>OV815488.1:69371445-79371445 GCA_929108735.1 Andrena dorsata | reverse complement strand
AATTTAGTTTAAAATATAAAAAACAACCAAATCAGAAATTCGGTGAATATTTAACAGATTCCCGTAGAGCTCACAAACTCCAAAACGAGGATACGTACATCGTAAAATAATAAGAAAACAAAATTACTATTTAGTTATTACTACTGAATCTCGAGGTCTGTAAAGTCGGCACCCGCAAATTTGTATAAAATGGAAATATTAGTCCACATTTGCCCATCGAAAATTTTCGTTTATCCACCTCCAAAAAAGCTGTGATCAAATTAAAAGCTTAAAAATCAATGAAAAATATTCGTGGGGGTGTTGGAAATGTTTTACTTTGCTCATACTTTTGGCCACAATCGTGATTACGTGGCTGAATTCGTTATAAAAAAAATACATCATTTTCGTTTAAAAGATTATTCTCTATAGTGTATAGTTTCCGAGATATTTTTTCTCAAATTTTTTTTCTTTTATTGTGTGATATCCTTTGTGAGTCCTGATTACATACTTTGGGCTGGTACGTGAACAGTCGATATCGAAATCTTAATTCCTTGTACCATACGTGGCCAATCTCTCGATAAAGATCTGATCGAGACTGTGTCCGATTAATCACGATGTGTAATACGCCACAACCTATTAATACGAAAATATACTGCGTAACAGAGCTCATCCTGTTCCCTCGTTCGCGAAAGAGACGAAACATTTAAATAATGTATTGAAAAAAAAAATAAAAAACAAAATAAGTACCACGAAAGAATTTTATCTGGACTAATGTAGCTATCATTATTGAGAGACTAATTACAAGGCACACTTGAAACTGTCTGTTGATACAGTGCATATCGATTAGATAAAAATGGGATAGGTCGATAATCGAGTGCTAGCCACCTCGAGTACTTTAATCCATTTAATCTGGGGAAACCCGTAGACTGGCGATATTGGTAAAAATTTCTGCTAAATCTAGTAGATACGCTGAAAATTCTATTTTATTTTCTTTCCATATTAAGGATAATCAGAAATGTTTAGGATATTTTCAACACCTAGTAATATTCTAGAGATAAGCCTCCGCTATCTATCGAGAGTCTGATTATTCGAGAAATTTTGTAATGACCGCAATAAGTCGTAATAGAATATTTAACAATACACACTAGTAGAGAATTTTCTTATCATACTAAATGGCTTACAAATAGACTGATAAGTTTGTAACACATGACCAATTATAACAGTTCACACGTAATAATTAGCAACATATTTTTTCTGAATCCTCATTAATATAGATATCTGAAATCCAACATTGTTTGTTTTTTAATACAACCTTCCGAGCAGTAGAGTAAAATTTTTGGTCATCACTGTAGGTACTTGCTGCGAAAACACTTTGTAAAATAACTTTTACGAAAAACACGTTACACCTGGTTGAAGTGGTCTTGAGATCACCCAGGATTAAGACAATTTTATCGCATAACTTGTGTGATTAGTATTTTATACATCCTCGCTAAAACAACCAATATTCGATTGAGGAAAATCTGTTATTATCGTGAGTTAAGTATACCTATTAGAAAATCAGATATTATTAATTTAATTACTGCGAAGATGCTTTGCGGAATAATATTAATAGGAACGTTATTCTGATTACGTGACACTATATTATCTAACTCTTTTGTGGTAAAAGCTTTATGTAAATTGTTATAAAAGATTAAAATCAATATATGTGGATACAGAGTGTCTCGCAGTAAATGCTACAATTGAAAACGTAGTGAATTCAAATAACAAAATGAATACGAAATGTGAAATCAAATTTATTTACCTCGAGGCTTCCTGTTTTTAACCATTAAATTTGAAAACTCGTTTGGTACGTATGCATCTGACAAAAAATCAACGAAATTTGTCAGAAAATATGGTTTACTTATAAACGAAATGAATATTTGTGCGAATCTAAGTCGAAATTGTGGGATACTTTTCCTTCGAATTCGACTTTGTTTTCGAGAAAATCGATTTGAAAATATAACCCGTTCTCAGTCGTGTGCACGTGCAGTTTTCAAAATTGATATTCTTGAAAACAAATCGTTATTTGAAAAGAAATTATTCGGCAATATCGATTTATTTCTGCACAAGTACTCCTTTTGATTTTGGGTACATATTCCAGGCGAATTTTAAAAATCGATTTTCTTAAAAATAAAGCCTCGCTTGATAAGAAATTAATTCTACATTTTTTACTTCCAAACTAGACGGATTTTCAAAAATTAATTTTCTGAGAAAGAAAACCCCCATGAACAAATGTTATTTCGATTAAACATTATGATGTTTAGTCTTTCAATTGCTCCACCTATTACAAATCTCTCTGTATAACACGACCGTAGATTGTATCGTGAAAATAATTGTGTAACCGTCTGAGAGGTGCTCGCACTAGACGCCGCGAATCGTGTCGCGCTTTAAAAATCAATAGCGATCAATACGGCGGCCTGGTTCGCGCATTTGAGGTAGGAAGTGAATCATTATCAAGTACGCGTCCCTCTATTTACGTACTCGACGAAAACCGACCTATAATTAGATGTGAATACATAAGTCAATTTTGGTTACGTGTAGCGGTGTGTCTAACGACGCCGACGACAACACAAACGTGATATATGCTCGCAGTTTTGTAACAATATTCCTTCATGGACAAGAAGTACCATGTTTAGCACCGGTACATAATTGATTTTCAACTAAAATTTCGTAAACAATTAAAATTATCACCGATTACCAAAGGGGGCAAATTGGCAAGGTGGCTTTGACCACAAAACTAGATATTAAAGCAATTTCGTCTAGCATATATGGTACAACAGGTAGTATTCTCAGACAAAGTGCCTTGGATAGCTTTAATTGCCTACTTCGCGATGCAGTTTGCCCGAGAATAAGTACCTGTTCTATTATGCAATAGATGCTAAAAGGAATTTGTTTTTAAAACCTAGTTTTGTGGTCAAAGTTAGCCCATGACGGTAATCGGTAATAATTATAATTGATAACAAAATTTTATTTGGAAAATGCTATGCAGAAGAATCTAATTAAATAATATCTAATCGTCCAGTTTAAGTAGCTGAATTAAGCCACTGACAAGCTAACTTTGTTATTAAATATTGTAAATTGTTGAATTGAAATTGTTCGAATATTATTATACGTATACAAGTTTTTACATCCGAAAATTGAATCATTCTGCAGTTCTTCCTTCTCTAACCTGTGAACTGGCTTTTGTCTCTATAAAAAACGACTCGACTAGCGAATATAGAATTGTATGTTTAATAATCATTGTGCACAAATTAATTAATTTCGACCAGGAGACATGCAGCGCGTGATCTAATATTATCTCCAACGCGAAGGTATTTCCAAATGACGAGTTAACTCGTCTTCACCAGTTCGTAAATTTTGATCACATTATACAGAAAGAAACCAGTCCACAAAAATTGAAAATTTGAGATGTGATCATTATATTTTGCACGCTTTAATAGATTATAATAAAAAAAAGAGCCGATTCATTTGCTGATGTTGTTCCCTTCTATATATATAGTAAATACAAAATGGTCCTATTTGAAATGTCAGTTTTCTTATTTTGGATAGGAGCATTTGAAAGCCCTTACGTTCGGATCTTTCACTAAAATTACGTAATATGTATTGTGAAATACATCACTTTTTACAATTTCTCAGGTCCGTGCAGTCGGTACCCCCAAATTTTTATAAAACAACGATGACATTCGTTTGTCCAACAAAAATTTTCGTAAAAAAAGATATTATTGCGACCACCGTGTATAAGTCCGTGCATAGCCTGCTGTTGCCCGTAGCTGAAGACAGAAGGTCAGCCCCCTTCAAGAGGATTATTCGATTGATATTGTATTATTCGATCCTTTGCGTCGGAGTGACCAGCGAGCATACACCCATATTTAACCATTTGTCGTTCGTGCATATTCAACACTTTGTGTCAACTTACAATTAGTAAACTATCTTATACGCTTAACAATTAGTCACTATCTTATATGCTTACATACAATTAGCGACTATCTTACATACTTACTTACAATTAGCGACTATCTCATGGCAATAATTACCGTTCGCCATATTTGTCGTTGACTTTAGATTATTACTAGCTTTACTACTCTGTTTCACCAGGCATTTAGATTCTGATCTTATAAAAAAAATTCTTAGGTGTTTTTTTAAATAGTTACATTCACCTGTATTAACCAGGCATATGAGCTGCGGCACATTTCGTGATTCAAGAGTTTAAAATTTTTAGGCGACAGACAAGCATAAACTTTCTGCTTTATATATTAAGATTCCATGAAAACAATCATTTCTGATAGTAGACTGATAGTTATTAAAATCTCCCTGATTTTGTGTCACAAATAATCTTATATCTATTTTTGTATAACTAAAAATTATTAATCATAGTCTATTCCAATCAAACTATAAATTAATCAATGTATAAGATGAATTTTTACTTCGATATTCTAATTCTTTTACCCAATTACTTTTAATATTGATCAGTCCTAATGAAAAAATAAAAGCAGTTGGTCGATAAGCGAGAAAAGGTCGATAACGATCAGATTTCCGGCTTAAATCGAAATCAATACGGCTTGCAACAAAGAAGGAATAAACGTATCAAGAGTACCTGGAATCTGTCCATCGATAAACTAATCATAACAAAATATAAAGCAAATATTCAAGTTTACATCCTGGACAACCTGTAGTATATGCATTGTTAAATTATTCCCTGTGATTTTTTTTCAAATACTGTAGAAGCATAATTTGTATTATGTACAGTACCGGACGAACAATTTTCTCGGTTTCTTTACTATTACTGTGACAGAATCCCTTCATCACCCACATTTTTGTTTATTGTTTCAAAATATATATTTTGTGCTAAAATTTGTATATTGAGAAAAACCATTTGTCTAAATAAATACGTGTGGTACCTACTGTATACTTCCTTTTAAAATTACTTTTTATAATAGACATTCTCAAACGAACCCAAAGGGTAATTATGAAAGGTTACAAATTAAAATTATAGTAACGTTTACGTTATCCACACCGCCCGAATTACACTTTACAATATTTTTAAACGAAGCGAAGACCAATAAAGTGCGAAGTCAGTTATAAACGAAACTTATCAAATGAAGAATTCACGGAAGGAATAATCGATATTATCTGCATCGTTACATCGTGCTGTGTGATATATTATAAATATAAAAACCAAATTTTAAATAGAATTTACACATAATAAATTTACGTTACACGCATCGTTTATTTCTCATAAGAAGCTCTCAGTTAAATAATACTTAATAAGTTGGAGACATGCATATGCGAGGAAAATGAATTTACCATAAAAAATGGAAATTTTGCGTATACACCGCGAATTACGCGTGTATTAATTCCGTGTTTTTTTACACGGTTGGAAACATTGTAAATGAAGCCTGCTAGTACAAAAAAAAACAGGTAAAGAAAAAATATGGAGGAAGGGTTATATCAACGCAAAAAAGGCACCGCGTAAAACGGGGGACAAGTGTACAAAGAATAATTTATTTAACAAGAATGTTGTTAAATGATGTCACCTCGTAACACTCTCAATGGAAGAGAAGAATGCCTGAAAGGCGCGACTTAAGAATTCAGGAATACGGAAGCACCTGCAAGAGCCAATGAGGTAACGCGGAATCTTTTTCACGATTGCCTCCTAAGATTCCTATTTAGAGGGAGTTATGTAATTGGTCGCTATAAGTTTGCGACAAAAATTGCTGGGTCGATTGGAAGTGCATTAAGCATTACTAAAATCAATAACGCGGCATGCCACGTCATCCTACAAATCGCGTACGAATCCTGGACGTCCTCAATAAAAGATCATTGCATGCTACTTAACCGCAGTTACTAGAAACGATCACGTTTCCCGAGGAAATTCCGTTACGAAATCCTTTTTATGAGCGACGTAATATTCGAGACACAACTATTCATATCAATCACAATTTTAGTGACGCCTTCAACTCCCGTCGTGCCTGCCTCTGTCTAATTAACAAGTAGATACTAAGCGCACGACTTCCTTCTGATAGGATACACAATAGTAACGCGCAAATCGAATCAATGTAATCCAAGCCCGAGAGATTCATTACTTTCAAACCCTAGGCTTCCACTGTACGCTCTCACGCTGCTGCTCAAATTAAAATACTACAGCGACGATTTCACAGATTAGTATCGATAATTAGGTTTACATGTGCAGTCCATGGCTGCGAGAAATTATTTACTTCGAAGTCTCGCGACTGATTAACGTAGTAGGACGAATAAAAAAAAAATACTTTTGCTCACTTTTCTGATGAAAATATGTAAACGCACGTATAACGAAATAATAATTGTTCGCTTTAAACGATTCTGATAGTAGCCCATGCAAATGAACATTACGAGCGCCGAGTTGCAAGGATAATGAATTAACAAACTGAGAATGAACGGCGAGAAACGTATGAGAAACGACGTCTCTCCCAGTTGGGATTGATGAATTTTTCATGGTTTCGAAATAAAATCCTAAGAATAACCTTCCAGTGTTGCCTGGGAACCGGTACGGGAACTTTCGGTTATCTACGGTAAATCACGCAGGACATAGTTTAACCTTGCTCCTTCGCGAGCGTGCTACATCCAAGAACGCTCGTGAATCGTGAAGAAAATCGCGAAATTCACTTACCTTCATGTTGTGCTCGACGAGATAGTCGATCGAACATAGTTGATACACAACGTAGGCACGGAGAAGCTCTTTGGTGGTTTTGCTTTTGAACGACGCCACGGGATCGTCAAACTTCAAATCCAAGGGGTCGGTCTGCCGTGGTGCCGGCTTCGAGTCAGGCGTGGTGCCGGCGTATTCGCGTTCGTGTACCTGCACCAACTGCACCGACGGTTTCGCTACGTTCTTTAGGAGCCCGACAGGAAGTGGCACACACTTCCTCAGCTTTTTACCGGCACTGGATCGCGGCACCGTTCTCAAAAACGCCATACCTTGCCCGTCCGCGTGTCTAACGTCGAGAAATGTCAGCAATCAGACGCTTGTATTTGTTACAATAATCTGAACGGCAACCTCGGAACACGCCGATTTTTAACCCCCTCTCGATATCCACTGAGAAGCGAACGAATGAAATTTTACTCCGGCCGTCCCACTGTAAAACCGTGTATTAACGGCGAGGCTATTTGCCCAGTGACAAAAGCGGGGTAAATCCAACCTGTCACGATCGAGTCGGAGGCCCCAATACCAATAGAGGTATCTCGTCAAAGCTTAGGCCGAAACGCGAGGTGGGGTACTCGCAGACCTCCAGCGACGTACTACGAGCCGCGCGCTTACCACGCGACGATACTCTCTATAACGTCACATCTATTCGAAACGCCGGCTTAAACGGCATTTTAAAAAGCGTGCGAATTTTTCTGCGTGCTTTCTTTTTCATTTTGTTATAAATGTCACACGGCAAACCAGATTTCAATTGCCGTACGGTGCCCCAATTACTATACCGCAACAATAGATAGCGGGCCTGTGATTGGCTCGCCGAAGAGGTGTGTTCTGATTGCTGAACGCGACTGGTCGGTTAAATTTTGAGAAATGCCAATAACTGCGCGGTGGTGTGACGCGCACAGTGGCGCAAAACACATTCTACATTACCCCCGAACTCGCCTACCAAAATTCTATCTAATCGGTTACGGCGTAAATTCTACTCGACGCCTCGATTCTTTATGATGAAAAGTGAAATTTGCAGATTCAGATACATATTTCCCCTGGTTTCGACTAATTATACATATAATGCTTGCAACGATTCTGATGAGAAATTTAATTGTTTCGAATGATGGCGGATCAATTATAAAATGTATTTATTTATATATCGGTTATTATTAATATTTATTATTGCTACATATGTTATACTACTTTCAGAGTACTTTTCAATTATAACATCGTATTTTTATGTAAACTGTAAAATGTAGGATCTAGCAGTCATAGTATATCCGTGTCTTGCATTTTTTTTTTAACAAATGGAAATAAAAAATATATACCTGTATAGCAGGGTTAACTGAAAAATAATTATTAGAAAAAGCTTTTTAATTAACGAGTGCATCAATTTTTGTGTAAAATTGGAATTAAATTATTTATTTAGAAATCTATTTATTTATTTATATGTAGTATTATATTCTGATCATTAATTGAAACGCAGTACAACTTCCAATTTCATTTTTCAATGCTAACGGTTTTATTAATACGCCATTTCTCACATGATGGATGCAAATTTAATATCTAAATTAATGCCGAACTGGTTTCTTGATTAAATGTCACAAGCAAAAAAGCACTCAAAACGATCAAATAAGAGCGAAGTATGGAATTTTAATTGCAACTTCTCTTATGAATAAAAGTTTATTTCTATGTAACTGACTTTCTAGAACATCCTATTATAGATAAAACACACGTTTTGCAGATGTGTTAATGATTAATTGTATTATACAATCACTCTTAAATCATACAACATGTTATTCAATAAATTACATTATATATACAAAATTATTTAACACGATACTCTATATGTGAAAAACATATAATTTCAATAATATCGCTTACGAAACGTTAAAAATTCATTCTCACACACATGAACGAATGTATAGTATAGGAACGCATAATGTACTTGACGTCGTTACAAATTCCGGAAGATATTAATAAGCTTCTCAATTAACATATTACATATAGTCTTTCTTTTAACAACTTACTCTCAGAAATATTTTAAAAACATTGTTTCAAACATGCTTAAAATTTATATGACGGGATGTAATTTGGCGGAAACTTATATTCCCTTAAAGTATTAAGTATATTACACATGGAATCTGTGTTGAAATTACTGCAGTGTTAAAATTGTACATTCAATAAATAAAAACAGCCAAGGTGGAATTAACTTCGGCGAGTGATTTGCATTATTCTCGTGATATCCCTACCATGCTTTACCTTCTTTATGTGTATAGTCAATTAAATTTCTAACCTCAAATCGTCAACCGAGAAGTTTGCGTAGCAAACGAAAAGTCGTACACAAATATGTCGGAAACGTTGAAACTACATATTAATTGATCCCATTTAGAGGATATACACTGCCTTTGATCCGACCACTGATATAAACTTTAAATATAACTGCCTTTGATAAAAGCTGTATGGTGTTTTTAGAAAGAGTATTTGCAATAAATATTTTTCACATATTTTATTTACATCATTATATTGTAATGTATCTGTATGTAACGAATCGACATTGTCATACGTTTAAAAGGGCGTTCATTGTTCTGAATTAAAGAACATGGATAATTCAATAAAATTGATCGTACATAAAGGCAGCTCGATTTTCGACAGTATTATTGTCACACCCTACTCTGCCACCAGATATGAGCAGAAAGCAGGAAGAAAGAAGACTACAGGTCAAGCTGATGCTAACATACATAAAGTCAATGAAAATAACACGATAACAATAAGTAAAATCCATTTAAATAAGAGAGGATATAACGCGTATCTTGTATCAGCGTACGTTGTAACGTTAATAAGATCACAGACATATCGTAGCAATGCGCATAAAACTTTATTACAATACTTAACGTACAAAGTCTCAGATAATAGAAATTCGATGATTATCTTCATGAGACTACGTACGCCGAAGAAACAGTTTTTAGATCGCATGTGGTAAGACTGCATTTATTACCTATGCTGTAATCTTCATCCGGTGCTATATACCTACAGTAATGATGTATAAAAATTCTCTTGTTTCAGGAACGAAAGGATGATGCAGATGACTTTGGAGAGGAGAGAAGTCGATCATGCTATGTCTTGGTTATCTACTTTAGGTGGAGCATTTTCTGCCCTAGGAGATGAATTTCAACACTGCGTGAGTTAGGTTTAGTTGTTTATTAAAGATAGATTTAACGAGGTATATGTCCAGAAATTATAAACTGCAATTAATTGTCTTAATTTGAGTCGATTTCCCCTGAGTAATTACAAGAAATATTTAATAGCACAATTCACTATCTTGTAAAATAAAAGGAAACATTTTTACCCAGGCTGAAATAGCAGGAAAAATTTCTGTAAAGCAGTTTGAATTAGCACTCCGCCTTGGTGATCCCCTTTTGGTTGCTCGTTGTCAATTATACGCTGCCTTAAGTTTAATTCAACAAGGCCACTTAAACACGGCGAGAAAGACAGTAAGGGGTATTTATAAATTTTCAATTAAACAGAAGGATATTCGCTTGCAAAAAATGTGTCATGGTATATGGGCTAAACTTCAATATTATCACAAGAAGCAAAAAGAACGACATAAAGCTTGTTAGTAATAATTGTCCTCTTAACTTAAACTTTCCTAAACAACGTTTAGGATTAGACCAATTAAATTTCAGATTTATGTTTGAAAATAAATGAAGTATACAACATATACTTTCGGAAAATGTATTTTCTGTAATTATTAACGAAAGATGATAACAAGAAAGGTCGTACCAGCTATTAAACAATAATAATTAAAGTTTATTACATTTCCAAAGACTTTTATTCATTTTCATACAATTATTAGTTGTGTTTTCAGTTTGCAGCCGTTTAAATTCCAAAATAAACCTCCTCAGCAGTATGACTTTCACCCTCGCACAACTGAATCTGTGCCGGAGTCACTTTTGACTCACACCGAGTCAGCAATGACTCCGGCACTGTATTCGGAGGGTTAAATGCTATTTTTGGAATTTTGTAAAAGATTTTCGTGTTATTCATCGTGCCTGAACATTTTATAAAAATGTCACGCAATATACTTTGATTTTATATTTTTTGGTTTTCCGTTATACTTAGCTCGTAATGTAAATAAAAAAAAATTGTGACAGTAAACAAAAACGTAATGCAAAACTTTCTCTGTTCATTACTGAATATCTTTTCTAAATAATAAATTAAAACCTATGTTACACATGCGATAACTTCAGGTTTTAGGAACTATTTTAAATATACATTGTTAGTGTTTTATCAGTTGCAGCAATATATATTACTTTAACTACATCCAGATGGATGTTAGACAATGTACATGTTACGATTTAACTTTCTAGATTATCTCTTGACTGTTGTTAAAACCAGCAAACAAAAAAAAAACGAAAAGAAAAGATCAAACTCTTAATCTGCGCCCCTCTGTCGGAAACTTTTCTTATTTGAAAGTTTATTTCATGTTCACTTTAAATGCTTTATACATTCTTTTATTCACTAAAAAAATTTCATCTTTAAATGTTTAAGCTTACATTACTATCAGTGAGCAAGGGTACCCATGGGATCCCACGCAGGTAATGTAATGGGTTCTTGTCTAAACACATCCAAAACGTCTGCAGGTACTAATTTCTTATCGATAACAGCTTCGAAAACGAATTCAGAAAACCATTCAGACGTTAACAATTGGTATCCTTTTTGTCCATGCTCATCTCCCCAAGAATTTTCTACTCTAAACTTTTTAATCTTGCCTTCCTTCTGCAAAGTAAAAAGAAACTTTTAGTATATTTTACACATTAGGACTCTATCAGAATACGATACTTAAAAAACATGCATAAGTTATCCAAGCTGCTTTATTAAAGTTAATAAAGAAAGCACCGTTTGCGTAAATTATTTCGTAAAACCTTGTCAACTTACATCGATCGAAACTGCTGTAAATGCCATCGCGTGAACCATCATAGAGTCTCCGTAAAGTAATCTATCCGCTTTTGTAAGATTAACTTGAATATTAGTTCCAAACAGCGATTCAAAATCAAAAGCTTTTATGTCGTGTATACCTTGCTTGCCTACTAATCGTTTGGTTACATCACATCCAAACCACACAGGCTCATTATTTTTTATGCTCTCTGCGCATAATTTCATTAACAATTCAGGTGGTTGATTGTTGTATAACGTAGGTCTTCCGCCAACAATATTTCCTAAACAATCTATCGTGTAAAGCTTTCCGTACGAATTAGATGGTCTTGGATCTGTTATTAAGCACACTTTATCATTTACATTATAATACGGTTTTACGTGCTCCTCGTAAAACTGCAGTGGCGTAATTGGTCCAATGCACTTGTAAGCTTTCGACTCGTCATAATATTCCCAAGTGATCGTTTCGGAAGGTATGCCTAAGCAGATACCAATTATTCGATAGATCACAACCATTTGTTCCATGATTTGAGCTTCCAGTTCTTCGTCCGATGCTTCTTTAGATACCATGTCCCTCAGAACTTTGGAGTACTCCCTCAGTTTACTTTTCAAAATGCTGTTCATGCGGGAGCTGAATTCGCAACTGTGTGATTCTGGGAAGCACGCTTTGGGAACAAGACCGTGTCGATTTATCAGGTTAACGATCATATCCCATTGTCCACCGTCACAGACAGGATCGTGTAACAGAAAGGATACCAGACGACCTTCGACTGGTTCATTTCGTCTAGCAGTTTTCACGATATTATGCAGAAAATAGTTGCATCGCTCCACCTACAATTTAATCGATATGTTCACCGTCCGTGCAGAAGCATAAATGTGTATAATATTATTACGTAAAGTGATATTAGTATGTAATATTAACCTTATCCCAGAAAAACAGGTAAGATTGGCTAAATTCGAATTCATCCAAATTGTGTTGCTTCATAAAGACAGTTCGTATAACATTTAAAATAGAAAATATCCAACATCGTCCTGAGCTTTTCTGATTCGTCATGGGCTTCCCTTCCGGTTCAATTTTATGAGTGAAGACGTGTTGCGACTTTTCCAAAACCTTTCGCGAAATACAGGCCTCCAACGGATTGATCCTTGTGCACATATTTTGTGCCAAGGTATTGCGGCTGTCCTCATAAAATTTGGACCGTAATTGACTTATCACTTCCGAAGTCAAAGCACCCGTGGCTTAAAGAAAAAGTAATGAAATGTTTATAATTACTATTGAATAGAAATGCGATATCCTGCTTCTTATAGTCTAATAAATTAAATTTAATAGGATAGTAAGCTTTCAACAAAGTAGGAAGGAAAATGAAGTGTATTAAAAACCTTCTTAAAAATAAATATAAAATTGTACTTTAAATAGAATTTATATAGGTAAAATGACCCATATTTAACATATTAAATTGTAATTAGCCATAGCTGATTTATTTTCATATAGCGTTAAATTTAATTCATGGATGTTGCTAAAAATATCTTCTTTGTTATATGTGGCATATGAATCATCATTATTTGACCAATACTGAACAACATAGGAAAGAAGCTCCACTAAATGTAAGGGAATCTAAAAAATTTATGTTATTATTAAATTACTGTTAAAATATATCGAATACAGCAGATAACAGAATACCGTTATCAAATAAAATCTGACAATATTGCGCGCTGTAAACATGCAATCACATGTAAGTTTCAAATAAACACAATCAAAACAGATATCAATGTACTAATAAAGCTTAAAACGGACTTAATATCTACGCCGGATAATTCAAAAACAGAATTCGGCCGCATAACGTTAGAATGTCAACATAATACACGCGCGCCAGAATGTTTCATTGTCAATATGTTTTTAGTTTCTCCGATTTATACAAGGCTTTGAAAAAACTGCATCCGTTTCTCAGCAGAATCATCATATAACCGTTCCTCTCACTAAGAAATTAGGAGTTGTCATAAACTGGTGAATATTTTGATCTCGGAAAAATAAATTTCGCACTAATAACAAGTACCAGCGGAAAAGCAGTTGATAACAGCGGGGAGTGGCTGAACTCGGTATTTAATACAATTGTGCCTTTGGTGGTATGGAAAATTGGATTTACGCGTGACTATGATATCATACAAATATTAAACTGAAGATATAAAGGTAAATGAAAGCGTAACTCACAGGCGACCATCGTGATGGCTGGATTCTTGCTACTCGCTTCAACTGGGTTCAAGGGCTTCCACCAACTGCTATGAAAAGTTTACAGACCGCGAGAGTATATACCACTTTTAACATACGTACAACCGGTTCATTGGATTCTGGCCGCTCTATCAAATGTACCAAATGTACACAGGGCGACTAGTGGCCTACTTCACATGGTTGGCATACGTATCGCGAACATTTCTATAACATTTCGTGAACATGGTCCAGGACAGACCCTATGGCGTTGCTTTATCCTAACACCATATTCATGCAATATTGTAGAAGTGTTCGCGAAACAGATGCCGATAGCGCGAAGTAGGCCACATTCCAGTTTGCTTTTGTGGTGACAAGGCGAAAATGATAGCGAACTCGAACGGTCGCACTGAGTGCGACTTTCAGCCAATTAGAAGCGAGAAAACTCGCAGTCAGTGCACACTAGTGCAAGTTGCCGAATCTGCTATGAATAAGGATGTATCGTGTTACGCTATCGCTTGAACGTGGCTGGGAAATTGTACGTAATCGATATGTATGTAGAGTGTTGCGAGGCCGGCTGGGAATTCTTCTGTCTTAAGGGAGTTTCCGTGAGGTCCGGCGTCCGTGGAGCCCTGAAGAGCTCTGCTCGCGAACGCGTGAAATTAAATGAACGAAATAACGAAATGCTTTGTAATAAAACTTAGAATTCGATAAAACTGATAGAACTAAACTGAATAACTGAATTGAACTATCGAACGATTTAAACGATTGATTTATAACTACTATTTAAGAACAAGAAACAAGACGAGGATATTCTATGATTGAACAGGATTGGTTTGATTTATTGCGACGCGTCTAAAGCGTTACAACCAACTATATACATAGTATATAGAAGTCTGTGCGTCAAACCAATCAACGCCAAGTTGGGAAACTATATATCATTGTCTACAATATCGATACAAAATATCGATACTCATGATGCGATATATCAATATTTACTATGTATCGGAATTGTATCTGACATACCTGGACATCCCTACTTATAAGTCCATGGTGTGTACCGGTAACTCAACTATCTGTTGGCACAGCGAGTAAATAATACTAAACTACTAAACGAAGAAGTTCAATATATTTGAAAATTTTATAGGCAAATACAGACGTCTGTCACGTTTGACATTCTATTTGTTACTGTTCGTTAGCAACATACATAAATGATAAGAACATCAATTACATAATTACATTCATAGTAACATTCAATGCATAGCAAGAACATCAATTACATTCTAGTGATATTCAGTACATCACTGACTTCACTTCGCTCGTCAAACTTTAATACCCAACACTTCCACCGTTTAAGCGCGAAGTACAACTTTATACAACAAACTATTAATATCGCATACAAATATATTTAAATAACATCTTTCAGATTATAGAAGAATTTCATAACGGATTATTAAACATTCCATCTCACTTTCAGAAATGACACATAACCTCATAACCTTAGTTAGATAAATATAACCTCATAACCTTAGTTAGATAAATATATAATATATAACCTATTAAACACTTTTAAAAAAAAAACTTTACACAGTTCTAATTTCCCCAAAAGAAAAGTTTAGTTCTTTTCCCCCGTTTTAATTACGTTATATATTCGTGTTATATATATAACACACGCATGCTCTCGCACAGAGACTTAAAGCGTTGTTTAGTTAGCGCCTTGGTAAAGATATCTGCTTTTTGCAACTCCGATGGAACATATTCGACAGTTATTTCTTTGGCTTCTGCTTTTTCCCGAATAAAGTGGTAGCGAATGTCAATGTGCTTTGTCCGTTTATGATATTCCGGATTTTTAACTAATCTAATTGCACTTTGATTATCGATAAATATTACAGTCGCCTTCTCTGAGCCACAATTTAGATTCCGCAGTAATTTACGCAGCCAAACGGCCTCCTTGCAAGCAGACGAGGCTGCTACATATTCCGATTCCGTAGTACTAAGAGTGACTAACTTTTGTCTCTGAGAGGACCATGTAACAGGACCACCAGCGAGTTCGAACAGAAACCCGGATGTAGACCTTCTCGTGTCAACATCGCCAGCAAAGTCGGCATCAGAATACCCAATAAGATTTAAATTGCTTCCACCGCTACAATATTCAATACCGTAATTTATAGTTCCTTTAAGATACGCGAAGATTCTTTTCACAGCTCGCCAATGTTCATTAGTATGTTTGTTTAAGTATTTGCTAACAAGATTCACTGAATACGCGATATCAGGACGCGTTACGATAGCTAAAAACATTAAGGAACCAACAGCCTCGCGGTACGGCACAGATTCGGTTTCAATTTCATTATCATTTACCGCAAACAATACCGAATGTGGATCACAAGGCACACTAACTGGTTTAACATTCTGCATACCAAACTTTTCGATTATTCGCTTTGCGTACGTTTCCTGATGTATAAATATTGATTCTTTCTTTCTATCTCGCTTGATTTGCATACCAACATATATACTAGAATCGCCTATCGTGATTTTAAACGCACTGTTTAAATGTTCAAATACTGACTCGAGTGTTTCCTGAGTTTTAGCTGCTATCAAACCATCATCCACAAATAGAGCTAAGTACACTGTAGAGTTTTTAACATTTCCTACAAAAATGCATTGATCGGCTTCTATCTCTTTGAAATTGAAAAATCTTAGAAAATTACAAAACTTTTTGTTCCAACACCGGGGCGCCTGCTTTAGACCGTAAAGTGATTTGACTAACCGACATACAACATTTTTCTGTACGGAAAAAACTTTGATACCATTCACGAGACTTTTGTTGATTAGATTCTGCAGCGCGCGATAATTTAAATGACCAAGTCTCTCATGCCATATCTGCAAGTTTGCTTCTGACACATTTACCTCATCGACAGCTGCTGAAACACCTCTAACTTTGAAAAGCATACGATAGATTTCATTTGACTGTTTAATTCCAGAGCCAAGCACTTTACCATTGTCCTTGATATTAACATGATTTCCTTGGAAGACCACTTCGTAACCTCGAGATGTGCAAATACCGACGGAGAACAAATTCTTCTTCATCTGCGGAACGTATAGAACATTTTCTATACGTGAGTAATACCAATCTCCATCGACGTACTTCTCGATTAAGACAGTTCCTTCGCCAACAACCTTACATTCTTTGTTATCACCCAAAGAAATAACTGCGCCTACTTCCTGTTGACGGTAATCTGTGAGCCACTCACGATGATGTGTAATGTGTCTAGAAGCTCCGCTGTCAGTAAGCCAGGCATCCTGCTTGCCGACGGCTAACACTTCCTCCACCGCTGCACCCGAAGATATCGAGAACCCTCGCTTCCGAGCGACATCTTCTTCTTTCTTCATTCTCTCAGCGACGAATGCACAATCATGTGATCCTTTGTTCTCACCCTTGTTCTGTTTTAGCTTCTCCCGTCGCTCATTTTTGCATTCCCGTGCGAAATGACCCTTTTCTCCACACTTGAAACATTCTATTTCTCTGCGATCTTTCGTTTTCTGCTGATATCTCTTCTCCTTTGGATTCGTTTTTCCGCTCTTCTTCGCATAATTTTCTTTCTTGTAAGCGGAAAATGCTCCAGGCACCTCATCTTCTGCAGTAAGCCGAGATTCTTCACGAATGAGCCTTTCAACTAAATTGTTTAGCGTCTGTTTCTCGGGATCCACACTATCCCACGCCGTTTGCAGCATAGCATATTTTGATGAAAGACTACCGAGCAACTTTGCCATCAAAGTCACATCTGATACTTTTTCTCCAACATCTCTTAAACATGCAGCCATATTCTGCACTTTTGCTAAGTGCTGAACCATTGTGTCCCCCGGGGACATCCTATACTCATGGAACTTCTGTGTCAGCATGAGCTTGTTAGACGCAGACTTTTGCTCATGTATGGCGCTCAGCTTATCCCACATGCTCTTGGCTGTGCTACAGACCAGCAAAGGCTCCAGTTGATCGTACTCCAGCGTAGATGATATAAGGAACATAGCGCGTGCATTGTCCTTCTTCCATGATTTCTTAATCACCTCATCAGCATTATCAGCCGGCACTATTCTCTCTCCGCTTATGAGTTCTCGTATTCCACTTGCAATCAACAACATGTTCATCTGGAACTTCCACCCCTGGAAGTTTGTACCGTTGAACTTCGTAATATTTTTAGCCGACAACTCGTCAGGCATCTTGAGAAACACACGAGAGGAATGAGAAAAACGAGCAACAAAAACGTACTCTCCGTGACTAGAACGAACTGCTGCTCCGCCGCGGAAACAAATTTGAATTTGAATTTACCGCGTTCAGGACCGTTCCCGAACTATAAAACCCCAGATTACTCAGTTATCACGTCCTGGGCCCATAACCTGTTGGCACAGCGAGTAAATAATACTAAACTACTAAACGAAGAAGTTCAATATATTTGAAAATTTTATAGGCAAATACAGACGTCTGTCACGTTTGACATTCTATTTGTTACTGTTCGTTAGCAACATACATAAATGATAAGAACATCAATTACATAATTACATTCATAGTAACATTCAATGCATAGCAAGAACATCAATTACATTCTAGTGATATTCAGTACATCACTGACTTCACTTCGCTCGTCAAACTTTAATACTCCTTAAATAAAGTTCCGTTCAAGATGAAGTGCTGTGTAGTAAGTTGTAAAAAAAAGTCTAATTTTGTATTTCCAAAAAATGAAATTCATAGGAAAAAGTGGCTTGAGGCTATTAAAAGGCCTGATTTCAAACCAAATAAGTATCATGGTTTGTGCTTACATCATT
The DNA here is from genome assembly GCA_929108735.1 of Andrena dorsata. Classification (NCBI taxonomy): domain Eukaryota; kingdom Metazoa; phylum Arthropoda; class Insecta; order Hymenoptera; family Andrenidae; genus Andrena; species Andrena dorsata. The sequence continues at coordinate 79,352,804 of OV815488.1, read as the reverse complement.
TCAAATCGGAGCAAATTATCAGAGAAAGTATGTATGGAGGTAAGCAAACATTAATTTTTTCATATATATATATTCTATATATTAGGAGAAAGTAAACATATAAAATACACTGAGAATTTTAATTTTGCAGGTTATAAGCTTGAAAGATTAAGATTAGCAAAAGGAGCTATACCATCAGTTTTTTCCTGGAACTCTACCAATGCAAATAGCAATACAGAAGATATTTCTGTATTAAATCCTAAAATAAACAATATTAAACAAGTGAATTACCCACAAACAACGACAGATATGAACGCTATACCTCCCAACAATTTAAAAACCATTCCAGAATTATTTGAATTTAATGACAATGTTTATGAAGAAGTTGTTACGACTACTATTGATGAATCTATTGTACACAAAATAATTAAAAATTGTGCAAAGGATGAAAGTAATACAAGTGTAAATAGTAGTATTAATATAGGTACGGATCACAATTACCAAAAACCCTATGCATATGAAAATGATAAAAGTATTCAAACAAGTGTAAGACCTCGATATGACATTGAAGATTTCATCGATGATCCTATAGGAATTCTGCTGTTTACAGGATTAGAAAATTATGAAAAATTTATGACAGTTTTATATAGCCTTGGTCCCAAAGCCTATTCTTTAAAATATATTGGAAATCGTTCTACAGGAAATTTATCTATTAAGAATCAATTATTCTTAACATTATGGAAACTAAGAAGATATTGTACAGATCGCGAACTCAGTAGACATTTTTCCATTTCTGAAGTTGCAGTTGGAAATATTTTCAAGACTTGGATCATTTTTATGGCTGGACAATGGTCGAAAATTGATATTTGGCCCAGTAAAGAGTTGATTAAATTTTATATGCCTGGCAATTTTAAAGCTGATTTTCCTTCAAAGCGTATTATTATTGATGGCACAGAAATTCCAATACAGCGACCTTGTAATCCTAGAGCTCAGCGATCAACATTTAGTTATTATAAGAATGGCACAACTTTGAAGAATGTCGTAGGCAACACACCAGGCGGGTTATTTTCATTTTATACTTCTTCATTTGATGGTTCAACTAGTGATTGTCAAATGATAGAACATAGTAGATTGCAGAATAAATGTGAACCTGGTGATTTAATAGTAGCAGATAGAGAAATTGCAGTGCAAGATAAAGGCTATTTACCTCATGAAACTTCAATACAAAATCGCGAATTGTCTAAGTACAAAGTTCATGATGAACGAATGACAGGTTTATTAAAAACTTATAAAATACTATCTACTAAATTCAGTTACTATTATCTGCCAATAGCATCGGAGATCGTTGGAGTTTGTGTTATGCTATGCAATTTCAAAGACTGTGTTATGAAAAATGGTAATAAAAAATAGAATTGTAGATTTTTTAAATATTGTTGTTTTATTATAAAATTACTTTTTCTACCTCTCTTTATAACATTTCACTAATAAATCTCGTTTTACTTAACTTTTAACATTATACTTTTAAAATATTCTACATAATTATAAAAAATTATGCTTAATTCTTATCCAGTCTTTTAAATTATCAATATATAAAACACATCCTACACAATGAGACGGTTGGAGAGACTGATCTCATGAGACTCATGGGCAAGAGAAAGAACATCAATCTAAAAACGACTAAAAAAAAGAATATTACTTTTTAACAACATACTCTATTACAAGAGAAATTAATTAAATTACAATATATATAAATAATATGAAAAATATATCTTAAAAATTATTTATATTATTAAAATAGTAACCTATCTATTAAATCCTTTTTTCTCCCTCGCAATGATGCACTTTGATTTCTCAGTAACACTTTTAACTGACCAGACTGTCATTGCACCGTACTTTTCTTTCATTTTTGTTTACAAATCGCGCGCGCTAACGCACATGGACAATGGCTGCGTTCAGTACTACCTACCCCTCACTCGCCGCGGCAACTATGAAACTTCTTAGCACATTCGTCAACCTGCACTAGTGCGCACTGAGTGCAAACTTTTTCGCTTCCAATTGGCTAAAAGTCGCACCAGTGCGACCGTCCGGATACGTTATCTGTGTTGGGCAGTATTGAGGCAGCACTAATACAGTGTCAGTGCGTGCCTGCCAAATTCGCTATTACTATATTTCTTTAATAAATAATTATTTAATGAATGTATATATATATTTATTTAATTTCAACCTTGCGGTCCAGAAATGTGACTTGGTTTACAAAAAATCTATTTAATCTTATCTCTACCACTCCCACTCGCTCACTCACACCCATTCACACCCATTCCGCTTTCTACCCTATCCCGCCCCTATACATCTAACACACCTTCTCCTACATACTATCTGATTTTCTATTACCCTAATCCCTTACTTAATAGTACCTTCTATTGCACACTATTATTCTTTGGTCTTATTTTCCACTCCCCTTCCCAATCTTTTCTTTCCTCCTTCTTTCTATCTCCCTTAGCCATTCCACTACTTCCTCCACCCTATTCTCCTGCAGTATTCTTTCCACACTTACATTTATTCTTTCCACCTCTATACAATCTTCCGCCAGATGCTTAAACGATCCTATATCCCTTTCGCATAGCTTACACCTCCTGTCTTCCTCCTTCATCCAGTACCTATTCCCCTCTTCCATACTTCCACATCTTGCTCTCGCCATAAGACACTGACTTCCTCTTACTCCTCTCTCTTCCAAATATCTTGGCAGGCTTCCTCTATATATATACTTGTACATTTTGTTGAATCTTGCATCCCTTATCCTATTCCATTGCCATTGCTCTTGATTTTCTCTGTCTCTCTCCTTCAGTATTTCCGTTACTTCCTTCCCCTTCCCTTTTTCTAGGTCTATACCTACTTGACTGAAACCGTTTCTATTTATATACTCTGTCCTCTCTCTGCTGTTTCTTGTGTTGCATCCTCCTTTTTTTCTTTCCCTTAGACACTCCTTCAGCAGACAACGTCCCTCTGCATTCTCTATTCCTTCTTCGAATCCCATTGCTCTTGCTCCCGCTCTAACCCTTAGCTTCTCCCTCATTGTTTCCCCCAATACAATATAGTCAGGCGTCGTCCTGTCCAACTTTAGACACCACTTTATATATTTTGTCTGCACTCTCTCTAATTCCTCCCTTTCTCTCCATCCAAAGATTTCCACTCCGTACATCATTATCCCCACTATTAAATAGTCAAAAAGTAGCATCCTTTTCTTCCAGTCTTCTCTAAACAATCTCTCCCCTATTCCCCACACTTGTCCTACTACCATATTTGCTGCCTTTGCTCTTTCCCTAACATGTCCTGCTATGTCCCCATTCTTTTGTAGCTTCACTCCCAGATACTTAAACTCCTTAACCGTTTCAATTTCTTTCCCATTCCACTTCCACTCTGTTTTCTTCTTCTTACCTCTGCCTTTACTAAACACCATAATTTTCGATTTTTCCACGTTTAAATCCAACTTCTTCTTTCCTAAATATGTCTTCAGTCTTCGTAACATATCCCTCATATCTTCTTCCTTCTGCGCCATCATCACTACGTCATCTGCGTAACCCAGTGACCAAAACTTTTCCTTACCCACTCTCACCCCCCCTGTTTGTACTTTTTCCATTTCTCCCTCTAGATCCGATAAATACACAGAAAACAAGGTCGGGCTCAGCACGCACCCTTGCCTAACTCCTTTCCCCGTCCAGAACTCCTCTGATTCTATTCCGTTTACTCTTACCACATTTATTACCTCCTCATACACTTCCTTCGTCCTTTCTATCAAACCAACCCTTACTCCTCTTCTTTCCATACATTCCCATAACTTTGTCCTCTCCACACTATCAAAAGCTGCCCTTAAGTCCATAAAAAAGGCAAACATTTTTCCTCCCTTCTTACTTAACTCCCTTTCCACTACATGATTCAGGACGTATACGTTGTCCATCGTTCCTCTATTTCTCCGGAACCCTGCTTGCGTTTCATTTAATATTCCTTTTCCCTGTATATCTTCCACTATCCTCCCATTTAACACGGCCGCATACACTTTATACGCTGTATCTAGCAGTGTAATCCCTCTGTAATTACCCACTTCCTCGATATTGCCCTTCTTGTGCAACGGTACAATCACCCCCTTATTTAATGAATGTATATTTACTCTTTAATAGATTGAAACTTTCAAAATTGTATTATTTATTATACAATTCTTTTAATTAATAACACCAATTATAATTCTCCATTCAATATATTTATATATAGAATCCACGTAATACATACATATATAACAACAAACATTGACATCTCTGAAGCCTCATTTGCTGTCATTTATTAACGAATAAAAGAACTTAATCTACATATCTGTACCCAGATAGCACACATCGTCTATAAGCCGTCTTTAAGTTGTCTTTCAAACATTCAAGTGTCTTAAAGAACGTCTTATAGACGTCGTAAGTACTGATAATTCAACGAAGTGACTAAATGTATATATAAGTACTACTTTGGAATTTGAAACTAAATTGACACCCTGTATATACATATACACACGCGCGTGCCATGCACTACACGTTTCTTATTCATAGATAACACTTATGACTACATATGTAAGTATACTTACGGACATCTGTCAAGCGCTGTACACACATCAACCAACATCAACACAATGTAAGAATGTACATGTACTTCCGTAAAGTTTGTAAATTGTGTTATCTTCAAAGAAACATGCATTTAATTTTATTCACAGAGGTAGTAGGTATAAACCGATAAGGAAATGTGACCTCAGATATTGTTAAATATTAAGAAGAGGAGTTAACAATCGGTGGGACACGCTAATCGTCCAATGTATACCTACACCGGCATAAAGAAATTCCGCGCTTGTTAAGAATTGTCAGATCGATTTCATTCCATTATCTCGAGTTATCGGTTAGTTACGTTTAGTCATCGCGTCGGTGAAACGGAATCGGAGGATGTATGAATATAAGTCATGAATATAAGTTAAAACTAATATATGAAAACATTTTCTGCCCGTACCGGTCTGTAAACTATTTCCAACTATTTCCTTGAATCCTTGCGCTATTCGCTTGTATTCACCTGTTGCCACAGGCGATGGGCCGAGGGAATTTATTTTCAAGCAGTATTTCGCATTAAGATCTGGCTCCACGAAAGAGAGGTACACATGAAATATTTCAAATACCATTTCGATATGATTTATCGTATTTGTACAGTTTCGAAAGAACAATGAATAGTTCCTGAGAATCAGCATTATCGTATCCGTACGGAAATTTGTATAATAACTTTTCATACGAAATTGAAAATTAGATTAACGATGAATAATAATCTGTAATCGTTTGTTATATTAAAGTTGTATTATTGTCTAGAATATTATGTAAGTTTTTTTATGTTACTTAAATAGTAGATGCGCAGGCTGATGAGGTTATGTTCATTTCTTTACTCATCTTATTTTAATTTAATACTTCAACGTTTTTCTATAAACTAGGTATTTCTCATTATTTCATTCACTTGAATGCATTTAGTAATAGAACACTGTGCAATTCATCTTTTTTGTTTCAAATATTCCACACTGACTCATTTCTCAAAGATATTATTTCAACGGTTTTTTGCTCTCCTTTTTTATTTTTCAATCATTGGGGATGCGCTTTCTATTTATTTAGGAATACCGCATAGCTGTAATTGAATTTTTCATTCGATTAAAACAGTAGAAGCTGTGTAGTACCAGTGTGGCTTATTCCATTCCATTTATTACATAACGATTTGTTTTATAAACTGGTTAATTTTTCATCAAGTAAATTTTGTTTATGAATAATAAAAATCTGTTAGACTCGCAAAAGATATAACTTTTTATTGTATAATTCTTAAAAATATTTCTCCATACTTTATAACTTATAACTAATTTATTTAATTTTATACTTTTCAGGAATAATGCTGAACAGTGTAACAAAGCACATTTTACACTGCTGTCTATTATTTATCGTTATAACTGTTTTCGAATTAGTCTCCGGTGGAATCAAATGGAACGCTGATAAGAACGAACAATTAAATCCATGGGTCGAATATGGATTTGTAGGTGCGCTTACCTTATACTTGCTGCGAGTGCTTACATTCCTATCGTTCCCGCAAGTTATATTTAACTTCGTCGGGTTAACGATATATAATGCGTTCCCAGACAAAGTTGTCTTGAAAGGTTCGCCGTTGCTCGCACCGTTTATCTGTATTAGAATAGTGACGCGTGGAGATTATCCACAATTAGTAAAGGCAAACGTGAAGAGAAATTTAAACAAGTGTATAGAAACTGGCCTAGAGAATTTTCAAATTGAAGTAGTTAGCGATAAGCCTATCGGCCTATCCCCTCATCGAAGGGTTAGAGAAGTCGTTGTGCCGATAAATTATCGCACGAGCAGTGGCGCTTTATTCAAAGCTCGTGCGCTGCAATACTGCTTAGAAAATTCAGTGAATGAATTGGCGGATCACGATTGGATCGTACATCTCGACGAAGAGACTTTATTGACGGAGAATTCTGTTCGTGGAATATTGAATTTTGTATTGGATGGAAAACATGAATTCGGTCAAGGGCTAATAACATACGCGAATGAAGATGTTATTAATTGGATCACTACTTTAGCGGACAGTTTCAGAGTGGCGGATGATATGGGGAAGTTGAGATTACAGTTTACTATGTTCCATAGGCCGTTCTTTAGCATGAAAGGTTCTTACGTTGTTACTCAGGTAATTGTCTGCTACGTAACGAATGAATTATATTCTTAGTAGCGTTAAAAAGATTGTAATACACGTTTATCATCGCAGATGGGTGCGGAAAGAGATGTTTCCTTCAACAATGGGTTGGACGGATCCGTCGCAGAGGATTGTTTCTTCGCAATGAAAGCGTATACCCAAGGATATACGTTTAATTTTGTAGATGGCGAAATGTGGGAGAAATCGCCATTTTCGTTGTGGGACTTTATACAGCAGAGAAAACGATGGCTACAAGGTATATTACTTGTCGTACATTCCAAAGCTATTCCATTAAATAAAAAGTTGCTGCTGGGCATATCTTGTTATTCGTGGGTAACGTTGCCTCTTTCTACTTCGAATATTGTATTAGCTGGAGTTTATCCTATTGTCTGCCCGCCGTTGATAGATTTCCTATGCGCTTTCATCGGTGCGGTGAATATTTATATGTACGTTTTCGGAGTAGTTAAATCATTCTCATTATATCGATTCGGTATTGCCCGATTTATACTGTGTATATGTGGAGCGTTATCAACGATTCCTTTCAATTTGATCATTGAGAATGTTGCTGTCATTTGGGGTTTACTTGGAAAGAAACACAAGTTTTATGTCGTTAAAAAAGAGTACAAAGCCACAGTGACAGTATAATTAAGTATGTATTTGAAATTCTTGTTACGAGGCAAGTTAAACTTACGAGGGAGAGATCACTCACTACTAATACCTGTAAAGTTAAACAATTAGAGGATATCTTTATGCAAGAGATCTAGTTATAACGTGTTTTGCATGACGCGTGGGTATGTTTAGGTTGCCTCGTAATTATGAGAATATTAAAGAAACAGTATGTGTATATATACATGACTATTCACAGTATTTAAGTTACACTATTAAATTATTTATTTAAAAGATTTCAAAGGATTAAGAAAATGATTAAATTCTGCAAAGTGTTGCGAAGTATTACTACTTCATGATTCATATAAAATTGAATAAAGTACTCGATAGTCGCAATTATATTACATACTCGATACTTTTATGTGTCAACATATAAGACACTACGAATAATTACGCGCTGGAGATGTAATAATTACTACATGTATTAATAGTATCTTATATCTTTAATGGTCATTCAAGTTACTTTAATATTTCACATTGTGCTTCTGCGAATGAAAAACTATATTTTACCACTTCCTTTGTACACGTAATATTTGGACCACTAGGAATTTTTAATATATACACTATCTTCGAAAATTATTCAGATCAAATTTATTCAATTTGATATGAAATCATAGCAAAACGCAATAATATTCAAATCTGTGCTTCTTATAAACATTTTGAACTGCAACATTTTTAATCTTACATCATATATTGTAAGACTAAAAGTTTCTGTGATATAAATCTCCCTTCTTCTCATACATATAATAATGTATCTGAGGAAAATTATAAAAGCTTCATTTTATAATTCTTTGAAAACGAACAAAATATCACTAATAATAATAATGAATGAGTACTTACTATATGAATAATGGTTTAACTTCTAGACACGGTATGGTTAATTAAGAGTTACATCTAAGCTTTTTAAATTCAGAAGACTCCTGAACATAGAACAAATTCAAATTCACGATTTAAATTTTAAATTGTAAATTCATCGTACGAGTTTCAGAGGCGGATTCAATATAGCCTTTCTTGAAGGGAGCGAAATAAAAGTACACAAGTACATTTTTTAATTTTCTTTTACAAGATTTAAAATTTTCTTGTAATTTATATATTAATATCGCTATCTGATACTATAGTCTAAATAATTAAATTTACATTAATTATTTATACAGTAATAGTGCACAATGTCATAATATTTTCCTATTTTATTACTCTTGGGGGCGCAAACGCCCCTATCGCCCACTCTGGATCCGCCCCTGATGAGTTTTATTGCAACAAGAAGAAAAAGAATGATATGCACTGCGAATACACGACAAGAGCAATTTGTGTGATATAAATTTCTCGATTTACGAATATTCTCTGCACAATAATCATGTATTAGTATAAGTTGGAAACATTAAAAAGCTTTGTTACTTTGATAAAATGAGTAATTAAAAGATAAATCATCTATTCTTGCGAAACGTTTGTTCATTGTAAAATCATTTATGAATAACTTAACGTACAATTTCGTAATTTGTAATATGTAGTACATACCTGATATCGAATGTACAAGTGCATATAGTGAACATAGCAGGCATGGATGAGAATTTCCATTTTGATAACATTTCTTTGTTACATTAATGAAATAATATTTAGAAAAATGAGGCTTCCTAGTTTTGAATTTCAAATTTTAATACTATTTCGAAAGCTAGTACACAAAGAAAGTAATTGAGTTATATAATGTACTTAGGGGAGACCAAGCAATATATTAAATAAGGCTTATGTTGTCTAGTCAGAAGAATGAAAATAAAAAATGTGTCGCGTCACAAGCAAAGTTGTTACATGCATAATGATTTTATATAATATAAAAAAAGAAAGCACATTTAAAAGTATGTATGTAGCGTATATCGATCGTCTGCTTATATCATAAATGTATTTCTAGTTCTTTTCTATTAAATTTAATTCGAATATATTATCCCCTCGCTCTATTTTAACCGAACGATTTAAATGATAATTCATCGCTAAAGTGGATGTAATTATCCATACATAATGCGTATTTTGTTTAATCGAAAGCTATACGGATTTTGTACGCGTGTCATCCATGTTAAGTTTATAAATGCCTAGATCGATGAGTGAAGCATCAAAACTAATATGCTTATCAGTGCATATCATATTTCACAAATGAACTATAATTTATTGAATATAATATTTTTATATGTATCACATATAAGTTTCGTGTATAACTACCCGTGCAACTAACAATATCTGTAATTTCACGTTTGCAATATTCTTAAAAATACAATACGTCTTCAACAAACTTATCGTCTTTAACCGAGATAATTCATCCTTCCATAACAATAATTTCTTACCTGTATGGAAATACCTTTAAAGAATCGATCTCATAATAAACTATTTATTCCGACATTGTATATATATATTAAAAGCACAACAATTTGTGTATTACACATCTGTTTACGTAATATTATATATCTCGTGTACGATACGAAATTGTTAACTAAGAGAACAGCAGAATAAATACTTGATTAATAATGCATATACTCGGCATTTTCAATTACTAAATGTGCTGTTTCCTTGGATTCGGAATAGTGTATAAATACAGCTACTATGTACTATAATAATATACTTTATTATAATTTAGCGTTTGAAACATGAAGGTTTAGAATAATTCAGGGCCAGCTCCAGAGGCGGATTAAGGTCGGTTGGGGCCCTAGGCGCAAAAGAAAATATTGGGCCCCTTACAAAAAAGGGAAAGACAGGAAGAATAAAATCACGTTAACCATATTTTTAAATACATAAACAGATTATGTACTCATGAAATCAAATGGTGTCATTAAAAAAAAGTGGAAAGTTGGTTTTTGTGGGGCCCCGACTTCGGAGGTCCGAAAATCCACCTCTGGCCAGCTCCAATCAGGGGACTAGCACTCGAAAATGCGAAAAAATATTGTCCAAACGCTAAGAAAGATTGGAAAGTTAAATGTTGTTAAACTGGAGACACATTTGTTCTATTTACAGTTTGTTTATCCAATCGTCCAAAGTCAATATGTAACTATCCAATCTTTCTTAACGTTTTGATAATTGTACTTTTTCGCATTTTCGAGTGCTAGTCGCTTTATTGCACTCGGCCCTTCATTAACATCAATTAAGTTTCATATTACATTGTAAAAATTTGTTTCTATTAGTAATTTAAGACCACGAAATGGAGCATCCTTAAGGCTGTGGATAGAAACTATTATATTTACATTATATTCAATATGTATAATGGAATTATCTTTAAACGAAATTTTGGGACTAAATTTTTCAACTCACACATGCAACAACATTTGAGGCAGTCAGAGCAACAACGGACCAACCCACATTAAAATTTTTTTTTTTCCTATTTTATATGGTTAGTAGAACGTATTGGAACACGTTATTGCTACTAATTCAATTTCGAAAAAAATGTGGGTTAGTCCATTGTTGCTCTGACTGCCTCATTTAATATGTCACTCTATATTGTAAACAAATTTTATCAAAAAGGGATATACAATCTGCGCTTCTATGATAGGTAATAATAAATTGCTCATTATATCTGATAATTTAATAAGACATTCAAATTATAAATGTATACAAGTGTATACACTGGGAAACAGTCATTGAACTCTTTAGCTAGGTTGAAATATAACAAATATTATTGTACCGAGAAGAATTTTGTCAAAAAATTTATGTTAAGGGAAAACCAAAAGGTGCCAGCCGAAAAAAGTGTAATTTCGAGGCTCTGTTCCTTGGTAAATTAACAGTTTTTATAAAATACCTGTACTGGTATTAGAAAGTACATATCTTGAACAAAATTTTTCCGAAAATACCATGTAAAAATATTGATTATTGTAAGCAGAGCAGTCGATGGCGTAATAGACCTTCAAAACTTTGTAACATTTTATATTTGTAACAGTTTATAGCTTCTTCTTAAAATCTGAGGAAATAACTTCAGTTGTACATACAGATTTAAAAAAAATTTGTTACAAAATAGCGGACTTTTGAAATGAAAGTGTCGAAAATCGGTAAGAAAATCGATAGTTTTTTTAACGTTACGAAGAAACGAACTACCCGATCAAAAATTCGGTACGCTTAATTGAGAATAATCTTATTTATCGCTGACATGAAGAATTGGAAGTAAATCGGATGAAAATTAACCGAAGTAACTTAATTTTCTGTGCGCCCAATTTGGAGAACGTCGTTTCGAGAAAAACGCGTTTAAAGGTTTAGAAGAAGCTTCGATTAACTGTGAACCGCCGATTTCGAGCGTTGTTGTACATACTACCTGCACCAAGCATCTATAACTCCGTTATTTCTTCGAATTTTACTGTAAGCGGGGAGGCCAACCTAGAAATTTTCGATTTTTATATTTTCTTAAAGTACAACACCTTGAAAATATTCGCTGAAAGTGTCAAGTTAATACGACAAAAATTGACAAAGTTATACGCGTGCAAGTAGGTAAGTGTTCCTCAGTGTAGCGCTCAGACCCAAAACTTTAAACGCTTTTTCCTCAAAATTGTGTTTTCAAAGTCGGTGATACACATAACTGAAAAATTAATGAATCGATTTACTCGAGGCTTTGCAGGCTTATTTTAAGCATAAAAATCCAAGCACTACTTATCGGGAGATATTTGGACAGCAGCCATTTGGTCTCAAAGTACTTTTTCCAAGATCAGGCCCGGTAGCGCCTAGATAAGTTCATATATTTCGAAAAAATTGAATTTTAAATTTTGGATGATCCTACATCGAGATACGGTGGTCACCGCGAAGCACCTAAAAAAAGAGGACGTCTCGAGCATTGCCTACAACTCACAAACCTTTCAATACTTTCTACCACAAATAATATTGCAATATCCGTAAAATGTACTCTTTCAAATGGATTAATGTTTAATAATAAAAGTTTATCGGTTTTTCTAGAAAAAATTCCCAAAGAAGCATGTTGTTTTGACCGTACTAGATAGGCCTCCACCCTTAATACTTTAAGAGCATATTACTGAGACGCCAAGCATTAAAAAAATATACAAGAAAAGTCGATTTTTTCAAAACATACCCCCTTAATGTACAAGAATAGATTTTTATGTACACGTTTTGAATTGTAAATTCTGGATTTCAAAGATGTATTAAAAATAATGATACCTATAATAAAACAAAAAAATATAGGAAATTCTTTTTCAATGTCAGGAAATTGTTTTATTAACTTATTTCTCAATATACTTGTTTAACTACATTTTAAATAATACATTGTCTATTACAAATTCAAATGTAAAATTAGTGGTCAGGTAGCACCCTCTATATTAAAGAAATTGTTTCAAACACTTTCACGCACTTTCACTATACATATATATGTATATATAAATGGTAGTAAAGGAAGTACAAGAAAACATGTGTTGCAAGTGAAGCCTTTGATTACATAGAAAAAGATTTCACCCGCTAAATGAAGTATACGTACATTCACGCATATAAAAGTGATAGTGGATCCAATGATGAAAGAATGCAACCTTTGTCATTATAAATGTAAAGAAATCGGCATTGTCTAGAATCTTATAACCTATAATGAATAATCTGTTTTAAACGCTGGAGGTATATAAAGAACTGAAACAACACAATGTGCACAAAAATGGGAAAGAAAGATATCACGCAAGCTGTTGTGCTTGCGGACGACTTTACAACAAACTTGGCACCGATGGAAAATATGTGTCCAAGCATTCTAATGCCGGTTATAGACATACCGCTTTTAGATTATTTAGTAGAGACCCTTATTAAATCTAGAATACAAGAATTATCACTCTATTGTAGCAGCCATGTAGAATTAATAAAAGCATATATAAGTCAGAGAAACTGGTCGAAGATATCGATCTCCTTGATAATATCAGAGGGCTGCAGATCCCTTGGCGATGCGCTGAGGGATATCGATGCGAAAGGTTCGATTCGTGGTAGTTTTATACTCATAAGGGGAGACGCGTTTACTAATGCAGATCTTGCGACTGCTTTAAGTAACCACTGTACCACGCACAAAAAGGATAAAGGCGCAACGATGACTATGCTGCTAAGAAACTTTGGCTCTACCAACGATTCCCTTTTGAGAAACGAAGCGTCTTTAGTGGTTTCTGATAAAACTAGCAAAAAGGTTCTGCATTACAGTAAATTAAGGAATGGTGAGAAGAAAGTCAAATTGGAATTAAATTGGTTTCTGGATCACAGTGAAATCGAGATTAATAGTTGCTTTATGGATACCCATGTTTATTTATGCTCCCCTTCTGTGCTTCCATTGTTCGCCGACAATTTCGATTTTCAAGTAAGTTACTAAATCTTTGTACTGTTAACATTTTCCTAAGACTTTTGAAAAGTACAGTTCATTTATTTACCAATTTGTCCTGCTTAAAATATATTTATTCGAATTCTTTGGTTTCTTGATATATATAAATGATATATATAAATGATCCAGTTAATATTTTATTAATGGCAAATAACACAGTTCGACAGCCATCTGGGCTTGTAACATTCAATAGCCGCTTCTTATATGTTTTCGTGCACTGAAAACGAATCCACAAACAGTTTGTTGTCATCACCCTCAGTTTCTGAGAAATATGATTTAATAAAATTGCAAATTTTCAACTTTGAACATCTTTTGTGTGGAAACTGTAATAGTTATTCGGTTGCTTGCTGTGTCAAATTATTCTATGAACCCTCCTGAATACAACAATATAAATTATTAGTGCATTATATATGTTTAAACAACGATCAAAGGGAAACGAACACCCAAAATGCACCCCTTTTTGCAGATAGCTTTGAACTTATTTCCAAAACTGAGGGTCTAGGAGAAAATTTAACTAGTTCACGCGATGAAGCAGATATTTTTCCTGCAGAAAGTATCAACAAAAGTGGTAAGTCACGTTTTGTTTTCAATACAGAAACGAAATAGTTTGGCAAAAAGTGCGGCGCCGACAGTGGTAGTCGCGCGCGTTAAGCGATTGTGTTACGCTGAGCGGCAGTGGATCGCGCGTCGCCGTTGATTACCACTGTCAACGACGCACGTTTTGCCAAACTATTTCGTTTCTGTATTGAAAACAAAACGTGACTTACCACTTCTGTTGATACTTTCCGCAGGAAAAATATCTGCTTCATCGCGTGAACTAGTTAGATTTTCTCCTAGACCCACAGTTTTGGAAATAAATTAAAAGATATCTGCAGAAATGGGTGCATTTCGGGTGTTTTTTTCCCTTTGATCGTTGTTTAAACATATTTAAATGTTCATAATGCACTAAGAAATTATATCGTTGTATTCGGAAAGGTTCATAGAATAATTTGACGGAACAAGCAATTGAATAACTATTACCGTTTCGGCATAAAAGATGTTCAAAGTAAAAAATTTGCAGTTTTTTCAAAATCGAATTTCTCAAAAACTGAGGGTGATGGCGACAAACGGTTTGCGGATTCGTTTTCAGTGCACGCAAAACTATAAGGTACGGCTATCGAATGTTACAAGTCCGAAAAAAAGTCAAATTTTGTCGAAATGTGTAATTGGAGGATATAATTTGTATATTGACTCAAGAAAATAATGATATTTAAAAACGCTTGTATTACCTACAGACAATGGAAGATTTTATCCGAGGGGTATTGATGAACGAGGAAATATTAAATTCTCGAATTTATTGGCAACAATTAAATTCTGACGAATACAGTCTGCCAATCGTGTCATGGAATGCGTACCACACCCTCACTCGTGATATTTTGAATAGGCACAGTTACCCACTTACGCCAAATGCCATTCCATTCTTAAAAACATTTATTTATATGCCGAGAAGTACTTATAAACATAGGAATGCCACTCTCGCTAAGGGTTGTAGATTAGAGGAAGACAGCGTACTATGTGAGAATAGTACGCTTGGGAACGACACCAGCGTCACAAGATCCGTTATTGGTCGCAATTGTTTAGTAGGCTGTAACGTAACGATTAAGAACTCGTACATCTTAACGAACACTAAAATTGAAAATAACTGCACTATCACGAATAGCGTAGTATTTCCAAATTGTATTATCAAAGAAGGTGCTAAAATAAATGGGTGCATAAGGCAGATGTCGGGGATCGATATGGATAATGAATTTGAGTTTTTTAAAGATTACGACACAATAGAGTGCGATAATTATTCCACAGATATAACGAATAGCGAAGAAGCTTCCGAATGCAATTCACCAATTCCAGACGACACAAATATGTTCCTATCGGAAGTTATCGATAGTTTGTTAAGGGGCTTTCAAGATAAATTGAACTGCGATAACTTGATTCTGGAGATAAATTCTTCAAGATACGCGTACAACGTTTCCATGAGCGAAGTAACATATAATGTCATCAAAGCTGTATTGAGTTTACCTCTGCATTATCTTTCAGAAATGAAGGAAACTGTAAATAATTTAAATTATCAGAAGACCTTGAAAGTTATGGTAACTTACTTCCATCCGATTCTTGTAAATTATGTCAAAACGGAAGACGCTCAGGATGATTGTTTATGCGCAATAGAAGAAGTTGCCAGCACAACCGAAGAATTATTACCATTCTTACAACATTTGTTGCATCTTCTCTACGACAAAGATATAGTGTCGGAAGAGAAGATTTTAGATTGGTACAATAATCAAAATATGGACGAGTTTGAAGACAACAAAGTAAGAGCTGCGATTCAACCGTTCATTAAGTGGCTAGAAGAAGCTGAAGAAGATGCTAGTGGAAGCGACGATGATAGTACGTCTTGAACTCTCGAGTAACTTTTTGGTAAGGATATCTGTAAAATATTCTAAATAATCGAGAATAGGTTTTTTTACTTCAATTCTACGTTGTTGCGAGGAATTCTCCCCTATTGAAACGAATTATAGCGTTATATCGATTAATAATTTAACGCGTACCTAAACTTTATGTACAACAACACTGCAAAATAAAGTGTTTCTCCATGTGTAATGTAACATCTTTATTATTCTGTCAACTTTTTTTTTCGTAGTAGTACACCTTGAGCAATAACACAGATTATTTGTAAATAAATTATATTTTGTGGATTATAATGCGTATCGATTACAGACCTTATTAAAATGTTTCGAAGAACGTGTTTAAAAAGAGGAATAGAAGTATAAATTATTATTCTGTAGGCAAAATAGTGTCTGTTAAGTTGTGCCAAGTTTGGTGGCGATGATCTGGAAATTTAATTGCATCTATCCAGTGTCGTAATCGTGCTCCTTTGCTGTTACAACTTAATTCAAGTCCACCTAAATCAAAATAAGATTATGTTAATAGGATACGATGTAATAATATATTCATACGAATAACAGTAGGTAATAACAACAAAATTATTCTCACAAAGTCATTATTTTCGAAATACCAATAGAACTTATGTACTTTTAATGTCAACGAAATAATACGCAGAGAAAATATTACTTTTCAATAAATTATATTCTAACACTTTTGACAAAAGAATGATGGACATTTTACCAAGGTAGTCATTACTCTTGCCAAAGTCCTTGTCCCATACTGTAAGGCATAACGTGAGTTTCATAAGATCTGTTAATCGAGTAGTGAAAGCAAATTCTTCGTTCCATTCGGGATTTAAGGTTTTCCACTTGATAGTTGTACTGTGTGAATTGCGACATGCGACTTTTTTTGACATCAGCTTTCTGGCGGTGATACGTGTAATTGAATAATCGAAGACACGTTGTCGATGATTGTTCGTCACATTCTCTATAAGGCACAACTTGACAAATGGGTCAGAAAATCCGTTACTGTCCATAGAAAGAAGATTCGTAGCTCGGTGAACCGTAACCATCAATGCCCGGCGCCTTGTACAGTAACATAGACTCACTTGAATCTCTCCCCGGCCACTGGAAAACACGCCCCACGCTGCCTCTTCCTTGTCCACCTATGCCAACGTCGAGCTCTTATATCTTAGTGTCTGCAATAACGTAAGTAAAGTCGGCCGTCGCGAAGAATTGAAGGCACGATGAATTAATTGAGAGAAACTAATCTTTCCTTTTAATTCAACACTTATTCACGATGTCATGAACAACATTGAATGATTGAATACTAATGAATACGCGAAGGAAAATAATTTACAAGATACAAGCTTGCTTGTGTCGTGGCGAAGAGTGAGTAAGAAAGTATCAATAAACAATAATTGAAATAATTCACGCTCAAGTTATCTTTGTTCGATGTCTAATATTAAGAAGAGAAACTTGGGAAGCGAAACTTTTGTTATACGTACTGGATAATGGTCTTGCAACGGGACGTTATAATGTTTCGTTTGGCGAGGTTGCAACTCGTGCAGAGGAAACCTCGCTTCTCCCAGAAAATCTTGGCCTGATGGATCGTCCTGGAGGATCAGGATGTGTAGTGTTTTGCCGTTCCATATCTAGAATTGTACAATCGTCAATTTCTCCCGTGCCTAACGGTGTCAATGTATACTTTACATGAGCATTATTGTAATCGTACATCGGTTTCTGTTGTTCCGTAAAAGTTTAGAGTCTCGTTGAATTCCGGATCCCGTGTTTTGTGAACCGTCTTTGTTCGAAGACGTTTCGTAGTCGTAACTGTTTCTACTGGTAATATGTTGAGCTTGCAAAATGGATCGGCGAGACCATGGATGTCCATTGGCCGTAAACCGCGGGCTCGTTCCACTTTGCATTGGAGGCACTGAACTGCTGGGTCGTATCGCAAGGAGACTTCGAGAGTTCCATAATTTTGCTTCGCTTCTAGATTTAATAATATCAGGGTCTTTGTAAGTAACATTTCTGTACGTGATTTTAAATCGTAATCGACCCAACCCCGGGTTCCGACATTTTCGGGTTCCCGCGCAAATAAATGGTATATTTATATGAACTATTTTTTGCTGAAATTCTACTCTAAAAGAGGTCCTACTAATGAAGGAACATTCTGTACGTACAATGAACGTAGGTACTCATTAAATAATCAAATTACGCTTTTCATTACACTACATCTGACGTCATAGACTTACCGCACTCCGACTTTTGTGGCCGTGGTAAATCGATTTGATTGCTGCTGCGAGGGATGCTGAAAGGGCTCTTTATTTCCGAGGACAGTCGACTTTCTGTCTGATCCGTGTGTTTCTCGCAAATTCGGAAAGGTTCCGGAATGCTTTCCGTTGGAACGATTGTCGTAGTCGATGTCGTTGGAGTCATTGACATATTCGACCTACAATTAATTCACTGGCATCAGCTAAACTTCTACTCTTTCGTTTATCATCCTTACGTACCTGAGGGATTGTACCTGAGAGTTTTTTAATCGATCGCACAAATTGAATTCCATTCTACGGATATCGTCATTCAACTCATTAGGATTATCCGATTTCTTACTCTTCTCATCGACAATTTCGTCTTCAAACGATACATGCTGCTCAATTTGGGGATCGTGGGTTGATTTCCCGTTTGCTCGCAAACGAGAGCTCGTGACTGAGGCAGTTGGTGAAACGCGACTACACTGAGATGGAATGGAAAGAGTAGACTTATCTAATTGATTCGCACATCCGTCACGACTATTTAACGGCGACGCGTCGTTCGATTGGTGTCCCGGTGACGTTTTAGATACATTACTAGTTGATTGGGCAGAATTCGAGAACGGCGACAGAGATTTGCTAGTAACGCTACTATCTTGACTCTTTTGGAGATTTGTGAGCGAATCTGAGTGACCTCGTGTAAAGGCCAGGCGACGCGTTACTTCTTCATCGGAAGAGGAATCTTGAATTTCGGTAGATTCGAGAGATTTATTCCCTCCAATTGTCCAAGTAGACGTTTTATGACATATTCGCGACCATCCTCGTTCCTGTATTTTCAAAAAGACGTATGAATATTATATTGATTAATTAAATTCCTAAGAGATGCTAGCCGCAATCGTATTCAGGGCACCCTCCCATCAAGTCACGCCAGAAATAGGTCATTTTTACGACTTTATTTAAAGAAGAAGGAAACGTCGTAGGGTCAAAAAACTTTTTGGGCTGTATTTGTAGATCTTTGAAGACAATAAAACAAATATTTTGGAAATTTTATCTAATATTGCTGACTGTTGGTGGCTGGGACTGTCCGGGTGAGACAAAAAACGAAAATTGTTAAAGCAAAATATTGTAATTTCATGTAATCCCCAAAAATGGTGGGTTTCGCACAGTTACCATCATAGATGATCCCACGGAGAATTTAGTAATGAACGAAATCCCGCAAGAATTTTTTAAATCGGCCGATTATTCTTTGTTAGATGTTTTGGGAAAAACGCGTTTAAAGTTTAACTGCTGTAGGTACGAACGGGTCACTTTTATACCTGTATTGTATTTTGACGCCAAATTTTAACCGGGAATTCTTCAGATGACGCACTACCAAATATATGTATATTAAAAAAAATCGATTTTTTGGAAAATTTTAATGGGAGGGTACCCTTAACAGAGTTTTAAGTATACGAAGACTGTATCAACCTGCATCTCCCATAGATTTTACACAAATCCAACTAATGAATTCTCAGGCTACAACACTTCCATTAACGTACCTTTTTCTCAGGTAAAATGTACTTCGGCATTCCTTTAATAAACCAAGCGCCACTCTTTTTCCACATTTCTCTGGTCTCTGCACATATTCGACAGAGAAACTGCTTCTGACTGCTGTTCGAACGTTTAATAATTCGCTGTATAGTCGTTTCTTTTCTTTCTTGCATATGTTTCTCTATAGCTAATACGCCTCTCTTCGAGTTAACTTCATTAATCTCAATGCCACATTTCGGACATATGTATTTACGACAGTCTTTGCACAGATTTGACGTTGCTCCCAGAACTGCACCGAATCTTTCGCCGCAAAGAGCGCAGGAACATACGCAGTGTGGGCTGTTAGAGCATCGGCTGCTGCAATTCTTCCTCTCGTTTAATCTCGTCGCAGTGACAATGCAGACATTACGTTTCATATTCTCCAGCCTCTCCACTAGTCTGCCAATCCGCTCCTGCTCTGATAAGTCTAAGGCTTCGGCTCTTTGAATGACCTAACGCATTAAAGAAAGTGCACCGACATCATTAACATGTATTTATGTATGGTAATAATAGAGTAAACATAATTACTGATGCAATAATCTAAGACTTGCTCATTATTTTGGTACATACCTATATTTAAATAAGTGTCACTATTTATATTTGATATAGTAACGTTAGGATTAGAAGTTGAGAGATAAACATATTATTAATTCGCACATTTACCTGAATGATCGCTTGTTGCTCTTCTTCTGTAAGTACGAAGGATTGTTCACACTGTCTTCCACTACCAGAATAAGAACAGTTGCCCCATTGCGAATCTAGAGAGCCAGTCTTCATGGACCATCCTGTGTGCAACCTAATTATTGATATTTTGTTAATTATGTGGAATAACTTAGATATTTGTATTACAATAAAATCATTGTATAGTCAGAAAGGGTTTTGTAACGCAAGAGCTGTGGTATATATGATAATGACTTTAACAAGGGATATTTTTATGTATGCACATGTATTAAATATAAATTCAAATATCTCAAATATAGTTGCACTCACTTTGCTCTCAATGCCAAATGTCGATCATTTGGGCAGACCCATCTTGTTCCTCTACCTGGATCTTTCACTGTGATGTTCATTATTGTTCAATTTAACAATGCTTTCAAATCATTTGCAATATGTTACAGGCATCTTGCAATAATGATGAATATATATATATCAGCCTATAAAAAATGAGAAGACATGAAAGGAAATAAAAGTCAAGCTATAGAATACAATTGTTTGCATTGATAAACTCCTTTCTTTTACTTTTTTCACAAAATAATAAGATCTGCTCCTTTTCCAGACTATATTGGAACTAAAATTATTTTCTTATATAGAAGATAGAAGTATTTTGTTTGAAGTAACATTTGACCAGAGGAATTAGTATTTAAACAAAGATTTTAAACATTAAACTACAACAAAGAATGTTATATCATCTACTAGGAATTAAAAGGCTCACAGAAAGTCCCACTCTGAATTCATAATCTTATATATTAAATTGGTATTACAATTTGATATGCTATATTAATTTTCTTTTTTAAGAAATTGGATATGGTATATAAAGAAACTGTAAACAATAAAAGGAAAAGCAGAAAAGATTAAAATCGCCTTTGAATGTAAGAAAGAACAATTCTTTTTTTATTCGATTCTATAAAAAGAATCGGTTTTAAGAATTCTACGTTTGTTAGAAAAACGTGTACAATGTATAGTACATGTATGTGGAATCAGCATGTGTTGTTAAACCACCCTTTGTGAAATAGAACATCGTACACGTTCCTCGTCGTGAGAACGTGTCTCCTTACTATATATACATATTGGAATTTCTGCTATTCACGCTATTCGCGTCTTTACATTCCTCCCGTATTAACTCGAATAAATCTTCAAACAACACTGTCCGACATTAAAAAAGCTCACGTAATCTGTAATTAGCAATAAAATCCGTATACGATGTTTCCTTTTCCCGAAACTTAAAACAATCCACGATAAGAATTCAGGAAAGAAATTTAACGTGCCTATCTCTTTAGCTGTGTTAATAATAAAATATATAATTTCATTAAACTTCAATGATTATTTTATTATATTACAATCTTACGACGGCAACAACGCCGTTACTTAACGCGTCAATTAGTACTCTTCCCTGGAAATTATCTATCATCTCATTAAGTCAGTTACAGCGTGCCAATCAATAATGTCTCCATAAACCATAGAAAATTAATTCCCGCAGAGTTTTTTTCCGCCATGCCCTCATTTTCGTGTCTTCCTATGAGCTAGCGTGGGTATATAAAATTCAATATCCCTTGCAGTAACTGTGTGACATAAAGATAAAAGCTACACAATAAGAGAGCCAGATGACACATCGTGGCATCGATACGAATCACACAGGAACAAAGGAACATGATATTTCTGGGGCCGACAGAATTTTCGACATGACACAAATAACTCGGTGTAATACTTTATAACAGGTTAATCGATGCACGTAAAGGGGGACGTTAATGTCGAAGAAGAAGGTAGAGTTTAGAAGAGCTTCCGCTGAAAATAGATGCGCAACAAGTATTCGCTATACTTCCGTTCGTATATCATTTAAGTTGCTGAAGGGAGTGTATCTATATTTGCACCTAAATCGATATTTCAATGGTTCTTTGCAACGACTTTTATTTTCTTCTTGCAAGGTCGTGGCATACTAAAGTTACAGAAGTAGGCAAAGCGCCCTTGGTGTAATATATTGCGTTCTAATAAATCGCCGAATGAATGAAACCGTAAAATATACTGGTAAATTAAGGGAGCTAAAGATTATTATTGCGAAGAGTTACATCGAAAGCGATCGCCAGTGAAACATATGTGTACGAAAAGAAGCGAGAAAGCCACTCGGGTCGAACGACGGTGGGAACGTTATACTTATTTTCTGTAAAATCGTTAAGTATATACTGTGCAACGGTAGGCTGCGGGAAATGGGGAAGAATGGGAAGTGGAGCGAAGAGGAGGGACACCTGACGCGTGGCAATCGTATTGTGAGTGAAAAAAATGAGCGCGAAAGTTCTACGTTGAAAGGCGATCAATCGAAGGTTGTGACGCGTGCCGTCGTTGCTCACAGGTTGCACCGCTATTATTTCAACTAAATATTATCTCTCTGATATCGCGAACGAGGTACGTACATTAAATCGCGTGTACATGTAATTCAATTAAAGCGTTCATCAATATAATTAACAATTCATCAGAGAAATCATTCTGCAATACCGAATTTGAGTTTGACTTATACATGAATTTAAATTGCGAAACGTGAAACTTGATAACTGTACTACCAAGATAAAAAGAAAAACATTAAAGATCCCTCAGAATTTATTCAATTTCCTGAATTCTTTCAGAGATAGGAACGGGCGACTTATATATTCGTGGCTTATAGCGAAAGGGGACTGTTTACATTTTTTATTAATATAATTCTTTCGTTAATTTAAACGTTGAACGATCGCAGGCGACTTAGATTTTATTGTTTGCAATCGGGCGGAGTATTTGAAATGATGCGTAAGGCTACTTACGAGGGTACGTGGACTTCTTCGACCGTGTAGCGTGTTAATTTCGAAAATAAACAGCTGCTTCGTGCGACGATTATGTCGCCTCGGATAATTCGACGGTTCGCCGTGAATTATGGCATCGCAACGTGTAATGGTGTTAAGCTTCAAGTATTATCCATGATAATTAACCGCATGAACAGACGGATGGGCACAGAGAGTCAGACTTGCCACGCTATCAGCTAGCCGACAAGTGGGTGCTATTATCGCTGAAACTGGCATACGCGGCTCCACTTCCCCTTCGATACAGGCGCAGAGGGGTGCGTGCCATGCGTACAATCCACGGGGATGTGTCTAGGAAACTCGCTGGCAAGAACACCTACAGGGTGTCTGTGTTATTACCGCCTGGCATTTTTCTGCCACACAAATGAAATAGAAAATAGGCGGTATAAGGCGGATGAACGAATAAGAGGAAGTTCTATTACTTTTTCTAAGAAGAAAGGAGATCTAGGTTTACTTCGAACGTTTGCAATGAATTTTCGACTGTGATTGTTTCTCTCTTAGCATTTTATAGAAGCGGCTATCAAGAGGTATTTAACAGCACAGGAAGGAGATGCGGAAGTTGTGTTATCAGCGCAACAGTGTTCAGAACCACGCAATTACGGAAATAGAAGAAGTGAAGGTGGCTTCGGTGTGTACATATTTAAAGCGGCGTTACGATGGAATTCTGGAACCTTACTTGTTATTTAAGTCTGCTTTAAATATGTAACAGATCCTCGTCGTGGATTTTTTATTCCCGACCGCGTGACGCTTTGAACGCTTTTGGGTTTCCGAATAATATAAAAGAGAATTGCCATTAAAGAATGCGTCTTTACTTAACATGATTGAATTCGACACTGTAATTCTTACGAAAAATTAGTAGGAATTACTTCTTTGTTTTACTTTTTAATTATAGATGAGTAAATATACTGTAACTCTAAAAATAAAATAAAATATAAAGATTTTCGTTTCTATTTACTTTAAGGGTTCCATTAATTTAAAAATCAATGTATGGTAGAGGCAAAAATATATTAGTAATATTCATTAAACGTAATACGCAATAATCTCCCATTCGTTATCTTTTATCTACTTACACCATATGTACGCGCGCTATGTACTATATATATACACAATCTTGTACGTGTATGCATGTAAACGCATGCGCTTAAGTACACATAAACGGATGAATTAGTTAGTATAAATAAGAATCCGGGGATCCCAATTAAAATATTGCTTTTTCTGTTATGTATTTCATATTGAAATAAATTTATTTTCTTTCAAATGCATGCTCAAATAAGGTATTTAGATAATAAATTTCAGCGTAATCCGGAAATTTGAACCTCCGGTAAAACTTTCTTTATATTATCGCTTTATGTTTTCTATAGCATTATTCTATATACCCACATACAATTAATTTATTGTACGAATAAGAATTCTGTTCCCGAATTAAAAGAAGAAAACGAGAAGGGAAAGTAAAATTAAGAATTGAATATACGGTATCTATTTAAAAATGATTATTAAAATGTGGAAATTCATTGTGAAAAAAGACAGATATATATATATACATATAGTGTTTTGAGAATTGTTTCATTTAGATACCAATAGTCATGAATTTAAACAGAAATATCGTGTTGAGGTAAACAAGTGTCCTTGTGCTATATTGCAATTATTGACGTGTTGCGCTTCACAGCCGCCGTCGTTGTCAGAATGAAGATATCTAAAATTGAATGTAGACAGACATGGTTTTACTTTCTTCTGACGTAATGGAAACAGCATTTAAAAAAATAAGTCCATATCCTCCTGTTTTATAGAGACACAATACGTTTTAATTTAAAGTCTTTACTTTCAACACATTTCGTTCCATAGGAACTTACCCACACTAAATTAGATAACATCTTGTTACATAATGATGGTTATTTATTATTCGATATTTCACACTCCAAATAGTTACAAAATAGGACAGCCTATTTAAATGTTCCAGAAGCAGTTAGGTAACTAATCAATAAGCAAGAAGTTAAGCAACCCAACGTGTAACATATTATGTTACATTTAACATAATAAAGCTCAAGATTTCAGCTATTATCAAATTTATTTGTAATACATATTTACACTTTTTATAAATAACAATAGCTACTATTTCCAATTATTTTACACATACTATTACGAGAAATATCTATCAATATAATGCAACGTTTCGAAAGCCACCTCAACCATGATGAGGATAATAATCATCCATTCTAGGCGAATATGATGACGGTCACTTAAATGCGAAGACAGGATTCCCACAAGCTCCACGCAATGATTTAATTTCTCATTTATAACCTTCGGGGGAAGAATATATATGTTTCCATTATACTGTACACAGTAGATGTTATTTAGTAAATATAATCATTTCATTGTAACTTACTTTGGTACGTTTAGCAATATTGAAATATGCACAGATTTGCTGATACAGAGTTTCTAAATCATCTCGCTCCCAATAAAAGTCAGGGGTGTCTAATAAGTCGGAGCTCAGGTTAATCGAATGTCGCAGTGCAAATAATTCCCCTTGCTTTTTCAATACGTCCTGTCGAGTCATCCTGAGCTTTCTGCCAGCTTTTAAATCTTCGGTGACAAATTCTATAGACTCTACGTAATTATCTAAAGCTGCTTCCCATATACCCAGCTTCACAGATTGGGCCATCGCATTTGAGAATGTGTATTTATCTAGATTCGTTGCACTCGCTGCTAATATAATATTACCGCTCTTAATGTGGTTGTGTTTTCTGTAAAGCGATCAAAGAATGAGAATGCGAAAATTCAATGTCTATACGAAGTGTGTGTGAATTATATTGGCCTCGTACAATGAAATAATTATGAAAATGTATTTTTCATGTTATTACCCACTGTCCGCATACGTATAAGTCATTATTTCTTTCTCAGATTGTACGGTATAGTCCATATAACGATTATCTTCGTATCTCTTTAAAAACTGCAATATATTTTCACATTCCAGGTCAGAGACATTCCACATTACTATCGTACCTTCACGAAAGAAAAATATTTCTCTCGGTTCATACTCTACTTCATACTTTGCCACAGCATGTATCACATCTGGTAATGCTGCAAAAATAATCTAAATAAAGCACAACAAAATAGGTTGATAGTGCTCTAATTTCTAGCGTAACATATTTTACTTGTGCTTTAACTTACTATATTATTTCTAAAACGCATAGTGCTGATTTAATAATAAAAAATTATAAACTTATTGAAGTCAATAAAACTACAATACTTTGGTATGTAAAATGTATATAATTACATGTAAAAGTAATTTACAAAATATTACAACATTTAAAATGGCAATTATATGGAAGATATAAATGTTTGTAATCTTTTTACATAGAATATTCAATTCATAACTATCACTTATATGATTATGATAAAGAATTATGTATAATGCCACTAATGATATATTATACTTAAAGCCTTATACTTTGATTAATGTTAGCTACTCAAATTTTAACTGAATGTACATAACCATTAAACTTATATTATGGAAGCTGCGCTACATTAAAAATGTTATTACTGTGATCACCTACATGAATTAACGTAACAATAGTTATTACACATGATTAGAAATAAAGAAGTATAAGTATTCTATGACTTGAAGCAATTTTGAAAATTGCATTATAATCCATTCTAAATCTTTAATCAATATATTTGTTTTAAGAAATGATTAGTAAGCATTATCGGAAGAAACAAAATAATAATAATAATGCATTATAACATATTCAAGAACATCCAATATGTATAAACTTATTCCATATTTATCTTAAGAAAAGAAAGGTGGAAGTATTTACATTTCTTTAATTCCCCCTTTCGATTTTGATAACGAATAATTGAAGAATGCGATACATATGTTACGCATGGGTATGGAAAATTAATTAGGCTTGATCCCGATTTACATTGACCATTTAGGATATCATGTATCTCTAGGAAGAATTTATAGACGAATCTTAATGCGATGTGCAAATATGCCACCCGTTATCGAAACTCTTATTTCGATATATCTTTTAATCTACTAAAAACGGACTATCACAAGCGCCTAATCCTGTCGCTACACCACCTTCATTAGCGGTAGCTAATTTTGTTCTTAACATATGACCGCCTTGCTTGTTAACATACACATTAGTTTCATCGGCGATGATAATGCCAAATATTCCTAACTCGGAAACTAATTCCTGTGGTTCTCTGTCCATGTTGCTATCTGCTCTGACCATATAGTTTCTATGAACCGGAGGATGAATTTTATCCATAAGAATCCAGGCTACCCTGTCTTGTTTATCTTTTACAGATTGCAGGAAAGTCTGTATGTCTAATCCGTATTTGTTATTGCAACCTCCTTCTCGTTGAGGCTTTAGGACAAAACGATCCGGGTCTGCGATCCCCATTTCTATAGCAGCATCTCCATGTTCGTCAAAGTCTAACGCATAAAGTTCTACAGAAAACAGCACGGCATAATAATTTGTCGACAATAAATTCTGACATTAATTACAGCACAAATGCAATTCTCTTACCAGTGAATATTTCTTTAATCACAGCACACGTCTTTTCGTTCTTTAGAAACTTACTAATTACACCAGGCTTCGCGAGAGCCTGCTGAACTTTTTTCGTTCCCGCTAAATGATACTGAATAGTGGGGCATTTAATTGCTAAGGATCTTTCTATTAATAATCTCACGTCCCATTCTTTTTGTGTGTGATATTGCCCAGGTTCGTAACCACATCTATAATATACTACAGCTATAACATGATTATTTACTACTAATTCCTTTTTTGAACCCAATTTTGCTGTAGCAGCTAATTGCGTTAATGTCTGACGAATAACTTTGATATTTGGATTTTGCTTTTTAATTTCGAATTCGTGAAAACGCTGGTCGCAGATATTATACGTAGTATCTTCGATTACGAATAAAATGACTGCTCTGTAAACAATTGTACATTTTACATTAGACTCTACATAAACCATCTGTATTACTCATATTATACATATTTATTTTATTACGTTTCTGTGCTAATCTTTATATCACTGTAATTGCCAATATTTTTAATTTCGAAAAGGTAATTAAACACAAACGTACTGTTGGTCGCCGTACATATTCCATGCTTCTATCATACTCGAGCATATAATTTGCAGCGCATTGTTTTCTGGGAGCTGATTTATTTCCTCATGATAACCGAGCTCTGTTAATACAAATTTATGTAATTCTGTTGCTGCAGGTCCTAGCCAACCAAAGCCCGAAGCAATTGTATTTATTTCAACTTGTTTCCAGCAACAGTATGGTATACATCTCTTATTTTCACTTGTGTTCGGACAGTTAGTTTCTAGCATCAAATCAGAACGTAATAAACCGAGAGATATCTTTTGGGCAGACCCTCCCTCGTCGTTTATAATATTACAGATTTCGAATAGGTCTTTAGTGAAACTGTCGACTTTCATCGTTTCTTCTAACGTTTCTTTCAAGAAGTTATAATCCTGGGCAACTCTGTGTATAAGTAAGTTAAGTATCGTTTGAATCTGACAAGCATTCTCGAACTCTTTTCTAGGAAATGGGGATGGCATCAGAATGAACGGCGCAAACTGTAGAACATTTTTGTTGAAGTTCGATTTTGATCTCATACACATTCCATGCATAAGTGCCCAGTCTTTTGCCTTTTCCTTTAATTCTTCTAACTCTTCTGAGGAAGAAGGTAACTCAAGTGTTGTTTCCATAATTGTACGTTCCTTGTCGCAGAGTTTTAACAAAACCTTTTGAATCGTCAAATTTAAATAAGTTTCAATAATCTGAATTATTATTTCAGTCAAAACTACACAGTTGTGAATGTTAAAAATGGTCCTTCATAAGAATAATATTAATTATGCTACGTTAAATCGCTAGTTCTTTTATGACAATTTCAAAATCGAATTTCAAGAGTAGTTTAACTGTAAATGTATAAAACTACAAATTATTAAACGCTATTAAATGATAATAATAATATACTTCGGAGATTAGAATATAAAGACAATTTCATTATCTAAGAAAATTGATAATACAGGGAAATAAAATAAAAATTATCTTAACCAAAGAATGGAATATTTTTAAACAATCAGAATATTGGAATACTGTTGGCACAAGCAATTAAAAAAAAAAACAGAATTAAATCCATTTAAAACCAGTTATTGCAGTAGAGTAAAAGAAAATTACTGTCAAAATGTGTAAAAGCTTGTAAACTTAATGCAAAACAGATTTTAATACAAATTATTCAATAAAATAAACATTTTTCAAATTTCCATAAACGAATAAGAATAAATTAACAAGAAACTGTTCATGTTTAATTTATTATTAGTAATGAAAACATAGAAATAAAATTAATTAGAATTCATATGTATATTATATTGCAATTTCATTATGTCAAATATTCGCGAGTGTAAATAAAGCTATAAACATACCATTCGTAAAAATAATTTCCTTCATAAATTTTCTTTTACCTTCTCCAATTTTGACGTTTTTTTAAAGCAATTTTTTCAGCAAAAATTTTCTATTTATTATTTTTAAATATATAAGTTTATACACAATGAATTTTATTACTGAAATTTCTGCGGTCATTCAATTATTTTATTACACTTCTCATTGCTCTCACAGTGCTTTCTGTACTGGACTTTATCTCGTGTGATTCCGAGATTCGGTGGCAGATTAAACGTTTCGTAGTAATCGAAATTCACAATCTTAACATAAGTATCACATGTGCCGTGTGTAGGTATAACTTTCATTGGCTGTCACTAGGTACTCTCATATACAATCTTTGATAATAAATAGCATTATTGCGTTTACTTTTTTTACGATTGAAATGATAGAGAAAAAAGAACGTACGTAAGCGCGTAAATTAACCGTAAACTAGTTTTCAAGGAATGTTAAATCATCGCTCTATATAAGTGTGTTTATAATACCATATGTATAGTTGAAGTCAATATTCCTAAAGCCTTGGTTTTGAATCTGTCTCAAAGATAATTTTTAAATATTGGTTATGTGTTCCAGCCTAACCTTTCTAAGTAAATTCAAAGTAAATACTGTATGACTATTACTGATGTATCGCAAGAATGAATTAAAATCTGATCGAATTACTACGACATTAAGTACCTTGAGCATTTAATACGACAGGATAAATATTAAAAAAAGCCTTTGGGTACTTTAACTTTATGCTGATACTTTTATTATGCCGAGACGCATTGTATCAAAGGAACTGATCCTACAGCAATTAGCAAATTTCCTGACATATTTAACACATTTGAAAGTGAACAGTTTTAAAGAAAGCTTTTAAATTAATATATAATGGAAAACCTTTTAAACACTATTGCAATTTTTTAATTTGTTCAAAAATTAATTTTTGGTTGGGAAACTTAAATTTAAATAATAAGATGAGATGTAAAATATATAAGCAATAATTTACATGAAAGCAGTATGGACGTTACATGATCCAATAGACGGCAAGTACAGTAAGTTGCATATGCATATGCAAAGTAAGTCACGATTGACGGAATGCTTGAATATCTTGAATTTAAAGATGCGGAAAATGATTATGACAATATTTAAATGTTTCGAACAGGCAAACATGGCAAACAGAATTATTTTGAAAAGTTATCAAGGCCATAAAGGTGTTTTTGGTAATTATGAAGAAAAGGGGACCGCAGCTCTAATTTTGTTGAATTTCCCTTTGAAATTTTCCTGTTGAAACTCCCCCTTGACAACATATCTCAAGGTCAAGGTCATTGGAGTTGCGGCCCCTTTTCTGCATAATTACAGATTCTTTTTTAATGGAATACATATTTTTGTCCGTTGCATATTATAGCTGATGTCAAGACCAATCTTATAGGGAATAAAACACTCGTATAGGGAATGAAAAGGAGAATTGAGATACAATAGTAATGTAATTACTAATTCTGATTACCTAATGTGAAAATATTTTAATATGGAATATAAGAATAATATGTTCTGGAGGTACCAGTGGCACATCAACTTCTAAATTTGTACTTAAATGTAAATATAGTTGTTATTGAGGCCAACAGTCGAAAACACTATGCTGTTAAAACAAATAATCCTTTAATCTTTCTTGTATTTCTATTTGAAGTATTAAAGTAATCATAATTTCATACACAATGCAGAGAAAAGTCAATTTTGTCAGAGGAATCTTCAGAAAATGTTGATTGTCTTCAGATTACATGATCAGAATGTTACATTATTATAGTCACTGAATTCTCCTTTTTCCCTGGGAATAGTTTATTTCGGTCTAAACAATTTTCTTCAGTCGATCCCTTTTACAAGATCCACACTGTAAACAGGGTATCCACTTAACTCAGAACCCATGTGCACGAGAATAGATGAATGGTCGGGTAGTCAGTTACTGTCATAAAGAAGAAATTGGATTTTGGACGCACCAATACCATGCTCAGAGTTTTTGCGTTGTTTTCGCCTGAGTCTAGAGGCAAATGTTGAGGCAATTATCCAAAACAGGTCACACGAGGCATCTGTTCTCGCATGCGCTGGTTCCGAGTTGCTTGGATAACCCTGCATAGCTCAAGTATAAACTTGAACCGTTATTTCATTCAAGGGAGACTTATTGAAAAGAAAAATAACCCATTGACAACTAATTTTTTAAATTTAGCTTCTTACTTCTTTTCTCAAATTAATTTTAAAACAAATTTTTGATTAAATATTGCAGCATGTAGTTTGCTGTTCTCAAAGAAAAAGACAACAATAAATACCTACTTTTTCTGTGTTTGAATTAACTTATTCACATTATTCTCAACAGCGGAAAGCAGATAAAATTTCAGAGTTATAAATTAGGATCACATTTTGTAAGAAATTGAATTGTGTGTAGCAACAAATTATGGCGTGTGTTTTACATTTATGGTATTCTAACTCTGAATAAGATCAATTAAAATTCATTTCACATAGAACAATTTAGAAAAAATATGTCTGATCTTATTAAATGAAAAGAAATCTTAAACCAAAAAGAAATATAAAATTGTATGTAATAGATGTTATATACTTACAGCTAATTGAGGTAAATGTTACATCTGGTATATACAATTTTTGTTCAATTAGACCTTGCACTAAACCTTCCAAATCATATTCTTCCGAAGTGGCTAATGCTTTTACGTTCCATGCCTATAAACAAATAGAACTTTCAACTTAAATATGAAGTACATTAGTCATACTTTAATTTTTTCTTTTGTAATGCAAACATAAATGAAAAATTTCTTTCCTTATTGACAACTAAAGCAATGTTACAAATTTTAAAGTTCTGTTATTGCAAAAGAAGTACAGTAGTTTATCATGACGTATGAACATAGGATTTATAGGACTTACTAACTACATACCCCAATGGTTTCATCATTATTCGAAAAGTTGTTTTTTCTTTTCTTTGGCCTCTTCTTCAGTTGAGTGCCGGAATAATTGTTTTTAATTTTATGTGGAATTGCTTTAATATTAGATGGAGTTGTTTCATATCGAACATTATTGGTGTATAGAAAATTATTACGATTTAATTGTAAGTTCAAGTTCGCAGCGAACACTGGTTTCACTAGTGTTCTATCACATGATATAAAAGTAGTACAAATTTCTCTACAGGCATTAAAATTAATACTGCCTCTACACTTTGATAAAATACACCTCTGAATTGTAAAACTCATTTCGTTCGATATTACATTTAATACACTTTGTTATTTATACGATTAGTATATAAAAACATACATTCTATCAAAATATATATTTTTATTTCAACCAAGTACACGCACTCTCACAATAAAAGTTTTTTAATATTTGTATTTCTTGTGCAAACTCAAATTGCGCCACACAACGTGCATGCTAGGGATGCTACTGTACACAATTGTATTTGTATATATGCAAGTGCATACATATGAACGCATTCAAATTTCATTTGGTTCACATTGTAAATACGTATATATATAGATAGTATAAAGCCCGCACCAATGTTTCGCTCGTTTGGTGCGCGTTCGGTTCGCCAATTGGTGCGCGCCCGATGCACATTCGGGGCGAATGCACAGGTGAATACGCGGCTTTAAGAGAAAAGTTTATAAACAATTAATGACCGAAGCAACTATCGAATTCAATATTCTAATTCTGCGCTAATGTTAGAAAATGATTTGGATTGGTTGATTCTTATACAGCTATCGGGCGAATTCCACATACGCCCAAATCGCTCGCAACGCCTGTGATTTCCATTAAGGTAGGTTTTCCTATACGCGACTGGAGTCAACGTCAAGAATTTCAAAATCGATTCTCTCGAAAATGAGGCGCAATATCAAAAAATTGTATTCCTTCTTCTCGATTTAATTGTTACAAGTCGAAAAGAAACAGTAACTTTTTGTTTATATCGTGCTTCATTTTCGAGAAAATCGACTTTGAAATCCTTGACGTTGCATCCAGTCGCGTATAGGAAAATCTACCTTAATGAAAATCAAGGGCGTTGCGGGCGATTTGGGCGTAAGTGGGATTCGCCCATCTTTGTCTCTATCAGAAACAACCAATCCAATTTATTTTCTGGCACTAGAACAGAGTCAATGCGAGATACCGAATTCGCTAAATTTAATATTTAAATATTATTAATTTCTTCCATTCCTTAAGCATTGAAATTTTTAACGTTCTCGAAGTGTATATAGCGTCCTCAACTATTATATTGCTACCAACAATTTTAAATTTTTCAGTTTTTCTCGCAATACGTAAAAAACTTGTTGCATACCTGCCGTTGCATGTAAACGAATGATGTCATGTGTGTCGGACATGAAGAATTTTCAAGTGAAATATAATCGGTGTCCCTATTAGATATGTGTAGTCTTATATTTTAATTAATAAAAGTACAGTTATAACATTTGTAACTGTATGTTCTTAATGTTCATATTACCACTATCTTCGTTACGAGAATCCGCCTTTACATTAAATGCGCACATAAACAGACAGACCGTGTAACGTTCGTTATTATAACGTAGTCCGTAATGGTCCGTAAGGAGATTTAGAAGTGTCAAGTACTCACTGTCATGTACTTTCGTTTCAATGCCGCACGCTCTAAACTAAAAATTCTGTTTTATTAACAGTATTGTGTAAGGAAGTATGGAACTTGCGCGAAATTTTGTTACTAGCAAATTGAAATGTTGCCTCCTTAAAGTATCGGAAAAATCTTGTTTGTATCACGTAAGAAGTATCAGGTAACATGAATTTTATATAAAATCAGAACTACTACGTAGTAATACAATAAAAATATTAAATGCATTTTAACGTCACTTCACGATGCTTAGCTAGAAATGTTTTCTCAATTTACTTAATTTATATCTCATGACTTACGACTGTTCTCCTTGTTTACGAATTCTGTCATTAGTTTTAAATTTCAATATTACGCATAGGACGGAGAGTTAACGAATACTTAATAGAAGAGCTTAATGTGTCACAGTTGCTTTTTTTGTCATTGTCCTTAAAAACATTTCGGTGAGAAGTAAAAGATATTAATTTTAAGTTACATAGGTTACATAATTTATTGAAGATCTACTTGCAATTCCGTGAGAAATGTCTGTATTACAGATTGGCGGAGGTAGGAAAATTAGAAACACCGAAATTACAGGGAAAGTATGAAACTGGTCAATTAATTTTACATAGAGTATTTGGTTACCGTGGTGTGATATTATTTCCATGGGTTGCGAAGGTTTATGACAGAGATATTCCGAATAAAAGGGAGCAGTAAGTATGAAATGTTATGCGTAAAGTAGTGATAATGAAATTGGCGTAAAGCTAGCGTTTTATTGCAGAAACATAAATGGTAACTTTAACAGTGTGGAGAAAGAAGTAAAAGGTAGAACTCACACATTTTATCAAGTATTAATTGACCAAAGAGATTGTCCATTCATAGTAAGTATAATAAATATCTAAATTAAGTAGGTAAAGACTAATATCCTGTAAACGTTGCATGTATACATACGCAGCGCGCACAAACGGAAGCTGTAACGTTCTTGGGTAACCATGAAAGTAGTCGCAGCTTATACGCGATACCAGGATTGGACTATGTCGCTCACGAAGATGTCTTGCCTTATACAACGAACGAGAAGACCGCTTTGCAACACGAACTTTTTGATAAATTTTTAACGTACCATCCAAATCGAGATCCATGTTTCATGGCACAGGAAACACTTAAAGCATGGCAGAAAAAGAACCATCCATGGTTGGAATTGTCAGATGTACATAAAGAGACTACAGAAAATGTTCGTGTGACTGTTATACCGTTCTATATGGGTTGCAGAGGGAGTCAAACTACTGCTGTACACTGGGTATGCGTTACGACATATGGCATGACAAATGTACAGTTTATTTTCACGTTAATAATCTGGTATTAATCAAATGTATGTTGTATAGTGGCGCTACTGCATCCGTTTAGAAAATTTAGGTGATTTGAGCGTACAATTGCGTGAAAGACATTGGAGAATATTTAGTCTTTCTGGCACGCTGGAGACTGTCAGAGGAAGAGGCGTGGTCGGCCAAGAACCTGTTTTGTCAAAAACATTACCAGCCTTCCAATATAGTAGTCATGTGAGTTTACAAGCTGCAAGTGGCCATATGTGGTATGTATTTTATTATGTTATAGTTGATTGAAAATTATTAATATCAGTCGTGAATGTTAGTCCGAAAAGATGCACAGAATTTTTGAATATTATTAAATTAAATTTTTGAAATTGTATCTTTGGCATATTTGGTATCAGGGTGTAATAATATATAATGTCATAAAATTGTAACGTTTTAGGGGTACATTTAGAATGGAACGAGAGGATGGATATGCATTTGATTGTAGAATACCACCATTTTCCTTAGAATCAAAAGCGGAAGAACCATCCACGCCAAACATAAGTTCGTAATTGAATTTTGCAGCAAAACATTTGTAATTACTCCTCTGATTCACTGGAAATTTACCAATGATGAAACACAAAATTATTCGTGTAGTGATATTTATAATATTGGCTGTTAAATTTGATTATAAATAGTACCAGTAGAATTTAAGTTACGCAGCTTTCTTCTGACTACTAAATCCATGAGATGAAAGTGTTTCATAAAATATGATATTTCAGAAACAAGGTAGGTTATAGACACAGAAATAAAATATAATTTTATATCTATACTGATTTATTCTTCTTTGTGTAATTAATAATGACAGAAGAAATAAGGAATTACAACTTTACAATAGGTGTAACTGTTAATAAAGGAAAACTGATGAATTTTGTATATTGAAAAAAGTATAGGTATCAACGTTTAAAAATTTTATTCTTTTTTTTTCATTTCTATTGTTATTTGCGTTCTGACCTCCTGACATGGTTTTAAAAATAGATAATGACCCTCTCAAATAAATAAGACGCAATACCAAAAGAATCATACCATTTAATGTTAAGCGTCATTAATATTTAAATTAAGAATACACTTTTAAAAAAATTATAAATCATACTTCACTTATTCGTAAGAAAAGTGATACAACACAAAAACTATCTCTATTAAATTCAAATAAATATGTAACTAACGAAGTTTGAAAAATATTCTTGAAAATGCTAAAAATATAGTACTGTTGAAACTCTTCATCAAAAACATTATAAATTTTTTAGTTACACCGCTTTTGCTCTAAATAATATATGTACACTGCCGAACACAAAATTTGTCAACCCCACTCCTGGCTCCCGAGACACGCAATGAAAAACGGCATTCCCATCTATGACACGAGGTTCCGTGGCACAGATCGTGGCGCCACGCGGCCGTTATGTCAGTACCTAGTATTCGTTTGAATATTTTACTTGTTCTAACAAAATTTCTTCGACTTTGTGCAAATTCCACTTACATCAAATCGCCTGCGCCCAAATCGACTTGTAATAAGTAAATAAGTCGGTATAAAATTTTTTGATAATGAGCTTCATTTTCGAGAAAATCGACTTTTAACAGATTCGGCAACCTGCACTGAATGCGAGTTTTCTCGCTTCCAATTGGCTAAAAGTCGCACTCAGTGCGCACTAGTGCGACCATCCGAATTCGCTATTTGAAAATTCTGACCTTGCGTCCAGTCGCGTATAATAGCGAATTCGGGAGAGCTGCACTAGGCGCACTGAGTGCGAATTTAAGCCAATCGGAAGCGAGGAGTGTGAACTTTTTCAGTTCCGGTTGGCTAAAATTCGCACTCAGTGCGCCCAGTGCAGCTCTCCCGAATTCGCTATAAGAAAACCCACCTTAATGAAAATCACGGGCGATTTGGGCGTAAGTGGCATTCGCCCTTTTCACACTGATAATGATGCTCATATGATGCTAATGCCAAAATGATACGAATGCGAATATAGTATTACGAACAAGATTCATATACCTACTGCAATTAAATAGCTCTACGGAAAGCCTTTTTCAGTACTGTAGGTTGGGTATGTCCCTATTACGACGATTTAACGTTGACTTACTCCCCAGATAGTACATCTGGTAAAGTCTTAAAAACGTCCAAAAGGCGTCTTAAAGACGTCTTGTTACAAATCAAGACGTTCAGACCTAAAATGGACATAAACTAGACGTCTCTAGACGAGGTGTGCTATCTGGGTCACGAATGAATTAATTATTGACTTTTTTTATTTCAATTCTGCTTGGTGAAAATTAATATGGGTATTTTTCGGGTTAAAAATGTTAATTTTTTTATTTGTAATAAATGACTTGTCCCAATTACGATGCACCTATATAATTACAGTGCCTTTTTTTAATAGCGTTCCCGCGGTTAAGTTATGTCTTTGAGCTTTGAACTGTTCAAAACATTTTTTCTCTACGAGAGATGTTTTTATGTAATTTTAATATTATCTTTTCATTACCAAAGCAAAATATGGAAATATAAATTTCTATTCACACGTTCTAAATAACGAAAATAAGGTTAAGTTTAGTACTTACAGAGGGAGTGCGCGGCGTTTGAAGTTTTCTATTATATTCCCTAGATGACACTGCGGTAGTATTCAGAAATACGTTTCCTCTCTTCCTGTTTTCGCTCGCTGCGTTCTTTACCATTTACCGACCCGTCGAAACGGTTGTATTTTTCTGTTGCGGCGTGATCCACGTTTCGTGTCGTAAGACTTAAAGGTAAATATATTGATTTAACCGTGAGTTTTATTGAAAAATATTGTAGACTTTAAGCATATAATTGATCAGCAAATTAAATGCTACGATTTACTCATAAAATAATAAGTTGTGATACAGGATGATTTACGATATGAATTTAGCTCAAATATCGGTCACGCGTACTTAAAAGAATACTTGAGAAGAAAGTTTCAACTCGCATTGAGAAAGAAAGTCGTATACCTATTCATTTAAATTTAATAATGTTTTTAATACTTTTTATACACGAAAATTATTTCACTTCTCTTCGAATTACATGTATATAAATATCTAGTGTACATGTTATATATTATAATTTCAAACTTAATCAGTTCTAAAAATATCCATTTGTTATAAGTATTAACGCTATGTTTTACTTGGCTTCTTTATACTATTATAGTTTATATATTTAATATTGCGTTTTCGTTGCTTACGCGTAGCAGAGGTTAGCTATCTACAATTACAAAAATAGCGCGGGATATAATAAGATTTATTTAAATAATCTCTGCTTAAAGTATATTTCTCTTGCTTTAACATCAGTTTCTAAATAATAGTTAATGCCGGTTTGTTTGAAAATTTAATCTGTGTACATGATGATTCCAAACATTCACCATCTTTCGACTGATAACCATGATGGTAATTTTTGTCACTGAAGCGATTACAAAATGTATAACAAATTGTTTATGTGTAATATATGTGTTAACCATGTGCCATATGTTTTTCAGAATGCGTTACGTGGCCGCTTATCTCTTAGCCGCTTTAGGCGGCAAACTTTCTCCAGGCCAAAATGATATCGAAAAAATTCTATCATCCGTTGGAATTGAAACGGATGGTGAGAAACTGAAGAAGGTCATATCGGAATTGGATGGAAAATCGATCGATGAGATCATAGCGCAGGGTATGTTTCCTTTATTGCTTCTAGTTATGTTATAATTCCTTTTTAAACTCACGATAATCACTTCATCTATTCGTGTTTTCATTGAGTCTCGAGCAGCAACTTATATTCTCATCTCACTAAAATAATAATGTTGATAGAAAGGCAAGGAATCGTATAGCAAAAGCTGTTCTTTCAATTCATGATTTTTGTTGCGTTATTATTCGTGGTATGTGCTCAAAAATTAATATTGTACTATATATGTATCATATACAATTCTTTGGCACGATAACAACTTATTTATATATTAAAATGAATCTTATTAAATGAATCGTAGGAGAAATATATAAGAAACAGAAAAGAAATTTAAAGAAAGATTGCAAAAGGTTCGACTTCTTTTATCTTTTAAAAAAAATATACAAAAAATGTTTGTGTTCCTATTTATTTCGAACGTTTTTGTATTATGCTCCAAAGATATTACCCAATCTGTAAGAATAATTTCATTGTTACAGGACGTGAGAAATTATCGAGCATGCCTGTCGGTGGTGGTGGGGCTGCCAGCGCAGCTGCAGCACCAGCGGGAGCTGCCGCACCCGCGGCTGAAGAGAAGAAAGGTAAATTTTCATTCGACTATTCTACTTTACAAGTATCGTAACTACTCGAAAGCCGAATACACTACTGAGAAAATTACTCATTCAAATTTCTGTTAATAGAAGAGAAAAAGCCAGCTAAGGAAGAATCTGAATCAGAAGACGATGACATGGGCTTCGGTCTTTTCGATTAAATTCCATGTCAGCAGTGGCTGTATAATGACTACCTGTGGAGCATTTGTACTATACAGTTTTGACAAAATGATTTGAAAATAAATTGTATTTTTAATTTATTGTACCTAATCATTCATTTCTCTATCCACACGTCATAACAGAAGCAAATATTTCGTCGTTGCATAACATTACGGGCACGCATAGATTATAAAATTCTGTCCCGAACGAACGTTACGATAACCCTGATAACACTCCGAATTTAAAATCTTCGAATCTTTGTAAAATAACGAGGCTAAAATATCCGCGATATTTTCGCAGTATTATCTGCTTCCACCGGGGCTACAGCTGAAAATAGCTGGGAAATAGAAACTCCATGATAACATGGGGGGGAAATTTTCTATCCTCGTTCAGGCGTATCTGCGCGCGAAAGAGATGGTACGAGGAGAGTACGTTGAATACCTACCACGTATACACTTGTGCGCCGTTGCGGCTTCATTCACAGTGGGGAGTGGGGGATGAGGATTGATGAAAGGAAGGGGTGGTGTTCGAGATTTACCCACGAAATTGAGCCATATGTATTCTTACGCTGGACGAATATTCAAATGGTCACGACCGCGGCGGCGTTAGTCGTAATTGTTAGGCGTTCCGTTACGTGAATCGCGTGCCATTACTATTTGGATGCATTTGAAAACGTTTGGCAATATCGGTATATAGGATCGATCGGGGCAACTTTTGCACTTGAGGAGGAACTATTTTTAGACAGAGGGGCGGTCGTTGGCGGCCATGATGGGTGTCAGCGGCAAGTAGTGACGGCATTCGCTTTGCGTCAGTTGGTTTTGTGCGCTGATGGTCGGGCTGAGGTTTTCTGGTTGAGAAGCGCACCATTGGGCCGAAAACGCTTGTACATAGAAACGATAAACAGCCGCGATATTACCGTCGGCTAAGGAACAGCGGCTGGAAAACCTCGGAAAGTTTTGGAAAACATCGAAAAAATGACGCAGTTACTACCCATAAGGTTTCAAGAACATCTTCAGGTAGGTGACCCGCTTTCATGCCCGGTTCCTCAATTATACACTTCGACACGTCGTCAAACATCACCGTCTCCTGGCTGCTGTATTTTCAAATTTATCATTTAGCTTCCTAACGTCTGGTTATTCAGTTTCCCCGTTGGCACTTATTACTCCCGGCGATAGAACGGAAGTTCCGTTAAAACCTCCCGAATTGACGTTACTTTGACAGGTATATAATACGATCGCGTGTTCATTTGGACGCGTAAATTTTAATCAATTCTCAAGTATATTCTTAATAGAATATTTAGAGGTTAACCGATCGTTGGATCGATCTGTATCGTCAAGCTGACGGGGGAAAAAATAAATTGATTTTTTTTTTTAT
Source organism: Andrena dorsata (assembly GCA_929108735.1). Classification (NCBI taxonomy): domain Eukaryota; kingdom Metazoa; phylum Arthropoda; class Insecta; order Hymenoptera; family Andrenidae; genus Andrena; species Andrena dorsata. Next base: position 79,311,135 of record OV815488.1, on the reverse strand, counting down.
CAACGAGGGCCACGTCTGCTCGGCATATACGCCCCTTATTTCCGTCTTTATATGTCACGAATTTTCTAATTGAAATGTTTGTCGTTTTTGTATGACCTCTAGCATCCTGTGGAATAAACTTGTAATTTGAACGAGTTATTCGTTAATTTCTCTCCGCCAACGAGCGCACATTTTTTCAATGATTTATCATTACATATCGATTCTCTGAGAATTCAGATAACATCCATTTAATTCGATTGTTTCTGTGTAGTTTATATGTATATGCTTTATTGATTATTGTATGAGTAATATTGTAAGAATAGATTTGGTAATACATGGTTTCCATGAAATTTTAAGGATGTTTGAATAAATAGATATACTTGCACCTTCAATTCTTATATTAATGTATCTTCAAAATCTTTTTTGCTATAATAAAGTTGATTTGTTTCTGTTAACAGTATTACTGTGCACTTTAACTTTCAACAAAATTAATTGGTTATGTTCCACCTACAATTTTCGCAATTTGCATTATTGCAATAATTGAAGTAATTATTATTTATAGCAGTTGTTGGTTTTATGATAACTTAATTTACCACTTTGTATATTCATATTTATAATAATTATTTGCGGTCATAGAAGAAAATTTGTTGACACAATCTTTTCAATACAAATGCAAAAATTTAAGAAGAGAAACATTGTCTTCCTTTAAAGTTATTTAAACTTTGCAATAATGACGCTTCTGGCAATCGCACAGAAAACAGTGTCAGACGTATAAGAATTTTCATATAAGATTCTGTTAGTATAAGAAGAACATGAGAATTAAGTATTAAATACTAAAAGAAACTTGATACATAGTAGAATTGAATTTAAGAAGAACAGTATGTTTTGTGTGCCTCTGAATATAATTCTTTCAATTTATGTTTCATTATTACTGTTATAGCTTACAGCTGTTGGAATTAACGCTAACAATGTCGGCTTTAACACACTTACTATGGAATCTGATAAATTTATTTGCGTCAGAGAGAAGGTTGGCGATACCGCCCAGGTAGTTATTATCGACATGAATGATTCTGCTAATCCCATCAGGAGACCTATTTCCGCAGATTCAGCGATAATGAATCCTGCGAGTAAAGTTATCGCTTTGAAAGGTAATAGATGTTTTTTGAAGAAGTAAACGCACAGACATTGATAACTAGATAATAAATTAAATCCAAGTACCATTAATACCCTGAGGATACTATTAACATCATTGTATCGAATAAATTATACCTTTCGTCTTAATATTATTGCATAATGTTTATAATAATTTGTTGCATTGGAAAAGATTCTGGTTTTCGATGAAAGATTAATAGATGTTTTGAATTTGTTACATTAGCGTTGAAGACACTTCAGATCTTTAATATAGAAATGAAATCAAAAATGAAAGCTCATACAATGACAGAAGACGTAGTCTTCTGGAAGTGGATCTCTTTAAATACCCTGGCATTGGTAACCGAGACTGCTGTTTATCATTGGTCCATGGAAGGAGAGTCGACTCCGAACAAAATGTTCGATCGGCATTCCTCGTTGAACGGATGTCAAATAATTAACTATAGAACAGATCCAAAGCAAACATGGCTCTTATTGATTGGCATTTCGGCTCAGCATAACAGAGTGGTCGGTGCTATGCAACTTTACTCCGTTGAAAGAAAATGTTCTCAGCCCATCGAAGGACACGCCGCTTCTTTCGCCCAATTTAAAATGGAAGGGAATGCGGAGCCGAGTAACTTGTTCTGTTTCGCCGTTAGAACTGTGCAAGGAGCGAAACTTCATATTATCGAAGTAGGCCAACCTCCAGCTAGCAATCAGCCTTTCCCGAAGAAGGCGGTAGATGTCTTCTTCCCGCCGGAAGCTGGAAATGATTTCCCAGTCGCGATGCAAGTCAGCTCTAAGTATGACGTTATATATTTAATAACGAAATATGGTTATATACATATGTACGATATTGAGTCTGCAACATGTATATTTATGAATCGTATCTCTGGAGAAACTATTTTTGTCACCGCTCCGCACGAAGCGTCTGGTGGTATAATAGGAGTGAATCGGAAAGGTCAGGTATTATCCGTGTCCGTCGACGAAGAGAACATAATTCCATATATAAATGGAGTTCTACAAAATCCTGAACTCGCGTTGCGAATGGCTGTGAGGAATAATTTGTCAGGAGCCGAAGATTTGTTTGTGAGGAAATTTAATATGCTCTTTCAAAACGGTCAGTACGCAGAAGCTGCTAAAGTTGCAGCGAACGCTCCGAAAGGAATACTCCGAACTCCAACGACTATTCAACGATTTCAACAAGTACGTTCGCAATTCGTAAATTACGTTACAAAGCCCCATTGAAATTTACTGTGTATTGTGTTCGACGTAACTATATCGTGTGTATATCCATGTTAGGTACCAGCCACGCAAGGTCAAACATCGCCTCTGTTGCAATATTTTGGAATACTTTTAGATCAAGGACAGTTGAACAAATATGAATCTTTGGAATTATGTCGTCCAGTGCTGGTACAGGGACGCAAGCAACTTCTTGAGAAATGGCTGAAAGAGGATAAGCTAGAGTGCAGCGAAGAATTGGGGGACTTGGTGAAACAGGCTGATCCAACCTTAGCTCTCAGCGTTTACTTAAGAGCCAACGTTCCCAATAAAGTTATACAATGCTTCGCGGAAACTGGTCAATTTTCAAAAATTGTGCTGTACGCGAAGAAAGTCTCGTACACTGCTGATTACATATTTTTGTTGAGGAATGTCATGAGAATTAATCCTGATCAGGGTGTAGCATTTGCCCAAAGGTTAGTTCAAGATGACGAGCCACTAGCCGATATCAACCAAGTAAGTATCGTGGTACTGTTTATCACTTCGAGACCGTAATACAGTTTTTCAACAGAGTATGTGTTTCCTCGCTTTCGTAGATCGTGGACATATTTATGGAGCAAAATATGGTGCAGCAATGTACAGCATTTTTGTTGGACGCTTTAAAGAATAATCGGCCAAGCGAAGGAGCATTACAAACGCGGCTTTTAGAAATGAATTTGATATCCGCTCCGCAAGTTGCTGATGCGATCTTAGGGAACCAAATGTTTACTCACTACGACAGAGCTCATATCGCGCAATTATGCGAGAAAGCTGGATTGTTACAGCGTGCTTTAGAACATTACACCGATTTGTACGATATCAAAAGAGCTGTTGTTCATACACATTTACTGTCGCCGGACTGGCTCGTTGGATTTTTCGGAACACTATCCGTTGAAGATTCTCTAGAATGTTTAAAGGCAATGTTAACTGCCAACATAAGACAAAATTTACAGATTTGTATTCAAATTGCAACCAAGTATCACGAACAGTTGACCACTAAAGCGTTGATAGGTAATTATTATCTAACGCGCCTTACTTTAATCGTTTCAGTTTATACACGTAATAACGTCGTTACTTTCAGATTTATTTGAAAGCTTCAAATCATACGAAGGCTTGTTTTACTTCCTGGGATCCATCGTTAACTTCAGTCAAGATCAGGAAGTGCACTTTAAATACATTCAAGCAGCTTGTAAAACTGGACAGATTAAAGAAGTCGAGCGAATTTGTAGAGAAAGCAATTGCTATAATCCAGAGCGCGTTAAAAACTTCCTGAAGGAAGCGAAATTATCTGATCAGTTACCTTTGATAATTGTTTGCGATCGATTTGATTTTGTACATGACCTTGTACTGTACCTTTACCGAAATAATTTACAAAAGTACATTGAAATTTATGTACAAAAGGTAAGTTTCGCAGAATCAAACAGTGACCTTCGTTTCGGGTTTTGAAATTAATTTACAAGTATCTGTTTTATAAAATGTATGAATTCTAAGAAATGTCGATTAATTCAGGATGAAATTTTTATTTAGGTGAATCCATCGCGATTGCCGGTTGTGGTGGGTGGTTTGTTGGATGTTGATTGTTCAGAGGATATAATAAAGAATTTAATTCTGGTGGTGCGAGGCCAGTTCTCTACTGATGAACTTGTAGAAGAAGTTGAGAAAAGAAATCGTTTGAAACTTTTACTCCCATGGCTGGAATCTCGTGTTCATGAAGGTTGCATTGAGCCTGCGACCCATAACGCGCTGGCAAAAATATACATTGACAGTAACAACAATCCTGAAAGATTCCTCAAGTAAGTTCACAAAATATATGCAGTTTTAATATAAATTAGTAATGGACTGTCTTACTAATTAATCTTCGTTCTTCAGAGAGAATCAGTTTTATGATAGCAGAGTGGTAGGAAAGTATTGCGAGAAGCGTGATCCTCATTTAGCATGCATCGCGTACGAGCGTGGCCAGTGTGATCGAGAGTTGATAAGCGTATGCAATGAGAACAGTCTTTTCAAAAGCGAAGCAAGATACTTGGTCAGACGCAGAGATCCTGACCTGTGGGCTGAAGTTCTTCTTGAAAGCAACCCGTACAAGAGGCAATTAATCGATCAGGTTGGCGTGCATTACAATTAGTAATAATAAGAATTTAATTAACAACAGATTTGTAAAGATTTCCAATAATACCTTTACTCTTACGGTTTCAACTAATTACTGAAAGGCAACACAATGTGATTGATATACTTGTTTGTAGGTTGTACAAACAGCTTTGTCAGAGACTCAAGACCCCGAAGATATATCAGTTACCGTGAAAGCGTTTATGACCGCTGATTTACCCAACGAACTAATCGAGCTTCTCGAGAAAATTGTGCTCGACAGCAGTGTATTTAGCGATCACCGTAATTTACAAAACCTTTTAATTCTAACGGCGATAAAAGCTGATCGCACGCGCGTTATGGAGTATATCAATCGATTGGATAATTACGATGCCCCCGACATTGCTAACATAGCTATTAACAACGAGTTATACGAGGAAGCTTTTGCTATCTTTAAAAAGTTCGACGTCAATACGTCGGCCATTCAAGTTTTGATTGAGCAAGTTAATAACTTAGACAGAGCTTATGAGTTTGCCGAGAGGTATGGTACAATCTACATTCAACATAGTGTTACTGGTCGTTTCTTAATAATTAACGTGACGCTTGTTTTTGCAGATGCAATGAACCACCGGTATGGTCCCAATTAGCAAGAGCCCAATTACAACAAGGTTTAGTTAAAGAAGCCATTGACAGCTTCATTAAAGCAGATGATCCTTCAGCATACGTAGACGTCGTGGAAACTGCCCATCGAACATCCCACTGGGAAGACTTAGTCCGTTACTTGCAGATGGCCCGCAAAAAAGCACGCGAATCTTTCATCGAAAGTGAATTGATATACGCGTATGCGAGAACTAACAGGCTTGCTGATCTCGAAGAATTCATTTCTGGCCCGAATCATGCTGATATACAGAAGGTTATTTATTATACGCATATTGTTTGGATATGTATAGTGTTTTAAAGAATGTCTAAAAGATAATATTAAGGCTACAAAGTGATTTGTGGCGAAATGGCGAGGAAAGCTCTGGTCAGAAAAAGATCAGATGGAAATATTCTCAAAAATAAACTCGAAGTTTGGCATTTCAAGCTTGTCAATAAAAAAAGTGCATAACACTCGAGTGGTATGTGAACAAAAGCAGATTTATCGGCTTATGATCTCAAGGGTATAGTTGATGTATTACTCAAGTGTGCTTCTGAAACCCTTTTAAGTTTGCTCTATTAGTTTCCTTGAATTGGTAAGCTCGAAGTTACGAGCTTCGAGTACATTTTTGAAAATGATATCATTGGATTCCTTTAGACGAGAGGTTTCTACCGTTGTCTAGCAATCGTGCCGCGTCCTTCGATCACAAATCACTGTACCGACTTGGAATTCTCCTTTATATCATTTAATCGTTTCAGATCGGCGATCGATGTTTCGACGACAAGATGTACGATGCTGCCAAACTCCTGTACAACAACGTATCAAACTTTGCACGATTAGCCATTACGCTTGTCCACTTGAAAGAATTCCAAGGCGCCGTTGAGAGTGCCCGTAAAGCCAATTCGACTCGCACTTGGAAGGAAGTTTGTTTCGCTTGCGTGGATAGCGGAGAGTTTAGATTAGCGCAGATGTGCGGCCTGCACATAGTTGTACACGCAGACGAGCTCGAGGATCTAATTAATTATTACCAAGATCGAGGACACTTCGAGGAGCTCATTAATCTCTTAGAAGCTGCCCTGGGACTCGAGAGGGCACACATGGGGATGTTTACTGAATTAGCTATACTTTACAGCAAATATAAGCCTCAACGAATGAGGGAGCATCTGGAACTCTTCTGGTCCCGCGTTAATATACCAAAGGTATGCTTATTAACCGCGCGCGCAGAAGTTGTTTGACTGAAGCGAATAGATTTATACTTACGAATAAAATGTGCAGGTACTTCGTGCAGCGGAACAAGCGCATTTATGGGCAGAGCTTGTATTTTTGTATGATAAATATGAAGAGTACGATAACGCAGTGCTTGCAATGATGCAACATCCCACCGAAGCATGGCGAGAGGGCCATTTCAAAGATGTGATCACTAAAGTGGCGAATGTCGAGCTTTATTACAAAGCTATACAGTTCTACGTGGAATTCAAACCCCTGCTTTTGAACGATGTGTTACTCGTGCTTGCCCCGCGCATGGATCACACAAGAGGGGTGGCATACTTCAAAAGGACAGGACATTTGCAACTTGTGAAACCATATTTGAGATCAGTCCAGACTTTGAATAATAAAGCGATCAACGAAGCATTAAATAGTCTGCTTATCGATGAAGAAGATTACCAGGGTCTCAGAACATCGATCGACGCGTTCGATAATTTTGATAATATTGCGCTAGCGCAACAATTAGAGAAGCACGAGTTAATTGAATTTAGGAGAATCGCTGCGTATTTGTATAAAGGAAACAATAGATGGAAACAATCGGTGGAGCTTTGTAAGAAGGACCGATTATTTAGGTAAATTATAGCGGTAGAGTACACCGTTTCTTAAAATTCTTATTCGCCATTGTACTTACGGTATCGATGTTTCGAATAGAGATGCTATGGAGTACGCAGCAGAATCTCGAAACGCCGAAGTTGCCGAAGAATTGTTAGAATGGTTCCTGGAAAGAGGATCGAAAGATTGTTTTGCATCATGCTTGTTCCATTGTTATGACCTGCTTCATCCAGACGTTATTCTAGAGCTTGCATGGAGACATCGTATCTTACACTTCGCCATGCCGTACCTTATACAAGTTGCACGAGAATATATTACTAAGGTGAGTACTTACGATTTGAACGCTCAGCGCACGCCGCGTGCGGGACTTCTGTAATCGCGCCTCTTAACCATAGTTTCCGAACGCCTGCAACCGTTCCCAGGCCCCAGCACACGCTGTGTTGAATTAAGGGGGTAGATTAATGTGACGGTTCGAAAAAATAGGTAATCTTCTGATGCAAATTGTAGACAAACTAATCAGCCAATTAAATTGCGGTTTCCCACTTGATTTTGGCAGATTGTAGAGTGTTAAAAACCATTATAAAAATTAAGAAAATATATATAGGTATATGGCACGAGGTGGCTTCGAATTTGATGGTCTTCCTTAAACGGTGTACCTACTAACTAAAATTTGGATTGTCTAAAACAAAAAGACAAAAGTTGTCTATTAAGTGTAATGCTATGCCTAAGCATTAACGGACCCGTTTTTTAATATTTTAAAAATTCGCTTAATAACAGCATGTTGAAAAGATGCCGATTTTCGCGACGATTCGTCTGTAACTCGCGTAAAAAAGGAATTTTCAAAAAATGGTCCGGTAATGCTTAGAGAATGTGAAAACAAAGATGCATCACAATTGCATCAATACAAATTGAAAGATCATGTACACCGTTCTGAAAAGTATCCACCTCGTGAACATATATCTATATATATTTTCTTAATTTTTATAATGGTTTATAATGCTTTACAAAATTATAAATATTTGGCATATGCCAAAATCAAATGCTGAACCGCAATTTAATCGGCTGGTTTTGTTTGTCTACAATGTGCATCAAAAAATTACCTATTTTTTCGGACCGTCACAGTAGTTTACCCCTTTAATGAGCATCGCACGGAGTGCAAACATATATATATCTTTTATGCATAGGTTGACAAACTGGAAGAAGCTGAAAGCCGACGCATCGAAGAAACTGATCACCAAGAACACAAGCCTATGATTATGCGTAAGTATTTGTGACGGTAACTTTTATAGTATAAACGCTACGAATTTATTATATATTTTCTAATTTCGTACGTGTATATGTATTTGCAGCGGAACCTCAGTTAATGTTAACAGCAGGGCCAGGCATGATGGCACCTGGTTACGCAGCGCAGGGTGTATACGGTGCGCCTCCACAAGGTGTCTATCCACCTGCTGCTGCTGCAGCAGCAGCAGCATACCAGGGCTATGGTATGTGAAATACAATGTGCAACACATTAAATAACAGAGATCAACAGAATCTACTTTTCTATAATATTTAGGTAGAACAAGATTATTTCAATAGCCCATAATTATTATTATTAAATGCTGAAACAATATCATTAAAGAGAAAAAGCATTGCCGCGAAACAATTGTAATATATAATAAAGGTAATGAATTCGAAGTGAACTACAAAATATTTAAGCGCGAGTTTCTAGTTTGTCGGTAACGTTTGTAAAACGGTTAATTTACTGTTACAATAATCAAAGAGTGCACGTGGGTCATTATTTACTGAAAGGAAAAAGATCGAGAACCGTACTGAAGTATATTTAAATATTTTGCAAATACACGTAATCTACTAACGTTCAAGCAGCTATGGAATAGTTGATCTTACAATTAGTTATTCACAGTTGTGTTGAAATGTTTTCTTTTTAATTAAATTTCATTATTTCATGTTACTCCGCAAAGTAACCATGATATAGTTTTACAGATATGTCAATGCATTGTGTACGTATGTGCCTTTGTTTAAGTATTGAAAAGAAATTTTAATTTAAGGTAAACGTAAAATTAACGGTCTTAAAAAGATACTTGTAAGTTTCACTTTAATAAATATGTCACGAAATTACAAAGTGCTTCCTTTTTGGTAAAAAAGAAAAATGAAAAAAATTCGGCAAATCATGCTGCAAACGATTATTAAGAGAACATAGGCACTCGATTTCGACGTTCGTTCGCGTTCATTCATAGAAAATGGGAAACTCAAGAATATTATTCCGATGTATGATTTGTAGTAATAAAAAAAGCTCTAGTTATCTATATTCATTAAAAAGTTGTTGTCACAGTCAAATGTACGAGCCTCGAAATACTTAGCGAAATAAATTTAAAAAAAAAGAAAAGAAAAGAAAGCGGCATATATCAGTACATCAGTATAACACAGTAAGGAAAAAAAAAGCGACGCTACGAAGTTTGAACTGTATGTAATGCATCTAGAAAATTAAATAGAGTAAAATATAAAATACGTTTGTATGTCTTATCAGTGTAAAAGTTTAGTATCTGTGTGTGTTGTTGCTGTGGCATGGAGAAATAAAAATTTAGCACTCGATCCGACAGCCGAAACGTGAAAACATAGAGTAGCAACGTTACATGCTCTGCTAAAGAAAAAAAAATAATAATAATGAAGGTAGCTCTCTGATATACTCTCGCTAGATGAAAAAAACCGTATATATAATCCATTGAGAAACAGCAATCTAACTATTTCGTCATATTGATGTATGGATATATGTACTGTGGCTTGTTTACGTTGGCTTATGATGTTGACTTTGTCCCTCCTCTTTTTGTACACGTCAAATTAAAGCATGTAACACCCGTGACGATGTTCTAAAGGTGTTAAGTTATATAAACCTAATTGTAACTTCGTTTACTTTATTAACGTGTTCGGTTTTTAGAAATATAATTGAAGTTTTCTTTTTTATTTATCATGTTTGGTTCATACAGCGTATGTATGTATAGTGTCCTATTTGAATGTATTATTCGTTATATCATTGTATTAATGTATAATGAAATTATAATACAAGTATTAATGCAAGTTGAGTGATCAGATTCCAACGCATACGTAGAGAAACGAATGAGGGAACCGTGTTGTTGGCGTTTCTGCTCGTTAAACGATTTACATTAACTGTATAAAATGCTCTGCTAACAGGTCAGGATCAATGTACAAGGTATGTCGGTGAAGTGTAACAATTTTCCCGACATACCTTACGTTCAATGTTCCTAAAAGAGCTACCTTATCGCATAAGAACATTTTCAGTGACATTTCCTGGTGTCACGCGTCTCAAAGTAAACGAGGCACACACACTTATAAATTGTTCTCATTACTCGTACAGTATCGAACGAAAGTTTAAAGTTGACGAATTGTAATAGAACAATATTAACGCGACGGTGCATTCTCAAATACAATCGAGCGATGCTCGCCGCACCAACAATATTGTCTGTTATAAGTGGCTTTCGTTTGGTATTTAATGATTGCGGTGATTTCAGCTGCATATATTAAATAAAAGTGTTAAAATTAGATGATATGGACGAGAATCTGTAACATTCCTAATAATCACTTCACCTTCATTGAAATTATATAATGAATAAAATTGTAGATTGAAAAGTGTATCTAATGCTGTTCCGAAAACAAATAGTAATGTAATTGTATCGTTGTTTGGATATTACGGATTATAATAAAATATTAGTAAATTTGGAAATAAACATATTGAAATTGCTTGTTGACTATACAAACAGACATATGCACGAATCGAAACCACGCCTCTGTAATGGTGTGAGTCGGCATGAAATGTAAATTGATTACCACCATTCAGTTTATTTCAATAAACAGTGATATGATTTCAATACATACTTTACTACGTTGATTTTCTGTGTACCGCTCTTTTATACATTGAGATTAGACACACTTTCGCTATAATAAGAATACACGTTCTTAAATATCCTTTTTCATGTTTCTGTACAGCAATCTATCGTTTAGTATATACGTACTCATTGCATTCTAGCGTAGGAAGTTGTATAATTAGTAAATGGAATGACAATGAATTATCTTATTTTGTTTTCCTTCTTGAAATAAAAAGTTTGTACTTGATGGCATATATCGTATTAATTTATATTCTTTATGAAATGTAGGTCTTTAAGGAAAAGGAGGTAGATTCCTAATTGCAACGATTTTACATAAATTATAAAGTATTTATTTATCACACAGCGAACATTAATTTATGCATCACAGTTCATAGACACGTGCAGCCTTGAATTTCTTTATAGTTCGCTCGGTGGGTCTTATGCAAAGATCTTTCCCGAATAATTCCAATTTTATTTGCTTCAGATAAATATTCATGATAACAGCATCCTTAGGTATTGCTGAAAAAACATAGAAACAGTGCGATATATACTGAAACCTATTTAATGTCAAGAGAAATATGGGACCACTCTCATACTTCGAATGGTATCATCCTTTCCACAAATTCTGAAAGTATTTTTGGTATCTTGAATGACTATTCCATTTAGCCCGACTAAGCTGGGGCACTTGGATCCGACAACGGATATTTGGGCACCGTGGAAGTCTGCTTTAATTAATTGTTGATTGACGTTCTCCCAATTCGGATCAGTCGCATCTGTTGGTGTATTAATGAAGAACTTGCTCCCTAGCATTCTTTCCATGTAGTTCAGCCACAATTGATTCAACGGTAATAAATCATTGTATTTCATGCCATCCTTGCAGCCAATTTTGCGCAGGCCGAGTTGCATTCGTTTTCTACTGGTTAACAGCTTTCCTTTACATCTTTTCTTTTTATTCCACTTGCTCCTATGTTTACTGAGTATAAATGACTGTAAAATAATTACAACGATGCGTGTATTTAAATTATTATATTTCGTAAGTATATAATAATCAGATGCTTCATTTTAAATGTACTTTGTTGTACCTTCCTTAACTCATCTGCTATAGATCCAGTGTCGGTCGATGGCAATGTATTTTGTAAAAAATTTGCGATGTACTGCTCGCTATTTTTATACGTACTAATTTGTTTTGTTATATATTTAGGCAGCGTTGTACATATACTTTCTGAAAGTAACAATGCGTATTAATTCCTTATATAAGAATAACAATGATTATGCCGATATTTGTTCTGTAAATACACACGATTGGATTCTTCCATTGCGATTAACAGTTGCGATGGAAGTATTGGAACTATTAAATGGGCTTCGTCGCTATTTACTGAGTTTACTTTCTAATCTTCAGATATCGTGTATTTTTATTTGTAAAAATCATTCGAAACCTGGGCTGTCAAAAACACTACTGTTAGGTTAGTTGAAACTCAAATGTCTTATGTTTGAAGAATGCAAAAGTAACGAAATATTCAATTGTAATGAAATTCTTTGATAACGAAACATCTTAATTTAATCGAAATATGTATTTGTGTAATTCCTATTTCATCAAATTCTGTTTCAGTAAATTAAAATTGATGTATGTATATATATGTCACATGCGTGTATGCATCAGTATGCATGTGTTTGGGGGGTGGGGGGGTTATAAGAGGGAGATTTTAATAAATCGGAATATTTTCGATTTCGACAGAAAAGAAACATAATAATGTTATAAAACAAGCGAGGGTCACCAAGCAGAATAGAATAAAATTTAATATAATATAGTGGATGCCAAAGTGATTCAAAGTAAAATAAAATATTTCAGATGTAACTAGATTTAAGAAATAAAGCAATATTAATCGAACAATCAACAAATGGATAAAGAATATTTTATTCTTAATCTTGAGGTATTTCTGAAATTTAAAACTTCCCTCAAAATTTCCTTCGCTTCTTAGAATAGTGATTAATTCCTTCAATTATAATAGATAAACTTACATAAAGAAAATAATTTTTTTTATTAATATTTACTAAGGGCGAATTCGCCCGCGCGGTTGCGATATGTAAATAAAATCACGGGCGATTTGTGCGTAAGTGGAGCGCAGCCTGAAGAGCCATATCTTATCTATAGCTCTAAAACATAAAACTCTCTTAACAGTTTCTCTAAGCGGAACGATTTGTCTATTTTCGCCTCAGATCTTGAATTCCATATTACTAATTGCGCGTATCGTTATAATTATTCTTGAGACCTAAGAGAATTCTCTCAGATATAATTCTTTCCATTTTGCATTGTCTGTCATCTACTTTCATCATTTTAAAACGCAACGCGAGAAGTGGCTCAAAAGACGAACCATATTAGCGTAAGTTTCATTACGCAGGTATGCATGTAATCGTTAATCAAACGAAGTACTTGATGCAGATTAATACAGTTCAATTTTATTCCTACATTCTGTAAAAGCTATAACGATTTCTTTAATAACTTGTGAAATTTAGAATAACCCTAGAAACATTTTGCTAACACTAGATCCAGGATCACGATACCGGGACGAAGGGAAAGGGGACACGAAGGCAAAAACGAAGAAAGAAACTAGAAATTCAGCTGTGCCGTCCACGGTAGTCCACTTACTGACTACTTGAGTCGAAAGTCGTGGCAATCGTGGCATGTATGAACGAATCGTAGTCGAATGTAAATGTGTAGCGTTAAACTAACCATGTCGAAGCGCATATTAGACACTGTAGAAACTAATTGAAAGTAGTAAAAAAAGATGGTGTCATTAATAAAGAAGCAGCTGCTGAAACATCTGTCAAGGTATCTACGCGATTCGATTATTAAGCGTATCCCTGCTAATTTACCTTCAATATGAGATAAAAAAATCGCACCACCCTTAGTAAATTCGGAGGAATTTTATAAACATTCGCAGGTGCGAATAATTCCATCCGATTCAGTAACTTATCAATACCATACTCGTCCAGTTATAACTAGTTCCTCTTCGTTACCACTTCCATGCATTGGAATGACAATTTGAAGGCAATTATTTCAAGCCATAACTCACGTTAAATTGATTGTCTACATTGTTATGCCCATATTTCATGTATCACAATATGTTACGTATGAATGTCTGTATCTGTGCGAAGTTTAATGCTAACGAGATTTCAATGTTCTGATGCGTCAGGAATATAATGTTTATTATATGAATTTGTAGGTTTACCAAGAATCTGTCGGCTGATAAAATAAATTTAAGTACATTCAAAGGGGAAGGTGAACTAACAAACTTAGAACTCGACGAGACAGTTTTAACAGATTTGTTAGAGCTACCGTCATGGCTTAGATTAACAAATGCTTGGTGCAATAAGGTTTCATTTCGCATACAATGGACCAAGCTAAGAAGTGTTCCTATTTTTTTGGTAAATAATATCTGCAAATATACATACGGAGACGTATAAATTTTTGTAGACTCATTCTTATTGATTATCCTTAGTCGTATTAAATTCTTATCAATTATCCTTAACCCTTCGTGCTCACACAGGGTGTATCGCACCCCAGGCAATCTATTTTTTCTTTGTCAATATTTCTGTAAATTTTTAGACCTTAATACTAATATTTAAATATTTAGTGAGTTGTAACAAAAAAACTGCTTTTTTCACAACTACTTTTCAACTACAAATTTCCGCATATCAAAATTTACATTTTTAGAAAAAGGCAATCATGCTCTAATAGTCAAAAATACGAGAACGATAACTAAAAAATAACGCTGTGGTACAATGAAACTTACAACCAATTTTTGATTATAAGGTGTGACCACGAAGGGTTAATAAAAAAATATCACAGAATATTATTAATAGTATTCACCCGTTAATGCATACTATTTCAATTAAATATTTGTAGAGTTTGGATGAAGTCCATATAGAGGTAGAAACGTGCGAGGATTTAAGAGATTTATCTTCCCCGCAAGGATTATCTTCATACACGGGTCCTGTGAAATATTCTTTCATACATAAAGTAATTGATGGTATAACAGTGGCTGTTAATACTGTATCAATCACATTCAAAAGTCCAGCATTTATCGCTTCAGTTCAGGTATACAATATTATTACTTTCTCTGTTAACATGTTTGTTACTGTCAGTCTTGCTACTATAAGCTTCCTATATAAGGTCAATGTCAAACATATGCTACAGTGCCAACTTTAAACGAGGTTTGCATCATCAAAAGTAGATAGCTTAAGAGGCCTGATATGCAATATCATATTTCTTATGGAATAAAATTGCTTATAATGTAGCACGGCTTATTGTGGCAATAAGGTATTTGATGAACGACGGTCATTACGAGATTTTTATTTTATTGTAGATAAATCGTATTATCGTGGAGTCAAAGTCTGCATTATGGCAACGTTGTGATTTAAGAACCACTAGGTTAAAAGATCCTGATCGTGGGCAGTTACTTATTTTTAAAGAGCTAGAATGGCAAACGGTTAGAATAGAAGCGCAAAGTACTAAAGACAAGAATCTTACGCCGTTACGTTTACTTACGAATCAAGCGAGATGCCGAATCACCATCAAGAAAAGAATATCAGGTTAAAAATATATATTACATACGTAATTATTATGACCCCTCCGTTTACGATAGAGTTAAAAAGAACATAATTATGTATTTTAGATTGTTTTGTTATGGGATCAAGACTGATTCTTATATTAGACGACCTCCTATGGGTTCTGACAGATTCACAATTGAAAGCGGCGCTTCATTTTATTGACTCCTTGGGAGGTCTCATAGAGAAAGCTACGAATTTAGAACGTAAAACCAAAGCAGCCAGGAAATTAGAGGTTTGTAAATACAAGATTGAAGTTGACTTGTAACTTTTCTGTGATGGTACTTACAATATTGATATTTAAAGGTATTGCCGGAGTATCAAGCGCAAATATCTCAACAGTCAAGGACAAAGAATCAATGTAATACTGCTATATCGAAATTGTTCACAAGATACGATGTTGTGGAGACTTCTTATCATTTTGTTTGTCAGAGAATTGATTTGCACTTGTGCGATGATCCTGGCAGTAAGTAAACGTAGGACTCTTACAGTTCGTTGTATTATAAATGATATTATAGCGTTGGATTTTCTCTTAATTAGGTGGTAGATCCACTTATCCCGATTTAAAAGATGGCGGTGCACTGCAAATATCATTAGTTAGATTTCAAATTGATTATTACCCATATCATCTGGCACTGGCTGATAGAAAACATTGGATTAAGTACAGAGAGAATGCTACACCTCATAGTCAGTGGTTGCAGCAGTCATTGAGTTCCTTTCGAAGCCAGTTTATGGATCTGATTGATTCTGGTAGAACGCAACACTCTCCTTTGACGAGAAGTCAGGGAAATGTTATAGGTTCGTATCTAAGAGAATGAATGCAAGTTATGAAGAATTATATGTATGTAGCTACGAAATTTAGAAAGACATTGTTGTTTATATTTAGTTAGTAATGCGAAAGGTTCAGGAGAGAATTTAGAGAAGGGTAGTCAGTCTCAGAATGTAAATGCAAGCTCTCACGAACAAAGAAAGTCGCAGCATCCGAGTGGTAATCCTGTAAAGAATTATATTTTGGAACAGCTTGCTAAATTGATGACTACATGTATCATAATAAGGATCGATGACTTTACTTTATACAAAGTGACGACTACGTCTCGCAATCCTATGCCAAAAGAATTTATCACAGGTATATATAAATTTCACGATACTTCGATACATTTAATGGACCTCCGTTCTAAATATTGCCCTTCATATAAGGTCCTTATATAATTGTTTCGTTTAATAATTGCACAGCTCAATCAAGGAAGAAACATGCAGCAGGTATAAATTACGAATAGTTGTAGTATAACTATTTTAATATTGCATTACGAGTACCAGATCAAATAAATAGCTTTACGTTTGAGAAGTTCTGTTGCTTCATGTGTTATGTTATTGTTATCGTATAATAATACGTGCTAAGTAAATTAGCATTAACTTACAACTTGGTGCAAAAGATCTCTAACCACAATTATAAATGCGTAATTAATCATTAGTACATTTATAATTGACGCGAAATGCAATTAGGAGATAGGTGAAGTATAATCACTGTATAATTTGCTCGCAAAAATTGTTCATTTGTATACAGAATACTGTGCTTTATGCAATCTATATGTATACATAGATCGCATCCATTTGTAATAATATATAATATGTAATGCTACATAAATTTTTATTTTTACACAGAGTATGTTCATAACGCATGTATTTTATCGACGAATATATTTATACACTTACCAAGCCCTCTATTGAAACATTTCCATTTTGTTTAGGTGATAGAGACAAGTTTTGTCTCCCAGACGATGTAACGATTCTCCATGCTGAGTTTACATATTACTATTATCCTGGAGATATTACATTTCCATGTAGGTAAACATATAATTATTTTTTAAATATAATTCTACCATAAATTATGACCGTTTCTTAACATAGAGTACTTTGTAACTGTCTAGTGCCACCGCCGAAATTTTATGTACAACTGAATCCTATTCAAGTGAACTTCGATGTTTGTTCCTGTTTGTGGTTTAATTCTTTCGCATTAAATTTGCATAACTCTTTGATAAACGAAGAGAAACGGGGGACGCATACTTCCAATAACTTAATGTACTTTGACGTGAAAATTGAAGCTATACTTCCCAGAGTAAGTGATAATACGTATAATATATGATATAGTATGTACATTGCAATATTTTACATCATTGTATTTACAATGGAATTGCTGTTTTCAGATAGTTTTTGAAAGCCAACAGGATTACCCGAATCAAAAAGATAGGCCGAAGTCTTTGCATATTCAGACATCACGAGCGTCCATCACAAATGTTCGCTCCTCAGAGAGATCTTCAAGAGCAGATTTAGTGCAATGCTTGAATGCTTTTCAAATGGGTCAGATGTTCTTTGGTACAGAGTTCCCGAATAAATCGAACGATTTCCTTGTTGTGACTGATAAATTTTTAGGACATTGCGCAGGTAAGAACTATCACATTATGCCCAAAGTGCAAGTATAAAAGATGATTATACTTTATAGAGAAAGAGACCAAGAAGGTCATATAAATATATATTTAGAAACCATAAATAAATTATGCGATCACGCGTCACAAGAAATATTCGAAATAAATTGAAACAGTTGGATAACTTTTTTGCGATCAAGATTTTTTGTTTTTGGGAAAATCTGTTTTAAAGATGAATCTGATCCTTAACGAAGTGCACGTATACTCAACAGATTTTTAAATTTAATTCTTTCCAAAACTAAACCTCGTTTAGAAAAAATATACTTCAGACTTCCAACTGATTTTGAGTACCTACTTCTCATGAATTGTGACATGGTATATTGCATCCTGAAAATCGTTAATTTCTTAGACACGTTTCAATGAACTTACTGGTTTCTTCTTTTATAAGGAATCACTTCTCATATTTTGTCCTGCCATTAATGATACACTTCATCTATAATAGAGTATACAGGGTGTTTCGAAACATGTGGGTATAAATTTAGGAGTAAAGTGGGGGCGAAGATAATAAAGAAAGTTCGTATTTGACCTTGTTTCCAAGTTACAGATGGTTTCATATTTCAATAATTCGCGTTACAAACTGAGCTGGTATAATCGATTTCACAGAGCTTAGGAACTTGTATTAAAGCCTAGAAGCTAAGTTAGTTGAAAAGTTTTGAAACATGTACCGAAGCCCAAGTAGCCCCGCAGTCATTTTGAGTCGTTTCCTTTGAGCCCAGTTCAGTTATTAGAATCACCCTGTCTACGATTTTCATAAACGTGTATTCATTCGCTACAATAATGTTATTTATTGCAGGTACTGATAATGTACGCCATCCGCCACCTAATTTTAGCAGTAACTCTGTCCATGAATTGATTCGCCAATTAAATCGAGAACTTTTATGGACGGAAGCTAAAGACGTATGGTGCTGCAATTTAGAGCCCGTTTGGGGAGACTTCTTCGGTGCTCGAGCAGTTGGGCAGCATCGTCCCGTGCCGTTTCTCGACGCATTTCCTTTAACTTTATGGTGTTACGTGTCGATGAACCAATCGGATCCGGAGAAATCCTCGACCGCTGATATTCACGGTCTTGCATACATAAGCAATCTAGTTAGCGTGCAGATAAATCATTATCAGTATTTGTTTCTGTTAAGATTGTCGGAAGTTTTATCGGAGATGGCGACGTACCTGAACATTGATTCGAATAAAATATTGAAAGTCGACTCCGGCAGTTCACTCGTTATCGGCGCACTGATACCACAAGTAGAAGTAACATTTGTCATGCCGTCTCACACGCCCGGCAAAGAGAATTCCGGTGGAGATTTGGAGTCGGTCGTGCCAGACTCCTCTAGTATAGCTGACGATATCGCGAGCTCGTCTGCACCGTGGCAGAGTAACGCGGAGCGAGTCGAGTACCCTAGTAAAAAGATGAACATAAATGCTGAGATACTGACACCACAGAGTGAAATGTCCTCGATGTTGTCTATGGACTTTCTGCATTCTGCTAACGCACCTCAACCTGCTGTTACGTTCAAGCAGAACGGCGCTAATAAGTACGATCAGCACGCGTTAGTAAATACGTCGCACGAGAAACAGAGTGTAGGCGTAGAAGAAGAGAAGGCATTACCCATTTTACGGTATGCAGTTGAATCTACACATAAACATAGTAAAGGAGACTCGTCCTCGAATACACCAGTCATTCCAAATAATTTCAATGCCGGTCTTTCTTCTATGAAAAAAGGATGGAGTAATTTAATGACATCAATCGATTCAGCTTTGAAGGCTTCTCCGGAAGACGGTAGTAGTGATACTATGTCCATAAGGAGCGATGTTAGCTCTGATAGTGAGAACTACGTTTTAGTTACTCTTCAAGATCAAGAAAGGTTGGATACAATATTTACTGTTGATAATACAATTAGGATAACAGCGGTAGAGGAAGCTAGCGAGGTAGTTGAAGAGACTCCCGATACTCAGAGTGAGAAATCCATGGATAGTGTGTGCAAGCGAAAAGATATCGTAAGTTTCTGCTCTGCGACGCATAACGCGATAAAGTCGAAGCTTCGAGTTCCTTGACAAATATAATTCTTTCGTCAGGTGTCTATGGCGACATTCAAATTATCCAAAGTTGAATTTACTCAACAATCCTGTGGATACACATCCTCGATCAAAGTTCAAGTGGCAAATGTTGGTAACGACGAATGCTCGTCTATTCCGTGGGATGAATTTCAGGTAAGATAAACACGCGTTAGTCTAAACAGAAACTTCTATTTTCAATCTGATCTATAGATATAAATATCAGAGTCTTAAATATTGCTGTAATCAAAATTGTATTGTTCTTTACTATCTTTTTCATGTAATAATTTTATTAGACATTTACAAGTTTATTTATACACTATACAAGCAGCAAACAATTAAGCATTAATAATTCTTAATCGACACAGATCTAATACTTAATAGGAATTTTAATATAATTTATTGCGATTCGTTGGGAAGTTTCGAGCATAAAGTTTTAAGTCATTAAACATTTAAGTTTGTTTATATATTATTCTACTTGGACTGCGTTGATGACTAACCATTTATTCTTAGTTAATACTTCAATGTGCAAAGGAAGTGAATTTTATTTCTAGCTTCATATCACATACATTACAACCATCTCATACTATATACGTATATATTTATACAACGTTTGTCTTTTAACTTTTTTGCATGCCTCTCCTGCGTCTCTCCTTCTCTTGTGAATGTTTTTATGTGGCACTTGTGGCAGGTCAAGAGGAAGGTATTGGCAAAATACTTATATATTTATTTATATTAGATGCCTTGTATTACATGTGTTCTATTGCACGTTGACTTTTTCAGTGCAGTAAATTATCATTATCATTATACAAGCTCAATACACATATTTAGTTAATGATTTTGTTTATACACATTCCTTGAATCAAACAGTACAAATATAAAATATCAGAGTAAATATTTTTTTTATCTAATTTCAAGCGATATCTAACAAGCGATCAAATCATTCATACATGTGTCTTACACGTCCAGAGTATGTAACATGTACGAGTAATTTTTTTATGAAATTATTAATTTCCATTACATTTCATTTGCTTGAGTTAGTGACTTGTATATGGGTTTACAGAGTACACTGTTTGTTTTGCAATCAAGATTTTGAAGCTACTTAATTTTTAATTATGTGATATGTATATCGAAATTGTGATAACTTTACGTAGCATGGTATGAGATAATGCTTAGCTCGAATGAATTTAACAAGCTTCTGAGTGCACTTAAAAGTATGTATGTTGATAAATACATCTTTACAAGATTTATTAGTGTACAATAATAATAATAAGAACAGACGGTATTCTTATTTAACATTACGTACAATGTACTGGTTTTCCTTTCTTTGTTAAATGCTGTAAAGATGTTCTTAATAGATTAAAAATTATACTTCAATCTGTCATACATAAGTGACATGTAATATAATTTTGTATTTGAAATTTGTCGTTTTAAATTATATACCTATTCTATTTCACAGAATTTTGTGCTTACAAAAGCCCCAGATAGGGTATATAATTTAAACGAACAGAGAACAAAGTCTATTATAATGTAGCAGATTAAATGTTCCTATAAGATATCTCTAAGACACGCATATTTAATCTGATAAAAAACTTATCTCTTTAATATTTTCTGTTTGCTAGACAAAATTCAGTGCACGATCTAGGGGTTGGGTTGAATTAGCTTCAGATTCGAACTGTAGCTCGTGCATCAAGCTGCGCTTGGATCATGATTTGAAATGCAAGTCAGATTCTTATAAACTGTCCCAAGCGAGCCAAGCTGTAATTAACAAAAACATACGTTCCTCTCAAAGTAAAAGTAATGTTACCGAGCAAGAAGTATTTGCTTGCAATATCGATCTGCACAACAAACAAAGTGTGTTGGATTTATTCGAAGATAATGTGGACGTTAAAGTTACTGACGTAACGATGGCCTTGTCGATGAGTTCAGTAACTGGGCTCGCAGACTTGTTCGAAGATGAAATTATACCTAAACCGATACCATTGCAGGTAGATATATAAAACATTGTAATAATAAACGTCGCTCTGATTTACAAATGAAATTATAATTTCTAGTACTATGTATCTATGAATTTGTTATCATTACTAATTCTAATAATATTCATTGCAGATATATTTGGAGAGTATATCATTGCGTTTGAACGAAGATCGTCCTCCAAATAATATAACTTCCCCAGGACCGATTCCTATAGATTTGAATATTTCAAAACTTAGAATAACGCGCGATGTGGGCGGTGTTTTTCACATTGAACCAGTTGGTGAGTAATAGAATGATAATCTTTTCACTGTTATCCGCCACTTGTGATGTATATTGTTTATTTTTGTTCATTACCAGCAGTGATACAATGTTGAATAACTTACGTTATTTTACTATATGTATACAGTAGCGGACGAAGGACAGGATACAACTTTTAAAATCGTATAACTTTTTTAGAATTGGTCCAAACGACTTAAGTTTTTTTTGAGAAGCTAGAAGAATTAGTTTGCTACGTGACGTGTTTCGTCGTTTTGAAAAATAAAACGTAATTGGTCGGAATAGCAAAAAAAAAGTAAATGTTTTTTAAACTTTGTGAGCCTGTAATAAAAATTCAAAAAACCTGTTTATAGATTTAAGTAAGTTGTATACATGCCTAAAATTTCATCAAAATCAGTTAACGTTGCTCTGAACTATAAACGCCTAAAGATCGCAGAATAATTATGATGAAATTTTCTTCCAGCTTCTCAAAAAAAAACTCATGTCGTTTGGACCAATTCTAAAAAAGTTATGCGATTTTAAAAGTTGTAAACTTTCTTTCGTCCGCCACTGTATGTGTGTGTTTCATATTTTATAACTAAAAACAGAATGGTATCAAACACATGCGTATAAACTGTTTTAATCATTTTATCGTGTAGAACTAATCCTGAGAAGATGTCCCAAGTTTCTGTAATACCCTATATGTATATATTATATTAATACCCTATGTAGTATACATACAATGTAACTGTAAAGAGTAATATATCATTCGTAATACAGCATAGTAAGTGTAATCCCTACAATTAGTAGATATTTAAATAACATGCAAGTGGCAGATTTATTCGTGTATTCATTTACTTTTTTATAATTGACATTGTACATTACATACTTGTTCTCTGCATTCAGATGGCCTTCCTACTGTGAGCATTAATGTAACATGGTTAGAGAACTAGTGTTAGAGTTTACTGCTTACTTCAATCATATTATTAAAATAGAACCATAAATAGAGCCTTGAATGTGTGCACTTAATTAGGCATGATTTATTCTTTTTTTTCAAATAGAGGAAAATAATTTTTCCGAATTATCACGTACGCTTATTGAAGTGCTCCTAGAGTACGCAATTTATCAGTCAGCATGAGCGAACATATACAGCTATAACTTACATGAAATACGATATTCATAGGTTGTCTCACAGCATTGCTCGTTACCTACTAATAATTTAATCAATAAGAATTTATAGTTTATTCACTGCCGATATGGAATTATATTTAAAAAGAAACTTAATTTTCAATGTTATTAAATGATTTACGTAATCGAAACATTTTGCTTGCAGTAAACATGTTAAACGCAAGTCATTCCCTTACAACATTATCGAACAGTGATAATCAGAAAGACCAAAACATAGATCACGAAATGGAATTAAGTATTTTAAGGCAGTCCAGTAAGCAATTAAAATCAGACAACGAGGTACTCCGACGTCGTCTGGATGCTTTGGAGAAATTATCAGAGGAAAATGCGAAATTGATGCGCATGAAGGAAGAGTCCGATACAATGAGATCGCATTTGAGCGCAGCGCAGGAAGATATACAGCTGCTACTGAAAGAAAAGAAAGCCTTGCATGATACAATAACGGAGCTGCAGAATCAAATAATTGGAAGTGGTGGCAGCGGTAACCGTGCATCTTGGTCAACTAAGAGATAGCATACCAGCTGCTTTGATTGTTCAAAATGTTGTAGCTCAAATAAGTCATAATAATAATTTTAATAACATAAATGTAATTTTCATATTATTGAACGCGAGTCGTGTTAAAATGCTTGAATATTCGTTGATACTTAAATTTCGTGCATTAGCTTTATTTGAAATTCGTAAAGAATATGTCTAAGCGTCATTTCGTAAAAGCAGGTACTTCTTGAAAAGTTCACTCTTGATTTTATACATTTGTCTTGTCTACCATGATTACGTTAATAACTGCCGGGCATGTTTTTACAAAGATTTTACAAGTTAACAGTTGAGAGAGCGGGAAGTTCTAGAAGACGCACCTTGTGCGAAACATAATGCTTCTTACTATGATCAAGTACAAGGCGATAAATAATGGCAATATTAGTCAGTGTTTAGTAATTCCATTGGTAAAGAAATATAAAAGTGACGGATCGAATACAATGAGTAAGTACGCAAGCGCGTATTTTAGTGCGCAATAATATCTATGATTGAAAATGATGTATATACGAGTACATTAAGATTTGCACATACATATATTTGTTGCATACATAAATACAGAGTGTACCCAACATACGTGTAGTATGCTAGTCAAAGTACTGCAATATATGTTTGGTTTTATAGCAATGGTTGTTATCTAGTATGTGAACAGAGAATTAAATATAAATTTTTTACCAGTGCTTTTGTTCTCTTCGTCACGGATGTTTTGACGATATTCGTAAGTAACTTTTAAATGAATGGAAGAATACAGTACATGGTGTAATAAATGTAAGACTTTAATAGATATTGAATGATGCGTTGTTCAAGCCTATGGATAGAATATCTACATAATTTGGAGATGAAGACGTGGAATTGTTCATATTTATATATGACACTGCAATGATTAATTCTGTTATTCGACAAATTAGGACAGTTGTAGAAACGACTATATGGTATACAGTAAAATGTGGATGTTTTGATAAGACTGGAAAATCAGCGTTATTCTGTTATTTCCTGTACTGCTGCTGAAGTACGGATATACACTTCTCGATATTTACAATCTCCCCTATATAATCTTCGATGACGAACATTATTGAACTATATCAAAGAGACAGGAAAATAAATTGTAATCTAATGGTGTACTATAACGAATTCGTAAAATTATTGTAATTTCTCATTGTGATATATTTACATCTTATCATTGTTTGTCACTGTAAATTTAGTTTCTATGATGGGTTGCTGGTCAATCCTCTTGTCATAAAGCAATGAGGTATTTTTCTAGTGCGTATGGACAAAGGCTGTTAATTAGATTTTCTTTAACTCTAGGAGTTCCATTCCTAAAACAGTCTTTTCTACTATGGTATACATTTAAATTTCTTCAAAGGATTGTGTTATATTTCAATGAAACCATGGGCGTCCGGAGCGGGGTGCACAAGGGGCAGTTGCCCCCTCCCCTTGGCTTTTCAGAAAAAATCGCTTATTTTTCAAAACTGATTTTTATTAAGTTTATACTAAAAAAGGAAATATTTTTAAATTTCGGTTTTATTTAATTTGGCACTACAAAGTGGGTTAAAAAAGCAATATATTTTTCTTTACCATCGTCCCACAGTTGCTACCGCTTGGAAAAAAGTCTCCGGACGCTCTTGAATGAAACCTATACTTTAAAGTTAATGCAATTTATTCGGAGTTTATGTATAACATATAAAAAACGAGAATTCATTTATATTTCATTATTAGATGTACAGGAAAAGCTTACCTTGATTATTGCTCGTATCTTTTTTTGCCAATAATTTCACTATTATTTGCTCGATATCAGCTAAAAGTCTTTCCAATGTCAATCATTTGTTGGGAAGAAGCCTACATTATTATGAAAGAGCTATCACCTCCTTTAAAAAAATGGAAGTTATTTTTACTTTCAATTTTAAGCATGTACATTAATTTTGTTATATATCAATTCAATGTTAACATAAATTCTTCCAAAGGAGTTATAACAAAACGATATTTTTACATCAATTAAATTAAAATACTAAGGTAAATAATCAAGATAAGTGCTTCATTTTAATGCATTTTATTCGTGCATTGATATCGATGCTATTATGGGAATGTATATTATAGTAGACTTGGCAGCGTATTTAAAATTATGTGTAATGAATTACATATTTGGATGTATGTATAAACCAGATTCAAAATACCGAAACTTTACACGTATCTCTCATCAAACTCGGACAGTGGTAGATTTTTATGACATATGTACTATGAAAACTTTGCTTACAATGCATTTCTGCTGTTTTATTTTTTAATAATGATTAGACATTTTTTATATATCAAAGGACATAAACTTTTCTTTTTATTAGATATTACTACAGATTGTACCTGTAATACATTATTGCATACATATATTCGTCTCAAATGCTTCCTTTTCGACAATGCTGTTTTTTTTACCGATTACTGCTATCGTTATATCATTATCAAAAATACTACTTACGCTACATGTAAACTATATATTCATTCTAAGATGTGTATGTTATTTATAAACGCTAACGAATTAAAGTTTCATGACTGATTATGAGTTTATTTCACAAATGAAATAGAATGTTAAAGTAGCTTGCAATTCTAATGATCTCTAGAATATTATCATTTATATTTTATATTCAATTGTTTCGTGAACTTATTTGAAAATGATGCAATGTTTTCGTTTCTCTGCTAAATACGTTGGCATTATTAAATTGTTTAATAATATTTATTAATTGACTCGATGATAAAGAAGCTCTACATTGCTTTAAAGTAGATATTCCACTATTCGATGGAAGTTTCTATACAAATTGTTCACATATCTACACCATAATCCAATAGTTCTGAAATTATGTTATAAGGCAAGGGAAGTATCGTTTTTAATATTTTGTATGCATCGAAAATTATAATTTATGAAATAAGCTTATTCATTTTGTGGATAGATAAAATGTAAAAGTATTTGAAAAGTAAGGTATTTAATGTTTTTATATTAAGAGTTCTAACAGCATTATATACACATATTCGCGATATTGTTTTTGAAAAAGGGATAGGTACCAATTTTCGGTGCCTCATGTTTTATGACTGTTGCTTAAAGTATATACTTAAATTACATGTTATTATTAACCTGTGTAAGTGTATTTGCTGAAGGTATCATTTTATAAACATTTTTCCGTAGTCGTGTGCGAATTTAACAGATTGTGTTTAAGTATTTTTTTGAGTACTTCCTTAACTAAATATTTTATATTCAGTTTTACATACGTATGAGTTGTAACAAGTATATTGTGATTGATAACATATATTATGTGAACATAAGAATGTGAATAAAATGATAAATTTGAATCTTGCTTGCTTTAAATTTTTTAATGCGAAATAATTTAGTATAACTGTTAGCATAGTGAATATTACATATAATTCTTAATAATATTGTAGAAGAAAAGACACGATCACCTGAATAAGGATATATTAGTTAATTCAATATACAAATTTTGTATAAATTTTTCAAACACATTCCCTGCATTTATTTGCTTGTAGTAAACTAGAATTCGGCTTTACGAGTCATTAATGATCTTTGTCATAATATTTTACTTAAAACAACTTCTTGAAACAGTATTAATAACTAATAAGAATTATATTACGGAAATAAAAGTATAATTTTATTTTAAATAAATAC
Organism: Andrena dorsata; assembly: GCA_929108735.1. Taxonomy (NCBI): domain Eukaryota; kingdom Metazoa; phylum Arthropoda; class Insecta; order Hymenoptera; family Andrenidae; genus Andrena; species Andrena dorsata. Next base: position 79,283,595 of record OV815488.1, on the reverse strand, counting down.
ATCCAACTTTATTTGAAATACAGGTGCTTAAAATGCTAGATACTAGTTGCAAAGGCAAATTCAAACAAAATAATGCATTGAAAGACTTAAGAATTTAACAAACTGTAGTTTTATTCGTAGTGTTAAAAAACGAAATAGAAATGTAAATAAGATATTTTATTTGAAATCTAGACAAATTTTAAGTACCTTAAAACTGTGCAACTAAGTCTACAATAAAGCGTGAAAGTTGGATAAAATTTTAAATAGAAATGTTTTACAGACAATTTGAAAATTTTGCTTCATATTTCATACAAGGGTTGTCGCGACAATTAGCTACAGTCTTAATTTATCGTACATTATTATGCATTTTTGGGGATTGCAGAATTATTCGATCAAATTCAATTATAAATTTATTATCACCTTTCCCAGTAACTTCCTTTAGGTTACTTTTACTATTATAGGACCTTTTAAATATTTACAATGATTAAAGATGGAAAATGGAATATTTCATTCGACACCTTAGAAATAATGAAATCCACCATTTCCTGAATATTCCGATGAAATCATATTACTACAACATTACTTTACTTTTACTTGTTTCAATGTTGAACATCTAAAACAATGTTGGAAATGCTGCGAGCAAGGGTAACAAGTTAAAAATGGCGCGCAAATACATCGTGCAGTTTCGCGTTTGATCGGTAGTTTCCGGCGCCGCTATCTATTACTGAATAGCGTCTACAGCGACAGAGGCGACAGGTCGAAGTATTTACTTAAATCCGTGTGCGAGTCGGTTCAGTGTGTGGGTCAAAGCGAAGGGGCAAAAAAGAAGTCATCCAAGGAATCGCTGCCACCACATGTAAGTAATGAGTATACAACCAATACACGTTGAAAAAAAAAGGTGATTTTCGTCGATACAAATATCCGTAACCCCTAACGTTTCGAATTCAAATGTATTCCCAATAACATTGAACTGGCAGTCGAGCACGATACGCTAACTTAGAATCATGTTTCGCACGAAGTGGTAACGTTTTATTTTTAACCGTCCCTTTTTCGTTCCCTTCCTGCAGTTCTCTTAGTTTACGATCTCGCAAATGAATTTAAACATTGTCTGTTTCAGCAAGGAACACGATCACTCATCTTTCTATCAGTTCTTGCAAATGGAGCGCAGTCATAAGAATACCGATTGTTATTTTTTCTATTATTCTACGTGCAAAAAGGTAAGTTCCCCGTCGTTAACGGCGCCAGCGAAATGTTCGCTGAATTTAATCGGCGCGATAAAATTCTAAACGCTCGACAAATTTGTTCCATATTGTTTCTGTTCCGTTGAATTCGCGAGGTTAGATCGGCCATGTTGAAGCCAGGTTCCACGATACCCTTCTTTTTCAAATAATCGACAAATTAGCTATTTACATATCATAACATAACTATCCTTTCTTATTCTTTCGCCAATACTGTGCGTTTTCAATCACATTAAGGGCCTGAAATTTTCGAAGATTTTTTTGCCCTTGCTCTATCAAGTCATTTGATAATTTCAGCATCAACTGGAGGTCATAATAGTATTTATCATTAAATTGGAACAGTTAAGAATTTTTTTTCGATTTTCCGGTACTTTTGGCTAGGTAGTGTGATATTAAACATCGAATATTTCATGATTTTGATGTTGTTACCTTGCAGTATTGATATTTATAATGAGCACTGCAATTGTCCGTTTTAATGATACACTTTACGGTGTTTCTTGGTTTATTGCTATACTCCACGGCAAAAAGATAGCCCGCAACATATTTACGTTAATATCGATTGCAACGTACTCCGAGCAAACAGTTTCTACAGAATTTGCAAATTCAATATTTCTACGAATGTAAAAGTTACATTTACTTTTTGTGGAAAAAGAAGTATTTAATTAACATTTGCAATTGAATCAAATACTATATTATTCCACAAACTATTCACGGTTATTACGAAGTAAAAACTCGCTTATAATTTAACACTTTATAAGACCTCCCTGATTTTGAAAAACTATTATCCATCCTTTCTGGTAACAATTTAAGCCATTCTTATATAATACAAATTTTTATTCTCTCTAAATTATTCTCTGTTTCTCTATATAATTCTTCCCACAACCATTCTCTATTACCTTTGAGTCAGGCAACCTGGTTGGTCAATCGAAAACAGTTATCCCTTTTTTTAGAAAAGTAATTCAATTGTACTTCGTAATACATACAGTGACGTTATTTGATTATTTGGTTGCCCTACAATTCATTTGTCTCTATGTAAATTTGAATTCAGTTTATTTACGTAACACCCGGCTTTAATATTTGTTTACTCATTTATCAACTCTCATTGGAGTGGGATGTACCTAGCAGTGCTCACACCACATGGCAAGAGAATATTATTTACAGGCTTCTGTGTAAAACTGTTATTCAATATTTTGGAATATTCAAATGTTTTGACCAGTATTATATCTACAGTAACATGTTATTGACTAAATGAAAAAATGGATATAGTTGGTTCACTGTAATTCATAATTGTATTTATATGCTACTAGCTGACCTGTTACCCGGTTTCACCTGGAATTTTTATTATTATTATTTATTATTTTAGATAGCATATTTATAAATCCTACTATCCTACTTCCTACTAATATAATAAATGCGAAAGTGTGTTTGGATGTTTGTTACTCAATCACGTTGCAACTACGCGACGGATCTTTCTGAAATTTTATATACACGTAGTCTACAACCAGGAATAACATATAGGATACTTTGTATCCCGATTTCTTTAACCAGCCTGGACCCAATTTTGCATTATAATAATTTCTCTCTAGAACCCTGCGGGAAATATGGACTACCATGAAATCTGGACACCTCACCCCTTCCCCCTTATTTCACCCCCTCGACACTCTGTGACAATCAAAATTTTACCCGGGCAATGCCGGTTGCTTTGAGCTAGTAGCCTATAATCTAATCTACGATTCAAAATTTCATTGAAATCCGTTGAGCTGTTTAGGTGTGAAAGATGGACAATGAAATGGACACCGTTTCACTTTTATATATTAGTAAGGATTGTACATAAATTTTCGCCCATTGAGAGTGTATACAATCTCCGCTAGTGAGACCCAACTTATAGAGAGTCTATGCATAGGGTATTATAAACGAGTTCAATACCGACTAAATAATACTTATAAAACTGAAGAGATTAATACTTTCATAGCACAAAAATGTTTTTTCCTCTTGGAAATGCCAGCTTCTCGCTCACCAATAAGCATAATAATATAATATTGTAAAATACATGAACGTAAGTAACAATTGTGTTTAATTAATATTACAAGAGTTTGTACTGTGCTAGAATTTGATAATACCAGAGAAAGCAATATTATTTTGCTGCTGTGAGTAAAAAATTTCTGTCGGGGGCAAACCAGCAATTTTCAAAAGAGTATATTTAAAATATCTTTTTGGATATGACACTAATTGTAGACATATTGTGAGGCATTCACTTGTTCAGATGCTAAATGCGATAAACAGCAGAAAATAAGATACTTACGTTACCAAGATCAAAAACTGCTTCTTACTTTAGAAATGTTAATCTTTGAGCTCTGTTAAACAAAGCATTTTGTATTAATTTTAACGAGTACCAAGTATAATATACTATAAGTCATGAGGCACCAAATCATTGAACTGTATTTTCTAAACAAGTAAATTTCCAAGTTGATCTATCTCCTTCTGTATAAATTATAATACCCTGATTTAAATTTCTCCTCATGTGTAAAAGTGGCATTCGTTAATTTTTCTTTATCAAATGCGTCCAGTTTCAAACCAAGTTACGCTATCTTTTTGCCGCCATCTATGCACTTGTGCTTTGTCGTTTGCCAGTCTCATTAATTCATAATTATGTTTGAAGGGTGATAATTGTCCATTCAGACATGAACCATCTGCCTTGGGTTGCGAAACAATGTGCGTTTATTGGGTGCAAGATAAATGTTTCGACGAACATTGTAACTTTAGGCATATGGAATTGAAAGTAAGTACAGTTCGGGCAGAGAAATAACGAATCATTAACAAGGAAACTAAGCAAAATTGTTAACGCTCTTTCTTCTTTTTTGTTAATCAAATAGAAAAATCGTAAATCAATACCATGTTATTGGGAAACACAGCCAGGAGGCTGTAGGAAGCCACATTGTCCGTTCATGCATAAGAATGCTCGTACGATTACCAATGATCCTATTAATCCGGTGAAGAATTCTGACTTAACATCGAAGTCATTAAATCCAGAATGGTTAAATCGCCCTGGTAAGCATATTTCAAGATACACGTTAAACAATACAACCCTTTTAACGGTGTCTATCATCGCTTTCGTTGTTTATTGTTGCCAGACGATACAAAATACGATGGTAGTAGTACAGAATCAGATCAAGGCAGAGGAAGCAGCGAAGCGGGCAGTTTTATTGGCAGTCCAGCTGTTGATCCTCTTATCGTCAAATTTGAAGAAGGTATGAGGCTTTACTAGCCCCCCCGTCCATCTTTCAGCGTACATTATCTTACATCGGCTACTCTTTCCCTTCCACCCAGTCTACAAGCGAGTATAAATATTCCAAATGCACTCAGTATACCGAGCAATCTGACAATCCCCAACAACGTTTCTAACAGTCTCAACATACTAAACAATATCAATGTCACGAACAACTTAAACGTACCGCAACCTAATGTACAAAATTCACAGACCTCCCCCTGCCACCATGCATTATCATTTTCTCATCCGCAAAATCTACACGCGCATTCTCCCGGCCAATCATTATCGCCATTGCAAAACCAGCAAAACTCTCCGCTCCTCCAGCAGCCGCCATACTCGCCCATTCACACGCGACAGACTTCTCAGCTTCAGACATCAAGATTCCCCTTCCCATATTTTGAAATGACGTCATACAAACGATTTTAGAATCGGCGGAACGCTCTGATTGTAACAATGTAAATTTCTGTCGCCGGTCAACCAGCATAGAAACGTGCATGAAAGAGATCTTGGAAAACAAAGGGAAAAACAAGTATAAAGTCACGTTAAACGACTTTGATAGTGTTCTTAGAGGATGTAAAGTATCGTATAAACATATAAACGTATACAATACTTTATACGCTAAAGTAAAAAAAACGTTGTACTTCCCATTTTGCAGAGAAGCTTATCGCAGATTTTTATATTGATTGAGCACCAGGAATGTTAGTACATTTCCGATACTTAATCGATCTTCGCTTGACTTGTTTCGCAGAAAATGAACCGATGAGAGCAAACCATATAAAAAACAAGCCTTTTACGAGAAAGCAGCTTAAGCTGCATCATTGTCATTGAGAAAACTCTATTCAATATTTTGCTAATAATGGCTTCAAATAGCATCAGACACACGTAAATGTAACGTAAATCCATGAAGTACGTTTTAAATTTCCTTTTCAATAATAAAGACTGCACCACGTAGAATTATTCATGCATAATAAGATTATATATAATATATATATATTAATAATTTCAATAATTAATATGTAATAGGTACTGTTAAGGTATTAATATTTTTCATTTAACTCGCTTGAAGAAAAAGAAAACGATGAAAAAAGATATGCGCAAGAAGAAGTTTCATTAGCTAAGAAAGCGTAGAGAGAAGCAATAGGTGATCTATATCGTCGTCTTTATTATTGGATAGAATAAGATCGTAAAATTATATTGATACCTGAAGAGATTCCTTTGAAAGATAGTTTCAAATGTCCGTGTACATCACACTTTTAAAGCCGTAGTCAAAGATACGTGTTGTCTCCATATGATTGAACCCCGCATATAATTTTGTATACACAGCATATTACCACTGGGAAGAGGGGTAACATGCAACATTTAGATTAATCCGATGGAACTGTGTTCTTAACGAAGTCAGTTTGAAATTATCGGACGACAAATTAATATTGATATTTGTCAGAACACAGTTGCTTACGTTGTCATACCTCATCCGTTAGAGAATTTGTGAATAATTGTGTCGTCAGAAAAGAAATTCGATGATCTTACCATAAGCAAAGAAAAAAAAAACGAAAAAAAAAACAAAAAAAATCATAACATAAAAAGAAAGTAAACAAAAAAAAAACATAGATTTGAATATCAATTTTTCCAGGGGCTGCTATATCTAAACTTTGCCTGTAGCCCTCTAACTGCCTATGGCTATCTTTCTCCAGCGGCAACGCGATGAGCCTCGAATTTTCCCGAATGCCGCAATAAAGAAAACAAGATCGAAGTGTATTCACGTCTTTTCGTTGATGCTACTATGATACCCAAAACGAAACTGTACTGGATGAATAAGAAGATAGCTATGGGTCGTCGCTTTGCCACACACACACGATCTGAACTCGCACAGATATCCTGATATCGATTCAACGTCAGAACGTAGGGTGAAATGTTTGTTTATTTATGGAGATTATAGTTTTACGCGTTTGGTGTCTAATTGTTCGACCAAGGAGCACCTCTTTTGTCAGAGAGAGCGAGAGAGAGAAAAAGAGAGAGAGAGAGAGAGAGAGAGAGAAAGAGAGAGAGAGAGGATTCGGAGGAAGGTCATATACTTTGAGCTCGATGCATAATCCGTCGATGGAAAGTGGTTTCAAGGGAATGTCTTGCCAGTGTCCTAAGTTTTTTTTCATTTCTTTCTCGTGCTCTTACCGGATTACGCCCCGAGCTCGACGATGTATGACCAACGAATGAAATTATTCGAGTCGAACACTGCCTCGGATACACGCGCACACGTGCTTTATTTCCGTGCAATAACGTTGCATATAATCATTACATGCGAACGATTGTAACGCTCTTTCTTCTCCTTCCTTCAGATGGGAAGGAGAGGAGAGACAACGATGAGACGATTAGACAGGAAAAATAAGTTTGTATTTAGGATAAATAGTACTCGATTTAACCGTGATCCCAGCCTTGATTTCACGCGTACACACGAACGATATAAATAATGCCTTCATATGTTTTGGCTTCACCACACGAATTAGCGAATTTCGAAACGGCATGGGATAACAGAGCGTGACAGCGATAAATAGATAAAATTTCCTACAATAGCGTTGCACATTGTTGCGGTGTTGCGTTGTTTTGTAACGGATGTACAAGAGAAAAAATTCAATACGAGAATTCGTATGTTCAAGGGGGAGGCAAACGTTGCGCCGAATCGTGCGGCATCAGATAAACGGCGGAGCCCACGAGGCCCCGCCGATAGGAAATCTGTCAAACTCTTTTTTTTTCTTTTCTCATTTAACACGCGTGTAATTTAGTTTGCGCGTTGAATGTACGAATTAACCCGCTGAAAGTGAGATATATTACCGCGGCGTAAGAGGAAGAGCATTGCGTTCGCGATTCCACCGTGGAGAAGAAGTCACGAAGGTGCGGAGACCGAGTGAACTTTTTCCCCCGTTTAATCAAATCGAGTATGATGAGAAGTTTAGTGACCAGTGTGAAATGTATCTTCGTCGAAGCACAGAGGGACAGATTACGTTTCTTTCGCCGAGGTGGTCCTTCACGATTCCCCGTGCGTTGCTCTATGCAGACATTATCCCCATTTAGTTGAAGAATTGAAGGAAACGGAAGGACTACTTCGAGCGTGGATCGCACGCGAACACGAGACGAGAGGGTTAAACGACGAAATATGAAATTATATAATACAGATACATTACGATATAGATATAAATATATAAATATATACGTATGCTCATATATTTATGTATTTATACGATATATTATATATATATATAATACACAGATACAGGAAGAGGTTTTGCGTTAAGGCGAGGGGAACTTTTAAGGGAGAGAAATGCGACTTAATATCACACATATTGCATGCGTACAAGGCATAATATTTACATACATGTATTTTTAACGCGAAGCAAAAGCGGAACTCGGTGAAATAGTACCGTTAAATTCTCGTTCCGGTCACATAATATATCGCTTCGCATTTGTTTCTTCTAAAAACAAAAAAAAAAAAGAAAGGAGGGAAAACAGGCATTTCTCGTGACGAGTATCCTAGACGTTACAAGTGGAAGCAAATTGCATTAATTATTATTTCCACCGCGAGATACTATTTGCGCCTAGATCCGCACGGGAGATATAAAGGGGAACTGATATAATCTTTATATTACGAGAACTCGACAGCATAATGAGATATTATATATTGAGCTACACTAATATTACATACACACACACATATAAATATATATATATAAATATAAATATAAATATATATATATATATATATATATATATATATATATATATATATTTATAATCGAGATAAATCGTCGGCCGCGTAATTGAGTGTTTCGAGCATCGATCGTGAACGTCTCCAATTTTATATACGGGTAGAATTCGAACGTTCTAGTCCCTAGGATTTAATCACGCTTCCTAGTGATTTCTCTTTCTCGTTTCAGCCGACTAAAAACAAAAAAAAAGAGCAGAAGATAAAAATATTCGTTTAAAGATACATGCAAGCGTTCGCGAGATGAACAAGCGTGGCGTTGAAGTCTCGAGACGATAGGGAACGGAAAGATTTCTTATTTTGTACGTAATTTTGTATGCAACCGGAACGGTAACAGATGTAATTGGGAGATCGAAGGTTGGTAGGGGATGGAGGGGTTGGACGGTGGGTACGGAAGACGTGTATAAGAGAAACAGATTGTATATTATAAGGATAGCGTAAAATTAATAGGATACGGACTGTCTTTCATTCTTTTCTTCTACTTTCTTTCCTTTCGTTTCCGTTGTAAAGAACTTGCCAGTAAATGCCAGCTTATATTTGATACCTTACGGTTGTATCGACAGCTAAACTCAAATGGATTTAACGATCGTGAATTCATTGAATGTGATATACCGCGCACGGAAGAACTGGGAAAGTACTGAACCAGTATATTTACCATTACAGGCCTTTGTGCGTTAAAAGTATTCGATGTCGTTGTGCCCCGTTGCTGCGTGAAATTTGTACGTCAAGGACGCTTCCACAAAGAAACGAAAGAGCGCTCGCGAGGGCGAGATTTCTTCCGCCACTGTTGCTTCGCCTGCGAAACGAGGGAATAAATGACTCGTACACGCGGAAACATAAAAGAGAAAGAAAAGAGAAACAAATTAAATTTTTCCTGAATCTGGAGGATCGTCTTTGATGCGTTTCAGCGCAGCGAGTACGATTACCGCTCTCATTATATTTTCTACGAAATTAAACGGCCTGTAACGCATGTAACTTCTTCGCTAGTGCGTGTGTGCGTGAATAGAAGAGACAAAAAAAATAGCGCAAAAGTACTAATTTATATGTAATATACTTAACGAAGATGAAAAAGAGATCAGCAGCTGGAACTGTGTCGCCGGCGACGACCTTGATTCCTTTTATTTATTACATCTTTTCGATCGCAAATTATTCGTATCAATGTGTAGCTAGTTGAACAATGCATTTAGCGATTTGTAATCGTCTTTTACGATTTTTAGTCGAAATAATGCGAGGGTCCGTCGGCGATTCGCATAACCGTAATTGCAAAACATTTGCAGAACTTGCGACTTCGTTTCCTCGTGCATTGAGCAAAAAGAGAAAAAAATAATGAAAAAAAAAAAATTATCGCCACTTATACAATTTATACTTTTTTCGTTGAACGTAGAATATTGATTATTCTTCGAAATTGTTTCTTAGAATTTTTTTAAATTCTTTTTTTTTCGTTTTTTATTTAAGTAATTAGTTACAAGTTATGGATTGTTTTTTGCTAGTTTACCTATTTTTTGGGGTTCTACTTTTTTTTTTTACGAATTCTATTGTTTTCTAATTGTTACTTATTGTGCACGTCCAGCTGCAATCATTGTTCTTGCGTCCTCCGTTCGGGCGATGGTTTACTATTTGAATTATATTACTTCGTCAATCGATTGTCTTTCGTCTTGTTCTTTTTTGTTCTTTTTTCCCCCTATTTATTGTTGCTACTGCCGTTAGTAGTATGATTATTACGATTACTCTCACGATCACCACTGTTATTGATGTTGTTATACTATAATTTTCCGAAGATTCGCCGCTCCTCTACAGTTGTACGACAATTGTCTTTCGCGTTGTCATGTCACGGAAATTACATGCGCAATCTGCCTCGAGCAACGACAACTTCGACCTTCGTCTCGATCGTTCACCGCCCGTTCTTCCTTCCGAATGAGAAGCAAATGATATTGTCAGCCTTGCAGATTTAAGAATCGATTGTTCGCCTTTAAATCGCAGCGTTCTCCCAACAGAAATCGGAAGCGGAGGGTGGGCGAGCAACGAGCGAGAGGGATTGTCGTTGCGCCGACTAAACGATATGTAAAAATTTACCTTTTCGGCGATTAATAGCGAGACAAAAGCGAGTAACAAGTCCCTTATGTAATTCCCGAGAAAGGAATTCGCTTTAAGAGAGATTATACGCTGAACACGCGATACGTAATTCCTTGCTATATGAATCGATGTAAACGAATGAAAAATCATTAATTTTTCTTGGGATGATACTTGGATTTCAATAAACTTGATACTATGAAAAAGAAAGGGAAAATAACGCCGGTGTGACAGCGACGATCTCTACGGTCACTTTTAATCTTCCTCAAACTATGTATTTCGTGAGACTCAGCAATTATTTCCACCGATTCTGTGCAAGTATAATCGTCTCTGCGCACCGGGCGGACACTTTTCGAATGATACTTTTCTTTCGCATTTGTCATAAATGTTACGTAGAATATTGCGAGCAGATATTACGATTAGTAAATGGTTGATAGCTTGTTCGTTGGATGGTGCAATTCATTTGTTGCACTTGTAACGTGGCGGTTCCAGGGAGAAGGAGGCAGGGCGAGGAATACTGTATAAAGACTGAAGCTTTTAGTCACGGAAATTTGAAAGAAATGGAGTACTTTTCTTCCCAATTTGTAGATTACAAAAATTTCAGTTTTTACAGTTTTAGCGAGTCTGCGATTGTTTCAAATAAAACTACTGTACGTAATTCAATGTTATTCGATATACAGAGTGCCTTTGGAGAAAGGATACAAGGAAATATGAGAATGCTTTCCTTTATTCTTTGTGTCGAATCAGATGGTACAAAGAAAAACTTTTTTCCAAGCTTTTGAAACGATTTCGGAGTAAGTTCGTGTCTTTTTTTAATGCAACGTTATATTTTCGTTCTAACACCGTGAAAGTATTAAAAAACAGATACATTGAAAATTATCTGCAAATAATTCGAGGTATTAATTCCAGAATTTATTGCGTTTTGAATTAATTGCTCTTTCATGGCACTTTAACAGAAATATAATAATCCATATAAAAAATACAAGAGTGATTTTGGAATGACCTTGAAAAACGAAGAAAGTATTTCTTTATACTATACTATATTTTATGTAAAGAATGTTAAGGAAAGTTTCTTATTTCTGCTCGTGTCTTCCACCGTTCAGAAATGATTCCTTGTATGAAAATAATTAAGTCAAAGTAGCGAAATAAAATACTTGCTTTTTTTTCTCGAAGAAATCAAGTTCGAAAGTTTTTACCTTGACAAACGTATTTATTCAGTGACTCGTTCATTCCTATTTCTGTTTGTGAAAATTAATGGTAAGAGATCTCATTACCGGTATCTTCGTTACGCACACATTTGGTGGATACTAAAAATGAACGACGCAGAGCTGATTAGACATGAAGTTCATCACTGTCGGTATTTATAGATGCAAACAGAAATACAAGTAATGGGTCACGAACGTGATATGTTTGTTTCTGATAGCACAATCGAGTGGATTATTTTGCAGAACAAATTTTCACACAAAATGATTTCATTTCGCATTTTCAACTTAGCCTTCGTAATGAATCGCCTTCTTTTCAAGTCGCTCTGTAAAATCGAATAAAAATCAATGTAAAACATAGTTGAATCATCCAAGACTACTTCCCAGGAACTGTGTAGTTACAAAATACCTTTGAAACTTTCGAAAGCGCGTGACTATTTGGAAGATTTCGTCCTAATTTATTGCTTGCATTCCGCGTTTTATTATTTTCACGAAGATCTCGCGAGCAGCGGGGTTTCATGCAACTTCCAAGGATTTTGTAAACATGAGTTATCGCGTGAAATTTGTGCGCAACGTTTAAATTGTGCGATTCCATTTGTGGCAAATATATGTTGCATATTCTTGCCACTGATCGTTGTCTAACATTTTCCGATTCGTTTGGTAGCGAGAAGTGAACCGGTTTAATTTATTATGCGTAATTAAAAGCGTCTTTCGACAGCTACGAAATAGATTATCATTTAGAATTCAAAATTGACTTCATTCACTGTTCGAGTTTCTTAATAGAAGAAAGTCCCGCGTTCTACCTGCCAATGCCGCTGAAATTCAATTATTGTTTGCAAGTATCCCGGGGTACAAGATTTTCTCGTCGAATCTTCCTTTCTTTTTATTTTTTTTTAATTTGAAGTAAAAGAAGGAAAGAGAACAATAGGTTTCCATTCGAGATTTGCAGACGGCTCACGGAATGCTATTCGATTGTTTTCGATTGGAAGTGCCTGGAAGTGTTAAAAAAAAAAAAAAAACAGAGGCGACAAGCTTCGACAGGGAGTTTTCGAGGAACAGTAGTAGACAGAAAAGACGAAAGATTCGAAGAGCCGCCAACGACGATAACGATTCACCTATTGGATTTTAACCATAAGTCACGAGTACAGTTTCCTTATCCGACCAAAATGTCGAAGAGGTCCGGAAAGAAAGGCGAGTCGCTGGACAGAACGTTATTTATTCATAGATTTAACCAGGGATAGTTTCATTCGTGGCTTCTATAAGGATATAAATATCAGGAGTTAAAGCTGAGAGTTTAAGCTGTGCGAGAAGGAGCAATGAGAAATGAGCAGACGCTAAAGCTAGAGATATAGAAAGAGAGGGAGAGAAAGAGTGGCAGAGAGGAAAGGAAGGACAAGCACGGAAAGGCTGGTTGCAAGGAGACGCGGAGATGGATCGTCGTCCGAGGAGTATCGATCAAAGTATCGGAATTGTATTGTCACTAAACACTCTCCTTTTACCGAATAGAGTACGTTAATCCCACCATTCTAGTTTAGAATCCAAATTTTTCGAAAGTATGTTAGAGGCAACACGTTTAACAAGAACGACAATAAAGTGCTGGTGGTTGACTGCGAGAGAATCCTTCCTCGATTCTAATAAAGATGTTCATTCTCTCGAGGGAGTTACAAACAGAGAGAGAGCAGACGCTTGGGAGGCGCTAAGCCCGAAAACAAAAGTCGAACCGTAGAGTAACGTAAAGCTGTGCATAAAAATATATATACATACATACATAAAAAAAAAAAAAATGAAAGAGACTGAGAAGTACATTTTGGGAAGCTCGCTCCGAGGACGGTTGAACGCTATGCGTCGACGAGCGTCTGAGGACCGCCTGCCGCTACGCCCTCCATTAACAGAAATATTCGCAATTTCGTGTCCTGTGTTTCTTCCAGAATCGGACAATGAAAGCGTACCGTCCCCGGTTAAGCCGCAGCCGAGGATCCCTTACTGCAAGACATACGAGGAGATCAGATTGGAGGAGATCCAGGCCGAGAGCGCCGCCTACTATTCGTATCAGGTGGAGGACTATCAGAACGACGTGGGCGGCGGCAAGATGAAGACAAGGAGGACGAGGAAGGTCTGCCTCTACCCGCAGATCGGCAAAGAGAAGAACGGCGAGAAGGGCTTGGACTTCGAGGTGCTCACGTTGGAGGAGATCCGCCGTAGAAAGAGGCGCAAAGACGTGCAAGAGAAGGAGCCGAAGGCGGCCGGCGAGCCGGCTACCTCCGGCGGCAAAGGGGAATCGACTGCGGACTTCCTCAAGGACGCCATGAAGACGCTGGCCGAGCTCAGGGAAACGACGTTTGTCAGGGGGGTGAAGAGGACACTGGAGGACTTCAACGACGACACGGAGAGGCGTAAAGTTAAGCGGACCGATACAGAGGGTAGTGGCTCTGTGCTTCACGTGCCACCTGTTAAGCTCAGGAGGAAGTCTCCTAAGAGGTTCGTCTCCGCTGTGGGCCAAGCTGGAGAGCAGCTGGAGGAATTAGCGAGTAAAGATCGGCAGGACAGTGTGGACGGGGAGACGGGGGACGAATGTAGTCAAGTGAATGCCACGGATAGGGTGGACAGTTCCGAGGAGTCGAGCAGTGTGTCTAGGAGGAACGAGGTGGAGGTCAGGCTGTGCGACAGCAGCACCGACGAAGACCAGATCCAGCTGGAGAGGAACGAGGAGAGAAACGAAGGGAGGAAGCCCGCGGAGGAAGCCAAGGACATCATGGCTTCCTGCGACAGTCTGCTGAACGTGAACGAGGATGATTATCTGACGCTGGACATGGCGTCGGACGATATCCTCAAGGACATCGACGCTTTGCTCAAAGAGAAGAGTTCGGTTTGAGGGGATGTGAGAGGATCGAGGGACATGTACTTGCAGAGGATGGGCTGGGGAAAGCGGAGAAAGCGTTATTCTCCTCGATTCGATCGTTTACTCTTTCTATTCTCCTGGGAGGCTGCTCTCCAGACTGCTCAGGCGGTTCGCAGGATCTCGCGCCTCTGCCTCGCTCGGCGGGGGACCTATTCTCTCGGAACGAGACGGCCGATTTCTGCCCGCACTTTGATTCCGGAGATCGAGCAATCGCGTTTATAATCGTGTTAATTCGGCGGACCGATGGTCGTTTGCATGAAAACGCGACTACTTTGAGGAGATCTCTTGTCTGATTTCATTTACGGATTAACGTCACGTGGAATGATCGTTTTAACGGACGAGGAAGAATGCTTGGCGATTAATCGCCGCGCGATTGACGAAGGTTCGTTTCGCCGTTCAATGGGAACGAACGTTCCAGCGGAATTTACGTTTCTTTTTTGCAATACTTACTCTTGAATATATTAGGGTATCTTCATACGACATTGAAACCGCGTTGGTGATCGCGATTTAATAATGCTTTTATGTTGCGGCTGAAAACCGTTTACGTGTCGTCTGTTTTTTTAAATTCCATTTGTCACTGCTTTCGTTAATGATAGAGTTATGGAGTTACGGAATTTCACCGAAACTTTTTGCACCATTTTTGTAGACACCCCTGATAGTGAGGAAGCCGAAGTTTTGTTTGTTTTCAGCTAGCCAAAAATTGAAGTAACAAGTTATAGAAACACATTTTTCATTTGAAAGTCAAGGATCACAGTGAATTTTTTAAATGGGGCTGTAAGTTTCATTTTTTTTTAGAATATTCGAAGGAATGTTTGAATAAACGAAACGATTAGCGGAAGTACCATTTTATATTAAATAGAAAGTTTACAGTATTAATTAAGAAAGCATTATTTGAGCTGACTTAATTCTTAGATCGATATATTTGTACTGTAATATTCATTCATATCAGCATTTCTTACTCTCTTACGAATCTTTAATGTGTGATAACTTCTAGTAGCAACGAATCCTCAATAAATCTTCGATTCATTTCTATTTGGGGGGGTATTTACAGTATATTATGTATTGAACGCAATTGATGAACAGCGAAGATCTTGAAACGAAATAATTACAATCTGCAAAACAGTGGATCCAAACCAAATCCATAGGAGTTTAACGAAACAACATTTTTTCTTAGAGGTGGAAACATAACTCTAACGTTTCTTTGCATGAATTGTTTTTTTTTTCTCTCCATAAAAGTCGTTTAATTTGTCACGTTATTCTCCACATTATTGTAAATAGAAAATTATATGGCCCCATTGAAAAGCTTCAAGGTAACCTTGATTTCTTTTACAGAAATAAAAGTGTTTTCAAAATTTTGTCACTTTAATTTGCTGCCCATAAAATTTTCTTTATAACTGTATTTTTTCTTACACTATCGCAAGTGCCTAAAAAATCGTGCGGACTGTCACTGTGTAGACCCTATATAATTCGCTGCTGTAGCATTTGGTTGCAGTGACCACTACGTTTCTTGAAAACGAATGCATTTCCTTCTTTTCCTATTCACGCTTCCGTGGTTTCTGGCAAGATAGCCATTACTCGACTTGCGCTTTATTCGCCCGAATAAAATCATTAAAAATCCCATTCACATGGCATGCGTATTTTAACTTGTATAAATAATCTATAGATGCAAATTGTAGGGCTTGACGAAACTCACTGAAAGAAATAAAAAAAGTTATCGTAAATTAGTAGTTTCAAAGGTATCTGAATAGATTTTCAGTTTGTAAAAAATTCCCTCCTTTTAGGAGGTACTGAATTATTCGTTTTATGAATAAATTTTAGACATGTTCGAAATGTTTTTCTTCAGAGAAACTTCTTTTTCTGGTTAGTGTATTTTGTATATGCATTTAAGTTGATCAATTTGATAAGCTAATTCGAACATCTCTGGATATCTCTGAAACAATTAGTTATCGATTATCGTGTTTACAAACAATGCGTTTAAACTTTTTTGTTTCTTTCATCGAATTCTACCAACTCTTATGGTTTCCATCTATATTTTCTTTGCACCCCGTGATACATCGATTAAATGACTTAAGTGACCCACGAAAAGGTAATTTTATCTTAAACTACCTGTAGTTTATGGATGAGCAGGCGATTCAAACATTGCAATTAGCATTGACGATAACCCTTCACGGTCCAATTTTCTATGCATTCGATATTAGTATCTTCAGGTTAATTCAATTTTTGAAATAACACTAATTAAACTCTTCTTAAAGTGATATTCTAACAAGAAGAAAGATGGCATAGTAAACATTGGCCATGTCTTTTCCAAACTCGTCTACATTGCCAGGTAGCTTTAAAACTATGTTATTTGAAAAATATTAGTGAACACTAATGTAAATGTCTATAAATTATTATTGTACATAGTGATTCAGTAACTATTGTGGACACAATTTTCATTTCTAAAATCATTTTCAACAAAAGTGTTTCGTTGCAGTTAAATTATATTTGTGCATTTTAGACGGAATAAAACATTAACATTTGCTTTGTAGCGTGGTAGGAGTTTGATTGTGAAAAGTGTTCCAACGATTTTCGTAGTTAAAAACACATTTGGGTGACAATAGTTACTGAATTTGGGCTACATAATTAAAATTACGATAGTAGCTACTGTTTGAAGTAGTTTTTTAATATCCTTAGATACAGAGTAACACTTACAAATATTCGGACATCACAATATATTTACTTTTTTTATTTCTATATTACTCGCAAAGTATTAAAGAAGTAAATTAATTCTTTTCTAAGTAGTAGATTCAATTATTCCAGTTTCTAAGAACGCATGTATCCTTCTCTAAATGCAATTCTATTTCCAAACTGGTTACGAAAAAATTGGTATGTAGTTTGAGAAAGGTATACGTCTGAACCAAGATGTAGAAATAAAAATTTTTGTAATTTATTACTCCCACTGATAATTAATCCCTACTTACTTAAAGTGATACATAATTGTCGTATTGCAAGGATATTCGAGTATTTCGTACAAATGTAGTATGTTTCACATATTTTCTAAGCTGAGATTTTTAGTAGACGTAATAGGGATAATCATCATACTTGAACACCATTCTACATATGTCGTTTTCTGTGACATTTCTGAAATTTGAAAATTATGTCTCATTTTTTGTTTCAGACGAATGTTGAAATAAAGCGTTTCAATTAAAAGAAAGTGGTGCATGGTATCGTAAACTAGTATAAATAATCGTCTAGTAATTTCGTGCTAAAGTGTCTAAAGGTAAATGAAAAACATTGTTTAAATTGGATGAAAATTGGAAAAACTTTTAAACCCTTTCACTGCTATTTGGACGTCGCTACATTCCCGTTCGTTGCAGATTTCGATTATAGTCCATGCATTAAAAAAATGTATTCCCTTGAAAAAGAATACTTCTTTTTATTCTAAAAAAGTTGAAAATTAAAAACTTTTTTATTAATGTAAAACTGACATTTTTTAAGAATCGGCTGAAAAATTAAATCCCCAGCGAAAGGGTTAAACGACATTACAAGTGATCATTAAAATAATTGAATGAACGGTCCAAAATTACGTTTTCCAATTTGATTACTTTTTAACATTCATTTTATGCCACCACATTCTTTTATTCATAAAGTAAACCCACGTCTGTCTAAGTTTCAAATTTTATAGAGTACCGGCGGGTAGCGTCGTGTTACGTGTTCATTTCACACCTGAAAGCATAATATTATTTTACCATGCGATTTATTAAAATTTTTTATATTTGCAATTTTTAACGACGAAACTTGAATAAATTATGCTATTGCCTTTCCAATTCGCGAGGTTTTTGAAACCTCAGTTTCGCTTTGTAAAGTAATTCGAGAATTGAATTGAAAAAAATTCTAGGTAATTAGCATAATTGTTTCGTTCATTTTTTCACGCAATCTGCATTTTATTATAAGCAAGAAGAAAGTAAGATTGGAATGTTAGATACTGTTTCTTTGAAACCATTTGGTGTGACGAAGAATGTTAAGCGAGTTTTGGCATCGTTCGACACCTTTTTTTTTATCATTTTACCGGCATCGGTGACCTTTCGTTTCGTACGGAAGGTAATAGAACAAATTGCAAAGTGTACCTTTTGATGCGATTGTATGAAGAAAAGTATTAAATTGAAACAAATAAACCGTTGTTACATTTGCAAGCTACTGGTTGCCATTTTTATTTCGCGCCCTTACCAAACACCTTACCACGGATATTACATTGGAATAAATACTAATATTCTCCTAACTCACAGATAGCAAATATAGGATAGACACTTAGCATATAACACTTTATACGAGTTGTATCACACAAAGTGAAGTATGAGCTTATTTTCTATTGCAAAAAACGCTATTTAATTTAAATTCGTACTGTTAATAGCGGGGTAAGGGGTTTTGATGAAATTGAAATATGATGTATCCACATTCAACGAGGTGTAGGATAAACTTAAAGGTGGGATTCCACTGAGGCAATTTTTTGGCAACGGGCAACAAGCAGCATCGTCGCATCTTTTTTCGCATGTAACACGTGCAATCACCCTCGCTCGCGACATGTTGCCTTGCGTTGCCTCGTCGTGCAATCGCACCTTAACTTATATTTTATACAATTTCGCGACACATGAACTGTGATATCGACTTCGCAGAACTTCAATGGTTTTGTCAGCCGAATTACAGAAGCCGGTTAAGTCAATAAAAGTGTACCATTTTTATCACAAGGTTATGGTATACACTTAATCATCCACACAACACAGTCAACACTTTTCAGTCTACACGTCACAGCATACACTTCACAATTCACAACACTGTATAACTGACACTACCTAATTCACACTTGCACTGCATACTGTATAGAGGAAGTGCAGTATATTTGGAATACCAGTTTGTTCAAGACGAATAAAAAAGTACGATAGAGGATGGGAAATAAAACTGCATAATATCATTGGGAAACAAATAAACTGTCATATTTCATAGGCTTAGTAATAATAAAAAACAAAAAGTAACTGAAACTTTGGTTTGAATGAAAAATGAAAAGAAGTGAAGAGATGAAACTGATCCACCAATACCCATTCCATGCTCAGTCGCTTGCTCCCGGAAACAGAAGCAGCGGCTACCTCCTCATCGGAGATGAAGAGCCAATGAAAGAGCAACGAAGCTAATGATTCAGTGACTACTTGGTAATTTTACATGGGGCGTTAAATACTTCATACTATAATAAATTAACCTAAGGCTTCCTTAGATGTCTTCTTTCACTACCACTGTTCACTATCACTTTTCACTATTTTCTTTAAAATATATTATTTTATTAACCGTGAGAAAAATGCATCATGTAAAATAAATCATGTAACCCTATCCAAGAAATGCATCAAATAAAATATATCATGTAAAACCATCGAAGAAATGCATCATGTAAATAAAATAAATTATGTAAACACATCGAAGAAATACATGAAATAGAACGACTCATGCAAAAATCAACGAAGGAATGTGTGAAATAGGACAGATGATGAAAAACAATCGAAGAAATCACTCAAAAAGGAAGAGAAATCGGTTTTGGCCGTGGCAGAATAATAACATTTCGAATGGTTTTAACGAACTCGAAAATTTCATCGACAAATATCGAATAAGCTAACCTAAGTCAGGGGGCTAAGAAGTCCGGTGGGTCCAGGTCTTAGTAACTATAACGCTACCATTCAGAGGTACACCTACGTGTTTGGAATTTCAAACTTTTAATTATTTAAATAATTTGTCAGAAACTTTGAAAATAAGCTTCGGACCGAGACACATTCCACGGTATCCTAAGCCTTTGTTTGTTAATAACGGAAATTTAAAGCAAACTATAAAGTTACCATCTAGAGCAGGGAAGATCAGGTGGGCGTGCACGAGCTTTGAAGAAATATCATTTTTGAGCGCCATAGTGTCTTGATCCCCGAAATGCATTTTCGGAGAGAAATCCGCATGAGTCGTTGACAAATCGAATCAAAGCGTAGCGTAGCGAAAGCCTATGTCAAACACACACTTTAAACAAGTCACACGTATACAAGCACGCAACACACCTTTCAGCATTTCAAACATTTCAGAGTAGTTGCTGACAAGGGACGTTCGGCAAGCCGGAAATTCAGAAAATTATGAAACTCGGTGTGCAAGTACAGTAGTTTATCCGTAACGCAACCCTATTTTTTGTTGGTGCCATAATGCAATTTTTGGTGGTGAAATCACCCCTTCAAAAAAAAAATGCAGAATTTTCTATTCGGTGAAATATCTCGAGAACAGTGTGAGATATCGAAAAGTTTCGTAATATATAATATAATTCGTAATATGTAATATATAATATAATATAATTTCGTAATACCACCTACATCAACCCTTGAAATTAAGGTTTTGTATTTTGAAAATATACGCTGAAACACCTGAATAATCTCTTTCCATACATACCTATGGAAATAATTCATGTGTTATATTTTTTTGCAAACAGATAAAACCTCTATTATCGAATTTCAAGTCCATTTTAGCAGTTTCCATTAATAAAATGGTTTCTTAAAGCCATATTTAAGTTATTATTTATATAATGTTTAAACAGCGTTCAATTATATTATTTAAGCAAGATAGTACGTATCTAAAAATGCATCCAAGGTAACACCCATTAAAACAAATCAATGACATGCCATGAATTATTATGATAAAAGCACACTCGTTACTTGATGTGTTATCTTAATACGCCGCTTTGGGGACCACGCAATAAATAAATAATACGCGAGAATTTACAATGCATTTGCAAAATATGTGAAAACTTTTTTGTTACAATCTGCCCCGGTCTCCTCCCCCCACCTACTGTCTTGCTTAAATAATAAAATTGTAAGCTGTTTAAACTTTATACATATAAATAATAATTTCCACGGAATAGAAAATTCTGCATTTTTTTAGGGGGTGATTTTACCCCCAAAAATTGCATTATGGCACCAACAAAAAATAGGCTTGTGTGACGAATGAACTACTCTACTTGCACACCAAGTTTCATAATTTTCTGAACTTCCGGCTTGCCGAACGTCCCTTGTGAGTTGGACGCTGTGCATGAGTAGAGGCCGCTAAATTCAGTCCTCAAATTATGGGTCGGTAACACAGTTTGGGTGGCGACACGCACATCCATAAAGTGATAGGTCTATCCTATACTTCGTCCATGATAATTCATAGGATGAATCCAGATCGATTCAAATTTGCTTTTTTCGTAGCAATTTTCACCATATTTAGTTTCAATTCTAACCGCTACATAGTAGGATTGCAATCGAATTTCACTCGGAATTGATAACGTTGAATGTGATACGGAAATGGTAAAGGGGCCACGAATGAAGAGGGCTCGGGAAACCCCCGAGGATGTGGATATAGACGAGGTATAGAATAAATTTGATATCCAATGAGTTCTGTTTCGGGTGTGGGGTGTCCCGGGCTCCTTTTTACCATTTTTGCATTAGCATTAGCATCAGAGTAAAACTCGAAGAACTTTATTAGATCAGAAGTTAGAAATTCAATGCAGTCGGTTACTGACAGACGACCGCGTGGCGCTGAGTAGCGATGTCGTCCATGGAAACTCGTCATAAATTGGAATGCCGTTCTTCGTAAGCCGTCTAATCTATTTTGTTCGGCAGTGTAGCCTAAAATAGTAAGTGGGTCCTGGGACTCCCGAAACCTGGGACAGAATAATGCAGCGGATGTCAGGTCTATTCTAATACCCTGTCTGTGGTTTTATAAAGCAACGTTACCAGCAGAAGGTAAGTGTATTTCTGTTTATCATAATAAGATCATCGCTATTCTTCTGTCTATGCATACTTGGCTATATAATTTACATCTTCTCTTTACAAATGACACCAACCAGTATTGATAATCAACCTTCACTATTCACTACATATATTACCAACTATATAAACTAGAGTATTTGTGCTAGTAGTCGATGCATTCTTTTCAAATTATGCTATCTTTGTTATTATTCATATTACAAATTTTCTTTTGCCCCTTGCTGTATATGTTCGACTGTATATTAGATAGGGTGATTCAAAACTTGTGTCAACACTTTGACAGGTTGCTTGGAAGATCATTCGGAGTAAAAAATATTACACATGTACAACATACATTCAACAATACATTATTCAGGCGAATTTCATCGAATGCACTAAATTATTAATTATCTTTCATTTTCAATTGTAAATAACTGATATCTCATACTCTTCTTTGTTTACACTTCTTCAAATTTTTTTACTTTGTATCAACTTTGTGATTTGAATAACTATGTCAATAGTGAATGTAGGAGCTAGATACGTTTCTATGTGAATTTTTACGCGGAATTCTACGAACATTCCAAACAATTTGGGTCAAAAATCGGAAAAGTAAACGAAGGCGAAAAATATTTATGTAAAATTAAACATCCTTCCAAATATGGATCGAGTTAAATATCCAGGATCGAAGGACGTATCTTATAGTGGAATGAGTTTTACATGCCAACAGCATATTTCGAAGGGGGTGAACGCCTACGAAGGCAACCCTCTGTGAACTAATCACTGGATAATGGACAAATTTATATTCTTTCACCGTAGCCGTCCACCCCTAGTGCTGGCAAAATGTCATCCCCTATATAGTTATGTACTTCGATCTTTCCGCAACCCCATCCACGGTCAAGTTTCTTAATTAAGGAACCTTCCGATTCTTTAGCCCCGTTATGTCTACTAGTGTTGGCTTTTGCACAATATTAGCAACTTTCCAGCATTAAATGGTGTTTTAAAATCATTGGGTGGCGCCACTGACTGGACACACCAGTTTTGCGTTAAAGGGTGCATGTATGTATTATATTTTGGTGGTGTGTTTAAAAAGTGGTAGATATTCTTTGGGATTGTAATACATTAAATATCCACCAAAATTAAATAGTCGTGTTGAGAGGGAAGTAATATTTCAGGATTAAAATTCTCGATTTGAGAAAAGATATTTATCATTATAGTGGCACTTTTCTGATAATATGGGGATAATTATAAACGCATTAACTACAATTTGTTAAATACAGAGGTATCGTCGATATTTCTCAATAATGGGTTTAATATGTAAAAAATTGTACAGTTCGAAAGTGTATTACAAATATTGTTATCCTCTTATTTAAAAATGGATCCAATTTGCTTCGTTAGCAATTAAGGGGTCAAGTGGAAAACAGGCACATGCCACCGTTTTATGACTTTTTTACGTAAGAATTTTCGTTTTTGTTCTTCTCATATATTATTCAGAATATAAAAGTTCCTAGTTTAATGCTCATAGACTTCTATAAAATACAAAGTTTTCAAAAATATGTATAATTCAATTTGAAAAAAATTATGGATCCTTAAGAAACGAAAATTTATTGCATATGTGGCACGTACATATTTTCCACTTAGCCCCTCAATTGAGGACTTCGCGACAAGAGGGGTGCAACTTCATTTTTGACAGTTTTTAAGTTATGACGTGTAATATATATAAAAAAAATTATTTTTCAATTAATGTTCTCTTAAAGTCCTCAACTATGCCCTGAAGAAAATAGCTTGAAAAGTATCACTTTACATTCTTGCATAGAAAACAACTACAGCTTCTCCCGTTTTATAGAATCACCCTGTATATTACAGTATCTACATATTATAACCTATATCTTCTATGTGGTATCAATTCCACTAATGCTCCTAAAATTGGATAATAATTCGTATTATACCGTCGATAACGAGTCAGTAACGATTGGCAGGCATGGAACGTCGATTACCCGGACGACTGAGTGGACAACTTCGATAAATCGATCGTAGTATAACTATTCAGTCATTCGAGCAAGACCATTCCCATGTTTCCACTACAAGAGTTCCTGATCGCATGTCCGTGTAATCGGGAGTCGGAGAATTAACTTCTACGCAATGGGAGTTTGAATAATGGCTACCCAGCTAACCCAGAGGCTTCTACCGCACAATCAGTTGAAAAATATCGTTCCAACAACTACAAACAGCATACAACAACTCGGGCAAGAGAAGGCACCACCCCCTGGGCGCATTAAATAAAAAGTGTACAAACAAATGTACACCCGAACCACGATTTACACGGTAGATTAATCCGGCAAAGGTACCCAGCAAATTAAAACCACCATTTGTACACAAATTGAAAGCATAGGTTCCGTAACGTTCAGTTAAATAATTCCCGTATTTTCCCAAACAATTTCTCCAATTTATTCTCGTGTGTAGGTCCACAACGAATCATTTTTTAACCGTGTAATTCGAGCACTGTGCAAGTCCGGGATTAGGTGTATACATATATTCCTCAAATTAATCAATATTCATTCGTTAGGCGTATAGGTAGTGGCGGATTTAAGAAAAAAGACCCAGGTGGGAAACGTTCTGAAAGGCCCATTTTTCGGTAAAATGAAGAGGTAGTTTACTAAAAGGGGTAAGTGTACAGAAAAGTATAGAAAAAAAATATAGTGCTTGGATGAAATAATAATTTCTTTTGAAGACAGAATCCTAGGGGGGCCTTCTGAGCACGGGCCCTTTTTCGGGAAAATAAAGCGGTAGTTTACTGGAAACGGGCTCAGTATAATAGTACAGAAAAAAATATGGTTTGGATAAAATCATAATTTTTTTAAAGATGGTATTGGTCGAATGTTGTGAACTCGACGATGAGATGGCGCTAAGAACGTCGTATTTCGCCAAGTGGGATTCCCCTTTTAGCATATATATATGTTATACAGCTCGTAATCTTTCTAGAACTTCCTATCTACCTTTTGCGTCACACGTTGTGTGCTTATACATTATCAATAAATATTTCTCTATTTTGTAACAGATGGGCCCTGGGGCAGGGGCCCAGGTGGCGACTGCTCCTCGGCCGCCCTGTTAAATCTACTAGCATGAGTACCTAGGTAGATACTTAACGACTGATTACTAAGTGTACAGTCGTTGGCACGATATCTTTCAGTGGATTGTACGAAATGGATGTGCAGTGTGCTCCCTTCGTCCTATCCAAGAATTAAGGCGGGTTCGCACGCATCAGTTCCGTGTCGGTGCAGTGCCTTCAGCGGTAGAAACTATCATTCCCCTGTTATGGAATGGAGCCTATGGTGCCTCCCCGAGATATAGTGACTAAGGAGAGTGGTCTGCAATGGGTACCACTGAGGCTACAAGCTGCCAAATTCATCCTTTGCTACTTGTTACAGAGCTATACTTATTTGGTTATATGCAGGGGCGAATTAAAACTTTTAGAGACCCTAGGCACTTAAAAGATTTTGAGGTTCCTAAAGATGCTAGATTTAAAAATTCAGAAAATTTATTTAGTGCCCCCCTTTCTCCCGATGCCTTAAGCATCTGCTTATTTTATTTATTTGTTAATTCAGCACTGACTATGCGTGCTTACTTGTACTGATTTCAAACATCTAATACTCAAAAAGTACACTGAAGACGCCCCGGGGCATTTGATTTGCCACCGAAACACTCGGAGATAAGTCGCTATATCTCGAGGAGGCGCTACAGCTCACGCTTGCTCGTGTCCACTGACGGACGTCAGCGGGCGCCACTGCACCTTCACGGGCTGAACCGACACGTGCGAACCCGCCTTTAACGAATCCCCATGCGCTATCCTTTCCCATAGCTATGCGGAGGCAACGGGAATCTCCGAAAAGAGTAGTGGTGCCGGTGGAGAACGGAATCAACGCGTTCTCCATCGATTTGGTGGCACCGCGCGATAGGAACGCTGGGAAAAGGGGGACGGGGCGGTGGATGTGGATGAAAGGTATCGACTGTAATAGAAAGAGTAACGGATAGATAGATGTGTATACGATATATATTCGAAGGCCGGGGGCGTTTGCGTGTTCCAGGCTCCATGTCCGAGAGCGCACGCTTCCGGCTGATCGCCCACATACATTTTCGTTAAAACGCGTGTTCCGTTCGTTTCATTAATTTTAATGCCTGCAGAGCATTCTGTTCATTTCTGCGCAACATATGAATATGGGATTCGCCTCTCCCCCCTCTCTCTCTCTCTTTCTCTCTCTTTCCCGCGAGCAACTCATAGCGAGGAACGCACGCGCAAAATCTGCGGCTGTGCGCGCGGACAGGCCACTACGCGCGTACACACAGCGGTTTTCCGTGCGTGCACCGGCAGGCGCGCGCGCGCGCGCGCGCTCGCTCGTGCGCGGTGGGGGAGGGTGCTGCGTATGAGAGAGCAACGGGCTCGCTCATGCGAACACGGCCTCGGGTTGGTTGATATTAATTAATAATCAGAAACAGATGCGGCCTCAGCCCGCTCCGGTTCCGCGCGCGAGGCAGCTTCGGAACAATAATTATTTAAGTCTCTCCTCACTTCCATACCCCACCCTACGCCCCATCCTCCTCCCCCATCCATCCCTCATTACACTCCACCTACGCCCTCGTCTTCTTCCTTTTCCTCCGCCTCATCCTCCCGAAGTTCCTCCACCTCGGGGTCTCGGGGTTCTCCAAGCGCGCCCATTGCGGCGTGCTAATTAAAGAGCATTCGCCGACGAATTTTCCGTCGCTCTCCCGCTTCGTTATGCACGGCCCGTTACCCCCGGCACCATTTTTTTCCACCTCCCCCGGAGCCTGTAAGCCCGCGGGAATACACCTCGGAGACCTTGTGCCACATTTTCTTAGTTTTATTTCCGAACGGGCTCCTTCCATCGGTTCGGGATCGCGGCGGGAAGAACCGCGGTGCGGCCGCGAACGGCACGTTGCTCCGCGCGGGGAGACCCGCGGTGGGGAAGGATCGGATGGATGTGTAAGGAGGAAAGATTGTGCCGGCTTAACGACGGAACTGCCACCGGCCGCGCTGGTTACGAATTAGGAGGATTTGGAGCAGAACGACGTGCACCCCGTTTTAAGGTCCGCGCACACATATTAGCTCCGTGACGGTTCAGTGCCGCCAATGGCAGTGGTAAGGAACATCGTTTCTCTGCTTTGGAACGGATCAGCTCAAGCTTGTTCGTGTCAGTTACTGACGCTGAGGCAGAGGAGCCATCGGCATTGGCGGCGCTGTACCGTCACGGAACTGATGTGTGTGCGCGGACCTTTACAGCACGCCGAGCTATCGGGAAGGACGTGTGGCAATCGGTCTGGGTTAGGCTGATTGAACTGATTCCAAGTTGGCTTCGGTTTTGGAAGTCTGGGGAACTCTCGGCTTAGCATTCCGCCCTGTAGAGAAATAGTGATTAGTCTTCCACCCACTCTGCTGGTCCGTAAAACGATATTTCTGATGGTACAAATCATTACATGTCATTCCTGACACCTTGGGTGTTTGAAGTAGGTAGTGATGTTCGAAAGGTGCACCGAACATATTTCTACGGTCCTGACTTTGGAACAAGACACTAAGGCGGCCCCTTACTGTTTTCAGGACAACGCTATATCTTTGTAAACCACTGTACACTGTTATGTATGTAGACAGTAGAGTGGGTTAGCAATGGTGGTAAATATGTGGTGATTCCTTGTAAAAAAATAAAAGTGTGTTTTTATTCAAGGCTTTGTTTTAAAAAATCGGTTTCGAATTGGTAGAGTGTAACAATGCGCCAGAGAAAAATGCTGATGAAGTGAATTCTTCTGCAGAAGTAAACTGAGATTGTAGAACAACTATTTTTCGTATCGGGCCTTGTTTTCGAAAAAATCGGTACTGAAAATCTTCGTGCATTTGACGAAAAATCATTTCACCTTTTAGTCGATTTTCTTGAAAACGAGATATGGAATAGAAAAACTTTACCGCCACGTGGATGTAATATCTATTATTGTACTGTTTTATAGAAATCGATGTTTGGGGCATATGACAGGGAGGCTAAACAGGAAATAAATGCGGGCCCGTTCTAGCTCTTTCGCTGCTCCGGCCAAAACCAGCTTTTTCCCGCCCTTTTTATTTAATTGTAAATCATTAATTGAAAATATACTTTTTTACATTGGGTGAAATTTTTCGTAGGTATTTCTTGAATAACAAAAGTCCAATATAATAGTAATTATATAGGTGCTTTAAAAACAATTTATAAAATTGACTGTAAATTCAAACATCTGTTACCTACTTCTACCGCTTTTCCTAAACTTTTACATCTTTATCGATTTTAATCTTTCCTTTCTATCAATTTGCCGCTCCGGGCAGTTGCGCTACTTGCGCCCCCTAGATCGGGCCCTGAATACATGCACGAGAATTTGAGTTACAGTAGCGGACAAAAAAGTTACCACTGACTACATTTCTTTATTTTTATTATGTTTAACAGCAACTTAAAATTGTAGTATGTGTTTATTATACATGTTCTGAAAGAGAATTAAAAGCTGCGTAAAACTTAGTTATAGTCGTATTTATTAATTAACAGACCAAAATTTTATATAACAATATACAGAAGCAATACATTTTTATGACCGACAAAAAAGTTACCACTTTCGAAAGGTAATAAAAATGCTAATATTTTGTCGGAGCACCTCTTGTTTTTAGGACGGCCTTACATCTTTTTGGCATCGAATGTATCAATTTTTCAATAAGGGCAACAGGAAGGTCATGCCAAGCTTTCTCCACAGCCGCAAATAACTCATCGGGTTTTTTAAACATCTGCCCATTGAGCTTACGCTTAATCGCACCCCACAAATTTTCAATGGGGTTTAGGTCTGGCGATTGTGCTGGCCATTTCATTACCCTTATTTTATTGTTGGAAAACCATTTTTTGACGGACTTTGCTGTGTGTTTTGGATCATTATCCTGTTGGAATATCCATCCAGCAGGCATGACCCGGCGAGCATGTGGCTTCATCACATTTTTCATAATACTAGAATATTGATACTGATCCATTATACCGTTTATTCGGTGAATAGGACCTACTCCCGAAAGACTAAATGCCCCCCACACCATTATACAACCTCCACCATGCTTAACCGTACCAATGGTATAACGAGGACTAAACCTTTCATTAATCGGACGGCGTACAAATCTAATTCCATCGCTATGTATTAAATTAAATTTTGACTCATCGCTAAATAAGACCTTTGCCCAGTCAGCAGTGGACCATGCAAGATGTTCACGCGCAAAATTCATCCTTTTATGCATGTTTTTCTTGGATACAAATGGCTTCTTAGCAGCAATCCGGCCATTTAGTCCCTTCTCCGCTAGTCTTCGTTGAACCGTTCGGACACTAATTTCAAAATTTTCAACCAACACTTTATCACGGATTTCTGGGGCTGTTAGCTTTGGGTTTTCTATTGATTTTCGAATTAGGAGTCGGTCCGTTCTAAAAATATTTATCGATTTTAATGAAATTTTGTTGCCAAAATAAGACTTAAATGTGTAATATTAACCTTTCATTAGTTTTCCTTGGTCGCCCTCGATTCTCCACAACCAATGGATTCTTTTCACGACAATAAATGCGACGAAATGTACTTTTATCCATCTTCATATGCTCAGCAAGTTGTTGAAAACTATAGCCTTCATCATCGCGTAACCGAACTATTAAATGCCGCAATTGGGGATCAGTTTTCTTTCCACGAGGCATTTTTAATCGGTTTTAACCTCTTAAGCGTCTACTCAAAACAAAAGAACACAGCAAACAAGCGTAAACTAGAAAAACGGAAGACAAATACGCGGGAATTTGAAAGTGGTAACTTTTTTGTCGGTCATAAAAATGTATTGCTTCTGTATATTGTTATATAAAATTTTGGTCTGTTAATTAATAAATACGACTATAACTAAGTTTTACGCAGCTTTTAATTCTCTTTCAGAACATGTATAATAAACACATACTACAGTTTTAAATTGCTGTTAAAAAAAATAAAAATAAAGAAATGTAGACAGTGGTAACTTTTTTGTCCGTTACTGTACGTTCCTCAATTTCAATAAGAACATATTCAGAATAACGCGAGATACATTGTAATACTCGGGAAACTTTATCGTTTGGCTCCGTAGATCACAGAGTGATGTATGCCACACTGAAATTCCTTCCCCTGAATTACACCCTTAGGTCATCGCGGATTAGCCGAGGTTCGCGCGCCCATGCTCCCCGCCCGTAATCAACAAATTCATACGGGAGCCACTGATAGAAATAGAAAGATCGCCGGAAGTTTTTCGCGAGCACGCCAGAAGGAAAATAAGGAGAATCGGGGGCGGAGGGAGATAGTAGGGCGCAGGAAGGGTGCGAGCGGGATGGCGCTCAGCCAGCGACGTTCCCAGTGTCTGCCTTAATATCCGCCACTAACATTATTTCATAAAAGTATTACTATAAATCCAAACTCGCGTTATTTAAGCACCGTGCCTCCTGCGAGGAGCCGGCTCCTCGCAGGGCCTCCGCGTAACCGCCTCTTCCACCGTGAACCACCACCACAGCCCAGCACCACCAGCGCCGTCACCGCCACCAGAAGCCACCCCCGTTCTCCTTTCTTCTTACATTATACCGGGCGGAGGCAACTTTTGCCACCCTCTTTTCCCTCCGTCACATTAGAGATATATTATGCAGATAGTGGAGGCGCCAACCGGAGAGAAACGCGAAAGGAACTGCGGAAATTTAAAACTTTATTTACCCTACGCCGAACGATTTCACCGCTCCTTCCTCTCGCCTTCTCCCCGCCATCTTTCTTCTGCTTCCCTTCGGCCCCCTTTCTATTTCTCGTTCTTTTTTCTCTCCACACTTATCCTGCGAGCGGACGAATCTATACCCTCTTCGCCTCCTTCTTGGTTGCCTCGGGAAGATCGCGCGGAACTTGGCCTGTTTCGAAAACGCGACGAGCCGTGAGATCTTTTCGACAGGGGATCGTGAATATTCAGGGTTTGTTTATCTTTAGCCTGGTGCTTTAATGCGAGCTCTGATTAGCTCTGTGAAATTTAGGCATCGGTGGGGGTCGTGATAGTGGTCTGTTAAATGTTAGCGTAGGAAGCGTTTAATACTGGATTATCGCATTGTAAGTTTGCAATTTGGGACGCTGAGTTAAGGGGGGAGACCACTGTGGCGGTTCGAGAATTTTTTTCAACCAAATAACGCATGTAAATCAATTTATTGCTCAGTATAGTTAATAGTGTACATATCGAAGGGTAAGAAATTTTTTTTTCCGATCAAATTCGTAAATCTGTTTCTTGTAAATTCTTCGCCAAAATTTGCGCTGCGGCAAAAACATGCTAGTTAATCCGATTTCAAAAAACAACTAATATTTAGAAACTAGAAGCTTGCCTCTATTACGTGACGATCGAAAAAAGTCAAATTTGTAAAAAATTACAAAATGGCGGATCTCTGAAAAAATCATGTTTTCGGAATACAAAGTTAGGGAAATGTTGATAAAAATATATAAGGAGGTCGTTAATTAAAAAAAACTGACGGGTTTTCCGTACAATAAATGTCCTTGTTCATGTTAATTGGACGTATAGTTTTCTCTGTAGACTGTCAACGCGGTTGAAACATGTCATTCTGACGAAAACGCGTTCAATGTTCTGCGCGACTCAGTCGCGCGTTTGACACCGCTTCACGGAAAACACCATATCTCCGTCAATTTTGCGAATTTCTTCATAAAATTTGGAGACAGCATTCTTGAAACCTACGTCTTTCGGAAAATGTAAAAAAGAAAAAATCGATTTTTCAGATATCCGACAGTGGTCTCCCCCCTTAAGGGGCGAAGTCTTTCTTTAGTTTGCAGTTGGTCTTAAGGTGATTTGAAAAATTTAAGTCGATTTATAGAGATTTTCACAGAATTGATACAAAAAATAGTGTTTGTATTCAATTTTGGAGAAATTAGTATTTTTAAAATTACAGATTCAGTATATCAGTAACTCTTTCTTTTAATCAGGGGTGGGATCTAACACGCAATCCCAAAATTGTTTATAATGATTTATATGCAACGACGGTTAGAACAAAAATTGAACAGGAATACAAAAAATTAAAAGTAGAATTACGTATTAATGTTCCATGTAAAACACTCTTTTACATTTACTTTTATAAAGAAACTCTGTGTATAGTGCAGATATGGGACCACATCTAAAAACTCAAAATACAATAAATATGTATATACTTAAAAATAACTACAAAGAAAAGCTACAAAAAGGAATTATATACTGTTATGTTTATAAGCATTTAATTGGTGGACAGCACGTTATGACGTAAATGAAATTTATATCGAGTTCTATTCAACACAATGTTATAATCTTCTTTAAACTCACAATAGGATCTTGTGTACCTCTCCTTAAGCACTTTTAAGGGTGCTTTCAATCTCTAAATACGCAAACGGGCCAATATAAAAAAACACGTACATCTTATTTTTCGACCCTCTAAAATATATACCAAAATCAAAGCAACCGGAGACGGACACTGAATTCTGTGACCAAAACTAAATTTATACTAAAGCACTATTAAACACACTGAATTGTTTAACACACTTCAAATTAATACACACTAAACTTTCGAACATCTGCACACAGATCCCATTTATAATCTACCAACAATTTTTTTTTGAATAAATTCTATTATTACTTTTGGTGAACTAAAAATACAAACAGGATATACAAATTCTGAGGGTATCCAAGATTTCTAACAGAATTAGATTTTCTTATTCTCTTTTTACAATAAAATAGTGTAATGAAAAAATGGTGTTCGAACCGGCAATGAGAAACGAGAATTTTTTGCTGGAAAATTTCTGGAATCGAAGACTGCTACAAAAAGGAGACAGTTCCATAATTTGCTAAAATTGAGTTATAGCTAGCATTGGTGTACATTTTTTTAAAATAGATTGGTGCAAGAAAGAGACATATCCGATAATCCAGTCCCAAGCTATAAGGGTGTTCGTACTTGCACCCTATCTGGATTTGGTGAAAGAATTCATGATTTGGTAAGCATAGGCATTTCACTACGATTTTTCTAAAATTGTGTAGATTTATGTTTTCTGATATGTTTCCACGTAGGTACTAATACATAGTTTTATAACATAATAATCATGTTTAATATAATTATTTACCTCCTAACTTTGAAAATTCATCTCGCCATAGAGAAAAGATTTTTTTAGTTAGTAATAGTGTTAAATGCTTAAGAGGATAAACCACTTTGAACATATGTCTAAGAGTATTTTGTTAACACTGTTTTTATTAATTTTCTAAAAGTTAATACATTTGGGGCTGCCCCCTTCTCGCTGCAGAATCTTCAATTGACGACGTTCGTCGGAGTCGAATCGAAAAGACGAAGAAAATGGATGAAATCTTGCGACTAATCAGCAGAAAGTCGGTTTATGCTTGGCGCCCTCCCCTTCTCCTTTCTTTCTCGTGTCCCCGCGCTTCTGCCTGGCTGTCGCCTTCAAGAATGGCAAAAAAGTGTAAAAAGGGGTTGGTCGAGTTTTTTCACCCTCCGCCGTTCGCAATCACGACCAAGTCTCGTCTTCGTTCGAGGGTGTAAGTACCGGGTCCTCGTCGAATGCGCTCAAAGAGCCGGAACCGGAAATGGTTCCCTCGAATTCTTCGGTAAATTCTCTTTTAACTTTCCTGATCCTGTTGTCGGTGACTCGACAACCATTACTGTCGTGGACAAAGCGCGGAGGTATTAAAATGTACATCTTTCAGTAATGCAGGGGATATTTCTGATAATGTCTAAATAAATGGTTTTGTGTCACGGTGGTGGATATAACGTAGCGAGTGCAGGCTTCGTTTTTGTAGATGCAGCTCTTTTCGAGGACGTTGAGTTTGAAACTTCTTTTGATACGCGCTGACATTATTAAAAATTGGTAGAATTGTCGCTGAAAGAAATTCTTGTGCCAAATATGTAAGTCGAAATTATGGACTCGCATTGTTTCCAATGTTGCTTCGTTTTCGTGGAAACCCATTTCGAAAATATGTAGAGGTATACAATTTCTGTGTAGAGACTACCACATCAGGATTCTATACCTTTGGAGCAGTGGATATTTGTAAAAAAATTAGGTGCAAAATTGTTCTCAACATTGAAATTCGAGGTCAATTTTTTTTAATGATTATAAGTGACAAAGGAATTATGTTACAAAGAATATTTTAAACAATGAACGCCGAAAATGGTTCCTTTGACACTTGCCCTCCTGGCGAGTAGAAAATATTAAAATAAAAAAGCTTTGATTTTAAATTTCTAGGTTAAGGACAAATTTCCACCTAATTTTTTTTTACAAATGTTCACCGATCCAAAGTTATTGAATCCGGTTGTGGTGGATTTTCACAAACATTGTATACACCCTGTATTTAACTGCATAAAAAGGGAAATTAGGTAACTCGAAAACTCAGAAACATTTGCTACTCTTAATAAATGTAGTTCAGGTGTTTCCAATGACATATCTAACAATCTTCCAATGATCTACTAATATAGTAGCAAACAATTTGCGAAGACATTTTTGTTTAGAATTCACCCGTTCCATAAGATTTTTATCACAAATTCTTCACCACCACCTTATGGGTCATTCACACCCATAAAACAAAGTTCATATTTTCCTTTCTTTCGATACCTTTTATAGTTTTATAGCAAATATTTGTTCGATAGTATAAAAATTCACATTTTCTTTCAAGAATGTTTCCACCCCTAAACCCATTTCATTATCAGAACAAAAAGTAGATATATCTTTGTAACTATCTGAACTGCATCTCTGCTAAATATCAAATTCTTTTCCATTTTCAAATCGCCAACCGTTCCACAGTGGTCGGTCTATTGATGGTTTAACTCTAGCGGGACAAAAGCCCAAAATCATGACCATCCAGAAGGAATGAATCTTGGTCATACCACAAGTTACTGAGTCCGAGATATCGGAATGTTATGGTAGGTATGCAAATTTTTACGTATTTCATAAAAGTCACGATCGGCGAAACGTACGCGAGTCGGCCGCTTAGTAACCGATTGTTACAATGCGTCAGTATCAGCTCCATGGTATCAGAAGTGCTCAATTGCATCACGATTTAAATTGTTAGTATTTTGAATAACGGATTGCAGAGGTACAAGTAAGTAGTAAATCAAACATCGGCCATGAGTATTTTAATTTCCAACGAGCAGAATTAAAATATAATCATAAACGTGATGGAATTTTTCCACATTTTTTTCTATAAAAAAAATTCTGCTGTACAATTTTTTACTTGTATTTGCGATAGATTTACATCACCAGTTGCGCCACTAATCACGGAATACATACCCTCTATAAATCTTTCTGCGGTGTGTCCCCCTGATGTATGCGCGACTTCTAATCGAATCTGGTGTGAGAATTTTGAATCCGGCCAATTGCTGACACTTGTACGTGTGGCGTATCTAAAGATTACCATAGGGTACAGAGGGTGCATCAGCTCGGCCAGCTCCGATTAGATAAAATGCCGCGCGGAGCGTTTTAAAAGTCAATTCGCTTCTGAATATCGGTCCACTTTGCATACATGCATATACACGGATTCTCGCAAGCGTTTTAAGGCTCTCTCTGTCGGCGTCCTCGCTCATTAATTTTTCACGCTCGTCCCAGTCTCGTCCCGCACACGCGTTAGGACTTGTTCGGACCTTGAGCGCCCAACGAGGCGAACTCGCGCGAACGAGAATCGCTCGCTCGCACGAGCAACCCCATAAATATTGTAGCGACGCGAGCCGCGGGAGGGTTTTCTGACTCGTTGGCGCTAATACGAGCTCTCCTGCTGCCTCTGAAGCTTCAAGGGCTTTTTTCACGTCTGAAAACTACGCGAATACCTACCCGGCCCCGAGGGTGCGCAAAACGAATTAAACGAAACCTTTGTCTGCAACTTTGACACCTCCTTTCCAGATTTAGTCTCCAGCGAGTTCTTTACCTGCTTGCTAAACCACGCTGCGGCCAGCCCTCATTACCTCTACGCATTACGACCAGTGACAAGAATCTTTGTGTTTATCAGGATGAATAGCTTTCTTCTGCGGTGGCCTGTGACGTTCGGATATGTGAAATATAGAATGATTCGGGAGTGTCACAGTCACTATTTTCAATGCTCGTGTAGTTATGAGTTTAAAACATTTATTGGGGTCGTAGTAAAGTCACATGGCTTAACTTAACACGGAGTAACTTTTGAGGGATCGTAACAAACGAATAGGAGATATTAGTTATTTTGAATTGACAGTAAAATATAATTGAAGAGTAGTTGTAAAAAAGTAAGTGCCAAAATTAAAGTTTCTTTTAATCACAAAATGTTCTACGTGCTAATGGTAATAAAATAGTATACAGAATTTGGTTTTTGGCATTTACAGTGTTTCCTACAAGGATTCTTCAATTAACAATTAATAATACTTCTCATTAATTATTAATAATTTCTTAATGCATGAATTAAATTTATACGAACAATGTGCTGTGTAACACTTTTTGCTCAGATAGACCTTTTAAAAAATCTGTCAAATTTTTTCACGTTGATTCTGAATCATTCTGTACAGGCGGAATGGAAGGAGTATGGTAAAAATAAGGAGGTGCAAATTAGTAAATTAAAGTTGGGGAAAGAGGACACTGTGGATCGAAGGAGGTGAAGGAATGCAGGATTTGTAGAAAGGAAGAATTCTTGGGTCGCGTGTTGCGATGAGGAGAGAATGGAGAGGAGACTAGGTTCAGAGATGCGGAGAATGTTGTAAACGATAGGGGAAGAATGGATGAAGCAGTTAGGATGGAAAATGAGCGGAGTAAATGGGAAGAGAAATGGAATGATAGTGAGAGTTAAGGGAAGAAGGAGGTGAATAGGGAGAATAGGTTAAATTAGAAGTGGCATATCAGGATGATTCTAATTTAATAATTATTAAAAGCTCAATGTAAAATCGAGAGAGTAATTTGTAATGTACCATCCATCGTTCGGTCGTGATATTTTACCAAACAATAATTCCTAACAAAATGCCTGTCATGTAAAGTTCCCTTTTTTGGGAATAAAGGAGAAAATAAAAATAAAATCGTGCAATATATTAGAAAGCACTTTCAAAATTTCGAGTCATTTGCTTTAGAAGATACTGAGAAATTCTTACAGTCACAAAAATCTTTTTTTAATCGTGCGAATCAACTAAAAAAATAGGTCACTATATATCTTCACCTGAAATTAATAGTTTGCAATAATTTCTGTTTAATTTTACTCTTCGAAGCATAGCTATACATACATATCAAATACTTATAGTTAATAAATAAAGTGCTATGCATTCGAAAAAGGAGTCACAAATTCGACTTTTTCGAAACGGCAGAGTGCTTATCCCCTTTAAGAGGAAAACGCTTTTAAACGCGTTCCGTTGCCGCCATGATGGGCGACAGGGCGAGGAAAAAGAACGCTGGAAGGCGAAAGCACTTCGTGTAACGTTGAAATACGTACAACCAGATTCAATCTAGGGCAGTCCATTCTTTCGAAGATACTTCCTTCGAAAAGTCCGTGGCGAGCATATTTCCCGTGTTGCCTGGTCCCTTTTGCCGTCCTCACATGTGTTTACCCTTCTGACCACTGGCGAACTTCGAATTTGCTGAAATCCTCGCGTCCGCTGGCACGAAATCGCTGGGTCGGATAATTTCAGGATTGGGCGTGGTTCTTCCCCTCTCGCGATATATGCATTCGCGATAAAACTGCAGCAGCGTTGTTTAAAAATTTATAGCCCCCTTTTAATTCCATCGTTTCACTCTGTTTCCAGCTAAATTCTTACCGAGGCATTTCAGAATGGAAAGTTCCGAGGCAATTTTTGAGAAATTGGTGATGGATACACTTTCAGGATACACTTTCTTCCTATAATTAAGGAATCTACTTCGACAATTTCTGTATTTCAAATAAATGGCACTGTCGAATAAAAAAGCTTTTCGCTGGTTTAACTTTGTGGCGGCTTCATTGACGATGGCTTTGATTTCTGAGATCTTTCGGGTTTTATCATTTATGGGAAAGAAGGTGTCTATGTAGGAAGAAAAGCACATAAATGGCAAATGATTATTTCTGGGTCACGATAATCGTTCAGCACAGGACCAGCAGCACATTAAAATTAACCGACGCTTTTAGCTAATTAATGCTGCATGATGAAATTAAAAAGTTTCTTTAACTGCCATGAAAAAGTTTCGAGCAAAACGATATTGCTCAGTGGGCAGAGTCAAAGTATTTTATGATTTAGAAATCATAAATTGGAGGCTCGATATAGCACACTATCAGTTTCTCGTTTTATTAAATTATATTTCATGATTATCCCTTTTTCAGTTAACCTGATAGCCACACCGTTTCTCGACCCGAAACGTTTCTTGTGTATTTTAAAATGTGTACTGGGAACACGACAGCAAGTGCTGTTATTAAGTTTCCCCGATTGGTTCATTCATTCCGCCTAAAGCATTTTTAAATGACGAGTTAACTCGCCTTCATCAGTTAACAGGTGAAATTAATTTCTCCATATCTTATTTTCGCACATTTTCTTTGCGAACTTTCGGTCAAACACTGAAAATATGGAGAAACTATTTTTTACCTTTTTGGCTCCGCCTTAAATGCTTAAAAAATACTCCTCGAAAATAAAAATTACAATTGTTTTCTTCGCCTTCATAAATAAAAACTGTTCGAGAAGAATTGAAACATTCAAAACTTGAAAAATAAGAATGTTGTTTTTTTAACTCTTCGGGTTTTTTTCGCAAACCGTTTGTCGCACGAGAAAAAGTAATATACCATAAAAGTTGCTCCTTGTCTGGAGCTACAATGTTTGTTTGACATATTTTTTTATGTAATCAATAACTTGGAGAATATTATATAAAATCGACTTTGTGAGCTGTTAAATAATCATTTAAATGTTCGAGGACCAATGGGCACCATTTTCCGTTAACCGATCGGGCTCAAACTTTACACAGATTTTTCTTTTATTCCTCAAAATTCTAACTCCAAAAGTTGAAAATGAGAGCCACCCTACTGTAAGTGCCAAAAATCAAATTCTATACTGCGATATTACCATTGGCACTTAGAACATTTTCCTCTAAAAGTTTTTTATTTTTAATTTTTAATTTACACGCTATCAAGGCACTCAATATTTAAACAGACCAAGTTACAAGCGAATCTACAAATACATGATGCGAGTGAAGGGCTCAGAAGCCCTCCCTGTTAACGAATCAGTAAAAGAGTGACGAAAACCGTGACCATACTCGCAATGTGGTCATCGACGTATTTAAACAGAAATCCCTTTGTTCCACACTACTTGGCCTGTCCAGCGAAAGGATTGCGGAATTACCGTAGGCGGGTTCGTTTCCGGAAGAGAGATCGAAGGAACGGTCTTCTGGAACGCGCAGGGAACGCGAGGCAGTTGGAAGAGGTTTAAGCGTCTCTTCCTTGGTCTCCTCGTGTGCAATCGATTCTTCCGCCATATTGGCACGGACCACTTCAAGGGGCAAGAAGGCACGCGTGAACGCTGCAACAGCAACTGGTTAGGGACAGAAAAACGAAGAGGAAAGGAAGAAAGCGTACCACGAGTCTCGATAGCCACCCCCGAACGTTCGGTTCGCTTTGGCCACCCGTGGCTACAACGGGTACAATATTTACGGGGTCGCAAACCGCCCAGTGATTTTCACTTAAGCCGACTCGCTTCGTTGGGAATTCAAGATATATCCATTCGAGCACGTTGTTTCGCGCTCGAAAGCGAGCGCACGATGGCTGAGCAACCAACGAGAAATTTTCATTGTTCACGTGCACCCCACTTCTTATACAACGAGATCTCGAGGACCTGATCTTTCTTGCTCTATTTACGGGGCCTCGTAGTTGATAGGCTACGTAACGAACCGCCACGAGACATTTGGATTATGATCAGGTGATGGCCGAAGACTGGCAGAAATTCGAAGAACGGCACTTTTACTTTCGATTTGTGATGGTCAGGTGGAAATGTGTAGGCTGATGGGGAGTTTTGGATATTTAATGCTTTACTGTTCGTTTGGGAATAGTTTATATTTAGAATTTGGAGTTTTCGAGCGTGATGGGTGCTTGAGTAGAGAAGTGTGTTCTATCGTTCTGATTAAAGTGGTTATTTTTTAAGGATAGTGGACATATATTCTTGTACTTTTGTATTTATATTCGTAGACTGGTGATGTGTTTTTGTTAATAGCATCCTAATAGTTTAAGGGGTAATGACACTGTAGAGCCCGGAAAGGCAGCCTGATTTTGAGATGTTTTTATGCGAGTATAGTGAATGAAATACAAAATCTGTTTGAAGGGCTTCATTTTACATACCTTGAAGTATGATCACAATTTTTAAAAATTTTTTTAATACTTAATTGACGCCACAGCTCAACCAAAGAAGCTTCTTCTGAAAAACAGTGTTCTGCGGACGGAAAGATTTCTCCTTCAATTTTTGACCTATAACAAAAAACCAACAATTTTTTAGTTCTATATAAGATTGTCTCGGAGGTATATGAGGAAATTAAAATATACTGTTTTTTGTTCGAATGGTGTGTGATTGAACAAATCCGAAGGAGTCCACTGTTAGCCACTCGAGTTCCCATTTCCGGTATTGTTCCAATGGATAGCACGACTTGCATTGTGAATTTTGTAAATAAATAATTTTGAATTAAATATGGTTCTTATTTAATTCCATAAATATATTCGACTATTTTCAATCATACATTTTATTGTTTGTATTCAGTCATATTTGTCATTTAAGAATTAGTAAATCGAATATTAAAATTATAAATGCTTCATTTTTCAGTAGCAGTAAATACATTAAAAGTGATTGATTACTGAGATTTATATTTTTAAATCAGAGTATCACTTTGCAAAGTTACCTTTTAAAGTCAGAGATTTTCCTGTTAATTATATTTTACCACATATTTTTCGTACATCAGCTGTTAGTGTAAACTTGTTCTAAAAAATTTAAACAATGTGTTTTCTTTACATAATACAGTTCTTAATGATTGTTTGCTTCACTCAAATATTCCCCCCCCTGTGGCGAAATTTGTCTAAACATTTTCGTCGGTCACAACAGAGCATAATTTTGAAAATAACAGCGTTCGGACATTGGCATGATTAGCGGAAAGTCTTTTTTCATTTTCCTGCAGTTATCTTAAGAGCACTTCATGCCCTTTAATGTAATTACGTTGACAGCATACCTTAGGAAAAAAGTAATTGAAAATTGTCTTCTTTGTTTACGAGTGCAATTTATTATGAAAATTTTTTATCAACATATTCACCTTCTTTTATTATTATTCTATACAGTTATGCCATTGGCATCATTATATATAAAAGACAAATTCTAATATCATAAAGTCTTAAAGGAACATAAAAAAATTATAACGTTACCAAACACTATTATTTACAGCTAGAACTAAATTAAATGCTTTTATTCTTACGTCCTACTTGTATTCGAATGCAGAATGCAAATACAGCAAATACCCTCCAAACTGGGTCTCTTTAATAACCACGAACTAATAATTTTCCTTGTTCTACCAAATAATTTCAACTTTCGAATTTGAATTCTGAGATCGCAGTGTTCCCTTTGTGACCGAATCGAGATATCGTTTTTTCAGGCCCATCGGTAAGAAAGTAGGTAGCCATTATGTCCGATTAGCATTGTGATTGTGTAACCGACGTGATGTGACTCCATTATACAGTGTGCCCGCGCGTGTCGCATTATGTCAACGAAATACCATTCAATATAATCGCCCGGCTCCCTTTACCCCTCCCTTCGCAGCCAGCGTGTCCCGACATTTGGCGCTCA
Source organism: Andrena dorsata (assembly GCA_929108735.1). Lineage (NCBI taxonomy): Eukaryota > Metazoa > Arthropoda > Insecta > Hymenoptera > Andrenidae > Andrena > Andrena dorsata. Next base: position 79,241,584 of record OV815488.1, on the reverse strand, counting down.
TTGACATCGAGTCCGTGGTACGCGCAACAAAACCCAAAAAAAAAAAAAAAAAAGATGGAAGGAGAGAAAGGAAACGAAAAAAAGCGATCTGAGATGAAAAAAAATTCCTGCGTCGCGAGTTTCTGACGAGTCGAAATGGGAGTTCCTCGCGATCTACCCTACGGCGAGGGGTGGATGCGGTAGACGCCGTTGAAAAGTTTCCCGTCTACCCTCGAAGCCATCCGCGAGAAATCCCTGCGGCTCGTTCTACTTTTGCTCCGCCTAGATTGTTCGCGAAATATTTTTGCCAAAACACAAAAGTGCCCGCGGGGGGAGGGGGGGGGGGAGGAGGAGGAGGAGGAGGAGAAAGGCTGTAACGTCGGTGGAGGCAGAAACATCGCCAAGCAGCGCGGCGGCACGATATTCCAGTGGCTTGCTACCATCGCCGACGCTCGCCGTCATACAATTTATTGGTAAACTTTGCTAGCTTGTTAGAGGGTTACGTGCGCTGGGATAAGAAATATCTAGAGTGGTATCCAGCTCCGCCAGGGCCTACAGCGTCTCCGCCCCTGTGCCCCCGTGGCCCCCACCCCGCCGCGGCCACATTCGCCCGTTCGTGTTACCGGCATTCTTTGTCGCTGTGCGCACCGACAGCGCCGCAGACAGTACCTGGGAGAGCGGTAGCTAGCGGCATCAGCACCAACGGCACAGGCAACCAGCCCCCCTTGGCTGTAGGGTTAGAATACCAGGGTTGCCTCCATCGGGCCACTGGTCTGCACCACTGGCTTCGACGCTCTGCCAACCACCACCAGCCTCTGCCATCCTCTGCCTCTCGTTCCTCTCTTCGTCCTCGCGCTACCCGACCTTCTCTCTTGGCGGGCTCCGCCAAGAATATGAATATCATACGTTGCCCCGCGGACACGTTCATCTAATCGCTCGCTTCCCTCCTCTAATGGGGCGCTGGAACGCGTCGACGATGACACCCAAGAATCTCCTACCGAGCCCTGCGTTTACCTTTTCCGCGGTAACACGTGTGCGGTGAGTTTAGGCCCGTGTTCTTTTTCAGCGAGCCTTATCCTGGGAAGGTATACGGGGTGCGAAAGGTGGAAGGTGAGGGAGGTCATACTATGCAACGTGCCCTGGTAAAAAGGGCTAAGGCACGAAAAAAATGGAGTTTTAATTTTTCATGGGTTGCGATGGGAGCAACCCCAATTTCCTAGGGTACATATTGATTCAACAATTTGCAATTAAAATCGTGTGGTAGTAATGACTGTAGACAATTAGTTATTACGTATTTTAAGAAAAATTACCAAACAGCTTTCGAAAATGAGAAACCAACTATTTTTATTAGAGAGAGAGAGAGGTAAAAGGGGTGCCTCGTTTCACCCTCTTCTTCTTCAGGGCCTGTAGAAAGATAGGGTCATACAAATTATTTGTAGAATTCAACTGTCAAAACAATTTATAAAGTAAAATCGCAAATAGGGTGAAAGCTCTAGTAGTCGACCACTTTTATTGTTTAGCTTAAAGAAATAAGTACTGAAATAAAGAATTTATTAAATGACAATTTTATATTATATTTTGAATTTCTAATTTTACAATACGACAAAAAGCGCCCGTCATAGGTAAAAAAAATAAATGCTTTTAAAGAGATTTGTAAACTGATTTTGATTCTACATGTGCCACTGCTGTTTTCTAACACGAGAAGCATAAGTGTGCTTTGAATAGAAACGACAAATGTAATTCAGTTCTATACATTTTTTACTGGAAAATTATGCTATTTCACTGAAAAAGCATCAACAATTTGATATGCGCTTCAAAAATTTAAAAAAAATGGGATAATTTATTTATATATGGGAGGTCGGTAACTGGATCATCATTCCCTTTCAATTTTCAATAGTCGACCACAGCGGTCGACTTCTGAAACTAACTGCATTCACAATGAATGCTAAAAGTCGACCACGTATTAAACTATATAATGTTTCTTAATTTAACCTCAGAAACAAAATGACAGGAACGAAATTTAACTTACATTTGAACTATTCACATAACCTATTTTGAATTTTATATTAAAAGAAGGTGGTCGATTACTAGCTATTGGACCGGTCGACTTTTAGAGTTAAGCGGTCGATTATTAAAGCATTCGGACACTTTATTTTTAACGTTAAATATTTATTTTCTCCGAACTTTCCTACTAACACAAAATATTTAGTGATATATTAAATACATTTGAATTACTTCAATACATTTTATATATTTTATAACATGGATTGTTTATTTTTTTTCAGAACTTTTCATTCGAGTTTAGCTTTAAGTGGTCGACTACTAGTGCTTTCACCCTATAGCAGTGAAGAAATTAACAGTTTTTTTATGTTTTATTTTTTACTCGAAAATAGGTACTAAACGTTAAATGTAGTTACACTAAACCGTATTTCCCCGCGGTCCTCTTCCCACGGAATTATAAATCGTTATAACGTAACTTGTAAAAGATAATGGCAATCCGTTTATCGTTTTAGTCTCCCAATGTACATCTTGCTCATTTGATTCTGACTGCACCGACGCAAATACACGATGAAGTGTAGTCCATCGCCAATTTACTGTTCTTTAGAAACAATAAGCTGCTAGTCGAAGCTTTTTCGACATCTTCTGTAATTTCAGACTTATGCCCTCTTTAAGCTTTCTCTCTGAAAGTCGAAAAGTATCAGCGACCCAGTAAAAACATCTTTTAAACTTAAACTATTAAAAAATTATGCAAAGATTTCTGAAACTCGACGTGTGATACAGTGAGTGGCTAAATTATTATACTCAAACAAAAAGGTTTGAGATTTTATAAGTTTAAGCGATGGAATGGCTGTACATTTTAACACTTGAAGTTTCTAATTTTTGTTTTCATCAAGATGAAGCGCAGGAAACGAAGTTCCAGAAATTTTTGCCCAGTTTGAAGGTATGCACGGGCCAAAAATTTTTTTCCGTTAAATCCAACGAAGAACTCTTATAGAGCAAACATTTTCTTTAATTTTGTTTTCTTTTTGGTTTTGTGGTATAATTTTTATTGCCCGAGTTATTCGCGATCAAAACAAAAAAGTTACTTTTCAGTTTGAATACCTATAACTTGCAAACTCATGATCGACGACAAATTTTTATGAGTGCTTTGGAAAGCTAAGAAAGTTTCCTTTCAGAACCTTTAGTTGCCAATTGAAGATTTTTTAAATCGTATTAAATCCATTTTAAAATGATCCCAGAAATTAACGAAAATATTTTAAGTATAAAAATTTCGCCACCCTTACTACTCAGTTTTAACCCTTCGTTGACACTATGGGTGTGAGCCACCTATGAGCTGATTTTTCACGCTCTGTACCTTCTATATGCAAAATAAATACGTTTTCTCTAAAGCCGTCTTATAAACTATTTTTTTCTCAAAATATTATATCTGAACAACAACTCTGCATAATTTAGCTTGTAATATTTAAATTTGTAAATGTTACCATTTTTTACTGAATGGGATTATATTACAAAAACTGTGATAAAATGTAAATAAAAAAACTATTATAATACATTCTAGAGACCTTGAAAATGACCCATGAATTTTTTCATACCGATTGGATTCTTTGTATGAGAATGGCAACCGTTAAAAAACTGTCAAAGTTGATCGAAAAAAAAATTGTGTCAACGTAGGTTTAGCGCAATCACAGCAGCTAATTTCGCCAACGAAGAGTGCCGCTCAAATTACGAGCGTTACCGAATTAATTTCCTCGATTTAAACCTAACATCGTTTAACAGGTTATTCTATTAGCTGCAATGCGGCAGTATTTTGCGAGAGAAACGAAGCGCGGCTATGCAGGACTATCTTTGTGTTTAACAGCTGCAAGAACGCGTGTACATAGAGAGACAGATACATACGTATGAATGCATATGTATATACGGTCAAAGGGGTGGTGGAAGGTTGAAATTCCCTCGAAATTTCGCTGCCAACTGTCTGCGTGTGTGCTACTGTACCTATGTGCTTACTTCTGCCGTGTGCATTTGTACGTATATACGTAACGATGAGAACGGCAAAGAGAGAAGGGGGCGAGAAAGGTGGTGAAGAGAGAAGGGGAAGAGAAACGGTGCCGGGGACAACAATCATAACAATCTAGTTAAACGTTATAAGGATATCTCGCGCTAAGAGGCGTGCCAAGCGTTGCATAAAATCAAATTGTACGCCGAGCCGAGAAGTTATTGTCATTTCTCATCCTCCCCTCAGTTTTCATCGCCGAAAATTCAGCCGGGGATCTTCTGCCTCTTAGAGTTTCCCTAGGTATTCTCCTACGCTTCCGTCTTCCTTCTCGGCGTTCTTCTTTCTCCACGGTCCCGCGCCAGCGTCCTCCCCTTTGGAATTCGCGTTTTCTCTCAAATTTTTCTGTCCTGGATCAGGCTATCTGTTGTGGTTGAAAAATATTTAGAAAATTTGGTCAGATGCGAGGGTGAAAACTCTTTATGGCGCACCATGGTCCTTCGTGTTGTGCCGTGGTCAGGATGGTTATAAAGATTTTTGAAAATAATGGACAAAATTTTTTGTATTTATCTGACCACTACTACTTGTAATTGTTGGTAACTACGAATAACTAGGGTCATCTAGTAGCTACAGTGTATGTAATGATATAAAGGCTGTCCAATTTATTTACACGTGTTGAATATTTAAGTGTATGTGTAGCTTTTTGCTTCGTTCTCCAAAATATGTTTTGTATTCAATGTACCTAGGGTAAACGCACCAGTAAATGAACACTTAAGGCTAATGAATGAACATTATTACAAAATTATGTTTGCAACGCGATTGATTCCTCGTGCTGCAAAAATTGCTTAGATATGAAGCAAGAAATGAAAAGAAGTCTCTAATTAATTAGTTGCTTACTTTAATAAATTATTTTACTATTATTCTCACAAAAATACGTGGAAGAACGTCGGACATGCGCTGTTGAATGTGTCGAAGCATTATAATCTTTAATGTCGAATTCTCTTTGTGGGTTTGGCTTCCTAATAGATCAGCTTGATTTATCTACGATAAACTATTGTTTTTTATTGAAGTTGGGTGCATGGAGCGGTTTCACTGTGCACGATGTTGGTACTTTCTGGCTGTTCATCGATAATTAATTTAAATGCATATGTGATGAAGAAACTGCGATTCAGAAGTTTCGTATGATCTTCAAAAAATTAGTATAGGTACTTGCACACATAATGATGGATTTCCAAGTGTACTGTAAATTTGGTCCTTGTAGTGCGAATTTTAATAAACTCAATTACGATATTTTAAATTAACATTATTTGTTAAATAAAGAACTGATATGAGACCGTGTACACTCTGAAAATTACACTTCCTCCTTGCCAACAAATTATTATTTTATAAAAAGAGGAACATTGCTTAACAACATATTATTACAAGATATTACACTAATCCTGAATGCTTTAATTTGCTATCTTATTTCTTAATTGGAAAAAATTTCGGTGTATTAAAAATTGTACATTTAATAATTATTATAGGAAAATTATCTAATTTCATCTACAAGGTAACCTAAAGCACTTACTTCTTTTGTACAAGTGAGCTTCAAAATTTGCGCGTTATGCTTTAACTCATTTTATCCAACACGAAGGAATATTCGAATGACGAGTTAACAGACCGTCTCTAGTTTAACAGTTTAAGCAGATACATATAAACATTATAAACATGCGTAGAAATGCAGACGAATTTTGTGAAAAAAAAATGGACAATCGTTAGTAGCTTTATAAATGTACTTACGAATAGGTAGTATGTTCTGTTCGATACATCAAATTAATTTTCTGTAGGATATGGAGGTCCTTTACGTGATACGCCATAGCTGTATTATTATCGTTTAATTGATACAAGAAAGAAAAATGTATCATGCAATAATTTTCCATTTTTTATTGTACGAGTGTCATATTTTGATTTGTCTCGATGAAACTAGTTTTATGAATAGCAACATCGATTTCTCAACTGGCGACACTCTAAGATGTACGTCGAAATCGAATTCCATCCGTAATGGTCCCGGCGAACGAACAAGAGAGTTCATAATGAGACTTTCTATTCCGTCAACGATATCGGATAATTGCGTCTCTACTGTCGATCCTCGAAATAGGGTAATGGAGAACTCACGAAATCGGCTTGAGGGGTTAAATTGAAATTGAAATCACTCGAAATTACTTGCAGTCTCGAGGACCATCGAGAAGGTTGATACCCTTCTGCCCTTGGAATCGAATATTACTTTCGACGCTTCAAACAATCCGTTTCGCTCGATCCGTTCGTGCAGAATACTACCAACCACGATGCAACTACAAACATCTCTGCTCAATATAATTTAGCAATATAATTTTCCATTTCTTATAATTTTTTAGTTATGGCGTGTAATATACGAAAAAAAATCAACACCGTTTGGTGCATGTTCGGTGCAAATCTGATAACAAATGAGCGATTTATTGCAAATAAATAAAAATAGAAATATTAATATTATTACTATAGAATAATTTTTCGCCAAGAATATAAATAAAAACTTATCAACTCAATAATTACCTACTACTTGCTGTGTGAAAATATATATTTTTCAATTAGTACTTGCTTTACAATGTTAAGTCAAAGCAATAATTTTATAAACAGTTTATTCTGATTTATTCGAAGTTGGTAAAGATGGCACCCCTGTTGCTGCAAGGGCCTCAATCGCATATTAACGCTTAAATATTGTTCACAAGTGCTCCCGAGCAGTAGCTACCCCTAATTTCAGTACAAACTCTGTACAACTAAATTCCCTTAACTTTCCATATTTTCCTCGACGCATCGAATTCCCATACAGTAGCTCGGTTGCTTTCAACTCAGCATTGTCCCAGAGAAAAAAAAACCGCTTGCGACAATGGCGAGCGCGAGGCTGACAATGTCTCAGCACGCGGCCCGTCAGAAGGGAAACGCGCACTAGTTACAGTAACCAGGGCCACTCCGCTAGGAAGAGGAACACGGCGAACAAGTTGCTGGCCGATCGCTTCGGGGCGGTTCGAAGCTGCTGATCGACCGGATCTTCGCTGTGGGGTATCGAAAAGATGGTAGATACGCTGCTGAATGCGGCGAGAAAGGGGTCGCGGTGCACTCGGCCCTCTTAATTATAAAGCCCACCGGCGATAATTGTCGTGTAGTTGGACCAACATTGTGACTGCATGTTTTCCCGCCACGCCCATCTCGGTGTTCGTCTCAGCGGGCGAGCCTTTTCATCGTGTTTGCGCTGCCGTGGGACCGTGGGCTCCTTGGATCTTTATTAACCGTGCTGGAATCCAGATTCCAAGATTGATCGCGAGCTGATCTCGCCTCCCACTGATCCTTGGTTCGAATCCTGCGTGAGAACTCGCTCCAGCTATCGAACCACTCGGGGGTTGTTCTTAACGGGGGTACGTCAGATTATTCTTCGTGGATACTTATTAACTTACTACGTATTTATTGGCTCCGGCACTCATTCGTTTTGTTAGTGAAAGTCTCGAAATGGGATATAATGTTGAAGTCTCATCTTCCAGTGTAGATTTTCAGAATATGTGCTATATTGTTTAGGGTGTTGTGGAGGGAGAATGGAAGATAATGGCGAAGTACGCGATAATGTTTGTTAAAGTTCTGAAGAGTCTGTTACATTAACGTCCTCATTTGCTATGTAGGGATTTATTTTTGTTTAGTTCAGGGGTAACCAGGCATGGGCCCTTTTCGAAATAATATCCTTTGGAATATTACTTCGAGCAATGTTACTTTAATTACACGGTCGGGTCGTTTTCAATGTACAGTTGTGGTGTTTAATTTCGAGAAATAACAGAATTCAAATAATAACTCTGTAGTACCTGCGATAACGAACTAGTTTCTTTTTTATTAACGCAGTTTTAAACTTCACGAGGAGATTATTCTGCGAAGTAGTGAAGTAGTTAATGTTTTAATACCAACATTTCTATTACACACTCGCACTATTCTTAAATAAAAATTCAATGATATGTATGTTTAACTTTTATTCGTAACAACTATTATTTATAATAGCGTGTTATGAAATTACCTCAACTATTATTCTTTCCATAGCATTTTAAATAAAATATAAAGAAACAATTTGTCTTTAAGAGATGACATATTATTTCAAACTGCTACTTCTTATTTTTATCAGATTTGTTTTAGCACTGTTTTCAACAACGTTTCAAACTTCAATATTCTTCAGTACAAATTCTGTCTAAAAGGGTTTGAGCATCTTTGTTCTTACAAATGTTATTTTTACAAATCTTAGTTCTACACGCGGCTCCAATGAGCAACGTTAATTGAAGAGTCCTTCTAGAAAACACTGTAAGTACCAAAATTAAAAAAGAAATTATTGGAAAATATTCTACGTGTCAATGGTAATACTATAGTATAGAATTTGATTTTTGGCACCTACCCTGTTTTCTATAAGGGTAAATCACAAGAGGACCAAACGTGTTGGAATTCGAAACTTGAGAATATTCAAAGGGGCACGCGAGAAGCTTTCACGGATCATTCAGCTCGATCGGTTGTGGATAATTTAAAAACTACCCCGTCGACGTTGCTCGGAAAGTGACTGAAAATAGAGAGAGGAGAACAGAGGGGTGGCAAGGAAAAGAGCGAAAGAAAGGGAAAGGTCCTTCTTCTCTCCTCGTCGAAACTTGATAGCCAAAATATTGAATTTCCGTAGAAAAGGAAGGATGGACGGACGGTTCCCTCTATGTCGGGGATGCAAGAAGCGGTGTAACAAAGAAGGTGACTCTTTTCACCTTTCCTCCTCTCCCTTTATTCCTCACACGCATCCCTCTTACTTTTCGTGGCTCTGAGCCACGAGGGTGAACGGCAAGAGCCACCGCTTCCCTTCGAATTACGCAAGAAATCCCGCGGCGAGGCTCGATTCTAATCGATCCTTTGATTCCACGCCGTTTTAACTCTGCCCCGCGGGCATCCCTTAACGAAGACGTTGCCCTTCCGTTTCCCTCCACCGATACATCATTTTTTTTCTCCCTTTCTCCAGCAAAGTTTCCTCTTTTGTACGGGAGTTATCGCGCGCAAAGCTGTGGGAATTCTAGCAATCTCGCGTTCGATTTCGGGTCCAATCGAAAAGGAAAACCATATTTATTTGACCGCGTTACATTTTAGCGTGCATCTGCTGCTTATAAGTGAGATATTAATGATAAGTACACTAACGCGATGCGCGGAACAAAGTATGAAAGGAATAAATTTGCATTAAATTAGCAACGTGTAAAGGGCGATGTTCGACGGTTCAAAAATTCACGATTAAGTATAACCATCGTACGAGGGTAAACTATTTGAAGATACGGAAGTGATATTTATTCAATAAAAATTGTCAAGTTTTCGAGGGGTACACTATGTATTACCTTCGAGGATTTCTATTTATTTCTGTTTTTTAATGGTGTTTGTGGACGAATTAGCGAATATTGTTGAATTTTTATTGCTTTCTGTTATATCCAGGCCTGTCGAGATATAAACTGATTGAAATATAGAACTTACATGACTTGGAAATATTCTAAGATTTGGGACTTCGAGGGAAGTTAATTTAGAGAGATTAACTTTACGGAAATTTGAGATAAAAAGTAAACATGCTTTTCAGCTGATCTATGTTTCTAATGCATGCATATTATTAAATACCTATTAAGGAATTGATCACATAAAACGTATGAAATTTTTTTAAATACAAGTGCCCACAAAAAACTAAATCGAATAATTCTACGAAAGCAATTGGCTAGGGAATGACTGGGAAAATAAAAATGTTTTACTGCATAATTAATATTTTTACCATTTCTTCTTTTCTCTTGCAAAAGATAGTTCGGTAGAGGTATATATGTGCAAACATTTCTTTTAATAAAATTTACAAAACTCGACAAGAGGCAAGAAAAAATGGCAAAAATATTAATTATGCAGTAAAACATTTTTATTTTCCCTAGCATAATTTTCTACCATTTATTCAATTCAATTATTCTAATAAGCAGAATATTTTTGCAAAAAAGTAGTTTATTATAACATATTACGATCTTTACAGGGGCCAATATAAAATATTCGTTCACCAACCCGCTTGTAAAGAATATAGAAAAAAGTAAATCTTATTATCATTAGATACAGTATATTCAACTTTATAAGAGTTATCAGGTATACACCTTTAAAATTACCCTACTGTGTATAATTAATGTACACAGATCCTACAAATTTCAAACGATGAAATTACGCCCCCTTTCATGCCCTGTTACAAAATTTTTGTGGAAGTTGTGCGCGACGACGATATTTCGCCAAGTGGGGCCACGAATAATGAGGTGAAATGACAAAGCGAGGAGGGACAAAATTTCTGAGCAGCGATTCTACTGGTGGTCGGCTCGTAGCCTTTGAACAGGCCTGCGAAAGTACGTTGTCACGTAAACGGCTGTCGAACGGTGGCGCGGTGAAAACGAGGCTGTGAAAAGTAGGGAAACGTGGAAAATCTGCGGTATTTCCGGAACGCAGCGGGGTCCACTCGACGTGTCCCATTCAGAGCTGACCAAACGCCACAATGTAATTCGGTCTAGGGTCATCGTGTAACGTGCTAACGTACGCTAATGCGCCCTTAACGAACCCCTTAATCCAATTCCGTGCAAAGTAACGAAATTATGTGGCGGCGAACCGGAAGCGCCGGCCAGCTTCCCGGCCACGCTTACTCCTTGTCCTACTTCGAGTGCTCCCGTTCCCCATTCGTCTACCAAACTTCCAGGGTTAATCATTGCTGCTTTCGTTCTTGTTTTTTTTTTTTTATTAAGTTTCTCCATTAGGGATATGAAAAATTTATGCGGTTGTTTTTAGGAATTTTTAAAGAATCAACTAGTGAGTGGATTGTCCTTTAATTTTAGATACATGTTCATTGGCTTTCGGGCAATAAACATAAATTGTTTTATATTGGTATAAACAATTGTTGTTGAAAAATATCATATTAAATAGATGCTTGCAAAAGACACTTGTCTCGTTGGCGGAAGTAATAAAATTGCGGATCACCATTGCGAGCTAAATCAAAATTTGAAACAAGAGTTTGTTAATTATGAGTTTGCTAATGGTTTGGGCGGCATTCTGAAGTTAAAATCTCTGTTTTCTACAATCTCTGAAAATTTCAAATGGGGAGCTTTGTGTATTACATTTTTAGCTGTCACTGCCGCGAGCTAAAAAAATATAGTTTCGAGAGAAACGGCATGGAAGCCCATATTATGATACTTGTATAATATTAATAATTCTTCATTGCACAAGAAGATAAAAAAAACATAAATACATAAGGAAACAAAAAATAGACAGTAGTAAAAGTAGAGGTCCAGCTGTCAGCTGTTATTAACCTAAACCCTGTACTGAAAAAGTTTAAACTTCGTTTTTAACTACATCTAGAGATGTAGCCAAGTATTTGACTTCCAGGCCGCGGAATCTTTTTTCGTCCTTTATTGTGTTACACAGTGTCGCCTTTGCACGCTGCGGGAAAGCACCTTTATGTACTTGCAGCTCATTCTGATTTCACATCTTTCTTTACTTTGTATTTATTATTATTATTTTCTTTTTTTGTGATTTAGTTGATTTCATGTACTTGGCGTAACATTTTTACTTTTTTAAAGTTTTTTTGGGTATGTTTTTCTATACAAGTTCAAATTTGAAGGCTGTCAATGATTGTATTTTTATGCCTATTTTTGTTGTTCACTGAATATTTTTAAAATAAAGGATTTAATATGTTTTATTTTAATGAGAAATCCATAATTATTGATAATAACTGAAAATTAAGACTATACAAAAACTTCACAAAATATATAGACATCCTAATTGAGATTTCCGCTTAGGGTGCCAATCATTGTACAGTTTACCCTACACATCTACATCATAAATCTCGAATACTTTTCTTTCAACACCCCGTAGTCGTCCCAGTGATCGACCTGTATGTACTCCCCAATATTTGAAGAAATCAAACGTATCTACGCAATCTTACGAGATAAAGCCCTGCAACCGCGGCTGCCAACATGGATCTGTTTAACAGTCATGGGGTTGGACCATATGTGCCCTAGGATGCCACCAAGGAGGATTATCATCGGGGAGATCCGTTATCTCGGTGGCACGCGTTCCAACGTGAAGCCTCTTGCCTCCTCCCTCCGTTTCTCTTTCTCCTGCACCCCCCCTCCCCACGGCCGTCTGTCTTCCTTTATGGTCGGTCCGTGATAATAGAGATGTCATTCTGTCTCTGCTTTGACAACCCCATAACACGGGCATTCCCGCGCCACGCCTGAAACATGGCACCGTGTTCCCTGGGGATCTTCGGAAACTGTCGTTGCGTGCCGCGGTTTCCTGATCCACGCTTTGCCCTCTGGTCTCGTCCTTCTCTCGTTACAACTGAACAATGATGTACCACCGCGAAGAAGGGTTGAAGTAAATAAACCAGAGCTTCACACTTTCAGAAATTTCTCGAGACGTGTGCCCTGTTATGGGTAACAAACGTAATTGGGAGAGTTGGCCCAACTTACCGTTGGGGTGGACTGCTGGGGTCGCTAAGGTAGGTACTAATTATTGGTTATACAAAGAAGAAATATCTCTTTCATGTTTTTGGTGATAATTTTATTTATAGTAGGTAATAACTGACATATGAGGAATCTGCTTCTTTTGAAGGCTGAGGATCAAGTTGCTTCGGTGACATTTTCACGTGGCAGAATAATTAGGGGTGGGGAACCCTATTCGACCAACAAAATTGAATGAAATAGATCTACTCGCCTAAATTGCTTTACTAAACTACTCGATTAAATTACATGCTTCTTTGAGATTTTTTTCTAGAAAAAACCGATAAACTTGTATTATTAAACATTAGTCTATTGGACAGAGTACATCTTACGGATATTTCAGTATTTTTTGTGGCAAGAAGTATTGAAAGATTTGTGAGTTATAAACGATGCCCGAGATGTCCTTTTTTTAGACGCTGTGACAACCGTAGCTCGGTGCAGGATCATCTAAAATTGAAAATTCGAAATTTCTTATTCAGTATATGAAATTAGATATCTAAGCTCTATCGGGCTCGATTTTGGAAAAATGATTTTGAGACAAAATGACGATTGTGCAAAGTTGAAGCATCGATATTTGGCAAAAGATCGCTCGTTTCTCGAGTGTCAAAAAAATCTAGGGAAAAAAAAGGAAAAAGTCCCGCTGGCGCTTAGACTTTTAACCCTAAAATAAGCCTGTAAAGCCTCCAGTAAATCGGTTCATTAATTTTTCAGTTATATGTGTGACTGACTTTGAAAGCATGATTTTGAGGATAAGGCGTTTAAAGTTTTGGGTCTACACCTACCTACCTACTTACACGCGTATAACATTGTCAATTTTAGTCGGATTAACTTGACACATTCAGGGAATATTTTCAAGATGTTGAAAATTTTTAAAAATTTTTTTTGTGAAGATAGTCACATTCGTCAGGCACATTTCGTGATCCAAGAGTTTACCGTTTGAAAGCTTTTAAGTGACATTAAAACACACAGATATATAAATTTTCTGCTTTGTACAATACATATTAAGAAGATCTACAAATTACTAAATCTCTTCGGAACAGAATTATCAGATCAGTCGAAAATATAGACTGAATATTTTTCCTTTCCGCGTTGCCCGTCGATAAAGTTATAATTCTCCTTAAAAAAATTCTTGTTATTAGTGAAATACTAGTACACTTGCTACGCACATGTTCGAACAGAAATTTTTTTTGATAAAGTTCTGAAGCTCACAAAGCTTCGCGCCGTTCAAATTATATCCCCGCGCGATCTCCGTTATTATAAATACTACGCGTTCCGAAATCTGTTGGTCGCAGCACGGCTATAACGTGTATACGATCATTTGTGCGAGTTAATGCGATGATCGGGATGACCGACACGCGCTGCCAAGTATTTAAGATCGTAGGATAAGCGAGTCACGTGCCAGCAGGATCCATGGGATATTTATTGAGAGCTCCCTCTCTTTCGTCCTCCGTCGCCCCGACGATGTATTGCTTTTTAAAGGACTTTAAAAGCCGCCTTATCGGATCCTCGACACTCGACGATGAATCGTCACAGCTGATGCTAGCCAGCATTGCCTCGTGCTCGGCCACTTTCCCCTTCGGCTGGACGACCAGTCGTCAAAGTCATCGAGCGCTCTCCTTCCGCCATTTGTTTCCCGCGATTATATAGGATAAGCCTTTTCGTATTTCGATTCGACATTTACAGTGCTGTGTTTCCATCTAATACGATTATACATATTGTGCGTATGCCGAGTGTAGTAATAGGTTAAATATATGAGGTTTAAAATTTCGTGAGAAATTTGAATTCAAAGCTTTCCGAGCTCTTCTAAGAACTTTTTTTTAATATATACCTACTGTATTTACAGAAAACTTAACTGTTAACTCACAAGCCAGAGTTATCAAAGGTCATCGATTATTTAGGCGATTATTCAAAATTATAGACACTGAATTCTGTTTTAATTCGTTTCTAACTTTTTTAAATACAACATTCTGTTCACGAGTATCATTTCATATTTTGTTCAGCTTTTCCAGGGGTAGCTGGAGAATTTTCGAAAAGTTCACGAATAAGTGTAAACAATGCAGCCACCTTTTTGTCTATTTTGCTTAATGCATTTGATCAAAACGTATAAACCAAAATCTGACTCAATGAATTGGCACAAAGTATCAAAGGCAGCTCGCAACAATAAATATGGTAGAACAGCGAATAAAATGAAATAGTTTTGGGAAACATATTTCCATAAAAGTCGATTTCAATTCTCTGGTTAGTCAGGTGCACGCATTCTCAACGGATTTTCAATCTTGATTTGATGGAAAACAGAGCCTCGTTTGGAAAAAGTTTCTGCACAATTTCCACTTGCTTTTGCACAAGGTGTTATTTCAATTTTGCATTTGGGTACCAAGTTCCGGTCAGATGGAGCTTATCGGTGGAATTTTCAGAATCGATTTTCCTGAAAATGAAGTTTATCTGAAACGAAGATGTTTTACTTATTTCATTAAATAAAGAATCATCCCCTTTTTTCCCCTGCCCCCCTATTTCGTCAAGTTTCCCCAGGCCTGCTCGGGGAAATTTAAAAAAAAAAAAATTCTCGCATAAATATAAACCCTACACCCGCATTCCCATCACCGACACGCGTATACGTATGCAACGGGCGATATTACAAAATTATCGGTACGTGAATGTTATCGGTGGCGGGCGTGCAGAGCGGAGGGCGCGTAGATACACGAACCGATATGCCTCGGCTGGCATAATGGAGGCGATCGGCCGGCCTCCCTACGTGAAATGCAAGTTCCCCATAGAATAGATTTCCCTCGTGCAGGTCTCCGGTGTCCGAGATAATGCGATAACGAGGTTTACTACACGACTACCGCCACTGTGCGTATTTGTTGGCGATCGATTGATGCCCGTTGCAAATAAATTGTCGGGCTGGCAAAAACCGTCGAATACCGCACGCGATGTTTTTCGCCAGGCGTACAAAAAAAATTTCATTCCAAAGGAGAAACGTTGTAGCGTGTTCGGCTCGAATTTGATACGCCACGCGACATTTTTTTTAATTCTGATGTATCGTAGATTTGGTCAAATTTGAGGGGAAATTTTTTAGACTAAATAAGAATGAGGATGTAATGATGGTAGAATAAGTCTTGAACAGTCGCTCCACATAACGTAAAATGGCTATTAAAGCTAATACTGATATTATTTATTTAATTTTAAAATTTTATGAAAATTAAAAAAGTGGCCGATATTTCCTTTAAGATAATGATTGCTGAGAGTCGAGTTGAAAACTGATGTCTTGAAGATCCTTTATCTTTCAGATAATTGTAATGTCCCTTTCAACCCACCTCTCCCCTAAATAGGCAATTTAACCGTTTAACCGAATGTACTCAAACTGATATGCTGAATTGTTCAGAACACACTTCATCAACATACAATTTTCCTTTTATTCTTTTATTTCCTTTAAGGGGTCATTCGGCGGAAAAATTAAGCTATTTCTAAAGATTCTTTTTCTCCGCAGATACAATATATGATGCAATAAATATTTTTGGTATTTATTAAGCTGCTCGTATATTATACAAAAAAAATTTTAAAAAAATTTTCATTTGTTTCGAAACGGTAAACGCGATTATCTCAAAACAACATTGTTCCAACTGGTGCATGTGATTGCAAAAAAAAACTATTTGACCAACCAGTCTGAAATTTTCACACGTTATTCAGCACACCAATGAAACTTTTCTGATTAACAAATTCATACTTCTTACAAGGCAAAATGATTGACAAATTCACCGCATTTCGACACTTAAACTTCAAACTTCCATCATCTTGTTATTTTTTATCAGTCAAAATAATTCTGCTCCCAACGATAACCACACTCATAATGACTACAACACACTTTGAATATTTTCGTTTCACATCCGTCGTTTTCCCGAAATCTCATGCACCAGCACTATATTAAAAAAAACTGTTAAAAATTTAAAACAGACTTTTTTATACTGCCAATAAGTGTATTAATAAGTAGACAAAATATTATTTACTTTAAACATTCTGTTTATTGAGAAATAAATCCTAAAAAATTACAATTTTTCGCGACTTCGCAGTGGAATGATCCCATAATGAAAGAAGAAATACCCTCGATCGTTTAATTACGCTCCATACTTGATTACCACCAATGGTGACGCCACACTGCCATATTGGACGAGGAAGTGAATTGAAATAAATTCCGTTTAATTCATCAGGGAAGGGTGACCATTGAGGGAATGCGAAAACGGACTTTCCTGAACGAGTATGCATATGAAAATATTCGCGAGTCGGGCCATAAGGTCGGATCTAAAGATGCTGTCGGTGAGATGAAAGGATCATCCCTCTGATACGAGGTCGTCGTCAAAGGGACACGCGTGTCTGGTCCCCTGCTGTGATTTTCACTCGACTGCTCGTCGCCGTCGTCTCGCCTTGGTCCCCATGCCGATGTGTCGCGTGCTATTGCCACTCCTCGTCCAGTTAATAACACGCGTCTTCGTCTTTCTGCGTTTACCGCCAGTCAGGCTGTCTCTATAGTTTATGCACAAAGAAAGCTCCTTCCCTCTAAACACCCTCTTTAATGATTGAACATTGGGATTCGGCACTGAACTCTCCTGCAACCCCTTCGGCTGCCACTTTCTACGCGTCCTCAGCGATGCTTCGAAGCTCCTCTCCAGCACCTTGTTTTTAAAATTAGGATAATAATAACGCGCTTGTACTACATGCAATGATACGGAAACGTGCCGAGTACAGTAGACGAGGGGCAGTTATAAGTTGTTATTAACGTACATTTATTCAGGCGATTTCTCCTGTTTGATGGCAAATTTTCTTTGCAGCTGTGACATTGGGTGATAATTTGTAGCTTCAACTTGATGAATCAGAATAAAAAGAATTGACTGACGAGTGGGTGAGTTTTCAAATCAAACCTTAACTTTGCTACCAAAATTCTCCAATTTTCTTAAATAACAAAAAAATATATCACATATCGGTATACTTTAGTTCATCAAATTGAAGTTACAATGGATAAAGTGAAACGCCGTTTCATTTTTCGGTCTCAGATTATCTGGAAGATAAATATCATGCACACTAGCGGACGAAGAATTTTGAGAATAACTCCTGTATTAATTATTAAAAATTAATAAAGAATGCAAGTTCTTCAAAGATACATAAAAATATGATCCAAATTTCAGGTGACTCGAATTGCTAGTTTCTTAAAAAAAATCCCCAGTTTTGCTGTGTTTTAGCACCCAAAATAGGAATCCCTCCTTAAACCCTTGCAAGCATTCATGTTTCCCAACAATAGACCCAGAGTGTTTATTTTCTACACAGAAGTACCTACTAATGATGATCACAGTAAGGAGACATGCGTAAATCTTGAAAGGGGGAAGGCCAAAATATTGAGTGCTTATAGAGTCACGCGTCAAAGGGCCTCGTTATTGTCGGGAGATCGTTCTTAGAAACGTATGCGCGACGCGGTACCCACGATCGGGTGGTCATGTCGATAATATCGGCAAGTGGAGCGGAAGATATGGCAGGAGAAAAGCGCGGAACAAAAAAATCAGTGCACCGTGACGTCGAGGCAGGGTGTCTCGTGCAAGTTTTCGTGGTGCCCCCCCGCGGGGGGAGGGCGCGCCTCGACGGGGGCGCCGTTCCTGGACCCTGTAATTTGAAATCTTCTCAGGAAAGACCGGCTCGAGCCCGTCGAGGGGTCCAAGGAGCAAGGAAAAATAACTGGCACCCCTCACGGCCGCAGCGCCTCCCCCCTTATTCTTCGGCGACAATGCAGCAAACTCCCGAGAAATTCACCCCACAATCAGGCGCGAAGTCAAACGTTCTCAGGAGCGTGCAATGAAAAAGGGCGTTCGCAGGCGGTGCCAGCAATCCTGCCATTATTAATCCTAGGATGACTCCCTCTGTGCTCGGCTCTCTCGGGCCAGCCGTGGCCCCCTCGCGGACTTGGGACTCATCAGGTCCCACTGACTTCATGTTCTGTGATTTACAAAACGGGGATTTAATTGGAGGTGACTGGAGAGGATATTAATTACGTCTGTGGGGAATGGTTTATTTATTAATTAGGTGAGAAACGAAGCTTTTATACGCAGAGGGAGTGGTATAAAAAATAGTTAAGCGAAGAAGGTTTAGAAAATCAATGACCAACTTCAGAAAATGAAGATCTAGATCTTTCGCCATGGTGACGTTTATTAAATAGCTGATTCTAGAAAATTCAGGTCACCGATTACTTGAACTTCAAAGTATAATAGAGGCTTGATGTTTGTTCGCGTAAAACTCCTCAGCATATGGATCGATTTTGATGATCTTTTTTATTCAAAAGAGGAAGATGCTCCGATGGTGCAGCCTACATTGCAGCAATATTGGCTCAATACTTTCTTCTTATTACATAACCAGCTTTCCTACTCGGCTTCGCCCGATATTTAGATTCAGATTTTATAAAAAAATTTATTTATTTATTTTTTTGTGAAAATAGTCACATTCATCTGGATTAGCTAGGTACACTGAGCTGGCGTACATTTTGTGACTCCAGAGTTCATCCTTCAAAAGTTTTTCAGACGGACAAACACACAAACAAATAAACTTTCTGCTTTATCGTGCAAGATTAAAAGTACCCTCTTTTGGGCATAAGACCACGCAATTCCCGCGCGAATCGCCGCAAGCTGAGCAGTCCCTGGGGAAAACTGACAAGAAGCCATCCAGTGAATTGCATGAATCCACGCCCAAGACCAAAGCACAAACGTACTATTAAATCCAATGCCACAACCTTTCTCAGCGCCCTACGCAATTGCGCACTGATACGTGCCCGTTCGGATAATGAACACCTGGGAGCTTGCGGGTAAATTTTAACGAAAAACAAAGCGCCTGCTGCAACAGGATTATACAGGAACGTTAATTCTATTCGTATCGCTTTTTCCGGCAGATCGTGCGCGAATGAGCCGCGTTTGCGGTACGCAAAAGGAGGAGCGGGGAGCGAGAGAGAGGGGGGGGGGTGTGGTTTTTCCTCTAGAAAAGAGGAAAAAAATAAGGGAGAGCGAGTGAGAGAGGAAGTAATGGAACGAGCGGGGCAGTCAGATAGAGAGATAAAGAGATAAAGAGAGAGAGAGAGAGAGAGAGAGGATGGCTGTTTGGCAGGAACCAGCTTGAATGTGCGTGAGGCGTTTTTAATGCGTGTTACCCGGCGGAACCACAATCCGCTTTTGCGGCGAGAGTTGCTGCCGCCCGCCGCCCGCAGACCAGCGGCTGGTAGTTTCCCGTAACGCGCTTTGGCGCAAACTGGCAGCCACGGCCGATTTCGAAATTGCAAAACATTTTCACACTCTTATGGTTCCAACGCCACCGCAGTCCCTGTGTTCTCCTGCCTCTTTACTCTCCCCCTCTCTCTCTCTCTCTCTCTCTCTCTCTCTCTCTCTCTCTCTCTCCCGCTCCCGCTTCCTCTCTTTTTTTTTTCGTTTCCACCCGCGTACTCGTAATTCCTGCGGATTCGACGCTCTCCGTCAAAGCCAGCGAGAGACAAAACGCGCGTTATAGCTGAATCCGGCGAACGACGTTTTGATGGGACGGAAGAAGCGGCCGAGAAAAGTCGGTCGGTTTAACGACCACCTTTCCCCGCGGGATTTTCGGTCCGCCTGTACGGGTTTCACGGCTCTAATCTGGCGTGGATTCGGTTTTAAATGTATGATGGTGGTTGCGGGGTGAAGGAGTGTGCGAACTGTAGGACTTGGGCCGAGTGGTTCTTTTGGAAATTAAAGGTTTCTAATTGTTCACCTTCTTAATAAGACAACAACACCAGATTGTAGGGATGGGATCAAGTTCAATATGTACTCACGAAACTAAGTCGAATACAATACAAAAAGTTCACTTCATGGGATTCGATTTCTACTAATTTATTTATAGGATGCGAATATGTGCTTGCAAGTACTTTGTCATTTGAAAGAATCGAATCTTGTAAAAGTAGTAATCGAACCCTGAAAATGTACATAACCTATACATATAACGTATGACTTGAGTTTTCAAATCGTACTAGAGCTCTTACTACCCGCCCGCCCGGGTACTCGAGTACCCGGTGAGACCCCGGGTAGAAAAAAATTACTCGGGTACCCGGGTACCCGTCGGGTACCCGACTACCCGGGTAGACAAAAATACGGGTACGATTGCAGTGGTACGATTTTAGGAAACATGATTGTTCAATTTATTTATACATAGGGTGAAAGCACTAGTAGTCGACCACTTAAAGCTAAACTCGAATGAAAAGTTCTGAAAAAAAAATAAACAATCAATGTTATAAAATATATAAAATGTATTGAAGTAATTCAAATGTATTTAATATATCACTAAATATTTTGTGTTAGTAGGAAAGTTCGGAGAAAATAAATAATTAACGTTAAAAATAAAGTGTCCGAATGCTTTAATAATCGACCGCTTAACTCTAAAAGTCGACCGGTCCAATAGCTAGTAATCGACCACCTTCTTTTAATATAAAATTCAAAATAGGTTATGTGAATAGTTCAAATTTGAGTTAAATTTCGTTCCTGTCATTTTGTTTCTGAGGTTAAATTAAGAAACATTATATAGTTTAATACGTGGTCGACTTTTAGCATTCATTGTGAATGCAGTTAGTTTCAGAAGTCGACCGCTGTGGTCGACTATTGAAAATTGAAAGGGAATGATGATCCAGTTACCGACCTCCCATATATAAATAAATTATCCCATTTTTTTTTAAATTTTTGAAGCGCATATCAAATTGTTGATGCTTTTTCAGTGAAATAGCATAATTTTCCAGTAAAAAATGTATAGAACTGAATTATATTTGTCGTTTCTATTCAAAGCACACTTATGCTTCTCGTGTTAGAAAACAGCAGTGGCACATGTAGAAGCAAAATCAGTTTACAAATCTCTTTAAAAGCATTTATTTTTTTTACCTATGACGGGCGCTTTTTGTCGTATTGTAAAGTTAGAAATTCAAAATATAATATAAAATTGTCATTTAATAAATTCTTTATTTCAGTACTTATTTTTTTAAGCTAAACAATAAAAGTGGTCGACTACTAAAGGGTGGTCGACTACTAGTGCTTTCACCCTATCGATTTAAACTTCATAATAAATGTAATATGTACATAAAATGAGTGTGAAATATTCTACAATAAACTCGCTTTTAGAAAAATAGAAAAATGCAGGATGCTCTGCTACAATAAAAAGCAGCGTCGACAGTAGCCAGTATAACTCGACGTAGGATTGTCGCAAATAAAAGTAATCCACATTACATTTATTTCGATTATACTTGCAAGTACCGCTGTTTCGCACGTTTCTCAAAGTTCTTATAGAGAGTTCAAACCTTTCTCGTCAAGGTTCGAGTCTACTTGAAAGTAGTGTTTTTTTTTTCCGAAGTACTCGTGAACAGTTCGAAACTATACAGTCAGATTCGAACCTACTTCCAATATACTTGATCCCATCACTACCAGATTGCGATTTGTATAAAGGAGAATTTACGGGTTTTCACTGTGGATGTGCATCGCGGAAAGATGACAAAAGTATTGGGACATCCTTTAAAACAGTAACTTTTTTAAAATTCGACCAAACGACTTGATTTTTTTTTTGACAAGCTAGAAGGATTAGTTAAGTAGCTGACGCGTTTCGTCGTTTTGAAAAAGATTGCAATTGGTTAGGATAGCGCAGAAATTAGGAGAGGTCGGTTTTGTATCTTTTTTATCTGAGTCTGCAATGAAATTTTATAAAGAAAATTGATGCAGAAACAAGCGATAAGCACCGAAATACATATGTAAAATCTTTAGGATTACAGTGATAGGCCGAAAACTGTGATTTCCATCACCTTCAACTGTTTGTAGCTCATAGCTACGCTACTCTCACTACTGCAAGGACAAATATGTTTACTATTAAACATGTAAGATGGTACGGAACTTTTTCAATATCTGTTAACTGGTTTTCATAAGATTTGGAACGAGTAAGAATGTAAAGCAGGAGCTACAACTAGATCCAATATTTTTCTGAGATAGAAAATGTTACTTCCTTTATTTTTTCCATTTGTTTCAGGGGGATCCCACCCCGAAACCACTAACAACAGACAAAGTTAGAGATTTTTTGTTCGTATAAATAAAAATATGGGGCTTGGATTTTTATATAGGTTTAAAGCAATCTGTATTTTGTTAGAAATTTTTTTTATGAAAAATTGTACAAAATAGCGGAGAACAAAATGCCTTCTCGGAGCATTGCAAAATAGCTGGCCCACACACCCGGGAATGACTGGATCATCTGAGAAGGAAATACAAATAGGATATATAAGCAATTAGCTTTGACCTAGCGTAGGATTTTCGCGAACTTCGAATTATTTTGGAAATTATAGCAGTTTGAAGAATTTACTTTAATTTATTACATAAAAATTTGCACTGAAATGCTTGTAAAAAAAACGAATAATTGAAATATTCAAAAAATTCTAAGGGGCAGTCTGGTTTTCGTTTCTATTACACAGAAATCATCGTCACTCAATTTGGGGGTGAAAGTCAGAGATCGGTGGAAGTTTTAAATTCAGTGCTCAAGGCGACGCTGACCGTCGGTATGCGTATTTCCTGTTTAATTGTTAATCGCTTAACCGAATTTGGCCCGCGGCGGGGACACGAGGCATTGGAGGGTTGTGTCATTAAATTATTCCGGGACGTGAGCCCAACGGGTGTCCTCGATCAGTTTCTGTGCGTGATTCGACAGAAGAATAACCCAGAACATCTGACATAGCTCACGACTCTTAATGCTGCCTGGTGGTGGCGAATTATATAGATGTACATTTACCATTTCCATCCTGTTATATCGAAGCACTAGTAATTTACAATACGATGATTGTAGATTCTTGAAAGCCCTGGCAACGTGTTGTATACTTTGAGTTAAACTTGGTTCATTTGAACGATTTATTTACCATATTCGCTATTTGAATGAATGAATATTAAAAAATAACATGTCAAAGCTATTGCTTTTAATTCAAATGAAAAAGATTAGGAATGAAATAATTAATGCAAGTTATCTCTGTTTTCTTGAGAATCAGAAATGTTCTACTCAATCAAGAGTTAGAAATCAGTCAACGTAGTAAAACGAGTATGCATTACTCCAATGTCTATAAATTCTCTATTTCTAAATTACTCAATTTCTAAAAATATGATAAACAACAAGATTTTGATATAAGCCCCTAATAATATTCAAAAAGAAAGAAATCAGTTTGTAACACTTTATGTAACCTATACTACCAGATTCCCCTATTCCTTCCTCGTCTTACTAGAAGATAAGAGAAAACAAATGAAGAGTTCTTGTAGAAAACACTGTAAGTGCCAAAAATCAAATTCCATACTATAGTATTACCATTGGCACGCAGAGGATTTTCCAATAATTTTTTTTTCAATTTTGCCACAGAGTGTTTTCTACAAGGAATCATTTGTCCTCTCAATGATTGGAACATTCCTATCACCAATAATAAACAAACCACTCAATGTCCAACGTATCTTTAATTCGAGACCTCAAGAACCTCACTCAACGCCAATATTCAAACACCCAAAACCCCAGCGATAATCCAGTGGCCATTCCCAAGACGTTTACATAAGCAGCGGAATCAATGACCAATTTGTTGGACACCTCGAGGAAAACTCTCGCGAGCCAGCGAGCAGTCGTTGGAGAAATGGAATAGAGCGGCTCGGTTATCATTCAGATTACCTTTCATCTGGCCGCCCTCCCCTCCTCGCCCTTTCAGGCCCCCTTGAATCGAAGAGGCTCGATCGTGTTATTACAGTGGCACGTGCAAAATTTCCAAGTGCCCTCCAGGACACCGGGATTGACCAGAAGAACGCGGTTCGAGTCAGTGACTCCGAAAAACGATCCTTCAGCGGGCAACGAACGTACGCGCGAGCGTGTCGGCAAACAGAGCCGCTCGGTGGAACGGCACCGGGGCCCCGGGGGTGGCGGCTGCTCGTAGCCGATGAACACGTCGCCCCGTGGAGGCTCGTCGCCCGCAAAAAACGTCAACGGCAAGAAATTGGAGCGATATTTCGAACGCGGCCCGTTTTTTGCGCCCGCTTGCATTTTTCGTTTCCGTCTCAGCAAATCTCGATTCCGATAAAACGTGCTCGCGCCGAAATGTATTTTTTTAGCGAGGCGGGGGCGCGTTTGCGCGGCGGCCACCCAAGCGGAAAAGTGCATCAAACGGGATGGTTAACGAACACGGTGTCTCTGAACGGACATGAGTACCAATCGCGGTTTTGCTCGTCCGCCGTTTCGGTGGTTGTGATAAAGGATAGCCAAGCACGCCGAACCACCGATTCGGGGATGTTTGTGATCCTTAACCTTTTAACTGGGAAAGGCGTATCGACTCGTCACTGACGTTGGAAATTGGGCTGGTCGCCAATGATTGCCTAGGGTAAACTGTATTAAATAATCATTGGCACTCATGATTAAAAAGCCAAAAATTAAGAAATAGTAGCTTAGAAAGTAGCTACCTGTTTACAATTTTTTATTTTTCTTTCACTACAACACACCGTACTACACTTTACATCTGGCAACGAAAAGGGCTGAGTTTTAAGCGTTTTCCTAAAATCTTGATAACGAGTATGAAAAGAAACTAAAATATGAGAGAACCATTCTGACACGAGGAAGAGTGGATGGCTTTCTTAAGCAATTATTCTGAATCAGATCACTCTAACTAGATCTTAATATTCTTTTCTTTTGTCAGATCAGCTATTTATTTTTATATTTAGGTATTAATGAAGCATACCTTATTAAAACGTCCACAAGTTATTTTTAGTTTTTGAGTGGCAATAATTAATGATACACGCTGTGACAATTAATTTTGTTTTTCATTGAATATTTTTCAAATGAAAGATGTAATAAGCATTTTAACGAGAAATTCATAATTAATTGCGTTTGATCAATTGACACCAACCCTCAAGGATCTGAAATGGAGTAAATTAAGCTTGAAGATTTTAATTGTTAAAGAAACGTAGCTTTGTTCATATTGGGTATATTTTATTTCTTGTTATTCTTGTACAATGATTTTTAATGGATTGTATAATAGAGAGTAGTATAATTATTTTAGTCTGAAATACATCCCATATTGGTATACCAGGAAACATAGAAGCTGATAAAGCCCTGAATAAAGCTATCAATAGTAGCATTCCCCAAGACTCTTCCCCTACTTTATTAACTATGTTTAAATACGGTTTAAATAAACTCAAAAGTAATTGGACGTATATCTCGGAGGCTGAAAATCATTTCTGAAACACGAAACGCAGAAGAACGAATAACAATAACAAGATTAAAAATTTGCCACTAATTTGTCATCACTCATGTTCAAAAATTATAATTTCATTTTCCACAGATCTCCAGAAAATAGCCAAATAACTACAAAAGCACATTGCATAAAAATTCATATGATATCTTCATAAGTATACCATAATATTATCCAAATTAATCCATTAGCACTAAAAACCAAAACCGAGATTTGACACCGTTTATTCTCTGAATAATGTTGCCTTGCAATTCCGTGGGCAATATAATTACCGTCATTTATTGCTCACGCATGAAAGCAGTGACTTAACAAATTTATCAACTGAAAGTTTCAACAATAAAGAGGTGCTTGAACTACGTAACTGATTTTCAGGCAAGCTTGGGCATCCGAAAAGTTCAAGCCTCTATTTACTCTAATATCTCCTCAAATTTAAGTTCAGGCTTGGGTTTTAACCCACTTCTGGACCGGAGACACGAAGCTACCCTCCCGAAGGGGTTAATGGTCGCGCGGCCCGCAGGCCAGATCCGTTGACAGCGGTGGACAGACGGCGAAGGTAGGTACGGCAGGCTTAGGTGTAGTACCATGGAAGGCAAAACGGCGACGAAGGTGCACACGCACGTACGTGCACGCGTACGTGGAAAGGGACGATAAGGGACGTCCCGCGGTGCTAGACTGTGACTAAATCCGCGGTGCCCATGCAGTGTTTACACTCGAGATGATGCCTCCTAATGCTAATACGCGGGCCTGCCGGTGCAACGTAGCCCTCGGGTCTCTGGTTCCTTAATGCTCAATCGCAATCCAATGAAAAGTGTATGAATGGCAAGCGATTATCAAGTCGAGCGGGCGCCCTCAATGTGTCCGCCGAGGCGTCCGCGGTAACCCCGCTGCGCTAACCGACGTCGAATCCGGACCAAATGGTACGAATTCTCCTCCCTCCCTCCCCCCTTTCGGCCCCTCCTTTCGCCAGCTTTTCACGTTTCTTTCCTTTCTTTCTTTCCTTTTTTTTTTTTTTTCTCTCGTTCGGCGACGATCACCATCGGGCACCCCGAGCCCGGCCCCCAGAGCGCGAATTCGCACGAGCACGTGCTCGGATTTCCAGCTCACTCGCCGCTCATAATCGGGTCAAAGAGCAATAAGTGCTCGAGTAATTACCACTGTTGGTAAACGCGAGCCGATCGGCACGCTGTCGAGGAGGGTAACCGCGAAGGCACGCCGGAGCCCCTGAAGAAATCCAGCGCAATCCAGGGAGCGTCGTGGGCGCGAAGTGGAGGGTTTAAGTTCCACGCGGGAGAGTTTGATAGTTTCGGTTTTTATCGATTAACCGCGGTTCTAATGGACTTTGAAAGCACGGTATAGAATAGTTCTGGAGTTTGCTTATGTTCACATTTTTAAGTAATGTTTTGTAGAAAATTGAGAACTGGTGTAGATACGCCTCTGTCGCAATCGTTTGAAGCACTGAGGGTAAAATATATATAAAAAAGTTTATGTTAAACGATTTTATTCAAAAATTCACTAAAACACAACTCATTTCTTGTACTATATTTTTGACGCTGATGTGCCACTGGTTGCACATGCTGCCCCACGATTTTACTTAAATTTAAGATTAAATGGCAATAGTAGAAACACTGGCAGCACTTGGGACATCTAATTTTTCTTTTTTAAAAATATCTTTTGTTGCTGTTTACAGTTTAACACTTTCCTTGAACCGTATAGTTATAATTGAGATATGTTCCCCCGGAGGTTTCCTGTGGTATTTAAGACTGTATTTCGTGTGTTTGCATTTCAGGAACGCTTTGCGTAGGTGAGGAGTGAAAATATGTATGTCATATTTCACGGCAATGTGTGCGCAATATTCCGGGAGTATTGTACCGCAGTATGTGCGCAATATTCCAGAAACATTGCACAAACGTGGCCATTGCAATATTCCACGGCAATGTGTGCGCAATATTCCGGGAGTACGTCTTTCAAAGTTGTGTGGTAATTTTTTAATCTCCTGTCGATATCCGCCCACAAATATTCGAGGAGATTAATATCCAGACTTTATGGGGTTGTATGTAACCCATGCGGTGTATTATACAATAATCATTCTTAAACAATTTTGCCGCATGCTTGCGATCATTGTCTTGCTGGAAATAACATTTATCCAATAACCCCAATTTGGTTGCACTTTCTTCTAAATTGTTTTTTTATAATATTTAAAAATCTATGTTCATCTAAAATGTCATCTATAAAAACGAGATTTCCAGTACCGTTTGCAACCATACACCCCCACAACATCACGGAACCATCACGGTAGTTTACATTAGGACGTATATTTTTAGTATTCATTTCTGAGTTGTGTTTTCTCTAGAGCTATTGTTTTTGCCCGGGTATTCGGGTACCCGGGTACTCGAGTACCCGGTGAGACCCCGGGTAGAAAAAAATTACCCGGCTACCCGGGTAAACAAAAATTACCCGTGTGTCCATGAGATACCCGAGTAAATGAAGTGTGATGAGATAGTTGAGAATTTCGATTTGACAGCCGATCGTCTTTCGACTTTCGATCATTTTCGGCTAACCTCAGTAATGAACGGAATATACTTCAAGCAATTAAATGTGGTACTGTCCGCAGAAAATACTGCACAATCTTACTGCCTTCTTTTACCACTTTTATGTGCTGCATAAAAAATGCTGTATTGCACATTATCAAACAGACTTACAGTCATACATAGGGTAGATGTACCGTTTGTGGCCATTGTACCGTTTTTGGCCATGTGCATAATTATCGCGTTTTTTAGCTCGAAATTGCTTGCAGACACATAAGTATATGTAGAATTTCAAACCGTAAATATTTTGTTTAGTATACCACCAGAAATATAAGATTACATTTATTGTTTACGCGAAAAGTGGCAAGTGGCCACAAACGGTGAAAAATGGATTTCTTATATTTTTTAATTTTCTTAATTCTTTAACGATTTCTCTAGTTAATGGTAACTTATATATTAATAGTAAAGATAATTACGATGAAAGTCACTGAAATCCTTAAAGTGGCCACAAATGGTGCATCTACCCTACATTAGATGCATTGTCATGGACCATGGCGTTCACTCTACTGCTAATATTTCATTCTCTATTATGTGATGGCTAAATTCTCCCCTGAAAAACGATCTTTCATGAAGTATGTGCAAAGTGTATAATTTTTTCTCTCGATACCTGGAGTATGCGCCCTAGTAGAGGATAGGAATTGTATGTAAAACAATGAGATTAAATATTTGTAAATTGAACCATAAGAATGAGATTTGTTTATTTGTAATTAGATAAGAGTGCATCAATGCCAGGTCTACATATTTTAATCTATATTTTCGGAATGGGACGCTTACGGTACCCGTGACTCCTCTACAGTGACAGTATGGCTTATTTAAATATAAAGACACACTAATAGGGGCAGGCACTGCAATAGGGCGAACTACCCTATTGTAAGTACAAAGGGCGTTGACAGTTCGCAATTTTCACATTCTGATACAGAATGTGTTCTGCGGACAGTACCACATTTAATTGCTTGAAGTATATTCCGTTCATTACTGAGGTTAGCCGAAAATGATCGAAAGTCGAAAGACGATCGGCTGTCAAATCGAAATTCTCAACTATCTCATCACACTTCATTTACTCGGGTATCTCATGGACACACGGGTAATTTTTGTCTACCCGGGTAGTCGGGTACCCGAGTAATTTTTTTCTACCCGGGGTCTCACCGGGTACTCGAGTACCCGGGCGGGCGGGTAGTAAGAGCTCTAGTTTTCTCCAGACACAACGAACTTCATCCGAACCAAATATATTTTTAATACATTTTTAATTTATCTTTAATACATTTTTAATGTAGTTAGTTCGGATGGAGGGTGTTATGTTTGGAGAAAACCGCACTCAGAAATGAATACTAAAAATGTACGTCCTACTGTAAAGTACTGCGCTGGCTCCGTGATTTTGTGCGGGTGTATGGTTGCAAAAGCCACTGGAAATCTCGTTTTTATAGATGGCATTTTAGATAAATATACATTTTCAAATATTTTAAAAAACAATTTAGAAGAAAGTGCAACCAAATTGGGGTTATTGGAAAAATTTCATTTCCAGCAACACAATAATACACCGTATGGGTTACATACACTCCCATAAAGCCTGGGCATTAACGGCCCATCGAATATTCGGAGGCGGAAATCGACAGGAGATTAAAAAATTACCACACAACTTTGAAAGACGTACTATTTAAAACAAAAGATTTTAGAAGTATGGAAATCTATCGAATCTAAAATAACTGAAAAACTACCTAGTGCACATCATGCGAGAACGTTTGAAACGAGTAATTGGAGCCAAATGTAGCCTAAATAAATATTAAACTAAAATAAGGCGCATATAATTAATGCCGTTCGAACACTTTTGTGACCCTGTTTCAGTACATCTTTGCAATAAATGTTTCATAACTTCTACAAATATTATCCGATTCATTTCAAAGTAATCTCAATACTTGTGTCTTATAGTAGTTACAACATTCCTTTTAGAACTTAAGTCTAACATGTACAATATTTTTATTGATTACAGTTTTAATAGAGAGCGTTCCACTACTTTCGTGGCTCACTGTATACAGAATGAATATTCATTTCATGTACCGATGCGAATACGGGATTTATATCACGAAGCTTGTAAAAAGTTTTGCAATAAGAAAAAGTATATCACGTAAGTAATTTCCGAATATATACTTACTAAGCCATCTGTGTTAAGTTTTACAAGCTTAATTAAAGTACACTCCTGTATGTAGATGCTAGATATTTTATAAACGAAGGAAATATGTTACGCGTAATATTTCTATTTTACCTGTAGCAGAACGTGTGTATAAAAACGGCTTCTGTTATGACTGAACGATGCCAGCTTGGGAAGTCACCTCTGTTCAGATGGCTCGGTCACGAGCCGCGATATACATATGTCACTCGGCGTACAATAACAGACCGATATTACACATTTCGGAAATATGTACGCGTGTATTGTCTCGCGAGGGCTGCCTACTCCCCCCCCCCCCCCCAAAGCTATTATTCGCCGAGGTACAGTAACAGGCCGCGGGGGTCATTCGTTCCGTGGACGTCGTTGAGTTAAGACGCTTCGATAGCTAGCTGCGTATTTAAATGGTACGTGTACATTATCTATCGTCGTATAATTACTCCTAATCATTATTAGGCTTCTTCTTTACTCTCTATCGTTACTTGCTGCTACTATTAATACACTTTCGTCCTGAAATGGATTAAATATCGCGAGAAAACCGTTTGTAGATCTTCGTCGCGTATATTTTTGCATTTTTGTGCACATATATCGTGTCTCGGTATTTAATTACATCTCTTTTCGGGCATATTTCAAGTTTATTTGATGTTTAATTGCCTTACGAATGTTTTAATGCTTTTGTTTCAAACTTGTAGCATCGTTCGGTTGCAGACGTTGAGACTGGAATCGAAAGCAAAGGGCAGGCGACGCCATGACACTTGCTGGTTAATTTGAACTGTTCTTGGATGGCGTCTGGTTTCATTCTTTGGAAAAAGGAGATAGCAATACGTGTGGTATACGTATTTTTCCTGTTATTTTATTGGATCATTGTTGGCTGTGAGGGTGATGGGTAACTTTGCAATCGGTTAATATCGGGATGAAATGGGAAAAGATTGAATTATGATAAATTGAATAATTTTAATCAGATTTGTTTAAAATTTTTAAAATGGCGTCAGTAGATGTTTACGAAATATTGCAATGATCGAATTCTATTGCATTTCGGTCGCGTTTATGTAGAATTCAACGATATTTCGATGATTTTTAAGAATCTATCTCTATGAAGCTGTTGTAATTGCATTTACCTTCGGTTTTGGATGCAAGTTTTGTTCTTTATGCACAGAAACTGCGTAGTTGATCAATGACATGCTATTCAAGCATAAATAATTAAGGAATTTTGATTCTTGCCATGAATTTTGGATATTTATGAAGATCGTGATATATTTTAAAGTATTATTCGAATAACGCGAAGAAGAAAAACAATATTTCCTCGCGACAAACACTTGATGAAACCACACCCATCCCACCCTCCTATCCTACTTATTTTTCAGAGATTGTGACCGCGTGCAATGCGGCCAAATAGAGTCAGTGTTTATGACGTACGAAGTTTATCGTTTTAAAGAGCACAGTTGCTCATAGTAGAGCGTCGTTATCAATTTTGGGATACGCGAGGGTAGAGTCAGTGTTTTCTACGGAATTTATATTCATTCACGAGCGTCGCGGCTCTGACCTTCGAATGGCGAGACTAGAATCTTTGGGGCGCGTTAATAGTCTACGTATTTCTTTTTTTTTTTTACTTTTAAAAGCAAAACTCGTTACCGGAAATTAGAGTCAGTGCGTCAGCTGAAGGCGAGATTTGTGCGCAGAATATTAATGGAAATATGTAAGTATCTATGTATTTCATTCAATTCTATTAAAGTAGAGTTCATTCTTCAAAATTTAAGAAAGAAAAAATTAAAAAATTTAAAAAATTAATTTTTAGAATAGAATCAGCAAGCAATTCAAAAGTAACGAAACTTTTGTTAATTTTAATTTTTAATATTCCTTAAAATGTCTAAATGATACAAAATTTCGTTAGTTTTGAATTGCTTCGTGGTTCTTTATTAGAGTTCAAACAATCGTAACTTTAGAAAGAAATTATAATCGTGTTCTGTTCCTTCGTTACAGTCTGGGCGTAGCTGAGCAACCTGATGACTTCTTCTGAGCAGCTTCATGACTTCCCCTTAGTAGTAGCAGGGATGTTGGCGTCTCCGTCACCGGGGCACAGCGAAATGTGAGTGCGCATGCATTATGGTTCCTCTGGTCACTCAATCATGTCGTAGGACGTTTGGTCCAAATCGACACGAGTGACCGGTTTTATACGTGCTTTGGCGAGCATAATGACCGCGGGTATGGTAACCATGCCCGTGAATTGTAACATTTTGGCTGTGTATGTATTTATTAGACGAGGGCTAGGGTCTTCTTGTACACCGCGCCTTTTCAATAGAATCAAATTATAATCATAATTTCCAAGATAAACGGTTCCTAACGCGAATGTTTATCATTGATCACACATTGACGTAGATATTTATTAAATAATGCACATAAAGGTGCATAGCAGCTGAGAAGGTATTGGTATGAATATCAATACGGCTGAATGCTAATTTTTATGTAGCGAAGTAGTTTGATGCTCTCAGACTCCACAGCTACGATCATTTTTATTTAACATTTTTATTCTACGATTTTTATTTAATATGTAGAGGAAAAATCGGATGTCCTCCAATTTCGTCATTGCGACGATTATAATGACTTGAATTTCTTTTATTTTTCTGATACTACGTGTTCAAAAGTAACTTGATTTGTAAATGATGATAATTGATATAAACGTGTAATTCCTTTCTTATAAAGGTCACTCGTTTGCATACACAATAGAATAATTAATTTCCATGTGCAAGAAGACAATTGACGGTGGGCAAATTTCAGATTCAAAGTACTTAGCATGAGAACACACTTTCTTGTTTTATGAAATTTACTTTGACAATGGAATCGCTCGTTTTAAATACTTAAAGTAAATTCTTGGTGATTTAGAGTAATTTTCTTAAATAATTGAATTTAAGAGTCTTTTTTCTTGCTAATTATGATGCAATATAAAGTAGAGTCCTTTTTTATTTATCAAACTTTAAAATATTCACAAGTTGAAAGTCGAGTCACTTTGGTTAATAATGTAAAATGAAAGAATACTAGCGTGCTAGACACTATACAGACTGATCATATTTTCTAGTTAAGGATTTTCAGGATATCTTTCCGTACGTATTGCCTTTTAACTCATCCACGTGCCCATGCGCTACTTGGGTGGGTGAAAGCAACGGGGCACGATGACTTTCTTTACTAAATAATTACATTTTGGCGGCTGGCATTGCGTTAGTGTATCGTGCACGTCACATTTTCCACCTGTGTGTGTTTGTGTGGTTAGGCGGTGGAATTTGTGTCGGTGAAAGATTCTCATCAAAGACCATGTTAACGAAACTATAACATTATATTATTATTCATGGTAATAACAATAGCAATGTATCATATTCCTTGTTGCACCCGATGATCATTCTAGTAAATAATCTTGGAATATGAAACTTAATCAATCTCGTGCAATTAAACGAGAAAGTAATAACGTTTGATGTATGTACCTAATACGTACAATGCGCATTATCAAGTAATTCATTGTTTGAAATTGAAAATAATTAATTGCTATGTAAATCATACTTAGACGCAATGGTCACTGCCTTTACCAGCCGATTTCAGTGAAAACTGGCACGGTCTTGTTAGAGTGTGATTGTGGCCAAGCTCGGGTGACGGAGTCGTCCCGGGACGGTCTCTCTAGTGTAGGCTTTTGCACCCGGGCGGCGATGCTTAAGAATCGTGGAGTGGGTTGACTGATGATTGTGTTTGAGAGACTGTTTTGCCATTTTTTAAATATAGGTGTTGTATAGGATAGGTAACTAGCTTCGGTTTTAAGGAATTAGCGGACGAAAGGCCTGTAGTTGACACAAAAACTTTTATAAGAGGGACATCTTCTGTTAAAAATGTCGTATGAAAATCGTTTTACGATGGAAAATAATAAAAACTTGGTAGAGACTAATTTAAACGAATCAAAGTCGGTAATAGATTAATAGCACATTCGGCAACCTGCACTAGTGATATGAAACATTTTGTTTTAAGTCGACTTCATAGTTTTTTCTTATACAACCCCCGCTAATTCCTTAAAATCGAAGCTGAAAATCTGAGCACTGAATTCATTCGTGGCCAATAAAGGAATGTCAAGTATAAAAAGTGACAGAGGAATCAGTGTTCGAATGGAGAACGAGAATACAATTGGAATTAGCAAAGTTGATTTCACAATCTTTGCGTGAGAACTTTTTTCGCGAATTAAAGGAAATTAGCCTATTTCATACATGAGTCATGTTTATGGGGGGTTAGTGTCTAATTGTAAGTTTTATTTGTGATTATTGGCTGATTTCAAGTCGTTTAGATTTGCGGTTATGGGTTATATTTATTGATGACCGGGTAATGTTTTAAACCCCTTGGTTATTTTTTCACAATTTTGTATTTTCATGCTATTTACGTACGCGTGCAAAGTTTCAAGTCTATTGGATACTTGGAAGTGGGTTAAAATTGAGTTTCTTGATTTGAATCAAACAAACATACAGAGGATCCAAGCTGCATAAAATCATTTAAAAATGGACTAACCCACATTGATTAGTACAGCTCTTTGGAATACATTATTGTTACTAACTGATTATCGCAAAAAATGTGGGTTAATCCGTTTTAGCTCTCAATGCCTCATTTGTGAGCTTACCTTTGAACGACTTGGAGTTCCACGAACCTCTCAATCCGAGTTCATCCTGCCGATTACCTAATTACCTAGTAAATTTCGTATTTGACTTCAATGGAGTCCAAGGTTTTTTAAAGATCACACTGTTATAAATTTTTGCATGCATATGTCAGCTGCAACATATAGAAGAAAAATATGTATTTCCACGTGAAGGAAATTGGTGACTTTGAACATTCTGGAAAAATGATATCGAACAACAATTTTCCCTGCAGGGCATCGACATCTTCAAGCTATTCAAAATGCATATGAGACGGTTTCCATATCGTCACAAATATGGACAATAATTATTCAGGTACAAATAGAGCGGGAGATGCAGATAAGTTCGATGGAGAGTCAATATTGGGTTGACCTGGTGGCAATCGGTGTCATAAGGGCATTCCTCGAAAGAGGATCTGGCAATCTGCTGACGCAAAGAGTCTCCCCCGGCCTGATCCTGTCAGTAGCAGCGGTTGAAAAGAAAGCGGCTTGTCGTCGGCCTTAACCACGATCCACGGTTAAAGCTCACGCCGATGATCCCTTTTATCCAATCCGTGAGGAGCCGCGAGGCGTTAAATCCCCCAGGAAAATCTCCGTAACTGAACTCGCGTTCTTGCTAAGTCGGTCAGCTCGGTCCAGCCGAGCGAGAGGATCACAATACCGCCGTGGACCAGGGAATCGGTCCGCGTATCCACCGACCTTGTTCTCTCCTTTCTCTTTGTCCCGCCCCTCTGGAAATTAGTTGCGCGAGAAATGCGTGCTAAACGTACGGGTAATCGACGGTTGGCCGATCCGTGAGAAAAAGGCCCACGCGACGAATCGTCCGGAAGAATCCGACGTCGACGCGTTAGTCGCTCCGAGGCAAGCTGCGCTTTCTTTAGGGGTGGCTTCCGGGGCGACGGTCTTTCCCTTGGCGGTAAAGACGTTTCATGGGCGAGCGCGTGGCGCGGCAACGGGGGCTGGCTGGCGAATTATGTCACTCTTTGAATTTCGCCCACCCTGCGGCTGTTTACTCGCGAATAATCGATTCGCCGCGGCTCTGGGCAGGTTCCGACGGGATCGCGACAGTGTGTTTTCTGAAGGAATCTGGGGATCGGTTACCTGCACGTGGGCCTGCGGTCTTTGGCAGCTTAAATGTGAGTTGGTGTTGTGGATGTTTGGAGCGAGTAGGTTTAAAGACGAATTGGGAGATGCATGTGAACTCTGTATGTTTTGAAGATGTGGTTAGTAAGCTTGTGGAGGGTGTAGGGTAAGTTGAGGTGAGTCGGTGGGGCAGGTGAGTTGGCGCAGTCGCTATATATCAGACACTATTCGTGAAAGCGTTATTCTGAAGACCAGTTGCTTCTCTAGAAGCCAACAAGTTGAATGAATAACGGCATTTCGCTTGCGTCTGTGCTTTTTTTGGATTTATTGGCTATACAAGTTGAGGTTATATTTAACCTCTTTCATAAAGCAGTAATGTTTTGGATAATAGGATAGTTGAGGTATTAAGGGGGGAATCCTATTCTTTGGGATAAAAACATAGAAAAATTTGGGACTTTTTTTAAAGTATCCAGCGATTCGATTCATCTGAAATTTGGACCATGTTTTGATGCATCTTTGAAGAAGCTGCAGGTTTTTTTTTTTATTAATTTTTAACCGTGGATATAGTAGTTTTGCATGATTGACCATCACGCCGCGCAAAATTCGTCGTCCGCTGGTATGCATGATATTTATCCTCCAGGTAATCTGAAATAGAAAAAAGAAACGGCGTTTTATTTTATACATATGTAGCTTGAATTTGATGAACCAGCAAAAAACAAGAAAATGTATTTAGCGGTGTGGAGAGTTTTCAAACTGAAAGGTCTGAATCTTTCATTTTTGCGATCTAATTTTGCGTCAGTTTTCCTATGCAATAATAAAATATAGAACTTAGTAGTATTCTGGTTCATCAAATTAAAGCTACATATGTACAAAGTAAAATTGCAACTTCTTCAGAGATGCAGAAAAACATGGTCTAAATTAGAGATCAATTGAAATGCTAGTTTCTTAAAAAAAATCCTAAATTTTGCTGTTTTTAGCCGATAAAATAGGATTCCCTCTTGAGGGACAATGCAACGTAAGTACTTGATCATATTAATCCTTCCTTTCAAAGTTAAGGAGCGTCCCATCTTTCCTTGCAGAAAGGCGAGATGGTCAGATGCCACGACTTCAGTTTTCAACTCGATTTTCAGCAAATATTTTCTTAGAGAAAATATCAACCAGCTTTTCTGAATAAGCATAAAATTCTGAACAGATTGGGTGTATGCTGATAAAATAAATAATATCAGTATTAGTTTTAATAGCCATTTTGTATTAGGTGAGCCGACTGTTCTCGACTTACCCTACTTACTCACAGTAAACTTTTATATATTTTTCACTTCTGATTTAGTAAATTCACTAAGTGTGTAGTACCCAAATTTGGTGAAGAGTAACCAAATTTTTAATTAAAACAAATTGAACAAATTCTTTTTAATTATTTTTTTTCTATAATATAAGAGTAGCTTAATAAATACCAAAAAGATTTATTTCATTATATGTTGTATTTACTGAGAAAAAATCTTTACGAATAACTTAAATTTTTGGCCGATCAAAGTAGAATGAACCCTTAATTCACGCGGTGGTTGCAAATCCCTGACTAGCAGCGCGGGCAGAGAAACTTTGAAAGCCTAACACCATTCAATTTTATTCGTTTAAAATTTTATTAATTTTGCAAACTGCTGTTACTTTATGATTTGCCCTCGTAACCCCTTAAACTTTTCCAACTAGAAACATTCCACTGTTGAACGATTCAGTCTACATATATTACATGCTTAGGGCTGAAAGGGAGGCAGCCAAGAGGGGTGAGCCATCAAACGAAGATGAGAGCTACGATCCTTACAAGCATCGCGCACCCCCGAAGCCAGACTCGTATAACTATTTATACAACGATTTCCACGAACCGATGGATGGGACGTGGGCTTCACTAATTTAGCGATTCATACGCTACAGGGATTTTGGGTGTATGGCGAATTTAGTGAAAAGTGCAACTGGAACGGGGCTGTTCGCGATGCCAAAGGCATTCGCCTGCGTCGGCTTGATAATCGGAGTCATCGGCACGTTTCTAATGGGTTTGCTAATCACGGGATCCCTTCAAATTCTTATGAGAATTCATCATAAGATGTGCATTCAATTGAAGAAACCAATCTTGACTTACGACGAGGTCGTCGTTGCTACTCTGACGACGGGTGCCCGAAAACCCTGGCTTTCAGCGCAAGTCGCGACGTTCGTAAATTTAAATATCATAATTAGAGCGTACTGTACACTGATGCATTACACACCTTTTATTGCTGAAAGTTATTATAGCATCACAGTAATAATAAGGGGTCGTCCTTAAATTATGTAAGGCTTTTTTTGGGCGGCTGGAGATCGTGATTTGTTTATGGTTTCTTACAAAGGGGGGAGAGGGAGTCAGGTAGCGTTTTACGTCATATTGTTTTCGATCTAATTTTCAATATGAGTAGCCTAAAAAACGATGTCTCATCGCACAGGCGAAACCGAGGTAAATGAATGATATATATTAAACTTTTAAAAGAATTTTAATAACTGAAAAAAATGTAATTTAAATGATATTACGTAAGGAAGGCGGGGAGGAAGTGGAATATAATATAATATCTTATAAATTCTTATACTGGGGGTGGGAGGGGGTGAGAAATCGCGAAAATTACCCTTATGTTATTTAAGAACGGCCCCTAAGCGCAACTTGAAGTGAGGCTTTGAACTCAACTATAAAACGAAAATACAGAAATACTATTTTTATTCAGTTCAATTGTACGTGAAAGATGGTTAATATTTTCAGTCTGTTATTATTACAAAAAATTAGTAATTGAAAGGTTCGTTTAGACAGTTGTTTTGGGTGCTGTGTAAATGTTTATACAGGGTGTATCTGGAGTATAAGTAGAAACTGAAGCAGGTAGTAGACGTCGCTACACGAAGCAAATAAGTCTTAATAAACACAAGTCGATATTTATATAATATCGTAGAATTGAGACTTATCATCAAGTGATAATATTCATTTTTAGATCATTGATTATTAGTCCAGTATCATTAAATCTAGTTTTATAAATGAAATGATTTAAAACCATTAGCTGACTGATTTGTATTGATTCAGACTCCTTTTATTCGTTTAGTGGATTTCATTAACCAAGTAAGTTTCTGCAACACCCTGTATAATATCAAGAATTTAACAAGAAAAAAAAGTTGGCACAGAGCATTTTATGCGCATAATTATTTAATCGAAATGTGTTGAGAAAGTTATAATAAAACCCCATTAGTGCCAATTGTTCAGCAATATTGTATCGGCATGTGAGTCCGCTTGCATCCATAATTTCTTTGTTTACTTATTTTTTTCTCACAGAGGAACCAAAAATTTCTATTTTTTTTAAACTTTGCAGTTTTGTAGGTAACTACAATAGAAGCTTTTGTCTGTCACTTTCTGGGATTTCCTATTTTTCTGTAGTTAGGTATATAGATATCTTGAAAACTGGAGTAGATATGAAAAAATTGTTAGAATCAATATTTACTGTACTTTATGGTAGGTATACATAAGTGTGCACTGAAATTGTTTAAATTAATTTCATAGAGTATAAAAAAATCATTAAATTTTCATTGTAACAACGTCTTTATATCTGCTATAATTGTTATCAAGATATATGTCCAGAAAAATAGGGAAGAACACATTAACCTTTAAGAATAATTTTCACTCTAATGAACCAAAAAGTGGCAGATAAAAAATTGCCTGATACTTCTATTGCAGTGCCCATATACCTGCGGAG
Organism: Andrena dorsata; assembly: GCA_929108735.1. Classification (NCBI taxonomy): domain Eukaryota; kingdom Metazoa; phylum Arthropoda; class Insecta; order Hymenoptera; family Andrenidae; genus Andrena; species Andrena dorsata. Next base: position 79,201,545 of record OV815488.1, on the reverse strand, counting down.
TTTAAAAAAAATCGTAATTTTCTATGAATTCCCTATACCTATAGAATTCTTTATAAATTCCTAAAAATATCCACGTTTTGGGTTCGCCAACTGAAAAACACCCTTTAAATAATTATGCTTTCTGGATTCCTGGAAACGTACAAATGCATGTATCTACAGTAAAAAAATTCATTTCCACCATCGTTCACTTTTTCTTGATACATGCATTACGACATCGAGGAAAGTTACCGCAGTTTTACTTAAAACTCCTGATTTTTCAGACATATCGTGGACGTGATGATGTTGACGTGTTATATAGGTATTGGTTCAGTGTACGTTGTATTTATATCTGAAATCGTTCAGAAAACCTTCGACACAGTCCATGTGATGGACCAAGGATATTACGCTCTGATGCTTTTTCCACTGCTCTTTCTAATGAATATGGTGAGACACCTAAGCGACATGACACTCGCTTCCGTGGCGGGAAACCTGCTGATCTTGTGCACCGTGGTCATCGGTATTGTGTACGCATTGAAAGATGGCTTGGGTGAAAAGTGGCTTATGATTAGCCCAGACATAAGTCTATATCCGAAGTTCATTGGGATGGTTTTCTTCAGTATGACTTCTCCAGGAGTCGTAAGTTTGAATTTGCAAATTTTTTTAACTAAGCAAAGCGAAAGTCCTATGACACCTATGAACTACATGTGCAAAGTAATACGAATTTTTATTACTTTATAGACAGTATAAATTTATACATACTTCTTTGTAAAAGGGCGATCTTTTAAATTAAAATTCGTTGACGAAGTAATCTGTAACACATAATAGATATATTATATATACATATAGTCTACAATTAAACATTTTTAGTGGAGTAAGTAACATTGTTTAAAAAAATGTTTCAAAATTCACATCAAAAAGTAGAATTATAATTTGAAGAATGATAAATGGTAAATGCTGATTTTTATTTTAATTTCAACAGGGTTTGCTTTAATGAACTGGAAATAAGTAAATAACCCTTTGTGCAGGAAAGTAAATTTTTCAATTGAAAGTTATTTGCAATGAATATCCTATAATATTTTTATTTAGGTACGGGTTAAAACAGGTTACGGGTTGATGGCAGAAGATCAGAAATATCGAATCGTTGCTTCTAACCAGCTTCAATATTGTGTTACAGATATTAACCCTGGAGCACAATATGAAGACGCCTTGGAATTACACAACATTTGGTGGTGTGTTGAACTCTGGCATGGCGATCGTGACGTTTATACACATTTTCGTCGGTGTCGTTGGTTATTTGAAATGGGGTTCTGATGCCGAAGGAAATTTCGTTAAGAATCACCCGGATAATGATACGTAATGATTACTTCCTTGCACTTTAATTAGGGTAACGCATACCGTTGTTGACCCCTATACAATGATTGACACTCTTCCCCAAAAAGTAGGGAATATAATATAATGCTTTTTTTATATGATAAAATATAATTATGTTCGGAAGAAAAATATCTGGGCCACTGAAATATAGATATATTTTATTATATAAAAGAAGCAATATATCATATTTCCTACTTTTTGGGGAAGAGTGTCAATCATTGTATAGCGCTTAATAACTGTATGCGTTACCCTATCTGTATTAAATACATATATTCTAAAGAATGATTTAATAGCTTTCAAACAGATCTGCTACAACCGGAGAAAAACGCAGTTTTAATTGAGAGTATGAATCGAAAATGTTGGGCAAATTTTGTTTGAACATCGTTTCCATTTTCAAGGAAAATGTTTTAAATTATTTCTCAGCATTCGTGCCAAAAGAATAGTATTTCTTGCAATACATTTTTATTACACCCTTCGAGAGTATATAAGAATAAGAAAAAGAATCTGCTGTTAAACTTAACCCTAACCAAGTTTGTGCTTAAGATTTTCAACCAGGAGGATAAAAGTTTTGAGTTGTACAAATGATCTGTAACATAATTTGTAATTATTAAATAGACAATTAGCGGTTGAATTCCTTGAAAACGAAAGTTCCCCCAAAAACGTTTGCTACTCATACTATGTTATTTGCAAAATAACAAACATTAACAAATAAAATTATTTCCCATTTCACTAGGGCAACATTATTTGCGATGGGGATGCAAGCTTTGTCGACATATTTTACCTATGGGTTGCAATGCTACGTTGTAATTTCAATCTTCACGAACCAGTACGTGCTTCCAGCGTTCGAGGAGAACAACTGGATAGGAACCCCGTTTCTGTGGGACATGGTCGTTCGTTTCTTTATCAGCCTTATCACGTGTACGATCAATCCTTCCACCCTTCTCGAATTTCTACCATAGACAGCTTTCAATTATTCGTGCGGCCGATAGTCTTTCGCGAAGGATAATTTCATTGCACAGTATAGAACCCTTCTCCCGCTTCTCACCCTTTTTTTTCCTATTTTTCTCCGCTCATATTTTCAAGGCAAACTCGGGGAAGTTTGATCGGCTGCAACGAATTGGACCTTTTCCCCCTTGAGCAGGTAACTTGGCGGAATCGATCAATCGATCCGATTGCAGTCCATCACAAGCTCAGATATTACTAAAGTTCTGGAATCTACTTACACAAAATTTAGGGTGGATAGCCCAGTTTCCTCGTAACTTGGCGCAACGAAACTCTTGGGCGCGAGTATTCATCGCCCTAATAAGGGATCGGTTGGATGAATTGAAGTTTGATCTCTTGATCGATTCTCGGTCCTCTAATTTTTTTTCTTCAGAAATCGAGTATTCAAAGATATAAATAGATTTCTCTGATTTAAATGTTATTTTGAAGTTATTTTAGCGTAGAGAAAAAAATGAAGTGTTAGAAATTAGGAGATTGATGAGTTTCTGTTTTGCAAGTTATATTAATTGTAATGATTTAGAATTATGTAGGGGAGCAAGGGAATAAGGTTTTGTGTAAAACTTTTAAATACTGAAAGTATTTAAGGTATATGAAAGAATACTATTGTACTACCTCAGCGTTTCTCAATGTTTTTTTAATCGGGACCTCTTTTCATAATATTTAAATAATCTGTGACACCCCCCCCCCCCCCCCATATAAGGTAAAGTAAAGAAAACACATTAAAAATAGGTATTTCAGAATATAATTCTAAATTAACAATATTTAATTATCTTAATATATAATATTATATTATATATACTTAAAGATATTTAATATATTTAATTAATTTATTTATTTACTTAATAAATGTTAAGTATTGCCAACTAAAAATAACCGCGGCGACCCCCCAGAAAACACTTCGCCCTCCCTTGGGGGTCGCGACGCACAGCTTGGGAACCACTGTACTACCTAATTCTATGACTTATGCAGAAGAACCCTTAAGTCTTAAATATCGTTTGACAATGATAAAATGACATTAAAATTGTTTAAGCAGGTGGTCCTCTGATTACTAAATATCTGACTTATTAATTAATAACAAATGCCTTGTTTACCTAATATTTTTATGAAATTAGAAGTATAATCCTAAGCGATCATCCTTAAATTACGTCAGGTCTTTTTAGGGGGCGAGGGGGTTGCGAATTTCTTACGTTTTCTTACAAGAGGGGGAGGGGAGTCAGGTAGCGTCTTGCGTAATATTTTTCAATCTAATTTTCAATAAATACAAATTCTGTCATTAATGTTCCAGGAAAGTAGTTTTAGTTTAAATTTCCCGAAACCGAGTTAAATGAATTATATAAACCTTTAAAAGAATTTAAAAGAATTTTAATAACTGAAAAAGTTAAGTGTAAAAAATATTACGTAAGAAGGGGGTTGGAATATCAAATCTTACGAATTCTTATACTGGGTGAGGGAGGGGGTAAGAATTCGCCAAAATTATCCTTATGTAATTTAAGAACGGCCTCTAACCACCTACCTAGATCCTAATCATTCTTCTTATACCCTGTAGTTTATACTTACAGATAAAGATTAACACAGGAAAATAATTTCAGGTTTGTTGGCAGCATCGATTACCAAACTGGACATATTTATCGGTCTGGTTGGGTCTTTGTGCATATCAACATTGACAACACTTATCCCAATCACTTTGTACATCCTTGTGAATTACAACAACTATGGAAAGTTCAAATGGAGATTGATTGTAGGCCTGTTACTACTGATCATTGGATTCTCCATTGCATTTTGTGCTTCTGTAGTGAATCTAATTTTTATCTACAGATATTTCACAGACGGGTAGGCCGACGCCACGCGATATGCTGTTAGGTTGTAAGATATGAGATGTCCGTTTATAATATTCTAAAGTACTACTGATAGCACACTTCTACAAGGGCGTCCGCAGACTTTTTCCGGGGGGGGGGGAGGGGGTGGGGGCAATTTTAGAGTGACGGTAACGAAAAATATAGTAATGAAAAAATAATCCGGGCTATGACATCGACGAATCAGATCATGAGCCACGCGATGCGAGGGGAGTAGCCTTCTTGCTTTTTTGAAACCATTTTGTAGTGCCGACGTGATTAAAAATTTAAAACCGAAATTTAAAAATATTCGCTGTTTCAGTATAAATTTAATAAAGATCTCTTTTTACAAATAAGCGATTTTTTTCTTCAAATTCAGGGGGGCAAGTGCTCCTTTTGCCTTCACCCTCCCTTCCGGACGCCCATGATGATAAATTCTGTACCGTGCTATTTTTTTTATCTTGTATCAACTAGGCTTTCAAGAGAAAGAAACAGCTCTAATAGATGCATAATCCATCATTAATTTCACAATGTTTCACTGACGATACTAGTTCAGAATAGTCGGGATTTAATAGATGATTAAGGCATTTGTTTAGTCTCATTAATTGATTGGAAGTGATATCACTTATTGTTAGTACCGTTCAACCACTCGTGTGGTAAAGTGACTACTATACATGTAGTTACTGAAATTCAAATACTCGTAAGGTACATTCTGAATGAGACCACGAAACTACTGAACAATTTAATATATCATCTGTTAAATATGGTTTGAAATGTCCTAAAATCTAAATTTACTTCAAATCGGATGTTTGGTATTTTACAGCTTCCAATAGCCTGTCAACAAAACGCTGTAAAGTATTTTTCTTTTTCCAGGGAATAGGGATGGAAGAAGAAGATCAAGAAATATTCAAAATCTCTTTTTACAATTTCCCTATTTCTATTCTCTTTTACATTTATCAATTACTTCAATCAACTCATCATCATAACTTATAACCCCTATCTGTTTACCGCCGCATTAATATCGTTAAGGTAATAAAAAGCAGAAAAAAGAACTTGAAGTTTCTGGCAAGTTTTAACAAGAACTTGTAAAGGGTTGTATGCCTAATTGCGTCAGAATAACTAGTCGTCAATGGCCGAGTTCGTTTTGAATACAGAATTGATTTTACCTGCGTAAATGTGCTTCTTTCATAATCATTAAAAATTCTCTACGCTGTTTTTATGTACCAATATCATTGGAAATATTTCAAGAATAATATTTATTCAGGTAATCAAATTTTGAAAACAACGTCGATATAACAATATATATATTTTACATCAGGAAATTTTCAAACGACTTTACTCCGAAGTACTTATCTAAATATCATTACATCTGTATATTAAAATTTTGTGGAAAATCTTGTAGCATTCCTCACATCCACTCAAGTACACGATACAGTTAAAAAATTCTGGCATGGACTGTAACAGTGTAAGACAGCAAAGATGTATGCATAAGACTGCGAAGTATCTATATATTTCATTTATAAAAAAGAAGAAAGTACAAACGTGGTGGACGATTTTATGCGTGAGCCATTGTATACGTTCATATGAATACGAAGTTGGAGGCTGGATGGAGGATGGGGGGGGGGGGGGGGGGCAGTTACCTCCAGTCCCATGAAGAGGAACCAAAGCGGAGGCAGTGGTGAGAAGAGAGCCGGTAGCGGGACACAGAAGGGTGATTCCGTCGCACCGAGAGAGGACACAACCCCTTTTAGTGGCCACCACCGTGTCTCCCGGCTCCCTTTCACCCTAGCCACCCCCTCAGCTCGCTCTTTCTCACTCTCAAGCTTGCTTCTACAGACTGGCTCTGGTTGCCCGTTCATCCGTTTGCCAGTTCAAGGTGGTTGCGTTCATTACCAGAGAATATACCGGGTGATGAGGGAATATCGAATGGGCAGTAGTTATTTTTTATTCTTTCTTTGCAAACGAATCAATTGGCGCCTGCAATTATTTATACATTTGAACGACAGCCGTAACAAACGACAGAGCTGGTGAACTTGTTGCTGTCATATAGCAACAATTTCATGGCTCCCTGGTTTTGCTCCGTGTCAACCTGCCAGAAACTTAACTGCTGATTTCCTAGAAGGGTGGTTTTGTATCTTGTCGATAAGTAGATTACTGTAATGTAGAAGAAAAAGTTACCAAACTCAGAATAACATTTGATAGAGTTGACGGAAAATTGTCACAAAAATGTAATTGAAAAATTGCATGAAAATGACAACGCTTAATCTTTAGGAATTAGTGTCAAAGACAAAGATGGACGCTAATGGAAAGAACAATAAAATTTACCTTTATGCTAATTCTACTCTATCACAATAAAGTTTATGAACTATCTACGTACTTATTTTATCCAATTATGACACGTACGTTAACACTAAATGAAAATAACTAAATAACAAAAATATTTGCCAATTAACAGCAAATTTCCATAGTAGTATATCCAATAAAAAATATTCCGCAGCGCAAAATTGTTATTCCATCAAATTACGTAAATTCATTTATGTCAATTAAGTGTTAATTGATATTCTTTGTTGCAACAATTTGTACTAACGATATGGTATCGTCGTTATTTAAGACTAATCGTAAGCGTTACTTTTGAACGCTGTCCAAAGCACTTGAACTTTCTGTCGCTTAAGGGAAAAGGGAGACAATTCCTTCGCACCTGTTTGCGTGAAACGAAGTGATTAAGAGAGGATTATGGGCGCAGGATTGGACGAGCACGTGCGTCTCTTTTGCGGTGTAAATAACGAGTGGGCGAGAGGGTGTCCACGAGTTTTTTTTTCCCTTTAATTGGTACGAACGCTAGCTATCCCTTAAGCAAAATTGCAGGGATTAGCCTTAGGTTCCAGTGCACGTGCACTTAAATGATCGCTAATTGCCCGAGCGTGAGTCGTGCCACTTCCAACGAAAATTACTCTTTTACATTTCCGTAATAAGACGCTTTGACGATCCTAAAAGAGACTCCATGCTGCTCGTTACCAAAGCGCGTAACAGTCTACGAAATTATGCAACTGGGACTATGAATGAATTTTACAACGCGACGAATGGAGGGGGTTGATAAATACTTTTATGCGCCTTCAGATAAAAGTACCTATTAATGGTACGAAGAAAGGTATATTGTTTATTAATACTGACCTTGTGGTTGATAGTATGTACATTCAAAACAGATTTTCATAGTTAATTTCACAACTAGGAATTTTCAATTGAGGGGCGCAGTGAAAACCAGGCACATGCCACCGTTTTATGATTTCATTAGGAGCTGGTGGAATTATACTACATAGCAGGAACGAATTACAAAGAAACGAAAATTTATATGTATGTGGCATGTGCCTGTTTTCCACCGAACCCCTCAATTTTACCTGAGCTGTGTATAGATAATTATACTTGAAAATTGTAATGTAAATATTATCAAATACTTTATATTTCTATAATTTCTGGCGTTTTTACCTTGGCATGAAAAAGATTTCATGGAGTTTGGCGATCAAATGAAGGGGTAGAGTCAATTACACGCGTATTAAAACAGAAAAGCAGGTTTCAACTTATCAGTGCTGGATCCTAACTAGTATACATGGTGTAACATAACAACTGAGAAAGTTCACATACACATATACATATACCTATTTACCGATGACCAATTTCACTTTGTTTTTGAATTTTAGCAAACCGGCATTATTGCAACTAGCATTATCAAGAATATTTAAAAATATTTTCCACTTGAAGAAACGTGGGTCCCTAATTCATATAATCCCAAATGACGTTTTTTTTTCAGATCAGCACCATTTTGTAATTTTGTAACAAAAATTGTTAATTGAGCTAGGAACGATAGCGACACCCATACAGCTTTAGAATCTTTTTGAATTTTTTGTTTCAGATAAGCTGGAATGGGGATATCATTTGCGCCACAGACATATCTCTGTTTGGGGTGCCATATTGACGCTATAAAAAACATTTAAAGCAAATTAAAAAAATCTTTTTAATTTTTTTCGTATAATATGAGAGTAGCTTAGCAAATACCAAAAAGATTTATTTCCGTATATGTTGTACTTACTGAGACCAAATCTTTAAAAAAAGCTGAATTTTTCTGAAGATCAAAGCAGAATGACCCCTTGAATTCGCCACTGATAACCCATACGCGTAATTGTCAAACTATCTATCAACCTTTCCCCGCGAAAATATTACAGCCAATTAGGAAATAATCTAATTGACATTTATCCACCGCTTTTTCCCCGCTACTTGGTATCGAAGGAAGAAGGCGAAGAGTTCGTAGCCAGGATCCAGCTGTTTCATACACAGGCGATTCACAATATTGTAGGAGGAAAGCAGACAATTTTCCAGGAGAGAACGGTATAGTGGGCGAGAAAAAAGGAATGGCGACGAAGGATAAGCGGATGATATTAGCTGCGCTCATAGAAGGCAGAGAAGGCACTATGTGGCAGCGAAAAGGGCCTTGCGAGTGGCTTTCTTCTCTCGGGACATACTCTTCTCTTACGTGCGAGAAGTCGAAGCTGGCGAAGCGTCTTAGCTTCCGTTCACGCTGTCGACAACGGGGAACCAGTCTTCCCTTATCTCGAGTTTGCAAGACTGCCTTCAGTAATACCGTGCGCGGCTGGAAACCCTTACGAACGAGAACCCCGTGAAATATCGCTAAACGGTTTGTATCCCTTTCCCTTACTTCGAACCCTTCGCCACCCGTCTCTCTCTCTCTCTCGGCTTCTATATATGCCCATCATTTTCTTCGAGCTCGCTACTGCCAACCCCTGCAGGTCTTAACTGTCCAGGAAACGCTCGCAACCCGAAAATTCGGACTGCAATGAAACTTCACGAATGTACTCTATATTGCAATATGCAGGGAGCAATTTTTTTTCTGGGGAGATTTAGTCTGATGGGGTGAAATCACCCCTTCAGGGGTTAGGTACCGTTCATAATTCTTTAAGAATGTATTTTGAAGTAACGAAAACAGTTTTCTTCCTAGAAGTTTTTTTATTATTGGTAAAGGTATGTTTGAAGAATAGGAAAAAAATTTTATTCAATTTTTTCCTAAAAACAGAGATCGTAATCTAGGACAACCAAACGGTATTCGTGATTTTTGATAGGCATGTTCCTGAAACGAAATTTTTCTATTATCCGACGTAGGATTTCTTCGCTATTTTAATTTTTACTCGACTTGTACGTAAACAGAGGACCATTTTCTTGCAGAAAGGCGAACTTTTTGCTTCAAAGAGTCGCCACTTTGATATTTCTCAACCGTACGCGAGATCTAATTACCGGTTGACTTATTTCAGGCTACTCTGCTCCGCGTGCGAAGGACCACTGCGGCGGCGTAGTGCAAGGCGTGCTTCGAGCTCCGATCTAGAATTGTCTTCAAATTGAACATTGTGGAACTCTCAGGAAATACTTTCCATGTTCTCCGGAAGCTATCCGCGGGAATAGAAATTTAGGTATTAATGGTAACGAAGAGTGGGAGCTCTACGAATTGGATGTTGCAATAACGAAGAAGCGCGCGAGCTACTCCAGAATACATTAGGAAAGGTTAAAAACTATGGTAACCTGCAACCGATAAGCGAAGTTCGGTTGCGCGACAATAACAGAGGGGCGCGTTTAAATTCGAGCATATTCAGAAATCTTCGAGGGGGGGGGGGGGGGTGGTCCGAGAACACGGGATGAAGGTGACGACGCCTGGAACAACGGCGAGGAAACGAACGAGCGCGCTTCATTATACACGACGCTCGCACGCTTCGTTTGCCTCCGGAAGTCGTGCTTTAGGAGGGTCGCGCTTGTGGGATGGTGCGGGAGGAGGTTGGAGGATGTGAGGGCCATCGCGGGACCGGGGGGGCGAGGAGCGCAAGAGGAAGATCGGGGGACGGCGATGAGAAAGGACGGAAACTGAGAAGTAAATGGGAGAGGGTAGGTTGAATTAATACAATCACAGGGGTAGCTCACCACTCGCAGTCCGCGTGGAAAGAGGGGCGAGGGGGTGGGGTGGGGGGGGAGAGGGTGAGGAGAGAAACGGGAGAGATATAACCACCCCTTTGCTTGTCATCGAAATTATACGCTGCCGACACTCGACCTCGTTTACGACTTCTCTCCCTCCCCCACTCCACCTCCCTCCCTCTCTCTCTCTCTCTCTCTCTCTTTTTCCCTCCGTCTGTCTTGCTGGCCCCCTTTGTCCTTCTCTCTTCTGGATTCCTCTCCAGAAGTCCTACCGTACGACAAGGCAGGCAGACGAGTTTCAAAATTAGGACCAAGAGAGGAAGAGGGTCAAATATGGCGGCGCGTAACGAGCTGTTGTCGTTTCTGTTATCGAAGGGGTTGTGTTTTCCACCGGCACGAGAGGCCTTCAATGTAACACGATTAACTCCGAATCCCGCGCCCGTCTCGTGCACGCTGTCTTGCTCAGCCAATCTGAATTAATGCCCTCCAGAATTTCTATTTTTCTTAACGAGCGCCAGCGCCGCCGGAATACAGTTCTCCACGAGGGTTTCGCTTCTCTCTTTTTTTTTTGTTCTCTTTCAAGTCGCTTCTCGTTTGCTGAAATTGTATTTTACTGCATGGTTGCCATTGTGTCGTTGCGAAACGACGAGGCATTTAGCAGTCGTCGTGAAGTTTGTGAGTGAAAAATTTAAATGCTCCGCAGATTCTTGGGTATAGTCTTTTTATGTATTTTCCAACACAAAATACCTTGTAGCCCATTTAAATAGGTACTCTTTTTATATATGTTCGGAGGAAACGGGACGTGTACAAGCGTATGCAGCATCCAAATATGACACGATAAATTTATATAATAATAATAATAATGCATCGCCTTTATTATACACTGATATCCAAAGAAAAAGGAAATGCAAATTGATAAATGTGAATTTTACATGGAATAGCAGTCTGTAAAATAAAAAAGCAAGAAAGATTCCGTTAGTATATTAAATTAATGTATCCTCTGATTCACGGGGAAATCTTTTTTGTTTTTTGATTTTGAATAATCTGGAATGGCAGTCCTCGCCGCAACACAACTTTTTTTAAAAGGCTTCTTGGATGTCTGTTGAAATTATATTATAAAAGTAAATATTTTTCTGCAAAGAAATTTACCAAATGTTCTTTAAATGTTGCTCTTTCAAGTGCAAAAAGTTCTGTAAATATATAAGGTAAATGTCCCCAGTAGCGACCGCTTAAGAGTGTGACTGGTTCGAAATAGTAATTACTTTACTAATATACGACAATGTTTGAGTAAAGTATGGATCATTGTATTTTTTGAAGTATCTAGTTTGTTAATCAAATTAGTTTTAGAGTGATATTTGACTATATACACAAAAATTATGGTGAAAATTATATTGGGCCTGATGTCCCCTTTATTGACCAACTTGTACCATTTACGATTTTCTGCTACAATAATAAAAGAAAATGAATATTTTCTTTTTATTTTAAAATCCATGTATTTTTATTGTAAAATTTGCGAGTTTAATGATATCTGTAGTACAACCTCACGTTATTAGAATCTGTCAACTTTCGTGTCAATGACCAACTTCTAATTTACATGTGAATTTACTTAAAGATGAAACAATAAATTACATAGGCTTTAATTATAATTTCTTAACTGTCTGGTTGATATTTCGCATTCTATATTGCAATAAACAATAATAAATAAATAATTGGTCGCTAATGGGGACATTTACCTTACGCTTCCGCTTTTTTTAAATAAAAAATCACAAACATTCGCCTCTTCTCGGCCTCCTGACTAGGTTATAACCCCTTAATTCAGAATCACTTGCCGCGAATGCTGAAAAAGTTCGCCAGCTATCTCGAGGGACACTTTGCGGCGTAATAAGATAAACGAGGATCCGTCACCCTTCTATCACCCGCGGTGGCGATACGCGGTAGCGAGCCCGCCGATAATAGACGAGAGCGGTTCCAGAGGCCGGCGAATTATATTAATCCGTGCGCGTCGAGATTCGGCGTCTTTTTTCAAATCAACCGAGAGGATATTGGTCGGCCTCGCGGAAAATTTTCTTCGGCCAGCTTAGCCTGAAAAAACCTTCCGCGATATCGAATCGCTAATCCACCTCGCGCCTTCTTGATTACGATACACGTCCAGGCGAGTGGAAGGAATAAAGGAAAAAAATTTTTCTCATCATCCCATTGCGCGCAACTTGCCCTCCCTGTCCGCCGCCCTCCCGCAAACCCCACCTTCGCCCCGGCCCTCCCCTATCCCCCCCGCTCCCCTCCACCCTCCCCTCCCCTCCCCTCCCCTCCCCCCCGCGTTCCGCCCGAGAGTGTGGGTGGATGAATTCCATCGTTATCGAGTCGCACCCCCCATTTTACAAACGGGAAAGCTTCTCTCCCGTCCGCAAAATCCCCCGACCGAACGTGCATATTTCCATTTGACACGCCTCAACGATCGCCTGATTTTATTAAAAACCCTCGTAACCTGGTTCTGCTCTTCGTTTTCAGGTCTCCAAGGGTAAAAGTCTTTCTTTCGGGCGCCTTTATTGCGTTTCCCCGCGTACACCGTCGCGCCGACTATCGCGCGTAACGAGGGACACATGCGTGGAGGTGGAGGAAGCACAGCGAAGGTGATTGAAGATTGATCATAACCTGGGGGACGCGGTGCAGGCTCTTATTTCGGGGGAGGATGTTCGGTCGTTTTTGGAATGGAATCCATGGCGTTGTTAGTTTATTTTAGGAGAACATGGAATTGATATTTGTTTTCACATTTTTTTTTTTCATATTTGTGGGAATTTGATTCTGCTATTTTCGATAATTGAAGAGTCTTTGTAGGAAACACTGTAGGTGTTGAAATTTAAAAAAAATCTCTTTTTATTGGGGGAATTTTCTACGTGTACTTTCTATAGTATCTATAGAATTTTATTTTTGGCATTGACAGTGTTTTTTTGCAAGAGGTCTTCAATTGCTGGTTGCACTTTGCTAATAAAAAATTGTACAATGTGTTTCTGAAGAGCTTCCTAACTGGGGAATGTTGGGGGCATTTAAGCAAATGGTAATTTGATGGGGCGATTCTCGATAGATAGTGTTCTTCTCACAGGTTTCCTGTTTTTCTTTGTCTTCTTAAACCGGGAATCCACCGGGAAGCTAAGCTATGCTATGCCATGCAACGTTTTAAAAAAAATGAACTTCAATACATTCTTATGGAACTGTTTCCACCAAAATCTAAGTTAAAACATAGCATAGCTTAGCTTCCCGGTGGATTCCCGACTTTAAGTTGCGAATCCGTGGTGAGATTTTAAATGAAGCTTTTCTATCACGAGACAAAAATCTCAGCAACAACTAAATATAGATAATGAGGTTTTTGAAAATATATCATGAAACTAATCACAGAATAATTAAAAAATAATATAGTAATGAAATAATTGTCTCATGAGATTAAAGTCGCATGTGAGATAGCATGTTTTAAGCCTCATGTAGATTTTCACCTTTTTAGAACCAGCAGCGCCCCTGCCATGTTGATATATGTAAAATATCGATTGTTAGTTACAGTATTGTCTCGTGCCACGGCCGTCTCTAATACAGGCCTCTACCTACGATGTTGCAACACCGCACGTGAGGCCGATGACTATGTTCAGACCGGTACCAGACGGCCGTACACAGACTGCCGTGGCCGTGCCGTAGTCCGATCAAACTACTACATGAGACATACTGCATACAAATGTTACCTATTCAACATTCATTGAGTAGACATATTTTGTAATTATGTATTGTATTTGGTAGTTTAAAATATAACAGTTTCATAAATTTGACATACACAGAGGTATATATTTAAACAATCTAATTAGTTTTGTAACGTCTGAAGTTTTCTTTTCTTCAACGAGGAACTATAATTTATATTATTTCTTAATTTTACATAGTTATTTAGTAATATATTAGAGAAATGCAGTAAAATACGTTTTAGTGTTTTCTCAGTTAGCATTCCACAGCCACAATATTCTTTAATCACATATGTTACATCACAATGTTGCAAAATGCTACTATATCCTAAACTAATTAATAAGTTTCTTTGGTTTGTGATTGATATAAATAATTTTTCAAACTTATCTGAAATTAATTTTTGCATTACACAAAATATGTGGTGACCTATTAACACAAGAAATTCTGAGGGGACTTTTAAGTTCCCCCTGGATATTTGTTGGAAATATTTATCAGTTACGTCGCAATCAGAGGATAATAAAAGTGACAAACATGATGAACAACTAATTTTTGTTGACATTTTAAAAGCAACATAACCAGATATATAAAATAAACTGGAGTCATCTATTTCAGCTGATAGATAGTCAGTTTCAAAAATTGTATCAAACTGATCATAGTTTGATACTTCTTCTGTATATTCAATTTCTTCATGAATTATTAATTCAGGATAAAATGGTAGTACACCATAGCGTGCAGATTTCAATCCTAACAGGCTCTTTATTCTTAACTTCTTTTCACTCTCTAGGATTTGTGTTACAGACACCTGATAATTTCCTCCAGATAACTGTCTATACATACTAAATCGATGTTCCAAGTTATCTGTTTGCAGTTTACCTGGCAATACATATTCTATCTTTAATTCACGTAAACTGTACTCAATGAATTTTATCAAAACTGATGTACATTGAAACAAAGCAGAAAATGTGTCAGTAGTCAAGCACCCTTCATTAAAGCTTCTCCACTTCTCTAACCATTTTATAAATCGGTTTAGAAAGATAAATCTTGAGTCATCTAGTGAGTAAAATGGCTTTGAAAAATCATTTCTCTTTCTAACACCTTCATATTTAGATTTGGTATTTACAATGGACCACCAACGCCAAATAATTTGCAAAAATTTGTGTGTACCGCTGTATTTAATGATTTCTGATGCACTTTCATATTCACATTGTATAGCACTACAAGTTGACTCATGAAAAAGATTGCATACTAGACTAACTTTTTGTCTTTCGATATTATTAGGGTATACTGTTTTATAATTAAGTTTAAAACCAGTTTTCAGTATATAATTTTCACATTTTGCTTTATAAAAATTTCTAATATCGGTGAATGATGCTTTTAAAGGTGCAGCTTCTAAATCTTCGAAACTTGGAAAAACGAAACATTGATCATACGTTTTTACATTAATCCAATTATTCCTAATATTTTTGAAAACATGAACAAAGTCGTAAGTTAAAAAAGTTTTTGTAGTAGACTGCTCAAATTGTAATGTAAAACTCTCATCAGTCACCACTCTATTACTATTTAACAAACAATTAAACAGACTTTTATTAATTCTATTATTATCTGAAATAATGGCTATTACATAAAAATTGCAATTAAGTAGTAGATTATATACATCTTTAAGAATATCACACAGTTCAATACTGTTCATATTTTTTACTGGATGTAATGTTACAACTTCTCTGAATTTCCCAAACGCAGAAGAAATTAAAAAAGTTTGCACTGTTTTTGCTGGAGATTCTGTATTATTTTCAGCACAACCAACTAGTTTTCCACCTTTAAACTCTATGTGAGGATGTACATAAATTTCATCTATTTGAAGAATAACATATTTCTCTCTATCAGATAATTGTTTTGAACAAATTTTTAAAAAATTTTTGTTTTCTGAAATTGCTGAGGGTGAAATACAAAATTCAGAAGTTAGTCTCTGTAGGTATTTTAAATGTGGTAAAATAATTAAGTTTGTTTCTCTAATTGACTGATAGGCACTTACGGACTGCATCAATATCATAAATGACCATATTTTTGTTTGTACTGAATATCTATGTGATTTTGAAAAAATCAAATTGAATTGTTCCATTAAAAAGTTTAGCTGATTTGAAGTATTTGTAGCTGAATATTTAACATCATGGTTTATGGTATCAAGTAAATACAAAAAGTTATTCTTAATCAATGAAACCATATCTTCCACTGTTTCAGACAATTTTTCACTGTTATCTTTCTTATAACGGGTCAAAATATTTTCTATTTGAGACCAACGAGTAATTTTTACATTCTGTGGTAGAATCCACTTTAACTGTGACTTTGTCAATATGTTCATGTTTACAACTACATTGCATGTCATATCATTTGATATTTTTATACTACTAACTATCTTTGGTCTTATGTCATTGAAATCACAGCTATAAAATAGCACAAAATTAATATCTCTATGTAAATTCCAGGATATATGAATATGTTCTTTCTCCGGTAGCTTTTCACAAAATTCTATGAAATCAGTTATTAAATCATTTTGCAAACAATCATTCATTTCTGGTCCTTGTAAATCTAAACCCTTTGCTTCATGAAGTTCAGAATTCCTGCATTCTTCCCTTTCAGTATCCTCTAAATCAGGTGTTAACCCAGGAAATATATGAGGCACAGCAGCTGTTTTTAACTTCTTTGTAACTACTTTTTTCACAAAACCATTAATATTTTTTTCAATTTCTTCAGATAAAATCATATCTTTTGCAAAATGTTTTGCACAAACAACGGCCCATTTACTGGGTTCCCAATCTTTCCGTGGTATGTTTTGTAACCACTGTTTCTTTAAATTTTCATCATGGGGGAATCGAAAAACAGGGGTATAATTTACATAACAACTTGCATAATTACTCTTGCAGTTTGGAATACAACATTTATTTGGCATCTGTAAAACAAGCATATTTATTAATACGAATACAAAAATACAGAAATGGAGGTTATGATCGTTTATAACACACTGTATTGTCCTATTTTTGCAATTCTTACACTACGGTAATATATTATTTAAAACACTTTTGTCTATTTACAAATTACACTACAACTAGGCACTTCTATAACTACACTACATCAACATTAAATCTAAATAACATAATACGGTAATATATAACCACGACGGCAGTGACTGGCAGTGACATAACGCGTGAAAGGCTTGAGACAACTTCAAATAGGACTCACGAACAGCGTTGCCATTTAGGCAAGGTGGAGGCCTGTATTAGAGACGGCCGTGCTCGTGCGAAAAGACTTCAAGGTGAATGTTGCAAAATTACCGGATCGACGCGACGTTGTGCAATTTTTTTTTGCACGTTTCGTCTTCTAGGATAACTCTCTTTTTTTAGATTCTCCATTTGTTTACAGTATTTACTTAAATTGAACGTTTCGTTTTCTCGGTGTAACTTCTAGTAAATTGTTCTTCAATAATCCCACCAGAAACGCCATAGAACATCACACAGGTGTCTCTCCGGTTTAAGAATTCTTGCACACAATTCATATTCATTTCAAGAAGAATATACTTTTCGGTTGATTTTACGGCAGCTGCTTTTCATCCCTGTTTAGTTACCACGCGTTTTTAAAACGGCTCGTTTTTGTTGCGATCGAGGAGCATGGTGCGTGGTGCCATACGTTCCAAGCGATTGCGCTCGCTTAGCACCGTGCGAAACCCGAATATCCAATTTCGATAACATCTTTTCGGACTGTCATGGGCAGTTGGCTATGGAAAGTTTAATTCACTTGCAATTTCACGTATTTCAATATTACGCTATTTCGTATTTTACCATTTCACGCGAAGCCATTCTGTAATAGTGTAATCCATGATTGATATTTTGAATAAACTCACTTGACAGGTATAGTGGAACTTTGAAAGAGACAGAAAGAAATAGGTACTGCATGAATATTCATAAAATACCAATCTTGAGCCACAAAAGTGTTTCCTGAGAAAAGGGTCGTCAGATTTTGCAAGCAGAATTTCAGTCTTCACTGCTAATTATTAGCAGTATACTCAGGGTAAAATTAAGACCTTTAGAGGCCCCAAGCACTTGAAAAATTTTGAGGCCCTCTTATGCAGGGTGAACCCTCCAACGCAATATACGATATCTTAAGCATTTCCTATAATTTGACTAAATAAGTGTTTCTACCAAAGTTAGATTTTAAAATTCAGAAAATTACTATGGTGCCTTCGTGGCTCCTGATGTCCTAAGCACATGTTTATTTTGTTTATTGGTTAATCCAGCATTAAGAATACTAATAAAATGAAATGGACATATGCAATCTGTATCATTTTTCAAGAACAACATACTGGGGAATCGTTATTCCTTCTTGTTTCTTGCTTCTTCCATAAAAAAGGAAGCTAACATTTACATCCTCAACGTCCCATATTCCTTGTAGCGTTAACCAAGCTGTCACTTCGACGACATACCATCGAAATATATTTACTCTCGTTTCTTTTTTTAAACGAACCAACATTTTTGTGTCTGGTACATTGTGAATTCCTTTTGATTTCTCGACTTTGCAATGGACAGAAGACGCACCCCATTCGTTACCACGTCAAACTGTGTCATGCTGAGCCGAAGTCGATAAACCTGACAAATGCGAAGTATACGTTCGACAGCCGATCGCGCCGAAGGTAACGTCCAAGTTGCTCCCGAACACTTATGGGATGCCGTTCGTTTTACGAGCCTCCTTATCGGCCCGCTGCCAGCCCATAAACGCATCTCTGCCTTATACGAGGTATCGTGACGCATTCACGTGGCGGATGTCACCGGTGTGTATTTATCGAGTGCTTTACAGACGCGCGATATCGATAGGTTTATCGGTAGTGGGGCACGTTCCGCGAGAAACGGACTAAAAAAGCGAAGAAGGTCTGGTTACCGCGTATTTAATGATGGAATGTGAAAGGAAGTGAAGGACACGGGGAATTGAATATTAGAAAACACGAGGCAGTGTGGAGAAATATGTCCATCATTCATGTGTTCCAATAAATGGTACCTTAAATGTACAGAGTGAAGCGAGTTTCAGGATATTTTTTTTTTATATTATTTAACCCTTTCGTTGACACTCAGGGTGTGAGCCACCCATAAGCTGATTTTGACGCTCTGTACCTTTTCGAATACTCGTGGAATATCTATATTTTTTCAACTACCGAAGTAGCCTACCTTCTATATGCAAAATAAATACCTTTTTTCCAAAGCCGACTTACAAACTATTTTTTTCTAAAAATCTCGGTAGATTTTTAACTTCTAATATGGAAATTTGTAAATTTTACAATTTTTTGAAAATTTTCTTGGTTTTTTTCGCGACATATGGTAACCTAGAATTTTTTACAAAAACTGTGATAAAAATTCAAATAAAAAACTATTGGAATACATTCTAGAGACCTTGGAATTGACCCTGATTTTTTCATAACGATTGGAGTTTTTAGACGAAAATGGCAGTCGTTCAAAAATGGCTGTGGGTGTGAGACACCTAGTATGTCAAAGCTGTTGGAAAAAGAGGAAGAGGTGTCAACGAAGAGTTAATGCCGCAACAATCACTTGTATGAGTTATTACCGACCTAGAGTTTGGTTTACAATTTGTTGCACAGTTTGATGTGTTTTAGGTAATGCAATGGTCTTTGTATTGATCCTTTGTCGTTTAAATTGTTCTTTAGGGTAGGCCTTATGTTGTATTTTTGTCTATAGGGATAGTATTTCCTGTAGTGTATGATGATTAGGCTGGGCCGAAAAAAAATTTTTGTATTCTTTCCTCGTCATAGTGAAAAAAGGTGTGAGGTGTGTCAAAAAGCTCGCTGGTTTTTTTGTATAATTTTAAAACTATATTTAGCCGCGCCCCGGCGGGGTGAAATGTGTTGTTTTATCAAATTAATAGTTTTTGTAGATCATAGGGCGCAATCGGTTCCTATCAAGCTAGTAACTAACCAAAAGTTTTTGTTGTTGAATTATCTCAATGTTTCACTGCACCTCGCTAGTTAAGAGGAATGTGTACCTATTACATACTTAGTAACCAACGCGACGTTGCCAACGTCTCAGCGCCTGTCCTCCGCCACTTATTTATTAAATAGCGAGGCGCAGTCAAACATTCAGATAATTAAACAAAAAAACTTTTGGTTACATACTAGCTTAGTAAAAACCGATTGCACCCTATGATCTACAAAAACCAATAATTTGAAAAAACGACACCTTTCACCCCGCCGGGGCGCGGCTAAATATATAGTTTTAAAATTATAAAAAAAATCAGCCAGCTTTTTGACACACCTCACTCCTTTTTTGTATTTCACTGACAGTTGTTCTTTGCACAAGTCGCAAAACGGGGGTTCTTCTTTGTTGAAAAGGTACTGGTGCGTGAGTTTTGCGTGTCCAATCGTGATTCCTGAAGTTACGACCTGATCGTGTTTGGTAGCGAGCGTGATATATTTTCCTTGAAAAATTCGTCTTGAATTGATAGCAATCGTAGCTTAATTGTGGACTCGGGATAATTAAAATGCTCGAATACAGTTTTTACCTTTTATCAGCGAAATAATATACTAAGCAATAGTGAGGGCTAATCGAATTTAAAATATTTAATCATTGTGCGGAGCATAAGTGGTCGCTAATGACTCTGTTGTTAATGCGATAAAGAATAGTGAAGTTTGTAGAAGGAGGGAGTGGAAATAAAAGAGATCGTGCGAGGCTTTTGGTCGCCAGCTTCCACTATTGTTATGTAGCAATAATGTTTCGATAATAAATCGCTTATCAAGCTACGAATCTAGTATCGCTAGACATGGCTATAGACTTCAGGCTCTGGAGCTTTCTGCGCATACGCAGTTGGAGCCTCACTACTGCTTGGTATTTCTATAGAAGTGAATCGTGGCAAGTGTAACAGGTAGGGTTAAAAGGAACTCCAGCCAATTGAAATGAAACTAGAAGCCACTCTTTCGTCCCCACTTAACAGGGGTAGCGTTGAATTGGAGTCAATAGAGTATGCGGACGATAAGACACTACTAAAAGTCTTATCTGTTGTTTTTAGACTTCACAGTTCATTGTACAAATGCTTCTCCTCTTTTTCATTACTCAATTTCGCGAAAGAGTAGTCAACTTTGCCCACGCAATTGAACCACCCCCAATAACATTAAAATAACTACTGCGTTTTTAAGGACACATAGAAGACTATACTCTCTGGCTCTACGTTTGCATCTCCAATGAGTAAAAATGAGAAAATAATATCATATAAACACAGGCTCGTAAATTGTTTATTAAAAAATTATAACAAAAATACAAGATTTTAACGGGATAGTTTATCGATCGATTTGACATCAATTAATAAACACAACCTGTAGAAATTGGGGCTAGGACTATTCGAATATTTTACAAGTATCGAATAGTATGGGGTGAATTATAAATCAAGTTCTTTAGCTTCATTTTTTCACAACCTTTTATTTAGTTCCAGTTGTGAGTTCATTAGTTTGTTAGGGTGAAATCTTGTAAGGTAATTTTGACCCATTTCAACATATCCGATATCCGATACCCATTTCAAAATATCAGATATTTCAACATATCTTGAAACTTTGCACACATGAAATTCCGGTGACAATACAATATTTTCACGCGTTTATTTTTAGACATGTGAGGGAATTCTACTCTGGAAGTCATTTCGGCTGGTATGAAAATTATTGGTTCCTTTTTAGTACATTTTGATAAAAGCTTGTTTTTAAAAAAGAATTTTACTATAAAGTATTTCATGCTTTTTAGTGAAAATATTGAATACTTAAATATTCGAATAGTATTTAGATACTTGGAGATTGGAATTATATTCACCAAATAATTAAGCAACTGAAGTATTCGAATATTCGAATACCGAAAAATTCGACAAAGAGTCTCAGCCCTAGTACAAATAAATTAATTAAATATCGCTAACCTGTTCCCATACTATACTTAACGAAAAACCAGTCATTTGTTCTTTCTTATTTTTCTTCTAACTTTTAATAAATCATTTAGGAGCCAACGTTTATGACATTTTTTCTTATTTTCACTGGTCGAATAGGCTGCCACTGTTTCGCGGAAGAAATCCGGGACACCCTGTATATTTATACGAACTCCTTTTATCGTTCCTCAGTAACGAATCCACCCTTAGATGCACTTGTCATCTTACACCCTGCACATAAAAAAATGTTTCACCATCTAACAATCAACAATTGATTCATTTACCTATGCTTTTACCCTTTTACATCTGCCATGCGCAATAATTGTCAACCCCCACGTCCAATCATTTAAAAACAACGCGTTCCCTCAACACAGAATATTCAATGTGGATTTCCTCGATTCTACGCTTCGGACCGCGAGACAAGCCGTTTTCACGGTATGTAAGTCCGACAGCAACAAGAGTAGCCCACTTTCATCGATCGAGCGAAAGATAACAAAAAAGTGTACATCGCGAATGAAAGGAGCAACGCCAAAGCTGTCCTTTGTACACGTTTCTTCAACAAAGCCAAAAAGGCTCGTCGATCGTTCCTCCCCGGATCCTCGGAGGGCAGTGGGGCCCTCCTTATCTGCGACCCGCAGGTTATCACTGACGGGCCGAGATTATGAATTAAAGGAAAAGAAGGGCCCGCGGGGGTGGGGGGGTTGGGGTAAGAACCAGCGTCGCCTTCGCTTATCCTCGGTTCGAGAGCGGTACGCGAGGCAACGCTGAGGGTAAGTACGACGGGGGGAAAGAGTGGGAAAGATAGAGTGAGAGAGAGAGAGAGAGAGAGAGAGAGAGAGAGGGCCGTCTGTCGTTTTGTATATCTACCCTCGTACGGTGGAAATTTCGTTACGGGGGTGATTTTCTGCGGGGGATGGCCGGCCCCGTCCCCGCTTTAAACCTGATTGGATGCAGAGTTATCTCGCGCTGCGTTACTTCCGGATGATTGGTCGCTGCGGTCGTCATGACTACCTCACCACCGCCACCACCGCCGTCTCCACCGCCGCCACCCCCACATGGCCCCCTCCCCCCGCCCGAACAACCACCCCTTTATTACGTCTCTCTTTCGCATGCACGCACGCTGGATGCTATCCTGCCTCTCCCTCTCGGTTCCTCCACCCCCCCCACCCCCCACCCCCACACACACCCTACCCGTTTCTCTCTGTTTCAATTTTCCTGTCTTTTTTCGCGTTCGGAGGCATGCTTCGTTCGACTGGGTGTTTAGATAACGCGCGACTGTTCGTGCAGGCCACCCTTCGAACGCGACCACTGCTACCCCCCCGGCCGGGGGGTATCTTCGGCTACCCGTGGAATCGTAGCGCACGCGTGAAATGCCCGTTCCAGGAGGCTCCTTTGACCCTTGCGAACCTGTTTGCTCAAGTACATCCGCGAGCACCTACGGGGCGCACTTTTAATTGCCCTGGCGACAGGGACAGCAAGTTTTAATGTTGTTGCGCGGTGTGTTTCCAGACTTGAGAACGCGCTTTATTCAGCAGCGGTAAATGTTTCGTTCTTGGTTTGTAAAGGGTCCTGCCCGGGTAAGCATAGGGAAAACGGGCCCAGTACCAATTTTAGTATTTATGTATAGCAGTATTTGATGCTCTTTGGCTAAAATAACACTGAGAAATTTCAGATCTCTACCAAATCTAATTAGGGCCATATGAGGATAACAACCCTAGGTACACTTTACCATTTTTTTCTCAAAAACTACTTAAGATATTTGAATGCTTAAAAATGCTCGTTGTAGGTATTTTTCAGCTCTATGTACTACGTATATTTTTTTTCGAAATTGCAGATCAATCATTAAGGGTGGAAATAAAGTAATTAATAACTAAGTAGTGACGCTTTAGTCCCGATTTTTTTTTCAGGTACCTATCTCTCAACTGTTCAACTTGTTTGCTAAAACAACACTCAAAAAAGGAATTCATTTTTACAGTTAGATGATCCTTTTCAACAGATAATGGTTATAGAAACTATCGTTGACGTGTCAAACATCAAGTCCAAGCAGTGAACGACTTGTGAAAATTCTCCCCCAGCTTGAGGGGTAATGGCAAGTACCCGGGTAGTTGAATAAGTAGAGGAGGATCAATTACATGACTACCGTACCCTTTCTACCCCAATCTTCTTGATTCCTTCGTTTGGGGATGTTCCACAGAATTTGTCTGTCGAAAAGTTGTTAATTTAGAAGATCTCCGCAGTCCCATTATAGAAAGTTATCGAGCAATGTCAAATTCAGCGATGAAAAAGGAATTCGACCAACTTTCTATTAGAACTCTGTTGGTTATCAAGGGTATTTTGGGGTCAAAAAATCCAAATTTGTTTTCGATTGTTTATGATAGCCACACGCCTCAGAAGTATTTTAAAAAGGATATCACTGAAAAATTCGAGAAATTGCAAGAGTTACAGCATAAAAAGTAACGGACGCTAAGGCGGGTAAAAGTAATTTTTCTCAAAACTATGTTTCTCAAGACGGTGAACATCGTAACTCGAGAACGGATCGATATTTTTTGTTGAAATTTGAAAGGAACCTACAAAACACTTTTCTCCACAATGTGGAACTCGGTCACTAAGATCGCATAACTTTAACAACATTTATCACAGAATTACTTCAGTAAACTCCTTCAAAGTTGATATTTGTTTCCAACCGAGTTCCATATTGTAGATTTTCAGTTAAAGAATACTCATGTACAACGATTTTGCTTTTAGAAGAGTCGGTCGTCGGAATCGTGTTCACCACATGGAGGCTCGCATTACGCAAGCACTCGTTTTGACGTCTTGTATATTAATTAATGTTTAATATTCAGTAAACATTCTAATTTAAAAATACGTCCTATATCCCCAAGTAAGAATTGTTAAAAGAACAAATGGTTTAATTTATTACTGGCTTTATAATCGATCCCAGGAGCAACCTTTGATTTTAGCTGTCTAATACCTACCTAGACGATAAGAGACTTTTCGAAGCTGCATTCAAAACAAATTACTCATCACCATACTGTTCTTTTAATGGTTCAAATTTGTCCACAGTAGAAGTTACCCATTCTGTTATTAAAAAACATGGTTTTTGTTTCTACAATCATCTAATTTATTTAAAACACAGGATACTTCACGTCGGTAGTTTTTTTGGAAAGGATGTTCCCGTATCCTGAGTGAAATGCTGTAAAGTTGTCCTGTAGGCACTTCCGTCGAACTTTGAACGCCTATATAGCAACTAAAAATAAGGCAGAAATATTTTTTTGAGTCCTGGTGAGTCAAGTTTAAAGAGGAAACTACCCTAAAAATATCACCTTCATGGTGCTTAGAGATATAAAGAAAATTTTTAAACAAACATTGTGTGGGTTTCAATGAAAAATGAAATAGTTATCTACCTTATTAACATACATACCTACAAAATTATTCATAACTCAAAGGTAGTTGAGTTTTCCACCTATCTTTACTAACACGGGAAAATCTCCAACCTAGAAATTCTAAAAATTATGAAACTCTGGGGATATGTAGAGGATACATAGGTATATTACACAATTTGTTTTCCCTGTCTAAATTCACTCTAAGGGGGTGAAATTCACCCCTGAAAATCCGGTTATTTTCCGATTTTCTGTTATAACTCGCGAACCATACAAGATAGAAAAATAGTTTCCAGACAAAAGTTATATAATTATATATAATATTGCTCGCGCAGCTTGAGAGGCTCAGAAAGTAGCCACGTTATCAATAATAGTTCTCGTTTCCATACATGTGCGAGTTTCCAAAATTCCCTTATTTGCATGATTTTTGCGGATAACAAGCTTTCAGCTGCGTCGCTGATTCGTCGCGGCTCGAACGGATTCCACTAGCGAACAATGGGCGGAATTATTGCCATGGTCGCGCAGCACGCGCCGCAAATCAACGTTGACGAGTGTGCATCACCTCGTTGAAGCGCGTCGAGCGTTTCGAGCGTGAACCTAATGCCCGATCCGCGCCACTTCTCCGCACCGTGGACCGACAGCGGCCCGCGACGAATCGCACAAAAGTTGACGTCTCTATCATCTCTCACGTGCGAAACGAGTAACAAGACCGAGTCACGCCCATCGAGAACCTTTTGTCGCCTGGTAATGTTGTCGGCTGGAGATTTATTATTCGAACAAGGGTGTCTTGTTATTGTCCGCGCTCCACTCGTGTCGTTTACGGGGGCTCTCCGTGTTTTTGTTGAATCTGGCTTCTTTGGAATTATTTATCGCATGTCGCTTTCGATTGAGAGGTGAGCAATTATTTAGAACGGTTTTATTTTTATTTATGACTTTTGTGTTCGAAATGTGTTGCCAGTATTAATGATTGAAATGGTGAGAATTTCTGTATCGATGGTATTTAATGCGATAGTCTAATTAAGAAATTTAGTGGACCGATAATGGTCAGAAATGGATCGACAAAGGGACAAAGGTCTGAACATGTTTAGGTTCGTTTCAATGGATCTCTTTTGTAAATGTTAAGCAATGATTAGATCTTCTTCTTTATTTGAAATTGATGAAGTCATTGTTATTTTATTTCAACAAGCAAATGATTTTTTTCTGATTTATTTCGATGTTCGTTATTTTATTTTGTATTTGAATAAGTATCTCCTGGAATAATCTCTTAAATAATTTCTTGCACAGTTGTTCTTTAGATCACATGCGATCAGAATAGTCCTGAGAGCGAACGCTTTTAAATTTTGAAATAAAGGTAATTATGTCAAGTTTAATATTGAGGTTATTTTCAAACACACAAATAATAATGTAAGTAAAATAATTCGGTATGTTTTATTTGGGGTTTCAAATAACTTTCGCCCAAGTCTGGTGAAAAGGTTTAATGCACCAAAGTAGGTACCTACTCTAAAAAATGTTAAAACATCTCACTTGTGAAAAATTTGTTTTATTAAGTCAGAAAGTGAGAGTATGAAAATCAGTAACGATACTCCATAGGGGATCTCATGGATCATTCAGTAACGCTATCTATGAATATCGCGTTAAGTAATACATGCCGCGATACGTTAGGGCATATCCTTGTCGCGTCTGTCGCGTGCATATTTACGCGAAAAAATATCCCTTGGTGTTCGGTTTCGCGAATGTCTGCTGAGTCAGGAACTCGATCATCGATCACTTATTGTTAGCGACCGAACAGGCGTCGTATCGCGACTGCACTTATTTGCTTCGACACCCTTTTCGCCGACACAATTCTGTCATTTCCATAAAAAGTTCCGATGGTGATAGATCGACGCTTTCAATTCCACTTGAACAATCGCCGTGTGATAGACGCGGAGGACTACAAGAGGGATTACTTCCCTTGTGATGAAGCCCTTCTTCGATTAGCTTCAACGCCTAAGAAATATGAAAAATAATTAACACGACCGCTGCACATGGTAGGCCCTTACTAGAGTAAAAGAGGGAGTCTTATTTCTTTTCATGAAGAATTCTATATTGCAAGGTCCAGAGATTATGGAACAATATACAGCGAGTCAAAAATTTATTGGCATACCCTTTATGACAAAATAACGTTTTTAAAATTGATCAAACGACTTCAGTTTTTTTTTTGAGAAGCTAGAAGGATTGGATTATTAGTTGACGTGTTTCGTCGCTTTGAATAGCGAAGAAAATAGTAAAGCTGGATTTTTTAAGATTTTTATCTGAGCCTGTAATAAAAATTTAAAAATATTTTTTGTCGATTTAACTGTTTTCAGTGTGTATACAACTTACTTAAATCTACAAACGGGATTTTTTAATTTTTATCACAGACTCAAATAAAAAAATTGAAAAAGTGATCTTCACTATTTTCTTCGCTATTCCGACCAATTGTAATTTTTTTCAAAACCACAAAATACGACAACTAGTAACCTAAATAATCCTTGCAGCTTCTAAAAAAAACAACTCAAGTTGTTTGGACCAATTTTAAAAAACTTATTCTTTTTTAAATGGTGTGCAATTATTTTTTACAAATCACGGAATTATGTACAGGTTGCTAAAAAGGTGATGGTCACTGTTTTCAGGGGTGAATCTCCATCTCAGAATCGGTAGAGATTTGTAAAAAAGAAGTTGCTGCAAAATGACGTATATCATTAATAATTGAAGAGTCCTTGTAGAAAACTCTGTACCTAAGTGACACAAATTAAATTCTATACTATAATATTACCATTTTCACGTAGAACATTTCCGATAAAAAACTTCTTTCTAATTTTGGCTCGTACAGTATATTCTACAAGGACCTTTCAATTAATGTTAATTTTCTTTCATGAAATTATAACGACAAGGGTGCTGCTAAAAACCCGACCCACGAACGAACGTCCGACTAATTGCGCCGTTCACTCTCGAGTTTCAGAGAAAGGGCTATGTAGGTGCGCGTATAGAATCTTCGCAGTTCTGAAAAAAAGGAAGGATGTTGTCGGTGAAACGATGAACCACCCAGAAGCGTAACATTACTCCGTGAACGTGGGGCGCCTTGCAGGCCTTAAAGGCAACGCGCGTACCAAGGATCTCGGGGAACGGGCAAAATACTAGACACAGGGGCGGGGAGGGGCGAAAAAATGCGTGGTACGCGTATAAGGTGACCCGGCGACCGGTCACCTGCTGCAAAGGCAACAGACACTTTATACTGTGTAGGCGGCAATATCTCGAAGGAATGTGGCAGATGACTGACGATGGGAAATGGACCACCTTGATGATGGTCCAAGATGAAAGTTACACCGGCGTGGTGTTGATGGTCCACGGGCAACAACGAGACCGTGAGAATTTTTAGCATACACGCAGGCGTAAAGAAATTGGTATGCAGTTAAACCTTGATGATCCGAAGTGTTTTACCAGGAAGAGCGATAGCTTGTTACGTAATACTTTATTTACTAGTCGAGACTTTTAAAAAAATTCAATTCAATGTTTGGGGGTTAAGAAATACTGTACTTAGACGAAGGAATTACGTACTTTCGTCGGGTTCCTTACTGTTTATGCTTCACGTAACTTCAAAGAAATATTGATTTTTTTTCATAGACAGATTTTTTGTGTTATTCTTTATATCGACAAAAAAATATTCTAAATAAAAATAAAAATTGAAACTTTAGGTCCAGTACCAACGTAAGTTATTTAACTTTAAGAAAATTTTCTTCTTTTCGCAATAGTGTTGAATCCAATATTAACAATAGATTTTTCCAAACGGAATTATAAATTTCGGGGATTATTATACGAGAATCCCCCCTTAAGTACCTTATACGTTTCATACCGAAAGCGAACGTGCTAATATTCACTAAAAATAGCCTTTCTCCATTGACCTATCATTTTAATTTTCGATCGATTACCCTAAAAAATTGCTTATTGCAAAAATCTTGTCTTCCTATCGCTTCGAATGATTAACGCGTTCTCTGTACATTTGCCGCGCCCATGCGACACGCGCTAAGGGAACTCTCCCGCTCATGTTTATCCTTTCCCGGCTCTGCGTACGCGTTTCCGTCGTGTTTACACGTGTAACAGCCCCCGAGTCGCGACATCACTTTGAAGTGTCGCATCTGCGGTTACCCAAGAACACCCTGCGGCGAATATCGTGGAAATGGGTAGAGAACCTTACGTGGGTATTTAATCCCGCAGCACGCTGTGGGACCCCGTTCAGATGCCATTCAGTAACGCGATTTCGAGTGGAGGCCGAATTTTAAATCCAAGGACTCCGCCATTCAACCCGGTGCACACCCTCTCGATCAGTCTTTGTGTCTTTGTGCACCTCCGCGCGTGTTACGAGGACCATCTTCGAGCCATTGCGGCAAGGTGAACTCGCGCATTGGCGTAGACCATGCGTGAATTATTTTTACGTCTTGTTGGAAGAAACGAATAATGGTGTTTGTTGAAAATAGTTCAGGCTACGAGGGCGCAAGGTTTCCGAGGAATGGCCCAGCAAGTGAGTCATGTTTTGTCCAGCTTGTATTTAATATTATTTATTAATATATACGCTGTGGCGGATTTAAATAAAAAGGCCCCGGGTGGCAAAGGTTTTGGGACACCCTGTATACATAACAGAATTACAAATTATTTTACGCGCGTGTGGTATGATAATTATGGGAAATCGAAAGGTAATATACTGTGTTTGGATAAGATCATAATTTTTTTGGAAGATGGGGCCCTGAGAGGGAGCCTTCTGGACAGGGGCCCAGGTGACAACTGCTCATCGGTCGTCCGTTAAATCCGCCACTGTATAGGGTACAAGCCCTATGACACACATAAGAGAACATATCTATCAAGTAATCAATACTTATGCAAAATGTTCAGCAACTCGCAGTATAACATAAAAGATTATGTAACTTAGATTCAAATGACGTACAAGTTAAGTTGAACAGATCTAGACAGTCCAATATTTGTTGGCTATATTGCCTACAATAATTTTGCTTTAAATAACGGAAATTTAAACTCCTAAGTAGGGATGGGATCAAGTTCAATATGTACTCACGAAACTAAGTCGAATACAATACAAAAAGTTCACTTCATGGGATTCGATTTCTACTCATTTATTTATAGGATGCGAATATGTGCTTGCAAGTACTTTGTCATTTGAAAGAATCGAATCTTGTAAAAGTAGTAATCGAACCCTGAAAATGTACATAACCTATACATATAACATATGACTTAAGTTTCCAAATCGTACTGGTACGATTGCAGTGGTACGATTTTAGGAAACATGATTGTTCAATTTATTTATTAATATGTACATAAAATGAGTGTGAAATATTCTACAATAAACTCGCTTTTAGAAAAATAGAAAAATGCAGGATGCTCTGCTACAATAAAAAGCAGCGTCGACAGTAGCCAGTATAACTCGACGTAGGATTGTCGCAAATAAAAGTAGTCCACATTACATTTATTTCGATTATACTTGCAAGTACCGCTGTTTCGCACGTTTCTCAAAGTTCTTATAAAGAGTTCAAACCTTTCTCGTCAAGGTTCGAGTCTACTTGAAAGTAGTGTTTTTTTTCCGAAGTACTCGTGAACTGTTCGAAACTATACAGTCAGATTCGAACCTACTTCCAATATACTTGATCCCATCACTACTCCTAAGCAATACAAATCAGTGCCGAAGAGCCTTAAGCCGAGAATCCACCGGGAAGCTAAGGTAAGCCTATGCTATGCAATGCTTTGTTTTAGCTCAGCTTTTGGTGGAAACGGTTCTATAAGAATGTATTGAAGCTAATTTATTTAAAACGTAGCATGGCATAGCATAGCATCGCATAGTTTAGCTTCCCGGTAGATTCCCGGCTTTATGTTTCTTAAAAGAAATAAACATCTTGCTTCACATAAAATAAAACACAACTGAACTCGAAATCTGAAAATCCAATCGCTTCGATAAATATTTAAACATAAAGGGTAAGGTGGAAACTGGGAATGTCCATTTGTCGAGATTTTCCGATTTATAGCATATTTTGTTGGTGGCAACTGGGACTACAAAACCGTCGAATCACAAATTGTTGTGGAGTCCAAATACCCCCGTAAGATAACGTTAAAGATTTAATATAAGTATCTACTGATTAAAAACAGCAAATGTCCACTCTACACTGAATCAAATTACGGAATGTCCCCACTCTTTCCCTAAGCATAAGCTTCTGTCGTCAGAGTAAAACGAAAAATTATTTAAGAAGAAAATTAAAATTCATCGAACCTTGTTTCTTTACCGGTGGACTAATGTCTGAAAACTTAATTTTCTCGATAAAGCTGTTTTGTAAAGCTTCACATTATTTAAGTCACGCCATCTAAACGTGGCCATTTTACGCGATTGTTGTCATTTAAACCTCTGGACACCGACAGTTCGTGAAAATGTTGTCCTGGATGGAGCGCCTATGCGTCAGGATGCATCGAAAAGCGCACTTCAGTATGTATGAGCGAGCGGGAATATTCGCTATTACGTTATTCATGGGCTTAAAGCTCATCGTGTACTTACTCGGGGGGGTGGTGGAGAAAAAACGAACAGGCGCGGTCGCGTCGAGAGACGGATTTATATCCCCTTAGCGAAAGCTGGCTACTCGATTTTAATCCCACGCAATCCCGCGCGACATTGTGCCTCTTCGTCGCTCCCCGTGAATCCCGGCGCCTTTCTATCCGCGTCGCCCGTGTTGACGGCACTTCTCGCTCTCGACGTTGATCCCACAACAACGGTGGCCGAAAGTCTTCATTGTAATTTCTCGTACGGCCAGAACCACCCTCTCGTGGCCTCTCCATTCGTTTATGTGGGAAAGCTTGGCTGACGTCGCTCGGATTTCACTCGAAGAATGTCTCTCCTGGCGTCAGCTTATACAACGCAGGTAGACGGCACTTTGGCTTCTTGCCTCCACGAATGCGTTCTTTTTCCGAACAACCTTTGCGTTCTGATTCCACGCATCGTACCGAAACTCGACGGAACGATGGGTTTTAAAGAACTAGTCGCAAGCTGTATATAATTAGAATTGTAAGTCAAAGTAATGCAACGTTGATGGGACACTTCTGGGTTCGCAAGGTAAATTTAGATAGTGGCATTTTTCAAACATGCGTTGATAAAATTTGGAAAAAGTTTTCTTCGTCGGGGTATTTTTTTTTAAACTCTTCAAAATTATATTACGCGACAGCTACCCGCAGTTTCATCTTTAAATAAATTTAGACAGATTTATTATATCTTCGCCAATCGTAATTCGATTAAATATCAATACTTTCTGAATTCCCCAAATTCACAGGCACGTATCCCGCTACATCGTCATTTCAAATCGACCAAAAAGTCACGTCGGTCTCTGTCCCAGCGCGTTGATATAACAGTCCGCAACGTTTTTCCAGATTTTCCTTTGAACGTTCATCGACGTCAACGTGGAATAATGTTTCAGCCGCGTAACGTACACGCACACAAGCCGTGTTCCGCATTGAGTGAGGGGCAGCGGACAGAATATCCGTGGCATCTGGTCGAAAGTGTGAGAGGGGCATTGTGCGTTGTGCATAGTTCGCATTTCCTCGGTACATTCTCGGACCTCGGTCCTGACCAGGAACATGATTAGTATACGCACACTTGACCTGGCCGACCTATTGTCGGGGAGGAGAGAGAAACACCATTATAACGATACTGAACACGAACACCCCATTATATTCGACACCCTGGGGGTACACCGTGTACCATCGTCTGTTGACGCTTTATTAAAGTCCTTTGCTGGTGACACGCGAGCATGCGATTGTGTACGTACCTACGATCCTTATGCGAAATTATTGCAGAGAATGTTCGTGTTCTATAATTATGCTGGTTCCAGAGAATGTTTTAATAAAGCGGGATAATAAAATGAGAGGTAGAGAAACACGATTTCGGTAAAATCGACGCGGGAATAAAGGTTCGTGTATGCGTGTGTGAATTTTAATTATAAACATTGACGAGCCTCACTTTATTTGTTTCGGGAATTGACGGTTGTTTAGGGAGCAGAGAAGATCGAGGTTTTAATTAATTGTTGGGGGAAACGGAAATGTCAAAAAACAGCTTTACCGAGAAAATTAAGTTTTGGTACTTTAGTCTACCAGTAAAGAAACAAGGTTCAAAGAATTTCATTTTCTTATTAAACACTTTCTTGATTTACATTTCGTGTTTTAAACCAGTATTTTAAATTATAAGTTTTAAATGCTTAACCCTTTGTGATTTGATAGTTCTGTAGTCCCAGTTGCCACCAACAAATTATCGCGAAAAATGGACATTCCCAGTTTTTCTCCTTACCCTTCATATGTCCTTTCTGAAATAACTGATTCTACTAAAGTGAGGTAAATCCTCAAAGCAGACTAATGATATTAATAACATATTTTGTAAAATGTAGAATTAAAACTGCTATACAGTACGCATACCTACCTAAAAATATTTTCTTTAAACTCTTCTAATCTCATTTAATTTCAGTTATTCGAATATGATAAATAGCAGATAATAGTAATTACAACACTGTGACACGCGGTTGCTCAATCTTAAAAATTTAAAATCACATTATAACATTTTGACGGCAACCCCCTTTAGAGCAAACTGAGGTACTTTCGCTGCCTAACTTTTACAAAAACACCCTACTGTAAATAAAACAGAAATCTTTGAACATTATACTTTTTTCGGTGATAAATAAGAAATAAAATAGAATTCCTAGATTAACCTAAAGTGATAGATAAAAATGATTAAATCACGCTCAACGCGATGACTCATTGAATTCCCAGCAAAAAGGTAAGTACAATACCTGAGTGAAGAAAAGAGTTAAATCAATCAATGACCACCGTAAAAAAAAAAACGAGAAAATAATACCGTATCTACCAAATATTTATCGAAATAGACAGCACGTGAAAATCAAACGAAACTACCCCCAATTTGCATCATTCCGTAAAGTGAGGAGCTGGGTGTTATTTGAAGCTGGAATTATCTCGGGGCATCCCGCGGGTCTCATAGAGCCCGCAGAATTATCGGCGCGATTTAGATAAACCGGATAAAGCTGTTAATCTTCAGCGACAAACTCTACGTCCCGTCGATCGAGCCGACGTCCATCATTCGGGGCGAGGAGACGCTCCCAAAGACAAACGAGGCGGGCGGTACGTTATCGGATAATTTTCGCGGATTCCAAGCTAAACTACCGAAATGATGGATCGACCGGCGGAGTAGCGGCTGAGTCGGAGGGATCGGTAACGTGTGAAATTTTTGAAAGCCACGCGGTAAGCGCGATCTCGCGCTCGACCGTGCGTGCACGTTTAGGTACACACGTTGCTTGAACAATTTATGATCTTCCAACCCCCCCTCTCCCCCTCGCCCTTTCCCGGCCATTCTCTCCGTTCTACCATCGCCAGCCCGTTCGCTCAGTCTCTCTCGTTTTCCCTGAAATTTTCCTGCTCCACTCTCCACACCTATCTCCACCCTCTCCTTCGCCTTTCATCCCTCTCGCCCTCTTTCCTCCGCTTCGTTCGATTCTGCTTCCACACACGCGTGTACACACATCTTTCCCTGTCCCTTTATCCCCCCACCCTCCTACCGCCACCCCCCCCCCCCTCTCTCTCTCTATCTCTCCCTTTCCCACCTCATCTTCTGCTCTACCTCTCGAAATCGCGTCAGCATTTAGCCAGCAGTATATTAGGCGAAATACAAGCGGATATCCTCTCACGGGCCATTACTGTTACCTTTGATCATCGCATGACCGGAGAGTGGTTAACGCTGCGTCATCAGAGCATGAATTTCTCTCTATCTGCCCAGTATAATTTACAATCCGTGTCGGCTTTCTCGTTGAACGTCCAGCTTTCTCGTCCTCCTAACCCCTCGAACCAACCACCCCCGCCCAACCCCCGGTCGCCTAGCTCTGCCTATTACCAGAGCCGCTTAATTCTTCGTTTTCACGCTCGCTCGTCGAAATCGCGATCCTCTGGATTGTCGAATTATTAGATTATTCGGGGCCGGGAGAGGTATTGAGCGTATGCCGGATGTACGGTGCTGTGAGATCGTCCAAGGGGGTTGGTTCGATGCTGGAAGATTTAGAACTGAGTTGAGAATTCGTGGGTTTTTAATACCTGGTTGGTTTGAGTAGAAAAGAATTTTGTACTAGATGATCTGTCTGCTGTCTGTTTTATTGTATTTTGAACTATCGTTCTGAATTTTTGTGTGACAGTGAAAAAAAAAACATGGCAGATACAGAGAGAGCGTCGAATAATAATCGGGTGGTCCTGGCGAGGACGGAAAGTACTGTAAGGGTTATCTGAAACGCAGAAACGAAAAGAGATGCTCAATCTATATGAATGTGGCTATCTGTGGTAGTAGGTGCATTGAGAAAAATAAAAAATTGAATAAAATCGGGAAAACTTCTTTAATTTAAAAAGGAATGTTAACAGATACGGCAAAAAATCTACCACACTTTTGTTGCCAGCGTGTAGGTATATTTTTGGAGGTGAGTCCTTATTGGTAGGCACGGCGTTAGAGATGAATTTTGATTCATAAAAGTTGTAAAGGAAATTGATATGGTATGGCAGTGATTCCCAACCGGTGGGTTGCGACCCCCCACCGGGTCTGTTTGTGAAGTCTTTTCTGGAGAGTCGCCACGGTTTTTTTTTTAAATATTTAATCTGAAATACATATTTTCAATGTGTTTTCTTTAATTTATTAAATTTACCTTGCCTTATATAGGGGTCGCAGGTTATTTGAATATTATAAAAGGGGGTCGCGACTCACAAAAGGTTGGGAAACATTGATTCGGAGTTCTGTTTGATCTTGTTTTGGAAATACAGTCTTGTGTTCTGGTGATTCTTGGTGTAAGGGTAGATTCTGCGAAGTTATTTACTGTTCATGCTTCGTACTTTGCGTGACGATGAATGTTAATAAATATATTAGGTAATAATTGCAAGTAGATCTTACTATGTGTAAAGGCTGGAACAGACACGTGCAGTAATTTCGTCGAGTAGCGAGTAATTTAGCCATTTACTATTGTTTTACTAAATTACTCAACTAAATTTTAGTGTCGACGCACGGTAAATTACCAAATTACTTGCTACTCGATGTGTCTGTAATTTTATATGAACTTCATTTGTGAGATGTCCAATAACACCCGTCATTTGTAGAATGACAATTCTGAGTTCTCATGGGGCTACTTCAGCCCTTAAATTTCAGCTCAGGAAAAAATAGAAAATCTATTTATTGAATTATGTTCGCTATACGAAACACGCAAAAAGCTATCATATAACATTTCACACACAAACCACTACATAAAACTATATTTTACCAATAACAGAAAATAAATTATCAACATGCAATTTTTCCCACAAATTAAAAAAAATCAAACCGTATACAGTCAGGATTCACAGGATGTAATTTACACATGATTTTCAGACTGAGAATCGTACCTGGATTTCATTCAGGGAGGAGCAATAAATAGTGAAACAGAATTTTGAATTGATGCACGTGGTTAGGAGCCAATATAACCGGGGTCGTGTAATGCAGAATTACTTCACAATTTAATTGATTCTTATCTTGTAATGAATTAATCTAATTTTGGACGAACTTCTGTTATTCATATAAAAGTTGCTTAATGATAACATATCATGTTCTGATATTCTTCAACATATTAAATTTTATGCACCAATTAGAAATACGTAATATAAGACAATACTTCCCTACTTCACATTGAACCTCATCGTACAGTGCTGGGTAAATTCAATACCATTAATCGCATAGCTGCTCATGTTAATAATTACTCTAGTAAAATTGATCTTCTTGACTCGTTAATAGCTGACTAATGCTGTGATCCTTCAACATCTAATGCAGGTTGCGTTTTCCTCTCTTCTGTACTTGCATCCTCTCATACAATGTTACCCACGTTTGCTTCGTGTGCTCACCTTATTTTGTTCTTTTTTCCCGCTTACATATCAAAGAGCCTCCGTTAATAAAATTATTATTATTCATTTTTCGTTTGCTTGTGCAAAGGGGTGGGGGCAGCATGCGCCCACCCCTGCCCCACCTTCGCTACGCC
Organism: Andrena dorsata; assembly: GCA_929108735.1. Lineage (NCBI taxonomy): Eukaryota > Metazoa > Arthropoda > Insecta > Hymenoptera > Andrenidae > Andrena > Andrena dorsata. The sequence goes on along the minus strand of OV815488.1, from coordinate 79,164,246 downwards.
CATGTTCAGACCCACCGGTTCACGATTTCACTCCTACTTACGTAGACAATTTTCTTCTTCCTATTTATCTTACAATTTACATCCACTATCCTCCGTCAGTGCCACGAAGCACCGTAACACGAGAAGGTGGCATTTCTCGGAACGGCTCGATGTTTCGCAAGCGTTCGCGTTCAGCGTCCACGGTTTCGGCCAGCGGGAGCAGCCTGTTGCACGTCATTTCCACCACCGTGGCTCCCCGAGAGTGGGGTGCAACAGCGGAGCGAGCCAGGGGCGTTGATGGTGGTGGGGTAAAAAGGGGAATATAACGCTCGGAGGGCGTGCTTGACAAAGGCGTGGTTACCGTGTCCCCACCCAACAATAAACAAGCGACTCTGACGTTAATTTGTTTGTTTTACCCTTCTACGTCCTCTTTCGCTCCTTCGGGGAGAGAGGTGGGTTGGGGGCACCTTCGGCCTCTCCTCCTCCTGTCCTCGAGCCTGCCTTTCACCTGTCCCCCTCGTGCTGTTACCTGCGCAGGCGATGGTGCCCGGCTCGGAGCGGGAAAATCCATCGTCGGAACGTTAACAACCGAGGTGGCATTCCCGTTAAATCGCACATACAACTGGCCAACCCGATTCGGCACAAAATACCACAAAATTCACGGCAACGAGTGACCCACTTCGCGTGCTCGGCATTCGTTCCGTGAACATTGCTGCGATATTTGCGGCCAATAGCGTGGCTCTGCATTAGATCGCGTTTACGAGACATTGCGGGGGATTCGCGAAACTGATACCAACTGTTCGAAGCTGGGCCATTCTCCGTCACGCTTTGTGATAGAACGGCCAGAATTGGATAAGCTGCTTCAAAGAAGTTCCACGGGGACGGATTGTATTTTTCGAGGTCCCGTTGAACGTTCGAAAGTGAATTCAATCCCGGGATCCCCGTGGTTTTTTGGATTCCTTTTCATATTTTTTAGTTGTTCATGAAGTGATTTACGTTTTTAAAAATTCTCGAAATTCTCGGGATAAGTTACAACTTGTTACATCAGTTTTAGAATAAAAAAAAAACAGCCGGGATCCCGGGATTGAATTCCCTAATTATGCGTGTTGGGACTTTCGAAGTGGTGGCGTTTTTATTCGTTATGAATGAGTATGAGACGAAGGAGTAGTTTAGAGATGGGCAAACAATTATTTTAAATAAAAATTTGTGTACGAAATTTGTATATTTTTTGCCCACCTCTGTTTTGGAGCATAGTGTTGGATAAGCATTGTTAATATGAATATTCGCTGCCATAGAAGACGACTTTAAGGTTCTTCTTGATTGTTTTACCTTTTGTGCTACGTGGCTTTTTACGTTATTCTTGGTGTACTTTTATTATATTCTTGACTTCTGGTGTTTTAGGTATAGGGTAAATCCGGGTGAGACGGCCCAGCTGGAGGGCCATCTGCCCTGTCGCTATAATTATTTCAGACTCAGCATTAAATTTTGAACATGACAGGTTTATTCTGGTAAAACAAATAATATTAGTATTTGTTTTAATAGTCATTTTATGTTACGTGAACTAACTGTCCGGGAAGTAGATCGTAAATAAAACAGTGTTAATTACTATGCCATCAGTAGCATGACATACTGAGAGATGATAAGGTACTGATATTGAAACAATATTGGAATCGTATGAATAAATTGAAAATATGTACTACGAACGACGAACAGACTATTACGGTTCTACGTAAGTGTGTAAAGGAGTTACATTAGAAATCAGTTGCGATTTATGAATATTAGATATAAGAAATATGTTTGTGGAGTGAACGGAGAATATTATTCCATACACTGTTTCATAAAAAGATCACAAAAATGATTCTCGTGAAATCTTCTTATGATTCTCGAGACACGCAGAAAAGCTATTTAATAATATAACATATTTCTTTAAAGTCGTTAGCACTTAGAAACTTGCTTAACCTAAAATTAAATTTCAAAAAAATTGCTGTACCTACTCAATATTTGAATACGAAATTTTAATTGGAAACATTCCAAGTTCTGATTAAGTTAAATATCAATATTCGCTTTATTTTTGCTCGTGAAAGTATACAAAAATACGTAATTATATGTGGCCGGCGATTAAGTCATAGGGTAAATCGGGGAGTGATGGACCACTTTTTTTCAGGGCAGAATTTCGTCTATGTTTAATTGAATAAAAAACAGAGGGTCTTGCTTATGATGTAGTATATTAAATAAACTTACAATAATAGTGAACAATAACACAGAAATTATAACACATTTTTCAGAAATAAGCATACATGAAATTATAAAAATGGTCCAGCCTATCCCAGACACTGTGGGTTAGTTGAACCACAGTGTTTGCAGGTAGAAGACCTTTAGGTATGAGAAAAACTTTTTTAACAAAAATATACGTTTATATTTATTTCGATAACACTTTATCATTTATTTGTAATTTCAGCCTTTTTGCCTCAATAACTGCAAAGCTTTTTGTACCCAATCATCTGTTTTATTCGTTTTATCAGACTTTTTTTCTAATAAATGTTGCTTGAAGAAAGGCGAAAGTTTTTGCAGCTTTGTTCAAACCCACAACCTTATTGTCTACAGCCTTTATTACATTTCCTGACTGTTACTGAAATGGGATACTGAAAAAGTCACTATACATATCTAGTGGTCCAACTAACCCCTTATCATCAGGTTCAACTATCCCATTTTTAAGGGTCGAATGAACCAACCTGTAGTTATTTACATAACACAGTATACAACTTTAGCTTAGAAATAATTAAAAACGCTTCAAAATATTATGCACTAAAGCTTAATAACATTTTACACCCAACTTGCATTTACAACTCTCAGTATCCTGGCTTTCAGTTTTCAATCCCCTGATATTTACTCGGAAACCCCTACATCTTTTAAAATGGGTAGCAGAATAATATAATATACTAAATGTTTATATACGTTACAAGTAGTCAGAATTAAAATCCTATAGTTTATAAGTTAAGTTCCTACCCTACCTTACAATTATTCACTTTTTTTGGAACGACGTTATTGTACATAAGGAATATGGCGTTTTAAATGAATAAATTAGAAATATGTACACTAAGCTGTTATGTGTTATACAAAGCTTTATAACACCGGCAGAGGCGGCAGAAGTGTGGACTTTTTCAGTCGTACGCTTTCAACTCCATTCCGGCTAACCGCAATATGCTCGACCGTCTCGTTTGCGGAGGATTAAATCTCTCCTGATCACTTCGTCATCGGCCATGGATCATTCCGTGTCTTTACCTCTGATGATTATCTGCGAGTCATAGATTATTCCATGTTTTCAGTTTAACAGATAATATTCGAATTAAGTAGGTACCTCCCTACGTATTTGTGCATTTTGTGACACACTGTTTCACAAAGATATCATACTTTACAGTTTCATTAAGAAATTTTATTTTACATCTGCTAATAAAATTCCCCGTGACCTTCTTTCAGGATGGTGTAAACTACTCAACTCAATAATTGTTATACGCACGCTATAGTCAATGATGAAATAGTCAGTTGAATCCTTCTGATGACGAATTTATGAAACATATGAAACTGTGCGTAGATATCAGCACTGAAATTTTCGACACGACTTCTTTTGTATCCGAAATAAAACAAATTATGCTAATAAAGTGGCAACTGCGCAAAGCTAAGTTCAGCTTTATCGTAACGGCTGTTATCGAACATATTATCGACGTTGATAAATAATTCCTTTTTCGAACTTTTTGTCGCCGGTTTATTGACATTTGACATCCGAATGTGGGCCGTGGTTTTCACGTTTACTCAAGTGGCTACACAGACGCGGGCGATATGCGACTGTCTCGTAACCTCCAGTCTTCGATTGTAATATGTAGTCGTATGGTCGGTAACCATGATTATTAATTATGAATATTATTAAGAAAAATCAGAAATGTAAAAAGAAAATTCTTTAAAAATTAGTTATTTCTTTTAGGAGATCATTCTGAATAGTTATTTATTTCAGCAAATCCTTCACCAAATATTAATTAATTTTACGAAGCAACAAAGTGTCAGGTATACGTGTTCATGGATCATCTTGTTGAAATACATCAGACAATTTTATCATGTGTTCAATTCGTAACTTACTTAGAACTCTCATTTGAGTAAAATAATTCATGGCTCCTTCTCTATTTTCACGGTTAAAGTGTCATGCAGGTATAGTTAGGCTGATTTGACAATAGTCGAAAGTTCCCACACGTGAGTTCTAAACAACTATGGAATTTAAGAAATCGAACGAAAGATTGTTCTCCACACAAGCTGTGCTCCTAAAAATATAAAGTCTCTCATTATTGATCCATTTTCCTATTTCATTTCATTATTCAGATGAGGGCTGTTGTTCCATAACAGATTAACAGTTATGCAAATAGGTATGCAGATAAAGTCTTCAATTATGTTATCAGTCTTAAATATGAAGAGTTCTACATTCACATAATTTTTTAAGAAGCCTATGTAACTACCAATTTACACTGAGTACACATTAAATAATATTTATCGTTATCTTTATATAGAGATAAATCTAGAGTCAAATCACCTTACTGACCTCCTGACACTGTTCATGGTATATCCCGTAGTAACACCCTCTTCGAGACAGAAAATAATCTCTAATTTTGTATGTCCATTGCTGCGTAATTAATTTCAATTGATAAAACACTATATTATATTTTCTCTCGAATACAGCATTTAATTTGTAACAAAAACATTTAGGTACCTCTACGCATTCAGACTTAATTTAACCAACCAAACTTTTGATAAATAAATTCACTTCCCTTTACAATTATTTGAAGTACATATTAAAAAAAAGACCAACACTAGGTACTAATCGCAGGAGACCAAGAAAAATGGACAAAAATTACAACCCAGCTGAAGTTTCTCGAAGGACTTAAAAAACAGAATACTTCCATCGCCGAGCAACGCATCCCGCACCAACGAAAAATGTTTAATAGCCGCTTAAACTTCCCGTTTGACAAACTCCTTCGATTAAGTTCCATCGTCGTGCGGCTCGACAAGCTAGACGATAAATATTCGAGCGGGGGTTTATAGTCGGTACGTGTCGCTAATCACGGCTAACCGAAATATTATCCCGGGCTTCATGCAGATCCACCCTAAATATGAAATTCGTTAGGATCGATCCTTAGTCGAGCGTCGGAGGGATGCTCGGAAACGGGGAACGACTTGACCTTGGCTGGATTCACGCGTAGCTGAGCTAACGCAAAATCGAAACGCGTTACTTCCACAGGCGTGGATCCCTTAAAGCCGGGTTCACATCGTGACTCCGCAGCTTACAGGATCCTCGAGCACGCAGGAGAGTGGTGCAAGTTGGCCGAAGGGTGCTCCGCGATCTCACTCGCGATACAAGTGGCCGGGCGAGCATCCCTGAAATTATCTTCGCCGCGAAAGATCCGAAACGTCGCAGGCCTCTTTGTTCCGCGGTGGAAGACGTTCGGATCCTCCACGCGCTGCGGCGAGCAAACAAGGCGTTGAGCAAGCCAGCCGATGATCGTTGGAAGAAACGTCAAGCACACTTGACCTTCACGGGTCATTTGGCACTGTTTGATCTACATTCACGCGTAAGTAGCGAAGCGACGGCTGGTTTCCTCGCCGGCGATTGCATCAATGATTTCGCGGCTAATAGCACACTTTCGGGTGGAAGTGGCCCCCGTGAGTGGTGCTTGGACGCGAACACGCTCGACCAGGACGCGGAGTGAATTTCTCGATGCAGAGAATTATATACTTCTCAGTTTGCTCGCCGGTGGGTGTTCCGTGTGAAACGAGCTTGCTTCTTGGCAAGGGAGTGAGAGGGCCTAAACGCGCGCGCCACTGACAGGGGTTGATGCAGTTATTCCTATCCCCCCATCGCGGGGCAAGCCGCGGGGGAGGGTGTTGGGGCCCGCGACAGAAGAAGAAGAGAGGGTGAGTCACCCCCCGCGTTCCGTACTTTCGAGTGCATAGCACCCACGACCGATCCACGCGTGACTAGATACCGTTTTGTACAAAGGGGGCCACTGGAAATTATACTTTAATATATCTTCCAACCTTTTCTGACGATCCGTAGGAAAAAGTAACGGGGCGACTATTTTTCTTCTAGGGAATGTGGTTCGCTTTGTGGTGGTGGTTTGTTGAGTTAATGTAGACGTAAACAATGCTCTGGCAGTGTCGAGAAATTCTAGTTTCTTTGTGAGGAGTAGGGAAGATATTATAATTGAGCACTTGTGATCGTTTGGGATAAATTAATTTAAGTATAGGTTCCATTAGGTCTTCCGCTGGGTTCGCGAACCCTGGTGGCACTTGAGAGTGTTTTGAGCCGAATTTTTGGGACCTGTATGGAATAATTTAAGAAAGGATAACGTTGTTTAAAAGATATATTAGTATTTCATTAATTTAGGACGCCCAGGTGTACAGTGGTTTGTTAAATAGTTTGCTGGGTTAGTACTCTGCAAGGGAAAAGATTTATTTTAGTTGCGATTTGTTTGATTCAATGGACGGTTATACACTGGCGGATGAAAGAAAATTTTACTACTTTTAAAATCACATACCTATTCTAGATTTAGAATTTTGCTAAAAATCACGAAATTCTCGAAATCAGCGATTTTCAACCATATTCTGTGATCTCTAAGCGTTTATAGCTCAAAGCAACGTTAACCGATTTTGATGAAGTTTTAGGCATGGATACGACTTACTGCAATCTAGAAACGGTTTTTTTTTTAACTTTCATTATAGGCTCACAAAAAAGTTTGAAAACCGACATTTACTATTTTTAATCCTTCTAGTTTCTCAACAAAAACTCATCTCAGTTGGACCAATTCTAAAAAAGTTAGGCGATTTTAAAAGATGTAAACTTTCTTTCGTCCGCCACTGTATAATTGATACTACTGTAAGTGCAAAAAATCAAATTCTTTATTACAGCATTACCACTAGCAAGTAGGGCATTTTCCGATATAATTTTTTTTTAAATTTTGACACACAGTGTTTTTTACAAGGACTCTTCAATTTTGTATTTGAAGAATAATTGTGTTAAAAAATCAAGTTTAATGTTATATCTACATCCCCAAATCGTATAACTTCCTTATATTTCCAATAGTTTAAGAAATAACTAAGTGTTATAACTTTAAATCGCAACATATCGTCTGCACTAAATGGTTTACTTAATTCCCGTTCTCAACCATTAAGGGTTGAAATTTAATATTATCTCATTTCCCTCAAATTTGCAAAATCAACATTAATATCAGCATTTCCCATTATGAAAGCAAAAACAAGTCTTTATTTAAGGGTCTTCTTATTCCGAATTTAATCATTCATCTTCCCACTACAAAAGCACTAAAGTTATTTCTCACAGAAATTGATTTCGAACCCCTTCCAAGTGTAACAAATAACATTTCAAATTCGAAACGCCTTTATTCCTATCTAAAAACAATTCAAATAAAGCGCATTCTAAATTCAAGGTAATACTCTTTCCAATAATCTTATCTCAGCCACTTTGCAGAATCACCCAACCGCCCGCTTAGAGCAAGGAAACCAAGAAACCACCTCCCTTCCCGGTCTACATCCCGAAAAATTTGTCCATCCAGCGTCCGAAAACACCGTGATACAAGCGCGCGCGTCGAGCTCGGGGATCAGAGAGTAGAAGGGGAGGAAGAAGAAGGAGCGACTGGCAGAAAGAATTTTCGAGCGGGGCACCGTACCGCGCAGGCAGTCGGTATCCATCTGGCGCGAACTTATCGCACGCACCCTTTTTCTCGTGCTACGGTAGGGCTTGCGCATGCGCGCCGACAGTGCAACACGCGCCCTCCGATGAGCCTTCCGCACGGTTGAGCATTTCCACCATTCAGAATCGATGATGTCACGAAGCGGAGCCAGCATCCCCTCCGACCGCGTCGGCCGGGGTGGTGGTGGTAGCGGTGCTCTCCGCCCATTGGTCCTTAGTACGTCGGGGTACCAACACGAATCGCGGGGTCGCAAGCACGACCCAACGAGAGTCCGCAAGTCGGTGCGTGCCAGTCCGTGCGTGTACTTTACCTAATAATATTTCCACGGCCAGCAGTGCCCGCTGGTGCCCGCGTCTCTCTCTCGCCACCCCGCCCGAGCTCGCCCCCTCTCGCTCGCACCCCCGGGCTCGGGCCCGCTCGCTTCCCCGCCGCACCAAACCCCCCTCCGATCGTCCGCGTCCCCCTTTCTCGCCCTCTCTCTCTCTCTCTCTCTCTCTCTCTCTCGCTCGCGCGCGCAGACACACGCACACGCTCCGTCTCTCTCCCCGTGCCGCGCGGGGGGCCGCTCTCGGGAGCCAAGAAAGCAGAAGAATCACGCTGCAGAGCAGCACGTGTGCTGCGCTCGTGCGGATCGTACAAGCCACCCCCGGCTCGTATTTGCCCCCGTGAGACGGCCGCGCTTCTCTCGACCAGCGAGACACCGTCGCGGAACCAGTCGATCGCTCGGCCCATTATCAGATCCCGCGAGCCGCTCGGTTCTTGGCGCGGCTTCCGCTCGATCCGACTCGACGCGCCTCGTTTCGGTTCGGTTCGGCCAGTGAGACGCGGAGGTAAGTGACTGATGGGACACGTCGGCGCTCGGCGACGATCAACAGAGACGGAATAGTTATGGTAAAACGATCGCCTATGTTGGCCCACTGAGGGACCGTTGCCGATCGTCGCTGCAGCTGGCTTCCGCGGCTCGTGACAGCCGCGTTTTCACGGAGTTCAGTGCCTGGACCGCGCGAGTGACTGCGCCGCGGCTGAGTACCCGCCGTTCTCGTTCCGACTCGTGAAAACTGTGGAAAAAAGTACACGGTGCGACGGTACCACGTTGTCCACGGATTCGTCGTGGGGTCCTCCAAAGGAGATCGGAGGAGCAGCGTCGGCCGACGGCAGCTTTTGGTATGTAATCACGTGGTCGTTAGTGTCCCCACTGTATGCGCTGGTGGGTACCGATTTCTATCCCTGGCGGCGGTCAAATTCGTATCTGCCGGCAGAGTCTAGCAAGTACCTGCTTGTACTTGTATCAGTTTTGATGCCACACTTGTGTTGCACTTCGTCCCATCGCTACGATGTTTTCGTGGTCCTGAATGGAGGAGTTAACGAATCGTTTTGTTTCCATGAAACATTCGCGAATTTCTCGGTTCGATGATGATCCGATAGACTGGCATTGTGATCTGCTTTGAAAACGGAGTGGGGTAAATTTTAATTGAAGTGGTAATCCAATGGACCCGAGGATTTTTAAATAATTGCCGTACGAACTATATCAGTCCAATCGAGTCCCCAAAATTATAATACACACTTTGAACATTGTAGAATATGGAATAGTCGCGTTTTAGTAAGAAATGAAATGTTTTAGTAAGAAAAGCCAGGAACTTACCGGTATCAAGCTCCAAAGTTAAAAAGCGGGTCTATTGGACTCAGTGTGACCATGAAGGGTTGAAAGGAACATTGATTTATTTGAAATAAGAAATTTAAGTAATTTAATCATTTTCCTGATTTTCATTAGTTAATGTGAATACTTTTAACGTTTTAAATTTGTCTTTTTTGAGTTTTACGATACCTATATGAAGTTACAATTATTTTTTCGTGCAAAATCATCCTAGTTTTTCAGAAGGCGTAGCAATAAGAATGAGGGAAGCGAATAAGGAAAAAGAAATTAATTTTAATTTCAACTTGAAATTATTAAAGATTTTGTAATAAGGAGTTTCGAAATTATTTATAAAATAATACAGTCGCGTTTGGAAAATGAAATCACCCTGCAATAAAGTAATGTGTGTGACACTTTTCCGTGTAGCCTGATATTATTTTTAGCAAGGTCGACACTAATTAGGTTTCCCGTTTGGTATCTTTTTCTTGGGTAGAAGAAGGAAATGTGTCCATTTTCTAAGAAACAGTGTATTGTTTGTAAATATAAAGGCGAGCCAGCAAAGATACATTTTGATTCTAGTACAAGGTGTCCTGTTTTTATTATTATACAAATGAATTGTTTATAGGGAAAACGATAAAGGTTCAATTCGACACCTCTGTATTTTTTCGTTTTACCATTTCGAGTTACCTTTCCATGGGTACTGTAAATTCAACTTAATCAGTCGGAGTCAATTGTGCAAAGTGGAGAACTGCTGTCTTAACGATACATATAAGGTTTAATCCGCGAAGTCTCGCCGACCTCAGTTTAGCAACGATCGAATATTCATTTCTATTCATACAAAACCGAATAGAACGGAAAATAGACGACATATTATACAATTAGATTACAGTTATTACAGACGTGCCATTTTATTCAGTGGTTACTTCGTGCCTGAAAGAAAACAGTGCCACCCCATTTCACTGAATTACTTTGAAAGCGATATCTGCGTATCTCAAGAGACGAAATAATAAGAAAAGCGATTGATACCACCCTGGATGATTTATTGAACAAGTAGAATAATTTTCAATTAATCTTCAATTTTACTATCAACCCAACGGGAATGAAAAATATAATAAAAACGTCCTCTGGCACAATTTTCAAATTCCCATTTTCCATCGCTGCAATCTTTTCCTTTATACTTACGCGAGCGATCTCAAACCGATTTTACTTCAAACCAGGGCCAGGTTAAAACCTTTAGAAGCCCTAAGCACTTAAAAGATTTTGAGGCCTCCTATACAGGGTGATCCTTTCAACGCAATATAAACTCCCAGTCGAAAAGATAACACACATTTCTCAATGACGGATGTACAATTTTGTGCCTGCAACGAATCATACGGACAAGTTACGAAGCAGAATATGCGGATCGCTGGGTTTCGTGTACACCAAGGAAAAACTGATTATTACCATGAGTGAAATCACAGCACACTTGAACTTTCATTTAGATTTCTCAGTGTCTTTCTGTATTTCGACTCATGTTGCGCAGACAGTCAACCTTAGAAGCATTATAAATACCCGTTACGAAAATGGGACGCGGGAAGAAGTTGAACAAAGGAGAAATTCAAACAATTTTGGAGTTAAGTAGAAAAACCGGCAAGTTAGTTACAACTTATTGAAAGTTGCGAATAATTATGATGCAAAGAAGAACATTGCTGCATCAAACTCGTGCCTCGCGACACATGAAATTGGTCACAAAACTAATCCCAGAAACATTCGTCGTATACTCCAGACGAGTGAGAATATTATACAACTAATACTGAAACGGAAGCCTGCATCTTATCTTAAGCATTTCCGATAATTCGACTAAAAAGTGTTCCTTTCAAAAGTAACGTTTTAAAATTCAGAAAATTTCTATTTGCCTATTGGTTAATCCAGCACTGCTTCAAACGCCAATAACCACAACGAATCATTCTTTACTTAAATGTCGAAGAAAATTAGTCCAGCAGCGTTCCGGGCATCCCCCGCGCCACGTCACCGTGGAATCGCGCGCGATCCAGCACCATTGTCCCGAGCGAAGCTTCCGTGACTCTCAACGCCGATGCCTCAACGGACTCTACACTCGCCAACGATCGAACGTTCGCCCTGTTGCCCCTCTATTTACGAAAAACTGAATGGCAGGAACGGGGTGGCTGCTCGCGGCCGTGACGCGGCGACGGCTGGCCCGCACCTCGGGCGTCGCGTGATCCCTTCCCAGGAATTAACCTCCGCGACGTTAAATACACGTCGCAGGTTCAGCGACGCGCCGAAAGGAACCCCCTACGGCCGCTTGTCTTGCCGCTTAATAGTCGGTATCAGCGGCGCGCGCTTGTGCACGGGTGTGCGAGGATGCAGATTGCATACACGGCGGCGCGTATAATACAGCTTAGGGCACAATACACCCTCTATGCTCGCGCTATATCAGAGATGAATGTGATTGAACGGTACGCTGAGCTTTCACTGTCTCTGTTTCGCCGTTTCTCCCGGTTGCACGCGACGATGCGCGCCTCCCTCGCCAACTCGCAACCCTCTCCTTTTTCCCCCCCTCCCCGCCTCTCGTCGCTCTCTTGTATGTAGTATTATGGTGTAATTAGGCAATAGACTACATGACTCGCCGTGTAAAATCCGTGGAGCGAATTGTGTCCCCGTATCCGCTTGTCGCGGTGAATGACGGCCGTGCAAGTGTGGACGCCCCGCGGTGACATTCGACGCGCGCATTGTCAGCCTGCCTTTCCTCGTCCAGAGGGTCCCGGCTCTTCCACGGGGGTTTTCTGGAGTAGTTTTCGGCTGCGGCGATTAAAAATCGTTTTGCGGACAGACGTGCGTCGCCGCGGCGCGTCGCGTTCGAATTGGCTCCAACGGCGATGCTGCGCGCACCGCCACTGCGACGATGGTACGCAGAATTGTGGGTGATGTGGTTCCCTAGGGAAAAATTAATCGGAATTTCGTGATCAGTTTTTCTTTAACGGTACTTTGTTTTGGGGGAAGTTAGTTTTTGGTGGTGGGCTGAGCAGATACGCATGATTTTCACGCGTGGGAAAGTTTTTTTCAATATATTTTTGGGAACTGAATTCGAAAATCACAGTAAATATCTTATACCACGTCGGCTGCGAACGGGTTTAGGGTTAACCGTAAATATTAGAACTTACTAGAAGTTTCTAGGAGACTGTAAATATCTACTGGGTAGCCAAGCGACATCATTTAAATAGTTGTCACTTCGGTAAAAACGCCAAAAGAATTTCTACAAACACTTCAAACAATTCAGATTCCTATAAAACCAAGTGATATTTCTAGAAAAGTTTGTAAGACCTGCAATTTTACAGCACTGTGTAATGAATAAGGTAGTAGAAAGTGAAATGATTTTGTTCAGTCTCGTCGCATGAGATTGATTAGAAATAGTAATAAGTAGAAGGACGCGAAATGTTTTTATAAAGAATAGCGCAGTTGGGAGTAAGGGGAATATTATATCGCTTTAGTTACAGTTACGCAGGTTTAAGGGATGAAATTGCCCTCTAGAATTTCACGCTTCTAATATTATTGGGGAAAGTGTTGAAGGTGGGAAGAAATTTCTTGGACAAAAATTGCACAATAATATTGACCGTCTCGGGATCATATTGAACGATTGTACAATACATTGTGTGCCAAAACGGTTTTGATATTTATTTGCAATATGGAATAGACTGCATCCTCTGTGAGCAGTGTTGCGCAATATCTGTTCAGCTTTGACCAGAGTTACTAGGCAATTCCCTACGCGTAGGGAAGAAATGACGTGAGATAGACTTAGCTGATTAGGCGGTTGCCTTCTCCGACGTATATTTTATATTAGCTTAAAGTACCCGGCGTTGCCCGGGGGTCAAAAGGGCGAAATAAAAGAGGAGGGGTGGAATGTCTAGATTCTCTTATACACATACCTACTACAGAAACACCTGCTGTTAGTGACGTTATTAGCAAGACGCAAATCTGTATGAGAAAGTGGAGAATAAAATGTGAGAAAGTGATGTATGCTAAAGGTTTGCTATAAGCTAAAAATTAGGTCTCTAAATCTGCTAGAGACCATATCTCGCTTATTTCTTCTGTTTTCTTGAGTTTATTCGATGAAACTATGCAGAGTCAAATATTCTTCAAGTAACTGCAGACAACACTAACTAAGTTTCAATAACACTAGCGTCATCTGTACAAGTCGAGTGCCTTTCAAATACAAATCTTAGTCATCAGTCCATCCTGTCAACCCGCCGCTCTCAAGCTTATTATACATTTGAAATGAAAAGAAAAAAACATAAAAATGTTCGATAAACAATACAGCTCGATAATGTATTTCCCACTAACCCTGGGCGAAGTTCGATGCAGAACAGTGTGATTATACTCGAACGATAGCGGGGATCTATAGTTGAATCGGTTATTTCAGAAACGATAGACATTTTTCAGCTCTCGAGAAAAACAATAAAACTCGTTTGTTGATACCAGGCAGGTATTCCTCGAATAGTCTCAAATCTACTTTGTATCCTTTCTCGCAGGTCGTGCACATTATTCGCTTGCTTTGAAGACACAGTTGGTTTTAAATGGCCCCGAAAGTAAAAGTCTAATGGGTTGATTAATTAAAGAACATTTTCTTTAATCATCCATAGCTCGAAATCTAAAGTATACATATGTCCACATGATATTTTTACTTATATTAGTCTGCAGATTTGGCCCTTGAAGTATTTATAACGCTTCTCAAAATTGGCCGTCCCCAAAAATTTGCCACTTCCCAAATTTTTCCGCCCCGGCTGCAGTTACTTAGACTATGCCCAAATTCGCCCCCGTGTATAAGTGGCAACCTGTTTATTCGAGTGATGCGATAAATATTTGCAGCGCTGCGTGTGCCTAACTCGAAACCGCGTGAAACGTGACACGTGTCGCTCGTGAAATAAACGATTCGGCTAATGAAGTACTTTTCCTATCGGCCCAAATAAACGCCGCGCTTATATGTATTACCCCCTGACGAAATTATTAATTAATGCGCGTAAGCGAAATAGAATGGGGACGGAAGTCACTGCGTACGGCAGCGCGAGCGAGCAGTTAATTCGTGCGGGTTTCGGTCGTGTATTATGGGGCTGGATTTAGAGCGCGATGCAACGGTGGTGGTGGCAGTGCCATTAACAGTGTTTCGCCGGAAATGTAAAGCATAATGCGCCGGTAGCTGGTGGATATGGAACCTATTACCATCCGCGTGTATAATACCAGCCCCTCCCCGCTGTTTCGCGTTGTTACCGCGCGTTAAAGAACACGAAGGGCTGTAGAACGGTGTACAAATTACCGCGCTGGTGAAACTTTGCAGGAAGACTTTATCCCGCGCCCCGTTCATCAGTCACACTTTGTTCATTGTGCCACGATTCACGATGGCAGGCACTTGGAGGGCGACGGCGGTGCAGTAGCTTCGCGACGTTTAGGGATTACATAGTAGAGCCTCGATTATTTAAGTTAATCGATGGCATGAGTGTGTGGATATGGGAATTTCAATGGGACACTTGGTTTCTAGTATTTACGTTCAGGTTATCATAGTTTGGGAAATTTATTCGAAGTATATATTATATTCTGCAATGACCACTTCTTTGGTTGGTCTATAAATGCATTCGCGGTTAAATGGGAATTTGGAATGTTTAATTTTTTTAGCATATATGTGTATGTCCCCTTACTAAGTTTTAATTATTTCATTGGTATCACTGGTCTTTTCTGGCGAAATTCCCTCTCTATATGTCGCATCAGGAGAAGGGTGCAATTCCTTTCTGTTAAATAATTTTTCATTAGTATTACAGACCCGATAGACTTCCTTCTGATATCTACCTCTGTTAATGAAAATTGGCAAAAATCTTCGTACACATAAATAACAGCCTAACGTTCACATTACCATAGTAGATACGTACATTATGCTTTTCTTGCTTTAATATCGAATATTTTATTTTCAACGTGTTCACTTTTGACTGTTTAGATGAGCAATATTTTGTTAATGGAGAAAATTAATTAAATTATTCCAGAAGCTGCGTATTAAGTCAATTGAGAGGAGAAAAGGAAGTTGTTGGGAATTCTGTAGAGAAGTAGTATCATATAAATTCTTGTGACGTAGGTACCTGTATAATAGACAAAGGAAGATAAGTCGATACGAGCAATTTACGTTCGAAATGGATTACCACTGAACTTTGACAAATCCTGTATTGGATTTTTGCGTTAACGGTGCTCCGTCATGATGCAAATGGACGAAGCTGGAGGTGAGTTGGAGTTTACTAAATCGACAGCTTGGCGTCTTGTAAACACAAGCCAGTGAGATCTTGTTTACGCTCAGTCGCGCATAATCCGAGGTAATCCTCTTGCGCAATATGCGAGTGCGATGTACTTTTCTCCCTTTCTGTCACACTTTGTCCTTTTTCTCCCGTCATTCTCCTCGCCACCCCTTGCTTTCCCCTATGCTGTTGCAATCCCCAGTCGCACGTAGGTATGCCGTGATTTTTTTTCCACAGAAAAATGAAATAACGAAAACAGCGAAACAAAAGAATTAATATTTTCCCTGAATACATTGTACAATATTGTACATCAGCTGTGACTTCGAAAAACTATAATAAGCCACGAGTGCATTGCTAAATATCTTTGCTTAGCCAAAGTGTAAATTACAACGATCGTAAATTACAAAATTCGACCAACGAAGTAGATAAATTAGAAATGTATCATACTTCTACGCTTGATATTCGATTAATTCCCTTAAACAATATTGAGACAGTTCCCTAATTGTTATATACATATACGTACCTGTTTCATCTGACCTTCTAACATCCCCGCGTCTAAGACAGGGTCCGCTAATGTAAGCCTTACTGAAGAGAGTTTAGTTTTATTCGTAGTTTAACCATATTTATTATAAGTGGCTCAAGGGTGTTTTCCTTTTCGTTTTGTTAAGGTATTTTTTTCCCATCGCTGGTAAGAATGATCATTATATTAATGTTACCATTAGCAAAATGTTTTATCTATAGTTACGTTTAACAATGTTGTTTAGCTGAAAGTTTTCGAGGCGTTCGAAAAATTAGTTATTTAGAAACGAGAATGTATGGAAATTTTTTCGAGTTATGTTTTTAGTGCCACTCGAAAGCCGGGAATCCACTGGGAAGCTAAGCTTATGGAACGGTTCTATAAGAATGTGTTGAAGCTAATTTTTTTAAAATGTAGCATAGCATCGCATCGCATATCTTAGCTTAGCTTAGCTTCCCGGTGGATTCCCGGCTTAACTCTGTAGATGGTACCAATCCCTACCAATAAACATTTAAGAAAGGAAAACGGCCCTACTGACGAGGTCAGTAGCAGGCCCAGGACGAAACACTCACTTCTCTCCTTTTCTCCTGTTCAATCCAACCTTCACTTCCATACACACCCCCTACCATTACCTCCTCACTGCTTTTCGTATTGCAACAAATCCTCGAAGAGTTTCCAAAAATGTTCCTTATAGATAATCAACGTTAAATTCAGGTCTAACAGTTGATTTCTCGATTATCTACGTTCCAAATGCCTTTTACCAGAACATCCAGCAAACATTAGCCTTTCTTTCTTAACCGTCGACCATATGACGAGCTTCGAGCATCATAGCCACATTGATTCTCGTTTTCTCCACGTCGAAGGGGCCAACGATACCACTCTTATTCGCGATAACCGGTGTTAAATCATCAATTCACCTTGTGTATCCTTTGCAATCGTTCTGAATGAACTGCCGTGCTGATTCGTGGTCGCGTTTCGTTCCGCGTTCTACGAGCTTCATTCTATTCGTCCCATTCAGACGGCTCCCTCTGTCGCCTGTGCTCCGACGCGCGTGCAAAAAGTAACGATTTCAGGATTTATTACGTCCTAATTAGTTCGTTACTGTCGTGTTTCCTCTCTGCTTGCCAGAGATTCTTCTCGTCGGCTTTATGCCCCTATACACGCTCGGTTGCTAGGCGCGAAACACTGCACGGAGCTCTTATCGAGATCTCTGCGCATGCAGTTGCACTTTGAGTTGAAAGGGGATTATTCGAAAATTTTCTTTTTGCCCCAACGGTTCTGTTCCAGCTGTCCGGATCTCTTTCCCTTTCATTATTCCGATTTAACGGAGCTGCATGCGCGTTCGTTGATTAAACTGTTTGGTTTTAATACATCAACGAGGCTGGAAAGGGGTGGTTCCTGGTGGCAGGTTTCATTGGATGGTATATTAATTTTTTTTTTAATAAATAGAATGAATTGTGGATGTGTAAGAACTACGCTTCGTGTGAGTATTGCTCTTTTTTAAGTTTCAAGTAGTTAAATTCGCCTGAGTAGGTATAAATGAATTGCATATATTTGTTGTTTAATGGAAATGTGGGTAAACATGTTATGGGTAAGTTGTAGAATTACGAAAATGAGATTAGAAATGTTTTACAAATTAAACGCTTTATGTATAAATTTTCTAGTTTATAAATATGTTTAAAGTTGGTGGCTTTCAGAGTGGCTATGTCACAATTTAATACAATATCATTAAGATATTTTATTTTATTTGGGAAAGTGAGAAATGTGGTACAGAGAGGGAAAGAAGTTTCTGGTTTCTACATTGACAATGTGCTTTGAATGAACTCGGTACTCTAAAAATAGTTTGAAAGCTGTGAAGTGGCAATTTCAATTTGGAAGAACGAAATGGAAGGTCAATTGAGATTACTGATAGTACAGAATTTGAAGAATTCACCTTCTTCACATTTAAAGTATTTCGTGATAACAATGGTGTTTAATTAATTAAATATATATTGCAACTAGAAATTGAACAAAAACAATACTTTTCTAAAACAACTGCCAGCAGAAACTATATGTTGCTTTCTGTATTGTTACATCACAAGGGTGTCTTTTGCTACGAACTTTTCTGTGAAGATCAGCCAATTAGTAAAAAACAAAAGTGCCGAGAAAAGTACATTTTCTGAAACTGTTAATAAAAGAAACACGACATTATTAAGCCTCGGACACAAGTATATTGTAGTATGTTAAAACTAATCTTCATGAGTCCATATTTTCAGCAAAAAATGCTAAATGGAATAAAGATTTATAATTTGGTGCCACCTTTTACAAGATTTATATTCTGCACGGATTTTAGTTTTTTTTCATTTGTTTTTGTACGCAGTCTATTTTATTGTGTTATATTTTTGTAGATCCGTAAATATTAAATGAACTAAAAAATTGTACGTATTTGTATGAATTTTAGATATTTTTTTTTAATTTGGATTTGTACAGATGGATTATATTTTATTTTGTTATATTTTTGTAATTCCATAATATTAAGGAAACTGAATATTGTGAAAATAAGTACAAATATTTATTTACTATTTTAATTATATTTTTTTTTGTCAAAAACCGAATACCGGTTCAATCGGTTTTTCGGGAATAGTGGAATTCGAAAACCGGTTTTCTCAAAAGTCGGTTTTTGTATAAACCCTAAAATTCATACAACTCACTCCGACCAAATCACTCGGCGCCACACTAAGAATATCCATAAAACTTAATTGCCCACAATTTCCATAAACTCTTACACTTTAAGTACCTTTCGTTGGAAAATATACTAGTCCTCGTTCCCCGGCTCCGAAGTCACACACACCTATACGACAGCAATACTCGTATCTAATACTCGAAGAGGAATAATTAAACATTCGACGCGCGCTGCTTGCACGATCGCGAAAAGCTCCACGAGACGTCATCGAAGGGCACCGGAACGAGCGGTGCCCGTTCTGACTTCCTTTGCCGTTCGTTAAGAGAGAGCGAGAGAAAGAGGGATGAATCCGGTCGTGCCTCTCGTTGTACATCAGGATCGATCCGTTTGTCCTCTAATTATTACGCCCGCCACCGTTCTCGACCCCTTATCGTTTCCAAGCGATGCGCCGTCTCTCTTTCTCGCTTTTTTATTCCGCCACGCTGACAGGTTTAGTGGGCGTTACACGTGTAAGTAGTTTACATGGCGTCGCGGAGTGCGAGGCCCGGTAATTACGGCACTCGAGACCTGTGAACGTCGCGGCTCGTTCAAAACGCGGCCACCCCGCGTGTATCTAAGCTTTTAAAAGGGATTTCGCGTCCGCAGAGAAACGCGTATTGTGCCCCTTAAGCTCTCTTGTAGAAGAACCGATGCCGATTCTTTTGCTCAACAAGTCGTACCCTATCCAGACCCGAGGGTGGGGGATGTCAGGGACCACGGGGGAGTGGGGGGGCTCGTTACGATGAAGCCAATTAGAACGAAGGGACACCTTTTCAATGTTACAGGGGAAACCTCGTTGCCACGGTAATTACGATGTTTCTTGTCATTGAGTCGGATGAAAGTATATTAATTAGGCGTAGCTGCCGGTGTAGCCTGAATAAAACCGAAGCGAGAGGAAATGCATCGCGAGCTTCTGCGTTACGTAGGCACTCTTTAAGCGGGGGTGTAGCGTGCCAGCCCTTGCCAACCGTTAATGGTAATTATGATTTTCGTGGAATAGGGGAAGAATTGTACGGAAGGAGGATGGAATTTAGGGTTTGTGGGTTCTTGGGATACATTTTGGGGCACTACTGTACTACTTGTTTTTAATCTTAATTAAAATCATTTTTCAAATATTCAAAATGATGAAGAATTTCTATACACTCTATAGGTTAGAAATTTGGTTCTGTATTCTTATACTAAACTAGCTTTACTGCTCCGGCTTTGCCCGAAATTTAGATTCTGATTTTATAAAAAAATACTTTAGCTGGGCAAAATGAGCTGAGACACATTTCGTAACCACAGAGTTCACCGTTCGAAAGTTTTTAAGCGACAGAGAAGCACACGAACACTTTTTGCTTTATATATTAAGATATTTTATGCTTTTTTATCCTTGTGGTTCGATTAATGCTGTGAAATAATTTGGAAAAAATGCTCAATGATGTATGAAAATTTACTTTGTAAATATTCAATATTGAGCTCAAGTCTAACAGTGTTCGGACGAAAATACTGATTTTAATCGAGCTTCGTGTGAATGTAAAAAACATTTTTTTTCCAGTGGAAATTCACTCAGACGGCGAAGTCACTTAAATAGGTACTTAAAGTCATCGCGTTTTTTGTATTAGGATTGGATTTCAAATACAAGAATTGGTACCAGAGAAAGAAAGTTTTTTCACGACGCATGAAAGAATATAATTTTTTAACGTATTATTTGCAACAATTTTATACTTTTATAAATGTATTCCAACGCTTAGGTATGATAAATCACTTCATTCTCATTTTGCAATTTACGGGAAGCTCTTTTCTGTTATACAAGGGGTGGGTGTTCCTTTTTCATGAATCTATTTTTGCGTCCATAACGTAAGTGGAAAAATAACTTAGATAGCGCTTTGTCGTAGAAAAACGTTTCATTTCACCTTTTGAATTTCCTTTCTCAAGAAAAATCAGCTCACGACAGGCGATTGAACGTATTTTGCAACGACATTATTCACTTTCTTCTACCATTTGAAAATTAAACAATCTTTCTCTCGTAAATAGTTACATGTTGTCTGAGGAATATGATTTCGAAAATTCTTTGGCTACATTGCTACATGATAAACACACCTAATTATGTGTAACTTCATGTTTTCGTTTATTTCGAGACAGTTGGGCCACACTTGCTTTACACAAATGACTCGAATTTACACAAGTGTTATCGAGACGAGGGCACACTTTCCGAATAATCTTAAAAACAGGGCTACGGCAGTTGGAAAAAGTCGGCTTGTATATTAGGAAGTTACTTTGTGGGTTACTCTGACCAGTATGCGATTTTAATACAAATATATTCTCTGTTTTCTGTTTTAAACTTCTATACTGATATACTGACCGGTTTTAAAATTCGATTAAAAAATCTGTTTTAATTTTTGTTTCTTACGACCATTTGATTTTATGACAAATGGCTGGTATGTTTAGTGTTAAAATTCTAATAACGTCCTACGATAGTTTTTCTGAGTTTTCTAATCAGTGAGTGAGAACGTTGAAGGAACGCTGTGTAAATTATTAACCCTCAGTTGTCACATTGGGTAGAAACGACCCAAATTTGACTTTGAGGCATCATTGAAAATGGTACTACTGGAGCCAAGTGTTATTTATTAAATATTGTTTTGTTAAATTTTTAATTTTTTCTTTAATAAAGTAGCATATCTCAAAAGTATAACCATAAACTTTTAGTTAAAAATATTACAAATTAAGAAAGTTACGATTCTTCAAGCTAAACTTTTCCCAGAACATTTTTTCCAAATTTTTTAAACATGATCTCAGAATTTTTGGGACTCAACAACAGCAGCTGATTGAAAATTGTCTTGGGTCGAATCGATCCGTGTGATAAATACGTTCCAAAGAATAGATGTGACAACCGAGGGTTAATGTCGATTAGAAACACGATGGTAATTTTTAAAGGAGACTTTCATTGTTTTAGTGACCGGAAGTGCCTAAAGGCCCGAAGATTCTGCCTTCGCAGCAGCTGGGCGCTGCGGTCGCTCCATGGCCGGGCGCCACCGGCCTCCTAGCCTCTGTGACCGCTGACGACATGGCACACAAAGGTAATTTTTCATATTTTTCGCATACTATGAAGGAAGAGAGGGAAACGATTTGGAAATAAATAGAGGAGTGGTTTATTTATCAAGCTCTTCCCTATATTGTTTCTTGATATAGGGTGAAAGCACTAGTAGTCGACCACTTAAAGCTAAACTCGAATGAAAAGTTCTGAAAAAAAATAAACAATCAATGTTATAAAATATATAAAATGTATCGAAGTAATTCAAATGTATTTAATATATCACTAAATATTTTGTGTTAGTAGGAAAGTGCGGAGAAAATAAATAATTAACGTTAAAAATAAAGTGTCCGAATGCATTAATAATCGACCGCTTAACTCTAAAAGTCGACCGGTCCAATAGCTAGTAATCGACCACCTTCTTTTAATATAAAATTCAAAATAGGTTATGTGAATAGTTCAAATGTGAGTTAAATTTCGTTTCTGTCATTTTGTTTCTGAGGTTAAATTAAGAAAAATTATATAGTTTAATACGTGGTCGACTTTTAGCATTCATTGTGAATGCAGTTAGTTTCAGAAGTCGACCGCTGCGGTCGACTATTGAAAATTGAAAGGGAATGATGATCCAGTTACCGACCTCCCATATATAAATAAATTATCCCATTTTTTTTTAAATCTTTGAAGCGCATATCAAATTGTTGATGCTTTTTCAGTGAAATAGTATAATTTTCCAGTAAAAAATGTATAGAACTGAATTACATTTGTCGTTTCTATTCAAAGCACACTTATGCTTCTCGTGTTAGAAAACAGCAGTGGCACATGTAGAATCAAAATCGGTTTACAAATCTCTTTAAAAGCATTTATTTTATTTACCTATGACGGGCGCTTTTTGTCGTATTGTAAAGTTAGAAATTCAAAATATAATATAAAATTGTCATTTAATAAATTCTTTATTTCAGTACTTATTTCTTTAAGCTAAACAATAAAAGTGGTCGACTACTAGAGGGTGGTCGACTACTAGTGCTTTCACCCTATTAAGCGATTACAGGGAATGGATTGTAAGAAAAGTTCAACGAGCTTGATTAAAATAATATTAAATTCAAAATAGTGGGAATAGCAGTAATTATTCAGCTCAACATCCATGTTACATCTTCCACTGTAATTTTCACTATTTTAAATTAAATATTAGTACGAATAAAAGATGTTAAATCATGCTATTCCTTGAACTCGCCTTACTACCCCCTACAATCTTATAAATAAAAGTCATAGATGCAGTGCCATTTAAAAGTTCAATATTACCTTGATTTTGTTGAGAAAATTTTTCTTTGAAATGTTCTTATTCCTTTATGATACCCACATAATACAGATAAATTTTTCCAAACAACTTCGTCTGTCGCCAGCGAACAGTTTTCGAAGTTTTTCGACTATACTCGAACGCCGCTACATTACTGTTCGATGCGGATTTCTTGTTCTCTTGGACTGCGATACTCAGCAATGTTCTCCGAGAAGAATGAAAATCTGAAAATTAAAAACTTTTGTTGATTCATGTAAAATTGACACTTTTCAAGAATCGTCCGAAAATTCAAATACGCAGCGAAATGATTAAAGTGAACTATTTAAATTGCAACTCTTTCCCCAAATTCAGGAATGGACATAGTAAAAATGAATTATAAATTAATCTGTTAATAGTAAACATAACGTGCATATACAATTTAATGTAATCGACCGCGAAGGTTCATGTGCACCCTTTTTACTTTTCACTGTGCCAAGTACCTGAAAAATAAATTGTGTCAAATTTTGCGTACGCGAGGCCCGCGATGCTCGCCTGGGAGGAGGCATTATCGGGGACCCGCGGAACTCGAAGGGATATCCTCGAAGTCGAATCGAAATGTCCAAGAATCAAGAGGGAGACGTTCAGTTGATGGCTAAGGCGTTTAACCCCATTAGTCTTGAATGGAGGTTCGCCGGTTCTCTCTTTCTCCTTGTCTTTCTGTGTTGCCATCGCTCTCCCGTCGGCTGTGTCGCCCGCTCTGGCGCTTGCTCGAGCTCTCTTAACACGAGGGTCCAAAGAGGATGAACAGACGACGTCTCAAGGCTTTCTAAAGCCGGCAGGCTCCTGCCCTGAAACTGGCTGCTCACTTCACGTATTGATTTCCATTCTCTTACGCCTTCCAACGCTCGCCCTTTTCCGCGGCTTCTCCCGGCCCTCCCGCGGAATCACCCCCGCCCCGATAATCGCGAACGAAGATGACGAGGAATCTGTCACCCGCCCCGCCAGTGATTAAACCGAAGGGAGACGGGACGCTACGGCCAAACGACGTCTGCGATCCGTCGCGTTGCTCACGAATGTGGGCTACGGTGGAACTGGGAACGAGCAGTTGGGGCTGCCTGGAGGGAAGGAGTTAAGGGAAATTGTATCGTTAGGTATACTTCAATGGTGACTAGGTCTGATTCAGTTTAAAGCTTTAGAGGAATACATTCGCTTTGTATTTGTATGAAGCTATCCAAGATGGACTTTCTATTACAGTGGGTGGCCAAATTATTATACTTAAACAAAGAGGTTCGACATTTTGTAAGTTTAAGCGATGGAATGGCTGTAAAAATGGTCGCAAACAATATTTAAAAAACGCATTTTCTCGCTTGAAGTTTCTAGTTTTGGAATCAAAGACCCTGACGATTTATCAAGACGAAGCGCAGGAAACGAAGTTTCAGAAATTGTTGCCTAGTTTGAATCTATGCACAGGCAAAAAAAATCCGGCAAATCCAACGAAGCTCTTATAGAGCGAACATTTCTCTTTAATTTCGATTTTTGGGTTTTTTTTGTTCGATTTTTATTGACCGAGGTATTCGCGATCAAAGCAAAAAAGGTACTCTTCAGTTTGAACACTTATAATTTGCGAACTCATGATCGTAGACAAATTTTCCTTAGTGTTTTGGAAAGCGAAGAAAGTTTCCTGTTAGAACCTTTGCCAATTTAAAATGATCCTAAAAAATTGACGAAAATGTTTTGAGTATAATAATTTGACCATCGTCTGTACTTTTGTGTTCCTGTAAATAGATACCTACTGGATAGACATCAAAGTCTTATATGTTGCATATTTGAACCTGCCATTTCTGTATCACTCTCACTATTACACAGATCTTCTTTGAAATATTATTGTCTGAATACATCCCGCGGTCCTAAACTATTCTTTTAATTCCTAAACACAATACTAAAATTCAAATTCATCATTCCTCCAGCAGAACACGAATAACATTCCACCGAAGCGTATAACACGCGTCTTTTATGGCGTCCCAAGTGAGATCAACGCTCGGGCAAAGAAGCGCACTTTCGATTTCAATATCTAATCTTCCACAAATCGTTCTCGGGTCTCCTAAAGATTTCCCAACAAGGGAACACGGCTCTCACTTCAGACTACGATGACCCCCGGCAGATAATGTTTCGGTCGGTTTCACGGTTTTCGCGGGGGGTAATCTCGAGGTGACGTGTTAAATGGTCGGTAGGAATTAAATCATCGAAGAATCTACAAGTGAGCAAGCGACCGAGAATCTGCACGGTGCTCGAAAATCCACGAGTTATCTGACCGAGTGCGGCTCAGTGGGGTGTGTAGCGTTAAGTTGGCGTTAGCTCATCGAATCGCTCCGATGGAACGACGTCGGCCCTGATGCCAACAGACGAGGGTTTTGATCGATCGTACGTACAAATCGCGTTTCCGGTTCCTCCGCGTGACGAGGACAAATCGAGTTCTCCCTTTTTTTTTCTCTATCTCCCCCACCCTCTATTTGCGATTGTCGATATTCGACGGTAATCGAATCCTCCTCAATTAGAAAATTTTCAGCTTCTATTTTTCGCGCGATTCCCAATCGTCCGTGATGGCCGCTCCTACTTCTGACATTTCTGCGTTCGGCTGGTAGAAATTTTGAAATTGCTCGTTGACGTTTAATGCGATATTGATCGCCCACGCAACAAATTTTTATTCCATTTGGGGATCTTAATTCAAATTCACGCTGTTTTAAACAGTCTAATTATAACGATTTAGGGTACAGTATTATTTTACTTTAATAGTGCTTCAAATTTCCCGCCATAATTTTTGTGTACCATCTTCATTTAAAAAAATTCCCATTTTTATAATATCGAAATGGGGAATGAGCTTCTTTGATCTGTTTTATCATGTTTTACTGTAGTAGCACGCAATGACACTTTAACATTGCATGTAATTTGATTAAAGTATCATAATTTTACAAGGAATCACATTAATTTTCCAGAAATCTTAATGCAATTCAAATTCCATTTCCTTAGTAGAAATGTGAGGCATCATTCTCCCTTTCATATTGATTTTTTTCGTTACTTCCTTATCTACATTCAGAAATTCAGTTTTGGGTATACTGGATGATTAATTTACAATATTGATACTTGTAATATCTGTTCATCTTATTTCGTCTCGTTTTATTGTTTTCTTTGGTATCTATCTGTTTTTTATTTCAATTTTAATTTTACCTTTTCATGTTATTATAATGTGCCAAAGAGTTATTATTTCGTAATAAATAAAATAAAAACTAAAGAAAATAACACCATGAAGCCTTCATTGTGTCATTCTAAATTCTTTAGTGTATTTTAAAGTTACGTTGTGATACACAGTTGAAATTTATTATTACAATAAATCGTATGAATAGTGTGAAATAAATTTATTTTTTTATTTTTTTAGACGTGTGTTCTCGTCGATATTTAAGGGGACTTTTCAAAACCTTGCGCCACCTAATGTGTCCAAAAGGCACCACAACACAATTTATCAAAAAATTCCATTGAAAGGAAAAGACATTTATTATATTCGTTCTTTAGATGCAGTTTGAAATTAGCTTTCACATATTTCTCATAGTTTCAAATCCAAAGAATATGTTGAAGTATCCCATTTTGCATTTCCTTTTTTCTTACTTATTATTTTGGTACAAGGGGCATTGACTTTCTTTTCATATTGTATTATATCAATCAGGGGAGCACTGCCTCGTGCTTTATTTTTAAATTCACACCCTCCACAGGTCGAACTTTGTAAAGAACGTCTGAACTGTAGCTGGCATCAGATTTCCGTACATTAATCATCTCCATGCAGCTGTGGTATTGTTGATAATAGAATGGTGTAATCGTTAACACTTTAGGCATGCTAGCAGTTCTTTGTTAAAATAAAGAATGCATAATCTGAGCTTCTAAAATTTTAAACAATTTAATACTAGCGCTAGTAGTGGTTGCGGTGAGTAGTGTACCTTGGAATTGAAAAAAATATCGCGATGTATGTAATACATAACAAGTGTACTGCACATTATAATTATTTAATAATCATTTCGTAGTTTGACAAATATATAAAAATTCACTGCTCCTTTATAGGTAAAAACAAAATAGCGTACTCTCCTTTATACAACACAGTTTAGATCATGATTTAGATGAAATAAATTTCGATATTAAACATTTTTTTATATTTAGTATTAGGTACTATAAAATTCAAAACTGTAAATTCCTTCCTGATTATGTTGAACAGTATAACACGTAGGGAAGTAATTTAACTGGCAACAAAGTTTGCAAAATTGACATAAAAATATTGGAAAATTCTGCAATGTAAACGTGAAAGATTCTGTAGCAGTGAATATAGAAGCCTGTATTCCTAATGAAGTGGGAATAGTCGTAGTGTTATTCCTCGAGAAGCTTCGCCAGATATTGCATTTAATAATAAAGTTTTTGGGTCCATTCATGTTCACGACCACTCAGTTACTCCGTTAAGGAACTCTGTGACTAACGACCAAAGACTTGGTTGTAATTTCTGCCGAGAGTTTCGAAAGTTCGACAAGTTCTCGTGTTCCCGCGCTGTTCACGAAAGGAAGACTCTATAAATTCTGCAATTAATTTGCTAATGGATTACAGAGGCAGCGACTTCGCCACTCGAATTTCTAATTATAATTCGTTCGTACCGCATAGTCATAAAGAAGAATAGTAAAAATACTCAAAAAAGGGGAAAATAAAATACTATATCACAATCAATACAGTGGAACATTTCTCATGTTTATATGTTTCTCCTTATGCTTCGACGTTCGTGAAGGAAAACCATTCATTCTATATTTTCGACTCATTCTATTGTATTTGTAGATGTAATTCAGAATTATTATTACAAGAAAGTGTAAACATAGATGTCATAATGAGCATTTAACTGCGCGACAGAGCAGTCAAAGTGTTAAAATCACAGAATCCTATACCTTTCCTATTATTTATTGCTGCCAGTTACATTCTACTTCCCGATAAAAACTCCTGCATTCCACGAAATCGCTACTTAAGCCTGCAAAAACTCATACCTACTAATTCATCAAACGAAATATCAGAGACGGGGAAAATTGATAAGTTAAGTAATCGAGAAATCTGTAGATGTCCAAGCTGATCGTTTCGTCGTCCAAGAGGCTCGTCCGCCAATGACTGTGTCGTTAGACGCATGTCTGCTGGGAACAAGGAATTCGCGTATCGTGAAACGCGAGAAGCCACCCCCGAGTCGTGGCGCTTTAGGGCGATATCCGTGCAAGAATCCCCCGGAAGTTTGGGAAATCATTCGACCTCCGGCTTCGCCGCGAACAGTCGGCTGTCAACGCGGCGTCTCGTCGACGAACCAACCCCCCCTGGCACCCCCTGCGAAGCTTCCTCCCCTCGTGAGGGATCGACGGTGGTGGCAGTTAAAGGAGAATGGAAAAGGAGCACGAGAAGTGAAATAAGAATAAGAAAAGATCGCTTGGCGCTACACGCTCTCCTCCTCCGCCTCCCCTCTCTGCCTCATCCTGCACCTCCCCCTCACCCTTTTGTAACTGGGAATGGGAAACGAGTCGTGAAGGCGAAAAAAGGAGGAGAGAAAGGGAGGAGGGGGGGTCCCCCCGAAGCATTGATCGTTTCTGAATTCCGAATAGACGGTAACCTCGCGGAGCGTTTCTTCGCACAGCTCTGTTCTCCGTTGCCAAATACACGTGTGCTGTTCCGCGTACAGTGCCGCGCGAGTAGTAAGGGTTGAAATCGGTAGCGGGTGCTTTCCTGCCTGATCGATCACCTCTCGCGCTCGATGCCTGGGACTCTGATTAAATTCAGATCTGATGCAGTCCGCGTGAAATTAGGGGAGGGTTTAAGTCACCATTTTGTTTAAAAAATACAGGGTGTCAATGTTTGCAATCTCTGTAACGTGCGTTATTTCAATAAGTAGTCCAGTAGCCGAGAAGAGATTTGGTACCTCGTATATACCTTCAAAAATATTCCTGTACAGTTTACATCGCAGTTGCACTTTGAGTTAATCGCTGTATTCGTGCAAGGAGTACTATTCGAAAAGGAAGAACGAAATAGGAAGAAACGGTGGTGGATGAGGCAGGAGCTCGAGGAGCTGTTGAAAAAAATTGCCTCGTCGTTGCGCGCGAAACAGATAGAACGTTACTTTGATCCCCCCCCCTTGGACCATATTTCCTCGCTGTCCTCGAGGGATACGCTCTCTCATTCAATTAATTCGTAACTGCCCCCGCGTAAAAATGCCGACACCCTGCTCCCCGTCTGTTACGCCGAGCGAAAGGGGTGGCGGAGGTGGCTAAGGAATTCTACCTTCAAAGCTCGCCTCCTCCGTCCAATGGGACCTTCACAGGGGTAGTTTCCTCCTCTGCTCTTCTTCTACTTGCTCTTCATCCCCCTTCACCTTCTTCCCCCTTTTTTTTTGCTTCTTCCAACAGTCGCAACTCTGGTCCGTGAAGAGGTGGTGGCGTGTTTGTGCAGTAAACAGTTGCTGCCTTCGTTTCTTAGGCAAGGCGGAGGAGGTTGTTCTTTTGTCTTTCGCAGCTCCGTTCCGCTTTCCACCGAGCACTCCCGGGGGGTGGAAATGCTCGCTTCGTTTGGCGTCTCGAACGCCTTCGACGGTCGTTACAATTACGCGACAATTATAAGTGCTTCGTGTCCGCGCCTGCTTGTTCTTTGGCCTTGCCTCTGCTCGCCTGCTTTTCGAGTGTTTGATCTGCCTCGCGTGTCACAGGAATTTATATACACTGTAGCGCGAAATTATTCGCACCGGCAGCAGCTTGATGAAAGCTTCGGAATGAAAGCCCGATGAGGATACTTTTTTAATAATCTTTTATTTTTTAATGTGTAGCTTATAGTCTGCGTTAAAGAACGGTGGGGCAATGTAGTACCATTTTGTATGAAACCCGGGGAACAAGGAAGCTACAACAATTATTGAAGGCTCTGCAGCAAAAAAGAGACAGCTCCAGAATTTAATGAAATTCAGTTATAGGTAGCATTGAATGTAAAAAACAAATGAACTCTGAGTTAATTGAAGGTGGAAACCATGATAACAACCATGATAGAGCAGAGGAACATTGAGACTATTTCATGATTTAGTAAGAATATTTCACTATAATGTTTCTAACCATGTAGATTGATGTTTTCTGATATATTTTCATGTATCTAGTAATTTAGATAGTTTTATCACATAATAATGGTGTTTAATGTAATTATTTACCCGAGGTAAGAAGATATTTATACAGTTTGGTGCAAAAAAGGAGCAGCTCCAAATGTTGAGAATTCACCCTGCTATGGAGGAAAAAGATTTTTGCTGAGTAATAATGCTAAATGCTGTGTTAATATGTACATTTTAAGTGGCTGAAATTTTTTGAACATGTCTAAAAATATTTTGTTAACACTGTTTTTGTTATTATAGTTTTCGAAAAGTTGATACATTTGGATTGCCCTCTGCTTAATGTAAAGTGTCCAATTTTAAACTGGTTATATAGCATTTAATATTACGTATCTTATATTATCAATGTAATGAGGTCACGAATTTTCTTGGAATATGATATTGCATAAACTTAGCAATGCCCGTGTTTGGTTAAATATTGTAGTTATATCATCTTACATTAAAATGGTTTCACTTTAGAGCTGACAACGTGGTGGGCGTAAAAGGAAACTGTTTCCATTTGGAAAATAACCATACCTCGAGTAGATTTTGTAAAATATAGTGTAAATATTATAAAGTCTTGAATACGGTAGTGTATTTCAAGCATTAAAATACCACAAACATTCGAATTTTAGTCAACGAATTTTTGGTCTACAGGAGTAAAGGATGAATCTTTCAGAAGCCCAACAGAAAATTGATACCTCCAGTACTAATCATAAATTATCTGCATAAGTACTAAAAGTGAGGAATTTTGAAAAAGTTTAACTGATCAATTTATCTTCTGAAAGGTTGATATACAAATATCTCTCTCTAGAAGAATTTAACAGATATACTTATCCCTACTACGAATCTATTACACCAAACAGGATCACAGAGAGGAATATGAAAGCAGACATGCCGAGTACGAAAGGATTGTCCAGCGAAATGAAAAGTCTGAAACAAATACCTCAGACTTATTATAATAAGGACGCTACCAAGGATTCTGGGATGAGTCAATGATGGGTGACTACGACTGGTTCCTTTTAAGAGAAACTTATCTCAATGCGGGCAAAGAAAACAGGAAGACCCAAAATAAAATACATTTAACCCTTATGTGATCAACCGGGTACCCGGGTACCCATTTCTATGTTTCCTTGAGTAATTTTTTGTTCTGGTGAAAATATCGCAAAACGGCTCCGGAACCCCATTCTTTAACGTCTTTTGCCCCGATATACGTTTTTGAAAAAAAATTTTAAAAAAGATTTTAAATAATAATGCTTTCAATTATGTTGTAGTTTCGAGTAATTTATCCACTCAAATAGTTTGAAACGGCAGTTGGTATATTATAGGAATTGAAAACTAAGTGTTTCGAAGAAGTACGAGAGTAAAATTATCGCTGGTATTCTCCTTTAAACTTTTAGTTGTTCACATAAGGGTTAAATCTTAATATATATTTCACCAAGAAACAGGAAGAAATGCAAAAATAGGGGAAAAGTTGAAAATAGGCACTCCCACTATAGTATCGCTCATAACTTCCTTATTTGTGCATTGATTTTGCTCAGGTTGAGCTTGTTTTCTTCGTAAAGGTGCGCACTCCACGTAAAAAATAAGAAACTGGACGATACATAATAATTTCTATGTTTTCCAGGCTATGTAGTGAATTTGCGATTTCAATTTCGGCCCCAAAACATTACATTTTTTTAAAGCTTCCCTCGATTTCGCCAAAAATATTGGCCCATTTGGAAAAAAATATAGGAAAGAATTGTATGTAATGTAATTACCTGTAATTTAAGAGTCGTCGCGATCAAGTCGGTCCACTCTAACGCGAGATATGGCGAAAAACGTCGGGTCGGTCTTCTTAAAAAATTACCAAAATATCCATCGGGCGATATCTGAAAAACGTATCCTTAGGATTTCATCTCATGCCGATTTTTGAGTTTAGGGGTTATTAATGTCAGATATCCCCTGCTCATTACCAACAACCTCCCCCTCGCCAACCCCCAAATAATCCTCTAAAATCCATCGCATAAATTGTTAATTACCCTTGAGCAGTAATCTGATTCGCCAGGAAAGGTGATTTTAATTACTCACAGGGGTATCGCTGATAGCGATCTCGAAGTAAGACCATGGAAGATGGGCCCTTGAGACGGAAGATCCTGCTGGTCGGTCGAGACAGTCGGACAAGAACTGTACGTCTTGCATCAAGTGTATTCGACTGTAAAATTCCCTCTTCAAACAGAAACGGGTGGCTGGCACATTTCGGCGGGTGGCTTGGTCCACCCTGAAAAAGACGGGCGAGGAGGAAAAGGGGGGGGGGGCGGGCGAAAGGGAGAGAGAGAGAGAGGGAGAGAGGGTAGTTCCAAGGAATTCGTAGTCCAATACAGAAGCACAACACGGGGAGAGGAAGCCCGTGGAGAAAATTCACCGTGAACCCAGCACACGTACGGAATGGCTCGATAGATAGATAGCCGTAAAATCTACGGCTCTGCTTTCGTCCTCCAGGTTCCTTCTGTGACGCGGAGGGAACGAGAAAGGGGGGGAAGGGTGAACGGGGGCCAACGGAAGCTCGTATGGACGGAGTAACGCGCGTATACAGAGGGTATCCAACAGCGGAAACGGGAATACGACGGGGAACAGTCCGATACTTCAGAATATAAAAGTATATGAAAACGATTACTAGTAACTAGGGGATGCCTACTTTCCGGCCGAGTCGTGCGCGCAAAATGCCGTATAAAATTATCGTTGTGCCCTGCGCGGGGAGCCGGGTGCCCCGTTTCTCTCGTGACCCATGCATCCCATGTAAGTTTCTTGTTTTCCTTTTTACCGAATGTGCGCGTATATTGCTTTCGTTGGAGCGAAGGAAACGGCCCCACGAATGGTGTCTTTTCTCTCTGTCGTTTGGACACGAAAGTGGCGCTCTGAAAGAGATTTAAACGGCTGGAATTTGGAGCTCCGGGTGCAGGTAGTTTGGTATGAGTAATTGCTTGGGATAAATAGTGACGGCAGAATTCTCAGAAGATTATGTTTTTACTATTGTGTTATGTTATTGAAGTGTCTGAAATTTTATTTCCCTTCGGTTCAGTAACATCTTCTGAATCTAGTTTACTACAACTAGCTATATTATAGTATACCGGCGTCCACCGGGTAAAACTTCCATTTTCACGGAGTGTCAAGAGGGTGAAATAAAGGAGAGGGGTGGGATGTCCAGATTTCATGGTAGCCTATATTTTCCGCAGGGTTCTAGACAGTTATTACTCTGCAAAATTGCTGTGCAAAATTTGGTTCAGTTCGCTTAAAAAAATCGGGTTGAAAAGTATCCTATATGTTATTCCTGGTCCTAGACTACGTACCTACATACAAAATTTCAGAAAGATCCGTTGCGTAGTTGCGAAGTGATTGAGTAGCAAGCATCCAACATTCAAACACACTTTCGCATTTATTATATTAGTGGGACTAGTAAGATAACATGCCACTGTATAATATCTCTTCTAGAACAGAAGAAAGTGTTTGTTTAAAATGAAACCGTAATTTCTTTAACTTAGAACGATATTATATAAACGCACGTCTTAAGGCTAATACATATTCAGTAAGCAATACTAAAATAACACGAACTTTCGTCCACAGTTCAACGAAATATCATTGAAACGTGAACACAACTATACCGAACAAAGTTAAATATTGAAACGGTCCCTGAATCAAATTACGTTGGTTTGATACAACAGAAGTGAATACTTTTTCATGCAGCACCTACTCGAGCAACAAAATGATAATCCAAGATGGCGAAGCTGTAGAAGTATACGCACAGTACCTACATATTCTTACATCTTAATTCTTCTTCAAGTTATACTTGTAGAAACACCACGAAGCTCTGACATTCTTTCCCTTCATTTCTTTCTGTTATTAATTACCCGTTACGCACAGTGCTCGAGATATTTATTATTTTATCAAATGATATTGCTATGAATATTTCGCGAACTACGCAAATTTCAGAGCGATGCAATAAATATTTGCAGTACCGTGAGTACGACTGGTGACTGAAGCCAGAATCTCAAGAATTCGGACGTGCAAATCTGTTTCGCAGCAATGTACTTGCGTTCGAAAAAAAAAAGGGACGAAGAAAAACAAGGAAAATAAAAATGGAAGGTGGAGTGCATTAGCGTGGAAGCTCATTAACGCAATGAAAGAAAAGAATGAGAGGCCCGACGACCCCTCGCCATTGTCAGGACGTGAAGCTATTGCGATGGGAATTTCATGGATTCTCCACGGCCGTCGCGAATAATGTCCCGATCGTTTCACTGATTTAACGCAGAAAGTGCACGGAGAGGCCGGAAGACGTAGTGCCTTTCGGTGTTCCCTTTTAATACTGCCCCTGGACCGTACTTACGAGTGTCGCCACCTTCGGAGCCCGATGCCGCATTAGCAATTAAATCACCGTCACGCTAAATAAAATTAAGTCAATTACCCTTAGGCTGTGGTTAGAATTGATGGGCGTACTGCGTGGATACATATCGTTCTTCGCATAAAATCCGTTGGAATGAGTTGATTTCCCAAAGGAATTTAATTTCTCTTTCAATTTCGGCTGGATTCGTGCAATGGGTATTTAATAATTATATAATAAGTTCAGTGTTCGAAAAGCGATGTCTGTGACATGTAAGAGAAAAAATATATTTACATGTTTGTAAAAATTCTAGCAAAATATCCCCGCGCTTCGCTTCGGACCTAAGAGATATTAAGGACTCCATGAAAACACATTTCACCCCTCGTCACCACCCCCTTAGGGGTTGATTAGGGCAAAATCCTGAAATTGGTTTTTAGGCATTTGTGTGAGTAACCTTTGTAAGTGAAAACCGCGTTGATATCTAATCGGGCCTAAGAAATAATTAGGAGTCCGTGAAAATATATTTTACCCCTTTTTACTCCCTTCGGGTTGGAATTTAAAAGTATCCCTTATCGAGCACCTACGTCGCAAAAGGAATATACCCTCCGAATTTCATGTTTTAGAGGGTGAGCGGTTTAGGCTGGACGGGGATGAATCAGTGACATAACGATTATATAAGTAGGGTAATTCCGGGAGACGCAGTCGGGCTGCTATATTCAGATTCTACATCTGTGTATATATATGTAAAAATGTGTTAAGGTTCAGAACAATTAATTCTCTAGAAATCAACTGTTTCGACCAACTCTCCAGCCCGACTGCGTCTCCCGGAATTACCCTATAGATTATGTTGGCACCTGGTTTATTGTGGCAAGGCCTCATTCTATGGGACATAAATTTCAAGATATAATTCTGTCTAATGGAACAATCTTATTTTTTGTATTATTTATTATTGCCGCATCAACTGCTACAGGTTATTAACAACAGTTATCTTATCTTCATTACTATTAACATTTCAAACTGTCTTTTAACGATTACGAATCTTTTTTAAAGTACAAATTTCATATCATAACGAAAGGAAAATCGACCATAAAATTGTATTCTTAGAATTATATGAATGAAATTATACCATAGCCGTTGTCGACTGTGAAACTATCCATCATCCAAACCTACCCAGCTGCATATCATTCCATTCAAAGACCTCTAATATTCACCAATTTCTCGAACTCTGACCAAAGATCTCAATTACTCGCGTTTGAAATCATAATCCTTGAATAAACACCGAAACATCAATTTTTTAATCGAAACACGAGACTACCCTTTAATTTATGCTTCCCTCGCAAACAGTCGTTCTCTTGATATACCAGCCGTCGTCGTCTCGTGTCCCATTCTACCGCTGCAGTTTCTGCAGCAGGGACAAAAACCGTGTGACGTAAACCGCGCCCTTACGGCGACAGGAGGAGAGGGTGGCGGTGGCGGCGCGGAGAAAATAGCGACGGTGTGAAAAGCTACCGCGACGACGACACCGACGTCACCGTCGCTTTTGTACGCCATGGATAGGAGCCTGCGACAACGCGAGCCTTAATCGACCAGACGAGTTTCCGAAGTATCCGACGAGCTGAACTCACCCCCGCCAACGTCTCCTCCTCCTATCGCTCCAGTAAACGATATTTGGAAATGATTTAGCGATGGGTTCAAGGCTCGCCAAATCACTCGGATTATAAGTATGTGTCGCGAGCTTTGAGTCGCGCCGACTATCAGTCACACCAGAAGTTTTTGATAGGCTAAAGGCTTGTGTTGAATAAGTCGAGTAGAAGTTCTACTATCTCCATTACTAGAGAGACGTGATGGTTTGAATAAGGAAATATTCGGAAGCGAGAACTCTCGCTTTCTCCATTGCGGTTATTCTGCAGTGCTGAAAATTACAGAAACACGTCCACCATCTTGAATATTATACACAGCGAATCAGAAAACTGAGACAAATCACATTTCTTTCTTGCTTTTCTCAATTGGTTGAAAAGATCTAATTTCCCACTCAAATGGCGTTCAAACATATTTTTCTCATTAAACGAAATAATTTAAAACATTTCACAACGCATTGCTTTCTCGATCACCTTACTCCACTACTTTTGCACGCAGAATATCCAAACGAATCGATTTATGTAAAAATAAATCTTCCCATTAAGAAAAAAGGAGTGCAACTTGCTAAAAAGACTTGGCTATAGGAAAATGGATCTCTTTAAGCCATTCAGCATTTTCCATCGTCACTTTTCCATTACAACCAAAAAACAGATATGACTCGTCCCAGATGAGTGATCCACCCCGTGTGGACTGGAATCGATGAATCGGGGCGAGGCCTGAAAAAAGATGGACTATTTCGGCAGACTTAACAGAATCGCCGGAGGGAGAGAAAAAATACGGTGGCTGGCGTACTGAATAAATATTTTGACAAACCGTCTCAGAGGGGGCAATGGTTTTCGGCACCCATGGGCTCGTCGACAACTGTCGGCCTAATTTTCCCCTAAACATTTCCGGAGATTACATCGGCTTCTCATTGTACTTGCCCCGTGGTCGTTGGATTTGCTCTTTCAACAGAGAACAGTGTAGTTTTTGGATCGAGGAGAACAGATATCCTTGACACGCTGCCTCGCCACCATTGATACCCGCTAGGAAAGCTAGAGCTTTACTTTTAAATGGTTTTTAATGTCGTGGGGCAAGGCTATCGGCGTCGCTGGCAATACCTGAACCCTGACTTGGGCGAAAATGATTTGAAATAAAAGATAATACTCGAAATAATGGTTTATTTGGAACAAGTGGCGTTATTTTGTGGTGCAACCAAATAAGTCATTTCAAAACGACTTCTTATTTTAGAATAAAATAAATGGGTGATTTTAATAGCGTTCGTTCTCAGAACCATTCTGCTTTCAATTATCTCGCCTGAAATTATTTGCGAGATATTTCGGCTATTTTTTATACATTCTTGGGTGCTGAATTCGAGAAACACAATGACAATTTCATACCACATTTCATTTCTTAAAATTTCAAAGCAATTTCTGAAGAAATTGTACGTGCCAGAGAAAATCCGATTTTGAAGTCCAAATTCCTATAAAATTAATACACATTTTTAATCACACAATTTTGCATCTATTCAAATACTTAATAAACTGAAAAATTCTTTGATTAACTTACAAGTATTCGAAAATACCTTCTAGCCGAATAAGACACTAAATTATTTTAACGGCCATTTCTAAAATATTTTATTGAAAAAGTGCCAAAACTCCCCCTCCACCACGACACTTCGTAAACCGGTTTCAAACCAATCACATAACACGAAGCTCGTTCTCCTTGCACTAACAAGACGATGCTAAAAAAGGGAAGAAAAAAAGGAAGTCCTCGCTCAACTAGCAGCTATTGGGTTATCGCGAAACGTTTTCCCTCCTCTTTGACGGAACAGTTATACATATTCGTTCGCTCGTTCAGCTTGAAGTGCAGCCCGGTTCTCCAGAAAAAAGAAAAGAAAAGAGAGAAACGCTGAAGTGCAGTTTCCGTTCCTCGGTTGTTCCGTCGCGAAGCAAGGAAAAATGCGTACAGATCGTTAGTAAACGCGAGTTAACAGCGCGATAATGACGTCGTTCGGCGAAACCGTCGGATTTTCATCTGATTTTTTTGAAAGCTTCATTTGCGCGCGCTCTGTTCACTTGCCCCGCGTCTTTCCTCCATTCTTCGCTCCGTC
The DNA here is from genome assembly GCA_929108735.1 of Andrena dorsata. Classification (NCBI taxonomy): domain Eukaryota; kingdom Metazoa; phylum Arthropoda; class Insecta; order Hymenoptera; family Andrenidae; genus Andrena; species Andrena dorsata. The sequence goes on along the minus strand of OV815488.1, from coordinate 79,125,852 downwards.
TCCTCAGCTACCCGCTCGCTTCTCTCCGTCTCCACCCCCGCCATCTTCTCTCCTCCTTTCTTTTTTTTTTGCCGTTTTCCGTTCCTCGTGCTTAAACTCTCGGTCGCCGTACACAACCGGTGAAAACATTTTTTCTGAAAAGAACCCTCGAAAGGTCCTCCACTTCACGTTCACTGAGAGTTCAGGACCGCTCTCTCGCACAATAATAACGATTCCACCCGCACACCTGCCCCGCAGAGCCTCTTCAGCTCCCGGCGACTCGACTAATCTTGTCGAATACAGCCTGACCCATATTCTCATTTCCATAACGAGGCCAAATAGGCTGCCCCGTTGACCGCCTGCCTGCCTATCCCTATTTTCCGTCCTGCTGCATGGCCGACACCTTGTCGGCCTAAAAGGATTTTGGCGTCCCTTCGAGAACGTTGTATACATGTTTACTTCCGTAATTGTGGTCTAATTTTTACCTGCCGTTTCGCTGTACACCGTCTCTTCTTTGTTCGGGTTCCTGGTGGATGTGTCTTCAGTTAGGGGCTCGGGTATCACTGGTGGAGGTAAACGCTGGGAATGCTTTTCTACTTTGTGGTGATAATCTATGACAGTAACTTTGCTAGCGAAAAGGTTATTTAAATAGAGAACCAAATGGGAGGTAATTTGTTTTTGTTCCTGAAATAATTCCAATGAAGTGGTTTAATTTTAGTCGGGGAGTAAGGGAAGGGTAGCTTTATTAAGGGTGAGCTTGTTAAACATTTGAAAAGGAAAGGAAAATATATTTGGTGTAATAAATAGTCATTTTATTTCCTATTTGATTATTAGATCCTTATTTATTTTATAAATGTCGGACGAAAACTACTTTATCTTCTATTTGTAACTCGAAATTTTTATCCTTTTATTGTTATTCGCAATTTTTGTCCTCCACGCATTTTTCAAAATTTTTGTCCTCTATTTGTTATTGGAAATTTTTATCTGCTATTCGTTATTGGAAATTTCTGTCGCCTATTCGTTATTGGAATTTTCTGTCTTCTATTCGTTATTGGACATTTTCATCTTCTATTTGTTATTGGAAATTTCTGTCTTCTATTCGTTATTGGAGATTTTCATCTTCTATTTGTTATTGGAAATTTCTGTCTTCTATTCGTTATTGGAAATTTTCATCTTCCATTGGAAACGTTCATCCGGACAAGAATTTTGCCCATGGCTGATATGGGGGTTCGTTGTGGGGACGAATGTAGTCGCTGGTCGAGTTCTCGTTTCTAAAAGTAGATGTAGATCGACAGCTCCGCCGCGCTATTCCCACAGCTGATCATTCCGATACGTGGACTAATTATGTCAAAACCCTCACGGACACGAATCCCATGGGAACAAGCGGGGCGCAACCACAATGCCAGCCAGTCGATGTCATTGTGCACCTTGTACGATTGTGCTTGTACGCCTCTGTTAAAGGGCCCCTTTCTCGGGTTTTATTGCCCCGGTGGCACAGCTCTCGACCCTTATTTCTACATTTCTGTCGGGGCCCTTCTTGCATTTTTCGCAACAATCGACGAAAAAAAGGGGGGTCCTTCTCTACGCGCCATCCGCATATCCAGGAAACGTTTGTCGATCGCGATTAAGGGGTCCCCCTACTTTAGCCCTTCGAAAAATTGGTCGAATTGGAGAATTTTTTTTCATGAAAGCATATTTTTCGAATTTCACTCATCTATATCTTTACCGATTATTTAGTAATGTTCTAGAATTTTTGCAACTAGAACCACTCACGCATCGAAAAACGTCCCCCGGATACGTACCAGTCGATGTTTAATAATCGCATGAAAAATGGACGAAAATTGACGGAATGGAGTTTCACTTTTATCATAATTTTTCGACATTTTTAGAGGTTAATGTTTTTCATTTCAATTAGGTTCAGTATCAGGTTTCGTTTTTAATGAAACTAAAGATGAAATTGGTTGGTTTAACCATTTTGTATACATATATCGTGCACGGCCACTTTAAAAATGTGGTTCTGAGAAAAACGCACTTTGCTTCTTCAAAAATGCCCACCTGTTCCACCTGCTATTGCGTTTTACTTATTCTGGCTGATTTTATTACTTTAAAAATACATTTCCCCGAAATGTTTGAGTATCTCTTATTTAGTTGAAAATCTTAATTTCATAAGACGTACCCCAGCGTTGCATCCATCATTGGATTGTTACCATTTAGATTCATTTACAGAAAATGTTTTATAACTTCGTCAATGTTTCGAACTCCTCAATACAAGCTTACGTATCTATATATTCTGTACTTTTCATACTTGCAGAAAGTGTAAAGAAACTTTCATTTTTTCAACTTTTTGGAGGAGAGGTCCCTTAAGTTTGCCCCTTTCGACACGGAATCACACGCAAACAGCGGATTCACATGGATTACGCGTCCTAGAACACATGTCGTTTTTCATTGTTACCGCGACTTTGTTGTTTCCTTCGTTTTCCTATTCTGATAAATTTCGCCAGTACAAGAAATTTTAGTTTTCCAGTGGCAGTGTAAATGATTTTTTGGAAACTCTGGGACGAGTGTTTTAGGAAACTGCTATATGAAGGAGGCATTTAATCTTATGTAGTAATGCTTAGTGTCTTCGTAAAAATTATATCAAGAGTCCTCCAATATGTAGGCATAAGAAACGAATTAGTCACGCGAAAATAATGAAAGATAAGTTTGCAGTAAATGTTCTTGTTTTGTTCAGATAAAAAAACTACCATTTAACAAATACCTACTTCCGGGATTACTTATCTATTATAAAGACGCGCGACACAGATGGTTGGAAGCATTCTAGTCTGTTTTCCTCAATTCTTCGTATTATTGCAGTCACTCAAAATTATTGACACAACAGAAATTTGATAAAGGAGTTTAAAATGAAAGGCTGACGGAAATAATATTCATATACTTTTGTCAATAAGTATATTATTTGTCATATGCTCACAGAGCCAAACGAAGTTAATAATTTGACCAATAATTTTCTAATCCATTGTATCTTTTCACTATATTTAAAAATCAACATTGAGAACATTTAGTTACGTAAAGGATGTTCAAAACGAATGACACTGTTATGTTACTCCCATAAGTACCTAGCTTAAAATAAATAGGTAATATGAAGTCGATATTCAATCCTAGTTAGAGGAATACTAAAAACGAATTCTTCTAAACGACAAACCTTTAACATGTTTCCCAAATTTCTAAAAAGGGAAGTTCGGCAACTTGAGAATATAAAAAATCTGAATCATTGCAGAAATTTAACCCAAGTGATGCTAATAACGTAACTATTTTTTGATTCGGCAATAAAACAGTCCTAAGGGTGAAAACACCCCCTCAAAGACATTGCGAGTTTTCATATAATCGTGAATATCTGCAAAACTGTAAAAGATGTCAAAAGCCATCGCCTCTTTATTTAAACTTAAATTCTTCTTAACATTTTTTACAGTTTCATAGATATTCACGATAATCTGAAAACTCACAACTTTGTCGATGGGGTGTTTTCACCCTTAGGGCTGTTTTATTACCGAATCAAAAAATAATTACGTTCTTAGCATCACCTGAGCATCATTTCTTCCTGTCAAGTTTCATATATTTTGGTATTTTCGAGTTTGCCGAACTTCCTTTGTAAATAAAATAAAGAAACTACAGATTCCACCTCAAAATTAAAAAGAAAATCTACGACCTATATTCCTCATGTCGCGGAACGAAGCATCCTCAGAGGCATCACGACCGATTCAGTGGATACCAGAGGAAGCATAAACCGCGTCGTACCTATCGCGATGGTTTCATCCATCAGCCGCGCGGAAGATCTCCGCAGATCACGAGATTAAACCCCAACAATGGCGTGTTTATTTTCCGATTATTATAATCCCGTTGCCCGATCCGCGGCCCGTTTATTTACCAGCTTTTGTCGCGCGATTGCCCCATTGAGATTCAAAGCGAGGCACGGTGTCCTCCTTTTCTTCTGGAAGTTATCAGCGGGTTCTTCGATTCCCGCCGATGTGAAGATAACGAAGGTAAAAGCTGGCACAGCGAGGGCAGCCTTGGTCGGGCAGAAGTATGTGCCGGGGCAGGGCACGAAGGTTGTGGAGACGGACCTTTTCCACGTAGTGCACCGGGAGAAGCGGCTCTGACATATCCGTTGGCGTGGAATAACGCGTTTACGAGCTCTTTGTCCGGCCCGCTTTTGGGCCACGACCGCCTCGTGCTACCGCCATTGCTGTCGTCGATCCTGATCCACTCCTCGACCTTCCACAGCCAGGAGGCACAGGTTGGCCTCCAGGTAATTGGATAATTCGACCCCGGAAGAGCGGACGTTCCTCTCACGGCAGCCAGCCATCGCCAAAGGGAACGCGATTAAGCGAAAAATCGCTAACGAAAGTGACAGTCGGCTCGATTCCCCATTTGCATCTGGGGAACGAGCGACCCTAACAGCGACGGAACGGCCAAATCGACGGCATCCCCGCGTCGATATCGATTTAACACTTGGACTGGCGTCACTCGGCGTGGAAACACGCCGATGGATTTGCATCCGGTGGTCAGCTCCGGCGCGTTTTCGCGTGGATATTTTTTTTCCAAAGCAATAGCCCTTGAATGTTCACTTTGAAGCGAGCAAGAAGTTCCCTTCCTACGCCTCGCACAAACCTTTTCTAGCAGAGACTATCGCTCGAATAGGAGTGACTAATAAAGGTGCATTTTGCAAGACCTTGGCCCCACGCAAAGTGTCAACGTGTTTTCAGCTATAATATGGAGGTATTGTGCATACTTTGTTTCGTTGAAATCTAAGAATCGTGTTGAGTGTTTTAAGAAGACTATGTATGAGGATGGGTATGAGCAGGATTATAAGGGAAAAAATGTAGACACCACAGTTGTGGTATAGAATTAATAATTAATAGATCGAGTCGGAAATCCTGAATCTTCGGATGGGAAGTTTAATTTTACGCATATTTCTTCCGACACGTTCATGACTCTTATAAGCTACAAAAATAGAAGCTGGAGCAGTGGCTCAAATTATATTAACTTCTCAAGATTCCATTAATGGCGAAATTATGTCTAGAATTGAATTCAATTTGATTTTATTTATGAACGGATGGAAACTTGGAACAATCGGTGGGTCGCATTTGGATCGTGTTTGAGCTTTGTATATCCAATTTTCAATCAAGAAACAGTTGATTGTTCTCTTCTTTTAAGATGTAAAAAGAGCTTCTCAGTGAAAAATCATCAAGCTCCAAAAAATATGGCGACAACAAACTCTTCCATGAGTTTTCCCAATTAGTTTCAAGTTTCTTTGAAGAATATTACCATTAGCTTCTGTGCAGTTTTCAACTTGTTCGGGTTAGGTCTTCTTAGTTCGGTTGTTTGAAAAATACAAGGTGTGAAAGTTATAAATTTCTGCTTCTTCTCTGGAGATTTCAAGCATCCATGATAAATGCTTACCTATATTTTACGCAAATTATGGCGTCCAGTTATTTCATCGAAATCGATTGATGCAGAAACAAGCGACAGGCATTGAAATACTACCAACGGGATTTTTAAATTTTTATTACAGGCTCAGATAAAAAGTTGAAAAAACGACTTTCACTATTTTCTTCACTATTCCGACCAATTGCAATTATTTTCAAAATGACGAAACACGTCATCTAAGTAGTGAACGAATCCTTCTAGCTTCTCGAAGAAACTCAACTCGTTTGAGTCAATTTTAAAATAGTTATTCTGTTTGAAAGGGTGTCCTATTACTTCTGCCCCCCACTGTACGTCCTTTCGAGTTAACGCGATAGTATTGTGCGATAAATGCCGCAAATTTAGTGTCCCCAAGGCTTCCCTGAAACTTCATGAAACCCACAGTAAAGAGCGGCGCCAACCAAGCCCAGCAAGTAAGAACTCGGCAAGCGGTGGAAAAAAAGTGCTGAACACAGTCGGAACGCGTGTTCCCCGTGTCCCCGACAAGCCACCTTGCGGTACGTCTCATTCGCAGCGTCAGAAATGGCTGACAGGACACTCACGTTCACGGGATGACGCCCTTCAGAAGCGTCCCTCGAACACGGGGGCAATAGGTGTAGATACATCTGCCGAACACGGTTGATCTTTCCCCCCCGGTGCAAATAGGCGATCGAAGATGAATCGAGTTGTCAATGGACGGCCATTAATAACGCTAATAACTGTCGGGAGCGCGTTTTCGGGGAAAGGTCGGAGTCGTCGCGCGGGAAAGGGAGGGAAAGAGAAAAAAATATTGAGAAAAGAGGGGAACGACGGTGGCTGAAGAGGAGCGCGGGTCAAAGCACGCGGCAGATTGGCTACAAACAGCGACACAACAAATACTCGAGTTCTCATTGTGCGCGGCTCGCAAGGACAGCCGATGCTCGGGGCGCTGGCTGGAGAGAGAAAATGCTGCAGGGGCGAAGAAGAGGGCAAGCCCCGGGATGGATCCTCATTTTCAAAACATGCCCGCAACAATGAGGCTATTATGATGATCGTAGCTGTCGTTATTCATGCTTGTTGCTTGTCCCGTCTTTATTCGAGCTTTTCCAGCGTTTTTCGCTTCGCTCCAGTCCTTACCTGACGGTCAGCCCTGCACACCGCTGACCCTCGTCATATCTACTCCTCCGTGTCTCTCAATATCCCGTGGTAAGACGCGAGGAGAGACGGACTCCCTTTTCGCCCAATGATTTGGCCGACAAAATAGACGATGTCACCCATACAGGTAATTCTGGCCCGTGGAGTGTGCACGGTTGCTGGAATCGACCAACCCTTGGACGTCGGGTTGTCAACGATGCCTGAAGGAGCTGCATCTGTTGGGGCCATTTTATAAATTACTTTATTACAATATAAGAGGTTGGAAAGATGTGGAAAATCTGTTTCAATGGGACGGTGCTTGGGGATAATGTGCATTTTTCATTGAAGGATGTTCTTCGACGTGAGAAATTGGGGAGGGTTTATTGAAGCAGCAGATGGATGTTGTTGCTGAATAAGGTCGATGTATTTTTTTAAGTATCTACAGTCTTTATGTGGATACCTTGTAACTGGGTCGCGTGCGTAGATTGTTTTTGATGCAACTGTATTGATTTAAATTAAGGGGTTTCTTAAGGTTGTTGGAGAATATTTTTTATAAATCATTTTTTCCGGGAGATTTTTGAATGATTTTCAGTTTTTATTTTTAGGTGAAACCGTATGGTCTGCCTTCGCGTTTAACTTTTAAGAAACACCCCAAACTAGATTTTCAACCAAAATTGTGTGGTATTAAAGATGTATAATGTAATAACTATCTGAATTTATTCTTCATTAATTTAAATTGCCGTATGTATTGTATCGGTATAAAACGTGATTATATATTGTTCCCTTTTTGTCCAAAATATGTACATTAGGGTGCTACGTATTTACTAAGTACAAAAATTCCAATTTTCCGCGGGACCCTCGTTATTTTGTTTCATTTGATTTAATAAAGTGATTTGTAAAGATAAAGCTTAATCGAATAACATTAAACCGTGTCAATTTGAACTTTAACTTTAATTTCCACGTGTTGTCACCACGGGATAATATTATCCGAATGAGCTGAAATTTGGTGTAGCGCAATTTTAAATCAAAAGGAACAAAACTAGGGGCAGTCTCCTTTCAAAATTAAAAACCGAAAAATAAGTGGCACCCTAATATATGTACATCCATATGCAGCTTCAAGCATTTGTTACGTTTCAGTGCGAATGGCTTGCAAATCCCTCCTTTCAAATAAATAATTTTCGAAACAGTTATTTTTTTCAAAATTTATCCGCCCTACCTATTTTTCGAGGCTTGCCTCTCAGCACACAGTAGGATATAAAAAACCATAAAACTTTGAATAACACTTTTTTCGATATCTTGTACGGTATTGTGAATATTCGCGATAATATAAAAACTCACTCTTTCATCGATGGAGTGTTTTCACAAAGAATGGTCACGTTATTAATATCACTTGAATTCTATACATATCGTTGCAATTTTTCTTTAACATTCCAGAAAATTGGATTTTTTTAAAGTTCCACTGTAGAACATCCCCTGAAATCATCGCGCTTTGTGTAACATAGCTTCTATGAGCTCGAGGATTTTAACGTGCTAGGTGGCACAGCAACCGGAATCGTTAGCGGTCAAATATTTGAGCTGCATTTAAAATGGCCGCAAAAGCAAAGCAGATAGATCGGTCGGTTGTCCTCTTTATCCTCTCGAACGATTATCCTCGGTGGTGCAGAAACGTTCACCGCGAGGCACTCGAGGCCAAGTGGGCATCCCTTGACTCCTCCCTCGTCGAAGTTGAGGAGCTTGAAATGGTTCCAGGGGTGTCTTGTTCATTCATTCTCCGGAAACACTTCTGCGCGGGGCCGATTGAGATACCAACAAGCTCCGCCACCGTCTGACGAACCTCGGCCTTAATCGCCCGTAACCGTTTGTCGTCTCTCGCCTCGGGGCGCATTGTAGCAACTTTACGAGCTGTTGCCACGCTTGTTGCGAACTCTCCCGAGGAGCTGCTGCAGATCTCGGAACAATGCTGAGTAGAATGACGGAAAATGACCTGGGATAATGGACAGAACACCGGAGCTTCCTGCACATCGCACGGTCCCGTGATCGTCATCGCTGAATCTGATTTCCGTCGCCGAATCTGACTTCCGTCGCTGAAATGCACGATAATGTTCCACCGTGCCCAATTTTCTTATCCACACCTGAAATTTAATTCGAAATATATGTATTCTAAAAACCCGATTGCAACGACAATTGCAATAATTAATTATAATTGTCTTGAAGTTTAAAAGTTTAGTTGAGAGATGTATGAAATTACAAGGGACCACTCGAGTGTTGGTATTTTTAGGATAATCGTTGCTCGTTCCTCGCACATCGTTCCTCGTAATTGATTACATTACAACACGATAACCGGAAGAGCATCTAGACGAGACGGGATCGAAACAAAAATAAAGGAGATAGGAAGGGAAGAAGAAGGTAAAGAAGTGGATGATGAATGTGCCGTCTCAGCCGTCGCGTCAGCGAGGCTCTGTTCCTCGTTTGTAAACGAGCTTCCCTTTTTCCCTTCGACATAGGCAGCGTCACTTTCGGCTCCGGAAGCGCTGCGCTATCGACAGCAAGAAAAACGTTCAAGCACACTTTGTTTATCTAACCATTTATCTTCCGTCGAAGATTCGAGAAATTAGAGGCAACAAGCGCAAAAAGCGATCATCGTTGGGCTCCTCTACAAACTGCTCGCGACTGCAACGAAAAACAAAAGGACAGCGATCTATTATCCGTTAAACAATATTCGACGATAAATAAACAGTTCGATTGAAAATCTTGCTTTCAATGGCTGTTTTGCTTTTTACACAATTGAGGAGAGTTTCGAAGTTTATAGAATATAAATAATAATAATGGTAATAATGTATTTATTCCTCCGGATAAAAAATATAAAGATGATTATAAATAGGTAGAGTAATATGCTATTATAAATGCAATTTCCATTATTGCAGGAAAACTAGCAACTGATTTGGTGAATTTCTTTTCTTTTCCCAGAAATTACTGCCTGTTAAATTTTAGCTAAAACTTTGTAAATAATTCTACCACAGTTCCCTGAACATTGATATGTGTTCTGTTGTGAAGTATCTAACAAGGGAAGATCCTTCATCTGGAAATTCAAAAACATCTGAAATTGTGAATATGTAGGGGATTTCCTCCTGCTGAATATATGTACTTCTAAAATAATGAAATAGTTGTAAGAAACACACATCCCATTTTTCACAAAAAAATCCAGAAAATGACGTTCTTCTCCGCCTGCCAACTAGTCACGACCCCTTAAAACAGACACCTCTATCCCAATCCAACATTGCGGAAACATTGCCGTGGAATATTGCAATGGACACGTTTGTGCAATGTTCCTGGAATATTGTGCTCTTAAGAGACTAATAAAATAAGGGAGCAGCCGATGCCAAGTAAAGACCATAATTAAAAAAGATATTACAACATTCGAGGGTGCATAAATATTGAAATATCTTCAACTACCTTTTAAGATAGGTACACATGTGCACAGCCGTCGTCACTAATACGTAGGCCTCTGTAAATTAGCCCGAAAAGGGCAACGCGCAGTGACAAAGAAGCGGTACAAAGAAAGAAAGCACGGGGGGCAAGTGTCATTTCGAGCGGGAAGGGGAGAGGGCAGGAATTGTCGAGGTTCGAATGCCTGTCCTTAACGAGCGATAATCACTCCGGCAAACAGCGTGCGTTTCTAGAGCGCTAGTTTCTGCTCTTGCCACCGTGTCCATTGTGAACACGAGCCCAGGGAATTATAGTCCGGCCGTGTGCGCGCGTGTACGTTCCTGTTTATCTACGACTGAACGACGTAATAAAGTTGTGAGTGTAGCTACGGAAGGGGGGCGCACCTTGATGGCCGCCCAAGTGTAACCCTGGCCCGCGTGTATTAATGCGTGCGCAATGAAGGGGTGCGCTCGAGTGAGCATTCTGCGAGAGGACGTGTTTTGATATTGTAACGTTTGTATTAAATATCAGTAGGAAGGGTGCCACTGGTTGAGAGCTTTAAGCCTCTCGTTTATTAGGACTTCATTAGCTCGACTCTGGACCCCCCTCTTCCTCGCTGATATTCGCTAAGGGAACTTGGACTCGATCGTGCAGGGCACATCTCTTTTAATGAAACATGAGAGTTGTCTGTCCCTTTTAAACCTAAGGATAAATATTAAATACACGCGATGAAGAACATCCTATAACCCATACTGCACAATTCGTTGCAGGAACGTTGCACAAACGTTGCAGTACATTGCAATGTTGCCGTTTGGTTGCAGGTTGCATTGCAATATTACTGCAACATTGTGGAAACATTGCCGTGGAATATTGCAATGGACACGTTTGTGCAATGTTCCTGGAATATTGTGCTCTTAATTAAAAAAGATATTACAAACTATTGAGCGGGTAGGATATTATACCTATGTACATTGTCTCTCTGTCTATCTGCAATGTTTCGTTAAAATCGTGCGCTTACTTGTAGGGCCCATTTACGAAATACAACTGTGCACAAATGTGCTCGCACGTTTACACATTTCCAAGCAGTGAGTTATAGAAGTATTCATCGGCGAAGCTTCCCCGAATGAAAGGAGGACTATGTAGCATCCTCGGGCATATGTACCTACGGGCACGCGAGAAATCGTTCGCGATTCCAGCGCTAGGCCCATTTTCGAAAGTCAATCGAGCGTGAGCCCCCCATTTCGTCGATCGCATAACGCTCGTAAATCTCCCTTATAACTCTCCGTGTGTACCAGCCGTAGCGACGAATTAGCCCCGTCTGGAAATTTTCGTCAGCCCGGCGTCTGCAAAGTGCCCCTCCTTGCAAAAAAAAAACACACACCACCACCCTTACACATCTTTCCGATCCTCTTCTTTGGGGCACAACTAACGAACTGACTAGATGAACGTATGTACGTCCTGTGAGTAAGGCAAATGTTTTATTCATTATTCGCTGTTTCTTGTGTTTGAAAATGGTACTAGCTACTGAGCTACATATAAGAAGAAGAAAATATAGAAACTGATAACTCCTGTGTGGCATAAACGAATGTAGGTGTTGTGAGATTGCAGCTTGGTTGTGCTTTGAAAAAGAGGAACACTTTTCACATTTTTAATAAGGGGTCTCCCTACTTTGACGGCCTGAAAGGGAGCGCGACGTTTGGGATCTTTTTAAAGAGAATCCCTCAAATTATATTAATTGAAAACTTTATGCCTATATGTGTGCATATTTCGGCAACATTTAAAAAAATTTAATTATAGAAAAAACGGTACTTGAAACTTTAAACGCGTTTTTCTTAAAAAGATGTTTTTCGAATTTGTTAACATTGATATCTGAAAAACCAATCACCCGATATACTTCAAACTTGGGCTATTTCTTCAGTAGATGTCCCATTCTCCCTGGTACTAAAACTAAGTGGGTTTTTGCAAACTTAAACTTTTGCGACTTAGAAAACCAGCATATTTTCTTGCAGAAATCGATGTCTGTTTTAGGCGCTGCCATTTTTTTTTAATTATCAGTATTTCTCATTTAATCTAGTTCTGGTGACAGCGACACTCAACATTTTCTATTTCAGACAACTATAATGGCTGATTTTGAGCAAACAATGCGCATATGATTTTTCTAAGGCGTTCTATTTTTGCATACAATTTTTTTTTCATATTCTCTAAAGATTGGCAAATGAAGCCACAAAGTTTTGTTTCAAAAAAGTTCCAACGATTGCATCATTTTTCGTCCGTCAAGGTAGGGAGACCCCTTGAGCCAAATACAGAAAATTTCCATTTTTCGTTCCAATTACTTTTATCAATGAATATCAACTATACGAAAGTGGGGGTTGCGTTATCTCGTAATTATCTTCTTTTCCTTCCCATCTGCTTCACTAATTCAATCCCCGAATACATCTTCGCATAGTTTTACTCGCAGTAAGCTGTCGGTAGAAGCACAATTAAGCAGTTGAATTTCTACAAAAGTGGACAAGTCCCACGCAACAGTTAATCGAGCATCGACAATCGTGTGACTCCTTTTGTACCGGCTCGGATTCCCTTCCTGGAACGCACCTTGCAGCCCTGCCGTCTTGACCTTGCCTTCTCGGGACTGCGGGCCTCGGTTCGGCGGTTCGCCACCCCCGAGAGAAATTAGGGCGTGGCGGTGGTGTGACGCCACAAGTCAGGCCCGTCTCGTTCACGACGGGTGCAGGGGTATAAAAGATCGGCGAGGAGCTCGAGGACATCGGGTCCCGGCTTTCGAACGGGTCCACCGTGTTTGTGCGCGTCCGTGTGTCTGACTTGTCACCGGCACAATGAACCGAAGATTATCTACGATGGGATTCGCTAACGTTATAACGCCTGGCAGTCAACCCCCCCGCCCCGAGCGTCTTGCTCGTTCACCCCCTTGGAGAACGACGAAATCCACGGGAAGAAAGGAGGCTCCTCTGCCGCTTCTCTCTCCCTCCCTCCGCCGCCGAGTCTAAAGAGGGCTGAAGGGAAGAGAAGAAAAAAAGGAAGAGAGACACGTGATCTATAGCGGCGGAGCTATTATTCGTGGAGACGCGAGAACGTCTTTGGAGGCGGGGTGGCGCGTTTCACGGTCCTCGCGCGAACGATCCGTATGAAGTGGATTCGAAACGGTCCTGCGGACGTTGATTCATCGGCGGGGGGGGGGGTTAGGTGTTGGTATCGCATGTACGCTACGGTAACGAAGATTTTTGTCAGCCGTTCCCCGTTCTCTGTTCTAGGTCACAGCGGCGTGAATCAGCTCGGGGGTGTCTTCGTCGGCGGTAGACCGCTTCCAGACTCGACCAGGCAGAAGATCGTCGAACTGGCGCACTCTGGCGCTCGACCTTGCGACATCTCCAGGATCCTGCAGGTCAGCAACGGCTGCGTCTCGAAGATCCTCGGCAGGTTGGTTGAAATACTGCCTGTTTTGACTTTTCGCGTAATTTCAACGTCACCCCATAACCTCCTCCCTTCCTCTCCTACGAAAAGTTTTCCTCCTACCGAGGGAGCGGCGACGGTAACTAAGCGATTGGTTTCTTCAGTAAAGAGGAGGAAACAGAAACTATCGTAGATGCTGTGGTGTACACTATCATTTGTAATATTCTCACTGGATACTTACTCGATTTCAGATTAATTATTATTGCACCTTGCTATATTTACTTATTTTAAAAAACTGTAGCGAAGTGCAATTAACCATATCATGGCTTTCAGTTATCCGATTTCAACTCAATGTAATGAAAATATGCCTAAATAAAAATAATTGCAGAAAAGTTTCTAAGTTTGGAAAGAAATTGATTTAGAAATATTAAAACAGTTCATCGAAAGAATGGATCTATTAGTTTAAACAGTTTGGACGCATTGATGATAAGATAATATAGGATCACTAAAAATTTTTTATTTTTGTTTTTTGTGAAAATAGTCATATTCATCTGGATTAGCTAGGCATAATAAGCTAGGACGCATTTCGTGACCCCAGAGTTTATCGTTTGAAAGTTTTTAGATGACAGACAAACACACAATACTTTCAGCTTTATATGTTAAGACTTATTAACCTTTTGGTAATATGTGTTAGCTTTATATCATAATGTAGGTCATTTTATTGAGTGTACGGTGATTTATGGACGGGGGTGTACTTTTTATTGAGACTTTAGGAAAATCGTTGGCCTGTCATTTGTGTACGATTTCTCTTAAATTACTCATATTCACATCAAGGGTAAATTTTGGCCCTTTTCGTAACGTGCAATATTCCTGCGTTTGTCTATGCGTCTGCTAAGGCATGCCTATATGTAGTTTATCAGTAAAAAAAATATCAATGTATCCTTTCCTTCAGGTGCTCCAACGTTTATGGATTATCAATATAACTTTTGCTTTAAAATAGCATCAGGGATAAGGATTTAGAACCGTCAAATATAGCGACTACGATGGATTTTTCAAATCACTACTACCTAAGATTTCTTGACTTGGAAACATGTTCTGCAAACGATTGATCCTAAAATCGTTGCATCTCATAATTTACAGACCAAAACTGGCCTCCGATTGAAATCGCTTAGTTACTTTTGTCGCACCCTGTATATCAGAACTGTGTAATTCCAACCAGTAGAGCAAAGTACTTGTTTCGTGGCGGTATCAATTTTGTACTTAAAAAAACGTTAAATTTATATTTGAAAAATGAGAAATACCATAATCGAAGAACAGGAAAAGTGTAAAATATATTTTTTTACACGAGCTGTTATTACGATCGTGAAACAGTTCTTTGTCTCTACGAACTAGCAAAGCTAGTTCCTCTTGAACACAAAAAAATTTAATATCTCCCTTTATGGTTTTTATTATACAAAGCAAAGAAATTTCTAAGTAGCGTAGTACCCGAGTATTAAATCATACAACAGTATTCCATCTACCGTATTGTACCGCAAATTATTATTATTGCAGGTACTATGAAACCGGATCGATCAGGCCCAGAGCCATCGGTGGTAGCAAGCCGCGAGTAGCCACAGCGGAAGTCGTAAGCAAGATTTCCCTCTACAAAAGTGAGTGCCCTTCTATTTTTGCATGGGAGATCAGAGATCGTTTGCTTCAAGAGGGTGTCTGCACGAACGACAACATTCCTAGTGTAAGTACAACCTTCATCCTTTATAAAACACATTAATTTACTACACTCGAATACTCTCTCAACTTACCCAAAATCTACAATTACCAGAACGATTTGCAACACCTCAAGCATTTATATTCAGACTAGAGTTGGTCACTAACTAAACAAACACTTCTTTAAATACCATACCAAATAAAAGTTACTTCAACTTTAGCTTATTTGACGGATAAAGTTAATTTTTCATTCCACAATAAGATTATTAATATTCATTCGTTATTCGAAACTAATATTTAAATAAAAATGTTGCCCATCTCAGATTCAGACGATATATTAGATAAAGTGGTGAAAAAAATAGTCATCCAAAATGTTGTTTATAAAAGCATAACACAAAACACGTGTAGAGGCTCCGTGATTGCCCAAGCGTATTATCAACGAAGCTTTCTTATCGCGTACAAAACCGAAGCCCGTTTACATAGATAGTAGAAAGAGGGTGAAATTTCAGTTTTCTTCGGGGTGCTTACGGGGGGTGTGTTTACGCGAGTCGATGAAATCCTCGTACAAACAAGACGACATAAATTCCATTCCTGTCGATTCAGTTGAAACTTTCCTAGTCCACCAATTTTTGCCATACCCGGTGCGACTGGTATTTCAATATTCACAATAGAATTATTCCATTTTGCGTTTGGAAAATTGCCGTTTAGCAGAATAGGAGTCAAAGAAAATATTGACGACATTCTTTCTTTATTTATCAAAGAGCTTACAAAAGAAAATAATCAGAAGATATTGAACACAAGTACGTTACTAACAATGGTTAACGGCGACATCTTCTTCTATAATTATTTTTTTAGCTGAAAGAAACAGACAGCCATTGCGGCAGTTCCCAGTTCCACGATCCCGCTGGTGGGGGTGGGTAGCGTTCCGCGAACAAAAGAATCAATTAAGAAATTGCCAGGGGTGGAAGGAATAACGTACGGATCAAAAGAGAATTTCCCAACATCCTCCCCCTTTTTTTTTTTGCCGTTCCTTCGATCTCGAAGACTTACACTCCACCCACTAATACGCTCAAAGTTCGCGACGGGGTTGCTCCTCATGGTGGTCCCTCGTTGCCATGGATATTTGCATGCGTCCAATAAACGGTGGCTAAGGGGCTCTCGACTTGCCCGGGGTAGAAAGCGAAAGAGGGTCGCTAAATTCTCTTTTCCTCCACGGCGTCCCTCTGTGCCGCCCTTCTTCGACGGACCCTCTGCCTCTTTTTCTTCCTCTTTCTTTCCCTCGCGCCTCCGTAATGGCTCCGAGGTGTACGTACACCACCCCTCCCCGCGGATGCTACGGGCGGAATTCCGAGAGAAAGGGATATGACGTCGGGGAGCCAGGATTTTTATCGTCGCGAGGGAAACTGTCAGAAGTTAACTGTCTCCGATACGAGTAACAGTACCATCCGAAAGATTGCTTCGGTGTTTCCTTTTCCACGATCACGCCGGATTAAAAGTGTACGGCACGGATTCCTGTTAATTCGATGGTAATTTTCGGGGACGTTTTCAAGTCGTCATCGATTTCGGGAATGTTATCATGTCCCAAAAGTTTCGGTTCTTATGAGGTCACCCTACCTTGACGGACGAAAAATGATGCGAGCTTTGGGAATTTTTTAAAACAAAACCACTAAATATATTTACTTCCAGCTTTGTGGCTTCATTTGCCAATCTTTAGAGAAGAAGAGAAAAAATTGTATTGGAAAATAGTGGTTATATCCGGAGTTATAGTGCTTCAAATAGAGCGCCTTACAAAAATCATATGCGTATGGTTAGCATAAAATCAGCCGTTGTAGTTGTCTGAAATGGAAAATTTAAACAGTTTTGTAATCAGTATGAGGGTGGCTATCGTCTGAACTAGGTTAACTGAGAAATGTTGAAAAGTAAAAAAATGGCAGCGTATAAAACAGAGATCAATTTCTGCAAAAAATTCGCTGATTTCTTAAGTCGCAAAAGTCTAATTTTGCAAAAAACCGACTTAGTTTTAGTAACAACGAGAATGGGACATCTACTGAAGATATAGGTATACCAAGTTTGAAGTAAATCAGGTGATTGGTTTTTGATATATCATGCTAACCAATTCGAAACACATCGTTTTGAGAAAAACGCGTTTAAAG
This sequence comes from Andrena dorsata, assembly GCA_929108735.1. Taxonomy (NCBI): domain Eukaryota; kingdom Metazoa; phylum Arthropoda; class Insecta; order Hymenoptera; family Andrenidae; genus Andrena; species Andrena dorsata. Next base: position 79,108,609 of record OV815488.1, on the reverse strand, counting down.
TTTTAGGTAGTCTTTTTTTATTGATTTTTTTAAAATGTCTAAATATGTACAAATTCCTAGGCATAAAGTTTTTAATTAATATAATATGTAGTAAAATTACCCAAAAAATCGGGCTATTCTTACGCGTTGTCAGGTGGAGAAAAAAGTGATTAAAAATGGCAAATTACATATTTTATAATTATCTTCTGTTATTAGGATGTTTAACTAGAACGCAGAAATTAAAAGAGTATACTAATAGTATTCTATTATTTATTTATAAGTGAGTAATACAATAATGGCAGGCTGTATACAAATCACTAATCTTCAGTTATTAGTATTATTCAAGCAGAAAAATAAATTAAGCAATTTAATTACTTGGCAGGTATCGGCACATAAAAATCACAATAAATAAACCAAAATTTTTCAAGCTCTAAGTTCCGCGAATTGATCACCAATATTCCTTGCAAATTTAAAATTCTTGACGTAACCTATCGAGCCGGTAAATCGTTGAAATTTTAAGAAAAATCTAATCTTCTATCCTATTTATTTGGAGGGCCTCTGATATCCAGACACGAATAGCGCGACACTCGCGCTGGCTCCGCCGTTGGAGATTAATAAAATTTATGTGTAACCGCTTCGGTTTCTTGTAACTCACCCTGTATCCAGAGACATTAAAACGATTAGCGAATTAACGTAAAACGGACGGCGTAACTTCTGGCGTCGGGGCAACGGATAATTCCGACACGAGCCGAGACGATCGCGGAATTTAACGGTTTAACAAATTACACGGACGCAGCGAGGGGTCGGGAGCAGCCTCCAGGGCGAAGGAGGAGGATCAAAGCGTCGGTGTACAAAGTATAATCCCGGCCGCGTTTGAGCATCCTGTAAGCGCTTCTGAACTTGTTGTGGGTAAGATTAACGTTTCTTTAATGGCCCGTGTAATATTCCATTATGTACAGTTCGCTCGAGAATTATTGCATCGACGCCGGCGCGGGGAGGGGGCGGGGCGAGGAGCCGGATCGACCGAATCGAGAAATAAACGGAAAATCACGGTGGAAGCAATTTCTCTTTCGCGGAGCGTTTGCAACACCAGCGATATTTCAGTTGCTCGGGGCTCGAACCAACCACTTCCCGTAATTTGCTTATTCTTTTCATTCGCGATTTGGTCCTAGTACGATGTATGATGTCGATCATATGGCCACGTGTCTAATGGAAATTTATGGTACGTCGACGAGGTACTTTATATTAGAAAAAGGAGGATTCAATAATTGAAGGGTTCGGGTGGAATAAAAGGACTATCGCCGAAAATGCGAAAAAGTAGGTATTGTCCAAATGCTAAGAAAGATTAGAAAATTAAATGTTAAACTGGATTTTAAAAAATATAGTGTTGTAAAGCTCGTCGCGACACACATTTTTTCTATTTACAGTTTCTTTATCCAATCATTACTATGCGAGATAAAAATTATAAACAAAATTTTTCTTCTTTCAAAGTCAACATTTCTTTAAACATAAATTGCGATAACTGGTGTAAATATTAAAGGATCGTTATGAGACTTAAAACATAACTTCGGAAAACTCTAACGAAGCAGTAAAAAAATGTAATAATATTTAATTAGGAAGTAATACCGGGCAGAACCCATGATTTTCAACATTCCCCGATAAAAAGTATGGAGACAAGTTTGATGAACATATAACTTGTAGGGAAAAAGTTTTTCTTTGATATACGAAGAACGTTTTCACAAGTTTTCACACTGATTAATAAATAATTGTTGAACCTCGCGCGGCACTAGCAGTCAGGAGCCGCGTATACTGCGCTACTTAGCACTCGCGTTGACTGCATTTTATTATTCTACATTCGAGGTGTTTCCACGCTAAAACGTGGCTATCGTTCAACCATGTCCGCGCGAGTATCCTTTCCGTGTTCCCCGTGTCGGAAGCTCGTAGCTCAGCGACAGGAATAAGAGCGGCGAGGGAAAGGGGGCAGGGAAAGGGGAGGGGAAAAGGTATGGAACGGTTGGGAAAGGAGGAACGAACGTATTCCAAGCGGGTCGCGGTGATTGAGGGAAATTTCATTATTCTCAGACATTACCCCCGTTATTGTAATGCCATCAAATTGGATACGCTCCGTACACCCCGTAAAACGGCCGGAATATCCTTGAATATCCTGTGCTCCAGCGAACCTCTTGCCTCGACCTCCTATAGACGCGGGAATAAACTCGGTTGCGTGGGGAATCTTTCATCCCGCCCTGGAACAATTTTAAATTTTACCCTGATGAATTCTGATTTGTCGTCGCGCTCGTGGAACAACTCAGGGTTCTCTCTCTCTCTGTTCCTTTGGTATATGTATATTGTATATACATTTCTGTGGTCCTGCGAAGAATTTCGCACAATGACTTCAGTGAATTTAATTTTATTAAGTTCCTCGGGTCTTTCTTGACCCAATTGTGTTCTCACGTCTTTAACACCACTAGTACGGTCCTTGAATCGTTTTCGGCCACTCGTTTTAACCCTTCATGGTCACACTGCGTCCAATAGACCCGCATTTTAACTTTGGAGCTTGATATCAATAAGTTCCCGGCTTTCGTTTCCGACCTTTTTGGTACATGTTGTCATTTAATTTCTTACTAAAACGCGACTATTCCATATTCTACACTGTTCAGAGGGTGTATTATAATTTTTGGGAATCGATTGGACTGATACAGTTCGTACAGTAACTGTTTAAAACGCGGCTGGGTCCATTGGACCCAGTGTGAGCACCGCGAAACTTTACAGAAGTGTGACCATGAAGGGTCAACTAATACTACGATTCTAGGGGTTTGTTTGACCCAATCGTGTTTTAATTTTTTTAATCTTACTATATCCACCAAGTAATTTTATTCTCGACTCTTTGATAACTTTGACGAACATACAAGGAAATTGTTTTTTTATGTTAAATGCATAGCTAAATTGAAGGCCGTATCAGGGTTATGAAAGGAAACCCGAAGCTATGAAACTTCTACCTTTACAATGTTTCTTGAGTAATAGATAATCGTGTTTCATTTAAAATACCAAATTTCTATAATCACTAATAGAATCAAATTATTGGTGACGATAGATAGAAGAAAGCGTAATAACGGGTGAACCTTTTAACATTTTACTCTCCCAGCTTAAGCATCGCCATAGCAAAGCTGAAGAACACCATCGTCGGTGATGCGCGCACGTTTTCGCAGACTTTCACAGATGAAAACCCGTTGGAATCGTTTGTGGGTGAAATCGAGGCCGAAAACTCCAATTAGTTGCAGCCCGTTTAGGAGAAAGAATAATGCCCCCCCTCGCTTTGAGAAGGATCGCGTGAACGATCGAATGGACAATGATTTGACAAACCCCGAAACGGCTGCAGAACGTGGCGTGGCGTCGGGGATTCGAAATGTCCTGCGAAGCTCTCGCTATCCGTTTTGGTCCCCGGTCGGATTTGAATCTGGCAGCCAGCGTGGCGGACGTGTTATTGGTTTACTCGCACCACTGATTCCGGAATACTGGCAGTGGTTCTCGGTCGACGCTCGCAAGGGGGCTACGCAAAGTGTTGCTCAGCAATTTTCACGGAAATTTTGTAGATAAATAAAGAAGCAAAAAATATTTCACTTGTACTTGTTTAACGATGGAGATCGAATAACAAACGTTTGGGGAGAACAGTGGATGAATATTCTTTCTCTCTCCCGTACGATGAAAGTTAGCATTTTACACGCCGTGATACTATTTATTATATTAGTTTAAAAGAAGCAAAACGAAAAAGTAATTACGTGCTAAAACGAACCTCCAATTGGGAATTTTTATGTCATGGAATTCTTGGACTACTATACTCACTGGGCTACATATATCGACTTGCTCGAAAGAAGATTGAAGTTTTGAGCACTTAATGAAAGAACGAGCGAAACATTTGTTTTATACCTTTTGTTGAATATGTAATAAACTATATTGTGAGTGTCCATGCGAGAAACTAAGCGTGGGTGAAATATTTTTCGTTTCTTTATTTACTTATAAACTTACGTTAAAATCGATGGGTAACAGTTTGTATGGTAATTTCCTTAGATAAGACCCGTGAAAATTGTGTATGCAAGAAAAAGTGACAAAATGCCCCATTAACATAGGTTTATTAAACAACTTTGGCAGAGATACCTATAAGAAATTTATTTCACTTATGAAAATTATATATTAATATCGTGACTACTTTTTTCTATTTTGTCGATGTTCTTCGTGTCTAGACCTTAATTCTCGGCAGCCCTCTTTACAAGTACGCATAAAAACCTTAGTTTCTTCGTCTTCAATTTATTATACAAAAGATTTGCAACTGTACATACACTGTTCCTGTAAAATCACTTGTCTATTAAGATGGAAAATGGATATAAAAATCTAGCTTTAAGTAAGCATCCATCGTTATCTTGCCCTATCTCAATTAAGTTTGTTTCGTGGACCAAGATTGAATATTTTTGAACTTCTTTCTATTTCCGCTTAAATCACCCCGTAGAAATAATACCCGGGAAACTTTGTGAAAAAAACCGTACGCTCATTCGACAGAGAACCACTGGTAAACGAGATTACATTCGTTGAGCTGGCCAGCCTGACCGCGATCGTTCTTTCCGGGAGTTGACGTTGATATCTCACCCCCAATGAACACTTCGAAATCACGAGTGGTTGCTGTATACTTCACTTCCTCGATCCAATACCAAAAGTTGAAGTTCCCTTCGTGATTCGATTCGCATTATACCTGCAGAAATGAACGATAACCTTCGGACTTCTAGTCTACGCCAAAAATTATTTCTTGTAACTTGCGAAAACGAGGCTTCCTCAATCATCAACAAAACAATGATCGTCGAAACTATATATCATATTAGCGATCATTTTAAAGAAAATAAATTGAAATTGTGGAATAACCTTTCCTCAAACGAGGCTTTGTTTTCGAGAAATGCAGATTTGAAAATAAGTGTGGATAGACGTATACGCTGAAATTTCAAAATTGATTTCTTGCTTGAAAATGGACCCTCGAATATACAAATTTTATCACGAATTTTCAGTTTAGTTCTACATAAAAATTAGAAAGTCACCCCTCAAAAGTTTCTTCATATTATTTACGTTCTTCAAATGAAGTTTAAATCTGTTACATCCCCGAAGAGTTACGGCACACTTATAACCTCGAACGCGGTCTATCGACAAAATAACATTAATTATTTTCAACATGAGTAATCCACCTCAAATGTCACATCCAAATATATAAAAGTAGATATTTACGGTTGAGAAAACCACAGCTGACAAAAGGATTCAGGGTTTCTGTCGAAGTAGCCAGATCGACTTGGTCAGCTGTTTTTAGGGTGGAAAGGGTTGAAAGGGTTGGTTCGAGAGTCCCGATGATGGGATTCGGTGCCTAAACGGCGCCACTAACGGTTTCACAGGTAGTGACCATGTGACATCCACACCAGCGTTGTTTCCTCTCGCTCTCCGACTTAGGGGTGGAAAATCACGAGTACCACAAGGGAGTTGAATCAGGGGTAACACGATTTCCCGTGGTGGCCGAGCGTGTCCCTGTAATTAATAGTCTCCCGCCGTGAATGGACGATCCCGGGGACGTGTTTGCACGCTATTTCCACGTGCTAAAGCAAACTGGACGAATGTTTGAACGACCGAGGTTGCTCTCCATTAGCACTCTGGTCACGCCTCCGGCCATTTCTCTGGCAACATTCCTAATTACTCGTCAGAACGATATTCTTCGTAATCTGCAACTGAACGGTTTTGGATTAGGATACTGGAAAAATAAAGATTTAACATAAAACAAAGGGGATTGGGGCGTAAATCTTTGTGCAACCGAGGAGGGTGGGACTGTTTGAGTGAAAATACATCGTAATTGTGAAATGAAATTATTTTTTACTAGGCTTTATGTTTCGTGATAGCGATTGTGCACGGTCTGACTGCCGCGTCTGTCCATTACTCGCTGTTTCTACTTACAAATTAGTGATTTTACTTTATAACTTTATACTCATACTTTACACAAGTATGTGTTAAGGATGTATTGGACCTATTTTCAATATAGTTCCAAGTTGATGAAAATTTGTGAGATTGTTCACTTTAATATTCCTGATGTGCTTCAAAACATATAAACGAATTCACTAAACGGTTACTGAGTTATAACGATATTAATTTTCACTGATGTTACACGTACTCTTATGGAAAGAGACGATCTTAACGAATAAAGCATCTGAAAGAATGTTGAAGAAATAGTACCAATGTTTTAAACTTTTTTGTAGATGCAGGATATGGGTAGATGAAAATATCTGCCGAGTTCCAATTGTTTTCTCTACACCGTTTTAAAGAAATAAATGATAACTTGAGAAAATTGTGAATTCTGGGCATTTTCACTGCCAAAAGTTTAGCAAATAATGCTTGAGAAAGCATTTGTAAAGTGAAAAATACCTTCCTAGGATTAAAAATAAGACTCCAACTGTCGTTCGAATTCCTTACATCTAGATTTACTATGCGTAAGACGTAGACATTCAAGTATTTCAAATTTCATATACTTTTGTCTGATATTGTACGTCCAATACATCCTTAAGTACAGGCGCTGGAATGTTTGGGATGATATACATAATAAATTTTTGGAGGACTACTTGTTTTTTAAAATATTAAAAGATATTTTGCTATTAGTATAATTACTATGTAAGGAAATCTATAAAAAACGACGATATGTTCGACGATATTGCCTTTCTAAATTCCACAGTGAGTCCACACTTATTATTATTATTTACTACACTAATCGTGTTAATAAAATGTACACCTGAATTTGATCTTGCAATTTATCGCATTCAAATGTAAAATACAATTTAAGTGAAATATAATATTATTACCGAGACCAGTTAATAGCTAGTCCTTCCCTTCACTCCAATAAATGACGTGGCGCACACGAGGTATGATAATTTTCGCCAAATTTATTCCAAAAATTTGTGGTTCACATCCTAGTATCGAATCAAATCGAAAAGCCTATCAAACACCTCCGTGTTCGTAAGAAGAGTGAGAGTTTCGTACGCGCGTGTCAGAAGTGTCAACGATAATATAATTGACGCCCGCGAAGGGAATGATCGGGGCACGGACATCCGTTCGGGCGCGAAAAGGACGTCGTTCCCGATACATATGCGGTAAGTAACCGCAACAATGCCAAGAGAGAAAAAATACGGGGGATGGAAGGGTGGATCTCGGCCGTTGGAAGAGCCAAAGTAATGGATGGCTGCTGGAACCCGAGGCGAGTGAATTGTTGGCCCCTGCACGTCCGCCTTGGAGACACCCTCGCCTTGCCCTGGCCGCGTAAATCAATGCACCCCTTCGTCCTCTCGCGTTACCAACCCCTCCTCCATGCTCTGGTGCCACCACGGAGCAGCCCCTCTTCTCTTCGGCCTCTAGCAGCAGCAGCCCTCTTCTTGGGCTCTGGATAGGCCCGTAGGTGGGGGGCGGAACGAGGGTGGAGGTGGAGGAGGGGGGGGGGGTGTCGGAGACGTCCGGCTACTGCATTATGTATTTCTCACCGAACCGCCACTAACTCTCACCCTTTTTCATCCCCTTCGTTTCTTCCGTTACTTCCTTCTTTCTTCCACCCACCGCGACTTGCCCCCTCCTCACTTCTACCCCCACGCCACCCACCCTTCGCACGGTTTCCCTTATTTCCATGGCCGATCCTTTACGTTGCGCTGTCGCTGAAGACTTTTTCTTCCACGCGAGCCGACGTCCCTTTTAATCACCGAACCGTCGCCGTCCATGCTGGACGATGCTCTTATGGAATTAATTTCTTACGCCGGCGAATCTCCCCCTCAGCGTCCCTACCACCGCGACGGAAGTGGCTGGATCTTCTATGGCCCACTAGTGAGACACTTGTGTCCTGCTTCGTGTCACTAGTGGGGCAGGAAATGGTTTCTTTATTTTGTTCGATTGGTTGCTTCTTTGGCAGTTAGAGGAATTGGGTGGTATTAAGGGGTTACACCACCTTGGCGCTCAGAAAAATAGGTATAAAAATAAACGTTTTTGTTTGACGCTGCCAAGAAGTATATAAAATGATCTTTATTTTACACATATATATAGTAGTTTTATGAACAATTTACAATATTGACGATTAAAAAAAAATCAAAAATGGCGGAGATGTAAGCCTTCTTTGTCTAAGCCATCTTTGCTGATGGTGTACTTGGTTTCTCTGTTATGCATCGTCTAAAACATAAAAAATAATTTTTTTCTGATTTAAAAGAGTAATAGCTAAAATGTGACGTAGGATTATTGTGATTGGGTGCCATGTTCGAAAGTTATACATTTTTTAAACTCAAAATTTCGATGCAAATTCGAGTTTTTTTTAAACAGCTGCCATTTCTATAAAAAAAAAAATGAAAAAATTTCCCTACGTCACATTTTAGCTATTACCCTTTTAAATAGGAAAAAAATTATTTTTTATGTATTAAAGGATTCTTAACAGAGAAATCAAGTACACCATCAACAAGGATTTTCTAAAGAGGGTCCTACTTGTCGGCTTATATCTCCGCCATTTTTATTTTTTTTTAATCATCAATATTCTAAATTTTTCATATAATTACTATGTATATGTGTAAAATAAAGATCATTTTATATACTTAATGGCAGCGTCCTTAAAGGGGTGTGAATTTTAGAGGGTGGTTTTCCAGCTACCTACTTTGTCGTTAGAAACATGTGTTTTTGCTGGGGCCTCTTTCTTTTTTAACTCTTCAACCGAGGGTAATGGGTTATCTAGCCATTTGAAAATGCCACATTATTGGGCAGGACGACTTAATTCGTCAGAAACAGTACAGCATTACCGTTATTGAGAAAAGCTGCATACAGAGTATATCATTTGTTTCTCATTCCCATTATAGCTTTGCCATTTTTATCACATGGTATACTTCTGAATTTAAATATTCGAATAAACTTCTTTAATAAGTTACTGCTAGAAAGGACTTTCTATTTGGAAGCCCAAAACGAAGTTTCTGAACATCGTTTGCTTACAACAGCGATGTCCTATTGTAAGACGGTCAGGGGCCCGTGGAAGGCTCTAGTCGTCGCAGAATATCTCTGTCGGGGCAGTTAACATCACTTTAACCGGTGAGCGTTCTGGCAACCTTACACCGAGCTGTTCGTCGTTCGTTCAAGATCAACCACCGTGTGGCGGCTGTCCCGTCCAATCAGAAACGATTGACTGTCCCTCGCCTCTAAACGGGCCTGTGTCATCTTGAAGACGAGCCACGGCTACGCGAACTGTACGCGTATAGAGCGGTGTAGCCGAAGGATATCAATTTACACGCTGGCCGATTGTCTTCGACATTTTCCTCTTACGAGACTATCAGAGACTTCGATCTCCTTCACCAGCCATTATTTTTCGAAACTGGTCTCCTGACTCCCCCTCCTCGTTTGCTCGTCCCTTTTGCCCTGTGTCGGGATGCTGAATACCCAGATACCTTTTACGTTCACCAGGCCCCGGACCCCGTTCACGGTTTCCTTTTCGTGGAACTTCTTGCTACCTTTCGGCGAGGATTCTGTGGTCTTCCTGGTTAGAGAATCAAATATTGATTATTATAAGAAACTAGTTTGAACTACCCAACGTGTTGTCCGGGTTTCCTATATTTAGATTCTAGAACATCAGTATGTGTACAAGTATGGAGTAATAACAATATAATATTTTTAAATTAATTGACGCCCTTTTAATTATTACGCAGTGCTTATTTATATATATTTCTTGCATATGCGGCATATTTACATAATAATGCACTAAACTTAAAATGTCACAAAGTGTAAGAGGGATGAAACCAGAGGGTAGGGTGTTCACTAGGTTTCATTGCAGCTTATATTTTCCTTAGGATCCTACGCAAAAGTCCAGATCGGTCGTACAGTTTAGAAATTAATAGGGAAGATATAGTGAGACATTCTGTTTTATATCTACATATAAATGGTTCTTATTTACTGTAGTAGTTTGAATAGAATGTTTTCATAGTTACGAAAGAGGGTCAATTTTAACCCGTATTCCGTCTTATAAGGGAAGATCCCAAACCCGAATATTCAGAAAATTCTGAAACTTTGTGAATATGTAGAGAATTTCCTGCTGATTACAACGCAATTTTTGTTTGCTGCCCAAACTCACTCGAAGGGAGTGAAATTAACCCCTGAATATTCGGATATTTTCCGATTTTGTGTTATATTTCGCGAACTGTCAGAGATCGAAAAAAGTTCCAAGACCAAAGTTACCTTCTTGTTTTTATTATGCAGACTCCTATCATTCGGTGAAAAAATTATTTTACAGTTCATGAGTTATAACACAATCGGAAAATAACCGGATTTTCAGCCGTCAATTGCACCCCCTTAGAGTCAATTTGGGCAGCAAACAAAAATTGCGTTGTAATCAGGAGGAAATCCCCTATATGTTTGCAATGTTTCAGAATTTTTCGAATTTCAGGATTCGGGGTGTTCCCTTTTTAGTTTTTTAGACGATTCAGAATGTGTCGAATATTTATAATAGGTTTATTTGTACATTACATCAATGATGATGTCCAATAACAAATAGTATAGTTGTATTTATATTGAATATTTTTCATAAACAAATGCCATAATTTTGCGAATAAATTGTATTTTTACTACATAAATATATGCACTTTAGTGCATTAAGATAACAATTTAAGAAAATTCCTTCTCTGGTATCTAAATAAACAAGTTTTATTGGGGGTCAGAACTGACCCGGTTTCAGGACTAAATAGTGTATCATCTGATATATAGATAGTAGGAATTGTATTAAATTGTCAATTATCAGTTAGATGGCGTATTGTTTCAATTCGAAGAATTAGTAAACAAGTGACTATTCAAAGCGACAAACTTTATCGTCAAAAAAATGTGTCGCAATAAATTAGCCCCCGTTATAAGTTTCCTAAAGTTGTCTATAAATTTCGTGTAGGTAGTATTCAAATTGTTTCCTCTGTCTTATACAGGTACTTCTTACAATACATGATTTTTAAGAAGGTTGTATATGATTTTTTGGGGGATTTATGTTTGAATTAATATACATATAAATACATAATAAAAATAGTGTCGAGCAGTATAACAGACCAACCCTTCAACATCTAAGAAACAAATTACTCCTTCAATCCTCGAAGACGCGATATCGTTACCACCTCTATTGGCAGCTAGCTCGCCTTCAGTATGCAGACTCCAATTATTATGTTGAACGGGGATAACGCCGAGAATCGCGTGCACGTGACCCGATCGTCGCGTAACCGGGGGCGGCGTTCCCGATCCAAAAACTATCATCCACCGAGGGTGGTGGATCGCAGGAATCCAGGAGAGGCGAAGGGGGTTGCTGGTGGCGCGTTCTCCATGGGTGCGTGCAGAAGGCAATAAACGGGCGACGCGTGGCGTCCACACCGCCCCTGTGTTACTCGAGGGGACCCCCGGCGCGTTGCTAAATACCGCATCCCCCCCACTTCCTGGCGATCAGCGCCCGTAGCACCACCCCTTTGGACGTCTTCGAACCGGCCCTCATGTCGCCCCCGCTGAAAACTACCCTCCGCCGTTCCAGATTAAAAGCTGTGATTATACGCGGCATCTACGCTCCACGGTTTCTTTCGTCGGCGACAGAGCGAGACGCAGGACCGGGATGCGAGAGGGAAAGAGAGGGCCCGTTTGATTCTGTCCCGCTCTGTTCGCCCGCTGTTGCGCGTTGTATTTTAAAATCGCCCTTTCATCTCTCCTCCCCTCTCGTCCACTCTTCCCTCTCGCTCTGCTCCCCCGCCCCCTCCGTCTCACCGATGAAATTGCGGATGCCATGCGTTCCTCGACTTCTATTTAAATGTAATTTGTATCTTCCCAGTACGAGCACTCGCCATCCACCCCTGCTTCTTTTTTCCTTCAATCTTTTCCTGGTTGGTGTGCTTTTGTTCGCGGTCCGGCTCCTCTGGCTGGACTCTGTTATCCCCCAGTTTCGCGTAATTGCTCACGATACGCGCATTTCGCGAGCTGCGCGTTTGCTAGCGGAACCAACGGTGAGATTGAACTTTCTTTCGCCTGTGTGGCGCGGCGCACGGTCTCCTATGGACATGGGTCGACGTTCTTTATATGTATGCTGATACTCTGATCTCTGGTGGGTCCGATTAGCTTAGGGTTTCCAGATCCAAAAATGGGATAGGAGGAAAATCTAGTCCGAAATCGTTTGAAAAACGGGATGTTGGAAAATTAATGAAAATTTTAGATATCAACTTTTGTTATGGAAGAAAACATTAAGGGATTAGGTACACCTAGTCAGCTGGTGATAAAGAACGCGATTTTCGGGATCTTTTGTGGAATATCTACTGTCCATTTTTTTACAACTATTCCCTTATTTTAAAAGTACATATACATATGGAGCAAATCTCAGCAATTTTGTTATAGAAAAACATTAAAAAATGAAGGAATGACAGACATTCTCACGGAAGCTGTTTTGATGAAGGCACTGTGCGGTAAAAATTCAAAAATATTCTGTTAATATATGGTTGAATTCAGTAAATGAACGAATAGATGAACTGTTATTCTTTCATTTTTTAATGTTTTTCTATAATAAAATTATTGAGAGTTGCTGCATGTATGTACTTTTAAAATAAGCGAATAGTTGTGAAAGAATATACAGTAGCTAATCCATAAAAATTCCCGAAAATCGCTTTCCTTTTCGCCAGCTGACTAGACATAACCTCGAACCCCAATTCCCTTTACATTGTTATAACTTTGCCGAAAAGCAATACAGCAAAAATCTGAAAAAGCAGCTGAAAGTAGGGATTCCACGCTTTCAAACCACATTTTCAAAATTGGGTATTTTTCGGGTTCCTAGAGGTGATCCGTTAATTAATGTGAGGTTGAACTACAATATTTTATGTTATGATTAGTGCAATATAGGGAGGTACATTTCTACATACGTCTTTACGACTCTCGGACATTTCAAACTTTCAAAAACTGAGACCAGGATCTTTTCATTGAGAGAGACAGCCTTCCATTCGCGAAATATTCTGTATGTTATTGAAAAGATTTCGGAAATAATGGAGAAAGCGTGTAAACTACTTGTCGCGATTTGTGTTTGGCATTAATGTTGAACACGCCCTCACCCAAAGCCCACACCTTCATTCTCTTGTGTCATCATCTCGCGTTATCTCTTTCCCATTGTCGTTTTCACGAAACGATATAACTCGCGCCGCTTAGAAATGCGATTCACGATGCAGCGAGGGCCCAGGCCAAGTTTCTTGGTGTCCCGAGCGATAAATCAAACCAGCAGCGATAACTCGTGGAATAATGGCCCGCGAGATAACGATACACGGGAAAGGATCGTCTTCGTTGGCCGAAATTGGTTTCCAAGCTCCTTTTGCGGCTCGTTTCGGGCTACGCGATTCCGCGTTGAGCCGGGCGGTCAATTTATGTCTTGATAATTAAATTACAAACCCATTATCGAGTGTCCTATTACGGGTACATAATTAACTGAGCAGAGAAAACTACACAGGGTGAGGCGTCTGAAACAGGGAACCTGAACAGCACTCCTGCTTTTGGCGAAAAAATAAATATGCGTCAGACCAATCTTGCTTGGTTTCAAGGAGAGCACAATCTGGTGTAAATAATTTCTTTACAGGTAAACACTTCTGACACTTTAAGTTCTGCACATTATACTTATTCACATCAAATAAAATACCATACGAAATTAAAGCTTAATCCTAGTAGCATTTCTGGTTGTCCCACAGTATCCCCAAGTTGGGAATTTGTTGGCCATCAAAATGCCAACAATAAATGCTACTAGGGAACAAGAACTTATTTATTTACAGCTGCATCATGAAGCTTGTAAATTTAATAATACAAGTTTCTACGTAAAACTAATAATACTTAACTAATAGTGTACACTGTAAAATAATAATATTAATAATAATAAGAATAGTCACAATTTAATAATAATATTATTGTTGTACACTATTCTTTATACGTTATATTTTTATTAAGCAAAATAAATAAAGTGGCAGTAATAGGGACACCTGCTCTATATTCAATGAAAAGAAATCACGATCACCTCAAACCCCTAACAAAATTCGAGGATCGTAAACAATTGCTTTTAACTGATCAAAACGTCCCACCAAACACAACATAATTTTCCTGAAATACTTTTTCTTAACGTGGAAAATGAACGAGTTATTTAATAGGTATGCTAAGATACTATGGCTCACCCTTATATCATTCGCTATAAAAAAAGGATAACCGGAATAGTTGGGATGGTCCGATTGAGTTAACCATAAGCGAGCTGCAGCCTATAGCGTACCTAATAGAGCTGTCACATATACAATTGCGCTGCACACGATTCGTATCTCTATTTTTTACCTTGCTCCTTTGACTTGATCCAGGCTGGATTTCCCACGCAGCATGGGGTGTGACTACACGGTATGGCCGCTGCGTAGGGTGCAAGATTTATACTGCAAATCGGCGTATCGACGCGTGGCATACCAGTTCGCCCCCATTTCTGAGCCTTCGAATTCGTTACGATCGCAATTGGCAATAATCGCCGAGAAATTGCACTAGTTTTCCTGTTCTGCACCTCGTGGGAGCGTAGATAAGTTTGGTGCTCGATGTGATGTCCAATATTATCGCGACACGCCCGATATAAAATTCGTTAGAGTATGTTGAAGTGCCACCCTTCTTTATTAGGTAACATAAATTTCAGTACTTGTAACTTCTTCTTTTTGCAAACTTATGTGTACCTATATTGCTCATTTTAATTAAGGGGGGAGCCTGCTGTATAAAGTTCAAAAAATCGATTTTTTTTATTGCCTAAATCGATAGATAAACTATCCAAGAATGTATTCATAAAGTTATAGTGGCCAATTCGAAATATTTTTAAAGATACAGAACCGAGAGCAGGTTAGCGGCGAGCATAAGACACGGGCGCGTGCTTCACCCTTTGACGCGTCCCCATTCGTCGATCATTAATTTCAAAGACAATCGAAACGGCAGAGTTGTGCAGTGTAATAGTACAGAATAGTCTTAGAGCAGAGTGAGTTAGAGATTTTATAAGTTGAAGGTAGAGAATTGTAGCGATCGACCGCGAGCAAAAACTTTAAAGGGCGATTTCTCCAGTTTTCATTTTTACGATTCTTTAAAATTGGCGGGTGTGATAGCAAAAAAACTATGCGGCCTATTGAATTAAACCAAAGCTTATGCTCTTCAGTATTAAATTATTTTCTATGTGAACTAAAAAGATTGTTAACAAATTATTTTTAAATCATTTTTATAGCACGTTAAAGTCAAATGTTATTTTTAAAAAATAGACATTCTTCTTATCAAACTAAAAAAAATTATGATTTCGAGCTTTTTTCTGTTTTTTCTTAGTTCACCCAGAATAAAAATATATGAGCATTAAAAGCCATTTTGATTTTTTCATTCAGACAAGAATTACAACCAGAATCCTTCCCGCCAATTAGAGACTGCAGTGGCAAAGCGCTCCGAGAATCGGCTGATGAATCTGTCATATTTTATAATTTTATTAGAAAATTTTTTTTATACTCATCGAATATATGTTTAAATATACCTAAAAGTTTACGAAGATCAATTATTCCTTTCCCATTCAAAAAAATTCGCGAAAAAATAATTTTTTTGGACTTTGTAAAACAGGACACTCCCTTAAGATGCGTAACGGTGCGAATCCACGATGAGATTTTATGCAAGACAAAAATCTCATCAACAACGAAATGAAAATAATGGAAATAGTCGCTAGAGAAGAGATTACTGAAAATATGTCATAAAATTTGTCTCGTGAGAGATATTTTTGTCGTATCATGGATTTACATCTTCAGAGAATATACCGTCTTTATGAGGCTACACAGGTGGAAGGAAGTGGAATTGATTTGCCGAGGAAAACCTGAATTTTTAAAAGTGGGAAGTTGGTTTTTCTTGCATAGAATGTGACCACATTGTAGTAACAGTAAAGTAGGTTAAACGCAGAAATTTCAGGATCACTGAATCACTCCATATTCATTTGACTTACATTCAACACATTTTCTTCCATTGCTGATTGTCTATATCAATTTTAAGCCCAGAGAGAGAAAATTTGCTGATACCAAGGAAATTAAAAGAAATGCAACAAAGGAATTATTTGTTTTACATCTAAACGAGTTCCAGAAGTGTTTCTAGCAGCGAACAGAACAATGTGTGGTATCTAAAGGATATCTTTTTGAAAAATATTAATAGACATATACGATTGAAATTTGATTTTAATAGAATTTTGACGGGCTACAGAACCCCAATTCTTTATCAAAAAGTGCATTCTCTGTTCAGCACTTTCGTTTGCATACAATCGTTCAGAAACTCAAACACAAAGTACAGAGTGTCACCAAACTGATAATACAAGTCAAAAATATAGTCACACATTTTTTTATTTGGGGTCTCGTTTTGAAGAAAAATGACTTTAAATATTGATCAAATTCGCATACACTGACCAAAAACTGATAGAATGCGACAATAAATATGGAACAACTGCGAATGAAACGAATCCTAGTCAAAAAATATGTTGAAATTGTAGAATAACTCTTTTTCGAACGAATCGCAATTTCCAGGAAATTCAATTTCCATTTCTTGAAACTTGTCTATTTGGAAAGCAAAGCCTCCGTTTATTTGGATAGGGATTCACAAGGTTGCAATCCCTTCTTTTTAGAATCATTTTTTTCAAAAACGAAGTCTCATACGAAAAGAAGTTCTACATTTTCTATTTATTCCTTCGTGTACACTGTATAAACGCCCCGTCTCGTATTGTAACACCAGTTCGGTGACATAATTACACACCTGTATAATTAGAAGAGAAAGAGGGGATTGTAAGCAGGGAGTATTAAATCATGAACAAGTGTCGAGGAGCGGAAACCGCATAATACGATACACTCTTATTACGTGACTCCTGTAACCTGTGATTTAGGCGCTTACACGGGCTCTCTGCGGTCCTCGGTGAAGGCGCGCGCGCAGAGGGGTGAATTAATGACAGGTTATGACATTTTGCTTGCAGTTCTCTCGCGTGTCCAATACATGACGTTTTCGTGCACACGAAGCGTGGTAGCACGTGTCATGTATCATCACGTACCTCCCCTTTATATCACTTCTGAATAGCAAATACGCGCGGAGCAGGAGCGACGAAAGGAGCACCGTGAAATCCTATTAGAATGACGACGCCTGATCGTTCGTTTCAAATGTGATCACTATAATTTCGGATGAGATTATAAACGAAACGTGGCATTAACTTCATCCACTTGAATCCTCTTCAGTGTCGTTCCCTTATGACGACTTATGACACGTTGGCTGGATCCATACAGTATAATAACAGATTGAGTATGTGTGTGTGTTCGAATTAAGTAGGATTATTGTAAGACAGGGAGATTTCAGAATCAAAGGAATGGATTCGAGTGCTTTGTATTTAGCTTTATTCGTTTGTTAACGCGAGAATTATATTAGGTATATAAAATATCTTGATATTCGTGAGAAGTCTTGGCTGGTGTATACAACATTACATGTTACTATCCTTTAATAAATTTTTCAAAAATACATAAGTGGCAAGAAAGTAACATTAAAATTTTTGTGAAATAAATGTATATTTTCTAGTACTTACAGTGCACATATATTGAACATATTACTGGCAGTATAGTGTAGATATTAAGTGTAAATACAGATTGTTATAATTTAATTTTTAAATTATTTTTTTAATTTGAAATAAATGTTGGATGTTTTTAAACACTTTAAAATAGTAATACAATGTAGATTTTAGTTGCATACAATAATAATATTGGAAATTCTATTACATTTTCAAGCTACTATATTGTCAGTAAAATTTTTAACATATTGTTTGTGGTTAAGAAGGCCAACTTGACATCCGGCAAGCTGACACCCTGGCCAGTCCGCCACTGGTTATCACTTATATCTGTACATACGTAACGTTTACTTAAGAGGGAGGCCTACCCAGAAATTTTCGAAAAATCAATTTTTCGATTTTTATATTTCCTTGATGGACAACATCCAGAAAGCTTCAAATTAATCCGACCAAAATTGACAAAGTTATACGCGTGTAAGTAGGTAGGTGTTCCTCGGTGGTGTAGCGATCAGACTCAAAACTTTAAACGTCTTTTTCTCGAAATCATGTTTTCAAAGTTGGTCTTTCATAACTCAAAAATTAATGAACCGATTTACTCGAGGCTTTGCAGGCTTATTTAAACATTGATGCTTCAACTTTGCACAGCCGCCATTTGGTCTCAAAACAGTTTTTCCAAAATCGGGCTCGATAGTTCCTAGATAATTTCATATATTATCAAAAAGAGGATTTTTCAATTTTTGATGATCCTGCATCGAGCTACAGTTGTCACTGCAAAGCGTCTAAAAAAAGGACATCTCGGACATTGCCTATAACTCAAAAAACCTTTTAATACTTTTTAGCACAAAAAATACTGAAATATCCATAAGCTGTTTCCAAGACTACAGACTACATATTGTTTAATATTAAAAGTTTATTCGTTTTTCGATAAAAAAAAATCTAATTCTAGGTGTGCCTCTCCCTTAATTCTAAAATAATTTACCCAAAACTCTCACTTGACCAGCGTTTTACAATCCCCGTTTAATAACAGATAATCATGCCCCTTGGCACACTTTCAACCACCCCAACATTTGAGGCCCCATATCGCGCAGACGCCAAGCTTTCCTATGAATAGAAATTCCATATGACACGAAACCTTATTAGCGGCGAGCAACTTTCTTCGCGACATTGACACCGCGGGCAAAGTAAAAGTGACTATACATACAACAGCTTCGGCAAGCGTAGCTCACCCCGCGATATCATTATGCAAACGACGCACGTCCGCGCATTATCTTCCAACCCGGATACTGTTTAGGCGCTTGCTCGTGTACGGGAGTGCAATTTTTTCGAGTGCTTATCCGCGGTAGTCGCGCATTTCCTGTTCGTCGTCCCTTCGCCACCGCCACCCTCTCGCTCGTACATTCGCGAGTCGAGTGTATCAAGCATGAAGAACGGAAGAAGCGAAGGGTGCGACTCTCTCAGTCTCTCTCTATTCAGTCCACTTCCGTTATCCTGGGGGTCTGAACGAGCCCCGTACACGCCGCGGCTTTATTATCACGAAAACATCCTGAAATAGTAGCCGGGGTGATTCAGGGGCGGGGGGCCTGGTCAAAGGCGCTTTACGAGGGTTATTTAAAAGTCATGAAAGTCTCGGTTAAGGGCGACATCCAGCGACAGTAACGTTTTCAGCGAACGATCATCTCGTATCCTGCTTTGAATAATACACGTACCATTGCTGCCGATAAATCAACATGGTAATAATAAGTTGAGTGTTCTTGTGCTGTTTGCTCGAAGGTTGGATAATTGTTGATGCTCTTTTTTTGCTCCAATTTTTATTTGTTCGATGATCAGCTTTGTGCAAGGTGGCCCAAAAGTTTGGGGGACAAATTGGGATGTGAACATATCCGGTGTTGAGACAAATTTGAAATTTGGAATTTGTTTAAGATTTTACGAACTGGGGTTTCGTTTTCAATATGTAATCAGTTAAAATTTGGGAATTTTGTTTGGAAACGTGGTATTTTGGAATGGTAAATGTGGTTGAGAAACGTGGAAGAGTAGGTGAATGGTACGAGTGTGCAAGATTTGTGACAAGTTGAAGCTCAAATTTTTTGTTACATCCTTCGGTCATTATAAAGGTGAAAAACGGGCGCGGTTATTAACCGAACAAACTCTGTGACATTTTTCTGTTCGGCTTCAGTCATAAATCTTTTTAATTTTATTTTTTGGGCTGCATCAACCCATTTGTGTTATTAGCATCCACGTTAGTTTACAAAAAAATAAAGGTAGACGTAGATATTAGATTAGGTTAAATTTAAATTAAATGGAAAATTTTCACATGTTTCAAGAATTTTAAAACACTTCAGCATGAATTGGTAATTGGAGTCAATTCTGTAGGATTTACATTGCGTCTGTCACACATTGGTAGTCATAAATCTTGTACATACATACACAAGTAACTAAAACACGTCTCTCAATTACCTACACGAAATATTTTTATACTTTGAATTTCAAAACCAGACACGACTAGGTATGTCCTTAAAGTCGAAACCAGTTTCGAGCCGTCGGTATTACTTCGAACACGAAGCCGAGCGGATGAATGTTAATAAATATGTAACGCGTTACTCGAGTGTCGTGATAGTGAATCGAACTTAGTTTCCGTTCAAGCTCTTCAATACACAAGCGACCATTCGTAAACCAGTGACTAAACAAATTGCAACAAAATTTCATCAGGACGCGTTTTAGTAAACATTTACTCTTCTAGAATCACTATAACTTGGCCCATTTTTTACACATAGATATTAAAATCTTGGTAGTTATCAGATAAGAATGCACTTCGCCGATTTCAATAATTTCACCGAGCGGGAGTTATATGTATAGGAAAAGATTGCTCAGAATTATGATCCTGATGACATATTAAAGAATCATTGAAATCGATGTGGTGAACCCTCATCTGTATAATTACCAAAATCTTTTCATTCGTCCAACAATTTTTCTTCTTTTTAATATAAGCAAATTTATATTTAAAAAATGGTTCTTCTACTGTTTGTATACCTATCTAATAAATGTGTTTAAAACAGCAGTAGTGAATTAAGCTTTAGTGTACAGCTTTAGTGTTTGAGGCATTATCAAGTCAAGTGAAAATATGCATAGCAAATTTCCATAATGCATTAGAACTTTCATCCACTCGTCTTCCTTCCGTATCAGTGTACGCATCGGTACATTCAAATAGCGCATGCTGGAAGCGGGGATCGTAAACTTCAACTTTCTGTACCTCGGAAACGAAGCCTCAGATTTCAAAATGTTAAAGTACGTTTCAGTTCCTTTAACGTGCAGTATTTTTGCCTGTCCCATAATTCCGGGAGCTTAACATTATAAATTCATTACCATTCAAAGCTAGGTATCTAATACAAATAAAAAAAAATAGTACAAAAATATTCCAAAGACTTGGGTTTTCGGATCACTTTATTATTCTTCTCCGTAGTCAATGACGAATGAAAATATCTCGTTAGCTAAAAATCAACGTTAAATATAAGAAAACGAAATATTTCACTTCCTCATGCAACTGTGTTAAATATTAAGTACGAAAATTATGATAAGCCTTTGCTACCCTAATTCAAAGCTACTAAGGCTACAACAACGTTGTTGCTTGGTAATCCATTCGTTCCAAGAGGCAATCCTCGCGATAATCGTGCTGGAGAATTATTCCCGTGCTCGTTATCGAATCGTTTAGGTGGCCTCGTGCGAGGATAATATTATGACGTCTCTATCCGGCACCCTTTTCAAGAATCGCTCACCCTCGGTCTCTTCACGGTTCATGCTAATTTCATCGATCCGCCAGATTCTTCTTGGCCCTAGCGCGCTTACGAGCCCCAGCCGCGTGTCGTCCTTTATGGAAGTCGCACGGACTAAGGATCATATCTCTAGGACCCTTTTGTGTCAATCGCGTATTATGTCGCGACGCGTTACGACCCCGTGCCCGTGGAAAAACGCGTCGAGATCTCTATTGTCAGCGATTTGGCCAATAAAACACGCGTGTCCGTTATTTCCTCCGTCGCGTATATTGCACCGGGATCTATACAGGGTGTGCTGAAATATGCGGTGGAATCGAGAACGATGCGATTCCATGTTCGATGTTATGTCGAGATTGCGGGATAAGGTTTTTTTCATACGGAGCTTCGTTTCTCAGAAAAAAAATAAGTTTGACGTATGAAGTCATGCCGAGCCAAATCGGCCATTTTTTTTTGTTTCGTTTCAGCGATTTTAATGGAATTGAAGGGTTACGTAGTTAACGCGAAATTAGGGGGGATCAAGGGGACTAGGCAGTCGTTTTTCGTGAGAAAGAGACTCTGTCCTTTATTTATTTGTAAAGAAATGAAAGCACATCCAGGTGTACCCTTTTACCCAATGTTTATTACTACCATACAGATTGAGAAATAAATGATAAGAAATATATATGTGCTTTAAAAATGGCGCTGCAGACGGGTAAACATTTTATCGGTTTTCCGTCGTTTTGCCGTAATATCGGTCTTAAAATGTGATAAAAACAGAAATTAAATCAAAATTATACGATTGGTGGCCGTAAAACGGCGATTTTTCCGAGCAAACTTCGTTCTTGCTTGTGCGCTACTAAAATCCGGTGACTTTTTAATTCCTTTATGAAAATCTCGAATTTTTACGGACCATATCAGAGGTTTGGTCGGAAATGGCACATGTTTTACACATCCTGTAATTTTTTCAAGTCGATCTGAACCTCTATTCGTTCACAATCAGGTCAAAACGAAGAGAAGAAAATATTCGAGAAAAACGCGTTTAAAGTTTCTGGGCAAAGGCGACGCTATAGGTTGCCGCTTGACGTTTTTAGCTGTCAAATCTATAATTTTGCGAATTTTATTATAAACCAAGCGGCATTTTATTCAGAAAGGATAGTACTTTGGGAAAATGCAATAAAAAAGATCGATTCGTCGACTGCCTAGTCCCCTTAAGTCATCATTTTGCTGGTCTCGAATTTGTAAATAAATATTTCGACAAGTATGGTATCTATGCCAAGATACTGGCAAAACCGAATCTGAAAATCTGAGCACTGAATTGATTGGTGGTCAATAAGGGAATGTCAAGTATAAAAAGTGACAGAGGAGTCAGTGTTCGAACGGAGAACGGGAATACAATTGGAATTAGCAAAGTTGATTTCACAATCTTTGTATTTGAACTCTTTTCGTGAATTAAAAGGAATTAGCTCCCTTCATACATGTCATGTTTATTGGGGGGTAAATTATATTAATACGAATAACAATTCAATCCCAATAAATGTAATAAATACGGGAAAGAATTCCAAAAGTTTTGCTCCCATCAGCCGTCCAAGTGTTAAATGAGCCTCTCAGAAGCCAAACTGATCAACTTCACTTTCGATAAATTTCTCAACAGTTTCATTGGTACTTAGGCACACACGTACCTAATTAGGTAATTAGTTCCTGACTTATCAATTTTCTCTACAATAAGTTAATCAGTTTGGCGTCCGAAAAGCTAGACTATTATTGTGACTATACCAACACGACGCGACGGAACGTGGCCGATACCAATTCACGGGCCAATCTACTGGGGTCTCCCACCTGGATAGCTGGGAGGTCGTGTGTATTATCAAAGCACCGATTGAACGCGATTACCAGTGCCCATAGAGAGCCAGATCGAGCACGCTCGTTGACAATGCGAAACTCTTTGGCCCGGGGATCGTGCGCGAAAAAACGAAGCGTGTCTCGCCGCTCGAATGTTCCGCGGAGCGGCCCCCGCTCGCAGCGACCCAAAGCCGGCAGAGCCATTGTGGGATCGATTTTCTAGTGCACGGCGACGATTGTCGCGGTAATGACGAGGGTGACACACGCGGCAAATGTCGCGGAGCAGAAAGCCAAGGAGCGTACGGCGACATATTTGCGGTCCGCGTCAATCAAAAAAAAAAAAAACGGTCAAACAAGCCAGGACACTCGATGTCACGCCGCAGGGCAATGGATTGTCGGTTGACTGGCACCCGTTCTTTCGGACGTCGGCTTTGTCGCGCCGGGACCTTCTTGCGCCGCAACGACTTTCCATTGTCCCGTAAATTTCTGACGTCGAGTGACTTCGGTCGCGGTCGCTTTTGTGTATTTTTAAGTGTCGCGCGAGTCTGAAAAGCGGAAGACATTTTCTCCATCGGCGCCGAGCGGGTTCGTTCACGGCGAAACTCTGACAAGGGAACTTCGGTAACCCAAAAATTCCCCCTTTTTTTTTCAAATTTTGCTGGTTTCTGAGGGACCTTAATGGGCAACATGCGCCAAGTACTAGAAAAACTAGAGTGAACTTTGCAAACTTTTTTTTATTGAAAATATTAATTAATTTCAAAATCTTTATATGCATCTTAAAATAAATACTTTAAAGTAACAATTGCGTAAATTTAATTCGAAAACTAAGAAGATTGAATATAACCTTGGTTTTTCGAGTTCTAGGTGAATGTTTGATCGGTCGAAAAATGAAGCTATTTAAAAAAAAAAAACATTTCTCCATAAAGACAACATATAATGAAATAAATCTTTCTGGAATTTATTAAGCTGCTCTTATATTATACAAAAAATAAATAAAAAGATTTCTTTAGTTTGTTGCAAAGGTTCTTTTATAGCGTTAATGTGACACCTACAAATGTTGTATTTATTGAGAATGAAATCTTTAAAACTAGATTTATTTTTGGCCGATCAAAGTAGAATGATCCCTTAATAGAAGTATCAGACAATTCTTCGTTTCTGCTACTCTGTGGTCGACCGTTTAATGATTAATGTGTATTTTCCTAAGTAGTTTTCTGTATATCCTGAAAACTATAGTAGGTGTAAAAAAATTATTACAATGGATGTTTAAGGATTTTTATCCTCTATAGAACTATGCAATCAAATTGTTTAAAGTTTTTGGTTTAAGTAACAAAACGTTGCGGATCATAAATTGCGTTAAATCAAAGACAAAATGTATTAGTGACTACATAGAAATAGACTAAGTAGTCAAAACACAGAAGCACATTAAGTATCATAAAAAAATTTATATTTTCACCGATAGGTACGATAAAAATACGTCTATATCGCTAAGAAATAAAAAAGTCCCATTGCCTACACGAGCACCTTGTTTCAAAATGAGCCACCATTTTCGGTGGTAAAGTTTATCGTTTACGTCACGGGACACCCTGTATAGTCGAATAAGAGTATCGGTGATGTCTGTTTCGTGTTTGGGACGTGTCCGTGATAGCGATGAGTTCGCGCGTGCACTGAGGGGGATGACACTGCTCTCCGCTCGTGGGTCCGAGATGTCAGCCCGCTTCAACGCCGTGGAACCCTGACATCGGGTCTAACAAACCTCGGGGAACGAAAATCTCCCATGGCCAATCCCAGTACTCCGCGTGTAATCCTGGACACGCGATTTCTCCTCTTCATCTCTCTGGATGAAACAAGTGGCACCCTTTAAGAACTGTGAAGGGGATAGATTGACCAACGTTAATACGACAACGCACTCGACGTATCAAGGAAAAGTAATCTTTTTCTTCCATGTTACGTAGCCTAAGTACCACATTGCAATGTAAAGTTCGGGAAAGGAAAAATAATGGAAGGAATAGCGGGGAGTTTCCATGAAAGTGGGTATTTTTTAAACACACTTGAAGTCAGCGAAATGATAACTTAAGTTTTCCATAATTTTACGTAAACTACGTTATAGGTATTTCAGTTTTATCAAAATCCGTATGAAAGTGCTCAGACTACTAACTACTCGGTAGTTAGCAACGTAATCATTTTCCTAGCAATTTATATTTCTCAGAATTAAGATTCGCAATTGGAATTATGCATTTCAATTTCATAGCATTCCGAACTTCGAGATCTGGCAGTGCCTACACTGTTAATAGGTTCTCTAACCATCAGCGTGTGAAATCTGTTGATTAGAGCAGTCACAATCAAGACATATCGATGTAACGTTAGGATTCTAATCTCATCCCCGCGCTGAATATTTCATTTATTTGATTGTACACATTTGGGGAAACGGATGGAAGGCTTGCATATTTCACGACGGGAACTTCACGCCAGCCTCAGCGCGCGAATAACTAGCGATGCGTGGGGAAAAATATAGAACCCGGGAGAATAAATTGCGGAACTATCGGCAGCAGGGGAACGGTACCGCTTTAGTTCGCGGGAATTCTTTTACGACTTGGCTGGGATTTATACGAGCTGTAAGTGACAGAACCGACGAAAGCAGCTCACAGGGGCAGAGGATAAATAAAAGATACGATGGTGAAACGAATGGAACCGTGCACACCGTCTCGCCGTTGGATATTCTCGCCGTAAAATGAATATCATTTTGTGAAACGGAATTGTTTTTATTGCGCAACAGCGAAACAAACATCTGAGCGTGCAAATTAAAAGTCAGCTCCTGCTGCAGTTCTTTTTTATAAATGTACATTCATATAAGCATATTTAGTAAAAAGAGAATGACTTTACATCCCAGACTTTAGCTCCAGCAATACAAATTTAGATTCCAAAACTAAGAATGGACAGACAGGCATTCTAGAGATTCTTAGCTAACAAGATGCTCATCGTGGTCATAAATGATTTAGTAAGCTGGTTAGAAAAATAGCTGCTAAACAGGAGCTTTCAGGCTTCGTAATTCAAAGCTTCCGCAATTCCGATCATCAAAACGAGATCAGTTCCCCATTTGAATGAAGGGAAGGTAACTCCAGGGAGCTCCCAGGGATGCTCGACAGAAGTTCGATGTTTTGTTTGACTTAGGTTCGACTTCCATTGAGTCCGAGGACTTTTATATTCAACCCTGCGAGTGTAGTGGTGTATTCGTCGACGACATCTGATGGAAGTCACACGATTTTCGAAGTTTAAAGATATTGGGGCGTGTAGGCGATCACAAGAGAAGGGTTTTGCCGTGTTTTCAACGCTGTATATATATATATATATGGCATATAGGTCACACAGGCCTTTTGAATTCTTTTGTTGTCAAAATACAGGACACACTCGTTATAAGCCCATCTCTACCATGCGTTATACGCCCGGCGACTATCCGCACCAGTTCTTGGAATCCCTCGGGCGAGAGAGGGAGAACCCGAGAGCGAGCGAGAGACTCTTTCATTTTCTGTTGGGCTTATAACAAGTGCATACTGTAATCTTCTATCGCTAAGATAATGTAAGGAGTCCGCGGTGTTCCCGACAGCGTTTCGCTTCGACGTCTAATTGTAAGAAGCTCTCCTATACTCCTGTATAGCTAGCTATAGTCTATGCAGAGGAAATTGCGGCCGCGGGGCGATCGGTGGCGCTCGGATCGCGTCGCTCGGCCCGATTGCCGGAAACGGCATCGGCCGCGCAACAGCGCGCGCGTACACGCGTGCTTCTCTGCTGGTGAATCGCGAGTATCGCAGACGCGCGAGTGCGTACTTAGCCCGACAGAAGCCGAAGTCCCCTTGGAGTGACGCGAGACGGATATAATTGAAGGCAGAGGTAATTAACTCCCTCGTGTAGCAGCACACACCGACAGCCCGCTCACCGCATCGTTTTAATTACCGCTCTCATCGCATTTCATCGGGCAGAAGCGCGCTCTCTCGCGTCCCGACCAGCTGCCTCGCTTCTTCCTCCCCTCCTTTCGCTCACCTATAGCCGCTCTAACTCCGCTCCCACCCCCCCACGGTGTTTATAATAAATCCAGCGCCGGGGAGGATACGTCTCTTGAGCCACTGTGCAATCTCCTAAAGACGTCCCTTGGAAACGCGTCGCGCGGCTAAACGTGATTGGAAACAACCGAGTGTCTGTTTCCTTTACGACCTTATGTGCCCACCGTTCACTTCTTTGTTGGGGCTCCTCCGGAGGAAATAGAAGGCAACGAGCTCGCGCTTGATTGGTATACCTATGCACGCCATACCACTCGTATGTAAAGTGGTCTAATAACAGAAGCCTGCGGTGAAGACAATGTTTTTAATATATTTTCGGACGCCCAGTTCGAAAGACACAAGAGAGATTTCGATATCATGTTTTATTGTTCACTACTGACTTCATTCGATCGCATATTGTAAATTATAATATTAAAATGATAAGCAATTTGGGAAAAAACTGCACGTGATGGAAATCTGGGGCTATTTTTGCATTTAGATGTCAGAGTTATTATAAAACCAGCTTACATTTTTAAAAAAGTTTTTATGAGCCTCAGTTTTGCAGCCCCGTGTAATTGCTACTGCGAGGTATCTTTGAAATTGTAGAGGGTGTCGTGGAAATTAGTGCAACAGAAGTTTTGAGAATTGTTCTAGGCACGCTGGGGATGAAAAAGGGAAAACTCTTTCTTTCTGACAATGAGTTATGCAGAGATTTCGTCTGTTATGTAATTTGGTGGGTTTACTTAGAAATTTTTGTGGAGATTTTATTCCACTTCGATAAGCAGATTTATTGCTACCTTGTGAAATATTAAGGGTCTGTGTTATTATTGTTTATTATTATGTTTCTATTATTGTGTCTCGAAATATTCCAGGCATTCTGGGAAAACTCTAACATAGATTTAATTCAATAAGGACATCATATTTCGGAGTTATCTACTATTATTCTCAGCCCTTTATTTTTTTCTACAATTCAGAGAAGCATATTTAGAAAGTGAAAGCCATACCTTTATTTGTATTATATAATACTTTAAAGGTTTTGAATCCCGTTTGTCTTGAATAAAAAAGAGGCTGTCGAATTATCGAAATTAATGACAATCAATTATTCTATTTTAAAGTGGTATGAAACTGTACTTAAGAAGTAAAACAAATACAGTATATTCGATTAAGGGGTAACACCACTCTAGAGGCAGAAAAAGAGACCCAAATTTGACAATTTATTTTGGGAGTATGACAAACGGAATAGAATTTCTGTTCAGAGGGTTTATTTAACACATATTGAAGTACGAGAAACAATTTTTTTATTGCCATTTTCATACAAAATGGCGGCGACAGAGCCCGTCGTCGAAAACAGCTTTTTTGAAAACACCGCCACGGGAGGACGGATTTCTCGGCATGTTTGATTCCTGGACCAAAAACTAAAAAAAAATTATAATCTATATACAATTGGCTTTGGAAGTACGTAGGGGGTTTTTTTTTAATACGTTTTTGTGGAAATGGTGCACTTTTTAAGGAATGAATCGATTTTTTGCTCTAAAAATGAGCATTAAACTGTTTATAAAAAGAAGAGTTTACATTCAATCAAAAAACGGCTACGTACTTCCAAAGAGAATATTGTTGTGAAGCTACTGTAAAAATTTCAAATCGATCCATGCAATAGTCTCAGAGAAATCCGTCCTCCCAGTTTGAAAAAACTGGTTCCGAGAAAAACGCGTTTAAAGTTTTATGAACACTCAGCGCGCGCTCTGAGGCGCTGCGGCAAAATCGATAATTGAACCTTTTAATATTTGTTTTCAACTATAAATCAAATGGCATATTGTTTTATGACCCTAAAGTATCGTTTAAACAAAAAAAAAACACATCGACTTTTTGAAAATCCTAGAGTGGTGTTACCCCTTAAATAGAATATTTTTATTAAACATTTAGTTTATATAGCAAAAAATAATTTTTTTCTTTAAGAATAAAACTGTAACATTTCAAACGTTAGTCATAATAAGATTCACCCTATTTTTATGAGCGACAATGTCTTCATTTGGCGATACTCTAATTATCAGTTACTGATTAATTATTTGGCGCAGCGTGTTCATAGTTCTCTTAGTGTTTTTATTAAGGGTTCATTAAGATCTTGCCGACGAATTTAATTCAATCTAGCATATTGTGCTGCATATCATCGTCATTGACAACTGTTGAAGCATCACGGGGATTTTCAGAGAGAAAGAATCTATCAAAAATACGAAGAAATGAGATAGTCAAAGCATTCATCTATCAATCAAATAATTTATTTCCATTGCGTAAATATTATAAAAACGTGTCACTGAAATGTGATAAATCCCTTGATTAGACACCCCATAAACGTAATATATCTTACACACTACTGACTACACAATCGCTTAATCATGGCGACTTATCAACCCCTTAACAGTTCAGAGCATTGAGAAGACTGATAACGAAATGGACTCACAATAATTATATGAAACAATACATGCAGAATATATTAAGAAAAAAGAATACGGTGTTTCTTATTTCAGTACCTCGTCAAATTTAATGCACTGCTAAAAGGTTGATGAATCGTTGATCTAAAATTTTAATTGCGTACCATTGCGTGAAAGGTGAAGTGTACGTTTAAAATCAACCCTGTTCTCGTTTCTCGTTCTAGGTGTCGTCTATCAATAGGGTGCTAAGAAATTTAGCGGCGCAGAAAGAGCAAAGGCAGCAACAGCAACAGCAGCAGCAAGGGGTGGCTGCTGTTGGCGTCGGTGTCGGTGCTGGCAGTCCAGCTGAGAGTGTTTACGATAAATTGAGGCTACTTAATGGGCAGACCACGGGATGGCCAAGGCCCAATCCGTGGTAAGTGATGCATTTTTTTTAAGCAATTGATGCAAAGTAAATCTAACAATACGGGTGTCTGTAGGTTACATATATAAACCAGTTAAAAAGATCCTTTAACAACTTTTATGGAAAAATTACACAAATGTACAGGAAGATTTAAAAATAGAAGCCTGCAAATAACATTTCCCTAAAAATAAACCTTTTCTTTATATCAAACGGTTTTCCCACATTTTGCAACGTTAGGTATAAGAATATGGGGGAAAACATTTTAAATTAAAAAGGATAATAGAAATAAAATATTTTGAGTTACAGATCGGTGTTGAAAATATAATATTTTTTTACAGTAATTATTCATGTCATACAATAGTTTCTAAATAATGTACATAATGTTTTAAGAAGACATCTGTTAAAATATCATTAGTGAACATTATTCGTGGCATTTCTATCCATAGAACCTGTATGAAATGTCATTTTCACTATTGTCAAATGAATTTACATTAGGTATCCATCGGGTGCTGGCAGTCCATTTCCTTCGTTGCAGCCCAGCTTAAGTCCAAGTCACTGTACAGCCTTGCCACCAGATCCAGCGGACATCCTGCACGCGAAGAAAGGTAGGAGAAACTTTCTTCATTCCTATACAAATCATTCTGAGTGATATATATAATCCTACTGTTCAATTATCTAAAGATTGAACAAAATTGTCATTGGGTTTGGGCAAAAGTAAGTACAAAATACCAACAACAGTGTGGGGAAATTGGATAAGTTGGGACAATTTGACATAACGTTTCGTTATCAATTTAGTCCCATATCAAGCTACTTATGTTACGGATTCTTAAAAAGAAAATTTTTTATCTAGATAACAATAGGATCAAAATGTAGTGCAAAAACAAAAGTCAGGATGTGTAGGCGTAAGTAAAATTACAGTTGAAAATGTACACGACCTGCACAATTTACAGTTGCTCTTCAGAATGCATACAATAAATAAACTCTCAGATTTACAAAATTCTGAAATACGTTGCTATCATTAAAATCGACGGAAAATACTAATAGGTACATAATTATTTTATTTCATTTTTTTTTCCGAGACTTTTCTATCATCCGACGCAAATCACAAAAACTACCAAATGTAAATAATGGAAATAGTCGCGGGGGATGAGATTTTTGAACATATATATCATCAAACTTGTCTCATCGGATTCTACTTCCACGAAGCCAATGACAAAATAATTAAAGAAAATATTAAAACAATGAAATAATCATCTCACGAGATTAAAGTCTCACGCGAGACACGATATTAATATCTAATCGTGAATTTGCGAACGAAAAACAAGAGGCAATCGCGTGGCAATCGACGTGTCAATAAATAAAACGGATTTCGCAGTACGCGCCCTACCATTTCGCGAAACCTCATAGCGCCAGAAGAGTGCAGCCCTTGCGATCGGATGTTTCATTACGTTCGATTTCTTCGTTACAACAGAACACTCAAATCCTTCGATACCTGCCCAAGCAAAATTACGATCCTACCAATACCCGCGTAATTGCCTCCCCGGTTACCAAGAAGCATCATCCCTCCCGAACGTGCAACGCCAAAACCAATTAACTCTAATACGAGAGACGTGATTCCCTGAAACGGTCGACGAGTCACGAGACAGAGTCGCGATTTTCTGCGCGAACGTGCAGGAAACCGACGAGCGGGTGGATTTGCGTGTGTGGCAAAAGTGGCCAGCGGTGAGAACGATGGGGTGGGTGGGTGGGGGGTTGCAGATCGTAGAATAGGGGAAGAGGCGTGCAGAGGCACGTTTTAATTAATTAATCTGCCGGCTGAAACGATACTAATATCAATGTTATTTCGTCGGTGGGTCCCGCGGTTTGCCGCATGCGTGTGCAGCGCTTTTCCGGTAATAATTGTAACGTTTAAGCGAAACGACCAAGGGGAAGGGAGAGGGAGAGAGAGAGAGAGAGAGGGGTGAGAGTGGTAGAGAACGAGAAAGAGGGAGAGAGGGCGAGGGGGGTAGTGGTAGGGAAACGTGGTTACAGTCGACCGACCAACCCACACGAAATTGTACCTCGACCGACGGAATATTCTCTCTCCTGCTGGTTTGACCCCCTTCCTCCGCCCCCTCCTCCACCTCTCTTTCAGCGTACGGCCATGCACGCGCGTTCCCTTTGGCGGTACATCAAACGCGCGATTTCTTTTGCCCCGGCGTTTTCCCGCCAGGGTGGCGGACGGTGTCACGAGCAGCGAAAAGCAACCCCCTGGTATCTACGCGCGTGTGCACGCTCTCGCGTGTGTACTTTTTTTTTTTACCTCGGGCTGCAGGAATCTTAAGCTTCCTGCCGAGGGAGAGGACGAGTGTATCGCTTTGGGTCGCGTCGGAGGACCCGCGGAGGGTGGAAGAAGCGTAGGGTGGTACAGTGGGTGGAAAAGATATTGTGGGGTATCCGGGGGGTGCCCAAGCGGTGTGCGCAGCGATACCTTTGGGGGTACAAGGCGCCGCACGGGCTTTTGATCACTCGTTACGTGGTTGCACCAGCTTTAACGCGCCTGCATCTCAAGAAATGTACGGGGCAGTTTTGATTTACTCACCACGCTCTATTTGGTGCCGTACTTACTCAGCTCCTACTGGCTTCGGACGTTTTGGAAGAATATGAAAAGGGGTTCAGGCGAACGTGTCGAGATGGGCCTTCTCTGCGCGTTACGCGATTCTGTGACACGGGGCGGCAGTGGATCGCGCGCCGCCGTTGACAACCACTGCCGACGCCGCACGTTGTGCCAAACCATTTCGCTTTTGTATTGAAAATAAAATGTGACTTACTAGTTTTGTCGATGCCTCTCGAAGGAAAAATGACTGCTGCATCGCGTGGAGCGGTCAGATTTTCTCCTAGACCCTTAGTTTTGGAAATAAATTTAAAGATATCTGCAAAATGGGGGCATTTCGGGTGTTGTTTTCCCTTTGATCGTTGTTTAAACATATTTAAATCTTCATAATCCAACCGAACAACTATTACTGCTTGGACAGACAAGATGTTCAAAGTTGGACATTTACAATTTTTTTCAAAATCGAATTTCTCAAAAACTGAGGGTAATGGCGACAAACGGTTTGGAGATTCGTTTTCAGCGCACGAAAACCTATAAGAAACGGCTTTTGAAAGTTACACGTCCGAAAAAAGTGTAATTTTGACGAACTGTGTTATCCCTAACAAAAGTGGGAATTCTAAATAAATGAGAGCCACCAGAAACTACACAATAGGTCTTAAAGCTCCTCAGGACATACATGTATAAAATGTACTA
This sequence comes from Andrena dorsata, assembly GCA_929108735.1. Classification (NCBI taxonomy): domain Eukaryota; kingdom Metazoa; phylum Arthropoda; class Insecta; order Hymenoptera; family Andrenidae; genus Andrena; species Andrena dorsata. Next base: position 79,075,279 of record OV815488.1, on the reverse strand, counting down.
TCTCTAAAAAGGACACACTCTCTCTAGTACCTATTCTAATAGATTATTCTGCAGTGTCTACTGATACCCGAAGAAGAGAACTTTCATTATGCGAACATCCACGAATCTTCTTCGTTGTTGGATTATTTTCAACCCTACCAAAGCCTGCCGCATTCGCAAAAAACCGCGGGCTCGCTGTGCGTCGTTAATCGGGTAGCTCGATTCATACACGAAGTATTATTTTGTATTCCAGCAGGGTAGAAGGGATACAATCAAATATGGTAACTGTTGCGAGCGTTCAACCGCACGCGGACCCCGGGGGCCGGATTATCTCCGCGTTGCTCGCAGGCTTGCTGCCGTTTATAGGATAACCCGTGTCAGGAGGGTTGTTTCTCTGTTCCCTCTCCGTTCCTCCCTTCTCTCCCTTCCGCCTATCCGCGCCTCTCTGTCTCCCGGCGCTCGACGTCTATCGTACCTCGTCTTTTCAGATTTTCTCTGTCCCGTGCATGCCGTCGTTTCGATAGCGACCGGTTTCCAGAGACGGAGAGACGCCTCGGGCCAATCAGAAACGACAACTGGCACCCCCCTTTCGAAAAGCAAAGCGAAAGCAGATTACGGCGCAATCATCACACCAATTCCAGCGTCTGCTCCTCTACCTTCTGTGAGAACACCTCCACCGCTCCTTCGTACTATCTGTTTAGGCAAAATTTAGGAACGTTCCGCGTAGCGTGCTGTTTCACACGATCTTTCCGAACGTCGACGATATTGCTCTGTTAAATTCGTGTGCTTATCCCAAGCACCTCTTGAAGGGACATCTATAGTGATGTGAGCTATCGAGCGATTGAGAGCCCGGTTATCATTTTTAACGAACGTGAATTAGTTTGATATATTAGGCGGGGCGGGAGAACAACACAAGTCACAACTGCCAAACCCTAATCTTCCTACTGAAAAGGAAACATCCCGAACTCTGAAATTCAAAAAATCTGAGACTGTAAGAATATGTAGGGGATTTCCTACTGATTACAACGCAACTTTTGTTTGCTGCCTAAATTCACTCTAAGGGGGTAAAATTGAACCCTTAATTTTCGGCTATTTTCTAATTTTGTGCTATAACTCGTGAACTGTAAGAATTGTAAGTTACCAAGTGATAGCCTTAATTAAAAGAAGTAACTTTTTGTGTAAAGATCGCGAGTTGCAAAATAAAATCGGAAGATAGCCGAATTTTCAGGGGTTAATTTCAAGCGACAGACAAACAGTTTCTGCTTTATGTATTAAGTTTACTATATCACTAATCACTGCAACCTGTATAACAGAATTATCTTCAATATAGTAGGCATATAGGGTAAAGTAGCCGAATATGTCGACCACTCCTAATATGAGACTCCTTCGTATCTCCGCTACAAAACTCTTGAATGTCATAACGATGCTATTTCTTTGCTAACTAACCGTGTATTTTTTGTTTTGTCCCCACAGTGGCATTGTAATCAGTTAAGCGTCCTTGAGCGAGCACATATTTCTGAAATACGTTGCAGAAAGTTTTTCAAGTTAACAGTTATCATGTTATTGTTTCCGAATAGGGTAAACTGTACAATGATTGGCACCCTAAGCCGAAATCCCAATTGGAATGTCTATATTTTTTTCTGAAGCTTTTGTATGGTCTTAATTTTCTTATTACAATAAAACATCTCGAGTACCTGTTAAGTCTTTTATTTTAAAAATATTCAATGAAAAAGAAAAATAGGCATAAAAGTACAATCATTGGCACCCTAAAATTTGAGGTTGTATAGGAAAACACATGTAGTTAAAAACAAAGTTTAAAGTGTTTAAACAGACTATTTCATTCATTATTAAATACCTACAACACTTAGTAAATCTGAATTTCAATCCATTATTTAGTTATAAAGCAACAAAATATAGTTAGCTACCCCTTATCAAAGTTTTTAGAAAACACCTCAAATTTAGCCCTTTGTCCCACATTGTGGTGTTGCCAGATGTAAAATGTGTAGTTCAACTACTGGACTTTGCAGTGTTGTTGTGAAAGAAAAATAAGCAATTGTAAAAAAGTACTTTCTAAGCTTGTGCTTCTTAATATTTGACTTTTTAATCAGGAGTGCCAATGATTAGTGCAGTGCCAGCATTAGTACAGTTTACCCTATGAGACCTGTGAAAGTTCAACTGATTAGAGTGAAGAAGAAATTGTTCTGAATGATGAAAGTGATTAAGAAAGAAAATTATGATACAGAATGCTTGTTTTGCACAAGTCTTTATTCTTCAGATGTGCTAGATGAACAATGGGTGAACATGGGTTTACGTATAAAGTGTTATGATGGGCGTGATGGGGTCTTAAAGAGTTCGGTGGTGTACCCACGAAGACTGCGGTAGTGAAGAAATAGACTTCACATGCCGAATCTATAAAAAAAGAAAGAAAAAGTAAGATTCAGGAAACAACAAACTGGGTCTCATATTAGGAACCCATTTTTTTATCTGCTTATTTGAATGACTTTCGTTTTTATTTTATTACGACAAAACCGAATATTTGTTATGGTAATTTTCAGTAGGTTGTTAAAGAATACATATTCTACTTTTAAAACATTTATCGAATTTTAATAAAGGTTCGGTATCACAAAAAGGCATAAAAAATTCGAAATCGTGGCAGTGATTTCATATGAATATTTACAAGTGCAAAAATTCAGAAAAATTTCGATCACCCTTTGAAGATTGAAATTTGCCGCTTGACGGTAGACGCGAGCTGGAAATATGGAGGCTCTTGCTTAATGACCTGTTCGTCGTGCGTCGGTTATACTCATCGTCGGCATCGCCGTCGTCGTCGTCGTCGTCGTCGTCGTCGTCGTTGTCGTCGTCGGTATCAGTGGGGTGTCTGGTGAGACTGATCCACAATGCATCCCTGAGTTGCATTGTGCCCACTGCACGAGACGAGACGAGGCGCAGCGGCATGGAGAAGAATTCTATGAGAGGGTGGTGAGAAAAGAGAGGACGCGAATAAAGGAAGAGGAGAGAGCGACGGGAGAAGCGAACAAGAGAGGCCAAGAAAGAAAGGAGACAAGGGCGCAAAGAGACTCCGTAGTGATCGAAACGAAAGGGGTTCGGGTCGTATGGGCCATTGTTTTTTCACCTCTCGGGTCCCGTGCTACGACGATACGGCGGGCGAACGATAGCGAAAAATAGAGGACGCGGAGTCCTGAATGCCATCCAAAAATTTCAATATCCCTCGCGTGTCGCTAACAAGAGGAATGCGCAAGCTTCGGGCCACCGATTTGCCTGAAATCACGCGTTATGCCTCGTTCAGATTAGTCAAGTTTACTGGCTTCAAGTGACTGGAAGCAGTAAACTTGACTAATGTGAACCTGTCATTCACTTCACTTGAAATATCTTTTTAACTTTCTTTCAAGTTTTACGCGAAATATTCGTTAACATTAGTCAAGTGTACTAACTTCAATTCGCTAGAAATCATTAAATTTGATAATGTGAACCTGTTATTCACTTCACTTGAAATATCCTTTCAAGTTTCAAGCGAAGTAGAGAGTGTTCCAACTTTTCTTGCCTTGAAATACAACTTGAATAGTGTGAACGTATGTTCAAGAGTCACGATGGTAAGCCGACTGGTATACGCGTTACACGCACACTTTTAGCTAAAACGAAACTAAAACATGTTTCGTTCGTCAAACGCTACCTTCACTGTGCAATTTACTTCAAATTTTGACAGCTTACAGTTAGGTTATAACCGCCAATCCAATTGCCTTGAAACTTTGCAGGCAAAGAAAACTTGAAGGAAAGTTAAAAAGATATTACAATTCAAGTGAATGACAGGTTCACATTAGTCAAGTTTACTGGTTCAAGTCACTCGAAGCCAGTAAACTTGACTAATGTGAACGAGGCATAACGCTCGACCATACTGTGAATAGTAATGCGTGAAATGCGTGGGGCCGCAATACTCCAAATTTGGCGAGACAATTGAGTTCAATGTTTTCCGTTTTACAGATCCTGTACATTGGGATATGAGTACGTACCTTTATGTCGGAATAAAACCGATTTAAGTAACTAATCGTAAAGATAATTAAGAGTTAGTAAAAATGGGAATATATGGAATTATTAAGAAGGGTTTGCTGTCTTTGGACTATTGGAAATCATTGAAATCGATTTTCTTGTAATGTTTAGAGTAGTGTGTCCTATGCATTTAATCATTACTGTTACTATTCCACCGGGGAGCCGCGAGTCCGCGATTATGTCTGTATATCCGTTTTCAATTCGAAAAACGAATTTCGGGTGTTAATAACGTTCCTAAATAGAATCTTCCTAGACGAATTTTTGAGAAATCATCGAGATCGGCTCTATTTAAATGGATATTTATCGTTTATATATTATAATAATTGTATCCGTCGGCTGATATTTGGAATTAATTTAATGGAAGATTTTTTATTACAATTTTTTACAAAATTTAAACAGAAAGCACAAGATACAGGCACTTCAAGAATTACAATGCAGAATTGTATATATATATTATAACTTCAGGTTCTTCCAATTATTCTTTTAGGAATAAAAATTTCGTCGACTGGTAAAAACATTCCATTGTAATCATTAATTAAAAGTCATGATTTTCGTAAGCGAGCTAATTGTGAGTCTGCTGGGTAACGCGGTTGTCAATAAAGCGATTATTAGATATTATAAATACCAATAATTATTGAATAGCATAAAAGTATGCAGTTATATCAGTTCTATTATATGTTTCTTCATCAGTTATTATAAGAAGATGTATGATTTCCTTATCGTATTGTTCCAGTGAGTAAACGTTTACTGGATTTCTTCACTTGACGTCAATAAAACTAAGAAAAATTAGAAATTTATGAAAGAGTAGCGATGAGTGGAAATAGAGTATGCAGAGAGAAATCATTGAACCTAACTTCCTGCCATAAGCGCATAAGCGATTAAGAGGTACAAATAGACAAGCCGGCAAGGTTTAACTCGGGAATCCACCTGAAAGCTAAGGCAAACTAAGCTATGTTACGCTACGATAAGTTTTAAAAAATTAGCTTCAATACATCCTTATGGAACCGTTTCCACCAAAAGCTAAGGTAAGCTGTGTTATGGTTTTAACATTTTATAGCACAGCGTAGCTTAGCTTAGGTTCCAGATGGATCACCTGTTTCACTCTGTAAGGATTAATTTGCGGGTCCATATAAACTAAGTACAGTTTAACACAGGCCTGCCAACTGTTAACATTCTGAAAACCCCCGTGCACTAGCTCACGGTCAGAGCAACCAAGTCTTCGCACCAAGTTCCATATCAAGCTTCAATCATTTGCCCTTTCTACGGCAAAGTCCCAAACGATACAACAAACACCAGCAAATTACAACAATACAGCACAGTAGTACAGAACCGTCGAAAATTCAATCACTTTAAGCAGAACGCGCATTGAGTGTACGGCGACCTATCCCGTGGAGCCCGAGCGATTGAATTTTCCTTGCGTTCCTCGAAGCACACCCCATCTTTCGACTCTCCGGAGCCACCACGCGGGCAAAGCTGCGCTGGATCCAGCCACGCAACGCGCGAGAGCGTTTGCCGTTCCGCTTCGACTTGGCTCGAGTTCTTCCACCGTCTCGTCCCCTGTGATTCCGTTATTCACGGTACGCCCGCGTCGGCACTGGTCGTCATCGACTGTCGACGTCGTTGTCGTCGGAGGTGTACACAGAACACTGTACGCGGCAGTGCTGGTTGATCTCTGGCTGAGATACAGAGGTAAAACAATATAATGGCCGCCCGGTGCGCTCTCTGCCACGGAACCCGGGGTGTACTGAGAGCATTATCGTCGACCTCTTTATCTGCTGCACCCGATCTCCCTTTGCTTTTCTTCCTCTTTTTCCCCCTTTTCTTCTCCTCTTCTCCTCGTTTTTTTCTTTTTTTTTTTTTTCGCTCTGCTTCCCCCCCCCCACACCCCGCACCGCCCTCCCCCCCGTTTTGTCCCGTTTTGTTCGCCCGCTTTTCTCTTTCGCTCCGCGTCTCCCACTTCTTCTCGAACTCTTTCCCTCCCGGTTTCTCTCCCTCTGCCTCTATCCGCGTCCCAGTAGATACCACGACGTTGCAACGATGCGAAACCTTTTATCGTCGACCGGCACAATACAGGGCTCGGTGGCCGTAGCCGTCGACTGCGGCGTCCTCCTCGTCATCGTCCTCGCTGTTGTTCTTGTCGCTCCACGCGACCGTCGACGTGGATCCTCTCGTGGAAACACGCGATCCGCATATTAATGGTTCCCCGATACCTTTTATGACGTCTCGGTGGTAGTAGCTCCTTCCAGACCGCGAGGGGGAGCAACGGAAAAGTTTTTAGAGAGAAAATTCAGCGGTTTGGCCTTTTTTTTTGTTGTTCCGTCTTTTTTTTTTCTCTTTTATTGTCCTTGAATGCGGGAGGATGGGTGAATCGGGGTAGAGAGAAATTTAGCGATGTCGCGCGCTTCAGGGAAATTTTAACGCGGGGCTCGTCGAAGTTAGTGGTTGGTTTTTTTTGCCCCTTATAATATAAGGGGATGCAGAGGGTTCTCGTCATATGTATGATACCTATGCGTTAGACACATATGGCGCAGTACTCGATGTTTTGTGTGAAAATCAAGCACAACTTTTGTGTTTTCCAGATATGTATGGGAGAACCATTTCGACATATTTCGAAATAAATAATTGTAGATATATTAACATCTAGGAAATATGTGTGGATATGTCTGGTATTACTGTTACAATTGAGCAGAGTTGGGCATTATTTCAACAAATTTTTATTCGAATGATCTCGGACAAGGATTGCGAATAAAAAAATTCGAGAATAACTTCAATTTATTCGAAATGTATATTCTAAGACTACTCGTATAAAAAATTTATTCGAATAATGCCCAACTCTGCAATTGAGATGCAATTTGTACGGATTAGTATTCACTTAGAGCGCATATATCGAGGGTCTGTAAAAAACAAACCTTGGAACTCAATTTTCGCGAAATGTTTTGAGTAGGTCGTTTTGTGCTTTTAATACATTGTTATATGTATATCCTGTTTACTAGTTTTTCTTACTATGCTTTCCTTTTAGTTGTTTTAGTTCCTGTATTGATTGTATCAATCTTCCTCAACAAATAGTTATAGTTAAGAAAACTATGTGATCGTTGAATTTTCAATAATTTTTATAAAGTTGAAGTATCTGTATGCTATGTACTTTACCTTTATAATAATAATCGAAGGAAAATTTCAAAATGTTTCCCCCTGATCAGGTTAATAAAATAAATACAGATGGTTATGTCGGAAATATAATTTGATTTATAGTTAATATTATGTAGCAAATATTGGTAAAAGGTAAAATTATTGGAATTAAAATTAGTAATTAGGCCAATTACTCCTTCGAATTTATTTAGGATTACTCAAAGAATTGAGTACTTACGCAAATAAAAGATATCATTTAGGTTTAATATGGAAAGGGGTTACTATACTCAAGCATAGTATAAAAAGAAAGAAAGTGTGCAACGTGAGTGGTTCAGTGAAAAAAAAATTGGCTGCTCTTAAACGTAACGGTTCCAAAACAATTTATACCGATCGAAAACTCTCTAGGCTCTCGTGTTTCCACGCACGAGCTTGAAATCCTCGCCTTGAAATTCTTCGGCCTGTGCACGGTCTAATGCATCTACGTGTGGCTGTACATGAAAGGTCGTAAGCTTATTCGCTGATCACGCTCTATTTCAGGATCCACAGGAGTGACATGTTTCCCCTGCAACATAGGTCAAAACTGTATCACACGATTAACACACATAGGGCATTACTAAGGAGCTTAGGCAAACTTCAACCCTTAACTGGTAAGGTAGGGTCTTATGCACCCCATGATGATGCTTCAGATGCTTCTTTATATCCACGTTTTCTCTTAATTGTAGTTTCATATTCTTTACAAATAAGTTTTCACTCCTATCACTTGTATTAATATACTTAATGAAAAGAACTTAATGCTCTATTCCCAAGAAAAATTCAAAATTTTACTGCGTAAATAGAAAGCAAAATTAAAGGTTAATAATCTATTCCAGTTAAGGGTTAATAATATATTCTATGGATGTAACAAAATTTTACAAAGCAACGTCCACTTGTACAACTACAAGACCACTCCCCTAAACTGCACCATATAATACATCTTCCCCCAATGTAAAGATGGAGAGGAAAATGGTTACACTTTGCTGTGGTAGTTGCCCTGGAATTATCAATATGACAGTTGGCAAGATATTCCTAATGTTTAGGGGGAGGTGTTGTAGCCCAAGTACAAGTTCTAAGTAAAGGAATCTTGTTAACGCTGTTCTGTAAGATTTCGCTACCACAGCCAAGCGCAACCATTTCACTCTCCACCCCTGTATTTAACGTTTAACCAATCAACTGCGACAGTAGAGGTTGGTCAAAGGTTTTAAGAACACCCCGTATGGGTAGGAATATTTGACGAGGTTTTTCCTTAACGCGGTACGTGTTGCTGTCCGCGGTGCAGCAGAGGCCCCGAGGAGAAACTCTATGCATTGGATTCGCAGGTCAGTGAGTTGTCGCGTCGAGTCATTCAAACCGATGTCACTACCGCTCGATTTATCGTGTTCGTCAATCTTGGAAGACTGACCTCCCGCCACGGCTCGGGTTACCATCCACGGCAACGTCTTGCTGCACGCCCACCCCCGTCGCCCCCGTCGCCGTCGCCATCACGTTATCCTGCAACAACGCGGTGCACTCCTTTGTCTTCCGTTTTATTCTCGTCCGCGCCGATGAACGGGCGACGTCGATGAATATCTACGCCGTCGAGCGAACGATAAAAACCTGGTCGTTCCGTGATCACGAGCGGGAACCTGCCCCGCAGCATATGCGTTTCCCCGACGCTCAGCCGGCGAACACGCGGATACGTGGCGAACTTGACTAGGGGGGCTGGCATATACACTTCTTAGAAACACGATTTTATCCTGTCCCCGTGCTTTTCGACGAGCAACATTTTCTTGGGTCGCAAAAGGACGTCTCTGAAACTTTTGTTGTTCTCTTGGTTGAAGAGTAACGGGGAAAACTGGAAATGTTCATTTTTCGTGACTCTGCGATTTCTAGCATAGTAGCTCTACTACTCGGCTTCGTTCGAAATTTAGATTCTGATTTTATGAAAAAAATTTATTTATTTATTTTTTGTGAAAATAGTCACATTCATCTGGATTAGCTAGACGCATATTCAGCTGGGATACATTTCGTGACCTCAGAGTTTACCGTTCGAAAGTTTTTAGACGATAGACAAACACTTTCCAGTTTATATATTAAGATTTTGTTGGTGGCAACTGGGACTACAGAACTGTCGAATCACAAAGGGTTGTACAGTTCAAACACCCCTGTAAGACAATGTTAAAGATTTGGTATACCAGTTACAAATAGAAAATGTCCATTTTGCACTGGGACAAAATACGAAATGTCCCCACTCTTTGCCTAAGCACAAGCTTCTGTTGTTAAGGTAATCTGGTAAAATATAAAATTATTTAAGAAGAAAATTATAGAAGAAAAATGAATTCATCGAACCTTCTTTCCTTACTGGTGGATATTGAAGTATGAAAACTTAATTTTCTTGATAAAACTGTTTTGTGACATTTCCTGTTTTTTTCCCCTTACCCCTTATAGTTATGATCTGAGACTGGTATCTTTTCCAACCAGCAATAGCAATGATAAACAAAACACAGGGTGTAACGTAACAAGTGAATCAAACTTCAAGGGTGGATTCAGCATCGAAAAATAATAAAAGAAATTTATACAAATATATCGATGGCTTAGTGCACAATTATTGTATATCCATTTTTTGTAAAATTTGAGTATTTATATGTAACAAATAGTTGTTGACTGTTTCTTTACGCTGTATAAAAACCATATTTATATCTCCTTCATAAATTTGTCGAAAATAATATTTTTCTTCATTGTATAGAAAACGCTAAAAGTGGTCATATATTTTTTGTGCATTAACAATAACCCATCGATATGTTTTACTTGACCTGGTTTCTGAGTCCCAACAAATTTCGATTTAGAGAAACTTCCATTCATCTGATAATACGATAAAAAACATTTACAAAAACTAAATTGAACTAAAATTCTACTACCCTTCTCGGAATATACAAAACTTGCTAAAACAACATATTTCCAATTATTTCCCACTCCTGTATATCCAATTTGATATTTAGAATGGGTCCAAGCGGACCCTGCAGCCGCCAGGCAGGGGTTAAACATCCCGCGAATGTAAGTGCGGCGGGCGACTGTCAATGCGCGCTTCTCGTATTGTGGATGATCGTGCAAAACGCATGGTCGAGCTTCTGCGGTGGGCCACGCGCGTGGAAGCACTGCGGTCTTCCGCAGGGAGAGAAAAGTTCGCCTGTATTGTATGTCGGGGCGGCGCGCAACCGAGAGAAATAACAAACGCGGCGGGCGTCTTCCTCTGGGTCGGTTTTGCAATTCGCGTGTACGTGCCGCGCGCGAATCATCCCGTCCGCGGCCGGCCATTACGAATTCCTGGCCGCGTCTAGAAATCGGCGGTCGAGGAAAAATTCTTTCGTTCGAACTAGTTGGAAAATACACGCCGGAATTCGGAGATGAAATTCCGCGGCCGCTGCAGATACGTGACCTGATGCACCGATGTTTTCGGCCGTTCCCTCGCCGTTGGCCAGCATTTCGCCCGCTCGCGAATATCGTATCTATATATGTACATGTGCGCGTTTACACCGGGAGATATATTGTACTTTTTATCGCGATCGAACCTCGTGCCATCGATAAGACTCTTCGTGCACGATGTCGTAAGGTAAATGCCCCCTATTGGCGAGAATCTCCCACTTTACTGACCAGTCGTTTTTAGTTGAACATTTAAACGAATAAATAGGTAGGGTAGATGTCCCTGTTACTGTCAGTGTCCCTATTACTGCCACTTTATTTATTTTGCTTAATAAAAACGTAACGTATAAAGAATAGTGTACAACAATAATATTATTATTAAATTGTGAGTGTTCTTATTATTATTAATATTATTGTCGTACACTATTCTTTATACGTTACATTTTTATAAAGCAGAATAACTAAAGTGGCAGTAATAGGGACACTGACAGTAATAGGGACATCTACCCTAGTCGGAAGAAGGTGGAAATTGAATTCCGAATATTTCACGTAGGAATTTGCGTAGGTCCGCCCAGTTTAAGGAAATTTTAACGACCAATACTTAGGCTTGATTGTAAAGATGTACTTAGGATCTTACCAAGAACTCTAGTCGCTTATTGCCTAGCTAAAATTCGCGGTTAAGTGTTCAGTTTTTTTATAAATTTATGAACCAGTCGAACACACTTCAATTTCTCTCTGATCGATGTAAGCTGTTCAATCTGCTACGTGGCTGATTCGTGTTCAAAAGGACTAAAGCACATTTATTTTAAACGAAAAGAAATAAATCACCTAGAATCTTTTTTAAAACAAATTCTGTACATTGATAAACATTTCTGCTCAAGAAATGACCAAGTTTACGTCTTAAATCAGATTGCCATGGTGCAGTGGGACTCACTAGGAAATATACCGAACCTGAAAATTCTAAAAATTCCGAAACTTTGTGAATATGTAAGGAATTTGATCCTGATTACAACCCAATTTTTGTTTGCTGCGCAAATTCACTGTAAGGGGGTGTAATTCACCGCTGAAAATCTGGTTATTTTTCGATTTTGTATTATAACTCGTGAACTGCAAAATAATTTTTTACCAAATGATAGATCTAATTAACAGAAGTCATTTTTGTCGTGAAATTCTTTTTCTATCTCTTACAGTTCGCGTGGTATAATACAAAATAGGAAAATGTGCGAATTTTCAGTGGTTAATTTCACCCCCTTCGAGTGAATTTGGGCAGCAAACAAAAATTGCGTTATACCTAATCAGGAAGAAATCCCCTACATATTCACAAAGTTTCAGAACTTTTTGAATTTTCGGGATCGGGATCTTCCCTTGTCAGGGGCGCACCCGGAGAGTAGGGGGAGGGGAGAGGTGCTCTGGCGCCCCTCAAAGAAGTGGCATTGTAAGAAGAAAAGAAAATTGGATTTTATTCTGTAAATAAATTTGTATAATGACCTATTGAATTTTACTAAATTTGCATTAAAAATATTTTTATCCATTCAACTCAGCTCTCCCAAGATTACATCATGAGTAAGGAATTCGCAATTCGCGGGAATAATTATCAATATGCACACTGTTCTTCGAAAGATTCCAAAGAAACGGTTGCCCAAACAATCAATCTTTTACATCATCTAGCTTGTCGCTACACCACTGATCTGGCTACCGAAGTACAATAAAGATCTATCAGTCTTCCTTTGCCTCTCGACGAGCGCTTTTTGACACGTCTCGGCTTCAGCGTCGGCCAGCCAGGCCATGCTCAATCGAGGGAAGAGGGTGACAAAGTGTCTCAGCCGCGAACGGGATAAGGAGAAGAAGAAGAAGAGGAGGGGTGGTGTTAGAAGATCTCTTTCCTTATCCACCGTTTTCCTCCGGCCCCGGCGAGGGTGTATGGACCCCAGGGGTTGACTGATCTGCCTCGTAATGCCAATCGATATATATGTATGTATATGTGTGTATAGGGTGTTTCAGAAAAAGGGTTACCATTCCTAAACCTCGCGATGCATATCGGAGTAAAAAAATCGTAACTATGTGCCACATAGTTGGAGGTATTCTGTGCTCCTTCTACAGCAGAATTTTAAAACTGTGAACAGTAACGATAATAAAATAGTTCCGTTAGAAAGAATTACGTTCTAAAGTTTATATTTCATAGATTGGGGAATGGCGGGATTAGACGAGTGTTCCCAAGGTAATGCGTGAAGCTTAATACAAATTATTAATTGTGTTATGTAGATATGTAGGAATACGCCGAACATGGGATATAAGTAATGTGAAAGAGGGTGATTAACGTGAAAATATAGAATAACAATTTTTCTTATCAAACTTCGTTTTCGAGAAAGTCGATTCTGAAAATTCAAGGATGAAATGAATCCTGGTGCAAAAATAAGTCGAAAGAGTATACTTTTTACAATTCGTGTGCTTGACTAAGTAGAAAATAAATTAAAACCAATTTTTTCGAGAACAACTCGTAGGTAGCCGTACAACATTTCTTGCTATTCTCTGCCAATTCTGACAAACAATCAGGTGTATAGCGTACTTAAAAAATACCCAAAGTGATTTCTCTAAAAACTGAAGCCCCGAATAAAAAAATATTTCCTTATATTCTCGACTTATATTTTCCTGCAAGGAGCGCACCCTTTCGGGTTGCAACACCGTTTTGGTGACACCCTGTATACACACCCCTCTCCTCCGCAAGGCCGACACTCTTTTAGGCACCGTTCACACGGCATGTGCAGTTCTCTCTACCCCGTTCGCTGCGTACACAACGCGCGAGGGGTTGAATATAACGTGACTCGCATATGAATAATGCCAAGTACGTGTTACGTGTATAAAGAGAGCCGCGCGAGATCCGCTCAGTAAAAGGCACTCCGTTGCGACTTCCGCGTTTCGAGGCGTAGGCGGGCTTGGAGAAACGGAGACGGGGTTTAAAGGGAGTCGTCAACAACCCCTTGGAATTTTTTTTTTTTGCGTTCGCCGAGGGTCGTCGACTAACTCTTCCGTTGCTGTCGTGGCGCCGACGGGCGATTGCTTCTCCTTGAATGTTTCAACCTGTTCTCAAGCGATCCGTTACACAGACACGTGCTTTCGGTTCTCTGCCATCAATTTGCGTTTCCAAAATTCAATCACATATTTTCCCTTCAACGGGATCTAGGTGTCGGCGCCAAAGGGTTAAGAATGTGTGTTCTATTTCATACACTTTACGTGTGTTTTATACCTGTTACTTAAGGAATGATGTTGCATATTTTTCACGCAAGAGAAATGTTTCTTTCATAAAATCCCTTTAGTTTGGAACTAAATTCTTATATTCAGATGGTTTGAGGAAATGTAAATTAAAGAGGGGAGGAAAAAATATGTCGCAATTAAACTCGGTTAAATAAACATTGAATGGTTATTTTAGTTAAGGGAGATATGAAAGAGAGAACACGGTGTCCAATAGCGCAGCACCTGGACGCTATCAATTACATAAGTCAGCGTGTCCCTAGTATACAGATCAATCACAGGAGACGTTACGTAATGTTGCACAACTGTGTAAGGATGCTCGTAGTACTACGAACGATTGAATTATGATCCTCATGCGAGCGGAATTTCTGTACGACTCGCACAACAGCTCGCTCAATGTCCCCGATTCGTTTTTGAACATGCAAGTACGAAACTTGAGGATATTTTTTTCTTTTCACCGCTCAATTGAAGACCCTGGAGCAAGAGGGGTGTCACTCCATTTTTTACAGTTTGTAAAATACGTAACAAAAATTCTACATCGTTTGGTGCAAGTTTGATGCAAATCCGTGACAACTGAGCGATTAGTTGAAAATTTTGAACCTTCACTGTTCTGTGCAATATCTCTATTTTAGGCAGCTCTAGATTTCAGAAAATATATACCTTTCAATTAGTGTTCTCTTTTTAATGTTAAGTCAGAGCAATAATTTTATAAACAATTTTTTCTAATTTATTCGGAGTTGGTAAAAATGAAGCTGCACTCCCTTGCTGGTATTTCGGATATATCTACTTATTGTTAGCAGAGTTAATGCTGATTTAAAAAATATAAGAAATATGTGAATATTTCATAAATATTAATTACCAGCTGTAAAAACTCATCCGAAAAGCCTCTATGTATATAGTTTTAATGAAGTTGTTGCAGCATAGGACCTCCCTATTTACACCACTACAAATCACAATTTTGTTTATATTGGTATTACGGAAAATTGCCTAACTTGGACCGGATCCTAAATTGCACCATTTTTTAATTTTTATAGGTGTAATTTTTTAAGAAGGGTCTTATCTGCATATCATATATTCGTATAAGTGCTAAAAACATTTATTTTATAATGCATTTATCACTACATACTTTTAATATAAGGGTGTGTCACATAACTTGCCCATCCCGAATTACTTCTAAAGTATGAAATTTAAAAGAGCAGTGAATTTTCCATAAGAAAGTATTAAGTTTTATTTGTCCTAAATCTAATGAATAACGTTTTTGCACATATTTTGCTAATTATTATGTTTACAACAAATTAAGTCTAATACTTTCTTACAGAACATTCACTGCTCTCTTTCAATTTTACTACAAAAAGTCACGCATTCTATTTAAAAAATTCAAGGTCACCCTGATATCTCGTAAACAAATAGGTTATTTAAAAAACTCGTTTCAGCACCATGTGTTCGATACCGTGCAATTTCTGTACAAAACACTTTCCATAAAAAACATACTTTACAAGTTATTCTAAGTGGACAAGTTATGTGCCTCACCTTGTAGATTCAAAGTGATTCGATGTGTCTTGGGTTCGTTACTAGAGATACGATAAAGAAATCAATAAATGGAATGTCTGGAGTAGGGAGGCTGTTAAGAATGTATTAATGTGGTGATTTCTGAAGAAGAATTATGTGAAGTCATTATTACAGAGCAATGAAGCTTTATAAAGCACATATTTGAAATTAACTACTACTACTAATAATAATAGGGCTTACTTCATTGCACATAAAACGAGAAAAAGAAGAAGAAGGATACAGATTAAAGAAATTATGGTGCAAAAGGCAAAGTATAAGTTTCCATTTCTATTAGCCTAACCTTAACTAACAGTAACAAGACATTAAACAATTACAATTGAAAGCACCCACTAAAAATTGAAGGACCAAGATCCAAGAAGAGAAAATCTACCCATCATCTCACTCGTTACTTACCCGCATTACTAATACACACTTTAACAATTGGGGCTTCATTTACCATTCTAAAATAACCCTCCACCCCCTGGTAAAAAAAAATATTAATTGAAACTGCACGGGCGAGAAATGTAATTTATCAAAACCGAAAACACAAGCTCGCATAGTTCCCCCGCGTTGGCGTCGCGAGCTGCACACACGGAAAGCGTGGAAAATTTTAATTCCAATGGAGGGAGGCCGGTGGCGGGTGTTTCTGTTGCTCCAGAGCAGGCTGCCTTCCCTTTGCGCGCTGTATTAATTCGGCGATATTAATCAAGCAGCGAGTTCTCACGTACAAAAGCGCGCACCGATGCTAGCGCAGTAGGAACCTTATTGTTTCGGTACCCTCCGGTTCAATATCGACGTGCCCTGTGACGCAATGCGTATACACGTTGCACATCACACTGGCGCTGGATTCTGAAAACTGCGAGGGATACGCAGACGGAAGGATCACAAAGGCTTTCTCGTTGCGAGCGCGCAAGCAGGCAAGCGGGCAGGAGAGCAGGTGCCGACTTCGAAAGAGTCAAAGAGAGTTCGACGTGCTTGTCGACGGGGGATCTCCAATCACTACCGCCGCTGCTACGGGTACGTCTGCGTTGGCATACGTGGGAGCTACCGCTACCTACTGCCTCCTCCTTTTCCCTCTCATTGTTTCACCTTCTATCGGCCACCGCCGCGTGGGATCGAAGGAGAAACCTGCCCCCGGATGAATGGCACAAAATGCCTTCGTGATAGATGTCGCTGGTTAAATGGAGTCTTTTCTCTTCCCGCGGGCGAGGGGGATAGTCGGTTGCTGCTCGAGCGACGTTTTGGAATAGTAATTGGGCGTGTATTAATTGATAGGATACCTACTTGGATTGGAAAGAGGTTCAATCAGCGTGATTAGGGTTTGGGACATTTTACTGTCGCTCGGGGGCGAAATTACTGTATGCACAAATGTTTTATTTTTGTGTTGTATAAATACATAGGGTGGGATAGTTGAAGGTGTCTGGTCTTAATTCAGATATATTGTTTTGGAAGGAACAACCCCTGTTTAACTCTTGAGGTGGAAACTTTGTTTCTTCACTGTTGAGTTGGGGTGCCACGTTCCCCAATATTTATTTGTATTTATATAGCGAAGGCTTGAGGTACGAATAGAATCTTATTTGGGCCAAGTTATGCAGAAATTTACCAACCCTCGGAACGACAAAAAATTTGTTAAACGCTGTAATGCAGTATGGATCCCATAATGGTTAATGGTTAAAATACAATTATTAAAACTATCAAGCCATTGTTCAATTTTAGGCATACAGAACAAAAGTTACAGGAGATTTAATGTTAATTATACCCAATAGAAATAAAGCTACTTTTCTTTAACAATTAAAATCTTCAAATTAAATTTACTCAATTTTAGATCATTGAGGATTGGTATTCATCTTGTTAGACTAAATAACTAAATAACTTGTGTCTTAAACGGATTCTAACAATATATTAAAAGTGGAGATCCCTATCCTCCGATTTTACAATTGAAAGCATTACTATTATTAATATTTACTTTACTCCTCTATGTTGTTCTCACTATTTTAAATCGTCGCTTTGTGTAATTAGATGTAAAAAAATTACGACTGAAATTTAAAAAAGTGAGAACGGCGTGGATCTCTAATTTCAATCTGTTTTTAAAATCCAATCGAGTTTTTCTTCTCAGATACACTATTTAAATAAATAAAAAACACGTCTCCTATTGGTAATGAAAACTCCTTCAACTATATCATTATCTTTCAATCTAAATTTGAGTAAATCTAATTAACAAGTATACCTACCCTTCAGTAGAAAAAATTTCATATAACTTCCACTTGCACATTTTTCGCAAAAAAGTCCTAAAGGACAATGACCCTCATTTCAGGGCCATGTTGGCTGCGATACTTGTCTACCTTGCCGCATGGGCCTATTTTCTTACGTCCAAAAACTGTACAAAATCGTCGCCGACCAATGCGAACCTGAAATTAATAAGATAAGGTTTCTTTTATTCAGAACCGCAAAGTCTAGAATTTTTACTGCACGTTTCGAGGTGATTCCATCCGATTTCGAAATTAAAAATAGTATCAATCGATTCGTCTTGAAGAGGTCTTTCCGATAGAATATACTTACACAAACCACTGCGCGCTCTCAGGTTAGTAATCACCTTACACTCTTAACATTGTCCTTCGTGTCTCTCTCGGGCCTCTAGGTGGATGTAACCCCTTAATAAAGATCTTTTATTTCCCGGTTGAGGCTGAGAAAGATATTGGTTAGGCCGCGTTCCCACAAGCGGCACGGGGGCCACTCGCTGTGTTTCCCCGATCTCAGCCCTCGCGAGACAAACGACCGAAAACACAGAAGTCCGAATGCCCGCGGCGCGCGGAGAAGGCGCGCGCCACCATTTTTCTCGCTCCCGCGTGCTCATACAATCCCAAGTACCATAACCCCCGTCAATGATTCGGTCGAATTTACCCCGCCGACCAAACGTCACCCCCTGACCTCGAGCGTCTTTTCTTACCCTCCGCTTCTATACCCTCCCGCCATCTCATTTATCGAGCTTTAGTCTTCCTCGTGTTTGCGGGTGGTCACGGCTGGTTCTCAGGACTCCTCGTCCCACGAATTCTGATAGAGCCGCACAGACGCCTTCCGTCCCCTGCTGTTTCTAGGCTGCGCTGGACGTCAGGTTGGAACGCGAGCTTTGTTCCCTCTGTTTCGGGATTTTCGTAGGAATAAGGTCGATGCACCGGAGCCCGATAGGTACCTCGGGAGGTTTGGTAAAAATTGTAATTATTCAGGGATGCATGTGTGCGTTGATTATTCACATTCGACAGCATGTGGTGGTACTTCGCAGCTGGTACTTTCGTGAAACGGGAGCTTGTATCTTGATAAAAAAGCAGGATAATGGAGAACCAACTGCTGTGTTATATGGTGATCCCAGAATTGTGCAACTTTTGGTGGAAACATTTTTCTCGTGGGTCTGATGGTTTATATCATCACAGTACAGCCTATATTATTATTATATGGATACATTAGAGCGGGGGATCCTATAAGTTAGAACACTGTGTATATAATTAGTACAAGTTTGTTTTATAATTTATTGCTCATGTTAGTAGGTACGATATTCGCAAAAGTAAGATACAGATTTTTTCGGAATAAAAAGATTAATACCTTTCAAAGAGAATATATGAATGAAACTTTTTATCGACTGTCCTGAAAGGTAAACATAGCAGAGGTTGATATTTTTAAAAAACTTTTTAAAGAATTGCTCTACTATGGGTGATAAAAGTAGTTTAGAAAAGTAGTACGAGTATCTGAGAAAAATATATTCTTCAAGCTAGAATTGAATTATGTGAAGAACAAATATTTACTTACATTTACGGAAAACGATGAATTAATTGTATCCATATTTGGAGCACCACGAAACAGTAAAATATTCAAATTTCAAATGTAATCACTCATTACTTTATTAATAGAAATTTCAATTGAAAGTACCTACCAGAATTTAAGTCACTGTCAGTTTTTGGAACAAGTAGTTAAATTAAACAATATTTCCCTGTTTCTCTAGAATGAATAAAACATTCTCTTCGGTAGTGAGCCCTTTCTAAGGGTATAATTATATTCTTGATTCCAATTATGGACTAAAATTTAGATACCTCCAGATTATTAGAGTTTTTGTAAATTCATTGGTTTCCCTGCATTGATATACGAGGGATATCGCAATCGTAGGTCGCGTTTTCTATCTCAGCAAGCATCTGTGCTTACCGGATGTTCGCGTGTTGGATTTCACAGTGGAACATTGTTGTTCGCGTTTCTGACGCAAGGGTAGATTAATCAGATTGGATGATGCCGTTGACAATGCAGCTGCAATACCGTTTTCGTCTTTGTCTCAGGGGTGATACAATGAAACGATTAGTCTGCAAAGAACGGTGTACTCGAGAAGTATCGTGTTACACTCTATGCAATCGTCATATCGTTATTAATTTTACATAATATTATGTGAATGATAAACTGCGAAAAGGGAAAAGCTATGCAGGGACAAGTTTACAGTTTGATTAACGTTGCGGGTTTATAAGAATACTATCATTATTATAAGCTCCGCAATTTAAAATGCGAGGATGGTAAAGTATGATTCAACATTACGTTTTCTTCGTCAATAATATACATTATTATGGAATGTAAAATGGAAGTTTGATTGGATATTTATGTCTGCGCAAATATGTGCTAATAAATTACATTTAGGTGGATGATCCAAGGAAAATTTGAAACAGATATTTTATATTCGTGAGTAATTTTAATACTATATTTTATGTAAATTATGTTGGAATCAGTGGTCTACTCTGGAGAATTCTCTCTTTATATGCAGCATAGGGTCAAAGATCCAGTTACGTTCTGTCAAATTATACTATTTTTATTACTGTTTTAAACTTTCTCGAACCATCAGTGTACCTAAGACTGAAATGAAAAATATTCGCGTGGTTTCCAATAAAATACGAAACTAGTTTCAAATCAATTTTTTTTGTCTCAAACACTTATCACGTATTTTTTTCTTCGAAGGTGTAAATGATACAAAAAATCGCTTAATTTATTCAGCCACAGTTTTCGAGATTTTAGAGTCATACAAATTTCTTTTCGTAAAGCCCACGTTTTACTTAAATGCAGTCTTTTACTTTTGACAGATGTGCCTATATGTACACTTTGACAGAATACGTACACCCTCAGTGGATTAAATAACAGAAACATCAAATAATAAAATATCCTGTCTCGAGGACTGCTCTAACTTTGAGCAAACTACAAAGAAGTTCCCAGTAGGTAATATGTACCTTCCCTGATCTTTTACATTATGTTAAACGAATAGCAAAACCATGGGGTCTTAACGGGGTTAATACTTTGAGTCTTAAAAATCTCTCGTCAGTTTCCTTTCGAACGCAAAAATACCCCCTTACCGCAAAGGGAACGGCGGCTATTTAAAACCACCGCAGTCGACAATAGCATTCCCGTGTGGCTGACACTTTCTCTTGCATTTTTTCATTTAAAAATAAAACGCCGCCGGACGAAAACGGGGAAACGCGTCGGTGAACGAGGGAGACAGAAATAGAGGCGGGGGTGCAGCGGCGAGAAGCGTGGCGGCGGTAACTTCCGGAAAAATTAATATCTCGCGGGAAGGATGATGCACCGGCTGGCTGGCTCAAGTGCAGACGCCTCTGTCACGAAAGTGGGGGACAATGGGGTGACGAGATGCTGGAGATCTGGACAAGAAACTTTGTTTTCTAAAGTAATATAGACTCTCCCCATCCCCTCTTTCACCCACCCTTTTTGCTCGTACTTTATCTTTCCCGTTTCTTCTCGAATAGTCGACGAAAAACGAGGACAAGGCTAGAGAATAGACGCCTCTGAAGCGGAGTTTAGGAGTGTCTGAAGAAACTCTCGTGGAATTCGCGGGGAACGGCGTTCAAGCAACCGCAGCACTCTTAGCGACTGGTTTGGTCTTAAGATCGGCGGAGTTCTAATTGGTCTTGACCGCTTGACCGGAGTAATTGGCCAATTTGAGATTCGATTTCAGCCTAGGCACTCTAGGCGGTGCCCCCATCTTGAAAGTACTTAGCGTCGTCGAAATCCCTTTGTTCTCCGTGGATCGGCTCTACTTAGGCTTTGGAAAAGTTCCGCCGGGGAATCCCGCGGAAGTACAGTTGCCCGTGGCTTCGCTCGATTTGTTCCGGGGCTGATTGTTGGGAATGATTTTAAGGGAAACGGCAGCCGCGCGTCCTCGTTGTTTGCAATTTGAAATGTAGACGGGGGTTGGGCAGATTTTACTTGATATCGACAGAGGAAGTTATTTGGAATAGCATTTGGGCCTGTCGTTTGGAATAATATTATTTCGAATGAAACGTAACATAATTGGCAATTAGAAAGACTAAAGGGTTTTGTTCCTTTTCATTTCAATTAATTTTCCTGCTAATTTTGCAGCATATTCACTGTTTCCCAACTTCTAAAGTACGTCCTATTTAAAGTAGCCTCATTAGTATTCATTTGGATTGTTACACAGAAGAGTTGAGGTGGGTGCTACGTTCTGAGTATCTGTTTTGTCTCACAGCTACTACATATCTAATCATGAAAGGAAATATCTGTACTGTTGGGTAATATAACTGGTCTAAAAATATGGTTTTCAAAACATCGTCAAATTTTAATTTCCAATTAAATTCAAATAAAAATCTTTCATCCATGTTTGTTCAAAAATCTGTGTACTTTTTACAGTAAGTAGTCTTTGTTAAATTTTTATCTATATTGTACTACATTTTTTTTATTGTATATTTTACAGATGTATAAACATGTCCCAAAGGAATACCAACTTGCCCCCCCCCCCCCCCCAATGGGGTAAATTGATACACTTTGCTCACATCCAAATAGCATTTTTTCATTTATTTCCTACGTATTTTCTCAAGTTTTCACTTACAATGTATTAAGGAGGAAGCACCAGAGTATACTTTAGCCTATTTGTTCTTAACTAATAAATTCAAACGAAAATGAAAAAAATTGAAAATTGAAAAACGTGTCAACTTGCCACGGTTTCCCTGATCATATAAAATCATCACTAAAAAAAATCGATACGTCCAACCAGTCTAAACTCTAATAGGTTGATCTTCGCTTTGTTCGAGCTACCATTTTATCAGCCGAATATTAGCAACGAAACCGATCGTTTTAAATTATCCCTTCTCCTCTTCCAAGCGTTTTCTGTTTGTATTTCTTGAAGGCCAACGCGTTATCATTGGCGAGGCGAACGAAAGGCGAACTTTCGTAATTTTATTACGACGAAAAGGAAGAAATTGGCTGCGGCAGTTGCGGGATATGATGAAAAGCAACCAGCGGGGCGAAAGGGAGAACGTGTCGGTGGGTTGGAACGTGGCTGTAGAATTTCAGGAGGATCCAGCCGGGGGATTGGCTGTGTCGGAGTGAACTTATGAAACGGCCAACCCCGGTAGAGTCGAGCGAGATATTAAATTTCTGGAATTTTGCGGTTAGGCGCGTCTACATGCCGACGGTTCTCTCACCAACACAGCCGCCCGTCCGGTGCTCTTGCGTCCACGTGCCGTGGTTAAGAAAATTCTTTCACGAGATTTCTCTCATTACCTTCCCTGACGCGATCATTCGAACCGTATACACGCGTACTGTATAATATTTACCACAGTTTAACAGAAAACAATATAATTCGTTTGATCCGCGACTTTATGCGGAAGGTTAGTCGTAAGCTCTTGCGTAGTTGCGGATAGTTCAATTGTTTTATAAACATTTGTACTGTAGGTTCTAGTCTTTTATGTAATAAAAATAGGCTGAGACACGGAAAGCATGACGACTGAATATTTTCAAAAATATTGGTAATATGAGAGAGTATTATTAAACAAAGTTAAAATGTCTTAGGGGACTTTGTTCTTGGTTTAAGTTTTCTTTTTTTTTAACAGGACGGTGTCGAGGATATTTTTTTTAAATGAGAGTAATTTTTATATTTTCTTCACGGTCCCATCCAAATGAAATTGTTTTTTTCATGTGATACAAATTTCACAAAACAAACTTTCAATCCACTTTTACATTTATGGTACAGAATGATATTTTAATTCCTTCAATGAATTCTTATACTGTTAATACACAAAGAGGAACATAAAATTAATCTGTATGAAAAACCAGTTGAACCTAGCTCAGACAAATTTAGGAAATTTAATTCCAAAGAGCAAACTTATTAATACCAAAAAGATCCAACATTCTTTTAAAAAATTAAGTGGTACACCCGGCTCATTTGATCGTGGCGACGTACTTTCGATTAAATAGTAGTCGACTTCACATGGTTAGCCTTTTTCTTCGCGAACATTTATACAGTATTTTGTTTAAGGCATTGCCACGCCACAAATCTCACAAAACGTTTCCATTTTGTGAAGAAACATTACTGTGGCTTAATCCCTGCCATCTCAGCTGGAAGAAAATCATAATAATTTTATGCTCATCGCCAACCGCGAGCAGTACCTATGTAATTGATACTTTATTAGCCATTGATGACTGACCCTAAGAATAACCCTAATGCATCAACTTTAATATTGCATACGTACCTATCTGAAAATCAAATATTTCTGCCTAATAGTTTTACATTGAATGAGGCCTCCGACTTTTCAAGACAGCTCCATTTTTGACAGTTTTTGAGTTATAACGTGTAATACATATGCATACAAAAATTCTGCATTCTTTAGTGCTCGTTTGATACAAAGCCGATAACAAATGAGCGATATATTGAAAATTTGAATATGCACTCAGTACTGTTTTGTGCAAAATAAAAATGAAACCTTATCAACTCAATGACTACTAAGTACTTACTCTGTGAAAATATATATTTTTCAATAAGTGTTCTGTTTTCAATATTCAGTCAAAACAATCATTTTATAGGTAAACAGTTTCTTCTAATTTTCTCGAAGTTGGTAAATATGCAGCTGCAAATTAGCCTTTTCCGTAAATGTATCCTCATTGTTACCCATTAAATTTCCGTAGAAATACGTATGTACACTTGATGCACCATTCATACATTGCTAGCCTCATTCAAATAAAAATAAAAATGACGAATTGCAAATGCACGAGCTTGAAATATCCAAACTAAATAAATCATCAAAATAGAAGTATGTATTCTACTCGAGAACCCATAACATGGCAATGCCCTCAACCAAGTTCGCGAATCTCTACAAAAATGTTCCTGAAAAACAGGCTAACCATATCAGGTCGATTCCTATTTATTCCAAGCCGTAGTCAGAATCGAATAATTCAGTTGTACACCCAAATAACAATAAGAGCACAGCATTGAATGGTAATCGTTTCCTTTATTGTTACATCGACCTTAAACCTATAATATCTACCCGACTCGTTACACGCGCGTATACACAACGACTTTACAAGTGCGCTAGTTTGCAAGGCTTGAATTAGGACCCGCCGCGGTCCTCGTCACGATACACAAGTTTACACATAAATACATAAATACAGGCGTGGTTAGAATTTACTGCAAGGTGAGGAGGTATCTGGACTCGCTGGCGGGGACCTGATAATTGGTGGCGTAGGTGGTGTAAGCGGAGCTGGCCGGGCCAGTGGCCAACGGGATCACACCGGCGGGATTGTCGTACTGGTATTGTACCTGAGCGGCGACAGGCTTGATTTCGAGTTTCTGCGGTTTCGATTCGGCGGGCGCTGCCGCGATCTGCCCGACCGGTGCCACGGACACTTGCAGTCCAGCTGGCAGGATCTGCAGCTTTTGCAGGGGAGAGTAAGCGTAGATTGGCCCGCGAAGGGGCTCCACGTTCTCGGCGCGGATCTTGGCGAAGTACTTCATGGCCTCGACGTCCTGTTGGCTGATGTACCGCACGCGTTGAAGACGACCGTCGGGGAGGGCGACGTAGTACTCGCCGGACTGCTGGGGCTGGCGTTCATCCACTTCCTCGTCCTCGAGCTCGTTGACAGAGTTCACGGGCTCGGACTGCAAGAACATCGAATTGTTTAAAGACACAGTGGCGCGAAGGCCGACGATTGTGAAGAATCGAAGAGGGAATTCGCTCGAGGTCGTTTTTGGTGAACAGTGATTCCGTATACTTCGGTGGAGAAGGAATTCGGTGGAAAATCCTGATGGCGATATGTGCTCCGATAAGCTGTATCGCTGCTGCTGTGACTTGCTTTTGTCTTTGTTACTGATGCTTGTGGGGGTGGATGGATAGACAGAAGCTTGGGAAATGACGAGTGGTGACAAATGGTAGAGAGGGAAGTAATTAAATCATGGGGAATAAAGGTTACGAGCCTGGTGAACGATCTCGAGGACTGAAATCACGGTTGACTGCATCACAGATTGTGTCACACCGGCTTCAAATTTGGTAGGGGCACACGCGTGCCCGCGCACCGATCGAAAGTAAACGACGAGACGAATACTAATGTCGTTAAGACGGCCGTGCACGAGGAACGAGGGGCAGAAAGAGGCGAACACGAAGGAAGACACGGAGAATCGGCGCGAGTTAAAATTCCGTGGAACCCTCCTGGCTACTCTTAAACTCGTGCCAACCGTGTTTTCTGCTCCTATTGCGGCAAATATTTTTATAACAAATCCTTTTACGGTAACACGTAATGCAATTTCTTCGGGAGAATCTGATTTGACAGGAATTCTGAATTTCAAGCGAATTGAACAAAGCGTTCCAACTGTGAGCTGATATAGTGTCAGCGTGAAACTCTCTTATCTCCATCGAAGTGAAATTTTTCATCGGTATCGACTTAAATAAATTGTGATATTAATAACGCAAAACTAATAGGGCATCCATCTCAGAGTAAAGTTTTTCTTCATCTACTGCAGGCAATCCAAAAAATATTTTTCCTCCAGCTTTCATTACATTGGAAACTTACTTTGAATGTAAAATTGACTTGGAGCCTAATATTACATTAGTTATGTAGACATATGAGTTTTAAATTTTCATATCCACCACTGTACCTTCTTTCCATCGCGCATTACTTTTGAAAAATTGATAGTTCTAAGTGAATAGTTATTTGAAGCAGGAATAGGAGGTTGCTCACCTCAGATTCGGTGACACTGGTGACAGTGGTGGCATCCTCCTCTTCCGTGCTGTTGGGCACTTCGGTCGTAGTGGCTTCCTGCGGCGCTCCATACTGTTGCTGAGGAACCGGTGGTACTCCGTACTGTTGCTGAGGAGCCGCTGCTGCTTCATACTGTTGCTGAGGAGCGCTGACGCCAGCGTATCGCTGCTGAGGTGCACTAGGAGCGCCAAATTGCTTTTGAGTAGCTGGTGCTCCATACTGCTGCTGGGGGGCGCCATATTGCTGCTGAGGGGCGCCGTATTGTGTCTGAGGTGTCTGTGCCTCCCTCTGAGGAAGATTGAAGGCTTGTCCAGTTGGTCTCCAGCCCGACGCAGCGTAAGGGGCGTCAGCGACAGTGGTGGTTTCTTCTTGCTGCCTGGCGAAATAGTATTGCCTTTGTTGGGGACGGTACCTTGGCGGCTCTGCGCTGACCGCGGCGAGCAAAATGGCGAGAGCGACGAATATCTGCTTGGAAATAGAAAAATTAGAACTCTCCTTATTCGCCTGTGAATCAGTAATGTATTTCTCTATTGTGACCAATTGCGTCTAGTTCAGTTAAGAATGATGTTAATGTTATGAGTAAGTTCTATCGTATAATTTAAGATCGTCTTGAGATGACATTGTGTTATACGATAAAAAATGTAAATGAGCTGGTTTTAATCGTGGATTAAGATTGTTGACACCGTCGTAAGAGATGCTCTACCTTCATTGCGGTAGTTGTAGGTTACTCGGTTGTGTTTTCGAGTTGACTGATTCCTGATGCCCATCGACTGTGGATTATATACACCGAGTCTCGTATGTGGTCTGCATATTTAAGAAGATCCATGACGGTTTACCGGCCACCGAGTGACATTGACCTCCTAAAAGACCGATGAATCCTCGATCATTGTTGGCTCATCATCCGGTCGCATTTTACCTTCGCTTTTTTTCGGTGCCCGCGACGCTCGTGTTCTCGTTAAAAAGACAACAACACTTTCTGACACTCTTCTCGTGTTCTGTTGTTCTTCGTTACAAGTGGATAAATGTGGGGAAATGTTTTAAATTTGAACTGGTTGTTCTTCTATAGGCGAGATGGTGTTTGACATCTTTTCAAATTCAACGTTCTCGAAAATGAAAATCAAAGGGAAGTTAAAGAAGACATAAGGCAGTTGATAGTGGAAACAAGCGTAATGGAAAATATAGTGTTTTTCGTGTTAAATTTTTACGTTACATTTACAGATTTACGAAGCCATTAATTTTATGTTACAAGATCATGGTGTTTCATGCCGCTTTAAAGTAGCATTGCAACAAATATGTTAGAAATTTAACGAGAAGAATAGATGATAAAGTATAAATATACAAGTAGTGTTATTAGCAGATAAAAATATATTATTCCCAATAAATGAAAAGGGTTTTTATAGGATGTCCTTATGTTAAGGTAGATATATTTCTAATAGGAAATAAATATTCACATGAATAGTCTCAGCTCTTTAACTACATTTAAACAAACGAAAAAACGTTATTCCTAACAATTCTGCAATTCGATTAGAAGGCCTACAATCATTATCCCCAACATTTCTAATATTCTTGAAACAATTATAAAGAAAAATTCACATTTTGCTTTAAATTCGAATTGCAAGTGCAAAGCTTCCGCCATGGTGTCTTTAAAACTCGATGAAACATAAACAATGCGCCACAAACCTAATACGAACAGATAAAATAAATTTTTACTTCTCATAGCAGCTATGCATAATTTATTAAAAAGCAGATTGAGCTAGTCGAGTAAACAGCATTATTATATAGCACTGAAATCAGACAAACTATGCTTTAAAGCAGAGTCTTTTATTTCTCCTAATAATTATAGAAAATCCAGTCTCCAAAGAAACTTGCCCCATTACCTATATATAATTTATTAAAACAAACACGATACTTCAAAGTAGAGACTTCTTATTTTCCTAATACCTAATAGTCAAAAAAAGGTATCTGGAGAAACTTTCTACTTTATTACAACAAACGCGATACTGCAAAGCCGAGACTCTCTATTTTTCCTAATAATTATCAAAAATAGAGTATCCGGAGAAACTTTCTACTTCCCACTGTTCCAGTCTATAATTGTTTATTAGAAGAAACAGACGATGCTATTGAAGTCAACAGTGCTATCTACTATTGCATCAAAGTCAGAGACGACTTCTTAAATAACAATTTCTTATTTCTCCTCGCAATTATCAGAAATCAAGTCCGCAAAGAGATCTCCGCGCAAGTGCCCCGAAACCATTGCGAATTCTCACGTGTCGCATTAACATTCCGCGGCTTATCATCTGAATCAGCGTGAATTTGTCATACGTTGTCCATGGCCGATTCCCCTTCATCGGCAGCCGACGACCGATCACTTACATACGGCGTACGTGTCGGCGGGCACTTGGAGCACCGAGGATCCGTCGATTATGTGGCGATTACGTCGATTTAATTTTAACTCCGACGGATCTGTAGGCGAGCACGCGCGTGCATTCTAATCGATTCCTCGCACGCATCACGCGTGACTATGATTTTCGTGCTAATAAATTCAGCGGTGGACTCGATCTGACCAGCATCAGAGAAGAGGAGGATGGAAGCGACGTGCACGGCGATATCAGGGTCGAGCGAGTGCGATCATCCTTCGGAATTTATAATGACAGATCACTCCTGCCCGCGAATCATTCGCGCGTTTGCGAACGTACCTTGCGGTCCGCGGATTTTGACACGCCCCAGTGTCCGATTTTAAGTTTACTTCCTGTCGAATTTCGCGGAGAATCTGAGAATTGCTGTCGTGAAGCGAACCGAATCGAAGGGGGTCGAAGTTGACGGAAGTTCACCTGACTGGATGTGGTAAAGAGAGAAGGACTTCATTTAAATGAAAAGAGGCTCCCTCACCCTGTTCTGAGGTCCTCTTCACACGACACACTTCTGTAACTCGCTACCGGTATTTCGAACGTATACTAGCGGACACAAAATTGACCACTTTTTTATTTGTTTTATTTTTGTTATTTTTAAAAAATTTATAAAACTCGGTTAAAATTGAATTTATTTAACTGACAAACAAAAGTGTTGTATGACATTGAACGGGGTAACACGATTTTGGGGTCGACAAAGAAGTTACCACGTTTAGTAACTGTTTAGGATGTCCTAAAAGCAAAAGGTGCCCCACGAAATATTAAATTTGTTTATTAATGTTCAAAAGTGGTAACTTTTTTGTCCGCTACTGTATTCATACATTATATAGTTTTCACAGACGTGTCTTCTATGAAAAGGCCCTTACTGTTAAGGAAACCTGTGAGATAATAACATCACAAATTTGGGAAAGACATTGACTGATATTTATTTACTGAATTTGCAATTTGACACTAGAGTGAGAATAAGTCGCAACAATTCGCTAGAAGCATCAATACTGTATAACACACCGAACCGAGATACGTTGAATCCTATTTAGATACAGACAGCTGCAAGGGCGATGCGTTGGAAGGTACTTCCTAGAGAACGCGAGCTAGACACAGAAACCTTGAACGAAGTAACAAATATAAAAAGAAACCATGGAAACCTCAAATATCCTAATTTAAGGAATATAAAGAAACGACCAACTTTTCTTTACAAAAAAAAAACACCAACACGACTTTTGAACAAAAATTCGTTCTCATTTCGCAATTATCAAAGACCAAAGTCCTCTTTTCAGAACTTTTCAGACCTGTGGCACTCACAAGCTCGCCTACTATTAACACAATATTACCAGATAATCTCATTCGCACGTTGTTCACTGCGACGTGGGAGAGGCTGAAAGATTTCGCGGGTAAAATGATGGAAAAGTTCGGATTCGG
This sequence comes from Andrena dorsata, assembly GCA_929108735.1. Classification (NCBI taxonomy): domain Eukaryota; kingdom Metazoa; phylum Arthropoda; class Insecta; order Hymenoptera; family Andrenidae; genus Andrena; species Andrena dorsata. The sequence continues at coordinate 79,045,028 of OV815488.1, read as the reverse complement.
TTGCCCGTGACTCGCGGAATGTGGCGATGTCGATGGGTGATCGTTGAAGAAGAGAGGCCGGGTTGGAAGAGAAGAGTAGGAAGGACAGAAAGGGAGTCGGCGATAGGGGGGCTGGGAGGGGTGGCCCGGGTAAAGCAAATTATTCACACTCAAACGACTCCATTTCAATATCGGACCGAGGCCCAGGGACAAAAGAAGGGCGAGATGCCTGTCTCCCTTCTGCTTTCGCTTTGCCAGTACCCGGCAGTCCGATACCTTTGCCTGCAGCCTGCAGGCTTAACTCCTTTTTTTCCTCTCCCTCTTTCCCTCTGCCCCTGTCTTTATTTCTGCCTCTTCTTCGCGCTCGTTTCTCTCCGTTATTCCGCCTATGCTACAACCCCCTTCGCATCTAGACTTTTAGGGACACCAAGCACGCCAACCACCACTACGCGAGAAATTTTCGAGTTTCATACAGCGACAGGATAAAACGCCCTCCCGACGCTGCTTATCGATCTCCTCGATATTTTTGTAATTTTTGGAGCTTGATTTTGGAAGTGGCTTGGAGTATTTGAAGGTTTATAGTTTAGGGAATGTTTGGATAATGGAGAGACTGGGATTTGTTTTAGATTAGGTGTTTTGCTTTGGTACTGTACAATATAATGTTGCGGATACCGCGAATAAGCAGGTTTGCAGTTGGCAAGTCTATTGTAGTCCCCAAGAAGAAGAGAGAGTCTGTTAGGACTTTATTTAAATGCGAAGAGACAAGTCGTATTCTACATTGTACAATCTTCTTGATGAATTAAGTAGATGTTCGTGGAATATTTATTGTAGGGATAATAAACGTTAGTCCATTAGTTTATTAACATTATAAAATAAGATAACACCACGAAAAACAATAATAAAAAAATGATTAAAAGAAGTGGAAGACATCATTCTGAGCAGAAAGTGATGTACAAACATAAATACTATTTTCAATATATACGTAACTGCAGCAGTTTAAACAGAAAATTCGTAAAGAGCCTGCAAAATAACAAAAAATTAGTTTAACGCAATAGGAATGCTATAATTTTGTGATCTTTATTTTGCAAAAAAATACCAAAGCTATAGAATAACCAATAGTTCCATTTTAGGCTTAAAAACAAAAACTAAATACTGCTCACTATTAAATAACCCTTTAAAACACATTGTAAAACAACAACAAGAAATAAAATATATCCCTTAGAAATAAAGTTACTTTTCTTTAACAATTAGACTCTGCACACTAAATTTACACATTTTAGAGTTGATAGCTTTCTGCATAACTTGGTCCATTTATACAATACTACATATAAGAATCCTAAAAATATCCCTAAACGAGGATTTCACACATCACCATCCACCACTTTGTAGATTAATGTAGCTCACATTGCAAATTTTCGCGCAGACAATTTGAATCGAATGTGATAAATTCTATCCCCTTTAAACACGCTTACATCGCCATGCAAAATGGCGGCGCGTGGATACTTTTCTATATAATAAAAAAGGGGTACAAGCAATGAATGAAAGGAGTGCAAAGTTGCAGCAGAAATCGACGGATCGGGGTGTTGAAAAAAAGGAGGGAAAAGGGAAGAGAGTCGAAGAAGATACCAGGCCAGCTTCGAGCTACGTAATTGAATATATTTAAGCGCGGGAGGGACGTTTGTGCGGATTCTCGGCTTACAGGAACCCCCATACCGAGGCAACGTCTGCGAGTAAACTGGATTAATCGTCTATGAAGGGAGACTGTAACCCCGCCGCATTCGTTTGCAATCAGATCCCTATGGGGAATTCGAAACAACGCGTCAATGTGCCCATGGGCCTTGTTTTCATTGTTACGTTATATCGATTATCCCCCATGGGGGATGTAAGAGGGGGTGCAGGATGGTAAAAATAAAGACAGTCTCGTTCGTATTATATCGCGATGACCCTTGATCAAACTTATGCTCGCAAAATAACTTTCTAATGAACAGACTTGGCTGTACTAGGTCTGTGATAAGGGAGGAGGGTGGCTTCAACACGTTCGTTACCACGAACATATTTGTGACACCCCAATTTCTCGTGGCTGATCAACGTTAGATATTTGGGTATATCTGACATTATTTTGTATTTTTGATTGATAAAATTTCAGGTTAGAACTTAATGGCAGCAGAAAGCTACGTACCTCGTTTTTCTTTTATTTTTTATAAAGCCCTTGGCATTATTAGGTATTATTATTGTTGTTGTTTTAAAATGACGTTGGGACCATTTTTTGAAATAGAGAGGCTAAAGAATATTCAGAATACTAGTTTTATTTCTTTATTGTACTCCGTAGTAGCATTTCTGGTTGGTCCACAGTACCCCGAAGTTGGGAATTAGTTAGCCATCAAAATGCCAACAATAAGTGCTACTAAGAGTAGGGCTGTTTGTTTGCCTAATTGAAAATATATATAGATACTGCATTTAATATAGCGTCTTAAATTTGCAAGTAATTAGCCACCCACGGTATTCTTCTAACTTGGTATTTTAGTACCATCAGATTTTATTGTTATCCGTTTCGTCCGTTGCAGAATGTTTCAAATGATAAAATATTCTGCAATTAGGAAACATTTGTAGTTACAGTCTTTGAATATTGCAGTTAAAGAGCGTAAGTTTCTATGCAAATTGAATACACAAACTGCCCTCAAAATGGCAGGATTCCGAATAACAATGAATATCATATTTATATATATCCTTATTTGTATCGCTAAAGCTATAAATTTGCCACGCCCTAATGCTAGCATATTTAACCCACCAAAAAGTGCTGTCCATTCATACCTACGAATCTCCTCACAATTTCTTTTCTCCATTCCCACGATACTTCATCAAATTCATATATGCAAAGAAGTATAATCAACGAATCTAATCAACGAATTATTCCTGAGACATCCCAGCACCAAAGATGAGTAAGAACAATAGCCATAAAAATTGCCCATCTTATCCAGGAGGCTTCACGGTGAAACACTCTGTTCGCTACTTGGCCGCACCTGACGCGACTTCTAATCATCATTTTACCTTTTGATCGATGGCACGAGTCGGTCAAGTTAAGCGCGTTGCTTCTACTTACTCCCTCCCTTCCTACCCGTCCTCTCTGGTACACTGCGCAGACTAAAATTCCCCACAAAATCAGCTATTTCGCAAACGACTAGGCATCGTGCAACGGCGATTCGATAAATAATTGAGGAGTTGAAGTAGTAAATGATCCAAGTGCCAAAGAAATCAAATACCTATTATTTTTGTAATGGGAAATGATGTAAATTCCACGCTGAATACGGTGGTAAACTCTGTAAATGCTGGAACAATTTATTTTAGATTCAAGGGCGGTCGCAAGATAGATCTGAGATAATCAGTGCCAACATCCCTGTGGTTGAAAAAAATACTGAAAATTTTCACTTCAGGCACTCAATTGAGGAATTGAAATAGCAAATGATGTAAGTGCCAGAAATGGTACTTATAATCTCGGCTGTATCTTACGACAACTCTAGAAACTAAAATAAATTATTCTTACACTTACATAGTTTACCACCGCATTCGGCATGGAGTTTGCACCCTTTTCCACTAATAGAATAATTCTTTATTCCTTTGGCACACATCGTTCCCCATTCCAGCTCCTAAATTACCAATTCGAAAAACGTAACCCTTGTACTGCCGAGCCGATTCCCGCGCTGCTGGGCCGAAACCACCGGTCGATACTCGATTTTATTTGGAGGATGTTACCCCTGGGACGAATCACGGGGGTGTGTAACGATAGAGAAATTGTTTGGCTACCAGTTGCGCGCTCCCAAAAGGCTCGTTTTGCAAGTCGTAAACGAATTAGGGCCTTTCAACCGGCGCTGATTCGCCGGGGAACAGACTCGAAATCACCCTTGGCCATTGATTTACATGGCGGTTAACGGGGTGACCGCCGTCGGTGCTGTTAATACAAATTGGCTGTGTCCGTGGTCAATTACTTTCTCGCTCTATCGACTAATACTATCGATTTCATCGTTCTTAATCGTTAGCGGAATATAATTGTGCAACGAACCTTTTATTCCACGGGGTGTTCACTAATGTTTTTAACTAATTTAACTATTTGGGATAATATGACAGAAAATGAACGTATCAAGGTCATGTCGAATTTTCATTGTTTTTATAATATTGTAGGGGGTATTATGGCAAAATTGACGAGTATCTTAATTTAACATTGTTTTTGAAAATAATGCGATATTTCCAATAATGAAAGTAACTATAAATTATCATTAATAGAAGTGTTACATTATGGCAGTCGTTGAAATCGTCTTAATGTCACCCCAAGTATTATAAAAAAGGATCATATGGTCCCATTTAAATTTTTTTGAACGTATTGCATTTGATATCAGATATTTAGAGGGATAAAGTATATTTATTGTCTTGTGCAACATTTTCTGCGTGATGTCTTCACTTACTTTTTGGATGCACGTGTTAGGTATAGTTCTTTAACACTTTGAGTAGCGCAAGGTTCGGTTATGCCAAACCTTTTGATGACCTCACTTCAGGTTTTGAACACATGCCGGCGCTAACGAAGATTTTAAATTCTACGCTGTTTATTAAATCTTTCTGGGAGTATTAGTAATGAATAGGCGAGAGTTTTCTTATGAAACTCAGACTAAATACAAGCTCTTTCAGACTATTTTTAATTATGCATAATTCGAATGACTTTCGAATTCTGTAGACTCATTTTAGGCCTTACTTTCGTGAAGATATTATGTAGAATACATGTATAGATACATGTGTATAGATAATTTGAAATATGCATTACTAAGTCGATGACTCATCTAGCAAAATACAAAGCGAACTCCTCGCTTGGTACGTTTTTAAAGTAAACATTCTGGAATTCTCGAACAATACTTTCGACGCTCCCAGTGACTGACTGGCCAGGGTGTCAGTTTGCCCGATGGCAAGTGGGCCCCCTTAATCATCAGACAATATGTCAAAAATGTTAATGACCTTTTAGTAGCTTGAGAATCTATATATCCTCAAAGGGGTTAAAAGGGGTAAACTGTGTTATCACGGACTTCTCAATATATCTTAAGCTGGATTAGATATCAAATCGGTTTTTGCTTACAAAGGTTTCCCACACATCAATGTGGGATTCCTAAAAATCAATTTCAGAATTTTGCACTAATTAACCCCTAAGGGGGTGGAAAGGGGTAAACTGTGTTTTCATGCAGTCTTTAATATCTCTTAGGCCCGAAGCGAAGCGCGGGGTATGTTGCAATATCATTGCTGCATGCAACTAAAATTTACGTTCTATTACTATTTTAATAAAAGAAAATAATAAAATTACGTTTCGAGGATACTTTATATTTAAAACTATAATAAATAACTGCAAAAAAATGATTCTGATTTTACATACGTTATTCCTTATAAAAATTAAATGATAGCCTCATAGTTGTGGGTGGGCCCTCTTTCCCTCCTGGCAACCAGTATTTGTAGACCCAGCGCGCTACTTTAGAAAATATAAACTCGAGAACCCGTCAAAGTGGTGCACAGTGGTCGCCAGTGAAAGTGTCTAAGATTCTCATGCGTGAGATGAAGTAACGTGTCAACGAATAAAAAACATCACTCTCGTTAGATCACTTTCGGAAGCAAGGGCTGAGACAACATTTCGACGCATAGGATACGCATTCCCCTGATGTCGATTCTTCCTAACGCCGTACATACCTAATTACAAGCTCTCATTAACAATATTAGTTCTTCCTGGGGCACGTCGAGCAGCTCTACCGCGAAACGAACAATGTGCCGGGCTTGCTATTAATATCGTCGACCGCGATTCTTAACCGCGGCGTAATCTTTCCCGAGCGAACGATTCCAGGAGTTAATTTCTCCCTTAACCAACGATCGTCCCGACTGTTGCGCTGGCTGCGCAAACTATAACCGAACCAGTCTGTGAACTAGCGAAAACCAGGAGCGTAGGGTTGCCGAGATTGCGACAAAAGCCCCGAGGAAATCGAGGATAGGAGAAACTCCGCTGCGTAAACGGAGCTTAACCGCACCTCGACGTGGCGTAAGTTGTGGAATAAGAGGAGGAAGAGGAGGAAGAGAGGGGGGGGGGGGTGGATTGGTAGACGGAAGAAGAGCACGGCAGCGGTGAGAGGAGGTGGAGAAGGAGGCGGCGGAGGTTGTCGGGGAAGGATGGCGAAGAGGGGCCCTGGGGAAGGGCGCCGCGAAAGGGCGGATGGGGGTCTCAAGGCGAAACTTGCAAAAGTACATCGCGACTCAAGAGGCCGGAAGTAATCGCGCGAGTTCCAGGCTGCGCGGATCTGCGTTATCATCGGCTGATTTCACGGCATTTAGTACCTGGCGAAAATTTCGCGTAGCGCAGCCACGAATTAAGAAGGAAGGCGGAGGCTGGTGTCTCACTATCGCTAGAACGTGTTGCTAAATTCGAAGACACCGGGCCGCGGGTGCCTGAGTATCGTCGAAACGTGTTGCTAATTCTGAGGGCGCGAAGATGTCTGCGTACACTCCCGGCCATAAGTTAGCGGACACTTATCTGATAAATCGTTACAAAATTATTCAATATTATCCAGTGTGATGTCTTACAGTATATGGAATGCATATATTCAATACTAGCTTTACTACTCGGCTTCACCCGTAATTTAGATTCTGATTTATAAAAAAAATATTTTTTAATTTTTTTTGTAAAAATGGTCACATTCATCTGGTTTAGTCACATTTTTGATACATAAAGTCCGTTACATGGTCAAATCATCTATTTACGTAACGAATGCTTAAAACTGGGTATACATTTTGGTGGAAATGAAGTAGTTAAAGTGCTGACAAGTATATAATTTGGGTCACTTATGTACCTACATCCTGAGTGTATTTTTTTATGAAGGCACTTGGTGTAATTTTATTATTTAAAGAACTGAAAACTGGACTTATATTACATAGGATGAGTGGTATACTTTTCAATACAGTAATTTCCTTGCACACAAATAAATCAAGATTGGAAAAAAAAATCTCTCCGCGGACCTTCATTTTCGAGGAAATCGATTGTGAAAATTCCTGAGGAATCCGCACACCTGACTAACTATCATCAGAATTTATTATTGCAAGAAACCAATTAATATCGCAATCGAGACAAATGAAAAGAACGAAGGAGGTTAACGACATTCAGGCGGTTCGAATGCTCCTCCGGAACTCAAAAAGCGATGGCGGCGGGAATCAATGATGAATTGGGTAACGGGAGAAAGAAATCGACTGGGACATTTCCCGGGAAGAAGAAATACAAGCGTAGAGGGGTCCGGGAAGGGGGAGGGGGGGGGGGGCAACGAAAAATGAAAGGTTTCAAATGAATCGCGTAATAACCTCTGTAGCCTCTTGGTTTCTTTCCTCCTCCGACTTTATTTCTCCCCCTCTTCGTTTGCTCCCCATGGAAGAGCTGCTTATGTATTCTGCCGCACGGCTGGTTGCACCACTCCTATATAATGGAGTTTCCAATATTTTCCTTTCCGTCGACTCACCTCTGTTCCACGTTCCCTTCTGCCCTCTTCAGCTAGTTTCCACCTCCTCGTCGCTTCTCACTGTTGATCGATTGCCAAACTCCGTCCCCCTCCACTTGATGTGCTCCTCTTTCTGTGCCCTCTTCTGATGCCGACTTGGCGTGTTAATTGTCGTTAGCTCGTTAGGTTCACTGGCGACACTTCCGCCCTTGTAATTGCTCTTCCTACTCTTTCCCCTGCCGCCACCATCTTCGTCGAATCATTGAGCTTCTGCCACGTTTTTCTATGCTTCTGGTGCCTTCTCTGGATCCAACGTAAAATAAGTGGTTAGATATTGGCAACTTTCCCCTACAAAAATTTTGCAAGCAGTTTAAGGGTGGCTTCTCCGCCGGAGGCCCAACAACTTGGGTGCTTTTAGACATTTGTAGAAAATAAACCACCGGGTGGATTGTTTTTTTTTGTAATTTTACATACCTACGTGTTCATTGGCTTAGGAAACAATACCTTTTCAAAAATATATTTAAAAGATGCTTATGAAAAAAACTTGTCCCGTGGGTCATAAGTGTGAGCTGGAACGAAAATTAAAACAAAATTGAGTTGAGTTTTTCATGGTTTGAACTAGAATAAACATGGAATGTTAAAAATTCACAAAGTAATGGCATTCTGAAGTTAAAATGGTAAAACAATTTGTTTTCGTTATTAATAACAGAAATGTATCATAGATATTGTTATAGTTCCAGTTCACGCATTAGTGGAATATGTTTTCTGCAATCTCTGGCAAATTTAAATCGACAGCTTTATTAGTTTTTGAGATATCAATTTCTTCAATATCAATATCAAAACTTGAAAAATATAAGTTCGAGAGAAATGGCTACCAACCCTCCATGATCTAAAATTGAATAAATTTATTTTGAAGATTTTCGTTGTTAAAGAAAAGTAGCTTTATTTTTATTGGATACATTTTATTTCTTGTTACTGTTTTACAATGTGTTTTAATGGGTTATTTAATAGCGAGTAGTATAATTAATATTATTTCACATTTTCTGCAGTTTTGGTTTTTAACCCTAAAATAGAAATATGTATGAAGTAAAAATAGATTGTAGCCTACAGACCAAGACCTTTAAAATTTAAATCCTTCTGATTTCTATTTCCATTTCTAATCGAAAAATGTAGTGTACTCGACGAAACCACTTAATGCTAGAAAGAAATTAAACCAGTTAGCGCAAGATTCGTATAAGAGAGTACCTAATTAAAAAAAACTGAATTTTTTCAATTTCCATCATGAATAAAAGCATTCTTTTTTCACAACTCAGAAATTGTTGATTTCTACCTATATCCATGTTTACCGGTCATTTTCTGTTCATTTCGATGAGCATTAGTTGCTTGCGAAATTTCTGCCATGAATTTGCGAACACCCCTGTCCATGTGCTCCGAGTATAGTCTATTTGTATTCATACCCGTCCTATTATAAACACTACTGCCACCGGTTCATTGAATGTGCACAAATGGTCGGCACCTCGTTTCTTTCCAACCATTTAACATTAGCTGGCATGTCGCTCGCTCACGTCCCATCATATTTCATCGCCCTAAAAACATTATCGCGGAAACATTGGCGCGCGCGAATATTTTGCGCCGCACGCGAGCTACCCCCGCGATCGGCAGCCCCCACAAACCGAATTATTATAGAAAATTCCGCTGCCGGCGCGATAAATGAAGCTTTTTCCTCCTAGATAATTGGAGTTATCAGACAATCGAGGTTTTACGAAACAGAGTTTCTTGCTACTGTTCTTTCGGTTCTCAGCGAGTGCTAATTAATCAAACTTTGATCCCTTAATCTCTTCCTGAAAGCATTATAACAGTTGCTCGGAATCTAATTAATATTCTGATTATTACGAGAGAATTATTAATCCGCCGATGGTATGTATGAAGTTTCTTATTGCCTTCTGGTAATTAACGAGCAGGCGTTGATGAGGATGATAATTTCTTATTACCATTTCGTGTAACTTTCTTTGGCTTGCGTGGAAACTGGGGACAATAAATAGAATAATTCAAAAATATTTATACGACACTTTTAATTTATTTTTGCATAACAAATGGATTTTTCCCCCATTGTAGCACGAATTCAGTATCATCTTGCATGGAAACTTAAATCGAGAAAATAGATATAATGGGGTTAAGATATAATAAATGTAATTTTTTGAAGTTTGATTTTCTTAAAAATGTATGCATCCCATATTTCCTTGATTATTAAATATCAGAAAATTTTCAATACGTTTTACCCATAAACACTCTAATATTCTAATCTATTTCGTGGTGAAAAATTGCGCAGAATTAATAATATTTTATGTTTCAAACCATCTTACAATCATAGTCTTCAATTGCACATATTTTTACAAATACTTACCCACTCTCCTTCTTCCTCTTTCTTCTTTAATCCTCACTGAAACCCTCCCTACTTCCCAATTTTCGCCTTATCTCTCCTTTCATTTCTATAACTTCCGCTTCCACAGTACCTCCGCGTGGCCGTCGTTTTACACAACCGCGTGCAGCGCCAGCTTCGAGCTAAATTCTTGCAATGAAAATTAATCTGACCCTCGTAGAACGCTCTAATAATACTCCTCCGTAATCGAGGTTCCACTATTTAAGAATACTTTTATAATACGCAAGAATGGGGGAGCAGGGCGGGAGAGAAAGACATTGCGAGGCAGTAACTGTACAAAGTGTATTAGCAGACGATTAGGAGATTACATCATCGGTCCGTACGGTAATACGAAAGTATTGGAAAACCATGCTATGCCTTATCAGTCACGCTTGAAGGTCCTCGAAGATTACTTTAATATTTTTCGCGCTTCCCGCCGTGAAAGTGATTACGAGGGTGTAGCGGAGCCCTGGATATCGAGTGGCTCGTAACGACCGATACAAGTTGAGAAGGATCATCCTTCCTCGCTGCGATATGTTATGGCGGAGCAATGCGAGGGGTGCCGCCGCCCCGCGATTCCTATCGTCCCGTGAGAGGAGCGTATAGGAACTCAACGTATAATCCGTTTCGGTCTAATGCCTAATCCCACGGACAAAATTTATTGGATTCCCTCTGTCTTTAATACCGAATATGCGCGTGCAACTTTCAAATCGGGAACTCGTGACGGAAACGTATTCCTCGATTAGAGGCACAGTGGTACGAGTTGCCGAAAACGTGATAAATAATCCACGCGTTCACATTTCATCATTTATCATAAAAACGGGCTAGTCCGTTTTTGCTCTCAATGCCTCAAACATATCTTTCGTAACTACATTTGTTTTTTACACTGAGAAGCTTCCGAGATACAGGGGTGATTACGTTTTTCGACGTGGACGTTGATAGAGAAAGGAAATAAATGTCGAATACTTTTGTAAGTATCACTTCGTATCGAATTCTCCTCCCTTACAACACGATTTTGCATAACACGGGACTTTTTAGAAACCTACCCACCGCGTCACACGAGGGTTGCCCGAATGTGCACACAACATAAAAATGTAAATTACAACCCGGCCGCTTTTAAGCCTACCCCAAAAATAATTGCACGAGAAACATTCAAACGAAAAATGTCCAAAACACTTGGCCGAAGATGAAGAATATATTTAACACGCTGTCGCATGTGTGCTCTCCCTTTAGGCGTGTAGAAAATAGCTGCTAGATAGATGAACGTGGAACACGCTGCTTAACCGTGTCGTTCCTCTCACCTTCTCACCCTCCCAGCCTCTCACCCCCTAGGCCTGCCGTGCCCCCCCCCCCCCCTGATCTACCCCTCCATCTCGTCGTCCATTCTTTTTCTGGCTCGCTCCGTGAATGGCCGTTACTAACGCATCATGGCCGGCTATTGTCACCGACTGGCTTTTCTAGTCGATTTCAAAATGATAATCGCGGCGTGTCGGTCAGGGGAGGGTTGCGAGGTGTCACGCCGGAACGAGTGGCCCAATGTGCGTGATCTTTTTCATTTCCCCCCCCGATCTCCGTACACAGAACCACCCATCCGTCGATGCGCCTATGGCGTCGAGCCGTTTGCGCCCCGAGGAACAGCCATGGAAAAGGGGGGAAAAACAGGACGCGCGTCTCGACGCCATGAGGATAATAAAAATCGCGCGAACAGGACGAGAAGGGGAGGGATAGGAGGGGCGGCGGCGTGGTCGGCATTACGCGTTATTAGCCGACCCTTAATAATATGCCCGTTTTTGCCGAGGACAGGGCGAATTTTCAGGCCCGACGGTGACTCCTCTCCGCTCCGCTGAACACCGCGGGTAATCCTGCTAACATCTGTATCATCGACGGCTATTCTAGCATTCGACGCGGCGAACGGTGCATCTGGCCCCTCCGTGTGACTCCTCTGTGCCGAGCAACCCCTGCGGAACCTGGACGATCCCTCTGCCCCTGACACGAGCACTTACACGCGCCTTTTCCATCCCGATCGGACCGAGGGTAGCATCCAGGACCGATTTGGTTCCTTGGGCTTTTACTGTGCTTACCGGCATCCACTGTTGCCGCGATTGTTTAAGCTTGTTGAGCGATAGTTTAGTCCCGGAGGAGAAATGCGTTGGCTTTTATGGAAGCAGGCGCGGTTAACGACACAACTGGTGAGCGAGCTGCTTGGTCCGGGGTCTAGCAGCAGAGCAGAGACTGAGCTGTCTGCCCTGTAATTTCTGGGCTTCCACAGACCGGAGTTATACAGGAGCTGGAATAGGTGTAGAGTTAAAGGTATGATCTCGGTAGGAATCGCTACTAGCGGTAACGTTTAATGACTGCCAGTAGTCACGTCCAACTGTCTACACTTTTTCTTCGAAAGGAGCAGATCGTCGCCTTTGTGTAATAAAATGGACCTTAGTGGGAGCTTTATTATTTTTAATCGAGGACGAGGAAGAAGGGGAGCTGATTCAGTTAATAACAGTAAAACGTGCTAGAAGTTGAAGGCTACTTCGAAATATTGATATCATTACATTTGCATGGTGATGAAAAGATATTTAGGGAATTTTTCAGATTAAATGACGATCAATTTGCGTATGTTCGAGAGACCCGTATTTCTATAAATTCTTTGGTAACGGTCCTTGAAGCATATATATATACCAAATATTGGTACTTTTATATATATAAAAGTACCAATATTTGGTTGAATATCCAGATACCAATGTAAAGAGGAGATTTCGAAAGTAATTATTACATTTTTCGCTTCATTATTATAAAAATTGAAGCCTGTGCTTCCTATGGTCATGCGAAAATAGGCCAACAGTTTGGTAGAATGGGTCTTCTAAAACATACCCTCTAATAAAATCTTTCCCTGACAAGGGAGCATCGCGAAAAGGTTTTTTGTTCAGGTGACATTTTTTAAAGAAATTTCATTTTCGAAATTTGTTAACGCAAGTTTACGGCACCTATTCTAGCATTAAACTTTTGTTAGAAATTTGTTTCTGTCTCCTACTTTAAGAGTTATATGCGAAAAAGTGGGAGTGCCTATTTGACTTTGGGGTTAGTTTTCACACCTTAAAGAGCATTGCAATTGGTGAGTAAGGGTTCTCGGTGTTCCCTTGTGAGTAGTGGATGAACCTAAAATCATTTTCATCCATCCTTCCTCGAAATCCATTGCCGAACTGAGTAAACTATCACACCAAAAATTGTTCGCAGTCCTTGGGAATTCTAACAGGACACCTCCGTGATGTATGGCTAAGACCGAAAATTTTAATTTACATTAAACGATAGTCATGGTTTCATACACTCACAATCAGCCACATATGTTTTTACCGATCAGTAACTACATCACGTGATAGCCATTCGTTTGGGGATTTCTTCCACAGTAGTTTAGTAATTCTTCATATAAAATATTGTAGATATGTTCACTAAACGAATATTTAAAGTGCCATTTAAAGTGCATCACTAACTACCGTGCATGTGTGTTGGAGCGACCAGAGTCGAGAGAGGTGACGGTATGAGTGGAAAGTAATTAAACAAAATAAACGAAGACACTTTCCATCAACCTTGCCACGCGCCAGTTAAATTTACCCGCACGTTGCGATCTATTCTCAAGAGGAGCAATAATGTCTCCACAAGTCCCACTTTCGGGGCATATCGAGCCCCGTCACCTCCGAGGGCACACGTTGCAGCAACGAGAGCTATGAAAGCAACAAAGACTCGCTTCGTGTCGCTTACCACGCGACCGCCGACAGTTATCGGACAAAGAAACTAAGGAAGTAGAAAAATAATTGAAGCGTATTAAAAACGTTTCGATAGAAGAAACGGGGTCGCGAATCACGGCTCGCCACTTTGCGTTCGTTCGCTATATGAACGGAGGGGTTGGCAGGGCACAGTGGTAGGAATTCTGCCATGAAGGAATAGGACCCACAAAGAGCCAGAAGGATCGTTCCTCGATGGCAACAATCGGCCACGAGCAAGCCACGCACCGTTTAAACTACGCCAGCGTGCCCGCTGTTATTGTTACGTGCACGCCGCTAAAGTGTAGCATTGTTTCCTATATCGGAAGTTAAGTGGCCGCCATAGAAGGCCATGGAATGGCCGATTGTATCGCGGGACCTGCTCTCCTCTCTCGAGTGTCTCTCGAGGAGGTAGAAAGGCACGCGTACAGCGGAAAGGTTATAAGAGTTTCTCTTTGTCGCGTCCTCCCTTCAGCCACTCTCGCCGTTTCCCTTTATCGCTTCTTTTCGCGATCATTAACGCGCGTTGGTCTTTCCGATTTCCTCGAGGACCACTCCAGGTCGGCCCCGCGACGACCCGCTATAACGGGTGATCTGAAAGGGTGGGCGAAGAATTTTGGGGCAGTGACGATTCTGGACTTCGCGGGAGCTTGGGGTTGTGTCTGGTACAGATGGTGCCGGGTTAATTTCAGGAGGGCGTAGCTGGTTAAAAGGTGGTTCTGCGATAAATGACTTTTAGTATTTCATGTTACGCCTTCGGTAGTTTATATTAATCGGAGTAGGTTAAATATTAAATCTGGATAAAAAGGTATCTGAATATTTATGACAAACGGGAAACTGAAATGCGAAAATAGGAGAGGAGGCATCAATTAATTGTGGAGAAACGGAGGAAGAGAGAGCGTCTCAAACAAACCCAAGCCGTTTGGATTAATTTTAAAAAAGTTCTTCTGTTTTATAGGTTGGGCGAATACTTTTGCATGCCACTATAGATCGTATTATACATAGGGTAACTGTACCTAATATCGCCAGGCAAAAGTTAAATCGCTATCAATTGAACAATAATTGATATTTTTGCATGCCGTTTGTTTCAATGTAAAGAGAAATTATTCATCTTTCATGTAGTATAAGTTAGAATCGTTGAAACCTACAAATTTTTAATTAGGACTTAAAAAACATGAGATATGCAAAAATCGGGTCCTGAAAAAAGTGTACCCAATATCGCCACCTCAAGAAAAATTGATTAATTCATGTATATATGAGTTTTTTAAGTCATTTTCACACGTGCTTTTATTATTTCCTGCACTACAAATGTATTTTTATCCATCTTTGATTTTATTTTTATTAGAAAAATATAGAATTTAAAAATATAGAATTTAAAAATATGGAATTTAAATATATAGATGTTTAAAGTATTTTATTTTTTACGTTCCGATGTACATATTCGACAAATAAAGTCATTTTCACATGGGCTTTTATTATTTTTGCTGTTTTTGGGGACACTAACGGTAGCCGGTATTGGGAACACACATACTGCTACAAGAAAAACGTTATTTTCATTATAAAAACTATTTGAATCGATTGCAGTCCTTAACTACATCATTAATTAGGTTTTTCTAGTAGATATTCTTGCATTTACGGAATTATTAGACTTACCTTCTCCGAATGGGATGTAAAATTGTGACAGCCCAATAAATTTTTACACTGTTAAGATTCACTAAAATACTTCTCTTTCTGTAATTGTTGATCACATGACGCTGCAATTACAGTATGTCTTCCTGCATATGGTTAGGTTCTAATTCAGTGCATAACCGATAAATTTTAGTGCTTACTTTGCGAGATATAGGGGGTGGCGATATTAGGAACACTGGCGATATTAGGTACAGTTACCCTATTAGATATACTTCTTATAACTACTTTATATTTCATTGCAAACCTTCTATGTATATTGTACATACTTCTATGATCTACTGCAGGTACTTGTTTGGGCCAGGCATCTAACCTTAAGGGGAGGTTCCGGTGTAAAAATCGATTTCTATTATTTCATTTTTCGAATGTTCAACCTTTTAGGAATACGCGTGTAAAATAATTTTTTGAAATTTGTGAAATTACCGAAGTTATGGGTATTTGAGTAGCGGCAATTGCATGAGTAACACCCGGCCACTCGCCACTCACGTAAAACATTAAACGCGTTTTGCTCGAAATAGTGTCCTTTAAAACGGCGGAACCTCTATCTCCAAAAGTTATTATCCGATTCGACTGAACCTTTTTTTATTTTAAAGAATATACTTCTAGCGCGTGGAAAAACTAGTCAAATTTAAAAATAAAAAAATTGTAATCTTGAAAGGCGTTGAAAGAACGAAAACTATAGGGAAAAAGTGATTTCAAACTGCAAGTGTCGTTATTTTCCAGAAAATTTCATTTTTTTGCCATTTTTTCTGGTCAGCCTACGAGCGAGTTTCACTCCCTTTAATAATCTGGCATTGTTTTTTATTTGAAACCAATGGTTTAGGTGCTAGAGGTTCCACCAATTTGGATGAATTTTTTGACGCCTCGAATGTGACGACTCCCCAGTGCCGTCTACAATGATTAATTATAAAACAAAAAATTATTTCTATAGTTTAAGACATCCTTAATGCAATGCAAAAAGTCCCATTAATGATATTTAGTAGTTTTCCTTTAATTAATTCCTGAAGATCGCCTATTTTTATGGGCTCTAGAGCGGAACTGTCCCTTAAATTATAAACTCTCATAAATCTGAAATTCAAGCAAACCTTACAAAACTTCCCAAACATTTAATTATCTACATACATACATTACACACGACTAAGAAAACTGAATTTTAAATGTATACTTATATTATACATATGCACATGCATACCACATATGTCCCCGATTATTCGATTTCTCCTTTAAATCACCCTATAGACGTACGAACTGGCGCGATCGACGTGGCCACAATGGCGGCTAAAGATCGGCATTGTATCAGCCACGGCACGTTCGAGTCCAATAGAAAAATTCCGGTGGTCGAGGCTTGACGTTTAGGCGAGTGCACCAACGGCCATTATCGGCGTTAATAATGCTGTTCGCCACTCGTGCACCCCTAGGGACCATTACTCGACAACGACTCTGCCACCTTTATTTCCCCGCTGGCCCGGGCTGCGTCCGAGTCTTTAAACCCCGTTTTTCTCGCGGTTGTCGTCGTATTTTAACGGTTTCGCGAACGAGCGCGTACGAAGCGCGCGTTTTACGATCCTCATTATTCTTGTACCTTCTTTTGCATCCGTTGCTCCGGAATTACGGGCACTCGTGGATTTTCCAGAACGGTTCGATGGTCCCGTGAGTGTCGATCGCGAGCGTTCCCCTTGGTGTACCCGTTTCCCCAGCCCGACGACCCTTCATGCCGCATTTGTATTTTCACCGTTACCGAACATCGTATACAGTTCGAT
The DNA here is from genome assembly GCA_929108735.1 of Andrena dorsata. NCBI lineage: Eukaryota > Metazoa > Arthropoda > Insecta > Hymenoptera > Andrenidae > Andrena > Andrena dorsata. Next base: position 79,027,930 of record OV815488.1, on the reverse strand, counting down.
AATTAAGTCCTGGGAATAAGCGAATAGGAGATGTTTTTCCAATCGATGAATTTCATTTGGAGAATTCGTTAAGACAGAATTCTTCACGGTGCAGAGGGAACGGACTCCTCCGTTATGAGAAGACAATGCGATAGTAAAAGCGTTTTTAACTCATCGAGGAACTGAAGAATTGGCGCTTTAGGCTCTTCTTTAAGAATTCACTCTTAGGCTTTCGGGTTCTGACTTGTGCCACTTGTATTTCTTTGTTGTTCTCGAAAATTATATTCTGTTTGGATGGAAAGGGATTTGGAAGCACGGAGAATATTACGAAAATGTGACAACCACATTTCTGTCACAGTAATTTTCGGAAAACTTGTAGTCTTCTTATATTATAACTTACAAGCACTTATTATTGATATATAAATTTGATATAATTTTATTATAACGAGTACTAAAATACACGTGGTTACAAATTCTTTGGTAGCAGAGCCCGGTTACGTCTTTCAAGCCATTATGGAAAAAGGAAACAGGAAGTTGAAAGCGAGGAAAAATACTGCGCCATCTAATAGTAGACATTATCACTTAAAGCTTAAACTTAACATTTAACATAGAGCTGCTTTTAACAGTAACTATAACTATCCCATTATACTTCGATGAAATAGTTATTCTGTTATCGAATTACTTAGAAAATTTTCGTCCCAGCCGTGGTCCGAAATTGGCAAACGAGTGTCCTTTCCTCAGCAATGACGAATAATATAAACACTGGCGTTATTTTCTGATAAAAGTTATTCGAGCGATTGTTCGTTACTTTACTACCAGCGATGGAGTAAAGTTTGTCGCGAGGAAACGAAGGGGGGCGATGGTTTTCATAATGATACCGTCGAGGAAGCGAGAGAACTCGAGAGATAATCCGTAACTCCCGTTCAGGGATGCGGTTAAGGTTCATCGTGGATGCTGGCAGGGAGCCACGCTCGTAGCACTAAACTTCTCGCGAAATCGGAGGACTGCTACACCAAGTTTCCACTACAGGATGTAGAGTCCAGAACAATGTGGAATCTCCTCTCTCTCCTGCTTCTTTTGCGCGCTCTCTCTCTCACTGCCTGCACCTTCTGTCTCCGTCTGTATAGTTTCTGCAACTTCCCTTTGGCTTTTCCCTTTTCGTCACAATCTTTTTTTCTGCCACACTTTCCACACTCATTCCTCGTCCTAGTTTCTCTCGCCTTCATTCTTCCACTCGTCTTTTAGCCGTATTAGGTAAATAGGTGTAAGTAAAAGTGTTCTTTTTCATTTCATACTAGGTATATCCTGTTGATAATTTAATGGTTCCGTTTTAATATTTGTGAAAACTTCCTACGAGAATGTTTCCTAACAGTCTGATGTTAGCTGAAACGTTGCTTCTAATTAATGTCAAAATTACCACTTCTAAATCTTTTATACTAATTTTGGCATGCATGTACCGCGTGGAATTAATTTGGGAATAAATTACATTATAGGTGAGAAATAGGGTGAAAGCAACGATAAGGGTAGAAACTATTTAAGGAGGATACAAGGATGGGTTTATTATAAATGATCTTTCAGGAGAATCCGACAAGTGTTGCCAATTTGAATGTTTTACATGCAAATGTAAATAATTTTAGATACGTTTGGATGTCACAAATACTATTCTAGATGTTAGATGTAAATTTAGGTGGTTTTAATAGCATAAGTAATTAAAACAGACTCCCTCTGGAATTAAGTTCTTCAATTTAAAGATGCCTTCAGTTCAAATCCATTTGGAAAAATTAGTAAATGTGCGATTTCTGTATTAATATTACCGCATTCAAATGCTGAAATAGAAAGAGTATTCGGCTCAATGAATTACATAAAATCCAAACTGAGGAATAAAATTAAACTGGATCTGCTAAATTCCATTTTGATGATTAAATTCAGTTTCTCCAGACTAGACAATTGTTGCAGTTCTTATAAACTTCTATTCAAGGTGTTGAATGAGATTGGAACATTCCTGCATACAAAAAGACTCCAAACTTTTTTCTGCAACAGGCCCTATCTCGTGCTGAAGGGGAAGTTGCAGAGAATGATTTTCTGTTTCGTTTGATGTAGATATATCAAGTAGCAATATTAGCCTGTATTATTTCATTGAATTAAAGTGTTATTTACATCTTAATAAACTGTGCTGGAGGTTTAGTAACATAAGAGATACATAATATATTTTTTATGTTTTCTTGGATGAAAAATAGAAAATTGAGTTGGCACCACTGGCCTCGTTACAGTCTCATTTTTCTCAACAACGAACAAATCATCGAAGGTTTAGTAATCGGGGAAGTAGTAGTGGTTTAATTTGGAGTAGCCACAGGCAATGTATATATTATTATGTACTTAGTTTGTCGGTACCTAATTTAGAAAAACACGATCTATGTAGGCGAGTACTTCATCAGAGGCACAAAGTTTAAATGATACTTTCTCACCAGGTTTCTCACAAACTATTTATAAAAATATATCTTTAAACATGAAAATTTCAATGTAGCCTGATTATATTACTTCTTTCTTAATTTAAAAGTTTGGGACGCAACGAACAAATAATACTTACATAATAATATTCCGAGATCACTGAATTTGTTATAAAAACTGAATCCTTGCCATTTCGAATGTGCTTAGGAAAAGAATTTTATCATCTAATACTATTTTCCCAATTCTTATTAAATTAACTTCTTATTATAGCTTATCGTATCTCTTCATTGAACTCATAATTGTCGCGGAAATTGCAAATAATTGCAAAAAGGTACAAGATTATTCATGCCTAATGGAAAGTCTACTTAAATAATTTTATTCAGCGACTAGGATGTGCGATATTGTAGAAATATTATACACAAGATGGGCCGTGAAATAATTGGTCTCCCTGTTATTACCTCTGAAGAGTAACTCCATAACAGAAGCCAGAAACTGAAGAGAATGAAACGGTGTTAGAAAATAGGCGGGAAAGTTGGATGGTAGGGTGAAAGAGATTCTATCGAGTTGTTATTAGGTTTCCATTAGCGGCTCGGAGACACGATTGAAGCAGTAAAACACTAAACAAGCTACAGTAAAGATTGTCACAGTCTTACAAAGCTGAATCTAGGGTTGGAGGATTGAAGTCAAGGATTGAATAAAAATTCGAGCAAGAACTGCTTGGAATAACTTCAACTTGCAACAGAAATAGTATTGAACAGGAGCTGAGCACCTACACAATAAAAGCTGAAATGGAATTACACCTCGCGACATATTTTCAAGACTTTGAAAGCAGCTTGGGTGCTAACAAAATCGATACAATGAATCAGTCACTCAGGAGTTACAGTGCCACGGAGTTCAGAATATGTAATTGGTACACGGAGAAAACTAAAAATATTTGTTTTAAGAAATAAGTCCCATGTTAAAAGCAACCACAGGTATTGTTATTTTCCGCGTAAAACCACTTTCAAAAACGGCGTTACTTATGGGACGACCTGGTGGATGAAGAAAAGAAGGAAAAGGGGGTGGCAGAGGAGGAGGAAAGTCAGAGGGATGGCACTTTCGTTGGATGACAGAGGCGTATCGTGCTAGGGAGACCAACGACTGGCGTTGGGACGCTCGATGTCTTATCGTGCATCCCCCTTCGCTCTTTCCTCCAGCTATTCCGCCACCTCTTCCTTCCCCCCGCAGATCTCGTCGTCGTGAGCCAAAACCCAGTGACGCCTGGACGCGTTCACCCAGAAACCGACGATAAGGTTCACCCAGCAACGCCTGCCTGCCCACTCCCTGCCCGGCCTCACATACACGCATCCGCGGCGCCGTACACGCACCCAGATATTTATATAAGAAAACTGACGAAGGGCTCTGTCGACGACCCTTGGAAAAAAAAGGCGACAGGGTCAGTAAAAACCCGCGACGCTTCGATCGATTCGGCGGGTCCAACCAATCTTGCTAGAATTTCGCAAGACGTAATTTTAGGTGTATAAAATTATTCAAATGGGATCGTGTTACGTTTGCCCGTTAAATGTGTATGTTTTATAATGGAGAATGATTACAGAAGAATTAACTTGCTTCGTACATACCTATCAGGTGATAAATTTATTAAGAACACCCTTATGAGGATAAGGGGATTATTTAATATGCTCAGCTAGATAATAGTGTTACTCTATATGGGTAATGTTAATTTTGGCTTCGATTTCGTTAGTTCTCTATCTTTTTTATTTCTTCTATCTGGTTCCCTTATCCTTCTGTTCTTGCTGGATCTCCCCTTCCTTATCCTTATTTACATCTCTATGATCCTTCGAGAAATGGTCCATGTATTGTATTCGGAACCTCAAAAACTATCTCCTGAAATTAAACAAATTTAATATTATTACAATATTTGTATGTAGGATAGACTTTAACATTAATACTGCGAGCGAATTCTCATGAAATTATTATCCTGAAGTCAGTATTTAAATACCTACCACTTTTATCGCTTTGAACGGGGTCGGCGAGTTTTCACGCCCAGGGATTTCCATCCTATTTACGGCGATGTTTTCTGGAACGTCTGCTTTGAAAATTTAGAATAGTAAGGAAAAGAAAAGTTAAACTGCGAAAGATAACAAAAATAAGATAGCTCCATTACAAAGAATTATATCTTAATATTCCCTAGGTTCATGACCCCACCACTTTCTAAGGCAAATTTTATTAGTATTACTCTTATAAAGATTTAAATTTAAATTTTCATTACTGTCAATATGTGTTGAAAGGGTGGGGGCGTGCTGGACAAAACTTTGCCAGCAGAATTGATCGGTCGGAAGGGCCTGATTGCCTCGAAGGGGCATTTTCCAAAACGTCGCGTTATTTAAAGTGTTATTACTTGTTATAAGATCGAAAGATTTATCGTAACTCGTGAACGTTTATGTATTTTTCAGTGGCAGAGCTCGAGGGTGGCGCACATTCGGACGAGACGAACAGCGGCGGTGACAACAGCAACGCCGGAAGCGTGTCTGGCGGCACGGACGATGATCAGGCACGTCTCCGCTTGAAACGGAAGCTTCAGAGGAATCGTACGAGCTTCAGTAACGAGCAGATCGACGCCCTCGAGAAGGAATTCGAGAGAACCCACTATCCGGACGTGTTCGCCAGAGAGAGACTGGCCGGAAAGATAGGCCTACCGGAAGCGCGAATACAGGTGACTATATTTTCTATGCATAATATTAGAAATGCAGAAACCTTTCTGAATTGGAATTTCAACTGAAGGATGAATCACGATGTAAGGGTAATAAGGGTCCCATAGTTTAAAGCAGAATTTATGATTAGGTACACCTGCGAACGGTTCTTTTTGATACTTTTGAATTATTCGCTATTTTTTAAAACATTTCTTGTGTAATTACATTTTAAGGATAGCAATGAAATATTTTAATTACGCGTTCTGAACACTTTTTTGGTGATGTGTATGAAATAAAATTGAATTCTCAGATTTAATTCTTAGTTGTTTGGGACTTGTTTATTGTTCGAAGTTAGAGGGGCAATATTTTCATTGTTAATTAAATATTTAGTGAAAAACGGGAGTAGAATGTACGATGAATGTTTTTATTCTTTGCGTTGTTGTGAGAAATGCAACTTTAAATATAGTACATATATCAATATGAATTATTTTTTATTTTTTGACTCGTTTCTTCTTATAAGCAACCACCCTTTCAATTGTTGTAACTTATTTTATCAGATACCCTGTATATTATGATAATCGTATAACATAACTTCAAAGTTCGAATGACTCGTACCGCGCCCCTCTACTTCCGCTTGCGTTAAAAACGATCTAGTTAAGGACAATCAACCTGTCGATTATTATACAAGACATAGCTCCTATTCTCAATACTTACACAGTTACAATAGTTTAAAACTTTGCCATAGTAAATCATAGTAAAATCTGAACGCTGGTGTTTGTGCCTTTTTGACCCAAGCGTAAGGCCCTTGAGCGCAATTTTTTTCACTGACATCGCTTGAACCGTCCGACATTCCAGGGTTAAAACAAAAAAGAATAATAAATACAACGCAGTCGCTGCACCGGGGAACCAACGAACGTATATGAATCTTATTCGCTGCATTAATAAATTATTAATTGTTAACCATTTTCCATTTTCAATTATACACAACTGATATTTCATATTCCTTCGTTTCGAGTTTTCAAAGACCATTTCGTATGAAGCGATTTTACTATAACACCAGTGATATTTTAAACTCGTATAAGTATAAAGGGTGTTCGGCAACAGGTGTCGGAAACATTAAGGGGTGGTTTTACATGCCAAAATAAGGCGGAAAGCAAGGATGGCGAAAGTGCGTTTGAGGCTTCGTTTCCGAGTTATTAATTATTCTTAAAACTGCGGGTAAAAAACGTCTTACGCGAGGGACTCATATATGTAGACTACTGCTATTGCCGTGCCTGATCTGTATTTTCAAAAATGAATAATTTGGAAACGAAACCTCAAACGCAATTTCGTCATTCTTGATTTTCGCGTTATTTCAGCATGTGGAAACAACCCCTAAGTTTCTGACACCTGTTGCCGAACACCCTGTCTAAGTATTGGGAATAGTATCTTTGTTCGTATAACAGTTTTAAATCAGTTTTTTTACACATTTTTTACAATCTATCAAACTTCTCTACGCTCGATTCGGATCACCCTGTATATTAAACCGCGAAAGCCTCCTTTGAAGTCACGCGAATGAGTGTCCAACGTGGGGAATCGCACCCCGTCCGAATTGTTGAACGAAATAGGCGGAACCTGTAGCCTAGCGATTGACCTGTATCTTCGTCTGTCTTCTCGTTCACTAACTCAGGTCTGGTTTTCGAATCGGCGGGCGAAGTGGCGGCGCGAAGAGAAATTGCGCACGCAACGGAGGGACAACCCGCAACATCAGCAGCAACCGCAGCAGCAACAGCAACAACAGTCCCAACAGCAGCAGCAACACACAGGCGGCGTGAGCCTCGTCGGTGCTGGCCATCCTACGCCCCCACCAGCCTCGGGTATATTAGGTGGCCAACCACCCCCGCAAGCACCACCATCACCACCCAGGATACATCACGGTTTCGCGCCCACCGCCGTTTACCCGGGAATACCCAGCATGCCTGACTCGTACAGGTGAGAATTATCATCGGTTCACTGATATTGGCACGCACATGTGCCTTGCACAGATCTAGCAGAGGGCGATGTTGGTAGCCTCGTTTAGTATGAAGCCGGTGAGACGAGTGCTCAGGGATGTTTGTAGAAAAGTGACTTAGGCGTTGTTCCGATTCGCGCATTATGTGCACAAACCGCAGGGAATGAGGATTGGTGGTTCACACGGTGAGTGTATAGACTGCATCACTTGATTGGTGTATTCGAATTGGAACAACTACGCATGCGCGCGATGTGCGCATTGGCTGCCTATGGTTTGCTCTTCTGTAGTTGCTGCACGCACCATTGAGCTAGAAGTTGGAGGATTCTAGGGAATTCTACGAATTAGGTTATGCAGTCTATTCACTCACTGTATGAACCACCAATCACCATTGCATGCAGCCCCCTAGTAAGTCATGAAGAACACATTTGGCAGTCTTCCTCCTCAAGGATACTTCTTCACGCGGTTACCTCTTGTAGTTAATCTCTATATCTCTGTAAAAACATGGTAGAGATCCTTTAGTTCCCCACGGTACTCAACACAGCACTATTGGTAGACTGCATAGAACACACTACATATACCTAGCAAAGTAATTGGCTAAATGCTCTCATTTATCCCCACCATAAGGCGCACTATCAACAGTGCTGAATAAAAAACCCGTAAGGCGTCACCGCTCTAGCAAGGTTGCTTGCATCAAGCGATAAACTAAATTAAATAGAACTTTCCTAGCGATCGAATCAACCCCCTGTGCTTTTGGGCCCAAATCTTAATCCACCGAGTACAGCAGTACATATCAACAGAGAAAATTTCAGAAATCGAAATTTGACTTGGTCTAACAAAATAGCGTCATTTGAAGTACATATAGATCTAGATAGACCCAGGCATGTCACCACAGAATGTCTGACACCACTGACATCCCGTTTCTGTAAAATGTTCCAGTCCCATGACGTCCATGCCGAGCTTCGCGATGTCTGGCGGCAGCCAGCAGAACCAGCACACGAGCAGCAGCATGTCGTCGCTGTCGACCGGAGGCGGTATGGGCCCGATGGGCATGACGGTGGGCATGACCGTGGGCCCGAGCCCTGGTGCCTGCCTACAGCAACGGGACAACGGCTACTCGTGCGGGGTCGCTCGCCCTCCCAGTTACGAGCCGCTTCATCTTGGATACGGCGCAAGGCCCACCTGCAGCCCCACCCAGCCTTACCACACGGCGGGCCTGAACCAGTACAATCAGAACACCAGCTCGACCGGTGAGTGTCTACCGCACTCACTGCACTCGCTGCTTGCACTTTAGCGGACGGACTACCACGGATAACACGCTATCGAGCCTGCCGGTAATGGATTATACTCGCTTCTGCATTACCCGAGGCCTTTCTTTCTGCGATCAGAAATCCCCATCACAACTCCTGCTCATTTATCGCTTGCACGGAACACGGGGATGGTCGCGGTATAAGGGAAACGTTCGGTGATTAGAGCGATTTGCGACTGGCAAGGGAGGATCCCGAATCCGGAAATTCAAAAAATTCTGAAACTTTGTGGATATGTAGGGGGATTTCCTCCTGATTACAACGCAATTTTTTTGCTGCCCAAAATCACTCTAAGGGGGTGAAATTAACCCCCGAAAATTCGGCTATTTTTCGATTTTCTGTTATAACTCGCGAACTGTAAGAGATAGAAAAAAAATCTCGAGACGAAAGTTACTTCTTTTAATAAGATCTATCAAATAGTAGTAGTTAAATCAATTGTTTAAACAATTAGAAAAAAGTTATAAACAAAAATATTAATAATGGTTACTATTTGATAGATCTAATTAAAAGAAGTAACTTTCGTCTCAAGATTTTTTTCTATCTCTTACAGTTCGCGAGTAATCGAAAAATAGCCGAATTTTCGGGGGTTAATTTCACCCCCTTAGAGTGATTTTGGGCAGCAAAAAAATTGCGTTGTAATCAGGAGGAAATCCCCTACATATCCACAAATTTTCAGAATTTTTTGAATTTCCGGGTTCGGGATCTTCCCTTGTGAACTGTGTCACGATTGCTACGCGTCTTTGGATTTTGGAAAGCTTTTATCTTTGGGGAGTGAATAATGTCGTTTCTGGCCTGAAGGTTAGATGGGGATGTCGTTAGAAATGGACTTAGAGCTTGTAAGTTTGAGGTTGACGATGGAAAAGAGGTTAGCAATTTTATTTTTAAGTGGATGGACTTGCAGGCATTCGGAGTTGGTTTCCGGATTTGTAGAATTTCAGAATTGGTCGAGGATATATGTCATTAAATGCAGCTTGTGAATTTAATCAAGGTCTTTCCACATAAATGGTAGAATGCTATTGTTTTCTGTGTTAGCAAGGGCAAAATAAAAATTTAAGTCCATTTTAGAAAGCATCCTTATTTAATTTTCAGGATAAATATAGTATCACTCGATTCATTTTTACATGCGGTTTCATCGACTCTTTGGTCACAAATCAGTCTATAAATTGAATATTGTCCTTCAACGGTTGACTGCTACCAAACTCCTCTGAGCTAGGTCAAACCATTTGCGAATTATTTGTTCGTGATACGCAAAGATTTTTACTACCAATTACAAGATTGAGGTATCTCTATGTGCATCTAAAAAGATATGCTTAATAATTGATCAAGTATAATATGAGATAGTAGTCAAAATTTTATCAACTTGGAATTACCCCTGCCCGTATCCTTTGATTAAAATGGGCAATTTATTTTCAAATTTTTAAACTTTAAATGTGAACATAATATAATTGTATTGTAACGTAATCACTTTTAGACTGTGAGGGATGATTTTTAAAATATTTGTCGCTTTGGATTCATTAAGTATATATAATAAATTAATTTTTATTTAGATTAATGGTATGCAAAAACTTAAAAAAAATCTTTCTGTAATATGCTACTCGTAATGCAAACAATTTGTTACGATTGTTACTAATTTTCGTAACTAATTTAAGGACCAGTCACTAATGTACTTAACGTTTACTAAATATTCAAAATACAGAGAAACTGAAAACATATCACAAACAACAACACAATCTCCAGTATTTAACCGCATAAAGTTTCTATTGAATATGTAGATTATGTAATACGAATGATTTACAAACAATGAATCATCTCCCTCAATAGTTAATTTTCTACTTATTTTGAAAAGCACATAATAAAACGAAAAATCTGAGAAGCTCTTATTTCCTCATTACAGAGCTGTCAAATTCTTCTCCCTATTCCATAATTTCCACTATTCTGTTACAATATAGGTACTACAAATGAGCCATTGAGAGCTGAAACTGAATAATCCACATTGAAAAAAAATTAATTTGTCCTATTATATATGATTAGTACAGCCTATTGGAATACATTATTGATACTAACTCAATTTTGCAAAAAAATGTGGTTTAGTCCGTTTTTGCTCTCAATGTCTTAAATCATTGTACACGAAACAGAGGTGCAGTCCTTATCTGACCGCGTTCAGTTCCAAGAATTTGAGTGAGTGAGGTCTTAAATCTGCAGGCTGTTAAAACAAGCATGCTTGGGTGTAGGAGCAAAAATCCAGTCAGTTAACGAGGCACCTCTGTATCACTGCGCTATCACTGTGCACGATCTCATTTAAGGGGGGATCGTCATGCAAAAAAGGCTGAAAACGTGAGGAAATTTTAGGGATTTTTTTTTAAAGAGACGATAAAGTGAAACTTGTTGAAACTTTTATTATACATTTAGCAACATTTGTGGATATAAAGATATTGTTTATTGCCAAATACTTTATTTATAAGTAGCAACAAATCCGATTCTGAAAGGCCTCGGCGCCGGACTCCACAATTGGCGTGCAGCATTACGCCTACAATTCTAGACGAAAATAAAAATACAAAATTTTCCTACTTCTATTGTAAGATTTTGTCGTTGATCAATCTATTTGTTCGGTAAAAAATGCAAAATTGAAGAAATAATAGGCGTTGAAAGAAAAACTTTCGATTTTTACGATTTCTCATCTAAATTTTTTATGGAAAAATAGCTTTATCAACAAGAAAGTCTTATAATAAAAATAGAAAAGTGCGGTATTTGTGTTACCATAAAGAATTTTAGGCGCAATGCTGCACGTCATTAAAATTGTAAAGTAAGCCGCTAAGGCCTTTCAGAATCGAATTTGTTGCTACTTGTAAATAAAGTATTTGGCAATAAATAAACCTATTTACAGCCACAAATGTCACTAAACATATAATAAAAGATTCAATAACTGTCATTTTATCGTCCCTTTAAAAGAAAATCTCCAAAATTACCTCGTTTCGGGCGTTCTCCCTTAAGAGTCAGAGTTAGGTACACTTCGAAACCTCTTCGAATCAGACAAGTCTCTTAAATAAACCTTAAGTACCTCCTACATAACATATTGAAGTCACGTTACGATGCATTTCGTACAGGTCAGCCTACTAAACTACCAGCCCCGCGAAAGCGCGTGATAAATTAATTTTAACAAATAATCAGAGCACGCTAAACGGATCAGCTAATTAGAGGTGATGCAAACCATGTTGCAGGTCTGATATCGCCAGGCGTGAGTGTGCCGATCGCGGTACCAGGGCAGCCAGCACCAGACATGGCGGCGCAATATTGGTCACCAAGGCTGCAGTGACCGTGGTGGTCATCGGTGTCGACATCCTCTCCGTAGGCTCGAGCTTCTTTCACTTACGTTAGCTTAAAAACGTTATAGACACAGGAGATTACAAGGAGAAGACGTTCGAGATCGATGAAAGGCAGTTGCTGCAAAGGTTTAACAGAATCTTCTGTCGCCGATAATCGTCGATTGCCTTCGGATCTAGCGGCGACCCCGAATGGCACAATCGTCCGTGCCTCGGACGATAATGGGGCAAAGAAAACGAACGATAGCGACAGTAAGAGACGCGCGTGAAAAAAAAATAGGCGTTACGCTCGATGGAAGCACGCCGCGTTCAAATGGAAGCCTCCAGTCAAGCGTTGCACGTAGCGGTGGAGCATTGTTCGAAATTATCCCGTGTTATCTGGCTCCTCGGCGACCAGATCGCTGGTACCTTGTAATTATTTTTAGCGTAATCTTTTAGCAAGGGTTCGTCGAACTCGAGAGCGAAATTCAGCTTTAAGCCGACCGGTCGATCGGTTAACCGTACTCCGAACGATACTCGTACACGCCCGAGAGAACAAGCAGAGGAGCCACTTCAGGAAGAACAACTCGATCATCTCTAGAAGGCTCTGCTGTGGGCTCGCGTTCTCCTCGACGTTACAAGGGGAGGGGGTGGGGGGGGGGGGTGGGGAAAGAAATCTATGCTCGACAGAGAAGCCGCGTGATCTACCTTAGTAGCGTAAATTATTAATAGCCGTCGCTTGAGGATCTCGTTTACGTTTCTAGCCACGATGGCCAGTCGAATGGCGAGACGAAGAAAAGATTCTTGTATCGTCGCGGCGCGATTCAGCTCGCGGAAGAGAGATCATTCGGCGGTCAGGAGAGTTGGCGTTCCCATGGTGGTCCATGACGACACCGTGCGAAACCTTCCGACGTAACGGAACCACGAGGTACCAAGACTTTTCATTTATATATGTTGCTAGCTGAATTTATATACTCGCGTAACAGACGTAAACTATTTTCGTTTCAATGGTAATTAAGTAACGTAGACAGCGATGGTATCGACACCTTATCAGCCAATAAAGATCGAACAGGACGGGAGGGGGGGGGGGAGGGGTCTTGGGCGTCTAATTGTAAGATATTCTGTAAATGGCGACGAAACACGGTACAATCGCGCGAATGAAATTGTGAAACAGAAAATATCGAGGGCACGTGTTCCCGTTCCGTTCGTGTTGTTACTTTTCCAACAGTTTAGCGAACGTTGCGAACTGCTTCGGAAGTACAGGTGCAAACTAAACTGGCTGGTAGAACTTATGTGAAGAAATAACAGTAAGTTTTTAAAATAAAAAAGAAATATAGAGTCATGGTTATTTAGAGAGACTTCTTGGTATTGCTAAAAATATCAGCAAAATTACTTCGTTACTTTTTGGAGCTAAGTTTGTTAAAACTTTTTCGTCTGCGCGAGTTCTATTAACCAGTTAAGCCCGTACTTATAGTTCTGGAACGCTACGTACATGTATCTTCCGCGAAGAAACGTTCATGCGTAAAGATTGTGAGAAACGTGACGCAGCCGATAAGTTTATTCCGAGTTTCCTCGTTCCTTGGAGCAAACTGTCGCTACTTTCACCGCAAATGGAACTCGTCGCCTTTTCGTTCGAGCTTAACGTTACGTTCCCGCGCGTAACAGCGAGAAGGAGCGACGATTTTATTTGTTTCCGACATAGGTTAAACGAAATTTCATATCCGACGAAGGCGGGCGCGTTCGATAGGATGAGCAATTAATTACCGATTCGAGACGGAAGTTTTTATTGAGAAACGAAACAGAATTGTACAACTTTAGCGAAATAACTTCGACATCAGCGATGAAAAGAGGGGTGGGGAAGGATTTGCCCCAGTCAGGGGAGTTAGCAATGGCGTCTCGCAGAATTTTTAACCGCAGTTTCTTAGATGTAACCCTCTCTAGGCGAATAAAAAAAAAAAACGTAAAATAGTTTTTAAGTCGGTATTATTTATATTCGTGTAAGGGGGGCGGAGCGAAGCAAGAGTAATTGAACGTTCATTGTGTGTACATCGTAAAGATATCGACATTTATAATATAGTTGACTCTAATCCCAAGTATCCGATAAAGCAAAGGTCGATTCTCAACATTTATATCCGGTGCAAGATTGATCAATAAAGGAAACAATGCGACAACCAGATATGTTAACCGTACGATTATGCATTCCAAATAAATAGTGTGTGCATTTAAGCAGCAATTTCTTTCCAGTTCTTACCTCTCGATAAACTCGCGCGACACTAGGAAATATTTGGCATCACCATTTTTTCCCCCTTTACATTCCCATAAACATGAACTATAAAAGGGAGTTAAGTATTGCGTAATTGACAATTTTATCAATATATTACGTAGTTTCCGAAATAGTTAAATGAATGACCAGTGTGTCAGCTTGCCCAATGGCAAGTAAGCCACTAATGAAGTGAACCCTCTTAAACACTATAACTACTAAAAAATATACATTTATTTCACTGAAATTTTAATTGTACTTTTCTGCCACTTATGTATTTTTTGACCATTTTAATTAGCTGTGTTGAAAATTAAATGATAGCTTTATAGATGTCGGTGGACCCCCTTTTTCCCCTGGCAACCAATATTTTTAGACCCAATCCGACACTGTGAATGGCTATTGAAACGATTTTATTGCTCATTGAGATACTGAATGCGTTTAAAGAGAACAAATATGATAGATAAGTTGGATATCTGATGCATAATATAGGTAATTTTTGTCTCTGCAAGGGTAATCGTAGAAAATGGCAATTTTTGGAAGATATTCGAAAACGAAAATGACTCCATATGTTTTGGGAATCAGAGACTAATGATGATAAAATAGGGGAGACCGGGGTTTGTTGATACAGGGGCAGGTTGATACAGACAAATTATCTCGGCTCCGTACATATGCAGCTCCATTTGAGCGAGATATGTGCAGTTTGTTGTTCAATTCTTTACTACGAACCAGCGTACGTCTGTGTACCTTGACGTTAACAATCCTTTTTTTAACTGTTTTCTTTTATATAAAGAAAAATTAATACTTTTCATCCATCCAAATTGGTCGGCCAAGTACCATTTTTTCATTCATTTTGTGTGTATTTTCTCAAGATTTCGCTTACTATATATTAAAGAGGAAGGACCCAAGTATATTTTGGCATATTTGTTATTAAGTAATTAATTGAAATAAAAATGAAAAAAATTGAAAACAGAATAACGTATCAACTAGCCCCGGTTTCCCCTTTGTGTAAATGCGAGAATGTAATCGTTATCATTTCTCACTTACACGTTATGTTTCATAATAAACTTTCATAGCTTTAAAATGACCATTCTAGACAAAATCTTATTTCGTAAAGAGAGCTTCAAAAAGCTCAGTCATGTTTTCTTGAATTTTCAGACGCGCTTTTGAAACGATATTTAATAGAAACGAGTTTATCTATAATTTTCACATTAAAAGAATGACTTGCCGGTCTAAAAACTAATTTATTCAGGAAGGTTAATTCTTCACAATTATGTCATATGATCTTAGAAGATTAAGATCATTTTAGCAATTTACAATTAAGCAATTGTCACACTGCTCAGCGTCATGCAAACTTATCGATTCGGAATGAAACACCATTATCGCAAACGAGATGTAGAATAGACCGATCATCCAATGTCCCTCTAAATTGTGTCATCGATTATGGAAATTATAAGCCCTTGGAAAATTTCTGTGACGAATGAAATGCAATACTATCAAATCTTACAAATGCATTCATTATATAGCAGATACATGTGGAATGCAATTCATAATTCAGATAAAGCAATATCTTCTGCAATTTTCATATCCGCGAATACCTACAGTCCAAAATGCAGCCGGTAATCACATTTAACGCCCTTTATATAACAATTCCTTACCTGTAACTGCCTGTAGCGCAGAAATATACACGATCACACACGATTAATAATCGTTCTACTTATTAGAACTTACAATTATTTAATGATAGACGATGTTTATCGATAATTGTATATATCGATATTTGCTTGTCGATATGTCGCTATTTTTTATGGATATTTTAGAAACTCATAATAACAAGTATCGATAATTTTTGTCAAAATGTTGATAATTTTTATAATAAAAAGTTGCATTGGTTGGAAAGAGTAAGAGGATTTATATGAGAAACTCGGGAGACAGAACGAGGCTGGTGCGCGTCGCATGAATTCGGAGAAACTGCTAAGCACTTGGTACACAACGTTGGTCACATGCCAACGTATCACCAACGAAGTATAGGATAGACCTATCACCACAGACGAGGTATAGGATATAGCTATCACCACAGACGAAGCACGGATAGACTTATCACCTTATGGATGTGCGTGTCGCTCCCCAAACTGGGTTACCGACCCATAATTTGAGGACTGAATGTAGCGGCCTCTGCTCATGAACAGCGTCCAACTCAGCAACTACTCTGAAATGTATTGAAATGCTGAAAGGTGTGTTACGTGCTTGGATACGTGTGACTTGTTTAAAGTATCAACAGTTGGACAGGGATCGGAGGTCTCCGGCCGGTGTTGATGGGGGAAGGACACCTACAGGACCGGTGGTAAAGTGTGCGTGAATTGACACTGAGTGCGAAGTTTAACCAATCGGAAGCAAGGAATGTGAACTTTTTCGCTTCCGATTAGCTAAAATTCGCACTCAGTGCGCCCCAGTGCAACCGTGCGAAAGCGTCAGCATTCGTAGAATTCCCTAGAATCCTCCAACTTATAGCGCATGACGCATGCATTAGCTATCCCGATTTCTTCACCTTCAGTATTTAACTCATCTAACTGCTCTAAGCCAGTAGAACTCTATCATTTGGCAGTTATCTAGATCATAACTCTAACTGGAAGATTACTGAAGCTGAAGAAATCGGCCGAAAATCGAACGAGGGGCAGCCAATGCACATAATGCGCGCATGCGTAGTTGTCCCTTTACGTGCCCTTCTGTATTTCGAATTCGAAGCATGTGTAATATCGCAAGTATTTTCTGCGTAAGAAACCTTTCAGTATTATTTTCGAGATCATACAAGTTGCTATAATTCGTTCTTCGTCTGTTACAGGATTTGTGGATCATTCTTCGTAGACAACAACCTTAACCGCATCAAATAAGGGAAAACTATCAATCTAAGCAGCCGGGGCCCTGGCCCACCCCCCCCCCCCCCCCAAACAAAGAGAGAAACAAGGGAAAAGAAACGCAGTTGTATCAAGCGCCTGAAAGACGGAGCGAGACAAAGTCAACGAGTCGCGCGTCGTCTGCCCGTCCTCCCCCCAAATAAAATTCTGAGTGCCCCACTGAATCTACGAAGTTGAAACTTTGGACCCAACTGAAAATATACTTATTACTTATTTAATATTCATTTGTACATACTTGTATCGCTCCATTGCAATGCACAAAATGTATTGTACAAAGTTGGAAACCGAGTTTTTTTTCTCGCGAACGATTGTTGCAAAAATTTTGTCCTTTGCAACTTTGTTGCATTTTCGTGGGAAGCTGAATTACTTACCCGAATAGTTACCACATTGTGCCCACATCGTAAGACGACTACGTAGTTCATAAGTTAAGAATAGTATATGACTATTGTGAAGCGTGAAGTGCAATATATGGAGAATTTGAAGGAAATGGAAATGGAAATGGAAGTTACAGGGTACAGTTCTGAAGTAAAAGATGCGGTTTTTCTCTACATGTGGTTTATTCAAATACTCTGAATAATGTACAGTGTTACTTAGTACAGATGTGCTTACATTATTATAACTGAATTATTTCCATTGTCTAATTACTTCAGTTTAGCTTCCACTTAAAAACCACGTATTGTAAATGCTGCACTCGTCCAATGCGTTATCGTTACACTAGTTGACACGAACCGACGTTTCCAAAGGAAAGAATTGCTTACCTATAACAGACGGAAGCCCCGAATTAATTAATTAATCTTCATAATATAATTGCTACTTGTACAGTAAATACACTACATAGATAGTTCTTACTACTTTAAAACAAACTTACAAGGGAAGATTCCGAACCCGAAAATTGCAAAACTTCTGAAACTTTGTGAATATGTAGGTGATTTCCTCCTAATTACAACGCAATATTTGTTTGCTGCCCAAATTCACTCGAAGAGGGTGAAATTAACCCCTGAAAAATCGGCTATTTTCCGATTTTGTTATAACTCGCGAACTATACTTAAGAGATAGAAAAAAGTTTCAAGACAAAAGTTACTTCTTTTAATTGGATCTATTATTTGGTGAGAATTATTTTACAGTTTCCGAGTTATAACCCAAAATCGGAAAATAACCGCATTTTCAGCGGTCAATTTCACCCCCTTAATGTAAATGTGGGCAGCAAACAAAAATTGCGTTGTAATCAAGAGGAAATTCCCTTCATATTCACAAATTTTCAAATTTTTTCGAATTTCCTAGTTCGGGATCTTCCCTTATTATTCAATATTATATTTATTTGCAAAATACACATCATTTTATGAAACCTCCGATTCCTGAGGAAATGGAAGAAGCGAAGCCACGCTTGCCCCACTCTCAATCTAGATGGTAAAAGGCGCCACAAATCATGCACCTGAAATTAAGGCCTTACATACGTCCAGAATTTTCAAAAAATCGATTTTTTTTTTAACAGATTGTTGTTCTCTATAGTTTTAGGCTTGTATCTGTGAAAGGCGATTGCAAAAATTCCCCATAGATCCAAAGTTATGGTAGAAAATGTGACTGCCCGACGAGAGTTTGGTGCGCGCAGGTAAAACTTTAAACGAGTTTTTCTCGAAACTACTTTTTCCGCCACGGTCGGCATAACTCGTACAGTTTTTAATATTTTTTGATGCGATTTTTTTTTAAATATTCGAAATCGTTTTCTCTATAGTGTGTCGAGCCGGATTTTTTATATTTTGATTTAAAAATTTTATAAAAATAATTAAAGTGGAAAATTTATGACGTAAAACGCATACTTTTTTTTAAACTGCCATAAATTGCTAAATTTTTCGAAATTCAAAATTCCGGCTCGACACACTATAACTACAACTTTATTTTACAAGAATTTTTTTAAATTTTGCAGATCGATCAACATTTATTGAAGATATGATGCCGACCGTGGAGCAACTTTTTTTTCTTAGTGTTGTGAATCACGTGATTTTTTATATAGTAATTTTGGTAAAAATAAAGTGAAATAAATTTTTTTATAAAGTTTAAATACCAATAAACAATGTGTACTATTTATTTTTATTAATTTCTATTGTTATCCCTACTAAAAAAAATTTCTTTTAGCGCATTTTTGGCGCTGCTAGACGTATGTAAGGCCTTAAAGGATTCTAGGGAATTTCGTGTGCCAACAGGGCATACATCCAGGGATCGGTGGACTCGGGCTTTCCCTAGACACCTACAGGAGCGGTGGTAATGTGTGCGTGAAACCGCTGGCGTCAATTCGCTGGTGGCTAGGGACAGCCCGAGTCCACCGATCCCTGCATACATCTCTATGCAACTTCCTGCGCATCATGCGCTCCATGTGTGAATCCACGGCCGTCTGTAATACAGGCCTCCACCTAGTCAAAATGGCAACGCTGTTCATCAGGCCTATTTGAAGCGTTTCGTCTGCTTTCGTCCAACCACAGCCGTCTGGTACCGGTCTGAACATAGTCATCGGCCTGATGATATGCGGTGTTGCAACATCGTAGGTGGAGGCCTGTATTATAGCGGATTCGGCAGACACGCACTGGCACTGCACTGGCGCAGTTTCGCGCTATGCCGGTGCTGCCTCAGCACCGTGCCAGTGCAGCATGTTTTCTAGGGTTTTCTGGCACGATTACAAAGGATTTTACATACGAGCAATCTTGTATCGTATTCGGCGCCAAGAACTGCCCTGGTGTAGTGCAAACTTCGTATTCGGATGAACAGAATACACCGCACTAGTGCAACCTTTCTCGCACTGCGATTTTTGGTAGTGCAGTCAGAGCAGCCTCCAGTGTAGCCAACTTATAGAAAACTATGCGCGTGAAATGATCTTCACACTACTTCACACCAATGAGAATGTGCTCAAGATGGCGATCTGAGCATGCGCGTGATGACGCCGTGACGCCAAACCAATCAACGCCAAGATGGGAGACTATGCGAACCGATTTTTCGTGATCGCTTCTGATGGGTGGAGAGCATAACTGTTTTTTTACAGGCGTCACATAACCCCAATTTCTCTTAAAACATTCCCAAATGTTCTTATACAAGTTCAGATGTATATTATATATAACGAATATTTCTTCACTTTAGTTAAAAAATATGTGTATACTTTAGCCAATCAAATCAATGTGTGCATACATTGACTAGTAGAGGATGTATAAATTCGCTGAATTGCGCTCAAGTAACGCTTTGACTCTAACACAAGCTATATTGATGTAGTTTATAAAAAATTATTCAATCAATGTTAAGAATTATGATCACGAAAAGCAAATTCACTCAAGATAAAAAATCACTATCTCCATTCTTAACCAGAATCCACCAGAACAGAGCTGTCAAGAGTGAAATGGTGTGTATTTCTTTCTCTCTCGTGGGATTTCGATCAAACATCCCGTACAACTTCCCGTACAAACATTTCGTACAACTTCCCTCCCTTTTTCATTTACAATAGTTTACATTCTTCTTTACTATAATGCGTAAAATCGATGTCGAAAAAATGTTACAGGAGTAGACACGAGTAATGCCGCGCGCTGTATACCGACACAATCTGGCCTGAAACATGGGTTTGGGGGAATAAAAGGCGTTAAAAGCGATCACTTGCTGCATTTCGGATCTACCTAAATTATGAAGTACATACATCTACTATTATATATGATTTCGGCGCACAGGATCGGTCAATTTAAAACAATAAAAACAAGCTATTTTGCAATTATAATTATATAAGCTTTCGACGTTTCGATCTTGGTTTAGATCATCTTCAGGAAAGTTAAGAACAAATATAAAATACTGTTTTTGCTATTGAAAATAAGTCACAGTGCTCTGGCACTACGTGTGACCCGCGAGTCGGTTGGAATAAAACTACATCTACTATATTACGAACGCATTTGTAAGATTTGATTGTATCGCATTTCACTTATTTCAATAAAATGCAGTTAAGGGATAAAAGACTATTATTATTTAACGAGCCTTCCTTCCACTACTTGCTCCTTCCGATTCCAAGTTATATATAAAAGACATGATAAAAAGAACATCTAAAATGATCCTTCCACACTGAGCTGTTTTTAAAAATCTTTACATTAACGCACTGTTTTAAACATACCATTCCCTACTTTCAAACTTTATTGATTTCAACACATCACGTCACACTACTTCTACATTGCTCTAGTGTTAAGAACCAATCGCCTCATGATCACGCAAAATATGGTAAGTATTCAGGTAAGCTATTGAGCGCCCCGCGAAAATGTAACAAAGTTGCAAGGGTCAAAATTTTTGCAACAATGTTGGAAATGAAAATGGCCTGTTCGCAAGAGAAAAACTCGGTTTGCAACTTTGTTGAGATATCACGGGAAGGCTAATTTCATGTTTGAAGTATGGAATGTGAAGTGTGGAATGTGCAGTATGGAATGTGCAGTGTAGAATGTGAAGTGTGGAATGTAAATTGAGAACTATGAAGTGATGTAGCGTGGTAACACAGCAATTGTGAGGAAACGCTGTGAAACTGTAATATAGGATAATACAGGAATAGTGGAAACATGTAGGGTGTATAAAAAAAAATAAAGCCGTATATAATGTATAACTTCAATTTTATTTATCATTTCAAACAATTCCTACATTTTTCCTACATATTTTTCACACCTTCACTTTCACGAAATTCCCTTTCACACTTACGACACTATCACACTTACTACGCTGCCACCCACACAATACTAGCAGTCTTACAACACTATCACACTTGCAACACAGCACTCAACACACAACACACATAATAGTTGATAAGTTTACATACTGGTTTTGAGCTTCCCGCGAAAATGCAACAAAGTTGCAAGGGTCAAAACTTTTGCAACAATGTTGGAAATGAAAATCGCCTGTTTGCAAGAAAAAAACTCGGTTTGCAACTTTGTTGAGATTTCGTGGGGAGTCAGAATCCGGTTAGCAACTTTGTTGAACGCCAAAACCTTCGAATATCATCTTCAGACTATTCCGATTTCAACGGATTTGAACGTCCCGCGAAAATGCAACAAAGTTGCAAGGGTCAAAACTTTTGCAACAATGTTGGAAATGAAAATCGCCTGTTCGCAAGAAAAAAACTCGGTTTGCAACTTTGTTGAGATATCACGGGAAGGCTAATTTCATGTTTGAAGTATGGAATGTGAAGTGTGGAATGTGCAGTATGGAATGTGCAGTGTAGAATGTGAAGTGTGGAATGTAAATTGAGAACTATGAAGTGATGTAGCGTGGTAACACAGCAATTGTGAGGAAACGCTGTGAAACTGTAATATAGGATAATACAGGAATAGTGGAAACATGTAGGGTGTATAAAAAAAAATAAAGCCGTATATAATGTATAACTTCAATTTTATTTATCATTTCAAACAATTCCTACATTTTTCCTACATATTTTTCACACCTTCACTTTCACGAAATTCCCTTTCACACTTACGACACTATCACACTTACTACGCTGCCACCCACACAATACTAGCAGTCTTACAACACTATCACACTTGCAACACAGCACTCAACACACAACACACATAATAGTTGATAAGTTTACATACTGGTTTTGAGCTTCCCGCGAAAATGCAACAAAGTTGCAAGGGTCAAAACTTTTGCAACAATGTTGGAAATGAAAATCGCCTGTTTGCAAGAAAAAAACTCGGTTTGCAACTTTGTTGAGATTTCGTGGGGAGTCAGAATCCGGTTAGCAACTTTGTTGAACGCCAAAACCTTCGAATATCATCTTCAGACTATTCCGATTTCAACGGATTTGAACGTCCCGCGAAAATGCAACAAAGTTGCAAGGGTCAAAACTTTTGCAACAATGTTGGAAATGAAAATCGCCTGTTCGCAAGAAAAAAACACGGTTTGCAACTTTGTTGAGATTTCGTGGGGAGTCAGAATCCGGTTAGCAACTTTGTTGAACGCCAAAATCTTCGAATATCATCTTCAGACTATTCCGATTTCAACGGATTTGAACGTCCCGCGAAAATGTAACAAAGTTGCAAGGGTCAAAATTTTTGCAACAATGTTGGAAATGAAAATCGCCTGTTCAAAAGAAAAAAACTCGGTTTGCAACTTTGTTGAGATTTCGTGGGGAGTCAGAATCCGGTTAGCAACTTTGTTGAACGCCAAAATCTTCGAATTTCATCTTCAGACTATTCCGATTTCAACGGATTTGGACGCCCCGCGAAAATGTAACAAAGTTGCAAGGGTCAAAATTTTTGCAACAATGTTGGAAATGAAAATGGCCTGTTCGCAAGAAAAAAACCCGGTTTGCAACTTTGTGGAGATTTCGTGGGGAGTCAGAATCCGGTTAGCAACTTTGTTGAACGCCAAAATCTTCGAATATCATCTTCAGACTATTCCGATTTCAACAGATTTGAACGTCCCGCGAAAATGTAACAAAGTTGCAAGGGTCAAAATTTTTGCAACAATGTTGGAAATGAAAATCGCCTGTTCGCAAGAAAAAAACTCGGTTTGCAACTTTGTTGAGATTTCACGGGAAGACTAATTTCATGTTTGAAGTATGGAATGTGAAGTGTGGAATGTGCAGTATGGAATGTGCAGTGTAGAATGTGAAGTGTGGAATGTAAATTGAGAACTATGAAGTGATGTAGCGTGGTAACACAGCAATTGTGAGGAAACGCTGTGAAACTGTAATATAGGATAATACAGGAATAGTGGAAACATGTAGGGTGTATAAAAAAAAATAAAGACGTATATAATGTATAACTTCAATTTTATTTATCATTTCAAACAATTCCTACATTTTTCCTACATATTTTTCACACCATCACTATCACGAAATTCCCTTTCACACTTACGACACTATCACACTTACTACGCTGCCACCCTCACAATACTAGCAGTCTTACAACACTATCACACTTGCACAACAGCACTCAACACACAACACACATAAAAGTTGATAAGTTTACATACTGGTTTTGAGCTTCCCGCGAAAATGCAACAAAGTTGCAAGGGTCAAAACTTTTGCAACAATGTTGGAAATGAAAATCGCCTGTTCGCAAGAAAAAAACTCGGTTTGCAACTTTGTTGAGATTTCGTGGGGAGTCAGAATCCGGTTAGCAACTTTGTTGAACGCCAAAATCTTCGAATATCATCTTCAGACTATTCCGATTTCAACGGATTTGAACGTCCCGCGAAAATGTAACAAAGTTGCAAGGGTCAAAATTTTTGCAACAATGTTGGAAATGAAAATCGCCTGTTCAAAAGAAAAAAACTCGGTTTGCAACTTTGTTGAGATTTCGTGGGGAGTCAGAATCCGGTTAGCAACTTTGTTGAACGCCAAAATCTTCGAATTTCATCTTCAGACTATTCCGATTTCAACGGATTTGGACGCCCCGCGAAAATGCAACAAAGTTGCAAGGGTCAAAACTTTTGCAACAATGTTGGAAATGAAAATCGCCTGTTCGCAAGAAAAAAACTCGGTTTGCAACTTTGTTGAGATTTCGTGGGGAGTCAGAATCCGGTTAGCAACTTTGTTGAACGCCAAAATCTGCGAATATCATCTTCAGACTATTCCGATTTCAACGGATTTGGACGCCCCGCGAAAATATAACAAAGTTGCAAACCGAGTATTTTTCTTGCGAACAGGCCATTTTCATTTCCAACATTGTTGCAAAAATTTTGACCCTTGCAACTTTGTTACATTTTCGCGGGGCGTCCAAATCCGTTGAAATCGGAATAGTCTGAAGATGATATTCGAAGATTTTGGCGTTCAACAAAGTTGCTAACCGGATTCTGACTCCCCACGAAATCTCAACAAAGTTGCAAACCGAGTTTTTTTCTTTTGAACAGGCGATTTTCATTTCCAACATTGTTGCAAAAATTTTGACCCTTGCAACTTTGTTACATTTTCGCGGGACGTTCAAATCCGTTGAAATCGGAATAGTCTGAAGATGATATTCGAAGATTTTGGCGTTCAACAAAGTTGCTAACCGGATTCTGACTCCCCACGAAATCTCAACAAAGTTGCAAACCGGGTTTTTTTCTTGCGAACAGGCGATTTTCATTTCCAACATTGTTGCAAAAATTTTGACCCTTGCAACTTTGTTATATTTTCGCGGGGCGTCCAAATCCGGTGAAATCGGAGTAGTCTGAAGATGATATTCGAAGATTTTGGCGTTCAACAAAGTTGCTAACCGGATTCTGACTCCCCACGAAATCTCAACAAAGTTGCAAACCGAGTTTTTTTCTTTTGAACAGGCGATTTTCATTTCCAACATTGTTGCAAAATTTTTGACCCTTGCAACTTTGTCACATTTTCGCGGGACGTTCAAATCCGTTGAAATCGGAATAGTCTGAAGATGATATTCGAAGATTTTGGCGTTCAACAAAGTTGCTAACCGGATTCTGACTCCCCACGAAATCTCCACAAAGTTGCAAACCGGGTTTTTTTCTTGCGAACAGGCGATTTTCATTTCCAACATTGTTGCAAAAATTTTGACCCTTGCAACTTTGTTGCATTTTCGCGGGGAGTCAAATTTCGGTTAGCAACTTTGTTGAGCTCCCCGCGAAAACGCACAAAGTTGCAAACCTGGAATTTATTTCTCGAACACCCAATTTCATTTGCAACTTTGTGCGTTCTCGTTAGAAGTCAAGTTTTGCAACTTTGTGCATTTTTCGCGGGAAGAAGGTTTTTTCAATGATAACACAGTTTTGTATAGTATTTTTCTCTTTATTTTCATTAAAGCATGTTCAAAATATTACAAAAAAGTGATTCAATCATGTACAAGTGATTATTTATGTAAGTATATAAATAATAAATATATTTTCACTCTTAGTCTATATAATCACTTCACTGTATATATAAAATCATTGTCTTCTTATGTTCATTGTTGAAGTTAACAGCTTTCCATCATTTGTCCCACTGCAAGTTCCTGTCCACGGAGAAATATTCCCAAGTTTTATCTATAACATGAAGAAAAATATTTTAAGAACCTGACTTGTGTATTATAGAAAATACGATAGGACAATTGCTTGTGAACAAGTAATAAAAATGAGCGAACAAAGTTGTGCAAACGACGAACGATCGATTCCACATGAAATTATTCATAAATAATGAAAAAAAAAATATAACTGAGGGGCTGGGTGAAAAAATCAGTCAAATTTGTTTAATTTATTATAAATCGTCAATTGATGAACAAATAATATAAATTAATGAACAATGATGTACAAACGATACATAACCCATTTATGTATCGTTTATATATAGGTACTCTAAAATGAGGGACTATCTTTTCGGAGGTAAACTTCCGTTTTACCATTATCCTCGAAAGTCACATTCGTAAATAAAATTCTTTTTGGAATGTTGGGCATAAAATCTCAGGCGAACACTGTCTGTGGATAGATTGGCATTTTCTTATTTCCGCTACGCAATCTGGTGGCGAAAATTAAACCACTCAAATCAGGTTACCTGTCACATGTATTTGGCAATATTGTAAATTTCGACTGTTTGATAATCGATTTTGTAATATTTAACAGACTATTTAATGTCAATAACATTATTGTACTATTTCAATACTTGTGTGAGACCAGTTCTGTAACGCGATTGACCCGATTGCAGAGCTTCAAACCGTAGATGGCGCTCTCACAGAATTTACCAATAGGGTCATAATCTTGAGATGGTCTTGAGATTAACCAGAATCCACCAGAACAGAGCTGAGCCAGCTCTAGTTTCACCCGAATGTGCGGCATGGTATCGCACTGAAAAAGTTCGCACTCAGTGCGCACTAGTGCGGGTTGCCGAATGTACTATTAGAGACGGCCGTGCCGAATCGGAACGCACCCAGTATTTCTTTTACTAGCAATACTATGGTGGAATGTAAGAATAAAATATGTATTTTGAAATGTTGTTCGTTTGTTCCTACCGGACCCTAGAACACGAGTATAGTGATACATCTTTCTTTATTGTTGCACGGAATACGTTTATAAAACGATCTTTAAATTGTTACTGTAACAGAATCATTTGTAAATCGCAGGTTTCGAATGACCTAGGTCAGGCCTTCCCAAGTAGGGGAAATCTGCTCCTAAAACAGATGTTTCGGTTCTCCCTCCAACGCTGCGCCTTCAGCTGAGGTGGGACGATTCCTACTGTCCTCTCTCTCTGCTTCGTAGCGGCGTCACTGTCTCCTCTGAGAGAGGGAGTGTTGGAGGGAGAACCGAAACATCTGTTTTAGGAGCAGATTTCCCCTACTTGGGAAGGCCTGACCTAGGTTTACACGTCTTGAATTTTAATTTCTACCACGCGTAGCGTTACAATCTGTTTCGAGACTTCACCGGTAACGTTGCATGTGACAATAAAATGGTAAGGCGGTCCTGGGACCCCCCAAATCGGTGACAGAAGAATGTATTGGATGATAAGTCTATCTTATATCTCGCCTGTGGTGCCACGCGCGGAGGTGGTATCGACCATCAACAGGGAGGAAATTCCCTCTGAGTGGAGCCACATCCGCATCGACGTCGCGCCCAGGAAAATCGCACCCTCGGCTATACCACGGGAGGATCCCCGACACAACGCATACATCCAGGGGTAACGTTTTCTTGATTTCAGCGAGTGCGGCAGCAGCACCAATTCCCCAACAGTCGGTAACATACGCGTACCTTGGCCGAAAACACGTCGGACAAGTCACGAACCGATCTTAGGTAGAGCCGATATCTGCATTCGCCTCGGAATTGTGATCTGGGACCTGACACTGAAGAGGTTCATGCTTCGCCGAATTGTGTGACAAAATTTTTTAGATCCATCCAACACCTCGTGTGTGGTGTAACCCCTCCCCCCATAAACATGCCTCATGTATGAAAGAAGCTAATTCCCTTTAATTCACGAAAAAAGTTTACATGCAAAGATTGTGAAATCATCTTTGCTAATTCCAATTTTATTCTCGTTCTCCGTTCGAACACTGATTCCTCTGTCACTTTTTATACTTGACATTCCTTTATTGGTCACAAATCAATTCAGTGCTCAGATTTTCAGCTTCGGTTTTAAGAAATTAGCGGGCGTTGTATAAGAAAAAAACCTTGTCGATGACTACCAAGTTTTTATTATTTTCCATCGTAATACGATTTTCATTCGACATTTTTAACAGAAGGTGCCGCTCTTATAAAAGTTTTTGTGTCAACTACAGGCCTCGCCCGCTAATTAAGGAATGTCACGTATAAAAAGTGACAGAGGAATCAGTGTTCGAACGGATCAAAATGAGCTGCAAGTACATAATAAAGGTGCTTTCCACCTGCGCTTAAGATGACACAACTACATATACATAGCTAAAATGTTGTGTTCATACATTTCATTACTCATATCGCCGACATTTTAATCATGTGAAGAAAAAATGTAACATCTAGACATTTGCCTAGATGTCCACGGCCTGGAAGTCAAATACTTGGCATGGCCAGGAGCTACATTACTCTAACAAATATAAAAAGCTACCGAGAACCACCACGTGGGTGGTTTCATTTCTCGCAACACTAATAAAAATTCAGTGCACCTGTGTCTCGCAACACGCAACTCTAACTTTAATTCGCTGCAGCCTTCCCGAAGGCTATGTGGGGTCCCATGTGCAGCAAAGCCAGCTGCTCGGGACTCCTTTTTCCCAGGAACATGTCTTCGGACATGTCCCAGGACAGTTTCGGGGCATTGAGGTCGCAACTCTAATTACAAACGCGATCAGTCATCATCGCCACACTAACTCAAAAAAATTTTAAGTATCAAACTAGGACGAGTAATTAAAAAAACGCGATAAATCGCATCGCAACTTTAGTAACAAGAATACCACGAATCAAAAGTAATGCAATGAATCGAACTCTAGTAACTCCAATTCAAAATACAAGAACAATCTCAAAAACAATCGCGACTCTTTTTTCGGAACACTACAAGCAACCACGCTCGACATTCATTCGCAACGCTATGCTGGAACCAAACCATTCCTGTTACGTCCTAATACTGAAATGGCAATAGAAAATTTGGAAGTCACCTCTGTTTCGACGGCTCGGAAATACGTAGGTACGCGTGTATTGCCTCGCGAGTCCTGCCGCCTGCCTGCTCTCCCCCCACCACAGCTAATATTCGCCGAGGTACAGCCATGGGCCGCAGGGGTCATTCGTTCCGTGGAGGTCGTTGAGTCAAGACGCTTCGATAGCTGCGTATTTAAATGGTACGCGTACATTATCTACCCTTCTATAATTATTTCCGATCATTATTCGTCTTGTTCTTTCCTCTCTATCGTCACTTGCTGCTACTATGAATACAGTTTCGTCTCGAATTTTATTAAATATCGCGAGAAAACCGTTAGATGTTCGTCGCGTATTCCTTTCGTTGCTTTACCGATATTTCTGCACATCTAGTGCACACGTGTCTCGGTATTCAATTACATCCCTTTCCGGGCATATTTCAAGTTTATTTGTTGTTTAATTGCCTTACGAATGTTTTAATGCTTTTCTTTCAAACTTGTTGCATCGTTAGGTTACAGGCATTGAGGCGGGAGCGGAAGCAAAGGGCAGGCAACGCCATGACAGTTACTGGTTAATTTGAACGGTGCTTGGATGGCGTCTGGTTTCATTCCTTGGAAAAATGATATGGCAATACGTGTGGTATACGTATTATTCTCGTTATTTTATTGAATCAATAGCCGGCTTTAGACGGACAGTCTTTCTCACAGTTTTGGAGCATACCCTTCAGGTGTGCGCTCCAAAACTGTACATGTAAACTCTCCAGCGTGATAAAGAACGATTATTCGTTCCCGGCACGCGCGTCTGGAGTGCAAGTCTAAACGTGTCGTGACACGTTCAGACGTGATTGACGTGCCACGCGCCAGATCATTGTTGGCTGTGACGGTGATGGGTAACTTTGCAGTCGGTTAATATCGGGATGAAATGGGAAAAGATTGAATTATGTTAAATTGAATAATTTTAATCAGATTTGTTTAAAATTTTTAAAATGGCGTCGGTAGATGTTTACAAAATATTGGAATGATCGAATTCTATTGCATTTCGGTCGCGTTTACGTAAAATTCAACGATATTTCAATGATTTTTAAGAATCTAGCTCTATGAAGCTGTTGTAATTGCATTTACCTTCGGTTTTGGATGCAAGTTTTGTTCTTTATGTACAGAAACTGCGTAGTTGATCAATGACATGCTATTCAAGACATGAATAATTAACGAATTTTGATTTATTTATTTTTCAGAGATTGTGACCGCGTGCAATGCGGCCGAATAGTGTCAGTGTTTATGTCGTACTAAGTTTTTCGTTTTGAAGAGCACCGTTGCTCATAGTAGAGCGTCGTTATCAAATTTGGGGATACGCGAGGGTAGAGTCAGTGTTTTCTACGCAATTTATATTCTTTCACGAGCGTCGCGGCTCTGACCTTCGAATCGCGAGACTAGAATCTTTGGGGCGCGTTGGTAGTCTACGTATTTCTTTATTTTTTTTACTTTTGAAAGCGAAACTCTTTACCGGAAAATAGAGTCAATGCGTCCGCTGAAGGCGAGATTTGTGGGCAGAACATCAATGGAAAAATGTAAGTATCTATGTATTTCATTCAATTCCACTAAAGTTCATCCTTCAAAATTTTAGAAACAAAAAAATTTTCAAAATTTTCAAAAATTAATTTTTAGAATAGAATCAGCAAGCAATACAAAACTAACGAAACTTTTGTTAATTTTAATTTTTTCCTTAAAATGTTTAAATGATAACAAATTGCGTTAGTTTTGAATTGCTTCGTGGATTTTTATTAGAGTTCAAACAATCGTAACTTTAGAAAGAAATTATAATCGTGTTCTGTTCCTTTGTTACAGTCTGGGCGTAGCTGAACAGCCTGATGACTTCTGAGCAGCTTGAGAACTTTCCCTGAGTCGTAGCAGGGGTGTAGGCGTCTCCGTCACCGGGGCACAGCGAAATGTGAGTGCGCATGCATTATGGTTCCTCTGGTCACTCAATCATGTCGTAGGACGTTTGGTCCAAATCGACACGAGTGACCGGTTGTATACGTGCTTTGGCGAGCATAATGACCGCGGGTATGGTAACCATGCCCGTGAATTGTAACATTTTGGCTGTGCATGTATTTATTAGACGAGGGCTAGGGTCTTCTTGTACACCGCGTCTTTTCAATAAAATAAAATTATAATCATAATTTCCAAGATAAACTGTTCCTAACGCGAATGTTTAGCATTGATCATACATAGATGTATATATTTATTAATAGTGCAAATAAAGGTGCATAGCAGCTCAGAAGGTATTGGTATGAATACAAGCTGAAAATCTGAGCACTGAATTGATTTGTGACCAATAAAGGAATGTCAAGTATAAAAAGTGACAGAGCAATCAGTGTTCGAACGGAGAACGAGAATACAATTGGAATTAGCAAAGATGATTTCACAATCTTTGCATGTGAACTTTTTTCGTGAATTAAAGGGAATTAGCTTCTTTCATACATGAGGCATGTTTATGGGGGGAGGGGATTTCATCACTTTTTTCATAATTAGTTATAAATTACTAAGTGCCGTATTTTATAACGGTTTTCATCCTCAAAGCGGTTCATATTCATGCATGATACGTGATGGTACATCAGCATCGAAATGTATTGACAACAACAAAATTAATCAAACGATTATGAAACTATAGTGATGAAAATGGCAACATTATTAAAGAAATTAATTGTAAAAATACAGCTGCTCCACAACCGATAACAGTATGTAGGGGTGACCGGGGCAAATCGGCCACTTTTTTCATTGATAAATTTAACAAAAAAAATTTAATTTTTCAATTATGTGAATTATACTATCCGAAAGAGTAATCCCTATTGTACTTACATAAATGCTACAACAAATTTTCGTTAATCCCCGTTTTTAAAGTCATTCCAGAGAATTCGTAATATAGTGTAAAATCGCCGTTTCAAAAAATGCCGGAGTAAATCGGCCACTCCTTCGGGGTAAAACGGCCACCTTTTATTTGGGCTGGATGTTGATTAATGTTGCTGAAAAATGTAGACGATATTCATTTCTCCTCGTAACTATTCAAGCTACAATCGCTTCAATCAATATTTAAACGCACGGATATAACTTCCTTTTTCCAAAGATCGAACTGCACTGCGTAGCCGCGCTTCCGTCCATGCCACGCGACTCCTCACCTCGTCCCGAAACTGTTAACTATTTTCCATTGTTGAGCGTTGGATCCACCGACAGCGCTGCATCGATGAATATTTTTAGCACAAAAGTTAATAAAACTACTTATTTACTATGGTTCGGCATCATCAGTGAGTGGCCGATTTGCCCCGGTCTCCCCTAATAAAAAAGTATAAATTACTTAGTGCCGTATTTCATAATGGTCTTCATCCTGAGAGCGGTTCATATTCTTGTATTCTTTTTTTGCAACGCCAAAAATGAAAAGAAATCATACTTTTTAAACGATTTTTTTAGCTTCGATCCTCTGTTTGCTGGTTGTATGTTTGTTTCATTTCTGAAAACTCGAATTTAACCCAAAACTTGACAGGTTATGATTAAGTGACAGCTAGGTGACATTTACTAGAGACCTGAACGCAGCGATTTTTTACATTTTTCGTCAACTGCGTAACCGCATTTTCAGCAAAACCATTCCTGATTGGTTGGATAAATTCTGCTTTCGAACGGTGACATCTACTGGTGTCAATTCTAGAAGTAAAACGAGAATGGCGACACCTACTGGCATCAAGTGTCGTGACGTCACGAAACGTCTAAGCCAAAAAAAGTATCATTTTTTTTAATTTTAATTATTAATTAAATCTTATATCTTTTAGACAAATAGCTTGATACGTTAAGTAAAACGACATATGGGTTCGAAAAAAAAAATGATTCGCTTAATCATGTAAAAACACCGGGACTATGTCATAAAATAAGATAATGAGGCTAAAATAGCTCCGACGACTTGTCAATTTCGCTATCTTTCGTGTATAGAAATACGGTCGCGCAAGGGGAATTAGCTTCCAGACGCGACCGCGTCTGTTGATATGTGAAGGTTCAGTATAAATATAGAATACGATAATTAAATTACCATCTGCACATATGTAGATCAATTGAATTTACTTGCGCCTTTTTCCACTTGGGGGCTTTTCTGGTGAGGTGATCGTACCGGCAGAGGGCTACCAACATTAGGGGAATCCCCTTTCAAAATTCCCCTATGATTATATACTCTGTATTCCTGATAAGCCGAACGGGAAGACATAAAAGCAGGTGAGTGTTTAAACCATAATGGATGAACGTATGCTTCTATGTCCACTGATATGAACGAAAACAAGTTTGTTGAAATTTTAATTATGTGTTATAACATACCTGAGTTATAAATATGTATATCCCCATCGGCATTGGTGGAAAAAGTAGTCCTTAACAAAAGAATTAATGGAGGAAAGTCCTTAAGACGAAAG
Organism: Andrena dorsata; assembly: GCA_929108735.1. NCBI lineage: Eukaryota > Metazoa > Arthropoda > Insecta > Hymenoptera > Andrenidae > Andrena > Andrena dorsata. Next base: position 78,994,598 of record OV815488.1, on the reverse strand, counting down.
AGAATCATTTATAAGTAATGTACATTGTTGAAGACAAAGGACATAGTAAGTAATATTTTAGTTTTCCCTTTCTGCAAGTGGTTATTTTTCGATCATTTTTATATTAGAATTGCATTCTTTCAATTATAGATTATTTGTGTGATGGAATTCCATTCTATCAATACATATCTAACAATAATTTTTACTAAAATTATATACAAACTGTAAATTACTCTATTTCTTATGAGTTCTTATTGTCCATTTCGCGAATTAAATAAATGCATCATTACTCACGAACAAATAAAAACGGAACCTTCTTTGTTACTTCTCAATGCAATAAGAATTTATCCAACACTATGGAAGAATATTATATATTATCATCTGCATGGAGACCTTAAAAAATAGATTAACCAATATGATAGACTCTTATTTAATAAAAAACAAAGGTGGAGGGTAAAAGAACACACGATCTTCTTCAGTCGTCACGATATTTATTTTAGAATATTCGTAGTCCCTCGCGTCGACCCGCTCTACACGCTGGGTGGCGACATCAGAACGAGGTCGTACATAAAAAGTTTGTGCTCTATTTTATGTACAGAGAATAATCACGTTGCGCTTCGAGATTCATTACGTTCGTGCAAGGACCGTGTCCGTCCATCGCCAAAAGATCGGTTCCATTTGTTTCGCGCGAGGTACCATTTTGACAGCGTTCTCCCTGTCCTATTGGTGGCCACCGAAAAAAAAATTGAAATCGCGTCCCCGACCTGTCGTCGTTCCGTTCTCACGCGTCGACGTCAACGTAACGAGGTACGATCGATATGGTATCAAAAATACGCAGTAACGAAAATCATACCTTTTGTGCTTTTCTATTGTGCTGTTCATAGCGACAGCGCGTCGTTCAAATCTCGGGCAAAGCTCCTGGTTACTAATGAATTAGGGTTGCTTCGATTCCTTCGAATCTCCTCCGTGTGAATCATAGAGCAATCCTTGTACTAAAGTATAAGTAGGTAGGGGAAGTCGGGGTATTGTGAGCCATTTTTTTTTATTGCTAACAAACTGCTATAAAATCAAGTGTTTCTTCAAATTTCAAAGCTGGATGTTGTAGTACGATGATTTACCTTTCTTTTAGTCACAATAGTGGAATCGAATATTTGCAAATTAGATTAGATTTTCAAACTATTACAAAAAATTTGCATTTTCGTGAATCTGAAAAATCTCGGGGAATCGTGAGCCACTTTATAAATTGAATAAAAAATGACAATGCTTGTTAGAAAACACACACACACAAGCATTTTTGTACCCCTTTTTTTGCCTTTTTAGAGTCAGTGGGTCATGAAACATCGAGAATTGCAAAAAAACCGGGGGGTCATTTTTGACACGATTTACATACTTTCCCTCTGTTATATACAGAACAGTCGGGAAAGTAAAATTTATATTGTGCTCAAATATTACATAAACAATCATAAAGAAACATCAAACACGTGAGGTTAGCTCTTTAAATGGCAAGAATCGAGTGGCTCACAATTCACCGAAACATTATTTTTACAACATGGCCACAAATAAATAACACAATGCTAACTTAATGCCAAATTCCTATATTATTTGGAAAGCTTAAAGTCACACGAGTATTATAAAAATAGTTACCTGCGTGGATTCACAGAAAAGAGTCACAATAATAGACCACACACGAAGTGAAAATAATATATCGAGATCAGCCAATTTTGATCTGTTAACAGAGCAAAGTAACGATGCGGGTGCGTACGTTCACTGATCGTGGAAATATTAGCGTATCATAAGCCAAGTAAATAACAGTTGTTGGCAGCTGTCATTATTCACTAGGGAAAAAAATATGGCGCTGGCTCACGATTCCCCGTGGCTCACAATACCCCGACTTCCCCTACTCTATTTTGCATCGACAGAGAAGCAGCACTTTTTATTTTGCAGTAGGGGATTCGTTTAGTCGTAATTGCTAATAGATTATTAGAAGAAAGCTATTTAAGTGGTTCATTTTTGGTGCTAATTGATAATTTAGATTCTGAATTTGTTGAGCTTTGAGAAAGAAGATTTGTAAATCAGCATAACTTGCATATGTAAATGTGTACCAAACTATTAATTGTAAAATACATCATTAATTTTTTTTTTAAATAAAAAACGAGTTTCAATATTACCAAACTGGGTACGTAATTCATGTTTTCTGAAAGTAGAACATAATACTCTAAAGTAGTCTAAAATATCATCCAACAAGGAACGTTTCAATTACTTATTTAGAGCTTTATAATTTGGCTTTACAACAAAAATTTAGTCAACTTGAAATACAAAAATAGGCAGTAATCAATTAAATTCACAATAATACGAAAAATATTTAAATAGATAATTATCAGTTTCTTCAAATACACAATTATTTTCGACACCTTAAGAGAGCAACCGGTGCCAAGGTCTTTCTGGATCGAAGCAATATCAAATAGTAACAAACAAATCTGCCAAACTCAAAGAAAGAACAATTTACTCCAATAAAAAGAAAATAATCCAACATACACATAGTAGAATAATTACTACCGGTCCAAACAGACCCAGACACCGATTTCTGCACGATCCACTCCCCAGAACTCAAATTCTGTACTTCAGTTCAAGGGTTGCCACCGATCCAGTCACTAATTCCTCATCGCACATCCACGAATCTTGCCCGAATTGGCGAACGACGCGACAATGTAAAAAAATGACATAATGTCCGTGAAATGATCATAGTGCAACGTCGATCCTATCCTTCGGCCTATCTTCACGCATGCGCACGAAATCGCAGGGATCCAGCAGATCTGTCTCCGAGTTCCTTCGTAGACGATATCCTAAGTTCTACGCGCGTTACCCTCTAATTGTTATCCCTAAAACATCGTTTTAACTATGAGCACATCGATGACGTATGTATGTATACCTCGTTTTGTCGCACGCTCGCGGTATGATTTCTGTTGTGTCTCGCTTTACTCTCGCTAATTCATGAGGGCTTCGAGGAAGAAAGCCGCGGAACCCAATAACGCGTGATCATCGATCGGGCGATCGCTATTGCTCGGGATCGAATGAGTCGAGGTCACCGCGGTATATTTACACGGAAATGAGCTGCCACGCGACGGATGTACCTCGAGTCACTTTCAAGGAACAATGATACCTTCCTAGGACAGTCGTTTCTACGCTCCGAGCGAAGAGGTCGCTCCAACGAATTCAGCGGGAATTATCTATTTCCATAGTTAGAAGAAGGGGAAAGAAATTAGAAGATATTAAGCTTAGCACAGTACCTTTGTAATTCTTAAGCATCGAAGTTGCTCCTCGGGGGATTCATTTATTCTTCCTATATTCTCCTATATTTCTCCTCTACTTTTCCTATCTTTTTATGTTTTCATTGAGCTCAAGATAGGAAAATTAATTCGCCCACGTTGTGTTGCCCTTGAGTAAATTGTTTTATAAAATTTATCGTTCGTAAGTTATTTTAAGAGTCGTGAAAAAAAAGGACACGCCTAACCAGTGAAGCCTCTTGGGTTTCGAAATGGGAGCCACTTTTTTTTTGTTAGAAACGGAAGCGTTACCCATCGCACCGTTCAATCTTTATTTTGTATCGTTTAATTTTTAGCTTCTTTCTATTTGTCTTTGGTATGAGATTCAAATGTTCCTGGTTGTCTTTCGTACAAAGAAGTCTGTGATAGTGGATTTTCTATCGGTTATCGCCAGCATTCGCCGGAAGTTGACACGCTACTTATCACGCTAGATATAATACATCTAGTATTCGTAGTTTTAAAAATTACATCCAGCTCGTCGAAGGTTTTCAAGGAACGAATTTACACCTAGCTCTGAACAACTTCCATCGGCATATTCGTGAATACGTACACGCTGACCAAAATGCTCGCTCACATACACGTCTACACCCTTCACATTCGATCATACACTTAACACAGCGGTTTCCAATGTACACGCACATGCTCCATCTAGACTGCCACTTTAAAGTTCGGAAAGATTCTTTCTTCTCTTTGAGCCTTTTGGACAGTAGCGGGCTGAGTCTAAAAATATTGGTTGCTAGGAGATAAAGGGGGCCCACTCATAACTATAATGCTATCATTTAATTTTTATAAAAAATAAATAAAATTGTCAAAAAATACATAAGTGGCAAAAAACTACAATTAAAATTTCTGTGAAATAAATGTATATTTGTTAGTAATATTGTCTGATGTTTAAGGGAGCTACTTTATCAGGGGCCCATAAGGCCCACTTGCCAGCGTGCAAACTGATACCCTTCCCAGTCCGCTACTGCTTTCGAATATTCCACTGATTAGGATTCTTTCAGAGTACTTTGCGATTCGTAACTTGTACTTTGCACGGGATATTCGAAGACCAATAGCAGGAACAAATAAACGAAGAAAGAGGAGTGGTTCTAACTCTAAAGTTACCGTAAAGCCATCAATTTTTCAATTATACGTGTGTATTGAGCAATAGTGAAGTCCCCACTGCGCATGCTCAAAGAGGAGAGGGAACACCTCCACGTTACAGTGGGAATTTTGTGGAGGTAATCGATGACTAGATTGGAGGCTTGGCAGGTGATCTAGTATCGAGGCATGTTGAGTTATTGGTAAGCAAAAACCCAGACAGCTTTTTACCTACCCTCTCCTCTTAGCTCTTTGTCAAGTAGCTTTGTATTTAGCCAGCAACTGTTCAATCTAAAAGAATCCTTTCAAAGATCGCCCGTGTACTCGTCAGAAGGATCGATTTTACCGATAAACACGTCACTCTAATATACTTTTGATTTACGTCACACACAAACACAGCTCGCGTAAGAAACGTCTAGGATTGTCTAGCTAGTGATACGTCTTCCTTCCCTGGTTCGAAACAGTACCATTCGTTCGCCATGGAACCGAACGAACAATGAGCATCCGGCTTGATAACGATCGCGTTCCGAGAGACACGAATCGACCCCTCGTTCCGCGTGATTACTAACTCTTTCGTCGCGAGCTTTTGTATTATTGTTTCGTTAATTTGTTGGCGCGGGACCTCGTTTGTTTTAATTATCTTAGCAGTCTGAGTGGTATAGAAATCGAGGAAGGAGGGAGACAGCACGTAAAGCACGTATGGAGAAAATTTTAAACACATTGAAATCTCACTAATGTGAAATATCTGAAGATGGCGGTGAAAGAGGAGGCGCAAAATAAACACTGTCATACAATGCAACCCTGTTACTCGGGGGTAACTGAGAGCAGGAGGGTGAGATGCAAATTAGAAAAACTTCAAACACAGTAAAACCTCGTTAATGTGAAGGGGTTGAAGGAGGAGGTCCAAATTAAAGAATGCTAAAACGCGCTAAAACCTTGCTAATCCCGAATGACTGAGATAGGGGGAGGAGGTCTGAATTAAAGAAACTGGGAATACAGTAAAAGCTCGCTCACTCCAAGTTGCAACGAGCAACGGGAGACGAAAGAGTGGGGTAGTTTTAAATTAAAGAAAGCCAAAGTACAGCGAAACGTTGCTAATGCGGAATAATTACGAATAGCTTTGAAAGAAAAGGATCCGAATTTCTCCAAATTTAATAGAAAGCAGGTGAACAGTAAGAAACGATAATGCAATGAAAGCAATTGCACTTAAACCTCGTTAACTCGTGTGAAATTAAATATTCAAAAATAAGATTTTTCACGAAGAAAATATGTAGGATTAATTTCAGTACAATATACTATCACAAATTTCTCATTGATTAAATTTAAATACTTTAATCTTTTTTCCACCCATCCGCCATTTATCCCGTAAAATACTCTTCATAATTACTGTATGAATTTTTTTTTGACAATTTATAGGTAGGCGATGCCTCGTTGTTAAATCAATTATACCATTAATCATTAATAGTTCCGAAAAGCTCTGTTGTTAAATCGTGAATTATCGTTTCCTGTTTAGTCTATCATCGCTTGAAACGAGGGGTTAAGCGACTCGAAACCGCAATTACCATGGAAAATTGTGACAGATTTCCCGACATTAGAGTCAGCTTCCATTAACGCTTATTCACCTAAAGGTTTTACGTTGTTTCCACGGCGCACGCACCTTCGTGGCTGGCGTTTCGAAGGCGCCACTTAACGCGCGTGGCAATTACCGTGCTAATTAATACTACGTTTAATTTTCCATCGGGTCGCAACTTTAGAGAAGCTTCGCCAGACACAAGCACCGATTACCCAGTTGTCTGCTGTGCAACGTGCACAGTAGAGGTTCAAGTGTGCCCACTAAAATAGCTGCCACTTTTGGAACCACTTTTGGAAACACTGCAGCGTCGAAAATAATGAGCACTAACGTAACGACAAGAAGTAACACGAGTATTCGTAACAACGTAAGTAACAAATTATTTGAAGTTAACAACAAGTTTCATTATTGCACAATGTATTATATTTGACAATTTGCTTGGTGGTATTTGGAGTTTCCTTGAAATAGAATTGCTCTTTATGCAGATTCTGTGCTTTATCTTAAAGCAATTTTGAGTGTGAACTTACGTGAAAGAGATTACTAAGTAGCTGCTAGTAGTGGTTAATAGTAGTTAGAAATGACTATATGTGGCTCGTGTTAGACAACAGGGACTAGAATTTGATTTTGGCGTTTAATTGGATTAGTCGTTTGGGATGGGCAAAGATGACTAGCCTCTGACAATTATAGTTATAAATTACAGTCAACTACTAACATTGACTAATTCATAAACGTTTGTAACAGGCTGAATTTTTTTTTATAGTATTATTAAAGAACTGTTATGAACATGGTCCTATTTCAAGGAACTCAATTTTTTATACACGGTGTGGTATCAGTGAACACAATTTGTAATTTTAAAAAGCACGATGATTGACATTAAATGTAGCATACACAGTGCTCAGAAACAGATAGTAGAAAATGAAATGCGTTATTAAATAAGGCGTGACAAAATAAGACGAAAATGAAGAGTATAGAAATTGTGGTGGAGGCTTCATTTTTATTTTTTAAATTTGAATAATACTTATTAGCGATGTTTTGTTATTTAGTTATTAATGGTTAAAGATTCAAGTCAGGAACGCCCGAAGAATGGCAATTCGAGGGTCAGCCGCGCGTTGCATAGCTCTGACGTGACTGTACGCGCCCCTACTGACCTACTCACCGCGCGCTACTGTTCGCCGAATTGCCATTCTTCAGGCGTTCCTTACCCGAATCTTCAAAGCTTAATAACTAAAAAGCGAAGCCCCCAGAGCAATTTCTTTACTCTTCATTTTCGTCTTATTTCGTCACGTAGATATACCTATTTTATATTTTACTATCTGTTACTGAACACTCTGTATAATATAATCTAAATCAACCACCTTAAATAGTTCAGTATATCGATAAAGAAAGAAATATTGAAAAATTTGATTATTGTGTTACACACCTTAGTTTAAATCGTTTTTTCTTACTTACGAGTTATTTAAAGTGGTTTTAGATAAACTAATAGTCAACTATAATAAATATCTTTACATAATAAAACATTCAACGTAACAATATAACTGCATATAAATATAGCGTTTAACGTCATCCGTAATACTGTCAGAAATTATTTCTACAAAGTTTCGGCCCGATCGCATTTAATGTAATCGATACTTACAACTAGAGCCGAATCGTTTTCCCCGTATAATTATCGCCGTTAATTGGAATGATTTTCTTTTTAGCACCATACACGATTATCACTACATATTTATGTGATATTTATAAGTTTCTTAGCAGCACCCGTCTACCAGTGACGATCCATTTACATTTGGAATATACAATGCAATTATTCTGCAAAGTGTTTCGTAATAGCCAGAACAATCGACAAGTGTGTAATTCTAGGTAAATAAATAAGTCGAAAGGGTAGAATAAAATTTATTCGTATTAGGCGTCGCTTCCGAGGAAAATGGTTTTAAAACTTTGGTCTGCATATGCTTGCATTTGACGAAGAATTGGCAGAATGTAGTAGTCGATATGGGAGAATTAAGTAAAAATTGTAGAATAATATGTTTCAAGTAAGATTTTGTTTTGGAGAGCGTCGAGTAGATCAGCATTTGACTAAGAATGGGTTCCATTTGCAAAATTGATTTTCTTAGAATGAAAGGCTCGTAGAAAAAACACTTATTCTACTTTTCTACTCATTATATTCATTAGGAATTACTTTCTTGGATTTGCTAACTACTAAGAAATACACAGTACGTGAAAATTCTTGGAGAAACGTAAGAATGGAACGAAGCCTATACGTTATTTCAACTATTTGGAAGAAATGGAGGAGTCGACGTGCATGCATTGAAAGCACATAACTCGGTGCATTGAATGCATTCTGAATCGCTTTAAGCTTGATCGAAACCTTTCAAACGGATGGAATGTATATTTTTAATATAATACTTGAGCTTCATAAAGGTTTCCTAACAGTGTGAAACGCATGCGAAGGACATGCGATCTTTGAATTTTGCTGAAGCACTTTGAAAGCGTGGAATTTGTATCACTTTAATATTCTTGAAATGAATAAGCTACTCCTTCCTTTATTCATTTCTGCCAACAAACGGTAGCTTAGAAGTGGACATTATTGATAGCATTGTTGTTATAATTTAAATAGAAAATTCATTTTATTTAAAAAAAAAACGGAGTACTCTCCAATAGCAAATTATGAAAATATAACGACAGACTAAAAGGTAGCCGAAATATGATAAAACCTTTTAGGGGGAGGTTCCGGTCTAAAAGTAGATTTTTTTTATTTCATTTTTCGAATGTTCAACCTTTTAGGAATACGTGTTTAAAAGGATTTGTTGAAATTCGTAAAATTCCCGAAGTTATATGCATTTGAGTAGCGGCAAATGCATGGGCAACAACCGGCCACTCGGCGTTCACATAAAACTTTAAACGCGTTTTTCTCGAAACATTGTTCCCAAAACGGTGGGACCTGTATCTTCAAAAGTTATTATCCGATTCGAATGAAACTTTTTTTATTTTGAAGAATATACTTCTGGCTAGTGTTCTTATTTTTCAAGTGTCCTTATTTTCTAAAAAAATGTCATTTTTGCAATTCTTTCTGCCCCCCCCCCCCCCTAGCCAGAAGTATATTTTTAAAAATAAAAAAGTTTCAGTCGAATCGGATAATAACTTTTGGAGATACAGGTCCCACAGATTTGGATGAATTTTTTGACGCCTTGAATTTAACGATTCCCCAGTGCCGTCTGCAATGATTAATTATAAAACAAAAAATATATTTCTATAATTGAAGACATCCTTAATACAATGCAAAAAGTCCCATTAAATTATATATAGTAGTTTTCCTTTAATTAATTCCTAAAGATCACCTTTTTTAGGGGGCTCTAGACCGGAACCTCCCCTTAAACCGTGAATAATTGAGAGTAGAGGTAAAATAGGTCTAAATTAAATGGAATGAGAAAGTTCGACAAATCTTGTTATACTGCGTTAATGCAAAGAAAGATTGACGTACATAGGGTAAACTGTATAATGATTGGCACCCTAAGCCGAAATCCCAATTGGTATGTCTATATTTTTCAGTCTTGATTTTCAGTTATTATAAATGTTTATGGATTTCTTATTACAATAAAATATCTCGAGTACCTGTTAAGTCTTTTATTTTAAAAATATTCAATGAAAAACAAAAATAGGCATAAAAGTATAATCATTGGCACCCTAAAATTTGAGGTTGTATAGGAAAACATATGTAGTTAAAAACAAAGTTTAAAGTGTTTAAACAGACTATTTCATTCATTATTAAATACCTACAACACTTAGTAAATCTGCATTTCAATCCATTATTTAGTTATAAAGCAACAGAATATAGTTAGCTACCCCTTATCAAAATTCTTAGAAAACACCTAAAACTCAGCCCTTTGTTCCACATTGTGGTGTTGCCAGATGTAAAATGTCTAGTTCAACTACTGGACTTTGTAGTGTTGTTGTGAAAGAAAAGGAAGAAATTGTAAAAAAGTATTTTCTAAGCTTGTGCTCCTTAATATTTGACTTTTTAATCAGGAGTGCCAATGATTAGTGCAGTGCCAGCATTAGTACAGTTTACCCTATTCCAAAGGATTTATTCAAATAACTTAATTTCAAAAGTATTCCACGTAGGAAAATTTTGTTCTACAATGAAAATTGAAATCACTTCAATGTAAATTAAAACAGATACCTATAACTTACGCTCGAAAGTAAAAAATTGGTCTGTACAATCTTGATTAAGAAAAACAAACTTAAATATTAAAAAAATTCCATACGCCGTTAGCATAAAATCTTATTTTATGATAAAGAAGACGTAATATGATTCTTAATATCAACACCTGTCCGCTATAAAATATAACGATAACTCGAATGGCCTCATACTTGGTTGATAAAGCGATTTAAGAAAGCGATTCTCGATAACTTCCACAAACGGGAGAAGTAAACTCCATGGGAGCTAATCGCGTGGCTAAGGACCCTGCAGGGGATCCAATATCGCATCCAATGGATCGACTGGTGTCTTGTTTTGTTTTGTATGCGATCAACTTATATTACTTACACTTTTGGGGCTAGCAGCATGTTTATGGCTCGTCGATGGCACGACTTTGTTACTCGTCTACCCCCAACCCAGCCTTCCTTCAACGACTGCCTTTAAAAAGATTCAGGTCAGGATACCGGGCGCTTTGTGGAAGCCGAGTTACACCGAGTTTCCCTTTTCCAAATCGCAATTTTTCCAATTTTAGGGGAATTTTATGTCCACGTGAATTTCTATCGCAACATCCATCGAGCACAGATACGAAGACGAAGTACTATTATCTTTTAATCAATATGTTTGTCTACTGAGATACAGGTTTTCCAAAATTCTTTATCTTGTCATGGCAGCAGGGGGAATTATTAAAAAATGAATTTTATTATTTTTCTAGATTGCTTAGACTGTTTCTGCACTTTGAACGTTAAGATGGTCATTCAGTTTTAATGCCATTTCCAGTTTTAATAAGTTTCGAGGAACTTCGCTAATTTTTTCAGAAGTTCTGGTACGATCAAGGCTTCCTCTATATTGAGTTAATCTTTATCGATCCAGTAGTTTGATAATACCATTAAGGCGACTAATCTTCCACCCACTAGTTCAGAATTGTTCGTACATTATTCCTTTATCCTATTTCCTTTTAACCAATTTTCCAAGCTCGCCTTCTTATCTTTCTTACTTTATTGTGGCCATCATTATCGTCACAGCCACTTTTTTAAGAACACTGTGCGATTGGACCAGAAATTTTATTATACCATCAAAATGTGTTTCAAAAACGAAATAACTATGAAATAAAATAATACTTCAAATCGCTATACTTAAAAGCCACTCAAGCTTATACCCTCTGGATCATCGATATCTCCCCAGCACCTCGTCGATATCCAACAAAATTCAACCTTCTTTCACAACAATCGTTTCACTTCTCCTCTCCAACCACGGTCCTCGTCAATGAAAATCCGTCACATGACTCTCGAATCAATTCGACGTTCGCGAAGTCGTCAGAGCAGCACAAAACTCGAGGGTCTCGTGATCCCCGTGTGATAATTCAGCCTTGTCGAATCCCCGGATGATAACAGGCTGCCCGTTATCTGACAGGTCGGGGGAACTATTACCGTTGCCTCGCTATCTTTCGATCTGGGGAACGATTATCGCCGGCGTTTCTCGCGTGCGGGCCGCCCCCGCGAACCGAATCATCATCATCGACCAGCAATCGAGAGATCCCGCCATTGGATTTTGCGTCCGCTCGGCCTCGATCGGAATCGAGGCAGCTTTAACTGCTCCTAATGTCTTGCGAATTCCATTGCTGCCCCTCGGCACGCCACAACTCGCGAACCGTCGACAGGGGGGCGGGTATGCCGGGTGGAAGAAATATAGCGGGGCCGTAAAAGCAGCGGGGGATGAAGACGATAACGCACTTCAGCGCTGGGGGTCAAACACCCGGAAAGGTGTTCTGCATAGCTATTCGACGATGACACACTGGCACGTTGATTGTCACAATTTCTGTGCTCACTTGCATTCATTCGCATGTGTTTAGTTGCAGTTGGGTGGATTTGGTTGATGAGCCATGTGGTTAGGATTTTATTTATTGGTGATAAATAAGCGTTGTAAATAAGCATATCGCCATGTATTGCACGTCACATCGACAAAATTCGTGGTCATTTAGTACAAACGGCAATCTTCAGTTGTTACTTTTCACCACTTGAATTTCGTTGAAGCGAGACTTGTCCAAGCGATCGTTTCAGATTTTATGACATCCTCATAAGCAGGAAGCTGGAAACTCGTAAAAATATTCGAGAGTTTCAAAGGCGGGACAAAGGACGGACTGCCGGGAAGAAACTTTAGAATGTGATATTGTGATATACGAAGACAACTCTGTATGGAGTGCTATATAAGACACTCTGAATGATCCTACTCGTATTAATGGCACCTATGACAAGTGCAACAGAGCGAGGTAAACTTGTGATTACAAGGGATACAGAAGAAGATAATGGAAATTTTTCCGACTACAACAAGCTAGTGTTAAAGCAGAACTTTTGTATTTTTGTAAAAATATCAACATTTCAGGCTCAAGTGCAGAACAGGAGATATCACCTACTTGATTCAATTGTGATTTCACACACGTAATATTGATAGTGGTGGGCAACTTTTCCGCGCTATTAGAATTCGATATAAAAAAAAAATTATTTCGATCCACCCTAGTATGTATTCGACTTTAAATTGAGTGTGCCAGTAGACACCTGATCTAAAATCATTCACGGAAGTTCAACGACTAAGGAACGAGTCAAATGCCGAATAAAACTGTTCATTCGAATCGTCTCTATTACACAATAAGCAGAATAGTGGTTTTCATACAGTCACCGACATTAAGAAATATTCATTTAGACAATGGTGAAAGTGAGAGATGCAGTTATGATTGCTGTTATAGAATCTACACCTAACAACTAGAACTTCCAACTGAAATTGGATGAAATCAAATTAAGAAAAGGCACTGAATCTTGCTTAGAACAAAGAGGAAAGAAGCATTTAATTCTACTGCTACCACTCCTATCCATCCACCTAAAAATGGTAATTTTCTCTATCCCCATTCGATTCAACGCGGTCTTGTCGCAAATTCCAGTACGCCCGCTCGGAAAGAAGATATCCATAAACGCCTACAACATAAATTTCCCATTTTCCACACCAGGAAAATTCGAAGTTCATCCATATATCCACGTCGTGCCGCTGGCAATGCTGAAAATTCAATTCCCCAGACTTCCGATCGATCGCGGTCTCTGGCCCGAGGATACATCTTCCGAAATTCCACGACGTATCGTTACCTTCTACCCCAAGTACCACCGCATCCCCTTCAATTTCTCTCAGAACTCAATCCTTTAATTCATCCCATTATTACATATTCATTCTATAACTTGTATGTTTCAGTCGCCCTTTCTCTAATTCCTATTCCCTCAAGGAGACAAGTAACCCCTTTTCCTTTCCGCCCGTAATTCCTATCCTTCGCGAGAATCCCACTGACCCACTAATTTTAAGGCGAGCTAACGATTCAAACAGGAAACACATTAGCTGTAATCGCGGGTAATTCTCCCAACCGGCAACTCGATTTTCGAATTGACATTTCCCGATGGCGTTTGTGTTACTCTGTCCACTTTCTTTCCCACGAATTAGATTCTTACCTAGCGAAGAGGCTTTTCGCATCGAAATTGCATCAAGAACATTGTTCCCCACTTGCTCTAACCTGTGTGCTGGTGTGTTTCGTGAGGAATGTGGTTTCAGGTTAATATTTTATAGATATGTGTGTTTGTAGCTTCTGCTTATAGGAAATTCAGTCCCTGTGTCGTAAAAAGAACACTGCGCTTTGAAACACCTTTTCGAATAGATACTGCTTTTTTACTTTGTAAGTGGAATTGTTGATAGAGCATTGTATCGTGATTAACAAAATTCATACTCTGAATGGTTCAAGGTTTTGCGAAATGCCGATTTAAATTTATTGGCGTGGAAACACGTATGCGCCACTCAAATTTTTAATAAAATAACGGTACCTCACGTAAAAAGGTACAGGTAACAAAAGTGAGTAGTTGTTTCCCATGCAAATAAATATTTCTAATGGATGGTTTAATAACCACAGCCATTACGATGCACTTTTATCTAAAACAACGACTATACGTCGCCCAAACGTACGCAGAATCCTCTCTGTATTTCAGAGAACCGTGTATATTCACTGGTAGACACGTTTTGCACATTTACAGTAGAACAGCCCCTATTATTTTCAGGATACCTCTCGTTTGCTATAGTTACACACCGTTCAGGATTATCCACGCGAGTCTACACAAATTACTTATTACGTATCTTTTGTACAATACACAGGGTGGGAGATCAATTTATCGGGCGATAAGGAAATGTCTGTTGGTACAAAACTAAGTCCAAAATGCAGCTTCGTTTTTGCGGGAATCCAGATTGAAAATTGCTTCGGGAAGGAAAGAAAAACCATATCATATTGATGTAGGTACCAATAATAAAATGAAAGGACAGGTAACGTAGTGAAGGAACTGTTACTTCTAGTATTTTCAAAGGTTCTCTCCACCTATCCCAAATAAACTCAAAATTAACTGACAGAGTAATTGGAAGAATACTGCACTGTCTTGTGTTTGCAAAACTGTGGACCATTTTCAGAAAAAGAAACCATTCAAGGATAATAGATATCGAAATAAGACTTTTCAAAGAAATTCTTTTCCCCCACCATTTTCTCAATTAATACACTAAGTATTAATTAAAGCTTGCAAACACAGAACCAAATTAAATTACAAATTAAAAACTATGCACCTCCTTCCACAATGCAAATTCGGCAGAAGCTATTTAAATCCGATCCGCCCTCAAACTAGCAAAATTTGTTCCCCACATTCGACTTACTTTTGTACCAGCAGCCCTTGCCGATAGCACCACGAATTCCTCTCCACCCTGCACACATCGGAGCGCGCAGCCCCACGGGCGTAGTACCCCGTCGTTTACACAGCTGGACACATCGAGTGAAAGACGTGCTTAGTATTCATCAAGCACCCAAGCTTTCCCGCGTTTGGTCTCGCCTCCACTCGGCCGAGAAAGCGACGTGGTCAAGTCAAAAGCCCTAAAGAGAATTCCTCCGAGCCTCTCCCAGCAGCCCATTACGAAGGACCTCCTGTTCCCGCGAGTCCTTGCCCCTTTCATCCTGCACCATCTCGCCGCTGACAACACGACTTCCCCGAGATTGCACGTCACGACGAGGAAAAGATTCCGCCGGGTGTCCCGTGATGCTCGGCAATCCTTCCGCGCGACAGTGCCAGACCGTGGACGTCGTCACGGAAAATTGCTGGGACGAAACGTGGAACGACCGATTCGTCATGCTCTCCACTCGACCCTGATGAGAATCTAGCCACTGATTACCACTCGTGATCAAGTGGCCAGGGATGTCCACATGGTTGGGAGCTTTTGCTAGGGTTTCTTACGTCTCGACGAATCGGACGGATCATTCGCAGCTGGCGCTGAGGGTCCTGATCCTTCCAGCAGTGGCCTGGATGCTGCGTGACGGGTCCACGCAGTCGACGAAGCTCGAGAACGATTATTTTCCGCCGGCATGGGGGAGCCAGCTTCGCGGCCCTGGTGCCGTCGATCGATCACCGTGACCGGGTGTCTTCCAGAGGACGAGGACCGATCACCATCGATAGAAGTCCGTTGAGGGACTGTCGAGTTCTGGAGGGACCCCTAGTTCCTGCGATCGGAGGGCAAGTTTCTTTTGGATCACAGGAAGCTCTCGTTGGGGGCGCTGGCCGCGACGTCGATGGACTCGACGCCGTGGTGGTCGAGGCGCTCCGCGACGTCCATCTCGCCCGCCTTGATCTCGTAATTGTTGATGGGGTCGCCGTACTGGCTCTGGTAGAACTCCTCCCTCATCATGTGGTTCAGGTTGCTGCAACGGAAGTAGAGGATCTCGCGGAACGGCTTCCTGAAGTCTCTGTTTAGGGTGGCGTAGATGATGGGGTTCAGGAGGCTGTTGCAGTAGCCCAGCCAGAGGAACAGGCTCGACAGGAACGCCGGGATCGCCTCCGGGTCCTTGAGGAACGGCCTGACCAGGGCGAGCACGAAGAACGGCAGCCAGCAGACGATGAAGGCGCTCATTATGATGCCCAGGGTGGTGCTGGCCTTCCTCTCCTTGGCCAGGTGGAACCTCAGCTTCTTCTGGTGGGGCGAGCTCGTCACGCTGCAGGTGCTGTTCAGGTGGTTCCTGACGATCATCGATTTCGTAGACGTCATAGGCGGCGTGGCCGTCGTGGACGACGTGAGGATCGGCTTCTCGAGCTTCTGCAGCATAGGGCACTGGGACTCGTTGCTCTTCCGCGGACCCGGGAAACACCGCACTCCGTGGCCGCTGCACTGTAACAGCAAGTGGAGGGGCACACTAAGCTCTTTTTCTGGTGGTTTTCTTTGGATTTATGAATAGTTTTCTGTGTGTGGTGTTTGATTGCGGTCGCCTGGCAGAGATGTAATGGCGATCTTGAGACGCAGTGGTGATGGTAGAGTATCTCCTCAGGGACTTTTCATGGGGGACCATTTTGGGACCCGAGGTTGGTATTTTGGATACAGTACTGGAAATATTTACTGCATAAAAATACTGATAAAATGGTATCCAGCTTATTTTAGCCAAGATAGTGAGCTGCACATTTTTGCAATAAATATTTTACAGTAATATTTTCCTACTAATAATTTTATTATAAAAGAGGTATGCATAAGTGATAACGTGTTTAATATTTGAGTGATGCAATGAATATTTCTAGTACTGTACGTATATTTAATAGAGAACCGATTGGTTTAGGACAGGTAGAAGACGTAGGAAATGTGTGAATGTATAGAAACTACTAGTTGTTAGCCATAATGAGTGTTTCTTGAGAAAAGGCCCTGAGGGTACAAGACATTGAATATTTTTCTGTTCCTACAGGGGTGGGCTTGTTTGGTCGCTTTTGTACGCAGGCTGGGGGCTTAAGGTGTTAGTGTCCAGAAAGTATTTTATATTTGTCGCCTAGACTTTCCAGGGCCCTAGTGACTTCGCTCGCTGCTGCATTTACGACTTCATTATATCTCTGCAAGGCACTATAGGTGATCGAGTGGATTACATACTAGTTTGTACTGGAGAAGCTTTGCAGGTACCAGGGAGTAGTTTTCTTTTCTTTTTTTCTTCAAAATGACGGGCAAAAGCGTAAAGACGTGATATTATTGAGTTAAATCTGCCGCAAATAATGGGGTTTGTTTAAAATGTGTAGATGATTGTATATGTATAGCTAGAAAGCTATTATATTCTACAAATAAATATATTTTATTTGTATTTGTAAAGGAATGTAGAAGCATTGGAGAAAATCAAGTTTACAGCTCTGTAATCTGATAATATTTTCCTATTAATTTATCAATCTAACGTTTTTCATATTTCCCTTTAAAGGATCTTCAAGTATCATTGATTTCCTTTCAAACTTTACAAATTTAGAATGAAATATATTTAAATAATTAAAGATGATTGTGCATGAATGTTGAACTTTTAATGTTGACCGTTTTCACTCGAAAAGCATAACGTTTCCCAGACACTGAATCTACTAACGTGTCTGAAACACAAAGTGCACTTATTACATCTGTGAATGACAATATTTAACCAGTGGTTTAAAAAAACTAATAAAAATAAAATTGACCGCACATGCCCAACAAAAATAGGAATACTTCTATTCCAGGAGCAATAAATGATGCAATTTTCGAACAACACTAATCACGTGTTATCAGTAAACAATCAATGACAAGCATTTTGACGAGTTACCTAAACCTTGATCATCAACCTTTAACAGAGTTTTACATGCCTCGATGAAGAACGACTAGAACAGCCCGACTTTTCGGCTGGTTTGAGGTCAGTTCGATGACCTGGAAACCTAACTGGCTGAATCGCGATCCGCACGAACAGGTAGTGCTCCATGTCGCTTTGCCGAGGATAAACAGATTAGTCCATTGAAACTCTGACGAGGTTGATTGCAAGGTCACTTTACCGTCTGGCTGACAATTAGCGAGGGAAAATCCCTGGTTAATTTACAAATTTGTCGTTCGTTCAGTTCTTTATTATCGTACCTCCTCTACTTTAATATGTCCTCCTGAGCATTTTTAAATTTCGAACTCAATCGTGAGTGATTGCTACTCCCTAGAGATTATAATTTCTAAATAGAATGATTTCAACCGAGGAAACTGATTTGTTTTTATTTCATCGAGTAATTCTGAAAGATAACATAATACTATCAGTATTCTGATTTTCATTGGAAAATCAATAATTGCTCTTTAAGCGAAAGGAGGATAGATTCTTTTAAATACCATTGAATTCCACATCCAGCCCTACGGAAATTAGGATAGCAGCGAACGGTGGGAATAACCACTGAATATTAATGGAATTACCAGGATAAGCGGGATTTTACATACGTGAACATCGTATCCGATATTAGCCTTTACTCAGGGAATTAGCCTGACACTAATCGTTCGAATGGGTAAGTGAAGTGAAATCAGCTTAAGATTACGAATACAAGCTTTCAGAATACACTTAAAAAGCAATTTCTAGGTTTCTCAATTGAACACCATCACGATACTTTCCTATCCTTTACAACAAATTATCTCTGACATCCCTTAAATACAATAAGAAAGAATTCTAATAATCCCATTTAAAACGTTGAATGTAACTTCAATTTTATTCCCAGCAGAAGAAATTTGCCACGAACTGTCCCAGATGCCTAAAATTTCGCGCAAATTCTAGTACCGCGCACTAAACGGGGTGCAGGGTTCGCGTTCCCTCTGCGCGCGCCCGGCGTACACAATCGATTGAAAAACGGTCACGGTCACGTAAGCCGATTTACCTCCGTGAAATGAGCGACATAATACATTCCCCAACCCTGCGGAATAATCCCGTTCGCCGTGTGCACCAGTCGGAGCATAAACACCGCTGGAAGTGCGCGTCTCAGGGCTGACAGGGTCTGAGCCAATGGTCGAGGGAACCGTCTGCGCGCGAGCCAGCGGAAATGCAAATTATCTCTACGGATTGGTCCACGGCTTTAAGAATGCAGATGACATTCGGGATAATTGAGAGGAGTGAAAATGCCCGCGGTGGTTTAAGACATGGATACCAGGAAATGGCAAGACAGGAGAAATCCACCGGGTTTACGAGCTTAGTTACTCTGGCCCTTCTCCATGACCCCCGCACCCCTTTTCCCCGACAATTACCTTCTGCTCTCCTGATTATTTTTATCACCCTCCCGGCCCTTTTTTTTTACGCCACAATTTTACGGGAGATTATAATCCCGCGGCTGTATAAATCTGGGCCACCTAGTTTCTCGCGCAACGATTCGCTCTTTTTGGCGGGGCTAAGTTATGAGTTCAAGATTAGGGGCTTGTGGATGGAGCGCGTCTGTTTGGTTCTTATTGGCCGAGGTAAACGAGAGTTTAGGAGCCGAAGTGATCGACTTTCGAGGGTGAAAAGTGGAGGGAATTGATAAGTTAAGTGATCATTGTTTGCTTAAGTAGAGAGCATTGAGGAACTTATGGACAGTGAATCAGTTTAGTTTGTGAGGGATCTAATAATTTTGGGGGGATATGTAATTCTTGTTGATGTAGAGGTGGTTGAGGATAGCGATGGAAGTATATTTCGTGCAGATTTTTGGAATTTATTCAATTCGACAGCTAATACTCAGTTTGATGGAATTGAGGAGTATTTTCGAAAATGTTTCTTGTCACGTGTTTATGAGTAGATTGCAAATCTTTATGCATATATACATTTTTATAGAAAAGTACTAAACAAGTGAAACATTGATAAAAATATGTTTCGTCATTAGAGGGTTTTCAAAATATATTTGTTATTTTCAAAAATGTTATGTTTATTTATTTTTAGCATATGCAGAACTTACTTACTTAGTTCGAGTTTAGTAGCGGCCATGATATAGTGTATTCGATTTTCTTACAATGGGGAGGTCGTAATTATCGTAATAAATATCATACTTGCAGAAACTTCCGCGGTCTATTTTTGAGGTACTTGTTATCATTTGGCTGAGTTTAGAAGCTAAATAGTTATGCACATACAGTTAGGGGTACTTCAAGAATGGTTATTCTATCTTTTGTAACATTCGAATTACAGGTTTTGGAATATTTATGTCTTCATCAGTAGTACATACATGTTTCGGTATTAATGAAAGGCTACCAATGTGTTTAGCGCAATGAAACAGCTTATGAAAGCTCAGCTACTCATGTTTTCCTAAGTATACGTACGCCACTAGAAATGTGAGCATAAGAAAAACAAATGAGCGAGAAAAATAATGTGAGAGTACTTGTACTACATATAAAGAACTGGAAATTTTTACTGCATCACTCGAAAATTAAACACGTTATCACTTATACCTCTCTTATTATTAGTGCTCGGAAAATGTGTAGCTCGGTATTTTGACCAAAATACGCTGCATACAAATCATTTTATCAATCATATCGCTATGAAAATTATGCATACCACATAAATTTCAGACTGCTAGTTAAAATATTTCCAATACTGTAATTT
The DNA here is from genome assembly GCA_929108735.1 of Andrena dorsata. Lineage (NCBI taxonomy): Eukaryota > Metazoa > Arthropoda > Insecta > Hymenoptera > Andrenidae > Andrena > Andrena dorsata. Next base: position 78,974,052 of record OV815488.1, on the reverse strand, counting down.
TCACACGAGGCACTTTATATTTCGGATATGTCATAAAATATAGAAAATGTGTGAATAGCCTCCAACAGCATCGCGTTTGGTTTCTATACTTCTTGTGATGTGCGTGATTGTATAATTATTCTTATTCCATGATGATTTCCTGATTCTACCCTATTAGACTCGAGTCCAATCTTGTGCGACCACAATTTAGTGTATTATAGGGATATTTCAGGCGATGGAATATTGCTAATAACGCTTGGATGCCCGGTTTGAGTAAAATGTACTCTAATTACAAATTACAAATTATGATTAAAATGTAATTGTGTAATTGATTACACATTATTTTCTGTAATCGTTAATTTAGGTAGTTGACCACAATTTTGTAAACTACCTAAATATGAGTGATTACAGAAAATAATGTGTAATCAATTACACGATTACATTTTAATTGTAATTTGTAATTTGTAATTAGATCACATGTTGCCCAAGTCTGTTGGGTGCTGATAATAAGACAATCACTATCCATCTAGTTGTTACGACAGGTTAGTTGGTGATGAATTACACTGTCTCATCTTTTTCGATCTTTTCGTGAGCTACAATAAATGGGACTTCATTGTTTACTAAATTAACAGCAAGATTGATCAGATCAGCGTAATCGTTCAAAAGCAGCGGGACATCATATCCCTGATAAGTGAATCCAATAATTAATTACATCGAAGCCGTTCTTACGGAAGTGTATTGAAGCCTAGGGTTCATTATAAACCGTGTCGATGAATAGAATCGATTGATTAATGACCGTGAAGTTTCCCTGAAAAGTTGCAACACAAGTAACATTTTAAGCTTTCGATTAATTAATTATAGACAATAAAGTAGATTCGAATAGCGATTCAAAAAGTTGTGGTAAAACTTGAGCATCAATTCCTCAATATATACTTCATTAGTATTTTCTTTTATATGGAAATGTGTTACTGCGAATATTTGCGACCTTTCGAGGCGGATAATTTTGTTTTCCAACGACACAGACTATGGGCAAAATGAACAACGAAAAGCTTAAATGTTTGGTGAACGGCGCGCTAATTGTTGTGGCTTCGCTAATGAAACGATAAAGTCACCAACCGTTTTATCGTGCTGTTTCACGGGAACTTATGCTTATCGCCGGCTTCGTAATCCTCTTAAAGTCACTCCCAAGTATTAGGCAACATTAATGGAAAGCAGGCTAGTCACTTTAAGTAAAGGGATGCCACGGATAAAACCACCTGCAACTTCGTTTTCAGAGAGCAAAGTGCAAAGGGACGTCATTTGAATATCTTCTTCACACGAAATTGACTTTCAGATGGCTGTCCACGTTTAGTCGAAATAAATATAATTTAGGTGCTACTATAAAAGCAATATTTATTATGGTCAGTTTCTGATTGTTGTAAGAGTACAACTGTGTCAAGCAATAGTTTTCAAGCCTAATAGCTTTCCAATGCACAGGCCCAAACAGAAGATGAAAAAGTGATTGCAGCTTCCACCTCCAAACTCACCTCCACACCAAACTACAATTTTATGAGATTGATTGTTGACCTAAACATGCACAAGTCTCCGTCTGATTAAGCCTGAAACCTCACTATTGCTTGGTACACTTATTATCACGTTATATCTGCCTTTACTGAAAAGTATCAATGAATTAAGGGGTTACATAGAGTCAATATTCGAAACGTCATATTAAAAAATTAGGATATAAACTTTGTTGTGTATAAATTAAGCTGTATTCTCTTAAAAAATAAATTTGGTATCTTCAGAAATGGTGCCATAGCAGTCCCTTTTCTCAAGGCCTCTTCATAGTTACAGTATTTGCGGTACCGAAAATATGTCAGAGATTAGTGGATCGATTTGAATGAAATTTTGCAGGAATATTTTTCAGACTATAATCTAATACTTGTCCGCGTCGATTTTGAAAAACCTCATTTTTTGAAAAATGACAGCTACTCGAAGTCACATATATGATTTTTTACCTAAGTTTTCATCTTCGTTTGTTAATAAGTAACAAAACAAGACACTAATCGAAAAATCGTCCACGACAATTACTAGATTATAGTCTTAAGAATATTCGTGCAAAATTTTTATTCAAATCGGTCCAGTAATATCCGAGATATTTTTGGTACCGCAAATTCTGTAACTATGAAGAGGCCTTGAGAGAAGGGGCTGCTATGGCACCATTTCTTAAGATACCAAATTTCTTTTTGAAGAGAATACAGCTTAATTTATACCCAGTAGGGTGTATATCTTGATTTCTAAATATGACGTTTCTTTATATAAACAAAAATCGTAAAAGTGAACCTATTTTCCGATTTGTCAAGGGTATGTAACCCCTGAAATGATATTGTATCTTTTATGAAAAATGGAGCACACTACAATTGTCCCTTTGCACCAACAGACAAGCCTTCCAGGATCCGCGATGGTGTTCGTCTAAGCATCGACTAGCAAAATAATGATTGGTAGATTGATATTAAGGGGTACCTTACCGCTCTCATATTTGCCTGCGTATCGCCACGACGGTTCGATCGTATCTACAACAAACGTTTTACGAATACTTTCAGACTCAGTCATGTTAAGCTTTAGACGTCGTGCTACGGGATGCGATTTTTATAGCAGGATGGTGTAACGTGGCGAATAAACAAACCTGGGCACTTTTAATGTAGAGTTATATTTGAAGTATCGTTTTGAATAGTATGTTGCTATGTTTCAGAAATATTGCTGTTTTATTTTATTTCAAGGAAGAATTCTGCAGATTTTAATTGTATTTTCGAGATACTGAATCAATAGTTTAACATAAATATTTCAGGTATAAAGTGAAACTGTTCTCAAGCTGTAATTCAATTATGGATACAGTAAGGATTATTTATAACAAACCACTGTTGCTTTATTTGTATAAATTTCAATTAGTATGAGTATTGGTATTGCAGGGAATTGCATAAAAAATACATTTTAAAATACTAAAGACGATTAAGTTTCAGCCATTAAGTTTCCATGACTAATTAAAATAAAAGACAATGGAATGGCCTCATCCTTTAAAACTCCAAAACGTGTTCTCCATCACAAAAGAAGCACTGAAACGTTACTTCAAATCTTTATTACCCCTCTCAGCGACATATACACTGAAATCAGCATTCATCAAATACAATTTGCCCAAGTCTGCAACTAAATTCGTGACATTTTCGCATAAACTCTCGCGCAAGTGCGAGGATCGCCAAGCACAAAGACAGCCCAAAATCTAATCGACAAAACCGTAAAAATAAAAGGAGAAATATAAAACGGGGAAAGGGGTAAAAATTTGTCACGAATCCAGCGGATTCGCAACAACTACGTATGTACCTTTCGCGGCGCTGCGCGCTTGCGATCAAGGAGCAGAGGCATGCTTCGCTAGGGCACGGATGATCGATGCGTAAGCCACTAATCTCGCGCTACGTAATCCCGAAAGCTTGCGTAAATTAAATTGGGGACCCAGCGCGGAATTAGGGCGAGCCGATTGTCCAGGGCGCACGTATCTCTTTCCCCAAAATTGCCCGGTCGGACGACACGGGCGGCCGATCGATCACGCTTGTCGCCCTTTTCCCTTTATCTCGCCGCAGAGGAAAAAGACCGAGACCGGAGATCCACCAGGCCCTTCGTTATTGCACGGCGCGCAATTTATGCGCCAGAGGAAACGGATCTCGTCCGATGGAGCACCGCGGAACATCGAGGAAACGATGCTGCCGGTCGGGCCGCGTTGTAAATCTTTGCTACCGGGTTCCTAAAGGACCGGGGCGATTGATTACAGCGCGAGGCTCGATGATCGTGCCGGTGTGCAAGAATTTCCATCGAAACACAATGTGGCTAGAATTGAACGAGGATGTCTCGTTCGATAGTGTCAAATCGTTGTTTGCAAGCGAAATTCGATCTTAATAGCGAGATTCTACGGTCATGTGAGAAAAAGCGCGATAGGATATCGATGGAGTGAATTCGTTTATGGACATGATGCTTGGATGATTAAATTTTGTTGGGCGATTTAGCAATTGTGTTTTATTGTAGTGTTCTATTACGCGGGGTGTTTAAGACTGTGTTTTAACCCTTCGTAGTCACACGGGGTGTATCGCACTCTAGGATATGTATTTGCCGATATTTCTGTAAATTTTTGGACGGTAATAATGAAATTTAAGAATTTTGTGAATTTTAACAAAAAAAAACGCTGTTATATTAATTTTTTCAAATACAAATTTCGACATATCAAAATTTACATTTCCAGTAAAAGACTATTAGAACACGAGTGTATGAGTATTACGAATGTACAATTATCAAAAGTTAAAAAATTAAAAAATACGAAAATGGTAACTAAAAAATGATGCTGGGGTGCTGTTAACCCCCCCACCAATTTGTGGTTATGAGAAGGTGTTCACGAAGGATTAAAGTAATATTCTATTTACACGCGATTATCTCTCAAACGAAAGGAGTGATAGTTCTACCTCCTCGAAGCATAAGTATCGATACATCGCATCCCTTATGTGAGTTCGTGTTATAAAATAAATTGTCCTATGGCAATGATTTAGCTAAAAAGGGGTATATATAATATTTTTGTCCATTATAAGATGCCCCCTTTAAAACAGAATAAGTTCTTTTTCAATCTTTTTTTTTAAATAATTGATAGTTTAGGAAATAATAACGCGTAAAAATTAAAATGGGAACCCTGTATAATATTCCATTTGTAATTGGGAATTATGGAAATAATTTTATAATCATGTTTGGTGTCGGAAGGCCTTCTGAATTGCAGAGTTATATATTATAAAAGAGTGACCCACTTTATACATAATTTTATTCTGTATAAAATTGCAGAAACTGAACAGCTGTTGTTACCTGGTGCAGATAAAGGAACATAAGCTATTTTCACAATTAATTACTCCCTGTTATTTATATAGAGAAACCTGTGAGTGACTATATTTATTTCAAAGCTACTGTTACCGGTTTCTGCATTTCAGCAACACCCAAATAGGCTTCACTTACACAGTGGCACCACCCCCGATCAACAACCACGCAATAGAAGCACCAGAATTAATTCTCATTCTTTCAGACCTGCATAAATTCCCATATCCATAAATACCAGTTCTGCTCATAATAAATCGCTGGTGGATTATACTTCCCACTTGATTACACCAAGTGGTACCATCGAAATGCTTCCACGTGAGTTCTGATGCACGTTCCACTTCGAAACTTCTGTCTCAACTGAAAACAGTAGTCCCAGACTTCCGGGATAATTCAAAGGCACTGTCGCTTTTGCCGGCGTATCTTATACTTGAGAACCGAGTGGGGTTCAAGAGGAATTGAATTCGCGGACGCGGTGTGTCCGCGTGTGTCGCGTCTAGTACAAGAACCAGGGAGGTTCGCTGGAAGATTCCGGCTGGAAATCCTCGTGAGACAACGCGTCGTGTCGACGTCGTGGATCGTGATGGATGGCGCGCGGTGGCTCGAATTTCGATGGAAATTCATTGGGCTCTGGTGTCAGCGGTCACGTCCAGATGAATTTCGAAAGAGCTGACCGTAAAATTTCTGGTTAAAATGTATTACTATCGTTTGACGGAATGAATTTCAAAAAAGGTTAAAGCCTCTGAACCCATTACCCTGTCGGCTATTCAAAATGTTTCCTCCTGGCCGTATGGGGATACTGGGAATTGTATGCTAATGAAACGTTGTTGTACGTATTTTTTCAACATTTTTGTTCAATTTTGGGGTACCAGGATGTAGCAAGGTTAATGGGTACATCGGTTGTTAAGAGATAATTATTTTTTATGTATCTCTGGAAAATTGTCGTGAATTGTGGTCGTTGAAGTTCTCAGGTCTTTTGGGAGGATCTGATTTTTGGTTGAGATGTGAATTTTGATGGTGGGAATAGATTGAAATGTAAAGGTGTTACTTATTTGTTATGATGATCTATTTGTATTTAATAAGGGCTATTTTGTGTCTTCGTTTATTAATTTTCTAAATTTGGTTGTTTCTTAAGCACAGTTCTTTACTTTGTAACCTGACTTATTTGTGCGTTAGAAAAATCTGTCTGTTTTTAATGAGAGACATGATTTTGGAACAATTGAAACTATTAATGACTATGAAGAGAAAAACTTCAAATTTATAGCAAAGCATACTAAAGCAATAAACAAGTATTCCCATTTATTACAAAATTTAAACGAAAGAGAAACATTGTGATCATAAACTCCCTTTAAAAATGCATTTTGCATTTATACAAATTTAATAAATTTGGGGATATTTAACTATTCCTTTCAAACGCCTAACTTTTATAAAAAAATTCCTACTTTTTCTCGAACACTTCACACCAATGCTAAGTTAAGCTCTGGACATATCTCAAGTTCATTTACTCCTTTTTTATTCTAGTAACAAATAATGATTTTGTTCCATCTCTTAAAAGTCAAAGAAATCTTCTCACCGCTTGAGAGCACTGCACACCTCATCACCATTTGTTTTTCAAGTAGCTGGGAGCCCAGCGAAATGCAAAACGGACCAAGCAAATTTGTGAGGCAGAGAAGAAACTTCTGCAACTGTGCTAAAAAGTACGACTAGTTTTTTCGAATTAATTCGACGCGAATCTGGAATTAAGTGGACCTAAATTTGAAGTTCACTGGAGGATGTTGAAACTTCTCTAAAAGTAATACGAAAAATGGTGGAAGAAGGGACGCTGATTACGAACACTTGAACTGTTACTATTACATCGTATTTTTCCAGGCAGTATTATCTGCTACGATTTTCGCGCCTGAATTAATACTGCTTCACGTTATATCGTGCCTTGACGAAGGTTGGTCTCTCCACTTTTTAAAAGCTCGTCAGGGAATTCTAATTAAATCAACGAGTCTTCGTTAAAAGATCCTCGGACGCTCAATTAAATACCTGTTAACGACTTGCGAACATGTAGTCCCGTTGCAAATCGAGATAGCGTCCATTCTTACCGCAAGATGCGTTATCGACATACATATGTATTCGAGTTCTGCCTTCTCAGTTCGCTTGTCATAATGTTTACACGTGTACATACATCTCCCGCGGGGGCAGCTCAGAATTATGAGCCCGTTTAATTACGTTCCTGTGCACGTATCCTTGTTTGACAATGCGCATCACCGCGTGAATGCAGACATTACGTGCTGCTGGGAGCCCCACAGGCAGCGTTCATCCCACAGACCATTTATTCCACGGACCAAATCGGACGTCATTTAAGCTGATTATCAATTAGCCACTGATGTGAATATATCCAAAGAAGGAGATACTCATCGAAACACTCTTCCATCTATTGTCTTCAGTCTACATAGTTCCTATCTTCTTTCTTTTCGCACAGTGGTGCGTTATTACACACTCGATGACTTGTTATAATTAGATGTCAGTATCAAATAATATGTCTGAAGTCGGCACTCGGTACTTGGACAATTCACCCTTTTAAGCTGCGTTACCCTTTTCACACGAACGATTTAATTTATATTTTTTAATCCTCGGTGCAGAGATCAGAAATTTCCTTTCTTCTTTCTTCGTTCCTTCTGCAGGAAGATATTTCGGCCACCTCTTTTCCTACGACTTCACACATTCTCCTTACACGTGTACGATTCCACCCCCCCCTGGTTTCTAGACCTAGCTCACATTTATTAACCCTGAGTGTATCAAATACCGACGATAAAAAAGACCGCTACGCCTCAATCCTCGACCCCCTTTTTGTTTCACTACGTAAAACGACCTTCGTTTTTCTTAACACATGACAGACTGTAAATTACAGGACAGTCTTACAATTGTACTGAATTAACTTATGTATCAACTACTTAGTAATTATTACAGTGACCTAAACTCAATACTTGAATTCTAAGGTTATTAGTTTTAAAATAATTATCAATAATTGATAGCTGTTTAACATTACGACCCCTTAACAGTGCACGCGTAGCCCTGGCAGGTCCAAGTGACAGTTCACTTAAATGAATATAAAAAAAGCACCTTTTAAATAAATTGTACCACACCTTATGCAGCTTTCTGTATGCCTGTTCTCATGAGGTTGAAAAAGATTCAGATAATGATGACCCGTAGTGTTAAAGAGAAATTTTGTACAGTATTTCATTTTGTCAATAATATTTTTCTTAATACAGTTTGTGTGGAATAGATTACGTGCAGTTCAAAAATATTTTTCTCTCAAAATATACATGCATTCTTAGGGGGCTCTCATTTACATTTCCTTAAGTGGTTGAAGAAAAAGCAACATAACTTCATCTATCCATAAATTTCTTCGTTTCCGTTACACGCGCCTATAACTTCGTCTGCCAATTTTACAACTGTCTAAAGACCAAATCCTAAATCTTCCTCCGCTCTTTTCCGGAACTAGCTATACACCTTTCTCTTTAGCACCCACGACGAAAGAAACCGCAGTCACGAAGCTCTGCGAACCCTTTTTTCCACACTGAATACAACTTCCTTCATCCTTTTGACAGGCACGTGCAACTTCGCACGTTTTCTTCACACGAGTCTATATCTTCGTCTGTTTTCCTTACACGCGAGGACTTGAATCGTCCTTTTTCTGGAGCTCGTTCACACCTTTTTTCCTCGCTCCGCAGAGCATCGCACAAAAACGAGATCGCCTCGCCTCGAGGCTTGGTTCGCTCTTCCTTCGTCTTCTTTGCACGCGCGTGAGGTTGCGACCGTTTTTTCTGCTGCTACTTGTTCACAGCTTTTTCCCTAGCTTCACGAAGCGCCAACGAAAAGGGGTGCCACGTCTCGTGGTCCCTTAACAGCTTTTTCATCGACAATGAGTACACAGTATTCGTTGTGTCACCCTTTCCCCACCCAACAGATAATGCATACAAGATCTAGAACTTCCCAGAATATTTCCGTAGACCCGTTTCTCTCCTGCGGAATGCTCAATCTTGTTGTTCCAATTGCACTTACTGTTAGACAATCGAGGTTTCCTCAGATCGATTCAGCCCAGTATTAATTTATAACGAAGCATACTATATTGTTCGATCATAATCGGCCTATGACGTTTCACACCAGGTTTCTAACAGAACGTTACCGTTTCAGGGGGTATTCTCGTCTAGAGGGACGAGATCCTCCATTTCCTTTAGGGACGATCCATTAAAAAATTATGCAATTTTTACCGATAAGCATTATCCACACGTATTTACTAACGTTTCAGTAAGTTTGAAAAAAACTTTCAGTCATATATAATAATAATTAACACTATTCGTACCAGACCGGTCAATTTGACCGTTTTCAAACTTTAGCGTACAATTTCCCACATACAAAATTATCACATCGCTATTTATCTTTACGGCTTTTCTTGAAATATGCATACAATGAATCATTTATTATTTAATTAAGTACCAAATTGACTACTATCTACGTTCAATTGTAAGAAATATAACTCTTTTTCAAGGAATAGGTATACATACATGAAGTGTCGGTACGAATAGTGTTAATGGAGATATGGGTTTATCTCAAAACGGTGATTTTCAGGACGGTGCGCACGGTATCTCAACTTCCAGTGGGCCAATCTGATCCATCTTTTTCGTACACCTTCAGAAAACATATAATGCTAGCCGATAGCGGAATCAATGCGAAGTAGTTTTTTTTCACAAGTTTAAGGCCGTTTAAAGACGAAAAAACACGGAAAAGAAGAGTTTCAATTCAAAGTCCCGCCGTTTTGGGATTTTTTTCATAAATCTGCTACCGTCTATAGCCACACACTTACTGATTGAGAATCCTTTTGGTTTTTTGGTCTTGGATCAGCAGAGCTACCATGATAATAAATCGTATGCACCATGAGGCAACTTTTTTTGCACACGTTTTACGAGATGACCCATATCTCCATTAATTATTATCATATATGGCTGAAATGTTTTTTACAACTAAGTGAAATGTGAATAAATAGTGTGGATAATACTCATCGGTGACAACTGTGTAGTTTTTTTGTGCATCGTCCCTAAAGAATGGCAAAAAATTGGCCTTCTTGACGAGAATACCCCCTTAACTGTTCGCTGGCAAAGGTGGATCAATTTTGATCCATATTCCGTTATCGTTAATAAACGATTCGTAGGTCGTGACGAATGTTTCCAATATATTTGTAGATCTCATGCAATCATTATGTGAAATATGTAATGTGGAAATTGTAAAGGTACATAATATGTAGTATTGTTGTAGTTATTTATATTTTATAAATAATGTATATTTTATATATTTTATATAATATATTTTATATATTTCTAAATAAATGCCGCAGTTTGGTGTATAAATCCTACTTGTACTTCATAAATATATGTAGTTTAAAGGGACATTCTGGTCTAGGGAATATGGGTATCTACTGAACCAAAATAAAAATATCTGTAAAATTGTCGTTCTAATTAACAAATTAGTATCACAAGTGAAAGAAGAAAACGGACTTTTCTGTTTAACATGTCACCACCTCGTGAAAAATTAATTTTAAAGAATAATCCTGGTTCTGACAATAGCCATATTCTTACTACGAAGGACAGAATCATGGCAGAAAATTGCACGTCTCCCCAAAAACGAAGAACCTTTACGTCTTCATACAGTATCGCACTCTAACCTTTTCGCGACAAAAAACTTTATAAATATAGTTAAATGGACGATTAAGATTTCAGAAAAAAGCGCTGCGTACTACACTCACTTTGACTGCCCATACGAAATTCTAAAGGATGGTAATTAAACTCACGAGCGAGACGAAAATATCTCCTCAATATATTAAGATAAAATATCTCAGATAGGTGACTCTCTCTCTAGGCAAATTTTAGTACGGGTCAGAAATGACCCACTTCCGCATCCCTCTCACTATCAGACCTCCCGTTGTCCAACAGTTAAACAAAATATCTGCCCCCACGAACAACGAAAGGACAGTTTATAATTCTCGGAGGACCGAAAGAAATCTGCCGTAAAAATTCATCCAGCAGCTAATGCATCGAGGGATTAAATGCGTTTTAAAGCACAGTTGCCTTCGGTCTGTCCAGTCTCCAGTGACACATCACTTCGGTTTACAATCCGCGTTCCGCGATATTTTCCATTTTACATCGCGGGGAAACGGGCTGGTTTGCCGGGGCGCGGGGATGAAAGGGGAACGGCCGCGGGCAGATTTATTTCGGTCGTACATAAACGCGGCCAAGTGAAAAGTCTTCGTGGCGGTTTGCAAATGAAGACAGAGGAGCTCCGCGTGGTGAGCTCGTTCCGATGTATCGTGTCCTCGCGAAACCATCGATTTACATCAATTTCGCGTCGAGCGGCTACGCCATTAATCTCCTATCCAATTTCGTTCAGCGCTTCAAGAATGTTCACCGCGTAATCCCGATTTAATGAAAGGGGACGCGGCGCGCGCGAAAGTATAATCGGATGAAAACGAATACGGAACGAGGAGGGGGAGGCGTGAGATTGCTGAGCTCTCGCGTGGTCAACCCTTAACCAGCGCCTATCCAAATAGAAAAAGTAAGTCGAGACGAGGGTACAAGGAATATATTAAGTTAACCCATAGTGGGGTAACGTTGTTACAAACTTTTTTTTGTTATCAGCACTAAGTTAACACTTTGCATTTCAATTTATTCACTGAGATACTTTTGTTTAATGCTGGTGTTGGTTCGATACGGAACTTTGGAACGAGGAATAATCTGGCAGAGAAAGATTAAGGTCGGGAGTTAAATTAAACCTGGGAAGTATGAGTTTTACTATTTTTATATGGTTTGATGAAATATGAAAGCGACATGTAACGTTGAGTTAAAGTAGAAAATGTGATGGAGGATTTTGTGGTCGTTGTTTGTACTTGGGAGGTGATCTCCAGGCGTCATGTTGGTCTAGAATTATTTTTTGGTATTGCACTGTCGATATATATGAGGTACTTAGAATCAAAGGGATGCAAGTGACATTTTTGAAATTTTTTAATTAAAAACAGCAATGGTTACATAAATCCTAAAATATAATGTCACTTACAGTACACATGTCAAGCATTAAATATAACTTAATTTTAATACAGACTTTACGTGGAATTTTTTTAACACATTTGAATTTTTATCTCGATATCTTCGTATCAGAGAAATGTCACTTGCATCAGTTTGGTTCTAGGTGCCTCGTGTATAAGTCTATTGTATACGAATGTCCTATTATTTTAAGTTTATTCTGTTTTTGAGAGTTATAAAAATGGAGTCCAATGCTAGGAAAAAATCTGGAGTGCAGAGTGCTAATATTATGCTACCTCTAACGCGAGAAATTAAATTTGTCTTGCTTTCAATAAATTTGAATTGGCTTGTCATTATTTTTGGAGAATTCTATTCCCAGGGAACAAAAAACACTGTTCCTTCTTGGATTACCCACAAGGTTCACTTCAAGGTGAATCACTTCAAGGTGAATTAAATGCATCTTTTTTCAATTTAACTCATACGGTAATCACAAAATTCAGTTGCTTAAAATGGAGATTGCACATGTGTCGAAGCGTGCCCGTGGTACGGACAATCCAGCCACGGGCTACGCCGTTTAATCCCGATCCGCGATCATTAACTGTGTAATTAACAGGAGCTTGTCGATTACGTGGCTGCCCTCTGGCCAACGAGCGTGATTCGTCACACGAAACGCTAGCCCTCCGAAAGGGGGAAGATGTTCGGCCATGAGACATGAGTCCGAAGGGGTGGTGAACATAGTATGTTTTGTTCCTTTCTTAGCAAACAATACAGACTCACTGAAACATTGTGTCAAACAACTGAAGAAAACGTTCCAAATCTCAAAACTCATGAAAAAGTTACACATTCCATTAAGACTTTCGCAATTATTGATGTACCTACTATTAAATCCTCTGATTCATAAAAGTTGAAAGTGGATAAGAAATATGCAACTCGCATATCGATCCAGTACTATGAATTTTTTAAAAAATTCGGGTTTGACGTTCCCCACTTTTTATATATTCATTCTAAAATTCTTAACGTGGTGTACAATTTTTCCAGAAATGAAATCTGAGAGGTTCTAACACAGTATTTTACGATTATTACAATTAGCGTTTTTAAAAACAAATGGTCCCCAAAACGAAGCTTCGTACGAAAGAATTTTATTCTACGCTTTCGAAATGCTTTTGCACGAAGAATTAGCTTTTTCTGGATGGTGCCACGCATTCGACTGCATCCTCCATAACACATGGAATAGCTCACTGAGCATTAAGGTCGTTCCTGCGGATGTTCCACTAGTTATTCTGCATGGTGGATTAAGGTATGGCGGTGTGGAAGGCGAAAGACGAAAGGTGAACGGCATGAACAGTAGAGAGATATATCTGCCTCGGTCTTCCCTAGTGGATTCATCAGCAGGACGACCCAAGAGACCCTTAGACGCGGTGAATGGATCTCGTTGGTTAGGCGTGGAACTTGCGGAAATTATTACGAGGATTTCGCGATGATGGGAATTCCGTGGCTGTGCACATGGGAGGTGTCACTACAATAGTTAAGCATAGAAAATGAGGGACGTGCAAAGTTCTTGGGAGAATTTTGTCATTATCGTCTTTTGGCAAAAATATTAAGTTGTAGTTTTATTTTATATTTTAACTGTAGTAGTTTGGCATTTTTATAGCGTTTATGTATGGTGTAAGTACTTCGAAAAGCAGGTTTAAATTTAGATAGACTGTATTAAATTTGTGGGAAAATTCTGTCATAATTTCAGTAATTTTGTAGGGCATTGTAATATGAATAAATAATGGGAGAAGTTTATGAAATAATGTCCATTATTATCTAGCACTCTTTTTATTTGGGAAGTAGTTCAATCATTTTCTTTAAAAATCTTTCTTTCACTGTGTTCCTTAATAATACGGAACATGGATTATGTACAACACTGTTTCAAATAAAATTGTTTCACTAGTGACAGAAGAATAGCAAAGTGAATGGGTAGGTAAGATTGAGTTACAGTGAGTGTGTAGTTATGAACGTTCTGACGTTTGAACAGTTAGCAGTGATACCTTATTTTTTTATTATTAAAATCGTGCACCTACCCTCAACTCGCTTGAATATATATCTTAATATTTATGAAAAGAGTATTGGACAAATCATCTGTAGACCTTGGAAGACTTATTTACAAACGAAAAGAGAAACTTATAAAAGATACTAATCATAATTTTCAATTATCGGAATTCATCACAATTTTTAAAATCATCTTCCCCAAACAAGTGACCCTGTAAGAGTCCTTTCACACAAGACACTGTTCTGTCTGTAAATTCCTTCTATTTTTCTATCTTTCTTAAACGACCTATACTGACCTCATTAGTTAAACTGTCCTATCTAACATTTTTTAATTTTTTGAGATATGTTGAAATATTTGAAGTTCCACACGTCTTTTACTTTTTAAGTAAAGTTAGAAAACTCTACGTGCTTCGTCAAGATTTATAAACAGTCTAATGTATTTAACGTAACTTCTTTCCAAATGGTTATAATATTCTATCTAAAACAATTAATTAATTGGTACATTAATAATACATTACCTACCGGTATTCCTATTACAAAAAAATATATTAGGCTGTTACGAAATACTAACAACAAGTTTTAATTTGAATTTGGGGAAATAAGGACGGTACAAAGTAAATGATAAAACTTCAGTTTTCTCGGTTGTTTCAAAAGGGTTGTTTAACTAAAGGGGGCAGAATATCTCTCTCTCTCAGAAGTGTTTCCAATGAAGAAATCAACCAACCTAAACCTAGCCACCCTCAGGTATCAGAACAAAAAGCCCCTACAAGTAAAACAAAATGGCCTCTTACTTAAATATCTTCCCACCCTGAATCTACCAACAAAACATCCTTTCTGGATCTCCAACCACAGCAGATTCACAATCATTGACTCCACTAGTTCGCTGTTGCGACGTAACTTCAGAAGTTCAGCCTCCAATCGGTACTTTTCGACGGTCACTGGAGGGTTGAAAGGTCAACGGGGGAAAACGTTGGCCGTGTCGCCGTCCAGTCGACGTGGCTACCACGAAAAATAATCGCCGGGATCAATGAAACATACGCTCACAGAGAGTGCACGTGTGTACGTAACCACGCGACCGACCTAATGGATATCCCGCGCTCCATGAATGCAAGGATCGATCAATAAAGAGCGATCGCCTCGACTGAGCGAGCTTCCTCACCTCCGCGTTTCGCCGTTTCCGTCAGCGCCGAGTGTCGTTTGATTGGCGGGGTCCCTCGATACAGAACTTCCCATAGAAAATACTGTTACTTCCATGGGTCAATTGAGATTGGAGGGCGAAGGTAGGCACCCAATACGCCTCGCATCGTCTCGGAGCATTTTATTCTCCCAATGCTTTTCTTACGCATTTTGACAATGTTGACTCACACTACGTCCAGTCTCAGCTGGCCATGACGCGACTCTGAGCGGCGAATCTACCCCCGAGAATATTTTGAGGAGGTGAACGATAAAATAATTGGTCCTAATTATGTAGAAAGCTACCAACCATCAATGAGCAGACACTGCATAAATTTAGTTTCAAGATTTTAATTGTTAAAGAAACGTAGTTTCATTTCTATTGGGTATATTTTCTTTCTTGTTATTGTTTTCGACGTTTTTTCATGGGTTATTTAATAGTGCGCAATATAATATTACTTTAAATTTTCTGTAGCTTTTATTTTTTAAGCCTAAAATGAAACTATGGCTTCGTAGTTTTAATAAGTACCTATTAACAATTGTATAATGTAAGAGTTGTTCTATGAGTTGATAATCTTTCGCAAAATAAAGATCACAAAATTATGAAACCCGTACTGCTTTTAACTACTTTTTTGCCATGTTGGGGGTTAGTAGCTTTCTGTCACTCGAGCAAAAATATGAACCGCGGCAAGCTGTAAACCCCTCAGGCAAAACCGAGGCGAGGCGAATCTGACTCACTCGCATCTAAATTTGAGTGAGTGCCTACCTTAACAGCGGAGGCGATTTAGCTTGGATCGTCCACTAACGAGTAACAATGGTGGCTATCAAACGCATTAAGCAGCGTGATAATAAAATTGAGTTATGTTTCCCGATCGCGTTAATTGTTTCGCGATTAACGGAGGAGGAAGCTCGTGACCGCGGGCGTGAATGGATAATGAGGCAGCATCGAGAGATATTTCGGAGCTGTGGTTGGTGATTTTGGGGATATGAAAAGTTTTGACGAATGATGAAGGATGTGGGTGGATGCAGAATTTTTGGGGGGAGTTGGATATGGGAGAGAATACTTGGAGAATAGAGATGAATGTTATGTAACATTCAGTTGCAATGAAAGTTGGAAATAATGGAGGTGATTTTAGGCGGGAAACGTGCGTTGGTTTGAGCTTAAATTTGAAAATGGAATAAAAGCAGAATATTTTGAGTATTGTTTGATTGGCTACGTGAGACTAGAGGACAGTATTATTGAAGATGGAATGCATAGACTTGTAGAATAATTTTTACAGCATTCTTGGAAATAATACAGGCACCTGTTCGCGAGGAACGAGTGTTGGTCCGAGTTTAAATTAGAAACGGCCTGGAAACTGAAACAGAGATTTCTTCCAGCTCTGAGAGAATATCCGAGCAGACGCGATCAATGACGCGAATAATCACAGTTCAAAGATGATATTCGTCGGAAGTTCGTAAAACTTGGCTATTTCTCCAAGCGTGAATCCTTCAGTAAATTGGCCGATCTTTCGCCAACGTTTTCCCAGTTTCCACTGTCTTTCATATTTCATTTCCTTTAACGAGTATGAGGAACGTGATGTACGATCGACGTAAATAAACGAACATTCTGGCAAACAATTCGGTTTGAATTCCTTTTCATCCAAATATGTCAGACATTTAAAGCTAGCCTGGATGGTAGGTAGCATTTCTCAGAAATTATTGTTATGTCAGACATACATTTGTATTAGTTAATTTGAAGCCTGGTGAGTTAACATATTTTGTAAATGAAAAGGAATTTATTAACCGACCTTAGGTGATTATCTATTCAATTATCTTAGCATTATTAAAGTTTCCTTTGATGTCATTACGCAAGTGTTAATAATTGTGCCAATAGAACAATATATTATTATATCTGTCCATATCGTATTATAATTATCTCCAATACCACTAAAATCTGTATACAGGAAGTGCCGCATATTTGGAATACTGAAGTGTTTGATAAACTACTAACGGTATTTAATTTGAACACTGTAGATAATAGGAGCTAATGACCAGTTAATTAATGACATTTGTGGATGAACCGCTATTGTGACATTTTCGACTTAATTTGCAGAATAAGAAGACGTCACTCTGTAAAACTTTTTCAGCGAGTATTTAATCGTTCCAATCATGGTTAAAAGATGTCAAAACTTTAGAGTTAAACACTTAATCTACTCATTTGCGCGTTTCTTTCTATAGATCCGTGACAGTTTTGAGATAATTTCGAGAATATAATGTGTGACATGAAATTTTCGGTTTCAATGCCATCTTGCTAATTGAGAATACCAAAGCTGAAGGCAATTTCGAATATTCCAAAGCTTAGCGATGCTTTTGTTTCACGCGCAACGGCTACCGCCGCGTCGATTTGGGCCAGTGCTGTCTAAATTCATACATATTTACCTAAGATTGTTCCTATATTGTGATTTTTGAGCTTGATTAGACTATAGAGGAAAATAATTTTATTATCAACATGTCTTTTTAAGTTTATAAAGTGAAGGTAAATTGGAATATCGGTATTCCAAATTACCTACACGTTAACGAAATCGATACTTCCTGTCATTTTTCATTTAGGCCAAAGTTTCAGTTTATTTTTGTTTTGTATTATTACTGAGAATTTGAAATATAAAAGTTTATTAGTTTCCCTATGACATTATGTAGTTTTATTTGTTCCTACCCTCTGCCGTCATTTTTTATTCGTCTTAAACAAACTAGCATTCCGAATATAGTGCTCTTTTTCTACTAGTTTCGACAACCTCTTTGCCCAATTCCTCATTACAGAGCCGTATTTTCCAATAGTTTCAAGTAACCATCAACGTACACTTCTATCGAATATCCTGTGCCATTACCCACAGGACTATTTTTCACTCGACACACATTACAACTTTAACAAAATGACGCACTGAACTTTAGAAAAACCTTACAAAAACACCCCACAGCCATGTTTTCCTCTAGAAAAAGCCTCCGAAGCCAACGATGGTCGTGTCAATACGATTAATCCCTGTCGGTTCTTCCACGAGGGAATTCCTAGATAAATTTCCGTAAACATCGACGTTGTTCGTTCTCGCAAAAAATCAATCAATTTGCTCGCCACTTGGGCACCAGATTCACCGCGGGGTACAATCGAAAATACGTGTTCGTTGCGCAGACCTTATCAGTTCGCGGACGATAAAACGGAAGGCAGGCGACACGGTAATCAGGATCGTCCGGGACGACTTGACTTCCGCGAAAGATTTATGGCTGCTGGTGATTTAGCGTGCTCAAGGACCGGAAAATCTAGTTGAGAGGGGCATCCCCTCTTCTTCGCAGCACTTTTTGCATACTCCAAACGCACGAGCGCAATTCCGACGAAGGAATTATAAGATATGATACTTAGGCTGCCGTGGGAGATTTCTTCGTCGATTCAGTGTTCGCAACGAGGATGATGAGAGGTTTGGAGACTTAAAGGGTAGGTAGTGGTGACTAAAATAATATCAACATACACTACCGCTCAAAAGTATTTGATCACTCGTTATAGGTACGTTTCATAAAAGAGAAAATGTTTTTCCATATATTTGTGGTTCAATTTGGATATTCTTTGTTTAATCCGTATTTTGTTATCTTAAAGGTGTTTTTTGACCTGTAATTCGATTATTATTGACAGCTGTACACAAGTCTTCCCCTTTCTGAAATACAACTGCTGATTTTGTTGGTTCAAAGTGTTTATTATTTTGTTTATAGATCAGCGTAGTCAGAAGATGTCTTGCTACGCTTTGATACGAAGGGACGAAGCTTCGAACACGTTTATGGATATGTTTTCTCAATTTAGACGTTTTTCTAAAGCAAGTGAAAGGGTAGCAGTAGATTATACGCGTTACATCCAACTTTGTCTAACCTTTGACTAGTCGCGATATTGGAAACGTGATATTTGCCCCGGTTGATATGTGTAAACACGTTCTCGCATAGTTCCTGCTTGGCTCGTGATGTTTCACGAATTCGTTTGAATATTTGTAACGATTCGATGATTTGGAATGCGTTAAATGCATCGCGGAGTGCCAAAAATCGGTTTATCCTACAGAAAATATAAGATTGAATGGAAAATGTTTGACGCGTTCTGTGTGGCATGTAAAATATTTTTAACTCACCTTACGTCGAGGATATGCAGTGTAGCTCAATTTTCAAATTGAATTTCATCGAAAATATCCAAAAATCACGTCTTTAAAAAAATTTTACTCTTTTAAATTCACTTTTAAGTGAAAAATCACAGCCGCTTCGATTACGTCGCGTATTACTTTATAATATAAATATTTCTCCCAATCAAATTAAACAAAATTTCTAAACTTACACACAAATCCCAACCGAAGAAAGAAGACAAAACGATTACTTTTCCAAAAAACCAACACACTCAAAACCCTCCCAGATTGAATACAGAAGCATCCACGTCGCCAACGATTTTTCATAAAATTTTTAAGGTTGTAAACCAAACCCGGCCATAAAAAAACGCGCAGAACCGCGGCGTAATATAAAATAATCTTCGCGGATAAGTAAATTCTGTGCGAGAAAGTTTCGAGTTACCCGCGATACCGCAGGAAACAGCAGCCGGGAACAAAATTCCCCGACAGATAACGACGCTTCCGCGGCGAAGTATACGGAAATATGGAGCCGTTTGGACGGAACGGCCCTGGTATCTCCCTCGCAATGTGCTTCTCCTTTGAGGCCGCGCTAGAATCATGGTGTACGGACATCGTGCTTGGGGCAAGTGGGTGGACGACAGCCTTAACCCAGCCGGCTGTGAAATATATCGAAAGCATCATGGACGTCGCTAAAAGTTGCGACTGCTGCCAGCGTGTATTCCTCGAAATCCGACCATTTATCACGATTCTCGAGGAGGACGTCGATAGTGGCTTCCCTCGCGACTTCAGTTTTTCATTGGTCGATCGTGTCGACGCGACGGGACGCGATATTTCGCGATTTCCCCGCAAAACAGGGCGATATTTTCCGTCGTCAGACGCGACACGGTTTCCGAAGGGTTCCTCCATAGGTGGGGTGGAGAGATTGGTGGAATACAAGGCGGTGATATGCGCGAGAAAGCTTTGAGCTGGTGGGGTATCAGAGTTGCTTCGAATGGGGGGGGATTAAGGAAACTTGAGGAATTAGAATGGCGTAGTATAGAGTTTGAATAAAGGATTAAGTAATTGGGATATTGGTAACGATGGTAGTTGGTAGGATTTTATGATATGTTTGTGTAATATTCGTTATGTGCGAGGGTTGAGGGACATTGGTTTATGATCTGCGTGTGTTTTCTTTTGGAAACGAAGTAGATACGCGATGATGAGAAAAGTTAGAGGCTGTTGGAGACGATTGAGGCGGTTCGTTTGTCTCTTTCTTAACAGAGAAGTGTCGTTGTTAAGGAGAGAAAGTGTCTTCATATAACTCGAGGACCCGTAGGGTGTTCTGTGTTTGTTCCATCTCATCTGGCAGACACTTGATCCGCCAGTCCTTGCTTGCAAACCTGAGACTCTTTTCAAAACTACTTTTAACCCAGGGGAATGCGGCTATCAGCCCGAACTGAATACAAGATTTCCAAGGGTTCCATATCAAAACGACACAGTACAAAACTACACATGCAATTTAGGACACATCAGAATAGTGCACAGAAAGTAGTGTACATAGGATAGCGCACAGCAAGATTTCGCGCGCAACCATCTTCTCGTCGCCATCGACTGTTTCACAGCCGACGGTATTAGTATTGGTTGGGGTTAGATCAGGGCGGGGCGCGTAAAGCATGGTAGCGAACCGATGTGGGTACGTGTTAAACTCGGTAATTGTAATGTTGAATTATGTTTTTTGCGAATATCTCGTAAACCAAAGCCAACCACCAAAAAGTTTAAGGCAAAACGTTCGGAAATCGCAAGTGTCCTAAATTGAATGTGTCCTAAACCGCAGGTGTCCTAAATTGTATGTGCTCTATAAATTCCATGTGCTTTAAATTGTATGTGCACTACTTTCTGTGCACTATTCTGATGTGTCCTAAATTGCATGTGTAGTTTTGTACTGTGTAGTTTTGATACGAAGCCTTTCCAAGGAGCAAGGACAATAAACAGATGGCATCATGTGGTCACCAAACTGCACTTTCCTTTTCTTATAACTCGTAGGATTAACTTCCAAAACACGCTTCCACCAAAACGGAATTTGTTCTAGGGTAAACCAACCAGTGAATGACCGAATTGTTAAATGAGAAGCCCAGTAAATGACTTATTAATGTTTGTTTAATACGCGTAACTAAAAATATGGAATATTAAAAATGCAACTACACTCCATTTATAAACATATAATAATTTTTAAATTTATAATTGACATTTCTTCGCCTAATGGTCATTCACTGGTATGCGGTCAATTACTGGTTGGTTTACCCTATCACTTTTTTCTAAATATGTATCCTACTTCTGAACGGGACTTCATTGCTTTTTCTTAAACCAACCGCTAGTACTAGAATTCAATCTCTTTATACTGTCGAACAGAGCTTA
Organism: Andrena dorsata; assembly: GCA_929108735.1. Lineage (NCBI taxonomy): Eukaryota > Metazoa > Arthropoda > Insecta > Hymenoptera > Andrenidae > Andrena > Andrena dorsata. The sequence goes on along the minus strand of OV815488.1, from coordinate 78,952,403 downwards.
TAGAACCAGCAAAGAATTCATTCAAGTTCCATAGACAGAAATCAGTAGATGGAGAAATACGAACGCTTCAGCTCACAACTCATTTGTTACTTATATGTTGTTACATAATTAAATAGCCTATTGTCAACCAAATTATAATTAATTTATTTAGAATTTATTTAGAATATATTTATACATCTGACTGATTTTTATTTTATTAATATTTCGTTAAAAAATGTGGTATCATATATTTTAAATGAGAGGTTTTCCTTGCATAATTTCTTACTACTTTCATTGTTGCTTTTGCAAATAACATTGTAGAAAGCAGAATATAATGTAAAAACTAACACAGTTACACAGAAACTGGCACAGTAAACCTTCAAGTGTAAAGTGACCGTTCAAACTGTGAAAGAGACAGAAGCAGTGTTTTGGAAAAGCAATATGACGTTTCGTTGATTTTCAGAATTTTCGTATGGAGCAGTTTTTCATGAAAATATTCTATGCATCGAGAGAACTGAAAGTGTCTCCTCGTTTCGCCGTTTTTAATGTTACTGCAATGCTTTCGACGCGAGCTATGTTCCACGAGTAGAACAAGTCAGTCATGTATGGTGGCTTTCAAATTACTTTCACTATATCGAAATAACATAGACAGGAATCTTTTACAAAAATACAAATGTACTAGAGAGTACGAGTTAAAAGGATCGAAAGCAAGGAAAGTTGACAGTAATGAAACACGGATTTGTAAAAAAGGAGGAAGTCAGAGATCTGCAACTGAAACGACTTTCGAAACATGTTACTAATTTCTTTAAGTAAACTTCTCATAAAAATGAATGACACAGTACAGTACTCGATGGCCTCAATTTCCATTGAAACATTTCCTCTTTTTAATTTACAAGTAGCTTTATCGGCCAAAGACCCCGCGGCAAGTAGTATAAGTCAACCATTCACGTTACTCTGATTTAATACATCACCGTAGGAACCACACTAAAGCTGCAAGTCGAATAGCAACTAAAAACAAACGGTTTTAAAAATAGAGAACGACGCTAAACCAATAAAAGAACAAAGTTTTATAATCATCCCTTCCACCGGTTATAATCCTTCATCGGTTTCTTTCCCCGCGATAAGGAATTCAATTTATCAACTGCAATTACGTTCTATCGTGTCCTAAAACCGGAGATTTCGTGTCGAGACGTTTTCAGACGCCTGCGAAAGAGAAAGCGGCGGGCATTCACGATTAGCAATAAAAATATGAATTATAGGGTCGATAAGGAATACGATTTTCTGGAATACAGCTTCATCATATTGGGGTAATACTTTCTACGATGGGGTTCAATTGGGGAAAGTTATGCAGGAACCGACCAACCCTCAAACTGATAAAGAATAATTTAGTTAAGCACATTTCGAATCCCATAATATTGTGATCTTTATTTTGCAAACAATCACCAATCCATGAAATAACTCTTACATTATACAATTATTAAAACCACCAAGTTATAGTTCCATTTTAAGCTGAAAGAACAAAAGTCACAAAAAAAATTAAAAATAATATTAATTATAACACTCATCATTAAATAACCAATTAAAAAAATTGTAAAATAATCACGAAAAATAAAATATACCCCACAGAAATAATGCTACTTTTCTTTAACAATTAAAATCTTCAAACTAAATTTATTCAATTTCAAATTATTGAGGGTTGGTAGCTTCGAGCATAACTTGATTAATTATTTATCGATATGATATACGTCGTGGTAGCAGGTTGCTGGATGTTTTTCATCATATAAGGAAAAGCAATGCTTTCTTCCACGCACGTTTACGTCCTTCGTTAAAATCCCGGCTAATTAAGATCCACGATAGGGGCTCGCTTATTAACGATGACCGATTACACCCATTGATAGGGCGGCGCACATGTGAGGCGAATTTATTTCCTCGACTGTTGATCAGATAGGGAAGTGGCGTGTTGGGTTTACAAAAGACTCCCACATTAATGTAGTTTATCTAGTATAGGCGGTAGCGTCTAAATCAGATATTTTCTTACAGGGTGGGGGCGAGCGAAATCAGTTTAGGGCAACGAATCACGCCAACTAGCTGGTTCACTTGAATGTTTCCACTGGTTCCCGCCGCTCTGGTTATTTTCTTCGACATAGTTCTGAAACTGAGCGCTCCCCTCTGTCTCGCATAAATTTTGAATTTATGCAAGCATGCTTAAGGTCGGTTAATCATAAGCAAGTTTTCAGTTTAGAGTAATTCTTGAGAGTTTCGCAGCTTATCGCGGGTAAATGTTCGATAGTTTAATTGTTGTAAATGAAACGTCACGATACATATTGTTTAAGTATTAAGGGTAAATAAAAATTTGAAATTTAACTTGTGGTTTACATAGTGTTTCTACGGAAGTTGATAATATTGTAAGGATTACTAAAAGTAATGTTTAATTATGCAATTATTGAAGATATAATTTTTTAATAGATGTTTGTTTCATAAAGAAATGCGTAGTAGTTACTTTAGCGAAGACGGATAATGGGAAATTAGAGTTTCATGTGAATATTTATTTTCTTGTCCATATTAGTAGCCCTGTTTCATCAAGTACCTTTTTATAATTGAAACGCTTGAATGGAACTCAAATATCTCATATTACATCCGCGAATATCTCTGTAACACGAAGCTGCATCGCTGTGTCGCGAATCCCATAAACGCCATTATATTTCATTACAACAATTGCATCAAGTCGTAGGAATGAAAATTTCATTCGCGCGGGCCATTCTCTGTCATGCATATTTCACACGTTCCTTTAAAGGGACCGTGCCAGGGGAATAATCAACGAAAAGCCGCCCTAAAACTCAAAAAAGGTTTCTCATCTAGCGTTCCACGTTTCATTCGCGCCATTCCACTTTCCCCTTTCTTCTACACTTTCTAAAGTCTCTTCTGTAATAATAATATTACAAAGTAATAAATGAACGTCGATGATCTTACTTGTAAAATTAGAAATATTGCAGACTATTTAAAATGATAAATTTCAGTTTTTTGGGAGGTTGCTTATAGTCGACGAGACCATCTAATCTCCAAAATAAAAAATTTCCGTATTTCAGTTATACGTAAAGACATTAGCCTGTAATATTCTTAATCTTCTATTTATATAAATCAGTAAGAGTAATGAATAAAAACAGGAAAATAGAACCAAACTAATTCTTAACCACTGAATTTGTTCCAATCCTCTAAAAGCAATCCCTAAATTCTCACCCTCACCGTTCACACGTACTTCTATCATTTCTATCACTTTACACGTTGCAAATTTCTCCCACAAATTACCTATCATCACCGAAGTAACTCCCATCACAATATACTGTCTCCTTCCACCCTCCACCAAGCAGACTCCTTTCCAGCCACCCCAAAAACCAAATCGCGACGGAAAACACCCTCCCCTCCCACGATATCTTCCGCCCACAATCCACCCAACAACGATTCCCACCTCTACCATGCCCCCAGCACATTTTAAATCCCCACTGCCGAAAAATCGCCAACACGGTAAACCTATTGTTCCCTCGACCTTAAATCCCTTCCAAAAAGCAAACACTTAAATCGTCCCATCCCACCCCCTCCAGCGCAGAGGTCCACACACGTAACCGTGCCGAGCAGACTCGCCGAAGGAAGCATTAATCTTGATATTACACAGACATTTCGCGAAAAAACTGCCCGCCACGGCTAATGTACGTATCGCATCCGGCGACGAATCGGGCTTGGCGCAGAATACAAGCAAACGAAGACCCAGCCAACGTGGCTGGTTTAATTTAATATTTCAACCCCCTACCAGCGCGTCGCTCGGTCCGCTCCGCCGCATTTGCTATTAACTCGACGCCGCACCGCAGTCCCTCCATTAGCTATTCCCCCCATTTTTCCTCCTCCTCCCCCCCCCCCCCGCCCCGTGATCCTTCCTTTCCTTCTTATTATTATCCCCTCGCCGCGAGTGGAACGTTCTGTTTTCTATTAATAATCCGGGCCGAGCTTTCGTGAGGTTCGACTACTCGCCGGCGCGAGCCAAGAGATCGGCCCTCGGCGTTGCTTTCGCCGCCCCCAAGGCCGACAAGTTATTCTCGCGGCGCTTCTTCATCGTCGCGTGACGGGTCAAGGGTCAGGGAAGGGGGCGCGAGGAGATAGATTGACGGGGGACGTCGAACGATTATTTTTAGGGGCGTCGGATGAATTTCTTAGCGGGCCGCGATGCAATTAGGCACACGAGGCGCGCTATCCGTGCCTAGCTCGGGTGTAACGAAAAGTTCCCGGTAAGGGGCGATGACGGGATCCCTTGGACAGCCTCGCTCGACTTATCGAACTGTTGCCGCGCTTCTATTGGGCACCGAGTGGCTGGTGTAGTTCCCTTGAATCAGACGGAGCTTGTGGAAGCACCTACGGAAACGATTGGTTTCGAGCGGATGCACTTCGCGGGAATCTACAATTCTGTTCAAACGTCAGCGGACACTCGCAAGGAATGCTTGGTAGGGTTTATACAAAAACCGTTTTTCGAATTCCACTATTCCCAAAAAACCGCTCCAACCGGTTTTCAAATTTTCACAAAAAAGTGTAATTAAAATAGAAAATAAATATTTGTCCTTATTTTAAGATTCTTCAGCTTTTTAATGTTTAATTACAAAAATATAATAAAATATACTCTATCTATACAAAACCAAATAAATCAAAAAAATTAAAATAACTACAATCCGTACAAATCCGTAGGGGAGACCGGGGATAGTTTGGACACGGGGATACATTGGACAGTTTTAAAATTGCCAACATAGTGTCATGATTATCGCAATTTTTTTGTAGTTTGTGCCTATGCTCACACCAAATCATATGATATTCAATATGGTGTGTTCCATCCACGAATGACAAAGTAAGTCACACTTTTCAGTTCTTGTATGTTACTGTATAATATTTTCATCTACTTTTTCTTGTGATTCGGATACTTCATTATGGACGAATTTTGTTGTAACTTTTTTGAGGCATTGCTGAATGTGTTTAAAATAAAGTAATGCTATGCAAAAATCAAAGTATCCTTATTGAGGAGAGGCACGAATCATTTTGTTTTGATTTGATATGAGGGGTTACATTGGACAGACATGGGAATACATTGTCGCTTGACGTTTTTAGCTGTCAAATCTATAATTTTGCGAATTTTACTATAAACCAAGCGGCATTTTATTCAAAAAGGATAGTACTTTTGGAAAATGCAATAATAAAATCGATTATCCGACTGCCTAGTCCCCTTAAAGTTTCTGAGCAAAGGAAACGCTATAGGTTGCCGCTTGACGTTTTTAGCTGCCAAATCTATAATTTTGCGAATTTTACTATAAACCAAGTGGCATTTTATTCAGAAAGGATAGTACTTTTGGAAAATGCAATAAAAAAAATCGGTTTTTCGACTTCCTAGTCCCCTTAATAGCCCAACAGGCCCCAACTGGTGTAAGCAAATCTTGTAAAGTTTTTAAACTTCATTATTTCTTATCTATTTGTGATTTTAAATAAATTATATATTCATTGGATTATTCATTATCATTTATTTCCACCTGTCCAAACTATCCCCGTGCTATGTCCAATGTAACCCCACCAATGGGGATACTTTGGACAATATGCATCTCTGAACTTTTTTCATCTCAAAATAATACTAGGGAATGTGCGGCCCGTTTATCAGGTTCAAATGAATAGCGCACATTCTGAGCTATCGAATGCTGTACCATTTATAGCCGTAAGGCATCTTACCGGCCCGCTAAAGACTATTAATAAAAAATTGTCCAAACTATCCCCGGTCTCCCCTACAGTTTTTGAGTTCATTTAATATTTATGGATCTACAAAAATATAACACGATGAAATACGGTGCATACAAAACCAAATAAAAAACTAAAATAACTAAAATCCATACAAAATATAAATTACGAATAAATCTTTATATCATTTAGTATCTTTCATCCGAAAATTTGAACTCATGAAGGTTAGTATTAGAGTAAACTGTTGCCTCCTACAATATGCTTGTGTCCGAGGCAATTTCAAGTCAAAATATTAACGTTCGTACTTAAATAATTAATTCATTTTTACTATATTTAGTATATAAAAGCGTATTTCTTAAATTTAAAAACCGATTTTAGAACTTTACAAATTTATAAGAACAAAGAGTTTTTAACCTGTTTAAAAACCGACAAACCCTAATGCTCGGTAACTCGAAAATGCAAATAAATTTTAAACTTTGCAGAAATGTAGCTCGTGTGATGCTAATAACCTAACCATTTTTTATTTCGGTAATCGATATGGTTATAGGAATAAAAACACCCCCTCAAAGAATTTTTGAGTATTTACATTATCGCGAATATCTGTGAGGCCGTGAAAGATATTGAAAAAAAGTTTAATTCAATGATTTTCGGCATTTGATATTCTACAATACGGTGATAGGAGTAAGAGGATTAAGCTACAATACAGTTAAGTCTGTCGGACCTCCTCGACATTTCCATTCTTCCAAAGAAAAACTTCCAAAGCACTCAAGACTTTCAAGACTGATCAGTACTTGGAGCAGTCCCAGTTCCCCGAAACACTCAAAATAATTTGAATCTTCATCTTCCCCACTTATTCCAACATCGTCCCACCGAATCTCCCACGGCTACGTCACAAGCAACGCGTGGAATAATTATTTGCTGCCACGTTCGACCGCGCTCGTCAATTAGCTCCGCCATTTCCTCCCATTTCCCTCTATCTACCGCTAGTAACATCACTGTGTACACCTTCGTTCGCGCTCGAATCACCGTTCCTCGAGGACTTCCCTTCTCGTGATTACATCCACCCCTCATCGGCGTGGCCGATGACACCGCGGCCGCGTGCCGCGCGCGTATTAACAGCGACGTTGAACCTCGCTGCGAACGACGTTGAAATCAAGAAACGAAGGGTATTTCGATACCGCGGGGGTGGCGCGAGGATGTAACGCGGACAACGGGCCCCGGGGATGGTTGGCGCGGTCTCGATCGGCTCGATAAAACGGCCACCATCGATACCTGCTGTTCGGAAAATATCCGCCGCGGAGTATTAAGGCAGCCGCTGGAATCGAGAATTATGGCCCCTTCACGGTGAAGAAAAATTGATGTGCCGACAGGAACTGGCTGCGGGCGAAAATTAATCCCGCCGGGGACGAAAAAGGGACTGCGCCAACCAACGGTTCGTGTTCGCGAATATATTCGTCTTTTCCGGGTGGTCGCGCGGATTATTCTTCCTTCAAGATCACCGATTAGAGTTTCCGGGCAATTGGGACAGGGGTGTCCTTTACGTTCTTTCGTGTTGCGAAAATGGCTTCTCGGGGGTAGAGATTTATTCAGACATCCTTTTCGATTAAAGTAGGAGGTGGGTGGCTTTTGGATGATTAATAGTTTTGGAGATGAAAATTCAGTCGTGCAGCTTGTTTTTTCGGGAAATGGGCTGAATTAAGTGGTTTGGTGGCATGGATTTTTTAAACAAATTGGAAACTAGCAAAGGGATGACTTAAACCCCACCTAAATTCACACGAACTACGTCATATTTCAATTTTACCAAAATCCATGGCATAGGATGGGGAAAAAATGAACAATTAGGTGTGGAATAATTTGTAGCCGTAATATTGCAAATTTCGAGGTCCCTTATCTTTTGAACAAATTAGAAAGCAGTTAAATGGTGACTTAAATACTCCTCTTGTTCAATTCCAATATAAATACGAATTAAATCCTCACGCAACGAAGATTGCTTATTTCTCTTCAGTTAGGTGGCACTTGTGCAGTTTTCTTTAATTAGACGTTGTAGGTATAACACTTTATAACGTACATAGAGAGTAGTCATTTTGTAAATGGGCGGTGAAAACTATTTTTCGTAACATTTAAAAGTCATATAACAACTGACTCAGAAATGAGACACGTACGCAGCCGCTTCGAGGAATTTTAATAAAACATTTACGGGGTTGTATACTCCAGCTACTTTTAATTCCGAGGACTGCCGTGTTTCATTAGGACTTGCGAAAAATACTGCAATCTGTGTAAAAAGGAATTCGTATGTATCCGCGATGTGCAATTCGCGAAGTTGGAAAAACTCAAAGTCAAGCTTCAGACGTAAATGCCTTATTAAAATTCCTTTGACACGGAAATTAATTACTGAAGCATTTTAACTTTCCCTATTGTGCGTTTGCATAGAAAACTTTTTAATTATCTTCTACCAGTATTCATTGCAATTACAAAACTAAAAACGAATAATTTCAACATGTTAAGAAGAGCAAACAATTTTTCTCCAACAAGGAAGGCAAAATTTAGAAACAAATGGCAACGTTGTGCCATATAAAGCAAAAATAATTGGCAAGACGAGCTTCATTAAAGGTTTCATGCACTTGAAATATTAATTGACGAATATGGTGGACCATGATGTTATACGTGAAAAAATGAACTCGTAACAGGGTGAACGATAATATTCGCATATAATTAACGCCAAGAAAGTTTCGTCGCTTCGGGGGGATTAAACTCGCATCCTCGCCATTGTCGAACGCGCGAATTCATTAGTGGCACCGGCTCTCCGCGTGTTCAGCGTACCACTAATTATAAGTTGCGCGAGTTCGACTTTCATCTTTAATACGGTTCAATCAGGTAACCGGAACGTTCGTCCTTGCAGCTGGACAATGTCGAAATATAGAGTACCGTCTCCATAATAGAATACCGTTTTTCTAAACTATGTGCTACGGGGATCGTTTTGAACCAATAATTTGAAATAAACAAGAGTACATTTAGCAACAGTTTGTCAAAAAATTGAAAATATTTGCATTTTATTACGACCAAACTGGATTTTCAATGGGTGTTGGATTACACGTTAAGATTGATTCTCAGTTAAGATCTGTCATCTAAAAGTTATCCTTGAAGTGTAATCTAATTTCATTATTAACAAAAAAAAATGGGTAGTATTATTGGAACTCGTTATGTAACTGAAAATCAAGTAGAAACACTGTAAATTTTAAAAATAAAATGATATGGTAATTTTCATTTCCTAGGCAAATCATTGCACACTGAATCCATATTTGTTCTAACTTTTCAACCCAAAATACTTAACCCTCTGTCATCTGACTGATGCAAGGTCAATTTATAATAAATTACATACCAGCATCGAGATCCAATTAAGAAACTTATGTTACACAAAACGTGTACGAACAAAATTGCGTTACAAACCAAAGGGGACCTTTTATCATCCGCGTGGTCTAGTGTCAAACTATTCACTGGTCCAAAGATTAAGTTTCTGACACTCTGTTACGGGAAACCCTATATTCTGCACACCATTCCAAAGGTGCAATTGCTGCACGAGTTTCACCTGTCCACGTCCACGTTAATTGAAGTCCAAGAGCCACTGTGCACCGCTTGATTAAATTCTGTTTTAACTGGTCGTATCGAGGCGTAATTTTCGAACAGCCACGCGCTACATACCTGCCTCTATCGGTCGTCCGATGGGAACGACGAACGAAAGCTTAGAACCCTTAGAGAGTGCTTGGGGTTCCTCGAGGGAGCGAGAATGATAAGGTTGTTGTTCACGAGAAACGACGAGAGAAAAAATCGAACGATTCTTCCAACCGAAACGTTGATACTAGTAAATATAAAAATTTTCAAAAATCGAGCAAATATAGTCACGTTCGTGGAACAATGGCCCCGCATATTGACGTCCATAAACGAAATATAAAATTCAAAATTTATCTGAATGTAAAAAAATACAGTTTTGATACTACAACCAATCCTTCCACGAACCAACCAGAACACACACCATGCCACATTTTATGTCCTTGTCAATTGTCCCCTATCCCATTTCTTCTTCGACTATTCCGCGTTTTATATGTCTCTCTCGTTCCGTAAACGCGTACATCTTCTCGCGGAAGTTTGTCATTTTCCTTCGAACCGTTATTACGCGACGCGTAGTACGACGTAAATATACGATCATATTTCACGCGGTGCTTTAACGTTTTAACAGTTTTTAGAATTCAAAAGTCTCTATCAATGTCGGTGATGGATTTGAACGTCCTGTAACGCGACGGTGGACAGAATGTCTAGCAAAGTACAGGCTCCTTTGACTGCAATCCAGTCAGTTATTCTCGCTCATGCATGGCATGAATTATGCAACAATGTGTGCGTCATTTGTGTTTGTTTGTTTGCCCCGGCAGGGAAATTTGCTTGCGACGCGTTCGCCGAGAATATCACTTGATTCCTGCGCGCTTGTGCGCGTGTGCACTTCCACTTTTTGCACTTTTTCAAACGTCGGGAAGGAATGGTCGGAAAACGTCGGGATTGCACGCGAAATGCTTCGCGGGTGGATGCTGAATCGTGTGTTTTTCATGGGGATGCGGAACTTTGTCAAACCGCTTATAAAACTATGTTGCTTGGTATGCGCATTGTTGGTGTTTATTTAATTATGAGCTATTCAGGTGGAAATTAATATTTTTGTCAGCTGTATGTTTATTCCTACTAGCCCTGCTAATATAATAAATGCTAAAGTCTGTTTGGATGTTTGCTACTCAATCACGACGTAACTACGCAACTAGGACCAGGAATAATATATAGGATACTTTTTGTCCCGATTATTTTAACCGATCTGGACCAAATTTTGCATAATTACGGTTTAGAACACTGCGGAAAAAATAGGCTAACATGAAATCTGGGCATCCCACCCCTTCCCCCTTGCGCTTATATCAACGCCTACACCATTACTTCATTGTGTATTAAACTCTTCACGCGAAAAATGATTTGTAAACGCATCAGCGTCGATTCGTAACCGCAGAGCCCCACTAACTAATCGGTCACGGAATCGAGCGTTATCAGAATCGAAATAGCAAAGCTATCCAACGATTGCAACGTGCCGGCCGTAAAATCTGATCTCAAGCCATGCGTCAGAGTGAATTTCATTTTTCCAGCCCGATGATCCGTCATCGACGTTCAAAGTTCGCGTCGTTGCTCGCGAAACGTCGATAACACCCTGACGAACAGCGTTTTTCGCGCTGGCCAATCGCCATTTCGCCGAGGATGGAGCATGGTAACGCGTGCATGGGCCGTGATGACTTGTTGGACATGCCTGGGGATCACCGATCATCTATTTGTGTTTCGGCGAGCTTCGATTAAAATCTGTGTATTTTGTCGCGATACGCAGCGAACGGTTGGCGATATCCGCGCGAGTTTTTGTTCCTTTATTAACCTGTCAGTTGGTTGGATGACGAGTTAACTCGTCGCTTGGAAATCAGTTAGGTGGGTTTATTAAACATTAGGGGCAGAGTTCCTTCCTCGGTAGGAGTGTGATTGGAAAGTTTTCTTGAGAAATTCAGTCCGTTTGCTCGATGAATAATATATTTAATGATAAATAATGATAATAATTCTGCAGGTTTCTAATCGAAACTGATTAGAAAATAATAAATAATTTATGAATTAAGGGGTTTGTTTACAACTAAATTTTCGTCGTTTCAGTGCGATGACTTGTGTTATTGTTGAAATGTTCTGAAGCGATGTGGAATTTTCAATTGCTCAGATTACATTAACAGGTAATAATATTCAAAGCGAACAGAGTGTTGCTTACGTGACATCACCGTGTGTTTACAGTTTTAGATAAAATTATTATATACTGTGCTATTTAATTAGCTTTGAAAGCCATTAAAACTAACTAAAATGATCTACTACGATTATGTAACGATAGTTGTTCGGTTCTCATGTTGTTACAGTTATTGAAACGATGCGGAAAATACGTGCCCTAATGCCTGACATCCACACTATGAATTAAATTACAAATAATATTTCAAATATCTCTCATGTTGTCCTTTACATTATTACAAATAATATTTACCATTACTGTCGCAAACCTCTGCATAAAGAAGAATGGCTGCGAAGATAAAGAAACAAATGTCCATATGTGTCATTCTGATTAACAACGAATGTTACTGTAATTGCAAAAGTAAAATACTGCTTCTGACACAGATAGTATAAATTATTATCCCACAACTGTAAAATATTACCAAAGGAGAAATGAAAAGATAAACGACCAGAGATCCCAAATCTGACTATGCATCCATCACTTCATTATTACAAATTCAAACTGGAAATTTACAGGAAATATCTTTAGTTATTGCCAATCCTTGGTACAGTTACCTTAAATCGATTCCTCCGAATATTTCCTAGCGTATAAAACTATCAGTCCAGGGCTTTCCAGCAATGAATACTTCACGTCCCATTTAACATTCTCCTCCATCAAACGTTTCCTTATCTTTAACCAAGCAGGAGGTACGACCTATGTCGAATATGTGACTCATCTTAAGTCTTCAAGTGAATTGCACTAGGTATTATAATTATCGTGTTTTATACATATGCTGTATAAAGAAATTGCTTGTCTATTTTTCATGAGGAAATATGTGGTACTGCATCTCTGCTTCGAAAACTAATATTCCTGTACACTTTTCTCTTCCCAAGCTATGTAGAACCACGTATAATTTAGAATATGGCGAAGCTAGTCGGATTATAATGTCACAGATACATTGGTAGCATCTGTGCATACCGAGTGTTTAAATATGTACAATCGTAACCATCCGGGGAAGCTGTTCCAACGAATTTCAGACGATTAATTAGAGAAGCAGCAATCCTAACCAGCGAGGAAATATTAAACCAAAACTAAACGCTTCTCAGTTTCTCCTGTTCCGTTTTATCTGTAGTTTCGATACTCGTGCGTTCGAGTGAATATCAATGAATATTAACGACTTTATGGTAATTTTAAGTTATATCCTCGATCTCATTAGTACTTCAATACCTCAGATTTTACAGCAAAATTTACTGCCCTTGATTCTGAATAATTTTGAAATCGCCGTGTATAGCCAAAGTCGAATCAAATTTAAACAGTTGCCGCATAAATCAGATGTACATGGACGCAATAAAGACCCTTGGAGCTTCAGTTTGATATTGTAACGATCTGCGAGATGTAGTGGTATGCTTCAAAGAGGAATCTAAAACTCTCCATGATTATAACATTTGGGGAATACATAATACCGACGAGATATGAATAATTGAATACCTAATTATAAATCAGACAGGAATAATGGAAGAAGTCATTTGAAAAAATACATAACAAACAGTAACCATCTGAATTGTAGTGAGAAACTATGAAACTGAATGTTTCAAAGTGGAGTTTCAAGAATAGTAGTGTAAAAGTGCCACATAATAGTTCTTAAATTATAAAAAGAAAACACTTAATTTAAATTACTATTAAAAAAGGAACAAACAAAATAGCCACACTTTTCAATAAAAAAAATTACTGGCATATTGGCCCTTTTATAGGGTTATTAGTACCTAATTATGAAAATTTTCAATCTGCCTCATTTTGGCACTCGGCCCGTTTGGAACGTACATCTACTCTAAAATTTTCGAATTATAGTAGCACGTTTCAAAGAGAAATCTGAAATCTTTTATAATAACATTTGCAACGCCAATAATATCAAATAGATTACTACAATTAAAAAATTACATGGGTCATTTTTTCCCGCTGCTTTTAAATACGTCGACAGTGTTTCTGGAACCGTTAAATTCCAGGTATAGTTTCGCATCAGAGCAGCCTTTGATAGACGAAATCGTAATTCTGTTCCACGGTTAAATCACTTTCCAGTATCTCGAACGGGAGGCTAGCCGTGCCAAGACACCGTGTGCATTCGCAGCTGCTCGCATTTCCCCGATATGATCGTGGGATGCCTGTGGCTGACAAAGAGCGCCCGTACAATGCAACCTGTGCAACGTCTTAATGCAACCTCGTTACGGATACATGAAATCGCGATGTTAACGGAGGATTAGATGCCCAATCATCGCAGCATGCCTGGCTGCATATGAAAATGCAATTACGCCGCGCCGTGAGCATCCGAATAGGAGGGGAGACTTCTCTGGCCCAACATGCATTCCACCAACTTTATATTTCATCCTTTGTATATGATTGTTTCGCGAGATAATTTCTGACTACGCCTGTGAGTCGAAGTTTCATACTTTATTCAGAACAGAGATACAGAGAGCCTCGCTCCAGATAAGGGTTTTGCGAAGTTCTTGTAGGAAGATATCTGAGAACAATGATTATAGTTGAAAACGCAGTTTTGTAGTTTCAGTGTGTAATTTAATTCTGTGCAATTTTGTTTTACTTTGGATTCTGTTATCCGGAGAAATTAATTTGAAGTTTATTTTGTTTAGTTTGAAGTGACATTTGAGCAGTAATGAATTTTCTTTGCAATTTATTTTATAGCCCATATATTATTAGTTAAAGAGGCAGCGTAAAATTAGGTATGTTATGGATTAATATTTGTAAAGTTGATGGAGATTTTGTTTTTTGCAGACTGGGTATGAGAAGAGCATTCTACGATTAAATTAATTTCGTTTCAAGTGGAAGCTTATATGTCATATGAGAATAATGTTAATTTGATAATGTATATTATTAAACATTTATGTTTTTAGCTTATTCATGAACGATTAAAATTATGATTGAACATACACTGTTGAGATGATAATAGACTATTAGCAAAGGATTAACTGCAAAACGAGAGTAATAAATTTTAGGAATTTAAAGTCCCTAATATTATGTGCACTATTAGAAAGATCTATTTACTAGTGCTATATTCGTGAAGCAATTATTCGAAACGTAACGTTTGACGTGTCTACGACGTAACCTGCTGGTGTGTGTCTGACCACATACTGAGCGTTTCTACTTGCTCGTATTACATATCTAACAGTCTTATCAATAACAGTAAGTAAACAGTGCTCGAAGCGGATTGAAACGAAATTTTTAGAGCATCCTCGACCCTATTTTTACAAAAGTAAATATTCAAAATCATATGATGCGACTAAGTGTGAAAACAATTAAACTGACAAAAAAGAGATTAATTCGATAATATGATACGCTTGTAGAGAAACAATTCAACCGGCACTTAATTCTAAAGCTACTAGCCTGTAGCATTGAATATTGCAACCTATATAAAATTTGAAACTAAACGAGTTAAGGAAGAAATTCTTTCCACATTTTACACAGAGCCTGATGGCATAAAACTGACACTTTTACTTTTCCTTTGAAGATGACTTTATGAGCAGCTTGTATTTTTAATTCGATTTGCTAGATAATGGGTCCGCAAATAATCTCACCTCGTAAAAAAGTCTTTAATTTTCAAGGGACTATATTTTTTCAACAGTACCTACTTTCAAGACTTAGGAGAATATTTTTAACAACCGTTCATTCTCTGCGTACCTATACAACTTAAGAGACTAAGTAGTCAAGTTTTAAATACACTTTTTGAAGTGATTATTATGAATAAGCTGCACTATTTCAAAGTTACGTTTCTTATTTTGAGTAAATATTTGCTTACACTTCATCGAACAATGAGAACCAATGAAGCAGAATCTCAGATACAAATATAGTATATATAATAATAAATTAAAGCTCAGATATAAATCTTCTGTAATATTGTCAAGACTTTCTTCTGCATATGTAAAAATTAGATTATTGCAATGTAACACTTTCCACTGAATCGTGATAAAACTACATCGAATAATGTTTGTCCCTGTATTTTAAATAGAATTTTTTACGCCATGATAATATGATGTTTAATGACACTTCAGCTCGGGAATCGACTGTTTATCACCCGTATGCATTGTTCCGTGAATAGTCTGCCGCGTCTTTACGAGTACGTAAAGCACGAGGGTATTCCGCAGAATATGAGAATTTCTTAATGGAGCGTCGTTAAAACTTCGTTAGCACACGTTGATTTAACGTGACGTTGATCAAAGCGCTCACTTCCAGGCAACTTCCGCATTCGAGGGGATATCGATACTTACGAAGAAGTTAGAGGATGAAAATGAAGACAAAGCGAAGACGAAAGCGTGTTACAGATATAATTAGCAACGACATATTATTTCCCTCCTAGCAGCGATCAAAGAAATTTTGCGAAACGGGTAATAGTTCGTGTGAAAAACTTTGAATTAATGGATTAAAGATGTAAAAAATTTAATAATTTAATTTCTAGATAAGGAAATTAACTGATGTTCAAAACTATAAGTGAATTAGTTATTTAATGACGATTAGAATTAAATATCTTCCTACCAGAATAATATAAAATATGTAATTGTGATTTATATGTGCTTAACTATACTTTTGCGATTTTGGTAAAAGTTTGGAATTTGATAACTTGATAATAGATGAAACTGACCAATTTCGCAATAGATTGGCGAGACAAATTAATTTAGTAAAATGGTTGTGGGTTATTTATGATCACATTTAGATTCTTTTTCAGTGTGCATTGGTAGAAGATATTCTTATCTATTTCTCGAAGCAGGCGATGACAGAATTATTGTGATTACACTAGGGAGAAATGCATAAAAATGAAATGAGAAACTTACGGAATACGATAATATTCTCGAATGGTCCCGTTGAAATTACGTAGGAAAATGAGCTGGTTCAAACTAGGATCGAAATTACTTGAGAAAATTCTAACATCCTCCTTGGACGTTCCTCGACGAAAATCGCAATTCCTTCACGATGTTCATGTGCGAACTTCAGACTAGTAGTCACATTGAAATCACAACGCGAAGAGAGGTACAAAATTTCATTTACCTAATTAAGAAACCTTAAATAAATGTTTCTTTTCCAAATGATGACTTTCATTTGAGCAATATCTCGATTTAACGGTGACCAATTAAAAACGCGAAGCTCGTGGAGAAGAATATTTCTGTAAATTCTTTTATGTCGTACTCGTAAAAGGGTAGAAATATTTTGTAGGGTTTAAAGAGTGCACAGATGGAATTATACTCGATAGATTTTGGCACTATTGTTCATCAAATTATTAAAGTTACTATTTTGAGAGAAATATATAAAACTTCAGGAGTGTTATATGTATCATACTTGAGTTTTAGAATATCCAAACGAATTTCAATGAAGTGGTAGGACTTTAAGCAACCGAATTAATTTTTTCTCACACTGTCGTAAACAATGTGAATGAAGAAGAATTCAAAATTGTAAAGCAAAGAGGAAAATTTGTGAATGTCACAACATTATTTTGAAGTCGCTAATTAACTAATAGCAGACCACTAAGAACTTTATCTTTAGTTATGGAGATGACTACAGAAAAGGTGACATAATAATTTTGTAAACGTTTGCAATACCAAGGATTTCTTTTTCCTATTTTAGAAAACAATGAGAAGGGACATCTAAAAATACGAAACATTAAAATTATTCTACGTGGACATTTAATTTAGAAAAATTTCCATTTACACCTTGTCAGTCCATTTTTTTTAATGAAACACTTTGCTCCGAAACTCTATTATGCATACGAAATCGTTGAAAGTTTTCCTCGACGAACATCGCGAAGCAGCGGGTAATTACAGTGGCAATTATAATTTAACGCATAATTAAACGCGCTACCATATGAGATTAAACTACTGAAATATTTTGCACCCGAACAGATGAAGCCCACCGTAAAGTAATAATAATGTGATTATTGGCGATGGGACTTGCCAATGGGATTACGTCTGCGGTCGATGATAATTCAATGATTTCACCCGACGGGAAGCGAAATCGGCCACTTAAAGCCGTCCGCGCCGTTGGCGAAAACTCAATTCGAGTCGAAAGCAATGTAGATTGCGCCGTGAGACTTTTACCTGGGTTTGTAACTATTAAGGCCGTCGCCCATTTCGCCGAAGCGAAGCGCGCCGACCAAAGCGAAATCTTCGTCGGCGCTGTTCTGTTATGCCGTGTTTATAGGCGAACACGAACAACAACATTGTTCGCGAACGTTTTCGTCTGTACTTGCTGTGTAATATCAGTATATAAAAATATATTAATCGTAAAAATTGTATTGCTATATGTATAAATTATTCGTTAGCAAATGCTAACGTCAAATGCTAAAGTCAGTGCAGATTTTTATATACTGATATTTTTGTAATAAATTTTTCACACTGTGATAAATATGTTGTACTTGGCTACACTGCAAATGGCGGACACCCCCCACTACTCGCATCACTCTTTCTGTCGGCTGTTAGCAGTCTAGTGTAGGGCTCTAACGAATATTCGAATAATCTAAGTATTCGAATATTCGAATATTCGAATACCACAGAATTCGAATAATTTCTTCGAATATTCGAATATTCGGATCTATCGAAGTTATGATTGCACCGAATACCAATCTGAACATGAGATATTTGTTCACAGTTTATCGTGAAATTCTTTTCATATTGGCCTTTACAATTATTTGTTTTTCAATCGATAAATTTTTAACTTTATTAATCTTTGGTAAATTTATATATTTTGAAACGAAAACAACTATCAGTTATTAGTATTATTATTTTTATAATAATAAGTGGACAACCCCGACGGAATCGGCCGAATAAGGATAAAATGTATGAATGATACAATGTTATCCCGTAAAAGGAAGCAAAGAATAAAATTCTACTATTGCTATTAATGAGCATTACAATTCAACATATAAATATTTTTAATACACTAGGTCCCTATATTTAAATAGAATTTATACTTTTCGTTGCAAAATTCATAGAACCAATGATTAATAAAAGTCCAAATTCATCGTTTGAAAAACAAATAATTGTAAAGGCCAATATGAAAAGAATTTCACGATAAACTGTGAACAAATATTTCATATTCAGATTCCTATTCGGTACAATCAGAAATTCGATTGATCAGAATATTCGAACGTTTGAATATTCGAATATTCGAATAAATTATTCGTATTCGAAATTATTCGAATTATTCGAATATTCGAATAGTCGAATAATTAGAGCTCTAGTCTAGTGTAGTATATAGAAGTCTGTGGTACACACCAAGAACAGACGAAAACGTTCGCGAACAATGTTTTTGTTCGTGTTCGTCTTGGTGTAAACGCGGCATTATATAGGCGATGCGTGATCGCTGCTGTTCTGTCATATGACCGATGCTTTTCGACGCTTCGGCATAGTGGACGACAACCTTTAAAGTGCTAATCCACGATCAGATTTTACATGCGAGTTTTCTATCACGAGACAAAAATCTCAGTGACAATAAAATGTAAGTAATGGAAACAAAAGAATTATAATAATGGAGTTTAAAATCTCATGTGACATACGATATTTATATTTCATCGTGAATTTGTACCTTTACTTATTACTTTTTTCTAATTTCTTGTTTTCGCGATTCAGGTATACATTTTGGATCCGTTGTATCTAAGATCCATAACATAATAAAAATATGAAATTATTACCGACCTTGCCCTGCTAGTATACAAAATGTTTTCCTTCAAGCTTTTCATTTTATTGGTCATTTTTACCACATAACCCCATACAATTTAGTCATAGCAATATAAGAATAACCAACATATACAAAGCGAATTCCATTATTTTCCCTATCACAAATCTTGCACACTCGCATCAGTGACCTATTTTCTCACATTTCTCAACCAGTCAGTTACACATTTTCTACGTGCTTCGAATTTCAAGACAATATCTCGGATTTCGTCGAGCCACTCGACATTTAGACAACACAATGGAAGTCCCTGTGCAACACAATTGCTGAAATCTTCAGAGGCGACGTTTCACATTGTTAAGCTATAAAGAAACACCAAAATTTGTCTTCCAATACAGAGAGGACTAAAAACCGACGTCGTTTTAGAATCTTTTTTAAGAAAGTAATAATATTATTGCACCCATAATTTTTTTTATAAATTATGTCACATCTTTGACTATAATACTTAATTTTTGTATGTAAAAATATCAGTCGTTTAATAAAGTTATAGGAGTTACTTCCAAATGCGTCATTCGCTGCGGCGATTTTCCGTATGCACTTCCAATTAAACAGATTTTACATGTAAGCAAAAAGCAAATTAGTTTCCTAAAATATATTAACAAATGCTATTTTTGACAGGGTTGATTTAAAAAAAAGTTAATTTTTTAAGCAATGGCAGTTTAAATGATATATTCAATTTTCAAACATGAAATCTTGCCTTTTTATGCAATAAAGAAGAAACTATGAATCAAATTGAAAATCCGCACTGTCAAAAACTGTATAATAGCGTATCACATAGCTATAAAAATTTGAAATAAATCGGTTAAATAGTTTTTGAGTAATCGTGGGAAACGTCTTTGAAAACCCGGTTTCGAGGAAATGCATTTGAAGTTCTCATCGATTTATGACAACACGCGACATGTTTCACTTCTAATGTCTATGCATTTGATACTTCTGCGAATTTCAATCCCAAATTTTGGGATAACATATCAAACACCAGAAATATTTTTAAAAAAATCAATCTTTTGGCATATCTGGATGTACATCCCCACTTAATACCAAAAATTTCTACCTTCTGTCTTCTTCCACAAATAAAACACATTAAAAAGTCCACTAGTAACTAACAAATTATTGCTTATCAGACCAACTGGCCCAGGACCCCCCTTTTAATTTAAAAACGATCGCTCGGAAGAGCCTCCCGTTTCCATAGCCATCAACAAATATGCTTCTTCTCGCCTCGATATGCTCGCGACGACAGATTTTCCTCGTCATTCTCCCGTCTCTTTCGCCCATGCACGCGTGAAAGCCTCCATTAGCTGTCAATGGGGTGTCCATAAATCAGCATGCCGGCTGTAGTCGTATCGATAACAGCGACACAGGCTGGTGTAATCGATGCTCCATTGGTGGCTACCACACGGCGAGACTTTTCCGTCGCTTTCGACGAAAGCGAAATTAAACATTCGTGATTAATATGATCGGCGAATTTAGTGCCGTTACTGGCGAATGCCTATTGCATGGCCAAGCATTTATTATCCGTTGTACTATTGCTGCTGCATAAAGGGGGTTGGAACGGTTGGTTCGACGTACCTCGTGAAATACGCCGCCTATTTCTGGAATCTTTGGTCAAACTTCCAGAGTATGTTCTCTTGATTGTGGAAAGGTCAGGTTGAACGTATATTTGTATGGGCACAGACAGTGATGCATGTAGGTGTGTACGAAGCAATAGTGAGGTCTTTACTGTTCGTATAAAAAAATAGAAAAAAGATTTTGGTTCTGATACTTGGTGACACAGTGATGGCCAAAAGATTGGAATTACTTGCAGATTTTAGTCAAAGAATTGAAGAGAACTTTTGTTTCTGATCGTTGGTGATCTCAATTTTTATATAATCTACACAATTTCATTTAAATTCGTATTCACTTCAAATAATCGAGAAGAAGATCACACTTGAGTAGGAAAAACGCTGCATGATAAGTAAATAAATCTGGGTGAAAATCGCGAAGGATAATCATGAATTAATTAATGGAACGCGATCGTTCAAAGCTGAGTGGATTCTCAAGCTAGTGCATCAAAACTTTCGGCCCCGAAATGACTCGCCCATTCGTCTAATTGAATCAAAGAGAGCATAACAACATCTGACCGTTTCTACAACTCTGTCAGACCGACCACCAGTAAAATGGAAGTTTCGCAGGCGAATGCTGGATCCACGGGGAACTATTGCGGTTCCTGAATCGCAGTTTCACGAAAGCTCGATCGAATTTTTTTCTCAAACTCAGGAGGGAGTCCCGTGGTTCGAGTCGTTTGCTGAATTGTTTCGAGCGTAAAAAAGGAACTTCCCTCGCGGGCCTGCACCGAAGAATTTGAATAAAATTTTATTACGTCGAAGTCGCGAACCCATTAAAGATGATGTCCCTCGAAAGTTTGATATAGCTCCCCGTT
The DNA here is from genome assembly GCA_929108735.1 of Andrena dorsata. NCBI lineage: Eukaryota > Metazoa > Arthropoda > Insecta > Hymenoptera > Andrenidae > Andrena > Andrena dorsata. The sequence continues at coordinate 78,930,711 of OV815488.1, read as the reverse complement.
TTCGCTCCAAATAGATAATCTCGAAAGAATTCTTGTTATTATTATGGTTTTATGATAACGAATATTATTATTATTATTAAATTGATTCAATGTCAGTCTCTGTTTCTTTCTCCCCAGAGAGCTATTTTAATATTCTGATGAAATATGTTTATTACTTTTCAAATTTACATTGAATATGATAGTACCATTGAATTTAATTGTAGTTACAACTAAATAATATCGTTTAATTCACTTATGTAAATATTGCTAATATTAATAACTCGAGTGTATATTTTTAAACGATTTTTATTCACTACGATAATAGTTAAGTGTTAAATGTTCAAATTACTTAATGTAGTAAATCGCAACTCGGTATACCTGACAACGGAAATTACAGAAAGTTTTCAGTCTCTCGAAGCTGAAACAGGACAATTAGTAAGGAGAGATAACGAACATTTCTCATCCTGTTTTTCCACATACCGAACGGAAATATGATGATCATTTCCCGTGCTTCGAGCGTAAAATTTCGGTCAGGAAAGCAAATTCATTATCATGAATGACGACCTGGCTTCCATCCAGGCAGTTGTTTTTAAAGATATTGTGTTTCGGCCAACTTTATGAGTAATAGACTTTAATACGATATGCATTCTACTCTCATAAATCTTCTCAAAGAATGGCATACATTCAACGTCCACGAAGGGAAAAATATGAAGATAATACGAAGCAAAAATAATTCATAAAAAGTAATAAGTTTAACCTGTCAAATTATCTCGTGAGTGCAGTGACAAATCAATAAAGACTAGTTAACTCATCTTGCACACTGAGGAGGCATTTTCAAATGACGGGTTAACTCGTCTTACCCGGTTAACAGGTTAATAGATTTTTTATAAATAAACGAAGAAGTGAAGAAGAAATGCAGAGACGAATACAGGCAGGATTTGATTACTGTGCGATTGGTTTGTATTTTGTTATCCTGTATTATTTGATACACTCGTAGAGGCAACAGTTTCATTCGCGCAGGTGATTTAATAACAGCGCAGTTCCATTACAGTCAAATTTATTCAATGCATTCAAAATGAATTAAGGGATTGACTCGCTGGCAGCAGGTCAGAGTGCAGCCGCAACTCGGTCACGATCTGATCAAAGATTACTCAGTACTCTGTTTGGATCACCATCCAGTCACGAATTCGCATGCTGACTGACACCAGAACCTATTTCAAGTCGATCGTGACCAGAGTGTCACACAGAGTATACCTAACGCTTTCGTTATCCGTCGTTCAAAAGTTGTTCGAAAGAACAACTTTCGGCGAGACGAAGTTTCCATTTTAGGGATCTATTAGGAGACATCAGGGAGGTTTATACATTTTTAAGTGGTACTTTTGTGATTGAAGTGTGGGAAGAGCTATTCCAAAATTTTCTTATTAGCTGGTCGAAAGATGTAACTGATGAAGTTTCGAACTACTTGCTAATAATAATGAAAAATACTTTTCAAAGACAATAATAAAGTTAATGAAAGTGGTGATGCTGGTTTTATGGTGCATCTTTTGTGATTCAAGTGACAAAACAGTTTTATAAGTTTCTTGTCTGTTTATATAATTTTACTCTGGTGCAACGAAAACGAGTCACGTGTGAGAGAAATTATGCAAAGTGCCCTTCTTTTATAATTATGGAACAGAGATAAATGCTGCTGTAATGAATTACAATTTCCTATTTCAATGTTTACTTAAGTAAAACGCGTACTGTACAAGCCCTTTCAGTAATATAAATTTGGATAATTTTTATTGTCCAGAAATTCATATCACTACCCTTTATTAATTTGCAAAGAGGAATTTTAATGAACAGTGCCAGAGGCGAAAGTTCCCATTCCTACACTTTGATAAAATCCACGAAAATGTGACGCTGATTAGATTCCACGAAACTGCGTGACTGAGAAATGCCGATCGTGATCTATTCCGTTCCCAGAAGTGCTTTTAGTATCCACGGATTCTGGTTAATCGTGAAATTGGAAAACCGTTAGTCGCCGACGAGTACGAGACGTGATGGACGAGCGTTCCGTGATATATCGTTTGCTTTAAATCGGAAATATTAAACAGCAGACGTAACAAATGCAGCCTCGATCAAGCATCCTGAAATTCTTCGTTTCGAAAGTAATTAGTTATCGTTACGTGCTTCGTTAATTCTTTTCTCTGGTAATTTACAAGTGGGCTAAGAAAATAGTTTCTATCTTCGAAACGTAAAATGGAGAAGTCTTAACGAAGTATATGTTTCTAAATAAGAAATATAAAGCTGTGGAACTTGAATGACCTCTTAGATTTATCCTTTTTCTACGAACGTGAAAACGCGGGCATCCTATCGCATTTTTTGCGCTGTGAATGATGGAAAAAGGGAAGACGAAAAAGTTGAACGGTGCAACAAGATCTTTTTATGATTTCACCTTTTTCATCTGTGCAACGATGCATGTGGCACGTGGGATTGCAGTTTCCCCCTTTTTAAATGAAAGCATGTGTTTCCCCAACATACATCGAGTTCTTTCCCGAGTCCAATTAACGAGTTTATTTCCAAGTAGTTCGATGCGCCGAAGTGAGGCATCTGAATATGTGGACGATGAAATTTCACGATCATTTTTCTCGGAAAAATTTTATTAAAAAATTTCGGTTTATTTTTGCGCGAGGAACTACCCTGTCCACTGATTCTACCACCAAATTTGCTGCAGCCTTTACTTATTACTGCTATAAACATCTTTACTGGTGAGTTAGCTGAGGCACTCAGAGGTTACTATATTCATCCGACCTGAGGATAATCCGCAGGTCCTGGGGGTAACATTGTGGCAAGGGTATTACGGATACCGATGGAGTGATTTTCGTTGTGCAAAAATAAATCGAAAGTGACAATCCTTGAAGGGTTAGAACATTCAGCGAATAAATAGACTTGATTAAGTGTCAATTATGTATTTCTCTGTATTGATCAGATTTCCAAGTATTGATAATTCTGAAATATCAAAATAATGGATATCATAATAAAAAGAAATACTGAAGCCATTGGTGTTCCATCGGTTGTACACTTGGGACAACAAATTGGTACCCATGTACAAAGGGAACATATCGCACCCGCACACGTCGATTTCAATGAGACTATGCAGATTCGCAGAATAGTGAAAAATATTTGACACGAGAATTTTCGAAAAATTAAGCAGAAGGCTCAATTTGATTTAAAAACACACACACTTTAAAAAAAATGCCCTACGCATAATAGTTCTCGAGATATTCCAGAAAATTTGTTTTCAACTCCCAACTTTAGGGGCTGTTTTCACCTCTTCAACATGGACGTTTGCTGATAACAAAAAATACTGATATATTTAATTATTGACTAATTTTTGCGCGAATAGTCACGTCATTTCAGGTTATGCCACTATTATTGCTACACAATACTGTGCTTTTCAATATCTTTGGTGGGTTGAATTTTTGGAGTGCCAAAAATTTCCCTGTTTCTTTGGGAATCAAAGAAGGGCGAGACTAAATATTTCTCTTACTCCCTGCTTGCAATTTTATATTCAACAGAAGACGCTTGATCGACGAGAATATATTTCGTCCCTTCGACTACATAAATGTGAACGCAACGAATCCAGTTTCGCCTCACGTTCGCATGATATTTCGACTTATCGAACGCTATTCACCGAAGCTACTGTGCGGACAAGCACAAAGTTGGACATCGTTTTCTTGAATGCAGATCACGAGAAAGAGTTCCATTCGACTGTTACAAAAATTCCAGAAAGTTGCAGCAGTCAAATAGGTTACAGTTACAATCTATCGCAGTGAAGTTTCTTCTTAACTACTGGGTTCTCCTTCAGTCTCCTTTATTACAGGGTTTTACAGCTATGCTCAGAAAAATAGTAGTCAGTTATAAAGTTAAAAATTATTATATGTTTATACATGGAGTGTAGTTGCACTTTTAATATCCCATATTTTTAGTTACGCGTATTAAACAAACATTACTAAGTACAATTCTTATTAAAAGTATGCGGTCATTTATTGGGATTCTCATTTAACAATTCGGTCATTCACTGGTTGGTTTACCCTATGAAATATTCTGCCCCACGATTTTACTTAAAGTGACATATCGCCATCGAAATTGTAGTACAAGGAAAGATTTTTTTTCAGTTTTCAGTGCATTTTAAATAAAATCGTTTTACTTAAAATTTTTCTTATATACACTTTTTATATTATATAGTAATTCTTGCATTAAAAACGTATTCATTCCTTGAGAAATATTCCACAGCTATTTTAGCCAATTTAAGTAGATACCTTAAAATAAATAGAGCACTCAGAGACGAAATTACCTTTATATTTCTTCCACACCCCAATTATCCAAAAATTCATATCTACGACCCCCCCAATATTTTTCGACCGAACAATGCACAGTGTAAACAAAGAAAGTCACCAAAAATTTCAATAACAGCCCCACGCATTTCGCATCGCGCCACTGCACTGTATGCATTTTATCACCCCTTCCCTCGCGCCCTATCCACACAGGTGGAAAAAATTAGTCGCCAGGGGCTCACGAAACATTAAAATCGCTGGTAAATTGGACCAGTGGCACAGCGCGAGCCTGAAATCGATCCCCCCCACCCCCCCCCCCCCCCTCGTTGACGAAATTATAACGATTTTCAGCCTCTTTAGTCGCGAGGCGGATCGTCGCGCGACTGTAAGCTCGTTACCATCTCTCAGCCGTATTCTGCTCGAGATATTTCTTTGGCGCGACTTCCCTTTATCCATGAATCGCCGTCCCGTTCACGACGAGCGCACTTTACACGGCGAATGTAATTAAAATCGTTTCTCGCCCGCGCGACCGCCTCTCCTCTTCCTCTAAAGGGGGTGGTGTGTGCGTTAAACGGGGGGCCATATTCGTTCCTCGATAACAGCGTAATCAATTTTTCGATAGCGACGCGCGAACGCTCGCAGCCGTCGCGGCGACAAATCGATCTGGCCCGCTTAATTATTCGCATCATTTCAACGCCCCCCCCTCCCACCCCAACCACCTTCGAAATTGCCGCGAAAAATTGCACCACACCCGCGTGAATTTTGCGATGCGACTGTGTCTGTGTAATGATCAATGTTGTGTAACGAGGAATTATGCTTGTGTGGGTGGGAACGTTTTTTAAAAAGTTTGGAGATAGGTAGGGGAGACCGGGGCTAGTTGATACAGACGAATTATCTCGACACCGTATATATGTAGCTTCATTTCAACGGGATATGTGAAGATTGTTGATAAATTCTTTCCTCCGATCCAGCGTACGTGGGTGTACCTTGACGTTAGCAATCGTTTTTTAATTGTTTTCGTTTATATAAAGAAAAAGTAAATAGTTGTGTTCACTTTCCAATCCGTCTTGAGACGATATAAAGAATTTTATAACCCGAAGTAATTTGGCATCCTATTGAGCCTTTTGAATGTAAGGTAAATTCGTTTTGTAATTATGTTTATATGCTCTACATTTTTTTATGGACATGTTTATACATAATGACTTCCTGTGGGGTAAGTTGATACGGTTTCTCTGGGGCATGTTGATACAGTATATTAATTTTCCCCGACTACTTTTAATTGAATTTTTTCTTTATATTTCTTGGAAAATGGTTTGAAATTATATCAAAAAGACAAATCGTGGAGAAATATCGTACGATGTTTTGGAAAAAGCGTGTGCCGAAATAGAAAAAGACTCAATATTATTAAGGCCATGCATAAAAATATACAATCATGACACAATGAGTTTATTAAAATATAGTAACAAAAAGGAGAAGACACCTCATGTTAAAGTGGGATATTCCAGACATAAAAAAAAATAAAAATAAAAATGTTTTTCTAGGTATGTTTATTTAAAAATCTGTTTGATCTTTGAACTTTTGACTGTTGGAAAGGTATTTAGATTGAAATTATATTTTTCAAATTTATCAGTTACTCATTAAACAGATATTTTAAAGATGTATCAACTTGCCCCGCAGTGGGGAAAATTGATACACTTTGCCTTCGTCCAAATAACATTTTTTCATTCATTTTGTATGTACTTTCTCAAGTTTTCGCTTACTATATATTAAAGAGGAAGGACCAAAGTATATTTTAGCATATTTGTTATTAAGTAATTGATTCAAACAAAAATGAAAAACAATGAAAACTGAAAAACGTATCAACTTGCCCCGGTTTCCCTTAATATTTTCTTTTATCGAAACTGAAGAAACTGGACAATCGTTGGGTATAGACACTTATAGTTCAGACTTAATTATTTACTGTCATTTATGATATACGTGTGAAGTGAACCACTCGCGGTGAAGTTACGACTCGTAGTTAATACTTCGCTGATTAATTATACAGTGAAGGAAAAGATAAACGATGTTAATGTACCAATATACAATGTCTTAAATCATGAAATGAGAATTATAGGGTAGCTAAATATTATCCAAAGCTGTGTAAAAATGATGAATAAACAGTGGATGGAAATAAAAAAGTACCTTATTCGTAAACTGAACACCGTTTACCGGAACAAAATAGTAAATAACAACTAAAACACAAATTGGAGGGTAATGTGTCAAACGTTGAGAGGCCTAGATGAGACAAGTTTAATCCGTAAAGTTTTAGTCGAAATGTATGAGTTCGCGTTCAGTTAAATTCTACATATGTAGTGCAAAAGTTTCATTGATTCTCGTTCTTGCGAATTGTCTCTTGTCAAACGTAAATCCTATTTCCTTCCCCAATGTGATGTTCGAGGTGTGTGTAAGAACTTTGTTTTTAAACAAACGATTTCGAAAATCTCCCTCCGGAAAGTAGGTATATAACAGTTGCGGTCGTGGCTGTGGAAGTGGGACAGACTGCGGTCGCGAAAGTTGCAACGATAGAGGAGATAGTATGCGCGTGTGTGTTGCAGTTACAGAAACGTTCGTGCAGATTGTAGTCATTGAAAAATTAGCGCGGTAAGCGGCCACAGAGACGTTCGTGTTGGCTGAAGTCACAGAGAAATTAGTGGAAGTTGCAGTGACAGGAAAAGTAGTGTTAATTACGCTAATGCAGTGAATTACAGCGGTGCTGGTTATAATCACTCAAAGAATAGTATAAATTCTGATTGTAATTATGGTTACAGTAGAATTATAGATAAATTGTAGTTTCTGCAAATCTCTTCGAGGACAATATTGGAATTATTCTATGGACGAATAATTGTGTTGTAAAAGATTGAGATATTCGCGAAAAATTATAAAAGTGTTTATAAAAACGATGCAAATATCATCTGTGTGAAGTTAGGTCAGTCTTCTTTTGTCATTCGTGATAGTTGAATAGATATTTTTTAATCGAGAGTAAGAAATACTCAGCTCCTAAATATTCTCTCTAACTTCTTGAAAAAAATCCGCTTTCCCGAGTCTCAATCAATTTTCTCAAATTTTTCAAAATTTTCGTTCCAAACTCGCTTCTAACACTAACAGGGCGCTTTAATATATTTTCGACCACGCAACCCACATTCCAGTAGCCTAATTCCATTTCTCGCAAGCGCGAAACAGCAACAAATTAATTACGATTGCGTTGAAATTACGACAAGCATCGCGTTCCCCGATAAAAATCCGCTGAAAACTCGCGTGCCGCGAGCGCGGGGCAACGGAGAAAGGAGGAAAAGGGGGAAGAAAAAAGAAAAAGCAGATCCCTAGTGAAATCGTCGCGCGGCTTGTAACCCTTTTAATGGTTCCGCGAATCGTTGAAGCCATCAAGCATAATTTCTGGCCGTGAATCAATTGACGTCGACTCGTATCGCCGTCGCCCTCGCCCGCGTAACACGGCGCATAATTAAAAGAGTGGAGATATTCCTGAAATCGCTGTCACTTTGAGCCAGCCGCGACACGTAATTTATTAAATGGCGTGCTGAGATAATTAATTGAGACGGGGCGCGTTAATGAAGCTCGTCTTGGCGTGCCCGGTTCGCAGGGCCGGGGGAAGGAAAAAAGAAATTAATGACTCGACACATTTCGCGCGCTGAACAATCGCATGCACGGTGTATCGTAAGCTGGCATCGTTCATTCTGTTTAGAAGGAAACAAAGGAATCGTTTCAAATTTTCGGTTCAAACGATTCGCCGCCCCGAATCTGATATCTCATTAATTATTTTATCCCGTTCGTTAATTAGGCGCCAGATAAAGTAACAGATTGCTCTGATAGGCCTTAATGGAACTTCTCACGCCACGTTATCAACTCTCGCCAGAAAGCAACTGCCCCGCGATTACATCCTGCTTGCAGCTTTTCCATTTTCAATTACCCGCGTCGATCGGGAGACAGTGAGACGTGGAAATTCCATTCCGTAGTTCGAAGGAATTCTTATTGTTTGGAGGAGACGTATCGTCCTTTTACCGAGTACGAAAATGAGCGGGGGAAATGTGAATTGTAGAAGGTATTTGTTGGATGCCAGTAACATTTGGATTTGGAGAATATATGCGGGGGAATATGCTTTGTTTTGTTAGAGTGGTTGGTGCCAGGTTTTGGGGAGAATATGGGGTGTCTGAAAAAGTGAGAGGTAAAAATTTGGGACGAGTGTTATGGTCTCTAAGGGCGGCAAAAACTGTATGATTATCGTAGGTTGGCAAGTCTAATATACAGAAATGAATTGTAATAGTGTGGGATTGCAATTATAAAATGAGAGAGTATATAATTACCATTGACTACACATTTTATGTTTTGATGGTGCATGGGTAGGAAATTCAATCCCGGGATCCCGGCTGTTTTTTCGATTCTAAAACTGATGTAACAAGTTATAACTTATCCCGAGAATTTCGAGAATTTTTAAGAACGTAAATTACTTTATGAACAACCGAAAAATATAAAAATGGAATCCAAAAAACCACCGGGATCCCGGTCAATGTTTACATGCTGGTTCTCAATAACCAGGGTACCCACCTATATAAACCTATGGTTTATAAAAAAATTCCGAATGAACGAAAAAATTTACAATAAGATATCGTTGCAGGGATCATTCAGTAAATAGAACCAAATATTAATGTGCAAAAAAAACGAAGGAAACACATGCTTTGTTCAAAATTCAATCACGAAAAGAACGGCATTTAGCAGCTGTCGAAGGCTGGAGTGCCAAAATAACTGCGCGCGGCTACCTGCAGTATAACATTCAAGGTCCATTTATATTGCCAGGTCTTTCTGGCTATCAGAGGCCTTGGCAACTTGGATGTAGATAGCAATTATCGACTAGAAACGTAAAAACCCCAAAAAGGAGTGATAGAAAGCATTTATTTTAAAACAACCGGAGGTGGGTACCCTGGTTATTGAACAACGTAGGTATTTTTGGTTATTGACATAAGGGTTAATGTGAATAGAATGTTTATAGTAGCAATTTCAAATGTAAATAATAAATGGTATCGGAGCTTCAATAAAATTCGGATCAAAATTTCCAATTATGAAGAAAATTTGATCACTACTTTATTCTGCGTATTATTTTGTATCCATGACCCTTTAACAAATTACTTAGCAATTGGAAGAAATAATTGAGTCTACAGCAAGCACCATGGTGTTGTCTCGTCAACATCGAAAACGTAATCGAATTTCTATGCTTTTCCATTATTCTCCGAATCTATTAAAGCAGTCGCGTTAGAAACCCAAGTAGGGTCAATAATAGATTCCCAGTGGCCTAGGTCGACTGGTAACTGATGGGCAAGACTGTTCTGGGTAAAATCGAAAACGTTTTATCGCGAACCAGATACCCAGGAGTGGGAAACTCTAACTGAAAAATTTAAAAAATTCCTGACAGGCGGCTCGTCCATCCCTGGAATTGGATTTCATCAAATTTTTCTCTCTGATGTGAGCTTAGCCACTATCGGATAATAATTCCGTGATCCCTTAAAAAAATTCAAACTTCCTATTAAAGCAAAATGGAGATGACAGAAGTGGCCATCCTCCAAATTGATTCCCTCTGAACTCACTATCCTAAAATTTTCAAATTCCAAGATATTCCGTACAAGATTAAACAAATGATTCTTCTGTTATTCTTCATATTACCGCACCTAAATTCTCCATTATTTAATTAGAAAATAATTTTTTAAAAAACGCTTATTTTCTCACGATGTCAATAAAAACGCAAATTCGATCAAACCGATTAGCCGAGTCTACAGGAAAAAGATTTCGAAGGAAATTGCAGCGCAGCGACAAATAAAAACTGACAGTTTGAAAGCTTGACGTCTGAATTATTGATTGACGTAACAAGCCCGCGTTCGTTTCTTTCCCCCGCGAGGGGATATAAAATATTGTTCTTTAGAGACGCGTACGTCCCGCCCGTAGAGGCTGTGACAAATACGAGGGTGGGTAATAATTAATTTAAACATTTCCCACGAATTCCAGCTGCCTTTTTGCTTCGCTTTTTTCCCAGGACAAATTTACAGGCTCGCTTTTTTTCTCGACGATAGTTTGCTAGTTGAAAATTAAGCTAATATTTGCGAGCTCCACTTTCGAACGGCCATCGATCCGTCTCTCTCCTTTCGCTGACTACCTCGCCGGAAGGGAAAAATTCTCCCGTCTCGTTCCATTGTTTTAAATGTTTACGTCGATTCATCAAAATCGATTCGACTGGGTGGTCAACTGGCCAGCGTATTTGCAGGGAATAGCGAAATGGCGAAGAATTCGTCGTTTACAGAAGTACCGTGGGTCCGTTTTTCCATGGAACCGAAACGTTTCGAAGAATTCACGTCTATCGTTTGGTTTGCCATTCTCTCGTTGCACTGATGCATTCCACGGATGGATTTTTTACTCCCCCCTGCCCCTGTCTGCGTTTCGCTGGTGCGTGGCTTTAATTGTGTGAAATTAAACGCGCCCGAGGCAATCACGTTTTGGCTACTTTGTTCGCGACACCATTCGAACAAATTTCTTTTCTTTCCTTAACAAGGTGAATGTTCTCATTTAACTAAACTACCTTTTCATTCTCCATTTGTCGAATTCATTCGTTCCCTATTTAACTGTTATGCGTGGTATATTTAAATGTATGGATTAAAATATTGAGAGATTAGGGTTAATGTACTGTATTTAGTAAATTAATCGTTGGTGTTTGGTTATTGAATAGTTAAGACGGTTTAGGAACATGTGTTTTGCAAGTCGTCGTGCTTGTATAGAAACAAGGGCTATTCTTGTTAATCGAATTTGGAAAGTTATGATCGGGAAAATGTACATTCAGGAATAAGTAACTGAATTCATTTCCAAAATATGTTATTTCTAGTTTTTCTTTAATGTATTATGGGAAATGTGTTTAAAATATATGTGCAGCGTTCTCAGTGGTGTAATATTCGAAGTAGTTTTGAAATAATGGGGAAAAGTAGAAAGTGTATAAGAACTCTCCATTTAGAAAATTATAGAAATATATAAAAAAGTCAGAAAGAAAAAAAGTATAGCTATAAAAGTGGAAGATAATAAGAAGACAAACTAAATACAGACGACAGTGGTAAATTAACGCCGTAACAGTATTTGCGACATGGAATGTTTTCAAAAGAAAAACGTCGAATTATAATCCCACTTAACTTTCAAAGTGAAGCTATAATATATTTCCTTTTTGCTAATGGCGCGGCGGAAGCTGTATTAAACTTTCGATACATAAAAACAGATTTAAATAATTACTCTGAATTATTCACAGACATGTCCCACTAATTATTACCAGCAGCACCACACGGTGTACACAAAATACACTTAATCTTCTTCCATTTGCAACAAAGCATCCTACACCTCATTCCTCGACCATGCGCGAATCCCACGAAAAAGGCACACGATTACTACGAGTCAAATAAAAATACATTACACAGTGAATGGGAATTCTCAATTGACTTATTTTTAACCCTCATACCGCGATACCCCGTATTATCCATTCTAAAAATGAACATTCCGATCGGCGGAACGAGATTGCAACGCGAACCAGTCCGACTGGATTTATTTTCGTTGGTGCAAGCATTCAATTAGCGTTAATGGATCGTTGGGTTTCTTTCCGCCAGCGTATTTCTATATTCATTTATTTGCATCCTCCCAAGCAAACAATAAATTGATCCCGTTGCGATCGTCCATCTATCCACACGTTGATCGATGGAAACCAACAGGGACACTGGATGGCAGCTTGCAATTTTATTTTCAAAGTCTCGTCTATAAAGCTTTTTTTTACGAAACCTTTCACAATTCAGAATGAAGACCAACTGCTCTATTCAACGGGTGTCGCGTGTAAGGTTATTTCACGCGTCATTAATGCGAAAATTCAAATTTAAAATGCTACTTCAGTTTGAAGGGATGAAATTTCCCGGCAGTGCTGAAAGTTTTTGAACCTTTAGAAAGATCGACTGCAGCAAGACCGCGTCTGATTTTCTTCAACAGAAGTTATATTCAGGTTTATGGCCGACTTTTAAACCATCCACTTAGCCGAAACGTCGGCCATTGTCTCGAAAGATGGCCGTAACTCCCCCCCTCCCCCTCTCCCGCCCTTATAGCCATTTAAATCTTGTGGAAACCGACTCGTTGATAATTGCTGATTAATGCCTGACTTTAATGCCACGCGATGTCGATGAGATCCAACGGGAACGATAACGAAGGGAGGGTTGGAGGAGGGCGGGGGAGAAAAAAGGCGACAGAGCTTTAGTCGGCTGAAAAAGTTGCGTTCCATGTAAATGATTTATTGCTTTTCGCTCCTTAAAGCAGCGACCTGGCCATTTTTGCGACGGTAGTGCGAATTACTTTCGAATTTGTCACGATGAATATTAATGGGCGGGCGTTTTAATTTGAATCGGCGAGTACGGAAGCACGCGCTTCTTTCTCTGCGCTTGGGGAAGGGCTCTCGGTTGGAGAATGCTGCGAAATGGTTTTCGGTTAATTTTGTTTAAGTGAAGAGAAGGAAACATCTTTGACTTGTTTTTTAAATAATTGTATTTGCGTGGAGAAATGGAAATGTCTTGATGTATTTTAGTTAATTAATAATTTTGTTCATGTGAAGGTGGAAAAAGGTTTTTTACTTTTTTCAGTTAATATTGTTTACTTGTGGAGAAATAGAAATATTTTGATGAATTTTAGATACTTTTGTTTGTGTGAAAGAGAAAGAATTTTTTTAAACTTTTTTCAGTTAATTTTGGTTACGTGGAGAAATGGAAATATCTGGGAGATTTCTCAGATAATTCTGTTTACGTGGGGAAATAGGAATATGTTGGAGACTTTTTAGTTAATTATGTTTATGTGGAAAAGTAAAAAGAAATTTAACTTTTCCAGTTAATTCGGTTTACATGGAAAGAAGGAAATATCTCTGATTGCAAATGCCGTCGAACCACTGAAATTTGTGGGATAGAAAATTTCTTCCATTCAAATTGCACCAAAGAGAACAATGTCACTTGACTTCGTTTGCTCATCTTCAAGCCAGAAAGTACTTTAAACTTCAAAATGTTCCCACATAAACGAACTTCACAATTTTACAAATATCAACTGATAAAAGTTGCCTGTTCAATTTTGCTGGTAAGCAATTTCCCTTGCATTTCATCCACTCACGTTAAAAAGGAAGCTTTAATTACAATTAAGCTTTGAAGCATGATACTAATTATTTATTGAACGGAACAAAAGTTTCTTCGTATAATCAAACGAACCCCTCTGTAAGACGAACTAATACATTTTCCAAACTTCCTTAATAAAAAGAAAAATTTCAATCAATTTTACTTATTTACCTTCGGAAGACACTAGGTGGTATACCCATAGATTGAATAAGTCGACTGGTATTACCACAATGAATTTTCTTTAATTAAGCATAGACCCAGTGCTCAATATCTGATATCAAACATATCTAATTACTGAAACCACGTATATTACAACTGATATCCACCATAATATATGTATTACAGTAGAGGAAATATTTATTGCACCGCTCTCACAATTTTCATCGTAATATGATTGATAAAATAATTGGTATCCAATTTATTTCAGCTAATATAAATAAAACAGTGATTAAATTTTGCAAATATTATTTTCCTGGTATTAATAACAAGAGAGGCATAAATGATAACGTATTTATTCAAGCGATGCACTAAATATTTTCAGTACCTACTGTATTACATGTAATATAAATGAAACGAGCATACGTGCTAGTCTGTTAATTGCACCTTAATAATCGCCAAAAAGTTTTGCCATGCTCACAAGCACCTTACAAGTAATTCTACAAGTAACATACTTCGCTAATAACAACGAATACCACCAACCATACACACGACAGTCAACCTATTAAAAATCTCTACCGCGATATTAAAAGTCTTGACCCGCAGCTAATGGATTTGCTGCTGTAAATTCCGCGAATAAAAGGTATTTCGTTCGCGGAAATTCCATCTGACTCGACGTCGTTCTCTTTTCATTTATGCAGAAAACGCAGCAAAGCATTCAGAGGGGCAGTTGTATCGATCGTTTTGCAATTTACAGGTGCACTCGGGACTGTCCCGTTCTCCGTCGACGTTGCAACCCGCCATTCTTTCCAATTCTCTGCACTTTTCCCCCTCTTTTTTTTTTTCGTTAAACACAGCCCGCCGTGTATTGCAATGGTCTCGTTGCAAACGCTCGAACGATCTCTCGCGAGAGATTCATGCCAGCGGTGGGCATGCCACGTAAACGTAATCTGCTAATGCAAATTATTTCGTGACGTTATTATGGAAATGGTTACTTGTTACACTGTTGCCCTTTCGTAATATATTTGCCGCGTTATCGTCATCGCTCTCGCCTTTATTGTTGCTCTGCGTCCTCCGCGGTTGTAGAACGATTCTCGATTCCCCGCTTGACGAAAATGACGGGAACTCGATTATCGAAATTGGCAGATGCAGTGCTTGGATTTTATTTCGTAAAATGTTGTCAAATGGAATTGGACTTCTAGTTTAAGGAAGTCAGAAAATTTCTTATCTTAATGTAGTTGCATTTTGAATAAAAATTTAACAGGTGCAGTCTTTTGTTTTTACCCTTTGGGTTTGAAAATTTTATGAAAATTTTTAGTCCGTTCTATTTATGAACGTTACTGCAGAAGGGGTCTCGACTATGCAAATTAACAGATTTCACTTTAAAATTTGGTATAAAAAGCTGCATGAAAATTCAAAAGAAGTGAAAGAAAGATGCTTATATTATCGTCATCAAGAACTGCCATTAATTTTATTCATCCAAATAAGAAAATACCGATTCTCTGAGAATTAATTAGACCTGCAATCATTAGACATTTCTTTCTCAGCTTAACCAACACAATACACCGCATTAACACTGCATACCTACAATTACTTCAAAATCATAGAAAAATTTATCAGAATCCAGCATAAATCTCTTTCTTCTATCTTCCATAATTCCAATAATTAAATTCACAAGGTAGTGAAGCATAATCTCCAGAATAAATTCTTCAATTTCCCCACTTGTGTCACCCACCACATGACCCTCAATATCTAACCAAATATTTCCCCCAAAAATTCAAAAGCCCACATTCCACTGAGAACAGGGAAGTCGTGCAATATCTAAATTCACTCAATACATTCCACTCGTTTCCCATCTCACCACGAAGAAACGGAGCCACTTTAGGCACTGTGTCGTTCCTAAAATTTATGGCGCGGGGCAGAGACACGTATGCCTATCGATCAAGAGCGGAGAGCGCGCCGGATGAAGTTTACAACCTGGTCCACTCTCGAACACGGCAGGGTACGGTAGTCTCCCGCGGTATCGCAATACGCCTCGATCTAATCGCGTGATCGCTTTCGAAATCTGAATTTCGTTCGCCGCGACTAAGAAGGATTCCCCCATTTCCGCGATCGTGAAACGAAAGGATGTTGGGCGACGGGCCAACGGGGAATCCAGAGGCCGAAATTTCCACGAAATCGGATAAACAAATTGCAGGCACACGGTGCTGGTGTCTCAGGATCCGTGTGCATGGCCTTGCAGCTGTGAAATTGATCGAGAGATCTGCTACTGGGGGAAATTAATGTGTTGGAGAAGGCACTTTTCGTAATTTCTAAAGGGGAACAGCTTTGGGGACAGAGTGACTAATGAAAGAGATAGTTTTTATGTATTATGCATATACACAGGATAGGGTAAAATTTATGGGGTGGCTCGGAAGAGAGTGATTTTGTATTTCAAAAGAGTCCGAATTGGGAAATAAATGTTTTCTGTGCGAGGCATAGATATCCAGAAACATGAATTTAAAAATTAATAAGATTCGCGTGTATTTGATTTAGAATTCACAGAATGGGGTAGCAAGTATCACAGATTGGGGTAGCAATTGTAAGTAAAATCAAGCCTTGGACAAAAATAAATGGAATTTGTAAAATACTTTTACTTGGAACGAGACTTTCGAGATTTTATCTTAGAGGAAATCGGTTTCACAGATGGAACTAATTTTCTGTTAACTGTACACATATAGGGTAGACGCACCGTTTGTGGCCACTGTACTGTTTTTGGCCATACGCATAATTATCGCGGTTTTCTTAGCTTGAAATTGCTTGCAGCCACAATTATGTGTAGAATTTCGCACCGTAAATATTTTGTTTAGTATACCACCAGAAATATATGGTTACAGTTATTGCTTACGCGAAAAAACATTATATTTTTTAAGAAGTGTGTAAACGGTTCGCTGTTCTTGTAACAATCGTGAAGGATATACGGTGAATAAAATTCCCATATTTACTAATCAAAGTATGTTAATATATAAATTGTGGCAGATATAGGTTAAATGTAGCTTCAAAGTTATTCTGAAAGTATAAAATTATCAAATTCAATTCACTATTACGAAAAAATTATGTGGCAAGAAATGGTACAGTATTTTAATAACTTTTCCAGTTCTGGCCACCCTCAGCCAGAAATGGAAACTTTATCAAAATATTGTTCTATTTCCTGCCACTATGCTTTTTAAACGATTTTATTCACCTTGATCCTCTGTTTAAAAAAAAAATTAACCCCGAGCGGGTGAGAAAATTACCCAGTCATCAATAAATATAACCCATAACCACAAATCCAAACGACTTGAAATCAGCTACTCGCTTGCTTTACGAAAACGACAAAAAGCCGCTGCGTTCGGGTTGCTAGTTGCATCGTGATTTGAAATTAAATAAAAAATATTTCTAAAGAAGTCAGAGCTGCGAAATGTAAATCCATAAACAATAAAAAGTAGAAAATAAAAAATGTATAAAAAATATTTTATGTCAAACGATTTTATTAAAAATGCACTAAAACCTAAAAAGATTTGAAAGTGGCCAAAATTAGTACCAAACATGGCCAAAACTAGTGTGCAAGTGGCCACAAACGGTGAAAAATGTATTTCTTATATATTTTTAACTTTATTAATTATTTAACGATTTCTCTAGTTAATGAAAAATTAGGTATTAATAGTAAGGATAGTGTAAAATTTGGTAAAGCTTACAGCTTCCTGATTTTAAGTACAATTTTAAAGAAAATTACGACGAAAGTCACTGAAATCCTTAAGATGGCCACATACGGTGCGTCTACCCCTACCTACATGAATTATTATTAAAATTCATTTCTTGGAAAATTAAACCCAGTACCTACAAAAAATTTATTTTATAATTTGGACTTATTTTAAGGGATAAAGTCACGTCACTCAATCCATTTCCCACTTTTAATACAAATCTTGCCCCCGCCTCACTGAAAAATCTTATTCTCGCATTTAATATTTGTATTTCAGAAACTATGACCACTACTGATCGATACACTTTCGAAGGACCAGCCTCTCGACTGCTAGAAAAAAATCGTCAACGGTAGAAAAAATATGTAGGTATATTAAATTAAGCTTGTATTAAAATTACGTTAATTACAGTTTCTGGCATGGAAGACTTGGAATTCCCGGTAGCTTTAAGAGTTTCCGCGGTCCCGGGGATCTTAGAGGCACATTATTCAATCAGTAGACGCATTTTGCAGGTAGGCATTTGTTTCCAGGCAATTCTGATTAAGCAATAATTCATCGGTGTTACGCCGGGCTTCGACTGCACTTTATTATACGAATAAATGTACGGTGTTTCGCTCCTACATCGATCCAAATACTTAGCAGCGCATGTATCCTAAAATATCGGTGCCCGTAAACATGCAAAGTGACATGTTGTATTATGCACGCTGCAGCAGAAACAGCGGTGCTCTTAACAATGCATGTAGTCGAAAGAAGACACTCCATTGTTCCGGTTTGCCGATAATATTTTTAGATAACCAACTTGTTCCCTTGCAGTAAAAGTTTATAATGGAGCCAGTGTTGAATATAGTAGAAGTTTTATTTTCAATCTTTTCTGCAAAACTAAGTTAACTTCTTCTGTGTTAATTATTTTAATTATATGATTAGTAATATTGTAAATATTTTACAATTATCTTACAAATTTTGGAATTCGTTTTATATTTTACTTTCGAGTAATCTAGTATTTTGTTTATAAATCGTATAAAAAATATAAAGTGGTCCAAACGTAATAGTTTTCTTCTTATTTCATATTGCAAAATAAAACTTCATTACCATTTAAAAACCGAAAATCGTTATTAAATGTCTTATTACTCGTACTAACATATATTCTTTTAGAATAGCATTATTTTTTTATTGATTGATATTCACAAGATAGGTAATCTTCAGTTTCTGGAGTATTGCGATGCGATGCTTTCCCTTGAAGTTCCAGTTTTGCATTGCAGCAAATTTTGGTATCGAAGTTTCTTATGATCATTAGCTAACCATCTTATTCAGCGAATCGTATATTCTGCCATTTCTTGCCGTTTCTGACGCCAAAAACGGCGAGAATCAGCGTTTTGCGTGGTCGCAAGAAATTCAAGCGAATGCGATAGCTATGTCGCGTCGTAGATGTCTGACTAAATCGTGTTCCCCGCTGCATTTGTGCGGAGCAATTATGTAGCAATCATAATTCCTGTCGCAGACATTACACCTATCGAATAACAGCAATTATTTCTACAGAACGCAAACCTGAAATGCTGAGAACTCAATACCAAAACGTTCCAAGAATTTTGACAGAATATTCCCCCAAAAAATGGATATTTGTTTAACATTCGAGGAGGAATTTAATATAACATACTCCATATCGAAATACCCGGAAAAATGTTATTCCTGTATGTGATCGAAATCAATTTATAAAATTCTCGTGCCTTACAAATTGGATTAATTAAACTCGAAATTCCAATGTACCTATGTGTTTTTCTTGATTTCATCGTCAAATACTTAAACACACCATAATTATCATAATACACAATAAAGAATTTAAACACAGTTTCTATTAATAAAAGTAAACTTTTCTCCCGGATATAAAAAATACAAATTCATTTTGGAGTAACATGACAGAAAGTTTCAGTAATTATGTATTTTAGGATTTTTGTGCGCTTCTGCAAAGCTTAAAAGTATTAATTGTGAAGAATAGTAGAAATACCTGATTATCGAATGGTAAAAAAAGGAACAGAGAAATGTAAATGGTAGACCAAGGGTTGAAATGGAAACTCCACTCGGGATTCGAGATTCCCTTTACTCTAGAAGATCGCCTGTTCTGTCTGAAATATCAAAACGCGACAGTCGACGAGATCTTCAGAACGAGGAAGAAGAAGAAAAGGGCTTCCGTGTGATTCGCGTGTGCTCGCGAAGACGGGAGCCTCGCGAAGAATCGATACTGAATTCGAGAACGATGAAACGAAGACGAGTCTGTTCATGTGAAAAAGAATTTTAATATCCTGCAATCCCACGTCAAACGAAAACGAATAGGTAAATGTAGCGTTAGAGATACTCAAACTATGATTTGTGTTTAAGAAATTTTTTAGAATTTATTATTTTATTTTAATGAGAATTTTAATTTGTCGAAAGCACATTCTAATGGGCCTTTAACATAACGTCAACTGCTGGCAGGAGTTAATTGTCATGATTTGAAATTATATAATTTATTCATTAGCCTTGTCGCTTTTGGCAAATTGAATAGTTTCGAGATTTGTTTGAAGTTAGTACATTTTTTCGCATGCCCAAGGTGGTTTGTCTAAACATCATCTTTGAGGACAGACTTCTATGAAGAGGCTACGCTAGCTCATTTTGTCATTAAAGTTATCGAGACACAAAAATGCCTACAACTAAATAGGGATGAATCATAATATAAATTTTTGTTCATTATTTCAGCTGCTCAGAAGCCAAATTCATCAACTCCACCACTGTCTCTCTTTAATTCCAAAACTTATTATACACAGGTACTATAATTACTGCTCAACTTGTCAGCTTTCTCAATTTTTTATTTTATATAGTGAATTTGTCTTCTATTAAATTTCGACCTACTTCGTCCCTGAAGTTATGGCTGATGGCTATACGTTCCAACATACCCTTCATAAACTCATTCCAGTTATACTTCAATACTTCAATAGCTTAAGGCTTAAGCTTTAAACCTATATAGATCCTTTCTCCAAATCAAAATGTCTATCAATACCCGATTTCTATCAAAATAACCTCAAAGGCTGTAACCCTAAATCATGTAATGTAACAGTGGCCCTTATATGACAATCAGAGAATTCACCTCTTAAACAGACTGCATAAAAACACCTTGTGCCCCCCATTTAACGTCAGATCTCTACTTTCCGAACCAAATATTGCTGCGTGTTCTTATATATACCTTTTTTAAAAAAATATAACCTCCAGATTTAGATGCTCAGTAAACTAATACTGTAATACGCATGTGAAGCTGCATAACTCTCATGAGAGTTCTCTTGGTATCATAAAAAAAAACTCGAAGGAAATGAATGTATCTGCTTCTACAATTACCTGTCTCCCCCAAAAAGGTACAACTATTCGATTTCCTAGATCCTGATTTATACTACAACCACAATGCAGCAAATTAACCCTTCTACCTACTGCGTTTCAAGTTCAGGTTCATATAACTTTTTCATTAAAATCTTATTGGAAACAGACTTCTCGACTCTGTTTACTTCTATGCATGTTTCTTTCTTCTATTCTCCGAAAAGTGTACATATATTTTCTCACGGAGTCTATATGAGCCGAACACAATAGAAACTGAGTTTTCCTGAACACAATGGAAGGGTTAAACTGGAATCGAGTAAGGAGCCAGTCAATCGCGTCTGAAAACGTGAAATATTCGTCAATAAAGCCCAGATTTCCCAGCGTCAATCCTTTTTCCTCTGGGTGCCCTCTTGTATCCGGCTTTCGCTACAGCCTCGAAATCCCCAGCCTTCATTTCCTTTCCTTCCTTTCACTCCCGTACCCGGTCTATACGTGCACAACCCGGTGCGCCCTCCCATTCTTCGCCAAACAAGGGCTTCCGCTTTGGTGTTTTTAAAAAGCCAGACACCAAGGAACGTTCGGCAGCTTCGATGACGCGAGCCACGAAGTTTCATGACTTCGATGACACGGAAACTTCCACTTCGATTCGACGTCGCGCGGCGGTCGCAAACTTCCTCGACTTCGACGTCGCCTTCGCAGCGTCGTCAGAGTTATTATCCTCCGAGTCCTGTATATACGAATTGCTCCAGCTCCCTCGATCTTCCTTCTGCTCCTGGCTCTCACGTGCCCCAGACTCGGGGAATCGATGTAACTTCGCGGAGAATCTGCGAAGAACTGCTCAAGAAAGCGATCTTCTGGGAAATACCTCTTCGAAGTTGCTCCTGGAATAGGGTAGCATAAGTTGCCGGCAAAAGGCGCGGCGACACGCTTGGAGTGGCGCTCAGTTGCAGGTAATTATGCGAATTCGTATTTCCTTCATGCGTATTTTCGTGGAATGGTAAGTGCGTTTAGGTGCTTCCACGTTAGACAGTTGACGGTATTCTCGATATTCTTTCATCTTGGAATTTGTTATTATTTTGTCACGAATCTTCCGACAACTCGTATTTCCCAGGAGTGCATGGAGTGGATTAGTAATTTCTTCGGTGCCGTAAGTGAGGTTGTTAACACTCTGATGGTTCACGTGGCTCTGCAACTTCAAGTGTCGCAAGAGCAAAGTCATAACGGCAGATGGAGCAATTCATTGTTGTAAAATTACTTTTCCCTCTTACAGCTGCTATACAGTAATACTGCTCTCTTAGTAGGCAATCTTCAAACTTTTGATTGCATGTTCCTTCAGATCTATGCACGTGTTCCGCGAGCTTACGAGGTGCGCGTAACTATTTCTGAGTACTTCAAAGAACTTGGGCACTCTGATGCAAAGAATAATGTTTAAACAATGGACGCAGCTATCGTCGTAAGCTGTTGATAAAAAATTCTCTGCGAACTACACATGTGACATGTGTACTCCCAAATAGCGATTAAGTTTTATCAAAATGACTGAAGGGAAGTCACTATCTATTTATCCCAAAAGATCAGCTCCATCTTGGTTTTTCTATATAAAATTTTTCTTCTTCTTTGTGTCAAAACAAATCTAACAACTGCAAGTACGACTTTCGCTCATACTTAATAGTTAAAGTTATATTTAACATTTAATATGAATTAAAAAATTGTCTTAATATAGCTCACAATATCATACAAAGAAAGTCGTGTGATGATAGAAAACTCGAGGCAACCTGTTTCCAATATATTTCTCAAAAATTTCTGAAATATTATTTTTAATTCTTAACCGTCCTCCTAATATTTTTCCCAAAAGATATGCAGCTGTTGTAATACCTGTTCCTTTCATATTCAACCGCAAGAATATTAAAAAAAATTTAACGTCAGGGAGATGTAATATTAAGCGTACCTTCTCTTCCCTTAGAAATATCAATGTTTCATCTTAACGCACCAACTGACCCGATATTTCTCTGGAACAAGCGTCCCGCGCCTGGAATTTCTACGACCAAAAATATCCTCGTGCTACAGGCGGTACGCTTTCACCAAAGGATTTCAATTTTCCATGTAACGTTGTACTTCACGATACGTATTATCTCGTAACTCCGGCCTCGCATGCAAATGCATTTTTCGGCAGTTCATCTCTCCCCTCATCCTGCAGGATATTCTGGATTCTTTCGCCGATAATGCTGTTTGCGAAATTGTTCGGAAGTAACGGGCTGTAGGAAAGGCTATTCTGGTGGTAAGGCATTCAGTTATTTTACAAACTTTATAATAGCAACGTTTACCAACGAGTGCATTTTAATTCTATTTATAGAGCACGAAGAGGTTACATTGAGATTTTAGCTCATTAAAAGGCCATGCTTACCTGTGAGATCTGAAAACACTTGTATTTTTGGTGATTTGTTTTAAACACTTGAACACTTTTTTTTAAATAAACGGTATCGAAAGTATATATTTTAAATAGTTCCTTTAAATCCCATAATTCCTTTATTTTTTATATATTTGTAGGTGGTGATCGGGAGAGGTAACGAATGGAAAAGCGCGTGTTAGGCGAAAGAATTATTTATTAAAAGAATGATTGTTGAAAAGAATGACATGCGTTCACCCGCATCCGTTACGCGTTCTTTTTGGACTGACTTCTAGTTCGCCCCGCCACCGTGCCGTCGCCCCCGGCCCGGGGCCCCGTTCCCACATATTCTATTGCAAAAAATACTACAAGAACCTTAAAACATATACTTTCGAATCCACAACCATCTATTTAGACAAGTCTTCAAGTTTTTAAAACAAATCCCGAAAATACGTTCTCAAATTTCACAGCTAGGCATGAACCCTTAAACCATAAGTAAAACACTAATAAATATAGTTTGTAAAGTTTCGAAGGAACTGTGGTAATTAAAATGAGATGGTTGAAATTAAAATGAAGAATTATACACATTTTCTAAAAGAAATAATTTGGTTAATTTGACATGCAAAAAAATACCATAATAGATTGAATTATCAGGAAAAAGCATTCTCCAATTTAAAATTTGAATTCAGCAACTATGTTTCATCAACTTTTGATTTCTACCCAGCGCTTCCCTGTTAAATAGATTTTATATACCAAAGTTACCAAATCATGGTCCTTACTACCATTAAATAAAATAGTACACCGAACGGTCAGTGTTTAACTGCCAAACGGAAAGATATCTTAGCTCTGGCTTGGCTTCAAAGGTCGTTCTGCGATTGGGTCGTATAAATCGGTGGTCATAAAAATGCGAAACATTTATGGACACGTGCAGCCCGTTAATAATTCGTTCACGTACGTACACATTATGAGATGAGAGAGCCGATACGTGCGCCACATTCGATTTTCCCGGGAGGGACGTACATTTCCTCCGCCATTCCTATTTGCAAACGAAACCCCGAACTCCTCGCTCCTGGCGGACTTATTCCTTACGTTACCACTGGCATCACATACCATTCTATATCAGGGAATGAGGTGCAAAAGATCAGAAAGGAAAAGGATTGGATCTTCCCACGGAGCTAAAGAATTTCATGAATATTTGAATACGAAAGATATGATTACGGGACTGATAAACGCTAGAGAAGCTGCATCTCGTACTTTGCAACTGAACTAATTCCTTATCCTTGGTGTTTATTTTTGTTAAAGTCACAGCATCGCGGTGTGCCTGTTTTAATTCTTGGGAAATTAGAATTTGTAAAATTATGTGGACCTTTCTATTGCAGGAAACGGGCCATTTAGAATAATTATCATCTTCATCTGAAGAAAATGGGGATGAAACTTGATCACAATATGGCGTCTGGTCACTTTTTGTACCTACATTCAGTTTTTATGCGAAAAGTACTATGTAGATTTCATTGTGGGGAATGAATAATAATAATTCGGGATAATCGTGCTAATCGTGATTTTCCAGAACTTGTTAAATTATCGTCCAAAAGCTCCTGCTAATTAAATTTATGTTTCGAATTGTTAATCATTTCTACAAATATTTCGTGAGAGCTAACAGCAACCACTAGGCTGGGCCAGCTCGCTCGAATTGATAAGCGACGCGTTTTACCATAATTGATTAAATTTTACCGCACATTTTAAAAAGGTTGCGCGTGTACCGGCGTATTTCATTCCTTCATCTCGCTACCCGCAAATTGGATATCGATTTTCAATCCTTCCCCAGAATTTGTTCGTAACCTTTGCCTGCGTGCACGTACAGGATGTATATACGTAAATCCCATGTACCCCTTCCTTCCTCGAGATTTCGATACGGAATTTCGCGTCCGATTTCGCGGGAATAAGTTACGAAATACAGGGTGCTCGCAGATTCATGACAGAAATTTTACACAGACGCAATACTCGTTGAAATATTGAAAAGAAGAATTAACTACTTGCATTGAAAATTAATTAGGGTCCATTCAGTTCTATCGATAGTCAATCATATTCTGAAACTGAGTGTTATACTTTGTTGGCGAAAATCAAAGGGACAGCTTTGAAAAGTAGTACAGGTTTTAAATAGGCGCAGAGAAGATAGCATGTATGTAAACAGCTCGCGAACTTTTTAACGCGGTCGGAAATCTTGGAAGATCGTCAGAAGCTTCTAAAAATTTGCGAAACTTTATAAGTACTTGGAAATTCTAATTACTTGAATATTTGTAAAGCCACCGCCGATAACCCCGAGCTAGTTCCCTCTTATTTTTTGAGGGCCAACTTTCGGATTACCTCGGAATTTGTTAAACGGGAAAATTAACGATAGAAGGAAGAGAGGAAGTGCATTCCTGAAGTTTACTTCGTCTGCTTGAGATTTAAAAGTGCTTTACGTTCAGCTATATAGAAATTGGGAAGATGTGCAGTTATTTTTTAAGCGGGATAAAGTTTTTGTATGATGATATCATACAAAACTTTTATGATTTGTATGAGTATATTATATATGTTTCTTAATAAATACAGCTCTATTATTGCAACATGCAGCTGCACATTCTTCTTAAGCTTCGTGTAGTAAACTAATTGCAAGTTAATCAACATTCTTCTTTTTTTAAGCACCACAGTAGGCTTGACTATTACAAACCGTGTGTTCGCAATATTTGCAACAGAAATTTTGATGAGCACATTTTTAATCTTAAGAGCTGTCTACTTAGTTACGATCAGAGATCTCTTTATAGCATGTGAATTCTCTAAAAATATTGAATAAATGATACCTATTTATTAAAGTATTATATATTGTAAAAAACCGACAGGAGTGTTGCCTTTAAAAATAAATTTATTCTAAGTGTTCCAAGTATATGCAAATGAGGTCTACATTAATAAAAAAGCAGCACAACAACTGGTAGTGGATATTTGTTTTCAGGGAAAGCATAATTAATTATTTGCTTCGCCAAGTCTGTGTTACTGCTAGAGCTCAGTACCCCGACGCTATAACAGTAAAGTTTTGTGATGG
This sequence comes from Andrena dorsata, assembly GCA_929108735.1. NCBI lineage: Eukaryota > Metazoa > Arthropoda > Insecta > Hymenoptera > Andrenidae > Andrena > Andrena dorsata. The sequence continues at coordinate 78,904,534 of OV815488.1, read as the reverse complement.
AGAAATAATCTGAAATATTTTCCTCGTAACGACTTTGCACCCGTGAACATCATGTTACTGAATTTTGTATGGAAAAAATGCCTCGCGAATAATAGTAAATGTAGGTATGTTTGACTAACCAATAAATATTATAAAAAAAATTCAAACTTTCCACAAACGTACATAGGTCCATAAACTCATTGTTCTGAAAATGATCAGGTTTTTATTTTGTTATCTGTATACGATTACATGTATACTGTCAAATGATAGGCGTTTCAATGAGATCAGAGTATTATGAAATTCAAAATTCGGGAGATAAGAATTTTCATCAGAAATGAGAGTTAGCTAATGAATTTGACTAAAATTTTGCATATAATTAGTCCCCACCACGTGTAATAAAATAATGTATTAAATACAGACGACACACAATTGAAAATTTTTAGAGAAGATGTAATTCAAATTTTGGATCTTTTAAAATCTTATGTCTGTCTATATGCAGGCACTGAACTATTAATACACTGCGATCTGGGACTTCTCTCGAGAAACTATCAACCTATTTTTTTTCTTATTCAAGCGCATGTACATTTCTTTTTATTTTCATCTACTCCTGTAACTCGTATTTATATTCCTCTCATTCCCGTGTAACATATCTACATACAAGATCTGGGATCGACCAAACTTCGAACTCATTTGCCTCGCAAAATTTCGAGTAATATATTCCCTTTGTTTAATACACTGCTGCACACAGTACACACTAACTATATGCAAAGAAGCCAAATTGGTGACCCAAACCTCGCACATGTCCCTTGTGAATACTACATGGAAGTAGTTTCCTCCCCTTTCCTCGAACCATGCATCGAGTATCAAATTATATGTAACTAAACCATTACCATTTCCATTCTGGTTAAAATGCCATTCGAAAAAGATTTGCGCGACGAGTACATCGGTACAAAAAGTATAACGTCGAAGAAATCTGCGCCAACCCCAGGCGTACCGTTACTCCCCGACATAGAAACTACTTCAAACTCCATTGAATGGATCCCATCTCCGACCCATCACCCCCAGCGACCTTCGGCGTGCTCAGCGAAAGGCGAGGTTACAAAAAAAAAAAAAGGGTAACGATATGGAAACGTCGCCCAGAATCCATAGATCATCCGTCCCCGCGGGTGTCTATTTTGATGGATTCGTACCTTGTTTGCCTCTCTTGTCGCCCGTGAATCGGATATCGATTTTCGGTTTACCTCGAAGCTCGTCCGGACCGCTAGCAGCGTTGCAAGTTCCCGTTGCTGGATGTTCCCAAGATTTTCGTGCTTCGTTTCACCCGAAACCCTCTAAAATCTCTTCATCTTCGCCAGTTTCCGCTGGGTGTCGCGTTCTCGAAATCAGCTGCACGGAGCTGTCTTCTCGAAGAATGGGAGGAAGAGTTTCAAGCGTAGAATCGTGAAGAATGGAGGATGGAGGCTTCTTTTCGAATCATCAGATTCTATTAATCTAGTATTGAAGTTGATGGAACATTTTACTTCGTGAAAAGGCATCAGGTGAATGTGACGAATATATGCAAGGTGATTTTTTTAATTTAGAGTTGAATATGTTGTTCTGTGATGTCAGAATTTATTTCGAATTTTAATAACCAGCGTAGCGGCGGTCGAACGGTGCCTGGGCTTAAGTCTTGCATGATAATCTATTCTCATTTGTTGCTGTATAGTTTGGGCCTCCGGTGAAATCGATACGAGCATCAATATGCGCTCGAAAATCTCCGCAATCTCTCTCCAAAGACACCTTGCCCTCCCGAGCTTCCATTTCACCTGAAATCCTATCACAAATTTCGAGACGCTTAGGAAACCTTTTCCTAAGTCTTCTTTTTACTCATAGCGCTCGTAAGCCCGAATTCCCGTGGGAAAGCGGGGAACGGATCATGGATCTGCGATTTCAAGCTGGCGGAGGACAGTATCGCGAACGCAACAACGATCAATGTTCTTTCTACAAAACCTTCTAAGGATATTGTCACCCAAATCCAAAATGCAGTAACAAATACGTACTGTCCACTAAACTGTTTCAGCTGAGACTTACAAATATGTACACCTACCGTAAACGGGAGTGACTCTTTTACTAATAACGTTAGTTTGGACTTCTTCATTTAATATACTGTAAAATATACTGTCATAAAGTCACCCTTCAATGTGGGGCTTAGCAAAAATAAATAAAAAAAGTTCCAAGAAGAAACTAATTACTTTATTTAACAAAATATGGAAAGATACCCAATAAAAGAACAAAAATAAATTAAGTGTTCCCAGAACTTCTTAATAAATATAATTATGTATAACCCAAATGAAACTTTATTTTATACGAATCTCACAAATCTGCCCCCAAGTATAACTCCACTTAGGCACAAGTCCTTCGCACCCTCACAATACTATATTTCTCTGGATTAAAATAGTGCTTAAAAAATTCTCGCTGAGAACTCAACTCTTAAGGCTGCTGCACGCTTCGATCTGCACCCTGGAATCGCGGTTTCAACGCGGCAGTTTTATTCCAACGCCACTCGGGTCGCGAAAAATCCCTCCTCGAGCCGTGCACGCACCCAGTCGACCTTGGCGCGTTTTCCACGGGCAAGTACCCAGGGTATTTCATCGCGGGTTCAGTCCCTTTCACGGGACTTTACACCGTATATTTCACCGTTCCCGCCTATTCACGCGTCGAACAGGCACGCGCGACGCATTATAAATCGCGTAACGCACGCTCCATTTCCGTTCTCATAGCCTCCCCCTTCGCTTTCGTTTCGTTCCGCGACTTCACGCGTCCGCGAGGGTGCACGATACGTCGATAGGATCCTGAGAATCTCTTCCTCCGGCTCGAAATCCTTTTGCCTCGAGACACTCTTCGTGTCCACGATTTCGCAGATTTACTGTGGGGTGCACTATTTCCATTCGATATTCCAGCTGGGTCGGCGCTGTTAAATGAAATTCTGTCGACGCTATAGAACGGCGTAGATAGTGGATGCTTGCCTCGACATTAACCCTTTGCGCTACAACTTATTGGCTCGTCCTTCAAATAGCATGGGACGTTTGGCAATTCGAAAGATTAAAAAAAATCTGAAACTTTGCAGAAATGTAGCTCGGCAGATGCTAATAACATAGCTATTTTTTTATTCGGCAATGAAACGGTACTAAGGGTGAAAACACCCCCTCAAAGAAATTGCGAGTTTTCATATTATTGTGAATATCTGCGAAAATGTAAGAGATGTCGACAAAAGGTTCAATTCAAAGTGTGATGACTTCCGATATTCTACAAGAATTTATTGTCGAAATAAAGGTGGTAGGAATTTTGAAAAACAAAAGTTTTGAATTTAACTTATTGTTTACACCTTTTACAGGTTTGTTGATGTACACGATAATCTCTAAACTCAACATTTTATCGAGGGTGTGCTTTCATTCATAGGACCATTTAATTACCGAATCAAGAAATAGTTATTAGCATCACTTGAGCTACAGTTCCCTAAAGTTTCAAATTTTTTGAATTTTCGAGTTGTCGAACTTCCCTTGTAAGTAGATATAGTTTTACTTATTCTGTTCCGTCCTTAAACTTGGGCACAAGTTTTCTTAGCCAAGACGCCAGTTTTCCTGACCACAAGTAGGTATGCCAAGTTTCAAGGGCCTCATTGTACCCAATTGAGAGTGAGTTGTACTTTGGTTTGGAGAAAGCACGATATATATTATAGGGGAATATTTAGTTGTAGTTCAGGTGGTGCTAGAAATATCACTCTTAACAAAGATCTTCGTATTTTCCAATTTAGAAATGAAACTTCCTTGTTAGATTCACCCGACCCACTTTCTATATTTCCATTCTGTTTTGACGCTTACAAAACAGCAAGTATCCTTCAGAATTTCAGCCGCATCATTTCCAATGTCTGAACTGACGCAACACGGCCCAATGAGAATTCATTCCGCCACCAACGCGATAATTTAAAATCGACGAATAAATTTCGTCACGTCAAGCCAATAAACCGAATAATCCGAAGGCCGAAATGTGAAATTTAATTATCGAATTGCTCGCTTGATTGCGCTCGATACATCACGACGCGTGCGACGCGAAGAAAAATGGCCAATCAAAACTGCCAACGGCTGTCAACGATATTTTACGTTGCAACGCAAATAAATGCAACACGCAATGCGTGAACGGAACGCACAGTGAGCTCGCATAACTAACTGCACCGGTAAAAACATATAGCCAATTGGGTTTGTGTCGAAGCTCAAGGTGACCACTTTGACTACTTTGAAATTAGATGAAGGTAGAGTCAGCTTATAACAAGTATATCATGGAAGCACAAAGCCACCCTTAACTCAAGGAGTTCATTACATAAAAGCAGCATTTAAATGAAATTCTGTCATCATCTCCATACACATACATATTTCATCCCTCAAGCTACCCTCTCGTGTTATAAAGCACTTTATATAATCTACTGCCCGGGACGTCCGATAAGTGTCACATGCCGATTTTTATGAAATTTTGGATAATTTTTCATTGGCGCACACTAAGAACTTTGCTGTATTTGTTTGGTGCTACTTTTCTAATTTAAGGAGAGTCGTTTGTATTAAATAGAATAAACAGAGTTTTGCTGTATCTATTTGGAACTGTTTTCCGACATTAAAGTTCCTTTTATTTTATTTAATGCAAACGGCTTCCCTTAAAGTAGAAAAGTACAGGTAATTTTCGACTTTAAAGGAAGCCCAAAATTAACACCAACTAAATACAGCAAAGTTCCTTTTATTTTATAACAGTATAATCTGCAACAGAAGCCCTGGTATCCCTCACACGCGTTACCCAATGCCATTAACCACAATATCGATAATCCAACAGCATTTTCCCTCTTGGTGCAACAGTTGCAGGTAGTATATCACCTCAGAACCCGTCATTTCGCCCGTCCATCGGCAAACGGCGCGGTGGATCCTCCTCCCAGCGATCACCAAAGTCCAGTAGCGAATTCATTGAAAACGAAAAGCAATCTCTCGCAGCCATCGTAAATGGGGCGACCGTGAGCAGCACGTTATCAAGTTTTCTAGGAACGCGAGATGATGTGGTAATATATTCATGGACTGTCACCGTATCAAATTGAAACCGTAATAAAGGGGAGCGCGATATTGGTTTTCCACTGTCAAACACGATCAATTTCCTGGTCTATTTGGGGAATCGAGGTGAACGTATTAGCACGCTGATTGCCCGCCCCAAATTATGTGTATTTGCCAGCGTGTCGGCCGTGATGTCGTTTCCGAAATTCCTGCACCACTTTCGATAACGGCAGAGGACTATTCAAGCCCATTCATCCAGCAGTTGGTTAAATTTTTCATTAAGCGGCTTCCCGCGAACGGAGGCACGTAATTGGATTCACATTAATACAGTTAATTCTTGCTGTTTGATACTGACTCGACGCTTCGAATTAATCTGCTGCCACTTTTCAGTAATCGTCTCATTGGTACCGGTGGAGGATCTCGCGAAGATTTTATTTTAAAAAATCGCTAAGCTTCGCTGTCGGGGTGTAATGTGTAGCGTTTTGCGCGCTCGTTTTTGGAGGGAATTCTGAATATTCCATGCCTGTCTCGGTTACAGTGGTTTTTGGTGAATGTTCAATCAACGATTTTAACGAACGATCCTTTGTTCGCTTGAAAAGTGGATCGTGCATTTATTTATGAATTCTAAAAGTACTTTTTGGAGTAGTTTTTCGTGTACAAGAAGGTTCTGTGTTTATTTTAGGACTGATCTGATTTAGAATAATTGTTTTTTGAGTATGCTGGGGGTTGCTTCCTTCGATAAAATCACTGGAAAAGCTTCTGCGTCTAGTAGAAGTGGTAGTAAAGAATTAATCTTCGTGAAATATTTTTATCATCACGGCAGAATCAGTGATTCCATTCTTTTGCTACATAATTCTTCGCTGTCTTCAAATTTTAGTAAACAATCCTGAAGTTTCATTTTAAAGGATGTTCCGCTCTTGAGCTCATAAAATATGTGATCTTTAGGAACTAATTACAGGAAAACTACTATGTATAATTTAATGGAACTTTTTGCATTGTATTAAGGATGTCATAAAATATACAAATGAATTTTTTGTTTTATAATTATTCATTGCAGACGGCATTGTGAAGTCATGAAAGTCAGGGCGTCAAAAAATTCATCCGGAATGGTGGAACCTGTAGCACCTAAACCATTGGTCTCAAATAAAAAACTATGCCAGATTATTAAAGGGCATGAAACTCGCTCGTGGACATAGCAATAAAAATTACTCCATATAATTACAAAAAATGACATTTTTGGGAAAATAACAACACTTGAAGTTTGAAATCATTTTTTCCCTATATTTTTCGTTCTTTCAACGCCTTTAAAAATTACAAATTTTCAATTTTTTCAAATTGCACTGATTTCTCCACGAGCAAAAAGTATATTCTTCAAAGTAAAACAGTTTTAGTCGAATCTGATAATAACTTTTCGAGATATAGGTTCCACCGATTTTAAGAAGACTGTTTCGAGAAAAACGCGTTTAAAGTTTTACGTAAGCACCGAGTGGCCGGGCGTTACCCATGCGTTTGCCGCTACGTAAATGTATATAATTTTACGAATTTCAAAAAATCCTTTTAAATACGCATTCTTAAAAGGTTGAACATTCGAAAAATTAAATAAAGAAAAATCGAGTGTTAGACCGGAAGCTCCTCTTAACATTCTTTTAGAAATATTTTTTTAGGCATAATCGCGCATATTAATTCCTCGTCAAAATCTTAAAAAATTAAAATTTCATACTACTCTTCACAGAAACAGCAACAAATTTTCTCTATCGCTTATAAAAAAAGGGGAAAGCAAAAATGGTGAACGGCTTTAAGCATCGGCTATTCTTCAGTATCACACAATTCGATTAGTAAATCGACGAAACTAAAGTGAAGCCGCGGTGACTCGAAAGTGTTAAAATGGGGCGCGATTTGCAATTCGACGGGACGAAAATGCAGAAGGAAAGCGCGGTAAATATCGTGATACAGATATTTCCCGTGGATTGAAACATTGTTGAAAGAATTTCCATGCAATCGGCTGCAAGAATGCCCGCTCACTTGAAATATTCCCTGTCAGCTGGCTTCGCCGACCGAGTATATTTCGTTCTCGTTTCACCAAATTGTGTTCTTCTTCGCGTCTTCAGATCCGCCTTGTTGTTCCTTGCCTGTTATATTGCTTGTCTAGCCTCATAGTCATCCTTATTCCTTGAAAACTCATGCACCCTCTTCCGACTTTTCCCTAACCCCGCCTCGCTGGCCTTTATTCGCCTCGCACTTTGCACTGGGGTAGGTCGACCGATCAGTCAATTCACTTTTATCAGAGAGGAAAGAATATTTCCAGAACATTTGCACGATGGAGTGTCGTTTCACGGTGTTACAATTTTTTCTTTTATTCGGTGATTAATTCGAAAAGCAAATTTTTTTAAATTTGTAACCTAAGGATGTTTATTTTAGAATTTTAATTTTAGAAGTGACTTTGTAGAATGGAAGAATGAAATGAAATGCTTCGGCAATATTTTGGTTAATAATATCGCGAAAGAAAATGTAAGTGAAGACAGTGGAAGGAATGATAAGCATGTCGAATTTGACAAAGTTTGACCTAATCAATTTGATCACAATCAAGAGTTTTACGTTTGTCTATTAAAATAGGAAAAATTTGATCTGTTTTATTAAGATTTTAGGATAGGTTGATTTTGAAATATTTTCATAGGCTCCCAGAGCAAATATAATTATTAAAATTAAGCAATTCATTGAGTAATTAATCAAGAGAATAGCTTTTTTTGTTTTGACAATAGTAGAAGTGAAAATTTCTTATTTTGTTTTAGGGTGTTGGCCTGTTCAAACTTGAAAAAATAGAAAGGTATTGCAAAACAATTATTATTATAATCCTTATTTTTGGCTGATATCTAATAAGCGTATAACCTTCATATTACGAAGAATGCAGATTTTCTCGATAAAGCTTGTTTGTGACATTCCCTGTTTCCGCTCTTTACCCTTCAAGTGTGGACACTTGAAATTTTTGCTTGAATTTATTGACTTCTGAAAATATGAAAGAAATGTTCAGTTTCGTTTAAAAGTGAAACGGAACGCAAAGCTCAGTACCATTTTACCACTGAAAATTGATATAATTTAGTAGTAAACATGAAAAGTGCCTTATGCCTCTCGTTTCTTTATTCGACCACTCGATCTCTCCTCGTTCACTTTACTGTACGCGCACGAATGATTCCTAAAACTCGTTACACTTCCTTAATTGATTTTCACTTCGCCAGCCGCTTTAAGAGGCAACTTTCTCAAGGATGTAAGCTCGCAAGAAGGATGATGAATCCCTACCTCGTTCCTTTTTGATCGTTTATTGGTTTGTGTGATTCTTTATTGCGATATCCTCTTAGCTCGCAATTTTATGGCTTATAGCAAGATGATTGCCATCCAATAGAAGAAATCAAGCCACTTTCTTGCAACGTACAGATAGGATTAATTATCGCTGGCATTCTCCTTCATTTTTCTTCGTAGAAATGCCACGTTCGATTCATCTAAACGCTGCTTGCACCGAAAATAAACACACGTACATGAAACTGAAACACTCTATTCCCTCACACACCCGTAATAATATTTATCAAGTTAAAAAACAATGCAGATACGGTACAGAATAATTTTGCATAATTTCGCAACTTAGTGTCTAAATGAAACTTTAATTACGACATTATGAATATAAAAAATTGCTGTTCTATTTACTGTAATATTATGAGATGCAGGTACATGATCTTTTAATGCGGAATTCATTGCGTTTAAAGTGCGTTGTTATTTATTATTAACGTTACGCCATGTTTAACAATATTATGTGTTCTACTTTACGAAATTGCCTCATACTGTTATTTATTTTATAAGTCACTAGTATGGTTGAAATCGTTCCACAGGTCTGAATGAATCTTGAAAGCAAAGGAATCAGATTCCTCTGCACTGCATCCATCAAACGCTTCGTGTTAAATTCGCTTTCTGTTTACAGGGATTGGTGGCGTCAAAGGAGGCGCAAAAACGTTCACAGCGAATCACCGCAGGCAATATTCCCCTAACAGAAGAGCTTCCCCCTCAATTTCGTGTATCTATAATGTTTGCAGTCTCGTATCGTTCCGTTAAGTAGCTTGAACGCTGGATCCACTTAAATTGACGCGCAAAGGGAAAGAAGCATGCCTGATCTGACGTTTACTTCAATTGAAATTCCTTTAAATTTAATATCGCAGCTCGCACGATTTCCCAGTACTCTCGGTAAAGAACAGTGAGTTCTTCTCTTCTTCTTCAAGTAGTATCGAATTGCTGGAAGCTTGAGTTGAAGTTGTATTATAATTAAATATATAGATTATAGGATGAGCCACGTAAATTGATCGTGTTGTAGGTATCATTTTTTAAATTCAGAATGGAGAAACGTGGGGATGGAAAATATTGAATGGGTTTAAAACATAATTGCTTTTTCACAACGATGCTGAGTTGCTTTGTTCTTTTACCAAGCTATCTCTTTAGTGTCATGTTTCATGTCTTCACTTACGGTTAATTCTACCTTATACTGATTCTATATTACATTTTCCTATTTTCTGCTTATAGTGATCATCCTTTCTCTTCGCCACCCCTCATGTTCACCCACTTTTTGTTCTTATTCCTCGTTATCTCCTTGTCACCCCTCTTAGTTCCACTTCTTCCTCCTCCTCCTCCTTGGTCTCCTATTTATAATGCATTATAACCTTATCCTTGAAACCTTATCTTCTATTATCTTTCAAACCACCCCATGAGAAAACGAATTCTTATTCAGGAATCTGGATAGCCAATATGTTAAAATTTGTGCTCCTAATTATTTTTTACAATAGGTACTCCATAAATAATATGCTAACACGATAACAGTTATGCCCTGGAGCCAAGAAATTCATTGCTGTTCCGCTTTATCTTCCAAAATGTCGTTCCCGTCTTCCTTTCGTCGAATATTCCAGCGGATTTCTTTTGTTAGCCGGTCAGGCTGCGTGAAATCGACAATGAATCCCCCGAGGCGGAAAAAATTTCAAGTGAAATGGCCTTTCAAGTTTCTTTTGTACCTACTCGTAAGAAATGAAATATCCAATTTCTGCTGCATACGAAGCAAAGCCATTCTTCATAATTTGGGGATTCATACGAAAAGTTATTGTTAGTAGGAATAAAAAGTTATGAAAATGGGTTACTACTACTAATACTCCAACCAATTATTATTCTTAGGAAGCCCAAGGGAGGGTCAATAAATGTTCACAAATATTCAAATTTTAGTTTTTTTTTTATAAAATAATTTTTGTAGATCGCCATTAATGTTTTTGTGGCTGAAAGTAAATTTATTTAAAGATTGTAAACCAACTAATTAGATATCTTTTTTTATTTTTTTTTCATGTTGTCAAAAGTAGCTAAAACCACCATCGTTCAAGGTGTCTCGAAATATGTTTGTGACAAGCACAATGTGGAGACAAATATTTGTTTTGTTTGTAATAAAGAACATGGCGAGGGCTCAGAGTAAATAAATCTAAGTTTTCCTAATGAATGAAACAGTTAAGTTATGCCCTGTTATTAGCATCTTACGCCAAATATTTCTAAGTGGAGTGTTTTTTGTTTTAATATTTTTTACTATTTTCTTACGTATTTTTTTCAATAACAGGTTTTTAGACGTTTCATATAATTCTTTATTATATAACTAGAAATAGTTTGAGCGGAAGAAAATATCCTTTCTAGTATTTTCTTTTATGTTGACTAAAAATGATCCCCCTCCCCATTAACTTCCTAGGATTACTAAAAAACATGAGAAAATACACTGAAACACTAGTGTGCAGTGGATCAATTAAACAAATCCCGAATACTACTCGCGAACCACGCCGATGTCTCCTACGAAAAAGTTCTTGATCACACCCACACCGATAACATCGCGCGTGAAAAAGTGAAAAGTGCAAGGTGAAGAACGCGGATAAAGTTCCGACCAGGCCCAATTATCGCCCGCTAGCATCCGTGAATAAAACTTCTCGCATTCGTCCCGCCACGTAGCGCGGCGAGGCGCGCGAGTTAATCGAATCTCCAAAGTGCGCGGCACAGCCGGCGGGTGATCGGGGCTGGAAAACTGCGCGCACGTTTGAATTTGAAACGGAAAAGGGGTCGAGCGGCGGAGTGGTCGCCGAGATACTGCTGTGCCGCGGAGATATTCGATATCGACACCGCGCACAACGCAAAGCGTGGAACAAAGGGAAAAGTGGCCCCGCGCGATAGGAGCTTCCCAGTCGCGACGGAAACGGCTGGAAAGCTTTGTAGAATCATGCGGTAAAGGAGAAGCCGTTACCGCGAGCGATTCGTATTATCGCTGCTTGCGCCCCAAGACGCAATTGTTATTTCAGAGTGTGGGTCGTCACGCATGGTGTGCACCGTGGATCTATTCCCCGTTCGAAAGTTTTCAGAGGGATTTTCACGACTTAACGCGGTTAGAACTGGTTTATTGTTAATGGTAGGGAGTATGATGACTGGAGGAGCAATTGTCGAGTGGTTCTTTGCAGTCGAAGTATGATTCGCGGTCATGTGCAGTTTAACAGTCTGTAATTGAAATTCATGGGACGTTGGTAGAGGTTAAGTATTGCGGGTAAAGTAGGTATATGGCAGTAGCATTTAATAACAAATACTGTGTGTATTTGTATGATATATTTCCTTAACGTCATAGGGTATTTTACAGGGTTCCTTTCTGTTTCAATTAATTACCAAGAAACAAATTGAAACTGAGACTTGTTCTTTGGCATGAATCTTATTAACATCATAAGCTTGAAAAAACTTGTTTGTTTAGTAAAAAATATGCCTTATATATTACGCTACAGATCATTGTAGAGGCTTTTTGAAAAAAAAGTGTCTTTCGTTTTGCAGTGATAGCTCAAAAACGGAGGGTCCAATCCATTCAAAATAAATTCGTGCATTTTTGCAAAATGTGTACTTTCGAAACGGACGTAAATTACAATTAATGAAAATTTGTATTCTTTATGAAAAAAAAACTACAACCCCGTTGAGACCCTATTGATAAGGTTTTACCCCCCCCCCCCCCCAAGCCCCAAATGATGAGGTCTTTTAACAGCTGTGGCTACCATAAACAATCGAAAAGAAATCGATTTGTTGACCCCGAAATACCCATATTCCTCCTTAAATTAGGGGTACATATTGGAATTCTTAAACCTCATGCAAATAAAAGAATTCGTGATTTATGGATATATATGAATAACTGATTTTTCCTACTTTAAAGTAGATGTGTTTTCTTAGTGCAGTCTTGAGTGAACGATCTCTGGTTTGATCTTCTTTGCAATTATTGTGAGAGGTGCTTTTGGCAATGTCAAAGTGTAAATTTTTTTAATCTGGGTGGTTTTAATGCAAAATTATGCAAGACAAACAAGTTCTTAGATTTTCTAAGAATTCCTTATGCCAACGTTGAGTTAGCACGTCCTTTTTACAATTCAAACTTTTAATGAAAATGTATTGTAACTTATAACTAAAGTGAATGGTTTTTAGGATTGGAAAAATGTATTTGTAAAAATATTTTGAAATTCTATAAATGAGTAAATTACAGTCTCAAAGTTTTCTTTGATTCCTGTGCGCATACCTATGCGTATATCAACCATATGGTAATCACACTAATGTTATTTAAATCTAAACATTATTCGTTAAAACTTTTCAATCTCTCACAAACACACATCTGCACGGGTACTATTACAGAAATAAATTACAAAGTGTTAGAACATATGTGTCCAAGAATAAATCATCCCCAAAGTATAAAACATTCCTTTCGTCTTCCCTAAAGGAATAATAGAATGCTACCCTATATATACTTGATATCGTTTCACGCTTCAGATGATCTGAAACGACAAATTCAGGGTTGCTATTCGAAGACAAAGGGAAATTTCTGCGTCTGTTCTACCCTCAATAATCGCTTCGACCTATTTGCATTCAAATAAAAAGAGTCTTCGAATGCCGTCTACAACGAATAAAAACATTTTTCTTTACAAATCGACAACCCCTTTCATTTAGTGAGGCACCAAACTTGTACCACGAATTTGTAAACACCCTTTACAGTTTCAAAATATCCTACAAATACTTATACGTAACAATGTAATTAAAATTCGACGAAAATGTGACTGTCATTAACAAATACTCCGTCTCTTAACGCGAATGAATGGGCGAAAGGAAGAAGAAAGGAACTAATGTTCTTTCAGTTAAACTTTAAAGAAATGAGACAAACGGATCACTGGTTCCGTTCAAAGAGAAATTTCGCCAACAAAGATTTCACCGTTCGCCACCTTTGTGTTTCCATGAGGGACGATAACGATCTTGGGTTAAGTCAGGCAAAAGAAGGCAAAGGTTACCTTAGGTTAGGTCGCGGAAACGGTATAAGGGTGGTTACTACTCTACTCACCCCTTATTTCCACCCCGTGCACTTTCCTCATTTCCCTCTTCTTCTTTCTGCCAACCACCTTCTCCCGCCGTTCGATTCGTTTCTGTTTCGAGCGCCTGTCTGATTTATTTTACCCTCATTTAAGGATTCCACCCTCTCCCTGCCAATAATTGTATTACGTTTCCTTACAATTTTCGCGCTGAAGAAAACCGTTCCTTCGCTTCTAAATGTCGTTTTATTGGCGAGAGAACGCTACATGGGTTCTCTTTTATACTCCTTCGTATTTTAGCGATGATAGGGTTTCGAATAAATTGCCATGTATTGTAATATTTCGTCATGTTAGTAAGTGGTATGCCAGAAAGAAAGGAGGATTTATTTATTCAGTTGAATGTGCTTGTAGTTCTTGGATAGAGTATACTCAAATTTATAAGTTAAATGTTAATTTTTATATAATGTAATTCGTATTAAGTACTGCGACGGTGGGAATAAAATGTTAATATCTGCGATGGAAATTACTTAATGTAAATTTCCATTTCGCACTATGAAATATTCATGGCGTCACTGGCGCAGAAGAATGTTTATTTATTAATTGTAATTCTGCCATGAAACGGTAGGTACTTGTAAATTATTTCTACCGAATATGATTTTATACGCATTACGTAGGTATAATTACGAACGTGATAATTTTCAGAAGAAAAGTGTGTCACATTTTGTGCCCCGTGTTGTGTAAATAATTACAATTCTAAAGGCTTCGAAGTTCTGAGGAGTGAGGTACTACATTTTTAATGAAAGCTGAACAGGTCGCAGAGGAATTTTAATTGAACGAACTCTGAAGTGCGACATGCCGTGGAGACTCTTTTTGATCAGGAGCTTGCCAAGGTATGGGAATTGAAATATGTTGTTCTTTAATGGAACTCAAAGGAATCGCGACTGTTTGTGGGAAACGACACGGAAGATCGGGATGTGAATGTAGTGCATCCACAAGGAGGAAATACCGTTCGTAATGAGGCTGCAATTACACGAGTGACTGGGTAAAAGTAACAAACAGGCCGTGTCATTCATTTCTTAAAATAGTAAAAACGAAGGGAGCAGGTAACGATGAAAGAGTAAGATTGATAATGATCTTCTTTACATTACATTTGTACCGAGTATACTAAAAGGTTTATTACCTGTTGATGATTTAATAATAAGATGCTTCCTTGCAAATTTTCTGTCACTTTAGATGTTATATTGGAATATTATTCGAAATTGAATTTTCTTTAAACACTCATCACGTCCACTATAATTTAAAAAATTCTTGAGATTCGCGAAACATTCAGAGTAATTCCAAGCCTCTAGAAAATAATTTAAGTAACCAGTAGCCTGTATTACAGAAAACATCTTAACCCACTCAATAACTGAAACACTGATCCATTATAATTTTTCAATTACTCAAGCTACAAAAAATTCATACTCCGAAGTACGTACTAGTCACGTCACTAATATATAAAATTCTCCAATTCTCACGACTTCTCGAACAATCTTACCTCCTTTCCTTCGATCGTTCCCCGTTCCACTTGTCTCGGTTTAAAAGAACATCACTTCGCTTCTTTTTTTTTCACATCGATCGTCACGGTCTTTTCTCGAGACGGTGATCCCCGCTTTCGCGCAATTATTCGAAGGCGACGAACGCCCTGGAACGAGCGCACCCCACCTCGAGTGCCGCCTCGGAGCCGTTTCTTTGATCCTTAATTGAATTTTTGAGTTATCAATCGAAGGAACCGTCTCACTGGCTTGCTTAATGCGCCGTGACGATTTATCTCTCGCGAGGGGGCGTCGCGCGCCACGCTGGACACAGAAGAATCGGGGTCAGAATGAAATCCATCCTGGCCATTGTCGAGACGGGAATCGAATAACGCGGAGACGGTGAAATGAAAAGCATAAAAATATCGCGGGGCTTTTATCTCTCGCCAGCCATCCCTGTTATCTAATTTCTGACATTTGATCGTGGTCGCGAGGGTATAAGACCTTGAAGCCTGTTCTTAGGGATGAAGCACCATTGCTGGGCAAGTTTCACTTGAAATCGAAATAAGAGGAACGATGTCTTGATCTCTTTCTGATTTTCTGTGGGAATTTTTAATTTTTTGAGAGGAAAAAGTCTACGAGGTATACAAGTGAGTAGTCTTGCGTTGATTAGTGCACTTTTAAAGACGTAACATGAATTTTTATATGTAATTTGGATTAGTTTTTAGTAATATTCTTATTTTATATGAATTTAACTGCAGTCCCTATTAAAATTAAACCATAAAAGCCAAAGAGTGCCGAATAGTAGTAATTTCTGAGAAAACAGAGATTTTGACTAAACCATTTCAAACTTTGTAAATTAAAGGAAACAGCTTTTAATATATCTGCAAAAATAAAACTAAAAAGTCGATATCATCGTCAATTCTTCCAATTCTACAAGTGTACTTGTACTAGGTATCTTAAATCTTAAGAAAATAAGAAGGAAATATTTATTTTTTCCTCGAATTTAATTTATGTGTTAACACACTTGCACCCTACTGTTTAATACATTTTTGTAACTGTATTTAGTTGAGCTGGTGGTAGTAGGATAAACTTTGCATTAGGAGATATGCTACACAGCTATAGCAGTGGTCGAAAACTTCGAACAGACACATTTGATAACTAGGTCGAATTCGGTGTCCTCTCTGGACGAAATAAAACCCTATTTCGAAGTGGCAGTTTTTCTCGCGGTCCTCGTCGAGTCAACTACCACTTCTTTGAACTTTCCCGCCGGAATCCTGGAAATTTCAATAAATTTTAAACGGAAGTCGAATTCTAATTGCGTTGATACCAGCTTCCTCGCATTTTCCGCGTTCGAAGTTTTCTTCGATTATGAATTTTAAATTGCTTGATGCAGACAGTTCCACGCATTCCGAGTGCAGATATTGAAAATAGGGGAGCACGGTAAAATCCATCACGATCTTAAGAAGAAACTTAATATTTAAATATCATTCATGTACAGCTTCATAGAATATTTTTATGCGATATTATTACTTAAGAATTCTTGAAAATTATTTATATAAAGTCACTATGAATAAATGAATGTTATATTCCAACTCACAAGAAGTTAGATAATTTCCAATGGATATATTATAATTCTAATTTATTGAATCCTTTTGCGTGTATGAAATCGAATAGTTTCGATTATGTTTAAATAATGGCCTTATTGCGTAGGAAATTGACCAAGTATTATAAAAATAATATTCTGTATTATCATATATGATATATGTACTAGAAGTGGTAATCTTAAAAACTGTCGTCTACTTAGAACTCTAAAGTCTATCTATGTAGAAAATCGTAGGTATTAAACTCCAACTAGCACTGACACGATCCACGGTCACTCGTTACACAAACTCGACTGAGGGCACAACTACCTGTGTTTACATGCTCGGAGCGTCGCATCAGGTGGACAGGTACATAGATGACGGGACACTCGGATTGTTTACTTGTGGCGTACAACACCAGTTGAATCAAAGAAAGTAGATAAGCCGGGGAATAAGGGAGATGGCTTGGAAAATATAAAGGTCCTAAGAGCGTAATAAAAACAGCGATACAGGGGTGAAAAACAATCAGGTTTGAGAGGGGGATTGGTGTTAGTGTAACAACCCCTTCTAAGCACTAACTGTTGATCCAATAGTTTTAATACCATTTCTCCTTTTTATTTATATTATACGAATTATCCTTAATATATTCATTTTATCTAAATAGAGAATTGTATACTTAAACTGTGAACTACAGTATGAGTAAATTTTAAGTTCGAGTTTTCGTTTTATTTCAGTTTGTAAACTGTGCAAGTTTCAAGGCTAGAATATACATGTAATGTAAATGAAAATGAGAGATGGTGTTACAACTAGCGACGGAAAGGAGGAATAAATGTTAAATGAAAATATAGAATGAATGTTTGATAATCACTTAATTTTCGAGAGAAATCATTCTGAACGCGAAAGTATGATACAAGTTAACTTACACAAGTTCAGCATAATCGATAATGATACTATGATGCAGCAACATACGGTTCATAATAAAATTATAATTCCTGAAGAATAATGTCTCGTAAAAGCTGCTGGGAGCCTCGTCCATATTATTGGAAACAAAATTACGCTCTTTCTATGAAATTCTCATAAAATATTCTAGAACCTCTTATTTCTTGAACATCCCTTACGTCAAAATAAACCTTTCAACATTTCTTATGTATCAGATGTGCACAATTCTTTGAATGAGTGCTCCATATGCAAAAGTCAACAGTGAAGGAAATACCAAGATCATTCATAACAAGTATCTCACCCATTGTCAAGGCAAATGCAAATTGCTTTCACGTCCAGAATCATATATCTTGGAAACTACGAGACTAAATAATATAAACGTATCTCCTATATATGTCATCTTTTTGTTCACATTGTCAAGCCAAATGCAAATTGCTTTCATGTTCAAAATCATTTATCTTGGAAACTACGAGACTAAATAATATAAAAGTATCTCCTGTACATCTTATTTTTCTGTCATAACGAATCACCTGCTGGTATCACACAATTTCCTAACCACTCTGTATTAGCAAGATATGCTTGAAGGCCCATGATGTGCTAGGACTTCCCTTGCACTATCTTAGTCTATATCCGAGTGCCCTATCGAACAGCTTTGAACCCACGAGGCACGTTCGATCGGCCTAAACCAATTTCTGCTTAAGCGTTTCCAGGTTCAGTGGAAATTCTGCAACACTTACCAGTCGTTAGTGCAACTAGAATTACGAGTTACAACGCGCTACTTGTTACCAGTTTTACCAAAAGACCATCGCGACTAATCACTATACCTAGTTGAGTAGAAACTGCTATAACCGATTTTGCTTCTTCTCTTTTAAACAACGTTAGCAAACTAAACGCCACTACTAGTAATATGGACCAAGCAAACCACAACACCTGAGAAATTTCATTACTGGTAATACTGTGAAGGGGAATTCAGGGATAGAGGCTCACGTGCGTCTAGATTTAATTAAACATACGATAATCTTTAATGGGTGGGTTAATAGATAATAATCTATATAATTGTTTAGTTATTACGATATCTATTAGGTTTAAGACCTTTTGGGTGCTATGGACGCGTGTATGAGTTCGTTCAGTGCATTACAGTGTATGCGTGTGTGCGGGAAACACCCATGGGCGTTCAGCAACTATAGTTAGGAGATATGATTAGAGAAATCCCGCACACCGCGTATGCTGAGAGTTCAAATATTTTCGTATATATACATGATGCACCCGTTAATTAATTTTACATTACTTTTGTTTTACATAATTAAGTACCTTTGTTAATGATTATTTTAGTGTCTTTCTACCTCTTTGTAATAGACTAGCTTTACTACTCGGCTTCTCCCGGAATTTAGATTCTGATTTTACAAAAGAAAAATTTGTTTAGTTTTTTTTTTGTGAAAATAGTCATACATTTCGTGATCCCAGAGTTTACCGTTCCAAAGTTTTTAAGCAATAGACAAACACATAAACATACGATACACTTTCTGTTTTATAGTATAAGATGCATATAAAATCATATTAAAAACTGAACAGGAATTTCAGACAATTTATGAACATTTTTTACTTTTCTCCTGCCCAAACAAGTGATATTCAATTATTATGTTCCATTTTCGAATACTCGTGGAATTAGGATACTTGTAAATCCATTGTATTTGAACTTGAATTTTTCAGTCGCTTTTGTGGCACATGTTCGTTAAGGTACAAGCCCGACGTGGTCTGTCCGTCGAAAACAGTCTCGCAAATCCTTCGACCAAGAAGTGTACGCGAAAAAGCTCGTCCCACTGTTGGTATTCTATTTGTTTTTTTACACCCTTTCTTCCGAGGAAATCGTAACAAGATTGCTGTCTGGAATGGAGGTCAATCTTGTCGACTGAGTGGAGAAGGCTCGAAGAGCGACACCTCAAGTAAAAAGGGAAAAGAAGGTGACCAAATCCTCCAACATTCCTTACGTCGATAAACATCTCGTGTAATTCGAGAACAAGTTAGGAAAACGGTGGTCGTATATTTAAGCACATTAAGTTCCAACTTCTTTATTTTTCTGTTGCTGTCTAAAGCAAAAGATATTTCTAAGGAATGTTTCCAATCCCAAATTGAATTTATATATTGAATAATAATGAGTTTCTAGAGTTAGGGGATGCGTTAAGGACAGAAAGGGATATTTTGAGTTAAATTAAAAAGGGTCCAATTGAACGTAGAGTGAATTCCAGTATATTACAAAGATTATAAAGAAATTTGGGAGTTAAATTATTTGTACCTTAGTTTCGTTTCAGAGACAACAAAGATCAATTTTATTTCAGTAAAAGCAACATATTAAATAATACCCATTTCATCGCTAAAATTGATAAGCTTTCGAACATTTCTCCTTACTTTTAAAACTCATAGCTGATAATGCTTCCTCATGTTATCAAAAATGTACCATAAAACCAATTCTTATATTAGCAAGTCAAATACGGAAAGATATAGGTATGTGACGTATTTAAAATGCAGAACGAAATAAGATCGAAGTGGAATACTGAACTTCTCCAAAAACTGCGCGACGTTCTTCTTCTAAGGAGCAACATTACGCTTTAAATATATTTGCATACATTTCCCAGTGGGTTTATTTAACGTATTTCAGGTGAAATTCGTACAAAGGATTTTGTAAGTACCCCAGGGCCACTCTGAAATTCAGTTAACTCCGGTAACACTGGAATTCCAGCCAATTCTTGCCGCAGTATTTAAAAGGGACGATAGCGCGCGTGTCGTTGCGAAAAAGTCTCACGTACCAAAGGCGCTAATCCCACGAAAATTATGGAATTAAAACAATTCCTGCAGTCATCGCGTAGCTTAATTTCATGAAACGGAGAGGTTTATATTTCCACGAAATTACGGCTGAATTACCCGAAAGTCCTTTCAAAAAAGCGTCACCCGCCTCTACGCGAGTAAGTATATAAAAGGTGGAAGTAACTGTTTCTGTGACTACTTTTCACATAAAAATGAAATAAATTCAAGGCCACAGCGTTTGCTTAAAATGACTTGCAAAGCAATACACGCGCGAAAAGTTAGGAACAGACGTGGTGCACGTTACAGTGATTGGCAAGGCTCGTCTGACCATTAACACCCACTTTCACTAGTTGCCTTGTAGAATGTAGATGAAATGAGTTGCTAAATGAAGTGCGAGTGGTTGCTAAATGTTAGAAGACATGGGAAAGCTTAAGAAGGAATTTGTACCTCGTTATGTATGTTTCTGGGGAATTAATATTTCATTATTTATAAAATGAAGAGGTACTTTACGTTTTAAAGTTCAAATAGAAAAATCGTTTTAACTTCAAAATTATATTTGAGAAAATCCCTCGTAAAGAAGTTAGTAAAATATCCAGTATATTTTCGTAGCACTACTGTTACCACAATTATATAATAATAATACATTGTTAAAAAATATGAAATACAATTTTAACATAATTGTTATATAAATTAAAGGAACTGAGGGCAATACACATCCAAGTTAAGAGTTTTTCTAAAATAATTTCTTCCTCGTGGTCGAATATTTTTCTTATTCGAGACAGCTTTAAATTATCTTCATCTTGACGAAACGATGGTTTCCTCTCAAACGGGAGAATTTGAAATATTATTGGTATTTCGATTCATGGTTTCAGAAATCAAACGAATTTCATCGAAATATTAATCAGCGAGATGGCATGTACAAATTACGTACCCAATGGATTACGATATTGGTTTCCTAAGGAATTCGAATCGTCGTGAGAGTGGGACATCGAAGTTTGGAGTTCGAACGTGGCGCCATTGTTGCAGTAAATAGAGAACAGCACGACAGGTGCATCGAATTTTCATGACATACCGGTACTGGGTAAGGAAATTGTTTTGCCTGGAATCAGAGAAATCCTTTCGATTTTCCCTCTATTAAATTTTGAACGATTGCTTACTGGGAAGATGTACCTACCGGGTGTCCTATTTCAATCTTCTCACGCGATTACATTTAAATCAAGTGGTTTCAAACAATGATTTGGATTACATTTATTCTCTTTTATTATCTTTTAATGAATTCAACCTTGTTCCAGATGGAATTGTTTTGAAGATTTAAAGGCAAATTTCATTTTTCAAAATAAAACTATACACCCTTTTTCGCCTATTTTTATAATTTATGTACAGACAAATTCAGTTTTCCTCGTGAAAATTACTTTTCAACGTAAAGCTTCAACTATGAAGAACCGTAGAGAATATTTTGCATAAATGTCGTTAGAATTTAACAGAGTTATTTGAAGATATAAATTGTAAAGAAAATAAAGGGCCTCCCCTTTGCTTTTCCTGGAGGTCTAGTACCCTACCCGTCATCTAACAGATTCCAAAAGACACTAAACTACAGAAACAAATTTCTAATCTATCGAAACTACTCTCAGAGAAAAGAACAAAACTACGTCCCCCAGACATACATTTACCCTTGACTAACGTCAACCACATTTCCTGTCTATGATTAACCCTTTAAATCCATATCCACGAAGACTTCCCATAATCTCAATAAAAGACATCAAATCACGAATACCTGGTGCTCAAAATATTCAAAATTTAAATCACTACCCACCACCCTAAATACACTTACATTCCTGTCTCTATTAATACAAAAATAAAAACAGCTGATTCATAAGCAACTCAAGAACATTTACATTAACACGCCAGAAATTACAGAAACTCAAATCTCCCTGAATCTTTACGACAAAAATGACCATACCCCTAGATCACCCAAACACCGATGTATTCATCCACAGAGACCACCCCTGATCTCGCGAAACACAGGATTAATTGCGCATAAATGATCTTTCACCCGTTCGTTCGACGAGCATCAATCATCTTTACCGTTCCAGTCGATCCATTGTCAGTCAAGCTGTATTATTTTTCCCTTGTTTCTCGTTTTTCCCCGAACGTCTGCGCGCCGACTATCCGCGCAGGAAATGCTGGAAGCCGCTCGTTGTCCTCCGTGTTCATTGTCCCCGAATGGGTCTCCGTCTCTTTTCACAGGGAGCTTTCTGCACGCGAATGACAATCACGACACCGTGTCCGACACGGGCTTTCACCGTTCGCCCTGCTGCTCCCTCCATTAAATCGACGTGACGTACGACCCGCCGACAACACTTTAATTGCCCGCAAGTGGAGTCGGATTAACGGGGCCGAATATCATTTTGATTAGTCCGCTCGTAAATAAAAGGGCTTCCCCATTGAGGGACGGGATTTATTGGAAACTGTCTGGCTCTCGACGGGGATCGTCATCCCATGGTGAACGTACCCGTGATTTACGGGGCGCACGGCGGAGTACGTCCTTGAGGATGCTGAGGATCGTACCTTGCCCTCTGTTGAGACTTTGGTGCAAATTAAATGTACCTACTGGATAGTTCTTGTGAAGGGGTGAAGATGGGAGGCGTCAATGACGGATTTAAGGGAACAGGCTCGGGTATCAAACGTTTTGAGGAGTACATTTTTAGGGGAAAATGGAATGATAATTTAGTAAAAACGGGTTGAGTGTAGTAGTGCAGAAAAAAATGTAGTGTGTCGATAAAATCATTTTTTTTAACATGGGAGGTGTGGAGTTGAAGCTACATGGAACAGAAAATAGGGTTAATAAAAATTTGACTTTTGAAAAAACCGGTTTTCGAGTTTTCACAAAAAAATATATATAAAATAAAAATAAATATTTTTACTTATTTTAAAAATTTTCAGTTTCATTAATATTCATGGATCTACAAAAATATAACACAATAAAATAGCCTGCATATAAAACGAAATGAAAAAAGCTAAAATAACTCAAATTCGTACGAAATACAAATCTTTTAAACGTGGTACCAAATATTAAATCTTTGTTCTATTTAGTATTTTTTCTGAAAATATGAACTGATGAAGATTAGTTTTACAGTTAACTATTCCCTACAACTATATGCTTGTGTCCGAGTCGATTTCAGGTCAAAATATTAACGTTTTTAATTAAATAAATAATTCATTTCTGCATATTAATTCTAGTATATAAAACCGGTTTTTATACCTGGTTTTTAAAAACTGACAAACCCTAACAGAAAACTCTTCTGCATGGCAGGAGAGATAGTGTGCGTTTCATCTTGGGCTTGCTAGTGCACTTATCAGTAAGGTTTCCCTACCTGCCTCAAACGTGGGAATGTTAGGGGGTAGGACAAAACAAATAGGTATATATAGGAATCTTGAGGGATAACTTGCAAGATGGGTAGAAATACTTTCTTTTGGAGAGTACAGAGGTATCGCTATACTTGAATATTCTATGTTGTAGTTGAATCTACTGTTTGGGTGTAGGGTATGTTGGGGTGTATCAATGTGTGCATGGTTGTGGTACTGGGTAAACGTTGGATTCTTCTTAAAATGTTTATAGAAAGAGTTCTTCGTTATTCCTACTACTGTATGGAATTTTATATCAGTTCCTGAAGCTTCAGTGGGTGTTAAGCTTTTACAAATTATTTTTTGATTGGTGATGATTTTGTGGTGGGAAAGAAATAATTCTAGGTAACAGGAGTTTGCTGGTTTGCAAATATAAATTAAGTGACGGGAAGGAACAGAAACTGACAAGTGAGGGAATGCGGGGATATAGTTCGTGCCATCATTTTGAAATGGCAAAGTAATAATAAAGTAACTGTAATAAAGAGAGTAAAGTATAGTAGTATACTGAAAAAAATAGTAAGTAAACTATTTACGGGAATCTTATTTCTTCCGTGTCTCTTTGGGAACTGTTTTCCTTCCAGGTCAGGCGAGCAAGTAGTAAAGCCCAGTATTCGGTCAGACCAAGAGCAATCACTCATGTGGTGGGCGCGTCTCAGGTTACATTTCGAATTGTATCAGAAATACACCATCAGTAGAACACTTTAACAGCGAACATCGTATTGAAATTTATTGTTTCGAAACATTATTGCTTCTTTTATGCAAGAATGAAACACTGCTTTTTCCTTGCTATTTTGTCATTATACCTGAGGCATAATAAAAACTGTTAAAGCGCGAAAGACAGCAATTTTTAACTCTAAAGTTTTACAATAAAGATGTGTTTTAAAGGATTGTAGTTATTTGAATACAATCAGTTCCAGTATAGCTATACAAAACTTTCTACGTAATCAAAGTAAGGTTAACATCTATTGTTCAATATTCTGAATATTCAAAGAATCAGACAAAAGAATATGTATAAAAAATTATCTGAAACCATTGAATAAGGTCGTAATATTAATTCAGTTAAAACTCAGTTGTGTACCAGAGCAAAAGACCCGGGATCCGGTATGAAGATGAAGTCTTTTGATAAAGGCCCAATAAATATGCTGTTTAAAACAACTGGCGCCCAGAAAAATGCCAGCTTTCATGGAAAACTAGTACTTGAAGATGGGCTGTGTTATATAAAATGCTGAAAAACTACCGTCGTAAAATAACAATTACGATTTCACCGTAAAGAATCTTCTTTACGATAGGGGCACCCCTTCCATCGCTTAAATAACCCGTTTCATCGTCCAACTTTTTTCCTTTTTCCAGCTTTCCCAGGATCTTGTTAAACGTTTTGGTGAAATTTAAACGAACGAACTTCGGCGATGCGGATTAATTAAACTGTGCTACATGTCCCAGCGAATTTCCATAATAAGATCGAACGACACTGCTGATAGCTGAAAGAAACTTCATTTCCCTTTTACCCATTCCGTGTCTTTGATTAACTTCGATTTTCAATGTATCCCTGACTTTGAATCCGAATAGCCATGTGCCTTCTCGACTCTCACGATTACTTACTGCCTACGTTCTCATTTTTATACGAAATACACGAGAATTAACATGATATTCAGTAAATTTTATCTATTGTATCTATTAAATGTATCTATTTATTTTTGAAAGAATACTACTTCATTACACTCAACGTTTCGTGATATTGCAGCGCTTCAATTGAATCGCGTAACGAAACCCAAATAATGCTGGAGGAGGGCAGAAGAGGAAAAATGATTTCAGAGAATACGTTAGGTGTTCATTAAAATTCTGTGAGGAATAAGGTAAGGACGTACGAACACGTATCGCCCGCGTCCGTTCCGACCTTACCAGAGCAGTTCCGCAGCTATACCGCGTTCACCTGGTTCGGTTTGGAATGATTATTATCTGCACCCCAATTCGAAGAAGCAGTTGCACCGTTGGGAACTCGACGAAAAATCCTTAGACGATATCAGATGCTGAATTTTCCCGGGATAAGAAAGAAACTTCCCTCGGACGTGGATTGAAAGAGTAAACGAAGGGAATGCCTTCCGGAGCAAATCGAAATTTTGTCGGAAGAGATATTTCCGAGCGTGCTGAAACTTCTCCAACGATCCACGTGTTATTCTTTCTTTTCTTTTTTCCCCATAAAATATGTTAACCACAAACTGTTGCGAACGAATAATATATGATTTAACCAATACTTGGAATAATATTCCTCAATCTAGAAATATTAAACAGCAGGAATTCTTGAAAATGTTATTATATTTCAATGAAATTAAAATTGGTGAGATTATTTCCTTGTTTTTTAATATGAATAGTATTCCACTACTGAAACAGAATGGAGAGAAGCGAGAATAATTTTTTGCTGGAAAATTTTAATTCAGACGGTTTAGGATTGAAATGCTTTCTTTTTAAACAATTAGTCCTGTTGGCTTCCGTGAGAGTTTTTAATTGGAGTATGTGAAATATCTAATTTTTTGTCGAGATAAATTAAAAAGGGAGATTCATATTTCCGACGTACTGCAAATTCGATGATAACATGTGAATTAAAATAAAATCATACAAACTCTGTGATTATCCTTTTTCTACAGGATAATCGCAGAGTTTGTATAATTTTATTTAAAGTCACACATCACCATCGAAATCGTAGTACAAGAAAAGAATAGTTTTTTAGTTTTTAGTGCATTTTTAGTAAAATGGTTTAACATCTTTTTTTCATTCTGATAAGTCACCATTTCCCCCTTATTGTGTCAATATCGTCCTCAAATTTAAACACACATTTTCTTGACTGTACAAAAATGAGTCCCTCCTGACACAGAAAATAATCATGTTCCCCCAGAATTTCAATTTCTCAAGACTTTTCGTTTAAATAATTAAACTTCATTATCTGAAATGTTCAGACAACCCCTAGGATCCCCCGAAACTACAATTCACTTAACAACAACCCGAAAACTACGTACCGAAAGCCTGGACCACCCTGGAATTTTCGCAACGTCACTTCTACCCGCTTTTGAGACTGCAACGTTAAACTTTCACGCTAAAATTGCGAGTCTACCTCTCCGTGACCTCTGTGCGGCAAAATGCACAATGACAAGCCTCGCTCGCCAGGAGCTTCAAAGCAAGGTTGCATTTTAACTGCGAAGAATTCTTAAAAAGCGTAAAAAAAAAAAAATAGAGGAGAAATTAGTGTCCTGCTACGATACACATTTCCCACGTGAAACGTATGATAATTTCAATGCTCCTCAATTTACGATCCTCCGTCGCGACTAAATTTGCGGCACGCGGGGTGCGTGATGCACGGTGACTCGTGAAGCACGACGAAGATTAAAAACGACTGCTCGACGGGAGAGGAGGCACGCGACATTTGGAAATCGCGAGCGAACGAGCGACGACATAAGTAAATGACAGTAGAGACAAGCGCCAGGCACGGTTTTCTCGTATCAAAGTGCAGCCTGGGCTCTGGGCGAGGACAAAAAAAAAAGGTGGAAAATGAAGGCTCGCACAGGCAGAGGCAAGAGGAAAAATGCAGTAACCAGCGGAGTACAAAATGGAAACGCGCTGCATCTGAAGGCCGCTCGTCTCCCCGGATGTTCCCTAATGAAAATGTCGCGGGTCTGTTTCCTGCTGCACGCTTGACCCACCCGATCATCGTAGACGGGAAACAGATGTGCTTTAACTCGTTGTAATGATGAGTCACTTTCAGGGCGCGGATCGTGCTCTCCGTAGTAAAGCAGACGTCGTTACGCGATTGAATTCTATTATAATCAAGGTTTTATTGTGAGATATACGGTGCTGGATGAAAGCTGTTGTATAGCACGCGATCCAGTTCTATAGAGCTAAACTCGTTTTACAGTATTCTCTAAGAGATCAGAGCTTTCGGGAGGATAACAAAGAAGTAGGTAAGAGGATGTTGAACGTTCCATTTTGGGCAAGTTATTTAAGGGGTTATTATACCGAGTCAGGAGGCCGAAAAGAGGCGAATGTTTGTGAAATTGTTTTGAAAAAACGGAAGCATATGTTTTTACAGAAATTCTTGCACTTAAAAGAGCAATATTTAAAGACCATTTGGTAATTTTTTTGTAGGAAAATATTTACTTTTTATAATAATAATAAAACAACATCCAAGAAACATTTTTAAAAACGGTGAACAAGATATCTCAAAAACTACTACACCAATCTTCCTGAAATTTTGGGGGCTTATTTTTTACAGAAAAATCGACTGAAATACGGAGGTTTTTTTCATTGTATAGTTTCGATTATATCAACTAAAAATAGCTTCATGGTTACCACTAATGACTGTTTTTCGTTGATAAAATCGAAACCATACAATGAAAATATCCCTCCGTCATTCAGTAGATTTTTCTGTAAAAAATAAGTCCACGAAATTTCAGAAAGATTGGTGCAGTAGTTTTTGAGATATCTTGTTCACCGTTTTTAATAGACTTCTTGGATGTCGTTGTATTATTATTATAAAACAAATTTTAAGTGCAAAAAGTTCTGTAAAAATATATGCTTCTACTTTTTCAAAAAAAATTCATAAACATTTGTCTCTTTTCGTCCTCCCGACTAGGTACAACCTCTTAAATTGCTAACAAATTTGATAAAAACAGAAGCAGTTAGGGGACTTTTAACAGTTAACTACTGAGGTGAAAATTTTGTTACTTAATTTTGGTTATTGCAATTTTTATTTCTATATACGCAATAATATTTGGATTAGTGATACGAATACAATCTTATTTGTAACGAATGTAATACTTCAATTACCTATTTATTTTGTATCTTCGATCAGCGTAAATATTATTATGGTTGGTGAATTTTTTTTTCAAGTGTTCCGATTTCGACGACAGTTATTGTTACTAAACAATTACTAATCGTATATATCGTCAAGTGTCTCTAGATTTCAGAGAAATGATGTACATATAAATATTGAATTAATACTAATTCACGAGTACGTATTAAGCTGGATTCTATTACTACCTAATCATTATCTTGCAACGACGTTCAAAGGGATGTTAATGGTTTATTGGCGAGAAATTGAATTCTGTATCTCAAATTCTCCACAAACGCTGTATTAATTATTACATGTTGTAATTTCTATTATTCGTAAATTTTATTTCCTGGAAGAAATACGTGGACTGAATAAATAATTTTATGACAATTTACTACGAATATATTTCCAAAAAGGATACTATTGTATATTATATGTTTTTGTAGTGTTAACATTATTCATTGGTACTCCTTTATTAGTGGTTATTTTATGTGCACCACGCGATCCAGAATTCTCCAAAGGAAGGACTAACTGATTCTAACAATTTCAAGTGTTTCGGTCAGCCCAGTAATTACCGTTATTTCCCGCGTAGAGGGGAAAAGTATCGGTGATTCATAGGGATTATTGGACCGGAATTCGAAGCTTGGAAGCTTCTGTTTGCCGGACAATTGCTTCGCCAATTAAGCTATCCAGTCTACGAACTCGATCTCTCTAATCCTAATATCTTAATAGCCCTCGCTGATTACACCTGAAACTTTCATTAAGAACTCTGAGATACTCGTTCAATCTCTTCATTTCAGCCAATTCCCCTTACAGCTATGCCCTGATCAAATACACTGTATCCTTATCAAAATGTACTCGTAATTTTTATGAGCGAAGATCCAATAAAATTAACAGTTTCATTCTCGTGAAATGTAGCGCGAGGATATTTCCCAATATTATATATTTCTCCAAATAGTAAAAGCCTTATTTTCACTTTATGGCCCACGCTATATTATCGTTTCTATGTTACAATATCTGTATTTGATTGTTTGCGCGATTTTCAGCGTTGGTTTCCCAAACTGCATCAAACCTTGCTTGAATCCAAAATAAATACGTAGGGTTCTAAGTTCACTGAGTTACAAGGTGCGAGTTTGGAAGTTACATACACCCAAGGTTTCGTAGTTCAGTGTAGCTCTGTTACTAACTTCGAAGTTCGGTTGTGTTTTGAGATGAAACGCATCTGGCCCCAAAAACCGATATTACGATAAGCGTAGGTTCTACCTGCTGTTATATTAATTTTAACATTGGATCGTGGAAATAATTAAAAATGGAAGAACCTTATTGAAGAGTTTTTACTACGAGTCTTCATATATGTAGGTAAATACGTAAAATTGATTGATGGAACCACTAATGATAAATTATCCAGAATTAATTAATAGAAATCACGTCCTCTTAACCAAATAAAAAAAAGGACCTCACTAAAATTGAAAACCTTTATACTTATCTGAGATAATTTCTTGAAACTACCATTTATTCCAAAATTTAAACAAGTATTAGACACTGGACAAGTTTTCCAAAAGGAACCAACTAATTTCTACAGAAGGGATGTCCATATATTGATCAAAAGATGAAACAAAGTCGTACCAAACAAGCAATAATATTCTATGTATATGTATAAACGTATTATTATGCACAGCGTACCAAAGAATTATTCTTACACAACATCCACACAATCATAACAAAATGTATTACTCAAGGCTTATTCAAATACCACAAGTCATTCTGCAATATCCTGCAAAATTAGTTTAAGGGATTTCCTACTCTACTGTAACTGCCCATTTTTCAGGATGTTATTTAACAAAAGCTATAAGTTTATAGCTTTTGCATATACACCTGCATAGATATAATTGGTGGCAGAGGTGAGTAAAATATATTTTAAATAAAAATTTGTGTACGAAATTTTTATCATCATTTTTATCGAAATTTTGGTCATCTCTGGACGGTGGCGCAGCATTCTTTCAAATAAAAAATTTCCGTCGGGCAATGATGTAGGAACTTTTATAGTCCTCTAAAATGGAAAAACTAAGGTTCATTTTCTTTATTATAGTTGGAACCACTACAACCTAAATAAATCACAAACATCTGCACCCCCATAACCCCAAACTACTTCGATAACAACACATATTTCCCTAAAACAAATTTACCCGAAAAAACCCCGATACCTGCGAAACACCCCCCATGTATCTACCCCATGAACCCATCACCACGGCGCAACAACAGCGGCCCACTTCCATCGAATAATAAACGTTTTCCAATATTAATTACACAACGCTGCATTAATCATAGCGCTGCTCCCCAGCAACGACAGACGTTCATTGATGACAGTATTAGTCCCTTTTTTTCACGCGGTGCACGCGCACCTGCGCGTAACGAGCTTTCGACGCAACGTAAATTCCGACCAGCCGCAACGGCGCTCATTTCCCGTCGCCGGAAGTCTCTTCCATTTCACGCCAGCCCGATGAAAATCGTAAAACAAGAATCCCACGGTCTTTTATACAGTCCCCACCTTTTACGTCAGCCTCCATTCCCATTCCGCGGCCGCGTGTCGCCGACGATTTTAAAAAAAGTCGCCCCCCTCCGTCGAAATTCGTCGTCCACGTGCGCGCGGCTCGGACATCCGTTTCGACGTTACGGTTCGCGTGGAAATATCCATCTAATCGCGCGTTCCACGCCGTTCTCGCTATCGACGCGGTTTTCGGGAAAGTCGCGAGCAATTTGGATCGATCCGGCGCGGTGGTGGCGCAGGAAAATAGAGAAAGATGGGCGTTGCAGCAAGTGGCAGACACTCGCGGACGGGGGCGATAACTGCTTTTCGTTTATGCAGTTCCCAACCGAAACGTCGCTTTCGGGGATTCAATTAATTAACGGGTAACGTGTATCGGAGCTAGTAATCTAGTTACGCAAGTATTTAGTTCGGGACCGATGTAGTAAGAGTCTCCCGTTAGGAGGGGTGCAGCCGAAGGGATGCGAATATGTGATCGCCAGGAATTCGTAGGAAAGTTGGCGTGGCGCAACTGTGCGATGCAGTGGCAGAGATTGTGTTTATGAAATGCATTTCACTGCTTCAGAAAATTTCTATCTCGCATTTGCTTCCTCATGCGCCGACTGATGTCACTTCATGCATAATTTTCATGGGAGAAATATTTTTGCACGGGTAATGGACCTAGTCGACTGGAGGTGACAATCTTTCGTGAACAAATGTGTGAGTGAGTATATTTGTTCGTAGGGAGATTTCCATTATCATTTGGAATTTTCTTCTTTAATTTTATATAGTGACTGGTGCACGATAATACGAAATTTTAGAAACTGGTGGAGTATTTTCTTTTTTATATTCAGCTTTTTCAACACTTCAAGGTGAATCTTGGAAAGGGAAATTCACGTTTTCGTTTGGCAATAAATAATTTTTTTAAATTAAGGATCACAGATGTATGAGAAGCATTTACGGTGAATTGGAAGTTTTACATTTTACATAATCACGGAGCTTGGATTTGAACGTTCTTAAAGTGCAAATACAGTTAGTACCCATGGAGTTGAAAATACCTTCAATTTTTACATTATTCTGCTGCAGTTTGAGCAATTTTTAAAAAAAAAACGTGGAATATTCTCGTAGGAACGTGCAGACGTCCCTTACTATGTAATTGCTTCTTTCTTTTAGCAAACACGAGATTGCGTGAATCATTCCACATGAGATCGCACGGAAAATAGGACCTCTCCCCAAGGTTCCCAAGGGTTTCCTCGTAATCCCTCAATTTTTATTCTATTTCCAAATAATCTCCCTAATGTATTTTTAACCAATTTTTTCGAGTATGCACATTACTATCAGATTGGTAGGGAAGTATTAAAAGTGGCTAACAGCCGTTGCTGCCAAAGTGTAATGTAATTACATCGTTACAGTAAAAAACTATACCTCGCTATGGTTGTTTATTAGAAGGTATAAACAAAATAATAACGATACTGTAAAAATGTATTTTTAAATTCCAAAGTAAAAATATCACCTCGCAACGTTATACTTAATATTCCAAATTCAAGACCATACATTTCCCGACTCAAAACAGTTAATCCATATACCAAATTATTTGGCAAAAAAAACTGCGAATCTCATTCCCTTGCAGTTCAAAATGTTTCCTCAATCCTAATCAAAGAAACCCAACATCGTTTCCAACCCCCCCCCATTTCTTTCCCCAAAATTCACTCCATTCAAGCCCAATAAAATTTATTTTCAATTGAGGCTCCGAGCAGCCCCAGAAGTCCTCGCGAAAAGACACCCCCAAGAGTTAACAGACCTTCCGCGTGTTCCATTCCAGGCCGTGATCCGAGCCCGCAACAAAACCTCTCCCCCGACTTATGATCACGAGCACGAGCATGCCCGGAGCCCCCAGCTTGCGGTCATTTTATTCCCTAGATCACGACCCGAGCCCCAATTTAAGGTTACGCTCTGAGCCAGGCCAAAAGACCCGAATCATGTGACAACCGAGCCTGGTCTTCCCCCTCATCAATTTCCATAGCACATTCAGCCACTGTCACATCCCCGCTGTACCACGGACTCGTCCCAGCCAGCGAGTTGCTACCCCGTCGCGATCAATTACCACCATTTTTGCGGGGCACATTAACGCGCGCTTAATGCCACAGAACAATAGCGGAATATTAATTCTCGCCCGTTGCTAGGTTTTTACTCTGCCCAGGTATCTGGCGTAGATCACCGGCATTAAGAGGGATGCTGGGGTGTTTTAAGATCGCAATTCCAGCGTCTTGTTCCCTCGGAACTGTAAATAACCAGGAGAACCTGCAACGGTTAGCAGTAACGACACGAGCGCTTTTTGCCGACGCCCTGCAGCCGCGGTCGGTGCTCGCGTCGCAGTAAATTCGCCCGGGCAAAACCGATGGCAATTACTGCGAATCAATTCGCTCTCGGTGGATTCGGCGACGTCGCGGATCTCGCGATCTCGGCGTCGACCCCTCGGTAATGGGGGTTTAATACAGCGTGCCGTGTGTGGTTATGCTCATACGGGGGATTGGGAATCCTATTACGAACGTCGTGTCGTGGGGCCAGTTACACCACGACAGCTTCATTAGAAGGAGATAAGTTTGATCGACACGCAGCGCTGCCTGAAACTTGGTCTTCGTGTATAGGGTGATTCGGAATTATTGATCGTGTAGGAGAGGATGTTATTGTAGAAACACTTTTTGTGGAGCAAGCCAGAGATGGGCATTATTTAAATAAAAAATTATTTAAATAACGTATCAAATAGAAGAGACCTTATCTTTATTTGTCATCAAATAAAAATAACCCAGAGTTATTTTTATTTCAAATAAAAATAAGCCAGCGTTACTTTTATTTGAAGACCTGACAAATTGATTTCTTTATTTACAATGAACGAATTTATAAGAATGTTGTGGCTAGAATTATAAATAGATGGAGGTAATGTGACTTCTTTTTTCAATATTCTTATAAATATGGCAGGAGATCCAGACGCCGGAAATCTGAATTCTTCAAGGCGTATAACTAAACACTAAAATGGAGTTGGACATATAGTTGCTGATAAAAGTATCGGACCACCCTATATGTAACATATTTTACATATTAAATCGATTTCAAAGTAAGAATTCGAAATTCTAATTGACATTAATATAAACCTTGATTAATTACTGTTCGTTTGAGGAGTGAATTCAATTTAAAAATTGTACACAGTTTATTTAAAAAAGTATTATTATATAGGTATGTGAAAGTAGCAAAGGTCGTGCAAAAAATATTCGCCCAGATTCAATATTTAATTTATACAAACGTAATTACTATAAGTTAATATTCTTTTAATATTCCTGCGATTTTATTATAAACTTTAATCTATTATGCATGCATTCAACTAATTATCACGTTCCATATTCTTCTAGCAAAATTTCTCTGAGCATTTCTTTGGTAGATGGTCCTAACTAAAAATATATTAATCAAGGTCTATACTAATGTAAATTAAAACGATTAATTCCGAATTTAAAATTATCTACTGAAATAAATAAAATATGTTATACGTGGGGGGTGGGCGATATTTTTGTGAGTAACTGTATGTGTATTAAAACAAAAATGTTCTTTTATCATCCACTACTTCCTCCGCCCAGGTTAACTTGAAATTCTGAATCACCCTGCATGCAAGCATGAAAGAAGGTAAGAAGGGGAAAGTTTGCTTAAGAGCAAAGATTTTTTGTTAGAGGTTTAGTGTTTCTGTTCTTCGTTCTTGCTAATGGATGGAAGGATATGTTGCTGAAGAAGTTTTTGACATACAAGGTGGGGAAGTTTTTTCGAGCTCGTTCGTGAGGCATGGAAGCCCGGAAACATCGTTTCCAAGTTACAAATGGATTTTACATGCTTGTTTGCACGAAAGTGTGCAGGCCGCGGTTTCGCCACAATGAGTCGAGTTCGAGTGGGAACAAACGAGCCAGTGAATATGACTTCATGATGTGTGGGAAAGAATGTACTACCTACTTAGTTATACATGCGCTTATAGTCATAACTGAGTGAGTAATGCGCGATAGAAATCATGTGCAATTATGTGATCACTACTCCGTGCTTATAAATCATAGCATAAAAATCAAGGAGATGGTTTCTCGTGAAAAACGTAGAATAATATTTTTTGGTTATTTGCATAGTTTCTGAAAATAGTGATTTCGAATGCAAAACTGGTTTGTGTTTTTTTGATTGTATGTAAATTTCGCAGTTGAGTACTTCGTGCTTGATTACCTCTCGATTTTTGTTCGAATTCGGTGCTGTCCCTAGGTAATTAAAATTCAAATTTATGGTTTACTTTAATTCTTTCATGTGTAATAGAATGTTGGGAAGGAATAATTTGATGCTTCAACTTAAAACTGACATAGGATTTGGAAGTATAATAATACACGAGGAACTGTGCAACAAATATGAAGCATAATAATATAGGGTGTTACAAATACTGTAAAAGATTCTATCGACATATCAATATACCGATACACTGATACACTGATGTATTCGCATACCTAGGAATCAATTCACCAAGGTGTCGATTTACCTGTGCACCAATTCATCAGCATTCAGGTTCATCGATGCCCTGTTTTAGCGACACTGACATGCAGATTTATTGCTCCAGAAATTTAGCGGTACAGCGAAACACTGATGCACTGATTCAACGACGCACTGTTTCACTAGCACACAGATTTACCGAGGCACCACTTTATCGATAGGTCACTTTACCAAATATATCGATTTATCGTTGTGTCCATTTACCAATATGCCGATTTACAGGTGTAGTGTCTCGTCGACGCATTAACTCACAGAAATACGGTTTCACCGATACGCTGATGTACTGATATGTGTATCGATTCATCAGCAAAGTAGAACTTATAATAGTAGTGGTCTTTGTAATAGTACTAGTAACAGAAGTAAT
The DNA here is from genome assembly GCA_929108735.1 of Andrena dorsata. Lineage (NCBI taxonomy): Eukaryota > Metazoa > Arthropoda > Insecta > Hymenoptera > Andrenidae > Andrena > Andrena dorsata. The sequence continues at coordinate 78,868,610 of OV815488.1, read as the reverse complement.
AATAAACCTGCAATTGTAAAGTAGTATGAATCGCTGCGCAATTATACAGATATTCTAATTCACCAAAATATTACTTTGTTCATATATTGGTACGGAAATATACTATTTTATTGATATACTGATTCGGAAATATATTATTTTACTGATATACTGCTTCGGAAATATACTATTTCACTGATTCAGGAATATACTGATATATACACATCCTTGACTACAAATATATTCATTTGCCAACATATTACTCCACAAAGATGTTGACCTATCGATGCCGCAACTCATGAATACATGTGTCGACGTTCAGATTCAACGATGTATCGATTCACTGAGTACCTATATTTACCGACACATCGTTCGTTCTAGTTGACCAGAAAAAAAAGAAGAAAAAGCCAGATACGCGAATATAAAAATGTTTGAAAACGTCGAAGGATAACGATAGAAATTTCGATAACACCAGATATTGAGAGCACAATGGTTTTCGTGATGCAGTTAGGTGTTGGGCTCGTATATCAAACTCATAAACTTTTCTTTATTATTTTTCTTCCATCAACCTGACACCTTACCACAATAACATGCTAATCCACAAATACTTTAAAGTGCAAACTCAATGTTAAAGAAAATGAATATTACGGTGACCAACTCATGTTCATAGCAATGCGAAACATACTGAATCGGTGCAATTAACGGTTTCTAATTATTAAATAATAAATACACTACTAAGTAGAAATAATTATTACGTTAGTGCTGGAAAATGTTATTGCTTAGCTGTTGACGAAGTATTCACTGCTCACTATCTCGGCCAAAGTAAACAGAATGGATCTACAAAAATCGCGCATAGATGCAACGTAGATTTCTATGATATGCAATAAACATTTTCAACATTGCAAAATCAGACCATCGCAATACTTAAAAAAGTGCCGTCCTCCCTTTTATTCACAGCATTTCAGAATAAACATGAAACCTAAGAGAATCCGACTTTCTAATTGTTCTCCGCCGCCACGACCGAGCTCACATTTAGACGAGCACCCGCGAATGCATCTGCGAGTCAAATTAATTTCCATCCAGCCGAGACGTTCCGCGCGGACGGAAACTTCGAAACCGTCAAGAGACGCCAGGGACGCGAATTTTTCTTCGTCGAGCACCGTCGACAGTTTGGTGTTCGCCGAAGTATTCGAACGTCTATCGTAACGTTTCCCCAGAGGAGGTGCAGTTAGCCGATACCAACAATAAATCACTGGCGGAAATCGAAGCCAAATCTGACGCTAACAAGCATCACTGGCCTAGCTGTTCCCATCATTATAGCAGCCATCGATTATCAACTTCGCGATCGAGGGTAACTGAAACACGCGTATGTACCCAGGCTCGGACGAGAATGGCCACGAACGATACGTGCTTCGAGATATAACGTGGCTTCCGAGGGTGAATGACGTTGTTAGGGGTGTAATTCAAGAGAAAAGGGTGAGGGCGCTTGGCTGAGTAAGGGCAGCGTTAGGGGGACAAGTTGTGACAGCAAATGGCACAGATTTGCTTTGGTCTTGAAAGGTAATATTGTGTCAAATGTCAATGGGAAGGATTGTGGTTAATAGAGTGGCTAATGGAGTTACAAAAAGTAGGAAACGGAAGTAGGAAGCTGGAATATCAGTTCCAGCTAGTAAGTGGGCGTTTTGATAAGTGGCCTTTTGGAAAATCACGATATAATGGAAGAAAGATTTTGAAGGTAGATTTCGGATACATATATGACTATTAATATATCTTCCGAATAATAGTAAATGCACTTTAAGTTACAAGAGAGGGAAAGAAGATGCAAATTCCATGTAGAAGGTGAAGAAAGAGTTTTTGCTGCTGTAAGGTTGCAAAAGAAAATTGAAAGAGGAAGAAAATGAGAATGGTTAGAAGATAAAGGGAATTACATATCCTATTCCCAGTGCAACTGCTTAAGGAAGCATTTATGGTGCCCCATATGTACAACAATTTTCTGGCTACTGCCAAGATAGAAAATCCTACGACACTGTGTATTTTCTGTAATGCAATGCAATTTATATAATGCCCACCAGTACAAGATCCCTCTCTCTACCCCAAGATCCAAAAATTCTTTTCAACGCTAAACATTCATCACCAGATACATCTTCCACGGCCACCACCTCCGAAGCTATTCATCGTGACTAACAAGCTGTCCCTTTTTCGCCAGGCCATCGAACAAACGAGCAGAGGAAATATTCCACGGCGTGAGAATCCTCTCCATTTCACGCCACATTCCACAACGAATGTCACGGATTCCAGGCGATCGTGGATCGTTGGTTCTGTTGCAACAAATTACCCTTTCCGTGAGACCGTCAACGAGAGACGCAATCAACACAATGAACGGTGCAGGGATTATTGCGCGTTGACGAGTCCCAGGCGTTCGCAGTGATTTTTGCAAAAGCTGTTGGGGCCCGTTAATTCCACCTGAAATCTGCCGTTTTTCAGGAGACCACGCCACGGCAAACGGGTTTCAAATCACTGGTGACGTTTATTAAAACCATTTCGTATGGGAAATCTATTCTGTCTCCTAATACTTCCAACGATCTCGCAATATCGTTTATTTCAATAAATGTCTCCTGTGTCATCACGTGACAAAGTCACTTAATAAGTTCTGACAAGGGAAGTTGGGCAACTGGAATATTCAGAAAATTCTGCAACTTTGTGTGCAACTAGAGTAGAACATAATGTGGTTTTAGGGGGTGAAATATACCCCAACAGAAAAATTCAGAATTTTCTGTTTCGTGGAATATCTCGAGAACGGTGAGAGATATCGATAAAAAGTTTAAACAAAAGTTGCATCTTTTTTTATATCTACAAAACTGGGCAAAAATAATCATCGAATAATCCGTACTTTTCAAGTTACACCTACCACCAATCCTTAATTCGATAATGATTTTTACACAGTTTTGTAGGTATAAAAAAAGATACAACTTTTGTTTAAACTTCTTTTCAATATCTCCTACCGTTCTCGAGATGGTACGAATGTTAAAACTTTTTGCATTTTTTAGAAGTGACTCCAAAGTTCTGTGCGGCAATGTATGTATCGCCTATGCTAGCAGCTTCGATACACGAGCCAGGAGTAAACGTTCTGTTCCGCGAGATCGCGCGTCTGCCGGAAGTCGGGCGGGACGGCGACGGCGCAAACAATCGGCTCGCCGATAGCGGCAACGGTTCCCGGTTCCCAAGTTCCCCGAGGAAGATATTTCCCCGTGGATGATATACGAAGACGGACGCCGCGGGACAAAAGTTCTAACGAGAAAGAACGCCGTCTGATATACGTCGGAAGTTCCGCGGTGTGAATGAGTCGACTGTTTCTTTTTGGAGTTAGTAACGCGGGAGCTGAGCTTCACAGAGGGAGGCTGCGACAAGGGCGAAGGAATTTTGAATGGCGCATAGATTAATTAAAACGTACGGAGGGATGAGAAGAGAAAAAAAATGATAGGGCATTCGACGTTGAAATACGTCTGAGCTGATATTGTAATTTGTAAACGAACGTTCCAGTGTGAAATAAAGAATGGAATTTGAAAGTTGAGGGGGTATAATGTTTTATGTGAAGGGTGATTCAGTCCGCTTGAAAAAGTAGTAAATTTTTTACAATGTATTTTTTATATTGTACAGTTTTTAATAGAATATAGAATGTTCCTATTTGCAATTTTAGGAGTATCGAAGGCTTTGAATTGGAAATTATTTAATCCCTTGCGGTTGAAAGTCATATTTTACTGAGATATTCGTAATTTTTCTTCCGAGTTATGCTTGAAACGTTGTCTATCGCAATCAATGCAAGTGGAAACTTGCGACGGTGCTCCGCAAAGGGAGAAAGTATTACGCAAACTTTTGTCTTCGAAACCTTTCATTACTGTTTGTCCAAGTCCAATTCGTGGAATGTATCACGAGGAACAAATTCAACTTGCCAGGCTTTTCGTTTTGAGAAGAACATTCGTGCTGAGGATGGAGATGGGAGAAGTCTGTTCGATGGAAGAAACGGAGTTCTTCGAAATGGAAGAAACTTTGCAGCTTCATCATTTTGTTGTCATTCCGTTACGTCTCGCGGTAAAAACTTCTTGAATAACAGGCGCGGGGAAATTTTCCTGCTCTTGGATTACAGGAAATCCCGTAAAAGTGAAACCACAACGAACTGACTTCTATGTAATTCCCAAGTATAATTACTTGCGATATTTACTTTACTGCCAGAGAAATTCAACTCTGCTTCAGATTTAAAACTCGTCATAAAATTCTAAAAATCTGTAAAAACTTACACGCAAGCATCGTAAAACTCTTCGTTCCATTCAATATTCAAATTGCAGAATATAAAAAGTAAGCGTTATCCCTAAAGCTAGCTACACTCTACCTTTACCATTTTATATGCACCTCCCACAATAAATAAAAAGACGTCGAAATTCTGACTAAAACTGTACTAATCGGGGAGTGATTTTTCAAAATGGCATATTTCCAATTTTGACCTCCAAACAAATTTTGATGGCACCGTTTTAATAATGTTACATCCCGTAGTGGCACAAAACACTACAAGGTAGGTTTAATTCCTTTCGAAAAATTCAAGTGAAAATACATGTTTCATGCAAAAGGTCTTATTTCCATGTTCGTCTGCTAACGTAATGAAATAATTTTTTAGTCTGGAACAAAGCGGACATATTTCCTACATGTAATGAATTTAAAACAGAAGTAACTTAATTCCATAGAGTTACCCAAACATATACTAAAGTAACTATAAACATTATATTAAATTTTGAAAGTGGCAGGAACGATTGTTCCTAATCTTTCTATTCACTTCTTATTTTTTATATATAACTATAGTTTCCATCAAAAGCGTTTATCTCCAAACTTTTTTTTAAATAACTATTAAAACAATTTAAAACATTAATAAAATCTACGTGTACTAATAAAAAAGAAGAATTATTTCATAAACGTTGGTACCACAGTTTGTTGCGGATATTGAACATTTTTTCTATGTGATAATGTGCCCTTTTGAAAAAATCGCTCCTCAGTTGCAAAGCGTTGCACAACAAGAGACTTAAATAGTAGGCATAATTAGGCAAGCAATAGCAATCGAGCGAGGAAATGCCCGCGTCTGGATGAAAACGATAAAATCGACCGTTCGGTATTAATGAAACGAATCAGTGGAATTATTTCGAGATTTCCAGCACTTCGTGCACGTATCGATTACAATCTGGATGCGCTGTGCACGTGAAAGCATAGAAGCTGGAACATTTCTCCAGGTCAGTGTTATAAGGAGTAAAAGAGATTTTTACGATGATATCAGAAGATGGATACGTCGGGGCAAAAGTAATAACCGGGAAAGGCGGCGTAGGAAAAAAGGAATCAGCCGGGAGATGCATTACGCGGGTATTGCATTACGTTTTGAAGTTCGACGTTGCGCCGCACCGTGCTTTTTATTACCACCAAACAAGTGACATTTTTAATAAAAGGCGGGCATTCAAATTTCACGCGAGGTCAAACTTCGAGTAGAAATGCAGTACCATATTTTTTCATTACTCATTTGTTACACTCGTGCGCTCAGAGCCAGGTAGAACTATGCTTCTTTAATTCTTTGCGAAGATATATGACTGTTTAGATGTATATGAATGTTGAGGAATGCAATACGACTGGTAGAACGAAATTGTTGGAGGTCAGTTGACGCGATGGAATGGGCGATTGAAAGAGATTTGTGCAAATGAAGAAATAGTAGGTTATTCTGTGTTCGGGAAGAATATATTTTGTTTTAGATTCTTGTATTAAAATTGCAAGCTTTTTTGCTTGACAGAACTATTCCTTTTAAATTGTAATTCCATGTTGCATGTGCCTTCTCGTAACACTGTGCGAAAAGGAAATTTAATTGGAATATTATTGACTCGGAGATAGGGGATTATTTTTTCGAAATTGTGAATATTATTGGCGGTTCCAATTTCTCTGCTTCCAAAGTCCTTTGATTCGTCTACGGATGTTAAATGGAAAAATTTCGAATTCAAGAGGACGTATCTGACAGATAATAGTACTTTGGGTAACCTGATTTTTCATGGTACATACTAACTCATAACGATGTGGATGCCTAACTATTGATAGCAATGTAACGCATCGCAGGGAATTAAGTAGTGTTGCACGTAATAAATCCGGCAGTGGTTTGCTCGCTCATTCCTGACTTCTATCACAGAAAAGAAGCTGATCAATTTTAAGATAAGCTCAAATTATTTAGAGTCTTTAAATATTACAAAAAATGTGCATCGTATTTACAATATATGAGGTATTTCACTACTGTACTTCATTTTTGAAGGAATAAAGTTCCTTTAAACAAAACAATTAACCTACTGTAAGTAAGATGAAAAGAAAGTGGCTATACAATTTAAACAGAACAGTATGAAAATGCTTCCATGTTCTTCAAATTCTTATTATTCTGAAGTATTACTTTATTCGTTTTAATAAATATCCAAAATGATCTGCATTCTCAATATTTGCAACACAATTGGAAAGAAAGAAAGAATGTTACAGCTAGGAAGAATAAACGAATATTATTCAACAAGGTAATAGTAACGAGACTGTGCATTATTATTATGAATCTTTCATGTGAAAGGTGTTCCGAATAATAAGAGCGCTAGGAATGCATAAGGGTTTACTTTCTGCTCCATTTTAAATTTTGTAGCTGGCTGCCTTTTACACCCCTTAAATAGGATTATAAACTCCTTTTACTACATAGTGTAAGAGAATCTTCTATCGTATGAATTTTTAAAAAAATGCATGTCGATGTCTTTCCTTTTCTCAGAAAATGGCGTATAACAAATACAATAAAACATCAAAGTCCTACATATATTTACTTCGTAAATTACTTGTTAGCAATACATCAGTTTCAATTTATTAAAAAAAGCCCCCTTCGCTTCCAATACAAATTATACCAAGTTTCTAACCCCCCGATTCCCACTCTGCCAATTTACCTATAACATTCCTTTCCACATCACTTACAAACTATCAATGAACTCACAATCAGCGAAACATTACTTTCCACCTAATATTGCCAATATCCTAATTGCATGCAGTCTAATTTAATCACGTCGCCTCAATATCTACGATTCTTCGGTACACCCTCTTCACCCTTGCGGAAGCCCCAAGTCTTCAAGCCACCGTCATATTTTAATCCACGCCCAGTGGCTTTGCGCACGATGGAAATGACACAGAACCACTAGCGCGACTCAGCCCTCAGTATCCTCAAAAACATCAGAGACACTCAGGTGTCTCTCGCGCGCCATTCATCTAGCGGATGAACAATGGAACGTTTCCCTGATAAACAAGGCGCAATTACAACGCGAACCGTTCCGCGATGCTCCCTCGTTTGCCAGGAGGTCGTTATCCCTGGCTGCTCCCCGCTGCCGATAAAAGCGAACGAGCCAGCTGGGAATAAACCAATTAGAGGCAGAAGTAATCGTCGAAACCGGCTCGCAGCGTGCAAGAAGCAGCAGCAATTGGGTCAGGGCCGCGCAATTTGCTCGCGTCAGGCTACCAAGGTGCTCGTCTCCCTTTCCAACCGCGTTAACCACACAGCGCAACAGTGACATACGATTGCAAGATGTATACGAGAATGCATTAGACGCCGTATTACGCGTGGGATATGTTGATGCTGAGCAACGCCTTTGGAGAACGTTTGATGAGTTCCTGATGGTATGTTTGCTATGGTAATGAGGTGTGTTCGAAATGTGCGAGGGAGAATGAATGTGTCCTTTGCGTGATCCATTTTTTATGCTCGTTTTGGAATTTGTATATGCATATGGAAGTGTACTTTAATAGGTCTCGGCTAAGTTCAGGTTACCAGCACATAAACAATTGAATCCTTTGCACTCCGACTTATTCCCTCGTCGATGGACCAGAGATACCTTTAAATAATGTTGCACTTATTAAATACATAACATTAAGCATATAGCAAATTAAATCCAAATTCACTACGTCATTTATTCTACGTTCATCTCTTCTTTTATAAACGATGCTTCATCCATGCAGTGCAAAAGATTAAATGTTTCACAAGTGTCGTTATCGATTTTCCTCTGAACCATTCGTATCACAATCAACACCGCCACACTCAAGGCCACACGTAACAATTTCTGAGACCGTTATCACGTAGTGAACTGAACAATGATGCCGCTGCAATTATCGCAGCATCAATTAGCCAGGCGAATTAACGAGGTCGCGCATTTCCCGCGTAATTCCGCGGCCCGCGCGCCACCGGAAGTACATCCGTGCGAATTCCATCGACAGGGGGCTAACGTGTTCGCGTCAACGTTTCGCGCGGCCTGAAATTTACGGTCGGAAGCTAGGCTCCTCTGAATATCGAAAACCCTGCTGTCCGCGTGATGTACGAGCGATGGGCTGTGGATACAAAGATAAAAACTGGAAATGTTGCTTTTATTTGGAAAGATGTGAAGAGCTATAAATAGAATGTTAGTGATACCCTGCGGGGGATGGGAGAAGGGTTCAGAAGCAACTATAATACTTTTATAACTAATCAGTTTGTAGGGATTTGTGCTTTTGTCGATTTATTAGTTATTTAAAATTCGACTCGATTGTTTAGAAATGTAGTCTACCAGTGATATTTTTAGAATTTTCATTTTAACATGTTCCACGCCACGGTGAAAACTCAGATTTTTTTAGGGACTATAGAAAGTGAGGGGAAAAATAGATTACGATTTTCGATTATAGAAAAATAGTAGTTATGAATTGAGAAATAGATATTTTCTTCCTCTGAACAAAACTTTCACTTCTGAATATAATGAGACACTGATGGTCCACGACATATGGACGCTATTAATCACTACCTTAACGAAAGTAATCTCATCGAAGAGGAAGAAGAATAGAATTCCTGATAACAATATTTATGATCATCATAGCTTCGATTTCTTTACTTGATATTTCTTGCACAGCAAATCCGAATATTTGTATCATGGGGACCCTAAGATCGCCTGCACGTGTCGTCGATAATCAAAAATGTTAATATTCGCTGCACGGATGCTTCCAGAAATACAGTTCAATTCTATCCACTCGGCAGCACTCCGACACAAAATGTAAAGCGAAAAGTGCAGGAGAAACTATAAAATTGGGGCGAATACGCGGGGCAAGTAGTAAAGAAATTCTTTTGCTTTGCTTCGCTGCGTGACACCTACTTCGTACTCTTCCCTTTCCTTGTGTGTCTTCCGCAGACTTTCCGTTTGCCAGGGGGGTAGCGGCGGGAGAGCTCGAGGGTGCGGAGTAGAAATAGGAAGTTGGGGAACAAAAGGGGGAAGTGTGTGGAGGATGAGAAATGGGGAGAAAGCGCGGAGGTGCGAGCAGACAACATAAAGACAAGAAGACAGGCCAGAGACGAGGAGTGTGAGAAGCAGGGAGAAGAGGAAAGAAAGGGGAGAGATTTACGTCTAGCAAGTGTTTACGATCGTTTCGAAATTAATGAAACGTGTAATTACGGGCGTGCTGAGTTTGGTGCACTGCAACCTTCTAACATGATGTATAATTTAGACTGGCGCATTGTATTGAAGATATGAGAGGAAAACAGAATTCCGGCAAACATTGAAATATGTTAAGAAGTGAAGTAGTCTGAACTGTTAAATGTACGTTGAAATAAATTTTCAAACATTTCTCAGGCTTCAGGAAATTTTTTTCCTTCTTGCAGCTTTCTCTGTCGATTGACCTTATTCTCGAATGCACACTCAACTATTCCAAGCACGTATCCGTAGCTTTTTCCACGCGACTGAGCAAGTTGTTTTGGAAACCGACTAGGATTTCTGGACTACTAATGTTCGATTAGTGATTGGAACACTTAGCTCGGAGAAAGAATTAATGGTAACGTTAGAAAATTCAGTATTATTGCGCTAAATTACCCTTTTGGAAGAGAAAAAGTTACAATTTTGAAAATTCACAGGTGTTGTCAGTTATTTTTATACACGCAAATATTATTGATATTATCCGTGAGGCGAAGAAATGTTTGAAGGAAGAGAGGAAGTGTTTCGATAGGGAACATAGAGAATAAGTAATTAATAAAATTAATTCACGTCATAATTGTAGCTGCAAGAAGTACATACAGAACATCATTGAACTTCATTTTGCTATTGTTAGTACCTACTAAATACTAGCCCCAGCTATTTATACGTTAATTTTATATCTACTTCAATATTTCGTCATCAAACTGTACAGTGACTAATATTAGTTAACAAATGTTGTTCCTCCATTATTATCAATTTTTTACACGAGTCCTCTTATTTTCTCTGTACTGATATACTTTTAAATTAAATTAAATAAGATATTTATACAATAAATTCTTCTGAAAATTAATACGCGAATGTATCTACGAAAAGATGATTCCAAATACAAGTGTATATGGTTGAATTTAAACACTTTTTGAAACCATCAACAATATCGAAAACACATGCACGAATTAATTAAGACAAAAGACTATGCATTCTCATCTTCTAAAAATGAATTTCTCTATTCGTTTCATCATATGGATCGATCGTACAATTACATTAAACCACGTTTTAGAGAAACAATGGTATAGACTTTCACGAAGAACAAGTCGGTTGTGTATGACACGTATCGAACCGCCTCGATACTTTCCCGCGACACGTGAAATACGAGAGGTTTCCGCGACATATTACAGAGAAAAATTTGCTTTATAATGGTACAGTATAGAGAAAAATTCGCCGTATAACGGGACGTTATAAAACGTATTTTTCTTTACATTACGACACGACAGGCCCATATTTCACGCGAGGGAAAGACGTACTCAATACGATGCCTTAGATCGTGTCCCCAGCAGCTTAATACGTTTTTCGTCCACTTGCTGTTTCATTTTTCTCGGTGTTTCCGCGAGTACAGTGGCTATGTAGCTTGCGTTCCATAAAAGTTAAAGAATTATATTTTTGTACCTTCTGTTTGACAAAATGAATTGCGATGAAAGTTTTTGGTACCTACATAGGGGGATCATATTTAATAACGACTCGTTGGAACATTGACGAGTGGAGAATAGATTACAATTTTGTTTTTTGTAAATTGATAAGAATCCCTACCCAATTATTATCGAAAATGGGAAATATCGGAAAGTATGCTGACGATGTTTACACCTATTCTCCACAAGCATAGTTATGGGACTATGTTTACTACGACAAGAACGGAGTTTCATATTCCGACGATTTCATAACGTTAAAGTTCAAAGCCATTTTTTACAAAAATGGGTGGTACTTCACAGCTAATATTCTAGAATTTGTTTAAACATATCGGACCCAAAATTTTCTGCTCGGTTTCGTTAAAAAATCGCTCGTCCCATTCGTGTCCTCCCTCCTCAGAATATTCCACACGAGTAAAATTTAGGATATGGTAAGCAGCGTACCGTGCTAGACCATTTGAATGCCTATTACATTATTTCTACTCTTTCCGTTCGGTTCTGTTTCTCAACTACACCATTTGCATCCCTAGGAATCGAATAGACAATAGAAATAGAATTTCATGGAAATAGTAGAAAAAGTGTCATGGCAAAAATTGAAATTGTATAGCACAGTATACAGTTCGTATCTTACTATAAAATTTGGTCGTGGTGCGAAAGTATTCGCGAAACGAATATTTCTGTATGTATTTATTTACAGTGCTACATTATTCGAATTTCAACTCAAATCTATTTCTAAATACAAACAAAACACTGCGAAAAAACAGTAGAAAAATAAGTACGTAAAAATTTTAATAGCGCAGCAGAGGACACAGCTGGTAGCATATCACAAAATTTGTTGGGGTTGTGAGAATATCCAGAAGTTTGAAAATTCCATGCGAGCAGCGGCCACGAGGGTTTGGTCGCGCGAGTTTTTAATTATCAAACGAGGCAATCGCGCCGTCATAAATCTGTGCGAGACGTTGCTCGCTCCTCTGATATGAGCATGGGGAGGAAGGCTCGATAAGCGGCCACGGCCGCTGGCCACAGGCCAATAATTCGTGTAAACGGTCGCTTTCGAAAATGTTGAAGAATCGCCGGCGAAGGGCGAGATCTGTACAGCGCGTTCCAACGGGCATCAGGGGCGTCTAAGCAGCCGAACGCTCACGGCCAGATGAAAGATGCATGAGGCTTTTCTCACGCATCTGTTGAGATATGTTGGCGGAAATCCAAGTGGCTTTATTCGGTCGGAAGTTTGATGTATGGTAATGCAATATCGTGTATCGGGCTCGATATATCTGAAGCTCTTGTCGCGTATTTATGGCCGCCCTTCAACTACACGCTCGGCACGCATGCCTTCCTTTTAATGAACACGAATTGCCGTTTGCGCCACTGAATAGCTGCGCATGATCGAAACAATCAATTCTGTAGGATCGTACGAGGAAAATGATGGTAACCGAGTGATACTCAGCGAGATAGGAAACTTGCTGTTCTTTTTAGTAGAAAGGGGAGATTTCGATGTGAGTGTGAAGGTGTATTGGATAATAGGGGTTAAATGATTGAATTAAATTTGTAGTGGCCGAGGCACGAATATGTGGAAAAATTTATGTGAGTTAAACGGTTTAACTTCCTTGGAATTGTGCCTGTTTAGGGTAGACCTTCGTTTAGGCCGTAATGTTTCTGGAACTTTTATTAAACTAAGAGAAGATTTGTAACCTTGATGCTTTAATATTAAATATTACTTAAGTATTTATTATCACAATATGGAATGCTAACTACCACGTAAAGATTTCTGTCAAAGTTTATAACAGCACTGGTCCACCAGCGTATATTACTTAAATAATTACGAATATTGTATAGCTTCGAAGCTTCCACAATATTGTATTACCAGAATGCGTAATTTAACGAACTACATTTATCTAGACTATAATATCCATCAAAATTCTTTTCAACCTAAAGCCATTTAGTATGACTCAAATTGCTACAGTAGGTCTAAAACTCGATACATATATTCAAATAAATATGCATATCTAAGTAAACAAGCCTTGCACTGTATGTACCTACTACATAAAATGAAATAAGTAGAACATATACGCAAGAGGTCAGACGCCCTTAAAACCACAACGCATCAGTTCGATTCGCTCTTTCTGTCAACGGAACAACTTATCAACAACCGCGTAAATAACGATTTTATGCAATGACGGAAGCGCGTTAAGGGGCAAGAAAGAGCATAAATACGAGGATCGATTCTATCGAGTGAACTGCGAATCCGAACTCTGGGAATCCAAACTTTTCCAAAGTCCCGTTCCTTTTTCTCCCTCCTTATCATCCTGCTCCTCCATCTTGCCTCCACTCTTTTTTTCTTTTATCGCTCCCGACGTTAAGACCTCGGAGATTACGCCACGATTCTTCGAATTTAACGCGCGCACTGTTTCAGCCAGGATCTAGAGCGCGGAGAGCTTTCGAGATCTCTGGAAATCGTTTATTACTAAATCTAACACTAGAGTTCTTACGGGGAATGGAGTTATTAGAATTATTTTAGCGAGTTGGGCTGGTTTAAAGAACCCACTTTACGTTTGCGTCTGAATGATAGTGCTCATTGAACTTAGACTTTATTCAAATCTGTAAAGTTGGAAGTAAACCCTGGTATTTAATATCGAAGTAAGAATGTGTTTAAATAATTCTTTGTTTTCACCAGTGAAATTAGAAAATTGCTTCTAAGTCTGGCAGGGTTGATTTTGTGGCTTCTGTTCATTAAGTATTTTATTATGCGCCTTAATAAGCATCATATAAATTTCAAGCTCTGAACCTTTTTTTCGTGACACACTATATATTAATACATTAATGTATGCGCTTTTGCTCTGTCATAAAAGTATTGCAACTGCATTTGGTTACGTTGACTGATACGAGCAAGTGGAAAGTGTACGTAATAAGTCAGGCAGCAGGGAGCCTAGAAGAATGAAAGAGCTGGATTTGTCAGTTCATGCATTTTCTTTGCTAATAAAGTCTGTCTCTATTTTAGCGTTTTCTTTTTACTCACCGTGTAACTGAAATGGTTCTGCGCGTTAATAAACATAATAATAATAACAACAAAATTTTATCGTATATTATGAAGCTTGCAATTCTATGGTATGATAAGACAAGACAGTTTACTATATCAATTTTATCGATATTAAAAATATTCATATAAAATATTCAAAACAATAACTATGAAAACTGTTGTGCTGATTATATCCTCCTATCTGTATCATCTTCAGCTAACACATTGAACTACCGTTTAGTTTCTCTAATTCTAACAACAAAAATAAAATTGCACACGTAATGCGGGTGAGTAAATGCAATAGTAGATGATAAATAAAATACGATTTTTATCCTCGATAAAAATACAATGAGTAAGAGCTTAATAAGAAGTATACTTTTCTGAAATAATAGTTTTTACTTGACGCAACTTCAACTCGACAATTGAAATATTTAACACACCTAATATTTAATTATATTACACTTGATTATTTAATCGTTTGTTTATATGTTGGAAATTGCGTTCAACACCAAAAATGTAGGAAATAGATGAGAAACAGTAACTCCTTTCCTTTAGAACAAAAATAAATTCTCTAAAAATCCAGGAAGCTGTTTAGAAGATATGAACTTCCCGAGTGTCACGTATTTTCCCATGCGACGAAAGGGTTCTTCGAGCAATTAAAAAAAATCCGAATTGTTTTCGACGCGACAACTTCCAAGCGCGTCGGGGCGAGAATTTTTTTTTAAACCGTTCCACCCGTAAAAGTGGGCGACACTGTCACAGCTGCCCCGACATCTCACCGTGAATTTTCTCCATTTTTCTGGGACGCGGAAAAAGTGAATTTATGGCGTGTTCCATCGGCGAGGGAAGAATCCGATGGTAACGAGGCCGACAGAAGCGTTTTGTCAAGCCCTCGACCATCTTAATTTACATTTGCTAATTCCCAAACGACTAGAAATGCCCAAAGTTCACGAAAAATCATACACATTTGCGAAGCACTTAAACGTGAAGAAATATCTCATTATTGTATATCTTGTTAATCTATTAATATTGTGTTTGCTAATATTGAGATTTTGTTAGAATTGTTAAAGAGGAAAGTAACGAAAGCAGCTCTTAAATCAGGACATGATTAAAATACACAGGGTGCGTTGTTACGGAGTGACTCACAGGTTTGTTTCTATAAATTCAGAAGCATAATTAATTATGAAAGTTACTACTTTACTTTTGCTTCTTGATGCCGAGATTGCTATCATTTGAATCAAGATGTTAATACAAAAAATAAGACTGCTTGTATGAGGTGTTCGAACGAACGTGACAGTATTTTGTGAAGAAATGTATGAGTGATTGTAAGAAAGGGTTAATTCAGGAAGCATTCGGTACAGGAAATGTCGAAAATGAAGTTTTAGCGATTTCAGAAATACTTCTCGGTGTTAGAGTAGTTTCTCCTTTTTTATTTTAATTTGGCAATTTTTGCAGTGATTTCGGAAAAAATCAATGCTCTATTCCCCAGAAACAGCAACACAGGGACCACATCCCGAGCTCCAATAAGAACATCATTCTGAATCACGAAATTGCATTTTATTTTTTACCATTACTTTTCTTTTTTTACATTACTTTTAGCGCGAGCAATTGAGTCGAAGGTGAGAAACATTTCGTGGAGGAAATTGAGAACGGAGCACAGTTTCGAAAAATATATTTATATTTATATCGCGACGAGAAAACAATTAATATATGAAGCACAAAACTCAGAATTGTTAATCTTATTGGTCAATCAAATTTAATAAAACCAGAATATTTCACAAAAAGTAGCATTACATCTATTAAATAAATAGCTATTAAAAAAATCTGTGTAAAGAAATTTGTAAGCAAGTGTTTAAAAAATGTAACACTGTAATTTTAGATGGCAACGAGATTTTCTTAACGAATTATAATTAAATTATAAAAATCCAGTAATGCAAGTTCGTTTAACCACGAAATGGCCCGTTTGGTTTCCCCACCGGTTAAAATTAACCATTGGATTGTTTCAATATAAATAAATACAATTTCAAATTGGCTAACCTCTATTAAATATAATCTGTATTTTCGAAAGTATTGTGTTCGATGAGAATTACGATGAACGGAAGCTGCACGGAAGAAATATTCCACGCACGTGTTAGCGTTTCCGTCGTTGGCGATAAAGCGATTTATTAGAAAATCTCGTGTCGCGCATGTGTACACGGTAATGTCCCAAGGTGATACAGGAAATAATTTTGTAGTTGCCGGTCGGGTAACTTCGTTACTCTAACTACGTCTACAATGTTATATACTGCAGGAAATATGCGGAGAAGTTCTCCTCGTGTCGACTGAAATTCTAACCACGTCGCCAAAGATTCTTCGCATAGTGGCCTGTCTTTTTGAAACTGATACTGTACAGTATCGCGTGACAGATAAGGATGAGATCAAATGTAGTCTGTGTAGTATCAGAAACTGGTAAAATATGTCATTTTGCGTGATTTTGGCTAACAATGAAAAATTATTTTCATTACCAGTTATAAAAATATAGACATATAATATGGGTACATTTGTAATGTTATATAAAATCTGGTGTTTCGTTTCCATATAATGAATTATGGTGGTGGTAAATGACTTGCGTCTGTATTCGCAGTTATTTTATTCTGAATAATTTCATTTTGTTTTCTTGGTTGCTTTTCTCATCTCTGGCTGAATATGTATGTAATGAGATCTTTTAGTTTAATAACTTGTGATTTTAGTGTGTGCATTTATGTTTCACGTGTTTCAATTTTCTCTACAATTTCTCTCATAAATTTTATTAAAAATAAAATATTACACGTCCACAATACTTTCTCCAATTTTTATTCTTCAACTTTCTCCATTTTTATCGACACTATCTGTCTCAAAATTCTACCTTTTTGTCTAAGTCATGCTATATTTCGCAAACGACACTTTTTTACCATACTTTTATATTATAGACAGTATATTTGCCCATAAAAGCTTTTATAAAAACAACTAGAAAAAATAAATATATTCACAGAATACGTTTCATTGATTTTTAGTTGATTCGATACATTCCCTTCATACATTTCGAAAATCGAATATCACGAAAGTTTGCGCTGGTAATTCGCGGTCCGTGCTAATGCGACAGCTGCAAAATCATGCTGGTTAAACAGTTTCAACGTAAATGGTGGGTCCACGCACGTAGATATTGGCGATGTTTTGTTTCCATGCCGGGTTTGACAATCGCGACACGAGGGTGGACCCGTGCAGAAAATGTGCGTTGCTAATTTGCGGTCAGCAATCACGAAATTGTGTTCATTAAATCAGTTTATGCGCCCTCGCAAGTGTAAATCCTACATTTTGTCAGCTGACAGACGCAACATCCGCGATGAAAGGATGAGATCAGGCGGAAATTTTATTTTCCACGAAATTGAAATTAAGTGCGGTTTTTGTCGATGTAATTTATAATGTCCCGAAGTCGATCAATGTATGGATATATCGATATCTTGACATTTCCAGAGCCTGTTGATGAATCTTGGAAGTAACGGAGTGATCTTTCAAACTTCGATGTGTCTTGCAATTTTAAATAGGTCTTGAAAATTTTTGGTAATTTTTTTATTTTCGTAAGCATATGAATTGACTTGTGGAGTTATAATGGAAATTGCAAGACTACAAGTGTGGCCTATTATGAATGTTCATCGATTATCCAAAAGTGTGTTACGTGGAATGGCAAACAAGAGGCTTGTTAAAATTGTCAAGACTTAAGGATGTATTCGCTCGAGTAGGTAATATTCATGAATTTTTGTCCTTCCGAAATAAACGTCCTACATAGTTCTGGGTTTGTACATTTATTAACCAGTATTTTACTAACACTTACACACCGTTACATTAAAAAGTGACAAATGCTTACTACATATGTTAGAGGTGTTCATGTGCGATCACTTTAAACAAATTCCCCATTATGGTTAATATTATTGCGCCCGTTGTATTCATCTGGAATAAAAAAACTACTTCTATTCGATTTAGTAAACTTGCCTTTATCGTGCCTATCAGATTTATAAAAGTATCAGCAATATTTCCATATTTTATAACAGATCAAATTAAAAAAATTTGGTCAAATGAACTTTTACCCTTCAATGGGTCGCCACTTTTTTCCTCTTCGATATTAATGAATGAGTGAGGTAGGGACGATAAGGGCAATTTTACTGAATAGAATGAAAATAATTTTTTATTTTAGATGAATCCAACGGGCGCAATCGTATTAACCGTGAAGGAGGAATTCTTGCAAGTGATCGCACATGAACACCTCTAACATAGTAGATATTTGTCATTCTATAATGTAACGGTATGAAAGTGTTAGTAAAATATTAGTAAGCAAATGTACAAAACCAGAACTATGTAGAACGTTTATTTTAGAAGGAAAAAGTTCATAAAAACTGCCCATCTTTCGCACACTTTCGAGCGAATACCCCCTTAACGAGACTCTTATAACTTCTGGAATTCAGATAATATTCGATTTCATACGATACAGGTGAACCACTGAATTGATTGAAAGTTTGCAAAGTAAGGAACTGAACGCCCATCACTACGCAAAGTATAACACGACACAAGTTATTCTCTTAATTAATGACGATAAACCACGACGTGGTTTGAGAAAATTCTGTGTAAACAACTAGGAGGTTCAAGTAAACTGTGAAAGCCTTGTCCTATGCGCAGAATTCACGAACTTAGGTTAGGGGAAACTCTCCAATTTTCGATCGGAACGATTATTTTTAGTGGAACGCCGAAGTGAAAGTAAACAAGATCCTTCCATTACCTCAAACCCCCTTTCCAATCAACGAACAGGGGGCCTGCCATCTAAAGGTGAATGTTAATTTGTAACGGAACTTATTAAAACAATGAGCAGATGCTTTCCATATTACACTTTAATCTACGACTTTTATCAATTCCTATTTACACGACGTTACAGTTATCTATATTTCAAGAACACCTATTTGTACCCGTGTGCACCATTATAATCAAAAACAAACTTTCTAAAATTGTGTCGGATAGATCTTCACAGAGATCCATTTAAATAAAGTCAACCCTTCCACACCCACAGTAAATGCGAAAAGACGATCCCAAACGAATATAAGTACATCTATACCGTCATATAAAAATGTTCGTGCTTTGTGTGATGAACCATATACCAGAACTGCTATAGGCTGCAGAATAGTTCTAAAATCCTACTTTTAAAATTAAATGAGAAGGGAAAGCCTACTTTATACCGTAGCGAAGCGCGGGTATCTTGCTAAGTAATCCCTGCTACATAATATATAAAAGTGAAACGTTGTCTGTTTGTTTGTTTGGCATTCTTTCACGCCGATGCGGCTGAACGGATTTCAATGAAATTTTGAACATACATTACATACGCCCTATTAGATGATAGGCTATTTATAAAGAAGGCGGGAAACATCATAAATAATTCCCAGGTGAAACCGGATGACGGGTCAGCTAGTAGTAAATATAATACAAGCTGAATTTCTTAAATCTTCTCCAAAACATCAAACATAACAAACTCAACCAGAATCTAACACCAGAACAGTGTGTTTTTTTACAAACAAACCAAGTATCACACTCCTAACTGTTCAAGGCTTATTACACCCTCCCACAGGCATAAAAACAAAAACCTCCCTTTCCCCGGAAAACATCCCCAAAGCCGACCCCCTGGCTAACGAAAATTAACTTCCAGCGTGAATGCGGATGACAGCGTAAGATAGTCCCAAGCAAACAGACCATTTAGTTCTAAAGGCAGGAGGGACGGAAGCCCCAGGCTTTTTGCTGCCGCGAAAATAGCTCCTCCATCGAATCTAACTCGTTCCACGGTGAGCGGAGCGATTCGTGCTTAAGCATGGCGGGCATTAGCGGTTGCAATTCGTCAGTGGCGGCTGGAGGACGAATTGGCCAGGGAAATGGCTCGTCAGCGATCGACAGCGATCGCGAACAGAAGGATCGAAGTCCTGTGGGTCCGCCAGCCCACCCAGTGAAATGATTTTCGTCTACTCACCGTCGTCGAGGCGCTGGAACTTCTGTGCTGCTTTACTGGAGGGCTACCCTGCATCCCTTGCACGTCGGAATTTAATTGACGGTTCACAGCGGCGGGTTGATGGTGCTGCACCGTCGGCTCGATGTCGAGGTAGCAGTGGGCCTCCAAGTGACTCTGAGCCCTCCTCTCCTCCAGAACGATCTTACGAGCGGCGCAGAATATCTTGTAATAGACCTGCAACAGAACCAGCCCCGTGTTTAGTAGTGTCCTTCCTGCCCTACATGAAAACAGCGGGTGAGGGGCACCCTGCAATTGGTCTCGAATCTGGAAATCGAGTGTTGACTTTCTGTTGCGGTTGTTCCGGTTCAGAGCCCATGCAAATAGGTGTTCTTTAGGAATTAAATAAAGGAAAACTACTACATATAATTTAATGGGACTTGTTGCATTGTATTAATGATGTCTTAAACTATAGAAATAATTTTTTTATTTTATAATTAATCATTGCAGACGGCACTTGGCAATCGTTAAAGTCGAAGTGTCAAAATATTCATCCAAATCGGAGAAACCTGTAGCACCTAAACCATTGATCTGAAGTAAACTAACAATGCCAGATTATTAAACGGCATGAAAGTCGCTTGAGGACTGATCAGAAAAAAATTAGAGAAAATGACATCTTCTGAGAAAATAACAACACTTGAAGTTTGAAATAACTTCCCCCCTATATTTTTCGTCCTTTCAAGCCTTCAAAAATTACGAATTTTCAATTTTTTTAATTTTACTGGTCTGTCCGTGAGTCAGAAGTACAGTCTTCAAAATAAAAAACTTTCAGTCGAATCGGATAATAACTTTTGGAGATACAGGTTCCACCGATTTTGAGAACTCTGTTACGAGAAAATTTTCAAACATTTCACTTTACTTTCAAATTTGTTAAATCAGCAGCATTATTGTTAGCAGCAAGTGAAAGTGTTCAACCAAATTGAACATTGAAAGAAGTTCACAGAGTTCCTACTATTGTTCAACTGTGTTATCCATTCAGGATGATTCGTGGAAATTGAATACGTGTAAACACGCATCTTGAACATTGAAAGGTTTTATCTCAACAATTGCGTGGATGCATTATTTATAAACAGAATTTGTTGTTTGGGCCAGAAAATTGTTTTTGAAGGCAATAAGAATATTTTAAATAATTTTCCGCACCTCTCGATTTTATAAAGTTGTATAAGTGGAGACATGAATGAACTCCATTATTTCTCAATTTGTATGTACAAAAACGATGAACGCCTTATAATAATGTTTACAAATTATTTCAACAGTGGCACGTGCCATTTGATTCGGCGCCATTTTTCAGTTAACCAGTTTAATCAATTTCGTTGAAATGTGTAAACATTCTCATTTCAGTTTCAGTGCAAATTCGCCTCTGCTGCGTGTCAATGCCTACTTCTTTTGTAAATTATTGTTACTTTAACTTAGAAATATTATTAAGCTAAATTTTCTGAAATTTGTAAAATGAGTTTAAAGTGCAGTTGCTTCGTAAGGCGAAAATTACAAGGTCCGAACTAACCTAAACTATAGATTTTAATTTTAAAATTCAATTTCCTTCATGTGTAATATCACATTTATTATCAGCAACTGTAGATAGAAGTGCTGCCTGTGCAGTTTGAAAAATATTCTATTGAGCACGTTGAAATTGGAAAAGTTATACCCATGTATGATCCAGATTTTAATTTATACTCTATATATAGTATGACAGTGACGGAAGGTCACGAGCGTTGAAAATGTGGTGAACATTGAGGTTTCGGTGTAATGATGCAAATTTTCGGACGTATAACGAGGGAATCATTAAATTCCGCAATTTCTTTTCGTGCGCGAGAATTAACGTTCGATGTTGTGGTTTCCATTGATTGGACGCTTGCCACACGGTAAACAAAGCCCGTGAAAATAATTGGCGGGAACATGCCATAACTCGTTCTGAAAATCAACGATGGCACCCTTTATCGCGCTTGTGCCAACGTTAACGTGAATTGACACAGTAATTGGTACGCTGAGAAATCATCGTCACCAGTTAATGCACGATACTTTCATCGGTATACACTGCTTTAGTTAATGCAATAAATGTATAGAGATGTTTGTGATGGACGAAGGAAAATTTGAAAATAAAAATAACACTACAACGTGATGCAGGTAAGAATTGCCTGAGTATTAATTTTTTTTATATTTAATTGCAAATAAATGTGAAATTTTAGAAGCTTATTGAGTTTGAAGATTTTCAATTTTGGATTTTGAAGTCCAATCCATTCTTTTCCGGAGAAATATCTACGATTCTAATATTTTTAAAATAATTTTCACCCCTTATAATGATCACTGATCGTATTTCGAATAAAAAAATTATTTCAGTTTACAATACTGCTAGAAAATCACATCAAAATCCGAAAGATCGAGCAATATAAAACAAATTCACTGTCATTTCGATAGAAGAAAATCATTAAACTTTATTTATTATTTCAATATTCTTCAAGTAAAACTGTGTAATAATTTAATTTTACACAGAGCCCAAAGAAATATCCTCAGAAAGAAGATTTCTACTTTTAAAACCAACAAAAGCAATATATGAAATGAGAATAAATAATTTGTAGAGATTAAAAAGAAATAAAAAGAAAGTGATAAAAAGTAATAGATGGAATTCCATGAAATTGTTTCAATTTCGCAAAATAAACTGTTTCGTTCCCATTCAGTCGATCAGGCATTATCGTTCAATTGCGTTCTTGCGACGAAGGAAACCAATTAATTCAGTCTTCGCTAATCGAAAGAAAACTTCAGCAAAAGGGCGAAGAATTTTGATTGCAATTATAAAGCCTCAGTCACGGAAACGGGGATAATCGTTGTGGAATAACGCCGATAGCGATATTAATTAATGCTGCGGAACGACTGTCTTGACGATTATTCGAGTAGAATGAATTCGCCCTGAAGAAATGCGATCTGTGCATTTATTTCGTTCTACAATCGTGAAACCTAGTTAACAGGTATACACGCCGATTTCGCTGGCAATTAATTAAAAAATTTCATCATATAAATCTGCTTAAACATTGCACAGATATTTGGATATTAAAGTGTCCTTTGAATAGTTTTCTAACAATAGCGATATGTGGTAAAAGTGACAAGAGAATTAATTTTGATAATTGCAATTGGCTATCAGTTTTATTGAAATCTACCAAAAGTTTGTACGTTTAAAAGAAAAAATTATTTGAAGTTGCGTGGAAAAGCAGGAAATGCATTTCAGAAGATTTAATAATAGAATTTTAAAAGTAGATCTCATAAATAAATGAGACAATTATGTGAATTATCATTCTTTACTTCGCGAAAAGTGCTTCGTGTTATTTTTCATTTATGAAGAATGTTTCCACTTGCTCATAATTAAAAGTGCATCTGTCTACACAGAAGTTAAAAACGACCATAAATATTAATGAAATATCATCCCTCTTCCCTGCAAAAATAACGCTAAAACTTAACAAATTCCCAACGTATAACGTTACTGTAAAAATTACCCTAATTAATTTTTCCTTCTGCGACGAATAAAAAATTCAAGCAAGTTCGGCAGGATCAACCAGTGCTGCTACATCGAAGGATCGAATTATTTGCAACCTATCCGACGTGGAAGTAGTTAATCTTAGACAAGCTGATCATCATTCTCGATGTTCCACTGGACGATCCACTTAGTAACGTAATACACTTCCCAACACATTAATCAGGCTTCATTAGATCAAGATAACTAACTTCGTTGTCGACCGATATATTATTAAATGCCGATGGCCTTTAATAAGTTCCCAACGTCACCGTCTCCATTAGTTCGATGAAGCTTAACAAGTCGTGTAACGCTGTTTCGAAACAAGCGCACATTCGACATTCGAGGGCGACTGCTGCTGAATATTACTGCTCGCTATTCGTCGGTACCTTAAGCCAGCAAATTTAATGACGCACGAATGCCTGTCGAGATACAAATAGTTTGGGTATTTTAGAATTATGATGGGACCAACTTGAAGGACTTAAGTTTCTGCAGTGTAGTGTCTCTCCAAGATATCTCAGTCCTGGGATGTCTTAAAGGATACATTAGTTTACTTTAGGAATTATGCGTAAGGTTCATAGCAGAATTATACGAGACTCGAACTAGTAACACTCTCAGATTCGTATTTAACGACCGTTCGCTTGGACAGGGAGCTTTTGCTTCGAAATTGTAGCCTATGAAAATTTTATAGTCCCGGTTGGTTTGATAGACTATTGCCTCGTTCAGATTAGTCAAGTTTACTGGCTTCAAGTGACTGCAAGCAGTAAACTTGACTAATGTGAACCTGTCATTCACTTGACTTGAAACATCTTTTTAACTTTCTTTCGTCGGAACGTATATCATAAAATTTGCAAATAACTTTTAGTCAATTGACCGAGTCTACGCGCTGATAACATTGATTCTTTAAATTAAAAATTTTTTCGGTCGAAAATTTAAAACATTTTATCGTTATAATGATTGTAATCGAGGGTGTCTGTGAATTTTACATCATAGTTTTATAAAATTTTGACGAAAATCAACATTTTAATTTATGGAAAGGACGGTTATTTTTTGCGTAGTCAGAAGAATTAGTGTAACTCTGTTGTTTGAAGAGATATTTACACCGTTCTTATAAGATAAGCTTCAGTAACATATAGCTATAATGCTAAAACACAACGGTGATTTAGAAGCCAACTGTAATAACGCCGATAGATGGCCCACTATACCATGCGATTCGGGATAGATGGACCACACATATATACTCGGTATTTCACCCATAGTGTCTTCGGGTAAATGCCAGTACTTAAATTTTCATTAGATGTAAATAAAATGAATTTAGATTACAGATTTTTCAGATAGCGTTGAAGAAGAAACAAATGAGATGCATATTTCAAGTAATGATGATTATGAAGACTGGAATGAAAACATGTGTGATAATTGTGAGGGGAAAAACAAAAATAAATAAGTCAGTTTTTGTTTACTGAAACAATTTCTGGATAAAAATAATTGCGACAAGTCAGTTTAATGAAGGAATATAAATTTTATCGAAGTGGCCCAACTTACCCCTAGTAATAAGGGGGAGATGGGCCGTATTTTAAAATTTTATTTACTTATTTCTGTAGCTATTTTGAAAGATATTGTGTTATGATCATTACATATACTAGAAAATACAGTTCACTACACGAACTGATTTATCAAATATTCAGTACTTTTAAAATATTTAAGTTTGAGACGATTTTAAAACGTGGCCCATCTCTACCAGAATTACTTTGTAGCCATAACCCGGGGGTGTTGTGTATTCAAGACGGGAGGGCTCCCAGAATGCAGTGCATTCTAGAGACCTATTCTACGTTTAAATTGAAGAATAAATATTTCTGCAAGCAGCTGAGGTAGCGTAGCATGAAACTATTATACAGAGGCAACTTTTTCGTTGCCTTTGACTGTAGTTCGTGTTATGAACTAGGATTGTGTTCTATTATGAAGCTTCTCATACTTCAGTGCATTATTAAAAGTTATGGAAAACATATTTATTTGAAACATAACACTTCACACGACGATGGATACAAAAATTGCTGCAGAAACGTTTAAAATACATGAGCAGCAATTTGAATTTTAAACACAGTAAAATTGTAAACGCCTGTGACAACAAAGGGGAAGCTGGTATGCCATTTAACATAAAATTGAACGCGATGGAATATTTTATCGGAATGAGAAAGGCCCTGAGCAAATGAGCCAATTACCCTCGAATTCAAAAGCTTGGCAAGAATCGTGTCTAATGAAGGAGTTTTCCATAACGCAGTGCATTATTAAGACACTTCCTGCTATAAGAAAATAATCAACCTACAGAAAATATATTTCGCCGAAAATCACCAAACCCAACGATGGATACAGAAAGTACTAGAAAAACAATTAACATACGCCAGCTGCAATTTGAATTTTAAATTGCCACGCGATTTAATATAAAATTTAGTTCAAAATTTACTTTACCAAAACGAAGAAATCTTTACCCAAACGCGCGAGCCATTAGACCTCTAATTCCTACACAATTCGACACAAGATTTGTCAAAAGAATTGTGCTAGATTAGGAACAACCCCGCTTAATTGCCCAAGCAATTTTATTATTTGCCAACATTTCTGTAAAGTTTGAGGCCTTAATACTTAAATTTAAAAATGGCGAATTTGAATAAAAAAATTGCTTTTTCCACAGCGATGGAATTTGCATTTTCAACTACAAATTTCATCATATCTGAATTTACATTTCTAGAAAAAGACTATTACAGCACGATTGTATGAGTATTACGAATGTACAATTGTCACTCGAAAGTTAAAAGATTCCAAAATACGAAAATGGTGAGTCAAAAATGACATTGAGGTGCAGTGAACCACATGTGACCAATTTGTGATTGCAAGAAGATGTAGGTACCAAAAGGTGTAATCACGAAGGGTTAAGCAATCATCAACTCATTCGAAACATATGCGTTTGAAAAGTGCATAGAACGATGAGTACGAGAATCGAAGAGGAAGCTCACCTGGATCATGACGAAGAGAGGTATGTAGAAGCTTCCGAGGGTGGCGTAAATCTGATAGAAGAAATTTTGGCAGACAACGCAATGCGACGGCCCGGTCTCGGAGTAGGTGTGCTCGTTCCCCATTATCAGCAAGGGCGGCAGGCTAATGCAGGCTGCTCCTAACCAAACGAGGCTGACGTAGATGATCATCCGTCGTGGCGTCCTCTTCACTCCGTATTTCAGTGGCTTCGTTATGGCGCAGAAACTGCGATACAGAATGCTATGCTTCTACACCATTGGCTGAGGAGCCATGTGGAACTGACTAATCGGGAATCGCCCTATGCGAGCTCATTAGCAAATGTTGCTATTTATATTAACGGTTATAGGGACTTTATGACTGAAAACATAACGTCGATTTCTATGTTTAAAGGCCCGTCCCTTTGCGAAAAATTAAAAAAAAAATCTACTGCGACAAGGAGTAGGGTAAAAAGGCCAGTAGCTGGACAGTTTAGCCGATTCCGAAGTTTACGTCAAGGTGTTTCTTAGAAATATCTGTTATATTAAAAAGAAACCAAAAGCTTTGCACGTAAAAATGTACAAATTTAAAGTAAAAAAAACTGCAAGTAAAAAAATTAACGTATTTAAGGATAAAATGATGAAAACTCTACTCATAGCCTATATTACCAGTGGATGGACAATAGGGCTAGCAGATGGACAGTTCCGAACCAACAGATGGACGGGTGTGTGGCTAGACTTATTAGCTATAGTAGCTACCTAGATTAAGTTATTTTTTGTTAAAATATAGTTTATTTCACCAAAATTATAAGCGTATGGAGTCTTCATTGCCAGAAAACCGTGCAAAAGGTTATAGTTCCAGGCCGCAAATAAAGTGAGGCTATCTCTAGCCTAAAGTGGCCAGATGTCAACGCATGAAGTGACTCGCGCATGGTGGCGTGAAATCGTACATAGAAATACATTTTTCGCGTACAAATTTTTTTTCGATAAATATGTTAATGTTCTATGAAACCAGAAACGTTTTTTCTACAAAAAAAAAACAATAATGTAGATTAAAACTCTAGTTCTTTCAATATTGACGATTAACCAACGATTTGTCCAACTGCTGGGCCCTGTCCAGCTACTGGTCTTTTTACCCTAGTTTCTTTTGTCTACTTTAAGAATAATTTTTCCATTCTTTCAGATGAAAAACAGCGAGGATAGGTATGATGGTTACCGCATAAAAACCGTTGTACGAAAATAGCTACCGCACAGTTTCTTCTCCGAATTTTTTAACGAAATTTTCACATTTTATAGACAACAGTATGACCTTTTTAATGCATATAATGTGTCTTTGTTAAAAATATTTCTGCACGAAAAAAATCTTCAAATCCGTCCTACTTTTTCGAATCTTAGTTGTATGTTGCCCCTTAAATCTAATATACCAATCATCTATTACAAAGATACTTACCGATCGACGGAGATCATGCAGAGGTTCAGGATGCTGGCGGTGCAACTGAGCACGTCGAAGCTAACCCAAAGGTCGCACATAATTGCGCCGAACGACCAATTACCAGAGATCTCGTAGAGCAACGCCATCGGCATTACCAGTAGAGCGACGCAGAGATCGCTAACTGCCAGGCTCACCAGCAGGTAGTTGCAGGGCCTTCGCAGCTTCTTAACGAGGAACACGGCGACGCAGACCAGAATGTTGCCGATCACAGTCCCGACGATGATGCTACCAAGCACCAGGGCGATCAGTATTGCCTTAACAAAAAACAACAACAAACATAATTGAAGTGGATACGCGTTGCTCTAGATATAATGGTGTTATTAACACGCTCTGCGCCACTAACGAATTCCAGCCTCCTCGCGGGACAGTGATAAAGAAATTCGACTCTGATATTCAAACGCAAGGCCATGGGCTAAGTGCACCTAATATCGCCACTCGTAATTTCTCGCGAAGTAAGTGTTGACATGTGTTGGTAACGAACTGAATTAGTACCCAAGCATGTGAAGTCAAGCAGGAGAAGCATTGTAGAGAATCTTGATAGTGTAAAAATTGATTGAACTGTGATAATAATAAAATTGCACATCACATTGGGACATGGTAAGTTTAAAAATATTTACTGGGAGTAGATAATGACATGCTTGAGCAATTTCATCGGCGCCAACGATTCTGTTAACGGAAACAGTTTTTTTGTATCTTTGCCAGCGTGCACTCAATACCGCCTACCAGTGGTTTCAAATTTCAGTGTGATATTTGTTAGAGACGAGGACATGAAGTTACCGGAACTACAGAACTGAACTTCCTCTGCTTAGCATGTAAATGTCATCGTCTCAAAGATTAATATATAATAATATAAGCATTTTGAAATTGTATTTCCTTAGTTTTATAATAAAGACATTTTTTAAACATAATCCCAATAAAAAAAGTTTGGCGATAAGCGTAAAAATGTTCATATTCTTAAAAATAATTAAAATCACATGTGAATATAATTTTAGAAGCTCAAAAATACATGAATTAATCAATATTTTTTGGGTAGGCGATATTATGTGCACTTTCTCAAAATCTCGATTTTTGCTAGTTGAGAACTTTAGGTTTCAACAGTTCTAACCTACCATACACGAGACACAAATGATTTTATTTTTTATGTGAGACTAATTAGAAAGAAAAACATCGATTATCCTTCAATTCAGAACGATTTGAATTTGAGTAGGCGAAATTAAGTGCACTTACCCTACTAGTTGTGTGAGAATTTTCGAATGGTCCCTAGAAATCGATCGATATCTTTAAATCGAACTAGGAAAGTGACCATGTTAGTTGTCGTCTATTAATTAAGAAAAGACAATCATCAACAAGAATCGACGCCGTTGCTCCCTCTCTCGGCGGGCCGACTGCTTTTGCACCCAGGATCTGATAGAAACGAGGAAAACGAAAAAAATACAACAAAAGGAAGAAAATATTTGCTCGAGTGCGCGTCCTAATTCCATCACTGACCCGAGGAACAATGGGGACTAGTTCGAGCATAGCTTAAAAAATGAAAATACCGAACACTCGCGTTCGAGAATACGCGAGAGCAATTGTATTGTGCAAACAATCGTTCGCCCTCAATATCGACTAGCGACCTTGCGTGGGTCCCAGCACTCTTTCAATATTTGACGCGACGAGGGGATCCAAAGTCTCCACGGCCGGATATCGCCTAGTAATTACGTTTTCCAGCCGCGACTAGGTGTCCTCCGATTTTTCCTTTCCTTCGTCCATTTCTCGCATCTCACCTCCCCCACCTTTTTATTTCGACGTCCCGTAATTATCGAACTAATTGCAATTTCCCTGGACCGTGGGGTGGTTCCACCGTAGATCGAGATTCCTCGTGGCCGAGGCTGGTGCAACATTAAGAAACCATTGGACTTTTCAATTGCAAATTCAGAATTTTCGCGTAATCACCATTAGTGAGATGAACTGCATAGTTAAATACTTTCATAAATTCTGAAGACTTTGTGGAACGCCTGAGTTGTTTTGAAATCGTAATTGTTTTACGGTTTTTTTCGTTTGTGAAATAAAATTGAAGTGTCCTTGTAGAAAACGCTGTAAGTGCTAAAATTATAAAAAAAAAATTTCAGACAATGGTCTACGTGCCAATGATAATACTATAGTATAGAATTTGATTTTTGGCACTTACAATGTTTCCAACATGGACCCTCCAATTACATTGTGTTATTCTAGGAAATGATTTTGAATATAGGAACTGTGCCATGTGAAATGGTTGTATATTCAAATTATTAAACAAGAGATTAGCATAAATATTTTAATAGGACACTATATAATAGAATGTATCCACATTACAACTTGATGATTAGAAGATTTATATTTAATTCTGACTATTCCAAATCTGATGTGTTAATAACTGTGTTAATAATGAACATAGATTCTATTTGTGACAGAGTGGTATGAAGTTACACAATATGGAATCGAGGATTTCCTTTTGGAAACTATTACCTAAAATCTTCATGAATATGCATATGATAGTAGATACTAAATCCAGTTGCTCGTATATTTCGAAAATGATATGACACTGCTTGGCAATCAAAATTCGTGATTTGTTAGAAAAATGAGCACGCATCAACATTATCTAACTTTCATTAAAATATTCTCTAGAGAACAGAGCAAACTACAACTTTTCGAATTTATCGAGATCTTATATGTTTTTAAGTCTTAAGAAGAATTTTATGAACTTTCGGAAGAATTTACTTCAAACCATGAATGGAACATATCCAAGGTTGATTTTCAACCATATCCAAATACGATGAAAAGATTATCGCGTACAATGGTAGGTGCATGATGACGAAAATGCCCACTACGTGCTGTTTACCAATATTTTCGTGAGTACTCCACAGTTTGGGTCACACACTGTACCCGTAATTTGGTTTACAGACACGAATAATTAAAGATAAATGAATGATGGCGCGATCAATCGAAACCCAATAACAGGATATGCATGGCTGCGTGTTTCCCTCTAATTCTAATTCTGCCCTGTGACCATAAACCTACCAAATTAATCGATTCATGATTTTTGCGCGTATAGAATTACCCATGCAACAGGGACCCAAATAATTGCAGTTCAATTCACTTGCAACCAAATCAATGCACGCAACCTTTTAATTATATCGCTTTACTAACTTCCAAAGTGATTTACACACGCAAAAAGACGTTCACACATCAAATCGTTCAATTCCATTAGCCTTTCACATCTTTTACGTCTGTTCAAAATGTCATAATTTTGTAATCTAATTAGAAACCGACACCTAGTCAAGCCCCTATATTATGTAATACGAAATTTAAATCAATTTCTTTTTCTTTGAAACTCGAAAATGACGAGTTTTAGTTTGAATTGTTACTATAAGTGCTCGAAAACTCTACATTTGATTAAAATGTTATGCGATTTGTGTATTATTACTTATTTTTTCTATTTTCTTTTATGTCTATTTCTCTGTTTTTTCTTGTACACTAATGGGTCATTATCCCGTCCCATTATATAGTTCCCAGTATATATATAAATAAATAAATAAATAAAATGGGTAAAAGATCTCTTTCTTGGTATCATTTAGATTCACTGTTTGAAATTTGGAAAATTATAGAAAACTACAATGCAGAATATTCTTACGCACAGAAGCAAATTTACGGAAAATTTCAAACTAACGGGTTCATCTAACCTTCGATAAATTTTAATTAGAAAGTGGCTATGACAGTAAAGTTGCGCATCCAATATTGGAAATAATTATCCCTGTTTTAGGTCGATGTATAAAACGAGCAACCCAACTTATCGTCTCGTGTAAAACCGTAAAACGTTACTTATTAAAATAACGATTTAAAGCTTCCACTCAGTCTTCTCTTCTTTTTAGAAATCATTATTTTAAATTGCAATAAAACCCCAATGGAATAATGTTCCCAATTAATTACGTATTCTTATTTTGTGAAAGCTTGCATTAACTACTAATGACCCAACTGCAAAGTACACGACCAGAAAATATTTCAAACCTTCTTAAACAACTATTTCTTCAGAAAT
This sequence comes from Andrena dorsata, assembly GCA_929108735.1. Taxonomy (NCBI): domain Eukaryota; kingdom Metazoa; phylum Arthropoda; class Insecta; order Hymenoptera; family Andrenidae; genus Andrena; species Andrena dorsata. The sequence continues at coordinate 78,836,544 of OV815488.1, read as the reverse complement.
TAGCATAGATGCGTGTGGCAAAGGTCGTAGGCGCAATGACAGTGGATTGACGCAAGGAATGCATTTGTCACATCAGACTGCCCTATATGCAAATGCGTTCGTAGCTGTCGCAAGCGTCGACGGAATGTAATTTTGTATAATGACTCTAAGTGGCTGAGTGGATCTCTAGTGATACAATGTACATCATGAAATCACTGTCGAAAGCCTCCTATAACGTTATAGAATGTAAAGCGATACTTTACTAAACGAGTCAAATCAAATTTCCCATAAATTGGTAGCAGAATTTTTATTCAAATTGTGTTGTGATCATTGCATTATAATATTGGATACGTGATTCCACTTGTCTTCAAGTTTATTTTGTGAATGGCACAAGCTTCAAAGTAACACTTTTCTGGGCATGGAAATGCTATTTGCAGGATAATTCGTGTTGGTTGATGAGAAGTTTTTGTGCGTCGATAAATAATCTGAAATGTCTCATAAATCGATAGAACTTTTATTTAATGTGTGGTGCAATTATTTCACTGTACCTACTATTCAAAAAGTGTTTCTATTTATCTGTAAGATTTTTCTGTTAATAATTCAAGATTCAAAGTAACACTTTTCTGAGCATGGCTACGATATTTCTAGGATAATGAATATCGAATGATCAGGAATTTTCGAGTGCCGAGGATAGCACGAAATGCCAAGGAATAAATGAAGAAAACGAGACAGAATTGTTTTCGTATCGAACGAGGGTGTATCCTTCTTTTTCCCCCATAAAACAGAGTTATCTGATTCGACCACTGTCGGTAAACACACTTATTATTGCGTTCACGATGAGCAACGATCGGACGACGGTATATTTTGTCCCGAAGTCCGTTGCGAATTGGATTTTAATCTTTACAAGGGTTTGCTGCCATTTGTATCAATTTGCTACAACTTCACCATTGCCGTTTTCATCAACGCGGGAAAATATGAATATTGGCGTTAAAACAAGTGACAGTGGTGACGCGACAAGACTTGTATTACTGCTTCGATTCTGAATTGATGGCATAGGTGCATTAACGTTGCTTAAATATCTGAATAATTTGAGTTTTTGGTACTTGATTACTGTGGTATTTGCATATTTCGGTACTTGGCCATTTGGATATTTAGGTACTCGACTGTTTGGATATTTGGGTACATGGCAATTTGGGTATTTTGATAATCGACTATTTGGATATTTGGGTACTTGAGTACATAGATACTCGATTACTTACATATTTAAATATTTGCGTACGCGAGTATTTGGATATTTGGAAACTTGCATATTTGTATATAAGCGCATTTGAATACTTAGGATTCGGAATATTTCAGTACTTAAAATAATACTTAAATATTTGAAACTTCGATTAATTGAATATTTAAATATTTGAACATTAGTAAATAGGGGTACTAAAGATATATCTACATTTAAAAATACAAGTGCTTGAATATTTAGATACTTCGATATTTCACTATTCGCTATGAAGCTGCACCGCAATAAATGCTATAGTACATACACTAACGGACAAAAAACGTTACCACTTTTTCGATTTGTTCTATTTTTGTTATTTTTAGCATACATTTGGAACTGTGATATGTTTAATATGCAAATTCTGATGGAGAATTTAAAGCTGTATAAAATCCAGTTAAAGTTGAATGTATTTAACTGAGAAACAAAAGTGTTATATGATATTGAAGGGGGTAACACATTTTTGGGGCTGATAAAAAAGATACCACGTTTAGTAACTTTTTAGGTTGCCCTAAAAGCAAAAGGTGCCCCCACAAAATATTAGATTTTTTTATACATGTTCAAAAGTGTTCGCTTTAAAAGTGTGTTGTCTTATTTAATGTTATGTAGGGTTTTTGTTTGTTAGTTAAATAGATTCAACTGAAACTGGGTTTTATACACCTTTTAATTCTCTTTCAGAATAGTTATATTAGGCACATACCTACTACATTAAATTTTGAGTTGATATTGAAAAATAATATAAGTTGGGTGGTTCGAAAAAGTGGTAACTTTTTTGTCCGCTACTGTATTCGAATTCTAATTTAAGTCCTCTTACTAACCAATTTTTACGTACAGAACAACTTCCAGCAGTAGTTACAGGAAACAAGTAAAAAAACCAAACCAAGTATAAACACTGAAATTACCGGAAACTTCGCTCAAACACTGAAACGTTGCTTCGGAAAGCGATTTCTACGAACGGTGGTTATAGTTCGCTGCAATCCACCAGGGTGATAGGTACTCAAGAGAAAAACGTTCGCGCATACCGTCGTACAAATTCGACGAATCAAGCGGAAACTTGGTAGTGGTGGAATAAAATGAAATTGCGGGAGCAATTAAATTGACTGCGAAGCAAAACGTACAATTTAATTCGAGATAATCTTTCGCGTTAGGACGAATACACTGCTGCGTTCGCACGTGCGATATTCACCGTGCATCATTCCCTGGTGGACGTTTTCATCGCAAAAATTACGACGTTATTACTCCACTTGCGTACACGTGTCATTGGATTTCAACGGTATGCATACAGGTATGTACGATATTCTAGCAGTGGCGTATACATATATACATACAAGGTGGATAACACAACTTGACCACTATTTCCGTTACTAAATTTTCAAATTAATTCTAATTCAAATTATTTTGTTCTTAAATACCTTGGTCCACTGACGCCCACAAGCTAACCATTTTTTTAAAATCATTTCTTTTAACTTTCCAGTTACCTTCAGTTTATAAATAATACTCTATCATTTTTCCACATATCCTTTAGCAGACATAGAGACGAATTCCGGAAGCAAAATACTTTTCTTATCATTTAAACTAGCTTGTAAGCCTCTGTCATCCAAATTGCACAAAACGACACATTAAAATTTGGTTACACAACCTTAGAAAAAGACAAATTAATTAAATTATGTCGTTTACTGTGTATATTTATATTTGCAACAGTGAATAACCTCACAATTTTATATTCACGAAGACTACTAAATAAAAATATATACCTGCTACAGTCAGCTTGTGCGCCTCTCTGAGCAAAGATTTTTAAAAACTATAATTTGAAATCGCCTATTAATAACAGAAATAATTCAGGTGATCAAGCTACGTTGTACACCCTGTATATGCACTCTCTCCAGAGAAAATAATTGTGAAATCTACCACAGCGATGGACCAGTCAAAATCGCGAAATAAATGGCACTGGCTGTGTCTCGCTCTTGCAAAAACGGTCAAATCGAACCCCTTCGGTTGCACCCTGATTCGACTGAAACGAAAATCGCTTGAAATGCCGGGATTTGATGGCCACGTGACGTTATGCTTTTACGCGGCGATGCAAATGAGCATCGAATGTGCGTGGCAGTAGATTTAACGAGTAGAAGAGAAAAGGATTTTGATCGGACTTAAAAGCATCCTATTTGTCATTGGAACGAATAAATATTGAACGTGTTTCGGAGTGCATTGAATGAGAATGCCGGAAAAGATCGCGTACCGAATAACACGGAAGCGTCACGATTTTCGATAGGCCGAATAAATGTCCCGCATCCATAGAGCTCGCCGAATGGTCATTCTGCAATTGTGCAATTGTTGGAGTATGGATGTGCACGCACGCACGGTTTATGTAAATATGCGGAATGTATGCACGAAATAGATTGCAAACGTACGGTTTTGTAAACGACGCAGGTAAATTTAGCTTTTATAAAAATTTGGTTAACGCAGGCTGCTCCATTGGAGAGTATGTAAAAATTTAATCATTTGGAAACAGACATTCTTTTGTGATTATATGTGGGACGAGTAAATGTCACGTTTCAATTATCGAGGGCATCGGCGTTACTATTTAGGTGCTGGATTAAATTTAGTTTTAAACACGATATGAATTTTCATAAGAAAATTAGGTGGGAAGTAAATCCAATCTCCTGTCCGCTTTATTGACACACCTTTATTAATTACCGGCTGCATCGCGTCCTGATTAATTAATTTTTTAGCAGCACGTTCCTTATTAATTGTGATAAGTTTGTCTATAGCCTGACAGGCTTCTGATATTTGGTGCAACGGCTTGCATAATGTACAAAGTGAACCTATGTGACAATATTGGTTATTTCCAATGTGTCTTGAATAATACTTTATATGGTTAGTTCTGATGCTAAAACAGTGTTTATTCGTGAAATCTTATGAAAAATAATCGATTCAAAGTAAAGAATGTCTAAAGATGACTTGGAAAATATGGAAAGAGGATGACTCAGGAAAATGTACAGTAGCCAGCTGAAAATCGTCTCAGCTCCAAATTACTCGAACCAAAAAATGAAAATTCTTTCCCCAATCTTAGAAAAAATAAACCTAACTAAATTAGATGGTTCACTATGTACATTTTCATTGTATTAAAATCCGCATGTACATATCTGGTATAGCAACAGTGAATAACCTCTCAATTTTATATTCATGAAGATTCCTGAGGAAATTAATTTATAACATATTTCGAACGTCAATTTTTCACCATGTTACTCGGTGCATTTATAAATCTTTGTCACTTTAAATGGACAAATGAAAGCAATTGGGCCATGAAAGCAACGTGACACCGGAAATAATGACATTTCCCTTGCATTATGCAACACAAAGTGGTAGAAACCCAGAAATTAATCAAAGCATTCTTTTATGTGGGCATTTATTTTCACCGCTTTTGAGCACTGCATCTGCCTTTGAAATGGTGTCTACGTAGTATGGCATATAAACCCGCCAGAACGATGCAAATTTATCCATAGATCGGTGTACGTAGTCGAACAGAAACGTCCCGCAAAAAGACGCAGGAATCCTTTATTTATTACCGATGCATGAATATTGAACGTGCACCAGCGTGATGAGCCAATAACCTACTTTAGCTATACATGATTCAAGCATGGTGGCGCTCGATATTAGCTGCAATAAAAGTAGGCTTTGTGTGTGGCTCTATCATTGAGTACGCGCAGCCAAAATCATTATTCATTGACAGTTATCGTATTATCGATTTCGGAATCTCTTATTAAATTATTTCATCAGTAGATTTAGGTGACATTCGTAAATCGCCATAAATGCTACTCAATTAATATCGATTGTATGTTTTCAATACAGAATTTTGATAAAATATATTCAAAGAGTGAATGCGATGGAGCTACCAACTTGCGTTTATATGCACAAAGGAGCTGGTTACAATTTAAATAAAACTCATTATACTAGTAGTACGATCATGCGAGTCTGGTAAAATACTCGTAACATGATCTAGTTATAAAAATAGTTCTACTGATAGAATTTCTGTGATTTGCTTGTATTCCAAATATTTTACAAATTGAAAAGATTTGTGAACAGTGAAATGGAATAAAGTGAACGTGTCACGGATTAAAATTTGGCATCGAGCTACACGAGTTACTGCAAAATTTTGATTTTCAATGCAGTGAAAATTTAAACTCCCGTTACAACAAAAAGAGAAATAGGTGCGTGATTTGCAAGAGTATCGAGTACTTGCAGATTTCCCAATTGTTTTACGCAAAAAGAATGTTTTTTCGAAACGAACAGAACCCTGTGCAAATGTCCGAGCCAATTATTCTCGAATTTGACAAGAGGCTTTCGAAAAACTCGATTCACCCAGTCTACCGTCAGTTCAGCGATCCGATTTGTATTTCTTTTAACAGTTTTATTTCCGACCCTGCATTTTAAAGTAGAATTATCATTAACTGTTTTTTCTTTTTTCTCTTTTCCTTTATTTCTTTCTTTGTGTGTCATACATTTCTGTTTCCTTAATTTATTATATTTAGGTTGTACTTAAAAGTCTGTCTTTTGCATGGTGTAATAAATACATTATAATTAATAAAAGTTACTCGAAACGTAAGCATGTTGTGAGTGGTGATTTCGATTCGGTCTTTTTGAAAATTAGACTTTTTACCTCTTCGACACGGCAAATTGCATAATCAGATTAGAGAATCTGTTAAACAGTCGACGACGAACAGGTGCGCCTTAATTGCTCTCACGTTAATAAACATAGTAAGCATCCAATTGCCCGATAATCCGTCGAGTGTTTAATCGATTTTATCGGGGAAAAAACGATTGGAAACATTTAAGCACCCGTTGAAACCGTATGAAATCAAAATGTTCGCTTAATCGGATCGTTTGACTGTAACTGTGATGAAAAACATGAATAGGTAACTTTCGACTTTTGAGCCTCCGATATAAACAAGAATTCTCTTCCATTTATTTACGAGTAAGAAAATGATGAAATTATCAATAAAAATTTGAAGGTCGGGGTTTAATTACATTTTCGACCAATTATGGTTAGCATCCAAAAACTGAAAGACATCATTCAAACTCGCCGTGGAATAAAGTAATTATTAACTTCTGGGGAAGGTAACGCGTATTATGGAAGTTTTATCGAACATCTCAGATTTTTCGTTCGCGTTATAATGGAATTTTGAAGTAGATTAAGAATGCATGCATGGCCGCTCCGCGTTACACCTCCTAGGGAATTTCAACGAGACAGAAATGGAAATTGCCGCTTAAGGGAAACGAAAGAAATCTGCAACCCTGATGCCACATGCATAAATAAAACGACAGAGTTCGTCTAAGCTTAGCTTTTCATACAGTTTCCCTATATTATACAAGTTTCTTTCTGTATATCCAATAAAATACTAATAATAATTATTCATCGTGTTGACATAGTTGATTTTTGTATTTTAAGAAATGTCACCGTTATATAGATCTCATTTTATAATGTGGTTCCTTCACCGAGAACTGTGACATTTCTATTATCATTCAAGTTTTAATCTTTCCTCTGTCCACAACAATATGTACGATCCCCAATTTTTAATCACGCTTGGCCCGCGTAATAGTCGAACGAAAATTACTTCGAACTTCACCCAGTTTCGCTAATAAGCCCTTGCGTCCTTTCGTCTCCCAAGCGTCTACGTGGACCGACCTAATTATATGCTTATCGTTAACAGCACAGATTTCAAAGTTCCGCCCGCAGGAACTTCATCGTGCGGCAGCGTACAGCGTTGCCTTATTACAAACATACCCGGGTATAATTATTCATGGCCCTCGCGATAATCTACAGCCAATGATCTTGCTTTGATATCCGTATCCACAATGTCTAAAGTTCCGTGAACTTAAATGGGTTTCAGTGTAATCCATTGGGATCAGAACACTCTGAGTTAAAAGGCACATGAGCTTGTTGAGGTTTGGAACGTTGCTCATGTACCCTATCACGGATTCAAGATCAATACATCGAGAATTTTAAAATCGGCGAAATTTTTTTACAACCCGAAGCAGATCAGAGGGAAGATTTCCCCAATGAGAGGTTTTTAATTTAGATGTCCGTCTCCGATTGCTTCGGTTTTTTTATGTTTTAGGGGATCGAAAAATAAGATATAAGTGTTTTTTATAGCGGCCCGTTTTCATACATATTGGGTTAATCCACCCCTCAACAAAAGCATTAAGTTATGATGAAAATGAAATTTACATTAAGTTTTATTCAACGCAATGTTATAATATTCTTTAAACTAACAATAGAAACTTTTATACCCCTTCTTATGAACATTGAGGGATGGTTTAACCCCCTAAATATGAAAACGCACCAAAATAAAAAACACGGATTTGTTCTTTTTGGGTTCTCTAAAACATATCCAAAACCCAAAGCAATCAGAGACGGACACCTAAATACCTCTCCTTGTAAATAAACACCAACAAAATAAACTACGCCAGCTAATGATCATTAGAACTCAGTACATCGTAACTCTAAACAGCCACGTTTAAAATCCCAATTTCTACTTTACCCTTCCTCGAACTATAATCTCCTAAGGTAGCGCAACATACCACGTATGCCTGCCAAATGAAATTGCTAAGCCTCACACCAGCCTTCCACAACGAATGGCGAGAAAGTCAACGGAGGTCTAAAAATACCGAAGCATCAGGGACGTTCTTTAAACATTCAAGCCGGCCCAGTAAATCACACGTGGATAAACGTGGATAAAGCTAGAGCCACAAAAGTAGGCGTGACACTTCGCATTATAGCTTGCCAGTTATTAAGCCTGTGCTAATGGCCCGAACGCGTGCGCTGACAGATTAAAAGGCCGCTCATCCCTCGGGATAAACGAAGCTGAGGGGTACGCAGGGTGGAAAAAAAAAAAAAAAAAAACTGAGCGTGCAGCAGCGGCGCCATCAATCTTACCTGGACGGCGGTGTAGGGTGAGTTCTTGCCGGGGAATCCTCGAAGGAAGTCGTCGTCGTCTCGTGTGGCGATAGTCGTCAGGTTTAGAAGCAGGGTGCCTTCGGTGGTGATCACGTCCGTCCCCTCCATACGACCCTAGTCGGCGGTCTGGAGCATCCGAAGCGCCCCCCTCGTCGACGGCTACGTCATGCTCCTTCTCTCCTCTCGACCATGGGATTCCAGGGCGGCTCAGGCCGTGCATGAGAGTCTTCCCTCGATTCCTCCACTTGCCGACGACCTCAGCCGTTCATCGTCGTCGTTCGCGCGGTACTGTCGTTCCTGCCCTGAAAACCACATTCGAATTGTCATTAGTGGGACACGCGGTGGCAGTAGAACGCTTTTTATAGGCTTAGCTACTGGGAAGGCGGGGTTGCGTGGGTTCCCCAAGAAGGTAAATTGATCAGCTCCACCCTTGTGTAAAGATGTGGTTTAGTAGCTCAGCTTGTGATTAGTACAAGTGCAATCTGTCTTCTGTGACTTTTCTTGCGGAGTTGATCAAATGATTTTGAAAATACGTGATTGTTGCAAAGTGCACTCTATTGCTGTGATCATTATAAAAAATTTGGATCCTGTGAGTATCTCGGAAATTAAATTTATCAATTGCTCTTTCTGTAAGTTTCCAGTTTTATTACCTCAGCACATGATTAGTGCTCCATTTACCAAATTGATCTATCTTCTGTTTTGTAGAGCTGATCAGTTGGTTTCTGAGAAGACGTGGTAGTGTGAAATTGCTTCCTGTCGCTATGAGTGCTTATTGAAAAATTGAAATCACTCGAGCCTCTCGAAAGTTACACTCACCAGCACTACTCTGTGAAAATTCTTAATTTTAGCCCCTAACACATTTATCCGTTATCATGTATCCATACTTTGTATTTCATGGAGTTGATCACTTTGTTCTCCGAGAGCACGTGATAGTCGCGGAGTACCTATTTTTGTCGATCACTTAGAGATTAAAAGAATAGTAGGAGCGAATGGCGATTGGACGAAGAGTGGAAAATGGATAACAGTGTCCACTGTTAGAATACTGATGAAGCCGTACGAGGGGAGAGAGCACTTTTCCGGAGGGGCACGACTTACAGCTGAAAGGTTCGAGGAGAGTAAACTGCAAGGACGTGGACCGTGACGCTTTCGAGGTTCTTCAACGATCCCATTCGCTTATAGATACAAAATTCATGACGTAACTGCTCTGACACTTCATAAATTTCAAGGGAACAGAAGGGTTAAAAGTTTAGTCTCATGATTTATGGAAAGGGCCACTGTAAATGAGGTGTCGTCGGCTAAAGCTCAATACAGTTGATTAATGCGGGGAGGACGCTGTACAAGCACCTTATATTGCTTTTTCTGATGTAGCAAAACGAAGGAAATAAAAAAGAACAAGTATTCTCTGGCAATATTTCGGATAATGTCGTGCAGAAAATTCTCGGAAGAATGAACTGTACTATTATCTACTATAAAATTCCTTTATGTAGAAACTAACAAAATATAATTTTAGACGGAGTTATTCAGTGCTTACCACAATTAATATATTTTAAGCAACATATTATAATTTGTAAATATTAGCATAAAATTTTTACCAAATGCAGGTCATTAACTTACCATCTTTGCATAGGAAGTTTTCAATGATAAAAACATTTTCGTTCCACGGTAATCTACTTAAGTTTCTTTAATAAATATTCATATTTTAACGAGACTGTTTAAAAGTTTATAATATAGCCTTGTTGCTGTCAATATGTTCACTCTTACAAATACTATTATAAATTTACACTGGTGATCAGAAAATATTTTTGCAGCATATAAGGTGATTATAATCTAAGAGGAAGGAAGAGAATAAAAGATAGTGAAGGAAGAAGGACTCGAATAATTCCTCCCGAGTTTAGGTAATTAAAAGCCTAATTGCTTTATCGCTAGCATTATTAAGACGCTCCCAGGAAGGCAGATCGTTGTACGAATTAAAATCTAAATTAAAGGAAAACGGGAGAGTAATAAATCATACGATCTTGTCGAGTTCAATTCTCATTTCACCGTTCGGATTATTCGAATTCCAGAAATTGCGCAATGGTACGCGGTTTCTCGATGACGGAAACCAGGAATACTAGAGCGGGTTAAGGAAATGTAGACCCTACGAATATTCGACGGAAGAAAAGTATTCAGCGATGGAATGCAATTCATAATCATATTTTACAGGAATATTGAATTTACGATATTGACGTTAGACATGAAAATAGTAAAAGGAAAATAACAGGTTCCATTCTTATAATATAGATAACTAGGCGTGTGCGGGTACCCGATGTTACGGGACCCGATTTGCGATTCAGGAGCCGATTTTCATGGTTAAAAATTCATGCATCTGATCACACTGCAAAATCATAAGTTAAAAGTTTATCGGGTACCCAAGACTCGGAAACTTTTAAGTTGTGATTAAGAAAGTACGACGCTGAATACAAAGTCGAATAAGGTTGAAGTTACAGTTACAGTTACAGCTCAAGTTAAAAAATTTATTCGTCGCTGAAGACGAACAAAAAAATTAACTTTATTCGTCGAATAATCTAAAGTTAAAGTAACTTTTATTTGATCCTTATTTTTGTATTTAGTTAACGCGCAACTCTGGCGAAGGTCATACACTTACAGGGGTGATGCGAATGGATTAAGAAATAGTATTAATAATAAATTTAATATGTAAGCTAATATTTAGGATGGGTCCGAATTGATCCTCCATTCGACAGACGGGGTCTAAGAACTTGAGATTGCTTCAGCTGAGAAAGTTTTGTATAAAGCGAACTCCTTGCTTGGCTTGCTTTCAACGTAAACGTTCACAAAGTCCCGAACAACATTTTCGATGCTTCCCATTAAATATCGACGCGAAGACACGCCAAAACCATGCACGCACAGAATGCAAATCATGCCGACGCCATCAGAGTCTTAATTTGTGGAGTTATTATTGGGTAACGCGATCGTGAAAAATCTGATCAAGATCTCAAGAAGTATGTCACCAAGTCACGGACCGGCTCTTGTGAAATCTCACAACCCGTCAATGATCGCCATTAAATCCCACAACACCGTCGGTGTCGCGGTCTATTATACCGAAATCCGAAAATCCTTATTTAATAGAGACCTTATCCCTCCATTCATCTGGATCAACGTATTATATAACCTTTGCTTGGCCCCTAAATAAAATCCTCCACAGTGTAGCTAGATCCTCGATGAAGCACCCCATGAAATCCCTTCCCTAGTTACACGAAATTTCGCAGAACACTCGGCCCGAGTAAAGTAATAATCCCCGAGCTACCAATATAAATTTCAGTTTACCCTATTGCACACAAAGTGTATTTGACTATAGCCACCTCCGCCTCGATAAACTGCGGGTAATCACTCGATCTAAATCCTTTTTAACCCGTTATCCATTACGTTGAAGCACGGCGCAGCGTTCAGCAACGCTGCATCCCCTAATCGAGACCTAAGTCGACCTGTATCGCCGGAATCGCCGGTGTTACGGTACATTGGTCTCGTTAATTCCCGAACATCCTGGCAGCAGGGCTCGATCGCTGCTTCATCAGTCGGGATTTGACTGCAAAATTATCCTGAATTTAAGGGGTTGGTCCAAAAATGGATTTAGCAATGCGTGCCTGCATTCCACTTTGACGAAATGGAAGAAACTGAAAGGCAATATTGGCTGTACCAAAAGAAAAATAAATTAAAAGGGGAATATACATATCCCTTTTGTGAAACCATTTCTCGCTATTTTAACCCCCGGTTGTCACACCTATTTTTTCGAACGCAATTGTCACACTGGGTCGATTCGACCGAAGCCAATTTTCAATCAGCTGCCATTTAAATTAAGCTGCAAAAATTCTGAGATAAAGTTTTAACATGGTAGAATACATGTTCATCGTTGAAGACTAACATTTAAAGTCAAACTGTGGGTCATTTTAACCCAGTGTGACCACAGAGCGTTAATGTTTATACATTATTAGTATTATTACTGCCATAACTAGCCATTCGCGAGTTTACACAAACAGCACTACATATTTTTGTTTATTAGCCATATATTATATACTTTAGTACCTCGTTACTTTCTTCTGTACTACCACTTTTTAATGCTTTATTATTATGCAGTAGCCTAAGACAGGCATATGTGTATATTTCTCCAACTCTCGTCATTACGCCAACCCTTCTTACACGGTGGTGCTTCCTTTAATACACACAATGTACCTATCTTCAAACAAAGACCAAGTATGTACCATGTTGCCCCGAAGCAAAGGCTGGGATACAATAACTGACCCAGAGCTTATTAAATTCTGATTCGTTCATTCTATAGTAAGTCGACCAACGCGGAAATACTCCTTTGTTATATAATAATAACACTACTATAAAGCCATCATTATACGTTGTTCGCGTACCCATAATACGAAATTATTAATGGTGAAATAAAGAGAGCTACCTAAATAAAGTCATTCGAGTGATTTTCACGTTTGCAAGTAGTTTCTCTCTTCTGGAATTTATGCAAAGTGAAATGTTTAACATGTACTTTTTAAAATAGGCTGGCCTTCTTTCAGGTCCTATATTATTTTTACCTTTGAAATCAACAGTCATACACTGTTAAAAATAAGTTAAAAAATATTCCTATCTATGATTGGACACTAATTGGATATTTACCTCTTAAACAATATAACCATATTAACCTCTGCATTCTATTAAAAATTCTAAAATATAAGTAATATCTATCAAATTTACTACGTCAGAAGTTAAATGATAGTATGATCATCTCTTTCTCTAGTTATGATCATCACAGTAGCTTAATGTCAAAGGTTCAATTCTATTAATTGGCACTATATACTGCCACGTGGCAAGTACTCAAACCCAAAGGTGTAAAATATTAACAGGATCAACTTGGTTTACTAGAATTTCGCTCGAAGCGAGCTTGCATGGTAGATACTCGTAAAGCTACATAATTGTACCGAGTATTAACGTTATAATTGCCGCCTGGAACAATGTGCGATTATTGAATCGGCGGTGTTACATTCCAAATTAAACAATAAATCGAGCATGGAACGTGGGATATCTAGAGTAGAGGTGTTATTGGCCACGCGATTCAAAAGCCATTCAAAAGGTGCCTGCAACATGTCGATGCCCTCAAATAGAAGAATCGCTTCGAAAATCGTCATTTTTCTGCACAAAAAACGGTAGAATATCGTGGAGTTCGCGGAACTCTTCGCTGATTGCAATTAACACATTCGAATTTTATGGAATGTATCAATCATCACAATAAAATACAATTTGCATACAAAATTTCATGAAATTTGAAAAAATGACTCGATAGAAACCATTTTAAAATTAGAAACCATTTATTGAATGCTTGAAACTCCCAAAGAAGTTATTAAAAAAATTAAGTTTTTACTCGAGAAGTCTGCTTGGTTGCAAATTCTAAAAATGAGTCCACAGCACAGCAAGTTAGCCTTGAAAAATCTATACCAAAGAAGCGAAAAATTACGTTTACATGGCTTTTAAACCAAGAACTAACAAAAACAATGACTTTTAGTAGCATTTAAAGTGACAAATAAAAGAGATTCAGAATTATTGCTACAATTAAACCAAATCCTAAATAATAGGATAAAATAAGAATAGAATAGAGCAGGGCAACACGACAAAATAATAATATTTTATAGAAAAGCTGTATTACCCAAAACGGAGGAACCCGCAAAATTCTTCCTTGGACAATTTTGAAATTACACAAAATTGCGTAAAATTGATGCAGTTTTCGTCAAGCTGTTGATGCAACGTAAACAGTCGATCGAATTGAAGCACAGACGCAGCATAAACAACGCCACTTGGCCAACGAGTTCTACTTAACCCAAAATTTCCACTGCATCGCGATTCAAACGGCTCGCGTGTGAAGCTGGTATTAACATTAGTGGACGCGAGATTGGGTGGCAATATATCAAATCAAATTTCCCTGGCATATCAAGCACCGACGCACAATCATGGCTCCTTATTATTCAGACAGCGAACACTGTCCATTTACTATCAAATTTTGTCCTTGGCTATCGTTAATGCAGGGTTTGCGAGAGGGGCGAAATGGAAACGAGGGATTGATGGAAGATAGTTAAAGGAAATGCACAGAGGATGTAGGTGGTACTTGATAGGAATGAGATTTCGATTAGTGATACTTTAGGATAACGATTATTTAAATCGATGACTGCTTCTGGGGGGATTAAGTAGGGACTTGATTCTTTGAAAAGAAGTCACTCAAGGATCAGCGATGATAGATAGGGCATTTTAGATTTAGATAAAGATATAGAAACCTTTCTACAGATTGGAATTTATTTGATCGTTTTACTGCTCGTTATAGAAACCTACTCTTTTGAATTCTATCTCTTAAATTAATCAAGAACTCTGCTCTGTTCTTAGCAAAGCCTGATCGACAGCTCTCCAATACTTGTCTTTAAATCCTCAAAAGAGCTTCGTGTTGACTTTTAAGGAAAAAAGTGTAAGAAGATAAATCAGAAACTTGAAATGTAAATATAGACAGAATAAGAGAATTAAGAATAGATGTTTCAATTTATAACATAAAATTCCTTTCCTAATTATTTCAATTTTATCCAAGACCACATTTTTGATCGACTGATCTAATCAAGATTATTCAGGATTTTTCTCAGCAATCTTTATCATTTTTTTACCACTTGACAATAATAAAAATGAAAAATCAGTCATTTGAATGAAAGTGAGAAATAATCTTAAGGGAAATAATAGTAAGATAATCCTAATTATTACTTGTCGCAGAAATTTCTCTTCAAAATGTATTGCGAACTTTTTTCACATAATTTTTTTTCGATCACCGATAAGAGCAAGGGGATAGCCTAAATTTCAGTGTTACAGGGCTCAGTTTCAGATGATCAACCTCCGTGGCATCCATTAAGCTGTACACTGTAAATGCATTACACACCGCGCCAGCAAATTGCAAAACTCATTTCGAATTCATTCCGAACGCGAGCAAATATCAAACGAGCTTTTAGTTTGAATTACCGTGAACTAACGCGCACAAGAACATCTCAAGCGAGCTTCTGCTGTTAGTTACTGCCGAGTCTAGCATATATGACTAAACTTCCGGCGAACTTCTAGCGCGATACACTCCAAGTTAACGCTTACAAGAAGATTTCAAGCGACCTTACGCCACCAAGTTTACGGAAAAATCGTCTAGAAGCGTGATGTCGCGAGCTGCCTGCGTGCATTTGTTCCTTCAATCCCGTCGAGATTACGAGATTCTAGATTAACCATTGTGGAGATTGAACTTTGTTGATCATTCCTTCAATTAACGCCGGATGAGTGACAAGTGAAAAATAATTAATGCGATGGACACAGCTTATTAATTTACCAATAACAGCAACGAAATTCTGGAGTATCTGTAATGTTTGAATTTCAACTTTCGGAGATTCGTGGTAGATTGTGAAGAAATGGAAGGATTTGATGATTGTTTCTTAATTTTCAATTTTTTTTCGGATGAATACAAAATCATATTAATTGTGAAGCGAGAGTTTTTTAAACTGTTCGCACATAAACACGTCTAACATAATAAATATGTATTTATCACTTTTTAATGTAATGGCGCGAAAGTATTGGTAAAAAACTAGGAAACAAATATACAAAACCAGAACTATGTAGAACGTTTATTTTGAAAGGAAAAAATCATAAAAAGTGCCCATGTTTCGCACACTTGAAACATCGGCACTTTTTATGAATTTTTAATTAACTGAAAATGAAAAAACAAATGGCAGCGTCTAAACCAGACATCGATTTCTGCAAAAAATCCACTGTTTTTTTAAATTGTAAAATTCTAATTTTGCAAAAACCGACTTAGTTTTAGTACTAATGAGAAAAACGCGTTTAAACTATTAAGTCCCGTTTTTTAATTAAATTGCTTTTAAAATGTTGCCTAAGTATGTACAAATACAGACATAAAGTTTTCAATGAATATAATTTGAAGGTTTCTCTTAAAAAAAATCCCAAACATCGCGCTCCTTGTCAGGCCATCAAAGTAGAGAGCAAAAGCGTAATAATTCTACTATTATCAATAAACGTAGACAACATTTCAACCCACCACTTCCTCCAAGTAATTTCAAAACGATCGCCACCTCAACCAAGCAAACAAATCTAGAATACCACTAACGAACCACGAAAGTGTCCCCTTCAAAAAGGTTCTAATTCTGTCCTCGCACCGCGTGCACTCTAACCGCAAAAACAGATGGCAGCCGTTGCAACTCCGTTGAACGAAACACGTTAAAAGCGAGCGGGGCGATTCACGGAGAGCGCGAATGAAAGGGCTGCCAGACCGTCTCGGTTGTTCCGTTCCTTTATTTCCTACGCTTGGCAGATTACTTCGGCGATATTCGGGCCGATCGATGGGAATGCACGCGAAAGCAGCATTACGTGCCACCATTGAAATAAGAGGAACTCGTGTTACAAGCGACACGCTAAGCAGTTCTGGCTAGCGTTGAGCCTTTCTCGGTACACGTCCCACCGAACTGGGGCCGGCGAAACCTTCGGTTACCGTCAGCGTCTCCGGATGGGATTAGATCGCGAGATTGCTGTTTATAACTTACTTTTAAAAGGGCTAACCGGACGGGGGCGCGTGGAAACGTTTCAGAGATAACGAACGATAATTATCTAACGGTACGCTATCCGCCATCTCGCTGGGACCGATGCTTTTCTGCGTGCACAGTGTGTACCGTGCGGAAGCCCGGGGAACTCCGGTAGCTAGCACGTTCTCTAGGCCGTTGTGAACTGGAAAGGTCGTAGACACTGCGGCACTCTCTGTATATTAATTTTTAAGAGGGAAGACACTTTCTCCACTCTTATGATTTATTTAACGACGTGCAGCAGAGTTGCACTATTTCAATCATAAATGAATAATGGTACACGTGCATTTCAGTTTTTCATGATTTTTGTATGCTGTTTCTGGTACACCTTGTTTCGCTTGCGGCATGTCCGTGTGAGGGTATTCACATTTCACACGTTTCCTTTTGTTTCTGTGTTCGTTGAACCAGAGATGCCTTTGTCGGGTGAATGTATTTGAAATACTAGACGCGAGTCATAGATATTTCTGATGTCGAGAGATGGGTATTTAATCCTTTAGGTACTGTAGGTGCATATACATATGTGTTCGTTTAGTTGAGCATTTCTTTAGTCTTTAGCAGCTTCCTACGATGTTGAATATGCAATTTACCAGCTCGAGATAGGCATATTTTATAGAAAATTCTTCACTGAATGAGATAGTATTATCTCGGATTTTTAAAATAGCGAGCTTGAGCCTAAATTCGCAAAATAAAATTTTGTTTACAAGTTTCAGTATTGGAAAACAATTTTTCAACCGGAAACGAATAATTATTCGGGAAGGCCAATCCTTCTAGATTAAAATAACGCAAGAATCAACTAAATCTGACAAATAGTTTCCGAGATAAAAATTCATAAGTACCTACAACCAATTTTCACGAAAATTGGCAAAAATCACAGAATTCAAGGCCCTGCATTTTTTAAACAAATTCGAAATCGGCACAATGGTGAATTAAACCCTCCCTAATTTCACGAGGACTACGACGTATTCAAGTTTGAACAAAATCCGAAACATCGTGGAAAAATAGTGATCGAGTCGGCGTGGAATGATTCGACTACAAATCCTTGCAATTCGTGTTAGTTCTTCTTCATCGAGCCCTATTCTATTGGACACGTGGTCCATTTGGATATATTTTGTATATATCACTTATTGCGTACTTTTATTTTTACATATCCCACTGTCACATTGATAATATTAAAATTTGATGCTTCTTTTTATCGAACACGATGTTGTTTGATACCAAATGCCAAATTTATACTTTTGCTTAAAGATTCAGGAATCATAAAACTTTTTAAAACAGTCGTAGCTGTTGTACGTATATAGGTGCGTTATATCGTGTAATTCATATAATATTCGAAACAAGTGATTTCGTTATTCCATTAAATACTCGCGACCTGACAAACAACAGCAATATAAATTACGCAAACGATTCGAGAGTCGAATACACACGGGCGGGTGGGCATTTAATATTCTGTACCTTAATATGTATCAAGCTTCAAGTAAAAAATTCGTTTGCATACTTTTGCTATTATAAATTCGCCATAATTACCTTTAAAACAAGGGTCCGGTGCATTACGCGAAGAATATTAAAGAGCTGCCACTTAACATAATTTTAAATAATACCTTCTACTAACGTTATCTTAAACAATATTTATCAACCTAAGCACACACTGAGCGTAAACTGCAAAAATTCTCGGGAAGCACTGTAGGTATTTGTATTTTTATTGCAATCTTCCCGCAGGGTGTCTGACACATTTTCATGCAACCTTTATCAACGCGGTCCATAACTAAGCACAATACGAAAATATTTTGGAAATCTGGTTCTACAAATTCTTTATTAAAAAGTTATACGCGAAATATGAAATGAATATTGTTTTGGTATCACTTGCATATTTTGGCAATCCGCCAATTTATGGGATGTAAAAATACTTCTTTTCGTGGGATTGCCTTCTTTTTACTATCGTTCACAAATTAAACTTTCTTTTAATCACTGCTATAGTACACAATGGTATTTAAAAGCTTCAGGGTTAGCCCGGTATTTTTGACAGCATACGACATACGAAAATATATACACGTCCATATGTACGCTTTTCTTGAAACCGGCAGATAAAAAAGTTACCCCGAACGATGGCTTTCATGGAATCACCCTCTGTGAAATTTCGCGACAAACGCCTGCAGCTGGCGTCATGTACCTATCCCACTTTACAGCGGGTCTTAACTCAACAACAAGATTAATTATTTTGCATTTCCTCATTTTTTCTTCTTTCCTTACTTCTCTTTTTTCGTACTCCATACATTTTCATCAGAGCACGGTCCCGTAAAATATCGTTTTACAGTGAGCGCGCGAGGAATGAATAATGGCTGTTGGCGCTTATTCATTTTCGTGCGGCGTGTAACCGCCACGCTCGTCGTGTGTTAAACGTTTCATATAAATATACCATATTTTTTCATTTACCAAAAGTCGTATTTGTGAATTATGGGGAAGGACATACGCGGTCAATATAAAGGAACGCCTGCAACTGAAATGCACCGCTCCCATTTTTCAGCACGGAAACTTTTCCGCCAGAGTTGCTCAATTTTATGCTGCAGATAAATAATTGCTACGCGATATTCGTTACTAACAGTTAGGTCGTTCTTCAAAATTTCCAGACGGTCGTGGTGTCCTAGATAGTTTGGAAGGTGGGAATTTGAACATTAACAGCGATTTGGATTTAAATTTTGGTTCATAAGGGGAGGGAAGAAAAATTTGGCGCCAAGTGTCGGTTAATATATAAGGGAAAAAATCCGAATGTTTGGAAAACTTGGGGGGGGGGGGGTGTAACAGCTCCCGCAATTTATGAATTTTTTTAAAAATCTATTGGTCATACTCTTTTTCTACTTTCTAAAATTTTGATTTTAGTTTTTAGTTATAATACTTTTTTCTTCGATATAATGAATAATATGAAAAATTTGCCTAAGGAGAAAACTTATTTTTTCTTTCAAACGCTGTAACTGTTTCAATTTTTCATTTCTTTTTCTTTAACAAACTTCTATTTTCTTTGCAATCAGATGATTGTGATAAGTGCTACACATCCGGCCAACAGGAGTTACATACATCGTCGAAGAGGTGTACAAGATTCCATAATAATGAAGAAATAATAAGGAGGATCGGCATAAAAAAAATTTTCTGGAAGTTTAAAGACGCCTCCTTATATGCCAAAAGAGTTTAATCCAATATGACTAACAGTTTTTTTAAGAAAAATCTTAAATATCAGTTACTCTCAGAGTTGTTAGACGAGAATCCCCCCTCAAGTGATTGCTTAGCTGGTGAACGAGAACATTTACTAGCAGGAAGTGTTTCCTGCAGTAGAACTTTGTGGTATTATTCTACAGTAGGTACTTCTTCAATTATAATGATTCATGTACTGCTCGATACTATTTTGTGCCGATCGCTAACGCGAAAAGTTAAGTTAACAGCCCTACGAATTCTAAACAAGAATATCTACAAAATCGCAATAAAACGCAGCCGAGTCAGAGCACAAAGTAGCATTTGCAAACGGGAAGAACTAAATTAGCTGTCTCCACTGCGACAAACCAGAGCACAATATTTTCTCACCAAGCATCAAAACAGCAGTAGCTCGTTCTTTATCACCCACATAAACCACGTGAATAGAAGGGAAAATTACACACGTGTTCAGCCGGCGCGATCCCCAAGCAAAAGCCATTGCCTGATGAATGGCCCGAGCACGGGGTCACGCGGAGCAGCGTTCGAAGGTGAAAAATCCTCATGAGTGGCGTCCTCCGCGGATGATAAAACGCGGATGCGCGAGTTGCCCTAGGTCCCGGCGGCCATAAAGAACGCTTTATGAGCTTCCGAAGTGAACAGCCACCGAAGTTTAACTGGCCGCTGTTTCACGGTTCTCCGTCTTCCGGGCCACGATTCAGCCGCGTACGTGAGCTCACTCTCGAAACGGAAGGTAATTTTTGAAAACGCTCCCCGACCAGACCACGTGGCACGTACGCGCGAGGAGGAGCGATCTCGTGTCTGGCTTCGCCGAAGCACTTAGCTCTTAATGTATCTGCGGCTGGTGGGCGTGCTGTTTGGCGAATCGACCCGGGGAACGGGTTTCAGTTGGCTTCGCCATATGTTATATATGGTAAACAAACTGAAGGGGCTTTTAAGAAGCGGAGGCTCTCCAAGGGAACGATCCTTGGACCGGATTCTTGAAACGAAGGGACGCCGAGTGGTCAGATGTCGTATGGATTGTTGGTAGCTTCTTGATGATTTGTAGTTTTAGTGGACTATTTTGATTTTCGGCTGTATTTACTTGACGGAGGCACTGATGGTTTCTGCTGGGTGTGGAAGATGTGTTTGAACTACCAATTGAGTGGCATTAAAGTTCCGTGTGAGAACTCGCTAGCGATTCCACCCCTAGTAGCTTCTTAATACTGTTCGTTGCTGCTTGTTCGCCGGACAAAGATTGAACTAGGTTTATTCCAGAGTTCGAAAGAGTTCTGGAACTTTTGAATAGGTTCTATTTAAAACATGGACGGTTTTTTTTTAAGTGTTCTGAAATTATAAGTTCCCGTGAGAACCGATAAAGTAAAAGATCTTGAAAATAAAAGTTTTAGGAATGGAGCTTATAAAATATAAAAATAAAATTTTTCTATGACAGGAACAGATATTTTGTTCATCAATATTAAAAAATTTCTCAATCGTTGTAACAAATACTGAATACTATTTAATGAATAGTACTACCACGATAATAAATAATTATTACAATTAAATTGATATTCTGAATGTGTTATTCGTTTGTAATATTTACCTACGTAGATAATTTATATGCAAATATTATAGAATTTTTATGTATTTTGGTTCATGTAAGTTATAAAAAAATGCTATTTAGGTAATATTCTTGACAAGATCTCTTTTCTGTTCAATGCTTCTTATGAAACTATTAATTAAGTTCTAATTTTCATATCGTTTATTAAATAAACGCGAAGAATATGATATTATATAATTAAATAAAACTTGTACCTAACAGTTTAGTACTTTTCTTTATCTGATGGAACCTTTTCTAATAAATGTCCTAATATAACTTGTTTCCATGGAACGTTTATTATATAGGTTGTAAAATATCTGTTCCATGAGAACAATTTTTAAAAAAGTTGCTAAGGGTGACATTTCTTTGAATAAAAATTCCACAGGATCAGATATTTTCTTCAACGATACGTATAAGTCCCAACAGAATTTTTTTTTAAATATGAGAGTTCCAGAACTTTTTCCATCCCTGGTTTATTCAGGGGTTTCGTGAATCTGCATGTTGAGAAAGAACACTGTTCTTGCAATTACAGTTGAATTGACTATGGTGACTTGGTATAATATGTGACGTAACGTTCCGATTTAATTCAGAGATGACGATAATTGACCACTCATTCCGTTCAGTTTAATACAACCGCCAACACTGATTTTCATGAATTGTTAATGGTTAGTTCCCAACCCAGGGCTTGTTGCATATTACCCACCACCTTGAGTAATACGCCATTTTAAAGACTTTTGTATTTTTAATTTGATTATTAAACTATAGGAGCTACATACCTGTAATTATTAACCAATAGACATAATTAATCATACTTCCATATGGTTATATCGTTCTCCCTATATCTATTTATAATGGCGAGATATCGCGTTCCAAAATTAACTGCATTATCCCTAATTATCCCAATTTCAGTTTTTCTTGTTCTACCTCAATGTCGACACTGGATTCAGAAATACATTTTTCCTCTAAATGAAAGCTCCACTTCCAATATCCAATTACAAAAAAAAACACTGATAATATCATATCCTCGTAATTACAACTTCATTTTGTTCCACTTTAATTCCTTAATTTTTCTTTCGATTGAAACTTCCACTTCCAATATGTAGGCACACGTGGCACGGAACGCGTGAGAAACCAGCGTCACCGATCGCCCAGCAATATTCCGACGAAGTTGAGGGTGCGAATCAGATGAATGCCATGGGCCCGAATGGTATCGAGCGTGTCGCGATTGTTTTCGGTGTTCCGGGGGCTCCGGTAGTTCAATGCATCGCGACCCGAAGAGACGCGGGGGGTGGGGGTTCGCGACCGGCTGAAACGAAGGGTTTGAATTGCGATTCGGAGAATGCAACGGCGGTCAGATGGAAGTTTGCTCTCGGTATGATAGGACCACCTGCTATCACGGCGGCACGACAAAGAAAATGACGAAGCCGCGGTTCGTGTGCGATTCGTGGTCACGATCGAGCCTTCCGTGACTGGGCAACGTTAATTAGCGCTTTACTACCCTTAAGAGTTCGAGCTTCGCTGGAATTGCTAGCGGCCACGGTTTCCCCCTCGCATAAACTTCATACGACACCTTGAACGAACTACCCCCGTGAATACGGAATCATAACGATTCCATTTGTGAAGTGCACCGACACACTCACACGCACGTGTGCCGTCTGTAATTTTGCTGTGATATAATATTAGGTTTGGTGTAAAAGGTTCGTCCTGCATGCGGTACTATTCTACTTTAAATAACATTATAAAAGTACTGCAAGCTTCGCTTGTGATTCATCCCCCTCAGTTTTGCGCAAGAGAAGTGTACTTTAAAAATGTTTTCATTAGTCTCATGCAGTTTCTCAACTTTTCCTTTCTTCGTCACCCCTTCAATTTTAATTAACAATAACCATATCGCATCGACAATATAGAGTATGAATTACCTCGCGAGAGAAGTGGCCACGGAGATTTTTGCATTCCACAGAAATATTCATTTTCTTAGCGTGAATTACGTTGCCCGGACAAGGGTTTATCTCGGAGCTTATTCTTCGAAAGTACATTTCGCTGGGAGGAATTTGTCGAGGCTCATCGCCGTCACAGCTACGAGCTTGATTTTATTCGAACCGAATCTCTTCAGGTCGATGTGGAAAGGATTGGGGAACCGACTACCATCGTGGCCCGTCTCTTTTTTTCATTAAACGGAATCCACGAGTAACGTTTCGACCAGGGAATAGCCGGCGAAATTTCAGGGATTCCGTTCCACCAGCTTTCGTACCTGTTCCATCGTACGGGCGAGATCGGAGCCCTATAATTTCGGCGGTAAGTCGGTCAGTCGCGATTCAACTGATACTTACGTAGACAGAATATATCTTGTTTGTGGAATTACGTGCTCACTGGGTCATCGAACGTGTGATTTAAATGTTCCACTCGCTCGCGCGGCTCCCGCCCTGGTGCTTTTCGGACGAATGGATTTCGAAGTTGCGGGAATCTCGAGGAACCCCCGAAGGGTTCAATTGTTGAGAAAGCTCGATTGTTATTTGAAGAAGTTAGTAATATATCCCCTCTTCGATTTACCCCTTTGAAACCCATTAAAACTTTGAGGTAAAATGTCTTATATCTGTGTTTCTTATTAGGTAGGTATACCAAAGTACAAATGTTGCATTATGAAACCATTTCAAGTCGCAAATCTTTTTTTTTTAATGTCTCTATTAGATTAAATTTATCTGGTAATATGTATTATAAATAAATGTGTATAATAGGCTTATAATAGGTGGGTACTTTTGGTTTCTAATCTTGACCATATCCTATTACGTGTATACTTTTGAGATGGAATGACAGATTTGTCTTGTAGAGGGTTAAACTTAGGTGTACAGGTCTTATTGGCGTTGCATGATTCGAATTTATCCGATTCACCCTTAAGGGAGGACACCACTGTAATGACCCGAAAAGTAAAGGTATCTTTGGACATTTATTAAAAGCAAACTACTTAATGAATCTTTTTCAAATTTCAGGACTTTTTATTGGATATTTAAGTTATACGAATATATTTTTTTAAATTTATTTAAAGCAGATTTACAAGCTGTATAGGACCAGTAATTTTGCGCTCAATTCGGTTGCATCACAAATCGACTTAATCAGTATATGTAACACTTGAACTGGAAGTTAATTTTCGTTCTACATCCACTACGCATTTTTCACCCCGATTCATAGATACTTTCCGCCCCCAAAACCCTTCCATCTGCATCACCATTTTACAAAAAATTCTATGACATTAAATCACAGTTTTATAAATATTCACACCTTTTCTGTGTCCTTTACCTCACTCTCTACGAAATATATATATACACTGCCGTACACGAATATAAGAACACCTACCCTGTTTGGAATAAATGTTCAAACGTTGCAAAATTTATTGAAGCACTCTAACAAATTCTACTTTATTTAATACTTTAAATTGAAAGCAGTGAAAAGTATTCGATCTGTCCCCAATATCACACTTAGTGCAAACACAGCTGATGTCCTAATACTTATGAACGGCATTGTATCCTAAACACCACTCAGAAGCCACAGAAGTATCTCCCCTGAAAGGAGCCCTACCTACCTCACCATCATCTCTTACTTATCCCCAAAATTTCCTACCCCTAAAATTTCGTGCAAACTATTCCACACCCCGTATACAGCCAGCTAAAAGCCTAAGGACCGACCAAGGTAGATGCTATCGAACCACCCCCTCCCGGCCGTATCGCCTCGGCGCAAAAAGAAGCCACAAGCGGTACCAGTTACGTGACTGAACCGCGGCAGAACGTATTTCGCGTAAACGGGCTCCGCTGAAGCCTGCCTCTGCCCTCCCCCCCCCCCCCCCCGCAGCCCCGGTGACACACAAATTTCCAGCTTACCGGTAACTCGTGACAGCCGATTGACATTTTCGGGCATGGGTCCCGCTGCGTTATTAAATCCCCCTCGGCTGCGAAGATCCCGCATCTAATCGATCGTGGCTGCTCCACTGTGCTCCATGATGAGGGCCAATCGCGCGGAACGCGCTCTCTTCTCCGCTGATCCGTCGAAATTTACATGTCCGACGGTCGTTTTACATGATAATGCCGGGTCCCGATCGATCAGCACGAAGCCCCGAGATATTCCAAACAATAACTCAGCGGGGAAACGTCGACCCAGGATATCGACGGCACCTGGCCGCCCGCCACGGCCAAGTCTCTTCCTTTCTTCCCCCGCGAAGCCACGGTTCTCACGCGGCCGCCGCGAATTTATGAGGTTCCGCGAATATCCTCCGAATTACTGTCCGTCCAGCATCGAGGCTCCTTCGCGGCGAGTAATTTATGGGCCGGTTGAATGCACGTAGCTACGCGGGCGGCTGTTGGTCGTCGCGGGGCGTTAAGGGGCTGGCTCGCCTCCGCACTTAATTCAGGCAAACATCTCCGTCGGTTCCGTCGGATTCTTCCTCACACGGCGAACGATGGCGCATCCGGGATGCCTGCAAGCGCAAGGGATAATATTGTTTTAGAAATTGCTGCCGCGTAGTCTTGAGCGGGGGAGCGCCGTGCGAGGGGGCGCGAAATGGGATCCTTGGTGCTCGTGAGTGATGGATAGAATGGGGGAAATTGTAGGATGAGATTTGTAATGGCAGAAGAAGGAGCCTACTGTGTGCCAGCTTTTCGATTTTAATTAACTATGACTTTATAGGGGAAATAGTGCATTGAAGAGTATGTACCACAGAGTGTACTATGCGTTCCATCGTTAGGCGGAAATTTTTATCTAGCGTCTGGAGTGAAAATGTTTATAATTCAAGGCGCCAGCATTCGTAGCCCGAGCCCGACTTTCCATAGCCGAGGCGCCAGTTTTCCTTTCACGCGAGGGCAATTTTCGGAGGTCCCCATTGTGCTGGGGTGACAAAGACTAGCTGGGCCTAGGGAATTTATTTTATTCATTTATTTCTTATACGAGATAAACCCTTTGGTACAAAAGAAAAATAAGAGCGGTGAAGAGGATAAATAGATAGCGTAGCATAAAATAAAGTATGTAGGTAAAATGGTTACAAGAAGAAAGAAGAAAAAAGAAAACGGTTATAAATTACAAATACATAGTAGGGAGGAGCATGATTTGATAGGAACGTGATAAGAGTGATAATAACGCAGTTGCGTTTCATTGAGTTTTTAATAATATTCGTAACGCGCTGATTGTTTAACTGTTACAAAATGTATAATTTAGTATGGTTGTGTTATTGTTATTGTTCATATAGTTTACAGAGGGTGGCCAAGTTTTTATTACTCAAAACATTTTCGTGAACTTTTAGGATTATTTTAACCCTCGGTTGTCACACTGGGTCAAATTGACCCTGCGTTTTTTTAAGCAAAAACCTTTTTATCGAAACTCTTATTGCTTCAAATTTTTCTTTATGCATGATGGGCATATATTCTACAATGTTCAAACATTATCTCAGAATTTTTGAGACTTAATTTAACAAATAGTTTTTAAATAACAACTGATTGAAAATTAACAGAGTCAAGTTGGCCCAGTGTGACAACGACGTTCGAAAAAGTAAGTGTGACAACCGAGCGTTAAAATAGGTATTCGCAAATTATAGGTGTTCAAAGAGAATCATAATGGACGAAACAAAACATTGGGTGTTTGATTCAAAAACTAGAAACATCAAGCGTTAAAATGCATTTTCTACATATTTTTTGCGACCATACCTCGCAGAGAAACAGCCATTCCATCGCTTAAACTTATAAAATCTCAAACGTTTGGTTTGAGTATAATAATTTGGCCGCCCACTGTACAGTCATTTATACGTTGTTGTAACAGTTCGTTAATGTAAGAAATTTTTACTGTAAACCGTTTTGAAGAAGATAAACACGTTAGACACGTTTGTGTGGCATGGTATGAAAACGTATGATTGATCTGTGCGGCTGCAGTAGAAGAAAGAAATGATTTATAGAAAGTGAGGGAAACAAAACCGTATACGGTCAGACATGGTATAACCCACACGACAGGAGCAATATGTCACTGTAACTTTTCACACGTGCAGTACTCTTGAAAATGGGTCAAGTAAAAATTAATCAGATGATCTAGAACTTTATAAACATACCAAAATTGCTAACAATCCCATTTAAAATTGTTAAGATAAACAAGTCTTAACGAATCATGAGAATGTTCGGTTATAATAAAAATTGAAGAATAGTTTCATCCCCCAACCTTAAATCTTCGGAATGAAAAAGCACCCTTTATTTTGTCTAATGTACAAAATAAATCGTATTTCATAGAAAATTTAGTGTAATACTTCTATCTATGATGAAGATATTATCCTAAAACATCTTCTCGAATCACTTGCGCATCTTGGCACAAAATAAAATGTAGCAGAATTATTTACTGGCGAATTTATATCCAAGACGAAAATTAAGAGAGGCCTTCAGTGGAGCTTAGATCCTTTAACAGCCCTCATTTTCAGAGATTCTAAAGCGTTCTCGAAATACGTCAAGGTGCCTGAAGTCTCACCAAACCATAAAGACGAATTTTAGACCCCAATAAACTGTGAAACATTCGAACGTGTTGTTCAATTCGAGGATCGTAGCCTTTTACTGGCAAAAGCTCTCCCTTGTGGATAATGAAATGTCGGTTTCCACGAGGATGCCGCTGTAATTCGAAAATTCAATATTCTTCAGGTATAATCGGGGGCCAATAATCTCATCGTGCCTTCGTTTCAGATAATTCACTTTGATACACAGTCAAATCCAATTAAAACGATCCGTCATTTTATAATCGAATCTTCGTTGGCCTGGTAGAACAGACGCCATATTTCAGACTATCAGTGTTGAAACAGGACAAAATTTATAAATGGATAAGTTTAACTCATCTTTCGAAAGCATTTCCTAATCTGCCATCAAATATTATTTTTCCACGAACATATTATTTCTCAGCAACTAAAAAATTTTGAAAATGAAACTTTTCTAGATTATTCCTTATCGTTAGTTATAGTTTTCGGAACGTTTTCCATCGGAAGGACGAGTAAACCATAACCGAATTCATTTTTATTCCTTCGTTTTAATAATGTCTTTATATGAGCACCAAATTTCTCAATATATGCTTTCTGTACAATCTCAGGCACGGCCACGTCGTTCAAAGTGGGTATCGGAAAGGATTACTATGTTCCACGTCAACGTGATTGGTTTTATCGAGGTCAAACATGTCACAAGACGGGAATACAACGCGATAACCAACAACTTACACGCTAAACCACGCTCGACACATTTCTAGAATATTTCTCTTTATCGTTGCCGTGAGCTGAGCAGATTAACTAGGAGAGGTGGGAGATGACGAAGAATCCGTGTAATGCTTGCGAAAAATTCCTAGGATCGATGCCTCATCGTTCCACAATAATGCTGGATAATTCTGGACGCGGCTTGCCACTGATTCGTTTTGCCCAATCCCTGTTATACGTGGCCGAATATTGGCCGCGAACGGTAAATTCAATCAACAGAGGTCTGGATTAATTTGTCATGTTATACACCAAGTTATAACAAGATTAGTGATACGCTGTTTTCTTGGAGCTGACACGGAGGGGACGGAGACTCTCAGAAACACATTTTGGGAAGTTCTGCTTGACTAATGGAATAGGGGTTGTGTATCAAAACTCGTTTATGAGATTTCGTGGCGTTCGAGGAAATCGGTATATTGCGGTGAATACTTTCATAATATTTACGTGAAATAAATTGTTTAGAAAGATATTATGTGTTTCGTGTAGCTCAAAAATGATATTTTTCCGCGTTTATATAACAATAATACTAGAATAATTTATCGTGTAGGTACCATAGAAAGTGAAACGTTTTCGATACATCGTTAGGGGAAAGAAATTAATTCAACGATTTCGTTTAATATTACTCTCTGTCAATTTGATGTTACACTCCGTAGTTCTTACTCTTCAGCTCTCTCTCGAAATTCCAGACGAACTCAGATCACATTAGACGAAGTCATTGAATACATTTATCAATTAACTCAACCCATATCCTGCTTTAAGCAACACTTAAAAGCTGATGGTGTGCTGCCAAAGAAGCTAAAACGATTCTCGTAAGCATTGACTTCGGGGCACATTTTCTTAATACAATCGTAAGAAGCGAGAGTTGTAATTTGCAGTGCTACAATCTATTTTCCCACACATTATATTCAATACTGTCGGAAGGTCAAATATTGTTCTACGAATTCTCAGGTGTTAAAAGAACATTACGACTGAGAATAGTCATCGCATGATCTGCGATTAGGTGTACGTTAACATTAGCGTATTTTTTAATGGAATCCAGGGCGAATATCCCCATGCAGCTCTGCCTTCGAGGGTTTTATGACAGGGACTTAGGCGGTGTGTGGCGTTGAAGAGGGGTGCGTGAGACTAAACCAGTACTGGGCGCGTCAGGTGATGGCTGGTGGACTCTGGTGACCACGTTGAGCCTCCCAGCTATCGGGTGCCGAAGGGATTGCTTGCTTGAATGAAGAGAGAGAGAGAGTTTAGAGATGGCAAGCGGTCCGTCGCCGTATTGCTAAAGACTAAAGGGTGTTGTTTTTTGTTCCTTTAGAAACTTTGGCGCTTTCGGGTAAGAGGACTGAGATGAACCACCACACGGGCAACTTACACCCTGAAAACCTCGGAATTGTGGAGCCGTAGTCGTTCCAATACATTTCAAACAGAGTATATATATTATGTGTACCTATACCATGTCCGGAACTGCTGTTCTAGGTCCCGTCCGGCGCAAGCGTATAGTGCCCGCAAAGATATAGGAAGGTCGTAAATTAAAAACACTGTAAAACAGCAGCGGTCTTTAAGACCCCGGCACCCAGGGCCGTGCGCGGAATAACTATTGTAGGAATATCAGTAGGAATTGAGTCCCAGGCCCCATGCCAAGTCTCTTATCTGCCCATAGATCTGTCACAATTGGGGAGTTGCCAGTATTTGAAAAAAAAAGGGAAAACTAGTGAAATCTACAGATTTATTAATGAAAAGCCTAAAATGATAGAAATATTAATAAAACACTTACTAGTTTTACCAAAATTTAATAAATAAAGTTGACGTTTTTAAGTTGTGAGTCACGTGATCTCAAACGCCAATCACGGCGCGTGACGTCATTGTGCAGTAAACAGCGATTTATATATAGCGACGAATGACACTTCGTGCATTTGCTCATACAAGGTTATATTAAAAAATATCGTTTACGAGTAGTTTCCTCTCGATTTCTTTGGTAAGGAAAGTAGTGAAAGTATATTATTGGCAATGGAAAAGAACTTCGTTAAAGGTGACAGCACAAATTTACCAAGATTGGACGCTATTATGACACACAATCTAATATAACCTCAATGAAATGAAATTATGATACGTAAGCATTAAAACTGCAGAAATAGTGAACTAGAAATGGAGATAGTTAATAATAAGTTAGTTACTTGCATTGAAATGGTCTTCACAAAAACATAAAATAGATTTAGGAGATAATATAACCACAACTTTCTTTGTTTACTGCACGTTGACGTCACAAATGGTCACGTGACCACGCAGTGCGTTTTCGCGGCAATTTTCTTATTTCAAATAAAAATTACATTTTTTTCATGTTAGAGGTGTAGCAAAAAATTAATATTTTTTTTTACAAGTATATTTTATCATAATGAACAGTTTTAAAAACTTTTAAAAATTTTGTCAACTCCCCAGTTCGCTCGTTCCGACTCTCGAAACATGTAAACTGACACGCACTACCATTTTTACAACCTCCCTATATCTTTGCAGGTAATATAATCCTTAAGACCGGTTACGCGCAATGGGGTAACTGCGCGGGGCACGTGGATTGGCGATTTAAGGGAAGAGGACACTGAAAAAATCGCGATTTTCGACCATTTCTAAGATTTTTTTTTTTTTGCATTTTTGGCAAGTTTGAACCCTTGTTCAACCGTACACAACATGGTTTGACACATAGTGTTGTCTTTCTACCAGAAAAACCTTTTACTCCAAAACGTTGCGAAAGGGCCGAAAACCAAAACCTTGGTTTTTCGGTATATTTCTCTATTATTTAGCTCTTCGAGTATGTTCAATCGCTGGCTAGTGTTTTGGGAAATCCAAATTAACTGCATGGACTTGACATTGTTTATTTTCTTCAATGGCCAAAATGCGTTCCATGATTCTAAAACGCATTCGACTGCGCCTACTAAACTACGAACGCTTTCTTACAAAGTACAGTATGTGACGGAGGTCGTGGTCAGGTTGCGTATCTCTCGGCTACTGTAACGCGGCCAATATGTAACTCCGCCATGTACAATAGGTAACTCTCTAAGCGGGCCCAAAAGGGTCAGTGGTTGCCGACAGAGGTCAGTCTCTTCGGGCGCTAGACACTATATTTTTTTAAATCTTTCAAAACTTCGGTTTACGTGAAAATACAGAGTGAGATTTTACGGTGCAGTGAACTTAGTTTATATAAAACGAGTGAAATGGACCTCATTAGAAGAAAATATCGCAAGAGTAGGAGTATAATGAAGCATGCTATTATTATAGGTTATAGAGCGATTTGTAGAAAACATGTATATTTTATCAATTTGATATTTTCTGTCGGGTTGCAAAAGTTATTTCTAATGTTACAAAAATGCTATTGTAAAAAATATGCCAAATGTAAAGGCCATGGAATATGCTGTGATGGCTATTTTAGATCACTGTAGCTCTATAGACAGCAAACCTAACCATGCCAGATGTACTAAGGGCAAGCAATCGTGGTACTTTTACAATTGAGCAAAAAGTATTAGACTAAAACCAATGAGCCACACACACACATGTCACTCAAGCTGTCTGAAGATGTGGCCACCAAAGTGAAAACCCGATACGAAAGACTGTCAAATGAAAATTTGATGGCAAGGTACTGTAAGGGAGGCACTGAAAATGCAAATTAATCTCTCCATTCAAAAGTGTGGAGATCCTGCCCGAAGACAACATTTGTATCGCAGGCAAGACTTGAAGTACCTGTGGCACGCGTTGTTTCAGAATTTAATATGGGTTGTGTACGCTCATTGACAGTGAGGAAACAAACAGCTGGGAAAGTTGTATCTGAAACAGCTATAAGTATAGCTAGAGACAGAGACAACAGAAAAGAAACCTGCAGTTCACAACAGCAATCCACTACAAGAAAGCGCTTTAAGAAGAAACAAAACACAAAGAAAATTGCTGCTGATAGGAAAAGACGCAAGATTGATGAGAATGTGTATCAACCAGATGGATTTTAGACTATACAAGAAGGGAAGTAGTCTGGAATTTACTCTTTAGATTTAAAATGCATTTATCTCAAATCTTACTTTTTTAATATATCTAATGTTCCTTGCGCAAAACTGTTGGTCCGATTCTCTTACAGCTTGGCGTGCTTCAAGAGTGACATGAAACCAAAAAGATTGTGTATCGGCATGAAGAAATCTGCAAAACTCTTTGCGCTGCGCTTGCTTTTCCTCAAAATTTTGATGAAATTTTGCATTTTTGCCATTTAATAAATTCAATCATTTTTAGCTTAAAAAGTATGAGACGTAGAAACTTCTCGATACACAATTTTTTACTTCACTATGGACCCTTCTTCGCTGTAAATCCTGGAGGCTGTGGCATCACACACTTTGCGCAAGAAGATTTTTGAAGTTATGCTTGATTTTTGTAACGTAATGTAAATTCTATGACAACCAGTGATTAAAACTGTGTTCCCACTGGCATAAGGCCTTTACTTCAAACCTACTTCCTTCCCTTAAAAGGAATTTCGCATGTCTCAAATATTTTCGGATTTCCAAATTTCAGTGACCTCTTCCCTTAAGAATCCAGGAGGAAAAGAAGAGGTGTGCGTTTTTCGTCTTGGGGGACCGAGAGGAATAAATTCGGAACTTGTATATTTACGAACGAGACCGGGACCTCACACTTGCGAGAAAGAGTTGACCTCTGTTGGCGCTGGAATGCACTAAGTCAGGATCCCATGGTGAGCCCGGGACGTGACACCAGTTCGGATCCTAGAATGCGCACGAATTTGTATCGCACAGAATTACTATACATACAACGCGTGCAGTGTTCCAGGTTGGAGAAGCATAAAGCAAATGCGGTGCTACAAAGGCATTGTACAGGGGAATGAACGTATGCAGAAGCATGAATTCGGTAGCAGTGCGCGCAGCATCGCGCACGGCGATCGGTTTATAAGAAATTCCATGAATAATAACGCCCGCGTATCAATGATAATACGCGGCCGCCCGATAACATCGCCTGAATAATTCAACCGAAATTTTATTCCCGCCGCGTCAACTGTATCGCGGATGCAGTTCGCGCTGCTTTACATCCGAGTTTACTTCCCCCGCGAGTGGAGTAGGCAAGCGATTTCCGCGACGCGCTCGCGGTACAAGCGTCGTTGGAACCGGATCACGTGCTGCAGAAGACTATTTCCTCAAGTCCTCGAGGCTCCTCCATCAACCCGGATCATCGCGGCACCCTCTTCCCCTCCCCAGCCGTCAGCCTGTCTCTGTTATTACAGAGAAATCGTCCGACCAGAAACTGCTTTTACGTAGGTATGAAGACATCGCCGCACAACGATCAACCGAGTGGGGACGGGTCATTGTCACGCGATACGATGCCATTTCCTCCAGCCTCTTATACCACTTTTCTTCTCCATCTCAACGCTGATCCACCGCATCACTTTATGGGATTCGTCTTGATCGTGATACAAGGAAGGTACACGGCATTACCGCGCGTATCGAGACTGCGTAAATCCTGCTCGGCGGACGTACGCTAGTGCCTCGTTAGACGTTTATGTCTCCTTCGTGCACGAAGGATAGAGCTATTGGTGGTAGAGGCTTCTCGGGGGAATGCTGGTATTTGTGTGGCGATCGTCGTTCTGTTTGGTTTTATCGAGTGACAAAATATGATATTATTTCTGTGGGCCTGAATTTTTTATTTTATTGTTGTGGGTTGATATTGCGGAGGAGGCTTCGTGTGGTATCAAGTCGGTAGTCTAAAATAATTAAGAACCGCAAAATAAATCTGGTATCGAGACACGATTCGAATCTTGCACCCCTAAATTTTCATTCAAGCAATTACATAAACTGTTATTTTATATTTCGGTGTTCCATATTTTCTATAATATTTTACAATAAACTTAGTAGGGCACTCAATTTGCAATTGAGCTATTTAAATTTTTGGATGGCTTTACAAGCCGTTAGTCCAACGACACTCAACGTATGGTGCATTAGGATATGTTTCTTCGGAATGAAGGTTTTCTTGAAATTGAAGATTTATTGATAGATTTCGTATAGAATTGTAACCGAGATTAGTTTACGAACATATTCTACATGTGTTTGTTCAACTTTCGATATTTCAAAGCACCAATGAAATATATTTCAAGGAATTCCATAACGAAGTATTCCTCGGCGAAAGGTACGTGTACTGTGTGAAGATGGATTTCGAGTGCAACGACAAGTCCTCGTAATTTAGGTACAGTCTCTTGCTTCCAACTTTGGTAGAGAACGTCTCTTGTAAGTTAAGTAACACGGAATATCTTTCGACTTGACAAGTTATTATACATTGTCTCGCGGCACGTTCTGTAACTCGACAGTAGACGATTCCACATGAAAGAATAAACCGAAAATGGAAAATAACCTTTGTTACTAATTCAAGTCACAATCTTTAATACTTATTAAAATCTTCAATTGATGCATTGCCTTAGAAATGATTGAAACACTTTCACAAATAATCCTCTGCCAGCTGCATATTTTATGAGAAAATTAGAAATATAATTTCAATTATAAAGAACTCAATTCACTTTTAAATTTAGGAAAGAAAATCTCCAACGCGCTAAAGAGAAATCTTTTTGCAGAGTTCAAAGCCCGTTACGTTAAAAATAGTCCGATTTAAATTATTTTCTGTCCAATTAATCGGGAGAACGCCAGGAATCCATTGGTGTCACTTTCATATTGATACGATGAAAAATAAACAAATTCAGATTCTAGAGACCGTAAAGGCTCAGGTCGGTTATTAGATTTTCTAGAATAAAGATAGGATGAAAGTTGAACCGTTATTCGAAATTCAAGTTAAAGGGACTTCGAATAAATTAGCTTCACCGGTGCGCTTCGAATAATGCGTACTTTATTTGAAAAGTTATTTTATTCGATTTTTAGCTAGATAATGCCCAGCTCTGTTCTTTACTAACCAACAGCCAATATGGCTGCAATTCCGCATTCTCTAGATTAAATTCATCACGCCTCGCTGATCCCAAATGTTTCATGATAAGGAGAACATTCTTAACTTCAGATTTAAAATTGTGCAAGGCTTTACGCATTGTTCCGACAGCATATCTGAGAAATGCACCTACATTCTTCTCGGTGAAATATCAAAAGAAGATATTGCGTTCGAGGCACTCAGCCTTGAAATTTCATTTTAATTCCTCACAAACGAAGGGATCGTTCGTTCTTCGCGTCAAGGCATTTCGTGTGCAATAGTAACTCGCACAAATCCCCGGCCCTTTGACGCAAAGAACAAGTAGCATTCGCATATTCAGATACAAGTGCACGCGCACTCCTCCAAGGGAACAGAAAATGGACGGTTTGCCTGAAAAAGGTCAGCCTTAGAGTGTCGTTAAAATTCATCGAGGAATTTTGCTGCACGCGAGACTGCGTGTATTATGGACACTAGGCTATGAGCACCATTCAGTTATACTTAGAAGATGGTATTTGTGCACAGGAAAATTTCCAAAATTAATGACTAAGGTTACTCTGCTCACTTAGACGTTATTAGAAAATTATTTTCTTAATACCGAATACTTAGGTGGAATGGTAAGCTCCCTTATTTGGTCAAAATAAGTTCTGCTATTTTTTAATACTAACAAAAAGAAGACGACAAAAGAACTTCTATATCGAATATTGTTAATATTCTTCTCAATTATTACTGTAAGTTAGAAGTACTTGTAACTAGAAAAAGTAGGTAGCTTTTCTAGAGACACAATTGTGTGGCCTCTTCTGATATCTATAATGAGATGAATAAATTAATAATACATTAAATTTAATAAATCGAATTTTTGGTTTGCTACGTAGTTCAGTTTCAGTAGTTTGCCACGTGGGCGGCCATGTTGTATTACTACTACTTCACTTATACTACTAAACACTCAGTTTCATTAATAAATATTTAGAGCCTCATGTTTTCAATAATATTTACTGCCACTAATTTCCATTAATAATAACTCGAATTTTCAGTGTAAAGGAAATCAGCAGCAAACAAGATTAATACTTCGACCATCATCAGAAACAAGATAAACTCCAACTTCAGTCTCCCACGTAGGATTCTCGCATCGAGACGACGATTTGAGAGTTTCGTATCTTGAGCAAGTAATCTGCGCAAATAGCAGTTGAAGTTCCAAAGTTTGTCATGTAATGATATCAACGCCCGTAAAGTAAAATCGAATGGAACTTTGATGTCGTAAAGTCATACAAAAATGCCAGAGCAACTCGAACCACCTCCAGGAAGCTATGTTTAACATTTTACCACCTGATCGTACAGAAGAGGCTGTAGAAGAGCTATGTAAAACGATAGAAAAAGCACTCTTTATTGTCAGAATTTTTAAACAGCGCACGTCTCAAAGTACATAATTAACAAAAGAAAAAAACAAAAATATCCGTTCCTCTTTGAAAACTCTAATTTCCCCATTAATTCTAGCCAGATCATTTTAATTTCCTCCTCGTCCATTTAATGTATTATCCTAAATATAATCTTAAATATAAAATAAATATATAAATATATCTTATTTTTAAAAACTCTAGTGCTATAGTATTTTATATTTATTTCTAAAATATTCTAGTAATCAATATTAAAGGAGGAAGTGGAGTATAATTTATTTCTAAAATATTTTGGTAATAAATATTTTAGAAATAAATTATGCTCCACATCCTTTATATATCAACGCTTTTATCAAATGCTAACGAAGAATGCCAGTGAGCAGAATACATTGAGTCGTATTTTATTCCAAATCGGTGTCCATAAATTATTACGGGTCGTCGAAAACAGAAGCCATTCTGTGGCCAATGTAATTAATACGATATAATTGCCAGCATTTATTCCAGCTTGAGCGCAATGAAACGACAGAGCGGTGAGGAGCCATGCAATTGCACATCTGTTCAACTTCTAATGTTCAGCTTACTGTTTTACTGCGATCCACGGTGTACTAAATTGCACGGCCCGTCAGAACATAGTCACCACGAGTAATTGGTATTTAATTTGACTAATTTCGGGGGTCGCTATTAATCTGGTAACTTGGCGAATTCGTGCGAATGGAATCTACTGTTGTATTGGAGCATGTCGGTGCCATCCCAGGCGATATATGTACTTTTTTATCAATCACATTGCACAGGATGAATATCGCAGAAAAATTACCAACGAGAGGACATTACTGTTTCTAACAATATAATCTCAAAATACGCTTTTTGGTAAGTAGAGAGAGTTTCCGTTCTTGTGTAGAATTTTAGGGATTTTTTTGGGTAGGGGTGAAGTAAAGTTGGGAAGCGTATGTTTGACGATGAATAAGAAGTACGATAACACAGGACACAAGATGATTTAGCGTTTAGACGACCTAGAGAGATAGGGCGTTAACTTATTTGATAATATAAGGGATTAGAACTGCTTGCATGGACAACGTAGAAAATTGTCTCTCAATTTTTAAATTCAAATTTTATACTTAAAACGTGTTGTTGAGCGTTTCGAAATAAGGATGACGATCTTCCTTAGTCGACGTAGGAAGCAAAAGCTACTCAACCTTCATGTGTCAAGTAAATTCATTTCAAATGGATCCATTTATTGCTACCAAAAATCTCTTTATCATTTATCCATTAGGGTAAGTGACCCAATTACGGATGGTGTCCCTATTATGGTGGGCTAACTATATTTTTATGAATTAAAAACACTGTATTTATACAATACCTGAAATAATTTTTTTCACAAAGTTCAACGCTGATTTTATTCGGGGGAATTAAAACATTTTTACTTTAAACTCTTATATTTATTAAATTTCGTATTTTAATACTGATCCTGACAATTTTGACGTGATTCTTGAAACAGTTAAGTGAAAGTGGTAAGAAGTCGCATCTGTATATAAGAAAAGATAAATGTATACTTTTATGGAATAAAGTTTGTTCCTATTACGGAGTCAGTAATCGATACAGTTTTCGCGAACTTGACATTTACTGATTTTATTAACTGAAATTGTATCCAATTAATAGTTACTGCAATTTTTAATGTAAGTATATACAATCAGTGATTACATAGGTTCTTAATTTATATAAAATACCAAACTTGTATTTACTTTTATTTGCTTATTTCGAAAAATGAGCAAACAACCAAAAGTACGACGTCTAACCTACAAAACGGAATCATGGGGTCTCGAATCCGTAATTGGGCCTCCATACGGGGACATATTTTCCATAATTGGGGCTCCGCAATATATGCACTTCCGTTTTGAAGGCTCCGTAATAGGTGCAAAAATCTGTTTTTTTCGGTTGATCGGTATTCCACTAATTTTTAATTACTCCATACAAAATTATTTTTAGTGGGTTCCGGACCCCTTAAACTTACTAGAGGGCAGGAAAAAAAAAACAATTATCCCTAATTTGTTATTATTTGTAAAGAACAAAAGGCCCGCAGTGCCACTAATCTGTCCGTAATTGGGTCACGTACCCTACTCCAAAGGGTCATCTGCGATAAAATCGTCGCCTAATCTCCAATAATACGAAACACTGCACCTGAGACATGTTCAACGCAACAAAAGCCGCTACTACATTAATACACCTCCGGAGACGGGTGTGCCATCACAGTGTCCATAAAGGATAACGATGTTCCCAGACTTCAGAAAAATATAATAGGAAAGTTCGAACCCGGCGATAAAGGTGTTCGAGTAAAAAGTTCGCATCAGTCGTTTCCGTGTTCGTAAAGAACGCAGAAAGTGTGGTGTCAAAGTTACCAAGTTCCTCAAATTTTTACCACTCTCGATTCACATAATTCTCCCCAGCAAGTCATACTTCTGTCCCTTAACTCCCTCATGCCTCACGTGCTACCAAGCACCGTGGTGCAGCGATAAAACAAATTAAAAGTAAAAAACAGAATGCCAACATATGAGTCGTTTCTTTCGAAACTGCTATAACTCCAATTTAGGAAAAAAACGAGTTAAAGCTAGTTTCAATTACATAATAACATCTTTCTTTTGTTTATAATATTAACAGATACGAATTAATCAACAGAAGTTTGGCTGTCGAGCGGAATTACGTAAATGTTTCCTTCGAAACTGTTCTAAGTCCATTTTCACCGATTTACTTCCATACAGCGAAAGAAGGCTGGCAAATCAAATTGAATTGAAACGATACGGCGGGCTGAGAGCGCCACCCGTGCACGCGCAATTACAACGTGGCTGTTAGCGGGAAAACAATAAAGCCGCGATATTATTTGGCGGTTGGATGTACACCCAGCGAAAACAATCGGTAGTTTCGGCGCGAAGCTGCCTAACTAATTACAACCGGGGCTTTATTGAATTTTCGCTCGTCGACCAACCACTGGATGGAAATTAAACGAAATATAATTCTTGCAATTTACCAGCCGCGCCCCGCGGCCGAGATCCGTTTAGCCGAGCGAAACGTGGCCGCTGCATAAAATAACAATCCACTTCGGGGGAAGAAATACAATATTCGATGGGAACACCAGCCGCGAGTGATAAAAACGTGGTTTCTATCTACACCAGGGGCGGGGGTGTTTCGTGGAAATTCTGCTGTCGAAAGTTCGAGGGCGGACAAAAACCAGAAACCATTTCCACAGTTGGAGTGCCTATGGGTTCTTCGGCCCCTCCCCCCCCCCCCATTCGCGGAACGCGCGATCAGCCGCGTGATTTACGAGCGCCCTGTAATTTTTTTCCACGTCCCCGACGCCTCGCATAATTTTCCTCGCGGAACTGCACCATCATCCCCGCGCTTTCGTCGCGCATCGGCGATGCACTCTCGCCCACGAACCACCGCGCGTCTTCCGCTCAATGGCCCTCGATTAGGGCTTTTTCACGCGGGAGTATTTTATAACTCGCGAAAAATATTTTGGATATATTTGCACTCTTTCTACCCTCTTTTTGCTTATTAAATCAGCGCTATTTAGAGGGAATTAATATATGTATTTGGAATATCGGTTGTGATAATCGGAAGTGGCTCGCGTGAAAAAGCTCTTATTTCCTTATTTGTGTTTTTCATTTATTTGTAGTAAGGACCTTTCCACGTGATATACTTCTGTGCTTCCTGATTGGTATTTTGTAATGCTGTTTATTATAGGGGTATTTCTCAGTTTAGAAATAGTTGACAATAATAGTGCTGTACTCTACACTAAATTGCACTCTGCAAAAGTAAATTGCAATCATAGATACTGTAACAGAAGTTTACTGTTGGATGCAAGAACAGCCTCAGGACACTCAATGCCGTTTGCATAAAGAGCGTAATTAGATTCCTCTTTCTTTTCTACATGTCCCCTGAATTTCATTGCCGTGTCCGTAAAGTTGACAGAGCTATAGTAAATTTTGTAAAACGATGTCGACCTACTAACCCTAATTCTTATCTAAGCCAAACCATTTTTATGACTATATTTTTTCAATACTCTATATTTTTTAAATATTATGGAAATATTAAATAAATAATAAAAAAACAGCATTTTTCTATATTTCTCCATTATATGCAAAAGGGCTAGAGGAGGCGATAATTAAAATTAATTACACTGAATAATTGATTACATAATTCCGATTGTAGTAATATAACTACAAAGCAGATATGTCCAATTTGGAAATATTATAGACAGTTTTACAACAACTTCACTATGTACAAAAAATATCTAACTTCAAAATCTTTACAGATACTTTTCTCGAAACTGACTTTTGGCACTGAGCTCTTCTTGCATGATGTAATATTACATCGACAAAAAATCCTATTAATCGTTGAATTCCAGTTATAGGTATCAGTCCGCAATATTAACTGCGAGCATCGACAAATAGTAGGAGTAAGTAAGTGATAACCAGAAATATCGACTAACTTTCGTTCAAGCGTACATACGCCCAACTAACTTTCAAATGGGATAATTTAAATCGTAGAGAGATTCGGCTCGTATTCGATTGTGTCACAAATTACATACATCCCACCGTATAGTCAAATTTCACGTACCAAGTTGCCAAGACTCGGGCAAAATCAAAGCCGTGCGATATTGTGCATTGCGTAGCCGTGCAGCACAGAGTTTGGCACATCGTTGCATCCACCCTATGTACCTGCGCATTACAACCAACGATCGCATTACGGTGCATCATTTGAATTGATCATAATGTTACGCGACGGGTAGGTGCGCCGTCCCGCAGTAATTGTGCTCTGGTATTCCCCTGTAATAATGAAACTCGGCTTTGGAAGCTTGAGCAGAGGCTAGGGCCGAGTAACAGAAAGTAATAGAATGGAAAATACATCTTAATTGACAAATACATTCACTTTATAGTCTTAACTATTATTCGACTCAAAGCTTGAGTATTCTAATTCCATTATTTTACACAATTGCAAATATTTTTGATAACGAGTTGACTGCAACGAGGGAAGTCTGATAACCAAAGACGAAATATTAATAAATTCGGAGCTTGTTAAGTGCCGCCAACTTGCGTTAACAAAGTTTTGAAAAGAGTTTTTAAAAAAAATAGCAGAACGAAAATTTTTTTTTTTTCAAAATTTTGTTAACGCAACTTTGCAGCGCTTAATGCAGCATTAAACTTTTGTTTGAAACATTTTTGTCTGTCTGTTGTACTTCGAGTGTTATACGCGAAAAAGGGG
This sequence comes from Andrena dorsata, assembly GCA_929108735.1. Taxonomy (NCBI): domain Eukaryota; kingdom Metazoa; phylum Arthropoda; class Insecta; order Hymenoptera; family Andrenidae; genus Andrena; species Andrena dorsata. Next base: position 78,794,092 of record OV815488.1, on the reverse strand, counting down.
AAGTGCCAATTTGACTTTGAGATTAGTTTTCACCCCCTTAAAGAGCGATAGGGCCCAAATGAAACACACCGTTGTTCTAGTTTTGAGTCACTCTAAAACCCATAAAGTTGCGTTCCAATTGGTGAGTCCGGGTTTTCGGTGTTCCCTTGTTAGTCATGTAACCCCGGACGTTATTAGTCAACCAGCCCCGAACGATCATTTTGACTTCAATAGGGGAAGTCGGGGTATCGTGAGCCACTTTTTTTATTGCTAACAAACTGCTATAAAATCAAGTGTTTCTTCAAATTTCAAAGCTGGATGTTGTAGTATGAAGATTTAGATTTCTTTTAGTCACAATAGTGGAATCGAATATTTGCAAATTAGATGATTTTCAGACTATTACAAGAAATTTGCATTTTCGTGAATCTGAAAAATCTCGGGGAATAGTGAGCCACATTATAAATTGAATAAAAATGACAATGCTTGTTAGAAAACACACACACATACACACACAAGCATTTTTGTACCCCTTTTTGACTTTTTAGAGTCAGTGGGTCATGAAACGTCGAGAATTGCAAAAAAAAAACCGAATTATATACATACCAGTCGGGAAAGTAAAATTTATATTGTGCTCAAATATTACATAATCAATAATAAAGAAACATCAAACACGTGAGGTTAGCTCTTCAAATGTTAAGAATCGAGTGGCTCACAATTCCCCGAACCATTATTTTTACATGGCCACAAATAAATAACACAATGCTAACTTAATGCCAAATTCCTATATTATTTCGAAAGCTTGAAGTCACACAATTATTATAAAAATAGTTACCTGCGTGGATTCACAGAAAAGAGTCACAATAATAGACCACACACGAAGTGAAAATAATACATCGAGATCAGCCAATTTTTATCTGTTAACAGAGCAAAGTAACGATGCGGGTGCGTACGTTCACTGATCGTGGAAATATTAGCTTATCATAAGACAAGTAAATAACAGTTGTTGGCAGCTGTCATTATTCACTAGGGAAAAAAATATGGCGCTGGCTCACGATTCCCCGTGGCTCACAATACCCCGACTTCCCCTACTCTATATAACCTTTAATTATTTATGTAAAATCAAAAAGACAGTCTCAATAGGTCGTTTACTAAACAAACTTTCAAATAGTCCCTTCACTTTTATTCTACTGTAACTATATAGAGCGTGGAAACATAAAATCTTTAAGAAAACATATTTACTTACATAGCTAATTTTTCGAAAGTTATTAACAATTAGTCAACCTTCCCCTGTGGCCAACCAGCCCCGATCTCGCCCTATCGAAAAATACTAAATCCACTTTATATTATGGAGTTTTCTTATTTTTACGATTTAAATGAATGCAAGTGATTGGAAAACACGGGCCAATTGCGCGGTAGTCAACGTGTTAATTGCAGCAACGCGACCAGCTGGAATATCTGCGATTCGAGTTCAACGGGCACGATCCGCGAAACTGATGTACAGCTTTGCTCGAGTTCCAAATCATGCTCAATTTAGCGATGGAACCAATTATTTCTTCGACGATTGATTTACTACGGGCTAATGCGAAGTTTCGTATGATTAGACCACCGACAAAATGCTCGACTAACTAATATCTAGAGCTGAGAATAACTATCCATAGATCCCCAGCTTTGAATATTAAGCAAACCATTAATCTTGCAAGACATACTAGGCATTTCAGCTTCTACTTATACACCAAGGATGAGCTTAGACATTGGAGGGACACACGTCAGAGAAATTGCCAGCATAAGTCGCGCCATTTGTGGTAATTAGTTTTTTCAATTAGCCTCTTCCGATACAAGCTCCATCTCGACTGTAGAAGTGTAGAGCAAGCAATCACTCTCAGTCGTGAGATCTCGCGGAACAGTTCCATGGGAATCAATTAGTTCGGTTAGCGCGACATATTTATAGGCAAAAAGAAGAGGATTGATGCCAAATCGAAATCCACACATCGAAAGAGATAGATCGATCTACTTAAACTGTCGCGCGATCGCCTAGACGTCGCATTTCTCACGTGGCTGCATAATGTATCTTCTCGTACTTTTAATCTTTTTAATCCGCGGAGGCTTCGAGCTAAACCCACGGCCATTAAGAGTAACTGCGAGGTATACGATGCCGCGAAACCATCCATTTATTCTCGCAACTTCGTTACTTAATTCTCAGCGATATATCAGGAGAGCTGTTTAAACGCAACTACTTACTTAACCATTTAATTTCCGACGCACTCAGATGCAACTATGGAGCACCATTGTACTCTTTTGCGCAAATGCATTCGTGTTTGTTCTATAGCGTTACATTCTTTGGGGTATCGTGGGCATGAAAGTGGAAGAGTTTGGAGGGGAAACACCATAGGAATGGTACTAAATTCTACGTGTGTGACTGTGAGACTTTCAACGGAAATCACCATGGATATGCAGACATTAGCAGAAATGGAAATCAATTCTGCCTGTGAAAAATTCAGAATGTGGACAAGAATCACGATGGATTTAGAAGGTGAGAACGAAGATATTGAATTCTGTATGTACCTAATTGTTTCAGAAGTTGGTAATAGCGCAAACTAGGAAACTCGTTGCCAGGGAACTATACCCAAATTATAGTGACTATCATATAAAGAATTTCATATTTTTCAGATGTAACAAGGAGAGTATCCCAGTGCGCGCCTCCGATTGCTTTGATTTTTGGATATGTTTTGCAGGACCAAAAAATAAGATATTCATGTTTTTTATAGCGGCCCATTTTCATATTTAGAAGGTGAAACCACCCCTCAAAGTTATATGATTATCAGGTGTTCGTCTCCGATTGCTTTGCTTCCTATTTTTCTGTCCTCTAAAACATATCCAAAAAGCAAGTCAATCGGCGACGAAGACCTGCAAATCATATAACTTTGAGGGGTGGCTTCACCCACTAAAAATGCAAAGAGGTCGCTGTACAAAAACACGTTCATGTTAATTTTCGATCCTCTAAAATATATCCAAAAATCAAAGCAATCGGAGGCGGACAACCTGGGATATTCTGCTTGTACAACAAGTATCCCCCATTAAAGAAGATGCTCAAATGCTCCACGACTGCGAACACAGACACGGTTATCACAATCTCGGAATGCTCTCCTCCGAGGGAACCAGCCCATGCTTGAGCTGCGTGTTTCCCTTTCATCTTCAACAAGCCCACTTAATCCGTGGCAACGATATGTCGGGTGCCTCATAGAAGGCGCGCTTTTAAAACACACCTCGAGTCGCAGCACTTGCCCGGATACCACTCAGCGTTTCACATGGACGTATTCGAGCGAGCCAAAATACGGGAGCGCGAACCAAGAGATGCCAGCGTCGCCAGCTATCAAGAAGGGACAGCAATCTGGAAGTGAGGGACTGGGATGCCTGAAACTTCCATTTTCATGCGCTATAGCGATTCGCGTTAAGTACTAGCTGTTATAATGCGCCACCAAGGAGCGATTATGGCCTCGGAGGATTTCGTGATGAAAGCAGCAGAACCACAGTTACTTATGATTTCCATGGTAGTTGGAGGAAGTCGCGCATAGGCGACAGCAACGCTGAAACTTGGCGCAGTTGCGCCTCGAGATAACAGGACACGTTTCCTTCCTCCGAAGAAAACGAAGATTTTACAAGGCCCCGTGTGCCGAGTGAACTGGTAGACGTATGAAGGGTGACTTGGTAACAATAGTGTAGAATAGAGCGAGGTAACAAGGGGTTTTTATCTTTTTGTTTCCCAGTTGGGGAGGATATGTTATTGTTAGCAGCCTCGTAGCGATGGGCTTCGTCGAAATAAATCTTGCGAAGTAAAGAGGCATTATAGAAGGACGTTAAAGGCACGCCGCGTTAGATATATATTCGTTGAAAGCGGGGCAGTAAATTCTAAAGCGTTATTTAGCGCTTTAAAGCTCCGCTACTTTCTCGGCGTGCCGTTGAAAGATGGACTCAGAAAAATAAAACGTTGGTGGGAGGTGACAGGGAGTGTGAGAAGTTTTCAGTCGGATGAATTGTTTCGTTCAGTTTGACGTTGGTAGAAAACTGCGAGCATGGAAAAGTGGATACTAACTGCAAAGTGAGTGGATGGAATTGAGAAATAATTTGTGTTAACTGATTATCCAGTTTTTGAGGTCATTAATGTGTGTTTCTTTAATGGAACTACGTGTCGATGACTTAGAGTACAAATATTGTATGTCCACATTTTGTGAAATTTTAGTTTTTTATGCCAGAAATAGTTATTGACTGTTTCTTTATACTGAATAAAAAGCACGTTTATATCTACTGTATAAATTTGTCAAAAATATTATTTTTCTTCATTGCATGTCCCTGAATGTTATGTACCATTGTATCTTTAAAGTTTAAACCCTTTTTTCTCAAAAACGGTAAAAGTGCACATACAATATTTGTGCACTAAGCCATCGATGTGTTCTTAATGTTTATGTTTAGATGAAACTAAATTTAACGAGGTACATTTCTAGGTAAAAATTAAAAATTCAAATATGGTGGAAATCGAGTAAGTGTATAGGTGAGGAAAATCATGTGCAGCGGAACAATGGTGCAGAATAGTCGTATACACGCTCTATTTTTCTAACCTTTGAAAAAAGGAAAAAGTGTTTCATATGAAAGTTGTTTGATTTGACGAAGGAAATCCTAATAGAACATTAAGATTTGCGTTTAAGCTATTATTTATAGAGGTTTCAATATCAATGTAATTTTTTCAATTGAACTATGTATTCTTATTATTGTTCTATTATATACTGTATGAAGCGTATATTTTAACAATAATCAACCGGATATCTTTATGAATATTAGTGGCAAATTTCAAGTCCGGGTAGTTTCTGTTACTTATAATGCCGCGTTTACACCAAGGCGAACACGAACAAAAACATTGTTCGCGAACGTTTTAGTCTGCTCTTGCCGTGTCCACACCGCCGCAAACATGAACAAAACTCAATGTACGAATCGTATGTGAACGTTTTGTTCTATTTGCGGCGGTGTGGACACGGCAAGAACAGACTAAAACGTTCGCGAACAATGTTTTTGTTCGTGTTCGCATTGGTGTAAACGCGGCATAACGTATGATCTGCAGTAACCGGACTTGAAATTTACCGCGAATATTCATAAAGATATGTCGTAGATTATTGTTCAAACATACGCTTCATACACACGATTGAGCGCGTCTTGAAATGCATAATAAAGTGGCAGTGATAAAAATATATAGTTATTATTGATATGGGAAATCTCTGTAACTAATAACTTAAACGCAAATCCTAATATTCTATTAAGTTTCCTCCATCAAATCAAACACCTTTCATATGAAACATTTTTTCGCTTTTTCAATAGTTAGAAAAATAATAGCGTGTATCCGAACCAACCGGACACACTGTGTATCAATTCACTAATAAACATCCTTACGTTATCAGAAACAATTCTATAGGCGCACAGCTGCGTCCATCAATCACCTATCAATCGAAACTGGCAATTCATACCTACATGCCGGGTCAATCCGTGTTTCACACAATGTGACTAATTTACCATGCCATTGATTTCACAGGGAATATAGCCTATATTGCAAATACATTTGCGGTATAATGAGTTGTAAATTGCACATTGTGTGTTTCGTTGCCTTAAATTCTATTTATGAACACTTCGCTGAATAACTGCTCTTCCTATTAACAAAGGAATCTGAATCAATATTTTCTATTTTGTTGTCAATAAAATATCAGCTGAATTTAGTTTCATTCAAGTTGTAACTACTTAAGATAATGAATTCAAAAATTTCCTCTGTGACTGATTTTCAGAAGGCAGATGAAATTTCAGTATGGCTGCAATGATATTACAGATATTTGTTAATCTGAATTACACGTTTTTAACACAACATCATTACAACGTCAAATATTCCATAGCAAATTATAAAAAGATTAGGAACCCAGAAACGTGACTTATAGAGTATTTGGATTTTTCATTCAATAATTTTTTTATTTTAAGTTCTCAGAGCATTAAAGAATGTGTATATTACCTCATAAACAGAATCAAAGAACTGATTGCAGTATTATTATCAATACTCGGATAATATTATTTACCATCATAATCACCTGCAATTTAAAAAATATGAAACAATTCCAAAAAAACTCGTAGTTATAATTTTCTACGAAGCCTGTGTCCTTTGAAACCTCTAAATATCACCAAAACGGAATTAAAATGCCTGATCAATTTTCACCAACCCACATAATTAAATCAAAACCACAAATTTAAATGTGATTTCGAAGTGAATTGTGTCAAGATACCAATAAAAAATTCTTTCAACGCCTTCCTGTCCTGTCCCTGTGAAGATGTTTTCACTTTCATGATAAGCCTGTAAATGGCGAACTTAATTATAGGGAACCCTAGTGGGTCACGAAATTATATTTGCTTTTCTGTTTTGTTTTATTCTTAGGTTCATGGATGTAAGAGTATCTGCTTGTAGAGAGACGTTGAGCAAAGAGTACGAACACGTGTCAGCAATTCTTATTTTTTTTAATAAATGTTCATTGTGCTGTAAAGAGAAAACGGCTCATTCTGTTTTATTTCATCGCCTTAATCCACAGTCCCCACTGCTAATTCCAGAAAACAACTGACGTGTTTAAATGTTTAAAGATGCAGCGCGGGGAATAATTGAAACATTCTTATTAATGGAACGGAAGCAGCGGAGCAGTAATCAAGTATTAGCGTAAGCAATGATAATCTTCGGAGCAGGTTTTACTGGGACGTAGCACGCGAATATTCGCGTTCACGCCGTCGTAATGTCACAATCATTAAAGCTAAGTACATAGATAATATACAATCATTATCTCCCAACTCTTGCCGTAATTTTCCACCGCGTAACATTACATGTAACATTTTACCACGCACCACGGGTACTTACGTCGAGTATGTGTCTAATGAACATTTACGTACGCCGTTAGCGTGTCATTATAGCGGCCATTATAATCACCTTCGCCCATTTCAACGAATTAGGAAGTAAAATCGCGGAACCGATTAGCTAGCGTTTCGAATGCCCTGGGCATTAGAGAATCATCAACGACGTATAATTGTTCACTATATCATCTACAAACGCCTTCAAACTTTGCTCGAAAATAACACATGACAAGCAATAGCCTTTTTATGGATTTTTATATTTCGTAGATAAGTCGCTACATTTCAGAAGCGACGAGAAAAATTTTCGATTATTACTGCAAAACATAAGACACTTTTTTAAAAAGCCTCTTTAATGATTCATCTGTTGTGTCATCTATAATGCTTATTTTCGTCGAAACAAATATGATTTGGTAAGGTTCAGTGAAATGTGGCACGTCTGTAAGGAACGTAAAAAGAGGAGCCACGTCTATCTTGTATCGTAACGAATGTGTTATATAACACGGTCGCTATGGTACGGAGCAAACACAGTCACTCAGAAGTCGCTTTACATAAACGACGGGGAATAATTAATTGTAAAAATGGCTGTGTAGCTTCTGTGCTTCTATCTGCATTACTCTTTAAGTTTCTGTACCCAGCTGTTGTTGAGTTTCTTCAATTTCGATACACTGAATGGAATTGAAGGCTCGATAATGAAAATTAAGCGTTTGTTAAACACTTCCCCGGGATACCAGAGACTGAGGGAATACCTCAAAAAGACGTTGTTTCGCCGTATTTAAAGTTTCAAACGCTAATGAAGATTGATGGCGACAAATGCGGCGCATTCGAGCGGAAAAGAACGTGAATTGAATTAAGTTCTTTCCAAAAGGGAAAAGAGTAGTTACGCTTAATGACTTTCAAATGAATCGTAATGCAATTATAATTTGAGAAGGCTGTTGAGAACGACTTAAATGAGATTATCATCGTGTTACTAAACGGCGTGGCGAAGGTTTTGCACGTTTTTCTCGAATGAACATTCTACCGCATAGATAGACACTAGTGGGGCATTTAAAAATAAATGCAATACCTACTTAGATGCAAAAGAAGGCTCGTATTAAAGTCATAATAAAAAATCTAAAGGAGAATCAGAGACCAAGTTGCAATACATTGTTGGATGTTACCTTAAATATTACTCGCATTAGCTAAATATATGGAATTATATATTAATTTATTATTACGACCCAATAAACATCGTTGCTCACTCTTTCAGCGTTCCGATTTCTAGTGCACCCAGGATCTGATAGAAACGAGGACAAAGAAAGAAAGAAAAACAAATGGAAGAGATTATTTGCCCCAGTTCGCGCGTATCTTAAAAAACAGAAACACCGAATACTCGTGTTCGAATACACGCACGAGCAATATTATTGTTTTGTATTAAGCATCGTTCACTCCCAATATCGACTAGCCACATTACGTGGCACCCAGCAATCTTTTAATATTTCGTGCGATGAGAGATTCCAAAGCCTGAAGCCCTAATATCAATAATATCGCCTCGTAGGGTGAATGTACGTAATAACGCCCAGATTCTTAATATCGCCAGTCACTAAACATCTGTAGAAAGACATACTGTAATTGCAGCGTTATGTGATCAACAATTACAGAAAGGGAAGTATTTTAGTGAATCTTAATAGTGTGAAAATTTATTGGAAAATTTATTAAAAGTGACTGCCTGGCCATCAATTAAAACAATAAGTTCACATGAACATTATGTAACTTTCTTTAAAATATTCTTTAGAGAACGGAGCAAACTACAGCGTTCTAAATTTATTGAGAACTTATAATTTAGACTTAAGAAGAATTTTTGAACTTTGGAAAGAATTCACTTCAAACGAAGAAAGAATGGAAGCTATCCAAGTTTGATAAAAAGATTATCCTATACTGCGGTACGCATTGACGAAAATACTCGCTGTTCACACCCGCACACACTTACTTATCCGAAATCTTCAGTCATCAGTCCCAACCGTTTCCCATTCATCCTTCAATCCATTTCAACGACACACAAACGACCAAATTCGAAGCTTCGAAAAGCCACCATCCATCTCTGCTTTCACCCGAGACGAGAATGGTCCGTGAGGCTTGCTCCGTCGCAGGATTAAGGGGGTAATCGATTTTTGTTTCGACCGTGCGAATTTTCCAGCGTCGTTGCTCGACGATTACTAAAACCTCCTCCAAGAGTCAAACAGGCACTGGCGAAGTTTAAGGAGCGTCCGCACGGCAGTAAATTATTGAACAATCTTTGTCAATAGCTCGACGCGTTATAAATGATCCCTCGGTTCAGGGGACGGAATCAAATTTCCCTTGACACACGAAGCATCGAGGTTGAACGCCAGGCGAACTTCGGCCCAGCCGGCTCGAACACGCTACCGAACAAGTTTGAACAACTTTCGACGAGACACCCTCGAATATAATATTACAAAGCGGCCATTCCAGTCAATGAAAATAGTCGAACAAAGTTCCTCGAACGCAGACGTAACTTTGGGATTAAATCGATTGACCCTTCGCGATCTACGGGGCGTAAAGTTTGCCTTCAGAATTATCACCGATGCGAAAGTAAACTCTGGCAAAATTTGGTAGGAATTTTCCTTCATGGAACTTAACTTCTGTTACAATTCAATCAATGTTTCTTGCCTTTTGAACGTAAAGAGAGGTACAGACTTTTTTGTATTTAGAAACAGGGTGTGACAAGCTTAGAAAAGGAAAAATGATCTGTATTTGATTTGAATTGCATGTAAAATATTTTATCGTGTCTTCAAAAGAGAGAAAGTTCTTTAGATGGTTTGTTCTTAGTGCGTGGATCCTGTATTTCTATTGTGATATTTGTAAATAGACGAGATGTTATTTATAGTTGTAGTTGCATGCAGTGATTGATTGCTTCCAAGAGTAACATGTGTAATTTTATTTCTTCCTTTTGACAGTAAAGTATTAACAGTTTGAGTGGCGTCGACATTTTCTAGACTATTTCCCATTAATTTGCATACCGGAAATTCTACTAAGTATATAACTGAAACTTCATCAGGCGATAGGTTTGCAGTTTTTAATTAAACAGCTGAAGCAGTTCTTCAGCCTACCTAACCGTATGCAAATCGAATAATACCACGAAAGAGCTATTCTTTCACACATTCCCCAGAAATTGAATTATTGAAATTGATATTCAATTCCTCGTAATAATATTATTTTACAAAGCTCGCGGCCCTTTAGCATTCTAATAAACACATCCTGTAACCCGTTCAGAAACGTTTCCGTGAAAGTTACGATGTCCCGAGCTTCTTGCAGAAGACTCGAATCCGCGGAGAACCGGTAAAAATCAGCAGAAGGAGCGAAACAAAGTCGAGAACGAGCGTTGGACTGTAATTGGAATTTCAAATCAGGACACCCCATGCCTCTCTTTCTCCATAAATAACAAACCACTGCCTCTGACAAGCAGAAACTTTATTTTCACGTACCAGAACGAAAGCGTTCATGCTTGTGGCGCATAGCCTCGAGACAAACACTGTCCAACTTTTTCCATCCACCTCACACTGTCGCCAGTGTGTCCTTCCTTGCGATACAGTTAATCGAATTTGATATATTAAAAACTAACTTAATGCACCGAAAGAATAACTGAAGAGCAGAAACTAGGTACACGACTGTGTGAACTACGAAGGACATCTCTATTATGTAGTCAGTTTCCATAGGTGGAGGGTTTTTATAGGTGGATGACACCTTTGACCTGACTCACTGGCACGTCAAAAACACACCCAGACTTGTAGATAGGAAAAGTTTACGAACTTTCCCGCTGTGCATCGCCTTGGGATTTCTAGACGTTGCTGGCAGAAGATGGTGGCATTTAGGAAGCATGATACTCATAATCATAACAATAAAGCGGCTTTAATACACGCTAACGTAAAAAAGAAATAAAGACGAAAATTTATATACATAACAGTCTGTAAAGAACAAGGTTCGGCGACCTAAATGTGCGCTGCTATTAAACATACCCCTAAATTATGTAGGGTAAACCAACCAGTGAATGACCGAATTGTTAAATGAGAAGCCCAGTAAATGACCGCATACTTTTAATAAGAATTGTACTTATTAATGTTTGTTTAATACGCGTGACTAAAAATATGGGATATTGAAAGTGCAACTACCCTCTATCTATAAACATATAATAATTTTTCAATTTATAATTTACATTTCTTTGCCTAATGGTCATTCACTGGTATGCGGTCAATTACTGGGTGGTTTACCCTACTTCTAAATAAATAAATAAATGAATATTATGGGCGTACAAGGAAAATTCACTATGTCCATTTTTGCTAAAATTCACATTTTAAGGCGACTTTCTCGTCAAATCGCTAAAAAAATAGGCGATCTTCAGGATTTTTTTAAGACTTGTCATGGCCATTCATACGTAATTTAAGGATATGAAAAAAATTCTCTCATTTTCCTGTACTGGTTAGATTGCTATGATAGCCATCATAATTCGACGCAGTATTGTCTGAAATCAAAAATCCAAGAAAATTCGTAAATGTTTATCAATGACTATCGTATCAGCATTCAGACACAAATTTTAGAGCACATACTATTTTCTTATTAATATTTTTATGCATAAAATCAACTGTAAATTTTTATGCCACTTCTTGGCTCAACATGTAACAAACATTGCCATCTTTTTTGCCTTTTTACAGATTAACATAGGTACGCTTCTTTTTATTGTAACAGTGCACTAAACGTCACTTAGATATCGAAGCACTACAAGAAAATGATTTTTTTTCACATACTTGAATAATGTATAAATAACGACCATCGAGTTTTTTACTGCACGTTGTATACTTTTTTTTTTAAATTCTAAAGATCGCCTATTTTTTTAGCGATTTTATGAGAGAGGGAAAAGGAAAAATCAATTTTTTATAAAACTTTATTTTACATAAAGGATTTCCCTGTACTTTCCAAAACTCCCTGTTCATAAAATCGAAGGTAATAATGTAATTCAAAGGACTTGGTGGCTCTTCGAATATCAAGTTTGTTCCCCAACTTATGGGAGAGAATTATGTTGTCAACGGCAGGTGGAACGACACCTACCACGAGGCAAAACGTTACCAAACGGGACGCAATGGTGTTACGCGGTTGCTGAACTGGACCAAACCGAATGCATTCGAAAGTGGTCAAAGTACATACCGTCCAACCAATCCATCGTATGTAGCTGTAACACGCTCTTTAGTGGTTCGTCAGAATACCGGCACTTGACGGTCTGCGGTTGCGTCGTAGTTTCCCCTAAACGTTTGCTAAAACCTTGTTGAATTCCCTGCCCTGTTGCATTAATTAAGCATGTGCGTTCTGTGCGTAAGTTACACGTCACGTAAACGACCACGAGTTAATTTTTTTAATCAGATCAGTGAAGTACTTAGAAAATTTTTAAATATATTCTGGAAGTGACAAATATGCAGTCTTCAATATTTTTCGTTAGATTGCAGCTATTTCAGGTAATCAAGTTGAAAAAAAGGAAAAGAGAAGATTAAAAGTAATTTCAATAATGGGATTAGGAGTGTATTGTGCTTGTGTAAATAAAATAAATTAATTCCTTGTTAAAAAGAAAGGAGATGTCCTCTATTATACTTTATGTTTTAAACATTTAAACTCTTCCTGCACAATTGCAGGCAGGCCAACTACAAAGTTAACTTTAAACGGAGTTGCAAGCGAAAGATTTCCGAGTGTAATGAAATACTGGAGCATCAATTTTGATATATGATATTACGAGAACATTTGGTCGAATAATTATTCGTTAATTTATTCATAATCGTAAACGCCCGACAGCAACGCTTAATACAATGCTTTTCGCAACTGAAATCGACGATTGAATTATTCGTATTGCGAGAATGTTCCCCCGAAAATTGTACGATTCGCAATCCCAGTGAGATAGTACAATAGGAAATTCGATTGGTGAAATATTTATACGCGTGTTTATTAAAGTTTGTCAAGCAAACGGGCTCGCTACAGAAATCAACTATAGCTGGATTCGATGTAAATACGAACCGAGGGGGTGAATTGACATTTGACGTCGGAATAGAACTTATCGTATTGATCTGTTTCAATAGCTAGGCTGCATTGTGAGGGGTTATTTCGTGTCAAACGTAACTCATTAACGACGCATGTCATTGGCGGGAAATGGCTGAACGATGGAATTCTGTTTACACCAAATTGTGCTCAATTATATCAATAATGGTACAATAGGCGAGCACTCACCCAAAATTCACGATATGACGTTGTAACACTAGCTTTGCCTAGGTCATTCCGGACCCAAGACTAGGAAAGCTTAACTTTACTGCTTTATAAGTGATATTTAAATTATGTTTCGGGTTGCACAGATACGGAGGCTTAAATAATATTTATGTGCATTTTTTACATCAAAAGAAATTATCCTTCGAATTTTTCTGAAATTGCTCTCACGCTTTCACGTACAAGATAGTAAATTTCTTCTACGAATTAATTTTCTAAAATACTTTAACTTTATCTAATAATATTTCTTAATATCTACCGTCAATATTTGCAGATATTCTCAAAATCAGCAATATTTTCTGTCCACGACAAATCAGCAGGGCGAAATAAGTATCTGAACGATGGCAGAAATAAAAATGGGACCCCAACGTTGTAGAGAAATAGACTTTTGGTGAGAATATATTTGTTTACAAATTCTTCTATTCGCTTTATTATACTGCGAATTTTATAAATGAAGCAAAGATATTATGTCGAGACTTCTAGTCCAATATATTTACGATTCGAAATAAATAAACGTTGTGCGTCGTTGATTTAATAGAAAATGAAGTGACTTGGAAATTAAGTGATTAACCATTTACCTATTTACTTTATTTGAACAAATGTTTTATAGCTTACTATACTATGCGAAAACGCCATCGACATCCATAACGGAAATTTTGCAATAAAATTAATTTTCAACGTTGTCGACGGTGCTTCATAACTCGATGAAAAATATCAAACCGTACGTAACTTGCAACATTTCCTCTTTGTACACTTGTGCAAACGAAGGGAAAAATTGATGGTTTCGTTTACCCGTCCGTCTGCGTTCCTTTTGGCCGATAAACGAGATACAATTTGTAATTTTATTCTCATACATATAATTTTTTCAAACTAATTTGCCACTAAAATTTTGCATGTGACAAACGCAATGAAACAAATCTGTAATTAATGTTTCTCTAGTTTTCATTAAAAAATGAAAATTCATTTGATCTTCTTAGAGTTTCTGTAGTAGATCATAATTATCATTAAAACAAAAATAGTATTTTAAAATGTAATCAAATCCTACCAGAATACATTCAAAATTTACATAACTATCTGGAAATACATCAGTGTTTATAAATATGTATCATCGAAACCTACTCATCCACATTTAAACTTTATACCAAAACACTGCAACATTAATAACTTAAAAACCTAAACCTTAATTCCTTTAAACTAAAACCAAAAGCAACTGACACTTCACATGAAGCACCCGTCAAACATCTGTCATCCCATCTGTTCACCAGAATCAGACCTTAGAAGCAACCTTTTGCAAGCTGTCAGGAACTATGCATGCCCCTTGGAAATCCAAGCAAACTCGTTACTCAACTAATATCTGTACCGTTGGCATTAATTAATCTTCAAGTCGGAGACCTCTTCTCGCACTTTCCTCGTTAACAGTTTTTAATCTTGCTGGCGTAATCCAGCGAGAGCTTCAGGATGACAAAGGCAGGAGCTGAAGGGAATGCAAATCTTTCCCTTACTTTATAACAGGACAAATGAAGTCCCATCGTTCTCGCTCGCAGTCCTCGCGCTCGTCGCCGTCGCAGCAGGCAGACTTATTTGAATAAGTTAAGTGTGCTTCTCTGAACGGTAAGAACGGGAGGAGAGAGTCGCGGCGGCTCGTCCTGCCAACGTATTTCTTCGACTCACATATCCGATTTGCCAACAGCGCAGTTGCTCGGAGGCCCTTTAAAACTGGGATCGCGAAAGATAAAGTAAATAGAAAAGTGCGATTTTCTTGTCGCAATTCTGTCACTGAAAAACAGCCAGCTACGTTATTTGGATTCCGTTGCTCGCTGTCCCCGTCCTTGGGAATAAAAGAAATTGCCCTGGGATGGAATTCTTACCCTTATTTCTGCTTGACAGTGTATTACGATCTGACTCAAAATCTGAAGCAGGACGACGCAGCGCGCGAAGAAACGCGGAATGGAGAGACTTCGATATGTGGTTCACGAATACAGCGAAACTATGCGGGATTATTCGCGCGATTCGGGAGACGTGTGCAAGGTCTGTGGTAAATATAGGGTACACAGGCACCGGCTACAAATTGCCTCAAAGTAATACCAAATTACATGTCAAAACTATGCGGCAAGCGGAATGGCGAGCTGAGTGAAATAGTTTATACAATTCGATATCGAGTTCCTGTCATGCAAGACACTGGTGAAATTGGTTGTAAGCTTGCTTACTTAAAAACCCGCCAATATTTGGCGATAATTTCTAAACGCAGTTATCGTTCAGTTTCGTTATAAATTCTGTCATGGTTTGGTATATTTTTCTATATTGCATGGTGTCTTTAACTCTGATTGTATGAATGAGTTTTAGTAAGAAGGCAAGTTAGGAACTTCAGAAAATTATGCAGCTCTGTGTGCAAGTAGAGTAGTTTATGCGTAAGACAAACCTATTTTTTGTTGATGCGAAAGTGTGGTTTTAGGGGGTGGAATCACCCCTTGGAAAAATGCAGAATTTTCTTTTTGCGCTTTTCTGGTTGCATATTTTTTTTATATCTACAAACTGGGTAAAAGTAATTATCGAATTAAGGGTTGGTGGTGGGTGTAACTTGAAAAGTATGGATTTTTCGATAATTATTTATATGCAGCTTTGTAAATATAAAAAAAGATACAACTTTGGTTAATACTTCATTTCGATATCTCTCACCGTTCTCGAGATATTCCACAAAGAAGAAAATTCTGCATCTTTTTCAAGGGCTGATTCCACCCCCAAAATCACCCTACATCCCCCGCATGAATTATTCTACTTGCACACAAAGTTGCATAATTTTCTGAAATTCGGGGTTGTCTAACTTCCCTTGTAAATGATGGATATAAAGAGAAGGGATAATGCTGGGTAGATCATGAGGCACGTTCGAATATCATGTTCAGTATATTGAATATCCTGACTTACTACCTATCATTAGCTATAATAGTCATCACTATCAATCAATTACATATGGGGTGCAGAATAAATGACTGAACTGTACTGGAAATTTCATATGGACTAATATAATGGACCTATCAATCATTCCAAATCGAATCTGCATGAAATTCATCAAACATGATGCTTCTGTGGTTGGTGAAGTGATTTACGAGATTTGCTTAAATAAAGTTGAAAGAGAAATATTCAATTTGACCATATATTTGTGGGGAATAACTGAACGCACTGTTATCCTGCCACCTTTATAATTACTAATATTTTCTGGTAGGTGGTAATTCGGAAGCAGTGGAGGAACATTCTTTACAATTAATAGTTACAGAATTTTTCCATAATGCAATGGATCAGCATCTAAAATCAAGTAACTTTCGTGTTAAACATTTTCCAATTACGCAGCTCGTTTCAGATTAATTGTAGAAAGACTAAGTAGTTCCATTATATCTATACGAATGTGGTAATCTGTGGTAGTAGATTTATTGCCGTATCTACTACCATTCTTTTTTTATTTAAAGAAACTTTCCCGATTTTTGGGCGAAATCTTTTTCAGATTCAAATCACGGCGATTCATCTTCTTCGGAAGGCTGCCATTTTAACATTTTTTTCATTTTCCATAATGAATTTACTACCACAGATAGCCACATTCATATAGATTAAGAATCTCTTTTCCTGTTTGTGTTTCAGATAACCCTTACAGTATTTTCCGTCAACGCCAAGACCACCCGATTTTTTTCAACGTTCTCAGCCAGCACTCAATATCTACCACGTTTTTTTTTACTATCACACAAAAATTCAGAACAATAGATGAAGATACAACAAAACAGCTTGCTAAACCTCAAATTAATTTGCCGAATCGTTTTAGTACAAGAAATTAACAAAAATTACCCCCTTAACACCTTGGCGTCCACGTGTTGTCGCATTCATATTTTCAAAATGCATCTAAGCTACGCTATCCAAAACCACGCGCCACTCGAAGTATTATTAATCAGTTCAAACCGTGTCGTAACAAACACAGGAAACACATGTGTATTTAACACTGTCTCACGGTCTACAAAGTACCGATTTCAATCAAACAGAAACTTCCCCCGAAACACCCCTTTGCAAACCAACCCCACCAAAAACGCAGCGTAGGGTGGCTGAATCTCTCAAAATTGAATAAAAAACCGCCAAAAACCCCCAACTCCAATTAAGAAACAGAACAGAGATTCATAGAAACCATACGCCGTAAACCTCCACGCAAACGAGGGCCGTAACATTTATCAAGGACGACCTGAAAGAGATGGACGATAAGGAGCCTAACGAGCAAACACGAAATACCGTGTGACAACCGCGGGTAGCCCAGAAGTGGTCATAATTCACGGGTCGCGGGACCGTCAAAGTTTCGGGATGTAAATTATAATTACGGCCTGTAGATGCATAACGGTTGAACGCTGGCTAAAAGTGCGGCCACCTGCCGGGGCGACTCGAGTTTGTGGGTCACCGAAGGAAACTATTACATTGCTCCCCGACGTTTTAACGCGGCCGTATATTTGACGGTAGAATTTGTTTACACTCGGTGTCCGGGGAATGCTTGTGACACATGGTCGCGTCGCGCCCCGCCGACCTGTCACGACCCTCATGCCGCGTTGGAAAAGTTACTCCTCAGTGTTTATTCAATTATTCGGCGCGGCGCGATGGATTTCATAAGGCCCGCGGCATCAAGCGCAGAGTGTATCGTTTCGAAAGGGGCCAGCCCCTTAGCTGCCGCGCGATCTCCATGGTAAATTGCCCGCTGCGAGCTGCTTCGAAGCTCCGCGTCGATTTAATGCGATGAGTAGCAGGAAATGAAAAATTGGAATGATAGCTAAGGAGGAATCATGTTTTTACGCTGCACGCAGATGAGGCGGTACTTTTTCGTGCTGTTTGCGAAGGGTGATAGGGAATTGGGGGCACAAGCGGGGGGAGGGTGATTATTAGTGTTAGAACGGGGTTGGTTGTAAAAGCAGCGCACTTTTAGGTCGCTGAACCTGGCTATTTCCACAGTGTTATTGAGTGTAAAATTTTCTTTTAACATCTTGTTGGTTTTTATTTCTTTTTCTGCGTTTTAGTGTGTGATATGGACGATTTGTTTCATTATATTGAGATTTGTTTATGAGAGAATGAGGTTGTAAGGTGGACCTGATTTCGGGGCAAGTGGACGCGTACTTTAGAGATCATCAGCATCGATTTACTCCAGAATAAATTGTTTTAAAAATAATTATTTTAGAGTGTTCATACCCGATATCATTTTGGGAAATCGAAATAATCACCGCATAGATCTCTGGGCCTGGCAGTCCTAGAAGAGTTGAAATATATAGCTCGTTTCCAATAATAGATATTAAATAAATTATTTTGGAGGAAAAAATCAAACATCGGGAGGGAGTTTTAAAATTATTCTAGAAAGAATTCTAAAAACCTCGAGCAAAGTACAGGATGCATGTACATACAATACATTCTTATTCCACGAGGAATTCTACTTCCAGGTAATCGATGTCTGATCTGTGCAATCTCTTACTACTGATATTTCAGAAGTGCTTTGATGTCGAGCGAAGAGAACGGTAAAGGCAAAACATTTCGAATGTATAAAACGAATATTATGATAGAAAATACAATAATCGAAACACAAAAGATGATAGTGAAACCAGGAAAGGTAAAACGCAAGAAGAAAATCCGATAAACTTACGGAACGTAAGTCACTGTTTCGTTTTCCAGAATACCGTGCGCTCAAGTCTCATGCTACTACTTTAGACTTCTATAACAGATTCTTCCAATGACGGCGTTAAAATAAAGACTGATATTTTGATTAAATCTGATAATTCAATTAATGAAAATAAACATAATTCCCTTGTATAATGTTCTCTTTATGAAAATGATGAAATATTTCATTCGCTTACAGTCCCTGTGATAAATCATAGAAAGAAATATTTCT
Source organism: Andrena dorsata (assembly GCA_929108735.1). Classification (NCBI taxonomy): domain Eukaryota; kingdom Metazoa; phylum Arthropoda; class Insecta; order Hymenoptera; family Andrenidae; genus Andrena; species Andrena dorsata. Next base: position 78,775,011 of record OV815488.1, on the reverse strand, counting down.
AAAGCAAATCGGTTTCTATTTGTTATTACAATTGCTCAATCTGTTCTAGAAAATTGTTATTAGCAGAACTTGTAGCTTATATTAAATGCAATATTAATTTTATAATAGAGGCGAAATTATACAGTAAAATACGATATAGGTCGATAATAAAATGAATCTTCCAGAGTATTTTAAATCTTCATTTTAGACTAAATGTGCAATGAATGTCTCTAAAGAATTCTAAAGTGTCGCTTACCCAGTAGACAAACTAATTCACGTGAATATATCGACCTCATTAATTTAATTTACCTAAATTATATCTGAGTACAAATATCCTCAACGTTAAGTACAAAATTTTTTTCCAAGGAAATTTTCCTTAGTCATTCCTCAAGAAGATCCTTTATCCCCCTTCAACGTAACTCTCGTTAGAATGAACTGACCTATTAACATTTAAATAGCCCAAAAACTATTATCTAATTAATTAAGTCCCTCAACGATGACTTCTACCTGTCACATACATCGTTTCTTTACATTCAAATTAGTATCCCGAAGTGATTCATACTGGCCACCTATATCACACGTAAAACTCGTCAGAAATTATATCTTGAGCTTTCGAATTTAAAAAAACTTCACTCTAACGAGTGTGAACATCAAAGAGTATAAACAACCCCTAAAGAATACCCTACAGAGGGTGGCCAAATTATTATACTCAAAACATTTTCGTAACTTTTTGGCAACATTTTAAAATGGATTTAATACGATTTAAAAAAAAAACTAAATTGGCAACTGAGGTTTCTGAAAAGAAACTTTCTTAGTTTTCCAAAACACTCATGAAAATTTGTCTACGATCATGAGTTCGCAAGCTATAGGTGTTCAAAATGAAAAGTAGTTTTTTCCCTTGATCGCGAGTAACTCTGTCAATAAAAATTATACGACAAAACTAAAAAAAACGAAATTAAAGAGAAATATTTGCTCTATAAGAACTCTTCATTGGATTTACCGGAAACAATTTTTTGGGCCCGTGCATACGTTCAAACTAGGCAAAAGTTTCTGGAACTTCGTTTCCTGCGTTTCACCTTGAAAAAACAGTATCATAATAAAAAAAATTAAATCCTTGATTCAAAAACTAGAAACTTCAAGCGTTAAAATGAGTTTTTTAAATATTTTTGCGGCCATTTTTCGCAAAGATACAGCCATTCCATCGCTTAAACTTACAAAATCTCAAACCCTTTTGTTTGAGTATAATAATTTGGCCAACCACCGTACATCCCTCACATCATCATTAACCTATTATAATACCATGAATTACTTCCCAAGAACAGAACATTAAATCCTCCTCTATCACTCAAGCGTCAATACACGGTTCCACAATATTTATCCCCACGTTCCTTTTGCTTTTCAACGACGCGCGACACAAGCACGACAGAAATTTTCAACGAGGACGGTTACAACGAGCCTCGGCGAAGCGACCACACATTTTATTGACAATCCACCAGGCAGCAGGAGTTACGCAAAATCAATAAAACGTAGTTTAAGCGTGAGCATTGATTTGTACGAAGGAACGTCGCGGGGGGTACAAATTATGGCAGCGTTAAAGCCGAGGTGTGGCGGAGAAGGTAGATCCTAATGGTTTGTCGGAAATTCAAATATTATCGAGCGCGCATCTACTTTCGTCGGTTCATACATAAAATATCAGCGGCGACGTCACTACCGCAATACATCAAAGTCTAACGGCTATCGGTTTAAAGGAATTAACTTCCCTCCACTCTCATTTCGGTAAATAAATTGAACGGCCTGAATCGAGGAATCCAACCAGGGATTCACCCAGAAACGGTACCAGGGGAGCAGCTGATTTAGGTGAATAAACTGCGATGTTTGATTCCACCATTGCATGAGTAGGTATTATTCTATCCATCTTGTATTTTATTATTCTACCTGCTATTCACTTTGAGAGTGATACAATGAAACTGAAGTGAAAAGTAGACACTTTTATACTCGTTAGTAAAGTAATTTGGCACAGTTTTTGAACTCATTTATATACAATGGTAATAATTCTTTTCGTAAGTTTCATTTAACATATTTTATATAATGTATATTTTATAAAATGTAGGTGATTTGATTCCAGAAGCCCTCGTTTGACCAAACATTGCTACAGTGTTACTGCAGGGTGTGTTCTTGATTTGTCATACCAGAGGGGAAAGCTTCTTACGCGATAAATTCTTTTAAATAACCGAGACGATTAAGATTCGTGCAGATAACACTGATTTATTGAAATATGCTTCCATGCGTTTCCACATGCGTGTAATGCGTTCATTACCAGTATATTAATTCTCAAACCTTGCGATATTACTCTTTCCTTAACCTTAAGAAGACTCTCGAGACCTTGAATAACCCGACACGTTTCTACAGCTATTGTATTATTTATTAGACTGCGGTCGTTTATGCAAATAAAACGTTTCTAGATACATATGAATCGCGCAAAACATATGCAGAATACAATAATAAGCCTTATTATAACCATACGTGAATGGTTCAAAGGCTAAATCTGTAGCAGAGAATGGGAAGAGAATGTTATGTGAATGCGGGATGCTGAAGCTTTATTTTCCACGTCGTGGCGAGTTAAAGAGAGTTATTACTTCCGTCTGAAGTGACGAAATGACAGAATGACTGAATATATTTACGCTGAAGTGGAAGGTGTGCACTTAATATACGATCTATCAATCACTTTCTCGTTGAAAGTAAAGTTTGGATAAGGCACGTTCGTATAACTTTCTTGCCTTATTTTATGGTACACATATTTTTCCTAAATCAGTCACTGTATATGCCTATGGATATTGGCGGCGGGTATCAAGTTCAGTCACCGTATTGAACTTATGACGTAGAAGCTAAGAGATTAACAGAAGCTCCTTCTTTAAGAATTCAACTTTTCTACAGAAAATTTCCTTGTATTCTTAATAATTGAATAAACAGTTGTGTCTATTCCTTTCAAAATATAATATTCATAATTTCATCATATATTTTCATCGATAATAATTGTCGTAAATCTGTATAACAGTAATTTTTCTTAACGTTTCTCTGACAAAATTAATTTATAACAAGACAAGAGCTATTTACTTCCTTAATTATTGCACTATTCAAGATATTATCAATTTCTGATATCACAATGAAGTAAGCACTTCGCCTTAAAATGCGGTCAAATGTTCCTCCGCCTTTTGCTCCACGACTGCCAAGCATATATTCACGACTCTCTGTAATATACTTCCATTCATTCGTATAAATTCTATCGAATCGTTTAAAACTGGTTCTACCATTTTGAATTTCTTCCTGTCGCCTGGCAGAATTCCAAAGTAAACTCGAATCAATACCAAAATCAGAATCAAATTTCTATTCCACAGAACCTTCTACTCTAACTTAATATTGATTCCCAACAATATTATACTAAACGCTGGATTTCTAACGGAAAAATAAAAATACAGCACAAAGGTACATGCATTCGCGATTAAAACAGCAGAAGTCATGAAATCTGTAAGAACGTTCTCGTCAAGCACTAAATTTTCAACAGTCAACGTGTGTAGCTTGAAAATTTCTTTCGAGAAACTGTCACTGAGGAAACAATTTCCTTCTCGAGCATGGTAAAAGTCCGTAAAAACGAAAGCGTCGGGAACATTAAAGTGAGTTCATTCTGCGTGTTTGTGATGCAAATCCTATCACAGGGATGATCGTTTCTTATTCGCGACGAGTTCTCGCGCGAGAGAAGCCATCGTCGAAAAGTTTGAAAAAGTCGACTTCGTGATGCATCCCCGCGAAAGTTCACTCGCATCCTGAAGGCGTCGTTGTAGATATTGCACTTCCCACTGCGAGATCGAGAAATAGCAGAGAATCCCGCCCGCCCCTGGTTCGAGAGTTTTTCAGCGCGGCAGGGGCACCCAACTTTTATCTGCATCGTAACTTACTGACCCGATAAGAATGAAAACGTCCCGCTGGACCCTGTTCATTTCACCTAGTGTAATGATAAAATACCGCGCTGGCAAAACAGGAATCGTAATTCATGGTCCTCCTTCGTTCTCATTTCTAAGTTGCTTCTTGGTTTCATCCTATTCGACGTCTTCATCACCATCGTCTTGCTTTTTCATATCTACTAGCTATTATTTGATACTATTATTATCCATGGCACGTGACACAGGTTGAATTGGGTCGATTATTTTCATCTTTTACTGGCGCAAGGTTTTGAACAATGGCCCCTTTAAGTTGGTCCCACGGCGTGGAAACACGCCGACGCCATCCGCAGTGCTAATAGATCGATTCTAATTATTTCTACTCGGAGTAATGTAATTTGAAAGGGTCTGCACTATAGGCGCACTGATTGCAGTACATGCTTTTGCACGATTAGAATTTTACAAGGACTTGGGAAGTTATTTTCTGCCATTTTAGCAGAATCAGACTTTCGTCCAGAATGCTTCCTGTTTCGTCCCGTTTCTTCCTTCGTTCACGTAATTTATCTAGAAGTCAATGAGTCGCGATGGCTTCATTATTCAAACGCCCGCCTCCTCCCAATGGAAAGGGAAACTTAATAATGCACTCCACTTCCGTAATTAACGATCGGATTCAATGGGCCGCGCGAATTAACTGGGTGTTTGTACAAAAGGCATTCCTTCCGTGTGATAAATAATTCCGCCACGATACTTTGTAATAATTATTCATGCCCGGTGCGCTGTAATTTGCTCCGATAATCGTTTCAGCATATGTGAGCTCGAAAGTCTTGAGATAATCGGTGTTTTTAAGAGAACTCTAGTATTTGGTTTAGATAATGAACGTTGAATTCAATTTGCCGTATAATGTAAGTTTATTGTATCATTTCAATTTATTACACTTACATACACGTACATTCCTTCACACAGAGTATATTTTTATATTCCTCCAATATACCACGAAGAGTGACAGGAACTGCAGTCATACCATGGAAAAAATCGATTACAAGTTCCAACAAGTATTCGACACGTATTTGCTGAGTACACATCGTGTTACCATCAGAAATGCCTTTCCTTCGTTCGTCACCAGTATTCACGGCACAGGGGAGCTTTTGTGATATATCAAACGCAACCGGTTGCGCCGCGACATGGAAGTGAAACAAATCAAAGATTCGTCGATACGGATCGGAGGATTTATCGAGCTTTAATGGCCCTGGGCACAGTTTCGAAAGAGTTTTCATCGTTCTCCCATAAACGTGGATGTTAGTCGAAATAATACGTAAGGAAACTACAATAACGATAAAATGTTACAACAGAATACCTAATGTGTGAGCATTTGAAAACGATAAAATCAACAAGACTTTTTACAATGTTATACTGCAGGATTTTTTAATTACATATAAGGAAATTCATTAAATTCTGTTCCTGTTAATTTGTCTACTTCACTTCGTAATTATTTTTCTTCAACTTCGTTAATATAATCACCTAGATTTTATATACTTTCAATTTTAGCGTTCAAAAAAGTATAATTTTGTGGAAATGATAATTTGATTTATAAAACTTTAGTAGAGAAACGGGTCCGTTTTCGTAAATTGGATTACTTTTTCGTGCCTATTTCTATGTGTTCGGAAATTACTGAGTAGTTTGCATTGAAATTTCGTGTTAAAATTCAAATAATCTTTAAGAAATACTTGGAGGATCGATCTTCTAGTAAAGAGTTTCGAAGTAAAACGTCATTTCCAATAGAAAGCTCCAGGAGGAAAGATTTTGAGGTCGATAATTTATTCGTCCCCACGGATTCATTATACAGGATGGAATCGCGAAATTACCGAGACGAAGATCGACGCGAAAAGTAGGAATTTTCTCCTTTGATAGAAATCATATCGTCTCCGTGAACGTCTGAATATTCATTATTATTCGCAAAATAATCCATCAGATCGGCGACTGTAATAGTAGCAGAGGTTCGAAGCTGAAAGGCGGTGGAAATGAAATGAGAGGGAAAAATCTTCCATCACAATTAGAAGGTATTCCTCTGCCCAACCTCTTCCATTTTTGCAGTCGGATATTGAATCGTTTCTGCGTTTCGATTTATTCACACCAACGCGGATTATGAAAAATATTACTGAAATTCTACGAATCGTTTTCTCCCTCACATCTCTCTGAAGTAAAATATTTTCTGGAATCTGTAATTACTGTGTCAAAACCCTTCCAATGCTGTAAAATAATATAAAAGCTATTTCAAATATTAGATTGCTAAGTAACACTGTGCGGACTCCGAACATGAACTTCAAACTCTATTATTCTATTTTGTTATATTTACTTATTGTACTTATAACATATATTTTAAAGATCTGCATGGACTGTTTAAACGAATTAGAAAACAATAGTGAAATGCAAATCATATTACAGCTTCTACAGTCACCGATCTTTATCTAATCGAGAAATTGTTTGATGAAGTGGCTGAAAAAGAAAAAAGCGCGGCCAAAATCAAAGATTAAAAAGACTAGTTGACATGGTACCGGTAATTAGTTCAAGCGGTCATATTCAAACGAGGAAGACAAGATTATTTAACAGCTGTTTGGAAAAGTTTTTAACCTACAATTTGAAGTAGATATTCTCTACAATATAAACAATTAATATGCGTTAATTTTATATCATAAATTTATGACTTACACACCGAACCGAACATTGCACGAACTCCATTATTAAAAGTTCTTCATATCTATACCATAATTCTCCTCTCCGTCATTTTCGAATCACAGAATTTCTCCACACCTCAGGAACCACATTTAAATTCAAAAGCCACGTACAAAATCAAAGCTCATGAAACACAATCCACCTATTCCTTCCCAGAGAAAGTATCCACGCCACCGAACAGAAGCAACGATTTAACCTAGAAACGAAACACCTACATCCGAAACGTTATCGTGTTAATTCTCCCCCGAAGTGGTCTTCGAAGGGATGAAGTATCCCTTTTACGACACACGAGCTCGTTCTTTACCGGCGACAGTGTCGGAGAGGTTGCCGGGCGCCCCTCGACTTTTCCGGGGACGTTATCTGGCGGTCTAGTATTCTGACCCTCTCGCTTCGTCGTCGGCCAGCGCTGAAATTCAAGCGACGCCCCTGACGCGCCATCGATCCTAATAATGGGCCGAAGTCGATCAAACGTCGCTCCTCGTGGAGGCAGTTAAACGGTGCAAATAGTGAGTAAACGCGATACGAGGAGAGCCAGGGCCTCTTATAAAGGTATTCACACCTCGCCTTCCTTTTGCCACGGTATCGGCTACCCCAGAGTAGTGTCAAACCCACCCCCACCCCACCGACGGCTCGATAATGGAATTTTCTAAGATAAACTTTTAAGCCCTTTCACGCGCCTTTGCAGCACAGATTTCATAGACCTGGCGAGATTTCATTGAACCTGTAAAATCTGCAAATATTATCAGACAGTGCATAATTCCTTCCACGCCAGATTGATCTTTTCAGAGGCGTAGACAGACTAACTTTCGATGGAAATTCTTCGTGTCGTCTCGCTTTCAGCGTCTCGTATCGCGAACAGACTCGCGGGAACAGGAAATGAAAGGTTGGAGAAGCAGTTCACTGGGAAATTTTCCACCCCTTTCCTTTTTTCCCCCGCGCCGTTACCGAGCTTTGAATGAAATGACGGACCACAATAATGAAAATCGACGGGGCGCGTTGCCAAGGCTAACCGTTAATATTGCTGCGCTGTAATTACCGTATTATTGGTTCGATCGTTAATCAGAAAGTACGGTAACACGACAGGGGGACGCAGAGAAAACACAGAATACGGCTGGAATAGGCAGATTCGCAAATTGGCGTCGTTGATTGAAATTTAATGTCACCGATACGCGCGCATGCAAATCAGCTCGTCGAGTGCACAAACGCCACGTCAAACCGTCGACAATTAATTCAGGAAAGAGCGAATGGATTACGAGTAAACCTCGTGGCGAAGACGAAAAAGTATGATAATAAAAGCAGTCATTTAGTCGATGCTGCTCCCATATTTCCTCATTGATTAATTAATTGGCTGGCTATGACGAGCTGAAAGTTTCATCGAATGAGGCAACTTCGGATGTTCCGATAGGATAAGCAGAATGACGAGTACCTAATTGAGAGAGAAAAGAAGTTGGACCGTAATTACGAGAATCTGCTGCTTGATGGGAACTTCCTTCATCAAATTCGCGAGAACTTGTCAACGTCAATTTTTATTAAGGAAGAACAAAAGTTATCTCGTTTCTTAGTTCCTTCGCTAAGCCAATAAACCTTCCGGCTGTATTGAGTATTTTAAATCACCCTGTGGATCCCTTGGTCCTATCAAGACTCTGCGAAAGATCGATAACGTTGTACCGAGAGCACTTCTTGCGCCATGAATTCGTGCAAGAAGAGTATCGAAGGAGACGAGATGGAAAAGGGTGAGCAGGCGTTTTGTTTGAAGCACGCTGAAGTCAAATTTCAAAGACGTCAATTGTTTAGTAATATGAACTCGTATAATGACATCGATCGTATATTGAAATCGATCAAAATTTTGAAGGTCGAATAACCATGAAAATCCTTAAAGAAACTAAATGTCTCGAAAGCCTTGGAAATCTTAAGGAAATGAATTGAAAGTTTCCAATACAATAGAAATAGTGCTATTAAAAGATCAAATTATTTTCTATGAAACTAAAAACTTTCACTTTTCAAAGTTTATCCACACACAACATTCGATATCTTTCAAATTAACCAGAGCTTGCATTTCCAGGTATATGATAAATAATTTCAAACTTCTATTACATATTCGATAAAACAGGAAACATATATGACTCCTCGCTAAGCTCTGAATGTCAATTTTAATTAATTAATTGAAAAATCGAGAGAACTCAGATATGTTTGATATTGTACTAAAAGTACAATATCAAAAGTGGGCCTATATTATATACGTTCAAATGCCTTAAATATCGCGATCTTCCTATTTACATTAGTGCAAGCAGAAAGGCAATTTTCTGTACTTCCTGTTCAATTTCGTCTCTTTGAGGATCACTAATTGCGCTACGCGAAATCGCATGTAATTGAGCCAGCTTCCATCCCATCGCCGTGTATTAACGGACGATAATAGGCTTCTTGATAACTTAATTTCTCCATTCCCGAAATCGCCGCTCCAATTGCAGCCGAGAGACGTTGATCGATAATGGTCAACGTGGCATCGCGTGATCGCAGCCGTTCGATCTTCATTACCACTCAATAACGACGACAGTTATTTATCAACTACTTTCAACAGTAACAAAAATATAGAAAGAAGATCTTATTAAACTGATATACAGTAGCTAATAATCGCTAATAGTGTATACTGTTGATACGACGTTAAACCTATAAGAAAGAAAAAACATCGCGTCTTTCTCTTTTCTCATGTTGCTTTTTGTACATATGTCTACAATGCATAAACTTTATTGCGCGAATATGCAGTGAACTTGTAGGACCGTGACTAACCTCGTATATTTTTAGATTATGACGTGATTTGTTTTTCAAATTTCTATCTAGCCGGAAAGTAAGTTGTTATGTTATGTTAAAAATGAGGAAAAGAAATGTGCAAGGTAAAAGGTGTTATCTACTAAATTAGTGTCTGCAGGTAATAACCTATGCAACTGAAATGCTATTCTGAAATATCATGACATACAAAACAGGCTCTCTAAATAATTCTATTCCTTTTTCGAGGCATCTAGAGATGCTTCCTTTTATCTTTATATTGCATCGCATAGATAATTCTTTTTACCCAATTTCTAAGCTAAAACTTCCATTCCTCCCTCAAAAGACGAATTCTTTCCTTGAATAAAAATTTCAAGAAATCCTCTGACTTCTGACTTCATGTATCGTTCAGTCGCTCCTAAATCATACAATTTTATCGATTGCTTGACAGAATGTCGCAGAACCCGTCGGCCCACATTCCACCATAACAATTCCGCGTTGCATCGCGTTCCTGCAAAATTAATAATAAATGCAGCGTGTAATATCACAGCCCTGTTGATAGGAACAAATATCGTGGCATTAATAACGCGTGGGCGATCCCAAGGGAAAAATATGACACATTCGTGCAATTAATTTCTAATTAAAGAATAACGATTGCTCCTCGTTATTAATCAACGAAGCAATAATATAAACATCTCTGGGTTTCACGTGTTCGTATGCTCGTAAGCAGTGCTACTCTACCAATACTCACTGCTCACGTTAACAAACAGTATAGTCGACCCTGCGTGGACGTAAACAAGTGGCAACGAAACTTCTTGACAAAGTTTGGCAAATCTTTGACACACCAGGAAACTTCGCGAAACGTGCCCCAAAGCTTTTGCTACATTGCACCCAACAGTTTTTGCGCGATTGTGTGCCAATTCTCGTGGTACAAACTCATGCATACCGAGGATGCCTTCGATGTTTCCTTTTTGTCAAATCAGATATCGAAACGCGCTATCTCCGAACAATAGATGTGGGTCATGTCATCGGGAGCGATCGATGAAGGAAATGCCCAGATAAAACCATATCTATACATCTTAGCTCACGATTATAGTTGAGAGAGCACTGTTCAAAATCTTACGCCACTGGAAGTGATAGTTATCACTGTCTACAATGTTTGTTTTGCACGAAAGGGCGACGCGAGAGAAGACATTGAAAACCAAAAGTTTTCATCTGCGATGAGTCTGCATGTACTAGCAATTCCAGACGTCAACGACCTCGAGTAGAACCAGCAAACTTGACAGAACCCCGCAGCCTCGACCAGAATCCAAAAACCCTCTTAGAACCGACGCGATCCAGTTTAACGCAGTGGAGTAGAGTCAGAGATTACGAGAGCTGCTGGTACTTCGAGGGAGTGACCCAAACAGATCGCAGCGGGGCTGTCCACGGTTGGCTGAATCCGCCGTAATTATTTGGACGTGCGTAAACAGCGTCTGTCTGAATCGACGTCCGATCGAACAAAGCGTGTTTCTTTGAAGGAGGAAACAGGAACTGGGCAAGAAGTTCGATTGGGTCCAGCGACCTGCTTCGCGTCTTTTGTGATCCATTCGGCCTGGACGGGTCGAAGCGACTCTATTTAGATTTACGTGGCTTTATCGACCCCTTGATATGCGCATCGAAGTTCAGGCCGACTACCGAGATGCCTGACCCACTTCTGACCGCCTCCTTTACAAGATGTGACTAACGTCTACGGTGCTTGATTGCCCTTTGCAGGGTCTGGATCGCGCTTATGAGATCGAGCGATCTTCAATGCTTCGGCCAGGGATTGTGCAAAATACGTGAATTTTGAAAGACTGTTTGGGTGACTTTCATAAGATTTTGTAAGATTGGCATGTCTTAGGAAGACAAATGAATGATTTTTCAGGTAATCGTTGAATTCCGTCTGGTCTCGTAACAGTGTTTCCTAACCTTTTTTTTAATTACGACACCCTTTAAATTATAATATTCAAGTAACCTGCGACCCCTGCCGCCTGTATAAGGTAAGGTAAATTTAATAAGGTAAAGAGAACACATTAAAAATCTGATATTTCAGATTATACTTTTAACTTATTAATATTGAATTATCTTAATACATATAGTAAATATACTTAAAGATCTTTATTATATACCTAGAATTATCTTATTTAGTGTGATGGTTATGCTTGCATCTGGATAACCAGCTTATTCTTTTTATCATTTATGAAAACTCAGTGTTACATCATTAATAGAATATGGCAATGTAATCATGTTAAAATAAGTAAGTGGTAGGAATCATCAACTAAAAATAACTGTGGCGACCCACCAGAAAACACTTCGTGATCCCCTTGGGGTACGACATCTGAGTAACTACGAGATTGCATCCAACTCCTAAATGGGATAGCCAAACCTCGCAGGGTTAGGCCATTTTTTGCGAAATCTAAGAACTCCGACTGAATTTGATATTATTCAACAGTGGCATGATCCCCAAATTGGGCAATCTATTTGGTAAGATTCGACTGTATGATAGTCTCCGTTCAGATTCCCTCAGATCCCCATTAGAGGATATCAAAATGGCACCATCTGACTCAAGATGTCTAGTCGTGATACGGGACTATTCTCCTGCTTGACTAAGAGTGCACAGAAACTGCTTTAAAAGCCATTGAATGTTTCTCAAGAGGTGCAGAGGTTAATAAATCAACTGCAATTTGATTCAAGTTTTCACAGTTGAAAGGGCATAAATATAAAACGGCTTTGCGCGCTTCAATTTCAAACAACAGTAAGCGAGGAGAATGCGGAGTAGCTTGGACAGCGAGATAGGAGTGTATCGTATAATCCGTGGATTACTCGATCCAGGATTAAGGTTACGGTGGCGACAGTAATTAATGTCTCGACTCTACTAAGGTACACAGTCCAGCAATATGCCACGCGTCTAAATTCACTGAACGCATTAAGGCCTGGCACAGAGCAGTAAAATTTCTGTAAAATTAATAAGAAAATCTGGTGACTCCGTTAAGTAATTCCATTTCAATTCATAGATATAACAAACACAAAAGAATTTTATGCTGCTACTATTATTTCATATGCCAATTACATATACAGTGATCACCTGAAATACGCCCACCCAGCCTATGTTATTTCGTACTTACATATAATAAATAATATAATAAATGTTTACACATTTTTATATTTAATTCTAAATGTATATATGTACGCTAAACTGTACTTATACACTTTTTAACACGTTCCGTGCCACGTAGGCCACCGTTGGAAAAAGGTACAATGGTAGTAAAAAAAGTTTAAAACTAATAGTTTTATGTCTGTAGAATAAACTTAATATTACGTATGATGTTGGTTATATTTTTACGCTATACGTTGATTTCCCTCGCCTATTTTATAACCCCTCCCAATCTATGGAATATATAGTGTAAAATATTATTCTTTCTTATGGAATTATCTTATTTTTGTTACTGTTCAGAGTTTATATTTCCTGTTGACCACTACTGGAGTAGAAAATGGAGCGGAAAATGGAACAAAAGAATGCTGAAATTCGGAATAATATAAAACCTACAACTACTATTTTCCTATAATTGAAAACCGCAATTTATTTTTCTCATCATTTTTTGTAGTCCTACCAAAAATCTGAACTTCCATCATGTCACGAAACGGATTAATTAATTAAACCTACCTGGGAATCTAATAAAATATGAATACATATGCGCGTGCATCAATTCTAGCTTGATCTGCGTGTTTTTCGACTTATATCAGTTACCCCTGAACTAATTAATACGTTAGTTCGGTTCGACTGTACTACAAAGTCCTCATGGGAGAGAAGCTTTGATACTTTGACACAGGTATTTTTAAAAACGATTCGTGTCACGTGCACAAGGGAAGCAAACAAATGTATTTCAGAGTTTTAGTATAATAAAGACTGGAAACGTAGAGAGAATATTACTGAAAAAGGACATCCCCTTCAAAGCATCGCGGTGCGTGACGCCTGGTGATTACTTCTGACGAGCGTAATCGCGAAAGGGAAATGTAGATACGCCTTACGATTCGAGTATCGTCTTCACCTTCGAAACTGACACTCGGCTATTCCGAGATTAATTAATCTGCCCGAGTTAAAGAAACATACAAAAGGTCGACCGTTTGATCTAATTAATTGCGCGGCTCAGGGTGAGCCGCTGTTTGGCATGCAAAGAGGGAAAGATCAGTACAGAACGGCTGGTTTAAGTGTTTCCTCCTGAGAATCCTCGGAGTGCTCTTGATTAAAACGGCGTTAGTGTGCAGGGGACGTTTTTTCGCCGTTTACGATAACTCTCGAAGCTTAACAAGCAACTTTCACTCTTCTATATTCCTCTACTAGTTTTAAAATGCACGAATTTCAGTATACAATGATAATCTTGGTTATCTAAAGGACCAGTGTGTCTATTTTTCTTGAACATCGACGTTATTCATAAATTTTCTTTGAATTGGAAAATATTGACTAAATTTCACGAAATACATAACCACTTGCTAAAGAGGAACCACTTTGGCAGAAGCTACGAAGAAAAACCACAAACGAGTGTCTAATTGACAAACTTGCAATTAACTATTAAACCAACAACTAAATTAAATGCTCCCTTTTATACATAAATATATTACCCAGCATAACGTTATTGGTCAACGAACACGGCTGGATGAAATAATCAATACTCTTACACCACAAGCAAAAGAAGTAAGTAGTAAAAGTGAAAATAAAAATTGCCAAGTGAATGTTTGCGTCCAAAGGTACCTACCCCTTGCCTTTCTACGAAAAAAGGTATCTCTTTCGAGTTGATGGTTCGAATTCCATACGTACATGATCGAACAAAACAGCGAAAATGTCAGGTACACGTCCCCGCGAAGCAGGAAATTGGTTTGCTAGACTGAAAGGTCGTAGAGGAAAGTTGTTAGCAGCGGAAATGCGTTTCTATCTGACTAAGGAAACATCTTTCTCTTGATACTCCTTTGCTGTGTTTGTGTCAAACACACAATAGCGACGTCGCTGAATCTTTCTGTTTTTTGTTTTAATTTACCTGCTGGTTCGATCGCATTCTCATTTTTATATGGTACTTCTTCATAGTTAAGTGGAATATTTTCGCAATGGAACTCGTATTCGAGATTTCCACTCGAATAATTCATTAGTGCGGCGATACCAACGCGACAATTAAGGATGACGGTGAGTTTCGGCGAAGGATCCTCTGTTCGTAATGGAATTATTCGCACAATCCCGCGGCAAAACAAGCGATTCTAGTCGATTTAGCGTCTACGTGGGAGCATCTTAGAAACTAATTTGCCTGTTTAATTGAGGAGATCACGGGATTTCTGTTACATTCGTCTGATTGTGTGAATAGACGTAGACGACGGAATTCATTACCATTGGAATAATATTAGCAAAATGTTAAAAATTGGCTGCTTGAAGGTCCCCTTTTATGTACTTCATACGGAACTTAATTCTGTACCTATTCGTTACTTTCACTGAAACCTTAAAACGCCATTGATGCTATCTACCTTTTTTTTTTTAATTTTTGTGGTGGTCGTGAGAAGCTTTTAAGTTATATGTAATTATACTCCTGTAGGTACTCATGGTGTCTTTATTGGTAAATTAACAGTCGAGGGTGTTAAGCTGGATAAGAAATTGAATTACTAGCTTTTTATTCTTCTCTATTGTCACAATTTGAAAGAAATAGAACCATTTACCTACAGTAGAATCTGTAAAATACAAATTACTAGAGAGACGTGATCGTTAGAATAAAAGAATTTTCAGATTATGGAACACTCACAATCTTCACATTGTTTCGAATAATGATGCATATAAAAATAATAAAAATGAAAACTAATATAAATATACCGTCACAGAGCTTCCATCGGGAAGCACCTCCTTTCCCATTGTACCTACCTTCTACCATTTCAGTCACACTCTGTATAATTTGATCGTTATAGAAGGAAGGAAGATACGTTTGTATCTATTTCGATAGTAAATGATATACATAGGTACACACAACGTACCCAATCACAGAAGAAAAGATTGTTCAGATAATACAAGGTTCGATTGACAGAATATCAGGATAAGAGAACGTTCCTGTAAGAAATGTTTACATACTGAAGGTATCCACTGTCTTATCAGGATACAGATGGTAATTACTTTACACAATGAAACATGTGACTAAATGAACTAAAGAAGCTATTTGTTTTGGCCATAAGATCCTAGAACTTGTGTTGATTATAATGAATATGGTGTTGGACACGGAGGATGAACAGAGATTGGCTGAGATTGATGAGGTGGTCTAAGGTTGATTGAGATTGACTGGCGATGACTAGGACAAATTGGGGTTAGCAAAGGTTGACAGAGATCGTCTGAGATTGACTGGATATTAACGAAAGTCGATCAAGTCTGCCTTACATTTACTGCATATTAATTAGGGTTAGTTGAAATTGACTGAATGTGAACAAAGGTCCAGCTTGTCTGAGATTTAAGCAAGATTGATTCAGACTATGCAGTTTCGTCAGATAATAATTATACCTGACTAAAATTAATGAGATGATAACCGCGGATCATTATTTAAGTTTTCCTGGGACCAACTCCATATTAATTATGAACAATAAAAATATCAGGCGATTTTTCGTTTGTATCCGTTTGCGGTTCTTCAGGGTGAAAACACACCCTTAAGGTTAATGAATGTTTTGCTATTTTCCTGTATATGAAAACAGCAAAACTGTAGCAGATTAAAAATTATTACAATGGAAACTTGACGGCTTTTTATGCCCTTTAAATTCATGTAATTGAATTGTTTAAAATTTGTAGTGGGTCTTTTAACTATTTCATTGCACAGTTTTATAGGTCATAAAAAGCCGTTATATTTCCATTCAAATATTTTGTTTATATGTTAAAATATACAAGAAAGTGGGAACTCACACATTAACCTTTAAGGAGAGTTTTCCCCTGAAGAACCGAAAACGGGCACAAACGAAAAAATCCCTGATACTTCTATTGAGGTCCTCTAAAAACCTGCCCCATTTAAAAAAAATCGAAATATTCGGGTAACCGAACTTCCCTCGCGAGCTTGACTGAATATTCACACAGTTTGATTGAAATTAATGAAAAGTGACTCAAGTTACCTTCAGTATTGTTCACAAACTTTACCTTCATGTACACTCTACGAGTATTAGCCGAATGGAGTTTCTAGATTTCTAGATTGCAATCTTTTAAAAATTTGGCCAATTCGAAACAGAGAGTGAATAAGAGTATCAAAAAATCGCTGTAACCTGTGCCCTTCCAAAACCATTAATAGAAGAAGAATCAATTTTAATACACCTATTTCGAATACCTTCATATAAAATTACAAATTACTGTACACACAAAATTCCAATTAAATCAAAGACTATTAATATTAACAACACCGATTATAACTGATAGCATACAGACTACACACCAGTAGTAAAAAAATAAAACAAAAAGTACGCAAACGGTGATTATAATATTATAAACAAGGCTCAGCACAAACTCCTGTTATAAAATTTCGCCGTAATTCGAGTTACTAACTCCCAGGATATTACTGCGAAAAGCGTAGGATTAACATGCACAATACTTTCAGACTCTATAAATAAAACTTTTCCGCCCCATTGACATGCTAACGTTCAATTTATACAGGTCACCGAGGAGCACGTAAATCCACGCGAAATTTCCAGCGACAATGTAAAAATCATGTACCTCTGCTTCATAAATATTTTCTTGACCATGAGCAAGATATATATACATATGCGACTGAAGCGCATTATCGATACACCGAAAGCGAAAGTGACGCGTTTTTCTTCCGTTTTCCTCCTCTCTCTCTCTCCATTTCTTTGCGGACATCCAGGCAAACATTGGTATTAATATTCAATTCACAGCTCGTACCGATGGCTCGAGGGATTAGATTAGGTATGCATCGTGCTTCCGAGAAAACGTTTGAAAAATTTATATAGCGACCAAGTATTCGCGACTACTCGCGTTAACAACGAGGAAATACAGAAGTACATTATTAAGTAGTTATTTAGTAGTTTCGTAAAAAAAACCCTGTTCCGAAGATTCGCGAGGTTAATTTTAAATACACGGGTTGTTTGAAATGATTCGGGGTTGTATCTGTTTGGTGACATCCACTGTAACTAGATTTTGTTAACACAGTAGAGCCTTCATTGTCCGAATAATTTGAAACGTAGAAGAAATATTGTGGATATTTATTATATTCTTCGTTTGCCAGCTAATTACCATTCTCGGGACACTGTTGTGCTGTATAATAATATATCAACGAAACGGAAACAATGAAACTCAAAAAACAATATAACAAAAAGAGTAACAATATACAAAAGAAATTGTTAAACTTTAGCAACGCGGTCAGATTGGACAAGAACACTAGAACGCGAAGAAAATAATAATAATACCTGCGTAATAAATTAGATATCATTTTTCATGTGAGACTTACAATTAGTTATAATGTCACTCATTCCATTATTCGAAAAAATCGACTACTCAGTCATCTTGTAACTACATTACTTAGTTCGGATAATCGTGGTCCTACTATATTTTTCAAACTAATATCGTTCTTTAATTCTCTTCAACTGGGGATCTTTTATTTTTTAACTTATATCGATTCTTACGTTTATCACTAGTATTGAATTGACTGGAGGATGGAAAAGAAACCTAGGATTCTTTAAAAAATTCCTTCCTCACAAGAATTTGTTGCAAGTAGTTTAGAAAGCCGAATTTTCATCCTAGTAAATGCACTTTGCCTCTTCAGTGACCCACTGGTTAAAGTGATCTACAAACACTTGTTTAACGGCTTACGGAAGCAACGATATATCTTCCGTGGCACTTTAGGTGCACTATTCAAGCGACAATACGTCATGTACACATTGAAGCAGCGCTAAATTACTCCATGATGAAACGTAACGATGAATTATTAAATTGAATAATTTGTCCATAAACCCGAAACGCAGAACGAGGCGTGCAATCAATACGTTGCACCAAAACAACGATCACTTGTAAATCCGCGTTATCATAACGAGCAACCCCGTCACTTGCGCCGTTTTAAATAATAATTGTCAGAGATATGCATGAACAAAAGGTCTACATATTTTTTTAAACAATGCCTTTGCGAAACGAAATACCTTACACGTATGAATTCACTCAGCGCCTCTAAATAACACATTCATTGCAATCTCTTTAAAAACATCTAGTACCTATCATAATGTTTATATAAAAAACACACGTTTTCCATACAGAATTCAGAACTCCAAATAATCAGCTTCCAAATTAAACTCCCCAAATTGTTACAATGGAAATGTAACTCTCCAAAGGAAACTATACTATTAAATTATATAAAAAGAACTGGAAAAATTTTATAATAATATACTCAAAGCTACCCCGTCGTATTATTTCAAACTGTACCTCGATGACCACTGAAAATCCCACCCACGCTAACACGACGTTTCTCCTTTAGAATTACCTGTAGAATCCACCGCGAATGTGTTTGCATCCCCCTTGCCCCGAGTCAACCCTATCTTCGCGAAACGTGGCTGCACCGTGAAAAGGATTAGCGAGTAATAACCGAATGGAGGAATAATTAGAGTGCAAGGAAAGCACTTGACGAGGGAACGAACAACGGAGAGGGTGGCGTACCCCCAATCGATTCTTGAAAGGAGAATGAGTTCTATCAGTCACCGGACGCGGTAATTAAAAAATGAATTATCCCCGTTCGTCAGCGACCGTGGCCCGCACAGGCTGCGCGATAATTGACGCGGGTCAAGGTTCTGGCTTTGAACGGATGATGATCGTTCGAGGTTAAGCGATTAATGAATAAATAAGACGGGGAAGTGATACCTCCTGCAGCCGATGCCCGTATTTTCGTGTTTTCATTCACGCAGCTTTATCTATAGCCCCTTAAAGAGGGATATGCTCAGCGGTTCCGTTTCCTTAAAGCGGATACGTCGAATTTATTTTCCACGTCGTTGGCGCGACACGCGGTCCCCGCCGATTTATGAAGGAAATTCGACCAGTAAATCTTCATAAATCCCAATGAAGGCACTTGATAAACGGGAAATCTTCGACGTCTCCCAGGGAACCCTGCACCCCCCACCCCCTCTTTCAGACTCCTGTTTGCGCACGTTATGGTCCAGTTCGCGCAAGTGGTGGGACTTCGAGACTTTGTCTTGTGAATGTTTGGAACAGATGAAGGGTACGGTGTTTTGGGAATTTCAAAGCGTCTCGAATGGGTTTGAAAGTATTGGAAATACTCGGACGTGAAAGTTACAACTCTGATATTTATTGCAGCTAAAGAAATTTGAATAAAATAGAAAAAGGTAGAAAACTCAACAATTTCAAGACCATCAACACCTTCAAAAAATATTAAAATTTGCAAAACTGTTACTACACAACCAAACACAAGGCGCTTGCAAAACTCTGATATTTATCACAGCAAAAGTAATTGAAATAAAATAGGAAAAAATAGAAGGTAAACCATTAAATTTCCAAAACTTAACCATTTCAGGACCATCAACACCGTCAAGACTTTATAAAATTTATAATATTGTACAGACAACCGACCGCGAGGCACTTGCAAAACGATTTGGGTTCACCCAAGTTTCGAGCTTTAACTCAGCACATTCTAAAGCGTCTTAAATCCCGTCACTAGCTCCGCGAACCGATTTAAAAGGGCGCCCTCCCCAAAAAACTACAGCGCAACGTCGATTTCCGGAGAATGGATTTAATGAAACGTAACGTAGTCCTCGAGAACGCTCCAAACGCTTCCTCAATCCCAACAGACTTTCCCGATAGAGTCCGATATTTCCGAAAGCACCACGGGTCCCTAGGAATAATTCCCTTTCAGAGGATCTGGTGCGAGCGCTGCCTCGAGATTACTCGAAAATAACGCGACACGAATGCTGAAAGGGATCCCCGATTTCCTGTCCACCGATGCGCGAGATACCTCCGAATGCACAATGAGCAGTATTCGAATGGGGGTGGAAAAACTGTTGTTGCTGGAGCATGAATCGAAATTGTCGTGGTTATACAAGGAACTGAAAAAGACATTGAATGTGGCGCAATATGATAGTGATTGTGGTTCGCTGCTACTTTACATTGGGACATGTTTAGTATTTAAATTCAATGTAGAAAAACTTGAGATTAGTAGAAATAGTCATAATGGATATGATGTGGATTTTAATATTGTTTTATGAGTCTTCATTCGTAAATTTGCTGAAAGTGATCACCTTGAGCTTGAATATTACGCTTTATTACTTATTCTAAGTAACAGTAGAATTATTTGCAGATAACCATGTAGAAGCACATTCCAGAAGAAAATTATTGCAGTGCTAAGGTAGAAATCTTTTGAACGAGATTGAACAAGAAGTTCCTATAAATTAGTTTTATCACCTCCCTGTGCCAAATTTACCACTAAAATTACATCCAGGTTTTATGATACATCATGTGCACGTTTACTCGTATATCAACCCTTTGCGCTCCAACTTTATTAGCTCATCAAACGCAGAACTTTGAAATAGTAAAAAATACAGTATAGTGATTTAAAGATCAATATAGTTCATTTAATCCTACAAACCACGAATTCTTCCACTATTTCAAGCTTCAAAAATACCAGTGTATAAGCTTCCAACTTTGATGTGCCTGGGAAGCATATTTGAAGTGCAAAGAGTTAAAACATTTCCCTCTATTTCATTGCTTGCTCCTACATCCCTTTGCATCTTGCAAAAGTGAAATAAAATGGCAGGAATGAAAAGGCGAGGAACAAGAATGGGAGAAGATGAAAATGAATAGGTAAGTTAGAATAATCTGTACGAACTGGTGGAGAAAGGAAAGGGATGGAAGAAGCAGAGGAACGTTTGTAGTTATATCGCGCTGTAACGAGTCTTGGCCGAAACAAATCAAGTCGAAAGGGTTGCCCCGTAACAAAAGCGAATCCCCCGGAAGGACGGTGTCATAAATAATGTGCATCTTATTCGACTTGGCCCCGAGGGTGGGCTAAAGTGCGAAATTGTGTAGAAGTGCACACCGCATGGATTTAAAAGTGGATACAACGTCAGGTGTAACCTGAGTGTCAACGGAGCGAGGCGAGAGCTCGAAAGTATGCTGAATAGGCTTTCGAAATAGTCTGCTAAGATATCGAGGGAGATGTAACCCGTGAAATATAAGGTTGAAATTCCTTCCTCTCTCTGTTAGTAGAAGGAGGAAAATACTTTCAAGCGTTGCAACGATAACGTCGAGGGCGTAGAAGGAAATCTAAAAGGGGATTCCTCGACTATGAACGATAATGATGAATGGCGGATGAAACTAAGAATCGACGCAAATGTAGGTTGTGAATGAGTTACTTTCCAGTTTGAATTTCAATTTCAACGTCGAACGGAAAACGGAATATTGTGTTCTGAGGAGGATTGATTCTAAGTGTCACATCCTTAAAAAATAGTCGCAAGCTGAAATAAGACCGATTCTTCCAATTTTATTCGACCTAATTGATGGAGTCGAATGAAAATTAAAAACGTACAGAACCTCCAATATCCACATTTTTATTAGCTGAGAGTGCTATTTTGGAAGCTTTATTATTCAAACGTTTTATTAGCTGCATAGAACGTGGCTTCGCAAAATATTCCTTCTGGCATTTAAATTTTATCTATATCTGCAATCTTAACAATTTAATATGAAAGTGATAATGAACGTGTTCACATGCAATAATGGTATAAAATGAAAACGTGTGGCGTCGGCTGTAGAAACTAAAGAAGAGATTATTTAAAATGTGGAGAGTGGTAGAAGCGTCGTAAACTTGGCAAGGATATATGGTATCGTAACTAAGATTACTGGCATTAAAAATATCTTTATGGAGAATTTTTTAAAGCGTTCTTATCACAAGTAAAAAGCTTTATGCTAGATACTTTGAAGCACAAGAAAAATATCGTCGAAGGCAGCTCAATAAACTAAAATAGTTTAGAGGAGGCTTTGCGATATAATTTAATCATTTCCAAACGCAAAGCGGGAGCGAAATAATTTAAATTTCAGTGAACAACTGTTTAATATCCTCAATTTGCAACGTTCTAAATAGACACGACTCTGACCGGGATAAAGACTTTCAATCGAAATAAGTGCCACTCGCTTAAGTACACTTTCGCTAAAGCAGAGCAGGGCATCATTGCTGTATAATAATCAGCTCTTCTGGAATTACTACACACGAACGCTTGCTCCACTCACGAAACAAAGATCCCTACGTTTGATCGCGTGAATCAGGTGAATATGGCGAATTGGGCAAATATTCTACGCCCAATTTATTTAATCTTCACGAACTCACGAATTAATTTCTGTGTTACATGGTTACAAATTTGAGCTCGACTTTACTATGTAACGTGTATAAATTAGGTAAAGAATCTTCATAGGGGAAGAGTGGGTAGCCCCGGACACTTAAATGAAGCACAAAAACAATATACAACCAATAAATTGTAATCAAATTACTAATTGAGGAAATCAAAATAAGCACCTCCTGCTGCGTTATAACTAAAAAAAAGAACATATTTCTTAAATAATTTAGCTAAATGGTTAAGAAGCTTAAAAAATATTAAATTGTGAACAGTAAAATCAATAAGACATGTAACAATACTTACATTTAATATACAAGAAGCACCAATGAAATTTAATGGCCTCAGTAACGACACTTTTAGTGGGAAGAAAAGTGATTATAATGTCGGATGCGCTTGGCGTGCACGCTACTACTAACTTGCAACTGTTTCTGGGCTCAGGCAGCCATGTTAGAATCTGTCATTTGTTTTTCTATGTGGCATGGTAGTGAAAATACAATGTCCGGGGCTACCCACCGTCCGGGGCTAACCACTCTTCCCCTATATTTAATACCTATGATAAATACTTAACAGAAGCAAAAATAACGAGCTGATTTTATGCATGAATAATTAAGATATAACGAGATAAATCCAAGTAGGGGAGAGGTGCTATAAAAGGGACATTTTTGTTCAGCGTCCATTTCTGACAATGTCGTTATAGGAATTTAAAAAACAAGGACATCAATAGAAAGCATGTTTATTCCCCTTCAAGAAAAGTATAATAAAAACTCATCAATTATAATAGAAAATAACAAAATCTTCAATTTTCAAATAAGTAGCAAATGTCCCTTTTACGGCTAGGTGGTTTTAAATGGGACAGCATAAGTCATAAAAGGGACACGTTAATAAAAATAAAGTTATTAAGTATTACAATTATAATTGTAAATCTTAATGATTCAAAACAATGGGATCTATGAAAAAATTAACTCTTTGTAACATAAATCTTATCGTGACTTATCGTTAAAGCTTTAGCAGCTTTTTTAGTTATAAAGGAACATTTTTTATAAAATTTATGTCTTACAAACTAAGTTCAACATAGGAATACCCGCGAGTGGTAAATATAAGTATATAAAAAATCTATAAAATAATAAAATAAATAATAAAATAATATTTAAATAATAAAGTAGTTTAAAATGAAATCCTACTTGAACAAAAATGAGACTAATTGTACTAAAATAGGCAGGTGTCCAGCAGTACATGTCTATGGAAGGGACAGACATGAAACGGTTGTCCCATTTAAGACTTGTTATGCTGTCCCTTTTAAGACTATAAGTGAGTTTAACATAATA
This sequence comes from Andrena dorsata, assembly GCA_929108735.1. Classification (NCBI taxonomy): domain Eukaryota; kingdom Metazoa; phylum Arthropoda; class Insecta; order Hymenoptera; family Andrenidae; genus Andrena; species Andrena dorsata. The sequence continues at coordinate 78,750,926 of OV815488.1, read as the reverse complement.
TAACCTCAAAACAAAGAAAACAATCAATTAAGCTTACTTACTAAGTATTTTCCTTTCAGTTGAATACAGGATGTTTTAATGATATAATAGTTCAACAGTTTGTATATATCTTGTTCGCAGAAAACAACACAGAAAATCAACGAAAATTTTACTTTTACTGAAGAAAAACATCAACCGCGGATTACTACTCTGTTGCAAGTGAGACCGCAGTGAAGTTTACGTCAAACGACTGGGCACTAGTGTTGTTATAAACAGGAAAATAACTTGTATGTGTAATGCGTTTAGAATTTTGGCAATTCAATTTGTCCCTTTTATGACCTGTCCCTTTTATGGCACCTCTCCCCTACATCCTAGTGTCCGAGTATTTTCGTTACTCGCTGTGCATAGCGAGTAAAAAATTGTAAAACAAGGTATGAACGATATATATCGTATTGATAAAAAGGAAAAAATTTTAAACGAAGGAAAAAGTCGAAGTTCGTTTGCCAGGATCAAAATGAATTTTATCGACAGGCTAATGCAATCAAACACGAACTAATAAGTGGGCGCGAAGTGAGATATGAAACTGTGGAATGCCGAACGATTTTGCAATAGCTAGGGCTGTGATCAGTGGAAGTAAAGTAATAGGTCAAACGAGTATGACCACTGGAGAATAAAGCTGGGGATACGTGTTGCTTGAAAGGACAGAATAATAGGGAAGGTTGAAATAGAAGCAAACTGGCGAACCAGGGAAGAAGCAACGAAGAGGGGGATGTGAAAAGAGGAGATGTGTGATGCGTGAATTTTGGAATGAATTTGATGCTCAGATTCTTATAGTGGTCAGAAGTTCGACACCACTAGCTACCTTATAATTAGAAGCTATACAAGGCAAGATATTTTTACAATACTTGTTTCTTTAGAAGCGTTCTAGGTATCCAAGAACAGGCACACGTACTGAGAAACGTGGTATAGTTCTCTAACAAGTGAACAAAGTACCATTTAGTTTCATACCGAAGTAAGACATTACAATTGAGCAATCGGGGGTATAGTACACGAAGCACCTGTGATTGGTATTAAAAATGCAGTGGTAGTAGTTATTGTAACTTACTTTTTTTACATATCAAATTATCGTGGAATACAATGCTTATTTAAAAGTTTCTTTTTAGTCTGCACAGTCATTTCCAGAAACCTTTCAAGAGGCACGAGTAAAATTAAAAATTTGTTGTATAAAGTTCGAACGAAGAAACCAGGAATAAAGTTAATCACTGCTATTATCTTACCCTCGTGGAAAATAATTCAATTAAAGTTACGTCGCAGATGATTTCACAAGGCAAATTGTAAAAATACTGAAATATGTATTAGACATATTAATGAAACATTTTTAATTTGATACACGAGCACTCCCACATCCCAGTCGTTTCTTCAACTTCAAATTAAAGAATTTGCCTCGAGAGGACTCGTGAAGGGACTGAAACGATACAAACCGAAGTGAAAATGCTCTGCAACGGTACTTTGCATTACCCTTCGCTGTACAAGCCCACAGTTTCCTCTGAAAATTAGAGAATTCGTTGCGATAGTTTCACGATATTGAAATCAGTTCGAAAGCGAGCATGTAGGCAGCGATGACAAGAAAACACTCAGCGGATCGAAAAATGTAGCAGAATGTTTCGATTAAAAGGAAGCGAAGACCGTCCAAGTAGGAAGTTTCCAGCGTTCTGTATGTGACTAAAGCAAACAGACTTAGGAACAATACGAGCTGTGCATCGCCGGAGACCGGCGGGGAAGTAAACATTGAGATTCGCAGAATGGGGGCTTCAACGTGCGCGAAGCGGCCCTGTCGATAGATATTTGTAGCGACAACATTTTCCACGGCAATGTGTACATGCAAAGTAAAGAACTATAGCTGCCGCGACACTGTGTACTATATTCGCGAATGTATATGGCCACTGTGTGCAAGCATTCCAGGAAAGACAGGTCTTGAACTTTCCAAGTTCGAAGGTAATCGATGTTTAAGACATTAACATGGGCATCTGTTGTCGACTGTAACTAGACTCCATTTAAATATTCAACCGTGTACGCTCGTACTCTTTTCCCCCACTTTTACCAGATATGGAATATGAAATAATGTATTTTTCGATATTATCTTTGACACTCAGAAATTGAAGATTAGAATAATATATAAATTTTCACACCTAAATAGGAATATACTTGTATATTTAATCAAATATTCAAAGTGATGTTTTTCATTTTACGAATGAAATTAAGTACCACTATTTTCCAGTGGGAACTCCGTTATTTTTTGTTCGTAAAAGTGTAGAGTGGTATTATATAAATAAGGTACATGTTTGTGCCCGCAGTGCAAAGATGCATTTGAAATGCATAACTCTGAAAACTGACGCGTACCGCGGATAAGGCGCAAAGAAGAAACGAAAGCAGGCAAACAAACAAAGTGGCGAGGGGTATCAAGCGTTTAAACGAAGAAGCTGGATTATGAAAATTCAAATGAGAAAAGTTATTTTTTCTCGGCACGGTGTGACTCCGGGGTAAGTGATATTTAAAGAGGAGAGGGTCTCGCTGATGAAAGAAACAGCGCCGGCTCAAATATTTCCTCGCCAAATACGCGTCAGAAGACAACCCCGAATGCTTCTCGTCCCCGGTGTAACATCCGCGGCATCGAGCGGGGATGCACATCGAAGACGTTCCGCCGCGGGAACAGTGAAATAATTTAACGTTTCCAAAATGAACGAAAATAGCACGGCTCGAGGAAAAAGACTCGACCTCTTTCTTCCTAAACGTTCCCGTGCAAGTTTAAACATATCCGTATACTTTATTCCATTACCGTTTCATCCCTCGATAATAAATTCAAAGCGGTGGGAGGAAAAAAGGAGAGAGAGGTCCGCTGAATCGTAGGAGATCTCGGGGAGGATATAAAATCCCAGACAGGTAATTAAAAAAGCTTCACGAGAAACATAACTCCACATCCCGCGCGATTACAGAGGGAAGGCGATATTAACGGGAACCTCAAAGGAGCCAAAGTGCCTTAAAAACTTACCCGTTAAGATTTAAAACAAAACGGGGGGGGGGGGGAAAAAGAGAATGGAGAAATACAGACAGGCTGGCTTAATTCCATCCGGTCTCTTTCATTCTCTGAGCCATATAATCCCTCATCGCTCATAAAATCTCGTTAATCCGAGCCCCGTAGGAACGAGAAATCTCTCTTTTTCGAATCGGTATCCTCTCTCTGTCGCTGGGCTCCTTTCGACCTGCCCTTTGAATAATTCAAGCTTGCAACTTTTATGAACTTCCTGGAAAGAGCCGTACTATGTAGTACACGTGCATCGTCACGTATATACGCGGGACAAACGAATGATGGATATTTTTTGTGGTAGGAAGGAACGCCAGTCCGATTGCCAGAATTTCGATCACAAGATGAAACCTGGATTGCGCGCTTGGCGAAGGGCTGGCCCCATCGATCAAGCTTTTCGGACAGTTAGCGGATTTTAATATTCAGAAGTGGATGGTATTGAGGGATTGGGTGGGATGACAAATTCAGCCGTTGTCTTCGGCGAGGAGAATTCAAAGGTGAAGATACCCAACGGTGGGATGGTGAATCCCACTTCTACGGAATCCCAGTAGGTAAATCCCACTGGAGTAAGAAGAATCGACCGATCAGATTGGTTAGACTGGGATTCCAACCCCAATCCTTTGTCTGCTGATCGAATTGTACCAATTGAGTTATCCTGGATTTTGACAGATTTTTTGTGGATAAATATTGAGTAGAAATCAACTGGAATGTTTACCTCGAGGTAATCTGGATATAAACTATGATATTTTGGAAAATATTTGCAACGTTTTATCAAAATTTGTATTGCGTTCGAAAAATGAGACGCTCAAGTTTCTCGACTAAAGTAAGGATATTTAGTAAGATATTTTTGTTAACAAGTCAGAACTCAATTCATAGAAAACTGCGAGGGGGAATCTTTTAATTCGAAAATAGTGTTTTCTACAGATCTTCACTCAGAAATGGTATTACTTTTCGAAAATTATCATAAAGGCAGAAGTTTGTAGACCATAAATAGATCTAAGGAATATAATTAACTGTATAGTACATCTCATGCAACCCTCCTTAACGAAGTTTGGAATAATTTACACAAAAGGAATTCCTACTGCTATGATTCTTAATTTGAGTGTTACTGTAGTTTTCTAATCAGTGATAGGCTTTAGTAATTCACTAAGTTCCTGATGTTCAGGAATTTTTTAATTTCGCATCTTTGCCCTCATGACGTTCTATTACATACTTGCACAATTTTCCTGCCACCCCCGCGAAGATAACCTATTACTTTCACCCGCGCAAACGAACCCTGCTAATTGCAAGAACTCAAAGTCGTGGAAGTTTCAAGGATCTGATCCCCTCGAAGATAGCCGATCGCTCAGCGTAGAGCGCAAAGAGTAATCAACGGATTCGTGACAAGCGTTGCATTCGGAGGCCTTGAAGACGTCGCGTGTGTTTTGTAACGACGGTATGATTGATAATGGGGTATTACCATGATATTTCCATTTGTTTTAAAGCTCCCGTGTGCACAAAATGGTCAACGATGCAACTGGGTTATTCCCATTTTTCGCGTGATTAAATCACTCATTTAAATTCAAACATTTCGCGGGGCACACCCGCCATGGGAACACTCAGCTGTCCCATATGCGGTCGCGCAATTTATCTTTCAATAATGTCGACGATTTCGACGACGGGGATCGATCGTTTTTCTAGGAAGCGTTCGACTCGATCGAATTAATCGAAGCGCCCCTCTGAAACTATCGTAAACCCTTTATTATTCGAAATTCAAACCTCGCGATATTACGTGAACTGAAACAAGTGTGTAATTGTGTGATGCGTTCTACGACTATGAAGTAGTACGAGGTGCTGGAATAATAAATTACAGGACGTGGCTTTTCTTTCAACGGATATCAGATATGGGAGAAATAACAGGTTTAAGGGTACTGATAAAACTTTACAAGTACACGAACACATTGATCTTAATGTGCTTGAACATTTTCTTAGTGAAAAGTATTTTTCTTCAGATTTCCCTGAGTATGGAGAATACGAGGAGAGATTATATGAGCCTCAAACAAATTTTTCGAGAATATAGAAATAATGTGGGTTTGAGAACGTGTGTGTACTCTGAGTGAGTGAACATCAAATACGAGAATGATTAAAAATGTAGTGGACGTTCCTTTCAAGTAGCTCCAAAACGTTGAGTTACTCTATAATCTGTCCATCGACAGAGCTCGTACTACTACGTACGGCCTGACAGACATCTCAATAAGTAATCACCCTGTTCGATGCATCTTATAACGATCCTCTGACCTCGACATCCGCCGCTTTCGAGGCTAGCATTACGGAAGCTCTCGGGCATCTGGTCAGTTAAAGAATTATCACTGGATACGTTGATTATTTCCAGGTTATTATTATTTGCAACACCTTGGCGGCGACTATGATTAAATATATAGAAATAGAGTCACTTAGTATAATACCACTAGCTTTACTATTCGGTTTCAGCCGAAATTTAGATTCTGATTTTATAAAAAAAAATTTTGAAAATAATCACATTCATCTGGATAAGGCAAGCATAATGAGTTGAGGCATATTTTGTGATCCCAGAGTTTATCGTTCGATAGTTTTTAGGCGACAGACAATCACACAAACATATAAAATCTGCTTTATATATTAAAATATACAGCGATTTAGGTGAGGGTCGAGCAATTTGGAATCATATAAAAAATATGTCGAATTAATATAGGCCTACAAATTAAATTTGCCTGAGTAATTCGTGATTCTTTGATCTAGAAGCGTAAGTGGCTTACTTTCCTCTATTCAGAAAATTTTTGAAAAGTAGTACGAAAGTATTCAAATTCAGTGAATGCAGGTGAATTCAAGTGATACGCAGTGCTATCTATTTAGTAGCTAACTAAAAAATGTCAAGTGAACAAGAACTAGTGATTCTTCGTCATAATCAAGGAAAATCTAAAATTGAAATTGCAAAAATAATGAACAAACGTCATAAAACAATAGAGTAATATCCTTAAAAGATCAAGAAAATAGAAACTATATTTAACTCAAAATAAGATAAACGATTTTTAACATTAAGTTCCTATTCTGCACATCCACCTTTATGAACGGTATACATTCGCTAATATCCCACGAAATTTTCTCTCCATACTGGCTACCATCAAAATCAGCATTTTTCGGCATTTTGTATGTGAAAGTTTATATCGTAATACATAAACTGGAGTGGTGAGCGGTTTCAATATGAGTAACCGTATAGCATGCCAGTGAACGTGTTAAAACTTTGCTCGCAACGACCCGATAGGCCAACCTTTCCTCGGCGCGCACCATGTGCGCTCCTAGACGACCGAGAGAGGTCAATACGAACCAATTTCCTTTTCCACCGCTTCCAGCCGACACACTCTTATGACCCCCCCCCCCCCCACACACCCTCCCCCCTTCCGCCCAGGCCAGTAATAATTCTAGCATGGAACATTAAGGTTAAGAGTGGCAAAATTCACAGTACCTGCTCGACCGTGACACGCGATGCTCTCGTCGCAGCGCAGCAGGAGCAAGGGATGCCAATTTCCATCGGGTTCCTCTGCTCCGCGATGATCGATCGCTGATCATTAACTGCCTCCAGAAAACCTCCGTCGTTACCACCAGATCCGTTCACACGCCACTCGTACGGTAACCGTCCCCGAAGCCACTTGCCCCGACTAGCAACTACCGCGAACGAGCGAAAACAAAACAGGTGCGTCGACCTCTGTCCGTCTCGCGACTCACGCGTCAGCCTCGCCTCGTCCCGCTCACTCGAGAAGAAACGAGACACCACCGTCCAATTCCCCCGCCGCTGCCGGCTCCCGTCGAGATTCGAATTACGCGGCAACTTTTTCTTCCTACGTACTTCAAGCCCCTTGACTGCTTCCGCGAACGCGTCCCAAAGGGCGATCGTTTTTATTTACTTTCCCTCCGCTTTTCTCTGCCGCGATTGACAGCGCTGCTCTCGTGGGCTAAAAAGCATCGACTGGCAGAGGATTCGTGGCTTCCCTAACCTCGTTGCTCCAGGACTCTCGGTCATCTCGTTCTATTGCCATTTATGCTGCATCGGCATCTCCGCTCTTCGATACTATCAACGTGCAGTAATCTTGAAACTGTTCTCGCCGACGAGATCCGAGGTGTTTGGTCACTGAATCCTTCGACGATGGCAATGGCAGGATTCTCTGACGGGATTACTTTCGATCGTCGCCTCGTAAAGCAGAAAACCTCTCGAATCGGTAAGTAGACGATATCCGTGCGGACGTATCGTTTCCGCGGAGGAAAAGTTCGCGGTATGATTTGCTGCGCTCCGTCCGTTTGCGGCTTCGTCCTGTTGCTTCGTGCCTTCACTGGCTCGCCGAGCGAGATAGAGGGGGAACCGGATGTGCCCGCGAGCTTGCGGAGCGCCGCGACATAGACATGCCAGTTGGACGTTCGTCGTACGACTAGACTGGGTTCTTGCCGTTGACCTGGACCCGCCTTGCGGCGCGTGCGCCGCGCCGCCAAATTACTGCCCTATCCGGAAAACCGTCCGATGCATGACGCAACGTATCGTTACGCCCTGTCGCCGTTGTTTTCTTGCCCGCGTGCATCCGCTCGGCCGATGCATTTTTCGCGCCACGCATTACCAGAGTTTAACCTGTACAAAGTACATACTTTGCTCGTGAATCGGCTTCAAGAGATCGTACTCTTCACCCGTGCCTATGCAAGCTCTGGTTTGTTCCCTTACCGCGGGGATATACGAGCTTCGGGCGGACTAGTTTTGTTACAGGTGAGTTGATTGTTTATCCATAATTCTCCAGTTCTTTGTGGGAACGTAGATATTTTTCGTAGAACTGTTTGAGGCGGGACACTGAAATTTTCTGCCTCGTGTGTTTATTTAGCCAACAGAGATAGGAAACAGTACAGTGAATAACGAGGATTAACCGAATCTTTTCAACGATCGTCGAAATAGGAGGGAAAATTTTAATTTCGCGGCTTGTATTTCATCTTTCGCGAACAATATTTATTTTCATGCTAGCATATTTTCAGTTTGTTCATGTGCAAGTTTCCTTTTCTGTGGCTCGTAAAGGGGCGCTCAATTTGAATTTAACACGTGGCATTTCATTTTTACGCTTAAGTTACTCTTAGTATTATAATTATTTACATGGTCCTCTGTACACGGTAACTTTAATATTCGGAGACCGTGCTATCCAAATAGGTCAATATTCTGTTAAATAAAATTGATGGACGATAACCTTTTAGTCGTTTATTTTTCATACCTGTCAAATACCTGCATATTGCAATATTCAACACCACTCGATCACTCTATATCAACTTTATAAAAAATTTGTAGGGTGAATTGGAGCTATATGATTTGCAAAAGCTCAATTTATTTGAAAGTACTGTCACAGATGCAGCTGGAAGAGTATTTAATAAAAACTATTTCAAAGAACGAGACACGTCGTTGAACTAAATACTACAATTGACTTATTTTACAAATAACTCCTTTTCGTGTTATTTTAAAGCTAATTAGATTACACAGTAGCATAATTGAAAAAGAGTTGTTTTTATCGTGGCAAAGTGTTGCAATAAATTTAGCAATAAATTCAGGAGCAGTATGCTATCCGAATATTAAACGCAATAATCGTATATATGGAATGCATTAACTATTATAATTTTCTGTTACAATTTTTGGATGTAGCATGCATTGTAATGTACTAAATGAACCTCTAAAGCATTTCATCCGAATTATGATTTAATCATTGTTAAATTTCTCTCAAAATGCCAGTACTCCATTTGTGAATTAATTTAATATATTCGTTCCATGATAGAAGAAGCTTTTCCATTATGTTTTTAGCTTTACATACTTAATTGCCATGCATAGTTTTTTAAATATGTACCTACATGTGCCCACTATTTTACCGATTGTCTATAGGTTTTAAATTTCCTTTTATTTGTAACAAAACTAATTCAATGTACATATTCATTTACTACTTTTACATACTATGAGTTATAATTTTTTTACACATTCGGGATATAAAGTTTAGCCAGGATGCTACTGTGTGTTCTCACATTTTTCACAATTCAGAAGCCTTTCATCTTCTTTGAACCAAATTCATTTTATCGATTTCCTAATTCTTTATCTGCAAATCATGAAAATAAATATCATTTTCCATTCGACGTAAAATTTTAATTGGAAACAACACTCGTCACTTCGTCGTCGATATGAAAGCACCATATCCAACAGCGACTGTTTTCATTGTACATAAAGACAGAGCTTTCGAGCTTTCCACATCGATCGTGCACCTTTCTGACGTGCCTCTGACACCCCACGTGAACGTGTTTTTACAACGGAAGTGAATTTTCGGGATAATAATATAAGACAGTGGAATGAAAGCTAATGGACTTCGGGGACCGCTGGTCAACCTAATAACGAAATGGTTTCCGCCAAAAACGAGCGTACCTAGCATCCAGCGCAAAAGCTACATCATCTAGCTTCGTGTTTGTAATAGACTACAAAAGATTGTAACAGAAGCTTGTCTCGCTTAACACAAATAGCGACCCAGAAACATCCCCTTTTTCTAACAAATGTTTCCTTTATCGAAATTGATCTCCACCATTCCCCAGCGACACAAAAATTATTTTTAAAAAAGAAATCGTTAGACAATAGTTTCTAGAAAGCAACGTGGAAACGTGTGCACTTCGTGGAACTCATAAGCAATTCCACATTTTTGTGCCCTGACCTCCGCACGATAATGCCTTCGAGAAAAAAATCTCCTCTCTGAAAACGAAATATCGTTTCGCGATAGTTGCGTCGCGAATGTTTAGGAAGGTCACATAGGGGCGCGGAGTGACCCAGCGCGAACTTAAAATAAAATCCCATTACACTGAAGATAAGAATTTAAAAAAGATTTTCGCGTCGACTTGCTGCGACTGTAACGTTGCGCGCGCCGTCCCCGCAAAAAGGAACGGGGCGAATAGTTCTCGTCGTAAAGATAGAGGCGGAGCACATTTTTACCGCCGAGCGTAAACGTGATTTCAGAAAATGAAGAGCGTCGCTCTGGCCCCCCCTTTCACGGTGCATTTAGCTCGGGTGCACGGAAAAACAACAAAACGGAAGACAGATTTCAGAGTCGAGATCGGCGGGATAAAAGTTTCCTTCGATTGCAGCGGACGCGGCTGACTTTAAATTACCGTTAACGCCCGGGGTTCGCGAATAACAGGTGGAGGTAATGAGAAGGAAATTTAATACGAGGAAAGTTTCACCAAAGAGTGAGTCAAGAACGAATTCTCGTAACTCATCGATTCGTGACCGGACTGGCAGAGAGAACGATTCGACTCTCTGTAATCTCCCCAAAGTGAACTTTGACTTTCCTCCGCACGCGAATAGCGTATGCAGTAAACGCTGCTGCCTCGCGGAAATGCTATAATACAAACCTTACGTTTGTTGAAATTAAACTATCCCTCTGTTTAACCTGGCGTTGCTGTGATTACTTAACGTTTGAGCATTGATGAGGTTCTTCCACGAATCCCTTTTATAGAGGAAGGTAGAAAATTTAAAAAATGCAATAGAAACTTACAATGTTAAACTTGTTAAGATTTAACAAATGGCGATAGTATCTACGTTGCGAATTGAAACAATCCATAACAAGATAGATATATTCATTTTCGATCTTCAGGTCGTTGATATACTAAACTCTATAAGATATCAATCATTGTACAGCTTGCATAGATACAACATATATTCTTCTCTTTCATCCAGTGCCTTCCATCAACCCCTATTTGTATCTTAACTTAACCCTCAGCCGTTCCTCATTTCACGAACTGAATCTGTTCCTCGGTGTCAAATTGACACAGTGGTAGAAGACAAGGTACTCAGTTATTTTTCGATATTTTTTATTAAATAAAAAATAAAAAATAAAACGATGTGCAGGACATACTGCTTGTTCACAGGAATCCCAAATAACAGAACAGTCTAACTTATTACGGGAAAGCTCTGTCAAATTGACACGAGGAACGGATGAGGGTTAATCTCCACTCTCCATAATGCAAGATAATCAAGCTTCCTTCCACAAAGGAAGGATTCTCTACTGAAACAAATTTCGCCACCCATGCGATTATTCACCCCCAACAAAGGTCTCCGAATTGTTTCACAGAGACGCTTTAAATCTCGATGCAGCCCTTCCGTGGAATGGCGAGAAATCACCGATTCGACGTACGACCTCGTTCGACTTCGGTTCTGAATTATACTCCATATTCCAGCTGCACGTCGATGCATCGTCCCAACATATCGATGCATTTCACGGAGTGTCCTGTTGCATCTGACATTATTAGTGCTAGGGCAGAGTGCCCTCTGTTCGATAAAACGTGTACGTGCGGCGTACATGAGGATCGGATTAACGATCGTGGCGTGCAACTCCCGCGATGGACTTCTGTCCGACAATGATAGCCGGATTCAACCGGCACAATGAGAGTTCAGAGACGAGAGAGACTGAATCGCAAATAATAGTCGCCAGCCCCACACGCCGTGCACTCGTACGTCCAACACTTGTTGCTGAGAATTCCGGTTGGATCGCCCCTAAAAATTGCTGGCGCTTCGCTTTCGCCGCTGGCTGATTGAAAAAGGTTCGTTGAAAATCCTACTTCCGACTTGGCAAATGAAACAGGACGCAGTTGGTACATTGTTTGCCCAGATCAGAAGACGATCAGTGTGAAAATGCGTGTTTGAACGTTTTCGCAACTTTAGGGGCGTGATTGTTACGTTTATTGTAAAAGATATTTAGTTTTATTATGTGAAATAAAATCAGGTATGTTCCCAAAATTTTTTATGTCTGTGATGGCCAGGACTAACAGAAGGACCTCCAAAATAAAATAGAAGTATTGGAAGGAGCTTTGTCGTTTGAAGAAAATTCCAAATTTCGTTATTTCCATAGCTAAAAATACCGAAGCAAACATACAACAAGCAAACATACAATTAGCAGGCGTTGTATAAGAAAAAAACCTTGATGATGACTACCAAGTTTTTATTATTTTCCATCGTAATACGATTTTCATACGACATTTTTAACAGAAGATGTCGCTCTTATAAAAGTTTTTGTGTCAACTACAGGCCTCGCCCGTTAATTCCTTAAAACCGAAGCTGAAAATCTGAGTACTGGATTGATTTGTGACCAATAAAGGAATGTCAAGTATAAAAAGTGACAGAGGAATCAGTGTTCGAACGGAGAACGAGAATACAATTGGAATTAGCAAAGATGATTTCACAATCATTGCTGGTGAACTTTTTTCGTGAAATAAAGGGAATTAGCTTCTTTCATACATGAGTCATGTTTATGGGGGGGGATTTCATCATAAACAATATCCTGGATCTATGGACTTTTCGAAATTGAAAGCATTTTATGTTATGTCAAGTGCCTCGCTCAAAATGTCCACGAATTCTCGGGGGTATCTGAATCGTCCTCATAAAGTTTATAGTATCTTCGAGGGATCGAAAGTGAGAGCGATATTAGCAATTGATCCAAGAATTTTTTTATTTTCAGTGTGCTACATTTATACACTCCCCTCAAGAAATATGTATACTTCACCATTATACATACAGGTACTTTATATATTAAATATTACAATCCCATGACAAACAACTTGTGTCAAGTCCGACGATGTCTTAAATCTTTCAACTAATTATGACCGTTGCATTGTCCTCGTAACTTTCTACCACCCCCGCATGGCGAAGAAGAAACATAGACAAAGTCCAAACAGTGACTGCAGGAAACAGCAAACAAACTTCAGAATTACGAGATGGAATCCTCTCGCTATCCCCTTTAAATAAGCTTGAATCCCTTCTTCAAAAGAATGTCACATCCAGCGGCTCACGGTTTTGTAGATACATCCTGACCATTTTCGCTGCTCTTTGTGGTAGCCCACGCTTTGTCCAGCGAAAACTATCGGAAAGGGATGGACTTCGCGAAGGGAAGTGTCAATTAACGGCTGGCTGGGTCTAGCGATACGTCCAGTCCTGTCGCGAGTAGAATCGTCGGAAGCCCGTGTTTGCGATTCACCCTTTAAAAAACCTCGTGTCTTACGAGATTTTCGAAAGCTTTCGACTCGGTCCGCTCCCCAGCGAGCTGCTCTTTGAAACGCAACACCAGCCCGGGCTCTCTCGAATTACTTTCACGCTGAAATTACTTGGTCCGCGCCCCGGGCTATTCGTTTAACTGCGAAACGTTTCAGAAAAGCCACCTGCCGCGTCGACGAGTCGCCTTTTCCGCTTCGCCACGATACGCCCGAATCCGTTGCCAGCAATTCCGAGACTAATTTCCGGCCGAATCGTTTGTTATAATAAACGGGGCGGCGGCATTAAGGTAATTTGCGGGCTTTCAATGACTCGCGACAACTACCTGGGACGATTAAGCGGAACGTCATAGCTGTACATCTGCGTATGCAAGAAACGTTGTTTGAGAGTTGCATGTGGGATATGTGTGGACAGGGAGGAGATGTAAATGCTTGAGGAAAATATGGTGGTATTGATGCACCTTTTTTCTACACCGGCGCCCATTACTTTAACACTCTCCCACCTTTCATTCGCGAATTAAATAAAATCTGACTCGTCATTTAAACGACATACACGATTACACTATTCTTAGCATAATTTATTTATTCTTCCCGTCTTGTCTTCATCCATGTACTTTCACTTTTTACTTTATATTGTTTTTTGTATTATTCTCACGTTTAGCGTTAAATCTTAAGATTACTCTTACTTTAGAATATTTTTAATATTTATTATGTCTGTTTGGCGCTGTGTCCATTTTAGTTTCACGGTTAGGCTTCCCAACAGTGTTACCACTGGTATCCTCGCTTTTACTCATATTGGTTATGCAAGCTATAAATACTCAGGTTTCTTCTTTTTTGAGAAATAAAGACTAAGGTTCCTTAGTTAGGAAAACAAGTAATTGGATAGTTTCCAGTTATTGAATAGAGGATAATTGGGACGTGGAGAAATGAATCAGCTTTTCTTTATAAGAATATTATGTAAAAGGCGATTAGATTGTTGCACGAAATCAGGATAATAGAAAAAATTGGTGTATCGCGAAACTTTATGGAAGAGTCTTATTACATTAATTTAGGCAATTCACTTTTTTATGCAAAAGGGAATAAATTCAGTGACTTGGGCATTGTTATTAATTATTATTAGTGAAAAGATCGATTGGAATAGACGTGGGAAAGCCTGCACTCGCGATGAACAGAAAATATTTCACAGCATATAAATCAAACGAAGCCAATATAATCGTATTCTTTATGCTCCGTCGGGTTGCATGGAAAAGTTCTGTAGTGACCAGAATAAATTTTCATGTTAAAATGGAAAATATTCCCGTGATTCAGCACACTTTAACTGTCCCTACTGTTAGGAGCGATTTCAACGAACCGAAGAACTGTCACAAATGAAAGATATTAAGTATTCAGATTGTAGGGGGTAAAAATAACGAGATAGCACTCCTGCTGACGAATTGTTCCCATGAATGGGCTTCCTGGTTTGATGTTACTGTTGAAAACTTGGGTACTTAATACTGTTAGAAATTCTGTTTTAACAATAACTTTTACGGCGAAACCCTTTATATCAGAAGTTCTTTAAAATCGTGAATGAATATGCAGTTCTCATGGGTAAATACAAAGTACATGGCATGAAATTACAAATTCTTATAATACTTTAGTCATTCAATGTCAAATTCGTTCCATCTTTCAAATATCAATTTTAAAAAAGTAAAAAACCGACTTTATAGGTGCGCTAAAAAGGATAAAATATTTTTTTTTAAATCGGTTCCAAAATAAAAACAAAATTAAATCGGCTCAACGCGTGACGTCCCACTACACTTTTTGCGCGTTCTAATTCCCAGGCGTTAGTGTGCTAATGGACTATAATTGATAAAAAAATGATTTTATCCTTTTTTAGCGCACCTTTGAAGTCGACTTTTTACTTTTTCTAAAAAAGTTTATTCTTAGAAGATTATTCTTTAATTTTTAGCGACCTTTGTTTGAAGTCGCTTAAAAAACATTTATCGTGGTACCAATTGGGGAACATACTCTATATAACAACGAAAGAATCATCGAAATCGGTGCACCTACACGGAAGTTATGCGTGAACATTTATACATACATAATGAAATATACGTGACGAATTGAGTACCTAACCTCCACCTTTTTGAAGTCGGTTAAAAACCATAACACTTGACAGCAAAGTAGAACTGTTCGACAGTCTAATACTTCTGAAAGCCATTTTGATACCTTCCATTCTCTCATTCGTGTCATATCCAATTTTTGAATCCAATAGCTGTCCAATTTTTTCCATTCTAACACTCAAGTTGAAACTACGCACGTAATGTGGAACTTAATCGCGAACAAATTTCTGGGTTCTTAGACCTAAATAAAACAGTAAACTTAATTGTACCATCACCGTTTCATCTTCAAACTCACTTCACTAGATCAAAATCTTTCATTGAAGCCTGGTCAAGCAAAGCGAAAAAGTAATTTTAATTTTCAAAATGATCACGCCCCCACGTGCTAAGAGGAAAGCGTCTTAATCACAAACGTCAAACCGTAAATCCGCTCTAGAGCCCCGAAGGAAACGGGCACAAGCAAATACAGCCTCTCGGAAGCAGCAGCGGTTGATTAGCGATACGATTCCATTAAGAAGCTGCCCACCTTCCGTGTTCCCCAGGATTAATGCTAAAATATTCTGCGCAGACGGTTCATTCATCGTCTGCGCTTGGCGGCGATCGCTTAACCACCGACAAACTTCGTGGACGAAATTTCACGGTGCAAGAATCGAGCTTCAAGCAATCCTTTGTGAAAAATTTCCCGCATATGGCAGGACGAATAAATGTTTCCCGACACTCGGTGGACCCGCGACGAAAGCATTTGAATCTGTGCTATCCGCGTTGTTTAACGTCGCTTTGCATTCTAAAACGTGGCCCCTGCGGTTCCAACTAGGAAACGACACGAATTTTCGGCGAGCTCGTAGCATTCTTCTTCGTTTCGTTGAACTCTCGGTATACGATGGCCACTGTACAGTGTGCATACTGTGGTCACGAGAAGAATGAGCTTTGTGGCGACTTTTTTTTTCACCTCTCGACCAGGATACGTCTGGCAGAAAGTGAAATTCTCATGGAAATTATTGCATTCTTTCTCCAGGGTTTCACGTGGAAACGTTGCACATGTTCAAATGCATTTTGCATGTTTCAGT
The DNA here is from genome assembly GCA_929108735.1 of Andrena dorsata. Lineage (NCBI taxonomy): Eukaryota > Metazoa > Arthropoda > Insecta > Hymenoptera > Andrenidae > Andrena > Andrena dorsata. Next base: position 78,734,655 of record OV815488.1, on the reverse strand, counting down.
TCTAATTTGTGTGGGATCGAATCGCAGTTTACTTTTCTTAATAATTGTATGTAAGGTATTTTTAGTATTCCTGGTGAACTATTTACGTTATTCGTGACACATTACCACTCTTTCAAGGGAATAAAACTTTATATAAACGTACATGTCTATAAACAAAATTAAACTACACACAAAGTGTAGGAGGACGGTTAATGATTTTACATTTTTATTTAAGATTGGTATTCATTGGTTGACATTCATTAATGGATTGGTATGCAGCCCACCTGTTATCAGTCAAATCAATTTTAATGCTCCGGAATAGTCTATCAGGCATACTTTGCTATTTAAACCTCTAAACTACACCTCCAGATTTGGCATAACTGATCCCATCAACAGGATCTGTAATCTGGCTAATTTGTACTGCGAAGATGTTGATTTTTTTACCGATCTCCTTCTAATTTCAAGACAAGCGTCTATAAAGCTGTAGTTTATCCATGATAGGATATTCTTTTTGATTGTTCATGTTTATTGTACTGTGTTGTGTTTTTAGTAGTAACGTGTGTCTCTACGATGATCGATTTATTCTCATTTTGTTACCAAATGGGTTTATCCATACAAGTGATATAAATAAATAAATAAATAAAATGTAGGGGAGACCGGGGCTAGTTGATACAGACGAATTATCTCGACACCGTATATATGTAGCTTCATTTCAACGGGATATGTGAAGATTGTTGATAAATTCTTTTCTACGATCCAGTGTACGTGGGTGTACCTTGACGTTAGCAATCGTGTTTTAACTGTTTTCGTTTATATAAAGAAAAAGTAAATAGTTGTGTTCACTTTCCAATCCATCTTGAGACGATATAAAGAATTTTATAACCCGAAGTAATTTGGCATCATATTGAGTCTTTTGAAGGTAAGGTAATTAAGTTTTGTAATTATGTTTATATGCTCTACATTTTTTTATAGACATGTTTATACATAACGACTTCCTGTGGGATAAGTTGATACGTTTTCTCTGGGGCATGTTGATACAGTATATTAATTTTCCCCGACTACTTTTAATTGAATTTTTTCTTTATATTTCTTGGAAAATGGTTTGAAATTATATGAAAAAGACAAATCGTGGCGAAATATCGTAGGCTGTTTTGGAAAAAGCGTGTGCCGAAATAGAAAAAGACTCAAAAAGAAGAAGACACCTCATGTTAAAGTGGGATATTCCAGACATTAAAAAAAATAAAAATAAAAATGTTTTTCTAGATATGTTTGTTTAAAAATCTGTTTGATCTTTGAACTTTTGACTGTTGGAAAGGTATTTAGATTGAAATTATATTTTTCAAATTTATTAGTTACTCATTAAACAGATATTTTAAAGATGTATCAACTTGCCCCGCAGTGGGGTAAATTGATACACTTTGCCTTCGTCCAAATAACATTTTTTCATTCATTTTGTATGTACTTTCTCAAGTTTTCGCTTACTATATATTAAAAAGGAAGGACCAAAGTATATTTTAGCATATTTGTTATTAAGTAATTGATTCAAACAAAAATGGAAAACGTATCAACTTGCCCCGGTCTCCCCTATTCATTATCTGGTCTGATAATCATCATACCATAAAACTTCCTTCACAATTTTCTAAATGTGCGTAGTCTTATTTTTCGTACTAAAATTGTGAGTAAAGTCATACCAATCTATGCATCGTTACAAAAAGAGATAGTAACTTTTGCAACCAGTTATTCTTCCGAATATTTGAACAAACCTGTGACTCACTGTATGCACCAGCCATCGCGTGTACGCTGTAGCGCATGCAGCTCCAGTGTCGAAACATATTTGGAAAAAAAAACCGTGGGCCGCCACTAATTTGCGGACGGAATTACAGATCAGTGGGGTACAGTGGAAAACACGTACGTGTCGGTGTTTAAGCCACCCAATCGATAGTCGTCGAATGGAATTATAAAGTTAACGTAGCTACGCGTTCGGCTCGCTCGTAAATTTCCATCCGGTGAGCTGGGAATTTGGAAATCTCGGCGCTGCAAACCGACACGGAAGCTGGACAGAGTGCAGCTACTTGTCAATTTAAACGTGGCTCGAGTTTCTGATGTGCACGCCGTTTGCCCCGCCCGGGGATTGCGGGCTACCGACTTTGCCGTTTCAAGAAGTTAAGACGAAAGTTCCGAGCACGACTTCTGCCGCCTTCCACCCTGCTTCTTTTCAGGGATAAATTTGTGTACGGGCTAATTCGCCTCTGACCCTGCTGGATAAAGCATTCGAAAACTTCGGAAGTGCATAGTTCAGCCTGTGTCGCCCTCTCCGATAAACTCCACTAAGTGGCTGCAATTCAAATTTCGTGTGGGATGTAGGCTTACTGATATTTCTAAAACTGAGCAACAGATGAAATATTCTGTACTCCTTTAGGAAATAGCAGGTGCTAGATTTGATCTTTCTGTAGGTAGTAGGGATTATGTGATAGCAGAGTGATCTTGAGTTTTTTAAACAATGATATATGGTCGTGAACATGTGTGATTACTGGTCACTTTCTGATGGGTAAAATGGGGATGTAATGGCAAAATAGTGTGTGAAAAGCAGATGTTTTTTATTGCTACGAAAAAGAAGCAGTGAATTTTTAAGTAATGCATTTGCAATGTTATGTGCAATATTGAAATAATCTAGTTACTGGTGGTATATTTGTAATTCGATTTGAAGTGGAACGTTAAACACGTACACAGTGTGAATTATTGACCTCTGGCTGACTGCATATAGGGCGTAACTACTTGCCCGTCTTATTTGAGAATCAACCAGTTCGCGAAGAGATATTCTGCCTCTTTGCACGCTATTTTTTGATTACTTATAGCCATTTCACTTGTCACTGAATGGGCTACGAACCCAGCTATTGAAAAATATTTGGCCATTTCAAAAAAGAAGATAACATTGATCAACTGTATATTTCCATTTGAAAACAATATAATTTGATTATACGATGTTCACTTCAAAATGAAATAATCGTAAACGATAAACAAATAGAGATATTAATCCGGAACACAAAATATATTATAAATTCTGAAAATCCGATGTTTTATTTTATTCGATTAAACATAAAGCAGCACGTTACTCGTTTCGCGGGTGATTCAATCCCCGTCAAAGTGAACATTAATGTAGGAAAATTCATGTTAAGTACTCCGAAACTATAATTTAATAAGGGCCTTCCCTAACATCACACGTACGCCGAAATTCCGAAGTTCTAATTCCCTATGCCCTAACAGAATTAAGTGTGTCTATACATGCACAAAGGAGCCAGATGTATTGAGATAGTGAGCCTGATGAATAAAAACTAAGCAATTCCTTACAAGCAATTCCTTATTAGCAAAATCAATTGCTTCAAAAGCAATTACTTAAACAAAAAAAGAATTTCTTATTTTCATACGAATAAAAATCATAAGCAATTGCTGGCTTTGCTAAACCGTATAAGTAAATGGTAGCTGAATTTAAGCAATTCCTAGTAAAATATTAAGAAAAAGCAATTGCTTACACTTTATTCATTAGGCTCAATATATTCAGTTTTCGAGATCGTTTAATACTATATTTTTTAAATATCTCAGTAGTATTTCTACGATTCAATGCATAAGAAAACGTGAACCTTGACAGAGTCGATATCTTTCAATTGAAAATTATATTATTCTTATCAGATAATCATACTCCAATCAATTATGCTTTAGCTTATTATCGTATTCATGAATTTCGACAGACAGCTACACTTAGTTTCCAAAATTAATATGCTATTCCCGCAGATCTATGCATAATCCAAAATACCAGCCCCCAAAATGGAACATTTTCCATGATGAATGCATTTCAATACTGTGATTTGCGATGTGTTTGCGTTTTGTCGCTAAACATGGTATGAAACATTTGACTTGCTTTACAAAAGCACAGAATTTCTTGTCGATATAATCTATGAAATCCAGCACTCAATTTGACAATTTTAAATTATTCATAGTATCTCAATCCATCACAGTTTTTTCACAGATCCAGAATTTAAATTAAAAGACTTCGAAATTATTAATCTTTTATACGTAGCAAAGAATACTGAAGTATAACGTTATCTTCCCTTTTTACAAATTTTGCCTAATTAAAATAGATAATATTTAAAACTTTCTGTCATTAGCTACCTGTTGTTATAAATTTTGGTTAACAAATTCGACGAGCCCAGCTCGTCCTTTCAATAAAAAGTTAGTATTACATTACACAACTGTACCACCGAGGTTAATTTATACGGTAATATAATACCAGGCTCAATAGAATCGAACGTAATTAAATTTATGACCATGCCTCGAACAAACGAAATATACGATGTAAGTAATTTATAACAAAGTGATAGTTCGTTGGCGCAGACATTTGCACAGCTTTCGAATTGAAATTGCATGCTATTCGCGGCCTTGCGTTCGCGTTGCATTACCATTCCTCAAGTTATTTTATTGAATCATTTGTACAGAAAATTAAATGAAATATTCAGCAAGCATTTCGCTACGAATAACCGAATCTAACTTCCTATTTCTGCACGCCATTTCGATTGCATTCTTGATACCGAAAAGATTCGGAGTGGGCCGGATATTATTTTTAAAGCCAAGGTAACACGAGAAACAAACAATAAGAAGATATCTGAAGCCTCCTATTTTATTTATTGAACGAACAGCCTACGCCTTATCGATCTCACGTACCTTCGTGTATCCTTCGGGCGAACAAGCGACTTATCTGCGAACAGTAATTTTCCATCGTTTAAAGCGCTTCCACGTATCCGCGTATTCGTGTGCACAACGATAGTTATTTACATGCATCTAAAACGCGCCAAACTCGGCTAAATTGCTGCATCGATGTTCTTGCAGGGAACATCTAAATCGAATTTAATTTCGGAATACGCTACAGCTCACGTGAACGGATTTCGCTTAATATTCTACCTCATCGAAGGGGAGGAATTTAATAAACTTAATTTCAACGAAAATTTTGGGGATCGTACGATTAAAAGTTTTCCTCGAGTATTCTTCGTTTTATGTGTCATCCTTCACTACCATTTTCTGGTATTATTAATTTTAGACGCATTTATGTTTCCTAATTTTTACTGGAAGGGGGGAACCTCATAAAATTGGTAGTATGTATATAGGCTATTAAAAAAAAAATGGAACTTGAAAGACGTAGAATAATAATTAAGTTGTAAGAGCAAATTAGAAAATTAATTCTTTGAGAATTAGAGAAAATTCTCGACTTTGATAATCTATTTGTTTTTTTTTTTTGTTTATTGCATAAGTGCCAAAATAAATGGTTATTTTACAAATGATTAGAAATTGGTACAGCTTTTGTGAAAAGGCAGAAGACGACATTTCGAAGCAGCTGATTTTTTTTTCTTCAGAGCACAGTTGTAAATGAAACTTTTAGTGTAGTAAGCCTACATCAATCTTGAAATGCGTATGCCCGTTTCCACGATGTATTTCGAACATTTGTACCGCGTGAATTCATTTTGTATTGTCCCTTCGGCCATATGATACATCGGATCTCCCTCGAGCATCGTCCATTCGGAAAATGGACGTTCCTGAACACAGTATCTACATTTGGAATACTTCGCGGCGAATACCAAGGAACAATCCGTGTTTAACCAAAGTTACATGAACAGATTCTCGATGGAGGTAACGCGGGTGCAGTAATAAATCTAAGTACCAATCCCCGTGTAAATCCAATATTCGACCATTTACTTTAAATCCTTACAGTTAACTCACAATCAGTAGTACCAAAGAATTTCGCAAATGTGTAACCAAAACGTTACAAAATATATGAAATTGTAAAATATTTCAAAATGGACTTACTTTTTTATCAATAAATTTTGTATGTGTACTATCGCTCTTAGATATTTTCTCACTTATAAAAGTAATATTTACCAATATAAGAAGCCAGTAAAAAATCAACCTGATAGTCAAAACTATACTAGCAAATATCTTCTGATTATTTAAAATCATAATACACTTTTGAAAATCAAAAAGAACATATATGAACATCTTTAGGCATAAAGCTGCAAAAGTTTCCAAGTTTTTGCTTCCAGGAATATTCTAAATAATCTGAAATATTGAATTTTTATGATGTTTACATCCAACGTTAAGCAAGAATTTCCAAAATAATATCTACCAATATCAACTGTCATTCTCAGTTATTATTATTTGTATGAGAAAGACCTTCAAGTTATATAGTTGAAAATTCTTAAGAAATTAATGCTTTCCAATCCCGTTTTATTAAGAGAATCTAATGACTCGAATGTAATTACTGTGAATAGAAAAGATTTGAAACAACTCGCGCGAAAGAGTTCAACTTCAAAAATATAACTTGTATTCGACACATTAAGCATATGATTGTGCAATTAAAGAAAAGTAGTTGAGAATATTTGAATCGCGACGTTAAAACTTCTATCGCGGATTTAAAATTTATTTATTAGCACACTCATTAACGTTACTATTCGTGAGTACTAAGTATGTATTCGTGGTCACTATGCTCGCTACAACAATCATTTTGTTCGATAGAATGCAAAAAGATTGAAAGAATGAAAAAGTATCACTCACCGTTCGTTTGAAACAGTCTCACTGCAGACAAGCATCTCCTTTTAGCAGTAGCTATTCGATCTGCAGGAAGATGTGTTCTGACTCGAGTAAAGTGTTTCCAGAATAGTCCTCTAGATACTGAGTGTAATGTAGTAGAATTTTGTTAAAGGGCCTTCCATAGAGTCCAGTAATCAATGAAATTGATGCAGGAATCGTGAAATCACGAAATAATATTCACTGTGACCGCACAGATATTCAGTGATCCGATCACCGTCGCGGATGAAGTCGAACTGTTAGGGCACACCGTTCGGCGATGTAGTGACTTTGGTAGAGGTTGTTGATGTTTTTGTCGCGCTCGGCCGACTCCCAGCTTAACTTGAAATTCGTCAAGGCCAGAAATAATATTATATAGCAATGTCCATGGGAAAATGTTCACTTTTCACAACTACGGTCATGCATTCCGCAAATGCTACACGTATTTTTATCACTGCGATATGTGATCAAGCACTAGGCAACACTTTGTCAAGATGTCTTCTAGATGATAGGTATATTCCAGTGAAATGTTGTGAAACGGTCTTCTATTTAGTCCCGTAGTCGAACGAATTGATGTAGGAATCGAGAAATCAGGAAATAATATGCACTATGACATTCATAGATATTCACCGATCCGATTACTATCGCGGATAAAGTCAAACTGATAGCTCACACCATTCGTCAATGTTATCACATTAGTAGAGGTTGTCGTCGACCTCAACTGTTTCGCATGAAAGTTGAAATTTCTCAATTTCTGATGACTCGAATGTAGAGGAAGTGCAGCATATTTGGAATATTGTTGGTAATTTGGAATACCGAATTATCTAATAAACTAGTAATGTTATTTAATTTGTAACCCCGTAGGGCGTAGATTATAGGAGCTTATGACCTGTTCATTAATGACATTTGTGGATCAGAAGAAGAAAATGTCAATCTGCAAAACTTTTTCAGTAACCGTTCTTATCATTTTTATAAATATTCTGTTATACATATCTCCTCAAGGTATCTTTATTTTAGAAATGGCAACGGTAAACACATACAAAACAAGGAAGCAGTTGAGTTCGGAGGATTTGTTTAATTTTATAAAGTGAAGGCAAATTAGAATATCGGTATTCCAAATTACCTGCACCCTACCGAAATCGATACTTCTTGTCATTTTGCATCCAAACCAAAGTTTCAGTTACTTTTTGTTTTTTATTAGTACTGAGACTATGAAATATGACAGTTTATTAGTTTCCCTATGATATTATGCAGTTTTATTTGTTCGCATCCTCTATCGTAATTTTTCATTCCTCTTAAACAAATTGATATTCCAAATATACTGCACTTCCTCTATTATCGATGATATTAATTAATTTATACTTATTTTAATTCAGTAAAACTGGAACGTGATTAAAAATATATTTAGAATAATTGAAAAGCATCTAAGAATGTTCTATTAAAAAATTTTGATACGCTATTAAGTAAACACTTTACGTCTATGGGATTTAGTCAAACTAATACCCTCGAGCTGCCTGAAACACGAGGAACAGGATTATTCATTTTGCATGTCCTCGTTAAACAGTTTAAACTACCGTCACAATGGAGTTTCTCTGCGAATTCCCAACACGTGCCTGGCATATGCGTGTGCGAAACGCAAATTGCTGATCTATGCGAGATTGAGATGTCGAGAAACTCAATAGTGTCACCTTTAAAACACAAATATCCTCCACCGAGCAATGTCAATCGTTCTTCATTAATCATTGACATTATACGAGAATTGAAATAGGTTTAACACAGATATCGCAAGAATTTCCTTGCTTCATATAAAATTTCTCGCATTAATTTATTGCTGGGGTCATGCAAGATTTAAAAAATCAATTTCACATAAATCTGACGTTTTTGAGGTCTCACTCAATCCTCAAATTTCTATTGGGTTCTAATTATACCTACATATATTCGTTTAATCGATGGAATTCGTAATTTCTTGGCTGTTAATGCTATATGGGTCATTCTACTCCATCAACCGGTCAGTTTTTGTACTCGAAATTGCCAAGTGCAAATTTAAGTCATCATTTCATTGATTTTAAAGTTATTAGGAAAATACAGGCTCTCAGATTTATCAATTTTTGCCTGTTTTCATGAAAACAAAAATAAATTTTTAAATCCGAAACTATCAACTATAAGGAGTTGTTTCTTTTTTTATTTTAATGCAGACGGATTGGGCTTCCGACATTTAATTTTTTATAGGTACAGTAGAGTCTCTCGCAACGTTTTGATACGAAATAAATTATAAGTTTCTGATAGGTACCAATTTCCATTATTAAACTTGCCTTCAATCTTGAATATAAATATGTTTAGAAACATTGTTAGTAAAAATATATTTTATCTACAAGACAACACGGCATGTGCAATGCAGCTTCATCTAACAATTAGTCAAACAGAAAGTCGACATTAAATGTATTCTTCGTGAAATCCATATTTGTACCGATGCTTGTTGTTGCGGACCAGTGATCGTTTTATTGGACCGTTGATGGAACGAAAAATTGATCGACCAATCGTTCATGCATAACAAGAAGCACAGGTACAAATACGGGTTCCTGCCACGAGAGAAATAAAAAAGTGCTTTCTCCAATGCTGGCGAACTCAGCTGCAACGTTGGTGAAAGGTCGGGTTACATGTAATGGACGATAGCTTGAACCCCAAATCCACAACAAATTCAAGTCTTAATTATTTCACAAGTATTTCACGTTCGAAAATCCTAACAGTTTTGTAAGCAAATATTTCGCACAAAACATACATAAATAATTCTTTAGTTATTCTGGTGTGTCGAATTTAAAATCAAACAGTCTAAAAGTAACTTTGCTGAAATGCACAAAAAAAGAAATTTCTTCTAATTTTCTTTACAAAGAAATAAGCCCTAAATAAAGTAATAGAATATTTTGACACAATTTAGATGCACTGTCATATATGGGAAACTGCAATTGCAATTTTCTGAATATAATTCTTCATAGGAACATAAGTACATGCTTCTTTTTATAAAAATATTAAGGTGCTCCAGAAGGAAATACGTTATCCTGTATTTCATTTATGTATCGAGCACTTATCATATATTTTCAAAAGAAATAAGACCTACTGTTCCGTCCCCTTTTTAATCCATTTCAATGGAAATTTAAACTTGGCATACTATGAAATATGATTGCAGTGACAGCAACAAATTACCGGCAAATAATTTTGCTGGATTTAAAAGTTGCAACAGCGAGGCATTTATGTGTCTTCCTCGTCATTCAAAACTTGGAGCATAAATTTCTCTTGACCCACTGTTTCGTTCTTGCATTTTATGCGCAATTAGAACTGATGCATTTGGGTTGCTATCACACTCTTGCATTCGTCCTTATAGAAACGAAACTTTGATCATTATTCATTTGCCTGTCGCGACTTACATATTGCCAGGGACAGTTATCTTGCTTCTCAAAGGATCGCATCATTAATTTCTATTTCTGATAATTCGACTGCAGATATTTATTGGTGAAGCCATAGAGAATGAGTGTAAAATACGTACAATAATAATATCTTCTTAAAATCCACATAGGGTATGTAACCCAATTACGTACAGATTAGTGGCACTGCGAGCCTTTTCTTCTTTAGACATAATAACAAATTAGGGATAATTGTTTTTTTTCGTGCCCTCTAATAAGTTTAATGGGTCCGGAACCCACTAAAAATAATTTGGTATGGAATAATTAAACATTTGTGGAATACCGATCAACCGAAAAAAAAACAGATTTTTGCACCTAATACGGAGCCTTCAAAACTGGAGTGCATATATTACGGAGCCACAATTATGGAAAATATGTCTCCGTATGGGGCCCCAATTACGGATTCGAGACCCCGTATGGAGCTTCCATTTTTATTAGATAAAACCATCTTAAACTAACGACTATTTCGTTTTATAAGAAATATCTAGGTAATATTTACTCATAAAAAGCAAATCGAAACTTCATTCCATAAAAGTATACATTTATCTTTACTTATATACAGATGCGACTACTTAGCACTTTCACTTAGCTGTTTCAAGAATCAGGACAAAATTATCAGGATGAGTATTAAAATACGAAATTTAAATTAAAAAAAATTATTTCAGGTGTTGTATAAATACAGTGTTTTTGATTCATAAAAATATAGTTAGCCCACCATAATAGGGACACCATCCGTAATTGGGTCACTTACCCTAATTAAATTATTTGCATTTATTAAAATTCAAACTACCTTGCACTACAAGTGCAGGGTACATCTAATAACAATCGCCGTGAAAATTACTTAAGAGAAAGAAAATTGTGGCTATCACGCGTTGGATTCATGCCTGAGTTAATTCCGGTCCTGGACGGAATACCCAACAGAAGTTTCGGCAACATTTAGTTTCTACTTGTTGAACATTCGCGATGTTCACGGGAACTTCTGTTTACACTAAACTCTGTAACGAACTCAACGACAGAAACAATTAGACAAGATAGATATACATACGTCCGTGCGGAGTGATCCTGCGAATTCAACGCGTTACACGCCGTTGTCGGCGGTTGTGGAGTAAAATTGGTTTACAGATGGGAACCACAGATTCGTACGGACAGGGAAATTCTCGGATACGTGGACAGAATATTTTATTCGGTGGGACGTTGTTTGAGAAAAATAGCTTTAAACCGATCGTGCTGTAATAACGGCGCAAGCGAGTTCGTACTGACACGACGCACGTTATCATGGTGACACTTTGGCAACTGAGGATCACTTAATTATAACTTTGCCCCGCGGTTGTGCGCGCTTGTCATATTTAGTAAACCCTTACCATTCTAATATGGTGGACGTATCCCATCACACAATGTTAGGTTAGCAAATTCTACAAACAAAGAATGGATTTAAAGGTATTTGAAAATGGTATACGAAATGTGCAATAGTCACGTTGCTATATATGTACTAATATAGAGCAGGGTTTGAAAGAGTTCTGGAACTTTTCAATTGGTTCCATTTGAAACATGGAACATATGAAACTTTTTTAAAAATGTTCTCACGTTATAAGAACCCATGAGAACCGATAAAGTAAAAGTTCTTGAAAATAAAAGTTCTAGTTGGAATGGAACGTATAAAATATAAAAATAAAAATTTCTCTATAACAGGAACAGATATTCTGTTCATCAATATTAAAAAAGTTCTCAATCGTTGTAACAAATACTGAATACTATTCAACGAATAGTACTCCAACAATAATAAACAATTATTACAGTTGAATTAATATTCTGAATTTGTTATTTATTTGTAATATTTACCTACTAGATAATTTCTACGCAGTTATTATAGAATTCTTGTGTATTTTGGTTCATGTAAGTTATAAAAAAATTTTATTTAGGTTTTATTCTTGACAAGTTCTCTTTTCTGTTCAATACTTCGTATGAAACTATTAATTACTTATGTTGTGATTTTCATACCTTTTATTAAATAAACACGAAGAATATGAGATTATATTGTTAAATAACACTAGTACCTAATTGTAATTCTTCAGTATTTTTCTTTATCTTATGGAACCTTTTTCAATAAATGTTCTGATATAACTGTTTCCATGGAACATTTATTATATATGTTCTAAAATATCTGTTCCATGAAAACACTTTCTAAAGAAGTTCCTAAGGCTAACATTTCTTTCAATAAAAATTCCAAAGGAGCAATGATTTCCTAAACGAAACATATAAGTTCTAACAGAATTTGTTTATAAATAAGAGTTCCAGAACTTTTTCGATCCCTGATCTAGAGTTTAACTAAATTTTTCATCTACTTGTAAGTACCTGTATGGAACTGTCGTGCAGTGTAATAAACTATAATTAAAAATAACAATCTCTACTAAGTAGCTAGCCATCAAGCTTCCTACCACCCACATTCATGACTTATGTGATCGTGAAACATCCATTCCCTTCACTTCGCTGCCACTAGAATCCCATGACACTTCATCAATGTCGAATTCCGCACACCCAGCTGCATCAACATCCGGTTTTACAGCACTAATCCCAATAGCGAGTCCCTGCACTCAAATCATTGGAGGCGACTTGCACTTCGGTGGCTTCTGCACCGTGTCCCATGTCACCACGGTCATCGGCATCGAGTCTTACGCCTCCACTATTACTAGTACCGAGTCCTATGACGCAGCGGTCGTCAATATGGAATCTTATGACTTCAATATCGCCTGTATCGAGTCGTATAATGCTGGGCTCGTAGGTATCGCGGCTTCATGGCTTCAGTATCATTGGTATCGAGTTCTATAGCCTCAGTGGGGTCGTTTGGTTCGGCAACGCTGGAATCTTCTGCACCGTACTCCGAACTGCTAGTATCTTCAACGCTTCCAAGTATATTCGGTAAGGGGTGTTGACTTTTACGGCATAAAGCTGCTGGGTTTCTCTTCGTAAGCGCCTAGGATTGTCTCGATTCTCTCAAACTGTATCTTCGTTATAAATACGAGGCTCCCTGCACACGTTCCACGACCGAGTAATCGCATTTTAGCTCCCACGAAATGCCCCGCTGGTTTGGCTGGTTGTCGGGACTTAGCACGAACGATCACGGCGAAACAGCAATTGAAGGGAGGCACTACAAGTCTCCCCCATCTAGGAGACGCGGATAAAATTTAATTAACGAACGACACGGCGGTGCGGCTCCCGCCGACAAGTTCAATCTGTATAATCACGAGATTCTAATCCTCGCGACAGCATTGAGCACGGCAGACGCTGAACTTTGCGTGTTCACCGTGCTAACGAAAATTGACAGGGAGTGAGTGACAAGCCATTATCGCGCTAGCATCGCGGAGTACGATCGACGGTTTATCGATCAAAATATATCGATAGTCGCGCCCATTGAGATAGCCGTCCGATTCGACTCGGGTAAGTCCGACTCATAAATTGCTCAAGAACTCATCCCCTGCAAATTTTTAAATAAAATCCACTTCTTTTTTTTCCTAAAAATAGTATTAGTCTCATCTACTCCTAGACACAGGTATACCGAGACGTTCGGTTGGTTATAGATTTTAATGAAACGATAATGAATAACCAATCTCGCGAGTCCGAAACGTCGAGAAATGGAATCACGTAGCCATGCCAGCGTAATAAGTAGCGATACTCGAAGGAATTAAACGGGCAACGTTTCCGATCCCAGCCTGTCGATTCCGGCCGCGTGGAACCGCGCGCATTTAAAATATTGCCCGCACGCTGGTTATCGTTTTCTATTTATCGCGTAACGAATGGCATCGAGCAGATCGTGCCAACCCTTCCAACCCCTCCCCCCCCCCCCTGGAGCCCCTTCACTGCCTCCCTTTATGATTACATAAATTCCCGGTTTATCTGAATCCATTTTTCGAGCGGACAATCAAATCACGGGCGCAATTAGCGAAGTGGAGTTGCCCGCTGGCTGCGAGAGATCGTACGAACGTGTAATCGCGCGATTCAATTTCACCCTCGTATCGACGGATTTACAATGCCCCTATACGTGCACGCGTAGGCGTGTGAATTTAATACACGCCGCCGGATGTGATTTGCCCCGGCAAAAAAGAGAGCGCAAACAAACAAACAGGAAAACAAAAGAACCAAGGAAAGGTAACCACGCGCGGCACACCAATTTTCGCGCGAAATTTGCTCCTCGCGCGAACGAGCCGGGTGGCGTGTTTAACTCGTGAACTGTGCATTTCGAGTTTCGGTGGCACGATTGAAAATCTACGAGGATTTTGTGCCTTTTTATCTTTTTCTTGGTTGCTAAGGCTTTTGGGGGAACGAACATCGAGTAGTGAAATGTTTACTGATTGATAGAGGATTGAATGGTATTTAAATTTCAAGGTAAATTTCAAGATTATTCTTTTTGTGTATCACGGGTAATAACCCTTTGGTACATTATAATGATATGGAACGACATGAGTAGAGGACGGAGAAATGAAATAACATTAGGATAAAGATTGAAGTACACAAATAGCAAAGAAAACAATAGAAAGTTCGAAATAACAAGTATCAATATTGCCACTCAAACATCAAGAATACGCAGAATTGAATTTCTGAAAGTAGATAAGCAAGTAACGGAAAATTATAATGTTATAACGTTAATGCAACGTAATGTAGTTGCTTTTTACTTTTCGTTTATTTGAAGAGTTTCTCTTGCATTTTACACGCGGGTAGAGAAAGGGATTACGATGCTTGTTGCGCTTCCCTCCTAGGGACTAAATTTCATGGAAGTGTATAAGTTATTAACGTGACGGAGCTATCGCTAATACCCTCTGTCATAAGTTGGAAGAAATAATTGAATGAAAGTATTCCATAGTGAGCGAAGTTTTAATAAAGTCCATGAAGGATACAACTCTGTCGCAACTTTACTGTATAATGTCTAGTTAGGTTCTTCACCGTGCGGTGCCCGCTAGGGAATTTATGCCGCTGTGCATTCGGCACCTTGCTAACTATGCTCGTGGAGTGACAAGTTTCCTTTAATCGTTAATACGCATTACGCGTTTAATTACGCATTCTGTTAGCAATTACGCTGCGAAAGTCGTTTTGATTTCCACGCCGACATAATAGAAATCCGCTTTAACTTCGAGCAACAGGAAATGTAATCAATGAAATGAAAATTTAAGTGGGACATGGCAACCTTCCCCGAATCGCTTAATTTAATTCCATTCCATTCGTCTAATTAAGCCGGCCGATAGTGACACATGTTGATCGGTTTTCGTATTACAATCTGGATCCCGCTATCGCGAAATTAATAACTACTCGCGATAAATAGGAAAACGAACGTAGCTTTCCTTCTTTGAATCCCATAATGATTTATGACAGAAACTTGTCATCATGTGGATATAGCTAGTTATTATACTCAATGTTGGTGTAAATAGATTATTACAAGTTTAACCTTACACACGCGAAATTATTTATTCGTCGATTGTTCCGTCCTTAAATAGACAACTTTGGATTAGGGGGAAAATATAGTACAGTGATTTCAAAAGCTATAATTCAAATATTTTCACGAGTCATTAAATCTTCGATTCTTTTGTTTTCTACGAGATTTAACGGTATCATTATGTAGCGTTACTGTCAACTTTGGTGGGATATTTGGGGTGCAGAATGTCATTGAAGCTAACGTCATTGTAAATTGTACAAATAGAACTGCCGGCATAAAAATATGGAAAAAAAGATTGTTTAAGTGTTGGGACACGCAATGGGAGGAAAAATCCTTGATGCTTGATGAATGTTTTTCACCCTAAGAAATGGTCTCACTTTTCCGTAATTGTTCAACCTAACGAGGAAGTCGTTTCATGGATACGTTGCACTTTATCTCGTTAAACGGTGGAAACCACTTCAGATTGCTCGCCTCGGTTCACGTTTTTCTAAGTATCGTACGAGAAGGAAAGAGATGCTTTAATCCCCCTCGGTCGGCATTCCCGCTTCTCTCGAATTTATTTTTCGCCTTAGACAATTGAATCAGGGGTATAATTAGCAAAGTGGAACATCGGCCGTCGCTTTAATTCGTCCACGATGGTCCACCATAATTTTCCGTGGCCCAGCTATCAGGCTGCATTGGCTAGCGTTATTTTTATTCACTTCCGGCAATTTATTGTGCTCTTCCGTTTAAACCCTAATTCAACTAATTTGAGTAAGTGAGTTTTATGGTAGTAACGGTGGATCATTGTGTCGGTAACATGCTTTCTTTTTCTATTCTAATATTTGGAATGACTACTTGCATTTGAAATATAGAATCGAAAAAGTTAAAATATTTATAAATATTGAGGAAAAGTAGAAATTATAAGTACTATAATTTCAGGTATTCTTGTCTACGTTTTTCCAAGTTTCTGTAATCATATTATATGATGAAAAATATTGTTCTTTTATTACATGTATTACGTTATCGAAACTGGGTAGTTAGAAAGATTTTCCTTGTTGTATACATATAATAAACAAGTGTGTAACGTGAAGTTGGGAATAAATACTGCCATATATTTTTATATAATATTCCTTTCTTTACAGCTGACTGACATACATATAATCTGGTTCGTATCGCGTCAGTAAGACAGCATGGCACAACTAAAAATTGACCGAAGCTACGCTTGTTACTTAAACAATGTACAAGATAAAATACTTAAAATATTTTCCTTAAATATGTGCTGGATCACCGAGAGGATATTATAATGTTTCAAAGTCCTTAAGGTGCAAATAGGATATTGACACTACATGACACTATCAAACGATGCAAAAACTAGATTCTGCAACCAATACGTGAAAACTTCGCAATATATTGCAACATATCTTACTTCTCTTAATATTTGTATAATATCAGCATCGAGAAATTATAAGGAGTTGAGTTCTTCCTAAACTGATTGAGACCCCAGCAACCTCGATTCGCTTTTCCCCGCCAGCGAATCAAATTACGAGAAAAATTAAATTTTTCCCCTCGCGATCACATTTTCTCTCGTTGGACGTTTTGATTTCAGGTCGAATTTATTAAAGTTTCATTCTGTGCACGTTTCACACAACGATAATAGTAATTAATTTCTCGCTTCGCCAACAAATACATGCTCCAAATAAATGCTTCTCGTAATTCTACTTAAAAAATAAAAATAAATGTCTAGTACACGAATTATCTCTATGAGCACGCTCTGCTGCACTTTGAAATACTAACATCCAGTCGACCACGATTTGTACTTTTTAAATCCCTCTCGTGCAGCATGTTTTTCCAATTTTCAGAGAGTATATTGAATCACCACTCTTAGGATGTAGAGAATAATTAATGGTAATTAACACTTTGTTAAATTTACATCGTGTGTCTCTGGTTACGTGCTGAAGTGGCTGTTATGAATTTAACCGGCGCAACGCTGTGTACTCAACGATTTAAAAACAGTACACTTGCATGTTTTTCAAATAAGTTGTAGTATATTCATTATACAATATAACCCAACATAATTCATTATTAATAGCAACAGTCCAACAAAACTCAGTCGTTTTCTTGCAGCTATTCCAAGATCATCGATTATATTTTCACTCACAGGAAACATATGAACACTTTGATCCTGTGATGATTTTAAGATAAAGGGGCACTTTTTAAAACCTTGCATCGAAGTATTAACTTCATTTTACTCGCAAAATGGATCATTTAAGATGTACAGTACCCTTTGCTAATTTTCTCCCAGCAGAACATCAATCCATGAACCTATTCTAAGTATTACTATATTCCCAACACTTTCAACTATTCTATGATATTTTTCTAGCAAAGGAATTTATTCGTTTCCCACAACGTATTATGTTTTCCATCACGAACGAAATGATTAACGTACACTTCGATTTTAACCCGCTCATAATCGTAACTTTTCGCACCACCACGATCGAGATTCGACTTAGGCTTCGTTCAAGGGTGAAATTTTAAACACACAGCGTTCTTTTTTGTAACGAGAAATTTTTCCAATAAATACACGTTTATCGTACTTTCGTCGCGGCTGGCCAGCGAAATCGACGAAGTTTCCCGACCAACTCGTGAACGTAAAAAATTACGATACCCGTAAAATGGCCGCGGCGAACAGAACAGGGGATGTCCTGGGGAAAGCATCACAAAGAAACGTTCTGTCTTCATCTCGAGATTAAAGCAATTTCTGCGACGAGGTACGTGGTTTTTCTATGGGACCAGCCAGCAGCTGTCCGTATTAAATGCATACTGGCACCGTCTAGCAGCTTTTTCTCCCACTATACCTACTGCTAAATTATGCAATTACTGAGATACTAGCCTGTAAGGAACGTTGTACAATGTATGAAATCGCGAGAGGGAGAGAATTACGGCGTTGAGGACGGCGAAGAATGGCTGGGCTGTTAGGGACCGTGTCTTTTATTTTCGACGCGGTGCATGCATAGAAAAGCCGCGGAATTTCGGCGCGAGAAACGGGACGAGAAAATGGACAATCCCTTTACATCTCGGGCAAAATGCTGGTGAAGACATGCTGCATAATCGTGATAATAATATTCTTTCAGACGCCTAGTTGATTTTTATTTTGTCCTCCTACTAAGTCCTACAAGCTTGTAATTCGGCTGCATAGTAATTAGAATTTTCGTAAAATGAATTACTGTGTCTTTATCTTCAATTCATAGCTTAAAAAATGAATATTTTAATATTATTTCGGGTGTACAATTCGATATTGTGTATTTTAAATCGAGGAAAGAGATTTCCTAAAATATCGTTTGAAATATTCGTGTTACTTTATAGAACATATTTCTCCTTACAAAATAAGAAGTTGTAATCGTGGTGTAATTAGAAAGTGGGTGATTCTTTGTGAAGACGTACCTACGTCAAAATTGTAGAATGATTATAGAATAATATTAATTTCGAATGTGGAACCGATTCTTAATTCCTATTCGATTCAACTTCCAAATACATTTTCATAAAAAAAACTTTCCCTTCCCAGGTGTACCGCGATTAATGCCCACCCCTGCATGTCAGAAAAACTGTGACACATAAAAACTCCATAAGAAGTACAATATTTGTATTACCCTGGTACAACGACTGCACCAAATTCTGTCAATAATCTGTCACATTTATTCAACCCTTCATTCGTGTACAACATTACGCCCTCCTCTTTGTGCAGCTCGACGGGAATATAGAATCGATAAAGTATACAGAATATTTTATACCAGCAATCCGTTCTTCAATATCTCTCAGTCGTATTGCGTCGATGTTCGCCGACAGATTAAACGGCATCCCTAAAATGTATGTACACGCTGCAGAGAGGCGCCGCATCGTATATATTCATCAAACGGTACCGCAAATATTATACGAGCAAACTTCAACAATTTACGCAAATAACATCTACCGCGCGTTCCTGAACTTCGCCTTTCATTGGATTCAAGCAGCCAACAACCGTAACATTTAATTCTACTTGGACCCCTCTTTTTTAATCTTAAGCAAACCCAGGCAGTCCCCTGAACGATTTCCCCGTGTAGATGTTTGTAAATAACGTTGTAATGATTTTTACGATTTTCTATACATATTTGTCGATATGTTTATGTAACGGACAACTACCTGACTATATCAATATGCGTAATTTATATTTGTATATTTTATAATGCAGTGTAATAAGTCACTGTAAAAATATGCCAATGACTACAATTTATAAATTTTCAATCATACATAGTGTGGATAAAAATTCTTGTGTATGTTGGTTTTTAGTATTCAAATTAATATCAATTTATTAATTATTTTGATAAATAGATCATTTCTGTACGAGACTTCGTACTAGAGAAAATCGATTCTGAAAATGTGATTTGATAGTTTTTAACGAAGACACTTCGCCTCGAAAAGAAAGAAAAATTGCAGCATAATAGGAAAATATTGTAGAACTTAGATACAGTATTCGAGAATATACTATTTGTAATTTTAAGTATTGTGGTAGTAAGGTATTACTATATTAACTTGTGAAACAATATCCTTGCTTAGTTAAAGATATTATTCATACATAATCTCTTCTCGAATTCCAATAGTGGACCACGTTTGTTTAGCCCCATTTTGATGTGAATAGTAAAGAATTTACTTATTTCACTAACTCATGGTTGTCATAGTGACATATTAGTTGTCATATTAGACTTCTGTCAAACTGTTAGTGTCGCGGTATTCACTATTCACTGGCACAATTCCGCGATTCAGATTCAATTCACCAGCGGCGGAAAATGAAACTTCCTTAATTAAATCATTATCTTACAGACCAGAATAAAATATTTAAGCGGGATTCATACCGTTTACCTCACCACCGAGTGCCAAGGTAGGGTGAAAGTTTCAAACTGTGTTCAATAATTGTAAAGTTTTAAGTAAGTGCAATTAAAAGTACTGTCGCTAGATTGGGTCAAATTACGTTTAGTTGATTTCGAAGATTAAGGCGCGTCGCCCGTTCCCTGGCCTCGTTAGCCACTTTCTTTTCAACAACTTCGAAATGTCATAGAATTTATAATCCTCTAATTCTCCACTGAAACTTCTTCATTTTACCAATTTATTGTTCACCTTTTAAAGGTTAGTTTAGGTTTTTAAAGGTGAACAATAAATGACTTTTTATATCTTACATTCTCAGTAAATGAAGAATTGTTTTTAGAAACTTAACAACCTACAGGTACCCTTTCCAAAATTGTTCATCCCCTTTATAAAATAAATGCCCCCCTCGTTAGAATGACCTGGGACATTATTTTCTAAACCATTTAAAATTCACTTGCGAAATTATTCCCTTCTATAAGAGTAGACAGATTCTAACGCAATATCAATTTGTATTATCTATATACGTAATAGAAAAAGTTGATCAAACTCTAAAGAAGCTGCTTAAAACGAAGATGAAAAATTCTACTGAGAAACTAATTAACGAGAAAATAAATGTCCCCATCAAAATTTATGTCAGATTTAAAAACAAACCTTACTTTCCATACTAAAAGGGCCACTGTTCACAGCAAAACGATTATCATAAACCCACTTTTAGGCGATCATACTCTTAACTTGTCCAGTAATAGCCCCATTTACCTTAATGGCCCCCGAAATTCCGTCCAACAATTCCTTCGCTTGACGGACAACCATTTCTCACGTTCACAGAGTACCAACTTCCGGCGAACTCCGAACAGCAATCTTACTCTCGCAAAATTTTCAATAGCAAGTTTTTACCGTCCATGCCCCGGCGGAAACTTTCCTTTATTTCTCGGTTACTTGGCGAGCCCGCCGGTAGAAAACAATAAAAACGAAGGTGGCAAGGGCGCTCCGTGCCACGCGAGGCCGCTTTCGCGCCGGGAATTTCGACAGAAATTACCAGGCGAAATGAAATCGTAAAAACCGCGTGGCCGTTCGCGGCTGCCCCGAGTAGCCTCCGCTAAAGGAGCTCGCGCATTATTATTGTTTCCTTCCAGCGGGAGACCATTTTTCAGCTCCCTTAGCCGGCGAAAAGAACGGGAACAGTTCCGCGGCCAGCTCGGACGAAACTTCTGAGCCCGTGGCCGAGCTTTCGGAATGCAAACCAGTTGCTGAAACTTAAGCGCGCCAACCAGCTGCAACACGGAACCATGTCCCCCAAACCTTCCCTTGGGGTTTCTACTTTCATTTACATGCTGCTCGTAATGTATTGCCAGCGACTGGCTAAAGCACCGGGGGAAAAAAAGAGGGAACAACGGTGGAATAACAGAGGAAGAGTAGGGGTAAACATTTACGAGGTCGTACGTGAAGCGAAAGGGGACCAGATACTGGTAATCCAGCTGCGTACCGATAAGAGCGGGGAATAAATCGCTGGCGAATGAACGAGAAGATACACGAATGGAACAGAGTGGCCGGGGGTAGGCTAGATCTAGGGGGGGGGGGGGTGTTTGAAAATTTCTACGGTTCCACCGAAATGGCAATCTCGGTATTTCACCCTCGCCGGATGGGTCTACCTTAACATAGCTGCATCGAGAAACGTTTGAAAATTTTTACGCTTCCAACGGAATAGCAATCTTGGTATTTCTACCACGCGACGGGGTTCGTCTACCGGAAGTAAGCTGGATCGACATGTCTTTAAAAGTTTGCGCGGCTCGAATCGAATCGTAAGCTCGATACTTTACGCGCGATCGGGAAGAGCTACCCGGAGCAGGGCCAGATCGAAGGATGTTTGTAGATGTACAAGGATTCCAGTTGGATTGTAATGTTGGTATTTTACAGTGTAAGCGGATTTTCGTAAGTCGATTCGGGAAGGGGAAATTTGGGAGACGTTTAGGTAAGAAATATTAAATTGTTGGGTATGTGGAGTATAAAATTAAGAGCGTTGTGTTTTTAAATATAAGGGAAATTTCAAGTTTTTATTTTTTTGGTGATTACTTGGTCTGGGAGGAAACACGTGGATAGATTAATTTTTGTGTACAGAGTAGGATGCTGGTTTCTTGGCCCTTTTTTTAGATAACGATATATATTTTTAAATAGTTATCTTCATGATTAATTTCTTGACGAATAGGATGACTGTACGTAATTGAGGTCATAGTGGAAAAATATTAAATAAAGAAGCGATACTTTTAATAATAACGAAATCTTTTCCTTACTAACCTTCTTTTTTAAATAATAAACATCGAACATTGTGTTTAATATGAAAATAGGCTATTTACTGATGGTGTATCTGTAATTTAATTTGCAGTGATGCGTTAGACGCGTGCGGGGTGTGAATTAGTAACCTGTGGCTGACCACATATAGGGCGTTACTACTTGCCCGTCCTGCTTCAGAAAGGATGAGTGCACGCGAATGGAAAGAGGCACTTTCTGCCAATTCTGTACCTACTATTTTGGTATCATTTATAGTCATTGTACTCGTCAGGCTATGATCAACTAATCTAGATACAGTGACTGAAACAATGATAGGTTCACTCTTCAAACAATTTATTTTCGTAGTTTGTTTCCATTTCCATTCTTGAAAACCAATGACGACGCTGCTTGTTGTTTCGCAAGCATTTGTTTTAACACCTGATCCAACGTAAGTGACCAGGCACAGTGTGTAAAGACATATTGTAGAAAGTATCGTGTTGATAAAACAAAATAATCATAATTGAAGGTACTTTTTTTTAAAAAATACTTTTGACAGCGCATATTTTGAAAATATTTTTTAAAGTAGAAGATTTTATGATGTTTTAATATTTTAAGATAAATATGATGTTCATTTAATGCTTATATAGGTTAATGGGGCTTGGAAAAACGCTGAGTGGTAATGGCAAGAGGCAGATTACTGCTTTAATGGATATGGGCCTCTCAAACAGAAAATTGCTGGAAAAATTTAACGATCCTTAAATGTTGTCAACTATTACATAAAGTTATGTGATAAATATGCTATTAAAAAATCTCCGGGCCGTCTAAAGCAACTTTGTCAGTGGGATAGGGGAAAGAATTTTCAAGAGACTTGAAAAGTAAGCTTAATGCAACTCAAGTAAAAGCAAAATTTACCAATTGGTGTTCGACGTGTGCAATGAGTTTTAAGAGCGAGTGGAATACTTGGCTACACAAAAGGAATCGAAAAACAGGACTCTCCCCTATATCTTCAATATTTCTTCACCTCCAAAGAATTTCGCAAAAATTTTGACTCCATCCACGGCACATGCCACCGGGAACACTGAAAACTCGTCAAAGAACCAGAACACGATGAACGGTCTCCGCGTTCCAACACACGCGAGAAACTTTCCGCGACCATCGATCATAATTTAAACAACACCCCGACCATCAATTGCGAGCCAGGAACATTGACAGATCGCGAAACGATCGGCGCACGGTTGAGATTAAACCGAATCGTTCGCGCGGCGAGGTACAACGGGCAGAGGGCGAGAAGAGCGGTTTAGCAAGCCGTTTCCGATTCGAAAACACGGCCCACCGGCGAAATAACCATCCGAATCGTGAACAATACGGGCGTAGCTGGACCATTGGGGCGGCGAGCAGGGGGCCGGAGCCAGGAAAGCAACATCCGTCCGGGCGATACGAAATTTCGGTTCCGCGTCGGTGAACAATGCATGCAAATTCGCCGAATAATCCGACGATGAATCGTGCCGCGGTTTCCCAGCCGCGTTTACGGTGCCCGGTCGAATTGATATCCTTTGTTCGGGGAGGGAGGGCGTGAACGAGAGAAAACCGGCGACCACGAAAGGATTCTTGCGCTGCAACGCGCGCGGACAGGCTTACGCAACGACGGTCCGCGTCATCAACAGGTTTATCAACAGGTGAAAACGGGGGCAGAAACGAGGCCGACGAATGATGAAAAGCGCGAGCTTGAATGCCGTCATTCGCACGTTCGCGCGTTAACCGCGGAAGTCTCGCGGCACACGTGCCAGCCGAGCGGGAAATTTTCAACGGCGAGACGCGTTGAATCGATTAAACGGTGCTCGAATGGGTGAAACGGATCTGAAAGCTATTCCAAGCCAGAGACTTTTGTGGTTCGTGACGGTTATTCACAATATGTGTATTGACGCGTTTTGTATGTATGTATGTATGTGGGTTGCTATTTCAGGTGTCAGTTTCTTCGCCACTGGATGGAAAAATTGGGGGCTTTTTGTTATTATTCTTTAGTCATTATAATTCGTCATACAGAATCACAGTGTGTTGCACATTAACACGTTGCGTGCGGC
Organism: Andrena dorsata; assembly: GCA_929108735.1. Lineage (NCBI taxonomy): Eukaryota > Metazoa > Arthropoda > Insecta > Hymenoptera > Andrenidae > Andrena > Andrena dorsata. Next base: position 78,709,963 of record OV815488.1, on the reverse strand, counting down.
ACCAATAATAGTTGACCTTCCAAAATGGCGGAAATAGATTTTTGTATAAAGTGCACCCTTTTATGCTACTTTTCACATTTTATAACATTTTAACCAAAAATAATTTGTTTTTGTTAGAAAAAAAAGGCATGACGATTTAAATACAAAAAAAACTGCACCATAGTGAAAAACGCTGCAAATTTGTAACGACATGCATACACTGATGAACACGTTCGTACTGAATGCGTATGCAAAAGGAAAATTCGATTCCTGAAAAATTCTTCTTCACCTTCCACATTTATTGGGACCGGGCCCAAGACGTGACCGTACACGTCACCCGCCGTAGGATAGGGAGTTCCCATGACGTGACCGTACACGTCACCCGCACGCAACGTGTTAAGGGGGAATCTTATTTTTTGGGCTAAAAACATGCCAAAATGTGGAGAGTTTTTGTACCGAACTAGCACTTTGAATCATCTGAAATTCGAATTAGTTTTTGCGCACCTTTGAGGACGTTGTAGAATTCTTTTATTCATTTTTAATAGTAAATATAAGAATTATGTATCATCGACTATCACGCCACAAAAAATTCGTCGTCCGCTGGTATGTATGATATTCATCTTTCAGGTAATCTGGAACAGAAAAATTAAACGGCGTTTTACTTTATGCATATGTAGCTTCAATTTGATGAATCAGAATAACGAAGGTATATGTATACTTCCTTTGTTACAAAAATTATAGTTTCAGAGCTTTTAGTTTGAAAACTCACCACTCTCCCCAATAACATTTTTTGTTTTATTCTGGTTCACCAAACAAAACTGAAGCTACATATATAAAAAATAGGATTCCTCTTAACGGGTTTCAAAAACGGGTCCAACGTGCTCGTCCGTTTTCGTTTTTTTTATGTAAACTGTGTCGAGTACATACTCATAGACACTTACGATCGTTATTAATCAGCTCATCGACAGGTGTAAATATTGGAGTATACTAGAAAACGGAATTGGCACGAAACAATAGACTCTCAACAATCCTATATCCACTTGAGTTCGTTATACTGTAGATAACAAGATGTATCTCGAAAGTTTTTCGCGAGCATTTTACTACATAGCTATTGATAAAATTTGGCTCCAATTATAACTGAGAAAATAAAAAGTCAGTTGTTTTTATTACAGTTGTGGATAATTATTCTATGAGATTACATATAGTTTTTGTAGATTTCATAAATGATTTACAAAATAATGAGAAAAGGCAGAGATAGTGAAATTAGATATCAAAGAAGTTAATCGGATTGAATAATTTCTTGAGGATGTAATAAAACTTCTGGTATAATAAAAATAAATTTAAATTCGTTAACCAGCGATTTGCAAAAATTACAATAGAGAGGAAGATAAATGAACGAAAAGTAACATTTCGATGGATCATGAATAATCGCTTCTTTTAATTTGAAATGCACTGACGAGTTCGAATGCAGCTTATGTTGACTGTACGCTGGAAAATGAAATATGCATTTAATACGCACCGCGTGTAATTAATTACTGTTCGATCAGAGTGAAGTAATAAATTCCTATTATGAAGACAATCGTGCTGTTTATTGTTGCGTGTAATCGCATTTGAGAATTAAAAGATTAGCACTGCAATTGAATTTCCATACGTTCCATGTGTATACGTATCAATTTATATCGTAGTATTTACCTGGATATATCTGAAAAGCATATGTATTGTTTGACACAATCATTAAAGAAGTTCCGAATAAAATAATTCATTACAAATGCAAATCTCGCGCGATAAATCATTCACATCATATTAAACAAAAATTTCCCTTCATCTCGTGATCTAACGTTAGAAGATACTTCACTTTCTGCAAACATGCTTGACATATTAAGAAAAGAATTACAGAAGCTTATTTAAATAATAACGCATAGAGTTGGACAGCGTGACCGAAAGAAGCATGGTTTGAATAAAAAGTGACACAGCAACGTGTCCAGGCCGTGGAAGAAGCTGGTGTGGTTCTCTATTAAAAGCAAAATTCTCTGCAGAAGTCAGAGCAGAAAAGACAGAGAACTAGCGTGCAGCGAACAAAGGATAATTTATAAGACTCGCCTTGTAAAAATAAACGCACGGTGGCCAAATGACAAGGGCTTTGTTCGCAATTCGTTTCTAACTGCCTCTCTCAGGCTGCAATTTTGAAACTGCTTGAGGACTAACTACGAGATAAAAAAACAATTATATTATCGATAAAAAGACTTCTCTCTATAAATCAAACTCTGAAAGAAAATTTCATATGACATTCTTGACAATTTGTGTAAATACTTGCTATATGTGATTAAAAGCATTCTTACCACCATATGGAAGAAAAAATTCTCCTAAAATAAAAGAAATTAAATTCTTCTTTCACATTATTATATAAAACCTCTCGTTACCGATATTTACCAACTACAAAACTTTCATTAAAAGGAAAAAGGTGTCTCTCGATTCAGTGTCGAAATCAAAGTAGAATAAAAAACACAAATCATGAGGAACGTGTCACAACAATTTTTCTACAAATTCTATATCACAGTGTACCTACTTCTCTCACTCTTTATACTCCTACCAAAAATCTGAACTTCCCTCGTGGCAAGGTACATGTAGCACTGTCAAAGAGATTGAACCGCCATTCGATGTAGAAGACGTTCTGAAGTCTATTTTCGACCGTTGTCCACGCGCACGAGTCACGTGCGTCGCAAAAACGACGCACGCCATTTCAATTGTTGCTGGCCAGCACCTTTTAATCGGGCTCCGGAACGGTGCACCAATTAAACGCAAAATACTTCGGAGAAATACGCGCAGGCTGAAGGTGAGGGTAGCGCGCGAAGAGTAATTGGGAACGAGTCGCAAACGGTCACCGACACAATTCCGGCGGAGCAATTAAAAGCTCGAGCGAGTCGATAGTTACTCTTGGGCCCCGTTGAGTCGTTGAATTAATGCGACTTACACACGCGAGCCGCATAAAGAACGGTTCGGCCACGTCGATCTAAGGGCACGAGACTTCGATACCCTCGTTCCGCAACTAGAAACAGTACGGGATTCAAAGCAGATTAAATTTTCTTTCAAAGTCGCGGGAAATAGAAGGTATCAAACCATATCGTTAACAAATTGCACGTTGATCCATAATTAAGCCTACTTAATCTGACTACATACGTCTCTCGGGTCATTTTTGTCCCGATAGCGTTTTTGTTTCTTCGGATCTTCGTCGTCTTAATTCTCAATGTCTGGGATTTTAATGAAACTGGGATATAATACAGTCGACGTGAAATTAGGGAGAGTTTAAGTCATCATTTTGCTGGTTTCGAATTTGTTTAAAAAATACAGTGAGTCGGATATTGGAAGTTTACTTTGTTACTCTGATAATCACCTCGCCTGAAGCCATACAAATAACCAAGAGTAAAGAAGCATGGGAATTCTAAATGTCAGAGAATAGGAGAAATTGGAAATTAATTTGTACAGCAATCTTCAGCCAGGTATAAGTAAAACGCTTTCAGTCGTTCGTATAACTTCCAATGACAAAGATTAACTGTTTCAACAATCGCAGAATTATGCATTCCAACGGGATAAAAAGCTGACCGTCTAAGAAGCTACACTTTTCGCATCGTCGATATGGGTTGCAAGAACAAGATGAATGATTACAACGTGAACAACAACTCCGTTCTCCGGCTGAATACGGTCTAATGGAGAGCTATCGAGAAAGCGTCTTGAAAATTTCCTCTCGCGAGGAAAAAAGGCGGAAGAAAAAGAGTGGAGCTGGCAGAATGTCGATTGCGTCAGTGATGTGCATAACGTACGATATTACAACGTCGACTGAAGTCAATGTCGATCCGTAAGTAATGACTCTTGTGTTCCACCTCGGACGTTATTTCGGAAACTCAACGAGGTCGTTGGGCGACGTCCTGGAAGGATTGCATCGATCCAGGAATTCTAGGGAAGAAAAGGGCTTCAGGTATTGGATTTCTTGGGGGAAAAACTGGGCTGCCTGCTTGAAAAATGTAAAGAATGCTCGTGTGTATTGGCGCTGACCGTACAATCCTGTTTAATTGAATGTCTAGTACAATTAAATCGTTGAAGAATGTTTCTTAGGTAGAAATATCTTAATCGGTGGTTTTATGTTAGAAGAAATAGTTTTCACATTACTTTTGTTATTTCTCTCCTTGTGGTGTTAATAGTTTAAATTTATTCTTAAGCTGGGAATCCACCCAGCAGCTAAGCCAACCCTGCTGGAACTGCCAGTTAGAACCGCATTGAATTTTGAACTGGATCTATCTGGCTCAATGCGGGACTGCCTGGATTTTCAAGCAGTGATTTTTGGCAGTTCAAAAATGAATCCGATTCAATGCGGATATCCAGATCGATGGATGAAACAGGATTTTTCAGGTCCAAAATTTATCAGTTTCTATTAGGAATTGCCATTTGTATCAAAAATCTTACGGATTCAATCTGGAAATGCCACTAGCCCTTTCGAGTCTGTCATAGGTATTCTCAACTGTAAACTAAAACGCCGAGATTGTTCGGAACAGGAAATACGCTCGAGTTAACAGAAACACAGAAAGAAGAGGAGATCGTTCAATTATTGGGCCACCAACTTTGATTGTGAACGCTTGATACTTTTTGCTCCGGGATCAGAAGCACAGAATGCAAGGAGCTAAACGGATGAAAAACGTTGTGGAAAATGATGAAATTTGCGAAACAAGCGGGGGAGTTTCAATTCTACGGTACAACTTCCCTCCCTTTTTTATTTACAATAGTTTACATTCTTCTTTACTTTAATGCGTAAAATCGAAGTCGAAAAAATGTTACAGGGGTAGACACGAGTAATGCCGCGCGCTGTATACCGACACAATCTGGCCCGAAACATGGGTTTGGAGGAATAAAAGGCGTTAAAAGCGATCACTTGCTGCATTTCGGATCTACCTGAATTATGAAGTACATATCACATGCATCTACTATACTACGAACGCATTTGTAAGATTTAATTGTATCGCATTTCACTTATTTCAATAAAATGCAGTTACGTGATAGGGTGAAAGCACTAGTAGTCGACCACTTAAAGCTAAACTCGAATGAAAAGTTTTGAAAAAAGTAAACAATCAATGTTATAAAATATATAAAATGTATTGAAGTAATTCAAATGTATTTAATATATCACTAAATATTTTGTGTTAGTAGGAAAGTTCGGGGAAAATAAATAATTAGCGTTAAAAATAAAGTGTCCGAATGCTTTAATAATCGACCGCTTAACTCTAAAAGTCGACCGGTCCGATAGCTAATAATCGACCACCTGCTTTTAATATAAAATACAAAATAGGTTATGTGAATAGTTCAAATGTGAATTAAATTTTCGTTTCTGTCATTTTGTTTCTGAGGTTAAATTAAGAAAAATTATAGTTAATACGTGGTCGACTTTTAGCAGTCATTGTGAATGCAGTTAGCTTCAGAAGTCGACCGCTGTGGTCGACTATTGAAAATTGAAAGGGAATGATGATCTAGTTACCGACCTCCCATAAATAAATAAATTATCCCATTTGTTTAATTTTTTGAAGCGCATATAAAATTGTTGATGCTTTTTCAGTGAAATAGCATAATTTTCCAGTAAAAAATGTATAGAACTGAACCAGATTTGTCGTTTCTATTCAAAGCACACTTATGCTTCTCGTGTTAGAAAACAGCAATGGCACATGTAGAATCAAAATCAGTTTACAAATCACTTTAAAAGCGTTTATTTTTTTTTACCTATGAAGGGCGCTTTTTGTCGTATTGTAAAGTTAGAAATTCAAAATATAATATAAAATTGTCATTTAATAAATTCTTTATTTCAGTACTTATCTCTTTAAGATAAACAATAAAAGTGGTCGACTACTAGAGAGTGGCCGACTACTAGTGCTTTCACCCTAGAAGACTATTATTATTTAACGAGCCTTCCTTCCACTACTTGCTCCTTCCGATTCCAAGTTATATATAAAAGACATGATAAAAAGAACACCTAAAATGATCTTTCCACACTGAGCTGTTTTTAAAAATCTTTACATTAACGCACTGTTTTAAACATGCCACATCACGTCACACTACATCTACATTGCTCTAGTCTTAAGAACCAATCGGCTTATGATCACGCAAAACGTGGTAAGTATTTAGGTAAGCTATTTGGTCGCCCCGCGAAAATGCAACAAAGTTGCAAGGGTCAAAATTTTTGCAACAATGTTGCAAATGAAAATGGCCTGTTCGCAAGAAAAAAACTCAGTTTGCAACTTTGTTGAGATTTCGCGGGGAGTCAGATTCCGGTTAGAAACTTTGTTGAACGCCAAAATCTTCCAATGTCATCTTCAGACTATTCCGATTTCACTGGATTTGGACGCCCCGCGAAAATGCAACAAAGTTGCAAGGGTCAAAATTTTTGTAACAATGTTGCAAATGAAAATGGCCTGTTCGCAAGAAAAAAAACTCAGTTTGCAACTTTGTTGAGATTTCGCGGGGAGTCAGATTCTGGTTAGAAAGTTTCAATAGATTGCATTTTGGTTTGGATCTGGATTTCCAGATAGAATCAGCTTAAAAAATGAATAAAGTTACTCAAGAAGTTTACTATAGTAATATGCGAGTTACTTCGTGTAAATCCGAGCAGAACCGATGACAAATTGTGCTAGGAAATACAGATAAATACCATCAAGGTTTTTACACGCATATCCGGTTTGAAACTGATAGACAATATTTCATCTGGTTCAATCTGCAATTTACGGGAAGAAAACCGCATCAATCCGGATTTAAAATTTTTTCATGCGGTTCTAACTGGCAGTTCCAGCAGGGAAGCTAATCCATGATATGCTATATTATGCTACGTTCTAAAAAATTAGTTTCAATCCATTCTTATGGAACCATTTTCACCAAAATCTAAGCTAAGCTGTGCCATGTTATGCTTTGTTTAAAAAAAAAAAACACTTCAATACATTATTTTACACCAAACGTTACGTTTGTGTACTATGGTTTTGTCGGTTTAGCTCGACGCTGTTTTTTTTTGTAATTAATAAGCTTACAATTAGCTTATGTTAGCTTTTGTTGGAAACCGTTCCATAAGTATTGAAACTATTTTTTTAAAAGTTAGAATAGTGTGGCTTAGCTTAGTTTAGCTTCCAGGTGGATTCCCAGCTTTAGTGTCACAAGCTGAAACTTTGAATTGAGTCACTTCACTCACCACCCACTGCAATAAATGATTTCTTAAGGGGAGGTTCCGGTCTAAATGTCGATTTTTTTTTATTTCATTCTTCGATTGTTCAACCTTTCAGGAATACGTGTTTAAAAGGATTTGTTGAAATTCGTAAAATTCCCGAAGTTATAGGCGTTTGAGTAGCAGCAAATGCATTCACGTAAAACTTTAAACGCGTTTTTCTCGAAACAGTGTTCTCAAAACGGTGGGACCTGTATCTCCAAAAGTTATTATCCGATTCGACTGAAACTTTTTTATTTTGAAGAATACACTTCTGGCTAGGGGGGAACCAGAAAAAATTACAAAAAAGTGAAAATTTATAATTTTTAAAGGCGTGGAAAGGACGAACAGTATAGGGAAAAAGTGATATCAAACCTCAAGTGTCGTTACTTTCTCAAAAAATGTAATTTTTGTAATTTTTCTGGTTTCCCCCCTAGCCAGAAGTATATTCTTCAAAATAAAAAAAGTTTCAGTCGAATCGGATAATAATTTTTGGGGATACAAGTCCCACCGATTTGGATGAATTTTTTGTCGTCTTGACTTTAACGACTCCCCAGTGCCGTCTGCAATGATTAATTATAAAACAAAAAATATATTTCTATAATTTAAGACATACTTAATACAATGCAACAAGTCCCATTAAATTATATATAGTAGTATTCCTTTAATTAATTCCTAAAGATCACCTATTTTTTTGGGCTCTAGACGGGAACCTCCCCTTAAGGGGTTAAATCACCCTGGCCGGGTTAAGAAATACCGCATCTTTGGGAATTTATTTCTAAGTGACAAACACACTTTTTTAAAGATAAAGGCAAAGATAAAAATTGACATTCACCGTGGATGAATCATTATGCGATGCACATCCAAAGTGAAAATTCTAAATTCGTCTTTACCAACGAGTTCACGTTCATTGTACTTAGTTCCAATGTACCAAAACTTTCACCGATAAATTCTCAAAGAAAGCCCATTCTCGAACACGCCTTCATAGGTACCTACTCTTGTTTCGCCAGGAAACTGACTCAAATCGATAACCCCACTGAATCCCTCCTTATAAACATAAGATAGAACTGCCAAACAGAGGTTAATTAAAAAACAGTCTCAATAACACACGAATGCAAGCAGAAGCGATATACCCACACCTCTAGGTCTGCATTAATGGCTAACATTTCATATCGCTAATCTCGCCCTCGTTTCGGCAACATACTATTAATTAGCGTCGGTACGTAATTCCTTTATTAACCGTATTACCATCGCAGAATTCCCCGGTGCCATCGTACTATCGGCGGAATGCAAAATTTACGGCGAAATAGAAATTGCCTGTAACCATGGCCGTTGGGCCCGCAGGTGAAATATCACCCCGGAAGGTGCGGCGAGCGAATAAGGTGCCGATATGGTAAGTTCACGCGGACATCCTTAAAGACGCCCCAGAGAATCGGTCGGATACCGAAGATTCATGCAGACAGTAATATCCCACAGCGAGTGACATCCCATTGGTCGTAATTCCAGTTCGGTCTGGCCAAGAGCGGACGCATATAGAAAGTAATTTATTCGAAGTCAAGGTAGTTGCTTCACAAGATGGAAGTGTATTACCTTGTCTCGGGCTAGACGTTTATAGAATAAACCACATCAGCTGCCTTTCATATTTAAAAAGCCAGCTGCGGCTGAAGTGTTTTCGCGAGGAGCCATTGTTAGAAATGACCTTTACGTGCTAATAGAATTTAGGTAGTTACTGAAAAATGATTTTTTACGCGATATTAGAATTATAAACGAGAAATCACATGGAAGTTTAGTGGAACACTGAGTTTTGAGTTGTCAAATCGTATATTTCTTCGAAACCTACTATTTTTGGGGACTTTCTTTCTTCTCATGCGCTTTCTGACAGTGGGAATGCTTCAGAATGTGCGGGAATATTTTTGTTAAAAATATAATCATTGTCGAAGGAATTAGAGAAGAGAAGAAGAGGAAGTTGACAGGCGGAGGGATGGAAGTGGGCAGGCAGTAGGGCAAAACAGAAGTAGATATAAGAGAAGATAGGGAGAAAGAAAAAAAAGCGTAAAATAAATTGTAGGGGAAAGGCAAGGTAACAAGGATGAGCGACGAAGCATGAAAATGGATATGAATGAAAACATAATGGAGATACAGGTAAGAATGGCAGAATGGTGCAAAATTTAGTGACAAGATAAGTCGAGGTTGAGTGGATTGGGAATCGTAACTGAAGGAAAGCAATGAAAATGATCTGCTTCTGTGTATTTCTGTAAGGTGCCGAAGCAGAGAGGACTTTGAAAATTTTCAAAATCCAATAATTCAACAGCACTTGATAATTTCACATACCTTTATTTCATATTACATATATAGAAGCAAGGGAAGGAACGATTTATTCAAGCATTTTAAGTTATATATTTATTGTTGTATTCCATGCCCAGTCACTTGCTTTAAATTGTGGAAGCAGCGGTGACCTTCTCATCAGAGACGAGGAGCCAACAACCGAGCAACAAAACTAATAATTCAGTGATTACTTAGCAATTTCATATGGAGCCTTAAATGTCTTCTTTCACTATTATTCTTCACTACTTTCTTTTAAATATTATAAATAATGTATTAGTAATGGTATCGTGGACTTGGGAAGGAACTAACAAAAGACTTACTAGTTTAGAGCCGATCGAAGTGATTTGAAACGACAGACGAGCATGTACGAGCATGCATAACCATCGTGGGGGTACATGAAAGAGAGCAGGAAATGTAAACCCATCGACGAGATACATGAGGGGGAACAAGTCATGGAAAACCGTCGTAGGAATACATAAAACACAATAAATGATGCAAAACCATGGAAGAAATACATGAAGTAGAACAAATCATGCAAAAGCCATTGAAGAAATGCATGAGGTAGAACTAATCATCCGAAAAGCATCGAAGAAATGCATGAAATAGAATTAATCATGCAAAAAGCATCGAAGAAATGAGTTTGAGAGCACCAATAATGAATTTGAACATTTGCAGCAAAGTATGCAATGTCTTTCAACGAACCCCACTATTTGATCGGCACCAATCGAATGAGCTACATCTGGACAGGGAGTGAGGTGCTAAGAGAGGACCAGGTTCGAAATTATATCCAGGAAGTCTACTTGGTCCAATTGATTCGGTCAGTCCTGGGTCCCCAGATGTCCAGTAAGTCCAGCCAGTTCCGAGTACTCCGAATGGTCGAGGTGGATCGGTAGATCCTGGATTCTCGGAGGTCCTCCAGGCCCGGAGGACCGGCGAATACTGTGGATCTGGAGCTACATAGAATGCCTACCTACTACGGGAAACTACAACCGCGATCATAACAAGGTGGACGGTTAATTTCAATTGCGAAAGCCAATTAATTATTCCACTGACATTGATAGTTCCGCTAAAATATTCATTCCAGTGGGTATTATTATGAAAAACGCCGAATGAATTTTATTTTATTTTTAACGTTTAAATAAAATATGTTAGATAAATGTATTAAGAATAATGTATAAATAGTTTTTAGTTGGATTTTGTGTAAATAAGTAGGGGTGTAAGTGGTATAGTTACAGGATTATAGACGATGATGTGTGTAATTTTAATTAATTCCACTAATATTCATTAAAATAAAAGTGAATAAAGATATGTGAAAGTATCAAGTGTTGTTCTAGTAGGTATTCCTACCTTAGTATATCGACGAGAATAATGTTAAGTTAGGGAGGTAATTGAAACTGGGAATATTTTAACGACTTGCTGGAACTGATGGGATTTTGAAAATTTTCAAAGTCCTCTCGGCTTTGGCACCTTACTGAATAAAAAGAAATTTTAAACTGTATATGGTGACAGAAATAAAAAGTTCCATTACAAAGAATTATATCTTAAAATTTACATCCCATAGATTGAGAGGGTTGTAAAACTTGTAAAATTGATCAGCGATACAAAATAATACGCAAAATCCCAGTATTAAATTTATTATGCAAATATGTAAAAATACAAGTTCTACAATTTCTTTCCCACACTGTATAGTATAATCTTCATTATTGCAATATTGCATTATTTATCCCTGCCGTTCGATTATTTGTGACTAGATAAGAATTTAATAAAATCTGAATTGAATGACATTTCGTGTAAAGAATGGCTGCGAAGAAACGGAGAAACTGGAATGAGAATCAATCTATTCTTTCAGCCGCTTTTAGAATGGCACGAAAACGTTGTGATTGACATTTCCTGAAAATTCTGCGGAAGGAAATTGACACACACGATACTAGGTCACATCGTATTTCGACGTTTCACCGATTCTTGTAGACGTTCGGTAGTAAAATATGAAATACTGTCCCAGTACAGACAATTCTGAACCCTACCAATGTCGCGAGAGGCTAATTGCGCAGGTGTGCCTGGAAAAAAATATTTTTCGCGGTGTCGACAAGCGTGGTCCATATTATTGTCGACTAATTCTGTAGGAACAGGTCGTTGGGAAACAAAAATAAAAACTTTGCTCACATCGGTTGCAACTAAGCACCTATTGTGTCGTTGCACCAACTGCACCGTAAATTACTATAATTCATGCACGAAGTATTTATGGCCCTGTGTAATAAACTGAAGTTGCAATTCTAATTATCGTAAAAGAGATAGCAGAAGTAAACTAAACTGTCTAATGGAAAAGAAAGTTTGCATGTACTGGAAGATCTGTAACATAGGTACGTCACATAATTCGTATTCTTCTGTAAATCAACCAATGCTCGAAACAGAAGTGTCAGTTATATCCAAATATATTACAAACCGAAGTATAGCAATTGAACATTAATTTATTATTCAATGAATAATTTGATTTATCAAAGATTCGGTCTAAATGCGCTCAGCTTTTCAGGCACCCGTGCATCTATGTTCCCTAAAATTTCTCTTACCTATTCACAACCATTGCTAATAGTTTTTCTTAGTTCCAATGCTAATTTAAAGTCACTACCTCTATTCGAATGCAGATGTAATGAAAATACATATTATCTAGAATTCTAGACTAAGTAATTGTTCAATTGTTAGATTCATTACAAAAATTGTACCTACATCACAAAGCCCGTTTGTATACAACTCTACATTTATACCACTTATATATACAACATGTGCATGCCACGTTTCTACCTGTAATCGTGAAACACCCCCTACGCTGATCAAGTTTAAATCATGAATGCACGATTGATGCGCGATCACGCCTTGTTTACATAACTCAGCTTTCCATTAACATTGTCCCCGGCGAGAAACGTGTAATCCGCAAGCTCAAGCAGGAAGCAGAACAATTGTCAGAATTAGGAAGTGTGTCATCGAACGTTGACCGTTTAATTGGTTCATACATATGTATACACACCTTCGTTTCCCCTCTAAAAACAATGGCGGTTTACGTGCAATATTGCCCCGCGTGATTTACACGTTGCATTCTGATAAACCTTTGATCAATTTCACAGGCATGTGAATGCATTGCTGAAACCGCGCGCGACTCGCGGCTGGATCTCCGTTCGAGGCTGTTGCACCAGGCGCTTAATACCAAAGTCTATCTTCGAAAATTGCATTCCCCGTTATTTTAAGCTGTAACTTTCTTTCAAGAGTTTTGTTATCCCATTATGTATCCCTGTGTTATCTAGAGACGCGGTAGCGTCTCGACGCCAAGTACATGAAAGACCAAGTCATACATGAAAGACACCCTGTATATGTCGACTGTCGCTACCGCTACCTTTTACTCGTCGCCCGGCTACTCCAACCTATAACCTGAAACTTATTTCATTATATCTCATTACGCCTGCAATATTTTCTAAATTTAAAGGCATTTTTCTTATGTAAACCGCATATCAGCTTTCGAATAAGACCAATTTCAATAAAATCGGTCCACGCATGACCGAGATATCATAATATCGTCTCATTGGAACTGTCAGAAACGGTAAACTTTAAGATTTTTCTTCTTCTCCTGATTCTTCAAGAAATTTTTCGTCAACCATAATACGTATATTCGCGTTACACGCACACCTTCAGCCAAAAGAAACTAACACATGTTTCGTTCGTCAAACGCTACCTTCACTATGCAATCTACTCAAAATTTTGACAGCTTACATTCAGGTTATAACCTGGCGACTGTTAAATAAGGTAAGTTTTCAAAATTTGAGATGCCACGTATTTTTACAAATACGGAAGTATTTGACATCCAGGCCGCGGACATCTTTTTTTGTCTTTTATTGTGTTACACAGTGTCGCCTTTGCCCGCTGCGGGAAAGCACCTTTATGTACTTGCAGCTCATTCTGATTTCACATCTTTTTTTACTTTGTATTTATTATTATTTTCTTTTTTTGTGATTTATTTGATTTCATGTACTTGGCGTAATTTTTTTACTTTTTAAAAGTTTTGTTAGGTACACGTTACTAGCATGCACTTTCGTTTTACATCGTTTTTGCATGTTTCTCTGAATAGCTTTGAATTAATTTATGCACTCTTTATTGAATCTATTGTTATCTAAGGGGGGATCACGTAACTGGGGCAAGCTCTATTTCTTATTCGGTTGCCAATTAGAAGACAATGGTAGAAGAAAAAAATTGAATGGTATAATTGTAAATAGATCCATGTTCCTGGGAAAATCTTTTCTGCGCACTATTTGAATTGGAAGTATATACTTTTTTGTTACGTTATGCTATCGATTCTTTTTAGTCTTCTACGTATAAAATTATTAAAGCTTTTTATTAGAGATTTTTAATTTATTCCCTTATAGCTTCATCATTTGCATTATAAGAATTCGCCCTTAAATTACTTAACTAAAAACAAATAAATAAAGAAACTTTTAAAATAATTTTAGTAACTGAAAAAATGAATTAATAACTATAAAAAATATTACGCAAGGAAAGAGAGGGTGTGTTGGAATATAAAGTCTTACAAATTCTTATACTTGGGAAGGGGGAAGGCTAAGAAATCGCCAAAATTATCCTTATGTAACTTAAGGACGGCCCTTAAACTCTTTGTGCATCATTTTCCCATTGTTTTTACATTATTATTCAACGATGTGTTTAGTATGTACTTATTCAGCAATTATCAAGTTACAGGTAATCCCACAAAAGTACTTATTAATTTTTAAGCGATCTACTCAAGGTCTTTTATACGTAGAGTGCCGAGAGAAATCGATTTATATACATTTAAGGTATAACTTACAAATGTCAGAGATCGAGGATCATGCACGAGTCCCTTCGAATTCCTGGCACGTTTCCGTTGCGTAACCGAGTGGAAACGTTTGCCGGCACGATAGTCAGCATTCCATGCGAATTTATATTTCATAAACCAGGGAGAATTGGTTTGATCGCATTTGTGACACGTGACCTCCCGTGCAAGTGCATCGCGCGAGAAAACCTGCCCGCGTAAATATTTCACGCACCCATTTGTAACTTTAATGGCCCCCCCATCCCTTCTAACTGTTCTAACGGATCTTCAAGAGTGAATTTTCACGCGACCCCACTTCCATCAAATGCAGTTAAAACGAAGTTAAGAGAATACACGAACAAGCTTTTTGCTCCCCGTTTCTTATAGTTTCTTCTTCTCGACTACCTTCATCACGGGCCTTCGCGGTGAAATGAATTTGGTGTCCGTTCGAACGACAATCGATTTACGCGTCGATGAACACCCCCGCGGCGTTTATCTGTGGTCATGCAATTACTTCGGCCATTACTTCCCGTGTATCGTGAACCACAAATTGTGGTGGAAAATGGGGGGAACATTCGAGACGACTGCAATCGCCGTGAAGGAAAGGAATGCCCACTGCAAGGCACCTGGACGAAGTCATTCAATAAATTATTGCACTGATGAGGAAATACCAGTCGCTGGAAAATTCAGATTTTACACAGAGAATTCGATGTGCACGGAAAACATATTTTTTAAGGGACGAAGCATCTTGTTGAATGAAAGCCATGTTTGTAATTTGCTTAAATCTTTGTCAAATTGGGGGTAGTATTTAAAAGACTGTTTAAACGAGGACTTGTGTTAAATGACACACCTTTTCATCCACTGTTTAAACAGTTAATTTGTACAAAACGAAAAAGTAGAATGTGGAAGATCTGAAAATAGGGAAAAGGATCTTTGAAAAAAGATATTTGTACAAAAATTTTGAAGCAGAAAAAAAATTGTTGTTTAAGCAGTCGTTTAATATTCCTCACTCTTTCAATTCCCAATTGATTATTGCGAACCTCGAGGCACGTAATACAAAAATTCAACCTCCGTTTTCGATGTTCTTTTAAATAATGAATTAACCTTTCTCAGCTATACTAAGAATTGAAGAGTCCTTGCAGAAAACACTGTAGGTGCCAAAATTCAAATTCTATACTGTAGCATTACCATTGGTATGTAGAAAATTTTCCGATAAATTTTTCTTTACTTTTGGCACTTACAGTGTTTTCTACGAGGATACTTCAATTACAAGTCAATCTGTGTAAAAAAGGTAGAAAATTCTCCAGTATTCCTAGGGTATTTTAACTAATTCCATCCCCACTAAAACTTTCCTATTTTTGACCTAAACCGCACGTATTACCAGTTTCCATTAAATAAATGAGAAGTCTAATGTATTCAACTCGTGAAATTCATGAAATCCCGAGGTGAAAGCTCAGCTCCTTGCCAAACTCTTAACCTTTTACTGTTCCAAGAATATGATATTCTCCCATACCCATTCCCATTTGCACTCCTTGGCATTGATACTTACTTGTCTGCAGCATAAACAAACTGCCAGATCAGCGATTCATTTAAACATCAATAAAGTCTTCCTACAACCTCGAAATCCACATGCATATAAATAAATACATACATCCCCTCAGCACGGCCATCCAAGCTTTCCACTGCAACATGCGCGTGACATTCTCGAAAGCTTATTCTCTCCCCAAAAACAGAAATAACACCAACCGAATCGTCCATTCAAAAGCATTTATCGCATTCTTCTCCTCATCCCCCGTATAACCGACAGGAAAACGAAACAAACAAATTACCCCTTTTGCTCTTTCATCTGCCGACAATCACCGACGAGCGTTTGAATCGTCGCGCAAAACAGAGAACACCCCCGGAGGGGGTGGCTAATATTGACAGACATCACAGACACCGGAAAAACGACCGAGCGAAAACAAGAGGTTTTGACGGTTACTGGAGAGCACACAGAGAGATCCTGCAAAGTACACCGTTATATTTTCATTACACCGTCGTATCGCCGCTTCCGTAAATAGAACAGGGTATTCGCTCGCATCGCCACCGTGGGCGCGGGCGAGAAGAAGCTTATCGGCAGACAGAGTCGACGGCGAAACAGTTTCGGGGGGTCGGGGTGGCCATGTTGAAGCCACCGCCGCAGAACTTCTTCCCATTCACGGCCGGAAGCACCGGCTCGCTCATCGATTTCGGCCTGGACTCCCTCGACTTCTGCAGCTTCCTCTTCTGGGCGTAGTACCTCTCCTTCAGCTCGCACATCTCGCCGTTCGCTCGCTCCATGCCGAGCCTGTACTCGCCGATTTGGACCTCGTACATGCTCACCTCCGCCAGCAGACACTGAGAAATGCCCTTCTGAATCATTGAACTCGCGTGCACGCCGGCATTCGTTACCCTTGGGATACCAGCCACCCCACATCCATTCCCCAGTGCATGTTTCGAGGCATTTGTGCGCGAGTGTGTTGGCAAATATTGGTAATTTTTGGTTATCAGAGTTCGATGTTATTTGTGTAAATTTTGGTGGACTTGGTTACCGTTGCGGATGTGTAAATTATTGTAAGAAGAATTGATTATATACCTTCATTTTCTGCCCCCTGGCGCGCAACGCTTCCTGAGTTCTGTTCAAAGAAATCGCCACTTGTGGTCCTGGGTGCTTCGATAGGATTTCGCGAAGATTCATGTACAATTTCTCCGTGTCTTTTATTTTCTTCTCCTTCTCGATCATATCAGCGTCCAGTTTCAGCACGCGCTTCTGGAGGATCTGGATTTTCTTTAGAAGCTCGTACGTGCCAGGATCCGAGCCCTGAAAATATTCGGTTTCAATTTATTTGTATTCGTATAAACGGGAACTCAATTACATTACTTTCTTCAAATTTGCAGAAGCAAGATGTTATTTAAAAATTGATGGAATCTAAGATCAACTGCTTTGCTTACAAAAAAAACTGCTTAGAATATTATAAAACAAACATGTGAACAACAGAAACGTTGCATAATACAATCACTGACAGTATTGTTCACATAAATCCTACGTTTGATTCCCTTGTACTGTGATAAACATGTGAAATGCAAAAGAAGTTAAAAATTAAAAACTTTTTTACTCGTGTAAAATCGACACTTTTCAAGAATCGTCCGAAAATATTTACGTTTATAATAAAGTTACAACCAATATCCAAGAAGCCTTTATAAAAATTTTTTGGGCGAGCAGGGCGTAAAAATCTTTTACAGAAAAATTACCAAATGTTACTCTTTTAAGTGCAAAAAGTTCTGTAAAGATATATGCTTCCGCCTTTTCAAAAGAAATTCGTAAACATTCGTCTCTCTTCGGCCCTTAAACCTCTATATCCAACTACTACCCAGTTTTTTTAAATTTCAATACAGAAGATATCTGCATAACCAAGCTGAATGGATGCAATAGTTATTCCTGAACAAATCTCTGAATGACTGTATAATAATAAATACTGGCGTACTTCGAGTTTTCTCCACCTGTGGATGTTCAGTGGCGTCTGGACCTCCTCCTCGAGCGCCATAACTTTCAGCCTCTCTTTCGTCAGGTCGCGGTTCAAATGAAAAACTTCCTGACGCAGGTCGGTCATGTTCTCTATGTTCTTCGTCAGCAGAACCTTCTCGGTCCTCAGCTTCTTCACTTCGAGCTTCAACAGCCTGATATCCTCCAATCTCTGATTATACTGCACCTCGCCCCGCTGCAGCGTGCCATGGAGCACCTTTATCCTGCTGTATTGAAGGCTCAGCTCGTCGTTCCTCCTGACCAATTGCGTGCCGAGGATATCCCTCTCGTTCATGACGTTGTCGATGTCCTTCTTGTGACGCCCAATGTCCGACTCCAACCGCTGGATCACCTGCCTCAGACTCTTCTCCTCCTGCTTCATCTCCTCGATCTCGTGTCGCAGATCAGTCACGTCTTTGTGGCAAGATTCCAGCTCGACCTTCAGGCTCTCCTTCTGCCTCTCCACCCTGCTACGTACTGCAAGAAAAATGGACACGTGCGAGGGACTTTCACACCCCAGGATCTAGCTAAACGAGCGTCCACTAGACCGTCTTGATAAATTCGCCCGGGACACAGTTGGTTGGCTCGTTCCGATGGCGAAATATAAATGAGTAGTTTTTAATTATTTGTGTGGTGGCAGAATTGCTTTCGTTCCATTCGTTTACTGATCGAGTTGCAGTCATCAGTGCGGGAAATTTCGTTTACGAGGAATTTAGCAACTTCATGTGAAATGTTTGAACACGCAGAAATAATGCCTAGACGGATCTACAATTTGAGAGATATAAAATATGGGGTGGTTATGTAGCGCTTAGCTAATGTGTGGAATATAATAAAAATTTTGTAACGACCTTATTAATTGTGGAGATGAACATTTTTTTACAAGAAGTGTTGCTTGTATGTCTGAATTTGATTTTCTTCTAAATACGTTAAATGTGGCGCTAAGTATCAAAGTGGGGGGCATACATTTTTTTCCTCCTCGATTTCAAACAGAGGGGATGGAAATGTCTCGTGACAATTGAAAATTGCCATTGTAACGGTAATGAGTTTCGATTGAATATGTATGGAGTATCTCGGAAATGAAGTGTGTTTTGTGAAAATTACAGAGTATAAAGTGAATCAATTATTAATAATATTATATATGGCGGTAGAGAAGGCAGAAGGGACGTTAAAAAGTTAATATTTATGAATGAAGGGAAAGATATAAAAAGATTATAGAATATATTATATTCGCTATAAAAATAGGAGGAATATATTGAGTAAAGGGAATTCTTGCACCAAAATCGTCGTATAATTGTTATTTGATTATGAACTTCAATATGGTGTGCCGCTCGTAATTTCTGTCTAAAACTAAATCCTGCTTAATTTGCAAATTATACTGGCCTTCCATTAACATGTCCAATTGTACTGCAAATATATCATTATTATAGCTTCAATAGTAAAATACTTTAATAGTCAAATTTATTATCATCTTTTGTAATTCGACCATAAATACTACTACTAATGTGAAGTACCTCCACTTTTCATGTGCACAGTGTTTATAAAGGAAATTGTATTTATTTGAAACTTATTTACTTGCCAGAAAAGACTCTTTGCGTCAAATATTTCTCCTCTAAATATCAGTTTCATTGAGAACACAATGAATATAATATTTCTAATTTGTTTCACTTCATTTAAGGTTAATGGCACATACATAAACGTAAAAAAATAATGAATATCGATACCATAATAAAATAACCACATCCATCCCTTTCACTGATATCAATTTATTTCTACTGTTGCGCTCTCAGCCGCTTTTATCATTTGTGAAATTAATAATGGTTTGCGAAGCAGAACTGAAATACATAAATACCTACATACCTAATCCTTGCAACTTAATGTTTCACAACTAGCAAATATACATATACACAAATTCTACCACATACCGCCTGCATTCCATAATTTCAGGCAGAAAACAATCAACAGCTAAATGAGAACTCTATCCGGACCCTCGCAATAAATTCAACATTCCAAGCCATTCATCTATAAACAAACACTTCTCTATTTATAGAACCACAATTTGTAAATTTATTTAAGCGACAGCCTGAGAATCTCCTTCAATATGCAACATTAAAATCCTCCCCCTCCAAAGAACAGTAGGTAACATTCTCCGTGGCTTGCATTAAATGAAATAGACACGAAAACATTGACGAAACATTCCAGGAAAGTGGAAAGGATAGAACCAGCGACGCGTCATCGCGTAGAACGAAATTATCAAGCTCGATCGACAATATTATCGCGGGTGAAGCGGTTATCAGAATTGACGTCGGCTTACGGAACTCCTCTTTGATCAGGCTTGCCTCCTTCGTCGCGATATCCTCTTTCAGCTGCTCGATCTGATGGCTAACCACCTTCAGCTTATTCTTCAGCTCCTGTATTTCGTCCTGGGCCTCCGTGTAGCTCTTAGCGCACGAGTTCCTCTCGGCTCGTACTGCCTCGAACTGGTTCTGCTGTTGTCGGTACCTCATCTCGGCCTCCGCCAGCCGTTTCTTGTAATTGGAGATCTCGACTTGCTTCAACTTGACCTCGCTTATGTAGTTCTCAACCTATTAACGTGACGAAGTTAGCTCAATTGAGATGCATGCAAATCACTGTCCCCGCCTCACCATTCCCACGCACGGCTGAGATTACCCCCGTCGCAGCCCCCCTCGGGTATGAATAGGAGTGGCTGTGTGTTTCGTTGCTGCTGGGGCGGTTAGTAGTTTTGCAATTTGTCGGGATGCTGTGAGAAATTATTCGTGTGCAACAGGGGAACCGTGCTTGCGTTCGTATGGGACGTTGGTGGAGGTATTATAGTTAGTAACACTGTAAGAAGTTTACGAGACAATTCAGGCTTTCGGGGCAACATTGGCCTAACCCACAATTTTTTAGCGAATTGACATTTCATCCTAAACCACCTCTTATACATCATAATTTGAATTCTATAGTGGGCTGATCAATCTTCAAACAACCAGAAAATGGCACCAAAAAACCGTGTTTTTGCACTGAGCGTTTGTTGATTTACATCGCACACTACTGTCCTATGCAGCATTGGCCATTATTTTATATACTAATAATGTACACCTTAGCCATTATATTTTTTACAAAATCGTACTCTGAAAATAGAGATTACGGGGTTACATACACCTAGAGGTCCGGGAAAAGCATGAATGTTCAGGAATTTTTTGGGGGAAAATCATACACAATGCTTCTCTACTAAGAGATACATCTTTCGTCTACATTATTATAAATTTTCATGAGATATTATTATTAACTAAAGGAGATATCGGCTTGGATATGAGTCGTGTTTTTTTCAGCATTAGTTGGTGGACATTCCATAGGCTAAACGATAGATCTGAAAGCAAAAATTCAAATAGATATTTTTAAATTTTGCTTTCAATTTTGCAATAATGGAAATACTTGCAAAGCCTTATTGAAAAAAAATTTCCACGAAATTCAATGTTTCAACTTCAAATGGTGGCCCTTTTCTGCCAAAATACAATATTACAATTCGAAGAACTCAAGTACTTCTGTAAGTTATTTATTTTTAAAATCTATTTGATTTTCGTTTTCAGATGCATCGTTTGGCCTAGGGAATGTCCACTAGCTAATGCTTAAAAAAACACGACTCACATTGAAGCCGATATCTCCTTTAGTTAATAATACTATCTTGCGTAAATGTAGAATAATATAGTTAAAAGGTGCAACTTTTAGTAAAAAAACATTGTGTATGATTTTCACTTATACATTTTCCACAAAAAATTTCTGAGCTTGTATGCTTTTTCCAGACCTCTAATTTCATTAGCCGTAATCTGAAAACAAAAGTTTTGGGTTTACGCCACTACCTATTTCGTTGATAGCCTAAATTCTGAGATAAAATGTTGAGGGTGATTGTTATAAGTTATCCTGAAGAAAATGAAGGACATAGAGAATAATATGTATGGTCGGTGAATTTAGGAGGTGTCCCTTTAATGGCAACAAACCCCTTTGGAAAGAATCAAATAAAATAGGGATTTTAAGTTTTATTAACAGAGAAATACATACTTTATATATGTACATGTATCCATAGACGAGGTATGTTATAGAACAAATATCCAATGTAAATTTTTGTCACTCGACTTAGGTGGCATTTAGTACGAAGATCCCTTTGATATTACCAGCCACGATTGCTGTACAAGGGGCAACGCGATCCAATACTCTGTAGCTACTATGACGGTGTAGGTTGTAGATGCTGTCAATGATTGCAGTTACTAGCACTAATCTAGTATTAATTACAATTCCATGTACAATCACGAAATGATCCGGTTACATACATCCGATAATTTCAAACCACATACACGTATGCCATGTGGTTACACCTGATGAATTCCCCATCGAACGATTGTCAAGACGATATTTCCTACACAACGTGGTGAATACAGTTCACTGACCAAAAATGTAAATACTAAAATTCCACAATATGTACCAATAAAATACTTAAAACCCTGAGACTAATTAAAATAAAATTAATCACATCTTATAATGAGAATTAAAAATATCTAGCCCACTGTAAAGCAAAATCTGCGAGAAAACCGTATTTTAACTAGGGCTGGGACTATTCGAACAATTTAATATTCGAATATTTTACAAGTATTCGAATGCTACGAATAAACTTCGAATATTAGAGTATTCGAATGTTATTATTCGAATACTTTAATATTCAAATAGTATTCGAATGTTATTATTCGAATACTTTAATATTCAAATAGTATTCGAATGTTATTATTCGAATACTTTAATATTCAAATAGTATTCGAATGTTATTATTCGAATACTTTAATATTCAAATAGTATTCGAATGTTATTATTCGAATACTTTAATATTCAAATAGTATTCGAATACTTTAATATTCAAATAGTATTCGAATGTTATTATTCGAATACTTTAATATTCAAATAGTATTCGAATGTTATTATTCGAATACTTTAATATTCAAATAGTATTCGAATACTTTAATATTCAAATAGTATTCGAATGTTATTATTCGAATACTTTAATATTCAAATAGTATTCGAATGTTATTATTCGAATACTTTAATATTCAAATAGTATTCGAATGTTATTATTCGAATACTTTAATATTCAAATAGTATTCGAATGTTATTATTCGAATACTTTAATATTCAAATAGTATTCGAATGTTATTATTCGAATACTTTAATATTCAAATAGTATATACAATACTATATACAATAGTATATACAAAAAGTAATAACATTCGAATACTATTTGAATATTAAAGTATTCGAATAATAACATTCGAATACTATTTGAATATTAAAGTATTCGAATAATAACATTCGAATACTATTTGAATATTAAAGTATTCGAATGTTATTATTCGAATACTTTAATATTCAAATAGTATTCGAATGTTATTATTCGAATACTTTAATATTCAAATAGTATTCGAATGTTATTATTCGAATACTTTAATATTCAAATAGTATTCGAATGTTATTATTCGAATACTTTAATATTCAAATAGTATTCGAATGTTATTATTCGAATACTTTAATATTCAAATAGTATTCGAATGTTATTATTCGAATACTTTAATATTCAAATAGTATTCGAATGTTATTATTCGAATACTTTAATATTCAAATAGTATTCGAATGTTATTATTCGAATACTTTAATATTCAAATAGTATTCGAATGTTATTATTCGAATACTTTAATATTCAAATAGTATTCGAATGTTATTATTCGAATACTTTAATATTCAAATAGTATTCGAATGTTATTATTCGAATACTTTAATATTCAAATAGTATTCGAATGTTATTATTCGAATACTTTAATATTCAAATAGTATTCAAATACTTTTATATTCGAATTATATTCACCAAATAATTGTGCAACTGAAGTATTCGAATATTCGAATACCGAAAAATTCGACAAATAGTCCCAGCCTTAATTCTAACTCAAAAAGCTTTAACTTTAACTCAAGTCCATAACCAGATCGAAACTGTGCCAATTTCAAAGAACGAGAGCAACATCCACTTAAACGTACTTCCGAAGTAATATAATTTTTTACGCATCAGATTAAGCTTTTCGGGAATATCAGCATACCCTCTACCGCGATAGACAGTGCGACTGCGGTGGCTGTTTAATAAGACGCAATCACGATTTGTTGTAGGAAGGCGCCAGTGGCAAATTGTCGTTGCATCTAGTCGCAAATCTTCCGAGGCCATGACGGTTGCATCTAACCCAGGGCAAA
This sequence comes from Andrena dorsata, assembly GCA_929108735.1. NCBI lineage: Eukaryota > Metazoa > Arthropoda > Insecta > Hymenoptera > Andrenidae > Andrena > Andrena dorsata. Next base: position 78,685,786 of record OV815488.1, on the reverse strand, counting down.
CCTAAAATGAACGACTGACCTACGTCTACCTTTACCTCCCGCTGAGCACCAGATCGTATATCCGTCAGCACAACTCGCACGATGTCTGAGCACACAGCAACGACCATGCCCCGGCTGGCGAACCCTCAGCTATACGTCTGCTCTGCAACTTGCCTGACAGCTCACGCTATATCAACACCTATTATTAGATAGATGTTTAACCGCGCGTCTACCTAAGCCACTAGCAAGATGCCCGATTACGCGAAACATCCGAACGATCTTCCCCATTCCATGGCATACGCGCCATATTGCGTTTTATTGTACAGTGTGAATTACCTGGCACGAGAATCTCAACCATCTTCCTACGTTTGTAGAGAAAATATTCGTTTCAAGGATAAAATTGTGCAGTACGATAAAATTCTTTTGGGAGAGATTTTGTTTCTGAAGATGTCGATGTTTTTGCGAGCTGTTCTCGTTATTTACACTTGATTTTGACTTAGTTATGCAGAAAGCTACCAACCCTTAATAATCTAAGCTTGAGTTTTAATTTGAAGATTTTAATTGTTTTAGAAAAGTAGCTTTATTTCTATTGGCTATATTTTTATTTATTATTATTGTTTTACAATGCTTTTTAATGGGTTATTCAACAGTGAGTAGTATCATTAATATTATTCTAAATTTTCTGTAGCTTTTGTTTTTTAAGCCAAAATGGAACTATGGCTTGGTAGTTTTAATAATTGTATGAAGTAAGAGTTGTTCTATGAGTTGGTAATTTTTGCAAAATGTAGATCAGAAAATTGTGGGACACGTACTGCCTTTAACTAATGTTTTGTCATTTTGAGGGTTGATAGCTTTCTGCGTAACTAGGCCCATTCGAGCATTTATTTATTTTAAATTACCACGTTTAAAAGTTCTCCGCATTATGTATACTGAAAGAGGATGCTGAATATTATTACTCCGTTCCTTTTATCAACACAAAATTAACTGATAACTCAAGGTAAACATAATATGGAATCTCTATCAGAACATAATTACAACAATTTTAAATAGTTTCTAAACTTCTGATGATTTCCCACTTCTCCAATCTTTATCCACTTTCCTGATAATCTCAGTTAACAAAACGATCCAAACAATTTCTTATTTGCTCCCAACCTATTTTATATTTTCAAAAGAATATCAATCACGTGACAAAATTACAATTCTATGCAAGTACAAATTTTATGATGCTGCCAAACAACTTCCCAAGCACAAAATACTTTATAACCCTCCATATTCTCCAACCCTGTATAATATACTAGGAATAATATCCCCAAAATGTATATTCGTCGTGTCATACATTATTTGCATTCTATGTACTTTCCAAAAAATGCATTGTACCCACGATTACTTGACTCAACATGTATTGCTCGTGTTCTGCTTGTCTGACCGTATACCGTATTATTTCACTTGCCTAGCCATGTAGGTCCGCGGGTCCATGTGCGGTCTCATTTCACTCGCTCGCGGTCCTGTTCTACTTGCTCGGGACAAATACGGTATCATTTCACTTGCCTGGCCACGTAGGAGATCGCTCCACTCGTGCGCCTAGGCGTGGTTCTACTCCACTTATCTAACCGTATATGTATTCTTATCCTACTTGCCCAGACGCGTACGAGCTTAATTCTGCGTTCCATCGTCCTTACTGATTCCTACGCATGATTTATCGTTTATACAGGGTAAATCAAGCAAATCAATCGGGGCACAGCTCTCTCACGATTAACAATAAGAAAAATATTGGAAAATTTGGGTGCCTTAACCCTTTGCACTCTAAGCATACTTTTAGTTTATAAATTTTTAAGGCGGAAGAATTCGTGGAATTATTAATCTTAAAAATATAGTATACTATATTCTTTCCTATTCCAGAGTTCTATATTTAGTAAGTGCATTCTTTAGCAAAAAATCTATGTTTGATTGATGACCCAATAAGTTGCGGCGTGAAAGGTCAACCTCCTAATCTATTTCTCCGAAATACTTACTTTCTAAATATGTAGCATGAAATAATTGTTGCCTAAATCAGTTCACCATGTTGTTATATGATATTTTCCACCTAAAAATATTAAGGTTCCCCCAAAAAATTCTTCAATTTGTATCTCACACTTGAAAACGGTTACGTTTAACCTCACCGACAATCATTTCACCGTCACGATTTCATCGACACCGAATTTCGCCGACACGTTTAGATCACCGACAATCATTTCACCCCCAATCACTTTACCAACAAGCATTTCACCGACAATGTTTTCACCAACACGGTGATGTCAGTGCTTGAATAAAAATAACAATCATTAAACGCACTTGAAGTTGACATCGCTAAGTAACCATTGTCGGTGAAATGATTTCCGGTGATATAAACGTGTCGGTGAATAAATACTGTCGGCCAAATTCGGTGTCGATGAAATGATTGTTGGCGAGGTAAAGGTAACCCATTGGAAATATCCAATCACAGTTCACAATAGGGAATTCCACCTAGGCCTACCATAACAGTATACCATCTACGTAACAAGAAAGAATGAAATATAACAACAATTCTAAAACATCCATCCACAAAGCACCCTCTACTACCCCAAATTCCGACCCCCACCTTCGGCTATCATCTTGCAAAAGTTCTAACCGGCCATACCAAGCGTTCATAAACCAAATCAATGTTCCCAGTCTGTGTTCGAACCGCAGCATCCCTCGCCGCGTTTCAGCGACAGAAGCTCACCTGATGCGCCAACTCCTGGTTCACCAAGTTGTGCTTGTCCCTTTCCTTCTCCACCGTGTCCAGCTGCTTCGTTATATCTGTGATGTTCTGCATCGCATCGTCAAGCTCGTGCTCGATCTTCCGCCTGCTGTACTCACACACCACCGTCTCGTGATTCAGCCTCTTCATCTGCTCGCTCTGCGTTTCCTTGGTGCGGGCCAGCATGTTCTTCTCGCGCACCAGAATGTCGATCTGTTGCTGCCTCTCCACCTGCTGCCTCCGAAGGTCCACCATTTCTTGCTCGACGTTCTGCCTGCTCGCCAAAGCCTGCTTCAACTCCTGCTCGAGATGCAACCGCTCCAATTCAGCCCTGTGCAGACGCTTCGCCACGGACTCCCTCTCGTTTTTGGCTTTCGCAGTTTCGTCTCTCAGGCTGTAACGTCAGGGAAGAGGGGTGGCGTCTTTGAGGCGGTCGCGAAGAACGTTGGAACCGTTGATTCCCGTAGTTCTCGGCGAACGAGACGCTCTGATTTTGGAGGCTTACATGTTCACGGCGGGTCAGATATTTCTAGCGCCCCGATTTCTTGTGACAAACTAACGTCATATACGGAGTGGACCAATAAGAATTACCACCTTCAAAATCTTGGAAATCATAGACCTAAGAGAAAAATCCTAAACAAAAATCGTAGTCACCAGACGATGGCCCCTTTCATTCTAAACAACTTTTATTAGACAAAATTTTCTGCCATTTCCATGGTTCCGGAAATATTCAAGGTGGTAGTTCTTATTGGTCCAGCCTATATATTCGTAGAAAAAATATGTTAAGTATAACAGCAAGTTTAAAGTGTGGAATAAAATTTCTACTTGAATTATAATTAAATAATGTTTATCAAATTTTTGCTTCCGACACAAGATGGGGACTGTCTTACAGATTATAAAAATGCCTTTACTTTGTGTTTTAGGTAATTCACCTGTCCGGAATTGTGTTCACGCACACGCTCTCACATTTGTTTTTATAACTTTTTCCTGTAAATATATTTGAAATTTTCTTTTTGTGCATTAAAGTCAATGAAATGACGATTCACAATTAACTCTATAGGTATTCATTTATTACATCAAATATGCGTTTAAAGACGGGGCTCATTTTGGGCTTTGAGGGTTACCTACCCCCTTAAGAATTCGAAATCTGTAATTACAAAATTTTCTCAGAAACTCAGGTTCTCATGAAACAATTACACTCCACTATTCCGACATGCTTTTTAATACAGAAACACCAACTTTCACTTCTACCGTTCAGAAAATTTTAATGTTTTCTACAATCGTGTCAATGGAGACTAGAATATCAAGCTTTCACTCCCAAATTTCGATTTTCTTAAACGAACCCATCTGCTATAAATATCATCTCTAAAGATAACTAGTAAAGAGAACTAGAGAAGGATTTTTGGAAACGTTAAGTAAATTTTAAAATATTAAAATTACAATTTGGAGTCACCTGTGACCCCAAAGTGTCAGATACGCTCTAAAACTGTCACAGTGTCGTTCTACAGCTAAATATACCCTAATACACATTACTTATAATTCACACATATGTATGAAAAGTTACTGTCAGTTGAAATGAAGAGCTGAAGGTCTATAAATCCCCTTATCCATCGTTGTGAGCACCGATGAAAAAGGTTCGTTTCATAAACGCGTTAAAAAACAATCCCGATTCTTCTCGACGGCGAAGAGTCGTATTTTCTCGCTCTTCCATCGTCCCCCTAGAGAAATATGTGACGATTTGCATAGCAATTATACCGAGCGCGTACGTATCGACGCATTGTAATGCAAAATTTAATGGAAAATAAATTTCGCCTCTCGACTCCCTTCTGCCGAACGGACTCGGCGCGGGCACGCCGCGAATATAATTTCACAAATAGCCCAGCGAATAATGTTTCTCGTATTACCCCTGCGCGCAGCAATCAATTACAGCCCCGTCGCGTCTGATATTTTATTAGCGGAAATTGAAATAATGCCGTTCGTTACGAATAATGCGGCCGATATTCATCTCTGTGTGAGAAAAAAACGGACCTGGCGCTTTGTTTCGTTTCGCCAAAACGACTGTGCGCTGGATTAAATCATCCGTTTGAAAACCATTTGGAATTATCTCCTGTTCAAGAAAATGTCAATGTAAAACCTGAGCATTTTTCGTATTTAGAGACAGTAGTACTAAGGTAAACGTGTTAAGCATTTTTTTAAAAGAAATCATGTTCAACAATGGAATTCCTTATACAATTTTGCCCCACTTTGGATCTCGAACTATATTTCTATTAGGAACATTTTATGTGTTTCGAATTTTAGTATGGGTTCATCATTTATGCGCCTATGCATTTCAGAATACGAAAAGGGCTGCGCAAGTTAAAAGAAATACTCCTCGATAATATTCAGTTATACTATAGCATCAATAAAGTTTTTTGAAAATTCAGTGGTTACCTGTGGACGCTCTGCTTGATTTCCTTCAGTTGCTTGTCCTTCTCCACGATCTCTTTCTTCAGGTCTTCTATGTGATCGTTCGCGTTGTTCACATCCGATTCCAAGTTCATCCTCTTTAATAGCAGCTTGTTGATATCTTTCTGCATCTTCTCGCCGGAGAGTCTGTGATCCCTCAGCATAGCCTCGAGGTTCGTTACGTTAACAGTTGCTATTTTTATAGACGCGTGCGCTACCTACAGAAACATAATGTTCATATCAGGTGATTTATAGTTTAGGGAAGATGCATAAATAACTTCTAATTACTCTTTAGTCAAACTAGTAGTATCTTTGATGTACCATTTAGTGAGGACTATTCTTTATGTTCATTTAAAAAGTTTAAATCTTGTAAATCAATCTTAAGTCACTTCCACAAATCCAATCGACTTGAAACTTCATAAAAATACAAATCAATTGTTTGTTAAAAATTAATTGTATCTTGTAAATGTTCAGATATAACTATTTCTTTCTGAAGTATTTAAAGAGATATTTAAGTGACAAATTTATAAGAAAAAATTGGTTGCGAAACACAAAGACTAAAAAGTACAAAATAAAAAATATACATAAAAAGAAATTATAAATGAAAGGATTTTATTTAACTTGATCAGTAATGCACTAAAAAGTAAGAAATAATTATTTCCTTGTAGCAAAATTTCGATACTGGTATGTGGCTTTAAATAAAATCATACAAACTCTCTGATTATCCTTTCTCTTTACAATCGATTCGAACAATTCTACGGGATAATCACAGAGTGTGTATGATTATTATTTTTCGTCACATATCACCATCGAAATTGTACTACAAGAATAAAATTATTATTTACTTTTTAGTGCATTATTAATCAAGTTAAGTAAAATCGTTTCACTTAAAATTTATTTTTACATATTTTCCTATATTCACTTTCTATTTTGTATTACTATAAATTCTACTGCGAAATACTATTTATTTCTTCTATTTCTTCCAAAACCTTTAGATTATACTATTACACGCAGTGTACCCTAATTCCATACAAAATTTGAAAGAAACCGGTGGCATGAACCTCATTACAATCTCTCCCTCAGCCCCGCTTCCTACTTAATTACCAAATCTGATATAAATTAAACCCTCCACACTTTCTACTGTTTACAAATAGGCAATTACAAAACAAAATAAATTCTAATTTTCCATGAATTCCTCAATATCTGTTCCAAAACTGTGACAAAGTGTGCAGGTGTTAGCCACAAAACGCACCGCTTCGCCCATACAAATTCGTGAAGCCCTGGCACGAAATGGAGCGCCGCTGTACCCATTAAGCAGAGAATACCCCTCGATGCAGGCATTACAACGAAGCAATGTAACTTCGCCGTGGAATTGCAGCGTGATTTGAGATGTAGCTGGGGACCCTTTACCTCCAAATCGTTCGTTTTTGCGCTGAGCTCCTGTTGCAGCTGATGCGCCTCGTCCTGCGCCCTCTGCCTCCCTCTACGCTCCTTCGAGAACTCGCTGAGCTGCATATCCAGGTTTTCTTGCAGATCGTGCACCTTGTGGTCGGTATCGCTGGTACGTTTCTCGAGCTCCTCGGTGTAGAGGGACATGTTCTTCAAACGTTGCCTCAACGTGTCCATCTCGCTCGCCATTATCTCCTTCTCCTTCATCAGACTCTCCATCTGCTTTGTGGCGCCCAGGCTGCATGCCCAATCGAGTTCGTTGTTTAAGTATTTCGGTACTGAACAGTGGAAGACGATAATTATTCGGTCGGTGCAAAAGTTCCCTCGCTTTATTCAACCGTAGTCTTTATTAAAAATAAAAATATATTACAAGTTTTTCAATCAAGCTGTTTTTCTTGGATATCTGTGCATTTCCGTGCACCCAACACCACCTGACAGTGAGCGAACGAACTTTTGTACTGACCTAATAGCCAGATTCTTCCGTATAGAATGACTCGTGAGCGAAATTGAATGGTTTTCAAGGTGGCAGGAGGGGAAGTTAGAAATTAAGGGGTTGCGTTGACAGGTCGGAAAGTAGGGTCATTTTTATGATTTTTTTTTCATATAAAGGAACGTCGTACATAAAGATCAAGATATACACTTTGAGGGGTATAAATTGAACTGTATTGTTTTCAAAAAGAAATTTGATATGTTGAGGGTTTAGACCACCTTGGGCAGGTCAAGAAACATCGCGTATGACACCATTTCTTAAGATAACAAATTTCTCTTTGAACAGAAGACAGCTTAATTTATCTACACCAAGAGGTATATGTTGATTTTTAAATATGACCTCTTTTTAGATGGAAAAAAATCATAAAAGTGACCCTATTTTCCGACCTGTTAAGGGTATGTAACCCCTTAATGTTCTCTGCCGTTAGAACTCGCAAAATCTGCGTGGGTAAATGATGTAGTCGTATTAATGTGAGTTACTCTCGTTGTCACAAATTTCTGTTTCAGATATCGTTAGGTATCCTTGTTTCAAGGACTTATTTCTGTTTTGATAAGAATAGAATTTTGATAAGACACTTGTACACGTCTTTACAGCTGTTGAATATAAATTGATATCCTTTCCCAACTTCGCAATCGCATCCGTCATATTTCCAAACTCGTCGGCTCCAAAGGCCAAGCGGACACGCGAGATTCAGTCTGATTCCCGATTGGATCTGACGAATCTGACTCGCCCCTACCGGGCCTCACGAGACCGAGGTCATTCTTATCAGGCGACTTCGAGATTGCCTCTAACAGAAAAATAAGAAGAGAACCGAGGAGACCGGAAGACAACAGAGGGAAGGTAATGGGCGGAGAAATTGAAGACCATGCGAAAGACAGAGACGGAGAAAAGTATCTCATCCCTTCGTTCCAACAAACAGAAAATAAGAGATCCTGGGAGAGAGCAGGAAAACGAGACGACCAACGTGAACGGGGAGATACACCACAGGAATCGTTCGAAAATAAAGCTATCACCACCGGTAGATGCGGGAACTAACAAAGAGAGGATGCAAATGAGACGAATAGGGAAGAGCAGTGAGAGCAGAGGGGTTGACGAGGAAACAGCAAAGGATAAAGAGGAAGAAGCAATTCCATTAAGCTGTTACAGGGGTCCTCACGAGGGACGCATATCAGTCTCCTATTTTAACCATTTGCAATGGAGCTGGTCCGATTGCCAGCCCTTTGTCGCGGCAAGTTCGTGGGAAACGAAGCGCAACATCTTTATGAGCTACTACGCCACAACGCTACGGTCGTGTTTCAGGAGAATTGCAGGCCGATCCTGTTGGCTGAACAAAGACGTCTCGCTATTGGTCGCTCCATTCCTCCTTCGGGGATTAGTCTCGACATCCTTGTACCTCCAATGTGATCACGATGTACACACACTAGTGGCGTCTCGATGACGATGTCGTTTACCCTGATCGCGCGAACCATCGTGGACAAACTGCTGTGATTTAACACTTCGAATCTGGCGACGATCGCGGGCAACGTTAGCTTCGCTAGTTTCTGGAGCACGTACGCCACAGCTCATAAGTATTCCATGATTTGTTACAGGTACGTTTAATAAAAGAGAACAGGGAACGCTTCTCCACATACTCGTGGTACAACTTGGTTCATAGCAATCGTTTCGTTATATTCTGCTATCTCAAAAGTGGATTTCAAAAGACTTCCTCTTTTTTTTTTCAAATATGAAAGCTGTTGATTTTGCAACAAAACAATTGCCAACTTTATAGACAATCATAAAATTTAATGCAACAGTACTAACATTCGAAAGTCATTAAAGAATTTTCGAGTGAAAAATTGATTATAAGTTAGTAGGATCTGAACAGTTCGACCATATGAAAAGCAACAATAATAGCCACACCTATGAATTAAAGTGGCAAAATTACACATACATGGTGATTCGCCTAAATTGCTTGTAAACTCTTTGTTATATGAAAAAGTGATTGAAACAAATGGAGCTCACAATGTAATAATTAGTCATTTGCATTTATTAATCGACTGCGCACTGGTATTCATTGTAATAGACCACATTTTGAGCATTACTTTTATAACAATTAAAAAAGTCAAAGTAACTTTTTGAAAAAACTGATTATTACACTATATACACTCTTTGGTACAATACAAGTTTTGTTTGAACCATGTTTCCACATAACAAAGAGTTTGCAAGCAATTTAGGTGGCACACTTAGGCGAACCCTGTAAAATAAGAAAGTGGAGTAGCAATTTGATAAAGACAAGCAATAACCAACTATGTTATGTTTTATTCTATTTTCTCTGTCAACGAACGTACATATGTACTGTATGTGATCAAATACTTTGAGCGGTATAGTATGTGTAAGTAAAGTGGGGTGTTTGTTGTTAATCCTCCTGTAAAGCATCAGTTGTTTGGCCGATGAAGTTTTGGAGAATTTAGATTGTAAGTCGTAGTATTATAGAATTGCGAAGTGTTTTGTTACACTTATGCAGGGTGCTTCTAGGATGCAGGCTGGGGGTGTAGATTTATACGGAGATAGGGACAATGAAGAGGGAAATGCACTCACATCGGTCTCTGAATTTAAACACCTCTCGATTTTCACGTGGGGGTTTTTAAATAATAAAATGCAGCTGAAAGCACTCCTTTCCATAAATAACAAAAGAAAGGAATTACAATTAATCCTTCAATATTCAGTACTCAGCTTTCAGCAATATTACAAGAAATGTAAAAGAAAACGTGGTAGAAAATGTTTAGAGGTAAATGGTGGTACATTTAAACATTTACTACAGCAGCGGTCAAAAGAAAGTTTAAACTGTAAACGGTAAGAAAATTAAGATAATTCCATTAAAAATACTTGTATGCTAAAATTTATATTCTACAGTTTTTTGGGGAATGGGGGGTTGTAAACTAGACCAAACACAGCAAAATAATACGTAAAGCCACTTATACTATTTATTAAACAAACAAAATATGAGCTTTAAACTGTTTCCGACCACCACTGTATAATAAATCAATCTTGTGTCACAAGTAGAGTATAAAATACCTCGTGAAATATTATTTCTCTATATCTACTTCCATACGTGTATACAAAAAATAACTCGTATAAAAGAAGATATACGCGTCCACATATAAAAACCGCTGCAAGTATCCAGAAAGGATCTATAGCTCGACCGAATTTTTAGAACCACCCTGTAAATTACATTTATGATTACGTTATTAAAAATCTCCCTTGCGCACCAACCACTCTGCTCTCTTTCTAAAGCCGTTCATTCTGCGCCCTTAAATATTCAGACGACAGCGGTGGAGATAGTCTGTATCTGCCCCAAGGCCGACAGGATTGCATTTGCATGGCCAGGAAACATGCATGCCCACGTCCAGTGTGCATCGATTCCATCGATAACACCGCATCGAATTAATCCGAACGCCTTTGATGGAAATTAAATCCCCGGGCTGTGCGAAAACACGGCCGCCAAATGCAACGAGCCCCATCCCACCCCGCGGGATGCGGGGCCTGTGGCTTTGAAGGATTTCGAGTGCTCATTCCTGGATCTTTGGATCGTTCCGCGAGCCCTTTGCGTTCAATAAAGCCCACTCCCTGATCCGTAAATGGGTTGTTCATTTATTGTCGTGCCCTCGAACCGCCGCAAATCCACTCAAACATGGGGAAAGGTTACGTGCGGTCTGACCATTCGTACACCTCTACTACTACTTTCCACACTCGGTCACAATTGATTCAACGTATGAATAGTCAGACTTCTTTGATCTCGAAAGCTGGTGGGGCCGATGTAGCTGGTGGAGTGCTAAGCTAATTGTGGCAAACAATTTATGAGATATTTTAATTTTTATATTGTGTAATTTGAACTTGAACGAAACTAATTAAACTAATGCTTTATTTTCATAAATGGCTTAGTACTTTTTTATAGGGAATGTCTAGGTGCATAAAAAATATACAATTCTATTTAAAAAAAACTTTAGGGGATATTTTAATTTTAATACTGTGTAATTTGAACTTGAACGAAACTAATTAATTTAATCTTTTTTTATGAATGGATTAATACTATTTTATAGGGAATTTCTAGCTGCATAACAAATATACAATTCTGTTTAAAAAAAACAACGTTGACCTTCATATGTCTTCCACGCTTTCCGCTACGATAAAAACATTTTCGTCAATTTATAAATCCCTCGAAACCATTCAAATTTTGTCGGAAGTAGTTTTTAGTATCATGAACATTTTCCAAGATATTCGAGTGGATCGATTAAAGTGGTACACCCTGTATACGTATTTCGAAGACGAAGGGTTAAGAAACACCATGCTCGATTTCAAAAAGTTACTCACTCTTCTCCAGATGCCAGTTGCTTGTTCTTTTGCTCGATTTCTTGATTCAGCTGCTTGACGTTCAGCCGCAGGTTTTCAATCACCTCCTGCGCGTTTTGCTCGCGCGTGTGGGCCGCGTCCGCGCGCTTTATCGCGTTCTCGAATTCGAGCTTCAGCCTCTCGATCTCCTCGGCGTTCGTCATGATCGTCTCTTCCAACTCTGATATCTTTTGGATCTTATCGTCTGCGTCGTACTGAAATCACATCGCCTTTTCCAAGCATTTCCTTCTTCATTCGATTATGAGAAAATTATTCACCGTTCGATGAAATTTTCGAAAAATCGAATGGGTATAATTATCTCTCGGAAAACAATTTTAATCATTTTGAAATCGATTTCGTACGCGATTGTGGGGAAAAAGAGAATTATATTAGGTTTTCAGATTTCAGGATATGGCCATTTTATATTGCGTTTAGATTAGTAGGTATGTGGTTTAATTAACGAGATTTTAAGTGAAGTTTCAAAGAAGGGAACGCAATTTTCAAAGAAAATGTACAGTTTTGGAATAAACTTCGGATTTGCAATTCTAGATCTCCAGGCCACGGGAGAATATTAGAAACTGCAAATTATTTAAGTTAGAGGATATGCAGACTAGTAACAATTGATGCCTATAAAATTCAGTTTGTAATTGATACTTTAGATCGAGATGTAACTGCTCGAAATTTTCAAAATACATTTATCTCAGAACCTTGAAATTCAAATTTCTACAATTTCAGAAAAAGTAGTAGTTTGAAAAATTTAAAAATAAAGATAGGCACATAATACACTATGCTATTGTTTAAAATAGTATGTATATAGAAAATATCGTACGATCACGTTTAAGAAGCGCAAGATTCTTCATTTGTAATGAAGAAAGAAAGATTACGAAATTTATTTCATATGCATTCTTTACTTTTTCAAAATGAAAAAAAATTGTATCTTTTCCATACGATGTTGCAATCTAAATTTCATGTACTATACCTGTAATAAATCGCACTTTTCCGACAGCTCCTTCTCCATTTTATGTGTTCTGTACAGCGATTCGAAAAGTCTGGTGTATTCAGTGAGGAATGGGGCCATCGTCTCGTTGCTTTTCATTTCCTTCAAGACCTGAAGAACGAAATAATAAACGAACTGGCGTAGTTTTCAATACACCGGTCCCACGACACCGGTAATTAATAAATGAAGCCATAGAAACTTCGCCGATCTTAAATAACAGAACTTCTTTAATTGCCAATTACTCATCAGTTCGTGATAATGGTGAGCCAATGTAAAAGCAGAAATGAAATGTAATGGAGAAGATGGTGTGACTTGTTAATTTATAGACAAACGATGAATTATAAAAGTGGCTAAAATTAATAAAAATAACTTTAATATCATATGTCAGAAAGTTTGTGTAGATTTGACAAAGGACTCGAATGGGTTTAAATTGTACTTTTGTAAATGTTTCTATAAAATATTCTGTATCTATTAATGTTTTTTGTAAATTTGAATAAATCCAGTTTCAGGAAGAGAAGAATAATTCTAACTAAATTGCGTTTAAGTTGAACTTTAATTATTAAATATGCAAAACGCTACATGATGTTTTCTTCCTTATATTTTCCTTTTTCCATTAACAGATTACTACTTACACAAATACGATTAATATTGTATTCATTTATAAACATATGTACATACCAAGTAATATTGAGGTTTATATAAGTTAAAAAAAACATTAGGAGGTTACCAGCCACACAGTGATGGGCGTCCGAAGAAAACCCCTGGCTTTTGAGAAAAAATTGCTTATTTTTCAAAACTGATATTTATTAAGATTACACTAAAAAAGGGAATATTTTTAATTTTCGGTTTTAAATTTTTAGTTAAATTGGCAGTATAAAATGGGTTAAAAAAAGCAAGAGGGGTATATTTTTCTTTAGCATCATCCCAAAGTTGCGCCCCCCTTCCCCCCAGCTTTGCGCACAGTATTAATGCTTCGATACCAGTCTACTAAATCTCGACACTACTTACTCACCCATATCTCCACAGAAATCAAACTGTGGAACTATATTCTCTATGGACATGTTGCATTAGACACCTCATTACTGCTCGATACATTTATGTGTGTATTAAAATTAGTCAAAACTATCAAAAGTAGCTAAAAAAATGATACTATCCTAAAAGCCACCCTCTGTATACCCATTCTACTCCTACAAAAAAGGAGTCCTAAAATGTAACTTTCAGATTTTCTATTTCCTAAACTATTAACCCCCACTCCTAAAATCATACATCATTAACTCCAGTATTTCAATCTTCATCACTGTGTAAAGGCTCAGTTACACCCACAATTAAGCAATTAATTTAACCCTTTCAGTATGACGAACACATATACAAATGCGTTCAGTCAGTGCACGCAGTCCGTGCGGGCAACGCCTCTCGGCGTTCAGTCAGTGCTGTCCACAAATGGGACTGAAGGATTTCCGCACGCGATATATGCGCAGCGTTTCGTCCTCCCTACGGAAAGGGTTAAAGCCACAAATCTGAGCAGCACTTCGAGGCTTCTCCTTGTTAGACACAGAAATCTGCAAATAAAAGTAAGCCGCAGGACGAGGCACCGTCGAGGAGACAGCTCGTGGCCTTCATTCATCCCCTACGATGTACGTCGTCTTCAAGATGATGATAAAAACTCCCTCACCTTCGAGTAATCCCTCTCGATGTCGCAAAACGTGGTGCTGGCCGAGCTCCCCTCCGACAAGGACTCGCTGCTCTCGCTTCCCTCGTCCTGAAACGTGTCATTCCGCCACGGTGACAGGGCATCCCTCCACGTGCATCCTCCGTTACTTTTTCACGATCATCACCACCTAGCCGCGCCACTGACCGCCCGGTCCCACGCGGTATTAATCGTGTCACGTGACTCGATAAGGGTCCATGGGAAATTTACGAGCCATACTTCTCTTTTTCCCTTCCTCCCTCTTTCCTCCCTTTTTCGTGCTTTTTCGTTTTTTTTTTCACGACTTCGACCCGCTTTACGAGGACGCTAATAAACTACGACTCTCCTTGGACACCGACGAGATGAGTGGTATCTTTTTTTCCTCCCGCGCGAAGGCAATTAAAATTGACTGCATGCGACAGTGACCTCGTTATTGCTGTCTGATCCCGACTCCGAGACCTTGCTGCGTTTACTGTCGCACTTTGCTTTTTATTCCAACTCTCCGTTTTATATTTTTCTTTTATGGGGGCAGTTGTGGTTTAGTGTTTGCATTAGCTTCGAATGTTGGTGACGGTGGTGAGTGAGTTTACTTGTATAGACGAAGGTGACACATTTGCTTTGTTGTGAGTGTTGTGAATTACTTATTTGGTTGTTTGATTCGTTGTTTATTCGTCTGAGAAATACAAGAAAGGCTTTTTCATAGTTCTTAGAGATTATTGTAAACAATATTGCGGGATAGTATTGTTAATTTATTCATTTTTATGTAACTCCAGGCAATGTTACATTTATTCTGACCGTGTCTTGATATTGTTAATTAATTGGTTATGACGAAAATTGTTTCAGATATTGTGTAGAAAATAGTTAATAGGTCTATATTTTAATTTTCAATTGCGAAAATGCATAAATTATTCTATAGAAATGTGTAATTGTATAACTTGGTAATTGAAAACAAAATAAATGCAAATACCACACGTAAATGTAGTCCAAAGTGTATACTATAAAATTTAATTACAAAAATGTATAACTTATTTCCAGAAAACATATTATTCATTGAAAAACCAAAGTATACTAAAGATAGAGTCACATTTGTCGTAATATTACCTGAAAAGTAACAATAATTAACCAATTATACACATAATAATTAAAAATATCATAGAGGTAAGTGGTCGAGAGTCTGTATTTTAAGATTCAATAGCAAAAGTACACAAATTAATTCTGAGAAACTAAAAACTATTAAAAACTGAATTTGTTCCAACGTGCGCATAAATTGTTCATATCTAATTGATAATAAACGAAAGAATTTCAAACATGATGTAGCTGAACGTCCACACTTCAATATTCAATAGCAAAAGTGCATAAATTATTCCTAGAAGAAAATCAATCATTCGTTAATTTTCCGCAAACAAATCTATTAATTAATTTGTTTATTTAAAATCCGAGATCCTAGATCTGTAGTGAACGACCTACAATTCATTATGCACCCATTTTCAACAATAAAATTGTTTAGGTATTTGTTGCTAGAAAATGTGGTTTAAATAAATATTCAAGTTGGGGTACAGAAATGCTAGCGGCGCGTAGCGGGAAAAGAAATGAACTAAAATGAGCGTCAAAACACGCCCAGCTGTCAGTCTTGAGGACGTAACGCATTCACTATAAACTGGCGCTGACGTGTTTTAACGCCCATTTGTTCAAGAATTATATCGTCTGTTTAGCAATAAATAAACAGTCTCCTTGCCACCTCTTGCTGCTCAATGGTAGGTGGCACTTCACAAAAATTCGTAGGTCTTCAAATTGGAAAGAGATAAATAAATAAAAGCGCTATTTCACTTCTGGCAGCGTAACGTAGACAAAGATTTGAACTCCGCGTGCCAAAATGGAAATTAAAGCGTTTTTTAAAATTAGTTTGTGTACATTGAGCATTGCATCTGGAAATATAAACACTTTGTGGTTTTCCTACGTGATATTTCTAACGATTTTATTCACAAGCTTAATTATTTATAAGCAATCATTGAACGATATGAATGTCGGGAAAGTGGGCGTTAAAATACGGCAATGCCAGTTTATGCAGAATAGTGTATATCCTGAAAACTGGCAATTGGGCGTATTTTAACGCTCATTTTAGTTCATACCTTTCAACACTAGGCACCGTTAGCATTTGCATGTCCAAAAATTGAATTTGACTATAATAGTCTTACGCGAGAATATTTTATTTTTAAAAATAAGAACTGACATTTTTACTTTTATGCTTGTTAAAGCATTGTAAATAGCTGGTTTATAAGTACCAACACATTTAATATGTATGTTAACTCTGAACAGTTTGCTTAAGTATTTAGTAAAAAAATTAATAAAAAAACAACTTGAATAAATATTTAAACCATGTATTCTAGCAATAAATAAACCATTTTATTGTCGAAAATGCACAATGATCTTTAGAGTCTCTACAAGAGAATTCTAAATAAATAAATATATAACAGATTTTTATATTCTTGCTTCTACCCTTCCTTTCACCGACTTATACTGTCACAGAAAATTGATGAATTTATTATTGATTGTCTGCAATTAGTGTATGTGTGTCTAGAGCTGTATTGCAAAATATAGAATTTTTACTACTTTCCAAAATAATGTTTGCAATTATTTCGTGTGTAATTAAATAGTAAATTATTAACAGTTTTGGAACATGGTAATTACACATGTACGAGTATCACTGTCTATTAAATCCTCTGGTTCTTTTGAATAATTATGGATTTTCCACGAATAATTTATGCAGGTTTGCAGTTCAATCATAAAATATAGACCCTTGACTGCTTTTCTATATCATAACAGTTGCAATTGTTCTGTTCATAATTAATTAGTTATTAACAGTTATCCGCCACGGTTACAACATGACGTGATTTGTAAATAATAGTTTATAATAAATTGTAGATTTTCTAAAAATAATGTATGTAGTTATGCACTGAAAGCATAAAATAGAGACCCAGAACTAGTTTTCCACATATAGTGCACCTATGTAATTTATTTGATCATCATTAATTATCAATGGTTCTTTAACCCGTTCAGAGTGAATATAACAGAGTCATTAATAAACCCAACAAATAATAAATTAACAATACTATCACACACTATTGCGCACAATAACTTGCAATAAGCCTGCATGAGATCCAGGATTCATAAATTAAATAATAAAATAATTCATTTATGTATGTACTTAAAATTCTTCTGTAATCAAAAAACGTTGTTTCGAATGAATGTAAATAAGGAATAGAACAGATATTTATTCATACATAACGACTAACATAATACACTTCATTTTTCTAAAGAATACCTTTTTATTATCATTCGTATCAACATTTATTCAAATCAAAGTTTTATTCCTCATTTATTTGCGATCTATATTTTTCTCTCTTCGTCATATTGCCAAAATGTCTTTAAACCTTATCGAACATAGATTTTTCATTTCACCTAACTTTATTTAACAGCCAACATTGTTTTTTAACTCACAATCAGACAGTTCACGTGCAAGTCTCAGACCAAAGTTATCATACAGCCATAAAGAGTCGCAGCACTATCACACAAAAGAAGTAAATTTTCGAGAGTACCGTGTAAATGTTCGATTTACCATTTTTTAATCTCTCTTTGAACAATTTCTTACCGCAGACAGTAGCACGGTTAGGTTACAGGTACTCGAAACAATTTAAATATAATAACATCACGCTGTTTCCCCGTTTCTTCTTGATTCTCTGTGTCCTCATTGTCCGCCATCCTCGTTGATTCGTTAAAAAAATTATCGGTGTTTCAAAATTACAATAAAACGCAATGCATGACTTCACAAACTGCATGTGCAAAGATGAAGAATAACGAACATTGCAACGATCGATCAAAAGTTAATTAAATCAGTACTTCAAGGTACCACTTCAACACTCAATTTAGGAAAACAAAACGCAAGCTTCGTGGTAAATTTAAAAGAAATTAATCACGCGAGTCCACAAGGTGTGAGAAAAATTAGTTGCTAAAATATTTTAGAAAATGGTGCGATATATTGGTGAAAAGCTTTGTCCTAGCATTTAGTTTTTTTTTGCGGTGGTGTGAAGAGGACAGTGTAAGTAGAAAAGGGGTGGTTCCGTACCCCGAAACAGGTTCATGTGGTAAATGATTTTTTTAATACGAAGATCATTGAATTAAAGTTAATATTATCAATTTGTGAGTGAATTCTCAAATTCGTGACGTCTCAAAATTTGTTGTAAAGCGCATGGACAAAGTATTTAATTGAAGTTGTATTTTTTATGGTGATTATGGAATTCATATGGCAGATTCTATTTAAGTTACAAATTTAATTATATCCACACAAGCATATGTAACGAAATTACGGGTTTAATGGTTTAGATCTGCAATTTATACTTTTGTCTAAGCAATATATAAATATTTTATAGAGTTCGTGTACTTACATCGTCCAAGCCAGCGTTCATCTCCATGTCCATCATTTTGCTCGATGAAAGTGATCACGGAAAATTGGTCAAAATTGAATTCGTTCGTTTCACAAATCACTCAGACTTAATGAATGGAAGATTTACGGTTCCAACGGTGACTTTTGCGTAATTAGCCGTAGAAAAATAGACTTATACAGAGAGGCTTAAAATAAATCGTGAACGATGAAATGGATATTCTTAAAACAATACGGCCTGCTTCGCAGAAAACTAAGGTTTTAAAACTCTTATCAGCTTCCTATCGCGTGGGATAATAAATTGCAGGGTAAACTTTCAGCAATTAAAATTTTTTATTCAATGAAACTAAGAGCAAGAACGTAGAATCAAGACGTTACAGAAAAAACCGTCAAGCCAAGAGATTCTAATGAGCAACAGAGTACGTGGAAGAATGTGCTACTGATTCGAACCTAACTATCGCGATTTTCTCTTGTTGACTGGTCTCCATGGAAGCCCCTAGTGCAAGGATTTTAATTCCATGACAGACTCCGAAAGATCAATAGTCAGAGATTTTGTTAGTGTGCCACGTGTTGAGCCTCATTGAAAAGATTGTGACGCGAGAGGTTTCAAGGATATGTGTGCATGAAAGAGGAGTAAGTTCGTTAATAATCCTTTGAGTGTACATATGTAGCTGGTTTCTGGTTGCATTTACTAGAAATGGCGTATTGGAGTAAGTATTAATGTGAGTTGAAAATTGGGTAATTAAAGTTATGGAGTGTTTGATTGTGGCGGAATTAGAGTATCGGTATTTGAACATGGTGAAATTGGAGTATTGGTATTTAAACATAGTGAAATTGTAGTATTGGGGTGTTTGAACATTATGAAATTAGAGTATTGGTATTTGAACATGTTGTAATTAGTGTATTAGTATTTAACCATGGTGAAATTGGAGTACTGGACTGTGTTTAAACATAGCGGAATTGGAGTATTGCTATTTAACCCTGGTGGAATTGGAGTATTGGTATTTGAATTTGAACATGGTGGAATTGGAGTACCGGTATTTGAACATGGTGGAATTGGGGTATTCGAACACGATGAAATTGAAGTATTGGAATGCTTGGACATGGTAGAATTGGAGTCCTGAAGTGTTTGAACATGGTGGAATTTGAGTATCGGAGTGTTCGACAATGGGAGAATATGAATAAAAGAATACTTTACAATATTGGAATTGAAGCATTGTGGAGTATTTGATACAATGGTGAAATTGGGGTAGTGTAATATTAGTGTTAGTGATGGAATTGAAATACTCGAGTGTTTGACGGTAATGGAATCAGACTACTGAAGTGTGCGCCAATGCTGGAATTGAACTACTAGAGAGTTTAACAATGATAAATATGGAGTATCGAAGAAGAAGTCAACAATGACGGAGTTGCAGTATCAGGCTCTTTGCTATACATAGAATGATATTACTGTATCAGTCCAATTGAGTATTATCCAAAATATATTATCCACCACTCTGTGAAACTTGAAACACTCAAGTATTTTACAAGTATTTATTTAAATTGCTTCCATCCGCGTCCCCGTAATTCCACCGACGTTTGCCACATATCCACTCCCCGTCACCATCAAAGCAATATTAACATGTCATAAATTAAACTATTATTTCACAGTACTCCTAAAATTCCTCCCACTACAACCAATATCCTTCGCCAATTGGAAACCGCGCCAAATATACTCGAGAAAGCAGCAAGCTGCTCCTTTTCCATCAGTAACACTTTGGCACCCTCAACGTCTTTCAAGTCCCGGCCTACATACCACCACTCAAAGGATTACAACAAGAACCGAGCATATCGATTTGCTAAACAGAAGACCGTCTTGAACGAAAATATCATTGTATTAATAAAATTGCCATCGTTCATATATATATATTAACATTTTACATCGTAACACTTATTATGTATATATATATATTACTTCTCCCACTAAGTTCCTCTTAAGCTCTATCTTACAATACGTGGAGTCATTCGTACTTCGGAGAGAAAGAAAAAATGAAAGAGGCCTATGCATCAGCATCGGAACAACAACACCTCTTAAACACCTTGAATAACAAACTTTATTTACATTCACGTAGTTAGTGTGTCCATACCGAAACCACGACATACTCGAATATCGCTGCAACCACACTCGCGATCCAATATTCCAAACACTCCTCACGTTAACATCTTCATTCCCTCACTTCGTTTTCCTCGCACACATGCTAACTGCGACCTTCCGCGGCGTGGCCAGCGTCCAAGATCGCTTACTCGTGAAAATACACACACGCATACGTACACACGCACGTACAGGACCTCCGCGACGAAAGCTTTTCGAGTCTAAACCCCGTCGTCCTCTGGGGGATGCCCAGAGAAAGAGAAACTGGTGTTTCGTGCGAGAGCTCGTCCTGAACGCTCGCCACGCCAACGACACGCATACGCGTACACGTGGGCAAATAATATAAAAATAATTCTGAGGTACTCTTCTCTCTCCTCGTAGTCGGAATTTCCTAACTAATTGGCAGACCACGTTCGTCGCAAACTTCCTCTGTAAACGCGCACCCCCGCAGGGCGTCGCTAATTTTTCTTTTTTCTTTATTAATTCAGTTTTTCGTTCCTGGTTTCTCACCCTTCGTTTCCCTATCGGTTCTCCGGCTCGTCATTCATTCTACGCGCAGGCTAGCCCGCGACATTTAGGCACAGGGGAATTCCTGGTTAGCAGAACGACACACGCGCAAGAAAGGGAGAAAGGGTATGTATGTACAGCTGGCAGGCGTGCCAATTGCGGTGGACCCTTCGCACATGCAGCTTTTGGGTGCAATTTACGCTGGGGGGAAAGTGTAACGAGCGTTTTTTAAGTAGGCTCAAAGGGTAACTCGGAGGATACCCTTTTAGATGCACGGGCTGTAACACAATTTAAGCTCCAATTCTTTGTATTTTAATCTGTTCTACTCAGTGGGAGGATGAAAAGTGTCAAGGGGACCATTTTTGTCGTTCGTTGTGTGAAACGTTCTTTGGAACATAGTAGCTTTGACACTTCCTCTCGTGCCAGTAAGTCAAACACGTTACGATAAAAAGATTTCACCGTGAATGTTAAAGTCAAGGGTGTAGAATCACCTATGACCTACGCGAACCATGATATTTACTTTTTTACACTCTGTACATTTACAAATGTCGAGCTAATAGTATCACTCGAAAGGGCAATGTTAAGTCTGTTGAAGTGATTTGTGAACAAAATATGTATTCTGATTGCTACACACTTCTTGGAAAATTAGGAGAAATCGAATATCACTTTTATTTCGAAAAGAAGATGGAGACTTCTGGAAAATAGAGTCAAAGTTCGTAACTTCAACGCCAATTATTAATTTTTTATCACTCAAATTTTCAATCAATTCCTCTCGAAATCTCGCCAAAGCTATACAATTACATTTACTGTTCACCAATGACTGACTAACATTAATATATATCATTAAACGTAATTCTTTTCAACGCTCCGAAGCACATGTGCGAAGAGTCGAAATCGTACTACGTCAGATGGAAAGCACGACGCTCCAGCAAGGCATCGATTACACGTAAAAAATAACTCGTATCCTAATCATAGCTCGTACCTCGACGGTACTCCCCAATATGGATGTGCTCCATAAAGGAATACGTGTTTCACATTCTATGTACCCTCTCCATAAGCTAGAACACCGCGTACGCTCTTTACAGAAGTCTTTAGATTCGCAATCCTACAGGACCCAGACATGTTGCAGCTAATGAATTTCAATGTTCGAAGAAATACCATAGATTCTACATTTTGGATCCAAATACATCGTCCAAGCGACTGCGAACTTTTTATCCTACACTTGAAAGAATTTTCTTTATTATTATCTTGGCTAAGCTCAATACCACGCGTTCTTAGGACATCGGCCAAGCCTGTGAAATCTTTTAGGAATGACAATTGAAGTTTGTAAAAGTATGGTGGCATTGGTAGCTGTCGACGTTACAAGGTAGCAAGATCTTTTTCTAATTTCGTTTGTTGACCCCACCGCGGAATATTAGTTAACGTAGCGAAGTTACGTGGCTTTCGTCGATTCACAATCGGGTAAACGATCTCTGTATGCTCGTCGTTCTCGAAAACAGTGAACCTTCGTGGTATCGGCACGTTAATGATAGTTCTATAATTAATTAATTTTATAATTGATTCATTGAACCTGTGCAGCTTCGATGCAACACTTTATCCACTCCTACCATGAAAGCTTTAATTTCATATTTATCATTGGTAACATGTGTAGGTGAAAAAATCACGGTTCTACTTGTAAGATCCAGTCGTAGTCTTTTCGATTGTCAGTGGATATTTGAAACATTGGAAAGAAACCAGTGGCAAATACAAATTTGCATCGGAGAGTATAGTGGATGAAGTGTTAACATCCTGTTCAATGGGGAAGATACGATCACATGTTAAAACGATGGTGAAAGTTTGGATAAAAAAGGTTCACCGTGATCGAGGCACGGGTAAATCATAGAGAAAGTGTCATCAGAAGCGAAATTACAAGCGCGTTAGCGGACGTACGCAGGGTAATTCATTGAATTCGTCGGTGCAATTGTTGTGGTTCGAAAATTATGCCGATTTCCTCTGATTTTGTACCCTACTTTGTAGTTTCTTTCTCGTTTGAGTACTCTTTGAGTTTTAATCATTTAGAAGTTTGAACCAAGTTTGCTCTAATTTACCAAGGACACCTCGTATTTGAGCGAAATATTAACTTAGGTTTTGCTAACATTTGAAGGAATCCCTACTAATATATAAAAGTGAAACGTTGTCTGTTTGTTTGTCCTTCTTTCACGCGTAAACGGCTGAACGGATTTCAATGAAATTTTTAATATACATTCCATACGTCCTAGATTACATTATAGGCTACTCATTTTATTTTATACGCTTCTTCATTTTGAAAATATCACAAATAATTCCCGGGTGAAACCGGGTAGCGGGCTAGGCTAGTTTTATATAAATTCGTGGAAGATATTAATATACAAAGTGTCCCTGAAATAACTGCAAGATTTTGAGTTTATTCCACTAATTTTGAGAATGGAAACCTTGTATGGAAAAAATGAAAGTTTGAGAGCCTGAAAAAGTAAAAAAAAAAAGG
Source organism: Andrena dorsata (assembly GCA_929108735.1). NCBI lineage: Eukaryota > Metazoa > Arthropoda > Insecta > Hymenoptera > Andrenidae > Andrena > Andrena dorsata. Next base: position 78,662,034 of record OV815488.1, on the reverse strand, counting down.
TTAAAGTACTTATAGCAAGGTAAAATTAAAAAAAAGTGTGATGTACTTATAGCAAGGGAATTCAACAAGTATTACAGAAATTAAATGCAACAGAAAAGTTTTCCTGTGTTGAACCTGTATTAGTAATTTGAATTTTAAAGTTTCACTAATCTGTTTAAACGAATTCTATGTTTAAATTAAGTAGGGATTAATTACTAAAGAGCTTAGTAAGAACTTCAGATTTAATTATGCACGACATTCAAGTAATTTCCTAATAAATGTTGGCCATAATCGCTTCGCAGTATATAATTACTTTAACTCTAACAAATTCAATGATTACCCCATTAAACTCTTTATCTTCATTGCATCGCGTTACACCCTACCACTCTTAAATAATTTCATTAAATCAAACATGCTGAACCACGACGTTCTCCTACAACAGATCCTTCCTCGAAACACTTGCATTTTGTTCTTTTTAATATGAAGCAGAAATAATATAAACGTAGTACAGTTATTTTGAATTCAGCAATAAAATATCTTGAAACATAAACTCGAGTGAGGAAATTAAATGCAACAGGATGTGAACGTCCAATTCAGTCCAGGAAGTAGATACACTCCGAAATGTTTATAAAAATATTTGGAAATAGTGGCACTGTTTGAGAAACAAAAATTTCTTCAATTTTTTTTTAAGCTAGAAAGAAAAAATAGATCCCAATGCAATCCACTACTTGCATTATCTTCTTGTCCAAATTACTCGTATTCCTTCGTACCTAATTTCCTCCATCTTCATTTTTCTATTTTGGTATCCTCTGTGTCATCAGCTTTTACAGAAAATAATAACGTCTCGCGGATTGCCTTCTGCTCGCTGACACGTTGAATATTGACGCAACACTGTAAATGAAATTCTACGTCATAATTGCGCTATCATCCTAATAATTAGAATAACGTGAACGAATAAATTGTATCACATGACTAAAAATTAATTTTTCTTTTTGCAAAATGTACAGGTTGCTTCAAAGGGACCAACTACTCGTGGAAAAGAGTAAAAAACAAAAGAAAAACGATGCTCGAATTTTCGAAACCTGAGCGGGGTTATTGAAATCTCTCTTTGCTATCACTTTCAAATGGAATCGCTCCTCGTACATCCTTCTTTCACACGAGGCACTTCTGAGACTGACAATTGGTATTTCAGACACATACACACATTCCCCAACTTTTTATATCTTTCTTAAAGCGGCGCTATTTTTGCCAAGTCAACGTATCTAAAATACTAATCGCGAGCCATAGAAATGTCCCGCGTGAAAGTCCATTACTGGCATTTTAGAAATATTCGCACATTTTCCAATCTGTGTTAAACCAGTCCATTTTCAGTGAATAGAATGTATTTAAAAAAAGAAAAACAGTCGCGAGCCACAAAGGGGTCCCGTGTGGAAAAGCCTTAACGACAGCAAAGAGTTTCTACTTTCATTTATTGCAACGTATTGCAACCGTCAATAGACAGCGTACGGTTGGCCAGCGAGATAAATGGGCTAGGACGAAAACGCCCGTGAAAACGATCAACGGGGAAAGCTGCACAAAGGACAGTCATTCGCATCTGCAACAGCTAATGGCGAATCATCGAACCCGTTGCGGGATACTTGAACGATCTACAATGGAAAGCAGTCTTTTAAAAATCGAAACGCACACGAACTACAGCGGCTCCCTTATCGAAAAGATCTCTGGGACAGACTGTTCTAGACAGTCCTATTGCAATGGCACGTTAATGACACAAACCTTTTCAATTTCTAAAATCATCTTTCCGGTGCACGTCGAACGCTCGTGAGCGTTCTCCGCACAGGGCGCACTGATCTATGAGAAACGTAGCGTTTCTTTCGTCAGAGGAGCTTGCGTCAGTTTCCCCGACGGTCTGCGAATGGAATTCGTGCGAAACCGCGTTATCGAGCAGGAAGCTTATTGTCACGTAAATTTGGCACAGAAACTAGACATAACGCGCCGCTGCGCACGTATGCTTCGGAGGTTCGTCGAATCGCAGGACACCTGATAAGAAGTCTATAAATGGTCTTCTAAGATTCTACCAGACTCTCGCGAGCTTTCGAACGCTGGGTCGCGATTCGCCAAGGTGCGCGCTTGCATAAGATCGGAACGCAATCTTCACTTTCTCCCTTCGTTCGGCGGTGATTCGCTCTCGCGCGTTGGCTGAAAGTTTCTGCGCTGGTTAAGGCCCTCTCGCGCGTCACACTTCTGTGCCTGGCGACTGGTACTTCGAATACATCCGCAGGTTCTCTACCCATATCGCTTTAACCCATTCGGTAACATAAGAGGCAGTAACGGAGCGTTACTCTAGAACTGGAAAACACAAATTCGCATTTTACCCCATGCCTTATAACGCGAGTCACAGAGTTAAGGAATTCTTACACTTTTTCTTCTATTTAAATTAATTTCAGCATTTACAACCTTTGGAAAAATCGTGAGGCAAGGTGTTAACTCAAGAGAAAGTATTGCGAGCAAAAGTAAATATTCTTTGGACTTTAGGAAAGGTTTAAACCACTGCTGCCTCTAGCAATGGAATATTAAAGTACCAGTCGGGAGACACAAAAATGTCCCGTGTAAAAAAGCCCTTACAACTACTGGTTCGAACAGGAGTAGACACTGGACGCCGCTACTCCGTGTTTCTGTTTGGTTGGAAATAGTACAATAACACTGGGGCAGATACAGGACGCGGTGCAGCACGAAAGGTGTGCACACGACTACGGTAGAAATAAAAGCGTTTCGTCGAGATGATGATGGCCATGGGTACGATCGCGCTCTGCCTACGGATCCTCTGCACGCTGATTCGATATTAAAAGTTTAGAAATCGCTAACGGTCGCTATCGCCGCTGAACGTCCGACACGATTAGAGTAAAACGCGACGCAAGGATAATTTTCTCAGTCTACGATACGCATCGCCTTCGTCTGCCGCCGTTTCAACGGTCGCCCATTAAACGCACCTCTCGCTACCTTAATTCACGATTCCTGCATTTCCCTAAAAAGAGTATATTCCAAAATTAAATACATGTGTATGTATATGTATATAAATACAAATATCTCTATTTTACAACGCAACTTTACGAAATGTTCCTCGGCTCTCGTAACTACATTAGTTTACACGCGGCCCTGACGATCCTTCTTCTCTTTACAAAGCGATTCAATTTGATACAGTCGAAAACGCGATCGGCGATTCTACAAAGTAGCTTCATAAAATGTGGAGACGGGTCCAGAGGCGAATTTCACGCTCAAAAATAACGGAAATGGAGTGTACGAAGCCATCCTCTCAACACTTTGACTGCTGCGTCACCTCACGACAGTCTTATTTATGCGATCTTCGAATAACATTCATTTACACGGCTACGAACGATGTAAGAGTTTCCAATGGAGACTGTTGGAATGAAGAAAGCACTGTGAAGTTTATTAAAAAATTGGTTGGGAATAGGATTATTTATAGTTGGAATCACTGTACTGGAATCTTGGTGGAACTTATGGCAAACGTAGCGCAACAGTCAACATGTTAAGGAGGTCTTCTGGTTTACACTTTCGAATTGTAGGCATTGAGAAAGTGTCTTTAAATCATTCGATTGGAATTTAGAGAATTGACGAATTCAGGGGAACTGAAAGGTAACCATGTGCAGATAAAGATCAGAGTGCTTGCTTGGCGGCTGAGTACGAAGATGTGTCAGGTGATATCTGTAGTTTACTTTATTAATAAGTAGTGACACTGTCTTCCTACCTTTATTGATCTGTCGTGCCGAATAAGATATAGGTAGCTGCATTCGCAACTGTTTTCAAAATTTTTGCATGGGAATTTACATGGTCGTTAAAAATCAAGCTACTAAATTTTGTTAAAACTTTGTAATTATCGTAGAGAACCCAAAAGTACAACATAAGTTTTTTTTTAACTACCAGGACTCAAATCTGGGTATTAAAACTACCACTTGAAGGAAATGAGACAGTAGATGAAATAATCAGAAAGTTAGTTATTTTACAAACCTGCAAAGTTTCATCAAAATCATTTGCAAGTGAAGTCAATTGTCACAGCTGAATTTACAACTACTATTATTCAAGCACAAAGGGTACTGAATATTAAAAAAGATTTTATAATAGCGAAACTATTATAAAAAAATATTTTTCCATTATTTTTCTCGCATTTAATTCACATCTGCACTCTCACAGTTTATGAAGATACTTCGTATGAAAAAAAAAGCGAACGATTTTCGTGAGTGAAGTATGACACGATGCGATGAGAAATTCGATTGCTTATATTTACACGAATATATGTAACGGAAGTAGATAAAATATAAACGGAACGTCGATGAAGAGAATTGACGAAAGGAGACAGAGATGAAAATTCGACATACAATAAGGAATATTCTGTACAATATACCGCGTATCCTATGGTAAAAGCAACAACTGCGTCTCATTATTATTAGTTTTTTTTTGTCATTTCACCTTTTTCTACATTTCGATATAATCCAGGATCCATAAAGCGGATCGGTATCGCCTACGCGCAAATAAGATAATAATTATGGTACAACTGGTTTGGAATTTAGCTCTTTTAAAAACGTTCGATCACGACACGTGTAAAAATATTATTATATTAGCGATCGGCGCCGACATATGTATATGTATGGTGTGTATATCTAGCTTTACGATTTAAGTGCACGCAAGTGTACAAATGAACGTAAAGAACGATCGAGTAATGTTGACATTATTTCCAGAGGCGGATTAAGGTCGGTTGGGGCCCTAGGCGCAAAAGAAAATATTGGGCCCCTTACAAAAAAGGGTAAGACAGGAAGAATAATATCACGTTAACCATATTTTTAAACACATAAACAGATTATGTACTCATGAAATCAAATTTGGTGTCATTAAAAAAAAGTGGAAAGTTGGTTTTTGTTAGGCGCGTGCCTAGTGCGCCTAATGGTAAATCCGCCTCTGATTATTTCGATTCCCATTACACCTTCCTATCTGATAAGCTTCTAATCAGGAACAGTCAACGAACTGGCTGACACATTTTCGCGACGAAACATTGCGTGTTTGCAGATCGAAGATAATTAAGCGAGACGTGATTTGCTCTTAATTGTTAATGGCCACGAATTTAAGGATTGAAAGTATAGCGCCATCCTTTTAATTTCTGTTCATTTTCTGTTTTAAGAAATCATAAAAATTGAGAAAATATTGCTAGCTTGCTCGAATAAATCGATTTCCTTGCACGAAGAGAGCTGCAGAATTATTATATTTTAAAATTCTTTCAAATTCCTTTTGAACAATATCATTTATTCATAAAGCTATTCTTTGTCTTTTTTCGCATTTCATTTCATAGTATCTCCACGTTCAAATTTTTAATATTTATAGTAACAAAGGGTAGACCGCTAAAATGGCCTATTTTAATGCATGAATAAATTCATCTCAGTGAAGCGTACTAAATTAAAAGAATAACATATGCAGCTTCAAAAAGAGAAGCCACTAGCCCACATAAATATGCAAAGAATTTGCCCGGAAAATTCGCTAAAATATATCTTCCATCCCCTTGAACTCGAAACTACGCAACCAACAAAAAAAATCCCAAGTACATACCCCGAACTCCACCGATTCTACGAAACACGCAAAGTTTCCAACACATTCGAATCAAATGAAAATCGAAGGAACGCAACACCACCAGCTCCCCGATATACCCTATACGCGTACATTCATTTATATTCCATACGTACGTATATATACATATATCTATATCTCCGTAACGTTTACCTAAGAGACAAACTCCGAAACACCGTATCTCTATTTAGAAGAAAGAAACGGGCGAACAATCCGCGCGGTTACGTTGCCGAATACCCCAAGGATAATTGATTAAGAACGAAATAGCGAATGAAGGAAACGATCCCGAAATTTTCTACCTCGCTCCTGTAACGTTCAGCTCGCAGGCGTTACTTGGGATGAGACCGTGAACGGCGTCACCTGATAGAGGAAACACCTGTTGCACACCCTCACGGGTTTCGTGTGCCCGTAGCGGGGCAGGGGCACGTTGTTGCCGCTGCAACGGCCGCAGAACACCTTGCCGCAGTTTCGGCAATGGTGCCTGCGGCGGACCACGGTGAAGCCTGCCTGGCAAGCCATACACCTTGGCGCATCGTTGTCGGGGATCCAGGCAGGTGCCCTCTCCACGCACTCCTCTCCGCGCTCGGTTACGTGGGACGCTGGAAAGAACGAAGTTTTGTTCGTCAGAGAGGTTCATTTACTGGCAGCAATAAAGTGTTTGATGGTGTTATGAGTGGGTGCTGGTAGAAGTTGGGCAGGTGTTCTTTTGAAATATACTTTGGATGCTTGCAGTGTTGAAGTTCACTTGAATTTTGAAATTATAGTAAAAAGGTCACGGTGTACAGCTTGTTGGACATCTGGGAATATTGTTACTATTGCAGGACGAGGAGAGTGGACTTGATAAGTGCTTCGATAAGAGGATATTGGAATTGAGGGGTACTGTTGTTGACAGGGCGGGCTGGACTTGAGGAATACTGTTATGTGCTAAGTAGGTTGGAATCGAGGGGCACTCTTGCGAAAGGAGATGACTGGACTTGGAGGGATTTGGTACGAGCTAAGAAAATCGAAATTTGAGGAGTAGTATTGTAAGGTGATAAGATGGAACGTGAGGACACTAAGGTGCCGTTTGGAGGCGATAAGATTGAATTCGAGGAGTATTATTGTGAGCTAAAGAGATTAGAAGTAAGAGATATCCTTGCAAAGAGAGAGGACGAGGCTTGAGGAGAGGTTCAGTTACCAGCTGCGAGCTAGCAATATTGGAATTCGAGGGGTACTGCTGCGAGGTGATAAGATGAAACTTGAGGAATATTATTATGAGCCGAGAAGATTGAGCTTATACTATCGCGAACTGAAGAAATTGGACTTTTAAGGATACCGTCGCAAGCTGGCTGACATAATAGTCCCTGTTGTGAGCTAATAAGATTGAACTTGACAAGTACTATCATAAGTTGATAAAATTAGACACGGGACAAATTCCCATAGGCACGCACTCTGATAATTAACAGCAAGTAAAACAAGTGAAGCTGAAGGTGTACTAATTAAGTAGTTTTACATACTCGTATTTTGGTCGTTTGCCACGGTGGTCTCTTCCAGATCGTCTTCGTACTCCTGCAACGAATCTTGCCGATCGTGATTGGTACCCGTATCGTTTAAAGGACTCGCCAGCTGATTATCCGTTGTTAAACTTTCGTCCTTCTTCTCCACGTCTTCCACGGCTTGACTACTGTTCATGAGGAACACGCACTTCAAAATATTGCGTAGATCCGACGCGAAGTTCGTCTGTAGTTGATCAGCCACGCCAGCTATGCACACGAACAGTCGATGAACGAGATCCTCTGACGAGCTAAAACAAAATAGTCCGCTCTTTTTATTATCACATTTCCTAATAAAGCAACTTTTACACATTCCACTTTTTCGTAACTTCGAAAGCAATTATTTAGGTATTCTGCTGTGTAGAAATTTTTTATTGGAGAAGGTGCTTCGAAGTAAAAGAGGACATTGTGCTAGGTCGATCACCAATGATCCATGATATTTACCGCAAGCGAAACTTTCACTGAACGGGCAGGCAGATTTTTTTATTCGATGTTGAAACGAAGGCAGTGTAAAAAGAAGGAAATGCTAATAGAGGAGCAGCAAAGATTGAGATTAATCAAACTCAACACTCGCGACTTAATATGCAAATCATTCATTGAGGTCAATGTGTTAGGTTAAATAAGCATAATTCTTGATTAATCTACCACGTGTGTATTTGTTTAAATTTTATCCTCGTGTTATAATCGTCAGTGTCGACTCTGATTATAATTTATTTAAATTTGTTGCATGCGCTGGTTGTACACGTTACACCTGTGTCAATAAAAAAGGCACGGTACCGTGTAAAAGGCGAAATCTAATTGAACGACTGAAATTGAATGGTGACGAACGCTTTATCTGCTGCTTTCGCGCACACTTGAGTTTACGATTTCGATCTATCACGTGTGATCCGAAGAATTTCATCTTATTATACAAAAAATTCTATTAAAAAGATTTCAAAGTAGAAGTTATATGATAAAAGGGAAACTCAATAAGTTTCTATTGGGAATGGTAAAATTTTCTATAAAATTGCCAAGAGAGAATGAAAATGTATATGAATATATATATATACATATATATAACTTCACAAGTTCGAGATATTATCGCGTATGAGTCCAAGAATTCGATTTCATTTCACATTTATTTCTATTAATACGTTTTTATTAAACTATCACCAACTTATTTCTCCTAAAGCAAATACATTATCAACCACTCAACTTCTTTCCTAATCAGACTTGCGCAAAAATGATTTGAAATACAAAATAAAAGATAAATTTGAAATACTGAACTATTTGAATTTCTTCTATTTTAAAAACGATTTCGAATAAGTAACCATATTTTGTGCCAAAACCAAATAAATCTATTCAAAAAGACTTCTTATTTCAGCTAACTGTTTCCAATAAAATTATAAATGATCTTACAGCGTTCGCTCTCAGCAATATTTACTTGCCAAACATACTTGCTCGCGCATAAAATGAAATAAAAAGTTATTCGATTAGTATTCATTATTAAAATCATTTGCTTGTTCAAACGAATTAACTTCTATTCAAATAAGGCAATACATACATTATCTGAATAATCATTTCCCAGATACGTCATTCAAATAAAATGCCCAAGCCTGTCCCCAGTTCCAAAGTCGAAGCTCAGAAACAACGATCCTTACCGAAACTTCGCTCGAATCTGATTCCTGTTAGCGATCTCAGCGGCCTGCATCGCCAGGGCGATCTCTTCGTCATCCTGGCAGTCGCTCTGAAACTCGCTGGTCTCCGAGCTCGAGTCACAGCAGCTCGAGCAGCTGGAACTGGAGGCGACGTCTTGCTTATGCATCATTGTGTGGTCGGAGCTGAAGGACTGCGTCCCAGATACCGTCGACGCGTTCACCAGTCTTATCACTCGCGCGGCCCTCTGCGTATTATTGTCTTTGTTCGCGTTCTGCACCCCGTAAGGGACATTTTGCTGCGTGACGGGAGAGGTCGGCTCCGTCACCAAGCCGCTCTTATCCGTCCTTGGTCCCAAGCCGTCGTTCATCAGTTCATTAGGGCTCCTACTTCCCAGCTTCCTCTTGGTCTGCTCCGAACGATGGCTAACCCGCTCGTACTTGTCCCTTTTCTCCAGGTCCCTCCTCTTCATCCTGCTGATCTGCTCGGACCTGGAGCGTCTGTGGTCCAGCAGCTTCCTATTCTGCGGCGACATGTTCCTGGCCACCTTCGACACGCCGCTGCTGGTCCGTTGCTGGCCAGACGCCGAGTTATTGCGCGGCTCGAAGTGCTGCAGCCTCGGACTGGCGTGCGGGCTGTGGCTCCCGAAGTTCGGCATCTGCCTGGTGTTCTGGCTAGGATGCAAGCTGGCTCCGTAGCTGATCAGCCTGGGGTTCAGGCAACGATCGGTGGAATTCGACCTGGAGCTCTCCGTGCTGGTCGCTGAACGTACGTTCGGGAAAGTTTGCGCCCTGTTCTCCTGCGCTTGGTGGATTATCTGGCTGTTCCTCTCGTGCTTACGCTGGTGGCGCCGCTTCTGCTTCTCGTCCCTCACCTTCCTCGACGTGATCTTCTCCTGCGCGTACTGCTCGATCTTCGTCCCGATCTTGCCGATATTCTGGGACGTGGACGGGCAGTTCTCGCACTTCAGGTCGCTCCAGAACTCCTTCCTCGACGTGGACGCGTCGATGTTCAGGTTCAGGTTCTCCCAGTTCTCCGTGTAGTTGATCTGGAAGCTGGACTGGTTCGAGTCGCACACGGATATGTGCCCGTTCCCGTATGCCACCCCGACGAACTCCTCGTTGGTCCCGTCGAAGTTCGACGATATCCTTGGAATGTTCTTCGCCGCCTCTGTGCTGGCCGAGTGGAGGTTGTGCACCTCTATAGAATGGTCCAGGGACGTGACCGTTTTGACGCTCCTCAGGCTGCAGACGCAGGAGCTCTCTGATATAGTGGAGCTCTTCCTCTTAGGCGAGTTCATGTTCGAGCAGGAGTAGCTGGTGTTCTCCTGCGTATCCTCGTCGTCCAGGACCTGCTCATCCTGCTGGATCTCGTTAGCGAACGTTTTCTTCTCCTCGGGGCTCTTATCGTAGAGGCTCGTGTTCTCCGACGATATCACCGTGCAGATACCCGAGTCTGTCTGCTCGGAGATCTCGTTCTGACAATCGCCGTCCAGCAACAGGTTCGACAGGGTCTTGTTCGCCTCGGAGATGAGCTTCTTCGAGTCCAGGTCCGGCAGGGAGTTCTGGATGTGCACGGTCTCCCCTGTCACGTTGTTCTCGTGCGACACCTGGTTCAGCAGGTACTGCGTCTGAGGGATCTCGATGTTGTCGGAGCCGAGTATCTCGGATATATCGGAGGTCATGAAGTCATCCTGCTGTTTATGAAGCTGCCCAGCCCGCCTGCCCTCGCTGCCGCTGGAAACGCTGCCCTCGCCGCTCATCTGAGCCTCGGAGCTTGCCACGGATATGAAAACGGAACTGGCCGCGTCCTCCTCCACCCTGGAGCAAGGACTACTATCACACGATTGCTGTCTGCTACCGTTCGAACTGCACGGTCTCTTCGCGTTGCACTGCACTTCGTCACCGACACTCTCGCGTTCACTCGATGTCCTCGCGCCACCGTTACACCTTACACTCTCGTCGTGCACGTCCGCGGACAGGTTCAAACGATTAGGCCCGATTTCCACGGCGCTCCTCCTATTACCACCGCGCCTCTTCCCATCTACCATCACTTCATCATCCGCCTGATCGCCCCTGCTCCCCGTCAAACGATCGACGTTCACGCCCTGTTCCGCCAGAGCCTGAACGGCGTCGTTCGCCACCTCGTCCATGTTGTTTCCCGTGTTCCTCGTCACTGTGTAAAAATCTACGATGAAGTCTTTGCAGTTCGGGTAACCGGTATAAAAATTGTGAACGAACTCCTCCAGGTCGGGTATGTCCTGGCACGCCGATTTCGATGATTGCGTTATAGGGCCAGACGGCTCCTCGTTCGAGCATAACAGCTTCTCGAGCATGTACAGCTCGCGATTGTTCAACGTCCAGAGTAGCTCTCTAATCTTTAGAAGAAGCGTCTGAAACGAGAATGATAGGTTCCTACGGTTAGTAACGTCGTTATGGCTACGATATTTGTAGGAGTGTTGCGCGATACTTGGGGTCTTTCTGGACCCCAGTGCTCAACGACAAGCGCAAAGGAAACAGTAATAGAGGAAATCTCGGAAATCGAGAAAACGAATTGATTTGATATAAGGTACGTGGAAAGTTACAACGGATCCAAACTAGGGCTATAACGAATATTCAAATACCAGGGAATTCGAATTTAACATTCGAAATTGAGATTTCAGTATTCGAATAATTCGGAGTATTCCAACAGTAACGAGCATTTAAATATTTGAGTATTCGAATAATTAGGAGTAGTCGAACATTATTCGAATAATTAGGAGTATTCGAACATTATTCGAATAATTAGGAGTATTCGAACATTATTCGAATAATTAGGAGTATTCGAACATTATTCGAATAATTAGGAGTATTCGAACATTATTCGAATAATTAGGAGTATTCGAACATTATTCGAATAATTAGGAGTATTCGAACATTATTCGAATAATTAGGAGTATTCGAACATTATTCGAATATTCAGAGCGACCTTTGAATTGTATCGAATATAAATCTGAACATGAAATATTTTTCGCACTTTATCGTGAAATTCTTTTCACATTGGCTTTACAATTATTTGTTTTTCAAACAATTAATATGGAACTTTATTAATCTTTGCTAAATTTATAAATTTTGAAGCGTAATCAACCATCTGTTATTAGTATTATTATTCTAATTATTTTACAGCCGTTATTCGACCAAATTATTCAAATAGATACTGATGAATTATTCGAATAAATAGAAGAAATATTATGTCCCAAAGAGTAAATATTTATAATCTAAATAAAATATTCTACTAAAAAGAATTTACTCGGATAAGTACGTTATATACGAATACATTTACTCGAAACCCATTGGAATAATGCCCAATTCTGTTTCGCAGCCGATCTACGACTTAAAGTTTCAAACATTAGTATAAGCAGACATTTTTGTAGGAAGTTAAAAATTTACCAAAGATTAATAAGTCTGAGGGCTAAAATTTTCAAAATTTTTGTGGAATAATTATAATAAGTAACCCTTTAGGATTGTAAATTTCTGATTAATATTACTGCCATTAGGGTTGATGTAGAATATTAATGGCGTCATTAAACTACGAACTATTCTTACGATATACATATCAGTGAATGTGAGAAAATGAAATATAAGGAGCAACAACGTGGCAGTCAATGTGTAATCCACACGATAAACCATTTTTGGTGATTAAATAACTGATTGGATTCTATTTGCACTTCTGCTACAATAATTATGATTTACTTTTTCCTTCTTGGCACTCTGTCACTTATGCTATCACTGTGCAATTCTACTATAAAAGTTCTAAATCAGTTAGAACGTAGCAAGTGTCTATCATACTGTCATTGATAAGCATTCTAATCTAGGTCTATTACACTGAGAAGTAAAAATGTAAGCACTGTAATGTGCAGTGACTTTTCCGTATTATTCATATCTAATTACTCACATAATGGGAAAAGAAAGTTGAGATATTAGTTCTGTAAGAGGAGCTAAAAAGAAGACTAAGAATACAGGTCCAGCACTACAGTGATGAAAGTAACATTTAGTTAAACGTAGGAAACATCAACGATTTTAATAAAAGTTGGGCTGATGTTGATAAAAGTAATAATTGATAACGAATACGTAATGACAACAAATGACTAATGAACGATACCGATTGATAACTGAAGCCTTATGGCAACTAGAGCCTGATAACGAGCGTTTGATGATAAGTGATACCTAGTAATAACAGAAATCAAGTAATGGATACCTGGCGTTACCTGATAATACATAATAACTGTTTACAAAGAACTGATAACCGACTAATAATTACAAACTATTAGCACTCCAACGCAACATACTATCCAACGAATAATTAAACTACAAAAATAGTACCTACTACGTAATACAGCTGATATCCAAAGAATAAAACTGCACTGCGAAGCAGTCCAGTAAATATCCGAAAACCTCCAAAATTCTAAAAAAAATCCTCAAAAATTCCTCATACTAATCCCAAGAACCATCTATACACATCAAAACATTCTGTACGTTCCCGGAAATCCTTCCCAACCCATGGTGCCTCTACCTTACCCAAAACTTTCCCCAAACAAATCACTCCCCAACTTCCATGATTTCATAAATACCAAACCCGCAGCAATCACCGAGCCACTTTACACGATCAAGTTCCCCCCGGCCCGTGGTCCACTCAATTACAAGTCCCACCGGCAATTATTATTGTCCGTTTACTCACCCTAAACGGTCTAAACATTTCGCTAATGTTGTCGGGCGAGTTGAGGCACAGCGGGCCTCCAGGCGGTGCCAGGAGGCCGGAAACAATCGCCAAACGAGGAATAGTAAACATCAGAGCTGGCTCGTAATTATCGACGTCGGCTTGGCTGAGCAATCCACGCTCGAGAGCTCTCTGCAGCGTCTCCGAAAATAAAACGCACACGAGCTCCTGCTGCTCGTACTCCTTGGTCGATTTCACCGGCACCATGGCGCCGACGTAGCACAGCTCGAAATCGGCGAACAGCCGATCGAAGATCTTCAGCGACTCGATCAGCTTCTCCAGAGACGGGTCCAGCGGGTTCTGCGTTTGGAAAAGATACTACGAATAGAAACGTTAGTTAATCGCTGCTCGAAGAAGAGAAAGGTATTTATGTGTCGGAGGAGCCAGCGGTCTCGCCGCCTCTACGGTAAATTCGATCGGGAGGCTCGTTGAGTTTTAATGAAATCGGGTTCGGATCGCTGGTGGGCAGGGTTCGTTAGAATTTTTTCGAGATTCTCAGTGAGCTCGGGACGTTTACGCGACAATGTTGCCAATTGGCAAGGTTAGATTCTTTCTATTTTGATAAACAATATATAGAGAAGATCATAATGTACGAGGCCTGTGTCACAGCGTGACGTCTTTATTCTTGAGGGGTGGTCAGGCGAATGATCGAAAATCGTGGTTTATTTTGCTGAAGGGATTTGGATTGAAAGTTGTTTGTAGATTTCAGAAATTTCTTCACGAAAGATTGAAAAATTCAGTGGTTTGTTCCAGTGCACAGTGGACATTGCCTGTTTTTAACCAGTGCACCAGATCTTTGACGTTATCTTGCGGGGCCATTTGTGACTCGACACTTCTGTAGTCTCAATTATCACAAACAAAGTCATGAAAAATTGACATTCCTCGTCTTTTCCTCTTACCCTTCATTTATGGTATTAGAATTAGGGATCAAGCTTTTCGCAAGTATATACTGATTATTCTGAATTTATACGATCAAACTTTGAGTCAGGGCATTGTGAATGTGGTATAAATAGTTAGGAATGTATTAGGAATGTAGAATATAATACAGCATGCAATAAGTATACCATGTTGACACGTCCTCTGGTCGTGAGTTATAAACTCAAATATGCGTGCAGATGATTTAACATATTGTAAAAATATAAATCCTCAACACAGAGATCAAAGTGCTGTGTTTATACAACGAGAAAAAGGAGTGATTTAACATTTCAAATGCTCGAACGTAACCGTGTTATTCAGTGATACACGTTTTGTCCCCTAACTAAAATGAGGTAACTTCAATTAAAATGGAGTAGCTTCAACTAAAATGGAGTAGCTTCAACTAAAATGGAGTAATTTTAACTGGAATGAAGTAACTGCAACTCGATTTTTATGTGTAACGAAAATGTTACTGTAATAATTTTTGCAACTACTATATTTTATTTCGTAAAACAATTACACTATGTTTCAATTCCTGTTAATCCTCCCCCAATAATGATAATAATTATTTCTAGAATCAATGAAATTTATTAATAATTCTAACTCAATAATAAGTGAAAACCCGAAAATGTTGAGCTATAATATCACGAAAACTTTTGATTTACGTAGCACAAGGTATACGATAATATGAATGCGAGATTCTGAAGCTGACGCCTTTAATTACAGTCTTTTGTCTTGCTGGAACAATTCCATATTCTGGCTTCTCAAGTAGAAAATCCAAATGACCCAGTATTTTTGCATTTAACAGCCAATCATGTCTCTTTTACGTTCGAAAAACATACTTGCTGCCAAAAGCAATTTTATTTTACAACGTATTCTTGCTGGGATAAATCTATATTGCCATTGAATTCGTACGATTGTTATCCTGTTATTGTCTATGTACCAATTTAATAGGATATCATTAATAAATGAGAAATTATCGACGAAATGCAGGAATATAAGTACATAAATTGCAGGGACTGGTACGTCTATTAAAAAAAAATAGAAGAATGTTCTTATAATTGCCATGTCCTCGACAGAACATTACACGAGAAGAGAAAGTTGCACGCACCCAACGATGCACCAGTATGCATCGTAAAGCAAGTTCATTTCTTTTACAATGAAATTGTGAGGTAAACGCCCTTTAACCTTTTTAAAGAAGTAAACTCGTGGGTAATGTTAAATAGTGTATGGAAAGCTATTAATACGTATTCATTAAATTTTAATGCTTCTGTGAAAACGATTTCCTTCTGTAGCATTAACGCACGTTTTATCGTAGTAATATTTAACAATAATAATAGAATTATAGTAAATTTTAATTTCTTCGATCTTCAAATTAAATATATTTTCAAGTAGGTATATTTTGGAAGTAGAATATATTGAGAATTATATTCAGTCTTCTGTCCCTTTTGATAATTTTAAGCTAAGTTTATTACCAAGTTATTGTATATTTTCACGTGTTTGTAAATGGCAGTTTTCTTATTAAGGACAATCAGGTACTCTATGGTCTGACAGGCATTTAACGCCGAATGCAACAACTTAAATGGCAATTAATTCTGCTGTATGGAAATCTGTATCCTCTTGTGTCTACAACTCATCTCACAACACTCTATTCATTAGAATTATTAATGCATTTCATATTGCATCAAATCATGTAATGCCCCTGTCGAGACAGAACATTACTGTTCTCGAGAATTAAGTCAACTGATGGGGAGAACTAATGTACGTAACTAAACCGACTCAAAACTTCTCGTGAATCAATTGTTGTAACTCAAGACCTCTCGATAAGTAACTGGACTAACTCATTAGTTCTGGAGACCCAACCGAACTTACTCCAAACTGAACTAGTTGGAAAAAGAAAAAAAAACCTGTTTTATCCCATTTCCTAAACTCCGCCAGTTTCGCTCTTGATATCTATCTGGCCCCACGTGTTCGTGATCCACCAAATTGAAATTTAATCGCAGAAGGTTAAACACGATTCGCATCGCCAACAGGTCTATCGGCGCGTGGCGATAAATACATACCTTCAGGTTCATGTGACCTTTCAGCGCGTGCTCCCTGAGCAAATTCCTGACGATATCCAGCGACTTTGTCAGAGCCTTCGCCAACGGCCTCATGGCTGAACTTTCAGCCTCTCTGTTCATGATGGAGGACCCAGCTGCCAGGCATTCCGCGCCGAACCACAGCTGCCCGGCCAGATTCTCCTGCATCACGTCATCGGGGAACTTCACCCTGAAGTCCCTGTTCGCCCTGCTGTCCGGGATCAGGTCGTCCATTATCTGGCTGCATATCGTCAACACCTTGTCCTGGCAGTGGCGCAACTGATTCACCAGAGTGGTGCACCTCTCCGGCTCCTGTCGACCGTCGAACGAGTCCAACTCGCACGCTACCGCGTTCAGCGACTCGTCGGCGTAGAAGAACTGGGCTAGCAGACTCGTGTCATCCCTCTGCGTGAAAAAGAACGATTTCTCTTTTTAGTAGAACACGAGATAAAGATTTTGAAGTATGTGTTACGTGAGGAGAGGGAAACTCGACGAGTGTTTATTAGGAATTGAAGAATCTCCTGTGACGAGGGGGAGCTAGGTGGATGCGTATGTTCACGAATTGGAAATAATATCACGTGTGACATCACGAATTCGAGATATTATTAAGGGGTCAAACCGGTTAGCGCGCCGAAAATTCAGCGATTTTCAGGAATTTATTGCGACGAAAATAATTATAGTAATGGATGCAACTTTTTTTCTATTTATTAAACTACATTTCTACAGTAAATAAAAAATATCAAAGTAATAAAATTATTGCTTTTCAAACGCTTTTGAAAACGATCTTAATGGCATGTTTAAAAATTCATGCCTCGCTCGTGAAAGCGATTTCAGCTTTCAGTTAGACTTATCTGAACCCAAAAATCCAAGCAAATCAGTATGTCTGTCGTTACCGCTCGGACTATAATTAATTAATCTTCAAAATTAGCAAAATGGGGGGAAAATGCATGAAAAATGTTTTTTCGGCTTTTTTCTTTTGCTATTTGCGATTTTAAAAGCAGGTTAAACTCAATTATAGTAGTTGGTTGTAGTCCCCGCGAGTCACAGGTGTGCAGAATAAGCAGTACAATTTATAAAGCAATCGGTTCAATAGATTTTGAGATTGTATCTTCACAATGTGGACAAATGGCGTGCCGAGAAAAACGCGTTCAAAGTTTTCATTTATAAAGGCCAAGCCTCTGCACTCCCTACAAAATGTCTCTATAGAAGCCAAAATAATCGGAATTTTTCCATGAAAATTTAACAGTATCTACATTCTTGAGGATTGTACTTTCGGAAACTGTTTTTAAAAAAAATCGACTTTTAAACTCCTCTAATCGGAATGATCCCTTAAGTGTGAGTTTAAAGGGTTTCAAGCGTGAATGAATAAGGGAATTTGAAGGAGATCGGTAGGGAGCGTAAGTTTGCTTAAAAATGCGTGTCAGATCAAATGTTAATGTAATCAAGTTCAATTGAATTGCTTACTCCATTAATGTAAGCACACATCTAGTCTACTTTTTAGCATAATCGCCTTTCTTATCCAGACACTTGTCTAGACTGCAGAAATTTATCAAAGTCATCTATGGGAATAAGCTGGGCAACTTTTTTCCATGACTCCCCTCATGTATTTCTTCAGATGTCATTAAAACCTCCTTACACGAGAGTCACGAGGCACTTTTATGATTGATGATTGGTACTTTTGATAAGTTCACAAGCATCTGCTCTTTTTCTATTTTCTTCAATGCACTGCTGCTTTGATCAAGTGGATATTTATGAAATTTCAGTCGAAGGGCACAAAAGCGTTCCGAAGGAGAAAGTCCCTAATATCAGTGCATTATTTCAATATTTTTGAGAAAAGAAATGCATATGTCATAGAACAACTGTAAAATCAGCCTTTTAAAAAAAAAAAAACGTTTTTTCCTCAGTTAGGCTGAAGAATCATAACCTTCCTGTAATACTTTTGTATATGTATATTAATATATGTATATAATATTTTAATATCTTTTGTTCTCGAATGTTTTCAATACATTAAAGCTAGAGTCTCCAGCCGTATTACAAATTAAAGTAAAAATTGTGCCAAAACGTTAAGGTTCTTACAAAAAGACTGATTATAAAATTGTCCTGTGACGCATATACAGCTTTTCAATCATCAGCATAAGCCGATATTTGTTGTAAATACAGAATAATCATAATACTTAGTGATTAAAGTCTAATTTCGGATAAAAAAAATTCGCAAGTATCTTCATTGTATGTGAATGCATCTGAACGAGCATGGACCAACAGTTAACGCGTTTCGCTATACATACATATGTCTCGTTATCAGAAGTTTCGTTTGATTAACATTTACATGTGTCTGCGGGGTTACACCAGCTATATGTCTGTCCAATTTTTATCGCATACGGTAATTCGATAAACGTTTTATCGCAGAGATAAGTCTTATATGGTGTAAACGCACAAGCGTAATTGTTTTGCTAGTATCGTAGAAACTTTTATTCGAACTGTAGATGTGGTAGAATTCATGTAAGAATAATTAATTATTCATCAATAATTGTATGGTAAATGGAGTATGTAAATTATATGTATTTCATTCTTCTTGAAGGATAATTTCTTTGCATACAGTACTGAACACCAAAATATTCAGAATTTTTTAAAATTGAATAAACTTCTTTTATAAACTGATTTCATATCTACGATATGATTTAATTTTGTAACGATAACTTTAGTGTTTCATGCTCAATAATTTCTAATAAGGAAACACTAAAGTTTATTAATATTAGATGCTTTAAAAGAGAAGCAGATAACAGCGGAATTAATAAATCTAAACATCACTAATTAGGTTCGGAATTGTTATAGAGTGCAGCGCGACTGCGCGACTTTGAAAATCAGCGTCGGTTTTTTTATTTAATGTGTTCAACTCAACAAAAGAATGAAATTTGCAAAAAAGCCTTGTACCTCAAAAAAACTACTTCCATATTTCATTATTTTGCTTTGCGTCCTATTACGATACACAGCTAGAAATAAAACCACGTAAGGGTCACCATTTCTGAACAAAAAAAGTTAGGTATTCTTTAATTTCCACAAATATGTAGAAATATTTGATAAGCTTCGCCATGGTTACCGACGCATTCTGATAATTTTTAGTCAGCAGCACGTGTGCCCATTAAATTTTCTTGAAAACGAATATTTTTCCATTTATTTTTACACGACTAATCACTCCATGTGAATCCACACTCTGTATTACACCAGCATTGCGCACAGATCGCACTGGAATCACACATTTAAAACTCAATCGAAAAGTTCCCCTTTTCAGTGAAACGATAAGTAATTTTCCGTGCACGTTCTCCACGAGGGGAAATTGTTGCACACGAGACAGAGAAAGAGATATTTATACATTGATATAAACCTGTGTGTCGCGAAACAATGATGCCAATTATACCTACGCAGTAATTAAATGGGGGAGGACCGTACGATACTTTATGTTCCATAAACAGCGATCTTCAATGAACGAGCGTAGCGATTCAATCCTAATTACGTCAAACAGCGTTGATTTATTTAACGACGAAACTTTTGGCTCCTCCCCTTACCCCCACGGCTTTATCACTTGCACAGCGCGCGGCTCGCAGCAAGAACAAAGATAGCTCGTTCTTTTTTAATCAGATGGCGAGTTAATTAATTTCGCCGCCGCACGAAATGAAATTTCCACGCGTGCTTTTATTGACACCACTACGGAATAACGGTAATTGAATGTCCGTTACCTATGCAGGGTGGGTCAGGGCTGGTGCTACACCCAGCCATAAATTTCTTGCGCGAAAACAGATCGAATAACATGTTTTCGTATGTGCCTCCAGTTTTCGGAAAGTCAAGTTTGAAAATTCATGATTGAAAATTGACAGAATATATCAGTAAATATGGGAGAAATGAATATGAATAAATATGAATATGAATCCTTGTGCACAGGTAAATCAAAATTACAAAATAATTTTGGTTTTCGGATGAAGCTTTGTTTTTGAGAAATTTTATTTTAAAATGGGACCTAGTTTTACTCAAGTGCACAACTATGTATGCCGTTCCATTTTAACGACTATGTATTTGTGTCTGTCATAAAGAAATTTGAAAATGTTGGTATATACACGGTGGAATTAATGTACGCGCGGTTGCATGATACTTGCTGTAAAACTTTCTTTCTCGAATAGAATTCTTCTGTCCCGTCGCATTTCACGAGATGAACAAAGTATGCTTCTGATTAATCACTTAGTAGATATCACCACGAGTATAAGAATGGTATTAGTTTTTTATTACAAATACACAGTGGAGATAACGAATACTACGGAGTGACAAAAGAAAAGATAGAAGAATTTAATGTTTATCATATAAAGGGCCATTTAATCTAATCCTGTGAATATTGGCAAAAAATAAATTTAATTTTCATACCAAACGTGTGATAATGACACATGTTCGTGGCACAGTGTATCCATGAAAATATATAGTAATCGATCAAAAGGTAAGTGTTAATTTCTAATAAAGAGCAGAAAACATTATCAGGCTCTTGTGACGATGAAGAAAAAATTTCAATTAGTGGCATCAAGTAAGATGTTTCGCCAGCGACAGCAGCGAACAATGTTGTTGAGAAACCGGGGATACAATTGTGTATAAAGCATTTGTCTCTTATCGCCTTATCTCTCTCTCTGAATTAACGACAGCTTCGCAAGTGTTCCGTCGCAGAAGCTAGAGGTTCGGTAGGTACTCTTCTTGTTTTCGCGAGGCAAGAGGTACCTACCTATCTGGTGAAAAACAAAACTTGTTGACACGGAGCACACTTCGTGGGTGTTTTTATTGCATTGCAAAAATTCGTGAGAGCAAATCGTGCAATTCAGCTGCAGTTTAAGGGAAGAAGTGAAGAAATTCAATAAAGAAAATGTAAAAGCTATGTTTCATTAAATGTGCCGGTGGTTATGAAAATGAAAAAATCCAAAAATTGAGATTTCTCGTATTTTATGTAATATTGACTTATATTTCAATATTATGAAAATAGCCGTCAAGTAAGCAATGACATGATAATGTCCCTTTCATAATGAACCACGACATTTTCACGTTGACGGCGATAGTGGGTGAGTCACTCGTTCTCTGCAAGTAATTTGAAAAGGTGCAAATCCACGAGGAGGTTTTATGAGACTTTTCTATCACGAGACAAAAATCTCAGCGACAACAAAATGTAAATAATGCAAATGAAAGAAGAATAATAATGGAGATTAAAGTCTCATGTGAGACACGATATTTTTGTCTCATCGTGGATTTGCACCTTAGGAAAGAAAGTAATTACATATTTTTGTATTATGTATTAACCTTAGATGTGGGACAAGAAAATAAAAAAAAGAAAGAATACGCTAAATATAATTAATTATGCTGAAAATATGAGAAAAATTTGGAGAAATAGTTGTAAAGAAGACATTACCAAAAATGGTAAAGTGATTAGTGGCAAAGTATTTGAAAATAAGAATTATCTTTTTTCGAAAAAATGTTTGAATTTATTATATTGTAAAGATCTAAAAACTACGTTTGAGTACTTTTGAAATTTAGGAGGCATTCAAAGAATTAAAAAACATTTTCGTACAAGTTATTCATAAAATTTTACAATGACAGATAAGTTTGACATTAGAAGAGCATATATGTTGTGAAAATTTTTTTCCAATAATGGAAAAGTATTTTTTAATACGCCCAAAGGCAACAGTCTAAATTTCTCGAAACAAACAATACGTGACTTATGCCACTTTCATAATCACCGGCACAATAATTATACTTCTGCTTTCCTGATCGTTATGTAAACACTTAAGTGCACTATTACTGAAACAATAAATCAGGGGAAAAATTGAATATTTTGAAAAAGGCCTTATCAAATTTTCTTTGTTTTGATATACCTACAAATAATATTCATTAGGTTTCTCTAAAGTCTAAAGTAAACTAAACTGAATATTCATGAGAAGTTAGACCTTCAAATAAACAAAAAAATTTCCAAACCTTAAGAAGTGAATTTATAAATATAATCTAAGTACTAAATTATCTAATACAAAATTAATGTTTAACTTGCTTTGTTGAGACAGTATTTAAATTCACAAAATTAAAGAATTTTAAAGTAATAAAACTTTCAAAAGAAAGTGTAAGAAAATTTTGAATTATTTTTATCTTATTAGTGTTTAGTAATGGCGTTCTATTTGTTCTTCTTTTTATACATTACAGAAGTTAGAATTTAGCACGATGAAATAACAAAGGATTTTCTCTCCGTCTAGTCGTTATTAAACGATATTAAACGCGAAACATGAATCACCCATTAACCACGGGAGACGCGGCACAGAAGACGACTCGTAAAAATCAACATCGAAAACGGATTTAGAAAGCGTAACGAAATGTTTTCTCCAGTTAGTGCACGCCAATAATTGCAGAATGGTCCGGGGAATTGGGGAGCAATTGCGATGCATATATTTAAAAACAAATCTGGATCTGTTCCTTCTTCAAAAAAAAATTTTAAAAAATAGAGTACACTCACCGTGTAAATTTTTCAAAATTATCAAAATCGTATCCATATCTATATGGCTAAATTTAAAACTCTCAAAACATCGATTATCCCAAATTCGATCCAAATTGAGTAAAAACACTCAAAATGATTCAATAAAAATGTATTAAAAACCCAGCTACTTTGGAAACATACCAATCATAATTTTGCTTTAACACTGCTTTAAAAATCCAACCCCATTTCAGAAGCTCACAGAATCTCCCGTCAACTTTAAAAAAAAAAACTTCTACTGAAACGTAGAACTCAAAGAGAAATACCCAAACCTAAGAAAGTGTTAGGTACATATTTGCCAAAATTCGTTACAAAATGAACAAGAAAATCTCACTGACACCTGGCGACTGAAGGGGAATTATCGAGTCCATCTAAAACGACACCGGCCATTTCGCAAACAGCGAATTTCTATCGCCGGCGCAATGCCGTGCATCAGCAATTTAACACCTTACAATTAGCAAAGTTACACGCAGGAAGTTTCGTTTTCCGAAGCAAACACCGTTCGCGGTTTCGCAGAATTTTTTTCTAACTGGCACACGGGACTTTCGAAAATCCACCGAGCACGTGTTATATGCCTTCGTGCTCCCTTATCTATTTCGAGCGACGCAACGATACGTAAATTAGGATGCACAACGATACCGGTGCTCGTGCAATTGCGCTTGCATAACGGCCGTGTCGATGCACTTTGAATCGATACCATCGGCTCACGTGAGGCGGGCCCGCATTTATTGCCCGTGCAAACAATATCTTGCATAAGGAGACACAGAAAAGCGAGCCGTAACATCGTAACCCTGACGCGTATGTATTTTAATGGCCGCCATCGGGCGATCGTAAAGTGGCTTCAAACGTGTGAACCACGATTTTCAAAACGGTTCTCGACGCTGTTCCGACACGACGGTGGAAGTAAGAAAATTTGTTACACCAATATCAGAAATATATTGTACCAGTTTTTCTTGAGGCTTGCGCTTGAAAACTCGTGAAATTAACGATTTCACGAACATCTGTCCACTGGGCGCGTTATTTGTTGCCTCCTGAGTCTGGGAACGTTCGCGGGGGACGAATTTTCAGTGAAACGTATAACGTGTTCCGATGGACCGTCGATCACCTGATGATTAATCGCGCGATTAAAATGTTTAAGTAGATGAGGAACGATCGTAGCCACGATAAGAACGGATATGCCAGTGGGAATAAAGAGAATCGCATTTTTGTCGCATAAGTGCTTATTTTCGAAGCAAGTAACGTAATCTAATCTGTGGATGGAACCGTTAAGAACGCAAAGCGACTTTGGACAGACGCCCCAAAAGTCGCAAAAAGACCTCTTATTCTATTAGTTTCCTTGACTGAATCAGACTCGTGAAAATAGTGCAAGGGGTTAACCAAAGTCTCGTTATTGAACGCTACATATTTGGTGAAAGTAGCGATGGGTTCAAACGAGTATTTTTGTTTAAACCAATACTATTTTATTCTAGTGAACTGCAGCTCCGATGTCGAAGTAATTCGTGCTCCTGAATATGTTTGAACTTAATCTTCGCATGAAGTGAAAGTTTTATGTAAATGACCAAGGCTATTTGTTAGTTGATAATCTTCGCTTGAACTACTTCGTTATTTGGAATACCGATGATACTTCATCATTGTTTTACAGATATCACAATTATATATGCTTTTGTCTCTATTTTAATTCTTCGTTCAATCAGATGCATTTCAATTAGCGAAATACTCTTTTTTCACCTGGAACGTATGGTACTATTGATACGCAATTCTGTGACAAATAAGGGGCGACAAGTGATGCGGATAGAATATGTCTGTGTAACGAGCACGCGTCTTGTTTGGACAATCTTTCTCCGCGCGTTGATCAAGTGCCAACCGTGAGCCATGCAAATGTCCCCCATATGTGTCCTTATCGCAATCAATATACAGTAAAGCCGCGTGCCACGCGCTTATCGCGACGAAACGCGGCAAAAATTGCCAGCTGTGTACGTGGGACTAAAAGTGACCATACATTGTGGAGCATTGACGATAGTTTCGAAATTAACAGTCACACGTTCATTTATCTATACGTTTACTACTCTGAATATAACGCCTCGGTGCATGGAACCAAATGATAGGGGAGACCGGGGATAGTTTGGACACGGGGATACATTGGACAGTTTTAAAATTGCCAACATAGTGTCATGATTATCGCAAATTTTTTGTAGTTTGTGCCTATGCTCACACCAAATCAACTGATATTCAATATGGTGTGTTGCATCCACAAATGACAAAGTAAGTCACACTTTTCAGTTCTTGTATGTTACTGTATAATATTTTCATCTACTTTTTGTTGCGATTCGGATACTTCATTATGGAAGAATTTTGTTGTAACTTTTTTGAGGCATTGGTGAATGTGTTTAGAATAAAGTAATGCTATGCAAAAATCAAAGTATCCTTATTGAGGAAAGGCACGAATCATTTTGTTTTGATTTGATATGAGGGGTTACATTGGACAGACATGGGAATACATTGCCGCTTGACGTTTTTAGCTGTCAAATCTATAATTTTGCGTATTTTACTATAAACCAAGCGGCATTTTATTCAGAAATGATAGTACTTTTGGAAAATGCAATAAAAAAATCGATTTTTCGACTGCCTAGTTCCCTTAATAGCCCAACAGGCCCCAACTGCTGTAAGCAAATCTTGTAAAGTTTTTAAACTTCATTATTTCTTATCTATTTGTCATTTTAAATAAATTATATATTCGTTGGATTATTCATTATCATTTATTTCCATCTGTCCAAACTATCCCCGTGCTATGTCCAATGTAACCCCACCAGTGGGGATACTTTGGACAATTTGCATCTCTGAACTTTTTTCATCTCAAAATAATACTAGGGAATGTGCGGCCCGTTTATGAGGTTCAAATGAATAGCGCACATTCTGAGCTATCGAATGGTGTACCATTTATAGTCGTAAGGCATTTTACCGGCCCGCTAAAGACTATTAATAAAAAATTGTCCAACCTATCCCCGGTCTCCCCTACATATTTAAAAAAAAAAAAAAAAGAAGAAGAAGGAAAATGGTAGGAAAGACCGTAATAAGGAGCCATCATTAAATAACGTAAGGGTAATTTTGTTGATTTCAACCCCCTCCCTCCCCCAGTAGAAAAATTCCTAAGGTTTTATATTCCAACACCCCGCTCTCCTAACGTAATTATTTTTACATTGTATTTTTTTAGTTGTTAAAATTCTTTTAAAGGTTTATATAATTCATTTAACTCGGTTTCGCGTATGCAATGAAACATTGTTTTTTATATTACCTACTCATGTTGAAAATTAGGATAAAAAATATTATATAAACCCCTACCTGACTCCCTTTGTAAGAAAAATAAAAAATTCGCGACCCCCAAAAAGCCTATACGTAATTTAAGGACGAACTTTAAAAAAAAAAAAAACAGCGAATATATTTTTGTTATTTTTTGGTAAAACTAACTTGATGCGTTAAAATATATCAAAGTTTTCAGAGTTAGAGTTAATGGAATAACCCCCCCAATACTTTTAAACGGCGAGTGTTTCCCCAAAAGAATAAAGTGCAACCCTTATTATGCCACGTTTCTACTTTTCACAATATTCCTTACGCCAATCCAATCATGTAGTTACGGAGATTGTTTCATAAGACGTGGATTTGGGGGTGACGCAATAAATATTTCCAGTACCTATCGCGCGTCGAGTTGGCCTCGAACGAAATGGGATATCGAGTAGAACTGGGCATAAGACCGCAAAAGGACAAAATCCGGCTTGAATCGCACGGCTTATCGCGAACGAGGGAATTTCCATTTTCCTCGCTAACGAACCATCAAGAAGGAAAGGTTGTTGCTGTGACAGCGTGCGACGAATACGTGGCGACTGTTTTTTTTTTTTTAAGCCCGAAACAGAGGAACTCGTCGATCCAGAAATATTCCCGGTTCCAATCTCGGGAGTAATTCCTCCCGAGCGATGCTTTGTTATTGCTGCATCCACCACCCTGCTCGTATAATTCGTTGGATTCTAATTGACCCTCGTTGATGTGTCAACTCCCCAGCGGACCGCGTACAAAAATACATCGGCGATATTTACGTTGATTAATCATTTTCTGTCGACTATATCGGGACTTGCAGCGATGAACAGAGTGGAGACGAATTCGTGATAGGATCGAGTGAGGAGACATTTTAATGGGTAAAAATGAGTGGGAACTGGAGTGCAAACTTTTTTTTTATTTTATATTAGTGTTGGAGATTCGTCTGGTTTTTGTCAAGAAGCACGCTTTCCAGCACTTCACCCTGTCTTTCTGCAGAAAGACATTAGAAAGCGTGGGAATAACTCCGATCGCCGTTACCCTCTCCTAGGCAAACCGATGGGGGCGCGAGGCATTGTTTGGGTTTTTCCACAAGGGCTGCCTGCCTGTAGGACCCTTGGGCAGTCGTATTTTTCAGCAGTCAGTTACTGAGCGTTTAAGCAGATAGAGCTCCTATATATATATATTCTCCGTAAAACTCCATGTACCGAAATTAGTACTTTTTGTTTTTTAAATAAAGTTATCGTTTAAGTTATGAACGAGTGTCTAATTTCCTGGTACACAACATAATTTTTGGTGTCAGAAGTGGGATTATCTAACTCGACACTTGGTGAAATCAGCAGGAATATTGAAAGTTAAAATTTCACCACTGACCCAAGTGACAATTTCAATTGTTAATCTCGAGTTGGACAATCAAAGATCAACGGAGACGAGTATCACGACTGAGACAGAATTTCCGGAATCTATAAATTATACGGAACCAGTTGTGGCACGAATATCGGAAGAATCAAGGAGAATCAACTGCATCTTAATAACTGCACTGTGAGTACAGAATATCTGATATTTTTCCAATTCTATAATACTGCAAGAATATCCTATTCCTAAATCCATAATCTATCGTCTTAATTAAGGAAAAAAAAAAAAAAAGAAAAATGACAGACACGGAGGCATCACAATCCATGAATGTAGCTTCTGAAAATCTTAGACTTGAGTTTCTAATAAAATTGATACCTGATGCGTTTGATGGTGATAGATATCGACTTCGGAGTTTTGTAAAACAGGTAGATTCTGTTTTTGAATTGGCTAAACCGGAGCAGGAGGTACCACTTTTGTTGTATGTGAAAAGTAGAATTGTTGGTAAAGCGCGTGAACAAATTGATATACATTGTAATTTGACTACGTGGCCGGAAATTTCTGAACTGTTAATAAGTCTATATCAGGATAAAAAAACATTAGACCAGTTATTTGAGGAGTTACACTGCATTAAACAGGAGCGAAACGAAAGCGTAACTCAATTTTATCAACGTTTAGAAGATTTGTCCTCCAGAATTTTAGGTACTCTTCATGCAATACATTCAGAGGATAACACTTTATCTGGTAGACTTTCAATGGTCAATGATATGGTTTTAAATAGATTTGTCTACCATACGCATCCACAGATTTCTCAGATGTTACGATACCGCGAATTCAAATTAGTAAATAATGCTTTTACTGCCGCAGTTGCGGAAGAAAAGGCTCTTCGTTTACGGTACGATAACAATCAACTTTTAAAATGTAAAATCTGTTCGCGTACAAATCATTTGACAAAAGATTGTAGAGCTAAAAAACAATATCCAACACAAAATAGAGCTGTTAACTATAACGCGCCAAACAATAGAATGGTGAATCCGCAAAATTATAATAATAATTTCCAAAGAATGCGAAATTCACCGGGTTCAAGTGCGAATACTAATTCAAATTCAACTTCAAGTGTAAATTCAAATCGTGCTGAGGGCACTCAAGGATTAATACAATGCAACTATTGTAAAAAATTTGGACATTCCATTCAAGAATGTAGAAAACGGCAATATAACAATAACAAGCGACAATTTCAAGCGTCACAGATTTCCACTTCTCCTACAAATACTGGAAGCGTAAATTTCCAAAATCAAAATTTTCATTCGCACAGTCACAATCCCAAACCACCGAATTCATTGATTCCCAATTCAGAAACTACGAACTCAATCAATCAAGTCACGCACATGTTCAACCAATTTCTCCAGTAGATATTTTTAATTCTTCAGCCGATGAAAGTGATTTAATATATATATTATTCGAGACAAACCTAGCAAAGTCTGAGGATAAGGTATTAAAGTTTCTAATTGATTCTGGTGCTTCGATCTCTTTAATTAAATCATCCAGTTTATCAAACTTTAAATTGTTAAATTTAAATGCAATTTCATTAAACGGAATTTCGCTTAATTCTGCTATTCAAACGTTAGGTGAAACTGAAATAAATCTACAAATACATAGGAAGAATATTAGTGCAAAATTTCAGGTAATAGATTCTTCTACAAATATACCATTCGATGGGATACTTGGAAACGACTTTTTGAGATCTAGAAATTGCAAAATAGATTATTCTAACAAAACCATTTCGATCAAGCCGATACCGTTTCCAATTCCAATACATTTTAATACACCTCAATCTTCAAATGCATATATAACTATTAATCCACGAACGGAAACAATTGTTCCTATTAAGGTTAAAAATCCTTATGCTCTTAGTGAAGGAGTCATATTTTCCACTCAGTTAGACAAGGATAACTCTCTTTTAGTACCAAATGCTATTGTTAAAATTCAAGATAAAAATTTATCTTATATCACGGTAATTAATAAATCTACCGAAAGGAAAAGAATTCCAATTCCAGAACTCTCAGTAGAGCCATTATCCAAACAAGCTTATATTTATAAATTAGCACCAGCGCAAGTTAACAATCAGCTAAAAACTAGGCTTGAGTTATTAAACAAAAATTTACGTCTCGATCACTTAAATCAGGAGGAAAGGTCCTCTATAGAATCAATTTGCAAAGAATATAATGATATATTTCATTTATCAACGGATTTATTAACTTGCACTTCCTCAGCTTCTCATAATATTAACACTACGGACGAACAACCAGTACATGTTAAATCATACAGATACCCTGAGATACACAAAAATGAAGTGAATAAGCAAATTGAGAAAATGCTAGAACAGGGAATAATAAAACCATCTGTTAGTCCATGGTCAAGTCCACTTTGGGTTGTACCAAAAAAAATAGATGCTTCAGGGCAGCGGAAATGGCGAATAGTCATTGACTATCGTAAACTAAACGAGAAGACCATCGGGGATGCTTACCCGTTGCCGAACATTGAGGATATTTTGGAACAGCTAGGGCACTCACATTATTTTACCACTCTTGACTTGGCGAGTGGTTTCCATCAGATCCCAATGGCTCCCCGTGATGCGCCGAAGACTGCGTTTACAACTCCGAACGGTCATTATGAGTATACACGAATGCCCTTCGGTCTTAAAAATGCACCCGCTAGTTTTCAACGACTTATGAACAACGTTTTAGCTGGATTAAATAGTAAACAGTGTTTTGTATATATCGATGATATAGTTGTCTATGGTTCAACTTTAGAGGATCATAATAGAAAATTAAAAAACATCTTCTCCAGACTTCGCGAAAATAAATTAAAGTTACAACCAGATAAGTGTGAATTTTTAAAACAGTCATGCGAATATCTTGGTCATATAATTTCTGATAAAGGTGTAGAACCTAATCCAAAAAAAGTGGAAGCTATAATTAATATGCCGCGTCTTGAAAATCAAAAACAAATTAAAATATTCCTTGGGATGATAGGTTATTATAGGAAGTTTATTCCAAATTTCTCCTCGCTAGCTAAACCACTAACGATTTTATTGAAGAAAGATGTAACTTTTACTTGGGATAGACAACAAGAGGAAGCATTTCAATCTCTTAAGCGTAAATTAATAGAGAATCCAATCTTACAGTATCCGAATTTCTCAGAACCATTTATGTTAACCACTGATGCTTCAAATGTAGGAGTAGGTGGAGTTCTTTCTCAATTACGAAATGGTGAAGATTTGCCGATAGCGTATTATTCTCGAACATTAAATAGCTCCGAACAAAATTACTCGACCACTGAGAAGGAGTTGCTAGCTATATTAAACTCCGTAGAGCATTTTAGACCTTATTTATTTGGTCGAAAATTTATAATATATACGGATCATCGACCATTACAATGGTTATTCAATTGCAAAAATCCAACCTCGAAATTAGTTCGTTGGCGTCTTAGATTAAATGAATTTGAATACGAGATAAGATACAAGCCAGGACGAATCAATTCTAATGCGGACGGTCTTTCTCGACTTACATCGGACAAGCAAGTTATGATAAATTCAATTACTGATGCTTTAACATATCAGGATTTCATTAAATTTCATTATATGAATCAGGACGTAATAGTGTTTGAAAAGGAAAATGGTCCACTTTCAAAAGTCTCAGATCCTATCGTAATAATGTGGTCACAAGACTTGGATGAAAGCAATGAATATTCGGATTATATATGTTCATATTTTGATGTCACGAATCTTAAGCCGAGTATAAATGGTGCTGTTAAATTGCAGAACAAAAATCAGATAGTTTACTTAACATTCCCTCAAAATTTGCACTTTGATCGATTAGAATATAAAAATATTTTTGAATCATTGATAAATTTGAAGAAAATTATTAAAGATGATAAATTTGTATTAGTTCTTCCAAGTAAGCACACTAATATAAAAATTCAGCAGCTATCTGAAATGATTAAATTTATATTCCCTAGTACAAATATAAGTATTCTAAATACAATGAGAATTATCCCTAAAGATCAGGAAGAAGTAACGAAAATCTTACAGGAATATCATGATAGCAAATTAGCAGGACATTTTGGATTTCATAAAACGTATGCCAAAATAAAAGAAAGCTATTACTGGCCACATATGAAAGCAGATATTAGAAAATATGTAAAGTCATGTCACTCTTGTCAGTTAAATAAGACAAATTTCAAGCCTACTAAACAAGCTATGGAAATTACATCGACAGCTGAAATTCCGTTTGAGAGAATAGCAATTGATATTGTTGGTCCTTTACCGTTGACTGAATTTGGTAATAAATTTATTCTTACATTGCAAGATGATCTAACGCGATTTTGTTTGGCAGAGCCTATACCAAATCACGAAGCACTAACTATTGCAAAAGTTTTAACAAAATTCTTCGCGCAGTTCGGAATACCTAAAACTTTCTTAACAGATCAGGGAGCAGATTTTATGTCAGAGTTAATGAAAAATTTAAGTAATTTGTTTAAAACAAAACATTTATCCACGACACCTTATCATCCTCAGACTAATGGCGCACTCGAAAGGTATCATTTGACTTTAAAGGATTACTTAAAACACTATATAAAACCTAATCAGACCGATTGGGATGAATATATTCAATTCGCAATATTTAGCTATAATACTTCAGTTCAAAAATCGACCAATTATACTCCTCATGAACTTTTCTTTGGTAGGAAGCCATATTTACCTTCCTCCATAACAAAGGAACCTGAATTCCGTTATACGTATGACGATTATATTCAGTCACTTATTTATCGTATGAATACTTCTTTTAAAATAGCTAGAGAAAATTTAACAACTTCTAAATTCAAAAGTAAGCAATACTATGACAAAAAAATCAATCCTACAAAATTTCATATTGGAGATCTAGTTTGTTTGTATCAAAATCAAACAAAGCCTGGATTGAGTAAAAAACTATTACCCAATTTCAAAGGTCCTTTCAAAATAACTCGTGTATTTTCAAATGGCACTGTAGAAATTAAAATAGGGAATAAACTTCGAAAGTATCATACTAATATTTTGAAACATTATGTTTCAGATGAATCTGTCAATCTTGCTATTCCTTCTATTTCCTATTCCGATATTTAGTTTATATTTTACAAACACTCCTGTGAACCATTCTAGTGGAATATTTTATAATAAGAAAGGCGATGCACAAATATCCAATACGGAATTAACGTTATTAATATTTCTTAATATAACATATTTAAACGAGGCACGAGAAACAGTGACAGTAAATTACTTTAAATTGCAGAATCTCTGTCATATTTTTTCAAAAGATGTCATAGGTAGTAATGTTTATTGCCAACAAATATTAAAATTAATAGATGAAGACATACATAACATGGATAATAAACATGAGATGTTATACAATTTAATGGGTCAAAAATCTAATAATCGAAAAGAACGTAGTTTACTAAATGGGATTTCGTATCTATCGAATTTATTGTTTGGAACATCTGATGCTAATGATGCGCATTTTTATGCAAACAGTATAAATATTTTGTCGAATGATAGTTATCAAATACAGAGGTTATTGAAATCGCAGGTTCAGATAATTTCCAGTACCGTATCTACATTAAATATCTCGTTACATACTCTTGAGATAAATGAAAAACAAATAAATGAAAATATTAAGTTAGTAAATAAATTTACCAATGAGACAAACTTATATCTAAGATCGTTGTTATTACAATCGTTGATTACTCAACAAATGACTGTATTGACATCTATAATTACAAAGGTTTTAAATGAATATAGTAAATATATAGAGGCTATCGGTTTGGGCAATCAAAACGTGATCTCACCTGAGATATTATCTCCGAAGACTTTGTGTGAACAATTACTTAAGTACCAAGGTGATTATAATCTAATAGTAGAACCATCTTACAAAAATATACCAACAATTTATAAGTTACTTAAGCTACAATTATTATCGATAACGGACAATATAGTATTTGTCTTAAAGTTTCCACTAAGCAAACGAATGCATTTCCATTTATATGAATTAATCCCGCTCCCAATCCAACATGACAATACATCAACTTTCTCTTATATAGAACCTAAATATCCATATCTACTCCTATCCCAAAGCAAAACCTATTTTTCATTCTTGCAAGTGTTGTCGGATTGTGGGGAGTATCGAGATGAGATGTACATGTGCACAAATGTGCATATCAGCAAGACCACAGATGAGGAGATATGCGAAATTCAATTGATGTTATCACTTACAACCCGAATTCCTGAGGATTGTAACACAAGAAACATCAAAGCTTCAATCGAAGCATTTAAATACATTGGAAAAAACTGTTGGGTATATGTCTTGCAAAAGCCGTCCACGGTTACAATTTTCTGCAAGGATAACAAGGAGTATATGCAAGATATCACCTTATATCAAACAGGAATATTACAATTGGATGCTCAATGTAAGGGCTATAGTAATAATTATTTACTGGAGACAACACGGTATGCGGAAAAGAATATTACTTACTATATTCCTGCAATCAATATTATTGAAAATGATTGCTGTATTACTCCATTTGATCGAAACACACCTGAATCAGTACCATTAAAATCTGTTAAGTTAACGAATATAGATCTTATTGATCTGCAATATACAGATAAAAAATTAAAAGACTTTGATGAAACCTTATCAAAGAAACTCAAGGAACCAGTTTCAGAAGTACATGTAAGCTGGTTCGTCAAAGGGTTATACATTCTAATTGGACTTATAATGGCAATATTTTGTATGAATTGTTGTCGTTTTCTGGGATGTACCAAATTTCTCTTGCGACTATTCCGTTATTTGAAAAGTTCTAGCAATAGAGAAGTAACACATCCTGTTATTAAAAACTTTGTCAACTGTACCTTCGATTCCGATATTCGAAGTGAGTATCGAGAGATATCGAGGGACTTGGTTTCATACAACATTCGGGGCAAGGATCAAAGATTAATCACGGAACCTGATTTGGAATCCATGGAGGGGGATTTCATGGAACATGAAGTGGCATCTTCACCGGATTACCCCTATAGTACAAAAATTCGCACCCCGATAGCTAGGAAGAGCACTACACCAATGTAATCTGTTACATTCACACTTTAAAACACTATATTATATTATACTTATGTATTGTGTTTATTTTTACATGAAATGTGCGTTGAGTATTGTTGTCAATATAATTTGTTTTTTTTTTGTAACTGTAGTTAGATAAGTATTTTTGAAAAAGTATTTTAAGCTTAGAAAGTTTATCATAACATTCCAAATCGTATCACACTGTCGTATTCCTCGTTAAGCAATTTAGTATTAATATTACTTCTCCACTGAACTTACGATTATTTCTAAGTATTACATATCATTAGATTTAATTGTAAGTCGTTTCATCAACATCCCATAAAAAAAAAAAAAAAAAAAAAAAAATGTATCTTCGTACATTGTGTACTCGCGTACCCAAATTTTATAAGGGGAGGTGTTGGAGATTCGTCTGGTTTTTGTCAAGAAGCACGCTTTCCAGCACTTCACCCTGTCTTTCTGCAGAAAGACATTAGAAAGCGTGGGAATAACTCCGATCGCCGTTACCCTCTCCTAGGCAAACCGATGGGGGCGCGAGGCATTGTTTGGGTTTTTCCACAAGGGCTGCCTGCCTGTAGGACCCTTGGGCAGTCGTATTTTTCAGCAGTCAGTTACTGAGCGTTTAAGCAGATAGAGCTCCTATATATATATATTCTCCGTAAAACTCCATGTACCGAAATTAGTACTTTTTGTTTTTTAAATAAAGTTATCGTTTAAGTTATGAACGAGTGTCTAATTTCCTGGTACACAACATTAGACAAGCAGGTGATTTTCATGATGGGATTTAAGGAAGGATATTGTGAACATTATCAGGTTTAGATAATTGTAAGATTAGGAGCATGTGAGAATTAATTCACTTATCTTTTGTATCTATGCAATTAATTAACGGCCCACCAGTTGGCCATCCGGAAAGGAAGGACATTTTAAATGGAGATATTACACGGCGTACAAATG
This sequence comes from Andrena dorsata, assembly GCA_929108735.1. Lineage (NCBI taxonomy): Eukaryota > Metazoa > Arthropoda > Insecta > Hymenoptera > Andrenidae > Andrena > Andrena dorsata. The sequence goes on along the minus strand of OV815488.1, from coordinate 78,626,213 downwards.
CTATTTTGTAAATATTATATGTTTTTCTTATAATTGATAATATAGTGAACTAAAATACAAAACCTTACATTAATCGATTGTTTACTTTTCTTATTATCGTCGTCTAAAAATCGTCTGCTTTCTTGGCCCGTTACTGTGTCCTAACCCCTTAAATACAGCTACATATTTTCTTAATTCCTTGAAATTCAATGACAAGTGTTTATCAGCCACTGAATTGCACGCACTACAAGTTATTTAACACGTGATTCGCAGAAAACAGGCAACACTAGAACAGATGATCTTCCACATAAAACATTTCGCGCTATATATAAATAAAAGCACATGAATACATATTAGCTTAATCATTAACAAAACATATGTTTCCACTCACAAGGAAAAAGCCGCTGATGACCTGAAAAACTCGAAAGCAATCTCGAGTACAGTAATCTCCCCGCTATCGCATGCCCCCCTTTAAACTGACCAACTTTTATTCTTCTCACTTTCTCGTAGTTTCAAAACGCTTTTCAACAACCGCCACAAATGTGTTCCCCAGTGTGCACCGCTTCACCCACCCTGTATCAGCACAGTGGGTCATCGGTGACCCACGCGCGAAGAATAAACAGCCGTACATAGAATCAGCAGAGTATGCTATTTCACCACTCTTTTCCATTATTAAACCACCTACTAGAATTACCTGGCATACTCGACACCTAATCTACATCACGCATAACTCTACTATATTATATAGGGTGGACCAATAAGAATTACCACCCTGAATATCTCCATAAATCATGGAAGAGAATTTTTTTTAAAAATTTGTTTTTTAGAAACAAAATCACTTTTACCCCAAAAATTTGTCTTTTACTGTCATGATTCCGAAAATATCCAAAGTGGTAATTCTTATTGGCCTACCCTGTATATACTAAGCAGAAGTTAGCTTAAGATATTGAATGTATATCCTACAAATACCCTGGGCTAACCATCCACTTGGTTACCTTTTCAAATTCACTACGTGCAACGTAAATTGCAGGCAAACCTGCTGAAAGCTCACAATCAGTCATCATATAATCCTACCAGTAACGCACTCAGGATTCAATCTCGGGGGGGAGTCGAGTTGGACGGATAAAAATATTTTTAATGCAAATTCAATAAAATTCATTATGTGATTATAATAATTTATTTAAAGAATAAAATCTATTTTTTCTTTTTACAAAGCTCTTGAATTACTTCAGTCATGGTTACATTGCTACTGAATCCTACTGTAGAAATATTGATATAGCATCCCCCAATATTTATTGTAATAGTCTCTGTTACTGTATATATGAAACATTCGAGAAGTAAACGCGTTGTTAAAAACGAAAAGAAATAATAAATGTAAATTAACAACGACCAGAAACGTGTTCTGCATGGGACGCGTATCGAGATTCAATCGCGAATGTGGCCCAGCCAACGCGTAATATCATTGTCGGCGATTATGCAAAACGCGAGAAAAAATTGCGGGAGGGACCCAACGGGGTGGTGGGCGCGATCGCGCGCGTATGCAAAAATACTGCACGCGACTAGACAATGATTCTGCGGCGTGTACGTGCGAATCGTGCCGCCGTGGTTCGCGTTCAAAGAACCGTGGACGCGTTGCTGATTCACGGAACCTTGCACAATGAATCCCGCATGGAAACGGTTCCCCTACGATCGTTTACTTTGCTGTAAATTCGTGACGGTCTTCAGAACGTCCTGTTGATAAGAGACTGATGTCACGAAATTGTGAGAGGGCGCGTTTAAAGTCTTCGAGGAAAAATATATACTGCTTTTATAGGTGTCTTGCATTCCAGAGACTTGAAGGTTTGTTGCTTTCTCTTTTAGGAATTCTTGTAGCTTTTGTTTATGTATAGATTGGTGGTTGTAAGAGGATAAGATGTGGAGAGCTACAGGTGCAGTAAAATCAAGAGGCCGCTTGAGGCCCCACCCACTACTGCTTAACACTCGCCTGGAGGGTTCAGACACACGCTAAATCTTAACTACCAGCCTCGCGTGTTAAGAGTATTACTTTTAGAGAAGATAAAAACATTAATTATCTAACAATGGAACTATGTAATCATACCCAATCGCCCTTGAAGGCTGTAAAAACTGACCTCAAAGGCAATGAGGCACTCCCACTTTTTCGCGCATAAATCCTAAAGTACAAGAGGCAGAAAAACAATTTCCAGTAAAAGTTTAATGGGTACAATAAACAATGCAATCTTGCGTTAACCAAATTTTGAAAAGAATTTTAAAAAAATACCTGACGAAAAGAAAACATTTCCCACAATTTTGTTAACGCGAGTTTGTAGCGCTTATTAGACCATTAAAGTTTTGTTAAAAACATTTTTCTCTCTCTCTTAAAAATTTTTTCTTCTCACAAACTTAAAAAGCGATTGGACACGAACGAGACATACCGTTGTTTTTGTCTTGAGTCACTTTATAAACCCACAAAATTGCGTTCCAATCGGTGAGTGCAGGTTCGCGGTTCTCTTGTAAGTAACATCTAATATGAGAGGTTTCTTTTGAGGCATCTATGACTGAAACTTTGAGCCAAAACGGACCCCACATCCGACATGCGGTTAAACTGTCCACCGTGCAAGGGTTAATTGCGTGAAACGCGATTTCTATTGTAAGTCGTACCATTGTAGGCGCTAATTCATGACATGTGATTACACAAGGCCACTGAGAAGTAATTTCTTGGTACTGTTCGTATCAAAAACGGAATACGTAAACTGTAAGGAAGAGATAAAGAGATAGACATTGGGATAACGAGATAAATATGTATCTGCAAGAAAGAAAGGTTTTCTAGTCACTTCTATTGTATCAACATTGTATAATTAGTTAAATACTAATTAGGATGAGACACTCTGGATACTCGGCAATAAAACGTGAATAAAGCTATAAAAGCAAATAGAGAGTTGGCGAAGATGGGATAGATTGTCCAAGAAACGCTGCACGACCAGAACTCATGCAGAAGGTGAATTTCAAGCACGCAATCGCAAATTGGTCATTATTATCTATAGAACGGTCGACTGTAATTTAATTAAGTTGCACTCCATGGAATGTTTAATTGGACGTATTGCGGACGAACGTACCATGATAATCTGAATATGGCATACTGAATTTTCAGATCAACCCTAATTCGGCGATACAAATTATCAAACTAATGCGAGTCCTCCAAAAACGTAATTGACTCCTATTTTGCTTAATTGAGTGGAAGGCCGTTATCACCTGACCCACTAACAGCGACACGTGTTAACAGAATTCGAATTTTCAAGACATTGACATTGAAATTGGACAGAAATTCGACGACCTTCTTGTGCATTTACACCTGAACAAATGCGGGTCATCTTTATTTAGAAATTCCTGTAAACAAAATAACGCTTGGTTCTAAAGAAAAATACAGCAGTGAAGAGTACCGTACTTTTGTATCCTGGAGCGTTCTCAATAATGACTCATCGCAGTTCCACTAGTGTGGACAAAAGTATATACCGAACACATTGAAACCTTTGTGGGTTTTAATTCACTCTATTCTTCGAATCTCAAATAAAGACCACGAGAAATTAAATTGTAACCGAATGTAAACAACTGCATAAAAATACCCACTTATCTTGCATTTCAACTTATCACACGGAAACTGCGTCCAAATCGAAATGAAGAATCACTGTAACGACTTCCACAATCTTGGACAATTTCGTTGGATAAAACGAAGCAGAACACATTAGTCTCTCTGCGAAACTATAATTTTGTGCAGAGCTCATGAGGAGCTGATTCCACTATCCTGTTTTATTACGCACGAGTCCAACCTTCGCGCGGAACGCGTTTCAGAACTTTCAACGCTGATGACTGTAATACGCTTCATGGTGGACTAACCACAAATTGACTTCCTGACATGCTTCAAGAAGGACTCAATCATAACGTTGTTCCACTAATTTCGATTACAGCCGTGCTCGCCGATGCAAGCTGCAACGACACGCTCTCCTTTCGATGACAAAACCGAGGCTTCGTTTACAACGACATCGCAAACATGTAACAAGAGCGTACGTGTAAAAACGTGTCACTGGCGCGTTATCGAGTCCGAGCGGTTCCATTCGGCGATAGCGTTGAAAAACGCCCGGTGATTCACCGAGGAGGCCGAGCCGATTCCCGGTAAGTAAGGAAGCACTGTCGAACCTCTTTATTTAGTTTCCGGGCCACAAACTTTTAATCAGTCGCGGTGTTATGGATGTATTATTAGAGGTGACTTAATGACGCCAGTCACCGCGTGTGACAGACCAAACAGTGGTTGCATCACGATGCATGGAAAGAAAAGAGACACAAATCTGTGGAAAAAGGAAAATAAATATACGTGTATGATTCAGATCAAATGAATGAGATGTGGCATAATAGAGGAAGCTAAACTGATTAGCTGCGGTCAATAAAAATAGAGGAAATTGATAAGTTAAGCAATAACCATGTGCGTGGATTTTAAGGATGTATGGGACCTATCTTCAAACTGCTACCAAGTTGATGTAAATTTGTGAGATTGTTCTTTTTAATCTTCCTGATGTGCTCTAAAAATTTTAAACGAATTCGAAACAAGAGTTATAACGATTTTAATTTTCACCGATTCTACACATACTCTTATGGAAACAAACGATCTTGGCAGATAAAACAGCTGAAAAATAGGTGAAAAAATGGTACCAATGGGCCGTATGAATAAAAATAAGGAAATGCTTGAAAGTAATAAGTATAAGTAACAGCAAATTCTAGATTTAGTATGCATACTTTTCTACTAGTACTAGATAGTAAATGATGGAAAATTTTAAGTAAATACTACTAGTATTTACTTACAAGGGACCATCGCGAACTAACCGATTGGCATTTTCTTATTTCCGCTACGCAATCTGGTGGTGAAAATTAAAGCACTTAAATCGGGTTAGCTGTCACATGTAATTGGCAATATTGTGAATTTCGACTGTTTGATGGTCGATTTTGTAATATTTAACAGACTATTTAATGACAAAAACGTTATTGCACTATTTTAATACTTGTGTGAGACCAGTCCTGTAACGCGATTGACCCGATTGCAGAGCTTACAACCGTAGATGGCGCTCTCACAGAATTTACCAATTGGACCGCACCTTTGCGGGTTTATAGAGTGACTCAAGGCAAGAACAACGGAGTGTTTCATTCGGGCCCTATCGCCCTTTAAGGGGGTGAAAACTAATCTCAAAGTCAAATAGACGCTTCCACTTTTTTGCGTATAACTCCAAAGGTACAACAGAAAGAAAAAAATGTTTCAGACAAAAGATTAATGATGCAATAAGCGCTACAAACTTCGGTTAATAACATTTTTGAGAAAGTTTTTTTTCTTAAAATAAAAATTTTACCTAATTATTTACAATTCCACGAGTACACCGCTCTACTTGTGGATATTTCCTGTAACACGCGGCAACATCTCGCACGGGAACGTTACACGTGTGTACAGTCTAAAGCTCCTATACAGCGCGGAAAATTGAAATTTTGTCTGCCAATCTCTTTTAGCTTTTTTACTATAATTATACTTTTTGGAAATTAAATCGAGTTTTGGCGTTTAGTACAGATTTTGCCGGCAACATCAGTTACTGTTCGACTACCTGTACCTACTCTAATGAACACCCATATCCTCACCAATGCCTGCTTGAAAACCGGGATCACATATGTATTTAAAAAATACCTCCATTTTCTCTTTCCGTGAAAGATCGCCATCTCTGGTTTCGTTCACGATAGCTAAAAATGTATCCGCCAGGTAGTTCACATGGTGTTCGTCGGATCTAAACATGGCACGGTACTCTCGGGTATGGTTTCTTCGACTTTTGTAAATCTTGGGGGCACGAATTTGCATGAACAACGCCATAATTGCGATTGAGCACACAATTTAAGACACACATACTGAAAAATTAGTAAAAACTATTTCTAATAAATACTTCATACTTTATTGCATACCGAACTGAGTATTTGCTTGAAAAGTCACTAGTAAAAGCTTAGACTTGCTTTTATATCTGCTGAGTTTCAATTGTTTTCATTACACCGTTTGGAAGATACAAATTATAACTTGCGAAAATTGTGCGTTACACAGTTGAATTCAGGACATTTTCACTGCCTAAGGTTTAGGCTTGTAAATGAAGAAAACCGCGAATAATGATTGAAAAAGCATTTGTAAAGTGAAAAATAGATTTCTAGGAGTAAAAAGACTCCAACTGTCGTTAGAGTTCCTTACACATAGATTTACCATGCGTAAGACGTACATATTCAAGTATTTTAAATTTCATATACTTTTGTCTAATATTGTACGTCCGATACATCCTTAAAATAAAAGAGTTTATAGAAACTCGAGTCGATTTGTTTGGTTTTCGAGAGATTTAATTAATCCAAGTGCTGCTTAATGAAACTCTTATCTCCACAAGAGAAATCACTCATATCCCTCTCCCAGCATTAATCCCAAAAATATGTAATATATTTTCACTTTTAATAAAGACCCCTTAAATAAAGAAGCTCAATAAAACGAACTTTTGTGATATTGAATTAAATAAGATGATATATTGAGTGAATGTAATACTTTCTTAAATATTTTATCCAAATAATGCTCAAGTCTGCTTCGTGCCATATCTCTCGCGCCTCGGCCAGTATGAGACATACGAAAGTCATTGTAATTATGTCGACGCTTCAAGGAGAAAGGCTATACCTAGCATGCATATTGCCGCGACGAATTATAGCGCACGGATGTTTTTCACGTCGCGTCGTTCCGCGCTGACGGTATCACCGTAAGGAACAGCACCCTGAAATGACTCATTCGAACGCATCGTTGACCCTCTTTTACCGCCGCCAATCCACCCCCCACCCCCCCGAACACGACGCCGCGCTTCCGCGTCGTTTTTGGTACACCCTCGTACAGGATGCTCATTCTTGCGTGTACAGGGTGGCTAGTAAATCGTAAACTTAACGTCTCGCCGATTCCCCTCTGCTATTGTTAACCACTCCGAGATATTGTTAATGCGACTTGCTTATGTAAATTTAGGTAATTATTTAGTTTAGATTTTCATCACCGATTTTGATAAAATTTAAATATATTGTAAAACTCCATATTCTGAACAACTTTTTCCTATACATATTACCACTGCTGGACCTTAGTTCCTAAGATATTCGCAAAAATATTTTTTAAATTTCTTAGTTTTGGGTTAGATTTGCTGGATTTATTAGACATAACTGCGAATAAAGACTGGTGAAATGTCTCGGCTGTGGCTGTTTACAAAAGAGTTGCACTGTTCATAATACATATTAAAGCTTAAAAAATGTTAGAAAATGTAACTCTTGTATTGAACTCCGCACTCGATTAACATATATACTCTATATATTACTTTTTATTACTCGTATGATACAGGTAATCGACGAAATACAGTTAACCGGTTATTGCAGTGCATCGTAATAAACATTGCACTTGTCTTATACATATGTACATTATGCAAAGGATTGTAGTGTGTAAGTAAAAAACCGAAACTAACAGTATTGTTTTTCGTTAAGTATTGTGCAATGAGAATGTATCTAATATAAAAACGGCACCACATTTTAGGTTAAACAACGAGGTAAAAAATATTTACCTTACCAATACCGATATCTTGAAAACGATCAACACAGGTGTATGATTTTATGAGCATTACGAATGTACAATTATCACTGAAAAGTTAAAAGATTCAAAAATACGAAAATGGTAATTCAAAAATGACGCTGGAGTGCAGTGAGTCCCATGTGACCAATTTGTAATTAAATGGTGTGACCACGAAGGGTTAATACACTCGTTAGGGTACAAAAAAATTGGTTCCATGTTTTTGGTCTTGATGCATTTTCTAGATGGCGCTCAGCCCAGCGCTGCAAAAAAGGGACGCCTAAACGGTAACCAGGATTTCAGAAGATCTAATGAAGCGATTCAAGAAAATCTTGAGGCATTTAATTCGTAATTGGACTCGCTGTCGCATCATCCTCTAACATGATTTTTTGAAACACGGATTTTTTTATCAGCGCATTTATGCGTAAAATTACCCATTTTTTATAATATTTCGTCCAAATGTGCTCCCATCATCACAATTTTGGTATTTTCTGCTGCGACAGAAGATAATGCGACAGCCATTGATATAAATTTTAAGAAATTTTTTCGATGTTTGATTTCAGGCGATCCTGTGAGTAAATTTCATGGTTTAGGCACCTCTTTTTGCCAGCGCCGCGCTAAATTTATTTTTGTACACTAACGAGTGTATCAATAAAAGACAAAAACATTTTTTACAATCATTATAACCTGCTCTTGTAAAAATTTCACAAAAATCGTCTGTTTTCGGGCGTTTCGACCGGAGGGTCCATTTAAATATATAAAACAGTTACTAATTCGTCCGGTAACGACTATCACCTCGTCCCTGCTATCAAAATGCAGCCTGACATTCTAATTGGGACAAGTACGATATCTCATTTCGCTGTACGTAGTGTGGAATTAAATGAAAGTGTCTCCGATCTGAGCAATCTACGCGACCTATACTAACTATACTAAGTAACCAGTCCGCTCTAACCCGTACGAGCGTTAACTGTATTGTTCCAACGTGTACGAGTCACCATCAAACGAAAGTATAGGCGTCGTACTGGGATCTGTGTGCATGCCTCGATCCTTGACTAATTATTCCCAGAGAAATTGAGTATCCGTTCTGGATATTAATATTCCGTATTCCGTCTGCTACAAACTTAATAACGCTCTATTTTTCATATTTTCGTACTTCGCCTTCCACTTACTACATTCAGGTACGAAATAATTGAATTCTGATATCTTCATCGGTCTAGATCGTTAGATTCATTCAGAATGTAGGAAGAAAAGAAAATTGCAGGTAAAGTCAACAACTTTCAGCTGCATATGATTTTTATAGAAACATAGATATCATTATATAAGCTTCAAATTATAATAAATAAAGAAATAAAGAAATTTCTCTAACTTTGAATATCTTTAGAACCACTTGCTTGCTATTTCAATTCGTCAATGTAATTAAACTTATAGTAAGTGAATTAGTTAGACAATAAAACACTAATGCATTTTATAGAATATTTCAATCTCAGAAAAATATTAACGACCTAAATTACTCCAAATATGACTTTCGAATATGACTATCTATGTGTTCACCAGCCACGTACGTACGAGAAGAATAAATTAATCTTAAAGCAAGATGTTGTACATCTATCTCGTACAAAACGATTAAGGAGGCAGGAACCAGTTGCTCTGTATAAAGTCAGAAGAAAGTTAATATACATAGAAAGATAGTATTTATAGACCCCGGGGCAGGCTGATACAGTTTATTACGATTCTCGATCAAGGAAGAAGTCTTCGAGGGCAATAAGATGAACGTCGATCGAGTTTAACTGCAAGCCGATGAAACGTTTCCACGGGCGTGATCAAATAAAAAAAGTTTAAGTTTATTTTGAGCCACTGGTTTTAAACCCAATTGAGTGAAATTCAGTGACTCGCAAGTTTATTTAAATAAATTCAGAGGAATAACTAATTGGGGAAACCATGCCTTTCCTTCTTCGTGTCTGGGCATGAAGAAATAGGAAACTTTGCAAAGTTTCCGCCACCTAATATGAATTAATATACTGAACCTAAAATTTTAATTTTAGTTTTTATTTATAATAATTCACATTTAATAATATATATTTTATATCATCGATATAAAGTAAATTTTTCACAGGAAAAAGGTGACTCTTTCTGTATAATAAATTAAAAAATTTATTTGATTTCAATATTAAATCTTATCAAACTTAAGTTTGATTAAACAATTATTATTTTGTGTTCCAAATACTGTAAATTTTACAGTTTTTCATTTTTTACCTTTAAATTAGGCATTTTTTCTTTAGATTTTTTGCAATCAGATGACTGTGACAGGTGCTACATGTCACTCCAACAAGAGTTACGTCGCCCAAGAGGTTATCAAGATTCCACAATAATTAATAAGTACTAAGGGTCGACATAAAAAAGATCCTGCGAGTTTAAAGATGCCTCCTTATATCCCAAAAGAATTTAATCCAATATTAACGATAGTTTTAAAGAAGATCATAAATATCAGTTACTTTTTGGGCTGTTACACAAGAATCCCCCCTCAAGTCCCGAGTTGCCGACCCCTGACCCAGACTGACACCACTTGATCTCTAATTCTAGTAGCAAAAAACTACCCCCATAATGTGGTCGCACGAACGTAACAGTCTTTCGTCAACTTTCTGGCCGACTATACAATCGGTAGTTGTTTTCGCGGGAATCCTCGGTCTACCGATGTTTTGAGAACGCGTTGAACCTGATCCAACCGTACCATGGTCAAGGCACCGTAAAGTAACTGAAATCGTTACTTTCGCGGCACAGCAAACACGAAAAGTGTGCTACCGTCCAGAGGTGTGCGAGCATCCGAGAAAAGCGGGCCAAGCCAAACACTCGATTTCTTTTCGACATAGCCAGGATGCTTTCAGCTACTTGAAATTTCTTCTCCAGCTCACTAAAATCATTTCGTGAGAGGTACTTCAACCTTGTGACGTCGCACAATTTTTTTACCGACATATTTCTATTCTCTGAGTTAGTACTGCAACTTTTCGATCCACCGCAAGTTATCTATTAGGATTTTTGAGCTGCTGCGAATTTCTCAAGTTATATACCCAAGACTTCCCGAACGACTCCCAATTTATTGAATTACACAATTGCTCGTGTGACCGAGTATCCGATGCTGCCCGATAAAACGAGTTTCACTCGGCTAGAATTTCAACCTACTCAAGTGTTTCGAGCTCTCGGATAGTGGCTCTACTGACTTTCGTCCACGGTCGACGAGTCTGCTATCGAGAGTGCACGCGGATACAGGGGTGTTGCTAACAAAGGCACTATAGGCGCATATTAATCCCTATACTCTAACTTAAATTATCGGCGGTGAAACATTTATTCAAAAGAAAAAGGTGTTTCTCAATCCAGCATCGAAGTACAATAAAAAAAGAGCTGAATTTATGGAGAATATTACACAACTACTGTATCTCTATAATTGAACATCGAGATTTAGTTTTATCATCAATTCTTATGGTCCCCCCATAAAAGCGTGTTGACGACCAAATAACCTCGAAGATACCGCGAAATTGAGTTTAAGCTTAACTTATTAATGGAGAACTACCTAAGGAAACGAGAACGTTGATTAATAATCAGAAAACAATTCGGTTGCCTCATGACAGTCAGGCTAGTTCGACGCGGTCACGTGACGCCATACATGTCAGACGGAACAATCAACTAGGAGAGCTCTGTGTACACGCACAAGACGTGTCATTAGATACTAATCGGTGGGAATCGGTCCGATGGGAGAACGGGCGACCCGTTTCATCACCCTGCATCATTTCCCGGCTCATAAAGTAAGCGACAGCGACTGAAGCAATGAGGAAGCACCGTCCAAACGAATGGAATGTCTATATATTGCTTTCGACGTTTTCGCGAGTGCCGTCGCACACCTTTGGACGCGCCAATGGCAAACGTACGCCGCGAACAGGAACAGAAAATCTTTTCCTGATACGTGCACGGAATGCTCGATAAATCAGTCACGAATATTCTACAGCGATAGAAACGCACGGCGCATTAATTAACGAGGGAAACGTGTGTCCAAAGGCAACGTCTCACCCTGTATAAATCCACCTCGATTTATCCGCAATCTATTGTTCGCAGTCTAGCTGCCCGACACTGAGGTTAGACGTCACCGAATTCCGGGATCGTGTAATTTCAAATGTAGGTCATCGGTAATGAAAGAGAAAGTACGTTGGTAAATGGGGAAACGAGTTCCGAAACTGATATCGGCTGATCTTGAAAGGGAAAACGCGAGTTGAAAATAATCCTGACCTAGGATGTCGCTTGGAGCTGGAGGAAACAAAGAACCATCCATCTCAGGAAGGAGCACGCAGGGATCGTTATGTTTACTTTTCTACTGGAAAGCCGAGCCCGACTACCGAGCGATGTTGCTCCCACGTCTTCGCGGCAGCGTTGAAGAAAAAAAAAACATCGCGTCGAGGGCACTCGCCGCTGCCCGCGCCGCTCAAAAGATTAAAAAAACCGTCTGGCTCTGTTCCGTATCAGCTGATTAGGCCGTGCACGGCCAGCGCTACTTGCAGCTTCGATCAGCGTAGCTGCGATCTCTTTGTACGCGGTGCGATCGCGATAATCCGCGGAGAAAAAAAAGGGGGGAAGCGTCGCCTCGTAAACAAGGACGAGTGGTAGGCCCGTGCGCGTATCAATGAAGTACGTGCGCGTATATCCAGGCAGGTGTAGCGCGTCGCCTGAAGCACACCGCTCAGGGTATCGTGCGAATTTTCACGAAACAGGTGGCAACAGCGCGCAGGCCCAGCAGGACGGGGAACGAGGGACGGGTGAAAAAAGAACGAGCGCACGCGTTCGATCAGCTAAGCCACACGACAAGAAACGCGGACAGAAAGGATGGGAGAAGTGGACGGTAAGGCAGGACAAAGAGAAAAACGCGGAACGAGGGACGGGAAGGTGGGACGTTAACGCGACGGAACGGAAGCCACTCACCTTAGGCCTGTAGAACCATTTTCTGATCGACTCCATCGCAGGGCTGTCGAGGATGTCGGCAAGCACACACGGGCGAGTCGTCGTCACTGCGCCTCTCGCGGCCAAAGCACTTGCGACATAACTAAACGCGCCACCGCGACACCGTTTACCAGAAACCGTCGCGGCACGGGTCACCAGTCGGCCGCGTACGAGACGGAATTCTCTCGCCAAATGGTATCGCCGTAGAACGAACGACCATCGACGATTTCGCTCGGTCCGCGCAACCGAAACTGCGCGTCAAACGTCTTTCGCGCGTCCGTGAAACTGACTGACTGGCAGACCGCAGAGGCGCAGCCCCCACTCTCGCGCATGCGTCCACGCGGCACCATGGCCGACATGACGTACCGATTTTGAGCTGACCGCCAACCGCGCCACATTTGAATCCCGTCGGGTTCATACGCTGCACTCGAGGGCGTTTGCTTTCGAAAGGCGAACCAATAAACGGATATTATCGTTTCTCTTAAGTGTGAATATTAATGACACTTTTTGTCAAATAGCCTTGTATTATCAGTTTGGAAAGTTTTATATAAGTCTACGAGATATGGGAAATTTGCAGAAATGAGAAATTTGAACCTCCCTGCTTTGTGTATAAAAATATCGTATTTCGAAAATTTAGTAGACAGATTTCGTAATAGTTGTATAGGATAAATATAGATAATGTTGGAGTAGTAAAATATTCTTAGTACTAAAATGTTTGTACTTATAATTAGTTATACTTTAGTTATAATTAGTTCTATCACCTAAGTCATTTAACGCAAAGTTAAATTGATAAAATCCAATGATACGATTTTTTACATTATTTATATTTTTCATTCGACCTGTATATAGATATTTTTTAAATTAACCCAATTATTTTTCTGATAAAGACTCTGTCCCGATAGATCGAGATTGCGTGACTATTGTTTGAATTCCTTTTGAAATTAAATAAAGATTAATGTAAATTATTGGCCCAATGCTTATACGATTTTTTCTTCTAAAAGATTCTCATCCAATATTTAAGATGAAATTAACATAGAAATAAAATTTCAACGCGTAAATTTACAAAGATTTGTTGCAGACTTTGTGTATAACATTTTCTATTTTATGGAATAACGTATTCGTATATATTTCAATTACTTGAAAATCGTCTCAGAATAAATTGTGATTGTTTACTACAAAAAAGGAGCAAATAATGCACGTTGTAAATATTCCAATGAAAAAAAGAGTTTGCTTCAAATTTTAGTAATTCAATTTCTATACCTTATAATTCAGAGAATCTATATTATATTTTAATTAAATTTTAAGTACAATTTAAAAGACATAAATATTGGGTTTGAAAATAAAATTACCAGCAATACACAGAAGGAATTTAATAATATTATTTCGAAATTTAACATATTTTGATGTAGGTGACTAGATTATAAAAAAAAGCAATTAAAAATGTATGACTTTAACAATGTTAAATATTATGGATCACAAATTATGCACATTTATACGTAAGTTCCATATTGTAAGTATACATTTGGGTTTAAAATTACTAATAAATTCCAACAAATTCACTTAATATTAAAATTATCTAAGCCTCAAGTCGATAAAATAGTAAACACAACGCAGTTAATTTTAATGTACAAGTACTCTGATCACATAGACTATGATCTAAAATAAATTGCAGCATAATGTTATACAAATTCCTTCACTTACATTAACAAAGGTAATCAACGAAAGCGTAACTTTACCGAAAAGAACGAAAATATGAAATTTATTCTATCCTTTTACTTCTTGAGATTCGTGTTAAAGGCTTTTTCACGTGTTAAACACATGTTATAGAAGTGGAATGCATATTTCTACATTAACGAGTAACAAGATTTTTAAACACCTAAAGGAGTATTCGAATCCAAGATAAATTTAAAACAACATCGAAACAAATATTGCTTCCAACGAACTTCTCGGTTTTGAACCTTTAATGGAGTAGAAATAGAACACACCTTGTGCTTGTACTCTCAAGAAGCAACGTACAGTGTTAGTCCAAACATTTTGCTTAAAACTTTTTGAAAATAAAATTGATAACGTTCGATATTTCTTTGCTCAAATTTCATAACACTCCTAGGCTGTAATTCAATTTTAAAATCGTCTCGAACATTTCGCAATAAAATTATCCACCAAAACATAAATTACAACTCTGGTAAATATTAACAGGCTTTCAATACACAACAAGAATTTTAATTTTGGGTATAAAATACTGTTAATTGGGACTAAATATACATACGTTAAACATTCCGTAGCTCAAAAAGTTGTAAGCAAAATTCTTCTCGCAAACATGCATATTCTATGCTCACTTTTGTGCAATAACACTTGACCACTGACTGCCGAAGCAGTCTTCGTAATTTCGATTACACGCTTTATATATTTTTGTCAAAAAACTGTAAGTATTACAGCAAATACTGGATATATAACTACGGAAACATCTAATATTCAATGCAAGCATCACTATACATTTGCCTGAAAAATGCAAGGTTTTACTACATAAGGTAGTAATTTCAACTCTTCTTCTTCGTTTTCTTTTTAATTTTTAATACACTACCACGCTTCGCTTACGACCTATGCGAACTCACTATTTATCTAAGACACCTATATCACTTGAAATGAGAGTAGTTGAGTAACTTTTTTTTGCGTTATATTACATAAATTCTTTCTTCTTTCCTTGTTAAAATACTTGGATCACATAATTAACAATTTGTCCATTGCGAAACATTCAAAGTCATAATTAATATATCCTTAATTGATTGCCACACAGTAGGTAAAATATTTCAAGTAGTATGACCTAGTAAGTATCGCCTAAAACAAGAAACGTCTAAGTGAATTATCCGTATTATTGCACGGTGAAATATATCGGGGAACATTTTAAGCGGTAAACGAACAATACGTCTTCTTAAAAATTACAGGCATCCCTTATCTATGTTCGTATCGTTTTAGCGATTGTATTCAATTTGAATGTCCTAAAATACGAGGTACCGATTCAAGCATCCTCTTAATACTTAAATGATAATATTAAATTTTATAAAATACACAGGATATCGATCGATCTCGTTAATAAAATATTAAACATACGTATAGATATATTAAACAATCGGAATAAATTTATTTATTAAAATAAGATTTCTCAATTTTTCTTTAGGCACAAAGTAGATACTTACAACGAATAAGACACCGAATACACAAAAACTGTTTTCGAGATTCAATCTGGACTTGAATCTATCCGTCGAATTGAATAGCTGATTTTCAAAGATCGATAAATCCAAATTATTTCGTACACAGAAGTAAAATCCTTTCTCAAATTTTAATATTCAAAATTACACGAATCTTTTGTCAGTATAATTACATTGAAACGAATTTTGCAACAATTTAATGCAGGTTTTCCTAACAACACTTACGAGATATAAAAACAGCAACGTGAAAATTCCATTAAATTCCTTATACAAATTCCATTAGCGAACATTT
Organism: Andrena dorsata; assembly: GCA_929108735.1. Taxonomy (NCBI): domain Eukaryota; kingdom Metazoa; phylum Arthropoda; class Insecta; order Hymenoptera; family Andrenidae; genus Andrena; species Andrena dorsata. The sequence goes on along the minus strand of OV815488.1, from coordinate 78,610,114 downwards.
TTTTTTTTTTACAGAGAAAAGTTCTTAAAAATTCATTAAATCACATCTGTTCTGCTTTGTACCAGTAGTGTTTGTATTTCTAAAATACGGTCCAAGTTAATGTAATTAGGTAGAATCGGGAGAAACATTAATGAAATCGAGCTAAGGCTACCGTAGTAAGGACTGTTGGAAACACAGAAGGTTGTTCTCCATTGTAACGCTACCATTTCAATTCCTACTGAACCAGAAAAATCTAAACGCATCGACAATTAGCGTTCAACGTCGAAATTACTCATGGAACGGTAAGATCAATCAAAGGTGGAAATGTGTGGCTCGAAGAACAGAACGGCGAATGATAAATACCCCTTCTCCGATAAGAAACCCACGCGACTGCCACTTAATCGATGGCACCCCCGCGTAGCGCTCCATAATGATGAAATTTGGCAACGACTAATCTACAACTTAATTAACAATTCCAATACAAAACACTGCAATAAACTTCGAACTTTTTATACAATAACTTCCGCCATAGCCAATACACGCGGAGACAATTCGATCCGCGTACCATAAACTCGTGATAAATTCAATAGAACGTATAATAATAAATTTACCCGCTAGAAATGAAAACAAAGCTAACCGAAGAAGCGAGAAGCTACGCGACTACCGTGTATGAAAATACGAGACAATTTTTTACCGCCTACGAATTATATGTACAAATTTTGACGTGTAAACGTATGGATAAAAACAACGAATGCCACATCGAGACGTTGCGTGACAGATTTAATATTAAAGACGCAATAGAAATGCATAACAAGGTATAAAATGTAGATGGCACATGTTCTTGCGAAATTAAAGGATCATAAATTAAGGCGCTGCTAGTCGCAGCATTAGTAACTGAGAGGAAGCAAGGGGGAGGAAACGATATTTCAACCACTACGTACTAACGAACTTAAAATTAACGTGACAGGCTTCCGCGATGAATTAAAATATAAACAAGAATGATCGCTGGCAAGATGAAGAACCACATATGTTCGTTGACCTGGATGCATGGATTACTGAAAGTGGAGGGTCGATTGTCTACGTCGTTAACTCGTTGTTTAGCTATATCCGAACTGCACTTTTCGACACTGACAGAGCCATTTAATTATGCGGGCGTTTCGCTCGACGATGCTGGGAGGATCGCTAACCCTTTGATTGCAATCGTCGTTGCCCATGCCGACGCTGCAGTTATTGTTCTGCCATTGGCCGCTCTGGCTCGTCTGGTTGTTCCCGACCCAGGAATAAAGGCCTAACGCCGAGTCGACGGAGCTGACGCTGTCGAAGAATACAGGCGACGAGGACTTCGAGTCTGGCTCCGTGATACGCTGATAATTGTCCGAATCGAGGCCCAGGCGATCAAAGAAGTTCTCGAGCTGGGTAATCGACCGCGGAGGTCGGGCAGGTACTTTGTTGGAGCGGCCATTATCCTGACGCCAGTAACGATCACTGATATCCGACTTTGATCTCAATATCGGCCGACCACGACCTTCTTTCCAGCCATCGGAAAACCTAACACAGCAATCATTAGCCCCTTTATTTTGCATTCCGTCTAAGAATAGGGAAACTGAGATTGCTCCCCGCGAAGGAATTTTGTACCGGGTGTCCTTCAACTGCTGGTACAGCGGGGAAGATGATGATTACACAAGTTTCTTCTAAATTTCAACTAGGTATATGATTAAAGTAAAATGTATATACTTGTGTCTATAATACACTGATTCGTCTGCAATATAGTAGACAAAGTTTTCAAAGCTTCGTACGCTAAAAAGTTAAGGTTCTCATGAAGGAAAGACGGTTAGCAAAGCAACAAGTTAGTCACGTACCTGAAAATTGTTCAAAATCCTATTTCTATTACAAGAACTTGCCTTGTGCAATTTTCGATATCGAATAGCCAGCTTCCAAACTGTACCGACACACACCGGACACCTTGTACAATTTATTCCTATGCATACCTTGAATTGCACGTCGGGCTATAATCGGTCTGGCTGTTGCTACTTTCGGTGTCAGGACTGTAGTGCCTGACGACGGAAGGTGGGGTACCGTTAGCGTAACTACCTCGTCTCGAGCGATCCTTTTCAGTCGAGTGTTGAGTAGATGCGCCGCTGTCACGGCGTATATGACTGCTCCAGCAATCCTGAAGGGAACGTTTCGGTCAATGAATAGCGGTTACCATCGTCCATTACAAGACAGATTTATGTTCCAGCTGTACGCGTACTTGTATTATCGGCGGTGGCTCGCTGCGATGCGTGCAATGCCCCGATGACCCACCGGAATCCCTTGCGGTGGCTCCGTGGCTCAGTTTGCTCGAGCCTGACGATTTTTGCGTCCGACCACCGGATGATAACACGCTGCTCGCGTCGCCGCCCCCGGAACCTAAGGAGCGTCTAATGTGTCTGGAACTGAAGCAATGGTCGAACGAATTAGATGGATGATTTTGTTTCTTATAGATGCACGGGTGGGTTTATATGTAGGATAAGTACAGTGGTGGATTTAAGGGGCGGCTGATGACAGTTGGCGCCTGGATCCCCGCCCAGAAGGACCCTCAGGCGTCCATCTTAAGGAGAGGTTCCCGTATAAAAATCGATTTTTTTTATTTCATGTTTCGAATGTTCAACGTTTTAGGAATACTTGTTTAAAAGGATTTTATGAAATTCGTAAAATTCCCGAAGTTATAGGCATTTAAGTAGCGGCAAATGCATTCACGTAAAACGCGTATTTCTCGAAACAGTGTTCTTGAAATCGCTGGAACCTGTATTTCGAAAAGTTATTATCCAATTCGACTGAAACCTTTTTTATTTTGAAGAATATACTTCTGGCCCGTGGACAAAAATGGGCCCATCAGAACGTTTGCCACCTGCGTCTTTTTCCTTAAATCCGCCACTGGCTAAGAATACTTCACCTCAGGGCGGAAAATTTTGAGCGAAAGAAATTGGAAAAAGTAAAACACAGAAGCTTGGGGCAATTTTAAAAACAATTTTCTTTTTATCATCTAGCATTAACTCATACCTATGTGTTGTCACATAGAATTAATATTAAAATTGTCTCACGTCTTTTAAATTAAAATATTCGATGATATTTCACGGAAAGGGCAATTAGCTTAGGGGCACGGAATCTCCAAATCCGTTCCTGTATAGATATAGAAGATGTGGAACGATATGCAAAGCTGTGTCCTTTTGGAAGACACTCATAGGTATACCAGTGCGAACTTGAGATTCCTGATGAAATTATAGCCGGGAGAGAATCACCTGGCAATCCAGTGCCACTGATGACTACTCCTATTATATTATTGAGCTGCACTCTATTTTTTAAACAGAAGAACGAGCTTGCATAGATAGTGAAATCTCAGCAATCTTATTTTAATTTTAAGGAATTATTCCAGTGATGTGGATAGACTTATTCTTCGTACATGAGAAATTATCTAGACCTCAGTGGAAGAATTATCTCTGATAAGTAATCGTTCAAAACTAATAATTTCTAATTTCTAAATTTCTAATTCCCAAATTATCAATTTGGAATGGTGTTCAATTCTGCTAAAAGAACACAGCTTTCATTCGAAAACTTCGCACGAGGTCCCAGGCAATGAAGGGATCAAAGATTTCGATGAATTTTTTAAATTTCGCTATCAGTATTCACACGACGCGCTAGTGGAAATGGTTTTAGTACCTGCGGTAGCAGACCCCGTCTCGTTTGAAGCTGTGCTCCGAGTAGTCTGAGCTGGTTTCGCAGTCTGGGCAATTGGTCGGGGGCTGATGATGCCCCGGAGGTTTCGATGACTTCGTCGACGTGCGCGGCGACAGCGACGCTCGTCGTCGTGTGCTAGTATGGAGGTCGGGCAAAGACTTGTGGCAAACGGTGGACTCCACCGACGGCGAACTGGTGGATTTCCTACCAGCTCTTCCTGAGGTGTGAGAGTGCGAATTGCTTCGGCCGAATTTGAAGCGAGGATCCGGTTGCAGGCAATGCTGTAAACACAATTCAAAGACAATTTAGAGAGTGATCTAAAAAAGGGGGTCGAGGAATTTAGGGGCGCATGGGTCTCGTAAAAATAAGCAAAAAGGTACAAATCGATCTTATTTGAATTTCCTTATTAAGATCTTCAATCTTATTTGGACTTTTCCATTAAGATCTTCAATCTTATTTGAATTTTCTATTAAGATCTTCAATCTTATTCGAGATTGATTTGAAAATGCGCAAACCAATCTCAATGGAAATAATTTTTATTTCAATATTCTACAGAAGCTTTTCTACTATGTACACATTTTCGATTTTCATACGCTATTGAGAACTTTATAGCAGGGAGTGATGTGCAGTTTGAAAAATCCTCGAACTAAGAACTATGTTTGCGATCGTTTTATATCACTGTTATATCAAATGTAGAGCAAAGAAACTAAACTTTTCATGTGTCCCTATAAAAAGAAATGCAGGGTACATATCGAGGTCTGGAGATCAAGAATATCGACCTGGCAAGAAAATATTGCAGGTCAACCGACCTACGTCACAAGGTATCCTAGTTCTCGCGCAATCGATCTCCGAGAATACAATAAATGGTACTTCTTCCCTTGTCAAAGTTAATTGGCCGTACTACGTCGACAGCACTTTTGTTGTCTACTTTCGTGAGGACTGTATGTTCCTGAATTCTTCAATCTCTTTTTTGTATCGTGAAATGAAATTTTGTAGACAGTTCATTATGGTTTGGTGACAATTCCATTGATCATGCTGTACACGTATTTAACACAGCGGGGGAATACGTCTCCCGCGTTAAGCTCGCGAACATGCGTACATATGTACAGCTTCCGGTTCCTAATTATGCTTCCTCCCGCTGACTGTCCAATGCTTACTATTCAGCGCGGGTAAACGTACACGTGTATGCACAACAGATGCAAGAAAACACACCACAAATACGGGTCAGTAATCCCCTCTAGGACTTAACATTGTCCTTTATTTAAGGGAAAGGTTGCGTTTTCTTTCAAACGCTATAAATTTTTCAATTTTTTATTTTTTTGCTTTAAATTAGGTTCAATCCCAGAGTAAACTATGTAACTTTAAGGGGGGATTCTACCTTCTTTGGCCGAAAAATTCCATTTATTTTTTTTTGCTTTTTCTACAAGATATGAGTCTTGTGTATACGCTCTGCAAAGCTTATAGCCAAATTCGAAAAATTGGTGAGGTTGTAGCGTTTTGAAGCGAGCGGTACGCAGGTAGAAGTATACATAATATGAACTTTTAAACCCGATTTTCTCGAAACTACATTTTTCGACCTGGCGTTGAAGAAATCTCGACAATCAACGAAACAAACAACTTGAACTTTTACATGCATGTTGGGCAAGCGTCTGTCTATCTATGGTAGTAGATTTATTGCCGTATTTGTAACCGTTCCTGATTTTACTTATTGAAGTTTTACCAATTTTTGAGAAAAATTCGATTCATCATATTCAGAAGCCTGCCATTTTAACATTTCTTTATTTATCTTATTGAATCTACTACCATCGATAGCCACATTCATACAGATTAAGAATTTCTTTCCTTTTTGTGTTTCAGATTATCTTTAGGGTATTTTTCGTTAACGCCAGGACCACCCGATTATTTTTCAACGCCTCAAGTCGGCGCTCTGTATCAGCTGCATTTTTTTTTACCGTCACATAAAAATTCATAACAATAGCTCAAGATACAATAAAACAGCCTGTCAAACCGCAAATTAATTTGTCAAACCGTTTTTGTACAAAAAATTCACCAAAATCATCGATTTTTCGGCCAAACAAGGTAGAATCCCCCCTTAAGAAATTTTTCTCTTTCTTGCAATCGGATGACTGTGATGGTTGCTACACGCCACGGCAACAGGAGTTACATCGTTGAAGGAGTTAACAAGATTCCACCATAATTAATTAATAATAAGAAGCATCGACATAAAAAAAATTTCCTACTTCTTTTCAGTATACATACAAGATTAAATATTATGCATGCAATATGTAAACCGTGACAATCTGCAAACTTTTAGCAAAGTAATAAAAGAATTATACATAGAAATTAAAGTAACAAAAATGTCGACCACTCGCCGATTCATTACAAAATTAGGACTACATTAAGTTTCTTAATAGGAACCGTGTAGTAATGTTTTAGGATATTCTAGGAAATATTGGAACCACTGTGCACTATGCTTAATTTACGCTGTGTATACGAATTTATTCAAATGCTATATTTAACAACTAAGTACTCAAGTAATAGATATAATAGAATGCAGATTACAGTTTTGGATGATTCAGTGGAATTGCTAACAGAATATAGAACAAGGAAGAAATACTATTCCATTAATTTCCTCCAAGATCAATATTTAAAATAAAAACATGTTTGCTCAAAAATCGAGAACTACGTACCCAGTCACTTTGACATTAAAAAAAAAGAAAAGAAAACCAAGAATTCTGAGCAGAATGACTCGTAATATATAATTCATATTAATATCTCACCTTTCTCAATTAATTTCCGCAGAGATCAATATTTAGGATAAAAAAAGCATTTGCACAAAAATCGAAAACTACTTAATCACTTCAACATTAAAAATGAAAAACGAACCAAGTATTCTAAACAGAACGAATCGTAATACATAATGGATATTAATGTGTCACCTTTCCACGGTCCTCGTCGCGGAAATTGGGCGACAGACTCCCAGGCGAGTAGCGGAATTTCTCCTCCTGGGGAACGCCGTTCGTCTGCATGACGACCTGGGCCGGGTTGTCGGAAAAAAAGACATTCTCCTTGCTATCGGTATTTAGTAGTCGTCGTAATTTCGTTTGTAGCTGTTCTCCACCGGTACTGCTCGGTGGCCCTGAAATCGTGCGTCGCTGCGGAACGGGAACCAGGCGTGGGCTCTTCGGTGGCAGCGCGGGTGGCAGTGTTTGTTGAGGATTCAGAATTCCGTCTGCTGTTGAGCAAAGCCCAAACGGCCTCTAGAAATTATCCCAACTATGCCCCATCCAATATTCGAGGCAGCCCTTAGCGGATAATCGACTGGCACACGCGTGGGGATATTCCGAGCGCGAAACAAAGGACCCTGGCCCCTAAGACCCCTTCAAATTCAGAACACACTTCGATTATAATTATTTAACCCTCACGTGAGGGAAACTAATATCACCAATTACTTACAAGCACCACTGCTCCAAGGAAACAAGAATTTTAAATTGTAACAAGATTTAAATCCAATGTGAAAAGTTATTCAAAAAGTCGAAATAGATCCTGTAGGCAACATAAGTTGCCTTTTTAAAAGTGAAGCTTGTGCTAAACGGACGCTTCGAATGTGAGCGCTTTGTATTCGTGGGAGTGCAGCTTTAAGTTTTTAATTGAGAGGAGCTGACCCTTTAATACGCGAAGGTGTCGAGGCACGCTGATTCGTTGAGTCGATCTTTTGGAATTAACACGTTTGGAGGTCGACGTATCCTATATGGGATTGGTTGAAATTAGTTTGCGATAGTGGAAGATGTATATATGGTGTCCCAAGAGATAATCAACTGACTTTCCTGTAATGCTTGGCAGGTAATTTCGAAGAAGGGGATATATTCTCCATGGATCTGTTCCAACTTGCTATCGAGATCGGCGTATGATTTTAGCTACTACTGAAAATCAGCATTTGCTACATATATTCATATTTCACGATGAATGCAGAAATTTGAGGGTCAGTGGTTTCATTTTGCACCGTTAAATGGAAAGCAATACGATTAGCAGGCTTGACATTACAAAATTAGTACTCGTAAATTTCACGATCTTTTCAATTAAGGACCTTACAACCAGAGGGGTGCATCTCTATTTTTTATTGCTTCTGAGTTATGACGTATAATATACTTAAAAAAAATTCTACATCAACTTAGTAACCACTACTTATTATGTGAAAATATATATGTTTCAATTAGTATTCTCTGTATAATGTTAAGACTTTTCTACAACAGTTTTTTCTAATTTACGTGAAGTTTGTATAGATGTAGCTGCGAGGTCCTTTTGTTGCGAGGTCTACAATTCAGAATCACCTGCCAAATAAGTATATCTACCCTTAACGAATACTCGATTCTGATATACTTGACTTGCCAAAGAAGTCAACCGCGAAAAGATCTGCTTCTCAAAGTTTCCTCCCATAAACCTACATTCCTTCCAATTCCTAATACTCTACGTCCTATGAACTTATATTGCTCCGAATTCCTTACTTCATCGGGCAACGGCAAGGGATAATGTGACGTATATACTTTCCAATCTTAAACTTCCCGCATAAAAGTAGGGGATTCCTTGCATCTGCACCTGAGTCAAACAAAACCGCTGACGGTAAACGAGCCGATCATTTTCCGACATCCGACCGAAACGGCAAAAGCACGTCGCCGAGAATACCGCAGCCCGCGACCGCAATGTATTAAGTGAAAACTTACGATCATTTAATCTGCGAAAAACGTCCAGTATCATAAAACATATGGATCACCAGGAATCAATGTGTCTTACCGTTCAATTTAAGTACGCATACATACAAGGCTGGGCCGAAAAAAATTTTGGATTCTTACGACGTCATAATCAAAAGAAGTTGTAGCTTAGCACGAAAAGTAATTGGATTTATTTTCAATAAAAAAGATAGGATTAGCCGCGCCTCTTGGACCTTAAGGGTACGCTGGGCCGAGAACGTGCAAATTTTTTTTAATCTGACTTGACATAGTGAAAGGAAGGTGTGAAATTTGTCTAAAAGTTTGCTGATTTTTTTTATAATTTTAAAACTATATTTAACCGCATCCGGCGGGGGGGAGTCAACGGTGCCGTTTTTCAAATTAATAGTTTTTGTAGATCATAGGGCGCAATCGGTTTTGTACCAAGCTAGAAAGTAACCAAAAGTTTTTTTGTTGAATTATAATTGCAAAATATAAAAAATAAATCAGCTAGCTTTTTGACACACCTCATAGATTTTTTTCACTATGTCAAGTTAGATTTAAAAAAACAATTATTTTTGCCAGTTTTCGGCCCAGCCTAATATGTACTTACGTAATTTTATATTGCATACGTAATTAAGGGTTACGTAGACCACCCTTATCTATAACAGTGATGAGCGACCGTTGGGCTGTAATGGGCCAAAATGTGAAACCTAATACTCTCCGCGGGCTGCAATATTAAATACTTAAATATCAAAGAATGTTAATGTATGACATATATTTGACCTAGAGTCAGTGGCTAGAGGACCAAATTTGACCCGCGGATTGCTCAGCACTCATCTATAACACCCCGAATGCTTCAACTTTCTCCTCCAGCACCTAAAAGTTTAATTCCCTACAATCACACCTAAATATTCCACGAGCTTAACAAAATCCCATTAAAAAAACTCCCTATGAAACAGATTAAGGTCTAAACACACTTATCAGTTCCGCGACGACGCAATGTCGGCGTGTCAGTGATAAGAAGAACAGGGGCATAGAGGATCTCTTCTTCTCACCTCTGGCACGTCGGCACTGTGTCGTCACGGAGCTGATACGTGTGCCCAGACGTTAAACCACTCAGTGACACCAGGAGAAGGAAATGAGAGCCGAAGGCCAACGTCCAAACGTATATACATCTAACGAACACGAAACCTCAAAGCCCATTCCCAATAAGACACCTCCGATACTAGCTGGAATCGGTGTACCGAGGTCGTAAAACGTTGCGAGAGACTTCAGAAACGAACGGACAGAAACATGAAATATAACGACCCGAAGCCTTAATCAGAGCCGCTCCGTCAGTTGGTGCCCCAGCTCGATGGTTTAATTTACGAGCCCGCCGTACCTGTTCCCAGCTACTCCGACTGTCAGCAGCGGTGCACACTCGGGCCACTTAGCTGACTCGCGGCTGGGCAAGTTGCCCGTGGCAGTGGATCGGAAAAGTGTGGAGCAGCAGCTCTTAAGTGGCCGAAGTCGAATCGATTACGCGCGTCGGGACGCCTCTGCTACGCGGGCATTTCCGCGAAGGGTGGAACTTACGCCTGTCCTGCTCGTGGCACGATGCCCAGCAACAGGGCGGCGCGAGCGGGGCAGGTGGCAGCTGCGACGGCGACGTCGGCTGCATGGCGCAGGTTGAGGCTGCGCCGCATTTCCTCAGCAGCCTGGGTGGCGCGCTCAGCTGTGACACCTGAAGGTGACCGCTGTTCTTCAGCTCCTGCTTCCGATCCAGCACGGTCTCGCTCTTCACGTAAAAGGCCTTCGTCTCCTGCAGCAGCTCCACCGCGCTCTTCCGCTTCCCTGTGGCACGTGACAGGGAAACCAGACGGCTGTAAGTGACACTCGAGTAAAAACGGTAAATAGCCCGTTTCCTGTAAACGGACACCGGGGAGAGAGCCCAGATACCAGCGAGACAGGGTTTAGCCACGTGCGCTGGCACGAGACTCGTTACCCGGTTCAAACTTCGCTGCCGTTTAAAGTGGGGGCCCGCGCCGTGAGTTACAGTATAATGGAGAGTGTTTAACGAGGGTAGGTTACGGCCTGGACGAGCGGTTTTCTGAGAGTGAAGACACCTATTGCAGAGTGGCTTGCAGAGATGCAGGGTTATTACAAAAGCAATAGACGGTCTCATCATTTGGTATATAAAAAAAAAAGAACTGTTGGAGATATATTCAGATAAATCTATTCTTTTCCCTTTTTTTCGTTAAAAATGTCTTGGGACGCAACAGTTGTATATCTCTCATCCGTCCCTCAGTTTCCCAACTTAATTTGTTCCTTGGTGTTAAATTGACACAATGGTAAATAAAACCCATATAATAATAAAAAAATTGTAAAAAATTAAAATCGACTTCAAAAAAATAAAATTGCACTAAAAAGTAAAAAATAATTATTTTCCTTTTTTAATCTGCGACTCTCGTATTTTTTAAGTTGGTCCCTCATCATTTGCACTGTGTAAATCTGGCGCCGACTTAAAAAATATAAAAGTCGTAGATTAAATAAGGGAAAAAAATTATTTTTTAGTTTTTAGCGCAATTTTATTTTTTTGGAGTCGGTCTTAATTTTTTATTTTCCACAACATGGTGAGGAGATATGCGCGTACGTACATAAAATAATTATAAATAGGTAACATTAGTCTTTATTATTATCCAGAACTGGCAAAATATTGGGCCAATGTTGATTCAATGTAGGATGGGACCACCTAGGCATCCCCCTCTTTCGAATAAAAAAGAGTTCATCAAAATCGGCCCATATGTTGAGGAGTTATGCGGGGACAAACATAAAAAAAATACAAACAGGTCGAATCTATAACCTCCACCTTTTTGAAGTCAGTTAAAAAGATAAATAGTTGACTTTGAAAATTCTTTTATTGGAAATAGAAAATAAAATTTCTGTATATTCGGGCATACCATTGTTCACATCGTTCACGAATAATATACCTACTTAGCGATGTGCAGGGCATGCACTGTGCACATTTGCGCTTGTGTCAAATCTACACAGGGGACGGATGAGGAATATAGTACAGTGTGTTTCATTGCATGTAAGAAGGAAGCTTGAGGGATGAATTAGGTTATATGTAGAAATACTGTGAAAGTTATAGGGTAATTAATTCTATAATTATAAATTAGTGAATAAATAAGTGACTTATTTTGGGGCTTCTATTGAAACTCAAGATGGTCTTATATTAGATTATGAAGCAATATCAGGTAAAACATTTACATTAACTTTCTGAATAATTGCAACGTGTTTTATTCATTCCTGAATTTATGCACACATTTCATGATATATCCTCTGCATTGTGAATGCAGTTCACCTTATAAATGATGTATACGACTATCTTTGGATAATTGATGTTGTTTCACAACGGTATTTTTTGCGAAGCATCCATTGCGAAGGATGGGAGAATTGCACTTGCGAATCGAGCTGCAATACGTATTTCGAAAGTCACATGAAATATTGTGAGTAAATTCAGCTTTGTCACTAGTTTCACTTAATTTCCGGGTGGTCGTTGGACGCATCCTGTTGTGTAGTAAGCTGCCGGAAACGATGAGCAGAAAGTGTTTACAATTGAATTGGTCGTTTGAAAAATAACGGGATGTAACATCCTCGAGTTTTATAGCAATCAATGGAAATAAAACATATTTCAAAATATAGGTACAGACAATAATAGTTCATTCGTTTACTCAATACCATTGTAAAATTCCCAAATTGCTTTCTAAAGCGATCAGTTTTTACCACAAATCGTACCTACTTGAATTCCTAACGTCGTGGAATGAAACCAAAAAGAGATTCTAAATAGGTACTCTTAAGGTACTATTAATACAAGATTAATAGTGTTGCACATAACTCAAACGAAAACCTACATGCCTACATTCCATAAAAAATTAAACAAGTCCCAAATTTATTTACTGAAATAATACTACATCGAATCCACCATAATTGAAGTAATTTCAAATTAAAGGAAAATTGTAAATATTATAACATAAATGTTAATTAAATGAATGAGAGTTTGCGCGTGAATAGTATGTTTGTAGAGACAAACGCGATTAATTTATAATTCTACATTTCTACCTAATTGTTTAATCGTTAAATATACTTTCCCATAAAAACCTATATTAAAATCTCGTTAAATCCGAATATCGATCACAGTAAATCCAGAATCAGAGGTACTGATTTAAACTCCCACTCAAACTTTCCAAACGAGAATCAAATACGTAGCAGCCCTACTCAAAATTTTCTCTCCCTTTTTTTTAATCACACTCTATCAACCGCGCAATGCTATTACAATATTTCAACCTTCTCTCCACATCATCATTTCCATATCGATTACACTTCGAGAGGAAGACGCGAGGGAAGCCAACGAAGAAAGCTACCAACGAGCAAATGAAAAACAGTGAACCCGGATCGAGGGCAGATTTTCACCCGACGATCGGGAATGATACGCAGCGTGATACAGGTATGCTGATAGCCAGCGTACAACAAAACGGAAGTGGAGTAGGCGTGGATCCTTTCGTGCTGATTAACAATATTTTTCTACGTGCTGGCAGTGCGATGTTTCCGCGCCGATGCACGAAAGTAATGAGATTAGTTAGTCGCCAGGAATAAATGAAGGACAAACTGCTCGTAAGAATCTCCTGGACAGTATGGAAGCTCCTGGTGTGCCAGGTCCTTATGAATAATTCAACGAAACACTCTAATTACGTCACAAACCTTCATGCATGAGGATCAACGTCCACGATGGAACATCGTGGAACGAGGATCTTTAATCTTTCAGAGACCTAAGCCTAGATATTTTTAGGCAATTTACTATTATTAGCGAAGAACTGTTATTTGTATTCCTGTTGCAGCTACGATTTTCAGTTGTCAATAGTGGAAGAATTTATGCAAATAGTGGCCTAGTACACTGCTGTTCATAAGTATTAGGACATCCACTCTGTGTGGAAGAATAAATTGTAAAGAACGTTGCATTTGTTGAAGAACTCTAACAAATTTTTTACTTTATTTGGTATTTTAAATTAAAATCAGAAAATAAAAGCAGTGGAAAGTATTCAATCTGTACTAAATAGGTATTACATTTTTTGCAAATACAGCAGGTATCCTTCTGGAGCAAAGTTAGGTTAAAGGATGTTTTCTAAATTTTAAAACTGTTTACTAATTGTTGACAATTGTTCTAATTATCAATAATAATAATACATAGAAACACAGAAATCACGTGTACGTGACAGCGGCAGATAAAGTATTAATTACGTATAGTATTAGTTATTACGTATTAGTACGAATTAATATTGACTATGACAGACGAGAATGGACAATCAGATTTTTTATATGCGAACAAATGAAAGGTGATCTACAAAACTAATCACAGTGTGTGTATGTGTGTAAATAAATTAAATATTTATAGGTGCTAGAATGGAAAACTTGAAACTGGGAACAAAATGTAGAAAAGGAGGTTTGAATACTGATTGTGCATTGGTCTGCTTGGTAGACAGCAATACATTTAAGAAATTAGAAATTGGAAGTGTAGGAAAAGAGGAAAAATTATTGCTGATTGAGTTTATTTGGATTCGAAAGCACCCGATTATCAGTAATGGAAAACATTCGTAAAAATTTAGGATATAATTTGCATTTGCGCTAAATGTCGACAGAAGAGGGACATAATAGAAGGAGTAATCGGTGCATGTTAATTTATTTCGCTGATAATAGTCAGTCGAACTGAACTATGAGGATGGATTTACGACGGTGCGTTTTATACGACTCGATGCGCGGCTCATAAATCTGAAATATTAATAACGTAATACGTCGAGCGGCGCGTATATCAATTTCATTAATGCGGCCGATTTAATTAGTTATAAGAAATTACTCAGAATCCCGCGCTGCTTCAATATAGATTCACGAGTATCATGTTAATTAAAATGTTTTCAACGCCCCTGAGTATTGGATGACATTTTACAAATTTGCAAACATTTTCCTATACCTATCACATTACAAGAAAATATTTTTCATCTATATTACATTACAGAAAAATATATGATATCACCCAATGGAAGCATTCAACGGTTTAATTTAATTACCCGTGCCTGCTTTAATTAAAAACGGCTTCCTTCAATTATACAACTCATTTCTAATTTTATAAACACATTCCAAGTTACAATAAAATTCCACTAAAGTCTCTCCAATCAATATTAATCACATGCAATTAAAACTTCCTTGCACGATTCATATCCTCTTGTAAATTTAAGTATTCGGAAACAGCTAGTACCTCTATTATTTAACCCCTTTCACCAACTTTATCTATCATAAACAGTAAAAATTAGAAAGGTGAATAACAATTGAAAAAAATGAAAAGCCATTGAAAATTGAAACGTATTGACAACTATACTTGTATGCCTTCACTAAATATGTAGATCACAGCCTCATATGTTAGGAGTACGTTCCCAACACCTCCCTCTTTATTAATAAAATCCGATACAATTCATTAACGCAATAGAATCTCATTTTCAGGCACCACAATTCGTGAATCACAAATTGGTGTGACCTCTTAATTTCAATTTTTGAACAAGAATGACACTTTCTGCGGGGCCTTCGCAATTAACCCCGAATTTCTCAATTCACTACGCCTATGGTGAACGGTGATGGTGCACGTGCATGCACTTTACACACCAGCGCGGGTTAAACTGTCCTCGTCTCCAATGAGAAGGCAAGGCTCGAACGTTAACGACGAGACCGCCGACATCTGCGGCTTCTCCCGTTTTCGCGTACCACGCAAGTCGATGATTGATGACATACGACTGACACACGCCCCAGGAAGCTGATACTCCCACTTTGTAACAATCGCCGATGCGATCGTGATAGCGTTGGGCGAAAAGGGACCGCCTGATCGAATTACTGAGGCACATACAGCAGAACCTCTGTTATGATACTCGATTACTTTGTTTTCTGAACGATCTACCACTCCCACGATTTTACAGGAACTCCGTTTTCATAGCCCTTTTAGTATATGAAGATTCTGAAGATAACCATTCGCGGTGTGCGGAAATCCTTTAGTCCCGTTTGTTGAGCATACTCGTTGTACGCCTATAGGCGTTTCTCGCACACGATGTATCTTGAAGGGTTAATCGATGTTGTATATATTTTTCAAAAAAATGTTGAGTATGCTACTGTTGAAAAACTACTTTTTACGAAGTGTTTTGCTTCCATATTGTTTCGATTGGTGGAGGTTTTAGTTATGTATTCAAATTTCCTTATTTATTAAACATTCCTCCAAAGTTCTTTCGTAAACTCTAAGTTATATCAGCATTTTAAAATTCAATCATGCGCCAAAAGAGAACCCTCAAAATTCTCACCCTTCCTACACGAGATCTTAAAAACCCAGGGGACACTTGTAGAGGGAGTATTCGGGTCACAGTTAGCATTCAATTTAAAAACATTACAGAGGGAGTATCCAAGTCTCAATTTGCATTCAATTCAATTGAATTCGTTCATATTTGAAAATGGAGTTGAAAGTGGTAGAGGTGAAAATTTTCAGTATTTTCTTTTCAACCACAGCAATGTACTTCTGATTTCAGTTCCATCTTGCGACAGCCCAGCTTTTAGTAGAAACTAAAATAAATTATTCTAGCACTTATGTCTACCATCCCATTAAACATGGAATTTATTACACCCTCTTCCTCTAAAAAAAAATAATTTTTCACTTCTTTGGCACTTACATCGTCTACCACTTCAACTCCTCAATTATGGTCTATTTGCAATCTTCGCAAAACCAAGTGTTCCATCATAACTATCTTTAGTTCTTTTGTAGGGCACTCGTCAACTGTAACAGACTATTCGTCTGCCAGACAACTGTTCTACCAATTGAACTACCGAGGTCATCGACAGATTCCTTCTCCTTAAGGTTAATATTCGAGAATTGCTACAGTCATCAACTCGATCAGTCCAACAAGTGTAGCCACCAAAGAGCACGCACATGCATCAAAGCTTTTACACGAAAGAAATAAGAAACTCTTCGACATTGTGCAACACTTTTTGCTTCTAAATAATTGTAAGTGGAAATCAAATTGGATAATTCGATTGTTAGTTCAACATTCGAAATCCGAATGCTTTGTTTATTGAAGAACTGATCTACCAATGTCATCGATGGACTTCTTTTCAATATTCAAAAATGATAAAAAGAGGCACAATACATCTTAAAACAAAATTACTAGCTACTTGATTTTTACTATCGCTAACCTCCTTCCACACAATGGCACAATGGAGGAAACGTGGAGCAAAAAAAATTCTCGAAGAAATACGATGGCTTGCGGAACAAAGTGGAATGCAATGTTCTAGGAATGTAAATGGCCCCTGCTCTTCATTCTTAACTGGAACTACTGTTGCATCGCTAGTACGAGCTGATAACATTTTATCGCTGGCAACTTGTTGCCATGTCAGTTCTTTAAACATTGAAAAAGAAGGCAGATATGTGTATTGATCATAAAATACTATAAATGACTTTATTTATAATGACTTTAATCATAAATGAATTTGTGCAACAATGATCCAGAAAAGCCTCTATGAGCAATTGCGAAGAAAATACAAATTCAATTCATAACTTTATGCTGGATTTAATTTAAGTCCTCTATATTTTGTCGGAAGTTGAAGAATAAACCGAGCACAAGGTACACGAGGTTTCAGGTGGACGATTGCTATAAATAATCGGACACGACCCTTTGAAAGAGCAACGTGGGCCATCCTCACCCTCCCCTACCCTGTTAGTTCAGGGTTAAAAGAAGCTCAACCTTCTTCGTATGCTTGGAAGGATCTTGAAGACACTTCTAAAAAAAGAAGCTACTGCGTGAAGAAGTTCGTTTGGTTTTCTTTTAACACTTAGAAGTTAGACAACGAAAGCAGTTTGTTCGCGGTTCGTAAAACAGCACTCCCCCTTTATTTTGACTGTCCACAAAGTAAAACAATATTTTTTGAACACATCTTATACAGACAGACAACTACTATGCCATACATTTTTATTTCCTTTCCATGTGGGAAATTTAAAAATAGGAAGTGATAATGTTATGTTACTTTTGTTATTTACTAATACTGTGAGCAGCGAAAGGTTTTAAACAATGCCTATTCAAGTCAAGAAGATTGTTTACTTGCACTTTGAACACTTGCCGACATTAATGACAATTTAAACTTCTATATCGTCTATGAAATATTCACGGGAGTGCTGCCAATACATAGACGAAGTTTTTCTGATTAAAATGAGTCCAAACACGACCAAATTCGCGTTACTTTTAATTACACATACATAATTTGAATTATTTCAAAATTTGATAAGCAAATTATTTCGAGTTTACACTTATTGAAGCCGCAAGTCGAGTGTATACTCATTTTCATCAGCAGAATCTCGCCAATTCACTAGTGATACTTTCACGAATATCTAACAGAAAAAGAATAAAAATTAAAATTTCCATTACTTTTGTTCGAAGTAAAAAAAGAAACACGGAGCTTGGTTTCTCTGCAAAGTATACATGCAAGTCCCGCGGCGTGAAAACACATCCACGCCACTTGGCGTGCTAATATAGTTCAAGTAGGTAATACTGTTTCTACCGTACTTATTGAGGAATGAAAGAAAAATCTCGAATGTAACATCGAAGAGGAATTCGTGTGATGCAAAGAATCATCCACGTCATTCCTCTTCTGTACTCAGATTGACTTGAAATTCCTTGGTGACGCGCGTTAGTTGCACGATGCACGTCCCTTTCGCAGATCGCACTTGTCAGTCATGGTAGCTGATGACACGCGTTTGACACACTACGGGAGACTTTCTTTTGCGACGGCCACAAACAGCGACAATGACGCTAGGACAAAGATAAGAAAGAGGCAGAGGCTCAAAGGAACGCGGATTCCGCGATGACACGAAACTGTCTAACGCAGCAGCTGCTTCCAATCTGTGAAAGAATCTTTAAAACTGACAAAGAGTCGTAAGCCTTTTTCCATTCATCTAAAAATCATCCAACAACTTCCAAGAACGAATAAACGGTGGACATTTCTAAATTAATGTACTTGCCTCCGTCACTCTTCTTCAGTCACGCTTCTACCTCCTTATCTTCACCAAAAGCGAAATTATCGATGAGCTATTTACCACGAAAGGTAGCTTTGCTGCGAACACTAGGCGATGTAATAGCAAGCTCGTAGAGCAACGATCGTTAGAACAAGTAACCCGTTCGAGTGTGTTTCCCTTCCGTCATGAAAGGGATAATTAACGATAACAATGGCAAAGGGTGAAAATAATATAGCACGGTCGATGGGAACCTTGTTCAAGCATACAAAGTTGCTCGTGGCAAGCTTGCCGAGCTCGTCAATAACGAAAAGTTTCATGAACCGCAAAAGTTTCTCTAGTGAATTGATTTTGGATAAGTTTTAATTGAAGCATCCTCCTTCGCCTTAGAATCCCCAAATTTTTACCATTCTTCATACTTCTCACACCAACTTCAGTAATTCGAAATGTTGACGTGAGAAGAATAGACTATTGCTGAATTAGAATGTGAAGGAGAATATTGAACATCTGGACATCTTGTCAGTTAGAGTAATTCTTCTCCATGTAAGTTATCAGAGCAGATACTGAGTAAGACGAGCTAGGAATACATTAGTAAGGTGTTAGTATTTTATACTATGTTCAAAGCTTCTTTTTATACCTAGAGTTTCCCCTGGGTTCGCATAAAATACACGTTTAAAAAAAGATGGTCGGGAAAAGTGAACGCTCCGAGTTTCAATGTCGACGAGAAGCCACGTGGCAGATAGAAAGTGATCACCGCACTTTCGATACATCTCAAGGAAATTAGCATTGGCAGATGTGAATGTGAAGGATGCTCCGTTATTTAGTGCCTTTAAAGGATTTGGTAAGGGAAACACTTATATTATAGGATGCTCCATGCAACTGTGCCAAGTTGTGCATTTGAAAATTAAATTATACAGTAAATACTATCAGAGCAAAATCAACTGAGCGTTCAAAAACAATTCCCCCACTTTCAACCCCGTCAAGTATTACCACCACTGGCATACCGTGTCAATTTACTTCTCTATTCGAAAAACAAAGACCGTATTACTGCAGTATTACCCAAAAGAAAACAAAAGACAGAATATTAGAAATATCCCTTTAATGTTTCCCCAAGCAACTTTGCTCGGACTATACTTGAGTTACTTTTTCATTGAAAATGATTTCTCGTCACTTAACACGTTGAAGGAGAAAACTTACCAGTATGGTCCGTGTGCCGATGATGATTCCTGACGTAAGGAGGTGCCGGATTCCTGGGTTGCATCTCCCAGTAGGAGTTTCGACTATTTCCAAAATGATTGGCCCGTGGCTGCTGCGAAGGCGAAGTCTGCTTGCAAGGCAACCTAGCCATGGCAGTCATCATTTTCTTTACCTCCCCGTAGCTGAACCCGAGAATTAATCACTTCATCGGTGCCCCGCTTTGTTGCGCCGCCGTCTCAACCCCATTTTCGGGCGATCGTCTGCTCCCTGAAAAATGAGTCTATTAATTCCCTGAATCCGGCACGCTGACTCCAACATCTAATTGGACCTCCTTCCTCTTTTAAATTTAATTTCAAATTTAAAAATTTCGAGAAATTGTAATCTCAAACATTAAAAGATTTCAAATTTCAGAACACTAAAATTTTAAAGATTTTAAACTTGAGAATGTCAAAATAATAATGACTTTAAACTTAAAAATTCGCCAATTTTACAAACATCAAAACTTGAACATTTTTACGATGGCAAATTTCAGAATTCCAAATTTTTAAAAATTTTAAACTTGAAAATTCAACAATTGTAAGATTTCAAACTTCAGAATTTCGAAATTTGAAAAGATTCCAAACTTCAAAATACCAAAATTAAAAAGATTTTAAACTGGCGAATCCACAAATTTTAAAGATCTCAATAATCAGAATTTAAAACAATTATAATTTTAAAAACTTTTCTTGCGTTCACTACTCGACATTCGCACGTTCCAAGTAAACGAGAGCGATCATTGTGTTCCTCCCCTGATGCAAAATTGTCATTCAAATTCTGGTCGGAATAGACCGTTGGAGCACAAAGGAGTCTGCTGCACCTCGTTAAATATTTAATCAGCCACACGCCTCTCGAATCCCCCGCGATACCCTATTCTTCGATCACAATGTATCGGGCTACCTGCATTCAGGGGGCTAACAGTACTTCCGGTTTTTCCTGCCTATTGTCGAGAACGTTTTAAATAAGTTCGAGCGTGGCTGTGCCCCATAGAACGACGTTTAAATGTCTGATCCCTATTTGACTTTTTAGAGGATTCGTGCTAACAATTTCCTTTAAATTGGTAGAAGATGTTTATGGTCGAACAGGTAGTTTACTGAGGCTTAATTAAAAGTAGTGACTAGATTACGAAATATGGTGTTGAAAGAGGTCCTTGAATTATTATTCGAGGGTCGTTTGAACACTGTTCGGTGAATAGAGACGAAAACATAAAAGGAAATACATAGTTAACAAAATGAAATTGGATGAATTTCAATTCTGTTTGCTATTATTATTTCTTAAATACTAATCTCTGGATTAACTTTATACTATACTTTACTTATTGCCCACTCGAGGTCAATGATCTCCTATTACACAACTTTATCATCCAAAGAAATTTATACAACGCCATAATAACACAAACAAACTCGTGCGTATTTTTCCTCTAAATCTTGCACCAAAGGAATCTAATCCTCAAACCAGTAACCTTAAATGTATTTCCTGAATTATTTTTCCTTTACAACGTACCAGTATCCTATTCTATTGCATAAGATATAATGCACGGAGTCTCAGCCTCCGATATCAATTACACTTATTTTAATAAATACAATAACAAATCAATAACGAGCAAAATAATAATACGATACTTTCAATTTTAATATTTCAAACCTTTCGCTAAATAACCCCCTCTCCTTTCCTACTTGCTTCCACATTACTTCGTGAAAGTTCGCTAAATATATCTACATTTTCGTCCACTTTTAATAAAAAATTACAAACCACTTGGTCCATCAAGGAGGCAAGGACGACAATAGGGACACTCAGCTAGCACCACCACCGATTGGCCATGCTAGATATGCTCTAAACTTGTCACGAGAAGGCGAGATTCGGTCGCAGACCAGTCACGGTACAATTACGCTCCATTAGAACGTCATTCACGTTCGTCAATCCTAACGACGCCGCGATTGTAACGTTCCATGCTTCAATCATTGTGCCCCGTCGCGATGTAATCGCGGTCCGCTCAAATATTATTCGGCTCTCATTTGCACGGACCGTTCAATTTGAATTCGATTACGGTCAGATCAAATATTATTACGATCACGTTCCCTCCGCCCACGATATTTGAATTGGCGACCGTGCCGCGCGACCGAACCGCCCTGCTGCAAATGGAACGCAACCGAACGCGATCGACGCGCACCGCGGCGTGGTTCCAGCAATAATTCTAGGAGGCCGCGATCGAGCAGTGATTGCATCGTAATTAAACGACCGCCGTAAATCATGCCCGATACCGAGAATAGTGAAAGCACTTCGTGGGAGCATCTTCGTAACGGATCACCAACAGATAGCTGTTCTAGGAAAACATGACACACGCGTTGGTGAAAGCGATCGGCCGTACCAAAAGTAAAGCAAAAGCAGAATTAGATATCGTTGTGAAATGGAGCAACGAGCAGCTAGCATCCGTCGGAAAACTTGTCACCTTTTTTTCATTCCCGATGAAAGGTGCTTTCAAACGTTCTGTGTCTCGGTAGAGTGGCTTCGAGGCTCTGCAACTCTTTGCCATTTTAATTTTTTAGGAATATACACAGTGGTGGAGAGATGATTCTCTGTGTAAAACAGAATTGAAAGTGTGGGATAACTTTTTTTAATAAAGAGTGGGTTTTTGAGGAAATCGATTTTGAACTTTTCTAAGTTGATTTTGTACAAAAAGAAAGACTACGTAGAAAATTTATTCTACATTCTTTGTTTGCTTTTGGAGTAGAATTAAAGAGTTTTTATAGAAAACACTGTAACTGCCAAATATCACATTTTCTACTAGTATAGCATTACCAGTGGCACGTAGAATATTCTTCGATAAAAAAAATTAAGTTTTGGCCCTCACAGTGTTTTCTACAAAGACTCTTCAATTCTTCTTCGAACTCTATTAAATTTTTCTCCACATCACATTTCGAAATTCCTCTTCTGTGCGAGAAATATTAACTATTCAAGATCACTCAGTGTTCATCCCCGTCATGCCATTAGACCACAGCCCTCCGTCTTCTTTCTGATCCCAAAGCTACATTCGAAGGGCGGGATCTGCAAGTCTGAAACAGAAGATCTAGCTGCCCCGAGAAGAAGTGACAAGGAACACTATCGAAGTGTCCGGCGCCGATTTTTTTCTCCAAGACCACCTTAGACCACCTTGGCCAGGTCAAGAAATATCGCGCCTTTGGAAATTTATTTCTAAGTGAAGACTTTTATTATAATTTTTTTATAATTTGAGTAAAACAAACAACAAAAACAAAATAGCTACACTTTGAAGGAAAAAGCTCATTTTCGTGTGTAAAAAAAATATACTTTCTTTACTCATAAGTAAGATAAAAATTAAAATATCGAAATAATTGATAGCATCTAGCTATCTCCGCGACTGTGCACGGTGTCAGGGGCCGTAGCAAAGAGACAGGCAGTCTAGGGTAAAGGCTGCACGATAAACAGCAAGTGGATGAATCACTCCGGGTTCCTATAAAATTTCGTATCGACGAGGGAAGAAAGGGGATCGCGCGCGATGCTGTTAGCCGGCGAATATTATCAACAGCTGAGACATGCCCCGAGAGAATATAAATGAGATTGCCGTTGGCTGACACGGCGCGCGAGCTACATTCGTCTACTCGTGCTCGCGCTCCGGAATCGATTCCTGAAACATTAGCGTCCCCTTATCGGCCGGCGAGACGGGGGCGAATGGAGGAAACGGAGCGGACAGAGGAAATACGGAATGATGGGCGAGTTATCGTTCGATACACTGTCGACCTGATAAACGCTCCGGCGAAAGGCTTTGCGATGGACGATTAGAGAATTCGACTGTCCTAAGCGGGCTATCGGTGCTTCCCAGTCAGAAGCTTAGGAGATTGTCGCCGGATAGGGGACATTGGTGACCTTTTGCAGCCTGACTTGTCCGATCATTGATCGACCACTTTAATTCTACGAATCAGGAGTTCTGCCATTTTTGTAAGATTTAATGGCATTAAGGAGGTACGTGCGTTTAGCCGCGGCGAACATGAATGATTTTAAGAATTTTTTTAGGGGATTTGTTAAAAAACATCAAATACTTATTTGGTACACATGATTTCTGGTTCATAATGTACACGAAAAAATTTGTTTACAATAATTTTTGTATTAACTTATTTATGATTTGTTAGGTTCTTTAGACCACTACAGAAAAAATGGCCAGCATGCTATCTCCTTTACACACTGATGGATCTGAAAAATAAAATGATATTCTTGTAAAATAATGTTGCTATTATGGACAGACGGGCTACATTTTTTTTTATTTAAAAAAAAAAACAGTTTATGTTACTTTAAACATAAATGATTTTTTTTCATGCAAAATTTTGCTCTGTAATTGTGCATAAAAAGTTAATAAAACGAAATATAAAAATATGGCCCGCAGCCCATAGTGGCAACATTATTTTACAAGAATATCATTTTATTTTTCAGATTCATTAATGTTTAAAGGAAATATCATACTGACAATTTTTCCGCAATGGTCTAAAGAACTTAAAAGTTATAAATAATAGCTATATAATACAAAAATTTCGCAAATAAATTTTTTCGTGCATTTTATGGATTAATAAATCATGTGTAATAAGTATTTTGTTTTATTTCTGTAATAAAACCCCTGAAAAAATCGTTAATAGTTGGATAGAAAGCGTTGCGCCTTTGAGACACTGATTTTCTTTGATGGACTAATAATTACAATTATAATTGTAATTGTAATTCTCAAAGTCAGAGCGCTTGAGGTTCCACTTTTACAAAGTTTAATGGGATCAGTGTATAAACTTTGATGATTCTGAGTGGTACCTATACTTTGTATGCAAAATGTCCCCCAGAAATTTCCCCTTATTTGTATGAAGATACGGAGATGTTGCAATTAAAAACTTTTTGATATCTTGATCACTCATGCCTGCATAGTAGTGCTATGGATTGGAGGAGGAATGCCTCCGCCCACTTTTCATCTTCTGCTCGGGTATGCGCAATGAAGACCTCACTATTACTTGGTATACCTTTGTACCCGAATAATGTCAGCTTCCAACGCAAGTTTTCGAAACGAAATCATCGATACCATAGTCACGAAACATTGATATGGATTCAGTCCCGAGCATATTTAGAAATTGAAAAATATATTTGTCACTATTGAAGCACGAAGCGTCCGAAGACGAGGTTGCAGAATCTCGATTCGGTATTCCAACAAGTAGGATCTGCTTTGGAAGAATTTCTTTCGTATCCGCGAACATCCTCTATATTTAACGACGCGGAAAAGGGAATGAACGCGAGCAATGAACGTTCATTGCCACGCCGCGTAATTAGTTTTATCACGAAGCGCGCCAGACTACCGTTTCGTTCTTAAACGGTAAATTTCTCAATGGAAAACGAGCTCGTTCGAATCGGCCGAGCAAAAAGGCTGCAAAAATGGTGCACGCCGGTACAACTGCAAGTAACCGCAGGTGCCTGGGCACAAAAGTCGATGGTGATTACAGGGAGAACATCTGTGCACTCCTGTGCAATCCTGATATACAAAGAACAAATGGATATTTGCATTAAAAATGGAATCTTCTACTCTCTGGATAAAGATTATATTTGATCCAACATATCATTCTTTTGATGCTATGCAACTTTTGTTTGGCCTATTTATCGTTTTAAATAATAATATTGACTCCAATCAGAGTAGCTCCTTTTTGCATTAACTAGGATAATACTCTGAAAAGGAATACCATGCTTCATTTAGCACGTTATTTGCTGCGTAATTCATGCCTGAGAGGATTAAGTTTGCAGTGGACAATAGCAGGATTGGCTAAAATTTTCAGCAAAAGCAACAATCGGTTGAACGTATCGAGGATGGTGCTTAAAAATTAAAATACTGAATTTTTCACATACTAATTTATTCATGATTCAATATTAACCAATTCGTTGAGTAATAACCACTGGGCGAGAGTTGGCAGATTTCAACCAGACTTGGACGAAAGGTATTTGAAATAGAAATTAGAAAATAATATTTGAAATTTAACACGAATTTACGATATTAGAAACCATTATTTACGAAACAATTCCAGGAGACATTAATCAATTAGAAAATTAAATGAAAATTTATTTGCACTGTAACCAAATAACGAAATAATTCAAGGGAAGCTCATTTGCTTCAAAAAAAGTAATCTACGAATATTAAAAAATAGCTTTTATTCAGATGAAATAATATATTATTTAGCTAACCATTTCCGAAATATTTTAATCAAATAATTCCCCATACAAAACCACACATGCATCGGATGCAAATCCTTCGACGTAAAAAGACGCCGCGACGAAAGAAACCTCAATAAAGACACAAATTAAAAATCACATATCCATATCATTAACAAATACAAACAGCTCGACGAAAGGAATAGAACCCCATATGTGCTCATCAACATAATATTTCTATAAAAATGCAAACGTAAAAACCAGCAATCCCACCTCAACATCAATTACATACCTAATACCATCAAGAAATTGAAAAATACTGTTTTTAAACGATCTCTACATTCACCCACGTGAGAATCCCGCGTTACCGCGAGCGACACTTTCACTAAAACCGCCACGCCAGCGGACACGTTGGAAAAGTTAAGGTAGTAACTCGCAGCGACTCGCCTCGTACCTGGTTCACGTCCCAGACACGAGATCCTCTAATCGTTTTCAAGAAGCTCCAATAACGTCTTGTTTGCACATGCACGGAGTCGAGTTGTTTGCCCCGACGAGTCCTCGAGAATCGACTAGCGGCTAAAGCCGCGTCCACCAACGCCAGGAATCCGGGGACGTGCTATCAGATCGTAGAAATTTCGCACGGACGTCGGTCGTTCCGTCAGATTTCTGGCAAGAACCCATTGTTCCCGCCGATGGGAAACGATAAAAGTGGTCGATGGGTGACTCGGGCCAGCTTTGTGTTTCCCAAAAAGCTCGCGGCTCTTCCTGTAAAACGAGACAACCGTTCGCGACCGATCGGATTCGTTATCTGGCCATTATTGTAGCTCGAATCGTTATCGACGCGGTACATCTCGTGGTCAAACACTGCACGCACTGAAATGCGCTCGTCTCTTAGTGGAAGGGGATGAAACGGCTCGACGAGCTTGAATAGAAAAAGTCAGTCACGGTTTCGCGTGGACCTCCCTCGTGGAACGTTGGCGACGATAAGATACGGGCAACACGTAGATAAGTTTCGATTTGTGGAGAATGTAAGTGATGCTTCTGTCGTGTTCCAAGTTGTGGGCAATTTAAGAAGCCCATTTGAGAATCTAGCACAGTGGGGAGCTATATTGTATTTTATGCACCCTGGACTTCGCGGGCAGAGCCGTAAATCGCTACCCTCGGACGGCAACGTTAGCCAAGGTTGCGGCCACCGTGCTCTGCATCTGAGGACGTTCTAGAAATTTTCCAACGAAATGGGAGTGGGTCAGAAAATACCAATATCGGGGAGATCGATGCTTCGAACGAGTCTCTGTATTATGTACGATTTCATTAGTTACGAGTTACAAGTGAATTCTTGAGTTAGCCATATTTTGTTGTAGACAGTGGAGTCAGTTTTTATGATTGGACAGATAATAGTAAGCAGCAAACTGGAGGAAACTCTTCGAACCATTACTTTACCTTGTCATTCTCTCATTTTGTGATACTTTGGGAATTCTCTAATTTCGGGGGTGCGTAATCCTATGTCAAGTCTTCAAAAATTTCTGTGTGAAAGTGGGACATTCCCTTTTCTCAGAATAATAAGAATAATATTTTTCCAAAATTATCCCTACGAGTCCAGAAATGTTTTTTAAAGGGCGAAAGTCGTGCAAGTCGACGAAGGTTAGAATGAAACTTTTAAGATATTTAATTGAACATCTGAGGAAGTCGAGAAAAGTTTGTTTTCTGTAAAATAATTCGAGTATTGTAAACTGTGGATATATATTTCCCCGCGTCTATTATACTCACCTAAAACAAAAAATCCAGTACCTTTCGTATTTTTCATAAAATCACGCGTCGCGTCGGATGAATGTAAATATGCAAAAAAGATGCAAAATTCAGTAAATGACATTAAAGAAAAAGTTCTGCCGTGAAAGTCGCAACTTTTCCTTTAAAGTCCTGTCGTTTCCTCAATTTTACATCTTTATTGCATATTTACATCCATGCGACACGTTATTTCATACAGAATAGGATATATACTGGATATTCCTTCAAAGTTTAAAATAAACAAATTATTTTACACAAAACAAAATTTTCACGAGTTCCTCAGATCTTCAACTAAATATCCTAAGTGTCAAAAAGATCCATTGAACCACTTCTTTAAAAAAATTCACTAAAATCGCCTCATTTTCATCGAGTTACACGAGTCTGCCTCCTTAACCATATTACACAATTCCCTTGCATCATCCCTTAACTCCACGCACCCCTCAAAATCCATCTCACAATAAATTAGTTGTTCTACTCCCAAACAATCTTCAAAACATAACA
Source organism: Andrena dorsata (assembly GCA_929108735.1). Taxonomy (NCBI): domain Eukaryota; kingdom Metazoa; phylum Arthropoda; class Insecta; order Hymenoptera; family Andrenidae; genus Andrena; species Andrena dorsata. Next base: position 78,581,944 of record OV815488.1, on the reverse strand, counting down.
ATCGACAAATGTGTACACACTCAATTATTTTCCTACAGAAAAGAAGGCAGAATTAGACCTCGTTATGCGATTGACTCAGTGAATGTTGCAAAATGGACGGTGCAATCGAACATTCTCGACTGACCCAAATTGAATTGTGATTCAGTAAATGAACGCAGGTTGCATTAAATCGTGCTCGCGCTTGGAGATGCACTTGAAGCATCTGATATGGGTCACTGGTGTCTGTGGCGCGGGAATTAGTTAAGAGAAAAATTCCCATATCGCGGCACGGCGCGGTAACGCAGGGTGCAAGATTCATCGGGGGCCCCGCAACGTTCCTGTGCATAATTTCTATCGCGAACCAATATTTAGAAGCCCCCCTTGGGAAACGAGACGCGGCGTGAGAGACAGGCTTAAGGCGGCGATAATATCGGTGAATACGTGTCCATATATTTCCCCGATGTACCCGACGAACGGGATCCCGGCTTATGTACGGGTAACTCCTGTACACAGGCTCGAGATGTCCTAAGTACACGTCTACATGCTGGATATGCATCGGCGACCGCGCTTCCACGACACACACGGTGTCTTCGAAGTGCAGTTGCAGGAAGAGTGTGTCTGTGCGAACTGATCGCTTCGCAACTTCTTACGTAAATCTTTGAATTGAAAAATATGTTGGAACGGTTAAAATTAATTTTCAAGTTTTGGGAACTGGGGTTTTTTATTGTGGACAATAAAAGTGGAATGATAATAAGAAAAGAGGAGGGTATGAAAAGGAGTCTCTTGATTTCAAACAATAATTTTTTAAGTAAATTGTTAAATTAAAATTTATATACGTTGGAATTTTTTAGATGAAATTTTATAGTAGGTATCAACTTTATACAGATATTTTACTGTGATAGCATGTGGCTTCTAATTTACTGATATGTGTAAGGTAGCTTTTAAATTGAATATGATGGATGAATCTTATGCGAGAAGGAATTTTTTCTGCGTCTATTGTTTATTTTATATATAACTTTTATACTTAGAGCTAAACTATAGATGCTTTTTTCCATTGGGTTCTGTATTCTAGAGTGACATTCTTTTTTCAATTCTGCTGTTATTGTTGGTTGAAAGGAAGATGCTTTTATCTGTCATTATATAGTACGTCTCCGTGCTTCGGTATATAATCGAATGAAAGAGTGTTGAACAAATAAGGTAAATGTCCCCATTATCGACCTCGCTTCCATTATCATCCCACTTTTTCCATTAAAAGTGGCTAATAAATATATTCATCGAAACATTAAAACCGTGAAATCGAAAATATTTCATTTATCAATTTATGTATATATTATTGTTCTGTGATCACAGCGCAGGAATGTTTTCAGCCCCGTTTTCAGAGACTCTAATAAAACAATTTTTAAATTACATTACCCATTGGGATGCATGGAAATGCATGAATCTGAATACATAAAGGAAGATGAAGTTAAAAATAGAAGCAGAAAAATGAAGAGAACAGAAATCTCCATTAAAATGAAGAAGGAAAAAGAAAATGCAGAGACAAAAGAATTCGGATCAGCAAGGCCAGACTATGAATGAGAAACCAGACACCTTAAAGAAAATCATAAACAACTTCCAGAAATACGGAATCCTTAATGTTTACTTTGCTTTTTATAAAAGAAAGAGAGATATGATTCATCCGAGTCGCAAAGTTACAATTATTCATCAATTTCCTGCGAAGTTAATAAATTTAGGTAAGAGACTGTCGATTCGCTTTGAAAGGCAATCACGGTGGAAACACTTGTTCGTTTGTGTAATAGAAGATAACATATCACGTGGAACGGATGATATTCTACGAACTCATCATCAATCTATTCCGTCGATCCATCGCATTATTATCGAATAAATTCTGAATAATATTGACCAGTTGAGCCAGCCAATTTTTAGTTACAAGCCACTGAGATTACGTAGAGAGAGAATCAGCTAACTGGACGACCTTAAATCACTCATAAATTATTCGTTCTACGGAAAAGTGTTTTGAAATTGAAGGGAACATGTGATGCAACAGTTGGTTTCTTGTTATCTTGCTTTTGTATCGCGATACGAAATCACGCGTGCCATGGACCCCTTTGGTAGTTTGGTAACACCTATGGGCCCCATGTCGGAATTATATTTTTAAATGCATAAGATGGAAAATAGAGGATTGCGAGGAAACGAATTATACGGAAATACTATTATCGAAATATTTGTATAACAAATTTGTGAATTTATCTACAGACCCGTCGGGAGTATCTGGGCCCCACGATTAACAACACCTGATCTGAGGTAACAAGACGCGTTTGGTATTTAAATTGAACACCTACCATTTCACTTTAAAATTCAACAGCATCGAACATTAAATGAAAATGCACCACGGTATATACATGGTTGTTTTGAAACACTGCAACTTCTACTAGAAATAATTTTGCATGGCAAGAAACGATTAATTTCTAAACGTTTCGCTCCAATACCATACAATTTCAAAATATATACGATGATTCATAAAATTAAATATATTTCAAAGTAAAAACTGTGCAACACTGCTCTCAAAGTGTTACTGCGTCAGCAAAGCAACGTACAGAACTGATAATAGTTTGACTGACGTTGGCGTGTTTTTACGTCGATATTTTTTGAAAAGCATTCAAAGTATTGTAGCGAAAGTATTACCAATGTACTGACGAGATTCTCGTCTGGTGCAAATGAGTCTAAACTCGGCCTCTGATCAGTCTATAAATAATTAGCCTACAGATTTCCGAAGCGGTTCCAATTATGTATACCTAAAATATAGTTTTTGGACTGATTTGCATCAAGCAAATCTCGCCTATCCATATGTAACACTCTCACGAAAATTTAACGGGCATTACAGAAATTTAAATTTTCCAAAATGCTCAAAAATTCCTGATGGACTTGAAATGGAATAATGGTATAATTATAAGAGACCCTTGCCTCTGCAGCTGCACAGAAAATGACCCTAAGCCCCGACAACGGACGCGTGCAAGAAATGCCCTGGGATCAAGCGTTAATAGAGTTTGGCAAACTTTCGAGACACCTTGTACACGTGCAAGTGTGTACGAGGCTCACGTGTACGCGAGAATGTGGTGCACCATCACCGGTGGAGTTAGTAACGTTGCATTCACGTACACGCGGCGCGTGTACACGGTTTCGCGGGTTATTTGCATAGTCTGCTCGACTGTCTGGCGGACGGAAGCTGACTGCGAATTCCTGCTAGGGCAGCAACGTGTGTCAAGTGCAGAGCTAATTCGTTCCGCTGGCTATGGGATGTTCGATAGCCAAGTCCTTTAGATAACGTTAACACGGGATTGTTTTTCTTGCAAGGTGTCTTCAAACTCAGTAGCCTGTCAAAATGTGAACCAAGAGGATCAGTTCTTAGTGGCTGGCATGGAAAAGGTTTTGAAGTAGATAACGAATCTTTGAGTAGGGGAGAGTAGGGACAAATGGAACTCTTAACTTTGGAAGGTGATAACATAAAATCGGAAGGAAAAAAAGACACGGGGCTTCAACAGGAGTTTCAAGTGGACCTTAGACTATAAGAAAATCAAAGAGTTTGTTAAGAAAAATATTTGGCAACAAAGGAAAATGAGATTTACCGGAGGTATTGAAATCTTCGCCTCGCTCAAGTGGTAGGGTAAAACGGAACACCCACTTGAAGACCATGTAAACGTACAAAATCTTTGTTATTATGATTTAAAAAGTATTCATTTATGTACAAAACTATAAATAAAATAAAAATAACTTATAAACTTTTTTCGTATATTTTTTACCTTATTAGAGTTTCTCTTAAAGGCAGGGTCCCACTGGTGCAACTGCGCGCCGCACACGGGTCAGATTTACGAGTTTCTCGGATTTTCGAGCAGTTTGGAGCACTTGAAAGGGTCGACTTTTATGAAGACGCGCGCGTCGAAAGCGATCGCGAGCACGCTATGCCGGGATTTCTATGCCACGCGCGCACGCGAATGACTGAAAAAAATGTGTGTTTTTCAACACAGATGTACTCTTTACTCCTACACATCACTTGCTACGAGTATTTATGGTCTATTATTTAGTTTATATATTAAAGCAAGCAATAACATGTAAATTATTACTGTAAATAGCAAGAATTATACTGCTGCGATAGGTATACTTGTTTCTAGATATTGCATAATTGTAATACACTATATATGCAGATATGTGACACTGAATTATAGTTCTCTATCTTTATCAGTTTCAAATTATTCTATTTTTCGAACACAATTACGTTATTACTTTGATTTATTCTGCTGTTGGATGCAATCTAGATATACACCACAAATATCCTAAATACACGCCAGCACCGCACGACTAGTCACCCTCGCAAAATCCTTCGTATAGCGATAACGAATTTAGTTACTATCATCTACCCTTGCGCCTTCTATAGTTCCTCTCACGTCATACTTATCCCTTCTTAACAAACAGGCCGCCGAAATAGCGAATGACTGAGCGATGTTTAAAGTGATGGCGAAACTGTGGGAGGGAAGTCACGGCAGAGAAATTCCTTCATTTCATTTCAAACACAGTTTCCAGCAATCGGTGACCGCAACGTAGTAAACCCCTTGAAACATCTCAAGTGGTATGAAGTGTGAAGGGGTTGTTTCGGCTACTGACCCAACCGCCGGCCTAAGGCCCGGTCCAGATCTGAACCGAACCCCGAACCGAACACCACTTGAGGAGTTAGATAGAGTGAGACGAAGGATATACTTGTCTTGCTCTATCTAACTACTCAAGTGGCGTTCGGTTCGGGGTTCGGTTCAGATCTGGACGCGGCCTTACGTGCGCGGGGCCTCATAAATTAGACCCTTTCAAGTGAACGAAAACGTCCTGCGCGGTGCGCCGTTGCACTAGTGGGATCCTGCCTTAATAAGAGAAACATTGATGTTCCATTTCACCCACCTGTTCCGCTTTACCCTATTAAATAACTGTAAATTATTTGAAATATAGAAATTATGGAAGATAAAAATAAAAGTTACCTACTGCAGTTAGTTGAGAAATTAAATTTTGAGTTTTTAATGGAGATAATGGGACTTTTCTTATTAATTATTACTTATATACTTATATTTTCATTAGATTACTGAGATAATGTAGCCGGAATGTTTGAAATTCTTCCCCCTATTTTTGCTATGTCATTCATTCCATGACTATTCGAATACCTACTTGAAGTTGTAATCATATGCGACATTTCGAATATTTCAATATTTGAATACAGCCCCAATTCTAATGTAATATTCAAACGCTCCAATATTTAAATTTTATTTCATGAATATTCCAATACTCGGGTGGTTCAAATGTTCCCGCAGAGGATATGGCGGCAAACGGTCCCAAAGCTTAATTCAGCCGCGAAAGTGAGAAGAAACACTGTTCGTAGGCGTACCTGACGTTGGGTGCGTGAAGTGAATTCGCCTAGTCAACAGTTCGTGGCACACGCGTCGATTGACCTAGATCTCTGTTTCACCGGAAGAGATGCCTGGAGCTGAATTACCGGAACACAGGAGCGAAGGGGCAACGGACGAGCGTGAGGGTGACTTAATTAGCCAATTATTGTCATCGCGAACAGGACAAGCTGAGGGGGGGGGAGGGGGCAGAGGAAGCATCCTAGTCACCTATACCCAGCAACCCAGCCCTGCCACCTCTAACGACCACCCGCCGTTACGCTCGACCCGACTAAATTCAGGACAAAGAGACGTCAGCTTTATCCTTGAACTGTGGGCACCCGTGGCTATTCGGGTTTATTGAGCTATTTATTGCCAGAGTTAATTAGGTTATACGCTTTTCTCCTGAATTACTTCTATTTTAAAGTGATGGGATTCTCAAGTGGTCAAATAGTTAATTGATGGAATTCACTATTGATGCGATTCGTTCGTGATGGAGCTGTCTATTAATGGGATCACCTACTAATAGAATTCTCGACTAATAGAATTCCTAATTGATGGAATCCCCAAATTACCAAAATCTCAATCTATCGAACTCCCAAGTTACCGGATTTCAAAATTAACAAATTCATAAGTTACTGAATTCCCAAGTTATCGATTTCCCCAGTTATGGAATTCTCAAGTTATCGAATCCCCAACTTATCGAATTCCTAACTTATCAAATTCCCAAATTACCGAATTCCTAAGTTACGAAATTTCCAAGTCATCGAATTCCCAACTTGTCAAATTCCCGACTGAATTCTCAACTTAGGTAATTTCCAATTGATCGATCTCTCAGCCGATCGAACTCTGAACTCATCAACGACTCAACTGATCAATTCACCAACTGGTCCAACTCTCGACTAACTGAATTCTAACGACCATCCGCCATTACACTCGACCCCACTAAATTCAGGGCAAAGAGGCGTCAGCTTTATCCTTGAACTGTGGGCGACACCTTGGCCACTCAGATTTCCCAATGGAACCAAAACGGCTGGTTTTACCCGCTCGAAATTGCCGTTCCTTTCGCTTTTCGCGACGTTCGCCGAGCACTTCCCAGCGCGTGCAAATTGAAAACAGATGTCAGGATATGGGTAAGAAAGTTCGAGGAAACCCGACGTCCTTCGAGATCCTTGTTATAGCACACCATTGGCACACGCGATGCTCGTTGCCAGCAATCTCCAGGCAGAGACTAATGCACCAGTGCGTTGCAAACGCGACGGCTCGCCGCGAAATGTTGATGACTGTCATTCCGTCCAACGCCAGTAGGTGCAGCAAATTATGTACACCGAACCGGACCTTGATCTTGCAGGGAAATTACTTTTCTCCAGCGTTGCACTTTGTGCACTGAAAGCAGCGCACATATTACACTCTCTCCCTTTTTTGTTTTGAACTTAACACCACATCCACTGACAATAAGCTGCTCGCGTAATTATTCGTCACATTTTGAGGGCTTTCTATCACTTTGCTGAATAGGTTAGTCTCTTAGCAGTAAAATGCTACCCAATTGATACAATTGAGTGGTACTCGAATAGTTGTTGGTAGAATTGGCCCTTAACCTGAATTCTCCGAGTACTGTTCAATATTTACTGCATTGCAGTAGCAGGTGCTTTGATGGGATTAGAATCAAGTGGGAAAATTGTCTTTTAAAATCAGACGATAGTGAGTGATTTTTGTGTGACCAATCATTCAAGATATATTTTATTTAACGTAGTATTTACGTAGAGATTATCTAGTAATTATACCCTAATTGGAAACTTATTCAAATTCATTTCGAATATTGAACACGTATTACAGTGGAAATATTAGAAAATGGTAGACAGTAATTTTTACTAGCAACGCGCCGACTCTTTTTAGGTACACGTTACTTCTTTCCACGAGCTCCTACATGCATTGTATTCATTCGAGGCTGACCCGTTTTCATTCGCATCACCTATTGGCAAACGTACTTTTCTATTGTAATCTTGTTCCGAGAATCGAGAGCGAAAGCTGGAGATCGTTCGCATTTGTAAAACGCTACGAAGTAGTTTAGTAGTAGAGAATCTTCCCAACAGTGCGTTACTACATAATCATCTTCATTTAAAAAACAAACCTAATAAACCATCACCCCAAAAATATTACAATCTATGTATGTATGTGGTCAGAAAAATCAGTAGAAAGAAGTGACCAATTTAAATAATTCCCCAGTCTAGCACTGTTTCAGACAACCAATAATTTGTTTATTCTTATCCACTTTTCTTGACTTTCTTGTATCTACTTCCAGTCTTCGTGTCCTAGATTAGTCTGTCCATCTTTTAGCTTTAAGTCTACCATTATACTATAGAGTTAGGTTTTAAAACAGCAGTAATGAGGAGTCTCGCCCATTCATCACTTAATTATCTATAATTGAGGATGTAATAAAGACGTTATTATATCATTACCATTATAATTTAAAAATCATTTCAAACGAAGCATGGTTCTTCAAAAATCCTCCAATATTTTAAAGTGCTCCAAACCAAAAATAAAAAGACACTCTGAATAATACTGAAATAAAATCACACTGAATAAAAGTCACTTCCTAATCAATATCCTTCCAACAGTAAATAAAAAATACTTCAAATATTTCCCATCAAAAATACAAAATATCTCTTCATAATCTGAAAGCAAAAACCGCGTGCGTAGCTATCGTATTACTTCCTAACTTTCCTTCCGAAAAATCTACGACAACCTACATGCCTCAAAAATAAGGAACCAACACCAAAACACCCTTTACATTCCTTTATATCGTCATGGTGAATCGTAGGATTCGTAGATGAAACTTTCCCAATACCCTCTGTATTGACGCTAGCAGTGACCTTGGACAGCGAAGAGGAAGAGGAACCAAGAAAGGGAGAGTGTGGGAGGACTCGTGCGACGTTCGACATATCGGTTTTGCTGTCACCGATTTCCGGCTCGCCGCATGAGATATCAGACGCAACGATCACCGAGAATACGCGTTTTGTTGAGGCGGCGTCGCGTTCATATGTGAAATAGTTCATTCATTGACAACACATTCATCCTCTCCCCCCCCCCCCCCCGTTCCTCTCATCCCACGTGCGCAGATTTATCTGCTCTGGCCACCCTCTCTTGATCTGTACTGGTAGACTGTTAGTCACTGTTGCACGTGAAAAGATTACTATTGTCTGTTGGCAATAAATCAATAAATAGACACGACCACGTTTGCGGTTACGTTATTTCAAACGCTACATCTGTAGTTTTGATATTAGAGGATTCGAATAAATTTCTTACGTCTGATTTACTGGAACGGGAACACCACAACAGATTTAAGGAAACTTCAGTAATTTAATTTAAATATGTGCATGGAATATCTAAATTCTAAATGGTCCTTTTTGGATATTTAATTAACACATCGAATTTCTATCGAGCAAGATCTACTGTTCGAGGTAGGTATTTGAAGTTAAGATCAGTTTCACTCCATTCGAATTTTAAGTACCTACACACAGGAATGGAACCAGAAATAAATCCCAAATATTCGAATTCGAATAAACTACAGGACCCACCAAGAAAATTTATTCTACCAATTTTACTACTTCCTTCGTGAATCTCTGTGCTTAATAAGAAAAGTCCATCACTAAAAAACAATCCAACAACCCTCCCTTTCAGTTTGTTCAATCAATTCGTCGGAGAAGGTCTAACTTGCGAGCAAGCGGCGCAGCAAGGAATCCACGTTCTCGGTCTACTTCGGTCTACTTCATAGGCAAGTATAATAGGGAGGAGCGTATTGCGACATGATGTAAAGCGGTGGAAACTGGAAACGGAAAATTCTAAGACGATCCGAGGACGCGGCCGACAACAGAGGAAAACAAATTCGAGACTCACGCCTCGGGACCAACGCTTTACGTTTCCGGGCAAATCGTTCCCATTCAAACAAAAGATAAATCTTAGACTCCCCCAGGGGGAATGTGGGATACCGTGAAACTTCCACCAAGCGACTACAGTTTCTCTTTTTCTTCTGGACTCGATTGAAACTCGCTGTAGCGTTGTCTCTGGCGTTCCCTCTTTCTAGCTGGATTAAATATGGAAGTTCCAAAGTAATTGAAACCTTGACACGGAAAGAGATGGCAGGGGACCAGGAACGAGATCGTTCCGATTTCGAAGGGGGAACCTGTTCGCATTGTTGTCAAATGAAAAGATAAATTAGGTGGAATCTATGGCTCGAAATAATTCGAGAACGTTCTGTGGTTATTCGAATAGTGGAGCAACTAGCACACTATGAAAGATGTGAATTGAGCATGTGGGATTGGAAATTAGAATCTGAACTGAGTATCGTAAAGTAAAAAGGACTAACCCACACTTTTTACGAAATTCAATCATATAAAATAAGAAAAATAATTTTTTTTTAATGTAGGTTAGTGGGTTTTTGGTCTCAATGCCTCAGTTAATCTTTGGAAGGCCGATTAGTGGGTCAGTTCTGACCCGCATGCATCTTTCTTTTTCCATGTATCATTTAGGAATGCGATTCTTTTTTCCAGCAAGTGATACCTATTTCGACCTCTAGAGATCAGTTTGAAACACTAAACTTCCATTTCCGATGCTCAGTAATTCTTTATAGATCGATCAACGCCCCATGGTATATCAGAAAATATCTCAAAGTCAAGTCCACTGAAAAAGTAATTGCATGCTTCACTAAGAGGTACGAACAGAGAATAGAAAACCACCTAAATAATTTAGCAAATAACTTGTGCAGACTATCTATCCCAAAAAGATTACAGAAAAAAACACCCAAACGATCTAAATACCAGTAACTAAAGCTTCCTTTATACAATATACAAAATAGCCCCGACATAAATCGCTCATTTGATTCGAGCAAGCCCTACAACTACTGTGCACTCAATTTGATTAGATGCCCATAGAAGAATATATAACTCTCTCCAATATAATTTATATAACTTATTTCTCCTCCTACAAATTCTAACGAATATATGGCACACCACTTTTCGCCAATGTCCATTCGCAAAGAATTCGTTTGCAGCCGCTGATGGATGCGCGCAAGAGGCGATTAAAAGCGCTGCACGCGGGTGTAGAGTATCCGTGAACTTCAAGCTGGAGGATCTGCATTTTGTTCCTCTTTGTACGTACACAACACAACAAACCCATGCTAAAGCGGCGATCGATAGCCGCCACTTTCTCGGCCCGCTATTTCCATCTCGCTTTTGACATTGAATTCCCGCCATGTGCCGCGGGGAACAAAAGGGAGGGACTCGTATCAGCGTACTTTGGTGCGGGAAGAACGAGTAGCTAGCGAATTTCAATGCATCCAGTCTGCAGACGGAGGAGGAACATGAGAAAGAAGATATCCCGCTCGTCGCCCAAGAGCTTTCAGTTATTTTCGGGGTAAAATGGCCCAGAGTGCATCGCAAGAAGTGCACGGAAAGGGGGTGCACGTTAGGTGGAGTGCACTAAGGCTAGGAATAGGCGAATGGTTCTTAATATATAAATATATGCCGAGCACCGTGATGTGGCAAATATTAACACTAGAACCGCCGCGCCGCGCCGCACCGGTCATTTTGGCAGTTTCTAGTTTTTGTGTCTTCATAATTTTCTTATTTTTGCAACTAAACATATGTGCCTCTGTGACCTTTCTTTAAAGAAGGTACATACAATCTTTCAGGCTGAAAAAATTGTCTACTGCGATGAATGTCGTGTATAGTTATGTTAACGAGCTACAGTACCCTCTTCAAAATCGCATAACATTTTTAAAATTGGTCCAAACGACTTGAGTTTGTCTGAGAAGCTAGAATGATTAGTTTGCTAAGTGACGTGTTTCGTCGTTTTGAAAATTATTGCAGAATAAGGTCGAAAATCGCGAAATTTCCAAAATCAGAGATTTTCGACCTTATTCTGCGATCTATAAACGTTTGTAGCTCAGAACAACGTTAACTTAACACCTTACTTAAATCTACAAACGGGTTTTTTGAATTCTCATTATAGGCTCAGAAAAAAGAGTTGAAGAAACGACCTTTAGGTACTTCTTTTTTGGTATCCGACCAATTGCAATTTTTGTCAAATCAACGAAACACGTCACTTAACAAACTACTGCTTCTAGCTTCCCAAAAAAAACTCAAGTCGTTTGGACCAATTTTAAAAATGTTATGCGATTTTAAAGAGTGTCGGATTATGGCTGTGAGTCACTGTATAATGCTACTTTATAATAATTGTACGTAAACATGATTAAAATAAACAGTAGAAATTTATATTATGTGTTTCAGTGCTGGTCAATGTAAACTTTCGGCGGTTCTAGTTTTAAGAGCTACTCGAATTTGAATAATGTGGATATTAGAGAATTAAGTAATAGAGACTGTTATATAGTAGCAGATATTAAACTTATGCGCTTGCGCAAAGCCACCAAAATGGTGGAAATTGAGTGAGGGTAAGTTTCCTTTAGTAAAGAAACTAGGTAAATACTGTTTAAATATTCATGGTTTAGTATCTTTCAGTGAACGTGTCTTTTTCTAGAGGTGGAAACATGGTAGATGGAAAGGAGAGCTATTTGCATTCAAAACGTGTTAAGAAACTACATAGTTCTTTTTTCTGTATCACATGCATAAGTGTAAAAAATATAATGGTGCAGAAGATTGCAAGTGCACAGTGTGCATAATATTTCTAATGGAAATGAATATTAAAAAGGTGCGAGGAATTTATTGGACTTGGCCCTTTGCAATTCAAATATGCTTCCCAGTCACGCCAAAATTTAACTGAATGTTACATACTGATATCATTAAATGATTAATTAATTTTCAAATTGTTATACTTACTATATTTTTTTCTATTTCAAAACCCTGTATTTAGTGAATGCACTGAGCAAGGTAAACCCTGAGATGGGTTATTTAGTCCGCATTAGAAGTATTTGGATACTAGGAATATTCAAATATTCTAAAATTCGAATACCTACTCGAAAATCGGAATTATATCCAGCGATTTATGTAAATCCGAGTATTTAATTTCCAATTTAGAACCGTCGAGCAAATAGTTTTAATCCGCCAAAGCATCGTATTTGAAGATTGGTAAGAAATAGGAAAAGAAAAATTTTGTACGACATTCAGGATTTTCCAGTAATTTTTTGCGAAATCACCGACGTAACGTGAGCTGCACACGGGAACAAGAAAATGAAACAAGACCAGCGCTGCACTTATTTTCACGTGCACAGCATGAAGATTGCCAAGAGAGAAGAAAAAAGGAATGTTGCACGTCCAAGGTTTAGCAGCAATTTTTCCAGAAAACCCGGCGCGAAGTACCTGCTGCAGAGTAATATAAAAATATAATGAAAGCATTTCGTACCACGTAAGGAGCCACGTAAAACGTTATAAAATTGATGTAGCCATGGGAATTCCTAATTTTAATTAACAGTGACTGTAAAATCAAGAAACGCAAGCGATATTGCCGAGGGATGTGGTGTCTCTAGCCAAGAAAATAGGAGATAACGTTATTTCAGTGTTCTCGCACGGTGTAAATGTTAAATAGTTTATGTATTTTCACACTATAAAAAAAATGGTAATTTTATACACCGAGAAGAGTTTAATTACCACCGTATGGCACAGCATATGGCAACGCGTGGGCCATAATGTCAATAAGCCGGAGGATCCTTCATTTCATTCTTAACGGATGTAAATTATTCCATTTTCTTGGTACATTTGCGTACATCGTTCTCGACCCTACAAATTTAATTAAATGTAATCCCTTGAACCAGTCGCTGACTCAGAAGCAAATAAATGTCAGTTAACTCTTCCATCCCCTGACTCCTATCCGGGTTCAATATTAATTACTACAGGAGGTATAACTAACGATTAGGAAGTAGTTAAGGAGTTATGAAATCGATGAGAAGTTTCCTTCTGAATCACAGTCTTTATGAAGCCTTTTCGGACAAGGGTTTATGCGAATTTATTTCATATAGGGTAGACCAGGGAGAATCGGATCACTTTGAGTTTGACGGTAAAAAAATAATAATCAAACATTAAAAAACTAAATTTTTATTATATATTCGTGACCAGTAAACTTTTGGCTTGAAGATGCATATATATAAATTGAAATTAAACCTAAAAATCACCACCCAGAAATTTCTGAAAAAACCGAAATTTTCATAACAAAATCTTTAGAATCAACTTAAACAAATCTAATTTAATGACAGTGAAGTCAAGTGATACTACTTAGCACACAGATCGGAAGGATATTCCCGTTTTTTGCCGGCTCTATCAGAACAATTCTCGTGGCACCACTCTTCTCAGACAATCTTCTGAAAATCGACGAATTAATTTTTCACCGCAGTAAATACACTGCCATCTTCTTAAAACCACTAATTTATTTATTTTTTCATCATTTTTTTATTTAATTTTTATCACAGCTTTCTTTATTTTTTTGGACACCATGATCCCTGATTGCTCTTTTTTTATGTACCTACGAACCATCTGTATATAAACAATTATCATATTTATAATCATAAAAATACTCAAATGAAAAAAGAAAGTGATCCGATTCGCCCCAAATAACGTGATACGATTAGCCTCATATATGAATATTTCAAAGATTGTAGATTACATAAACATATTATGATATAATAGTCTAAAATACATCAAATACTAAACTTGGACACCGTGTAAACTAATAACAATAAGCACATTTGAATTTTTAAGCTTGCTTTTTATTTTAAATACGAAATTGCAGATTACGAAGGTTAGATTCGACCAAAATTATGACGTTTGCACGCAACCATCTCACTGAAAACGTATACCGGCTCTAAACAAGAACTTAAATCAATTGACGAGCTATTGCAGTAGGTGCGGGGGAGAGGGACGAGGTACTACGAACGATCGGAATGATCATTTTTATCGCGATGTAAGAAATATGGACTAAATTCTTATTTTGATCCGATTCGCCCTGGTCTACCCTACTGGACCTCTTTAATGGGGTATTTTGGATGCAGACTTTTTGTTTGTATTGGAGTTTCGTAAATAAAGAAGTTTTGATTATTTTTATTGAATTATCCAACCCGCTGTGGTTTCAGCAAATTTCTACTAATGGAAGTCCTTACTGGTGAAATTCTCTACTCGTCGCAAACTCTACTGGAGTTATCTTCTGACGGAATTCTCTAGTGATAGAATTCTCAAATGATGAGGTTGACTACTGATAGAATACCTAAATAATGGAAATCCCAAATGGTGGGATTCCCTACTGATACAATTCTCAAATGATGGAAATACCAAGTGATGGAATTCCCTTCTGAAAGAATTCTGTACTGATTGAATTCTCAAATGATGGAATTCCCCCAAATAGAATTCTCAAATCCTGGAATTCCCCCCGAATAGAATTCGCAAATGATGGAATTCCCCTTGAATAGAATTCTCAAATGATAGGATTGCCAAATGATGAAATTCCCAAAAGATGGATTTTCTTTCTGATGGAATTTTTTATTGATAGAATTCCCAACTGACAGAATTACTAAATGATGAAATTCCCGTCAAATAAAATTCCTAAATAATGGAAATCCCAAGTGATGGAATTCTCTTCTGATGGAGTACTCTACCTATAGAATTCTCAAATGATGGAATTCCTTCTACACAGAATTCCGAAATAATAAAATTGCCACATGATAGAATTCCGAAAAGACGGATTTCCTTTCCGATAGAATTTTTCATTGACAGGAATCTCAACTGACGGAGTTACTAAATGATGAAACTCCCTCCAGATATAATTCCTAATAATAGAAATCCGAGCAGATCTAAGTCTCAATGGGTAGAGCCCTCAACCATTAGAATTCTGAGCTACTCGGGTATTTCAAGTACCCCGACAGCTTTACTGCGCTATTAAAACACTTCCTGACACTACATCGAGCTGCCTAACCATATCTCCTGTCTTTTCGAAACGCTCTCGCGCAGGTTATAAAAGGCTGAACAGGAAAACAACCAGGGAAAATGTCACGGCCTCGTCTTCCAGCTTCGCATAACGCCAAGGTTCATATAAATATACACAGGGTTAAATAAATTTATGCAATACGCGTGGCCAAGTTCAAACTACAAACCTACCGTGCCACCATTACTTTGATTTCACAATACACCATACAAATAAAATCTCTTCCCTCTACGCTATATCTCCAATCTCGAATAAGCTTAATCGCAGACAAATAAATAATTCGTTTATCAAATTGGTCCATTTCCTCGACC
Organism: Andrena dorsata; assembly: GCA_929108735.1. Classification (NCBI taxonomy): domain Eukaryota; kingdom Metazoa; phylum Arthropoda; class Insecta; order Hymenoptera; family Andrenidae; genus Andrena; species Andrena dorsata. The sequence goes on along the minus strand of OV815488.1, from coordinate 78,566,313 downwards.
CCCCCCCCCCCCCAAAAAAAAAAAGAGGAAACAGCAATCGAAGGCTACTACGGTGTTCCATTATATTATCCTCTTATCGTTTCTCACGGAAGATAAAGCACACATGGGACAGGAGATAAGGGACTCGAGCTACCAGAAAGAAATAATTTTTTATCTAACATGCCCGAGGCTATTATCTAGAAGGGAAAAGGCTAGAGCTCGTACAGTTTGCTCCGAAGTAAATGCACTTTCTGTTGCGTAGACTGCGCCGCGGAATATGTCGTAGGCATAGCTCGCGATAAGGAAAAGAATGAAAATTTCTGCACGCGACCACGCGACAGTATTGATTGACATGGAACTTGAGGCTTGCAGCGCGTTATTGCGCCGCTTCAGTGCCATGAAAAGAGATTCAGCATGTTGCTCGAGCGCGCGTAAATTGCCAGCCGCGAGAAAAAAAATCATCATTTTTTCCTCGTTACGTTCATTCATTCGCGGCGACATGGATTAATTGTCACCTTCTACAGCGAATTTCTCGACTGAGGAGTAATGAAAAATGTGCGTGGAGCGATGAGGCAGAGCTTTGCATGGAAGAATTTTTCTATTAAGACTTCAAGTTGCTTGACAATGTCAACAAAACCTAACTGCTTAAAAATGTAATTTATTCAAGGAACAAACACGGCCCAAGTACCTGTTTAATTACCACCCAGTGGCAACTAAGATTGCAGAGTGCAATTTATTATTTATTTATTTATTAACGTCTTTTATTGCTCACAATAACAGAGGACAATAAACGGTGGGTAAACAACGACAAAAAATACAGGCGAAGTTCAGTCCGAGACTGTTTTACAACTTAACCTAAATGTCCTACACATTTTGCATTTTCAAAACAGCAGAGACAGCACAAAATAATTTCCCGTACCAAAATGAATCTCTTTCACTCGTCGCACACCAAATTGCACACCAGATAATAAATCGGTAGCTAATACCTCTCTAACACACTGCACGCCGAAAAATTTACGCCTCTGCAGAGTCGAAGTACGATTCGCCTCCCTACCTAATCTCTCGAAATACTCACCTACCTTTCAACACCCAATCTACAGCGAATATGCATTCATACAAAGATTTATCAAAGATCGGTAAACCCCGCCAATGGGCTCGCGTGAGAGTAGCCGGCACGCTGCAGGCCCTCGCGCAGGAAGCGAGACCAGTGATCAGGGATCCGTCACGCAGCCGCGAAACGTTTTTGGTCACGCGAAAAAAAGCGAGCCGTTTCCTCGCAGATTGGCCCCCCCCCCCCCCCCCCGGTCATCTGTTCAACAACTGATACTGGCCTGTGCCAGTCGAGAGAGTGATCGATCTCACGTGGACACGGGGCTGCCCTGTCGGCACCGCCACGGAGCTGACCGACGACGCGTCGGCAACGAGGTCGGCCAAGAGGACGGCAACATCCCAGCCGATCAATTAACCCGAGAGAGCCAGAGCCCGCCCGAGCAGCGCTCGATTATATTCAAAGGAGAGGGCCGATGGTGGCATTGCGTGGCGTCGACGCGGGTCACCGCTTGCCAAGCGGCCCCGCTTCAACGCACGGAACGAGTTGCGGACGTAACGCGCCTGTGTCCTCCTCGTTTCTTCCTCATTTCTTCCTCGTTCCAGCCATGTCGCGCGGTCAGTGGAGGGGAGCGAATTTAAAACGCGAGGACTTCGACCGAACGTGACGACGGCCACCGTTTCTAAGCAACCACGACAACTGAACGCGATTAAGGTCCGCGGGAATAGCTTCGCTCATGTTTCGGGGTAAAACGAAGAAGGGCGAGGGGTTGTGGGTTAAGCCTCGAACGGCAGGCGGTTCGAGTAACCACACGGAAGTCGGTGCCTGGGTCAGCTTGGACTAGAGCTGCAAATATTCGAATAATCCCAGTATTCGTATAATTCGAATAATTTATTCGAATGGTCCAACTATTCAAAGAATTCGAATAATTTATTCGAATCGTCCAACTATTCGAAGAATTTGAATAATTCCACTATTCGAATAATTCCGACTATTCAAATAATTCAAAGTGTTCAAATTTCGAATTGTACCAAATACGAATCCACACGTTTGAGAAACAAACAATTGTAAAGGCCAATATAAAAAGAATTTTACGATAAAATGTGAAAATTATTTCATGTTCACATTCCTATTCGGTAAAAATCCGAAATTCGATTACCCCGAATTTTCGAATACTCCGAATTATTCGAATAATTTTCGAATATTCGAATACTCTGAATTATTCGAATAATGTTCGAACATTCGAACACTCCTAAGTATTCGAATAATGTTCCTAATGCTCCTAATTATTTGAATAAAATTTGAATATTCGTAACAGCCGTAGTTTGGACCCGTATTAACATCGGCCGGCGGATGCAGGGTCAATTTCGACCCACCGCAAATATCAGGCAACATGTGTTAGATCCTTATTAGTATTACTTCTTGGAGAATATAAGGAATATAGATTATAACAAGATTCGATTCTAATATAAAAACTTATTCTAGAAAGCACATAAGTGAAATTGTGGGTCAGAATGGAGCCTGCATGCAACGTGTGATCAATCAATTCGATATTTAAGGGTTAACTACTGTACTATGCGCATTTTAAACGACGTTCCTTGTTTTGGAGTATGTAGAGTCACTTTTCGATTTCTGAAGTTTTCCCGAAATAGTATGTATTATTGTACTGGGTAATGTTACCCTTGGGTCCACAAAGACCCAGCACCACCGGTTAAGCGTTAAGGGTGGGCGGGTACAGAAGAAGTTTGGTATGTATTGTTGCAATTGCTGTAGGGATCTGTAATGGTCAGTTAGGAGTGGATAGATAGTTTGTTGGGATTGGTAGTGTTTAGCGGGGAGTGCAAGGTTGGTGGGTGAACAAAGGGAATGGAAATTGTTGCAGAGAAATGTGGAGCATAGTGGTATGGGGTTGTAATAATACGGCTACAGTGGGATTTTTGTAGTCTATTGGGAATACTAGCTGGTGGAAAGTTTCGGTATGTTTTGTAGGGGATTTGTACTGTAACGCGGGAAATTTACGTCTTTCCGAGAAATGGGAGGATGCAATGTAGACTGCGGGTACGAGGATTTTTGAAACCAGACGCGGTTTCATTGACCACTAATTCTAGAAAATATGAAAAATATCATTGCTACTACACGTACTCTGTTTGTACTATCACAAACGAATATTCTTAGTGCATACCTATTTGTCGTAATATTAAATGTTAAATTTCGAAGTAAATTAATTTAAAAGCTGTTTGTTTATGTACTAATAAGTTATGATTTCCCAGCGTTAAGCGATTCTAATACAGCATTATCCATCGCTTAGTATAACTGTGTTATTCCAATAATTGAATAGAGATATAAATAGTATATTATCTATCATACACACACGTTAGTGAATACCCTGCTAAAGACTACTATATTTTGTTACGCCCATATGATTTCCCTGTATGCTCTACTATAATTCATTATATATCATCTATTAGCCTACCCTATACATATTACTACAGAAAATATATTGTAGCAGATCCTATCATTTTAATTTGACTTCAGCAGATAAATATGACGAAGACATATATTCCCGTATTTTGCAAAATAAATATAACATACAGTTATTGTAAAATATAGTTAATTACTACTGCAATAGAATAAATACGTATATATAGTTATCTATATTAAGCTAGTACCACACTATGGTGAATAGTAGCATAGTGAGAGCTATAGTACAAATAGTTTAATATTTTTTTTAGTTACTTATTACCGATAATAACCCTTTATAATATGATTCTATCACTAAAGTAACAAACTATACAAGTATTGTAATCGACGATACCTATCTAATCCACAATAACCCATGATGAACCGTTATGAAACTTTCAATTTTAATTAGTTTCCGGGTTACAAAGACAGATCGCATGCGTTGCAAAACAATTCGTAATTACAATTTGCTCGAACTGTAAAGTGAAGATTAAAACTCCGCAAAGCGAAACTTCTTTTCTAATAAACGCTACGTCGAACGCCGCTTATTTCTTTGGGTGATTGAAGAAGTTAGTAACTTTAATGAAGTGGAAGTTAAACGTTCCCACACTCGTGTCTCCGTTTTTTAGAATATACGTTTGAAAATTAATAGAACAACTGCAAGCAACGTTTGAACGCAGATAAAAACGGCAGAAAAATTTGCATATTGGAAGAACATAATTATCTATCGTCTTTTATGAATAAAACACATTAACACACATACGACAATTTAAATATCAGTGTAAAAAGAACCGTTAAAATTATCGAAGAAATTATTTACCCTATTTCAATATTCAGTAGTTATCGAAATTGGTAAAATATCGATAACCGTTAAAGATTGCATATACATTTCATTTCATAAACATTTTATCGTAAAACAAACGTTTGTGGTTCCTATGTATCAATACTTGAGTATAGACTTTTTCTGTATTATTGCCAGGAATACCTATAAAACACAGATAACGTTACCCGAAAGTCGTTACAGAGGATTAAGAAGAATTCGCGACCAACATTTTCAAATCGCTCCTTACATGAAACATACAGCTCTCTCGCAGAACAAACAATATCATCGACCGTGTTTACCAATTTCAGCAGTTTCGCTTCCCACCTCGCGTAATTACACGTTACAATAGTTCCAGGCAAGTTTCGTGAAACACAAACTTCGCAACATCCCCGATAATTACACCGACGATCCTCCACGTCTCGATCGTAAGCTCGCGCGAGCCACCGACAGCAATCGATAATCTCAAAAGTTCGCGGACCCCGATTCGCGAGGTCCTGCAAAAAGCGAAATGCAACAAAACCAACTCCGAATCGCTAAGAAGACTACCGAACCTCGATACCCCCCCCCCCCCCCCCTCCCCCCTCAGACTCTGCCGCGATGAAAATACGAGTGAACCCACGGAGATGATATTCGCGCTTTTTCTGTCTCACATTCGCCGAATCCGGATACGTGACAGGCGGCGTTATCGCCTCGTGCATGGGGTAAGAGGAGGCAAAAACGCGCACAGGTATCCCGTGATTTTGAAGATGCGGACGTGCGGGTCCGCGAGTGTCAATCGCGGGCGGGCGACGAAGCAATGTGACAAACGGTCGCGTACTTACAATTGACGCTGCAGGGTCAGCATGCTCTTCCCGGTGAAGTAAATACAGATGCGTGCATTTGTGCGGGGACGATAGGGGAGCAGAGATTTCTTCACGATCATTCAAGTTTAGCACTGATTTAACCAACAGGCATGGGGACCCGGCCAGTCCGTGGATCGCATCGACACTGGACCCCGCGGACCGTACGAACGCGCACTTCGCGACAGTTTTCGTGTACGAGGCACAGCGGACTCCCGACGATCGCTCACGCTCGTAACACCACTCCGTTTGACATAATTTATCTGGTGACCCCACGGCTGGTTACCCGTCGGCCGACGCAAAGCAACGCAGGGAGCTGCTAAACTGAGTGGTGGGGACAGGCAGGGATAACGTAAATATGTAGATGTCCTTGCAGCTCGTTAGCTCCAAGGCAAAACGAGGCCGTTCATTGGCCGACACACCTTCCCCTCTGTTTGCGCGGGTACACGGATTCGAACGAACATCTGCACAATATGCACGGTAAATTCTCGCGTTTCTTCTTCGATATACAACTTCTCAAACCGTAAATTATCTGTTGGTGATTAATGAAGAAGTGTATGATTCTTATATAGTTTATCGCAAGTTTGTAGCGGATTATACTGGGGCAATTACTTGTTCTGCATGTAGTGTATTTGAATACGGAGCGCTATGTCACGTGATCCCGAATGGAATATAAATTTCAATCGTTTTTTAATGAAGTTTTGAATACGCGCTTTTCTGTTTTATCCTAAGATCGAAATGACAGTGGATTGAAATATTGGTGTCTCGTAATAATGCAACAGCTGTCTTTTTAATTGCTCTGCTGCCCTCTAGTCACTGTTCACTGTTCAGTCTCGTGGTGCGACGTGTATACATATGTAGCACGTGTATAGTGCCGTTGCAATAAGTTGTTTTGACAGGTCGTAGGGTTACGATTCTATTGTAAATAAAGGTTCTTTTTAGTTATTACGGAAGGAAGATTGTATTAAATAATGGAGAACGATAGCCCTGTGATATACGGACTCGAATTTCAAGTATGCAATCGAACCTACAGAATCTCGAACAATTACAGTTATTTCGCAAAACATACGTTTTTAGATGTACACGACTGTAAAAGTTACTTTTCGCTTACTTAATAAAATTCACTTGCATACAATTTTACGAGCATCGAAATATATAGAAAATAACTAAAATTTATACGATAATAACAATGCTTTTCGGATGTTGTAGACGAGGGCATTGTCAGCCCAAACGGCGGAAACGGACATTGTTCGTTTTCTGGTTGGAACACAGTCATTGAAATTTAGTAATAACCAAGTTCATTTAGTGGAACTTAACGAGGAAACAGGTGGTTTAAAGACTCAAGTGTTTCACCATGCTGTCGGAGAAATCTGGTCTTTACAAGCGTCTCCCACAGAGCCCAATGTCTTTATTACATGTTACAATACTTTAAGCGGTAATTGTAATTTCCAATAGCATTTAATAGCCAGAAGATATCAGCTCCTTTTTTTTTTTACAAAAAACTGACAATACATTACGTTTGAACACAGATGACGGTAGTTGCCAAATGAAAGGGGCTATTTGGAAAATGCCGGAACTAAAGGAATACACAAACGATGTGGAAGATCTGAAAAAATTAGCCAATATCGATACAACGCCATATGGCACAGATCTTAAAACTATCGCCTACCATCCCATGGACTCGACGAAGGCTGTCTCAGTTGTAGATAATAAATTTATATTATGGGACTTGGCTGACAACGGACCGCAGGTAATAATAAATTCCTTGATTTAATGCTAATCAAGTTTACCTCTTATCTGTTACATTATTTAGGCTACAACTTCTGGTACTTTAGCTAGTAAAGGTCAGCCACGCTTTACGAATGGAAAGTGGAATCCTCACAATGGTTGCAATCAGTTCGTCACGCTAAATGAGAACAATGTTCGTGGATGGGACTTCAGAAATCCTTCTGAAGCATCGTGGACAATCTTGTCTGCCCACTCGCAGATCATTAGGTACCAAATAAGAGTGATTTATTGCTCCTTTTCTTAAAGGCTCATTCTGGGAATCACGCCGCAAAATTCGGCAAGATTCGGTGTTTTTTTCTCAGTGAATATAATGAATAACAATGTCAAACTTTTTTTCATTTATTAAGCTACTTATAATGTATAGGGAACATTTTTTTAAATACAGTTTTAATTGTTTTTTTGAGTTAAAAATCGCGCCTTTGAAAAGAAGTACCTCCCTGGCGGGAGTGATTTAAACTCACAGACTTATCTGAAACAAAAAACCAAACTGATTCTTAATCATTATGAGTACCGCTATCGCAGGTGCCAGAATTAGCGATGTAAGTCAACATTTAACAAAATTGCGCGCATTCAAACTTCAAGTCTCGAAATTTTCCATTTTCACTTCAAGCTTGAATGCGCGCAATTTTGTTAAATTTTTACTTACGTGGCTAATTCTGGTACCTGCGATAGTGGTACTCAAATGATTAAGAATCAGTTTGGATTTTTTGTTTCAGATGAGTCTGCAAGCTGAAATCACTCCTGCCGTCTTTTCAAAGGCGCGATTTTTACCTCCAGATAACATTGAACCAACACAATGAAAAGTGTATTTAAAAAATTATTCCGTATACATTATAAGTAGCTTAATAAATGAAAAAAAGCTAGACATTGTATTCATTGTATTCACCGAGAAAAAAAAACCTGAATGCTGCCGAATTTTGCGACGTGATTACCAGAATGACCACTTAATTGCTGTTGTTACGTTGAATTTTGAAGTAATAAGTAATTAGCTGTGATTTAAATTTTATGTTTAGAGATCTAGATTTTAACGCTAATCGTCAATACTTTTTATCTACATGTGGAGATGATGGATACATGAAGTTTTGGGATATCAGGTCACCAGCGGAGCCAGTGTTGTCTCGCATGGAGCATTCGCATTGGGTGTGGAATATCAGAATCAATCGCTTCCACGATCAATTGGTTCTGACTTCTAGTAGCGATTCAAGAGTAATATTATGCAGCGTCGCGTCAATTTCTTCGGAACCTTTCGGACATATAGTACCCCCCGAAGACGAATGTACACAAAATGATTATACTTGCAAGAAAGACAAGTAATTATAATGGGAATACATTATAAACACAATCTTCGAAGGAGAATATATTAAACACGATAATACTTTTAGGCTAGAAGATGGAGTTGTAGGTAGATACGAAGAACACGAAGATAGCGTTTATGCGGTTGAATGGTCATCCGCAGACCCTTGGACATTTGCATCGTTGAGCTACGATGGCAGGTTAGTCCTCAACAAAGTGCCCAGAAAATATAAGTATCAAATACTGCTTTAAAGGTAATTCTTATATTAAGTTAAAAATAAATTTTATAACATGCGGGTCAAAAGTAACTTTATTTATTTATTATTAAACACTAATGTTTCGTGTAAAACATGTATAAGAGATTGAAAGAATCTCACTTAAGAGTTGCATATTCTTTTTGCACACTTGGAAACTCATATTCGTACTCGATACTGATTTGTATTATTTACATTATAATCGTTCCGATATCCTACTCGCTACGTTCCTTAATTGCCCGTAAACTTTCGATGGTGGACTGCCCAGAATTAAGTTGCATATAGCTCTTCTGGCTAACTGTATGTTTTGGAAGGAGCCAAGTATATGAATTTTGCACTCCGCTAAAACAATCCTCGTCTTTGTAACATTCTCTATAGTAAACTTTGTTCGTCCGCCCTTCCCTGCTAATCTTCCGATCGCCCGAGAGAGGTGGTCACCTTTCAACGGCTTTACGTCTTGAATCTCAAACGACTCTACAAACAAATCGTCTAAACGTAACAGAGCCAACGCGTCTTCCACCTCGAATCCTAGAATGAAAGCCTTCACGAAATCAGCCCCCTTCTGTAGATTAGCGATGTCGGGGGTTTCCGGAGCTGCGCGTAATTCGACGTTCCGAGATTTCAAATTGAATCTGATTTGTAATTGTAGATGTTCCACGACAGGTGTGAATATTTTCATCCAGCTCTCTTTCAGAGGAGTGTACCTATGCGCGGGCACAGATATCTGAAAATATTTTATGTCACGTTAGGAACAGTATAGAATTTTAGTATTCGTGTTGATAAAACATATATTCAGTCCACCTTTCTCTGTTCACCGCCTTGAACGTTCCTTGGCCTTTTCGATGTTGTGTGTGGTCTTGCTTTTCCTTCTACGCCGTTGATTACTTCAACCTGGGGTAATGTAAGTATGCAGGATTATAAATGTACTAAATGAGAAGAAGAAAGTATTAACGTGTAAAGGATAAATTTATTTCAACATAACCTGCTTTCATACCTCCATACGATGCTCGCTCGCACGTCGTTTCTTCTTCTTCTTATTTTCCACAAATTCGGTGGTTTGGGAATCATCTTTTGCCTTCTCCTTATCTACACTCATTTTCGAGGAAATTATTCAGTTACTAAAGTAGAAACGTGTAATTCATTAGGACACAATCACGCATGTGTCTTCCTTAACCATGTGCTCGTCGAACTATTTATAAATACATAGTCTATGTATGAGGATACATTATTTCATATTTTATAAAATACTTTTGGATAACGAACAATTACTTGTTAATTGCATAAATTATTAAAAGGAAATATTATAACTAATTTGATATTTCAGTTCAATTAATGTAGCAGACTCCGAAATACACTAAAATTAATTTAATATGCATAAATACATTTTGTTTGCAATTAGGGGCAGATTTGTGTATAGAATAAGTAGGCTGCAGCCTAGGGCGACAAATTTTGAGCGAAAAAAATTGGAAAATATTTAAGGGGGGAGACCACTGTAATGGCTGAAAAGTAAGGGTGTATTCGGGATTTTTTTTCAACCAAACAACGCAAGTAAAGCAAGTATTGCTTAGTATAGTTAATATGTACATGTTGAAGGGTAAGAAATTTTTTTTCAAATCGAATACATAAATCCGTTTCCGGCATTCTCTTCGTAAAAATGTGTGCTGCGGCAAAATCGTGCCTGTGGCGTTAAAAAAATCATTTTTTGGGGGTAAAAAGGTGGGAAAATGTTGATAAAAAAATAGGGGGCCGTTAATTTAAAAAACTAATCGTCACGTAATAAAGACGGCTTTTTGTCAATTGAATGTATATGTAACTTTCTCTGTGTATTATCAACGCGGTTGAAAAATGTCATTCTGAGAAAAACGCGTTCAAAGTTCCCCTTGGTCAGTCGCGTGCTTGATACCGCTTCACGGAAAATACTATATCTCAGTCAATTTTACGAATTTCTTCATAAAATTTAGAGAGAGCATTCTTGAAACGTATGTCTTTCAGAAAATGTGAAAAAGAAAAAATCTATTTTTCCGATTTTTTTACTGTGGTCTTCCCCTTATACATAGATGGCTTGAGATAACTTTAAAAACAATTCACTTTTTTTCAGCAAATTAGCAAAAACTTACATATGGGTAGCTATATTGAATTAATTTTGAAATTGCCCCGACTCTTCAATTAAAATATTTGATATTTCACGGAAAGGGCGACAGACACTTGCTAGCCTAGGGCCGCCAAATCTTCAAATCCGCCCTTGTGGGGTTTAAAATATTACAGAAAAAACTAAATATTAACACAGTTCTTAAAAACAGAATTACTTTATTAAAAAATTATAACTCTATTATTACTTAATAAAATTGCGTATTCTATCACCAAGAGTTTTAAGATTCTTAGTACAGAATCATAAGACCATTAAGCAGTGCTTTCTGTTTGAAAAAATACTATTACAAATTGTCATATGTATAATCCCAGGAATGTATCGTAGTTCGTATTCATATATCCATCAAACATGAGACGATTCGTCACCAGTATCAGCTGCCATTGCTTCACGATTTTCATAAGCCCAGAAGCCATGAAATTCTATCAGAATACTGACCATTGTGTCACCTTGACCGCTGTAAAATACGAATCACAAAATAAATAAAGCCTTCTGTTAAAAAAATTTTAATCTGCAATCGGTTACGAATTTATTTACCAAGACAGCAAATCCTGCAACGTAATTTTACACGGATCTGCTGGCTTCACCATATCGAATATTTCATCTTTAACATCTTCGAAACTCACTGGCTCTTGACCATGCATCGTCATCTGTTCCTGTATGGCCTACATAATATACCAAAGTTTAGAAACGTATATCAAAGAAAATGTCTGAACTTAGCGAAACATTATGCGCATACGTACACGGAAAAAATAATTGAGGCAAAAGGTATCAAGATACCCGCGATTATTAATATCAAGAATTCGAAATAAATAATGCAAGCTCTGCGGTTCGTGCCTATTTTCTAATGCTAAAACGAAATCTAGATAGGTCTTGTAATCCATTTCTCCTTCGTAAGTCAAGCATTCCTGATACACCCTTTCAAGAAATACTCCAGTTAACGTTCCTGTGCCATACCTATTGAGAAACTCTTGTAAAATCAACACGATAATGAAGTGTTTCTTTAAATTGTTATGTTCAAGTTACCCCGCAAGTTCTTCTTTGTTAAGCATCCCGTTATGATCCCTATCCAGGTTAAGATACTGTCCGTATACTTTAAGTGCAGACGGGGCGGAAAACCAATTTGCTTCTTGCAAGTCTTTGGGTAAATCTTCGTCCCTTAGTTCCAAGAGATCGTCGAGGAAGCTGCACGCCAGAATATCCTGTATCCTAACTCTACCTGTTCGGAGGGGGTCAAGGAAAAACAGAAATTTCCTCACCGCTGTGCAGACGTAAAACGAATGAAAGGATTTCTCAAGCCCTTCGAGCTGAGGTAGGGTTGGTATCAATTCTAAAATATAGTTCTCTAAATCCTGTAAGAGAAAAATACAAATCGTTTAAATTGATCACAATAATTCAGAGGAATTTAAACATTGTGGAATGGCTGAACTTACAGATTCTCTGAGGTATCCTTGACCAGTGACATCATATAAAGAAAGACCGATTCTTGTTTGATGCAACCAAACTTTTCTCATAACATAATTAAATAACGCCATTATACTGATTCTACCATGAGGATCGCCTTGTTGCAGCTTAGCAAATACGACTGCAGTGAAATATGGGTTACATTTTGGTCCCGCTAAGTTACCTACTTTCTTAAAGTCTTCGTAGTTTATTAATTGCTCGTCACCCGATAAAGGTGGACTATGGTGCTTATCCAACAATACCCATAACGCTTTAAGCTCATTATTATCTAACAATTGTCGGGAGCGTCTTTGCAGGAATAACGCTCGTGTTTCTTCTCGTAATTTCTGTGGTAAGACCTCATCTTCTCTTGGTAGCTAAATTGCATAGATGAGTACACTTAAAGAAATGATTGTTAGGAACGTTTAAATTCTGCAGGCATATCCATTACCTTGAAATAAAATTTCGGAATCACTTTATACATTAAGTCCCTGTCCGTTGCTTTGGCTCCCTTCCATTGTTCATATATCTTTTGGAAGTACTTGTCCTCCTTTCGTTCATTTTCTTCCACTCTTCCTACCGCTGTGATAATAACACAATGGTTATACAATAAATATCTTAAAATGTATTACGATAATGTGTTTTAACAATAGTTATTTAAACTTAAGGCTTACACTTATTTATTACAGCACATCTTCGAAGTACCGTGTCGAGCTCCATTTGTTTTTGATTTGAATGACTAACATTAGATGTACTTTATAACACAAACATGGAAGCTTTCAGCTGATTTTTGTTTGACTATAGCGCGATGTGTATAGTCTAATAAATTTACATGACTGGGTTTCTTATTAAATAATTATAGGCATTTATTCTGAATGACAGGCATTGCAAGGTACAGAATAGAAAAGTATTATTAAATACAGTCATAAATTTCAGAATGTGAAATTGATTGTATTTATTTAATCCTGCATCACAGAGTCTGTGATTGTATCACCACAGACCAGGTATAGAAGTCCATTTGAAAAAATAAAATTGACCTCCACATCCGATTTATAGACGGCCGTCTCTAATACAGGCCTCCATCTACGATGTTGCAACACCGCATATCATCAGGCCGATGACTATGTTCAGACTGGTACCAGACGGCTGTGGTTGGACGAAAGCAGACGAAAGGCTTCAAATCGGCCTGATAAACAGCGTTGCCATTTTGGCAAGGTGGAAGCCTGTATTATAGCGAATTCAGGAGACTCGCACTGGGCGCACTGAGTGCGAATTTAAGCCAATCGGAAGCGAGGAGTGTGAACTTTTTCGGTTCCGATTGGCTAAAATTTGCACTCAGTGCGCCCAGTGCAGCTCTCCCGAATTCGCTATTAGAGACGGCCGTGGTGCTGCACATCCAACCATTTTTTCTGAATCAAGTTAAATGAACGAAATGTCTTGTAACGAATAACTCACAACGCAATAAAACTTATTAAACAGAATGGAATTAAATTGTTTAACTATTCGAAACTATTTAGTGTGAAAAATCACAGTCAATTTTTGAAAAATTTATTACAAAAATATCAGTATATAAAAATATATTAATCGTAAAAATTGTATTGCTATATGTATAAATTATTCGTTAGCAAATGCTAACGCCAGATGCTAAAGTCAGTGCAGATTTTTATATACTGATATTTTTGTAATAAATTTTTCACACTGATAAATATGTTGTACTTTAATTTTTCCTATAATTCCATATAGCTCCATAAGCCTCTTACATATTCTTGCCTACACTGCAAATGGCGGACACCCCCCACTACTCGCATCACTCTTTCTGTCGGCTGTTAGCAGTCTAGTGTAGTATATAGAAGTCTGTGACTATTACTAAAGTCTTGCGTTGTTATATATAGCAACTTTGCTAGGCTACAGCTCTGTTCTAAGCAAAGTTAGAAAAAAGTTATGAAGAAAAATTTTGTACTGTGTAACGAACTCTAGCTCTGTATGCCAAGATCCCTTTTTAATTGTTTCTATTCCTCGACTTCTTCTGCGCACTAAAGGTATAAGATAAGATTGCTGAAAACACAATACTTTACCTTCATGAGATATTTAATTTTGTATGAGAAAGCATCGACGAAGTATAGGATAGACTTATCACCTTATGGATGTGCATGTCGCCACCCAAACTGTGTTATCGACCCATAATTTCAGAACTGAATTTAGCGGCCTCTACTCGTGCACAGCGTCCAACTCAGCAACTACTCTGAAATGGTGAGAAATGCTGAAAAGTGTGTTGCGTGCTTTTATACGTGTGACTAGTTTAAAGTGTGAGTTTGACATAGGCTTTCGCTACGCTACGCTTTGACTCGATTTGTCAACGACTCATGCGGATTTCTCTCTGAAAATGCATTTCAGGGATCAAGACACTACGGCGCTCAAAAATGATATTTCTTCAAAGCTCGTGCAAGCTATAAATTACAAGATGACAAATTGTTTTGTTAGTACTTTGCGTGTAGCAGAACCCTTTCACGTATCGTACACCGAAAAGTATTACAAATTGGCGTTGTTACTGACATTCCCGCAAGTTTCTAATGCACTGTTTAATCATTTTAGCGAAGTAATAGTAATTGGATTCTATTTGCCCCGAGTATTAGTTCACCGCCGTCATTGAAATTTACAGTAAAATCTAATTCGTATATCTAAGCCTCGCAGAAAGTGGCATGAGTGTCGTGGGGTGCATGGATGCAACTGCAAATCGAGCATTCTTTAATTTTACAATCATACGGGATGCTCAATGTGTCGAATACGAGTTACATTTCTGAAGTTGAACTCTTTCAAATTTCAGATTTTTCAAATCTTCTCTCTCAACAGTAATTACATTCGAGTCATTAGACTCTCTTAATAAGGCGTGTATAGAAGGCATTAATTTGGTATATTAACTAACAATGACAATCATTGTTGGTACTACCTGCTCACAATAATATCGCAGAAATGTTTCTAAAACGAATGCCAATTATATGAAACGGGCCACTAACCGCCGCGCATATGTGTTGGAAAGAGCAGAATCCAATCAGCTGACCATACAAGGTAATCGTACATAGGATGATGTGCATGTGTCTGTCTTAAAATCAGAAAATTAAATCGATGCGACATGTGCTCGCGATTTTTACAATTCTGATTAATAATTCGAGTCGAGTAGAGTCATCGCGAAAAATTTGAAAAGGTTCCAAGTGAACCAGTCTTCGTAGCAATCTTGCAGTCTAGCAAGATCCTTTTTGATCGCGGGTAACGCGATCGTAGAGTCCCCGCTTTTTTCGCGTCCATCTACATATTTTGCGGAGGACCGCGGCTCTTACTTAGAGTAATTTTACCGCGAAATAATTAATGCGTCTGGAAAGTGGTTGACGCGGAAAGATGACAACGGAAAGCAGCGATACCTATTTGTGCTACGGATTTTTCCACTATCGCTTCGGTTGTTTAATGCCAAAATATCTTTTTTTATTAATATTTCGGAAACTGTTGAATGTTGAATACATATATGAGATTCATCAAAATCTGTAGCACATATACCTATCGCGGCTTTCCCTTGTGATGGGACACAAGTATCGAGATTATATATTATAATACCAAATTTGAAATGAATCGGATAATATTTGTAGAAGTTATGCAACATTTATTGCAAAGATGTACTTAAACAGGGTCACAAAAGTATTCGAACGGCATTCTAAAATAATTGAAAAACTAGTGCACAACGTCTGAAAAGCGTAATTGGAGCCAAAGGTAGCCTAAATGAATATTAATCTAAAATATGCTGCATATAATTAATGCGGTTCGAATATTTTTGTGACTCTGTTGCAGTACATCTTTGCAATAAATGTTTCATAACTTCTACAAATATTATCCGATTCATTTCAAATTTGGTATATACAATCTCGATACTAACGTCTTATAGTAGTTACAACATTACTTTTAGAACTTTAGTCTAACATGTATATTTTTATTGTTTACAGTTTTAATAGCGAGCGTTCGAATACTCTCGTGGCTCACTATAGAATAAATATTCATTTTATGCACCAATGCTAACACAGTATTGGTATCGCGACATTCACGAATGTATCGCGAAACTTGTAAAAAGTTTTGTAATAAGAAAGTGTATATCACGCATGTAATTTTCAAATATATACTTTCTAAGCCATCTGTGTTAAATTTCAGAAGCTTAATTAAAGTACACTCCTGTATGTAGATGTTAGATATTTTATAAACGAAGGAAATATATCACGCGTAATATTTCTATCTATTTTACTGTTAGCAGAACGTGCGTGTAGAAACGGCTTTTGTTATGAACGATGCTACCTTTGGAAGTCACCTCTGTTTACACGGCTCGGTGACGATATCCCAACACTTCGTAAAAAAATACGCGTGTATTGCCTCGCGAGTCCTGCCGCCTGCCTGCTCTCCCCCCACCAAAGCTAATATTCGCGAGGTACAGCGACGCGGCGCGGGGGTCATTCGTTCCGTGGACGTCGTTGAGTTAAGACGCTTCGATAGCTAGCTACGTATTTAAATGGTACGCGTACATTATGTACCCTCATATAATTACTTCCATTTATTATATGTCTTCTTCTTTACTCTCTATCATCACTTGCTGCTCCTGTTAATACAGTTTCGTCCCGAAATTCATTAAATATCGCGAGAAAACCGTTAGATGTTCGTCGCGTATTCCCTTCGTTGCCTTACCGATATTTCTGCACATTTAGTGCACACATATCGTGTCTCGGTATTCAATTACATCCCTTTCCGGGCATATTTCAAGTTTATTTGTTGTTTAATTGCCTTATGAATGTTTTAATACTTTTCTTTCAAACTTGTTGCATCGTTAGGTTACAGGCGTTGAGGTGGGAGTCGAAAGCCAAGGGCAAGCAACGCCATGACACTTGCTGGTTAATTTGAGCGGTGCTTGGATGGCGTCTGGTTTCATTCTTTGGAAAAAGGAGATAGCAATACGTGTGGTATACGTATTTTTCCTGTTATTTTATTGAATCATTGTTGGCTGTGAGGGTGATGGGTAACTTTGCAGTCGTTTAATATCGGGATGAAATGGGAAAAGATTGAATTATGATAAATTGAATAATTTTAATCAGATTTCTTTAAAATTTTTAAAATGGCGTCGGTAGATGTTTACGAAATATTGGAATGATCGAATTCTATTTCATTTCGGTCGCGTTTACGTTGAATTCAACGATATTTCAATGATGTTTAAGAATCTATCTCTATGAAGCTGTTGTAATTGCATTTACCTTCGGTTTTGAATGCAACTTTTGTTCTTTATGTACAGAAACTGCGTAGTTGATCAAGGACATGCTATTCAAGCATGAACAATTGATGAATTTTGATTCTTGCCATGAATTTTGGCTATTTATAAAGATCGTGATATATTTTAAAGTATTATTCGAATAACATGAACGTGCTTACAACTTTAATGACGAAAGCCACTACTACGATTCATTTAAATGTAATAGTTATTTCTGAAGTAGTATATTTTGGATAATATCGTGTGAAATGAAAAGCTGCTCGTATCGAGCGAGCATTCTGTACTTTCGCATCACACCTTGTATTCTAAATAACAAGGAGCGAAAATTCCTTGGTTGGTTTCAAAGAAAACGATATTACCTCGCGACAAACAGTCGATGAAACCATATCCACCCCACCCTCCTATCCCACTTATTTTTCAGAGATTGTGGCCGCGTGCAATGCGGCCAAATAGAATCAGTGTTTATGACATACGAAGTTTTTCGTTTTGAAGAGCACAGTTGCTCATAGTAGAGCGTCGTTAACAATTTCGGGATACGCGTGGGTAGAGCCAGTGTTTTTTACGCAATTTGTATTCTATCACGAGCGTCGCGGCTCTCATCTTCGAATCGCGAGACTCGAATCTTTCGGGCGCGTTGGTAGTCTACCATTTCTTTTTTTTTTTACTTTTGAAAGCGAAAGTCATTGTCGGAAATTAGAGTCAGTTCGTCAGCTGAAGAGGAGATTTGTGCGCTGAATTTTAATGGAAAGATGTAAGTATGCATTTCATTAAATTCCTTTTAAGTAGAGTTCATTCTTCAATATTTTAGAAAGAAAAAAGTTAAAAAAATTTAGAAAAATTAATTTTTAGAATAGACTCACCAAGCAATTCAAAACTAACGAAACATCTTATCATTTAGACATTTTAAAAAAAAAATTTTGTTAATTTTTTCTTAAAATGTCTAAATTATAAAAAATTTCGTTAGTTTTGAATTGCTTCGCGATTCTTCATCAAAGTTATTCAAACAATCGTAACTTTGGAAACAAATTCTAATCGTGTTCTGTTCCTTCGTTCCAGTCTGGGCGCAGCTGAGCAGCCTGACGACTTCTTCTGAGCAGCTTGATGACTTCTGAGGAGCTCGATGACTTCCCCTGATCACTAGCAGGAGTGTTGGCGTCTCCGTCACCGAGGCTCAGCGAAATGTGAGTGCGCATGCATTATGGTTCCTCTGGTCACTCAATCATGTCGTAGGACGTTTGGTCCGAATCGACACGAGTGACCGGTTGTATACGTGCTTTGGCGAGCATAATGACCGCGGGTATGGTAATCATGCCCGTGAATTGTAACATTTTGGCTGTATATGTATTTATTAGACGAGGGCTAGGGTCTTCTTGTACACCGCGTCTTTTCAATAGAATCAAATTATAATCATAATTTCCAAGATATATCATTGATCATACATTGATGTAGATATTTATTAAATAATGCACATAAAGGTGCATAGCAGCTCAGAAGGTATTGGTATGAATATCAATACGGCTGAATGCTAATTTTTATGGAGCGAAGAAGTTTGATACTCTCAGACTTCACAGCTACGATCATTTTTATTTAATATGTAGAGGAAAAATCGGATGCCCTCCGATTTCGTCATTGCGACGATTATAATGACTTGAATTTCTTTTATTTTTCTGATACTACGTGTTCAAAAGTAACTTGATTCCTAAATGATGATAATAGACATAAAAGTCTAATTCCTTTCTTATAAAGGTCACTCGTTTGCATACACAATAGAATAATTAATTTGCATGTGCAAGAAGACAATTGAGGGTGGGCAAATTTCAGATTCAAAGTAATTAGCATGAGAACATACTTTCTTGATTTATGAAATTTACTTTGAAGATGGAATCGCTCGTTTTAAATTCTTAAAGTAAATTCTTGATGATTTAGAATAATTTTCTTAAATAATTCTATTTTAGAGACTTTTTTCTTGCTAATTAATTGTCGAGTAGAGTGATTTTTCTTAATGATGCAATCTAAAGTAGAGTCCTTTTTTATTTATCAAACTTTAAACTATTGACAAGTTGAAAGTCGAGTCACTTTCCTTAATGACTAATCATATATTCTAGTTGAGGATTTTCAGGATATCTTTCCGTACCTATTGCCTTTTAACGCATCCACGTGCCCAGGCGCTACTTGGGTGTGTGAAAACAATAGGGCACGATGACTTTCTTTACTAAATAATTACATTTTGGCGGCTGGCATTGCGTTAGTGTATCGTGCACGTTGCATTTTCCACCTGTGTGTGTTTGTGTGGTTAGGCGGTGGAATTTGCGTCGGTGAAAAATTTTCATTAAAGGCCAGGTTAACGAAACTATAACATTATATTATTATTCGTGGTAATAAGGATACCATTGTATCATATTCCTTGTTGTACACGATGATCATTCTAGTAAATAATCTTGGAATATGAAACTTAATCAATCTCGTACAATCAAACGGGAAAGTAATAACGATTGATGTATGTACCTAATACGTACAATGCGCATCATCAAGTAATCCATTGTTTAAAATTGAAAATAATTAATTGCTATATAAATCATACATACACGCAATGGTCACGGCCTTTGCCAGCCGATTTCAGTGAAAACTGGTACGTACTTATTAGAGTGTGATTGTGGCCAAGCTCGGGTGACGGAGTCGTCCCGGGACGGTCTCTCTAGTGTAGGCTTTTGCACCCGGGCGGAAATGCTTGAGTATCGTGGAGTGGGTTGACTGATGATTGTGTTTGAGAGACTGTTTTGTCATTTTTTAAATATAGGTGTTGCGTAGGATAGGTAACTTACCTTCTGGTACGAATGTGTGACTTAAATATAAGTAGGTAGGGCCGGGGCAGGTCGTCGTATTCTCTGATGTTCCCCCGCGCAATATTCCCCCGCGCGATATTCCCCCGCGCGATGACCTGCTTTCAGGAAATTTGTGAGAAAAGTCGACGGCCTGACTAGCGTGAGTGGGGTATGCCCTCGCTTCTAGCCTCGCTATGTCGACTTTTTGACGCCAGTGAGACATTGCACATTGTCGCTGGTCGCGGTCGGCAGGACGGGCCTGGGCACGCTATTAACTTTCAGAAGAGCTGACCGCCTGAAGCAAGACGTGGCCAAAGAGACGCAGATAGCCCGGCCAAAAAAAGGCCACATCATGTGGGCTAGGCCAAGAATGGCCCTGTATTCTCGGATGCAGGGTCATTCTTCGTAGGTATTACTTTGCCATTATGCTCGCCGGTAGTTGTAGTAGTAGTAGTTTGGTTGGCTATAGGCTGACCCATCGACACCCCCCCTCCCACCCTGAAATTTAGCACACCGCGTTTTCAATTAGGGTTGCGAAGAAGATTACGGGGTCAATTAGTGTTCCGACTAAATTGTGATTACGGTTTGAATTAGCGTTGCGAATCAAATATTCCCCGCGTTTGGTTCCAGCATAGCGTTGCGAATGAATGTCGAGCGTGGTTGCTTGTAGTGTTCCGAAAAAAGAGTCGCGATTGTTTTTGAGATTGTTCTTGTATTTTGAATTGGAGTTACTAGAGTTTGGTTCATTGCATTACTTTTGATTCGTGGTATTCTTTTTACTAGAGTTCCGATGCGATTTATCGCATTTTTTTTAATTACTCGTCCTAGTGGGATACTTAATATTTTTTTGAGTTAGTGTTGCGATGATGACTGATCGCGTTTATAATTAGAGTTGCGACCCCAATGCCCCGAAACTGTCCTGGGACATGTCCGAAGACATGTTCCTGGGAAAAAGGAGTCCCGAGCAGCTGGCTTTGCTGCACATGGGACCCCACACAGCCTTCGGGAAGGCTGCAGCGAATTAAAGTTAGAGTTGTGTATTGCGAGACACAGGTGCACTGAATTTTTATTAGTGTTGTGAAAAATGAAACCACCCACGTGGTGGTTCTCGGTAGCTTTTTATATTTGTTAAAGTAATGTAGCTCCTTGGGAGCTTCTTCGTTTGCTATTCGGGATTTGTATCGAGTATAGTAGAATTTTCTGTAATGAAGCATCATCCGGGAATTTTGAAGTTGTTTGAGAAATTAGTGCTGCGAGTAGTCCAAAGTCCTAGTGACTATGCTCGGGAGTTGATTTTAGTCTGTAATAAGTTAGCGTTGCGAAAGAAAGAAACGGTCCACTCGCGGTTTTCTTGCATTAATGAGTGGGCAATGATCAGCTGTCCTTCTGGCTACTGATCATTTTTTGTAGCAGCCCTAAGTGGCTGCACCATCCTCCTTCTACTACCACCACCTACCCACCCGACAAATGTTTTCGTTGTTCATATTATTTTCAGATTGATAAGAAATGTAGTTTTTATTTTTATAAATTTTCAATATTCTTTGGCATTGATCAAAATTCATCCGCGATTGTTGCTTAATTTGATGATGTTGACACGAAATTTGCACTGAAAAAGTAGATAAATGCAATTCGGCACTTTATATTGATAGTAAATTTGCAATATTAACGCGTGCTCGTTGTTGCTACTTTCTGCATGAATGTAACTTCGATTACTGCGCAGTAAACTGCAACCCTTAAAAATACTTTAAAAAAGTAAAAAAAATACGCCAAGTACATGATAAAATCGAGGACGGAAAAGAGTAAACACAAAAAAATAGAAGAAAATATAAATTGTAAAAAAAGATGTGATATCAAAACGAGCTGCAAGTACATAAAGGTGCATTCCACAAAATGTCGGCGGTATGAGTAATGGAATGTATGAATACAACATTTTAGTTGCGTATATGTAGTTGTGTCATCTTAAGCGCAAGTGGAAAGCACCTTTATTATGTACTTGCAGCTCATTCTGATTTCACATCTTTCTTTACAATGTATATTTTCTTCTATTTTTTTTGTGTTTATTCGTTTCCGTCCTCGATTTTATCATGTGCTTGGCGTATTTTTTTTACTTTTTCGATTTTTTTTTATGGGGATCTCATTTCTCTTTACAAAGTATGTATGTATTTTATATGTATAGTACTTTGTGTACAGTACATGGTGCGCGAAACAGCTTATGGCGCTGAACGTATTTAACATTGAACTGTATGCACAACCACAATTATTAATACCTTTCGAAGAATATTATGTATGCATTTTTAGCATTTCGTGGCCAAGCTTGTTTGTCTACTTGTAAATCATCAACAGATACCCACGTGGTGCCCTTACCCCTTACCATACTCGTGTAATGACCATGGGTAATACTTTTACCGTGGTGGAAAATCGTTGTCTTAAGTTTATAACAGTGATCCCCCATTTGTATTTTAGTAGTAGGTATTGCTTTGTAGGCTGTTTTTTTTTTCACATTCAAATTCGGAATTATTATGCGCCCAAAGCGGCTGCTGTTCTTCCGTCTTGTAATTAGGCATACTTAAGCGCCCATAGTGACTGCCGTTTCTTTTTTCGTTAAAATTGAGAAGTATAAGACTCCCAAAGGGGCCACTCCTTCTTTCTATCAGTCTTGAGAATCGTTAGGCGTCCATAGAGGCTGCCGTTTCTTTTCTCATTAAAATTGAAAAGTATTAGACGCCCAAAGGGGCCACCCCTTTTTTCTATCAATGTTCAGAATCATTAAGCGCCCAATGCGGCTGCTCGAAATTTTTCTGAATGTCCGAATTCCGTGGCGCTCGATTTGTAAATTGCGGATTTCAAATGATCTCTGTTTTACTCGTGTAGAATTCTAATTCCTACCACGTGTAGCGTTACAATCTTATTTTAGACTGAATCGATAACGTTGGGTGTGACATGAAGATGGTAAGCGGGCTCGCGAGCCCCCCGAGCGTGTGACACAAAATTACATTGCGTGATGGGTCTATCTTATACTTCGTCTACGCCTGCATCACAGAGTCTGTGATTGTATATTGTCAGCTGTAGATGCCGCTACGGACACGTTTATTGTAGTGGAGAAATTTAATGTATAAGTAGTTAAATTAATATTTGACTAAATAGAATTTCATTGTCTTTGTTTGCTGTTTCCTGGTTCTGTCGAAAATATTTAACAAATATTATACAACGTTTTGTTTATTGCAATTGTAATTATTTTTGAAGGGTTAATAAATTAAAGATAGATACAAAAAGTGTATTTGTGAAATAGATGAAAGCATTTTTTCGCTGCAAATTATTTTTTTGATGTGTCAGTTACCGATTGTCTATAAAGTAATACTTGTCTGAACCGTTTCATCTCATTCCTGCGAGAGGCCGGTAGTGTAAATCGCACAAAGCGCGAAATTCATGCATTTAAAAAAGTAGATACGTATTGTTATTATTACCTATTTTCGTAAGTCAATTTCATAAGAATCGAGCTTACACAGTTAGGAGTACTTAGCTAAATTTGTCAATTCGATTCTCACTTTTTGAATATTCCATTTTATAAATTTGCCAGAGAAAAAGTACTCGAATTTTTGCTATCAATGTAGTTACACCCACGTTCAGAATTTAACCCAGTTTTAGATTATATAGAATGTAGAAAAAGTAATGATCATAGCTTTCAGGTGTGAATCTACATTTTTATTCCTAAGGGTACCATCAAATCCCTTGAAAAATAGGATACTTTTAAAATTATATTTAAAAAAAAAAGGAAACGTTATAGTGTTGAAAAATTTATTGGGCTGTTTTTGTACATCACCGAAAATAATAAAAATTATTTTTGCATATTTTATCTAATACTGCTGTCTGTTGGTGGCTGTGACTGGTCCTGGTGATACAAAAAAAATGCTCCCCATCTCCGGAATTTATAACGCCTTGTAGAATTACATATCTGAAATCAACAAACTAAGAAAATTCATAAAATTTATAAAATTGCCCACCCCTATTTTTGAAGTGAATTGATAAGAGTGTACCCTTAAATTGAATAAATTGTGATTTATGTTATTCAAACATGCCTTTATCATTAGCAAAAAACTTCTCGTAAGAAACTGTTTCCGTTACTTCGAAATAAATTCATAAAGAAATGGTACTTCTTAATACGGTCAAGGGTAGCCAACCCCTCAATGCAACTCCTTCGTAAAAAAAATCTGTGAGTCTCAGATAGCAGTCCCGATCCGCGAAAGTGTCGCCTGTTAAAACATCACCCTTACTTCCCTCTAGATATCAGGAATGCAGAAACCACCCCACGTACACTAATATGGTCCTTACTTTCAACCTGCGATTTATTCTGCTCCCACCCCATAATGTGGTTTCATTTCATAAAAAAATAGTCCCTGCAAAAGATTATTGCAATCGGATAATAGGAAAGGGTGCCGACCAAGCCTTAAAGTTTAGAATTCATCAATGGTTTGAATTTGAAGAATTTCTCAAAAATGATAAGCCCAATCGAAATTTCGTTCAAATAATATTAAAAGAGCATTCAATTTTCTACAATTAATATATATATAATTTGTTCGTGCTTCCAACCATTTTTTAGATAATAGCGTTTGAATACAGGGAGGTCCGCGCTCCACGCGTTCCACTTCTACGGCGTGACGCATTGTTTATACGCGCATAGTGCGGACCTCTCTATATTCAAACGCTATTATCTAACAAATGGTTCAAAGCACAAAAAAATGATATACACAATAATTGTAGAAAATTGAATGCTCTTTTAATCTTATTTCAGCAAAATTTCGATAGGGCTTCCCATTTTTGGAAAAATTCTTCAATTTCAAACCATTGATGAATTCTAAACTTTAAGGCCTGGTCGGCACCCTTTCCAGTTGTCCGATTGCAATAAACTTTTACAGGCACTACTCTTTCACCAAATGACACCGTTTTAGGGGGTGAGAGCAAAGAAATACGAAAAAAAATGTCGACACGTATAAATAAGGGCCACCCTCTCAACAAAGAAGCCCAATCGCGAATGATAAAATTGCAAAGTGCTCGGTGTTTGGCAAAGGAGGGGTTCCCTCGAAACTCTCTCGTGACGTTGGACGTGGGAGCGTCGTAATTAATTAAACAAATGAACGCGGCTGCCGGGGCTTATCGGACATCAAAGACGAGAAATGATCCGTGTAGGATGAATGGTGGGCCGCCGCTAAGCCGGCTGCAGTAGTAATCCAGTGGAACGGCGAGCGGTATCGCGCGGAGAGACATGTCGCTGGTCGAAACTCTCTTCCTTCTGGCGATTGTTCTCACGTCAGGTAAACGAAGTCACGTGGATCACTCGAGGCTCATCCGGGAGTACGTTAAAGTGGCCTGTCGTTCGAAGGAACAGTGGGCATTCCCTAATTTCGTCTCCTCTTCTTCCCTTTTTCAAACTCGCGCACAGAGTGCATAGCCCATCCTCCTTTATATACCCTCGTTCACTAGGGGTGTTTAATAGAACAGCACCTCAAGGGTAGTTATTAATCAAGGACCGAGACGCGTAGTTGTTTGTATCACAGGATAGTCGGCTTCTTCTAAACAGATTTATTTTCTGCTTCCCGTGGTTCCAGCATACACGTACCCGCAGAACACGCTGCTGAACGACGTGGGGACGGTCATCAAGTCCGTGTTCAAAGCTGTTCATGAGCCTGCCACATTTAACTTGTACACTAGGTACGTATGGTGTGACTACTCGTTGAAGGAATGGAGTTGCATCGCGAACGATATGCTTGGCATTTACCGTGGCTGCATGGTTGCGTCGGGTTTACATGGAAGCTCCTGTTAAGTCGCGCTCCCACTTGTATAACTCGCGGCGCGGAACAGCATTGGGGAAGTTGGAAATAGTTATGTTAAGTGATCGTATTCTAATTCAGTGAATCATGATTGTCGAAAATGAGCTCTGGTTAAGTTTCTTCTACTCGGAATTTTAATTAGTCGAAGTGTTAATGGAGAAGGATTTTTATGCCTTCTGTTTGGACTTTATTGAGTAGGTAACTCGTCGCGGAAGTTTAATGTTGCAGTTATAATCTCACAAGAGAAAGAAGTATAGCTTTAATCCAGGCTTAATCGTTTTCAGATATGCAATTAATTAGGGTAGTGGAGCTTTCTTAGTCCTCACAAATTGCAAAGTAATTTCCGACATTGAAGATTTTGACTTTAAATAAGCAACTTGTGCTGCACCATACATTAGTCATGTGGGAACGAGGCTTAAGAGCCCATTTTCCTCCCCCATTTAAAGTCCTTCATTTAGGAATCTTGTCCTCTTTATCGTCGACGTTAATTTTATATTCGATATCTGGTCATTACTTAATTTCTGTTTTATTTACAAATGGCACGCTAAAGTTAGTTAAAACGCGAAATGGAACAGTGGGCTGGAGAAGATGGTAATCGAAGACGTTCAAGAAAGTTCGCGCTTCTCCATGGTAACGGAGAAGTTGGCGCCGCGAATTTTTCGCCCGTACGTAGCTGACTTTATCGCTCGTAAACGATGCAACAATTTTTTAACGATACGTGCAATCAGCAGCGAGCGGCGAATTCTATTCTCAGCGCTGACGCTCCACTGACTATCATCGATGCGTGAATATCGCGGACGCGCCTCCTTTTCTTCTTCTTTTTTCACCCCACTCTTCCTCGAAAACGAGGCGCCACTTCGAGCGGCCGGAGGATTTCCTCGATATTTCCACGCGAAGCGATCGTTTCCCCTCGCTGGGAAAAATGAAAATACTCAAGGAAGAGAGGCATGTACTTCCATTACTCACGCTTTCGTTATATTCTTCTCTCGGAGCTCTCGAAATCCGAAGAGAATTCTTAAATTCTTTTAGCAAGGACGGAGAGTAATCTCGAGATAACTGAAGGTGTGGCTATTTACTTTATTTATTCTTTTTAACCTGATAACCCGTTGATAGCAGCGCGGAGAAATAATTACAGATGTGCCAGAGAAATTTAACTAACCTAAACTATACTAATAAAATTTAAATAATTCCAACTAACTTTAGCGGAAAGTAATGTATCTCTCGTAACTTTCGATGGCAGAGAAGTATGACCTTTAAGAAGATAAACAGAATTGGAGATATTCCACGATGATTAGCACCAGAGATCTGCTGACATTTTCAATAATCGACTTCCCTATTTTTCCCCATTTTTCTTTTACAGAGAAAATCCGTTTGGCGAGGAGCAGTTGTTTTTAAACAACACAGAGGTCCTCTACGCGTCCCACTTCAACGAGAGTCGGCCAACCAAGTTCCTCATCCACGGATTCAGCGACACCGGAAACGAAGCCTGGGTACGAGGTTTGATAGAGGGTACGCAAACACGCTTGATAGAGACGGCTACGCGAAGAAGCCCGGCGAAAATAAACGAAAAACGCGATCAAGGAGAGGGGAGGCCGATTCTCGAAGCACATTACTAGAAATGTCGACGAGGAGGAACGAGTGAAATTTAATTACAATCAGGGTCAATTCGTTTCGGTAAACACGGAATCGACGTCGTCAGGTTCAAGGGTCACCGCGATAACGGCTTAATTGATCATTTAACGAGTTTTTGCTCGCTTGCGCTAAGCTCCTGACGTAACTTGGAAATTTCGAATTAGAGTCTGTGCAGGATCCTCTGAGGCAGGCCCTTCGACCCTTTCGCAGGGTGTTGGAGTGATTTCTTCATTGAATCTAAATGTTCTTTGGGAGCGATTTGTTTTCTCCTTTTCGTCTCTGGTGTATGTTTTCTTCTAATGTTTGATTTCGATCTATTTATTATCTTTGGTATGGAATTTTTGCTCAAAATTCTTGTTCTATTAGGTTCTAAAGATTAAATCCCTTGTGCTCTGTATTTTCTCGTTGAGGCTACGCTCATCTCGCTGTATTCAGTTAATTTATTTTTAAACTTCACTGTGCCAATCGTTGCTGGTGTTCTTTATTTATTATTCAGGCATGGTGTGATCTTTATTTAGCTTCTGAATCTCTCCAAAATTCATGTCTCTGTTCTTCTTATTTTTCTCGCAAGTTTCATCATTTAATACTAGAATTCAATGCCCGCTTTTCCGGAACTCCTATGTATCGAATTTCATTTACGTGATCCGTTTTACACGGGCCTCTTCAGATATTGTAGAAGCAGGGTCAGCGGAGCATATTTTCCTCGAGCGTAGAGTTGCGGGGTGAGTTACAAATTAAAAGATCGAATAACAAACATTAGTACGCCAACAAAAAATAAAAAATGGTAAAATGTCTTCTAAATTTCCGAATACCTATGGAATTCCACACACAGCAAAATCTCAAGTGTGGAATACTCCACACAACTCACAGCAGCCCTGCCTAGAAGAGCCCTTATCAATAGATTTTGTCTAACTTTGATCGTAATCTCTTGAAAAACTACCCAATTTCAAACATCCTCCTCTACATGTTCCTGCTATCTCAATTCTATTTCACACACAATATTTCATCTCCTTCAAATGTGGTGCCTGTTTTCCCCATTCCTCTTCAATTTCCTAAACATTCTCTTATCGTTACTAAAACATTTCGTGCCGCCACGGAATGTCACGTTATAAATGGAATCTTGGAGCGCAGAAAATTGTATACCAATGATTGATTAATCAAATTTCATAATTTCAAGCTCCCCCTCCCCCCTACATTTTGTTATAAAATCAGAACGTATATACTCTTGCTGATTCGACGAAAGTTCCATGTGCGATAAATGTCGTGGGTCACCACCCACGCGGCACGGAACGTGTTAAAGATCGCCACGCGTTCGTGTATGGGTTGCAGCGTATCTGCTTCACGAAGATGTGAACGTGATAGTGGTCGGATGGGGCATTTTGGCGGCCGACGTCTATCCCGTGGCAGCTAACAGCACTCGTCGCGTTGGCGAGTTCCTTGGGGATTTCCTGGAGTTCTTGAACCGCGAGTCCAACCTCGAGTACAAGGACGTACACATCAGCGGGCACAGTTTAGGGTCTCACGTGGCTGGATTCGCTGGCGCTTACCTGGATGGACGTATTGGCAGAATAACAGGTGCGCTTCAATCTTCCAATTGAAAGTGTCTAGGTAGACTAGGGAAATAAACTCGTAAACGAAGCAAAGAAACAAATAAAAACGCGTCTTTACTCTTTGGGCTTCAATTTGTTCGCACATTAATCAATTTGACCAATTTTGCAGATGTAGCAAGTGGAATAATTCCATAATTTTTTAAGAGTCCTTGCAGAAAACGCTGTCAGTGCCAAAATTAAAAAACAAACTTTATCGAATAATGCTCTACGTACCAATGATTTTTGGCGCTTGCAGTGTCCTTACAAGGACTCTTCTATTAATAATTAAATTAATCGTACGCAGTATGAACTCTTACATTTGTAGAAAATTTAATGAAATCGATATGGTAAAACCGGCAGATTTTTGGAAATTTTTCTGGAGAAATTATGAAGCAAACCATTTTGAACTTTTTTATGTCTGTTTTATGGCAAAAATATGCAGTGTAGATATCGCTATTGACGCATCTTGCTACAGCGTCGCCGCCGAAGTTGCAAAACGTTGGGGCTAAATCAGAGAAAACTATTCAACCAATCGACTTGCCCTTACACATGCAACTAGATAATTCCAAATTTTTATCGATAGGAATATTGTTAAATCGTGATATTAACTATTGTGTGATACATCTGTCGAAGGCCTGGATCCAGCAAGTCCCTTGTTCGTGACGATTTCTGGCATGGTCGACCCGGAGTTCAGATTGGACCCAGCCGATGCGCAGTTCGTGGACGTGATTCACACGAGCGGGCCAGCCTTTGGATTCTTGGCACCCCTGGGTCATGCTGACTTCTATCCTAACAACGGGAGGTTCCCTCAGCCTGGGTGCTCGTTTTTGCCAACTACAAGTAAACATCTCATTCGTTCTTTTTTTATTGGTAGTTCGCTTGTGGAGAGTGAGAGATGAGAGTTGTGGATATTGTGATTGAGTGGCAGAGGATTAGTACAATTTTTACTGGAATTCAACCCTCTGGTTGCATTTTCTATGCTTTTCTTGAACGCAGCAAAGTTGCAGTCATTTTTGGCATTTTTTTAGGAAGATAACGAAAGAAACAGAAAATTTAATATGAAGTCTGTTATTGTCCAACTCTGGCCGAAAAAAATTGTATTCTTTCTTACAGAACGGCAGCGGTATAGCCGTGAGATTGAACACCGTGGAAAAAGTCGCTCTTCAAGATCTTACGTATCACGGCTCTACCGCCGCCATTTTGTAAGAAAAAAGTACGATTTTTTCCGGCAAGAGTTGTACAATAACAGGCTTCATATTAAATTTTCTGTTTATTTCGTTATCTTCCTAAAAAAAAGATGCCAAAAATGACCGCAACTTTGCTGCGTCCAAGGTGGCCTAACCCCTTAAGGATACTTATAGTTTGGCTGGATAGTACTACCCCCATTTATTATTATGCACTTTATTAGTGCATAGAAAGGGTCTGCCAGCCTGGAAAAAATATCCCAATTCCCTAGCAGTAGTCAAAGTGTTAATACAACCGCAATGCTCGTCAGCTTATTGCAGCCACTCGCGAGCGCACCAGTTCATGACAGAGAGCATAGGGAGCACGGCTGGATTCAAGGCAAGGACCTGCGAGAGCTGGGAAAAGTACAAGGAGGGACGTTGCGGTTACAATCCAGTCGTGTTAATGGGAGAATACGCGTCCACGTCGTAAGATATCAAACCTTTTGTAGCTGACCACTGGTATTTCAGACATATTTAAACAACTTATTTATTTAAATAGTATATATACAGGCAAAGACTCATTAGAAACAACAAAAGAGAACCAAGTCTTTACATTCGATAAAAAAAAGTCAATACTATTTCTATCGAATTAATATGCCTGAAATAGCAATCGTGAGGCATAAATGTGTCTCGCACGATAATTTCTGCCGAGTGCAAACGACAATTTCCTTCCAATGGTTGCAGATTACGAGGAAAGTTCTATTTGGAGACGAACGACGCACCCCCGTTCGCGATAGAGTGAACACGCTTCGCGAGGGCGACGGGAAAGAAGCTTTGGACCACTGTGGGCGGCGACGATACTTTTGCGACGATGACACAGAATGATCCGTACTAGTCATTTATAAGTTACTTTTATTTATGCAGGGTGCGCAGCTTTAATCGAGATCCTTTTCTTGTTCGTCTATTGTTTGGTCGTGCATGCCCTTTAAAAAGTACAAATTATATTAATTAAACTGGTATGCTCGGACGATAGGCCTTTTCCTCGCTCGTGTACTCGTGCCGACGGAAAGGGAGAAATAAACGTTTTATTGGTTACATGAAACCTCGCCCCACCATCGTTCATCCTGATAAATTGTTCACCGTGCCGCGTGAAAGCGACAGGCGTTGTGAAATTTTAATGTCCATCGGGAAATATGCACGATGGAGTATATAATTCATCGAGATTGCGATTAATAAATACAGAGACGGGATATTAGAATTTAATGCAGTATTCTTGAAGAGTGTCTGCGCAAGACTGAAGAAATGTCGTTTCGGAAGCGCGTCTTTGAGGATTAATTTTTGCATCATGGACCGAATGTACTTGCTAATACTTTTAACGGTGCAATTAGCTGGTGTTTTGTGTGTTAATGAGAATAACGTTATCAGAGACTACTTTGGGTTCAGGAAGGTGAAGAGGGTTGTGGGATTCTCTTGTGGAAATGTGGAAAGTGCGTAGGAAACTAGGAACTCGACGATCTTTAAATTGTGCTTTATTTACACGTTCAAATGTTCATTGAACGCTTTGTGCAAAACAGATGACTTTAGGCTCGCGAAGACGTTTAATAATATGTACATCACGTACATTTCCATGGTGGACTCCGTGCCTGAGTCGAGCCTGGACCTTAGGAAGATCCTGGAAGCTGACTACCACCAACTGGGCGTTTTCTTGGATTCTCGATGCAATAGTAAGCGTTACGCGAGAATCCTCGTCGATGTAAGTGGTTTATTAGCGGAATTTTATGAGGAAATGGCAGAACGATAGCAGAATGCAAATTGGTCGAGTTAAATGGAACTTGGAAATTGTTGAACGATATTACTATTAATTGAAGGGTGCTTGTAGAAAACACTGTTGTAAGTGTCAAAATTAAAAAAAATTTCCTCGGGAAATATTCTATGTGTAAGAATTACAAGAAAGCTTTCAAGCTTTATTCCTCCATCTGGGTTGCTAATCTAAAAAAAAGTAAGCGTGAAAATTTTGACTTGGATGCAGGCAACGAGGTATTCCATGTACGGCGAGATGCACAAATGGCTGATCCTGGGATCAAACCTGAGCCACAGCTTGCAGATATTAAACGACGACGCGTTTTCTATCTCCACTGACGTGGTGGTAGCTGTCCCATCAGCGGACGATTATATTCTGTACGACGTGTACAATCCGTGTAAAGATCGAGGTGGATCGACCAACGTAACATTGTACGCCACATGGGACAGTGAAAAAGGATTGCACGTCACCTTGACTCAATCGAAATTCGAGAGGAGGTCGAATTTGCACGGAATGAAGCTTAAAGTTGGGGTTGTAGTAAGTTGATATTTCAAAGCGAAGTAATAATTAGAATAATTATCTTCTATGGCAAATATTGAACAATGCTCGAAATACTGTAGGATATAAATTGATTAATAAATGATTTTCGGTTGAATAGAAGACGAGATACATAATTATTTCATTTGTAATAACGCTTGGGCTTTGTAATAAGTATTTATTGCAGCTGAATTTTAGATTGCTATTAGTGATTAAAAGTTGGCAAAATTTCTTCTTGGAATTTGGAAATTCAAGCTAATGATTATTTAAATTAAGGATAATATTATTCAAATGACTGTCACGTTATCTCTCTAACGTTCATTGGCTCTTCTTCTAAATAGTGAACGGAGAATAATTGTGTCTATTAAAGCGTTGTTACGTTAAAATTTTTAGCTGACTTCCAAGTCGGAGAACATATCGCTTCACGATATGATGATGGAGCAGGACAGCATGAAAGCAAAGTATGCGCGGTCGAAATTTTTATACATACTACTGACGCACATGTCTGATCTCTTCAATTTCACGTAAACACAAAGTTAATTAATTAACAAATATGTACCCTAGTTCTAGAATATTTACTTTTCATTTTATATTTCTTACGTTTTTTTTTTATTATTGCTTATACAATTATTTATAATTATTTTATTTTTGATTATTTATTATTTCGTTATTATGTTCCTTACGTTTTTTTTTATTATATTCGTCGTGTGTATATACTTATTACGTTTCTTATTAGAAGTTCAGCAAATCGATAGAATCATGTTTGTTGCATGTTGTCCCATTTTGTAGCATGGACATCGAGCGAATAAATGCGCAGAGGAGATTCGATAATTCTGGTCCTGTTTTCGCTGCGTTTAAAAAGAAATTCATTGATCTGTCGGCAAGCCCAGTCGCGATGAAGACCGAGAGATTGAATACCGGCGATATAATCGGGCCCGTCTGGCCAATACGGTACGTAACTACTGATTTCTGCTTCCGCGTGCTCCTGCTACTGGAATTTTAGATTTGATTGCTACACCATAAAGGATTTGACAACTTCTAGTAGCTCTAATAATTAAAATATTTAACTTCAGTTCCTCATTTATAAAATTTTAATCCAGTTCTGAGGGCTACTTAAATCCTCACTTACTGGTACAGAACATTAAAATCAAACCCACGATAAATTGAATAATTCAGAAACGATGATTTCGCCGCACTGGTTCGGTATTTTTTAAGAATTTTTTAATTAAATCAAAGCTATTTTGCACTTTTTGCACATTTTATCAATTTCCAACGTTTCGATCACTGATTCTGACCATTATCAAGAAAAGTTGCGATAAATAATTTTCAAATAATTTTTCCTTTTATCGAAACTTTCCTTGATAATGGTCAGAATCAGTGACCGAAACGTTGGGAATTAATAAAATGTGCCAAAAGTGCAAAATAGCTTTGATTTAATTAAAAAAAATTCTTAAAAAAGACCGAACCAGTGCACCGAAATCATCTTTTCTAAAAATTTACGGTCGAAATTCAATTTATACTATGAATAATTCAGAGTCTACATGCTTCGTGAATTAAGCATAGTGCATTTTTGGGCAGCATTTTGGATATAGATATCCAAAGTAAAAAAGACATTTGAATATAAATAGTGGCTAAAATTATAGAGTTTCATATAGCTTATTTATACATGTATTTTCACGAAATTTTGATGCCGATAAATTCGTATCAAGTGTTCTGCAATTGTTTATCATAAACTGTTAAGTCTTCGAGCTCCGAAAACTTTTAAACCATTTGAATTTTATTACTTACACAGTGATATACAAAAATCTCAGCTGAATTTCAGATGATTGTAATTCAACGGTTATCATCCAATTGACAGATCGTGTTTCATGTTCCGCACGATTTCCTCGATGAAAGTAAAACCAGGCCAGTTTCTGAAGCCCCTGTCCGCGAAAGTGTGGTACGCGATCCTTACCATGATAGCCATCGTCACATCGGCTTTAATTATTTTTGTAAAAATGGAAGGGATTCGCAGACCCGCGGAGATTTACGGGCTGTCTGTTCTACTCACGATCGGAGCTTTATCTCAACAAGGTACGGAGCCCCTGTAGAAAGATGTTGGTAAAGGAAGAGCAGTGCGATAAAGGAATAGTCGAAAAGTCATGAAGCTTGTTTCCCTCAGGTTCTGCGTTCGTCCCAGCTCGTTACGCAGGCCGTATCGCCTTCCTGCACATCCTACTATTTAGCACATTAATGTTGAATTATTATTCGGCGAGCGTTGTG
Source organism: Andrena dorsata (assembly GCA_929108735.1). Taxonomy (NCBI): domain Eukaryota; kingdom Metazoa; phylum Arthropoda; class Insecta; order Hymenoptera; family Andrenidae; genus Andrena; species Andrena dorsata. Next base: position 78,531,316 of record OV815488.1, on the reverse strand, counting down.
TCGAATCGCTTGAAGAACAAGGGCGAAAAGATGAACGACTCCTTGCTCGATCTGGCGAGGAGCAATATGAAACTCGCGGCGGAGCCTACACCGTATATTCGTTCCTTCCTTCAGGTGATGTTTCTTTAGTAAATATAAAATAAATACAGAAGGAAATACTTTCTTTAGTAAATATAAAATAAAGACAGAAGTAAATACTTTCTTCTATACTAGGATTTGTCGCTTTTTCAAAACCGGTTTTTATTTATAAATTTGCCAAATTTGTTTTTAAATTTAAGAAACCGGGTTTTATATACCAGAATTAATATGCAGAAATGAATTAATTATTTAATTAAAAACGTTAACATTTAGACTTGAAATCGCCTCGGACACAAGCACATTGTAGTACGTAACAGTTTACTGTAAAACTAATCTTCACGAGTTCATATTTTCAGAAAAAATATGCTAAATGGAATAAAGATTTATAATTTGGTACCACCTTTTAAAAGATTTATATTTTGTACGGATGTTAATTATTTGTTTTAATCATATTTTTTTGTGAAAATTCGAAAAGCGGTTTAACCGTTTTTGGGGGAATTGTGGAATTCGAAAAACGGTTTTTTCAAAAGTCGGTTTTTGTATAAACCCCATTTTATACATATAAGGTGCATTGACATGTTCGAGGGAAAGTATATTCTGGGTAGAAAATATTAGATCGTGATTATACCGTAAGCAGGGTTTGTGAAAATCAAAAATTCGTACTGTAGGCTTGCATGACTTTGCGACACTTTTCGATGCTTATCAAATATCACAAGATAGCTATACATTAATCAATACACCAGTTTAAGAAAAACAAATGATTATTTTTATAATTAAAGGATTATTCGGGTTTAGACGGCCGATTTTTGAGCCGATTTCGTGATTTTTTTCTAGGTAACGAAAAAAGATACAACATTGTTACTGTGTATACACTTTTATTCATCTTGTGGCTGTTTAAAATCATGGAGGATGATTTAAAATCTGTACAATTTACAACTCTAATGTCAGCTGAACATCCGTGCTAATTTGTCCCAAGGCTGGCGGCTTTCCTATTCAGCAGAAAAAATTGAACCAAAAGTTTTTTAATCCTTATGAGTGTCGCTATTGCCCCTACCAAAATCAAGTCAACATTTTCTAAATATCGACTTTTTTGCATATCAAATTTACGAAAACCGCAGGAAAAAAGTACTTTTTCTTTAACCGGCTGCCATTTTGTAGAATTTCTTTCTAAATTTTGGATCGTAGTAGGGGAATAGTGACACTCGTAAGGATTAAAAAAAACAACAGGTTCAATTTCTTCTAATGCAAAAGAATCTTTCATATCATTAGACGTAATTAAATATAAAAACGAAACTTATTAATAATAAACTTAAAAAATCAATTTTAAAAACAATACTTAATTGACTTGAAACTTGAAACATTCTATCATCTGTTTTACCTGCAAAGTAAACAGATTTTTCAAGTAGCAAAGTATATTTATTCACACATCAGGTGCCAGACAAGGAAGTCAGGTATTTCTACGAACATCGTTGGACAAAGATACCGGAATACAGCAGGTACTTGCCCTTAGAGGAAGGGCTGAATCTCGTGGCAGAGGGTACGTTGGCTTACGACACGATGATCGATTCCGCTTATCCTTATATCGAGCACACGTTCAACGATCGAAGCATCTGCGAGCTCACCGAGGTTCACCTCTTTCGCACCGTTTTGGCATTCTACGCGAGGCACAAGAGCCCTTTCACCGAACTCTTGAAAATAGGGTACGAAAGTCTACGGACCTATCTGCAACCCTAGAACACAAGGACTCTTAATTTTTACGACTGCTCCCCCATTAATTGTTTTAAATAATATGTTTGTAATACAAAACCATTAACCAAAGATGAAATTTGCACTGTTGTAGAATTAAAAATCTAGAGGAAGTGGTAAATTTTTCGAACGATTGTGTCAGAAGAATATCGAATAACGTTTGTGTTTTAGGGTAAATAATTAATAATAAAAAAAACGCTTTAAACGAGCACATCTTTCGAAGAGAATGATTATTCCAGTTTAACGAAAATGCGCAACGTTGGTCTGCAAAACCGCGAATGGAAACGGTGGTCCGCCAGAAAACCCTTCTGCCCCAGCAACCTACTTATCGCGGAGCCACTATCGATTCAGGAGGCAGCGCCGATTTTCGTCTTCTTTTCCGTCTCAGTGGGAATCTCCCTTCTAATTTGCGCCGTGGAGAATGTCCTCTACTTGATCTCACCGACACGGTGAATAAACAATGAAAGAACTGTACAGAATGTGTTAACGCTTTGAGTGGTATAAGATTTTCAAAAATGTCCCTTTAACCGTAAACGACACTGTGGGGTCGCCTGCGGCCCCAAAATTTTTAAATTTCTCTGCAAATGTGTCAATACACATGGCCAACACAAATGAATTAATACACATTTGCAGAGAAATTTAAAATTTTTGGGAGTCGTAGGGCTCAATCTAGAGTCTATTGAGATTCTAGAAGTCTAGAATATCAAGCTTTCACTTTCAAATTTCGATTTTCTTATGGTAACCGAAATTCATATGCTGTTAGCTGTAAATCTCTTCTCCAAAGATACCTAAAGAAAAATACAAAAGAATTTTGGAATATTCCAATTTCAATTTGAGAGTCCTCAGTGACCCTAGAGTGCCAGATTAAGTTCCGTTGATCAGGTTCTTCCGAACCATCGCTTCTGACGAGCATATTTTGTACAAAGCCTGGTTTGTTTTCAAAATACACATTCAAGGGCTCTCGAAGAATCCTTATAACCCTTTCCAAAAAATCCCTCGGCGTGAAAACGCGCCGACGCCGCACAAAGTGTTAAACTTGGCTCATTAATACTAATTCTAAGTTGCTGTGATTTTCAGAATATCGAGCGGCATGATGGAGAAGAGGCGCCTGATCGACAAGAGCCTGCATCTGCCGTCTTTGCGATCCGTTAATCTGCAATCGTTGCGGAATTTCCACGTCTTTGGGGACCTGGCTGGGTTGCGCAACCCTTAAGCAACAGTAGCTCGAATATTACTATCACAGCTTTGAATTAACGTCTATACCAGCGATTAGAAATATCCTATCACACGCGTGCCTCTTTCCACTTAATTATCCCCCAAATGCACGCGCGTCGAATGAAATTCGACACACGCGGCGAGGGATTGCGTGCACGCTGACGATTTAATTAAGAAATAAACGACTCGCTTGAAGCACGCTGATTAATTACGGTAGTGATCAGTGATTTCGTTGCAAAGCTTTGATACGCCACGGTGATCCTGGATCGCGTAATTATTCATTTTTAAACCAGTGCCCTTTCGTTACTTTTAATGATTGGCTCCATCGACACCAGCAGAATTAATACCACACGGAAATGTTGTGCACAACACTGATATAAATGTAGGGGCTCAGTGAAAAACAGATACATGCCACATACAGGCCCGGATTAAGATTTTTGGGGCCCACGGCTATCAAAGCTTCGGGGGTCCCCATGATCGAAAAGGAGAGGGGGCGGTAAAAAATTTAAACAATAACGGATTTAAATTCTCGTTTAACGAGAATTCACTGTAATTGCTTGCGAAATTTCAAATGGGATACCGTGTACATATATGACTAGAAGTATATAATTCTCAAAATTTAGTAAAAATTTAAATAGATATTATAAAGGCGGTTTAAACAATGAAATTTTCAAATAAAAACATAAAATTGGAAGTTGTGGAACTTACAGGCAATTTATTTGATACAACATTTCAAATGAAGACAGGGCGAGCTAATCGCTTAGAACTGAATGCTTAGAATGGGGCCCCCCTGGAAAGTGGGGCCCGGGGCTGCATCCCCCCCTAGCCCTCCTTTAATCCGAGCCTGGCCACATATGCATAAAGTTTCCTGCAACGCAGTGTAATTCCACCACCTCCTAATATAACAGCATGTACGTTTCACCGAGCAGAATCATATTCAAGTATCTTCTTTTGATATCGCGCTTCATTTTCGAGAAAGTCGACTTCAAAATTCTTGACGTTGACTCCAGTCGCGTACAAGAAAACTTACTTTAATAAAAATCGCCCTAAGGACAGCAGTTAGAGTTACACTAAATTGCACGGAATTAGTGCAGATGTAACTTCATCTGTGCATTATTTAAAAAAAATGATTAAGAAATGGCGTATTACCCCGAGTGATCCTACTTTCAAAATATGTCAAATAAAAAATTCATTCGTGTGAAAATCTATTCCACTAAAACGTGATTCGTTCTTTTCGAGTAACTTCATTTTATTCGAATTTTTATTCGAAGCTTATGCAAATAAATTTTTACCCAACTCTGCATGTCACTCGGCTCCTCGTTACTTAATAAAATCAATATTTCAGCTAAAATTTGATAATAATTGCTATTTACCACTTAATTCAAGTACCGTTTAAATTATTAATAATTTTTCCTTCATCTTACTTTCCTCTAAAATGACAAAACGGTGGTATGCGCCTGTTTTCCACTGGGTCCCTCAATTTCTGATAATGGTGCAATCAATATTGCAACTTTCCGTAGGATTTAGCTCGTTTCTTTCCAGACTCGCGTGTCTCATAGGACGTTCGATGAAAAATTCATCGGTCCCGTAGATCCCTTTCGTGACTCGAATAATTTGTCCAATCACTCGGTATCGGTTTGACACTTTTGACAGGCAATCTTGCATATCGGAATAAGAAATGACGCTGGGTGCGTTCGATGCAAATGCTCGAATAAAATGTATTAGAATAATGCAGGTGTAGAGAATATTCGCGGGGCGTGTAGAGGGTTCGGTATTTTGGTAGCTGGAAGGATTGTGAAGTATATCCGATATTCTCGAAATGCGCGACTTTTTAATCGTTTTATTGGGAATGGTTTTGGTGTCCAGCGCGCAGGATCATATTTTTATTCGCGATTATTTCCTGCATAAGAGGGTGCGGAATGTCGTAGGATTTTCTTGTGGTGACACTATAGGTACGATATTTTGGGGGGTGTTTAAAATAATAGGCTATGTTATAGTTGCTTTTGGATGCAAAGATTCAGTGAAATTCAGATTGTGCTAAGCAGTCTTTGGAATTAATTAAAAGTGATTATTTATTATTTTTAATAATCGCATGTTTTGTTGAGTACTACTCGTTACTGTTTGTTGATTGAACCATTCTAGTTTGTAGAAAGTAATTTTTGGGATAAACGAAGAACTCAAGTTTCCCAGATTTTTATTATTCAGAACATAACTTACAAGGGATGGTCGGAAAATCGAAAATTCGGAAAAATTTGAAACTTTGCAGAAGTGTAGTTTAAGTGATGCTAATAGAGTAACTATTTTTTTATTCGGCAGTAAAACGTTCCTAAGGGTGCAAACACCCCCTAAAGAAAGGGAGAGTTTTCATATGATCGTAAATATATTCGAAACCATACAAGATATCGAAAAAAAGTTCAATTCAAAGTTTCATGGCTTCCGAAATCCTACAATATGGCAATAAAAAATTGTCGAAAAAAGCGTTGGTGGGGATAAATAAATTTAAAAAAAATATTTTTTCCAAATCCTTTATCGCCGCTTTATAGGGCGTAAAAGCCCATAGAACTTTGAATTTAACTTCTTTGTTATATCTTTTACAGTATCGTAGATATTCACTATAATCTGAAAACTTACGATTTTTTCGGGGTGTGTTTTCACCCGTAAGACCGTTTTATTCCCGAATCAAAAAGTTGTTATGTTATTAACATCGCTTAAGCTACATTTCTGCGAAATTTCAGATTTTTTTGAATTTTCGAGTTGCTGAAATTCTCTTGTTAGAAATGCCTTTTCACGGGTCAAAGAACTTTAAATCACCCTCAGGTTACTCGTTGTCTTCTACCAGAGTACATTCAAAACTTACAGAACCCCAAATTACATCTCCATTATGTGCGATTTTTTATAGCAATTTTGCCACCAGTAAGAATCAACATTATAATTTCACTTGATAATACAGGCTTATCAAAAAAATGTTTAATTCCTTTCCCATTAATATCGTAAAACAGATCCAAAGCAGTGAACACTTTTCAAACTCACAGTCCACCTCAACGTCACTTTCCCAAACAACAGAATCTCTGATCTTAAATTTTTCAAAAAACTAAAAAGAAAATTAGTGTTCACGCGAGCCCTCTTAACAATGTACGATCTGAGTCAGGTGACTTCAATCTCCTAAGAACTCTGAGCACTACAGGCGTGTACACCATAATACGAGAACCCAGCGTGAAAATCGACTTCCGTAGATTTTTGAGAAGCGACACTTGGACGGTGGGAGTCATCGTTGACCTTCGTTGCCACAATGAAACCGCTGTTCGAATCTTCGCCGAAGTAAGATAAACCTACCCTTAGAATTTAGAGCCTCAATAAGGGATCGTTCTTAAATTACGTAAGGTTTTTGCGGGCCGCGAATTTCTTACGTTTTCTTACAAGGGAGGAGAGGGAGTCAAGCACCGTCTCACGTAATATTTTTTTAACCTAATTTTCAATATGAGTAGTCTCAAAAGCGGCGTTTCATCGCACACGCGAAACCGAATTAAATCAATTATATAAACCTCTGAAAACACTTTAATAACTGAAAAAATACAATGCAAAAGTACTACGTGAAAAGTATAAAGGGTGGAATATTAAATCTTTCGAATGCTTATACTTGGGGTGGGAGGGGGTAAGAAATCGTAAAAATTACGCTTATTTAATTTAAGAACGACCCCTAATAACAATCAGAATTAACACTTTAACGGTCACGTGTGCGATCTACATACTCTGTTGCCCGCTCACCAAATCTATTTTTTCGACTTATTCTTTTCATGGAGAATCACCCCCTCCTCAGATGTACCATCAAGTCTGTGACACCCTGTATAATACTTAAGAAATTTGAAGAAGATCGGCAGCGAGCATCAGTTTTCTTGAAAATGTGACCGTCGAAACGGTAGAATCGAATTTTATTTAAAATATAATTTCATGGATCTTAGGGCTCCAAGTACAGAATGTACGATTACTCGTACAATTGGCTGGTGTTGGGCTCTAATTACAATCAGAGTCTATCGCTTTTGAACGACACCGCCTACAACATGGTGACAGACTTTGTTCTGGCGATATCGAACAACCGCGGTGGTTACGATCTCCACGACGTTTACAATCACTGCAAATATCGCGGCGGCTCGCTGAACGTGACGGAACTGGGCACATGGCGGAGTGATTTGGGGCTGAGCATCACTCTGACACAGCCTTTAATTAACAGGAGAGCCAACATGCACGGGATGAGGCTGAAAATATCGGGGGTGGTGAGTGTCGTTTGCGAACCCTCGATGGCTTCGTTTCTGTAGCTGGGTAATCAATGCTTGATTAAATAGGAAAATATACGGAATAATTATTCCGCGAACGATAATCAAACTTTTGATTTTATTAACGATCGCGGTGAATCGAACCTGATATGGTGCTCCGTAAAAGTAATTGCGAGCATTAAGTTTTATGGGCAATTATGAAATTAATATGGGTTGAAGTAATGTTTTAGCATCGTTGAGAATAATATACTCCCTTATTGCATATGAAGGGTGAACTACGTGAGGTGATTAGTCTGATTATTTTTATTGCTAGTGGATCGATTTGGATAATTTGATTTAATGGGATCTACGAGATGATCATAGAATATTTTTTAATGTTTTTAAAATTATCTTCTGTGTTCCTAAGTGGGACTCTAGCATTTGTTTTTATGCGAATCTAACAACGCTAATTATTCTAAAAATTAAAATAGTAATAGTATACAAAAGTTGTATTATTCCTATTTAATCCCTTTTCCTCTATATCTCCACTTTTAATTGTAAAAATCTGCTTGCTGAATTCCCTTTTTCCATTTACCAGAAAAGGACACAAGTAAAATTACAGACCCATAGACTTTCATTCGAAAAATTTAAGGATACCTTTAAAATTTCAAAAACGCCACTGTAATCGTCTTTTGGTCTGTTCAAACCTAAGCCAAATTACTCCACTGAGATTCTGGTGAATCTTAATCGGTCCACTAATATTGCAAACGACCGAGGTGTTCATATTACATGGTTGGTCCTTTTAATCGAAAGCATTAAATGTCTATAAAATCGTCCGCTTATAAAATACTCCATTTAGATACAATACAGACCAAAGAACATGCGTCTCGAGGATTACATGCAGGATATCAATACGAGGTCTTTAGACAGTATGCACAAATTTGTGCACGCCATGATACTGCATACAGGGGACCTTTTTAATTTCAGGTAATAAATGGAAGCAGAATCGCGATTTTCTGCTGTACTGACAGACATTTCTTTTTTTCAGTGTTCATGCCTCTGAAATAATATATTGGGACAGGCACAGCGTGCACGGTTTGATTTTCGAATTTCTGCAAGCGAATTATATCGACTTCGCCAGTAATCCGAGGATCATGGTGTCAGAGCGATTGGATTATGCTAGTCTTATTGGAGCGGCTTGGCCAATTCGGTAAGAAAATGACAATTAGTATGAAAATTGTGTTTCTTTATATGCTAGGCTTGGTAACATTGTTCAATGTACATTGATGGGAATATTGAATGTTGGATTGTTCACACTCATGTTAAGCGTAGAAATTAAATTGAATATGGCAATTGCGGTACTGATCAGGTTCGTGTGCTAACAAGGGAAGACCTCAAACTAAACTCGGAAATTTAAAAAATTATAAAAAAATTTTCGCTGCCCAAATTCACTCTAAGAGGGTGAAACTGAAGTCTGGAAATGTTTCCGGTTTTGTGTTATTACTCGTGAACTGTAAGAGAGAGATAACAAGTTTTCAGGAAAAAAGTTACTTCTTTTAACTAGGACTATTGAGGGTGTGAAATTGACCCCTGGAACTGCAGCTATTTCCCGATTTTATGTTGTAACTCGCGAACTATAAGAACTGTAAGTTACTAAATGATAGTCCTAATTAAAAGGAGTAACTTTTCCCTGAAAACTTGTCTTCTGACTCTTACAGACCGCGGGTATTAACACAAAACCGGAAAAATTTCCAGGCTTCAATTTCATCCTCTTAGAGTGAATTTGGGCAACAAAAAGAGTTTAGTAATTTTTTGAATTTCCGAGTTTAGGGTCTTCCCTTATTAATCAAATATTTCCACAATCAGTTATGGTAGATAGAGATTAAATTTTTTTGTAGGTGTCGTAGTCTTGAATATATTAAGAAACACTAATTACACATTAAGTAATACAAATACATACATACATCTCTTGCGTTTCAATAAAACTGTAGGAGTACAGAAAAGAAATAGTAAAGACAATATTTTAAACAGTAAATAGCAGAGAAAATTCTTTGCACGTCAGATCTTCAGTATGTATACTATTCCCATCAAGGCAGAGAGATGGTTAATACCAATCCTGTCACCTTACTCAATCTGACAAATGAATTCACGAAAATCATTATAGAGTTTGAATATCAAGTCTATTAAGTGTTCTCAGTATCCTAGCTATATTAAGGACGTCAAATATGTTTTACAAAAATTAAGAAATCTTATCGTCTCGGTTAGGCCCTGCTTCATGCTGCTGTCGACTTCGACCAATAAGATCAAGCTGGAGATCTTCCTGAAGCCTTTCACCCGACAAACCTGGTACACTTTCGCGGCTTTCGGTTTGTTCTCCATATTCGTTATAAAATTAATAATGAATTATGAGGGAATCGGGAAGAAAGAGAAATATTCGGGGGCTGTGGTGCTGTCAGTGGGAATCTTATCTCAGCAAGGTGGGTATTAAACAGCAATCATCGATAAAATCATATAACGAACGTATCCTCGTGACAGGTGCGAATCTCTTTCCAAAACGCGTGGCATGCCGCATCGCACTTTTCCAAATGACGATACACGGCTGGATAATGTACAATTATTATTCTGGCAGTATCGTTTCCGCGCGGCTGAGCGAGCCCCTTGACATGATGGAAGATTCGGTGACCGTACTCGCAGATAGCAATTTGAAAATTGCTGCCGAGGCTGTGCCTTACTTGAACTACTTTTTGTACGTAAGTGTCAATTGATTAATATACTTTATTCACGAAAATCATTTTACTAATTAAATCGAGGGACAAAGAATTTGCCAATAACCTTGGTGATTTAATCTATCGACATCTTTATCTGTGGGTCAGAAGATATTTTGTATTTACAAATTCAGTAATTGTACGCAGGGTTCTTGGGAAAAAGTTGACAAATTTCGTAGATTTTATAAATCACAAATTTTACAAATTTTACAAATTTCATAAATTTTCATAAAAAGATCGTCCATGATTATCGATAGCTGCATAAGAGTGACGAAATTAATTTTTATATCTTTAAAAAAATATAATTATTGAAAGATTCCTGTCTGATTCCTGTCAATTATTTATATCCCTAAACTTACTTGAATTTGAGAAGAAATCGATTCTGCATCGACGAGTACTATAATATCGTGACATTATTAGAAACTAAACTGGGAGTCGGATTACTTTCGAACGAAGCGTTGGGACCCCCTACCGGAATCGAAGAGATACTTGCCAATTGAAGAGGGTATCAAACAAGTTAGCCAAGGGATTTTGGCATACCACACTGATCCTAATACAGCGTATCCTTACGTCGAAAGGATGTTCGACTCGAATAAAATCTGCGAGCTCACGGAGATCCACTTGTTTAAACAATCCGTGATGGGCATGTACGCCAGCCACAATGGGCAGTTCGTCGAGATGGCGAAAATAGGGTGAGGAAAGAATTTCTTAGGGTGATTTCTTTATTTCTTTAGTTATCTACGTTGCGAAGTTCGGGTCTAAGGACAAACGCCTCAAGAGAAAAAGCAATTATGTTGAAATATAAGGAAAGATATGTGTGATGGCCAGTTGAGTAAACAATACAATTTGATTGATTTATATTGCATTTAAAAATAAATACTAGGAATCCTTGATTTTTTACTTCTCCAAAGACTTCGTTATTAGCAAACATATATTTTGCAATACATTCTTGAAATATATAAACACGTAAACTTCAATTTTTGTAATATTCTACGTGCAAGTGTCCTTAACGGTTATTATCTTTGTAAGATTGACGAAGATGTTCAATACTGGGCTTCGCGATCGACAAATCAAGCACTGGTCATCAAGAAAACCTCAGTGTCAGCCGGACACATTGTCCACAAGAAGCATCACTATCTACGAAACCGCCCCTGCTCTGATATTACTGGCATTTGGGATGATCATGGCTGGAGGAATCTGCATCTCAGAGAACATTATTTACAAACGTTCGAGGGAGTAAGTTCGAAGCAATTTTTTCTTAATACGTCAAGAAAGTAAAATAAGTAGGTACTAACAAGGGAAGATGGGTGAGTGAAACTCGCTAATTTTGATACAGCTTCGCTCGCTTGTTTCTTGGATGAACCTAAGAAATTTGTCGCATTCGGATGATGCAACTTTCAGTTGCGGATTTAAGAAAAAAGACCCAGGTGGTAAAAGTTCTGAGGGGCCCATTTTTTCGGGAAAATGAAGGAAACGAGCTAGTGTAGTAGTACAGAAAAAAATATAGTGTTTAAATACCTATACTTAAATATAATTTTTTTTGGAGATAGGTCCGTTCTGGGCAGGGGCCCAGACGGCAACTGCTCATCACCCGGTCTGTTAAATCCGCCACCGGTTACTTCTGCAGTTTAAGGGAGGAATTTTTTTACGAAAATAAGAAAATATTTTTATGAAAATAAAATATTTTTATGAAAATTTAAAAAATATACTTTTTCGAAAATTCTTTTCGACAAATATGTAGACCTTCAGAAACGGTGCATCATTTAATTAAATGGTTTTCCGATATATTTTGTTACTTACGAGTGACAAGCGCATAAGTAAAGGGGGTGATTTCTCCCTTAAAATGCAAAAATTGCACCAAACGAATACGACAAAGCTCTTAGGTTGGTTCAACAAACAATCGAGCAAAGTTGCATCAGAATCGGCACGTATCACTCGCGGATCTTCCCTTGACAGTATACTGACGAAAATTTGCATACATTTTGCAGAAAAGCCGTGATGAATTGAAAGAAGATTGTTGGCGCGAGGGGGAACATTTCTAGTGGGAACAGTAAAGATAATCTGCTGGATTTACAAGTCTAAACTATGTATCATTACCTATCACTGTTTAGAAATTACAAAAACAACAAAAATACTTTAATAGTTAATTAGTCTAGAATTCTGATTATCTACGTCGCATTTACATTAAACGAGTTAGAATACGCTTGTAAACGAAGATTGAATTATATTTCACAGTCGAATTAGGAATATTATTATTTTAATAAAATTCCGACCATTATCCATATTAATTGGACCCATAATAATCTGTATTACTGAGTATTCACTACAATTTAATTAATTAAGTCCTAAGTATAGTTGACTAACTCGTGTCCAGCTATTGTCCGCCATTACCCAATCAGATAGCACACAAACGTCTAAAGATGTCCTATTAACGTCGTAGAACGTTCAGAACAAAAACAGGTGCAAACTGGGCGCCTTAAAGACATCGCGTGCTGTCTGGAATCGGACCTTTACTTTGCAACAAACTTCGAAATCGCTTGTGCATGTCCATAATGTGTACCTACCTCTCCTATGAAGAACTATCGTGTCAAAACTGACGGTTTCTCATACAAAATGAAGCAACAGGCGACCTGACTTCCGGCACGAACGCTCTGCACGCAGTAGCTCAACTTGCAACCAACGATAAAGTGCAGCCTTGCAACTACCAAGTTACAACAGAGATGCTCCTGCGAGGTATTTTTTGTCTGCAGTTAATCGTTACCTCGTGGGCAACCAGCATCGAAGTGATTCACGATTACTTCCTCTTCAAAAAGATCACGAGAATTGTTGGCTTCTCCTGCGAGGGATACGAAAGTGAGTTCTGCATTTTTTAAGTACAGTATTTTCACAGACCTAACGACAAATCAATTGTCTGATCTATTGAAATATATTCGGCACAGATCATCAGAAAATCATCAGAGCCTTCAATGACGATGGCATTTTCGTGTCGACAAAAACACTTGGGTCAAATGCCGATATAGAAAGATCATTGCGTACCGATTACTGGAATTTAGGTGTTTTCGTAGATCTACGATGTTCAGTAGCGGACAAAGACATAGTGAATATCTTCGACGAGGTATAATTGAAACGTCTGCAACCATACCGAGTCGCGTATTTTCTTTCACGATGTTACCCTTTGAATTTGAAGATTGATAGTCGGGAAATTATAATTTAGGCATCGAGATACTATATGTTCGGACACTTGCACCAGTGGCTGATTCTGGGAAGGAACATGGAACACACCGTTCAATTATTAAACGACAGTACGTTCAGCATCACCACCGATTTCGTGATTTCTCTGCCAAATGACGATGGTTACGTTCTCTACGATATCTACAACCATTGCAAGCATTGTGGTGGCCAGCTCAGGATTACAAATTTCGGAACCTGGAACAGAGAAACTGGATTGAATGTTACGCTGTTGGGGGCCAAGTTTTCCAGGCGACGAGATTTCCAGCAGATAAAAGTCAAATCTGCTGGTATTGTGAGTAGGATGCAAATGGATGCGTTTGAATGATTTCATGGCCATCGATGTTGAAAGTTATTACACGTGAAGAGGATAAAAGGAACAATTTACTTTTGCACTTGTAATTTTTAAGTCCTTTGCTTACATTAGTAATTCTTTCTATATTTCCTGCGCTGAGAAATGTAGGAGAAGAATTTAATTAGTTTGTAAGAATGTTACTTTCAGGTAGCGCACAGACCAGTGGATCAAGATCTGATAGAATATCTCACAGAACAGAATACTATGCTGGAAGACAACTGGCCCAAGTTTGGGTACTCTCTTTTAGTGAATGTCGCTTACATGTACAATTTTAGGTAACAAGTTCCCACGTTTCGGAGAAATGCTGCATTGTTATTGTATTTATTATTCGGCGGTTATTCGTTAAAGGCATGATTTGCAGCCTCGAAATGATAGAATTAAATTATTGGCCGCCCAAAGATAGGAATGGACCGTTGATGAGTGGTCTCAGAGATCGACTCTTTGATTTGGGGTATTATCCATCTATCTTGACACAGGAAAGGCTCGATTGGTGCGATGTAACTCTACAAGTCTGGCCTTCAAGGTATTCTCAAATAGTAAACAACTCGGTAAATGTTTACGTTAGGGGAGGATTCTCCGAAAACCTTGAGCGTCACACATGTCAAGGTCATCATTCTGAATAACATTTCCCTCTAAACTTTTTGGCGCTTGGCTTGATGTACGAGATATTCGCAAAAAACTTGGCATAATTATACATTGAAATCTGCTTCTACAGATGTTACTAATACAACTGTCTTCTCGTCGCTGTCGACGGTTTCACAGCCGACGGTATTAGTATTGGTTTGGGTTAGTGTACACCATATCCCCGTTATGAGCCCGACGAGCGGGGCTGACTGTGGGCTCATAGTGGGTTGCCTGCATGATTCCGCGCGGCCAGTGGCGCGAGTGAGAGAACCGGAAAACGAGCGAGAGGACGGGTTCCCTCACTCTCGTCCGCAGGCTTCCAAGAAATGATGGTGATAGTCGCCGGACTGTCAACGGGAGGTGAAAACGGGCTCTTAACGGGGATCTATTGTAGTGCGGAGGGCGCGTAAAGCATGGTAGCGAACCGATGTGAATATGTGTTAAACTCGGAAGTTCTAGTGTTAACTAAAGTTTTCTGCGAACATCTCGTAAACTAAAGCCGAGCGCCAAAGAGTTTAAAGGGAAATGTTATTTCAATATATGTCACGGTCATTGAAATCGGAGAATCCTCCCCTAAAGTAAACAGTTGCCATTATAAGATTTGAAAACGATAGCTAGGTATTATTAGGTAAGTAATACGTTACGATTTTTTTCACAGAACCTGCTTCATGTTTCGTACTCTGCCTTCACAGAAAGTGGATATGAACATAATCTTCCGACCGTTGGAGAAGAAAGTTTGGTATATGTTCTTCGTACTGTCGATCGTTATGGTACTCGTTCTGCGGATAATCTTCAAATTGGAGAAAGAGTCCCAATACGATGAGACGGTCTTCGTCATCATTGGTGCGATGTGCCAACAAGGTAACCCGATCACACCCCAGTTATTTAATCGTGAAATTAATTCGTCAAATAATCATTCGTCGAACTACAGGACTACCATTCGAGAACAATAAGCTTTCGAGCCGCATTGCCTGCCTCCAGACATTGGTGTTCGGTCTGCTCATGTACAATTGTTACTCGGCAGCGATAGTGTCTAGTCGATTGAACAATGGCCCCACAAACAAAATGAACGATTCTCTGACTTCGTTGATAAAGAGCAGAATGAAACTCAGCACTTATAAGACCACTTTCTTCGACATCCTAATAAATGTAAACAATTCTACGTTTCCTCGTAATCATTGCATAAAATTCAAAGTAACAGAAGTTAGCTACCGAACATTAGCGACTAACAATTAATTGCCTCGAGTCGACAATCTTTTTGTAGACCAAGACGGCAGATGTCCAATACTTCCGGAAACACTGGGAGACCATACCAGAGGAGGCAAGGTATCAGCCATTAAATGAGGGCATCAGAGGGATTATGAATCCTGGAATTGCCTATCACACAGATCCTAATATTGTATACCCGCTTATCGAACGCATGTTCTCCAACGATATGATTTCCCAGCTTACCGAAGTTCATCTACTTCGACCTTCCGCGTTGGGACTGTGGTCGGCACCACGCGGTCAGTTTCAAGAAATCGTGAAGATAGGGTAAGATGGTTGCACGACACCTTTATCAGAATTTACTCGGCAATCGGCGAACTTCCAGATCGATCACTAACTTTCAATTAACTGCAGTTTAATTAGGACTTATACTGCGGGGATTCGACGTCGAGAGTTGATGCGGTGGACATCTAGAAAACCTTACTACAATAAAATCAATCAAGAGGCATCGAGCGTAACGATCATTGAGATAGTGCCGATGCTCCTACTTTTAATCTTCGGCATGGCAGTCTCTCTTCTGATCTGCATCCTAGAAAATATCGTATTTCGTACATTTCCAGTGCACGTGAATAGGAAGAAATAAGAAAATTGGAAGATATGAAAGTTATTGTAGTGGTCGAGAGCAATGCAGTAATGAAAATAAAACTGTGTGCGTGTAATATACTAAACTAGCTTTACTACTCGTCTTCGCCCGATATTTTAGGTTCCAATGTTATAAAAAATATTTTTTTATTTTTTTTTGTGAAAATAGTCGCATTTATCTGGATTAGTCGGTCATAATGAGCTGAGGCACACTTTGTGATACCAAAGTTTAGCGTTCGAAAGTTTTTAGGCGACAGACAAACACACGAACATATAGAAACTTTTTGCTTTTATATATTAAGATGGCACCATTTACAAATTCATATTCAGATAAATCAAAGCAGTATTCTAATGACGTCTACTACATATAACGCAGCATGGAAGTATGCACCCCTCTACTATAAGCATGTAACAATTGAATACAATATTTGTATTTTATATATTTCTTAACATTGCACGTACAACAATGTTCTCTGCCAATAAGTGAAATGAAATGAAATTACATTTATAGCTCCCTCTCTAATGTATAAATTGATTTTATTAAATAAATCCATCTGGTTAAAAGAAAAAATAATTTTTAATTTAACAATAATTTTTCATTAATATTTCGGAAACTAATAAATACTCGAAGCTACAATTTTAGATTTGGGTCCACACCGCCTCTTCACCCTTCGCCTCAAACCTTGTGTCGTTCGGCCACTAGGGCCATTCAGAGGAATATCCGAAAACTCTTCCCGACACATATATAGTCCTTCAGAAACGGTACAAATTTTTTTTAATTGTTTTTTCGATATCTGTTGTAATGTACGAGTTATAAATGCATAAATAAAAGGGGTGGTTTTCCCCTTAAAGTACAAATGCAGCGCCAACCGTATGCGGCAAAGTTCTAAGGTTGGTCCAAGAAGCAATCGTGTAAAGTTGGATTGCAATGGACATTTGGCATTGGTAAGAAGATAGCAATGAATCGAAAGAAGATTGTTTGCTCGAAGGGGGGGGGGGGCATTATCAGTGGGCCCAGCACAGATAATCTGCTGGATTTACAGGTCTAAACTGTGTATCATTACCTATCACGGTTTAGGCTTTGGATAGTAGAAACAACAATAAAAAAATATAAGAAAAAAATTTAAGTTAAACGATTTTAAAATGCACTAAAAACTAAAAAATAATCATTTTCATGTACTAGAATTACGACGAAGATATGTCAGTTTAAAGACAATCATGGGACAAAATATATCATCGCTCATTTCGAGGCTTGATTCTATATTAAATTGAATCGTATCCTATTATGAAATATCCGGTCCCACGATTTTCTTTAAAGTGACATATCACCATCGTAATTGCGGTACGAGGAAATAATCATTCCTTAGTTTTTAGTGCGTTTTTATCGCTTAACTTAAAATTTCTTTTTTGTATATTTTTTCTTATCTCGTTTTTAGTGTTTGTGGATTTTTTTATACATTTTTTATATATATTTTGTTTACTATTTTTTTATAATTTTATATTGTCATCCAAACTACGCAAGCCTGCACAGTTTCAAGTCTATTGGATATTTCGAAATGGGTTAAAATTGAGTTTTCAGATTTGAACCAAACAACCAGAAATTAAAAGACTTTAATTAACCGCATTGGAACACGTTTCTAAACGAAGATTTTTAATTATATTTCACAGTCGAATTAGGAATATTATTAGTATAATAAAATTATGATCATTATCCATATTAATTGTACCCATAATCATTTGTATTACTCATTGTTAGTAATCAATAAAATGAATTAATTATGTGCTAAGTATAGCTGACTAACTCCTGTCCAGCTGTTGTCCGCCATTATCGGACCTTCACTTAACACATTGCAAAAAACATTGAAATCACTCGTTCATGTCTATAATATGTACCTACCTCTGCTATGAAGAACTATCACGTCAAAACTGACGGTTTCTCATACAAAATGGAGCAATAGGCGACCTCACGTGCGACACGGAAGTTCGGCATGCAGTCGCTCGACTTACAACCAACGATAAAGTGCAGCCTTGCAACGATGATGCTCCTGCAAGGTATTTTGTGTCTGCAGTTAATCCTTGCCTCGTGTGCATCCAGCATCGACGTGAATCACGATTACTTCCTCTTCAAAAAGATCACCAGAGTTGTTGGCTTCTCCTGTGGGGGATACGAAAGTACGCAGAGTCCTGTGGCTTTCAAGCCCTTGATTTTTCAAACACTTCATCTGTAAAAATTGATTTTTACAGATAATCAGCAAATCATCAAGACCTTCAATGACGCTGGTATTTTGGTGTCAACAAAAACACTTGGGTCAAATGTCAATATAGAGAGATCGTTGCGTACCGATTATTGGAATTTAGGTGTGTTCGTAGATCTACGGTGTTCAGTAGCGGACAAAGACATAGTGAATATCTTCGACAAGGTATAATTGAAACGTCTGCAACCATACCGAGTCGCATATTTTGTTTCACGATGTTACCCTTTGAATTTGAAGATTGATAGTCGGGAAACTATAATTTAGGCATCGAGATACTATATGTTCGGACACTTGCACCAGTGGCTGATTCTGGGAAGGAACATGGAACACACCGTTCAATTATTAAACGATAGTACGTTCAGCATCACCACCGATTTCGTGATTTCTCTGCCAAATGACGATGGTTACGTTCTCTACGATATCTACAACCATTGCAAGCATTGTGGTGGCCAGCTCAGGATTACAAATTTCGGAACCTGGGACAGAGAAACTGGATTGAATGTTACGCTGTTGGAGGCCAAGTTTTCCAGGAGACGAGATTTCCAGCAGATAAAAGTCAAATCTGCTGGTATTGTGAGTAGGATGCAAATGGATGCGTTTGAATGATTTCATGGCCATCGATGTTGAAAGTTATTACACGTGAAGAGGATAAAAGGAACAATTTACTTTTGCACTTGTAATTTTTAAGTCCTTTGCTTACATTAGTAATTCATTCTATATTTCCTGCGATGAGATGTGTAAGAAAAGAATTTCATTTGTTTGTAAGAATGTTAATTTTAGGTAGCGAACAGACCAGTGGATCAAGATCTGATAGAATATCTCACAGAACAGAATACTATGCTGGAAGACAACTGGGCCAAGTTTGGGTACTCTCTTTTAGTGAATGTAGCTTACATGTTCAATTTTAGGTAACATGTTCGCAACTTTGGGTGAATTGCTGCATTATTATTGTATTTATTATTCGGTGTTTATCCGTTAAACGCATAATTTCCAGCCTCGAAGTGATAGAACTAAATCATTGGTCGGCCAATGATAAGAATGGACCGTTGATGAGTGGTCTCAGAGATCGAATCTTCGATGTGGGATATCATCCATCGATCTTGACGCCTGAAAGGCTCGATTGGTGTGGTGTAACTCTGCAAGTCTGGCCTGCAAGGTATTCTCAAATAGAAAACAACGCTATTTGTAGGAAAAATATTTTTAGTCTCGAATACTAAAGAAGACAGAAATGTAATAATCGATATAATATTATAAGATTTTAAAACTCTAGGTATCATTAAGTAACACTTTACAATTTCTTTCATAGAACCTGCTTCATGTTTCGTACTCTGCCTTCACAGAAAGTGGATATGCACATAATCTTCCGACCATTGGAGATGAAAGTTTGGTATATGTTCTTCATACTGTCAGTTGTTATGGTACTCGTTCTGCGGACAATCTTCAAATTGGAGAAAGAGTCCCATGACGGTGGAACGGTCTTCGTCATCATTGGTGCGATATGCCAACAAGGTAACCCGATCACACCCCAGTTATTTTATCGTGAAATTAATTCGTCAAATAATCATTCGTCGAACTATAGGACTACCATTCGAGAACAATAAACTTTCGAGCCGCATTGCCTTCCTCCAGACATTGGTCTTTGGCCTGCTCATGTACAATTGTTACTCGGCAGCGATAGTGTCGAGTCGATTGAACAGTGGCCCCACGAATAAAATGAACGATTCATTGACATCGTTAATAAGAAGCAGATTGAAACTCGGCGCTCATAAAACCATTTTCTTCAACATCCTAATAAATGTAAACTATCCTACGTTTCCTCGTAATCATTGCATGAAATTCCTCTATTAGCTACCGAACATTAGCGACTAACAATTAATTGCCTCGAGTCGACAATCTTTTTGTAGACCAAGACAGCAGATGTCCAATACTTCCGGAAACACTGGGAGACCATACCAGAGGAGGCAAGGTATCAGCCATTAAATGAGGGTATCAGAGGGATTATGAATTCTGGATTTGCCTATCACGCAGATCCTCTTATGGTGTACCCAGTTATCGAACGCATGTTTACCAATGATATGATTTCCCAGCTTACCGAAGTTCATTTACTTCGACCTTCCGCGTTGGGTCTGTGGTCGGCACCACGAGGACAGTTTCAAGAAATCGTGAAGATAGGGTAAGATGGTTGCACGATACCTTTATCAGAATTTACGCGGCAATGGGCGAGCTTCCAGATCGATCACTAACTTTCAATTAACTGCAGTTTAATTAGGACTTATACTGCGGGGATTCGACGTCGAGAGTTGATGCGGTGGACATCTAGAAAACCTTACTACAATAAAATCAATCAAGAGGCATCCAGCGTAACGATCATTGAGATAGTGCCGATGCTCCTACTTTTAATGTTCGGCATGGTAGTCTCTCTTGTGATCTGTATCTTAGAAAATATCGTGTTTCATACATTTCCAGTGCACGCGAGTAGGAAGAAATGAGAAAATTGGAAGATGTGAGAGTTATTGTAGAGGTCTAGAGAAAAGCAGTTATGAAAAGACAAGTGTGTGCGTGTAATATACTAAGTGGTAGTATTTACAAATTCATATTCAGATAAATTGAAGCAATATTATAAAGTATGACGTCTACTACTAAGCACTCTTGAGTAACAATTGAATGCAATATTTGTATTTTCTATATTTCTTAACATTGCACTTTCAACAATGTTCTCTGCCAATAATTCAAATGAAATGAGAATTGCGAGCTTCGCCTTTACAGTTTCCTGTCTAATGTATAAATTAATTTTATTAAATAAATCGTTCTGGTTATATGATTTGGAAAAGAATGCCATATAACATCGATGTACATATTTTTAAACTAAGTATTCGATAGTAGAGGATGAAAGATGAGGTTTCATTATAAAATATCTTGATTAGAGTTTTGATGATGGAAGGATGTTTGTGTGAGGGCTATCATCTAAGTTACTTCTTTTTCTTTGACTTTTTGTCAGTCGAAGCTGGAGGTGTTCCACTGAGATCTGCCAACTGTTTCTTGAGTTGCAATAGTTTCTGCACTTCGGGTTGCCACACTGCTTTGTCGCCTTTCGCTTTCAGCTCGCGAACAAGATTACCCTAAAAACGGAATTAATATACAAATATAAAAAATACATACGTCCATTACCTAATAGTTTGATCGTACCTGTTTGGTAATAGCCGATTCCAAAGTTGCTGCATCCGTCGAAACATCTCCATTTTGTTCAGGTACGAAAACCGTTTCAGGCTTTTTGCTTTTAGATGACTGTGATTCAGAAGGCTTTCCTTCTTTACTTTTGAGATCAGCAAGTTTCTTCTTCAGGTCTAACAGAATTTGAACCTCGGGTTGCCAAACGCTTTTATCGTGCTTTGCTTTCATCTCCCTAACTTTCTCACCCTGAAAATATAACGAGTATATAGAATATCGAATTATCGCCAGAGTTCCTATGCGTTGTTATTAAAAACATTTACCAACCTGTGCTGTTATCGCAGCTTCCAAAGTTTTTGCGTCGTCATACGAGACGTTAGTTGCTTTAGCTTTTTTCGCAGTCTCTTGCTTCCCACCATACTTTTTCCTTAATGTTTCTACGTCTTTATCCTCTATCTTCTTAAACAAGGGCGACGGTTTACCAATTTTGTGGCCCGTGGGAAGTGTATTTGTAATAATGTCGGGAATGTAGCCGTAGTTACAATTGTCCAATCCTAGTTGAGATCTTAATTCGCGAGAGGTGTTTGGCATGAATGGTGCCAAAAGGGCCGACAACAGACACGTTAAATTAGTGCAAGTACCAATGATCGTCCCAGCTCTCTTTCTATGAACAATAAAATCACAAAGCATTACATTATGTTTAAGTAGAACACAAGAACCATACGGTTAAACAGCGTTGTAGAATTATTTCATTAAAATCAATACGCCACTTACTTATCGTCGTCAGTCCCCTTGATTTTCACCCATGGTTCTTGAGATTGCATATACTGATTCCCATGCTTTGAAATAGCTAGCACGTGCTTCAAACCGTCCCTCAATTTCGCCTGTTCCAAAGCCTGTATATAAGACGACAATTCGCGTTGAGCTAACGCCAGAAGCGTTAGATCATCTTCTTGGAGTTCCATCGGCGGAACTTTCGACTCGAAATATCTCTCCGCGAATACCAGGGCTCTATTCGTTAAAAATAATGCTTAGGAACTCCCTTGAAAGGAATAACTACTGATGATTCATATAGTTTATCGTAAAGGATCATGTACCTGTTAACGAAGTTCCCAAAATTATTTAACAATTCGCTATTATTCTTGGTAGACAAATCCTCCCAATTGAAATTGGAATCCTGAGTCTCTGGTCTAACAAATGCAAGATAAAATCTCCAAACGTCAGCTGGTATACCCGTATCTCTAGCGTCAGTTCCAAATACTCCAATCCCCCTCGATTTAGAAAACTTCGTATCTTCGTAGTTCAGATACTCTGAAACAAGAATGAGATGTTAATAGCCGAAGTACAACAAGAATAGTGTACCTTCAACCATGTGGTTATCGTCCATAAAATTTTGTTAAAACGCACCAGTTGCCATTAAATGCTTCATTAACGTGTAACCCTCGTCGGCCGCTATCAAACAAGCGGGGAACATTATCGCGTGGAAGGGGACATTATCCTTTGCCATAAATTGATACAAATCAATTTGTACGTCCTTAGGCTTCCACCACTGTTCATACTCCTTGGTATACCTCTTTGTAATACTGATATATCCGAAAGGTGCATCGAACCAAACATAAAACACTTTGTTCTCGTAACCCTTTAACGGAAGGGGTATTCCCCACTTCAAGTCTCTGGTTATACATCGTGGTTTGAGCCCATCTCGCAGCCACGGTTTCGCAACTACCCTCGCGACACCCGACCATCCTTTTTCTACGGTCGCAGACCATTCCTTTAACTTGTCCTCTAACTGTAGACAACGATATCTTTAGAAAACAAATGCCACGCACGAAGTAATATTACCCGCATCGTAATGAAACACTTGCCTTGGGTAAGTCTAAGAAGAATTGCTCCGATTGTTTAACCACTGGCCGATTACTGCACACTTTGCACCGCGGAGATATTAAATCCGTTGCGTTCACTAAGTGACCGCAACCGTCGCATTGATCGCCGCGCGCGTCTTCGTATTTGCACCTTGGACACGTCCCTTCAACAAATCTATCTGCTAAAAATCTATCACAAGATTCGCAGAGGAGCTGATCCACCGTTTCGCTTAACACGTACCCCTGCGATCTTATCCTTAAGAAGAACGATTGCACGATTCTGCAAAATAGTGAAAGATGTTTGATTTCTGTGTCTCAACAACAGGATAACGTAAGGATAGTTAAAAGATGATTTAATGTATAGTACCATTTTAAACATAAACCTTAAAGAATTACATTATATAACGCAGCTAGTGCGAGACACATCTTACTCTGTTTGTTCAGATGTAGTAGTACGTCCGAAGTAGTCGAAACCTATGCTAAACCATCGATAGACGTCATTATGTATATCGAAGAATTTGTCGCATATAGCCTGCGGGGTTGTTTTTTCCTCCAAAGCTTTGGCCTCTGTGGCAGTGCCATATTCGTCAGTTCCACTACGATATTATTTCATTCTTATTAGAACATTTAATGTTTAATATCAAATAGATCTACATACATCGTAGAAAAGTTGCGTACCTAATGAACAGCGTATTATAATTCCTTTGCCTACAATATCTGTAAGCAAAAAGTAGAAATTGGAATATGTTTATATTAGTACGACGTTGTCACCCATATCGTTAAACGAACCTGGCGAAGATATCAGCAGAAAGTACACAACCAATAATATTTCCTAAATGAGGAACATTGTTGACATAAGGCAATGCAGATGTTATTAGAATATTCTTTTCACCTTTCTTCGGTAATCTAAAGATAACACATACAGTTATTTTAATAATGTGCTTGAAGGCTCCACCAAACCAACGCGATTATTCGAGACGGCAGCGAATATTTCGCCGTGATGGATTCGCGGCAGTTCACTATACGTGGCGGCTTAAGGGTTTTTTCAGACCAACGCGAAACATTTCTGCTACGGCTGTCCGCAAGCCGCCACGTTTAGTAAACTGCTGCGCACTGATTTAGGGGAGCCTTAATATTCCTTGGACAACATAAATATTTGTATTAAGCTTACACAGGATAAGGAAAGTTCTTTATATCTGGGTATGACCTAGATGACCAGTTACTCGTAACATTCTCGATTTCCTCTTGACTAACAGCGTCCATTTCCTTTTCTTTTTCCTTCCCCTTTTCCTTAGCTGGGCTAAGCTGGAATTGATAATCTTGAATCTTCATGCAATTAAATCATGAAACGCAAAGTAATAGGTTTGCCGTGGCACACTTACATCATTCAAGGTAGCTTTACAAGATCGTGAATTTATTGCTGCATTGCCAGGAAACCAAGATGCAGCTTGAATACTGAGAATTGCTGTCGAACCTCTTTCAAATTTGTACTCCTTAAGGGAATCCTAAATATACAAACATATACATAACATCGACTGTAATATCAATATATAAGATGTGACAAAATGTTATTTAACAAATTGCGTACTTGAATAACTGGCATTAATTCGATACTTGATAGCCAATCTTTAATAGATACATATTCTTTACACAGTTCCTTTCCAATCTCTGTAACCAACACTGTCGACCATATAGTTACCCAAATGCAAGCATCTGCCAATGATAAATCATTGTTATCCTAAAATATTATTAATTAAACCTTAGTTCTATTATACTTTAATCGACATCGCATTAAGGATATTTCCACATTTCTTTTAAATTACCTTAATTAAGTACTTTTTATGTTTTAATTCATTATCAAGTTCCTTTAACAAGGACCATAAACAAGATTTATGAGTGGTTTTATATGTTCCCGTATTACCATAATATACAACAGCTGGCTGTAAAACAAACATTAATTAAAACTTTCCTTACACGCACACATTAGAAATACATAAACAATTTCTTTATATTCACCTGCAATTGAGAAATATCCCATTCTAACCATTTATTATTTACAATTTTAGTCTCTTCAGATGGAGGTACTAAAAGCTGCATCGCTGCACTAGTGCTAAACAGCACAGATCCAGATGATAGTTCAATTGAAGGTAAACGGCCCAAAAAGCTTGCTAAGCAAAAGACAGTAAAACTCACTTTATATCAACCGTAACAATTTTATATGAAACAATTCAAGAATTTCATGAAGCAACTAGAATACTAAATAAACTACCTTCCTTTAACAAAACAATAAAATGCTAGAAGCATTCTAATGAGAAGGAAGATGCGCATTGAAAAAGAAAAGCGATGCCAAATGACTAATCATTCTATAAAGGAAAGACAAATTTATTCTGGTATTAAATACAGTTTTATGAATCAAACCCAGCGGCTTATCAACCGAATTTCAAGGGTACTGCGATAAAAGTCGGAAATACACATGACACGATACATAAACGTTTAATAATAGCGAATGTGAATTGTGCAGTGACAAATTCATCTAGAGAAACCCGTGCAATTCATTTAAAGAATGTTGCGTGATCCACGTGCTAAAATGATCCACGCGAAAGAAACATTCAGTATTTCGTCATATGGTTGGAGTTCGAGCAGAGCAGGTTACGTTCCTTACCGTTTGGTTGTACCGTTCTCACGGTAATCGACTGCTGGGCCATTTTAGCTGCGACTATCAGTTTCAACGCATTCGGATTGCCGTCGTTCGTCGAGATATCCATTTTTTACTAATAAGTTAATAAATATTCACAATAAATAGATGAAAATATGTTCCGTGCACAACCGACACATGTGAGCGACAACTAAATGCCGAGTCTGGAAACGGATATCGCGGGGACATTGATGTCTCGCGCTACATTGCCGATCTATTCGAAACTTATCATCCTTCGAGTTTCAACGATATTTTCTCGTGTACTTTATTCGCTTACCAATATTCATTGTAATTTAATTGCGAAAACACAAGTACCGCAACAATGCATTGTTTATTGCAAAATTATTTGAGCGCATAAAATTTGGCAGGCGTTGAACGACAGTTGGTAAAGCTGGGCATTCTTGTGATTGGCTGAGAATACGAGACGCTTAATGGTACTTTATTTCTCTGTGTAATAATTATTTATGAATGAAAGGTGGAAAATTGAATTTGCTTAATCATTTCGTTGCCTTCCATTTATACTTTTTCGTACAATATTCGATGGAAATTTCTGTAGAAACACACGTGGCTTACGATGCTTACTAACGACCTCCCGTGTGAATTTAATGTATCACTACAGAATTATGATTTTGGGAACTCAATTTTAGAGTAAAAATTTTGTTATAACTTTAATTTGTAATTGATATTGGTCATTAAAATAGCGGCATATCATCGAGTAAGTGTATATACGTTGTATCCAATTTGTCAATGTATTTTCGGACAACGAAATTTTTTGGTTCCTCAATTAAGATTTTAAAAATGGTAAAACTGTAAGCTTCAACGTATTTAGGGGAATACCCTCCTCCATTTCGCGCTTCTTTCTCGCAGTAACGTTGCTTTTTAGTCTTTTTATGCAACGCAGAGCTATTAGTTGGGAAAGATGATTGTCCCGGTATTTTGGATTTTGGTGAATCTTTTCTCATTATCGCATAGTGCAGATAATATTGTATTAATCCTCGCAGATGATTTAGATATATTCCTCGATGGAATGGTAAATATGCAGGCAACAAAGAAATGCTCGGAATGTATGGAACAAATATAAAAGTGATTACGTTTTATTTCAGACACCATTGAAAAATACAGTTAATTTAATCGGAAATGAGGGTGCAACATTTTCGAATTGTGTAAGGTCTCAGACGTAAAATTAAACACACGTTAATTAATTTAATATAAATGAATTTAATTAGAAACTTTTTTAACAATTAGTTCGTTGCTTCACCCATTTGTTGCCCGAATAGGGCCTCGATCTTAACTGGGAGATATCAACACAATCATTTAGTAGTGAATAACTCTATTAGTGGGGGTTGCAACAGTATTAACTGGCAGAAGGCACAAGAACCAAACACATTTGCAGCGCACTTGAAGCGAGAGATGCAATATGAAACCTTTTATGCCGGAAAGTATTTAAACCAGGTAGGTATGTTAGCGACATTATGCTACAGAATATAATTAATTATGTATATTAATTTTATAAAGTATTTTTAATAATCGCTTTATAATAATCTTATAAAGTATGGACACAAAAGTACGGGTGGAGCAGGTCACGTACCACCAGGATGGGATCAGTGGGCTGGTCTTATTGGAAATTCAAAATATTATAACTATTCCTTGTCAATAAATGGAACTAAAAAAAAATACGGCGCTGATCCGACTGAATATCTTACAGACGTAATTGTACGTACAAAATTGCAATACTGTTTCAATGTCTTTTTATTGATTACAGTAATATAACACTATTTCAGAGCAACATGGCCACAGATTTTATCAATGCTCGTCATACAAACGATCGACCATTTCTCATGGTATTAGCGCCACCCGCACCTCACGCACCCTTTACGCCAGCAATAAGACATTTTGACATATACAAAGGCACAAAGGCTAAAAGAACACCTAATTTTAATATGCCGACACAAATGGTACATTTTATTTTATAGTATTTCGGTACTGTTATATTGTATTACGAAAGCTTATTATAAAACAGGACAAGCATTGGTTAGTGGAAAGAGGTCCGTCTCCTCTTCCCGACGATGTGCTGCCAAAGTTAGATGAAATATACAGACGAAGGTGGGAAACACTGGTAGCGGTTGACGAGCTTGTAACGAATGTGTATCAGTCATTAAAGTTACAGAATCTGTTAAATAACACTTACATCATATTCACATCTGATAATGGATATCACGTTGGTAATATATTTTGTGTTCAATAAATATGCCCAAGTATAAGTCATGTATTTATACACGAGCTTTATGTTACGTTGCGTAGGTCAGTTCAGTATGCCTATGGATAAACGCCAACCATACGAAACAGATGTCAGAGTGCCATTATTAATACGAGGTCCTGGAATTGCAGCGTCCAAGGTTTCTGCACCTGTTAGCAGCGTTGATTTATTTTCTACGATTTTAGAAATAGCTGGTATACACCGTCCATCAGACGGGACCTCTTTCTTAAAGAAGGCATTACCGAAAGATAGGACGGTTTTAATAGAGTATAGGGGAGAGAAATCCAGTGATACTCCCTCGTCAGGTTGCCCAAGCGATAGTGATCCAAACGTTGCAGTAAGGCTTACAGATTCGTATGCAATTGTGAGCAATATGTCTAACATGAGCGTTATTTTATTAAGAATTATTATTTTTGCAGTTATGCATGAAAGATATGGCGTGCAAATGTCAAGATGCTGCAAATAACACTTTTAGTTGCATACGCCGCGTGTCTCCGCGTTACAACAATATTTTCTGTATTTTTGAGGATGACGAGGTATTATTAATTGATAAATCAGAGTACACGTGTTATTTCAATTATTGATTCCTGATATTTCTCTCCAGCATTATGTCGAAGCATACAACATAACTACGGATAATTATCAAATGGAAAATATTGGATACAGTATGAAGCGTCATCATAGATATAAGTTCAGAAAATATCTGAAGAAAATGTCAGTTTGTAAAAATGAGGAGTGTGTTCTCACCAACATGGAAAACATTGATATTTAAGGTTTCATTGACCACAGAACTTGAAAGAGAAGTAATGCTTTTAAGTGTGTCACTTATATTCTTAGCTGATAATACCTTCGCCTATAATCATTAAGATTATGTATTTTATACGCATGTTTTTTAAATAAAGTAAGTATAACAGATTACCTTTGATATTAGTGACTGTGAAATACATTTTAATAATTCGTTGTTACTGCATTTAATTTACGAATACGTTTCGGAGGAAGTTAGCCACTTATTGACCACTTCATTTCAAGTTTATCGTATTTACAATGGTATAAAGATACGATCCATTAAAAGTTAGGAACGCCGGCGGCCGTCTTACTTCGAATTACTGCATTTATGGAAATCGTGGGCGAAGAATACGCCGCGAATCTGGATATAAGAATAACTCGTCTTGCTTCCCCGGCTACCTCGGGCAAACTGCTTTCTTAGCAAATATTTTTATTAAAGCCCCGCCGTTCGAATATCTGAATAGCAATCGCGCCATTCGGGGGTAGAGAAAAAGAAAACTGAACGAAGACGGAGCGCTAAAGTATGCTCCTACTGTATCCATAAATTTCATCTATTAAAGCGTTTTGAATGGTTTACGGATTTATGATATGAGGTATCGTTGGGTAGTTCTATATTGTAATTACACCATATTTTAGAGATATACACAGACCCGGCTGGTTGCGTGTGTAAAGTGCGCGACGCACACAGACGCCGCAAGAGAAAAAGCGCATGGAAGACTTAAAAAATATAAGCAGTATAAGCAGAACTATAAGCAAAAGTATAAGCAGAATTAGGACATAAGTAAGATTATATTGTAGAGTGGTTCTCATTTGATTTTCATTTTCTGTTCTTTTTATTCGCAATTAATTAGAGAATTTTTTTTAGAAAGGCGCCAAACATGTATCGCACACAAGGAAAACACTACACGCCGAGTCTGAATATACATATCTGTTTCTAGTACATACAATGTACATTGTACAACATTTTTCTCTATCAAAGAAAATAAATAAGCTCTAATCCAAAAATTTGTACACGCGCGCACGCTAAATTCTGCCGAAGCGGAACGCTGAAACGAGGGGTCAGGGGGCGGCTACAAAGTGCCCCGGTTCGTTCCTTTCAGTGCCAAGGACCGTAAGAGACATCCTTTCACGTTGCATGAAAGAACGTCGAAATGTTTGTACACTCCACGTTACCCGCTCTACAGGCTGCTTAATCGTTTGCACAGATGGTATTTCGAGGGCAACGTAGCGTCCATAAAATTATGCTAAAACTTGAAGGAATCCAAAGTACGCAAATCAAATACCATTTATTGTACAATTCCACTCCTTTCCGTAATTTAATTAATTAACCGCTTCAACGAATTTCACGATAACGCAGAAAATGAAAGAATGGAAAGAAACGAAGGAGATACGTACTCTTCTATTCTGTTTATGAATTTATTTTATTTTTATAATGGTCTCAGGAATAAGTCCCTCACAAAAATTCATATTGCCATTTTAGGATTGACGAGCAGGGAAATTCGTAAGTCGAGTCATGGTACAGTGAGTCCCTTTCGGAAAAGAGGCACAGCTGAGAACGCAGCATTGAAAGAGAGTTTTTGCGGGCGCCTCGGCAAACAGCGTGAATCCCGGCCCCCGATCGATCGGGTGGAGGATTAACAGGCCTCGGCTCGAATTGTGAAGTCGTTACATCGTCACTGAGACGTGTAAGTCGGCTTGCGAAAAGTCCTTTTTTTCTCTCTTCATTGGCCGCCGGAGCGAGTGATCGCTTCCTTGTGTATTAGGATCAATGGCTTTCGCTGGCTTCCGAGTTTTGAATTCTAGCTTTCCCGCCCCCCGGGGGTCGCGGCAGTGGTTTACGAACTTGTACTGCGAAAATAGTGTCTGCGTTTGGTCCACTGGGATCTCCACGAAAACGCGTAGAAAATATACATCACCACAATACATTTTCGTAGATTTTCATAAGCAGTTGCGAAAGTGTGAGTTAAATATTAATTGAATCGAACAATTCTTAATGTATAAAACATGACCCAATTCTAACGCATACGTGTATGTTGCAGGAACATGAGAGCTGCAAGAATTTGAGTACGCGAGGATTTGAAGGGAAACAGATGGGGAGGAAATAGAATTGAAATATAAAAGAAGTGCGGTCATCGAAGATATTTCAGGGTAATTTGTTTTCTGTTTATTTGTGAGATAGTACTCTGCGCTCGTTATTCCTCCTCGCGCTGAACGCTAATGCGAAAATGCAAATTCGCGCGAGATACTGCACCGAATTGTAAAACGAGTTGCGAAAACAACTTCCTCTGATAAACTTGATCTTAACTTGGAGGAATCCTCATTAAGATTCGAGAGTCAAATTCTGCACGCTCGAAGGAGTATCGTATCACGGTCCGCTGTAACTCTATCTTCCTCGCGCCAATTTAAATGCGTCGTTCAAAATTTCGCGAAATTATTGCCAATTAGGATCCCATTTCTCTTACGCTAAAAATATTTTCGAGGCGTATATTTGAATAAAGTATGTGAATGTTATTGCAGGTATTAAGAAGAGAGAGCGGCATGTTTCTGCAACGCGTATTCGAGTCGCGGTAAGGAGAAGGACGCGGCAGGAAGGAGTGTCAGTATCCCTAATTGAAGATAATTTCAATAGTATTGGGTTTCCTAGCCGATAATAATAAAAGCACGGGGCTCGCATTACGGGGCCGCTTACCCGTACAACAGTAGTCAAATCAAACAGGAGGCTATTAACTAGGTCAACATTTTGGGTTTTGGGGTACTTAGTCCCGACTACTCGGTACCTTTCGCCGGTGAGACGCGCACGGCTGCTCGTGCCCCTATGTATTCGCGCGTGTATATACACGGAAGCACGAATTTCCACGGTGAACAAGAGTAAAGCAGCCGTGTCGGGCGGTCTTAAATAAATATCTAATGTGAAGGGGTCGTGGGGGTCCCTATTGCCCCCGCCAATATTGTTTTAGGCACGGCCCTTGGCTAGCGAAGATTTGTAACTCGAGAAACGAGCGCCACTCGTGCGCCGAACGGACAAGATACCAATAGGTGTCGGAACATCTAGCCTGGTATTACTTAAGTTCTCGAGATATCCTGTCCACACACTTTTGTTCCTGTGCCCTGCTAGACGACGCCCATCTTTCTGTGAATCGCGCAGCTGCCAATCCTTCGCTCCTAAGCACGAGCATGCCCGCGCTTTCTGCGTTCCCGAAATGCATCGAATGTAAGTAACCGACCAGTACAATTCTGTTTCCAATACGTATTCATTCGTACGATTTTTCATCCAGGTCTTCAGCTTACATTCGTTCGTTAACCCGAGTTAACTTTATTTGACACATGACGAATAATTTTTTTAACTTCTATTCGTTATTCGAAGTTTATTTAAATAAAATTGTTGTCTGTCTCTGATATGGTTAATGAACAATAAAATGTAATCAGGGAGAAAAGAGGAATTCAGCGGGTTTTGTGGATGTATTGGTACATTTCTCAGTATTCTTCTGATATTTTTGGTATATAAATGTTATTAAAATTGCGTTTATCTTTTCAAACGAAATATCATAAGTAGTATAAAGATGTGAATGCAAGTGCAAGATCGAAAGGATGGTTATGCTTCATATGTACTGTGCTAGTTCGTTCTCTATGTTATCACAAAAGCATCATAATTCATCAAACTGATAAATTATTACAGATCCATAAATACATTGCTACTCAACGATGAATACTAATATACAAATATACAGGGTGTTCCTCACAATATTACAGGGGGTGGCCAAATTATTATACTCAAAACATTTTCGTCAAAATCTATAAAAGTGCATGAATGTTATTGTTTTTTCATTTCTTGATTAGTTACAACATTCGGCAACGTTGTGAGTAATCTTTCAACATATAAATCTCATTTGTTTTTAAAAGGGCGGGGATAAAATTATTACAAATAAGACAAAAATAATAGAGAATATCATCAGAGTATGGCACAATATTCCAAGATTACAGGAAGTAGTCACAGAATGCGGAGTCACCAAATATTGAGTAATTGTATTTCTCGTACAATATAGTCTTAAATGTATTTAATTTGCATTCTTAAATACATAAACTAGTATTCAAAAATAATATTATAACATTAAAAACGAGACATCTATTTTATTCCATCGCTTAAACTTACAAAATCTCAAACATTTTTGTTCAAGTATAATAATTTGGCCACCCACTGTACATACCCTACTAATACGACAACGCTCCATATAAAGAAATCCAAGCTTACCCCTACATCTTCTCAAATTCACACAAACAAATTGATCTATCACATCTGAATCCATTGCAGTGACAATGGTCAAAATCATTTCATAAGGCTCACACTGTACACGCGTAGAATTTTCCCGAGCGCATCCGTAGAATACCTTGTATTGGATTTATAAAAAGTATACTTACACCAATTTCCAATTTCTCAGAATGTCTCCACCCCCTTCTCGCCGAGGGTAAGTTCGCCGGTGTAAGGTTTGCCTCCGCTGCTATTTGTCACAGAAATAATTAATTAACATCAGAGAAAGTTCCTCCCGCTCTTTGCCTCGCTTTTTCTAACCGTGACCCCCGTGGAACTCGCTCATAACCGCGCGCTCGCTCCCGCCGTCGATGCCTCCCCCGCCGCTACAACCCTTATTACCGTGTCGCAGCTCGGTTAGCGCGAGCGGGTTAATGAAAAGCTCGTGCAAATATAGAATTTCTCGTAAAAACTACAAATTACTACCGCGCCGGGTGCATAGCCGCGTGCAACGTACTTCGTCGCCGTCTCCTACCCTCCCCACGTCGTTCGCCCTCTCGTCCGTTCCTTCTTTTCTTTTTTTCTTTTCGCCCCGCGAAATTATACAACGGTATAATATGCGAGAACGGGAAATAATAAAACGCTCCACGGTCGTACTTCGAAGATCGCGTCGAAATTTTATAACGGGGAGAGCTCGCGAGATCGCGCGCGCTTTATGAAAACGCGCTCCAAATATGTCCGTGTTTCGCGTTCCTCTCCTCTTCTCTTTTTCTTCCACCTGGCTGCCTCACGCCCTTAAAAGGTCGAAATGAACGGCCATAAAGTTTTTAATTTTCGTATGAATCGTGCTGCTCGTAAATGTTCCGCGAAAAAAGGCTTCGGAACGAAACGGAACGATTAAAATACTAAGATTGTTTTCAATTGACCCGGCGATCTCTTGTCGGGAGCCTTTGGTCTCCTGTGTTTATTAAGCATAAGACTATTTTAAGTAGAATTGCAGCGACCACAGATACATTGCTATTCAGTTTTTTATTCCCCGTTTAATTGAAGCTTATTAAAATCCATCGCGCTCGAGGCGGGAAAAATTGATAGACCCAGCAAAAGCTTTTACAGTAGTTACTTCTTCCGATTGAATCTATTGCACTGCTTACGAACATTAAGCCTCCGTGTATCGACAACTGTAACGGTCAATGCACGTCGCGTGCGGGCCTCCCCTAGTCGCATCTCTTAACCATAGTCTCTGAACGCCCATGGGCGTTCACCGCACGGGGCTTCACGGATTAACTGAACGCATTCATGCCTCCACATCTCTCAAAATCTTAAGATATCAAACCGCGCTTCTATTTTACAAATCGAGCCTCTTTCTCTCGCGTTTCTTGAAACTACACATCTCACGCGATTCGCGCAAATGCGACGCCCCAAAGCCGCGTATGATGTCGCTAGACCAAGCACGTTACTACGTCGTGGCAGAGAGTTATCTCGCATTATATTATTACGCTCGTGGCCGTGTTTGTCAGTTTAAAACCAGGAGCCATTAGCTGGTATTATTTTAGCCGTGATCCACCGTTAGCGGAGAACAATGGCTACGGTGGGGGCCGCGTCCCACGATATTAAATGAGGCGAAGTGATACATTTCGAGGGGATAGGCGAGCAAATAGGGATGATGCGACGATGTCGCTAGGGACAGGCTGGGGAGACAGGGAGCAGCGCGGTGGCGAATAGGGATGGAGTGAGGAAGGTAGGGAGAAAGCGTTGAGAACCTGGTCAAAAGCACAAGGGTTGAGAAGAGGGACAGGACTCGGCACGTATTACGTTACGCCCCTGGGCTGTGTAAATACCACAGCGCTGTAATCTAGAGTTAATGGTGCTCTCATGATACGGACGTCTATCAAAGCCCTCGAAACTTATCTGCAATGAGCTACCGAGGATGCTCTTTGCGGAATGAACTTAATCGCACGCTCACCTGGCCCGGCCACCCTCGCCGATGCACATTTAATCAGGAGACAAGCGAGGATACTGATGTGGCGATACGCGGTTCATGTTCTTCCTTGGATATACACATTAGTGGAAATTCAGTTGGATTTAGTTACTGTAGGATTTTTTTTCCGTTTGTGGCTTATACGAAGGAATAAGTGTGTAGGTGTATTTTCAGCTTTGTGATATCTATCGCCGGTGTTCTGAATTGAATGTCGCTGAGCAGTGAAGGTTCTATGTAATAATTGGGTCCTTATGCTGTTTCATATTATGGCGATTATTTTCTTCCTGTTTAGAGCATCGCGTTTTAATCGATCAGGGCATGATATTAGAAAATATTTTGTTCATTATTAACTCGAATATAGTTATATTATATAGTACCTAAGTATAGCCACCTAGTACCACGTTTGCCACCTGGGCCTTTTTTCTTAACCCTCGGTTGTCACACCTACTTTTTTCGAACGTCGTTGTCGCACTGGGTCAATTTGACTATTTGTTAAATTAAGTCCCAAAAATTCTGAGATAATGTTTGAACATTGTAAAATATATGCCCATCATGCATAAAAAAAAATTTGTAGCAATACGAGTTTCGACAAAAAGGTTTTTTGCTTAAAAATCGCAGTGTGACAACCGAGGGTTAAATTCTCCACTGGACAGAATAAATGAAACATCAACTTCACAAAGGCTACAGTTGTACCTATGCTCTCAAGAACAGAGATACTGCTAATACTAGTGTTACTACTTAGATAATACTAGAATTTTATCAACCCCAGCCAATGTCCCAAGACTTTTGCGCGGGGGTGTATATCCCCGATCCACGTGTCGCAGTCGAATCTTACCTACGAAGGGCTTGCGGTAATCGAGCTTCGCTGCCCGAGCGATGAAAATTGAATGTGATTTATCGCGACCGTTGCCGCGTGGCGTCGCATGATATATCAGCCATCGGTGGCAACAGGCGAAAATATAATAGTTTGGAGAATTGTAGGCGATATCAATGCGCAACGGGCCGCTGTCTCTGACAGCGCAATTATCCGGTCTCGCTTGCGGTTGCACGCCACAACCCCTTTTGTTATCGCCATCCCCAGAATCATCGCTCTCCTATCATACACGCCCTGCCCTAATGCTCGCGTTATTGTTGGGGGATTGTCAGATGATATCTGTCTATCTGCTTCTCCCGAGTCGTCCCGATATTTTTGCATATATATTAACTTCCCGACTATCCAGGCCGCGCGCGCCCGGGGCAGCTGGAAATGACCAATTCGAAGGAGCATGTGCAATTAACACGTCGTCGTAATGAAGCCACGCTAACGTCAATATCGATGATTTAGATTATTCGGGCGTCTGGTTTCGTTCGCCCCCTATTGATTAGGAGATAATTTCGCCTGCCCGTTTATAGTTTTGCGTGCACGTTCCGCGGTTCCGCGGCCTCCATTATTGCCAGCTGGCGGTCGAAATGCCGATATTGGACGGTAATGAAAATTCGCGCCTGCATAGCGGGCGAATTAGATTACACTTGAAAACGCTCTCCATGTAGGTAGGTACACCCTACGCGTGGCTTATTACTATACAGTGCTTCGTTTTATCGTTGTAAGGTGAAATTTACAGGGCGATTCTTCGCGGAAGATCCGGTGAATGTTCGGGGAAGAATCGTTTTGGAAATCCTTTCAGACTTGCTCGAACCTCCTCGAGTATCCTTAAACATAAATTGGATAACAGAATGTTTTCGTGGCTATTGTGGCGTTTTGTACGCATTGTTCCAACTTAAACGAGTTGGGCGCCCCGCGCGTTCTTTATCGCAATAGTTGTGGCGTGATATTTTAAGTTGACGCGGGGGAAGACGTATTGAAATCGGCGCCCGCGGTCCCCCTCGTTTCATCCGCCCACGTCGGCGAAAGTAAGAGGCTGCACTCTTTCCCAGCGACGAGCGAGCGAAATCGATACCCCCGAAACGCGACGGCCGAGAGGTCCAATCGTATGATAAAATACGCGTGCTGTTTCACGCGCACGTGAACACGTGTCGGCGCGGAGCGGGCCGAGCAGGCCGGGCGCGCACCTGTCAGCTCAGAATGTAATCGCGGAAATCAAAGAGACCGTGGCCAGCGACGCGAGAGATTCTGCATTGATAGAGGCAGCATTTGCGAGGTGGTAGCGGAAAAGAGACGATTCGGGGGTGTTACTAGGCAGGAAGCCATTTTGGGGCCGCTGACTTGATTAACGAACACAGCAGGGTTGGAGGGGGGGGGGGGGTGGGTGGGGAGGGGGGGTGGTGAGAGGTGGGGAAGAGCCGTGCATCTGTGCTTTGCCAGGAGCAACATCGGGAATCCTTGTTTGGACCGGCGAAATGGGAATCCTTACGCGTGCGATAATCGAATAACAGTGGTTTCGTCGGTGTCGTCATGATTACCCGGCTGATTATCTTCTGTTGCAAGACCTGCACTCGATTCGCCATCTCCCCACCTCGGCATTTCGCATTTTTTTCTTCCGTTTAATCTTATTGACAATATCACAGGGGGAATCCCTTCGAATCGTTTCTTACCTTCCCATTTCTAAGTGTATTTCCTATATCTCTTTGCTTGGTGTCATTAACCGGTTAACTGGCACGACTTTTTTTTTTATTATTCGTGCCCACACTGGCAGCATCGAAAAATTAAGTGAATCACAAAGTTATTCCATTTGATCATATATGATACAGAATTGGCAGATTTGGCAGAATTGGTCAGATTTTTTTTTGATCATATATTATACATTGACAGTTAACCGGTTAATGAACATATATATGTTCTTCTATATAGAAGAAGTAATTGCTGTCGGAACAAGATCTTAATCGAATCTATGAGCGAGCAATCTAAATTTCAATTTCCAAAAAGTCTCCCCGAGTGTGGTTACAAGCGCGATACTTGTGAACAGCCCATACGTACCCTAAAGTATCGCGGAAAATTGCTGGCCAGTCGCAGGATCGTTCCCTCCTAAAACGCACTCGCCCGGGAAGTGTGCGTGAGAGTCCACGGGAATCACAGTGGGAAAGACTGTTCCGCGCGAGGAGCGGGCAACATGGTGCCCCTTTTGTTGGACGTTCCCGCGGACTGGCGGCGGCTAGACCGGAAGGGCCGTTTCAGGGTCGAAAAGGAGGAGCCGCGGCCCAGGGAATAGCGACGTTTTAAGACCTTAAATTCTAGATTTATATCGGTGCAACGCCGCCAAGCCGGAGCCGGCACGATGACAGCTTTCGGATCGCTGGCAACCCTTCGGCCCACGGATGCGATTGGCTGTCTCTAGGGGTGGTGGGTGTGGCCCCCGCGGAAACCATCATCCCCTTTGGACGTCGAGACTTCACGGGATCCCCTCTACTTTTCCATCCCTCTGGAATGTGCAGCTTACCTAAACGAGTCCTCTCGACCTACCTCCCTCCCTCCCTGTCCTGTCGCCCTCCCTCCGCGCGCTCCGGCGTTTCGGAGAGGGGTTGTGAGGGGGGTCGTTGGAAGTTCCTCAAGGGGAAGCACCGGCGGGGGTAGGGGTCCCTGGCGAAAGGAGAGGGAGGTATCTGTGTCTAGGGACGGATAATCGGTTCGCATTACTGCCCCTCTCTTTCTCTCTCTCCTACCCCCCCTCCCCACCCCCCGAGCAACCCCCTCTTCCTCTGTCACTATCTCTGCAGAATGCTTTGTAAAGTCTGCAATAACGCGTAGCGCGCTTTGAACGATGCCCGCCGTTTTAGTCGGAGAAAATTTGATGGAAACCCCTGTCACCCTGTAACGATAGCTATCTCCCTCTCTCTCTCTCTTTGTCTTCTTTACACCTCTCTTTTCTTTGTCGAAATTTCTGAAACGGCGAGATGGTGTTCCCCGCGACACGGCCAGTAATTTCATTCCTTCGTTATCGCGCGGTGTACGCGCGTTTACGGCCGTAATAAACGGCGGTAGATTACAGAAGGGGTTGTTAGACTGTTTCGCGACCAGCGCCGGGCCCTTTTCTTTTAAGGGCGGGGATTGTTTGACGCCCGGCCTCGTCTTGATAAGAGAGGCTGTGTTTGTGCTCCGGGATCAGCGGCTTCACAAGGGCTCGATTGTCGATGCTGCTGCAAGCTTGGAACGTCCTTGTTACGGAATAAGTAGGTTGGCGATTGGACTAGCTGACGAAAGAATGTCTTTTCGTACTCCCCGTAATTATCTAATGTACACGGCACGCACTTTTGTGCTCGCAAATGGATTGGTTGAAAATACTTCTTCCATTCATTTAAGTGTGTCAAGGAAGTTCCTTTGTTGGGTTTCTTTTAAGGCTCTCTTCGCCCGAGTTATTTAAAATGTCCTATCTAACATTTCGAAGCTTTACAGAAAACTGAAGGTGTATCATTTTCTTTGTGCCGTGCTTGTAAAAAATAAATATATCAGACTGCTTCTATCTTATGAATTTAATTAAAAGGTAAAAACCTGTGGATCTTCAAATATGTCAACGAAAAAAATGGAGAATGTGTAGATAGGATGTTTTAACTAAGAAGAGCAGCTTCAGTGTAAGATTCAATTTGGAAGGAATAAGAAAACGTCCGGTGGAGACGACGGAAGGGATGGCTTCGTTCTGTATCCCCTTGTTTTCACAAAAACTGCTTTATTGCTACTGCAAAGCGAAGTTTAACAGTATCGCAAAAATAGGAACCAGCTTCTGTTCCCAAACTGCAGTCTTAATCGACGGATATAATGTTTACGTAATATTTTTTCGTGCTTAAACCTCGCATTACTCATCACCTATTGATGTACTTTTATTGCAATCGAGTTGGAAATTGGAAATATTTGAATACCAGCTCACGAAACTCAGTTATACATTTCAATTCCTGCGACAAAGATTTCCACGCGTTCCTCACGCACGTTTTTTCTGCTCGGTGAAACGAAGGCTTTCGCGATGCTCGTACAGAGTTAAGACTAGACCACGGTCGAGTTAAATTCACAAAGATTCTTACGGGGTATGTATTTCAAAAGGGCGGATGGACCTATGCAGATTTCCCAGCCTCGCCAGTACACCGTATTCAGACTGCGGGTTGCATACCTACGAGGGCTGTCTCGGCTGAATTCTCATCACGAGGAAACCCGTCGGGATTTCACGCGTCGGGTCGCATTACTGAATCCTACATCGAGTTAGAGGGATTATAACGAGTTGAGATAGGTTCTAAGGTCGTTTTTCAAAACGGCTTCGCCGTAGTCTTCATAACTCTGCTTATTTTTTTATCCTCTTTACGCAGTAGGTACTCTCTTCGCAACGTTGCAATCTCGCGGACTTAAGGGGGGGATTGCGCTTTGTTAGACCGAAAAATAGGTTTGTTGTGAAATTCTTTGAGAATTTTTGGGACAAAAACTGTTCGACAAATTAATTTGAGGTTTGGCAGGCTGTTTTATTGTATCTTCAGCTATTGTTCTGAATTTTTGTGTGGCAGTGAAAAACTGAGCAGGTTTATTGCCGTGTCTTTTACCGTTCTCTTTTGATTATATATTTTCTATTTAATTTGTAGAACTGTTTTTATAGAAAAAAAATCGCAAAAAATTATTTACTTTTTGGCCCAACAAGGCGCAATCCCCTTCGCTTAAACTTTCACCTCGTCCAATATAGCGCACAGAGCTCATCCATTGAAACTTTCATACTATCTTTGCTGTGTGAATGATCATTTATAGGGTTCGACAATTTAATTCTGGAAGCGAATTGAGAAATATCGACGAATTTGGAGGCATATAAATAAATGCTCTTTGAACACTCGCAAATCGATTTTGATAGCTAAAAGAAAGAATAACCATGGGCGTTTATTTAAATTCAGATTTGAACTTTAGTTTTCTATAAAGGACACTTTGTGTACTGTGTTCTACTTATTGTTAGTTCAATATTCGTTTGAGATATTTGTAACACGATTAAATTTTGAAATTTTTTCAATTCCAGCGAATATTATTAAAGGCTCTGCATCATTGTTTGAAAACAAATACCTTAACTACCCAGTTCGTATATTTTCATAAAAACAGATCCAAAAATTTCAAATTTCAAAATGAAAACCATTTACAGTGACCCCCAAATTTGGTAATAAATAATTATTTCATCCATGCATCTGTTTAGATCACGTAAGCAATTTCATTCTTTGGACATAGAACCTTAAAGTGACGTAGATAAAAGCACAGAAGCCACGCAGCAATTACCATAACTAATTATTCCCCGTCATTAACGCGAGCAAACCTGCGAGTGACTGTATTCTTTCCACAAATCAAACAAATTCATTCTATCCCCCAGTGTGCGTGTTGACTCGCACAGCTGCGTTGACACTTTTTGCATTATATCCCCAATACTCTATGTACCTTTTCGTTCGAATTATTGAACCAAAGTCTTTATTAATCCTCGCGGTCACAGCTTCTTATAACCACAAATTGGTCACACGGGGTTCACTGCACCCCAGCGTCATTTTTGAGTGAGAATTTTCGTATTTTTAATTTTTTTAACTTTTCAGTGATAATTGTACATTCGCAATACTCATACAATTATGCTCTAATAGTGTTTTTCTAGAAACGAAAATTTTGATACGCTGAAACTTATAGTTGTGGAAAAAAGCGATTTTTTGGTTAAAATTCACTACATTTTTATGGTTTAATATTAAGGTCTAAAAATTTACAGAAATATTGACATAGAAAAAAGTTATGTGGGGTGCGATACACCCCGTGTCACCACGAAGGGTTAAAAGAAAAAATATATTACAAGTTTTCTTAATGGGTTACTCGCAGTCAGGAGGTAGGAAAGGAACGATTCTTTGGGAATTTATTTGAGAAAGTACATGCATATTTTTATGCAAAGGTTTTTGTATTCAGATGAGAGACAGTTTAACAGGTTATTATAATATGTTTTGGCATAAAAGTATTTAGTTATTGCAAAATTACTGCTGATTTTCTAGATGCTGTTTTTAGAAATACGTTTCGCCGTGATCAACATTATTCGGAACTGTGTTATCTGAAATAAAAAACGAAGAAGATTTAGTTAGTACAATAGTTTATATAGTTTTCAATCGTTCCATTTTGTAAAATGTTAATCTGGGACAAAATGGCGGA
Organism: Andrena dorsata; assembly: GCA_929108735.1. Taxonomy (NCBI): domain Eukaryota; kingdom Metazoa; phylum Arthropoda; class Insecta; order Hymenoptera; family Andrenidae; genus Andrena; species Andrena dorsata. The sequence goes on along the minus strand of OV815488.1, from coordinate 78,488,900 downwards.
TGTTAAAGTGAAATGATCGATTCCCGTAGAAAAACCACTCATTTTTCATCCATAAAATAAAATCTATGCATTGAATAAACAAATGCTTCGATTAAAGACTAAATGTGAATATCTAGAAGAAACCTACATGTTTCAGAAAGATTGATGAAGCGGTTTTTAGAAATCCCGGTCACCGCGATCGAAAAACCCATTTCGGGAAATCAGTTGTAATTTTGCAATAAATAATACACTAAAACATTATATAATAACCTGTTAAACTGCCCCCCATCGGAATACAAAAATATTTGCATAAAAATATGCATGTACACTTTCCAAAATAAATTCCCCAAAAATCGTTCTTCTTCTACCTCCTGACTGCGTGAACCCCTAAAGAATTTCCTTGGCTATCTATGACCTTTCCTCCCTTTTCCTATAAAAGTACAAGTAGCTGTTGCAAAAAATTCATTTCCGTGTGCCTACCACCGCCTAACAGTGAGCCAACAAACGTTTGCACCGCCCAATAATTACGAAAGAAGCGTTAAAACCCTAAAACCAAAAAGTACGAACTGTACATTTCCTTGGAGTACGCAGGCTCTCCCGTCACCGCCTCGCGCCGGGGATCGCCGCGTTCGATCAGGTGGCCGTTCGTCGGGCTGCGAATCCTCGAAAGGGATTAGCTCGCCAATGAGAAGGCGGGCGTATCGGGGTAGTGAACGGTGGCGATTGCGTGACAGGAGTCAAAGCATTCGAAAGCAACCGTGGTCCTTCATTCGGGGACGAGACGAGAGGCAGTTAATAGCTGGAGGACAATAGAGTTGGGGTTGGCTGTTCCAAGGATCCTGGGAGTAAAGTACCGCGTGGGGGAGAGAGGGGGGGGCGGAGGGGCAGGTTTGGTCGCAGGCGTGACTGTGTGAGACCCTCGCTGAGATAATTGAGCCGTCAGCTGCATGAGCCTCGAGCGCCATGATAACGCCAGCACCGCCACCCTCGCCAATGTGTTTTCCGCTCGGAGCGGCAGAGGAACACTTAGAGCACGCGACGAGTCCCTGGCTCGAATTACCCCGAAACGATCCCTCGCCGACCGCTTCCAGGGCGCTCGTCTCTTTGACGGAATCGTTATGATAATTTCAACGTCCGATCCCTGCGCCCTAAGTTGGCTGAGTTTTCGTTCGAGTTAAACGGCCACGAGCTAGGCAATCTAAATAGGGGCTTGAGAAGTCAGGTCGCGATATGTGCCCGCGGTTCTCACTCCACATCTTCCGCCGAAGATTAAAACGGTCAATTAGGCGTGACGGAAGTTAAATCGAGCAAACATCTTGGGCGATCCTTTCCCTTCGTAGGAAACCGGTAATGCCCCCATTAGCAGCCACTCCTTCACCAATTTTGGCACAAATTTGTCGCGGGCATTTCTCAATCTGCCCACGCGTCTAATGTTTCGAATGTCTATAGTGGAGCAGATGCTAATGGCCCTGGTATTTTTTTTTCACCCGGACAGTTACTGTTTATTCCAAGACTTAGAAATCCCCGCGTAATTAAGGAGCCAGTGTCCCTGTGAAAGCAGCACGAGGCGGCGCGAGTAACGCCACGCAATCGACTGATTTTCCACGGTTTTAACGGAGGACGGATTTCCCTCGCTGGTCTCTTCCCCGTTTGAGCTTCTTCGGCGCACTAATGGAAATGAAATCCCTTAGGATAAAGACTCCGACAACAGCTCCGACAAAGGTGAGTTCACTCGACCCTAAAACTCGATCTCACCCCCGGCGTTACCTGCCGACCCGCGCTCCTCGCTCATCGTTTCATTTGATTACACGAAAACATCGAGCGCGCCGCGCCAGACCGCGCTCGACCCTCGTTACTGCGAGTTAATCAACCTATTAATTAATATTATCCGGCCTGGCTCGCTCAACGGGGGTGGAGATCAGCGCCGAGCGAGGGGCGCTGGAACGGCGAAAGGCGATCGGGGCCGATAAAAAGGCGTGCTCGTTCGATCTTTACGAGGGAGGGTGGCTTGACGAAAAAGAGTTTAATTAACGTCACCGATCGGCGATCTGCCTCGCGATTGGATTAGACCCTACGGCTGAACTTTCTTTAGAGATCAGCGTGATTACCGAGAGCCAGGCTCAATCGATCGTCTGCATGTGATGTTTTCGTTTCAATATGGTAATCCTTTGGGTTCTTGATGAAATAATAAAATGTTGAAAATAGTTGTTGAATGTTGAATATATTTTATATGTGCCTATATTTTAATTTTTTTCGTACCGATTTTTTTTATTAGGCTTGCTCGTACGATGTAAGGATTAAATATTTAAAGGGTTAAGTTGGGTTGTGAGTGATTTCTTTAGGGTAGGTTTAAAAGCAGCACGGTTGAGCTTCGCCTTAATACTACACTGTTTTATTTCTTTTCTCGTGATGGAGTTATGATATCATATATTTAATTTGTTTCTTAACTCTCGAAAGGCCGACGGTTTCGGTGGCCACGTGACAGACCGTGACTGGGTCAGTTTAGACCCGCACGCACCTTCCTTTCTCACGGAAATTTTATTGACATTTCGAATTCTAGGTATAGTTTTTTTTTTTAATAAATTAGGAAGATTTGGAATATAGCTGAGGGATGTTAAGACGTGTTACTGGTAATAGGTTAATAGATGAATAGGATATACGTTATTGTGATTGTGAAGTTTCAGAATTTATACTAAATAGTAGATTTATATTTTTTAATGAGACGTTTAGATCTTGAATCTTGTCATTTGTTCGCTTAAGAAAAATTTGAAGTCAAATCAAAATTGGGTGTGGACAGATTATACCTTGATGTGCTTTGAAATAGGGCTGGGACTATTTGTCGAATTTTTCGGTATTCGAATATTCGAATACTTCAGTCGCTCAATTATTTGGCGAATATAATTCGAATAATATTCGAATATCCAAGTACTTGAATAATGTTCGAATTTCCAAGTATTCGAATATAGCTGTATCCGAATACTAACATTCGAATACTGAAATATTCGAAGTTTATTCGTACCATTCGAATACTTGTAAAATATTCGAATATTCAATTATTCGAATAGTCCCAGCCCTACTTTGAAAGCATATGTGACACACATTCTCAATATACTAAGTCTTCAATGTGACTTATACCGGGGGTCATTATCAATCGCAAGATTCTGAATTTCCTTTGTCAATTCTCAGTTCGTTAAATACGAACTACTGTCGACTATCCGTTAAAACTAATTGAATGACCTTATCAAAATTCATTTAAAATCTCCATACATATACTATTCTTATCCCCCATCTCAGATCTTAAAATATTTGCGTCAAACATACCACTAACTATATTCTTAATTAAAAACACGCGTAAAGCCCAGATATCTCTGCACAAAATTCGTTCCCAAGTCCACATTTCTTTCATTTCAACCGTCACTCGACAATAACAAAAACAATCCCCGTAAATTCAAATCAGAAACACCACAACTCAACCTCTACTTAATAACTTAATAACTACGAGGGTTGATTGATAAGTGAGGTCTCCCATGATTTCGGAACTGGTATCAGAATGAAGTAAAATTTATCTTAAAAATTGCAAGATCTTTTTCTACAATTCACCATTTAGTGCTACACACTTTTCCAAGCGTCTCATCCACTTTTTCATTCTCTTCATGAAGAAAGTTTCTGCATTGCATTTGATCCAATTGCGCCCAGCAACTTCAACTTCAGCGTGGAAAATGTTGACCTTTCAAGTTAAAACTTTCAACGTCTCTTTCAATTTCGGAGACAACCAGAAAGTAGGACACCTTTGTGCATCACGACAACACAAGGTAGTAAAATTCACAGTTGTTGCACACCCTCTGACTTCTGGCTCTTCCCGAAATTGACAAAGGCGTTTAAAGATCTTTTTTCTCTTTCGATGCCCAAGTTGAAGTTACTGTGCGCAATTGGATCAGACGCAGTGCAGTATCTTTCTTCATGTACGGAATAAAAAAAGAGTATAAAAGCGTTTGGAAAAATGTGTACGTCGCACTAAAAGACGAGCACGTTGAAAAATGAGCTTGCAATTTCGAATAGAAATAAATTCACTTGATTTTGATAACAGTTCCATTATCTTATCTCACCTCGAACTTATTTCAAAGTATTGCAGATCTGACTTATCAGTCGACCCTCGTATAATCGTAACAGTGAGCACAAAACTAATTACCACGCCTCTCGATATTACGAGGCGCCTGGCGAATGGAAACGAGAGCTTCGTCGACATAATTTGTACAACGAGCAGGTAATGCTCGGAGGGACGACAATCAGGATAACGATGATTTACATAAAACTGCCCGAGACGAGAGTTTACGACTCTCTCTCCCTCAATACGAAGCCCGTTGTTTGCCGGTTTCCGCACCCCACCCTCCCTCCCCCGCCGGGGAAAGAGATCCCAGCAAAGAAGAAAGGAAAGTCTGCTCGTTAGGTGGCGGAAAGCAACGGCCAAATAAAACAAAAAAAGAAGCCCCGTGGAAAACGGCGAGAAACAGCGTTCATCGCTCTTCTTCACGCGCGACTTGCTCGCCCACGTCGACGTCGTCTCGTTACGTGCGAGGAAAAGGCGGGTAAAGCGACTGTCGAGAAGAAGGCACCCTTTTTGCAAATACGGATCCCGCCAGCGTCCTTTAGCGCAGTCCGCGTCCCTTTCCTTTCCATCTGATTCTCCCGAGCCAGACAAAGGAACGATCATTATGGGGCGTGCGCGCTACCAAAAAGGAAAGTCTCGAACTTTTGACGTCTCGTTACCAAAGGTCGAAAAAATGATTTAAAGGCTGGCACACGCTAACACTTTGCTGTCCCAGCTCTTTTCGTGGTCCTCTCCCAGCGCGCGTGGACTCGACCGCTTCCGCAGGGCATCCTGTAATTTCGCTTCAACCCTTAACTCATTGTGCTTCAGATGCTTATTTCCACGTTTTCCACTCGAGGATGCGAAACGACTTACTGCAGTTTTATTCTTTACAAATAGAGTAGGTACTGGAAATATTTATTGTAGCACTTGAATAAACACGTTATCAATTGTACCTCGATTATGATTAGTACTATATAGGAAAATATTAATGCAAAAATTTCCAGCCCATTTTCTTGACTAACATAAGTTTGGATGCGAATCATTTTGCTATGAAAATTATGGGTGCTACGTAAAGATAGTGATGCAGTATATATTTTCAGTACTGCGTGATTTTATCTGTTTCACTTGTAGGGATTTACTTACTGAAAAGACTTGGATGCTTTGTTCCTAAGGAAAAGTCGAAATTTGAGTCCGTAAATAGAAATTAAAAATTGGGGTGTGTTAAATCCCATCTCGCCAGTTAGGTAACAAAGTTTGCATCTCATTTGTTAAGGGTTAATGTTTAAGTATCTAGGGGGGTGATAAATTTAGAGGAGTGAATTTGTGTCAATGGTAGGAATATAGAGAAATTTTTAATGGCGTGTATTGGATGCAGTGTGTGGAGAAGGAAGGTAGGAGATACTGATCTGTGTTCGTTGTCGTTGTGATGATCAGTTTTTTCTATTCCTCTTTGGGGTATGGTGAAATTTAGATATTAACTATTTAGTGTAAATTATTAGTAAAGAATTGAAGGATTCACTTCGTTAATTATGGAATACCCTTATATTCTCTAAAAGTTTAGTCTCACGATTTACGCAACTATTCCGCGTGGTAAGATATTAAAAGTTTTTAAATAATCCCTAAATCCATATTATTCCCAAAAATATGAAATTCGACTCGGAAGAAAACGTCACATATAATATGATTGTAACTAAAAAAAATCGACAAGCATGATTCCAAAGTATTGGTTAGTATTAGCGCTGTAGTGTACTTTATCAAACTCTTTAATTCCACGAGATGCATAGAAGACGAGAAGTATAAAGCGTTAAATAGATTATCTGTTTATTTTAGAGAGGGTAACCCTTAGTGATAATAGCAACCCTTCTACGTCCCTCGGGCCTTTTTTACCCACTCGCCTTTTCGTTTCATTAAAAGTTCTATTAACTTTGTGGAGACGTAAGAAAGTTGATGCTGATATGTTGATATTCCAGTCTTTGGCATTATATATGTTAAGTGTATATTTATACGTGAACTATAAGGGGCTGCCCTTAAATTACGTAAGGGTAATTTTGGCGATTTCTTACCCCCTCACTCCCCCAGGTATAAGAGTTCGTAGGATTTTATGTTCCAACCTCTTCCCTCCCTCCTTTACGTAAAATTGTTTCTATTGCATTTTTTCATTTATTATAATTCTATTAAAGGTTTATAAGATTCATTTAATTCTTTTTACTCTTCTCTCCTTGTCTTCTCTCATATTTAAATCAATTACCTTTTTTAGGCTATTCTTATTGAAAATTAGGTTAAAAAAATATTTTACGTAAGCCTCTACTTGGCGCCTCCTCCCCCTTTATAGGAAAGCGTAAGAAATTTGCGACCCCCTACCCCCAAAATCCCTACGCAATTTAAAAACCCCTAACTTGCAGCGGGGTTGATAATATTTTAAACCTTGAAATGGAAAGTGCTGTAATCAATAACTTATTTTAAATGGAGTTCCTCGAAAACCCTCATGAAGTAGACACCCAATGACAGAATCTATAAAAGATCTGTTCATCCACCACATCCGAAACTCCTGACTAGAAGGAAATACGATGCGAAGTAAAACTTGCTGGGACCAGAAAGAGCTAATATCTGCATCGATTTCAGTGGTACATATGTACGCAGAGGGACGAGAACAGTAGCGGAAATGATATCGAAAGCACGTAAGAGAAGCGAATCAATCTTTTCCTCCGTCATCCCCCTGGAGGAGCGTTGCGGGGCGGCGAATGAAAGTATCGGCAGCGAAAGACGCGGAGAACTTATAGCTGGGGGTTGTTTGACAGTCGCGTTGCTTATATCGAGACTGTCGAGGGCAATAAAACAGTCGCTGGCTGGAATGCCGTGTTTCAATCGTTCCGCCATTGTGAGGCCAAGAATCGAGATACGCTCGTATGTACATTCAGGAATATACGCATTTCCCGCATAGAGATACAGTCGCTGCGACACACATCGCTCACGTAACGACTGGTTTATGTACGTTTTCCGTATCTTAAAGGATGCTTCACGGAAAATCATCGACAACGCTAGGATATAGGATAGCCTCTTCCATTCTGTCACATATTCGCTTTAATAAGGTGTTTTATAAACCATATAAATCAGCAGATAAAGAAACGGGGGATAAGAAAAGGCAGCAGAAATACGCACCTCGTTTTAAAATTCTAATTTACTTCCCATCTATTAGGTACGAAAGAGTGACAAGCAGTACTTTCTTGGATTTTGAATCCTTAACCCCCAAGATCCCATTACTACTAAAAACAAACATCGATAACTAAATAAAAAGTATTAATTTCTATTCCGTACATATATTCCTTTAAGCGGTAATATCCATCTAGAAGTCCGGAAAAAGCATCAAAGTTCGGGAATTTTATGGGGAAAAGTATAAGTGAAAATCGTACACAATGTTCTTCTACTAAAAGAAGGATTATTTATACTAATTTTTGCCTTCAGATGCATCGTTTAGCCTAGGAATTTTCCACCAGCTAAAGGTTAAAAAAACACTTTAGCTAATAATAATATCTCATGAAAATTTAGAATAATATATAGTTAAAAGATGTATGTTTTAGTAGAAAAACATTGTGCATGATTTTCACTTATACCTTCTCCCCCAAAAAATTCTGAACTTGTGTGCTTTTTTCGGACCTCTAAGTGGATGTAACCCTTAAAATTAGGGCTGGGACTATTTGTCGAATTTTTCGGTTGCTTAATTATTTGACGAATATGATTCGAATATCCAAGTATTCGAATACTGATGTATTCGAATAGTATTCGAATAATAACATTCGAATACTCAAATATTCGAAGTTTATTCGTAGCATTCGAATACTTGTAAAATATTCGAATATTAAATTATTCGAATAGTCCCAGCCCTACTTAAAGTATGCCATCTATTACGAAAGAATGACAAGCAATAGTTCTCACCCTTGGATTCTTAATCCTCAACCCCCAAGATCCATTTACTATTAAAAAAGAACTTCGATAACTAAATAAAAAGTATTAATTTCTATTCCGTACATAAATTCCTTTAAAATATTCAATATTCAAATACCCCGCCGGAGCTATCCACCTCTACTTTTACAACCCTGAAATGGAAGACTCCTCGCACGAAGCCCTATCAAATCTGCAAAATAAGAATAATAAATCCAGCGCCGGTGTGTTTTCCTCGAAAACACATGAGATCGCGGAAAGATCGTGGTTGTAATTTGAATACCGTTTATTGTCACGCGGAATACGGGAACGTACCCCTTCGTCCGAGCTCCCTCCCCACCCCGGAAAACCATTTGTCCAGGCATAGCCACAGAGTGTGTAAACACGCGGAGAAGGGGGGGGGGTGGCTTGGTCTTTCTCTCTCCCTCTAGGCGGATACGAGGTTACGAGGGTGCACGCGGAGACGGCGAACGTTGTGGCGCGGGGGGATGGTTAGGGGGGTTGATTTTCGTTCTGGGTTGTAGGCGCAGAGGCCGGGTGCAGAAATCGTGTGGGTTTCTATCCCCGCGGGCTATATCCCCGGAATCAGCTGCCAGATTATTCTATTACCGCGTATCAACATGGGGTTTGTTTGGTCTGAAAACACGGGCCCGCCACATTGTTTCAGCCAGATAAAGAATTTAACGTCGGGTAATTAAAAGGACCCGGCCTCGGGGACAGGTCTCCGCTAGGACAGTCTCTCTTCCTCTTTCTCTCTCCGTCCGCCACTCTGAAAATCCACCTGGTGGAACGTCTCCGACGGTTTCTCGCCCCGTAAATCCCTCCTGGGGACATTTTGTGCCTCCGTTTAGTTACGCGGCTCTCGTTGGGCGTGATCCCATCGCGAAAGTTGCTCCAGACATGAGAACCAACCGATACGCGAGGGAAACCTCGCCGACAATTCCGGATTCGCGGTGTTTTCGTTTGCGTGAACTGTTTTATGTTGATTTTATGACTGTTTTATTATTAACGGGTTAATATTTGCCGGCGTGTACGTGGTATTAAGGTAAATTGGGCTTCGTTTAATCCGCGACCTGGATAAACCGATGTCTGATGAATTCGAGAATGTGTATTGATGAAGGTAGAGTTGGTGTTGGTTTTTTCGTAGAAACGTTTTTTTTGTTTTCCCAGGTGTTTACTTTTGCAATGAGGCCTCCTCAGCATGGAGAACTTTGGCAGGGTTTCCTTAGCATCGAGTTCTCCGCGTCGATGTCCCTTCAGCATCGCGTGTGTTCAGCTTAATGCGAGTCGGTTTAACTGGGAAGAAATTGAAGTGATTAGGGAATAATAAAAGAAATTGTGGATCAGCTCTGAAGAAGTTATGAGTGAACTGTAAGTTCTAAAACTCGTGGATATTTTATTATATTATTGATTACTTTAAAAAAATAAATTCCTCGAGATCCCATATCACACAATCCTGTTGTAGTATTGTCTAAATTGTAATTATTAAGTCTTAGTATTAGGCAAGCCATCTTAGTTGCTGCACAGTTTAAACACATATGTGGAAGGAACCCTATTAAATGACGTAATTAGTTATAGAACAAAAGTAGCGCGAATTTGACCATTAATGATTAAAAAAGACGAGACAATGGGGAAGATGACGCAAAGCTCGGTGCAGATGGCGCCACTAGCGCAAGTACTGTGGATGTGCCTGATTGCGTATGTGTGAATTGCGTGCGCGTGCAAAAAAAGTTGCAGTCATCTTCCTCATTGCTGCAACCAATTTCTGCACCTTCGGAGTATATAATTTAAAACAATCTGAAATGAAGTTATAATCGTAATTCCACCCCTCCATGATGAAACCAAATTCAAATTCACCGAAATGTAGAAATTTTACTTGCCGCGAGGTAAATGGGACGGTAGACGACGATTTGTCTCGTATATTTTAAAATATCCACTGAATTGTAAATTTTGTTGTTCGATATTTGCGGGGTCCCGTTAATTGGTGGTTTTCGAGGCAATCACAGGGTGGTTGGCATGTTGCAACGGTATCTGTTAATGTCAGCAGAAAATGCAGTCCGATAATTAAAAGTGTATTGATTTTCACCTGCTCGAATTACATTCGGAAAGGATCGGTATCAGTGTAATCGTTTTGGGCAATTCAATTATTAGGCTTGTAAATGTTTGCTAATACGCGTGCAGTTAATGTTCTACCGAAAAATTCTCTCGTAAATAGAATCTGTAAATTCAATTAAGCGTAATGTAGACGGGCAGAGGTAAAATTAATGAATCTTTCCTTCTTCTTGTTTCGAACATTTCATCGATATTTCTCATTTATGCGACAGCAGCTTTTCGAACCTAAGTAATTGTTCTTTTATTTAATTGGTCGCGCCAGAAATTTCATTCGGCATGAAAATTAGATCGCGGTATTTACTCGCCTATTTAGTATAATTGTAATAGTATAATAATGCTACGTGACTAGCGACAATGATTGTTTAACCGTCATTACAGGTTCAGTTCCGTGTCGTGCGCGCACATTGTTCGTCGGTTTTCCATAGCCAACGTAATTACAGTACTTCGATGGCTGCCACGCGGTTGAATCGCACGTGATTACGCGCTGTCGATCGGTGGCAAATATTTACGGTACCGACGCGTATGCAAATAACTCGAAACGTTCGAAAATTGTTACCTCACTGGTCGCTCATGAAATCGCTAATTCAAGGGATCGATCCTACGTTAACACCGTCGCAATTCTGCCGATGGTTAATGGCAGCCTTTGGTTCGATCCTTAAACTTTCTCGCCTTCCATGCTACAGCAAAAGAAACTATTTATTGGTGGAATGTGCAGGCCGGGAAATATTTATTGCATGACTCATACTTGCGTAATAAATATATCATCGATATGAAATATATGAAAGATAGTGAATTACGCATTCTTGCAATATTTTCCAAGTACTAATAATAAGGGAAGAATAAATATTTGTAGTAAAGTGTAGAGGTCCAAAGATAGTTTAAAATATGAACGGTGATAAAACTAAGATACCTACTTAGTTCAAGTTAAAATTGATATTCCACTGATTGTCGGGTTTCTAGAATAAGTCATTTGCTACCTAAATAATACATAAATCCTAGGCATTAATTTATAATTAGTTATGTAGATAGGTATATACAAATTTGAGTTCTAAACTTTCTTTAGAACACCACTGTAACTCAATCTTCGTTCCTTTTGCTCAGATTCCATCCACACTTTGGTGCCCCCGTTTAACCTTTTTATCGAGGACGAGGAGTTAAAAACATAAATTAAAAACCCTACAGAGGTGGCGTATAATACTTCGGCTCAACGTAAGAATTTTCATTCTCAACAAAACCCAATGAACCTACTCAGCTGCATTAAATTCAGCTTGTGCTTCTATGGTCACAAGGATCCCCCATCTCACCCCTTTTATTCTATAAAATTGCGGTACTTATTAAAAAGTAGTCGAATCTCTCCAGAGTTTACTCTAAAAAAATGTTCAGGAGACGTTGACCTCGAAGTACATATGTATTAGTTTTCAGTGACCTCCGACAGTACCTAGTCAGCTCGACAAGCGCCACAATACCATCAAGTTTCGTTAGCTTGAACAATTTGTCGTCGTCGCGATTGCTCGGCGAACGAGGGCCAGAAAAAAAAGCGATATCCCAGCGTTCATGAATGGAGCATCGTGGTCACTTTGAAAAAATTTGATTCCCATTCGAACGACTGTCTCCCTCCTCCTATCTAGCGGCGGTGCGAACAGACAGAAATTGTCAAGGGGGGTGGGAAATAACGAACCCGTCGGTCGATTCGTCGCCGCCGAAACAATAACAATCGGCGTGTGCTCGACGATGCGGTAATTAAAATAAAATTAATTGGATTGGTCGTGTGCGCGTTCCCGTGACGGGAACTTTCGAAGGAGATGGCTGTTCTGCCGTAGGGGCGTTTTGTGCGTTATTGCATATAATGCACTGTTTATTCTGCATTCACCCTCCACGGCCACCCCCCTTCACGCAACACGCGTGTACGCGCGTCAATCCGCTTCTTCTCTCCTCTTTGCTCTTCCACGGACACTTCCACCACCCCCCCCCCCCCCGCCCCCGTTGGTACAGTGGCATCCGTTCGATTCCACGGGGGTACCTGTTTGCTCCCTGTACAGCGATTTCAATTCTGCTGGCTTCTTTGGCAAGAATTCTGTGATTTGTTGGCGCGTTTTTGCGATATTTTGGAATTTGGGGGTGAGAGTATCGGGAACGACGAAAGAAAGTGGAGTTGTATGGGGTGGTTGGGTGGATTTTACTGTGACTGGTTTATCTCGGCAATGCGTTGAGAAGTAGGTATGTTTGATTGATTGATTAAAGTTTCGTATTTGGTGAGTTGTTTTGGGTCTTCGGTGCCACAGGGTTAATAGTTTGTGGTAGATGTACACTACCGGGCAAAATTTTGGAATCATTTCATGATTTAAAAGCAAGGATTTTATCGTTAAATGAGCAATCGTAAGTAATCTCTTTGCTTCATAGAATATTGCGATTTATGGGAACGAGAAGCTTTGCAATCGCCATTGAAAGTGTTAAACTCGAAGTACAAGAATATTTTCGTTGATAGTATAATATATATATATTTTTTTCATTTCATTTTTCGAAATATGCATCTTTATATATAAAGGAGAAAGTGTTTGTGTGTTTGTCTGTCCCCTAAAAACTTTCGAACGGTAAACTCTGGGCTCACGAAATGTGTCCCAGCTCATTATGCCTAGCTAATCCAGATAAATGTGACTATTTTCACAAAAAAAAAAATTAAAAAACCCGACTGCTTAAAAAGCGAAGTAAAATGACAAAAATAATAATGAGATGACAATTTAAACTCTATTGCGTGCGGTCGGGGGCCTTAAATCTTTTGATGCAAATGATTTTTGTTACCAGCTTGCAGCACTTTCTTTAGTCATTGCGGTACATGCTGGGAGCATCAAAAGATTTAGGGCCTCCGACTGCACGCAATTGAGTTAATTTGAATTGTCATCTTATTATTATTTTTGTCATTTTAGTTCGCTTTTTAAGCAGTCGGGTTTTTAAATTTTTTTTATTTTTTACTTCTTTGAAAATTATATATCCTATAACATTCGGACCGTCCAGACAATTCTAAAGACACCTCATTTGTCCAAATAGGTGTATCCGTACAAGCTGTAGAGCGTAACATATCACATACAAACATAGCCTAATAAACACTATACCCTCCTTTGCGTGCCGCAGTCGGGTAAAAAAGAAGGAAAAATTTTTTTCTTCATAAAATCAGAATCTAAATTTCGGGCGAAGCCGGGTAGTAAAGCTAGTGTATTATATGTGCATCAGAAGTTTTCTCGTAATTCCTGTGTCACATTACAGTTTATAAATCTTGATCCCCCTGAAGAAAAATGTAGCAAGGGATTAATTCATTAAAAATTGTACCCCAGTGAATAAAATTTTTAAGAATCTTCAAATTAATTACCTCAGCAAACTAAATAGTCGTACAACCCGAAAGTGTGTGATGTTACTCGAAAATATAGGAAAAGATTATTTTTTAACAGAAACGCACAGAACTGAGTTACCATTAATATTTAATATCGAAAGTAATTCATTTATTCAAGTATATCGCTACACCATCGACGTTCTGTTTTCTCCCTCTCGTCTCCTAGTTATCTTCTTCGTAATTCATATTACGCGGCCACGTCTCGCGCAATAATTCACTTCCGACGAGCTTTCGAGATTTAGCCAGTCCCAATGCAATCGATCGATCCACCTTTCCTCGATGGAACTGCGAGCGCCGAGCAGCTCATTAAAATTTCACCGCCAGTTGTCTTGATCTTTGATTTGCCCGGGAAAGTTCGTCCTGCCGCTGGAACCTTGCGGGGATCAGACCGATTTCAGCTTCAAATTCACTTTGACTCGAACTGGTGCTTGGATTCCCACGGGATACATCGACGAGAAAGTCCGCTGGAAGCTCTCCTTCTCGTTTTACTGGAAAAATCGAGCAAAGATCCACTCGCTCCATTCTCTGTGTCTCGATGGATACCTGTTAGAGAATGGCTGCACTTAAAGTTGAGAAAGATCCCCGTTTCGACGATCCACACGCACACACGCGCCACATGGCGAAGTAAATAGGTATTGCATGTACCCTTCCACTAGCGATAACATTAAGCGATCTTATGAAAATTTAATGGCGGTCCATAACTATGGATAATATTACAAAATCTGTAGGTATATACTAATGGAACTATAATATTTATTACATCACTCATAAATCGATATACTGCTGGTCAAATGACAGTTTAAAATGTATATTTACATGTCTGCGTAATAAACTTAATACTAAGAGAAGATATCGACATCTAAATCAGACTTGGGAAGATATTATTTGAAATGCAAAATACAATATTTGAAGTGATGAATAATTTCTGAAAATTCACGCTAGTTTGTGCCAAACCCAAATGAATTCTTTCAAAGTGATTTTAATTTTTGATAACAGTTTCAAATAAAATAATAGTTTATGTTCACCGTACACACAAACATTTCGTCTGAAAGACAACCGCATCAGAAGTTATTTCGGGGGTTATTTCAAATACAATATAAAATAAAATATCTGTTCAGTAGTAAACAAATAACGAAGTAAATTAGGGAATAATGATTTGCTTGTTCAAATAAACTAACGCAATAAATAAGATAATTTATTATGTGAATAATCATTTCTAAAACATTGTATTCATATAAATTCCAAGTTTGCTCTGAGTCCCTAGTCAACAATCTCCTAATAATATTTCCAGCAACGTAAATATCCAAATTCATCATCTCACTGAAAAGTTATTACCAAATATCCTAAATTCAAGAAGTTGGTATTTATATATTATTTTAGTTAAATATAGAAGTTCATATTTATATATTATTATGGATTATTGGTATCCTATATACAAGAGATAGAGAAAGCGATAGAGATCGCTTATATTCTATATAATAGAGATAATTTCCGCCTTCCTCTATTTCTTCTTCTGCGTGAAATTGGTGAAAACGAATTTCGCTGGACGCGCAACAGGAATTATTTGTTGGTTGATGCACTCAAGGGGCTCCTAAATCCAATAATGATCCGAATATTACCCAGCAAGTAAGGTTTCACGTTATTTCCATCGTGTATCGGCGTAATTTTATAAACACTTCGAAAATTTTGCGCCGCCGGTCGGGCTTCGCGCGCTGAGATTGCTTGCCGTTTTAAGGCTTCGTCTACTTCGAGAGGAGGAAAATAATTACAAAATCACAGAACGGAACGCTTTAAATCTTTCGTCAGCCCTTTTGAGAAGTGGCAGTTGTCCAGCTTCCCTCGGCTCCCCCCAACACCCAGAACGTAGCTCATATTTTCAGCACAATCATGTATCCGTACAATTGTACATATTACATTCGAATGTGGAATGCGAATTCCCGTCATAGACTTCTTTTTTATATTCCGTTATTGAACACAATAATTGCCCGTATGGTAGATAATCGTGATCCGTTTGTTCGGCTTTGAAAACATCCAGCCATTGTTCATTGAAATTTATGGAGACATTGATAATTTTCATTGGATGTTGTGTGGATGGAACGTTTAATATGGGTATATTTTCTAATGCAATACAGTTTGAACTATTTCTGTCTCCTATTTCCGTATGTACTATTAATTTTTGAATTGCACTTTTAAATTGTTTTACCCTAGGGTTATTATTATATCCACCATGAAACCTTATATTACTAAAAAATAATTCGAGGTGGTCCTGGCTGACTTTGTATGTCGGTATATATTCCAGTAAATTTGTTTCAATGCACGTAAATGCATACATATCCAACATGCTTTTTATGTTGCATAAAAATCCTAGGAAACCCGTTTTATATCGAGAAAGAAGTATGTTTTCCTTTCCTCCTTTTACATATAATTATTTTATGTACTCTGCACATTGTGTGCATTTGTTTGAAATTTCTACAAAATTATCTTTATTGATTGGTCTTTTCAATCCATATTGTCGGAGATTTTTTTGAATTAAAAATGTCGAATAAATCGTTAAAAATTGATACGAATTTAATTGTTGCAGAGCAATCTTGAAATTGCGGCAATTTTAATATGTCTTTATAAAATTGTAAAGCATTACTAACTGAGGTACTTAATAACTGTGTCGCCAACGAAACCTTCATTTTATTTTTATAGTATTCCATATGCTTCTTTCTAACTTTGTTAGCAAGGTGTAAACCTTCGGCTTCTTGTAATTTATGTAGTACTTCAAAATGGTTCCACTTGATTATATTTCCATCGCTATCAACTAGTTCTTTCAATTTGCCAAGTGTATTTCGTACTAGTTTCAACATGTGACTAGGATCCATAAACACATATATACGAGTGTTACTACTAGGATGTTTAAAACTTGTTTCAAACTTTTTACAGTTAACAGTAAAATTACACCCCAAATTTCTTAACATCGTAATATTTGTACTTAAGCCATCACACGTTAGCGAAGTAATATGCATGCCAGTTTCATAAAGCACTTGCAAGCATTGCGTAGTTAAATTTTTCTTTTGTGTTGCGTTAAACCCATCTAATTAAAAATATGCAATAGGCATCTTCCAAGCGTTATTCATGCAGACTACACAATAAGCCAGAGCTTCTTTAGCAATTAGTGCATTATCACATTCAATAAGTGCGCCACAATCAACATACCCAACCATTCTTCCTTTATAATAATCAACATGCCGGCGTATAGCTACTTCATCAAAAACCAATGTACCAATTAATTTGTACGGTACGGAATTTACACGTCGTTTTATCGCCCGTATAGCTTCAGAAATAATTCCAGGTTCCCCGTTTACCGATTGATACCATCGTGAAAGTGTTTTCGGATGCGGTAATGCCTTGTCAAATTTTCTACGCATGTAAGTATATGCTTTTGGCGAGTAGAAATGTAACGACAGTGCAAATTGCCGTATCGCAGTCTTATATTTTCTATTAACAGGCAATTTTTTCTTTTTTCTTATACCACGCATAATTAATTCTTTTGTCCCTGCATCTAGCTGTTGAAGTATATCACTCTCGTGCGATGTTACCAAATTACGGTTCTGTAGATCTTTGAGAATACTTTGTAACGATTTGATTGTTATTCGTGCTTTCTTCATTCTAGAATTACTGACATATAACTGGTTTCTCAATTTTGTTAGTTCCTGTCTGTGTAGTTTGCGCAATTGATCCTTTCCGGTGACATACTTGTAGAACGGTGTTGATAGCCCATTTCAATTTCTATGTTAGTATTTTCGTTTGTGCCAGTATCTACGTCAGTGTGTTCGTTTGTGCCAGTATCTACGTCAGTATTTTCGTTTGTGCCAGTATCTACGTCAGTATTTTCGGATTTTGTACATACAAAAGGAACAGCATCTTTTTTTCAAAATTCGGCGACAATATCCTAATTCATAATTTTTTTAATTAAAATGTTCAGAACAAACAGCTCCACTTTTTGGTACGCTGTAATTTTCTAAATTCAGTGCCTTAAGCCAATTTGTTTTCCTTTCAATATTTTTAGGAAAACTAAAAAAATAATTTTTTATTATTATAAACATATTATCTATTCGATAATCGAGCAACACATTTAAATTTCTAAGATATTATATATTATATATTATATATTATATATTATATATTATATATTATATATTATATATTATATGTTATATATTATATATTATATATTATATATTATATATTATATATTATATGTATAATATATAAATATAAATTGTTGGTTATGAATCTATATTTACTTACATATGAAATCGAATACTATTATTATTTATATTTTCTTTCTCCAGCTGTTCGTAGTTTTTATTTTTCCTGCGATTTGCACAACCGCTTACTACGCAATAAGACATTATTACACTCAATTAATATAATTATGATTTCATACCACGACCATTGCCTACTATGCATAGGTACTATGGGCTATGTTATGTTTTGAAATTCAAATTTGAACACAGCCATTAATGCCGAACCGACGCGAACCGAATACACCCGAACTTAACTACCGAATTGCCCGTATGCTTTCTGCCTTTTCCCCTCCGATCTTATGTTCCCCTCGCCCACAGTCCTCTCTTCCGTTCCGTCTATATAAGTCTATGATTCCCGTCGCCAGTGAATCGATAAACAATTTTTCATTACAACGTTAATATGCGCGAAGTGATCGCCGCATCGAACGAATATTACCTGCGAATTTTTCATGCAAAATACACAGCGACAGATTCAAATTATACAGGAAGATAAAACGTCACATATTCCGCTCTGATTTTGGATATTAGGTTACGTCAAAATTGAAAGTTTTAACGTCAATCGTGATTGAGGTGTTTGGAATTTAAACAGAATTTTTTGATAACTATTCATCTAATTGACAAAAGTATCAAGTTTGATAACCTGGCCGAGTTAGAGATTCTAATATGCAGAGTTTTTAGTTGAAACGTGTCGAAAAATTTACTGGAGCTGTAGTAAATAAATTAGACGGTACACAGTATAAGAATAGCTTGTGAATAAAACGAAACGAGGAATCAAGAATGCAAGTAAACTGTCTATGAAATAAATAGCGAACTATAAGCAGCTGTTTGTCAAGAAGCAAGAGAGGATCCAATAAACCATCGATGAATTTGGTGAAGCTGCTTCGAATCAATGATTATATAAGGGTGAAGAGTTTCCTGAAAACAGAGAAAAACTCATAGATACAGAAGTATTAGAAACCTGTGAAAAATGTCCGAACAAGGGAAGACTGATGAAGAGTTAACAACCGACGTTGATGACACTACCACAGAACTGGCAGACACCGATGCAACAGCGGATACAGCTCCCGCAAGAAGGAAAAAAGCAAAAACTTGGATGGAAAAATGCACGGAGAAGAAGTGGACCTGCGACGGAATGCCACCATGGCGGGTTTTCATGAACACGTAAGACGCTACCCAGGCAAAGTCATCGTATTTGCTTCACATGACACTTGGCAATCTCCTCAGATTCGTAGAGGATCAAGAACAGTTCGAAAAGGATGACATCTTCAAGCACAGGAGACCAGCCAACATTCGAAAATTTCCTCGAGTACATTCGGAAGAGGAATTGGTGACTCCTCACAGATGCTTGCCCCTCCACGCCTTGCAGCTTCAAAATGAAGTAGCTTTGCCAAATAAGCTCGATCAGAAGCAGATGATTCGAATTTGGAAGAACATGCGGTTGAATCTGCCAGTTAGTAAATTATGGAAAATAATCTCAGGTCACTGGTCTGTCTGACAGTGTTCTATATTAACACTTTTACAGATATTCTTATGTCACGTCAGACGAAGGGTTTATTTTGACCCATAATTCCATTCATACACATTTAAAACGAAACTTTTATATTACGCTTCAATCTTTTGTGATGTAAAATTCGTGTGGTTTCAAGCAGTAACACTAATTACAAGTAACATGTGTAATTTGAGATTTAGGGTGGGTCAAAATGAACCCTATATCCGCCAGGCGAGCGGTAACGTCGAAATTTTTGGAAAGCGTTAAAGGTATTGTCCGTGAGTTCTACAAAGTTCACTTTGAAAAATAAATTGCATTATTTTTTTTAAAAGCAAACTCTTATTAAAATCTACTAAGTAATAATTTTGATAGCAGTCTAAATACTACCGTAGAAGAATTCCCCCGTGTGACTAAAAATGAAAGCGTGGGGCGTAAATATTAAAATGTACTTTTTATATAAATATTTATAAGGTCATTTTTGTTGCACGGATTTCTTCCACTTGATTGCGAGCAGTCTAATTCCTCATTTCAAAGTATTTCCTGAGATCTAATCAGATTAAAATTCAAGACAAAATCATGTGGCTCAGCAATTAGTTTTTGCATAACTTTTAATATTCAATATTGACGCCCCACGTTTTTATTTTTAGTCATATGAAGGAATTCTTCTAAAACAGACATTAGGCCGGCATCAAACTTATTTTATGCTTTTTAGTGAAAATATTGTATTACCATCGGAACTACTCCTATGTGCAAAGTTTCAAATCGATCGGATACGTGGAAGTGGGTCAAAATTAGCTTACAAGATTTCACTCTAACAAAGTAACTAACGAACTCACAAGTGAATCTAAATAAAAGCTCGCAAATAACTTCGTTCTTCGGCACCTCGGCCATCGTTCGCTCATGCGATAGTCGAGTCACCTAGTTAGCCATCTAATAATGAAAATTTAAATTTCTATATTCTCTATTATTTATTTTCGTTAAAGTATCACCAATTAGGTTGTCGAGATTCCTCTGATGAAAATGAGTTTATACTCCACCTCATTTGACTTATTTGAATCTTTGGTAGTAGTTTCATGAAAATTTAACGTGAAGTGACCGTTAGAGAAGGTGAAAGCGACTTGAAGTGGTATTTTTCAAACCTTGCGATACTGAAAGTGTTAAACAACCATTCTGGAAAGAGTCCTTTAAACAGGTGCACTCGTCGAAGTCTGACAACGAGGTGGGGCCTCGACCCTCGAAGACTAATAAAGAGGAATGGCGAGGCGTGTGGCCGTGCACCACGCGGGATTTAGTGAAGGAGCTGAGGGAACGACGGAAACAGAGGCGGAAGAAGAGGAAAGACCTGTTCCCCTGCGATCTAGACCTGGACGACAAGGAGGTGTTCGACGACCCTACGAAGGATTTCTCTCATTGCAAGGAACTGGGTCACGCCAGGATCCCGCAAGCCTGTCCCCTGCCTACGAAGGAGATGCTTGTCGACAAGGCTGCCGGCGAACAGCCTGGCTTGGTCGACGGTGATTACATCATATTCGAGCTACCCTCGAAAGCGAGGGGTAACAGGGTCTACGCTGATGTATGCCTTCGTGGCCTGAAGGGTATGCATTTGCCGGAACTGGGTGTGTTACGAGCGCGGCAAAAGACTTGGAAGTTCTGCTTCTATCAGGCAGTCATTGCTCTTCTGGCGAAGACACAGCTGAGGTACACTGCTTGTGCAAAGCTGATGACTGGAAACTTGACTGTCGGCTATCTCTGATAAGGTTCACGAACCACTTTGAATCAGTTTACGTTAAAATAAGCTGCGCAATGTGACCACTCCGTTGTCTGTTTCGTTAAACATCTTGGGTAAATGAATTGTGGAATTGCGAACCTTAGCAGGGTTTCCGGCGACTTCTAAATATGTACAGTAAATTCGCGTTGTAAGATCGCCAGATTTTGTTCATTGTGTGATTATTCATCTCTACCCCCACCAACTGGAGGGATGAGTATAAATAAACACCTGCTTGAGCCGAAATCAGGTGCCAATCGCTCGAGCTTTTCGTGATCCCGAGTGGTGAACTTACAACGATTATCCACATGCTATTCAAAGGAATTAGAGGATCAATCACTTCGAACTTTAATTACTTTGAACAGCACAGTCGCTGATTGGGCTTCCATTCACATTCAGTGCCTAGAAGCTTACAAGCCTCCAGTTTCTTGGCATGGCAAATAACAATAACGTACTCTTATAAGATACAAGTACGCGTGGAGCGCCAACATCGATTACATCTACGACCACGCTTGGATGTTGTACACCCACATCGGCGCCATTAACATCAAAGAGAAGCAGAGGCTGGACGACATCGTCGTGTACAATTACAAGTACAGCGTCGAGGTGGAGCTGATTCGCGAGTGCAACGACGTACCCATCGTCGAAGACATTCCCTGGGATTACGAGGAGAGGAATCTGAGGCGAAAGATGGTGCTGGAACGAAGGGAGCTGATGAACGTGAAGCTGGAGATCGGGTCCGAGAAGATCACCGACCAGCAAACTGCACCGGTTCACAGAGGCATTAGAAAGATCGAGGAGTGGTTCGACAAAATCCCCATACGCTACAACAACTGCATATTCCGTACCACGCGATTCTCCGTGGCATACTGGAAGGACAATCTCTTCTGGTACCTGTACAACCCGTACCGCTGCGACGAATTCGGTTACTGGGACGACAATGGCTACGCCTGCATCCTCAAGTTCTGCTCGAAGGAGTCCCTCAGAAGACACCTGATGATCCTGCTATTAAGAGCCTACGTGCACACGCTCCCGCAGTCAGCCATGCAGAAGGAGAAGGAGGAAGCGGCGAGAATGGCCGCAGCAGAAGCTCCAGCGGAGGACGCCGAAGTGGCTGAAGCAGAGACTCCGGCGGAGGAAGTCCAAGCGGCTGAAGCGGAGACTCCAGCGGAGGAAGTCCAAACGGCCGAAGCAGAGACTCCAGCGGAGGAGGTGAAAGTGGAGGCAGCCACGGCGGAGGACACCCCGAAAGCAGAGGAGGCAGCCGAAGAGGAACCAACAAAGGAGGAGTTCTTTACAGTGCAGATCTTCCACATAACGCACCACTGCTGCCAGGTGCACAATCTGAAGATGCTTCAGCGCGGGCCACCGAAGCCGCCTAGGGACTTCGTGAAGAAGAAGACGATCGACGACTGTCCGTTCGATCCCCTGGACACGAGGGACCCGTGCACGATCGAGCAAGAGGAGGGCGACCTGAAGGACGCCATCGAGAAACCAACCTGGCTGAAGCTGTACAAGATCACCTGGGCCAAGTGCGTGGCCATACCCGCGAAGAAGAAGAACGTGAAAGATGTGCCTGGCCTTGGGAAGATGCGATGGCACCAGTACGTGGTGGAGGAGTCGAACAAGCTGTTCTCTCTGTGGGGCGAGCTGCACATCACGGACGGGATGTTCGAGAGGGAGAACCGTGGCATGCAGACGTACGCCTGCTACGTGGTCTGCGCTGGCATGACCAGGATCATGGCGCCCGAGTACTGGAGCACCAAGACCCTCGACGTGATCGTCATGTGCGGGGACCGGTACTACACGCACAGCAAGCTCGAGGCTGAGTTCAAGTCCACCAAGAACGAGTACAGCCACGTGAACTGCTGGAACAGGTACCTGATGAGCCACTTCAAGATCGGCGAGACCATATTCGAGGCCAAGGTGCTGCCCGCCATTTGCGGCAGGCTCTACTCAAAGTCGAGCAGGTACCTCTGGCAGTCGCTGGAGCAGATGTTCCTCAAGTACCACTTCGGCATTCTGACGTGCGAGAGCTCCTGCCTGGGGGTGTTCAAGTTCTGCGGCTCCTACTACATGTGCGACGTCAACTCCTTTGGGCCGCCGTTGTTCGAGTACGGCGAAGGGGGCGTTTACATGATGCGGGCCACGTATCTTTATAAGTTCGTCACGGTTCTGGTGCTGACCATCGGCTCACCGGAGTGCAGCCAGTTCGCTCTGAACCCCATTGAAATATTGAAGGTGGTGGACGTGGGACCATCCGCACTACCGTTTGGTAGGTTCGAGAAGAAGGAGAGGTCCAGGAGGACCAGCAAAATCGAGTGCCCGTACGACGAGCAGAAGAAGAAACAGATGAGGAGGTGGAAGCATAAGAGACAGGAGACAGCGCGGCTTATTGACAAACTGTGCTGCAAGGGCGCTGAATGATCGCCGATTTCTCTTGGCTTCACCCTTGGTGAACGGTGTTTCAGTCTTCGCTGATCCAAGTGTCAGAAATCGACTTAAAATATACTCCAAGTCATTTTAGAAGTAACTTGCCGACCGACGAGTTTAGATCGGTTCTGCGCATGTTGGCGGCGCTCATTGGTGCGAATAAGTTACATCTAAAATGACTTGGAGTATAGATAAAAGGATAATAACCGACTCCTTTCAATTCATAGTGGATATTCTCTGGGTGCAGAAGTTGGATAAAGTAATTTCAGTGGAATTTAATATTTTAATGGAGTCTTCGTTGGGATATAATTCATGGGACGTTATGTACTTCAATTTTCGTGTTTCATTTCCTTCGTGAAGAAGAAAAGTAATTCCTGCTGTGTGTCCCTTTCCTAGTCAATGGTATTTAAATAAGTGTTAGCACGTGAACATGTGTAAACACGAGTATTTAAATTCTGCATTTGTTCTGAATACGATAATGTGCGAGTTCTGTAAAATTATAGTTTTTGAACAGTAGAAATTAATGAATTTGGAAATTTACATTTATTATACAAAATTGCATCTAGCTCAACATTAGTCGTCACTAGGGCTGGGACTATTCGAATAACTTAATATTCGAATATTTTACAAGTATTCGAATGCTACGAATAAACTTCGAATATTTCACTACTCGAATGTTATTATTCGAATACTATTCGAATACTGATGCATTCGAACAGTATGGTGTGAAGTGGGTCAAAATTAGCTTACAAGATTTCACCCTGACAAATGAACCTAAAGAACTTGATTTATAATTCACACCATACTATTCGAATACTTAAATATTCGAATGGTATTCGAATACTTGGATATTCGAATTATATTCGCCAGATAATTGAGCAACTGAAGTATTCGAATATTCGTCACACAAATTTCACATTTATCACTTCAGCAGTAAAATTCACAAATTTAATATTAACTAATGCCATCCAAGCAACAACGCAAGAACGTTTTCAATTGGAGCAAACACCCTTAACACATCAGTTTTCGTTACGCGATAGCACTCTCTCGATCTGACTTGAACCACGTACACTTCATAAATCGAAACGCGCGTTTCAATCCACCCTTATTGCTGGAAAGTTTCCTGGGAAGCTTTACGGGTGCAATGAAATCTCGGACATAATTAACGAGCTTCGCGGGAAGACGTTACGAAAACAACCTGCGTCCTCGTCGTGCTCCAGAAGCTGGCGAATGACGAATCCAAGAGAATGTACTTATTCGATCCTGGTTGATCTTGGATAGTGGCTACATTTCACATGGTCCTGGTTCATTTCGCGGACTCGTGAAAACCATTTCCATCGAAATATTATTGTAGAAGAATTCACGAAACGAATGCAATCGCTCCATTCGTCGCTGTGCATTTTTGTACAGCTGTCAGAATTAAATTAATTCCACGGCTGTGAGTTGCATCCATTTCTAATGGTTGGCGTTCATTTTCCTGAACTTTTCCAAAATATTTCGCGAATATTCTACACCAAACTACATTCTGGAAAATTGTAGAAGAATTCGCGATACTAATGCCAGCCATGTGAAATTGATACATCCATCGCCCCGAATTTGCGTGAACACTTTCCCTTTGCGAGTACCGTGTACTATTTCGCAATGGGTGCGATGCCAGATCCCTAAATCCTATTATAACATAATCATTAACAAAGCTTCAGAAACCCCATAAATTATTACCTAGCGCAAACATTACAGTTTTGTTGCCACGCCACAAAGTCTAATACGGGACGTACAGTGGTGGTCAAAAGAAAGTATGAAACTCAAATTTTTACTTGCCTTCATAAGAAAATTAACTCCTCGTGGTCAGACGGGATGCATCGCACACCCGGAAATTTTTAGGGGTTAATTTTTAGACCTTAATATTAAAATTTAAAAACTAGTAGAATTTTAACTAAAAAAATCGCTTTTCCCCACAACTTTTTTTCGACCACAAATTTCATCATATCGAAATTTATATTTCTAGAAAAAGACTATTAGAGCATGATTGTATGAGTGTTACGAATGTACAATTATCACTGAAAAGATAACAGATTCAAAAATGCGAAAATGGTTACTCAGAAATGGCACTGGGGTGCAGCAAATCCCATGTAACTACTTTGTGATTAAAAGGTGTGACCACGAAGGGTTAATACTAGTCTTTACGTATTATGTTAGCATCCCCCAATCTGTTTAATATAAACTTTAATATATAATTCTTCCTAATGCAACTATCTGCTTTCTATCGCAGTTTACGGCTGAAACTTTCTTTTGCCACCGCTCTATGTGACTTGTTAAAACGACCAAAGTGTAGCCGGCCGGTTATTCAGCAACGAAGGGGGTGGCTGGTGACTTCGAATAATCGAAGGGTAGAAAAAGGCTGTCCATGCTGGTGGAAATAAAAGAAGCTGTATTTAAGTCGATCGTCTTTAGGTCTCAGCGCAGCAGCGGCGCGGAACCTATTAAACTTGCACCGCAGAGAACGTCTTAGTTCCAGGTCGCCCTCGGGATTTATGTACTTACCGGAACTTGCCCCGAACTCGAGGCGAACTTACGGTGTCCTAGAGTTGGCGCTAGTCAGCCAGCTGGTCCTTCGAACCCCGCCGCACAATGCTAATAATATAATCGTCGAGGCACGTAGAACTAAGTTCCACTAACAAACCACGAGGGATTTTAATCACCGATCCGTTCTCTGACGAGGGTGTATCGGATACACGGGGTGTTCTGAAACGGGGGGAGTGGGGAGATAAATCCAGAGGAATAGGTTTCAAGATTCTGTGGGGGATGTGGATGTTATGTTTTTGTTCGAGGTGCTTGCAAGCATGAATTAAGGGTTAAAAGACTTTCTTCTGCATTCTTTTTTACGTTTAGTAGTTAATTCGGAATTGTTGGATTGTTATTGTTAGGAAGGAGGAATGTGAAATCTTACTTGGTTGATGAAGGGTGGTCGATCCTTCAATTTTCTGGTAGCTTGACTGATGTTTTCTTAAGTACAGAAGGTTTTTATTCTTTCTCGGGTAAAGTAATCTAGTCTTTAGTCAATCCGTTTAGTTCAAATCAAAATCTATATTCCCTCCACATTTTTCACTCGGTTTTTAATTAAAACTCATTTGCTTTGAAATTATACCACGAGTTATCCCACATCCTGTATGCTTATGGCGAAAACGGCGAACGAATAAAAATTGGAAAATGGTTATTTAAAAGAATAGAAATTCTGATTTCCACCGAAACATAGCCAGCAACTACTATTCAATAGATATTCCTCGATTAACCACAGACCACAATTATTTTCGCAGTTAGACATACTCCCCCTTTCAAATAAAAACCAACGAAGTCTCGAGTAGCAACCCTTTTCATATACAAAGGAAACACGCAGGGCGATAAGAAGAAATACGTTACCATGTTGGTATCTCGACTCAATAATTTATTTCACTGTCTATTATACACATCGAACGTGAGCTATATGTACAAATATATATACACTCTAATTTAATATTTACAAATTCTCCCATGCAATGGGAGCAACTCTGTCCTCCCTCGTCAATAAAAAGAGTCTAAAACCAGTGTTCGAACTACGCCACTTCGAGGTCCGAACTGTCGGTGTCTTGCTCGTGTTGCTGCTGCTGCTGCTGTTGTTGCTGCTGTTGTTGCTGTCTGGTCAGCATTAAGTGGTCGGGCACTTTGACAGTAGCCGTGGACACGGTGTCGTCGGTACGCTGACGTTGCTCTAGTTGAAGCTTTCGCAACCGTTCTTGCTCCTCCCGCTTCTGCTTACGCCACTTGGCACGTCGGTTCTTGAACCACACCTGGAATTGCAGATGTTTGATTAGGGGGTGCACGGTTGGGCTTATTTTGCACGAATTCGAAATAGTGGAGTTGCAACGAACGACTGCTAAATAACAGCTAAGTAACCATAAATATTAAGACACTTATACCGTGTGAAATAATCGTTGCAAATTTATTGACGAACTCTGAAAAATTTCACTTCAGTTCCTAATTTAAATTAAAGGCAGTGAAAGCGTACTTAAAGAAATTATAGAATATGGAGTCGAAGAAACAAATCCCATCAAAAACATTTCATGTAAAAAATGGAGCCGAGTCTCGCGATTCTTTAGCCATAAAAAGTTGTGAGATCATGTAGAGCCGAATCTAGCGCTCTCATTAACTCTGACACTTTCGTTCACAAATCACTCCAAGTCTACATCTTTAGTTAAAGAACATTTTGCGACTTGCACAGGGAAGTTATTACACCTTACAATGTTCTGCAAAATTAAATCCACGCTATAAATACATATACGTTCAGTTCCTGTATAAACATTACCCCAGATTTTATCCAATACTTTATTAATAAACGTGAATATTAAAATGGAAGCAACTTCCGTCAAATTCTCGTACTTCGTAACTGCCAAGTCGCAAAATGTTCTTTAACTAAAGATGTAGACTTGGAGTGATTTGTGAACGAAAGTGTCAGAGTTAATGAGAGCGCTAGATTCGGCTCTACATGATCTCACAACTTTTTATGGCTAAAGAATCGCGAGACTCGGCTCCATTTTTTACATGAAATGTTTTTGATGGGATTTCACTTCTTTTTGTAAGTGATCCTTCTTTTCTTAGCAACGGGTTCCGCGACGCGCGCGCGGGGGCTAAACTTTCATGTATCGTTATTGGTCGTTTTTCGGTAATAGGATGGCGAGAGTTTTTTAAATTTCTTAGTGAGCACCTGGGGGCTAAGAGAAACGTGCCTATCAAATTTCATGATTATGGGTTCAATGGTTCCAGAGATATCGAATTTCTTTTATAAATTTTTAGTGAAGAGGATTTTTCCAGATTTTTGAATTTTTCCTTTCATTGTATCCCAAACACTATCTTTCTGCCAAAGTACAAGTTTTTAGGGCTGCTTTTTGTACGACTGAATTTTGATGATCGGTCAGTGTCGAAATTGCGAAATTTTGAGTTCAAATATCTTATGAACTATAAAAGATAGAAACGTGAAATTTTGAGGATTTATTCCGTTTGCATAGTACTACTGCCGTGCCCCCAGATATGGATTTCAGAGACGTCAGATTTTTTATGGAACGTTTGATGTTTATATATCATTTGTCAATTTATTAATATACCACCCAAAGAAATTAAAATATGTGATCCAAAGGAATTGTTTAATTGATACCGTAGGGTTCCCACTGTATATTCAATTTTCAAAATATTAATTACCTCATTTGAGTTAGACCCCCCCAATTATTTCCATTGGTGGCAATTTGATCATTGGTTACTGAAGTTTAACCACTTCGTTGCTCCCAATCCAAATTCATCATCGCTGTACCGTGAAATCAGTCGATGGATTTTAATTTCAATCAGGCTAGACGCGAGTAATTGATAACCCCGTTTACCTGCGCGTTGGCGTAGCCATCGAGAGGAGTCTTAACAAGGCGAAGGGAGCCAGCGAAGATCAAAAGGCTTCATCCCACATTCGAAATCAGCATTTGTTCCCCACGCCTGTCTGACTCGGTTTAAATCAAGCCAGACAATCAATATCCCTCTATCATTACCGACAGACTCTTTGCCTTGTCGGTTATCAACACGTTGACTACCATGGGGGTAGGTCACCCCTTACAATTGCAACTTTCCTCCAGAATGCTCGTAATAAACGAACCTTTAGATTTGCAAACTTTTGAATAATATGTATCATTGAACCATATGGTATTCTTATTCTTGACAACGAACATTTGATAATTCAGTATAATGGGTGAAGCTTAAACGTTAAAAAAGAAATTAAATATTTTCTTATGAGTCTTACCACCATGATTTGTTCCTTTAGATATACGATCACTATATAAACATTGTGGACGATACATTCTTACGTTTAGGGGTAGTCCAAGTGAGTCAAAGATTATAGAAATCAATAAAATTCAACGTAGAATGGCCATATTTTAATTTATACATTTGCATTTACATTACACTAGCTTTACTACTCGGCTTCGCCCGAAATTTGGATTCTCATTTTATAAATCTCTTTTTTGTTGAGAATAGTCATATTCATCTGGGCATTTAGCTAGGAGTAATGAGCTGAGACACTTTCTGCTTTATACCTATATTAAGATTACATTTACATATTTGATAATTTCTTAAATTTATTATTCTCAGAGGCTCAGACATCAGACAGTATCTGTTTCCTGCTGCCAGGGTACAATCTACTAATTGTTTTACTTAATTATACGTCAGATGGGGCACAATGACACGTTTTCTCAATTTCAATTTTTCTTAATAAACAAATGAATGGATTTGAAAAATTTTCTAGTGCTCCATGCCCTTGCACATAATTATCATGCACATTGGAGATTTCAGCATCATTGAGCTACCCCTAAATATAA
The DNA here is from genome assembly GCA_929108735.1 of Andrena dorsata. NCBI lineage: Eukaryota > Metazoa > Arthropoda > Insecta > Hymenoptera > Andrenidae > Andrena > Andrena dorsata. Next base: position 78,459,027 of record OV815488.1, on the reverse strand, counting down.
ATCAATTGTGCTCATATTCTGCTCGACTTCATTTAAAAAAAAAAAGGAACAAGTTGAGATTGTAAGAAGATCATATTTTCATAGTTGAAAAATGAGCCCCACCCTAATTATCATGGCAGTGAAAGTGTGAAATTCCTCTGCATCACTTTTACATACAGAAAAATCCTTTCATGGAATACTTTGCAACTAGCACCATTGCTTCCAAAAGTGCAGCATCCTAATTCTACGAAATCCACTTCTTTCATCTATTTTCTCTGAAATTTCAATGAAAGCCCTCCTTCTTTACACCACACGCGAGCTCGAATCGAATTTCCTTATCCCCCTGTCTTCATCTTGCGTAGCACTTTAATCAGCCTCTGTACGATGCTTGCTGCAGCTCAGCACCTGTCGCGTCTCCGCATTCGGTGCGACGCAATCACGGAGATAGGAGAAAGGCCGTCCCGCGTATAAACACGGGCGTGCTTCTTTCCAAACACGGGACGGGAGTGCTTCTCGGGGCCTCTCTTTTTCTCGAGGAGCCGTTCCACCCCCGTCTTTTCCCCTTTATTCCCGCACCCCTCCCGAGGCCCTCTCTACCGTCTCGTTTCAAAAAGTCGCCTTTCTACTAATTCTCTGCAAACACCAGGACCCCTTGCTTCGACGCGGCAGGTGAGCCCCAGGTATATGTTGTTTCAAAGTCTTTAAAGGCTCTCGAGGCCGGGGATTTCCTTTGGTAAAGCCGACGCGACGCGGGTGGTCTGTTTGGGCCGCGATAAGTGTGAATGACTTTGGGATTGTACGATTGTTCGAGCAAATTGCCGGGCCCGCGAACGTTGGACATCTCGTGATTTCCCTTTCCGCGCTGACTTATCGCTGCCGCAAACACCGCCTGCTATCAACAGTTTAAACAGCCAGAAACCTGAACACCCTTGGAAAGGATACCCCGTGGCCAATATACCCTCGTGAAAAAATCGGGGGATGAAATTCCTGATTACTGTAACTTGGAAATCAAAATCTCGAGCGAGAATCATCTGGATTTTAATTTACTTCATAGTCCTATACGGGGGTGGCCTTGGTACTCTATTTCCTTTCGGTTAGCTTTGAATGGGGATGGGGTAATAATTCCAAGAATAATTATCTCGGAAATCAACTGTAACGAACAAGAGTGTAAAGGGTTATCTCCATTCTTCCTCGAAAAGGCACACCCCCGAAGAAAAAGTGGCGAACTGAAACTGAGCATCGATCTCCTCCAGGTCCTTTTAAACAGGCCCACAATGCCAGGGCAGGAAAGGGTTCCTCCTCAATCCAGCCTCAATGACACCGTCCTAAGTCCTTTTGAATCGTCTTCCTAGCCACACGCTGAATCGCTCAAGAACGTTCCTCTCGATCTCCCGAAAATGTCCATTCGATTGCATCCAGCCAACGACGTACCCCTCGATCAAGCAGCTCGCGAGTGATCGCTGTGCGCAGCATGTAAACATTTTTCAGTGCTAAATAAGCGATGCTATTAAACTGTACCTAGCGCCCGCGTGGATAATCATATGTATAATGGAAGCAAACACATTAAACGGCAAAGCTTTTAATCTAGCGTGCAACTTGTTGGTCTCAAGTCGAGCGACGCCCGATAAATACTGGTCACAATTAATTTTAACGACCCCATGAAAGTATTATGCCACCCGTTGCTCGAGCATTAAAGCGACAAACAGAGGACGGTGGCCGAAACATGTCCCACCTGCACGCTCCGCTGGAAACGTTTTGTTCGTGCTACAAATTATGCGTTCCGGGCCCAAAGTTTGGACAATCCGAATGGTCAATGTTTGTGAACGGGGAAACCTAATATTCTCTTAGGTCCGAGACAGCAATTTGTCAGTCTAGGCGGAGCTACCGACGGTCACGGGATCTTGGAGTTCTTGCGGTGTTACGAAATTTTTTTGTGTATGTAACATCCAGCGGGAGATTGAAGGAATCGGTCGCGATACTCGAAGCTTTCGTGCTGTATGAAGGAGCGGGGGGGGGGGGGGGGGGAGATTTTCTAGCCCTTTTGATGTAGGAAAGGAAGTGATTAGTTTTTAGAAAATTACAAGTGTTTAGGTTTTTACTTGTATGGAAGATTCCGAGGCATATTTACTGAATTTGATTTTTTGGATCAGAATTTCAGTGGCCACTGACTGAAGCAGTATCCGCTTTCAAGAGTAACGTTCTTGTATGCAAATTCGACTCGATAATTATTACGGTAATCTCTAACCTTTCGTGGAATCGGAATATTGTCTTTATGGATTTCCAACGATCACTTTAAAAACTGAAGTTATACTGATGTTGGAGAAATATTTTCCTAAACCATCGATAGACATCGGAAGAATGGGGGCACCGTAGAAATTTTCTAAATTTTAAAATCTAACTTTTGTTAGAAACACTTATTAGCCAAATTATCGGAAATGCCTAAGAAATCGTACATTGCTTTGAAGTGATCACCCTGTATAAGGAGGTCTCAAAATTTTTTTAAGTTGTTAGAGCTTCTGAAGGTCTTAATCCGGCTATGAGGATAGATGACACAATTGATCTCAAAATAGAGCAAAATAATAGAGGAAGCTATTAAATGATTTACAATAGCGCCCGTGCTTCCATATCTTTGCATAATATTATGTTTATCTCGTAAAATAATTTCTCAAACCTACTCTTCCACATACAAAATCCTTAAAGTCGTCTATTTAAGCAGAAAGAGACTACACGATTTAAAACAGAAGCTCAATGACACTTTTTCAGTGCACAGTTGCTCTAAAAAAAAGAAGTTCACGAGTGAATACTTTTGTTCTCTGCCTCGTCCCACTTATAACAATTCACTCTATAAACGTGATTATGGATTAAACACCCCCATAGATTAAAATCCTCGTTCTATCGAAAGGGCCAAGCAATCGAAGGAGTCGAACCTACCTCGATCCTTTCTTCCTTGAGGTCCACTTGAAGCGCGAGCTGCTCCCTGAGGACCACGTCTGGATAGTGGGTCTTGTCGAAGGTGGCTTCCAGTTGTTCCAGCTGCTCCTCGGTGAATATCGTCCTGTGACGACGTTTCCTCTTCGCCATGGGGCCCACGGCCCCCGCGTTCGGATTCATTTGATAGGGATGAGCCGCGTGGTAAAAGGCTGGTTGGCCGTGAAGTGAAACCCCGGCGGCCGCCATCGCTGCCACGTATCCGCCAGAGTACAAGCTGGGATATGCTGCAGCTGAAAACAGAAAAAAAAAGGCAATGTTTAACACTTTGTTATTGCGATGTCAGTTTTAGAGCTTCCCGACTGCTATGGTGGGTGATCCTTTATCCTGTTGAATTCGAGGATTTGTAGTTAGAGACGCGATAATATTGCTCAGTCATTTGAATTTTCACCCTTAAAAATAGAGTGTGATAGATATTAAAATTCATTTCAAGATACTATATCCATCTGAATTTGTATCCTACATTTATCTTTCCAATTAAAGTCACAAATGGGCAAGTCTTAAAAGTACGTAATTCTTTATGAATTTTTTGTACAAAAACGATTCGGCAAATTAATTTGAGGCTTGGCAGGCTGTTTAATTGTATCTTGAACTATTGTTCTGAATTTTTGTGTGACAGACAAAAGTACCATGACAGATACAGAGAGAGCGTTGAAGAATAGATTTTTAGATTTTTAGTAGTAGATTTTTTGCCGTATCTGTTGCCGTTCCTTTTTTATTTAAAGAAGTTTTCTCGATTTTGGGGCAAAACCTTTCTCAGACTCAAACCAGGGCGCCTCGTTTTCTTCAAAAGGCTGTCAATTTAACTTTTTTTTTTATTTTTCTTAATGCATCTACTACCACAGATCGCCACATTCAGATAGTTCAAGATACAATAAAACAGCCTGCCAAACCTCAAATTAATTTGTCTAACCGTTTTTGTACAAAAAATTCACAAAGAATTACCTATTTTTGTTCCCAATATTCCCTTCAAGCTCCATTTTACTATTCCGAATACATCGAAGCATGCAATAAAATTCTTTAACGAACCATGAACTCTGCGACCATCGTTCTATCGCCAACCCTAAAATTCCCACGATCTTATTCAACCAAAGACGCACGACCCCGACGGCATAAAATCCACGAAACATTAAATACCGAAAACTATTGGACGCGAAATTAAAAATATCTTCGAATGGGGTGTTGGAATTACATCATCCCCCCGACATCTGCCATCCCCCGAGCGGCAAGGGAGCGAAGTATACGCGATGGTCCCAGCCCCGAGGGACGTTTTGGTTTAAAATCTCGAAGAAAGCTGCTTAGAGGCGACGTCGCCCGCGCAAAAATGTGCGAAGGGCGTATTTACGCTTTCAACCGGTTACTCCGCGGCCCCCGTTGTCTCTTTCTCGCCCACGCTTGCATATTTCCCCGTCGCGCGGTTTTCATCTTTCGCGGGTGCGGGATTGCAAGGAGCTAAATCGTTCGTGCGTGATCGAAACGGATTTCAGGCCGCGCATCCCCAATCTGCGGTCCGCCGCCGCGGTTCTGCCTCGAGAAATGCTTAAAGCCCTCCGGGGGCATAAAGGAACATTTCGTTTCGAAACGCGTCTGCCCTCCACGGATTTACGCCTTCTTTCATTTTTCCGCCACGGGGGCTTTGTGCCGCCGCGCGACGCAACGGGGCGAATTGTCCTCCGTTGCTGCGCAAGTATTTACGAATTAACGCTTCGAGTGGCGAAAGGTTAGACGACAGCTTTGTTAAACTGTCTTCGAGCAGAATATTCAGATACTCTTGGGCGATACTTCAGATAGTTTCTAGAAAAATTGCCAAAACCGTGCAGAGGGTGCAAGTCTACCAAGAAAGCTTTGTAACAGTTTCCTAAGGGAGGAGGGAAAATAACTGATATTTCTTGCAAAACGTATAAAAACGACTGTTGGATTAAAAGGGGGAAACAATGAGTAGCATTACATAGAACTGGAGCAGAAAAATAATTCTGTAACTCCTAATTATGACTTCAAGATAAAATATTAACACTGTGCTACCACCGCCACCACTAAAGGGTTAACAGAAAATATTCTACCGTAACCTGCAGAGATATAGCAACTATTTAATCTAGGATTCATTCGAGTGGGGTGTCAGCCGATGTTCTCGAGGGTGCGGACCATCGAATGTGTTCTTTACTACTTCATACAGGGGCTGCAGTTATTTTGCCACGTTCCTATGCGCCCCAGGGTATTGCCGTACTTATGATTATAATTTATTTACCGGATCTAGGCCCCTTGGTTTTCAATAAGAGAAGAGACAAACCCTAAATGAGCATGTACAATACTGTTAGACTACTATTTGAACACCTACTAGTTCGTTACAAGGTTATTAGAACACATCACAGAATACACAGTTCTCTTGAAGGTAAACAGGGAGCATTGAAAGACGTCAACAAAATTACTGGCTGCATTAGCTGACCTGGATACGTGTGTACGAAAAGTGTGCTGAATATGCCCCCGGGGTGATACTTGAGGGCGCTACAGACTTCGCCCCCCTTGTTGCTTTTACGTTATTATGTCTCCGCTAGACACTGCACGTTGGTGTTTAATTTGCGAAAGTGGCGCAGGATAATTGCAGAGTGTAGGGGGATTTTGCAGCAAGAAGTTAGTCGCTGTAGGAACACAGAACTGAGGGACATACTTGATCTTGGAGGGTATCGTTTACTCGCTGCCTGAGTATGCTTAAAGTTTAGGTATACATACTCGGTCCAAGTGATGTTCGACTTTGATTTTCACGAAACTTTGCGGAGTTTGTGGAGCAGACGGAACTAGGGACATGTGTTGTTTTTAGATCGTAAGTCGGTACGAGTTTAAAGGATGGATTTCCTTCCCGCAATGTTTCACTTATCTGGTTTGGAAATTATTGGGAGTGGGGGGAGGTTTCTTGGGCAAGTAGTTTGATTTTTTTTATGGGTATGAGCAGGGCGTTACAGAGGAGTAAAAATTATTTCTGTCACCTTCGCTTTGGGAGGTGTCAACATTTGTATGAAGACCAGAGTATATCTGTAGTTTAGGATTTTCAGGGGAAATTATTTGTATCCCCCTTCACTTTAGGGGTCCTCCACATTTGTACAGTGACCAGAGAATAATAAATTTTGAAGGGAAATTATTTTTATCCCCTTCACTTTTGAAATTGTCAACATTTGTATAAGGGCCAGTGAATAATAATAATGATGTCTAGGAGATAGTAGATGAGGAATCACTTCTAAATTGATTTTCTCAAAAACAAAACCTCGTATGAAGATAAAAATTATTCTACGATATCGAGCAATTTCCCTAAAAAGGAATCGTCCTATTCTCAATTCTATAGTGATTAGAAAAAATATAGCATGCTTGAGACTCCCCCGAGTGATGTACAAAGTCACTTATTATCAAATAAAACAACCCGAAAACGTCTGCATACAGGACCACTAAAACGTATCTACATAATACAATCCCCGCAGCTATTTTATGAATCAAAAAGTACAGCCGAACCCACTTTTACTTTCAAACTCCAGCTTTCCCTAAAACTATCCGGAGAACTCCTCAACTCTGTTTACCTATCTTTTCCCAAGAAAACACCACCCAGCGACTGCTGAAAGCTACCAAGTACCTTACCCGATATAAGAACAATTCCACCCTTCGATCAGCATACCAAGCATTCATCATCAATCACCATCGCTAGCTTAGCATATTATACAACACCTTGAGACCTCCGACGAAGCCCACTGCAATGCTGTCGAAACGAGGAACCGGTTCACACCCAGAAGCCTTAAATACTCGCAACTCGGGAAGCCACGAAAGGCACAATTCTACCATAAGCCCCGTACATTCCCCGTCCGAAAAATCCCTCAAGTACCGCGGGGCAACTTACCGAAGAGATCGGCGGAAGTGAAGGCCAGATGATGGATCTGCTGTTGCAGAGGATGCATCGCCGCCGCGGTTCTCGATCCCATGGCATCGGGGTTGGGGATTATCGAGGCCAGGCCTGTGGCGCTGGTGGGCGTGATGTTCCCAATGGGCCTGGGGGCCAGGATGTTCTCGATGGTGAAGGCAGACGTGGGGGATGACATGGTGGCCGAGGAGCTCGGCCTCGAGAGCTCGCGCGGCCTGAATCGCGCCTCGTCGGAGCTCAACGGGCTCCTGGAGAACGGCTTCTCGCGTATGTCGCCGTCGTGCCGCCTGCCGCCGATGCTGTGCTGCTCGTCGTTGCCCTTCAGCTTCTGCTGCAGGCTCTCTGGCGAGTAGTTGTAAAGATAACGGTGCCCGTACCCGGATATGCCGGGGCCATCTTGAAGAGGACTCGACGGCTCCGTCATCGGGGAACGCGATCTGGGCGAGTCGCTCGCATAGGTGCTCTCTACCATGTTACGGGAATTAGATCCTCGCCGCTGAGACCTACCCCCGTGTCTACCCAGGCACCGTCTAGAAGCCCCTCACCTTGCGGATCCCGCGACGGGGGTGCCAATTCCGAATTCTCTAATCACGGCGGAACTGATGGCATTGGAAAGACACCCCTAGCTTCGTAACACTCCCCTAGCTCCGCGGCACTGTTTCCGGCGGATTCCTCGGCGAGGACGCGGCAACAGCTTCCCCCGTCACTCGTACAGCGGCCTCTAAATAATCATCGACGCCTTCGCACCGAAACGTTCCTCCGCTTAACAACGGCAGTCGCATATCAACTGCTTCGTGTCACGTAGAACACCGTCCAGAACCAAGATACATATATAATTCTGTCCCATCGCGAAGCACCACGGCGCACTGACTCCAATTTCACCCCTCGAGCTTCTTGGTATCTCCCTCGGGCGACCCACGCAGCTGAGGAATGTCCTCGATGCCCTTTGATACCGAGCGGCCCACGGTCACGTTAAGATTTCCTCCCTTCGATCAACGATCTTGCACGGCTCCCCGCGATCCTCTCGCAGGGCAGGGCGAGCCGCGGATGGGACGTGGCCGCGTCCTGGCTCCTGTCTCTGCCGACGACTGTGCCACGAGGACGAGGAAGCTGTGCGACGCGCGCGGAGACGTCCGGTCACGCTGTGTGGCACAGATGAGATAAACGATATCCGACGAACTGGCCCGGCTTCGTGTACGCGTTGACCTCTCACGGGGGGCGCGCTTAGATCCACGGCTGCGTCTACGTGTACGGGTAGCCACCCCCGTGTTAGTGACAGAGGGACAGAGAGACACCCTTGAATATATCCGGCGAAGTTTTGTCGGCGTTGGAACGGGAGGGCGTGGCCGAACCGGGCTCCATCCACTTTTCCACCACCCTTCCTCGCTCAGCATCCCCTACGCGGCGACGGGCAACGCCGAGCGGGAGGCTGTACGGCGGGGGAAGGGGATGCAGAGGGTGGCGGAGCGAAAGAGAGAGAGAGAGAGGGGGGGGAGGGAGCGGATGGTTTCTGGGAGGATGCAGGCGGAGGTGCAATCTCCGGATGACAGCAATGGTTTTTGGGGGGGAAAGGGGGTGGAAAACGTCGGCGGGGGGGGAGAAACGTCGAACCGCCCGACAGAATGCCCTTTCAACCCCCGTCGCGACGCGCTCACCGGCTTCCGCGGGAGGGTGGAGGAGATGCGAGTGCTCCGCCGAGAAACGGAAACGCCGGGGCAACGTGCGACCGGAGGGAGGGAACGTATTTACAACGGATAATCACGACGTGTCTCGCGTATTACAGAGCTTTCCGTGTTTGCCTTTGCGAATCGTATTCACGAATTAATCATGCTCCCCGGAAATACGCGGCCGTGTGCAGCTAGGGCGCCGCGATCGAACCGATCGGTGTATTGTTTCTGAAAATACTGCCGCTGACACTTAAAATCGTCCATCACATTTGCCTTTTCATATCTATTTTTTCTTCTCCTCCTTTTTTTTTTGTTCGGTGTAATGTGGAGATACGATGTAGGAGTGTGTTGTACATTGATGGGCGGGGATGGTTTAAATTTATATCTCTACATGCCTGCATGAAAGATTTAATCTATTTTCAAAATTAATATCGCCTGCAAAAGTCGACCTTGGTTTCAATTTTAGTTTTATTTATAGAAGAATTCTTTGTGCTTTTACTTCCCGTATTCATTGTATGTAATTATTTAACGCTATAAGGTGTTAATACAACGCTTTCGGTATTATGTTTGTACCACTCAATTGAAGAAGAATTGTAGAATTGTTCTATTTTTCTTACCGTTCACAGTTTAAACTTTCTTTTCACCACCACTGTATACATCGCAAGGGGTGTTGTTTAGATGTTTAGAGAGGTCTGGGGAAAGTCTCTTAGACGAAAACTCGAAGAATCCAGTTATAAAGTTTGGGAGCTCCTTAAACTAAGATATTCTGTAATATAGTATAATTCAATTTATGTGTATGTAATTTGTGTTAAATGATAAGTAATGATTACCCATCTGGTAGTATTATTATCCTTTAAACTAATTCAAACTAATTATCGTTACAAACCCATATTAGTTTTATATATTATAAATATTTTATTTTACGAAGATTAACACGATAGCTAGAGTGACAAACAATTTTTATTATAATATGCGAAGTTTACCCCTCCACCAGGATTAATTTGCCAGCCCCGTTGTTTTCAACATGTCACAATCTCTGTTCAACCCGGATTCGCGCCGACCAGATTACTTGGGTTCAATCGAGAACACAAAACTAAGATTCGATATTTTAAATTCGCGCGTCATTCACGCATTATACACCGTTGATTTGGCGATGGAATCGCAATACCACGGATGAAACGCAAATTCCCTCGCGAGTGCGCGCGCGCTCGCTTGATTGATTCGCAAATTGAAACAGCCTGGTGAATCGCTTTGAATCTATGAATGAAACTATTGCTTTTTCCGTAATACCCGCCGCTCCGATTTGCCGCGATAACCATTCTAATGCACAGATTATACCCGGCTGCCGAATCATGGGACTTGAATTCTGTAGAATACGAACTGTAGTGGTAGAGTTGCCTAAACAACGCGCGTACAGTGGTGTGGCGAATTTAATGCCAGCCGGATGGATATTGGATGAAACCGTCGGTCTGGTGTTGATCACAAAATTCTGTGACGTTCGTGACGTTCGTGACGTTACGAATAATTCATGCTAGCAGGCAATCAGAGTAGAATTAAATCTATGTGACGCACAGCTAATCACGGGGATATTAATCGCTCCGATGATCGCCAATGGTGCACAGATTAAAACACTGATATTAGGATATTTGGGGATCGAACGGCGCTGGATTACGAACTGGATATTCCGGACTGTTTAATTTCGAGGGAGTGTAGAATATGGTGGATCGAAAGTAACCGTTTCCTCGATATGAAACATGTCCTACTCTGTTCTTATTATTATTATTTATTTATTTATTTAAACGGGACTAGCCCTTAATATACACTGTACAAATAATAAAAATTTTGTGTGAGGTTTTTTTATCAAAATTGCTTAGGATAGGTGTTTGTAATGCGTGAATGTGAAATTATCGGGGGAGGGGATGTTGGCAGGCATTCTTCTTGGGTAGAAAATCCTTCTTCTTTTTGGTAAAGATTGAACTATCACTGCGTTTGATATTTGGTCATTTTTATTGGGTCACCAAGGGGTTAGTTTAGGTTTATTCTTTCCGACCTAAGGAAACCCTGTATTAGTTTGTTTAGGTATGAAGTATTTTTTTGTATGGACGGGAAAAGAAATAAGTAGGGCTGAAGATGTAAATTCTAGTTCGTAGGGATTCGCTAGTATTGATAGACTGTGTGGATATTCAAATTCTGTTGCGCATTTAGTGGACTTCTGCCACTTGCTATACTTTTTCAAGCACTCACAAGGGATGATCCTAAATCCGAAAATTCCAAAAATTCTGAAACTTTGTGAATATGTAGGGGAATTGTTGCGTTGTAATTCCCCCTAATTACAACGCAAATTTTTTTGCTGCCCAAATTAACTCGAAGGGGGCGAAATTAACACCTGAAAATTCGGCTGTTTCCCGATTTTCGGTTATAACTCGCGAACTGTAAGAGATAGAAAAGAAGTTTCAATCTATCATTTAATAAAAAAATTATTTTACAGTTTACGAGTTATAACAGAAAATCGGAAAATAACCAGACTTTCAGGGATCAATTACACCCCCCTAGAGTGAATTCGGGTAGCAAATAAAAATAGCGTTGTAATCAGGAGGAAATTATCTACATGTTCACAAAGTTTCAGAATTTTTCGCCTTGTCAGTGAGGAAAGCGGTTAATAGTCCTCGTTAACTCCTATTTACTTACATTGTATTTTATTCTTTTTTGCTTGTAGTCTATCTTGGCACTTTTTCGCTTTATGTTGATCATTTTTGTGTTTCTACTTTTATGTATTAAACCTCTACTTAACTGGTCTTCTCTATTCCATGTGTACCAAAGGGGCTTCCCCTATAAAAAATAAATAAATAATGGAACTAGGGGAAAGATAGTAGGGAAAGTGACGAAGCTATCTTAATATATAAAGCAGACAGTTTATAATTGTGTGTTTGTCTGTCGCTTAAAAACTTTCGAACGGTAAACTTTGACATCTCGAAATGTGCCTCAGCATCGTATCGCCGCTGCGTATCAGTGTGAATGGGCAGCGCTGCACCGTCGCGTGTCAAAATTTGTTACGAAGTTACGCAACAGCATCAACGATGAAACGGGAAAAATCACAAACGGTTGCATGGTATCATATCACTGGGTGATACGCAACGATGATGCGATACAAGAATAGGTACGCACCTTTAGGGTACTGTGAACTTTTAATCTTTTAATGATTGGATGTCTAATTAGAAACGTTCTTGAAGGGTATCTGAAATTTTATTTTATTCAGTGATATGCACAGCGATAATAATGTGAAATATAGTTTTTACAGTGAGCTAGAATCGTGCTGTCCGACGGGTAGAGGAAATGCACAACTGACGAATGGTTTTCTTATAGATTCCTCTCATAAATTCACACCTAGATGTCCTTAAAATATAAAAATGCATTTACTAATCATGAGTTCCAGTAGACTTGATTTAGAACTCCATAACTTAATCCATTGTGTGCATATCCTCTGCCGAAGGGAAGAAATTACTAGTAACTTGGAAAATCTATAAATCATTTTTGGTAAAGTCTTTCTTTAAAGTAATAACTTATTCCACTACTCTGCGAGCTGTCTCCAACATCGGAAACCACTTTCGTTACTTACCAAAAACAGAACTGTACCTGATACCTCATTTCTGTTTTCGTTATGCCGTTCCTTAACAATCCAACTGATAATAATTAGAAAACCTCGCGTCAGAAAGGTTCAATATTAATACAGGGTGTAGCAATAAGAATTACCATGGCCCTTTCCACACCGAACAACTTATTTCTTTCTTCTAAATACTTTCCTCTTCCCTCCATGGTTCCAAAAATATTCAAGGTGGTAATTCTTATTGCCCCACCCTGTATTCAATTCTACTAAAATTATCAACACCATAAAACTTCTTCCACGCGTTTAATCACGGCCGAAGCATCTTCCAAAGCACCAGCCCGCCAGACCACGCAACTTCATAAAACATCGTACACCAAAAAATTTCCCGCAAGCCGTGCCGAAGCATCCCCCGCTGCCTCCGCGCCGCGCAAGATATTACCCTGCGAGTGTTATCGCGTCGCGATGCGGTCCACCGAAGAGGATGTTGAGGCTATCGCATCTATGCCTCCGCATCGCCGGTCCCCGTTGGATCTGTTCAATTATTCAAATCCCGCCCAATGCGTCCGTATTAATAACATAAAACCGTTGTAATGCGCATTGACTGTCGTCGTCATTGTTGCCGGGGTGGCCCGGGTGGGGAGGATCGTGATGCGATACGTGGAGAACCGAGCGTGAAAAGGTTCACCATAGGGCTCGCACGTACCCCCGACATTGTCAGCGCCCTTCTCGTCGCCCCAGCCCTCCCGGCTCCCCCCGCCCAACCCCCCCCCCCCCGGAGTTCCGTGCACGCTTCCAGGCCAAAAGCACGCAGCGAAATCTGTGCGAACCCTTAATCCTAATCCGTACGTTAATCGTGGCCCGATCCCGCGGACAGAATCCCAAGCCTCGTGTATGTACCCACCGGTTTAGGCTGTCGTTAGATCCCGAGAACCGTGCCCGCCAATCCGTGAGAGGGCCGTGCCGACGTTTTCCGCGAAGATGTTCCCTTTGTGCCGCGGCAGTCGTGAATTCCATTAGCGCCGCAGCGAGCATACGAAAATGCCACCCTTGATTCGGCCATCTTATTCGTATGGTAATCCGGCCCCGTTTGCACTCGCTTAGAAATTGATGCTAGCCGCCTGTGCCAGTCTCCGGGCAAGCTGATAGACTTTCTAGATGCCGTCTAAACGGAGATTTAGAGGATGAATACAGTTTGACGTGTAAACGAGGCGCGAAGAATGGAGGAAATGAATTTTAACGCCGCACCCCGGGTCAAGGTGGCCCTGAGGGTTTGGGAACAGGTTCAGGGTGGACGAGGGAATGCCGGATGAATGTGTGACTCGAGAGGTTTCAAGGGAATTAGACGGGGTTGTTGATTTTTTGTCCTTGGACAAGATTTTAGAAACGGAAGCCGCGCTAAATAAAGGTGCAAGCTTGTTTATTTATTGTGGAGCGTAGATTTCATTTTTGCCTCGCTTCTCCGTGGTGTGGAAATGTAATATTGTATTTTTCTTTTTTGGTTGAGCTTCCTGTTTCGTGGGTTTCGGTTTTAGGCGCGTGCAATTCGGGGAAGCTGGGCAGGATGTAAGGATTTGGAGGACATACAAGTTCGATGCAGACCAACGTAGCTGCCTGCCTGTGTGAATCAGGATTATCCATCCCGCGGGATTATCGATTCTTTCGGGTGGGGCGAGATTTCCTGGCAGTCTGGTGGTGCTCCGATCAATTGCTTTTTTTTTTTCAGAGTTTAAGTTTATAGGACAGATTATTACAGCATTTATACGTTATTACACATTTTCTAAATTACTTAATCCTCGTCCGTTCTTCATTTCACGAACTGAATCTGTCCCTGGGTGTCAAATTGACAGAGTGGTAAAAGATCGATGAAATGACAAGGTTAGCTGTTCTTTTTCGACAATCTTTTTTACACATATTGATCAGTTAACTTTTACATCTTAGATTATTCACAACTCTCGCATGAAATAAAACGATGTGCAGCGCTTAGTAGTTGATACAACAATCACAAATAACAAAACAGTATAACTTATTACGCTAAAACTGCGCCAAATTGACACGAGGGACGGATGAGGATTAAATTATTGATTTATTCAAATACACCAAGTTTTTCATAGTTTCTCAATAATGTCACACAATACACGACGCAGTAAATTCATCATTACTTTCTTTCCGTATCTATAAAAAATAGAGACTCCACAGTAGCGGGCAAAAAACTTATTCTTTCGAAACACCCTGCTTCTATTATTTTTCAATATCAACTAAAAACTGCATAAAACCCAGTTACAGTTGAATTTATTTAAAGCCAAAACTAGTGCGACGTAAATCTTATTTTGCTTCCCCGCAGAATACCAGTCTCCAAAAAGTCCTACGCCTTAAATCTGAAATCTCCACGATCGCGGGAAATCGGTTTCCCTCGACTGTCACGCAGACTTCTTTCTCCTCCACGCGAAAGATTACAATTTCCACGGTAATAATCGGGACGGGGGTGGCTCGCTCCCCCCCCCCCCCTCAAGCGCTAATACGGCGACAATACAGATGTTTTCACGTCTAAGCGGCGTGCTAAGTGGATGTCCCTCTTCTGCTGTCTCCCCCCGTTCTGTTCGATTCGTGAAGCCTACCGTGGGGTGCCAACTCGGCATTTACCTGACCGCTTTGTCGACGTTATTCGGGAGGCGAGCGTCTCGCGTTCTCGTTAGTTTACGTTACACTTGACTGGACGCCTTCTTGCCTCTTCGAGGTGGGGAAATAATCGACTGGAGAAGGACCAGCGCCGAAAAGCCAAGCGAAATTGAGCCTGCGAATTATCCCGTTGCCTCCTCGTCCCTCCTTCCTTCTTTTCCGCTTCGTTATACGATGCGCCATCTCGCTCTCCCCGTGGGATGTCTTCCGGTTAGCGTCCCCGTGCGAAGAGAATACGAAACTTGAAAATCCCAAGAAGATCCGCCGACTGGTAGCTTAAAGGACCAAGTGAAACCACCTCGAGCCTGCGATTATCCTGCACGCGGAATTTCCATCGAATACTCGTGAACACGGAGACTCGCCACTGGATGCAAAGGGTGAACCTTGCCTAGCATCGTTAGCGTTTAGGCTGATAAAGTGTCTCTGGCCCATTCGACTGAGAAATCGTCGCTTTGCGCAGGCTGGTCCCTTCGCCAGGATCCGACGGCTGGGCGCGGATCCTTTCACGTTGCTGCTGAGCTACAGAATCGTTGGTTTGTTTATTTGTATCGAGTTTGCACCTTGTCTTACTGTAATTGGGGAGTTGAAATGGTAAACGATGTAAGTGCCAAAGAAATGTGAAATTAATTTTTTAGTGGGAGATGATCTGGAATACTTTATTTTAGTTTTTAGTCGCAAGACAGATTTGAGATTATAAAGTACAAAGGTTGCTAGATTGAAAAGAAAATAACTGAAAGATTTCACTTCTGGCACTTGCATCATTTACCATTTCAACTGCTTAATTATATGTCGAGAGTGGAAGTGAAAGGAAAACAAAGTTTACGGGAGTTTTAATCGATGTGATTAAACGAAATTAAATACGCTGGGATAGAGTTTCCGGTAGCAATCATATTTCGAAGAATTCTGAAGGTTCACTTATAGATATAGTAATTGAAATTCAGAATTCTCAATTCAGAGCTGAATTTCTGAACTGAAACTTTTAAGGTGCAAATGCTTACACGATGATATTTTATTTGACACTTTTCTATCACGAGACAAAAATCTCGGCCACAACTAAATGTAAATAATGGAAACAGTCGCGAGAGATGTGGTTTTTGAAAATATATCATAAAACTTGTCTCATGGGAGTCTAGTTTCATGAAACTAACGACAAAATAATTAAGAAATAATGAAATAATTGTCTCGTGAAATTAAAGTTTCATGTGAAACAGGATATTTTTCACTCGTCGTGGATTCGCACCTATAGAGCTTTTAGAAATAGGAGAGGGGATGATAGGACAAGGTTTAGCAAGTTTCAGTGGGAGATATAAAATCAACATTCGCTTCATCGAGAAATCGCGCGTAGTTTATTAGCCAGTACATTAACCCTCGGTTGTCACACCTACTTTTTCGAACGTCGTTGTCACACTGGGTCAATTTGACCCTGTCAATTTTCAATCAGTTGCTATTTAAAAACTATTTGTTAAATTAAGTCTCAAAAATTCTGAGATAATGTGTGAACATTGTAGAATATATGCCCATCGTTGAAAGTTGATATTTAAAGTGTCATCATGCATAAAAAAAATTTTGAAGCGATAAGAGTTTCGACAAAAAGGTTTTTCGCTTAAAAAAACGCAGGGTCAAAATTTATTAAAAACGAACTATGTAATGAATCTGTTTTTAAACTTTCCGGACTTTTTATTGGATATTTAAATTTTACGAATATCTTTTTTTAAATTTATTTCAAGCAGATTTATAAGCTGCACAGGACCATTAACTTAGGGCTGCAAACAATTTCCGCTGACACGATTGACAGTTTTCCGTCGAAACGGTCCTTCGAAAATCAAGGAACCGAAAAGTTTTATAAACTATACAGCGCACGGCTATGGTACGACGGGTTCGATTTGGAAAATTTTGAAATATGACAAAATGGCGAGCCTCTGAAATAAAATTGTGAAATTTGGTTCCAGTAAATTAACCTCTTGCGTTGAAAAAGAGATAGAAGGGAACAACCAATGAAACAAATCTCCGGTCGTGCCACAGCCATCCGCACATAGTTTCTAAAACATTTCGGTTTGTTCATTTTAAAAGTACCATTTCGTCAGAAACCTGTCAACCAGATTTTTTGCAGCGCCAAGTTACTGGCCCTACACAGCTTGCACATCTGCTTCAAATAAATTAAAAAAAAAGATATTCGTGTACCTTAAATGTCCAATAAAAATTCCTGAGAGTTTAAAAAGGATTCATTACGTATTTTGCTTTTAATAAATTTCCAAAGATTTCGGGCTATTACAGTGGTGTCCCCCTTAAACATTATATCGAACTTCCGTGAATCTTCGTCAGATTACGCTCCAGCCGCGTGGTCACTTCGATTTTACGAGCGTTCCTTGTGAATGCCGGTCTTGACCCGGGCAAGGCAAATATTTACATCCTATAACGAACCGAGAGCTAATCCTCGTGGAACTCGACAAGACGTTGCAGACTTCCTCGGCTAGATTATGATTTTTTTTTTCTTTTCTCTTTTTTTTGGATTCGGCGTCTTTGACTAGTGTCCAGACCCCCGTCAGAGCCGAGCCAGCGTACGTTTCTCAAGGGAGGAACAATATTTACGGTATACGTTAAGAGAAGCACGGGCTTCATAGTTCCACGGAGCCCCGTGAATAGAGGACCCCTTCGGGCAAGGAACGTCGCGCGACTATAGCGTTCGAAAAATATTTGCGCTGCCTCGCTAATGTTCACACTTTTCCGATTTCTTTGACTCGTTCCGCGGTGCCCCCCCCCCCCCCCCCCACCATTTTATTGCGGCCCATATCGTGCGCTGCGTTCTAATCCCTTTTAATCTTTTTAATGCAAGGATCTATCAACCTCCAGCTTCTCAATTTCAAAATGCAATCGATGTGGATAATTGTTGGGTGGCGGGGTGAAAATTAATTGCTCGACCGAGTTTCTTAAGGGTACACTCCCGTGTAATTTCATAAAAAATTTAGGATTATTATTGAAAGAAAAGTATAACATATAAGGTAAAAAGTCTTTTTGGCATTGATTTATCTCGAGATGATAATATTTTTTATTGTCATTTCTCCAATGTAATCTTAAATGAATAGCCTCTGACGGTGATAAAAACACGGTGTACACGATATTTTTAAAAAGTCGACAGTTTTGCGCAATCGTTACTGCAGGATAATGAAAATTCGATGATTCAGTAAAAAGGTCCTGAAACCGGTAATTTTTTATGCTGAATAAAATCAAATCGAGTGGCCCAAGACTTATGAAAATTGATAATATGATAGCGAGTTAATTTACGAAAAGAATCTCGAAAGAATTTTTTAAATCCGTCAATTAGTTTTTTTATTTTTATGTACATCGTTGTTTATCGCCGTCAGAGTTACCTACAGCTGTTTATTCAAGATTACATCGCAGAAAAAAAACTGATTTTTTTCTTCATCTTAAAATATGTATAAATCAGCACCGAAAAAACTTTTTACCCCGTGTGTTGCAGTTTTCTTTAAAATAAATCCTAAATTTCGGAAGTTTTTACACGAGAATGTACCCTAACTATAGTCCAAGTTTATTTCTGTAATCGATAACTCTCACTTTACACCACATTGCAGATATTTCCTGGAATATCGAATAATTTCTTCTATCTCGAGATGCAAGCTACTTTTCTGCAACTGCGATATCATCCCCCGCAAGAAAAATTCAAAAAGAATTTGCCGCCTCAGAATCTCCAGAACCCGTTTCCCCTCTCAAAATCTCCACTCACCCGACACGAATCATCCCCCTCCCGTAATTACCCATCGCAGCGTTCCAATTTGTCTGCAAAACCTACAGAAAGAAAATGGGGTACAATGAATCCGCGGGCACGGGCCCGTCCATGAAAAGGACCGCCACAAAGCGGTCGTTTCGCGATACATGTTCGGCAAGATCGAAGTTGATTTTTCCGACGGGGTAAGGCCATCAGGCGCGCGTTTTTTTTCGTCCAATTTTCTTCGCCACCGTCCCACCGCTGCCCCGTTGTTCTTTTTCTTTCCGTGTCGCGCGCAGGGGCCCACACACCACCGTCCCGTGTTTTCCCTTTTTTTTTTGTATCCCTCGTTCGGTCGAGCCGCTCTAAAAAGGAATAGGTGAAAACTGTTAATTGGTTCCGTGCGGTGAAAATACGGCGGCGTGGCCGCTGGCCATCGCTCCCCAACCCCCTCTGGATACATGCATTTTAAAGGACCGTCGTGTGCGCGGGTGGTGTCGGGTAAGCGTGTGCGCGCGAGGTTGGCGGTGGGGAGAGGCAGCATCAAGGCATGTGTACATCGCGGCCCGGCATGTCCGTCCAATTATGGAAAATTAATTGGCGATCAGTGACTCGGGGCGATGGGAAACATAGTTCCGAGCGTCGAATGTTTATTCCTTTGTGATTCCGATCAGCCTTTGACAGCGGTGTAATAATTAAAGTAATTAACGTCCCAATAAATTCGAGATCGTCGCGCGTCCTCGCGCAAGTGCCGAGCCGCCCGATAAACAATTGCGTGTGAAAACGCGCGATCAAAAAAACGCCCATCCCCCTTTCGCTACTTGAGGGTGACGGAGAAATGTTGTAGTCTTTATTTATCGCGTAGAGGGGTGTGGTTTGGGATGTGAATAATTTGGAAATTTGGAAGTTCGATCGCGAGATTGTAGGAGGATTCAGTTTGGGATGGTGGGGATTTCAGGGAAAAGATTTTTGAACAACGTACGCAGAAGATGGCAGATAAAAGGGCAAATGTGGGATGGTAATTTTCAGAATGAATTGCTAGCCGGGATTTTGGTGCAGAAATCTAAGAGGCAGTTGAAATTGTAAACGATGTAAGTGCGAGTAGTTTTAAAGTTTTTAGTAGAAAGAAAACAAATGCCTGTTCATTTTGTTACATCCTTTTTCTCAACTCGATCGTTTGTCGCTACGGACTTTTTCTGCGTTTACTATCTCTGAGGCTGGTTCAAACACGAGCAGTAATTTAATCGAGTGGAGAGTAATTTAGTAATTTAGCATTGCTTTATTTGCTAAACTACTCGAGTAAACTTTTGTGTCCACACGCGGTAAATTACTAATTACTCGCTACTCGATTAAATTACAGATGTCTGAACCAGCCTTTACAGATTTAGAGAGAAATAAAAACTAAAAAGAGTTCAAATAAATTATTCTAACACTTACAACTTTTACCACCGGATTCCGCATGAAATTTACATCCCTTTTCACTAAAAAAATTATTCTTTATTTTTTGGCACTTGCATCGTTTACAATTTTAACTCCTGAGATATCAATTACAAAAGTGTGTAAGATATTGAATATTGTGTCTCGAGTATTAAAATAATTGACAATGTTGATATGGCTTTGGACTTTAATCGAAGAAGAGTGGAGAATAATATTGGCTAGTTTTTCGCGCGATATCCTCTCACAACACGAGAGTGTAAGCCCGCTATTTAGGTTCTCGGTAATGGTTTGAAAAATCGATTTGAATCTCGTGGCAAGCGTGGCGGAGGGCTTTTAAAGCTATTCCGGCGCGGATTTCGCTAAGTGATACCAATAACCCGATGGGACAACAAGGCGGGCCCTTCAGGATTCGGCGGAGGATAAACGAAGGGCCACCAATCCCGGGGGATGTTATCTAATCCCTGTGGATTTGTTGATTCTACGACTTGCGCTCGGCAAAGCGCAATGTGGTTTCCATGTAGCGTTGGATTACCCTTATTTTTTCCAGCCCTCGGGGCCCACCCGAAACTTTGCGTTTGGTGAACATTCCCGCGGAGTCTGTTTCGAGGGCCAGAAAGCCTCTCCTCGAGTTTCTGCTACTTCATCACGCCTGTGCCCCGATTTAATTATATCGAGATGAAAATCGACTTTATACGAAGAGTATACTGACACTTTCGCGGTGCTCGAAATATTTGTTGCACCGCTTGAATAAACATGTTATCAGTTATACCTTTATTATTATTATTAGTACTAGGCAAATATTATTGCAAAAATGTGTAGCTCCCCCATGCCTTGGCCAAAGTAAGCTGGTTACGAATTATTTTATCAATCATATTATGTTGAAGTGGGTCAAAATTAACTTACAAGATTTCGCCCTGACAAACTAACGAGCTCACAACTGAAACTAAATAAAAGCTTGTAAAAAAATTAACCTAAAGAACTTGATTTATAATTCACACCATACTATTTGAATACATCAGTATTTGAATACTTAAATATTCAAATAGCATTTGGATACTTGGATATTGGAATTATATTCGCCAAATAATTGAGCAACTGAAGTATTCGAATACTCGAATAGCGAAAAATTCAACAAATGGTCTCAACCCTAAATATATATATTTTGCTATGAAAATTTTTCGGACTCGTAACGTGAGAGTGATGCAATATATCTCCTTATTAATATACATATTTGTTTAGAAGGAACTTTTGAACTTTCTTTGAAATTATACTTATATTCACTGCTTTAGAGGGTTCTTATGTTCATTAATACAGTAACGAGAGGGTGAACTGTGAAGAGTCACCTAAAGTAATGCAGCTATTGGTAATTTTCAGTGCTTGTATACTTGCATAGGTTCGCCGCGTATAAATACTTACATAATTGGGAGGGGGGGGGGGGGGCGTGCAGCCGTATATGTATACAACACACGTTATCGCTACCGGGTCAAAAATACCCAAAATTGAAAACCTCGGTTTCAGAATATTCTTTTTAACTTAGTTATTTTTATGTTAAAGTAGAATATTTTAAGAAGCAAGTAAAATTTTAGAAATACCTCAAAATCTTCAATAAAGTTCTTCAAAAAATTGTAACAAAAACTCAAACAGTTTCCTTAATTATGACTTGGTTATAAAATCGAATAACAAAAATGAGTCTTCTTTCTTTAATAACAATATCAAATTGAGATCGATATCAAAAGTAGACGCTATGAAATTATCAACGAACGCAAAGAAAACAATCCGTAACAATTTTTTCAAAACAATACTCAGAATTTTCTTAAGTACATACATGCTTAGAATCATCAGTTTGCATAGTGTTAGTGAAAGGTTTTGGTCTTTTATTGCCTCAATTACTACCACCAAACAAATACCTATCTCCCATCACTAACTGTTCCACCAGCCTCAAGATTTCATTAAAACCAAGTACTAGGAGATTTGCCTCCATAATTCCAAAATTTAATCAAGCCTGTTGTCACCATTCGTGAGCTAACGTTATACCCCTTACCACCCAGAAAAAGCGATCCATACTCCCCATATCGCGCGGATATCCGCGAAAAGGGACAAGAAAAAAGGATTCCGTCGGTGTCCCTCTGCATTATTATTTTATGCCCTTATGGATCGCGGGTTATCGGGTCGAAAACGTCCTCGCGAAAAACAAAGACGCGAAATCGTAGTTTGCCCCGCGGTGGTACTCCCGTAACGCAGATTATTCTATTACACGTTACGTAAACAGAAAGAGAGAATGAGAGGAGGGGGTAGTCGGGTGGCGAGGGAGGGACGAAAGAGAGTAGAGGCGTAGGACACGAGCGCCTCGGGTTTCTGCGTCTCTTCGTGTACATCGGGCCGATGTTGTTTGGTCTGAAAATACGTTATTGTTTCACCGCGATAAAAAATTCAACGTTCGGATAATTACATCAGAGCTGATCGATCCTGGCCAACCCCCCACGGCGGATTTCCACTGAGTCACTGACTTACTTCGGCGCCACCCTTTTCCTGCTCCGCTTATACGGATGTTTGCGCGGCGGACGAGATGGCTCGCTCGGATTCGATAGATGAAGTGATGATCTGTTCGCGACGACCAGGCGATGGGGTGTCCGTAACCCTTGACACTTCAATATTGAGTCGCCCTCGAAACGTTATCTCGCCGAGCTGAGTGGGAAGGGTTGAGGTCAGACTTGTGGAACTACAGTGGTGGTTTAAAGAAAGTGTAAGAACCAGATTTTTTTATGTTTATTGCTTTGGTATAGGGTAACTGTACCTAATATCGCCAGGCAAAAGTTAAATCGCTATCAATTGAACAATAATTGATAATTTTGCATGCCGTTTGTTTCAATGTAAAGAGAAATTATTCATCTTTCATGTAGTATAAGTTAGAATCGTTGAAACCTACAAAATTTTTAATTAGGACTTAAAAAACGTGAGACATGCAAAAATCGGGTCCTGAAAAAAGTGTACCCAATATCGCCACCTCAAGAAAAATTGATTAATTCATGTATATATGAGTGTTTTAAGTCATTTTCACACGTGCTTTTATTATTTCCTGCACTACAAATGTATTTTTATCCATCTTTGATTTTATTTTTATTAGAAAAATATAGAATTTAAAAATATGGAATTTAAAAATATAGATGTTTAAAGTATTTTATTTTTTACGTTCCGATGTACATATTCGACAAATAACGTCATTTTCACATGGGCTTTTATTATTTTTGCTGTTTTTGGGGACACTAACGGTAGGCGGTATTGGGAACACACATACTGCTACAAGAAAAACGTTATTTTCATTATAAAAACTATTTGAATCGATTGCAGTCCTTAACTACATCATTAATTAGGTTTTTCTAGTAGATATTCTTGCATTTACGGAATTATTAGACTTACCTTCACCGAATGGGGTGTAAAATTGTGACAGCCCAATAAATTTTTACACTGTTAAGATTCACTAAAACACTTCTCTTTCTGTAATTGTTCTAATTGAGTGCATAACCGATAAATTTTAGTGCTTACTTTGCGAGATATAGGGGGTGGCGATATTAGGTACAGTTACCCTATATAGTACTTATTATGTTGGAGATGAAAAAAGCGAAAAAAAGTTTTGTTCTCGAATATCCAGAAAACAGATGTGCGATTCTATTAAGCTCATACCATTCAAAATTTAAAAGTATCTGTTCCTTTTTAATTAATAACTATTATTATATATAAAATTGATACCACTATATAATACCACAATTTCTTATTATTTCATTTTTTTTCTACAACCCGGAGATTTTTTCAGCAAAACCGGAGCCCGGAGATTTGCTTCAAAACCTGGAGTCTCCGGACCAAAACCGGAGAGGTGGCAACCCTGATCATTGATCTATTTCACAACCCCCGAATTTATGGAATGTAAATCTTGAGATATTATTCTTTCTATTGGAACTATCTTATTTCTGTCACCGTTCACAATTGAAACTTTCTTCTCAATACTACTCTAATACGTCTGCAATACCATCACTACTCTAATACCACCCCTGCGTCTAATAAGGAAGAAGAAATCTTTTATAGCATTGCCATCGATTTATGAAGAAATAATATTATACAAACAATTCATTAAGAAATGAAAGGTATACTAAAGAGCGCAAACAAGTACCACAAAGGGAGCGGGTGCATAGCAGTGTTACATTTCCTTGCAACGTAACATTGATATCCTCAAGCTCGTGACTATCTCACACACCTTTCATCCCCCTCAACGCACGACACCCCCGCACCGTTCACCCTCTCCTCCACCCAAATCCTCATTGTACGAACAAGGGCGCGCGTAAAACGAAAATCAGTCTGTACCCCGATCGCTGCGCGCGCGAGCGCGATGGAACCGAAAATACGTCTATCCGCGGGGGATTTCCGAGGGAAAGATAGAGTAGTAAGCAGAGGACGAATCGGTTATTCGATAGAGCCACCCGTGCGTGGCAGCTGCGATCCTTCTTTCCCGAGTCTTCCCTTTCGCGTTCCTTCCTTTCTTCCTCGCCGGGGCTGGAAACCTCGTGTTTTCCCCGGCTGCATAATCCCTTCCAGCCAGAGAGCAACGAAGAAAGAGGATGCACAAGGAGAGAAAGGGAACGGCGTGGGCCAGACGGCGAGGGGAGGGAAACGTAGGTAAGGAATCAAGATGGAAGGAGGACGGCGGACGGGGATGAAAGAGGGAGATGAAGAGAGGACAGGCGACCCCGGTGTTTGCCTTTTATTAAACTCTTGTTAAACGCCGCCTTTCTTCGCACACACAATTGAATCGGCAAAACAGCGATGATAATGCCCGTGGTTGTGGACGGCTGGGGCCTCTCCGTGGAAGACTTACCGCAAACACCAGCTCCTTGTACACCCTGAAATGGACACCGTGTAATCCGGCTCTTTATACCACGGTACTGCCGCATTGACCGCGCCTCCCTGGCTCCAAGGCATGCACATCGAGCACCTATCCCCCCCCCCTGCCCCCCCCTCCCCGCCTCTTCTAGTAATAAATGCCCGTCGGTCCTTCCAGAAAGAAGCCTCCCCCACGAGCGATTCTTTGGGCGACCGTGAAAATCGCACGGGCCCACCCTCTTCCTGCACACAGAGACTTCTAATGAAAATATTTGGATATTTCGAGGCGATATCGGGCGTGGGGCCACGTTCCTTCAAAGACCGCCATTGTTGAAGAATCTTGTCGGGGGAGGATGGACGGCACGGCTTCGCAGAGCCTGCTGCAGGAATAAGGGTGGCTTCGCGATACGAGGTTTGAGATTTTTCGCGCGGATTTGAATTGCCGCGAGTGAGTCGCTAGGGGGTTGGGGGAGTGGACCCTTTTCATTACTGTGGGTTGATTTTACGAAATTAAATTTAACGGCGAAGAGCTTGGAAGCACTTAGCAATTGTTAACAATAGACACGGTCGCGTTTGAAAGCTAGTTCCCCTTGTCTCTATACACGAATGATAGCGAAATTGACAGGTCCCCGCAGCTATTTTGGCCTTTATTAAGTGAATAATTATTTTTTTTCGAACCCATTTGTCGTTTTACTTAATTTACCAAGCTTTGTCTACAAGATAAAAGAATTATTCTGAATTAATAGTTATGAAAATGATACTTTTAGGATTAAGAGTTTTCGTGACGTCACGTTTTCCTCCTCCACTTGACGTCAGTAGGTGTCGCCATTCGAAAGCAGAATTTATCCAATAAATGTCACTTGGCTGTCACTCAATCATAACCTGCCAAGTTTTGGGTTAAATTCGAGTTTTCAGATATGAAGAAAACATGCAACATGCAAACAGAGGATCGAAGCTAAAAAATCGTTTAAAAAGTATGATTTCTTTTCATTTTTGACGTTGCAAAAAAAGAATACAAGAATATAAACCGTTCTCAGAATGAAGACCATTATATTTTGTATTACATATGGATATCGGTTGTGGAGAAGCTGTAGGGTGGATGTACCAGTAACTGAACACGTACGAGTGAATGGCCGTTTTTTACTAAAACGAGGAAAATAAGTTGTTAAAATAAGCAACTAATTGATTAGAGACCTCTTCTAATTTCTTGCTTCATATCCAAACAATTTTTGCAACACGTGGAATCAATCGCGCTGCAAACATAATTTTATAAAAGTGTTCATTCATTAGCCTTAAGTGTTCATTTATTGGCGCGTTTACCCTATTTTTACAATTAATTTCTTTAATAATGTAGCCATTTTCATCGCAATAGTTTCATAATCGTTTGATTAATTTTGTCGTTGTCAATACATTTCTATGCTGATGTACCGCGCATCACGTATTATGCATGAATATGAACCGCTTTGAGTATGAAGACCACTGTAAAATACGGCACTTAGTAATTTATAACAAATGTTATGTAACAAATTCTTTCATGTATGAAAGAAGCTAATTCCCTTTAATTCACGAAGAAAGTTCTCACGCAAAGATTGTGAAATCAACTTTGTTAATTCCAATTGTAATCTGGTTCTCCATTCGAACACTGATTCCTCTGTCACTTTTTATATTTGACATTCCTTTATTGGCCACAAATCCATTCAGTGCTCAGATCTTCAGCTTCGGTTTAAAAAATGATGCCTGTTTTAGCCTCTTTTTGGTCTCACAATTTCGGAACTAATTATTGTTAAAACCATTAATATTAGTTTAGTTTCGAAATTTTTTATAACTTTTTACGTTACGAACAGTATACCAAAGTTTTATGAAGATTAGAATACTTTTTACATACGATTCGCTGTATTGAATCGGTCGTTGTGAATTTTGAAAATCTAAGTTCAAATTCGTTGTTGGCAGTCAACGAAATCCCTGAGAACAATTCTTTAAATTATCGGACTGACATAAAAGTCCGATGAGCTAATGAATTTTCACGTCTTTGACCTCCTATATCTCACAAACTAATTGTCACCTCAACTTGAAAATATGTTATGATTGATGTTTCACCGACTGCAATAGAACGTCGATTTTATTCAAAGTTGGACACGATTCTTGAAATTATGTTAAATGGACGTTGATTAAATCCTGCGTTGGAGATCGTATCAGAATTTCGTTCAGTTGCTTCATTTCCTTCATTAATTATACATATCACGTTTAATTTTGTTATTTGATGTGGCTAATTGTGGTTTATTATCTAGCCTTTGACGATAACCGATCGAAGCTTCTCATTAAATGTTCATGAAATTTGTACCCTTAACGTTTCGATTATCGGTTGAACCTGCTGCTGGCACTCGAAACGATTTCTATTTGATATTAAAATTATCCTCGAGAAGGTACATAACATTAAAAACGCAATGAATTTTATTGCATTTGCGTGTAACCTAGCCGTGGCTGATAACCAATTTAACTTATCGTTATCAGTAACCCCTACAATTCCTCGCATCAGCATCCATTTCCAACAGCCCTCGCTTTCCAGAATACCTTTAATTGCGTCTCGATAACGCGGCAAATAGAATGTTCCGCAGGAAAATGTGCCAGCAGTAAAATAACGCGAGATATCGTGAAAAATACGTGTTGCAAAAAATTTATTTCAATCGAGTCTGCGCGCACCCCCACAGATACGACACAGGTCCATGGAATTTTCAAACCCTCGTAACATCAACTAAAATTATTCGTTGAAAAATAAGGCGAATAGTCGACCAGTTTCTCGTCAGAATTTTTTTTACAATTTCAACGTTTCGAAGGCACGATGAGCGGGGAGGGGACGATCGTGAACATCAAATGGGGAAGAATAAAAAATAGAGGAAACAGTTGCGCACAGTTTACAAACGATGTTTATTTCTGCAATTTCGTTTCCACTCTTTTCCTTTGGCTTCGTTTAGTCTCGTTTACAACCACGGGAGCAGCTCGTACAATTCGACTCGATTGAAAAATCTTGTCTCTTCGTTCCCCTACGTGTACCTCCCTATCCTGTATGTATATATATATGTATATATATTTATTTACTCATTTACTCGTACAATGTATAATATTCGAGGTAAAAACAAAATAGTCATACAAAACGTAGATTAATTTGATATTGTTTTCCATTTCCTTCTTTCCTCTCGTTAAGGGCGCGTTATAGGACGCTCTGTGTGTATTTCTTTATACATATACAATCGTATTTATAACATAGGTATGCGTTTTCATTGCATACTTTCAAATAGATATGACATCGGATATCGCTTTGCTTCTCTTTCCCCCTTCCGCTTGCAATTTCTCACTCGACAGGCTCTTCGTCGCTTCACACACTTCTTAGCTTCTTCGTCGACTTTCTTTCTCGCTTTTATTTAACTTTTTCCTTTTCAAAGCGCTTCATGCAGCTCACTTGTTATATATTGACTAGCGATAATAATAATTGACTAATAAATATGAAGGTGAAAATACGAGATTGGATATAGGGAGGGCTGAGTTTTTTTCGCGGGTCAAGCTGTCAGAATTCTACACTCTATTGATTAACAATCGTTTTCGTATTTTGTTTAGGAAACGATCGCCTTACGCTCTAAATTAATAGATTACTCGGAGAAAAGTAAAGTGAAACTGTAGAAGTAAAGGGGGAAAAAAACGGGAAGATATCTAGGACAGGATTATTAATATTAAAAAATGGAGAAGGAAGGGTTGATAAGAAAACAGAAATGACTCGGGATCCAAAAACGTACAATAGTGGTGAAAAAGTTGTAAACTTTTAACGGTGACAGCAATAAGATAGTTCCAGTAGAAAGAATTGTATCTGAAGATTTAAATATGTAGATTGAAGGGCTTGGAAAATAGACTATATACTATTAAATTTGTTATGCAGACACTTAAATATGAGTTTCAAACTTTCTTTTCACCACCACTGTATAAATTCGCACCGCGGATGTATGTAAAGATCGAAGTTTAATCAACAACAACAAAACGTAGGTATATAAAGATAAGATGTGTTCCTTCTCGGACCTCGAAATTAAAAACGAAAAAATGATTCGTGAACAAAATCTCCCATCACTTCGACCTGTTTTTTTTTTTCGCTTCTTATTTTGTACGTATGCATGTATTGTTATCATTATATTACTATAATCGTAAGTACAGTCGTAGAAATAAATGTCCGGGACAGAAACAGGTCACTAAGTAATAAAATTACAGAAACATCGCTTTCATATTATATCCTTGCTCGCGAGACTCTAGTTTGTTTTTTCTTCTTTTTCTCCATATCCTTCCTCGTATCGAATTTTCACAGGTTCTACATATAAAAATACACGTGTGTATGTACCATAATTAACTCTCGCCTGTGTAACTTTCAAGTTTCGTCATTCCACTTATTTAGGTATACATATCTTTGCGCACGTTGTATGCATGTATATATTAACTTGTATAATCTGAGGTCGACACACAGATGTATTCGAATGAAATTAGCACATCGATTTAGGCACGTTCAATTTTTTTAAGTGGGCAAATAAACGCGGGTCAGGTGATCGGTTCATGAGTATGATAAATATTTATTATTAGAATTATGGTTTCATTTCTATGTAAGAACTCGTGGACACTTAAGTTTACATTGGGAATTAATAACAAGATTTGGGTAAATGTCCTGATTTTCAAAATTTTACACGGTGAATGCTTCTAAATACCAGATTTAATAAATACTTTTTATATCCATGGTTCAATCTGTAGCGTTCACTTGAATAGTTTCTGATTACGGTACAGTAGATTTGCATTTTTCGGGGTCCAAAACTCTGATCAATTATTCTGAAATCTGCGAATAAATCTGTGAGTCACTATTTCTGAATGAACGCGAGAGTATCATTGTTTGTATACAATCGAACACGAAAGAAACCTAATGACAGTGAAGACAGGATGTACATGAATCCCTTATTTTCATAGCTTTGTCGTACTTTTTCGATCCATTTACTGGCTACTGTAAAACATGTAACAAAGTGCAATCGCTTAGAGTAGTAAGCCATCCTCCATGCGGCTGTCTAGAAAATTAACGTACCCTAGGGTCGAAGGAAGAATCGGCTTTGAACACCTTATAGGAATACTTTGATTCGGAGAAAGTAGCGATGGGTTCGAACGTACCACGAGTATTTTTGTTTGAACGAGTAACTCTTGATGCGAACAGAATTAAATTTATATACTCGTGAATATTAGGTGAGCATGATCCTAATATCAAACAAAGAAAAAATTGTACAGAGAATTACTGAAGTTGAATTTTATTTATGATTTCCCAAGTCGATTACTCCTGCGACTCCATAGTGGAATATCTTATGAATATCAGTTCTGAATGAAAGGAGACGAACGAGTGATTTCCGTAGAAGAATTCACCGGTCGATTCTTCGTGTCTGTAACAATCCTCGTTCTCTCTGTTTTTTTTTCGCATTGAAACTAAAGAAGAGGCCCCTTTTCATTAAAAGACAAGCTTGCGTATAAATTATCTTCTTCGGTCGACTCTAGGGTGCGACCGACATGGCACATTGATATTATTTTCACTTAAACAGACTTTCAAGATCCTTCGATTAATCTCACACTGGGCTACATTGAACTGGTCAATGCTGAAGATTTATTCTTCTTCTTTTTGCCGTTCGGTGGGTCTTGATAAAGGATCGATCGAGAATTCATCCAAAAATTCTGAAACATTCGATTTTCCGTTTCCTCCTCTTCGTCGTTCACTCCGTCTCTCCTCTCGCGTAAAAAAGAGATAAACAATTGGAATAAGAAATCCTCCAGTGGTTTCTTGTACTTAGAAAACGTGTAAAAGTTGTCCGTGTTTCGGCGGGTTTCGCTCAGCGTATGCGTTTCCGTATCTGTGTGTGTTTCGTCGCGCGTGTTAAATGTTTGAGTACTCGTTTTTTTTATATTAATGATTCGTGCGAAACTGATCAGAATGTAGGGTACAATTGGCACTGTGCTCTTCAGAAAAATCGATGATCGAAAAACCAGTGGTCTGACTGTACAGGGCGTTCAAGGAAAAAGTTTTATAAACATGGGTCCAAAACCTAATTATTTTCAAGATACATATTTCTTTTTTATATCGCAAGCTAATGGTTCTTTGTAGGATTACTGATCTCTGCAGAATTCGAAGTTGAAATAAATATTATATTAAATTACCAATTTTTCTAATTCGAGTAATAGCTTATGTTATAGATTATTTCTACTTGCATTTTCATTAATATAGAAATTCCGTATTGTAGACATCTGTATTTCTAACCCTGAAATTATTCTTCTCCTCAAAATTCAAAGTTACTTTAAAACAAATTTTGAATGAAAATTGCAATTGATTAATTTTAGTCAACACTCTCTATCATGAAGCTCCAGAAGAATTTTTTATCAAGAAACTGAATATCCCAAGAGGTTTTAATTTGAACACCTACATTTATCAACACTTTAGTGTTTCGTTTTACAAATTCCATTTCGCAGTTTATTTTATACCTACACTTGGAAAACACCTTGTACAATCATCGAACTTAAAACTCCATTTCTTCATAACGAGCACACTTCTACAATGTATTAAAAACGCCTGTAATCCGTTTCCTCGTCCCACCTTCGTCAATATCGATATAAATACAGCAACTTGTAAACTTTACACCGACATTAGTATAAAAAGTATACACGTTCTCTCAAAGGGCAATGAAAAATAGACTTTATAAGAAACTATACAGCTGTGCCTAGCAATAGCAAGGTCTCCAACATTCTAGCTTCCACTTCACAGCACAGGAACTCTGTAGGCATAGCGATGACTAGTTTGGAGGTTCAGCTAGCGATCTACTATCGAAGCATTTCTGTTAAATGGCAACCAGAGACCTCCCTCGTACTCTTTTCATTTCACACCACGATCTTAGCTCCCGCAGATCTCACTATTGCTTGGTACACCTACACTTCCGCGATTCTACATTTATGAAACCGTTTCGTAAACGAGCTGATAGTGTTCCGATACAATTTCGTGCGTCGGAAAAGCCTGAATTAAAAAAGACAAAACGAAAAAAAGAACTGAAATCTCGTGGATACGAAACGAACCCGAAAAAAAAAAAGGAAAAAGAAAGAAAAGAGATACACAATCTCGAATAGAATCAGCTTTCTTATCCGCGCTGATTAAATTCACATCTGTTTCTTGTCTCGGGGATTGGTAGCAAGTGATACAACTCAATAGGAAACAGTTGTCGGACAAGTCACTGCAACGTGAAATACTAATCGAGTATGGTTTCCGTTTCGTTTTGAGTGACGCGAACCGAGTATCTATACACAGCTAGCAAGTACCATGGTATTTTGACGAGCGGCGTTCATCGGAAACGTTGCTCGTCCAAATATGGTACACCATCACGATCGTATGGCGAATGCTAAAACAATAATAATAAAAAAAGAAAAACACGTACTTGTGTGTATATATATATATAATATATATAAGACAACCTAAGACTTTATATATATATATATATATATATAAATAATCGCGTTTGACGCTAGAATAAGAGATTCAGCGATCGTACACGTAACACTCATCTTTTTTTTTGGTATTTTTACTTCTCTTGGTAATTATTCCGCGGGCTAAAGCCATTCCAACCGGTTACCGGAGTTGTATATCGATTTAAACGTTGAACAGTCGAGAGAATGGTTTCGGTTCCGCACCAATGATGATCCAGGAGTGCCTCCTCTCTGGCTCCTGCATCCCTTGTTACTTTATGCTCGAATAATCCGTAACGCGTTAATATAATATACTCGGAGATCAGAGGTACTCCGAAGGTCGAAATTGGAGCTGATTCTTTTCAATTAGTCAGAGCAAGAACCATTTTCAGTTTAACACTCGGTCTTTTTTTTTGTTTTTTTTTTTTTTTGTTTTTCTGGATAATGATGACGGTTTCTCCACCCACATACATATTTATATATCTATATCGTATATCTGTCTCTGGATATACAATGTACACGACGTTTTACCTGCCCCACCAATAGAGATTCACTTTCTTCCCTTCCTGTCATTTTGCATTCTCGCTTACTTTGCCCTTACTCTACAAGTGCATCAGAATCCCGCGACGCGCGCGCATGTTTCTTGTCGGGGGACACAGTCGGTGTGGTATTTGAGGAATAACGCCCAACCTAAGACTCCAGGGTCGTGTTCGACGGCGTGTAGGACATCTCCATGGTTATACCAGCGCTGTTGCGACGGAATCTCGACGGGATGTCGGTGCTGTTGCGCGGCTTGCGTTTGCTCAGGTGCCTCTCCACCCACTTCAGCATCGTCAGCACGGAGTCCGTGCTTGGCAAACGCCTCTCCGCGGACGTGCGAATTATGTGGGATGAAGCGACGCGAAACGTGGCCGCCATACCCTTCAGCGCCTGCACAGAGAATAGTGGTGATGAGCATCAGGGAAAGATGCAAAGAAATGGTACAGGGCAGAGATTGGTAAAATTTTTATTTAAATGAAAATTTCGAATAACGATTAAATGTTAAAAGAATTATTCGTCATGTGTCGAATAAAGTCGATTTTTTTTATTCGACGGATAAAGTTCATTATTTTTGTTCGTCAGACGTTTCAACTTCAGCGTCGAATAATGTTTTTAACTTTAACTGTAACTGTAACTTGAACTTTATCTATAACTTTAACTGTAACTTTATTCGACGTTACATAAAGTTAAAGTTGAAAACTTTATTCGACGCTGAAATTGAAACACTCGACAAATAAAAAGCATGCCCAACATTGATACAGGGTATGCCGAGCAGTAGTGAGGCCTCCACGCGCGCATGCCCGAATAGAAGACAGCTAGGGACTTTCTGGAGAATACTGTACCATTTTCGTGTCGCATGCGACATTATCGATCCAGGATAGAAAACGATCGCAGCGCCATTAGTGGTTAGAATTAAAATTGAATATAGCAGCATTTCCAGCATTTGTGGGTACAAGATCTATCTATTCTCTGCGCAATAAGCTGATCGCAATTTCCACTATTTCTTATCACGATTTGAAGAAATTCTCGGTCGCCTCAGCGGCTTCATACCGTTTCGAGCTGGCTTTCGATTCTTTCCACTCTTGTCTTAGGCAAGATAAAAGTGTAGCAGGCTTGTTCTAAACCGTAGCGGAGATAGCGGCGAGCTTTTATTAGAGAGGATAAATCGAGCTTATATGATAAAAATACTAAGAATCTCGCTATACTTACTGTTAATCCTAACTGCTAGTGGCGCTGTGATGGTATTCTATTCCGAATGGATAACGTTGCGTGTGACGCGAAAGTGATATGGAATTCTAAAGCCCCCGAGCTGTGTGATAAAAATTTACATTGGATGTGTGGTGTGTCCTATACCCCGCGTCGGCTAATAGCATCTGTCGCTACAATTCAGCTGAGCGTGTGATAATAAATAGGTTCATATACAATGGGCTTATTCTTCCATCACTGAACTATAGTGAATAACACTACACATTCGAATGAGAATCATGGCAGATAATGAATTAAACTGAAGCAGATTTATAGCCGTGAAATTCTTACCTTCATAGCGTCCTCGTCGGTAACGTCGTCACCAGCATAGATAATTCTGATGCGTTCGCTCCAATCGACCCCAAAAGCTGTGCGCAGGATGTAGATGGAAGCACGACCCTTGTTCCATTCCACCGGTGGCCTGGCCTCGATGGCACAATGCGCGGAGCAGGCTTTGAAACCCGCTGCCTCGATGATTTTCTTCACCTGCTCGATCATCTCCGGGCGACCTTCCATCGGCGTCTCGCGATAGTGGAACGTCAGTAACGCTCCTTTGTTCTCTACCCAGGCGCCGTCTCTGCAGAGCTGCATTCAATATGCAATTGGGATTGTTAAACACCGTTGCACTATCCAGCCCCAAATCAACACATTCTCTTCCCTATATGGGTCATTCGGGACCCATATGCTAGAAGGCAAAGTAAAAGGTGCCTCAAGCGAATAAACACCATGCTCGACTCTATGCTGATGCGAGAAAGAGGATGAAGCTATAAAGAATTTTTAGAACAGTTTCTTCAGCAGGTCTGCAAAAACCTGAGAGTCTATGATGGCATGGAACGTGTGGCTTAAGTAGGGCTGCCATCCGTAAAATCATTAATCTATGACACAGAGCATTAAAACCAAGGACATTTCCACTTGAAACCCGGACACTTTTAACTATTTACCAAGACAAAAATTTCTGTAAATTATGGACTGTAACCGCAATCAAGAAATAAAAATAACATATTTATGACTTTTTGAGCGAGCAAATCCTCCCGGACGCCCTAAAAAAAGGACAAATCCGGGGAGACCCGGACGGATGGCAGCCCTAACTGCATAAGGAATAAAGCGATGGAGCATACTGAGTACTAGGCATGTAGCAATCTAAACTCAGGATCATGAGTTTCCTCCAATGAGCTCACTGTACCCGTTGCAACTACAATGTTTATTACCACCACATCCTCAGTCCTACGAAGACTGCTTATACCTCATATTACAATAGACCAGCGCTGCCAAACTTCTTTTGAGTCCCGATCCCCTTTTATAATAGTCAAAGAACCTGCGATCCTCCTCCCCATATAAGGTAAAATAAATTGAATAGGATAAAAAAACACGTTAAATATAGATAGATATTTCAGAATGCAATTCTAACTTGATAATTAGAGTAAATAAGTTCTAAAAATCACGAACTAAAAATAACCGCGGCGACCCCCAGGAAACACCTCACGACCCACAGGTGGGGAATCACTGCGATAGACGAAGCCTTTTAAATCTTTAACACCTTTCAACCTATTAGCCATCTGCACGCAATACCACACACCATTAGCTTCAATGTCCGAAGTCAAGACTTAACTCAACTAAAATATCAGCGCATACTTAACAAGCCTCAGTTATCTCCAATCGACATAAAACCTTCTAAATTATTCAGGATACCACCCACCTGTTCCTGCAACGTCTGCATCAAGTTAGCCACCTTGTCCTCGAGTTCAGCTGGCATGGGATGAACGAACTTGCTGCCATCGGGGTGCAGGATCTCCAGCCCGTGATTCCCGGCGTACGTGATCCCCTCGATGCCAACCATCGACTTCACGTTGTTCACGTTCCTGCCCGATATGATCGCTATGTAGACGTCCGACATATTAGACAACCTCTGCAGCACGTTCTTCGTCTCCAGGGGTAGAATGGCCAGGTCTGGATGCGTCGCGATGGGAGCTAATGTACCGTCGTAATCCAGCAACAGAGCCAACTTATGGTTCTCGCCGATGTACCTAGGGGACATGTGTTATCACTGGAACGTTACCCGGCTTTCATCATGAGTCGGGTCGCATTCGCACGCGCGGGCCCGCCCGTCCTCCAAAAGCGTTCTCGTCTGAGTAAAGAATCGCCTTCCCAAGCATTTCAGAGCGTCGACACTCGCTCGCTCCACCCAGATAATTCACTTTCTCTATTTCTCATCATTACATCACTCACGTCGAAACGTAATGAAGTCCCAAGGAATGTTTCATTCTCGTTAATTTTCATCTGCTGGGAGAATTTCGCTTGCGACAGGA
Source organism: Andrena dorsata (assembly GCA_929108735.1). Taxonomy (NCBI): domain Eukaryota; kingdom Metazoa; phylum Arthropoda; class Insecta; order Hymenoptera; family Andrenidae; genus Andrena; species Andrena dorsata. Next base: position 78,422,588 of record OV815488.1, on the reverse strand, counting down.
TGGTCCGTCAGGGTAGTTAATTAGACCGATAGCGTAAGGTGTTTTCGACCTGTCGTTTAGACCGTCGAAAGCACCCAGTGGTAATTTGTATTCCCCACGCTGCGACGTACCCATACTCATGCTCTGTTTTATCTAACAATCTGCTTCACATGGAGTTTCGTATTGTGTAGGAAAAGCTCGTGGGCTTTGTAAGCATCCCCAGCAATTCGTGTGTGTACTTAGAATAATAAACACTTGCACAGGGTGTCTCGTAATTAGTGGTACTGCTGGGAGATTGGTGAATTTAAGTGGGGAAAAATGAGTCGAAAATTTGGAATGAATGCTTTTCACGCGTAGCCTTGTTTCGGACACAATAGCCATTGGATATAATATATGCGAAATAATTTTTTAAATGCACCATCACTAGGCTGCAGCTTGATTCAACTGATTTCAAAGTAAATTGCTGTAAAGAATTTTGATTTGTTAGTCTCAAGGTTGTATTTTCGAAAAACAGTCGATGATACCGCGTAATTTGGAAAGTTGCTCGCGCGTCTGACCATCGCCGGAGATTACTACTTGCGCCAGTATTCGTAAACGTCGACGGTGACATATGTAGTTTAAATAACACAGCAGACTTTTATAGATTGCTTTAAGCTACGCTAAAAATTGTGTGTTTAATAAGTACCTTGCCTTCCAAAATCGTCAGTTATTCCCTCGATCACTACATACAAACTCATACATATAAAGCGAAAGTTCACAAATACAGACACTAGAAACTCAGAAATGTTTAAAACGTACTACAAAGACACAGGCAATTTGGCAATACAGCACTGTATTATTTAAACCAAATCACCGTCTATACGATCAGTAGCTACACAAGTGGAAATTACGTATAACAGACAGACACGTTGGCTGACAGTGAGTACCAGACGCAGCTTTGAAATCGATGTTCTCGAAAGCAGAAAACTTGTACAGGGAAACGTTACTCTACAGTTTCTATGTATTTTCACACGAAGATTCATACCCTTGGTGGTCGTACCACGAATCACGGCCAAACCTGTATACACACCAGAATATTATTGTTCACTGTGACAGTTCGCCCATAGCACACGCATACGTTAAAGTGCGGTTAATTTGTGTGGCCCGTGAGGGTTTCACGTGCAGTGTTAAATTATTAACACCTTGAAATTAAGCGTACTCCCGTCGTAAATCGTTGAGTCGATCCCCGTTCAAGCGCATGCTCTGGTCGGGCCCAGTCATGCAGATCCCCTAACTGCCAAGGTACCTACTTGCTCAAATAATCGTCGAAATCGTCCATGGTGACCGGTTGCATGGTCGTGGCGCCTACGGAATCGTGCTCCTCCAGCGATCCCATTACTTGTAAGAAGGATTTCATCCAGTAATTCACGTCGTAGATTCTCTCGCGGCGTCTTAAGTGATTCATCCTCAGCGTACGTTCATCCTCTGGCATGGTGAGCGCTCTGGAGTACACCCGTGTAACTTTATGCACTTGCTTTTGCTTTGCAAGGGTTCAGTGTGAGCGTAAAATGTTTTAGAATTGTAGGTAGAGAGTCGGGTGTAGTTTATGGAGAGGAATAGAGGGATATTGATAATCGTTGTTGGCATGTTGATGCAAAAGAAATGTATTAAATGGGAGACTGATCTTTGAAGGTGCTTATGACTGTTGCAACACCCTCGTGCAGAAACATTTCAAAGGTGTCTGGTATATTATTTGAGACTTCCAGGTGAAGTTTCTTAAAATAGGATATAGGAATTGTAATGATGTTGTAATTGGATGTGGATTATTTATATGATATTTCTAGAGGGTATGATCTATTGGAACAATATTCTAACACAAAATACTGGAAACATAAAATACTGGAGCAATATTGCACTAGAATATAGAATACTGAAATAATATTCCACTAGAAATACTGTACTGAAAAAATATTCCACTAAAATAGAAAATACTCAAAAAATATTTCACTAGAATATAGAATAGTGAAATCATATTCCACTAGAATATAGAATACTAAAATAATAGTTCACTAGAATATAGAATACGGAAATAATATTCCACTAGAATATAGAATACTAAAATAATATTCCACTAAAATATAAAACACTAAAAAAATATTCAACTAGAGTATAGAATACTAAAATAATATTCCACTCGAATATAGAATACTGAAATCATATTCCAGTAGAATATAGAATACTAAAATAATAGTTCACTAGAATATAGAATACGGAAATAATATTCCACTAGAATATAGAATACTGAAATCATATTCCACTACAATGTAGAATACTATACCCCTATAGAATGTAGAGCACTAAAAGAATATTCCACTAGAATATAGACTACTAGCATAATATTCCACTAGAATATAGAATACTGAAACAATATTCTACTAGCATATAGAATACTAAAATAATATTCCACTAAAATATAAAACACTAAAAAAATATTCAACTAGAGTATAGAATACTAAAATAATATTCCACTCGAATATAGAATACTGAAATCATATTCCAGTAAAATATAGAATACTATACCCCTATAGAATGTAAAGCACTAAAAGAATATTCCACTAGAATATAGACTACTAAAATAATATTCCACTAGAATATAGAATACTGAAATAATATTCTACTAGCATATAGAATACTAAAATAATATTCCACTAGAATATAGAATACTAAAATAATATTCCACTAAAATATAAAACACTAAAAAAATATTCAACTAGAGTATAGAATACTAAAATAATATTCCACTCGAATATAGAATACTGAAATCATATTCCAGTAGAATATAGAATACTAAAATAATAGTTCACTAGAATATAGAATACGGAAATAATATTCCACTAGAATATAGAATACTGAAATCATATTCCACTACAATGTAGAATACTATACCCCTATAGAATGTAGAGCACTAAAAGAATATTCCACTAGAATATAGACTACTAGCATAATATTCCACTAGAATATAGAATACTGAAATAATATTCTACTATCATATAGAATACTAAAATAATATTCCACTAGAATATAGAATACTGAAATAATATTCTACTAGAATATAGAATACTAAAATAATATTTCACTAGAATATAGAATACTGAAATAATATTCTACTAGCATATAGAATACTAAAATAATATTTCACTAGAATATAAAATACTGAAATACTATTCCACTAGAATATAGAATACTAAAATAATATTTCACTAGAATATAGAATACGGAAATAATATTCCACTAGAATATAGAATACTGAAATCATATTCCACTAGAATATCGAATGTTGAAGCAATATTCCACTACAGTATGGAATACCAAATTAATATTCCACTAAAATATATACAGAATACTGAAACAACATTCCAACAGTTGGCACGGTTGTCACCCAGAAGTTTCAAGCGTCCGCAACCCTATTATCCAGATCACGAAAGCCTTAATCCCCCTCCCTTCGTACCTGTGTATAACTTCCGCTGCTTCGTCAATCTCGTAAGGATTACAGATCAAAGCTTCGTGCATCATCTCCCCAGCCCCAGCGAACGGGGAAACAATCAAGACTCCAGGTGGTGTGTTGATCTGACAAGCGACGAACTCCTTCGCAACCAGGTTCATTCCATCTCTCAGCGGTGTGACGAGAGCTACAGCAGCATCCCTATAGAACGCTGCCAGCTCATCCTGGCTCACGCAGCCGTAAATATATCGAATAGGAGACCAGTTGGGCGTCGTGAACCGACCATTTATGCGGCCAATCAATTGATCCATCTCCAGCTTCAGATCCTGGTACTCGCGTACATCGGTTCGCGATGGCACAGCGATTTGAAGCATGGTGACCTAATAAGAGAGGTATTTTCGATCTTGGGAACTCGATATTTCTATGATCAATCTTCCCAATATCTAACTAGTCACACTTCAATGCTTGGGATCTACACTTTGAGTGTGTAGGACTTCAGGAGCATAACCTCAGAATGGGAACTAGCGATCTTCCTGCCCCGAGCAGGCTGAATAATGCTGAGACATTGTAGAAGGCTCGAATGGGACCATTTCATAAAGAAATCTTACATATTCTGCATTGCCTTAGTTAGTTGTGTAACTTCAACGTATGCTAATATATTACCTATCATTTAACCACCGACTACTGAAAAGTCCATGAAAAAAACATCTCAAATTTTGAAAATAGGTCTTCAAGTACTGAAAGTTCTAACCATTATTGCTACCTTCTCACGGTAGACACTTGCATGTCCCACAACTGGTATATAGAGTATATGAATTTGCTTTCTGATCTCCATCTTCACTTCCCATCGCAAGGATCAAATCGATAAATATCTGACTAAACCTCTACCACGCATACACCTCCCGACCCCGAACTGTTTAATCTTCCCCTACTTGTCTTCTAACAAATGCTCGAATGCTCGTAATCTCCAATAATAACATCCACCACGCCCGAAGAACCACCCTACGCGACACCGAAGCAACAATTACCTGTTCACGGTGCTCCGGATGCTTCTCCAGCAGCATCTCGAAGGCCTTGAGCCTGTGCACCAGGCCCTTGGTGTAATCGAGACGATCCACGCCCAGCACGATCTTCTGGTTGGTCAGCATAACCTTGTTGGCGGTCTCGGCCAGCGAGACGAACCTGTCGAACGGAATGCCGATGGGGAGCGGTCGCACGCGCACGGTTCTGCCGCCGTGCTCCACCAGCAAGTTCTTACGGTCGACCCTGCAGCCGAGGCTCCTCTGGCAGCAGTCGACGAAGTTCAGACAGTAGTCCTGAATGTGAAAACCGACCATGTCGCAACCTAACACGCGATTCGCACAGTTTCGTCAGACCTGGGATGATCACGATTGGACGCTGGGCGGTATACCGAGCGGAAACAACGACGGTCACTCACCCAGCATTCCCTGGAGGATCTCGTCCGCCCATGGGAACAGCCTGAATATGTCCCATGGCGGGAATGGGATGTGGAGGAAGAAGCCCAGCTTCAGCCTCAGATTCTTGTCCTCGGCCGCCTGTCTGATCCAGTTCGCGGCTAGCATTAAATGGTAGTCGTGCACCCAGACCAGCGGCGTCCCGTTCGATTGGTTCTGCTGCTCCTTGTGGATCTGCTCCAGCGCCCCGACCTGAAACCCCGGATGATAAATTGTTTATTAGCTTCTGCCATGTTTATGCGTTTATGGACTTAAACGGAAGGAGTACACTCGGTGTTTCTGTCTTACTCCCCTAATAAATTGAGGAGTTTCAATGCGCGGAATGTTACAATGAGAACTATTGGTTGAACGCCTTGGAGCATCTCTAGGATTTCCATTGATTCGTGGCACTTTCGCGGGACTTTTTATCAAATTTGAATTTTCAGTATTCAACAGGGTGAGAATGTCAAAGTTGGTTGGGGAAAGGTACTAAGGTTTTTAGACATTGAATACTAAAAAGTTTGCGCTGCAATATTAAGAGAGTTTAGATCTTGGGTTTTGACACGTTTGCGTGATGAGCTTAATATACTAGCTGGAAGAGGAAAGCGAGGTCGTGAGTTAAAGCACCGAGTGGTGGTACCAACTGATCCAGCAGCTCTGTTTTAAGCTTCTCGTCGTTGCCTTCTTGGCCAATTCATTTGTGTCGACGCTCAAAGTTTCAGGAATCGCTTTGAAGTACAGCTTCAACGTCCCACTGATTTTACCACCTCGCTATAAACTCTTCCAGGTACTGTACTAGGCTTTACGTATTATTTTGTATCGCTGGTCTATTCTACACAGAGATCCATTTTATGGGATATGAATTTTAAGATACAATTTTATTCTTTGCGATGGAAGCATCTGTTCCCGTTCCATTTTTAAACTAACCCCTGCCCAGAGTGCACCCGTTGGGTGACGATAATCGATGGAACTCACCGTCTTCGCCGCGAATTCCTCGTTGACCGCGGAATACGCGCGCCAGTGCTCGGCGATGAAGGTCGCCCTGTCGGGCATCGAATGGAACAGCGGCCAGAAGGTTCCATTGCAGCATCCGTTGTAGTATGAATCGAAGATGGTCGGGTCGACGTGCACTGCCACAACCTGGACATTAGAAACAGCAGTTTTTGAGTCCACTGGAGCCGTGCGAAATGGTGTATCACAAAGTTGCGGTATGAATTCGGAAGGGGGAATTAATGGTGGGAAAATAAGTCAGATGTAAAGAATGAGGGGTTGTTGTGTTCCGAGTTCAAATATTGTGGAAGATGTAATTTACGGAACGAGTGTGGATGTTTATGTGGTTTCGTAAAGTTTTTTTATTAAGGTATCTATGATCTCCTCAGCTGTAGAGCATCGAATACAGCGAAACCGTGTTTGTATTTTCGTTATCGTTCCATTGGACTTTAACGCATCCGCTGCACACAGAGCGCATCTATTTTTATCATAAATTCTAGATATTCGTTCAATTGCTACAAATCACTATCCGCCGTATCGAACGTAACGAATAGCGCCGGGAATGTTAAATCGATAACGATGCAAACCCTGATGGTGATCGTTGGAGGACGTGTTTGCACGGTAATCGCGTATTCCAGGAAGAGCAGAGTATAATATACATTCATAGCATCGACTGGGTATTCTCTCGTTTTATCAAGATTGTTTCCAAAATTACATAAGTTGCACTGAACCTCCGAGTTAGATTCGTCTGGTAACGTTCATGTAAGATTAAATATGCAAGTTCCATATACAAAACTAATAATATAATAATAATATAAAAATATAATAATATAATAATATAATATCATTCAATATTATAATATTATTATTATTTCCAGATTCAGGCCACTTTACAAATTCTTTTAAGAATTGCGTAATCTCATATTTCCAAAATTACTTCCATAAGAAAAGCTGAAGTTCAAACCGATTTTGTACGAAAGCGAAGATTCGAGCAAGAAAATTTTATTTCACATTTTCGAATTATTTTTAAACGTGAAACTACCCTGTCGTAAATGCATTACTGTTTTAACTATAAGATATACTTTTCATTTCCAAAGGTAAACCACACGTTTTTCCACAGAAGAGCACGCTTGTACTTTCTACTCTCCTGATAAATGAAGAATCAGGAAGATGAATTCGTTCCAATAAAGGGAGGATCATTGGAAATTACATTGGCACTAGCAGGCCCCACAAAACTTGATTGCAAAGGAAGCTACAAGTGACAAAGACTCTCGACAACGTTTGCTATTACCCTCCACAATATTTCATTGCAAGCAATTCTATGTTGTTGCTAGCTCGGCGCAGAAACTCAAAAGAATCTGCAAATATACTAGACTACTAGTGTTTCTCCTAATATCCTGATTACATATCTCCGCGAAGAACTCTGTCCTCCGCGCAATTAGTGACACGATCAACATCCAAGTCTCTATCATAAATCCTTCGACAGCAAAATAGCAGTGAACTATCTGCCCTCGACGCTACTAAGAAATTCGCGCCACATATTTCCCTCATTAAAATCAATCTCTCGCCCAATCAGTTCCACTAGATAAACAAGGCGAGCTTCTCGCATCGAACACGTCCGATCGTAAAATACGAACGATTTCGAGTTCTCATTAAAAGTCGACTGAAAGGCAGATCTCCTCGAATCGCGTCTAAACACGCGGGACCCTTACGTTACACGTTGCATTACACCCGCCTGTACCCCCGTTACGCGTTCCCCGCCCCTCGTGAATTGCTCGTTATCCTCATGACTTGGTTTGTTTGCTCGGCCTCCTTTATTTTCTCGAACGCGTGAAAACACGTCTATCTTCCCCCTCCATCCGCCGATCCCTGTTGATTGACGCAAGCACGCCGGCAATCGCTAATGAGATTATTATTAATGTCTCCTCGCGTAGACACAACCATCCGAGGGTGGATCTCGCGTATCTTAACGGCGAAAGAAACAACCTCGTTGCACGATTACACAGTGGCGAGGCGGCTTATTTACACGTGTGCTTCGGGGTATTGATTTTTTAACGCGTAAAAGACTGGTCACGAGTTTTCCCCTTTTCCACTGCTCGAACGGAAAAGCCAATCGGGAGCTGCCTAGTTTTCATTTGTCAACTACGATCTTGCAGGGAAACTTCGAGACATTATGGGGGGTTATTTAGGGGTTCGGAAGTAATGGAAAGGTAACGTAAAAACGGCAAGGTCATGGGGACGTTCAGGGGAAGTATTACTGTTTTAGATATACAACGTCTCTTTTGCTTCTGAAATTTAACCCTCGCATGGCGGGTGTAGGTTCAATTTAATAAATAAATATTACATATTGATATTAAATAAATATTATACAAAATAAATATTTTTTTCCAAAGCCGACTTACAAACTATTTTTTCTCCGAAAATATTATATCCGAACAACAACTTTGTAGATTTGCAGCTTCTAATATTTAAATTTGTAAATGTTACAATTTGTTAAAGATTTTCTTTATTTCTTCTCGACATGTGGTAATCTAGAATATTTCTACAAAAACTGTCATCAAATTTCAATCAATAATCTATTGGAATACATTCTAGAGACCTTGAAATTGACCCATGATTTTCTTCATAATAATTGGATTGTTTAGATCAGAATGGCGGTTGTTGAAACATTGCTGTGGGTGTGAACCACCCAGGTATGTCAAAGTTGATCGAAAAAGGAGGTATGCCAATGAAAGGTTAAATATCAAACTACATGTGCTACTTAGTATTATTTCTTGAAGAAAATAATTCTATTGATCATTTCTATTCAACTAATTCGAATAAAGAGGGTTATTCTAAAGTTTGTATGAATACAAATATGAGTCAAAATGGATACCGCTTAATTTTAAATTAATATACTCAGACTGTAAAGCAGTAATCGAATTTAAATCAATTTTCTCCAAAAACTCTTATAAATATTCACGAAGAACAACACAGTCTGTGAGAATAACTCAAGCTTTAATTAACGCAGGCAAAATTGTTTGGTCACCTGTAAAGAACAACGCGCGTCAGGAACAAAACGTGGCAACAGTGTTTCACCGTTTCATTTCATTTCCCTCCTTCACCTTTAACGCGGCGGGTAATTTGAAACTCAAAAACTCTCCTGACGGCCTTACCCCGGTTAACAAACACCCAGTTTTTTAGTTACTCGGGTACATTGTTGCTTTTGAACTGCTGCGACGCATCGATCGTCGAAGGCATCCAAACTGGGTTAATTCAGTTTTTATACATCTAACCACAAGACTGCTCCAGGAAATTTCTGTCCCCACTAATTTTTTAATTTACATGGATAGGACATGTATTATGAAATTTTTAATGTGTAATAATTTTGCTATTCGGCTGGAAAGGAGAAGGGAGGAGAGAAAAGGTAGGGGATAAGGGTTCAGGTAGAGCAGGTAAATTATAATAGGAATAAGAGGAGAGAAAGGGAGGAGGGTAGGAAGATTTAGATATAAAGTACAGTAATAAAGGGAAATAATAGTGAGTAGAAGATAGAAAATAAAATAGGTTAATAGGTTAATAAATAAAATAAATTATAATACCTATAATAAATTCAGCATAGAATGGAAGCAAAAAAAAGAAAAGAAGGAAAATAAGATTAGAACCCGTAAATAAACAATAAAAATGTTTATATATAATTTTGTTATTCAAATTGAGCATGCCATCCTATTGGAACTTCACGTATAACTATCAAAACGCGGTGATTATTTACAGAAAAGTATCTACAAAGCGTAAAATAAAGTATTTGATCTAAGTTTCCAGAGATTTCATTCTGTTGTAATTATAAAATTAAATTCCCTCAGCATTATCAACCAAAGAATAAGCAAACAACTTCACCACTCAAGCTTCCCATCATTTCAAACAAACCGATATTCCCTTCAACCCCAAATACCACTCGCTTGTCCTATATACAAACAACTATGTCTAAACGCACCCTCGAGAACAGTACACCAACCCCCTTCGTTCAAATAATTGTACGCTCCGAGACACACCGCTGATATCGATCCTCGTACAACAATATGTGACGCAGCCAATTAACGCACTAACCGTCCAGACTTCTTCAATGCAACATGTGCGTCATTTACATCCGCCTTGCTACAATAGATGAACCAGAACACTGCGCGTACTCGCGACTCTTTGTGTGCGCCTCAGGCAACGGTGGCAATATAATAACAATAACATCAACAATGCTATCGGAAACGAGGGACGGAGGCGTTATGTCAAATCGTAATTACTTATTCTGATAACCGAATCGAATTTCCTCGAGGGGGAGAGGAGGGAGGCGGGAAAGGAAGAGCTTGATCGTCGCGTCGCGTCTCTGTTTCGCAACGTTCCAGGGGTCAGGACGTTTGAAAAAGATTACCCGTTTCGCTTAAGAGGAGAGAGCGTAAACAATGGAGGGGCAGCGCGGGCATTGTGGGATCATTGAAAAAACGAACGGAACGATCGAAAACATTTTAATTACCCATTATCGGGGGCCGACCAGTGTGCGCACACCCGCGCGCACGCATCTCAATCGCGGGAGATATTGTAGGGAGACGCTCGCGTGCCCCCGTTTCCCCACCATACTCCTTTATTCAAAACATGTTGTTAAACGTATCGTTTTCAGCGCGTGATCTAGCTGCTCTATCGAGGCGGCGGGAATATGGTATTTGCTTGTGTGATCCGACCGCGACGGAGAGAAAATCTCTCGAGGGTTTTGGGAATGATCGAATGGGGGAAGCATGGGTCGGGGAGCGCGAAGGGGGTGAAAAGATTGGGTAGATTGTCGAGTAGTTTGGTGTCGGTTTAAGTCGGATGTCGAGTACTCTATGATGTCGAGTAATTCTATGATTTCAGGTGGATTTCGAGTAATTGAATAACTTGAATTGGATTTCGTGTGATTTAATAATTTCTCGAGTAATTTAATAATTTGAATTGGATCTAGAGTAATTCAATAATTTGAGGTGGATGTCGGGTAATTCAATAATTTGAAATGAATGTCGAGTAATTCGATAATTTGAATTGGATGTCAAGTAATTCGATAATTTGAATTGGAATTTGACTAATTTTAGTTTTTGGATAATTTGAGTATTTCAATAAATTAAGAAGCTGAGTATTAGGATTATAGAGAATTTCGTGGATTTAATTAGCAATTTAACGAACAACTCTTTGAATACAGTGAGCTGTATCCCAAAACTTTGCATTACCTTTGTTTTTTAAAATATCTTGAACCCTTTTTACGGGAAATAATTCTATGGCTTGTGATTGATATTTAAAAAATATTCACTTTATATACACAGAATTAATTTGAAAAAGGTGAGAGAAAGGTGGAAATTTTTTAAAAAATATGTAAAATAGGAAGTATCAAACGTGAAACACAGATATCCCCAGCAAAAAAAAAACAGTTTTTCCAAGCGATTTCAAATTCATGAAAATTCATATCTGTGAATTTTCCTTCCTATTGAGTATTTTATTGTTAGCTCCTTTCTAGTTTAATACACTGGAAGAAGTCGAATAATGTTAAATTCAACTGGAGACTCCAATTTACTCAGATATTCGAATTTAACAACATGGTCCACTAGATCGAAATGTTTTTCAACTTAACTAAACCAATGCACGAAGAATGAAATATTAAAATCAGCGATCTAATCGGCATTTTATAGAATTTGAATTTGACTCGAATATTTCATGGGATTGCAGGCAGATATCTCTGCTGTGGAATAACAAAAGCGTTATTACACGATACGATACAAAACATTGTATACGTTACGGTACTTGGGCCGACCCACTTTTTTATCACGGTTTCTATTGTGTTTTTCAGCAAAGAAACAATAACAGTACCGCGCGTAAGAAAAATAATCACGAAACTCGCTTTTAATGTACCATCGTACATATTTCATCGTAGACTGCAAATGAACAATATCTCACATGAGGTATTTCTCAAATTCTTGATTCTTATAAGAACTGTCAAAAATGATTTTTACCCTGCCAAACGTGACAAAAGAATCGACAGAAATTATAGTCACCAACGTAATCTCCATTTCTTTTCATAACAATTTACTGTCTCTTTAGAAATCTGTACTAATTAAATTCTACAGATAAATCTTCCCCGCATTTCAAACCAGTGTAATTAATTATAAATCTGAGGAATGCGTCTTCTAAAAATTGTATCATTAATTACATTACAAGCAAAAATAAATTTTCTAAAAATAATTTGAACGAATGTTCTGAATGACTCAAACATTCTCCTCCATAACACACAAAAAGCCTTCTCTAATTTGAAATCCCCGTAAGTACATATGAAATTGAATGAAAATACCGTTTGCTTTTTAACTACTACATTTATTTTATTTTTTTAACTTTCTGTGACATTTCTAGAGTAGCCAGCCTTCGCAATTGTTATTGTATCCTCAGCATATACAAAGGAACTTTTACGCTATCCGCGATCTGCGATTTCATATGCAGCAACCCAAAACAAAAGAATTGCGCGGGAAATCAGTGACACTGACTTCGTCGCCACGTAAGCACCGATATTTGACTTCTGCGAATTTGTTACGAAAAAAATTACATAAGCCGTGATATAGATTAGTAACGGCATTATAACTGGGCGGTATCGCACCACTCCTTTGTTTCTCTTTAATGTGCATTAACGGTCAATGGAATGCATTAGAGAAAAAAAAGCTGGCCAGATAGTGTAAACTTGCTCGAGGCCTTTCGCATTTGTACTAATAATTGCTTCGAGTTGAAAACTCAAGATAAAAAAAAAATCAATAGACACGATCTTTAACGAATTAATCGAAGCAGCACTAATATTATTCGTTTTAGAGTGTGTTAAATAGTCGATATATTAATTTGATAATTAATATGAAATACTTTAGTCAACGTGTTGTTGTAAATTGTGTTGACTGTTGAGAAATGAAACAGTTGTGTCTCTATGGGGAAAAATATGAAGTGCTTCCTTTCAAATTTCCATACTTATCACGTGTTCATTTAGTGATAAATATTTATATTCACTGGATTGTTATTGGAATATTAATTATGCACTTAAAAAGTGAAGGAAAATGTATACAGGTGCATAGATAGTGGCCTAATAATTTCCCTTAAAGGAAAGCAACGAGCTGAAAAACATTTTCATTTTTCTTTTAAATTTTTTTACAACTAATGTCAAACGTCAAGATTACAACGTAAATGTAAAAGTCAGCTCTCCGCGGTTTATCGTGATATACTTATTCGCGAGTGCACGGTATCTGCTTTTACGAGGGCGCACATGAAAGTTTATCCTTTCACAATGGGATCACTGTAGTTTTATTGTTTAAAAGTGTATCTTTTACGTCGAGCGCTTTTCTGATAAGATTCCCGTTACGAGAAACAATGCTATAAATAAAGCTAAGTCGCGTCGGTCTCTTTGAAATGTGTTCCATGCACAAGCAAATATTTCGAAGTAGTACTAGAAGGGACAACTTCTGAGTCATCAACATTAAATACTGAAAATATAAGAATCGACAGGATCTTCTCAATCCACGATTAAAGTAGTGGTCAGAAGAAACAAACTGTAAACGATGCGATGCCAGAAATAAGTTAGCTTCATTAAAGAGAATTATACCTTAAAATTTGCACCCTATAGAGTGGGGGAGAGGGTGCAGAATAGACTCGTGATGCCTAGTAGTAAGTTTCTCACGCGATCTTAAATTTTCTTCAAACATTCTTACTTGAACTTAATATTCCATTAACACAGTTCATACTTCATCAATCCTTTCGCACAACTGCTAACTACTTCTCCAATGCCTCCCACAGAAAATACAAAAATTCAGATTAAATTCAAACGCAGAGGAGGAAAAGAACCCATGTACTGTCACTCATAATTGAGGACCTTGCAGCTACAGGAGTGCAGCCTCATTTTTATCGTTCTTGAGTTATGACGAATAAAATACGTAAAAAAATTCTACATCGTTTGGTGTAAATAAATAAAAATAGAAATATTAGTATTAATATTTTTATTATACAATATTTTTTATATAATAACTACAGGGTGAACTTGGGGCACTTTGATGCAAGGGGCACAATGAAACATTAATACCTATTATCTTGATATCTATAATGATTAGATGATAGCTTATAGGGTGTCTTGTGATCATGTTTGGAACTTCTAACTGTTTCTAGATATCAAGAGAATATTAATTCATTGCGACCCACGCACCAAAGTGCCCCAACTCTCCCTACTAATTCTGTTAAAATATATATTTTTCAATTAGTGTTCTCTGTTCAATGTTAAGCCAAAGCAATAATTTTATAAACATTTTTTTCCACTTAATTCAAACTTGGTAAAAATGTAGTTGCACCCCTCTTGCTGCAAAGCCCTCGATTCATAATCACTTGATGAGAAATCAACAAGCTCACACCCCCGACAAACCCAACCCCATAACAGTCAATCAACCTTCCAAAACCCGCCAATCATTCAGATACATCGAAGAGCATCCCTTCAGGACCGTTCAAATCTTACGCCGTAAATATCGCTTCGTATCGATCGTGGCGATAAGGTCTGATCGCGTCGGTAGCTGTTATCATTCACCCCGCCAAGCTGACTGACAGATCGCCGCCGTTCATCATCAAGATATTTCTCGAAAGCGCCGCCACGCTCCACGTGATTGCCATCTGGCAATCCGCGTGGGCGAAACTTTGACGCGGCGATTACATGGCATCGAGGGAAGCGTGCACGCCGCGCCGCCGAAATTTTACGCAACGAACGTGCGAATCGACTGTCCTCGATCGCTGTATCGCGATCCAGGCGAGGCCTAAAAGCCTGGAGGCGATAAACGCGGCGATATTCGCGAGCGTCACGCCACTGATAACCCGAGCTTCCTCGACCTCTCGACACGATTATCGCCAACATCCAGGATCCTTGCCTCAGATCCACTCGTACGAGAGATGATCGACGACCCGCGAGAGCCATTTAAGGAGGTCCCGCACGAGCTCTTCCCCGTGGCGCCCGTGTAAGGTCACTGGGGCGCGTTTCGTGGCCGATTAAAAATGAGGGGCCTCAAGGCGTGGAGGGAAACCCGCTTCGAGGGGAAATTAGAGATATCTGGGATTTTAGGGGAAGACTGGGAACGTTGCTATTTGTTGCACGCGAACATCGTGTGATCGAATCATGATGGAACATCGCTTGCGTCCTTAAAGTGTATTGGATGTTTCGTGACTAGCATTTTAACGATGATAATGAAAATTCGTGTGAATGTAGAACAAGGAGCAGTATTTTTTCTGCGGGGGTGAAATTAGCCCTTAAACTTCGATTTCCTTCATTCAACTTTTCCTTGATCATCTATCCCTATTAGAAACCGTGTAAAATACACCTCGTGAGAATAGGAGCCCGTCTTACATATTAGAATTAAATTAATCTGCATTATTCAATTATCATCCTCAATTTAATATTAATTTTAGCTACAGTTTTAGTTCGTATGTAATCCTTTTTCTTTAGTTCTTATTATTGTAAACTAAAGGATACTATACCCGCGCAATAATAATAATAATATAAATTATAAACGACTCTGCTCTCCCCTCCCACTTCGATGTTCAAGTAAAAATTCTAATCCCTGTGTCTTTGCTCCATGTTCACCATAAACGCATATCATCCACTCAGAGTAGTGTCCTTCAAGCTACAAGTACCTATACGTATACATAACTCGTTATTTTTTTAAAGTTGTGGAAGTTCAACTTTGAAAAAAAATTATTGCTTCATCTACAAATTAATGCAAAACATTAAAAATCTCGAAACAAGGAAAAGCGGATCTATACCATTTTAAAAGGAAACATCTCGATGAAACTGCTCTCCCGATCACGAGACACAACGATTAAACAGGAACAATTGAGTCGTTTCACGGGCAATCGAATTTCTTCTGGGACGCATCAGTGCGATTCGATTAATTCGATCTTCATCGATTCGACTTGGTGGTCGTCACGCCGATTAGCATGGTCTGGGTCAAGTTCAAAGATGGATCTCTATATAACGTCCGAGTTGACGGCTGCAATCATGATACTTGATGCATTGTTATTATCAATGATGCTCATCCCTGCCCCTAGTCAGTGTTGATTTCTATACGACTTGGTTGAGGAACGGGTTCCTCGGTTGGAACTGTTTGCGAAGTCTCGTGAAAGATTCGTGGGGATTACACTACGTGCGATACTTGATCTTACATAGATGAATATTTTTTAAGGAAATTCAGATACTTTTAGTTACTTGATTGGTACTAACACCACCTAGGATAGAGGACAGTTTGCGCAGTTTATCATTTCTATCTACAATTCGAGCGAAAACGGAATTAGCTTCCAACCTTGATACAATCCAGACGTTGGAAAATCAAGCAACTTCGATGATTCAAACAATTTTAATGCTCGATATCACGTAATCTAGTTTAAAGTTCGTTCAATTTCATCAGCTTGAAATTGGTTCAATTTCATTTGCATTCCTGCCTAAAGTTCAAGGGAAACCGCGGTTACCTCGCAACATCGACTAATCGAACAATTCTATAACAGTAAATAAATTGTAGAAAAATTTAAGTCGCTCTGTGAACATCGTTTATCCAGTTCGATGATCACTTCCACCTATAACTCCAACGTAATTGCAATCAACTTGTGCTATCAAACAGAATAAAAACTTCGAAGTTTAAAACCTTCAAAACCCGAAGTTGAAAAAAAATTAGAAACCTAAAATAATTCTAAGCATCCGATCAATATCCTCCGTGCAGTAATCCCACCGAAGTTGCGGTAAGGTGACCACCTCGAATCAAACTTACCCTCCCGAAACTCGAAAATGGAAACTGCCCAGCGAATGAACTTCGTTAACAATCCCACGAAACTCATTCGAGCAGGCTAGGACTATTCCAGTCGGATCGAACAAGCGTTCTCGATTCGAACTATTTTTGCTACCCCTGGTTCCGAAATTTCGTTCGCTTTCGGCGTATCTACGCAGTTCATTTCGGTTCGTTAGCTACGAAGCTAGCGTACGACGTGCTATTAACAGTGTTACTTATTGTAATATGCATCGAGACAATGTTAGCGATATTCACCGATAGCGTTCCGAAGTCTGCCATTACGTAATGCACTCCAGCTGTGGCATACACTCTATTTAATAGAGCGAGTTAAGAGATAGAATCCTGCGTGAGCATGGAAAGCAGAACGGAAGAATTTGTTAAATTTCTTTGGGTCGCTTGTTAACAATATTTACTGTGTCGTCACAATGATAAGCTTGCCGAAAAACTCGTTTCGTCACGATACGAAGTCGACTGTGACTTTTGCACCCGCAGCGAGAGTCCGAGCGATGCTTCTGAACAGATACGAGGGGTGGGCAAACAAAGTTATCAATTATCGGTGGAGTGAGAAAGCACGCGGTCAATAGTCGTGGAAACAAGCGTAATCGGTATCGGGTCACTCGATAATCACTTTGTTTTTTAAGGATCTTATTCTCAAACTGGGTGAAATGCGGAGAGCATACGCAGTTGGGGGAATAGAATCAGGAGGGTGGGCATCCACGGCTGGGGAAAATAGATTTTTTAAATAGACAGATAGAAATAAATATTTCTATTTCTTTGAGTGTTACAGGATCTGACAAAGAAACTTTTCTTTGAAATAGTAGTTGACATAGTACACAAAGAAATAGTATTTCAAATATATACTTTGATAGTAACTCGTACAAATCGTATTGTGAAATGAGTATTTCATTGAAATATAAGATATAATAGTATCTCAAATATTGACTGACTGACAATAGAAAAAATGTGTGTAATCATACATACCTGCAAGAAATATTTACTCGGATATATGTAATCTTAAGAAGATAGCGAGCAACGTGATCTGTTTGGTTTGGAATTTGTGTCTGCCATTTTCGAGCCACTATTTCCTATACTTATTCGAATCCGAGTGTAGATTGTACCTAAATATTATTTGCTTACGATTTAAGCATTTAATGAGATAGTATTTTCGAACAGTATTTGCTTGTGGAAATATTTCAGTTTTTAGTATTTTGTCTCAACCTATTTGAAACTTTCCCCAGCCCTGGTGGCATCGCGTGAAATATTGTAAATAATCGAGCCGATAGAAAAGATTCTCTGCAAACATTTTACCAGTTAAAAATTATTTATCATCCTGGTCTGTTCGGTATATACAGTGTCGCCGAATTCATGGTACAATGATTGAATATAGAAATAAAAGTTAAACGCACGGGAAATCATTGTTGAAAAATCATTTGGAGTACTTCTTAAATACACATATATTTGACCAAGGATTGTCAGAACGTAGCAATAAGTACAATATAACTGGGAATTAAATGAATTATTGTGGAAAAATAAATGGAAATTTAACTTTTTTAACTTTTTTAAATCAAGGCAATCATTCCGGAAAAATTTATTTTAATTCTTCTACGTTAGTGTAGTGCGCGCATTCTACTGAATTTTAAAAGTGGAGTTTTCAGGAAAACTTTAATTACGTGCAACTGCAACTTCAGTTGCAAGAAAACGTTCACGCATACGTAAATCAACAGTAGTCACCTGCCGTAGCAAACTAATTAATCAGGCTAGTGTTTAATTACGAGCAGATGCAGAATGAAAAGATTTATTTCACTGTTTGTGGTAACTGAAAACGAGTGACGTTTTACAAACCTCGGCACGCCTGTGGGAAACCGATTTGTCGCAATAAATTTTCGTCCTCGTAGTGACATTACGTTTGTCAACTGCTTGATGCAAACAAGACATTCCACTTTTGAAATTAACAGCACTTCTAATAATTTCTGTGGTGTCCTAAAAATTGTTGAAACATATAACAAATAAGAGCGCGAAAGCATTCAATTCACTGGAACCTCCGACATGCTCCACTTCCGCATCTTCTACAACGAAGACCAAACGATGAAGTGGAAAGAGAATGAATCATCGCGTGGAACGGAATTCCCGAAAGTCGTGGCGCGTGATGGAATATTTTTCGGTAACGTGATCTCAATGGAACATTACTTGCGTTGCGGGAATGAGTGACTCAGAATAAGCTATCAATGCCAAGGTCGACGTACACGCCGCGATACCAAGGAACCGCGGTTCACGAAGTGTCGCGTGGGTGTTGCGCGACAAACGTCGTCAGCATCCATGCGACAAGATCGTGGCAATGTTTCCCTGTATTTGACATACTTCGCCCGTTGTTTACCCGCCGCTCGAACCGTGACATCGAATTGCACCGCAAGATAATTCCGTGAAATGTTTCACAAACATTTTTCCCTGTGGTAATTGATAATACCGTTGATTGGGGAACGTACGAGCAATTAGAAGATTGGGATCAGCCCCTAAGCGAATGGAAAATTCTCCCGTCACGCTTGGATCTTTTATTTTCTATGCGTAATAATGAATTCATTTCGTTATTAAACTAATTTCCGTATTTACACGATTACTGTGTAGTATTTGTTTTATTCTTGCTGAAGTAATAATTATTCACACTCTGGGCTTTAATCTACCCTGAGTTAATCTATCTAGTATTTTTTAGAGTACTCGTTGGTATATATCTGTGATCGTTGTGTTTATTTCTTAGAATTAAGCTGTGTCAGGTTTTAGTTTCTGAAATTTTGCAATCAAGCAACTGATTGGCTTATCTGATTCATTCAAACGCTTGGTAGAGGGGGAAGATAAATGGAGGATCAAATAGTAGTTATTGGATTATGTTGTATATCGATAAATGGCAGTGTTACAGTAAAGCAACAAAATTTTGCAAGTTGGGTAAACAGTGGTATCTCGTCTATATTTATTTCACCTGGCACGAATCCATTGGTACATATTAAAGCTACTGCCAAGCTGTCTGAATGAAAGACATATCACAGTCATCCGCTCACCACTTCATCCGTTTCTCAAAGAATATTACACAACTTGACCACGAAGTTTCCTAAAAATTAAGTCGACGAGTATCCAAAATGTATGCTATTTTACACTAAATAATAACAAACTCCTCAAAATAATATCTGACAAGCAACAAATGAATCTCATCCACTAAATCTTAATTTCAATTTCAACAACCGAGTTTCAATTTTCATTTTAATAAACGTCCCTTAATTGTAATTACAGCCCTGTATAAATTCCTTGCAAAATATTAAACTCCTTATATTCTTCAATTACTTTGAGCACCGTATAGGTATACTGGAAAATATCATGAAAAGTGTATGAAAACGTGTGTCAAAAATTCTAAACTGCAAGCATCGAAATACGTTTCCCACTTTCCCCCACATCAAAGTCGCGGAGGTCCGGGTTTGATGTCCCCCATTTTCCGAGGATTAAAGCTCGAAGGAAATTTGTGAAAACGATGGGAACCTGGTGATGTAGGTTACCGGAGAGGGCCGTGGAAATAATTCCACGTGATGCGGAATTCGATGTTAATTAAAATCTACGGGGAACGGAAGCCGCCAGCGAATAAGGCTATTGGATATTATAAAATGCCTTCGCGATGTCAATCGGGGCGCCCCGAGCGCACACGGGGAACTATATTTAGTGGATTCCCCAGCGCGTACTCCGGATTCGCGGTACGAAAATAAACGAGTTCGCTCGGCGCGGGATTTTCGTGGAGTTTAATATTTACACGCGAGAAGGGAAACGGACTTTGCAATTATTCCATTGAAGCGTGAAATTTCCATGATTATAAAACGAACGGCTGTTGTTTACTCAGATGTGTTTGTAGTGGCGTGATAGTTTTCGCCTTTGGCCTAGCGAGGGGGGCGGAGGAGGGGAGTGACGATCGCCGATTTGATTGAAATTTTGTGCGGTGTTGGTGCGCCGCATGTGTAATAATGGGGTAAACGTGTGGGACGCGGTGCTGACAATTTTGAGAGAAAATCGAATTTAGTGCTTTGGGATTTTGTACGTGGGGTCTATGTTAGAGTTGAACAGTAGGTAACTAAATAATTTTTTTTTAAACAACCGATCAAATAAAAGTTACTTTAACTTTGGATTATTTGACGAATAAAGTTAATTCTTTTTCGACACATGACGAATCGTTTTTTAACTTTTATTCGTTATTCGAAATTTTATTTAAATAACAAATTTTCCTTACAGTGATTTCTACAAGGTCTCTTCAATTATGGATTTAATTGGGAGGAGTGTATATGTTGATTTGGGAAAAAACTTTGAGTACCATTTAACATAAAATGAGGACATTTTGGATTATAGGTTCGCTGTAACGTGTAAATACACATCGAAGGTCTAAACGAAACTTTGAACTCGATTTTCCATCGAAAATTTGAATAAAATGCGTGATGTGAACTAGATATATACAAAATTAAAACCAAATCGGTTTTCGTAAAGCACACGTTTCTTCGTTTCTTCTTTTGAGTGATTTTTAGTGCCGTGGAAAGTAAGTGAATCTTTGCATAAAAATAAATCGAAAATTTAAAATAAAATTGTCTGGTTCGAGGCTTCAGTTCAACGAAAATCAGATCTAAGAATAAGAATCCTTGTAGTATACAATATTGAATACGACTGGACTCCTGTGTCTGACTATCACCCGTTATTTCTACTTATTTCTTAGTATTCCTGAAGATTGACGATGATGTGGTATCCTCGACAAAATAAATAATATTCAAGTAAAGCGTTCGGTGACGCACGAGGTCCATCGTACATCTATGATCTTCGTTCTCTCAATCCACAGTATGTATTAACGATTACTTCCTTCTCCCACGTGTAGCCAACACGCGATTCCAAGTCATTTTCTATCGGCTTCTTCATTTTCACGAAGGAAAATAAAGTAAGGACAGTCGGGCGTGCAACTCTAAATGAGTTTTTTCTAAATATTCCTAATTTTAAGGTTTATGTAAGGTGTTAAAAAAGGATTCAAGATCTATAAGGCAGATAAACGAAGGAAAAAATGCTGTACGAACATGGATCGAAAAATTAATATCGCCAGAGTTAGATGGGACTTTCGATTTTGTTAACGCAATCGATTTACATTCTCTTGTTTATTGCATACAGAATAAACACTTTGCAATTCCTTTGTTGGCTAGAAAAAGGTATTCTATGCATACACCTCAAATTTCCATATACACTCTACATGTTTATATCACTGCATTCTGTGTGCTTTGAAATGTTCCTGGTCTGTCCACGACAGACGTTATCTATTTGCCGCAGCACAGTACATACATATACTATTGCTGCTGTACAATGTGAATTATTAATTACAGTATTAACCCGGCGGGAGGGGTGTAACACAGGTTGTCGCTACCGAATCAAAAATACCAAAAATTGAAACGTAAAAAAAACACGGTTTCAGAATATGGTTTTTAACTTTGTAATTTTTATGTTAAAGTACAGTGTTTTAAAAATCAAATAAAATTTATGAAATATCTTACTCTTAAAATCTTTATTAAAGTTCTTTAACAAAAATTCAAACAGTCTTTAGCACAGTCGTCAACGGCCTCTGTGGTAAATTTTACCCAGTAGTGCCTCCCGCCGAGTTAATTAAAGATGAAAGCAATATCATGCGATTCCGAAATTAGTACAAATCCAATTGTTAATTACCTCATTAAAGAAGGAAATACATTATTGCTATTTTCAAAATGAAAATCTACCAGCTCTTCCAACCAACTCTTACTTATAATATTAATAATATTAATTTTTCTGCCTATCTACGTTTACTAAACATTTTTCACACGCTGTATTATTATCTATTATAAACTTCGAACCCTCCTTTTGACCCTCGCTGTATTGTAAATATATATATTATATAATAGAATCGTAAAAATCTTCTTCCATCTTTTACAATATTGTAAATTTATAAGATCTACGTAGACTTTCGTGACTGGCTGTAGCCTCGAACGCTATTACACGATCTTGACATTTTCACGCATAGGTACCTCGCATCGTCAACAACGCCGCCACGACGACCAACATTTATGCAGCAGTCGAATATTTATTTCAACGCATTAAAGTGTATCCATAAAATTACTGATCGGTCCCATCCATTAATCAATAGCGTTTCCACGATATTACGCGCGTGGATAAGAATATCTAATAAGCACCGCGCATTGCCGTCAGCTGTCGCGAAATAATAAACGAAAAGATAAGTGTAACCCAGGGGACAAAGATATACAAACCGGCTTGTTCCTATTATGTTTAGATCGGCTTCCTATTCATCAACCGATTTAGATCCGTCATGGTGAATTAGTTCGATAACAGACGAAACATGATCTTTGGACATTTAGTCACAGAAGTCTACATGCTCTAATCTGCGTCAGAATACACCCGGCAGGGTTATCGAAACTATTGTATTCTTTACAGCACTTCAAATTTATGAAGTGCACAGTGGTGGTAAAAAGAAAGTTTAACGCATATCTCTAATGATCTGCATAACAAACTTAATATATTAACAATAAGATTTACGTAATATATATGATATCACCAGTCTATTCTGGACAACCCTTATCGTATGGGATATCAATTTTAAGATACATTTTTTGCTAATGGAAGTATCTTCTTTCTGTTATTGTTCCCAGTTGAAACTTTTTTTTCACCACTACTGCATTTAGCGAACACGTGTTTTGAAGACGTCGTAAAAGCAAATAGAAACTTTCCTCCCAGAGACTTCGGAGAAGAAGTAACGAAATCAAGAATACCTTTTAGTCCGAGGACCGTGATGACCTACTTGACCCACAACCTTTTGAACCAAAAAAGTATTTCTTTTTTAAAATGTGTTTCTTCTTTCAAAAGTATTTCTTTTTTAAAGAAAAAGTATTTCTTCTTTAAATAGCATTTCTATTTTAAAAAGTATTTCTTTTGTACAGTCTATCTGAATGTTTCGCAAACGATAAAGTGTCAATGGAAATGATGAAATATGCGACGAGCATCCTTGGATTCCATATTTCTCCACAATGTTTCGTTGATGTAGGTGCACAGAACTTTATGTACTTACTCGCTCGTGAAAACGATGACCTCAATAATAGGCGAAAGAAACATACCTTGCGGGACAGAAGACCAGCTGTCGGTGTGCGATCGTTGGGATCGGACTCAGGAATCGGCTCGTTCCGGTCCTCCATGTGCATCCCTGGCCATCCCACCCATACTCCATTTCCGCTAATAACCACCGGTGCTACAGCAGTCACAAGGCCTCCAGCACTGGAAAGGAACGCACGTGAGAGTTATCGGGAGAAAATGGCTCGATAGGGGATACGGGGGTGCGAAGATAGATCACGTGGGCTCTATCGTAGAGCAGTTGGGGTGCACGCGTCGAAAATATTAATACAGAAAGCCCTTTCATCGAGGTACAAGCAGATCAATATTCTCGAAGCTTCTTCGTGGCTTTGCCTCTTTCGTATGTCACGAAGAATATTTCTTCGCGATTTTACGAACTCGATTCAATGACGTTCAATTTCACTGGCAGAAGGCTGTTGTATGTATGTTTCATAGAGGGCTGTTGAATCTTTCACGACTAGGGAATAGAAGATTGGAGAGTCTGCTTGGCAGAATTTAAAGTAGAATCGATATACCACTGAATTTTATCACATTAATTGCGATTGTACGAGCAAAGGTCAGAATGGTATAATAATATTATCGACAAGGCATAAGTTTGCGCACTTGTGTCATAATTGCCCATTTCAGTGTTCAAAGCCTCAATCTCGGGGTGAATTCCAGATTATTGCAAAGTATAAAGAATGAAAGATTCACCCTTCGTGATCACACGGTGTGTATAGCACCCCAAAAACAATTCTCGAGTTCAAATGTCACGCCTTTATGACTTCCAAAGGGGATTTATCGCGGGGAAAAAAATCGCTTTTTTCCACAGCCGTGGAAAATCCCTCTTTTTCAATTACAAATTTCATCGTATAAAAATTGACATTTCTAGAATGTACAATTTTCACTGAAATGTTAAACTATTCACAAATACGGAAATGCTACCTCAGAAATGACGCTAGTGTGACCCCACGTGACCAATTTTGTGATTATAAGAAGGTGTGACCACGAAGGGTTAAACATAAATAAACATATAACATTTGAACCGACTTTTCTTACAAAAACGATTAGCTATCAGCAACTAATATCCTAGAAATCACTGATAATCATCAACCCCCACATTTCCAATTTGATTCCCCTCGGAAAAAAAATTCCACAGGTCGTGGCCCCTCTTTGTCAAGCGAGAGCGCAAAGTTCTACAAATAACGTAGCAGAAAGTCGTTATTTAGTGAGCTGAATAAAATCGAGGCGCGATCGAAGAATTCTGGCTGTTTCCGCCTTTAACCGACCGCCTATCGTCCACACAATAACATTAAAGATAGCGACTATGAAAAAAGAAACACCCCGTGCGTAAATATAAAAGTCCACCGAGTGCCCGTCACCGCCGTATCGGTTGATAAGACGGGGATAATACTGAAAGACGTATTCGATCAGCTCTGCAACTGCTTGCTGTGGCATAGACCAACTATATTTACATAATGACAAATACATGATCGCGTCGATCGCTCAAACAAGTCGTGGATCCCGTTTTATATACCATCGATCGTGCAACTGTGTAATTTTTAACGAGCCTCTTTCTATTTTAGTGCACGATGTCCGTGAACCACGCTCAGATCTATGCAGACCTTCGGTAATTGATTGTTATTGCTCATTTGATATTTGATATTTATGTGCTTCCGCGACAAATCTGTTTATTTTGCCGCGACTCATTGTGGATCTTGCAGCAAGAGGGATTGCAGCTCCATTTTTTACAGTTTTGGAGTTATGACGTGTAATATAGTAAAAATAATTCTAAATCGTTTGATGTAAATTAAAATTATTACAAATGAACCTGTAACCATTGCCGTGCTGCAAGTCAGAGGCAGTTCCAGATTTGAAAAATCCGCCAAAGATTGAAATAAGAACTTATTAATTCAATAACTACTACTTACGATGTGCGAAAATATATATTTTTCAGTTAGCGTTCTCCTTTCAATGTTAAGTCAAAGTCATAATTTTATAAACAGTTTTTGCTAATTTACTCGAAGTTGGTAAAGATGGAACTGCACCCCTCTTGCTGCAAGGTCCTCAATATTATGGAATGTCGTGTTTTATAATTTGTGAAAATTTGAAATTGGAAACTTAGGTAGGGCATTTAATATTGTAATACATTAGGATTCTCTGATACAGTAGGTATCATATATTTATGGAAGATGAGACATTAACACATTCCACGGTGGAAATTCTAATTTTTTAGAAAAGTAGATTGAGATGTTGGATTATAGAAAAATAGTAGTTGCGTTATATTCTTCATAATTACAGCTTTTCTGCGTTGTATTTTAATTACAACGCTGAATTGAGAAATACCTTTTGTCTTTGAATGAAAGTTTCACTTCCTGTAAATATCGGAACGCGTTGACGCGGCATTAAGTTTTCTTAGTTTCTGAAGGTTGGAAGTCCGCGCGTCTTACAGGTATCAGTGTGCACGCCGCATTCTTTCGTCAAACAAAGTCGATGGGCTCTGACGTGCGACTGTATACATACTACACCTATTTATGAGAAACAGCTGATCACCTTTGACGTACTACTACACTCTTTCGTAAGCCACCGTTAAGACCATAAACTGCGGACGCGTCCTTGGCGGAAACTGATTCTTTCGCGTTGCTTTCTTTAAATATCCAACTCGCGACGCGCTAAATAACAACTATTAATACCAAAGTCGAACATAGACGTCGGAGACTTAAAAGTGCAAATAAGACGGCCATCAGCGACTGTTTCTGCTGCTCTCGAAAACAACACAAAGAAACATTCGCGACCTATTTACGACTCGCTAATCCTACGCACCTGCGCGCCAGCTTGCTATTAAGAGCATGCGGGGGCTTTGTTTTTTAAAGGAGAGCATATGTAGGTAATATTGAAAATTTGAATAGAAGGCAGTGTAAGATTCTAGGAGATTAACCCACTATAACGTCATGAAACTTTGTATAACAGTAGCATAAATTATCTGTGTTTTATATTAGATTGCACAAATATTCCATATTCAACTATATTAACATGGAAATTACAGACCCTTATTTTATAATAATCTGTTTTGTTAAATGGAACTCAACTGCGCCTGTTAATTCATACGCAATATTTAACGTCCACCAATGGCGTAGAAATTTTTGTTATAGAGGGTTAAATCAGTGGCGCACCCAGAGGGGGCAGCTCCCAAAGAAGGAGCTTTGTAAAAAGAAAAGAAAACTGGATTTTATTTTTCAAACGAATTTTTAAAAATATTTTTATCAGTTCAACTCGGCTCCCCCCCAAGATAAAATCCCCAGTGCGCCACTGGGTTAAACAATAGCAGTATCGTATCCTCCACAAATGGCGCGAGATATGAAAAAAAGAAACTGGCATTTTGGAGAGAACAGTTATCTTAGAAAATTGGGGATAAGTCATCGATCCCTGCAAAATTGCTTGAAAGGAGGCATTTATATAGTAAAATAGAAACATAAAAAAAGTTTGTAATTTTTTAACGTTTCTCTAAAATTTACTGTGTCGTTAAGGGGTTAACACTTGGAGTGAGGGATACACGTAGATTTTTCCGTATTTTCACGACGATATGATCTGTAATCTAATTAAAATACCGTTCAGGAGTCCCCGAGCGTTTACTTTGAACACACACGAAGCTCGTATTTCTCTTTGAACAAAATTTCCCTGACAGTAACGGTCGCTCGGAAAGATTCAACCGGCTTAAAGGGGCATGTTTTAAAACTTTGCGCCCCCTCAAAGTGTTAATGTACGGAGATATTGTTCCCCTCTAAAACATTTGAAATTCTCTATCCTATACCAATCACATAGGGAAGTTATGGCTATACGAGGATGATTGTACATGCGTTTCCTAAGCGCACGTGCTCGAAACTCGGGCGGATGCGTGGCCGCGTGGTGCCGTGACACTTCTGGAGTGCCCGCGATCTAACGCGACCTTTAACCTCGACCCACATACGCATACAGTCATTCGATGCATCGTCGTGCCCGTCAATGGGACACAGGCTAGCACTCCGCTGCCTCATTGGCAAGCAATAATTATAAATATATGGCCGAACTTGGCCGCCATTCAGCGCGAGGAACCGACGCGAGGCACTGCACGCGTGGGGAATGTAAATATATATATATATAAATATATATATATATCAAACTGAACGACTTTACTGGCGCAATTATTCCTATATACACTAATAAATATAGTGACACCATCTGTCATGTGACATGTGCGCTATCATAATAACTATTGACTACTTACATCATTCTACATATTGGAGGGTTTAAAAGCAAATCAGTGTAAGCCATTAGCATTAAAACCGAGATTTACATTGTTTGTCCTCCGAATAATTTTTCCTAGTAATTCCGCGGGCAATATAAGTGCCGCTATTTATTGTTTATGTATGAAAATAGTGACATAATTGATTTATCAGCTGAAAGATTTAACAATAATGAGGTTTTTGAACTACGTTACGCATCTTCAGGGAATGTTGGATTTACAGTGAATGGCTTTTGAACCCTCCATATGTACAGTGCCGGACAAAAGTAGGCAAATTGTAGGCGGTTTCCTCCCGATTACAACGCAATTTTTATTTGCTGCCCAAATTCACTCGATGGGGGTGAAATTAACCCCTGATATTTCGGCTATTTTCCGATTTGGTGTTATATTTCGCGAACTGTAAGAAATAGAAAAAAGTTTCGAGACGGATGTTACTACCTTTAATCAGATCTATCATTTGGTAAAAAAATTACTTTACAGTTCACGAGTTATAACACAAAATCGGAAAATAGCTGGATTTTCAGAGGTCAATTCCACCCCCTTAAAGTAAATTCGGGCAGCAAACAAAAATTGCGTTGTAATCTTTTTAATTTTATGGGTTCGGGATCTTCCCTTGTTAGATGGCGTTTTTCGTAGTTTTGAAAAAATGCAAATGGTCGAAACATTTTTATTTGAGCCTGTAATTAAAAATTTGAAAATCCCCTTTGTAGATTTAAGTAAATTGTAATCGACACCGGTTAACGTAGCTACAAACAGTTAAAAGTGGTGCAAATCACAGTATTCAACCAGTTGTTGCCCATAGAGAATTACACGCCGTCAACCAGAAACAGATTAAATATAAAGTGTCTTCTCCACTCGTATCGGGGATGAAAAAAAGTGTCAACATGATACACCTAAAAATACTTCTTCTTCAAGTCGTAAACTTCCCTGCTCTATGACAGAGCGCCGCGAGAACACCTACTAACAATAAAACACCCAGCTGCCTTATCTCCTCATAAATTCTACCATCACCGTTTACCAGCAACGCGCAGCCTTGTCAGGAATTCTTACAAAATTCTACCGCGAAAGCAACGCCTCTGTAACTCGAGAAGAAACGTATTCTCTGGCATAAGCCCTTCATCCCCAACAGGAGTAGAGCAGAGTCTCTGGAAAGTAAGCCACGTGTTCCTGTGATCCCCAAATATTGCCACGCGAGAAGCGACAAACTCATGAGGGGTGGCGACTTTGCCGAGGACGGCGAGGAGAATTTGTCCAGCGGCAGTGCAGCCACTTTTCGATCGACGCTCAGAGCCAACGGCGTCTGATAAAATCGGGGAACGGTCCAGAATATTAACTCCGCGCCATTACCCGCCGTTGGTTCGCGACATTCGAGGCTAGAGCGATATCGAAGGCTGTGTTTACGAACCACTCGCCGGGAACGATAATATCTGCAACGACACGGAAACGATTAATGCGCGCTATTATTATCACTGGACACTCGAATGCGATCTATTTCGAGAGCGCCGCGTCTCCAGCGTGGTGTAGGTGCACGCGTGTCGGCTCGAGAGAACACAGCCGGGTGACGTTATTCGCGCGCGCCGACCGTTGCGATCGCGCTGCGAAAAAGTCACCATGCACGCAGCGGCTTTCGTCACGTTAGTTTCTGGTAGGGTTCACAATCTCGTCGAAGGAAAGGCAACCTTCGATGTGTACTTGCTGGAAGACTGGCAGCGGAAGGGGTGATAATATGCACTTTTATGTTTTAGAGATAATAATTCATTTTAAATGTGCATATTGCAATCAACGATCGTGGGCAGTGTTAACTAACGTGCCTCTTATCGTGTATTAACTTAAAGTACCCGCAATGGCGGACTTAAGGGGGTAGGTTACCCTCGTTAGCCCTAAAACAGGCCTTTATTCAAATGGAAATTGTAAAGTGATAAAGAACAGTAAAGAGAACGTTTTTTTCTAGTTTGAATCATTATTTGTACGCGGTAAAATCTCAACGAAAATTCAATGAAAGATGCAGAAAACCATTCTGATTTTGAAGATTAATTCTTTAAAAAAAAGATAAAAATATTTTCCATACAAGAAATCGATAAAATCGTATTTTTCAACATAAAAATTATATTTTTTTTTCGAACTTAAAAACACCAACCTTGAATAAATTTATGATTTCATCCAAACTATATTTTTTTTTATTATTACACTGAACCTGTTTTCAATAAACTACTACTTTATTTTCCCGAAAAAACGGGGCCCTCAGAACGTTTGCCACCTGAGCCTTTTTTCTTCAATTCGCCACTCAGTACCCGGTAAGGGTGCGGGGGTGGGATTTAGAGATTTGGCGCCCCTGCGCTGGCAAGCGTCTAATTATTTTAATTAAAAAAAAACGAGACAATTTCAAAATTAAGTTAATATCGCAATTCTCATATATGTGAACTGTTTTTAAAGATATCCCAAGCCCCCGTGTTTAAACCTTTCAAATTTCATTCGTGCAAAATTTATTGCTCCCCAAAATTTGCCACCCCCTAAAATTTGCCGGTCCCGAAAATTTACCACCCCTGGTTGACCGGGTAAAACTTTGATTATTACAAAGTGTCAAGACGGTAAAATAAGGGGGAAGGGGTATTCAAATTTCATGGTTGCATATATTTGCATAAATGTTTTAAAGAGTAATTATACAAAATTTGGTCCAGATCGGTTAAAGGGTTTAGGAGTTAATAGGGAACATAGTATTCTTACACACACACAGAGAAAAATTAATTTTTCTATCAATAATTAGATTAAGTAAGTCCCTAGACCCAGCCTATAGACCATTTAAGCTAATTAACATACTTATTCAAATGACTGCGACTCGAAAGCTCCAATACCCCTCCAATACGTAATTTTCGGACGACCCCTTAGAGATGACGGGAAGGAAATATTTCACGAGATATGTTGTAGTTGCAACCGGAGCGATCAACTATTCAAATATTCAACAGGAACTGTCAACATGTCTGCTACATCCGTGTTTAAGATTTACTGTCAGGTATTTGTATGCTGATTACATTTTTCGCTAATTAACATGTACGTTGCAGTTTGCAACTGAATTGGATCTCGAGTGACATTATCATTATTATCAAATTGCCAGTGTGCAAGCGAGCTATCTTTATCTTTGGGACCAAAGCATCCACTAGCCTATTAATTCTCAACGTCCCTACTTGAATTGAGTTATGTAACAGAAAATATATCGGAGACACCTGCGATAAAAATATGGTCAGAACAGCATACCATCTTTCTCTGCTAATTGCTTCCATCTTCACTTACCTATTGTTAGATAAATCAGTTTTTCAAATTCCTAGAATCGCTCTGTGCAGTGTTCCAGAGCTTTTAAACTATTAGAACCTTCACTGAACAAGAAGCTGACTCAAATAAACCTCTGTTTTGTTCTTTTCCGTGAATCAAAGTTAACCCTCGGTTGTTACACCTATTTTTTCGAACGTTCTTATCACACTGGGTCGATTCAACCCAAGCCAACTTTCAATCAGCTGCTGTTTAAAAACTATTTGCAACTTTAAGTCGCAAATATTCTGAGATAAAGTTTCAACATTGTAGAATATACATTCGTCGTTGAAAATTAACAATTAAAGTATCAGTATGTTTAACCAGTAGCACCATTTTCAATGATGCCTCAAAGATATTTTACCCGAGAGTCAAATTGTGGGCCATTTTGACCCAGTGTGACAGCCGAGAGTTAAACATAAAAATTTCTTTTAACATACATGTTATCAACTTTCGCGTTCAATATTTAACACCTGATCTTACATGGCAGTTTAAATATTCTAAGTGTCTCCCTGCAAAATTCATAATTCTGACTTATGCTCGTTTGCCCACACACCAGAGAAATAATCGCTTAACTATTTTACACCCTTCACTAAACAACGAGATAACTGAAGTAGAAGAATCTCTAATCCTTTCAACCCTACACCACCTCTGTTTTCACCCAATAGTCTTTCCATCTCTTTAACCCACCTACGTCCTTCGGGTCTTCCCCGACCCAAGCTTATTTTCAATTCTTTAACTCTACTACGACCCCCGTCTTTCCTAACCCACTTGTGTTCTCGTTTCCTTAACCCACTTACTTCCCTCGGTGCTTTCCCAACCCGTCGACTGTTTTCCGAGAATGTTTCCAGCTTCGAGAGCAATGTAATTGGAGACTATATAACAATATTGTTCCTCGTTCTTTGACATTACCTTACATTTATAACGGAGCCGAAGGTCGCGGCAGGGTTAAGCAACATAACGCTCCCGGTCTAACATCGATCTCCCACATGTTAACGTCGCCTCGAGTTACGAAGGCATCGGTTCCCAGCAGCCACCGTGCGCAATGTGCATCGCGCGTACACGACACCGACGCATCCGATTTCGAACGGCAATCAATGCCGCACGCCGACGAGCATCGTGTTTTTCCACGACACCTGCTGCGCCCCCGCCAAGGAACACAAAGCCAGGCTACCGGCAACCGCGGTAATATATTAAACCGAGAGCGCACGTAACGAGCGACGCGGAAACACGCGGGAAGCACGTGGCACTCGCGCAGCACCTAATGAATGAATATCGTATCTCTCCGCGCGAGACAGGTCCCTTATCACCACAGTCAGCGAAATTCGTTTAAGCGCCTCTGCTTTATCAAACACTTCAGGGTGAGGCTTTCGGTTTCAAATAAGACGAAGACAGAGACGGATGGAGATTACAGGTGTATTAACCCTCGTCCGCCCCTGAGTTTCCCAACTTAATTTGCCCCTTGGTGTCTTTACACGGTGGTAAAAAATTAATATAACGTAAAGAAATAGACGATCTTGCAAATTCTTTTATTGCAAATAAAAATGAAGTTTCTGTATATTCAGGTATACAGTCGATCACGACTAACCCACATTTTGTGCGAAATTGAGTTAGTAGCAATAATGTATTCCAATAGGGTGTACTAATATAAAAATAGGAGAAAATAATTTTTTTGCCTCAAATAATAAAGCGATCTGCAGAGCATAAATTTTTATGATTTATCGCAACGTGCACTGTGTGCATTTACGTTTGTGTCAAATTGATACAAGGGGTGGATGAAGGTTAATATATTTGAAACTAATTTGGCCACATATTTGACATATTTTAAATTAAGGCCAGACTGGAGTCGTTTTTGCGCCCTAAGCGAACTTACCCAATTGCGATTACCCAAATTAGGTAGCTACCCTAGAACGCAAAGTTAGTAAAATGGTCTTTTCATCTGTTGGCATTTTTTAAAATAAAGTTTTAAATGAAATATTACAAGTTGTACTATAAATGTTTTGAGCTACGAATGAAAATTCAGAGTAAGGTCATCAAAAAGCTCAAATAAATATATTATTAGTATTTAATTAAATGTAACACATGTAAACTTCAAATGAATGTTCATAATAAATGTAATACATTTATTTGAGCTTTTCGATGACCTTACTCTAAATTTTTATTCGTAGCTCAAAACATTTATAGTACAACTTGTGAGATTCCATTTAAAACTTTATTTTAAAAAATGCCAACAATCACAATTTTTGACAATGACAACAGCTGCCAATTTTTTCCTATAGGACCGAACCGGGGCTGTTCACATACATATTAAATAAACATACATCGCGAATTTCGCTCCTGCATAATCTACCATAAATATTTCTCTCTGTGAATTGGAAACAGCAACGTAGAGTTGCCAAAAGTAAGCATTAAACAAAATGCATTCAAACTAAAAATTCGTAAATATTGTGACACGCTAAATTAAATTTCACTCGGTATACCTCGGATGTCCCTCGCCGCCGATATATGCATCACTGATAAATTAATTACGATACGGTACCGGCGTGATCCACGTGGAAACTCCATTGGGATTTTCATATCACGCTTCGTCTCGTATCGTTATCATCGGCCGCGATTCCTACACATTTAAAACACGCTCGGCCACAGATAAGGATATTTAACCAACCCCTGCAATCCCCGATGTCATTCGGAGAGCTTAGATAGAATTGTTGTTCCCTGTCGACCGATACCGCTTTATCGCGGATGCAACTTGTTTATCGTCGCGCGGTGACACTTTTCTTATTTCCATCCCGGCTTGTTTACCAATGCTCGTGATTTCGTCCGGCTGCATCCGTAGTGGATACACCGATGACCGTGTGAAATAAAACACACCGAGGGACAAGGCGGGGGGGAGGGGGGGATTTTTAAACGAGAGCCCCCCGTTCGAATCGCGGGGCGATTATCTTCGGTGTCTGTTTACGGAGCACGGTCTTTAATCATGTTTCTCGAGTGATCAAACGTTGCGCATATATTCTCTATATGCGCGAGGAATCCGGAGGGGTCGGGCGGGGCATGTGCACTCTCAGCAATATTCCTATTTTTGTAACAGAGTTTATATTCCGCGAAGGCGATTAGATTAACAACCCCCGAGTCTACTGAAAAGGAACTGGCACATTACGCGTCTTATTTTCTACTTTCTACCGACCGCGATTGCGAGCCGCGGTCCCTTTTATTTCCCCCCCCCCCCCCGGCCGGCCCGATCGATTCGTTTCAATTAACGGTCACGCAGCGCTTCTATTTTCTGTCTTAGCGAAACGACAGTTTTATTTACCGGACGCTCGGTATCAACGGACGATACCGTGACTCACGTAAATAAAACGATAAGATTTTTTACTTATGTCACCGCGGACAGATAAACCCACCCGTATCTGGAAAGCGCGCGCACGGGAGGCAGAGACAGCGGAGATCCTATCGCGGGCTAGTACACGCTCCCGAATTTCAATCGGCCGCGCGTGGTTGTTGTCACACCCGCGATTAATCCGCGTTTCTCGAGGCTGAGATGGTGGGGCCACGCGAAAAGCAAAAATGTAAACAAACCTGGCCCGTGGAGGGGCATATGCTTTCGAAATTGGCTATTAATTTTATTGTGGTAGCTCGATTTTCTTTAAATATGGAAAGGACTGTTTAGGAGCTGGAGAATCTGCCTTAACGCTTTGTGTTTTGCTTGTGAATTGCTTGAGAGCCTTTGAATGGTGAGAAGGGGCCGATAAAAGGGCATTTTTCAAATTATTGTGGATGCTTAAGCTTTGCAATGATTAGTGAGCTTGCCTTTATAGTATAAAGGTGTAATCAGACGGAACGTGAATCGGAGATCTTTGCGCGTCAATCGCCAAACCCACGCGTCGTCTGATCGGTCATGACTCGCCGAGGCGTGCTCGCCAAGCCGACTTGCCGAGCCTGCACGAGCCGAGCAAGCTCGCCGATTCACGTTCCGCCTGATTCCACATTAAACTGACCATTCGTCCACGATTTCCGAGGACGGGGACGATTTTGTCCCAAATTTTGAATTTAAGGTAATCATTTGCTGCTGATTTTTAACCCCCCGTTCTTAATTTTTTTTAACTGCAGTCCCTAACGCATTCTTGAATATTATAAGCACACGAAGTAAAAATTATAAAATAACTGAGTTTCAATAGAAGAAGTTCAGAAAACTGAATTTAATATGTTGACACTATACTATCTATAAGTCGAGATAAATAAATAATATGATATAATGTGTTATTTCATACTCTATAACGTTTTCGTAATTTACTTTTTCAGTTAATAAACCGTTCTTTTTATGTCGGTTTTAATTTTAATTTTTAGTTTAACTTATTTCTAGATAATACTCCCCGATTCTGTGTTACAAAATAATCAATGTGAAAATAATCTATTCAAATTCTACTAATATCGCAACA
Source organism: Andrena dorsata (assembly GCA_929108735.1). Taxonomy (NCBI): domain Eukaryota; kingdom Metazoa; phylum Arthropoda; class Insecta; order Hymenoptera; family Andrenidae; genus Andrena; species Andrena dorsata. Next base: position 78,386,688 of record OV815488.1, on the reverse strand, counting down.
GTGTAACCGCGTCTACGAGGAGTAGAGGTGGTCCCAAAAAAAATATGTCCACGTAAACTCCAAGAAAAAAATAGTCACCTCTATTGACCATTCAATCTGTACTTGCAATTAAGGCAGTGAGAACAACAACGGACTAACTCACATTTTTATCAAAATTGAATTAGTAGCAATAACGTATCCGATAGGCTCTACTAATCGTATAAAACAGGAAAGAAATTTTTAATGTGCGTTGGTTCGTTGTCGCTCTCACTGCCTCAATTTTAAAGTACCTACTTACCTTCCCAGTGCGACCGATAAGCAGTCGACTGATTGCCGCCTGAGCAAAAATTGTGATTTTATCCAAACACTATAATCTTTTCCGTTTCCCATAATTTTCATACCACATTTATTTGCAATTCTGTTATGTATACACGGTGCCCCAGAACGTTTACCATCTGGTCCATTTTCCTTAAATCCGCTACTGCTATCCTCTGTTTTACAAAATAAGTCATCGATCAAATTTAGTCACCTACAACTACCGGAAGCTCGATCATCCGACACGAATGCAACCAATAGAGCAAGCCAACGCAAGAATTAAAAAGACAGCGTAATTACACGCAATAATATCGATGCTAGCATGACCGGACTATTTTTTGGGATCACAAAATAGCAAGCCACGCGCCTGAGAACGGGTTTCTCGGTAGCATCGAGGCAGAACATCGGCGCGGTCGTTCTGTATATACGAGCATGTTCTTACGAAAAATTTCGACATCGCCATCGCACTATATAGCACCGAACTTTTCGACGGAGTGACACGCACGATGTGTAATCGCGAACTATTTTTTCGCCGACCATAAATAAACACGGGTAGCGCAATGTCGGCGGGCATCGGTTACTAAGTCACAATTAACAATGACTTTTTTATCAAACGTTGCAGAGTACCGTTTAAACATAGAAAGAAGAGGGGAGCTAGATTGTTCTAGGTGATTAAACGATCGAGGTTGAATAATTCTGAAGAAGCAAATATCGAATTCTGTTTAGTATTGAATATTAATATGTTATTCTATTTAATAGATAATATTCTTATTAAATGCTTCGCGCACGAGCACGAGAGTGATGCAAGCCAATTTTCCTCGTTGTAAAGCATTGATAATAAACCGTAAAGCATTGAGGCAAGGAACGGCAATATACGTAGAGGAAACTCAATTTTCCACCTTTATTGACTTAACAGACTAATTCTCAAGGGCTCATTATGCAGCAGAGGCAACATTACTTCCAACGTAGCTAGACGTCGTAGTAAACGGTAAAGTTATTTAAATAGACGATTCTCTTAGCTACGTGCGAACAATGGAAAAGTTATTTACTACAATTAATTGAAATCTGAAAGATTAAATCACCTGCTCATTGCTTCTAAGTGGGTAGCAAATAGATGGTCCCCTAATTATTTTCAACCGTGTGACAGATATTGGAAAAACTCGGGTAGGTTGTGTCGGGGACACAAACCACTTTTTTTTTTGCGTGAATACGCGGCACTGATGTTTGATTGTAGAATGAATGAAGTAGACAGAGTAAGTTTGAACGATTATATTGAAGGAGTAAGTTTGATATTAATAGTGAAGGATTACTCTATTGATTATTGATACTCACTTTCGAATGACACCGCTTTCGCAGTTCTCACTCGACGCAATCCAAAGTTATACTACCCCAAAGCCCGCCAGGCACGTTATAATTCTGCCATTATTTACATATTGCGGACCCCATGTCCTCGCGGTTACGCACTCGGTCTCGAGGTCATCTCAGCTACCGACATCCTTTGTCTACATGACGCTATATTTATTGTTTGGATGTTGCTTTTAGTTTCGAAACCATTTTTGTCACAATTTTCATAACGTTAGACTTTTCGTGCATTCCCCCAGTACTATTCCGATTTTAAAGAAGTATTTACGTCGAAAAAATTAATTTTTCCTATTTTATATGATTAGTACAGTCTATTGCAATAGATTATTATTATTAACTCAATTTCGCAAAAAATGTGGACCATTTTTGCTCTCAATGCCTCATATAACAACAGCCATGAATGTATTTCGAATACAAAATTGACTTAACATTTTGCATACCGTGTATAATAAAGTGTCAAATAAATAGAATACACTATTTCGAGAGAAAATCGAATTGAAAGGTTCGTCCTGCTTACCAATGTAACTTAAAATGTATAGTCTTGTATAGAGATTTTCCAAACGAAATTTTGTCGTCAATTTTCTAGTCAAATTTTAAATACTGCACCCCACGCTTTCGATACATTATTTCAACCAAATCAGTGCCACGAACTTCATTCATCCCCTCGTTCACTTCAAATCACTTCATTCAAATCAGTAACAACTTATCAGAGGAAGAAATTCGAACAATATTCTACACGATACTAAACATGCCGCGTGTAAAACAGAAGCAATAAAACAGAAAGAACGAAGAATAAATGAATACCCGTTACGAAGCACATTTAAGTATCCCCTCCGAAAGGGCGCCCGCAACACGTACCGTAGTAGTCAAAAGAGAGCTTAAGCTGCGAACGTTAAGAAAAATAAGATACTTCCATCGCGAACAATTGTATCTCAAAATTGATATCCAACAACTGGAGAGTTGCTATAATAGCTCGCAAGGGAACATTACCAACTGAAAACTCCTGATTTTAATGAAACTTCGCGTGAATGTAGAGCACATTGCAGTACACAAAGAGGAATCTTCTTTTTCCTGCGGAAATACTCTCCGGAGGGGTGAAATGGGCTCTTAAAGTTATCACGCTTATTATAATCTTGCAACGGTGTGAGATAGGACAAAACTTTAAGCATAAGAATTGTTCTACGCTCTATGAAACTACCGCATGAAAAATAAAGTGGCATTAAAGAAACGAAAAAGCCTTTCACCTTCCCGCAGTGAATTTTCCGCGGAGGAAAAAGGAAACCGCTCCTCGCACACTGCGACGTGCCCCACATTCACGGGAAGTTTCATTGAAATCGGGATTCTCGAATTGGCAACGTCTCTTTGCCAGCGATGCCGACGTGATACTTAAACCTTGGCATGAAATTAGTCTAGCAGGCGTAAAGCCACCAACGTTAAGCTGTCTGTTTACCGCCACGGTGTTTACAAAACAGAGGAAGGAGAGAAGTAAGAATGAAAGGATCCGCCCACGGGCGGCGTACTAACCTGGCCTTGCGCTCCAGCTTGCCGGTCACCTCGTTCCTCTTGAGCACGAACGGCAACCTGTTGCTCACCACGATCATGCTCCCGTTGGAGGTGAAGCCCGGTTCTGCAGACATTTTCGACGTGTTCTCTGATCAGCTGTCTGTGGCCTGTGCCGCGGAAACGAGGAGACACCGCGATCGTCGGTGTCGCGCGACCGTCTCTCCTCTTTGTCGGGCGCCGCTCGGTAGCGCGGGCTCTAGAGACCGCGAACCGCGTCACGTGCGATCACGTGCGCGCCTATGCGAAGTCGAAGGAGAACCGCGAGACCGGCTCGACTGGCTAGTCTATCTCTGATCGAGCGCCGCGTGAACACCAAGCCGTACGCGTTTACCGCCTCGCCTCTTTAACGAGCGCCGCGCGTGTTCCTCGCCTCTTCCTGGACCGCTGTGCCGAGGTGGCTTTCGTCCGCCGCGGGCCTCCGAATGGGGGGCGAACCGTCGTGGCGCGCGGTGATGCGTGCCCTCTCGCCTGGTCGCGGGGGCGGTTCGCAGCGCCCGGGAATGAACACAGAGCCGGAAGAACGGGGACGTGGATGTGAGGGAGCAAATGCGGAGTGTCGAGATTGAAACGGATACAGAGGTACGAGAATGAGGAGGCGGCGAGAGGCGGAGGATAGAGAAGTAGAGAGTGTGCAAAAGTGGTTTTAATCGGGATGATGGAAATTAGAGAGAGAAAGAGAGAGAGAGAGAGAGAAAGAGAGAGAGAGAGAGAGAGAGAGGGGGGTGGTGGTGTTAATTGTTCGGTGTTTGAGTGTGCCGCGGTGCGTGGCCGAAGTAGCACTGAAGTGACGAAGCCGCGTTCCCCTGAGTTTATTCGAGTTAGCCGTGGCTAGGAATTGGTCCAAAGTGCGCTCTCTCTGCTACCGTATCAATGACGGGGCCGCGACCTTTTCGCCACCCGCCGGCTAGGTTTACTCCTCGTGCACGGTATCACTATCGCCACCACCACCGCCGCTACCACCACCACCGTCCTCACCACGTAAACAGAAGCTGCTGTCCCGTTCGCCTTCCTCCCTCGTGCGCGGCCCTCCCCTCCACGCGGCTTTGCCTTGTCCTCCCGCGTTTACATCGTCGCGTGTCACGACGGACGATCAGGGTTATCTCTCCCAGCCCCCTTCCCCTTCAACCTCCCTCTTCTGGTCCTCCTGCACCCGCCTCCTCCCTTCGGTTATCACCCGTAATTCCTCGGATAACACGCTAATGGGACAGCACGTACGCAGTCAGCGTCGCGTCCAACTGTACACGTTGTACCGGCGCTCGACTGTCAACACACACGCGACGGATAACCGGGCTACTATGCCGTGACGCGCGATCGGCGACCATTTGTTAACTCTTTCGTCCTTCGGCGGCGTTCCGCGCGAAATCAATCGGCACGGTCCCAAGGTCGCCACGGAGGCGAACTCGCGGCAACGACGTGCGCGACCTGACCCCTGTGGACCCGGCCGATATTTAGCTCTATCGCGCCTCTCCACGCGGCGATCGTATGGGGAGCGAGTGTGCCGGGGTACCCACCACCCCCTCGTGCCGATAGTGATTGCCTCGCGTGGCATCCGCCCGCACGCACCATCCGCATAACAAGATTCTCGGCAGCGAATTAACGGGGGAAGGTTTAAGGGGATAGCCCTATTTAGGACGCTAGGAATAAGGTGGCTCTTGGGAATTGCTCTTCTAAGAAACTGTTAAGCGGATCCTTTCCAAACTTTCAGGATATTTTAGTCCACAATCAAATAATAAAAATTCATTTTTACGTCACAAAGTGTTCGGTGGAAATGACGATATGTATATGAACACGTTCGTTAGGACTCGCGCGCCGGAGTTGCAAATTGGCGATTGTATTGGTGGCCCCATTTCTTTCCTGAAATAAAAACTCCATCGATTTTCTTATTTCTAGTATAATTACATTGTCGATGAACATAACAAACGAAGGAAAATTTAAAAGTTGGCAAATTGGTGTGACTTCGAAGAAAAAGTTACGTTCCGCACCATGATATTTCGTACTATTTATGGAAAAAGAGTTGTGCAATTCAATTTATTTATCAACGTCTTGGGTTCATCGAAAATGTACTTATACTAGAAATAAGAACCACCATTACAATCGTCAATTTGCAACTCTGGCGCGGGAGTCCTAACGAACGTGTTCATATACAATATCTTCATTTCTACCGAACACTTTGTAACGTAAACATAAATTTTTATTGTTTGAATGTGAACTGAAATACCCTGAAAGTTTGGAAAAGATCCGCTTCACAGTTTGTTATAAAAAAATTCCCCAGAATCACCTTACTCCTAGCATCCTAAATGGGGCTCCCCCTAAAGGAAAAGAGGGGTTTTTGTATCGCGTAAATTAGGGGGTTGCCCAGAATTGGACAGTGATTACTAATATAATATGGGAAGTGTGGTAGTAAGGTTGCTACGCGGACTGGTTAAAAGATCAGTTTTTAGCTTTCCTGCGAACACCACTGTGGATGATAGGGTTCCTTGAAGGTGAAAGGATGGTATATTGTAGGTGGCTAATGGCTAATGCATAATACAGGGAGAAATGTGAGGAGAGTGGTGAAGAGGGTAGCGTGTAAATATATATTAGAGTATTGGGGATGTCGGAGCATGGATAGTTTGTATTGGTATTAGGAACTATGTCATCTTTTTAAATGATTTTATTCAGCTTCGATCCTCTGTTTGTTTGCTTCTGGTATGTTTGCTTCAAATCTAGAAACTCAATTTTAACCCATTTCCAACTATCCAACAGAATTGAAACTTTGCAAGCGTACAGTGAGTAACGAAAATATTCGGATACTTTTTAAAATCGCATAACTTTTTTAAAATTAATCCAAACGGCTTGAGATTTTTTGAAAAGCTAAAACAATTAGTTTAAAAAAAATGCATGTGGTCGGAATAGCAAAAAAAATAGTAAATGTCGTTTTTTAAACTTTTTTTGTGAGCCTGTAATGAAAATTCAAAAATCCCGTTTGTAGGTCGAAACGAGTTGTATACATGCCTAAAATTTCATCCAAATCGGTTAACGTTGCTCTGATCTATAAACGCTTAAAGATTGCAGAATAAGGTCGATAATCGCAAAATTCCCGAAAGCAGGGATTTTCGACTTTATGCGAATATTTACGTTGCTCACAGTGCGTAGTTTGGAAGAAAATACAAAATTATGAAAAAATACAGAGGGATTTAAAACATTACCCGGTCATCAATAAATATAATGCGAAACCACAAATCCAAACGACTTGAAATCAGCCTATAACCACAAATAAAATTTAGACACTAAAAAGTAAATAGGGTAATTCCGGCAGACGCAGTCGGGCTGGAGAGTTGGTCGAAACAGTTGATTTCTAGAGAATTAATTGTTCTGAACCTTAACACATTTTTACATATACATAGATGTAGAGTCTGAATATAGCAACTCGACCAGCTCTCCAGTCCGGCCGCGTCTCCCGGAATTACCCTAATAAAAAAAAATTATGTTGAACGATTTTATTAAAAATGAATTAAAAACTAAGAAATAACTAATTTCTTGTACTCTTGATATGGCACTTTAAGTAAAATTGTAGTATCGGTTAGAAGTTAAGTATCGGTCAGCAAGTCAGCCGACGATTTTACTTAAAGTGACATAGGTATTACTACCGAAATTGTAGTACAAGAAATGAATTATTTTTTAGTTTATTAGTGCATTTTTTAATAAAATCGTTTAATATAATTTTTGGTACATATTTTTTTATTTAAAATTAACTCGTTGCCGACAACAGATGCTAGAATTACTCCCTTTGCGATTCTACTTATTCCCTGATGATGGTGTATTTACTGTCTGTGTAGCAGTAATTATGAAACTTTTACTCGTGTTCCCTAGTTAACAAGTAGAGAACCTGGGCACTTCAAACTGACGATAAACACCTCATCATACGTTACCGTAAACTGGCGGAACATTGACAGTTAAAATTAACATGTATAATGCTCGACACTATTTTTTGCCAAATATGTAATTATGTGTACATTAATTGAAAAATAAATGTCCAAGAAAAGGCACATACAATCTTCTTAAAAATCATGTAAGAAGTAAATAGGACAGAGAAAACAATTTCAGAACACGTAATTTACAAACAACTTTAGAAAACTTGTAAGAAGGTCTAATTTATTGCGACAAATTTTTTTCACTTTGAATAGTCACTTGTTTACTGATTCTTAAACTTGAAACAATACACCAGCTTCTTCTAACTAATAACTGATAATTTACAACGATGTCACCAATGTATCAGTTGATACCCTATTTACTTTACATGAATTAAAAAAAAATTGTGTCGAGCAGCTTATATTAAAAAAGGAAACGGACAAAAATTTTATGCATTTTCATACTTGTAGTACAATCATAAAAGATTATACTAGGTAGAATACTTAAAGCAAACGTAAAAATGTTAATTTTTATATTATATGTATAACAAAATGTTACAAAAACCTGCCAATGTTCCCCCAGTTTACGATAGGGTAGCTGTCCCTATTACAGTGCTTCGACAACGGCTTGCTCACGAATGAATTAATTACTGACTTCTCTTACTTTAATTTTGCTTATTGAAAATTATTGTTAACTTTTCTCTTTAAGGCATTTTTCGGGTTGAAAATGTTAATACTTCATATTTTTTTAATTAAACTAGAAATAAACGTTTCTGTCCCAATTACTGTGTCCTGAAAAGTGCGTTGTCCGTTTTACTATGCCCCCAATTATGGGGCCTTTTTTAAATAGCGTTTAAAGAGAAGGTTAGTTTTGGCAGTTACAGAGAAAGCACTAAGGATGACATTAGTCTTTAAAAAATACGAAAACTTTTCAAAAGTGCTCATTTTGCTATTTTCTCATAAAAGTAAAAGCTTTTATGATATAATTAACACTTTACGTAAGTGCAAATCATAATAATTATTAATTTATTCACTTTTGTAAACTACGTGTTCTTTACTGTGTTCTATAAGGATTTGGGTAAATCCATCGAAATCTCCATGTACATTTTGGAAAAATTTTCACCGCGCTTTAATTGTTTGAAAATGCAATCTTCCCGGTTCTAATATATACATTAATAGTTTGCCTTAATTAAAAAAAATTCTTTCCTTATTTATTTATGCGAGTTTGTTGTACGACTTCTTTAAATATAATGGCACATTAATAAGACAGGTGCCGTAATAGGGACATCTACCCTATGTATTCATCTCTAGACTAGAGTGAGGTAAAAGTTCGCACCATGCGAATTCCATTGTTTGAGTCGTGGCAGTTAGCAATAATGATTTGACAATAAATTGTCAATCAAGGTACAGTCACCAGTGTCGAATTATGTAATTGTGCTTCGTTTTGTTATCGTACAATGGGGTAAGTACTGAACTCGTTAGTTCTGCTGTAATATCCTCATTTTTCGGAACCAATATTATTCCTATAAATTGATCAATAAATATTTTAATTAATATGTCGTCTGAAAGAGCTGAAATTCTTCTATTCAAAAGTACGAATAGAAGTTTTCAGTTCTCCTCAGAGATAACAGGATTGATTAAACAATGGAAAAGTGTCTGTGGGGGTCAAGAGTTCACACAATGCAGTGGGGCAAGAGTTCGAATGCAAACTCCCCGTTTAAAAATCAGCTTGAAGTAAATGAAGCAATGAAAAGAAAATCTGAATGCGAGCGTGCAAAGAAATAATTAGAAAAACAAAAAAGATCCAAAGAGTAACATCTATTTCTGAAAATTTTTGAAAGGAACAAAACTAAATAGCCCAACGTGTCAAGAAGAATAAACTGATCCTGCAGAAGACTGATGTCTCCGCAAGCTACGAAGGTAGTATTGTTATGTGCTATTACTGTTACCTTGATTAAAAAAAAATTAATTGTAAACTATTAGTCGCTTTGCAATATTACCACAACTATTGTATGTAGAAAAATGAAAGACTTTTGTGAGAATTTCTCGTTGCGTTCTTTTACCCCATAACATGCGAACTTTTGCCCCACATATCGGGTAAAAGTTCGCATTTCGCACTTTTTGGAAATATTTATTTATATAAATTGTGACAGCTAAATTTACATGAAATCACTGCCTATCGAATAATAAGGGATAGTAGTTATTTCTTACACGATGATATGATTATCAGTATAATACCAAGGATTTTAGGGAAGTCTAAACTTTAAGTGCGCACTCTTACCTCGCTCTACTCTACTAAATATGTACTACGAGTTTAGAGAAATACTCATCTTGGCCAATAGGAGAAGTTTCAAAAGAGTCTCTACTCCCAACCCTATTCCTTCACAATTAATAAAAATTAGTGTCATCCAAAACCTACATCACACTTGATTCACCCACAGAAGAATAATTGCCTAAACATTTCCCCTCGCTTCTCTAAAACCCCTGACACCCCATATTTTTTCTTCTCCTTATATTTTCGTCATTACGCGTATTGTGACTAATCAAAATTCCACAATTTTCAGTTTAATATCTCGATAAAAAATTTAAATTAAAATACTCGTTTTTATGACACTTGTCATGGAAATATGTAATTAGAAACAGAATACAATTCTGCAAAAATTCCGTGCTATAAATTCCTGCGCTGTACATATGAATTTTTTAATTGTACTTAATATGTGATGAAAAACGTACTTCGTTAACTTTACGGAATTTTGGAAATTATACATCATTGTAAATATGTATGGATACCGACTAATTTAAAAAATTTAAATTTCTTTATCGAAATATTAAACTGAAAATAGTGGAACTACGACAAACAATTGCATTTTCTGGTTAAATTATTGATCCTATGGCAATAACGCGTAAGACTTTTGTATTCCTTTCATCAAGATCTACTATTTAAAAGAACAAAATCGACCCGACGACTTTATAATTTTAATATTCAACGTCATTTTTTATCAAATTGGCTGGCCATTCACAGCTAGTGTTTTGGAATTTGTTTATACACATCGACCCCAAAATATTCTGCCCCGTTTCTTTAAAAAATCACTAGCTCCATTCGCGTCCTCTCCTCGTAAGACCTAAATCATCTCGGCTGGGAAAATATTCTACGTCAAGTATTAACCAATCTCCATCCCCACACAATATTAATCCTAAATCAGTGATCTCCCCCATCTCTAATGTAAAAAAAAAAAACTAAAAGCCATCTTCACAGAGTATTCCTAGTACGCACATATCAACATTCATGGGTCACCCCTTACATTAATCATGCACTCGAGTTTCCTAACACACGAGTGTCCGTTACAGGGCGCAAAGTTTTCCCTGCCCCTCGTTCCCCCGGGTCCCGCTAATCTATTCCTCACACTTCTTGTAGTTCTGCCTCTCGCAACGATCAAAGTCGAAACGGGCGATGATTAATGGGGGCGGTTACGCAACGGCGGCCTGGCTGTACCGCAAGCGATCGCACGCGGAAACGCGCGGGGCGAAATCGGGGAGCTTTGACACTCTGTCCTCGAGCAAAATGTACGAGCTTCCGGCTCGGTATCGCGGTGACAACGCGCGGCATCCAATTGTTCCACCGCGACGCTCCTCCGCCGAGGTAAATGCAATGTTTAAGGTCAGCTTTCTGTGCGCCTCTCTCCCCCCGCGCATTCCTCCCAGAACGATAAGCCAGATACGGCGTGCACGTACTTCCCTCGAATCTTTGTTCAACCACCGGCAAACACGGGCTAATTCTATACGCATTGTCGAAAACCCGCTGATGAATGGAATGTGAACAGATCGAAACTACTGGGGTTTGTTCGTTGGGTATCTGACAAGTAAACATTCATTTATTGTTAAACAACTTTTAGCCTCCGTTACACACTTGCGACAAGTTGCTGGCAACTCGGTAGAAAAGAAACCAGAAACCTTCGTTGTTCGCCGCGACCAAATGCGTACGACCTCGTCGCAAGTGCGTAACGAGGCTTACCTCGGGTCTCCACCAAGGCGAACACGAACAAAAACAGTGTTCGTGAACGTTTTTGACTGTTCTAGTCTTGTCCACTCCGCCGCAAACATGAACAAAACTCAACATATGAGTCGTATGTGAATGTTTTGTTCTGTTTGCGGCGGTGTGGACACGACAAGAACAGGGGAAAACGTTTGCGAACAATTTTTTTGTTCGTGTTCGCCTTGGTGGAGACCCGGGGTTATAGTGAATGGAGTTTCCCGAGTTGGAATAGGTTTTTGGAAAGTACTCATAGTAACTAAGAAATCCTGAAAATTATATCTGCACTGGACCTATTTTACTCCTGTTATTCAGGCGTACGCGAAAAACGGAAAAATCCTCTTATTTAAGAATAATTGGCTAAAACTAGCATCTGTATGTTTTTGAGGTACTATTTTTTGTGTAAAAAAAATCCTAAGGTAGTTCGCTTAATAAAACATCGTTTTTTTTTAGATAACTCAAAAAGGAAAGGCCGGAGAATTTTTTAAATAGACGACTTCAAAGTTAACATAGGGAAACATGACGAAAACACTTACAATTTTATTCGAACACGGTAGAGCAGTCAATGTGAAGATCGTTGAATTGGTATCTTACCCTAGAGGCCCAGATGTGGACCCTGGGAGTTAAAAACCAGGTTAACGTGGATTTTGAAGTAAATTGGTGCAAGGGATTCGAAAAAAATATTTAAAAAATTCTTTGGCCTTTTCTTTTTGAGTTATCTCCAAAAAATCGATTTTTTTTATTAAGAGAACTACCTTAGGAATTTTTTTACACAAAAACTATCGTCATATTCGGATTCAGCACCACGAAAAACATACAGATGTCAGGTTTTAGCCAATTATTCTTAAACGAGATGATTTTGCCTGAAGTGAACAGCAACAATCAGTTAACCGCAATAGCTGTGATTATGTTCAACGTTGCTGGTTCCCATTCTGCCCTAATGTCATCGAGTAGGATGGAGGGAAACCAGTTTTAGTTTCCACTCATTGTCCACTGTCCTACCCAGTAACGCACTCAGAAGTGAATCTTGGGGGGACAAGAGTTGAACGGATAAAATATTTTTAATGCAAATTCAATGAAATTCATTAGGTGATTATAAAAATTGATTTGAAGAATAAAATCCACTTTCTTTTTCTTTTGACAAAGCCCCTTCTTTTGGGGGTGCCAGGCAGAGATGAGCAAAAAATTATTTGAAATACAAAATTTGTGTACGTTTGTTTTCAAATAATTTTTTGACCATCTACTTGTCGCAATGACTACAATCAGCGATTATATGTTAAATGGTACAACTAGATCAAAGTGATCGATAAACTTCGAATACTAATTTCAATAAGATTCTATGCTAAGGAACATTCTTAACTATATTTTCAAAATTCGTGTGTTACGACACGTGATTCCCTTTGAATTTTCTATTCCCTTAATAAGCAGAACATATAAGAATACAAAAAAGTAATTTTCAAATCAAAAGCGACCATAAATCATTCAGCGAACTCTTTCTACTAAATCCCCAATCCCAATATCTAGATTTACTCATGCTTCCTTTTTTCTTCATTCTTCTTGATTATCGAATCAACTTACATTCATCAATACACATTAAACTTGCCCCCAATGCCGAGAGCACAGCCATAAAGATATCTTCAAAAGAAAAGAAAGCAGAAACTTTACTTCAAAATGTTCGTTTAACTGACTTTTGCAAGCCCCTGTATACAAAAGATCAATGACCCCAAAATCTATCTTCAATATTCGGTTCACCGATCCGTGTGACAATTCTTCATCTTCCAAAACAAACTCGATTGCTCTCCGTATCGCAAAAATGAAGTAGAAGCTCCTACCAAGCAAGCCAATTCGAGTGAACAGTATTCGAGCAAGCTTGAGAAGCTTGAACTAGGGCTGTAACGAGTACTCGAGTAATTACAGCTCTAGATCGAACTCCACGTGTCTCGTCGCTCGTGTAACCGCGATACCCTGCTCTATACTCGCGCGGCTCCTATCTCCTATCCTGCCCAATCGGAGCAACTTCCAAATTCCTCGGCGGGATCGTTATTTAACCCAAGTTCCGAGAAACCGCGCGACCACCACCACGAAGCAGGGGAAAAATATTTACTTTCCCGTCAACTTAGTATCGTTTTATCGCCAGGGCCGCGATAATCTCAATACGGCCGGGCTCCTCGAGAGAATAGCGCGGCGCAATCGTCACCCCAATTTATTTCGACGAGTAATCTGCGGTGACAAGATGGGCACGGGCGCGAGGATGTTTATCAAGATTCCCCGCGTGCTAATTACGAAACCACGAGCAAATCTCGCGGAACAGATTCTCCTCTCTTCTTTTTTTTCTCCCTCCCGATCTTACTCCCATCCAACCGACGCTTTAACGACGATGTAATTACATCCACAATCGCTACGAAACGGCGTTAGAATGGTCCCATTAAGCGGCACATTTTTTGCTCGTAAAGTATGCTTGTAAAAAGATGAAAACAATTTAGCCGATCGCGGGGCACAGAATCCGGGTATCGTCCGTTGGAATACCGCCACGCCGGTTGCCCGCGGAGGGGGGGAAGAAAAAAAGCGTTATCGTCACGTTATCATCACGTGCCAGTGTTAGCTAATGTAACGAGCTCGAGGGTAACGAAGAAAATTGGCACGCGTCGCGCACGCGGCTCTTGTCTCGCTCTCCGCCGGCGAGAAAAGGAAGGACACTTCCAGGCTGACGTGCGAACGACGACGGGGTCCTCGGCGTCGAGAGGCGAGGAACAATAGCCGAGCACCGTCGCCGCGACCATGACGGAGACTGCGGTAAAAATCTAAGACGCGTGGACGGGAATTAGAGGCGGCGTCATCGCTTGAAATTAGTCTATTTCGAGTGTGCCGAGATAAAGGGGAATTTTTCGCGGTTACTTTCGCGACACGACGAGACGCGACGTTGCGCAACGCGTATTTTAGAAGCGTTTTCCATTCTGCAATTAAATGACGCACGATGCGCGCGAACTGTCTGGGACTGGTAACAGAGGTCCTTATCAATTCATCGAGCGTACCATCGATAACGACGTCGCGTAATTACTTTGAATTACTATTTCGAGGCGATAGACTGCGGTAATAACGGCAATTAGGCTCCTTTCTGTAATTATTTTGGGCTCTCGCTTTTATACAGCTGTTTAAAATCGAGTTTAGATCACATCTATGCTGGATTCTAATTACGTTTGGATTGTATATGAGGCAGATGTAGTGTGGAAGATTTTATAACCTCAACTTGCAAAAGGAAGTTAGCGAAAATCCGAGGAGAAGGTTTTAATAAGATTGTTATGTGTGAAATGTTTTTTAGAATCCTAAAGAATCTAAAATATCTTCTCGTGGAATTTTACAAATGCCTGCTAGTACACGGTATAGGTAGAATCATAAGTTTGAGCGCGACAAGTGTATAGACAAAATAAGAAGAATGAAATAAGATCGAAATTTACGAATTTTTCTGCGCGTAACTATAAAGCAACGATAGAATTTGATAATTACTGCATGCATACAAGTGACTGCTACGAAAGGGTTAAAAAGAGATGAATAGTTTGCGAAATAATTTTGATTTTGAAACCTCCAAAGCTCCAATTTCTTCCACTTGAATTTATTTAAATTCGTGACCAATTACAGTCTCGGCTACCATCGTACTGCTTCGCAAAAGTTCGTCGAACTTCGGAGTTATTCGATACGTCAAAAATGACCGCGAAACCGGCACATTTCGTGCACCGATGCAAACACAGAATCGCAATTTTAGCGTAGAAAGAGGTTCAAATCGTTCACAACGAATCGAGGCTTGAATCGATTGCACCCAGCACTGAGAAATATTACGCAACCTTACATCAATTTACATGTTTATTTCGACATCCCTAGAGAATTAACGATGCTCGAATGCCACTCGTAAACGCCCCACTCTGCGCATCTAAACTCTCGTCGCATAAATTTGTAAGCGCATTTCCCTAACGAGGGAAAATTCTCTGACCCGTAAGCACACCAAAAGTGATGTAATGCGGAAAATTAAACGAGGCAATCGTTGGCACTGTTCGCTCAAACATTCGAATTGCAAATTTGCAATATCAATAAGTATGTGCTTGTAATTGAAGCAAGATCTACAGTCTACACTGTTGAATATCTAAGAATTTACGATAATAGAGTATGATAGGTTAGATAAGAAGAATGCCATCAAACACAATGAACACATCAACTTGAACCTAATCAATTTCGAACGTCATAAGATCCGTAGATGGTTCTAAATGACGCGTATAAAAATCACCACGATCCCGTCAATAAAACAATTTAAATCTCAACGAAATATTTCAAAGAAACAACCATCGATAATACAAGTTGCGTGCAACATTCCATTTGACAAGCTTATTACACCATCAGCAATCCCTCGCCAACAGAAATGGTCGACACCCAGAACGAAACCTTCCCGAACCTTCCTCACGAGAAGTGCGCACTGTCATGCAACAATCGTTTAATCAGCGAATGGCTGACATTCTATACACCTGAAAATGTATTTACCCAGACAGTGCCACGATTCGACCGGCCCAGGTGCAAATTCGCAGAGGGGAATGGAACGCGTAGAATAACAGAGGCGAGAAACGCGAAACGCATCCGATTCAAATTGTTTCCCGGCTTTGGAAATTCGGCACGCCCCTTGTAAAAACGGCGGTCACATGGACACCCACCTAAAAAGCTGAAGTCCCTCGTTTCATTCACGTGATCGCCGGTGCCCAAGCATACCGCCGTGACAGTTTAGCGGCGACAAACAGCTGCTGAAAAAACTCGATGCTAATTCGCGCACTCACGTGTATAACGGCAATCCTCCGGTACTGGCTAGTGTTTTTACGAGAGACGTTCTTTCGAGAAGGTACCACTGGTAACTGGTTCCTTGTTCGCAAACTTTCGAGCAGCTGAAATTGCTGGCCAAATCGATTGTTCGGCTACGGCACTGACCAACAACCAAAGGAGGAACCGTGGAAAATTCCCTAGACCAACGTTGCAAATTTTCCTACCCCTTCGTGCTAAATGGCGCTAACTCCGAACAACACCTGTTGTCGGCTCTTAATCTTGATATTCTCTGAACAAACAAAAACAACAAAGTAACACAGAACACTCTTCTTACTCTTCTAAAGAATCACGCAGCTACAAATTTAATAAACTTATACCGAAGTAATTAAACGTCACGATCATATAATTATTTCTCCGTTGGAAGCGACGATAAATATCTATGTCTTATGACTCCAGTGGTTATCAGAAAGTTACTTTCCCGTGCCCGAATTTTAAATTGGCCATACTGTAAATGTAGAGCGAATCTGCGCAAAATTTCTGCACACTGTACAGTTCATTCTTTCGAAATTACGATGCGAACGTTAATTTGCGATTGTGTGGGATTAGTCTGTTGTTTAATGTGCAGTTACTCTTGCATACACTTTATTAGCACGCTAAGAGCAGGTTTCTGTATTTGTTGTTCGGAAAAGTATAGCACTCGTAGTATTATCTAGGGAATAAATTTAAATTCCACCTATGACATCTCCGAGCAACGCTATCGCGCATGTATAACCTGCTCTAAACCTTAAGCTACCTTCAGCTGGAATGTAACAGCCCATTATGCGCAGCTGATTTTAGACGCTTTTTGAGGAGCAAGAGCAAATGGCACGGACATTTAAATTTGTGTGAATGATAGTAACGTGTCCATTACACATCCATGAATAACAGAATTCCTACAAACTATTACTTATGATCTTTTAACGAATTCAAAATGAACGTTGTATGCTCTATATGTAAGGATCAATTAGTGCAAACGGATGACATATTCTACACTCGGTGTTCGCATGTGTTTCATTACAATTGTCTGAATCAGTGGCTTGAAAGGTAAACAAAATTTTTGCAGACGAGCCAGAAAACATTGCAACGTGATATCGCTGTAACTTACATTACAACGGTATAACAATTGATGTCTACTTGCTCTGTAACAATAAGCATAATACTTTCTTGTACTCAGATCGAAAAGCTGCCCGCAATGCAGAGAGAAAGTAACGCAGAATAGGATTCATAGGCTGTATTTCACATTTTCCAATAACGAACGTATCGATTCCCAAACATCTACTCTACAAGAAAGAATAGACAATTTGAAGTTTAAGATCTTGCTGAAGGAGAAGGATATTCAGCATTATACGTCGAAAAACGTTACTTTGGAGAAACAGAACGTTGGCCTTAGACAGGAAGTCCGTAAAGTTGAAAGCGAGATCAGCAAGCAGAATTGCGTGATATACGAACTGAAAGAGCACACAAAGTACCATGATAATCTGAAAAAGGAGCTTGCTCAGTTAAAACATACGGTCGAGAAGCTGAAGCCGTACGTAATTCCTGCGCATTGAATTATTATTCGTTATTACTCGGGTTTAATGTATTCGTTGCCTGTTTCAGGATACAAACGTTGTTACATGGCCCTGTTAGTGATGTTAGCAAAATGGTTGGGAATACTAGAGATCCAGAAATACTCATTAAATACATTTCTGTTATGAAGAAGTAAGTATCATGCAATGAAGTGCTTTCAACATCATTAATAAGCCATATTGATGATCACATAACTGTATAAAACTGTTAATCCAAGAATGTTGCTTGCATGATCTCCAGAGAGTTAATTGAAATTCTGGGGAAGAGGAAACATGCAAGCATGACTATTAAACGACTGGAGGAGGAAGTCACTAAAGTTAACGCAAAATGTAATTCCATGTTGGAAGAACGAATGTAAGATGTACAACTACTCGGATACCAAAAATTAACAAAACTACAGTTCGATTAAATAATACAGAATATTCTTATAGGGAATTACAAGAGAAGGTAGCAATTTCAGAAAGCAAAAGTATGTCTCTGCAGCAAAGAGTTGACGAATTAGAAGAAATACTTGGTATTAATGAAAAATTCAATAACACATCGGAACTGGAAAAGTCAGAAACTAAGAGTAATGTTAGTAAAAAGAGTCCTCGAGAGAAAGTGTCGAAAAGGGAGCAGAATAATCAAGAAGCCTCGAGTAAAAGTCCGACGCCTACTAAACGAAAAAAGAAAAAAGTATAGCATTACATTCAGATTGAAATTTAAAGTAAAAGGTCACTGAAAGCGGGAGTTAATAATGTTAATATTTACTTTATAGATATCCTTGTGCGATACTAGAAACATTGAAGATAAAACAGGGGCATTGCAAATAGAAAATGACTCGATTAATTCTGATATGAATCTTTCAAACTGCAGCTCATCTAACGATTCCTCAATGGCTCCCAAACGATCTAGAATATCAAATGATGATAGAAATAATTCAAATGAGAGTAACGGTAGTAAGTTTACAAATTGTATGCCAAAGAAGAAAAGAGAGAGTAGTAAAACACAAACCTCTGCTACTCGGGATACACAAAATGTCGTAATTGACTTAACTTAAAACGGTTTAAGCTTCAAAACTGTCACACATTCTCATTTATTTATATTAGAAGTACGTACAGTATTTTATCATAATATAAAACTGTTATATCAAAAATTATATTGGATTAAATAAAATATTCTACTTTCGCAATTTCTAGCGCTCCATTTCATTCGGGTCTCTTATATAACGGGAAAGGCAGTTGCAACGTATTTTTTATCTCTGTTTCGTAATACATATGTTTGAACAGCAAACTCGAATCCGTCAAAAGAGATTTTGCACTTTCTGTTCGGTCTTGTAAAAAAGCAAAGCGTATAAAGGGCTATTTCTAATTCCGGCATTGTTCCAATTAACATACTTGATCGTTTACGTTTTCCATTGTAAGTGAAGCATGCGTCTAAAACGGCAGCTCTCTGAAAATATTGTCGAAATTAAAAATTATCCTTGCTCTATATTCGTGCTTCCACTTACATCAGTAAATTCTTTGTTCTTGGAAAATCCGAAATAATTGATTTTATTCGATAGTTCTCCGAGGGAAAAGAAAATCCAATTGTGGAGTCCTATGACGCCTTTACGTGGCTTTCTTTCCCCGATGAATACGTGTTCAAATCCAGAGCTACTATTTATTCCTTTGCCTCTAGAGTACGGATGAAACCAAATTTCCTTCAAAATGTCTTTATGGATTTGCAAGTCGTTTGTAAAAAAACGTTTCGCAGATAAGAACTGCATGACATGTAACATTACGTCCGATCTCATCAAGTTATTAATAAATTCATTCTCTTCTCTATCCTCCTCTTTTGTCAGAACTTCTGTCTGGTGAGTGTCGAATTCATAATTATCAAATAACTTTATAAGAGATCTTGTTGTTACTGTCGAGAAAGCATTGGATGAGATGTTTAGTAACCTGTAGTTATGAAATTTTATTAGATAAAGAGTATATTGAAAAATTAAATATAATTTAAGAAACGAAGAACCTTTGGGGAGCATTATCAGTAAAATTCTTTGATGTTGCTTGTCCTTGGTATCTTATACAGAGATGTTTATACATCTCGTGAGATGATTTATTGAATAATTCTCCTGATATATGCAATAACTCTGTGTCATTTGTCAGGGACACATTCGGAAGAGTATTAGAATCTATAAATCAACAAATAAGTACAGTAAATTAAAGAAACTACAATTCATTCGTATGTACTCGGATTATTTAAAATTACCTTCCAGCTGATAAGTTGATGAAAAGTACGTCATTATTATACTTAAAGCGAATAAAGTACAAAAAGTAACTCGAATAATTTTATTTAACATTTCTTCTGTTAAAGGAGGAATTTATAATTTATGAATAATATATGTTACAGGTTAGGTCTAATATTTCTGTTTTTAATATTTCATTTAATTATTATTACATGTACGTCACATTAAATTGTTGAGAATAAGAACGAATTGGAAACAGACACTAAGGAGCAATCAAATTTAATTTTTAACTCTGCAAAGTAATTAAGTAACTTTCATGTAAAAAAAAAAACTATGTGAACCTACATGTCCTTTTATTAATAGAATCTTCGTAATGAAACTTGGAAATCGAATACAATATGTTTCTTTTTGTACAGAGCATATCGTTTAATGTGTAAAATAATCAAACAACTCGAGTTACAAGTATTTATATTTTATAACAATACGAATGTTTTTTTTTTACATACATATATAAAAATAGCTGTTATTGCTTTATCACATTTTGACAAAATACAAACTTCAAGAATATTATACAACAAAGGAGGATCATAGAATCTCCTCTGTATGTACGGATAACAATTGCAAAAATATTATTACACTGAGTGATTGCACAAATCATTGCTTACATCTGTAACAGTACGATAATCATATGAACACGGGGCAATGTTCACTTAACTTTTGCATGGCAATTATTATTATCTTCCGCAAATAAACCTCTTTAACAAGGAAACAAAGATTGTAGAGACGTAAAAATGATATTACACGTAATTACAAAAGTTGCTTTACATAAATCAAATGTTTCTTTGGTGATATAGATACTACCTTACAGTTCGTAAAATAACAAAAGTAAATTCTACAAAGTTTTAGAAATATAAGGAAATTTTGGTGAAGACGAAATTCTACAGAGATTTGAATGCTAACAAATTTTATTCAAGAAGAAGGAACGAAACAGTCTACTTTAATTTATCACAAAAAGAACGATACTTTTTTTAAAGTAAAAATTTTCAACATCGGATCGAACCAAGCCGAATTCCTAATATATCTCTCTCTCGCATGAAACTATGCAATTAAAGAAACCCAATTTCAAAATTGTCTCAATGTACATATATACAGATAGAATTTTATGCATTTTAATAAACATTGCACAATGCTTACTGAGACCGTGGAATTAATCCACCATTCTTAAAGTCTCGTTTGTAACATTCATAAAATATCTTTATCATTATAATTATATCATTTAATTTGTTATTGTTCCTATATTGTCTTCTTCGTACATCGTTCGTCTAGAACTATAAGTATCCATGTTTCCAAGTGAAAATAAATGCTGATTTCTGTGTATAAACGGCTTACATAATACATACGAAACAACAAATCTCATTATAAGGCAGTAGCATAATAAGAATATTGCATGCGGAGCAAGCTGCAGCGGAATAAACAATTTATATTTCGAAATATAATTGGTAAGGTATATTGATCAATCCTATAATGGCAAAATATTCTATCAGAATCTTGGAATCATATCCAGCGGATGAAAATATCGTTCCGTTCCAAGTTGCTGTGTAGTTCAATATTTCCAGATATTAATCATTGTACATCCCGTCGATAAGAAAGTCCATCCTGCGGTAGTGTCTTTTATCCCAACAATCTCTACCTTGTTTATACACCATAAAAATAATAGCACCCAATACTGGTAAAGCTGTAACAGTTATGATAACTGGCAACACATAATCAATTTTCTTTGGCATTCCCAAGTGCGATCTTACGGACGATATAAATGGTCGTTTATCGCTATTAGGTCCTGCTATTGTTACAGTCGGCTTCGCTTTATGCTCCTTGATTGTGGATGTAACTACAGTAGTACTCGTCGATACATTCTGTTGCGATATATTTAGATGGGGCGAGCTATTATTTATAGTAGCTACACCATCCCTTATATGTTCGTCGTTACTGTTCAATTTCGGAGCACCCAAATCAGCAGTGATATGCTCTTTACCGTCGTGAGTACCGTTTACTATTACAGGAGGTTTAACCAACAGTTTTGAATCGTTCGAATATTTCGTTTCGACGAAAGACGAGTTCTCCATTTTTATATCTAACGCTTGGTTCGCTCCTTTCCTTGGCACAATCTTGGACACGGTATTGATTCTTCTCGCCGCATTTTGAGTATCGTCTTCCTCCTTCAATAAATTATCTTCTATCTTAAGATTGTCGGAAATGTTCTCTAAATGGGAAGCAGTAGAAGACACGTGTTGAGTGGTAGGAGCAATTGAAATCGGACCACCTTCTCCGGCGAACGAAGAGGTGACGACATTCTTCTGAAATTACGTTGAAATTGATGTTTACTTCGGACTTACCTGTCACTGTTGAAGCGACTTAAGGCAAATGGATTATTAGAAATATTTATTTTCCATATTGAGCAACGCTCTAAATCGTTACAATCACGCGTCATAAATCACAGATCAAATCTTACAACCGCAATTAGTCGCGTGCAGGTTAATTGGCGGAGAAATGGTTGCTACGTACGTTCGATATTTTTGTGGAATGAACAGATTCAGAAAGTGGTTGAATTATTGAAGACGGAGCTGGATGATCGCTTTCGGCGAACGCTTTGGTAAAGTTCGTACTCGGCGCAGATGTTGTGGGCGTAGTACGGTCTGTTTTAATTTCATCGCCGATTGATAAGGTTAGGATAGACAGGATCCATATAAACAGAGTTAATCCATGAGAATTCGGCGTCGCGTGCAAATGCATTGTTTCGGCCGTGGGGTAGTGCTTCGAGATAGCTCTGATTTCAGATAAATGCGGTTAAAAACTGTTGTAAAAATATAGAAAAACTAAAAAAAAAGTAAGTGGCCCGAACCACTAAGAAACTTGACGCTTCATCGCAAGCGCGCACTACTGTTGCGTAAACACATTTGTGTAAGTACGCGACGTATGCAACTCTCTCGCAATAAAATTACAGTCGTTGCGATTTCACTTTGTACTTATTCTATAGTTATATTTCAATTTGTAATATAACTATTATATTTCTGCTATAAGATATATATATATATAAGTTCGTAGAAAAATAAATACTCGAACTTAAACTGCAGGCTTTTAAGTCACAATAAAAGTAATTGTTTGTGATCTGTATGGTATTTTAATTTTTAGAGTATTCTTGTAGAGTATTCTTTATTTTTATATATAAATGTCCCAAAAATGATTTTTACTGTTAATATAATTGGTTCTGCGACCGAAAAGTGATCAATGATCGAGTTTTAATATATAATATAAATTATAAGTTTTCCAGTCATAGTCGTCAGGGGGGGGGGGGGGCAGAAGGGGCAGCTGCACTCCCTGACTTTTGCGAAAAAAAATCGCTTATTTTTAAAAACTGATTTTTATTAAGTTTATACTAAGAGAAGTGAATATTTTTAAATTTCGGTTTTAAATTTTTAATTAAATTGGCACTACAGAATGATTTCAAAAAACCAAGCGGGTTTAATCTTTTTCAAAGTTACCCTGCCCCCCACCTGGAAAAAGTCTACGGAAGTCCTTGGTTTCAGTTATATAATTTCTGAAATAATCAGTTACGTATTGTAACGCCTCTATTCTTTATCGCCAAAGCGCCCCACAAATTGGTTCTCAACATTACTTATCACACGCTAGAAATCAAGTAATCACAGACGAGGTATAGGAAGTAATTGTTGGAATTTCAGAAAACGCATTTAATGATAGACTTAGCAAGTTATGCAAGTTTATGTCATATAAACTGAACAGAAAAATTATTGTCAAACGTAAAAATACAGACGAGGAATAGGATCGACGTAACATCTTTATATAAATATTTATTTATTATTAACTTCGTCTCCGCTATCACCTTGTATTTGAGTTTAACACTAACCTTCTCGCGAACATTATTTCTATGGAAAATGAAAGTATTTATAAAGTTTTCGCCGAATCGGAGCATGGACAGTTTCCAAAGATTAGAAATTAACTGTTTGTTGTTAAATTACATCGATGAATACTGTACTTGATCCTCTTTTAATCTGAACAATATGCTTCATTCGCAATATAAAAATTTAATTCCGAACAATCTCCTGTATTCGAATTTGAACTGCGCTTAATTACGCGCGCATGCTTCATCAAAAGAATAATAACGACACCTATAATACACATTCTCAAGTATCTTTTTACTCGGTTTTGGAATGTAGTAATTACCACTTACTAAGTTTATTTCGTTCACAACTAAGTTTAAACGTTAAATAAAGTATTAATTGGTCACTCACTTCAGTCGAGCTCGACTTGTCCAGCTATGTACTTATAAGGCCGCGTACAGACTTGAGCACGAACGCGAATGAGGCAAGCCGAGGCAAACCCGAATGCCTCGGTTGGAAAAAATTGTGATTTTTGTCCTGTGCGTCCCGCATGAGGCAAGCCGAGGCAAACTGAGGCAAATTCAGGGAATTCATATATCATATCATATACACATATCATATGTATAAGGGAGAGTGGTAAATACGAACGCGGGGTAATCGCGAATGCGATGTTACGGCGTTTCAATAAATAAAAACGATGTTCCTTCTCCACTAGCTAATAGTTTAGGTTGTATCCAACACCGGGCAGAAAGTAATAAATACAGAACGCTCATGCTCTTCAAGATAAACACAATTTATTATTTTCATCATGTTTCAAGTAATATTTTGTCCATTTCAACTGCATGTAATTACTGTTGAATTAATGATACAATTGTTGTTTTTTTAGTTGAAATAAAGCACTTTTATACCAACATTTTGTGACCAAGGCATTGCTTGAATTATGATTCTAACCTCTGAAATAAATTCTTTTTTATTTTTTGATGTCGTGGGGCATTGACGAACACCTCGGATGGGGTAATCTTGAACCTTCGAAATTAACAACGTT
Source organism: Andrena dorsata (assembly GCA_929108735.1). Taxonomy (NCBI): domain Eukaryota; kingdom Metazoa; phylum Arthropoda; class Insecta; order Hymenoptera; family Andrenidae; genus Andrena; species Andrena dorsata. Next base: position 78,361,994 of record OV815488.1, on the reverse strand, counting down.
AACCGATTTTGATGAAATTTTCAGCATGTATAAAACTTACTTAAATCTACAAAAGACATTTTTGAATCTTCATTAAAGGCTCAGAAAAAAATGTTCAAAAAACAACCTTTACTATTTTTTCGATATTCCGACCAATTGCAATTATTTTCTAATGCACAAGAACAGGAATTTGAAAAATACATTAGGTATAGGTTGTAGCAACATTTTTTATGTGTTGACCATTGAAGTCGCGCTTGCTGTGCGACTTCTGCTGTATTTAGCACTCTGTTCGTGATTACCCCGCAGCAGTCGAATAATCACGAACATCAAGGGTTTTGCTTTTTCACTATAAAGTTGATTTTTATTATAAATTTTAAAAAATTCGTCGCAGTACTTTATAGATGAATAGTTTAAGTATGTTTGTAAATAATAAACCAATTCATATCGTCTCGTCTTTCCCTTGCTTTTGCCGCATGCCTCGGGCCGATCCAAAGTTATCGGATCGGCCCGAGGGCATGCGGCGAATGGTGCCGCGGCACGTTCTGCCTCGGAACGACACCCGCAATCAGCACGAATTAATTTTTTTTTGACCGATAGCGTGCGGCGGACAGCCCCGAGGCAGCGGCGAACGGCCCGAGGCATGCGGCGAACGGCCCGAGGCATGCGGCGGACGGCTCCGAGCAATTCACAGACGTGCAACACTTGCATACGCATTCTGCCTCGGCTTGCCTCATTCGCGTTCGTGCTCAAGTCTGTACGCGGCCTAAAAAAGGGAAGGCTACGCAAAAATTTCTTTCAATTTTTTGTGCAGTTATATTAAGAATTTCAAAGAAAGCTGGGACTATCCTATACTTTGTTGGTGTCAACATTTTATCACAAACAAAGTATAGAAATATTTCTAACATATTCTAAAACTTTGTATCGCTTGGTAAAGATACCGACCTCGTCGTTCATTTAATTACAGCATAGACGAAGTATAAGATAGACCCATCACGCAATGTAATTTTGTGTCACACGCTCGGGGGGCTTGCGAGCCCCCTTACCATTTTCATGTCACACCCAACGTTATCGATTCAGTCTAAAATAAGATTGTAACGCTACGCGTGGTAGGAATTAGAATTCAACACGGGTAAAACAGAGATCATTTGAAATCCGCAATTTACAAATCGAGCGCCACGGAATTCGGACCTTCAGAAAAATTTCGAGCAGCCGCATTGGGCGCTTAATAATTCTGAACATTGATAGAAAAAAGGAGTGGCCCCTTTGGGCGTCTAATACTTCTCAATTTTAACGAAAAAAGAAACGGCAGTCACTATGGGCGCTCAAGGATGCCTAATTACAAGACGGAAGAACAGCAGCCGCTTTGGGCGCATAATAATTCCAAATTTTAATGTGAAAAAAAGCAGCCTCGTTTAGGCGCTAATGGCATGGATTATAATGCTTTCCAGTCTCGTTTTATGAAGAGAATCTAATAACTCGAATGTAATTACTGTTGAGAGAGAAGATTTGAAAAATCTCACACGAAAGAGTTCAACTTTAGAAATGTAACTCGTATTCGACACATTGAGCATCCCGTATGATTGTGAAATTAAAGAATGCTCGATTTGCAATTGCATCCATGCACCCCACGACACTCGTGCAACTTTCTGCGAGGCTTAGATATAAGAATTAGATTTTACTGTAAATTTCAATGTCGGCGGTGAACTAATACTCGGGGCAAATAGAATCCAATTACTATTACTTCGCTAAAATGATTAAACAGTGCATTAGAAACTTGCGGGAATGTCAGTAACAGCGTCAATTTGTAAAACTTTTCGGTGTACGATACGTGAAAGGGATCTGCTACACGCAAAGTACTAACAAAACAATTTGTCATCTTGTAATTTATAGCTTGCACGAGCTTTGAAGAAATATCATTTTTGAGCGCCGTAGTGTCTTGATCCCTGAAATGGAGAGAAATCTGCATGAGTCGTTGACAAATCGAGTCAAATCGTAGCGTAGCGAAAGCCTATGTTAAACTTACACTCACACGTCTAAAAGCACGCAACACACTTTTCAGCATTTCTCACCATTTCAGAGTAGTTGCTGAGTTGGACGCTGTGCACGAGTAGACGCCGCTAAATTCAGTTCTGAAATTAAGGGTCGATAACACAGTTTGGGTGGCGACACGCACATCCATAAGGTGATAGGTCTATCCTATACTTCGTCGATGATTACAGATTGTAATATTTAATTTGCATTCGCACCGTTTATAGCGCTGGAATCTCATTCCCCCTAAGTCGATAATGTAGGATATTACTTTAAAATGGGATACGCGACGCCCCGTATCATTTACACAAAATCACAGACTAAGGATCTTGTTTTGTGATATTAATAGTACGAAGTCCATAAAGAAAGATTAGCATCAACCTTATCTTTATTATGCGACACTGAATTATTATAATTATTTTTAGCTGCAGTCTACGTAGCATTACATAACATTTTCCATCTCATAATTTCTGTAAAGATAATGTTGCAATTTCGAACCAGTTCTAAATAAAACTAGTACATTATATATATCGACACTGCCGCCATTAACAAATCCAAGAACATATTTCCAGAAATATATATTCTATCATATTCTACGTTTATCGTAAATAATACTTAGCAGCGATTATATCATACCAATAAAGTCCACACTAAGATTACACGATACTTATGATTTATCTTCGAAATCGCTCCAATCTGTATCCGTTCGAAATAATCCACAAGTCATATAAATCGTAAATACCGTTCTATTTGCTCAAGATAAAATGAATCGATAAGTAAATCGAATGGGATATTTTGCTCCCAAATAAATTACTGAAACAAAATCGTTCCAAAGCTACCGAAATACTTAATTAAAAAATTATTATCAATAAATCGTTTACTGTATCTTATCGACATACAAAGGTCATTTTACCATTACAAAATTTGTATAAAAAAATACTTTTTTATAAAAACCCATAGTAAATACCACACAACACGATTTTTCTATTACTGAATTTTATTTACAGAAATCCACTTAAAAGTGGCTAATTCTTCAACCATAGCGTACATTTTCATTCCGCCAATGATGGGTGGCTTTTAAAGCATGTGTCTGTTCTTAATCAGAAAGCAAATGGTATCTCACTTTGGAAGATGAGATACGGCAATAAAATCCGAAAATTCCTTCGATAATATCTTCGACTGATAGTTCCTTTCACTTATCAGACACAGATATAAATTCAATCAGTTATTGGAAATGAAATTCTCATACATGCGAATCCCATGTAAGTATGTATCGTACGGTGGCCGTTATTTATACGTGTCGAAATTTTTTCTTCATTTCTTCGCTCTCACCCCCTAGAATGGTGTCATTTGCAGTGACGGATTTAACAGAGTGGCTGATGAGCAGTTGCCGCCTGGGCCCCTTCCCAGAAGGCTCCCCAGGGCCTCATCTCCCAAAAAAATTATTATTAAGTATAGGAATCTAAATATTACATTTTTGTTCGTATTACTACACTTGGCTCGTTTTTAGTAAACTACCTCTCCATTTTCCTGAAAAAAATGGGCCCCTCAGAACTTTTGTCGCCTAGGCCTTTTTTCTTAAATTCGCCATTGGTCATTTGATAACAAAAATACTTAGTCCCCGAAAAAGTTTATTGCAATCGGACAACAGGAAAGGCCTTAAAGTTTAAAATTCATCAATGGTTTGAATTTGCAGAATATCTCGAAAATGGTAAGCCCTATCGAAATTTTGTTCAAATAATATTAAAAGAGCATTAAATTTTCTACAATTACTGTATATATAATTTTTTCGTGCTGCCAACCATTTTCTAGATATGTAATAGCGGTTGAATATAAAGAATCGGCACTTTGCGCGTCGCATCTGTACGGCGCGTAGTGCGGACCTCTCTATCTTCGCTATTATCTAAAAAATGGTTGGAAGCACGAAAAAATTGTATATACAGTAATTGTAGAAAATTTAATGCTCTTTTAATATTACTTGAACAAAATTTCGATAGGGCTTTTCTAAAAATTCTTCAAATTCAAACCATTGATGAATTCTAAACTTTAAGGTCTGGTCGGCACCCGTTCCAGTTGCCCGATTGCAATAATCTTTTTCAGGGACTATTATTTTACGAAATGGAACCATATTAGGTGGTGAGAGCAAAAGAAATCGCAGATTGAAAATAAGGGCCACCCTAATGTACCTCTGTACAAGCTACAGGAGTCACAGTGAAGCCCGGGCATACGCTTAACTTTGCCTATTTCTCATAATTAATAATTAAAAACATTTTTCGCAAGTCCGGGTTGCCGCTGCAACTCCTTCGGAAGCGAAATGAAATGTTCGGAATAGGTGGAAAGATTCTTATTGTATTTAAATCCAATCGTGTTTACAGAAGTAGGTCACGATCCTGCGAAGCCGGTCCAAGAACGTCGAGCTACCGCCGTAGTTATTCATGACGGTCTGCATCTTTTCCACACTGTAATCGGACTCCTTAATGTTCATCGTCATTATCTTAACCATGATGCACAAGTGCGTGAACTCGCGGTAGGCTTCCTGGGATATCTTCTCCCTGTACCCCTCTTTGGTGAACGCCGACGTGTCGCACCTCATGTTCTTCAGCGTGTGGACCAGCGTCTCGTAATACAGATCCATAAGGCCTTCGATCTCATTGTCCGTGACGTCCAGCTGCACGCTCGAGAACAGATAAAAGAGCAGATCGCGTAACGGGCTGCTGTACAGATACATCTGGAAGTCGACGAATTTCACGTCGTCGATCTTCCCGCTCCCGTCCTGATGGAACAGCACGTTGTTCACCCAGAAGTCAGAGTGGATAATGGACACCCACGGGTCCCGGGGGACGTCCGCCCACAGGTCCCCTATCGTCGCGGAGCTCAGTATCTTCTGGCACCTGTCGTAATAGATGTTAATCTCAGGGTCCTCCTTTATCTTCTCCAGCATCGACTTCACTATGGTGGCCGCGTCGCCGTCTATTTGCAAGCACCTCGCGTGCATCTTGAACATCTCGAAGATGCCGGGCTTCTTCTGCTTCATGGCCATTCCTAAAGCGTGGAATCTCGCCAATGACTTGATGGCCATCGCCGAGTGCTCCAGGTCGTAACCTACGCAGAACATTCGAAACGAGACGTATAGTGGTATTATATTGCGGCCCAGGGCTTCTTATCTTGTTTTGGCTGTTAAAATTTCCATTGCGGCACGATTTTGATTTATTTAGAACCGCGATGTGTTGACAGAACTGGTTACGCCTGGTCGGCGGCATGATTCAGCGGGAAGAGAAATGTGAAAGAACTCGTTAAGATTTCATTGCTATCCAGGCGTCAATGCCACTGGGGGGATTGCATTTAACCCTTCGTGGTCACGCGGGGTGTGTTGCACCCCAAGAGCAATTTTCGATTTCAAATGTCGCACCTTTATGGTTTCCAAAGGAGATTTGTCGCAAAAAAAAATTTAAAAATCGGTTTTTATCCACATCCATGGAAAATCGCTTATTTTAAACTACAAATTTTATCATATCAAAATTTACATTTCTAGAAAAAGACCATTCGACCATGACTGTATAAGTATTACTAATGTACAATTATCACTGAAAAGTTAAAAGATATAAAAATACGAAAATGGTAATTCAGAAAATGGCGCTGGGGTACAGTGAACCCCGTGTGACCAATTTGCGATTATAAGAAGGTGTGTTCACGAAGGGTTAATAGAGGTAGCAAATATAATTTAAGGTATTAAATAAAATGGTACATTAATTTAGGTTTTTAAAGAAACGCCAAAATTAACGAGCACTGTATAATCTTGCGAGTAGTTCGCGTTCAAAATCGATACTGCATCAAAATTGGGCCTTATTAAAATAACTTGGAATCTCGTGTCCCCCGCGAGTGGACTTAACCCACCTATGCTTCTATCTCCAGTGTAGTAACCCTTCACCTTCAAGTTGTCCATAAGAAAGACTGCATTGTCATCGAACTCGAGGTCCGACTGCATGGACAGCCTCGAGCCGTAAAACTTGGGCAGGATATCGAACATCTCGTTCTTCCTCAACCCACATTCCATTTCCAACTTATTATACGCAGGCATCACGGTCTCGTACATGAAGATCTCCTTAATAAAGGTGCGGGAACTGTTGAAGATACGCCTCTGGAACTCCGTCGGCGGCAGCATTTTCGCGATCAGATTCAGCTCCTCCGTTTTCCCTGTCTGCCCATTTTTGCAATCAACGTGGACACTCAGGATCGTGCTGCCGTAGTTCTCTCCGGGCGGCAGCAGAGAATCGCTGGTGTAACTCTCCACGATCAGCTTGTCCCCGAGCCTCTGCCGCAGAACAGGCTCCAGATCACGCAGAACGATCTCCTTCAGTTCCTTGCCACTGTCATTCATGGTTACGCGTGCGGGTCCTCGACACTGTGCGCTCTGGTGTACCGTCGGCCGCTTGAATTACCGTTCCCTGACCAGCTACAGCCGCTCGAACACCGAAGACTGATTCCTGTTACGTTTTAACTATCCTTTGAATTTATAAGATCGGCCACCAATGGGGCCCGCGGATCACCGCTCTTATCAATCGAATACAGTACGCGTATTGCTGCGCAATCTAAATGGCCGCGCAATCGTAAACACAACGTTTATTTTCTCCTAGACAGCCCGATGCCGATAGCCAGCTTACACGCTGTACCATACCTCCACTTATCTCCCGTGTATGCGCTGATAATCATCGCTCCTCCGACAGATCTCCCCCACTTATTGCCGGTACATTGTTCTAACGGAGAGAGAGTCGATCGCTTTCTGTATCGTGGCCGCGGTGGACCTCTGAACGGGAACTTTCCTTAACGCGTTACGCTTTGCTACGTGGACATTCACGAATATTCAGCTTTGCCCTCTGTTGAATGCTTGCAGTCGCGCGTTTAAATGCATGGCACGCGGTGATACTTATTGGGAATGATGCTTGAGATATCTTCCAAGTGTGTCAAGGATCATCGGACCTTGGTGAGGTAGTAAGCATGGAAACGGATTTGCTAAATATGTACTTGGCTCTTGCAACTTTCGGTTGCTGGAAATGAAACGTTTTGTGTGGACATCCTTTATATTATAATGAAGGAGCATTATGTGGCAATGATTGAATTCAGTTCATTCCGCGGGTGGAGAAATTATCATTGAAAGACATAGTGATAAAAAGGATAAATTTATTTATGGAAAAGTATAATGATACAAAAATATGGCATTTCTGTAATAGTAAAACAGAAATAACAATGTAATAACGCATTGCTTATTAAAAGGGGTCTTGTAGTGTACTATATAGTATTTTCAGTAAGGAGTTTATGGGGTATGTAACATTTTAAGTATTTCAAATCCATCTTCTTAGAGTCCTTTTGATCAGAGATTTTATATATATATGTATATGATACAGTGATATTTGATATTGTTTCAAATCGACGTCTTTCCCAGCTCGTCGATTAGTTTGCTATGAATGTCCCATAAATTCTGTAAAAATTAAAATCTCATAGGTTTCTGTTTAATAGAACATACTTACAAATTGGTGTATGAAACTTAATGTGTTACCTGTTTCTTCGCGAAACGTTTTTCGTTTTATTATCGTGAATCGTATTAAAAATTTCGGAGCTAGAAATTTATCCAAAGAAATTTTCAATGCGCGTTATTAAATACTGAATATAGTATTCAATAAAACGCTGATTGATCAAATTTTTAAACAGAATATCTACAGTGGCGGACGAAAGAAAGTTTACACCCTTTAAAATCGCATAATTTTTTTAGAATTGGTCCAAACGGCTTGAGTTTTTTTGAGAAGCTAGAAGGATTAGTTTGCAAAGTGACGTGTTCCACCGTTTTGAAAAAAAATTGCAATTGGTTAGAATAGCGAGAAAAATAGTGGAGGTCGGAAATCAGTGATTTTCGACCTTATTCTGCGATCTTTAAGAGGTTCCGGTCTAAAAGTCGATTTTTTTTATTTCATTTCTCGAATGTTCAACCTTTTAGGAATATGTACGTGGTTAAAAGGATTTGTTGAAATTCGTAAAATTCCCGAAGTTATAGGCATTTGAGTAGCGGCAAATGCATTCACGTAAAACTTTAAACGCGTTTTTCTCGAAACAGTGTTCTCAAAACGGTGGGACCTGTATCTCCAAAAGTTATTATCCGATTCGACTGAAACTATTTTTATTTTGAAGAATATTCTTCTGACTAGGGGAAAGCCCCAAAAAATTGAAAATTTATAATTTTCAAAGGCGTTGAAGGGACGAAAAATATAGGGAAAAAGTGATTTCAAACTTCAAGTGTCGTTATTTTCTAAAAAAATGTAATTTTTGTAATTTTTTCTCATTTTCCTCCAAGCCAGAAGTATATTCTTCGAAGTGAAAAAAGTTTCAGTCGATTCAGATAATGACTTTTGGAGATACAGGTCCCAACGATTCAAATGAATTTTTTGACGCCTTGACTTTACCGACTCCCCAGTGCCGTCTGCAATGATTAATTATTAAACAAAAAATATATTTTTATAATTTAAGACATCCTTAATACAATGCGAAAAGTCCCATTAAATTATATATAGTAGTTTTCCTTTAATTAATTCCTAAAGATCACCTATTTTTCGGGGCTCTAGATCGGAACCTCCCTTTAAGCGTTTGTAGCTCAGAGCAACATTAACCGATTCTTATGAAATTTTCAGCATGTATAAAACTTAATTAAATCTACAAACGGGATTTTTGAATTTTCATTACAGGCTCACAAAAAAAGGTGGAAAAAACGACCTTTTTTGGTTTTTTCACTATTCCGACCAATTACAATTTTTTTCAAAACGACAAAACACGTCACTTAGCAAACTAATCCTTCTAGCTTCTCAGAAAAACACAAGTCGTTTGGACCAATTCTAAAAAATTTATGCGATTTTAAAGGGTGCAAACTATCTTTCACTGTACATCCAGCAAAATCTAAAAAAGTTTCTAGCACCAAATAAGTATTTTTGTTCAATAATGTACACTTTTGAAAACGCCTATACATGAACTATATTTACACAATGCTGAAAGAATAACTACCATTTTAATTGTTTTGTATTGACCGACGTGGGATTGCATCTCCATCTTCTTCGATCAATTTGTGATGCACAGCACTGAGAGCCTGTATACCATACAAATTCATTGCAGAACCAACTCAGCATTCGAATTGCGATTTAAATATTTTTAATCGGCAGGGTATAAATATTTAAAAAAAATTTCAACCGATACGAAGCTCGAAATGTACCTTGAAATATTTCACAGTCTTCACGCGCAGCTCTAAAGTTGCGTCTTCATCACAGATGATTATTGTACGAGGATGCTGCTGAAACGCTGATACGGTCCACATGTGATTGATGCCCTCCTCTATCGCCTTGTAAAGAGCGAACGCTTTATGTGATCCTGTGATGAGAATCATCACTTCTTTGGAATCCATTACCGTGCCGACACCGACGGTCAGCGCCTGCTTCGGAACTTTGGAAATGTCGTTTCCAAAAAATCTTGCATTAGCTTCCAAAGTATCCTGCGCTAGAGTTTTCACTCGTGTGCGCGACGCTAAGGAAGAACCTGGCTCGTTGAAAGCTATGTGTCCATCTGGACCGATACCTGGAGAATAAAATTTCATTATGCAACAAATTGCATGACGATATCAGTACATTTATAAATTACTTACCACCGATGAACAACTCAATTCCACCAGCTTCTTTAATTTTTCTCTCAAAATCATCGCATTCTTTCGCAAGATCTGATGCATTGCCATCGAGAATATGTACATTCTGTGGGTCAATGTCTATATGCTTGAAGAAATTATTATGCATATAGTAATGGTAGGATTCTGGATGATCCCTGGGTAAATCAACATATTCGTCCATATTGAATGTCTTTACATATTTAAAGGAAATTTTTCCCGCCTTGTGATATTCTATTAGCTTCTTGTACATCCCCAAAGGTGTGCCACCTGATAGTAATAATAAACAATAAAGATAACTGCCTTATTATATTAAAAGCTATGCTCTAAATTTTATCGAATAAAAAGATATATACCTGTCGGAAGGCCAAGAACAAAATACTTATTTTCATTTGGTTGGAAGTCTTTGATTCTCTTTAGAACATATTTGGCTGACCATTCTGACACATAATCCACCGTATCACAGATTACCAAACGCATTTTCAATTTATGCTGTATATAAACTCCTACTTAACACTGAAAAAAAAATACAAAATTCTGGTAGTTCCAGATGAAGAATTTGTGTTAAAGAAAATTGCACGAAAGAGGAGCCATCAATGATACAATTAATACTGTGATTAACAGTATCCAAGCGGTATATGGTGTGCTTTTTACCGATGTTCAATAAAAGTTTTATGAGTGTGTACGTTAGAGATATCTTTATGGCAATGACCTTTTATCGGAGCATATAGAAAGCGTAAAAGTGGGTTTTACTTAAGCTCCGTGCGTTTAAGATCCGTGCATTATTTAAGTGAATCTCGTAAATATAATTTTTATTGTTATTTATCTTTAAAATACGTAAGGAGGAGTAAACACGTCATATATGGCGCATTCGTTGCCGAAATTTATTCCGATACATCTTTGTAGCGCCGTGCGTACACGTGATTAAACTCGGGCACGTTGAGTGGCCCTTCGTGGTTTCGCTTCGAATAACTTCGAAGGTCAATAACCAATGGCTGTTGACCTTAAGACCGTATTAACTTGGATTAATAATAGGTTCTAGCGTCGTCTATTTCTTAATTTGAATTCTATCGAGGAAGCGGGAAACTATGACTCACCCTCGCGGCGAGGAAGCAAATAATAATACGAGAAAAAATACGAACCTGAAGAAAAAATGAAGAACCGCTCCTGAAGCACAGTCGGCCAGCCGCCAAATCAGCTGACACGGGACTAACCTAATCTCAATCCTTTGTTAGTTTGCAAAAGCATGAATAATCTGTCCCACTTACAGACGCACCATCGCCCCGAGCAAGATATTCAGAAGATAACGCGTAATCTCAATTATAATAGAAGTACTCGCTGAAAATAGAGCTTCCCGCTAGGTTTGCTTTTAATTGTACAACCGCAACACCTCGTCGTTTATTAAATAAAATATATTGATTTTGAAACAGTATGTCTTCGTTTTATTCTTAACCTTTCAACCGGAAAAATTCATTATTAGATTTAAATGCCTCGAGTTAAAGGTAAATATTACTCGCTGTTAGCAACAGTCGAGTTAAGTTCAGAATTTGGCGGGAATGGTTGGTTAAGATTTCTACCTGCGTTACTCGGACGATGTTGCTTGTATTCTAAAGATATTTATTTGCACATTTCGTGAAATTCGCATTAGCACGATGCCTGAAGTAACAATTAATAATGTTATCGTTAATTTCCCTTTTAAACCGTATCCTGTTCAAGAGGAATATATGGAAAAGGTGATAGAATGCCTTCAAAATAGCAAGAATGGTGTTTTAGAATCTCCAACTGGTAAAATTCTGTTTTAATATTTTCCCGACTACAGTTCAGACGATCGAAGCATCGAAATTAATTGACAGAAATATTTCAGGTACGGGGAAAACTCTCAGCCTTTTGTGTTCTTCTTTAAGTTGGTTATTAACGAAGAAAGCACAATTGCAAGCACAATCGTTAGTAGGCGCAATAGAGACACCAAATTTTGGAGGGCACTTTTTCAAGAAATTAAATAATGGACTCAAGGAAGCTGCCGGTGACTCAGATCCTTCCAGTGCATTTAACTGGGCACCACCGAAAATTATCTATGCGTCTAGGACACATTCTCAGCTGTCACAGGCGATGCAGGAATTGAAAAGGACCTCTTATAAACACGTAAGCGTTGCTGTATTGGGATCCAGGGACCAACTTTGTATTCATCCAGAGGTTTCCAAAGAGACCAACAGTTCAAATAAAATATACATGTGTCATTCTAAAGTCAAGTCTAGAACATGCTTTTATTACAATAATGTTGAAACCAGGTAAACTCTTCTTTCATAATATTTGATGCCTTAGCGGGTGTTATTTAAGAAATCGTTAATGAAACACACATTTTAATGTTCGCTTTTTTCTCGTAGAAAAGAAGATCCTCTTTTTAAGCAGGACATATTAGATATAGAGGATTTAGTAAAAGCTGGTCAGAAGCTCAGTTGTTGCCCATACTTCTTGTCCAAAGAGCTTAAACAAACCGCGGATGTAATTTTTATGCCTTATAATTACTTGATAGATGCGAAAACACGGAGAGCTCAAGGTATAGAGCTGCAGAATAATATTATTCTCTTCGACGAAGCACACAATATTGAGAAAACCTGTGAAGAGGCGGCGTCGTTACAGGTATTCAACTTGTGTAGCAATATTTAAATGGAATTAATATACCAGTAGTAAATAGGTTTCTTTTTTGCCTTCTGGCCTCAAAATGGAGTTACATGTGTTGTATGTGTAAGTATTTTTGGGACTGTTAACTCAAGATTGTGCTTTCGTTTTGACTTCCTCCTTCATCTTGAGCTTCTCTGCATCTCATTTTTTCAGAATCATAGGCATTAGAGCTGTTCAAGAGTACTCGTAAAAACCGAGCGGCTCTAAAGAATCGAGTACTCAAATTTTTTCGAGCGGCTCAAAGAGAACCAACGTCCAAACCTAAAGTCCACTTTATGAATTTCTCCTGTATTTTCTCTACTTATTCTACTTCCATCTCCAAATTTCTACTCTTTAGCAAGATACTTTTCACTATGCTTCTGAATATTCTCATTCTTCTCTCGAAATTGTTCTTGAACTGGAATTAATATACTATTTATAATGTATATACATGTTGATGCATGTGTTGAAATAATATAGTTACAAGATTTTAATACGTAGCTTTTGTAGATATGCAGTACAGACGTTGCAATGTGCATCGATGAAGTAACAGCGGTAATGGAAGACATGGCTAAAGATATGGACCAACAAAATGATTTCATGATGGAAAATGCTGGGAATCCCCAGAAAGATTTTACTGCTGATGACTTGTGCATTTTGAAAGCCATGTTTCTGGAATTAGAAAAGGCTATCGATGCTATAGAAATTGTAAAGCGTGATGAAGGAGATACATATCCCGGAGGATATATTTTCGAGTTACTGGAAAAGGCGCAAGTGAGTGACTAAAGAATTTTCCAACGCATACCCGAATTTTATGACGCGCATTTTCAATAATTATCTCTGATAGTTAACCCATGGCAAGGAGCAGCTAGTAATAGAGAAGCTAGAGAAAATTGTTACTTATTTGACAACTACAAGTACATCTCCGTTTACAAGGAAAGGTAACGCGCTGCAAAAGTTCAGCGACCTATTGAGGACTGTGTTTAGCAGGGGCAGTAGCGCACGCTTCAGGGAAAGAGTCAAGCAGTGTTATAAAGTATACATTCAATTGGAAGAATCGAAAAAGAATCATAAGAATGATATTTGGGGAGCAAAGAAAACGGTTTCGAAGAACGATGGCAAAGTTATCAGTTACTGGTGCTTCAGTCCTGGTTTTAGGTAAAATATTGACTTTTTGTACGCTTAAATATTTATTACAGTAATATATATATTTTGTAAAGCATGCAGAATTTAATGGAACAAGGTGTACGCTCAGTAGTATTAACGAGTGGAACGTTGTCTCCTTTAAAACCGTTTATATCTGAACTTGGAATACCGATTGACTATCAACTAGAAAGTCCACATATCGTAAAAGGAGACCAAATCTGCGTTGGTGTTCTTGGTCAAGGTCCTGATGGTTATTCGTTAAATTCTTCCTACAACACGAGGTATTTTTATTAAGCGCACTTTTATACAATATATGTTTACTGTATTAATCGGAGTATATAATTACTTTCAGGAACGATCCTAAGTATATAGGATCGCTCGGGCGAACAATATTCAATTTCAGTTGCCTGATTCCTCATGGCCTCTTAGTTTTCTTTCCCTCTTATCCAATAATGAAGAAGTGCAGAGAGGAATGGCAAAACACAGGTTTGTGGACAAAAATAGCAGACCGTAAAGTAATTATCTTTAATATTGTTGCGAGATCTTTCTTTATTTATTCCTTACGCGTAATAAAACTGTTCGTTTACATTTATTAGCCCATTTATGTGGAACCACAACAAAAAGACGGTTTCACAAACGTAATGAAAGAGTATTGCGAAAAAATCAGAGATCCTACTTGCAAAGGGGCTATTTTTATGGCAGTCTGTAGGGGCAAAGTGAGTGAGGGGCTTGACTTTGCTAATGCAAACGGTAGAGCTGTGTTAATTACTGGTCTTCCATTTCCACCTTTGAAAGATCCGCGAATCATTTTGAAACAACGATATTTGGAAGAAACCAGGGCTAAGGACAAAGAAGTAACTAGACCACAAAGTCGTATTAAAGTACCAATTGAAGAGCAAGTACCTACTTTAATTTTACGTTCCTTGTTTTTTTTTACTGTTTTCAGGCTTTGTCTGGCCAGCAATGGTATCAACTCGAAGCGTCGCGAGCTGTTAATCAAGCAATTGGCCGAATAATACGACATAAGAATGATTACGGAGCTATAGTTCTCTGTGATTGTAGATTCGACAATCCAAGCTTTAAAAAGCAGTTATCTGCCTGGCTAAGGCCTTATATTAAAAATTTTAGTAACTTTGGAATGATTACGAGGGTGTTAAGGGACTTCTATAGATACGCAGAACACACTGTAAGTTTCATTACTTCGTGAAAAGAATCCTTTAATTCTGAATTCACTACGTTAAAATTTTCTTTTCAGTTACCGCAACCAAATATGGTTAGCAGTTCTTCGAGTAATAGGGCTTTGTTACCTGCGACAACAGCATCTTTCGATACAACCGCGTCTCGAAAGATAAAGAATACTGCGAAACAAAGTTCTGAAGTAACATCTTTAGCAGAGGATGCTTTTGATATTGATACATATACTAATGGGAATGAAAAGTACAATAAATCAACTGAAGTGAAGAAAAAGAATTTCTCTGAGCTCCTAGCAATGGAATCAAAGCCTGCGATTAACTTCAACGATTGTAAGTTAAAAGAGAATTATACCAAGTGTGAACTAACGAAGAATATCGCTGAACCAGTTACAAAGAAAAGAAAGATAAAAATGCTGCCAGTGGAATTCAACGCATGCTTGTCTGGCCCTTCGACGTCTTCAGGCACGAGCACGGACAGTAAAGACAGTTCGAAGAATTTTCAACAAATATCCGAAGAAGTCAATAGTGATACTGACAAAAAGGCTTTAGGAAAAACGTATTTGAAGGAGGTAAATACTCCAAATCTCATACAGTGTATGAAATATTGAAAGATTATAATCGATAAGTTTCTAGAGCCTTGGAAATATTCTTTTATAAAGAATATTTAATAGTTTAAATGCATATATGAAATATATTTCTCAGGTGAAACGTTCTCTATCGGAAGTGAAGTACAAAACATTTGCAAAAATGATACAAGACTATACGAAGACAGGTAATTTCGAGGAGTTGCTGAAAGTACTTGGAAGCCTCTTCCCACCGAAAGAACTATTTCACTTATTTATAGGTATTCTTCTCCACACTATAAAGATTATTTGCAGTGTATTATTAATTTCCTATGATTTAAGAAACGCATAAATTTTTAGGATTTAAACATTTTCTAAAAAAGCAACACATTGCTGCATTTGAAACTCACGTTGCTTGTTTAAAACACGTGCAGTTATGATGCTGGAGGCCAGCAGAAATTAGAAGACTGATATCTAAATCTATAGAATGATTATTAAAATTTGTGATACAAGTGCATTAATAAATTACGTTATAGATTTGTATACTTTTTCTTCACAAAAGATCAACCGAAAATAAATTCTACTTTTTACCAAATGTTTAACTCCATTACATATTTTATTGTTCTGTATTAACACATGCTATAATCACATAGTAGTGTACAATTTTAAAATCTACAAATAATATTTCGTAATAATCTTGAAATACAAATATTATAAGTATATACAACCATTCGACCGTATATATTCTTTTCTTATCGCATGACTACAATAGATATCACTAATGTAAATATGTTGAAGTTTATCAGCATTGTTCTACCAAGTATTAATTTAATAATTATTCTATTTTAAAAAATGTATGCCCCTTTATAATACAAATCACGTAAATGGTTAAGCATTATGCGTACGGCTATAAAAATTAATATATTAACTGTTCTTGCTAAATACTTATACGTACTTGTATAAAAGCCGGACTTGGCGGAAACGTGTAAACATGCGTGTGATATTAGTCAAAAGATCTAACGTCAGCGAACAAGCATAGACCGTTTTTAGAAATGGAAATAAAATGCCATTGAAAATTCATTTAATTTTCAGAGCTCTGTACATGTATATATATGTTACACTTTACTTTTCAGTACGTCTCGAAGCATTCTTCTAAAAATCTTTCAAAGCACCGAGTACGGAAAATAAAGTTGTAGCAAATGATAATGTTAGCCGTTGAAGATAATAGTAGTTAAACTTACACGTCAAGCAATACATTCATTACATTCGAACGAAATCGATTATTTATCTGTGCGTTTGGACCGCACCGAACGAAGTGTACTCTTCCTTCCTCGTCTGTGTTTCTCAGTCGCATATTAAGCTAACTGTACCATTTGTAACTTCTAATGACGTCAGAATGCATTCCACTCCGACACTTTTGGCTATACGTGTTTAAAGTATATACGTTGTTTTTTTGTTACAGAATCTGATATATGGAAATGAATATCACATTTCTTTTTTTTTAATTAATGTGTTATTTTATGAACACATAAAGTTAATGTCTCCCTTACAAAAATCTGTTAAGAATTGCAGTTATTTTTTACAGCTCCATGGTATGAACTCCAGTCGCATCTTTATTACTATCAGCTTCTTTTTTAATTAGTGCATTGGTGACGATTTCTTGATAGTATTCCACAAACACGCTTCGATTATGAGAGATGAGTATTAAGAATTGAGCCGCTATGGCCGTCAACTCTTCTTGAAGCGACGAAAGCCCCGGTGGCACTTGTTGCGGTGCTGCGGATTGAGATGATATTATTTTCTGCAGGAACTGCCGAATTCTCAAATCTGAAAAGTCATAAAATGCGTGAAGGAAACTTAATTAAATTTCATGATTAATAAATTTCATTCGCGATACTTACTTATAAGGTGCCTGATTTTATGTTCTGGTTTCATCAGTTCCAATATTTGTCCTTCTAATAATGTTTCCAACTCCGGTGTTAACTGAGCAGCACCAATGTCTTGTAATGTTGTACTTAAGTCTGTCTTCACTTGCAGCACGATATTTGGCATTACAGTCTCCAAGTCCCTAAAAGCATTTTACATAAAATTCAATGTGCAATTCTATTACCTACGTACAGAATCGCACACCACTGTGTACATACTTATTTGAATGTACAGAATCCAGCAGCACACTAAGATGCTGTTTAATATCTTTCTTGAAACCCGATACTCCATGAATTGGTGGTCCCACTGTGTTGTTTATCAGCAATATCACAGATCCCGTGATGCTTAGCCGACTGGTTTTATCGCGTAATTCTATTAACCTACCTTGGTCGAGCATCAAAGTCTGAAAGAAAATATATTAACGAGATTAGCCTGCGCAAACTCATTAATCCACGCGATAGAAGAAAGGCACGCGCAATTTATAACCATACTTCTGCGTCCGGATTAAAATCCCATTCTAGGAGATCAAGATACGCTTCGGTTAACAGACCATGCGTGATCTGTCGCACAACGTTCACGTCTGACGAATCGCCAGTAACATTAACAGAGTCGAAATGCCTTAATAGCCACTTCTCAGTGTATTGCAAGCCGTTTGCATTGATTTTTAGAAACTCGGCAAACTTTGCTTTCTCGTACTCGATACTCGACGCAACTATATTCGGTCTCATCATAGTTATAGTGAAGTTTGCCAGATCGAGCCGCATTAATTGCAATACGTCCATTATACCTTTAAATACTTCGATCACATCTGTCTTCAGACTGAGTTCATTGATCATCGAGTCTCTTACCGGCGCGCACACTTTGCTCATAATTGAAATCACATATTGCGCGTAATGATGGAAGTCCAAAACGCCTTTTTCCGCTTGCTGTTTGATTAGTTCTACGTCGAGTACCTCTTTTAGATTTTCTCGGATCTTTGCGTGGTGCGGCAACACCAGCTCGTCTAATGTCTTGGAGAAGCGAGGGGAATTATTAATATACGAAGCTCGTATCGCTTGAGAAAATCAATACGAATATATTACCTCTTTAATTTCTTGTAGCAAGACCAACGCCTGCGTGTAACTTGGAGGATCTTCGGCTAATTGCTCGGCTAACAGATTCCAAAATGCTTTGTGCATAATTTCTTTCACTTTTCTGTGGAACGTACCATCGTCGGGATCGAGTTTCTGTAATTGAAAGTTCTTGTCCACTGCGATTTCATGAGCCAAAGCCATGTTCTTCATGCCATTAGCAGCCTTTACGATTTCTTCCAGCGAAACAAATTTTGGCGGGGATGCTCCTATTAATCCGCTCACCATGAGGTTCGGTGTCTTTTCTCTGCAAAGTATTAATTTAATCGCAAGCTGGTCCAATATTTCTCGGATAATTGGACGATCGGATAATTTACTCTTTCGCATTTTCTTCTTCCGTCTCGGTGTGAGAACTAGACTGGTAATCTATAGGTGCTGATGTACCAGCTTCGTTAACGTTGCATTTTTGTTTCTCATCGTTTTCCATTTTTTGATTCCTATAAAATATATCTTGTTATAAATGTACTGTAACGAAAAATCATGTTGAAACGTTTAAAAAGTGTTATGTACACTGCAATAGGTAACACAATGCTTGTTATTAAATTCTTAAATATCGTATTCAAGAACTCAATATCAATTATGAAATCGGCATAAAATATTGCCTTTTAAATTAAGGCGTATTAATAACAAACAGGACTATTTAAATTCCATAATTAATATTAAAGGCGAAGCCAAAAATCGTTAACACCAAACACAACGCAACTGTTCTCTAATAAATATCCAACACTGTTGTCAAACAAAAGCACACTGACCAAAACAAAATACCAGGAATGAAATTTAACAGTGCCACTGAGCCTGGAAGTTTGCGACTAATGAAGAAACAGCACAGAGTAATACCCCATATTACTCCAGCACCGACCAAAACTTTATTCCTAACAAAAAAGCATTTAACTGTGCACATGATATTAAAATAAAAACAAGTCTCATTTTAAGTGATAAATACAATATGGAATTTCTCTTTAAAAGTAGAGTAAAGAACTGAAAACTATATAGAATAGAATTATATAGAATTTCTGTTTTACCATGGAGCAATGAATTTGAATTTATGCCTAAAGATTATCTATATTTCTTTCAATAAGATAAATACAATAAAAAAATTCTTATTAGATTATGGAATGCGATAACTTATACAGTTTACAACATATAAATTTAAAATACGGAAGTATAAAACGTACCTGTCTGGCATGGTTAACGTTGAATTCAAATGTTTAGTTGTAGCATGATCTGCACTCAGAGGCAGCTGGCAGTTGAATGCACTGGTTACTGAAGAGAAGGAGGTCAAACTTTGTCTATAAAAAGAACATCCACAAGGTACATATAAGAATCATCTCCTTCCTACTTCATTTCAGAGGACTAATATAATATTTTTATTTCCAACAACCTGCCATGTATTTTTATGTTCCCTGCAAATTACTCAATATACGAAATATTTCAGTTGTCAATGTATTAATGTATTTAGTAATGTAATGTAGCATATAAAAATCTCATTAGGTTTATGAGACACGAAATTGCTCTGAACAATTTCTGCTTCCATTAAATAGAAGTGCAAAGAAGTGGAAACTTTCACATCCTTGTTATAAATTTAAGTGGATTCATGTCAAGCTCACGAGAGGAAATTTTAAGATAGTATTTATCTTAATTATTGATTCGGATATTTCCGTTCCATTGCCAATACAGATGTACTGAACCATTTGTAAACATTCGGAGATTATTAAGTATCTATTTAATACGCCACACTCATCGATCAGTCAATAAGTATTGATCTGTTTACAAACGAAACCAAACTACTGTTTGTTTATCCTGCGACTTCGAAGCACATTTCCCCGATCAGTAATTTGAAAACGTTACGAAGCTGCTCCTTTGTGTTCAATGACTCTCAACGATTCTTAAAGTAATTACACTTTTGCTGGAACGTCGAAATGTAAGAATCGGACGGAATCTTACCCGTGCTGATGTTTTACGAAAATATTCGAGCATTCGTCATAATAAAATTCATGTTTCTATGGCAGATTTATTAACAATTTTACGTGGAGATCGTCATGTCGAAAGATCAATTGCGTCCCAAACAGCTGTGAATTGTGTATTTACAACTTTGTAGGTTGCTGTTCAATAGTGAAGTCAGGCGTGAATTCACTTTCAAAACAGTAGCGTCCTCTGCAAATTGTCTTTTTCTCAATTTGTCATCCTCGATAATTATCAATTTATATTAATATTACCTACGATTATTACACATCTATTTATATTATTTAAACTTGCAAATATCTGCGATCTAAGATAGTTTAAGAACATAAAGAATCTAACCACGACGCTTTTGAAAATGCGTATTTTAAAACTTATTAAAATTTAAATAAATTTCCGTATACCTACTCTATTTTCTCATGAAAAAAGTTCGAAAATTTGTGGTGAAACCACAGCTTCAGTGGGCAAATAAAAGATTGTTAATATATATCTAAAATCAACGCGAGAAATTTTAACTTTCGATAGATTAACTTTCAAGATAAAGATGCGTAATCATATCGTCGCGATAATAAAGTCTCGTATCTTGAAAGTCTCAAGGTATACGTGACATTGTCTTCCTTGGAAGGTGATGTGACTCATTCTTGTCTACCTTGAATTTGACAAAGGCCGCGTTGGGTTCCGATAAACGAACTCGTCTGAACGTTCTTTGTTGAATAGAAGCGACCGATTAAATTGCATTTGAATAATATTAAAGAATGTACGATTTCTTTACGGCAATTAAAAACCTTATTGTATAATTACTTTTTAGATACGATTATCTAAAAATTAAAAGATGTTCAACTAGTCTATCCTTCAGAGTATAGAAATAAGTAAAACTTTTATTATTTAGGCAGCAATGGCGCAAAAGTTACTTATTTCGAAAAAATAAAAATAGTAAAATTTTTTTACACACCTCATTCATAAGAAACTAACGAAGTGAACACATCATTAAATTGTTCATTTGACTACGCAGAAATGTTTTCATAAATCCTGCAATTACTTTCAACATTATAATACTTAAGCGCCATATTATTAATTGCTTTTAAATATATAAACACATATCGTGTGCAAGGTGGACCAAAATTTTGAACTAGAATGAACTTGCGCGCTTGTTACAGCGCAGCCCTGCGCGGCTGTCATTCGTTATCTGTTTTGCTGTGCGCTAATACAGGTTTTATCAAATTTGCACATTTCTCTTTCAAGGTTGCAGGGAAAATTCTTTGATAGTGCTTCAAAATTGATGAATCGAAAGCACGGTAACTTGGTCACAAAAGAAATCAGGTAATGGAGTGTCTCGCATCAATCGCGCGTGAAGAGAAAACCGTGCAGCGGCTTCCAGTTGTGCGCGTGGACAACAGAACCGGCCACACGCGCCACCACCATATTGCGTAAGGCCAAAATTGGCCCGTCAAAAATGTTAAGCTGTGGTAGAGTTATCGGACGATTTCCAAAACTTACAAGGCACTCGCATGTTAACCACTTCTCTCGGCCCCTCAAATACATCGGTGAGCAACTATCCGATCACTTCTCCAAGAAGTATCTTCCATTTCCACTATGAAATGTTTCTTCTGTTTTTCGAACTTGCTGGTTCTCTCCGTTTAAATATCTGAATTAATTCTCCATTCCACGTCGCAAGGCCCCTGGGAAGAAAGGGAATTTTATAACCGCTACGTAAACCCGCCCTTTTAACGACAGTTTTTAAGTAACACTCCTTTAAATTTGCGTGCGGCACGTTCGATCTGAAGTGTACACCACGCGACATAACCTCGAAGCTGTTATTTTTAAAATTCCAGTATCATTAGTAAATATTGAGTAATACTGGTTTCGACTGAAAGTTCGATGTGTTAGTTATAATTATGTTCCGTACTATGCGTTTCTCGTTCTGTAACGAAATATTAACACCTGCATTTTCGTTTTATATGTTAGTGTGTCTGAAGGTGGATATGATTGATTTGACATTGAGTTAATTTATCATTATCTATTATAGCTTTTAATGTTCCGCTCTTTTTCTAGGAATTGTTAGCGTCAATAATTTACGGTACAGTAGCAATGAAAGTGACAAAAAGCCATATAAGTCTCCAGGCACCACTATAAAACCTGAAGAATGTGTACCTGAAAGTACGTATTCCAAACCAAAGAAAAGCGTCCCTGCGTGTGAATCTTATCCTAATGCATCTTGTCCATCATCTTGTTATGAAGTTTGCGGGAGGCAGGATGACCCGCAGAAATGTGATAAGCCACCGCCGCCGTATTGGAAGATACTGGCTACTTTAATTATAGCAGGAGTTACAATATACGCGGTACGGTATCGTTGATAAATGGTATTTTGTTACTTTAACTCTCGATCGTTCGTAAGATGGCTTAATGGAATTATCGGCAGAGCTCGTTGCGACATGTTTCTGTTTCTTTTTCTTCCTTTAATATTTTTATTTAAATGTATCCCATAGATATCTTCCACAAATTTGTTTACATCCAAAAAATCAGATCCTCAAAAGGATGTAAGTAAGAGTAAGTTGAGCTACAAGTTATCGCAATTAAACTCTTGTGTTCGATGCGGGAAGACAAGATTAACTACTGTTTGCGTCAAATTTAGGAAAAAAAGATGGAAGGAAACACAGAAGGTCGGCGCAGAAAATTAAATCTCCAGCTTCTTCTAGTTTAATTCCTAAAGAAGTACCGTACCTTCTAATAGGCGGAGGAACCGCTGCATTTTCTGCATTTAGATCAATTAAATCTAGAGATCCTAAAGCTAAGGTATATCGCTACAATCCTGTTACATTGATAGCTCTATTCCATTACTGCGCCATGCAGGGTTAGTGATGTAGCTGTCTTGTTTAGGTTTTAGTAATAACGGAAGAAGGAGACTTTCCATACATGAGGCCACCGTTATCTAAGGAACTTTGGTACAATACAGATAGAAAGACAACGGCACAGTTATTTTTTAAGCAATGGAATGGAACACAAAGGAGGTAATTGTTTGATAACCATGGATACATCGATTTAACTAATTCATCGTGCCTTTATTATATTGCAGTATATTTTACGAGCCGCATGAATTTTATTCGAATGTTAATGATTTGATTGAGTCCGATAAAGGTGGGGTAGCTGTAGCCACGGGTTGGAAAATTACAAAGATGGATGTTCCAAATAAAACTGTAACACTGGACGATAATTATGAAATAAAGTACGATAAATGTCTTATAGCAACTGGTAAGTGTAGAGAATTCCTTTTTCAGGATATAAGGTACAAAGTTTTCACCCTAATTCCCTTCCAGGTGCTTCGCCTAAAAAACTTCCAGTCTTTGAATCCCTCGAGGATGACCTTAAAGAAAAAATTATAACATTCAGAACAAGGGAAGATTTTCTTGACCTAGAGGAGAACGTGAATGATGCTAATTGTAAAAATATAGTAATAATTGGTGGCGGATTTCTCGGATCGGAACTCGCTTGTTCACTTGCACGTAATTGTACGTTCTTTTAACCTCTCTTCCCGTCGCTATAACTGTCCAGTTGCCAATGAATATAAAGACTATATTTTCGTTCAGTACCTGAGGATAAAAGAGTATTTCAAGTATATAAAGAGAAATTTATAATGGACCAAGTGTTGCCGGAATATTTAAGCGAATGGGCAACAAAGAAAGCAATACTAGAAGGTGTTCAATGTATTCCTAGTGCTGAAGTTGAGGACTATACTTACAAGAATGGGGAACTGTCGCTCGTTCTTACGGGAAGTCGTATTGTACGTCTACATTCCATGATTTATATAAATATGTCCTACGAACATATGTGTAATCATTTTGTTTTATCTATTTCCATGAAAAGCTTGATGCTGATCAAGTGGTTGTAGCAGTAGGCGTTGAACCAAATACTGATTTGGCAGTCGCTTCGCATTTAGAAACAGATCCAGACATAGGTGGCTTCCTTGTTAACGCAGAGTTAGAGGCAAGGAGTAATCTTTGGGTTGCTGGAGACGCAGCTTGCTTTTATGATATCAGACTCGGTAGAAGGAGAGTAGAACATCACGATCACGCCGTAGTTTCGGGAAGATTAGCGGGAGAAAACATGACTGGTGCAAGTAAGTTGAAAGATAGCATTGTGAAAGTTATTATAGGAGGGAAAGATAATGAATCTTTTATTCTTTCATCAGGAAAACCGTACCTGCATCAGTCGATGTTTTGGTCAGACCTAGGACCAGAAGTGGGATACGAAGCAATCGGTATTGTGGATTCATCACTGCCAACTGTAGGTGTTTTTGCGAAAGGGGCTGAAGCAACGGCCACTAATAATTCAGCCGAAGCAACTCGGTCCGCGAGTGAAGAGGTAACGAATAGGACGCTGATCTTCTAATCGCGTTATACTCGCTTGATTCTTATAGCCGATGTTTTTAAGATACAGAAATCAAGGTCCCCGCAAGCACTAAGTTCAGTAAAATCAGAATTAGTAACAGAACTGTCCCAAAGTACAGACGAGCATGCGGGTTCGAATGGAAATGATAAATCGGTATATACTGATGATACAAAACCAGCGACAGAAGAACCTAAGAGATACGACGACTTTGTAAAAGGTGTCGTCTTCTATTTACGAGATGACATTGTGGTTGGCATAGTTCTTTGGAACATCTTTAATCGAATGTCGATTGCTAGACAGGTACGTGTACGA
Organism: Andrena dorsata; assembly: GCA_929108735.1. NCBI lineage: Eukaryota > Metazoa > Arthropoda > Insecta > Hymenoptera > Andrenidae > Andrena > Andrena dorsata. The sequence goes on along the minus strand of OV815488.1, from coordinate 78,337,021 downwards.
AACGCGAGGATCGTGTAAAGTAGAATGGATTTGTCTTGTATGCAGGGCTTGAAACGGTTCCGAAAATAACTGTTTAAAACTGTTATATAAAGGTTCTGATTAAAACGATCGTGGAAAACCTTTATTCCAAATAACTGTTACGAAGAACCGAAATTTCCAACTATTATCTGTTTCGGTTACAGTTCCTATTTTCCTCCTGTTATCGGTTCCCATAACCGTTATTTTTTTGGTTCTATAAACTGTTCCAGAATCAATTCTCGTCTCGACTTTTCCCTAATTGATATCATTCATTATTGTATCCTTATAGAAATCCTTATAGAGACAGGAGGCACTTTTAACTTCCAATTCTGAATAATACAGTGTCTGTGAATGTAAAAAGTATGTGGCTGATTTATTTATTTCAAATGATATGTATAAATGTTTCTCCTTTTAACGATATCAGTTAGGGAAAAGTCGATGCAGGAATTGATTCTAGCACCGTTTCGGAACCGATATAGAATCGAAAAAGTAACCGAAACAGATAATAGTTAGAAATTTCAGTTCTTCATAACAGTTATCAAGAATAAAGTTTTTTCATAGCCGTTTGGAGGACCGAAATCGATATTATAACAGTTTTCAAGCCCTGCTTGTATGCGTTTGTTGCAGGTCCTCGCCAGGGGCACAAAGTATGATGACTTAAACGAAGTAGCAAAACTGTTTACCATTCACGACGACTGATTCCGTAGCCGCAAAAAAATGTGATGAATACATGACAATATCGTGTCATTGCTGTATATAAAGTTATTTATCCATCAATTCTGAAACATTTTTACAAATAAAATCTACAACTGATATCTTATTCCTGAGTCCAAAAAGGTACGACTTGTATAAATATTGCACATACCGCGTACAAAAGTATTTCCAAATGAAATCCAGAGACGAAAGCATTCTTATAGGCATTCAGACGTGTTTATTACATTATTACTAAATGTGAACTTTATTAAGAAATAAATAAAAGAAACAAACTGTTTTATTAGTTACTGAAACAGAGTTTAATATCATTGGTTAATATACATGCATGCGTACGCATAGAGTATGTTTCGTGGTACACTAACAAATGTATACGCACAAGTACGAACGTTCGTCGAGAAATATAAAAAAAATACACTCCGCGAATAACGCGTAGGAATAAATTGTTTCAAGAGAAATTGTCATACATATTTTTAAATGATTATTCGCATTCTCTTCTCTTTTCATTCTGTTATTTATTCAAAAATTGGTTGACGCTTTATATTCTGCCAAGAGATTCTCATGCTTCGTGTATCAAATCAAATCCTTTTATGACCAGTTTCGGTGAAATTTTATTTCCATATCTTCTATCTAAGATATCCATATATCTGAAGTAATTATGACATTGGTAATCATCTAACACCTGTGTAACAAATATAAATTACAAGTATACATACTAAAGTCAATATTGCAGTATATACGTACTATATGTTCAGGCCACTGTTTTCCGCATGTCACGTTTCGCATTAGCGTCTGTTGACAGTGGTGCAGAAGTGATACACAGTAGTAGATTATATAATCTGGCGAATATAGTACACAAGTAGCCAGAAAATGCACGATCTGAGGCCAGGGCAGTATACCCCAGAAACATTGAGACATCATTAAATTACATATCAAGGACCAATCAATTCCAGAAGTACTCTGCGTTGCGAAATAAATGGATTAACGAAATTGACAGAGAATTAGTCACGGGACGCGATGGAAAATTAAAACGTACCTTAAGTGCGAACTTGATATTTGGTAGTTCGTTGCTAACAATGCTTTCCAAGATTTGCATGAACGTAAACTGTATGGCACATTCTTCCTTGATACTTCTGTCTATCACCTTCCCCAAAGATGGCCACAAAAATTTCGTTACTGGGAACTGTATTAACTGCGTAATAAATGTCTTGCACCTGCAATTATCAGATGTTAAAGTATCATCTTGAAGAGAATTTCCAGAGGTCGATGATGATGAATAGCGTTCTGACGCGCAATTTTATTAAATGATGGTGACTAAGTTTTCCACCTGAGACCTGTCGATGATGATACTTGGCTAGCTAGAGTTGCCCTAAATTTTTCTTTGAAAAAGTGCTGGCAAATTTAGCAGTGTTCTGTCAAGAGATTCTTGCGACTGTACGCGAGAAAGTCTTGATAAAATATCTTGGATTTGCTAGCGGAGGGTTTATTCGCAGTCATCTGAGACATTTATTTGCAATATACATGATACTTAGAACATAATTTCTGTGTCAATTTTTTCAGAAGGATTTCCTTAACTATGTCAAGACATGTAGTTTGTTAAAAAAATAAATGAATTAATACGTACTTCGCCATGTCTCCTTCACAAATAATAAACACTGTTGATAAAAACCAATCGAAGCCATCAAATTTCTTTGGTCTCTCATACTGTATAAATTCATAACACGCATTGATAAATTCCTGTAACTTCTCTCTCGTTTCGATTGTATTTTCCAAAATGTCATTTTGATCCGCATAATACAGCGCTAAATTGATCCCTTGTATTTCCTCAGCGAACCAAAAATCTGTTTTCGAGGATACGTTCTCATTCCATTGAAGATGTTGCCCCCACTCCGCAGTGGGAATTGCTTTCTGCATTTGGTCCACTAATTGAATCAATGTTCGGTTCTAAAGAAATATGTTTGGTAAAAGTTTAATTCAGGGAATGATAAGATTTCAAGAAACTGATCTATAACACAAAAGTGAAGATTGAAATATTTACTTTTACTGGCTCAGGCGACGCTGTATATGCTTCTCTGACTTGCCCAACCCAATCGCTATCTAGCAATCCAGGCTTGTCCGCTTGAAGAATATTTTCTAGCTCTGTATTATAATCATCTTCTGAGACGGACGCAGCTTCCTTGTCCAGTTTTGCAGGTGGTAGTTGAGGCAACTCATATTCCTCTGATTTGGAAGTTTCTTCCTCGTCCATACTCTTCACGAAATACGTTTTAGATATAATTTTATGCCTTAGCAGCACATAATCGTCAATATATTCTGTACCCATTCCTTCTTTTTCAGTTTCTTCTGTATCGAAATTTTGTAGCTTCAATAAAATATCCTAAAAGACATTCGCATTGTAAAAGAATATGGAGTGGATTAAAATTCTAGAATCTTGTTTGCGCAGTACCTGGAAGTCCAATAGTTCTAGTAAATATATATTGATATTTAAATTCCAAATTACAGCATTCAGCGATAAAAGACCCAAGTAATGATAGTTCGATTCAGGATTTACTGATTCTCTAAACAGCTCATGTAAATTCAGAGGGCAATTCTGGACATCGTTGCTGTACGATTCATTTATGTTTGTCATGAATGCAGAGAAACCTAATAACGCTTGAAATGTATAACTGGCACTAATGAATTAATATTAAAGCGAACCATTGTACCATAGCGTAGTCTTACATTTCAAGTTGAGGGAAAAGAACGTTAGTATGTGCAAGAAATTTTTAATATTCTCGTGGTCCCACGGATCGTGAAAGTAATACGGATCTTCTAATATTTTACATGTTTCCGAAAGCAAAGACGATAAAACGTGGGGCGCCAAATTGGCAAGCACGTTGTATCCCAATTGAAAGAATGTTGCTGTAGTCACGAGGTTTACTACTTCCATCGATGTCCATGACATTCTTAAAGGTGCGATGGACCCTTCGATTAATTCCTGAAACACCGATGATTCTTGGACAAGGGCTTTCAATCCAAATGGTATAGACACCATTTTAAGTAATAATGCATTAACTGCACTGTAAATAAAATTTTACTTCGTTATATACTTTATCGAGAAAGGGGATCGTAGAAGAATGGAAATTTACCTATTTATCTGTTGTGCTTTGTTTTCATTCTCGAAGTAAGATTTGTCTAATTTGTTATAGAAATACGATACAGCGGGATAGAATACCTTCTCTATTTTATGCTGTACAATTTCATACACATCGAACACGTCAAATAGCTTCTCTATTACTTTGAATAATTTCAGGAGATATTCAATATTGATTATAGAAAATGGTTGTTTCAGCATGTTCGATGCTATTACTACGATAAACATTGCTGGACATTTTGACACCCTGTTGTCAAAATTTACCGTATGTTCTTTACATTCTGATATAAGAAACAAAGAGCCGTCGACTGTATCCAGCATGTGTAGGATGATGTTTAACGTATGGGGCCATATTTTTATGTTATTTTCAGAGAGCGACGGTAGATGACATAATGCTATGTGATAAAACTCGTGGTCGTATAAAATTATTGGCTTATCTAAAATAATTTCTAAAGCGTAACAAGAAACGTCGTATACACCATTTAATGTTTCCACAGACAATTTATTCAGAGCTTTCAAGGAAGCGATCAGAAAGTCAGATATCGAGAATGGGCTTTCGAACGTGCTTTCCCCCAAGAGTCTTTGGCCTGCCTCGTAAGAACAGAGTTGAGACACGAAACATAAACAGTGGAGATAAGTTACTGTCTCTACAGTGTTTCCGTTAATGATAACTTCCATTGGATCGTCATAAACAGACACTGTTATCGAGCGAGGAGGTTCCTCCAGTCCTTTCTGCACGTAACGCATTACGTGCTGCAACAAATTCTGCGATTTACTTAGCGCAGCCAGAAACATTCTTCTAGTAGCGAGACTGATGATCCACTTCTTACTCCAGTCAGCGCGTGGTTCTAATACAGAAATGATATTCAATATATTTAATCTCTTATGCTGCATCGTGTTACCAAATTCATGGCTAGCCAAGAATGTCATAAACTGTTCTATCAATTCTTCTGTCAATTTGTCAGCGGTTCGTACGCATTTCAGTTTCTCTTCGTTGTAACGCATTATCAGGTGCATGATACGATATATCCTTTCGTGCAAGAAGAATTTGAAATTAATCCCAGCGATTAGGGTAGGTAACATCTCAAATGTCTTCTGCGACTGGTATTGAGCGTCGAAGGCATTCAGTAAGTTTGTGTACACGTTCTGGGGTTGCGAGCAAGTAAGTAGCTTCGCGTGAACTTGCAAGCTAGCTTCAAAGATGGGTCTACTCTCGTCGGTGAGACCATCCAGTAAAGCCTTTTGAAGCGAGTCCCACACCGAACTGTTACTTATATGCGACAGCTCATTTTTTAATAAAATTTCGTAGCCAGCCAATCTAACATGAGCAGGCTTGTCGTGGCTGATTTTATCGAGAATAACATTGTAGCCCTCGTCATTGATTAGAGGAGAATTCCAGTCTTCGCTTGTTTGATCGCTAATGCAAGAGAGGGATGATCGAGGTCGAGATTCAGAGATCAAAGTTGACGCAGATCTTGAGGCAGACTGCTCGACAATAGTAGTTCTCATAGAATTCAAGAGAACAGACATCTCCTTGGAGTGTATGATCTTCTGTGCTATGTCAGTATAGTCCTCATCTTCTTCCAATGATTTCTCTATAGTAATTTCGAACTCTCTCTTTAAACACTTTTTTATCCACTTCTCAAGATTCGGCGAGATATTATTCTCCATGTTCGAGAAATTATTCAAATATATTTACGCGAACATGAAGTTAAGAGGAACCGAAGCATTTGCTCCAAAATTCCAATGTTTTGAATCAGTTTCTATGACTACGATTTCAAGTGGATTGCGGGGTATGTATATCCTACGCTATGTAATAAAGCCACAATCCTTTTACTTCTGTAACGTATGTCTCGCGGTCATTTATAACAAATTTATTAAAAAAGTATTATGACATTTAATAATAAATCCTTATGTAATAACAATGTTTATAATTTGATCACAAGTGAAGTGTAACGCAATGAAATTAATATGTACAAATTATATAGTTTTTAGAATATAACAGATATGCGATATATCTTATACAAAGTAAAATCATAGACTTTTAAATATTATATATAATTTCAGTAGAATGTCTCGTACGTTAAAATTCTAATCTCGATAATAGCCACATAGTGCTTTTAACGGGCAGCCACTATAACGTTCGGAGACTTTGATCGTAAGGCGTGAATTCCTCCTTGTAAAGAACAAACTCCCATTACGCTGCATTTTACAAGGAAATCTGCAAACTATAGAGAACACTTGGATGTTAATACTGTTCAAGAATGATAGATAATTTCGTGGATTTAATATTTACCAGTGCGTTATTCTGATCGTGTGGTCCGATGATTACAACAATGCTGTTTTTATTCTCAGACAGTGGTTTTGCGTGCGGTCCAAGAGTTTCGATTTGAGTTTGGGAAAGTTGTACACTTGTGAATGGAATGTTAATACTCCCTACTACAGCACCTCTTTCAAATCTGTTTAAAGAGATTAATAACCACATTTATTTGATCTCGAGTTGAACTGTGCTTTCTGTTCAATAAATTGGGACACTCACTGTATATTATTTCGTACGTCAACAACTATTAATCTCTCAGGATTATTGTGTAATAAATTCAGAAAATCATCAACACTAATTCTCGGCATTCTCTCGGTACCCGGTTCTGGTTCATGCCAATCTATATCCTATAACACAGCGCGTTACTTGGAAGCTTTTAAAAGCACTACCGAGGGAACATCCCGAACACGGAAATTCAAGAAACTCTGAAACTTTGTGAATATGTAGGGGATTTCCTCCTGATTACAACGTAATTTTTGTTTGCCCAATTCACTCGAAGGGGGTAAAATTAACCCCTGACAATTCGGCTATTTTCCGATTTTGTGCTATAATTCGCGAACTGTAAGAGATCGAACAAAAAGTTTCAAGACAAAAGTTACTTCTTTTAGTTAGATCTATCATTTGGTAAAAAAGTATTTTACAGTTCACGAGTTATGACACAAAATCGGAAAATAACCGGATTTTCAGGGGTCAATTCCACCCCCTTAGGCCGCGGGCACATAAAGGATGGTAATACAAATCTATACTATATTTTTTTTAGTGTAGATTTATATTCGTATTTGATTTGTTTGAATGTTGGCGCTTGCCGCCTACCGCTCTTTATGTGTTCGCAGCCTTAGAATGAATTTGGGCAGCAAACCAAAATTGCGTTATAATCAGGAGGAAACCCTCTACATATTCACAAAGTTACAGAATTTTTTGAATTTCCGGATTCGAGATCTTCCCTTATAAACTATATGTACAAATGTGCCTTTATACCTTTGGTTGATTAAACTGATGCTTCCTATAAGTAATGCTAGCCGGTGTGTTCTGGTACATCGTCATAGAATCTTTAACACACAATTCGATGTCTATTTCAGGAAGATCGGAGAATAAAAGTATGCACTCGTTGAAGCCCGAAGTTAAAAGTGAGTCGCGTAATTGTTTTAATATTGTTAAGCCGACTAAAAGTGGAAACGAGGAATCTCCCAGTAACAGCTTATCCCATAAATGGAGTATTTTGTGAAGTGGAAACACGTCTGAAAGAACATGAAGTAAAGTGAATACATAATCCCTCCGTGACTCGGGCATTACTTGTACATAGCTTACGTGAAAACATTGTTAGAAACCACGGTATAGCGAACAGTTCGGGTACAAAATTAATCGAACGAAGATGATTAGCTAGTTGAGGATCATGAAACGCTATAATCTGTGAGAATTTTCCTAAATATTCTTGTATAACCTCGGAGTTATCTTTCAGAAAGAATTTGTGAAGATATTTTGGTATAAATGCGGAGAGGCATTCAAATGCCCTAGCTACAATGAAAATACTATGTGTTAAATTAAGAAACAAATGGTATAAGGAGCAGAGTATAATATACTTGGTACATCACCTTCGTTGTTAAAATTCAAGTAAAGAAATGGGGCTGTTAACGAATCCAGTCCCTGCCAATAAACGTAATGGGGATTATTGCGGACCCAGGCTTTCAGCAATCTTTGCAATCTCTCGTGCCCAGCACCGGATGATAATAATTCACTGTATTGATGACATCTTGGTATGTCTACCTCTATCTAAGAAACGGTTAATAAATTAGAGCATGGATACAAAGAATGCGATACAGTTTGCTAACAAGTTACCTGTCGATCTGTATGAGTAGGTGTCTCTTTATCGATCATATCATAACGTTTCTGGATGTCACCAGTGATGCCAAGTAAGGCTGCCCAAACGGCTCCTCTCACAGGCGGAGGTATATCTTTGTGTGCTTCTTCTATAATTGCGTCCCGAGTAATCGGATAAACCTGAGTTGCATTATAATTACGCATAAATAAATGTAAGAAATTTACTAACAAGGGCACCTTCAGGTTTGACAATTTCAGAAAATTTGGATACTTGCCGTACGCGAAGGTCTTCACTCGGACATTAATTTCCCAAAGCAGTAAGACGCGTTTTTCAGCCGAATTCGAGAAAATCTAGTTTAAAAAATTCTGTGTTGCCTTGTATATAATGTGTTCCTCTACTTATGATCAATACTCCAGGGGGTGATACAGGCAAAAATAAGACGAAAATTAAGAGTGACGAAATTGCGGTAAAGGCTTCGTTTTCGAGAAAGTTGACTTTGAATTTCACCTAAATACGCGTGATTTACGTACACAGAATTCTTCAAAGTAGATTTTCTCGAATTTGTATCAACATTTTCTGAAATTGCCAAACCTGTATAAAAACCTATCTTAAAAGTTTTAAAATTTAGGGCAGTATAATTACTTGTAACAATCTATCATACAAAACGATCCTATAAAATTGGTATTCCGTATCTCTTTCTCTTATAATTAAAGGTAGTTGAGAGGCAGCATCTGTTAAATCGTCTTGCGATTGAACACGCATTCTGTAAAAAAAATTGGTGAACAGCTGATAGAAATTACAAAGGGAAGACATTTTACACCCGCCGCGTTATACTTACTGGTTTGTTAACCATGGATAATTTGCTATATACGGAATGTGAAACAAGCGTTGGCGTAGCGTGTCAAGAGTGACTTTAACTACACGCAGGTCAAGCAAGCCTGCCGTGTCTCTGCGGCCAAACATTTGACCTAGAAGTATTACTAAACTAAAAGGGAGATTAATAAACAGTGTCTTTAGTAAAAGGTCAAGCGATTCCCCGATACTTTATAGTTACTTTGGAACAGATAGAATAGGTGGTCTCGATCTGATGAGTCCCTGCTTCTTCAATTCCACAGTAATGTCTCCACCTGCAAGCTGCCATAAATAGTACAATTCATCCATCCTTCTAGTAATAACATTTTTATAAAGACTCTCCTCTTTCTCCTTCTCAGCTTTCAACAAATATTCCTCGAATATCGGCAGTTTCAATAACTCCTCTGGTATCTTACGTTTCAACGGATGAATTTGGAGACACGAGTCTATAAACTCCTTTATTTTATCGGGCAACTCCTAGCACAGTAATAAATTATTACTACTATAAGAATTAACGATAAGCTGTAATGTAGCACTATGAAAAACTACAACCTTGTAAGTATTATAACAATTATTTTCTCTTGCAAGGCGTTCAAATACAGAAGTTTCACAGTGTATTAAGCTAAGAACTTTTCGCAAACATTGAGATAATTTCACACCTGGCCATATGGATCTACCTAATAATAATTCAGCAATAATCATACCCAAGGACCAAGAATCCACTTTCGGACTGCTAACACCAGCACTCAGAAATACTTCAGGTGCTGTGTACTTTGGATATCTATAAATGCAAACGACAATATTTATGCCATACAAATCTTTTCTAATCTGTCCGTTATATGTCTAAAGTGTCTAGTCTAATACTGTGCGTCTACGAGATGTCCCAAGAAACTCTAGGGCCCAAATTGTATATCCCCAAATGCCCAAGTTCGTTAACACAATCGTAGAGCCAGGGCACACGTATAGTCGCTATGCCAATACGAGCGAAGAACCCCTCTCATCAGAAAACATCTTCTCGTCGACACACAGTACTTTAGTCGATCGATTTTTTAATCATACATACCCGATTGGGAAACATACGTTTCTCCCGCTATCTGTCATGTAGTACAAGCCAAAATTGTATAATTGGGCATTTCCGCTCTTATTAACGAGTATATTATCTGGGCTCAGATGTCTGTGCACTAAATCTAACGTGTTCATACAATGCAATCCTAATAAGCATTGAAATGCTATTTTTATAATATCATCTGTCCCGAAGTTCTCTTTACTCCTTAACGGATCCCCATTGTACTCCGTAACCACAACTATCCTTTCTATAAAGACAGTGAGTTTAGTTATACGCTGGTGTAAAAAACTTGGAATACTATAATTTATAAATATGACTTTTACCATGTTTACTTCTGATTATATCGAGATAAGTCGATAGATGTGGGTGCTGAATAGTTTTCAGGAATTGTGATTTACCATATATCGTTATCGAATTCGGGGTAAGGGGTAGACCGTTACTACCACAAACTTCGACTGGATGGCTTTGCGCGAAGAATGTCATCCCACCGAAACAACGCTCTTCGTTTTCTAAAAGTGCCGGGCACATCTCGAAGCCTACAATTTATGCGATTATTCTATTAAATAACATTAATACAAGAACGCATATTTTGCACGCGAAGAATTCAACAATCTTACGATGTGCTAGATAAAGCAGAGAACTATATAATTAAAGGCGTTGTACGTACTTAATTTATTAATACGTTTTTATGCAACTCTAAAATATATATCTGGAAGTATTTATATTATCAGCCACTCAGCAATACTTGCATCAACCACTAATTATACAAAACATGTATTAGGAATTTTCTTAGATTTAAATTTCCCCATAATCGAGTCATCTGTAATGATCATTTGTAACACAATCCAAATTATGGATCTATCAGCTCTGTTATAATAATGACAATCAACTAACTCCTTTGCTGGCGCTGCAGAATCAAAATACTGTCAGTAGCTTGCTAGGGTTTTTATGCATTCGCTAGCAGAGGTGTAAGTATTGCCCATACTATTGTCACCTTCCTTTTTAATAGTATAATGAAAATAGTCTACGCTTCCAATCTACCCTTTGAAACTTGATAGAAACGGTGCATAAATCGATAGCAATTCGTGCAGTTGAATCTGAAAGCGTAGAGTCCGTTTAATTACACGTTTGGAAAGAAATATGACAATCCCATGGACAATATTTACCCCGCCAGTAGTGAGTGCACAAAAAGCCCTGACAGATTCCCTAGTGTCTGTCGAAAAGCTAGGGTAGATGTCCCGATTACCGTGCTTTGACGCCGATTTGCTCACGAAGGAATTAATTACTGACCTCTCTTACTTTAATTTTGATTGGTGAAAATTTATATTGATGTTTTAAACTTTTCTCTTTATTAAGGATTTTTCGGCTTGAAAATGTTAATTTTTCATACTTTTTTAATTGAAATAAAAACACATGTTTTTGTCCCAATTACCGTGCCCTGAAAAATGCGTTGTCCCTATTCCCTTGCACTTTTTTGAATAGCGTTCCCGCGGTTTGGTTATGTCTTTCAACTTTGAACAGTTCAAAACATTTTTTTGCTCTACGAGAGGTGTCTTATTTATTTATGAGAGTTTTTTGTACGGCTTTTTTAAGTATAAAGGCCCGGTAATCGGAAAATCTTCCCTAGCGAATTCGGTATTTCGCATTGACTCTGCGTTGGTACCAGAAAATTACTTGGATTGGTTGTTTCTGATAAAGACAAAAATAGCTCTATAAGAATCAACCAATCCAAGCCATTTTCTCGCACTAGCCAGAGTCAGTGCGATATACCGAATTCGCTATAAGAACGGCCGAACGGTTCGAAATATCACTAGACCGGCGGTAGTTCAATATTTTTCCGAGCGCGTTGGCGCGAAAATGCGTCGCTGCCAGGCGAGGAGTTAATTTCATTTGCAGCATCGCGAAAGTTATTTCGAATTAACTTCAGTTCTACCAATATAATCATTCATGAGATATCGTTACCTGCTTTTTACATAAATTAAACGAATAAATTCGTTAATTAGAAGGTCGCGGCCTCGTTTGTTTAGAGTCGGTTGATTCGCAGTAAGAACAGATTGCATACAAGTCATTTTTACCTGAAGTTGCTCTAGTTACGCACGGTTATATCGATCAGCTAAATATTTTTAATCGATTGCGATTATTCTTTTAAACAGTTAAAAACTGGACTTTAAGAGTCATTCCCTATGTTTCGGCGAGATCGATGCGTGAATGCAAAACATTGACGTATAATTTCTTTCTGTAGAATGTAAAATTATTTGGATATTGAGCAGCATCTCTACGTACACTCGTGTTCAATAAATTGAAGAGCAATGAATAAGGTATAATTCTCCCCAATATATCTTGTATTACTCCCCCAAAAATGTCGTACTTGAGTAACAAACTTTTTGGCCCCCCAACTAAATGTCTTAATATCTCGCCCATCTTACGAGTAGGTATATTACCGAAATTAAATGAAATTATTGTTCAAAGCTTGTAAACGTATCTTTGTAGATGTCACGATATCCTTCGGACTGCAAGGTCTATGTCGGAGACTTAGGAAGCAGCGCGACGAAACAAGAGCTAGAGGATGCTTTCTCTTATTACGGATCATTGAGAAACGTGTGGGTAGCTAGAAATCCGCCTGGGTTTGCTTTTGTGGAATTCGAGGACGCTAGAGACGCCGAGGATGCGGTCAGAGGGCTCGACGGCAGGACCATATGCGGGAGGCGAGCTCGTGTCGAGCTATCCAATGGGAAAAGATTAAGAGATAGAAGTTATTTTAGAAGAGGCGTCGGAAGGCTATTTCATCCCGAGGACAGGTGTTATGAATGTGGCGAAAGAGGCCACTATGCTAGGAATTGCCTACGTCATAGAAGTTCTCGTAGAAAGCGGTAAGTATATTATATCTGCTACATAGATTCTTACGGCATGCAAAGAAATATCGGACAAGTAAACAAGAAACATGACATATATGGTGTATGATTCGATTCAAGAAAACGTATGCTTAAATGTACAATGCGACTAATATATGATAACAAGCTTTGTATAATGGTCGAATTTTAAATTCTATAGCGAGCAGAGCATTCCATAATGTTTGATAGATTCAAATAAACTAATCTCTAAATATAACGGCACAATTTATTTGCATAAGTTACTTTGTTAAACTTCTTATAGATCGTTTGTTTGAGTAATGTACAGAATGCGCTTTGCGTATGTTAAAGAGTACTTTGTAATAGATATGAAGATTCTATACGCTAAACAAAACTGGTTGAAGGACAGTTAATGATACCGATGTAATACTGCCCGTTATTTATAGGGGATGCGGCTGATCAGGCACACGTACGAGAAATGTGTTGCTACTGAGATTCTCGCGAGATTCGCCTTGGGTTCACTTTCTGACACTGCGTAGTTACAGCGTAGAGCGTCCACGTACTTCGGGTTTCCTTCTGCATTCTACGAGCTAAACAGGGAAACGCGGCCGATGGAGTGGCTAGTTCTACGCACGATACTTCCGATAACCATTGACATCACCTTAGAGTGAAACTTTTGCACGTCCAACGGTTGCGGTGCCCCCGTGGTGTTCTTCGCTCGTCTCACTTCGTTCGTCCGTAAACGTCCTAGCCACTCTTCGTCCGTACATCTGACCTTCGCGTGATTTCATCTGTATAAGTGATCGTCCTTTCTGGCATTACCATTGCATACTCTACAACTGTCTACTATAAGCAGCTTCGAAAGATGGTATATAAGCAGAACAGTCACATATATTTTCAACAGAAACGAATATGATTGTTTGTCGATTCAGTGAGATCCTCATTGGTATAATATCATGATTCGCAAGAAGCGCAAAGAGGCCAGACTTATATACATACATATATATATACATATATATATATATATATTGGCATTTAAGCAAATGGGAAAGGGAGTTAACAGAGAGTAGCCTAGATAGCTATAAGTAATGAATATTCAGAAAACAATTACACGTACTAATCACCGTGACTGTAATATCGATTTGAGTGTGACAGTAAATTATCACATTTTTCCTGAATACTTGTCACTATTTTTGCAAGCCTCACGGTTCCGCGAATCGTCACTCGTCGAAAGAATTTACGAAACTTCACCTAATATCATTAATATATAGAGGAATTATTTCTTGAGGCAATAAGAGAGCGAGAATACTTTAAAGTTACAGGCAATGGTAGTATAGTCATCGTTTTAATGCAACGTTTATTACAGATCCCACTCCAGATCTTATTCGCGATCTAAATCGCAATCAAGATCGCGCTCTCGTTCACGGTCAAGGTCAAAAAGCAAGCGTTCAAGATCTTCGTCGCGTAGCCGCTCTTGCAGTAGAGGCGGCTACAGCAAAGAAAAGATTCAGAATAAACGGAGGTCCAATTCCAAGGATCGTAGTCCCCGCAGGACTAAATCTAAATCAGTTTCTAGATCTCGAAGCAGGTAAAAATGGTACGTACAGATCTGTGGATGTCCATTTACAATACTTTTCTTTTACTAACCATTTGTCTCGCGAAATCAATTACTTCGAAACTAATTTTCTTTATTCGCGGCATGCTTACGGAATATTATTCATATTTTAGTTTCATATAGCGGTTTCTAATGAAGAAATTGATACATGCGTAAGAATTGATATTATTCGAGTTGGCGATTTAAAGATATTCCGCGTTTAGGCAACGCTGATACAAACTGTAAACTTTTATTCCACTCGATGCTTTTATTGCAGAGGACACATTTAATGGAAGTACAAGACGCAGTTTTCTGAAGCTAATAAATAAAGCTATAAGTATTACGTCCACTCTTGGAGTATAATTTTTTTTTTTTATTTTTCTTGAATAAGTTACACCAAAGTGCATTTTTTCTCAGTAAACAACATATGAAATTTAAGAGAAATAAAAGTGTTCCTTTCATCCATATTCAATTTATATTTTAGTTCTGTATTTTGACGAACGAAGGTACTGATACACTGTATCGATCAACTATGTTCACTGAAATTTGCATTCAATAAAGAATTTTTTAATAACGTATATATGTAATGTACGTTGAAACATGCGTCGTTTAATAATATTACGAGCCTGTCGCAAACCATAACGCTTATGTCCCCGGTATTCTCGTTTTAAATCATCATGGTGCAAAATATTGTGATTAACGAAAATAGAAATTATGAATTTTGGGAGAGGTATTTCGAGCGTTTCGTCGGCTTCCGAAGAGTCCTTATCGCGCTCGTGAATTTACAACGCCCAAATATAATGGGCCTCATTTCCGGGGCTAATGAAACTTGCACGGTTTGCGGATGCAAGTGCACGCCACGCATACGTAAGGAATGCTTACATTCCTAAGAACCGACACCTATGTCCGCACGACGGACCGCAGGGAAGCGAGGGGAAAGTTTAAGAAGTGGGGTAAAGAGTTACGAGCAGGGGATCGGTGATGAAAGGAGAGGGATAGGTAGCAATGTATGCAATTCCCTGTATACATGATCTTTTGCAGCAGTCTGCTGAAAAGCCGCGCGACTTGCTTGGAATGCTTTTCGTTCGCATTACCACGCGTGAAACGTGTTAAAAAATTCTTGCGGGTCCCTAACCCAACGTATTATTAATTCATCGCTATATAGCCACGAATTCCCCTCGTACTATCCTTGCAGCACTAAAATACATCGATAGTCGGTACTTGTAAACGAATTACTTAAACGAAAAGCATCGAAATGTGTTTCTCGAATAAAAAATTTTGAAAAAATTCCTTTACAAAAATCCGAAGCAATTTTCGGAGGAATATTCCACGAGAAGGAAACGCTACTTTCGCGTTGGAAATATTGATAAGAGGAAAAAAAAGAGGGTACAAAGTATAAACAGG
The DNA here is from genome assembly GCA_929108735.1 of Andrena dorsata. NCBI lineage: Eukaryota > Metazoa > Arthropoda > Insecta > Hymenoptera > Andrenidae > Andrena > Andrena dorsata. Next base: position 78,321,255 of record OV815488.1, on the reverse strand, counting down.
TTATTCGCCCGACATGCGTACATAAATCTGACTCAATTTAAATACGCAGGGCACAGGAGAAACAAGAAGCGTGGAATCGAATTTCTAGGGTATCATCGGATCTACAATGAATTCCTCGAATGCGCCACGCACAGTAGGGTTTCGAGAAGTGGGGTAAGGGAGCCAAGGGTGGGGAAAGTTAAGAACAAGTTAAGGAGAGGGGAAGCATAGAGAGATCTGCAGCGACGCTTCGTAAGCACAGGCAGGCTCATTTGGTTTTTAGTCACGTACATTCGTGATTCGTCGGTCCGTGTATGAGTAGTTCCTGCGCCCCGTATTCGCGGCATAGGCATTCATAACTCGTACGTTGGCTCATATCTCGATCGTGCGGCTGACAATTCACACGATCGCCGAGAAACGAATGACCAAGCAGGTGTTTCGTGGGGAAAAGAAGAAAAAGTAAGAAGAGCAGCGATGGCTCCGGTAAAGTAAAGTAGATCACGGTGCGAGACTGTCCTCCTGCTAAAAGGCGTCGAGCCAATTACGAAAGAATCAGGCTCAATTAAAAGGCGGGCCAGCAAATCGTCGCGATGACGGCCGCGTACACGAGCGATCCCATAAGCCAGGAGCCGAGCGCGGAGAAGCAGACGGCCGCGTTAGCCAGCAAACCGGCGCACAACGAGAAACAGCAACAAGCGACGCGCGAGGAAAGTGCAGAAATTGCTTCCACGGAAATGATGAAGCTTGCAACAGGTGGCCAGGGCCGAGAGGAAATCCCCGTTGATCAGGAGAAGTCATCGCCTTGCATATCTGCTAACACGTCGGCGCTGGTCGAGCAAAAGGATAAAGATGATCTGGAATGCGAGACGGAGAATTGTGAATTTTCGGGGGGAGACGGGGATGCGGCTACGATCGACGATCACCAAGGGGCGATTATCGAGCAGGCTCGAGTGTCGATCGACGGCGACGAAAGTGATGCGAGATCGTCCGCCGATCCGATCGCATCGGCGAGGATCGAGGCGTTTCTCGCGGAGAGTGATTCCCAAAATGCAACGTCGGGAACACGTGGGGCCGATCGTTCTCCCACGAAGGACGACTTCGCGATGCAGGAATTACAACATTCCATCGAGGCTGTCGCCACCGAAACGATCAATTTTCAGAACGGTTTCGAGGCTCGCGATGGGTCGGCGGAGGGTGCAGGTATACGGGATGCCGCCGAGGAAATATATGATCCGGAAAGCGAGCTGAACTTCCACGAAGCTGTGCGGACAGGGGACGCCAAGTGCGTCGCGGCGCTTCTTGCAAGGGACTCCGTACAAAACCTGGACGAACCGGATTGGAATGTTTCGGGCGATCCACCCCTGTTGGTCGCCGCCACGAATCATTGTTTGCCCGTGCTTAGGTAAAAAATGTTTAGAATATTAACGATATATATTATCGCAACGCACGAAATCTTTCGTTTCGCGTGATGAAATACTGTGATACTGAAATAATTGCGTTCTGCGATTAATAAGCACGGGAATATATCTTTTTCAGCTTGTTGGGACGAATATCGTTCAAATGATTTATCGGTTCGTTTGAAAATCTGGTTTTCGTTTTCGTATGGGCGGAGAAAATATTTCGAACCTAATTTTTATTACAAATCACTTTTTAAAGAAATCACGCGTTGTAAATATAGATATTTCTGCAAATTTATTACGAGCCATTTAGTGTGCCGTAGAATTTGGGATACTTTGCGAGTGCCTATATAAGTCCAGCGATCTAATTTTATCGATTTTATATGGAATTCTAAATTTGACCACTCAATTTCGGTGGGGAGTTCGCTGACGTCGTAAAAAAATTCCGAACATTGGAAATCGCCGGGCGTGAAATAATCCGTGAAAACGGTTTTCACTTTACACGCTTCGTGTCCTATACCTTTCCTTCCCATATTGTAACCAGATGTTCAAAAGACACGGTGCTCTTGAAATTCTTTCAAGATCGTGGCCCGCGAGTTCACACGCCGAAAAATCATTCGCCCGCGTAACTTAATATTCGGTTCACTACTCTCGCGAAGAGCAACGCGATAATTTCGCTCCCCGAGCAACAAATTTAATATAAAACTACTATCATCGCGCGTTACGATTTCTAAAAATTGTAAAATTGATTTGAATTTCTCGCCGAATACTTCCACGAAATTATTGGGAACTTGGAGAAGAGTCGACGGAAGGTAATAATTAAACGATTGTGGTTTGTAGTTTACTACTTGCGAACGGATGCGATCCAGCTGTGCGTTCCCCTCGCGGCGAGACGGCGCTGCACAGAGTGATTTTAAATGGAGGGCCGGGGAACGTGTTAAAATTTGTTGGCGAACTCCTGAAATACGGTTGCCCGCCGGGCGTCAAAGAAGCCGGCGGCGGATTGACTGCGTTACACATATTAACCAGGCAATTGGCGCATGCCCAAGGATCGAAAAATCTCCACCACAACTTTGACGCGGCTTTGAAGACTCTTGATTTACTAGCGCGCGCTGGTCCTGTTAACGCGAAGGATCACCAAGGCCGCAGCGCACTCCACATCTTGGCGTCTTCCACTATCTTTGGTGCAGTCTCGTTTAAACATGCTCGATGATATGTGGATACAGTGCTGGAAGCATTACTTTACTCTCATCTCTTTCCTTTTATAGTGTAATATTACATTTTCACTTGGCGAAAGAGATCTTCGCGAAGCGTCCGTAATTCCGATTGAATTTAAATTGCTTCTATGAAAAGCGTTTCAATATTAAATTTTAAATAATTAACGTAGACTTGAAATTTCCTACAATTGCAACATTTTTAATGAGAAATTCAAATTTACTCGAAAAATAATATAAAGAAACTGAAATGGTTAAATTGAAATTTTATAGTCCCTTTTGTAAAGTAATGCTTACCATTCGGTTATCCCGAGTCTTTTTCGATTCCCGCGAACCAGTGACCGAAGACATAATCGCTTTCTTACAGATAACAACCACCGAACAGAAGTGGAGTCGTTGATCGAGACACTGTTGGCTGCTGGCGCGGACCCGGCGCTGAAGAACGACCGTGGCGAAACTCCTTTGCACGAGTGCCTCGAGTGCGGCGCTTTGAACACCGCGTTTTTACTCATACCGCACACACCGGCCGGCATAATGTCGCGCTACGGCGAGACCCCGTTGCACATTGCCTCTCGAAAAAACTACGCCGACATGGTGGCGAAATTGCTGGAGCATGGGGAAGATCCTAGCGTGCAAGACGCCGGCGGGAACACGCCGCTGCATCTAGCCTCGGCCAGAGGCTTCCACCAAACCGTTTCTTTGTTAGTCACGTCGCCCCTCGCCCAGTTAGAGAATCTCAACACCGAGGGGTTGACTGCCCTTCAAGTAGCCGCGGAAAGCGGCTTTGTCAATGCGGTGAGGCTGCTGCTGAAAGCGGGCGCGGATCCAAGCCAAACAGTGCATTATTGCACGACCACACTTCACCGTCATCCCGATATCTCCGTTCTAATAGATCACGAATTGAGTAGACGTCGCCAACTGGCCGCCTGATCACTTTCTATATTACTCCCCTTTAATAGATGGACGATTTAGTAAATGCAATCGATGATCCTCCTGCGACAATTGAAAGTAACGTAACTTTTAATAGAGAATTGATTTTGTTCGAGTCCAGCCCACTTTGCAGACAACTCAATTATACTGCTGGCTATGTTATCGTGAACTCTTTTTCTGCTACTGAAAGCGAAGGGTTTGGGAAGATTGAAAAGTTTAGCACTCATTATTAATGTTGCACTTTGTCCTTTTAAAGAAGTGAGACGGTTGATTGTGTTGAATCATTATAGCTCCCATTATTTTTATACTAGTGTAAAGAGCATTTAATATTTCTAGGTAATTCTCATAGTGTAATTTAAAGAGCGTCGACTCGACACCTGTTAATTTCCCTGGAGGATGTGCAAAGTAATTTCATCCGTTCAATTTAGGTACTGACATGGTACTAAAGTGAAAGATTGCATAATTTTGCTTCTGATTGGTAGTAAATCAAGGCCAACGTTTCCATTTGTGCAGTGAAATTTTGAAACTCGATTCTGGAGTGCTCGGAAATGCAAATTAATTTTGTTGGACTCGTGTGAGTTTGTATTATAAAATTCGTATGGGCTGTGTATACCCGTTCTGTTATTGAATTATAAATATTAGTATGTTCTTTGTTGCTCAATATGGTCTAGTATTCAATTACTTGAAACTAGAACAAAAATAATTAAAGCTACATGAATGCCATGATTTCTGGCTGTGGATAAAAGTGTATTTTAAAGACTGTGTGATACTGAAATATACATCTGAAATATAAGAATATTATCGGTTTACGTAATTTCTTATGAAATATACCTATACGCATAATCTCTAGTTAAATATTTTATAATACTACTTTTTTTTAGAGAAATAAGTACACAATTTGAAATAACATGGCTGTATATTTTATACGATATACCTACGCCAGTCGTTATAGGGATGGAAATAATGGAATCGTAATGTTTGTTTGGTTATTTATACGTACAAATATGTATAAAACGATTTGAAGTCAATTTTTATTGAAATATAACTTGACAATAATGTAATACATGTAAACAAAAGTTGCGTAACGACTTCAAAGTACAGAGTTCAAATTGCGGATTTCCCTCAACGTAAAAAACATACAAAAATAAATATTTCAATATTTTGTAAAACATTAATGTTATACCTTCTAATTGCAATGTAATGTCGAGGGAAGTAATGTAACCAATATCTCATTCCAACAATGTACATTATTAATCCTTCGACTGTCATGTTTTCAATTGAAAATAGAAGTGCCAACGCCGTTTTAGTAACAAGTGCAAGTAAATCTAAGCAAGAGTACTCTAATTTTTGTGAACAAAAGAAACATGTGCAGAAATTACATGATTAATTATTAAAGATACACAGTAGCATACAGAGTGAACTACAAAATTTGTAGAAAATTAGAAACATGACTTTGCATGGAAATGATGAAATATCGTATTAAAACGAATTTGCCTTAGTCGTGAGATACTAATATCAAGCTACTGCGGACTTCATGGCCTCGATAATATTACAAATCATTATTTCATCATTCTAAAAACGAACTGTAAAACGTTAATTTGTCAATTTATTTTTCTGCTCTAATTTCGGCGGCTTTGAAATTTATATTGCAATTATGACAGTCGAAGAATTAAATATTTCACAGCCATCGCGTTCGGTAATTGCACGTTCAGCGTGCTTGCCTAATCTGTCGTTGCGCCACACTTATTTACAACTTCATTCTGCCGATGCATCGCAGCGATATTTGACATTGCGCATTTTCATAAATTGCTATGTAAAAATTGCTCCTTTTCCTTTTGTGTATGTGACCTCTAAAGAGTCTAACGCAATGTTCGTTTTAAAAATTAATCGCAAGTTAACTTCTCTCAGTTCTTTTAACAACCTTATTCTTCTCTTTTATTCGATAGGAAAATAAACTATCGGGAAAACGTGCAACTCTTTAAAGTTTTCCAGGAAAGTAACATATCCTTTTTCGCGAAACGTAAATTCTCAAACGCCACATTAGATTTTTAGAACACTTTTCTACCGCACTGTTCTAGACTCAAAGTGGAGTCTTCATTGAAAAAAGAGATTTCTGTAACTTCTTGGAAGTAACGAATTATAAACATTGGCCTGATATAATACTGTCGTATTTTAAAACGGGAATAAGTTTTTATATCTTTGTAATAATACAAAACTAGTATCTATATCATACATAAACGCTCGCACGTTACATTACTTTTACATTCAATTCAATGTATAATTCTATAGTACATCCGTATCATGCACAAATAGTGAAGCGATGCTTCCTAATCGTTTTTCATTAACTTAAGACCTCTTTAGTATCTTGTACTAGAATTTCTGGTACTTTACAATCATCACTAATTAAATAAACTCCTCCTTTGGCACGCTTCAGTAGTCTCAAAACTATTATGTTTCAATTCTATTATAATCGTGGAAACATTCGGTTCACTCATTCTTGCTCGCAACATTTCGTTTTTCATGGACAATATATGATTCAGATTTTCACTAAAGCTTAATATAAAATGTGTAACGCAATAGAAAATTTTCTGTAAATTTAGTTCTCTCTCTTGCGAATATCACACTGTCATTCTTTGATGCATGAAAATTGACTATTGTCACGCATAAACTTTATAAATGATAATAATGTTATAGAATAAAAAGAAATTTTTTAAACATCGAATATATGTGTAAAACAATTTAAGTAAGCTGTATTCGTTTCTTGTTTATTATTCTCAATAATATTTATATATTTCGAAAACTTTGTTTCCTTCTGTTCCAAGAATTAATTAAACTTTGATACTTTCTTTATTTCATTTGAAATGTACTTAATGCGCTTCAAATTGAAGTGAAACGTAAATTATAAATATTTCACAATAAGAAATATGTAGCGATAAAAAGACGCTTGATCAGAGAAAAATCAAAGTTGGTACGTGGAAAATGTGTCGGAGAGAATACAGCTTACGAAATAATGCTATTTTTCTTTACTTGTGCAAACTCTGCAATCGATATTAAATTATTTGATCGATATAAATGTAATTGAACGATTCAATAATTGCCTGTAAGAACGTGACATTCTCTAATATTTTTCAGAACATTATTAGAGCATGTGATAATGAAATAATTTGAATGGGATTTTAGATCCAGTAAATAATAAAAATGAGTTCTTTGGCTTTAGAGATATGGCTATTTAAATACCCATTTGATGCGTATAATGTGTAGTTATTTGCTAAAATAGCTCCTATGATCTACGTAACGCTACATGTACTATAGAAACATTCATTCTTCCACATAGGCCTGATGATTTTCACGTAACATTAAAAGTTGAATACAAAGCTCTAAATATACATAAACTTGCAAGACGACGGCTTTTTGCAAGTGTTCTCTGTATTCGTGTTATGTATATCAAACAATGATATAGGATTTGTATATAAGGCCGTACATGTTTCCATATAAAATTATAATATAATAAAGCAGAATGTTTTAGTGTTTTATATTAACTTATTCACTACCATTTCCTATTAATACAAAATCTGTACAACTGTGAACAGCTGTAACAAAGTTTCATCCCCCATCTCGACGCGATGAAAGCAATAAAAAATATTATCCGATAATTATCAATGAATTATACGTATAATCTGTAGAAATTTTGTAACAGTTCCACTTAAGTCTTGTGCTGCAAGCGTCAAAACTATGGCAGTAAATGTCAATATCGTGAGACAACACATAATGACGCGGGCAATTTTTCCACTACAACTCTTCTACTATCGCTCTACTACAATATGTATTTAAAATTGTACTCGTAGCATGCAACTTTCTCGCTAGAAATAAAAATAACTATATATTCAATATACAGTCTGTACTTTAAAAGAATATAATCTAAGAGCATTGCGATTGTTTCTCTTGTCTCGTCAAGCATTTTCATATCCGTGTAAGAAATAAATGATCTTTCGTTACATTGTAATACTTAACACCAACGAAAATTATATTCTTAATATCATAAAAGTTAGCGATATACCATATTTGATATTCTATTTCGAATGGCCCCTTTCAAACGTTAACAGCTTATGATAGAAAACGGCTAATAAAACTGTGTAGTAAATATGGTGCAATGTGAAATGAATGTTTAAAATAATTGTACATGTTACCTTACACTTTGGATAATTGTTAGAATCTTTTTTACAATAGAAAGTCTGTTTACTAATTTAGCACGCAACTTTGGACGCTAAACTATAAGTGTAACAATGACAATTATTACTGATGGGAAAAAGATATTAATGAAAATGATATTGTATATTAATTAAACGCTATTCTATCAGCATAATACAAAAATCTCTAGAAAACTTGAATAAACTTCTTTCTGTACAATTTAATAATCACCGTTAAATTTTAACTATGTGAAATATTGCATATGTGCGTTCGACTATATATATATATATATCTTCGATAAAGAAATAGCTTCTATTCGCGAGAATTTAACATTCGTATGCTGTGTAGATAGATCTACATGTTTCATAAGCATATTAGGAGCTATTGGAAGAGAAAGTTACCTAAATTAATGTAATTCAGTAAAAATTCAACTACCAAAGCAATATAATTTGCGTGTATGTTTCGAACGAAGTAACGATTGCTGCCTTGCAAATTTAAAGACACTTGCAAACAATTATTCTCTGTTTGCACGAATTGAAAAGATTCTAAACATACGACACTCTACAATTCTACGCAATTAAAAAAGCTCAAAACTTAACATACACTGATAAAATTGTTTGTTATGTTATCACATAAATACACGTATTGTGCCATCTGACATGTATATTAAATATGTGTTTTTATTATGTTTCAACAAATCGTTTGTAATTGTATATAGGAAACATGTTAAATTCAATGAGTTTGTACTTGTGCGATTTAATTTGTAACGTAAGTAGTCGTAAAGTATATCTTGTCAATGATAGAATATGATAATGTTTCGTTAGAATTGTGTACTTTAAAATCTGTTTAAGAGCAACAAACTTATATGACTGTGTGTGTATATATATATATGCAACTTTCCACTATTTCTATTATTTACCAAAATCACTTGAAAGTAATTTATAGCTTTATATCCGTAGTTAGATTTTAAGTGATTACTTTAAAAGTGATCATTTAAAATTGTATACATCACCATCTTTATTATGCCATGTCATGTATATACTTTTATACTCTTACTTCAATTAGACTATTTGAGCCTCATCAATTCCTATAAAAGAGGAAAAATTAGGGCACTTTAGCTTCCAATTCTCCCACAGGAGTCAATGTAAAAGATCATTCCGTCTACAATGTTCTACAAACACATTTGTATATTATATAAAAATGATTTCCGCTTGTGCACTTCAACACCGCTTCGAAAACAGGCCTATTCTTTAAAAATACTGTGATGTACCAAGTGCATTATGCAGCTTTCATGCAACTTAAACGCTAGGTGCTATAAGATCGATAAAGTATATAAATAATTCGCGGAGAAGAAACGAGGAAACAAAAAATGTCTGAATTAAATGCATTTCGCTTTCGCGCGTAATGAATATCCATTCGATGAATATCACGCGAGAAGTATGCAAGTTAATTTAATATCTGTTCTTTGGCTTTATGTCGCAGAATGCATGATTTTAACGAAAGGGCAAAGCAGATTATCGCCCCATAAAATATAACGAATATTCATTATGCAGGCACAATTATGAAATAAATTGATTATTCACTTACAGATGAATTACGTCTACAAGCTGCTAAGTCGCTAATCGTAGAGTTGTGACGTGTCTTTCTTGAGCCCTCGTTATCATTTACAAGATTCGGATTCACCGAATGGGACAGAGCAGCGGTCTTATTGAAATCTATCGTGGCATACCCTTTCTGCAGTTTACTCGGAGACTCTGGAGGAGACGCGGTCGAATTCGAGGGGCCGTCTAACGGTGAATTGGCTGGCACATCTTTCGTATCCAGGTCTAACACAGCGTAGTTCACTTCCCTAATTGGACCACCTGTAGGCGTGGATGGAGGTAAAGGTGACTTTTCCGCTACGGACACCCCAGAGAACCTTTTCCTCAAACTCTCAATTTCACTTGCTTCTAGATTAGCGTAACAATGTCTGATGGCTTCGTCCGCGTCAGGTTGGATGCAAGGCAACGGCGATGGTCGCGCCCTAGCACCAAACGATTCTGTATGCTCTTGCCCAGGACTTATATTCATGTAAGCATGCCCTGGCTCGTTAGTTTCAGTTTTCTCTTCCTTAAATGGTATCGTTTCGGAAACACTGTGTGTCGGAGACAACGGACTAACATCACTATTAATATCTACGTTCATGTAAGCCGCTGCTGGAACCAGTGATTTAGTTTGAGGAGCGACTTCTATGTCTTTCTGCATGGATGTAAGTTCTAGCGATGTCGAGCCATTATCAGGTACAGAGTTAGTTACTGTACAAGGTCTGCGCGAGGATATAAAATTGTTAGCGTCGAATAGTCCAAAGAATAGAAGCAATTACAATTCTACCTACCTCTGTATTGCTCTTCTAAGGCTTTTATTGTTATTATGTTCCATTTCTAATGGCGGCGAAGACAGCACTTCTTCGTTGACGTAAAGCGAGGACGGATGCGGCTGAGGGAGCGCTGGCGGTGGTGGTGGCGGCAGCACAGGAGGTGGCGAAGGGGAACCCATAGTTCCCTGGGGTGATATGAGGCCGGTGCTACTTCCCACGCTACCTAATCTCCCGATTCCATTCTGTTGGCTATGAGCGAATCTAGGACCCATGCGATTATTACTCCTGTTTAAAATAGGATCCAAATAATTAGGCTCGACTGGTATTGTCACTCTTGTCGTCACTGTCGGACCGGGATGAGAAGCGACTGGAAGTTCTCTGGACATTGTGTCATCCCCGCTGTTATTACAAACCTGAAAACAATAACTCGTATCAAACATCCTTCTTTCGTTTTGAGCATTTTGATGCTCTTGGTTTGCGAGATCTTTATAATTTATGTACACAAAGGTACATACCTGAATATTCGTTTGCACAAGATTAAACAAATGTGCAGCTCGGTGGCATTTGAAGGCATAAATGCCCGGTCCAGTAGAGCACCGTCTACCAGATTCAAAACTAAAGATCTCTGCGTCATAGCCATACCGACGCAAGCAACGCAAAGGCCATTTAATAGGCTGTTTACCTCGCTGGTAAAGCACTATATCAGTCTCTGTGACTTCCAAGCGTCCGGGTGTAATTAAATTACCTAAGTCGTCTACATTCATTACTTGGAAAACATTTGGATGTAGGTCATTAATATCTGTCCGACTATTAACACAACCCATTCTCTTTTACTCTGAAACAGAAGAAACAAATACAGTCAATTTGCACGCAAAATGATTTTGTAAATGCATTTACTGCATGCTTGCTAAGTATATACCACAGTCTTTAGTTTTATAACTTACAATTCTAAGATTAACGTTAATCTATAGGATTAAACGTTAAATCCATTAAGCTGCAAATATTCTTTAAAAAAAACGCAGATAATACTTCGAGTAAACAGACACGGAAAGTCGTTTCCGAACTTTACTAACTACACGGTTCCTTGTAAATAATATTATAACTGTCATCTATTTGCAAGACTTTATTCAATGAACAGTTTAATTCGTTCGTAAGTGTAAGGCGTGGGTCTCGATGATAAGCGAATAATAGAGAAACAAGGAACATTAAACGATATTAGAAACAAACAATTCAGACGAATTTCACGAAGGAGGACGTGATTGCCAGTTTCGACGATTAAATTAAGTTGATGCCCCTAAAGCGAAGCGGCCCGTAGAAAATTATCCCTCGATAACATTCGCATACTTACCAAATGCGACATATCCAAAACATTTAACTCGTTTCTGAAAGAAAATTACTTATCCCTTTGCAAACAATAAACCTCACATTCCACATAAACACTGTCGCGTACTAATCTGCACTTCCTTGAAGTTGCTGCAGATCAGAGAGAAAAGAAAGTAAATAAACTATTCATTGTGATCTGAAATCATACGTTATATATATATATGTATGCACTATATTTCTGTTATTAATAGACGAATTTAAATCATTGATCAAATCTTCAATATTTTACTAATTCATTATAAATAGGTATATACACGCCTTTATATGTATTACCTACATATATACATACATCTACGAGCATAATTACGAAAGGGATTAATTAATCTTTAGAGAACTGAAATGTTTTTACGATTTGTTCAAAATAAAGCATTTGAAGTCTATTTTGTTATATCGCTCTACTTGTTTCCTTTAATATACTACTGACCCAAATGATAACGGAAAGAAAAATAGCAGGATATAAATATACAAGTTGCAAGAATTGCTAATGGAAGTTTACTTCTTCACATTTCTGCTCAACGAGAATTGTTTATATTCCCGTAGAATGCAAACGACAAATAAATGAATTTATTATATTCAAGTATGCCGCCAATAATGGGTGCGTTCCACTTACGCCCAAATCGCCCACAACGCCCCGTGGTTTTCGGTCGTTGTAATCGCATTGCAGACATCACCCAAACGATGCCCACGATTTCAAGTGATCTGAAGTGATCTGATTGGCCCGAACTATGTTTTCGGCTTACTTATCTCCTTTATTATTTAAAACTTGTAATATTTATGAACATAAATAAAAGTAAACAATACTTTACTAGTCACGCATTATCGAAATTGATGATAAACGATTAAAAATCAGTCGCTATGTAGAATGAAAAGTACGGGCGATTTGGGTGTAAGTGGAACGCGCCCAACGCAACTCGCAATTCATGCTGTATTTGGGAACACGCCGTTCGAATTCGCTTATTTTCGAACGCCAACCCGGTGATCCGTCGTGTCGAATTGATGACGTTGAGAACCAAAGTTGAGTGGATGATGATTTCAGTCGGAATCTGTTGATGTATGATTGGGCTAATTGATTTGCTGTATTAAAATTTCGTATGTTCTAACCGGCAGTTTTAAAGCGTAATAATGCATACTGTTTTTACGCGTTGTAATTCTATTCTGGCATATACATTAAGCATTTCGGCGTGCTTAATGTTTTGCTGCTTTCTCTCCACTGTATTTCTCGATTACAGAGCAAATGCAACATTAAATACCGTAAAAGTAGTTGTGTAAGTATTGCGAATTCCTTCCAATGGCTACTGCGAATATTGAGTGCCAAGGAATTTCATTTATTCATTTATTACTTTCGATTACAATTTATATTCATTTACCATATTGAGTTCGAGTTTACTACCAGATTCCTTTCTGTGTGGTGTGTATATTTTCTAAATATGATGAAAAGTAACTTTTATTTCACCTGAAACACTATTTTAATAAAATATCTGGTATAAATTAACAGAAGCATGTGTTTTATATTTATTCCAGTTGCTGCGACACATAATTACTAATATGCTTAGTAATCAATAATATTTTATTTTGCAGAAAGAATGTACCAGATTATAGTGCGTCAAGGGAAAAGAATGATCTGGGTTATTTAACATTCGACTTACAGACTGATATCCTTTTTCATTCGAGAAATATTTATTGATATATTCTGCTTACTATAATTCACATATTATATTCGAAACTTTCCTTAGATAAGTTATTTATGATATTGTTAGAAACAAAATAGATTTTAAACTTTTAGCATGAAATACATAATTTCCTTACATAGACACACATCTCACCCCATTATTTAACTGGAATGTTAAGCAGCTATTTTTGTACCTCACAGCTGAATATCAAACAGAAAACAATGACTTCAATCAGGTACAATGCAGACAGTATTGTTTAGTATCTACTAGTTTGCAACTTGACGCATAAACGAGACATCTTCTTTCATTTTAGGTAGTATTGTGGGACAAGATAGTGCTCCGTGGTGACAAAGCTGTGCTCGATTTTAAGAATATGAACACGAAATACTATTTCTGGGATGACGGTAATGGTTTAAGGTAAAGCTCCTCATTGTCGATCAAGTTGTGCGCGCAAAATAATACAAAAACTGTGTAATTAATTTCTATCCGTTTCCTTTCTTTCAGAGGGAATAAAAATGTAACTTTAACATTGTCGTGGAACATTATACCAAACGCTGGACTTTTACCGAGCATTAATGCCCTTGGTTCTCACACTTTCGCATTCCCATCAGAGTATACCTCGTTGCGTGTGTAATATATTTGTACATGTGATACATCTACATTCGTCATAAAGCCAATGTATAATAAATGTAACATTACGTTTACATATTATTATTAAATGTTACTTTTAATTACTTTACTCGCTATGGTTTAAGTAAAGAAAAGAATCTTTTTTAAAAACAACGATTTAATATATTTATTTTCATGTTTGTATTGACCGAAGGTATATTTCATTCAATTCTTACCAAATATTTCATTAGTATATTAAGTTCGAGGTAATTTATTATTGTCATTTTCTTCATTTTCACTCGACGATTCATCTTCTTCTTCATCATCATCGTCGTCATCATCGTCGTCGTCGTCATCATCTTCCTCCTCGTCATCGTCGTCTTCATCATTGGCGGTATAACTTGCAGAGTAATAGTTTTGAGATTGATTTCCTACGATAAGAAGTAACACATGGAGAAAAGAAATATGGATATTAAAATTGTAATTGAATTCTTTACCATAATAACCATATCCATTCTCATCGTCGGATTCGCCTGCTCCAGTTTGGTTTTGTCTACCAAATTTATGGTTCCTTGCTGTAATAGGATATAAAAAACTTACAATTACCAATTCATTAGATAAAGGAACTGATGGTGGATTGTATTCCTTACTTGACATGCTAAGATCTTTTGTCTGCGATGTCTCAAAACCACATTTTGGGCAAGGTATAGCCTTGTTCTTTTCGTACTTGAAACCTTTTCTTCTAACGTGATCTTCGCAATAGCATGTCTTACACCTCAAACAAGAGTATTGCCCCAAACGGTTGCACGATTGACCTACAAGTATCATTTTTCGTACAAATACAGTCATAATTAACTTTCCGTTATTAATCTTTGAATAATGGTCCTAAAAGACGTTTACATTTAAAGCTCTCCGCCTCCAAAACCTGGCACGACGCTTGATGCTCAAACTGATCATCTTCACAAAGGAAAGAATTACAAAACGAGCATCGAAATATTCTACCACCGTGATCCCACACACCTCTTTCACATTCTTGGCAAACTGCATCTAGTAATGGACACATACATGCATGAGTTGTGAGGCAACGTCTGCCATGGCAAACCCATGCTTCGCAGTGATCACATATCGCTCCCTATTATATATCCATTTATCATTTATAATTTCATGGTTACAGTATTTGCGATATTTCTCATTATATACACGACAGACTTACCACCATGCCCAAACCGGTATTAAACATACCAGGATGACGAACGACGCAATCTCCGGTCTTCAACATACATTTTATTTTTCCGCAATGTGCGCACATAGGTAGCCTCTGTACACTTTGACAGAAGTAACAGAAGGCTCTACTTTTCTGTTTCTTGTTGCACTTATCGCATTCCTTTGTAGAAAATAACAACCACTTCATCAAAATATAAATCGTACATTAACACTTAATAAGTATAGGTGCAGATCTCATTGCATGCTCGTCCTGCATTTCTAATTCAGAATTTTGCATCATAATTGAAATTAATTGTGTATAACGTTAGGTATTAGGATTCAGTGACATTAATTCTACAATCAGTTGCGTTATAATATGTAATTACTTGCCATTATTGCGTTACAAGGAAACTTAGCTAAGTCTATTTGATCCTTAGCGGTCCTAATTTTTTTCTGCCTCAATTTCTGCTTCTCGGCCTTCCTCCTTTGGCCCGTTTTTTTCTTAGGCATTTTGTCTCCTTTCTTGCGTACTTAGCGCGACTATTATAATTTACTTATTTCGCAATTATATAAAATTACAATTACACGGACGAAACTTCAAGTATCAGACACGTTGTTATATCACATCCGTTCGATTAATCGCACCGGATATTCAGCTTCGATAGATCGAAATCCTGCTACGAAATTCAAATTTATCCGGCGTTTATCTTTGAGCGTACTCTTTTTAAAGGCTGGTTCAGACCAGAGAAGAGTTGGGCAAAATGTAATCTATGTAATTACAACTTACACATTACGATTAAAATGTAATTGTGTAGTTGATTACACATTATTTTCTGTAATCGTTCATTTAGGTAGTTGACCATTTGGTTTCGTCAACTACCTTGGTTTAATCAACTACACAATTACATTTTAATCGTAATTTGTAAGATGTAATTACATACTTAGATTACATTTTGCCCAACTCTGGTTCAGACACGTCCAGTAGTTTAGTCGAGTAGCAAATAATTTAGTCATTTTTCGTGTGGGAACACTAAAATTTAGTCGAGTAGCTTATTAAAACAATCGTAAGTTACTCGCTAATACTCGCTCGCCTGTTCCAGCCTTAAAAGATGTTGCTAATTAAGTTTCAATAAGCAATTAGTATATGTCAATATAATGGAGTCTAAATAACTTAACAAGGGATTGATTCCTAAGCACAAAATTAATATTTGTACGCGTTATTCGACAAGAGCTTTCAAAGAAAATAAATTTCTCGCATAGAAAAAGACTTCTCCGAGGAAAAGTTTACTCTATTTCTTAGATTGATTAATAAACGTAGGATTAAGAAATGAGCATCGAACACTGCTATAAAACACAACTTTCCCCGCGGAAATCCCACTTTTATTCAACAATATAAGCATTATAATTTCTGTACAATTTTGTACATTGTTCATACGCTATTTTACAGTATTAAAATAGTTTTACAGATACAAAGAATGGAATGTATCGTACACCGGATGATTGTTGTTCAGGGTAATTATTATTTCACAATGCTGGTATTTACAATAAAACATCCATCACATAGATATTCTTAATAAACGCATTCCTCTTATATTTAAGATTGAATTCTCTCTTTCAGTAATTTCTCTAGTTTGCGCACATCCACCGCAAACTTCCGAATACCGTCGCTCAACTTCTCCGTTGCCATTTGATCTTCGTTAAGGAGCCACCTGAATTCGACCTCGTCCAAGCTGGTCTTCTGTAGGTCGCACTTCTTCGCCGTTTCGGTTGCAAGTACTTTGCGAATTGGTTCGTTACTTTTCTCCAACTCCTCCAATAATTTTGGACTGATGGTCAAGAAATCGCAGCCGGCTAATTCTTTAATTTCGCCTGAACGCAAACATTGCACATGTATTACAATTATCTTTAATTATTTACGCGAAGGTCTTACGGAGATAAATACTTACCAACGTTCCTGAACGATGCACCCATAACGACGGTTTTGTATCCAAACTTTTTGTAATAGTTATAAATTTTAGTTACGGACACGACACCTGGGTCTTCTTTAGGCTCGTAAGACTTTTTGTCTGTGTTCGACACATACCTACAGATTCATATTAGTTACTAAGATTTAAGTGCTTTTTAAGACTTGTGAATTAATAATACAAAGCTAAGCGAGTAATATGTTTCAATGCTTCAAATTCCATAGTAACTTACCAGTCCAGGATTCTACCAACAAATGGAGATATAAGAGTTACTCCTGCCTCTGCGCATGCAACTGCTTGTGCGAAAGAAAATAGAAGAGTTAAATTACAGTGGATTCCGTATTTCTCCTCCAATTCCCTGAAAGAGTGACTTTCGTGAGTATCGATTTCAATTTCATCCGGATTAATGCACCGATTATAAGCGGTCCACTTACTTCGCTGCTTGGATACCTTCCCAGGTAGAAGCAAGCTTAATCAACACGCGATCCTTATTTATGCCACTCTCCTCGTACAGAGCGATTAGCTTCTTTGCTTTTTCAATGCTAGCTTCCTTATTGAACGAAAGCCTAGCGTCGACTTCCGTAGAAACTCTGCCAGGTATAATATTTAAAATCTCTTTACCGAAGAGTACACATGTCATGTCCATGGCTGCTTCAAGTTGCTCTGCCAATGTACTGAAACAAGTAAATCAATCTACACTTATTTTATTCAATTCAAAGATTACAGAGGACATAATTACATTGACTTAACCATTACCCCATTAGTCGAATACATTCTTTCGGATCATATTCCTCCTTCACTTTTATTTATAACTATTAATATTCTTCCACTTTTAATACTAATCCTTTATAATTTCTCATACTTTTATTAAAATTCGTTTCTTTCCTTTACACATCTTGAAACGTATGCTTTCTCTGTTCATGTGTAACTTTTTTTCTTTACAATCCCTATAATATCTCAAATCAACTTTTACTGTACTATAAATTCCACACAGATCTATATGCGTGAATAATTATTACAGTAAACTACATTTACTAATTATTACTAGTACACTACATTCCTCCTTCTCGCTTCTCAATAAATAATTTAATTTAGTATTAACACTTCTAAGTTACAATATAGCAAAGAAATTGTAAAATAATGAAAGTTCTCTTTTCAAATGTAATATAACAGGTCTACATAAAAAAAGAAATATAAAGGATCTATTTAGTATGCACTTACTTCTATACTAACTTATTATATCATTATTATATGCATAATAAGTAAATAAATGTGTAATGCACTTACGATCCAGATTTTTTTCCATATTGCACAGCTTTATCTATTAAATGTGCATATTTCTTTAGATTAGCAGCAGCAAGTATCAACGAAGGATTAGTTGTTGCATCTATTGGTTCAAATTGTTCCATAGCTGAAAATAATTTATATACAAAATTCATTAATAAATTAATATCCAGTCAGTCCTCCTCATTTTGTGCCTAGATTCATTTTCGCATAACATAATATTTGGTGTCCCCATCCCAGAGGTCACCACACATCTATAGGTCATGGTAATAGCCCGTAATAATTATCTGGTTGATGGATGACATTGTCTGATAAGCAATAGAGACCTCTTTCTTCTTGAATCAAGGGGAATATGATATAAGAATAATTGTTAGAGTGAATGTTAAAACGAAAAGAATAAAAGTTTAACATTATCTATTACTAATTTTACCTCTTAATTTTAATAGATAGTAGTTAATAAATAATATTTCTCAAAAATACTACTTCCATTTATAATAAACGAAATTTAATTAGTTATTCCATAACACCAGTTTACAAAATAAAAAAAATTCGCGGAATGAATTAAAAATGAAATACCAATAAAATAAAATAAGAAACGGGAAAAAGTGAAATTTTAGTGTTTTCACACTATTGTGTCTAGATTCGATATTTGTTCATAGATTTTCTTCAATAGCACCTTGTTTTCTGCATCAATGTGCAGACTCGATGTAAGAAATGAGAAACTGGGTCCATTTTTGCGATTTAAATTTTTCCCAGCCGATTAAATGAATTATCTGTTTCAATTTCGGTCGGAAAAAATTACTCTTTCCACATATTCCCATCGATTACACCCGAACTGCTGAACCGATTTGAAAAACTTGTGAGGTACATTTGTTGGTGATCCAATTAATTATCTTTAATTTGATATAATTTTCGACCGCACCGGTCATTCGCAACACGAGGTATTCGCAATTAAGTGGGACCACCTGTTTGACAGACCGGCAAAAAGAAAAAAAGTTCACCTGTCGATATCTGGAAACCGTATCCACCGGAAAATTTTAGTTTTTCCATTAAAAACATTTTACATAAGAAAAAGATATCGACAATTGTTGCGCAAAATGGCTGTAAACTGGTGTAATTCTGGTTTCACATAAAAATTTCTAAATACGGAAGATCAACGAATTCCAGAACAATTTAAAAATAATTTTTCATTCATTCCCTGTATATCAGAACAGGATAATTCGAATAGCATTATGATAAAAAAACAAAGTGCTATCGTAACATCGGATGACTCTGTGATTGCCAATACCATTGCTTCCCGCAACCGACACGATTTAAATTCGCATTTCCGAGATAACGGAATATTTCATACGCTACAATACTCGTGCATATTTACGATATAAATGTATCGTTCGTCGTGCGAACGAGGAAGGGTCGTTTTATTTCGCCGGAATCAAGCAGGTTTTCTATATTTAAATGATAAACTAAATATGCGCAACAATCGTTGCCCCCCTGCCACGCTTTTCGATAAGCACCTTCACCTTTGACCGTATTTGTATTAGTTGTGTAAGTGGCTCGTTTAGTTTTTCGCCTGCTCACCTTGAAAGTCACCGGTGTCGGCGACAATTGTTGTGATCTCCTTCAGTTGGGCTAACGAGCTCGGCATCTTGACTTTCTTCGATTGGGGTTCGCTCATTCTTACCGATACTTTTATATACCGACCAGATATCGAGAATCTTGCTTCGCGAGCTGGAGCGGCCACTTTGTGCGATACTTCGCAGGCTTGCCAACTTACGCAAGACTATTGCTCAACTTCCCTCCAGCGGCGCTCGGTAAGAGCCCGGTGAAATCAAGGATAAATGTTTTAAGCGCAAACACTTAAGGAATGGTATGGATCTGCTCGAATAGACAGAAAACAATAGATTTAAAATATTTTGTAGCTGTCTAGGCGAGGCTAACATAGAAATGTTATTTCTTTTACAGTTTTAATTATGTACATGTATAAGTTAGTGTGTTACTTGTTGATTGAATGTATGTATGTACGCTTTCTATTATTATATTATACATGAACAATTCGTATAATTAAACGAATTGAGATTCAATTCGTCTAGTACGTTACATTAAAGTCGAGAATTCACCGGGAAGCTAAGCTATTAGGGCTGTTAGAGTACTCGAATATTCGAGTAGCTTGAAATTCGGACCCAGTCGAGTACTCGAAGAGAAAAAAAAAGAAAAATCGACTAGTCGGTTCTTTTCGAGCCGTTCGAAAAAATTCGAGTACTCGATGCTTTGGAGCCGCTCGGTTTTTACGAGTACTCGGTTCTCCGAACCGAGTCAGGCTCGGCTCGCTTTTTTCGAGTACTCGAACTGCTCTAGCTTCAATAGATTCTTATGGAACCGTTTCCATCAAAAGCTACGTTAAAACATAGCATCGCATAGCGTAGCTTTGCTTAGCTTCCCGGTGGATTCCCGGCTTTACTCTTAATATAAATAGTTCTTAAGATTAAGTAAACTCTTATAAATTAACTGCTTGTACGTTACAAGGCTAGTGTTTATTTAAACTTAATTTAATTAAGTACAATAGAAATGTAAAGATATATACTTCTTTTCTTAATACATATGGACATTTATACCTACAGCCAGCAATATACAAAAATATACAAATTAAGGAAAACCAATTGCTCTCTTTATATATGCTCTTAAAGGAGAATTATCGAAATAGAATTCTCTGCTAATACGTCCGAATATATAATATATATTTTAATATGCTTGCACACACGTGTATGCAATAAACATGTTGACTGTTAGTTTGGTATAAAAATGTGCTCCAATGTTTCTCTGCGAAATACAACAATGTACTCGAATTCGTACATTCCACACACTCACGCTAATGTCGTCAGTATTTAGTAGTAATAGAAATTCTTTTACAAACCGTAGCGCAAAATACTGATAATGCGAATTGCATGATATAATTTAATAATATATCGAGCGCCCGGTGATCACTTCGCATGTAGAAATGAATTAAACTATTCTCCTGCGTGAATGCGTTGGAATATTTTATCTTAGCTTATGTCAGACTTTGTCAGTTAGAGAATGTTTGTCGATGAACGCGGGTTTCGGTTGATGCCCGTACATGAAAATCGAGCATATTACTAAAACAGCACCTACAGAGAACTGGAGAGTTAGCTGAAAGTCGAAAAGGTATATAGAAGCTATACAGGAAATTATAATGGCTAAAGATGTGGCGAAACCTTTGAGTATGTTATCAGCGTATTTAACTACCATGGCGACGATAAGGCCACCTCCTGCTTGGAGCACGACCAAGTAACACACAAACAAGTCGTACCCGAAGAAGAAACTATGTTTTCTCAGAGCTTTGCCGTCGTTTATGAAGCACGTAATCAATCCAAAGGGTAGCGACAATAAGCTTAACTGCACGTTTCTTATCCACAGCGATACGTCCGAGTCTTTAAGTATTTTCTCAAAGTAGATCCCAGCCAAACCTGATAAGAAGCACGCACACAGTGCAGTTGAAAATCCAAGTAAATGGTTTTGCTCTATGCCGGATGGCAAAACAGCATCCGAGCCTTGCGCCAACTGTACGCATACTATTCCTATGACTAGTAATATTAGAGCTCCCCACTGAGTATTCCTTAACGATCTTCGTAGTATCACTACAGCGAAGAATGCTGTGGTCAAAATTTTCAGCTGGTATGTCACCTGATGGAAAATAAATTTCAGACGATGATGATAAATATGATGAAAGTATGAGCCATGAAGAATGATTCATACCTGATAGGTTGCTGCGTCTAAGTTAGACGCAGATACATATAGGAGATTATTCTGTATAATGTATAAAAGCGATGGCACGCAGACTTTCAGAGTATCGAGTGGTTGCTTTACAACTATCATTTTCAGAGAATTGTAAAACTTCGAGAAGCTCCCTTCTTCGACGAAGACTAATATTAGACATGTTACGAGCTTGACGATCTCCGCCATAACGACAGCTGAGAAAAATAATAATTATATGTACAACTGTTAAATATTGTTAGAAGTATTTGTTTATGACAGTAAAACATACGTACCAGTCGAGGAAATAAACATATCCCCAGACCTTGTGCGCGCATAGCGCATACTGAGTCCGACTATTGCATTCTGTAACGTGAGGGTAATTAAACTGACATACTTCAGCATTTGCCCACTTCCTGCGAAACATAGTTTCCACTTAGAGGTGATGAACATTTAAATGCAGTATGGCTTTTCATAACAACAGACATATAATTATCTACTTACTTTGCTGTGGATTATTCATAATTATAATATTCTTTCTAAACGGATTTTTTAATATAAAACTTAATGGGTCATCTTATCTGTAAAATAATAAATGCCATTAGTAAAATAAACATATATCTAAATCATTGTTCAAAGAAACACAGTGGAATACATGATTAGTTTATGAATTATTTGAATTACTTGAGAAAAATATATTTAGTTTCCTAATCTCCAAGCAGTCTATTTATTTCACCTTTCGTTGCATTTTTGTTTCAGAGAACGGTGCGCGTATGCACAGAAAATATTGTACACGTTGACATTCGAGTCTTATCACGTCCTTCGTAACCAACACACCTGCAACACACCCCCCACACACAGAAAAGAATAGGTCCAAACAAAAAGAAATGCACGTGTCAAATTCAGTAAATATGACGAAATATGACTTCCCTAATTTGACGTTACCAATTCATTTCCTTTCTCTCAAACCCCTCAAACCAATCAAGATAAGAGGTTTCTAACATATCGCAAATAAAAGAAAATCGAATTCAAATACATTTGAAGCAATAAATTTCATTCCATAGTATAACAAACTGATTTTTGTTTTCAAAGCGAATGGTGGTAAATATATGTGTCTGGTTTGAGGCATCTAGTGAAACCTCAATATCGATAAATAATTAAATCATGCATCTGTAACTATTACGGATATGTATTGTATATGCAAGATTTAAAATAAATGGAATACATCAATTCTGCACTCTTTTTGGCGAAGGCAATAAGTCGTTTAGCGAAAGTATAGCAGATAACAGATTCGGCAACCTGCACGAGTGCGCACTGAGTGCGAGTTTTCTCGCTTCCAATTGGCTAATAGCGAATTCGGGAGAGCTGCACTGGGCGCACTGAGTGCGAATTTTAACCAATCGGAACCGAAAAAGTTCACACTCCTCGCTTCCGATTGACTAAAATTCGCACTCAGTGCGCCCGGTGCGGGTCTCCCGAATTCGCTATAAAAGTCGCACTCGCAGTGCGCACCAGCAGGGATCGGTGGACTCGGGTTGTCCCTAGACACCAGCGAATTGACGCCAGCGGTTTCACGCACACATTACCACCGCTCCTGTAGGTGTCTAGCACCAGCACCGAGCAAGAGCGACAGTCCGCAAGCGCCAAGAAACTCGTTATTTGAAATATTCTAGTCTATTCGTAATGTCCTCTAAAAAAAACCGGTTGCGAACTGTAGCATGTCATCTTTTTATGATGATTCAATTATTAAAATTAATTAATCAACGTTTCCAGCGGTTTTGAGTTGTGTCGCATTCTTGAGATTATGTATACATAGGTAAACTTGTAGATTTGTTCCAAGATTGAGCGTGAAGGAGCGTGAAGGAACGTGAAAGAATCGAACGCGTTTAATCGACGGTTACTTACCAGTCTAGTTTAGGATTGGGATTTCCAGTTCTCCGTGCTTCTCGGTTTATCTCGTATGACAGGTTGCTTTTCGCGCGGATCAAGTAAAATGAGTAAAACGCCGGTAATGATATTGCAAGAAGTTACAATGAAACGTGGCAGGTGTTTACCCACTTATACAGAAATTTCTTGTATCCAAGGCACTCATCAGAATAGATTTACTATTGGTGTTAAGTGGAAGTCCTATGATGCAAAAGGAGTAGGATCTAGTAAAATGGAAGCCAAACATAACGCTGCGAAGGAAATGCTAGCATTGTTAGTAGCTTCGTCAGAAATATTGCAAAGTCAAGTTTCCTTGATCTCGTGTCATGGAGCAGCTGCAACTATTAAAAAGCCTACTAATTCAGTCACTTCTACAATGACTATGTGTACCTCTGTACTTGATTCGTGCAAGTCTTCTAATAATCCCTCGATATCTTTACCTTGTTCACCTGTTTCAGCACCAAGCTTAGGAAACGAATTTGTCAACTATGTAGGGCTTCTCCATGTGAGTACGCCTTCAAGCATTATTCTCATATTACAATGGTGATTGAATGTACATTTTTGTTTATAAAACTATTTTATAGGAATATTGTATATCGAGACATATACCTGAACCCCATTATGATATTGTTAATAGAGCAGGACCATCTCATCTTCCTGTATTTACTATGAGCTGCAAAGTTGCTTCTGTGCATGAACAAGTATCTGCGACTACAAAAAAGAATGCCAAACACGAAGTGGCTAAGAAAGTATTGCAGCAGTTAATGAAGAACACACACTTTGATGTCAAGCAGGAAACCTTAGAGAGCTATGTAAATAAGATGAACGTAGAATTTATGAATCTTCAAATAAGTGAGCCTAAAATAAACAATCCTCAAGATGTCAAAGCAATGGCAACTTACGCACAACTAAAACATAAAGGCCCCGTAATTAAACACAAGATAGAAATCCACAACTATCATGAAGTATTAAGCAGTTTATGCTGCAACATTCCAAGAATAGACAGAGACTCTTTGATAAGTATATTTAAAACAAAAACATACTCTACGCAGAAAGTAAACGATTTGAAAAATATTATTTGTAGTGCGTTGAACACGACTATGCAAGAAATTATTTTTAAAGCAACTACTGGAAATCGATGCATAATAGGGCTTAGATTGTGTACATACCCCACGATATTACAAATTGGTATAGGTGAGACTACAGAACGAGCAGAAAGGCACGCTGTATTTAAACTCCTTGCATTGATCGCTGTATTATTAAAATAACATGCAACGTAAATCGCGAAAATTTTATACACTATAATATTACTGTTACCATACAGATATATCTGCCTTCAAATTATATATATATTATTTTAATATACAAAATGTATACTTTATGTATTTTGTAAAAATAAATATATTTCGTAATGTTTAAATGTTCCGCGCACGGAGTGCGAGTTTTCTCGCTTCCAGTTGGCTACAAGTCGCACTCAGTGCGACCGTCCGAATTCGCTATGAGGCAGCACCGGCGTAGCACGAAACTGCGCTAGTGCAGTGCCAGTGCGTGTCTGCCAAATCCGCTGTTACATTTGGTAATAATGATTATGGTTTTAAAGTTTAAACACACGTGTAGCCAGCGTTGACAGCGCTACGAGACGGACGTTGTACAATTTTTAATTTATAAGTATAATTGTGTAGTAAACAAATACTATTTATGTGAATATCGCGAAGTACATTAGTGTTTTCATGATCGGTTTGTGATACAAGGAAAAAGTATTTTGGCCGTGGACGTAAGAAATAAGTTGTATAATATATATTTCTATTTATTTTCCTTTTTGGCGCGTGTTTAACAAAGAAATAATACAATGTCTTATATGCTATCGCATCTCCACAATGGGTGGCAAGTGGACCAAGCGATTTTGTCAGAAGAAGATAGAGTGGTTGTAAGTTTCTGGTTCAGTTATATTAAGCATCTTATACATATCGAATTTTCTAGAATTTCTACGTACAAGTGAAAGTTCAGAACATAAATATTGTGAGAATTGTATCAAATTCAGTAAAAATTCCGTTTTGTCCTTTTCAGGTTATTAGGTTCGGTCATGATTGGGATCCTATGTGTATGAAAATGGACGAAGTTTTGTATAATATCGCCGAAAAGGTTAAGAACTTTGCTGTGATCTATTTGGTTGATATTACACAAGTACCTGATTTCAATAAAATGTAAGTTTCGGACAGCTGCCGTCGCAGTTAGTCCGTTTAGATAAGCAATAAATCGCTGAAACGAACCTTGAATCGAACACTACTTGAGACACCATAATGCCACTTTTGTATGCACGGAACAGATATTTCTAGCGATTTTTGCCATTTCAGACAGAGTCCCATAGTTCCTGACAGCTAAACATTCAAGAACAGAGAGTGCATTTAGAGTAGTGCAGACCAAAGGTTTGTCTGCCATAGTGGTGCATCCCTATCACTTATAGCACCATGAGTTGCTGTCGTCTGTGCCATTGAAGGTGTCAAGTAGTTAGACCGGGGTGTCGAACAACTGGCTTGCAAGCAGCAGTGGTTCCTTCTCTTCTTCGCCTGCTCCATACAGCCATAGGAGATTGGCCTCCTTCATACTGGGGCTGGGACTATTTGTTGAAATTTTTGGTATCCGAATACTTCAGTTGTTTAGTTATTTGGCAAATACTATTCGAATATTTAAGTATTCGAATACATTAGTATTGGGTGTGAATTATAAATCAAGTTCTTTAGGTGCATGTTTTTACAAGCTTTTATTTAGGTTCAGTTCTGAGTTCGTTAGTTTGTCAGGGTGAAATCTTGTAAGCTAATAACTTGATTTATAATTCACACCATACTATTCAAACACACCAGTATTCGAATACTTAAATATTTGAATAATAACATTCGAATACTCAAATATTCGAAGTTTATCCGTAGCATTCGAATACTTGTAAAATATTCGAATATTCCCAGCCCTACTCCAAACCGACGTCACTCTGATGAATTTCTCCTCCGGGTTCCGCACTCTCTCTTTCTCTCTGCCGGGTCTCGGGCAACTCCTGGAGGAAAATAATGAGGGGAACCGGCTGACCAGGGGCCCGACTCGTGCGGCTCTCGGAGTAGGGAAGCTCGACACCCCTCAGTTAGAAGAAGCAAGACAAATTGGTCGTACATGTAGACTGTCCCATACACATTTAGAAGCGTGGAAATCCCGTAGAGTGCCAGCGAGATACAGATGCAAGTTTATGATAAAGTCAACGATATAGGCCCAGATGTTGAAAACTGGCATTAGGTGTCTTTGATTCGGGGTTTGGTTCAGCTCTGAGCATGGCCTTATAGAAACTAGGGCTGGGACTATTTGTCGAATTTTTCGGTATTTAAATATTCGAATACTTCAATTGCTCAATTATTTGGCGAATACAATTTGAATATCCAAGTATCCAAATACTATTCGAATATTTAAGTATTCAAATACTGATGTCTTCAAATAGTATGATGTGAATTAGAAATCAAGTTCTGTAGGTTCATTTTTTTTACAAGCTTTTATTTGGTTTCAGTTGTGAGTTCGTTAGTTTGTCAGGGTGAAAGTTTCTAAGTTAATTTTGAGCCACTTCAACATATCCGATCGACGCTAAAAAGCACGAAATACTTTGTAGTAAATTTTTTTTTAGAACAAGCTTTTATTAAATTTACTAAAAAGGAACCAATAATTTTGATACCGGTCCAAATGACTGCCTGAGAAGAATTCCATCATATGATTAAAAATAAACGCGTGAAAATATTGTATTGTCATCGGAACTACGTATTTGTGTGCAAAGTTTCAAGTCGATCGGATATATTGAAATGAGTCAAAATTAGCTTACAAGATTTCACCCTGACAAACTAACGAATTCACAACAGAAACTAAATAAATGCTTGTAAAAACATGAACCTAAAGAACTTGATTTATAATTCACACCATACATCGGTATTCGAATAGTCCCAGCCCTAATAGAAACTTGTTACAGTGGATTATAGAATTTCTTCTTAATTTCCTTGAGATATTATTATTATTTTAACGAATAAAATGGATTAATAAGCCACATATGAATTTACTTTTTTGCAGGTACGAGTTGTACGACCCATGTACAGTAATGTTCTTCTTCAGAAATAAACATATAATGATCGATTTAGGAACAGGAAATAATAATAAGATAAATTGGACCCTGGAGGATAAACAGGAAATGATCGATATCATTGAAACCGTCTACAGAGGTGCCAGGAAAGGTAGAGGTTTGGTTGTTTCACCCAAAGATTATTCTACGAAGTATCGTTATTAATTTATTTGGTGGATAGACTTTGACAAGAATATTTTTTATTGGTACGTGTCAGTGAATCAATGAGCAAATGTGGTAATTGAATTTATATCGACGAGTAACAGCGTGTTGTGGTTATAAATAAATTTAGAGCTATGTATACTACATATTTATGTGATTCATTCGAAAATGCAAACTATATATTTGCGTTAATAATTCGTTGCTTAGTTTTATATTATTTATATAGCAGTCTGATGGGGATCCCTTCAGATCTCTAATCAATCATACAGCAAAAGATCATCGGTGAATATCACGCACACATCTTGCTCGTTCGAAATCTTTTGTCTGGCAAAATGCCTTATAAAAGTGTTTCGTAGATAGAGAGAAATTGTGCTTTCATACTGTAACAGTAAAATGAAATGTAAAGATTTACTATGAGCGAAATATAAATGCTCTAATAATGTTTTACATAAGCTAACAATTCTAAGTACGTTCAAGCAATTTGAAAAATCATTCAGTCACAATGAGTGCTTGTAATTGTGGCGTACCTTATTAGACTGATAAATATTCTCACTTTGCAGGACAAAATATAGTGGTATTATTTTTATTTCTTTCTACCATGTACAAAATAGAAATAAATATTTAGAGATCATTTACTCTAAAGTCTTACATACACATCTCAAAGTTTTTGACTAGACTTGCATTCGAATTTGGTATTACTTTCGGTTTCTTGGAAGCGTTTTGACTCAGTGGATTCATAGGAGGTGGTTTGTCTGTAAAAATAAATTTTTCCCATATTTCTATCCGAAGAAAAGCGTATTAAATTTAATACAATAGACTCACAGGTTTTCAAGCAGTAGGGATTCTTCAATACTTGTTTTATGCAGTTGTAAATATAAGCATACTGACTCTGAAAATTTAAGAACGAGTTTAGGAGGATATAATTCACGTTAAATTGATTACATCGTATCTTGAATTTTCTTACTTCTTTTTGTACCATATTTATCCTATGATGTCGTAATCTGTATACAGTCCCGAACACATCTAATTTTCTATTATCGCGAAGGTGCTGTAAAAGTATATCTATTGCTATTAAAGTACCGGTTCTACCAATGCCTGCACTATAAAAGAAACAGAGGTCACGAAAATAGTAAAACTTTATGTTAAAAATTTTCTATATGTTTACCTGCAGTGAATAACAATATATCCTTTATTAGCCAGAATATTACGACGTATAACTTGACAAAAATGAATCATTGGATCAAAATCCTCTGGAACATCGTGATCTGGCCAATCTTTAAAATGCAAATGCGTTACATTTCTCTTTTTGTTTTCCTGTAATATTTTACTTACAATGAACACGATTTCAGTTATAAATAACCATAGATTTTATCAAGTTTATCAGAGTTTTTACCTTTTGCAACACTAACGTCCTTTGTGTATAAGATCTATAGTCTAACTCGCTTATGCACTTTATAGTCATATTTTCATACCTGAAAGTTTCCCTAATTGTTGGAAAATATTGATGGCATTTCTCCTACAAAGTAATATGTTTATTATTTGCATATTAATTAAAAGTCTAACTGTATGGAGATAGGAAATAGTCTTACTTTGCCTTTCTCGACTAACTGAGTTAACATAATTATGATATTGATATTATATTGCTCGACCATTCTCCAAAAATCAAAGGTGGT
The DNA here is from genome assembly GCA_929108735.1 of Andrena dorsata. Classification (NCBI taxonomy): domain Eukaryota; kingdom Metazoa; phylum Arthropoda; class Insecta; order Hymenoptera; family Andrenidae; genus Andrena; species Andrena dorsata. The sequence goes on along the minus strand of OV815488.1, from coordinate 78,291,405 downwards.
TTCTTCTTTTGGGCCCTGACAAGCTATATACTCGTCCTCTCCAGTGTAGCCCTAAAAATGAATATAAGCTCAGCGAATCAATTGTAATAATTCAATTGACCTTTATACTCCCCTTACCTTTATAAATGATGCATTGATATAGTCGGTGTTGGGGTCATTATCAATCGGTTCCAATTTAACTCTTGAAAAGTCATCTAGAAACACGTAAAATAATTTTAATAAACCGCACTCGATGTAGTGATGTTTCTTTCTATTTGTGTATAAATCTGTACATGGTAAAATATCAGAATATCTGTTCTTCTTCTTATTCGCTTGTAAACAAGCAGTATTTGTTGGCATCTGTAAATCCACGCTGAGAGTCTGAAGCAGTTGAAATTCGTTGCTCAATTTTCCAGGATTATCAATTAACTGCTGACAGTGCGCTATAAACTTCTTTTTTGAAAAAGGTGTAGGGACTGGTGAACCAGACATGTCAGAATGTAAAAATCTTCGCAATATTCTAAAAAAAAAAGAAAAAGGAAATAAATACCGTTGATGCGAAGTTAACATTTCCCGATTCTTAATACAGTTATTTTATTTATTCTATGTAAACTCGCGGGAAACAGAGGAAGTAAAAAAACTATTGCCTATTATTGTTCATCGATACTATTCACAAAAGGTACACCACTTGACGTCAATGATATGATAATGAAAATAGTTTTTAACGCGCGCACTTTGTTCAGAGAGTAAATAATGATCCGTCTTTCCAAAGACTTGCTGTTATAATTATAGTGAAATTCTATTGCTGTACTAGATTTTACGGTAGCAACTGCATCACATATATTAAAAACTGTACTGTTCAAAGTGTTCGTGCAATCTCTTAATAGCTACTGCATGGTCAAGCAACAGTTTGGTAGCAGCAGACATAATGCAATGTGTATTTTAGCATGTATAGTAGACATCTGCATTTAGTGACCTTGTTGCTTCTAACTATAGTGCTCTTCTGAGTCACAAGAGAAATATTGATTATTTCTCATAAATGTACACACGGTTTCTTCCATTTCAGCTTATACATATATATATGCAATAACATTTACTTGCCAGTTAAATCTATATTCTTATACAATATAAGGCATATATATTATTTTTATAAATTAGTTTCGAAACTGTATTTATGAAAATAATATAAATACAAGTGAAAGTTGTACTTACACTTGAAGGGAACATTTCCGAACTAATAACATCATTGTTGTTAAAATTCCCAAAAATAGGATGCCGAAAACAACTCCGCTAACAAGTCCAACGTTTATTTCAGCATCTAGCGCGAAATTAAATATTTAATTAGTACAATAATACTTTATTAACTAATTAAAGAATAATGAAGAATTACTTCTTAAAGAAACAATGATAATACGATAAACCATAAAGTACTAACTGGTTTTTATCAAAAATGTTTTAGAATCGGCATATCCACCGCGAGTCAAAGCTCGCATTCTAACATGATACCAAGTGTTTGGTTTGAGGGGTCCGTTGCAATAAACTCGCTTTTTAGAATTAGACGAAATTTCTTCGCAGTTTGTATCTTCCCCCAGTGTATACTTCACTGCTTTCATGTCGCCGTAATCGGCAACGTAATTAGCTATGGGAGAATATAAGTTTATAATAGTGTATATATTTCTCGATATCAATTCATGAATTCGTTTTAAAAATTTATCACCTACGATAAGGATTCCAACACAATCTAGTAGCTTGGTAAGGCACGCTAAAATCTTTTAACATAGCTTCCTCCCAAGAAGATACGTTCGGCCATGTATGATTGTTTAAATCAAATCTGGTGCTTGACGCATTACTAGCTTCAGCCCCTGAGACTATGATAGAATAATAAAGAACATCACCATTTTTAGCATTAAATAAGGGAAGCAAAAGAGTGGCTGATGTCGTAGATCTTCTTGCCTTAGATGGATCTATGGTTATAGATTTTATGTAATCTTCCTCTGGTTCGGGTGGAACTAAAGAATTATTTAACGATATAAAATATAAACATTATAACAAGATTCCAATAATTAATCTGTTATTATCTCATGCAGCGTAAAAATAGATACGTACTACCCGCAGGATATAAAATGTTGCTGCGACTCGCTGGTAATCCAAAGTCTTGAACACCATTCACTTTAGTAGATACTTCGAAAGTGTAATTGTACTCTCCTTTCAGCTCTTTCAAATTAAGTACGATCATATCATTTTCAGTAGTTCCTCTCGGTACATATTTCTCAACTAACAAAAAATGCGGTGTATTATTAGTTCTAGTCCCGTGTACAAACACATTGAAATATTCTATTATTCCGTTCGATGAACATGGCTGGCCCCATTTCAAAATAGTGTCCAAAATATTCGTATCGTCTTTATTGTTTGTAATTAAATAGGAAAAGTTGGTTACCATTTCTGGAACTAAAAATACAAACGATGTGATAAATGTTACGAAAAGATTATTATTCAGAACGCTATGTAATGGAAAGTTACCGCCAGGCAGCGTTCGAAATGCTAAATATTCGCTGTAACTTCCCCAACCTGCGGCTGTCTTTGCTCTAATTTTTGCTTTATAATTTGTATATGCCTGCGCTTCTGAATATTCAAAAGTAAATGCGTTTCTGCTCAGATTTATAGTACTTTTCGATTGCTTTTTACTACACCACTCTGGGACAGGGAAAAGTGCTTCCCATTCTAGCGCAATCTCGAATTCGTGTAGATTTCCTGCAAGGTATTTTGGCGTCTCCCATGCAAGTGCGAACTGTGATTGTGTTATGTTCGCAACATTAAACGCAGGTGCGGATGGTACTGAAATGTAGAATTAATGTATCACTATTAACATTCTTACTATTCACCGCTTGATTTATTATTTCTAATTCAGACTCGTAACGTTACACAAAATTGATTTTAATTCATAAACTTGGTGAAAATTTTATAGCACAATATATTCATACTTACCATCTTCTAAAGTTGTTGTATTTACAAAATTGCTTAGTTTACTGTTTCCTGCTTCGTTAATGACGTACGCCCAACATCTGTATGTCGTGTACGGACTAACACGACCAACGGTTGAATGTACAATAAGAAACTCATCTTGGATATGGGAATTGATAAACACCTCTGTCTCTCCATTCACAGTTTCATAACCATGTCCACTGGTTCTGATATAATTGCACATAGCTTTAAGAGACACTACATTGCAATTATTATTATCTTTCACAATTTTCCACGAAAGTGATATATTATTTGTCGAAACAAGAGGACTGTCGATATTCAATATTGGTGGTTCGGATGCTACAAATGTAACAGTTAAATGGTTAAAAATATTTCATATAGCGAGTGCTATTTGCTACGAGTTCTTTACCAGTTGACGCTGTTTTGATATGCATGGTAACCATTTCTCCGTCGTTATTATCTTCGTCCACTGCATTAATATAAATGAAGTAATATGTACACGCACGCAGACCATGTATTGTCACATTCGTTCCAACTGTTTCTTTTGTTATTGCTTGTGGAGCAATAGTAACACGATAGTGTTTAATGCAGGTCGAACCTATTTCTGGTGGTCGCCAGTGGATGAATAAAGAAAACGCACTAGCTTCTGCCCTCGGATCTTGAGGTACGCTAGATTCTGAGAGAAGCAATTGTTATTAGCAATTACGTAAAAGATAATCATTACTATTACGTAGTAACTTACTCAGCGAATCTGTTTTCACCGTTCTGTTGAGGCCATGCGATCCGACTGGAAATGCAACAGCTGTGACTGTAAAAACATATTCCGTGCAAGGTTCCAGATTTGTAGCATTGTATTCTGTGTTTCCAGTTCGTGTGTCGTTGCAATCATTTTTAAAGCATTGAGTAATCAAGTAGTTTTGTACACACGTCGGATATTTTGCTGGTGCCTTCCAATTTAAGCTAATTACGTTGGTGGTCGTATTCACTACTAGATCCTGAACTTCTCCAATCTCTGTAACTGTAAAGTGTATGATAAACGTGAGATGAGCGATGAAAATAATTTAAAAACTTGCATAAAATCATGAAATACTATTCACTGCATATCACACTTTCAATGTAAATCTTTTAAAAAGATCCTTTTTATATTTCTCCACTGGCTTAATAAGAAGCTAAAAAATTTCTATTTCATATCCTTGAATACAGTATAAACGTTAACTTAGTAATTTTGATTTTAAATTTAAATTGATTTAAATTTGTGATTTTACTGTCGCTACTGGTCGCCGCTGACACCTTAACTCCAACCGGATCTTTATCGATGACTTTTACAGTAAACGTGTATGTGGTACACGGATCCAGTTTAGTCGCGTTGTATCGTGTGCTGGTTGCGTTTATTTGAAACTGCTTCTCATTCGACCATACATCGATTAAATACGTGAGCGGTTCATTCGACGCAGCTCCAAGAGGAGGATCCCAAGACAGAGATATCCATTCCATACCATTGTCGTTCACAGTTAAGTTTTGTACTAAATTTTCTGTAAACAAAGACGAATTCTTTGAAGTCTCAAACAAGACAAACTTAATATTTCCTTTGAACCATAGGATTTAAAATTCAAGCGTTAATTAAATATTGTAACTCGGGGTGAGGGGGTGTTCTTCACCTGTACCTTCTGCGGTACTCGTCGACGATTCGTCGTCAACATCCACCTCGCCAGGGATACTAAAAGTTTGTGGAAATCTTTCAACAAAATCTGTCAGGGGATCGCTTCGGGCGAGTTCCGTCGTTTCCGCCGGAAGCTCCTCGTAATGATCGCTGGCTTCCGAGACCGTCGTGCGTTCGACGTAACCCAATGGTGAAACTGGATCATTTGTTCCCCCATTGTTTATTGTCTCGATCGGAACGTGCTCGGGTAGCACGTGGAGAAATTGCAGCGCGTAGATGAACGATCTCAATCGTTTTCTTAGTATCATGTTCCTCGGGAGGCTGGAAATTAACAATGAAAATGTACGTAAGTGGGGAGGAATATCGGTGCGATCTTTTATCACGATCGACAAAAGACATTATGGCGTAAGACGGCTGGAAATACAGTCAGACTGAAGACTGAAAATCGGCCACGATATTTCTTTATGCATTGCACTGTCTATAAAGTACACTGTATAATAATGAAACACGTTTGTTATCGATGTAGAAACGATTCATGTACAGTGCAACTGAAAAATGTGGAATCTGGCGAAGTATTTAGTCTTTGCGATTTTATGGTGAGGGGTTGATTGATTATGATGGAGGACTGTGTGACGGTCTGGACTACTACTGGGACTATTTGTCGAATTTTTCGGTATTCGAATACTTCAGTTGCTCAATTATTTGGCGAATATAATTCGAATATCCAAGTAGTCGAATACTATTCGAATATTTAAGTATTCGAATAGTATGGTGTGAATTATAAATCAAGTTCTTTAGATTCATTTGAAAAGATGAAATCTTGTAAGCTAATTTTGACCCACTTCACACCATACTATTCGATTACACCAGTATTCGAATAATAACATTCGAATACTCAAATATTCGAAGTTTATTCGTAGTATTCGAATACTTGTAAAATATTCGAATATTAAATTATCCAAATAGTCCCAGCCCTAGTCTGGACGTGAGGATGCAGAAGAGTTGGAATCCATAGACCGTGCACTCTTAGATACTCATAATACGTTTTAGACACCGTCGCACAAATATACCGTTTATGTCGAAAGACAACACTTTAGAATATATGTATATTTAATATAAGTGAGGTTGTACAGAGACTAAAACTGCCCTGCGGCTTACAAACTATATATATATATATATATATATATATATGTTTTACGGTCTAGAGGTGGAGGGGTTGATGCGTAAGGGTGCAATGGTTGAAGGATGTTGGTAAACAGGACTATTGGTAAACAGGATGACTCGGAGGGTTGAGTTGTATGTTTATTTAGCTGACTATCGCAACTACTAGGACCAATTCCTTCAATGCAGTATCCAAACATTTTTTTAAACATATATATACCAGGGTTGCCAAAATAGAAAACTATTAAAATCTGTAACGAATTCTAATAACTATTCATAATACTTTTATTATTATTATTATTATTACTCCTTTCTAAGAAGTCATTATTATAATGAATTTTAGATACCTGTTTTTTTTATTGACTCCCTTTTTTTCCTACTTTCCCCGCCCCAATCCTCCACGAAATTGAAATCTCCGGCAAACGATCGGACTTGATCTTGGCGACCCTGATATATAGGCACACTATTTTAGCTCGCGGTACTTTTCCTAGATCTTAATACACAGATTAATTAGCTGTTAATACTTTGAAAGATTCTGCCTCACTCCTCACGGCCAGGCAAGCGACAATACAGATAAAAGATTCTTATACTGATTACGGAGGTATCGTATTTATACAGCACGTTTTATGTACAAAAGTAGCAAAGGAATATTCTGAACTTGGTAGCGATTATTAAGCGGGGCATGGACAGCGATCGAGAACTTCAAAGAGACCGCCGCGTACCTGTGACTATTTAAAACAGGAGCAGATATCGCGAATCTGGAATCCTTCTCGAAACCGCTCACGAACGGGATCAGGCACGTTTCGAACTACCGATTTCATAGATGGTAAGTTTTCATAAACGGGACAACGATAAGAAGAATTACGCAGAAAGAAGAACACCACGAAGGATCGGCTCTCCAATTATTAAACTCGCACCAGTGTTCCGTTATGTCGCCGATATCAATTTGATATTATTGAACGATATTATCAACTGTGAATATTTATACACTGAATAATTAGCTTTCCAGCGTCTAATACCACGCTCATCGGAACGTACAAAGAACACTTCGCGCTACTTTGCTGGGCTCGACTGTATTCCGACGCAATTCAAAGTTCCACGGGGAGGGAAGGAAATATTGCAAGTAAAAAGCTACTATATAGTGTGAAAGTTTCGTAAGCTCGATAGATGCGTCATTACCATGTCAATCATAATTCCTCTGACAGTATCGTTTCACGTTCCATGATCGTGGCGCGAAGATACTTCATGGCTCCGTGTCGCTTAATATCCCAGTAAACACGAATTCTCGCTCCCGAGTGGCAAGAAGATGGTCCCCCCGCGTAAATAATTCGCGTCTCCACCCGTTCCAACGGAGAATCGGTTTATTCGGCGACGGAGCACCTTCACTTTTCTTCCTTCGATGGAACACCGTCGAAAACGCTCGGGCACTCGTGTAGATCGACTAGCAATGGATAGCGAGCTGTATTTTGAAAACGTGATACGTTGACCGTTTGCTCGATAATCATTACGCGACCACTCACTGACAGCTTTTCGTTTATCCCCCCTGGCCATTGATAGCGCCGATAAGGATCGCCAGTCCATTCTAGACGCTCTCGAAAGTGCACTCAACACTACTTTATTAATCAAACACCACCGCCGTGGTTCACCTTCATTCGCTCGCTTCTTTTATCCCTCTTTCTCTGCATTTTTCAAATTTCTTAGTTTAAATACACTCGTGTTTGCGAAAGCCTGCGCGCGAACTTAGTTATTACGGGTAGCATAAGCTTGCGAAACCGTCGAGGCGCGATTCATTTAACATGGATAGTTGTTATCGCGTTAACAAAGCGTGCGCGGTTTTGGTTTTTTACAATCACGATCGGACACAGTCGGGATATTAAAAATACCTAAGGTCGCTTGTGGCATTAAGAATTAATGTTTCACGAACTTTCGCGTAGTCGCTGGTAAATGGTAATTTTGCGACAATGGCGAATACTAGGACAGTTATAAGTAGGGGTGGGTTCGAAGCTAATTCTTAAATTCTCCAAACTAGAATCCGAGAGTTTATAAGACTCTCGAAACTTGTAGAGCAGATTCTGTTTTGTAAGTGGAATATCTTGCTCCAAGAACTGAAGTGAACTAAATTCTTGTATAAATCGACAGAAATATATAAAAATTCTCGATGCACGCTGAAGAGTCGTTTCTGCATTCATTGATTTTATACTTTCTTTTATCTGGGCTTCTCTAGAGTTTCGAATCACGAAAAGAAGTGCAGTCTGAAATTCTCGAAATTCGAAGCATTCTTGGGTGTCGAAGTTCCAACGCTTCGAGAAACCCATCCCTAATCGGCTGAGGCGTATTAAACTCAGCTAACGTATTAAATTCAGTCTGCAAATATCTTACACATCGAACAGCAGGGTGCTTGAAACTAAACTGTAATTCGCCCATTTAAATCATCTGAACTTACGTTAGAAGTTAGCTGAATGACAATTGGTTTCTCTGTCAACGCGTTTCCATTGATCTTCTTGAATCGTCTTCGATACGTCAGCACACTGTGATTAAGCCTGGCAGCAGCGGATTCCGAGATATCGGAATCGTGTTACGTTTGATCGTAGAACAGAATAAAAGATAGGGACATGTCTTCGGACCTGCGGCCGTATTGACAACTGCTTATGAGGTGAAATAGGAGACCATGTGCTCCTTGAAGGGGGAGTGTTCGAGGCAGACCCCTCAGAGCTTGTCAAAAATAGCACTTGCACGATGAACCCTCAGACTTGTATACAAGTCACGGCAGAACCTGTAAAGTATTTTTGGGGGTATCTTCTATGAGGACACGTGGTAGTTTGCTTCATCATTCAAGATGTTTCATACATTGTGTTTAACGTACAATCTTGAATATGTAAGATCTATGATTCCACTTGCTATATTATTTGCTAGTTGTACTTAATTGTTTATAATTCTCTAGCTTAATTAGGAACGGCTGTTCAGTAATATTTTTCTCATGAATGTCCCATAAAAGAAATATATACTTAGGACATTTAGGTAATGAAATTCATATTTAATTGAACATAGTCGTGCTGAATACATAATACCTCTGATTTTGAGCATTATTATAGTCACAGCCTTATAAGTAGTTATAATATCGTTTTTGTAATATAGTACATTCTGGTAGAATCGATTTTTATTTAAAGGTAATATAACAAATTTTAATGGTTTATCATTGTATTATTATACTATCAGGTTGGCATCATGTTCAAGTGTACTGTGCCCCGATGAAAAGATGTCTGTCGAAATGTCACAGGGGCAAGAGGGGTTTTTCACTCGCATTGGCTTCCGCCGCCCATTTTTGCTTACTTTGAGTAAAAGAGTTAGAAATAATAAAAATATAACCAGACCCATAACATTGGTGTCAAATTTTAGTTTTATTCGCTGAATATACATCAAAAGATTGTTGCACCAATTCTCATTAGTACAGTCTTTGGGGAGGTCCCATAGAAGATTTGATGTGAAGAGAGCGCACGTTTTGCCAGTGTTTCTTCAACAATGAAACCAAGAAGTTAATCGAAAGGTGTACGTTTTGTACCAGTTCATCTGGCGTCATTCCCACGTGTCCTACAGCCACAGACAGACATAACACCTGTAAGCAAATCATTCGATTAAAATCAAGCACTATTAATTACAATGCTGCGCATTCTCTATACAGAAATTTGTAGTCTAATGTTTTCTCTAATAATTCTGAAAATCGAAAAGCACCTTTTTCATTTGGAACTTAATCGTGGCCTTCACTTCATCGATCTTGCCCACCATTGATTCCTGGTGGGAAAGAAGTCCAGGGAATTTACCAGCCTTGTTAAGACCAGGACCAAGGATACGTGGAATTTGCTTGATCAAGGATTCGCTGGCCAAGAAAGCATCGTACTTCTTAGCTGTAAGAAAAAGGAGTATTTAATTTAAGAGTAAATTAAAATACACGATAAGAACAGATTTAATATAGTGTCTCGACACGGATTGAGGTGTGAAGCAATGGAATGCAGCGCCCTCACCAAGTGTGGAATTTAATCTCCTTCCAGTTGACAACCACAGCCACAATATTTGTAACCAGCCGTGGTGCTTTTTGGAAGGCACAAAACGTTTAACCTATGATATTTCAAGCCTCAATTACCTAATTTCTTTACGAGCTTCTTGTTCTTGTTTAATTTCTTCAACGCTTCAGCGTCCATATATGGAATATTATTAGCTTTAGCTTCGTCGCAATGTTGCTGATCACCCAGGACACAAACTTGCATCTTTGGTCTCGGGATGTTTTTCAACCTTTAACAAGGACAATGTTGATAGCTAATTTGATGCTAGTTGTGTTCGCATCTCTCATATAATTTAGCACCAATTCATAATTTATTGCAAAAACAATCATCAAAGTCAATGTTCTCAGTAATATTTAAGTAATCCGCAAATATTATTCAGATAATACATGCAATATAATTCATCACCGAACCATTGGCTTCGATAATCGAATCGTTTGAATAGTTGCCTAATTGAATAGTAACTTACCCCCAGGATCATCAATTATGATCCTGTGATAAAAATAACGGTAAAAAACCTCCCCATTTTATTTAAGACCCTGGGTGAAGGTCCGCCAGGTAAAACCCAGCTTCCTGAGTCTACATGAGGCAACCTTTTCGGGTGTTAATTTAAAAAAAACAAAAAAGTTTGCAACTGATTATCGAAACCCGAAAAGAATCCTCAATTTCAGGTAGAAACGTACTTGACGGTGCCTGAGAAACGTTTGTCCTTTTGTGGATCATAGTTCTTCAAACCGATTTGGAGTTCCACAGTTTCTAAGAAATTCCTCTTCTTGTCTTGCGAGTTTTGAATAACAGAATTTACACACTCGTAGAGAGTATCACGCGATACTTTGGACCTATCAATTACAATATCATTATTAGAAAAATGATAATTGTACTTTTTTTACTCTAAATTTAACATGTTCCGTGCCACAGCGGAAACCAGATTTTTGGAGGGATTAAAAACAGTGATCAGAAAAATAAATTGCAATATTCAAATTTAGGAAAATAATATATAGTTATGTAATATTTTTGATAATTTCTGCTTCTTTTTGAATTGAGAATCACATTATCCGTTTAAATAAAATTAATAAAAGTTTCATCTCCGATAAATATCATGAGCCACTGGAGGACCACGTGGCACGGACGCGTTGATCAGTTATAACTTGTACGTAATACATAATTTCAATCTCATTCTATAGTGGAATACTTGAAATTGTTCCTTACAAAATTAAACATAAAGTGAGTACAGTAGAATTCCATTTATCCGAACCCGTCGGGGGACAAATAGTTCGTGTAACTGGATCGGTCAGATGATAGGAGTCCAGTGATTTCCTCTTTAATCACGCATTCGAATACGCTATCTTTTGTTTTACTGATTGGATGCATTATGCATTATACAAGGAGACATTTAAATGCATTCTGTGCAACGATACGAGTTCAAGTAATTACACAATGCGTTGCATGGGTTCGGATAATAGCCGAGCAACATGTTGGGTAAACCAGGTACAGGATCAAAATTCGTGCAAAAAATGTAACTCTACTGTACTAGAAATTTTAACTTGATGCTAATCGAGTAACTGTAAATTATTTTAGTAAAGAGAAATCATTAGGAAGATAATGTTGAATTTATGGTAGGATACTAAGGCACGTTGTACGTTGAGGTACAAAGTCCAAAATAATACAATATTAAATATTGTATTTGAAGAAAATATTAATAAGTATGGCGAAATTATGTATTAAAACAAGTTTTCTTGATAATATGAAGTTACTGAAACTTTGGATTAATGAAATATAAGAGGATGAGATACTCACGTCATTTCAACAGCTCGTGGAACACGAAGACCGTGAAAACGAACCGACCCGACGCCCGACTAAAACCGGAAAGAAATGGGAGAACGATGAACGTAACCGAAGGGCGAAGAGAACTACGTGAAGAATTTTTGTAGATAGGAACATGCGAGTCTGTTTTGAGATCTGCTATAGTTCCTCGAAGTGACGCGTGTAGCGCACTACCAATGATTTGAATTTGTTCCGGGGCCGGCTGGGAATTCTGATGGCTTGAGGGAATTTCTATTAGCGGATTCGGCAGACACGCACTGGCACTGCACTGGCGCAGTTTCGCGCTATGCCGGTGCTGCCTCAGCACCGTGCCAGTGTAGCATGTTTTCTAGGGTTTTCTGGCACGATTACAAAGGATTTTACATACGAGCAATCTTGTATCGTATTCGGCGCCAAGAACTGCCCTGGTGTAGTGCAAACTTCGTATTCGGATGAACAGAATACACCGCACTAGTGCAACCTTTCTCGCACTGCGATTTTTGGTAGTGCAGTCAGTAGAGATGGAGTGAAAAATCACTAACAGTGATTTATCACAGTGATCTCAGAATCACGATCACGGTCGTGATTAAACTTAAATCACGACCGTGATTTTTTTAACATGAGTTAATTGTTTACTGTGATCGTAATTCTTGATCTTGATTGAATTATTTTTTATAAAATACTTCAATATAGCTTGTACTACAGTCAAAGCGTGCTAATTCAGCGAGCATATAGAATATACATTCATAATCAATGTATGCATGCATTAATTTGATTGGCTAAAGTATTCACATATGCATTATACTTTTTAACTAAAGTGAAGAAATATTCGTTGATTTAAATAGATCAAGAACGATTACATTGGTTCAAAATATACAACGTAGATTCTGTAAGAACAGTGAGGACTTGAGAATATTGAGAGAGAAAGTAGAAATTGGGGTTATGTGGCACGTGCAAAGGGCAGTTATGCTCTCCACCAATCAAAAGCGATCGCGATAATCGCGAATCACTGTTCTGCCTGCACCAATCAGAAGCGATCACGAAAATCACGGATTACTGTGAAAAATCACCGTGATTGGGAACGAACGTGATCGGATCACTCGTGATTCACAAATCACGGTTCTAGCCAACACTAGCAGTCAGAGCAGCCTCCAGTGTAGCCAACTTATAGAAAACTATGCGCGTGAAATGATCTTCACACTACTTCACACCAATGAGAATGTGCTCAAGATGGCGATCTGAGCATGCGCGTGATGACGCCGTGACGCCAAACCAATCAACGCCAAGATGGGAGACTATGCGAACCGATTTTTCGTGATCGCTTCTGATGGGTGGAGAGCATAACTGTTTTTTTACAGGCGTCACATAACCCCAATTTCTCTTAAAACATTCCCAAATGTTCTTATACAAGTTCAGATGTATATTATATATAACGAATATTTCTTCACTTTAGTTAAAAAATATGTGTATACTTTAGCCAATCAAATCAATGTGTGCATACATTGACTAGTAGAGGATGTATAAATTCGCTGAATTGCGCTCAAGTAACGCTTTGACTCTAACACAAGCTATATTGATGTAGTTTATAAAAAATTATTCAATCAATGTTAAGAATTATGATCACGAAAAGCAAATTCACTCAAGATAAAAAATCACTATCTCCATTCTTAACCAGAATCCACCAGAACAGAGCTGTCAAGAGTGAAATGGTGTGTATTTCTTTCTCTCTCGTGGGATTTCGATCAAACATCCCGTACAACTTCCCGTACAAACATTTCGTACAACTTCCCTCCCTTTTTCATTTACAATAGTTTACATTCTTCTTTACTATAATGCGTAAAATCGATGTCGAAAGAATGTTACAGGAGTAGACACGAGTAATGCCGCGCGCTGTATACCGACACAATCTGGCCTGAAACATGGGTTTGGGGGAATAAAAGGCGTTAAAAGCGATCACTTGCTGCATTTCGGATCTATCTAAATTATGAAGTACATACATCTACTATTATATATGATTTCGGCGCACAGGATCGGTCAATTTAAAACAATAAAAACAAGCTATTTTGCAATTATAATTATATAAGCTTTCGACGTTTCGATCTTGGTTTAGATCATCTTCAGGAAAGTTAAGAACAAATATAAAATATTGTTTTTGCTATTGAAAATAAGTCACAGTGCTCTGGCACTACGTGTGACCCGCGAGTCGGTTGGAATAAGACTACATCTACTATATTACGAACGCATTTGTAAGATTTGATTGTATCGCATTTCACTTATTTCAATAAAATGCAGTTAAGGGATAAAAGACTATTATTATTTAACGAGCCTTCCTTCCACTACTTGCTCCTTCCGATTCCAAGTTATATATAAAAGACATGATAAAAAGAACATCTAAAATGATCCTTCCACACTGAGCTGTTTTTAAAAATCTTTACATTAACGCACTGTTTTAAACATACCATTCCCTACTTTCAAACTTTATTGATTTCAACACATCACGTCACACTACTTCTACATTGCTCTAGTGTTAAGAACCAATCGCCTCATGATCACGCAAAATATGGTAAGTATTCAGGTAAGCTATTGAGCGCCCCGCGAAAATGTAACAAAGTTGCAAGGGTCAAAATTTTTGCAACAATGTTGGAAATGAAAATGGCCTGTTCGCAAGAGAAAAACTCGGTTTGCAACTTTGTTGAGATATCACGGGAAGGCTAATTTCATGTTTGAAGTATGGAATGTGAAGTGTGGAATGTGCAGTATGGAATGTGCAGTGTAGAATGTGAAGTGTGGAATGTAAATTGAGAACTATGAAGTGATGTAGCGTGGTAACACAGCAATTGTGAGGAAACGCTGTGAAACTGTAATATAGGATAATACAGGAATAGTGGAAACATGTAGGGTGTATAAAAAAAAATAAAGCCGTATATAATGTATAACTTCAATTTTATTTATCATTTCAAACAATTCCTACATTTTTCCTACATATTTTTCACACCTTCACTTTCACGAAATTCCCTTTCACACTTACGACACTATCACACTTACTACGCTGCCACCCACACAATACTAGCAGTCTTACAACACTATCACACTTGCAACACAGCACTCAACACACAACACACAGAATAGTTGATAAGTTTACATACTGGTTTTGAGCTTCCCGCGAAAATGCAACAAAGTTACAAGGGTCAAAACTTTTGCAACAATGTTGGAAATGAAAATGGCCTGTTCGCAAGAAAAAAACCCGGTTTGCAACTTTGTTGAGATTTCGTGGGGAGTCAGAATCCGGTTAGCAACTTTGTTGAACGCCAAAATCTTCGAATATCATCTTCAGACTATTCCGATTTCAACGGATTTGAACGTCCCGCGAAAATGTAACAAAGTTGCAAGGGTCAAAATTTTTGCAACAATGTTGGAAATGAAAATCGCCTGTTCAAAAGAAAAAAACTCGGTTTGCAACTTTGTTGAGATTTCGTGGGGAGTCAGAATCCGGTTAGCAACTTTGTTGAACGCCAAAATCTTCGAATATCATCTTCAGACTATTCCGATTTCAACGGATTTGGACGCCCCGCGAAAATGTAACAAAGTTGCAAGGGTCAAAACTTTTGCAACAATGTTGGAAATGAAAATGGCCTGTTCGCAAGAAAAAAACCCGGTTTGCAACTTTGTTGAGATTTCGTGGGGAGTCAGAATCCGGTTAGCAACTTTGTTGAACGCCAAAATCTTCGAATATCATCTTCAGACTATTCCGATTTCAACGGATTTGAACGTTCCGCGAAAATGTAACAAAGTTGCAAGGGTCAAAATTTTTGCAACAATGTTGGAAATGAAAATCGCCTGTTCAAAAGAAAAAAACTCGGTTTGCAACTTTGTTGAGATTTCACGGGAAGACTAATTTCATGTTTGAAGTATGGAATGTGAAGTGTGGAATGTGCAGTATGGAATGTGCAGTGTAGAATGTGAAGTGTGAAATGTAAATTGAGAACTATGAAGTGATGTAGCGTGGTAACACAGCAATTGTGAGGAAACGCTGTGAAACTGTAATATAGGATAATACAGGAATAGTGGAAACATGTAGGGTGTATAAAAAAAAATAAAGACGTATATAATGTATAACTTCAATTTTATTTATCATTTCAAACAATTCCTACATTTTTCCTACATATTTTTCACACCATCACTATCACGAAATTCCCTTTCACACTTACGACACTATCACACTTACTACGCTGCCACCCTCACAATACTAGCAGTCTTACAACACTATCACACTTGCAACACAGCACTCAACACACAACACACAGAATAGTTGATAAGTTTACATACTGGTTTTGAGCTTCCCGCGAAAATGCAACAAAGTTGCAAGGGTCAAAACTTTTGCAACAATGTTGGAAATGAAAATCGCCTGTTCGCAAGAAAAAAACTCGGTTTGCAACTTTGTTGAGATTTCGTGGGGAGTCAGAATCCGGTTAGCAACATTGTTGAACGCCAAAATCTTCGAATATCATCTTCAGACTATTCCGATTTCAACGGATTTGAACGTCCCGCGAAAATGTAACAAAGTTGCAAGGGTCAAAACTTTGCAACAATGTTGGAAATGAAAATCGCCTGTTCGCAAGAAAAAAACTCGGTTTGCAACTTTGTTGAGATTTCGTGGGGAGTCAGAATCCGGTTAGCAACTTTGTTGAACGCCAAAATCTGCGAATATCATCTTCAGACTATTCCGATTTCAACGGATTTGGACGCCCCGCGAAAATGTAACAAAGTTGCAAACCGAGTATTTTTCTTGCGAACAGGCCATTTTCATTTCCAACATTGTTGCAAAATTTTGACCCTTGCAACTTTGTTACATTTTCGCGGGGCGTTCAAATCCGTTGAAATCGGAATAGTCTGAAGATGATATTCGAAGATTTTGGCGTTCAACAAAGTTGCTAACCGGATTCTGACTCCCCACGAAATCTCAACAAAGTTGCAAACCGAGTTTTTTTCTTGCGAACAGGCGATTTTCATTTCCAACATTGTTGCAAAAATTTTGACCCTTGCAACTTTGTTACATTTTCGCGGGGCGTCCAAATCCGGTGAAATCGGAGTAGTCTGAAGATGATATTCGAAGATTTTGGCGTTCAACAAAGTTGCTAACCGGATTCTGACTCCCCACGAAATCTCAACAAAGTTGCAAACCGAGTTTTTTTCTTGCCAACAGGCGATTTTCATTTCCAACATTGTTGCAAAAATTTTGACCCTTGCAACTTTGTTACATTTTCGCGGGGCGTCCAAATCCGGTGAAATCGGAGTAGTCTGAAGATGATATTCGAAGATTTTGGCGTTCAACAAAGTTGCTAACCGGATTCTGACTCCCCACGAAATCTCAACAAAGTTGCAAACCGAGTATTTTTCTTGCGAACAGGCCATTTTCATTTCCAACATTGTTGCAAAATTTTGACCCTTGCAACTTTGTTACATTTTCGCGGGGCGTTCAAATCCGTTGAAATCGGAATAGTCTGAAGATGATATTCGAAGATTTTGGCGTTCAACAAAGTTGCTAACCGGATTCTGACTCCCCACGAAATCTCAACAAAGTTGCAAACCGAGTTTTTTTCTTGCGAACAGGCGATTTTCATTTCCAACATTGTTGCAAAAATTTTGACCCTTGCAACTTTGTTACATTTTCGCGGGGCGTCCAAATCCGGTGAAATCGGAGTAGTCTGAAGATGATATTCGAAGATTTTGGCGTTCAACAAAGTTGCTAACCGGATTCTGACTCCCCACGAAATCTCAACAAAGTTGCAAACCGAGTTTTTTTCTTTTGAACAGGCGATTTTCATTTCCAACATTGTTGCAAAATTTTTGACCCTTGCAACTTTGTTACATTTTCGCGGGACGTTCAAATCCGTTGAAATCGGAATAGTCTGAAGATGATATTCGAAGATTTTGGCGTTCAACAAAGTTGCTAACCGGATTCTGACTCCCCACGAAATCTCAACAAAGTTGCAAACCGAGTTTTTTTCTTGCGAACAGGCGATTATCATTTCGAACATTGTTGCAAAAATTTTGTCCTTTGCAACTTTGTTGCATTTTCGCGGGGAGTCAAATTTCGGTTAGCAACTTTGTTGAGCTCCCCGCGAAAACGCACAAAGTTGCAAACCTGGAATTTATTTCTCGAACACCCAATTTCATTTGCAACTTTGTGCGTTCTCGTTAGAAGTCAAGTTTTGCAACTTTGTGCATTTTTCGCGGGAAGAAGGTTTTTTCAATGATAACACAGTTTTGTATAGTATTTTTCTCTTTATTTTCATTAAAGCATGTTCAAAATATTACAAAAAAGTGATTCAATCATGTACAAGTGATTATTTATGTAAGTATATAAATAATAAATATATTTTCACTCTTAGTCTATATAATCACTTCACTGTATATATAAAATCATTGTCTTCTTATGTTCATTGTTGAAGTTAACAGCTTTCCATCATTTGTCCCACTGCAAGTTCCTGTCCACGGAGAAATATTCCCAAGTTTTATCTATAACATGAAGAAAAATATTTTAAGAACCTGACTTGTGTATTATAGAAAATACGATAGGACAATTGCTTGTGAACAAGTAATAAAAATGAGCGAACAAAGTTGTGCAAACGACGAACGATCGATTCCACATGAAATTATTCATAAATAATGAAAAAAAAAATATAACTGAGGGGCTGGGTGAAAAAATCAGTCAAATTTGTTTAATTTATTATAAATCGTCAATTGATGAACAAATAATATAAATTAATGAACAATGATGTACAAACGATACATAACCGATTTATGTATCGTTTATATATAGGTACTCTAAAATGAGGGACTATCTTTTCGGAGGTAAACTTCCGTTTTACCATTATCCTCGAAAGTCACATTCGTAAATAAAATTCTTTTTGGAATGTTGGGCATAAAATCTCAGGCGAACACTGTCTGTGGATAGATTGGCATTTTCTTATTTCCGCTACGCAATCTGGTGGCGAAAATTAAACCACTCAAATCAGGTTACCTGTCACATGTATTTGGCAATATTGTAAATTTCGACTGTTTGATAATCGATTTTGTAATATTTAACAGACTATTTAATGTCAATAACATTATTGTACTATTTCAATACTTGTGTGAGACCAGTTCTGTAACGCGATTGACCCGATTGCAGAGCTTCAAACCGTAGATGGCGCTCTCACAGAATTTACCAATAGGGTCATAATCTTGAGATGATCTTGAGATTAACCAGAATCCACCAGAACAGAGCTGAGCCAGCTCTAGTTTCACCCGAATGTGCGGCATGGTATCGCACTGAAAAAGTTCGCACTCAGTGCGCACTAGTGCGGGTTGCCGAATGTACTATGAGTCGACCCAAGCCGAATGCATCCGAAGCTAACCGACGTGCTCGTATCGAACTTCTGCCTTTTCCCGCTTTTTCCCTCCAATCCTACCTCGCCTAAAGTGTCAGCTTACTTTCCGTCTATATACGCCTATTTCCGTGGCGCGAACCCCAGCGCCACTGGTCACCACGCGGCCGTGGCCGTTCTGTCAGTAATCGACTACTTTGAATATCTGACTTCTCTTATAAAATACAACCTAGCAATTTAAAGGAAGCGTGTTAAACGCAATTGTACATTTGAAAGAATTCTTGCCACGTGCTGATGGCGGTTAAAAAAGTGCAACGGTGCACGCGTGCATCGTTGCAGAAGCCTGCGCCGCAAATGTTGAAAAGCAAAGAGCGACAAAAGCAGGCAACTGCTGTTACTGAAACAGACAGGAAGGCGGTAATTATTGCTCAGGAAATTAAGTTTGCTCGTTTATTGTCAAGCAACGATAAGAGAGTCAGAGATAAAGTGCTGAAAAATTTGAGGAAATGGTTGACAGTCCGGTCAAGCAGTTCCTTCGGTAAGGCTACTAATGGAATTTTCTTAATTAAAATCAAAGTACTGGAATCGAATGAATCGTAAATAAAGTTTAATAGATCACAAAGTGTTGAATTAAAACATTTTACGATAGAAGGCACTTGATTATAAGCAACAGGACGACTGATGAATAAAATGGGTTTTGTTATTAGCATTTACAGAACAAGACTTCATGCGATTATGGAAAGGATTATTTTACTGTATGTGGATGTCAGATAAACCATTAATTCAGGAAGAGCTGGCAGAATCTCTTAGTAAAATTGTACATTGTTTTAACATTAAAGAAGTAGTAGTATTGTACACTGCATGCGTTCTGAAAACTCTAGGTACCGAATGGTTTGGTATAGATCAATACAGATTAGACAAGTTTTCTATGGTAGGTTTTAGGAAAGATTTTCTACTCTCTACTTGTATATTATTGTACACCAAAGTGTTCTATCTCATTGTATTTCTTTATAGTTAGTTAGAAGAATAATTCGTCAGACTTTCGAGAAATGTAAAGAAAGATCTTGGGATCCTGAATGGATAAAAGGTATTTCTGGAATACTTGAGAAGCTTTTAGTAGACCCAAAAATATGCCTCGGTTTTAACATGCATCTAACGCAACTGTTTTGGGAAGAATTCTCCAAGGTATATCAATCTCCATGTTAATATTTGCTATGGAAGTTAAACGATATATATTAATCCTTGGATTTTGTAGATCAGTGGCGGAGACATATCAGAAGATGTGGTTACTGAATTGGTCAAACCATTTATTTCACATTTCTTAATCATGGACGATGAAAGACAAATTAGGCATGTTATGAGGCATATTTTTAGATATTTAATCTTCCAATCAGATGTTGGAATGGATTACACGGAGAAATTTGAAGCTTGGAAAGCTGTGAGTCGTAAAAATTGTATTCTTTTTAAAGGGTGAATAAAATATGTTGGCGACGGTTGCTGAATAACTCTAGCGTATAGCAATGTTCATTTATATGTAGGCTGGATTTCCTGCCGGTACTATCGATGCCATGGAAAGGATTGAAGTGTCCGACGAGGAAATAGAAGACAACGATATTGTAGAGGAAGAGGAGTGTCCTCAGGAACAAGCGAAAAGTAATAGAGAAAAACCATTGGATCCAAGAGCTGGAAAGGTAAACGTAGAATTACCACAGATACCTTTCAGTGCCAAAAAGATTGCTACATTGTTAGCGCAATATAAATTTCATCCTTCATCCACGACAAAGTCACGTAGACAATTGCGTCGTCTAATTAAAGAGTAAGTATTCCTTCATTAAAGATTTGTTTATGTTACGAAGTTTTAAATATTTCTTAATTAATCGCATTTACAGGTTCACTGAGTTATCGCAGGGTAAGATGCCACTCGGAGTTAAAGAAATAAGACTTCCAAAAACGCAGAAGAAGGATACAGATTCGAAAAGAGCTGTCGTGCGTCTTTTTGAGTTTGAAAAGCAATTATATTCCGACAAGGTGCAGAAGAAACGTAAAAGAAAAAAGAACGGACTATTGACGCAGGATGAAAATGGCAAGGTTAGCGAAGAAGAGAATTCAGACATCGATGATCAAGATTGCATGCCAGAACTAGACGAAATTGAAAGCACAAGGGAGAAGAAGAAAATACCACATAAAGCGAATATTAACAACAACGTGACTCAAGAGAATTCGCAAGCATCGGATGCAGATATTCCTCGTTCGAAGAAAAGGAAATACGAGATGAAGGAGAAAAATCAGAATAGTAAAACTGTAGTAAAGAATAGTAATTGTAAATCAAAGAAGGATTCATCGCTTCCAATTAAGGGCAGTAGTAATTGCAAGAAGATGAAAGTAAAGAAGAGTAAAACTATCCCTGAAAATGCATTAAGCGTCACACCGGTTAAGAGGAAAAAGTCAACCACGGTTAAACTCACTGACAAATGGGATATTTCTGATAATGTAGTCCCATCTATGCCTGCGCTACTAAATGATAATAGCACAGAATCGCGTACAGACACTGCTAAAACGTTGGTTACGAATGACAGTGCTAAAAAAAGTAACGCGTTTGATAAAGGGCCTGCGTGGTTGGTACCCGCATTAAAAAAGTTGCAGAATGAGAAACTGCAGAGGACACCGGTCAGTATAAAACAGCAACCGAAAGTAAATAACGATTCGAATTCGAAGAAGCGGGTGAAAATAGCTCTTCAACGGAATACTGCTCAACGCACATCTGAATATATTCTACAAGTTCGCAAAAGCCCGTCTATTCCTTTCGACGCGAACAGGAAACCATTGGCAGGCGTACTGAAAGCAAGTCCTATACCGAGCCCAATCAATCCATTTTATAAAAAAGATTCCAAATGCCCAATGAATTAATAACGAGGATATGTAATTGTCTGTTAATAAAGCAAATGAAGATATATAGATTTTTCCAAATAAACGCTATATAGTTTACTTGATGCCTGTTTAATTAACATAGTGATATTCGTTAATAGTATTTTTTTTACATACACGCATATCAACTAATGGTATTCACATACAGTGTTCACAATCTTGCGCAGTTAGAGATTCTTCTGTAAATAGTTTATGTATGTCGTTTACAATTACCTAAGTCGATGAATATTCTACTGAAATGGCACGATATATATTTTTTTTATAAAGTTTTTCTTATCGGTGATATAGGTGTTAGTAAATATTACACGTTAAATATATAGTATTTGGAAAGATACACGATCGATTACAATTTGTTAGTAATTCAGGAAGGTACTCGAATTTCATTAACAAAATTGTTACAATTAGAGTTATATATATGTTTAGTCGTTGATTTATAAACTGGAAGAAACTTTTTGTACATGATATAGTCACCTTCAAATATACTTATTCGTTACAATTGTATTCTAATAGCTCAGATAACGCTACACTAACTTTGTATAACATTTCTACAACGTCGAAGCTACGGTAGTCACAGCATGGAGTACATCGAGATAGTTACTTTGATTCTTTTCTAAGTTTTTGTTCATTTTTCTTAAAAACACTATGGGCGACTTCCACTTGCGTCCGAATCGCCCGTGATTTTTATTTAGGTAGGATTTCCTATACGCGACTGGGCGCAACGTTGAGAGTTTTAAACTCGATTTTCTCGAAAATTAAGCGCGATATAAAAAAATGTTACTCTTTCTTTTCTACTCATAACGAGTAAATAAGCCGAGAAAAAGGAATACAATTTTTTGATATTGCGCTTCAGTTTTGAGAAAATCGACTTGGAAATTCTTGACGTTGCGTTCAGTCGCGCATGGGAAAACCTATCTTAATGAAAATCACGGGCGATTTGGGCGTAAGTGGAATTCACCATATGTATACACTTAGATAAGTAATCGTAATGTTTGCTATATATGCATTTGAATTAAAAATAATCTGAGACAGATCGAAAGTATAAGTATATCATATTCGGATGAACAAAAATTACTTCGATACATTTTACAAACATAAGTTATTAAAAAACAATCCATACAGGCAAAGTTCAATATAATATTTATAAATAATGAACACTTCTACTAATTTCTGCTAAATAGATTACAATAAATTACTAAAATTAACTTGAATGATTATTTCGTAATTTTACGCGTTAAACAATACTGAAGTAAAATACATATAAATTAATACGCGATGTTTATATAACAATATTTTGTAAAAGGATAACATTTGAAGAAAGCATTGTATTAAATATAATATTTCTCTGATGTGGTAACAATTTAATATCTGCATTTATCTTTGTTAATCTGGAAATTGACGTAAACGAAAGATTCTCATTAATTCGTAATCGACGACTAGGAATACTTTAAATAGACAAATCCTTAATACTATATCCATCTGGATAAAGTTCATTAAGGTACACTAATTACACGTATTTCTTTGGCACATGAATTCACGTTCGCTTACGTTTATAACTTGTATCCCTACATCTATAGAAAAATAGAACTTGAGCTAGAGTCGCAAAACCAAATATCTAAAAGTTTATATATCTTATACTACACATCTCGTTCGCGTACAATAGATTTTCAACTTTGATCTCAATGCATTATTATATAGTAACATTGAAATGTGAATAATAATATTCTGTCAGGAAGCACTGTAAAGTTGTTCTACGAATGTTGAATCATATAACAAGTAAAATAAAAGATTGCATATTCTATAGCTGAGATAATTTCAGTTAATAATAAATCCTCTAAGAAATTTTAAGTGCATAACTATCTCATACCTTAATGTGTCTGAATTTTATAATCCTTTTTTATAGCACGTATGTACATTTGTACTCCAGAATATGAGATAATGAGGCACTGTCTCCATTGCAGCTAATTGTAAGTTGATTTCATTTGAAAAGAAAATTAGAATAACTGTTAACACCGTCGAAATATAATCTTGCATTTTTACAAATTAGAATATAGATGACTGTTATATTGTTTAAATATAACAACGTTGATTGTATCATTGCCTGTTTAAAAACAGTTCGTCAATTTAAATACTTCTGTAAAATTATAAAATTTAGTAACTACAATTTCATTTAAATTTCATCTACGAAACTATATACATGTACAATTTTAAAAAGGACATCCTTTGCAATTGGAATATTTCTATTCGGAGATTCTTTTGGCTTCTAGCCAGACTTCCTCTACTTAAAACACAAGGAATTGTTTCTTTTAAAATCATTACAGTCTACGTTACATTTAATAAACGTATTATTATAGCTTCAAGAGTAAAATCTCTGAGAAATTTGTACAACACGATTTTACAAGTATAAAGGTCACTATATTGAAACATATTTCATTTAGAAATATCTATCCTTAGTGTCGAATCAATTCTGTTAAATCAGGTATTAGATTTATGCCTTTAGTCTTAGTGGTAATGTTTAAACGTTTATAAATGAATTAATTCTACACACAATTCCATGCGTGAGCTTCACATACAACAAGTTTCCAAAATATACGGAGACTTTTCAAAATTCTGGCTACTTATTAAAATGATCAGGTCCGTACATCCAATAACACATTATTTTCCAGTCGCATGCAATTCCTAAATCGAACAACACACTTGCTATGTATTTCAATTTTAAACATCGTTTAGCGCTAGATAAACTGCTTCTTACGTTTCAGGAATTTGGAAACAAACTGTACGCGTATTAATACTAAGTGTCCACTAAGAAGACACCACCAGAGAATACTTGAGTTAGCAAAATATTGTTCTTAAAAAAATTTGTCGTTTTGATTTTAATCCTCCATAGTCCACCATGTATCAAAATATAGACAAAGTTACGTAATGTAATAAATTTATATTGTCAAAAAATATCACACAGCAGCGAACTGTAGACAGTAATTTACTAAAATTATTGTAATAGTGTATATATAATTGCTTTTATCGTAACTAGAATCTGAAACTGTAAAATTTAGATTTCGCTACGACGTTAAAAGAAGATAATGCCATAGAGAGTTAATTCCCGTTACAATGTTAAACTAAATTCATTGCAACTTTTGTAGTCTCGTCATCCGTTTTCCTTTCGCGTACTATAGTAATACCTTTGCTTATAATATTACACTAGTATCGTTATTATGTTATAGAATATATCAGTCAATTATTAAAGAGTAATTTTCCTTTTCTATCAACTCATTTAAATAGTTCTGTGTGATATTTGTATATTTCTTGTTTTATAAAATAACTGTTCCCACGTGTTACTATGTTCTGATTCAAATTCTCCTTACACCACTAACAATTTCTAACGCGAAATTAAGCTATCCTCTATAACATGCTGCGTCGTTGAAAGTAAAAGGCTCTACTTATTCTTAAAATTATAATACATTTGAAATTCATAAATATACAAATATTCTATGAATTCCAAGTACACTTACAACGACATGGAAGAAACAAACAAGTATTTACTGTAATTTCGCGGTAGAATTTACTCGCATCGAAGAGTACAGTTTGAAATTTTAGTAGCTACGCTTCTCTTGTACGAAATGAGCTTTCCAACGCCAGTACCATCCCATTTCAAATTGACTGAAGCCAGTACTAAAAACTGATAGCGCGATGAAAAGGGTTGCATGGGCCAAAGCCCATAATTGGAATAGCGGCGAGATAATAAGTAAAAGTACTGCGGCACCTGAAGCAAATTAATTACTCATTTAAAATCCAAGTATCGTCAAGGATTAGCAAAGCAGATGCTAACTTATAATCAAATCTCACCTGTTAGAATGCTCCAAAAACCAAGAGCGACTTGTAAAGGTAATAATCTCGTCAGCGGCCAGATTTCAGCAGGGAAAGCCTTTTTCTGGTAAAATTGTTTCAGAAATTCCTCTTTATTACACCACCTCTCTTCTAACCATCGTCTCAATGTCGAATCATGCATTGGCATATCCGCTGACGGTATCCGTTTAATATGAAAATGTACCTCGCTTGGTAATTTACCTTTGATTAAATCTAGTTCGGATTGCGGGACATAGTCAGGATATGCGATCGTTAAGTCATAAACGGCGTCGAGGTAGCTCGCTTGCTGAAGGTGTCCGACTAAGTAGCTAAATCCTGTTGTCTTTGGATGAAGGGCAAACGAATATTGCGGCAGCATGTGCTGCGAGGCGTATCTGTCCGATTTCTCTTTGCTGCTCTTTGTTAGATCCGTACCCTCCGGGAATATCAGCAATTGGCAGCGTCTGTCCAACGCCACTAAATAATCAAGGGTACGCGACAGTCGACTTTTGTCTTCTTCCCAGCGACGAGTTATATAAAGGAAGCCATTCATTTGCATTATCCACCCTGTTATACAATAGTTCTTTAAAATCATAGATACCACGTTACGAGGTCGATGATTTTCGTCGAAAAGAAAAGGGCAATAAAGATTGATAGCGCAAGAAACTTACTGCGAAGTAAATTAGGTTTAATATTCGAAAGAAGCACCGCTTGGTGTTACGTGTGATATAGAATCGAGATGCGTTAGGTCTAGGTTTAGTAATATATACACTGTCGCCTGTTAATGTTATTACATTACCTGGGCCTGGAATGTGTCGTATGGGATCCTTCAAAATGAATTTCAATTTATGAGTCGCTACGCTGGGTAAGCATGCCTGGTACATCGCAGCCCACAAAAAGTTCCAATCCACTCGCGTTCTGTGGTTCATCACGAGTATAGCGGATTCATATGGAGAGATATGATCTCCCGATACAAGAATTTTTACACCGAACAGTTTTAAAAGAGCCTGAAACATTTGAACAGTTGTTGGTTTCTTTATGTAATGATTATGGAATTAACGATGGAAAGGTATTTAGTTTTAAACAGAAGGGAAAGAAGCGAAAGGAGAATCAAAGTTTTTGTACTTACCGTGGAATACAATTCCCAACAAGAGAATAAAAGGTCCCCGCATTTTCGAAATTTTGGAGGGCTAAAGAATAACAGTGGTAACATAGGGCAAGCGATAAATAAAAATCCAGCCACTACACTGCCGTACCACAGTGCACAATATAATGTGCCACGTAAAACTCCACGCATCGCAAATTCTGTCTCAGATATCTAAGGAAAAATGTATTACAATGCTTGTTATAGGCATGTGAAAATTAGGGGCTGCCTTCGTCGAACAGTTTTAACTGAAACTACAAATATTCTTAGCAATTTGTTCACTGTTAATAAAAGATAATCCTGTAATGACATAAAGGATTAAAATATTTCTTATCAATGATCAGAATATTTTTGCTTAAACTTCAATTTTTATGAAAGCAAAACTTTTCATTGTGCTGGCAAATAATTTCTGTAATAATTTCTATCTAAGAGAAAAGAGAAACAAAAGACCTTTGGTTCCTCTTAATACTAATGTCAGTTAATGTCAGAAAAATCTACAGATCCAACTGTGCTTTCAGTAATGGAGCTCACCTTATCATGTGTATGTTCTGATAGAACCACTTTTCACAGACATTCAATGTCAACTACCGCTTTCTGAATTGTTTTCTCTGGCTTCCCTTCTATCTTACTAGAGGGGCTTCTCTGTGCTTCACCCCTTTCACCCTATTCTCCACCCAGTGTCTATTGAGTTCTGGGATGCTGTGTTGGACCATTATTGATCTGCTAAAACAGGGGAAAAGTTCACAATTATCTAGAAAATATCAACCTCTTCTTACAATTTTCTTTCAAGCACCGCGGCATAAAACCTAAACCGCTTGTTGAGAGAAAAAAGAAATAAATTGCATAAAACAAATCCACATTATTATTAGTTTATATTAATTGAAGAAATTTCATCTCACTGATTACGATGTATAGTGTAATGTTACAAAACTTCGAACAATCATAAATACTTGCGATCATACTTTTATATTTTATGTTCCTTCTTAATACAGAATTAAACTGTAATAATACAAAAGTTGTAAAACGTTTAAAAAAATATATGTATAAAGATGAACGAAAGAATTGCTTAACTAAGGCGTTATTTGGCTAACGGCAATTTCGTGAACGCTGGGCTTCTCTTATTCGTATGTTTCGAGCAAAGCAGACACTTTCTTAACTATTTATTATCAAAACCGACACGTAGTATACAAACTATATAATTGGCAACAAAACAGAATTTCATTTAAACTACAATCCCAGCAGATACATTAAGTAGAGGACACGTTTGTTGACGTTATAAATATTTGGGAATTACGCTACTTATACATTTTATAAAAGACATTGGAATGTAATTATACAAAAAAACGTATTATTCTTCATACCATTACTTGGAAAATGTGTACAATCAATATCAACAATAATAAATTCTATAAATCCTTTTGCGAAAATCATTGAACCCGACAGCCTCGATTAATAAACACACATCTCTATATAAAATATTCACTAAATTTGTAGAAACACAATATATATTCCTAATCATTTACAAAACTTCGCCGCATCGCTGACGTACACGTTATAACGTAGATCTTTACAAATTGCGTGTTGCTTTATAAAATTTTAATAAACGTATAAAGTTCGCAATAGCTGCTATAGTAGATAAAATGTGTCTTTAGTACCTGTGTTCCATATCATATAATTATTTCTTTTTATAAGCTAGTACTGTTACTGTTTACATTCTTCTATAACATAAGTATTTTTATTTATATGCGTGGGAATAGGATGTCTAGTAAATATGGATCGGATGTACAAATACATTATTTCGTGCTATGAACGATATTCCGAATATTTCTCGAGAAGTTTACTCGCATCTTCGTGCACTTTTTTGTCCTCAGTCGTTAATACAGGTTGCCCCAAAATTTTGTCTAAAGAAACGACTGCACGCGAGTATTGATGTAAAGCAACGTAACATTTGCTAATGTATAATTGAGTTTGTAGGGTGTTGTTTCCAAGCCTCGATGCTGCTTCGAAACAAGTAAGAGCCTCTTCGTGCGAGATATTTGGAACTTCGCCAAATAACGTCCCCGCTATCTGTAGTTAGTAAAACAAAATATCGTTTCAATATTGCGAAATATTTGTCGCCCGCGTTAAAATTATTTGGCGCTTTAAATCAGAAGATAGACCTTTCTTTCGATCCAAGTTATATTGGCCATTTCATAGTTGAATCTTCCAAGGAGATAATGCAATTCGGAATCGTTCGGCTCCATCTCTAAGGCCAGCTCTACGTAATTCTTAAAACGGAGACCGTTCTTTAATTTCTCAGGTATTGATAAATAATCTCCATTTATCCCAATGAGTATAGCATACCATTTATATAAATTCGCATCCTGGACTTCAAGAATTTTCTCGCAATGCTCAATTCCTATAATACACAAGCATCGTCAGCGTTTCTCAATACATATAAAGAATACGGGTAACAATGAGATTTCATATTCACCTTCAAGAATTATCGTCCTCTTGTTATTTTTGTCAGTTATGGTTTCTGCGTACTCATAACAATCTCTTGCAAACCTCCACACTACCTCTACATTATTCTGATGAGATTTCACCAAATTCTGCAGTTTATAGTAACTCTGAATATCAAACTCTTCATTTCTACCCTCGTCAATCTCCTTAAGTATTAAATCCAACTGGCTCAGTTCCAATCTGTTCCTTCTACATTTTTAAAATAACTTTACTTGCCGAAATGATCAAACCCTAATGTTCCAAGTTAGTACAAGTAATCGCGCCTAAATCATGAATTAAACAGTACGACTGCAATATTCTTAAGATGTTTCTTCAGCGAGCGCTTTCACATTTTTACTAGAATAAATTATAAATCCTTGTACGCATTATGCATACAAACTTCACCATAATTACATTACACGCATTTGCATTAACAAACCAACCTTGCATCGTTCTCACTAATAACACTCTCGCTGTCCGAACAGTCGTAGAATTCATCATCCCCGATGTCTGTATCCGCCGTTGAGAAAGCATCGATGTCGGTATCATTATCCGTTACAGTGTATGTACTATCGTTAGACGTTAATTTACGTGAAAACTTCCGCTTCCTTTTCTGGCTTTGTTGCACCCTTAGGAAAATGAACAAGATACTTGCAAAGCTAATAATTCTATGCGAAGACAAACGTAATCCTTGCATAAATTTAAATAACAATAATAAACGGTTTACACGAAGGTGTGTCGTTACCTCAGTGCCTCTAATTCGGCCTGCAATTCTGCAATCTTTTTATTAGCGGCGTCTAAATTACCAGCTCTCGAGGTATGCTGCTGCTGATTCTCCAAGATTTTATGATAAATAAAAATCCCAGCTGCGCTTATAACACCGACGGTCACACCGATGGCAGCGGCGATTAAATTACTATTCTGTAAATGGTTCATTATGCTGGAAACACAATCTGTATCAGGAATTAACATTCGAACGTGGATACCATCCAGTTACATAAGCAAAGTATATGCCGAGTCATACAGAAAATTTCTAAAGCTAACGTAAACATGCAGGCAGGGTAAAGGACCGAATTACTTTTATTCCATAGTTTTCGCATTTATTGGCCAAAAGTATAAGCTTCTCTATTTATTTATTTATTTATTATCATTTAATATCCTTAGTTTAAGAAAATATGCCTGTGGCTCTCGAAACCTCTATTTTTCTTCACAAATTCATTGATCTAGGAGAAATATGTCGGGAGCTATTATTGTCACCCTTAAAGCGAGGTTGATCGAATTACTGACACTCCGATTACTGCCATCCAACCGAATACTGTTTATCGCATTTTAAGGTTATGCCGCACACGCACTGCGGACGATATGGATGATAGTATAATTGATAGTAATAGCAGGGTTTCCAAGGGTTTCGTTTATGAATTTCAGCAGTTATACCTACTGCCATAACAGTAATTCCGTAATGCTGAAAACGCTTCTGTGTACATACCAATCACTGTCACTCGAATGTTAAGTAAAAAGGCTTTAATCAATCGTTGAATTCCGAGCGTTATTATATTCCATGATGCTTGTATTATGTTAAAAATCCTATTTTGTTATGTTAGTAGCTTGAATATCACAATTACAGCCTTTTCTTTAATGTCTTGTTTTCTCTTCCGCTAGTCAGTCATCGTTTTCACTCTTCGAATATCCGCTTAAAATTCTTGATTAAGGATGTTAAGGATGAGAAACTTCAGCGCTGTTTATTGTATCGTATAAATGACAGTTTCAATTGAATGCTAAATTTTTCTTATGTATGACTTCGCAAGGTTTATTCGTTATTTTAAGCGAAACAGCTCAGGGTGGCATTAATTGGGACCTTTACCCCACCTTACCCTGTATACTTATGTACCGTTATTTTCCGTATTCTTCTTCGTAAATTGTATCCAAGACCGCACAAATTTTCCACGTTTATCATTCGTTGACGGCATAGTAACTACACACAAGTTATAAGCATTTTATCATTCTGATAAAGTAACGAAGTTATTTTCTCTGAATTCGTGAATACATATAAAGTTAGGTTTTCTTTCTGGTCGCAAAAAAAAAGACCGCTAACCACACATCGCGTACCGGCACGGCGGCACCGGCAATTGGAGTGAATTGAATTGGAGGAATGACGACGAACGGCGGACAATATAGTTTATACATATTAAGTATATAGCACGATCAAGTTTCATTATTTAAATGTAAATTCCTGTAATAAAACTCTCGTTTTATACGCCTGAAGTACAAAATTATTTAAAATCTTTAAATCCTGTCATGACGTATGTACTTATGTAAATACATATGTATATACATACTTAATGATTCTGTTCGCGCGTGCGATAATAAATTGACTAATTTGGTTCGTGTAAATCCGTTAGTAGTAGTAGTATATTCTTTATTTGCAGCCGCAGAGCCAAGAAATTTTGACTTGATTTACACTTAACCTAACTTTTCAAAGATATATAATTCGATCTATTATACTCGTTCGTCTCATTCACTCCCTCCTTCCATTTGTTTCCGATTTATTCCCCTAATTTAATTCTTCAATTATTGTTCCACTTATCGCTTCTTTTTAGTATCTATTTCTTATAACCCTATTGCACTTACCTCCTTTCTCTCTCCTTCCTTTTCCTTTCCAGTTTTCTGAGCCATTCTTCCGCACACTACATCTTCGAACGTAACTTCTCCTTCTGTTTTTGTACAATCTCTTAGTAAATGTTCCACCTTTTCAAATCTGTCTCCGCATAGATCGCATGTTCTTCCCTCTTTTCACTTTACTATATTTCCACACTTCGTCTGTGCTATCAGTCGTTGACTCTTGCCTCTTCCTCTTTCGCTCAGATATTCTGGCAATCCTACTGTTCCAATGAATTGTATCTTTTGAATCTTTCCAATCGCTCGATGTCTCTTTTCCCCAGTTTCTCTATTCCTTTCCTTCTTAGTCGATCCACCCCTGTATGAAAATCCACTATTATTAAGTAATGTAATTCTGGGAGCGGGATGTATGGGAAATAAATATAAATTGAATACTTATATTGAATTCATTGGGTAAGAGGAAACTGTCCTTATACCTCTACCTGAAATGAATAACAATTTCTGCGTTTAATAGCAATATCCCTTTATTACATATTTTTGGCTTTCAGTCCTATTTCAGATAAAACCTATCCTTTGTTGCATTATACGTAAAAGAAAATGTTATTCCTCATTTATTAACATTAAGGGCTAATTGCGTAGTAATTGTAAAAATTGAACAACTCTTTCGCCGTAATGATATGGGTCGTATCACAATGTGCAACCAGAATGCTTTAACAATTTAGTTTCCAAAGTTGTAATTGTTGCATTGCCCGATCGACGAGGCAAGTGTATTTAAATTGCAATATGTGTATTTATTCAAACAGTTGCTTAAAGTACATAAAGTTACATAAAAAAAATGTGTACCTAGAATTATGCTTATAAAATACGTAATTTCTTTAAAAAATGGCACCAAAAATCCGTTACAGTATGTTGGCTACTATTCTCGTAATTCTTTAGTACGAAATTAATATAGATATACCCTACGTTCAGAATAATACAGTTTTAATTGCAATTTGCAATAAAGTAATTGTAATAAGTGAAGTACCTAATCACATGCAATTCTGTAACTTCTTAATGTTATCTAAAATCAGTAATGCAAGCAGCACTAGAAATCACGTTGAAGTGATTAAAATAAAATTCAGTTACGGAGAAGTTGCATGTCAAATCTAAATAGTAAAACTTCTGTTACATAACTTATATGCGTATGCGTGTAGTTTTTAAATTCATTCGATATACTGTTCCAAAAAACCGGCGTGTGTATAATAGTTATTAAAATTTAGGCATGTAGGAATATATAGGCTGTCCTATCAATTCGAAAGAAATGCTTGTTTACAGATACAAACATATCGCACATGATTCTAAATTTTGGTTTCAATCGAAATGAAATTCTAACGCACAAGTTTTTGAAATTCGACATATCGTAGTTAAATATTTTGATAACTTTGACTTTGTGTGTATTCAATAGTATCTAATCTAATTTAAAACCTCTTTAATATTAGAGCATATATAGTTGATTTCTAAACAGTAAATTCAATCCATATGTGTGACGTAATAAGACTTTGAATATCGATAACTTGGTAGGCGTAATTAATATAATTCCTACAAGCCTATTATCCACTCTATCATTTAAAATTTGATATGGTATTTACCTTGGGGGGGTTCTTTAATATTATTGTCATTCTACCAAATTGTGTTTATGGACGAAGCTCCTTAAAAGTTTATCACTATATAACAATTGTTGAGAAGTGCACCGTTATTAAACTTTCTAGTAACCGAATAGTCAATATTTTTAATACGTTATAATGTGAACACATTTTCACACACAATGTTCCTCTAAAACGTTATTTAATTGCTTCGTCTTAACTGTAGTATTAACAAATTTGAAATCAGCGAGATTCAAATGTATGAAAAAGTGGATGGGACTTGCGTAGTACCCAATGGCACAATTCATGCAGTAATATGTTTTTTTTATGTTTGTTTAAATCTAAATAGGCGATTTTATGCGCATAAACGAAAAGTAAAAGAAAACAAACTAAGTCAGGGAACAAACGAAACCGTGAGTTTGATTACAAGAAAAGAAATTTCACTGATAAACTGTGCTTAATATTAAATTTGGATTAACAATATTTTTTACATCCAACGAAATTAAAGTTATAAATGTATACTTATAATAACATTGTATTATACTATAATGAGCATTAACGAAGTACAACAGAATAATAATATAATGTATAAATAAACTGTTCTGTAATAGTAACAGAAAATTTTACGTAACTTCACAGATGTTAGAACACAACTGTGAAGAATTATCTTCTTCGTATTAGAAGTGATAAAAATGCAACCACCTATATACATACAAGAAACGTTGATATCATTTTGTTAGTTTTGCGCAACGACGGTTGGTCAATTTAGTTAAACAAGTTTTCCCTTTATCTTATCTTAAGTAAACTTTCAGTATATAGGACGAGTTTCACTTCCTATACTAAAGCAAAACATCATTACATCAAAGGAAAAAAAAGATATTTAATAAGTACAGATCCTGATTCGCTTCAAATGCATTAAGGCGCTAGAATAGGACTCTATTAAATACATTTTACTTATGTGAAATCTTTACGAAATGAATTTATTAAGTTTCACGTGTACCAGTGAAATGTATACGTACATAATGACGTGCGTTACAACAAAAGGTATTCCATTGCAATGAAATATCGACGCATCTTACGCGAACAAAAAGAAAAACCGTTTAAATTTCTATCATTAATTATAAAGTAACGTTAATAGGTTTTACAACATAGAATGACCATTTCGAATGGCTAATTCGAGCATAATATTGGTAATACGTTTCAGCATTTCTTAAGCACGATATTAATATATTATATTGTTAAAGCTATTCGTTGCAATTGGAGAGCCAGTATTATTTTTATATGTCAATGTATAAAGAGGATAACAAATAACAATTTCTTGGTAATATAAAATGTCTAATACAAAACGGTTCTCACGTTGCATTATGCGATAGCTATATTAATTATTTAGTGAGGCATTTATGGAAACATCCTAGATAAACTATACTCATCATGTTCAACGTAAGTTATAAAATTCATGTTTTCAACCATAGGGAATTTGCTATTAAGTAAAAGTGTGAAATTACCGATGTAATTAATGGTTAAGTAATTACTTTGATGTATTAGATGTAAACAAAGTATGTATCTCCTAAAATATATACATATGTATATATATATACATATATATTTAATATATATATATATATATAAACATATGTACGTTTTCTTTCACCGTGAAACTCGACCATATGAGTCTTAAAAATATGCGGGCGATATAAAATGATTAATTTACATAGTATCTATAACATTATTGTATCGATTTTTCATTATCACAGATTGTTTTGGTGGTAGGCCTACTTTTAATATTAGATTTTGAAGGCCTATAATGGACTAGCAAATTTTAATAGCATCTAGTTGAAATTCGTACTAAATGTACAAACCAACATCATGTTTCTAGTGTCGGGAACAGCCTTGTTAGCACAAAATAGGCTACATCGTAATTACTCCAATACGTTGTATGCGCTGCTACCGTGTACAGATAATTTCTTCCCAAAGTGGCACGAAGTACATAATCTAGCCGCTGTGTTAATTCTAATAAGCAAAAAGGTGTGTTATTAGATCGTTCGTTACAGAGGTGTTAGTATTTAGTAAATTTAGTGTAATATTTCTTTTCGTATTCATACCTTGGCCTGGTTGAAGTGGCGTAGAAGCATCTTCCTTGGCGTTCCAACCAGCCCGCACTAAACCCCAAAGACTCCAACCTTTATCCGATGCACGCGCAGATAGATCTGGGCTATCGTCCCTTTCATCGTTCTCTATTTTCGCAACGTGTTTCAGAAATATTTACATAAGATTTATAAAGAGCTAATACACTCCGCGTAAAAATTAAAGGAACACTATAATTTCCCGACAATTTTAGCCATTTCCAAATGGCTGTATCTCTACGAAAAATGGTAAAAAAAATTTAAATAAGCATTTTAACGCTAGAAGTTTCTAGTTTTTAAATCAAGGACTCGATTTTTTACATCCATTATGATATTGTTTTATCAAGATGAAGCGGAGGAGACGAAGTATTAAAATTTTTGTCTTGTTTGAAGGTATGCACGAGCCAAAAAAAAATTCTGGTAAATCCGGTAAATTTGAAGTGAAAAGTGAAAAGTGAAAAGTACCTTTTTTGCTTTGATGGCAAATAACTCGATCAATAAAAATCATACAACAAAACAATAAAAAAAATTTTAAGAGAAATGTTTGCTATATAAGAACTTTTCGTTGAATTTACCGGAAAAAATCCATTTGGCTCGTGCATACGTTCAAACTAGACAAAAAAATTGATACTTCGTTTTCTGCGCTTGATCTCGATAAATCAATATCATAATGGATGAAAAAAAATTTGAGCCAGCCATTTGAAAATGACCAAAATTTTTGGGAAGTTATAGTGTCCCTTTAATTTTGACGCGGAGTGTATTTTTAAGGTAACCGAAGAATATTAACACACCTGTAGGCGGGAATGCTTGGTCAACGGTGCTCATTGACGGAGGTGTTGGTTCCATCGGCTGTTGACCATCGACTCCACCGTACGGTGGAATGAGGACTGGCTCAATTTTACTATATCCCCTTTCTAGTAGCGGTTCCATTCTATAAGCTACAGGATCCGACCAGTGAAATATGTTGTAAAATCTTTTGCATAATCCCTGAGGCATCACGTCCGTTCTATTGGATGGAGAACGTGTACGTAATGCAAGAAATACAGATAACGGGGAACCCAAACAAAATAAATTCTCAATCTGCAATAATCAAAGTATTTCGTCTAAAGTTTCATTGTCGCTGCAGCACAATCAACCTATTTCATAAATCGGTATCGCAAACTTTTCACGCGCAGAGCTTATCAGCGTAAACGGAAGAGTGTTGGTAAACAGAAATACGAAAACCAAGCGTTTTCCAGCGATAAGTTCTTTCAGTTACGTCCTTATCTAGTAGTCTATTGGTTTTTTGCCTGTATCAGTTAATCTTATCTCTTACACTGTATGAACTGAAAATCAGGGACACTTTTCTATTTGTTCTGGTGAGCACTAAACGCGTGCAAAGTTTGTACCACGATCTTGTGGACATATTCCAGAATATACTCCGCTTGTAATACATAAATACTTTGTACTACATCATACTTTTATCACCATGAAAAAGCATACAGTAATTGCTTACTAAAAAGCGTACAGTATTGTTGCTAATACTTACTTCGAATTGCAATCGTTGCAGTAAAACTTCTTGCGTTTCTGGGGATGGAGGCCTTGTGTCGGGACCCATCCAACCCGTGACAATGTCATAAACAATGACACATCCCAGGGAATGCGCCAGGATCGAAACTTTTCCTTTCCAGCCAGGATGCCGACTGGCAAACATAAAGTATAGTCTGTTCAATTCCTTCTGTAAACCAGCCCTCACTTCTCCGCCGTAGAGAGGACTCGTATAGTAGAGGATATCCATCGCTGATGTATTTAGCAAGTGTCGTATACTTAATACGCTGTAAGGTGTAATAGCTTCTACTATATCTAAGAAGAAAGAGAACGAAGATGTGAATGTTATACTAATGTTTCATTCTGGATACTAGAATAAGACGCCTTCTTACCTCCGTCAAGTTTTAACGACGAACGCCACTCGACAGGAAAAAATTCTACTCTGTAATTAGAATTGGGAAAATACTTTTGTTTCAACCAGTCTACACAGTCTCTAAACCTGTTGAAATATTAAATAGGGGACGTTAACTTCATTAAGTAGTTGTAATAATTTTAGAGTAAATTATTTACGTACGATGTTGTATTGCGTATAATCTTCCCGGTATCCCTTTTCTGGCCAATTCCGTGAACTACGAATACTATATGATCAATGTCGTGAGGCTTGTCATCTATCGTTGCGGTAATTTTATAGCCCCTTCTCAGCTGATAGCCGGTAGCTGTAATGCGCGTTACAAATATTAAAAAATGAAAAGGATATTATTATGAAAGGAACCGGTGGCCGATCGAGATGAGGTTTTGGGGGAGAGGGGGTGTGAACCCTAAATCTAAAATTGTAGCTTCGGGTATTTATTAGTTTCTGAAATATTAATACAAAATTATTGTTAATTTTTTTGGACGTTGGTGCAGATTCTCCTACCTGGGAGCCCTCCCGTCCCCACATTTTTTATTTTTGAAATTTTGTAAACACAGTCTCGTTTATAGGGGTTGGTTAATTATTGGGGTCTTTCTACACCCATCGTAATATCCACCAAGTTTCATCTCGATCGGCCACCAGTCTCTTTCAGAAGTACAGCCAAAGAAAAGTTAGGAATACTTACTTTTCGCGAAGCCCAGCTTCGACGTAACACTACGCATTAGTTTACTATGTCTATATTCGCTATACAATACCACGTCGTTTATACTATGCCAATCGACGTGGAATTCGGGAAAATGCTCTGTATGTAATACTGAAATAGAAAAGTTTTAATCATAATTATATCACATTAGGTTGAAAGATAATATGCAAAATTGAAAAGAAATTCATACTTTTATAGGAGTGGGAAGGTGTATTGCATGCTGAAGTAGTTTGACTCGGAGATTGTTTTTGAAAAAGATTGAGATGAACGTCTTCTAATACTTTAGACTGTTCTGTTTCTAAAGGTATCCAAGTACCGTCATAATACCAAGTACCTCTCATAATTTCCCATTCTTCACCTTTAGATAAGATTCAAATTAATTATTTTTCTATCACGCAAAATTATACTCGAGAATGAAAATTGGTAAAAATTACTTTCACATATTTAGGCTTTCAGTATATGAAACATGTGATGAAGATTGATAATATTAAGGGGGAAGAATATATATATGGAATTGGCTACAATAAACTCAAGGACAAAAGAATCGTTACAGTCGAGATAATGCTACGCAAGGGAGGAAGTGAAATTACTACTTAAATCAAGAAATTTTAATAAACCAAACGTAATTTAAAGTCTCATTTCACTACACAAACAAGTGGTTACATAAAATAATCTACTGAAATACAGAAGTTCATTAATATTCATCTTCCTGTTAATCTTTTCAGTAGGATTCTTACGTTTAAATTCTCGCATTAGATTTTAAAAACCAAAATAAAGATCTTTGAATTAAACAGAATATGTACCTGGACAATATATAGAAACGCATTTCATTTTATCGATTTCTACGTCATACATTCCTCCTTTAACTACAATTTTTTCGGTTGGAGGCAAATTACTGGTCGTAGCATTCTTACTAAGCAGATCTTGATAATTTCGCCAAGCGTTTTCGATTTTCAAACTATCGTATCCGCAGAATTCTACCCATCTCTTGTCTATACCGTCTCTATAAAACCAGCGTATTTGTTCTGGTGTCAACGGCTCTGCATATGTTAGTTCGCTCATTACATTTTCCGTTACCTCCTCCAAATTTGATTCTGCTGTAACTTCCACAATCCCTTTAAACATTAAGAATTAGAATTAATGTCAAAATATGAATAGCAGAAGAATTGTGCAACGAAAGAAATGAATAATATCAAAACTTTACAAATAAAAGTAACGCACGAGGCAAATTATAATTAATGACCACAACAAAGGATTTTGAATCTGTTTAAATAATTTAAATACAGCTACCTCGAACGCATACTTAAATTACAGAAATGAATAATAACAATATTGAATGAACGATTGCAAATAAAATCGTGTGAAAATATATGCTACTTTTCAAACAACATCTATGAAATTTATGGATCACTTAAAAGCTCATTAAAGCTAATTCATTTCCTATTCATACATTTATTCAAGAACTTTATTTGCAGTAACTTCGCGCAATTCCCACACTATTAACCGCATTTCGCGTAGGTATCGACTGGACGCATACACGCCGTGCGAGTACATATTTTCCACATACGGTCTGCTCCTTATTGGCGGAGATTAGTTTGAACAAAGGACTACTCGAACGAAATTCACCATGTAAACGACTTTAGCGGCAGTAAAAATATCGTTAAAGGACGTTTGTAATTTCACCTTCGCAATGATGATATTCCAGGGGTGTACCGCTGAAGGGATCAACTTCGGTCCTACTGTCAGACATCCTGTCAACCAAGTAATTACCGCCGAACCGCTTTCAGGTTGTGTGATTACAAAAAATACCACGGTATTACGTGGGTAATGTAATTGGCGTTGGGTAGGACTCGCGCGCACGATACAACACGTTTTCCCTCCGAATTAATCATGCATACTGTCAAGCACTCGTCATCGATGGGAACGCGTAATTACAACATAGCGCCCATCTGTCACCACCGAATATCACGAATTCGTTGCTCGACGAACGAAAATCCGTGCAAGGTTGCGCATTAGCTCTGACGCGGTACACTGCACACAACGCGAAGCAACGTCGTGGACCGAATGACGAATTGACAATCGTTCCCTGCAGTGGTGTCTGGCGAACGTTATCTAAAAGCTGCCGTATAACTCTTCCTTCCTTCAACAATATACAAACCATTCACCCCTTCGCGGTATCTTTATCTTATATAATTTCGTCCCCGTTGCCCCGTAATTCTTTTCCTATCCTCCGTTCTGTGCCGAACGGTAAACAGCTGAGCTGATGCACAAACGCAATGCGTAAAACCGTGTATACGATATGTGCGATTTACGTGGTTTTTATATTACTGTATGTAATCGCCGTACGCGCGTGTTTGTGTGCGCGCATATATCGAGAAATGATTGCACACAATGTTGCACCGTTTGATGAATATGAATCATGTCGGAATCATTTGCGCGAGGTAGTAACGCGAAATGATTAGGAATAATAAATGACTAATTTATTCCACTTGGTAATAAATGTTTTGCACTTTTTACAGATACAAACGATAGTCCTTTATTTGTAAGTAGTCTGGTACTTAAAGTTCGAAACGGTATTTCGAATTATAGAAATTAATTTATGTATAAATCGTGAAACGATTTATTGGTAATGTAATTCGATAAGTAGTTCCTTTATATTTATGAATAATGCATGACATAATTTTATATACGTACTGTTTGTAAACATTAAATTGAGGATCGAAAGTACTTTGAATAAATCTTGTAATATTTTAACCTGCTCAATTAGACGGAATAAATGCAGGCGATTTTAAGATTTTACGTTTGTTATGAATGTATTCGATTCACTTGTATTGTGTGTCAAACGGATAACAAATGTCAAGGTGAAGATTCCTATTTGAGGAGCCTGAATATTCATTGTATTTGCTATGTTGACGTACATTGACGATCTCTAGAAGGGAAATAGAGGTGTAAATTAATTCTCTTGTAATGATATGTTGAATTTAAGAAAAATTTATATTTCATCTAATTATTGTCCTTCCTCGTCTTAGCTTGTGGAATGTATTCAAATTTTATACGTGCACTTTGGAGAACGAAGTATAAACAGATCCTAATTCAATATGTGTCTACTTTATGCAAACACATTTCCTTCCTTTGCTTCACGCACGTACATTCAGAGTACATGTATGGCACTGATTAGATAAGCTTCAAATATTACCTACTCGCAAGATATTCGATGCTTAGTGAATTTGAAATGCTTGCATTTCTCAACAAATGATATTAAGTATATATTGTGCCAGTATATGTACTGAAACATTTATTTCGGGCACCATATGAGTATCCCACAGTTTGAACGGAACGAACCATAGGTATTGAATAGATTTAGTCATTCATGAGTACATATTAAATACGTTCCTACCACAAACTGGGATTCTGCATTAATTATAAATATATTCCACGTGTCAGTAACGTAGAGTCAAGTGAATAATGAATATTAAATAGAACTTTTATTCATAAGTTGTGAATGTTCCTTTATTGTCAAGTTTCTGATGATCAGAAATCCATATCAATTCGTTTTTATCTCGTTCTCACAGATCTTTAAAGAAGAATATGTATAATCACTGTTGGAAAAGATGTAGTGTCGAGAAGAATGTATATTTCATTGAATCATTAGTTAGAAAACGTTTACTTTATTATATGTACATGTACAAAATGAGAAGCAGCATTACTTAGAAAGTATCATACTAAGGAAAGGGTCGTTCCATAATTAGAATGTAACGCTGCGATTTCTCTTCAGGTTATATATTTATTATTACAAACAGTAATATAGATCTTTACTTAAAGTTAATTTGTCTTAAGCATAAAAGTGTACGTCTATCTTTATCCATTAGTTACTCGCTATGTCCTGCGGCTCGGCGTAGTAGCACGTATATCTTTTCTTTAATCCAATCCTTATTATATGGCGCATACGTGTTTGTGGATTTTTGATAAACTAAGCATGATAAATCTGTGAGTTGATCAACGAAATCGAATAATTGA
The DNA here is from genome assembly GCA_929108735.1 of Andrena dorsata. Classification (NCBI taxonomy): domain Eukaryota; kingdom Metazoa; phylum Arthropoda; class Insecta; order Hymenoptera; family Andrenidae; genus Andrena; species Andrena dorsata. Next base: position 78,248,985 of record OV815488.1, on the reverse strand, counting down.
CTAATATCGTATGTTATGGTCGGGGTATTTGGATTTCGCCTCTTTAAGTGTTCCTCATATATCTTGCACACTCCTGTATTTAAAAATCAAACTTTTAGCAGCCTTTCTCGACTTGGGATTTGCGCAATTTTGTGTGTTAATAGAGAAATGAAATATACATTGACACGAAAGCTAACAATTTGACTACTTAGATTTGTTGCTTTCAAAATTGTTAACTTACATGTTTAAATAGGTAATGGTTTTATGATGTTTAATAGTAGATTGAGAATAATATAAAATTTTCATTACCTTCCATACATTCATTAACGCTCTCATAATCGGAATACGTCCTCGTTTCAGGTCTGTTACCTGGTTGGACCAGTAATATTGTGTGAGACTGCAAAAAGAAACAATAAATATTGTACACTCTGCCCTTTACATGTATATCAATAAAATTTTGAAGTTAAAAGTGCTTTGTTTAAGCACTGCGGATATTTTTATAGATCATTATCAATCGCAGATCTTTCAAAGATGTAATAACAATGAAAAATACGTTGGTACGGAGATACTTAATTCGAAACTAACGCTGATGCGATATCCTAAACATGTTTACAATTCTCTTCTATAAAATTGGTATGAGGTAAAAAGCCAGATAGGAACATCTTCGTAAATATGAATTTATTAAGAAATATCAGCTGTTAACGTATCTCTGTCGGATGATGAGAAAGCCTGATAGAGGTGCAGTTCTAGATAAACAAATATCAAATGTCTAGTGCATCCAGAAAGTAGTCAAAACAAAAGTGTGATTACCATTTCTGCTCTTGGTTTGAGAATGATCCACTAGGTTAGTGGAGCTGGGCGTTCTTTGGAAGTTTCGTCGCTTTGTATATATGCACGGAAGGAATAAAATACACAACTTCTTTTAAGAAAAGCGGCCCGAAAATTCAGACTCCAGAGTTTTCGATAATATTCGATGTACTTGGAACACACTGTATTGTTCCTCCATTCCTTTTGCACATGTAGCGGTTCAATTTACGTTCCGCGTGTCTAAATTGACGCCCGGCAATATGGGAATTTTTAAAATCATATAATACTTTCAATAAACATAAGATTATTACAGCTGCATACAATATCTGTAGTAAAACTAATTGCAAAATTTTAAATATAATGTGAACCAATTAATTCGTATTTTGAATTTAAATACGATGAAATTTAATATCAAAATAAAATGGAACCGGCTTTTCTTCTTATATTCTATTTATTCGTTCTGAATGAATGATTCTGAGTACGTAGGTACTTATAATAGCGTCAACATCCTGGTATTGAAATGAGTTTCTAATAATATTAATTCTGTAGTTTCACGAAGAAATCATTGTTGAAATCTAAAAAGAAATGCGCAGTCGGTATCCATGTCCAAGATAAATTTTGGCCAGTGTTTTTATGAAAGCATCGATGATTTCATTGAGAGACTGCCTGAAAGTGCTATAAGCTGGTGCAAACATGAGCTCTGTGCTGTCGTTTGCAAAAAAGTTGGCATCCGGATGCTGAGCGGGGCAAGGCTACTTTGCTCGCATTGGCTCCCACCGCCTTACTTAGTATTGGTCGACATTGTTGCGTTGGCCAATGCGAGCGAAGTAGCCACCTTGCCACGCTTAGCGTTCGGGCGCCTTCTTTTCTGCAAACGACGGTAGGGTAGATGTCCCAATTACCGTGCCCTTATACTTAACGAAGCTTTAATTGTTAAAAAAATGCAACCTACTCGTTTCTAATACATACATTAATAGTATAACTTAATTAAAAAAATTTCTTTCCTTAGTTATGTGTGCGAGTTTTTTTGTACGGCTTCTTTAATTATAAAGGCGCGGTAATAGGTACAGGGCACGGTGCATGAAGCGTGGTGGGGAAACCGCTTTCGGCCGGTTCAGAGTGGGGGAAGTTACGCACGTCCACGCATGCGCGTGATGACGCTGAGACGTCGGACCAATCAACGTTAAGATGGGAAACGAACCGACGCCAGCGCCAAGCCAAGTGAAGCCACGGCCAACCAGCGTCGCCGGAGAATCGGTTGTCGACGCTGGTTGGCTGCGGCCTCGTTTCCCATCGTTTCCCATCTTGGCGTTGATTGGTTCAACGTCGCGGCGTCATCACGCGCATGCGTAGACGTGCGTAACTTCCCCCACTCTGAACCGGCCAAAAGTGGTTTCCCCACAACGCTGGGTCCATGCAGAGATGCCAGAATCGTGGAACCCCAGATAGCACACGGACGCTTTTGGCAGTGCAGTTTGATGGCACCGAATAACCTCCAGATAACATTCAAATATTCGTTATATAATTATTGGAAACGAGTAGTAGCGATGACGACACAGAAAATTTACTTTTAAGTTATCCAAAGGTTTTTTAATTAATTAATATGTATATATACAAACATATGTTATACTCCTCTGTATTTTGAACGAGTACAACAGGAATTAGCAAAGTTGATTTCAGAATCTTTGCATGTGAACTTTTTTAATTTCTTTTCAGGAAAACGACTTTCGGGGTAACATTATTTTTAGGAACAGCTCTTGTGCCGAAGTGGAATTAGTAAAAGTCGATTTCACAACTTCTGCACGTGAACTTTTTTCGTAACTTGTGAATTTTTGTTGTGACAATAATTTTTTTGAGGACGATTGGGGAGGGTCGAAATATGTATAAGATTTCTAGAAAGGATTTGGGAAAGGGCGGTTTCTATGAGCAATGGAATTTGCTTCTTTCATACATCGTACATGTAATAATTAACACTTATAGAGAAAATCCGTAGATCAACGGATTTTTCAAAGGGGGATCTACGGAATTCTACGGAAAGTTTAACTCTTCTCTACGGATTTTCGAAAATCTGAGTTGGCAAACCTGCCTGCACGACCCACGACACGACTCGGGCTGCCCGAGTTGCACGCGTCGGGCCAAGTCGGGCATCAGTGAATATACTATATGGTACTGATTGCATACGTGAATCGTCACTCACACGAGGAGCACGTATTTCAGTTCTCTGTCGGTCCTGATTTATTGATATTGAAGAAATGAAACCGAAACCAGATTTAACCAGCGAGCCGGCGTGGGCTAAGCTGCAGCAATATTTCGACGCTGATGGATCGAAAATCAAAATATACGATCTTTTTCAACAAGATCCCAAACGTTTCGAAAAGTTTAGGCAAGTTTTTGCTAATCCTTGACATATGACCTTGACATGACCTTTCAAAGGTTGTTTACCGATGATTAAAATTACACTATTACATAATGATCTTTCTATTCGCATTCTGTGTTTATAGATTAAAATGATCTTTCTTATTTTTTTCAATAGTTTGCATAGTTTATTATACTTTATAATGTCTTAACACTTACTGTTACTTATCTCGTATAAATCACATCTTTCTTTAAGTCTTGTTATTTTAAGTCTCAAAAGGATCATAAATTAAATAATTATAAAATTTGAATATGATGAAATTATAGATTATTTCTTGTCACATGTTTATTCTTATATTTTATTAAGCGAGAGGACTGTACTAATATTTTGATTATACCTTAGTCTAGAAATTGCTACTCCCCAAGATGGCCCGATTCTTCTCGACTACTCCAAAAATCGTCTTACCGAAGAAGCACTTAAGTTATTGTTGGACCTAGTACGTATTTTCATGTTATACAATTCGAAAGTTATATTCGGAAGCAATTTATATTTTTAATAATATGTAGCTGCTATCTACTTGTAATCGCAATCTACGTTATTAATTCGTAGGCAAGAGCTCGCGAAATAGAAGCCGCGAGAGATGCTATGTTTAAAGGAGAAAAGATTAACTTCACCGAGGACAGAGCAGTTTTGCATATTGCTTTGCGAAACAGAGGCAATAAACCTATCTTAGTTGCCGATAAAGATGTTATGCCGGAGGTGAACGCAGTGTTGGAACACATGAAGCAATTTACTAATGAGGTAAAATTAACGAGTGCATTTTTGTTTCTCGTATTGTACTAAACGCTACATGGGTTTAGTACGCTTGAATAATAAAAATAAGCATTCTTTGTGTCATGTAGGTACTTTCGAAAGAATGGAAAGGTTACACCGGTAAACCAATTGAAGATGTTGTCAACATTGGAATAGGCGGTTCCGATTTGGTAGGTAATATAAATTGCATTCCCTGGAAATACCAGTGGCAAATTTTTTAACAACACAGATGTACGTATAGGGCCCATTGATGGTGACGGAAGCACTAAAAGCATACCACGTTGGACCACGAGTTCATTTTGTTAGTAATATAGATGGAACTCATATAGCCGAAACTCTGAAAAAATTGAATCCAGAAACGACTCTTTTCATAATAGCGTCAAAGACATTTACTACTCAAGAAACGATCACAAATGCTACTTCTGCTAAAATATGGCTTTTGGATGCTTTAAAGGACGTAAGTATATAATGAACCACATAGTTTCTTGATGTACTACATGAAATGCAACTATGTTATGGTGAAATCTGATTATCTAGGAAGCAGCAGTTGCACGCCACTTTGTTGCATTGTCTACTAACAACACAAAGGTTAAAGAGTTTGGTATTGATGAGAAAAATATGTTTGGATTTTGGGATTGGGTTGGAGGACGTTACTCTTTATGGTCCGCTATTGGTTTATCGATTTCTTTGTCCATTGGCTTTGACAAATTTGAAGAGCTATTGAGCGGTGCAAATTTCATGGACCAGCATTTTTGCAGTGCTCCGTTAGAAAAGAATGTAAGTGCTACTTAATTGTTCCTCAATGTTAAAATATGTAATTGCATCTCAATGATTTGAAAATAGTAAGAGCGAAAGGTAAACGTGTATTATTTTGCAGGCTCCAGTTATACTAGCTTTGCTCGGTGTGTGGTATCATAATTTCTATAAAGCTGAGACACACGCATTGTTGCCGTACGACCAATACCTGCACAGATTTGCTGCCTATTTCCAACAAGGAGATATGGAGAGTGACGGAAAATACGTTACTCGAGCAGGGAAAACTGTAAACTACACTACTGGTAAGTGTTTGAAATATTTTATAAGGTTTAGTGCCTGAAAGTATATTTGAAAAATCGTGATATTTCAGGTCCAATTGTGTGGGGAGAACCAGGAACTAACGGGCAGCACGCATTTTATCAATTGCTGCATCAGGGAACTAGACTTGTGCCTGCTGATTTCATAATTCCAGTAAATTCGCTGAATAAGGTACAGTGAATAATTAAACTGTACTTTCGTCATTCTTATGTAAGAATACGTAACAAAACAGATTGTTATTTCAGGTCCAAGGAACTCTTCATCATAAAATACTGCTGGCGAATTTCTTCGCGCAAACTGAAGCCTTGATGAAAGGTAAAAATGAGAATGAGGCAAAAGCTGAATTACAGAAAGCAGGAATGAGTCCTGAGCAAGTGAATTTATTATTGCCGCACAAGATGTTTGAGGGAAACAGACCTACTAACAGCATTCTTATGAAAAAAGTAACACCATTTACTCTTGGAGCTTTAATAGGTAAATTCAATGCTGGCAAAGCATTAAAGTATAATACACGCGACTCAGAAATATCGTTCCAACTACCACAAACGCACAGCGAACAATGCTTCGTGAATATGATCTCACGAAAAGATATTTCTCAGCCGGCTGTACAAATGTACCATTTAATTTAAACATATGAATCCTTTTTTTTTAAAGCGATGTACGAGCACAAAATCTTTGTGCAAGGTATAATATGGGATATCAATTCGTTCGATCAGTGGGGGTAAGTATCAACTTTATATTTAAACACACATATTTTAATCTATCAATTAACCAACTAGTAATTGAATAATTACTCCGGAAGTTTACACTTACAAATGTTCACAAAAGTGAACGAACTCTGAACCCACCACTTTTATTCCAACAGAGTCGAGCTAGGTAAACAGTTGGCAAAAGTAATCGAGCCTGAATTGGAGAGCGCTGAAACAGTTACAAGCCATGATTCGTCGACGAATGGATTGATCGCATTTTTCAAGTCTCATAGATCTTAAAAAGCCAGGTTCAATTTAGTAATGAACGATTATTTTACCCCAGGTTCTGTTAGTACATAAATTATTAGAGTATATGTATACGAACATATCTGTAAAAATGTTAAAAAATTTTGTCACATAGTCGGTGACTCTTTTTTAATGCTCTTTTTGGTATTCCTTTTTACAAATTCTGTGTAATTGTACAATATATATATATATATATATATATAATATATACAATAATTGTTGAATGGAACAGTAGTTTATTGTTTTGTTTCCGTGTTGTTTATTCTGCCGTTTTTATAAATACTTCTAATAAACGTACGTTACGAATATTTCTTTGTCATTCTCTTGGTATCGCTGTTTGGATTTTTCACACTTCTTACGCTGTTACAAAATTCTTATATAAAGAATTGCCTCTGATTAACATCTTTTAAATGATTAATATGCAGTAACATTTTTTTATACCAATGTTTTACTTATTAAACATTTTTTTCAAAGTGATAATACTAATCACTATAAAGAGGAATTTTCCAAGAATAATCGCGTATTATCGTTAAAAAGTGTATCTGAATTCTACTTCAATTTATTTCGTCATTCGTTTGTTACGTATCCTATCTACTAATCTACATGATTCTCCATGTGCGCAAGAACGAAAGATATGACGGAAAAAGAATGACCTTTCCAGTGACTATCGCACATTTTCCATATTAAAAGTGAGGGGGTGTGGTTATTGATGGTGTAAAAACGCGTGTCTCCTGTATTCTGTTGACAATGGAGTTTCTAATAAGAAAATACAAATACTTCGAGGAAAGAATATTACAGAGCCTGAAGAGCAATGGCATAGAGCATCGGTACGTTGACTTTTAATTGTATGAATGTAAAGAAGGCGTGACTTAACCTCTAAATCCCTTACGAATCTTCGTATTTAATATATTTACAATTCATACCACCACTTGCTTTTACCTTTTACTATATTAAAAATATCTTATAAGGTATTCGAAAATAAAGGTCGTTTCTTAAATATTTGTACCATATTATTCTCAAATATTTCATCCTTTTCGAAATGTATTTTGAATGTAACTTTTTAATAAAACGTGTATACTATTTTAAACAGATTTTAATCCTCTAACGTAATCAAATCTGCATTTTTTCATGATTTGTTAGTTCAAATAAGGATTATGCGCATTTAGCTCGTAATCGCATGAAATATCTGTCATTTGTCACCATTTATGCATAAATTATTTATTGTATCAATGTTATTATTATAGCTACAGTGGGTATGGAAAATAATGTAACATTTAACATGTAATACTTTATGTAAACTATCAATAATTCTCTTATTTTTCCTTATTCTCATGACAGTATCGATGAACATTCAAGTTTTCCACATATTATGTAATATTCTAAATTGTTACGTAAGGAGATTTATGGGAAATTGTAGTTTAAAAATTCTGAAATTCATTTTCAGGGTAAATGCCAGTAGTGGATTGTGGCTCGGAGCGTTAGTAGGTTTAAGTGCAATTTTGACAATATTGAAGGAGGATGCTAGTTACTCAGAAATTTGCCTCATCGTTGGTCTCACGGGCATTGGTCTTGTTATTAGTTGTGTATGTCTATATTTGAGATTATCGACGGAAAAGGTTGTGGCCAGAGATTTTCAAGTAATATATTTTTTACCGGCCATAGTGACGTCCATGTTATATCTTCTTATAGCAAATAAAGGTATACCAATTTACATATTGTTCATTGACGCTGTAAAGTTTAGTCGAAGTTTGGTATCCGATTTGCAATACGATTTCGTCATTTCCGTTGCCTCTACATTTATCATATGTGCTGTTTCAATTAAATTTTGTTGTTTATTAATAAATAAGAACAGGATTACTAGTGAGCGTGACATGGGGCTTAAGCGTGGCAAGTTTAGGGACATGGGGCGTTCTCCAAATGTTGTCCACTTTCCCCCGTTGCTTTACAATCGGAGAAGCGACAGCAGCGATGCATGGCTGCGTCTTATTCCTAATGTCTGTGGTCACAAACTTACCATTGCGATACCACTTACCACCGATTCATAACGATGACATCGCCACGGTTGTGCTACAGGTACACATTTCGAAGAGAACTCCTCAGAAATAATAAATTATGTACGAATAATAATTTAACGAACCATCATTTCAGATAGTAATGCTGTACGTAATATCTGCTTGTTTAATATGCGGATATTTTCCAATGTTTCGATCGACTACAAACTTTTATACAATGACAATCACTCTCTTATTAATTGTATTTTTGCCACTAATGTATATTATATTGGATCAGAATGTTTTGGCATGGATGGTTTTCTTCATTTTCAGTAAATCCAGCAAGGTGCGTTGATATGATGATTTATGTGTACATTTATGATAAGGTGAAATTATATCTAGTGACTTTAAATGTTACAGGTGGTCTTAGTTGGATACTGGGCTATATGTTTAGCATTAGCTGCGATTGTTGTTGTATATCAGGTGTTGTTAAATTTTCGTGCGACAACCTCGACTAGGAAACTGTTTCACTTGTTGACTGTATTCGTCTACGTACCTGGCTTAATATATGAACGAACGTTATTATATCTCGCTAGTGGTATTATAATGGGTTTATTCGTGTTCCTCGAGGTAGATATTTACAGTTCAAAAATACGCACAGTGCCCATGTTTTTAAACGAATATGATTATCACTTACTTCCAGTTGATGAGATGTTTGAAAACGCCGCCTCTTGGACAGGCGTTGCAACAAGGATTTTCCGTGCTCGTTGACGAGAAAGATAGTTCCATTTCTTTGACACCTTTATACTTATTTTGTGGCTTGTCTTTTCCACTCTGGATGCCTACCAATAATCTTCCATTATTAACATTACTTAGCGGTATTGTGACTATTGGAATAGGTGATACCGCCGCTAGTTTTGTTGGCAGCAAATGGGGTTCGCATAAATGGGCTAATTTAGATAAGTCCATCGAAGGAACAACTGCTTGCATTCTTAGCCAAGTTGGATTAATAAGTGTTTTGGCATTTCTGGGTACGTGTTGACTGTATATAGTCCTCTTTTTCTTTTCTTTAAGAGGTCAGTTTAACATTCAGGCTTTTTTCTCAGTGAATACAATGAATAACAATGTCAAACTTTTTTTTTCATTTATAAGCTGCTTATAATGTATATGGAACTATTTTTTTATACACACTCTTAATTATGTTTTTCAATGTTATCTGGAGGTAAAAATCGCGCCTTTGAAAAGACGGCGGTAGTGATTTCAGCTTACAGACTCATCTGAAACAAAAAACAAACTGATTCTTAATCGTTATGAGTATCGTTATCGCAGGTGTTACAATTAGACACGTAAGTCAAAATTTAACAAAATTTCGCGCATTCAAATTTCAGGTAAAAATGGAAATTTTCGAGACTTGAAGTTTGAATACGTGCAAATTTGTTAAATTTTGACTTACGTGGCTAATTCTGGCACCTGCGATAGCGGTACTCATAATGATTAAGAATCAGTTCATTTGTTTCAGTTGAGTCTGTGAGCTGAAATCACTCCCGCCAGGGAGGTATTTCTTAAAAAAAACATAATTAAAAGTGTATTTAAAAAATTGTTCCGCATACATTATAAGTAGCGTAATAAATGAAAAAAAGTTTGCCATTGTTATTCATAATATCCACTGAGAAAAAAACCTGAACGTTGCCGAATTTTGCGGCGTGATTACAGGAATGACCCCTTAAAACGTTACAAATTTCTATACTATTTTTTAAGACAATAAAAAAAATGAATTTATATACTTTTTTAACAGGTTACGTGGATTGTGGTTGGTTATTTTTTAGAAGTTTATTATCGAGTGTTGCTCTGTCGTTTGTTGAAGCACAAACAAACCAAGTTGACAATTTAGCATTACCTTTGTTGATGTACGTGTGCCTAATGGTTTAGGCACGTCACGAGTACAAATTCTGAGACAGACAATAGTAATAATCATTTCGAAAGCGACTGGAACACGTTACAGTTTTAGTTGTTGAAAACACAGGTGGACCAAAAGTATAGTATTTACTACATTAACCTACTACCCTATTGCTTCTTCGTATTTAAACAAAATGCATACATATTTTCTCTATTGTACATAGTACAGCTGTCTAAATTGTTGTGCTACATCAATCTCCCGTCTTATAAATAATATTTAAAATTACAGTTACTAGTCACAAATTTTCCAAGTTATTGGTAACTTTTGCCGTTTCGTTATTGTACAGTTTGATATTCGTGTATTATTTAAAGACGTACGTGTGTACTTGGAAATTTTTATTTTGTAATTTATATATCTCGAACAAACACGACGAGAGTTAGTTAGACGCACGTGCATACAGGATGCAGTGGCCGCTGTTACAAGATTTGTTAAATAGTATTTATGTAAAGGTGTTTTATATTTCTATACAAATGTCACACTGGATGTATCTACATAAGTTAAATACTACCGTTTGTTAAGTAGTCGCGCGAAAAGGAGCGACGTTAATCGATACCTTTCTCACCGTAATCGTTCGATCGACCATTACTCTCTTTAACTTGTGTGGACAAGATCAGTGTGTATGCCTATAATGTTACGCTGACTAGTAGAAGTCGACATTCTGTAAAGCATAATTTACTCATTCCAATCAACGCATTTTTATATTCCGCCCGAATGAATTTGTGAACGAAATTTACACTTACTAATAAAATATTTTTATAATTCCGTATGTGTCAACGGTTTCATTCTTTTCAGTAAATATTTCATTCTCTCGGCGTCGTTGTAATGATGTATATTGTATATGATTATTTATATTACTTTTGTCAATACCAAATTGACAGAATTTTATCTGAAAAAAATCCAATGAAATGGCTGTGTAAAGGGAAAGGGTGGTTTCGAGGAAGAAGTCTGGTCGAATAATTTCATTCCAATATTTTATTGACCGCACAGCCTTAAAATCTGACCGTACACAGCATGTCGTCTTACGCCGTGCCCATACGCGTACATGATATTGTGGAATGCATGAAAAGCACCGGTTCCTTGCTAATTAATGCCGCGCCAATTATAAGATTTATGGTGACGCATATCTCGCGGAGAAAAATATTAATATAATTCAAATGTTATACTGCGCTCTTCTGCTACATTGGCGATTTATCACATTAAATTATTAATTTCATATTAATCAAAGTAGTGGGAAATAATAACGATGCATAAAAAATATCAGTATCATGTGGATATATAAAAAAAAAAACGCAAGAAAAGGGTAGAAATTCCAGTTCATTATCTTAACTATTTTAATTTCATGGAAAATCTGTGGGTTTATACAAACTGATATGCAACGACGTACTTTCTTCGTTAACATTTTTATTCGCGAACAATTTTCTTGTACTGCTCCCTCGACAAGTCCCTGGAGTAATATTTACTTGATAATCATTGGAGATGGATTGATATTCATATACTTATATATCGATTTTTATACGTGTAGAGTTATTTCTAGCTATTAAAGGTGCTATTAGGCATTTTTATTTAAAAAAATACATCTCATGTAATCGCCAATTAACTTCTCTACCTAAAAGGGCGAAAAGAAGGGAGGGGGCAAGAAGATAAGAAAGAAAAGTGAGGGGAAACAGTTTAGATGCTCCTTTTCTACGCTCTGTAAACGAGTATCAACTGCGCATCGTAAGTTTCGGTAGAAAAGACCGCCTCTGTTGTGAAAGAAGACAAATGCAACCGCGAATTCTCCCGGAGAAATGAAGGAAGGGGAACCAAAATGAGATAAGGAACAGAACGGTGATTTTCCAGCATTCCACATCGACGTTCAATATGTTACAGCACGTCTGCCGATCTCGAGGAGCCTCCCTGCGCGCCGATACGTCGCTCCAGCTTGCCAGAAAATCGTCCAACGATCAGTGCCCACGCTCGCTGAGAGCGACAGACGATATTTACGAGATGTCTTGCTACGTGCTACTTATTATAGTCGTTTCTTATATAGTTGTATCTGTAATTGTATAGCAATTAAATAAATATCTTGAAACTCTCGATCGTGTAATGCCGTTTGCCATCGGATCGTCGCGCGCAACGATACAGATCTCTTTGTGTTTCTCTCCTTCGTCATCTTTCCTCTCTCTCTCTCTCTCTCTCTTCTCTCTCCTACTATACTTAAGTATGTAAATTTATGTATTCGGTGTATCTCTCGAGTCTTTGTGTGATATATTGCGATGTGTCTGTCATTACTTTCGTTTCTCGGTTGTCGGCTCGTACCACTTTCATCGTTGCTTCTTCGTTTCTCGCAGATCCCACCTGCCCCCTCCGCCCCTGTGCCCCTTAACAGTTTCCTCTAAGCTCTCACCATCGTCTTGCGCCTCTCTTGCGAAGGAAGGACGACGGAGCGGAATGTCGCGATAAAAAAATAAGCGATGGATTACGCATTACCGATTATTCACTTTAACGCGTCAGCGAACATTTTAATATGTCAGCCGCTTCTTTTCTGCGGGCGTAAATACCGACGGGATTTCGGTTCAGTCTAGATTCTAAGTAGCTGCGCTTTCCAAGGTCATCATAGCTTTTATTGAAAGGCGAAGTAGGACGTGAAATATTCAGAGAAATAGAGTCAATTTCAGGAGCTCGTCTAACATTTCTGAAATGCAAGTTAGATTGTAATATGATGGCCAGGTAAACTTAACACTTTCACTGGCATTTTATGTATTTCACAATCATATCCGTGTTACATTTTACAATTCTGTTACTTAATTACTTTTAAGTCCACCGTAAACGACAAGTACATTGACTTTTATAGAGAACAATGAATGTGTTAAGTTCTGACATTTTGAACGTTTCAGATTCCACTTAAATCGGATTGAAAGAAGTTAAGGAGAATTGAGCGAAAACAATTTTACTCGAAATTAAATCTCTCAAACGCTCGGAAGTGCTACTTTGGAAAACGCTGCTCTATTTACGATATACAGGATGCTTGGCAACAGAGAGCATAAAATTAAATGGATGACTCTACGTGACAAAATGGGAAGAAAATCGAGAGTAACGAAGTCGCGGTGAAGCCTTCGTTTTTAGTTACTAACGTTTAAAAATCCCGGTAAGGTGCGCCTGGAGGCAATTTGCGTTCAGCGGGTCCGACCAGTTGTTATTCTTCAGGCGCTCTTTACCGAATTTTCGGACGTGAATAACTAAAAAACTAAGCTTCCATCGCAATTTCTTTATTCTTGACTTTCCTCTTATTTTCTCCCGTAGAATCATCCATTTCAATTTTGACTACCTCTTGCCAAGCACACTGTTCTTATCTACGTTCAAGTGATTCACGCGTGAGTCTTTTCTAGGAACACTTCTTTTGCTCTTATGGTGAACCTATCGCTACACAAAAACGTGTATAAGCGCCGCCGGAAAAGAAGTTCTGAGCGCAGCGAATATTCTGTGATTAGCGATGATCGGTTAATGCCAGATATTCTAAAGTTATTTTACCCGCGCTGCTCGCGAGCTGCGCGTCAAAGGTGGCCTCAAGTCCAAAGTAACTCCGATGTTTCGGCGAGCACGGGCCTAAGACAACGCCTAATCGATATTCGTCGAAGCGTCCTGTGCCATTATGCATACGAACGGGGCCTTTAAACCATAAACAACTCCTCTTACACAAGTAAATGTATTTCCGGCGGATAGTAGTATGAAAGCGATCAACCTTTTAGCAAAACGGATAGAAAACTATTAACTTTCCGCCTATCCAGTATCATCGGTTAATTACATATTTATTTACGTATCTAAATTTACCAAACAACCGACAAAATACACCAATCGTGTGATAAGAACTTATGACGCACCATGCTGTCCAATAGCAAATTTCCAACAGAACCGAGCATTTGCGTGTTTAAGTCTCTTTGGTCGGAAATGAAGCATTTCTTTTTCATTCAATTACAAAGAAATATATTGAAGCTGGGTCTTGTTAACACCGCAAGCTTTAAGAGGGGGGCACCACGGTAATAGCCCGAAAAGTAAAGGTACCTTTGGAAATTTATTAAAAGCAAACTACGTAACGAATCTTTTTTAATCATTCAGGACTTTTTATTGCATATTTAAGTTATCCGAATATCTTTTTTAAATTTATTTAAAGCAGATTTATAAGCTGTGCAGGACCAGTAACTTAGGGCTGCAAGAACTTAAGACTCTTATTCTTTATAAAAAGAAACTAAAAATCTCAACTTTGTCTAACGAAAATGGGACTTTTCGAAAAATCGAAATTTCGCAGCTATCATTTTCATGATTTTGCTGCTTTTGCAGGTTCAGCGCGCAACCAGAGATATTCTCAAGCACAATTTACCAGCAGGTCGCTGAATTTCGTTTCGTCAAAATCGCTGCAAAGTAAAAGAAACTTTTTTAAAAAGCCTCTTCAATGATCCACCTGTAGCGTCATATATAATGCATATTTGTGGCTAAACACACTTGTTCCTTTAAAGCTGATGATGTTAACAAACACTTCTTCAAACAGCTTCAATTTCTTTCTTCGTAATTAATTAAAAAAGAAATGCTTCATTTTCGACAAAACGGCTGACACCCTTAACGAACAACGTATCCAATTTAATCGTGCAAATCAGAGTCAACGATTGCTTGGCACGCGGGAAGCGAGTTTCCGTATTCGCGTGACCATGCTGCTCAAAGCGTACCATCTAGCTAGTTCTTCCATCCGGTGTCCCAGTCTGCTGTCCGCAGTGGTGGCCAAAAGAAAGTTTAAAAGCCACATCTTTACATGGCTGCGCAACTAACCCCCGATTTTGTGGGATTAAAATTTGAAGACATTTCTGCCACCGTTCATAGTTTTCTAAACTTTCTTTTCACCAAAACTGCGCGTACTTCCATGCCGCGTGGAATTTTTCTTCACGGACCGTAATCGTACGCTCCAATTCCGCCGTCGTTAGCGATCGAAACCACGAGGGGTTCGTAACTAAAATGCTTCGCATTCCCTTTTCTATTCAAACGTAAATTACATATTTACAATCGCGAAGCGGCTCCTGTTGCCACTCGAAAACAACGTCGCAATTCCTCGACCCCGTTCCACGGTTATGCAATAAAGTGTCTCGCGGTGAAAAAGAAGGGGGATGGATGGTCCACCGGGGAGTGGAAAGTATTCGCAAAGGAGGCATACGGTTTAAAAAATAATCGAACGCGTCTCGGGGTTGCTGCGGAACGGCGCAACTACTTGATCTTCGCAGCAGCGTTCTTTGCAGGAGACAGTGCGGAGTTGCTTTAGATCTTTTCGAAATCACAACTCGCCGCGGGGAGGTAGACGGTGAAGCCCGCGTTTACCAGCGATTTTCCCTTATTACTAATGATCGTGCCAGCTTTCGGCCACTTGACGTGGAGCTAGGGGATTTTGGAACAGGAACGATTAATCGTAATATTGTTTTTAAGCTGGACCGATGTTCACGGCTTCTCCAGGATCGTCCCCACGTCTCGTGGATCGTTGCGTACGTTTCGCAAGAATCGCTCCAATAGTTTTCAGAGGGAATTCTACTCAACGCATGTGTCTCAATTATTCGCCAGCACTTCGCACTGTTCGAAGCTCTGCTGGCACTCTGGCTTTTATAATTCGTAAATATTAAAAGGATAAATAATTGAGAATGTAAAAGGTCGAATTATTTAGTCTGTAATGATCAGAGTTTAATTGGAAATTGTGTTAAAAAATGGTACCAGTTTGTTGCTCGGTGAAAATTTTCGGAGGGATCCTTGCACCAGCGTAACGAACAAATTAAACGCATTTGCGAGTGCATCGCTTGGCTCTAGACATCTTTTTACGATTAATGCACATTAACTTTACGAAAAAACGATGGTCTTTGTGATCCAGCAGGGCCGTGCGAACATCTCTCGAGAACGTTCCCTTTTTCGTTCATTCGAGAAATCACGTTGCGATAAGAATTGAGAACCACTGGCCTATTGACACGCGTTATTATTCACCGGCAATTCGGTGGATCGTGTCTCTCTGATAAAACGTTACTTTTAAAACCTATTCGATTCGACCTCTCGTATAATACACGTCTCCCGAAGTTTTTAAAATGATAATGCCCCCTCGAGAGCCTGCCGCCAAGGATCCATCTTTGAGCTCGCGACGCGCAATTAAGGAGCCCTTCCGAAAAAGTTGCTGTCAAAAAAGCAGTGATCTTTTTGGAAGCACGACCCTGCGTGCCCGACAGTAGCATCCAACAATCGGCGGATGCCCGATTAGATCGTAGTTAACTGCTTCGCTTTCCTCCCCTCTTTGCCATCTGGTCGGAAATCTTAACAACTATATTTATATCGTAAAGCATCTTGTAATGCGTTTTACCCGCGATCGTCTGCCACTGCGATCGGATCGAGCCACTCACAGAAAGAAGATAGATCTCCTTGAGACTACGAATTTAGCGATCTCAGCCCCCAAGATCTCTAGATCGAATGTGTCGTCGTTTTAAACACTCGAAGCGCGGAGGAACTGATTTTCCAGATTAGAGCTTCGATCCGTTTATCCAGCTTCGTTGATAACTTCACGGAGAAGCGAAAAAAATCCACAAACTTAGCTCGAGCTTCGCTTAACTTGAGGCGAAATATGATTTAAATAAAAATTTCGAATACGGAATAAAGGTGAAAGAAATTAACTCTATTCGAGAAATGGCTACTAATTTTTTTTAACTTTAATTCGTTACTCGAAATTTGTATTTAAATAACATTCTTGCCCATCTCTGGTAGATAGAAAAAAAAAAGGGGAAAGGAAAAATCTGAAAGCACATTTTACGAGCGAAGTTGTGGGAACTTAATAAAACACTTTTTAACGAGCATGAAACTGATAGCTGGAGCTTTCGAGGACGATAAGGGAATATTTATGAATGCAATAAAACGTGAGGCATTCCCGGTTGGAACACTGGCAAGAATCACGCGTGTCCCTGTGATCGAATCGACGCCCGCGGTGGTTGGATATTAGTCGCGCGATCAAGATCAATGGTGCACGCAACGTGCAGCCGGTCTCGCGCGGTGCATCAGCAGTTGCATCGATCGCGGGTGGACGTGCCGCCACTCGCTTCAAGCCTAATATACATCGAGTATTAGGTTTACAAAACAGATACCCCACTTCATCGCGGGGTTTCAAGGGGCTGGTGGTTTCACAATGGGGAAGGACACGGGGCGTTTGGATAGTTTGGAGACGGGGATTTCCAGGAAAGTCGATAGGGCAGGGAGATGTCCAGTTACTCCCTTAATTTGTGCCAATCAGCGATCTGCCTCTGCGGCGAGCTGCACACTTCTCTCCAATGATTCATAGCTGACTTTTGACTATTTGGCACGCCGAACTCGAGCCGCCCGATCACCTAAAACACGGGCGCTTGCGTTAACAGTGGTTGCGACGAGATGAATAATGTTGCTTTACCTTTGCACAGTCGATATTACTACTTGAGTTACGCAGGGTTTCTTGGAACTGTGTTTAAAATTGACGAAAGGCGATGGAAAATTTCTGATAAATTCTAGCTCGACGATTAAGCGATTTTGATAGAGTTTTTTGCTTACAGGCTGGGGGGCGGATTTGTGACGAGGCTAAGCAGGCTGCAACCTACGGCGGCAAATTTCGGGGGCGGCAAATTTTGGAGAGCGATACAATTTCGGGCGCAAGGAATTTTGGGGAGCGGCAAATTTGAAGGAGTGACAAATTTTGGGAGCAAGAAATTTTGGGGATCAAAAAATTTTGGGAAGTTGTAAATTTGGAGGAGCAACAAAGGGGAGCGATAAATTTTGTGAAGCTGTAAATTGGGAGGAGCGAAAATTTTGACGGCAAATTTTGGGGAGCATCAAATTTTAGGAAAGGCATGTTTTAGAGAGCGACAAATTTTGAGCGAAAGAAATTAGGAAAGATTTAAACACAGAGGCTTGAGACGACTTTAAAAACAATTCACTTCTATTCCACGCAGCAAATTAACACTAACTCATATGTGAGTTGCCACATTGAATTAATTTCGAAATTGTCTCGACTCTTTTAAATAAAAATATTTAACGATATTTCGTAGAAAGGGCGGCAGACACTTGCTAGTCTAGAGGCGCCAAATCTCCAAATCCGCCCCGGTTAATAGCACTTTGTTCCGTTAATTCTAATTCAAACAGATTATACTACTGCATAAAATATTCCTTTAAATATAATTTTACTTTTTCATTGTCTATCGACTACGAATTACTGTCGCAGTATAAAAATATAAAAATCTATCTGAAAGCTGTACACTGCATTGGCAGCACATTAAACACACAGTTCTATTTAAAAAAAGCAACGTGTATCCATATGAGGGTGCGCAGAAGCGCAAGAGTATTAGAGCAGATATAGCTCACTGTATTATTCAATTTTGTGTAACAACTGTATTTCGTGTCTACTGCTGTTTCACAGTCGATGCTTGTCCCAATTACACGGTGTAGGTACTTTCTATTCAGCTTCAGCAGTGAGAAGTGCAGAGTTCTGAAAATTCTCAGATCCCCCTAGCATTGATCTCTCGATAAAATCCTGCCCAGCCAGGTCTTGCATCACGTTACGAGAGAAAATGGTGAAAAATCACGCTACGCAAGTCGGGTGTACGACTTTCGATAGCGTGACGCTGTACCTACGACCAACCGGAGGATTACATAATGCGAAACGATATAAATATTACTGCGTAGTACACCCTGTGCACATATTTCGCGACACGCAATTAGTAACCCGATCAATTTAACGTATTTTCCTTGGTCGACACTGTCGCCAGTAAAATCTCCGGTTAGTCCCAGAAAAATTACCTTCGCGTCCTTACGTTCCTAAGAATCGCATCATTACACCATTACACAATGGCGCACACAGAGATAAAAAAAAGTTTAATGTAACCACGATTAAAGTTATTCAAGAGCTTTGCTAAAAGAAAAGAAAGCTGGATTTTATTCTTTAACTACATTTTTGTAATCACCTAATGAACTTTATTGAACTTGCGTTAAAAATAGTTTTCTCCGTTCAACTCGGCTCCCCTAAGATTCAATCCTGAGTGCGCCACTGCTATTATACACGTATAACAGTTTAACAGAATTCAGCTGAACTAAGGAAAGAAAAGGTAAACATTTATAAATAAAAAATAAAAAATAAATGCATCGAATATAACGAATGCATTGTTACAATAATTGAGGAGTTGAAATTGTAAACGATGTAAGTGGCAAAGAAATGAGAAATACTTTTTCAGTGGAGAAGGATGTAAATTCCATGCTGAATTCATTGGCGAACGCTTCAAGAGCTCGAATGATTTATTTTAGTTTATAGAAAATTCTGAAAATATTCACCTCTATTACATCATTTACCATTTACCATTTCAGCTCCTCAATTTACTTTCAGAAAGGAAAACTGTTTCTTCTCGAAAACTCGGGGATAAGAGCAGAATTACCTTCGAAAGGCGAGTTAGTTGTTTCAAGTGGATAAGAAGGAATAACAGTGTTTATAAAATAGAAACGATTCTTTCCAATGCAGCATATTATAACATACCTCGTTTCTCGTAACACGATCCCAATCGAGCAACAGGAACTCGAGGCTGACGTTGTTAAGACCATCCGCGCCATTTGGAATGTCGAAAACGAAGGACTCGTTGAAGACCGGGTTGAGGGTGCGTTTCTTCACGCGCGTCTTCCTCTTGGCGATGCGCTGGTCGTTGTACACGAGATAGATCTTGACGTATGGATCAGCCAGGCCGGTCACGTCCATCTTGGGCAAGTTCTGCGCCTTCAGTACAACCACCGCCAATCGGTTGTTGATGGGTTGCCAGCAAAGGGAAACTAGCAGCTCTCCCCTGCCTTGTGATTGAATCTGTAAAAAGAAACGCAGCGTTTCCCTTTTCAGGCTCTGACCACATTCTCCTGTATTAATACTTCGAGTGGCTCAAGATTTTGAAAAATACCGCCTTCAGATGGCCTGGGCTTTCCCCGAGATCGGCTCCGCGGGGAAAGTTTCGGGTAAAGCGAACTCCGAGCTCGGTTTGTTTTCAAAGTAAACTTTCCAGTAAATGGCAACGGGACGCAAATCCCTCGGCGTGGAAACACGCCGACGCCACTCGAAGTACGGGTTAATTACGGTTAAGTGACTAGTTAACTGTGCCACGGTGGAAATTGAAGAGTATTTAATTGTAGAAAGGTACTTAGTAGTGGTGTTATATTCTTCGTAATTTCAGCTTTCCTTTATTCTACTTTGTTTCGATGCCTGAAGTGAGGTATGTAATACCGTTCTCCGTTGAATGAAAGTTTTATTTACGATGAATATCGTGGGCCACCAGTGGGCCACGTGGCACGAAACGTTTCAAGAATTTTAAACTTGATACGTGGTATAATTAACACGCTATCTTTATGGGCATTTTTCGCGATTGTAAAGAGTTTTTCAGTTGAGAGTCGGAGAAGTCTTTTATGTATTTTGTCAGTTGAGCGATAAGAAAATTTAGTTGACTTTGAATTTCTCAGTGCTTCAATGTTATTAGAAGATTTTTGCGTAGAAAAGAAGAGTTTTAATTATTTTGTCAGTTGACTAATAAGAAAATTTATTAAACTAAATTTCTCAGTGTTTCGATGTTAATCCAAAGATGTTTGTGTAGAAAATAAGACTTTTAAGTACTTTGTCAGTTGAGTAATAAGAAAATTTAGCGGACTTTAAATTTTTCAGTGTTTCGAAATTAATTCGAAGGTTTTTGTGTAAAAAGAAGACTTTTAAGTATTTTCTCAGTTGAATATCTAATAAGAAAAATTATTGGACTAAAGATTTTTGTCTAGAAAAGAAGACTTTGAAGTATGTTGTTAGTTGAGTAACACCTAAGACGATTCAGTGAACTTTAACTTTCTCTTAAAATTATTTTCGTCTAGAATCCACAATATGGTCCTAGAATCGATATTATTTCTATAACGGTTGCTCACCTTCAGGCTTCTGGGGCAGATTTTTCGACACAATGATATCTCGTTACCAGCGCTATCCAATCCAGGCACCGATGAGAGTGCACACGTCAATTCACCGATAATATCGTCACGGGAGTATCTATCGAAGCTGAGTACTATGAAGTGCAGACTGATTTTCTGTGAACGATAGTGGAAAAGCTTGTTTTATGAATCACCCCTGTTAGTGTCCGGGTAAAGCACAATCTACCCTGAAGACTCTTCACAGTCGAAGTCACTAAATCTGACTCGAACTTAAATTTAATTTCAATTCGATCAACAATCTCACCACACCCAACAGCACACTAACAAATCTATAAATATTAGAGCATTCGACCTTACCACCAACCACTATCGCAATCTCAACCGTTCCCCCCAAAGTGTAATAAGTTCAAAAGCAAAAGTCTACATCATAAAGATTGCCACGAAGAATCATGCACCTATCTTTTATATAACATGTGTAGTGAATTACAACGAATGTACCTCGAGCTGATCCTTCGATATCCCGAAGAAAGTGAAGTCCTCGTCGTAGACTGGATCCCTGGTGTTCCTCAGGACCCTCGTTTTCACCTGTTGCTGTTTGTCAGGCAACAATTTCAGTTTCACGTAAGGATCGCTGGTGGCGTTTTGCTCCCTCGCGGGCAGCCCCTTGCAGTTCACCACGGTCACGCCGAGTGCATTCTGCTCGCTCACGTATCGTAGCTTGAATACCAACTGGCCCAGGCTATCCTCGTTATTCTCCGCCGTGTGGTTCTTCTCGCGCTCCACTTTCTCATTGTTCTCGATCTCCGCCTTGTCACGTTCATTCTCGATGCTCAGGGTGACCTCGCCAGAAGGTGTCTGAGCTGGTGTGCCTGCAGTCGATGAACGGCCAAACAATAGCCAATTAGCCACGTTCCCTTACGAACCTACCCAACCGATCTCTTAACATAATATCGAAGAGTGGTCGAGAAACAGATGATTTTTAGTAACGCTTTACGAAATTCTTTTCAAGCTTTAGGTGGCGAATTGAAAGTCTTGGACGTTCCGCAGTCAACTTACTGGGCATGTATGAATTTTAGTTTAGGATTGAATTTTTTTTAATACTTTCGTATTATCAGGTCTTCTCTGCTTCTCAGCGTAGATTCGATTTTGGGAAGTAGCGGGTAATGTATGGCGGGGATAAGTCGGGTGGGGGATGATTCAATTTTGGAGCCTTCCATTCCCTCAGAAATCGAGTTACTGATACCACACAGTGGCGCCTGATAATATCACGACAGGGGAGACTTTCTTCTGAAAAAGATTCCTCGAGAAATTCTCTGAGGCAAATTATGTTCACCGACAGAGTATCTTTCATCTATTCATTGCCAGGAGCAAATAAAAATGGAAGGGTTGAAAAGTTCCCAAAGTAATATATTTCTACTTAACAAAACCACAAGCATCGCAAGGGACCATTAAAAAAGAAAGCTTAAATTATTCACGATAACAGAAATACGACAATTCCAATAGAAAGAATATACGAGGGATAAAATACACATCTTCACCATAATGCCAAAAAGTTTTAGACCAAAGCGAGAAGAATTATTTTTCACAGAAATGTAAAATTTAGTGGTGGCAAAATATGAGTTTTAGGAAAAATGGACTTACAAGGGAAGATCTCGAACCCGAAAATTCAAAACATTCCGAAACATCGCGAATATTATAACGCAATTTTTGTTTGCCGCTCAAATTCATTCAACGGGGGTGAAATTATCCCCTGAAAATTCGACTACTTTCCGATTTCGTGCTGTAACTCGCGAACTGTAAAAGATAGAAAGAAAGTTTCACGACAAAAATTACATCTATTAATTAGATCTATCATTTGGTAAAAAAATTTACAGTTCACGAGTTATAACACAAAATCGGAAAATAACCGGATTTTCCCTTCAGAGTGAATTTGGGTAGCAAACAAAAATTGCGTTGTAACCAGGAGGAAATACCCTACACATTCACAAAGTTTCAGAATTTTTTGAAAAGTGTATCAACGCACAAGGTGAGTACACTTCGAGGATTCAGTAGCCAATCAGTTTGCAACCAGCCAACATTCCCTGAAAATGAGTTACGTAGTTCAAGAACCTCTTTATTCTTAAAACTTTCAGTTGCTAAATCAATGAAGCCACTACTTTCATACGCGAGCACTAAATGTCGGTACTTATATTAACCCTCTAGTGCATACGCCTGCCTTAAGGCGGGCAGCTGTTTAATCCAAGGGTTGGGAATTCTCATTTGCCAGCCAAAAAATAGTGCCACAGCACACATATTGGTTTAAGAAACATGTCAATCTAGTTTGAAGTGCATTTTTGAGCTAAGCACGCTGCAACAATTAATAATAATATTATTATTATTTCCTTCAGATTGAAAACTGACATTGGTTTCAGTCTTTTCATCCCCAAATGAGAGCAGTCTAATTTTTCGGACTGAGTTAAAAATCTATGCACTAGAGGGTTAATGACCGCGGAGTTACTAGGCAAAATTATTCAGAGTACAAACAGTCTAAATCTCGGTTTCGATGAACATCCACTGATTGGCTTCTGAGCCCTCCATTTTGATATCAGTGAAGTACATTAATAACCATCGTCCTATTACGAACGACGGAAGTGACATCTTTACCTGTGCCCTGAGGTGTCCTGGGCTGAGAGGAGCTGGAGGGTTGGGAGCCGGTCGGGCTTGGCGTCTGTCTACCGGAGCCAGGGGGGCTCTTGGCGGGCCCCGTGGGGCTGGGGCTCTTCTTCAGGTAGTGGCTGGTGCTACCAGGACTCTTGACCGCCGTCGGCTTCCTGTGGGGCGGTCTGAACGCCAAGGACTTCTCGGAATTGAGCTTGGTGTGCTCGCGACGCCGTCGGCAAAGCCACCAGGTCATCGCGACGGCGCAAAGTAGAAAAGCGGCGCCGATGCATAGCGCGATTACCGTTGTCGTCGACACTGCAACAACGCGTACCCCTTGTAAAACTTCGCCCCCATGTCGAAAATAACGTAGCTGACAGATTGATTACCGCCGACGCAGGCGGATATCCATTTTCCAAACCACACACTAGCAACACCGACAGCTCGGAGCGACAAGCGTCCTCGACTTCTTACTGTATGTTTACTAGCGTCGCTCTATTACTCTTGGCGACGAAAAATAAATTTATGCGGGCCTTCATTACTGAAACACTGGCTTCTACGCGCGAAGGTTCGGAATTGTATTATGAGAAGCTGGTTCTTTGGGTACAATTTTGAAGAAGAATTATAAAAATGGAAGTGCGAATGGGCAAATAAGATTTGGGTATTTTTACCCCGAATTTGCAACGCTGAAAATTCTTCTACCACTGGCTCTCTTAATTATCCGGGTTATCAAAATTACTGATGCTCGGAAGATTCAAGATTCTGTGTTAATAATAAGATACAATACTATCAAGCGCGACGTATATCAATCATGACGACACTTTCACAGAAATGGATTGTAAGAAAGGATCTCCCATCAACCCCCCACCTTAAGTTTCAGCTTCACTATAAATAGCACTAAAATTCCCAGTTGCCCCTAAAACTGTCCACAACGTTAATCCCCACAGCCCTGAAAGCCTCGTCGAGTTGCAGGAAGCTCTATGAATCAGAGGATTGATCGAAACCGCCACATGGTCGCTCCTCGACCATGGAAGGGCCCATGGTCGAGGGTGACTTATTCACCACAGTCACCACCGAGCGTTGGAACAAGGGTGCCGAGCACCCTGCCACGTATCCAGCTAGCAAGCCATTGCGCTACCAATTCGAAGCCACCGGAGAAAGAGCAATGAAGATCGAATGGGAAGACGAATCCTGGACGAGCCAGGCCCAAGGTAACAGCTGTCCGCGTCCACGGCTAAGAGGCGCCACGATCCCCTCGACGCGGAATCTACCCGCTGGAGATGATCTCGCAGCGGTTAGCCTGGCCCCCGATCAGGCCCCGGGGCCCGTCGACGGGAGGGTCGACGTTGGGGCGAGCGGTGCACGACGGACGCGAGAGAGAATGCTGGGGGGGCGGATTATCGCCGCGACGGGGACACCACTCACCGGAATCAACGGGTCGAATAAGAGGTCCGTCCTCCGTCACTCCTCCGACCATGTTCGGCCACGTTTTTCCACGTTATTACAGCGGCTCTACCCGCGTAAGTCACTCGGCCACGGCGCGGCGAACGAATATTTACGGTGTGCGGACCGTCCGTGGTATTCTGAGGCGACCATCGGGCGAAATGCTCGGATCAATAGTAACGGCCCGGAGCTTGCGCGGAATAGGCGCCTACGGAAAGGAAGCAACGGCGACGAAGACGGCGGCCACGGCGACGCCGTCGCTCGGCCAGAGACAATGCCGCTGGCGGGTGCACCCCGAAATAAGGGGTGTTCCCGCAGGTATCGGGGATCTCGCGCAGGTGACGATGCACTCGGGAAAAGGTGCATCCACCGGCGGAATCGATGCGCTATCGAACCGCCGACTCGCCAGGCTGACCATTTGGGTTATTTGTCAAAACATTAAATAATTACCCCGCGTAAAAATAAAGGGCCGTCGCGCCCGCTTTGGAGTGTTCGAGGATTTTTAAGATATTGCTCTCTTGTAGAGGGCGCAAAGATTTTCAGGGTTTGTGAATCGAAACTTGGAATGGTTTAGTCTTGACTGTGGACTTTAATTTGGGGTTGGATTATATTTATACTACTTAGGTTTTTAGTATTTTCAAATGCTCGAATTGCGCGTGAGTTTTCGAAGGGGATAATCACGGCGATTTTTGCTTTCCCTGGATTTATTTGCGTTTCGATTTGAACGAGTGGAATATTCTCTGCTGGCACAGGGGGAGAAATGATTTCCGACGCTATATGCAAACCATCTTTATTTACATTTGGGCGTGGGCTTAATGGACCCTTCTACGTCAAATCGACGTTTCTATTAGGGGTTGGGAATCGCGGTGAACTTAAAAATAATATTCGATAAAAATTACAATTCCAAGTATTGGAGAACAGTTATAAAAATGTTCATCAAAGTTTCATCTACGCTTGTGTATTATTCTCATCGCATTGAACGTTATCGTTCAATTATGCTGATTTTCGAATGACGTAGTCTGTCTTAAAGGGGTGGAACTTGTGAAAGGGGTGAAGGCGAGGATTGTAACTTTAATCCGCTTCAAGTAGACTCGAGCACGGGTTCCATTTCGAATTATCGATCTGCATCAGAGGCATCACGCGAAAAATAATTTTCCCATGAGTCATCCACTAGTCGAGACCATCTAATTGGATGAATAAGTTCGCGTTTCTATGACGAAACGTTAGGAAACTATAGTAAACTGTTTCTGTTTCAACCGCTGCTCTTGTACTGCCACGTCATGCCATCGTACATTTATCTTTTTTAATATTTTACGCTTATAATTGAAATTAAATGGCCCTTCTTTCGACACCTGTATAATTTCCAAGAGAAATTGAATAATGAATTTAAGCTTAGAAATGACATTTCTATTGTCCAGTTGCCATGGATGATTATAATTGTGATATTCTTATCACAATTTCACTTTCATCAAGCCTATCGGAAAATCGAAAATCTCGGTGCTCGGAAGTGAATTCTAAATGGGTCAGTTTCAAAGAATTCCGTGTCCTTGAATTATTTATAAGACTCAAATATTCCTTTCGTGCTCTGTGCTCGGCCATATCGAATTCTACAGGAATTTTTCCGGACGAGTTTATTTCACCATCGAGCGAAACGAAGGTGAAAAATATTGAATGCGCGTATTTGTGTGTGTGTGTGAGGAATATCTTTCAGTATGTGACATTAGCGTCCAATTATGTTTGACGCGAAGATAAATTTCCGTAAGATACGACGTATAGGTCTTGAGCACGTTTTTCGAAACGAAACGCCATTACGAGGGTGAAATGAAAAATTGCGGTTAATGTTCGAGCTTTTATCGATATTATTATTAAATATTCACTAAATGAATTTTTTTAAGGAGTCTCCTGGGCCACACTGAAGTCGTTCGAATTTTGAATGTGCTCTATATATCTCAATTTTCTAAATTTCAAAGCACCCTCATTTCGCCTTACACATTCGATTTATCGATCAAGCTGTTCAGGATAAAAGATGCAGGACTATTGCGATGGAATCAGCAATGTATCGTGGTTACGTAAATAAACCAGCGTCTTCCTTCTTCAATGAAAAAGAAAGTAACTGAGGTTTCTGAGAAGTTCTATATGCGAACTGAAATTCAATTTCCATAAAGTAATTCTTGTCGCTTCACAAGGGGTTCCGAATTTATGGTTACTGGTATACGCAAATTGGATGCCCTGGAAAAACAAGAAAAAAATTTCTTACTAAGGGTAGAGAGTAAAACCCTGAAACTTTGTAAGAAATCGCGCAGACGAACTGAAATTTAATTTCTACGAAACAGTTTGTATTTAATTCAATAAGGGGTGGCCTCAAACTTATCAGTAGCAAGATCTACAGTGGTGGTTAAAAGAAACTTTAAAACTCACATTTTTACATATCTAAATAACAAACTAAATACTCTACGTATTATATGACTTCCACTTATCATTTTACAACCTCCCACAATCTAAGGATATAAACTTAAAGATATAAATCTTTGCAATCCAAATATCTTATTTCTGTTACAGTTCACAGTTTAAACTCTACTTTGGCCATTACTGTAGAGATTTTCAAAGAAACTGAGATTCCCAAGAACAAGTATTAATCAAATTTCCGAAGAGAAGTGTGTTTTGAAAAATTCCTGCGTCGTATAAAAAACGAATATGTAAACGAAGTCCAATTAAAGTCGATATAAATACCGAGTAAACAAACGATAACAGGGTCAACTGTTGATTCATCCGATTTACTCAGCAAACGTGGCGATTCTGACCCTACTTTCGCGAATACGAGTTAAACCTGGTCTGAATGATTGTCGATGGTCTTTGTCAATTTCATCATCGATATCTTATCTGTTATCGGTCGATGATGTCATGCAGCGTGAAATGGGGCACGCGAGTTGTGTTTCAGCGACAAATATTACTACGATATTGGAAAACGTGGATTTTACTCGGCGCATGTTTACCTATGCTTAACCAATGGGGCCACGCAACGTTGTTACGTCATCGTCGTTACAGCGTGGATGTATAGGAAGTTTAAAAAAGAGGGGTCGTGGTCTTGCAAGGAATGTTTTAGATTTTATTGAACGAATCTTATGGATAAATTGCCTTTATTCCTAATAGTACATTGTTAGTTTAGTTTCGACACAATTTGGGTGTATAGGGCGCGTAAAGAAGGGGGGATGTGGTATTCAAAGGAATGTTTAAGGATTTTTTAACCCACACTGCTGTTTAATATGAAAATTAACATTTAAAGTATCATCGTGTTTGAAACAGTTGTACCACTTTCAATGATTCCTCAAATATTACAGTCAAATATTGGGCCATTTTGACCCAGTGTGATAGCCGAGGTTTAAACAATTTTTCGAAGTATAATTTGATTTCATTCTAATGAAAATTCAAAAGCATTGATTTCGTAATGCAACTTTCCGGTCTAAAAATCGATTACTTTTATTTTTATTATTCGAATGTTCAACCTTTTAAGAATACGTGTTTAAAAGAATTTTTTGAAATTCGTGAAATTCCCGAAGTTATTGGAATTTGAGTTGCAAAGTTATACGCGTTTTTCTTAAAACAGTGTTCTTAAAATCGGTGGAACCTATATCGCGAAAAGTTATTATTACCGATTCGACTGAATCTTCTTTTATTTTGAAGAATATACTTCTGGCTGGTGGAGAAACCAGTACAATTTCAAAAAATTGAGAATTGAAAATTTTTAAAGGCGTTCAGAAAATGTCATTTTTTGTCATTTTTACTGGTCAGTCCACAAGTTTCATGCCCTTTAATAATCTGGCATTGTTTTTTATTTCAGACCAATAGTTTAGGTGTTACAGGTTGCCCCGTTTTCGATGAATTTATCACACCTCGACTTTGACGGCTCCCCAATGCCATCTGCAATGATTAATTATAAAACAAAAAAATATTTCTATAGTTTAAGACATCCTTAATACAATGTAAAAAGTCCCATTAAATTACATGTAGTATTTTTCCTTTAATTAACCGGTTAATTGGTACGGCTTTTTTATTATTCGTGCCCAAACTGGCAACATCGAAAAATTAAGTGAATCACAAAGTTATTCCATTTCATCATGTATGATATAAAGCAAAGTTATCGTGTGTTTGTCTATCGCCGAAAAACTTTCTAACGGTAAACTCTGGGATCGCGAAAGGTGTCTCGGCTCATTATGCCTGGTTAATCCAGATGAATGTGACCATTTTCATAAAACAAAATTTAAAAAAAAAATTCTTCTAAATCAGAATCTAAATTTAGGGCGAAGCCGAGTAGTAAAGCTAGTATATGATACATTGACAATTAACCGGTTAATTCCTAAAGATCCATTATTTCACAGAACATTCCAATTCCGCACAAAACGCGCTGCCTATTATCCCCACATAAATTGCCCCAGTTGCTCAGTCCACAAATTCTCGAAGAACGCAAAAGCAGAATTCCACTACAAAAACCACAAGTTCCCCTACCCCAATTATAAAAACCACCCCAAAACGACTGCAAGCAAAGCGGAATTTTAAATTCCAACCTAAGTTCCCCACCGCGGCCACCGCGCTTTTGAAAGGACCAGTAGGGAAGGTTCTCCGGGCACGGTGTCAGCTGGTGTCTGCGCAGAAGAGACAAATATCGAGTGATCCGTAGTGTGGCGTGGACTGGCGAGCACGAACGGACCGGCTTTTACGAGCGGCTCGATATAGCCGCGGTGTGTGTTCAATACGAAATACGGAACGGAGGCCAGGAACCAGCGCCTGCCTAAACGGGGCCCTGTTCTGCCAGACGGTTCCAACGCGAGCGGAATAATTAATAACAGATAAAAAGAAGAAAGGGTGTCTACCGGGTGGATCGACGGTTATCGACGTGAGGTGCAGTCGCGCGGGCAGAGATGGGGCTGAAGGATTTCCGGATAGTCTTCGACAATCCTTGGAGCACCTACTACCCAGGCCAGACGGTCACCGGGAACATCGTCGTCGTGCTGGACAGCATGAAGAAGATACGCGGTAGGCGCGGTGGCCCAGCAGCTCGCAAATACCCAAGTAGAATTAGTCACTCCAGCTATTTTCGCCTGGCTAATCTCGATCGCGCACATTGAGCTCCAGCGATCGACAGGTGTTCCGAGATCGTAGGCTCCGATCAATGACGTGCTCGTTTGAACGCGAGGGTGTAGGATGCACCGCGGAGTCCCTTGGAATCCGATCAGGGGGTGCTTGGAACGCGGAGAAAGGTGTGCCGTGGCTCCGGCTACTTGGGATTTGTTGACAGTACCGGCCCGTTTTATTTATAAGCGTGATTCAAGCGAAGATAAGGAAGTAACGATGACAAAGGTGTTTGGTATTGTTAGGTTCCTGGGTGACATCGTTTTTCGGGGCGAAGCGGAGTTATGTTAGTGTTATATAGAAATATTGAATATGTTAGTAGCTATGTTGCTTTCGCTGCTGGGAACGTTTTGGGCAAAATTTTTGGAAAGTAAATATTCTGGGACTCTAGGACAACACTTTGATGATTTTTAGGATACATACAGTGTGCCGTATCAATAATCGTACACTCTTTAAAATCGTATAACATTTTTAAAATTGATCCAGACGACTGAGAGTTTCTTTGAGAAGCTAGAAGCATTAGTTTGCTGAGTGACCTGTTTGAAAATTGCGAAATTCCCGAAATCAGCGATGTTCGACCTTATTCTGCGATATTTAAACGTTTGTAGTTCAGGGAAACGTTAACCGATTTTTATCAAATTTTCAGCATGTATACAACTTACTTAAATCTACAAATGGATTCTTTTAATATTCATTACAGGCTCAAAAAAAAAGTTGAGAAAACGATCTTTACTATTTTTTGACGTAGCACGTTACTTAGCAAACTAATCCTTCTAGCGTCTAAAAAAAACTCAAGTCGGTTGGACCAATTTTGAAAATCTTCTGCGATTTTAAGGAGTGTACGAATATTGATGTAAAACCATGGCGAATTAAAATTTACTGTTTGATATGAGTATGTTGGACTTACAAAAGTCAAATTGAATACATTCTACTTTTCGGTAAATTTCTCGAGTCTAGCACTCGTTAGATTTGATTAGCACATCTATTTTTTGTGTCTCTTATTTTATGGAGTTGATTCATTTGGCTTCCGAGTGGCACACGTGCCTGTCGATTTCGAAACGAATAAATGTCCCATTTAGAGTGCGTTTCAAGTTGTAAATGACATCCGTCGCATATCTGGCGATTCTTGTCGCTGCATTCCTGCGGAGATTGTTTCTTTCTTGCACGGTGCAGTTTAATTATAGCATGGCCGTGCACACCCGCACAGTAGAAACGGACAGTGATGATCAGCCGTGGAGCGTTTGTTTTCGTCACGCTGTACCGCCTCTGTAACGCGTTGTACATTCCATATTTTATGTACTATTACGTGTTCGACACGGTCTACGTATTATGTATTCTATTTTGTTTTTCGAATATTCCAACGTTTTTTAACTACCTATATGAAATATTTCACTGCGACACTTTACTTTTAACCAAGGAGAAATTATTCGTTACTTCCCACTGACGTTGAGACAAGGCGTTATTATCATCGGGCTAAACTCGGCTCGCGTTTAAATTTACACAATTATTTCATTATTAACGGTAATTCCAAAAGCGCCTCCGCCATGTACTGATTCAATTCCCCTGTTCCGGTCGGGCAGTTTCGGCTGCGCCGTTTAATAACTCAAAGCGCTTCTGACATCAGTCACATTATTTAAAGCCTCCCCTCCACGTGGAGCAATATATTTCCGTACAGTTCGGTTCGTTCGAGTGTTATTGTAAATATAATCCTGCCCTTTCAATGCGAACTGCTCGCAACCACCTGAGGTATGTTAAATGGACGAATTAGAAGCAGAATTAGCAATATAACAGCTCCGCTGAATGCCAATTTAATTAGCCACGTGACGAAGCATTTATTTCACAGAGTTTCTAAATCTTCTTCAAACTACTTAAAGAAAAAAAGATCTACTAATTAATAATTTCATTCTCATTCACAGGCATAAGCGTAAAAATAAAAGGCGTCGCGAACACGTGCTGGACCACCGATAAGCAAGAAATGGACGATAGGGGACAGTACAGGGAAGGTACTGAGACGGTCACTGCCCACGAGGATTACTTCGAGACAAAGTATTACCTAGTTGGATCAGCTTCTGGTAGAATCTATACATTTCTTCCTCTCTCTTCGTCACATAAAGGACTAACAACGCGCAATTTCCGCAGGAGGCGAGATCGAAATACAAAGTGGGGAGCACAAGTTCCCCTTCAAGTGCGCCCTGCCCATGAATCTTCCAAGCAGCTTCGAGTCCGATTTCGGGCACGTTCGATACATCGTTAAAGCGACTTTGGATCGCCCTTGGAAGTTCGATCAAGAAGTGAAGAGCCCGTTCACGGTGATATTGCCTCTTGACCTCAATCAAGAGCCAAGGGCCTCGGTACGATTCGCCAGCCTCCCACGGAACATCGCCCTCAATCCCTCTAAACAGTTTCCCAACCCCCTAACTTCGAGGGGGGCCCGGAACGTAAATTCCCACAGCTAAAAAAAAAAATATGTGTCTAATATTTTTAGGTGCCCTACCTGTATGCCTAAGTCTAGCGTAATAGAGATTTGAAATTTCTTCGAAGTTGAAATTGTACCTATCGTTTACAGGAGAAAGTCGAAGAGGAGATGAGCAAAACGTTCTGTTGCCTGTGCTGCGGGACCGCGCCGCTGACCGTTAATTATTCTCTGCCCGTCAGGGGCTACGTGCCGGGACAGTCGATGCCCATACAGGTGAACGTTGAGAACTCGTCGGGGGTGACGGTGGACACCGTGAAGCTGATTCTTTGTAAGGTACGTCCGAGTTGGCTGCGGCGGGATTGTGGATAATGTGTCGGAGATAACGATGAAATCGTGAAGTCTAGATCGTGACTTTCCGCGCGACCACGCCGTCCAGCGACACCAGAACGGAGGAGATCGTGATAGCGGAAGTTGGCAAGGGGCCTGTCGACGGAAGAGGAGCCGCTGAGTACGAGCAGAAGCTCGACATCCCTCCGCTGCCACCGTCGAATCTCACCAACTGCGGGATCATCGACTTGGAATACAGTCTCAAGATCGTAGCGAGCGTCTCGGGATGGTTGGTATACAGTGAAGAATTTTAAAATGATAGATAGTTTAAACTGTGAACGGCGACAAGAGTAAGATAGTTCCGTTAGAAAGAATTATATCTTGAAATTTATATCCTATACAGTGAGTAGCGAAAATATTCGGACACTTTTTAAAATCGCCTAACTTTCGTAAAATTAATCCAAACGACTTAAGTTTTTTAAGGGGTTAATTTCACCCTCTTCGAGTGAATTTGGACAGTAAACAAAAATTGGGTTGTAATCAGGAGAAAATCCCCTATATATTCATAAAGTTTCAGAATTTTTTTTAACTTTCGGGTTCGGGATCTTCACTTGTTGGAAACGTGATTATATTCTTACAGCAATTGATGTTTTCAACTCTAGAGCAGTGGTGGTAATACGCGGCCCGCAATTGTTTCAATTGCAAATCAGAAATAAGAAATTCATCGCATAAATTAAAATTCTTCGATTAGTATATTTATGTTTAGTATATTTATGTTATGATTGAGAACACAGTACTGCGATTTCGAGAGTTAAGAAGAACACTACGCACTCGTTATAAGCCCGACGAGCAGAGCTGGCGGCGGGCGTACGGCGCGTTGTGGATATTATTCCGCGCGGCCAATGGCACGAATACGAAAACCCAAGAGTGAGCGAGAACGACAATTTCGTGTCGACTCTTTCGTTCCCTCTCGCTCGTTCTCCCACTCTCGTCCGAAGGATTCCAAGAAATGGTGGGGACAGTCGTCGGGCGTACAACGCATGGTAGAAACGAACCTATAACGAGTGCACACTGTACACAATAGAAAATCAGCTGTGGACATTTGATAATAATTAAACGATATGAAGCGTATGAAAAGGGGGATTTTGTTGCAGGTATCATAGAAATCTGTCGAAGAACACCCTGGTTTTCGTGGGCTCGGTGCCATTGATGAATTATCAGACACCGACTGCTCCGCCAGCAGAGGAGTCGAAGGCATCAGGAATTGGGTGGACGTCTCCCGACGGAGTTCCATCGTCGAATTTGTACCCCAACTTACGTAAGAATATTCTGCAGCTTTCTTTTCCAGAAGTAAACAAGAAGTAATTTGAATTTAATTTTCTAGCTCCACCCTCGTACGAGGAGTCGACCAATGGCGCCAGAAGTCTTTGGGAACGTGGCGAGTCTGATTACGTTTTCGGTCTGACAAATCGTTACAAACCTCGATACCCCGTTTACAATTTCGCACCAGGTCAATGAACAACGAAGCAGAGCTTCTAGAGATTTAATTCGCAAAAGGAAAATCATAATTCACTGTGCAGCCTGCAGAACACATTTTAAGCGCATTAGCATGAAGTTAGTCGTTCGCTGTTACCGTGGGCAACTTGGAGCCGACTATCTCAATTCTTATATTACTTTTTCTCCATCCGATTTCCTTGGATCAAAATTAAGAATTTCGAAGCCACTGAATTTACGGGAGTAAAGTTACCGGGGACATCTTTCAGGAGAAGAGTGTGTCTGTATAGTTTCTTCTGAACTCTTTAGCTTCCGATATATTCGTCGATGGTGCATTAGATCTTCTTCGCACTCGACTTTAGTACGATGTCTCGAACGTAACGTTAAGAATTTCGAAGTGTCCCTTTTTTTGGAAAAGTTCTGTGACTAGTCAGCCTTGAATTTCTTCTGGAAAATTACATGCCTTAGGTAAATGAAAGTATCTGGATCAAATGAAACGCACAACTCAGGAATACTCACAACGAAATGGATGATAATCTAGAAACCCGCGTCGTTAGAGGGATGCGTGCTTTTTCTTCTAATTAGATTTGTATATTTTTCTACGAGGATATTCGTAGGTGCGAGCCAGCGATATTAATTGATTTCTGAACTGCCGGTCGTACTGACTACGGGCTTTTGTGAGATATTTGCTTGACCTACACATTTATATGTATATAATTATGTATTACTGTTACTTATACACGTATATCGCATTTTAGAGACATGGGGAGCGATCCGAAAGCAGGATCGCGTGGTCTGTATTTATATTTACCATATTTGTGAATAAAGCGTATCTTTTTCATAGATTGCAGTTATGAAGCCCCTTTAACATTCTGTGCTGTTTCATCATTATTTCGATTTTACATACATACTTATATTTAAGAATTCCTACGACATCCATGGGCGTCTGGATGGGGGTGCAAAGGGGGCCGGTGCCCCCCTGGCTTTGAGAAAAAATCGCTTATTTTTCAAAACTGATCTTTATTAAAAAATATACTTTTATATATTTGAGAATTTATTATTTTCTTCGATCACTAATATTTTAAGTACTGTATTATATATTAATCTTTGGTAGTTTTAATTTTGGATATATACGTAAAACACCAGAAAAAAGTCAATTTTAAAATTTATATTTTAAATTATTCAAACTTTTGCGCCAAAAATGTAAATATTTCCGGTTTGTCACAAACGGCTGCGGTTATACGGATCATTAATTTTAGGCTGAGTCGATAACGTTGGGTGTGACACGAAAATGGTAAGCAAGCCTCCCCATTGTGCATCACAAAATTACATTGCGTGATATGTCTGTCCTATACTTGGCTTGTGATCATACACGCGGGTAATTAAAATTGAACCACAAAATTTGTACCAGATTACGTTTTAGTTTTGAACGTTCGGAGGTAGCGTGATCATAATTTTTAATTAGATCGCGACAGGGTGCGGGGGATGCGTTATACGATATAATAAAAATATATTTCTTATATATAATTCACAAACAGCAGTTTTATTAAATATTTTGTAAGTATATAAAACACTTACATAGTGTGATTTCTGTGAAAAAGCGAAGTATGCACGTAAATAATTTACATAACAAAATAAGTGTCTAACTTTGAAAAAATGGTATTTCAAAAACTGAATTTCACATTTCCATAGTTTATTTTTTTTATATCTATTAATCCCAATTTTTTACACGCAATTCAGGCTCAAGAATACTCCAGTTCGGCGAATGCTTCTCGTCACACAACCAGTTGAAGTCATCGATGCAATTCCAATGATTTACTTTCGGATCAAGCCCTGCTAGATTAAAGTGATTCGCTTGATCTTCGTAAGACCAATTGTAAGGTGCTAGACGTATCTCTGTACAATCTTCTATGATCGATCTACTTGTAACATGCAGATAAATTGTACAATCTGTCGATGAATGTAGCCGAAGTTGTTGACACGCAAATGCAAATACGGACTCGCTACAATCGTGGACGAACACAGATGACGCGACTGGCCCGACCAATACAGTACAGTGCTTTAGATTTACCATGTGCAGAGTACTAGGTGCTCCATAAATTCGTATCGTACAACGATTTAGATCAGAAAGTAGAATATCGTTCTTATTCACGTTCTCAGCATCCAAAACTAGTTGCTCGTCAACTTTCCCCAGCAGCATGCACGCACTGTCCCCGTATTTGCTCGATAACTTATAATTCTGTTTCGCAGAACCATTTACAATCCCCTCCGATATCTTCAAGTCCTTCAAACCATCAGTCATATCGTGCGACTTATCGGAACTCTTTTTCACAACCCTACGATTCTTAAAACCGAACTTCTTTTTAGGCAACAACTTCACTTCCAGATCGGAAGCCTCATTCTCTAGTAACTGTAAATTCTCCTGCGCCCTTCTAATGTCATAAACTTTTAGAAACATTTTCGACTGCGACAAATAATTCTTCAGCGTTTGGATTTCCTTGTTCGTTTTATCGAACACTCCAGGAAGAGCCGATATAGGAGCGCCAGGCGCGTCGTCCAACATCTCCTTGATCTTCTTGCACGACGAGTAAAAAGTATCTTTGAAGTAACTACTTTGCTCGGACTCGACAGCCAGAGATTGCCGCTCCTCCCTCCGTCGCTCGATGATATTTTTCCTCTCCCTATCCCTTCTCGTGATGCGATCTGGTAAGCTTCCTTCTATGAGAGTAGGAGACTCCATGTTATCTGAATGCTATTTCTCGACAAGCGTTATATCCTGTGTATCATTCAGCTCGGAGCATTCGCTGCTCGTCACTAACATAGATTTGTCTTTAAAAGCACTCTGCTTTAATAC
This sequence comes from Andrena dorsata, assembly GCA_929108735.1. Classification (NCBI taxonomy): domain Eukaryota; kingdom Metazoa; phylum Arthropoda; class Insecta; order Hymenoptera; family Andrenidae; genus Andrena; species Andrena dorsata. Next base: position 78,211,774 of record OV815488.1, on the reverse strand, counting down.
ATCCAAGAGCTTCTCTTGTTCCTCTACAGCTGAATATTGCCCGTACAACTGCTAGAAATATAGGAATGTAACATAGTAATTAATATCTCGATATTAGCGTGCAAAACATTTCGTGAATGACGGGCTGGGGCGAATATATTTTAACCCTTAACTGGTATCCTGGGGCCGGTCATGACCACAAGTACTCAAAGTTCGCTGCAAAATGTTTGGTCGTCTAAGTTGATAAACCGAATTTCCAATTAATTTTATAATAATAGTTTAACTCTCTACGTTTCTATTATTTTATACATTATCTAAGAACAAAATATTCATAGAGGTTGATTTAGTGTTGACTTTACAAATTTCTGTGTCCTTTTTTATTTGGGGTCTGCCATGACTTCAGTGTACTAGTTACGTTTGAAAAAAAAAACAGTATAGCAGTTAAGGGTTAAAGTGTAACCGACGATTATAATAGAAAAATGGGAACAAAAATTGTCGCAGAATTCAGGTTCTGGAATATAAAAAGGTGAATAGCAAAGGGGCCCTATCGAGACGCGTACCAAGATCTACGTTCATACGTATACATACCTGCTGTAAGTTCTGTTTAGAAAAATGTGTCTGTAGGAAGCTATATCTGAGACCACCGCTTCCTATTAAGAATGTTAATGGTCTCGCGAACTCCATGAAGATTTAATGTTCATTTCGTTGATTCTCCCACAGTAAGAGGTCCGCCACTCTCATATCATTTTCTCCAGATAACTTTTCACAAACCGTGTAATACCCTTCCAGTATATATGGAAAGTTGTTATGCATATAATACCTGCAATCTAACGTTCATTGATGTTCAGATCGACGATTTGCTAAAATAAATTCTATCATTCTCCGACGACCGGAACGCGACTTCGGTAAACTACAAGAATTTTCAGGACTGATCAATCGCCGAGTTCACATGTTTCCCAATGCGTTACCGGACGTATAAGGAGTTGTATGGTATCGCGAAGGCATGAATTATGACATGAAAACATGAATCACGGGTGGAAGTAACCTAAAAACATAAATGAATCGCGAAAGGCGATGTGCGACTTACTTTGGGACCTATTCATGCAGGACCAGATTGCATACGATCCAAGTGCTAAGAATCCCTCGGCTATGAGAAGTGTCTTCGCGCCGCTTTTCCAATTTGCTGAAAATCCAGACTTTGGAGTCCTATGAAGCATACTAGCTGGTAACAAGATTTCCTAAAATGGAAATCATCAATACTCTAAAGAATGATACGCGTCTCGAGACATCGAGATCAAATGCGATAGGAGGGGTAGTGCAATCTTACCCGGCTCGCTCGTGTTGCACAAGATCTCGAAGGTACGGCGGCTTCGATATGTGCTTTCGATAGTGAACGGCGGTGAATTTAAAATTCCCTCAAGTAACGTATTTACTGTTTATAATCAGGGATGGGTTTTGAGCTTCGAAAATTCGATACTGTGCGCTTTTCTGTGATTCGAAGCTCGCGAAACTCAGGTGAGGAAAATTCTGTCGCGAGAATTTGTGTATTGTTATATTTTTGTTTGTATTCTGTTTAACTATGGTCCTAGCAAGATATTCTACTTATAAACAAGGCCACTTTTACCAATGGGCTAAATGGGTTATAGCCCAGGGGCGCCCGTGATCCAAGGGCGCAGAAGAATCAAATTTGTTGAAATCCTTTTTTCTCTTCAGTTTTGGGGACACAAATTTCTATCTGGAGAAATTGCACTCTTCGGGGCTAGGGCGCCAAAATTTGTTAAGACGGCACTGGACAAGAGAAGACGCAGGACGCGCGCATGCGCCGCGAGGTCATAAGTCGAGGGGCCCCGAATGCCCACGCGAGTGCACGCGCAGGACCGGAGACGCCCGAAGTCAGGGTGGCGAGGAAACTACCTGCAGCGATAGTAGGATTGGAGTGGGGTCTACTACCGCCGTCTGAACCAATCACCGCCCAGAGGAAAATTCACCGACACCAGCGCCAAGCCAAGCTAACTAGCCAAGCTAAGTGAAACCGCGGCCAACCAGCGTCGCCGGGGACTCGATGACGATGCTGGTTGGTTGTGCCCTCACTCCACTCGGCTTGGATTGGTGCTGGCGTCGATGAATTTTCCTCTTGGCGGTGATAGGTTCAGACGGCGGTAGTAGACCCCACTCCAATCCTACTATCGCTGCAGGTAGTTTCCTCGCCACCCTGATAGAATAGACCTCTCACTCTTTTGTCTTCGGTGTCACCGTTCTGAAGTACCGATATTCTGAAACAACCACTTATAGCGAATTCGGGAGAGTTGCACTGAGCGCACTGAATGCGAATTTTAGCCAATCGGAACCGAAAAAGTTCACACTCCTCGCTTCCGATTGGCTTAAATTCACACTCAGTGCGCCCAGTGCGGGTCTTCCGAATTCGCTATTAGTGATCCTCTAGAGAGTGATCGGAACAACGTGTATCGTCGCTGATTGGTAGCCGCCATTTCGGTCAAATGCGGAAGTAGACAGAAAAAGAAACTGTAAAAAAGAAAGAGACAGAAATACGGATAGAAAGAGAGAGATAAAAACAATCACTTTGGAAAGCAGACGCAAGCAGACGATTTTATGAAAATTTAGGTTATGTTATTTCCGGTTTTGCCCGAAATGGCTGCGGTTATACCGATCACTCCCTAGAGCAGGCCTTCCCAAGTAGGGGAAATCTGCTCCTAAAACAGATGTTTCGGTTCTCCCTCCAACGCTGCACCTTCAGCTGAGGTGGGACGATTCCTACTGTCCTCTCTCTCTGCTTCGTAGCGGCGTCACTGTCTCCTCTGAGAGAGGGAGTGTTGGATGGAGAACCGAAACATCTGTTTTAGGAGCAGATTTCCCCTACTTGGGAAGGCCTGCCCTAGAGGATCACTACCACCACTGGTTTTCGAGCGGTGGGTGCGGGAAACATAATGTATTTCTAGTATTGACACAGGTAAAGCTGCCGGTATCACCGAGAAAAGTATTGAAGCTGTGTTATACAGAGTGTCCCACTAACTCGGTTCACCTCAAATATCTATTATTCCAAGTAATAAGCGAAAATATTATTTATAGAAGTTGTCTCGTTGTAAGAAACACAAAACACGGTGAAATTAGTTTATTTACAGGGATAGATTGGATGTGGAGGCCAATTTTATTTTTTCAAATGGACTGTCAAATTTTTTATCGTCAAATTCGATAGAATAGCGAATTCTGAGTATGAAAGTACTAAAGTGCATTAATCCTAAAACTTATTGTTTCTGAGATATTCAACATTGTCCATCCTATTACTTTGATTATGAAACATATTCGAAGCTATCCTCAGTTCATTTCGGATAGTCAGCTGTTGAATGCGGAAATAATACAATAAAACAATAAATAGGTATGAACGTGAAAGAGCGCTTTCTTACTCTTGAAGTTTCTTACGCGTAAGCTCGGGGTTCTCCCACTCTCGTCCCCGTTGTCAGGGATACCGCGCGACGCTCACCACGCAGACGTTTGCCCGGCTAGCTCGTCGTGGCAGCCTTCTTAGCGTCGCGCGGTCTCCCTGACAACGGAAGGCACGCTGTGCGAGGAAATGATTGGAAGGGGAAGCTGGCGCGTGAGGGGCCCCTACGCTGGACAGCGCTGGTTTAGCCAGTGGTCAGCAGTGGTTGAGAGACGCTGTTATCTTTCTCGCAAGTGCTCACTCAAGACTTCACTTTCTATATAAGCTGCTTTTAGGAACGTAGTTACCAGGAGTTCCCTCGTGCAACACCGCGGAGCCACAAGCGAAGTCCACAGTGACTATCATGCTCTGAGGAAAGTCCCTGGACCTTTGGCAGAAAGTGTCGTAGCGCAAACGCTGCTAGCCTCCGCCGTCTGTCTCGATTAGGATAGGATGCCTTTTTTCGGCTGATCTTCGAGATTGGGCCGGGAGTGTATTGGTCAAAGAAAAGTAATGTGGTTTGTAACGGAGACACCTTTTTCCCACGCCCTCAAGTTAGGGTTGCGGGTGAAGGAACTCCGTTAAACTAAACAGGGCCCATTACGAGGAAACTCCTTTTTTGTTACACTTATTAAATTTATATCTTTTTCTATTCACTTGCACTTCTCCTCCATTTTAATGAATTTAAAAGGTAATAAATTATTTCTCGTATCGGTACCGATGTCGTATTCAATTCTACGCACTAAACGCAGTGTCGTTTTAACTCTTGTAGACATGTAACGCACGTAATTAAAATTAAAACACCAGATCCTATTGTAATTGACATACACACTGCGAAAAATTCAAGTATCAATGTCGCGACAGCTATAATAACGTTACGACTGTACGATGCACCCCGCATGCAGGGAAGATGATAACTGAAGATATTGCAAAGATGTTGGCCGAAGAACGCTGGGAATCGATACACCTGTGTGTAAAAAAAAAAGGAGAAAAATCTTGGGAATTGAAGTCGTGAAAATAAAAAACTTTAAAAGAAGAATAATTCACGATTTACCTAACCCACCATTAGTTTACATTTGCAAATGACCGCGGAATATTCTTACGAATGGTACTATGTAATTTAGCAATTTTTATTCTGAAAATAAACACAGAAACACAGTAGTTGAACTATTGAATAAAAATTACGCATCCGAGATTTTTTCATTTCGCTGTTATCCATACACGCAAGACGAGAATCAGATGCATTGGGGTGCAATTGAAACTTGAAGCGCAGCATAGCATTAGGACAAATAATTGATAAACGTTACGGCGGTCTGCATTCAGAAAAGATAAAGTGGCACCGTAATATTGACAATTTCGTGCTCAATCATAGAAAATGCAAAATGACTTCAAGGAAAAGTACACATATACGTTTGTTACATTTCCTTTGCGAAGACGATAGCCGAGCTTCATTTATGTAGCAATTTTCATATCAAATGACTGCATACCTAATGGGTTGCGTTCGAACCAGAGCCGTCGTCGCCCGATCAAACTTCATTCTTTACTTTCGACTAATCCGAAGATAGAGCACGATGAAGGTGACACGAGTGATTCTTTACATGCGGTTGTAGCGTACGAAACGTTCGTTTTTTCATTGAAGTCGAAACTGTATCAGTGAAAGTTCATTGTATAAACTTTCGACTTCATTTATGTAGAATATTGTGAATGACTAAGAGAATTTTCAGATAAAATTCCCTTCATTCTCGACGATACTTTAACGTGTATTAATTACAGTGGTAATTACATATGGTACGGTTGGGCTTGTAAACATACGTTTTATATGTTACAACCATATACACGGTGTTGGCAACAGAGAGCAGATAATAAAAATGGGTGGCAGAATAAGACGAAAATCAAGAGTAACAAAATTCTAGTGAATGTGCCATTCTTCAGTTATTAATGTTTAAAATCTCGGGTCAGAAACGCCTGGCACACGGCAATTCGGCGGTCAGCGGCTTGAGTAGCGTAGATCAGTGGGGCTATGCACAGTCTTCGCAAAAAAAAACAATGATGTCACTACATACACTGCCGTTCATTGGTTTCGATTGGTGGTGTCGATCGCGAATGTGTTTTAATTCGTGACCTGAAAGCCGATCGTAGAGAAAAATTCATCATATATACATATATCAGAGATGGATTTTTTTTATTTAAATAATATTTCTAATAACGAATAAAAGTTAGAAAATTATTCGTCATGTGTGGAATAAAGTTGATTTTTTTAACTCTTATTCGATATTCGGAATTTTATTTAAATACTGCCCATCTCTGGTATGTAGGTGTTCTAATACTTATGAGCGACAGTGTATATACGTAAATCTACGAGAAAATCTACTATTAATGTGTCTGTTTCCACGCGTGTCTGCTGCACACGCCTCTACTGACCTACGCAACGCGACTTGCTGGCCGTGTAGTTGCCATGCTTCAGGCGTTCCTGCCCCGAATGTTAAGCATTAATAACTAGAAAACGAAGCCTTCACCGCAATTTCGTTACTCTTTATTTCCGTCTTGTTTTGCCACGTAGAATCAGTCATTTCATTCTCTACTATCTATTGCCAAGCACCCTGTATTATCTCGCCTCCTCGATGAAAGTTGTTGGTCGTGTTGTAGGACGATGTCGAGATAAAAGATCCACTTAAATTGTATGAACGGATTTTTACATTATGTGGTTCGTGGCCAGAGCAACATACGCGCGCAAGGTTTGCGATGACGATGATATACTTGAGCTTGCACACGGTTATGCAATATTGGGATTTGTATGATTGCATGGATGACTTCGATCTGATGGTGCTGAATGTGTTGGAGACTACGTTAACGACGGCAACTTACGTCGCCTTGATTATCTTGCAACGTAACAAACGGTTGGAGGGTGTGGTCATTGGGATGAAAGGATACATGGCGGATGTTTCGTTGCTAGAGGACGAGGAGAAACTCTTGTATCATGGCCACAACAACGTGGCTTATCTTTTTGGCAAATACGCGATCATTGCCACAGGCACTACTGCTTATCTGATGTACGCGCGTCCATTGATAAAAGTGCTCCTTGGCCATCAAGGTATTCGTCGACCGTTTGGTATTCCCCTTGGCTTTGTCAAACTTCATCGCTTGAACGACGAGAAAATTCGTAGATCACCAGGGCCCAGATAAATGAACCGTGCCCTGCGGGAATACGTATTGGCGACAGTCAACCGAGAGATTCCATGAAAATAGATTGACTTGGACATACGAGACATGATGACGCGATTCTCGAATTTATACTGAATGATACGATGATCAGTACCGGAAATCTTAGAATCCCTAAGTGTCGATTATCTCGCGTTTTACGAGCTCAGAATTCTCAGAGTATCAAAATTGAAATTATTACCTATTCTTCTTATTCTAATTTTATCTTATCTTTCTCGGATGTTCACATAGGTCACGATAATAGTACATTGTCTTATGAGCTGCCATTTCGGGCGCATGTTATTTTCGACTACACCACGGACGCTCGAATTTACAGTCTACTGTATTTGTATCAATTTCCTGTCACGTGCGTAGCAGTCTACCATGCAACAGAAGCTAGCTTCATAGTTAATCTGGTCCTACATTTTTGCGGAAGATTATCGGTGCTGTCCTATCGTATTCGAAATATCTCAACGGAATCACATCGAGCTTTCAACGACGACATCCAAAAGGCAGTGGCCACGCATTTGGAGCTAGTAGAGTACGTATCAGTGTTTAAGTAACATTTTATATTTCTATGTAGGGGAAAGTGGGGCATAACCGGGTACCTAATGTAGTTTTCCCGCTAGCATAAAGTCAGACGGCAAAATAAACGTTGGACACAGCTAGAAATCTTAATTGGACCTTACAGAATCAGAAAATGAGAATTCTGATATGAAAATACTATTTGGCTCACAGGAAAACAAGTTTTCTCGGAAGTATGCAAATACCCGGTTTTACCCTATAGGTGTGGGTAATACCGGGTATCTATTAAAATACGCATAAAATATGATATAATTATAAAACCTTTATTGCTATTATTTTAGAAACCATAAAGGAAGGTTTTTTACAAATATTAATTTGTATATCAATTTATTTTAATTTATTTAGCGAACAGAAATCACAAATAAAGGTCTCGTCGTCCTCCTCGATACTTGTACAAATCTCATGAGCCCATCCGAGAGGGTTGAAAAAATAACAACGGTTTTTCAACGTCAGCATCGTCCTGAGCGTGTTTCGCGGTGATGTTGGCAGCTTCCAATTTTTGAGACAGCATAGCAATAAACCTACTTGTTCTTTCTATTCGCTCTATATATGCTACATCCATTGATGCTGACGTTCTCATTACTCCTAAGAAGAAAACTCATGGTACCTTCTTTGTAGAGAATTTCCTAAGCTATAAATTGTACAATAACTATTTTTGTCGCAAAACTGCTATATAACGAGATATTTGCGAAAAACAGTTGTTTTTTTCAACCCTCTGTAAAATTTTTAGCTGCGGGTCGGATTGATGGGGACTTTTGATATATTGTTTAGAACGACCAAATAAAGGCCCATGCCAAAATTTAGCTTGGTGAGATTTATTCCGAAAACAGATCCTAATGTCACTGGACTAATACATAGAACCTGGAGCAAAATCGGGTACCCGGTTTTGCCCCAAATAAGGTGATTTACTAAAAATTAAATATTTACACTTCAACATGCGATAAAGAACTGGCTAAAACGGCAAAATACTGTGAAAAGTCTACCGAATACAATGCAGTATTTACTGTAATCGATTCTTTAAATCCAAGTGGTATAAAAAAGGCAATTCACGAACGCAACACTGGAACTTTTCAACTCGAAATTTTTAATCTTCTCTAAATGAAAAACTACGACGGTCTTTGCTCTACCATTGATCTCATTCGGTCGTGAGGTCCACCCGAATGTAACACCATACGTTGGCAGCATATCGCAGCTCTTGTCTTAGAAAAACAGTGGTACCCGGTCTGACCCGCGTACCCGGTGTTGCCCCACTTTCCCCTATAACCCTTATGTACCCAACCGGGTACCCGGGTACCAATTTCTATGTTTCCTTTAGTAATTTTTTATGTTCTCGTGAAAATATCGCAAAACCGCCCCGCTCCCCATTCTTTGAAGTCTTTTGCCCCGATATACGTTTTTGAAATAAAAATTTAAAAAAAGATTTTAAATAGTAAAACTTCAATTATGTTGTGCAATTTATCCGCTCAAATAGTTTAAAACAGCACTTGGTATATTACAGAAATGGAAAACTAAGTGTTTCGAAGAAGTATGAAAGTATAAAATTATCGCTGTATTTGAGATGTACATATCGGAACATGGGGTACCCGGGTGCCCCGATTGCCCAACAACCGTGAAACTTCTGGTTGCGTACATAAGGGATAATTGATGCAGATACTATCGCGAACATGCATGATATAATCAGCCGTGTCAAGTTCCTTTGCGTAGAAGAGCGCTTTCATATCACAAATGACAAATTACAATCAGAAATACTGTGGAAAACTGTACACCATTTTTATTGTTCAATGGTCATTTTAAGAACTGTACGTTTCACAGGTCGGTACAAGGTTTGAACGACATTCTTTCTGTGATCCTTCTTCTAGAACTTCTGGGCTGCTGCAGCAGGCTGGGCCTTGCTATGTTCGTTGTGCTCATCGTAAGTAGATACTTCTTTTTAGGTACAGATTTATTAATACAAAAGAAATGAATACACTACAGTGATAATAACGCTGCATTATTTATTTCAATGTTTCTCCACACTTTTCAGAAAGTCGGCACAGATTTAGCAGCTGTAATTAATTTCTCGCTGTACAGTTTTGTTCAAGTTGGCTGGTTGTTCTTGTACTGCTATATTGGTGAACAAGCGATTTTTGAAGTATGTGATTTATATAATGTCCTGCGTTAGAGCGTATGTATATAGAGCTACGTAAAGGAGCTTTTTATAAGCTAGTTTGTAAACTTGACACTGGGTGTAATTACATAGAGGATCAGCTGTTTAATTGACTGCATTAAAGTTTTTAGCAAATAAGAATTTGAAAATGTTCAAAAGTAAAAATACTACGCATTGTTCGATACTAAAGAACGTTCGGTCGTTTTTCATTGCATGCAATTTGAATTATTCGGTCGAATTGTTAGGAAACGTGATCCTCTAATTGTTCAGAATCGTATAATTTTGCCTATCGAATAAGTATTTTCTCGTTTCCTCATTCCTTATTTTATTCATCCTTGACCACGATATGCCCAGTATTAACAGAACGATTAACGTCTAGTCCCAGAAAGTGGGTGATGCGTTCTACGAAATCGACTGGCCAGCCGTGGGAAACAATGAGAGAAAGTCATTGTTAATATGCATTTTAAACGGTTACAAAACACTGCATCTCACAGCTGGGAAAGTCTACACTTTCTCGCTATTTGGTTTCACCAGTGTGAGTATAACGATTCTCTATAGCTTTTCGAAACACAGTGGCTAACAAATTCGTTAAAATATAAAAAGTAAATCTGCAAGCAAACATTTGATTGAATGAGTTGATGCTTTATGATGAAATCTGTGAGTCATTTCTATTAATTGTTTCACGTATCAAAACGGAACATTATAAACACTATTTCATGCTACGGGGACGTTTTAATAACGATCCTTTTTCCTACATAGATCATGAAAACTTCAATGGGGTGTCTCTCTATGTTACAAGCCAGCATGTAAAGATGCGAGTAAAGGGAATAATGTCATTACAAAATGTACCAAAGATTCCTGTTACAGATTGTAGTTTAAGTATATAAACTTGTTATACATATATGATGTACTATGTGATACAAACTGACAGTGCGCTGCAACATATAGAAGTAGGATGAAAATGAAGTAGTTGTGACAGAAGATATCGTCGCCTGAAATTTATATGACTCCCTAGCTGATTTATGAAATTTTGTAAAATAGATTTATCGTGCTTTTATTGTGCGCCCACTTAATTGTTGTTTCGGCGTCAACACTCAAGAAACATATTATACTGAATAAATGAGAATTTGTTACAATCATAATGTGATTGGCATTTGTTCTTCGTACATAGTAAATTACGTTGTAATAGTATACGTAAGTATACACCGGAAGCACCATACTTTTTTTAATCCTCGAATAAAAATTTCGAATAAAGTGTAGTTATTCGAGAATAACGAATAAATTATTAGTCGATTAAATTGTTATTCGAGTGATCTCGAATAAAAATTTCGAATAAAGTGAAGTTATTCGTGAATAACGAATAAAGTTTTAGTCGTTATTCGTTATTCGAAGGACCCCCGTGGGGACTAACAAGGGAACACCACGAACCCGGACTCACCGATTGGAATGCAACTTTGTGGGTTAATAGAGTGACTCAAGACAAGTACAACGGTGTGTTTCATTTGTGCCCTATCGTCCTTTAAGGGGGTAAAAACTAACCTCAAGTCAAAGTGGCACTTCCACTTTTTCGCGCATAACTCTCAAAGTACAACAGACAGAAAAAAGTAGGGCCTGCTATAATTACTAATGTTCCGGTAAACCCTACAATTCAGTGGGGTATCATAAATCATATCCTGTTTCTGAAATTTTACGGGACGCTTTGAGACGCTTGCCTTCCATCACTCCCTCCTCCCCTGGACATCGCGTGATGCAAATTGTAATTTCATATTTCCCAAATAATTTGTAATGTAATATTTCCCAAATAAATTGTAATGTAATATGTCCCAAATACGTTGTAATGTATTTTACACGTATATTATACGTGTATGCAATTGGAAAATTTTGATTCTCAAAATATAATTTGAAAGTGGTGGTGAGAGATTTAAAAAAATTGAATTCATCACTTATCTTGTAATATAACACAATGTAAGTGATGAATTCAATTTTTTAAATTTTTCACCAACACCACTTTCATAATTACTGGCACATACAGTCATAAGTAAGGGATTCATTAAATACAAATTTTGAAATGCCCGCCATTAGTACTATAGTGCATATCCAACCCGCTAGAGGGTATTAATGCTAACAAAATATTACCTGTAATGGACCATCCCCGGTGTAGCGGCAAGGCGGAGGTGCCCCCGGTGGCAGGGTTGCCAACCCTTTCCATACTTTCGTACTAGATCTAGCACTTTTTATTTTATAGTGTTCTAGTACGTTCAACAACAGATCTAGTTCTTTCTTCCTTCCGAACAGAATTTCTCGTAAATTTCCTTCGCGTGGTAGAAGGGGAACACCTAAAGCAGTAACGGTATATTTGGTTGGTGACAGCGATGTCAAAGAGGAGATATAATAAGAGGCGTCACTCCGGGCGGAACCTCTGAACGGATATTCAAATCGACTAAATGTATCTTACCGCATTTGGCTGATTATTGCCGAAGTTTATCGATCATTACCGAAGTTTACCGATCATTGCCGAATGGGCATTTAAATTAGTTGTCTAGTGCAGCGTGGCGTGGAAACATCCTACCACGGTAGTCGGACGAGAGTGGGGTCACCTACCCAACGTCTGAACCAATCAACGCCAAGAGGAAAATTCATCGACGCCAGCGCCAAGCCAAGCCAACTAGCCAAGCTAAGTGAGGCTGCAGCCATGAAGTAAGAGTAAGGACACTCATCTGCCTAGATTGAAAGTGGTAAAAAACTGTTCCTTTTATCACCAGGTTCGCTAAATGGAATAACTTGTGGCGCTTTCGGACTGACGCACTGGGGCGCACTGAGTGCAAACTCTTTCGTTGCCGCGTATTCGGAGGATGTTCACTGCCCTAGTGCAGTGCAATCATCGCATTCGGGGATTTTGCACTATTAGCATGTTGTGTTGTTGCGTGGCCGTTTGGTTTCTTAGGATCTTTAACAGGGAATTCGGCGAGGAACGATGCCCGTGGAGTGCTAAGGCACTCTGCTCTTTGGACGCGGATTTCTAAAGATGATTATAATAATAAGAAACAGAATAAAACAATAAAACGATTGAAACACAAATAACTGATAACTTTAATGAACATAATAAATGATTTGAACACAAATATAGACTTCTCTAGATTTATCGATTTTTAGAATCGAGCGTTTTACAACATTGCTCTGGGATTACATCTAGGAGAAGGGATCAAACTTAGAGCATATATACGTATATATATGCTCTAAGCTATTACATTTGCGTAATCCGATTCGAACTTCGCGCTTCTGCAGTTTATACTGCACGCCGCTAGACGGGAGTCGCAACAGTGTTAACCGCCAGTCCACCATGAACTATGAGGGCGCGAAGTTTGAATTGAATGTAGCGGGAGTTTTAAATGTTTGAAATTAGTTACGGGTGCCGTTTCATGTTTATTTGCATGCAACTTTTGTAAAATGGACAAACAATTATTCCTGATGGAATTATTAGAAAGCAGTAGTAGTAGTGAAGATGATGAAATAGATCAGATCGTGAAGGAAGAAATCCCCCAAAAAAAAATTATATCGAAATAGTAAATCAATATTCCCACAATGAGGTAAGTACTGTAGACGATCTTTATTGGTGCGGTAATTACTCCGAAAAATTACAAACTTCGATTCACTCCAAATGGACGTGCGGACGCGTCCCTCTCAAAAGATTGTCTGCTGTCTCCTCGCTTGCTCACGCGAGGCCTCCTTGCCTCTCCTCGTTCCGCGACACGTTCACTGTTTTTCCATTATCGAGCTTCGGTTCCATCGACGGCGTTGCATCGATGCATATTTTCCACAGTACTTTAAAAATTTCAAATACATTTATTTGATAAATTGCTTTTATAAAATTTATAATTCAAAGAATTTTTATGTGAATAAATCTGAATATTGTCTATATCTGTAATAATGTGCACTTAGTAATTATAAATTATATTGATATATAATAACTATAAGTATAACATATATAATAAATAGTTAATAATTAGATATATACTTATTAGTTTCAGAGAAACTTTCGGTTGAAATATACCACATACCTCACAATTAAAGATTTGTATGAAAATTCAGAATGGTATACGTCAGGCCTTCCCAAGTAGGGGAAATCTGCTCCTAAAACAGATGTTTCGGTTCTCCCTCCAACACTCCCTCTCTCAGAGGAGACAGTGACGCCGCTACGAAGCAGAGAGAGAGGATAGTAGGAATCGTCCCACCTTAGCTGAAGGCGCAGCGTTGGAGGGAGAACCGAAACATCTGTTTTAGGAGAAGATTTCCCCTACTTGGGAAGGCCTGGTATACGTGCAGATGTAAAAATACAATTTCTAGTGACCAGGCAATATTGTCATTTTTATGGTACGAAAGTATTCAGCATTATAATACACCCTGTATATTATACATATTATTATATATTTAAGGTATGCATGTAACAAAACTTGTATCCGAGAAGTGGCAAATAGATTCCACAGGAATGCTGACAATGTTATGAAATTTATTAAACCAATTAGCGAAATCGGTCATAAAATTTCCTCAGTCACCTGAAGAAAATTTGCAAGTTTCCAGGAAGTTCGAAAGTGTAAGAAAAAAAAAAATATGCATATCGTGTGTGTGTGCATAATTTGAGTAAATAGTTTGTTTTTTCACTAATTTATAGATAAATGGTTTCCCTGGAATCATTGGATGCATTGATGGAACATACATTCCAATAAGGACGCCTGTAAACAAAATTAAGTCGACATACGTCAATCGACATGATACGACGTCAATAACGATACAGGCAATATGCGATGCTGCAAAAAGGTTTTTGGATATTTTCACTGGACCTCCGGGCAAAGTTCACGAGACTCGGAACTTTTAGCCCCGGTCTCCCCTATACATGCACAAAAGGAGGATGCTAGAAAGTTCAATTTACTCTCAATGGATAGAGGAAAGTTTCCCAAATATATCGGTGTATACAGTTATTAAATTTGATGGTTTTATATGGTGAACCAGTGAACTCAGTTCACCAATCCGCGTATTTCTTTTTTTACGTCTCGGGAAGATAAAGGTCCAGGCACACATATCCGTTCCGTGTCAGTAGTGGTGCCAGTAGTAAGAAAAAGAGGGGCGTAGAGGGTCTCTTCTTCTTACCAATGGCACGACGGAACGGAACGGACACGGAACGGATATGTGTGCGTGGGCCTTAAACATACCATATTTATGTTTTCCAAATTTTTATAATATTTAAAATGTTTTATATTTACTATTTTGTGTTATTAAATACATTTACTGTATTCTTGGGTACATTGCTATTATTTTCCCATCACATTTAATCAAAAGTTACTACTATCGACAGAAAAACCGTTTCTGAAGTGTATACTTTATATGTATGGGAACTAAAATGATTATTTTCAACTGGTGAACTGTGTAACTCTCACTGGCGCGCCCGCCCGTGGGTTAAAAAAGTGCCGATGTGCATAATTTCTGCGCAATACTTTTGGATTTTTACGAAAAGTTGTTTATCTACCACAAATTCGCTACAGAGTATAGGATTTTATAGACATTCCTCAAGAAGTAACCATCCACGAAAAATATGGAGTCCATTTACCACTCGGACTGTTGGAGAAAAGTTCACATGCAAAGATTGTGAAATCAAGTTTGCTAATTCCAATTGTATTCTCGTTCTCCGCTCGAACACTGATTTCTCTGTCACTTTTTATACTTGACATTCCTTTATTGGCCACAAATCAATTCAGTGCTCAGATTTTCAGCTTCGGTTTTAAGGAATTAGCGGGCGAAAGGCCTGTAGTGGACACTAAAACTTTTACAAGAGAGACATTTTCTGTTAAAAACATTGTATGAAGATCATGTTGGTCATGTGAAAACGACGAAAATAAGTGCATTATTTGCTTTCACTTTGGCCATGACAATGAAATGTGGTTCCGATGTATCTCTTGTGGCCTCTGGACCCATTCTGAATGCTCTAGATGGGACTCAGCGGATGGATACATTTGCGAAAAATGTAGCAGCCCCTAGACCGCAATTACCCGCAGCGTGACTGCTATTACCCGTAGATGTAGACGATGCCGGAAAATCACATATTTTTTGTTTTTTTTTTTTGTAATTTCATTGAATAAATCAATATAAAATTAATTATTTTCGTATCCTACGTATAGGTTGATAGTTTGAGTTTACAAAAAAATCATTTTCAAGAAATATTGCACCTTACATCTTTGTTTTATTACAATTATTGCTTAAGTGACCGCCATTACACATTCTCCCCTAACCAGATTATATAAACTACAATTCGTAATTGGAATCTTCGGAACTCGTATCTTTACATGCTGGCTTGTAACATAGAGAGACACCCCATTGAAGTTTTTATGATCTATATAGAAAAAATTAATCGTTATCTAAACTTTCATACGTTATAGAACAATTCATAATTAGGTATTCATGTCCCGTAAGACGAAATAGTGTTTATTTTTATAATGTCCCGTGACTCACAGATGTCTTCGCAAAGCACGAACACATTGAATTTTTGGAGGCGCAGGTGTATCTATCCCTACTTTGAGGGATAGATGCACTTCAACATTGATGAAGAGATGCACCATCAATTAATGCTCTTTAGGACCTGTAGATGGTATATATAAGAAAAGCAAATGCTCGTGCCAGAGCGACATGGACGGAAGAACAGCTGAAAGAAGTTATTTCAAAGCTAAGACACAAATGGGTAAGATAGAAATTGGTCTAAATGCTGTTTCGAAGGAGTATTGCTTCTTAAAGAAGACTCTGTTGAGAAGATACAGATCAAATACTAACTAAGATAGAAAATATATGTAAAAGAAAATTATTGAAAGAAGGAAAAGAAGAAGAAGTAGAAAAAACTCTGATGACTATTGTAATGAATGCTTAGAAAATTAAAAATCAATCGTAATCGGTTCTACTGTGGATTGGATTCGATGCCTGGACTGTTTAAAATGGCTCCATGAAACATGTATCATGTATCCATTGCGTAACGCGTATGAAAAAGAAAGAAAAAGAATAGAAGTAGGGAGAAGAGGGTAAAAATAAATAAGTGCATCTCTACTTCGGGCTTAGGGAGAGATACAGTTTCTCGATGTTTTTAAGAAAGCTTATTCCAATATTAAAATAAAGTTTTTATGAACTTAATGTTATAGTTTCTTAAACAGCAATTTCTTATAAGCAATAGCGATTTTAACGAATCTGTGAGCCACAGTACTTGGAAAAGCTACACATAGAGAACTATTATACTCACAGTGGTGAAACCGGCTAGCGAGAAAATGTAGACCTTCCCAGCTGTGAGATACAGCGTTTTGTACCCGTTCAAAATGCATATTAACAATGACTTTCTGTCATTATTTTCCACGGCTGGCCAGTTGATTTCGTAGAACGCTTCACCCACTTTTCTTGACTAGACGTTAATCGTTCTGTTAATACTGTGCATATCGTGATCAAGAATGAATAAAATAAGAGTTAAGGCAACGAGAAAATACATTTTCCATGCACAATCGTTACACAACTTTGAACAAGAATCATGCTTCCTAGAAATTCGGCCGAATAATTCAAATTACAGTCTATAATAGACAATATAACAGACAAAACTTAGTCTATATAACAGTTTGAAATTCTTACTTGCTGAAAAATTTAATGCAGTCATTTAAATATCTGATCGTCTAATTACATCCAGTGAAAAAGTTGATAAACCAGCGTATAAAAAACTCCTTTATGCAGCCCTGTATAAATACTTGCGGGTGGGATTGGTTGCTCCCACGACGCACATTACATAAATCACATACCTCAAAAATCGCTTGTTCGCCAATATAGCAGTACAAGAACAACCAGCCACATACAATGATGTTGTACAGCGCGAAACTAATTACAGTTGATATATCTATGCCGACTTTCTAAAAAGTGTGAAGAAACATTGAAATAATACAGCGATGTTCCCACTATCGTGCATTTTCTGCTTTCGCACTAATAATGCCATACTTAAAATATACCATCTACTTACGATGAGCATAACGAACATACCAAGGCCCAGCCTGCTGCCGCAATTCACAAGTTCTAGAAGAAGAATCATAGAAAGACTGTCGTTCAAATCTCCATACGACCTGTGAATCATACATTCAATGTCAACAAAATCATACAAAAATAGCTTTACACAGTATTTCTCATTATACATTATTATTTCTGCCCAAAGGAACTCAGAACGGCTGATTATTATACCTACATGTTGACAATAATACCTACATCAGTTTTATATAGTAATATAAAGCGTTACTTAAACACCGATACGTACTCTAACAGCTCCAAATGCGTGGCCACTGCCTTTCGGATGCCGTTTTTGAAAGCTTGATGTGACTGCGTTGAGATATTTTGAATACGATATGACAGCACCGATAATCTTCCACAGTAATGTAGGACGAGATTAATTATAAAGGAAACTACTGATGTGTGGTATATTGCCAAGTACACAATAGGAAATTGGTACAAAAACAGCAGACCGTACATTCGAGCGTCCGTGGAGTAGTCGAAAATAATGTGCGCCCGAAATGGCAGCTGATAAGACAATGTACTATTATCGCGACCTGTGAGAACACACGAGAAAGAAACTTCTATAATACTCATCACTTGCCTGAAATGCCACATTGTTAAATAAGAATGAGAAGAATAGACAATAATTTCAATTTTGGTGCGGTGGGACTCAATAAAAAGATTGCACAAAATCAGATAGGGTCCTGAGGAATTGATTCTGTGGGCCCAGAACTCGTAGGAAGCAAAGAATTCAAGTCTATACTCATAGGGGCAAAAACGGACAAGTCTGTGGTGGTAAAACGCGAAATAATTGACACTCAGGGTGTCTAAGATTTCCAGTACTAATCATCGGATAAGAGGGCGCCCGGAATAAGAGACCTCCGATAATCGGTTTCGGCGACATTGGCAAGGCTGTCTGGCCAGTACCTAGCGCGAAGAACCGGAAGATCGTAGGTTATTCGATTCCGACCGCCCGAGGTCCTCTTTTTCCGTGGCTCCCGAACATACCGACAGGAATTACGAAACCTATTCCTACAGTAAAATCCCAGCATTCGGGGAGCATGTCATTTGCAGCATTCTTATATCTTGGCCCTCATGATCTATGATTGTCTATGAATCGACGTTCAAACGATGAAGTTAGGCAAAGTCCAGGGGAATACCAAAACGGTCGACGAATATTATATAATATACCTGGGTAACTACGGAGCATGGCTATCAAAGGGTGCAAATAGACCAGATAGCCACTAGTGGATGTCATATAGATCGCGCATTTGCCGATACGATAGGCCACGTTGTTGTGGCCATGATACAAGAGTTTCTCCGCGTCCTCGAGCAACGAGACTTTCGCAATATATCCTCTCATCTCGATAATCGCACCCTTCAACTGTTTGTTCCCTTGCAACATAATCAAGGAGGCATAAGTTGCTGTTATTAACACAATCTCCAACACATTTCGCACCACCATATCGAAGTTATGCTTGTAATCGTACAAATCCCAAAATTGCATGATCACGTGCAGTGTGGTGTACAATATTGCCATCGCGAATCTTGTGCGCACACGTTTCTCTGGCCACGATCCAAATAATGCAAAAATCCGTTCATTTAATACGAGCGGATCTTTTATCTCGATATCACCCTACAACACGACCAACAACTTCCATCGAGGAGGCAAGATAATACAGGGTGCTCGGCAATAGATACTGGAAAATCAAATGGCTTTTTCTACGTGGTAAAATAAGATGATAATTCAGGGTACGGAAATTGCATTGGAGCCTTCGTTTCTTCGTTATTAAGAGGAGATTCCGGTCTAACATCGGTCTTTTTTTATTTCATTTCTCGAATGTTTTAGGAATACGTGTTTAAAAGGATTTTTTGAAATTCGTAAAACTCCTGAAGTTATAGGCATTTGAGTAACGACGAATGCATGGGTAACACCCAGCCACACGGCACTCACGTAAAACTTTAAACGCGTTTTTCTCAAAACAGTGTTCTCAAAATCGGTGGAACCTGTATCTCCAAAAATTATTATCCGATTCGATTGAAACTTTTTTTATTCAGAAGAATATGCTTCTGGCTAGGGGCAAACCAGTAAAATTGACGAAAAATTGTAAATTTGTAAAGGACGAATATTATAGGGAAAAAGTGATTTCAAACTGCAAGCGTCGTTATTTCCTAAAAAAATGTCACTTTTGTAATTTTTTCTGGCTTCCCCCTGGTCAAAAGTATATTCTCCAAAATTAAAAAACTTTCAGTCGAATCAGATAATAACTTTTGGAGATACAGGTCCCACCGATTTGGATGAAACTTTTGGCGCTTCAACTTTAACGACACCCCAGTGCCGTCTGCAATGATTAAGTATAATACAAAAAATATAATGCAAAAAGTCCCATTAAATTATACATAGTAGTGTTACTTTAATTAATTCCTAAAGGTCATCTATTTTTATGGGCTCTAGACCGAAACAGCCCCTTAATGCTTAACAATTCGGTGCAGGAACGCCTGAAGAGCGGCAATTCGCGTTGCGTATGTCATTGTCTTCGACTTATTGTGCCACGTAGAATTATCCATTTTATTATCGGCTATCTGTTGCCAACACCGTGTACATGGTTGTAACATATAAAACGTATGTTCACTTTTGTGTAATAAACGTAAAGGTATCGTCGTCCCGGGAATGAAGCGAATTTTATCTGAAATTCTTTTAATTATTCATAAAGTTCTATATAAATGAAGTTGGAAATATTTAAAATGAACTTTCGCTGATACAGTTTCGACTTGAACGAAAAATCGAACGTTTCGTACACTACAACCGCACGTAAAGAATCACTGGCGTCACCTTCATCCTGCTCTATCTTCGGATTAATGGTAAGTCAAGAATGAGCTTCGATCGGATGACGACGGCTGAGGTTCTAACGCGACCCCCTAAGCGCATTAAGTATGCAATCATTTTATATGAAAATTGCTACATAAATGAAGCACGGTTATTGTCTTCGCGAAAGAAATGTGTACTTTTCCTTGAAGTCATTTTGCATTTTCCATGATTCAGCACAAAATTGTCAATATTACGGTGCCACTATATCTTTCCTGCATGCAGATCGCCGTAACGTTTATCAATTATTTGTCCTAATGCTATGCTGCACCCCAAGTTTCTATTTTGTCCCAATGTATCTGATTGCGTTTAAACGCGTCGCCTCGACTTACGTGTAGGGATAACAGCGAAATGAAAAGAAAACTCGAATGCGTAATTTTTATTCAATAATCCAACCTCTATGTTTCTGTGTTTATTTCCACGACGAAAATTGTTAAATTGCATGGTACTGCTTCGCAAGAACGCTGCGCGGTCATTTGGAAAATGTAAAGTAATGATGGGTTAGGTAAGTCGAGAATTATTTTTCTTTCTAACTTCTTTCTTCTCGTGAATTCAACTGCCAAGACTCTTCTCCTTTTTTACACACAGGTGTATCGTTTCCCATCGTTCTTCTCCCAATATCTTTGCAATATCTTCAGCAATAGGGGAGACCGGGGCAGATTGTAACAAAAAAAGTTTACACAGTTTTTTCTCGAAAGTGTTTT
Source organism: Andrena dorsata (assembly GCA_929108735.1). Classification (NCBI taxonomy): domain Eukaryota; kingdom Metazoa; phylum Arthropoda; class Insecta; order Hymenoptera; family Andrenidae; genus Andrena; species Andrena dorsata. The sequence goes on along the minus strand of OV815488.1, from coordinate 78,190,805 downwards.
CCTCAATCAGGAAATAATTTGCGTGATTTACTTCTTGCATATGTGGTGAATTGATTGCGTAAAAGTACGTGACAAAATATTGGACTGTTAACATCTGGCTCCATCTTAAACAAATCTGAATCTTTGTTACAATGTGCCCCAGTCCTGGGGTAAATTGTAACACATCTGTTTTACTTATTTAAATACAAATATGAACACAAATAAACGTTTCTAAAAGATATAAATGAAAACACAGATCATTATTAAACATTTGATATACACGAGTTAAACAATCATTGCTTATTCATCTGATTCTAAAAAATCTTCTTCTTCGCTTTCTTCACTTTATTCTTTATACTTTTTTTCTACTTTTTGGATTCTCGATTGTTCTGTTGTTCGTCTAGAGCATCTTTTTCCGGTGTGTTAGCAAATAGCTTGCTTTATCACCATTTGGAGTGGAGTAAGTGTAGTAACATGTTACAATTTACCCCGAGGTCGAATTTTTGCGTTTTATCTCAGCAAACGAGAAACTAAACATTAAATCACTAAAATGCGTATACATTATTATAAACCAATGTGTTCTGATTCGTTTGCGACAAATAAGCAAAAATTAAAACGGTTTCTAATGACGGTTAATTGAAGTAAAAGTGCTGATACAACATTTACTTCCGTAACCTAAAAACTAAAATTCTGGGCTGTAACCACAAAATGAATACATAACGCTCATTTGTGTCACTAAAACCGACGGTGCTAATATTGTCAAGCAGCTCTCGAATGCTGTAGGTTACCAGATTAGTCGTTCAAAAGATTTTACTTATGTTACAATTTACCCCGTGTTACAACCTGCCCCGGTCTCCCCTATGTTCATACCATTTGGGGTGCTTCGTACAGTCGTGATGTTATTCCCCATTTTGTAATTTTTTACAATTTTGACTTTTTTTAATCGTCACGTAATAGAGGCAGGCTTCTAGTTTCTAAATATTATTGTTTATTTGAATTCGCATTAACCATATGGTCTGGGCACTGTCAACGCGACTAGCATGCCGCAGCGCAAATTTTGGCGAAGAATATACAGGAAACGGATTTATGAATTTGATTGAAAGAATTTCTTACCTTTCTGTATGTATACTATTAACTATACTGAGCAATACATTGATTTACTTGCGTTGTTTGGTTGAAATAAATTCCCGGAAACCCCCTTACATTTCGGACCGTTACATACGTTGCATACCTACGTCTAACAGTGCCAAAAATGCGCTAAAAGAAATTTTTTTCAGTAGGAATAACAATAGAAATTAATAAAAATGAATAAGTCTTCCTCCAACCGACTCAGGAGTCGGACGTTAATATTTGAACGTGCCGACTAATAAATTTAATAGTTCACGCAATTTTTCGTATAATTATATCCTTCCTTGATAAAGGTCCAAATCTGGACCGAAACGTCGGAAAGTCTATGTTGTATAGACAGTTGTGAATTAATTGCAAAACGACCTTTTGAATTTTATGTTTATAAAAGTGACCGAACCGTGCGCCGAAATCATAGTATTCTAATATATCCGGTCGATAATAAATCTTAAATAACTAATAAAAATGAATAGTACACATTCTTTATTGGTACTTAATCTTAATAAAAAAATTTAGTTCACTTTATTTTTACAAAAGTTACTATATAAAAAATCACGTGATCCACAACACTAAGAAAAAAAGTTGCTCCACGGTTGGTGTCATATCTCCAGTTAATGTTGATCGATTTGCAAAATTTAAAAAATTCTTGTAAAATAAAGTTGTAGTTACAGTCTGTCGAGCCGGAATTTTGAATTTCGAAAAATTTAGCAATTTATGGGAATTTAAAAAAAAAGTATGCGTTTTACGTCATAAATTTTACACTTTAATTATTTTTATAAAATTTTTAAATCAAAATATCAAAAATCCGGCTCGACAGACTATAGAGAAAACAATTTCGAATATTTAAAAAAAAATCGCATCAAAAAATATTAAAAACTGTAAGAGTTATCATGCCGACCGTAGCGGAAAAAGTAGTTTCGAGAAAAGTCGCGTATTCACCTGTGCATTCGGCACGCACCGATTTTTTGCTCATGCGGCTCGCGGTCGGTGCTCAGCGTGCATTCGGCGTGCATTCGGCGCGCATTCGACGCGCTTTCGGTGCTCGACGTGCATTCGACCTGCATTCGGCGTGCATTCGGCGTGCATTCGGGGAGCGGCAAACGACGAGTGCGGATACAATGTATGGACCGATATCGAGGCGATTGCGAATCGAGTGTTCGCCGGGCCATTCGCGCCGATCCGCTTGCTGACGGTCCATTAGGGGAGAGTGGGGTAATGCCGAACACCTAAGCGAGAAAGCTAACAGAACGAAAACTATGTGAGATACGAATTTGTATTTTATTTATAAACATACTCAAACTAGTCCTCTATAAACTACTCTAACGAATTTTGCAAAAATTTTAATTTGAACTCGAATCGAGCATTATAAAAAATGTATGTAAATAAAACTATTCTGAACATAAAATATAAATTGATATAACACAAAATATATATATTTGTATAACTATTGACAATACTTATTAATATGGATCGTTACCACGAAATCAATGAAAAAAATTTTAACTTACATGTACATAATTCAATATTTTTTATTTAACAATTCTTTTTAACAAATAAGCACACAAAAAACTTAATTCGTCTAAACCAGCCCTGGGATTTAAGTGAACGCAGCGGCCGATTTTCGGAGGCAACGCCTCCTTTCTCCCGCTGCGCGTCTTGGCCCCCGCGGCGGCCGAGGAGCTTGGAGCATCTCAGGCCCGTACCTAGGGAATTCAATCCCGGGATGCGGGATCCCGGCTGTTTTTTTATTTAAAAAACCCCGAGATTTGATATCACTAATCCCCAGATTTTCGGAATTTTTTAAAAATGCGAATTACTTTATGAACAACTGAAAACTATAAAAATAATAGAATAAACAGAACAAATCAACATAGTCATTTCACAATAATGACAATAATAATAACGATTTATTTAAATAATAATATTGAATCGCATATAACTAACTAAATTGTATTTATTTTTACAATGATATTCCCACTTTCTACTATTTTGAAATCGTTCGAGTTGCAAATTGCAACAATTTGTCTGATACATGTAAAGTCGAAACTTTATAGGTCGAAACGCGCCGCACCGACTTACAATTAGTGTGTTAAAGGCTCCCCTAAACTAACGCGAATATTCGTGGCGCAGAGCGGATCTGAAGCGGATCAGATAAGGCTCCCATAAACCGCCACGTATAAAAAACTGCTTTTATTCGACTGTGTCTTTGCGGCATGCGGCCGTGTCAGATCTAACAATAAGCAGAGCCGCAAGTCGCAACATAGTAGGCGCTTTTGATCTCTGAAGCGGTTTCAATTTTTTGAACTACCTCCGAACCAATAAGAATTCAGAGATCATCGGAGGTGCTTAGTTAAAATCGTATAAAAGCGCGAATCAGAGCTTCGGCGAGCAGTTAGTTGATGTAAACCCAGCATGATACAAAGATCTCTCTTACTATCGTTCTCTTCTTATCGTATTTAATAATGTCTGAGAAAAGTGTTTTTACTGTTCACAAGAAAGATTCTGACACGTCGTCGGTATGGAGTCATTATTTAACATGTAAAGACAGAAGCAGTGCTCAATGTAAAAAATGTAGTGCTGTGCTATAGGAAATCATTTTAATTACTGAATTTTTTTATTACCCAATCCCGGGACTAATTCCGGGATCCCGGGATAGAATTTAAAAAATCCCGCCATCCCGGGATAGTAAATAATGACCGGGATTGAATTCCCTACCCGTACCATATGAACCGCGCGTAGCGCATTGGGGCGCTCCTCGTATCAATAGATTTGCACATGGCACGGGCCTGAGGTGCTCGAAGCTCCTAAGCCGCCGCGGCCTAAAATCGGCCGCTGCGTTCACTTAAATCCCAGGCCTGGTCTAAACTTTGGTCTCCTGCTCGCGACCTAATTTTTGTACCATTTTTTAATGACTTGATTCAAATTTTTAGTTTTCTTTCGGATCAGAGTTGATTCTTCATGGGATACGTCGGTTTTCGTTTTTATTAGTAATTCAAGTTTTTTTCACTGATAACGTAGTATATGTCGATGGAATTAATGAACGCATATATGCGCTATATTGCTATACATAATTTATCGAATTACCGGTAACAATTTGAGGGTATTTCTCGCAATTTACCGGTATCGCAATCCCTAGTTCGAACCCACCCCTAGTATTTACTATTTGAATATATGTTAAGGCAGGTACAAAGAAGGATAAATTTATAAGAACGTTAAATTAGCGTGTAGTAAATATATGTTACGTTGTTCACAGCACAGGGAATGATTAAGATACAATACAAAATATTGTTAATGTTCTGTACAACTAAACGATTAATAATAGTATATAAGATAAGTAATTTGTTCTCGATTAGTCAAGCCGTTTTTTATAGTTTATTGTAATGAATTGTTTCTATATACAATATTTTAAAGTTTAATATTGTATAATATGAAATCCACTACCTACTTGTTTCGCATATACGATTGCGCAAATAAATTTGAATAATAAGTTTGGAACACAGACAATGTACCTTAATTAATATCGTGCAACATTTCGCGTGTATATCTATAATATTAACAGCGTACATATCTTGGAAAAAGTGTAGGCCCTTCTACCTATGGAAATAGTCTAAATTAAAGATTGTAGAAGAATATTTATTATACAGCCTTTCATACATAAGTAAGCACAGACAAAATATACAAGTAGGGAACGTGTCTTTAAAGCAATATCAAGACTGTATCTGTAAGCAGCGTTTGTTACATATATATGTGCGGCAATAAAAAGGAAGTAACGATGAAAATAATCTTTCACGTGATCTGTACAAGAGACGACACTATTTTATTATTTAACTTCGTATATACTAAATAGTTAAAGTCAGGCATGATTTTTGTACAAAAATTTCGTTTAATTTTAATATGCTGAATTTCCAATTGTTATACATCGATCTATTATCAAATTTATTACAATCTTTTACCTGTGACAATACAAGCAGTATCTTACTAAAATAACTTGTTAAATAACATAGGCTATGTTTTAAAAAATTACGAAGTATATATTCTCATTTATGAAAAATAGGAAATGTCCATTGTTACATGTACTATACATAAACATAACTACTTATTCACGCATTTGGCTGACTTTTTATAGTTTATTTAAAATATTTTAGATAAATTATGAGTAACACAAGCAATTAGCTCATGCATTATTGGTCTTATGCTATACAACTATTACCTAACGTTACGCAATTCTCAATATGAAGTATTTAAAGTAGATATTTTAAGAACAAACACACATTGCTATCATAACAAACGGCAGTTCTTTTCATAAAACCATGTATTTATCATTAGTTATGTACATATGAAGTAATAAACTAAAACCTAACAAATTAAAAAAGTAATATAGAATATTAATCATAATAATAATAATAATAATCGTAATAATATACATAAAAGTCCTTAAACAAGTTTTATTCTCTTGATAAAGCTGAATCATATAATAATCTAATTATATTTGCCGCTCTAGTAGATATTTCAATTGCACTGTAAAAACACAAATTGTTATGTAGAGATATATCACTCTTTTATACCTAATTATTATTAATATAGTTCATTATACTTTGTTATTTTTTATTTTATTTTTTTTTAAATATCCACACGTCTGGTCCGAAATTATTGAAAAATCGTTTATTATGATCCAACGTAACATAATACTGTTTAAGAAGTAGTTGTTTCACCTGAATCATTTATTTCACATTCCTTGTTATAAATTAACTATAAAATTACTCTTCTTTTTTTTTCCATTTCCAGATTTATATGAAACATTTTCGCCCATTATTTATACAAAATAATTTAAATAATTAATATCCCATGCAGATTTTCTATATTTACTTTGTCAGAGATGGCATACTTCGTATCTCGAGTTAATTGTATTATATTAATCGTATAGAAAAAGAAGACTTCTATGAATTTTTCTTATTGCTCTTCTATGTTCCACCGTCGAAATACAAAAGTACGTAATTACAACGGGACAATTAGTATTACATCGTGAGTGTTACGGATGATTGAGAAAGGAGATACCACCGAAATAATTAACGACAGAGATACATACTTGAATTCCATTACGGGTAGAATTTAGTACTTATTGTTTGTCACATCGCGAACTACGTCAAGTTACGAACGGCGTGTTAATTCAAATCATAGGGAAATGCTGAAAACTTTTAGATTTATTAAAGTGCTAAGGCACCAGAGGTAAATGCAAATGATAATAGTGATTGACATCATATTATCTCACTATAATTTCAGGGGCATAAAAACTACACACATCTTTTTTTGTGTAAATGTGTTTACAGTGTTATTCGTTTCCAAAGTATTTTGTACACGTACACCCTACACCTTCTGATATTGCGAGATTTCTAATTTGCCTTTGCCTGTTCACTACCAGTTCGAAAAAAAAAAACGTTTCTCAGTTTCCTTATCTGCAACCATATATGCATTCTTCTGTAGTAATTGTTAACTAAATTATTCGAGAAAAATGTGACACACTCGATTATAAGATTCGATATGATCGTAACGGAAATACGATACACACGTTACATATGTGTGAACATAACGAGTACAGCACGAAAAAAGATGCCGTAATGTTGTGCACGTTTACGCTGTGAATTATTCGCAGAATATACGCTGAATTTTGATTTACGATTTGGAAATGTTATTACAATTATAAATGACAATCATTTGTCACCTTGGTAATAATGGCACTGAAAAAAACTCTAATGAAGGGAAACGCGTTATATAAAGATATTCGATCTATATTAATTAACCAATGGTTTAAAATAAATATTTGAAATCTCTACAGTCTACTGATGCTACTTTAAAGTTTTTACAAGCGTGACAATATTTAAGGCAAATGTAATATTTATAAATTTATTTTCCGACACCAAGCGCGTGTATCTCGATATTAAATCACAGTATCGAATAAAGGTACTAACTTCAGGATTAATGCTGAACTTTCGAAACCAGTTTATTTCCCTCTGTAATGAAATCGTCAAGATATACTTGGCTCTCCGATTAATCTTGAACGAAACTCTCTGCACGCCTTATAAAACGGTTTATAGATTTGCAAAAATTCACAGTTTACCTCGGCTGTCCTCCGTTGCAAATTATTTTACTGAAATTAAACTTCCTCTCACACAATATCTGTATTACTTCTATACCTTTACCATATTTTAAGATAACTGCATACAATTTAAGACATACAGCATCATTGCAAGATGGCAGTTACGCATGCGATGAGAAATGATAATACGTATCACGTTTATTATCGGTTAAGAAAAAATTAATTAGAAATTTATCAAGCATGGTATTGTTATTTACAACATTTTATTTTTAGAAAGATTAAATTTGACATAATTCCTGTCAAGACATGTTTCTCTATCATAATTTCGCGAAACCATAAATTTTGTTCTGCTGCGACGTTCTTATTCATGCACATTTAATTTCTTCTCTTTACATCGATGCTAAGACGGAATTTGTTTGAATTTCTATTCTGCCATAACCTATGCTAGTCGACATATTATGCTGCTCTTTCAATCGTTAGCTCAAACCATCAAACCATTCGAATTCGACTTTGACTGGCAAACGGATAATACAGTTTCATATAAAATCCGTTGATCAGAAAGAGATAGATTTTTTTCCCCAAATTAATGTCCGATTGTTAGTTTTCTAATTAGTTAGCAGTCATTACTAACGTATCCCTCATTTACTTTCAGTAATAGTCGTTTACCCAGACTTACAGTAATGAGGCATAAAGAGATAGCTGCTGGGGGCAGGAAAAAGTCAATATGACAGTCTTTTGAACACCATGAGGTCATGGGAACACTGATGCACTGTAGTTCGCTACGAGACCATTTCATGCCATCCACTACCATTTGAGGAGTTGCTCTCTGATGGTGCTAAATATTCGAACATAAATTAAAGAACACATTTTAAAAATAATACCCCCAATCCGAATATCCTCGATGTCGAGGGAAATATTCAATTTCATGAATTTACCAGTCTTGTCGCTTTCAGCTTTCTCTGGAGACAACGACCTAGGTCCCCATATTCTCACTGTACAATCGTCTGATACAGATGCCATCATTTGATGGTACACAGGATTCCATGAGACACAATTTACTGTTCTACTATGACCCGTTAGAGTTGCGATAGGTAGTTCCCTTTTGATATGCCACACGTAGACCTTAGTGTCTGTAATGGGAACAGGAAGCTCAATTTTATCACATCGCCGAATTAATCAATAATGTTATGGTAATTATTTATACCTTAGCGATACTTCACCGATTTTGATGAAATTTGGATATGTTGTTGGGGGCATGATTCTGAATAACTTTTTCCTATACATGTTACCGTCGCTCGGCCTTAGTTCCCGAGATACATGCGGAAAACTTCCGTTGATATGATTTATTCCAACACAACGCATTCCATTTGGGGCTACATTACCTCGCGGGCGCGTAAAGCATGGTAGCGAACCGATGTGAGTTTAGAGATTTGAGCCACAAACTTGCGGATAGTGGGACGAGAATTCCTTATTTATTCGGACATCGGCCAAAATTTGAAGTGTTGAAATTCTGTTGTATAGCTTCATTAAATCTTTATTAAGTGTTCGTAGCATTAGAAAACATAAAGAAATAAACTTTATATTCACATTAGGATCTGACCTGTATGAAAAGTTCAGTCTTTTTGTCCTTCAGTTGCACCACATTAAACAATTATTGCCTAAATCCTATTACTTCGTAAGTTCTCAATATTTTACATATTACTGAGTATCTTATTAATGATTTTGTACAAAAAACATTCCTAAACATCACTAAACAACTGTATAAAATAAAAATGCGTTGCACTCGATACTATAATAATTCAACTAGTGATTTAAAGTTTTGCTCAAAGTCGCCCAAGGTCTAAAATACCTGAATTTAATCCTTTAATGGTAAGGTTTTAAAAAGTAGAAAAATTACCTGCTACTAGCTGCGATTAATATAAATAAATCTATTTTGCAGTTCGCGAGTTATAACACAAAATCGGAAAATAACGGAATTTTCAGGGGGTGAATTACACGCCCTTAGAGTGAATTTGGGTAGCAAACAAAAATTGCGTTGTAATCAGGAGGAAATTCCGTACATATTCACAAAGTTTCAGAATTTTTTGAATTTCCGGGTTCGGGATCATTCCTCGTTATTTGTAGAAAGCCCAGAAGGATTGCAATTTGTTTTACTAAATCTCAGTTATTCTACTTAACGTGAATTGAAAGTGTGCACTCCAAACCGTTTGGAAGTAGGATGGCTCTGGTTCTGAAACGTAATTTTCTTGCTAGGAAGAGGGTGCTTTCGAGAGCACTTGTTGGGTGTGTAGGGGCTCCCGTCAACACCCCGACTCACGTCGGTTCGCTATCCTCTTACTAATCTAGTCTCAACTAATACTAATACCCGGGACAAGCTGGAAAGTGGAATGCGTTGTGTCGGAATAAGCCAACCGAAGTTTTTCGCAAATATCTCGAAAATCAAGACTGAGCGACGGTAACATGTACAGGATAAAGTTGTTCAAAATGTGGAGTTTTACAACATATCCAGATTTCCTCAAAATCAGTGAAGAATCGTTAAAGTAAATACAATTATTCCACGCAATTCGACATACCTTCGCTACCAGATGCAATGAAATCTTGGTTCACGCCACCGAAACAACTGTGGATTGTAAAATGTCCTTGAGTAACACCTTGGAAACGTCTTACTAAACATCTGTCTTGTAAATCCCAAAGATGTACACCCTGATTGGCAACATTAAGGAGTGCAAGTCGGTCTGTTTTATTTACACTAAATGACATCACAGGATGATCTTCTTGTAATCTGCAAACGTTAATCCAATATTACTACGAGTACGATATTAACGAATTACGTTGCTTACAGTCAAATTAATTGCAATTTTACATTGTAAAGTCACATAAATCGTCAAAATTATATCCTCTAATTCGATGATGTGAATCAGCAGCTAGAACCGTTTTTCCATCACTTTTGCACCACAGGCATTTCACTCTAACACCTTCCCAAGACTCTGACACATTACCTTCTAAGTCCTAAAATATCACATTTATATGCCCAATGTTTAATGTTTCTTCGACTAAACGAAGGAATATATGGTTATATAATAAATTTGACTGATATGTTACAAATTGATAGAACTGCCCACGGAGTCCTCCCGCCACGAATTTACGGGAATCAGGATACCAGGCGCAAGCCGTAAGTGAATCGTCGGTGCTTTGGGTAACAGTCGCACGTAGTTCGTAATCAGGTGGATCAATACTCCAAAGCCAGAGCTCTGGGCAATCTTCGGGTCCGCAAGCAATTAGAAGACTGCTGTCAGGACTCCAGGCAATCAGTGCCACCCCGTAAGTATGTCCTTCTAGCGTTTTTCTATGAGATACTCTCAATGTTTCCTAGTTTCATCGGAAAATCGTGTCTCGGTTACTGAATGCTTGTTACTTTCGTTACGCTTAATAATTTACTTACTGGATCAACGTCCCAAATAATTACAGTCATATCCTTTGAGCCTGTAGCTAACTTAAGACCATCGGGGGAGAATTTACAATACCACACCTCGTCGCAGTGATTATTGAGCACCTGTATAGTATGGCACGGAAACTGTTCTTTGCTGCAGCTGTGATCCACGAGCAGTGACACATTCTCTAAACTTGTCTGATTTATAACAGAAATTAATTACAATAGTGTCGGCGTGAAGTACTGGCAGAGTTCAAGAAACAACGATGGAACTGAATATGTCACTACTAATGTCATCAAAGCGTAAATAGTACCTGAGTATGCGTCACATGGTACGTGCATTGTTGATTCTGCATCTCTACAGCTTGACACAGCAGCGAGTGAAGGCGACGCGGTGGTAACATAATGGAGGGTGGTAGATATTTCTGTAGTCTGTCCATTAAAGCAGCTCTCGAGGCTGCGCCTTTACCATCCCAGCCTGCACGCGTCTGTTAACAAGTGTCTATTTGCTAGCGATCAAATTTTCAGTAGCAGGTTAGTTTCGGAATATTTCCATGCGTACAGATTTCAATTCTATAAAAGCTCGTTAGCAGACAAACAACGATATTGAAGCGTATAATACATATTACACTGTGCATGTTCATAAAACGCTGGATCGTCGAATAAATGTGCACGGTATTACCTGTAATTCATCGCGTCCGCTGCACATCATAAATGCAGACAATTGGTGGACGCGACCTGTGTTATGACCTAAAGGTGTAAGTTCGTTGCGTAAAACTTGCAGTGCTTCCATGACTAATCCTTCTTCCAAGTATTCTAAGTATTTCTGTTCTAACAATAAAAACTTCATTTCCTGCAAATAAGGAACAGTATTATGTGTAACTGTGCATGCTCACAGAAGATTAAGAAACTCCTATGCGAAGACCCTTACCACTAGACTTTGACTTGCACCGTTTAAAAACGACTTCAGTTCGTTAAGGTCGTGCTCCGCCTTAGTCCAGTCCCCATCCATAACATGTTGTCTAAATTTTGCAGCGGCAGGATGATCTAGACGACAACCCGACTCTTGCATAAGAAGATCCGCTGTACGACTGAAAATAATAATTTTATTTTGTCGATTACAATTAACCACAGACCCGTTATGACAACGAGAACATATGAACCACTCTATTTCTACCAAAGGTGTAATTTTGTTCGACTTAGGTAACCAATAAATATTACCTAAAAGTAAGTGTACTCTCTTGGTATATTATTAAAAATTAAGTCAGACACGCTAGCAATGTATTTGATTGCAAATCTATTTTGCACGTGTGCCTCTTTTTCATTGCCTACATCATTATAAAGCAAGTATAACTTGCAGATACTAGTGACTATATTTCAAGGTTCTATAATTAGCTTTCTCCCACCACATAGTATGCAGTCCAGATAGGTTGTGATACAATAGTTCTGATAAATGCATGCTCGTACGTACAAAGAGAACTCATGAAACAAAGAGAACGCTTAGAAACTTTTAAGGCTATAAAAGTATTACCGTCGAATCCGATCGTAGCATTGGAGATCGAAACTAAAATAATCCGTGAATCAATTCGAACGCATTCATTTTCTTTCTTTTGGGGGCAAGTTCGCTCGTTATACCTTGGGCGTGCGTAAAAGTCGAATGGGAAAGATGGTACATACTCGAGTCCGACCGTCTTCAAATGCTGTCCAATGAGTCTCACAATGTCTTGATTAGTTTTGTCCATTACTTTCGGAGGTCCCAAATTCTGATTCGTTTCCCCGTTTACACCATTGATGTCACCGTCCGATTCTGGTATCATGTTGCCATTGGCGTGGGGCCCTCCGGAGTCGGCGGTACCCCCATTTTGCTGGAGCCCGGAGGAAATGCCACCGTTCGATGTCTGCTGTTGCATTACGCTGTCATGCACACGGAAATGTTACCCGTGGTGACAATGAGTGGCCCGGGATACTAACGAGTATGTGGTACTAAGCGGTACATTCTATATCTTGACATAAGTATTTTCTTTTTATTATTTTTTTTAAATTTTTTTTTCTTGCAAAAATCTCAAAACACCACTGGCTTTCGCGTGCAAAGGGTCTACGATTACTCGACCGAGGGATTTCAAGAAATATAAGAAAACTGCTTGTGAGACAGCACGTATGAAAGGAACCCGACGTTGGTACGTCTTGAGATTCTGTAAGGAAGAAGATATATACGTGAGAGCGTCATTACGAAGGGGGTAAGCCCCTTCGTTTGTTGACTACGCGCTCGCGACGTTCTAGGGCCCTGCGGTTGCGTTACCGATAGTTTTCCATCTCGGGATCGGTGTGGTGCTCGTCCGCTGGTCGTAGGGTAGCCGGGAGAGAACTACGGGACCTTTTGCGCGGTGGCGGAGCGAGTCCACCGTCGTCCGACTCGCCGCTCGAGGCCAGGCTTATGCGCGTACCGCCCCGTTTTTCACACGATTATTGTCCCTAAGATCGTTGGTGGGGCTGGGGCTGGAGCACGCACGCAGCCACGGTTGCGTTCTACGGAAAACTCGTAGCCTCCCCCCTTTTTTTCGTTCGCACGTATTCTCGACTAACGCCGTATACCGTTTATCCCGTCGGACTCGCTGTCCGACGATCAGAAAACGAAGAAAAACAGAATTCTTGTACGCCTGCCAAAACGGATACGAACAATGACTGCTACACAGCTGATACTTGTTTAGATCGTCGTTTACGTCACACTGTGATCTTCTTTGCAGATAGTTCCGCTGACTATGGCGCCCGCTATGTCCGCTCACATGCGTTCCCTGCCTTTCTAAACCTGCAGAACCCGTTTTACCTGGGGCCTCCACCGTAAGATGGTAGCATTTGTTCGCTGGTACAGGCACAGTCTCTCCTAACTCTATATTTAATATTTTACGACCCTCCCCGAAGTGATCATCTTGGCCGCTAATTAACCGCGTTCGCGTTTCTCTCACCAGAGATCTGGTATAACTTGCGAACGATTGGGACACCTACTTCTTGGCAATTGAGAAATAAAGAAACGAGAGAAGAACTTGTGAATGTTGATAGAACTCGTTTTTAAATCTCCGCCAATCATTCGTAAAGCCTGCTTCTCAACGAAATTTGTTCCAGTCAACATGAGAATTCCTCATACTACTAGGACAGTATTTACCGGGCACTTTGAATTTTTCCTGGAAAGTGAATTATTGTCAAATAATTCTATTTAATCCATTCTATTTAATTAGACGATTGATTTGTTATTAAGTAAGGTACTTCTTTACATATATAAGAAAAATATTATTCGCTACTATACTACCACGGTATATTTAATGCATTATTTATAAATACTATACATCTGATAATTTACATATCGCTATACGCTTCAATATCTACAAAATTAGCGCTACACGATATGGATAAATGGAAAAGCTGAAATCAAATATAATCGCGAATGAAGCGTGGCGATGTTACACATACAAAAAATGAATTTCAATAAATACGCATAAGTTATTATCGAATTTTCAAATAGATATAATTCAGACATAAAATTTAAAGATAAGCCGTGATCAAAGCGAATAAGGCTGGTCGGATATTACGCTGCTTGGCGTGTCCTGCGATAGTTCATGCAGTTCGCGTATAGTTCTCGTGGGGTGCAAGTTGATTGTGAAGTTAGGTTAGCTCGGTCTGACTATGGGAAGCCGGCGCGCGCCGCTAGTCAGTCACTCGCCGGTCGCCGGTGCAGTACGTCGCGTTTGTCTCTCGTTCGATCTTTCGCGCGCCCATTTCTTACAGGACTTGTGTCCTAAATATCTAAGAGCGAGCTTGCACGTATCACGATCAACATCGAGTCTGACGAATTTCCATCGCGTGAGAATGTCGTTCGCGATGCGGTTAGAACAGCCCTGCTGCGTTTTAAACGACGTGTGAGAGAACGAAAGAGGGAAGGCGGGAGAGAGAGAGAGAGGTAGGAAAGGAATTCGTACCGTCCGCGCTCGAAGTTCACGTGAGATCGCGGCAAGTCTCGTGCAAGCGACGTGCAATTTGTGTTGTGCTGTGCGTATTCATAGAATATCCTTACTCGAGAGTGTTTCTTCGTTGCGACCACCTGTTGGGAGCCTAAACCACGCTCTCTTTGTGTCATGTTGGATTAACCGGATTACGTGCATCGCTGGGATGTTCTTTTGGATGGCGAGATAAATCACCGAGGACGTCGACAAGAGGTAATGCTGCATTCAATTTTAATTCTTCGTATACACGTGATAGAAAATGCATTACCCGGTAGCATACCATCGCGACAGAGCTGTGCATTCTGTTAGCCAAGTTCATGGCCGCGCTTCTGGATTTAATTGACGGCACACTTATTGTTAGACGGTTAGGACGCGGTTATTGAAAAGCGCGGGCAATGAGATTCAAGTATTGTAGTTCAAATGTTGCCTCTTCATTATTCTCGATCGAATATCTTCGCGTTACGAAACGCGCGAATCAGGACTACCATTTCCGCGATGGCACATTAATTTAACGAACACCTGCTTTAGGTATAGAATTTATGTTTTCATACAGTCGGACCTAAAGAATTTTCATTACACGCGCGCGCGTAGAGATTAGAGAAATTATCCGTAGCGAGGCATATAATTCGAAAATTTCTTTCGAAGCAGTCTTCTAGACGGGATAAGATAAAGCTGCTAATAGCTTCCCCCACGTTTTTGCAAGCTCGTTCGGACAAGTTCGTAAAAATGTAAATAATGGCATTATCGCGAACGACTTCTACACAGGGAGAAGCGGAGTCGCACGTACGCGCGACACTCGTGCTTAAAGAATTCCTCGTGGCGGACGTACGCTTTTAAACGCGTGTGCGCGCCGTGCACAATACACGGACGGCGCGCCGTCGTGTGGAATGAGTCGCGTGATGCAGTGCGACGAAGAGGGGTTGCAAGGGTCGACAGCGCGATGAGAGTTACGGGGCGAGGGAGGAAGGGGTGCAATCCGCGCGGAGCGATGGGTATTCAATTCTCTCTGATGCAAGCTTTCAGGAAAATTTATTCACGCTAAAGTTCAAATTCCCCCCTCCGGATATTACACGAATCCAAACACACGAAGGCCTTGAAAAATACTCGGGATGAATGTAGAGGTTCTGAATAATTCTGAATGCCAATAGGGAACAATGATTCTGGTTTCTTTATTTATTCCCGTCTCGAAGGGAAAGCCTATAATTGTGCCTGTAATTGATTTACACCGTAACGGTCGGAATATTTTAGGATCGGGAGATTTCCGAGATCGTTTAAATTTCACGAGCCTCCTCTCGGCATCCGGTGATATTCGAAATATTTGGAAGCGTCTCGAGTCCATTGCTGTGCCGCGGGACGGGAAGAGGTTGTCCGTGGGGAGAGGGCACATTCCACAGTGGACGCGCATGCGCGCATTCTGACTCGCGGCACCCGCGCATTCGACCGCGTGTAGTCAGTGTTGTTCAGGTTAGCTTCTTCTGGTTTATATCTGGAAAAAGTAATCTCGGCGCGGGACGTGAACCGCATTTTAGTACACCTTTGGAACTAGGTAAGCTTCGTATGTACAGTTTGGTATTAATATTCGTCGACTATAAATTCGAAATATCCTCGAAATTTAGGCACAACATACCCTGGACACACGCAATAGCAAGTGTTATATGTCTAACACCTTGAAAGTAGATCATTTCTTTTTATAAAATTATCAATGCAAATCCAATGATTTTTAACCACCACTAGAAATTCCAAATTCCACGTGAATCAGATTTAGCGGAGTCCGAGATCGACGGTTTACGATCCCCTCGCGCGGTCGATCGTTCCCTATAGGATTAAGAAGAAAATCGCAGGGCTGTCTGCGCGGGAATTTTTCCCATAAAGTTTTACGATTCGTTCGATATTCTTGGGTCGAGTAGTTTTACGCTCTGCGTATCTGCCGCGGTCCCCCAGGCGCGAATTCCAACGCAACGATTTTGTATGTTCTTTTCTACGTGGTTTTACGTACGTGGCGGGAATGCTCTGCCTTCAGATGCGCCGGGGCTCCGAGGTTCGCTGTTCGCAACCGTAATAGTACAGAAATGCCTGATTGCAGGCGCAGGAACGGTTCTCCAGCGCGGCGCTCTCCTCAACTTTGGCTCGTCGCGTTGAATGTTAATACGTAGGAAACGGTAGCCGCGTCTATCACCGGCCTTTTATACTCTTTAATGTGGTACAACGCCGGGAAATTATCCTCTCATCATAAGCTTTTAATTATCACAAATAACGAATACCTAGGAAACTAAATTAAAATTGTAGTTACAAATAAGTTTCGAACAGGGTAGGGGAGACCGGGGCAAGTTGATACGTTTTTCAGTTTTCATTGTTTTTCATTTTTGTTTGAATCAATTACTTAATAACAAATATGCTAAAATATACTTTGGTCCTTCCTCTTTAATATATAATAAGCGAAAACTTGAGAAAGTACATACAAAATGAATGAAAAAATGTTATTTGGACGAAGGCAAAAGTGTTTCAATTTACCCCACTGCGGGGCAAGTTGATACATCTTTAAAATATCTGTTTAATGAGTAACTAATAAATTTGAAAAATATAATTTCAATCTAAATACCTTTCTAACAGTCAAAAGTTCAAAGATCAAACAGATTTTTAAACAAACATACCTAGAAAAACATTTTTTTTTATGTCTGGAATATCTCACTTTAACATGAGGTGTCTTCTTCTTTTTGTTACTATACCTTAATAAACTCATTGTGTCATGATTGTATATTTTTGTGCATGGCCTTAATAATATTGAATCTTTTTCTATTTCGGCACACGCTTTTTCCAAAACATCCTACGATATTTCTTTCTTCGAAAATTCTTTATATCGTCTCAAGACGGATTGGAAAGTGAACACAACTATTTACTTTTTCTTTATATAAACGAAAACAGTTAAAAAACGATTGCTAACGTGAAGGTACACCCACGTACCTACGCTGGATCGTAGGAAAGAAGTTATCAACAATCTTCACACATTCCGTTGAAATGAAGCTACATATATACGGTGTCGAGATAATTCGTCTGTATCAACCTGCCTCTGTATCAACTAGGCCTATCTCTTACTACTACTTCTTACGCTCTAGATTTTATTTACCTGTTTATTTACGAGTGCTAATTTATTACAATACATAATGCATATTACATTAGTTACATTATTACGCATAATTTAAACTCAGATAGGGTAGATGTACCGTTTGTGGCCATTGCACTGTTTTTGGCCATGTGCACAAATATTTTATTTTTAAATTGCTTGTAGATCATTATTATATGGAAAATTTCACATCATAAATATTATATTTAGTATACCGCCAGAAATATAACGTTACATTTATTGCTTACACGGAAAAATATTATGTTTTTTAAGAAGTGGCCAAAACTGGTACAATACCTTTTAAGTGGCCACAAATCGTACATCTACCCTAGTAGTAATAATACGAAACACTTATCGCAAAGTTGTGACCATCCACAAAAATGAATATTAAAATGATCCAATTAAATACTGTTTCCTCGAGATGCTATCGGTATTTCGACCAAGTACAAGCCAGTCTTCCTTCATTTTCACGTACTGGTTCGTATGCAAAAAGGAACGGAATGCTTACATATTTCGTTCCGCGCAAAGCCACGCGATGCATCGTGTGTGACCGAGCGTCCACGATATCGTAAGTTATTACTGCCGGTGTCATACCGGCCACGTTCTGCATCTCTCGCGCCCTTGCCGCCGCCTTGTACTTTTGTATGTTTGTCCTGCGTAAACATCGCCCGTGCAAAATACTTTTCGAGGTTACGCTGGAGGCCGTTGTGCCAGGGTAAATAATATTCAGGCGTCTCTTCAACCGACACTCGAGAGGACGTCCAAAGACCTTTGGTACTTGGCGTCGTATTTCCAGCTCCAGCAACGAAATCTTTAAACTTACGAAAGCTTCCGTGGAATTCTGCGGGGTATATATTTCTCGAGTGGTAAATAATTGCAGAATACGATGGAGGTAAATTGTGGTACGACCAGACAGGTCATTTTGTTATGCAGATACGTGTCAAAAATTTGAGATAAATTTCTTTCGGTTGGTGCTTCGTATTTTTTTTACAAAATTTACATATTTTGAAGTTTGTTGAATATACACGCGTAATTGTTCTCAATGAGCAAATAGTATTATTGTACTTTTCTTTAGAGAGAGACAAAAGTTTAATTGTTTTCCTTCTCGGTGTACCTATTAGGAATTGTGTCGCCTTGAGGAATTAGAACTGTTCCTTTAATAGTACTTACCTACGTTTGTGATTCGCTCGTCCTATTTTGGAGATTCCCTGGTCTTGTTTGTTCGAAGAGAATTCCAAAGTGATTTATGCACAGGAGCATTACAATCGCTAGATTCATCACGCGGGAACGTATAAGTGCATCGCTTCTTGTCCTAATACATAAAGCCCTCGACATTCCTGAAGATGAGTCATTTCATCAAAGTTGCTCTGGCTGCGGTTCGTTCGATACGTAGATCGAATCATCGTTTCAAGGTTCTGCAGAGTAATTCTTGGACGTACTTACCGGCTGGGTTAGCTGATACATTGTTTAAAATAATTAGAGGCGCACCTATTCTAATGACTTCGTGGATTAGTATTAATAAGCTGGTCAAAATTTTAAGGAGGCAGGCCTACCTAGAACGGTCAAAACAACATGCTTCTTTGAGAATTTGTTCTAGGAAAACCGATAAACTTTTATTTTTAAGCATTAGTCCGTTGGAAAGAGTATATCTTACGGATATTTCAGTATTTTTTTGTGGTAAAAAGTCGTGAAAGGTTTGTGAGTTCCAGGCGATGCCCGAGACGTCCTTTTTTTTACGAACTTTGCAGTGCCAACCGTAGCTCGGTGCAGGATCATCCAAAATTGAAAATTCGCATTTTCTTAGACCATGTATGAAATTATCACTTTATCGGGCCTGATTTTGGAAAAATTATTTTGAGACACAATGGCGACTGTGCAAAGTTGAAGCATCGATATTTGGCAAAAATATCGCTCGTTTTTCGACTGTAAAAAATCTAGGCAATAAAAAAGGAAAAGCTTCCGATATCGCTTAGATTTTAAACTATAAAACAAGCCTGCAAAGCCGCGAGTAAATCGGTTCCTTAATCTTTGAGTTATTGTCACCAACTTTGGAAACACAATTTTGAGGAAAACGCATTTAACGTTTTGGGTCCGAGCGCTACACCGAGGAACACCTATCCACTTACACGCGCTTAACTTTGTCAATTTTTGTCGGATTGACTTGACACTTTCAGGGAATATTTTCAAGATGTTTATATTTCAAGAAAATATAAAAATCTAAACATCGATTTTTCGAAAATTTCTAGGTAGGCCTCCTCCTTTAACGAAAGTATTTAAATGAACAGGAGGATTTTTGTTTCCAAATTTACTTCATTTTAAAACAATTAGTTTGGAGAGGTATCGCCAAAGGGGATAATTTTGGCCACAAAACTAGATTTTAAAAGAAATTTCTCTAGAAGTAGGCAATAAGTTCTATCCAAGTAAAACATCATTAAATATTTTAATTTAACAGAGTTGGAACAATTTCAAAATTGATTCAATATGACAACTCAGATATGAATTATTGCTAATTTGCTGCATGAAAAGAAAGTTAGGTAATTGTTTTTGAAGTTGTCCCAAGCCTCCGTGTTTAAAGATCGCCCGGTGAAAACAGCTAAAATAAAAACATTTTGTTACCTTTTCCATTTGGACCATTTCACAAGAGGGTTAATTTGCATAAAATTCTCATTTCCGTTGAAAGAAATGCGGAAAATCAGTAAGCTTCCGGTTGATCTGAAACACCCGGTGGGAGTAGTTACACAGGGCAGCAAAAGAACCGTAAAATTTGATCCTTAAAAAAGATCCATCCGCTACCTGTGTCACGTACCGCTTAGGCATACCGCGGTGTGCGAGATTAACTATACGATACCAGAACCGTAATGAATAATATCGCGATGATGTCACGATAGGTCTTCGTACGTGGTCGCTGCCTTTTTTTAGTGGTCCTCAAAGAAGCAAGATCAACAAAAAAAGAAGGACTCGAAGAAAGATATACCGCACACAGGTACGACGGAACCTTCCACGGAAAACGAGGGAAGAAATGAAGAAACCATAACGAACACGGTGATCGACGGCAAATATCAAAGCCTCGCGCAATTAGATGATGCTCGAAGCGTAGGCAGGAATGCCTGGACTTTCCATCCCCGTCCTTATAATTTCCAAGCGTAATAACGATTCCGCCCTAACGATAAGTAGAGGCGCGTCGAAGGTTCTCGACTTTACGACCAGCCTAGCCTGGAATCCATCATTTCTCTAGGATCCACTTAAAGTTCCTCTCCTCGACGACGGTTTCGTGGAAACCGCCTAGCCTGCTCGCATAAACGGCCCATCCGAGATATTTCCACTTCCCCCGATCCCATTCGGTCGGGTCTGGTGGAGGGGTGGGTGAAAATAAGCGGGCAGCGTCCGCGGGGAAATTCTTTGAGTGGAGAAATTAGCGAGCTGTCGACGTCATAAATTTCTTGGCGCTCGATCACGAGTTCACCCCTCCGAGGGAAATGGAACGATGTTTCTTATTGTTGCTGGACCATTTCGGGTTTCTTATGATTATTAGAACGGCGCAGGGGCACGTATACAGGCTCAGGTATACACGCGACCCGAAAGCGGCCGAGAATTCCAAGCTATTTTTCTCGTGGAAATCACAAAGAATGTGGTCGAAGGCGGAACGCGCGCAGGTGCTTCTATCCCCTTCTCCCCCTCTCTCTCTCTCTCTCGGGTCCGTCGGGGCCTGATTCTGCTCCGGTTCCTCCCATTCCCTCTGGGCAGCGGCCTGCCCCCGTCCAGCTGTAAAAATTGTCTACGAGGGTCTAAATATTCGGTGGATACCGCGGGGTGATTATAATTCTTGGCCCGAGAGTTGCCTGGAACGAAGGAATGCCGTGGGGCGGCTAAGACAAAGCGCGATCTCCCTCTTCGCCCTTTATCTCTCCAGCGTTGAAGATTAGTATCTATAGTCGGACGACAGATGGTGGTCGGTAGCCGCGCAGTCCAGATTCTATATAAAGTCTGGAACCAGCTTCTCTTCTGCCTCCTCTTCGTCGTTTTCGTCTTTTTCGTCTTTTTCCTTCCTTCCTTTCCCTTTCCTCGCCGTTACACCTCTAGTCCTGCTCCTCTTTCCACGCATTCAACCTTCCCCCCCCCCTTTATACACTTATCCCTCTCTTTCTCATTTCGCGCTTATAATCGATCGAACGCAACTCGGCGTCGAATTTGCGCGATCGTAACAACCGGTAACGCTAGATCGCGGGTCACCACGCGAAATGAAAGTCTAATTCAGTCCGAGCGCCTCGTAAATATTGCATTTCTTATCGTGCGCTCGCCACGTTACGCAACGTTATCGCGGCGCAACGTGCATTTCTTCTTCGGTGGCGGAGGATATTGTCGATCTAAGTTCGGGTGAAATCGCACCTCGAGGGTGCGCTGGATGGTCGGGATTGAATCATTTGGCGAGCGAGGTCGCTCCCTCCGTTTTGGTACTGCAGATATGCGAAGGTGACCTTCTTTCGAGACGGGGAGTTTTTTTTTCGGCTTGACTGAGCGCCTCTCTCGCTCATGCGCAGGAGGTAGGGGTGATAGCGCTCACCTTAGTTCGAGACAATACTGA
Source organism: Andrena dorsata (assembly GCA_929108735.1). Taxonomy (NCBI): domain Eukaryota; kingdom Metazoa; phylum Arthropoda; class Insecta; order Hymenoptera; family Andrenidae; genus Andrena; species Andrena dorsata. The sequence continues at coordinate 78,168,479 of OV815488.1, read as the reverse complement.
GTACACTTATGCAGACGTCGCTCCAGACTATAAGTCGATCTTCGATATGGAATTGATCCCCTTTCTCTGGCAACGTTGTAGGTTTTTAACGCATGCTCAATTCAGGGTAGAGGATACCGTGCTAACGGCTCTTGCGAATTTTCGGCCACGGGACAGCTGATGTGCTCGGGCTTAACGCATGCTTCCGCTCCGCTCGTACCAGCGGCGGTTAGGAGGCCCCGATGGAAACGTAATCGCCGGGGAAAGGGAGGGGGAGAATATTGGCCTGGCGAGATCGGGCCCGGCCAGCCTCCTTTTTCCGTATCCTCCTCTCGAAACTCGCAACGGGCAGGTTGCGCCGCGCTCACGGGGTGTCCGCGATTATCATAATTATATCTCGACGCGATGAGTCATACACCGTGTGCGCTGGTAACACGAGCAACGAGAGGAGAACGCATCGTTTGCGCGCGTCCGGTCGCCTTGCACCGTTTCGAATCGCTTGGTCGAAAACCAGCGCGGTCGTTTCGTTCTTTCGGCTCCAGCCACGTGTACAGTGGCGGTCAAAAGAAAGTTCATATCGTTCTAATGTTCATGCAATAAACTTAACACTAGGCTTTAGGTATTATGTTGACTTTAGAAGCCGTTTTATTTTTATCACTACTGTACGCAGCTGTACACGGGTGTGTCGGTCAAAATTGGAAATGGTACGTTTGCGAGGAAACATGGGATAGGTTCTTGAAACGAGTAAAACTGTTTTTCACCGACTTCAAAACGGAGGAGGTTATAGATTCGACCCGTATGTGTTTTTTTATGTTTGTCCCCGCGTAATTCCGCAGCATGTTGTGTCAATAGATATATAAACCATCAAATAAAAAAATTTACAAAAAGTTATAACCGACTTAAAAAGTGTATTAAAAAGTAAAAAATTATATTTCCCTAATTTAATCTACAACTCTCGATTTTTTTAAGTCGGGGCGCCAGATTTACGCAGTGCAAATGATGAGGCGGCGACATAAAAAAATGAGAGTTGTAGATTAAATAAGGGAAAAATATTGTTTTACTTTTTAGTGCATTTTTATTTTTTTGAATTTGGTTTTAATTTTTTTATTTTATTATTTTATTAGATAGAAGATGGCGGGTTGACTAGATTCTTGGAGTATTTTTAATTATATAATTGGTGGAAAAATTTGAATAGCTTGGAAGGTTAGAATTTATTTTTTTTTAGTCGAGTTGCTGCGTGGTATACCTACTATTGTGGCATTTTCTGGTGTGCTATTGGAATATATTCTGCAGTTACTTAAATTATTTCGGCGCATTACGTTCCTGGAAGTTTCCATTTGGATAAGTCAGATTTTACGAAAGCGAACGCCAGCCTCGATTTTAACGATGCACTTAAGCCGAATGAAAACAGAAAATCGACGTGGGCAAATAATATGTACATCGACCACGGTGCACCTTGAACTCTCTTGAAGTGTAGGCGACATTTCGAAAACATGAAATGAGACTTGCGAAAAAGGAGAGGTAAATACCTGCGAGATGTTATCTGACAGCTGGTTAATGGGAAGGAGGGTGACTAATTTACAAGGTCTGCGAATGTACATAATCTTCTGTTACTAAAAATCGCGGCGACAGTCGTGAGTCACTCATCTTTATTTCAACGATAAGCACATTACCAAATTCGTGGTAGCAGTACGTAGGCAGTTGGTAAATAAACTTGCTTAAAATTCTTTTATCAGTCTCGGGTTTTAAGGTTTTGCCGAATTCCTCAAATTATCGGGTGTTCTGCAACGAAACCGATAAATTTCACCAAAATTTTCATAAATTACGTTCTCAAAAGAGATAATATCTCAGTCATTATTAAGTATTAGTAGTCACAAAAAATCCTGAATACACATTAATTATGAATAAGTATATATAGAAACTTTCATAATACTACACCTTATAGTTTATTAAAAAAAATTACCCAAAATCGTCTTAAAATCGGACCACTTAAAATGGAAATACCCCGTAACCATAGAATACTAATGTACCTACGTAATAAATATTTACGCGCATGTCTAACACTTCTAAGAATCGCTGCTTTGCCAGTACCCCTCCTCTTTTTCCCCACCAGCGGTATTTTATTTTAATTTGTCAGTTTTTTACCGCATAATTTCAAACTTTAACCCTTTGTGGTTACACGATGTGTATCGCACTCCAGGCATTTTTTCCCTTGTTTATATTTTTGTAAATTTTTAGACCTTAATATTGAAATTTAAAAATTTGGTGAATTTTAACAAAAAAAAATCGCTGTTCAGAACTTTTTCCACACAATTTACATTTCTAGAAAAAGACTATTAGAACATGCTAGTGCAATTATCACTGAAAAGTTAAAAGATTCAAAAATACAAAAAAAAGTAAACAATAATAAAAATAATTTTAAATACCGATAAAAATTGAAATAAATGTTAATGATAAAATTCACTAAAGAACACATTACAAGCTATGTACATTTAATAATAAGCACATACCGAAGAATATTAGTATTCTAAAATTAAGACCGAAAATGGCCCCATTTAAGGATACCGCACGGAAACTCAAGAAATCTGTACGTCCACCCCGAGCAATCTCCATTTTCGGTGCATCCCCGTGTCTTCGATAAGCGCCAGGCATATTCAGGTGCGCGTACTTTCAGCTGTCCCACCCAGTATGAAATGTAAAACAGCGCACGTAGTGGTGTTCTATGTAGAACGTAGGATTTACAGATGGCCGTGGTCGACCTGCATAATCCCGGTGCACGATCCATAATGCATCGACGAGCACCGCCTGCCTGATCACAATTTATAATTTATTGCCAAGTTGCGAAGCTGCATCTCCCGTGGCTTTTTTCCCCCCGCCCCCCCCTCCCTCCCCCGCTCCCCTTTCCCTTGACTTGGCGAGGCACGTTGATTGTTGGCGGCGCTGCCGAGTCCCTCTGGTAGTTAGCAGCTTCCCTCGCGGAGGGCACGCTGGAATTCCGTTGATTTAAATGGCGCTCAAGGTGAGCGTTCCGATTGAATTTACGTCCCGTGGCTTTTCCACCGAGCCTCGTTATTTACGTGCGAATATTACGGCCTGGGGATTCCGCGGCGCGTTTCGTACCCGCGGAAATCGGGGAGCCAGTGTATAATTCCTCGGTCACCGGCAGCCACGAGAGCAGGGGTTGCGTCGTAGATTCTTCTGTCTACGATTTACAATGCCAGCTTCAAGCTGGCGGAAGCTACGTGGGCGCTGTATAAATCAATTTAACGCGTTTCTATGGCATCCCGAAGCTTGTTGGAAAGGCGGGCTGTAAATTTCGCGATTAGCTAGACGCGCTTTGAGTACCGGCGCTTCAAAAGAAATTAAAACATTTGGGGAACTCTGAACTGCGTCGATCTTTCACGATCGTTCGATTAGAGTTTTCTAACAGACCTGTGAGTTTATAATTGAAATTAGGATTAAAGGTTTAATGCAACGTAAATTTATCGGGGCAGGGCCGTAACGTTATACCCCGCGGGAAGTGCGCATGCGCGGTGCGAAACGATTTATAAGGTGGCTCCTTTTGATATGGCGATTTCTCAGGAGGCAGAGCATCGCGAAAGAATCTCTCAATTTATGTGGTACCATCATTGATATTCCCGTCGGGGAGCACGACTCCTCTCGGGGCGAAGTTAGGGAGAGCGTGCCATAGAAAGGAATTTATGCGAAGGGCTTGCGGTGCTCCGACCTTCACGGTCACGTTGCAGCCGGACCTCAAACCGCACGAAGGTTATTCCGAACAATTCCACGCCTTGTCTCTGACTTGCAGGACCAGGTCACAGAATAGAACGACACTATTGTGTGCCGCAGCCGGCTCGCGCGCGCGCGCACGTGCAGCGATTTTTATCGCGATCGCCCGCTACGAAAATTCCAACGGGATATTTAAAGGCATTCCATTGTTGGAAGGAATTCTTCTTCTCTTTTGCCCCCTCCCTGCCGCCTCACCCTGGTCGCGTTCGATTCAACGCGCAGCACCATTTTGGCAACCCCGTCGAAGGGACTTCTAAGATAATTCCCAATTAAATTAGAATTATATTCTGCATTCTTTCCCCCGCATAAACCATTACCACTGCCATGCGATATTATCCTCAGAAATAGTTGCGTCCCGGGCCAGGAATAGTTCCGTTGCGCGAGTAAAGAAACGCTCTGTATACCATCCTAACGAGATTAGAAAGGCTGCCATTCGGTAGTTCGCTGGAAGATGATTGATAGACTGAAGAAACGTCGAATCACATTGAATATACAACGCGAGCCTGTAGAGCGTTTTAAATAATAAGGAACTGAATCGATTAAACGTCACAAGCTTCCACAATGCCACCATAGAGATCCACGATCCCTCCGCGAAGCATTAAACAATCCCTGCATTTGGATCGACTCGATTTCAGTCCTCGGTATCTTCCAGCCAGCGGAAACGCTCGCAGTCGGCGATATTCCACCGTCCATCCCTATATCGAAAGATCAACGGCGCGCCGTCCCCGTCGCGATTACAATTTCAGATCGATTCGTACGTCAGCCGGCGTGGTATGAGCCCCTTTTACCGTAAACAGTGAACAATGGTGCCGGGACGGGATAAAAATAATCCCCGTGGAAGAGCGCCCGGGGCCGGCGGTGCTCGTCGGGCCTTCGTAGCGATCCGCCGCCGCGCGTCTTCCTCCGGTAGAAATGGCGAGGAACGCGAGAACTACTCGTTATGCACCCGAGCGGCGGGCAGATAGGAGAGGCCCCCCCTCCCCCCAACCCCTCCCAGTGTGTACACGCTCGTATATACCGATCGGGCCGCGGAATCGTCGTGGATTCTGTTTCTTCGTTCTGCTTCTGGCGGAGGAAAGAAACCCGCTGGCAAGGCCCGCGGATCGTGAGCTCCGAACGGGTGTGAATGCCCGTACGTGCCAGAAACGAATAATGAAGCCGCGGTACGATCCACGATAAAACCTGATGCCGTTGGAACGCCACTCACGTACGAATCCTTTACCTTGTACCCGATTTGCGAGCGAGCTGGTCAACACCGCCGTGCCTAAGAGCCGCGTTGCCCCGAGACTCGCTTATACGGGCCCACCGAACGCTGCGGTCGCTTTCCCCCCACCCCCCGCCCCTCCCCGACGTTCGGTTACACCGGGACCGGCGACGCCACCGCGCGAACTTTCACGCGTGTAGAGAGTCGTTTCGTACAACGGTTCCCAATCCCCCCCCCCCCTCGCTCGGCGAATCGCCTCGAAGCAGGCTTAATCCGCTTAACGCGTTATACACGCTTTGTCGCCTTGTCTTTTCGTCCTCGGGTCGGCGCGGATGATCGGGCCCCGCGTGGAACGGTCGTGACATTCGGGATAGGTCGCGTGATCACGTCCGTGCGATCGAAGACCGAGTGGAACGCGTTAATGCTCCGCTTTTCGTGCGGGGATTTAGATTTTATTGAATCTATGAATGGACAATAGCGGAAGAGAATTTATATAGGAATGATCAATAGGTTTTTATTTCTGATCATAAGTTGAATGCTATTGCCCTACTTTATCTATATTTTACATTTATCCGTTTCTCACAGCTATCTTCTTCTTAACAGAACAATTCACCCTTCGTGTCTTCATTTAAATTCAGAGCCCCAAGGCGCTAAAAGTAGCCACGGAATTATCCAACATCTGGGCTAGATGAACAAGCTACGCTCGCCTTCTCTTTTCGCGATACCGTGGGGCCCTCGTGAGGCCCATAAGGCACGTCGAATAAATTTCCGCGGCGCTCCGTTACGTTCCCGCCGGTTGCTTTCTCCGTGGCCCGAAGCTTTCTTAAAAATATCCCGCCGTCCCCCTACTCGGAATTCGACCATCCGGCGATCGGGCCCCGGCTCTCGCGCGGCCAATACCGACGGGGCCTGTCGGCGTTGGAATTCAGGCAACGTAGAGCAGCGCGTCCGCGCGACGTCGTCCACCCACGTAGTGGAAGCCGAGGAAGTGAGAGAGAGAGAGGAAGAGAGAGAGGGAGCAGAGAGGAAGGAAGAGAGGAGGGCTGCCGTCTGCTGTGCTTCTGAAAATTCATTGCCACTACCCCGGGGCCGTTTTCCCCGGTGTGGTTATTAACGGCGCACTCGAGCGCCCAACGGAGAGCCCGCAAAGCTGCACCACGGAATTTATACGTACTTAAACGCGCTATTATCGTCGTTCGCGCGAGATCGCGTGGGCGCGCGTGGCACTAACTGCCGTACCGTGCATTCGAAAGTCCGTCCGTGGGCCCTTCCTTTGCTTACTTTCTTCTCATTTATTCGCGAAAAGCTCGGTCCACGGGATAGAACACTGTGTTCCTTAATTCCTCCAATAGGGCACTAGTTGATACGCGGAGTGTTCGTTTGGAAAAATGGTGGGAAAATGGGGGTCTTCAGTGGGAGACGTGATTAAGGATTTTTAAAGTACTCCGAGAAGGAGTGACTTAAGAAACGTTGGCTAGAAATTTAATAACACTTTGATTTCTTTTCGCGATAGTTTCTGGAAAGCATTGAAGGTATTATCCGAGAGCCCTGGCTCTTTAGCTCGAAGACAAATCCCAACGAATTTACCAACAGAAGCGATCAATCGGATAGGCTTGACCTATTTAAAGGGGAATTTTGGAAATCCTTGCGCCAGTGGAAGCGTTAAGAGGTCCTCGGCGCCGCTCGCCGTGAGATCCCATGAAATATTCATGCGTGATATTCGTACCATCCTCTGGAACGTATCGCGGGTATCGAGAAACTTGGGTAGCCGGTGAAAGTATAGAGATACCAGCCTCGTGCCGTTCTACGCGCGTACGCGAGCATTTTAATATAATAACGCGACACGCGGTGTCAATGCACCGCGGAAACGCATTTCTCACTTGCAATACCGTGTATCAATTATCCCCGCGAGCCCCATTTCCGGCCCGCGCGCGTTCAATCGCTGCAACGAGACGATCTGAATAAGGGCACCGCAAATATAAAACGTTATATTAAAGTGCCAGCTGCGTGGATATTGTCTGTAAAATACAAATTCCACCGAAAATTACCTGGCAGAATCTATCCCCACTCAGAGTTACTTAGAAAAGGAGCAGCACACTAACATCATGTAGGTACCCAGAATACTCATAAACAAGAATTCCCGTCTAGATGGTATTTAAAGTTTAAAGTCTCCGGCTATGTTGTTCCTGGTTCGATGCATTCATAAGTGCACGCACGAGGATGCACGGAGGCATAAAGTCTCACTGGAGCTGACGACGACGCAGCGGGAAAAGCCGCAGGAAATGGTGAGAAACGCCGGGGTCTTCCGCGGTGTTAATCCGAGCCTGGATACAGGGTGCAGTATGCACTCGGAATGCAGCTCTCAAAGTGGGCTGCTCTTGGCTATCGGCGTGCATCGTGGAACTTGGCTACCTGGTGAAAGTACCTCCACCTTCGCAGCGCGCTGCATGCGTGTAGAAGAATCGCGCGCGCTCTCTCTCTCTCTCTCTCTCTCTCTCTCTCTCTCTCTCTCTCTCTCTCTCTCTCTCTCTCTCTCTCTCTCTCTCTCTCTCTCTCTCTCTCTCTCTCTCTCTCTCTCTCTCTCTCTCTCTCTCTCTCTCTCTCTCTCTCTCTCTCTCTCTCTCTCTCTCTCTCTCTCTCTCTCTCGCGCGCACGTCGATTCCGGCTGTACGCGCAGCCACGACGCGAGATACTGCCAGATAGCGTGGCACGTAGTGTCAATGTACTCCATTGTGTCATCCGTCACGGACTTGTGAGATAACATGCTCCGCAGCGATGGCTATGACCTGACCTATCGCTCAACCGAGCGGGCGAAGTCGACCAGCGAAATATTCCCGTTAAGCGATCTCGTTCCGCGGCGTTCATTCACGAAATCACGTTTCTGCCGCCTAATTGATATTCCGATTGATCTCGCCTGATAAACCGGCACTGGGTGAACGGGGAGCGCGGAAACTCGGTGGCTCGACTTTTTCGCGCGGGTAGCTTTCGGGATATTAATCATTCTCGTTCTATATGGGTACTTCATTTCTCATTAAAATTCCATCACACAATTTTAGCTTACCTTAAAAATAAGAAGAAAATAGTGGCAAGTCCTCTTCGTGGAAAGTAGCGTTCCTTGGCTTCACCACGAATTATTATAAATTAATATAGACAGACTCCCTGATTAATCCGAATTTATAAATACCATAGTGTAATACCCCACTTCGCGAATGGGCCCATAACGCGCTTCAACGTCAGCCACTGGTTGACGGCGGGATTGGAAGATTCCGCGCGGAGCCGCGTTCTGCTCGACATCTTTTTCCCCCGCTGACCGATTAATGCGCGCTTACACCGAGTCAGGCGTCTATGGTCTAATTAACACCCGCTTACGCGCCGCGCGGCGTGTTTCGAGGTGCGATTATCTCGCCCGTGCTCCAGAGAGAGGGGGGGGGGGGGCATATCTATCTGTCAATTTATCGGTGTCCACTTAGCCAGTGCACGTGTGTGCGAGCACGTGCACGCGAATGCAACGCCCACGCGTGGAGCGCAACCTTTCCCCGGTAATGTACGCGCATGCCCGCCACTTATACGCCCGACGAAGCATAATCGAGCATAACTCCCTTATACTTTACGCGGCAGGCCCGCGCCGCGGCCCGGGCTGGCCATTACGCTGGGACTTATGCAACGTTATGCGCGTGCGTGCATACGTGTTTCACCCAACGCGACGATCTTTGGTTATCTTTACGCATTCCAGCCTCCTAGGCGTGGACCGCCCTCCCCCCACCCCCCCCACCCCCCCCTCGCCGTCGCATCCTCGCGGCTTTTGTTCCGTCGCCCCATCGAGCCAGCCTCCTCGTTCCCTTATCGCTATTGGTTCGCAATTAGCGTTCCTTACGCGGCGGTCGCGAGCCTCCGCGTTCCCGTTCGCGCGAGCACGAGAAGGTTGCTCGGCGTCGATTAAGTCGTCCGTGGGACGTAATCGATGTTTATCGCGCATCGCTCGCGGCTCTCATTGTTAGGTCCACGCTAACTAGAGTGTTATACTCTGACTATTTCAAAGTGTCTTTAAATCGGAACTGTTGCGCGGTGGCGGGCGCGGGGACAAATCGATTGAAGCGAATTAAAGCCAACGGTTGGCTTCGACGTGCAATGAGGTTTTGGTGGACGTGTAATTGAAAGGCAGAATGGGAGTAGCGACGCGTAGGAAACGTGGTATGCGGCTGAGCGAGGGTGCGTAATGCCTGGCTGATCTCCTGAGGGGCAGGCAGGCGGCCAGGCGACACGACCTCGCCGCTTCCAGAGAGGAATTCGGCCCTCGAAGCGGATTGACCTGCGTGCCTGTGGCTTCTCCGCGGCGTCGCGCTGTCGTCTGGCTCATTTTTCCCGTGCCGGTGCTTTCGCATCTCTGTTATTAAACTCGAATGGCACGGAACGTCGTTACACGTTAACCGTATGGCTGCCGTATCCGGGAACTATCAAACTAACGACGCCTCGCCCGCGGCCGTTGGGGCCCAAAAATAGTCGGCGGGGCCCCGCCGTATAATTACGATCTCTCTTGGACTCACCAGGATGCGTCCCAGCGATTTAATTCGTGTCTCTCTCTCTCCCTCTCTCCCTCTCTCTCTCTCTCTCTCTCTCTCTCGCTCCCTCTCCGCTCTGCGTTACTCGGACGCCCGTAGGACGCCACTCGGCATACATACATACGTCCACGTAACACGAAATCCCGACGATTCGTTTAGATCATAATTTCGAAGTTCGCGAAGTCGATCATTTCGGGGCCCCGAGTATCTTCCCCGAACAACCCGCACGAAAAACTTCCTCTAATGTGGGGTGCGCGGCCCAGGCTACGCGGTCTTTTTGTAGTCGTTCGGGGCCCGCTGACGTCATGCTTAATCGCGCCCTCGACGGAGGTAGGGTATTGTGGGGCAAGAGTGCGCATTTAAGGGGTCCTGCTCAGTCAGGAGGCCGAAAAAAGGGAGATCTTTGGAAATTTTGTTACTAAAAACTATAACACATTTCTCAAAAAATCTTTTTTCCTTTTAAGGATTGCATCCAGTAGCGTGCATCGTAATTTTTTTATTTAAAAATATTTATCAATAACTAAGTTATTGTCCATCACTCGAAGGTTCTCTCAAATAAAAGGCTTCTGCGGTGACCAAAATATTTAAAAAACCATTCAACCGATTTACTTCAAATTTTACAAGCTTACTATAGGGACAATAAACTAGTATTTCAACGAAGGATTTTTTGAAACATTCATTTGGGAAAAAATGGCTGATGTTTAAAGTCAAAGTTTCTATTTTTACACAAACCGTGCTTGGTTTTCGTCAATTAAAAGAAAACTAAGCATCGGATAAAAAAATCCTTCGTTCAAACACTAGTTTATTGTTCCTATAGTAAGCTTGTAAAATTTGACGTAAATCGGTTGAAGGGTTTTTTTTAAATATTTTGGTCACCGCAGAAGCCTTTTATTTGAGAGAACCTTCGAGTGATATTCAATAACTTAGTTATTGATAAATATTTTTAAATAAAAAAATACTTAAAAGGAAAAAAGATTTTTTGAGAAATGTGTTATAGTTTTTGAGTAACAAAATTTCCAAAGACCACCCTTTTTCGGCCTCCTGACTGAGCATCACCCCTTACAGTTTAGACTTCCCCCGAATCCTTGGTATTACACTGATAGCACACATCATTGTGTAAGAAATAACTATTATCCCTTGTTATTCGATAGACAGTGACTTCATGTAAATTTACCTGTCACAACTTATTTAAAAGTAATATTTCCAAAAAGTGTCAAATGCGAACTTTTATACGGTATAAGTGACAAAAGCTCGCATGTTTTGTTCCTTTCAAAATTTTTCAGAATTAGGTACTAGATGTTATATTTTGAATTTTCTTTTGCTTTTTAAATTATTTATTTGTACGCTCGCATTCAAATTTTCTTTTCATTGCTTCATTTACTTGAAGCTGATTTTTAAATGGGAAGTTTGCAATCGAACACTTGCCTCACTGCATTGTACGAACTCCTGTCCTCACAGCTACTTTTCCATTGTTTAATTAATTCTGTTATCTGTGAGGAGAACTGAAAACTTCTATCAGTACTTTTGAATAGAAGAATTTCAGCTCTTTCAGAAGATATATTAATTAAAATATTTACCGATTTATTGATAGGAATAATATTGATTCCCAAAAATGAGAATATTACATCAGATCCAGTGGCGGATTTAAGAAAAAAGGCCCAGGTGGCAAACGTTCTGAAAGGCCCACTTTTGGAGGAAAATGAAGAGGTCGATTATTAAAAACGGGCTAAGTGTAGTAGTACAGAAAAAAATAGTGTTTGATTAAAATCATACCTTTTTTTAAGATAGGGCCCAAGGGGGCCTTCTAGGCAGAGGCCCATTTTCTCGGGAAAGTGAAGAGGTAGTTTACTAAAAACGGGCCAAGTGTAGTAGTACGAAAAGAATGTAGTGCTTGGATACCTATATCTAATGATAATTTTTTTTGGTCATGGGACCCTGCCGGGGCCTTCTGTGCAGGGGCTTAGGCAGCAACTGCTCATCAGCCGCCCTTTTAAAACCGCCACTGATCAGAACTAACGAATTCAGTACTTACCGCATTGTACGAAGCACAGCTACACAATTAGACACTGGTGACTGTACCTTAACTGACAATTCCCTGTCAATCGCAATTGGCAACTGCCAGAACTCAAACAATGAAATTCGCATAGTGCGAACTTTTACCTACATCTACTCTACTCCTCTGTTTTTCTGAGATTGTTTACCAGGAACATGATGGAACTAGCCTGTCCCACTTGCAATACCAGCTTCACATTAAATCGTTATCTTAATCGACTATTAACCGCAATTTTCTCTCCACCTTTGCATCATTCATTTCTCAGTTCCTCGACGCCCTGATATAAAAACGCTGTTTATTCCGTATTCCAGCTTCGAACGTCGAGTATGTATGTACCTACTGGCAGACACTCGGTAATTAAGAGGCACTTACGTCTCGTTGGTCGATCTCACTATTAGACGCGCATCACGCCGGCTAATTGAACTATTACATCGCCGGAATGCGATGCGTGCACCCCGGGGCCATCAAGCTGATTGCGGCAATAAAATCTGTTTTTCCGCGACGCTCGAAACCCCGCGCATGGCTGAGTGCACTTCAAGCCCCGGTGCTTGATCCACAGACCCCCCCCCCCCCCTCCCTCCGTTTCCGTGCTCCGCGCCGCCGTATGCAGAAGGGCCCCGATGAATGGGCCCCGTCCGCTGCGAAGCGTACGATCGCGGAGTGCATTAAGCGGCGGGCATCCAGCAACGACGGGGCGCAGATTACGGGAGGACCATTTGTGCCATCGCCGTGATTTAACTCCCCGCTGTACTAAATTCCTGGTGACGTGTCCGCTGTCCGTATGCGGCGTAGATACGGCACCGTGGAAAATGGATGAAGTCACCAGCTTTCACACCTCTTTCCTCGCTTTGTCTCGGCCTATCTCGTATTCACGTTGTTATACCTATGCCGCGCCATTAGGAACGCGAACGTTCGGTTCGTTGCTCCACCGATTGCGCACGGAGTGGTCTCCGGGCGGTGTTTATTATTTTCTTGGGACACGTGACGTCGCTAGCGGTTTGTTTGCGAGTTTTCTCGGGGGTATCGTACTAGGAGGCTTGTATGAAATTTATGGGAATATTTGGAGAGTGAATCTTGGTGGAATGTTCATTCTTCGCACGTTAAATCGCAGAAATATTTTACTCTGGCCTAGCGAATCGCCCCTGTCTTCTCCTCCCCATATAAACAACTTTTAAATTTTTAAATAGTTCTTTTCACAACCAATACAGCATCAGGAGTCCGACCCCTCTCTTTCTTCCTCTGTCCCTTGTTTCTCCTCGAATCACGCTTGTTTAAGTGTTTCTGCAGCGTTGATTATGCTAATACGACGCGATAAATTTCGGGAGGATGTTAACAGATCTCTCAGACGGCATTTAGGGCTTTAATTAATTGCACGCCGTCCGGGGTAATTACATCTAGCCTTATTTCACGGTTTACGCCACTTTAATTTGTACTCAATTATACGAATGTTTTTGATGTTTAACGCGCCGTAGACGCCGCTTATCTAGGAGCGTAAAGCCTCTTCTCTTTTCGCGGCGCTGGCTGCCCGTCGTCGCCCCTTTTATCGTCTCGCGAGACGAAGGGTGAATGCTTCGCGATGTCGTAAATGAGCGGGGCCCGGGCAATAACTGCGGCCGATTACGGCAACGGTTATCAGCCCTGGTCGCTTGTTAGCGATGCCCGTCGGTTTAACGATACTTTATATCGTGATAACGCCTCTAGTTCGCTCTTAATATCTACGATCGTAAACCTCCGCTCGGACTGCAAAAGAATCGGTTACGGTGTACGGCTCGCACAGTCTGCGAGAAATCCTTCTCACGGATTTTTCAATCACCTTCCTGTCTTGTTGGCCACGAAGTGACTCCAGCAACGTCGCAGGAGACTGTTAAGTGGAACGTCCCCAGCGGAAATTCCTAGTTTATTCGAAAAATGCCCCTTTCTACACTATTCAGGGAATATTAACTAGAAAGCATAAAAATTTGTGTCTTGACGCAGAAATGTAATTTTTGCTAAATAATTTTGTATGCCGGATGGAGTAAAGTTTCCCAGTCAAGGTTCGGCGTTTCTTTGCCGGCGATCAGGTGTCGATGATTTATTAGTAGATCGCCGAAGACAAATGAATCGGGCCGGGTGGTTTTTCTGCCACAGTGTACGTGCTCCCATGGCAAATGGCTCGATTGGTACACGAAATTCCACGGAATCGCCTTTCTGGGCAGGCTCGCGAGTGCTCTTACATAATGTCTTATGTACTCCTTCGGCACGACCGAATCGAATGCTCTGCTACGGAATGGAATGGAATGGAACCGCTCGGAATGGGGCCACTTGGCTCTACGCTGCTCCAACAACCAAGTTCCTAGAAACGATCTCGCATCTGTTCTTCAATCCAAAGAGATCTCGTCCGATCCATTTGGTCAGCTGTGCAATTTGAAACGTTCGAAGCGGCTGCAGTATTGCGTGCCACTAAATGCTGGATAATGTTTTCGTGTTATTCACGAGAGTCGTATTTTTTAATTGCGTGATAGCAACGTGTAATTGGGTTTGGTGAATGACGAACAGTATCGCGCTGGTCTTTCCTGCAGACACTCTGTCTCACCTCCGGCATTGCCAATCTTTTTCTGTGGTATCGGATAGAGACATCGAGCACAGGCGAAAGAAATCGTTTTCCGCACGAATGCTTCTCATTCTTCTACGTGTAGAGCCGAATCCGGTAAGAAATGTTTATAGTGATGCGATTAAACGCGGTCTTGGCAGATGCACAGGCAGGAAACTATTCCATCTTAATTCTTCCTCTAGTTTCTCCAGTTTTCTGAAATACCGAGCTTACAAAGAGCGGCTTCGAAGATTTGTGACTGTGGAAGACGTTGCAAATTTGTTGAAGAGCTCTAACAAATTTCACTTCGTTTGGCATTTTAAATTTTACCCGGCAGTGCACAGGTGGAGTTTTGAAACACAAGTATCGACCTAGAACCCCAGTAAAAAGTAACATTGATTGACCACGATATAGAAAAATCTGTGTGTTTACGATTATTTATTAACACTCAAACAATGCAGCTCTACGCGAACATTAACACAATTTATTTATTTTTTGGTTAAATATACTGAATGTAAACAATGTATCTGGAAGCTAGACTGAGTGTCAACCCCATTGTTAATGATATAACAGACGGCGATAAGATTTTCTATGAGTAGGAGTCCAGCAGACCCCCACCTGTGCACATTTAGTGGAAATACAGCAGGTGTCCTAATATTTATGAACACCAGTGTGTACCCCTCTTCTTGCTTCCTTCCGACTCCTTGCCTTATAACAAGTTATGCACCTGGCCCGCATTATGTTTCCTATATTAGAACAGACAGATCATCACGTAGTTGAATTCGATAAAAGAGGCTAGACTAGAATCCTCCAGCAATCATTAAGCTATTAATGTAGGCCAGCGTTTCACAATTACGTAAATTTTGTCACGGAACCCTTCGAAATTCGCTAAAATTTAGCGGAACCCTCAATATCCACAGTTTTATATTTTCCATACGGACTTACATTTTGCAGTCAATTGTCATGTTCCTATTTGGATAATTTCCACATTCTTCAATATTTAAATTTCATGATTAGATAACTTTTGGCGGGACCCTAAACTTCGTGAAATGCTGAGACAAATCTTGAAAAGAATCATAATTGGAGGGGCAACGAAATGCTTAAATCGCCTCCACTGCGATAAGAATTTCGCCCCAAGTTTCAACCCATTTCACGGCGACCAGCCTCGCCAGCGCCGAATGAGAAGAATTAAGTTTCATCTGGAAGGGGTCCGCGACACGGCCGCGTTGTAAATACAGAGGAGGAAATGTACGCTTGTTACGTCGCGATGATAAATCAGCGTTTCCTGCGTTACGGCGCATCCCGAGAGTTGGATGCAGGCAGAAACGCACCCCCTTGTACACGCGAGAGGACGAGAGCGGCGCGGCGCACGCATCGAAAGTATACACGGGCGCTATGCGGTTACGTGACACGGCGGATCGTATATATGGGGCCCCGGCTGAATCTATGACGACAGTATAGTCGAGGGGCATTACATGCCCGTCGCGCGCTCACGCGGCAACGGGCCCCGCGATGGCGGCCGGCGAGTCGCGCGCGCCTGCGCGCCGCGGTGTCCAACAAATTGACGAACAAAATGAACGGCATACGTTTGACGCTGATTTATCGCGCCATTGTGCAAACGTCGAACGTTGCATGACGCCGTAACTTATTCTATCCGGGGCGAAGACGGTCGCGCGTTCATCTTTGAATTACAACCGGGAAACGCAAAAACCCCTCTGACGGCCAGAGGAGATTATAAATCGAGGCCTGCCGCGTGGAAAACAAGACGTTAGCGGTGCACGAAGTAACTCTCGGCAATCCAGCGATGCCCCTTTTTTTTTTCCACCGACGGCGATGTGCGTAGAAAAATTGACGAACGCGAGGCGCGCGCGTTGTTGCTGAATGTAGATGGCGCGCTGCGGGGCGCAGTTGCACCAACTTCCCCAATTAGTTGGTACTAATCATCACGCACAGATCGAACCGTAACGCGGTGTCTCTCATTTTCTATTTTTAATGCTTCTTTATGGGACATATGGAAATTTGTTACGCGGTCTATTTACATACCTGCTCGGAGGAGGGAGGGTGTGCTGAATATCTGCGCGTGTTTTGAAAGGGTTAATTATTATTCGCAGCAGACAAGTGTATTGAGTAATTCGATCCGGGTATGCGATACGATTGCGCGGGAACTAACACGGTTCTCGAAATGTAATTAACCGGGAGACGGGCGGTTCCCGATGCGTCAGGTTTGATGTGATTTATCGCGAAAAAGGAGCGTGACTCGTTGGTTGTCGTCGGTGGACCATGGAGCACAGACGGGGAGCGGTATTACTTAATTTGACTCGTAATTTGCGATTTAAAATTCCACGGCATATGGCCTCTTGCGAGCGGGATATCATAAATACCAATAAACGCGTGTTTCGGATTACGTCATGCGATCGACCGCTGAAAAAAGGAGGAAGTTATCGAGAACCGCCGCAGGTGATCGTGGTATCGGACTCGGGAGAGGAATTGCGTAATCGACGAGTTTTCATTTTCGCGCGTGCGACATTGGCATTTGCAACGGGGGGGGGGGGGGCATTCCCCCCTGTGGTCTGTCTTAACACGAGGCTCGCTTTGTTCAAAACTTAATATAAAAACTAAATGGGATATTGCAATTTTGCGGAAATACTTTTAGAAAACAGAACTACGGTAAATTAGAATAATTTAACAGTGAAAATGTTTCGGCGATCACCCCATTCGTCGATGATTTACCAAAGCTAGTAGGGAAGCATGATTATTTATGTGCTGAGTCCGTTGGCAGCGTCGAAGAGTTTCGTGCGCGTCCCAGACGGATTCTCGTAATCATTTTCCAATTACAACATTAGTACACTTTGACCAGGCTGGCAGCAGGTTTGACCAGTTCGTGTATCTAGAACTCATCGCCACTTTCGTTCTCCCTTTTCTTCTCTCTCTCTCCCGCCGCTGGGGGAAGCGACGGCCTAAGCTCCAGAAAATCGTCGGAATAGTCGATTAAGCTCTCAGACGGCGCAGAAGGGTTTTCGGAGGAAGGTTAAGGCGCGCACCGCAGGAGTGGGGGGATGAAAGGGTTGCGTAGCGCGGAAGCTCGCCATTATATTCCCATTATAATCCCATCAGGGGACTCCTCTGCCTAACTGGACAGCTACGAATAATACGACGTATATACGCGCCTCTACCTCCCATTCGGACCGCTCTCAGCTTTCTTCAGCCCGCTGGCTCGTCTATTCGCCGCGATCTTTGTTATTAATTTCGAATTACACGGATTCGTAGGATTTCCCAGGGGAGGAATGCTGACACAACACGCACCAATTATCTCACAATCCATTCCTATCGCGGCATTAGTTATTTGCCTTTAATCTGTGCCCTAGGCATGTTTCACAAAATCGTGGAACTGAACACCTCGTGCTTACATTGCGTTTAAAGCTCGCATCTCACTGTGTCCGCATAAATAACTTAATACTACTACTTCTAATAATTATTCCTAATGGAACTATCGTTATTTCGAAAAGTGCTATTACGGCACCATTGCGTCTTGAGATTCAAAAGACAACCACCAGCTACCGCGAGGATAGCCCACTTCGGCGAGGGTTGCAGCTGCCCGTTCGCGAGCCGAAGAATTCCACTCACCGCCCGTGGCTGCGCAGAATGCTCCCCGTAACAGCAGCATGCGGGCGGTGGTACTTCCGCTGTAGCCACGTCCAAGAGCACTCGATCACGCGAAGGCGGAGAGCAACTGAGAAATAACAAAAGAGCATAGACCGAGAAAGAAAAGAACACGAATGGTATTCGAGCGAAAGAAACATTAACGACAAACGCGATAGAACGAAAAGTTGAGCGAGGGGAAAGGGGTCAAGAAAGGGGGCAGAGGTGGAGAGTGGACAGAGTGGAACGAGAATGAAACGAATAAGGGGGTAGAGTGAAGGAAGGTGGAGGGCGATTATGACGAAGGGAAAGCGTACGAAAGAGTGTAGAGGGGGGAGAGAGTAAAAGGAGAAGAGGATGATGCAGACAACTCTTGGCGCAACTACCCCTACTCGCGGCTCCTCAGCTTCCTTCTCTTTTTCTGCCGGGCATTTCTCTCCTCTTTATCTCAGCTGGGCCCTCGCCTCCCCCTCTCTCTCCCTCTCTTTCTCTCTTCCCTCGACGCGCATAGCGCCCATTCCTCTCGGCCCCTCTCCCCCACCTCCTCCTCCTCCTCCTCCTCTTCTCTTTCTCTCTCGTTCCGTTCGGCCAATTCCTCGTATTATACCAGGTTGCGGCGTGGAATGCGGGCGTCCTTCGTTCGCTTCGAGCAGCGTCCAACCGATGAGCCCCGCTAGCGTTATCCTTCGCCGGTCCTTCGCATGCGCTCCTTAGGGCTCGGTAAAATTAACCTGGAATACTCGGGCCCGAGACGCTCCTCGGGCCCCTCGGCCGGCTCCGCTGCTCTCTTCCTTCTCCGGCCACGGACGGTTTCGTTAAACTCGCTCACGCGGTTTGCACCAACACGACATGCCTTCCTCCGCGTATACGCGCCTCACCTCTTGCCTCCCCTGTCCGTGTCCGCGCGCGCGCGCATCCATGTGCGTGGCCACAATCACGATCGGGAGAGAGAGAGAGAGAGTGATAGAGGGAAGGCGCGAGGGGTGCGGGATGATCACGACGGCATACTTCGCGCGGGTTTCTCGGGTTTATTGACGATGAAATTAAGGCGATTTGTCGAAGTAGAGCGGTTTTACCCGGGCCTCTACTCGCGCACCTTCGAGACCGCGGGGGGACCGCGTTCCTCGCCTTTGGCCCCCGATACGCCACGATTTGCTTTCCCGAGGCACGCACGGGGTGATTTGCTACGGTGGTTGAGGAATTCGGGGCGTGCAGTGGAAAATTGAAGGGGCAACCTGGGCCCATCAATGAAATTGATGTGGCGCGCCGGGTCGAGGAATTCAGGGGCGTGCAGTACCCATAGTAAATTGAATAGAAAAACACGATGCGGTAAAAAGCTATCCGGTTATCCCACTGTTCGCTTTCAGCCATTTATCATTCGACGTTCGGTGAACGATACTGTACATATATTTAGTCTCAAGTTTCAACACACCGTTCGGATGCTCGTAGCGAAGTTACGTACCTCCCGAAAAATCCTCGTTTCGCGCCGAATTGTGTCAGGGGCGTTCTGCATTCGCTCAGATTCGCCTCTCCGAATCTGTTCATGGTTAATTTCAGACGATCGAAGTGAACTCTTCGCGTGTCCTTCTAAAGGCATATCCAGAACCCTCGAGGCCCTGAATTTCGCAATTTAAACAGGGAATGGTCCTTTCTAGCTAAGCCACGAATTCGCCCCACAGCCTGTACCTACATCCCCTCCACATTCTTCAGGCCGCTGGCCAGCGAGAATCTGTTGGAATATCTGCGCGCGAAGGATGGCCGTTTTCCTCGCCGTGTCGGAGATTATTGCGGTAAAATATTCAATGTTGCGGAAAGCAACATGCAATCTCCTCACGCGAACGCGTTTCCCTCTACAAGCGTCTACACCCGCGGATGGCATCCATTCCTCTCGTACATCTGAATGGGCGATACCTACTTTTTCACCGCGTGCGCGTGGTGGTTTACGTTCGATCGCTGGTGCCCGAGCGGAATCGAATCGCGCACCCGACCGGGGTAATGTAATCTAACGTTCGCCTGTGTGTTGCAGGTGCACCAGTGTGAAGCCAGAGGCGGAGGGTTCGGAGAACGGGAGAATCTAGGTATGTTGCCTTTGCAATATTCCAAACAGAGCACACCTCGAAAATCATCGCGTTACTCGGGCCGCGCTGCAATTACCGAGTAATTAATAAAACAGGAGTTTGATCGTCTCGACGTCATTAATCCCGAGGAAAGATTCCCGTCGGCTCGTTAATTACCAGTGCCTTCGAACGCTCTGTTAAGTTATGTAATTTATGTACATACGGTTCAATTATTCGCGGGGGGACGTTAAACTGAGCATTAGAAACCAGCAATGGACGTAAATTTTTCTGAGTTTATTAAATACGTGGCAAAGGGTGATTAATTTTTATTATTTTATTTAGAAACGAACAGGTTTATTAGATCGCAGTAAAAGTTCATTTGCTAGGCGATGTCAAGTATACAGAAATGTCTTCTTTACTACTAGAAACGTGGCGGCAGGTTTTAGATAGCCGAGGATAATAGTTTGATTAATAAAACACGTACCTAATACACAGCCTGTTCCGAGGTATATTCGACGAAACTTTTCCCACGTGTTCGGCAAGTGATTCTGAATAAAAAATGTCCCACCTGTGCACCTACGTCTATTTCGTTCTGTCCGCCAATTACATCAGAAATAACAGACTAGATATGCTTCCAGCAAAACGGTAATCCAGACGTAGGCACTTTCTTCCTTTTATGAGCGCGTTGGAAACGTTTGTTGAACACGTCGCGGAGCACCCTGCAATTTTTTACTTTTAATAAAGATGTCGGTGCAATGTAGCGACCTAATATCCTTATCTGGAACGTGTCTAACCACGTGAGTAATTGAAACGTATGAATCACATCCGGCCGCGTCGCGCGGATATTCGGATCAACGAGCCAGCATCTGGCCGACGGAAAATTGTAAGTCGAAGACATTTCTTGCCACGGCGCGATCGTTCCATACCGCTTGATCGATGGTATCCGTAATAAGAGTAAAGACCGCGGCCAGTCGGTTCCTATCGACGTTAAACGGTCTGGCGTAGCCGGTCATTTCGGTTTGTTCGTTTCCATCGAGCCGTCCAGCGTAAAGTCTAGGTTTCAATTACGTGCCGTCGATCCGATGCGCGCCACGTCTGTGTGGGTATGCACGGAGATGCAAGCGCAACGTGCATCGGATGCCTCGTTAGCTCGGGCACAGTCGCTGCAACTAATACTTACGCAATTAACGATGCGTCTTATGGACACATAGGTGCACGGTACCGGGAAAGTCAGTCGCCAGACCACGCGGTCTTATTCGTTTCGTCTCGTCTGAACAGAGAACAACTGTTCCCCGTACGGAAACCGCGGAAACATGAATTGCACTCTGCTGTTAGGGTGTATCCTCATTCGATTGCGGCCTTTCCAACGTAAATGCGCGGCCAGCGGCTTCGCTTTACATGGCTGGCATCTGCTTCGCGAACTTGTTTACAATATTTTCTGGATATAGTCTAGGGCGTAGATTCTTCGCCTAATATTTAAGAAGTCGAAATATCATAAATCATAAATGAAAGTCGAGGATATATCGTTGAGCTACTTATCGACGTTCGTTTATATTGGATAGGTTACCCTCGAATAGGCTAACAAAGATCTCGAACCCGGAAATTCAAAAAATTCTGAAACTTTGTGAATATGTAGTGGATTTCCTCCTGATTACCACGCAATTTTTATTTGCTGCCCAAATTGAGTCTATGGAGGCGAGATTAACCCCTGTAAATTCGGCTATTTTTAGGTTTTATTTTGTTTCAAGACAAACCTTCTTTTAATTGGACCTATCAAGTGGAAAAAGTTTTATCAACTGTTTTAACAAGCTAGCTTGGCTAAGAAATATGACAAGTGTGCTACGAAGACTGGAGCAACTTCACACGGTTTTGCATTCGGTTTTTCAACATTAATTCTACAATATTTTATAAATACAGTGTCTTGATTCTAACTCAGTGACGAACAACCTTTGGCTCGTAGTGGGTCAAAAGTGGAAACCTAATACTCTACGCGGATCGCGATATTAAATACTTAAATATATTACTCCATCAAAGAATTTTAATTTATGGGATGAATTTGTTATTTCCGACATACATTTAGAATCGAAACAATTGCGGACCGCGGGTTGCTCGCCACTGTTCTCGACTCTGTCCTAGACCGTATTCGCGAAATCTTGCGTATAGTAAAAGCGTTCACGAGGCGGATGCAAACCGTGTGAAGTTGGTCCATTCTCCCTGGTGTATGTACTCGCGGTAGTTAGAACGACTTATTTTCAGCCGGGTGTACCTGCATGGTTTCCCAGGCAATCTCGAAAGTCATTTTTTCTCCCGCGTAGCCTCGCACAATGAACCTTCGATGCTTTTCCCCCTGTGGTCATTATCATCGATCGGATCACGCGTGTCAGACGATAACCATGGGAACCGTTCTATCCATCGGTATGCATATTCATGAGCCTTTCATAACGCGGCCCGTTTCGCGCAGCAATTACCACGGATTGATTTAGTTTCTTACCTCATTGTTATTCTAATATCGCGTAATAACCTCGCGTCGTTAAGTGTTTAATAATCGGTACGAAGGCGGCCAGCTCTCGTTACCGCAGATACGCGGAATCTCTGGTGAATTCCTGTGTCTCTATTTTCTTCTTCCAATTAATTACGCGCGTCTGACGTTAACGAGAGACGATTTAACTGGAAAGCTGACGTACTAGCTGCTGCAAAAGGGTCAATTATCTTCTAACGACTCCTATGCATCGTTCTATCGAAACCACGAAGACTATACAATAAAGACTAGCATAATTGCCACTATATAATTACAAGCATATATCCCATAAAAGATTACAACTATTTCTTCACGCTCATTTCACTTATATCATAAAGCACGCCTATATACCATTTCATACTTATCACAGAAAACTGTTTTCATTATCACTAATCTTCTGCATCATATCATGCACTTACCTTTTACCCTTTTCTCCTACAACATATCGCAACGTCTCCGAATTAAATATTACCGCGTAACCCTTCCAAGCTCATTAAAATTTACCGGGACCCCCAGACTCAGCAACTTTTTTTAATATTTAAATTTTAGTATAAGATAACTTCGCGGAGCCCAATCGCGAAGAACTTACGTATCGAACTTCGCTATCTACCTGCGCAGCAGCGCAATATTATTATAATATTCGCACAAAGCGTTCATAAATATTTCCGCGGTGCCTCCGGTTGCCAGTGAAAAACACCGTTCACCGTAAATTCGCGAGGAATGCTATGCATCTCCGTGCGGAGTGCATCCGTGCAACAGGGTGCACTGCAAGTGCATGTGCACACGCGAACGGCAGGCGTTCGCTTGCAGGTCGACTCTCCCTCGGCGCGCGCGAGTGAATGAGCGAGTACGAAGTTTATTATAATGACGTTATGCGCGTTATACCGCCGTTGCTCGTTAGGCACGTATGCACGGTATGAGGAAACGGAACGCTGGTCGTTCCCCGTGGAAACTATGTGTGTCTCGCGAGGTCGAAAAAATCAGCCGGTGGCTATCTCTCCCGCGGTTTACCCCATACCCTATGGGGGGATCGCCTCGCAAACGCGCGCATTACCCAGTGTTCCTTGATACCGGCGGAACACCGACGGCGTAATTGAGAAATTTATCTCAGAAACTCGTGTCCGATACACCAACTGCATATAACACTCGGTCCTTACAAGTTTCCCTCGATCACGATCGACCGTCTAGCGCTAGTAATGCGGGAGGCCGATGTTGGGTCATTTAAGACCCGCGCTAGGCGATTCTTTGGGTGACATTAAGTCGAAAGTATAGAATGCAATTTATTTAAATAAGAGTCCGTTTTGGAGAAAATCGAGTTTGAATATTCGAGTCACTTTTGCAGCACGATTTCGGAAACACCCTGTGTACTTTAAAGTACTTTGTGATTGAGTTCGAGAACGTTAACGTTAATTACAATTTTGCAGAATTGTTTATTCGGGAGCAGAAATAAATATGTAATGGTTTCGCAAAATTTTTAAGTGGCGATTTTAGTATTGGCACTTCTTGAACTCAACATACCTGGATTTATAAAACGGAATTATTCGTATCGAATGGAATGCTCGATGGAATTCGTAGTTTAGCGTAGTTGGGAATTCACGTTGACGTAATCGACATCGGAAAGGCCCGACGCACATTTCTTTGAAACGTTAATTAATATTCGTCGTTGAGCGTTTGGCCGGCGGTTTTCAATCAAGGTAACCTGTGCCCGCGATGAAATTGAAATTGGAATGATGCGGCGTGCTGGTGGCGCCTCGGGGCGCGAGTTACAATTAAAATGGAACGGTGGTCGAATAAGAGCGTAATGTTGATCGCGAATTCGCATGTGATCCATCATTTGCGCGTTCCATGTGCAATGTGGACGCGGTACGTGCTGAGAGAAAGACTCGTTTCGTCCGCGGAATGCGCGGCATTGTAATGAGAACGCGGGTCGGCGCGATGCAACGCCGCGGCTCGATTATTTCATTTAATTACAGGGAACGGCGGGGCAAAAAGTCACATCCACGGTGATACGCGGCTGTTGGGTTAGGTCTGTGTAAAAAGTAACGCGACTATTGTTTCTGCTTGCCGCGAGATGCTAGAAGAATCTCGGGTCTGCGAAAATGTTCTTGTTTAAATAATTCTGTGCTCTCATTGGGACAAATGGAAACTTAATCTACTTAATCGTGTAGTTTAACTGTTATGGTCATTCGTGACCACTTCTGGACTTTGTTTTGAAATTTTTTTACAATCAGTGCCTGCTTGGGCATTGTTTGAAAAAATATTTTAGAAATGATTACTCAAATAGTAGATTATCTGTTTTTTTTTTTTTATATAATATTCTGTATTTGGTTTCGATATAAAATTAGGTTACTTTTCTTAAATTATTTTTGAGACAGGAGTACCTAGTAGATAAACTAATTCAAATATTATCTTTTAGTTTATGTTTGTATAATAAATAATTTCTGCCCAAGCCTGATAATTAATAGGAGAGTCATAATCTGGATACTTAAAGGGGCTCCCTACCTTGACGGACGAAAAACAAAACCATTAGATATATTTACTTCTAGCTTTGTAGCATGATTTGTCAATCTTTGGAGAATATAAAGAAAAAATTGTATGCAAAAATAGTGCGTATATCCGGAGTTATAGTGCTTTAAATAGGGGGGCCTTACAAAAATCATATGCGCATGGTTAGCATAAAATCAGCCGTTGTAGTTGTCTGAAATAGAAAATTCAAAAATTTGTGTAATCTGTATGAGCGTGGCTATCGTCTGAACTACATTAAATGAGAAATACTGAAAAGTAAACACTATGACAGCGTGTAAACCAGAAATCGATTTCTGCAAAAAATTCTCTGAAAAAAACCGACTTAGTTTTAGTACCCACGAGAATGGGACATCTACTGAAGATATATGTATACCAAGTTTGAAGTAAATCGGATGCATGGTTTTTAAGACATCATGCTAACCAATTCGAAAAACATCGTTTTGAGGAAAATGCATTTCAAGTTTTAGGTACCGGTTTTTCTAAATAATTTTTTTTAAAATGTTGCCTAAAAATGTATAAATATGGGCATAAAGCTTTTAATTAATATAATTTGAGGGTTTCACTTAAAAAAAGTCCCAAATATCACATTCTTTTCAGGCTGTCAAAGTAGGGAGACCTCTTAAATTGGTAATTTAGAAAATGGTTGAATTCGATAATTGAGGCAAACATTTTATTAGATCGGTAATTATTTCAAGTTCAAATTGTTGTTCTCCGCCTCCTCTTATGTATCGAAAATGTTTAGAGATTATGCGGGGCTTAAAATGTTCGCGGTATTGCCATGCATAATACGTGCCACGAATACCAACGCGAATGACGGTGTAATTCCACGGCGGTTCTCGGTAGTGTTTCCCGACTCCCGTTGTTCCGATCTTAATCTATTCCGGAGTAGTCTATTACCGGGGTTTGCTCGAATCGACGTGGAAAAAACGAGCAGAAAAATTGCGCGGATTCTTTACGAGCTCAATTAGCGGAAATTTCTGAGTTTATGAAGGAAAATGCCGGTCGTTCCTTATTCGCTGGCGAACCGTGAAGAGCGTAGGTACTAGTATACCTTTGTACGATGCGCGTATCACGATAGCAAATATGTAATACTTAAACCAGTTCCTCAAGTAGTCGTTAGAAGAAAGTTTCAACAGTGAACGAGGAAAAAAAGTAAGATAATTCCATCAGCCGCAATTGTGAATATTTTAAAATGCGTATTCCGTCGACGAGGGGATTTTAAAATAGATCAGTGATACCAATATAATACGTAAAAATATAAGTTTGAAACTTTCTTTGGACCATCACTGTATATTTCTATGAATTAATATTAATAATTCTTAATCTTTCGATTTCGTCGACGCCTCCAGGTTATCTTTGACAGCTGTTGCC
This sequence comes from Andrena dorsata, assembly GCA_929108735.1. Classification (NCBI taxonomy): domain Eukaryota; kingdom Metazoa; phylum Arthropoda; class Insecta; order Hymenoptera; family Andrenidae; genus Andrena; species Andrena dorsata. Next base: position 78,142,215 of record OV815488.1, on the reverse strand, counting down.
TGTAGAATCGCCAGCAATTTATCCATCGTCATCCTTCCCACGTGAAACGCAAATCCATCGTGCTAAAGATTCGCAGCCCTTACGTAACCCGCGATACTCCGCGTTGTTTGCTAAATACCGTGGAACAGCCAAAGTGCACGGAACGCGCGAATTGCGTAACGCAATTACGGACGAGGAGACACAGGTAGTTGCTCAACCGTGGCTGGCTGGTTGCGTTTCAAAGGGGTTCCGTTTCAAAAGTTCAACGGAAGATTGGCGATTACATTATATATAAGTCTTTGACAAATTTGGGCGTCTTCCTCCTTTCTTGATCTCGTTTTGCTGCTTATAAAATATTAGGAATGTAGATATCGGTAACTAAATATCAGTGGTTCATATCCTATAAACAAGGCGTTCCTGCCCATTTCTTTATTATAATAATATGCTACATCGGATGAAACATGTCTACATGAACAAATTACACGCTGTTCCAACCCATTACTCTAGCATCTCCCAACTCCAAAATTATCCACCGTTTACATCCAACAACCCCGCACGCTGGAGCAGCGAGTCGCCTAATATCGTTCCGCAGAATCGAGTTAAACTCGGGAATAGAATCTCGCTGTGGCAGCTCAACCGAGGAGAGCTCGCTGCAGTATAGACTTGTTTCGAAAGAAGGTGACAGTTCGATCCCAAACCGGCAACTTGGTGATGAACGTTTCTTTATTTTGAACAATTTCATTGTACAGTTTTAACATAAAGAACCATTTAATTTTCATTCCAATGGGTACTATAGTCTTCAAGATACCAATACAAAAAAAAATAGAAAAACTGAGATTAACATCTAACTTATATTTTCACCACGAAGAGCCAAAAAGTAGCAGAAAACAAAAGCCTGATACTCCTATTGAGATTTCCCAGAAGCCTGCAAATTTTACAGAAACTCGGAATTTTCGGTCACTAATTTTCTTCTCTTGTTAGTCCTTCTAGCTCACTCACAATCTGTAAAATTTTCATTCGTCGCGGCAGCTGCAGAATAAGTGGAGGGGATAGCGATCGTCTTCTTTTGAGGCAGAAGTCGGATTCTTCTTTCGAGGCAGAAGCTGCGTTCTTCTTTCGAAACAGAACCCGCGTTCTTCTTTCGAGGCAGAAGCCGCGTCTTTCTTTCGAAGCAGAAGCCGCGTTCTTCTTTCGAGGCAGAAGCCGCGTTCTTCTTTTAACGCAGAAGCCGAGGCACTGCTAACGTTAAGCATTCGAAACGAAAAGCTCCTCGAGGTGGTCCGCTCGGTGTTATTTCCTTACGTAAGCGCTGCACAGTGCACGGGTCGTTGCTTCGTTCTGTATGTCACCGTATGCCGCGCACGGGAACACCAGTCTGACGGCATTCCATCGTGATTTGCGAACGTTTCGGTAAACGTTCAGCACACCCGTGGTCCGCGGTGTTTACGTCTGCCGGTTGCCCGGGGAGGTGGGGAGGAAGAAGAGGAAGAAGAGGGCGACGATGGGGAAGAGGAGGAGGAGGGAACCTTCGCCCCGCAGCGCGGCTCTCCTTCGACGAAAGGAATTCCGAGGATCACCCGGCCGTTCGGTACGAGCAATATCGGCCGTGATTTCGCGGAATCGAGAGCCCCCCCCCCCCCCCCGATTGCTTCGATTACGATTTTTCGACGATCGCCCACTCCTGCCTGGCTCCTTATACGCGACACGTGTCTCGTTCCTCGAATTCGGACTCCGCGGTGGTTTTTGGGTGAAGGCCGATCGCGAGAATCCTCCAACTCGCCGAGCGCGCGGCTCCTCTATCGGTATAGAAACGGACGGTAGTTTATCGTGGTTCCTTTCACGGTCCACTGGGCAGACGCTGCTTGTAGGCGTGTCGTTGGGTAAGTTTTGTTTAATAATGAGTTTTAAGCTTAACCCTTAGTTTACTGAGGTGCGATGAGTGACGTTCTTTGCTGCGTAAGATGGAGTTTTATTTTCGGAAATTCACTTAGCAGGGATGACATCAGCCCATAAAGTCATACCTATTTTTTTATATTTTTTTTTTACTGTATTTAATTGTTGATTGGTGTAGGGAAGTTTCCTCGTCATCGTTGTGGAGAAGTCACCGCGGTTTTGGAAGTCGTTAATAAAGTTCAACGAATTGAATGTCTTGTCAATGTGACTGGCTATAATTTACGGTGAATTATGCACATGTTAAATTTAAATCCCAGGGATTTTAAATTTAAATGTTAGAGATGAAATTTAAATCTTGACATAAGGTATCGCGGTATTGGGCGAAGAGAGTCGTTCTGCCGCGCGATGCCAAAATTAATGGTAACAATATTTCACGCGAAACTTACGATTGGAAGAAATTAAATGATATTACATGGTCAGTGGTTGTATTCGAACTTGCACTTAAGTAGAAAATCAAACGAGAATACTTCGCTCTGCGCAATCGAATAACTGCCATTCGAGGTCATGGTTGCTATCTCTGAATCGTATGTCTGAGAAGTTTCATTGTCGATTTGTAAACGCACTTCTGGCTTCTACAAGCCGAGGAATCGTCGTTACGAAATCTTATCCAGTAGTACGCTATTAGGTAAGAGATTCCCTTGTACGTCTCAGTCGTCCTTTACGCACTATCGATGCGACAATGGGAGTCAGCAGATCAAGGTCCAGTTCCTTCGCCTCCTCCCTCAGAACTAAATTCGAAATCCAACTGGAAATCCATCCCACTAGGAAACTGATAACGGATCCGAGGGGACAGTACCACATGTACGAAAGGCGATACAGATAGAAGTATGAATCATCGTTGTTTTCCCTGCAATAAAGAAAAATTGCTATTTATCGATCGCATGTCGAAGACTCATTGCGTTAAATTGCCTGGATAAAGTGATCACTGAGCTCTATAAACTATAGTTACAAGAAACAGAAACCTAATGGTAGATTGCAAAGGAATATTATTTAACCACGATATTATTCGCATCAGCAAGAATACGTCTTGTTAAATACGTGGAACGCCCATAGGCGTTCAGCAACTATGGTTAAGAGATGCGACTAGAGGGATCCCGCACTGCGACTGACGTCCGCGTATTTTCACGTCGATATTTTTTTTTTTGATAAGCTTCTAAATTATTTTTCTAAATCTGCGCTACTTAAAGTGTTAAGTAAGTAGTAAAGATTCTTTACTGGGAGTAGAAAGGCGGGCTCGACGGTTCGGAGTAGTCAGAATACACAGTGGCGTTGCATTCGGACGTGGATATGACCAGCGTTGGTATCGGTGGTTTTGGTTGTCCGAATCCGATCCAGAGGGAGAAAATAAGGCTTGACAATAGACCAATGACTGCTCCTTTCTGATTGCCCGTCTGCGTGAACATGCCCAGGGTGAAGAGACCGAACACGGGCCCACCGACGACACCGAAGATCGTCAGGGCTGCTTGCAGCAGTCCGCCCAGATAACGTCCCATGAATGCTAGAGCTATACAGGCCGCGCCAACGATGAGGGCCAGAATTTTGCTGATGATGATCGACCCAGTCGCGGTGATCTCTTTCCCTCTGAAACAGATTCGAATACTATCAATGTATCCTGGCATGCGAGAGAAATGAAAGGAAACCTCTGTTACAGTAGTTCACAATTATGGAGTTGAAGTGTTAAATGAAATTAAGTAAAATGAATTAATCATTTACCATTTCAACATCCCAATTCTTTGAGTCGGGATTTCGAAATTATTTCGCGACGTTGCAGGACGAACTTTCTTGGATAGTATTTGAATATTAAATATTACACCTCTTATTTGCTGCACTACTTTTGCTCTGCGTTTTATCTTTCATCACAACCTGTAGAATTCAAAAACACTTCGGATCTCGAAAGTCCCAGCCTCTGGTTCTCACTCACGCCTACAATTAATTCATCATACACTCTCAAATGTACGAACACTTGCAGTAGGTAGTTTACATGTTCAGAGTTTCTAAGCTCCCCTGCCAATATCATTAACACATTTAAACAGAATTTCTCACACAGCTCCCCCAAAATGGTCACAGAAGGATTCCTGATTAATATCCATCTAAATTAAAGCGTTCAAGTTCCCAGAGGCTCGGTTCCCGGTTTCTAACGTCCCAAGTCTCGCGTAGATATAATTGACGAACGCGTCATAAGTTGGCGATCGCTGCGACTCTCACCTTGTACGGCAGAGGGGTTTGATAAAATCTTCGAGCAGCACAGCGGCCAGGGAATTCACCGTGGCGGAGATAGTGCTCAATCCAGCGCTGAAGATGCCTGCTATAAAGAGGCCTGGCACGCCTGGATAGTCAGAGAGCATGTCCATCACGTACAGCGGCATTAATTGATCGTTGGAGGTGATCCGTCCGATCGTCAGGGGGTCGCAGTTCCTATATTTCGTGTATATCGCCAGGCCGGAGAAGCAGAGGCCCAGGGACATCACGGAAGCCATTGGCCAGGTCCACCAGATCGCGAGCTGCGCATCTTTCACATCTCTGAAACAAACCCGGCTGCGTGTATCGGGGCTCCTCGATTATTATTAAAATCCAATCCACCGATAAAGGAACGATTTATCGGACGATCGCCACTGTCGGCATTGCACGCGAGATTGCCACGGATAAAGTCGCAGGAAAATTCCTTCGCCTCTTCGACCATCACGCCATGGGATTGGAGGAGCGCGGTGACGTGCTCTGGGATCAACAGCGTTTGAACTTGCCGAGCAATCTTTTGCTCTCTGAGAGCCAGATTTTCTGGAGGGGTTGTTTCCAGTTCAAAGGGAAGTCGGTGTAATAAGTCGCAATACCTCCTATCTCTGGCAGACACTGCTCTTCTTCGAACTCTATCGTTTCTAAAAGTTCTTCGCGTGTAGATACATATATATCATCCACAAATTCTACAGAATGTGGTCTAAACGGTTTAAAAAATTCTAATGTAACATCAGCTTCCATTGAAAATGATGTGTCTTCTTGCGATTTAACGAGCATATCTTTTATCATGTCGCGTAACTCCATTTCTCTATTATTAATAGGTGTCACATTATTGTTCTCAATTAAGAATGTTGTCATAAGTAAACGAATTATATCTGCAGGTTGTATGGGAACCATTTTCAACACTACACGTTTGTTACACAGAATCAACTTCAAATAAACTAGTATGTCTTATTGTTAATGAGTCTTTACTCTCCAAATGCCTGTGATGCTACTGACAATAATAACGAGTCGAGGTAGTTATTACTTTTGTCGTCAGGACAAACTTATAGAACTGATAATACCTATATCTTATATGCATATGTTATATGTGTATGTATCTTACTTTATCACGTCTGCAGAAAACATGTTTGTACGGTGAAGTGACTTCCCAAAATTGTTCGCCTTCATTTTCCTTTAAAATAATGTATCACCGATAAGAATACTAATATATGTATTCTCATTATTAATGCTCGAGAGAACAATAGACATGAGATAACACTTTGATGGGAGACAAAATTAGGTATATATTCACATCACACAAGTGTTTTCAAAGTTATCTAACTATAGGTACTTAAATCGGTTATTAAACGCCTGCATTATCACGCCTGTTTGGTGGGCAATAAGAGAAAAGTTTGATAATTTATTATGTGTCAAATAAAAAATTCTAATAAAGATAAGTTATATCTAAAGGCCATTCCCAAGGAGTGGAGCATCTTACGAGCCGAGCATTTTATTCGCTCGTCGATCCCCACGCCAGCGAGCTTGTTCGCCGAACCTGCAGTTCGCGAGCGGCGCGCTCGTGTATGGGGCCCTTAACAGTTGCCTTCTTCTCATCTATTTCCTCCCGATATATTTGCCCGATGCATAATTATAGACAAAAGTATATAAATTATCTTACTTTCTTACTACGCGTCGCGTATTATCTCCTAATAAATGTTACAAAAACATTGCTCCTCGTGCAGCTTAAGGCACGTTACAATGGGAGCCAACACTTCTTCGATTGCCGAGGAGCACACTTCTGCAATACAACAATAGTTGAAATTGTATGGAAAAAAAATATGCATTATGCTGTTACATAATTACTTAAACATCCAGTTCAGATTTAACGCGAAAAAAAAAACGAATTTTAGTACACATTCATATTTTTGTTTATAACTCTTTTCTAATTGTTTGAACAATTAATAAAACTTTTACGATTTGATAGATCTAATTAAAAGAAGTAACTTATGTCTTGAAACTTTTTTCTATCTCTTACACATTGCGTGTTACAAAATAAAATCGAACACTAGCCGAATCTCCAGGGGTTAATTTCACCCCCCGAGAGTGATTTTGGGCAGCAAAAAAAATTGCGTTGTAATCAGGAGGAAATCTCCTACATATCCACAAAGTTTCAGAATTTTTTGATTTTCGGGTTCGGGATCTTCCCTTGTTAGTTCAAGCTGGTTAATTATGGAGACCCGATCGGCCGAGAAAGATTCGCCACGAGTCGATAGCAGAGCGTGCACAGGCGTCGGGGTAGAAAGTCCGGGGCTGTACTCACCTGATGGTTAGCATTCGCTGAACTTGAACTTGGTTGCTGCCGTACAAGGAGATGTAGGTGAAGAAACCGCCAAATGTCAAGCTCCACCAGGTGTGTCGTACCGTTGGGTCCATTGAGACGCTGAATGAATCGCACATACACACCATTGTCAGTATCGATACGGCTTGGGACCCTTGCGAAATGGATGTTGGCGGGCGCGATGGGATATTCGAAAGTGTGTTAAACCGCGTCGCGCCTCTGGACGCTAACATTGAAGCGATGTAACGGCGGTTCGCGATATAATGGGAAAGAGAGAAGCAAACCGAAGTGTTGCTGGCGGAGCGTTACACGTGTTTCGCGATGTAATCTCTGGATAATACTGATTTGTAATCGGAGACTTGGAGCGATTTCAGGTGGAAGCGAAGCAGCTTGATATTAAAGTGTGTGTAAATACCGAGGAGGCTGACGGCTCAATGCTAGCTAAAGTAATTTGTCAGCGAGCACTGTTAGAGGCCTCGATTATAATAAAGCAAAAGCAGACGACTGAAGCGAGTGCTTGTGATACCTTGACACTAACAATGCACCACAGTTTTAGCTTATTTACGAACGAGGAATCACCTCCCGCTGTATTTTACTAGAAATTCTATCGCATTTGCAGTCTACGAATACAGAATTTGGTATCGCGTCTAATATGAGGGATGGCTCGAAAGAAGCATGAAATTAATTTGCTCGTAGTGGCTCCGATCGATCGATATTCACTTGTCAAATTCTATCCTGGACCCTTCGGCAGCGATCTCCCAGATCCGCCCGAGGCCTCCGACGTTCACGGCCGCTGTGACGATCACCAGGATTACGGCTACCAGCATCAGAAGGCTTTGGAACACGTCGGTGATGAGGACTGCCTTGATGCCTCCAATGGTCGAATAAAACGTGCAGACTAATCCAATACCGATTACGCTGGCGGTCGTCGAGATACCCGTGGTGGCTTCCAAGGCGAGGGCAGGCGCGTAAAGCACCACCCCGCTGTACAGAAGCAGCTGAAGCTGAAAAGCGATGCTGCCTGCGATCCTCGCGACTGTCCCGAACCGCTTCTGCAGATACTGAAAGCACAGGCAGCTTCCCTTTAACACTCGGACTGGCGTCGACGGTAGTTTCTCAGAGTTCACGAACGTTCACTTTGAACACAATGTGAACTCGGTGTTTGCTTGGTATTTGGGGGCCTTAGCGATCCTTCGCCAGCCCGGAAGTCGAGCTTCCAACGAGTGATCTGGTAATGAAAATTTCAGTTTCTATATTCTCTATTAGATCTCGCGAAAGTGCCGTGTAAAACTCGACCTCGATATTCTGAATTATGCAAGGGGCATATTGACCCAGCATTCATTAGCGCTACTACATTAAGAAAGCAAAGGTTTCCCACCATACAACTTGCGCATCTACATCCTCGAGTTTGCAATGTTCTTCATTGAAGAAAGTCTCCCCTATTCGTCGGTACCACTCTGCCGACGATTTAATAGAGAACATAGAACTTCACTGTTTCACTCGACATTCGAGGCGTTTAACTGGCTTTGATCTGAGCTACTTAGGCAGAGAGGCTCACCTCGAAAGCGCTAGTCGTCCCGTGCTTGAAGAACACTGGCAGGTAGAAGTACGCGACGAACGGTGTGGCCAGGCCGTAGCCGAGATTGATCACGGCGTACTGGGTACCATGGGCGTAATTCTCGGAGCTTACTCCCAGCAAGCTGACCGCGGACAGGTACGAAACCATCAAGCCTATGGCGATTGGTGCCACTTTCATCGATCTGTCCGCCATGAAATATTCCTGCGGCGGGCGACAGGGAAATTACGCGGCGTCACAGATATCGAGCCGAACACTTACCTCCGTTGATTTCTGCTTTCCGCCGGTCAGCCAGTAATACACACCGATCCCAGAGCTGATGAGCATCATTACCACGATCACCGCGTAATCCGCAACTCCCAGGGTAGCCATGGTGTTTCACTCTGGCGCGCTCGCTCCCAGCTGAATTCCAACGGCCGCCACGCGACGACTCCTGTGCCCGACGCTTTTATTTATTTGACGTATCACTTAGACCGGCAATTAAGCACTGGCTGCTCCGTCGCTGGCCATCGTTTAACGCTCAGACGCTGCTCTTCATTTACGTAATGGCCTCGAACGATCAACGACACTTGCTTGCCGATGGAGCCTGATGGATTACCGCGTTCCTTTCAGATCCCAGCTTCATTTGTTTCAGCGAGGTTTTACGCAGGGAAGACTCGATATTCATATATTCACATCGCACGAATTTTCCGTTCCTTATCAATGGAATTGCTTAGGTGTTTTCTGTGCGGACGTTACTGCTGAACAGACACGAAATAATTGCCCGCACTAGCGACTGCTTATCAACTGACGATTTAGTATTTGTCCCCACGTGTCGGCGACACCGTATCATCGATTACGCGCGGGATCTTAGGCGTAAGTACTTCTCGTTATCTCGGGAAAGGCGTTCGAGACGCGCCAGTTAAAAGGATTGTTTTCTGCTTCACGCCGAATTGTTTGCGTGGCGGATTCCGCGGGACACCTCGAGCGCTACAATGTAGATTAAGTGACTGGTAAGAGAGATAAATGCATGCAATAAATTTAATGCCACAGAAGTATGACGAAGTGTCTGGTTTTTGTGTTAGTGTCTATGTTAGACGCATTTTCGAAACGACTTCACGTCGCGATAACGAACTTCAAATTTAGATACGATAGATAACATCCATTGCATCTCAGTTGAGTCACTCGAGTCACTCGAGTGGTTAATTGGAAGTGTTCAATCACACGAACAAACTTGAATTGTAGGTAGATAATATTTATAACATATCGAGTTAACACTTTGAATGGAATGTGCGTTTTTTATGCTCATATTTTCTGGGGTAATCAATAATTCGTGATAATAATAATTCTCTCCATACAAAGATACCGCATTTACATTTGAACGCGGTGGAGTATCGAAACTGTATTTTTAAGGGGACCAGGCACTCAAATCGCTCGGAGATCGAGTATTTTTTACGAATTAATTACAAGGAGATGAATACAAATTGTGACTAGTACTTTTATGCAATGTTTATTAATACTATAAACTGTAAAAAATATTTTTCTACTCTACGGGATACTAATAAACGTGCGTGCTTTCATTTTCTTGTAATTAATTCGCAAAAAATACTTGATTTTCGAGCCATTTGACTGCCTACTTACAATTATGTAGTCCCCTTAATTGTATGTAGTGCGTATTCTCTCTGCTCTGTATTAAAATATTTAACCAAACATTTCATTGATCACAGTTTCACTAACGTTACTGAGCTTCTGTATTTTGCGATCTTCGTAACTCATAACAGTCCGTTCAAACCACGTTACTTTCGAACGGTGGGAAGGTGTTTAATAAAATTTCTAGCGTGATCAATATAATGTGTGGTCGTTGGAAGCGGGTTGGAGCGGGATCCCATAACCCAAGGCTCCCGCAAATTCCTACAACCAAATGCATCGCAGCTGTTCCGTGTTTAAAGCGCACTCTAAAGGAGTCCCCGTGCTCGACGGCCGCGCTATAAAGATTACAGTTATGAAGTATACCGCAAATATTAAGTGAAGGATCCATAGATATCGGATCTATCCTGGGTCTTTACGGTACCAGCGGCAAGCATTTCCTGCGTGCTATCATATAATGCGTTGTTTGCAGGACAAGCGCTTCTTGCGAGCCACCACAGCTTATGCACATTCGCTGGCTGTACAAACCTACGCGTTGAACGTGCGGCTCACGCACTTCCGCGTTCCCGCATCCATAGCCGCGAGGGCGGGTGTCTCTTGCGATTATCGTCGAAATAAATTCCACGGTAACCTGCGGATCTTTTCTTCTCCTTGCCCCCCTTCGTCCTCATTAGAATAGAATCCGCGGCGTCCACGAACCCGGGGATAGAAAGAGAACGTGTCGGGCATTCCTGAATGCTTGCACCGACGTTAGGAATTGACGAATAGATTTGTTCTGCCCCTTGAAGCGAGTATCGTGGGAGGTATAGTTGTGGATAACTGTTGCGATTATGGTTTTGAATATGCTTTGCTGCGGTGAAAATTGTGGTTTTTGCTGGGACTATGAAAAGTGGCGCAGAAGTATATTTTGATATTTAATTGCAGAGAAATAGTAGTCGTGGTATGCTCTTCTCCATTCTGAATTGAGGAACTCAGAGTGGAAAGTTTCTTTGAATGGGAAGTTCTTTTAAATGGGAAGTTCTTTTGAAATTTGAATAGCAAGGATTATAAGAAGGATTGCCACCTTATCAGCATATAAATCCCGGAGTGCTACACATTCCAACACGGAGATTCGAATATAAACCCGAGGATGGAAAAAGCAAAACAAAGTTTTCTTCTCGAATATTCGGAAAATAAATGTGCAATTTTTTTAAGCTCAAATAACTCAGAATTTGAGAGTATCTGTTTTTTTTTAAGTAAATAGCTTTTATCGTATATCAAATTCATATCATTGTATAATAGGGGAGAGTTGCCAATATCGTACTGGTCACCTAAATCGTACCTCATCAATTTCTAAGTAATTAATGAATGTAAACGACATTTGATAATAAAAATATCAAGTAAATGCGAAATGCGAAATAGAAACAAAACATTTTGAGCTTACACCCTATTTTGTGCGTGCTATAAACATTTTAAAAAATCAGGTATGATTGATGTAACTTTTTATCAGTTTATCGTAGCTGGTAATAATCAAACAATACAATTTTGTCCCGTATTTTTGTATTTTTCTAAAAGCAGGTTTAATGTAGAATATTTGACATTCATTTTAAGTGCATATTACATTCATTATAAAGTTTAAATTGATATTTATAAATAAATTGATCGTGTTTCCTAAATCGTACCACTACAATCCTACTAGTAGGATTTGACAATTCGTATGTTTATAGGTTATGTACATATATCATTTACATAGGTTATTGCGGCCTGTGTGTGATCCATGTACATTCGTACATGTAACTATATAATAATCATTACTTTATGTTAAATATTTTCTTCTCTATTTGTTATTTATACTATTGTTTAGTGGAGGTACGACTTTGGAAACCGAGGGGTACGATTTAGGAGACCGGTTGTCCGAATCGTACCTTTGACAGTATGTGACAAAAAGAGTAATAACAAATTAATTTGTTCTGAACAAAAGCCTAAGCATATAATAGTAGGTGCCTAAAAGATCAAGCTACAATATCCAATAGTCATTTGTGTTCATATGAGTACCAAATATAAAATATAACGTAAAATGTCTTAAGTGGTACGATATTGGCATCTCTTTCTTTCCTACAACCCGGAGGTTCTTCCAGTAAACCCGGAGATTTGCTTCAAAACCCGAGGTCTCTGGGCGAAAACCGGCGTAGTGGCAACCCCGAATATAATAGCAATATAAATATTATGGGCCACCCTTAGCCCACGTGGCACAGCACATGTTAATGAAAACAGGAGAAATGTCTTTCTCCGTTTCATTATCCCTTTTCTCCCTGTTCCATAAACAACGCTCCTTATTTCCTCATAGACGCAGTAGAAATAAGTAAGAAGTAACGCAAGGAGCTCGGTACACAGAACGCATCTAGCAGTCGGGGGTTAAGAATTCTCTCCAGGCGAACATCTTGATCCGAATATTCTCGAGCGTGTTTAATAACGCGTTTACACGCGGGTAATGGTAGCCGGTTCACGGGGTTAATTGGATTGATAATCGTAGATCGGTGCGGGGCAGAGCAATTCAAGCAATCGCGTTATACATTGCACCCGGCCAGAACTCGTTTGTTCGCATAAACAATTTACCTACACATTAGCGATTCGACGCCGTGGGTGCCTGTTAGCGCCAGCTCCCCCGTCACGAGCCGCTCGTGTACCGGAGCGAGGTGCGGGGAGCGTATATAACACGCTGCGGCCGAGAGATGATAGACAATCGTATAAACCACGGTAGGCAATTGTTGCCACTCGAGCAACTGATCATATTAAATCGGACGTTAATGTTCCGGATATTCAATCATTCCGATAAACATCTGAACCGCTCCGTGACGAAGTTGCGAAACGTGCGCCGCGCCGCTATTTAGAAAGACTAAACAGTGCAAGTAGAGGTGGTCAATAGAGTCCACGAAATGGAAAGGAGTGTCGATGAAGTTTCATTGCAATCGTTTCACTATTCTGGAGACAATACAGAAGCTTGGCCCTTGAATCCTAGGATTGTTACACGGTACTTTCGTTTATTTCAATATACAGAGTCTTAGCTTCCTCGCCTATGAACGGACATCAAGGTGCCATTTCCTCTCACAGCACCGTCCAATTAAATCATTTTGAAACAAGTCAGCTGGCGCAGGTCGTATCGCGATATCACTGCCAACAGACGTACATTTCGGTAGATATTCATTCCACGACGGTGTTTTATTAGCCATGGGCGAGGAGCGCCCGTGGCACGCTCCGCGCATTCGTTCCTTCCATCCAGAAGCTTCGTTACATACGTGGCGCCAGATTCGCGACTTGCCACGTACGCGCTGAAGTCCGCGAAGTACCAAGTGCCGATGTATCGTATTCCGAACGTGTACGCACAGCATGCCGCGTAATAGTTCATCAATCCTCCATTAACACTTTGCCTGGCGCCGGCGCGTTTCCACCGACCGGGGGCTTTGAATCCTGTGATTACGTCTGAGACTGGGAATCGAGGGGCATTTTTGGAAACCTTCCGCCGCTCGAAATGAAAATTCTACTCCTCTGATCCACATCGCCATCCGATAGAGAGAAAGTTACCGGTTCCCTTTTCGAGATCAATCTTCAAACAGCATTGTGCACAAGTTCCCGCGCACAGCCAGCCAAAGCCAACATGGCGGCGATAAATATCAGACGTCAGAGCGTAGTGAAGCGTGGGGCATTTTGCAATTAAGAACAGGTTGTTCCGCGGATCGAATCGATTGCGATCTAATCACGCGCTGCTGTAATTTGCCAGGGGATTATTCATAAATCCGCGGATTCGTGGACGGCGGCGGCGGCTGCGCGACGGCGGGAGGCATTCCGCGGCGACTTAACGAGAATGCTAAACCGCAAGGGCAGGAGATCAGGGACTTTACTGGAATGCGCGGCGTGCACGCGCGATGCATTCGTCCGGCCGTGGGTGGAGAGAAAGAGAAAGAGAGAGAGAGAGAGAGAGAAGCAAAGGGAGCGAGAAGGAGGGACAGAGCGGTAGAGACGCGTAGGACGAATACGGTGCACTCTCGGCGCCTTTCAATTAAATGCCAGCGCGCAGTGTCCACTCGCCAGGCTTTCCACAGATCTCTTCCGTGTCCCCTTGCTCTGCCCCTTCGTTTCACGATGCTGGAAGATGAACGAGAACGGACAGGAAGAGGCCAGAGGCGGGAAAACCGCATTCCTCTCCTATGTCTAATTACCTGGCTGCCTAGGGTCTCGGGTGACAAGATGGAAACGCTGATTGTCGTTCCCCGGACACCAACCGCGGGTGTCGCTTGTTCCCCGCCTAATGGATAAGAGGGTGGAGCTGCAAACGAGCGTAGTTTTCATGCATCCCAGGAAATATCTGTGCAGCAGGTGGAAATAAGCACGCCGTTGCCAGCTGCACTGTTAACGTAGAAAGTGACCGCGTTAACGAGTTATGAACGTAGGAAAGGAACAGCTAGAGATTGTTAAAGAGTCTCAGAGTTCTAGGGTATCTACAGGTTTTGCGCAAAAATCATAGCGCATTGAAATTGTTTACCGAACGACCTCTGAATTGTTCACGATTTTATGCGAATTGGGAAATGCAAAAAAGATCGGAGATTCGTCAGAAAGATTGTTGCGAGCGCGGAGGATTTACTGTGCCACAATTGGGACAAAGACATCTCTCCCTTAAATCGAGCCAGCAGCAACGCGGCGAGAGGCAAGGGGCGCGCTGCTCGCCGTCCTTCCTCGGTCGGCTCCGTTCCTCCTTGCTGGTAGGTAGGTTGCTGGGTAATTAGATTTCTACACGCTGGAGAAGGACGACGAATAGTGGCGAGAGTGCGCAACAGGCGCGTTACTCAGGCCTTTGGAATGTAGTTCACATTGTTTATACGCCGCCGCCTACGTGCGCGCGGGTCGCACTTCGTCGAACGATCGAGCCAGTCCTCCTCATCGGCGATCGATCTCTGGTCTCCCGCTAGCGGATCTCTCCTTTCATCCCCGCCGGGACCGGCGGACGGCTCTTGCTTTCGGATTCGCCGCGTGTCCCTATACCGCGTGGAGAGCGCACCCCGCCTCGAGTTCTTGCGCGGCCCCGGCGATCTGCGTACCGATGCGCGACGCCAGCTAATAAAGCCGGCCGAAGGACGACGATGCTACCGATAAGGCATCCTCTCCCGGCAGAAATCTGCTCCGCGGGATTTTCCCTGGAAGCGGACGGCGCGCGGGGTCGGTGATCGCGCGGGGAACCCTAGTGGGGCGCAGGTTGAACGGCTGCGAAATGCATCGGCTATCGGGACCGAGGGCGACCGAGCAGCGGGGCGGGAAGAGGAAAAAGGAGGGGAAAAGAGGAGGCAGACAGTGTGTGAGAGAGAGAGTAAGGCATCGAGGAGAGGCTGCAGAGAGGGTGAGGAAGAAGGAGAGGAGACCGGCTTTTATAATGGCGCGGCAGTTATACCGGTAAGCGAGTAAATGCATCAACGTGCTGCGAGCGGAGAGGCAGCCGAGAAAGAGAAATAGACAACTCCGGCCGCGCTGTGTGCACGGGGTAAAGAACGGGCAAGGGCGCGCGCAGGGTGACGGCGAGGGGAGGGTGGAAGGATCGAGGGAAAGGGACAGAGCGAGGCTCCTCGGGGTGTGGGCGGATTGCACGCGTCTCTCGGTAATGGATCCCATCGATCATCCCTGCGCGGGTAGATGGTTTCTCCTCCTTTCTGCTCTCTCGCGGATCGTCCATTAGTCAATTTCGTCGATTACCATGGCGACTTCGTTGAATCGCGGCACGATCCCCGAAATAGCCGAGCCGGGGACTTTCGTTCTAGGGAGTTCCTATTAGACAGCATTACTGTACACCTATCTTCTTTGAATTATGCTCTAAACAAACTGGAGACTGAACACCTATTCCTGTCTCACAAACAGACTATAGATATTGAGCTGTATGTATATCACTAGTGATGGGATCAAGTATATTGGAAGTAGGTTCGAATCTGACTGTATAGTTTCGAACAGTTCACGAGTACTTCGGAAAAAAAAACACTACTTTCAAGTAGACTCGAATCTTGACGAGAAAGGTTTGAACTCTTTATAAGAACTTTGAGAAACGTGCGAAACAGCGGTACTTGCAAGTATAATCGAAATAAATGTAATGTGGACTACTTTTATTTGCGACAATCCTACGTCGAGTTATACTGGCTACTGTCGACGCTGCTTTTTATTGTAGCAGAGCATCCTGCATTTTTCTATTTTTCTAAAAGCGAGTTTATTGTAGAATATTTCACACTCATTTTATGTACATATTACATTTATTATGAAGTTTAAATCGATATGTATAAATAAATTGAACAATCATGTTTCCTAAAATCGTACCAGTACGATTTGAAAACTTAAGTCATATGTTATATGTATAGGTTATGTACATTTTCAGGGTTCGATTACTACTTTTACAAGATTCGATTCTTTCAAATGACAAAGTACTTGCAAGCACATATTCGCATCCTATAAATAAATGAGTAGAAATCGAATGCCATGAAGTGAACTTTTTGTATTGTATTCGACTTAGTTTCGTGAGTACATATTGAACTTGATCCCATCTCTATATATCACTCAATGGCTATAGATGCGTAGTGCATGAAACATAACACAGATAGAGAGATACCGTCAAAGACCCAGTTCCTGACCAGAACCCAATTCCTAATCAGTTTAGTATATAAATACCAAACAATAAGTTTATCGCGATACAAATTTATTCTAAAAATATTACTAAATAATTATGAAGTATTTTCAAATTTATACGCAAACATTTGATGGCTCATAGTAAACTGTTTTAGATGATCAGAAACTGTTCTCTTCTGCATTTTTCACTTGCAAAGTTAAATTCTAAAATAATTATTATTATGTTTGCATTTTTTTTTAATACCAAATTGCAGATTAAACATAGATTATCTTTTAAATTTGGTTAAGTTTTCCATTTACACGTTTAAAAGCCCGCGATAGTTACTCTTAAGTGATCAGGAACTGGGTCCTTGACGGTAATAGGAAGAAGAATAGGTTCACCGCTTATCTTCTATTTCCCTCGGACCGCTGTCGCCTCTACTTCTTTCCACTGCTGTTCACTCCTCAGGTTTTTTAGAGCTCAATGGTCCTCGGTGCAGCTACCATTGCCAAATGAATTTGTTTGTTGGCAATCGCCAGGTGCCCCATGATAGTAGGAGCCTCCAAATGAAAAAGTCTGATTTTAAGGTCTATTCAGGGGCCCCGGTGCATTGCTTTGGGCCTACAATGATGTTTCTGGACCTCGTCCTATCATACTTCATCAATGTGAACCGTCCTAGCAGGCTAGTAAATCCATCGGATCGGAACAAGCAAGTTCCTCTAAGTTCACCCAAGTTCCTCAATCTAATGCGGGTCTGAGCTTTGTACAGGGGTTACCGTTGGAAATTCCACTAGTGACGGCAGTCGCGAAGATGCACCGTGAACTGGAGCAATTAATTGCCGCCAGGGGGCACGAAATTCCTCGGAGAGGCCTGATGCCCTCTCGCGTTGTAGTTTTGGGGGACTTATTGCACGGGGGATTTATGAGCGGGTGCCCGACCCGGCGCGAGCGAGAGGACCCGTCCGTTCCTCCATCCACGCGACCGCCTCTTGTTCCACGGAGATGAAAATGGAGTAATGCCGGGAGCGATTCTGTGATTTACCGTGGACCGAGGGCCGCGGGGGGGATTCAACGCACGTATTGTTGAAGCGCCTGGGCGAGCCGTTCCTGCGGCCTGGACTCTCTGGAAACGCCAGCGTGATTTGTGTGACCGGTTACCGTTTCCCATTTGCATACCCTCTTCTTCTATCGGCTCCTACGTGCATTGTTATCTTCTACACCGGATTATTCCCTAGTCAAGCGTTTCCCAATTAAACGTTGCCACGGGACACTTTCAAACTCGCAACTGGCGGAACCAGGTGTATGTTTCCCGTTGAATATAGTTTTTTTTTAATATATTACAATTTTTGTATGTAAACTTTCATTTCTATATTTCCTATTAAACCTTCGTCCAGTGCCACCAAAACCCAGATGCTCTTCATGGAAATGAGTCTACACTCCAAACTCCACCCCATTAGGACTACGTTTAATCACGCACGATGTACAATTGGTCTACGAAATTCCGCGTTAACGCTTAAAATGATCCCAAAGGAGAGGCTCGCGTGAACTTGAAATTTCGGGGTTCACAATTTCGACTGTCTTTGAATCAGAGATGGGCATTATGTAAATAACCTATCAAATAAAAGGGACTTTATCTTTATTTGTCATCAAATAAAAATAAGCCAGAGTTACTTTTATTTGAAGCGTCACAAATAATTTTTTTTGTTCGACGTGAATTTAACCGGCGGCCGCAAATAATTTATTTGCTTGACGGGAATTTATCCGACGGCGACAAATAAATTTTTTATTTGACGGGAATTCATTTTACTCTTCATATAATTTTGTCGTCTTTTCATTCATTTCTATTTGAAAATTATTTGAAGCTCAAATAACTCAAAGTTTGAATGTTATTATTACCTATGTGTTTCTTATAACGAATCGAAATGTAACGCCTCTGTTTCGTGATTTCTGTTGCCACAGTAAGGACGCTGGGCGTAGCGGCGACGAAATGAAGCATGCAGCATGCGTGGTAGCGGTGTCACGGCTGCGCGGTCCTGCCTTCAACCCCTGGTGTCCGCCAGCCGCTACCTCGCCGTTCAAGCCCTTCCTGGTGATCCTCTTTACTTCGTCGTTGAGGTGAGTACAGCCGGCCACATTATTATCCGACGTAATGGACGGGAATAATTCATGACGACAATGCATATTCACGATGCCATGCATATAACCGTTTCCATCTTGTTCCGTTATACATGGTAATTCTCAATCGTGTATACACCATGGGACTCGGTGTTATCCTCTAACGAGAAACGACAACGTTAATGTGCCCGCGAAGATTCGTATAAAGCATACGC
The DNA here is from genome assembly GCA_929108735.1 of Andrena dorsata. Lineage (NCBI taxonomy): Eukaryota > Metazoa > Arthropoda > Insecta > Hymenoptera > Andrenidae > Andrena > Andrena dorsata. The sequence continues at coordinate 78,123,586 of OV815488.1, read as the reverse complement.
TGCCGTCCATTAGTATTAGAACACATGCTGTATGCGCAGGAAATGTGATATTCCCTGTAGATTGGACATTTTTCACTGCTTTTACTCTAAATTTCAAAAACACCGAATGAAGTCAAATTTGATACGGTTCTTCAATAAATGTGCAACGTTTTTCACCATAAATGGGGGCCTTGTAATATACGTAAACAAAATTCTACGTCGTTTGGTTTACGTTCGCTGCAAATCCGATAACAAATGAACGATTTATTGCGAATAAATAAAAATAGAAATATTAATATTAATATTAAACTTTTATTTAATATTAATATTAATATTACATTTTTCGATATTTTTTAATTCAAATTGATGAGTAACATTTCCATCTTACATCTTCTACAACTTTCGCATAAAATAAAACGCTGTGCTTGACTTATCACTTCTTCACAAGAATCACGAATAACAGAACAGTACAACTTGTTACGAGAAAACTGTGTCAAATTGACACGAGGGACGGATGAGGGTTAATATTTTTCGCCAAAGATAGAAATAAAAACTTCTCAACTCAATAACTACCGTCAAGAACCCAGGTTCTGATCACTTAAGATGCAAAGGGATCAGTTTCTGATCACCTAAAACATTTTACTATGAACCGTCAAATGTTTGCGTATAAATTTAAAAATACTTCATAATTATTTAGTCATTTTTTGCAATAAATTTGTATCGTGATAAACTTATTATTTGGTATTTATAGGTATACTAAACTGATTAGGAATTGGGTTCTGATCAGGAACTGGGTCCTTGACGGTACTACCTATTCTGTGAACATATATATTTTTTAATCAGCGTTGCCTTTTTAATGTTAAAGCGATAATTTTATAAATATTAGTTTCTAATTTACTCGAAGTTGGCAAATATCGAGCTGCACATCTCTTGCTGCAAGCTCCTAAATTATTCCCCACAAACTAGGTGTCCTAATAATTCTGAACAGCAGCGTGTATTTATCCTTCATTCATTTTCATAAAATCAAGTATCCTTGACGATTCTCAGATAATGTTGATATGAAATATAATTATTACAACGTGATCTCAATTCGCCCCCATTTATAAAATAGAAATCAAGTACGCATTTGATCCTCGCTGCAAGATAAATCCCACAACAAAGAACACCAAGAACCGTTCAAATAATCAACATTTCAAACTGTAACATTCCACAATGGAAACCTGGAGCAACGGTACCGTGCGTTTAGCAGGAAAACTGAAAGATTCCCGTACAACGGGGCAGGCCACCCGCCACGCATGGTCTCGCGTTAGTCCACGAGTGACTTCCGACTGTGAAACTAAAACGACGACCTGGTTTTTCTGTATAGAAAAAAAAGAAGAGGAGCATTCGGCAGACCGTGTTGCATCCTCCAGGGTGTAACGCGGATGCCTCGCGAGAATACATACCGTGCTTTACCGGGGCACGGTGATCGCGGTGTGTAGGGCGCGCCTGGATTTTCTAATCCATGGAATGCGATTAGTTATATCCGCGGCGTGGGCGTGCGAGTTCGGAGTAAGCCGATGCTGGAGGAGGCCTCGCGAATACTATAGTTGATATATCGAGGCGTGTGAAGGTACACGCACCTGCCTTGTCCGCGCTAAGAGTCATTTACAACCGACGAGGCGGGGGGGTGGGGGAGGGGAAGCGAGGAGGAAGGCTGGAGCCCGGAATGGCTAATTGAAAAAGTTCGCGCTCGGTTACATTGCAACGCGGTGGTTGGAGGAAGCAATCTAGCGAGACACTTGGGGTACGCTTAAGTACTTCTGCATGCCGATATTCTGGAGGGTATAATCTGCCAAATGTGCCCCTCCCCTCTCATTACAGGGCAGCCATTTGCTTTTTGTCGCGGAGCTCTTACCGGCCTTCTAAATTAATTCTTAGATGCGCCGCGATTTGTCATTGTCTCTTTGCAGACGATCGCCTGGAGGTGAGGTTGTCGTAGGTCGTTGGATTTAAAAGCGGTTTAACCCTTGGATGGGGGATAGTTTTCTGGTCGCCGGATGCAGCGGCCACGTTGCACCGGAATTTTATTCACGCATGCCTTAGGATCAGCTTTTGCAATTCTTAAAATTGTTATCTTCTCCAAGAAATAATATTTATAATAAGTAACACGTGTATTGGGTTGGTGCGTATGATGGGTATATAATAACAATTGCCAACGCTGGCTTACGACTCGTGAAGTGTCACAGAGACTCAGAAAAATGAAATATGTATGTAAATAAAATAGTTAAAGAGCGAAAAATATTTTCGTCCAAACTTTCCTTAGCGAAGCGGCAATCTCATATGCAGTAATTTAATAATATGATATTTAGGATGGGTCAAAATAGACTCTGCTTCCGTCACCTGGGAGTTAAAGGGACATGATTCCGTTCAGTACTTATGCCAAGCTTTACTACTTACAATTAGTTCCAGGACCACCGAACGGAATGAAAGTTTAATTTATTAAGCCCATGTTACTCGTAGATATTGGACTTCTTATGCGGTGCAACGTGAACTCACCTTTCTTCTTTAATAACGAGTTGTATTCTCAATCTTAATTGAGTTGAAATCAAAACCCAAGCCTGCTCTTGGATATAATGCTCGGAATTCCATGTGCTGCAAACATTGTTTGGATATGAAGCAAGAAATCGAAAGAAGTCTCTAATTAATTATTTGCTTAGTTTAATAACTTATTTTACTCGTTTTAATAAAAAATGTTCATTCACTGGAACATCTACTCTATTTAGACCTAACCACAGAGTATTTATAAGTCGCCCGAGGTTTGCAATTGTTACCGAATGCTTAAACTTCAGAGTTACCAAATTATTTCATTACGAAGGCTGCGAACGGACGGGATGCTATGGTAGGCATCGATGGGTGAACGTGGGGGCTTCTTAACGATGATGTTGCACCTTTGTTCGCGTTAACGAGAGGCGAGACGCTTCGCTGGAAGTTCCGTCCCGTGAAGTTTTCTTAATTCCTGCGTGTCGGCGGCTCGCAAACGCGTGTTCTCATGCATTTTTCAACGCCCCTTGAGAAGCGAACGGTCTCATTTGGAAATTCCTTGTCACGGGGGTGGGAGATTCATCGCTCCGATGGTCAATTTCGAGTTAAACAGTCCGCGATTAAATCTAGAGGAATGGAAGCCCCGAGGAATGCTGATAGATCGTTTTATTTGATGATTCATGGGCTATCGTAGCGTTTAGCCGACGACATGATTAATGTGCTGGCGTGAATGACAGCGTGGAAATTCGATTTCTGTTCGCGTTTCTGCCCCTCGCGTGGAGAAAAATTCATTACATTTCCACACCTACGCACTGCGGTTAATTTGTTGCTTAACATTCGCGCTGATAATTGTGCAACCGCGTAGATCAATCACATTCCTCGAAACGAGGATTTTCTTACAACGAACCTCATATCTTTCGAGAAATCCTACAAGGGGTTATAAGGGACTTCATAGTCCCTAATGGCGCACCTCTAACGAGCTCATTAGCGCAAGACCATGTTTTTCGCGGATAGGGAGGAAGTAACCTTATTCGCGTTACCATCATCCTTTTCACGACACTTCCCATGGAACGGCGAACACGATGTGGAAATAGAATCGCATCAGAATCTTTTTTTAAAAAAAACCACTTCCCTCGGAACGTTACCTATTTTGTGCAACCCCTAAACAGAAAAGTTTCATTAATTACGTCGCTGTAAACCCATACACGCATATCCGACTGTTACTACTTCGTAGCAGCGCACGCCGCGTGCGGGGATCCTATAACCATATCCGTTAACTATAGTCACTGAACGCCCTATGGGCGTTCCCCGCATACGGTAGTTGCACCGAACGATACCACAGCACCCGGAGAGTTAAAACACCTTCATCGATCTCTTCTTATTTATCCGGCGATTCTCGAGGATTCCCATGAAACAGAGGTCAATGGCGCTTGGAGTTTGTTCGGGGAATCCGCGATTCCCACATCCGCGTAGCGAACACATGGCAGAACGAAGTCGATCGCGGTTTCAATGCCAAGGTTTCCGCGAACGGCGCCGATTTTGCCCGTTCGAGGCTGTTGCCTCCTCGCGTCGTTAGACAAACCATCCGCAGAGAGAACACGCGGCCGAGCACGAGGCACGCCGTGGCGTATACCTTCTCACACGATACCATCTCCCTAATTACAGCTAGGCTCATTTGTAACCGCGAATCTGAATTCCCGGTTGCCAAGGAAATTCCTCGTTCTGCCTGCGTGGCCTCGTATGCGTTGGCCTGCTATGGAATCACGGGCTGGATTCTAGCCTCGTTACGCCGATCAACTGAAAGTACGCCCTGTATACAAGGTGTACGCGAATTCACGCTACCTCCGAAGGTATTTAAGCGTTGGTGCAGCTTGGCATGGTATTGCTGTAACGAGCATTAGCTGGGCGGGCTGGTATTGTCTATTTTAGGGATTATATAGCTCGGAACTCCGAGCTCGATTTCTCGAAGTACACTTTGGGAGCGTTTCGAAGAACCTAGCGCTACTCGATGTATCAGGCACAAGGGATGGGGATCTTACGAAGGGGCTACGAGGGTAAGGTTCCACTGGGATGGTGAACCTCTTGGCCTTCGATGCACCCTGCAATCCTGCTGTCTAGAATATTTAAGGCTTCCGTGCGTTGGGTGTATTCTTCGGGAATAGTCTGAATACTTCACTAGTACTGCAAATAAATAGTTTTAGGCGTCTTCAGATCCCTGGCAAGTTCGCAGTTTCATTGAATGTAGGCATGGGTATCCTTGGCTGGTAATTTTAAATGCAAATTTAAATTTCAATCTATTACTGTAAAATACATACATCAGTTTCTGCCCATATAGATTTTAATTAACCTATTGTTCAGGAAAATTTAAAAGTAAGTGCTTCCATTTATCCTTGAGGATGGTTTTACTACCGATTTTGTAGTTTTGCTTATTCTTTATAAATGTATATACTGTTACAGAGGGTGGCCTAATTATTATACTTAAAACATTTTCGCCAATTTTTGGGGCTACAATGGATTTAATACGATTTAGAACAAATTTTAAACTGACAACTAAAGGTTCTGAAAGGAAACTTTCTTACATGTTTTTTTTATAGATGTTCAAAGTGAAAAGTACCCTTCTTTTTGCTTTGAGCGCGAATACCTTGGTCAATAAAAATCGTACAAGAAAACAAAAAGAAAACGAAATTAAAGAGAAATGTTTGTTCTATAAGAGCTCTTCGTTGGATTTACCGGAAATTTTTTTTTGGCCCGTGCATACATTCAAACTATTAGGCAAAGAATTTTGAAATTACGTTTCCTGCGCTTCATCTTGATAAAACAATATCATAAAGGATGCAAAAAATTGAGTTCTTGATTCAAAAACTAGAAACATCATAATTTTTTTGCGACCATTTTTCGCAGAAATACAGCCATTCCTTTTGTTTGATTATAATAATTTGGCCACCCACTGTATGTTTGTCGTATTAAATTATTTGATTTCATTAATTCCTTAAATCGCTTCAAATTTTATATTTTAAAATTGATTTACTTACCTTAATTAACATTTATATAATAAATATTCTTAATATTTGCTAAAATTTAGCACAGATTTTGCCAGAAGCCACAGGCTCTCCATCACTCCCCCAGTATCGCTGATTGCAGCATAACATTAGCATAACCCTCGGCCTAAATTTTCACCGTTTACCCTCCCTCGTTAATCACGGATTCCCGTATTCCATCGCGACGGATTTTTCTGCACCGCGGTCGGGTGGCCGTCAGAGGTAAATCTTCCAAGGGGAAGATCCGTTCGTGCAGATATTTCTGTCAATCTCGCGAATCTATCCCGTGGCCGTCGCGGGCAGGAATCGTGAAACGCCCACCGATAGGATCGACCGTAAATCTGAGCGGACAGGGCTGCCGCGGCGGATATTTTATGGTGGCCCGTAGAGATTTGGTGCGGACAAGATCGGCCCCGGAATGCGCCGGGCGACTCGAAATATTCGATACGGGGCGATAAATTGTTCCGTTGGGCCGACGCGCGCGCATTCCGCCCCGAGCATTTATGAGGGGGCCTTTCCCTCTTTCAAACCGCTGCAATTGTAATAACATTCCCGTGCGCAGCCACCCTGATTAGTTGCCGGTCCTTTGGCCAGCGCCAGGTCAATTCCCGTCTAATCGACCGCGCTGGACAACGATCTCTACAGGATCTCACAAAATTCTCAAGTAAACGGTAGCAGTAACGATAACTCGACTGGAAATATAACCGATTGAAGTCTCAACCGGTCGCCTAGAAATTCCCAGAACAATTGCTCCACGCGACTATAAATTATAACTACGAATTGTTACTCCGCAGCATAGTGGTTAACGAATCAGGTCATTTCTACACGCTCCCTCGTTTGTTGCTCCGATTTCTCCCCACTACGGAGGCCGCCGGTACGCGAAACTTGAACCGGTTCCCGCGCAGCAGGATAGCTTACATCGGCTAACTTTCTAATCAAGTGAAATAATATACCTTTTATCGGGCCCGCCGATGAATTCTTTCGCTTTAACGCTAATGAGCGAAGGTAGGCGCAAGGAGGGCCCCGCTGCACGAGCGGAGACATTCTAATCGCGATACGCGCCGCCGTTTCTATTATACATTTATCACTGGAGCAAAGTGGCTCCGTGTTACGAAGCTCGCTACCACGTTTCGCGAAGCGACGTAAACTTGTTAAACTGGCCGTAAAACGACGCTCTTTTTTCCCCCCCCTTCTTCCTCGCTCCCTCCGATCGTTTCGTAACAGTATTATTTATAAGAGGTGCACGGCTTTTAAATATAACGCTACTATTATTCCGACTTCTTCGTGCTTCCCATTACGCGTAATCTGTGCGCGGACGCGATTCAGAGTCTATTAAATTGCACTTGAGTTACTGCATCGCTACCGACGATCTATCTGCCGCGCGTATGTACGAGTCGCGTTAACTTTCTTGTCTTAATCGGGCGGCATTAATTCCAGTAGGCTCGGCGGGGAAGAGATACGCTCTTCGATTGAGTTGTAGCAGGCTTTACCGTGCTTGTGACTCGCGGTGAAACGTTCCGAAACCGACAGTTCCGATTTCAATGAAACTTCGTGCGAACGTAGAGAATATGGAAGTAAGCAAGCGGCAATTTTGATTTATGGAAACTCAATCTGAAGGGTGAAATCAACATATGATTTCTTAATATGACTTTATTTTACTTTTGGAAGGGTTATGGAGGATAAGAAACTGAAGGGGTCTTGTATTTAATTTTTTCTTTTGTCCCGCGTTAGTACAGTTATATTAAATAATCGAGAAAAAAAAACGAGATAATTTTAAGGGCTGATTTCACCCCCTCCGGAGTGGATTTCCGTAGGAAAGAAAAATTGCTCTACATTCACAGGAAGCTTTATTAAAATTCCGCTATTTTCCGATTTTGTGTTGTAACTCGCGAATTGTAAGAGATAGAAAAAAAGCTTCACGACAAAAGTTACTTCCTTTAATTAGATCTACCATTTTGGTAAAAGAATTAATTTACAGTTCACGAGTTATAACACAAAATCGGATAATAACCGGATTTTCATACACCCCATTTGAGCAGCAAACAAAAATTGCGTTGTAATCAGGAGGAAATGCCCTACATATTCACAAAGTTTCAGAATTTTTTTACTTCCGGGTTTCGAGATGTTCCGTTGTAAGTATGTTCAATTACCCCTAAAGTAGATATTCAAGGCAATTTACGAAATGCAGAGGGTACCTATGGTTTATTAATTGGATCTCCGTTCTATTTCCGATATCAGGCCCTACGGCTTCGGGGTTATACGTATTGGGCCCAATCGAGCGCTGTAATATCTGAATCACGGCCCACGATTTCGTAGCGCCTGTATCGGGCCCAATTGAATTCTCAGACATCTGAATCGAGTCCAGCCGAGCCCTGGAATATCTTAATTGGGTCCTACGATTTCAAAGTCGCTTATATAGAATTTAATCCAATCCTCGGGTATTTGAATTGGTCTATATAACCCGGAGCCACCTGTTTCACGGCAAACTCGAATCTTGGCACATCTGAATGGGATTCTAAACTTCGAAATCGAGAATATTGTGTTCCACAGATTCGAACCTGCGCTTGTTGAACTTGATAAAGTTCTAAGGGGTCTGAACCAAGTCCCCCTATTTTCTATCGACGGTAGTGTAACTTTCCTTTGATTTTATGAATCCAAGCCAAAGATGAGGAAAAGGATTTCATTTCTGAATGATCGTAGCAGCTTTACTCTCCTCCATCCGAACTTCGAACATGGAAAAGGACTGCTCTATAGAGATTCCTACACGTTACCACGCGATAGCCTGAAGATATTAATTTAATACGGTCATGATGGAAACATTTGAAGCTCTCGTTGGGCAGTGTTGCATGCTGGCTGCGTTTGTCGGTTGCGGAGGAAGTAAAAGCGCGCGTATAAACATTTATGCGCCCCCGGTATGCTTTGATGCGTTAAAACACGTCCGATAAATCTCTGCGTTTCCTTATGCACCGGGCACGAGTATAATTGCCAGCTTTGAAATTCCTCCGGGGAGCGACGGAAATCTGCGAGATTCCTCGGCGAAGGATAATGAGGATGCATAGGTAAGAAACTGGCGGAGGAAAAAGAAAATGGGGAAAAAACGCTCACCTTGCCCGGACAGTAATTAACCGGTCAGCCTGCGTCGTGAATTTATTCTCCTACATAATAACGATAAAGCTGCTGTTCACGGTGTTTCGTATCGAAAGCGTTTCGAGGTAGGCGGAAGACCGGGGCTTCATTAATAGAAAACGCGCGGCGGGGAAAAAAGGCACGGTAAGAAATTAAACGCAGGAATTATGTGGATTGCTCTTCTCACACAGTTAATAACTCTTACGTGCGTGAGCAGCTTTAATGCAAGACTTTTCGCAGCCGCGTTCGTTGAGAAACTGCTAATCGAGGAGGATAATTGTCGAGGTGGATGCGGCTTTTTCTCTGGCTGCAATAATGCGGGGATCGAAGAGCGTCGTCTCTCGTTACTGCTGCTAGCCGAGCAGATAATGCGAAGAAAAACATCGGGGATATTTAAAATCTGGCGAATAATCAAATATTTGGAATAGTTTAAAAGGGATCTGAATCGGTTAACAGTTTGACTGGCGTTGGCGCGTTTTCACGTCGAGGAGGTTAGATCATGTGCACGGCTCTCGAGTATTTTCGCGTTCATATTTTCTAAAAGATATCGAATGAACGAAAAATATTTAAGGTAAATGTCCCCATTAGCGACCGCGTCCCCATTAGAGACCAATTATTCATTTATTATTGTTTATTGCAATACAGAAAGTTCAGAAATTATAATTAAAGCCTATGTAATTTATTGTTTCATCTTTAAGTAAATTCACATGTAAATTAGGAGTTGGTCATTGACACGAAAGTGAGGTTATACTACAGATATCATTAAACTCGCAAATTTTACAATAAAACTACATGGATCCATGCAGTACCTTACTCAAATTAACTAGAAATATATACAGAATTATAAAATAAAAAGAAAATATTAATTTTCTTTCACTATTGTAGCAAAAAATCGAAAATGGCACAAGTTGGTCAATAAACGGGACATCAGGTCCAATATAATTTTCACCATAATTTTTGTGTATATAGTCAAATATCACTCTAAAACTAATTTGATTAACAAACTGGATACTTCAAAAAATACAATGATCCATACTTTACTCAAACATTGTCCTATATTAGTAAAGAAATTGCTATTTCCAACTAGTCACACTCTTAAGCGGTCGCTAATGAGGACTGAAATTTCTGAATTTTCGTAGTGATGTAATTGATAAAATGAGTCGCATCAAATTAATTTTAACCAAGATAGTAAACTTCGCATTTTTGCGATAAATAAATTTTGCAATAATATTTTCCTGATATGTACCAATAATAAATAAGAGAGGTATAAGTGACAACTTGTTTATTCGAGTGAAGCAATAAATATATCCCGTACTGTACCTACTTACAGCTACTCAGTTAAACGAATAATCGCATTGTTTCCAAAAAAAATTTTATTCTACTCAAAAGTGGAGAGATCGATTATTGCAAGTAGCTAATTAGGAACTCGTGTAGTTCATCTGCCCTAAGCACCTAATTTATATATCGGATTTACTCGATAATTATTGACCATTACTACGGACTTTTATTCGACTCTGGTAATCGAGTATTTCGAGTACTGGAACAGCTCTGGTTACAGTCACCGTGTATCTGATGCAGTGACGTGTATCGCGCCACTCTGATCACATTCTAAGACATTCTTCGTGGCATGGCCGACCGTGGCTACGTCTGCGAGCCGCGGGACGGTTGTAACGAGTCTGGTATGTGGTACGCTTTCACCGTTTGCAATATTCATTCATCCACGCATTGTTATTACACGCGCGCGCGTTGCAAAATGCCAGCGCGCACGTTACTATAGTGGAGATGGAACCTCGATTGCACTTCAGCCTCGTAGACATCGAACCGACACTTTCTGTAATTTTCTCGATTCTACATAGTAGCTGGGGATAGGGGAACTTTTGCTAAACTTTTTTTTTCTATTTTATATTGCATGGAGGTGTGGTTCATCAGTTAGGTTCTTGAATCAGTCATTTTTTGGCGACTCTTTCGATTTTGGCGAATATGCGAATGTGCCACTGATGTAATTATTATCATTATTTTCAATTTATTACGTGAGGAAGTATAAATGTAGTAAAAGGGGAGGAATAAAGGGTGAGCTGTTATGCAATGTAACTAAAATTATTTTTTTAATTTTTAAGTTCATACAGATGGTTTAGTGCACAAACGAGACATTGAGAGCAAAAACGGTAATTTAAGGCTGTACCAATCATATAAAATAGAAGAAATTTCTTTTGCAATGTTGGTTTGTCCATTTTGGCTCTCAATGCCACAAATATTGTATCTTCACATTATGTGAAATTTGAATTTTTATTGAAACAAATAGTTCTTGACCGTTTTTCGAGCTGTATAAAAATCATATTTATATCTACTTCATAAATTTGTCAAAAATAATATTTGTCTTCATTGTGTGCCCCTGAATCTTATGTAATTAATCATTGCATGATTAAATTTGTTTGTCTCGAAAACGCTAAAAGTGGACATACAATATTTGTGCACTAAGCCATCGATATGTGATGAAATTATTTACGCTATTTCCATTTCGAAATATCGAATAGTATGTGTAAGAATATTTTCTGAGTACCTGCAGCTCAAGGTTTACATATGGTGATGAAGGCACGCAGATGTTCAAAGTGACGGCACCTTTTCTAATTAAATGTCTTGTGAAGATAATTACATTAGTGATTTTACTGGAATCGCATGATATATTCAGAGACTCTACTGACTGTTTCCAATAACAAAGAATTAACCAATGGACAGTAATAGTTTCTCCTAGCACCCAAGGTGCATCGCACGATTTTCGAAGATATTAAAAGCAGATTTTATGTTCCCGTTCCTCCGTCAGATAGAGTCGTTCGAAATACCTTCGTAAAGCGTCTGTCAAAACGCAGCATAAAATGCGTTAACGCTAATATCGTTTACGCAAGGGATTCCGGTTTCTCTAGAATGCGGGTTACCACATTTTTTCAAGCTGTCCCATGTGAACGGCAGATAAATATTTCGATCCTTTATCACCGGCTCATATAGAAACACAAATAATACGAAGACGCTAAATTTATATAAGCTTTAATACTAAAAACAACACTTGAATTGCAATATACAAATCACAAAAATAAAGGTAAAGAAAAACACAGATTATGGTAGCAAGGATGCTGCTATTAATTTAATCTTCATTGACGATTCATCCACTTCCTAGAAAAGTATAAGGAGATTGTTGCTAATATGCGTATTAAATATAAAGCTGAACTGGCTCGACGTCGTGGAATGCAGTTTGAAATGGGATTATCTGCCTATCATGATTTCGGTATTGTATGTTTGTAATTATACGAGGGGGCTCGACTTGGAGCGAGGGTTTCGAGAGCGATACAATCTTATAATGCGTGCTCTATTAGTGGTCACGTGTGTTGTAATTTGTCGAGGGGAGACCGTTTCCTCGAGTACACCTGTTAATTGCTTGTACGCCGTGCAAGCGAGATTCTTTCGATCGGTGGTCACGCTTTCGTTGACGAAAGTGTTATTAGTTAGTAGTTAATCGCGCTTAATCCATGTTGATTCGTGCGTGATGGTATCGTCAAATCGACTCGGGGATTTTTAACCTACTCTTCACCGTTCAATATCCAGCCCTCCTTCAACTTCTAACGATTCCGATGTGTGATTTCAGGCGAAGTCGAGAGTGAAGGAGGTGTATGCGCAGACATGCATGCTTCTCGGCCAGCAGGGCATGCGAGACTGCGAATTGTTCGGCCTGGCAATACTGTCCGGTGAGTAAAAGTTTTTTTTTCCTCTTCTACTTCGCTCGCGTTCTTGAAGGGCGCGTTCAAGCCGCTGGAAGCACCGCTCTTTCGATTTTGTTCGAAATGGCAAACTTGCGAAGCTGCAATTTTTGCGAATCTGAGCTAAATGCATGATTTTATTTATCTCCCATCATCGTAGGTATATTATGGTAAAGCTTCAAAATTAATTAAGTTTTTGCAGTTTCGTAACTATATTAGGTTGGATCATATAAAATTGCCGTTTCGGTAGGGAAGCATGAATGAAAATATTTTTTTACTTTTTAACTATTTTCTTTATTTTATTTTCTTGAGTCTCTGTGACTATTATTGCATCTTCGTCATGGACAAAGAAACTTTTGCGCCATCTGCGATCGACAATTTTATATTTCAATATTCTACAAAATATTCACGAAACGAATACCAAGAATATGAAATTGCATTTGTGTTGGGGGTCATCATTGAACAAACTTACTCACTAATTTACTTGCATTAATCTCTACTCCCCCCAAGATATATCTGAAGTTCATCTGAACCCGAGTCCTCAGATGAACCATAAACTAAAGCTGCCTCTGAACAGATTTCTCAGCTTTCAAATAAAGCCTAATTTAAGCGCGAGTTCCTGTGACGTTAATTTCAAGTCGAAACAGTGAACTTTAATTCAAAGGAGTATCCACTGGCTCTCTCGTGCCCTGCCCCCTAAAACCGACCCTCTTCAAGGGTCTCGAGTGCACGCTCCGCACCGGGAACGTGTTCCAGCGGCGTAAACATACCCTCGGACGGGAACGACGTCCTCGTTTCCGTCGGTCCGTCGTTTAAACGGACGAAATGCGGTTGGACGGGCCGATGAGCATCGTGAATGACTTGCGGGGTAACGTATCCGCCTCGAATTACGGCGCCCCACTTTTTAACCTCCTCTGGAGTAGATCGAATTACCGAAGCTCACGCGAGTCATTAGGTGTTGCGTTTCGCGAGAGCGCGAGTGCTCTTGATTTCGTGACGGGACGGTCGTTAGCGACTGCCCGGGCCCAGCCTCGAGTCCGCCGCGTTCCTATTTTTGTTCCTTTTACCACGCTAGTAATCACGGGCCCCGCGATCGCCCTGTGGGAATCGACGCGTCGGGGCCAGAGGATACGATCTCCACCAGCCAGATTTCCCGATTAAACGTGTATTCGTTATTATCGCGACAGCGTAGTTCGCCTCTCGAAGATCCCGCGCCGCCGCGAGGTGCGCGAGATTCAAGCGTGCCTGCTGCAAACGCGCTCGACCGTCTCGGAACGATACGGCGGCGTGTCGGAGTGCTACGTTGAGGCTGAAAATCGAAAGGATAGCCGCGCGATAAGGATACTTTCACTAGCGGCTGGGATCTCGCCGCGCGCAGCGGCGACATTCTATTCGCCGCCGCTGATCCGAAGGCCTGAACAGGCGACCGAGCCGAGATTCACTGGCCCCGAGGAGAAAGTGTGTCCTAGACAGAGCTGGGGGCCCCGCTAACCGGCAAGCGAATTCGAAAGGAGAGCGAAGTCGTATAAACATTAACCGAGAGCTCTCTCGGGAGTCTGAAACTCTTGACTAATCTTGAGATCTTTCTGCATACCGTGGTCTTCTTCCTCTCCCTGGCCCTCTGCCCCGTTGCGAAGCGGGGCCCGTCTCCCCCCCCCCTCTCCCGCCCCACCCCACCACCCCCCAGTACCCGCTGGTCGCTACCCCTCGCCTCTGCTCTGCCGTCCCCTCCCCACCCAGCCATGACAAGCCGGTCCGACTGGTACCCCCACCAGCCGGACGGGACCCTTCTTGGGCCTCGCTGGGCCCTGCGGGACCCCACCCTCCTACATTCCAACGGGGCCCCATCACGGCGAGCCTGAGCTGGCGGGTTTTGAGGCGCGCGAGCCATGCCACGACAGGAAAAAAATGCAACTGAAAAAGCAAAACAAGTAGAAAAAGCTGGCTCACACCCCTGCATGCGTGCCTCGGTTTGCGTGAAACGTTTGCCCGTACGTGTGCGGTGCCCGTGCGCGCGTGAGCGCCCGCATCCGTGTCCGTACGCCCGCAAACTGTGCCCCCTAGCCGCTGGAAGCATAGGGCTTCTCCTTTCCCCGTGTCCATAGGCAGTTTGCGGTTCCCTGATTTGCTTTCTACCTGCGTTTCCTAGTTTACAACCGTCCCAGTGTTTTTCTTCCGCGGCGATATTTCCCGTGGCTCGTTTTGTCTTTCCTCCAGTACCTCGGGGCGGTAATGCCTGCTTGTCCTTTTTCCGTAGGCGATGGTTGTTCGTTTGGCGAGCCTCTCCTCTTCCCCGGGACGTTATTGTTGCTACCGACTTTGCTTCTTGCTCTTGTTCTTCCCGCGCCGTCGTCCTCGTGCCTTTTCTTTTGCTCCTCGCGCGTCTCCTGGCCGCGCTGCTTCGTCCTCGACTTCGTCTTCTTCTTCTTCTTCTTCTTAACCCCCACCCCCCCCCCCCCTATCTCGACCCCCCATGCCCGTGGCGGTAAAATGACACGGAGCAATCGCTGCTGCAATTTTGTAATCACCACCGTCTGGTCTCGGGCGCTTCTTACTAAAAATAGATATCAAGAAAGATCGCCCGCGGGCGAACGGTGCATGCCGAAAAGTTCTTTGCTCGCGATCCTATCCTCGGTGGACCGTGGCCGGGGATGGTGGAGGCTCTCTCGGGATCGTCACGAGGGACCTTTTATTCAAAACAGTGCCCGGTGAATCCGAGTTCAAAAGGAAACTAAACAACTCCATCAACGGACTCTCGAGCTGAACGTTCGCCGGGAAATATTGCCGAAGTATGCGCCCCATTCGGCTTCCGTCGTGTGCGCCGCGGATCTATGGTAATCCGTTTCGCGAATTTTTTCGCCGGATACTTGGAACGACCACGCCACACGGGACGTCTATGCGGGAATGCAGCCGGGGGCCGCGACCGTCCCGAGTAATTTATATGAAACGTCAAATTTTTTGGGCGTCAACGCGTGGTACGTGTGCGTGGCCGAGGGTCGAGGTGCGTGTTGTTCGCAACAGGAGAAAAAGGAACCGACGAAAAGGGACATGAAAGTGCACGGGTGGGGGGGGGGAGGGGGAGGGTCGAGGGAGGAGGGACACGCATACAAACACACACACACACGTGCGCACGCGAGAAGGAAGAGGAACGAGCGAGCCAGGGCCGAGGTAGGACGAAGCGCGGCTGGTGGAACGAGGAGAGCGACACACCCCGTGTATTATACAGAAAGGACGAATGGTGGAGAAAGAGAGGGGCCCAGGGAAGCGAGACAGCCGCTGTGTTACATGCGCAGGAAGGAGAGAGAAGCCGCGATAAATGAGAGAGATAACAGGCTGCGCTCGCGATCGGGAGGGACAGGGATGGATGCGAAGGAGAGAGACGGAGGAAGCGAAAGAAGAAGAAAAGGAAGGATGAAAGGGGAGGAGGATGGGGAGCGACGGAGAGGACGGGTGGCAGGGGAGAGGCGGGGGGGGGGGAGAGAAAGGGAGAGAAAGAATGAGCCCGGGTAAGACGGTAGCCCGGTGATTTGTATAGGGCCTCTCGTATTCCACCTCCCGCCCAAGCGTCTCCGCCGCACGGCGACTTGGGACCCAGGAATGTGGAAGGAGGACTCTGAGGACAGGAATCGTCGACGCGGGACGGAGGCAGCGAGTGGAAGCGAGCGTGGCGGAGGGGCAAGGGCCTGGACGGACGGAGGGACCCAGAGGCGGATGGGCAGAGCAGGAGGAGCAGGGGAGGGGGGGGGGGGTGGGGAGAGAGGGGGGCAGGCTGGCAGCCAGAGAATGGGCCTTAGCAGGTCCAGCGGAGGATATATACCTCGATGAAGCTAAGGCTGCGTCACAACAGGGCTTCAACGTCCTTCCTTCCCCTCCATTATACATGCCGATCTTTCTCTCATCCGGCCTCTCTCGTAAGCAGCACCTCCTGCGCCAATTGCCGAACGTCACTGCACACCCCTTTACCCTCATCCAAGAAATCCATCTTCGTCTGTCGCCCGCTGACTGCAATCATCCACGCCGGCACACGCCTCGGACCTGCCACTCGAAGGCCCCAGTCCGCGCGGAACATAACCGGGGCCGGTCCTGTTTAGGGGCTAAATCGCTCGGTGCCATTGAGCCAGCCTGCCGCGCAACGTTCGTTACCGTGCCATTGTTCATTACGAAGCACGGAAGGACTGGTGGGGAATCAGAGTAACGAGAGGAGTCCCTGGGAGAAGGCAAAAGAGAAAGGCAAATAGGCTCGATTGGCAGTTGGGGCAAACGAAGGTTGCTTCGCAGCGGCGGCCACTTCTAGAAGCTTAAAGATGCTAGTCAGAGTGTCCGAGGAGGCCAGATAGAGATTATTTACGGTATCGTTCGCAGCGGGGGTTGAATTACCTCGAAGTTCGTACAGGGTACAAATTCGGAGTGTCTTAACCAATCGCAATCTCTAATCAAGATGAACTTTTACAGTAAAATTTGAAGGTTGATAATATAAAGAAAACCCCTACCGATCATCTTCCATGGCACTTTTCGCCTGCCCCATCAGCCACCATCCACGGTCGACACCGTGGAGTTCGATCGATTCATGAAGGAGAGAAAATTCCTTCATGGAAGTCTCCGGTTGGTGTTCCTTTTGGAGTCCCCGTCCTCCGCCCGCCCTTCCTTTTTCGACATCCTTCCGTCTCTGTCCGATCTCCCTCATCCTTCGGTCTCTTATTCGTCGATCTTCTCTCTCCCCTTTACCCACGCTGTCTCTCCGTCCCACCGGACTCTCTCCGCGGCTCTCCCTTTCTGGCTCTCGCGGTCGTAACAACGGGGACACGTGTCCACGAAGCGAGGGGCTCTCACATGAATGGGTCATTCATAAGGTGTAATGGCGTTTTATAAATTAAAACGCGTCGTCGTTTGATTTATATTACGCGAACGCTAATGAAGGCCCCGTGCATGTCGACGGCGGGTATGAGAGAGAGAGAGAGAGAGAGGGGGGGGGAGGGGCAGCGGGACTTTTTCGGAGGGAGGGGGGAGGAGGTGGCGCGGAGGGAGAGGGGAGAGGAGAAGAGATTCGCGAAGGAAGGGGACGTTGGCCTTGCAGTTTTAGTCTTCGATCCTCTCGATACATCGCCAGGCGAGATCCCCATCTTCCTTCCTCGTCTATCCCCCGACGGATCTGCCCTTCCATCGGCCAAAATTGTCTCCACTTTCCTTTTTAGCTTTCACGTTTTCTTTAATCAGCCCGTCCACCTTCCTCTTCCTGCGCGACGGTCGCCGGGCGAACGGCGCCGTTCCTCCTTCGCCCGTTCGCCGAAAGGCGCGGCACCCGTTCCTCACTCGGACATGCCCCGGACTTGTTTTGTTCCACGGAATAATTTGATCGGTATGAAATATGCGATGAGCCCCAGATAGTGGCCTCCGGTGGAGGAGTGGTGCTCGACGGTGGTGCTGCCGGTGTGGTGCCTACCATGCTTTGCCTGGGTGGCGATGGTGGAAGCCACATTTTATCCCCCTTCGGCCCGTTCAACGGAACTCCATCTATCTTCCGCAATGCAACGCGAGGCCCCGGCTTCGTTACCAGCCAGGGAACCTGCAATAACGCTCGGAAAGCTCTGGATACCATTCCGATGCGCTCCGCGATGCTCGCGCTGCCGGTAAATATCCTCTGGGACTCGGGGAAGGCACTTTAAAGAAAGCCTGGCCCCGCTGATTTCCTGCACTCGTTCCCCGTGCTCACTTTCTATTTTAACGCCGGGCAACGGCGTCGGCGTGTTCTCGCGCCGAGCCAGCTCCACCTGTCCGAGTATTCCCGAGTGTTTCCCCGCGGCCAGATATTCATCACTTTCCACGAATTTTTGCTTTACAACATTGAACGTGAAGTTGACATGTGCCCTAATTCGCGTGGTAGATAAGGGATGAATTTATCTCGTCTCCATCATCGGATTCAGATTCGGTTGGGGCAGGCGAGTGTCCGTCCTCGAATCAGGAATCGCGCAACAGAATTACCATCGACGCTGCGTGCCTGCGATTCTTCTAAAATTCTTTACGCGCCTGTGAAACCACGACCACCTTCCCTACGCGAAAGACCCACGACGGTATATGGATTTGGATAATGGTTACGCGGCATACCAGCGCGTTCCATTCTTTCAGATACTACGAACCGGGCGAAACCTTCGAATAAAATACCTTCGCGGAATGCGCGCTTAATAGTTCCGCGAATCCGTTTCTTCGTGCTGACAGGCGAAATAGCTAGACACTGGGCAGGCATCTGAATTGAATCACTTCACTTCGATTCCCATCCTACGGATTTGCATATGACGCAGAGTTATGTCTCTAAACAATCTCAAGGAAACTCACTGCTACACAGATTGCCACTTAGCCACTGGCCTTAGCAAACGCTAGGCACTTTGAGTGGCGCAACGTTTCGACGAATCAAGTCGATTGGGAGTTTTCAAAGCATCGCTGGTACGGAAAAGAATGTTACGCGGAATTATCTGGGACAATATTCTCCATACTCTCCGCAAAAGTGTAAAGCTAGTGACGTTCCCACTACAGTCACCATATAATTTCATCCCATACGAGCCGCGCAGAACGGCAAGATTGTTGCAAGCCGAGGCCCCGCTCTGTCCACCGTCCATCAAGGCTGTCCTTTCTACGGTCACGAAGGGTCTGAAAGATCAAGCTGTAAGCTCGGGCGTTCGCGTGGAGCGGATTCCTCGAAGAAGGCCAGTCTCCGCCGTTTCGTTGGGGCGCTGTCAGATGCGGCGTACACGGTGCCGGGGCAGAACAGAGTTGCTCGCGTAAAAGA
Organism: Andrena dorsata; assembly: GCA_929108735.1. Classification (NCBI taxonomy): domain Eukaryota; kingdom Metazoa; phylum Arthropoda; class Insecta; order Hymenoptera; family Andrenidae; genus Andrena; species Andrena dorsata. The sequence goes on along the minus strand of OV815488.1, from coordinate 78,104,390 downwards.
TACGCGAGCGCGAAGGTAGAGGAGAGCGGGGCCCTCCTCTCAGCAATCAGGGGTGATTACGGGTGTAATTACCGTTACGGCGCATTGCTGCGCCACGGGCATGAGAAGAGGGAACATTGTTTCTTTCTGGGAAACCGACGGGTTTACGGGGATCGTTTTTTTTTCTTTTTCTTTTTTCTTGTCGTGAAGCGCGAATCCCCGCCACGGCCTCTAGCCAGCTCTTTTTCCTTGCGCCTTCTCCGGCCAGCTTCTTCCGCCGTTCTTTCGTTATCACCATCTCTCGCCCGAAACCCTCGAATCGTGTGACGTTACTCCGGGCATTCTCGTAATTCTCGTATCAACACTTTGGGTGGCGAAAGGTTTCGAGGAACTGATCCCCTGGTCTCCGAGCTCGGCCGTCCTAGTTCCGCGAGCAGCGCGCGCCGGTATCGCGAAACCACTCGCGCGTCAACGGTATTTCGCTGTCACGAATGCGGACCGAAGCGTTTTACGGCCTTTTGATGGCACGCGGTGACCTTATTGCTCACCGTTTCCACCGGAGCCCCCGAGAAGTACAGTTCAACGGACGTCGCATTTAGCGATACGACCGTTGGCGCAGGAATTCAGCCCAATTCCGCCCTGCTGCCAGCCTCCATCACCCTTCACGCTAATGGAGGGGGCTCCTTGGATTCTACGCGATCACGCAGCCACGATTTTCCCCGGTTTGCTCCCTTTCCGCGCGTCTTCGTAGGAAAAAAAAAACGTAAGAACTGCTCTCTAGGCTCGGTCTGGGCGTGGCGACTGGCAAAAAGAGAAAGGGAGGAAAAGGGGAAGAGGCAGAAAAATAGAAAGTGAGAGGAGGGAAGGAAACGGGGGATTCTTTAAAGAGGGAGAGATTAGCGAGAGCGAGAGAGAAAAAGGGGGAATGGTTTGAGGACGTACAAAAAGGAGGATGAGAGAAACGGAGGAGGGAGAGACAGAGGGACGTAAGATCTTGCTCCGTCCGTGACTGGAGGGAATCTCTAGTGGGATAAGATGGACCCCATGGGCCCCGATGGTTGGTTACACGAGGGCCAGGGTTAGCCCTCGGGCAACATTCTCCGGTAATGGTCGGGTTATACCTCGGGTAACACAGGTGCCCTCGGCTATACGGAGGGAGAGATCGCAACGAAAGAAGAACTTCTTGGCTCTGACTTACGGCTCTCTCGGTCAGCCGCGCGCTGATGCGGTGTCCTGCCCGTCTATCTCTTCCGACGATTCGCGCCCGATTCTGCGGATCGAACGCCGGGATACGCGATGCGGGAGGGGGCGCGGATGGAACGCCCCGAAGAAGAAGCTTCTTCAAGGAAAGCTACAGCGATAATAATCCCGCGGAGCGAGGCATTCCCAGACACCCTATCGCCTTTCCAGCTATTTCCCTACCACCGAAATAGTGACGCGGGAGGGGGCGGTAATGCGTGGCAGATTTTTCGTGGCTTTCGTGCCCGCTCACAATGCCCTGGAACTTTTCTTTTTAATGACGCTGCTGACTCTTGCCGGCCGCAAGAAATACGATGTTCTGACCTTCTTAGGTCGCCACCCCCAACCTTCCCCTCCCGTGCTCTCGCCCTAACCCTCTTCCTATTCGCCTCTTTCTTCTCGTTCGTCCTTCTCCTCTTCTTCTTTTTCGTCCCCCGTCGTCGTCCCCTCCCTCTTCCTGCACGCTTTCCTCCCCCGGCCCCTACTTCCCCCTTCCTCGCCATATTCTTCTTCTTCTTCTTCTTCTTCTTCTTCTTCTCCGTCGTCGTCCTCGCCGTCGTCGTCGTCGTCTCCTTCTCCTCCTCCTCCTCCTCCTCCTCCTCCTCCTCCTCCTCCTCCTCCTCCTCCTCCTCCTCCTCCTCCTCTTCTTCTTTTACGTCCGAGGGAAGGCAGCGGGCAGAAAGGAAAGCGGAGAGACGTCGGCGAGGCCCGGGCTGTGCCTCTTCGCCACGGAGAGTGCATTACATCCCCCCGGCTCCTTCTTCTTCTTTCATCCTTGGCCGGCTCCACCGCGGAATGTGGCTCGATCCGCTCCTTCGTGTCTGAACGGCAGCATGCCACACGTGGCACCGGACGTCGACGAGCTGGACGGCTCGGTGTATCTCGGGCAAATCGAAATATGCTAAATACAGGGTGTCCGAGAATCCTCGACTCCTACTTGCCCCGAGAAAGAGAGAAAGACCGACGGAGTTGGCAGGGGAGAGAGGGGGGGGGGGAGAGGCGGGGAGGAGGAGGAGGACGAGGAAGGAAGCTCGGTGAGGGGAAACGCACGACGTGGAGGGGGGGGGGGGCGGGACGGAGGAGAGAGAGAGTCGAGAAGAATCGAGGCGCGGCTCCTCGAACACGAACGACACTACCCGGACCGGCTTCACGACGTGCAGTTTTATTGAGGAGCAGATGTTTGAAACGTAACCTATAATGATTCCAGCGCCGCGTGTATGTATACGCGCGGGCGCACACACGCCAGACGGCACGGCGTGTACGCTCGTACGGTTTATGGTTTTGCCGATGAAAGAGCGTCACGATAACGTATTTTATTGCGGTTCCGCCAATAATGGGTAGTAGGGATCTAAACGGGACGAGGCGGTTTCGGTCACTGACATCCGCTGGCATTCCTCGCGTACCCGCCGCGCGGTTTACTGCGTTCCCTGAAAACCGTCCCGCGACGCTCCTCGCGGGACGCACCACCCCCGAAGGCTCTGGGGAAGCTTGCCAGACGTTGGATGTCGCGAACGGGGGTGGGTGATCTCGGCGGTGTGATGTTTGAAATTGATGGAGGGAATATCACGAAATTGGGGTACCAGAGTGATTTTCGTCGCTCAGTGTAGTAAATCCCACGAGCTGAGTCAGTGAGTGTAAACAAATGGGTCAGGACTTAGCGTTTGCTAGCTCGTTGAATAAACTATAGATCCCTGCTCATTTTGGAGCACTCAGATATCTTAATTCGGTGCAAAAGGTTTTAATACACATACTTGTAGGTTTACCAGAAAAATGACAAAAGTTCTGATACACAAGGAGGATTGTTCGCTCAGAAGAACTTCCAATATATCTTTAGGAAGGAACATTTGCACGTAGTGCATAGTTTGCGTTCTGTGGTCCCAGACGCGCATGACACTTAAGCGCCATCGGGGTCCTCCAGAGTTCACCGGTGATCGCAGCCGCAGAGTCTAGCGTATGATCCTGGATCGCGTTGGGGCCCCAGTTCCAGGTTCCAGATCGAGTTCCAGTTCGGAAAGCGCGTCGCGTTGTCGCGCCGCGAGGGTCTGGGACCCGAGTGTCTGGCCCCATGTGGGCAGGACAGGTTTGGGGGCCCTCTCATTCACGAACATCTCCTCGCCGACAAGCTCTTTCATTGTTTCGCTCGTTTAGGGGTATCGGCATTTCGGGCCATCAGCCGTGCAAAAAGTTGAGCGAGGAGAATGGGTCTCCCGGGCTCCGCGCAACGACCATATCGGGGCACCGTGGACGCGTATGTGCGGGCCCTTGTACGGGCCCATTTGGGTCCCGACTGAAGGCCCCCGAATGTCGCGGGGCCCCGGCCCCCAGCCTCGGCCGCGTGTATCTGCTCTGCGATTATAATGAACGAACACCGTTCGGTATCGATAAAATTAATTTGTCAGTCGGCGCAGGGGGACCGGAAACTCTCGGTCCCTGGAACCGTAAAAACGCCCCTAATGGGGCACGGGGGGAACGTCTCTGACAGATAGTATAAATAACGAGCGCCTAACTATTCTCCAGACGTTTACGAATTAACAGCTCGATGCGACAGTAATCACTGTACCTTCTCAATGTTTCAGACGGCGAGTACCTGTTCGTCGATCCCGAGAATAAATTAAGCAAATACGCACCGAAGAACTGGCGAAGCTCTCACACATACGTAAGTGGCTAGTCTCTTTTGTTAATGGAACCGTTATAAAGTTTGTTTCCGAGGAATCCGCGGCGATGTGGAAATAGAGATGAATTTTATTTTCATTGCCTGTAGCGCGAATCTTTTTATCGTTTTTATTATGGCGCTTTATTACGAGAAAGCGTAAAGCGAAGACGCGTAAAGAATATGGTAACTCGATTGTCGCGCCTTCGCCGCGGGTATTATGCATACTTGAGGAATTCACAGGTTCAGGTGATTCGTCGACTGAATGTGACACTTCCGTGCGAAAAAATTATACGCAAGCACTAAACGCGTAGCGAGTTTCGGGATTTCAGGAAAGAACTACCGGCCGCTTGAAATTATAATGATTGATCTAACACCGTTGGATAAAATTCTTGCACTTGTTTCTTGACAGACTTGGTGCCGACTAGAATAATGTTGGCGGTTGTAAAACCTTGAGAGCCTCAGTTATACCGCACCATTAATACTTCTATACTCGTATCAAAATAACGTACGCTGCAGTCCTTAAGTGACTACTATCGCATTCATTGCTCTTGTTACGAGACGAAGCGGGAGAGTGTTAATTGATTTAATTTAGCTTTCAAAGTTGTGGACGCGTTAAGTAGTGTATCTTTGAATAGCGAAACGAATAGAAATGCATCTTATAGTCTGAATCTTAAATAAAGCAGAAAGTATGTTTGTGCGCCTGAAAACTTTAAAATCTAGAATCACGAAATGTGCCTCAGCTTATTATAATCGAGATTAATGTTACTATTTTCACCAAAATAAATATATGAAGAAATGATTTTTTACCTAAGTCAGTTCATAAAACGAAACAATATTTCCCACTGATAGCATATTTGATATCGGTGAAATTTTGTGTAGAATATTTGCAGGTTAACGAAAGGCGAAACTTGTTTAAACCTTCGATAACCAGTAGAAACTATTTTATCTCTCCCAGACAAACTTCTCGCGGTGCAAACGTAGAGTAATAGATTTTGTGTTCGACGCAGTGACACGCGCTTCGCCGTCGAGTGGATAATGCTCGCGACTGGGTTAGGTTCGAACGGTACGTTTCGCCCCGAGGAATCGAGAAAAAGACGATTTAAGAGCAAAAGAAGCTCGGTCGCTCGGGGCGAAACGGGAGAAGGGGTGCGTAGAAGGCCCTCTTCGGTCAAATTAGCATTTCCATCCGCGGGTGCACGATGGCGGCCGTGGTTTTGCCCCGAGGGTAGCGCTAAACGAGCGTACAACAGCAGTCCTCTTCAAGACGAGTAGCTTCGCAATATACCCCGTCGCCACCACAGACACCGGCGTAGCTTTGCGTCTCTCCCAAAGCCCAGCCTACCTGTATCCCTGCTGAACAGCTCTCCGATAGTATTCATCGCCAAAACAATTCATATTTCATAAAATGGCCCACAAATTACATCTACCCGTCTAGATCGCGCAAGCAATTTTCTTCCTTGCACCGAAATTAAAGACACTGGGTAACAGTTGGATATGGAAACTTAAAGTGACTCGGATAAAAGCCCAAAAGCCATGCAGGAATTTCCTTGACTAATTATTCCTTGTCATTTATATACGTGGGCAACACTGCGAGTGGCTGTGGACGCGGTTCTTTAATTCTGTTTAAATATAGTAATATAATTTTATAAAGGCTTAAGCGGGGATTCTCGTTTAACAGCCCCAAAAGTAACTGATATTTAAGATTTTTTTTTTAAAACTGTTGTTCATATTGGATTAAACTTTTTTGGGATATAAGGAGCCGTCTTTAAGCTTGCAGAAAATATTTTCTTTTATGTCGACCCTTTCTATTATTTATTAATTATTGTGGAATCGTGTCCATCTCTTCGACGATGTAACTGCTGTTGGCGGGATGTGTAGCACTTATCACAGTCATCTGATTGCCAAAAGAATAGAAGTTTCTTAATGTTAGATAGCTTACGGTGGGATTAGTCCACTTTGAAGAAATAAAATGAAAAATTGAAAGAGTTATAGCGTTTGAAAGAAAAAGTAAGTTTTTTCCTTAGTCAAATTTCTTCTTTTTGCAATCCACTGACTATGGCAGATGCTACACCTGACGGCAGCCAGCATCGTCAAAAAGGTTAAAACGATTCCACAGTAATTAATCAATGATAAGAAGGATCATCATAAAAAAAATATTTTCCGCAAGTTTAAAGATGCCTCCTTATATCCCAAAAGAGTTGAATGCAATATCAACAATAGTTTTTCAAAAAAATCATAAATTTCGGGGGCTGTTACACGAGAGTCCCCCCTTAAGAGACTTATCCCACTTCGAATACTTCCTGCAACATGTACCTGAAAAGTAGAGGTCCTTATTTCACGTGTATTTACATACACGTGTACACGTGTAGTAAACGTATCCGAACTTGAATCCGTGTAATTTTTAATACACGGATACCCGTGTAGTTCTGTTCACGGATATCCGTGTATATAGTTCTGTTCACGGGCAAAGTGAACGTTGCCATGCCGACGTGACAACAAAGTATGTATTTCTATTTAGTTGTATTTTACGAGGCGGTATTTGGCGACCATACATCCGTGTACTTATAATCCATGTACACGTGTATTAAGAACACGGATTTTTAATTCCTTAATACATGTTACACGTGTCCCGTGTACACGTGTATTTAGACACACGTGAAAAGCCACGACCTCTACTGAAAAGCTTTGTAACCCGCCAAGAAAGTAGATACAGACTCACGTGTCTGTACGATCAGTAGAATATGACATTAAAACTCAGCCAACCTTTTCAGGGAAACATTCGTGTATACCTGTGACCCAGAAGTACTGTCGCAGATAAACTATCTTTGCATTTGATCTACCCTTCCTAATCAACCACCCGTACGTCGGTATCTTTTCGTTTCCCCTCTCTTCTACATATCAACTTTCATCAAGAACCCACCGACTGCGTCTCCACCTAATTCCCCGCCTGTTGCGAGCAATTTCAACGATTCCACGGTCAAGGCTTTCCCCCTCATGAGCCGATTGCGATCGAACCGCAGGAATTTGTCAACTGCGCGCAACGCGTCCGATCGTCGGACGGGAGGGCTCGAGCGGGCCGAAATTGCGGATGGGACCTCTTCGGTGGGGGCCCCCCGAGCCGGCGATAGGGGGACAGAGAGGCCCACTGGGCCAGAAGGGGGGGAGGGGAGGAAAGGAGACAGAGCGTGCCGCCCCGTGCGATATCTTCGTATCTCCACGGAGCGGCGGGACCCCCGTTTCGCTAATGACGGTCCACACCAATAACCAATAAATACTGGCCCGGTAAAACCGGGCTACCGGACTACGTGCTTATCTCGCAGGAACATCGGCCGCGAGGATTTTCTGCGGCCGTGCGAGAGGTCCCCGGCTATTAAAACTGGGCCCCTCCCCTATCGGCGCTTTCTGCGTCCCCACTTTCTACGTACGCGTCACCCACCCCGCCCCGCTACTCTGCCTCTCTCCCTCGGACCCTGCCTTTCCTCTCTTCGCCGCGGTGTTTCGCGAAAGCAAGCGTCGCGCGGAATTTCGTTGACCCTGCCGCGACCTTCGGCTCACCTACACATTTAACGTAACGCCGAAGATGGAGAGATACACGCGAAGGCTCCGGGGGAAGCACGATCGTAGTCCACTCTAAATTAAAATTCTGATTTTAGCGCCTTGTGCTAGAGCTTGGAAAACAATCAAACGTGTAATAAAGGGACAAATGGACACAGTCTGGAAAAATTAAGAGCCAAGGAATGTTGGATTCGAGGAAGGGGGATTGTCACATTCTCCGATGGAAGAATTATTAAAGTCCAATTAGATGATTTTCAGGATTTTCATTCTAAACAATCACGACTTGCCGTTGTCCGTTTGCGGCAGTTTGAGCGACTATCTTTTAGCAGAGTGTACTTCACACTTTGGTTAGTTTGCACCCTTGGAGATATCGCTCTGTAGCCATCGAGCGGGGCCCAGGTTAGCTACTAGGTCTCTGAGAGGCACAGTACGCTCCGCTGATGGAATGCGACGTTGAGCTACCACATGTCACACTTTCGATTTTCATCACGTCGATGTCGGGTTTCAGCGAGTCGAGTGCCCCGGCGTAACTGGGGAGTATCCGCTGATGATTTAAGATGCACCGTGAAATAATAGTCATCCGATGGGCTTGGCGATTACGTTTGCAAAAGTAGGCTCCCCACGTTCATGCAATGGTATCTGGTTGCGTGGGTGGAGGATATTGGGTCATACCTTCATGAAATCGTAACACCGCTCATCTACATATTAATCTTGATGTTACGATTATTATGTAATAGGTATTTCAATGCATACTCCTTCTAGTACATACCGTGATCTACTTCTCTGACACTGGTCGTGTCATAACTGCGGAGTTGAAATGGTGAACGATATAGTAAGTGCCAAAGAAATGAAAAATTATTTTTCATATGAATTTTGTATAAACTACTAAATGCTAGTGTAAGTACTAGAATAATTTATTTCAGATTCCGGGATGCGCCAACGTCGCTAGTTGAAAAGAAAATGTTGATAATTTTGCCACTTGCGTCATTTAGAGGAAGTGCAGTATATTTGGAATTCCAGTTTGTTTAAGACGAATAAAAAATTACGATAGAGGATGGGAGCAAATAAAACTGCATAATATCACATGGAAACTAATAAACACTAAACAGTCATATTTCATAGTCTCAGTAATAATAAGAAACAAAAAGTAGGGTAAACCAACCAGTGAATGACCGAATTGTTGAATTTATGGACCTTTGAGATTAATACTTGAATATATTTATGTATAACAACAAAACAAGTGTTGAAATTGCATTTAAATTTGTTTTTCTTGAAATTTCTATAAAAATAATTACTTATTCTTATCGTAATTTTTTAAAAACCGATTATAAAATGCAAAACGTGTAGAAGCCCAGTAAATGACCGCATACTTTTAATAAGAATTGTACTTATTAATGTTTGCTTAATACGCATAACTAAGAATATGGAATATTAAAAGTGTAACTACACTCCATTTATAAACATACATATAATATTTTTAAATTTACAATTTACATTTCTTTGCCTAATGGTCATTCACTGGTATGCGGTCAATTACTGGTTGGTTTACCTAACTGAAACTTTGGTTTGAATGAAAAATGACAAGAAGTATCGATTTCGTTTTAAGTTGCAGGTAATTTGGATTACCGGTATTCCAATTTCCCATCAATTTATAAATTTAAACAAATCCTCCGAACTCCACTGCTTCCTTGTTTTGTATGTGTTTATCGTTGCCATTTCTAAAATTAAGATATCCTTGAGGAGATATGTATAACAGAATATTTATAAAAATGATAAGAACGGTAACAGAAAAAGTTTTGCAGATTGACGTTTTCTTCCTCTGCAAATTAAGTCGAAAATGTAAAAATGGCGGTTCGTCCGCAAATGTCATTAATGAACAGGTCATTAGCCCCTATAATCTACGGGGTTACAAATTGAATAGCATTAGCAGTTTATTCGATACTAAGGTATTCCAAATTGACAACACCTATTCAAAATATGCTGCACTTCCTCTACCATTTTAACTCCTCAATTACTACATTGCGCGTGATCTTTAAGGGTATTCGCGTGGTAAACACACTCGGTGGTCTCAGACTCTCTAAATAGCGCCGTAATTACCGTCGGTAGTATTGGATTACTTTGCAATTCGAAAGATATTAGTAGCACGGAGCATTCGCTGGCGTGTCGCGCGAAAGAAAAACGATTGAGATACCTATATTGTTTTTGAAACGGCGGAGCGCGAGGTGATGTATAGCGTCGCTTACTAATGGGCAAGATTTATTGGTGCGTGTACACGCGCACTGCGCCCAGTGGAGCACGGTGTAGAAAGACCTATAAGTGGCCGATTACCGTTCTCCCCGATGGCCCTCACAAAGTGGCAACACGCCAGGCGCCAAGTAACGGCAGTAGTCAACATCAACAATATATCCCCGAGATGCCACTGGACCGCGTTGACGCGAGCACGCCGTCAATTCCGCGCTGTCTGTTATATCGCCCGTTACTCCTGCTAAAACGTTACAACACGCTCCGGACAGACCATATCCATACTCGTTTCGAACAGCACTCCCGCTCCACGGCTAATGTCCAATTTTTTAGAGGCTGCCCGTGCTTTAGATTGGGAACCAGTAGTCGTGGAATTCAGAAACTGAACGCTGTTGGTCCAGTTTCAGGGAACTTACGAAATCGCTAATGAAGCGTTATTTCCAAGATATTTTGAGACAGGCGCGTAGCGTATCTTTATATCTTTCTACTTGGTAATATGGGCGTAGCAAAGGTGGGGCGGGAGAAAATAATAAATTAGTTTAATAAAATAAATTTAATTACAAGACGTCGGTTATATTAATTCCCAGCTACGCGCATAAATTCAAAATTCGGTTTCACTATTTACGGCCCTGTCTAAACCCCTAAAGCGATAAGAAGCAAGATAGCTTGGGCCCCAAATTACTTTCCACGGGAAGCTCAAATAGTTTCAAAGGGAATTTACGTTTATTTAAATTCACTAGATGAATAATTCCAATCGCCCAACCACCAGCACAAGCTGCACCTGCTCTTTTAGTAGCCTCCGACGGGGTTGTCTACGCCCCGATAGCATAGGTAGCAGGGCGCGCTGCTATTTAGCAGGTTTATGTCGTCCGCGTATGCAAATTCCGGGGCGTTTGTCCTGGACTCTCGATTTTAGCGGCGACTGTACCCGCGGGCCATCCGAGACCGTCGACAGAGAAGGACGAAGGAGCTGAGAGTGGACGGGCAGTAGAAGCGGCGAGGGGTTAGGGGGGGGGGGGAGGCATACACCGAGGTGGATTAATATTTATGGTTCGTAAAATATGCGGATGGAGCCGACGGTATAATTTGCTACGATTTGACCGGAGGGTCTAGGTCTAGACATAACCGAGAAACCCTTCTCGGTTTAATTTTCGGCTACCGAATTTGGAGTGGGCTTCGTTATTGGCCCCCCTCCCCACTGGTCCCCCCTTCGCCCTTCATCTTCGTCCTTCATCTGCCCCCTCCCCCGTGCTCGTCCTCTGTCCCCTCGGCGTCCTCTCTTCCTCCACATTTCTCTCTCCTCGTTTTTCATCTGTCTCTGTCCGATGATGTATCGGCCATTCCGTACACACGCCCGAAAACTGGGCCCCCGTTCGCGTCCGTGTCTTCTAATTTCTATCGGCGGGACCCACGGAATCCTCCTGATTGCCAAATTTAAATGGGACCGAGGCCTATCGTTATGATAGATCGGGCGTCGTTGGAGTGGATGGAGGAATGTTACGGTTAGATCGATGTTCTCTGTACGCGGTAGCCTTCCCGAATAATAATCCGGCTCGGATAAAATATTTTTATCTCGCGAAGGGAGAGGCTAAGGTAGTGCCTTCGCGAGGTTGCGTCACCGTTTCGGGGGCTCCTCGAGGTAGGACTGCTCCAAAACGAAGGAACATGACGGTATCTGTGACTACGTCACTTCGGCACCATTCGATACCCTTTGGTACCCGAAGCTCGCATTACAATCTTCGCAAAATCTTCGCGCAAAGTGAACTGTTTCCACGATATCAGGTCGCTGGGGATAGAAACTATCGATCCCCCGTTTCAATAGCGCACCCGGAAGAAAGAGGAAAAAGGAGATTAATGTAGCCACGACTGAACTAATTTTAGAGCTTCGGAAATAGAAAAGAAAGCTGGATTTTATTCTTTAAATGAATTTTTATAATCCCCTAATGAACTTTATTGAATTTGCATTAAAAATATTTTTACCCCTTCAACTCGGCTTCCCCTAAGATTCAAATCGCAGTGCGCCACAGCTCTGTTTAACCATCTGTTGTGTCTGCCTGGACCTAAAAAATCACTTCTCTACTGCTCTAAGGAAAAGAACATCCGCGTGATCGCCTGAACCGCCCCGACATCTGAGAGTTAAGCCGGGAATCCACCTAGCAGCTAAGCTATGCCATGCTACGTTTTAAAAAAATTAGCTTCAGTGCATTCTTGTAAAACCGTTTCCACCAAAAGCTAAGCTAAAACATTTCATAGCATAGCTTAGCTTCCAAGTGGATCCCCGGCTTTAAGCCGGTGCCAGTTTCTCGTTGCTCAGCCAGGTTTCCCGCGCGGCCCCGTCGACTTCTCGGCGATCTCCTTTTAATCTGGACAGCGAACTACGAAAGATATTAAAAAGTCGCCACGCCGGGTCTCGCCGTGCCACAACAGATGTCCGGTTATCGATCCACGAATCTTGCCGGTCTCGAGTTTCACGAATCGAACCGGAGATCCTACGGTCGAATTTAATCCCGATTCACGACGAGAACGCGTGTAGCTACCGTGCTTGGGGGCGCGTGGGCCGTGGCGCGCGTGGGCGTATTCACGGTTTGGTGGTTTCGCCCACGTTGCCTCGGCGGTTTTTCTCCCTCGTCGCGGTAGCTCGCGGCGGCCGGCCAGCCGAACTTCGCCGAGGAATGCCTCGGCCGCTGGTTGGATCAAGGGAGGCGAAGATTTATGGGCCCGGGCGACGTCGTGGCTTTCAATGAGCGCGATTGTTAATAGAAACGTGAACGACAACGAGCCGTGATATATCGAGCGTTATCGATGCAACAAAGGGATAATACGATCGGCGGCTTTGTTCGATTTAGTTGATCGCCACGACGCGCCGCGTTGCTTGTTCTAGTTCGACGGAGAACAATTCGATTATCAAAACAGCTCATTGTTCTTCGATCCTTGAAGACGCGTGCGTCGGGGGGTGCGAGTGGCAGGATATGCTCGATCTGATATCGCGGTAAACAGACGGATGTTGAAATTGTTCTTTAATTGCTCGGGCGTTGTCGGCGCGTCACCAGGAATGGGCACAATTTTTATTTAAGGGGTTACGGAATATGTATCTCCAGCCGCGGCAAAAAAGAATAATTTTAGGGGTTTTATTAATAGAAATAAAACAAAATATTTATTATAGATGATTTATTAGTCCATGAAGAGTAAGAAAATATTTATTTAAGATTATTTTTGTATTAAATTATTTATGACTTTTGACGTTCTTTAGACCATTACAGAAAGAGAAGGCGTCACGGTCGACTTGAAAATGAGATTCTTGGAAAATAATGTTGCCATTATAGTCTCAGGCCATTTTTTTTTAATGTAAAAAAATCATTTATGGCACTTTAAAGTTAAATGCATTTTTCTCATTCCAAATTCCGCTCTGTGATTGAATATAAAAAGTTAATTAAACAAAATATGATAAAAGCGACCCGATAGACTGTAATGGCAACATTATATTACAAGTCTATCTCATTTTATTTTTCAGATCCATCGATTTTTAAAGGAGATATCATGCCAACCGTGAAACGGTATTTTTCTGCAGTAATCTAAAGAACGTGAAAAATCATAAATAATTTAATAAAAAAATTATTTTAAATAATTTTTTCTTACACTTCACGGACTAATACATCATCTATAATAAATATTTTGATTTTTTTTTTTAATGAATCCCTATAACAATATAAAATCATTCATTTTCGCCGCTACTGGAAATATGCAACCCCTTAATTAAAATTTCGAATAACGAATAACAGTTAAAAAAATTATTCGTGATGTGTTGAATAAAGTTAACTTGAGTTTGAAAAATTTATTCGACGCTGAAGTTGAAACACTCTACGAATAAAGAAATCAACTTTATTCGTCGAATAATCTGATGTTAAAGTAACTTTTATTCGATCCGTTATTTAAATAATCTTTCATTTAGTTAATGCCTAACTCTACTTGCTACTCAAAGCGTTAAGTTAGTGTTCAGGATACGATCTAGGGTTCGGTTTTAGAAAACCTCGCTTGGCGAATGCATTCTAAATACTAAACTCTCACCTAACTTCTTGGACAAGATAGGGATTCTAGATCACAGCGATACCAGAGTTTAATATACGAATTTATTCTAAGGTGCGTATGAATGAAATTATGCAGCGATTGGCTCTCCGTGCGACGCGTGATCAATCTTACAGCCGTCCAAGGGTTAAGTATCGACGGACAAGTATAAATGTTTGAGGAGAAGTATGAATGTTTTATTCATTCGAGCACTGATTACAGTCTCCGTGTGTAAAGCTACTATTATTCAGTATTCCTTCGTTCGTGGATTATTTTTAAAAGGAGCAAAGAAACCTTCCGGGGAGAACCGAGCATCCCAGCAGGAAAGAATGTGGAGTAGGGAATGGGAGAATTCTACCTGGCCTGTCCTTGGGATGAGCTAATCGATTAAAAATTGGTCTTCCAGTTGACTAATCGATAGCCTAGAACAGGGTTTCCCAATTGCTGTTCCGCGATAAGTTATCTCATAACAGAACTTAAATATTAAAAAACTGTAAGTTATTCAACGAGATACACGTTTTAAACAACGCAGGCGTGCCTGTTCGCGCTGACTTAACAATACTTCCGACAATATTTTAGCGAGTTCGGAAAGGCCCCGCGGCAAAATTTAATTGAGAAACGCTGGCCTAGAACGACGAGGAGATCGATACGAAGAAGCCATCTTACACTATCGGCAAAGCTGTAGCGCGAGCATAATCAAGCGGCTGCTGAATCATATAATCCTAGTGACTGTGCTAATCACTTTTAATTCCTCCCTTTCAATGCTAAATGTCCTCAATTATTTTCTCTCGTTTCCAGGGCTTAGACAGCAGCGGACGTCCAGCCTTCGTCCTCTACTTTCGTGTCCGCTACTACGTCGACACGCCTTTACTCTTAAGGTAAGCCATACTACTCGCAGCTCGCGGTACTGTTGGGAAGAAAGTTTAAACTCTGAATGGTAACAGAAATAAGATACTTCCATTAGAAAGATAGAACAGGTGTTAAGTTTCTTACGCAGACGCGTAAACTGTCTCTTCACCGTCGCTCTAAATTCCCCAACGTGTGCCAGTATTCTAACACCATATAAGTACACCGCTGACATAAAGAACTAAATTTAATAAAATACAAATTCTCCTTATTAACTATTTCGAATTATAATATAAATTATAAAATGCTCCCCCAGCGTCGCTGTCATCCGTATCGGTTCCCTCTATCGCGCGTCGACCAGCCCGTAAAGGGGGGCGAGTCCGCGATCGAATCGTACGCGCGAATAAAAACTCCGGTAGTCGGATCGAGCCCACCGGCTGACAAATTATTCACTCGAAAGAGGCTGGCCTCTCGTAGGAAGCTAAATTAGTCGAGGACGCCCCCCTCCGTCGGACGCGGCCCCCAAACGGATTGCAGAATTAATCGGAGTAATTAGCGTTCCGCTTCAAATACTGCCCCGTTGCCACCGTATCTGGCCCGAAACTGGCTGAACCCCCGTGCCGCCACCGGGCCGCGTGTTTTGCCCCTTTTCTCCTAGCCGGGCGCGGTGTATCGCGATTATAAGGGTTCCCCGGCTCGCCCTGGGCCTCGAGGGGGCAGAGACAGTCGGAGAAACAAGTTGGGGGTGGGGGGTGGGGTGGGGGGGCTGACGGGAACGAGGGAGATACCGTAGGCAACAACGGAGCTCGACAGTGTTACCGCGCGCGTATTGGGCGGCCGAAGGGAGGTGGACGGATGAAGAGGGATAGAGAAAGGAGGGGGTTGAGGGGGCGAAGGACGACTCGAAGGGTGGCTCGGGGTCGGATCGTCCCTCACGAAACGAAAGCTGGACTCCTGTCCGGTAGCTAAGTGCTACCTACTCTTGTAATTATAAATTATTACGTGGCGCGTGATAGATAGACCGCGCGCATTAAATGAAAGCACTCGTCCCGATAATTATACCGATCCCGTAGTTGCTTTCTGATTTCCACCCGAAACCGGTGATTTAGATCGGGGCCGCGGCGCATTCGCCGCACGTCCGCGTCGACGAGGGTTTAATTCGTGAAAGGACCCACGGCCGGGGCCCGGCAGCGGTACACCCGACGCCGATCCTTCGGCTGCTTCATTTTTCCTACCATCGGGGGGTTCACCGCAACTCTCTCTCTCTCTCTCCCCCCCCCCCTTCCCCGCGGCGGTCCCGCGCGGGGCCTGACGCGACGCGCCGCGCCGTGCCATCGCCCGTCGAGGCCAGCTGGACGCAGGAATTCGCGGCGATCTGTATGCGCGCGGACGATTCCGAGAATACCCGCCCGTGATATTATGATTGCACGTATCTCCGCGGCGGAACTCTTCTCCGCTCTTAGCAGTGTTATGTAACGCGATAAGTATTGCGCGCCCGTGACGCGATAAGCCCGCTGCGTCCAAGGTGTAACGGCGCGGAGCGTGTCAAGATCAGAATGCGCTTAGAATAGAATGCAGTTGAAGAGCAGACCGATTCTGAAGCCGGGAGAACGGCGATCGCTTAACGCTTTCGCTGGCGTCGGCGTGCTTCCACGCCGGGGGACTTGAACCCGGCGCGTGGTCCTCGAATCTTCAGCTGGAATGCAACGCGTGCTGAAAGATCGTTTTGTACTGTAATTAAATTTAATTTCTATGTCTTCTATTAAGGGGTCATGCCTAGTTGGCAGGCGAAAGAGAAACGTGATTTTTGGGAATTTCTTGTGGAAAATCTAGTGTATATTTTGTACAACTATTTGCTTATTTTAAAAGTGCATATATTCAGCAACTCTAGGTAATTTTGTTAAAGAAAAATATTAAAAAATGAACGAATAACAGCCACTCTCCCGGAAGCTATTTTTTTTAGCGGTGAGCACGATTTCTCCGAGCCGGATCATCTGAAATCGAACAGCGAAGAAGATTCTGTTAGTATATGAGTTTATCTAGTTCGTGAACGAAGGATTTTTGTTTCTGATGAAAACTCTATTTTTAATTCACGAAAAACGAACAATTCAGACCTCGAAAAATCATGATTTTGCGTTAAACGGCCGCCATTTTGTCTGAAATTATTTTTTTTAAAAATCCTTCGTTCACGAACTAGATAAACTCATATATTAACAGAATTTTCTTGGCTTTCTGATTTTAGATGACCCGGCTCGGAGAAATCGTGCTCACCGCGCAGCGCATTTATAAAAACGGCTTCTGCGAGAGTGGCTGTTATTCTTTCATTTTTTAATATTTTCCAATAAGAAAATTACTGAGAATTGCTCAATATATGTACTTTTAAAATAAGCAAATAGTTGTAAAAAATATAAATTCAATTTTCCACAAAAAATTCCCGAAAATCGCGTTCGTTTTCGCTTGCCAACTAGGCATGACCCCTTAAGTCTTCGTGAGAGCTTTACTATGGGCCGTTCTTAAATTACTCAAGGGTTGTTTTGGCGATTTACCCCCTCCCTCCTCAAGTATTAGAATTTGTAAGATTTTATGTTTTAACCCCCGTTCCTTACATTGAACTTTTCCAGTTATTAACTCGGCGGGAGACGCACCCCATATTGTAACACGGGTTGTCGCTACCGGGTCAGAAATACCTAAAATTGAAAC
The DNA here is from genome assembly GCA_929108735.1 of Andrena dorsata. Lineage (NCBI taxonomy): Eukaryota > Metazoa > Arthropoda > Insecta > Hymenoptera > Andrenidae > Andrena > Andrena dorsata. The sequence goes on along the minus strand of OV815488.1, from coordinate 78,087,115 downwards.
GTAAAAAAACACGGTTTTAGAATGTTTTTTAACTTCGTAATTTTTATGTTAAAGTACAGTGTTTTCAGAATCAAACAACATTGATGAAATATCTTAAAATCTGTATTAAAGTTCTTTAAAAAATTGTAACAAAAATTCAAACAGTCTTCCGCACAGTCTCCCGCCGAGTTAAAATTCTTTTATAGGTTCATATAATTCATTTAACACGGTTTCGTGTCTGCCTTGAAATATCGTTTATTAAGTTATTCATACTGAAGATTAGGTTTAAAAAATATTACGTAAGACGCTGCCAGACTCCCTCTCCCTCCCTTGTTAGAAAACGTAAGAAATTCGCGACCCCCTCCTCAAAAAGCCTTACGTAATTTAAGGACGACCCCTTAAAGATTAGCCAGACTTTCCTGGTAGAAATGCATGTTATCCGAGAGTCCCCGAATGTTCACCTTGCAAACGAACAAAGCTCGAAGTTCGTTTTGCAAATTTAAGGGGGTAGCTTGCAAAACCTGGCGTCCCTAAAATCTTGCATCTATACAAGCTTGTACACATTTCTAACGCGCCGAGCAACAGATTCGTCGTAGAATGACTCCTCCTCTTTCATCGCTCTTTTTTTTTTGCGAATTTACCAGGGTAGAATGTGGAGCGCTAGTTCCCTCGTTTAGTATGCGCTCTCGTAATGGCGGCACGTTGTTCCGCAGATTTATAGGGTTAGTTTCTATTGTTATTCACGGTGCGCTCGAACTGTATCGAACGTGACTTTGCGAGAAGCTCGGCTGGCCTCGACAGGTAGGAGTACCCGTCATTTATCATTACGCGATGTCGGATGACGATGTGCCTACCGACGCACGTCCCCCTCGCGATATGCCCGGTTTTCTAAAAGCGGATCTGCGACATAACTCGGAGGGAACCTGCGCCGCCATTCAAGCCCCGTACTTTCGCGAGCTGCGCCATTTTTTTTTGCCCCCTTCCTTTATGCCCCTTTGAGGAAGATTAATAACAACGATGAGTCGAGTTATTTTTAGAAGCGCGCGATACACAAATAACTCTGCAAAAGGACAAAACAGTACGCTGATATTTTTTACCGGTACTATCATTTCTTTTAATACAACTGAGCGAGCATCCCCCGATGACAATGGACCACACTCGGCCAGCGACGATCGCTCGGCGAATTACTAATAGATATCTCTATTTCGCAACTATATCCAATGGAACGTCCGCACGTGACGCGTGTCGCAACGGTGTGACCAAACACCAGCTGAAGAATCAGCTTTCACTTTTCTATCGTCTTTTCGCCCGGAGGACGAGGAAAAGGGATAAAAATAAAAATACGTCTTTAGAAATCAGTGAACCGAGTGTACCTATGAACTCGTCGTTTGCAAGAGTCGTATAATTCTAGAGGAAAGCCATCGCCGGGGCCGTGTTTATTCGAAAGTCTTTCGTCCACGTAAACGAATAGAGTATCCTCATAAGGATCGACCGAAACGTCTCAGGAATATCCAATATATTTTTTGTGAAACGTGCTGGCATGCTGGCAGCGCGCTAGGCGCCACACGAGCGATACCTACGCTTCGTATAACGGCTAGCGCGGCGAATCGCGCAGGGCCATTTGCATAATTAATAATAATAATCCTTGCCATTTCTGTGAGATATGCTTCTCATGGTTACTCGAACGATCCTCCTCTCTACGGTTCTGGCGGAGAGATCGGTGGTGGAAGGGGGGGGGGGGGGATGGAGAACCGTGGATCGAACGAAGCTGGGTGAATGGTTCGCAAGTGTTTCCGACACGCTCGTCGTTATAATGAATCGTATCGTGACTCGGTGAATAATTAAATACGCTGCCTTCCATAGAGACGAATTTTTTCGTCGCAGACCGCAACGCGTTACCCGAGGCCTTTATTATATTCGCAGGGATCGGTGGACTTTCTTATAAAGACATTCCATTGGACGAGTCGGGGACGCGTCTCGTGAAATTGGTGTGCTCTTATGTAACTGAATCGCGACGGACTTTGGTCCATTATATTTCAATTTCTAAATTCTGTTTAATTTATGTTGTCATTCATACTTGTGCCGTTATTAGTCGCGATTGACAAATTCTTGGTAGTCAAAGCGAGATAATTTTACAGTTCTTTTAAGGGGAGAACCTGATTTAGAGGGTCGAAATTTTCGATTTTTTTTTTAGTTTAATCGGTAGTAATATTCTTGGATTAGTGCAGGCGAACATTTTCGAGAAGTGCGTCAAATTTTGTTTTGGAAAGGGAGGGGGGGGGGAGGGGTGGTAAAAAGGGTACCAGTAATTTAGAATCACCGAAAATTTGTTAACGGAAAATTTTGTTATACTTTAAGTTTTTCATATTTTCCATTGTCTGTTCTCTCTTTTATGATATACAAAATAATTTTATAAAAATTAACGCGTGGGCCATTTAAAAAGCCTTCGTGGGTGGTCGGTGATTAGAGATTCCCAATCTGTGGGTTGTGAAATGTTTTCTGGGAAGAGTCTTCTTTTCCTTTAAAGTCATACAGTTTTTCCAATTTTAGACTTTTTCTAACTTTTTTACTTCACCGACAATGTAAACTCATGAAACCTGAAGAAAAAAAACCTCCAGTTATTTTATTCCGAGCAAAAATTAAAGGCCCCATTTTTCCCGCCATTTCACAATTTCATTGCGAGGCGCATCAATAATTAATCAACTGCGACGCGATGGAATTAAATTGTTCCTTGGTATTGTACAAATACATACTAAACTACCCCTAAAGTTCTGGAAAGATCTACTTTATCCATCCGTGTTAAAAAAATTCGCGAAAATAACCTTCTTCAACGTCCTAAACGATGTCCCCCCTTAACTTGTATCGGGCCTGTAAGAGGGAGTCCGATGCTTCGGGGTCAGGGTGTAGAAGCGTCTTGGGGTGTAGGATAAAATGTGAAAGCGGGATGAAAGGTATAATGTTGTAAGGTTCCATACGATATGAATGAAATATGGGTTTGATGATTGCAGTGATGAAACGACGCGCCACCACTATTACCTGCAACTGCGGGACAATGTCGTTAGGCATGGGGGTGGGGTGGAGAGCCTCCATCCTCACCATCCCCTACACGAGCCATCCATCGTTACGCCTCTGCTCACACTCGCGGGACTTGCCCTACAAGCCGATCTTGGCGACTACTCCGAAGAACGGCACAGGCCACACGCGGGATCTGTGGGATACTGCAAGCCCACGGATTACCTTCCGCCTCACGTAAGTTCTATCTATAACTATACCAACTAAAGCATACAAGCGCGCCCCAAACTCTACCTGCGAGCCTCGCAGCTTCCAGTTAGTGATGGGGTCCGAAGCACTTCGAAGCGCTTCGAATGTGTCTTCCAAGGCTTTCAAAACTTTCAAAGCCTATCAAGACTTAAGACTTATCAAAGCTTTCAAGACTTTCAAAACCTATCAACACTCAAGACTTATCACGACTTTCAAGAGTTCTAAGCTTCGAATCATGTCCGAAGTGTTTCGAAGTTTTCGCCATACATATACACTAGCGGACAAAGAAGTTACCACTTTTTCGATTTGTTCTATTTTTGTTATTTTTTAGCATACGTTTGGGACAGTGGTATTTGTTTAATATGCATATTCTGATGAAGAATTTAAAGCTGTATAAAACCCAGTTAAAGTTTAATTTATTTAACTGACAAACAAAAGTGTTACCTGACATTGAATGGGGTAAAATTTTTGGGACCGACAAAGAAGTTACCACGTTCATTAACTTGTTAGGTTGTCCTAAAAGCAAAAGGTGCCACCACAAAATATTAGATTTTTTTTTATTAATGTTCAAAAGTGGTAACTTTTTGTTCGCTTTAAAAGTGTGTTGTTTTGTTTAATATTATGTTAGATTTTTGTTTGTTCGTTAGATAACTTTTACTGTAACTGGATTTTTTACAGCTTTTAATTATCTTTCAGAATATGTATATTAGGCACATACTGCAGTTTTTAATTGATATTAGAGCTCTTACTACCCGCCCGCCCGGGTACTCGAGTACCCGGTGAGACCCCGGGTTGAAAAAAATTACTCGGGTACCCGGGTACCCGTATACAATACTAGATTGAATTGCTTGAAGTTCATTCCGTACATTACTGATGTTAGCCGAAAATGATCGAAAGTCGAAAGACGATCAGCTGTCAAATCGAAATTCTCAACTATCTCATCACACTTCATTTACTCGGGTATCTCATGGACACACGGGTAATTTTTGTCTACCCGGGTAGCCGGGTATCGCACGGGTACCCGGGTACCCGAGTAATTTTTTTCTACCCGGGGTCTCACCGGGTAATCGAGTACCCGAGTACCCGGATACCCGGGCAAAAACAATAGCTCTAATTGATATTGAAAAGTAATAGAAGTAGAGTGGTTCGAAAAAGTGGTAACTTTTTTGTCCGCTACTGTATACAGATTCGAAGTGCGTTGAATCCCATCACTACTTCCAGTCACCCCATACAGAATAATAAAGCCTCTAACGCTTACAAATCCACGCACAGTAATGGCCAAAAGAATGTCCAACCGATAGTGAAAATTTAAATGTCTCCAACATATCGAAATATAAGCTTGAGACATTCTTTCAGCCACCACTGTGCGCTCATCTTGCCTCGACACTTTCCACCTCGAGCCCACCTAACCCAGCACAGCCTGCTGCAGCGTTGAAAGCGTTAGACGCCCAACTGACCAGCCCATTCCAGCAGCCGATCCTCCAATTATGCCGGGAGCGTATATCATTACCGCGATAAATATAAATTGTTGGCTGCTCGGTTTTCCAATGATATCCACCCCGTGGAATGCAGACCTATTCCTCGTGCCGATGCCCCGATCGTAAACCAAGAGCGTTCCCGCCACGCTGCCTGTTCGATGCCCCCCTCTCCCCCTCCCCCCCCCATCGGTTTGAGAGCTCCTCTTGGTTCAGCGGGAACGGTAGTCGGCCGCCTGATTAAACGTAATCGATGATCGCTGGTGTTAGATGTGCCTGGAGTCGAATGTGCTCGCCGTGCTCGCGGCGCAGCACAGGGGCAACCGCGGCCTGTCCAGGGAGGAGGCAGAGCTGCAGTACATCCGGGAGGCGGTGCTGCTGGAGGCGCCGCTCAACGCTCACCTCTACCGCTTGCGACGCAGCAAGAACGAGGCTGGCCCAGGTCGCATACTCCTCGCGATATGTGCTCGCGGGGTGCGAGTGTACGCCGAGGAGGAGACGCCGCGCGTCTTCGCCTGGAACAACATCGGCAAACTGTGCTTCGACGTTAGTCCCCGGCTTCCCCTTCGCTCGACGATTCCAATTCCTGGCGCCGTACCAGCCAGCACGCGCTCGTTGCCGATGCGGGGAGAATCGAAGCCGCGACAGCGATCGGCGAATTGCCGACGCGCGTTCAGACAGGCCGACGTCTGTCGAGACGCTAGTTTCCGTTCGCGCGAGCTTGGAACGCGGTCCCGGAATTGAATTGTCGAGCGTTATGTCTGCTGTTAACGAGCACAGGCGTCCCGAGTAGAGCTGGCCGATTAAATAGAACCGAGTTCGGTGATTCGAGTACTGGGACTGCTCTACTTTCGAGGCCCCTGCCGTTAACCGTGCCCGGAGTTCGAAGGACTTCGTTTTGATCCGCTCGGTTTCCCCAACACAGCGCAAGAAGTTCGAGATACGCGCGGTCGATCAGCCGGACAAGCTCACTCTCTACAGCGGATGCGATGACAAAAGCAAGCTGCTTCTGGGGCTCTGTCGCGACACCCATCAGTTCTCCATGGCCATAGCACCTAGAGTCAACGAAGCGAAGAGGCGGGAAGAGGAAGGTGAGCATCGACTGTAAATTCTTATCCACGAGGCGTGGAGAGGTCCCCTCGCGGGACGGTAACGACCGCAGTCATTTCTTTGTCGCATAATATTTGTTCTCCACTAAATGACGTTTTGCATGGAGGCAGAAAGAAATAATCGAACGAACGGTCTGGTTTGTGAATAACAGAGAGGAAGGTACTCCGCGACTGCTACATGTATCCCGCACGCTGCAAGCTGAGTCTAACCGCACGGGGGGCGCGGGGTGACCAACGAATTTCTGTTATCTCGAGCACGTCATCCAACACAACTTCTGGAATTGTCAGCGACCGGGTTCACAGCGAGGACGAGCCAGATACGGCGCCGGCTTCGACCGAATGTCTGCCACGTCTTACTGAAAATACTTCCCACTCGGGTGTTCAGTGCGGCGTTGTGAACGGAGCGAACGGGGACGTCGAGGATCGCTCCTTGCCATCGTCGCCAGTCTCCGCCGTAGACGGTAAGCACGCTTTTAACAGAATATTAATTACATTTAACAAGCTCGTTAGCTCTTTGCACTCCTGTGTCCGGCTGGACTCGGTTATCGCATTGCGTTCCACCAGTCCCTCCGGATAACTCTGATACGCGCAGTTTTATATAAATTGAATCGCAGAATTTAGAGGCTAAAAGAAACTTTTATGTTTCGTCAGTGAATTCGGAGCTGCATTGGAACACAGTATGCGCGAGGGCTTACGGAGTGCAAATAGTTGAAGCAGCTTTCTGAGTGAAGTTATTAAAATTGAGGGGGGGTTGTGAATGTAATTATAGGATGCTCTAAAACAATCGAACAATTTGTAGAAGTGGACGGCGCGGACAGTACACCCACGACGGCTGCACTGAGATTGGCGTCGAGCGCAGCGACCGCGGCCGAGGGGTCACAATGCAGCAGCAGCTGCAGCACGGTCGTGGTCGTGAATGCACCTGCTGGTGGACCGCCGCGAATGCGCCGCACTTCGGCAACGTCCAGTCTAGAACTGGGTTATTCGCATACGGCACAGAATTCAGCGGTTTCCTCCGAAACTGCTAGCTTCCCCGGCGCCATATACGACAGGTGCAAGAAGGCTGGCAAATACGCAGGTGAGATTCCCCCCCGCGGGGCCCACCGTCTTATATCGCTGCGAGACCGGCTCACCTGTCAGGGTCTCTAGCTTCCTAAAGCCTGCATTGTTCCTGGCGTGCCCGATTTACACGAAAATCTGGTTTACAGGCACCGACATCGCGAGCGAGACCAGCGGCGTGTACACGCTGAGAAGCAGCGAGATGCAGGACGAGAGAATGGGAGATTTGTACTCGCCGACAGGAGACGCCAACGAGTCCTCCGCGGCGAGCGACGTGTGCGCGTTGAGCTCCGTCCAGTCCACGACCGACGAGGCGTCCGTGACATCTGGCTTTTACACTATCCACAGCGGCCTTAGATCCGAAACCAGCGACGTTTACACGGAGGACGTCAGCACGGGGGATCAGGAGCCGATTTACAGCGTCTGCAAAGGCGACGACGATGTGGCTAACGTGGTGTCCGGTATGTCGGGTGTGTCGCTGGGCCAGCAGCTAGAGGACTCGCGCTCGCGCAGCAACAGTATCCTGAGCGCGGGCAGCTTCAGAGGCGACGGGAGCGATCCCTCCAGCGTCGGGCCGCTGTTGTCAGCCGACGAGCTCTCGGACCTGATCGTCGGGCGTTATCCACCCCGAAAGACGATCAGCAACTCCATGGACTCCGACTGCGATTACGTCACCATGCCTCCGCCGCCGCCGCCGCCGCGGACCGACAGCGACAGGCAGCTCCCCCCGCCCCCGCCGTACCCGGTGAGCATGGATTACGCGACGATAAACTCGTCCCGGTCCAAGATACCGGACATCGAACGGGAACCCCCGCCCCCGCCGCCGTACAACGCGACGCGCGGGGAGTTCGTGCCCCTGCCCCTGCCGCCGCGCAGGGCCGACCCGCCCCCACCGCCTCCTTACACCTCGCCCAGAGAGAGGATTCAAATACCGCCGCCCACGCCGCCGAGGAACGACGCGGTGACGCCCAGGGAGCCACCGCCGCCGCCGTACCCCGAGGTACCGGACGTCACGCGGCAAGAGGCCATCTCCACGCTCTACCCGGCCAACAGCGAGGAGATCGTGTCCAGGGTCGCGTCCACCAAGATCCAGACCAGCCTGGCCAGCAGCAAGGCCAGCATCGGCTTGGCCCCGTCCAAGATCGCTGTCAGCCACATCGCCAACGAGATCGCTTTGATCGCCCCGAAGCCACCGCCCAGAATTCAGCCACCCACGTATCCCGGTGACAAAATGAAACCCACGCCGGTCCACGCTCCCGTGGCCGCCCTCGTCGTAGGGCCGAACAATTACCTGGACGTGCACGCGTCACGAGGCGGTCCGGTTCTGTTGCCTTACTTAACGCCGCCCCCTCCCCCGCCGCCGCCACCGCCGCCGATGGTTCACCCCAGACAGCCGCCGCCGCCTCCGCCCAGCCTCGCCACAGTCTACACCAGCCAAGTGGCCAGGTCGCAGATAGAACAGTACAAGCAGCAGCTCTACTCCGACGTCGATTACGTGATGTTCCCTCTGAAAGACCCCGCCGTGTCCAAGCAAGAGTACATCGACGCGAAGCAGGGCTCCCTCCTCGCGGCCATGGCCGCCTACCCGCCCCCGCCTTATCCTTCATTCAACAATAAATCGATGGTGATGTATCGCAGCACGCCTTACCTGCCCGGCTCCACCCTGTCCAAGTACGCCTCGAACCAGAACCTCAGCAGCAGCGACACCAGCTCCAACAATTACCTGCCGCACAGTAACCTGAGCAGCCACTACGCTGCCAGCACCAGCTCCCTCTACAGCGGGGCTACTTGCTCGTCGGCAGGAAGTCAGAGTCTCAGGCGCGAACCGCCGGCACCGGCGCATCCGCACACGCTGCACACATTCTCCAGAACAAGAAGCGACGAGAACATACTCAAGTGCTTCGACTCGCCTTCCAGCATGAAGCTGCAGTCCCTGCCGCAACTCAAGCACCGCAGGCTTCCGCCGCCTCCTCCGCCACCTCCCTACGAAATACAGGTAGGCTGGCTCTTCGATGTGCAAGTTAGGGTAACACTTTGACTCTCACGTGCCAGCTGCACGGGGGTATGCGGTAATTGGTAGGCGAGGAAATCAGACGAAAATCAAGAGGAAAGGAATTGCGTTGAATGATTCGTTTGGTAGTTGCTGATGCTTAACAATTCGCAACAGGAGCCGCTGATCGGCGAAACATTAATCACTAAGAGTTGAAGCCTCCATCGCAATTTTGCTTCTCCACATTTTCGTCTTATTTAGTCACCTATTTCAGTTTCTATTATCTGTTATTGAACACCCTGTAGGACCACGTGCGACGGTCAAAGTGTCAAGTTTGCTATTGCTTTCTCGTTGCTAATTCACGTCCCCTTGCAGAATCTCGAGAAGAATCAACCACTTCCATCGGCATCCTCGTCGTCCTCTTTGCCGAAGAAGACGCCGAAATCGAGTGCAACGGAGGAGCACGAGGAAGGGAAGGAGGATGGATTGCTGGACATCCGGACGCTTCGTGAGAAAAGCCGTAATTTGGATCTGCCGCTGATATCAGCGCTGTGCAATGATCGATACTTGCTGAAGCAGACGAAAGCGTTCGTGATGCCGAAGCATCCGACCGAGGCGGCGTCCTCGACGTCCGCGAAGAACGCCGTGAGGAGCAGCAACGGCGGGACGTCCAGCAGGAACAAGTATCCCGTGAGCGGTCTCTCGACGACGCAGATCACGAAACCGCCGAGGAAATCATCGACGAGTACGCATAAACACCCGGCCGAGGTGAAGGGCAACGCATACAAGGTCAGCAATTCGACGGGTGTGCCCTCTGGTAAAAAGGATCAGGCGAGAGCGTCGCATTCGTAACACGGGATCGAGAGTGGCAATCAGCTTCACCCCAGCGTTCTGAAAACCAGCCAGGAATTCTGTACATTCCAACGTGCCTTTAAAGATTCCACGCCAGACTCTATCTTTTAAACAATAGGCAGCGGCGAAGGAAAGATCCTGACAACGAGTACTTAAAACACCATGTTTCTTTAAAGACCGTGCTTCTTCAACTCAGGGTGCCATTTTATCGTTCGCAATTCTTCTGCTCGTCGTGAATACTCAAATTCTCCGATGATAGGTAGGTCACGTTTCTTCGTCTCTTCTTTTTTTTTTTAATTTGCAACGCACGAACCATTCGTAGAGCTACATAAGGATTATTATATCGTCCCCCTTTGTCTCCCCCTCGTTCCACCTTTAAGATCTATCTAAAACTCCTGAAAATTCTATTCCTCCGCTGCGACCGAAGCTTATCGTACCATAGAACAGTAGAAACACCGGCGATTAAGTGCCCATTGATAATTTTGCTCAAGTAAGCGACTAGCGCGATGGAAATGAAATTTGAATCCTGTAAATCTTAGCGACGAGGACGTAACGCGCTCTTGCAAGTAGTTATCCAATTACAAGAGCGGCGATTCTTTTTCTCCCCTCACAACCCCCACCATTTTTTTTATTTTAGATACTAATTGCGTAAATATTTTTATACTCTGGAAGGAGGGCAGGTACGATTACTGTAACTAGAGAAATAGTACCTCTCGATGTCTGCGGAAGTAATATTTATTACCATCCATGTTTTCTCTGTCTATATCTCTTTAATATCTCAATCAATGTGCTCGCATTATGATAGTTTCTATCGAAGCGTTTTTAATCATTCGCGTGCACGTAACTGTAAGTGTAGTTGGCGTTAATAATGACCCGCGATTACTTTTCATCGTTATTACGTGAATGTAAGCGTTTTAAGTACACTGGCGAGAGAGAATATTTGCTCACCCTCGTCGACTGAACATTGCTACTGCGTTACAGCATAGATATATAAACGATAAAACATATCGCCGACGGAGGACACTCTGGAACTGCACTACAGGGCACGCGCTAGAATCTAACGCGAATTAATTAAACTTGTAAAAGGTCCGCGTCGCCGCGGATCGTATGAACATTAATCATAGATCATAGCGTAATGGGTAATGATTTAGCCGTAAGGTTGACTTATGTTAATTAATACTTAGATATTAATATTGCAACACGAACCATGTCTGTACATAGTATTGCGTGAAATTATAGGACTTGTTGTAGTCGGAAACCTCATGTATGTACCACGCGCCACCTCAGCTACGAATAATAAACTTCTTTTTTTTATAATGAACATCGTTACGGAACAATGTTCTATAATGCTACAGGTAGAAATGGAAGAAATCGATTGTCGCACATTTATGGGATCTGGCAGATGAAAATTCGCACCTTAAAACATAGCGAATAACTTAAAACAATGCCACTTTTTACCTCCACGAACCTTTGCATGTTCAAATATGCCGCCAGTTTATACGTTCTCTAATTCAACTTCCCGCCTACAGCTGGCGCCAGTGATTCACCTCCGCAATGCGAGTATATAAACATTCGCGGGACTTTCGTACAGGACGCATTCCCCAGTTAATAGTGGGTTCGTTGCCTTGAGACGCGACAAAGGGGCTCGTTTCGAACGGTCGATTTCTGATCGGGAGGTGTTGTGAACTCACGTGTCACCGTGCGCGAGGCAGGTGCACGGGCAACGATTACCCTTCGAATCGATCCGTACGCGACTGACAGGGTGGCTCTGTCGACCGCCAGTGCAGATAATATTTCAAACAGTAAGAATACATCAGGCGCATTACCTTTATCAATACTGCACTGCAGCCTCGGCGAGCACGTAACGGAGCGTATATATAAGCGTCTGTACCTTTTCCTCGTTCTGCGATTGGCAAAACGTTGCTGCACGTCTGGCGATCACGCGGTGAAGCTTGGATTCCGCAAACCGTTCAGAAGTGACACCACACGTCAATCGTTCAACAGACGTCACCACGACCCCGAGCGTCTGTTCGTGGTAAGTTTCACCCTACTTTACCGCCTTAACGATCTTTGACAATAACGTCGAGATATTTGCTAATTTCAATTTTTGTCTCTCGTCCAACTCGCGAAACTTTTAAATCCGAATACCTACTGAAATGGAGCAGCCTGACGTTTTATCAAATTTTCATGAACTAAAAGTTAAAGTAATATCCTCGTGTCACGTTTATTTCGTTACGTTCGGATAAATGAATTATCAGGCGATCATAAAAGGGTCGTATGGTTGTACGATTGTATGAATGCGTCAACACTTCGTAACTCACGGAATGCAGCGCCTCGATGATTTTGTGTCAATGCTTCCTTAACCTTTTTAGCACCGTGAATCACATGAGCGGCTTAACAAGTTTCTTAACAATGGAATTGTGTCACCGCCATTCTAAATCCGCTTGTGGGAATATCCTATAGTGTTATGTAACACTTAGGTTCAAATTCGCGAAGATTTAATTGTAGGGATCAAAACTTTCCTCGTCCATTGCGACGTTGTCGACGATATTGCTTTGCGTCGCGTCGTTACATCAGTTTTACTAACTCAACATCTGTAACAGTTCTGTTAGTGGTAGGTTCGATAATCGATAATTATTAATGGAAAAGCTTATCATTATATAAGGCGAAAAAAAGGTCTTGCGGAAAAAACGTAGAAATGTTTATGCCTCGCGATTTATCGAAGCAACTTTTTCCGTAAACCAATCGAATGTCTTACGATTTCATTGAAAAGTCAAGGATACTTAATGATGCCAACTTTACGATAGTTATCACTATTTATCAGTGCCATTAGATTTCAGTTTCGACCGAATGCCTTTTTGTTTTTCTTCAAGTTCACGTTTACTTTTCTTCCGAAATAAGGGACAACTTTGAACGTTTTTTTTCTCTCGCATTAGAGGCGGTGTCGCTATTGAGCTGCCTTTATCTTGAATTCGAGCCAGCCTCAACTTTCATTCCGATCAAATGTTTCAACAATCGATCGCGTACCAGTTAGGGAACAACTTTTGCGTGAAGCATGGACAATGGATTTGTTATCTGTCGTAATATGACACGGCTTTGGATGAAATTGAATTTCTTGCTGATATCACGTGTTACGGAGCGGCGTAGCTTGTTTGCATTAACTGGAGGGTAGAAGAATTTTCTGAATAATAGACAGGCGATTGTGTTTTATCGCGTAGAGTATGGCGATAACATAATGAGTGCCCTTCCTGCGAACGTGTTATGTTTGAATGATTGAGTAACCAAAAGTTTCGTCTAAAATCTAAACTGTAATTGTTCCATGCACTCGCATGTTGCGATCATCGTGATTTCGAAAGTAATAGAACGTCTCGATGCTAAAACGTCAGAATCAATGTTCACGTTCGAAAAGAATACAGCCTGACGATTGATATCAATTATCTATTTGCGATTTGTAAACAGTATCTGTTTGCGAAGCAGTCAGACAGACATCGGCAGAATCTTTCATATTTCTCTTTGTCTAGACGATCGGTAGGGAGAAAAGTGCGTTGACTTGAGCCACATTCAAGATCCTATCTTTTCAAACTGTTATAAACCTGTCCGACAATAAGCGCTGATAAAATTTCGAATCGACGAGTAATGCACACGACGGTAGTTGGGTTCTATATAGATACAGGCGTCTCAGATATCGTGCAGTTCTCCGATCAGAGTAAATATTGTGATTTTTCAAACATGGTTCCTCTTGGCTCGAGAAAAATTAAGCGAGGAATTCAACAACATTATAAATGGTGAAGTGCCAGAAGTGAAAATCTCCAGTATTTTCTTTCCAATCACAGCGACGTTGGTATTTGCGATCTCAGCTCTACCTTGCGACAGCGCTGCAAACTAAAATTAGTTATTTTAGCACTTACAACGTTTACCATCGTATTCAGGATGGAATTTACATAGTTTTCCACTAAAAAGATCATTTTTCATCTCTTTGCCACTTACTCCTTCGTTTATCATTTCTACTCCTCAATTTGAAACACAAAATTAAAAATGTAATTTGTATACTTAGATGCTGCGGACTTTATAAAAAATATGATTGTAAGTGGACTTAACAGAATATTATTTAGTATGAGTAATCGATTATATGAGAACAGCCATTCTGATATTTTTTTGCATTAGTTCGATGAAAAGGATGAATTGCAGTATTTACAAAATTCCCAATTGTGTAAAGAGTTGCGTATCGTGTGTTTGTTGATTAAAAACAACTTGCTTCTGAGGATCGCCAATGTCTTATCCCCATTACATTTTTCTTTGACACTCTTGGCTTGTTTACCACGCCTATCATTTCAAGGCGCTAACGCTATCTGTAGGCATTATTCGAATGCATTTCTCTCAACGTAAACGTCTGAATAACTTTTTACTAAGATGAGAATTTACTTAAACAAACTTACGTTCCGATAACGGTGGAATAGAATTCTAGAAAATTCCACTAAATCTTTGCAGCTCGAAGCCGCTACAATTTCGAGAATTGTTTATCAAGGAACTGCCGGCGGCTCACTGACAATCCCTCACTGTGCTGCACAATTGCGATTTATTGACTGCTTATAATATGGCGTGACTTCGAGGGTGTGTAAATCTGTCAAGGTGCTACATTGATAAGTGACACGTATCCGAATGGAACATACCGTTCCCCAAATGCAGTTGAATGTCTGGCACGTGTGTACCTACATTGATCCCAATGACGGGAGGTCGTTCGAGAACTTTCGATATGTAACTCTATTTTATTCATAGGGGGGCACCTGCGCTGTAGTATATTAAATCCTCTTGCGACTTTTCTAATTGCTTCGATCATGTAACAGAAATTCGGGGTCATATATCTACTTATCAGTACCTTCAGTAGTTCCAATAGGAAGATACATAATGCCTGCGGCGTTACAGATAATTTATACATTCACGAGACGAAGAAGGCTGGTTGTAAATCTGTACTGTGATAAAAACAGTGATAAACCTTGGCGACGAGGGAGCTTCCGCGACAGTGGAATTTCCTGTATGAGACACGATCTTATCATGCATAAACAAACAAAAAATTGTTCTCTTTGTAGTATAAAAAGAAGGATAATCAAGTACCCCATGTATTACAAGTAGCAGTGATTCGCAACCAGTGTGTCGCGAAGTCTTTTCTGGGGGGTAGCCACGGTTTTTGATTTTTTTTTTATTATTATTATTAAGTTAGAATTTTATTTTGAAATACCTATTTTTAATGTGTTTTCCTTACGTTGTTAAATTTACCTTACTTTATATAGGGGGAAGGGGGGCCTCTGATTATTTGAATATTGTAAAAGGGAATCGCGACTCAAAAAGGGTTGGGAAACACTGTATGAAAGAATATTTAACAAATTATTATCTCTTTAGTGTAAAATGAAGTCCTCATAAAAAAATTAAAATCGTCTTCAAGAAAATAAAAATGCACTAAAAAGTAAAAAATAATTTTTCCCCTTATTTAATCTACGATTATCATAGTTTTCAAATTGGCGCCAGATTTACACAGTGCAAATGATGAGGCACTGACTTAAAAAATATCAGAGTCGCAGATTAAATAAGGGAAACAATTATATTGTACTTTTTAGTGCATTTTTATTTTTTGGAAGTCTGTTTTAATTTTTTTTTTAATATAAACTTCTAGTTTTATATATATTGGCACAGCATGCTGATGAGATATTCGCGTACGTATATAAAATAATAATAATTAGGTGATAATGGTCTTTGTTAGTAACCAGAACTGGCAAAATATTGGGCCACTGTTGATGCATTGGAGGATGGAACCACCGGGGCATCATCCTCTTTCGAATAAAAAAAAAAACATAAAAAAATACATACGGGTCGAATCTATAAACTTGTCCTTTTTGAAGTCGATTAACTAGTACCTAATAGTTTAGTACTTCTCTTTATCTTATAGAACCTTATTTAATAAATGTATTAATATAACTGCTTCCATGGAACATTTATTATATAGGTTCTACAATATCTGTTCCATAAGAACACTTTCTAAAGAAGTTTCTAAGGGTAACATTTCTTTCAATAACAATTCCACAGGAACAGATATTTTCTTAAACGAAACATATAAGTTTTAACAGAATTTCTTAAAAAATAAGAGTTCCAGAAGTTTTTCGATATCCGGCATTTATGACTCTAAATGCAAGTACCTACGCAAATAGAGTTTGCAAAATACAATTGTATTTTCCATGGAATTAAAATGGTTCCCAAATTAGCATCACTCGTGATAAGACATTTTACGGTAGTAACGGGGCAAACATAATAGGTAGTGCTTCGTTATTTGCGCGACCATCCGGCACCGCTCTCTGCAGTTTCCGTACATAGTAATCATTTTTATCGCGGGCACGAGCCTATCCACCGTCAAGGACAGTAAAGATGACTAGAACAGTTCGAGGAGTTTGAAAGTATAAGCTAATTGTAAGTTGAACTCAAGTCAAATCATTCGAACCTAAGCCAGGTACTCGAATGTCGAATCAGCTTTAGTATTTCAAGCAAACTTGAAAGAATTCGATCTTCTTGAATGATTTCAGCAGCTTCAACGGTTTAACGACTTACTTGCATTCAAGCTACTCGGATCGAACTCGTCACTATTTACAAATTAGAAGGGTACGAAACTTGAAATAATAGATATTTAATTTTTTAAGCTTCAAGGAGACTTTATTCGATTTTCTTTCTCGAATATTAGCTGAAATATGATTATTCGTATATTCTGTTATTTTTACACGATTTAAGGGGACTAGGCAGTCGTTTTTCGTGAGAAAGAGACTCCGTCCTTTATTTATTTGTAAAAAAATGAAAGCACATCCAGGTGTATCCTTTTACCCAATGTTTATTACTACCATACAGATTGAGAAATAAATAGTAAGAAATATATATATATGTGCTTTAAAAATGGCGCTGCAGGCAGGTAAACATTTTAACGGTTTTCCGTCGTTTTGCCTTAGTTGGGGGTATAGGACTATTGGACGACTAAAATTGACGGTTTCTTGTCGGTTGGATTGCTTAGATACCAAATAATCGCCATACCGGCACTTTTAACAGTTTTTTATGTACACTTTTAGAAGTAATGAAAAATAAAAAATTATCACAATGTTGAAAGCAGGGCTTGAAACCGTTATTATAAAGATTTAGGTTCTTGAAAGAGTTATGAAGAACCTTTATTCTGAATAACCGTTATAAAGAATCTAAATATCAGACTATAAAAGTATAAGTTAAGGTTCCTATATAGCTCTATAACTTTTATTTTTTAGGTTCCTATATAGTTCTATAACTTTCATTTTTTAGGTTCTATATAAGTTCTAAAACGGTTATAGAACCGATTCTTTCAGATAGCTCGATTTTTTCGGGTAGTTCTTTTTTCGGGTAGCTCTTTTTTTCGGACAGCTCGATTTTTTTCGGTTAGCTCGATTCTTTCGAGTAGCAAAAAACGAAGAGGACGGCAACAACGACGGTACCGTTTAGAAGATGGAATTCAGAGTTCACTTTTTGACACTTTGACGCTTTGTATCTCGTAAACGGCTGGTCCTACGTCGTTTTTGACGAAATTTCGGAAGAAAACTCAACCGAAGAAAGATATAATCTCCTCCTTTTAAAACGTCCCATGTACTTTAAGCAAGCAGACTGCCCGACACCGTCGGGTTGCCCGGAATACGTTCGAACTGTGGGAAAAAATCGAGCTGTCCTACCCGAAAAAAATTGAGCTACCCGAAAAAATCGAGCTACCCGAAATTATATCAAATAAAAAAGGTTGATAAATTCAAGTTATTTGACGCTAAAGATGGTCCCGCATAGCGCGCACCTGTAATCGGTGTACATAGTCCCAGGTGAACCAATCATCTGAAAGCAAAATGCTTTGGGGTGAGTAATTTCTGCACTAATAGTTATCGTGTGAAATTTTGCTGGGCGAATTTAAACAAAAATTGTAAAAGTTACACACGAATAAATTATTTCCCCACATTTTTATGGGAAAAAACCTCTTTAATCAGTTATAAAATGTTTTACAAACAGAGAAAGGAACTGTACAGCTCCAGTTAAAATTTTAAGTGAAAATATTCATTCGTTCAAGAGTTATGATGTACACCGTATTTGAAAATGTAGTTTCGAGATAAACGGCTTCAAAGTTAAGTCCCATTCGCCAATACCGCTCTGCGAGGCCGTTACTCGACGGTGCACTCAATTACGTTCAGCGCTATAATGTCCGTAATTAATCCAATTTCCTCACGATACATTGTTGTAAATGTATACAAAGCATGGCACTTTCAGAATTAATAATAATAAAAAAATCGATTTTTCGAGATTTCAATAGTCCTATACCCCCTTAATATCAGTCCGTAATCCGATTTCAAAGGTGAGATTCTTGTTTGTTGGATTCATAGTTTCCGCGCAAACCTATAAAAACAATAATTAATTCAAAATTATGCGATTGGTGGCTGAAAAACGGTGATTTTACCGAGAAAAAATCGTTCTTGTTTGTGCGCTACTAAAATCCGGTGACTCCTTAATTTTTTTATGAATATCTCGAATTTTTACGGACCATATCAGAGGTTTGCGGCTAAATGGCACATGTTTTACACATTCTGTAATTATTTCAAGTCGATCTGAACCTATTCATTCGTTCACAATCAGGTAAAAACGAAGAGAAGAAAATATTCGAGAAAAACGCGTTTAAAGTTTCTGGGCAAAGGCGACGCTATAGGTTGCCGCTTGACGTTTTTAGCTGTCAAATCTATAATTTTGCGAATTTTACTATAAACCAAGCGGCATTTTATTCAGAAAGGATAGTACTTTTGGAAAATGCAATATAAAAAATCGATTTTTCGACTGCCTAGTCCCCTTAAGGGATTTCATACCCTCGACAGGTCAGAAAATAGGATCATTTTTATGATTTCTTTTATATAAAAAATATCATAGTTAAAAATCAAGATATACATCTTGTTTTATGTAAATTAAGCTGTATTCACAGAAAAAATAAATTTGATATCTTGAGAAATGGCGCCATAGCAAATTTCTACCAATAGGTACAACTCATAGGTACAACATTTGCGGTACTAAAAATATCTCAGAGATTAGGTACTTAACCGATTTGAATAAAATTTTGCACGAATATTCTTAAAACTTATTTTTTCAAAAATGGCAGATACCCAAAGTTAAGCATATGTTTTGTTACCTCAGTTTACATTTTCCTTTGTTAATAAAAAAACAAATAAGACGCTTATCGAAAAGTCGTCTCGATAAGTTCTAGATTATAGTCTTAAGAATATTCGTGCAAAATTTTATTCAAATCGGTCCACAAATCTCTGAGATATTTTCGATACCGCAAATGCTGTAATTATCTCCCCTCGGGAGAAGGGACTGTTATGGCACCATTTCTTACAATATCAAATTTCTTTTTGAGGAGAATACATCTTAGTTTATACACAACAAGGTGTATATCTCGATTTTTAAATATAACATTACTTTATATAAAAAAAAATCATGAAAATAGCATTGCCTTTACCATATACCTTTAATTACAGCAAGTGGAATAGACACGGCGAAAATATTTTTGCGAACATTTTCTAATAACCAAAAAACAATCGCCCTTTACAAGAATGGACAAAAGTCAGAGGGAACAAGTGAAGAATCCGCGACAGAATGCCAATCCATTATCCGTACTTTCCTTCTGGTGAGAAGCTTGCTCAGTTTGCACAGTTTAATCGCGCGCGTTCTCGCCTGATGAAATTGTGATCGTTTATTTAATCGTTCGGTGGACAGGTGGATCTTCAAGCTATTCGTTACCGGTTACAAGAAGGAGTTGGAAGAGAGCGATCTATATTCTCCTCTACGGGAGGATAAAAGCAGTTACTTAGGGCAACGTATCGTGAAGAATTGGGATATCGAGCTGAAACGATGCGAGAAGAAAAAGGATGGGTCGAAACCGAGTCTATTCAGAGTACTGTACAAGTGCTTTGGCAAAATCGTTATGAACACTGGAATCGCCCTGTTCGTTTTAGAATTCGTCATAAGGTACGATTGTCGGAATACTCGGCACGTCTATTCAGTAGAAGGATGAAACGCTGCTCGAAATAATTACGGGATTGAAATGGAATAAATAATAAGAAAGAATGATGATTTTTCATTTTTAGAAGCTAATGAACGGCTGTGTAATTCGTTTCTGTGAAGCTGGAACAGGTTTCATAAATTATTAAAATTGTATAGGGGAGTATCTGCAGATGGAGGTGTCAAAAACATTTTAGCATTAGTTCATATTTCAGTAGGAAATTAAGAAACAAAATGTACTCACTATACTGCTGGACACTGCCTTTTGTCGACCGGTCTCGCGAAAAGTTAAACGAAATTCATGTAAAGTAAATAATGCATTGTGTGATACATAGATAACATTGTTTTAAATTATCAATTATTAGTTGGAAGAATATGATGTATTAAAATACTATGATTTCGGCGCAACGGTTCGGTCACTTTTATAAATTAAAATTTAAAAGGTCATTTTGCAATTAATTCAACTGTCTATACAACATAGACTTTCCGACGTTTCGGTCCAGATTTGGACCTTTATCAAGGAAGGATATAATTATAAAAAAATTGCGTGAACTATTAAATGTATTAGCCGGCACGTTTAAATATTAACGTCCGACTCCTGAGTCGGTTGGAGGAAGTCTTCTATAATATATCCGGTCGATAATAATCTTAAATAACTTTTAAATATGATGTATTGTTTTCAAATTTAAGAATTAGTAAAAGAGTGAATATTCAAAGCGGCAAACTTTATCGTCAAAAAAATGTGTCGCAATGCCCTAGTTTTCTAACAGAGTTCGGCAACAATTGAATCTACGATCAACGATTACATTCTTATTTTAATTGTTTGTCGCGATTAACGATTACATCTTTACTTTAATCGTTAGTCGCGATTAACGATTGAATTCCTATTTTAGTAGTTAATCGCAATTAACGATTGATTTCCTATTTTAGTCGGTAATTGCTATTAACAATTAAATACCTTTCAATTTTAACCGTCAATCGAGTAATTGATTAACGATTAACTGTTGAAACTCTTTTTATAGTGACGTTAATATTTCATTTGAGTCTTTTTCATTCTGTTAGTGTGTTAACATACTAAATCATTCTAGAATATCCATTTATATAAGTAAGTATATCTCAAAAAAACTATAAGAGACCGCTGATTAAGTTATAAAGTAAATTTATTCAGGGTCATGTCCTTGACAACATATGTCAATGCCAAGGTCATCAGAGCTAACTCCTTATACTGCATAATTACCCGATTCACTTCATCAATCGATTAAATTAATCGCCAATGTTTCTTTAATCAACGATTGACGATGAATTTCATCAATCGATTAAATCAATAGCCGATTTTTCGACGATTATTATTTAATCGTATTCATTAATCAATCAATCAAAATTAAAATTTGAATCAAATAATACCGAACTCTGCTTTCTAAAGTTGTATTTAAATTTCGTGTATGCAAATTGTTTTCAATGTTTTATTTACTTCTTACACGATTTTTATGAATATTGTATATGTCTTTTCTTGGACATTTATGTTTCAATTAATGTATACCTACGTAATCATATAGGTACTCGGAAAAAATAGCAATATATACGTTGGTTTGCGATTCTTCTTTGGTAGCAATTTTTCTTCCTGCTCGTTCCCCATCAGCTGCCGCTTGGTAACCTCGTCCGTGGTATTTGAAAATCATGAATTCTCGGTGCAGCAACCTGAAGACGTAATTTTGGAACTATTATATAATTTGGTAAATTATCTTACTTATTAGATAAATTGGAGCTATTACTCAATATTAATAACAACTACACCTCTCCTATAAAATCTTTTCCCCCGTCTCTAAAATCAATGCCACTCTGTTGTGTCAGGCACCAAGGACGGAGACTACTCACTTGTACTTGCCTATTCTCTTTTTATCATCAGTTCAATAAGTATTTCACTGTTCTTTGTCATTCCACGAGTCTCAAATGATCTCTTACTTATTTCGAGCAGCGCAAGTCGCCAATATTTCAACGTCTCCTCTAAGAAGACATCGCGCGGTCATCTCACCCGCAAAATCCAGCATAAATCGTTACTGAAGTCGCCCGTTATTTCAGGATCGCGCATCCTTTCCTCCTCGCACAATTACTGCGTTACTTCGCAGGAAGTCGAAATGGATGGGCCTCCGACATATATTATTACGCGGCTGCTTTCTGTGTCCTGCCGTTGATGGACGCCGTGATCCTGCATTACTCCTTACAGACTCTGATGCACGTGGGGATGAAAGTGAGAGTAGCCTGTTGCACGCTGATCTACAGGAAGATACTGAGACTATCCAGCTCGGTCCTCGAAAATGACACGTCTGCTGGACAGGTGGCAAATCGAATTAGTTAAGGCGGACGAGTGTTGGTGTTGGGCGAGTGTTACTTGTCGTTAATCCTTTCAGATGGTCAATTTCCTCAGCAACGACGTCAACAGGCTCGATTACTTTGTCTTCGGTATCCATTACTTGTGGATCGGCCCGCTCCACATCTTTCTGGTAGCGTATCTTATATTCCGTGAAATCGGGATCGGCGCCATTGCTGGGGTGTCGACGTTCTTGTTATGCATACCATTACAACGTAAGAATGAAACACTGCAGCGCAAATTAATAGTAATACCGATTTCTGTATTCTGCGAATTGTCGCACCAATGCTGGGGTTTTTCCTTGAGCCTCGCAAACACAGGGGCGGAGTTTTACTCCACAGGCTAACGACCATATCGAGGCGGCAATTGCCGATTTTGGTCCGAGTTTGGTAGAAAGTACAGGTACTTTTAACAAAAATATTTTATGCGTATTTTTTAATCGACTAATATTCGTGTTAAAGGAGTGGAAACAGCTCTCGAAGTTGAGAGTGAGAAACATTTTTGGTCGAATATCTTAGAAGCTACAGAGCTAGGAGAACGGGGTAAATGGTAGAATTGTGTTTTCTAATAAGACAAGAATCCGCAAAATTTTGTTTTTAATGTATAATTTAAAGGAGATTCACGTGTAAGAGCCCCCGGAATTTATGATTTTTTTTAAAGAGCTGTTGCCAATATTGCATTAAACTCTTTCGGGATATAAGGAGGCATCTTTAAACTTGCAGAAATAATTGTTTTTATGTCGATCCTTCTTATTATTTATTAATTATTGTGGAATCTCTTCGGCATCTCGGATAACTCAAAAACTAATTGACTGATCAATTTCAAATAAAGCTCACTTTATTCATTATACATTTCAACAGGTACTGGACCAAAAATTTGATTTTAGTTTTTATTTATAATCCTTTTTTTCGGCGATATACAAAATAAAAATTAAAAATGTGTCCTACGAAAAAAGTTACTTTTTCTTTTAAACACTATAAGTATTTCAATTTTTAATTTTTTTCTTTAAAGTGGACCAATACCAACTATCTAGCTTTAAGAAACATCTATTTATTTTGCAATGAGATGACTGTGATAGGTGGTAGACATCCCACCAACAGGAGTTACATCGTGGAAGAGGTGGACAAAATTCTACAATAATTAATAAATAATAAGGAGGATCGACATAAAACAAATATTTTCTGCAAGGTTAAAGATGCCTCCTTATATCCCGAAAGAGTTTAATCCAATATGACCAACAGTTTTTAAAAAAAAATCTTAAATATCAGTTACTTTTGGGGCTGTTAGATGAGAATCCCCCCTTAAGCAATCGGAATTTTTGGGAACTGTTTGCACAGCTGCATTTGCACCCTCAACTTTGAGGGCTGCTTTCACCACTACATCATAACTATTAGCCGATAAAAAAATGCGTGTGAAATATTGTTGGAAGAAGTAGGTACTTTCTACCAAGGTTGCATCAAAATCGGCGATTGTCACTTCGATATGTTCCCTTGTAAGAAAGCTGCAGCCTAAGTCGGCCAATTGTGGGCGGAAGAAATTGAAAGACATAGAAAAATATTTTTACCTCTAACTTTGTAATGTTTTCATTGGCGATACTAGCATAGATTTTCATTCTAAAATAAACTGTCTATCTATTTTCCCTAACACCGAAGGTGAAGGGTGATCTTTAAACACAGAGGCTTGAGACAAATTTAAAAACAAATCACTTCTTCCCATGTACCAAGTTAGCAATAACTCATATGTCATATCGATTTAATTTTGAAACTATATCAGCTCTTTTAAATTAAAATATTTGATGAAATCCGTACCTCAAAATCCGCCCCTGCTGGCAAACTATTTCAAGCTTCGCTGGTTTGAAAATGCCCCATGGCGAGTTTCATTCAAGTCAACGTCTCCGAGCGAAACCGTTTCTTTTCTCACATCTATGTATCCTTTTGCAGTGTACTTAGGGAAAAAGGTGTCGCGCTTAACCCACGGGTCAGCGCTAAAGACAGATGACCGATTGAGACTGATGAACCAAATTATCGCCGGGGTGGCAATAATCAAGATGTACGTTTGGGAGATTCCGTATTCCCTTCTTGTGGAGAAAGCCAGGCGGTAAGGGAAATGTAACTCACGTCTTAAAGTGCATCCGTAATGTGAATTTTTAATGGGACCTTCTCCACTCACCTCCAGGAAAGAAGTGGACGTGATAAAGAAATACTCGATCGTAGAGCAGTTCGGCTTGACGTTGGACATTTACGTTCCACGTATCAGCCTTTTCATTACCATATTAACATACGTCCTAACTGGGAACACTATCGACGCCGAGAAAGTGTTCATGACCACAGCGTTCTACACTATTTTACGAAGTTCGATGACCATCGGCTTCGCTTTGAGTAAGTTACGCGTGAATTCCAAAATCCCTCCAAGTAAATACCCACCGTGGGCCATAAACCGTGATAAAAGTAAGACGGGGGAGATTCTGTAGCCGAAAATGAACAATCCTTAGCCATTACACAAAAAATATATCATTTTGCTGGGAATTGAAGCTTCGTGCGACAAAATGTTATTCCATCGTTTTGTCCTATCTTGAGCCTTAGAATTTGTACCGCGAATTATGGTCCACCCTGTGCACACGTCGGCATAAAGGAACTATTACCAGATCGGCAGAGTTTCACAATATTCCACTGTTTACATAGGTGTCCATCAATTAGCTGAGGCAGCTGTCTCCATCCGACGTTTAGAGAAGTTCATGATGTACCCGGAGGTGTCGAAAGCGCCAGCTACTAAAGCGCAGGTAGCCACACAGGCTGTCCCTCTGTATTTAAAGAACGTGACTGCCAGGTGGGACGAGACCCGGGACTACACTCTGCAGAACGTGGACTTGACGGTGCAAGCAGGTAGCTTTATAGCGGTTGTCGGGCAGATAGGCTCGGGGAAGAGCAGTCTACTGCAGGCGATCCTACGGGAGCTGCCACTGGACGACGGTGTGCTGGAAGTGAGCGGGAAGATCAGTTTCGCTGACCAACGGCCATGGATCTTCGCCTCCTCGATCAAGCAGAATATCCTGTTCGGCCAGCCGATGGACCAGGCTCGTTACAACAAAGTGCTCCAGGTCTGCCAGCTGGAGCGGGACATAGACGCCATGCCCCACCACGATAGAACCATGGTCGGCGAGAGGGGAATAAATCTGAGCGGCGGGCAACGCGCTAGAATCAATCTGGCACGCGCCCTCTACTCAGAGGCCGATATCTACCTCCTGGACGATCCTCTGTCGGCAGTGGACGCCCACGTCGGCAGTCGCATCGTGGACGAATGCATATGCGGCTTCCTCAAGGGCAAGACTCGTATCTTGGTCACGCATCAGGTCCAGTACATGAAGTCCGCCGATCAGATCGTTGTGATGAACGGCGGCAGGGTCCAAGCGAAGGGCAGCTTCGAGGAGCTGCAGAGCATGCACCTGGACTTCATGAAGATCTTCGAGGACCTGGACGAGAAGAAAGAGGACGCGGAGGCCGAAGGTAGGAACGACAGCAGGCACTCGGCGGAGAATTGGAAGAGCGAGGATGACGCCGCGCCGGCCGAGGAGCCGGTCGAGGTGGCCGAGACTAGGACGTTCGGGAAGATCTCCGGCGCGGTGTTCCTGGCGTATTGGAGGGCCAGCAAAAGCATTATGCTGCTGATTCTGATGATGATCTTCTTTGTCGCGAGCCAAGCGATGGCCAGCGGCAGCGATTACCTGCTCGCGTTTTGGGTGAACACCGAGGTCGCGTCGTGGGTTAGAACCGTGAACGGTACGATGGATTTTCAATGGTCTGGCCCGCTGTCTCGTCATGGAATTATTTATCTTTATAGCGGCCTGGCCATGGGCGTCGTCTGCGTCTATGTGTTCCAAACGTTCACGTACTACGGGGTCTGTATGCGGGCGTCCAAGAACTTGCACGCGAACATGTTCCGTAGTATCGTACGCGCCGTCATGTACTTTTACAATACCAATCCTGCCGGTCGAATACTGAACAGGTATCCAGACATATTCGTACGTAAACAGGGCTGGCCTGGAAGCATTGAATTTACTGTCGGGGACCGATGAATGAATCTCTAACCGACCATGCTAATTGGAGCCGGCCCTGTCCATAAAGCGGGTCCCGTCCTACCCGCGAGATCTACATTAACCCACTCTGTTTTCTGAATCAAGGTTCTCGAAAGATATCGGCATCATCGACAAGAAGCTGCCATTCACCATGTTCGACGTTACGGTGATGTTCTTGAACTTCATGGGAACCGTGATTATCGTTGGTACAGTGAGCGCGTGGCTGTTGATACCGACGGTGTTAGTTATGCTTCTCTTCTACTCTATGCGAGTAGTTTACATTTCGACCAGCCGCTCTGTTAAACGCATGGAGGGTATCAGTAAGTAGCATTAAATAACGATACCTGAACGTAGTAATCGTACGAACGCGCACTTTACCTGACGATGACGTATTCCAGCTCGTTCGCCCGTGTTCGACCACGTCGGAGCTACTTTGCAAGGTCTGACGACAATCAGAGCGTTCAAGGCTGAAAAGGTCGTGACCACGGACTTCGACAACCATCAGGACCTCCACACGTCCACCTGGTTCATATTCATCTCCATCTCGCGCGCATTCGGCCTCTACATCGAATGGTTCTGTCTGCTCTACCTTGCCCTGATCGTGATTATATTTCTGATATTCGAGGACCTGGCCGTCGCCGGTGACATTGGCCTGGTGATCACCCAAATCACTGCGGTGACAGGGATATTGCAATGGGGTATGAGGCAAACCGCCGAATTGGAGAACCAAATCACGTCCGTGGAGAGAGTGTTGGAGTATAGTCGTTTGGAGGAAGAGCCTTTCCTGGACAGTGCTCCAGGGAAGACGCCTCCGAAAGAGTGGCCCTCTAAGGGTCACGTGGAATTTAAAGATGTGAGGCTGAAGTACGGGCCGAAAGGTGCTTATGTTTTGAAAGGCGTAAATTTCGTGGTAATGCCCAAAGAGAAAGTTGGCGTCGTTGGGAGAACTGGCGCCGGGAAGACGTCTCTGATCAGCGCGCTCTTCCGTCTAGCTTACGTGGAGGGAGAGATTGTCATAGACGACATACCGACTAATACAATCTCGCTGCACGATTTCCGCTCGAAGATCAGTATTATACCGCAGGAGCCAATATTATTCGGGGGTAGTCTGCGACGAAATTTGGACCCCTTCGACGAGTACTCCGACAGCGCCCTGTGGGAGGCTCTGCAGGAAGTCGAGCTGAAGGATGTGATCTCGGATATGGCTGCCGGTCTGAACAGCAAAGTCGCCGAGGAGGGGTCTAATTTCAGCGTCGGTCAACGTCAATTACTATGCCTTGTTCGAGCGCTAGTTAAGAACAGCAAAATCATGGTCCTGGACGAAGCCACTGCCAACGTAGATCCGCAGACTGATTCCTTGATCCAGATGACTGTCAGGAAGAAATTCATGGACTGCACTGTCATCACCATAGCCCATAGATTAAATACCATAATGGATAGCGATAAGATACTTGTGATGGACCAGGGTTACCTAGTAGTAAGTAGCAACGGGTTCGGATGTACCGAGAATGTGTACAGATAGTGTGTCATAAATTTTCTGCTGACGTATGTTTTTACTGCTGTTGCTTTTTAGGAATTCGATCATCCGTACGTTTTGCTGCAGAAGAAGGGCTACTTCTACGACATGGTGCAACAAACTGGTGCTGCGATGGCCAACACTCTATCCGAAGTAGCGAAGAACGTGAGTAGGGCTAAGATAAAACAGCGAAACGGATACCAATGTAGAATAATGGCGTCTTTTTTTTTAGTGTTTCTACAGGAACAACGAATCAATCGAATCATCTTGATGGTAGTTCAACTCTAGCAGCACTAAAGGTATATCTACCATTTCTAAGTAAATTCTTTTTATACCTCTGACTCATATTTCGCTATTCGAATGTAAGCCGCAAGCTTTGCCGAATGTTCAATTATAAAATGAAAGTATGGTGCTAACCAAGGTATT
Organism: Andrena dorsata; assembly: GCA_929108735.1. Lineage (NCBI taxonomy): Eukaryota > Metazoa > Arthropoda > Insecta > Hymenoptera > Andrenidae > Andrena > Andrena dorsata. The sequence goes on along the minus strand of OV815488.1, from coordinate 78,058,931 downwards.
ATTTACGAATAACTGATTAGTAGTCTAGAAAAAGAAAGACAGCAACAATTTTTGTACTGGGAATTGAGTTCCAATAAAGTACTATACCTTTGAAGAATATTTTATGTGTCCTTGTACGACGAAATGAACCAAGTATTAAACGTTTTTCACGATACTTACGATTAGTGCAGCTAAAGGTTTACTCATAAAGTTACTTCACGCAATTTCGTACTTATAGTACGTAATTTACTACGTGGGAAGAATAATTGTCAAACACATTGTGATTGTAACAGATTTTCATTTATTCGTATAATCTCTTTCTTCAGTGTCTACACTGAAACAACAATTAAATCAGAAGCACAGTAAAGACGAGATAAATCTTTGTTGCACATTTTCGTAAAACAGCTGGGAAGTCATACACATTTCGGGCGAGGATATCGTCCGTCACAACTACTTCATTTTCATCCTACTTCTATATGTTGTAGCACACAACAATTTTCTATGCGACAGACGGGGAATCTTTAGTACATTTCGTAATGGCATTATTCCCTTTACTCGTATTTTTACATGCTGGCTTGTAACATAGAGAGACACCCCATTGACGTTTTCATGATCTATATAGGAAAAAGGATCATTATCAAAACAAAGCAATATCTAATTAGGTACTCGTGACCTCTTAGGACGACATAGTATTCAGTTTTATAATGTGCCGTTTTCAACCAAATTTTTGCTTGTGGTTTTACCTTTCATTTGTTAACGAATCTGTGAGCCACTGTACGCAGTGGCGGATTTAAAGAAATAGGCCCAGGTGGCATACATTCTGATAGGTTTCGTAAAAATGAGGAGGTAGTTTATTAAAAACGGGCTAAGAGTAGTAATATGTAAGAAAAATATGATGTTTAGATAAAATCATATTTTTTTTTAAAAACGGGCCCTGGGTAAGCCTTCTGGACAGGGACTAGGCGGCAACTGCTCATCGGCTACCCGTTAAATCCGCCACTGACTGTACTTCATGAAGCTATAGATAATCGTTATACTCACACTGGTGAAACCGGTTAAGGAGAAAATGTAGATTTTCCCAGCTGTGAGATACAGCGTTCTGTACCCGTTTAAAATGCATATTAACAATGACTTTCTGTCATTGTTTTCCACGGCTGGCCAGTCGATTTCGTAGAATGCTTTACCCACTTCCTGGGACTAGACGTTAATCGTTCTGTTAATACTGTGCATATCGTAGTCAAGAATGAATAAAATAAGGAATGAGGCGACGAGAAAGTACATTTTCAATGTGCAAGTAATATACAACATTGAACAATTAGAGGATCACGATATCCTAGCAATTCGACCGAATAATTCAAATTGCATGAGATGAAAAACGACCACGGAGCCTTTAGTATCGCACACTGCGTAGTAAAAAATTTTACGGAAAACTTTTTGAGATTCTTAATTGCTGAAAACAACCGTAGTGTAATTAGCAGTCGTTTAAATAACTGATCGTCTAATTATATCCATTGGCAAGTTGATAAACCAGCTTATAAAAAGCATCTTTATGTAGCCCTGTATAAATACTTGCGGATGGGATTCGTTCCCCTACCGAAGAATTTATTAAATAAGTCAACTACCTCAAAAATCATTTCTTCCCCAATATAGCAGAATAAGAACAACCATCCAGCTTGAACAATGGCGTAAAAGAAGTAAATAATTACAGCTCCGGAATCTGTGCCGAGTTTCTGAAAAGTGTGAAGAAACATTGAAATAAGTATTCCAACGAAATTGCTACTATCATGTGTCCTCTTCTTTCTTATTAATTATTCTGTACTAAATAAAACGTATGTACTTACGGTGAGCACAACGAACATAGCAAGGCCCAACCTGCTGCAGCAGCACATAAGTTCTAGAAGAAGGATCACAGAAAGAGTTTCGTTCAATTCTTCAAACGACCTGTGAAACGTACATTTCTTAAAATGACCTTTGAAAAATAAAAATAGCTTTACACAGTATTTCTCATTATACATTATTATTTCTGCCCAAAGGAAGTCGGAACGGCTGATTATTATACCTGCGTGTCGGCGATAGTACGTATGTCAGTTTTACATAGAAATGTAAAATGTTAATTAAACAATAATACGTACTGCATCAGCTGCAAATGCGCGACCACTGCCTGTTTGATGCCGATATTGAATGCTCGACATGATTTCGTTGAGATATTTCGAATACGATAGGACAGCACCGATAATTTTCCGCAGATGTGTAGGACGAGATTAATTATGAAGCTAACTTCTGTTGCATGGAACACGGCAGCGCCCGGAGTCGGAAATTGGTACAAATACAGTAGACTGTAAATTCGAGCGTCCGTGGTGTAGTCGAAAATAATGTGCGCTCGAAATGGCAGCTCATAAGACAATGTACTATTATCGTGCGCTGTGTGAAGATGCGGGAAAGACGAGATAAATGAGAATAAGAACAATAGGTAATAAATTTCAATTTTTATACCGCGGGACTGAATGGAAAGATTCAAGAAAATTAAGTAGGATCGTAAGAAATTGATTCAGAATATGTGGCGCTTGAAGAGGAGGGTCTAGAACTGGGCGCAAAGAATTCAGCTCCAGACTGATAGAACCGAAAGGAGGTAAAACGCGAGATAATTGACACTGAGAGATTCTAAGATTTCCGGTACTGATCATCGTATCATTCAGTATAAATTCGAGAATCGCGTCATCATGTCTCATATGTCCAAGTCAATCTATTTCCATAGAATCTCACAGTCGAAGGGGACGTGCATGAATTTTCTCGTCGTTCAAGCGATGAAGTTAGACAAATCCAAGGGGAATAGCAAACGGTCGACGAATACCTAGATAACCACGGAGCATTTTTAGCAAAGGACGGATGTACATCGTGTAACCAGTACAGATTGTGATAATGATCGCGTATTTGCCAAAATGATAGCCCACGTTGTTGTGGTGACGGTATAACCGTTTCTCCTTGTCCGGGAGCAAAGAAACATCCGCAATGTATCCTTTCATCCCGATGATCACGCGCTCCAACCGTGTATTGCTTTCGAAGATAATCATAGAGATGACAGTTGTCGTAGTTAACGTAGACTCCAACACGTTGAGCACCATCAGATCGAAGTTACCCTTGTGATCATACAAATCCCAATATTGCATGACCATGTGCAGGCTCATGTACACGATCGTCATCGTAAATCTTGCGCGCGTATGTCGCTCTGGCCACGATCCAAATATTGTGAGAATCCGTTCATACAATTTGAGTGGATCTTTTATCTGGACATCGCCCTACAACACGACCAACAACTTACAGGCTGCTCAGCAACAAATAGTAGAGAATGAAAGGGCTGATTCTGCGTGGCAAAATAAGACGAAAATCAAGAGTAACGAAATTACGGCGGAGGCTTCATGCCCTAGTTATTAACGTTAACAAAATTCGCGTCTGGAACGCCTGAAACACGGCAATTCGACGATCAGTGCCTCGAGTAGTGTAGATCAGTAGGGCCATGTACAGTCTCCGTTAAAAAACAATGATGCACTTGTCATTATACGTACACTGCAGTTGATAAGTACTAGGACACCTGCTGTATTTCCACAAAATGTGATATTTGGTACAGATCCAATACTTCTCACTGCCTTCACTACATATGAAACACCGAATAAAGTGAAAGTTGCTAGAGTTCTTCAATAAATTTGCAGGGCCACCTTTACCAATGGGCTATACGGGCTATAGCCCAGGGGCGCCCGTGATCTAAGGGCGCTTAAGAATCAAATATGTTTAAATGCTTTTTTCTCTTCAATTTTAAAGACAAAAATATCTATCTGGATAAATTGCACCTTGGGGGCTAGGGCGGCAAAATTTTTTAGCCCAGGGCGCTCAAATTTGTTAAGACGGCCCTGTAAATTTGTAACGTTTTTCGCAATTATTTGACTCAGAATGGGGTAAACCAACCAGTAATTGACCGCATTCCAGTGAATGACTATTAGGCAAAGAAATGTCCATTTTAAATTTAAAAATTATTATATGTTTATAAATGGAGTGTAGTTGCACTGTTAATATCCCATATTTCTAGTTACGCGTATTAAACAAACATTAATAACTACAATTTTTATTAAAAGTATGCGGTCATTTACTGGGCTTCTCATTTAACAATTCGGTCATTCACTGGTTGGTTTACCCTAGGTGTCCTAATACTTATGAACGGCACTATAAAAGCCCGAATACGGTAAAAATTCTCACTGGGGAGTTAAAACCTATACTGCATTCCACTTTAGAGTTGACTTGTTTCGCGAAGTGATATAGGGTAATTCCGGGAGACGCGGCCGGGCTGGAGAGTTGGTCGAAACAGTTGATATCTAGAGAATTAATTGTTCTGAACCGAAACACATTTTTACATATACACAGATGTAGAGTCTAAATCAGCGCTGTCCAGCGTAGGGGCCCCTCACGCGCCAGCTTCCCCTTCCAATCATTTCCTCGGACAGCGTGCCTTCCGTCGTCAAGGAGACCACGCGATGCTAAGAAGGCTGCCACGAAGAGCTAGCTGGGCAAACGTCTTCGTGGCGAGCGTCGCGCGGTATCCCTGACAACGCGGACGAGAGTGGGAGAACCCCAAACTTACGCGTAAGCGACCTTGAACAGCGCTGGTCTAAATATAGCAACTCGACCAACTCTCCAGCCCGCGTCTCCCGGAATTACCCTACTGTTGATTGGTAGGAAACCGGCAGGGAAAATGCCACGACCGTTAGTGGCGTAAATCGTTAGTGGCGTAGGTCAGGCCTTCCCAAGTAGGGGAAATCTGCTCCTAAAACAGATGTTTCGGTTCTCCCTCCAACACTCCCTCTCTGGGAGGAGACAGTGACGCCGCTACGAAGCAGAGAGAGAGAGGACAGTAGGAATCGTCCCACCTTAGTTGAAGGCGCAGCGTTGGAGGGAGAACCGAAACATCTGTTTTAGGAGTAGATTTCCCCTACTTGGGAAGGCCTGGCGTAGGTCTACACTTACATGGAATGGAGTTTAAGAATTACCAGTAGTTTATGGTAAACGTTAGAATTTCATCGAATTTCAAGATTATTAACAAAAAACTCTGATCGGTAATTGGTTGGAGCTAGATTTATTTAGCCCCCCCCCCCCTCCGTTTGGGGTCTGCCAACATTTGAGACATTTAAGATAAAAAAAAAGTGTTTCAGGAGCATACTCTCCCTGCAAAATAGCATCCCAATAAGCGCCATACTCCTCCCACAGCGGTAAATCGGTAGGCAGCATACCAGCAACTTTCGTGTGCGCATCATCCACGAGTTGCTGGTTCAAATCCCCATGATCATCCATTTCTGAAACACAATTTTTCATCTTAAATCTCTCAAAAGTTAGCGGTTGGTGGCCACTAAACAAATCCAACCTCAACCAACTCCGACAGTCAATGCGGATGAAAACCCAGAACGAGTGGATTTTCCAAACATTTTAAGAGTTTTCCTTCCCATCGGCTGTTGCAGTTGGTTGCGATTAGATAAGAGTGCGCCAATGCAAGGGTTTACGTGCTTTAATTTATAATTTCCTAAAACGACGTTTCTGGTAGCTGTAACCACTCTTGTTGGACTCCTCCGCTGTTCACAACGTGGGCTTCCGCGGGGGGGGGGGGGGGGCGGATAAATGGGGCAGTCGCCCCCGTGGCTTTGGAGAAAAAATCGCTTATTTTTCAAAATTGATCTTTATTAAGTTTATACTAAAAAACGGAATATTTTTAAATTTCGGTTTTAAATTTTTAATTAAATTGGCACTATAAAATGGGTTAAAGAGGCAAGAGGGGTATATTTTTCTTTATCATCATCCCAAAGTTGCCACCTCTCTCCCAGGAAGAAAGTCTCTGGACGCTCCTGGTTCATAAGTATTAGAACACTTACCCTGTATAAAATAAATTGCGGAAAACGTTAGGAATTTATTGAAGAACTCTAGCAAATTTTACTTTATTCGGTATTTTATAGAACGGACAGGGAAATGTGTTCAGTCTGTACGAAATATCACATTTCGCTGAAATACAGCAGGTGTATTTATGAATAGCAGTGTACGTATAATAACAAGTGAATCATTGTTTTTCAACGGAGACAGCACATGGGCCCACTGACCCACACCACTCGAGCCGTTGATCCGCCGAATTGCCACGTTTCAGACGTATCGGGCCCGATTTTTAAAACACTAATAGCTGAAGAATGACACATTCACCATAATTTTCTTACTCTTGATTTTCGTCTTATTCTGCCACGTAAAATTACTCATTTTATTATCTGCTCTCTGCTGCCAACAACGTGTATGTGGCTGTAACATATAAAACGTATGTTTACAAGCCCTAACCGTATCATATGTAATTACCACTGTAATTAATGCACATTATAGTATCGTCGAGAATGAAGGGAATTTTATATGAAATTCTCTTAATAATTCAGAATATTAAACTTTCGTTGATACAGTTTCAACTCCAACGACAAAACTAACGTTTCTTACGCTACAACCGCATGTAAAGAATCACTCGCGTCACCTTCATCCTGCTCTATCTTCGGATTAATGGTAAGTCGAGAATGAGCTTCGATCGGATGACGACGGCTGAGGTTCTAACGCGACCCCCTAAGCGCATTAAGTATGCAGTCATTTTATATGAAAATTGCTACATAAATGAAGCACGGTTATTGTCGTCGCGAAAGAAATGTGTACTTTCCCTTGAAGTCATTTTGCATTTCCTATGATTCAGCACGGAATTGTCAATATTACGGTGCCATTTTATCTTTTCTGCATGCAGACCGCTGTAACGTTTATCAATTATTTATCCTAATACTATAATCGCCTTTAAACGCGACGTCTCGTCTTGCGTGTATGGATAACAGCGAAATGAAAAAATCTCGGATGCGTAATTTTTATTCAATAGTCCACCTACTGTGTTTCTGGGTTTATTTTCGCAACGAAAATTGCTAAATTACATAGTACCATTCGTAAGAATACTCCGCGGTCATTTGCAAATGTAAACTAATGGTGGGTTAGGTACATCGAGAATTATTCTTCTTTTTAAGTTTCTTATTTTCGCGAATTCAACTCCAAAAGATTGTTCTCCGGTTGTTCACACAGGTGTATCGTTTCCCAACGTTCTTCGCCCAACATCTTTGCAATATTTTCAGTTATCATCTTCACTCCATACGAGGTGCTTCGTACAGTCGTAATGTGATTATAGCTGTCGCGACATTGATACTTGAATTTTTCGCAGTGTGTACGTCAGTTACAATAGGATCGGGTGTTTTAATTTTAATTACGAGTGTTATATATCTGCAAGAGTTAAAACGACACTGCGTTTAGTGCATAGCATTGAATACGACATCGGTACCGATACGATAAATAACTTATTGCCTTCTAAATTCATTAAAACGGAGGAGAAGTGCAAGTGAATAGAAAAAGATAGGAATTTAATATGTGTAACAAAAAAGGAGTTTCCTCGTAATGGGCCCTGTTTAGTTTAACGGAGTTCCTTCACCCGCAACCCTAACTTGAGGGCGTGAGAAAAGGTGTCTCCGTTACAAACCACATTACTTTTTCATTCATTAAATTCATTAAAACGGAGGAGAAGTGAAAGTGAGTAAAAAAGATGGTAATTTAATATGCGTAACATTTCGTTCGTTAGAAGCACCCTACAACGGAGGAGAGGGGAGAAAAAAAGGGGGAGTTTCCTCGTAATGGGCCCTGTTTAGTTTAATTTAGTTTAACGGAGTTCCCTTTAGGCCTGGTCCAGATCTGAACCGAACCCCGAACCGAACACCACTTGAGGAGTTAGATAGAGTGAGACGAAGGATATAACTTGTCTTGCTCTATCTAACTACTCAAGTGGCGTTCGGTTCGGCGTTCGGTTCGGCGTTCGGTTCAGATCTGGACCAGGCCTTACCCGCAATCCCAACTTGAGGGCGTGGGAAAAAGTGTCTCCGTTAACAAACCACATTTTACTGTTCTTTGACCATACACCCCCAGCCCAATTTCGAAGATCAGCCGAAAAAGGCATCCTATCCTAGTCGAGACAGACGGCGGAGGCTAGCAGCGATTGCGCTACGACACACCTTTCTGCCCAAGGTCCAGGGACTTTCCTCAGAGCATGATAGTCACTGTGGACTCTGCTTGTGACTCCGTGGTGTTGCACAAGGAAACTCCTACTCACTGCGTTCTTAAAAGCAGCTTATATATGAAATAGAGTCTTGAGTGAGCACTTGCGAGAAAGATAGCAGTGACACTCAACCACATGCTTCTCATTCTTGCCGATAATAATATCCCCCTAAAAAAACTTTTAAAAAGTAAAAAAATTACGCCAAGTACATGAAATCATATAAATCACGAAAAAAAGAAATTAATAATAAATACAAAGTAAAAAAAGATGTGAAATCAGAATGAGCTGCAAGTACATAAAGGTGCTTTCCCGCAGCGGGCAAAGGCGACACTGTGTAACACAATAAAAGACAAAAAAAGATGTCCGCGGCCTGGAAGTCAAATACTTCCGTATTTGTACAAATACGTGGCATCTCAAATTTTGAAAACTTACCTTATTTAACACTCGCCAGGTTATAACCTGAATGTAAGCTGTCAATATTTTGAGTAGATTGCATAGTGAAGGTAGCGTTTGACGAACGAAACATGTGTTAGTTTCTTTTGGCTGAAGGTGTGCGTGTAACGCGTATATACGTATTATGGTTGACGAAAAATTTCTTGAAGAATCAGGAGAAGAAGAAAAATCTTAAAATTTACCGTTTCTGACAGTTCCAATGAGACGATATTATGATATCTCGGTCATGCGTGGACCGATTTTATTGAAATTGGTCTTATTCGAAAGCTGATATGCGGTTTACATAAGAAAAATGCCTTTAAATTTAGAAAATATTGCAGGCGTAATGAGATATAATGACATAAGTTTCAGGTTATAGGTTGGAGTAGCCGGGCGACGAGTAAAAGGTAGCGGTAGCGACAGTCGACATATACAGGGTGTCTTTCATGTATGACTTGGTCTTTCATGTACTTGGCGTCGAGACGCTACCGCGTCTCTAGATTTTTCATTATTTTAATTATAATTTTTTAATGAGAATTGGATGAGTCAAAAGACGACAGTTTAATTTAAAAGTTTAAAGTATATATACATTAAAAAATTATTTTAATTCAAATTCGAATAGATTATTTGTAACTTTATTCGTGTTCAAGAATTGCCACTAATGAATTAATTATTGGCAAATGGATCGTAAATATTGTAGGGGAACGTAGTCGAGGTTCCATTTGTTTTAGATGCAACTCTAAGAGAACTGCAAAAGTTCTACATATAGATAAACAGAAATAAATAGATAATTGAAATCATAATTATTTATAATTATAATTGTATGGGAAAATCATAGATATTACTATGAACTTATGTTTCTCGTTAAAAAAAAATATATCCAGCGACAGAAATGCACAGGACAGTGACGAGCTACGATTGAAGATGGAAATGAATTTTGCGAAAAAAAACCACAGTCTCCCAAGCAGCAAAGAGCGTGAGGAAAACACTTGACAAAGATAAAACATTGCCACGAAACAGAGAAACGGGTACCTACCAGCATAGAGTATTGGCTTTTTTTTAGTATTTTTAGAAGAGCAACGAATCATCTTGATTCTTGACGATAGTTCAATTCTAGCAACACTAAAGGTATACAATTTTTAAGTAAACTCTTTTTATACCTCAGACTTGTATTTTATTATTCGAAAGTGAGCCACCAACTCCCCTACAGCACATTTTGTTGCAGAAATGTTGCACAAAAGTTGCAGTACTTTGCAATGTTGCCGTTTGGTTGCAAGTTGCATTGCGATATTACTGCAAAATTGCGGAAACATTGCCGTGCAATATTTCAATGGCCACATTTGTGCAATGTTACAGAAATATTGCGCACACATTGCCGTGTAATATTGCTATGGAAACATTTATGTAATGTTTCAGGAATATTGCGCACATATTGAGTGCAATATTACAATAGCCAAGTTTGTGCAATATTTTGGGAATTTTGAGCACACATTGCCGTGAAATATTGCGCATATATTGAGATACAATCCATGTGAAACGCTTCAGCAATTAAACCGCAATAAATTCGGATTTCGCGGAGCGATTCCGAATTGTCGGCGCGTAAAATACAGTCTAAGATTCCACAGGCTACCACGGAGGGAATATATGCGAACGTGGACATTATCTCACATAAATAATTAATACAATTATTTAATTAACATTATAGAGTTTAAATAAACTCATAAACAGTATTAAGCAACAAAAGAGATTTGTATAAAAGTGTTACACGTGCCATTTACTCTCAGTGTCTATACCATTGCCGTTTAATTGATTATAACTATTTAAAACGTTCCGAATTGTCGAGGGAAAATATCTAAGTCCGGATTTATTGCGGATTGATGGCTGAAATATTTCTCATAAGTTGCGGCGCTCGCAAGATATGAGAAAGATTTCAGCAATCAATCCGCAATAAATGCGGACTTAGATATTGATTATGAGTTTGTTTAAACTCTATAATGTCAATTAAATAATCGTATTAATTATTTATGTCAGATAATGCCCCCGTTCGCATATATTGAATATATATTATATTCCCTCCGTGGTAGCCTGTGGATTCTTAAACTGTATTCTGCGCGTCGGCAATTCGGAATTGCTCCGCGAAATCCGCAATAAATGCGGACTTAGATATTTTCCCTCGACAATTCGGAACGTTTTAAATAGATATAATCAATTAAACGGTAATGGTAGGGACACTGACAATAATTGGCGCGTGTAACATTTTTTTACAAATCTCTTTTGTTGCTGTATATAGTTAATGAATTTGTTTAAACCCAATGTGTTAATTAAGTAATTGTATTAATTACTTATATCACATATGTGGACAAATAGAATCCAGTGTTACATTTCACAGACAACATCCGAAGGAATATATGTTTTCACGGACAATATGTGATACAAGTAATTAAGGGGGTATTCTGGTCTGACGGGCAAAAAAAATCGATTTTTTTTGCATTTTATACAGGTACATTATATGGGTAATACATGTGCAAAAGGATTTTTTCCAATTCGTATTATTTGCAAAGCTACAGGGTGCAGAATAGGTAGGTATATGGCGCGCTCACTGTGCGGGACAGGCAACGCATAACAGTTTTGTTTCTGCAAGTGTATTTCGGCAAAGTTTCGGCGGACTGTTCTTTCTGGGTGTGGTGAGGGGGGGGGGGTGTGCATTTCTGTGTCTTTTAAAAAACAAAAATCGACCATTTGGTTACAAAGAAACCGTGGGTAAACCTTTCGGTCTAAATTGTACGCAAAACTTTAAACGCGTTTTTCTCGAAACCATGTTTTTCGAACCGGTGACCATGATATTTCAAGATTGACTGGACCAACTTAGTCCAAGTTTTGCATATATTATCAGCACACATGTGGCTATCGTCCCCACCAGAATTATGATAAAATATTTTGTTTTTAAACTTTCACAGACCTTTAAAGTTGAAAAATTGTGTGAAAATCGAAACTTAATTTTCAAACCGCCGCCATTTGCTTAATTTTCAATATTTTTTTATCATTCTGGTAGGGACGAAAGCCACAGGCATACAGATATAGAATCTCTTTTCATTTTTTGTTATAGATCACTAGAACGAGCCCAATCATGGACACCGTGACACCATGCTTTTTTTCACCATTACTTTAAAACAGTCAACTGCGTTTGATCTTAATTCTTTTTCATTGACAAAATTTGTAAAGATAGTTCAAACATCAATAAACATGTAGCCATAAACTAAATAATAATAAAATTGATGGGTTCTTTGTAAAAAAAATCCGAAATAACGCGACGAAAACGCCTCGTCAGACCAGAATACCCCCTTAATACAATTAGTTAATTAGAGCTATAAGGTTTAAGCAAACTGTTAAACTGTATCCAGCAATAAATGATATTTGTAAAGAAATCTGAGCTGTGAAATGTAAATCCACAAACGCTAAAGACTAGAAAATAAAAAAAATAAAATAAATTATGTTAAACGATTGTATTAAAAATGCGCTAATAACTAAAAAACATTATTTTCTTGTACTGCGCAGGATATTTCATAACAGAATATGAATTTACTTAATACAAAATCAAGCGTCGGAATGAATTTGTTGTGAAATATCGGGCTCCACGATTAGAGCGATGTAATGGGGTTTGTTAAAATGAATCTTCGTTTTTGAATAATTTGAATTTAACGTGTTGCACGGTAGGAATATAAGCTCGAATGCGTAAGCAATCTTCTTAATCAACAGTTGTAGCTGCAGCGGTAAAGTGTTCATCTACGGTGCTTACAGGTCGCGGGTTCGAATCTCCCTGGAGGAAAAGAAATTTTCTATTTATAAAAAATACATTCACGTTGTTCTTCTATGATTCTGTACACATTCAAGTCGTCCGTCCCCCTTACAGCAGTTTCGGTATATAATAATATGTATGTTATACGCGAAGTACCATTATTTTTATTGTTGGCCCTACTGCCCGAAACGTTGCGCTACCATTACCTTAAAATCTCAGAAATGTTGCGCTACCATTGCTGTAAAATCTCAGAAATGTTGCGCTACCATTGCTGTAAAATCAAAAAAAAAATGTTGCAGAAATATATCCTGCAATGTTGCACAGGGCGGACATAGCAATTTACTGGTAACTTTTCGGCAACATTTCGTGCAATGTTCCAAAGATTAAACCGCAACGCAACTGAGACATTTCTGCAACAAATGTGCTGTAGAGACTTTGCTGCATATTTATACAAAGAAAGTATGGTGCTTACCGGTGTATACTTACCTATACTAAGTACTAATGCGTAATTTGCCAAGCACGTTCTGGTTGTAACAGATTCTCATTTATTCAATATAATATCTCTCCAGTGTCGACGCCAAAACAACAATTAAATGAGTGTAAAGTAAATGCACGATAAATCTATGTTACACATTGTCATACATCAGCTAGGGAGTCAAACAAAGGACAATGTTAATTCGCAGAGGGGATTAGTGACCTGCGAGCCTACAGCTTATGGTATAGGTACATCGTTGGAAAGATCTTGCCAAGACGATTCGATTGATACCATTTTTAACTTCGAAATCAGATGGGATACCTCGAAAAATGTCCTCAAAGTTCGAGATTTTGCGGTTTTGAAGAAAAGAACCCGGTAGTAAAATCAGAAAGAGAAAAGGGCATTAGAAAAGGGGTTCATAAGGCAAACGCAGACTCAACACGGCACTGAAATGAAGATCATGAGGCACATTTGCCACCCCAGCCTGCCAGTATTATCGCTTACATCCCTTGTTTTTTCCTCAGGGCCTACCCGAGGTCCTTCGGGCAAGTTAGGATTTTATTACCGGTTTCTTTTGTTCAAACCCGCAAAATCTCGACATTTTAGGTCATTTTTCAAGGTGATCCCATCTGATTTCGAAGTTTAAAATGGTATCAATCGATTCGTCTTGGCGAGATCTTTCTAACGGTGTATAGCATAAGCTGTAGGATCGCGAGTCACTAATCCCCTCTGCGACTTAACATTGTCCAAAGGACGGGCGTCGAGGATATCGTCCGTTAAAAATACTTACTATCATCTATCATTTCCAACCTACTTCTATATGTTATATCACACTATCAGTTTGTATCGCCCAGTACATAATATATAACAAGTTTATATAACTGACAATCTGTAATCGGAATCTATGATACATTTTGTAATGGCATTATTGCCTTTACTCGTATCTTTATCTTTACATGCTGGCTTGTAACATAGAGAGACAGCCCATTGAAGTTTTCATGATCTATGTAGAAAAAAGGGATCGTTATAAAAACTTTCATACGTTTCAAAACAATTCATAATTACGTACTCGTGTCCTCTTAGGATTAGAATTAATGCAAGTGACTCGAAAATTTCTTCACAAACCATCAACACATTCAATCAAATTTTTGCTTGTAGTTTTACTTATCATATTTTTACGAATCTGTGATCTACTGTGCTTCGAAAAGCTATAGAGAATCGTTATACTCACAGTAGTGAAACCGGCTAGCGAGAAAATGTAGACTTTCCCAGCTGTGAGATACAGCGTTTGGTACCCGTTTAAAATGCATATTAACAATGACTTTCTGTCATTGTTTCCAATGGCTGGCCAGTCGAGTGCGTAGAACGCATCACCCACTTTCTGGGACTGCACGTTAATCGTTCTGTTAATACTGTGCATATCGTGGTCAAGGATGAATAAAATAAGGAATGAGGCAACGAGAAAATACATTTTCAATGCGACAGATCTAATTGAACAATTAGAGGATCATGTTTCCTAACAATTCGTGCGAATAATTCAAATTGCATGGAATGAAAAGCGATCACTCCGCCGTTAGTATCGAACACTGCGTCGTATTTATACTTTTGAACATTTTAAAATGCTTACTTGCTGAAAACTATAATGCAGTTATTTAAATAACTGATCGTCTAACTATATCCACTGGAAAGTTGATAAACATGCTTATAAAAAGCTTCTTTATGTAGCCCAGTATAAATACTTGCGGGTGAGTATCGTTGCCCTATCGAAGGACATTACATAATTGTGTGATTTAAATCACGTACCTCAAAAATCGTTTGCTCCCCTATATAGCAGTACAAGAACAACCAGCCACATAGAATAAAGCTGTACAGCGCGAAAGTAATTACGGATGACATATCTACGCCGATTTTCTAAAAATTATGAAGATACATTGAAATATTTCGCGATGTTACCACTGTCATGTATTTTCTTCTTTCGTATTAATATCTATATACTTAAAAAACAGCATCTACTTACGATGAGCATAAAAAACATAGTAAGGCCCAGCCTGCAGCCGCAGTTCAGAAGTTCTAGAAGAAGAATCATAGAAAGACTCTTGTTCAAATCGCCAAACGACCTGTGAACCATACATTTCGTAAAATGACCGTTGAAAAATAAAAGTAGCTTTACACAGTATTTCTGATTATGCATTATTATTATTTGTGATATGAAAGTCGTTTTCTACGCAAACGGACTCGGAACAGCTGTTTATTATACCTACATGTTGGAAACAGTACCTATATCAGTTTTATATAGTAATATAAAATGTTACTTAACCCTAGTTCGGCTGACGAGGCACCCGGGTGACTATTTCAACTGTACCGCATAAAACAGATTGCTTCTAAGTATTTTTTTCTGAGCTTCCATGACATCTCGAACGAATGTTTTTTTAGTAGAAAAAACACGCAGTAATGGTTTTTAATTCTTTTCTTCGCCTTACTTTTACCTGTTGAAATGATTTATTCTCATTTCGGCTAACGCAGTCACCCGGGTGACTTTTAGAAAAAGTATAGAAAATAACGATGAATCGACGATCGACGTTACCACGTTCCGAAAAGTAGCCGGCCGACGTGTCACTTGTCGCAGAAGTAGTAGCGAGTCGCCAGCGCGAGCATTAACACTGTTCACTTATACATATTCTTTACTTACTGTTATTTAATAAACTTATCCACTACTCCTAGCAAAGTGATTCTCCTTTCTCTTACATATGTTCTAAGCATTGCCACTTGTAATTATTAACATTGTTATTCGTGCATATGTACATATTAAATTAGTCACCGCGGTGACTGCGACAGCCTAAACGAGTTCTAAAATTCGTCAGCCGAACTAGGGTTAAACACCGATACGTACTCTATTAGCTCCAAATGCGTGGCCACTGCCTTTTGGATGCCGTTTTTGAAAGCTCCATGTGATTCCGTTGAGATATTTCGAATGCGATGGGACAGCACCGATAATCTACCGCAGTAATGTAGGACGAGATTAATTATAAAGCTAACTTCTGCTGTGTGGTACACTGCGAACCACACAACAGGAAATTGGTACAGATACAGTAGACTGTAAATTCGAACTTCCGTGGTATAGTCGAAAAAAATGTGCGCCCGAAATGGCAGTACATACGACACTGTACTATTATCGTGACCTGCGTGAACATGCGAAAAATAAAGTTGTATACTCATCACTTGTCTGAAATATCACATTTTTAATTGAGAATACGATGAATAGACAATAATTTCAATTTTGGTGCCGTGGGACTCGATAAAGAGATTACACAGAATCAAGTAGCATCCTAAGGAATTGTTTTTGAGTACATAAGTAGAGCTCGAAGGGGAGAATTCAGAACTCGTAGGAAGCAAAGAATTCAAGACTATACTCGTATTTCGTAGGGCCAAAAGCGGATAACTCTGAGGCGGTAAAAAGCGAAATAATTGACACTGTGGGGTTCTAAGATTTCCAGTACAAATCATCCGATCACCCAGTACTTTTCTTGTTTGGAATCAGGAACCCCTATAACCCCGGTTCTCCACCAAGGCGAACACGAACAAAAACATTGTTCGCGAACGTTTTCGTCTGCTTTCGTCGCGTCCACACCGCCGGGAACACGAACAGAACTGCGCGTACGAACGTTCTCGAGGATGTTCGCGACGGTAGGAACGCAGCGAACGAACATTTCTGTGGATACCTGGCGATCTCCGCAAATATCTCATCCATACGTTGGAAATATTCCCATTATGTTAAAACAAAAAATATACAAATAGTAAAGGCCGAAGTTTCATGGGTTTGAAAAGGGACAAGAACGAGAAAGCAGCCGATGTTCGTCACAAGTGTTCGAGTCTGGTGGAGCACCGAACTTTGTTCGCAAACACCCTCTTTCGTAGGGTCATTTGTTAGCGAACACTGTTATTTGGCGTCCACACCGAGGCGAACAGCGTGTTACCTAACATGTTCACAAGAAAATGTTTTTGTTCGTGTTGGCTTTGCTGGAGACCCGGTGTAAGGGGGCGCTCGGAAGAAGAGGCCTCCGACAGTCGGTTTCGGCGACATTGGCTAGGCGGCTGGCCAGTAGCGCGCAACATTACTAAGGAGATCGTGGGTTCGAGCTCGATCGCCCGAGGTCGTCTTTTTCCGTGGCTACCGAACATATCGGAATTACGAAAGCTATTTCTGCAGTAGAATAGAATCTTACAAATTCGGGGATCACCACGTCATCATGTCTCGTAAGTCCAAGTCAGTCATTCTATTTGTATCATTCTTTTATCTTGGCCCTCATGATCTATACAATTATCTATGAATTTATCGTCGCCCAAACGATGAAGTTTGGCAAAATCCAGGGAAATACCAAACGGTCGACTACAATATTTTATAACAATAGCTGACCCATTTCCCGGTTTCAAACGGGAATTATTTATGATGTTTCCAATATAAAAATAGCCTATAGGGTGAAAGCACTAGTAGTCGACCACCCTCTAGTAGTCGACCACTTTTATTGTTTAGCTTAAAGAAATAAGTACTGAAATAAAGAATTTATTAAATGACAAATGACATTTTATATATTTTATAACATTGATTGTTTATTTTTTTTCAGAACTTTTCATTCGAGTTTAGCTTTAAGTGGTCGACTACTAGTGCTTTCACCCTATTCTAATCTAGGACGTATGTAATGTACATTTAAAATTTCATTGAAATCTATTCAGCCGTTTGGGCGTGAAAGAAGGACAAACAAACAAACAAACAACGTGTCACTTTTATATATTAGTAAAGATTTACCTGGGTGACTACGGAGCATGGCTATCAAGGGATGCAAGTAGAGCAGATAGCCAGTAGTGCATGTTACAAAGATAGAGTATTTGCCGATACGATACGCCACGTTTCTGTGGCCATGATACAAGAGCTTCTCCGCGTTCTCGAGCAACGAGACTTTCGCAATATATCCTCTCATCTCGATTATCGCTCCCTTCAACTGTTTGTTCCGTTGCAAAATAATTAAGGAGACATAAGTTGTTGTCGTTAACACAATCTCCAACACACTTCGCACCACCATATCGAAATTATTCTTGTAATCGTACAAATCCCAAAATTGCATGACCAGGTACAGTGTGATGTACACCATTGCCATCGCGAATCTTGCGCGCACACGTTTCTCTGGCCACGATCCAAATATCGCAAAAATCCGTTCATTTAATACAAGCGGATCTTTTATCTCGACATCGCCCTACAACACGACCAACAACTTCCATCGAGAAGGCAAGATAATACAGGCTGCTCGACAATAAATACTAGAAAACGAAATGGCTGTTTCAACGTGGCAAAATAAGACGAAAATCAAGAGTAACGAAATTACGGCGGAGGTTTCGTGTCCTAGTTATTAATGCTAACAAAATTCGCGTCGGAAACGCCTAACGAACAGCAATTCGCGTTGCGTAGATGATTTTCTCCGACTTATTGTGCCACGTAGAATTACCCATTTTATTATCTACTATCTGTTGCCAACACGGTGCACATGGTTGTAACATATAAAACGTCTGTACACTTTTGTGTAATAAACGTAAAGGTATCTTCGTCCCGGGAATGAAGCGAATTTTGTCTGAAATTCTTTTAATTATTCATAAAGTTCTATATAAATGAAGTTGGAAATATTTAAAATGAACTTTCGCTGATACAGTTTCGACTTGAACGAAAAATCGAACGTTTCGTACACTACAACCGCACGTAAAGAATCACTGGCGTCACCTTCATCCTGCTCTATCTTCGGATTAATGGTAAGTCAAGAATGAGCTTCGATCGGATGACGACGGCTGAGGTTCTAACGCGACCCCCTAAGCGCATTAAGTATGCAGTCATTTTATATGAAAATTGCTACATAAATGAAGCACGGTTATTGTCTTCGCGAAAGAAATGTGTACTTTTCCTTGAAGTAATTTTGCATTTTCCATGATTCAGCACAAAATTGTCAATATTACGGTGCCACTTTATCTTTCCTGCATGCAGATCGCCGTAACGTTTATCAATTATTTGTCTTAATGCTATGCTGCACTTCATGTTTCAATTGCGCCCTACTGCACGTGATTGCGTCCAATCGCGACATCTTCACTTGCGTGTATGGATAACCGCGAAATGAAAAAAAAACTCGCATGCCTAATTTTTATTCAATAGTCCAACTACTGTCTCTGGGTTTATTTTTACAACGAAAATTGCTACATTACATAGTACCTTTCGTAAGAATACTCCGCGGTCATTTGCAAAGGTAAACTAATGCTGGGTTAGGTAGATCGAGAATTATTCTTCTTTTTAAAATTTTTATTTTTGCGAATTCAACTCCAAAAGATTGTTCTCCGGTTGTTCACACAGGTGTCTCGTTTCCCAACGTTCTTCGCCCAACATCTTTGCAATATCTTCAGTTATCATCTTCACTGCATGCGAGGTGCTTCGTACAGTCGTAATGTGATTATAGCTATCGCAACATTGACACTTGAATTTTTCGCAGTGTGTACGTCAGTTACAATAGGATCGGGTGTTTTAATTTTAATTACGAGTGTTATATCGTCGGTGATAGTGCAAAACCGCGTATGAGCAGTTTGTAAATACCGCGGATCTGC
Organism: Andrena dorsata; assembly: GCA_929108735.1. Classification (NCBI taxonomy): domain Eukaryota; kingdom Metazoa; phylum Arthropoda; class Insecta; order Hymenoptera; family Andrenidae; genus Andrena; species Andrena dorsata. The sequence continues at coordinate 78,039,476 of OV815488.1, read as the reverse complement.
AAAAGTAGCAAAATTGAGATTTCGCGTTCACGGTTGCCAAAACGCTGTTTCGCTTTTTTTAAAAGTCACACCATTGATGTTAGCATTTATTACAACGAGTGCTAAAACTGTTCCAATAAAGTTCAGTCAAAGAAATCCCTTAAAATGGCTAAAATATTAAGTTTTCTCTTTCTCCTGCAAAATCGGTACAATGCAGATGCGCGGTATTTACAAACTGCTCCTACACGGTTTTGCACTATCACCGACGATTTGTCAGCAAGAGTTAAAACGACACTGCGTTTAGTGCATAGCATTGAATACGACATCGGTACCGATACGATAAATAAGTTATTGAAGTCTTCCAAATCCATTAAAACGGAGGAGAAGTGAAAGTGAATAGAAAAAGATAGTAATTTAATATGTGTAACGTTTGTTTCGTTAGAAGCACCTTGCAACGGAGGAGTGGAGAGAAAAAAAAGGCCGTGATTTCCATTACATATCGCGACGGTGTAGACGATTTGGGACCTAAGTGGAACGCACCCACTGTGGACTCTGCTTGTGGCTCTGTGGTGTTGCACGAGGAAACTCCTGCTGACTTCGTTCCTAAAAGCAGCTTATACATATATGAAAGAGTGTCGTGAGTGAGCACTTGCGAGAAAGGTAGCAGTAACACTCAACCACACGCTTCTCATTCTTGACGATAATAATATTTTTCTTTATTTTAATTATAATTATTGAACGGGTAGGATTGGATGAGTCAAAAGACGAAAGTATAGCTATGTATACAGTAAGAAATTATTTTAATTCAAATTCGAATAGATTATTTGTAACTTTATTCGTGTTCAAGAATTGCCACTAATGAATTAATTATTGGCAAATGGATCGTAAATATTGTATGGGAACGTAGTCGGGGTTCCATTTGTTTTAGATGCAACTCTAAAAGAACTGCAAAAGTTCTACATATAAATAAACAGAAATAAATAGATAATTGAAATCATAATTATTTATAATTATAATTGTATGGGAAAATCATAAATATTACTATGAACTTATATATCTAGTTAAAAAAAAATATATCCAGCGACAGAAATGCACTGGACGGTGGTGAGAAGATGGAAATGAATTTTGTGAAACAAAGCCACGCTCTACGTATCCCAAGCAGCAAAGAACGTGAGGAAGACACTTAACAAAGATAAAACATTGCCACGAAACAGAGAAACGGGTAGCAGCATAGAGTATTGGCTTTTTTTAGTATTTTTACAGGAGCAACGAATCATCTTGATTCTTGACGATAGTTCAACTCTAGCAACACTAAAGGTACCTATACAATTTTTAAGTAAATCCTTTTTATACCTCAGACTTGTATTTTATTATTCGAAAGTGAGCCATCAACTTTGCTGCATCTTTATACAAAGAAAGTATGGTGCCTACCAGTGTATACTTACTAATAATAAGTACTAATGCGTACTTTACTCTGTACGAAGAATAATTGCCAAGCACGTTCTGGTTGTAACAGATTCTCATTTATTAAATATAACATCTCTTCAGTGTCGACGCCAAAACAACAATTAAATGAGTGTAAAGTAAATGCACGATAAATCTATGTTACACATTGTCATACATCAGCTAGGGAGTCAAACAAAGGATAATGTTAATTTGCAGAGGGGATTAGTGTATTAGATGTATAGGTACATCGTTGGAAAGATCTCGCCAAGACGAATGGATTGATACCATTTTTAACATCGAAATCAGATGGGATACCTCGAAAAATGGCCTCAAAGTTCGAGATGTTGCGGTTTTGAACAAAAGAAACCGGTAGTAAAATCCTCATGGGCCACAAATCCATTGACGATTTCGTACTGGGCATTAGAAAAGGGGTTCATAAGGCAAACGCAGACTCAACACGGCACTGAAATGAAGATCATGAGGCACATTTGCCACCCCAGCCTGCCAGTATTATCGCTTACATCCCTTGTTTTTTCCTCAGGGCCTACCCGAGGTCCTTCGGGCAAGTTAGGATTTTACTACCGGTTTCTTTTGTTCAAAACCGCAAAATCTCGAAATTTTAGGTCATTTTTCGAGGTGATCCTATCTGATTTCGAAGTTTAAAATGATATCAATCGATTCGTCTTGGCGAGATCTTTCTAACGGTGTATAGCATAAGCTGTAGGATCGCGAGTCACTAATCCCCTCTGCGACTTAACATTGTCCAAAGGACGGGCGTCGAGGATATCGTCCGTTAAAAATACTTACTATCATCTATCATTTCCAACCTACTTCTATATGTTATATCAGACTATCAGTTTGTATCGCCCAGTACATAATATATAACAAGTTTATATAACTGACAATCTGTAATCGGAATCTATGATACATTTTGTAATGGCATTATTGCCTTTACTCGTATCTTTATCTTTACATGCTGGCTTGTAACATAGAGAGACAGCCCATTGAAGTTTTCATGATCTATGTAGAAAAAAGGGATCGTTATAAAAACTTTCATACGTTTCAAAACAATTCATAATTACGTACTCGTGTCCTCTTAGGATTAGAATTAATGCAAGTGACTCGAAAATTTCTTCACAAACCATCAACACATTCAATCAAATTTTTGCTTGTAGTTTTACTTATCATATTTTTACGAATCTGTGATCTACTGTGCTTCGAAAAGCTATAGAGAATCGTTATACTCACAGTGGTGAAACCGGCTAGCGAGAAAATGTAGACTTTCCCAGCTGTGAGATACAGCGTTTGGTACCCGTTTAAAATGCATATTAACAATGACTTTCTGTCATTGTTTCCAATGGCTGGCCAGTCGAGTGCGTAGAACGCATCACCCACTTTCTGGGACTGCACGTTAATCGTTCTGTTAATACTGTGCATATCGTGGTCAAGGATGAATAAAATAAGGAATGAGGCAACGAGAAAATACATTTTCAATGCGACAGATCTAATTGAACAATTAGAGGATCATGTTTCCTAACAATTCGTGCGAATAATTCAAATTGCATGGAATGAAAAGCGATCACTCCGCCTTTAGTATCGAACACTGCGTCGTATTTATACTTTTGAACATTTTAAAATGCTTACTTGCTGAAAACTATAATGCAGTTATTTATATAACTGATCGTCTAACTATATTCATTGGTAAGTTGATAAACATACTTATAAAAAGCTTCTTTATGTAGCCCTGTATAAATACTTGCGGTTGAGTTTCGTTGTTCTATCAGAGGACATTAGTCGCAAGTATGCGTTTTACGTCATAAATTTTACACTTTAATTATTTTTATAAAATTTTTAAATCAAAATATCAAAAATCCGGCTCGACAGACTATAGAGAAAACAATTTCGAATATTTAAAAAAAAATCGCATCAAAAAATATTAAAAACTGTATGAGTTATCATGCCGACCGTGGCGGAAAAAGTAGTTTCGAGAAAAACCGCGTATTCACCTGTGCATTCGGCACGCACCGATTTTTTGCTCATGCGGCTCGCGGTCGGTGCTCAGCGTGCATTCGGCGTGCATTCGGCGCGCATTCGACGCGCGTACGGCGCGCTTTCGGTGCTCGACGTGCATTCGACCTGCATTCGGCGTGCATTCGGCGTGCATTCGGGGAGCGGCAAACGACGAGTGCGGATACAATGTATGGACCGATATCGAGGCGATTGCGAATCGAGCGTTTGCCGGGCCATTCGCGCCGATCCGCTTGCTGACGGTCCATTAAAGCGTGCATTCGCGTCCGAACGACACCATGATGGAGTGGACGCCGCAAATTTGTCTAAACTCCTTGAGGTATTCGAGAAACACGAATCCTTATGGAATTCCAGACATCCGCGTTATTTCGATACTTTAAAAAAGGACGACGCGTGGTGTACAATTGCCCAAGAGATCGGAACGGAGACAGAAGATTGCAAGAGGAAAGTGGAGAATCTAGAAAGGTCGTGCAGACGGGAAAAGGGGAAAATTAAGAAAAGCACCACAACTGTGGTATGATATTAAAGTAATTGTCAATCTTTCTTCCGGCGTAATTGCTTTTCTGTGGGCAGTATCTTGTAGAACTGTTCGAGTACTCGAAATATTCGAGTAGTTTGAAATTCGAACCGAGCGGGACTCGATTTTTCGAGCCGAGCCGGGACCCGAACGGATCCGAGTAACCCGAATGTTTCGAGTAGCTTGATTTTTTCGGGTAACTCGATTCTTTCGGGTAGCTCGATTCTTTCGGGTAGCTCAATTTTTTGCGTCTGCTTGCTTAAAGTACATGGGACGTTTTAAAAGAAGGTGATTATATCTTTCTTCGGTTGAGTTTTCTTTCGAAATTTCATCAAAAACGACATAGGACCAGCCGTTTAGGAGATACGCAGCGTCAAAGTGTCAAAAAATGAACTCTGAATTCCATCTTCTAAACGGTACCGTCGTTGTTGCCATCGTGTGAATGTTCAAATCGCTTCGTTTTTCAGCTACTCGAAAGAATCGAGCTAACCGAAAAAAATCGAGCTGTCCGAAAAAATCAAGCTACCCGAAAGAATCGAGCTATCCGAAAGAATCGAGCTACCCGAAAGAATCGAGCTACCCGAAAAAAATCGAGCTAGTATACAATTTTTAAGTAAACTCTTTATATACCTCTGACTTGTATCTTATTATTCGAAAGTGAGCCACAAACTTTGTTGCATATTCTAATATATAAAAAAAGGTATGATGTTTACCGGTGTATACTTACCTATACTAGTAATACGTAATTCACGATGTAAGATGAATAAATACCAAACACATTATCATGTAACAGATTCTCATTTATTCAGTATAATATGTTTCTTCAGTGTCAACGCCGAAACAACAATTAAGTGGGCGCCCAGTAAAAGCACGATATGGTACATTGCGTGACAAGGGAGAGAAGAAAGCGATTCGCACGAACGTGAAATTTGCTCCCGCGAGGCGAAATCGTGTTTCTCCCTTGTGACGCACAATACTTTTTTCAACACCTGCATGAAGGGTGTGCTTTTGATAGCCTGCTGAGTGATTCGCAAAAAAATATGCATGTTCGATTGCTTTTTTATTCTGTCGAAATTAATAAATACGTGTATTTATTTTCCAACAAAATAAACTAAAAAAAACTGTTTCCGACAATGATTCTAATTTGTGGTTATCTCGCCACTCCATAAATTTGTTGCACATCGTCTCCTACCCTTCTTTCGATTTCGACGGCAGAAAATATTCCTCAATTGCTTCTGCAGCTTCTGCTATTTCGGGGGGCGTGTGGTATCCTGTATCGCTATCACTTTCATTATTACTCATTTTATCTTTTAATAAAAAGTGGTGCTGTGTCTGTTGTAATATCAAGATAAAACACATATGATCGATAACGATTACTTAGCGAACAATTGCGTTTTCATACCACAGGGTAACGCCAAATTCCAGTTTTCTTGGGAGCACACTAAAAAATTGCGAATACGCATGCGCGTAAAATCTTTTTCCCTTGGGAGAAAAGTAGAAAACGCGAATAGGTACGTCTGAAATTGGTCATTTTGCTCTCGCTCAGCAGGCGTAAAGAAACACCTATTTTCATGCAGGTGTTAAAAAAAATCTATTTTACACAATTTCATAAATCAGCTAGGGAGTCATACAAATTTCCGGCGACGATATCTTCCGTCCAAACTACTTAATTTCATCCTACTTCTATATGTTATATCATACTATCAGTTTTTATCACCCTTAGTACATCATGTATAACAAGATTATATAAACTACAATTCGTAATCGGAATCTTCGGAACTCGTATCTTTACATGCTGGCTTGTAACATAGAGAGACACCCCATTGAAGTTTTTATGATCTATGTAGAAGAAATGGATCGTTATCAAAACTTTCATACGTTACAAAGCAATTCCTAATTACGTATTCATGTCCCGTAAGACGAAATAGTGTTATTTTTTATAATATCCCGTGACTCACAGATGTCTTCGCCACTTCAAAATCGATGAGATGCACCATCAATTAATCCTCTTCAGGACATGCCGAAGGTATACATATATAAGAAAAGCAAATGTTCGTGCCAGAGCGACATGGACTGAAGAACAGCTGAAAGAAGCTATTTCACAGCTAAGACACAAATGGGTTAGATAGAAATTGGTCTAAATGCTGTTTCGAAGGAATATTGCATCTTAAGGGCATCCGCCGGTCAAAAATTGTTGTTTGCATATTTTCATCCAACAAACGTCTCAAAAAGGCCCAGTTAAAATTTTGGATCGAAATTCCTAAGGGCACAAATATAGGCAGTTCAGGGGGATCAGCAGTGTGACGGCCTTAAAAATAGATATTTTTTAAAGATGGATTGTGAGGAGAATATGGTGCATCTCTCCCGAAATAAACCCCATTTTAACGAATCTGTGAGCCACAGTAATTGAAAAAGCTACACATAGAGAATCGTTATACTCACAGTGGTGAAACCGGCTAGCGAGAAAATGTAGACTTTCCCAGCTGTGACATACAGCGTTCTGTACCCATTCAAAATGCATATTAACAACGACTTCCTGTCATTATTTTCCACGGCTGGCCAGTCGATTTCGTAGAACGCATCACCCACACTTCGTGACTAGACGTTAATCGTTCTGTTAATACTGTGCATATCGTGATAAAAAATGAATAAAATAAGGAATGAGGCAACGAGAAAATACATTTTCCATGCGCAATCGTTACACAACTTTGAACAAGGATCATGCTTCCTAGAAATTCAGTCGGATAATTCCAATTGCAGGGGATGAAAAACGATCACTGCGCGTTCAGTAGCGAACACTTGCGAAGTACTATGAATGAAAACTTAATCTATATAACATTTGGAAATTCTTACTTGCCGAAAACATTAATGCAGTCATTTAAATAACTGATCGTCTAATTACATCCAGTGACAAAGTTGATAAACCAGCTTACAAAAAGCTCCTTTATGCAGCCCTGTATAAATACTTGCGGGTGGGATTGTTTGCTCCCACGAAGGACATTACATATATCACATACCTCAAAAATCACTTGTTCGCCAATATAGCAGTACAAGAACAACCAGCCACATACAATAAAGCTGTACAGCGCGAAACTAATTACAGTTGATATATCTATGCCGATTTTCTAAAAAGTGTGAAGAAACATTGAAATAATCCGGCGGTCTTCCCACTGTCATGTATTTTCCTCTAATAACTATATAGCTACTTAAGGATGTATTGGACCTATTTTCAAAATAGTTCCAAGTTGATGAAAATTTGTGAGATTGTTCTTTTTAATCTTTCTGATGTGCTCCAAAAATTTTAAACGAATTCACTAAACGGTTACTGAGTTATAACGATTTTAATTTTCACTGATTTTACACGTATTTTTATGGAAAGAGACGATCTTGACGAATAAACCATCTGAAAAACTGTTGAAGAAATAGTACCAATGTTTTAAATTTTTTTGTACATGCAGTATATGGGTAAATGAAAATATCTGCCGAGTTTCAATTGTTTTTGCTACACCGTTTTAAAGAAATAAATTATAACTCGAGAAAATTGTGAATTCTGGGCATTTTCACTGCCAAAAGTTTAGCAAATAATGCTTGAGAAAGCATTTGTAAAATGAAAAATACCTTCCTAGGATTAAAAATAAGACTCCAACTGTCGTTCGAATTCCTTATATCTAGATTTACTATGCGTAAGACGTAGATATTCAAGTATTTCAAATTTCATATACTTTTGTCTGATATTGTACGTCCAATACATCCTTAAAAAACAGCATCTACTTACGATGAGCATAACGAACATTGCAAGACCTAGCCTGCCGCCGCAATTCAGAAGTTCTAGAAGAAGGATCACAGAAAGACTGTCGTTCAAATCTCCAAACGACCTGTGAAACGTGCATTTCTTAAAATGACCTTTGAAAAATAAAAATAGCTTTACACAGTATTTCTCTTTATGCATTATTATTTCTGCCCAACGGAACTCGGAACGGCTGATTATTATACCTATATGTCGGCGATAGTACCTGCACCAGTTTTACATAGAAATATGAAGTGTTACTTAAACACTGATACGTACTCTATCAGCTCCAAATGCGTGGCCACTGCCTTTTGGATGCCGTTTTTGAATGCTCGATGTGATTCCGTTGAGATATTTCGAATACGATAGGACAGCACCGATAATCTTCCGCAGTAATGTAGGACGAGATTAATTATAAAGGTAACTTCTGATGTGTGGTATATTGCCAAGTACACAATAGGAAATTGGTACAAATATAGTAGACCGTATATTCGAGCGTCCGTAGTGTAGTCGAAAATAATGTGCGCCCGAAATGGCAGCGTATAAGACAATGTAATATTATCGCGACCTGTGAGAACAGACGAGAAATAAACTTCTATACTCATTACTTGCCTGAGATGTCATATTCTTAAAGAAGAAGACGAGGAATAGACAATTCCAAAAGCGGACAACTCTGAGGCAGTAAAACGCGAAATAATTGACACTGTGTGGTTCTAAGATTTCCAGTACTAATCATCGGATCACCCAGTACTTGTCTTTTGTAGAACCAGGAACCCACATAAGAGGGCGCCCGGTATAAGAGACCTCCGATTGTCGGCTTCGGCGACATTGGGAAGGCGTCTGGCTAGTAGCGCGGAGGACACGAAGATCGTAGGTTCGATTCCGATCGCTCGAGGTCCTCTTTTTCCGTGGCTCCCGAACATACCTACAGGAATTACGAAACCTATTCCTACAGTAGAATCCCACCAATTCGAGGAGCATTTCATTTGCAGCATTCTTATATCTTGGCCCTCATGATCTATGATTGTGTATGAATTTATCGCCGTTCAAACGATGAAGTTAGGCAAAGGCCAGGGGAATACCAAAACTGTCAACGAATCTATATCTATATCTATATTTATATCTATATCTATACTGTTATATAAAATTGAAGTTGCATACTTTAAAATGTGGTGGCTCAGTAAATATGAACTGTAGCCACAAGTGTATTACATCACTTTGTTCGTATTAATGAGAGGAAAGTTTTAACGTTTTTATTTTTTTTAAATAATGATTTTTAAATAACAGTAATTTGCGACGCGATTACGAATGCGTTTTCATGGACTCCCTCAATAGCTCCTTAGGACCGAAGCGAAGCGCGGGGGTATTTTGCTAGTATTATATAATATACCTGGGTGATTACGGAGCATGGCTATCAAAGGGTGCAAATAGACCAAATAGCCAGTAGAGGATGTCATAAAGACCGCGTATTTGCCGATACGATAGGCCACGTTGTTGTGGCCATGATACAAGAGCTTCTCCGCGTCCTCGAGCAACGAGACATTCGCAATATATCCTCTCATCTCGATTATCGCTCCCTTCAACTGTTTGTTCCGTTGCAAAATAATCAAGGAGACATAAGTTGTTGTCGTTAACACAATCTCCAACACACTTCGCACCACCATATCGAAGTTTTGCTTGTAATCGTACAAATCCCAAAATTGCATGACCAGGTACAGTGTGATGTACACCATTGCCATCGCGAATCTTGTGTGCACACGTTTCTCTGGCCACGATCCAAATAACGCAAAAATCCGTTCATTCAATACGAGAGGATCTTTTATCACGATATCGCCCTACAACACGACCAACACCTTCCATCAAGGAGGCAAGATAATACAAGGTGCTCGGCAATAGATACTGGAAAATGAAATTTCTATTTCTATGTGGCAAAATAAGATGATAATCCCGGGTATCGAAATTGCAGTGGAGCCTTCGTTTCTTCGTTATTAATGAGTGATTCCGGTCTAAAAATCGATTCTTTTTTTATTTCATTTTTCGAATGTTTTAGGAATACGTGTTTAAAAGGATTTTTTTAAATTCGTACAATTCCTGAAGTTATAGGCATCTGAGTAGCCACACGGCACTCCCGCAAAACTTTAAACGCGTTTTTCTCAAAACAGTGTTCTCAAAATCGGTGGGACCTGTATTTCCAAACGTTATTATCTGATGTGACTGTAACTTTTATTTTTAGAAGAATACACTTCTCCCTGGGGGGAAACCAGTAAAAGTTTACAAAATTGAAAATTTATAATTTTTAAATGCGTTTAAAGGACGAATAATATAGGGAGAAAGGGATTTCAAACTGCAAGAGTCGTTATTTTCTCAAAATATGTCACTTTTATAATTTTTTCTGGCTTCCCCCTAGCGAAAAGTATATTCTTCAAAATTAAAAAAGTTTCACTCCAATCGGATAATAAGTTTCGAGATACAATTCGGTGCAGGAACGCCTGAATTCGCGTTGAGTATGTCATTGCCGTCGACTTATTATCCCACGTAGAATTACCCATTTTATTATCTGCTATCTGTTGCCAACACCGTGTACATGGTTGTAACATATAAAACATCTGTTCACTTTTGTGTAATAAACGTAAAGGTATCGTCGTCCCGGGAATGAACCGAATTTTATCTGAAATTCTCTTAGTCATTCACAAAATTCTACATAAATGAAGTCGAAAGTTTATAAAATGAACTTTCACTGATACAGTTTCGACTTGAGCGAAAAAACGAACGTTTCGTACGCTACAACCGCATGTAAAGAATACTCGCGTCACCTTCATCCTGCTCTATCTTCGGATTAATGGTAAGTCGAGAATGAGCTTCGATCGGGTGACGGCGGTTGAGGTTCGAACGCGGCCCCCTAAGCGCATTAAGTATGCAGTCATTTTATATGAAGATTGCTTCATAAATGCAGCTCGGCTGTTGTCTTCCCGAAGGTAAACGTAACAAACGTATCTGTGTACCTTTCCTTGAAGTCATTTTGCATTTTCCATGATTCAGCACGAAATTGTCAATATTACGGTGCCACTTTAACTTTTTTACACGCAGGCCGCCGTAACGTTTATCAATTATTTGTCTTAATGCTATGCTGCACTTCAAGTTTCAATTGCGCCCCAATGCATCTGATTGCCTTTAAACGCGACGTCTCGTCTTGCGTGTATGGATAACAGCGAAATGAAAAAATCTCGGATGCGTAATTTTTATTCAATAGTCCAATTACTGTGTTTCTGGGTTTATTTTCGCAACGAAAATTGCTAAATTATATAGTACCATTCGCAAGAATACTCCGCGGTCATTTGCTAATGTAAGCTAATGGTGGGTTAGGTACATAGAGAATTATTCTTCTTTTTAAGTTTTTATTTTCGCGAATTCACCTTCAAAAGAGTTTTCTCCTGTTTCTACACACAGGTGTATTATTTCCCAACGTTATTCGCCCAACATCTTTGCAATATCTTCAGTTCTCATCATCACTCCATGCGAGGTGCTTCGTACAGTCGTAATGTGATTATAGCTATCGCGACATTGATACTTGAATTTTTCGCAGTGTGTACGTCAGTTACAATAGGATCGGGTGTTTTAATTTTAATTACGAATGTTATATGTCTACAAGAGTTAAAACGACACTGCGTTTAGTGCATAGAATTAAATAAATTCTTTTAATTATAAGTGTATAAGAATAAATGCCTTCGAAATTCATTAAAACCCAGGAAATGTGAAATTGTATCGAAGAACATAGTAATCCCTCAATGAACGAATCTTTCGACAAAACGCCATTTCCTCGGGTTAACGCAAACGAGGGAAATTTTGTACATCAAGAAGTCTTATACACTCAGTCTTTGAAATTACCATCAATAATGAAGGGAGAGACTAAGATCACCAACATTATTAGACAAGGGACACTAGGGTGGTCCTTAGTTACTCTTGGTGAAAATTTTTTGCAAAATTTTTTTCACGCCGCCCCCTAAAATTGTTCCATTGGATAAGAAAATAATTCCCGTAAAATATGAAGTTGATCGGATAAGAGGAAGACGTGGCACATTCGCGTTAAAGTTGCAATAAATGTGAAATTTTGTATGAACGGAAAAGTATGAAGAAAAATATTATAATGATGGTTAAGCGTTCTTTCTGTGCACAAATATTTAAGATAATAGTGCTACAGTATGATTTTTCAAACATAATAACTAATTAATATTTATATCTTCTTAATTAATTATATTAAATTTTACGTATTTTAATGAAAGTGACCATTCTTTCAATTTCTTTCTTATATTATTTGCAAGTTAATAATAATATTAATTTTAAAAATGGAGGGATGTTCGTCAGTAACATTTTATATTGAATAAGAAGATAATATTTTTAATATGAAATGGTAAATAATATATCATAAATAGGCAAAAAAAAAGAAAATACGGTTATTCAATTTATACACTTTTTAATACTCGCATTTAAAAACAATTTACAAATTTTTCATTAACGTAGTTTTTTATGTCTGGATAGCGTTTTCGGTAGTCGGAAACTATTTGCATTATAATTTGTTTTTCCTCTTCATTTCGCGATAATACATTATTAAACTCTTGCATGAGTTTCACTCCTCGTTCGGCCGAATCGTTAACTATTCTTAAATTATTAACTATATTTAATCAAATAGTATAATTTGGATCATTTTCCCATTCTGAAGGATCCTTATTTATAAATCTGTGGGAATTGCAAATCTTTTAAAAAACTGTAACGTTTTTTGGGAAACAAACCCTTCAATATCGTTGTCGATGCACGGAGTTACATTATTCGGACTAATTATTAATTTTTTGACGTCAGTATCATTAAGAGTATCTAAAGCTACTACCATCCGTTCTTTGGCGTCATACGTAATGTTGGAGTCAAAAAAGGCCAGCGCTGCCGCTTCTGGTGTTAAGTACCATAAATGATTACAAAATTTGCGCAATGCTACGCGACTTACATTTTTATTCATTAGACCATATGCGTATAAGTTTTTTAAAAACTCGAAATCTTGCTTAGGAGCTTTCGCAGCAACTGGAGCTTGGATCCATGCTTTCAAATACAGTTTAATGAGAAAAATACAAATGTCGCGAATTCCATTTTCTTCATCCTTTGTTACAACAGATTCGTTCCGAAATAAAAATATTTTCAAAGAATATATAGCCTTGGCCATCCATCGAGCATAGTGAAATGCTCCTGGTACACGGAAAGAAAACTTTGGAACTGTCCCACTAAGAAAAATTATTGATAGTTCAAGAAATTCTGGATATTCTTCTCATGGTTGCTTAAATTCCAAACTATATGAGGCAAAGTTTATTATTTCTGCTACATTGTCGAGTGACTGTTGAACTATCTTATCGTCAACTCCCGATTTAAAATTAAATTTATTGATTTGAGACCACGATCCTTGAAAACGTTTAAATAAGGGAATATTAGGTCCAGTAGATTTAGACAATGTTTCCTCAAAAACGCCACGTAATACTATCTCGTAAATATGATGTCGACGAGGTAAATATAAAAGATCTCTCTCGATTTTTTGCTCTAAAATTGTGCATGCGCCTTGTAATCGTTCCATATTTAAGGCTGTGGTGTCGCAAGAAAGTGCTTCTACTTTATCAATGAGTCCTCATGCACTAAGTAAGTCTTAGACCGCATTAGCCTGTTCTTTTCCAGTGCCTGAAGAAATTGCTGGAATTCCAAGCAATTGTTCATTTCCATTGAAAGTTATTGTTATAGATAATGGATCTATTTGTTCTTTACCCATGAATGATGGTAACATATCTCTGGACAGCTGTAACTGGATTTTCAAGGCTAAGGATCTTTCAACGTCTATCCAATGTCGAACGTTGTATGTCATATTTTGGTGCTGCTACGGGTCAGTTAGGCTCAGTGTAAAATAGTCTTATATTGTACAAATGGAACATGGGATTTAATGCACGTACGAACAGAACAATACTAAATAAGTAAAGAATTATGTTATAGTCCTCAAAATATGAAATATTTCATTGAAATTTTCAGAAACACGCCACTCCTTACGCTTAGCGCGCGGTTACTTCTATTTCAAAACTTCGCGTGCGATGTGCCACGTCTTCCCGGCGTTCAATCGATCTGAAATTTTGCACAAATTATTTTTTCATGAAATGGAACAAAATTAGGGGGCGGTGTGCAAAAAATTTTATGGTCGAAATATAAGGACCACTCTAAGGGACACTCTCGGGCAGTCGAGGACACTTCGGGATCTCCTTCCCTTAGATGAAACACGATCTTCAGGGAGTTGGAGAAATGATGTTTCCCCTTTTATCTGTGGAAAATGATAAGGGGTTATTTTCAAGACCGCAGGATTGTATGTATAGTTTGGTGCCGAAGGAACAATCGATCGGGAGGTGTATATGAGCGTTCTCCAGGGGCCTGTTATGGGGTCCCTGCCGTCTAATACAGTAAAAAACAAGCTTCCCCGGAAGCAAGTATCAAAAGAATGCGAGCTTATAGGTTACGCCAGGTGGACGGTCCGAGGACGCTGGCATCCATAGTGTCTTCCAGTGTCCACGGGAAAGGGCCTGATAGCTATTCGCTACCCTCTGTTGCGCATGCCCGCGACGAGCTGTGACGTCAAACCAATCAACGCCAAGCTGGTAAACGAACCGAATCGACGCCAGCGCCAAGGGAAACGAAACGGCTTGAACGCGAAGCCGAGCGTTTATAAAGGTTAATACAAGCACGACTGGATAGCGCGGCTTCGCGTTTAAGCCGTTTCGTTTCCCTTAGCGCTGGCGTCGATTCGGTTCGTTTACCAGCTTGGCGTTGATTGGTTTGACGTCACAGCTCGTCGCGGGCATGCGCAACAGAGGGTAGCTCATAGCTATCAGGCCCTTTCCCGTGGACACTGGTGTCTTCTACGCAGGGATCGGTGGACTCGGGCTGTCCCTAGACACCTACAGGGGCGGTGGTAATGTGTGCGTGAAACCGCTGGCGCCAATTCGCTGGTGTCTAGGGACAGCCCGAGTCCACCGATCCCTGCTTCTACGTGCTGCGTGGAAGCGCTGCTCGAAGCCAACGAAGCGGCGGGCATACAATGGATAGGGAAAACTCTAGTAGTGTGCGTGTAGGCTCGGGCGAAGTTCAACGGCGCGGTGACTCACCGACTCGCGCTTGCGAAACCGACTCACCGGCGCCGTGGAATTTCACCTTTACGGCCTAAGAGCACACAACTAGAGTTTTCCCCATCCGTTGCATGCCCGCCGCTTCATTGGCTTAGAGCACTCCCTTCCACGCAGCACGTAGAAGACAACAGCGCGTAAGGTTACGCGGGAATGTTCAAACTTACTTACAAATAGCTATGCAGTTGGATGGATTACGGTTAATTTAATTCGAGACTTTTGGACGATGGTCGAAACACGCTTCCTAACTACCGTCAAATGGGGTAACTTTGACCACAAAACTAAATTTTGCAACCAATTCCTCTAGCGTCTATTGTATAAGAGATATTATTCTCGGACAAAGTACCTTGGGTAGCTTGAATTACCTACTTCAAGATGTAGTTGTTTAGGAGGGAGAATAACCTTTACTGAAAATTAGAGAAATGTTAAAGTGTGATACTGCGAGTTGAGGAAAAATTGGTACGTGAAAAACTTCTACCGGACAGACATCTAAGAATAGAGTTATAAGTCTGAACCTATTTTAAAAAGTATGTATAGTACATTTAAACTCATTTGAACAGAAAAAGAAAGATCTTCTTGTTAAATTGAAGTTCTAGGAGCTCCTGATGCCGAGGGAGTTCATTTTGCCCTACTTTTGGGGTAACTTTGACCGCTGGGGTAACTTTGACCACTATTATATCTTGGCATAAACTGTCCGTTTCCTATTTGTAAGCATCGGCCCATTCTGATGCAATTCGATATGTTTAGCTGTTCTCGACAAACGTGTTTTTGGTTACTTTGTTGCCAAATTTGATGGTAATGGCGGCTACATACTCGTTGAGATTCATCTCCGTGGAGACGATTGTTAGGAGTGATTGTGTGAACCAAGTGAATGAAAGGTTTGTGACGAAATAGGTAATACTATGAGTAAAAACATAACAGCTGGTTTTGCTGCATGTGGCATTTATCCACTAAATAAAGAACGATTATTGAAGAAATTGCCAGATCCAACAATAAAAAATAAAAATAACTCAAAAACAGTCGAAAATAATGAGAAGTCAGGGATGAACGAGACGGAAGTTACTGAGAAGACAGCGACAGATGAGATTAAAATGATAAGAAACAACACTGAAAATGAAGACCTAAGAGAAAGAATGACTAATGTCGTTGCTAATTATTTACAAAATTTGAGAGAAAGCAGTAATACAAAATCAAATATTAACAATGCGAAAAAGAGAAAGAAATTAGAAATAATATCTGGGCGATCTGTGGGTGCGGATGATAGCCCAGTAAAAAAGGACAACAGTATAACGACAGGGCCATCTTCAAAAAGACAAAAAATGTGTAGAAAGAAATGTCTCTTTTCGTCAAATAAAAAGTTCACTGGAGACACAGAGATGCCAATAGTGGTGGCAGAAACAGGAAACGATGACTTACAGCCTCAGGAAAGGTTTAAAATGGAAGGTCAAAGATTAAAAATACAAAGCACCCCGAGCGGTTAGGGTGATTCACAGGGTTCTTGCTCTGTCAAGGTGCTAAAGCACGCCTTGACTACACTTGTTGTTGTTTGTTTGTTTATACGTGTGAAGGGGTGGCGTGATACGCAGAGGCCATTCTCCTTCTTCTAGTTTTTTCCTTCTCTTTTATTTAGGCTCAGCGACGTACATATTGATCGGCAATGATGTCACGCCATGCCCGTGTCACGTGGCTCAAAATAGCCGCCGAAACCATCGCCCCTATTCCTCCCTTATGGTGCACGTATGCTCGTTTCTCGTCCCCGACTATTTCTCTTTTCCTTCTATAGTGAATCCATCCCAAGAAAAAATGCGTCCGCGCGGGGATGGTTCTGAGGAGGCGCTGATTGGTCATACTCTCCATTTAACCGCCTACGTTTTTCTTCGTCTTACCGCCTGTTACCTCTCTGTCAACTGTTCCGCACGCGATGCCTTCACATACACGGTGGTACAATTATTTCCAACAGTTTCATTCGACCCCTGCCAGTAGGACACTTATTTTTTAAAGAGACTCCTTTAAATCAAATACAACTCCTATAATTTTGATTATTTTTACTTAAAAAAATAATAATTTACATACTTTAAATAGCAATAAATGTGTGAGCAAAAAAAGAACCAAAAAATCTTATCGTTCCTTTGAATATAAATCCTAAAAAAGACGTAATAAATGGCATTCTGAATAGACTATTTAGAACACGTCTATACCTGATGTTATATCTGTTCGGAACCAAAGAACTACCGGGTAGATACACTGCACTCCTGCAGTGTTGACATTGACATCGGTCACGTCCCTTTTGACAATAGCATCCGTTTCATAGTTACAATTTTTATGCTTCAAATATACGTAGTACTCTCACTATTTTACTTGGGGTTTTAATACTACTTACGTAATCTCGAAATTGTAGTAATTAAAATAATATAATATATATATCTCGTGGAATCAAGGATGCAGCACAACGTAAGTAATCCGCAAGCGTCCCTAGGTGAATTGAAAAGAATGAAGCGTCTTTTCCAGTCTTTTCCCACAATAGCGTCCCTTGAGTCTTGACCATCAAGCCACGCTACTTCTAATACTCAAACTGGGCAATAGAGCGCAGTACTAGTATGTCATAACAAGATGGCTGACACAGGCGATTCCCCTCGCGTCTTTCGATTAAACCCCCCGCAACTAGGCACTGTCCTTCAGATCCATGCGTCGGACACGTAGGCGGTGGTGGGAGCTGCGCAGATCAGTCGCAAAACGGTATAGGCGTTGTTTTTTCTTAGGATGGATTCACTATAGTTTGAACAAAATCTCTGCAGGAAGAGGTATCCACTGTACCTCGAACGAGGGGCCTGTCGATGATCAGCTGCAAGCATTCCGCGCGACGGGATATGAGTTCCGAGTTCGATCTATCCATTGCGAACTGCCCCCAAAGTACAACAGACAGAAAAAAATATTTGAAACAAAAGCTTAATGGTGCAATAAGCGCTACAAATTTGCGTTAACAATATTTTGAAAGAGTTTAAAAAAAATACCTGAACGAGAAAACTTTTCCAAAAATTTGTTAACGTTATTTTGTAGCGCCTATTGCACCATTAAACTTTTGTTCAAACATTTTTTTCTGTCTGTTCTACTTTGAGAGTTATGCGCGAAAAAGTGGAAGTGCCACTTTGACTTTGAGGTTAGTTTTTACCCCCTTAAAGAACGATAGGGCACAAATGAAACACACCGTTGTACTTGTCTTGAGTCACTCTATAAACCCACAAAGTTGCATTCCAATCGGTGAGTCCGGGTTCGCGGTGTTCCCTTGTTAGTCGCCACGAGGGTCCTTCGAATAACGAATAACGACTAAAACTTTATTGGTTATTCACGAATAACTTCACTTTATTCGAAATTTTTATTCGAGATCACTCGAATAACAATTTAGTCGACTAATAATTTATTCGTTATTCTCGAATGACTATACTTTATTCGAAATTTTTATTCGAAGATAAACAAAAGTATGGTGCTTCCGGTGTATACTTACCTATACTATTAATACGTAATTTACTATGTACGAAGAACAAATGCCAATCACATTATGATTGTAACAAATTTTCATTTATTCAGTATAATATGTTTCTTGAGTGTTGACGCCGAAACAACAATTAAGTGGGCGCACAATAAAAGCACGATAAATCTATTTTACAAAATTTCACAAATCAGCTAGGGAGTCGTATCAATTTCAGGCGACAATATCTTCCGTCACAACTACTTTATTTTCATCCTACTTCTATATGTTGCAGTGCACTGTCAGTTTGTATCACATAGTACATCATATATGTATAACAAGTTTATATACTTTAACTACAATCTGTAACAGGAATCTTTGGTACATTTTGTAATGACATTATTCCCTTCACTCGAATCTTTACATGCTGGCTTGTAACATAGAGAGACACCCCATTGAAGTTTTCATGATCTATGTAGGAAAAAGGATCGTTATTAAAACGTCACCGTAGGATGAAATAGTGTTTATAATGTTCCGTTTTGATACGTGAAACAATTAATAGAAGTGACTCACAGATTTCATCATAAAGCATCAACTCATTCAATCAAATGTTTGCTTGCAGGTTTACTTTTCATATTTTAACGAATTTGTTAGCCACTGTTTCGAAAAGCTATAGAGAATCGTTATACTCACACTGGTGAAACCAAATAGCGAGAAAGTGTAGACTTCCGCAGCTGTGAGATGCATTGTTTTATAACCGTTTAAAATGCATATTAACAATGACTTTCTGTCATCGTTTCCCACGACTGGCCAGTCGATTTCGTAGAACGCATCACCCACTTTCTGGGACTAGACGTTAATCGTTCTGTTAATACTGGGCATATCGTGGTCAAGGATGAATAAAATAAGGAATGAGGAAACGAGAAAATACATATTCAATAGGCAAAATTATACGATTTTGAACAATTAGAGGATCACGTTTCCTAACAATTCGACCGAATAATTCAAAGTGCATGCAATGAAAAACGAGCGAACGTTCTTCAGTGCAACACTGCGTCGAACACTGCGTAGTATTTTTACTTTTGAACATTTTCAAATTCTTATTTGCTAAAAACTTTAATGCAGTCAATTAAACAACTGATCCTCTACACTGCATTCCACATTAGAGCATACCGATTTCGCGCAGGCACGACCCTCAGGAGGCGTTGCTACGCTCCACTCCTATGTTTTTCTCCGTCGTACGGCCCTCTACATACTCTCTCTGTTAATTTTCCGTCCACTGTTTACGTTGACAACGGTCAGGTCCCGCGTTTGGGATGTACCAGTTATTCCTTGGAAATTACCACGACCAATCGCATGCGGTTCAAATTGTGGGTAGTAGTGGGAGCTGCGCAGATCGGTCGCAAATCGGTAGGGGTGTCGGTCTGCTCTCATATGGAATGCAGTGTAATTACACCCAGTGTCAAGTTTACAAACTAGCTTATAAAAAGCTCCTTTACGTAGCTCTATATACATACGCTCTAACGCAGGACATTATGTAAATCACATACTTCAAAAATCACTTGTTCACCCATATAGCAGTACACGAACAACCAGCCAACTTGAACAGAATTGTACAGCATGAAATTAAATGCAGCTGCTGAATCTGTGCCGATTTTCTGAAAAGTGTGGAGAAACATTGAAATAAGTAATGCAGCGTTATTATCACTGTAGTGTATTCATTTCTTTTGTGTTAATAAATCTGTACCTAAAAAGAAGTATCTACTTACGACGAGCGCAACGAACATACCAAGGCCCAGCCTGCCGCAGCAGCCCAGAAGTTCTAGAAAAAGGATCACAGAAAGAATGTCGTTCAAATCTCGTACCGACCTGTGAAACGTACATTTCTTAAAATGACCATTAAAAAATAAAAATGGTGTAAAGTTTTCCACAGTATTTCTGATTGTAATTTGTCATTTGTGATATGAAAGCACTCTTCTACGCAAAGGAACTTGAAACGGCTGATGATATCATGCATTTTCGCGATAGTATCTGCATCAATTATCCCTTATGTACGCAACCAAACGTTTCACGGTTGTTGGGCAATCGGGGCACCCGGGTACCCCATGTTCCGATATGTACATCTCAAATACAGCGATAATTTTATACTTTCATACTTCTTCGAAACACATAGTTTTCCATTTCTGTAATATACCAAGTGCTGTGTTAAACTATTTGAGCGGATAAATTACACGAAACTATAACATAATTGAAGTTTTACTATTTAAAATCTTTTTTTTAATTTTTATTTTAAAAACATATATCCGGACGAAAGACTTCAAAGAATGGGGATCGAAGCGGTTTTGCGATATTTTCACCAGAACATAAAAAATTACTAAAGGAAACATAGAAATGGGTACCCGGGTACCCGGTTGCGTACATAATGGTTATGTATAGAAATATAAAATGTTACTTAAACACTGATACGTACTCTACCAGCTCCAAATGCGTGGCTACTGCCTTTTGGATGTCGTCGTTGAAAGCTCGATGTGACTTCGTTGAGATATTTCGAATACGATAGGACAGCACCGATAATCTTCCGCAAAAATGTAGGACGAGATTAGTTATGAAGCTAACTTCTGTTGCATGGTAGATTGCTACGCACGTGAAAGGAAATTGATACAAATACACTACACTGAAAATTCGAGCGTCCGTGGTGTAGTCGAAAATAATGTGCGCCCGAAATGGCAGCTCATAATACATTGTACTATTACCGTGACCTGTGTGAACATTCGAGAAAGATAAGATAAAATTAGAATAAGAAGAATAGGTAATAATTTCAATTTTGATATCCTGGGACTGCACGGGAAGAAATCAAGAATTTCAAGTAGGATCCAAAAGGTGGTATCAGGCAGCAAGTGAATCGGCGATCATTGAGAGTGAATCGCCGAAACCACGGATCGTCTGAGTCGTGCTCGCCAAGCCGACTTGCCGAGCCTGGATGAGCCGAGCAAGCTCACCGATTCACGTGCCGTCTAGTTCCACCTTAAAGGGAGGTTCCGGTCTAGAGCCCCAAAAAATAGGTGATCTTTAGGAATTAATTAAAGAAAAACTACTATATATAATTTAATGGGACTTGTTTCATTGTATTAGGAATGTCTCAAATTATAGAAATATATTTTTTGTTTTATAATTAATCATTGCAGACGGCACTGGGGAGTCGTTAAAGTCAAGGCGTCAAAAAATTCATCCAAATCGGTGGGACTTGTATCTCCAAAAGTTATTATCCGATTCGACTGAAACTTTTTTTATTTTGAAGTATATAGGGGAGAGTTGCCAATATCGTACTGGTCACCTAAATCGTACCTCGTCAATTTCTAAGTAATTAATGAATATAAACGACATTTGATAATAAAAATATCAAGTAAATGCGAAATAAGAAATAGAAAAAAAAACATTTTGAGCTTACACCCTATTTTGTGCGTGCTATAAACATTTAAAAAAATCAGGTATGATTGATGTTACTTTTTACCAGTTTATCCTAGCTGATAATAATCAAACAATACAATTTTGTCCCGTATTTTTGTATTTTTCTAAAAGCAGGTTTAATGTAGAATATTTTACATTCATTTTAAGTGCATATTACATTCATTATAAAGTTTAAATTGATATTTATAAATAAATTGATCATGTTTCCTAAATCGTACCACTACTTTCTTACTAATAGGATTTGACAACTCGTATGTTTATAGGTTATGTACATATATCATTTACATAAGTAGGTTATTGCGGCCTGTGTGTGATCCATATACATTTGTATATGTAACTATATAATAATCATTACTTTATGTTGAATATTTTCTTCTCTATTTGTTATTTATACTATTTTTTAGTGGAGGTATGATTTTGGAAACCGAGAGGTACGATTTAGGAGACCGGTCGTCCGAATCGTACCTTTGACAGTATGTGACAAAAAGATTAATAACAAATTAATTTGCCCTGAACAAAAGGCTAAGCATATAATACTAGGTGCCTAAAAGATCAAGCTACAATATCCAATAGTCATTTGCGTTAATACGAGTACCAAATATGACATATAACGTAAAATGTCTTAAGTGGTACGATATTGGCAACTCTCCCCTACTTCCGGCTAGGGGGGGAACCAGACAAAATTCCAAAAATGACATTTTTTGAGAAAATAACGGCACTTGAAGTTTTAAGTCACTTTTTCCCTTTCCACGCCTTTAAAAATTATAAATTTTCACTATTTTGTAATTTTGTCTGGTTACCGCCCTAGCCAGAAGTATATTCTTCAAAATAAAAAAAGGTTCAGTTGAATCGGATAATAACTTTTGGAGATATAGGTCCCACCGTTTTGAGAACACTGTTTCGAGAAAAACGCGTTCAAAGTTTTACCTGAACGCCGAGTGGCCGGTGTTGCTCCCATGCATTTGCCGCTACTCAAATGCCTATAACTTCGGGAATTTTACGAATTTCAACAAATCCTTTTAAACACTTATTCCTGAAAGGTTGAACAATCGAAAAATGTAATAAAAAATCGACATTTAGACCGGAACCTCCCCTTAAGGAAATGTTTCTGAATGCCTAGGGCTCGAAGAGAAGGGTCCAGAGTCGAGCTGTTCGGGTACCCGAACAGCAAGGCTCGGCTCGCTTTATTCGAGTACCTGAACAGTTCTATTCTGCTTGGCTCGAAAACCGAGTCCCGGCTGGGTCCAAATTTCAAGCTGCTCGAATATTCGAGTACCCGAACAATCCCAGTCCAGAACTCGTAGGGCGCAAAGAATTCAGCTCCAGACTAGCAGAACCGAAAGGAGGGAATTCTGAGCTCGTAGAACGCGAGATAATTGACACTTAGGGATTCTAAGATTTCCGGTACTGATCATCGTATCATTCAGTATAAATTCGAGAATCGCGTCATCATGTCTCGTATGTCCAAGTCAATCTATTTTCATGGAATCTCTCGGTTGACTGTCGCCCATACGGATTCCCGCAGGGCACGGTTCATTTATCTGGGCCCCGGTGATCTACGATCGTGCATGAATTTTCTCGTCGTTCAAGCGATGAAGTTTGACAAAGCCAAGGGGAATACCAAACGGTCGACGAATACCTTGATGGCGAAGGATAGCTTGTATCAATGGACGCGCGTACATCAGATAAGCAATAGTGGCTGTGATAATGATCGCGTATTTGGTAAAAAGATAGGCCACGTTGTTGTGGCCATGATACAAGAGTCTCTCCTCGTCCTCGAGCAACGAAACATCCGCTATGTATCCTTTTATCCCAATGACCACACCCGGCAACCGTTTGTTACGTTGCAAGATAATCAAGGCGACGTAAGTTGCCGTCGTTAACGAAATCTCCAACACACTCAGCACCATTATATCGAAGTTATTCACGCAATCATACAAATCCCAATATTGCATGATCATGTGCAAGGTCAAGTATATGATCGTCATCGCAAACCTTCCGCGCGTATGTTGCTCTGGCCACGAACCAAATAATGCAAAAATCCATTTACACAATTTGAGTGGATCTCTTATCTTGACGTCGTCCTATAACACGACCAACAACTTCCATCGAGGAGGCGAGATAATACAGGGTGCTTGGCAATAGATAGTAGAGAATGAAATGACTGATTCTACGTGGCAAAATAAGACGAAAATATAGAGTAACGAAATTGCGGTGGAGGCTTCGTTTCCTAGTTATTAATGCTTAACATTCGGGGCAGGAACGCCTGAAGCATGGCAACTCCACGGCCAGCAAGTCGCGTTGCGTAGGTCAGTAGAGGCGTGTGCAGCAGACACGCGTGGAAACAGACACATTAATAGTAGATTTTCTCGTAGATTTATGTATATACACTACCGTTCATAAGTATTAGAACACCTACATACCAGAGATGAACAGTATTTAAATAAAATTCCGAATATCGAATAAAAGTTAAAAAATCAACTTTATTCCACACATGACGAATAATTTTTTAACTTTTATTCGCTATTAGAAATATTATTTAAATAAAAAAATTCCATCTCTGATATATGTATATATGATGAATTTTTCTCTACGATCGGCTTTCAAGTCACGAATTAAAACACATTCGCGATCGACACCACCAATCGAAACCAATGAACGGCAGTGTATGTAGTGACATCATTGTTTTTTTTTTGCGAAGACTGTGCATAACCCCACTGATCTACGCTACTCGAGCCGCTGACCGCCGAATTGCCGTGTGCCAGGCGTTTCTGACCCGAGATTTTAAACATTAATAACTGAAGAATGGCACATTCACCATAATTTTGTTACTCTTGATTTTTGTCTTATTCTGCCACCCATTTTTATTATCTGCTCTCTGTTGCCAACACCGTAAATATGGTTGTAGCATATAAAACGTATGTTTACAAGTCCAACCGTACCATCTGTAATTACCACTGTAATTAATACACGTTAAAGTATCGTCGAGAATGAAGGGAATTTTATCTGAAATTCTCTTAGTCATTCACAAAATTCTACATAAATGAAGTCGAAAGTTTATAAAATGAACTATCACTGATACAGTTTCGACTTTAATGAAAAAACGAACGTTTCGTACGCTACAACCGCATATAAAGAATCACTCGTGTCACCTTCATCGTGCTCTATCTTCGGATTAATCGAAAGTAAAGAATGAAGTTTGATCGGGCGACGACGGCTCTGGTTCGAACGCAACCCATTAGGTATGCAGTCATTTGATATGAAAATTGCTACATAAATGAAACTCGTGTACTTTTCCTTGAACTCATTTTGCATTTTCCATGATTCAGCACGAAATTGTCAATATTACGGTGCCACTTTAACTTTTCTACACGCAGGCCGCCGTAACGTTTATCAATTATTTGTCCTAATGCTATGCTGCGCTTCAAGTTTCAATTGCACCCCAATTCATCTAATTACCCTTAAACGCGACGTCTGGTCTTGCGTGTACGAATAACTGTGAAATGAAATAACCTCCAATGCGTAATTTTTATTCAATTATCCAACCACTGTGCTTACGTGTTTATTTCCACGACGAAAATTGCCCAATTACATGGTGCCGTTCATAAGAACACTGCGCAGTCATTTGAAAAATTGCAAACTAATGATGGGTTTGGTAAACTGAGAATTATTCTTCTTTTAAAGTTTTTTATTTTCACGACTTCAACTCCCCAGATTTTTCTTCTTTTTTTTTTTACACACAGGTGTATCGATTCCCAGCGTTTTTCAGCCAACATCTTTGCAATATCTTCAGTTATCATCTTCACTGCATGCGGGGTGCATCATACAGTCGTAACATTATTATAACTGTCGCGACATTGATACTTGAATTTTTCGCAGTGTGTATGTCAGTTATAGGATCTGGTGTTTTAATTTTAATTACGTGCGTTACATGTCTACAAGAGTTAAAACGACACTGCGTTTAGTGCGTAGAATTGAATACGACATCGGTACCGATACGAGAAATAATTTATTACCTTTTAAATTCATTAAAACGGAGGAGAAGTGCAAGTGAATAGAAAAAGATAGGAATTTAATATGTGTAACAAAAAAGGAGTTTCCTCGTAATGGGCCCTGTTTAGTTTAACGGAGTTCCTTCACCCGCAACCCTAACTTGAGGGCGTGAGAAAAGAGGTGTCTCCGTTACAAACCACATTACTTTTCTTTGACCAATACACTCCCGGCCCAATCTCGAAGATCAGCCGAAAAGGCATCCCCTCCTATCCTAATCGAGACAGACGGCGGAGGCTAGCAGCGTTTGCGCTACGACACTTTCTGCCAAAAGGTCCAGGGACTTTCCTCAGAGCATGATAGTCACTGTGGACTCCGCTTGTGGCTCCGCGGTGTTGCACGAGGGAACTCCTGCTAACTGCGTTCCTAAAAGCAGCTTATATAGGAAGTGGAGTCTTGAGTGAGTACTTGCGAGAAAGATAACAGTGTCTCTCAACCACTGCTGACCACTGGCTAAACCATTGGTGCGAAATACAAACTGACAAATTATTAAAAGGTACAAAACTCACTAGTGGACATACCATAGAAAATTCCAAAAAGGCCTTTCTTTGAGAAGGTAACGACACTCGAAGTTTGAACTCGGTGTTTCCCTATATTCTTCGTCCTTTCAACGCCTTCAAAAGTTACAAATTTTCAAATTTTTTTAAATATTAGTGGTTTCTCATTTTAAGTATTCGAATACATCAGTACTCGAATGGTATGGTGTAAATTATAGATCAAGTTCTTTAGGTTCATTTATTTACAAGCTTTTGTTTAGTTTCAGTTGTGAGTTCGTTAGTTTCTCAGGGTGAAAGCTTGTAAGTTAATTTTGACCCACTTCAACATATCCGATCGATTTGAAACTTTGCACGTATACATAATTCCGACGACAATACAATATTTTCACTAAAAACTAAAAAGCATGAAATACTTTATAGTAGAAATTTTTTTTTAAATCAAGCTTTTATTAAAATGCACTAAAAAGTAATCAATAATTTGAATACCGACCCAGATGACTGCCTGAGTACATATGTATAACCATAGACGAGGTATAGGATAGACCTTTAGCAATTTTACATGGGGCCTTAAATACTTCATGCTATAATAAATTAACCTAAGGCTTACTTAGATGTCTTCTTTCACTACCACTGTTCACTATCACTTTTCACTATTTTCTTTAAAATATATTATTTTATTAACCTTGAAGAAAATGCATCAGGTAAAATAAATCATGTAATTGTAACCCCATTAAAGAAATGCATGAAATAAAATAAATTATGGAAACACATCGAAGAAATACACTAAATAAAACGTCTCATGCAAAAATCTACGAAGGAATGTACGAAATAGGACAAATGATGAAAAACAATCAAAGAAATCATTTAAAAAGGAAGAGAAATTGGTTTTCGCCTTGGCAGAATATTAACATTTTGAATGGCTTTTAACGAACCCAAACATTTCATTGGCACCAACCGAATAAGCTAACCTCGGTCAGGGGGTGTACGAAGGACTAGGGCTTGGAACCCTGACCAGGTCCCCCGGAAGTCCAGTAGGTCCAGGACTTAGAAACTATAATGCTACCATTCAGAGGTACAATACGTGTTTGGGATTTCAAACTTTTAATTACTTAAATAATTTGTCAGAAACTTTGAAAATAAGCTTCAGACCGAGACACATTCCACGATCTCCTGAGCCTTTATTTATTAATAACGCAAATTTAAAGCAAATATAAAGTTACCATCTAGAAGTACCTACATATTTAGGAAGTCGCGATTTATAATTCGTTATTAACAAATAAAGGCTCAGGAGACCGAGGCTTATTTTTTGAGTTTCTGACAAATTATTTAAATAATTAGTAATTCGATATCTCCGTAATTAAGCACCTCTGGATGGCAATATTATAGTATGTCATGAATTTTCATTAATAACAAATAAAGGCTAGAGAGAAAGAGAGAGTGTGTGTGTGTGGCTGGTGATTCTCCATGATTAAAATTCAAAGTTTCTGATCGATTAATTAAACAATTACAAACAGCGAATTCCAAAATACGTAGGTACATCTGGATGGTAACTTGATATTTTACCTTGAATTTTCATTAATAACAAATATATCGTCGGACCGAGACTTATTTTTAAAGTTTCTGACCAATTATTTAATTAAAATTTTGAAATTACAAATACGTTACGTACTTCTGGATGGCAATCAAGTTGCCATGAATTTTCATTAATAACAAACTCATAAAAATCTCCAAAAAAAGTAGAAAAATTACACCAAGTACGTGAAAAAGTCGAGGGTGGAAAAGAATATTATGAAATAAGTAACAAAAAGAATAGAAAATAATAATAATTTGAATGTGAAAAACATATGTGAAATCAAAATGACACAACTACATATACATAGACATTTTAATAATGTGAAGATAAAATGTAACAGAAATACAAGGTACTCGTGTCTACTATCGCAAAGAAAGAATGAAAAAGTATCACACTCACCGACCGTTGCAACAGTCTCATCACTGCTATCCATGCGGACAAGCATCCCCCTCCGCTACTGTTATTCGATCTACAGGCCAATGTCCCGCAGCTGCAGTGTCAGTACCGAAATATGCTTCGCCGGTCAGCGAATACAGTCCTCCATCCTGTCATCATCGCTATCTTTCAAGCTCGCGTGGACCTAGGCCCTCTCTAGAGCCTATGCTGCAGGCCCTCTCTAGGGCCCATGCTTTAGGCCCTCTCCAGGGCCTAGAATCTAAAAATTGAAGCTAAGCTAAAATTGGATTCTACTTCCAAGATAAAAAAAAACAATTAGAGCACCGGTGCCCTGGACGAACTTTGTATGCGCAAAAAATTGGCTCTAGTTTCGCGAAGAAAATTCAACTGGAGCTTCGGTGCTCTGTACGAGTCTTAGATACGATAAAATTTCACTCCAAATTCGCGGTAAAATTACTTTAAATATGAGCCGCGGTGCTCTGCACGATATGTAGATGGACGCGGTAAAAAACGGGAACTCTACGATCGCGTTACGCGCGATCACAAAGGATCTTGCTAGACTGCGAGATTGCTAGAAAGACTGGTTCCACCTGGAACCTTTTTAAATTTTTCGCGGTGACTCTACTGGACTCGATCGATTCGATTATTTTACGAATTATTAATCGGAATTGTAAAAATCGCGAGCAACGGCTGTATTGATTTAATTTTCTGATTTTAAGACAGACACATGCATGTCACTATTTACGAGTACCTTGTATTGTCAGCTCATTGGATTCTGCTCCAGAGAAGACCAGGACAAAACCGGGGCCTTAAGGCCCTAAGGCCCCAGTTTTCTCTATACACAGTCCTGCAAGAGGTATTAGGGGGGCACGTTTCGCAGCCAGTACCCAGCAGGGTGTCGGGTAAGACCCCGCTGAGCGACTTCACACCTAAGTCACTATATCTCGGGTAGGCACTATACTTGGTTCTATCCGAGCCGCTCGGTTCTTTCGGGTACCTGGCTCGGCTTGGAAACCGAGTCCCGGATTGGTTCGGATTTCAAGCTACCCGAATATTCAAGTACTCGTACAGCTCTAGTCGGTATTGCACGACAGTCGAGCTTTGAAGAAATATCATTTTTGAGCGCCATAGTGTCTTGATCCCCGAAATGGATTTTCGGAAAGAAATCCGCATGAGTCGTTGACAAACCGAGTACGAGTACACGCACTTTAAACAAGTCACACGTATACAAGCACGCAACACACCTTTCAGCATTTCAACACATTTCAGAGTAGTTGCTGAGTTGGACGCTGTTCATGAGCAGAGGACGCTACATTCAGTCCTGAAATTATGGGTCGGTACCACAGTTGGATGGCGACACCAGGGTGGCGAGGAAACTGCCTGCAGCGGTAGTAGGATTAGAGTGGGGTCTACTACCGGGTCACGTGACGTGGTAGTAGACCCCACTCTCGTCCTACTACCCAGTCTGAACCAATCAACGCCAAGAGGAAAATTCACCGACGCCAGCGCCAAGCCAAGCCAACTAGCCAAGCTAAGTGAGGCCGCAGCCAATCAGCATCGACACCGATTCTCCTGCGACGCTGGTTGGCCCTGGGCCAAGAGGAAAATTCACCGACGTCAACGCCAAGCAAACCGAGTAGAGTGAAGCTAAGTGAGGCCGCAGCCAACCAGCATCGTCAACGAGTCCCCGGCGACGCTGGTTGCCTGCGCCCTCACTTGGCTACACTCCACTCGGCTTGCTTGGCTCTGGCGTCGGTGAATTTTCCTCTTAGCGTTGATTGGTTCAGACGTCGGTAGTAGACCCCACTCTAATCCTACTACCGCTGCAGGTAGTTTCCACGCCACCCTGGGCGACACGCACATCCATAAGGTGATAGGTCTATCCTATACTTCGTCGATGGTGGTCGATGGTATAAAGATTCATTATAGCTCCCCGAAGTACAGGGTCACAAATTCGTAAAAATGTGAAAGGTAAACCTACAAGCAAAAATTTGATTGACTATGTTGGTGCTTTGCGAAGAAATCTGTGAGTCACTTGCATTCATTATTTCACGTATAAAAATGTGACATAAAAGTTAATACTAGGGTCCTGAGAGGACACGAATGCCTACTTAGTTGGGAATTATTTTGCAACGTATTAAAGTTTTTTGTCTCTCCATATTACAAGCCAGCATGTAAAAATACAAGTACACGAAATATGCAATATAACACACATAGAAGTAGGATGAAAACGAAATTGTTGTAAGGGACTATATCTTCGCCCGAAATTTCTACGACTTTCTAACCGATTTACGAAAATGTGTAATATAAATTTACAGTTCGCACTCCTTATAAGCCCGTTTGTACCATGCGTTGTACGCCCGGCGACTATCCCCACCATTTGAGCCGTGGTTTTTGAATGTGGTATAAGTCCATTTATTCATACATTGAGATATTTAACGGTGTGCGTTTGAATCAACTTAAAAATATTCGTATACGACTAATCAATTCGGGCAATGTTTTTAAAAGTATAAACTTGGTAAATTTTATTATGCTATAATAATCAATAAAAATGTTAAAGAAAATAAACGATTTTTAGCTAAAGTGGTCAAATTTTTTGCATTGAGTCCTTAATATCTTTTAAGCCCGAAGTGAAGCGCGGGTAAATTTTGCTAGTGAATTTATAAATAAACAAGTATGAGAAGTGAATTAACGAACTTATTCATATTTCAATCTTATTTCTCCTTTACACTTAGCATAGTGAAGTATTTTTGCCAAAACATGGACTTATACCACTTTGAAAAACAACTGCTCATTTCTTGGAATCCTTCGGACGAGAATGAGAGAACCCGTGAACGAACGAGAGACTCTTTCGTTTCCTCCTGTTCGCTCTTGGGTTTTCGCACTCGCGCCATTGGCCGCGCGGAATAGTTTCCACATTACACAACGCGCCGTACGCCCGCCGTCAGCCCCGTTCGTCGGACTTATAACGAGTGCGTGTGGTACCTTGCATTTACTGTGTTCTCATATAATTGTTGTTAAGGCGCAGCCACTGAAGAGAGAGATTATATGAATAACTACAGAGATTATATGAATCTATCACAATCACAAAGTGCAATTATTCTTCATACATAATGAATTACGTATAAGCAGTATAGGTAAGTATACATCGGTAAGCACCATAATTTCTTTGTATAATTAATATTCAGCCAAGCGTGCGGCTCACTGGTGAATAGTAATATACAAATTAGAGGTATAAAAATAATTTACTTAAAACAGTATACCTTTAAATAGGTCTTTTAGTGTTGCTAGAGTTGAACTACCATAAAGATGATTTGTTGTTCCTGTAGAAACGCTACAAAAAACCAACATTCTGCTCTTGGTATCCGTTTCTCTGTTACGTGGCTGTTTTATCTTTATGAAGTGTCCTACTTCGGATTAAAATGTATGCCATCGCAGCACCATGTTGTAGAAGTAACCCTTCTTCTGCAGCAAAACGCGCAGGTGATCCAGACAATCCAGAGTCGTAGATCCATGTGAAAATTACCGGCCGATGAGTAGGCACCGAGCGTTAGCAACACACCCCTTTAATTATTGCATGTATGGCTATGTAATAGTTGAAAAATGGGCGTGAGAACACGTCGATGCCAGGGTTGAGCAAAGGCTGGTGACATCGCGTGTGCTCTGTATTCGTTGTCAGGTATGTGTGCCCCCCCCCCCCCCCCCCCCAGTGACGGTAATTAAAGAATGAAGAAGGTAATGAAGAATAATAAAAGTCACGAGTATGGGACAACACCTTTCCTTTTATTTCTCAATAATAATATTCACATCAAAATCGAACTTCGTTACAATAAAAATCTAATCCGCAAAATGCGTTTTACGTAATAAATATCATTATATTTCTCTTGCATAATACTATTCGAGTGTTGTATCGGAATATTGCAAGTTTGACAAATCTACTATCGAATAAGTCGCGTGCCACGAGGGCACGCAAGTACCGTGGTGTTAAATAAAAGTATGAAAAGAAGGCGTTCCCTAACGTAAGCACCATTTAGTTTATGTGTCTGTAAAATGTCGCTCGATTAGTACCAAAATCATTATAAAACAATTACACATTTCGGACAATTCTTATCATACCCGATAAAATTCATTAGAAAAATATTCCATGTGTATGTATATATTTGAAATCGATCCATCCGGGACTTAAAAACAGAGACGAAACTCCTTGTACTTTGGTAAATATAAAACATCCTCAAGTTTGGCGAATTCGCAATCGTGGCTGAGCGTAATCGATAGGGGCCAGAAAAGTTTACGATTTTATTATCAAAACTATCAGAATAATACAAAACGGAGCGGAGCAATGTCGCGTCGTAGACTCGGATTACGGTAAAGACCGAACATAGACGAACGTGAAATGATTTGTCCTGCCTTGGAATGTGAAATGAGCGAACATTCGTTGTGCTTCTTTGATATCATTAATGTGGCTAACAGTAAACGGTGTGGCGTGTAATTTGATTCTCTGTCTATAGAAATTTTTGATTTTCTATCGGTCTTCTTAGTACATGAGCAGATTCCACTTGCCTGAGACGCAAAATCATACAACCGAAATATCGCCGTTTACCACTCAAGCTGTTCCCCATTCGGATAGATTCTCATCGGCGTTGGCGGTTCCTGCATAGTTGATTTACAATTAATAGGAACTGTCATGCGAAATCTTCGTTGTACGATGGTCGCAACGTTTACGACACCTTGCAAAATGAAAATACCACGAATTCACGCTTCCAATCTCAATTGAATGAATGATAAAGCGAGTGTTGCGTGAAATTCTGATTTAGCAACTGATGTTCATTTATCAAGTTTTATGACGAACGCTTCCCCAGGGGGCACAATCAGCTCCTTGAAATATACGTCTTGGTTCAGTCTGTACGAGGGACCCACTACTACTTGACCGCCGTAGTAAAGGAAGGATAAATCTTTGGTTTGAGTCCTGTTGCCCAAGTTGGCTAAAAAGACGTATGAATTCCGACGTGGATACCATCGTTCGATAACTATTATTTCGTCACCTGCATACCTGTATAAGAAGAAAAAAGCACGTTAGGGCAATTCTCTGAAAAGTACCCTATTAGAAAAATGAGGATAAAAACAAAGATTAAACGTTTAGATACTTCTGAGAGACAATAACTTCATGAATTGTCAAAAGGTGTTTAAAAAATTTCCGCTAATAGTATTCCACTGAATTGTCCGGATATCAGATCACTATTGAAAGGATTTTTTAAAAGCATACAATTTATATTCGTAACCTGAATATAGCATTTGACGGAGGAAAGCTTACCTAATATCACAGTTCGCCAGCACCTGATTCTCCTTCAGCACTGCTTTAACATAAATCGGGGTGGTTTGAGATCTCAGACTGGCCATCTCAGCAATGGAACCGATCAAACTCGTTTCTAATGGTTTGTTAGCTTCTGGTAGCCAAGACGTGACACCCATGGATGAAAACTTATGGTCGGTACTGTCGTTCGTTTCCCAGTACATGGGAGGCAGGTTGTGCACGTGAGGGATGTCCTGATGGTCTTCACATTTGCAGTCCAAGATACCTATCTAAACACAAATTGAATTTGAGTAAGAAACGTGAAATAGTGCACACTCTGCTATATAATATCGAGTTCGAATTTCAATGACATCAATAAAAATTTTGGACCTCCAATTTCGAACGATTCTCAGACAAATTTGAGCCACCAGATTTACATATATCTGTATAAGATCTCTGCTGCCCTAACCTGGTATTTATTACTATTATTTCAAAATATTATAACCTAGGTACTATTTTTATACGAATCACTGTCTTCCGCACAGTGTGAGTCAAATTATCAAAATACATAAGAAAAGCATAGGAAGAATAAAATGAGCCGAGGCGAGGCGTATTGAGAGCCTACCTATAACCTTTCGTGGTCACAACTCATACGGGGTGTTTCGCACTTCGGGCAATTTTCAAGTTCAAATGTCGCGCCTTTACGAATTTGTGGGCCTTAATATTAAAATAAAAAAATGTGGTCAATTTTAACAAAAAATAAATCACTCTTCTCCACAATTATTTTTTCAACTACAAATTTCATCATCTCAAAATTTACATTTCTAAAAAAACCTATTAGTATTAAAATGACGCTGGGGTGCAGTGAATTCGTGATTATAAGATGTCACCGCGATGGGTTAAAATAAGTACCTACATTCTGTTATACCCGAATTGCGTACCTCGTCTCCATAGAATATACTCGGTGTTCCCGGGAGCATCATCCCCAGCAGAGACGCAGCTATAGTAGCATTCTTCACGGTAATGATAGAAGCCACGCGTTTAAAGTCCACTCCGCCTATAGACCAATGCACCCACGGGTAACCAGGTTTCTCAAACAACAGCCCCTTGGTCACGTCCTCCACTTGTCTCTTAATCTCCTTGGTTCCGTTTGCGATGCGCAGTGTCACGTCCACGAGGTCCATCCTCACCAGAATAGAGTTTCTCGCAGCGACAGATTTAGCGACGTTCAAAGCGTCAACGTGGCAAATCAGTATTCTGTCCGGCCCCAGGAGTGACTTCCAATGCCTGAGGCTGCTTGGAAACGATTCCTCGTCGACATAGTGCTCGAGCCCCTTCAAATAGAAACCGTCCACTCCCCTCTGCAGCCAGATCTTGATCGCCGACGTGACGGGGTTCTCCGCGGTTATGTCATTCGACGCGAGGGCCTGCTGCCGAGGCTCTTCCAGAGGCGGCGGTATCGAGGACAATGCCTCTCGGATCGCTTCCAGCGACGTCGGAGGTGTCGCCGGCATTTCCTGCAGCACCGTGCCATTCGTGGCGTCTCTTCTCTCTCGCGAGCCTTTGTCGGTCTTGTTCGACTTCTCCGCGGTCACGTTCTCGTCGTACAGCGTCTTCACGAACGGGTGCAGAGGTAGATCCAGAATCAGGCTCATGTTCCGCCGGTGGACCTCGCGCACGAGCGTGGCGAAGTCCTCCAACGTGCCCAGCTCTTCATTAAGGTCCGTCAGATTGTCGATGTTGGAGTAATGCTCGGGATAGTGGGTGGCCGGGAATATGGAGTTCAAACGTATCCCTCGGACGCCAAGCTTCTTCAAGTAATCCAGCCGCATGGTTATGCCGCGGATGTCACCGACCCCGTCGCCGCCCTTCGAAGAGTCCTGGAACGAGGCTGGGAATATCTCGTAGAAAACGCTGCCTTGCCACCATTGCACCGACGGGTCGCACCTGCAAGAGGAAATCGAACGGTGTAGCGACGACCGCGCTCAACGTCTCGCACACTTTGTAATTATATGAGTTTTAAATATTAGTAACTTCTAGCAGCGGACTAGCCTCCTGTTACTCATTTTGGCCGTGTATGCGGGCTGGCCTACCAGAAGGAGAACAGTTGTCATTGAGAGTAACAATGGACATATTCAGGTTTGAAGTCGAACGCTTTCATAAGCCGAGAACGGTATTTACTTCTTTGGCATCGTGGCGATAACACCGATGACGAGGGCGGTGCATCCAGCGAGCACCGACATCAGCGACCAGAAGCATGTCTTCCGTATGAACGGCCAGTTCCATTTCATGAAACGATAATCCTTGGGGGGCTTCGGTACCACCAGCTGGATGCCAACCAACGGTGGCTTCCCGCCATTCTCCTGATTGTAAAACTAAACAGTTACAGTGTGAGTTCATAAGGATGTTAGGAAGCAACAAGCGATGGATTAAATGAGATTAGACAACGGTGGTGGTTCACACAAAATCGCGAAAGGCATTAATAAATGCAGACGATCCTTAGCACGTCCCACATCACATTGGTAGTAAAAGTGGTATGAATATCTGCGCTTTAATATCGAAATGGAACCACCACTGTGTGGACTCCAGAATTGCTCTCGGTATTCTAGGTTTCTGGGGCGCTCACAAAGCTTTGGGATCTGGTTCCAACAAGACGAAGTATATCTATATATCTACAGGGGAGGGGGATTATTCAGAAATCTAAATAGTTTCTTTGTGTTGCATTTTCGTAACCCAAAGCTTGCGATTAATATGACACGCGCCAAAATATTCATACAGTATTATGCTTGCAGATGTCTCGCAATAGTGGTATAATAGTCTCTGTTCTAAATGGACCATTTAATAGATGGATCGCGAACGGGGGATGGAATTACGAACCAACCAAAATTCACGACTTACTACATAGTTGCGAATTAGAAATTACAAAACCGGTAAACCGTGAGAAATACCCTCAAATTTTTACCGGGAATTCGATAAAATATGCGTTCATTAATTCTGTCCACATCTACGTTATCAGTGAAAAAAAAACTTCAATTACTAATAAGTCGAAAACCGAAGTATCTCATAAAGAAAAAACTCTGGTCCAAAAGAAAACTAAAAATCTGAATCCAGTCATCAAAAAAATGGGCGTATTTTCAAGTAGAAAAAAGTAACAAGTGTAGAATCTTATACAAATATATATATTCTGAGTTATCTCATTTTATATTTTATGTTCAGAATAGTTTTACTTGCATATATATTTATTATAATGTTCGATAGAGTTAAAAAAAAATTTTATCATGTTTTCTCTTATATTTTCAATACCTTAAAATAACGGTAAACCGGTTCTGATTGACAATTTTACCGAATTACCGGTAATTGTAAAAGTCGGTAAATTTGCAATCCCTATTGCGAAATCAGTAAGAGCACGACGAACGCTATGTTCGATGAAAACTCCCGTTGAGCCAATATTGCAATACATCGTCTACAAATTTATTAAACGCACGAGAATAATGTTGAAAGCTTATTGCGGTAATAGTACGCAACGTCTGGCAAGGTATTCTCCGTTTGTGCCAAGCAGATGAAAATATACTCTCAAAATGAATATACATTTAAAGTTGTTAATCATTAGGTAGACGGCATTATCGGGAGTAAATCCGTCGGACTTGATTGCCGCGGTCAAATTGAGTGAATAATCGCGCATTTTCTTAAAGGCGAACAGTGTTTCGCAATAATAGGATTGAAACGATAAAACCAGATCTGAGATATAAAAATCTTGAACTTTCGTAGAAAGTAACTGGGAGAACTATATGCCGCGCACGCTTGTCGCGAAATAAAGATTAATCCTGCTAAAGTTCTTAGTTTCCAATCACCCACTATTTCTGATGGCGAGTTGCTGGGTGCAATCGTTTGTGTGGAAATGAAGATGCTGAGTATCTTAGGCCGCGTACAGACTTGAGCACGAACGCGAATGAGGCAAGCCGAGGCAGAATGCGTATGCAAGTGTTGCACGTCGGTGAATTGCTTCGGGGCTGTTCGCCGCACGCTATCGGTCGAAAAAAATGAAGTCATGCTCACAAGGGACGTTCGGCAACTCGGATATTCAGAAAATTATGAAAGTTGGTGTGCAACTAGAGTAGTCCATCCGTAACGCAACCCTATTTTTTCTTGGTGCCATTATGCAATTTTTGGGGGTGAAATCACCCCTTGAAGAAAATGCAGAATTATCTATTCCGTGGAATATCTCGAGAACAGTGAGAAATATCGAAAAGAAGTTTAAACAGAAGGTGCATCGTTTTCTTATATCTACAAAACCAAGTAAAAATAATTTTCGAAAAATCCATATTTTTCAAGTTACTCCCACCACTAACCCTTAATATTAACGTTTTGTATTTTGAAAATATATACTGAAATACCTCTGAATAATCACTTTTCATACATATAAATAATTCATGTATTATATTTTTTTTTTGTAAATAAATAAAACCTCTATTACCGAATTTGAAGTCCATTTTAGTAGTTTACATTAATAAAATGTTTTCTTAAATCCATATTTAAACTAGTATTTATATAAGGTTTAAACAGCTTTCAATGATATTATTTGAGCAAGACAGTACGTACTTAAAATTGCATCCAAGGTAAATCTCATTAAAACTAATCAATGACGTGCCATAAATCATTATGATAACAGCACATTCGTTACTTGAAGTCTTATCTTAATTGGCCACTTTTGCACCCACACAATAAATAAATAGTGCATGAAAATTTACAATGACTTTGCAAAATATACATGTATATGTTACAATGTATACAATGATAACATATACAATTTTATTATTGTATACATTGTAAACTCATTTTTGCACTCACTGTAAATAAACGTAACGGATGAACTACTCTACTTGCACACCAAGTTTCATAATTTTCTGAATTTCCGGACTGCCGAACGTCCCTTGTCAGTGTGGCTGTCGTACCGAGGCATGCGGCGAAAGCAAGGGAAAAACGAACCACCTTCTACACATGATTATTTGTGATTTTCTTTGAGAAATATGAATTTTAAATGGCCCCGCACATTTTCTTCACTACTGCGTTGTAGTCTATAAAAGGACGACTTCATAACTTTGCACAGACAAATTGAAAGCAAATAATATATACTCTTCACACATTTTGCGCCCTTAGAACACGGCCTTAGAACGGTCGAACCACAGATAAATAGGGTTCCCGAAAGGATTAAGAAATTAAGAAACCTCTATTTCTATTTATTATATTGGAACAGGGAATATTAATAATCTATAGTCTACACTCTATACCACTGCTATTTTCAGCACCTGAGAGCCAGAACGCTGTAATTTAAACTTGAAAGATGGAGTTACCGTTAGACTCGTGTTTCGTATAGAAAGCGGCAACACTTTCCAAGCGGGCCCCATCGTGGAACCAATAGCTGCTAAGCATTAGAGGCACTTCGACTAATATTTCAATGTCTGCAGTCGCGAAGGATGCCTATATCGTCGCGATGTATCAAAAATAAAAGTGCAAGGCGCGCAGATGCAATTGAACTTGACACATTTAGGTCGGAGGTAGAACAGGTGATCGGCCGTGGCCAAAACAATAGTATGTATTAGTGGGAACGAGTAGAAGTGAACCGCACCAGTAAACGTACCGTAAATTTTCTTACAGACGATAAACATTTGTAATGTCTCCGCTGAAAGTATTATTATGGAGTAATGGCAAATAATAGTCAAAGACGTGTGGGGTGAAGCTTAATAAACTGTTGAAATTGTCTTCGTTAGTAGACGCCTATAAACAAAGCGAATTGCCGTTCATACAGGTCAATCGCGAACTAAGCGGTTCGTTGATATGTGCCATTCATAAATATGCGAGAAGCACAGTAGTATATTACAAAACAAAACATATATCATGAAAGTATAATGAACTCCGCTGACTCGACATCATGTTTCGTCATATTCGTATTTTAGGATATACGAGAATATGACAGAAAACTCTAGTCACATTAATTTTCCCTCCAGTACCTTTTTTCCCACCTATTTCTAATAATGATCTTAATATATAAAGCAGAAAGTGTTTGTGTGTTTGTCTGTCGCCTAAAATCTTTCGAACGGTAAACTTAGGGGTCACGAAATGTATACAGCTCGTTATGCCTAGCTAATCCAGATGAATGTGACTATTTTCACAAAAAAAAAAATAAATAAGTGAAAAATAATTTTTTCATAAAATCGGAATCTAAATTTCGGGCGAAGCCGAATAGTAAAGCTAGTATCTAATAATAATATCAACTTTCCAACTACAAAGGCAACTTTATGAAAACCCAATATCTCTCTTAGAAGAAAATAAGTGCCCAGCAGGGAAATCGTATTCTTCATATTTCAAAACCTGTTAAAAACGACAAGCAACTGATCTACAGCACAGTCCCCAAAAAGAAAAATACTGGATGCTAGTACCATACATATTTATTTACCCCCTGCGAATCAAGTAAAATTACTCGAGTTACATACAAGATATTCGTCGAGCCGCAGAGTGCTAAAAAGGAAACGGAAGAGTAAAAGAAACGGTACAATACACTATATTATAACGCAGAGGTCGCCACTCCTTTGCAGAAATCAGTAGTGTGGTGATCTTTAGTGCCGCGCACAAAGGGACACAGTTACGTAGAATGGTTGGTAATTTATTTCGCGTGCTTAC
The DNA here is from genome assembly GCA_929108735.1 of Andrena dorsata. Lineage (NCBI taxonomy): Eukaryota > Metazoa > Arthropoda > Insecta > Hymenoptera > Andrenidae > Andrena > Andrena dorsata. The sequence continues at coordinate 77,999,108 of OV815488.1, read as the reverse complement.
CAGTGCCTGGGCATCAGGAGCGAGGTGTTGGTAGGCGGTGTTCAACTGTGTCAACAGTTGCGCACAGACGGGCCCGTTTGTGTCGCTGCTGCTGCCGCTGGTCGTCGATTCTACCATCGGGTCGCGGGAGCTCGGTTCTACAACAATAGCCATCTTGAATGGACTGATCGCGTGCCGTGACGATCGTTTTGGGCCGCGCGTCGGTGTTAAACCTATTTCGCAATCGTTCGGTGTGGACGACACAGGACGCAACACCATAAAGCAACCGCTGTCGTCCGCTCGAAACCACGCGGCGAGATTCAATGACCGACCAGCCGCGCTTCGTTAACATTAATTCGCCGCTCGAATTGATACTGAATCCTATTAAGGCGTTTATCGTCGCTGTAAAAGCCGTGCATATGACTTGGAACGATTATGTAAGCCCATCGAGGGACGAGAACTGCCGTTCACTGCGTTATTCCGTGAAACGGATTTCCAAAGCCTTTGTTCTACTGCGTGGCAGACGTATATATTTACGCAATGGGAACATCAGTGCTTATCGTGATAATTTAAGAGGTTAATCCAATTAAGTGCATACGAGGACACTGCAGTTACGATAGGGAATTATTATTGCGCCGATGGGAACCTACCATCGTTCAGCACTTTGCTCGAGCTGTTCAGTATGCTCATGAATTCCAGCCCATCTTCTCTGTTGATGTTCTCGAGCGTTGGCGGCGGAATAGACTCCACGGGGTTCCCCTCCAGGGAAACGAAAATCGCGCCAGACTCAAGGGCATCGTCCGTTCGAATCGTTGGCGGGCTGGGTGTCAGCAGTGGACAGTCTGATGCTTCTTCGTCCTGTTAAACGGCACATGTACGTTTGTACTCTTTTGTTTAAGTAATAATGTCAACAGCACACGATTTTAGCATAAGCGTCAAGGAATGTGAAAAGAAATAATAAACAATAACGAGAACGCGCCCCCGTTGCTCCGCCCCGTTTCTTCGCGCTAATCCGCAAACACGTGACCCTATATCCTATTCGTAACTACTTATAGGCAACAATTTTTAACATCGACTTCTAAAATCCATCGACAAGTTATCGATGCTGCGTGTTATTTCATAGAGACTTAATTATAGCGTAGGTTCATCTTTACTGTCATTTACCTATTAATTGGGTTATATCTCGAGCACTTAAAAATAGGGATATAGGTATAAACGATTAATAATAAATTAACCAATTTTACCGGCGGTAGATATATCTACATTTTTCTGGCCTCTCTTTCTTTTACCCAATGAGCGGCCATTTTCAGGCGTAGAATTAATTCACGTTGACCAATTAACAAGTTAAGAAAGCAACAAAAATCGTACACATTTAAAATTAACGAATGCTGGAAAAGCAGAGGATTAACACAAGAAAAAAAAAGAAAATGCAGCCAATAAAAGATGCTCGTCTTGGAAATCGTTTCCAAGACGCGCGAGATATAGCGTACGACGAAACAAAGGACAGGGGGATAGGTAGGGAAAAGGTATGCTTATTTGTGCCGAACACACCTGTTGGTCCTGATTTATAATCAGCTGCCGTGAGCTGGACGAAGACGCAAGTTCAGTAGGTAGAACCACTGACAAAAGACCCTCAGGCTTCGGGATATTCATCTCTGTCGAACAAACGTAGAAAATCCGATCGAACGTCACTTCTTCATTACTCTTAATCGCGGCCAATTACCGCACGCCAAGCTCGCCACCGAAAACTTACACAGAAATCCTTCTAAGCCGTATCAACAAACGCGACGCTAGTTCACAAAGGAGCTCCTATTATTCACGACAAAACTCACAATTCTTATCGCCGTTTCACGCTCGCGGAAATAATTCTTTTTCGCCGAAAGCGACGCAGCTGCCGGTGGCCAGGCCAGTTATGTAAGTCCGCCGGAACGACTAAAACCCGACACGGCATTTTTATTTCCGACGGCGAAACGCAACGTCGCTAGCCTCACGGCTGAAATCCGATCTAACGAAACACAAGACAAGGCACAGGCAAGCTGAACGCGTCGCGACGCGGAACTGCACAATCGTCATAGTTGGGAGCCGTGCACGTCGGCTCGCCCTGCTATCGATCGGCAAATTCTATGAATGGGCGCCTACGGCCACGTCACGATTTTGCTCCCCTAATCCATTAAACGGCGCCGCTGAAAAGGGCTGTCCAAATAACGCCGAGCTTTGCGTCATTGCTTCGCGCCGATTGTGCCGTGTGTTAACTTCGCGGCGAAGAAATAATACCAGAATTGCGCACGGGTGTAGGCCGGACACCGTGCACGCATAACACGCCGTCCAGTATAACTGGCTACTTGCAGGAGATAACGAAACAAGTATATTTAGAAATTCAGCGAGTTGAGTAGAAGTAATATTACATTCTTGGCGGGCGCAAGGCGGCCCGTGGCAACGGAAACATCGCGAAGGGATCAGAATTTATGAACATTTATTAAATTACTCCTATGGTACCGAGAGAACGAGACGGTTTAAGAGAACCGTATGAAATCTGGGGAGTTAATTAACCGTACGAAAAGGCAAAATAGATATCGATACCGTTGTTTATATCGTTCTAAGAATAAAGGGAGGCAGTCACGCGGCCCGTCGATTCCGCTAATTCCGCCCTCTAACGAATCTAAAAATCGCAGTTCAAATATACGCGTGAAAGTTTCACGTACGACGTCACGTCGAATCTTTGGCAGTTTATATCCGACGGCTGTGCCTATTACTCTGAATATTATTAATAATAACTGATTACAAACGGCGCGGCGCAGACGGTAGAACGTGACACGCGGGAGCGAAATCATATTAACATATTCGTGGTCGGCCACCGCGGCTGGTGGTTCCGTGAAACGAAAGAGCGGAATGATTAATTGTGCAACTTCTATCGCGCCAAAAACCTAAGCGTACCTTCGATCATCGAATCCGTTCGCTAATAGACTGTCGCTAATTAGAATCGTAGCTTGGTTTGATGCTTCGGCTCACCTGCAATTCAGCCGGTCACCACGTGACGGAGACGACATCGGCGGAGAACGTAAAGCACTTATAGAACCGTAGCCGAGAAACCTGTACCCTCGTCGGAACTCCCAAGATCTACGGTTTTTAGGCCGGCCCACTTCACGGGTCCCTCGACACTTCCCGTTCGTCCGCTTCCTACGGCCCGGCTTCTGCGCGAGGAACGCACCGAGCAGGCAACGAAAGCAAGATCACTAGCAAGGACGAGGCCCGTGGCTTCGGGATGTTGATGAACGTGTCGCGCTGCCCCCGATCGCAAGGGAGTCGCGTGCCTTTGCGTATTATATTTAGCAACGCCGTTTCGTTCCGTTTCGCCTGGTCTCGTCGCGTCTCGCTCCCGACAGAGATGTGTTTTCGTCCTCGACGGGCCTGCGCGCTTCGACGGTACGCTCTTGCGGGCCGTTGTGTCAACCACGACGATTGAAAGGCTCGATAACACCGACATTCTCAGAAGCCCAGTGCCGTTAATAATGATTACCCGCGAAACCACGGCATCCCTTTTCTTTTTATGTAAATATATTGAGTATCGATCGGGGAACATCGCTCGCGGTATTGTTTAAAACGTTCTTGCAAATTGGAAATTAGTGGCAACCGAAGCGGTGGGAATGATTTCATGGAAGATGCGATTAGAAAGGTTACTCTTGAAATCGATAAAAATCATTTTTACCCGTCACGGGTTGGCGTGAATGTTTCTGTCTTTTTTTTTAACGCGTAATTATTGTGCTTCAAGATGTTGGGTTTAATTTGTGCGGAATTTGAGGTACAAGTCTTGTGATTGATGAATGATGAATTGATGTATTAAAGATTAAGGAGATTTGGAGCCCCTTCCATTATGCTACGTGCTTGCATGGATGTTATGTGCCGTATTTGTGTCATTATTTATCGACAGTGTTGCTCTCGAACTCTCTTAGCATTTATGTGTCGCATGCGACGTTATCGATTCAGAGTATACGATCACAGCGCTTATATTAGTTAGGATTAACATTCATTATAGCGAAATTTTCAGTACTTTGCCGATACGAGTTCGATTTATCTTCTGTGTAAGGCACTCGTCGATATCCTTAATATTTCTTGTCATCGCAGCAAGCTAATGAGAGCACAGGCGGGGTATAGAATTAATAGACCTTATATTCAAATATTTTTGTCACGCGGATCCGGGCTCTTGTGAATATGTATGATGCATTGTGCTATAAAAATTTGATAGCTCAATGGTATGATGGAAATTGCTACTAAAAACGCAAATCAGAATCGATTTGGATCAACACTATGAACTAAGCAAGTACTTACTCATGGGGTGCGTTCCACTTACGGCTAAATTGCCCGCAAGGCCCGTGGTTTTCGTTTTAGAATTTATCGTGTGGTTTCCAAAATAGCCTAATAAGATTACGCTTGAAGTAATGCATGTACGAAAGTGCTGATATAATAACATACACGTCATTGATTAGTTTTAATGAGTTTTACCTTGGACTAAATTTTATATAACTAATAATTTAAATATGAGTTTAAGGAACCATTTTATTAATGGAAACTGCTAAAATGGACTCCAAATTCAGTAATAGAGGTTTTATTTGTTTGTAAAAAAATATAACACATAAACTATTTATACGTATGAAAAGAAATTATCCAGGGGTATTTCAGCGTATATTTACAAAATACAAAAACTTAATTTTAAGGGTTGGTGGTGGGGGACTTGAAAAATATGGTTTTTTGAAAATTATTTTTACGCGGTTTTGTAGATATAAAGAAAGGATGCAACTTTTGTTAAACTTCTTTTCGATATCTCTCATCGTTCTCGAGATATTCCACGGAAAAGAAAATTCTGCATTTTTTCAGGGGGCGATTTAACCCCCAAAAATTGCATTATGGCACCAACAAAAAACAGGTTTATAATAAAAAAAAGAGTACTCTGCTTGCCGGATTGCCAAACTTCCCCCCGTTGTTAGTAATAAAGAAAATCCAACTCTCACATAAACAAAATATAAATGTAACTCTTTTTTTTATTGTGCCCCGTGAAGACAACACATATTAAATAGAAACAGGTACAAAAAATTGGGGGCCCCAAAAATTTTCTTGCATAAGGGCGCCAACCCTCCTCGCGCCGGCCCTGCGTTTATCTGACTAAATAGATAGTAAAATTGGACAACGTTAAAATGTATTCCACATGAAATAAAGGAAAGATAGTGGAGATAATTGGAAAGATAATTTATTTATATATACGTTTTACATGAAAATTATGTAATACTTGTATTTTATCAAATAGACAAGTCAAGTTACCGACTGGTGAATATAGCCATTGAATGAAAATATATTTATTTTTTATACAATATTACCTGTATCACGTTTTGGTAATTTGGAATGTATTTTAAAGAAAATAAAGACAAAAAAACATTACAAAACTATATTATCATTGCAAATATCCTCTTGAACATTCCTATCCAAATTCCAAAACTACCACCTTCAAATATCATTTATATTTCACCAAAAACCTTTGTGGCACTACTTGAATCTTTGTATTCTATTCACGATACAAGTTAATAGCTTTAAATATATTACAAAGGCTAAAATTGAACATGAATACTATGAGAATACATTGACAAAAATGACGACATAAGGTAAAGCTTTTCAAAAGTGATTCTGAGATAGAAGCTTGGAAGTGCTACTCCAATACTACGTTTTTCAAAGGCGACTTTGTAAGGGAGAAGTATTGAACAGATAGTACAGGATTCGGAAGACGTAGTTTTGGTTCGTTCCTTTAAGACAACGCCCTTGGAGCTGAAATTTGGCATACCTCTTCTTGCATCTTAGTCTCCTGATACTTTGGCCAAAATCTGGCCGAAGTATCAAAATTTCAGAACGCACAAAATTTGGGCTTCGTAATAGAATAAAGTAAAGTCTCCGCAGAGGGACTTAGAGAGAGCCTTAGAGACAAAGAAAACACAGAGGTGCATGAGGAATATAGGTTGAAAATGTTAAATCATCTTTAAGGCGATACTGTTGGAAACCAACTGTGTAACAAATAACTATTTGTCACAGAGATGCAGGGGCCTTGAATGAAGGTCGAAAGAGTTAGAGAATGGTGTATAACACTTTTGAAGCAGTGCGTTAACACCTTTTTTAAACAGTGCGAGACCTTTGATTACAATAACTTGCATTAAGGTCTGAAAGGATTATTTGATACCAGCGTTCAGGATGAGTTACCATTTTAGGTGTCCTTTTTAGCATGTCTTTTATATGTGATTTGGAATAGGAAGGACTAATGGAAAAAGGGCCCGTTAAATCATAATGTGTACTCTTTTAATCAGTGATCGCATTTAACACCTCTTCACATGTAAAATTGCCTTACCTGTAAAGCAAAACTATACCCGATTAATAATCATTCTACTCAATTACACACGTATTACACAACAGAGCAGGTTAAAACCATAAATGAGGTATAGGTAGAATAGATCTTACATCTTACATATTACATACACCCAAAGTAAATTTTTGTCACACTTACCATTTCTGTGTCGCACGCGACGTTATCAATTCAGAGTGGAATTCGATCGCAATCCTTCTAGCGGTTAGAATTGAAACTAATTATGATGAAAATTTCTACGAAAAACGCAAATGTGAATCGATCTGAACTCACACTATGAGCTATCAAATATAACAAGCGAATGCGGGAACCAGACCAATTTAACTGTGAACGCATCATTATTGTTTTTTCCTTTAGTAACTTTACCGACTTCGGTGATCGTGCTGCATTAGTTCCCCGACTCATCGTTTTTAAATATAGAGTGCGCGTCACGATCCTTGATTTTTCACGAAGTCGGTATTTCAGTTCGTGTGGCAACACACGAGCGACGAATGTAAGTATAGAATTCTATACCTGTGCCATATAATCGACAATAAAATCTGAACTAAATTTTTATAATCCTCTTTACTGCGTAAATTTTATAATATCCATCGCAAGTCATTGAATTATGCAGCTCAATGAATAGAAATAATAGAAATCTTTCATCACTGACAAGCTGTAAAACTACACCTCGTCTGTGGTTTCATCATGACATGCAAGTAACTGGCTTTTAAAAGCTATCGAACGGTATGAATCGATAAAAACAATTTTGCTGTACAATGGATGTGGATTCGAGTAAATGGCAACAGAGCGTGTAAAATAGAGAATGCGATGTATCGGACTGTTTGATCTAGCGACAAGCTAGTAACGATTTATCGGATATTAATCCATCGATCGCTCTTCCTTCATCGTTCTCGCAGCGTCGGTGTAAAAATCTTTAACACAGGTATAGGATCGGAGAATAGATGAAATCTATACTGTGACGCATTATTTACATAGGTGTAACGTTAAAAATAATCACGAAACTATCGCGATCAAATATAAAAGATTATATGTCGATAAGGGTATCTCGAACTCGTCTGCAAATCATTCAAACGCGTCGACTATTACCAAAGAGTGTCATGTGACATCATCACTTTATGAATGAAATCATCTTCCCGGGTCAGTGCTTTAATTAAATTTTTCTGTCATTCTACATATATACTTTCGCTTGCACGTTTACTTCATTTCTAATGTACAATTATACAGATAAGGATTATTCATGCAAATGCCACGACCTAGAAGCCAGTTACACGAATGTCACGAAAATAACTTTCCCGTCCAGTTAAAGATCAATAGAAACCACATTAAAAAGAAAAAACTAGTACGCATTCGCACGAGCATTTTATTGCGATTACGTTAAGGGAGCACTACGAGCTGTCCTTGTTTCGCGTTCATCGATTGCCCTATAATATGTAGTAGCTTATCTAGGTCCTTGTTAATGCCAAGGCTATTCTCTGACGAAAGCGTTTCTGCGAAATCCTGATAGTCTCGCCTTTGCACGCATTTCAGCAGGATTAATATTTCATGCACACGAATACGTGACTATGCGTCATACGATCTATGCATCACCTATCTAGTACAAGCGTATCAGTATCGATCTTCCATACCTTCTAACCTTTGCTCCTCGAATTTAAACCCTACATTAACAAAAAAGGTAGGAAAAATCTGGACCTTTTACCGTATTTTATCCACCAGTGTGGCGGTAAAATTCAAAGGTCAATACACTATCTTATCGTCGAGAAAAAGAGTCGTCACGCAACAAGGATTGTGTCGCAACCGAGATCGGCAGGAATGTAGATACCTCCCAAAAAAGGGAGCACGTAAAGATGTACCTATACTCCGTCACATCGATGGAATCTCGAAACGTGGACAAATGTCCGTCGACTTTGTCGAGCCACCTTCGTGGTCACGCGCATACTTCCTCATTGCGGTACAAGTTAGTAGGAAACGCAGAACGTGATCTAGGAATTCGGTGACGCCCGCCTATCTTCCTCGCTCTCTCGCTGCGCTATGAGCAATATGAGCGAAACAGGGACGTTACGCGGCTTGTCCTATTACGCGATGCTTCGAGTTCGAGCGCGACAACACCTTAAGAATTCGACCGTTGGACAGAGAGAATCGAAGCGGGTAGAGGGCGAGAGGGTGGTGGATCGGGCGGAGGGGCGAGGGGGAGGGTAGAACGGAACTACCGTGGATTCACTTGGCTACAGCGCTCAGTCGTTGACGAACTATCAGAGAGATTGGTTATACGCCACTTGCGCTTGCACGTAGACGAACGCGTTTCCTAGAAGGAATAAAAATGGTTGTCCAGATTCAGAACTCCGTGAGTAATTGAAATTCACCAAAGCGTCTCTATTCTATCCCTGTTGTAAACGTTTATACGCCGCGGTAGTTTTGCACGTTGCGAGAGTAACCATGCTAATTTACTTTCCGGAATAAGTCACCGATCATCGTGTGCATCTACGTTCGATTATATCACACTCCCCGCGACCCTGGTCGGCCTTGAAATAATCGGCTCCACCCCCGGGGTCAGTTCAGAGCGAGTGGCTTTCCTCGTGTCACAACGGAAAGGCGAGATTCCGGATCGTGTGTCGAGTATGTAATCCGTAAATCGTGAACGACGTAAGCAAGTTGTGCCGGTCTCCGATTAGCTCTGACCGCAGCGCCACGGTACATACTTACGCGATATGATCGCTTTCGAGTCGGTGTTCATGTAGCATTGCGTCAACCGTAAACAATTCCAATTACCACGTATAAATGTAATTCGTGGCATTGGGATGATTTGCCGTATCTGAGCATGCGTTCGAAGCATGCCTCCACTGCGGAGCCGGGCTTATGATCGGGACGATGATTCAATGCATCAACGACCTGTTCATTGATTGATCATTTAGACACGACATTGCTCGAGCATCCACTGCGAAAATTGCTGAAATTATTTCTATTTAATCTAGGGCTGACAACTATTCACCGGGAAAATATAATACTTTACGGCCGAATGTGATGAAAAATATAGGTAGTACTTAGCTAGGTTTTCCTGTACGCGACTAAACCCAACGTCGAGAGTTTCAGTCGATTTTCTCGAAAATGAAGCGCGATATGAAAAGAAGTTATGTACCTACTCTTTATTTTCGTTTTATAACAAGTATATAAGTCGAGAAAAAGGAATGTAATTTTTTATTATTGCGCACCATTTTCGAGAAAATCGATTTTGAAATTCTTGACGATGCGTACAGTCGCGAACGGGAAAACCTAGCTTTAATGAAAATCACGGGTGATTTGGGCGTAAGTGGAATTCGCCCATTAAAACAACCACATCTTACTGTTTAAATCTGTACTTTCTGTGGCATTTTGCATTATTAAGTAATTTATTGTCTGTAACAAATGTGTCAAAGCTAGGTTTGATTGCACTGAAAGTCCAAATTAACATATATGAGATCATTTTTTACGATAGATACACTGGTTCTGTTTCTCCCCTCCCACCACTTTATATTCATTATAAAAAAAATCCTCTCTGTTAAAGTTTAAATTCGCAAATTCAAATTTTGATGCTGCTGTGGAATATATAAATAAGTAAAAAAAATTTTATGTACTATATCTTTTTCTAACACTATATAGTACACTAGATATAAATATAGTACAATATTATATATTATAATATGGTTGGCAAGCCTAATTTAATCCCAGGATTCTCAATTAGTAATCTGATCTTCCCTCAGGATAGATTAAAGCGTAATGTAAACAGAGTTACAAAGTAAAAAAGATTATGTTCTATGATTCCTATTCAACTATATCTAGTTGATTGATAGTTTTCCTGAATTAATGTTAGTTTCAGTGGATTATTCTGTTACGAGTAGGCTGCATGACTTTTCGTCCTGTTATTATCAGGCGATGTAATCATAAAACTATATATAGTTCTATCATTTAGTGACCAACAGCGTATATCTCTTATCATGGTTAACTACCACCTGGTTATCAGTTACATTAATGATACAGTACTTCGTAAAAGAAATTTAGCAATACAGTTATACCTTTCTTTTTAGAATTTGATGAAATATACGTTTCTGTGAATAGATAGTAAAAGTTTTATGTAACTTTTTTTTAAAGTAATGTCGATTAAAATTATATTTGCAGGATGACTTGCAGAGCACCCTGGCAAAGGCGGGTGGTGACACTTTGGTCGTAATTGACTTCTTTGCCACATGGTGCGGTCCTTGCAAGATGATCGCACCTAAGATCGAGGAGTTGTCAAAGGTTAGATTATTTCACGCAAAACGATTGCTATTACAAAGTGAAATGCGTATAGCTAAACAGCCCCTTTCCCTTTAACAGGAGATGCCAAATATTATCTTCTTGAAAGTGGATGTAGACGAATGCGAAGATATTGCTGCGCAATATGAAATCACCAGTATGCCTACATTTGTCTTCATCAAGGGAGGTAAAGTGGTATGTATCGCTTGAAACTAATGTAAGCATCGAAGCGAAAGAGAATAATAGTTAAAATCGACATCTCAAATCTGTTTCAGCTGGAAACATTCGCTGGCGCCAACTACGACAAACTTAAAAGCACAATTCAAAAGCACAAGTAAATAATTAATATGAATGATAAGAATACTTTGTAAGCTGAATTGATTATTAATTGGTCCTAATCACAAGAGACGCGACAGAAGCCCTTGTTGTCTTTAAAAATAAAGCTACTTAACTTGCACGGAAACTGTGAGATGATAGAATATGTTTTGATAATACATTATCAGTTTTGTTATATATATTTTGTTGCAAAATAAAGTGTAATCAGCTTATAACACAGTGTAATTACTTTCATTCCATTATTTTTTAGTAGTGCAGGAAAATACACTGTCGAAAGAGCTATAATACAAAAATGAATTTATTTACACGATCGCGTTTAATTAATACAGTCCATCCAATATAAAAAGATACCATCGGAGAAACCTAATATTTATATAGCTATCCACCTACTGACATAGCGACCTCTGGTTGCTTTTGTATTCTTACTAGCAGCGAACATGCTCCGGTACCAGATTTGCAAGGCTGGCCTAACATTAATCGACTAGAAGGAGACACCAAATTATCCCGCTTTCCTGCAAATTGGAATTAAACTGGATTATGTAACACGTATTACAGTTGTAACGCCCTAAAGCACCGTTTAAGGGGACATTCTACTCTCTCTCGGCCGAAAAATCGGTCACATTCCGGTGATGGTTTTTATCATGAAATAAACACTTAACGTTTTCGAATTTCTGGGGGTATATTCTACCACTCTTGAAATACAAGAGAAAATCTTTGTTGTTTGTTTATTTCATTTCTTTACATAGATATTTCGCAGTGAAGTTGGCGGCTTCAGAATTTCACCCCTTGCTAGCGGTTGAAATTTCGGATGACTGGATCATCGGAAATAAAAAAACCAAACATCTTTCTAATTCGTAGGAGTATGGTTATCTCGCTTTCCACGAAAGAACAATTTTGGACCAAAATTATTAAAATGCTGGTCGATCAAACTTGAAAGTCCGCAAGCGGCACTTCTTTTCTATATTTCATTGATATAAAATGTGGGAACGTATTGAAAATCTTAAGACATTTGTGGTTAGCGAGATAGCCATACTCCTGCAAATTAAAAATATGTTTTTTTTTTTTATTTCCGATGATCCAGTCGTGCGAAATTTCAACCGCCAGGAAAGGGTGAAATTCTGAAAACGCCAACTTCACTGCGAAATATTTAAGTCAACGAGTAAAATAAACAAATAACAAAGATTTTTTCTTGTATTTCAAGAGTGGTACAATATACCCCCCGAAATTCGAAAACGTTAAGTGTGTATTTCATTATAAAAACCGTCACTGAAAAGTGGCAGATTTTTCGACCGAGAGAGTAGAATGTCCCCTTAAATTAACGTTCACTTCTTTACCTTGCAATGTAGCATTTCTCAAGAAATTCAGAGAACTCTCGAAGCTCATTTGCTGCAAAGGAGAGGCCGAGTCTTCCATTCCTTTGCGGCTAAGAGGCTGGAATGTGCCATCGAAGGTCATGTAATCCGCGATCAATGATAAATGACGGGCATCAACAGTAATGCCGTACATTTTGAACACGTCCCTCACTTCTCGTACGATAACTCTATTAGCAGCTTCAATGCCATACGTTTGGGAGATACCATAAATGTCGTTCGAATACATTCTGTTCAAATCTAATAACTTGTCGTGTTTAAACATTTCCTATAACACAGAAAGGCATGAATAACGAATAATGGGGACGAGATATAAAATCGCTATTAATCTAAAATCTTCACTTACTATTATGTTAATGCCATCGGTTTTAAGAATAGTTTCCCCGTCATTATTTTGGAATGTGAACGCACGTTTTAGGCACGGCACCTCTGATAAAACCACTCTATTTGCCACGTTTCTAATTATCGTTGGTAAATCCAGTTTTATCATTTTAAGAGGTAACTGAGAAAGAAGAATCACGTTTATAGAAGCCATAAATATATTCGTAGAATGCGATCGCTATACGCGTTCGAACAGTTTACTTACCCAAAACGTTAGTTTGCACCATGAATATCTATTTTCATCATAATCATATTTCATTACATGAATGTACATGTCTACAACGTTCTTTTTCCTTGTCGAAATATGTATTTCATTTACACCGTCATTATCAATGCCCACATCTTCATCTTCCTCCTGTTTATCCCTGTTGTTCGACATCTCAATGTCATTTTCTGTAGCAACATTGTCTTCATTTTCATTCGCGTCGTCCACTTCCTCTTCTTCCGGATCCTCGTATTCCCGATTTTCCTGGTGACGAGAGATTGACCGCGACAAGGTCGCATCCGCATCTTCTGCCGCATCTTCTTCGTCCGACGATTCATGCATTTCCCCCAAGTTTGTCCGCGGTTTGAGAGAGGACTCTGTCCCTTCGTTTGGCTCAGCTTCATCCAATAAAGCATCTTCGTGCATAGACTTCTTCTCGTCTTCCACGTGTATTAAGGCACCTGTTACTTTCGCGACTTTCTTAATTTCCTTAAATATTTCCTTGAAAAATACCTCTTCCGTCTTCTTTAATATATCTTGTGGCTGAACACAAAATTCTCCTTTGTAGGACTTGTGCGGCAGATAATTAATGGTCATAGTATGTACCAGTTGTCTATTCGGCGACTGTTCCATGTGCCTATCTATTGTAATATTACTCAGAACATTCGATAAAATGCATTTGGTGAGCTTTAATCTCAATTTCTTCGAGTACCTGGCTACGTTCTCTAAATCCTTTTTAAACGGTATCTCCATGCTGGGCGTTTTAATATTCTTCGACGCCATCATGAGTATTTCACGCAACCTGGGTATACCCAAGGTAACGTTCATTTCCCCACGACCGGCAAAGTGGAAAGTATTTAAAGTCATTTGAGTTGAAGGCTCCCCTACTGATTGAGCTGCCAGCAAGCCCACTGGTTCACCAGGTGGACACACAATCCTCATTACTTTCATAGACAAAAGATCTCTTAAACTGCTCTTTCTTATCGAGGCATTCCTGTGCTCACTATTCAAATATTCCTCCATCAGATGTTCCAATCGTTCGGAAAGCACGCCGAAATCTATATCTTGCCTGTATCTCGAGATTACTGGGTCAGGGCAGCTTGTACACTCGGCAGAAATCAGTTCCTTCTCTTCCGCTGGGGCTCTTAGCCACTTCCTCATGAGCGAAAGCGTAGCTTTGCTCCTTCCAGAGTTCTCATCGATTTCCATAAATTTTGAACTCTTAATGTTCAGGTCCTGCGAGGAGAATCTTGTGAACGGACTAATCTTCCTCTTCTGCAACACAGTCCCGTTTTTACTTCTCCATTTCTTTATTGCCTTCACCAATTTCGAAATTTCTTTTGTGTCCGAATCCTCCTTCAGATTCTTCACCAGCTCTTCATTCACAATTGCGTCTTTATTGTCGATTAAGAAATCCATCTGTTCTTTCCTTAAAAATCTCGAGCCTGGAATATCAAGCCCATCTTCCCCGTAATAAATCTGTACCAAACTGCCGTCCGAATCTCGTACCGTCGAGTCGTAATTAATAACTAACCCTTCGAGATGTTTAATCAGACACCGTTGCAGATATCCTGATCTACTGGTTTTCACGGCAGTGTCGATAAGACCTTCCCGGCCCGCCATACAGTGAAAGAAAAATTCTTGAGGTTGAATTCCAGTCATGAATCGGCCGTCGATGAAACCACCAGCCCTTGGCGTCGGATCGTACGCAGGAAAGCTTGGGAGACTTTTCCCGCTGATCATCAAAGGTGGCCTCTTTCCTTCCAACTCGATCTGTCCAAGCAGACATGATATTTGCATGGTATTTACAGTGGAACCTTTTGCACCAGACTGAACCATCAGCTGCAAGTTGTTGTCTGGAAACTTTTTTAAAAGACCAGCTGGTAAACAGGTCTTATTTATGTCGTTAGTGTACTGATCCAGCGCGCTTTTGTACTTCCTGTCGACCTGCGCACGGAACTTAGGATTACTCCAATAAGATTCCTCCATCTTCTCCGTAACTTCGTTCATAGGTGTATCAGCAGGCAATTCCAGTAACGATTTCTGGATATCTTCTCCGATGTTTCTGCAGTTGGAAATAATCTCCCTACGCTTCGCGTCTGCCTTCTTTAGCAACAGGATATCTTCGATGCCAAGCGTAAATCCATTTCTCTGCAAGAATGTCTGGAACAATTTACCAAAGGCACTTAGCAACTTCGTAGAGCACATTCCGCCGTAGAGTTCGAAGATACAATGTATAAGACCAAACGGCGTGGCACCATAATGTGTTTTATCAAGTACACCGCAGAGTAGCTCCCCATTTCGTATAATAACTTCTGCCTCCGACATTGTTTTGGGATTCGAGAATTCAGTACCACACTTCCAACGCCGGGCTTTCGCAGTTTGCCATTCTTTCACGCTGATCTTAGCACTTGCTGTTAAATTTATACGCGCCTGGCTCGACGGGATAATGTTAATGATAACAGTGGATATGACTTGTTTACCAGACCACAACGGTTCTGGTTTTATAATGGTAGGCGGAAGAAGTATTACATTTTCCTGCATCGTAGACAAAGCAGCGTAAACCAATTGCGTGTAATCCATCCGCGAGAAGAATGCGCCTCTTACTGTTAAACGAACGCCGGAGATCATGTGATCTTGAATGAGACCGCCTAACGGAGTGCCATCTTTGGGTACCAGGTACTGATTAGATACATTGGCTATGTTGTATCCCTCGCTTCTGGCGAGCTCGTTCTGGGGATAATGTGCGTTCATTTCGTCACCGTCGAAGTCCGCGTTGTAAGCTTTGCAGTTGGCGTAATGAAGACGCAGAGTTTTCTCCCCTTTTAAAATGCGAGCTTTATGGGCCATTATACTAGGTTTATGCAAAGTCGGCTGACGGTTTAGTAGTAGAACATCACCGTTTTGCAGATGCCTGTGTATAATTTTGATGCCTTTGAAAAATTTGTTCGCTTTGTCACTTGTCGTTAACAGTCGTTTCGCAAGAGCTTCCCTTTTCAGAGCATCGTTAGCAGAGATACGTTGCATGCTTCCGTCTTCGTTCTGGACCATCACTGCGCCAGGATGAACATTGGGGCCATTTAAAACTAACTGTCGCAGTTGTACAACATTCCAAGGTGTAACTGGTATCGGATATGTTAGCTTCAGCGCGAACGCTTCGGGGATACCAATTTCATCTATATTCAAGTTAGGATCAGGCGTGATGACTGAGCGGGCAGCATAATTCACTCTTTTACCCATCATGTGCATTCTAATCACTCCTTCCTTCTTCTCTATAACTTGCTTCAGACCTTGGCAGTTCGCAGAATCCGCTGTTTTATTCAAGTCGCGGTCCATTAAGTGATCCACGTTCACTTGTAAACTTTCCCAAGCATTGTGCAATTTCTCAACCGCTGAATTTCCCTTCATTTGCTCGAACACGAGCTTACCCTCTTCCGGTAGTTGATCTGTATCTCCATCTTGAATCGTTTGAATGATATTTCTTAGCACGAGGCAGTCCTGAATAATAGTTTTGTAGACTTGGGTCTGCGGATGCTCTATCATTTGACCTTTGAGAAAATTAACTGGCCTGACTATTGGCGGCAGAACTGGTATTACTTCGAAGAAGAATATGTCAGTTGGATATTCGATGTCTACCATTCCGAAGCAAGGAATAAGTACTGTAAGAAAATCCTTCTCGCGATTCCACAGTCTTCTTAGATATTCCTTAGACTGATCTGGCATTATTATCACCGTGTCTAATTTATGAATTACTTTACGTGACTTTCTGTGCTCATCGTCCACCTCTGATATTTTAGTGGTCATAATTTTATTCTTCAATGTTGTAATTCTTGGTATAATTTCGTTACAATTTGTACAAATTCTCGGTGTTATGTATTGCTTCAGGACATTCTCAACGTACGAATGCCACTGCATATTAATATTTTTTGTATTCAACTGAGATTCGTTGCACTGCATATGAGACTGGTCGAATCTCGAGCGATTGAGAAGATTCTCTGTATAGTTATCAATGATATCTTTAATATATTGTCCATCGACCTCATAAGGATTGCTAGTACCACCAGCGACAGCCATCACTTCCTGCTCCAAGCCTTCAAGATCGCTAAGATATCCTTGCTGAAGCAATTTCAGTTTCGCAGACAATAATAGCTTTACGTAAACAGGAATTTGTAAGGTAAAGCATTTTAAACAAGCGGTCTTAATCAGCATGTACAATCCTTTATGAAACAATGGATTTACAACTGGCATGGGTAATTCTATATGTCCAAAGTGGCCAGTACATTTAAATACATTGCATCCACATGTTCCGCATGGATCTGAACTTTCTATAAGGGGACCTAAATTACAAAATAAATGTATATTACTCATTCCTTTACCCATCTTCGTGTGTATGTAAATGTGTATGTACGTTCAACAAGTCGAGTCATCAGCTGTAAACAAAGCCATGCAGCGTTCAGACAGAACAGAGACGTTTCCTTCAGATATTGTATTGTATTGTATATTGTTTTTTTCCTGTTAAACAGGATGGCGTTTCAAGCTTACCCGCTTATATTGCCCAACGAACTATAGTCATATATTTTCTCTCCTCCCTCTCCCAGCAGCAGCGGCACAACGGGAGAAAGGTGGTCTCCCATCTTTCCCCAGTACCCACCCCGCGATGCTTAACTTCGGTAATCTAACGAAAACCGATGTTTTCCATCACGGCTACGGCCGCTGATATTCCCTCAAATATTGTATATTATTCGTTGCAAATATGAGTATGAATAACGCAATAAACAAAATAAGTTCTAAACGATTAATATCTTTTTATTCAGAATATGATTCTATGCTTGATTCCGAACTACTATCGCTGTTGCTATTATTATTATTAGTTTTTGGTGTGACCTGTTTCACAAATTCATACAAAGACAGCCCTATGATTAATAATTGACCAGCATTTGATAACTTATGGCAAAATTTGTTTGCAGCTGGGGATTCGACTCGTTGAATGGATTTTCCATACGTGTATATTTATATTCACTTCTTTACCTAATGCTGGATCGTACAATCCTCCTATTAACGGATGCCCTAATATATTAAACGACAACGGTGTTCTTATTTTAGCAACGCTTAAGTTTCTTATATCATTGGCAGTAAACATAGAAAACATTAAGCATTTCGGATCCAAGTGCT
Source organism: Andrena dorsata (assembly GCA_929108735.1). Classification (NCBI taxonomy): domain Eukaryota; kingdom Metazoa; phylum Arthropoda; class Insecta; order Hymenoptera; family Andrenidae; genus Andrena; species Andrena dorsata. The sequence continues at coordinate 77,980,999 of OV815488.1, read as the reverse complement.
TGGGAGTCAAGCGCGGAAAACGATATTTATTCTGTGCCATTTTAACAGCCCTTCCTTTCGCACTCTTCAATTCCTAAAAGCAAAATATCAACATTTGTATATTTAAAAAACAAGCAGACCATTTGGAAACGTATAGAATATGCTTTATTAAAAACGTACATTGACAGTACCTATAACTTTCTTAACGAAAACAATATACACAATTTCATAAGTAAATCACTCCCCAACAGCTGTGTCAATAAAGTTCTGCATTTTGCGAACAAATTTCACCGTTCAGTCACAAACCGTCACAAACTGGTTAGGTTAGAAAAATTTCGCCGCATGGCACAACATTTATCAGCACGTGTAAATTGTAATAGTCGCACGTGCATTGGTCGAGTCTCGAAGAATCGAGAATCGATCGTAACGTCGATGTGTTTATAGGTATTGCAGCTCGCGATATCCAGCGATGTCACACGCGCTCACTGCACGCCAAAGAAGTGAAAAGGCAGTGGGACCGAAAGAATTTTAAACTTCGAAATGTAAATAGTTTGCGAGTACGAAGTTGAGCGTGAAATGTTTCATAAATTCAATAATAAATAATAGATATAATATATGGCGGAGTGCAGTTTTCCAAGAGCTTCTGCGTGGCAAAATATATAAATAATCGAAGAATATTTATAAATACGTACTTATATGTCACGATGTTTATATCGGCACTCTTATTTAATGTTTAATGTTCGCTTCGTAGTTTGCCTCCGCAAACGGGTAAAGTAATTTCTGCGCGCGGTGGAAATAGAACAAGAAGTTCCGAATCGCATTAATTTTCTAAGTATATCGCGAAAGATGTTGACTCCGCGATTTGAAATAACTCAGACCGATGAGGAGGTCTCAATAATAATTTACGCTCCATATGCCAATGTTAAGGACACAGAGATTTACGTTGACGGAACGGATTTCAGATTTTACTCCACACCGTATTATTTAAGGTAAAGAATTAATGTCAAGAAGCTGTGGCATTCCGTTTTTCTACGAACCTCTTTTATTTCAGATTAAAACTTCCGGGTGAAATAGAAGAGAATGATTCGTCGTTTGGGTCCTACGACTGCGAGAAAGGAGATTTCTCTTTGAGATTTTCGAAAGTGACGAAAGGAGAATATTTTGAAAATTTAGACATGATAACTGTATTGTTAGCGCCGTCGAAAAAGAAAAGCACAATTGTACCTAATATCGAAGTGATTGGTAAATATTATTTATATACAATTGCCTGTTTAGTTTTAGCTTAGTATAGAATCTTACGCATTTCCTGTTATAGGAAATCCATCTGCGAATTCAGAAGATATTAATGAAACGTCAAACGACAATGGTTGCAAGGTGGATGAGAATACGAACGGCGATGAGTGGTATATGCACCAGAATAATCCTACGGAAGCCATAAGTATTTTATCTGGTTCTCCTAAATATGGCTTTGCGAATAAGATATCCGCAGCTTTAGCGTCCTTCGATGTATATAATTTAAATTATAAGCATTGTGTATCAGTTTTACGCGTAAAAATTTATGGTCACTTATAAGCATATCGTTCTGAATGTTAGGCGGCATGGATTAAGGAAATAGTGGATCTCCCGATGCCTGATTCGACACCTCAGTCCGAACGGAAAACTTTACGAGAGAAACGCGAACTTTCGGACTTTAACGAAGAGCATTATTTAGCGGATCTCATGCAGGTAGAATGTATAGAACCGTACATATCGTTTATCGCAGAATGGGATACCCTGGAAAAGGAAAACGTTGCATTAAATGAAACCGAGGTGGATTTATTGAAGGAGCTTCCGAACAAAGAGTATTTATTAAACAACGAAGAGACTCATAGGCTTCTTCTAAGTTTAGTTGATATTCTATTCGGCAGCTGTTATAATCATAGGACGACGCTGGGAGAGAATACAGTGGAAAGCAGTTGGACTATAAATAAATTGAGTTCTACCTTATCTTGGTTCGATGTATGTCGAATTTTCTAAATTTTCGCGTCTGTTTGAATCTTATTGTTCGACGCGTTAATAACGATGCTTTTAGGAATTCTCCGACCCTGAAGAAGTTGTAAAGGCATGCTTTAGAAGATCATTATGTTACCCACTTTTCAGAAATTGGAATCTTTCTTTGAAAGTCTTGGAAGATGTGAAGAAGGTTATTAAGTTAGGTAAGCAGTAGACGAAATATCATTTTGTGAAATTATTATTCTTTGACTCTCAATGTACTTTGATACTAGGTAAGAAGTATATCGTAAAGCGTTTCTGCGAAATACACAGCTTGTTCAACAACGCGTGCGAGCCACGATATATACTAAATCAATTGTATATAAGTAATTATTTGGTTTGGTTACAACAAGTTCACGAATCAGTAATAGAGTCGCTGTACTCTTTAATAGTCAACGTAAGTATGGAATTGATAACAAATAAAATGTTACAGACTGTTAACATACACATGTTCTATTCAAGGTTCAACCGAGTAACGAACAAATGGGATTCCACTTAGGTGAATTAGAGCAAGCAGCTTATTCGGTTCAGGAAGACGATCTGATTATAGAAAATTCCGTCCATGACATGGTGGGTCAAATGGACGAATTGACAGTGAATGACAACGATAAGTAAGTGTAACTGCAAATAATAGCTTTTAAAAATCCATCGAATTTAAAGCTTCACCAAAGTAATATTATGTTTTTACGTTGTATGATTTTATTTTAAAGGCCAAAGACTATATACTACATTAAAGACAAACATTCTTTAAAGTATTTGTAAGTATTTTAATAGAATTGTTTTGAGTATTGATAACTTTATCACTTAACAAGGCTTAATCTATTACCGTCTAATGGATGAATTAAATATTTACACGAATTATGGACCCCCTATTTAAAATACACCACCGTAATATACTAACTGAAATGCACCTCTCTTCGACCAATCACATAGATATCAATTCGCAAATTCATGTCGACGATGCATAATGGCAACAATCTGTCGTTATATTTGCACACCACGCATGGCAAAATGTGCACAGTTGAGAAACGCGTGAACAGTGTCCTTCCGTATAATTTAGATGTCGATATTATGTTACGCAGGTTGTCGAGCAGCTCGAGTTCAAGTGACAGCAGCGATACAGATTCTGAGACCGATTCAGAAAGTAGCAGCTCGAGCACCACTACGAGCAACAGTAGTAGTATAGATTCTGACGATGCAAGCGAACCAGAATGAATTGCAAAAGTACGCACAATAATATTCAATCCTTACATATAACGTCCTGTATTTCTACGTCTCAAGCTTCGGTATCTAATACCAAAACCGTTACAAACATAATGTCTTCAAAACGTTTTTATTTACTTACGACCGATAAGTAAGAAGTTTATTATTAATACCTTCTGTGTTCATAAAACGATATTCGTACGTATATATACACACGCTAAACGAAACTGTTTGTAAGATTTACAATGATACATCTCCGCTTTTACGATCAACTTTCTATGAACATGCAAAGCGTTTTTGTAATTGCATAAGGACTCTATAAATATGGCTCGTTTCGTGTCTATCTTACATATACGTGGATGCTACGATTGTCCCTGTAAACATGTACAGTATATACATTGCTTTTTCGATAAGATGAGTTCTTAACGTATTAAAGGACATAGTCGATCCATGGCACCAGTTTATAGTAATGCTTGATCAATTTACGTTGCGCGAAATCATTCGAATTATCGTTAATTTCCGCGTCCGAATTCGCTGCACCGATATCATCTGTTCTCGATATCGCGCTTTCATCATCAAAAGTGTTTTCAACGCCACCCTCTGCATCAACCTAATGATTCGTAAAGCATTTAGTTATAGTTTCCACGTTCTTATTCTATATACAACTGATTAGTTGTATTTAGAAAGCGCAGTTGGAAGCAGTATTTCAAAGATGGTCACCGTAATATCGTTGTATTCTAAAAACTCTGTGTTTTCGATCCCTTTGTTAAATTCCTCTTCTTCGGAATTTATCCAATAGTCCGCAATTTCTCCGTATATCCCCGGACTTTCGTTTACACCGTTCATGTACACATCCAACTTTTTATTTCCTAATTTCGCTGCGTCTAAGCTTTCCAACGTCGCTGGCTTACAGTTTCCAACAGGTAGAACGTATTAACGTGATGCATTGCGAAGGAAGTTTGTTGTATTTGATAGGAACATTTACCTTTTTATAACCGATTGTACTCATACTATGAAAGTGGCCATGGTAATCAGGACTTCCTGCCTTCAGAACCAAGTGCGTGTATTGCTTCAAGTTTTGCCCTTCTTGGTGCAAGTGCGGGGCGTACAGTATTATGCGCAAAGGCAAACTCTCGCCTCGTTGAACCTGTCTTTCTTTATCCTCAGTGTCTCCGTTTAATGCTTCGTGATCTGTGGAAGAAAGACTTGTAAGAGGGAAATGATAATTCTAGGTCGGGGCTTCTTAAGATACATTTAAAAATGTAATTCAGTTTCCTATTGTGGAGGTTTGAGAAATATTAAGTACTACTACGTAGTTACTATGCTCTACGCGTTACAAATATTTTATGGCTACTACCGACTGAAGAAATTTCTTCCTTCTCCTCCGTATTCGTCAGACTTCCATCCATTGCATTCTGAACATCTTCACGACCACTTGTTACATCGGTATTTATATCAGTAATCGTGAAAAATTGATTGTCGTTATTTACAGTGGTTGGTTCGCGATCCTGCGCTATTGTGCGCTCTTCAGGTGTTTCTAAGTCCGAGACTACAGATGAACCTTGAGCTTGTGTTTGCTGCAGTGAAACTTCAGACGTCGATTCAATTTTATCGTCTACGGTGGTGGTATTCATATACTCGTCGTTTCTTATATTTTCCATTGATGTGGTTTCACCCACATGGCCTGTTCCATCAAGTTCCGAATATGTGTGAAGCGTTTCCGTTTCCACAAATGGCGTATCGGTCATTATGCTATTAGGAGTCGTGGTTGTATTGGTATTTAAATTTAAGTCGAAATGAATGATGTTGCTTGTATTTCTATCATCTTCGGTCTCTTCTGCTTTCTCCGAAGGCACAGTAACATTCTCTGATTCCAAGTTAGTGGCTGTTTGGCTCGTATACGGATCGAGATGTTTGTCTACTTCCTTTTCATCTAGCCGCACACATCGAGTATACTCATCATAATCCGTGGAATTCTGTACCGACGGTGGTTGCTCCTATTCATCGCAGAATTAACTAAAACTCTTACACTTCCCATTCATTAACTCCTATCTCCGGAATCACAATAGTCTCCCTATACTTACGTCGCAAGGACCACACGGATCTTCATTGTATGTAGAAAGAATAGCTGCTTTAACATAAGGGAAATATAATATGCTCCAGGGCACAATGATTTGATAACTCAATTTACCACAGCTGTAATTGTAATATCCCATGTATTAAATGTATGTAATTAAAACGAAACAATGAAGAAAGGAGAACAGAGTTTATTACTTTCTGCGCGAATAATGCCGCAGAGCTACCTTCTAATCTAATCAATTCGGAATGTTATTCATCTCGCTGGGAAAGAAGAGTTTTATAAAAAGGTGATGTAATTTTTGTGTTAAGTAATTGCAAACGGCGATGGCCACACAGAATGTACGTTAAAAAATGGACTTTCTTTGCTTGCAGTACGCTGCGTATTGTGATTAGCAAGTGTTGAAGATAACTCACCGGTCGACGACCACCACTTCGTCCTTCGATGCGCGAAAGCTTTTCCAGATACTAAGCTCGGGGCTATCCTGAAGGAAGATGATGCCTCGCTCGCTGGTTTTCGCGAGATCGTTGACCGTCTCTTCCGCGCCCCAAAAGTATTCCGGCCCCAGTATATTTTTGGATATCTCTTTCCACGCTCTTACCTCCATGCTATCTTCCGCGACGTCGTCCGATAAGTCAGCCGGTGGCGTCACGACGAAGAACAAGATATTCCGGTAGCCAGCTTTCTCGAATCGTTTCTTCAGCATTTGCAACCTTGCAGACAATCGTCTTGTAATTACTTTAAAAGATTTCACCGCGACAAGTTTCACGGAAGAGGCGAGCTACGGTATACAGCAATTTTGCTATTGCGAGCAAATGATTTCAACGCGATTCGCAACACCCTCGAGTCCCACGAAATGCGACTGGAAGAAATTAAACAGAATGTGCCTTGCCGTTTCTTCGGCGACTCACATGATTGCTTGCCTGAAGCTGTAGTACCAAGAAGGATTCAGGAACGCGAATACGTTCACGTCTCCCAGATGCTTCTTGCACAGGTTCGTGGCCCGGCATTGCTGGACTTGTACCCGGTTATCTTGGGGCTTCTCCGATTGAGGGAAGGAGCGAAGGGTTTCCGAAGACACCTCCTCCCGATCAGCGAGGCTGCCAGTAGCCAGCAGGATCATCAGCACCGCGGTTGAGATCCACATGGTTCATCCACTTTCTCGAACGTAAGCCCTGCGTTGCCAGCCAGCGACGGATCTTACAAAAGAGATCATTCGAGGGCTTGAGAGTGCGATTCGTGCGCGCAGGCATGAGAACGAAATGTTCAAGAGCGATAGGCGAGAGGATTCGAGCGAGCAAGCGTGAAGTACGATGCCGATTAATGAATCCCGCGATATGCAACGCGTCTGCATACCGATTATTAACGGGCGCGCGTTATCGGGCCCCGGAGAGGCGATAAACTGGTTAAAAAGTAAGAGCGTAATGGTGGAGCACCGACTGCGTCTGGATCATCGTTCATCGATCGTGGCGTGAGCGCGCGCGGTCCGCCTGATATCCGGGCAGAAAAATCAATTCACGCGCGATATCCATGCGGGTCACACGGAAACTGTAACGTTTTTCTGACCTCGCATGCTGCTTGCTGCCGCTGGATCACCGTTCAGCATCCCTCCTACACGTGGCATAAACACGACACGTGTGCTCTGTGCAACGTGCTGCTCGCGTTACAGTATATAAATCGCCAGCCGGGACAAGAAACTGCTAACTGGCTTAAGGGGGCATATACGTTTCTCCATTGGAAAGAAATGCATTTTATTTTTGCATAGTTTGATAGGTATAGGTCTTGGAAATATTTTACGCCTGAAGCGAACTCGAAATGCGAATTATTGGCGAAGTTACAACCGTTCGAACGAAACGCGCCGCTCCTATTTCAGATTTACAGCGCGGCGGTAAATCGAACACCGATAATTGTGGAGTCGTAAAATAGGGGAAAACTTATTGTAAAATATGTTTGGAGTGTCTGTATTGTATTTATAGGGTCCAAAATTTACTGTAGGGCCATCATTGTATCACCTTATCAAAAATCTTCTAAAACTTTTAGCGCGTTTTTCTCGAAACAGCATTTTTCAAGACGTTGGGCATGATAACTGTCTCACCGTTCATCCGATTAACTTTATCATTTACACACATATTCTATGTAAGATTCGTTATCGGTTAACGGAGGCGTTTTTAATTAAATTGAACCATTTTTTTTAATAAGAAGAAGAAATATACGAGTTTTATAATCGCGACTGTTTTCTTCAATGTCTTACCATTTCCGCAATTTTTGCTTTTTTGACAAAATAGCGCCGGTATCCGAGAACTACGATCCCAAAGATTGTTAAAAAATCGATGATTTTTGTTTCACACCGCTAGTAAGGGCTGAATCCTTTGAACGTTAGAAGATTGCTGATGTCGAGCGTGGATAATAAAATTATTTGAGGACCAGGGGAGTCGAAAGAAGCGAACACAGCTGGGATGCAGATTTGAAATAGGACCAGAAATGGAAGACCTGTTCTTCATCGACTCGATGGTAATCTCTCAACCGTTTAATCTGATTTACAACGCAGGCTTGAATTCCAAGCGATTCAATTGGATTTCTCAATAGATCGGACATCCGCCGAGATCAGTCGATGGGAATGAACACGTGCGCACAGTATAAATGGAACAGAGAGCCCCTTGTTCTCAACTTTTCAAAGCTCCGGATACCACTCGGGTGCCGTTTTACACGGTCCTCCTCCAAGCAGCAGCAGCTCCTCTCAAACTATCGGCAGTCGATCTCTCAATGTTTCACAAGGAGCAGTGCGTTTCTCAAGGTATCTCATAAAGCGACTACGATTTCCGATTACCATGGCAAATTCATCCTACGCGTTTCATAATTTTCCAGCGAACGCGTAGAGGCCCCGTCGACTTCTAATGATGTGCGTAAACGGAAGAGAGGCTGCAGAGAAGGTCTGTGCGAATGGACAGCGTGCTTATTCGATATCCGAAGCGCAGTGCTAGAATCATCGCTTCCAGGAAGCTCTATGAAGCTCGGCTAACAGACTCACGCCCCCGTGAAATGTGCCTTGAAAGTACTTTGGAATCATAGCTGTGAATTGCAACCATGATCGGCCCGAGCGCGAGGAAATGCGTGTTGATCGGGCTGTTATCGCGTTTGCTCGTTTCAATTGCGTCCTCCAACGATGTGGCTCTGTTCGACAAAGAGCTGCACTTCGGGGCGACTGAAGGGAACAGCGGGTTCTTCCTCAGCTTCGGCGAGAGGAGAGCTGCGACACGGCGCGAATCGAACGTAAGTTTGGTGAACGCGGAGAAGACGTTCAAGAATAAAGCCAACACCTTGTCGCGGCTTTTTAAAATCCACATTGACCGGCTGAAGAATCAAACCGACCAGGTAATCGCCAGCTAGTCAAATCTGATCTCCCATCAAATTTAGACACTCGAATATTATAGAAAATGCTTTTCAGGTGGAGCTGGTGTTCCTCATCGACGCCTCGGGGTCCGTCGGCCTGAAGAACTTCCAGAGCGAGTTGAACTTCGTGAAGAATCTTTTGTCCGACTTCACCGTGGAACCCTTAGCCACCAGAGTCGCGATCGTGACGTTCGGTGGCCGAAGGAGCATCAGGCGCAACGTCGATCAGATATCTAGGAGCGGCGAGAACGACCACAAGTGTTATTTGCTGAACAAGCAGTTGAACAACATCAGCTACACTGGCGGTGGGACTTACACCCGCGGCGCTCTCCTGGAAGCTCTCGTAAGCGTTTCCTGCGACTAAGCTTCACTACCGAACGTTTCGAATTACTGATTAATTAATCGACGTGCCAGAGGGTGCTCGAGAAAGGCCGGCAGAGCGCGAAGAAAGCTGTGTTCCTCATAACGGACGGGTTCAGCAACGGCGGGGATCCTCGGCCAGCGGCGAACCTTTTAAAGATCGCCGGCGCGACGATATTCACGTTTGGAATAAGAACAGGCAACGTGCAGGAGCTCCACGACATAGCCAGCTTCCCAGGAAACACCCACAGCTATTTCCTCGACAGCTTCGCGGAATTCGAGGCCCTCGCGCGACGGGCGTTGCACCGCGGTGAGAGTCCGATAAGCTCGAGATCCCCGAGATTCGCGAGGAATTTAGAGAGCTTATGGGTTTATACAGTTTCTGCGAGCTGCTCTTTAGTAATTAACCAACTCGCTCGAGCAGTTCACTGACTCGATCCTTGGCTCGAGGGAACGTAGCGCTTTATCTAACGCGAGCTCGCCTCGTTTCCGTTCTTACAGATTTGAGGGCCGGCAAATACGTGCCAGTCACGTTGCCAGATAACTGCAATCTTCTGTGCGCGAATATCAGCGAAGTCGAAAACGAGCAAAGCTGCTGCGATAGTTTCGCGACGTGCGCCTGCGGTATCACGACCGGTCATTACGCCTGCATTTGCCCCACCGGATATTTTGGCTCTGGCTTCAATGGATCCTGCCGGCGTGAGTCCATCGAGGGCGCGAGCTCCTCTGTTCATATTTTGCGAGGGCGTTGGTTTTAACTAATCACGGTTCTTTTAGCTTGCCCGAATGGCACGTACGCCTCTGGAGAGATCTCGGGGGATTCCACGTCCACCTGCATATCCTGCCCCGATGTGAATCATGTGACTATCAAAGTACCTGCTACTTCTGTGGAGCACTGCGTTTGCGCCACCGGATTCACCACCGACGGGAAGAAATGCGAAGGTAGCTCGCGGAGTGAATTGTTTATTAATTTATTACTTGGTTTATTTGCTTGGCGACTCTGTCTGCCGTCGGCTACCAAATGAAACCTTTGCCGACAGCGAGGAGGGGTATATCTCCGGATAAAGTTACTATGTCCCTCATGGGATCGGGGTACTGCGGTATGTAAGGGCCGTATATTTCCAGCTGAAACTTTGGTTTCGATGCGAGCCAGCCGTACTGTAGGATTATATTATTTTTGGTTATTGTTCAAAGAAACCATGTTTCATATGGATTAAGAGGTCAACGTGATTTTCGGGAATTTTTTGTGGAATATCTGATGTTTATTTTTTGCAACTATTCGCTTATTTTAAAGGTACATATATTCAGCAACTCTCGGTACTTTTGTTGTAGGAAAATATTAAAAAATGAACGAATAACAGCCACTCTCGTGGAAGCTATTTTTTAGCGGTGAGCACGATTTCTCCGAACCGGATCATATGAAATCGGAAAGTGAAGATTCTGTTAGTATATGAGTTTATCTGGTGCGTGAACTCTATTTTTAATATAAAAAAAAACGAACAATTCAGACGGCTGCCATTTTGTCTAAAAACCATCTTTTGAATAATCCTGCGTTCAAGTACCAGATAAACTCATATATTAACAGAATCTTCTTCACTTTCTGATTTCAGATGATCCGGCTCGGAGAAATTGCCCGCACCGCCTTTATAAAAACAGCTTCCACGAGAGTGGCTGTTATTCGTTCATTTTTTAATATTTGCCTATAACAAAATTACTGAGTGTTGCTGAATATATGTACTTCTAAAATAAAAAGATAGTTATAAGAAACATACACCACATTTTTCACAAATACTTCCCGAAAATAACTTTCTTTTTCGCCTGCCAGCTAGGCATTATTAATTATAAGAATGATAATGATTAATACCATAGCGTTTGTAGTAACCGGAACTGGTAAGCATGTTTTTCCCTCTTCTCGGACGAATGTCTCGGTGGGGATGGCCGACTGCTTCTCTTCGCAAAGTTTGTCCATTTCTTTCTTCAACTTTCTTCGCACAATTAAATCCCAATTTTCTTCCTCATTTTAAATGATAAACACTAAAAGATTCGATTTGTATACATACAGGTGTTCCTCCAATAACCATTCATATTTCTGAAACCACTTGATTCGCAGATGCTTCGACTTATGCACCCCCTCGGCTAAGTTCTTACAAATGGCGACGAAATCGCGAGGCTTGTCACAACGTGGGTCCATTATCGTATTTGATAGATGTCGAAGGATCTATTGAATAAATATTGTCTTTAAATAAAAGTCTTTAAGACTTCACAAAATTGTGCACGTTCACCGTGAAGTTTAAGAGATTGCAGACAGAATCGCTGGACACTTCTCCGCATTGCGAGCATTTAGATTTACTGCTGTTTTCAGTAATTGCAAACAAATGTACCGGGCGTGAGAATGGTTACGAAGCACCCTCTACGAATCGTTCATTTCAATTTTACAAGTGCTGCTTACTTCTTCTGATTATTCAGTTATAACGTGCCCGAAGCTGAGGGTGCCGGAAAACGGCTACTTGGTGAAGGCAAGCGCATGCAGCAACGTTGTTCACGCAGCCTGCGGTGTGAGATGCAGAATCGGATTCTACCTCACAGGTGATAGTATCCGACTTTGTGGAAAGGACGGTAGTTGGTCTGGAAACGAGCCAAAGTGTCTGCGTGAGTCCTTTAGAGAAATTACGCGGAACGTACTTAATTTAATTAGTCAAAGGAACCAGTCTCGATTCACGTTGAAATTAAAATTGATACATGCCGCAGCTTTGCCTACGAAATTCTCATTTTTAATCCGGAGAGATTTAATCTAGACTCTGTTACGCAGCTGCTGTATTTTTCTGATTTATCATTCCGTCTTTATGTAGTGAAAACTTGCCCAGCGCTTCGACCGCCCACGCACGGCCGAATGCGATGCCAGAACGAGGAAGACGAGCATTCAATTTCAAACGATTCCACGGCGTACCCGATAGACACCCGCTGCCAGTTCAGATGCGACACCGGGTATCATCTTCGTGGGAGCAAGATTCGTAACTGTCTGCCTTTGTCGCAGTGGGACGGGCTTAAAGCGGCCTGCAAAGGTGAACGATTTTCGAAACTAAAATTCTATTACAATTATACAGGCTGTTTGGCCACACGTGGGAATGAATTTAAGTGGACTAGGCAATCCAAAAATTATTTTTTTTTATTGCATTTGCGGAAAGTATTATTTTTTTCTGTTTTTATTTGTTTGTGCGCTACTAAAATCCGGTGACTTCTTAATTTTTTTTATGAGAATCTCGAATTTTTACGGACCCAATCAGAGGTTTGGGCCGAAATGGCACATGTTTTATACATCCTGTAATTTTTTCCAAATCGATCTGAACCTCCATTCGTTCGCAATCAGGAAAAAATGGAGAGAAAAATGCGTTTAAAGTTTCTGGGCAAAGGCGAAGCTATAGGTTGCCGCTTAACATTTTATCAAATCTACAATTTTGCGAATTTTACTATAAACTAAGCGGCATTTTACTCAGAAAAGATAGTACTTTCGGAAAATGCAATGAAAAATCGGTTTTTCGACTGCCTAGTTCCCTTAAGCGGTGATTCTAGATACCAGAATAAAGCGAAAATGAAGAATAACGATATTGCAGTTGAGGCTTCGTTTCTTAGTTACAAGCGTTTAAAGATATGCCTTAGAGCAGGCAACCCGAGGGCAGCGGTGCAAATCAGGCGAGAAGCCGAGCACTGGTTTTCTATTCATTCGTCTGTTCATCCACACAGTAACTACATCTACTTCTTATCTTCCACCCACAGCAATAAAGTGCGAGCCTCTGAAACGAGTAACGAATGCAAAGATTCTGCCCGAGAGCTGTTCTGGACTAGCCAAGGTACCGTTCGCGACGAACTGCACGATAACGTGTAGAAAGGGTTTCGCGCTCGAGGGGCCGCGCACCAGATTATGCGGAGGACGTTCCGGCGCCTGGACGCAGCGGAGGACTGTTAATCGTTGCATAGGTTCTTCTAAAATTATTTCTCCCCAATACAAACTAGCTATTCAGCTCAAATATTGTATGTATCTGCTACAGTCGATCCTTGTCCCTCAGATAAAACGCCGCCCTCGGTAACGTGCCCGCCTGACGTTGTCACGGACAGCTTGCCAGGAAAGAATTATGCGTACGTTAATTGGACGATACCGAAAGTAACCGACAATGTAGACGAGTCACCCTCGGTCTGGAGCAAATCGTACATCAGCCTCCCTTGGAAAGCGAGGATTGGCACCCGCACGGTGGTGTACGTGGCGCAAGATTCAACTGGGAATAAAGCTAGATGTAAATTTAAAGTGAAGGTCCTTGGTAAGTTAGCTAATTGAACGGGGCGTTGTACGTGACCGCGTGATTAGTACATTATAAACTCATTTTTTAAATGCTTCAGACAAGGAGCCGCCGATGATAGAGAACTGTATGGACCCGCCAGTGTATTTTACCGATAACGGGGTCGGTATAAATAACGTAACTTGGGACGAACCTGGCTTTTACGATAATTCCAAAGCACCCGTGCAACTGAAGCAAAATTACCTACCCGGTGAAAGTGCGTTTCCGATCGGAACCACGGAAGTCGTGTACAACGCCACTGATAAGTATGATAACAGGGCGACGTGCGTGCTCAATATTACTATAAAAGGTATGCGGTTAATTACCGATACAAGGTTTCGTAGTAATATGTTAGAAATTATAGAGTATCGTATACTTCCATGGTTGCTAGATGTATGCAAAGAAATCCCGAAGATTCTAAACGGCTATTCAAATTGTTCATCGACCACGGCCAATGGGACAAGTGAGTGCAGAGTAACTTGCGACGAGGGATTCGGATTTGCGACCGAAGTTTCAAATCTTCGGGCAGTGGAGGATGTATTACTGTTGAAATGTAACACGAGCAATTTAAATTGGACTGAAGAAAACTATATTCCTGACTGCTCGGGTGCGTTTAGTTTATGTAAAGTCTGCGGGTAGGGATGATAGAAACGGCGGAAGTTTTTAATTTTTAGTCAGAGAATGCTAATTAAGGAAAATTCGTTCCGTTTATTTCTGTGCAGAATCTACCGCGCCCAAAGAAGTGTCTCAGGAAGGAAGTGTCGTCTTAGAAGGAAACACGTCGGTTTGCGATAACCAGACGACTCTCCGTGAAGTAAATATTAACTCTTCGTTTGAACGTATGAGATATTAGCTGCTCTCGTGTGCCCAGTAAAAACATGCACGTACTTTTTATTATTTTAATTAGTTGAGCGAATATATTACTGCCGATTTAAGATCGACGTTGCTCAACATTTGCGGGAACGATATCGAGTGCGATCTCATTACCTTCGATCCCGAATGCGAGGAGAGCCTTCCGTCGCCGGACACCCTTCCCTCAAACTCGATAAGGGAGCGAAGAGGAGTTTATTATAACAATGTTCCCAGCGTCGGATTGTTTGTAAAAAACGAGACTGCAACGTATCGTAGAAATACAAAACGAAGTGCTAAGATGAATGATAATGCAGACAGAGGCAAAGTGAGAACGAATAAGAAGAAAGAGAAAATTGAAATTAAATTCAAATTTTTAGGCAAGTTTCCTCATTTGCATCTTGACCATTTTTTAAGGAACGCGAAAAATTCTTAAATTATTTACTTGTTCTACGCTTTAACGTAGGGAAGATAATCGAGGAACATTATGAAAACCCACGAGAGGGAGTGCAGAAGCTGAGGCAGAAGCTGGAATCGATGTCTCAGTCTGGAAAATTAAATTTACTAAATAACAGGACAAACCAGGAGATCGCGAAGCTTGCATTGAATTTGCACCTGGTTTTCAAGAATTTCCAGGAACTCTGCGCGCAAGGGAGCGTTCTGAAGAAGCACACTTGCGGTGAGAGCAACGTGTTGCATTTTCTGTGCTACCTCGATTCGTTAATGCTTTCTTCATAGTTTTCTTCAATCTTAGTGAAATGTCCTCCGGGTACTTTCTTCGATTCGTCGACTAAGCGATGCCAGCCCTGCCCCCTCGGAGAATACGAAGACACAAACGGATCCTTGAAGTGTAAACGCTGCCCCGAATACACGTTCACGAAGAAAATGCATACAAAATCTTTGCAAGATTGCATACGTAGGTACCTCGCTCAATATTCGTATAATTTAAACAGAATTTACACAAACATCTCTTTTATCGCAGGCGTATGCAGACCAGGATATTATTCCCGAAGGAAACGCTATCACGGCACGCGTTTGGCCCTCGAACCGTGCTTGATGTGCGCGGTTGGATTTTATCAACCAGAATATGGGCAGAACCACTGTCTACCTTGTCCATCCAATACCACTACGAAATATCGTGGATCAGTGGATATAAATAACTGCTTGCCTCTATATGAGATTGAAGATGATATTTGCCAAACAGATTCCTGTCTGAACGGTGGACAGTGCGTGCAAGAAGAGGACAGCTTCAGTTGCGAGTGTCCTGATTACTACGTCGGTGAGTGGAAACCTAATATAATATCCAATCAATTGTGCCGCAGATATTAACAGCAGAATAAATATCTTTAGGTTCAAAATGTGAAACGTTACGCAGTTCCTGTGATTCATCGCCCTGCTTGAACGAAGGAACATGCACCGTGCAATTTCTCACAAATGGTACAACATATTATACCTGCGCGTGTACAAGTGGATACACGGGAAGCAATTGTGAGGTAAAAGAGTAGTTTAATTGTAAAGTAATCGGTATAGATAAAGGATTAATAAAGGAACTTCTAGGTGCACGTGGATGAATGTGCTGCTAATCCTTGCCAAAACAATGGCACGTGCGTGAGCACTGACAGCGACTATGCCTGTGAATGTAAGGACGGGTTTAAAGGTGTGTCTGCATCATTTAACGTCTCTTACTAAGAATTAAAGCTGTCAAAGAACTTGAAGTTTCATTGAAACACGCTGTGCAGGGGAGTTCTGTGAAATCGCGGTGGACTACTGTCATCCATCACCCTGTATGGAAGGATCTACTTGCCATAGTGGCAATGACACTTGGCAGTGTTTATGTAAGCCTGGCTTTCTGGGTCGTTATTGCAATTTATTACCCTGCGATTGGCTCCCGTGCCGTGGAAATTCGTCGTGCGTGAACATCGAAGAAGAAAACGCAACAAGGATGAGTTACAGGTGAATATAAAGTGGGGGTGGATTTATAGAAACGTCGAAACTAGGGGTGTGCGGGTATCCGAAATTACGGGAGCCGATTTGCCATTCGGAAGAAGATTTTCTGACTTAAAAATCGAGAGTAACCAATAACTTTTAAGTTGTGATTTTGCAGTGTGATCAGATATAAGAATTTTTAAGCAAGAATATCGGCTCCCGAATCGCAAATTGGGTCCCGTAATTTCGGTACCCGCACACCCCTAGTCGAAACACCAAGAAAGTTTCGAGTTTCGTGAATTCGAAACTCTCGAAACTCAGATAAGTATAAAATTAATGAATAAAGAATCGTTCGCGGGCCTCGAGAATTTCTATATTGCTATATTTTCTTTAACTGTCATCAATAGAGATTTATGCAAAAATTCTGTCCACTTCAAGATATTCCACTTACAAAACAGAAAGTCAGCACTTCAACTTTCGAGAGTTTCGAAGCCTTACAAAGTTTCGGGTTCGAGAACTTAGCTTCGAACCCACCCCTAATATAAACGATAATAAATCTCACATGGCTAAATCTGGTTTCAATGGTTATTAGGTGCGAGTGTCTTGCTGGCTACACCGGAGGGAATTGTACGATAAAGGTGAATCATTGTGAAAGTCTTCCCTGTTGGAATAACGGAAAATGCTTCAGCGGTGTTTCTAATTACACGTGCACGTGTCCTGTGCCATTTACAGGGCGCAATTGCGAGACTGGAAAGTATAGTCTGCATGAACAATCCTCTACCTCATTCAGTCGATATAAATTTAAAATCACCTCACGCGAATATGATCTCCATTTCTTTGCATCGTCTTTTCAAAGACTCCCTATTTATTTATAGAATTGTCGTCTGATTATGTCGTACACTTTACTAAATCGGGAACAACGGACTACGTTCATATGAAGGGCCCTGTGATGAATCTGTTAGAGGTAGTAACCGTAGAAATAGATCATTATTCTGTTAAATCCAATCTGAAAAATTATCTTTACTTCAGCAGAATATTTCGTTCCAGTTAACAACATGCTTGTGGCTGCAGTCAACGGACACGTTTAACTACGGTACGGTGTTGTCGTACGCGACGCGGTATTACGATAACGCGTTTACTTTAACCGACTATAATGGGTAATCGAATGTTTCTTCTGAAACTCCAATAACTGTAATTATTGAAGAAACATCCATATCTGAATTTCTCAGATTCGTGATATACATCAACGGGCAGAAAGTAGTAACAGACATTAAAGTCAACGACGGTCTTTGGCATTTCGTTTGCATTACCTGGGCGAGCGGAACTGGCTCTTGGAATGTGTTCGTCGACGGGCATTTAAGGGATAATGGAACTCGTTTGGCGAGAGGCTTTACCATTCAAGGTAACAAATATTTCGCATGGGTATAGTATTCGAAGAATTGCGATTTTGAGAGTAATAGCCTTTTTATAATAAGGCAACGGAACCCTCGTGATCGGGCAAGAGCAAGACCGCGTCGGTGGTGGATTTTCCGAGTCGGAGTCTTTCCTGGGAAAATTAACGTTGATGGATATTTGGAATACAGCTTTAACAGCCGCCGACGTGAAACACTTGCTCAACACCTGCGAAAGATACCACGGCAACGTAATTGCATGGTCACAGGTGCAGGAGCGCATACGCGGTGACGTTGCGGTAATTATGCATTCTTCTGAAGCTCATCCTCGGATTTTAACGATAACTCTACGAGGGTTTCCACGTTCTTAGATATTAAGCAGCCCGTTTTGCCGCGGCTGTCCTTTGCCGGTTGTGCCGTTTAGAGGTAACGTAAACGTCAGCAACGACGCGTTGGAAATTACTTATTACTGCGACGCCGGTTACATGGTGCGATTCCTTGGTAGAGAACATCGGTCTTTGAAAGTTAAATGCCTTAAGCAAGGGCAGTGGGAGGGCTATTACACGCCGGTTTGCTCCAGTAAGATAAGAAACCTTTTGCCATTGCCACTTTCTATAGTTAAACGTTTCAGAATATTCACGAATACGTCATACTTGATTTTCATTTGAGGAAGAAAATGTGGCTTCCCGGGCTATTTTCCACGCGGTCGTGTACAAGGTAGATCCTACTTGTTCGGGGATGAGGTGCACTATTCTTGTTTGAATGGTTACGAGCTTCGAGGGAACCCCCGTAGAATTTGCAACGCAAATGGTAACTGGAGTGGATTGCCTCCAGTCTGCATAGGTGAAGATTATGTGTTTCACAACATACTTGTCACAGATACTTTGATAAACGAAGCATCTCTGATTTTAACAACGCTTGCGCAATTTTTATTATCGCCTCTGGTCACAGGGAAGACTTGCAAGAACTTGCTGGCACCAGAGAACGGGGATATCGAGTACGTTGTAGAAGAATATGAAAGGGATGATCTTTCAATACTACAGGTGCGAGATCTACTTACATTCGCCGTTTGAATGCAGCCGAGATTGTTTCTCTAAATTGTGCTCCAGGTAGGACAGCAGCTCGAGTTCAAATGCGACCTGGGCTTCCGTCTCGTCGGAGAAAAGTTTCTGACGTGCCTCGAGTCTGGCATATGGGACCACGACAGGCCAGCGTGCGTGGCTGATGGATGTCCACCGCCAAAAGTGTAAGCTGTTTAAACACTCGTAAAGAAGCTAGTTTAATAACAAACGAATGATGTTCCGATGTTCACGCAGAATCGAGCATGGCTATACAATCCTTGCGAGTTCGAATAGCCTTCAAGAAAGCTCTGTTACTAGTGCTGGCTTAGAAATAGCCAATGACGTTCTTGGGAGAAGCTATTACTTCGGCGACGTCGTTGGATACTCCTGCCATTCAGGATACAAGTTCCAGGATAATCATAACTTGATGGCTGAATTCAGACTTCGGTGTACTGAGAACGGTACTTGGATTGGATTCGTTCACCATTGCGTGCCTCTACTGTGCTCCTGGCCCAACGTTGTGGTTAATGGTAAAATATTCTTGAGAACGCACAGCAATGATACGATCCAGCTTCCCAACAGACAAGTAGTACCCAGGGTTTCGAATACGAAGAGCACGGAGGCAGAAAGGAGCGGCAGTCTCGAGGAAACAGATTTGGAGAATCAGTTTGTTCTTGGCTCGCAGATCCTAATCAAGTGCGATGTGGGATATAAATTAATCGGAGACGGTGTTAGAACGTGTACAGACAGGGAGGAATGGTCGTCAACGTTGTCATCTTGCCAGCCTTATGAATGTTCCATCTCGGAACATCCACTTTTCCCACTTATTAATAAAGTAGCGAGCTCGGATAATCATACGAGTACCTGGGACAACAATGGAAATAAAGAATTAGGCGATAGGAAAGCTTACAGTGGTTTCTATGGAAGTCTCGAGTACTTTGTGGAGGGCTATAGTTACACCAAGAAAATAGTTCTTACCTGCAAGAATGCTGGTGAAATGAAATTGACTAGCGGGAACGCTGATGGACACGTTTCCAATTTAACGTGGTCTTGTAACGAGAATGGTAAATGGGAAATCGTTCATTTGAAAATGAACGACACTGTAATTGAAGATTTACTCAGTCACAGAATTGAGAATATTTGCGACGAACTAACGTGTCCTTTAGCCACGGTAAGTGCCATACGCTATTACCCTTTATAAAGTCAATTTTAGGCTACGTAAAATTAATTGATTAAAGAAACTGAGATCCAATTTACTAATAGGTTCCAGAGTACGGGTATATTGTTGGTAATAACAACAATTATTCAAGAGCTATCGACAGCGCTATTACTTTCAAGTGTCGTCACGGTTATATACTTGAAGGCAACGAGAAATCTGTCTGCTTTTCAAACAGTACGTGGTCCGCTATTCCTTCCTGCAAACGTAAGGGCAAAATTGTTTTTGCACATCCATTCGACATGTTAGCAAAAAATTCAGTACTCGTCACGTGTTTCAGCTGTGGTATGTGGAAAACCACCAACACTTGCAAATGCGATATTAAAGATAGATAACGGTGGGACAGGAAATTTCACGTTTGGCAATATGATCACCTATCAATGCCTGCCCGGCTATTTCATGTTCGGACAATCAAACGCAAGGTGCCTTGTGAATGGGAAATGGTCCAAGATATACAGTAAATGTACGAGTAAGTACAGTCTCGTATAAAATATGTTTTGTTCTGTCGTTCGTTTCTCATCGATCAGTATTTGTAGAACTCTCGTGCAATAAACCAAAGCTTCCATCTGGAGTTACCGTTCGTGGCCGTTCGTACTTGTATCAGGATCAATTGACTTACATATGTCCTGGTGGTAAGAAGCAAGGATTAATCACGTGCAAAGTAGACGGACATTGGAGTGACCCGCCAGTCTGCGACGATAATTAATAATGCGGTTTCTTAATATAATGGCAAGCTTATACCTGAATGTAAAATAAAACATTAGAGTAAACTTATGTCACAGTTTTTTTATTAAATGCTAAAATTATTAAATTTTTTATATCTTATAATACTTTCCCATTTTACATCTCATAAGCGTGCTTCCATAAAATAATATCACTGTACAAGAGATTCTATGTATAATGAACCTGAGCGTTGCCCTTAAAATGTTCTGCGTGTTTATTTAAATCCAGAATAAATTAAGGCTCCCGCGAATGCTTGTTAATGAATATATAATACTGAGCGTTCGGTATGTTCCTAATTTCATTATCTAAAGGAGTAGACAGAAACAGACTTATCATCGATGTAAAACGGTAATGCATTATTACATTGAGTAGTTAAAAATGTGACCCAATAGTATGTTTCGGAAATTAGCAGCACATCGTGAGTGTCGAATGTAAAAAAAGAATAAATATATATGTAACAACATATTATTAATAATTCACCACATATACACATCTGTTGACAGAGTACACTGCATTTTGGTATAAATAGGATTCATACACGTATAAACACACTGCATCGAAGTATCCGAGGAAGAGCAATGGAGGATAAAAGCATAAAAATAATTTTTCAGTGTGAAAGCTTTGAGTCACTTAGAATTGTCTAACATTGGTATGATAAAAACGGAGCACCTTTTTTATGATATTCAACATGTATTAGCATGGCTACACTGAAATGAATCAATCCTTAACAAATTTTTAGTACTCAGCACTCCTAACTCCTTAAAACCGTACCTAAGCTCAATTAACATAATTTCATTTATAGAAAGACTTTAAATTATTAAGCATTTAATTTCCGAGGATTCGTAATATTACTTAGTAAAACTTAAATGCATACACTGGCTTTCAAAAAATTTCATTAAACAAAATTTCTCACAAAACGATACCCCCCATTCATATGTTCATGTGTGCGAACGTATGAATGTTAAGTACTATTAAACATACTGTAGAAAGAAACAAATATCCAAAAGCTTAGCCATACTAACATAATAATTTACCTACGTCACTGAACACATTTCAAAGCTCTGACTTTGAACTATGAGAATACTTAGGTTTCAATTCTTCGATTCGCTTAATGAAGTCTGTCTTCTCTATACAGCCGTCGCATCTTTCGTCCCAGTCGCTCAGAATTTTCTTCAAGTCGCGCACCTTGAGCTTCTTCAAATCGACGGTGTTAATGTCAATCTGCTTCTCTGAAAATAAATGTTGATATCGTTGGACGGAGAAGCAGAGCGTGCGTAAATAATTTTGACCATAGAAATACAATTAGAAGTGCGCTTACCGAATCGCAAATCACATATTTGTGCGTCCATCTTCTTCAGCTTCTCGCATACTTTATTCGCAGGCATAGACCAAGATATAGGTTTACTTAATTCACCCAAGATACCCGTTGCAGATTCTTCCAAGCCACCTAAATAGTAGCACTAGGAAAAAGAGAAGTTTCAATTGTGAGAGATACAAATTGATCGTGCTTGTTATCGTCAGTCGTCAACCTTCAACATAAAAAATACTTACGAATCTGTTTTCTTTAGATTTAGTGCCCTTACAAAAATCTTTAAACGCCGCCTCTATTTCCTTAGTATCCTTCTTCGCATCGTCACTCAAAGTATTCACAAATTTCTCCACAGTAGATATGCATACTGGAACATTAACAAAATGAATGAAATCGGTAAATAGGGCTAAGAAATATAGAGCAATTAGAATACAAATATATATATATATATGCATTTATTTACCTTCACACTCGCCATTCTTTAAAGCACTTACAGCGCATATTATCCCAATAACCATAAACAGAGTTAACACCAATGAAGTGTTCATCTTGTACATGTACACTCTACACAGAAATAATTATTGAACATGTTAATGTTGTAATAATAGAGTAATAATTGTAGTTTATTTCGATCTAACTTAAAGCTACATAGTTCCACGGGAAACTAAAATTGCATTACTTGTTCCTTTGAAATCGGAACGAAAGAGTAATACAGAACCCTTGACACTATTTAGTGAATTAAAGGTTGGCGTGAATTAATAAAAGAATGATCGAGATTTACAAGGTTAGTAAGAATAAGGATAGAGTCTGAACTCACGTGGCCTTGCGCCAGCAAACTAATTCGTATATAACTTAGAAAATATTCACTCTTCTACCGCAACGCAAGTGTATCGAACTTTTAATTCATTCGCTTATTATTTCAACGAATTCTTAACGCAACTACATCGGTTTCTTCCACACTTGGCTTTATACACGTTGGATGCTGTCAAAAACCCGGAATCCCAGCTGGCGCATCCTGATTGGTCTAAATGTGCCGTGACTCGCGTTTCGCACAGCGGTCCCTCATTGGTTAATGCGACTCTGAAAAAATGGGAACAATTCGCTGACAGAAGAAAGCGTGTGCATGTATGCATACTAGGGTGGCTCTTACTTATAGCGAATTCGGGAGAGCTGCACTGGGCGCACTGAGTGCGAATTTTAACCAATCGGAACCGAAAAAGTTCACACTCCTCGCTTCCGATTGGCTAAAATTCGCACTCAGTGCGCCCAGTGCGGGTCTCCCGAATTCGCTATTACTCTTGGTAAAATTTTTTTTCAAGATTTTCTTCGGGACACCCTCCAGAATAGTTCCAAATAATTAAAAAAAAATCCGTGTAAAGTTTGAGCTCGATTGGATAACAGGAAAGGGTGCCACTGGACCCTTAAACATTTAAATCATTAACAGCTCGCGAAGTCGATTTTATATATCTTCCAAATTATTGATTGGATAAAAAAATATGTCAAACAGAAGTTGTAGATCCGGACAAGGAGCATCTTTTAAGTTCTATTACTTTTCCTCGCGCGACAAACGGTTTTCAAAAAAAGGTCGAAAAACTAAAAAAAAAAACTTTTTCCCCTTAAATTTTAAAAGTTTAAATGCTTCTAGAACACTTTTTATTTATGAAGGCGAACAAAAAAAATGGAATTTTTTTCGAGGACTAAATAACTGCATTTTTCCTTTGAACACTTGCTTACTAAATTTCACTGGGTAAACAGCAGTTCGTCCTGCAAAATTCATAAAATATGGCCTTTGCTTTCAATAATTGCTGCTGTTCAAGAAGACTAGAAAAACTAGAGTTGAGAAAATCCAGGAACCAATAAAGCCATCAAATTTTGTTAGAAGTCGGTCCCCAAATCCTAAGGACGAAGTAAGCAATATAGTTAGGAAGCGTGCTTCGACCACCGTCCAAAAGTCTCGAATTAAATTTAACGTAATCCATCCAACTACATTAATGAGCAATTAGAAGCTAACTCTAAGTAACTAAACTTACAGCTAAACTTACAGCTAACTCTAAGTAAGTTTGAACATTCCCGCGCAACCTCACGACCATCAAACGGATCAAACGCATCAAAAACCGTTCCGTTTCCAACAGCGCAGGAACAGACCCAAGAGTTTCCGGATTATACTATCAAAATTTAACGAAATAGAATTGTTCTGTTATTAATTCCGAGAATGTTGAACTCTGGAAATTGTAGTTTAAAATTCATTACGGTGCGTGGTGCAACGCGGTTAATAGCGAATTCGGGAGACCCGCACTGGGCGCACTGAGTGCAAATTTAAGCCAATCGGAAGCGAGGAGTGTGAACTTTTTCGGTTCCGATTGGCTAAAATTCGCACTCAGTGCGCCCAGTGCAGCTCTCCCGAATTCGCTATAAGTTATACGGTGTCTCGGATAAAATGTTATGTTTTTCTCAGGGAGCAGGTATTAGATAGAAGAATTGAGAATCATAAACATTATTTATAAATTCGATCTGAATGAAGAATTTAGCTCATATTTGCTATTAGATATAAGAAGCTGAAATATAAAATTTCATCAGATTTTTCAATCGCCAGACACCCTATATAAATACATACGTATGGCGCTTAACGTTTACCAACTGTTGTTTGTAAATGCCTCTTGAATTTCACTGAAATCAGTTAAATTTCTGAGCTCTAAGGACAACTGAGAAAATACTACTAATCGTTTAATTATGCATTTGTTACAACTGTATGTAATTTTGTTTTGAATAGTTATTCTATATATAGACAGTTTTGTAAAAAGTTGTAAATAAAAAGTAATTATTCGAAACGTAACCTTGTCGTTACAGTGTTCCCTGTTCCCTAGGCTCGCTTCCACCTCGCGATAAAGATTCGTCGCCGGTCCCGATCCTATATCGCGAGAGAATACTGTATTCTATAACTCACACGAATGTAATTATTCTTTACTCTACTGTATCTAAATATAATTAAAGTGGAAGCTAAAAGAAGCGCGCGAATGTATACCTAAACAATTTGTTACATAGGTTTCCCACTCCTACTCCGCAGGATCTGCAAAGGAAGCTGTACTTCTTAGTGGAGCAGCTTCAGCACATGGCTGGCGAACTCCCTCCGAAATATCAAATGCGCCTTCCTTATGAATTATTATCTGGCTTGGCTAATTCTCTATTGAACGACACAATATTCGAGATAGTTAAGGGGTTGATGGAAATACAGCATGTTACGGAGAAGCATCTCTTCCAGCAACGTCTTCAGCTGTTGAATCAGCAGAAAATCGAAATGCAAGAAGCACTGTCGTCGACAGCGGTAGACGAGGATAGAGTTGCGATAAAAGTAGCTTTGATCAAGAAGCATAAAGAGGAATTGAAGCAAATGGACATGAAACTAGTTCTGCAATTGGATCAGAAAGTTACGGACCAACAGAGCATCTTGGAGAAGGCTGGTGTGCCTGGCTTTTACGTTACAAACAATCCTATAGAGATTCAAGTACAAATGAGACTATGCGACTTTATAATTAGACTTAGCGAAATGGATGTTCCCGATTAACCTAGCCGTCGACCACTGGTGTTTAAATCCACTGCTCTTAAATGAAATTTTTAGTTGTACAATTCGTTATAACTATTTATTAACCAACAGATTGTACAATAAGTTAATATAGTTTCTGCATTTGTACAAGTGATACTTTTTTTAAAAATAACTGCTTACTTTTATATAAATAGTTTAAAGGGAAACGCAACTGATTATCTCGGGAATTCTAAAAGCTGGAACATAAGCAGTCATGTATTTATAGAAAATATACTTGTTTTATTAATTAAGCTCCTGATGTTGCCTCGTTACGAATTATGTACATACTTTATCTGTTTTTATATAGTAAACAGTACTGTATGATACAGAACAAAAAATTTTCTACATATAAACGATAAATCTTATTTACACTGTATCGTAAGCATTAAATTCCAGTTATTGAATTATTACACCACATTGCGAAAATAATAAAAGATATATTGTATTTACAATACTATTTGGTTTTCTTTTTTCTTACTAAAAAAAAAAAGCTTATAAAAGAAGATAATCGTGGCACCTTGGCAGTAGCATTAATTTTCTGTTTCTTCCATTGCGATTCTTTCAACTCTTCACGCATCGATTAAAGAAATGTATACTTTATTAACAAGATTTCGATGAGATTAATCAATAGAACCTTTAATTATCTTTTCGGAGTTCCAATAGAATCAATTCTCTGTCTTTATATTCCAACGGTACTATATAAAACAGTACGTGTCATAGTGAACTCTGAAGCCCAATGATTCCCGAAGGACCCCGAGCACGTGAAATTGTATGCTTTAAACTACATAAGTACTTAGCTTTTACACAGCGGAGTTATCACGTTTACTCAGAAGTGGGGCGGCTTGCGACGACGAAATATTAAGATCTACATGTTTCTGATGTTGGAAAGTGTTGGCTGTGTCCGTCTCCGCGAAACATATGCGGTAAACGTCTTCGAAAGTGGTGGCGAAATGAACCTCCAGGCCATCCGTGATATATTTAGGCAGATCGTTGAAATCCTTCTTATTCTCCTCGGGCAGAATTACACAGGTCACACCGACTCGTTTCGCCTGTAAAACAGATTAAGCGCTCTGCACAAAAGCAACTAGATTCCAACGAATCAAGAGAGTCGTTTGTACTTACAGCGATTGTTTTCTCCTTGATACCACCAACGGGAAGAACTTTTCCCATGAGACTAAGTTCTCCAGTCATCGCGACGTTCTGCCTGATCGCCTTATTCTTAGCGAGCGAGACGAACGCTATCGCGATGGTAATGCCCGCGCTAGGACCATCCTTGGGAGTCGCGCCTTCGGGCACGTGGAGATGTAAGTGAGAATCGTAGAGGAAACTGTTCGTCGGGTCTTCTTGGCTCAGAAACTTCCTGGCTACCGTCATCGCTATGCGTATAGACTCCTTCATCACGTCACCCAAGTGACCGGTGACTTCGAAGGTGCCCTCGGACTTCTTTGCACTCGCAGGCTTCCTAATCGTCGTCTCGATGAACAAAGTGGAGCCTCCCATGGCGGTCCATGCGAGACCCATAACTACGCCAGGCGGCGTCACTTCGTACATTCTGTCATGCGTGAATACAGGCTTCCCAACGAAATCGTGCAAGTTGTCCGGCGTCACGTCCACCTTCTCCGTTTCCTTCTTCACGACTTTGAACGCCACTTTTCTATGAACTTTCTCTATGTGCTTCTGGAGACTCCTCACGCCGGACTCACGGCAGTAAGATTTGATTAGCGAATTCAGCGCGTTGTCGTTTATATTAATCTGTTTCTCGGAGAGACCGGACTCGGTCATGGCTTGCGGCACCAGGTACTGCTTAGCGATCGCGAGCTTCTCTTCCGCGACGTAACCCGACATGTCTATCATCTCCATGCGATCTCTGAGAGGCTCCGGGATAGTGTCTATCACATTCGCCGTGCATATGAAGAGGACTTTGGACAAGTCCACGGCCACGTCTAAATAGTGGTCCAAGAAGTTCGCGTTCTGTTCTGGGTCCAGCATTTCGAGGAGGGCCGAAGCTGGATCACCCTGGTGGCCTCTAATAAAGAGAATACAGTATTCACTGTGATAGTTACGGTTAATCGCTATACGCTATCAACTATTTACGTACTTTCCGATCTTGTCCACTTCGTCTATGAGGATCAGAGGATTTTCAGTCTTGGTCTTCTTCAAGCATTGAATAACTTTGCCAGGCATAGCTCCCACGTACGTTCGCCTGTGACCTTTGATTTCTGCAACGTCTGTCATTCCACCGACGCTGAATCTGAAATACTCTCTATTAAGCGCGCGAGAGATCGATTTGGCTATCGAGGTCTTTCCAACGCCTGGCGGCCCATGGAAGCACAATATTTTCCCCTGCGTCGAACCTTTCAATTGGCTGACAGCAATAAATTCTATATTTCAAAGGAAATAAAGAGTAAATATATATATCTATACAATTATTGATACGTCAAGTATACAATTACCTAGAATTCGCTTTTTTATGTCGTCCATTCCATAATGATCTTTATCCAAAATCTCAATAGCCTGTTGAAGATCTAAATTTTCAGAGCTGGTGAGGCCCCAAGGCATAGACGTAAGCCAATCCAAGTAATTTCTTGTGACACTGGAAAGAAAATTAGTTAGAGGTAACGTCTTCGTTCTATTGTGAACAGTAATGAAACTTCTCGTAAGATAGATATTAAATTTTACACACTTGAATTCGCTACTATGACTTTCCAAGAAATTCAATTTCGTTAACTCCTCTTCTATCACATCCATTACCGGCTTTGGGACTGTTTTCTGCCTTATTCGCTCTCTATACTTCTCTCCTATTGCATCTTTGTCATCCTTCTCTAAGCCCAATTCCTTCTTAATGACTTTCAATTGCTCGTGAAGAATATACTTCCTGTGCTGCTGCTTCACTTTTTCTTCCACCTCTCTGCCAATCTTTTGTTGAAGCTTGCTTAACTCGTACTCTTTCTTCAATAGCGCGAGCGATAATCTTAATCTTTTTAAAATCTAGAAACAGAATCGTTTCTCTCCTTATTAATAGGATCGATCGTTTCAGCCACATATTTAAAGCGCCGCACTTACATCCATTTCTTCTAGCACTTGCTGCAGCTCCTGAGCATCGGCTCCTGTCAAGGCTGCGCCCAAGTCGCTCAAGTATACTGGATTATCCACAACCCGTTGACCTTGATGTAACATTTGTTGCAAAGACTCGCGATACAATGGATTCATACTTATTATATCGCGAATTGTTTTAATTAACTCTTGCGTTAAAGCCTGCACATCGAATGAAAGTCTTAAAACACTTATCGAAACAAAGATGCACACGGTAAAAGACATTCCAGAATGATCGTGCACACTTACCTTAATTTCCTCGGTCTGTCGAAATTTCTCGTGCGTGATATTTACAACTTCTACCATCAACAATGGCTGAGAACCAGCTTGAGAGGCAGGGTCCGCCGCGTTAACTTTTTCTTCGGGTTTCTCTGCTGCTTTCTCTGGCTCCTTACTTTCAGGAGCACTTACTTCTTCGACCCTGGAAACCTTCTCTGTCTCTGGAACCTTGACATCTATCTTTCTACGCGTTAACGATCTACGGCTTGTTTTGCCACCAGTTACTGATTCGTCTACAGGGACGTGAATTGTTGTATTTAGTAGCGGAAACGTCAGTTTCATCTCTGTGTGGTAGGTAGCAGAGTATTTATATACAAACTATACAAACACTTGTAAAAAAATGTCATTTGAAATTAATTTTTAATAGAGTACGAGACGAGTGGTTCTTCGCACTAGAAGAACGTTACTTTCTGCTGTCCCGAATCGTTAAAAATATATAGAAACATAGAATCAAGTTAAATCTCGGTTACATACCCTGGGTAAATTTCGGAGTAATATCTTCCAAAATCTGACCAACAATTTTAATCCTTCGATGCGCCATTACAACTAATCTTAAACGATTCCCTAAATCTTGCACTTCGTGTATCTGTGCAAACGTTCCAACAGAGTAAATATCATCTAAATTTTGTACAAGCTCTGCTTCATTTCTACCAAAATAATCACATCCAAGCATAAGAATCAGAGTGGTTTATACATTCAAACGGCGTACGTACGTCACTTACTCTTCTGTTTTCTTCAAGAAAATGCCGACGTAAGGTTGATTCAATTTTACTTTCCTACGAATGAGATCCATAAGTATCGGATTGCTAAGCTCAACAAGCTTAATAAATCTTGGAAATACTGGATTCCTATTAATCGCTATAACAGGCACATGGGGCCACACTTCCGGCACAACGACAGTCGCTGGCAGAGAAGCTGGATCGTCAATTGGGTCCCCATTGCTTTCGCTGAAAATCGAATGCAAAGCGTCGTAATTTCTCTGTACGCTGCTGGCGCAACGGAATGAAAATATTGCGTCAGTGACGGAGAGAGAGATGAAGTGAAAAGGATTAGGAGATTTAGACAGAATGAATAGATTTACTTCGGTGGATCCCTGTCGTTGGATTTCTTGGTCGCGAACGATCTGACTGAAATCACAGCGGCGGTGTGCCGACGATAGCGTGCATTTCTGGCGAACGGACCGAAATACTCGGGAAGCTCTGCCCGTCGAAATTGCGGCCGCAGGTGCGCCGACAATTCTTCAAAATCCGTGCGATGACTTCTGCAGAATGACCGAAGGCTCGTCACACGGTGCCGAAACACAGGCAGGATCTTGAAATTGACCGCTGTCACGAAACGCATCGTCCCAGAATTTCACCACGTTTCACATAAACGTTAATCGCTCGTTCGATCTGCAGTAGATGTTGTGTAAGGTTATAACCGCGATCCGGCACACGATCAGTCTGATGAAACCTTTACTAACCTAGAAGAGACTTTTTTCGCGCGTTAGTCAGCCGTTTGTGCGCACTAAGATTAAATATCTCGTTCATTGATTCCAATTGATTCGATTGTCGGTATTGATATAAGCTCACATTTTCTTTCTTTTTTTCCCCAATACTTCGTGTGAAATTTTTTAACGAAACAGCGGTCTGAAAAAACGGCGATACTCGTTTGTTAGTTCCGATATCATCACGCATGCAACTTTATAATTGTGTGGTCGAACGTATGCATGCGGACGTGTGCAATGTTTCACCAGAAACTCAACAAGACCTGCTGTAGATTTGTTCGAAAAGATTCTTCTTAATGTAATTGAAATCGAATGCAAAATTCTGTCCCAGCTTTCGTAGAAGTAGACGTTCTGATAAGAGTTGTGGATAATAAAGTTGCTGGCACTTTTCTTGTTAATAATTTCATATATTTAGGAAACAATGGTAAACTGAATATAATTGACAATGGAAAGACAGTCAACATGCTCGAACTCGAGTTATTCAGGATTCTCATTGAGGGATCCTAATAATAATGAGAGATTCGAAATTTATCCAGTTAACAGCATTGCAAAATCTGGTCGAAGTCATCCATCGGACTTGAGGAACCTTAACTCGAGTAATGTTCCCTTAATGCTGGTTCATTGGATGAATAGGTTTTTTGTTAATGGGATTAAATAACTCTCTTATCGTCTTCGCAATTATAGGTATTATATGTTCTGCTAATATCAGTAGGCAAAGTTTGAATCAGCAACCAAAAACTTCAGTTGTGTCGGATAACGAGGATGAATTCTTTCAGAAATTAAAATCTCAGATTGACAGAGATCTTCTATCGTAAGGAACTTCTTATCGTATCGGATTGTTTATATTTTAGTTGTAACTTTTCATATTCTTTTGCAAACATAGATGTTCGAAAGAAAACTACAAGCCCAACAATACTTATCCAAGTGTGTACTCGTCAAGAAAAAAAAGACCTATAATCGACGAAGAAACTCAAAGTATAATTAAAAGGTTTAAGAAAGACACAGAGGACAAAAGCGCTGTACAAACGTTACATGATACAGATATGCAGTTTAGTCTTGCTCATAATAATAATAGAAAAAGGACACGCGACGAGTCAACGATTTTAATTCCTGACGATACGCAGGAGAAAAATTTGTTCACCCCTAATTTTTTAAATACGAAATTCAGGTATTTCTCTCTAGAATAAAGTCGATGCGCTACGATGGTATGAATCGTGCATATGTTATCCGCGTGGCTTTATTTAGTTATGCAGGATGTAATCATAGTCTAAACCGCCTCGCATAATTTCAGAAATGCCCCTACTAAATATGTATTTCAAATGAGTTCAAAGATACAAAGGAACAATATTTTACCCTGCTGCACAGAGGAAGTAAACATTATTCATACAGAATACGAAGAAATGGTATTTTATGACATGACGTATCTCACTCCTCCAGATAACAATTCAAATGAGGTATAGCGTTCATGACAGTAAAATATTACAACTACTCAAATGTAGAATACTACTAAAATATTTCACCTAATTCATAATATATGTAACCATAGTGATAATAAATCGTTAAATTTATAGGATCTTTCTCTAATTGATTGTATTTCTTGCGTTTTGAATCGCCCGCTCAATTCGTTCGTGATTTTCGCGCGTAATTCAATTCAAGCGTTAAAGGCGGGATTTCCTATCAGCGTCAAACGCGTGCTTCTGAACGTTGCTTTTGGTTTCTTATCTCGTTTATTATTTACAAGTTTTAACATTTATGAACATACATATAAATAAACAATACTTTACTTGTTGTTTTTAATTTATTTGATATTTCTCTCCACACATTTTCTTTGACTACATAGTTTTTGTAATCTTTGTTACTAGTACGTTACTAGTATCATATTTTATATCAATTTTTCGTCCTCAGAAGAAAACTGTAATTTCGTCGACATGTTTTTACGCGTTATCGAAAATCATCCAAGATAGATGAAATAAATTTATGTAATGCCACTGCCGGCAAAACTTTAATTATTAATTCTTTATTTTATTCAGGGATCGGTGGACTTGGGCTGTCCCTAGACACCAGCGAATTGACGCCAGCGGTTTCACGCACACATTACCACCGCTCCTGTAAGTGTCTAGGGACAGCCCGAGTCCACCGATCCCTGATTTTATTATTAACTTATTACTAGCTTGATTTCAAGTTGAGACTGTTGAGAGAATTTTGTGCTAGGGTATTGGCAGCGTGTGTGTTCGATAGGGTGCCTCTCCCAAAGCGAGTTTGAATTTTTTCACGAAATCGCTTATAATGTATTATCGGAAAATACAAGGAGTTTGGTACACACCATAATAACTACTGTAGTTCTAATAATTAGTTCTCGCGGTCTATTTTAATATTCTCAAATAAGATGGATAAGTATATTTTAATTTGCACTGCTCTG
Source organism: Andrena dorsata (assembly GCA_929108735.1). Lineage (NCBI taxonomy): Eukaryota > Metazoa > Arthropoda > Insecta > Hymenoptera > Andrenidae > Andrena > Andrena dorsata. The sequence goes on along the minus strand of OV815488.1, from coordinate 77,948,296 downwards.
GAATTGAAAAATATAGGGGTGGCTAAACTACTTTTAACAAGTAGTTCCAAAGATAACAGAAGCAGTACTTCTTCCGACAGTCCACTTCATTTTGCTATTCTAAATGATGACACGGAGATTATTCAGATGTTTCTGGATAAAGAAGTTAATGTTGAAAATTTCAATGGTAAAACTGCACTTCACAATGCAGTTAAAAAGATGGAAACGGAAATTATTCACGCTGCTAACAGGAGCTGCAAAAAAATTATGAACCTTCTATCAAGTACTATCGGTGATAATGGAAACGATGCTGTAACTTCTTGTCATATTGCAGCGGACACAGGGTATCTAGAAATTGTTTAGCATTTTTTAAAATATGTAGCTCACGTTAATTCTGTTTGTACCTTCATGTTTAGGAAACATTGTCCACCATTACACCTTGCAGTTGACAAAGGTAATGAAGAAATTACCAAATTGTTTTTAAACACAGGAGCTGATGTAAATGCCAAAGGAAGACACGATACAACTGCTCTTCATATTGCAACAGAGAAAGGGAATTCAAAAATTGTTGAGCTCCTTTTAAAACATGGAGCTGACGTTGATTCTGCGTATACTTCTACGTCTAGGGAAGGTTATACATCCCTGCACCTTGCTGTTGAAAACCAGCACGAACAAATTACCAAATTGCTTTTAAATAGCGGTGCTAATGTCGATGCTAGAGGCAACGATGGTTATACACCACTGCACCTTGCTGTTGAAAACCAGCATGAACAAATTACCAGGTTGCTTTTAAATAAAGGGACTAATGTAAATGCTAAAGGAGCCAATGGAACAACTTGTCTTTGTATTGCAACAGAGAAACGGGATTTGACAATTATTAAGCACCTTTTAAAACATGGCGCTGACGTTAATTCTGCGTATACCACTCGGCACGGTTATACACCAGTGCACCTTGCTGCTGAAATAGGTGACGAAGAAATTATCAAATTGCTTTTAAGTAGCGGTCCTAATGTCGATGCCAAAGGCGACAGTGGTGTAACTTCTCTCCATATCGCAACAGAGAGAGGATATTTTCAAATTGTTGAGCTCCTTTTAAAACACGGAGCTGATATTAATTCTGCATATACCTCTACAATTCGGGAAGGTTATACATCGCTGCACCTTGCTGCTGTGAAAGGTGACACAGAAATTACCAAATTTTTTTTAAGCAATGGAGCTAATGTAAATGCCAAAGGAAGACACAATACAACTGCTCTTCATATCGCAACAGACAAAGGGCATTCAAAAATTGTTGAGCTCCTTTTAAAACGTGGAGCTGACGTTAATTCTGCGTATACCTCTACATTTCGGGAAGGTTATACATCGCTGCACCTTGCTGCTGAAAAAGGCAACGAAGAAATTACCAAATTGCTTTTACGTAATGGTGCTGATGTAAATGCTAAAGAAATACATGATATAAGTTCTCTTCATCTTGCAACGCAGTGGGGGCATTCAAGTGTTGTTGACCACCTTTTAAAATGTGGAGCTCATGTTGATTCTGCATCTCGGGAAGGTCACACACCATTGTACCTAGCTGTTGAAAACCAACATGAAGAAATTGTTAAGTTACTTTTAGAATGCAGAGCAAACGTTCATACTGACGATAAGGATAATAAAACTATACTACATTTTGCTGTTGCAAAACAAAATTTAACAATTGTCAAGCATATTTTAAAACATTGTCCTGATCTATATAAGGAAAGCAACAGCAGCGTTTTTAATGTTGTGATGCAGAGCGAGGGAATCGTCAAGTACCTACTTCGATATGGTTTTACTGTCAACCCTAAAGACGCAAATAATGTTATGCACGGTGCTTTTGAGCAACAACATTTGGAACTTGTCAAAGAACTCTTAAAAAACGGTACTGATGTTAATATGTTATGTTGCACAGCGTGTGGAAAATGTTGTATACCTTTACATGTTGCACTCTTAAACATACAAAACGAATTAGCCAAATTATTGATAAGCTATGGAGCTGATGTAAATGCACAAGATGAAACTGGAAGACTACCAATATCTTATACTATCGAGTGTGCCAATTTAGAAATGACCAAACTACTTTTAACTAATAAAGCTAATGTAAAAGATAATCCTGAACTACTAAATATTGCTGTCAGTGTGGGACATAGAGAAATCATTGAAGTTCTTTTACAACACGGTGCTGATGTTAACGCTAGTGATAAATACGGAAGAATGCCATTGCATTTTATTATTTTAGACAATGACAAGAAATGGTTTGATTGTGAAGTGCCTGGTATTAATGTTAAGACAGAAATTGCCAAATTGCTTCTAAGTAGGGGAGCTAATGCAAACACCAGACTTGAAAATTCCATGACAATGCTTCATGGTGTTATTGAGGAAGAATATGTAAAAGTGGTCGAGGCTCTTTTGGAATATGATGCAGATGTTAATTCCATGTGTGAAGGTGACATGACACCGCTCCATCTTTCGGCCGAAATAGGTAATTATGAAATTGTGGAAATGCTTTTGAAGAAAGGAGCTAATATAAATGCTAAGAACCGCATTGGTGAGACTGCTCTTGAATTGGCAATAGAGCGAGGTAATACAAAAGTTGTAGAACTATTGCTAAAATGCAGTGCCAAAGTTGATAGTTCGATTCATGATCACTGTGGGCTACCACTCCAGATAGCTGTGATTAATAGATTCCCAGATATTGTCAAGCTTCTCTTAAAATTTGGTGCCAACGTTGATGATACAGATCTATTTGGCGACACAGTACTTCATTGTGCTACTAGGAGTGGTCATGCACATATCGTTAGAGTCCTCCTAGAACACGATGCTGATATTACTATTATGAATAAGCACAAGCACACTGCCCTTGATTTGGCTATAAATGGTATTAAAGCATCTCCTGCTAATGATTGGGTTTCTGCTAATAATTATACCCATGATGCTGATGAAATCTCTAATTATGTAACGATAGCTGAGATTCTTAAACGTCACATAATTAAGGTGAAAGCTGCAAATTTACACGCAGTTGCCAAACGTGTACTATCAATTAGTAGCGATGATGAAGAGCAAAGTAATTTGAATGAATCTGACGAAGAAATAGTGTGCGTGTATAGTAAGAAGGTTCGTAAGGAAAGAAGTTTGGCCAGATATGATTTTCAGGATGAATGTGAGAAGGAAGTAGCAAGCATGAAAAGAGAGAAGTTTGCTAATACTAATATTACATTTTATGATATCTTGATAAAAGACGTAAGTCAATTAGCAATGTACGCGAGAAGTGAAAGTATAGTAGAGGCCCTCGGATCCGACAGTTACAAAGAAAAATTTCCGATTTATGCAAGTATGATAAAGAATAATTTTGGGAAGGGGGAGAAAAGGAAAGAGTTTCTGGAACAGGGTAAAAAAAATTTCTATTCTTTCTTTAAAAATATCCCTGACTTACCACGTGTCTGTACCGAAAAAATATTTAGTTACTTAAATGATGAAGATGTAAGAGTGTTAATAGACGATTACAAGGCTATTGTACTTTGTTAGTTCATATGTGATAATTAGTTCTAACGTACCTAAAATAGTATACGCTTAAGTTAAGGAGAAGTGTTCAAACATGTGAGGGCAGTCATAGTTTGTATCGATATTTAAATGTTTTGATTTTAATGTTACAAAAGTTATTTTTTTTTTAAATAGTCCGCCAACAAGTGATCCAATGTTGTGACTTGCCTCGCCTGCCTCGTTATATTATCGTTACCAATACAATATGATACATTATATATCCAGATACGATCTGCAAAATGCAGTAAACTTTTATAACTTATTTTTTATCAAAATAAAATATATATTATATGAAGTAGGTCTACTCCATGGACCTGAAGGACAGTGCCTAGTTCCGGGGGGTTACAACGAAAGACGGAAGGGGCTGCGATTTGAGGGACGACTCGTGGTGTCCTATGTAGCCGAGTATAAGTTTTGGAAATAGCGTCCTTCATTGTATATCCTTGTGACGCTGTTGTGCAAAACGGTGCAAAGCGGTATTGCAAAGTAACACCAGTGACTTCTACGGCATTCAACGCACGAATTGGCACAAATAATCAAATTTAGAATGTTTTGCTAGAAGAAATTTTCTACGGTATGGCACAGATCGCACCACCAGTCATCCCTCAAAAATCAGATGGAAGGGGTCGATTCCCCTTCCGTTTTTCGCTTCCATAAATCTAGCTTACGCACTGTCCTTTAGGTCCATGGTCTACTCTGAATTTGGAAATGTACCTGAGTTCATGAACTTGTTATTGCGAGCCTATGTAGGCTTTCCCCCGCTACGCACCGTTAGTATTTATGTCCATTATAAAAAAATTGCGTAGCTCCCCACCCCCCTTTGAAGAAGCCGACCAAAATTACTAAATTTATATTTATCTAACGCTTTATAGTTTCCCGCTTGACGCGCTATGTGGAACGAAAACCACGGGTGTTGCGGGCGATATGGGCTTAAGTGGAACTGAGTGGAACGCACCCAATGTCAGGAGAGGTGTTGTCTGTCAGTAGAGCCGCGCGAGGCGCGTTCAATGTTTTAAAAGGCCCCGCGGTCCACGAATGCTTATCGTAAATTTTGCGGGGCCCTATGTAGGGCCGACACGAGGATGGATGCCCCCAGTATAGGGGCCCTATATTTTTGCACCTGCTTTCTATTTAATTTGTTTATGTAGAAGTTGCACTCTTTTATTATTTAAGCGTGCGATATAGTTTTTTAGCACTCTCTTCGGCTGACGCTGTTATGCGGCGCATAACTTGCACAATAGCTCTAAATATGTAACGCATAGATATTTATTATTATAAAATTTAAAAAAAGTTGACATCGGTCCTGGGACTCCTGGGTGTCAGTCAAAACTTTCCTGAACCATATATGTGCATTTCACATAGCGCAATTTTTCATCAAGCTACCAAAAATATAAAAGACACGAAGAAATTGTAAAAAATATTCTAATCATTCAAAGGCCGACATGTCGCTTACTCGTTAGCTACCTAATGGCCAATTTACGAAAATCTGACGATGTGGGAGCATTGCGAAAGACGAACTTAATACCGAGCGAAAACGACAATGTCTGTTTCTCGCGTTGAAGAGCTGATCGGCTACTTTAAGTCTCATAATAAAATTCGAGAACAACAAAGCCATTCTGCCAAAGTGCACAGCGTAGGATGGAGTTGCGACGGAAAACTGTTGGCCTCGGGTTCATTTGACAAATCTGTTTGCATTTTTTCCCTCGGGCCCGATCGTTTGGTAAACATACATAACCTTTAACACCGGCTTCTCAACTCCAATTCTGTTCAGTGCATTCTTTAAGCATATCTACTATCAGTATTCACTCCTTCAAACAGTTTCTTTATTTTTTTTCGTAGTATATTCCTTATTAATTTCGATTTTCTAACATTTCGAGGTTATAAGCTAGACTTTTATCCGTTGTTTTCATTTTGTAAAAAGTTGGAGTGCTTAATAAAGCTACAGTTTTAGTGTTTTATGCAGTTTATGTAAATAAATAACTACGTTATCCACCCGTGTATTGCAGAAACAAGAAACAACATTTAGAGGACACGGCGGTAGCGTGGACCAACTGTGCTGGCACGCTTTCTACCCAGAATTATTATCCACGGCGAGTGGGGACAAAACAGTACGGATATGGGACACGAGAACACAGAAATGCACTGCGAATATCAGCACAAGAGGGGAGAACATCAATATATCATGGTCGCCCGATGGCAACACGATAGCGGTGGGAAATAAAGAAGACTTAGTCACCTTCATCGATGCTCGAGTGATGAAGATCCGTGCGGAGGAACAGTTCAACTTTGAAGTGAACGAAATTTCATGGAACAAGGACTCCGATACATTCTACCTTACAAATGGGCAAGGTTGTGTACATATTCTTAGCTATCCGGATCTGGAATTGTTGCACGTAATTAAGGCGCATCCAGGGACATGCATTTGCATAGAATTCGATCCTACTGGAAGGTACTTTGCCACTGGATCCGCAGACGCGTTAGTCTCGTTATGGGACGCGGATGAGTTATGTTGTTTGAGGACATTCTCAAGATTAGAATGGCCAGTGAGAACCATATCGTTTTCTTACGACGGGCAGTTATTAGCCGCGGCGTCTGAAGATCTCGTTATAGATATAGGCGAAGTAGAAACCGGAGAAAAGATCGCGGATATACCTGTGGAAGCGGCAACTTTCACAGTTGCTTGGCATCCGAAGCAATATTTATTAGCGTACGCGTGTGACGACAAAGATACTTACGACAGGAAGCGAGATGCTGGAAGTCTGAAAGTATATGGATTCGCCAATGATTAAAATACTATTTTTAGACTTTTCTATTCAAATATATCATTGTATAAGAAAACTATCGAGCTTCTATTCTGCACCTTTCCCGTTAACATAGGTATATTACTAGGGTCAGTTAGCATGGTTATATTACTATATTTTGTTAGCATATATATGTTGCAGTACTATTCATACTTCATTGTTGTGATATTTCGTTGACATGGTTACCAGAACTCCTATCGCTTCGTTTCTGTAGCCTGGATGTATTCCAGCATCAATTTTATACGATCACTAATCTTTTATATCTTGCCTTTGAACAATCATTTTACCAATTTCTTGTCTTTGTAATGCTATGCTTGAAAGACATGGAAACTAACTGTGAGTGCCAGTATACAGTGACATTAACGGACCAAGTTCTACATAGACAGTTTTCTGAGACGAAGGACAACTTTACTCATGTACCCAGTATCCATGAAGTGGACGAAGAGGAGACCGACGAGGAGTATACCTACGATCAGGAAGCCGCTACTCCCAAAGATGTTCAACAAACTGCGAACATTGTAAAAGAGACCGCAGACGATGATTCTCTTTACAGCAATGAATCGTTCTGTTCCGATGTGTCTTGCGACGAATCTGAAGGGACCAATGCGACATCCAGATCGTTTAATGGTTCTCATTTCTCATCTCAAGTCATTGATCGCAAGTGCAGCAAAGAAGATAAGATAGACGAAGAAGAGAGATCTAAGAGCACGGTGCAGGGCAGCGAAGTTGCAAACTCGGTTCGCTGCGAAAGTTCAATATCCGAGGACAAGTTAGCATCCTTGCAGCAGATAAAAAACAGAAGAAAGAACATGACCTTTACGGATGAAGAATTGAGGAAAATTGAATGGGAGAATCAGCTGCTTCTGAGAAAGATAATGGCGCAGCAGAAACCGAAGGAGAAGATACTACGGGATGCTGCGCCCCAGGGTCGAGTTAGCAGCTCTGCGGTAAACAGGAAGAAGTTACAGAGGAAGATCGAAAGTGAAAATATAGTATGTATTCGTGCTCGAGTTCGCGCAGGGTCTGCGATTACTATTACTGTTAAAATGATATTTACATTTTCAGTTACTGCTTCAGAGGATACAACAGACTAAATCGCGCGTTGCGAACACCATGACAAAATCTGGTTGCAGGAAGACGTTTCTTTAATCTCTAATAAAGAAGAACTATTTTTATATATTTCATACTAATCGGGGAACGTTTTCCAGTGTTTGATAGATTTTTACCCTTAAAAGCAAGGATCTGTAGTACAAATCTTACGGTTGTGATTTACTATATTCGGTGTGCCATAGAATACCAAGTTATAAGTGGAAATGATACTTCATTGAAAAATAAAAAAAACATACGTGGACACTGATGAGAATCTCTTTTTAAAGTGTCCTCGTTGGAATACAGTTTAACGCGAGGAGGATGTGAATGATTGAAACACAGCAGGTACCAGTCTTGAAGTGTAGGTACACATTTTTATTTCGTTTTGTATACATCACAACTTTGTAAAATGTTTTGAAAACTTACCGAAGAAATTCTACAAGTCAAGACTATAAAAATCACAGTTCTCACTCGTTCCAAGTAACTTAATCATCACCTTTTTACGTAACACCAAGACCAACGTTCTTTGAGTATTGTGACCACCCATTTTTTTTACGTACGCGTAGAAAGTACAAACAAGAACAAAGATAATAAGACCAAGAGGCAAATATCCATAAACTCAAAGCTTCCATTTTTTACATCCGCATGCTCGCCTTCTTGATTAATCTGTGCTTAGAATGTTGTAAAAAAATCACACTTCGAATTCAAGTGTAGGACTTTGGTTGGTCGAGAGTATAAAGGAAAAAAAGAAAACAAAGATCGTGCGATCTTGCGTCGATAGAAGAATTTTCAACGTACCACATTAAAGTCCTAATAATATAACACAGATCTCAACAAACGACAACGTGAAGATTTAACTAGTACGAAATCAATTTTGACCGTATTATGCGAGGTACTATTCAACAAGATATCACAAAGATGCGAAACATGAATAATAACAAAAGCCAGCCGGTAGCGTTCAAGCGTTATCGATCACAAAAGTGCCGCTAATAAATACATCGTTACTTTCCGTATTAGAAAATATCGGATATCTTGGGAACGAGATTAGTCTTCGTGCTTCTTCTTCCAAGATTCTGTGGATGACGGTGTCCATATTGTACTGAGCGAACGAAACGGATCGAATCCTGATCTTTCCTGGAAAAAAGAACAAGCAAAAAAAAAATAGTTAAGTAATATAAAAGAATGCATTCCCGGAAAATTTTCCAATGATATAATTATTCTCTCACTTGTGTATCTGGTTCTGTTTGCAACGAGGACAGCTGCGAGGCTACAGGCGGTGTAGCTGCACCCCATGGACCTGCAGCCCAAACACCACCTGTGTTCACCCCCCAAACACCACTTCTTTCCTCCCCTACTGCTGCTCTAGTGTACAATGGTTCCCAATTTGTTTCGATCGTCGCCCAGTTGTCTGGAATCCGCGTTACAATTGTTAATACCCACTTGTTAATATACGTGTATCACGAACTCTACCTCTTAAGGTGTCCGTTAGCATTGGAGGCTTCTCCGAGGTCTTTGGCGATTCCAATTGAAATCCACTTGTACTGTCGGACAATAGATTGAACATGGGATTATTATCTTCCCATAACTGGCATCGCGTATCTTCCTCGGGACTCTCCAGCTCCATCAAGGGTTCATCCGTCTCTGGAAGATCGTCGTACGGCACCAGTTCCCGTTCGAACTGCAAGCGCAGAGAATGTGAAATTCAAGAAGTTCATAAAACTCGAGGAGCCCGAGGATTGCTAGCTTTCAATTACCGGTGGTTCCGTGAAAGCGTTGATGAAGTAACTATTCGAATGCTGCGAGCTGTTTTGTATTTTCAGAGAATCCTGATTAAGCGGCTTCTCCTTCTCGACAGACTGAACACAGAGAGGTGGAGATTGCGATACCATTCTGTATTCCTTCGTGCTCTGCATCGATTCCTGATTCGATTGCTGTTTACTGTAATCTACATCTTTGGCGTCGTTACTGAAGACCATCGACAAATTATGCGCGGTCGTTTGGGGCTTGTGTAACTTATTTAAGCTCGAGAAGGGCGAGATGCTCTCCTGGTTCCGTGCCACGACGTCGCTGAACTTAGCCCTGTTCTCGCCCCAGCAAGATGGCGGCGGCGGCAACGGCGCGGAAATTGTGCCCAGTGCACGCGCTTGATCTTCCCTTTGGCTAGTATTTCCATTCAACGATGTTGCTGCAAAGAGAAACATATCCAACTCTCGGTACTCCGTTTTCATTAAGCCATTGGCATTCTACACGTTCTGAGAAAAGTTAGAAGAGTTTTGTACTTTTTATATGCGCTTTATCGAAGCCTCGGCGTTTCTGAGATCCTTTATCCTTCCTGGGAGGATTTTTATTCTGTCGAGGCAGCTTGAAGGACGACTCAACGGTGCGGGATGTATGAATGTGATGCTTCATGGTGGATCTTGTTGTGCTCGTTTTCCATCTGTTCGGATTGTTGTGCCTCTCTTTGTCGTACTCGTCATCGTCGCAGTCACCTTCATAGTTGTCTCTATAATCTACACAGGGCACAGGAGCGATCGATTGAGGCTTCGTCTTCTTAGTCGCTGGCTTCCTCTGCAGTTTCTCGGACTTGCCGCAGGACTGCTCGAAGTTCTGTAACAAGAGACGAGATTAATTTGAATTTACATTTTATAATCCCTGCCACTAGTTAATATCCTTACCTTGCATGGCGGTGGATCATCTTGAACAGAACTCTCCGTCGTTGTGGACGAGGTCTCCTCTTCCGAAAGATGAATGCTCCTTTGACTACTATTCGACTCGAACTTTTTAAAAGACACGTGATTGTTGCTGCCGTTCCCAACTGCCGTCTGCTTCCTTTTGCTCTCCAGTTTACTACTCCGAGCATTATTCAAGAGCCCCGCCGTGTCGACTTGAACCTCGTGATCGACCAACTTCGCGTCATCCTTGACGCTTCCCGTTTGATTCGATTTTCCTTTCCTATTCGTCACAGGGCTCGACTTGATAAACGTGTTCACAGTGTATTTCTTCTCCTGGCTCCCTTGGACATCGGGGAACGCGTTCTCCGTCACGCAATTATCAGTCTGAACCTCTTGAGCGTTGTTCTGTTTCTTATTATTCTTCTTCTTGGCACCGAGCGCGATATTGCTTATAACGTTGCTGTTATCCAGCGCCGAGTCCTCGCAGCGTTTGAACGACAGCAAATCTTTGGCATCCGTGTCTAACTTGAACCTGCGCTCCTCCTCCGCGGACCAGTCAGGGATCTTCAGCCCTTTCTGCGCGTTGTCCTTCTCCTTGTACTTTTTCACGTTCATCAGCGCCCAGTCCGGACACGCTTCCTCCTTCTTCGCCACCTTTTGCTTCTCTTCGCTAGTCAGCTTCTCTTTCAAGCAAGCCGACTCTTGCCCCGTGTACACCGGCACGTGAGACAGCAGCCTTAGATCGAATGGCGCTTGGACCGGGCTCTCCCTCGAGAAACTGGCCAGAGCTCCTCGTAATATCCGATCCGCCTCGAGGAACGAAATGGCGAGGACGCATATTAATAATATCGACGAAAGGCTGACGGCCACCCATTGAACAGCGTACTCCCACGACGGTCTCGTGAGCGCAGCCGTGCAAGCTTCCAGAGAATGTGGGGGAAGAGTGGCGAGTAGATTAAGAATCACCATGCCGTTCTCTATGTCTCCGTCGAAGCCCAAGCTCGTCGATATCAGAAGCTTCCTCTCGATCCGCGACAAAGTAAAGTCCGGAGTGAACGCTATGTCGATCTTCTTCGTCGCGTTCGGGTTCAATTTAAAGGGCATACAGTTCAACACCTTGAAACCGTAACCTTCGCAGCGTAAACCGTTTATATAAAAATCGTACACTTCTATCGGCAGCTCCCCCGTGTTTCTAGCCATGAAGGATCGTTTCACCGTCAGGTTTGGTACTGGGCTTCGCTTAAATCGTTCCCCTGCTGTCGAAGAAGAACGGAGAGGCATCACTGGTCGGCTCAACACTAATCGAGAGCCTTAAATATCTTTTCGTCTCGGAATACGCGCTTCTCTAGATCGCTTGCAACAGAAGAAGATAAAGAAACGTACATACGTTCGCAATCTTTAAGATGTTTCTCCGCGAGCTCGAACAGTAAAGGCGTAGTGGAGCCCGGCTTCCGGTTCCCAAATCGGAATTGCGCATTCGCGCCGTGGCCCATCACGCGCAACACTTCCAAAATTGTCATATTGTTCCTGCAACGATTAGAGATATAAACATCCATTTCTGTGAGGTTCGAGTTAAACAGCTGTCTGCGCGCGGGTTATTGAAATGGTGAACATACAATATTTACCTAATATACAAAAGTGCAGATGATAAAGAGGGGGCGAAGGGAGTGTATGACACCCGTATAGTTTTCGATTCCGAAGGCTTTAAATATAAAGGAATCGATTGCGGCGCTACTGTGACGTCCCACTCTCTTTCGAACCATTCCCGCTCCTCTACGTTCTCTTCCAGCTTGAACTCCTCCGCGACGGTAGTCCCGCATTCCACGCATGCGAACTTAAACCTGTATATACGGATACAGAGAAATACAAACAGAGCTCGCGGCTGTGCCAATGTTTTGTATAAAATTACGTACTTGGCTGGTAGCGAGTGGTAGAGCCTCGTTCCCTGGGGATAGTTCCAGTCCATCACTAACTGTATAATTAAAGGACTAGTGCTCGGATTGTATACTTTAATCGAGCTGTAAGACGTATTCCCGACTTGCGTTAATGGAAACACTAGAGCGACTTTATTCTTGTTGTTACTAAAGCCAGTCAATATGCTGGGCCAGTACGGTTTTATGTTTAAATAAAATTTGTGCCCGCGAACTTCGGTAGTGTCTAGACGCATTGTAATATTGTCCCAAGAACGACCGCCTGTTAAATTAAGGAATCGCGTGTACCTTGTGTTCAACAAATTTAAGTCAGAGTCTCTCGTATGCGAAGGAAGGGCCAACGTATTCAACCACTGTCTGCCAGCTGTAATAAAAGAATCTTATAATGCCTCAGTCCGCGCGGATCTTCTGTTTCGTTAAATGTTGATTTGAGAACACGTAGGGCGAGGCACGTCCTCGCGTTTTCTATATCTCTTTTCCCGTGAAAGTCTCATGCTTACCATTACTGTCCAACGACAGGCCTAAATAACAATGGTGCTTACAAGTCACAGATGGTTCGATTCTTACTGACCCAATGTAATTTTCGCCCCTGGTTATAATAGGCATTGATGCTTCCTCCAACGGAATATATTTTATCCTATTATCTTTGTTAACAGGCGCGATCCTAGTCACCTGCATGGGTCTTACAAACGTTGAATATACTTTTACTTGTTGCACACAAATTGATCCCTGGAGGAATCATTTGTAAGAAAACCTTTACTACAAATTCACACGGACAGATTCGTTATGGATTACTCACAGGAAAGCAATCCGTGAAGATTAGCTTCTTCAAGGAGATTCTGCCGTACGCGACTCTCATGTAAACTGGTAAAATGAACCTCTCGTAGGTCGTTCTGACGAACACGTCGCCCACGATGGTGTCCTCCTCGACCATCGGAGTCTTTACTTTAATTTTAAAAATCGCTAAATAACCAGGCTTTATGTATTGCTGGAATTAAGAGATACGGTCAGTTAGGGAGAAATAGCGGTGTTGAATTAATAATATTACTCGTACATTGCCAGTGTGACTGCACAGTGTTATATTACGAAGCTCTTTGTCCAGAAAATCTGCTGGACCTCTTTGACAACCCATCAGCTCTAGCACTGCGCCAGGCATGTTAACTCCCCATCCGTGCAGATCGATATTTATCGGATTTTGATTCTCCAAAGCAAAAATAGCTTCGTTCTCGGTGCCGCTCCCCACGGTACCGAAGTTCATCGTCCCCTCGTCGCTCTCCCTCTCCTCGGGAACTATTTTCCTCACCTTTCCGTCGTAACTTAGTAACGGAACCTCAGTCACGGAAACGTTCGAGTGAATCAAAATCGACGATTCCATTTTCACGTTGTCGGTTTTCCGATCTTTGGCAAGTTGTAATGAAAATATATTGACCTTTTGTTCCGGCTTTATCACTCGCGGAATAAAATTCTTTATCTGTAACACGTAAGATTAGCCATTTAATTTAGCAGAAATTTATAGGATTTGTACGGTAGAAATTTCGTTGAGTCTGCTTACCGTGAAAATTGACTTCACGTGAGACGACATTGTGACGTTCGTGATAGCTAACGGTAATTTAAACTTATTAACAACGCTGAAATTCCGCGCTTGATTCGATTGGAGAGAACAATAATGCGTAATTGATGCGTTTACTTCTAGACCACCCTGTAGAACTTGTGCAACCCATGGAATTGTTAATTTCTGACTAACACCACCGGGACCTACCGCCTTTATCACTAGCTTTCCTTTAAAATGTTGTAACTCTAAACCAGTCTTCCCTAAATAACAAACACACGTTACACAATGGGCAAATACAGCTCGCGTGATGTAACGTTCAGCTACGTACAGTCATAAATTAGTGCTCCGATGGCAATCGGTATATCCGTGTCCCCCGGAATTACCGCTTGCTCGAAATGAAGTTTCAGTGCTTTAGAAACAGGTGTACTAATTATATTCTGCAAAATAAATAGAATAATATTACCGAATTTGGAGAACCGTAAAGGGCGTCACGCATTTTGGCGAAGAAATTAATATAAATTAATTAATTATCGCTGCGCTTCGCGCGTCAATTGTTTATAAACTTCTCTCTTCGTATCGCCGCGCTTCGCCAAAATGCGTAACGGCTTTAACTGTTATAACTTGTAGAAAATTCTTTAGAGTAGATTATTGACAGAATATTAACAATTACAATGATAAGTAACGCTTACCATAATTTTAACTGGCTTTTTCGCAGAGTTCTTCAGGGCAATGGGGTATTGAATAGGAGGTTGCAGCGAACCGCCCATCCCTAAATTGATTACACCAGAACTTCCGCCCCAATGAAGCCCAGCCCCACTTTTCACTTCGATTTCGATTGTTACAACAAGCAGTTCTGAAGTGTTATTCACTTTAAGCCTGCGGTTCAGAGAAGCACACATGTCAGGGCGAAATTACGCTATGAGGAAGAGACGCGACGCTACGAACCTAATATATGCTGTATGATTCTTTTCTGTATAAGCATTAAAATGTAGTCTTATGATAGGTTTTGTTTGATATGGTGGGATTTCCCACAATTCACGCGAACCTTCTGCCTCCCCCGATGGCAGCTCCAGTTGAAATTCTCCACCGCTACAATATACCTCTAGAACCTTTGATCGCAGCGAAACACAAAGAGAATAGATTAGTGTAACGGAAACATAATGCTGTAACGCAGAAAATATTCCCAAGGTAAATACCTACTTGTAAAGCTTCTGCGTGTGGATTGTGCATGTATATAAGTGGAGTAAATGTTGCATTTAATGGTAATTTAACACCTACTACAGGTCTGAGCCGATAAGGACTACTGACACTTATTCCTTTTACCTAAAAAAACGGGTCCTTTCAATGAAGAAAAAATATATTCACAGCTCGTAACAGTAAGTGTAATAAATTTCTTACTTGGTATTTCACAGGTCCTTCTGCGGTATGTATAAAAAGATGCGTGTCAATGTCACCTTCTTCTCGACCGAGAAAAACAACATCAAATGTTGTGTTCCCCAACGGTGGAATTACCTGTACAAATCAAATTATGATGACACATTCAAGTATACACTTGTTTCTTTTTATTTTTCATGCGTTGAACAATCTCTATAACTTTGCTTGCTACTTTCTTATTCCGGATTGTGATACTTACTTTGCTTCGAAAGAACGACGAATGGAAATGACGCGTATTTCCCGAAATCGATAAAAGATGGATTGTTTTGTTATGATCTCTATTAAACAATATCACAGTTTCTTGGTGGGGTATACCGAGTTGTCTAAGGAGAAGAATATCCATATGTATGTAGATTCATTTAGAATAGCACAATCACTGATCACGATTTTACTTACCTTTCTTTGAAATCCAGAATATGTGGTTCGAAATGAACATGAGATAATGAATCTTGCGTTTTATCTTCGTCTGGAGTTGCATCCCTTAAAAGACAGTTCAAGAATTTTAGTAAATTCATAGCGATTGTTGGCTATAATTCTAATAGTGGAAATTGAAAATAGGAAAGGTACAAGAAAAATTAGTTTGAAGTAATCACAGTTAGTAAAGCAGTGTTTAGAATTTCAAAGCCCCGTTGTTTAAACATGGTACTATGATGAAATGATTAAATGGTTAAACAACTATGTATATTACTCCTAATAATGAATCTCGACTGAGAATATTCTATATATGCGTTCGATATTAACTTCCGTTATCTTTGTCTCGCCATATTGAGAAAACAATTATCTTCCGCTTAATAAAAAGTCATTTTTATATGCCTGTTCGCGTTCTCGCTACACGTAATCAAATCATCAACGAAAGATTACAATGATGTGTGTAAATATTTTAAAAGTAAAGAAGGAGACTTATGTAAAACCTTTCCTACTTCCACTCACCATTATTTTAATGAGTATTATGCTTACCCAGCCCCATGTACTGTATTGGTAAAATCCTAGAACATACAAAGTCATGACATTATCCGCAATCAGAGTTCTACAGTTTGAAGTATTACGAGAACAGCTTTGTTCGCGACAAAAGTCAATTTTCAAAGATGTATCTAACAGAATTGCAATTGCGATGACAGTCATAAGTACAATTTAATTTGAAAAAGTATCGCTACTCACCTTATGCATTGACATTGGTATGTTGTCCAAAAGATATTGAACATCATTGTCATCCTGTACGAAGGCTGCGAAGAAAATCAATATTCTTGCACAACATTGTAAAAGTACAAAAATTATAAAATAGCTACTTTGCGATATGTAAAGAAACGAACGTCGCACAAATGTGGTAATTAGAAAAAAATTACTTTCATACTCGATCGATTATGCATCATATTAGATTACTTGTGATTGGCGTCAATGAAAACTATGAAAAAGTACGCAACATTATCCTTCCGCACCACGAAAATTATCCTACAAATTTATAACTTAAAACTGTGAGCAATGATCTCTCAAACAGTTTGCAAGCAACAGCACCTTCTCAAATGTTCATTTAACGCACAACACCGCAGAAGTTGCAAATTTCTGTCATCGTATTTGACGCTAACAAAGATCCAGGATGAAAGAATATTTAAG
Organism: Andrena dorsata; assembly: GCA_929108735.1. NCBI lineage: Eukaryota > Metazoa > Arthropoda > Insecta > Hymenoptera > Andrenidae > Andrena > Andrena dorsata. The sequence goes on along the minus strand of OV815488.1, from coordinate 77,931,669 downwards.
AAGAAGCTTTCAAAGAGGTTCTCGGTGTTACAAGTGATTACAAGTTCCTTCTCATTCCAGCGACGCTAAAAAAGCCACCGATTAACTTAAGAACATTATTGTTTCGTTTTTTCAACCGTGTGAATGTAGAAGTTTCGGTCCCCTTCGAAAGGAGAAATCCCCCGACCTTCGAGGAGAACGAGACGAGGCATTGGAAAAGGAACACGACGTGCGTTAACATTGATTAACTGCGCGGCGATGAAGATTGCACGGGACCACAGTTTCAGATTGTGTATTGTGCATCGTTGATAAACGGGGACCGTTAAAATAGCATAAATACGCGCTTACCATTATTGTGCCCATGTAAGGACGGTCGAATTTGTGACGTCAGCCCGAAAAACGTTAACAAGACGAGGCAATAAAGTACTTTTAACTCAGTCATAATAATAGCTTCTCACTGTGTTGTTTGCTGTTTTGTCTTTAGCAGAAATGAAAATCCGCTTTCGGCCATACTTTTGCCACTATCGAATTCTGGAGTATCGATTCTACTTCCGTCCGATTTTGAAAGCTCTCTCCGCGAGCGAATTTCGAGTGCGACCAATCTGACGGAGACAGATTATACGTTAGCTCTCGCGTCTTTTATTATCGCGCCAAATATATCATTGATGTACTGGAAGCCTGTCCATTTATTCAGCAAGCTTCCAATTAATCTGTCCCCGCGCGGACCGCTCGCTTATTGCGCGAGCGATCCAACGGCCACGCTCTTATTAATTTATTAGTTGCAGGCTTTTAGGGGGCAATCGCGGATTCGTGACTGAGATTAATCTTTCGTTCAACCGAAAGGTTTCTATTAGTATTTTCTTACTCTTTGGCATGGATATATGTCGCTGTAATTTTTATACATAGCAATATGCAGTGCGCAGTTGTCGATGTTATTGCAAATAGCAGACATTTGAGTTACAGTTTCTTTCATTTCTGCGTTTGCGAATGAATATGAATCGTGGATTACACTTTTTAATTAAAAAGGAGATTCCAACCGCGTCACTTTACTGCGAAAATATTCACGATTTGTTAATCCTTTCTACAGATGATTTATAGTTTTGGCATCGCTCGGCCAATCAGATAGAACGCTTGTGGTTGCTTGGAATTGAGCGGCAAACTTGAAAATCTCTTTTAAACCCTCAATAATCAATTTCACGGATATAAACGTAAATGTTCTATTGAAATTAATATACAAAGGTGGATTATAGACAAATTTGAATAAGTTATACTATTTATTTAACAATAAAAGCTAATCTCAAACTGCCATCTATTCAGCCATAGTTTATGGTGGCAACCTAACCTCGAAAGTAAACAAGAGTAATCTGCAGCATGTTAATCAAGTGACCGTTTTACATTCTAACAAATTCTGCAAGGTTAAAACATAATTACTATAAATATTATTGATTATTGTGTCGTAGTACATTATTGGTAAAGCGAGTACGCAAGATGCGGAATACGAATCACAGTACGTAATATCTGTGTATTCTATACCTGTTAAATTTTAACAAAAGCAATTTTTTATAATTCTGAAATTATTACGAAATTAACAGACATGAGGGGCGACAGGAAGAAACTTTCTTGGATCTACAGAAATAAAACAAAATCCCAAAGGTCTCTGAATTCGACACCAAGTGTGGACGACTATACAGAAGACAATAAGAGGCCTAGAATCATCGTGCGAAATTTACCGTTTAAGGTGAGTATTTCTTAGAACAGTAGAATATAAAACTTTGAGCAATATATTTGCTTTGATACGTCTACGATTATTGATTATCAGGCAACATCAAATGACATTGTGAAGTTTTTTGAACCCTTTGGCCACATAGAAGACATAAATTTCCCAAAACGTCCTGACGGCTCACCAGTTGGATGTTGTTTTATTGAATATAAACAGTTAGCAGATGCATCGAAAGCGATATTTAACACGAATAAGAAAGAATTCCAAGGTAATAGTTCATTCTACACGTACATTAGGGTGGATGCACCAGTATATGAACACGTACCAGTGAATGGCCATTTTTTATTATAATGAGTAAAATAAGTTATTAAAATAAGCAACAAATTAATTAGAGACTTCTTTTAATTTCTTGCTTCGTATGCAAACAATTTGTGCAGCACGTGGAATTAATCGTGCTGCACACATAATTTTATAATATTGTTGATTTACTAGCCTTAAGTGTTCATTTATTGGCACGTTTAGCCTACCTTTATGTGGAAGAACCTCTCGTTATCCGTACATTTACAATGAAAATATGTACTCAGGTAGAATAATAAGCAGCAGTTGGGCCATTGCGAAGTCTAAGTATTGTGAAAAGCTAAAAAGAGAAGCTACAGTGACTGTGAATGATGGAGAAGATCCAGGTACAAGCAAAGATGTAGAATTGAGGAAAACGGAACCTAAGCAAGAACTGGACGCATCTCAGAAAGAGGTGTTAGTAAAGAAGCAAGAAAGGAGAAAGTCATCAAAAGAGAAAAGTCGGAAGAAGAGAGCTAGGATTGTTATAAGAAATTTAGCATTCCATGTAAGATAAGATCCTGAATTTAAAGTATCTGTTCTGTTTCTTGGTATATTTGTGTTTCATATTTCTCTAGACAACCGAAGAAAATTTAAGAGAACACTTCTCTCAGTACGGGGAAATAGAAGATGTAAACGTCTTGAGAAGAAGTGACGGTAAAAGTGTTGGTTGCGCGTTCATACAATTCGAACATGTACAAAGCGCAGCTAAGGCTATACATTACGCAAATTTACAACCGCTTCTCGATAGGCCTGTTGTCGTGGATTGGGCGGTGCCTAAAAATAAATTTTCTAAGAACGAGGCTGAGGGTGTGAAAGAGGAGGTGGAAATCAAAGTGGAAAAAGAAAGCGATACTGAAGATTCGCCTACTGCAGAAAGTGCACAGAAATCGAATTCCAATGAAGAGTTAGGTAGGTGAGTAAATGTTTTAACGATCCTTGATCTACCCGTTACTTTTGACGCGTATCTAATGCTTTCGCTAAATTAGATATGGAACTTTTTAACAAGAATTTCGCACTCTGACGAAACGTTTTTTTATTACAGCGAAGACGAAGAGCACGTGGATATTGCCACAGATGAATCTGACGACGAGGATCTAATAAATGAGTCGGAAGTAAAATCAGAAAACGAAAGTGAAGTTTCAGCTGAGGACGCGAAGGAAAAGATCGCGGGTGACGAGGAAGAGATAAAAGATGTGAAGGAAATAAAACGCCCACGGTTTGAATCTCACGATGTTTCCGAAGGGAAGACTATATTTCTCAAGAATGTACCATTTTCGGTGAAGAATGAACCATTGAAGAAATACATGGAACGATTCGGACCTGTTTATTATGCTCTCGTGTGCATAGATTCTCTGACTGAATACTCAAAGGGTACGGCATTTGTCAAGTTTAAGGTAAATATCTGAAACGTCTATCTGGTACATTATAATATTATACAAGTATTTATCAAAATTGTAGAATATCGAAGACGCCGAAAAGTGTTTAGCGGCAGGGAAGAATCTAGTAATGGAGGATCAATTGCTCGAAGCGCACAGAGCCCTGGACAGAAATGAGCTCGAAAACAAAGCGAATTTGAAGCAGCATAGACAGAAAGATTCAAGGAATTTGTATCTTGTGAAAGAAGGAGGTAACGAAAAGACGATTTCAAAATCAGATTAAAATTTAGTATTACAAATTAATCGTGAAACCTAATTAATAAACATGGATCTTTCAGTGATAATGGCTGGAAGTCCAGCTGCTGTTGGAGTGTCGGCGGCAGATATGGCGAAACGATTGCAAATAGAGCAATGGAAATCGCAGATTTTGCGCAACTTAAATATGTTCGTTTCAAGATCACGACTTGTTATTCACAATTTGCCAGCTACATTCGACGATGCCAAGCTTAGGAAAGTTGTGGAGCGCTATGGCCCTGCCAATGCAGTCATCAGAGAGGTACTTTTAAGTTTAATTATGTCGTACAGATGAATATACAAAGAATACTCAGGATTATCTTTACGAAGGCACGTGTCATGCGGGATCTGAAAAACGTCGACATGAAGGCGGTAGGAAGATCGAAGGAATATGCGTTTGTGTCCTTCACAACGCACGATGACGCGCTTCAGGCTTTGAGAAGTATAAATAACAATCCGAATGTATTCACACCGAAAAGAGTACGTAATAGAAATAGTTTTAATACGACGAAATTGCAAATATGAATTTAGCAGAGTCTTACACGTATCTTTATTTCTTTGTGTAGAGACCGATAGTATCCTTTTCGATAGAAAATCGAGTGATGGTGAATGCTAAACAGAAAAGGGCACAAAAAAGTCGCGAGAACAATCCTCTGTGGCCTGGGAATAAAGCAAAGAGGAAAGGGGAAAACACTGATGAAGAAGTACCGACAAAGAAGTTTAAAGCTCAGAAAGCTGAAAGAACTGAGAAAATTAAGACAATGGACGATTCAAATAAGAAGTCATACGCTGGCATGGTTGCAAAGCCTGGCGAAAACAAATTGCGAACTAAGTTTAAGTTAAGAACACAAGCAGCGTTGCATAATCAAACGGTGAAAAAGGAGAAGAAGATGAAAAAGTCGACTAAAAAGTTACAAGAGAAAAGGAGAAACAGAAATGAGAATAAAAAAGAAGCTAAGGTAAGCAACCTTTCCAATCTACTACTGTATCAGCTGTTAGCTTCTTTCTTCGATAATAATATCAACTTAACATTTTTTACAGCCGAAACAGGGGACAAAGGTGAAGGCAGATGACGTGAATTTGGATAAACTTGTAAATAGATATAAGAACAAACTAAACAGTATAGAGTTGAAGAAATCCAAGTGGTACGAATCATAGTGCCAAACCATTCTTGTATATTAAAATGGGAAATATTAAAAAATCTCTTTCTCAATGTAAAAATAATAACAGAATACATGTCAACTTTTACTGTTTTACTGCAATGATTACGTACATATCCGACTGAATTTAAATGAAATGTTTAAATGTTAATGAAAATGCTACGCAAGTGTCGAGAAGTTTGTCAGAATTAATTCGCGTGTCTGATAAAACCGTACAACTGTTTAAATTCTGTAGAACGTATTCGAGAGGGGTGTGCGGGTACCCGACTTTCCGGGAAAAGTTCGGGATCTCGAGCAATACGAAAGTATCGGGACCTCGCCCGATCCCACCCGAAATTTTCCGATCCGTACCGAGGGCCGGGAACGCGATCCGCACACTCCTAGTAATTCGAGTAACTCATATTTGACGCTTGTCACGTGGTACATACAAGGCGACCAATAATCGACGTCCAAGCAGCGATCTGCCAATGAGGATGGCGTACGAAGTAAATAGTAGGAATATATATCGGAAGGAAAAATTCAAAGGATATGTAGCTTTTTAATTACAGTCCTTTGTACTTTGTTTTGATGGCCTACAAAATAATATAACAGTTGTATACGCGAAGATCCATGCAGCGAATACCACGCTACGATTTCTTTATTGTATAGAATACGAGTCCGATTATACTCGACGACTTTTCTCTTCTTTATCGCTCCCCCCTCATCTAGCCTTGCTCCTCCCCCGAGATGAGTAACACGTTTGAATACTGTCAAATAGTTGGCGGGAACGGTTGAAGAATAAAAGGACAGCTCTGGTCCTGATCTAGAGTCTTCTCACTCGGGCGCGATTCATGGTGCACAGTGTGCGTTTGCACGAAACTATCAATCAATTTACCAGCATCGCAACTCTACGAATTCAAATTTTCGAAGTAGATAATACATTACTTAAATCGATCTTTATGCCAACATACTACTAAATTTAGTAGCGTCAGTGATTGTGACACAATGCGACTGCATTTGTGCTTTTTAAGAGTAAATATTCTTGAAGAATAATAGCGTGTCGACTTTCTGTTTTGTGGTGAACTTGATTTCGGTAAGTATCGATGGTTGTATGAAAGAATTGCGTTGTTAGAAGCTTTCCGATCGAAATAATATTTGTGATCACTTGGTGCTTCGTTTGCGATTGTTAATGATGTTAAATTAAAGATAATTGGATGTTGAAAATAACTAGAGAAGTGATAATAATTTTGAGATCGATGATAATTGAGTAAAATCTTTGGCAAGGTGATATTATTATTTGTAGGTAACTTCGATAACGATTCGATTAATTTTCAAATCAATCTGTTCGATGTAGAAATAAAAAAATCGAATTAGGTGCAGACCTTATTTCTGCTTCGATTAAAATAAATTCTGTCGTCTTATGAAATTGTTTTACATTTAACAAAATTATTATCAAAAAGTTGCTTTAAATGTCTGCCTACGCGCAACTGCGTCTCTATAATCCTGCCTTAGAATTGGGAAAGTTTAAGTTAGAAAGTCCGAAGGTATTATCCGGCAACTTTTTATGACAATCATAGAATAGAAGCTATAAAGTGTCACTGTTACAACTTCAAACGCGATAGGATTGCCAGAGCTATTATACGGAATAGTTCTCGACCTGTTTTTCTTCGACTCGTAGAAAAATAAAAGACCCTCGTTCGAAGTAGTTTAACAGAATTCAATTATCTTTAGAGAATAACATTTGAACCTTGATACATTCCGGCGCCTTTTTTGAACTCCGCAAAGTTCGTTGGTGCGAATTTTTCAAACGAGTAGATCGCCCTTTGGGAACTAAGAAATTTCGGTCCCACATATTCTGACACTTTTCTATCAAAGAAAAGCAATTTTTATCCAAACAACAATTATCGTTCCTTAGCTTCACATAAAATGGCTTTTCATGTCTTTCTAATTGTAGCATCAGATCCGCTAAGACCAGAATAACAATTGCGATTGAATTAGATACCCTTCGTATAATTTATCCGCGGCAAATGAAACCAAAAGATAGCAATTGATTTAAAATTATTAAGACGATTAGTTCCAAGCGTGATTTTCTCCTCGTGAATTCCTTCCAATTTTCTACATGTTTCAGAATAAAAATGAGCTTGTTAAAAAGGAAACTTGCCAGATCGTTGGCACACGGTATCAAACGGTCGAGCAACATTCTCAGAACTTTAGAAACGCTAGCGACGGAAGTGGAAGAACAGGATTGGTCTCAATACCGTCCTTATTCCGAAATTCCTGGACCAAAACCCATTCCTCTATTGGGCAACACGTGGCGATTTCTACCATTCATAGGTATCTTTCATCCGATACCCACAATAAGTTATTTTTATTACATCTCTCATTTGCATAGAGACACGAGGAAAGAATTCTTCAAGTTTAAGTTTAAAAATAAATTCGTACAGGCTAGCCATGACCTTTAACGACGTTCGACCTTTTGCATGCTGCATATTTCTTGTTAATCATATCACGATTTAAATCCTACAAATAGCATTAATTTTGAAAGATTATATTTTTTAATAAAAAAAAAACGAAATTTCGCCTACTTTGAAGCAGTTCTTATCTGACTTAAATCGGTCACGATATCTTACACGTACTAATTTGCTATTTGGTCTGCTATGTCACAATGAGAAACTGTAGCAATATACTGTCCTTCCTACATCTTTGCATAGAAACTAGGTGCGATTCTGCCCCCAAGAATAATAGAAAGTTTGGATCTAATATCGAACACGCCCGGCGGTGATTGACACAGAATTTTGGGGCCATTTTTTGCAGGTGATTTCAAAATTCAAGCAGTGGACCAGGTGTCGAGGCGATTGTACGAGGAGTACGGCGACATCGTGAAAATGGGGGGTCTGCTCGGCAGACCGGACATGGTGTTCATCTATGACGCGAACGAAATCGAGCGAATCTTCAGACAGGAGGAGAGGATGCCTTACAGACCCTCCATGCCCTCCCTCAATTACTACAAGCATGTGCTGCGAAAGGAGTTCTTTCGAGAAAGTGCCGGCGTGATCGCTGTGTAAGCTCCAAACGCGTAATCTTGCTATTAATCTTTCAATCGGGACTGAACCACTTATGCGGCATCATAATCAGATCAGGGCCCTTTAGATTTAATTATAAATAATTATTTTAAATTATAATTTCTGACAGTGAGTGAAGATTTTTGTAGGTACTTGTTGAATAACAAAAGCCTTTTCTTTTATAAAAATTTTAATATTCATAAATCACCAATTAACGCATTTTGCAGCCCCAAATTTGCGCCCCCCTAGATCGGGCCCTGGATCAGATACACATATCACTTGGTGTAAGGTTCAAGCAACTTTTCCAATTTAACCCTTCGTGGTCACACTTTCTTATAATCACAAATAGGTTCACACGGGGTTCACTGTACCCCAGCGTCATTTTTTGAGTTACCATTCTCGTACTTTTGAATTTTTCAACTTTTCAGTGATAATTGTACATTCGTAATACTTGTACAATAATGGTCTAATAATCTTTTTCTAGAAATGTAAATTTTTATATGATAAAATTTGTAGTTGAAAATGAGCGATTTTCCATGGTTGTGGGAAAACCCGATTTTTAAAATAAAATTATTTTCTTTTTTGCGATAAATCCCCTTTGAAAGACGTAAAGATGCGACATTTCAAATCGAAAATTGCTCTTGGGGTACAATACACTCCGTGTGATCACGAAGAGTTAAGTTTGATATTCTATAATTTGCTTGGCGCATGCAACTTCATCCTGAATCTTCAAACTTTATTCTATACGCAGTGTGTATTTCGGAAACATAGGGGGACTTTTGATTTTAGGAGCATTCGAAGAAAAAATATATCTTTTAAGTACCGCGAGTCGTCAGTGTTAAAGTTTGTATTTTTTAAATATTACTTCTAATATTTGGTCGGTTCATAAAGAGTTCGACGCACATTTTGTAGGGAGTGGTTTAAGGGAAGAGGTCACTGAAATTTGGAAATCCGAAAATATTTGAGACATGCGGAATTCCTTTTAAGGGAAGGAAGTAGGTTTGAAGTAAAGCCCTTATGCCAGTCGGGACACAGTTTTAATCACTGGTTGTCATAGAATTTACATTACGTTACAAAAATCAAGCATAACTTCAAAAATCTTCTTGCGCAAAGTGTGTGATGCCACAGCCTCCAGAATTTACAGCGAAGAAGGGTCCATAGTAAAGTAAAAAATTGTGTATCGAGAAGTTTCTACGTCTCATACTTTTTAAGCTAAAAATGATTGAATTTATTAAATGTAAAAAATGCAAAATTTCATCAAAATTTTGAGGAAAAGCAAGCGCAGCGCAAAGAGTTTTGCAGATTGAAATCTTTTTGGTTTCATATCACTCCTGAAGCACACCAAGCTGTAAGAGAATCGGACCAACAGTTTTGCGCAAGGAACATTAGATATATTAAAAAAGTAAGTTTTGAGATAAATGCATTTTAAATCTAAAGAGTAAATTCCAGACTACTTCCCTTTTTGTATAGTCTAAAATCCACCTGGTTGATACACATTCTCATCAATCTTGCGTCTTTTCCTATCAGCAGCAATTTTCTTTGTGTTTTGTTTTTTCTTAAAGCGCTTTCTTGTAGTGGATTGCTGTTGTGTACTGCAGGTTTCTCTTCTGTTGTCTCTGTCCCTAGCTATACTTATAGCTGTTTCAGATACAACTTTCCCAGCTGTTTGTTTCCTCACTGTCAATGAGCATACACAACCCATATTAAATTCTGAAACAACGCGTGCCACAGGTACTTCAAGTCTTGCCTGCGATACAAATGTTGTCTTCGGGCAGGATCTCCTCACTTTTGGATGGAGAAATTAATTTGCATTTTGAGTGCCTCCCTTACAGCACCTTGCCATCAAATTTTCATTTTACAGTCTTTCGTATCGGGTTTTCACTTTGGTGGCCACATCTTCAGACAGCTTGAGTGACATGTGTGTGTGGCTCATTGGTTTTAGTCTAATACTTTTTGCTCGATTGTAAAAGTACCACGATTGCTTGCCCTTAGGACATCTGGCATGGTTAGGTTTGCTGTCTATAGAGCTACAGTGATCTAAAATAGCCATCACAGCATATTCCATGGCCTTTACATTTGGCATATTTTTTACAATAGCATTTTTGTAACATTAGAAATAACTTTTGCAACCCGACAGAAAATATCAAATTGATAAAATATACATGTTTTCTACAAATCGCTTTATAACCTATAATAATAGCATGCTTCATTCTACTCCTACTCTTGCGATATTTTCTTCTAATGAGGTCCATTTCACTCGTTTTATATAAGCTAAGTTCACTGCACCGTAAAATCTCACTCTGTATTTTCACGTAAACCGAAGTTTTGAAAGATTTAAAAAGATATAGTGTCTAGCGCCCGGAGAGACTGACCTCTGTCGGCAACCACTGACCCTTTTGGGCCCGCTTAGAGAGTTAACTATTGTACGTGGCGGAGTTACATATAAAGCGTTCGTAGTTTAGTAGGCGCAGTCGAATGGATTCTGTTACAGGAATACGTGAAACGCATTTTGGCCATTGGAGAAAATAAACAATGTCAAGTCCATGCAGTTAATTTGGATTTCCCAAAACACTAGCCAGCGATTGAACATACTCGAAGAGCTAAATAATAGAGAAATATACCGAAAAACCAAGGTTTTGGTTTTCGGCTCTTTCGCAACGTTTTGGAGAAATAGGTTTTTCTGGTAGAAAGACAACACTATGTGTCAAACCATGTTGTGTACGGTTGAACAAGGGTTCAGACTTGCCAAAAATGCAAAAAAAAATAAATTCTTAGAAATGGTCGAAAATCGCGATTTTTTCAGTGTCCTCTTCCCTTAAAGAATATCGTAACACTTTTTATTATAATCTGATGTATCGGGCGATCTACGTTCTACGTGTCTCATGTCTCGGGTTTCGGACGATGTGTGCCAAGAGACAAGATATTACTATTCATGTATGCTGAAACCGAACAACCAGTGCCCATCATATAAATTCTCCTATTTACTGAGGCATTATTTCCCTACTTATTTAGTGTTGGATAAATTTATAAGTACAATTTTTGGGTATTCACAGATGAATGCAGCAATGAATTCGCTCCGCGGCGCCCATAGTTCTACCATACATATTTGCGGATTTTAATGGTCAAATATTGAATTAGTCAAGCGTGCAAAAGTATTACTTCACCTTTCGCTTTGCAAACTAGTGGACTAGCAAATATTTGCCATGCACGTTGAATACCGTATCAAAGATCTCTGAGCGTTCTTGAAGTGTGTTAGACTATTGCTATACTTTTGTTTCTAGATACTTACCTACCTTTCACCGCGATAAATTTGGGAGCGATAAATTTATGAAACAACAAATTTTCGGGAGCGATAAATATTGGGGGAGGCAAGTTTAGAAAGCGACAAATTTTTGAGAGCGATAAATTTCGGGAGAGCGACAAATTTGAAGCGAAAGAAATTGGAAACGGTTTAAACACAGAGGCTTGAGACAACTTCAAAAACCGTTAACATCTTTTTCGCATAGCGAAGTTAGCAAAAATTCTGAAATTCTTGCGACTCTTTTAAATTAAAATATTTGATATTTTGAAACGATAGATTATTCAAATCTCCAAATCCGCTTCTGACGATGGAGCATATATTTCAATTTTCCAAACGTCATAACTGCTTGAATAATCAAATCACAATAATTCAGCGGGTAAAAAATCCTAGTTCTCTGAAACTCAATATAAAAAGGGGGCATACATCACGGAATGATATTCGCATTGCTAAACACAAGGGAATGAAATTCGCAGGGTGGTTTGCCTAAACCTAAACCGACGATGCATTGCGTTACACATGCGATGCACGTCGTATCATTTCGAAAGTAAATCTTTCGCAAGCCGATATGGGTGCGCGCTACGCTTCACTTCCTGCACGGCAACTCCGGTTGCAATTGCACCCACGACCGGCTTCCTTTTCTGATATTTGACCGCTGAAAATATTCGTCGAAGTCGTATTTTGGTTTCGTAACGCTATTAGCGTTTCTTCTTACGCGGTGGATTTGTGGGAGGCAATTAAAGCGCTGGTGTCTAGCAACGAACGGATAGTTAAGCGTTGCGTTGCGATACTCCTTGTTTATGCATAGGCGTAGCTAGGATTTTTGTCTGGAAGGGGTCAGGCCCTATTCCCCCCCCCCCCCCTCACGCGCTCTCTCTTCTTTTTCTAGGTAGAAATTTTTATATACATACACATTTTATAACAATAATTTACCTACATATTTATTTAACACTACAACAAAGAGTAAACGGAATAAAAAATTATTTATTAGTTACTCTCGGGAAATGTATCCAAAAAACAGAAAGAAATGCAGCAGAAAAATTAAATTGTGATTTATTAAAAGCAAGAGCATATAATGTATAGCTATAGTTAAAATTTATACAAGCTTTAATTTGCGGTGTTTTTCTAAAAAAATATTTAGGACCTGTTGATGGACAGATGAATGTTTTTGATTTAATTCGATATTTCCTAGGGAGGGGCCATTTCGCTTTTGGGGGGGCCAATCCGCATTTTGGGGGGGCAGGCCCACACGGCCCCCTAACTAGTTACGCCAATGTGCTTATGATTATTACAGTAATCAGAGAAGTGGTTCTCTTTCTGCGCGAGTATTGCCAAACAATTGCAGTGCAATTGACGATCGAATAAGGTCGTCTCGCAAACAACGAGTAACAGTTGCGTGGCAACTTCAGGGGCATCTTGATTTGCATAAATACAGGCCCGACTGGTCCGAGGCCAAAAAGTGGTCCTTTCATTGTTGCCATTTTTTAAAATAAAATCAAACAAAATATTAAAATATTTCATACGAAATATTATAAGTTGTACTATAAATATTTTAAGCTACTATTATATATATAAAAATTCAGAGGTCATCAGAAAGAAATATGGCAATGGCGCAAAAAAAAAAACTCCAGACGGGCCTGCATAGGTAATATTGACTATTGAACCATATTTATTCTTGATGATGACTAGCCAAGCACTGTTTCTCAATGTCACTCTTTTCCCACGTCTGTCACGCAAAGTAGATTGAAATACACCATAATGTCCCAACGCTGCTCTTTGTGACTCCTAACTCCCATCGATTACCAAAGAAGTTTCTCAATCGAGAACACGTAGGAGACCCAAGCTTTTTTTTCCAACGAAAACGGTTGTTGCAGACACGGGGAGAATTGGTACAACTTTCGGGCGAAGGTGCAACAGGTAATGCTGCAACCGCGCACAGCCAGAATGTACATCGCCGCTATCGAGGAGGCGAGCTTGGCATTCCGACAAAGGTACGCCGACGATTGGCCCATTTGAAATCTAAACGTCTCGCGTCTCTTAACTCATCGGGTTTCTCGAACCTTTCACTCTTCCCGCGGTGCCCTTATTTCTCTCGACTCCCCTGGCACCGCCTTGCTGACGCAATCTCGTTCCTTTCCAGAGTGACGAAAATACGGGGCGGGAACGACGAAATGCCCGACGACTTCCTTAACGAGATTCACAAGTGGTCTCTGGAATGTGAGTAGAAAATCGGAGATTTCTCGAAGCGATTCTATTAACAAGACTAATCAAATTAGGCTTCTTCTCTTCAAATATAAAATGAAACCGTCTGTCTCTTTGTCCCGTTATAACTCAGGAACTAATAGACCAATTTCGATGCGGCCTTTTTTAACGTATAATTAATGCGTAATAATTAATGGAGGCACCAGTTAATTTTAAAATATTAATGCTGGTGGTAGAAGCCTGGGCAACGCCGGCTACTTTAAGTTAAGTAGTATTGTATACGTATACCTACTTGAATACTCGAGTACCCAGCTGAGCGAGCGCCGTCAAGTATGAATGTTTACATAAGTGGATCGGGCACTTGGGTGCTCAAGTGTTTGGATACATACGTATTATGACAGTCAGGCAATCAAATGCTTTTATACTCAAGTACCCTTAGCTATCGGAGTATTCATCTATTCATATATTCCATTTCCCAACGGTCTAGTATCGCAATAAAGTCCGAGGTAATATGCTTCACTATTTCCATTCCACTGTCAATTGTTTATCGGATAAGTGAAATCTGTCCCGAATTACTGTGTCTATTGAACCCAGTGGCGCACTCGGGATTTAATCTTGGGGGAGCCGAGTTGAAATGGTAGAAATATTTTTAATGCAAATTCAATAAAATTCAATTATTTTCTTTCCTTTCTACAAAGCCCCTATTTTAGGGTGCTTGGACCCACTCTGACTGCGCCATTGATTAAAGCAATCTTGCCGAATTAGTTTCCTAATTCCCAGCAGTCCCAGACCGCATAATGAAACTAACGGTACATTCGAGGCATTAGCATACACTCCTTCAAAAAAATTATACTCCACAATCGCACGACCAATGGGCACGACCAAACAGGAATTAAGTATTCTTTTCAAATCTCTCGCACAGCCATTGCCCGCGTAGCGCTGGACGTTCGACTGGGCTGCCTGGACGACAACGCGAACGTAGAAACTCAAAAGTTAATCGACGCTGTCTGCACGTTCTTCCTGAACGTTGGTGTGCTGGAGCTAAAGATCCCATTTTGGAGATTCTTCAATACACCCACGTGGCTGCAGTACGTGCACGCTCTGGATACCATCGTAAGGTGGAATAACACTAACGGAACATCAGCTGTAACTCATCGACATTGAGAAACAAAGCGGGAAGCATGAAATTTTTTATTTTCAGCATTACGTCGAAATACACGAGCGCTGCTTTTGCAAGGATAAGGGAGACAGTAAACTCTGGCAAGGAGCCCTCGCTTCTAGAGAGAGTCCTGGCCCTGGAAGATGATACCAAGATGGCCACGATACTCTCCCTTGATTTATTCTTAGTTGGCATTGATACTGTACGTGCCTTCTTAGTAATTGAAGAGTCCTCGTAGAAAACACTCCTCTAAGTGCCAAAATTAAATAAACTTTCTTTTATCAGAACACAGTTCTGCGTGCCAATTTTGTAATACTGTAGTACATAATTTGATTTTTGGCACTCACAGTGTTTTCTGGAAGGACGCTTCAATTGTAATTTAACCAGAAGCTTCAGGACCATTGCATTCGATCGCTTTACTTGCAGACTTCCAACGCGGTGGCCTCGGTACTCTATCAATTGGCATTGCACCCGGATAAGCAGGAGCTCGTTTACAACGAGATCTCCAATGTGCTTCCAAACGAAGACATGCATCTCGAAGGGAAACACTTGGACCAGTTGAAGTACCTGAAGGCGTGCGTTAAAGAAACTTTGAGGTTCGGGCGTTAACTCCTAATGTTTTACGCGCAACTAGATGACCTAGTGGTGAATTATTTATAATGTTTCCAAAATAAAAAGCCTAAAAAAAGTAAATAGGACGTATGCAATGTAGATTCAAAATTTCATTGAATTCCGTTCAGCCGCTTAGGCGCGAAAGAAGGGAATCGGACAAACAGACGTTTCACTTTTATATATTAGTAGGGATCATTGATTCAGTATTCATTTTCTTCTTTTCTCATCAGAATGTATCCAGTCGTTATTGGCAACGGACGCTGCATGACCAAAGACACAGTAATCAGTGGATACCGCGTACCTAAAGGGGTAAGAAGCCATTCCATGTACTTCCCTTCAGCTTTAAAGCCGTCGCGCATTTGGACGAAGCGCGGCGGAGCAAAGAGAAAAGTTTACGAACAATCGATTCTCGTGGCGCAGCGACGATTAATTCTTTCGATTCGCTTCGCCAAAATGAGCGACGGCCTTTACGTCGCCTTTGAAGGATTCATCTTGTTACCGGCATGTAAATACTTCTTCCTACGATTATATTTCGCTTGCTCAACCAGGTACAGGTGGTCTTTCAACATTACGTGATAAGTAATCTTGACAAGTACTTTCCGCGGAGCAAGGAATTCCTGCCAGAGAGATGGCTACAGAGCGGCGGCGTGGGCCACAGTTTCGCGTCGCTCCCTTTCGGCTACGGGAGGAGAATGTGTCTCGGGCGACGATTCGCCGAACTCGAGATACTTGTCGTCATTAGCAAGGTAATAAACCGCGCGCGCGTAATTACGCGCCTCTAACTCACTGCCTAAGTGCCCGCTGACGCTGACGGGGCCATTAAAATTCAAATGAAGTATATTTAGATCCCTGGAATCATTTCTCATATTGTAGAGAGAGATTATTATTTCCCAGATTGTGTCTTTGATTCCTCGGTGAAACTTCACTGGAGTTTTCATATTCTTATACGCAACGGGCATTAAAACTGAAATTGCATCTATTTATGATTCGTCCGACACGCAGGCTTGCTGCGTTCTCCTGCAAAAAATAAGACTTCTAAACTGTTATCCATATTCGGGAGAATTTCTCCACGGCCTCGGAATACTTTTCCCCGAGGAAAAACTGCGTTCAATTAAAATAATAGATGTAACCGATAATGGCGCGAAAGAGAAACCGTCGACGTTTTCGCAGATTTACCGTCCAGTTCGTGTTAGTTTGTCAGCGGTTACAGTGAATGCTCAAGAACAATAAATGTCCAATCCAAGCGGACAGGCCACCGCTCTTTATTACAGGACACGGTACGGCTCCTCGGGGTGCCATTAATCCGACACTTTTATGCCGCTGTAATCCTTACGGTTATTACCTGAGTAACGAGGAACCCCGGCATACCTGCAGTCTGACTTTATTTCGTTTTAATCAGGGCCGTCTTAAGAGCATTGGAGGCCCTGGGCAAAGCAATGCACTGGGGCCCCTGCCCACCCACGGGACTAAAAATGTTAACGATCAATCAAATTTATAATAAAAAGTTATAATTTTTTTAGGTCTTAAAATCAGACTTTTTATATTTGGCGGCCCCTAATATCACGAGGCCCCTGGCGACTGCCCAGTGTGCCCATGCCTAAAGACGGCACTCGTTTTCTTAAAAGCTTATATTCAGAAAATTATGCATTGTACGCTGATTATTCGTAGAACGGTGAGAGATATCCGAGAGAAGTTTAATTTAAACAGAAGTTGCATGTTCTTTCTATATCTACAAAACTGAGTAAAATAATTATCAAATTAAGGATTGCTGGGGAGAGTAACTTGAAAAGTATAAATTTTTGGATAATTATTTTTACGCTGTTTTGTAGATATATAAAAAAGATACGACTTTTACTTAAACTTCTTTTCGATATCTCTTACCGTTCTCGAGATATCTCACGAAAAGGAAAATTCTACATTTTTTCAAGGGGTGATTTCAACCCGTTCAACTGCGCTATGTCACTAACAAAAAAATAGGTGTGTCTTACGGATGAATTTGCACACAAAGTTGCACAATTTTCAAAATACATTGCCTAACTTCCCTCGTTAGATCGGTATAATTTATGTACTGTTACCGTGCATAGACATTTGTCGAGATTCCACATAATTGCCTTTGGTAATTAAGGTTTTACAGTAATTCAAATTTAAATACTGATGTCTTCTTGCACAACAGAGGAACCTTACGCAAATGAAAATCAATATTAAATAAAAAGTTTGAATGGAGATAAAATCGCAGAGCAATATTATGCCACCTAGAATCCCCCGAGGGTAAATTCTTTTATTTCGCCATTCGTATCGTTTCCATTATTGCACTCTGCCTGGAAATTTAACTAACCTACGGCAATAAAGGTTAACAGCTCTCCGAAGTGGGTATATCACGGTACGTCGGGGGTTTCCCTCGCGGTTTATTGCTCGCGCTGCTTATACCCTCCGCTGGAACTTTGAATATCGGTAATCCCAGAAATTCGGGAGCCCGGAATTGCCCCTTGGATTCCCCGTAATTTTGACCTGCGAGGGACAACGCGTTGCCCGAAGCACCTGCTTCCTGAGGTAGACTACCATTAAGCCCTCAAGAAATGCAATTCCAATTCTGTTTTCATCACTCTAATAATGCAGAGAGTTAATTGCTGTACCTTAACAATTTTATTTACGATTCATCTCTGAAAGATCGAGATCAAATTTTCCGTGAAAAGAATTTCTTTAGTGAAAGGGTAATTGCAATCAAAGTAATGAAAGATGATTGCGGCAGGTAGTCGGTCATGGACATCTGTGATAACACATCCGGTAAGAGTGAGAGACGGTAGATTATTGAAGAAATGTATTTTAAACGCCGCTTTCTTAGTTTTCTTTTAGAGTCAGCGAAGAAAATCATTCTCAAGTTCAGTGAACTATATACTTTACTCTGCTTTCTACCTTTTTTGCAGTAGAAGTTTCACTTTTACGTTTATTTATTACTACACAGACACCCATTGACTATAGAGGTCATGGTGAACGGAAATGCTAATAATGCAATGATGAAAGAGCGTGAAATGAACGTTGAGGTATGAGTCGCGATTTTTCTATTTTTCTGCGTATTATGTGCGATTACGTAAATCCCATTCATCTCTTCTGTTCTAATATTTACTATCTCTTTTATCTGATGTTACGTTATTTGTGTAATGTTTATTTATAGTGTCAATAAGGAAGTAATGCTTTATGTACAGATAGAATAAATTATATTTTATTTCTATTTACAGTATTCAAAGCTTCTTAACAATAAGAATACTCTGTTCCAGATTTTGCAACGCTACAGGCTAGAATATCATCACGAGAAGCTGGAATATCACATCAACCCTATGTACACACCTAAAGGACCTCTGAATTTAAAATTCATTGATAGGTAATAGCTCTTGAAATATCTTATGTTATTTATTTCTATATGTAGAACAATAAAGATTTAATCTCGTGGTCGCTGCATTCGTTTACAAATTTCTGTCACAATTTTTGGTTGCTGTAAATAAAATAAAGCATAATCTACAATATCTTCTTTATCTTGCCAACACTTTGAACTTGAGTTCCCCATCGGGGGCGTACATAAAAGTTACTTTATAATTCAACGGCTGATGATGGTACTCCAGCTTGTAAGATCTTATCAGCTGAAAATTGAGAAGAAAAACATTAACTTATAGAGCGAGTAACACGAGGCGTTACTGTTTTTGTCGAAAATCAATTTCTATCAAAATTGAGACGTATCTTTACACACCTTAGCGAGTAGCACTTGGATTTCCAAGTCAGCGAATCTTCTACCTAAACACATGCGTGCGCCGTAGCCGTAAGGTAATGATGCGAATGGGTGCAATGCCTCGTTCTCTGACTGTTTAAGCCATCTCGTCGGATTAAATTTTTTGGCGTCTGTTACGTACTCCTCCATATTTCCTGTTACAACCGTTGGAAATACAACTTGCACCTGTAACGTGCAATGTTTATCTTAGAACTCGTAAATTGACATTTTTGTTAAATTGGTAGAAAAAAGTGATTTAGAAATATAGAAATACTGACATTGAAAATTCATTACTTACTCCTTTTGGTACTTTATAGCCACAAATTACAGTGTCGCTTTGTAGAGTTCTACCATTTCCAATGACTGTAGAATATACTCTAAAATATGAGATTGTACGTTACTCTTCCGTTATTCATCTGTTCAATTTGTTTTACGTATTTAAGTTAATAATTGTAAGCTATTATACCTGAAAACTTCACGAACGAAGGCTTTCATATACACTGCTTGATCGAGATGGCTTGTTGTAAGAGGCACAGATGGATCGGGAAGAATCTTTACGAGTTCTTGATAAATCTTTTCCTGCTCTTCGGGTCTAGTAGCTAGTTGATATAGTATTGAACAAACAGCCATTGAAATCTGTAAAATAATATCACAAAATAATCAGAGTTTCTAAGTTACATTAAAAGGAGCTATTTATTACTAATCTTCCTGTGTACCGTGTCTATTCCAACCAGAATTAAGTCCAACGCGAGTATGTATGCCATTTTGGGATCACTTTCCTTGGCTAAAATCCTTTCCACCAAAGACAAGTCGTATTCACTGACAACCTGCTTGGTGGCGAGTCTCTCTATTGCTGCGTCGATGTACTTCATGCACACCCTGAAGAATAGATATTTTTATTCAAACTAAATTTTAGACACTTAACGGGTCTCCCTATCTTGACGGACGAAAAATGATGGGCGAACTTTGGAAATTTTTTAAAGCAAAACTATTAAATATATTTACTTCCAGCTTTGTGGCTTTAATTATTAATCTCTAGAGAATGTGAAAAAAAATTGTATACACAAATAGTGGGTATATCCGGAGTTACAGTGTTTCAAATAGAGCGGCTTACAAAAATCATACGCGCATGGTTAGCATAAAATCAACCGTTGTAGTTGCCTGAAATAGAAAACTTAAAAAATTGTCTAATCTGTATGAATGTGGCTATCGTGTGAACTATATCAAATGAGAAATATTGAAAAGTAAACTAAAAAGGCAGCGTCTAAAACAGGAAATTTCGATTTCTACAAAAAATTCGCTGGTTTTTTATGTCGCAAAAATCTAATTTTGCAAAAACCGACTGAGTTTAAAAAAAAAAACGTAAATGGGACTTCTATTGAATATATGTACAAAGTTTGAAGTAAATCGGGTGATTCGTTTTTAAGATATCATGGTCACTACTTCGAAAAACATCGTTTTGAGAAACGCCTTCAAAGTTTTAAGTACAGTTTTTTTTTTTAAATGCTGTCTAAATCAGTGGATATATCTGAGGGTTTCTCTTAAAAAAATCCCAAATATCTTGCCCCTTTTCAGATGGTCACACTAGGGTAAGAATAACTTACTCGATGAAATAGTTCATATTGCGAACATATCTTGTCCAAAGAGGGGTGGGTACGTATCTCCAAAACGGAGCTTTCAGTTCAAGTACAGCGACATTCCTCAAAGCGAACTTTGCTGCGTCAATGATCTTCTGGGGTTCTGAATCCAGCGCCAGAGTGCCTCCCAGGCATCCCAATCTCACGTCAAGTGCAACTCTCCCTATGCCTATACAATCAACAGAACGCATGAATCCCCCCTTCAATTTAACTTTCAAAAACCCCGAAGCTACATAAAGCCAGAAACTTGAATGTATACCAACACTCTAGAGCCCATTTGTGTATCTCGTTGTCAAAGTCCCCTGGCAATTCCCCATCATCTCCCTTAATTTCTTGAATCCTAGAAAACGTCACTGATCACCTCCACTTAAGAAACACACACACAGCCAAGCAAAGCACGTTATTAAATCACCTCTCTATGAAGTCACTGGTCACCACTTCAATGGGCGTTATATACTTCCTCACTGTTTGCGGCTGAAGAACAGGTTTCTGGACTCTCGTACGAAATTCTCGCCAAGGTTCACCGTGTCTGGTAACAAGAATGCAAATATTAGATTATGTCACCGGTGGAGCACGTGCCACCTCTTTCTCTCCAGTGTCCATGCCACGCTTGAGGATCAAGGAGAGCCACTCAATTAAGAATTCGATAGTGTGCTAAGAAGAAGGTGAGGAGTTTAATGAACAGCACACGTGATAGACTCTGATGACTTCCTCTTTGATCTATCAAGGCAGAAATAGTACTTGCAACAATGTATTTAATTTACTTAGCAGAAGATCTATCGTTGTTAAACCACTTTATACACCCAAACTCCTTATCTAGACTTAGACAAATTGTCCTTTCTACGTACACTCCAACAACGCCCGGCAAGCTCCCGAAGAAGTCCTTCCTGACTTCGCTCTTGTAGTGCACCAAGCATGGCATCGACGGTCGGAAGGGTGTTGAACCCTCCTGTCTGTAGATCTTCTCGATCTCGTCGGCGTCGTAAACGAACAACAGGTCCGGCCGACCTATCAGACCAGTCAGGCGAACGATCTTCCCGTACTCGTCGTAGAACATCTGCGATACTTTGGCCGTGTCGGAGATTTGGTACTGGCCTATCACCGGAAGCAGACGCCAGGTATTCCCGAGGAGCGGGATGGGCCGTGGTCCCGGTATATCCTCGTACGGCCTCGCCTGGATCGAGACATCTTGATCGACGGTGCAATCCCTCGTCGAGGTCACTGCACCTGCGCGTGATATAAAATGGAAACCAGGCGTAGCGCATCCTGAATTCACGATTAAGCCGGATCGCTTGGATCGCACTTTCTTACGCGTCGCTTAGGATTGTCGGAGGCTTAAGTATTCGAATGAGGTAGCCATTGATTAGACTATGTACGTAAGCTGAATATTTCGCTAAGCTTTTTTTTTCTACGTTAAACACACCCTGATTACCTTGAGCAATGTAATTTCAAACCCATTAGAGCCCAGTGCTCGTTTAAAAAGACATCAATGAGCGTCGGCGGGCAGTGATTAGTGTGGAATAGTTAGTGAAGTAGTTGGTAGAGCAAACCGTTACTGGAGAAGGAAAGGATTGTTTTTTCTTGCAGTCAATTATTATTACCAGAGCAGAGAGCTCGTCGAACCGCTTGATTTCGTGGGAGACGTCGTTTCAAAATAAACTGCAACTGGTGGTTCATTCTGTAATTATAATTCATAATTAAACACAACGTATGGTATCTTAATATATAAAGCAGTAAGTTTATATGTTTGCCTGTTTGTCTGTCGCCTGAAAACTTTCGAACGGTAAACTCTTGCATCACGAAATGACCTTCAGCTTATTATGCCTGGCTAATTCAAATGAATCTGACTATTTTCATCGAAAAAAAAAAAAAAAAATGTCTACGTCCAGAAAATGTTTAAAATTTAGATTTTTATAAAATCAGAATCTAAATTCGGGACGAGGCTGAGTAGTAAAGCTAGTTATCTATAGGTCCTAGACATACCATCACTATTAATAACGATTTAAACGAATCTTCACTTGTTGAATATATAACGTTCTTAATATATCATTTCAAGAGCGTTGACGCAAATTCCGCTTTCACCTTTATATTTCGCAATGTTTCGCCGTGTATTTCTTTTTAGTATTTGGGGGAACCGTGCCCACTGAATACTTTATAAACCGTCGAAAGAATATTAACTAGAACAGTTATATCCAAAACTAATTTCACGGTATTGCTCTATCAAATTTAAACCGCGCAAAATTCTTCTAGCTCACTATGTATTTCACACACAACACTAAAATATTTATTCTTCGCAGTTGACGGGTTTCGACGAAGATTTCCAGAAGGGAATACACGGTGCACAGTGTCTACCCGTCACACAGGTATATTCGCCGATTATCCTCGTGTCCCGCTATCCACTAATCCCCTGCAATTACAACCGTCGCGGGGGGGACCCTTACCTGGAGGCGCGCTGGAACACTCCACGGTCTCCTCTTCCTCGCCTACGCGTGTCCCGTTATCGGGCAAGGTACTTAGCTCACGGTTTGCGAACCTTTATGATACTAAACGACTCTAATGTAACGCTCGTCACTCTTCTTCAGCATCTGTCAGCGAAGAGAAAGCGAATCTGCGGATCAACCCACTAGATCGCGATGCACTCCTTCAAGAAAACTCCTCAAAGAATAGAGCACGGTAACCGAAGTTACGGCGGGCCCCCCCACCTTCATCTCACCCCTTCCCCGCCTGTTCGGCGGGCGGAATTCTTTATTCCACGATTTGTCGACGATCGGCGATGCCTGACGAGTCACTTTCACATGGAGAGTGTGCTCGAGTTCTGATTCTTGTGGACTTTCTTCGCGGGATGGTTGTAAAGCATGATAAACGCCGCGTACAGAAGTGAGCTCCGTACTTCTGCGTAGTGGAAATTTAGTGTAATGTAGGGATGAAGGGCAGGAAGTGGCCACTCAGAGAGGAAGAGACTGAGATGTATGGATTTATTTATTGGATCGGGTGGAAATGTAATCTTCTGTACGTGATTGCATTTCTCTTTGGGGAGGGAGGCTCCTTTCTTTCTCTCCAGATTCCACCTTCTCTGGAGCGCGGTGGGAGGAGAATTTAAGTCTAATTAACTGCCCAGGGGGGGGGGGGCAAACTTTGAGGCGGCAAAATTGGGTAACTGGTAATATATGAATATTAAATTTTTTGTAAAACAAAAAGGCTTTTGTTATTCGACAAATATCTACAAAAACTGTCACTGTCGGGAATCATATTTTAAAATAATTATTTATAATCAAGTATAAAGGGCGGCAGGAATCATGTTTGCCCAGAATCATATTTTTGGGGAAAATGGAGAGGTATAGTGTTTTTCGATAAAACCATAATTTTCTTTTGAAGATGCGGCCCTGGGGGGCCTTCTGGGCCCAGGCGGCAATTGCTCATCGGCCGCCCGTTAAATCAGCCCCTGCCAAGGGAAGCTTTAGGGTTAAAAATATACTGTTACCCTATCCTCACCAATTTGCTGATGAGCGAATTCAGAGTTCGATGTAGTCGCTTGATCCGTGATCGAGTTTGTAAATTTGGTATTTTATGTGCAGACGTGAAATTTGGTTTTCGTCGATATTTCAGTTCAGTAGATGTAATTCTCGAGTATTTGAATGTTTACTGCCAATGACAATGAAATATCCGCCACAAATCTTCGAGTCCCCGCGAAGGCAAGCAGGTAAACGCTTTGGGGGATTTATTATCCTTCGCATTGCCGGCAATCTCGATGACCGTGATTATCCTTACGGTGCCGTGGATCCTAACAATACCATAACAATTGCCTCGCTCCCCCGACGCCCTTCGAATTTTCTGGAAAATTTTCTGCGTCAATTGCGATTTAAGCACATTGAATTTTTCTTCCTGCCTTTCAGAGTAACGTACAGTTATTGAGACATGGAGAGCAAAAACGGACTAACACACATTTTTTTGCGAAATTGCGTTAGTAGCAATACTGTAGGTATTCTAATAGGCTGTAAATTGGAAAAAAAAATTTTCAATGTGGGTTAATCCGTTTTTGCTCTACATGCCTCAATTATCTACCTACAATAATGTAGCGCATATAGAAAGTTAAAGAAAATGGAAAATCTGCGCCACCATAGAATTATTTACGAAATAATCTACTCTATACTATCTATAAAATCATATATGTGACGATTTCATTGTTTTTTATCGATTTTGTCACGTTTTCTGTAACGTTTTAAATGTCACGTTTTTCGTAGCGTTATAAAGTGGGGATATTATAAATAATACAGATATGTGTTTGGTGTCCTTCTCTTCTTCATTTATACGGGTTTAATGGAATACTGTTCGAATTTAAAATTCTTATTGCGTTATAAAATGGGGATATTATAAATAATACACATATATGTTTAGTGTCCTTCTCTTCTTCATTTATACAGGTTTAATGGAATACTGTTCGAATTTAAAATTCGTGTTGCGTTTTAAAATTAAAAAATAAAACATCACCGAAGTCATAGCTTTCAATCGATTATGTGACGATTTGTGAAGCGCTTTAAACGGAGGTTACCCTGCTGGAACTGCCAGTTAGAACCGCATTGAATTTTGAACTGGATCTATCTGGTTCAATGCGGTACTACCTGGATTATCAAGCCGTGATTTTTGGCAGTTCAAAAATGAATCCGATTCAATGCGGATATCCAGATCGATGGATGAAACAGGATTTTTCAGGTCCAAAATTTATCAGTTTCTATCAGGGATTCAAAAATCTTACGGATTCAATCTGGAAATGCCACAAGCTCTTTCGAGTCTGTCATAGGTATTCTCAACTGTAAACTAAAACGCCGAGATTGTTCGGATCAAGAAATACGCTTGAGTTAACAGAAACACAGAAAGAAGAGGAGATCGTTCAATTATTGGGCCACCAACTTTGATTGTGAAAGCTTTATACTTTTTGCTTCGGGATCAGGCGCACAGAATGCAAGGAGCTAAACGGATGAAAAACTTTGTGGAAAATGATGAAATTTACGAAACAAGCGGGGAGTTTCAATTCTACGGTACAACTTCACTCCCTATTTTATTTACAATAGTTTACATTCTTCTTTACTTTGTTACAGGGGTAGACACGAGTAATGCCGCGCGCTGTATATCGACACAATCTGGCCCGAAACATGGGTTTGGGGGAATAAAAGGCGTTAAAAGCGATCACTTGCTGAATTTCGGATCTACCTGAATTATGAAGTACATATGCATCTATTATATTACGAACGCATTTGTAAGATTTGATTGTATCGCATTTCACTTATTTCAATAAAATACAGTTAAGTGACAAAAGACTATCATTATTTAACGAGCCCTCCTTCCACTACTTGCTCCTTCCGATACCAAGTCATATATAAAAGACATGATAAAAAGAACACCTAAAATGATGGTACCACACTGAGCTGTTTTTAAAAATCTTTACATTAACGCACTGTTTTAAATATGCCATTACCTACTTTCAAACTTTATTGATTTCAACACATCACGTCACACTACTTCTACATTGCTCTAGTCTTAAGAACCAATCGCCTTATGATCACGCAAAATATGGTAAGTATTTAGGTAAGCTATTTGGACCCCCCGCGAAAATGCAACAAAGTTGCAAGGGTCAAAATTTTTGCAACAATGTTGGAAATGAAAATGGCCTGTTCCCAAGAAAAAAACTCGGTTTGCAACTTTGTTGAGATTTCACGGGGAGTCAGATTCCGGTTAGCAACTTTGTTGAACGCCAACATCTTCCAATATCATCTTCAGACTATTCCAATTTCACCGGATTTGGACGCCCCGCGAAAATGTAACAAAGTTGCAAGGGTCTAAATTTTTGCAACAATGTTGGAAATGAAAATCGCCGGTTCGCAAGAAAAAAACTCGGTTTGCAACTTTGTTGAGTTTTCGCGGGGAGTCAGATTCCGGTTAGCAACTTTGTTGAACGCCAAAATCTTCGAATATCTTCTTCAGACTATTCCGATTTCAACGGATTTGGACGCCCCGCGAAAATGTAACAAAGTTGCAAGGGTCTAAATTTTTGCAACAATGTTGGAAATGAAAATCGCCGGTTCGCAAGAAAAAAACTCGGTTTGCAACTTTGTTGAGATTTCGCGGGGAGTCAGATTCCGGTTAGCAACTTTGTTGAACGCCAAAATCTTCGAATATCTTCTTCAGACTATTCCGATTTCAACGGATTTGGACGCCCCGCGAAAATGTAACAAAGTTGCAAGGGTCTAAATTTTTGCAACAATGTTGGAAATGAAAATCGCCTGTTCGCAAGAAAAAAACTCGGTTTGCAACTTTGTTGAGATTTCACGGGGAGTCAGATTCCGGTTAGCAACTTTGTTGAACGCCAAAATCTTCCAATATCATCATCAGACTATTCCAATTTCACCGGATTTGGACGCCCCGCGAAAATGTAACAAAGTTGCAAGGGTCTAAATTTTTGCAACAATGTTGGAAATGAAAATCGCCGGTTCGCAAGAAAAAAACTCGGTTTGCAACTTTGTTGAGTTTTCGCGGGGAGTCAGATTCCGGTTAGCAACTTTGTTGAACGCCAAAATCTTCGAATATCTTCTTCAGACTATTCCGATTTCAACGGATTTGGACGCCCCGCGAAAATGTAACAAAGTTGCAAAGTTGTGCGTTTTTCACGAGAAGCCAAATTTCGGTTTGCAACTTTGTGCGTTCTCGTTATAAGTCAAGTTTTGCAATTTTGTGCATTTTGCGCGGGAAGAGGGTTTTTGCAATGATAATACAGTTTTGTATAGTATTTTTCTCTTTATTTTCTTAAAAACATGTTCAAAATATTACAAAAAAGGTGATACGATCATGTACAAATGATTATTCATGGTAAGTTTATAAATAATAAATATATTTTCACTCTTAGTCTATAATCACTTCACTATATATATAAAATCACTGTCTTCTTATGTTCATTGTTGAGGTTAACAGCTTTCCATCATTTGTCCCACTGCAAGTTCCTGTCCACGGAGAAATGTTCCCAAGTTTTATCTATAACATAAAGAAAAATATTTTTAATAACCTGACTCTTGTATTATAGAACTTACGATAGGTGTTACAACATAATTTCATGTAAAACGAATAAAGAATTAAATTTTAACCTTTACTTCATGTATTTAGAATCGAAAGAAATTAAAAAAGTTTACATGCAAAGATTGTGAAATCAACTTTGCGCGTGGAAAAGATGTAGGAATATAGACCACTTCGTCGATGATAGGAATAATTTGTGGGAATAGGGTAGGAATAATGTTGAGAAACGGTTTGGAATTGAGGTAGCAACCATGTTGAAATTGCGTTAGGATGTGTGGGAACTGTGATAGAATAGTAGACTACCCTCGTAGACTACATAGTAGAGGATGCAGCATGCTTAAGACAAACTTAAGAATAAGCAACGACTGAGAATACCGCCCAGATCGGCGCCGCGAACTAACGAGGCAGCTTGCTCCGTGATCAAGACTTCGCGGCAATATTAATACGGCGGAAGCTTTTGATATAGTATGCTTAAGAATAAAATTATATGAAACTTCAGCTCACGGTATAAGCGGTAACGATTATTCAAGGTACTAAAATGGCTTGGAAAAACTGTTGAGCATCATGTGAATTTTGATCTACACTTCTAGATTCTGGTTAGAAACAACTAAAAATTTCGGAATTGTTTTACAAAGAACCCATAAATATGATTATTATTTAGTTTATTGCTACGTGCTTATTGATATTTGAACTATCTTTACAAATTTTGTCAATAGAAAAAATTAAAATCGCACGGAGTCTTAGAGCATATAAACATGGAGGAAGCATGCAATAGGCGAAAATGTAGACAGCGATAGAAAGAAAAAGATATACATTGGGGACACCCTCTCTCTCTCTCTCTCTCTAACTTGTTTGCTAACCCTGGCGCTAGAGAGAGAGGGGGTGTCCCCAATGTATATCTTTTTCTTTCTATCGCTGTCTACATTTTCGCCTATTGCATGCTTCCTCCATGTTTATATGCTCTAAGAACGCAGTTGACTGCTTTAAACTAATGGTGAAAAAAAGAGACAATGGGGTCCCTGCGACAGTGCGACCATAATTAGGCTCGTTCTAGTGATCAGAAACAAAAAATGTAAAGAGATTCTTTATTTGTATGCCTTTGGCTATCGTCCCTACCAGTATTAGGGATAAAATATTTTGTTTTTAAACTTTCACAGACCTTTAAAGTTGAAAAAATGTTCGAGAATCGAAACTTAATTTTAAAACCGCCGCCATTTGCTTAATTTTCAATATTTTTATATCATTCTGGTAGGGGTGATAGTCAAAGGCATACAAATAAAGAATCTCTTTACATTGTTTGTTTCAGATCACCCCATTGTTTCTTTTCACCATTTCTTTAAAGCAGTCAACTGCGTTCGTTTTTAATTTTTTTTCTATTAACAAAATTCGTAAAGATAGTTCAAATATCAACAAGCATGTAGCAATAAACTAAATAATAATCAAATTTATGGGTACCCTGTAAAAAAATTCCGAAATAACGCGACCAGTTCCTAGTTAATTGAAACGTAATCAAAGAAAGCAGAAAAACCGCGCGCCTAAATTTTCAAATAATCGAACCCAAGCGGTCCTTCCGTTTCCGGGAAACGCTCCTTGTCGCCAGGACTACCCCCCGGTTCCGGCGTGTTGCGAGCCGAGGAGTAGGGGGTGGTTGGCCCTCGGGGCAAATACATATTAGAGGGCGCCGGAGGGGTGCACGGCTCATTCGTAGTAGACAAATGTCAGGACACGTTACAGACACGACCTGCGTCTCGGTTACTCTTCGAACGGCAACATGACAGCAAAAGTCTGACGACCCTGTTTAGCAAATACGCGTTTAAGTAACATCGTATAAAAGTTTTAACCATTAGAGCCCAGCGCGTGCATTACGGTCTTTCGTGCCTTTCGACGGTGACAAAATACGATAGAAATGGCTGTGTCGACTATGTGGATTAGAAACAACATGCTGTTCCCTCCTAGTGACCAACTTGTAAGTGTTAATCGTTAAATATTCGCTCGTGGAGATCTGTAGATCATGGTGTTAATTTAGAATTGCTTTCCTTCACGTTAGGGTTCGCGGAATATGTAGTAGCGGCGTTTGTTGGCTCTCCAGTTCAGTTGGACGTCTCAGTGGTTGAAAATATTTATTATGAATATTTATACGATATTGTGGATGTATTTTGTTAATTGCCATTTGAATGTTAATTATTCTAGGAGGAATTCTGTAAATTATACGAGCATCTTTGAATTTTCGTATAGATTCGAGACGAGGAGGAAAGATAAACAATAATATTGTGCCTTTTTTTTTTGTGTAAGAGTTCTGTAGATTGAGGACAAGAATCCTGCGTAATGTTTACGTGATACGAATCTCGTTTTTGTTTAATAGGAGAGACAACTGACGGAGGCAGAATTGAAGGTTCAACGATCGATTTTGAAACTCTCCATTCCTGACTGGTACATGAACAAACGATCGAATCCGCCGAGGATATTGAACAATGCCACGCCGATCGAGTTTCGACCATCGTCCTGGAGAAGCTTCGAAAGTAAGAAGAATTCCACACTCTCAGGTATGTTGATTTTATTTATTTCGTGATAGAACAGTACTTCCCAAGCTTTTTTGAGATGCGATCCCCTTTCAGGATATTCAAACTGCAAATCCCCTCCCCCATATAAGATAAGGTAAATTTAAAGAGGTAAAGGAGACACATTAAAAATATGAATTTCAGAATCTACCCTGTATCTATAAAATCATAATGTGACGATTTCATTGTTTTTTTTTATCGATTATGTCACGTTTTCTTTAACGCTTTAAGGGGGCCGTCTCACCGGGCCTTGAATGTGTGCGTACACAAGCTAGGAAAAGCGTGTACGTATACGCGCGTAGTAAACTAATCCGTTTCAACCAACTTACGTCGTGGAATCGGCAAGAAGGAAGCTTTTGCGGGTATAGTTGCCTCCAGCAGACATCCGTGCAGGCGGCTCTGGTGCGTTTGAACGCTAATAAGCACCGTACGTTGAAATAATAATGAATTTATGAATCGAAAACTGACAGCGCACTATTAGCGCCACCAACGGAGAAGCCTTGAAGTTTCATTCTGTCAGTTTTCGATTCATAAATTCATTATTATCTCAATGTACGGTGGTTATTAGCGTTCAAACGCACCAGACCCGTTTACACGGATGTCTGCTGGGGGCAACTATACCCGCAAAAGCTTCTTTTTTGCCGATTCCACGACGTAAGTTGGTTGAAACGGATTGTTTACTACACGCGTATACGTACACGCTTTTCCTAGCTTGTGTGAGCGTGCGCACACATTCAAGGCCCGTTGAAGCGGGCCCCTTAAATGTCACGTTTTTTTGTAACGCTATAATGTGGAGATATTATAAATAATACAGGAATGTGTTTGGTGTCCCTCTTTTCGCCATTTATTCAGGTTTAATGGAATACTGTTCGAATTTAATATTCATGTTGCGTGTTAAGATTAAAAACTAAAACATCGCTGAAGTCATAGTTCTCAATCGATTATGTCACGATTTGTGAAACGCTTTAAATGGAGGTTATTTAAAAAGTGTTAGGTGTCTTTGTTTTCTACATTTGTCCAGGTTAAATTCATGTTGTGTTTTAAAATAATAACCAAAAAATCATGGAAGCCAGTAACAAAAGGGCGAGCGAAGCGAGGGGGGGGGGGGTGGGCGCCGGGGACACCCCCCTAGTATAATTATAACTTAATAATGTAAAAAGAAAGGTGACGACCACCAAGAAAACACTTTACGACCCACCGGTTGGGAATCACTGCGATAGATCTTGTTTTGCAAGAGCAACAATTTTTTCTGTTAAACCACCAATCGTAGAAGATTTTGTATTTCATAATATTAAGGAACTAATAGATCTCTATCCACTTTCAGACCCAATTTCGCACGCCGAACCAGCAACGACTCCCGAAGAGAGCTGCACCAACGGAATCTCCAAGATCTCCGAGCAGAAGTCGCCGGAAGCCAAGCAGAAGAAATCCCCTTCGACGCAATCGTCGCCGAAGGTGGAAGTATTCGACACGACGATCCCCAAGGTGAAGCTATCGACGAACATCAGCAGAACCTTCCCCAAGATGTCGCCCTCGAGGAAGATCCAAAACATAAACCTCGTTTTCCCGCCTGTGCGGCGAACAGAAAATTCCAGCTCCCTCGTGAGAGCTACCAAGTGCGAAGTAGTCGCGCCAGAAGACCAATCAATTGACGCTAACACGAAGACCGACAACGATATGGCCAACGACGAGACTCCCCTAAAGACTTCCACGCAGACGTCCGAAGACAACGATTTTAAATTCTCAAATATTATAGACACGCCTGCGAGAACGCCGTACGTGAAGGAGAGCTTCAAGGTGCGCGCTGCTTCCACTCCGAGGTTCACTCCGGCCAATCTGTTCTCGTCGACCATCATCGAGGAGACACCGAAAGTGAAGAAAGTCCCATCGCGAAAGATCCTGGAGAAGTCGAGTATTTTCGAGGCCGGCTCGAGTAGTTTCTCGGAGGCATCTCCGGAGAATGCGCCTAGGCCGAGGAGGCTGTCGAAGAGCCTCCTGGAGAAGGCGTCGTTCTTCGAGAACAGTTCAAACTCGTGGCAAGCGCCCTCCTGTTCCGAGACGTCCAGTAAATCCAGCAATTATTTGAGCTCGTTTTTGGAGAGGAACATGCGCTCGGTAGATCCGATCTTCTTCGAGAAGGACGACGCGGCTCTGGGGATCCCGAAGTCCAGCACCTTGGTCCGCGAGATCGTGACCAGGCTCGAGGTCTCTGGGAACGGAGTCTCCACTCCGGAGAAGAAGTCGACTTTGGAGTGGAAGAGGAGCACCGACTCTGTCCGAGAGAGGAAATCCAACTTGGAGGCCAAGCGTGCAGCTCCAATCATCGTCCAGGCTAAGAAACCGAAGCTGCCCCTGGAGGCCAATTCGCAGTCGCCGTGCTCGCGGTTCATGAATTCGAGGAGGAAGTCCGTGGACCTGGAGCACGTGGTGAGGAGCAAGGTACCTGGCCGAGAGAGCACCGTGGTTCGAGGGATCATCGAAACGCTGACAGAGAAGGTGAGCAAGCCGTCTGTTCCGCGGCAGATCCAGGCCGCTGGGGCGAATCAGAGCTTCGTGAAGCAGCTGGTGAACGCGCTGGAGAAGGGGGGAGAGGTCTCCGTGGCCGATAAGGCGAGCAGGAAGGACTCGACGTCGGAGGACGACAGCTGCAGCGAGTCCTGCGCCACCACGAACTCGCCGAAGGACACTGACAGCAGCAGCGACTCTGAGCGAAGGTCGGTCATCCTCAGAAGCGACGAGGAGAGCCTGACTAACGTTTCCACGGACACAGTGACCGCCAAGGGGTCACATTGCGATCTTAAGCCTCAACCGGAGGAGGATTCCGTCTACTGGATACCCGTGTCCAGGTGCAAGCTGCCTCGAAGCAGCTCCCTGCTCAGCATGATGTCCAGATTGTCCGGCAACGGACAATCACCCTGCGTCAGCCCGATCAGAAGCGACAGCGAAGCGGAGTGCTCGCAGATGGCCGAACGAGGAGGAACATTCAAGAAGACCAACAACGCTCTATCCAGGAAGCTGTTCAGGATCGACGAGACCACCGTCATTGACTCAGGCTACTCCGATAGATCCGACAGATCCGGGGCCTGTGGATTCACCACGAACAGCACCTGGTCAGAGGACTCTCAAAACGACTCCACCCTGGAGAACAAGGCCACCAGGGTCAAGAGATCTTCGAGATCCAAATTCACCATCGGCCAAACCTTCCGCATCTCTTGTTGAAGAAGGTAGATGCTTTTTGTGGACACTTTCGCGCACAGTGAGAATAGTGTACAGAATGTAGGTTTAGAAAGAAACGTAATCTAGGAGCAATAGCTGGCCGAAGCTAGATTATTATATTAATTGACTCTCTGAAAAGTCATCAACTACTTCACACGCTCATCCTTTACAATTATTTCTTCTTCCGCATTCGGGTTTATCGTTGCCATGCTGGCACCTAAAGGAGCTTTGTTAACTTGCGCGTTATTAGTTGTTAATCGCAAGCGTCCGAATACATGAAATTTAGCGAGTTGTCAAGTGCCTTTAGTTTCAATAACTCTTGAAACAGGATGTTCGTACTCTCTCGAGTAAGGGGTACCTCTCTTCCAGCACTTGATTTTTATCCGAATTAGAGAACCGTAGAATAGTCCGTACTCGACATTCGACCGCCGGTTATTTTGAAACTTTTTAATGAAACTTCGCCTCTGATCTTTGTACCGCGGGAGGATACAACTGAGGGAGACCTTTGTGATATTAGATCGATACTATCATGTGATAATTCGTTCGAGTACAATCGCCTCGGGGAACGTCTTTCTATTTCTTACTCTTCGTGCGATCGTTAGCTATACTATATGTGTTATTTGAATAAGATTGTACATCTGGTTCGTTAGAGCCTAGCTGTTTTAATGTAAATTTGTGGTAATGGAGGGCCACTTCGCACGATTGCTATTGGGTCCGCGAGCGTTCATAGTGTTTTGTGAATATGGTTTAGAGCAAAGCGATGCTTCCGCCGTAGACCATATTCCGGAAAGGAATGCCAACCGTTTGAAGTGGGCCACTCGTTGCCGAGCGTTAGCATTAGAGCAGTTAGAAGTCAGGATTAAAGGAATCAGTTGTACTGGGGAACGCTTCCTGCTCAGCAAATGGCGAGCCAAACCTGTGGGATGCTGTAACGCACGGCTGTCCTTGAACAATGCATCGTTTGAACAAATTCTGACGAAAATTTGTACATTGTAAATTGTGATATTATTCTTCAACGATGGAATATTACGGCGTCGCGCTTACCGCTCGCCTTCTAACGGAATTTAGAATTAGCGTGAATGTATACTTCATTATTGTACATTGATTTTATAGAAGTAAGCGCATTAAAAGTAAATTTCAGCAATGAAACGTGTGGATCGTGGTGTTCTTTACTGTTGTTTGACTAGACTGAACTCGATGTTACGCGATTTGCGCGACGAATGCTTCCTAGCATTTGGATGAATTTTCAAATATTTGTTGAACTTAAACATGGTATTTGTGCGCTAGCTGTACAATTCACTTATGTTAACGATGCAATCCCATCTGGCTGTTATTTAGAGATAAATAATTAAGGCCAGGAAGGAGAAATGGGTCTGCAGTTTTTATATGTATTTCCAGAACATTGAGTCAGTCTCGTTACAAATTTCTCATATGGCTTTTCTTTGTTATACCTATCCCAACTCCATAATTTTTTAGGGAAGAATTTATTGTAATATTCAGATCGTGGATTCATTTTGAATATTGACTTACTTGTCTAGAAATAAATAAAGCGATACGAAACGGAGGAAATTTATGTTTTATTTATTTTCAAAGAAATCGCTCAGCTTCGAGGTTTTAATAATTCCAAAGTTGAGCGATTCGAACCGTTTTTACAAAACAGAGGAACACGAATAAAAAAATGAGGCTGTAAGTATTGCAAACTCGACCTTTTACATTTTTTTTCAAAATCACTTGCAGGTAAGATTCCTCAATTTTATATCAGTTACCATTTTTCAATGCCTCCAATATTTTTTGCCACAGAAATTGTGCATAATATGCGTGCGTAAACTGTTGCAAGGTATTGCGTAGCTCGTGTGTCGAATCATTAATTAACATTCGAGGTTCCTGGCAATCGACTATTTCCCATGTAACGTGCGTATAATGACGCGTCGCGTTAAATAATGACAAAACTCAGGTCCTTTGTTCGACGCATCCTTCAGAAGCAAATAAAAATAAAATTCCTCTTCGAGCGTGCAACGTTATTTAAATTTGTCGAGGCTTTGAGACACCTGCGCTTTGAAATTCACTTGTTCCCTGTTTAAAACGAGTATTTAAAGCCATCGCGCATTTTGGCGAATCGAAGAAATGTATAATAATTTATTAATTGTCGCTGCGTAATTGTTTATAAACTTTTCTCTTCGCTACGCCAAAATGCGTGACAGCATTTAATAATGAGAAAATCGTAAATTAGGTAAAAATATATGAAACATGAGTAAATATATTTTTATGCCAATAAAAATTTATTGAACGCAATGTTGTTGTTCGAATATCGCGTCATTCAAGTTCGCCCGCACGAAGAACGCGAGAGGACCCATCGAATGACTCTGAAGTACACACTGGGGCTCGACCTCTGCGATATTTATCATTTAACAGAACAACAAAGAGCGAATTAGCGTAACTTAGTCATTACAGTTCCAGGCACCGAAGTAAACGGGCATTGTCAGTGACGCGAGGAACAAATAAGTGACAAAAATCGACTAGTTGCTATATATTAATCAATACCTCCTCAACTACACTTCGCAGAGCTGGTATATCGCGTTGAAATTCGAAAAAGAATAAGAAAAATGGCACCGGGGTTACGAAGCCATCGTTCCAAATCCACGTCGGATATTTTGGACGATATAGAGTGCGACGAAGATCATTTATCTACGGAAGATCGGTACAGAACTTACACCCTGGAGGACCTCAATGAAAAGAAGAATTGCTTTGTCAAGGAACGTGGGAGGCGCAAGGGGTCGTCCTCCCAGAAGTCACAAAGCTTTATGAAGAAGCTGATCGCCTCTCTGGAAAGGAAGAATGAAATTTGCAAAGCGGACGACGAGTTTCTCACTAAATACTACAACAGAAACGATTATTCCGATCCAAACTCCGACATACATGAGAATCGTGCCCCCTTCCCTGTAGACAGAAATACCTCACAGAATTTTAAACGTGAGCCAGATTCCGAGAATAAGGTGGGCGAATTCAGGAACAGCAAGATAACCGTGTGGTCGCACTCTGATAATCGCGGGAAGAATTGTAACGCGAAAGAATTAATCCTTGGACATACGAAACAGAAAGAAGAAACATTTGAAACGGACGAGAAACACAGGGATGGGTACCCAAAATCGTTTCGCGGTTCACAGATTTCGAAAGAGGTATATTCGCAAAGTGAATTGAAGAAGCAGCATGGATCTTCTTCCTTTGATCCCAATAGATCCAGAGTTGAAGTACCGAAACATGTCGGTTCTCTGAATTCGTGCCCCCTGAAGAAGGATAAGGACGATCGTAAGTGGAATACTTTGGAAAGAATATTTAGGAAGAAAGAAGAAGACGTTACGCTGGGTGGAAATGAGAAAATGAAACTTGATCGAAGAAGTTCTTTTAAAGACTTTCTGGGATACATAATTAAACGAAAGAAGTCTGAGTGTAAGGAGAAACCGCGACGTTTTATGTCCTACGACCAACTGGCCGAAGAGGCGAAGGCATTCGAGTTGAAAAATGTTAAGAAACTGTCGAGGACTTCTTCTTTGAATGCTGTCGTGTTTGAAGATCCCGACGAGGAAAACTCGACGAGGGTAAGTGAGGAATAGAACTGTCTTTTTATTAGTGTTGGGTTATTTTCGCTGTTACTGCGACGATTTGTATTTAAATATAATTGCAGAGCGTCGAACGGAATGCGACTATTCGTCCAGTTTACGGTGGAAGAAGAAACGAACAATTTCCGCAGGTTCTCACGAAGAGGAAGGAATTTCGGAAATTTTCAGCGACGAACGAAAGCGTGGAAAATCTTGTGAAGCCTTTCGCGATTAGGAATATAGTGAAAGATCTTTGTCAGGTTCCTGAGACAACGGAAGTTATTAATGAGAAGCTTGACGGGAGAGGAAGACGATTACACGCTGGAAACGGTTTTTAATGAATATATAAAAGAAAAAAAATTAGATGAAAGTCGTGAATTCTGATAAATAATGGTTATGTAAGTTGGAATAAACGGTGGTTAAATCATTTCCATTCTCAGTTCATTGTCTTTGTTGTCCTTTTCTTTTCCTTGCGATTTGTATGCGTCGGCGCAGAGGACGCCACAAGCGCATGTACTGCAGTTTTGCATGTGTGGTTGGATTGTGCGCGAATTTTTCATTTGTGGAATGTAAGAAGTCGGTAGTTGTATAATGTTTTACCCGTGTGCTGGTGGCGTCACGGGTAGGAAAAACTGCAGTCATCTTCCACATTGCTACCACCTTTTGTAGGTATTGGCGTAACTAGTTAGGGGGCCGAGTGGGCCTGGCCCCTACAAAATGCGGATTGGCCCCCCCAAACGCGAAATGGCCCCTCCCTAGGAAATATCGAAATAAATAAAAAACATTCATCTGTCCATCAACAGGTCCTAAAATTTTTTTTAGAAAACCACCGCAAATTGAAGCTTGTATAAATTTTAACTATAGGTATACATGATATGCTCTTGCTTTTAATAAATCACAATTTATTTTTTCTGCTGCATTTCTTTCTGTTTTTAAAAATTTTGTTTACATTTCCCGAGAGTAAATAATAAATAATTTTTTATTCCGTTTACTCTTTGTTTTAGTGTTAAATAAATATGTAGGTAAATTGTTGTTATAAAATGTGTATGTATATAAAAATTTCTACCTAGAAAAAGAAGAAAGAGCGCGAGAGGGGGGGGGGGTAGGGCCTGGCCCCTCCCAGACAAAGATCCTAGCTACGCCTATGTTTGTAGGTGAACTCAACATTCCTTATACACATACTCTTTAATTCGCAAAGATGTGAGAAAAGAGTCCTTCTGGCATTATTACTGTAAGCATCGATAATTCAAAAAGCCCGCGGCGGACTCTGGCTGTATCTATGCAAGAAGCGGGCTCCTTTAAAAACAATAGAGCCTTCTCGTGCTGACTACGAACGTAGTACGGTACGGATTTTCTAGCTTGCCATTACACCAATTTGTATTTGTCGACGAAATTATGTTATAGAAAAATTACAGTTTCTTACATTACTGAACTCACGTAATTGTTAATTAGACTGGATTTCAACTCATTTTATACCGACATTTTGGTACGTCGTGGGAAAGAAAAGACCGAAGCGCACCGAGTCCCCGGCCACTTTTGTAATCGGCGACTAGTCGGTGACTAGTCGGTTTCTTGGGGGCCGATTAATCGGCTAGTCGACCAAAACCCTAGTTGGTACATCTCTAATGTAAACCCATCTAAGAAATGCGATCTTGGACGTACCGCTGGACTTTGTAGGATCGTGGGTTCATTTTGAATATTGAATTACTTGTCTAGAAATAAATAAAGCGATATGAAACGAAGGAAATTTATTTTTTATTTATCTTTCAAGAAATCGCTTAGATTCGAGGTTTTAATAATCCCAATACAGTTTATATATTTTATAACATTGATTGTTTATTTTTTTTCAGAACTTTTCATTCGAGTTTAGCTTTAATTGGTCGACTACTACTGCTTTCACCCTATGTAACTCGAACAGAATTGACTGTTATATTTCACAAACAAGTGGACGCGGGAACCAGACCAATTTACACTATAAACGCATCATTATTGTTTTTTCCTTTATTACCTTTACCGACTTCAGTGACGTGTTGAATTAATTCCCGGACTTACCGTTCTTAAATGCAGAGTACACGTCGAAATCTCTGATTTTTTGCGCAGTCGGTATTGTAGTTCGTGCGGCATCCTACACCTCGTCTGTGATCGAACTAATGTTAAAAAATAATAAATTAATTGTAGCGATGAATATCGTTGCACGATGAGTTGCAACATTTGTATAAGAAGACTTTTATACCCAGTAATTGGAAATAAATGAACGAAGTAATTATTTTTAACTATATATTTAACAATTTGGTGTTCCGTGTTCGTATATGTCAACATTCATAGCAATCACGATTGACTCGTTTGTGTATGTTTTTATCTGCAGTTTAAATTATTGCATACGAGATTTCACAAATTATGCAGGAATTTCCTTACGTCTTGTCAGAATACGAGGAAATAAACTCTCTTCTTTATAAACCTATCAGCTCAACCCTACGAATCAAGGTACTTTTATACATTCAGTGAAATTATTCTTATATAATGATCATAGATTGTAATAATTATAATATCATTATTGACTGATCTTCTATTGTTCTATTGTTCTTTTGTCAAGTCGTAAAGATTTCAAGACTTTCAAGCTTGTCAAGTTTGTTAATATAACTTTAAGCCGGGAACCCAACTTTAAGCTAAGCTAAACTATTCCATGCTATGTTTGGCTGTGCTATAAAACGTAAAAACATAGCAGAGCTTAGCTTAGCTTAGCTTCCATGTAGATTCCCCGCTTAAGGATCTATTAATGGTAATTTTTTAAAACTTAGCATAGAATAGCATAGCTTAGCTTTCATTTCGATTCCTGGCTTTAATCGCTCTTCTATCATTTTCCAGTATACATGCTTCAGCACGTCTCCCAGTTATATTCTACTGGGTTCGACCAGTGGCAGCGTGTATCTGTTTTCAAGGAAACCATGCTCTTTCCTACAGCTAATACCTTTATCGGTACATAAGCTTTTCTTAATGTACCGCAGTAAGAAAATAATCAATTTATTCAAATGTATTGTAAAATTAAAGTAACTCTTTACTGCACAACTATTTACTATAACAGCAACTTCTGTCGTAACAGGAAGGAGCAGTGTCTCATCTTCTCATATCACCTGATGAAAAGATAATCGCTCTAACAACGGTACGAGGAATAGTCTGCCTCGTTGCTGTAAAACCTACACCAAAATTGATAGGCATATCAACGGAGCACATAAACGAGCAAGTTAACTGTCTCTGCTGGAACGATAACAGTTCCGAAGTGTATGTCGGAGATTGGAATGGTAAAATCTCCGTTATGGTATTGTCCATTTTCGCAGTAAGTCTTGATTATCATTAGACTAATAAATTTAAAAAGTATCTATAATGAAAAGCACAATTCGATTGTTTAGGTTAATGGCATGTTTCAAGCTCCAGCCTGTACACTAATGAATTTAGATTCAGCAGTGGTGCAACTGAGTTTCTCAGCGCCTTTGCTATTAGCTTCAACCTTAACACGTTGCTACATATGCGATACGGCGCAAGAACAATACAAGCAAGTAGGAAACAAGGGGCGCAATGGAGAGTTCGGTGCTTGTTTCTACAAAACGTACCCCGCAGAGAACACGAGCACCTCGGTCATTCAGAAGGAGGAGAAACCAGTCAGTAAGAAACATTCTTTCAACTTCATTCCTGAGGACAACAGCAACGTACAAGAGGAGAACATTCCTCAGATCTTCTGTGCCCGACCGGGTTCCAGACTCTGGGAAGTATCTGCGAACGGAGTTGTAATGAAAACTCATCAATTTAAAGAAGCGCTAGCTGTTCCATCAGCCACAATATGCAGGCCGAATGTGAAGAAATCTGTTCACCAGAAGCAGACAGCGGAAGCCTGGACGCCGCAGTCCATTAACTTCTCTCATCTGTTTGTCGTGGCAGAGAAATATTTATTTTCATACACATCCAGCGGTTTATACGTAATTGATCCTCTAACTGCGACTGTGGTTCTGTGGAACAACGAATTTTCAAATATATGCATGGCAGAGACCATAGAGAATAGAATATATTTGATGACTTCCAACGGAGAGTTTCATTGCTTAACATTGTCTTTCTTGGATTCTCTGATACTACGATTGTATAATCAAAAGAAATATCAAGAATGCTTAGAGATATGCCTCTTCTACAAAGTGCAATTGAAGAAACTACTAAATAGTATGGAGATCGACAACATATGTGATATCAAGAACAAGCTGCTTAGGGACGACGAGCTGTCGACGTTGTTACACCCTTTAACGCTTCTCCTTGAATCTAATTCTAAGACTAGTCCAAAGAAATTGGATTCGGGCATCGTCGTTGTTAATTCCGGCAACTTGGACTCGAAGGAGGAGGGGAATTTCAGGCACAAATCTGTGTCGCACTGTTTATCGCAGGACGATGAGACTCCTTCCGCTTCGGAATCTGCGACGCAGATAGAAACGTTGGCACAGTTATCCATCGACGGTGCTTACAAAGCGGAAGAACATGAGGATGCAAATTCCAATACAACGAGCAGAGTAGAAAGTCGGAATGAAGAAGGTTCAGAAGTGATAGAAGAATCGAACTCGAATAAAAATCCGATGCAACGAATGCAAATAGACTTGGAAGCTATATACGCGTCGGTCGCGAATATTAGACTCTCAGCGAACGAAGGCGAACTAGAGAAACTAATATCAGACGTGAATTTCAGAATGAATGCTTTCAAAGATTCCTACGAGAGTTTCACGGACTTGAAAAGCTTCGTCTACGAGATACTGAGAACTGCGGAATTAAATTACTTTAACACTCTGCTCGAGAACACCTCCGTGCAATTAGTTCAATCGACTGGTAACAAGCATATAATGAAGCAGATACTGATAGCTTTCGTTAGCATAAACGCGCAGAGTTACAGAAGGTGCGCCTGCGGCAGCCCTTACCTAACGAATGATTTAGTAGAGCCCAAGTTCCTAGAAACTGGTAGATCTCTTGTTAAAAGATTTGTAACCGAGAGCAAAGAGCAATGCGTTGATCTATGTAACACAGTACCTTACTTGTGGCGTGATTATTTGCTGATCTACGTAGAGCAGCACGGCGTTCTGATGAATGATTTACTGCGCCAGTGCCTTCAGATCAAAGACAACGTCTTGCTCTCCATTCTTCTGCCTGTATTAGACGGAAAGCAATGGAGCCTCGTGGCAACGTATCTAAAAGAAATGCACGAAGGGCAGTGTCTATTCTGTGGGAAATGTATAAAAAACGGCCAGAAGGAAGCGCCGATACACTGGAACGCTGTGATACACGAAATTATAAAAAGACAGGGACCCGATATCGCGATAGCGGTTTTAGCGAAGCTGGAGAAAGCGGTGCCGAATGTTCCTATCGATAAAAGGTGAATGCCTTTCCGATCCTATCTAATCTCGACACGCGACGCAGGCTTCGGGTTGTAATAATCACTAAATACGTACATTCTGTAAAGCAATCTTAATCTGTTGCAGTATATTTCAGTCACTTGTATTTACAAAAATCTTATACCAGCATGGAATGAAACGTACCGTTAATTTCAGTCAGAATAATCTCGAGGCATCCGAATACAATACAATGTGTTCTGCAAAGGTAAGCGATCTTTCGATAAGAGGCTCTGTGGTAAGTTATAAATGATAAATACATCTCGCCATTGGTCCTGCAGGTTCGAGACCAGCTGGTGGACGTTCTCGAGAAAGATTTAGGCAGATCGATTAACAAAAACATATTTGGAAGCGGGGCCCATCATTGGGGGATGCATTATCAAAATAAATTCTCTACATGCCCCTGCTGCACTCTGTCACTTCAAACACCGGTTCTATTGGGTAACAATGGAATCGCGATATTCGGCTGCGGACACGCTTATCACGTAAATTGTATGATAGAGAAGAAACTTACAACCTGCAATCTTCATTCTTAACTGTATATATATATATATATATATGTAACGAACAATAAATCTTGTAAAAAAAAATGGAGAATAGTTTGTTAACGAATAAGTGTAGGTCTGAACGTCGCGAATCTCTGAAACGAATGATTGCGCATACTGCTCGTCTAATCACGCAAATACAGAGACTTTTCATGTGTGCTTTCACATAACTTGAGCGACTAGCTTTGTAAGCGCACATAAAAATTTCTCGGCTTAGTACAGATCCTTATCGCAGAGAATCTCACTATTCAACGATCAAATGTCTTGGAAACTTAAAAAATAAATGTTCATGCCGGAATCTCTCGTGATATAATCGAACTGTAACTACCTAATTAAACAGCTCTGTAAACTACAAGTTAGTCTTTATAGGAAAGCAATAAATAATATGTATATCGTAATCGTTGTACTGCGAATAAAAATCGAGCACAGGGATACATATATTATTGAAACAATGGAAACAGCTGGCATTGAACCGCTGGTAATTATAATTATCGTGCGAGATCAAATGAATTTCACACGCGAAACGATCGTTCGTGTTCGTTTCCTTAATTCCCTTTCCCAATATCCCCTAAAAAAATAACATTCACGCAGCTTTATATTTGTACACGTACCTAGTTTGTACTTTTTGTTTGTCAGTATACCTAATATATTTAATTAAACGATGAATTCTAATTTCAGTTGAACACTTACCTTATTTGATATTTCTATTGCTTAAGTCGAGAAAAGATTATACAGGATGAGGCATTCAACCTGTATGTATAAAAAACAATGGACGATCCTTTCAAAGGACCCGTAATATTCTAGCTTCTACTTAAAATCGAGTCGTGAGCTTTTAAAAATATAAGGATACGATTCTCCCGCCACTTTTAAGCGCGTCTACTTCTTTTTCAAAATACACGAATGATACATTAGTGCACATGGAATATTTGCATTTTATGAGAAAATTTTCTTGGATTAGTAATCGAGAGATCAAGCTTCCATCGATTCTTTGCTTCACTGTTTAACAAGCATAATAACTATGTCTTTAGTGTAACGAATGCAGAGGGTATGTTCGATAGGGTGACACGCTCGCGAAAGCCCGCGCAGCGTTTCCGGTTGTACATAACCTCGATTCGTAAAGGTAATTTCATTTATACGCATTGTTAATCAATGCTCGAATTATAATTTCCGCAGGGAATAGAATAAGGACGTTCGAATTAATACTTTGCCATTGATTAAATCGATATGCCCGTGCAAAGTGGCGCATCAAAAGTTATTTTGTAGTTTATTACGAAGACTACGTAAATCGTAAAGAGGTGGCGATGATCTTGCAGGAGATATTTTGCGATCGTACTTTTACAAGTCCTTTGAAAATAACGTGAATATTTTCTTGAGTTTAGAAAAAGGAATGCTCGATATTTACAGACGCCTCAATCTGTATGTCCAGCTTACGATTAATAATATTTTATGTAATACAAAGGTTCACGGTAACGAGCCAAAATAT
Source organism: Andrena dorsata (assembly GCA_929108735.1). Lineage (NCBI taxonomy): Eukaryota > Metazoa > Arthropoda > Insecta > Hymenoptera > Andrenidae > Andrena > Andrena dorsata. The sequence goes on along the minus strand of OV815488.1, from coordinate 77,887,218 downwards.
TGTCAAATATTTCGAATTACGGTAAACGAAATGATAGTTCGTTGTTGTATATTATAATGCGTAACATAATGTACTGTGTTCGCGCTGATCACGTTCGTTATACAGGAATTGAAAACCGATTCCCTAATTTGCATCGAATTGAAGACACAATACTTCATAGATAAATATACTACGATCCAAGACGATCGTAATCGACTAGATAGATAACAGCCTTTTCCTTCGCACGATACTTAAGTCTATCACATAAGCTTACAAACTTTGTAAATACAATGTAATAGAATCTAATGGAAAGTAAGAAGAGATAGTTTCAATATTTCCACAGGATGTAAAGTGCTAATTATTGCCCTGCTCATTTCTGAGAAACATGATTTCATGCAGGTATCTCCGTACCGTTCGATGTATATTGCGCAAGGCTTCGCAAATTCTAGTCCTACTGTTTTTACCAAACAGAACGTTCAGTAATCGTTATTTCAACGTTCACATATAGAATTGCAAATCGATTGCGGCGCGCAGGCAATGTCGCTGATCGTTCTTGCTGCCGATCTTTAAAATGCCGAATTCGAGAATCGGGGAAATCTATTGCCGGGTTTGTTCAAATTCTATACAAATATAAATCGGCAGATTGATCGGTGCAACGTAGCGTATTAAAATTTTGATATCGTCAAAAAGCGCACAACATTCCTTTTGTAAAATTATGGCGATGCTCAAACTTCGGTTTCTCAATACATCTCTAGTCTACAAATCGATTTCAGGCGAAATTTGAGCATCCTTGGAGTAGACATTTTCAGAAACTCATAGAAACCAACATGTCGATCGTGGTGTCTAAATACTTTCACTCGCAAACAAGTCCAATGAGATATCACGCACTGTGAGTCTCAACGATCAACATGTTACCGATCTATTTGAATTCCGACAGGGCGCAGTTTCAAATCTCTTTAGACTCCTGTTCCTCCTTATACAATTAAAGCAATGATCCAACTATAGAATTCGATTCAGAGGAAGCAGGACAAGACCACGTTAGTCCGAACAAAATTTTAGCTCGTGTATCGTCTGAAAGCGCAAACGTCCAATAAGAAACTATTATATAGGGAAAGGTGATCCAGAGAAGAGTGAATTAGAGCTGTATTCTGTGATACACTTACCCCTCAATTCCATACACATTTCTCCAGGCAAATTCTACCTCCGGTTTAATAAATACGATGGCCATTAAGAAGTTACAGAACACGGCATGCTATGCCAAAAGAAAAAGAACGAAAATGTTTTCTTTTTTTTTAACAATTAGTCAACGGCACGATCAACATTAGCATTATGCGCCTGAGAAAGTAAATTCTTCACGCCAACGTTCAGCAAATACACGCAGTATAATACATCGTCCGCTCGTTTCGAATAGAATACGATAAATTGTAAACGATTTTGCTGTGATTAATTGTGCCTGCTGTCGCAGAGCTGCAGAAATTCATAGTTTAAAGTTGTACAACAGTGTATCGCCCGATCTCGGCTCCGTGCTTAATAATAAAAGGTCACAAAAACGATAAATATTTGAATCTGTAAAATTTTTCAATACTATACTAGTAATTATATACATCTTCAACGTTTGCTTTTTTCCTCTCTTCTTCCTCACTTAGTGCTTTGCGAGATCACAGAAGAAAGTCTGTAACTTACGCGTTACTTCTCTTACTTTCTGTTAATTGTCTAATCATATGTTCGTACGGCTACCTAATTTAAAAAGTTTATACTGCAAAAAAAATATATATAATTCCTACACGTCGTTAGAGATTATAAAAACGCCTATCGTGTAATTGCTTCGTTTGCTTTTTTTTTGTTTGTTTAGATATCATTGTATACAGTGAACAGCAATGTTCTCTTCGAGCCGTTTTACAAATGCTTTTTTCTTTTCACGGATTGCACATTCGTTTTGTTTTTGCTTTCGAGATTATAAATCCATAATTCTGCAAGATCTATGTGTATATACAATATTTCTGGTATTGGCGTTAACATTGTAAATACTGATATAATGTTTCTTTAAATGCTTAGCAATTTCTAAATGGAATGAAAAGAATTATGTAATGTTAGTCAATTAAATATTATACGCTGATATACTTACTTACAAAAGGTAGTAACAATTTTGCTCATGTAGTATTATCAGTGTCATAGAAGTTAGCTTTCGGCTCCTATTTTTATAATGTTTCTTGATATTATCGCATAGTTTTGATATTATTTGGAACTATACCTTATTTTGTAATACTATTCAATACAAAGTGCTTCCTGCTTGACCGGAAACAATATTATTCATCTCCTAGGTTTATAAAATTATAATGCTATAATTTCTTCATGTCATTCTATATAAAATATCCATTTCACTGAGACTCCTGACGAACGAAATATAATTTCTATAAATAGGATATTGTGTGGCATTAAATATAATTTAAAAAAAAAATTAAAAAAATAAAGCTACAGTTAAAAATGATGTCACAGCTCTTTGTACTCTCGATAAAAATGAAGTGTCCATAATTATCCATTCAAAACGCAAGTATCATTTGGAAGAGTTATTCGAAGCTTGATTATTGAATTTATAAACCTACATACACAAAAGCAGTACCACGACGTAAATTAGACTAAAAAAACATCTTGCAAACCCTTTTGCTTTAATTGCCTATTCCTCCCAAGACGAGATAAGTATTGTAATTACATATCGTAAAGCTTGAGCAATTATCCAAGACGATTATCCAATCGAAAGAAACAAACGGAAGAAATAATAGACGCCGGTGAATTGAAATTCAACCAAATGTAACTTCCAACTTCATAGCTGCGCTTCAAATGCATAATCCTTATTAGCACGCAAAAGAAACATAGTGTCGCATGTTTGAAGGTATAAAACAAATTTGGAAGTATATAATTGGGAGCCTTTGACCATTATCGCGCCAATCGATCGCACAGATATGTTCGTTAAGACTGACATTTAGCCGATGTGAAACAAAAATTCTTTCAAGCCTGGCAGGATGAAGCAACGTCTTTCTTTTTGTTCAGGATACGACCGAGAAGGTAACAAAAAAACGAAATGAAACGATCGCTGCATCGGCGGTTCGAGTAAGTCGCAGTTAAAAGCACTCGTGTTTCGGAAACTTTGTACAAAAAAAGGTCGCACACAGAGTTCCAACAAATCCGGGAGAAGCAGTATAGGGCTTTGTTGCGGTGTGTGTGACTTTAAGGGCTACGATTACATTTTATCATCTAAAACTATACTTACAGTCAAATTGTTATTCTCAACTATGCTTGTACGAGTTAATTTTCATTGTACTTGGGCGATCAACGACAAGGGAGCTTGCCTTCTGTTTGGAGTATAGCAGGAGTGAATATGCACTCGCTAACCCTTTGCGATTCATCACTGATTTTTTATTAATTTCAATATTTCTCCGTTCTTAAATAAAAAAGAAAAGAAGGCAAAATTGTCCCGAAAGGTGATACCCTCCACTATTTAGAGCAGTGAGACGTGTACAGTATCAATTATTTTGAAACTACTGTAAAAATGTCCGGGTTCTTCTGTTCTCGTAGAATTTGAATTTGACGAGAAACAATGATCTTCCCAGTTACAATGAATTAACATACAAGCGAAGGAAAGCTGTGCCAATTAAGAAATGTAATGTGTCATCGACTTGAAATACAGTCTACGAAGAAAAGCACGGAATCGCAAAGGATTAATGTATGATAATAACTGAAACAATTGGACTATGAGTTTGGTCATGCTCGATCCGACAATTCTTATCGCTACTCGTATAGTATTCCAGTTACTACGTATTTTTAAATGGCACATTGAAACATAATCGTTCACGAGACACACGCGGTGATCATGCAAAGCGGTCTCGTAACATAAAAATCTCGGGGGATTTCCTTTGTTATCGTGTGACAGTATTAACTATCTTGAACTGTACTCTGTGAGATTTCCTTGTCCGTTTCCTGGTACTCGTTAAAAGGTACCAGAAGCTCAGCCTTTTGCGGTCCTCTTCCCTTTTCATAGTCTCTAAAAAATGAGCCCACGTGTTAAAAAATATTCAATAAAATACGATCAACGAAAAGGCGAGATCGAAAGTTTACACATACAAATTATAATAGTTACTGTTAATCATAAACAAAAATTATATAAAGCACGTCATTAATTCTTTTAAAAAAATCGTTCCCATACTAAACAAAGGTGGACCGCAAAGGGTTCAGTCATACAACGAACAGTTATTTCATACAATAAGGATTAATATGTACAGCGTAGTCTCACAGAGCAATTATCACGTGTGTTTCTTGTAATCTTTCATCAAAAGTCCCTTCGAAAGGTGAACCATTCACGCTACGTTTAATACTTTTCACTGGTTTCTCCCGTAGGAAGAGTAAGCTTAACTACGTAATTGATAATCACCAGTTTGGTTCAGCTATTTCTGACTCTTTCATGCGTGAGAAGTGCTCGCAATACCCCCTCTCCATTCTCGTAGAGCAGAGTAAGTGGGTAGAGTAGTTCAATCAACAAACTAGTACGAACTTAAGAGGCAAATAAAAAAGAATTCAAAATCGGCGATGGTCCATCTGAGACGAGATCAATGTTAAAGTAAAACTATACGTTAAGCCTTAGAATATTATGACAATCGTAGAATAATACAATGGTACTTATTTGTATCGCCTAACGCATGAAAGAGTTCGTGCTGTTGCGATAACTGTAATCATTTTCTAATCCTTGTACAATCAAGAACAATTGTCGCTATGGCATTACATTTAAGAGTTACATATTTCCAAAACACGTAACCGTATCTAGTATTATATCATATTTATGATTCTTGCGTGCATCGTTTTTTTTTGGCTACACAGCTTTGCTGGGATCTTGATTACACGAGAATTAAAGTATACGCTCTACGAGCAGTTTAAGAAAGAAACTCTGCTTGCGAGTGGTGCAAGAACTGCCTGGTGAGTTAGACACCACATAAACGATCACGATTGCTTTTTTTGTGTGAACATGTTGCGCTTTCACAATACTGTGCATCATTGTAAATAACTTTCGTATCGAATGTTTGGAACGAATACTGAGAAAAGAGGTGTCACTTCGAGTAGAAATTAATCCATCAGAATCAGCGGAGCTCGTATAGAATAACACGTATAAACGTTCAAAACAAATCGATCTCACGGAAACCTCGGCACTCCTGACAAATTAATTTCTACGTGCTCATTGCATTTACGAAGGCTTGAAATATTATCAGAACGAACGATTCTGATATTACTTCGAGGATCTCGCGTATGAGATTAGTATTTGGAATGAAACATAATCTCAATGGTAAAAATATTGCTTATTTCGTATGTAAAATATTGTGTTTCATCCAGTACTGCACTTTCAGCCCCTGCCGCAATTATGGACACCAATGTACAGAAATGAATTGTGAAGGGACCGAAAGTGCGGGTCGACGATTCTCTGTTATCGTTTCAATTGGTTCCACCTTTCGAGCATCGTTGGGTATATATATTTATATATGTATATATAGCACAAAAACAAAAATAACATTTTTCAGGAGATTGTGTGTGCTGATGAATAAAGTAAAGACATGTTTATCACGTATATTTTTTTTTTTGAAAGCGTATATATGTATTAGATTAAGATACAATCTTGCATCGTCGCGGAGATTAGAAGATTGATGAGTCCGCACAGAGAGGAATCTTCGTTCTTCCACAGAGGCCACAGGAGCAACGGTTCTCCAAGAGCTTCAGCTTGTTCGGCTTCTCTGTAAATCGCAACTGAACACGACTTCGTGAATCTACACATCTTCGTCGCGCTTGCGTCGGTCGCTTTTGCCGTGTAATTTCATCGATAGCATCTCTGTATACTCTCAAAACTAAACGAACACTCTCCTTAAATGTTACATAGAGATATATGTATGCATAAGTGTGTATGCGTCTCATTCCGCCTTTATCAGTGTAATATAGTGTACGCTGCGTATAAAGAGGAAAAGAAGAATAGAGTGGTGACATTAAATGAAACATAGGTACAACTCTACAGTGTCCCCACATATACGTATATGAGAATCCCATAAGAACCCATGGTAACTCTATAAAACTCGCGATTCAGTTTAAAGGCTTGAAATACGTTCGAAGCTGGCTCAATACTTTCCTGACCGAACCGTTCACGTGTTTCGCATACTGATTAACGAGAGTCGTACGTTTTAAAAATAGATGTTTGCGTGAAACGTAATTTGTCGGCAGAGCAGAATTGTGGCCAGTGATAAGTTGCTAGGAAATCGTACATCATGGAAGAAGTTACGCGTTATTTCTTACTGCTACAGAAACTGGATGTGTATCGTTCCCAATCGGATCCCAGATAATTTCATTAACGTGCACGCTTCGCTCGATCGTCGTAGGGCCGATCAGGAAAGTATTAAGGTGCTTGTCGATGAACAGGATAAACGTATGTGTCCTTTTGTCGGGTCCATGTTGGAGTCTTCACGAAACGATGAGCTTGTAAAAAAGTCAAACGACGAGAGATCCCCCGCAAACACTCTGCGGCGTTTACTACCGTCTTTCGCCGGCGTTCCTCTGCCTCTCTATTCAAGACGAATCCTTTTTTTTTCACTGTGTACTATATATCATGTTTAATGTCTCGAACGATGCGAAGAGTCTCCTCTTTCGTCGCGACGATCCCTTTCTCGTTCTCGCTCCCGTTCACGCTCCGGTTCTCGTTCTCTCTCCGATGGTCTGCGGCTTGATTCTCGTTCTCGATCTCTCTCTCGTTCACGCTCTCTGTAGCGATCGTCATAATACCTACACAAGTCACGTCAGCCAATTATCTTACTTTAGCGGTGCAGCTTTTTTGTTTGTTTCTTTTTTTTTTTAATAAATATTTACAATTACTTGAACCCTTATACTACTTTTTCTAACTTTACGCTACCTTTCATTCCATCCCACTTTACATCGTTCTGTTTTATATTGCTTCTGATATGTACTACTAATAGAAGATTCAGTTCGTGACAGAGAAAAGCTGAGAATTTTATACGACACAAGCGACACAACAGCTAATCTCCAAACTATGCGATGCAAACAATGACTCTAGTAGGCAAAACAATGAATTGTGCAGCAATCCTGAACCATTATATTACAATGTACCTTTGTCATCGTTATGTGCATATAAAAGGATAACTGACATGTAGATAATACGGCACGGAATACTTGGACATTTAAATAATTCATATCCTTTCCTCACCCTCCTCTCTCCTTTACACTTCACTTTTTCATTTAAAGTCTAAAGCATTCTTTATTAACATTTCGAGGGTAACAGACGAATGGTACTTTGCTCTGATCACTCATTTTGTTGTATTGGACAAGATAGAACTTTTCACAAGATCTACATGCATTCACTTTAATGGAAAAAAAAGTAAATTACCTAGACGCCTTGGAAGACGAGACGGGAGCCGTCTCTGGCGGTTCTTCTTTTACTCTTGGCCTGGCTGACTGACGTGTCGTACTAATGGAAAATGCATACTTTTGTTATGACTTATACGGTTACCAGGCTTAGTACATCGCTTTAGTTAAAACAAGCTATGTTTAAACAAGAATAGAATTCGATCGTTTTCACTGTAGAATCGTAACTTGCGAACGATCATCTACATATCGAATTGCAATTTTCACTTATCCTACGACTTAATATTTACGTAATTGGTAGAATATTGCTCTTTGCGTATCGTTAGAACACACAAACTAGCTTAAAAAGGTATACATTAACTCTGCACGGTGGTAAATTCTACTAATTCCACGTTCCACTGATTCATATAAACTACAATTAGTAGAAACTCGTGTAAACGCATGTAAACGCATTCAGACATGCATCCTCGTTAAAGGTAGTTTGTATAATCAATCGTTAATCCTGAAATCATGCTCAACTGTTCGCAAGTAATACGAGAGAGATTCAACGTTTAGTTTAGAAGAGCATGGTTTCAGCCTTACTTGACACTAAAATACCATGAATTACAATTTCTTTCTGAACCATAAATACTAGCGTAGTACTTTACCATACAAATCTGACAAATATTCAATTATTTTTATACCATAGCACTTCTTGAATAGTAGTAATTACACGTAGAAATGATGAATTATTTTGCTTCGCATATTTCTTATTTATCTGCATTTGGGAAAATGTACTTCGCTGTTTAGTACTATGGGAGAATTCGTTGTTCCATTCGTGAACCGTTGTGCTCAAGAGTTACTAGTAAATTATTTACTTGATACCAATAAGGTAAAGGCACTGAGGCGATAAGATAAATTCTCACTTGCTCGATTAAGTTGCTCGTCGCACATTAAGAAGACTATGTTCCACAGGTTCGACCTTCATCTTTATATCGATGTAAATTAATGTAATGCGAAGGACATGCTGCGATGTCGAATGCAGTTGCACAAGTATTTTGAATACTGTATCGTAACAAGAATATTCTACTGAAGTGTTATCGGCACAAAGTACAAATTTCTTTCTTTCTTTCTTTCTCAGAGTCACATGATAAAATAAAACTGCTGACATATTTTGTAAACTGTTACGGCATGTTTAACAAATAGATAGTTCTCCTAAGAATAATGTCTGCTTTCTATATCAAAAGACAGCAAGGTTTCAGTCGCGACAAATTGAACCTGCTTTCCTTCTTCGTTTACCTATGAATTTGTAATTACTACTTCCAAATAACCTTATGTCATGAATATAAGAAGTAGACATTATTAGGTAACTCGATACTTACAACATTAAAAAACGCCTAGTTATTTAACACATTAACTGCTGCCTTATGTATCTAATGAATCGACATTTTTACATTTTTGTTCTTGCTTTGGGTATAAAATTTATTACAGATATGTTATTTTCTCTAGCGTATGATAAAACCATAGAATAGTTTGAAAGAATGCAAAAAAGATTTGTACAAATTTGCTTTGTAATATTTTCAACTTTTTCGAGTAATAAAGACGATTAATAATAATAAAAAAAATCGAGTTCAATTACTAGAAAAGATGAAGCAAGAGTCGATGGAAGTTATTAATAAACAAGCTAATGTTGAACGATGACTGCTATCTTTATGAGAAATAAAATGTAACGTACGAATTGTAAACATTTAAAAAGGAAAAATATCTATCAGCAATTAATGTGTTAAAATTATTTCTGTTTAACCCTGTTACTGTGAGTAATAAGAGCAATTACATTTGCTCGATTGGAGATAACACATCTTCCACCACTAACTGAGTCAATGTTGTAACAAACAGTAATTTCTCTGTTATCAGTAGCATCTACAACTATAAAACACATTTTCTAAACGAAAGCAACAGGAAAAGGGTTAAGCCACTTTGTATAATGAATAAATCCTAAATATATTGAGCTGTAAATTATTAATATCTTACAAATTATCGCGGCATGGTTGCATAAAAATGATGAATGACCTTCATCTGCAAGTTACACCTATCACACAGCCAACCCATTTTAAACAATTGATTGATATAGTACAATAACACAAAGGAAAGTGACAACGAGTGTTATTATGTTTAATAACCAGTTCAAATCTCGAAGTGACTGGCTTCAGTACGTAATTAAACATTACTAACTGCTTCGCAATAGATTCCAATTATAAATAAACGTTTACATCATAAGTGAATGTCATTCTCTTCTAAAACATCGTGCATTAATCAGTTACGGTATTATTCACTTAATATATTTGCACCCTCGTGACACTGAACTGCTTATTGCTACATAAAATAAGATCTTACGATCCAAATCTGTTCAACGAATTTCACGAGGTGAAATCCTCTGTAGCTCGGCTTCAAATGTCCGGAGAATGTTACACGAACGAATGTTACACGTATCTTACGCAAGTAATATCGTGAACGTAACGATACTCATTCATGAAACTACTTGTGGTGCGTTAGATTCTTTTCGAGGCACAATATCATGTAGTTCGTTACAATGCGGATTATTTGTCAGCACAAATTTATCGTATCTATCCCCTAATTCACACGCATACGTGATATATTGCTAGAACTGTTAGTCAAGCTGGCTGCCAATTAAACTTTCGACTGAATTGGATAAGAAAATATATCCACTAGCGACCGTTAAAATAATAACGTGAAATGTTGATCTTACCTTTCTTCTCTGCTTCGCTCTCTATACTCGCGATCTCTCTCACGTTCACGATCCCTCTCCCTGCTCCGTGATCTCTCCCGCGGATATGGCTCACTGTAATAGCGCTCCCGGTCACGGTCACGGTCCCTCTCCCTCTCGCGATCCCGCTCCCTGTCGCGCTCCCGGTCTCTGTCCCTGCTCCTCTCCCTGTACTCTCTGTCCCGGCTCCTCGATCGCTCGCGCCTCCTTCTGTGGCTGCGTTCTCTGTCGCGCGAGCGTGATCGTTCTGAAACAGTTCGTTCGGCGCATTAGCTCTCTAAAACGATTGCTTCATCGAGGCGAAAGAAGTATTATATCCGGTTAAATTCTGTCTGCAAGAAGCAACGTTAAGACTGAAATATCATTGTCACTTTGGAATCATCCCCGCCCTTGTCCAAACCCTGATAATAAACACTTTAAATTATGTACGATAGACATTCAATTTACCTCTACGAGCGGAGCCATAACTCTTGGTTTCGACACCGCGTAGCGTGTCTTGAAGAGAACTGATTAGAATTTTGCACCTATCATCCGCAGCGACTTTAGACTGTTTTATCAGAGAGATGGCTGTGACTAAGGTCTCTATAGCGCTCGCGTATTCCCCTGCCGCGGCGTCTGATACTGCTCGAGCGATCGCAGAGGACGAAACCGTTCTGTTTCGACTCATTATCTCTTCGAATTCTTGCTCCGTAAGTGGAGGAGGCCCTTCTGGGCGGTGATCAGGTCCTGGTGCGCCGTAGGGTGGCTGTAAAATATCAAACTTCTAGATTTCTTTGACAGACATAGCTTGTCGAAAGATTTTATTAGACATTTCGTACCTGCTACATTTTATAGCTTGTTAAAACCAACCGTTTAAACGTTAAAAATAAAGTGCTTATACCTGCGACGCGGGTGGCCCATAACCGTGCGGTGGTACATGCGGCGGTCCATGAGGCTGACCGTGTGGAGGTCCATGGGGAGGGCCATGAGGCGGTCCATGAGGTTGACCGTGAGGCGGCCCGTGAGGTGGACCAGGAGGACCTGGTGGATGTTGCCCTGGATGTTGGTGCGGTGGCCCTTGTGGGAAAAATGCCGGATTCACGTGCGGCGCTGGTCCTCCGGGAGGACCCTGCGGTGGTCCTTGAGGCGGCCCTCCGTGTCCTGGCGGAGGCCCTCCATGTCCTGGCGGAGGCCCTCCTGGACCTGGTAACATTCCTGATCAATATCTACGTTAGCTTGCAACAATGCGTATGGCAAGCTTTCGAAAAGGTACTATTTACAGATGTTCTCGTTTCTGTAATACACTCAACACACTGTATATTCTGTTGCTTTAGGATATGCTTGTACAATACCATGAGCAGAGATGGGCATTACTTAAATAAAGAATTATTTAAATAACGTATCAAATAAAAAGAGGCTTTATTTTTATTAGTCGTCGAATTAAAATAATTTGGGTTATTTTTATTCGAAGCGCCGCAAATCACTTCTTTATTCGACGGGATTCATTCGACGGCAACCCATGATTATTTTATTCGATGGGAATTCATTTTAAGCTTCGAATGATTTTCTCAGTTTCATTCGTATTTTTTTTTTCAAATTATGTCAGGTTTGATATCATTTTCGCCGGAAAACACAAGGAGACGATTGATGTCACTTTCGTGCAGATTCGATAAAGAATTTCACATTTTTCCTTTCTTAATGGCTAGTGCTATTCATGTTTTTTTTTTAATGGCCCCGTGGTTCTCGGCTGTCGAGCGCTCGCTTTTGGAAAGTCCCAGGTCTTACCACGATCAGGCATGCATTTCAACTGTAATATTGACAATACCGACGATTCTAGGGCCTAGAATATTAGCTTCGTATTGCGATGTTCTTAACCAGAGTTTCGCATCATTCAATTGAAAAATAAATGCATTGGTCAACTAAGTAGTTACAATTATTGAATTCTGCATGATTTTAATGACGCCTAATTTAATTGCACTTAAAAACTCAATTATTAATTGCAATTAAAAGAATACTTTTGGACGTGCAACATGATGCCGCACACGCACATGGTTGCGCGCATCGCTGAAAGCATTAGAAAAAATACGTATGTACATACAGTCTTCCGATTGTTAAAAAGCTTTAGGGCTCGGATTATCGGGAAAGACCTACCCACCCCACTGTTTTGCTTTCTCGCTGTGAGGTAGGACCTTCGGGCCCCAGTAGACCGCCCGTAGACAGCCGAGAGCAATAAAACCGACGGGCCACATAAAATGTTCATATTTTTTATAAGTTTTGATGAAAGTATTACCAATGGATTTTTTAGGGTTTCCCGACGAAAATGATACAAAACCTGACATAATTTGAACAATAATTAACGATATTAGGCATAAAATTAATTTGCAGGATTGAAAGCCCGTTTCGTTAAAAGTAGTCCGATTTAAATAATTTTTTTGTCAATTTAATCGGGAGAATGCAAGGTATGCAATATCACTTTCATATTGATACGTCGAAAAATAAAGAAATTCCGTTTCTGTATAATTGATGACACATCGCCGAGCAACTCCGCGCTGCAGTTTATACTTACGGGTGAACGATACAATGTGGTCTCGGCTCGAGAAGCCGGCAGCTTCAATCAAAGACTCTCGGGCTCGCTCAAAGTTATTCGACCTTTGAATAACTTTCGAATAATAATACGAATGAAACTAAGAAAATCGTTTGAGGCTTAAAATAAATTCCCGTCGAGTAAAATAATCATGCGTTACCGTCGAATGAATCGCGTCGAATAAAAATAACCCAAATTATTTTTATTCAACGACTGTCGAATAAAATTTCTGTCTTTTATTCGAAATCAATTTTTTATTTAAAATAATTTTTTGCCCATCTCTGATTATGAGTGACATCGAATTGCTTCGTTTCAATTTAATTTAATTCCCCAAGATGAATTTATACGTATTTCTTATCGTGTTCATATGTTTCAGTTAAATTTTCTCTCTCTTTTTAACAAATCCAAATGTAATTATTTTTCATGTTATTTTTATCTGAAACACCTTGTACCTTCATACTCCTTAAGCATAAATTTCCCTCAATATCATGCATTATTATTATAGAACAAATGAATAATAATACTGTTAATATTCAATGAACATCCTAAAGTTCTCACCACCCATAGAACCTGGAGGAGGTCCTCTCTGTGGTGGGCCTTGACCAGGTTGCGGGCCTTGCATATGTTGATGTTGAGGGAAACCTGGTGGTCCCTGAGGCCCGTGATGCATTCCTATGCACATTGAATAATTACATCAGTGAACTTCCTTTACAATAACTTTATTACATAGTGCATTGTTACTTAAAGTGGCTATTTAAGTTCATTGTGTCATACCCCGCATCATAATTCTGATGCTTTATGACACGCTTTACAGTGACAATTTCTCACACACCTATTCTATTCATGCAGATTACAAGCTGTGGGAAGAAGAGAAATTTTACAACGATAACACAGAAAATGAAAGGGGAAGAAAAACAGAGCACTTGAGTCCAAGATGTTTCAGTACGTAATCTAGCAGGAATTGTAAGATAGTCCACAAACCTGGTGGTCTATTCCATTCGGGGCGTGGCTGAGCACCTCTTGGGTCACCTGGAGGTCCGCCAGGATGTCCAGGTGGGCCGCGTGGGGGTCCTTGACCGGGTGGGCCACCGTGGAATTGCTGAATCAAGACAAGCAAAAATTTTATTTCAATCCGCCAGCAATTGAATTAGGAATGATTTTCTTGGTAGTTGGAAAGTAACGACGCGTAACTTAATTAACGAGTAGTTAATTGAAGTTTAACTAAAATCATTTTCTTTGTAAACTTAAGTGGTGAGTTAAGTAAAAATTTGCTAGTAATTATTATACATTTGAATAGTAGATTAGGAGGCAGGGCCGGCGGAACCATTATGCAAGTAATGCGCCGCATAAAGGCGCCAGCCGAAAGGGGCGCCAAAAACTATATCTCTAGTTTAATAATAAAGGAATCCAACTCTCGCAGAAACACAATGTAAATTCGGTGACTTCATTATTGCACGCGCGATATTACTAAAAAAAATAGTCAAGTCCGAATCTTGTAGCCTGGTGGCTTGACGCGAACAGGCGGCCTTCTGAGACTGCTCAAGTGCCTTCATCAAAAGCTTCTTCTGAATTCGAAAGTATAAGCTTATACAAGCCTAGTCGGACATGGCTTCGGTGATAAATCACCAAACACAAGGCACGGAAATATGGAAAAAGATCAAAAACGTCCAAAAAGGGTTTGACAATAACATAGTGAACAGAACTATACCCATAGAAGAGAGAGAAAGTTTGGAGGAAGCAGAAATCACAGAGTATATATGGGAAGAGGAAGAAAAACGGGGAAGCTCGGGATGGAATAAGGAGCTTTCGTTGCGAAAGGTTAGAGACGCCGCGAGAGGATGGAATTGGATATGAAGTATTTAAAATTTTGACACAAGAATTCGTGGAAACGCTCAGAGAACTGTTTTAGGGGGTACGGGAAACGCAAGAAATCCCTCCCAGCTGGAAACTGGCCACAGTAGTACTCATTGATAAACCAAACAAAAAAGGCCCGAGGCCAATATCTCTGACCTCATGTATAGGGAAGGTAATGGAGAGAATTGTTAATAATCGATTAGTAGAATGGGCGGCAAAGGAACGAATTATGGACGAAATCCAAAACGGGTTCAGAAAGGATAGAACCACAATGGACAATTTGACAATAACGACTTCCAATATAAACAGAGGTTTTCGCAAGTGGAAGAGATACACTGGCGGTGTTCTTGGACGTGCAAGCGGCGCACAGTGGCGAAAATGCCCGAAAACCTGGCCAAAAGTCCAAATACAACGATTTTAATTTGCCAAATATAATTAGTGCAATTCGTTTATAACCTATCTGTTCACAATTTCCCGTTAAAATTAATTGGAAATTTATAACTGCAGCCCCTTTGATGATATATCAGTTCAAAGTTGACGATCGAAATTTAACGCGCTACTTTAAGATTTATTTTCAGATTATCCAGTATACCTATCACAGTAAGTAGTATATATTATCATGTAGGATCACATGCACTATTTTTGTTTTAAATGCAGAGTCTCTGAAAGCTGTTATAAATGAGTACCGACAACATATACATTTTTTGTCTATTGTTAAGCAAAATGTTAATAATGCCGCGAGATGCCGCACCGTTCTTTTTTGCAAATTGAAACTGAAGGTATGCATAATAAGGCGTCGTTGCAGAATTTTGCACCTTTTTGCCATTTTGGCAAATATCAGCGTTTATGTACACACTGGCACGAGTATAATTCCCGCTCAGTTCAGTCTTTACATATCCGCGAATGTTACTATTTGTTTTAATGTTTTAAAAGGGATCCCTGTCAGTTAATATACAATTCTAGTGTTAATTTTTTATTTTCCAATCCGTTGTGTGCGCATAAATATAGTTCTTCGCTTTAATTTACATGCTTATTCAACGCGCAACGTACTTACGATCCGGTGTTGTATACCAACGTTATTCAAATTTCTTTCTCTATACATAATATTAGTCATCGCGTTACTTTTCCAGATAACAATAGTAAACGTCCCAAATTCTTTCTTCTATGACCTCATCTGTAATTCGTCTAGTTTCCGTTATTTGTATTAAGTTGTTATTAAATAAAATAAAAGAAATACTAAGATACGGAATACAACACCAGCTGGTTCGTCTCTATCCGCTTTGTGATAATACACACAATTGTGAAAGATTCTAAAATTCTGAGGCATAATTTACACACATATAACTGTTATAGTAATGATTCTGTAATTATTTTACACATATATATATAAATCACAAAAATTTTAATATTTTTAAGAATTATAATTTTCATCAGTACAACAAATTAAATATTTAACGTTAAAAAATGACATGTTTATCATCTTAGAGTCATATTACAATAAAATATTTCAACAAATTACCCTACAATTGGAAATATGACTTTTGGCCAGGTTTTCGGGCATTTTCGCCACTGTGCGACGTATGATAACGTGGATTACGATGCTCTAATGGGAGCAATTCTTAGTCCAATATTATATAATCTAGTACACAGCAGACATAATAAGAGAAATCGGCACGTTAAGAGTGAAGGGACTGCAGTATGCAGATGACATAGGAATATACACTACCAGCAATGCAAGAGGTAAAAACATTGAAACAATGGAGAATATCGTAAGGGTTATCATAGGCAACTTGAAAAATAAAGCTAAAAAAGATAGAGCTGGAGATACCGGAAGAAAAATCAACGATATTTAATTTCACGCCCAAGAACAATTCCAAAAGAAGGGAGAAATGTGCTGTGGCAATTAATGGAGTAGTAAGGGAAGAAAAAAAGAGTACAAAGTTCTTAGGGATCACACTGGATAATAAATTAAAATTTGAAGGACATACAACGGAGGTAGGATTAAAAGCTAAAAGAAGACTAACGACGTTAATATATATAAAGAAGGGAGCGAACCCGGAGACTATGATAGCATTATATAAGGCACTGCTCAGATCGGTGGTGGAATATGGTATCAACATATACTGCAGTGAAGACAACAGAGGAATATGTAGAAGATGAAATTAAAAAAAATACAAAACGCGGGGTTGAGAGTGGCAATGGGGTATAGGATGTCCACAGCGATAAACGTGATGATGACTGAGGCAGGAGTCACGGACATGGGCATAAGAAGAGGATTGATTTTCCAGAGATATATGACCAAACAGGGGACCAGGAGATACAGTGAATCTCTGAGGGCAATGCAAATATATACAGACACGATGGAGGAAAGAGAGGAGGCTCAGGTGGAGAATATTCGATTATGAAGAGAATCGGCCTCTCTTCAAGATTTAGTGGAGAGGGAGGAGGAGTACACGGATAATCAAGCAATGGAAAGGGCCGAGAGAGTGGGATAGGGAGAAGGTAGAGTGGAGGTGAAAAGTCTAATTGAGTGGGAAGCGGGAAGCAGGATGAAGGACTCCCCAAGGGAAATAATGTATCAACTGATAGAGGAAATTAAGCACAAACAGGAGACAGATGACCAAAAATGTGTAGAGACTTACACGGACAAGATACCTGACAGGGAGGCCAATGGGACTGGTATAGTAATAAAGGTTAGAGATGATAACACATGGAGGGAGAGAGGGATTAGTATTACTACTAAGGCAACCATATTCACTACAGAGACGATCGCGGTGGAACAAGCCATTGAAATTGCCAATACAGAATTGCCAACCAGGAGGAACCAGAAGCAACGACAGAGAAGTGATGGGTAAAAGTAGGAGTATATAAAGCAATAGAAAGAAAAGAGACAGAAACAGAAGAATAGAAAGAATCAGTAAAGAAATAATTAGGCGAGAGGAGAGGCGAAAAAGAAACGAGGCGAATGACAGTCGAGGGGGAGGTAAGATGAGACTGGCAAGGATCCCAGCCCGTAAGGGCAATCCCTCTAAGCGACATAAGAGTAGTGCTGGAGGAACAGGCATGGAAAAGGTCGTTTCCACGGATGAAGAAGGAGGGAAGGGAGAAAGGAGTGAAGTATTTTATTAGAGAGGAAAATAATAATGGGAAACGATACCCGTGGTACTCGGGGCTTAGAAATATGGACGGAGGAACAATTACCACCCTTAATACATTAAGAGCGAACGATTATAATTTAAGGGAATCGCTGCACCGAAAGGATATGATAGATTCCCCAGAATGTGAATATGGTGAAGGAATCGAGGGTATAAACCACGTGATCTGGGAATGCGGAAGATATGAAGCGGAGAGGGTAACACTAAAGGAACATTTACTTAGAAAGGGGGTGAGAGAGGGAGAGGACGTGTTGGGAAGGATTAATGGAAAGAATCCAACGGTGCGAAGAGTGATAGTTAGCTTTCTGAAAAAGATAGGGAGGGAAATATGAGACGGAGAGAAGGAAAATGGTTAGCGAAATTGAGAAGATAATTCAGGGGAGTGTGAAACGTTAAAGGGCGTAAAAACCTGAAAACCGAAGGCGAGGACAGGGGTGGAGGAAAGACAAAGACCTGATTGGTCGCACTGTAAAGCGGTGCTCGAGACGTGGATCATAAGTATTGAGCTTTAGTAAAGTCCAAAGAGGGAGAAGAGGATGAATGATTGAGAGGGTAGGACAGGGCACCATGCCCTAGAGAGGAGGGAGAATAAAGACTACAGTGATGTAACGTTCGTTGGACAATATAAAATGTACAGGGAATAAATAAAAAACCTCAACCTACTGACAGTATTAGAAAAGTACTTATTAGTAGAACGGGGCCCTTTTCGTGACACATCTCTAGTCAATTACAAAGCTGACGACAAAGGACGGAGATTTACTGATAAATATTTAACGCGAACATTAACAAATTCTGAAAAATTTCCAAAGAGATTGCCTTGTATACTCCCATACAGCAACAAGAACAACTCAACAAAAACACAAACAGAAACTTATATCTAAAGAAGGTTATTCAGATTGGCAAAATTTGTCAACCTTTCTGAAAATACATGAAAAGTCGTTTTTTCATATTACCAACTTAAACAAGTGGAGAGATATGGAAGAAAATTTACATAAAAAACGAACAATTGATACCAGTCTTGAAAAACTGTATGAAATAAAAAAATATTGGAAAGAGGTTCTAGAAAGAATAATAGAGATAATAAAATTCTTAGGGCAACAAAATTTGGCATTTAGAGGCTCGTCCGATAAATTATTTGATAAACAAAATGGAAATATTATGAAGCTGATAGAGGTGTTTTCAAAATTTCACTCCGTCTTGTATAATAATTTACAAAGATTTATTAAAAAAGAATGTCATATTCACTATTTAAGAAAAGATATTCAAACTGAAATAATCTCTCATCTCAAATCAAATTATGAGAAAAAATACTCGATTTCATCAGAAAAGCTAAGTACTTTTCGGTTGTCATAGACTCGACGATGGATATAAGCAAAATCGAACAATTAACTCTAGTGGCTCGTTTTGTGTCTATTGTAGATAATGCATACGAGGTACAAGAACATTTCCTCGGATTTTTAGTGTTGAAAGACACCATTGGTTTTGGGACTAACAAATTGTGTTAGCAAAACTTTAAAAAAATTAAATCTGGATATTAAATATTTGCGAGGTCAAGGCTATGATAACGGGGCAAACATGAGTGGAAAAAGTAAAACTAAATCAGAATCCAAGGGCCATGTTTGTGCCATGCGCAACTCATACTTTAAATTTGGTAGTAAATGATGCTACAAACGTTAATTTGGAAACTTCCATTAGAAGATTTAATATTAAGATTTGCCAGTGTTAAAGCTCGTAAAATAAAATTAACTTAAATCTTTAGTTTTTTGTGTTCTAGTGTTTTTATAATTTAAATTAATTTTTCTTATTTTTAAAAATTGTTTCAATTTTTCCGAGATTATTTGTCTGTCAAATATATGTGATATATTTATGTTTCTCTACTTTATTTTTCTTTAGTCCATTTCTCCATCTGAGTTAACAAGTTAGAAAGAGTTCTCTGTATTTCTAAAACTTGAAAATGGTAAAACTTTTTAACATTTGCTTTAATAAACGAATATTTAAAAAAAAAACAATGTTAAAAAGATTTACAGTTTTCTCTTAAAAAACGATACTGTAGGTATATAGTGGTACTCCGTAAAGGCAGAACGTATTAAATAGAAAACAGGTCTAAAAATTAGTTGCCCCTAAATTGGGGGCGCCAAAAATTTTCTTGCATAAGGGCGCCAACCATCCTCGCGCCGGCCCTGTTAGGTCACTTTATACTAAAACCTTTGACTATCAGAGCCAGTAATTTATTAACAAAGTATTCATCGTAGGACTGCAAAATCTAATTCAATACAAGGCGGGAGTTAATCGGAAAGCTTCTCCTCACAAAAATTGATTTAAAATAGGTAGAATATGTTCTGTAAAACAGTAGAAACTGAAGCATAAGTAAATTAAAGCCAACGATAAATTTGACTTGAAATCGTTTGAAACTGCCAAATAATAAGTTCGAACTATACAATATTTAAAAATTTTGATAGCTTCGTATTAGACCGCACGTCCGAAAATAAAAGCTGAAGATCTCAACGGCAATAGATAATTCTTACGGTGTGAAAAGCAGGAAAAACACATTGTGTGTTACCTGTGGTATATGGTAACTGGGTTCTGAAAGGTCTCTAGTGCAACTCTGTTTACGCGGAGCGTAAGACATGTAAGTGCAAAAAATATTCTTGTAACTTGTATCATAATTACATATCAATTTATACAACATACGTTACAGAATTTACCAGTATTACAATCTATGCAGAATCCCCTTCGCTTTACCAGTTCTTAACACCGACACTAATTGCAAATTTACAGCGAATATTCGAGATATTATTACAAAAGCTTCTGATCACTCTAACATGTGCCGACTATGCTATTTAAAAAGTAAGAATCACTTTTACACGAAAATCGAGAAAATGTAGATTCTGCATAATTAGATATTCACACGATTAAGATACATTTACAGGTGCAACGCTATTGTAAATAAAAATGGGCAAAGCACTGAATGAAAATATATTCAAAACAGTTTGAATGAAACTTTACCAAACGAAAGTTGCCCACGAATTAAAATCTGTATACGTAGAAAACGATGTCTAGTTAATCAACATTATTCCAAAGCGTTCATGATCAATTAATGGCCAACCGCATGCTTTTAATAATTTTAATAAAAAACAGAAGTGCATACCATTCCAGGTGGTCGATGTTGACCAGGACCAGGTCCAGGTGGTCGATGTTGGCCAGGACCAGGTCCGGGCGGTCCTTGTTGCGGTGGACCAGTAGGCCTCGGCCCATTCCATGGTCCTTGCTGATAACCGGGAGGTGGTGGGCCCTGATTAGGATGTCCTGGCAAGGGATGATGCGGTCCTGGCCCAGGCCCCATTGGCGGGCCGTGCATACGCGGTGGGCCTGGCTGACCAGGCCCGCCTGGACCTTGCGGACCCATACCTGGCGGTGGCATTCTCTGTGGCCGCACACCTTGCGGAGGGCCCATCATCATCCTGGGACCGTGATTCTGTTGCGAATGTGGAGGGTGTTGAGGGTGTTGCGGGTGCTGTTGATGAGGTGGCATCGGTGGCTGATGCTGATGCGGATTATGGGGACGCTGACTCTGACTCTGCTGCGGGGCTGGAGCTGGACGAGTCTTGCACTGAGACTCGAACTGAGAACAGAGAATTTTCAAATTCACAGAGCGTGAAACAAGAGACACCTACTAAGCCGTCGAGAAATTCATATTGCGTTTCGAAAAAAAATTCAATACTTCGAGAGATATGTTTTAATGTGTGTATATTTTATACATATGGCAACAAGGAAGAAAATAAATGGAGAAAAAAACGAAAGGAAACCTTGAGAGGTAGAATTGTTTTAAATATTCGTAGCCAATGCTGCAGACATGTTCGGTTTTACTGCGACTACTACACGCTTAGACTAAAACGAGTCACTAATCCGATACTAATTTCTTGACGACCTAATAATACAAGTTAATCTTCAAAGATACAGAATTATATATAACAAACTGATCTGTGAGTGATAAATATATATATATGCTTACCTGGTTCAGAGCTTGTTTAGTGGGAAACGTTACTACTGGGTTTTGGCCGTGCAATTCTTTTTTTGGCAATCTTTCCATACATATCCTCATACTTTGCTCCGAACCCAGAGATATCACGCAGAAACCCTTAGATTGTCCATTTGCTCGATTCTCAAAGAATTTCACTTCGACGAAATCGGATACACCAATACTCTGTACAGCATCAGTTATATCCTGATCGCTCGTCCACTGTAACGCACAAGCTTGCATTCGAGTAACTGTTTTCAAATTATCAACGCCAACGGTCGACGCATGGGTATAAATTAATGTTCGATCGCTTACCCAAGTTAAATTGCCGACGTACAACTGATGACGTCTTCCAATTTGGTTTGGCTGAATGTTATTCCCAAGTTGATGATAAGGTGCGCTACCGTTTGTTTCTTCATTTGGCGACGTAGTGTCACCTCCACCATCTCCGCTATTTCCTGTAGAAACACCACCGTTACCACCAGCAGGAGCTGCTATCACATCATCATATAAATCAACGCCATCACCAGCAAACTCATCCTGCAAGAGATTATTAAAAATGTATCGGGAAAAGGTTAACGTTGTAGAGCAATTATGTAATACAGACAATCGATTTAACTAAAATTGTTACGAGCTACGCTACGCGATAAACGATCCATGCCTAATACAATTCTGCTTTACTTTTTACGGATACATTCGCAGTGTATATATAAATGCCTATTAATATAAGAAACCTGCGTGTTAAATACATTCGCTTTACAAGGGGCGCTGAAGTAAATCCGACTCGAGTACCTTTAACGCAGTAAAAGTCTAGAAATTGAAGATTTCATCGAAAGTTTGTAAAAATAGCCACAATTCATTCTCGAATTTGTGCAAACGATTCTCCCATCTTGCATTTACTATACAGTTCCCACGAGTACACAGCTGAAAGACAGTTCTACGTTCTCTTACAAATTCTTCCAGCCCATTAAAGTGCAATAAAATTTTCATTCATACCCTCATCTCGCAACAAAACGATTTCTAAATTCAATAATACACGCGATATCTCTATTTCGGAGCTTAACCGAACCCGATTCAATTCGTTCCACTCTTATTTCACTCAGCATTCTAAAGACACGAAACGGAAGAAAATAATCTTCGCATTCCCGACTATTCAACGAAACGTCTTATTTCCCGAGTGCTCGCGTTACACCCGAGGCCACTATACACGCTTCGTTTTCATTCATCCTGGCGTCCACTATTCAAGCGATACTATTATTCCCGAATGCTCGAGAGCTCGAATATCTTTGAGCTGCGCGTTAAAAGCATCGAAATGCCACGACGGAAACGAAGGGAATGGGTAAATCCGTAGAAGCTACACCGATACACGGAACCGGAGGGAAAAGCTACTGCACGACATTCGGGCCTTACCGCTAACACCATTTTGCTTTTCTCGCCGTGTGCCTGTATTACACGTACTCGCTTTAGCCACTCCGATGCGACAAACGTACGCTCGCGTGCGTTAATTGCAGAACGGAATTAGTGGGCTCCGCTCGCCCGTGGCAAGGACGGAACGCGACGGCCGCTGGTCGCCGCGAACGAAAACGCTGCACGAAACCGATGCGTGCCCCGGTCGGAGGAGACGACGACACGGATACCCCGCTAGCGAGCAATCGTTACGGCCTCTCCACCATGACGCCGTGCGCCCCGCTCTACCGTCCCATTTTTCTCACAGTCCCGAACATTTCTCGCGGCACCGGCTCGTCACCGATAAACCGTGCCCGCCTACCGGTCGCTTATTAACAATCAGAAAAACGAATTACCTGCGCGAAATCTTGCTCAAGATCATCGGCGTACAAATCAATGTCACCGTCCGCCATTTTACGGTACACCGACGCTCACTGCATTTGACGAAGGCGCCAAGCCTAAAGGGATGGCGGTGTGTTCTATGGAAGAAACGTGTCGGCGAATTACATTACGTTTCTCGCCTTCGAACGGACGTGACGTCACTACGCCATCTTTATTCCCTTGGCCGCGCGATAACCGAGGGAATTGAAGGTGGCGTCGTGCGACTGGAATCGGGCAGTGTCGCCAACACGCTGGGACGTTAAAAATTAAATTTGAAAAGTTCAACAGTCTTTAATCTTTATTCACCGAAACGAAGCGGGGGGAGGGGGGGGGGGGAGAAACAATGTAGGTTATTTGTATGTTTACTGTTCAGTTTTGTAGAAATGATTTTATTCGGGGGAAACATTTACCATTCTCTGCTCTCCCGATTTTTAAAGCTTTCGGATTCTCACGGAGGGAGGATTTCAAAATATTCTGGCACAACACTCGAAATTATTCCACCGTGTCCGTTACCGATAAGGACTTTCTTATGTATTTGTAGCTTATTTATACGAAGTTGCTTATGAATATAGTTACCAATTTCGAAGTTCAAGGTCATTTCAAGGTCACGTTATACGTAAATGCGCATCTATTAATATCAGCTGCGGTATCCAAGAGCAAATATGTGTGGTTTTACCAGAACGAAACTTTGGTTGCCTTGAAACGTTTGAAAAGAGAATTTTCTTTGTATCATATTTCTAGAAAAATGACTAGAACGGGAGATTACATAAGTGTCTTATCTCTGTAAGTATTAAAATTGTTGAAGAGTTTCCGGGTTTCCAAGAATTTTCCTACGAAAATGCGACGATTCTTACGAGTCATCTTCATGAATTCTTCTAGCTTCGGATCGGAAACGGTTAGCTTCGCGTCAAACGAAAGTGAAAGAGTGGCATAGGGAATTTCAGAGCCGCGAGATAGCAGCCTTTGATCGGAACAGAAAAGGACAGAAGAGGAACTAATTTCGTATCGTGCGATTTACTACACAACGATACTACCGACACAGCGACCGGTTCGTTGTTCCGTCCCGTGGTTCGTTTCTTCTTTTGTGATCAGCTACGATCTTGAAAGGTAAGTTTCTCATCGGCATTAAAACATTTCCGTTTCCATTGAAACATTTCCCGAACAACGCTTTCAACTCAAACGCATTTGTATCTCGTTTCCCGTTTAAGTTTTCACGCATTTACAACTTCCCCCCACCGAAAATCGTGGCTTTTTTCATCTGTCCCATGTGCACGCTCTTTTATGTCGCGATCTTTGCAGCTTTCCCGTGGATTAATAACTGAGACGAGCATAATAAATCTGGCACCATTCAAATCCGTCGAACAATTCACGAGCTGATAAAATTTCCGCAATTTTTTTTCACGTAGCCTGGCGTGTCCTGGCGAATAACCTTTCTCCCTTGCGAACATGGTGACTTTCAAATGTCAGTTTAACGTCGCGCAAAAATTCAATCGAATCGATTAGAATTTTCCAGGCATAATTCCCACTTGGCGGAACATATTCTTTCACGTACTCGTGGTGCGCTCGAGGTATTCGCGATGCACGAACGCGTGCACGAATATCCAATCGCAACGTGCAATCTGTGTTTCGGCACGTTCGGCGATTTATAATCTTGCCGTATGCCCATGCTCTCGACCCGCGTGTAAAATAATCGCCTGAGCATTAGCTAATTAATCGTCAGACAATCCAGACACGCATAAAACCTTGTATACTCTCGCAAGGTTCGTTTCGCGAGAAACGAATCATTTGAAAGTATAAGAGTAACTGTTGCTTTGCTTGTATGCGCTTAAACATTTACGTTTCAAGCTTCCTGATTCGAATAAAGATTTTATATTATTCAGCGTCGTTCCCATCAATTCCTGATAGTCATCTGTGAAACGATTTGAACAGATTCATTGGGAATACAATTTTGTAATAAAAGCGAACGGTACAAGAATCTGGGAAAGAAATAACAGTTGACGAAACTGTGCGAAATGAGGATGATATAGGTTTTCCTTGAGATCTTGTGAATTTCAGTGGAACTAGAAGACTGTTTGTCTTTTTACATCGTAGTTAAAGAAAGCATTTTTTTTCTCGTGTATGGAAATTTTTTTTGTAAAAAGAAACCAATCTGGATTGTAGTACTATGACCACTGATCCAGAGCGTGCTGGCGATAATAGTGATATGGAATCTGTTGAGGATGAAGATGATAACAACACTACGGAGTTTTCTTCACAAATTTTAGCTGCACTGCAAGATCATATTCCTGCACCGGGGATGGAGGTATTTAAATTATCCTGCAAATTATAAACGGTTCGGCGATTCGGGTTTCGGGGAGAACGTGCCGTTAAATTGTATCGAGAAGGGTATAGTGAATTCTGCTGTAAATTCTAAATCCTCATAGCACTTGTAATACTGGGTCATTGACGTCTAGAACTTCTTCGTTTTATGTATCGATACTTTGATATTGATTCTATTGATGCATCGCATAGTTATTGTATTAACAATGTAAATAATGTGAAATACTAATATTTAGAAAGAAATGCAAGTCTTCCCTTTTGTAACATTTTTAATGGCGAAAGTGTTACTTCAAAGAGGTTCCATGCGCATTCCTTTACGGCATTACCATTAATATTGTACAAAGTCGTTTAATTTCCTCCTGTACAAATCACATATCATTCCATGTGGCATCACAATTTAAAGATTTTTGTTTATGCGCATTGTTAAATGGCTTGTTTATTCAGCTATTAGTATTAGCTATGAATTAGTAGATTAGAACGCTGTACTTTTAGAATATCTTGGGCATTAAGCATCGCTTAATTCATGAAACTGGGAAAAACATGTTCTGAATATTCGCTTGTATAGCAAGAAATTTAAATATCTTTCAATTATATTTTTTGTTCCTCGATATTTTGGAATATTAATATTAATATAAATTTATAAATTTTTAGTGATGAAATTTTTAGTATTAAAAGGGAACATTACCGAACAAAAAGTTCTTTAAATTATTTTAAGCAATTTACTTTACAGAAAGAGATCGACGAGTATGGCTAAAAATACAAAAGCTAGAGCACAGCTCTTTAACTAAAAAATGTTTCCGATTTTTTAGCAAATGCAGTCTCTTCGAGCTCCTGTGAAACGCAGAATTAAAGCTTTGAAACAATTGCAATTAGTTACTACCAATATCGAGGCAAAATTCTATGAGGAAGTACACGCCTTGGAATGCGCCTATTACAAAATGTGCGCACCCTTTTACATGAAAAGGAGCGAAATAGTGTCTGGCCTTTACGAACCCACAGACGAGCAGTGTGTATGGGAGAGCGACGAAGAAGAAGAAGGATTAACTAATGATTTGAAAACAAAAGCTAAGCTCGAAGATGAGAAAGAACAAAAGGAAGAAGAGTATGCCGCTTTCACTTTTATGCGTAGATACGTTCCTGTACAGTCATTTATTCCGCGATATACGTTACTTTTTACTATTTTAGAAGCGAAAATGACGATATTAAGGGCATCCCAGAATTTTGGCTGACAATATTTAAAAACGTCGGGACATTAGCTGATATGGTTCAAGAACATGACGAA
Source organism: Andrena dorsata (assembly GCA_929108735.1). Lineage (NCBI taxonomy): Eukaryota > Metazoa > Arthropoda > Insecta > Hymenoptera > Andrenidae > Andrena > Andrena dorsata. The sequence continues at coordinate 77,860,056 of OV815488.1, read as the reverse complement.
CCGATCTTGAAACATCTGCATGATATCAAAGTGATATTCCTTCAAACTAATCCAATGGTAAGTTGCGTGCTAAACGCTGCAGTTATTGTTTTACACGTACATATAAAGTGGCTAGTGTTTACAACAGAAAATGTGAACGCAGGGAAACCGAATCGCTCTATAAAATAACGAGTTTTTCTTTTATAGGGTTTCGTCCTTGAATTCCATTTTGAGCCAAATGAATATTTTACTAACTCAGTTCTAACTAAAGAATATATTATGAAATGTACCCCTGAGAAAACTGATCCATTTAGCTTTGAAGGACCTGAAATATATAAATGTAAGGTAAGTAATTAGCCTTGACGTAAATGACCATAATTTTATTTCGTGGTAATGAGAACATATTGTTCCGAGGCTTCTGGAGCTTGTATTACATTCGTTAAAAATTCTCTCCTAACAGGGATGTGTAATAGATTGGAAGAAAGGGAAGAATATTACTGTAAAAACGATTAAGAAGAACCAGAAACACAAGTCTCGAGGATCCATGCGAACAGTAACAAAAACTGTTCAGAACGATTCATTTTTCAACTTCTTCACTCCACCAGTTGGTAAGAGAATTCAGCTACTTCTATTTTTATATATTCTACGGCCTTATCTCCGTACCGAGATTGATGATTCGTTCGTTACGTAATTCCTGACAAACCTATGATATTTTTCCAGTGCCAGATGATTCAGAAGCAGAGTTAGACGACGAGACTCAGGCTCTGTTGACCAGCGATTTTGAAATTGGTCATTATATCAGAGAGCGTATAGTTCCTAGAGCTGTACTATATTACACAGGTACCCCCGCCATTTCAATTAATCCGAGTTAAAATAGCGACTAATTTTAGCAAAGAAAAAAGCAGATATCGTTACCATTTCTAATAAGGGAAGACCCCGAAACCAGAATTTCAACAAATTCTGAAACTTTGTGAATATATACAAGATTTCCTCCTAACTACAGCGCAATTTTTGTTTGCTCCCTAAATTCTAAGGGAGTGAAATTAATCGCTGAAAATTCGGCTATTTTTCGATCTCATTTTATAACTCTGAATCTGTGAGAGATAGAAAAAAGCTTTCAAGACAAAAGTTGCTTCTTTTAATTAGATCTATCAAATGGTAAAAGTTTTATCAATTGGTAAATCTAACAATGGTAAAACTTTTACCATTTGACAGATTTAATTAAAAGAACTGTTTGAATCTCCGGGCTCGAGATCTTCCCGCGTAAGTGAATAATATTAAAGCGTAAATCGGCAATGTAAAATTCGATTGTGTTTTAGGAGAAGGTTTGGAGGACGAGGACGAAGACTACGAAGAGGAAGGAGACGAGGACGATCCCGAAGAGGAAGACGAAGACGACGAGGAGTCTTCTCCTACTAATGCGCCATCAGGTGGGAAAAAACAAGGAAACGATCCTGGCGACTGTAAAACACAGTAGAATTATATAAAAATTAAGATAAGAGAAATCGTTCGTGCGTGCAGTAAGAGACAAAACACTAACAAAACCTGACCGAACAACTGCCTAGATATCCTGCACCTGTGGCTCCGACGTAACCCTGTCCCGTCTCATGCATCTAATCATATCATATCTCCTATTCCAGATCAAGCTTAAACTCTTCGACATACCGGTGACAAAATTATGCGTACCCTCACCCTCCCTCCCTTCCCTTTATCCGACGTTGACGATGAATATAGAAATACGGGCTCTCGCTACTAGCTAAGATCTAATAATGTTTCATATAAGTGTAAACGGGAATGCGCTCCTCAGCTCTACATAATAATCATTGTCATTTTTAATTGCTTCATTTTATACTATATTGTTACGTTTATATACAAACGAGAAGAGTTAGTTGAATTTTTTTCAAAACGCACGTTGATCTATGGACAAATTTTTGGGTACTGTTAAAGCATTTTTAATACAAAAAAAATTGAGAAAAAATATGAAAAGACCTGCAGACCAGCGATTTCTTTCTTCTTTGCCGTGTTACGTACATAGTGCCATTTTCCCTTTCTCTATGATCGACGCTTGTTAAATTGTGGGAAAAGGTAAGGAGGTCGAATTGCCCAGCCTTTGTGTTGATACACGCCAGACGATAATAGAGGAATAATACATAAGCAATGCAGCGAATGAGCAGCTAGATTAAATTATCGATAATAATACAGAAAAAAAAATACATATATGCAGAGTATATTGACTAACTGAGAAAAGAGATTTCTGACGAGGCCGAAGGACTTTTCCCATACGTTCTTACAATTTTTATAAATTGCACAACAATATGAAGACCTCTTTTCATACAATTTTTATACTAATTGTTTTTTTTTATGCAAGTTTTTATAGACCCCAAATGATTTGAATTATATTAAATTCTGAAACGAACAGAGTTTTACTTTGTTATCCCCGTACGATAAAAACTTTACGTTACTTCGCGATCTTTACAATTGTCCGTAAGTTCCCGTAAACTGGACGCAGTAAGTATTTAAATTGAAATATTTATTCGAGAATTACTCTCTCACTGAAAATTACAAAATCGATTCATACAATGCAAGAAAATAAATTTCTAATCGATCACCTTATCGGTATCAATTTTTATCTCGCCAAGGTAAGTTTAGCGCAAGCAGACTTTGCTGTATAACGAATACTAACGAAATAGATTTGAAAGCCAACCAGCGATATCAATAATTGCAGCACCTTCTCACGTTTCTTTGCTTTCTTTATTGAAACGCGTCGGAGTTACGGCGAGCGACATCTCTGAAAAATTGTTACAATTTTAGGGTCAATGCCACTCGACAGTCCGTTGTGTTTCGCTCAATTTGATAACTGCATTCGTCATTGATAATGTAAAATACTCCATACATAGAAAGTACATACTTTCTCGGGGAACGTTGCGTTCGCGAATTTTAATGCGAGTGACTTTCGTGTCGCGATGGACATGTCGGAAAAGGATCGAAGGATTCTCAAGCAATTCTACAACTGTCGGATTTTACGCGACCACGCGATCCTGATCGAGGATCTATGGGTACGCGACGGAAGAATCGTCGACCCGGAAAAGATCTTCTACGATGAAAAAATCAAACCGGACGTTAGAATCGATTGCAGCGGGGCATTAATCTCACCTGGATATATCGATCTCCAAATTAATGGTACTTGATGTAAATACATATATTTACCTTAAATATCACCACTCGTGTATCGTTATTTTTCTACGTGACTTCTGTGCGATTAAGAACGGTGTACCACTTAAGACTACCGATCGATATATTGATCATTAATTTCTCTGTCTTCACTTTAACTTTTTGCGAGTCTGTTAATACAGCAATAAAAAAAATATGTATTAAGATCATTTTAAAAAGTAGAATTGTTGTATTATAAACGTATCGTAGATGCACTTTATTCACCTCGTTTTGCTTGTTAGGTGGCTTCGGCATAGATTTTACGCACAATGTTGATAATGTACAGAACGGAATCAATAAAGTGGCTAAGAAGTTATTGGAATTTGGTGTAACGTCATTTTGCCCGACTTTAGTAACTTCGCCTAGCGAGACTTATTATAAAATATTGCCAAATATGAAGAAGAGAAATGGTGGAAGACACGGGGCAGCTGTGCTTGGCGTTCATATAGAAGGACCTTTTATTAGCCCAAGCAAAAAAGGAGCTCACCCAGAGCATTATATTAGGCAATTTGACAAAGCAAGTGTTTTCACGAATGCTCTTAAACGTTTGTATTAAACGATTTCTAATGAATATTCTGCAACACTTTCTACTTTGCATTATAGGGATTCCAGTCGTTGATCGATATGTACGGCACCTTGGACAATGTATGCCTTCTTACTTTGGCTCCAGAACTTCCCAATGCTCAAATCGTTATTGCTGAATTATGCAAAAGAAACATTAAAGTTTCTCTGGGTAAGGCGACGTAATACTACGTTATTCTTATCACTGTAGCTATGTTGTATACCTTATTTACAAAATGTTCTTTAAATGAATATTTCAGGACATTCTGTAGGAAATTTGCACGAAGGAGAGAATGCTGTGAAGAGCGGTGCTTCGTTTATCACGCATCTTTTCAACGCAATGTTGCCTGTAATTATACAGAACGTTATGAAAACCATTTCTTCTCTTCGGTACAGAACATCGTGGAGTAAATAGTAAATTTATATTTATAGTTCCATCACAGAGATCCAGGATTAGTTGGTCTCTTAACGTCCGATAAAATTCCAGAAGGGAAGACTGTTCACTATGGTATAATCGCTGATGGGATTCATACCCATCCCGCAGCATTGCGTATAGCTCATAGGACGCACCCCGAAGGTTCGAGTGTCTTCTGATACTTCGATCGAATTTCTTTTCAAGTCGCTTCATTTAATTCTATATTTTAGGACTTGTCTTAGTGACCGATGCGATATCAGCGCTGGGCTTGGAAGAAGGCATGCATCAGTTAGGACAATTCCAAATAGAAATACGCATGGGACGCGCGTATATTGCTGGAACAGATACTCTGTGTGGTAGCACCGCAGAAATGTCAAAGTGTGTGCGTCATTTTAAGGAAGCGACAGGTGATCTCTCGTTTACTCTAAATCAGTGATGACTGTAGGGAATTCAATCACGGGATCCTGTTTTTTTTTGGATTTCATTTTTATATTTTTCAGTTGTTCATAATGTAATTTACGTTTTTAAAAATTCTCGAAATTCTCAGGATAAGTTATAATTTGATATATCAAATCCCGGGAGTATTAGAATCCAAAAAACAGCCGGGATCCCGGGATTGAATTCCCTAATATTATCTTTTCCTTCCATAGGCAATTGTTGTCTATTCAATCTTATTGAATTCGTTAGGTTGTTCGGTGGTGGAGGCTTTAGAAGCCGCAACTCTTCATCCAGCGAAGACACTTGGTATAGAAAGAATTAAAGGAGTCCTCAGTTATGGAGCAGATGCTGATTTCGTGATGTTAGATGGGAACTTGAAACTGTTATCGACATGGATTTCAGGGGAATCTGTTTACAGTGTAAGCTGCTAGGCCGATTACTGCCAGTAAAGTAAATCAAAAGCGTCGTATATTTTAAATGCCTTAAACGTATTTTATCTACGTAACATCCAATGGCTGTGAATACTCCTCTAGCCATGTTGATCAAAATATAGACATTCTATGATTAGTATCATTTTACAAAGATAAATTTCTGTGAGATATTTTCTATCGTCTATTTTATACGCATTTTGTATCTTCGACCACGTGCTTCAAACATACAGGTCAGTAACTTCCATAGAAGCGCCAGTTGTTTCTTATATAGCAAAGTCTCGTGCAGAGTTGGGCATTAAGTAAAAAAATTATTTAAATAACGGGTCAAATTAAAGATACTTTAGCTTTTGATTATTTAATGAATAAAGTTAATTTTTTTATTCGACGAATAAAGGTAATTTTTTTATTCGATGAATAAAGGTAATTGTTTTATTCGTGTCAACTTCAGTGTCGAATAAATTTTCAACTTTATCTTTAACGGCACATACTACGAATAAATTTAAAGTTGAAAAATTTATTCTACGTTGAATCTGAAACGCTCGACAAATAAAAAAATTAACTTTAGTCTACACATGATGAATAATTTTTTCAACTTTTATTCGTTATTCGAATTTTTATATAAATAAAACTTTTGCCCCTTTCTGGTCTCGTGGAACTATAATAACTATATCAACCTACACTTTCTATTATAGCGATACTCTGTGTAATGAACTCAACGAAACACAGTTTAACATGTTGATAAATAAATAAACTTTTATTTCATAAGCCCAAGCTTTTTCAAAACAAAGTATCTCTAGACTATCTATATCATTATTCCCAAGCAGGCAATAAGAACAAATTCGCATGCATCAAAATGCACTTTGCATGTAGAAGGTATAAATTTTATATTAAAGTTGCATCGTCAAACTTAGCACGCATTTAAAAGATAAAAGAGTAAGCTATTACTGTCTCATATTAAACACTTGTTCATCAATACCCGTACAAGTATCCTTGAATACAATATCATTTCATCAAAATACTCTTATGCTTTCTTTCACAGCACCTAATCAGCAACACCAAGTCTCGCGGTCAGTTCTGCAAAGCGTTAAAAGAATCGTCATTCAATGATGAATCATTATTACTGTTATAGCGGTCGTATGTAGGTTTGCTGTCCCAAGACAGGATAATGAAAGCCGATTCCAGCAAGGCTTTCGCGTTAATAAACAACGTCCTTCAGGTTGCATATATACGGCGAGTGTCTAATGCCAAACGAATGTGCAGGGGGAATGTCGAGAACTACCTGCAAATGCCAATTTGTACTAGTTTTACAAATATTCCTTTAAGATTCAATTACCGTTACCGAAGAAGAATTGAATAAGGAGACGCGTGTTGAGCAAGGATATTCTTTAGATTCTTTAGAAATTACAAATACTTTTTCTGGACAGTGAGCTCCTGGTCCTGGAATCTGCGATTGATCGTCGGGCAGCTGATAGCGAGCACTTATGCTATAAGCGGGACTCTTTGCCCTAACCGCGTCCGGCTTCACGGCCTCGTACGTTCCCGGTCCGGGAACCAGCACACGATCGTCCGTGAACACCTTCTGTCTACCGGACATTGAATAAGCTGGTGCAGTTTTCTTGTTGCCCTCCTTTGTCCCACCGAGAGCGGAAGGAATGTTGTAAACGTTTGGGGCTGAAACAGAAGAAGATAGCAAAGGGGAAACTTAAGGGAAATTACACCATAGTTCTCACAGTTCCATGATTATGATTAAGATTTACTTTTGAACGAACAAGTTGTCATGTGAATATAATTCTTGCAGGCAAGTTCGAATGAAGTTTACCGTATGGGGAACTTAGACGAGACACGATTATTCTATCCAGTCGTTAACAGCACAATGCAAAGTAATATTAAAGAAGCAGATGTGAGAATGTAAATGCTTTGAATTCACCTGGTATGTCGTTCGATCTGTTTATATTTGTCTTAAGGCCAAAAGTAAATCGCAATGCCTTTTCCAATAAAAGCATAGCTTTTTCTGGGCTGTATTCGCCGGGACCTTTAAACGAGACATTACATCTATTGAACTTATTTTTAAGATGACGAGTAATAATAGATTCCAAAGCTTTGCTATACCTGGCACAGAATCCGTTTCATGTGGCTCGGTCTTAACTCCGAAGCTGTACTGAGGAGATTTGTTCAGATTTACCTTTTCTGGATGGTAACTCCCAGGCGCTATATTATAATAACTTTTAAGTATACTTGTGCATATCATTTAAACTCTGATGAACAGCGAGAAAGTATCATATTGCTTACCAGGTACATCATTAGGTTTCTCAACAAATGCCTTTAAACCAAATGAGTAGTGCGGAGATGTGTCTAAATTGAATTTTTCTGGAGAATAGGTGCCAGGAGCTACAAAATTAAAATTGAAGAATAATAGTACTCGTGTAAAATGATTGAGAAAATAATTCAGCAATGATATTAAGCTAAACCAAGTACAAGGCACAGGGCCGGCGTGAGGCGTATTCTTATAAATTATTCTTGTAATTATTATTATAAAATTTAGAAGTGCATAGAAATGGGTTTTTCTAGCCACGCTCAATTTTAGAAAAGTCAAAAGTTCACGTCGGCCCTGACAAGGAAGAAGCTTGTGAAATTTGAGTAAAGAAAAGTAATAAATAGCTCTAAATTATTCCTATTAAAATTAATTCATTGAAAGCTGCTGCAAAATTAATAGTAGCTTGTTAAGGTGCGATTTGATGCTGACGATCGACGCTCGTTTTGAGCGTCAAAACCAGTCACGTGATCGATCGACGTGACTTTCAGCATCAAGCCGAGAAGCTAAGCTCGGTTTAGCTTTTCCGCTCGGACTTGCTCTGACTACTCGCTCGTTCGTTGGTTGAGCGTCGGTCACGTGATTGGTTTTGACGCTCAAAACGAGCGTCGGCGCTGAAAGTCACGTGGACCGATTACGTGACTGATGGTGACTGATTTTGAAGCTCAAAACGAGCGTCAACATGAAATCGCACCTTTAAGGGTGCCGCTCATTTTTGTTATGGTCCGAATCGATCGAAGCGTTCCTAGTAAATAGACGGACGCTAATGAAACTACTACGGTGGGTAAAAAAGACCTTCTACCGAGGTGACATCTCCCAGTACTCTGTGTAGACGAATTTTTTCTGTAATTTGCTCTCTATCGAGAAGTCTTGAATATGGCACGAGCACGAGAGCTGCGCAGAGACGCGCTGAACGTAAAAGAAGAAAGCAATAATGAAAGATAGAGAGGTCCGGGTGTGAAGTTAGGAAGGATGTCAATGAAATAATACCTACTAATTGGCGCATCATTTCAATATCTTTTTATTTATACGTAAACAGCGTTCCATATAAGAGCGGACCAACGCCCCCACCGATTTGCGCAGCTCCCACGGATCTGACACACGCGATTGGTCGTAGTACTTTTCCTGCTGGTTTACTACCAATCAACAGTGTATCCCTACGCGAAACGAGTCCGCTCTAAAGTGGAATGCAGTGTAGCATGATGTAATATGTTGTAGAATCAATGTGCAATTTCAACTAAAATGTGTGATTACAGATGAAAGAAGGGCCTTTTTTTTCGAAGAATTATATCATACATAAATTTCATTACGATCGGCGTCTTACACTTGGGTGATGTACCTTATTCAAGCTCATATTACATTGAAATTGCACAGTGATTATAATTTGTACCAAATGTTACATCATTCTACGTATGAGTAAAAAGATATTGATACGTGAATTGGATTTTCTTTACATTTCGGGGTACTCATGGAAAATTCATCCGACGGCCGCAGATACTTTGTTTATTCGAAGGCCATTCGTCTTGAGCTTCAAAGCATTTTCCAACTTTACATGTATTTTTATTCGAAAATTATTTGAAGCTGAAATAACTTTGGCGAGAGCCTTTATGGCCTGAGCCGAGCGAGATTGTATCGTTCACCCGCCTAGAGTTGCTCGGCGATGTGTTATCGGTTATACAGGAACTGAATTTCTTTATTTTTTATGATATCAATATGAAAGTGACACCAATGGATTCCAGGCATTCTCCCGATTAAATTGACAGAAAATAATTTAAATCGGGCTACGAAGAAACGCGGCTTCCTATAAAGGCTGTCAGCACAGTTTTTTGAGCTTGAAATAATTTTCGAATAAAGATACAAATAAAGTTGAAAAATTATTTGAAGCTCCAGATGAAAGGCCTTCGAATAAAGACAGAATCTATGGCCGTCAGATGAACTCCCGTCGAATAAACTGATTCATCCGTGGGGCTTCAAATAAAGATAACTCGGGTGATTTTTATTTGACGACGGATAAAGATAAAGTCTCTTTTATTTCATACGTTATTTAAAGCATTCTTTATTCATTTAGATAATATCCAACTCTGCAAAACAATAATAAGGGAGATGCGACAGCAGCACGATACGGCTCTCAATACGTATCGGCAACTATAGGCGATATTCACAGTCGCTTCTTAATCTTAAGAATAAGTAACGACTGTGAACACCGCCTTGTCTTTCCTACATTTATTGGCAAGCTCGGATTTCCACCGGTGCTGGTGCTACGTGGGTCGAATATACCATCAGCTGTGCTGACGGGGAATTGTGTCCACAGCACACAATTCATAAATTCATTATTAGGACGGTGCATATTAGCATTGAAACGCACCAGACCACCCTGCACGGATGTTTACTGGAGGCAACTATAACCGCAAAAACTTCCTTCTTGTCGATTCCCGGACGAGAGTTGAAAAATACGGTATATTTGCTACATCGCGAGTGCGTACACCCTTCTCTTAGCTTGTAAGAGTGTACGCACACACCTCGAGGCTCAGTGAGACGGCACCCTTAATCACCACCATCGCCTGGGATATCGTTGGGCCTATGCAAGTACTTTCTGTTACCATAACTGACATAAGGTTTATGTTCCAAATTTAATATTTTCTCTGGATGATAATCAGCAGGGCCTACCGAAGCAATCAAAAGCATTAGTTCTCATCTCTACAGATTGTTAAACCTATACCAACTGTATTTCCAGAATAACTGGTTCTAGTAGCAGTCTTAATAAATTCACCTGGATTGTCATTGGCCTTTTCCGGCGACCCCCTCCCAGTTAAACTATATTGAGGCGCTCTATCAAAATTTACTTTCTCAGGACTGTAGGTCCCAGGCGCTTTAATAGAAATAAAATTCAATCTGGTAAGAATAGGATAAATGCGCTCCAAGACATATTATGCTTCAAAATTCACCTGGATTGTCATTGGCCTTTTCCGGCGACCCCCTGCCTGTTAAACTATATTGAGGCCCTCTATCAAAATTTACTTTCTCTGGACTGTACGCTCCGGGTGCTTTAACAGAAGTAAAATTCAACCTGGTAAGAATAAAGTAAATTGGCTCTGAGATATGTTGAGCTTAAAAATTCACCTGGATTGTCATTGGCCTTTTCCGGCGTCCCCTTTCCAGTTAAACTATATTGAGGCGATCTATCAAAATTTACATTCTCAGGACTATAGGTCCCAGGCCCTTTAACATAAATGAAATTCAATTTGGTAAACATAGGCTAAACACGTGCAGAGACTCGTTAAGCTTAAAGATTCACCTGGATTGCTGTTCGGTCTCTCCTGCATCCCTTTTCCCGTTAAACTATACTGAGGCCCTCTATCTGAATTTACTTTCTCGGGACTGTACGTTCCAGGTGCTACCATGAAATTAAATACAAAATGTTAAAACCAGTAACAACTAAATGATAGAGTAGGCAATTAAAATAGTAAGAAGTAATAATCGTTTACACTGACCAGGATTGTCGTTTGGTTTCTCAGATGGCCCTCTACCAGTAAAACTGTACTCAGGACCTTTATGTAAGTTCACTTTCTCTGGACAATAATCCCCCGGTGCTACAAAATTGTTCTTATTAATTTTCTCTCGTGTCATTTACATTTACCGAAGTGATAGAATGAAATTTAAACTCACCAGAAGACATATCCGGTATAACGCAGTTATTATTTAAATGGCTTGGGGGAGGAAGTTTCTATGAAGATTTGCTGTACAATTCTTGACTTGTCAATATGAATTATGAACTGTCAACCAGTCAGCTGCGTCAACTGCGCGACACTGCGTCGTTGGAATATTGGTTACCGGTAAACGGAGTGTCAACGGGGGGAGGGGGTACACGCTACGCATGCGCTTGATGATGCCATAACGTGAGACCAAGGTCACCAAGATAGGTGTTGACTCCAATCTCCAAATCAATCGGCGCCAAGGTTGGTTCCCCCTCCACCAGGAGACTTTCCGGTAACCTATTTCCCGGTGACGCTGAGCATGAAATTGAGAAGACTCCAAAAACTAACAATAAGTCAGTTTTTGCAAAATTAGACTTTTGCGATTTAAAAAACAGTGAACTTTTTGCAGAAATCAAAATTTCCTATTTTAGGTACTGCCATTTTTTACTTCGTTTTTGTTTTATATGTACAAAGTTTGAAGTAAATCGGGTGATTGGTTTTTGAAATATTGTGCTAACCAAATCGACAAACATCGTTTTGAGAAAGACGCGTTTAAAGTTTTAGGTAGGGGCGACCGGGGCTAAAAGTTCCGAGGGCAAGTTGTTCCGACGGTTCTATTTTCAAAATGAAAATAGCTTTGTAGGGGAGACTGGGGCTAAAAGTTCCGATTTCGGAATCAACTCACACGGGAAAAATAATTTAAAGTACAAAGCTATTTTCATTTTGAAGATAGAACCGTTCGGAACAACTTACCCCCGGTCTCCCCTACTGTTATTTTTAATTAATATTTTTCTAAAATGTTGCTTAAATATGTACATGTATGAGCATAAAGTTTTGAATTGATATAATTTGAGTCGAAGTAGGGAGACCCTTTAACTTAAATAATAACTGCATTATACCGGAAATGGCTTTTGGTGTATTTAAATAGGTATTATTTTACCACTTCTGTAAATGTAAATAACATGAGAAAAACGTTTTGAAACTTTTTTAAGAAAATAAGCACTTTTGCCAAATTTTTGAATTTTCGAACTTGATGCGCGACTTTTGCGCACTATTCCATTTCGAGTGTCAAAGAAAATCACTTCAACAAGTTTTAAATTCTATTATATGTAATCAGGAGCTTCTCTATAAAGGGGCCTGGATGCAAGAAATATTTTTGGGACCCAAACAATTGCTCCGCGGTAAAAAAGCATAACATCTTTTCACGAAAGAAGGATAATAATAACAATAAAGAAAATTAAAGAAATTATAAATATGACTTTCTATTGCCATATCATTAATGATATTATAGATTGTCATATTAGAAATTATATTCGAAATTCTTTTTCTGGGCAGTATGTACCCGGTGCTGCGATTGAAATATTCCACAGCGGGATCACTTTAAAGACTGTATCAGCCGAGGAGCTTATTAAAATTAATGTAAGAGAAGAATAACATACCAGGGGTGTCGTTCGGTATCTCTACACGACCCTTTCCCGTAAGACTGTATTGAGGACCTTTGTCCAAATTGAATTTTTCAGGACTATAGGTGCCGGGCGCTACAAAATTAAATAAACATGTGCTGTGTGTGTTATTACTCAAATATTTTATCACTCTGCTGACCGATAATGTAAAACTTGGAACCCATATCTGGTGTTTACTTGGAATTTCAAGCAGACATGTAAACAGGGACGGATCTGTGTATAGGTTAAGTATGCTGCAGCCTAGAGCGGAAAATTTGAGGGCGGCAAATTTTGGGGAGCGACAAATTTTCAGCGCAAGAATGTGGGAAAGGTTTAAACACAGACTCTTCAGACAACTTTAAAAACAATTGACTTCTATTTCACATAGCGAATTAGCATATTGAATTAATTTTGAAATTGTCTCGACTCTTTTAAATTAAAATATTTGAGGATATTTCGCGGAAAGGGCGGCAGATTGTTTAGCCTAGGGGCGCCAAATCTCCCGATCCGCCCCTGCACGTATACCGTGTTCTTTATTTTTTAAAAAATGTGAGAGATATTAAATTGGCCGTTCAATCTTTAAAACGACTAGCAGCAGCGATTCGGTCAGCAGAGTGTTACTAATGTATTTATATTAACCTGGGGTGTCGCTTGGTTTCTCGAGAAGTGGCCTAAGTCCGAAGCTGAACTGCGGCGTATTGTCCAATCTTACCTTTTCTGGACAATAAGTCCCGGGTGCTGATGCAATAGAGGGAACATTTGTTAATTCGTTAATAAATATAATTATCCTGGCTTCTATGGGGTGGTCCACTTTCCTTGGTCATCATAAGGTATGTTTTCCTACACGCATCTGGACGCAGCGTCAAGAAATTCAAAGTCGATTTTTTTAAAAATGAAGCGCGACATCAAAAAAGTTACTGTTTTTTTTTCTCGTCTTATTACAATTAAATAAGTCGAGAAAAATGTATGAAATGTTTTGATATTGCGTTTCATTTTGGAGAAAATCGGGTTTGAAATTCTTTTGAAAAAAAGCAAGTGAACCACCCCGTATACCTGATCTAATCGCTTGCACTCTTTATCATCCAACTGGAGTAATCCAGAAACGTTAATATTCCGAGCATTTCATAACGTAACTCAAGTAAACATCTCGAGTGCAAGCTGTTACACATGCAATAAAACGCAATTACTTGCTCCAAGCACTGTCTATCTACTGCGCTCTACTTGCAAAGGTATTAACAGTCTACTTGAAAGAGAAAGTCGAGGTAGCAGGGATGCAAAATTAATCGTTTACCAAGCTACACTTGCGAAAAGAAAAATTAAAAGCTGGTTACGCGTATAATTATAGGGGGTACAACATTGGGGATCGTTGTTATATAAATTTGATCGAATACCTAAGGTTTAATAATGCTTATTCTTCAAGGACCGACTCTCCTTCTTAGGCAATAACTAACTAATGATCAGTTGTACAGGGGCTCCCTCCTAAGGCATCGTTCTCTCGTCACGATACTTTTACGTTTTACAATCTATCGACGGAAAGTCATTGCCGAAGATACTTATTACGCGCGGCGAGCGCGTTTCATCTAGGGTTAGAGAAGAAGTAATTAAAACAGCTCCGACCGACTTTCGTCGCGGCTGCCAATAATCCTCGCAGTGGCTCGCTTTTTAGTTTCACCGAGGAGTACCTTCGTTTGTTAAGGCTACGATTAGTCGTTTATCAATTAGTGGGACAGAAGAAACGGTAGAGCCGCATGGCTGCAAGTCTTATCGTGGTTTTGTAGTTACCAGGAATCTCGCTCGGTTTCTCCAGTACAGCTTTCAAGCCGAAGCTGTACTCGGGTGCTTTGTCGAGATACACCTTTTCGGTGCAATAGTCGCTCGGTGCTGCGATTAAGATTCAATTATCGAACAGTTTGGATCAGTAACGAATACGGGCATGGCTCGAGACAAATGCCACGCGGAACGGTCGCCAAAGTAGTGAAAGGAAAGAGGAAACGCGACAGAAGTTTCATTTAGGACTTGGGTCCTCAAGCTTGCTAAGCTAATTAATTTTTCTCGTTCCCTCAAAGACACTTCTAAATTAAAAATTGTCACCCTAAAACGGCCTTGGCATAATGTCCTTCTTTTATTAATATCAGATGCTAAATGTAAAGTAAGAGATAATCAGTTCTGACGCGTTTCTCCGTATCTCTCGCCGCTTAACAATTACCTATCCCGCGCAATGTTTATCTCGAGAAATTCTTTAGATAACGACGACTGACGCAACAAATTCAGGTTCCTTAACTGAGATACTCTTTTTCCCTCAAATCGTAGGTACACTTTGTGTTGCGAATATAGAAACGCAAGTACGCGGAACGTGTGCTCACCAGGTGTGCAGCTGATCTTCTCGGTCTGGGTTTTAATGCCAAACGAGTATTTCGGCGAGTTGTCTAGAATGATTTTCTCAGCCTTCTCTGGATTGTAGTCACCAGGTGCCGGTGTCACTTCCTGTTTCGTGGATTTCGTGCGGCCGTGCAGAGATGATGCTGGTGCTGCGTCTTTTCCTGCGGGAAAAGAAGAGTGATCAATGCAATGCGTATTTCTCCGTTCTAACGCGAGAGTAGAGGGTGTAACTCTGGTAAAATCGATTCGAGACGTTCAATGATACCATATGTAAATAATTACGTTATTAAAAATGGAGTGCATTGAATCGAGGGAAACGCAAGGAGCTTCTCAGAAGCGTATAAATTGTTAAATGGAAAGTGAAGGAATTTCGTGAATGACGCCCATTAGGAGGCCTACATTC
Organism: Andrena dorsata; assembly: GCA_929108735.1. NCBI lineage: Eukaryota > Metazoa > Arthropoda > Insecta > Hymenoptera > Andrenidae > Andrena > Andrena dorsata. The sequence goes on along the minus strand of OV815488.1, from coordinate 77,844,792 downwards.
TTGTAGTGTATTACCGCTCTGGAGTTTGATCGATACTTCATCTGTATGGCGGAATGACGCTGCTCGCAGCATTCGCTTCGCGTTATCACATTAAATAAATTCCCCTACATAGCTTCTACGACGTCGAGACATTTCTACTTTACGATATCTCTGTAATTAGCGTCCTCACCTTTTGCGCTGAGCCCAGAAACGTTGTACTGGCCAGGCCCTGGTCCGGGGCTGTCGTTTTTCGCCGAGTGTCTAAAAGATTTTTAACAAATTCAGTTTAATCAGTCGATAGTATGTACGAATACATTCTAATGGTACTCGTAACCTACGTTTACTCAATCCTGCATATATTGTGCTCGTAAGGATTTGAAGATTAGCTACGTTTCTGAAGGATTCAAAAGACTAAGGGATGTAAAGTGGTCATTGCAATCTGAAGGATTATTCAGACTGCTTTGTTCCTTAAGGATTTAATTTTTTTGTTCCTTTGTTCCTTTAAACATTTAGGATTTTTTTAATGAAAATTGTAACACGTAGGTTAAGAAGTCTTTCTGGTATTGATTTATATATATTTTAAGATAATACAAAAAAGTTATGTTACATTTTTTTATGTTGTGATATGTTAATAAAAATCTAATGCTTCGAAAATACGTTCGCAGTATTCCCTCATTCCTTAATTTCGAGCCGCAATATTCGGATGTTTGTATTTATTATAAATTTATTTCCAACTTCCCATTTTAAAAATTTCGAAATAGGAATGTGTATCGACTTTAAGAAAGTATATTCGTTCTACCTGCTGCCGAAAGAGAAGGCTGGTGCTCTGCCTTGTTTCGAGTCCGTCGCGGTTTTTCCTGAAAGTTCGATGCACGTTTGATACTTATGAATCTTAACGAGCAGACGACGCAAACGTGGAACGCCACTGCAGTTTTAAATTTACCAATTAGTGGCGGCAGAGTGACACAGGCAGGACCCGGGCTGCTGTACTCAGCTGCAATGGGACCACGTCTCTTCGTCGGCGTCCATGATCTTTGAGTCATACCACCCATATTTCTCTCACGATACAACTTTATCCTTAAAAAGAAATTATAAAATCTAACTTTAATTTCCTCGACATCGAATACAACGATCACCGATTTAATTAGAGCTTAATCTAGATTAATGAAGCTCGTCGTTAAGCGGCTTAAGGGGCCGGCATTCTACTCTGACGGTTGGCCAGAGGAAAAATCAGCCCACAAAAGATTGCAAAACTTTAACCCTTTAGTGCCCGCACCTAGGTCCTTTTGAGGGAAAAATATCCCGTTTTGTTTTTATCGCTAAAAATGATATGAATTTATATATTTTTAACAAATTTTTTTTTATTTTTTTAAATTCATTTTTTGAGAGGTCAAAATGCATAAAACCAAAGAATACAGGGTTCAGATAGGTCCAACTTTCTTCAGTGAATAAAACTACGCTAAACATGTATCACTTAAACTGTTGCAAACAGCGAAATGCGAATGCAAACGGCGAAATGGAAAAAAAAAAAAAGGAATGTATCATGTATGATACGTTTGGTGCTAAGGTGTTAAACGCGTTTTTCTCAAAACGGTGTTTTAGAAAATGGTTGCCACGATATCTGAAATTCTACTGGACCGATTTGGCCCATCTTGTGCACACATCTTCAGCAGATGCATCGCTATCGCCCCTAGTAGAATTAGCCCTAAATATTTTTCTTTCCTAATTTTTTTAAAATTTTGTAGCCCGAAGGGGACGGAGAAAAATCGCGAAAGTCGACACTTAATCATCAAATTGCAGCCATTTTAAGAATTTTTGAAATTTCAATGCAAATCTGCTACCTGCGATAGCCATGCCCGAATAATTTAAGAATCTTTTTATTTATTTTCTCTTTCAGATCAACAGAACGATCAGAATAATGGCAACAAATCGAGTATTTTTTTCTACGTGGTCGGCTTTCATGGACTGTAGCCCCATCTTTATTGCACATTTTCAACCCAAAAAAAATTGTATTCATAGTTTAAAGTATAATAAATACACAGTAAAAAGTTCAGCATAAAAATCTTTCATTGAGTCCTTAAAAAAAAATTCCTGAAAAAGATAAAGAAATCGCATGTCACAATAGAATACCCCTTAATTAGCTCGAGAACGGTCTCCCATAATGACTATTTAAGTGCTCTGCTTAGCCTCTACTTTCTGAACCTTGACGGTGCTCCGGTCTATTCTTAGCTTGTTCGCCAAATGCAATTATTGAACTCTCATCGAGAAGAAGATCCAAGAGTTTACTACGCCCCCCCCCCCCCCTGCGAGATAACAAGACCTCCTCGGCATTGTGCAACGAACGGAGTTTCTGTGGCCTCGACAGACGGGCCACAGAAACGACTCACGAGGTACCATATAAGAATATGTCCATGGTGGGTATCCAGAATCGCCCACCATTCGACATTGGACTGAATAAAACATGAATATCACAAATTGTACGGCGTTCAAACAACCCAAATAAATGCAGGTCAAACGGGTGACTCATGGCCTACTTATAGTATCTACTTCATACATGCGTAACGTGATCTATAATAATTGCAACTGGAACAATCTCCCAGCAGATTTCGATTATGGAGATTTATGTGAATATAAATTGCTCCCGTGCACCAGGATAATATCAGTCAACTAGAATATTAATTTGCATCTACAGATCCTAAATAGCCTTGTTAATTCTACTTATATCTGCAAGAAATGCGGTCCATCGGTGTTTTCTCGATACTTGCAAGATTCACAGTCGGATTCGTACGACCACGGATGGTACAAATTGAAGCAGTGCAAGGGTAGATATCAGAGGTCGAATGAAACTGTTAAAATTTTCAATTAATTATGAAATAACGGTAATTTTATGACTATTATCATTTCTGTTATGAGAAAACTGTTATAAAAAGGAGTGTATGAAGTGAAACTTTTGTTCCAGACATTTCTGTGTAAATAAGATACTTTTACTTCTTTGAAAGTAGGAAAAAGTTATAGTAAAGAGGAAGATTTATTCTGCGCTGAAAAAATTAAAGTAGTGACACGCAGATTTGCTGAAAATGTTATGGGGCACATAGATCTGTAGTTGAAACCTTAAATCTTCTACTTGCATAAATAATACTATTTAAAAAATATTCCTAACTTTTATATTTTACCCTTAAATATGTGGTCGAAAGTTTTATTAGTCGAATATACAATAAGTGTTAAAATTGAACTGTTAAAACAGAGGTAAAGTATTAATGTACGAAGGTAAATTAAAACCGAAAATAAATCATTTAAAAGTTAAAAGTTCGATAAATAACTTCCATTTATAAAAGTTAACAGTTTCATTCGACCCCTGGTAGATACCCTTTAGCTGAGTAATCTCTTTGATTGTACTCATTTCGAGGTGAAAACTCAATTTCAAGTAAGACAGTAGAAGATACCATAGACATACATGGTGGCGAACCTTTGGCTAGCTAATGGTACCATTACCAATTGATGTTAAGAAATAAGAAATTTTATAACTTTATTTTTTGAAATTCAATAAGTCACTTATGCAACGAAGGTAAAACAGTTGAATGCCACGCGACCGAGTTACGTCTCAGGATTATACGACACGTTTCCAAGATCATTGAGAATCAATCATTTGATCGGGCTTGCCCGATATGGCAAACACAGGGACTCTCGATCGGTCACATAAACGGAACGTCACAGCTACATATAACGGGGTTGCCGAAGATAATTAGTAATATAAGATAAAAGCTCGCAAAATGGTTGCAGCTCGCAAGGGAGCTTCGGTAACCCGAAAAGTCAAAGATTTTTGAAGTTTTGTAGGTGGACAATAATCGATGAACCTCACTATCGAAAACTACCGATAGTTTTGTTTCCCTATCGACAGCAGAGGTAATACCTAATACCGCAAATTTTATAATATCAATTATCATTAAGATTAAAACGTGAAAACGTGGACACTAATTTTTCATAATAAGAATGAGTGGTTTCATAATAAATCCATAATAATGAAATAAAACTTTATTATTTTAACTAAATGGAAATCTATTTTATTTCTAAACACACAAACATATAAATTTCCTACTTTACAGCAGTTGAAACGGTTCCGAAAATAACTGTTTCAAACTGTTATAGGTGTATCGGTTCTGACTAAAACAGTTATGAAGATTTCGGTTACGGTTCTGCAGGGACCCGGAACGGAACAGAAACGAAAACGATAAACGAAAAAAACCAAATATTTGTCCGGAACAGAAACAGAAATGAAACGAAATTCTTAAAATTCTCAACCTTGTTGCGGGAGTGAAAACGATATAACCGAAATAAAAATTCCGACTAATAACGTTCTGGACAACACTTCACGTGAAAAAATTTAAATTGAGCACGCCCCTTATTTTCATCGTGTTTCATGTCGGTTCAGACCCCTGATAGGGCTGACTGCGTTGCTAGCAGAGGCGTTAGAAGTTTTGCTCTCGTGGGCACGGCTTGCAACCGAAAGCATCAAAACTTTAAATTTTTTTCTTAAGACATAATATATAATATTCTGTAATACATAACTATAACGTATAATATTTTATAATATAAGTATCAATGCAATAAAATTGTTAAAATAAGTTTATACGAGTTTTTTTATATATGAAATATTTTTCAGCGGGAACGATATTAACCGAAACGAAATTATTATTATCGGAGCTGAACCGAAACAAAACGAAAAAACATTTCGTTCCAGGTCCCTGCATCGGTTCCGTAACGGTTATATATCGATTTTATAATGTCGTAGTCCTGAGGTTATTTATTTATTCTTCGTTTTCAATACTCAATTTATTTATTATTTAATACAATTACCCTGTTTTTACATTCGCAGGTTTTTACACTAAGAGTTTTGTTCTGAGAGTGCCCTTTCGTCTCCTGAGGGCTCCTATTTAAAGGAGATTTTCCTTAGGGGTAGGTGGAGGATTGAGAGGGGGTAGGAACTTTCTCCTATCGGTCTTGGGCCTGAAGGCGCCTTATCTGGTTAGCTCATCTCTCCGATGGAAAGTGAGGGAAGTGGCTTTTCGCGTGAGGCCCGATTTATGGGGTCGTTTGCGGAAACGCGAGGTTAAAAGGGTTTTGGTGTAAGGGCTTCATTTAGGGACTTCCGAAGGAATGCAAGGAAAGAAGGTTTGGTCTATTGTGTTCGATCTGATCTTCCTAAAGATGGAATCCGTCTGATTCCACTTTTAGAGGAGAAAGTGTTCGGCTGCTAATCTAGGGTGAAGATCCTAGAGGGCTGAAGAAAAGAAGGCGGGGGGGGCGGAAGGCGACATTAACAGTAATGTATATTATCGGTTAGATACATATCGGGTATGCACCATCCCAAATTGCCGCGTCGCCACGCAGAATTCGTCACTTCGAGTCATGTTGAAAGGGTCTGTGCAATATATAAGCTTGTCTCCCGGGACCAAGGCCCAGCTCTTGTACTAGTCCGCCGAAACATTCTCGAGTTCGTCTTGTAAAACGGTTACCAATGTTACCGCGCACATTCCGAGTACATCGTGTCCGAACATTATCAGGTACGTATATATAAATATATTAACGATTAAAGTTAGTGAACATATTAATAATCTTTTATATTCACCCAACTCCTTCATAACAACGTTTCAAAATGTTCACGATCAATGTCACATTTTTTTTAATGGAAATTCGATTTGTTTATAAGTCTTTTTACCGCTGGGCCTCTCTATCTGGTGTCTCTCTTTTCAAAACTCCATCAATGCAGGAAGAGCCGAAATGAAAGACTGCATCTGTAAATGAAGTATTGAAAAGAGAGATTCTAGATAGAGAGGCTCAGCGATGAAGGATCTTATAAACAAATGCGAAGACTTGTATTCCTGAGAGAGCACGTTGAATTTAAGACAAAAAGTATTAGGGAAAAGTAGCCGACCTCTCCTAATGTGACGACCTCTCCTAATATGAGAGCCCAGCTAATCTCCGCTACAGAACTCTTGAATGGCAATGCGATGGTATTTTATTTCCTAACTAACCGTGTATTTGTTGTTTTGTCTGCACAGTAGCATTGCAACCAATTAAGCGTCTTGAGCAAGCACATATTTCTGAAATACGTCGCAGAAAGTTTTTGAAGTGATTCGATTAAATTATAAACACCTCTAAAGTGATGAGTGTATAATGATTTTCACAAATACTGTTGTATAGTGGTTGCAAAGGAGTTTAAGGCTTACTAGTTGTATATCATTAAATTATGACGACTTAACTTCGAAGCTACTTAATGCTTATCATCTGATTGTTTCCAAATATGAGACCAGTGAAAGTTCAACTGGTGAGAGTGAAGAAGAAATCGTTCTGAGTGATGAAAGTGATTAAGATAGAAAATTATGATACAGAATGCTTGTTTTGCACGGGTCTTTATTCTTCAGATGTGCTAAGTGAACAATGTATTAAGTGGTTAAGTGTAGTATAAAGTGTAGTGATGGGCGTAGTGGGCCCATGAAGACTTCGGTGGTGAAGAAATAGATTTCACATGCCGAATTTATAAAAAAAAAAGAAAGAAAAAGTAAATTTCAGGAAGAAGAAAGTGGGTCTCATATTAGGAATACATTTTTTTATCTGCGTATTTGAATGACTTTCGTTTTTATTTTATTATGAGGAAACCAAATCGTTGTTATATTACTTTTCAGTAGGTTGCTAAAGAATACATATTCTACTTTTAAAACGTGTATCGAATTTTAATAAAACTGTTGTTAGTCAAGAGTTATGATGTTTTTAAGAAATGTGTCTCATATTCGGCTACTTTACCCTATATTTCGCAGCAAGACACGTTGCCGTCCTCGAGACACTGTCCTTATTAAAAAAAAAAACTAGTGAATAATCTTCATAATTAATATAAAATTAGTAGTAACTTTGTACATATTAGGAAAGTTATTGCAGTTAGTGTTAGCAATACTTTAAATTAAGTGCCGAATTAATATTAGTCGTTGTGTATACCTAATCTAATCTAGTGATATTTAAAAACACATCAACATAAGGGGCCGCGAGAAATGCGGGTAATTATACAAAACAGGTGTTTCAGCACCGATTTCAATTAGTCCAGTGAAATTAGACGAAAATCTCCCCAATCTACGGACTAATTACCATCTAGCTGAATTTTTGCATGAGCCTTTATTTGGTCGTTGTAAGCAAGATGTCAAAAGTCCCCATGAATCCGACTGCTGCTAAAAATTTTACAGAGGGTTGAAAAAAAAATCCTGTTTTTCGCAAATATCTCGCTATCTATCAGTTGTGCGACAAAAATAGTTATTATACAATTTATAGCCTAGGAAATTCTGTACAAAAAAGGTCTTGCAAGTTTTTTCGTAGGTGTAACCATTTTCAAGTAGGTCGGGTTACCAAGTTTCAACCCCCATAAATTTGACAAGGGAAGATCCTGAACCCGGAAATTCAGAAAATTATGAAACTCTGTAAATATGTAGAGGAAGTCCTCCTGAATACAACGCAATTTCGTTTGATGCCCAAATTCACTCCAAGAGAGTGCAATTGACCCCTAACTCTTGGAGTGAATTTGGGCATCAAACCTTTTGGGACATCAGGACCTTTTTGGAAGAGAATTTCCTAAGCTGTAAATTGTATAATAACTGCTTTTGTTGCAAAACTGCTAGATAGCGACATATTCGCGAAAAACAGGTTATTTTTTCAACCCTCTGTAAAATTTTTAGCGACGGTCGGATTGGTGGGGATTTTTGACATATTGTTTAAAACGACCAAATAAAGGCCCATACCAAAATGTAGAATTTATTCCCAAGACAGATCCTAATTTCACTGGACTAAATATATTATTTCTCGCAAGTGAAGATCCACCCCCTCGAAAATTCAAAATTTTTTACAACTTTGGGGATATGCAGAGGTTAATATAGGTGTGTATTACGCAATTTTTTTGTTTGTTGCCCAAATTCATCATAAAGGGGTAAAATTGACCCTTGAAAATACGTTTTTTTGTCGATTTTGTGTTATAACTCGAGAACCGTAACAACTGTATGACCTATAACTTACCAACTGATAGTCATAATTAAAAGGAGTAACTTTTTCCTGAACACTTTTTTTCTATCTCCTACAGTTCGCGAGTAATAATACCCCCCAAAAAAAATTTAGGGGTGAATTGCACCCTCCTGGAGTGAATTTGGGCATCAAACGAAATTGCGTTGTATTCGGGAGGACTTCCCCTACATATTTACAGAGTTTCATAATTTTCTGAATTTCCGGGTTCAGGATCTTCCCTTGTCAAATTTATGGGGGTTGAAACTTGGTAACCCGACCTACTTGAAAATGGTTACACCTACGAAAAAACTTGCAAGACCTTTTTTGTACAGAATTTCCTAGGCTATAAATTGTATAATAACTATTTTTGTCGCACAACTGATAGATAGCGAGATATTTGCGAAAAACAGGATTTTTTTTTTCAACCCTCTGTAAAATTTTTAGCAGCAGTCGGATTCATGGGGACTTTTGACATCTTGCTTACAACGACCAAATAAAGGCTCATGCAAAAATTCAGCTGGATGGTAATTAGTCCGAAGACAGATCCTAATTTCACTGGACTAAATGATTTTTGGATATGTTGTAGGGGACATGATTCTGAATAACTTTTTCCTATACATATTACCGCCGCTCGACCTTCGTTTCTGAGATATTTGCGAAAAACTGCTGCTATTGTTACAATGTATTCTGCTGTAAACCTACCTACAGTACACGTTCGTGGCAGCGTATGCGCCAGCATGGGACAAAACTCATGACGAACCTTCGTTTCCGAGATATTTGCGAAAAACTTCTATTCCTTTATTCCGACGTAACGGACACAGCGATCAACTTGAGGTGGTTGGTCATCTGGGGGATGTGTTTATATTTGTCTCTATCCACCTCGGGGCGCACCGAGGTGGATAGCACGTGGAAATGTGATTGAAAAAAAGAAAGTAATTGTTTTCAAAAAGAATGTAATTTTTTTCAATCACATTTCCACGTGCTATCCACCTCGGGGCGAAGCGGGGTGGATAGAGACGGGGATAAACACATCCCCCAGATGACCAACCACCTCAAGTTGATCGCTGTGTCCGTTGTGTCGGAATAAATCAATAGAAGTTTTTCGCAAATATCTCGGAAACAAAGGTTCGTCATTAGTTTTGTCCCATGTCGGCGCATACACTGACAATAATACCGATAGTTTTTGGCAAATATCTCGGCAACGAAGGTCGAGCGGCGGTAACATGTATAGGAAAAAGTTGCTTAGAATCATGTCCTCGAGAACATATTAAAAAATCATTGAAATCGGTGCTGAAACACCTGTTCTGCATAATTACCGAAATGCCACATTGATCGTAAGTATTTTGAAACGTGCGATGACGTATAGTTGGAAGTTGCTCTGCAACAATTGCGGTATGTATAGACAAATTTACTTCGTTTAAATTTTTAGCCACTAAAAGGGGCACGTCACATTAATAAGGGGTTAACGTACCGTCAAGGACCCAGTTCCTGATCAGAACCCAATTCCTAATCAGTTTAGTATATAAATACCAAATAATAAGTTTATCGCGATACAAATTTATTACAATGTAAAGCGTATTAGGTGATCAGAAACTGCTCCCTTTGCATCTTAAGTGATCGGGAACTGGGTCCTTGACGGTAAACGTAATTTAAAAAAAAATTATTTCTAACTACTTTTGAGAATCAATTTATTCTTCGCAGATTTATTATTTAATCATAAAATTTTAAGTTTAAAAGGCGCTTATACATGATTGAGACGAGCCGAACCCGAACCGAAACCGATATCATAACTGTTTTCAACCCCTGCTACTTTATATATTAAAATTTTTCTTTTCTACTACTTTTGGCTCTTCGAAGCACCTTATTAGTAGCACTATGGCAAAAACACCCCCAAACTAAAAGACACACGTCAACCTTCAATGGCGAAACGCGACTCTAGACTATGTACATATTCTCCTCTTTGTTTACAACGCGTCAGCGTTTGCCCTTGAAAGGCGCTGATTTCGTCTTCCACGAATCGGCCGCTGTCTTGTTTTGGTTATACAGAGTGCGAGCTCGCGTGTACACGTGTCCTCTAATCGCCTATCACAAGGCTTTCATCTCCGTATTCGGATAATGAATACCCCTGATGCGCGCATGCACCCATATGTAAATAGGGAATTCACCATTTGCATTCGTCCGTGGATGGTTGCTCCCTATTGTTTGGCACTGTACGAAAAGGACACGCGTTCCACAACCTCTGCTTCATTGTACACACGTACAATAAAAATGGCGATAAAATTTGCCTGGACGGCCATTAGCGAACCACCCAATGCCATTTTCGTTCGAAACTTTCTAAGTGCTGGTGTTTTGTATTGAAATGGATTCTCAAATTAGATTTCCTTGGGGGCATTGACTTCCTTCAGTTAGACTCACGGAGGATGTAATAATTTATAGGGTTCGATTAAGGAGTCAAAGGACAAACCAGTCGGTTAAATTATCGTCATTAACGTTACATGTTGTAATATCGCGAAACCGATTTTTTTTAGCGACGCATCATTTCTATATTTGTGTTATCAATTGACAGTCGCGTCCCAAATTCTCGAAGCAGTTTTCCAAATTACGTGGCAACTGTGCATTGCGAAATCGCAGAATGTGCATGTTTCACCGGGTGAATTGCCGATCGTTATCGAATAATGAGAGGCAACATGTGACAAATTACCATTTATGTACATGTGCCTTGGTAACGATACCGGCAGTGAATTCCATTAATACGGAGCGATGACATAATATTTGTGTACAACGCGCTCGATTACTCAGGATTACTCATCGCCGTTTCTTACCGTAAAGGTGTATGTAATTTAAGTGGAAATATCCTTGACGATGACGCGGTAGATTAATTTTTATCTCTGAATGAAAAGCGAAATACTATACTGCCTCGATTAAGTCAGATGATAGGGTGAGATCGTTTTACCCAATTGCCTTAAATGTTACATAAATGAGGATTTCATAAGAATCCTACAGAATTATAATTTCATGCACAGTCAGAGTTGTGAATAATTATACTCCCAACAATACTATCAATAATATTCATATGTCGATAATGTACCTACACACTAACTCCAAAAATTCTCTAAATTTTACAAATGAAAGTCACTCCGCGTAAGGAAGAATTTATTAAAAGAGTTCGAGACACTTAGTCCTGCAAAGAATTTCACATTTTACGATGTCAGTTTATGAAACGAAGCGCGTCTTATCTTCGCGATACTAGCAAATCTCTATTATCACAATCGCGAAGGTTAGATTCCATGTAATTGTTACGTTAATTCAATATAAAAGTATGTATATAGTTTACCTGTGTTGCTCAAAGTCTAACGATGATTCGAGAGGAGCGGCAAGTTAACTCGTTGAATCACAGATCCTTAAGCGAAGTGATTTATCGGAGTAACACGAGAGCACTGATGATAACAGTTTATACAGCTCACACCTGCACGCGAGACGCACTACGTGTGACTGAAGCTGGCGCGTCGCGATTTCCCGGCATGTGCATCTACCCCCACCACAGCCTTCCATCAGAGCCGCGCCGACACTCAGCGCATGCGCTCTCTGCTTATAGTAGTCTTAAATTTTAAATCACTTTCGTCCTTTTTAATCTGTTTGCTGTCGCATTAAATGTTTATGAAAACAGAATATAAAACAGCATGAAAATTCTGGGGAGAAGCAAACTACTGCTATGTACAATTTAAATATGCATAGGGGAGAGTCGTGCAGTGCCCACCGCTCTAAGTTTTTTGGTTATATCTTCGGCTAGAGTAGATAAAAATAAAAAATTCAAAAACGTGTTTGTAGTATAGATGGAACTTAATAAGAGGAGGAAAATTATTTTTGTAAAATTTAATTATAAGAATTGATAATTCGCAAAAGTAAAAAAGTTGTAATTTCTAGGAAACGAAAAAGTGTCGTCCAGTACCGACCAAGTGTTAAATTCGTAGATTTTTAAGTCTAAATGACTAACAATGTTAATAAAAAGACATTTAATTGTTACAATAGAAAATTTTTTCAAATTTTATTAGTACAAACGTCGCAAGTAAAATAATTAATATTTTTCTGATCTGTGCATTCGACGTGTGCCCAACCTTCACATTCGATACACTGCACCCAATCTTCGTCAAATGATTCCTTGCAAATAACACAGTGGGTAACTTCTTTATTAATTTCAAGCTTCCTGTTTGGTCGGTTATCACACCTATCCGTATTTACTTTTTTGAGGTTTCCTTAATTGTCTTTTAGCTTTTCTTTTCTCTGCTTCTTTTACACTTTTGTTTCTTTCGCTTTTCTTTAATTCTCTTTTAGCTTTGTTGCTCGGTACTGCACGACAGTCGGATGGTCGGTACTGTACGACATACATGTAGGAACATTTTAGATCATGGTATATTATGTACCAAAAAATATTGAAAAACTAGGGCGTTTTATTAAACTTAATAGACTAGAGACAGTACACATCACAGAACATAATCATTTACGTACCTGAGAAACAAAAAATCGGCTTTACAAAATAACTTTTAACCTATTCAATATGAACGAATACGTTTAATGTCTCATAACATCAAGCGCAATGGAGTAAACGATATGGCCCCGAAATAGGTCATACAGAATTGTGATTTTTATTTATTTATTCAAGTAAAACGCTCATATCTGGTAGAAGAAACGACAACAAGCTTTGGTCGGTATTGTACGACTCTCCCCTACTTTTTGTAAAATAATAAGAAATCACGATCCCTCACTGTTTCCAAAGATACGGCGCGCTTCAATTTTCATTTCTTGAAACCAGAGGCGGATTTACCAGTAGGCGCACTGGGCGCGCTCCTGGGGCCCCGACTTCGGAGGGGTCCCACAAAAACCACCTTTCCACTTTTTTGTATTATTACTTATATATACATTTCATTCAAATTATAATTGAAATTAAAACATTATGAGTGCATAATCTGTTTATGTGTTTAAAAATATGGTTAACGTGATTTTATTCTTCCTGTCTTTCCCTTTTTTGTAAGGGGCCCAATATTTTCTTTTGTGCGTGGAGCGCCAACTGACCTTAATCCGCCTCTGCTTGAAACTGGAAGTAGAGGACATCGATTACTAAATGCAAAATTAAGTTCATCGCTTCAGTTTCGTAGGAGAAATTTGGTAGTTTTGAACAGAGATTCACTTTCGATTATTTGACGAATGAAGTTAATTCGCTTATTCGTCACATGGGGAATAATTCTGTTAACTTTTATTCGTCATTCGAAATTTGTATTTAAATAAAAATTTTGCCCATCTCCGATTTTGAAATTGAAATGATTAATTATGGTTCTATATTGTGGTTTTCTGCGGGGAGTATCGTAGAAAGTAATGATGCATTTTAGAAAGTTACGCTAAAGATATCATTGGAAAAGTATCACCTTGGCTCCTTTATTGGACATACTTGATTTCGCAACCCACGCACCCTAGCGCTCTTACTCGCCATCCTCGACACTTTCGGCCTTGCGGTGTCCTCTCCTTCGGGTAAAAGTCAGCTAAAATTAGGGGCTTCGTCATGGATGACGATACGTAGAAGTGAATGTAAGACCTACTTCCGCTTTTATAAATTATCGAACGTATAGAAAAAATTTGGTACCGTTTGTACCATCGACTAGGATGTCAATCAATATGCGATGCTCGCCTCTATCTTGAGTCGACATCGGAGGAGCAGAGAAATAATTCCGATAAAAATGAAGGAGCCTCTTGAACCTGCCAGAAATTAATTACTTGCACTCCAATATGAGTTACTATAATTTTACTTTAAAGTTACTTTAATAGTTCTACGCACGAGGATTCAATGGACCAACTTTTTATTATTACCTAATTTATTATCAAAAGCAAAACACTACAAAGTGTTTCCAAAAATTAAGAAACTCTGCTCGGAGAACGCCCGCCCCCTCGTAATTTATTTCCGGCTTCATTGGGGCCATTTTAATTCTCTATTCAATTAACGCCTCCAGAGGCACAGGCTCTTCGCTGTCAAAAGCAGCACTGTTACAACCACTGCCCGACACTTGATCGTTCCCCTCTCCTTCCACGCTGACATCACTATGCAGAGAACTGGTCAGCAGAGCGGCTTAGCCTGCTCGGTGGCAGACAGAGTACATTGAGGGACACACATTTCCTTCGCATCGTCATTTCTGGTGAACGTTTGATCCCCGGGTGGAGAAAGTGCTGGACGATATCACTGAAGCTTCGTGCTTCGTCTGTGCTTCGAAATCATTAAACTAATTCCAACATCCTCAAAAACGCGCCTGGACCGTCTAGGCATTTGAAACAGCTCGCGTTGAAAGGTGTGTCATTTCATTCAGAACGATTAAGCTCTTATTATCGTGCCTATGCGCAACGGTGCATTGAGATACAATTGTTCTCAGCTTCTCATGCATTTAGCTAATAATACCTTTTGTTCAGGTAACAAGCAAAGTATGATCTATTATCAGTACTCCACGAGAAACTCTCAACTTCAATTTCAAACCTGTTTGTTTCGTTAATTAAACACCCCGCGTATGGAATTTATCGTGAGAAACTCTTCTACCTCCTGGGTAACCGAGCACGAGGGATTACTGGAGCACAGATAATTAGCATAAATTAACCAGCGGCGGCTGTTTTAATTCCAAGCTACGGTGATCGATCTCGTGCATCGTTTTACAATGGAAATTTGATATTCGGCGGGTGATAACGCCGCTAGTAATATCGCTGGCGTTATTGTACTAGACATCTGCCGTTCAGGCTCCGCGTTTATTTGAACATGAATTAATGCTAACGGCAGGAAACACGTCCGGACAGTATTTCTGTCGTTCTGCATGATAAATATCTCGGTCGAGCGTCGGACCCTGCCGGTCTTCGTTGAATTTCTGTCGCGAATGGACTTCGTGGAAGCACGGGCGAATATTTGCAGAGCGGCACATTCGTTGCAATATGTTCTAGTGACGTCAGAAGGCCGGCGATCGCGCGTTGACAATTTACATCCACCCACGCAAGGTGTCCGACGTGCTACTCGCAAAATACGATCGCTCCATCCGCTCTACCGATTTTTCAGGAACGAGCATGGATCCCGACGACGAGCTCTTGCAGATGCAGCTGCTGCACGACTACACCACGAGTCCCCTGAAGTCGCAGATCATTTACAAGCAGCTTCTGGACAGATTGCTCTCTAAGGACTTCAGGCAGTTCAAGAGCATTGTGGAGAAGAGCCTAAAGAGGCAACCGCCCATCATCGACATAAACTACGCTTATCCAAACCGCGTGAACGAGACGTTACTGGACATCGCCTGCAAGGATGGCTTGCCGGAGTTCGCCAAGCTTCTGCTGGGGAAAGGAGCGAAGGTGAACAGGGTGAACGAGGCTCATAACCGAGGGCCGATCCACTTCGCCACGGACAACGGGCACACGGAGGTCCTCGCCGTGCTCCTGGACGAGCCCACCATCAATCCGAACCTGCAGGCTGGACAGCTAACGGCCCTGCACATGGCGGTGAAGGAGAAGAATCCGATCGCCGCGGCTCTGCTGCTGGAGAAGGGCGCGAGCCCCAACATCCCCAATAACAAAGGCGTGACCGCCCTCCACATGGCAGCTACGAACAGCCAGAGGGACATGGTGAACCTGATCCTGCAGAAGTCGACGCACGCGCTGGATCTGGACAGGTACAAGGACTATAACGATCAAACTACTAGGGACGTGATGCTGAAGAACCTGCCCGATATTCCTCTTCCCTCTGTTCAGAAGAGGAGCGCCAATGTCCACGATCTCAAGAACTACTTGAACGCCAACGACGAGGTGAACTTCCTCAACTGCCTCGGCGCCGTTCACAACGACGTGGTGAACAACGAGGCTGAAGAGCTCATCGAAATGGCCGCTGGACGGAACTTCAAAAAAACGGTCACCGCGTTGCTGGAGCGTGTCCAAGGGGGGTGTAATCTGCAGAAAGCTGCGCGTATAGCCATTCAAGAAGGCTCGCCCGCGATTCTTCGTCAGATTTTGAACAGCGACGCTAAGATCGACAGCAGCGATTTGCTCTTGCGCGCCTGTTTGGAGCTGGGCATGCCGAGAAAAGGCGGCTCGGAGAGATTGGAGTGCCTGAAGCTGATCCTCGACAGGGACGACGTGAATGTTCGATGCACAGACGGTGGGTACCTCTTCCTGCAGAGTCATTCCACGTCAAGTCGATCACTCTTTTCCCTCGATGTCTGGGATCTTGTTCAAACTAGACTATGTTGTAGTCCTCGTGAAATTAGTCACCATTTTGCGGATTTTGAATTTGTTTAAAAAATACAGGTCCTGGAATTTTGCGATCTTTGTCTATTTCTGTGAAAATGGATTGTATTTATGAACTACTTGTCGGATTTAGCCGATTCCACCTTTATTTGAATCTAGACGGATCGGCCTACCTGAATAATGTTTTTCCGTTGAAAAATTATAAGATTTCATAAATGCGACCACAATCGCAAAAATCCAGGGCTCTGTAATTTTTAAACAAATTCGATTCACGAGGACTACAACATATCCCAGACGTATTCGCCCTGTTTGCAAATAGATTTATTTAACAACGACTCGATGTTAATTCGTAGGCAAAGAGAACACTCCGCTGCATTACGCGGCCAGAGCCGATTGCCAGGAGGCGGTGATGTTGCTGCTCGAGAAAGGGAGCTACATCGGCCACGCGAACAACTTCGGCGCTCTACCCGTGGCCGACATCCCCACCTCCACCTTGTTGCAGTACTTCGACGAGTGTATCCAAGCTAGGAAAGAGCGAACGAACGACTACACCATCGAGTTCGACTACAAGTGTCTGAATCCCCACGACATACACCGCGAGGGAGAGCAAGCCTCCGCCGATACGCATAAACGCGAGATGGATGTCTTCCGCTACATCGCTGACAACAGTGACTCGAAACAATTGCTGAAACATCCCCTTCTATCCTCGTTCCTGTACCTCAAGTGGCACAGAGTAAGGTTCTTCCACTACTTCAACTTCTTCTTCTACGGCCTCTTCTATATACTCTTGAACACGTACATCTGGAACGCGACCTACCAGAATACCAGCACGTCGACGAACTCGAGCGCGTCGACGAACTTGAGCGAGAAGGTCCACGTAGAAGCATCGGAATTAGCTTTCGTTAGCGTTGTAAGCATCTGCACGGGTGTCGGCCTGGTGTTGCTCGCGTTGCGGGAGATCCTTCAGCTAATCTCCTCTCCGTGCTATTACGTGTCGAGCCTGGAGAACTGGCTGGAAATGGCTCTGGTATTCCTGGGCTTTGCCACACTCTGCGGTGCAGGGGCCTCAGTGACCGCCGTCACCATCCTCTTATCTGCCTGGGAGTTAGTAGTCCTGATCGGGCAGCACCCTCGAATGTCCACTGGTATCGAGATGTTCAAAAGGGTGTCCGTCAATTTCGTGCGATTCCTGTTTCTATATGCCTTTCTGATCCTGGCCTTCGCGATGGCTTTCTTCGCCCTGTTCAAGGACGCCGAGGACACTGTATTCCCGGACCCTGGCCACTCGCTGTTCAAGACTATCGTCATGCTCACCGGGGAATTCGATGCCGACGAAATACCGTTCGTATCGCATCCGATTATGAGCCACCTGGTCTTCGTGTTGTTCGTCTTCCTGATCGCCATTGTGCTGTTCAATCTGCTGAACGGCTTAGCCGTGAGCGACACAGCGGAGATCCTCGGTAAAGCGAAATTGGTGGGCTTGATCTCCAGGGTACGACTGGTCGCTTACATTGAGACCGTGGCGGTTAGTGCTCCCGTCGTTCACGGGCCTCACTGTCTGCTTTGTAGTGGTCTCATTTCCTCCTGGGGATGGAATCCGCTGGGGATTCTAGTTAGGAAGATACTCGTCTTCCCGAGTTACCTGAACAGCGGCAAGCTGAGCGTTAAACCGTACGATAGCCAGGTGGAAGCTTTCAGTTACAAGGCGCATAAGCGATCGAACGAAGACGCCAAGGATAAAGTATACCCTACCTTCCAAATGGACCCTGATGTTATAAAACAAGTTAAAAATATTATTTCGCAGAGGGGCAGAGAATCGAATACTAAAAAGGTGATGGGTGAATTGGAGAACATGAAAGAGAGATTAGGTTTAATAGAGATCACTTTGAATTCCCTGAAGCAGGGCATTGAGAATAATAATGGTAATGCCAGTAGTAGAGACGGTAAGAATTGAGGTGCAACTGTTTTGTTTTATTTTTGTGATGGTTAACGTATTTAATAAGTTAGCGAAACTATGGTAGCAGTCAGATGTTAATACTTGTCAGTCGTTTGATCTTATTACAATATTTTTCAATCAAATTTCATAAGCTATTTAATTGTATTATGTGTGAAAAATCAAGAGAGCAATGACCGCGAATATATGTTGTTTAAATTTAACTAAAGATATTTATAAAATATTGTACAGAGACTGATTTTAAGACTGAATCATACAATGTCAATTGTACCGAATAATCATCGCTTCGTTAGAATGTAATACGTGTGCATGGGCAGGTAATTAAATAGTTTATCGAATTGAAATAAACTGACTGTATATATTTCACGTACGAAATGTAGATCGCAACATGGATTGATTGATTATCGCATAAGACCTTCTAAATACTGATCGTCAAATTTTTATAACATATTAAATTAAATTAATAATTGGAGAATAAATAAAATTAGTATTCCAGCTATTTAATAGATAATACAGTTTTCACTGCCTTTAACGACGCGTAGTTCTTATAAAAATAGTCCTAGCATGAGTATGTTTCCTTCGGATATGCAATATAAACCTTCTATTACTAGAAAATACATTTTAATTTTGAAATGTACAAAATAGGTGACCGTCAATAACAATCTTATGCTTATACGTCTACGAAGTGACAAAACGCTGTAAGAATCTACATAACTCTCAGCCTGTAACAGTAACAATGCTTTACATAACTAAACTGATATTTTCCTAAAGAAACTTCGGTATCAGATCAACTTCCGTGGACGTTTCGATATTGTATACAAATATTTATTTGCTGAGACTCATTTCACAATTTTCATTGTTAAGAAACTATACATAAACTTAGGGATAAATATGGACGACCTACCTCGAGTAAATGTCTCTTGTTTAACCCGAGATCTCTTCTTGCGCTTCGGTCTTCTCTTTCCCACGACGCACCAAAATGTCGGTATAAAATAAGTTGAAATCCAGCCTAATTAACAATTACGTTAGTTCAGTAATAATGCCAGAAGGACTCGTTTCTCAAATCTTTGCGAATTAAAGAATATGTGTCTAAGGATTGTTGAACTCACCTACAAAAGACGTTTAGGAGTTTTTCATTGTTGTTGTCGCATCCCAAATCACAGATTCTGTCCAGGAGACGTATCAATACTTGTGTAAATTTCTCATCCAGCGACAGAATTGTCTCTTCGAAACTTGCTCCTTTCTCCTTAGACATGTCTCCGTTCTCATCCTAATAAGTTACATAAAAATAACACTGTTATCTTTGCATCTCGTTCAGTATATTTACCAGAACCCCTTTGTAGAACCAAGATTAAGAAGCATATATCGTAGGAAATGAATAAAACATGTACAATGATATCTGTAATGTTTCAGTGACATTTAAGATTATAAGCCAGAATTTGTAAAGCGAATGCACCTTACTGTTCGAGTCTAACATACCAAATAACTCTAAATACAATTCTATAATCAGAAATTTGTAAGTTTTATACCGAATACGTACCATGCCACGATTTAGTGATTCTCAATGCGAGATGAAATCAATATGTAATTCGCATTTAAGAAGAAATACTGTTACGAATTACACAAAGTTCAATTCTCATGCATTCTCGTACAAGACAATTGAACTTTAAAAATTCTAAAGAAACCTCTATTTTCAGATACACTTACACACAAAATTATATCTGTATTCCCATTTACGGATGAAGAATCATATATTTATGTTTAATACAAAGTCTGCATGCAACATTATCATCGATTCAAGTATAATACATTAAATATTCTGCAAACAGTGGGTATTACGCATATATAAAATAAAATATGCAACAGAAGGATAAATTTAACATAGCACGTTCATCTCTTTTAAAATCTACTACGGTCAAACCTTGAATATTATTAATAAATAAAATTACAACGTGTTATGAGCCAGAATCTATCAGAAAATTAAGTTTCCTATAACTGCGAAACTACGTCATTAATTGTAAGAATAAAATTTCTTCCACTATTATGATAATGATGAAAAATTGATGTACATCCCATTTATCGCAGCGATCGATGCAAGGAGTCGAATTTCTTTCCAATGAGTTTCTAGATTCTTATATGATAATATACAGAATGTCATGCGAATTTAAAAACATATTCCTAGTAAATAATAATGTATGGATGACTCTATGTTGATTTCTGTCCGCTAGAAAATAAAAGCTTCATGATTCTAACACTACACAAATGCATAGAAGCAAAGTTATAACTTTAGGGATATACCTCGAAATCATAGACATCTTCCTGATAGGTGCCAATCATGGAAGTCAATTCGGCGTCAATGTAGTATGGGCTCATACGCTTAACATCAGCAAAATATTAAGATTCAGTTCACCGCTAACTCTTTATGCTCTTTACAAGCATGTAATATAGAAAGTACATCGCGCTATCGGTGTATGTTAATAATAAACACGTCATGCAGACATTTTCTCATGTCCTTCGCAATATTAAACGCGGAACAATGTCTTGTATTTCGTATTCCGCTTGACGACATTATTAAATAAAACACCAGAGTCATATGCGCAGGCCCGACGCGTGGTGTTTTTCTTGTGTGTGCGATAAATATTTGGCCTTTCCAATTTTTTTTTTTTAAATTAATTGCGAATAAAGGAACAGGAAATGAAAAGCAAATGAGAACCTCTCTGTGAACCTCTCTAAAAATTTATCTCGCATTTTTTTAACTCTTCTTAATCGCGCACTTTGCACACGCGGTTAGCCGGGCCTGCATATACCTCGATTATATTCGTATCTCAAATCCGCAGAATGGTTTTGTTAAAAGAACACCTATAGCACCTATCTTATGCTATAGTGAGTAACAGAGATGTTTGAAAGAATTCGAGTTGTAACAAAGAATGCAACTTAGAGAAACGGTTTAATTCGTAGCTTGCTTATAACGTGTGCCATGTACATGGCTAGAAGTTGTAGCGTTACCTGTATACATTTATGCATTTACGTGTCGAGATTACGAGACTCACCTCCATAAAATTACAGAACTCGATGCAAACAGCGCAGATAGCCGTGATGCAGCCGAGGAGATTTGGGTCTGTCAGCATGCACTCCTTCAGGTAACTATCCTGCAAGTCCTGGTGCACGCTTAAGACATCGTCCACGTTGCTCACCTAAATATAGAGTTTTAAACATCGAAGAAGGATGAGGATTTATATATAATTATCTAAATATCATCAACAATGCTCGTACCTTACTCATTTTATTTAAAAATGTAAGCCAATTCGGTTCTATAACTTCAACCATCATGTAGTATGCCAGGTGCTGAATGCAATCAAGCATCCGCTGCCGTAAAGAAAACGCTTGCCTGTACGACATGGCCACGGCATGGGTAAAAGTTTTTGCAATTTTGTTACTATTCCATACCCTGAAACATAAAGTCCATTATCTGTTTTTAAATCGTAACAATACAGAGGGCCGGCGTGAACTTTTGCGGGGACGGGTTCCAAAATTGTGCGGGGCCAAAGGAAAAACGGATTTATATTCTACTTCTAGATTTTATGATAATAAATATCTATGTGATGAATTTGTGATGGGCATTTCGTAGACCGCGGGGCCTTTTAAAGCGCTGGTCGGGTTATGGGGGAGCGCAAAGAATTATAAAGTTCGTATAACAACCTGCATAAACGTCTTTCGATGTATTTGCAATAGAACAGGTGTCTAAAAAGCATTTGGTAGCAAGCTATTGCTTTTCTGTTGAGTATTAACGACACAGGCCACTTAACATCATAATTAAATACAAACGCCTCCAAACCAGTTAAAGTCCTGTCATTTTGAAAACAATACTCTGTAACAGAACATTCCATTATAAAGAAGAGTATCTGGGGAATCTAATAAAACACAGATGTGTCCGTAAAGTATACCTTTCTCGTCTCTAGTCTGAATGGAAAGTATCCTAAACATCTGGAACTGAAGATCGTACGGTAGAAGCTCGAGTTTCAGGTCATCTTTGTATGGATCTGAATCCGCGGTAGACATACGCAATGCGACTTCAAGAAGAGATGCCAATCGGTGGATGACGATATCGTACATGTTTTTATTTAATTCCACTTCGCACAAATTCAGAAATTGAACCTACAATTAAACGGTAAGTTTATTACGATGCTACGTGGGTTGTTAATGGAAACAAAAAAAGGTTCGTCGAATAAACATACCACAAAATCTCCCTGCGCGAGGAGGAAATAACTTTTCACGCTACGAAGTCGTCCCATCAAATCGTTTTCATGAATGAGAACCTCTAATAAAGTTTTCGCTGCTTCGGAATATGCTCTGTCAATAGCAGCTATATATTTCTGCCCTTGATGCTGATAGATCAAGGGCTCTTGTTTCCCCCATTGAATTGTTTTACCTAAATGAACGATAGCCAAGAACTTTTTATTAAATTACATTGTCGCATTGTAGTAGCAACCGTGTGTAGAGTGTCACATACCGCATTGCCTAATCACGTTGAAATATTTCCCCGTTCTTAAAATTGTTTGTGCATGTTCATTAAGGAACGTAGGAATTCTCTCTGCCCTCATGGTGTACCTTTTCTCCCAGTAATCTGCGGAGTAATCTATAGGCAATTCTTCTCTATGAATTAATTCGTTATCTTCTACAAAAAACTGAAAAATATTAAAAAAAATTCAATAAGTTATAGAAAAAGGTAGATAGAAAGTATATCGACTTCTCTTTACCTCTTCATACGGATCGCATATCACACCTTTGTACACCCATTTCTCTAATATTTGCATGTACGGGACATTCGCCGTTTGTATAAGGAACAAACACAGTTCTTTAAATTTTGCCTCTCCGCTAATATTATTCGCCTGTTCGTGTAACAGGCTGAGTACTTTACCACCTTTCGCATTTGCCTAAAATGGAGTACTTCGATATGTGAGAATAAAATACGATACGATCGAAGAGAGATAAACTGACCTTGCATATAGTAGATGTAATTTGGTTAAGGATAGACATCGCAATCATAGTGGGTTGGATATAAAACCACAATTTTTGTAAATTCAATTTACCACGCACGTGCTCCATTTCCAATTGTACAACGAATAACTGGAAAATTAGGAGTGGCAAATTATCGTACACCATTTAGTATTCAAAATTATCTGAATTTAAGGGGACCTTCCGATCTAGGGCCAAAAAAAATAGGTGATCTTTAGGAATTAATTAAAGGAAAACTACTATATATAATTTAATGAGACTTTTTGCATTGTATTAAGGATGTTTCAAATTATAGAAATATATTTGTTGTTTTATAATTAATCATTGCAGGCGGCACTGAGGAGTCGTTAAAGTCAAGGCGTCAAAAAATTCATCCAAATTGGTGAGACCTATATCTCCAAAAGTTATTATCCGATTCGACTGAAACTTTTTTTATTTTAAAGAATATACTTCTGGCTAGGGGGGGGGGGGGCAGAAAAAATTACATCACTTTTTCCCTATATTTTTCATCCTTTCAACGCCTTCGAAAATTATAAATTTTCAATTTGTTGTAATTTTTCTGGTATCCCCCCTGCCCAGAAGTATATTCTTCAAAATAAAGAAGTTTCAGTCGAATCGGATAATAACTTTTGGAGATACAGGTCCCACCGTTTTGAGACTACTGTTTCGAGAAAAACGCGTTTATAGTTTTACGTGAGCGCCGAGTGGCCGGGTGTTGCCCATGCATCTGCCGCTCCTCAAATGCCTATAACTACGGGAATTTTACCAATTTCAACAAATACTTTTAAACACGCATTCCTAAAAGGTCGAACATTTGAAAAATGAAATAAAAAAAAATCGACTTTTAGACCGAAAGGTCCCCTTTAGTGTAAGCCAATAATATATATCACAGCACGTACTAAATAATCTTTTAGTAAACTCTTTATAGCTCCTCTCAAGGCGTGATTTACTTGACCATCTTCTGGTAGAACTTTCTCTTCGACAAATCTGGCTGTCATAGAGTAGTGAGAAGCGAGAGGCAATATTTGCAGTGCCATTTGTTTATAGGATATACCTATAAATGATAATAATATAATACTTTACATAGCTTATGCATTAATAGCTACAAAACAATTTCTCTTCTTACAAACATCCGGAGATATGTTAAACGTTTTCGTCGCATACGGACTAGATAAAGGCTCGGAAACGATGTAAGATCCATCTATACCCTTTAAGCAGTATAAAAGGTCCCAAAGCAATATAGATTCTTGAGAAACAGCAGGTACGACTTCTGTAAATATTTTGTCTCTTAGTAAACAGATTAGACTTCTTTCTCAGATTGGTTTATAAAAGCTTATTACTTTGGCACGGTACCGCGTTTAACTCGTTATAGAAGTCCCACGTTATCCGAGGCCTCTCGTGAACCCAATTGTGCTTAATTATAGACGGCTCTATTTTCTTCGAGATGGTGCTCACTTGCTTGTTCAATTTCTTCTCCCCCTCCACAGCAGCTTTGATTACATTTTTACAAATCTATATTGTACACAATATAACTCAGATTATAATACACACACATGTGCATAGTATACTAAGAAATGAACAAAAGAAACCTGTGGCAAATCTTCCGTAGTAATCGCAGCATTCTTCGTCGAATTCGACGCCAATGCCAATGCTTGTTTAGCCAAGCAGCTCTTCAGCGCTTTATCCTCAGTTATGAGTTCCAAGACGTGGGCGAACAGACCTAATAAATCTACCCTAGAAAAAGAAACGGATCGTCGATATCTCGCATTCGTAGTCGAACAAACAAACGCATAAAACTACTCGCTTCTTCGCTTTCAATTCTTCGTATTTCTGAAGAAACAATTCAGGAGCCGGAGAACTTTTCGCCAAGTTACGAACGCAGCTCTGAGAGGCGACGATAGTCAAGGCGCCAGCACCCGTAGGTACGCCTTCTTTCTGTAATCGTTCTACATGCTTCTCTGGTGCGGACGATGACCTGTTCGACCAACGAATGCACTCTTTATACTCTTACCATGTAATTATTGCCTCTACGATGTAAGAACTTTTACTAAGCTTTTGGTAACACTTAAAACCCGAATTCTGATATATATTAACGAAAATCTGCATGGAATGCTTCGTTTATACCTACCCCAATATCCCGATCAATTCAACCACCAAATGATGTAACTTAAATTCACTCATTGCTGTGAATTAACGAACGATCATTACATTCTCTCGCACAAGCACTTAATCCTTTAAAATACCGTGGCTACGATCCCAACTGCTAGATTTGTTAGCATTTTTAAGCTGTACATTTAATAAGAAATCGTTTCCACAATCGTTTGAAACATTTGTTTACGCGTAGTATTATTGCAATTGGTTAGACGGCCGCGTTAGATTAGGTTAGGTAGAACGGAGCCTGCGTTAAACGGGAATGTTACTAGGTTTGTCCGCTGATCCTGATTCAGGACTTTTGGTCGCGACGGTTGCCTGGGTAGTCAAAGGCGACGAGATATGTTTGGTGTAAACAAACTGGTTTTCTGACAAGCTGAATTGTTCTGTGAAAATCAATTGCATGTGACAGTTCCTGTTAATACGCATCGGCAAAATGACATCCCTAGATTTAAGGCAACAGAAACTCGAACAACAGGTACGGAATGCCATGGAATTATTTATACTTTCGTGCGCGATAATCTACGAGTATCAGATTCTCCTTTCGATCACGATTCCGGCTCTGCGTGTCAAATAATTCGGGAAACGACGAAGCATCGTGAGTGCGTTGTATCTTTTTAAAGGCCGCTATCCCTTCCTCGATCTTTCATCGTGCGTATGTTGCACGCGATTAATTATAAGCGAAATAAAAAGTAGGTCAAGTTTAAATATTCATTGAGTGTAAGTACTCGGAACAGTCACGGAGTAACGCTTTTCTATTTCAAAAATTCCAGTAATACGGATATTTGTTTTAACGATTAGTCAATCATTTTTAAAGAAAGCAGCTACTTGTTGGAAGAATGCGTTTTAGTTTGCGCGAGAAGGTTTAGATTTCCAGGGAACTGTATAAAATTTAATTGGTAGACAGAAGTGTGGGATAACAGTAAGGAAGTTCACGATTACATTAAACTACATCGAAATTTATATTTATTTACAGATAAACGAGGATCGCGATCATATGATTTATCAATTCCTTCTTAGCGTGCACTTCTGCTTAATAAGTTGTTGTAATGTAACGTAATTTCTTACAGAGGCAACTGATCGCACAAAAAATGAAACAGAAAAGACAGACCGGTGCCAGTGGAATGGTACAGGCATCTAACATATCTAGTACCCAGCTTACGAGCCACTCCACGAAATGGATGAACCCGAATAAAGAATTAAGAGGTAATAAGACAGAGTGATAAACATATATGCATATACGAACTATGCAAGAATGTAATACTTTTCAGGGTACGACGGACCACTACAATTCAACATGTCACAGGCGAACCCTGACTTAACTGCATTTACAGAGAGCAAAGACATGGAAGTGAGAATAAATGGTATAACGTCTGCCCAAACATTTATTTCCACTCTGCTGTAACAACAGAAAACGCTAATGTTGCATCCTTCTCTCCCAGAAATGAGTACAGAGGGAGGTTTCTATCAGACGATGGAAGCCACCGATTGTGCGGATGAAGAATCGTCGCCCATAGATGTACATTCACCTTCGGAATCTCTACCGTGTCCTTCACCCCTGAGAGTAGCACCGTCCGATGGTGCCAGTATGCTTATTAGTAGGGAAAACAATTCCTCGGTGAGAAGAATATGATAACGTTAACCCTTTAACACCCAAACCCTTGAACCATCACTCCAAAATTGTGAGACTGATATATATCTTGAAATGGAAAATATCGATTTTTTTATAATAATCCACGATAAATTTTCGAAAAGTTTGATTCTCTAAATTGATAGCATTGAAAGCTATTTTAGCATCAGGAAAAATGCAAATGGTTGCTAAGAGTTAAATATAAACAACAACACTGGGAGTTAAAGGGTTGATTGTATATTACAATCGGCAAGTAAGAATTTAGAAGCTAACGCGCTAACATTTATCCAGAGTCCAGAATTAGAGGGGAACGTAGAAGGAAATGTGGAGCATTTTGTACTGCAACCAGCAAACAAGAAGATGCATTACAAGTGTAGAATAACGCGCGATAGAAAGGGTATGGATCGCGGTCTGTACCCAACTTATTTTCTACATTTAGAACGTGATTATGGGAAGAAAGTATGTATCCACTGTACAGAAGCACTTATATATTCGTTAATAGAAGAGATGATAGTAGTTTCGTTGCTTATTACAGGTTTTCTTATTGGCTGGCCGTAAGAGGAAAAAGAGCACAACCAGCAATTACTTAATCTCGACCGATCCGACGGATCTCTCGAGAACAGGAGAGTCTTACATTGGAAAGTTGAGGTCGAACCTCTTGGGAACACAATTCACCGTTTACGACAATGGATACTCGCTAATGAAGGACGACAAACGAGACGAGCGCTTCAATCCTAGACAAGAATTGGCCGCGGTGATATACGACACTAATGTTTTAGGATTCAAAGGGCCTCGCAAGATGACCGTCATCATTCCGGGAATGACGTCGGATCAGAAGAGGGTCGAGATCTGCCCGAGGGACGACTCGGAAACGTTACTTGGTACGTTACTCGTACCGAGGTCAGCGCGTGATTAAATTCTTATCGTGCGCTATTTTTCGCAGAACGTTGGAAAATAAAGAACATGGACAATTTGATAGAATTACACAACAAGACTCCAGTGTGGAACGACGACACGCAATCGTACGTGCTTAACTTCCACGGACGTGTGACGCAAGCTTCTGTGAAGAACTTTCAAGTTGTACACGATAGCGATGGTCTGTATTTCGTGCGTAGAAGAATTAAAGATGTAAAGATTGTTGAACGGGAGCCGTCTAACGCAATGATTCTACATTACAGTCGACTACGTTGTAATGCAATTTGGGCGCGTGGCGGAAGATGTCTTCACGATGGACTACAGATTTCCGTTATGCACGCTGCAAGCGTTCGCCATCGCTCTGAGCAGCTTCGATAGTAAGTTGGCTTGTGAGTAACAACATAACGGATCATTAAGGTCAACATTCGCCGCGAGTTTGTGATTGGTAAACTACCTGGGTCAGAAAAGTCTGCAATAGACAATCAATAGATTGCAATGTCTTATTTTTTTTTTTTTCAAATCTACGCAATGACAACTGTTTTAGCGAAACCTGATACAGTACTGTCTCCGATATAATTGAAACTGGCTCGGGACCGGCTAGTTTCAACTTTCGAATCGGGTAGTTCATTTGGCTTGGGGATCGCCCTTAAATTACGCAAGGCTTTTTGAGGGGTCGCGAATTTCTTACGTTTTCTTACAAAGGGGGAGAGGGAGTCAGGTAGCGTCTTACGTAATATTTTTCAACGTAATTTTCGAGATGAGCGAAAACGAGTTAAATGAATTATATAAACCTTTAAAAGAATTTTAATAACCGAAACAATGCAATGTAAAAGATATTACGTAAGGAAGAGAGGCACGGGGTTGGAATATAATATCTTACAAATTCTTATATTGAAGGAGAATCCAATGTTCGCCGAAATTATCCTTACGTAATATAAGGACGGCCCCTTGCCTTCTTTCCCTACCGCAGCAAGTGAGAGGGACTCGGAACGACCAGAAGGGTTGCAGTCCCTCTCACTTGTAACGGCACCTATTTACAAGATAAATAGTGGGGATAGAAGGTCGTCCCTCGTGGAATCACGAATGTATCGCTTGGCGAGACAGTACTGTGTATTAATAATCAATATAAAACGTGTGTTCACTTTTCTTACGTATGGAAAACATTTTTAACGTATTCACGCGTTAACAGCTGCGATTGTGCGATTGTTAACGCTCCGGCATTGTATTATACTACACGTTTTGACTTCTGTCACGTTTGTGAAGCTGTATTTTTATCAGTAATGAGAACACATTACGGGCTTTGAGTGGTCGATACGTAAAGTTATCAGTAATCATTCGTAATTTGAATAAAACATATCTGATGAGACCAGTGGCGCGCTCAAGATTTAATTGTGAGGTGGGCCGAGTTGAAAATCCATTGGGTGATTATAAAAATTTATTTAAAGAATAAAGTCCAGCTTTCTTTTCTTTTTACAAGGCCCCTTCTTTGGGGGTGCCAGGACCCCTTGATCCGCTCTCTGAGTGCGCCACTGGATGAGATATTTATTGAAATTTCCATTACTCATTACCGGAGTCCAGAAACTTCATCGTTATTCGGTGTATCGTGAAACGATATTTCGTATGCCCGAGTGTAATGCGTTCAGTATACAATAATGATGATAATAATACACTGCACAATTTACTGCCTAAGAAGATGACAATGTTTCTTTGTAATTTAAGAGTGTACATATTGTATGTTAAATCGATTCCTTTTCTAAGCTATACGCATTCGCTTGAATAGTTCAAGCACGAGCTTCTTGGTAATTAGATAGTGCAAAGTATATACAGACCTGGTGCATTTTTTAACACAAAACTGTTACTTTAATAGTAAGATAATAAAGAGCATGTATTTGCACTATACAATTATCATTTCTACACACAGGTGTTTGATTTCGTACAATAATATCACAATTATTTCGCATATGTATATGGGAAAACATTGTTGTGTGTTTATCGAAGAATTTAGCTGCATGAAATTCTTTGTGAGATGCCCGAAGGCGCACCGATCAGAAAGATTATCCCCAAACTCATTGCATTCGTGATCTCGATGTACAACATTTTATCATTCATTACCCGAAAATGTCATTCCAATTACATATCAAGCGTATGTACATTCCACGTAATTTATTATTCGATGTACCCATTTCTATCATCGACATATCAGATTCATGTGCATAATTAAACGGTTCGCTGTTGCAATTCTCTCGATCAGAGAAGTACCAAAGATTACAGCTATACTTGCACTTGATACAAAAGGAAGTTGGAAGAAAAAAAAAAGAACGGTGACGTAAAAATATGTTAACGTCGTGCCTTTTTATAATGTTAATTGCGCGTTGGAACCTTTACTGTATCGGAAGATTGTGTATGAAACTGTAGAACTAAATTTTTCTAAGTGAATCTTTGTGTGCTAAAATCACGACTTAGGAAAGGGAAGGTGCTATTTAAAACTGCTGAAACTAATTTGTTAAAAGAGAGTGAGAGAAAGAGAGAGAGAGAGAGAGAGATAAAGAATCCAATTTATATGTATGTAATTAAAGACAGTATTATTATTTAAAATGCCAATTGGATATTTTGTAATAAGTGTAATATTTCATAACCGATTTATCCTTTATTTTGGTAATTTAAATACTGGATAATATTTAAGATAGCTTGGTACCACTTCAATGTGCGTGCGTGTGTACTAAGTAGAAAGTAATTATGAATAGAAACTTGTAGTTAGCTTATCACGTTCGAAATTTGTAAATCGAAGTGTTCAATGGGTATTGATATTTTCAATGATCACCTGAAAATAAATACAAACTGCAAATTCTACGGAATGTTTCTAAACCTGTTACTTAAATAATAAACGTTAGACTTTCGAGAATAAGCTGATGTTGCTCTTAAGTTAAACATAAAAGGGCGAACAGCAATGAATAGGGGAATATTTTAACATGAAATATTTATTTTGCTATAGTAAAACGTTTATTATCATAGGCTCTAATAGAAAAAGATCACATTGCATTTTTTTTTTACACCAATCCTGGGCAGTACGATTAGCGGAGCTGCTAATTCAGTTTCCTTAGTTTGAATGTATAAAAAAGTTCTGTAGTAGCATAATACAATAAAGGCACTTAAGGTCTAACATTTAAACACATAAATAAAGAGTATAATATGACTATCACTTTTCTGTTTTATTATTTACAATATGGGTACAAATCGAACTTTTTTGGAAAGGGAAACTAGAAAGAGATATTTAAGAACGTTAAATTCTATCATCTCTATTCTTGCGATTGGATATGTCACCATTATCGTATCACTTTTGCCAGTGATTTTATATCGTTAAAAAATATATGCAGATTTATTCAATTTTCTGTTCTCTAGATTCTTCATTAACCGAAGAGAGAGAGAGAGAGAGAGAGAGAGAGAGAGAGAGAGAGAGAGAGAGAGAGAGAGAGAGAGAGAGAGTTGTGAAATTACTTTAATAGAATTGTTGGCATACGAAGAAGATTTTCACTGCCATCAAGCATACTTTGCATCACGTACATCGCAAAGTAACTATAAATCCATACTCAAAACTGTTATCCACAACTTCAAACACAACGCAACAAGCGTAACGATTTATCGTAAAATATGTACTACTAAAATTCAAAAACAGGTTTGCAGCTGTATGCTTAAAACTGACAAAATCCTCTAAAAAACGAAACGACCGCTTCGCTATCCCCCTTGCTGTCATTGCTTCGAGCGAAGAATTACAGAAGAGGTGTGTGTATATCTAACCCCGGGTCTCTACCAAGGCAAACACGAACAAAAACAGTGTTCGCGAACATTTTTGACTGTTCTAGTCTTGTCGACTCCGCCGCAAACATGAAGAAAACTCAACGTATGAGTCGTATGTGAATGTTTTGTTCTGTTTGCGGCGGTGTGGACACAAGAACAGGGGAAAACGTTCGCGAACTATGTTTTTGTTCGTGTTCGCCTTGGTGGAGACCGGGGGTAACAGAGCGTCGAGCACAAGTGTAATAACTGATACGAGTAATTCGCAAAGTTGATTAAGAAAAGTATGAACATATATTGGAATATAAAGATCTTATATGTACGGAACATTCCTGAAGAGTCAACAATATTATAAAATATTGCATCTGCTGTAACAGTAGAAAAATCTTGTATAATGAACTAATAATACACTCGACCTCATTCCTTTATCCAATTTTCAAAATACTTTTCCAGGCAAATCTTTCTAAAACAGTTTAATACTCCCCTTTCAAAAATCATTTACCTTCGCTCTGAATCATCAATGGATTCTTCGCAAATACCCTCTACGATAACTATTCTTTATTCGTTCTTTTATGTATTTATAAAGCTTTGATCTTTAATATAATCATTATAGCGTATTACTTTGTCAGCGATTGAAATACTAATGTAACTTGAATGTAATATACAAATATATTTTAATCAGTACAATTTCCTTCTTTCGATATCTGCGGGCTACGCTCTGCCGTAGCTTTTGGTTTGCCGGGAGAAATGAAGTTTCTAGGACGGAAATGAAAAGTACGTATGAGGTATACGACAAGTGATCGGCCATCTTATTAAAAATCGTAATTCTTTGAAAGATTCTAGCACTTTCTGCTCCTTCTTCTTACAGTCTCGTTCGCTCGAGTAGACTTTTTAGTAATTTCGTTACGGATGTATTAGTCACAGATCCAGTCTTTTGTTTGCAATTGCCTTCCCTAGTTTGCCATCAATTACATCTTTTTATTATTAAATGAAAGGGCACTGTAAAATCTACAATCGTAGACGCTTTATATACACATATCGATACGTATTCTCTGAATTCTTAAGCCTCTGCGTGTAAAGCGTATTCTTCTGCTGCCTCGACGTACGAATCAAATTGTTATAAATTTACAATTCTTAACATTACGGATTAACATCAACCTTCTTTGTGATATGCAAACAGTTTTGTGATTGTAGAACTGCTGGTACATACGAATTAAAATTTAAAAGAGTTTAAAATGATAAAAGTGTCCTATCGGTTCTTATACATTAAAATTGTTTAAGTGTTTCCCAGTCTATACGAGCTGATATAAAAATTACAATTAAAAAAATATTTATCGCAGATCAGCAAGACAATTATGCCTGAATGCAAGTACAGGCGTATCGCGTGGAATTAATAATGTACCATAAATTACTGCGTGCCTAATTCTGTATAGGCCACTTACGTTAAGAAAGTAGCTTAGTGTATTTATATTTAAAGATATAGTACTATATATTTTTAGAAAAATGCATAAAGGATTATTAAAATTTGGTTTCTGGTCTTGAACCTTTTACCTATAAAGAATTGCTTATGACATTGTTTAAATACTTCTGCGAGTTTATTTTCATTGAGACAAATAACATATTTGTACGAAAATTAGTTTCCTAACGCATTCGTTCAACAATCCTTACTGTTATTGCTTCAATTGTTTTATTGCAATTTATATCTAATAGCATCGTATAAAATACAAATTGCTTCCACTTCTACTTTCTTAATTACCTTTTTAAGATGCAAGATTTGTACAAAAGTCGCGACAAGAATTCTATCTACCTAGCTATCTGCGGTAAATTCACGGTACGTTATTAAGTTTCCAAAACGTAATGCACGCATCGCGTATAGATTGTCTCGCTGAAATACAATATTATTTCATATTTAACAATATCCTTACGCAAGAAAATTATTTTCATATATCTACGCGTGTAGCGAGGACAGTGTCGTGTTTCAAGTATACCAATTTACGTTTACCAGGCCACTGCATTCTCGCAATGAATTAAAATGAATTAAAACGCGAGCAGAAACGCGGTGCGAAAAAGACTGAGAAATAATAATTTAGACGAAACAACTACAACACTCTACTACGTCTCCTTTCATTTATATAAAACAATTTAAAAGTGAAAAAAAATCGTTGCCACACTATTATAAAACATTACCTACAGTCTGAGAATTTTTCAACAAATCTCGACAAACTTGCATTGTACCGTTTTAGAAACACACGCAAAATTTGTGGCTACTTTTAATCGAAATGGTTTCGTTTCTCTACTGTTTTCTTTAAATGTACAGAAATAGAAACGAAAAGGGTTTAGAAATTGATTAGACCCCTCATCATCCGGAAGTTTAATAATACTGAACTTTTGCCACGTTCGAAAGAGTCCTTATTTTCTCCCTCCGAGGACATAACTTAAACGCCTTTTATACAAATTACCGATGCAGATTAAATTAAGGGCCCTATTTAGAAAAACGTACGCCTGTTTTGATTATTAATACCTCCCCGAATTTTTACATATATCCTTTTTTTACATCACCTTGGGCATTCTTTACGGTGGGCCTGGCCAACCTAGGAGCTGGTATACGAGACGCTGGTCTAGGAATAGCACTCGTCAAATTTGACGCTCTATTCCCAGGGTTCCAATTTGTCGGCTGTCGTAGCTTCGTTTTGTTGTCACTCTTCACCACCGTCTTATTAAACACCTGCGATTCAACACGTTCGATGTGACACACAAGCTGTAATACAAAGCGTAATAAACACTCACCTCGCCTTTCTTCTCTATATCCACTTCGTTCTCCTGTTTCAGTGCGTTCTCCGTAGGGTGACCTTGAAAAATAAATTGTAAGAAATCCTCTATAAAGAACAAAGACACAATGCTGTACGCTGAATTTAGTTGACTGTTTAGCTTACCATCAGAATTTATCGACTGATTAGATCTGCTCGGACTCAGTAATGGGGAACTTGTTTTAACACTGTAATCCATGCTTAACGGCGAATTAGACTCTCTTTTGCAACCACCAATGCCATTCTTTAGAATGGGGGAAGGTAACTCTTTGTTTATGTCGACCCACGGATTTTCCAAGAGTCGTCTGTTCAACGGAGGCTGTGTATCCTGTTTCAAGCCTAATAATAATCAAATACATACAGATGTGTATATTCTGAACCTCTGTACTTGCTTAAATTTATACTGTTCAAAATCGGGATCCACTTCAAGAACGAACTCATCACCAAGAACGGTAAAAAGAGAGAATTTAACGTGAAGTAATACTCACTCTCTTCTTGCATCCGCACTATCTGATGCAACTGTTCGATATTCATTGGCTGGACAGTGTACGAGTTGTGACTACAGTCCGAACACGTGCTGAGCCTGTCGTCTAGATCAGGCGCGCTGTGAGCACTCTGCGTACTTTCGATACTCTCCGTAGAGCCTCCAGCACCCATCAACTGCAATTCCCCTACGCCAGGGTTCAGCTCCAGGAGTCGTTGCTCAGAACCACTCTTTATCTTCCCCAACGAGTACAATTTGTTCGCTAGACTTTTCTCCACGTCCCTCACGATGTTGGGCTGCGAGCCTTTCATGTATCCAACGCTAGACGGATTCGTGCATCCTGTAGTGTTGATAGTTCTCAAAGAACTGGATACGAGATTGGGATTGGATTTCTGAAGGAACTGCGGCAGCTTCGATAGCATCCGCGGAATATGCTGCTTCGTCTTCTGCAGCTTCGCAAGTGGCTTCAGGAACGTAGCGTCCACGCTCTCCGATGGTTCCGTGTTTTCCATATCGCTCTTCCCACCGTGAGCGACAGCCTTCTTCGTAAAAGTATAGTATTTTTTGTCTTGCGAATTCTGAACACATGCCCCCGCCTCGCTAACTATTTCCCCCTCGGATTTAAATCTATTAATTGACGGTTCCTTTTTATACGTATTATATTTATTCTCTACGGGGATATCGTTTCTAACATTCCGGTTAAGAGCTCCATCGACTGTTTCTTCCTTAGCCTTTCCGTCCTGGATGTCATTACCCACGTGATTGAACGTACAATCAAGTCGATGATCTCCGCCTCTGTGTATCTCTGCTAACAATTCTTTTCTCAGCGACATCGGCGCTTTGAAATTCGAACTTAAAGCCGTGTTATATATTCGCGATTGTTCTAAATGCTTCATAGTTTGGAATGCGGAATTTAATGCGTCCGCGTTCTTGGGGGTCGATTGATTGCAAAGAGAAATGGGCAACTTAAACGTAGAGTCCAAGGCGTTGTTGGGCATAAATGAGAAAGGAGAATTCGGAAGAGGCGCGGAAGATTTGATCAAATTCCCCGTGGCGTTTAAAACTGTAATCTTCCTCGGATCACACGTTCTGTCTTTATCCTTACGAGTATCAGGTTTAATAACCATAGTTGTGTCCTTATTCGTTTTCCCAACATCCATCGTAGAATACGTAGAATCTAAAACGAGCGGGTTCTCAACGCTCTGAGGCGTCGAGAGATACGTAGCATTTAAATTGTACAATTCTTTCTCCTCGCTATTCCCTAATAGTAATGATTTTCTATTCGCATCATCTTTGTTTACAAACGTGGAAGACAAAGTAGCTGTACCCCTTTTATCTTTATCTAAATTAGCCAGCACAAGCGCTTTAGCAGCTGCTTCTGAGCTATACGTCTCGTTCAATTCCATTTTATCAATCGTATAAGATTCGTTCGTAAATACTTTGTCCGTTGGATTCAGGCAGTAGCTTTTGTTATCATCTAACTCAACCTTCAAGAAAGTCTCATTGATATCCAAACTCTTAGAATGCTCGTGCTGGTCACACGTACGAGTCAGATTAGCAGGCTCGTCGTTACAATCCTCGTTATGCAAAGAGTCATCCCTAGGCAACGATATGATAG
The DNA here is from genome assembly GCA_929108735.1 of Andrena dorsata. NCBI lineage: Eukaryota > Metazoa > Arthropoda > Insecta > Hymenoptera > Andrenidae > Andrena > Andrena dorsata. Next base: position 77,808,156 of record OV815488.1, on the reverse strand, counting down.
ATGAGTAAAAAATAGAAGGATGCGAAACGTTCATCAACGTATCACCGACTCCAGGCTCCGCCAAATTAATAAACGAATCATTCCCCTTCGAGTGCGACGTATTGAAGAAAAGTTCCATGCTTTCTGGGCCCGACGTTGCCGTGCTTTCGTCGTAAAGGAGACTAGTGTTCGCTATAGGTGCCATTTTTAACATATGAGGTACAGCATCCTCTTTACTGGCAGTAGGCATATCTGAATATTTACTCTGCTTTGAACAAAGAAGATCGTATTAAGATCTACACGCTACTACTACGCGTATAGCGTATACAACGCAATTATAAATGAACTCACATCTTCTTCTATATTTGAAAAATCTGAACACGAAGTTTTCCATGCGTTTACCATACGTGGAGACAAGGTCTCGAAAACAGAATCGAAGCAAGTTCTAACGGGCCGTTTCTTAGGTCTCGTGAAAGTTCTCGTATCGATAGATCTCCTACTAGCTGTAAAAACATTATATTTTACACATAGGTACCCAACTATACATAGTTAGATCAAAGATGATTAAAGGCTGGCTCTCACTGCGCCTCGCTTTGACGCAACGTCTTCTCTCGCTTTTTCTCCAGGACCAACCTGTCGATCTGTATGAGTCAAATTGTCAAACTGTGTAAGAATAGTTGGGAACAATAAAGCTAGTCGAGGCGAGGCGTGGTGAAAGCCAGCCTTAACTACTATATGATATACCTAAGAAAGGTAACACTGGTACGCTTCTCAGCCAGACGATGAAATCGTGAACCTTGGACTCTGTTTGACACTCTACCGGTACACACAACCTGACAAAAGAATAATTACTTGTCAAAAACAAATTCAAATCTCATCTCGTTACAAATTCAAATTGAGCAGCGACACTATAAAGACAGTAACAGAGAATGTTTTCAACAAAAGCAGTTGAAGATGATACGTATGGCAATGGATACCGTCTCGTAGACCTTGGGAAGGAATTAAAATCACTTAGTACATCGAAATTTAAGGACAGCAATTACTTTTAATGGAAACTACTGAATAGTAATTGAAGATTAGGGCAAAGCCACTCACCAGGTATCAGTGTCATCTAAGTCGAAAGCAGACACGTCGATGATCTCGGCTTTATCGATGAGACTCGCATCGTTTGTGTACTGCTTATGCGCGATTTCCGCATCCACTTTCCTTTCTGACATGTTTCGTTGGAATTACGAAGCTAGAAGTCCCGATGAACACATATTTTACCGTTAAAGCGCCTTTTCCCGTGCGGCCTCGGTGACGTGGTAGACATATAAAAATAGTGTCGCGCCTTGACAAACCATTTACAAAATTCCTGAAAGCACAGCACCGTTCGCGGTTCGAAAGCATACGTATTAAAATTAATCAGACGTCAACGGACATAACCACACACGGACACAAAGGTAGGAACTTTTTTTCGGGTATTTTTACTTGTTTTCAGAAGAACCACAGCTGGCCACAGGACAAAAGAATAATTATAGAAGGGCCCCTTTCATCGCGTCACGTCCAACGTTCCTTGGCATTTCTTTAGCAGAGACCATTTCCTTTTCCGCAGTTCGTTATAACTTCACTGTTTCCTTTTTCTGTGTATGACGCGGCTCACGTCTGCTCCGCCAATAGAAACTACACGAATCTGGGAATACTGTTCGTCGAACGGTGGTAAGTTTTCGTTGGAAATGCGCCTTTAACGTAGAAATTGAATTGAAATAATATTATTGTTATTTGAAAGCTGAGAAACACTAATATTTGTACAACTATATGATAGCTTCAAATCTTATTTTTTAATGAAGAACTTGATAGTCCCTGGACCCAGTGCTCGTTAAGCTCGTTAAGTAAAAAATAGGAAACCTCAACGATCAATGGCTGCGTTCAGCGGACTCAACCGTTGAGTAGCCGCTCAGTAGCACTCAACGGTTGAGTCCGCTGAACACAGCCAATGAACACAAGAAAATAGTCATTTTATATAATTTATACTTTCTTGTAACACTGGAAAGACTTTTTATGCGAATAAATTGAGAGAAACTTAAAACAAACTGAAATGCAAGACTAGTATTCAGAATCAGAAGTGCAAGTTATGGAAATAATATTGATAATGTAGAAAATGAACGTATCAACAAAGTTAACTGTGAAGTTAGTTACATTTTAACTGTTCAAATGATTGTTTAAAATATCGCTGTAAATAAATTCTATTTTTTTTATTGTTCATCAATAATTTGAAAATTAAATTTTATTAATTAATTCAATACCAGCTTTCAAAGGGATCAGACGTATTTATAATTAGAAGCCAAGATCGATAGAGATCGCGAGAGTCCATAAATTGAATAAACAAAAGCATATTAAAAGCAATAAATTGAAAATAAATTTATAATGCATTTATAAAACAGATTCTTAGACTACCAAATAAAAGAATACAACAATCAGTATAAGTATTATGTAATGGCATTATAATTTATATATATAAATATATATATTTAAAACAGTCGGGTATTATCATTGTAATTTAGATAATAAATTGAAAAATTTAAAGATGAATTATTTAACAAAGAGATCTGCTCTTTCAACTTTCAACCATCTATATAACCTTAAACTTAATGCAGAAACGCGCATTATTTTCATAGGCATACGATGACTGTTCTTGATATTACTTGAAAGTGTAACTATCTGCAACAATAACAAAATGAGAAACTACCAGTCGTTGGCAGCTCATAATTCTGTTTGCAATGAATTATTTTACAAATTTCAAGATTGTCAACACGAGGTGTTTCATTAATCCATAAGTTACACATGCATTCAGTTTCAATAGTACGGACCTAACCTAACAATTTTCTCCGATTCTTCGTTACAGCACCCGTTCGGAAAATTTATTGGCTACTGTAACGGTGCCGAGAAAGAAATGCGACAGTGCATAAAGGAACAAGTACGTTCTGCCGCTTAATTACTCGAAACCATAATTCTCTGTATCCTCGATTGAATTAACTGTGCGATCAAGTCAATGTCACATAATAATAAAAATATAAATCGGTTTAAATGCTAGAACGTACACTTACTTGTTTAATATCTTTTTACAGCGACAAATTAATAGAGGAATAAATAGGGAAGTTGCTAAACGAAGATTGCAAAAAGCACTTGAGGTACAACAAGAAGAAGAAAAGAGCAAACAAACAAGTCACTGAAAATAATTTAGTTTGAAATGTATTCTTAATAAAAATTTAAACTTCCTCTGTTGTATTAGAAATCTGTTGATAGTACACTTTCATTATCCAATAATGAACACTAACTCAGATACAAGCGAACCAAGTTTAAAACGAATAAAATCCTCCTCCGACGATGTGGGAAAGGATTCTCATAATGCGCATAAGCGATCGCAAAATACAAACACTTCACAAGAGGATAATGCCGTAGATAAGAATTCTGAAGATCAGAGGAATTCAGAACCTCTAGACAACGAAGACGAAGAAGAGAAATCTTTATTGAGCAATGACGAAGATGATAGTTTATTTCCTTTTCCACCGGACAATGATATCACGGATATGTTAGAAGGAGTGAAATATCACGGATCATTTCCAACAATTACAGATCGATACTTCACTGCTTATTACAAACTGAACGTACAAAGCTCTGCGGATGATATTTGCATATTAATGCATAGCAATCGAATATGCATGCTTTCTCTAGCTCCTAGTCACGCAGCTTTGCGAAGCGATACAGAAATAGTAAAAGTGGACTTCAAAGTCAGCAATAAGCTCGACAGAGTTCTGAACAAAGTATCGGGTAAAAGTAAACACGGCGCTCAACCGTTGCAAGCTAATTCCAATATTTGTATAATCACTTGCTCCGATGGGAAAACATATACCATAAAGTGTTGCATAATTGGAAAGTTGGTGGAAGTGAATGAAAGCTTGCTAGAAAATCCAAAACTTTTATTGGAACCTCCACACAAGGGTGGCTACTTAGCTATCGTACTCCCAAACATCAAACTATTGGATAAAATGAAAGAATCTTTGTTAACCCGTGAACAGTACGACTCAAAGATGTTGGAGCGTCAGAGTGGTGGGAATCGATTGGAAATATCAGATGTATGCACGACGAATATATCATTGAAGACTACTTCGGAACCAATGGGTAACGGCTCTCAATTAAACTCTAACAAGGATCAGATTACATTACCCGTTGCAAGTTGATTTAATGTATAAACACGCCATCTTTCGTCTACATTGTTTGTAATAAATGTATATGCATCCTTGAGGGAGAAGGAAAATTATTTGTTCTTCTTTTTTTACACTTTGTTGTTACAATTAATATTTTGTAATACCATCTTCGATTGTTAATATTATTGTACAATGGTGTAATCTTTGGTGTAAAATAAGTATTTTGTCAAAGGTAACTTGTTTTTATTGTTAACATTTCCTTTTTTCACGGTTTCAATTGTACCATTCAGAATTCCAAGAACAATGTTGTTTGTAGCTGGAAATTAAAGTATTCTTATGGCACGTATCCACGAAGAAGTTGAAACTAATTTCCTTAGTTTACTGGGACCAGCCAGCCATTCGCATAATTCTTTAATATACATAGCCTTGAATTTATGTAATTATAACGCTGAGAAGCGATGCATCTGTTTAACAGAAGTAGATTCTTCTATCGCTTCTTGCTCGACACTTTTATCTTTCTTATATGCAAAATCTTTCATTAGATTTCCTAATACAATTCCAGCAAATAGAATCATTCCTACCCTGTGATTCGAGATGAATTTCTTGGCACAGTCTGCAGAATTATTAATATTCAAACTATGTACCTAAAACGTATTATATACATGTATCAGCCTTGTGTAATTTAATATAAACTTCAGTTCCAAGGCATTAAATGAAACGATTAAGCTGCAACTCAATACTGTTTCATTCTCAGCATGTGAATTTGCAAAATTTGGGAATTTTTTTTAAGAAACTAGCGGTTCTATTCATCTGAAATTTGGACCATATTTTGATACACCTTTAAAAAAGTGGCAGTTCTTGTTTTATTCATTTTTAATGATAAATATCAGAGTTACGCATGATCGATCATCACAACAGCGGACGACGAATTTTGCGCGGCATTTTGGTGGATCATGTGTAACTCCTAGAATTATTATTAAAAATTAATAAAAAAAAGGAACTGCGACTTCTTTAAAGATGCATAAAACCATGGTCCAAATTTCGAATGGCTAGTTTCTTAAAAAAAATTCCCAAATTTTGCTATGTTTTTGGCCCAAAAAACAGGATTCCGTCATTAACAATGGTGATAATTTTATACCTGATTGGCAAGATGAACACCAACTAATCCCACTGCTCCATAATATGGCCAAGTCTGCGCAGTTAAGACGCCCGACGTAATTAACCCTGTTAGCATCGCTATACTAAATCCTGTCAGGTACACTTTTGTCCTGTCGCCGAACTTTAAAGCTGTCGATTTTATCCCGACTATAACGTCATCTACTTTGTCCTGTAATACGAAGACGAATAACACGAAAATGTTCGATGAATTCTAAAGTCACTGCCGATTAATTGTACCTGATGCGCGTATATAGTGTCATACAAAAGAGTCCAGCAAACTCCAGCGGCATAAAGTGGTAGGCATACGGACCAGTCGCATGATCCTTGCACAGCGGACCAACCCAAGAGTGCGCCCCAATTAAAAGTCATTCCTAATATCAGCTGTGGCCAATATGTTACTCGTTTCATAATGGGATATAATATTACCAAAACTGTAATAAAAGAAATTCAAAAGTTACAGTACTTTTATACTTACTTCAACAGCATTTCCCAAATTTTAATTCACGGACTTCCTAAATCGACGACTGAACAAATTATTAAACACAGACGCTTGATATTATTGATAAAATTAAAGAGGATTCGTCGACGCGACTAGTCGATGTAAATTGAGAAATACTGTCTCGTATTAGTGTCTAAGACAATACCTAGTGAACTTGCACCCAATATAATACTATAAAGATTTAGTTGCAACAATACAAGTAATCCCAGAGTTAACTGGCTTCCGAGGAAAGTAAGCGATTGTAGAGGCGAAATTTCTCCTGTGACCAATGGTCTATCTTTTGTTCTGGCTACCTAGCATTAAAAAGTTCTCATAATGTCTACCGCCGATATATTCCTCAAGTGAGTATTACCATTCCGTCGATGTCTTGGTCCCACATATCGTTTATAATGCATCCCGCTCCGCGCATTACGAACGCGCCTATCCCAAACAGAGCCAGCAGTTGGAAATCTGGCCACGCACCTGGTGTGGCTGCCATGGCTATACTCCAGCCGCAAGGCCAGAATAACAACCAAGATCCTACACACGCATCGATTATTGATACATTGACATTTAACCTCTCGTTATAGACCCATGGCTTGGGGTCTCGTCGAACGCTTAGCCAGTAGCGGAGACGATTCCCAGGCGAGCTTTCAGCTACTGGCTAAGCGCTCGACGAGTCCCAAACCACGTGCCTGTAACGATTATAAGATACTGTATTTCTTTAACGAATTGAATCTACGAAATGAAATATATTATTATCGCACCTATGGGCCTGTCCATTCTTAGCAGTTTCAAGTAGGGTCGTATCTTAGGCGGAGAATTATCCACCATTCTCGCAGCGAACTTTTTGCTAAGTTTCTGCTGCACATTTTCTCCTCCAACATGTGTTGTTTCGTTATTCTCATTCAGTGGGTCTCCGACGGGCTTTGACACGTTCCTTGTCAATGTATCAGCCTTACAGCTACGTTTATCGTATACGAAGGTTGAGGTGTGAACTGCGAGGCAAGGGTGGAAATGGGTAACGGTACAGTTCCTCTGACTAGATTCTACATAGGATAACAGAAGTTTGCTGGAACCAATTAATCGCTGACACCTTCGGACTAGTATCATTGTTTTGCTTTGCACCTGTCATAAATGGGGATCATGAATTCTATATAACCTCAACTCCGCGCAAACTGAATGTAATTATTAAATACGTTCTCACACGTGATTATATATTTACGTCAGCACTGTTCGTCCTTTGTCGTTCCTATCTCATTGTGATAAGCCTGCCGGCGTTCCTTTGCATTATGTAATTAATTCGGCGAACCATACTACAAGGTTAAGTGGTCATGCTTTACAGCAGAATGCAAAGATGTAGGTATGCACGCAACCGTTGCGTAATAGTTCGTCATGCGCAGTTATTAATCGCATTTCCAGGAGCTGATAGATAGGGAAACTTTTCGTGGTACAGCTGATGAACGAGCACAGACGATGAAGAAACGTTTCAGTGGTAGTTTAAAGCATTTGTAGTATTTAACTTGTATTTACGGTTGAAAAGGAATCTTATACTTGGATATACATTTTGATAACTTATAAGTGAGTACGTAAAATAAGCTGTTTAATAAATTATTTCGTGCACTTTTAAATATACTTTACTAATATTTATTCCATAAAGCCAGGAATCCACCTGGAAGCTAAGCTAAGCTATGTTTTTTATTTTTATACAGAGGTGGATTTGTATTTAGAAATGGAAGAAAGTTTAAACACGGAGGCTTGAGGCAACTTTGAAAACAATTCACTTTTTTGTCATATTTCAAATTAGCAATAACTCATATGTGAGTTATATTGAATTAGTTTCAATTAAAATATTTGCTGATATTTCACGGAAAGGGCGGCAAACGCTTTTAGCCTAAGGGCGGCAAATCTCCAAATTCGCCCCTGGTTTTATAGCACAGCCAGACACATGGAAGGGGCAAAAGGAGCAGTTGTCCCCTGGCTTTTGAGAAAAAATCGCTTATTTTTCAAAACTGATCGTCATTAAGTTTATACTAAAAAAGGGAATATTTTAAATTTCGATTTTAAATTTTTAATCAAATTGACACTATAAAATGGGTTAAAAAAGCAAGAGAGGTATATTTTTCTTTACCATCATCCCAAAGTTGCGCTGCCCACCTGGAAAAAATCTCCGGACGCCCCTGGCACAGCATAGCTTATCTTTCAGGTGGATTGGCTCGCGTGAGGAGACGCTTCTTTTCAAAGAATCATCCATGTTTATCTGGCACCTTAGATTTCGAGATACCCTATAAAATTATAAAAAGCACAAACACCATACCGTTATCATTATCACAATCATAAACAATGACGTGTATCTCAAAGAAATTGATCGCGTTCGATTAATCGATCACATTTCGATCATCAAACATTATTTCAAACGATCAGCGCGCCAGAAAATGGCGCCACGATCTGGGGAAGTGTCTTTGAAAGGCACTGGGGATTAGCGCGAAACGGAATCTCGTAATATTGTATGTTGACGGTGTTCACAGCTGGGCTGCGACTTTTCACGATGTCTGCAATCCAGAAATTCGAGGTGTTGTTCATTCTGGGTGGTCCCGGTGCCGGTAAAGGCACTTTGTGCTGTCACATCTCGAAGCAGTACGGTTATGTACACTTGTCGGCCGGCGACCTGCTGCGAGAGGAACGCACGAAGCCCGGCTCGGAGTACGGCGAGCTTATCGAGAGCCACATTAAAAATGGATCGATCGTGCCCGTGGCGATCACCTGCAGCCTGCTGGATCGCGCCATGCAAGCCTCCGACAATCCGCACAAGAGATTCTTGATAGACGGCTTCCCGCGAAACCAGGATAACATTGACGGATGGAACGAGGTAGGGCAATGCGCAATTGTTTTCCTCGCCGTACGTCTAATGTACTCTCTTATTCACAGGCGATGTCTGATAAATGTATAGTGAAGGGAGTACTGTTCTGCGAATGCAGTAAGGAAGTCTGCTCGCAGCGGTGCTTGAAGCGTGGTGCCGCAGGCAGCGGTCGGAGCGACGACAACGAAGAAGTTCTGATACAAAGGCATAAGACGTACCTAATGAATACTCTGCCTATAATCGAGCAGTTCGAGAAACAGGGTCAGGTTTACAAAGTGAACAGCATGCAGCCACCGAAGAAGGTGGTCGAGGACGCTTCGAAAATTCTATCGGAGATAGGATGGTGATGGGACGAATGAGGAAAGTTAACGATTTCGAGGAGATGGAGGTTTATTCCATTCACACCTGAATGCGTATTACCGCAGGATGCGTAGATACATTTCATAGTGCAATTTTCTTTGTAGCATTTTATATTTTAACTCTGCGCATTTATAGAAATATTAGACACCTTATGCTTTTAATTTCTTTTTACTACGAGTAGCGTGATATTTACTATGCATTCCCTTTTGTAAATTAAGGCTGATAAGTTTGTACAGAACTTGAGAAATGTTTTGTCGCAGCCTTTACTGAAAGCATGTACAGAGAAAATCGTCAGGAATCCTGTGGTATGTTGATATATATGAACGGTTGTTACGCGCAGCTCATATATTTGATAATAACTGGTCTGTATCCAAGAGTTACTGGAGAAAATTGGAATTTGATTGATCCCAGACACCATTGTATAAATTCGAAGAGTATAAATAGGGAATGGCTTAACCATCTCTGCTATTGTTAATTCTAGATGGACAAAATATATTCTTGATGCAACCGCAAGCTTGTTTCCGCTGCTTCTTCCAGAAACCTGTCTACTGAACTTTGCTTCGATATACGGACGATTTGAAGATAGGAGGACTTTGCGTTTAAATCTTCGAGTTGGGTATCTACGTTACATAATCCGATACGAATGCATAGATAAAAGCGCATTACTTTTCACCTAACTTTACAGTCGAACCGAGTAAACTCCACATCTTTCATCAGGCGTATAATGAACGCTTTATTCGCTTCGAAAGCTCATTTATTAACCCGGCAGTGCACACGTGGGGGTCTACTGGATCTACTCGTAGAAAATCTTATCGCCGACTGTTGTTTCTTAGCAGTAGGGTTGAAACTTAGTCTAGCTTTCAGATACATTGTTGGCAATCTGGTAAAAAAAATTCAATCGTTTATTAATATTTTTTTATCGGGGTCAATCAATGTTACTTTTTACTGGGGGTCCGCAAGCACCCCACGTTGGACCTTGTGTTTCAAAAGTTCAGGCGTGCACTGTCGGGTTAAGCGTCAACTTTATTACGTTTCTAGAGCCTTTTGAAAAAGGCCAATGCCCTCTTATCATTACCGCGGTCATTACCAAAATCAATTTCATACATTTTCGTATCGTTATCGTTTTCGCATTGAGAGTGAATTACGAGAGTGATAAGGTACGATTATTTAGGAGAGATACATGATTTTCTTTGAATTGCCGGTTATTGCACTGTAAATTACGAAGGTTGCAACATATTTGCGCTTTAAATACGAAGTCTGAAGCGTTGACCCCTTGTGGGATGGCAATCTAGCGTGGTGTAAGTTAGCTTGCAGTGCAGTAGGCGCTGGCAATTTCTCGCTAACAGTTCCTACCAAGGATTAATGAACACCGGGTAGGATCTTGCAAAGTTAAAAACCAAAAGTCTTGAAAGGATATTTTCTCGAGTCGACATCTCTCGAAACTTTCCTTACCACCTTTTTTCGAAAGCTCTGCCCGCGACTTAAGTTTCTATCTGTAATTTTGAGACACCCTGTATGTTAGCATAGAAAACGAATTCTTTGGCCGAGCTACAAAGTTGAGCCGACAGGTCATGAATGCACGAAGCGTTTACTTTCCATTAATCCGATAGAAGCTAGTCTACTTAATTTTGTATCAATGTAATTCAATGCAAAGACGTTTAATTTCTAATATTCTTAAAAATACTCGTACAGGGGTCTGAAATATTCGAATAATTTTGAGCAATTCGAATAATTTCGAATACGAATAACTTCTTCAATATTCGAATCTGAAATTCGAATATTGGTTACAGCCCTAGTCTGAACGTCTACCATCGCACTTGCGTTTATAATTGCTGGGAGAAGTCTACATCGACGAGTACCATTTACCTAGCCAATGGATACCATTCGATTCTTATATAAATAACCCCGTAAGCTTGGCCATAAATCTTGCGAATTATTCGCCGATGTCGCGCGCTTATTAATTGAGCAATTTATAGCGCGCCGTACTTATATGGGCGAGTGCAGTTTGTTATTCACGGGACGGGACAAAAGGCAAAAAGCGGAGGCTGGAATTCTGCGTTTAAAGAGCATTGACTTCTTTCGTTGACCGATCATAAAAGCGAATCCCCGCCACCGTGGCGTTTCGACGTTAATGCGCCTTCACCGTCCAAAGATCGACCCGTTTTCAACTTTCTCATCGAGGTAGCCGAAATCTGTATCGTTGATGAGGCACTGACGACCGGCGAGAAACTCCGAAACGCGTGAAAATAATCCCCCGGCCCCGAGGCCGGGCCCTCGCGCGATGCAGCACTCATCCGAGGACCATTTAAATAGAATGGCATCTACTACGCATATTTCTTCCAAAACGCCATAATATCTAGCTGCTATGCAGCTTCGATTATCGTTCCAGGAACCAGATCTCCTTTCGATTGAAAGGCGGCATTCATTCGAACTACTTAATTTCCGTAAACGTCGCAAAGCGCGTAAGAGGTTTCTCCAAGTTCATCGGGCCGCAACAGTACCCGATGTACCGCAATACCTTGAGGAAGAAGGTCACGACTCAAAAAAGCTCTCATTATTCAGCATTTCTCCGTCTTTCTTGCGCAGCCTCCGGATTTCTATTAAATTACTTATGATGATTTCAGGCTCTCGCCAAATTATGCGCTTCGGGGGATAGCCGAGTTCGAGAAAGAAAAAAAAAAACGGTTCCTCGCCGAGAGTACAAAGGAGAGCCTTGGGATTTTCGTGGCGACCGTTCGCGAGGAAGGTCCTGTGCGTTGAACTCCTCTCCGTTGCATAAGAGCGCGGTCCCGAAGCGGCGAGCGCTCGCCTGCTCGACGAGGAATTTCGTAAAATTTTCCACAATTCCAATCGCTGTTCAATATCTAACGCGCGCTGCGCGCCAGGGTTCCCCGTCTAATGACCGCGGCTCAATTTCCTCGTATCGATTGTCCGAATCATCGAGGGGGGGAAAAAAAAAAAAGAGCGAACGCGCTTCTATCGCGAATGGCAATGATTATCGGTCATGCTCCCTGCGATCTCTTGCGCCTCCGTTTCGAGGAGCGTTCTGCGCCTCTCCTTCTCGTCAGCGTTATCCGCGAAAACGTCGACAACCTGTCAACGCGTATCGCGATCGATCGCGATTATTCGCCGCGCGCGATAAGGGCAACCCTGGCGGAATGATTCGTAATCGCCGCGCGGTCAATGAACCGCTTATCGATCGCGTAATCGCCTCCACCTGTGGACGCATGTCGGTGGAAAGTGAGCGAATTAGGCGTGCAAAAGCTGCTGATGACGGAGGATCGGGGAAAGATGTCAAGGTGTCCTCCGCGAGTTGTTAGAAAATAGAAGGGACACTTCACCGGCCGCCTCCTTTCCTAGCTTTCACGCTGCCATTCCGCGGAGCTTCCGCTTCTTGGCGACATCCGCGCGCACGACCGTGCTCCTTCGCTATTTTACAAACGACGCGGTGACTTCTCGACGCGCTGTATACAGGGCGATTCAGAGAATATTCAGGGGCTGTGAATAATTAGTATGTAAGCCCTGTGAAGGCTTAAAGGAACCGATGAAAATGGCACCTTTCCTGATTAGTATGCGACTAAGCAGTTTGGGAATCCCAATTTCTTCGCGCGATAAGATAATGCAATCGTGATGAATTTCCAAGGGTTTCGCAATTAAAAATAAGAGTAATTTCGATGCCTGGGGGAATTTGCAGTAAAGCCAGCCCATATAGTAGATGAAAAATCTATGATATCGGTACGTATTGCGTTTTAGGGAGAAAAATAGAAAGGCAAAGGTGCGTGAGCCGCTCGCATGCACACGTGAGTTCGTTCAATGAACTCGGCGCGCAGTTTTCCTCTAATTCTATGCAACAATTGCTCGCGAAACACGTGCCTCTGCCACGCGTTTACGTAAACCCCGTCGTTCGTTCTTTCGCCGGTTCCTTGCTTCTATTTTCCTCATTGACAACGATCTCCGGCTGCGAATAAATCTGACTCTTCGCTGGTGGCAAGTTTCGTGTGGCCATTCTCACCCCCTCGCTCTCTTCCTAGCTTCTCCACCGTTTTGCTTCCTTTGCTCACTTATCTAACGCCACGCGCGGCCAAAATTCAATGCACCGTTTATCGAGACCAATATGTTTACAGAAAAATATTCTTCACGCTGAAGCTTCGTTCACATCCAGCCTCGCGGCACTTTCCCTGCTTCCAGATTTTCTTGGCGCACCTACGATCGGTATACTCTGATCTTACGATATAAAGCAGAAAGTTTCATACGTTGCAGAGTTCGTCTGACGCCTAAATACTTTCGAACGGTAAACTCTGGGGTGATTATGCTTGGCTAAACCAGACGAGCGTGGCCATTTTCACAGAAACAACTAAAATAGAAAAAAGTAAAGCTAGCTCTTCATATCCAAATTAATCCATCCCTCTTACAGGCCACCCTGTATACAGAAGAGTATTAGCAAGGCGCCCTTAGTCACCGGACGATTAGGATCCGCACGGACTTAAAGAGGGATGAGTAACGCGCTACATCGCAAGTACCTATCTAACAAGCAATTATGCAGACTTATCAGTTAGAAGTTAGGCCCTTGAGTGACTCATGGCTGCCGGGAGAGTTGTTCCGCTGGTTCGACAGCCACTGCGCTTGGATCCACGGACGCCTGAAAAAAAAAAAGACATTGCCCGGCAAAGGTGCCGCGGAGGTTCCTCGCAGCCGGCGGCCGTCGTCTTCGTGGTCCGGCAGACTCGAGGACTCCGCGAGAAGGCGAGAACTCGGATCGTTCTCGGATCGTCGAATTCCTACCACGGTGCCTCGGCGCGCGGCGCGGCACGCCACGCTGACACGCTCCCACTTCTCCTCGGCCACGAGAAGGAGAAGAGAGACACATCGGCGAAGCCGCGTAATCCTCTCGTCGCATCGATAAAGAGGTGCTGCCCATCGGAGCCGGCCGCACGATGATGGGGGTAGAGCATTCGGCCGGCTCCGGGTAATATATAAATGCACCAGCGATTGACAGAACGTACAGTTCACGTTTTGACGTCTCTTACGCGCTCGTTTAACGCGTGTGCACGCGCCAACACATACGCAAGCCAGCCGTGGTCAGCACACCACGGTGGACACGTGACCGCGCGCGCGCGCCACGTGCTTCGGCCCCAAAAGACACGTGTGGAGTACAGAGCCTCTCCTCCGCCGCCCCGACTATGCGTCCAAACGCCGTTAACCGGGTTTCCGGTCCGGCGCGGCCGTCCGCCGTCTTCCTTCATCTTCTTCTTCAGCTTCACCTTCTGCTGCAACGCGGCGCCGCGGCGGCCAGCTCCGCCGCCAAGCCGGAGGCCGTGCTCCTAGAGTTCCTCGCTAAACCCTTCGCACCCTCCGACGGAGCGTCCGAGCGGTGCCTCGGCGACAGCGCGGTTTACCTCAGGGAGGTCGGCAAGTACACGCCCTGGGCCCTTCAGAGTAAGTGCAGCATGTTATTCGTAGATATTGGGGGGATATTTGGGCGAGGGGGGGGGGTAAAGTGCCTAGCTTCTGACACGGGAGTTCAACCCTTCGCCGATTTAGGGAATGGCTCGTAGGGACGGCGAAGAGCAAGGTGACGTTGCGCGTCGATTTTCTTCCACCTTGTGGCAGGGCCTGCGTCAGCTGTGTGGAGTTTTTCGAGATTTTGTTGCGCGTGGAATTCCACATTGCGGAATTTTGAAGGCATCTTCACCATTCTTTATATTTTGTTTGAGCAGTAGAGTAAACCAACCAGTGAATGACCGATTTGTTAAATGAGATGCCCAGTAAATGACCGCATACTTTTAATAAGAATTGTACTTATTAATGTTTGTTTAATACGCGTGACTAAAAATATGGAATATTAAAAGTGCAACTACACTCCATTTATAAACATATGATAATTTTTAAATTTATAATTGACATTTCTTTGCCTAATGGTCATTCACTGGTATGCGGTCAATTACTGGTTGGTTTACCCTACTGTTTCTTTACGCTATTGACATTTGATTTTTTAATTTGTACTCTCCTCGGACCTAACTTCATAGTCAGGAAAAATTTACTCAGCTCATTCTGCTTTGTGCAGATGATTGTTACTTTGTTAACGGGGAATAGTCATTTGGCCGCGAACCAGGGAGATTGAACAATAACACCTTTGGCAATTAAAACTGGGAGGAAAGGTAGATAGTGGAACTGTAGAATGGACGAGGATTTGGTGGTGCCATTTTAAATGTGAGAATGTGTCGCTGGAACGTACCTACTCGTCGAAGGTGTGGAAGTTTTCATAGTAGGATTTCTATTATTGTCTGCTAACTTTGACGTTAAAATTGAATTTTAAGTTCATCTTAACCCTTTACCCTAGTAGCATTTCTAGTTGGACCACAGTATCCCCAAGTTGGGAATTAGTTGGCCATCAAAATGCCACGAATAGATGCTACTAGGGTAGCACCTAGTGCGACGTATATGTCACATCATTTTCGAGCGTATAAAAACATCGACAGTAAATAAACTAAACTTTTTTGGGGTTAGAGTATCTTTTAATTTTAAATTTCTACGCCTCTGCGTCCCAATGGCCACCGCGCTCCTTACAACCCCTTTCACCCCTCCACGTTTGCTTTCTTCCACGAAGGTAGCTTCGCGCTGAATTTAAGCGTTAGTATGCTATAATTAAAGTGACCAGATATTTCATGCGTAAAAAAAGCTTTACACATTCGCGAGGACACCGTTTTCTTAGTCTATTCAATTATATAATAAAGACACACTTCTGACAAAGTAAAACAAATTTAAAAGCACTTAAAAAGGTATCATGTCCAATCCGGGACAGTTTTCAATTCGGGACAAAGAACTGAAATCCGGGACGTCTGGTCATTTTATCTCTAATACAACAAATCCGTGACCTTCCGAACAAGTTGCAAAGGAAATTTCTGACAAAATCCAAAGAAACCACAATCTCCGGGTCCATAGGTGCCCAAAACGACAGAGGCTTGCGCCCGCTTTAGAAAGAAATGCCACAATTCACGTACAAAGCGATCAACATTGTTTGCATTCTGGATTTCAAGATAATACCCGATCGTCTGAAAGATACGCCGAGAATGAAGCCGAGTAGCTAGCCAGATCCAACATCTATCAGCAGCGGCGCGATAAGCGCAGTAATCGTTGCACCGCGTAGCAATTTTATCTAACGAAACTAGCTAAAAATCCAGCTCCCCTGAAGTGGCTATTAAATAGACGAGCGGAGCTCGGTTCCCGGTAATGAAAATCGTCAGTGCGTGCCGAGAATCCCTCGGCATTAACGATTTTATTCATAAAGCCTGCGTCAAAGTTTTCTCAGAAACAAATATCAGCCGCCGATGCTCCTGTTCAATCCCGCTGAACTTTTATATCCCAAGAATGTTTTGAAGAAGCGATCTCGCCACTCCCGCGTATCGTTCCTTTTTTGAGATTTTCCCGACCCGGCGCGGCGCCGCACAGATGGCCGCGCCGAAGAGGCTGCGGAGGGGTCGTAGAGACACGCGGGGAAGAGGTGCGCCGATTCCAGGGAAAAATGCCCGATCGATCGGCCGTATCGTGGGGGAAAACACGCGTAATACGCAGAGGCGAATGATAAAAAAAGGAAGAAAGAGAAGGGAAGACGCAACGCGTCCGGCTAGGGGTTCACAGCCACGGGATTGTTGACCGAATTATCGGGCGAGTTCGACGCGCATTGTGGACACGTTGCGGGCGCCCGTGCCTCCTTATCGAATGAATCGAGAAAATTCCAAGAGATTCCAGCGTCGCCCGCGAGAAAAAATTAATGCGAATTCGAGCATAGAGAAGGAGCACTGTGACGCTCCAGTAACAGAGCGTCGGAACATAGCGTCGAGCGAGCCTCGCGGGCGTGTTGTCTCGCTGCGAGCATTATCTCGGGAGCGAACGGTCAGTAAAGTGCCTGAATGTTGCATGAAATAATTGCACAGTGGCGGCTAGATGTTTAGCGAGCGTGCATTTCGATGGGCGGCGGCCTTCGATGGACTTATCTACTCTTTGAATTGTAAAACTTGGAGCGATTGCTAGTAGAACGATAGAGTATGATATACGAGAGAAAAACTCGAGTATATTTTATGTAACGTTAGCATGTCTGACCTCAGGCACTGTTTGTACACTGCTGCGAGATTGTCGACTTAGAGATCGAGGACTTAACCGGTGAGCGCTGATGCGTCTTTCGCAGCCACTTGGAATCCTCGCGATATGGAGCCACGAATTCGCGAAACGCTGGGCGAAAATTCAATGGATATATCCACTGTTTAGAACAATTTCCGATGAAAAGGAACCTTTGGGAATATTAGAATAGAACAGTGAGTCCCAACTTGTGGGTCGCGAAGTGTGTTCTGGGGGTCGCCACGGTTCTTTTTTTAAACTTTCGTTACCCGCGCGTGTACTTTTTACATAACGATTTTATTGTTTTTTTTTTTTTTAATTTTTACCAGTTCTTTGGAGTATTTGGTAATTGATATTCTGAAGTTTTTAAGTTATGAATACGACTTTCCTTTAAAAATAATTCTATATTATAAAATAAACGATGTAAGTTTAAAAATGAAAAAAGACGGAACAGGGTAAAGAGAGTTTTATTTACCGCCATTGCTCCGGTGACACTTTTTACAGAATAGTTCTATTTTGGAAAAGGGGCGGGAATTTTCCAGACAGCGCGGAAGGCATAGGTAGAGGATTAGAAAAGGGTTTAAAGCCGAAATAATTATTCACAACTGTTGTATTTTTTACCACAGCGCGGGTAACGGAAGGTTAATATTATTAAGTTAGAATGATATTCTGAAATAACTTAAGGCGATGAGTATTATAAAAGGGATCGCGACTCAAAAAAGGTTGGGAAACGCTGGAATAGAAGAAGAAAGTACATTTAATTCCGACCCATTAATTCTCAAAATTTGCTCGCAACGATATTTCGTTTCAAGCTCGCTTTATTTATGCTATTAATACTCCAAGGCCCTCAATTACAGTAATCGACGTAACGCTTTTTTTTATCGTTACCGCGACGGTTCAGACGGCACTGACTAAATCCGAAATAAGGAAAGAACGGCACCGCATGTGCGCATAATCCGCGACAATAAAACGTAATCGACAACGTCCTACCAGCTTTTCCCCCCGAAGAAAAATATTTTCTCTGCACCGGTGCTAATAACCGTGCCGATAACGATATTTTTTCAGATACACGCGCTTTCGCGAGCCCTTTTCTGCTAACGTTCAACGTTAGATGTAGCTAGGTACTGCTGGTTTAGAAACCTCTGCGCTATTAATCTACTGTATCTTCGATTTATAGTTCACTGTCACTTAGAAAGCATAGGGGGACACCAGAGTAAAGTGAATCTTGGGACAAAGTGACCTTTTCTAATTATTTATTTGATAATAGAGTATATTTACAAATTATGGCGACATGATAAATTTATATAATACAACGACGATAATTACCTCTGCACATTCAGGTATTAAAAAAAGTTTCTAATAAAGTTAATTAAATAATTATACCCATAATTAAAACATAAATCTCATTTCAGCTCACTTTACCCCTTATGTCGTTTTGGTTTTTTCTCCTCAAGTTGAATTTTAACATATCCTAAGTTAATCTGTAGCTAATCACATTTTTCTTGGAAAGAAAAAGAGATTTATTCTACTTTAAAGTTTTCTAGGCCCGCTTCATCCTGGTCTCCCCTACATATTCAACAAACGATTAGACGAACCTAGGCGACGACCGTGTTTCTGTCGAATCTTTATTTCTCCCGTTGCTCTCGCGTCGGACCTTCGACGTTCTTCGCGGAAGGCTCGTCTCTGGGGCAGATATCCCAAATGACACGTCGAAATCTGTATTCCCCGACCAGTCAGTAGGTGACTCGATCAATCCTCTTCCACGCCAGCGGCGGTGCCCGGGCGTTTTTAGGACGCCCGTGTGGGTTTTCAGTTGCCTCCGATGACGGATGTGGCGACTCGGTTTCGTGGGTTGCTCAATTCGTTTCGCAGGTCAGTGAACCCGCCACCAGGAGCTCCCAAATAGAAAGGGAGCAATAGAAATCGCCGCAGTGAAAAAAAAAATACCGTTCGAGCGATCAATTCGGTATCTATTCACGCGTGGTCGCCTTTTCCACCTGATAACCCACCAATCTACTAAGAGAACGCGATACAGGAGATTCGGTCGCCTGTATCGAGTCAATCGCTTCTTGGCTTCCAATTCATACAGGATCGGACAAAAGAATTGATAACTTGCTCCCGTGAACTGGGAAATATTGCAATAATCAGGTGCATAGCGCCACGTGCTTCGACTGAAAGGGACGTTTTGGGCAAAATGTCATCTAATTACATCTTACAAATTACGATTAAACTGTAATTGTGTAGCTGATTACATAGATATTATTTTTTGTAATCGTTCATTTAGGTAGTTAACGAAACCAAATGGTCAACTACCTAAATTAACGATTACAAAAAATAATATCTATGTAATCAGCTACACAATTACAGTTTAATCGCAATTTATAAGATGTAATTAAATTACATTTTGCCCAACTCTGCCTCCTGACCGCCATGTATCGCGACGTCGATAACCAATAATTATTATTATTGTTATTATTTATTTAAACGGCACTAGGCTTTAGATATACAAATTGTAAAGTACTAGAGAAATATGTGAAGTAATATCTAGATTCAAAATTTCGTCGATGCAACAGCTCTCGGTTAATCGATAATTTTATGTACAAAGTGTCAAAGGACCCTAATGAGTTATTAAAGAAGTCTAATAGAGGACAATATTTGTTCGCTAAGTTGGATATCCTGTTTATAGGTTCAGCATGCGCTACTCTTGTTAAACTGTAGATAAATATATGTATGTGTGTGTTTTTGGGGGGAGGGAATTTCTTACGTTTTCTTACAAGAGGCGGTGGCAGGTAGCGTCTTGCGTAAAATTTTTTAACCTAATTTTCAATAAATACAAATTCTGTCATTACTGTTCCCGAAAAGTAGTTTTAGTTTAAATTTCCCGAAATCGAGTTAAAAGAATTATATAAACCTTTAAAAGAATTTTAATAACTGAAGCAATTAAATGAAAAAATATTACATAAGGAGGAGGTTGGAATATCAAATCTTACGAATTCTTATACTGGGGGAGGGAGGGGGTAAGAATTTGCCAAAATAACCCTTGCGTAATTTAATGACGGCCCCTAAGGGTATGTAATGATAAAGAAATATAATAAAATAATTCCCGAAACAGCAGAAAAATACCGAAAACAAATAAAACAGTTTAAAATTTTTAAATAATATCTACTAGTTGCAAATGAACCATGGCACCCCCCCCCCCCCCCATGAAACGGTTTATTCCACAGTTTCCACTCATTGTTTTCCTCAGGATCAACCCTCAATCGATTATGGCGGTCTGTCTGAGGCCTCTGCTTCTATGCAAAGCGATTTCGCGGGTCTCGTATGTGGGTGAGGGGTCTTTCACCTCCAGCAGCTATTTTTAATCCGCTCCGCGAATTAGACGGCTGATCCGAGTGACTTTTTCCCGCGTTTGGAATACGTGGCCCACAAAGGGTGAACGATTCTTGCTGACATTTAAGAAGAAAGGAACCCAAGTGTGTACACACTGGGTGAAAGGAACACCGACGACGAACGCGCCCCGGGCACACGGACACACACGAAAAGAAAAATTTGGGAACTCCTTCGGAACATAGAGACTTCGTCAGTGACCGACGGCTCGGTCGGTTTCGGTACCGATCGCTCGCCGGTCCAGTCGCTTTCGCGTGGAAACGATTCCTCGGCGCCATTAGGGCTTCGCTCAAACGTTCGCGTTGGATTAGATTCTGGATTTACGATGGTGGATAGGGAACGCGAGTGTTTGGGTGTTATTTCAGGCTTTGAGAGCAAAAATGGACTAACCCAGTTTTTTTTGCAAATTGAGTTAGTAGCAATAACGTATTCTAATAGGCTGTACTGACCAGTGGCACACTCAGAATTCAATCTTGGTGGGAGCCGAGTTGAAAGGGATACAAATATTTTTAATGCAGGTGAAAAGTCATTAGGTGATTATAAAGATTTATTTAAAGAATAAAATCCAGTTTCCTTTCCTTTTTACAAATCTCTCGAATTACTTCAGTCGTGGTTACATTAATCTCCTTTTGCCTTTGGGGGGGGCCAAGGTCCAAAAAAATCGAAAAAAATATTTTCCAATGTGGGTTAGTCCGTTTTACCTCTCAATGCCTCATTTGCACTTCGTGGAAGAATTCTATGTTTCCTGTTAATTCATTATTCTGTTATACAATTTTAATAATTCGGAATAAGGCAATTAAGTAGTAAGGTTTTTCATAAAATACCTATTACTACTTAGATATCTACGCGACAGTGTGGTTATTCAGGGTCAAGTCTTGGAAATGATAGGAGGCGAGGCTTGAAAAGATTTCAATGCGCGGTGACTTCAACTCCTGCAGCGAGGTGCGTGTCAGTGTCCACGATCGCATCACGTGCAAAAAGAGTTCTTACAAATAAATATTATGCAGATTCAATCGTAACGAGCTATATAGGAAACTGAGTAACCGAGCACTGAAGTCTTACGAATGTTCGAAGCTAGTAATTGGGGGCGAAGAAAGAAAGACTCTGTGAAAGAAAAGTGGTACTTAACTTCTTCTTTGTCTCACGTGAAAGAGATTGTTTAAATTTCACTGAACAGAGTTGCATTTGTAAAAGTGGCGAACCCGTCGCCAAGGAATGCAAAGGCGTCGTTGAAGGTAACCAGGGGTTGTCGAAGCATCGTGAAACTTTCTATCTCCTTCGGGTACTTCCGGAGAACAGTGTTGGGCGACGATAAAGCGCAAAGAAAGTTGGAAATACATGTATCGGCATTGACCTCGACGCGAATCTTGCGAATAGATAGATTAACCGTTATCGGTATCTTTGAAAATTAACCGAGTTTCCTTCGTCGAATTACGTGATTCAACAATGCCAGCCTCACGTAGCGCCATTTGTTATACTTAATAGCGATTACATGCCTACTGATGGCTACTACTCGCCCGCCAGCTTAGGGTCAAGTTCCAATGCTACGAACCGCGAATTATCGTCGAATCTGTTGTTCATGGAAACTTCAAGGAGTTCAGCAGCACGTGCTTTGCGACCGCGAACTTCAGAAAGCATCCGCCCCCCTTGACAGCCATGATTGCTCGACAGCTTTGCTCTTATAAATAGAAATCGAACCTCTTACCTCGTCGATTCCTTAATCCATTCTTATTACGAATCTCAGCTGTAAATTCATCGTCGACCTGCTTTGGTTCAAGGACTGTTTGTTCTTGAACCGCTTGGTTTTTAGTGGACGTGTTGCATTTCTTGGCAAAAGTTCTCCTTTTATGGCCACCCGAGTCCCGTGGATTCCGGGAAGGAAGCTATGAATTTGATTTAGAGAGAAGAACAAAGTTATTGGCGACAGATTTTTTTAACAAAAACGGGATGAGAGGAACAAGGCGGAAAGTAGCTCGTCTATTCCTTTGTGTCCCTGTAAACGTGGCTTTCATCATTCAAATACCTACCATAAATTTCATAAATAGTTTGGAATCGCCTGATCAGTATAAATTTGCCAAAAAAAATTATTAAGATTGGAAGGCATTTTCCAGATATTTCCCACATAATAGTAACGAAAGCAAGGCTTCGTTTCTTTCATTTTCTATATTGGAAAGAGGTGTTTAAGTTAACCCTAGATTACTAAACTACCTTGTGGGTGACGTTGTTACTAAAACTTATGATTTTAACCGTTTAGCGCGCAGGCACTCTGAAATAAAATCCCGGGAACGTTTCCCAAAATTATTTACTACGAATCGAGTATTTTATACGCGCGGAAATGTGACGTTAAAATAAAACACCAATATTTTCGGAAAAATATATTTCTATTCAAGTAGAAACATAAATTCTTCTAACATAATTACTTTTTTGGGCTTCAGATCAGAAAACAATAAAACAAAGGGGCACACGTTCGTGTGATTTCGTGCAAAAGTTGGCGGTCATTTTCCACGATTCAGATGTTCACAAAGCGCCTGATTTCCGTGAATTATCAATTGGCAGTCGTAATTTTTACAACAGTGTAGTAATCTAATGTTAACAACCGCTCGTTTTGGAGGCGATTCTCTTGTTTTCGATTTATACGAAGTTGTAGTACCAATTGGTGGTTTAACATCGCCCCAGTGATCTGATCAGCGTTCAAAGCGCAAAATAAACGTGGCTCTGTTTATGCATAGAATCCTTCCTGTAATCGAGTTAATCTTAATGAAGCTGTCGATTGCGACGTAAGCGAGTTACGATGGCGGGAAACAAAACACTGCCTCGTGCGCAATGAAAAACAACGTCCAGCCGCTCTTGTTTTCAGCTCATTTTAACTACAACCCGCCCTGCTGACCCGTAAATCCATTATTGCTCGATAAACGGAAATTTGCGCATTCTGCGACGATAGTGTCCATTAAATATCGCATTAATTGCATAACGCTTGGTAGCTGATAGAAGCCGCACTGTTCCACTACGCCGCACCGTTTACATATTTTGGAAAAAGGAGGTTGGCTTGTTCCTTTCAGATGCATACATCTCTTCCATTTTCTTTTATCTTATTTTTAAGAATTGGTGCTTCGACCCTGTAGGGGTTGATACAGTGGTGCACCCAAAGGGTGGGCAAGTATCCAAATAACGGGTTTGTAGAAAGATCCTAATTTGCATTAAAACTATTTTTATCCCTTCAACACGGCTCCCCTGAAAATTAAATTCTGAGCGCACCACTGTTCGCACCAATTATCTTTTGCGAAGAATCAACACCCTTCAAGGTCGCACCATGAATGAAAGGCCATTTTCTAAGTTCCCAATTTATCTGGCTGGAGGAGACAATAGCTTGGAGCAACCCTTGCAGAAGGGTGGCATTGTGCAGCCAATGCACACACTCGATTACAGAAGTTCCTTAAATCCACCGCGCACTCGATCAATCCAGCTCTTTAACTTGGTAGCGCAGACGGAGAATAAAGAAAGCTTTGCGGTATCTGCAGCCTTGGAGTAATCTGGAAGCGTGGACGAGGGGTTAAAAGTGTCGAGATCGCACCGAGTGTTCACGGGCAACGTGCGTTCGATATCGCGGCGATTATGAAAGGACGTCCTTGAACGGTGCCGGCGCCCACGTGGATGGATCCGCGATGGTGGAAAATCGAATTTCGGTGACGCAACATCGATGACATTGGTCGAACAGGGTGAAAATCGAAGACGGCGGGGGGACCGGGGAGGTAGGGTAAAGCGGGGTAATTCCGGCCACATAAGCAGTAAATGCTGTAAAATTTGAACAAGTTACACATTTGTTACTTTTTTTTTATATTAATTGATAGTTTGAAATGTCTACTTTGTATTAATATGGCCGAGAAAGCATAAATTTAAGTTGTAACAAAATTGGGAGCAATAACACAAAAATAGTTATTTGGCTTATATGATTTTTTTTATAAAGGAGCTAGGAAAACTGTTAAATTAATAAAAAATTGTATTTTTTTTAACATTCCTCTATTTAATGAGATTAATATTAATAATTCATATCTATTCCATGTACTAACTTACCTTGCTTAACAATCGACCACTGTTATAAGATTACGGTGCGAAATGAGCATTCCCGGATTTTTTTGAATAAAAAGACTGCTATCGTCAAGAAACCATGAATATTAGCTCGCCGCATCATTAATAAGTGGCAGTACCATACAGAGTCAAGTTACGCGGTTTTTATTTAAAGAAATACCGGAATTACTCGCTGGCCGGAATTACCCCGTTTTCCCCTAATCATTCGCGATTACAGTTACATCACGATCCTTGACTTCTGCTTACAAATACTCTCGTTTCACCGTATTTTTTTCGCGACTTTACACGTGGCTGTGTCTCCGTGTCTGCCGGAAGAGCTTCGGGATAACCCCGCGGAATCGCGAATGTCGGGCAAGCGTCCATTACAGATAAATGTACCTGAAACGATCCCCGATAAACTACAGAGACCCCCAATTAATATAAATAAACTTGGTATCGCTTTGAGTGACGTCGATATCAGTCCACTTCTTAATTTTTCGCAATTTTTCTCGCTGCATAATGTAAATATTTATTTCTAGAGCAGGTGTGCTGTTATCAGCAGACTAAATTGCCACCTCGAATTCTCAGCCATTTATAATAATATAATACAATTAAATAATAATAACAACAACATCCGCTGAGCTCGTGGAAGACTAAAAATAATAATAATAATATGTACTACAAAGATCTAAACTTGAACCGCTTGGAACGCTAACAAGAATAACTACTTGATAAGTAGTCGTTATTCTTAGTTAATAATCATTTTTAATAGCAATAGAACTTATCCCCGTGTTCCCAAGAACTTCGCCGTGAACATTGTAGCTAATCTCGCGTCCAGGGTTAAGCCAGAGCGGATGAAAGCATTCGAATCTTCCATTAATGCACGCTGCCATTTCGACCGGCCGCCTCGACGAAATGGGGGGAAAATAATTCGAGTTACAGGGTACCGAGGCGCTCCTTCGGTGGCCCTTTCTCGCGCGTATCCGCGCTGGCCACCAAACTTTTTTGCCCGAGGAGGAATGAGGAGACGGGTCGTCTGGTGATGTGACGAGGAAACGTGCAAAGATAGAATCAGAGGAGCCCGTGAATAGAAACGCGAGTCTTTCGAGGGAATCGGTGAATCGGTATGTGCGTCATGTGTCGCACGCGAACTGGGTCAACAAGGAATAACGTCGGTGCCGATGACCGTCCTTGTGTACCTATCGGAGCCGGTCTTTTTGCTCGCTGACCGATGATCGATCGATCTTTCCTCTTTCCGTCGCGCTGCACGGCTCTTAGGCTTCTTCCACACAGGCCGCATTTCAATTCGAACAGTGTTAATAATTAATCGAGGGACCCGCGGACCTCTTACCCCTAGAGAGGGCCATTTTCAATAATTCTAACGTGCCACTTCCTTCCCCCGCCCCGGCGCTGGTACCTGACACTTGCGGTGCCACGGAACGATCGCCTCCACGCTTTTCCTCTAATCCTAATGTTGTTCTCCGTTTATGGGACCACAGTCGGAGACCTATTGTCTCGATAAGCCTCTCACAGATTTGATAGCGCCTATCTATTTCTGTCCGGAGTCAGAACATGGCACTAGCATTTTTCTATGATTGTAGTGTTATTGTTTGGTGTATTATTGACGAATGATCGTTTGATGAGTCTTTCATTGATACTGCGATCGCCGGCCGTCGTTAATGATACATCGAACGTCGCGTCGCAGTGAATTATTCGAAGCGCGGTACAAGGAATAATTTGCGGCATAACGGAGCGGGGGCTCGTTGCCTCGGAAATTTTCGAAGAACCGCCGTGACACAGCAGCGGGAACATTAAATTACTGCTTTTTTAACCATCCTTTATCCCATTTCCACGAATCGAACGCTCGGGGGGGCCGTTGTTGCGAAACTGGGCATGAAAAATCGGAGACCAAGGTGCGCGGCGCGAGCAGTTCAAGGCTGGTCGATTGCAACTACCGTGCCAAAAATCGAAAGTCGAATATTGAATGGCCAACGAGGCCCTAGGAAGAACAGGATTTATATAATGAACGTCAGCGGCGGGATTTACAAGTGCCAGACAATTGATGAACCCACGGATGGCCTTTTCCTTTTTTAAACATATCGCGACGCTATTTTTTTACCTGCATCCTCGCCTTCTTATTTAAATAGCTGACGAGCGGAATGAGTCACCCGATCGGGGCTCGTTCCATTGAATGTAGAAAACATTGGCAGGTGGAATGGACAAAATAGAACTAAGCGGCAGACGTTTCTCTGGCCTTCGTTCTCCCATAAGTGTAACGACGTGGGCGGAACGTTTAATTACTCTTCGAATGCAGCTCGTTATTAAGAAATTCGCAGCGTTTTGCGAAGCATTCGAGTGTAGGGAAATCAAGTTGAAAGGGTGAACTTTGTTGAAAATCTCTGTGTATCAGTCATAAGTTGATTTCGATGCTCTGTACATTTTCTAATACGTAGAATATCGCGGACATTCGTGGAACATCTCTCCTATATGCAAAACAAATACCTTCTTTCCAGAGCTGACTTACAATCTATCTTTTCTCCCAAAATATTATGTCCGAACCACAAGTCTGTAGATCTTTAGCTTCTAATATTGAAATTTGTAAAGTTACCATTTCATGAAGAATTTCTTCAATTTTTCTCGACACACGGTAGTCTAGAATTTTTTCTACACAAACGTGATAAAATTCCAATAAGAAAACTATTGGAGTACATTCTAGAGGCCTTGAAATTGATCCATGATTTTTTTCTTAACAATTGGATTCTCTAGATGAGAATGGCAGCCGTTCAAAAATTGCTCCGGGAGCCACACAGTTTGTTAAAAAGAGGTGTGTCAACGAGGGGGTTAATTCTAAAGCGTTCCTTGCCACAAGGTGGGAAACAAGGAAAATGGATGTTTCTATTGAGCGGTAGGGTTAACAGCTGGTTCGGGGAAGAGCCGCGTTGTTTAGACGCGCATTTCCAGTGAATTGGCATTTCTAAGGTCACGAGTTCGTTTGCTCCCCCTTGGATATCTACATCGATGACGGCGCAGAGAGCGCTCTCCGTATCTAGCGAGGACGTTTTTTCGATAGGCTCGAGGAAAATTCTCTACCTAATCGAGCATGCGAGACGCGGCTGACATTTGACACGTTGATCCTTCGCGATTTTACGCCTGAGACGATTCTATATGCGTATGCGTCGCTGGATCTATTGCGCTGTTCGCGTTCATCCAGAGGAATATTTCGCGGGCGGTGCGACGCGGCGGCAAGGTGGGGTGACATTATGGCAGGGGTCGGCAACTGGGGACTCGTGGGTACCAGGCAGACGTTTTTGTCGAAAATGAAGCATTTCTTTTTTATTTTATTGCAATGAAATAAATTGAAGTTGAGACTTGTTTTATGGCTCGATGTTCATTAACATAGTAAGCTTTATGAAAACGGGTTTGGTTAGTCAAAATATGCATTATATATGACGCTGCAGATGGATCAGGGAAGGGGTTTTTTAAAAAATGTTTCTTTTGTTTTGTAGCGATTTTGACGAAACGAAACGAAAGGGTTTTTATTAACTTCAATTTAGGTTCAGGCAGAAGCTACAGATTTTTTGAACACGCTCGAATTTGATTTGAATCGATTAGGACCTCCGTTTTTGAGTTATCACTGCAAAAGAGAAGAAACTTTTTAAAAAACCTCTTTAATGATCCGTCTATAGCATCATAAATAATGCATATTTTCGACTAAACAGACATGTTTTTTTTAAAGCTTAGTATCCTTAAGGGGACTAGGCAGTCGTTTTTCGTGAGAAAGAGACTCTGTCCTTTATTTATTTGAAAAGAAATGAAAGCACATCCAGATGTACCCTTTTACCCAATGTTTATTACTACCATACAGATTGAGAAATAAATGGTAAGAAATATATATGTGTTTTAAAAATGGCGCTGCAGGCGGGTAAACATTTTAACAGTTTTCCGTCATTTTGCTCTAATATCGGTCTTAAAATGTGACTTAATTCGATTTTAAAGGTGTGATTCTTGTTTGTTGGATTCATAGTTTCCGACCAAACCTATAAAACAGAAATTAAATCAAAATTATACGAATGGTGGCCGAAAAACGGCGATTTTTCCAAGAAAATTTCGTTCTTGCTTGTGCGCTACTAAAATCCGGTGACTTTTGAATATTTTTACGAAAATCTCGAATTTTTACGGACCATATCAGAGGTTCGGTCGGAATGGTACATGTTTTACACATCCTGTAATTTTTTCAAGTCGATCTGAATTTTCATTCGTTTACAATCAGGTAAAAACGAAGCGAAGAAAATATTCGAGAAAAACGCGTTGAAAATTTCTGGGCAAAGGCGACGCTATAGGTTGCCGCTTGACGTGTTTAGCTGTCAAATCTATAATTTTGCGAATTTTACTATAAACCAAGCAGCATTTTATTCAGGAAGGATAGTACTTTTGGAAAATGCAATAAAGAAAATCGAGTTTTCGACTGCCTAGTCCCCTTAAGAAGGGTCAAAAAGTTGTAAAATATACAGTCTTTTAGAACAGCCATAGAAATTTAATAAACCAGAATGCAGATTCTTTGGTGCGATAAAGATAGCCAGCGCAGATGAACCAAGTGCACAACAAGCATGCGGTACGCCAAAGCCATTGTGGTTACAAATTCACATCGTATTAATATTCATATTAGGTGTCGGAAACTTTGCAAATTTTTCCATCCCCTCAAGTATCAAACATGGGCGACCGCAGACGTTTTTCCAGGAGGGGGAGGGGAGGGACTTTGCGAAGCAGTCAAGTTGACAGGCAATTGGCAATTTAATTAAAAATTTAAAAATATTCCCTTTTGCATTATAAACTTAATAGGAATTATTTTATAAAATTAACCGATTTTCTCTGAGACCAGAGGGTGGAACTGTCCTCTCTTGCCTCTCCCAAGAGCCATCTCTCCCAACCCCCGGCCCGTGGTCCTCCTTTTTCCTACAATCGACGGCAAACAGACCCCTAATAACTGCCTCCCTTATCAACACCACCTGCACCCTCAACTGTCCTTAAAGAACAAGGAACTGAAGCCACGAGACATTTCTAGCAACGATACCCACGCGATAAAGATTCTTTTATTGGGATACATAATTCATACGCGCTTCAGCGCGAAACAATGAAGCTGCATCGGCCCCACGCGCCTCTCAGGCGGTGCTCAATAATAAATCCCGGCGAGTCAACGATCACCCCAAGGCCCCGAGGTGCCAAGGTCCCCTGGGGGGCGCGGTAAAAGACACCCGCGTTTCCACGGAATCGCGGGGTCGTTCCCCGGCACGGGACACGGAAAGTTTTCATCCGCGCTGATCCTTGAGCGGAATGCGTGGTCGCGCCCGCGTTCCTTCGCCGTCACTCGCCGTTAAAGCGATTCCGTCCCGTGTTGTTGCCCCGGCGTGCACTTTTGCGATTCCACTTTTGCGCAACGCCCGCGGCGTTTATGTAACTCTCTCTCTGGCGCGCTTGTGTTTACACGACTATCAGCTCGCTTCGTCTAGATAGTTTCCTTTTCTTCACTGAACGCCGTTGCGTTCGAATGCGTCGCGCATAATCGAACGCGGACCCCCCTTTCGCGCCCCCCCCCCCCCCCCCCGCGTCGCAATTGGTATCGGGCAACGGCCACCGACAAAAATTCACACCGATATGGCAGCCACGATTTTTCCCGCTAGCGGAACCCTTATCGGCCGACCCGTTTCGCAACTTCGCGTTAACATACCGCGCAATTCGCGCGCGTAATCGCGCCCGCGCGCGCGTTGCACTTCCGTATTTACTGCCCCGTGACGTGCAACCCGGGCGACAGTCGCGGGGGAATCCCGGCGATTATGGAATTCTAAAATGGAGGTAGCAGATCATTTTCTGCTTCTGCTGTTTTTTGGTTTAAACAAAAAATTTGTACCCAGTGCAAATTTTAAAGAATTCGATTACTTAGTTTTATAGAGTACCTATAAGAAATTTTATATTAGATATAGAAAAAATTGTTGCGATGCAAATTTAGCCATAGTTTTGAAGATACGCAGGAAAATAGGGGCGATAATTAAAATAATAAGTTAAAATTTAAGAGGTGATAATTAAATAGAAACATTTAAGGGTTGGAAGATCAAAAAGTAGCGGAGGAATAAAATTGTCTGATGTCCTCTACAAATCTGCCAAGTTTCACGAGGATCCGAATTTTCCGGCCACCGAAGTTCCCTTTCCTGCAACCCCTGCGGCTTCCATGCGCAAGGGGTGGATTCAGTTCGATCGAAAGGAACGTGCCCACCTTGAAATCGAAAGTGAATAAGTCTTCTAGAACTACACAGGAGGAAGAAGGAGAGATTGATGGATTCGATAGGCTGCGGAGTACACTGTAAACAAAT
This sequence comes from Andrena dorsata, assembly GCA_929108735.1. Classification (NCBI taxonomy): domain Eukaryota; kingdom Metazoa; phylum Arthropoda; class Insecta; order Hymenoptera; family Andrenidae; genus Andrena; species Andrena dorsata. The sequence goes on along the minus strand of OV815488.1, from coordinate 77,777,202 downwards.
TACGGTTTTACTTTACAGTCAAGATAGCACCAGCCAGGTTCCCTTCCCTTTCGTAACGCAACCGAGCTCATTACTTATTAATGATACTTCGCCTCGAGATCACCGTCTGAATTACGCATTGCTCTTCATCTTGCGACGCCGTTTTATCCAGCGTCCGTTCGTTTCCAATCACGTTTCGAAGTCAAGGTGGGCGTCTGTTGTGGGGCATCTAGTTAGGACGTTAGGTGTTCGCTAATTTCCGCGCGCTCACCGCTTCGCCGTTGAAAAGAGCGAAACCCTCGGATCTGTATCTACACCATTGTTCGTAATTAACAATGCACTGGGTGCAATAATTCCGAAGGACTTCGGAAATTTATTAGAGACCTTTGAAACATTTCACTTTATTTGGTATTTTAATACTAAAGCAGTGAAAAGTATTCAGCAGGTGTTCTAATATTTACGAACGTGTGTATGGCGGATATTTAATTAAAACAAGAACCTTGCAGCTCTATATTTACCAACTTCGTATAAATTAGAAAAAATTGTTTAAAAAATTATTGCTTTGTCTTAACGTTAAAAAGAGAGCAGTAATCGAAAAATATATATTTTCACAGAATAACTAGTGGTTATTGAGTTGATAAGTTTTTAGTTTTACTTTTGCCGAAAAAATATTCTAATATAAAAATAATAATATTATTTTTATTTTATTTATTAATATTTCTATGTTTATTTATTTGCAATAAATCGCTCATTTTTTATTGGATTTGCATCAAACGTTGTAGAATTCTTTTCAAACTCAAAGTCCGAAACTATGAAAAATGGAGTTGCACCTCTCCTGCCGCAAGCTTCTCAAACCTATTGCCCTTTTGAAGGAGTAGGTACCACCTAACCACTTCCTCCACTCTGAATTATTAGATTCTCGGCTGGGGGGAAGCTTGTACCAGATTCAAGGAAATGTGAAAGACGTCATAGAGTAGGTATAGAGAATGGTTCGAAAGGTTGATGGGAGTTCGTTGCTACTGGGGAATTTTTCTGAAAATGCGGAGTGCTGTTATCACCTATAATATTGAGGACAGAAGAACTCCTTGACGCCTCGGTTGTTCGCGGCGGAACGTCAACCGGTTCCATTGGGTTTGTTGTAAAGAGATTATTAAATGCCAAAGCGAGTGGCATCCTCGAATACTAAAAACGTCCACTCGCATCCATTAGCATTTTAATCAGCTCTGTCCTGTTTCGGTGATTAACGAGGCGGTTCCACGATCTGCAATCTACGCGGCATCGACTTACAGAATTCATTGGATATTCCTCTTACTTTCGTTGCTCTATATCCTGAATGAAACTCCATCTCCTCCTGATTCATCTCGAGTAATCTTGCGGTTGTACAAGCGCAGAAACACGTTCGAAAAAGATACAGCAGACGTTGATAATTGACACGTTCATAGTCCTCTGACCCATATACAGGTCAGCACACTATCGGTGCGGACCTGGCCGGCGAGCGTTAAGGGGGTATTCTACTGCGACATGCCATTTTTCAACTTTCTTCAGGAATTTTTTTTACCGACTCAATGAAACATTTTTATGCCGATAATTTTACCGTATATTTATTACATCTTAAACTATGAATAAAATTTTTTTCCGGTGGGTAGTATGAAATAAAGACAGCGTCACAGCCCATGAAAGCCGACCACCTCGAAAAAAATGGCACGATTTGTTGCCACGATTCTGGTCGTTCCGTTCATCCGAAATAAAAAAAAACAAAAAGATTCTTAAATTAATCGGGCATGACTATCGCGGGTGACAGATTAGGACTGAAATTTCAAAAAATTTTAAAAGGCCTGCAATTTGACCATTAAGTGTCGACTTTCGCGATAAAATTAAAAAAAAAAATTAAGGAAGATAAAGAATTCGGCCCAATTCTGGTGGGGACGATAACGACACATCTGCTGATGATGTGTGGATAAGATGGGTCAAGTAGAATTTGAAATATTGTGCCAGCCACTTCCTAAATTACCGTTTTGAGAAAAACGCGTTTAAAGTTTCGCAAGCTAGTGAAGAAAATTCTACTTAAATCTATTCTGTCGCGCCTCGTCCGCAAGTAAAAATGTTTCATTGAGTTCACTAAAAAAATAATTTCTGAGGGAAGTTAAGCGTATAGATGTGACGAGTGGTGGATAGAAAAGTGGAAAGACCGTCCTCTGAATTCCAGTGTATGACTCGTCCGTGAAAATTCCATCGGGGGTAATCACGGGCAATTCCAAGCAGCTAGGCAATTACGACGAGTGCCTGCAAGTGAGGAGCGGGCATGGATTCACGGGGAAGGCCTGCAGCGCCATGGTGCAATTCGACATCGCGGTGGACGACGGTCAGCCACGGGAACGCGACTTGGGCGATCTCTTCTTCAACATAGTCGTCGCAGCGGTGAGTGTAGCCCGCTTCAGATATACCGCCCGTAGAATTATCATCGGAAGCGCTGTACTCTCAGCTGAGCACACTCAATTGCCTCAGATGCAACCGCTTTTCTATCTAACCCAGCCGTAGGGAGGTAGGTACTTCCTCCTTCAGCGTGATACCGCGCTTGAACCCGGATCCATTTAACACCTTATCGGTCATTCTTCGCGAGCATTATCACCCACCGATCTTATTAACGATTACCGTTATCGAGCTCCACGAGATTCTCTATCTGTCTACTCCGACTTCTATTATTAACGTTCGCTAATGTATGTAAGTTGAAGTTTAGCTTCGAAGGTAGTTAGATAGCTCTCTACCTCCTTAATGCTTCTTTAGCCAAAGGTATATGTCTTACAAGGGAAGTTAGGCAACTCGGAAATCCAGAAAATTATGCAACTTTGTGTGCAATTACAGAATTTCATGTGTAACCTACTTTTTCTTGAAAAAAGGCAGAGTTTCTTTCTCGCGGAATATCCCAAGAACGAAGAGAGGTATTGAAAGGAAGTATAAACAAAGGTTGCATCTTTTTTTCAAAATCTACAAAATTGCGTACAAATAATTATGGAATGATCTGTACTTTCCAAGTTATCTCCACCAACAATCCTTAAATCGATAATTATTTTTACCCAATTTTGTAGATTTAGGAAAGAGAGTCAAATGTTGTTTCAACTTCTTCTCAATAATATCTCTCACCGTTCTTCAGATAAAGAAAAAAGCGAAAAAGAAAATTCTGCATTTTTTCAACCCCTAAAACCGTATTATGGAACAAAAATAGGTTATCTTCCGCATGAACTGCTCTACTTGCACAGAAAGTTGCATAATTTTCTGAATTTCTGCCTAACTTCCCTTGCCAGTGGAGGGAATAATTATGATTGGGTGACCAATCATTTAATAATAACATGTTTCAGGGTGCGAAATGGACGTCCGGCAAAACGGTGATCTACGAGTGGATGTGGTGCGTGCCGTCCAGCTGCAACCACACGGAGATCCAGGAGGCCCTGGAGATCGTGCTCGACCCCCTGAAGGTCGAGGGTCGCGTGGACATGGTGGTGAACGTTTCAGAGGGCTCCTGCCACACAGCGGAAACGGATCGACCGGTGTTCGACGTAACCGACTGGGCCTATATGTGAGTATCGTTATCGCGTTGCAGCGTCCGCGGTTTTGCAGAGTAACTAGAGACACTGGTGCGTCGTTGTTTGCCGAGAGACCTTGAGGACGAGGCTAAATTTTGCAGCAGGATCGCTGCTGCGACCTCAGCGGTCCGGAGTTTATCGTGTTTCGAGTGGCGTGATGTCTCTGACCCTATTGTTTGTCGGCTTGCGACACGCATCACACGATCGGCCGCGGATAGTTTTGTTATGTCGCCTGTTCCTTTCCCCCCCCCCTCCCCCCCCCCCGGACAGTGGCGATCGGAAAACCGAAGCGATGCGCGGATGCTAAATAGCATTATCGAGATAGTTAGATCGAACTGTGCACTTTGTTGCGCATTTTTCGGTTCAAGATATACTGAGCTTCCTCCGGGGCATGAAAATTTGCGTCGTTCACTGAATATTCTGATCTAGTTCACGGAGCAAGTGGCTTACAGAGGGAAGAATACTTTAGAATATTTTAAAGGTGCGATTTTACTGTCATCAGACAAAAATCTCAGCAACAACTAAATGTAGTTGTGAGAGATGGGATTTTTTAAAATATATCATGAAAATCTTTCCTTATTTGTGGATATGATTGTTTCGCCATCCATTTTAAATAGTATAAATTGAATTTCGACCGTAAATTTTTAGAGATGATGATTTCGGCGTCATCATCGTCTCTATCATGAAAATCACTTCATTAGGGTCTGATTTCATAAAACTAATAACAAAATAACAAAATAACAAAATAACAAAATAACAAAATAACAAAATAACGAAATAACGAAATAACGAAATAACAAAATAACAAAATAACAAAATAACAAAATAACAAAATAGGCTCCTGAGATTAAATATAGTCTCATGTGATACACTATATTTTTATCCCATCGTACATTTGGATCTTAAACGATAGGGCTCTTGAATAAAATTGAAATACAGGAAGGGAAGAAAAATGTTCCAATATCATTGAACGCAAATCGTTGTTAGTCAAACCAATCGTTTTTCGGCCACTTTTTCAATTTGTTGTCTCTGCGTTGCCTCTATAAGGGGTAGTGCTGTTCGAGTACTCTGAAAAAGCGAGCCGAGCCAGACTGGGATCGAAAAATCGGACCGGAGTAGCTCGAATAGAACCGAGTAACTCGAATTTTTTCGGGTAACTCGAATTTTTTCGAGTAACTCGAATTTTTTCGAACAACTCGAATTTTTGGAACAAATTAAATTTTTTCGAACAACTCGAATTTTTTCGAGCAACTCGAATAGAACCGAGAACTCGAATTTTTTCAAGCAACTCGAAGTAAACCGAACGGGCCGAAAGAACCGAGCGGGCTGAACGTACCTAGTGGGCCGAAAGTACCGATCAATTCGGTGTCTTTCAAGCATCTTTTTTTCAGCGCATATTACACCCACCTATTTTGTCGCAAGCAAGCATTAAAAAATATGAGAAAAATAATTTTGTATTCTCAAAACACGTATGAATCAATAGAAAAAAACTTCAATTTAAGAAACACATTCTTTTTGTAACAAAAAAAAAGGTTCCAAACAGCGATACTGTATCAGGGCTTCACAGTGGAAAGACCCCTTAAACAAGCCTTTGTTTTACTTAGCACCGCCAACTGCTTTGCAAAACACGTTGATATGGATCGTGTCGAATTTCATTTCAGATCGATCCTGGCGGTATTCGCGGTGATCATTATCGCCAGTACGAGTTACGACATCGCTAAGCAAGGCCATCTGAGCACGCTGAACCGGAAAGGTGGGTTGCTCGCTCTCTGTTACATAAAACGAAGAGTTCTCGGTAAATTTCGCGGTAGCTTATCAGCACATCGCGAAGCGATGCCGCGGGTCGATCGGATCGCTAGATAGCGATTCTTGGCCGTTCGCGATAAGGATCAGTGTTAAGGACACTTTGTTTGTCTTGGACAAGCGTTTATCGATTCGTACCGATTCTGTTTGCCTGGTCGCCGTTTCTCTCGATTGATCTACAGTAATCGGCTGGATACAAACATATTTATATTTACCATTTAATATACAACAGGGACTTTCTTCTTCCCCGACATTATATTCCCGTTCCGCTGGATTTCCCAGAGTACATTATTTAGACTGTTGCACAGCGATAACTTGCTATCGTTGCAACAAAGAATATCGTTAACTCGCAGAAATATATAATCCGTCGCGTCTGTCTAGATACGAGACACGCTCTCCTGACTTCGTTCTCCGTTTACACGAACGGAAGGAAGTTGTTGAGGACGGAAAGGCCCAGAGATTCTATCAGGTGTCTCGACGGACTGCGTTACATCAGTATCTGCTGGATAATCTACGGCCACACGCATTATTGCGAGATCGTCGGCGTTAAAATGAACCTCAGCGAGGTTTCGCAGGTGAGCAAGGTCGCTCGGCAATTCATTTTTAGCGTCCACTTCCCATTGAATGCATCTCCACCTCGACCGTGCCCTCTTCGATAGATAAAATAAAACTGCCGAATCTAGAGGAACCGAGGAATTCGTAGAATACAATTCGGACAAGTTACATTAGTACCATCTCGACGGTGTTCAATTTATTTATTTAATATAACAGTGTTTCCCAAACTGTTTTCAATCGCGATCCCCATTTATAATACTCGAATAACCTGCGACCACCCCCATATAAGGTAAAGTAAATATTCCCTTCCCTTTATTTATGAAAAATCATATGCAAATAAATAAGTGCTAAAAATCGTAAACTGAAAATAACCGTGGCGATCCCGCAGAAAACACTATCCACAGGTTCGGAATCACTGTAATAAAGAATCTTGTAAACTTAGCCCACGCTCTCTTGACTTATTCAATGAAACAACGATTAATGAAGTTCATTCGGAGGATTTTCATTTTTTAACAATCTCACGTGCCTAATCATAACACTTAGACGCAAGAAAACGATTACTCGAGTTGAAGAAACCCCCTCAGTTTCACATTTCTATTTAGTTTCTAAAATGTAACGATCCTTTAACATTTAAGATGCACCTAAACTGGACGAACATGCTGGTGTTGAACGCGAACATAGTGACCGACACGTTCTTCCTCATAAGCGGGGTACTGATGGCGTACACCGCGATGACGAAGAACGAGAAGGACCCAAAGGGTCGTTTCGACGTGGTCGGCCTATACCTTCATCGCTACTTGAGGCTGACACCAGCGTACGCGATGATGATCGGCTTTTACGCCACGCTTTTCTACAAAATCGGATCCGGGCCACAGTGGAACCTCTGGGTCGGCGAGAACAGGGACTACTGCAGGGAGAACTGGTGGGCCAATCTTCTCTACGTGAACAATTACGTCAACCTGCCTAGAATCGTACGTATTGACAAGAAGATTCTTCAATGAAACTTCAACGAACTTCTGCATTTGCAATTTCTTTTCCTTTCTGTTTCCAGTGCATGTCCCAATCCTGGTACCTGGCGACCGACATGCAACTGGTCTGGCTGTCACCGATTTTCTTGTACCCCATGCTCAAGTTCACTCGGGAGATCTACTTCTGCCTCGTGTTCGCCTTTGGCCTGGCCACCTCCGTCCTCATACCGTTTTTAATAACATTCTGCTTGAAGCTCACTGGAACGATGCTCTATTACAAGGAGTGAGTGTTGAAATTTACGAAACATCACCCATCTTCCTTCCTCTCCCTTTCTCTGCACCTCTCGACGTCGCGACGTCTGATTTGTTTCGCTCGCGATCACTTGCTCTTCGAGATCCCTCGCTTCCCTTTCGTTCCTCCTTTGAAAATATCCACGAAAGCGCTGTATACCATCTTTGAATATTAACCCTCGATTCATAGCAGGGAATATTCGTGGTACAGTAGGGCGATCTTCATTATAATTAAAAGCAATTATTAATATTCTTTGCTTGTGTGCTCAGCCCGACAGCGGTGGCCGACGTCTACGTGCAGATTTACACGAGGGTCTACAGCAGATACGGGGCTTACATCATTGGACTCGCCCTCGGTTACATTTTGTACAAGACACGGACACGGGCTATAAAGATACGTCCCGTAAGTACATATTTTTAGAAATATTTCATGGTACCTCATCTGCTGTCTCTGCAGTACTTAGTACATAAAGTAATAATATAATCATTCCTCGAGTTGTCTACAAAATTCGAACCACCGCACCGTATTTCCATGTTGAGAGGAAGGTGATTCTCGATAAGAAAAAGAATGTAATCGTAGCTACTAGGAAATTCTTCTTCCAAGTATTTCAATTTGATATTATTCCCCCTAGGATTTGAAGAGTTTTGATATACTTCACTTTCTGTTCCTTTATATCCAAGTAAAACGAAAAGTAGTACCCCGAGAATTGAAAGCCTCGGCGAGGCTTGCTTGACCGTTTGCCTTCTCGGTTCAGGAGTGAAAAGAACGAAGAGTACTTAGTCCGGCGAAGCGAAAAGAAAATTTTTGCGACAAAACCACGTTACTTCTCCTCAAAGCCACCGTTGCTAATCCACCCCTGTCTTCAGGTTTACGTGATGCTAGGGTGGCTGGTTGCTGCTGTCTTTGGATTCTTCGCGATCGCTGGCCCACGATGGATGTACTTCGACGATCATCCGTACGATAGGCTGGAGGCAAGCTTCTACGCTGGATTTCACAGACAAGTTTTCGCCCTTTTCGTTTCCTGGATCATCTTCTGCTGCGTGCACGGATACGCTGGTACAAATCATTCGTATTCTGTTATAAATAGTATCTAAATATACATCATTTTGAATTACTGTACTTAGAATTCGCCAATTGTCTTAGATTCGTTAGAGGGGCAGTCGACTTTGATCGCCTGAAAAATGAAGCTATTTTTAATGATTTTTTTCCAGTAAATACAGCATTTAGGTGCCACATTGATGTTAAAAAAACCTTTGAAACAAATTAAAAATAATCTTCTTAAATTTTTTTGTACAATAGAAGAGTAGCTTAATAAATACAAAAAATGATTTCTGAGAAAAAAATCTTTAAAAATAGCTTAATGTTTCGGCCGATTAAAGTAGAATAACCCCTTAAATAGTGTAACGAAATATCTTTTTTTAATACAGCTACTTGTACCTTTACCAGAAAAATGGCAGAAAGTCATAGATAGCCAAGGCAAATAGTTTGAGTAAAGAAGTATAAACTTTTGTACCGACCTAATAGGATAATTCCAGAGGAGATGAACATGGTTTCTTTGGTAGTCTCCTATAGCCAGCCTATTTTAAATAAAGCAACGAGCATGCGAATAGCAAAAACCTTTAACCTTTTGTCTACATATCACTTAATACCAACAAACGAAAACTGATTAGGTAAAGAAATGTCAATTATAAATTGAAAAATTATTATATGTTAGAGGAGTACCCTAATTAATTTGTCGAGTATTCACTTGCACACCTTTGTTCAAGGTTTCCTGGGCCAGTGTCTTTCATGGAAGGGATGGGTCCCCTTCAGCAAGATCACCTACAGCGCCTATCTGTGCCACTACCTGTTTCTGCTGACAGAGGTAGGCTCGGCTCGAACTCCTGGAATAGTGTCCACAATGTCAATCGTAAGTGCCACACAAGCAACTCAATCGAACCCCAGAAATCAAAATACTCACGCCACTGTTGAAACTCCCAGCTCCGCAGCTTCTTCAGCAACCTCTGCTTGACGGTCCTCCTCTCCACCCTGTGGACCCTCTGCTTCGAGATGCCGTTCATGACCTTGGACCGCACGCTTCTATCCCGCGGCAGCAGGCAATGGAAGCTGACCTCCAAGCCGAACCAAGGCAAGCTCTTCGGCTCCACCGACTCCAGCAAGGAGATCTACCGACCCACGGAGGAGAGGCCGACCTCGATCGCGCCGATCTGCGACGAGGGCTTCAATCGCAACTCCAGCGAGGGCAGCGTGTACGACTCCGCCGGGAGCGTGAGCTACCCGCAGGGGATCTACGAGTCCGGCTCCTCGCAGGACCTGAAGAGCTCCAAGGACGACATGTGCCCGTTCATATTCGTGATCGGCAGCCCGGAGAGCAACGACTCCTGGCCGAAGGTCAGGAACGTCCACCAGAACAACGGCTTCGACGGCGACTCCGACGACGTCTCGCAGTCGAAGATGGAGGGCGGGATGGACCGGGGCTACGTCTCCATTTTGAACGAGGACTCGGGCAGGAACGAAGGCTCCATCGAGTCGGACAAGATGAACGGCAGTTGATGGAGCGGCTCGTCCAACAGCGTTCAACAAGCTTGCGGGTCAAGTGTTAATTTATACCGGGTTGGGGGGGACGTTGGGGAGAGGGCCGTAGACGTAGGCGAGAAAGAGCCGGGGAAGGACGATTATTGGAACGTGGAGGCGGCGAGGATCCGCTGGAACGATCTTCTGATATTGATGCAGGGACTCGTCCTGATATTGATCGAGAGCCTCGTCGAGCATCTCGTGCGGGCCTTCTCCTGGCGGGGGTGTTGAGTATTCTTCTTATAGGGACGTTGGTCTAACGCGTTGATCGCCGCGCGGGTTAATGTAGCTTACGAGATATTTAATGTGAGAATTTCGCCGAGCGTTTATCTGCAGGAGTGCAAAATCGAACAGCAGCGAGGTCTTGAGTGCGCGGAAGTCCTCGCAAAAGGATCGCGTAAGAGGAAGTTCTTTTTATAAAAGAGACGTAGAGATAAGCGAGATCGTCAACGACGTTGAAATTACTATTAGATGTTACTTAAGTGCCTTTTTAGGACGGATCGCGGGTTTCCGTCTTCGTTGGGCTGGCGAAACAGTAGCAATAACGTTGTCTTTTATTATTCTGGGAGAACTGAAGCGCGTATTATGATTGCAGAAGGGAATGCGCCTTACTTAGACGCGTTCAACTTACAGTTCGGGGCCATTATTTAACAATTAGCTAACCATACTACTAATATCGCTCGAGTAGTTATTTTTGTTCGTGTTTTTATAAACGGTTGTTCATTGTTGTTGTTTCGAGATGTAGGGGTAAGTCTAACAGAATTTATTAACTTGTTAACCGATATTTGTGCGAGGAGTAGTGTATCCAGTGCGCGTTTTTGAAAGGATCAATCAGTTGATTCACTTTGATGAAACGCGAACAGTATTAAAGTATTAATCGTTGTGACTATACGTTGCGAGATCGATGCCGGGGCAATTAAAAGAACAAAGGAAGAAATTAACTCTTCACTTAACTATTGGATCCGCTCCAAAATGAAATAGTCTTTGTTTTAAGTTTAGCTGTCTTATGCATAAGGTACACGGTAGATGTAAACTAATACCCTTTGCGAACACAATCGTTTTAGTAGTAACGTAACGTTGAGTATTTTTCTAACTACTAACTATAGGAATTTAATAGTGTGTAATATACTCGGCTGACGTGCAAGAGCTCTTATTTGAAAAAGAAGAATTGTTCGATGAAGCGTCTGTGTTATTTCTTCACTGCTTCTTCGAAGCATTTTATAACGCAATCTTTCTATGTTCCCATTTGCGCCTCTTTATATCTGTGCGGGACCAGAATTGGAGCAAGCAGAATGGTAAAGTTATTGAATAAATGACCCAGAAGAAGGCAGTTGGCGTTCGAATGAAGGGAAGAGAGATCGTATGGGTATCTCGAGTTAATAGAAGCAATGGGGGAACGTAGAAACGAGCTCCTAATTCCAAGTTAATATGTCACTGTTTACTTAGGCCAGTGTTTTTACCTCGCCCAACATTTCTCTTACTTCATACAAGATTTGAGGGGGCTGACGGGTAAGCCGAGAAGAGAATGAGCCGCCTGTTTTGTCCGTGGAAGAAATCGATACGCCGGCCTTTCGAGAAATTCGTTTTCTTCAAAGTACCCGATATTCAATTTCGACCCATCTTCTCCCTTATTCGCACAAAAGTCGAGAGCTTTCCGAGCTTTAAAACAAAAGCTGGAGAACTGGTACGATAACGGGATCCGTGAAGAAGATTTTGAGAAATATTTACTTAGAGAAATAAATATTTTAGGGAATGAAAAGAGTTTATACGGCACGAAAGGGGGTTGATTTTTATTACCCCCTAGTGGAGGGGAAATGGGAATTGAATTGGGGTGGCGTAAATTGTTACGAAACATTGGCGAAACGGCGCCGGTGAGTGTGTATGTGGGAATTCGATGACATCATTAACAGAGGATGGTTTCAAGGGTTGCAAGTGCAGTTGCAACACGTGCTTAGAGCGCCCTTGGGAGCTTCTCCCTTCCGTGGGAAAACGATCCCCATATTTTCACGAGTCAAGCATTTGAGAAGAATCCGCGCGCCTCTCATGGTAATTAACAACTCCAGGAACTAACTGAAAAAGCCTGTCTCTGACGACTTCAGTAGCTTCGACAGAAAGTCCTTTAAATTCTTTTTTTATCTTTATTGCTTTCAATTTACGACTGACCTTTATTAAGCCAGGTTTACATTACAACAGGTTTGATTAACCCTCCGTGGTCCCATCTTGTAATCACAAATTTATCACATGCCGTTCACTGCAACCCAACGTCATTTTTCAGTTACCATTTTTATAGTTTTGAACCTTTTAACTTTTCAGTAATAATTATACATTGGTAATGCTCTAATATCCTTTGTCTAGAAATGCCAATTTTTGTCTTGAAATTTGTATCTATTTGAAAAAATAGTCGCGGAAAAAGGCAATTTTTTATTAAAATTCGCCAAATTAGTAATAAATAGGTTTATATTTTGCTTTTCGACTTCAAAATAAATTATAAATTTTAATATTAAGGTCTAAAAATTGACAGAAATATTGGCAAAGAAAAAAGTACACCAAGGGTTAATTACCTGTTATGCGTATAGGTCCGAGGGCTTCACCCCTTTCAACTTGAATCGCACCAAATAAATCCACTCTAATCTGATCTAAACGTTTAAAGGAGCAATCAATGGAACACATTCCCTGCAATTTAGAACGAGAAATGAAAGCAAGATCCAAAAGGCCCACTCATTAAGAAAATACCAAAAGCAGCCTTAGAAGACTCAATCATTCTTCCCAATCTAATCAAGCATCGATCAGCAATGCACTCTAATTCACCCCCAAAGCAATGCCCACAAAATATCCACAAAACGCCCTTTTATATAAGCCAGTTCTGAGTGTCACTTCCGAGTGACATCATTGTCGTTCGCTCACCTCTCTAACGTAACGCATTTAGTAATTGCGGAGGAGTCGGTGGAAGGTCGTGATTGCGTAAATGAGGGTGTCTGCTGGTGGAACGGGACAAGGGCCGACCGGCGGCACCCCGTGGCGCGCAACACAGAGAATGGATTTCAGAGTGATCGTCGCGACGGTCCGTGCCCCCGGGCGTGTGGTCGACATCTGCGAGCCCACCGTTTTTCCGCAATGAAAACGCAAGAGGAGAGACGTCCCCCCCCCCCGATCCTCTCGCACCGCTTATTTATGCCTCTCCGATTTTCATGGCTGTCCCAGCCTTTTTTTTCCACGCGTCATTAGCATGCACAATGAGCTCGCCGGGCCAGTCGACGAGAATCCGCGTGGTTGCCGCATTTATGGCGAATCCTTCGGGGTCGGAGGGGTTGCTTCTCCGTGGCTCATGGAATCGTATGGAAAGCAGATGTCCGCAAGCTTTTACCTCGGCGGCCGTTGCAAGGATCGATTCGTGTTTTCCCTTTCTGCCCTCGAGGAGAAAGTTATTGCTTGATTTGCAACCCCTCCGCTGTCCGCGGAAATAACTGTTCTTTGTGTTATTAACGGGAGCGTAGTAACTTCAAGGATGGCCCGGCTCGAGGGTCCTGTTGTACGACCCACTGATAGTTTCTTTATTTGACTCAGCTTGATCCTTTATGATCCTCGTACCTGCTCCCACTTTTCATATGAAAAATGCCACGGTCAGCGTTAAATGACACAATTTTACCCCAGAACGACACTGCGGCTGACCCCAAATTGAAATTTGAATATTTCGAAATTTATTTAACCCTCGACTGTCGCACCTATCTTTTCGAACGCCGTTGTCACACTGGGTCAATTCGACCCTGTCAATTTTCAATCAGTTGTTATTTAAAAACTATTTGTTAAATTGAGTCTGAAAATTTTTGAGATAATGTTTGAACATTGTAGGATGTATGCCTATTTAAAGTGTCATCATGCATAAAAAAATTTTGAAGCAATAAGAGTTTCTACAGAAAGGTTTTTTGCTTAAAAAAACGCAAAAAAACGGTCAATTTGACCCAGTGTGCCACCGAGGGTTAACGTTTCTGAGAAATTCTTTTATATTTCTATTTAAGGGGTCATTCTACTTTGATCGGGCCAAGCAATTTTTTCTCAATAAATACATCTGTTTGGAATTTAGTAAGATACTCTTATATTCTAAAGGTTTCCTCGAACACAGAATCGCTCGAACCTAAGGAACCTAAAGATGCAAATTCAATTGGAGCCGCGAGGGCCGTGGCCCCCGGTTACGCACCTTGCTTCCGTTCGGAATCTCGGGTTTCAAGGGCACCAAGTCGACGTTCTCCGATTTCCAGGACGGCGATCACGGTGCCAGCTCCTTTTCGCGAGATCGACAGAGGAGAGACGGATCCCGCGATGGTACTGGCGCCGACCTCCCGCGACGCCCGCCTTTCCAGCGTCGTCGCAACCAAGGAACGTCCTCTTCGGCTTCGAGCGGGTAGCGTGTGTCGCGCGCCACCGAGCAACTCGACCGCCGCAATAAACTGTAACCGGAGGCCCCAAGGACACAATACGCGGCTGCATCTGTCAGGACACAATGCCAGCCGAGGATCCGTCCTGTTTTAGTGATCCCCGAGTACCCCTGAAACGAAGGAAACACGGCTCGCCTTCATATCTGGCGCGCACGTGGAGCCCATCCCGGGCTGATGACTTTCAAGCAACGTACGCGAAAAGGACATTCCTTTGCCCCTTTAACCGTTACTCAAGGGGTAACTGTAAAATGTCCCACGACCGTGACTGATTTCGAGGCTTCTTTGCATCCTGGTAACCGTGCAACGGGTTAGGCGTCCTTGGCGATGTCCCAATTGCTTGAGGAACTCGGGATGAAGGCCCTGTGAAATATTCAACGATGAAGGTGTAGCAAACCGGAGACTTCTTCGAGAGATTTTGCGAGGAGAAATGTGTGAGTGTGAAACGCGAAGGGGTAGCAATAAAACAGTTGAAGTGGTTGCACGTGGGGGGCTAGGCTTTTCGGCGACCTACGTCAGCGATTCTCCTCTCTCGTTCTCCCCATTCACGAAGCCGAGGGAAGATGGTAATTTTTGGAGAAGCTGATCCGCTATAAGAGGCTGGCGCCGTGAGAACTGGAGGAAGCTTTGTTTCGTGATTATACAATTACCGAAGTGAGGAATCATTTGGGACTCGGAAGATGGGTGGTATGAAAGTTTGCGTACCGTTTAGTCGTGGGGAAAAAATCTATATCGAGTTTCGTGTAAAAGATCCTACCGATCGACGCCCACTGCTGCGACGATCTCGTCGCGGGTAATTCGAGACGGGGGCGTAACTAGGGACTTCTTATCCTTCTTGACAAGCTTCTTCTTCTTCTTCTTCTTCGTTTTCTGTTCCTTTTGATTCTACTTCGTCGATTGACTCAGCCGACTTCAAAAACAATTGTACCTACCTAGGTACAAAACATTGCAAGCTAATCCTAAAAGTTCATGAATTGAAAAGTCCTTGTAGAAAACACTAACAATAAGTGCCAAAAATCAAATTTTTCAGAATCGAGAAGAAACTTCTCTGACTTTAAATTCTTCACAAAGTTATATTTGTTTTGATTGTTAAATATGCTTAAGTATACAATAATCCGAAATCATCGCAAAATTTTCAATTTTTGCATTAATAGGTTAGTCGAAATTTATGAAGAAAAGAATTGTATTTGTAAAAAACCCAATGCCACCTCTTAATTGCAAGCACTGTAAGTGCCAATTCTGTTTACCTATCGTTTAATTAACTTTTAAAGGGAAATTGCATTAAAATTCTATACTACAGTATTACCATTGGTACGCAGAACATTTTTCGATAAAATAGATTTCAATTTTGACAGTCAACAAGGACTCTCCAATTTAAGTCTCGTAGGTTCCCGTGTCTGTAAACAAGAGAATTGGTGTATTCTTTGCTAGATGTATCGTTCGCACGATTGATGACGCGGAAGCAAGTATTGAAGAGGAACATGTTTCAGCCTTAATGTGCGCGGTTTCCAGGGGTAGTATGAATCACTTCATCTACGATCTCGCGACTAGGGTTAAGGGAACATCCGGGAATCTCCTGCACCGCCAAAGGGATTCGCCCTAAACGGTAGACGTCCCAAGGGATTTTCCTCCGGTCGGGGCAACCTGTCGCATAAATACACAAGCTGGCACCTGTTTTCCTGCTTTGACGGTCACACGTGCGTCTCCGTCGGGCTGATCGCTCCAATTAATCCAATTAAACTGCACCGACACCAAAAGCATAACAATCCTATTGATCGTAAAAGGTAAAACCGGGACAGTCGGGTCACCTAACATAAAATGGCTATTAAAACTAAGCTCTGTGAATTACTCATACGACAAATTCGAATTAAAATAGTACCATCCGCGTAAAAACTTTTTGACTTAAAGCAAATATTGACCAGTTTTTCTGTGATAAAAATAAATTATTATTTATCCGAAAGTTCAGAACATAAAATAAATAATAATTTATTTTATCAGAATAAACTTAATATGTTTTTACGTGAACAACACCATTTTATTAATTTATTTTGCAGCTATCGTATGAATACTTGATAGAACTATCATTGAACGATGCTAATTAGTCGAGCCACGCTCCCAAACATCCATTAGGAACTTGGGAGACTAGTCGAGGAGAGAAAAAACGGTAGTAAATTGTTAGTGATAAGGGAAGGCGTCTGGTTTTGTGCTCGAATGTCGCCAGACACGGGATAACACGCTTAAATAATTATCCCCAGTTATCACCGACAGGAATGAGCTTTTAAGTGAAACACTGCGTGCTGCTGGCCGATCGGTGTAATCGGTAATTAATTTTGAAAGATATGTATATAATACTGTGCGTGTAATTAGTAAAACAGAATGACGGCTAATCTATTGATGCGTTTTAAGGAAAATTTTTTCCACCTTTCTCCGTTTTCCGGGATTCTTCCCTGGCGGGGAGACTTGTTACACTTTTCCCCGTTTTTTCCTCACTGCTCGTTCGTGTTTTTTTCTGCTTCGTCTGGCAGATAGCGGAGAAAGTGATTGGTCGAGTGGCGGGCTGCCAGTCTGGGCCCCGTAAGCGTCGCAGAAACTTCTTGACAGACCTCGAGACACTGTCAAAGGGAAACGCCGCGCGATCGAGCAACCACTTCTAAAGACGACTAATTTCTTCCCTTTGATGCCAGGCGACCGATTACCACGCCTTTCCTGAGCACCGCGCTTTTCCGATGGAATCTCCTCGAGGGGGGTGTAAGTTTTTTTACCGAGACCACGAAAGTGCATGTTTCGTTACCTAAAGGTCTTAAGGGAGGATTGCGCCTTGTTCAGCTGAAAAATAGGTAATTCTTTGTGAATTTTTTGTACAAAAACGGTTCGACAAATTAATTTGAAGTTTGGCAGGATGTTTCACTATATCTTGAACTGTTGTTCTAAATTTTGGCGTGACAGTGAAAAAAACATGGCAGATATAAAAAGAGCGTTGAAAGATAATCGGGTGGCCCTGGCGTTGACGAAAAGTACTGTAACTGTTATCCGAAACATAAAAAGGAAAAGAGATTCTTAATCTAGATGAATGTGGCTATCGGTGGTAGTGGATTCATTAAGAAAAGTAAAAGAATGTTAAAATAGTAGCCTTTTGAAGAAGGCGAAGCGTCCTGATTTAAGTCTGAAACAGGTTGTTATTGCATTCATATAGATTAGGAATCTATTTTCCCTTTTGTGTTTCGGATAAACCTTACAGTACTTTTCGTCAATGCCAGGACCACCCTATTATTTTTCAACGCTCTTTTTGTATCCGCCATGTTTTTTTTCCACTGTCACACAAAAATCAGAACAATAGTTCAAGATACAGTGAAACACCCTGCCAAACCTCAAATTAATTTGTCTAACCGTTTTTATAGAAAACATTCACAAACAATTACCTATTTTTCGACCCAACAAAGCGCAATACCCCCTTAAATAACACCAAACGTATATAAATACTATCCCAAATTCGTATGCAGGTAACATTCATCGATCAGCAAATCAAATAAGAGTACCTACACTCCAAATTAGAATAGATGTTTATTCAAGAAGAAGAACAAGCTTTCGACCCCTAGGTAATTGCAAAAATTAAATTACCTACATACTAGAATCGCATACATTATAATTTCTACGATGCCCCAGAATTCTACAAGAGTCCAAAATAAAAGTCAGCGTTCCCTTTCACCCCCAGTTTCATCGACTCCGATCTCTCACCCCCAATTTCATCAACATCGATTCCTCGCCCCGCTAATTTCATCGACTTGGACTTTTCACCCCATAATTTCATCAACCTGACCCTCTCACCCCCAATTCTGCTTAAAAAATTATACAGTGCAGCAGGGGGGAAGACGATCGAAAGAGACGGCTGGAGTGCGTTCACGAATCAGAGGATAAGGGGGAGGGGTGCGTGCGCTGCGGTTTCCCACAAGCCCGTAGAAGCGATTAGAGGGTGATTAGAAGAAGAAGGTGTTCTGGATTGCGTCCCACCACCGCAAAAGCGGCCGCCGTGCGTGTCCACGCTCCCCTCGCCACTTTTACACCCCCGGGTCGAGTAGCAGACACCGAATTGGCTGATACGGGGTTGGAAGCAGCTTCTTCTCTCACCCCCCCTCCCTCTTCGACAGGGCGCCATGCGACGCACGCTCCTTTTTTACCCCCTCTGTCGCGATTATTGCTCCATAGACGCCACGACCAACAGACTTCCGGTGATAAGGGCGAAAGAGGGTTGTGGTAAAAGGTCGATTATCCTCGGGAATGGATAATAATTCCTGTGGCTGAGCTCGAGCAGGCTCAATGTCAAAAGTGACACTTTTCACTAATTTTTATTACTAACATTATTATTATTTATTGAAACGACGCCAGCCGTTGGTATACAAATTGCACGGTTATACTATTCTTTATCGAAATATGCCCGTGATTTTTTATTTTTGGTGGAAAGGCTGAATACATTAAAAAAAATCACATAGATTGGCTTTTTTTATCTCTAACTCAAAACATTGGCCCGTCTCGAACTCGCCCACAGATTTAATACAGACTGGGCTTAGAAACATATCACAACCGCGGAAAAGGAAGTGAATCCGTGCTTCCAAATACCTCAAAGTAATTAGCATTTAGAATCTTAATTGGTTCGACAATTGAATAGTACCGAAACGGCGATGGTGACTTAATAATTGGATCGAGGTACCCGCTGGGCCTTCAGCTCTACTTAATCCGGCCCCGAGGCCGCCATAATCGCTGACCTACTTGGGGGGGGACAAACAATTTTTTCGGGAGAAACGCGTGCCGGTCTCGTGGCCTCGAATTTCCGGGGCTACGCGTCCGCTAATTATTATTTCCTCCCGGTTAAGTAGGCTACTTTTTTCGGGAAAGGCCCGACAGGCGTAAACAACGGGTTGAGCCGCGGTGTTCTGCGATCTATCGGCGCGCAGCTACCGGAATTTATTTATTTTCCGCGCGATGACACGTGGTTCCTCTTCCATCGCCTTTCTCCGTTTTCCCCGAGGTTCTCGCACTTCCCGTGCCGCCCTCGAGGCTGCCCATTCAAATTTCAAACACCCCCCACGTTTCAGAGGCTTCAAAGATTCCGGCGAACTTCTTTACTCGACCAATAACAACTGCAGTTCCGAACAACTCAACACACGCCATTGTTTCACAAGATGCAGTTGTTATTGAGAATATACTCGATCGCGGTCGACGCCTCCGGAGGGTAAGGAGACGTGGCTCCGGGGGCCATTTGTAGAGAGATCGATAATCGTTAAAAGTTAATCTCTCAGAGAGGAGCAGAAGTTACACGGGTAAATGGTGAGGCTCCATAAAGAGAGAGAGACCGAGCAGCGAAGTTGGAAATGGCCCGGAGAGGAAGGAAGAGAGAGAGCAGCGGTGAGGAAGAGAGAAATTCAGAGGGGCCATGTGGCGTTTCAGGAGATATCAAATCATACTACGTGTACGCCATGCAGCCCCCTAAATATAGTTTATTGCGTTACCGAGTATTAATGGAGCTTCTATAGAAAGGACAGAGACGGACGCCAGCTCGGGAAATCCAAAATAACGCCGTCGATCTCGCGTCAATAACAACTTCTTTCATTTTCTGTCGATACGTTCAGGATTGCTAAGAGATTTTTTTAGAGCACTAAGTTGTAGAACAACAATTACACCAGTGGCTATTTTTATTACATTTGTAATTGTAATGGTGTAATGAAGACATTTAATAATAATAATTATTAGCAGGCCTAACGAACATGGCGTGAGCTTGTGACTGACTCAATTCTTTTGCACGAAATGTCCCCGTTTTAACTAGTTTACAAATTTTTTTAAAAAGACCCGTTTTATTATCGTCGAAGGAATCCCACCCAGTCAATTCGAGCCGTGTTTGTTGTTCCAAGCCCCCGAAAATGCGGGGGAACTGATTTATACGAATTTTTTCACGCGTCTGCTGTATCTCTGCTTTCGTGCCGTAGGTTGTTTTGAATTAAATCTCGTCATCCCACTGTTCTTTGTCTACCTCTATCTGTCAACTTCCAAGTCACTGTTTCCACATTTCTCTAAATATTTGAGAAGCAGCTCGAAATAGAGCGCTCGTCGCTCGAATCCAAAGATCGGCGAAAATTCTATATAAATATAAATTTGGAATAACGAATAAGAGTTAAAAAAATTATCGACGAATGAGAAAATTAGGTTTATCCGTCGAGTAATCTAAAGTTAACGTAACTTTTACTTGACCCGTTATTTCAATAATTTTTTATTCAGTTAACGTCCAACTTTCAACATTCTATTCTCTTTCGAGTTTGATAAAGTTCAAGGGTTTTAGTAATTTTCCTGGAGCTTCTGTGTGGCCCCACTTTCGATCAAACCACCAATTTTCATCTTCCAACTGGTCCATTTCCCCCTGAAACCAGCGATCATTCGGATCCTTTGAGGAACAGTGGTCGTAGAGATAATTGAATGAAGATTGCAGTTTGAATTGTGACCTTTTCAGTCTACCATACTCGTTATTAAAGAATGCCATAATATTTTCCTCTGAAATTTGTCATTGCCAAGCATGCGGAATGAAAGGAAACGACACCTAGCGTCTCGGGCTATGGTGACTCCGAAGGAGGGCCATAATCGTGCCAGATTTCGGATGTGTTCCGGTGTCACAAATCGAAAACATAAACACTGGCCTCGTACACGTGTCCTCTGTATATCATAAACTCCTGGACGGTCGAGAAGCCTGTATAGCTGGCTGCCTTTTCCTCTTGCTTACTACGTCCGCTTCTCGGGTTCATTCATGAAAACCTGACGGCCCTTTAAACCGTAAACGAGGCTGTAACGGCCCCCTGACCGGGGGCCTTCCTTTCTTCTCGCAGTTTCATTGCGACGAACGTGAATTAATATCCGAGTAGCAAATAAATGACGTGTGTTAAATAATTCAGATTTTGTAATATTGTGATATTCCTAAGCGCTATAAAAATCATTGCCTAGCCATCCTCCCGATTCCGCACTCAGGATTTAATCTCAGGGGAGCCGAGTTAAATAAATAAATAAATAAAATAAAAAATCCAATTTCCTTTTCTTTTTACAAGACTCTTGAATTACTTGACTCGTGGTTTCATTAATCTCCTTTTTCTTCGGGGGTTCCAGGCCCCCTTCTCTAGCTGCGTCACTGCATCCTCCTCATTTTTCGTTTTTCAACAAAAACTGCAGTTGCCATTTTCTCAGAGGAAACAGAAGAAGCTACTTTCTCGATAACGGTGACAGGGGGCATCTTCTCGCCGAGTAGGGTGCAACGAAGGGGTTACTCCGCGGAATAATAAACAAACCCTTTTTGTTCGTCGCCGGGCGGCGCACAGTGGCTCGTTGTTAAGGGAACGAGGTCCCTGATCTGGGTTAATAAAAATCGGAACGGTGTCGCGTTTCAAGGAGCACCGCCGTCCGATTCACCCGCTGGGGAATTAGGCACCTAAAGTCCTTTGACCATGCTCGAAAGGGTGAGCGCGCTGACACGAGCTACCGAAAAGGCCACTGTTCCTGGAAAATCCATCTTAAATCATCTTTATCGTCGTAAACCTCACTTTGAACGCCTCGTTCGGGCGACGCGTTGAGTCCATTCACGAGCGTGTGTAACGAAATGTTAAAAGGTTGTTTACAGAGCCTGTAGCCGATTAGAGGAGGCACGAAATGGCGGCGAACATGGGCCGATATTTTCTGGAGCATATTTCCTTGAATTTGCTCGTAATTCCGGGCAAGATGCCTGAAGTTTCTTAATAAATTTATTTAATTTAATATATATTTATCTCTATCAAATCAACAAACTTTACTTGCTATCTAAATTATATACTATGAAACGAACACTAGTAATTTAATAGAACAGCAACTCTTCTAATTTTGGGATAAGATGCCTATACATTTGCAATATAAAAAACATATTTGTTAAGGATATCAATCTCATTGAGGTACCATTTTTAGCATAATTGCAGTATAACATCCTTGAAAACATGTATTATGTTGTATAGTACTAGATAAACTATGAGTTATGGTTGCTTGGCATCCCCCCCTAATTACCTTATTGAAAAATAAATTGCTCCCTCCCCATTTTGGACGACGAAGGACTTCCCTTCCACTCTTCTCTCATTTAGCCTCGCGATTATTTATTTAATCAGGTATTTATTTAATGGGTAATGCATCCCTTGTATCACCCAAAATGCAATGAATAAAAAACCGAGGAAAGGGCGAGAGAGTTAGAGCAGCTACCTGATTTTATGCAATCGATCACAATCATTAATTCATCGATTATATTCGTTTTAAAACTGCTAAAACTAGGCGCGATAAGAATATTAATCGGTCGAGTATCGAGCAGCGTATAGAACGAGTGAAAAAGCTGAGCGACGACGCGTTGACGTTGATCCAAGGTGACAGTGGGCGCTTTTTGCCATCCCATGGAAGCATTGCCCTGGGAAAAAGGCAGATAAAGCCACTTATGATCGTACTGGCTACGCTGAAGAGATCGCGCGACTGACCGCTACTATTTTCAGCTCTTTTTGCTACTAATTACGGCGCTCGTGGAAGCCGGCCTTTATCGAAAGCCTCTCGAGCACCGGGACACTTCAGATTAAAAGTCCGCCACGAATTTAAAATAGGACAAGTCCTACTCGTCGAAATTCGACGAAACACGCGATCCAACGACGGATGCAACGGTTTTCTCCGGTGTTTAATTATAAACCGACGGGTTAAAAGTGGCCTGAAGAAGGATCTTCCCTTTCACGTGCACTGGTGCCCCCGCGCTGGAACGAGCTGTACACATAGAGAGCTTAACAGAGGGTAGAATAGCGAAGAATCTTCTCTTTCCCCGAATCTCAACCCCTGCGCCACTTCTTCTGTATTTATTGTTAAGGGAGCAAACTATACATGCAATCTTTTTAAAACTCTTAGGCTACATTACTATGCACTTCAAGAAGCGAAGAAGCATATTTTTATGTAAAAGTAACAGGGTAATTCTAAATGGCGCAAGCCTTTCGGAAAGATTTTTGGAATTCAATGTCCCCTTCCCATTCTATATAACTCTCTCTTTCCAGCGGGTGTCATAAAAATAATTGTAACATTATAATATATCGAACTTACCCCTCTGTCGCGATGAAATCGCACTCACAAGTCCTTAACTAAATCACACTAAAAGGATCACTAAATAAATATAACCAGTGACCTCTCGATCCAGGAACTCTACCGATCCGCTCGAGGAACAAAGCGACTCGCTGGTAAAGTGTGTCGAAGAAGCAAAACAACTCCATTGCAAGATCTTCTTCACCGTACCATGCGAGTTCCCCGAAACAAGACTCGCAGCTCGGTTCGAATGCGGTGGAAATCGGGGAGGAAAAACGACGAACGGAAATATCGCGGATGGTGTGACTAATAGCCGCGCGGGGATTCGCGTGCCGTCGCGAATCGGCGCGCAGGATATGGCGGTTGCTCCGGTGTACCCTAAATCATGGCCCGCGGCGCGGCGCGGCGTCTGATTCCCCTTCAATTTACTAATTGAATCGAGAATCATCCGCATGGGCGTCGACCACTCGGCGCTCCGCCCTTCGGAGCAGGCTCCACGACCCTCTCCCTCGCCTCTACACCCACTGGCAAGAATTTTCGAGTTAGCCAGCAGCCAGACTCAGCCACACGCGCTCCATGCGACCTCCGCGTCATCCGAAATCTCCCTTCTCAGTGGCACTTGGACTGCATCCGGAAACGCATCGTCCACGGCCTGTCACGCGTGTCTTCTGGCCTCGCGTCCAGTATTCGATTAAAATCAACCCCCTGTCAGTGGCTGAAGAAAGCAGATAGAGTGAACCTCGCGTGAAACCAACCCTTGCTCTCTGGGTAACCATAGAGTCATCATTTTGCAAAGTTTCCATAGCGAAGTGACCTTCACGCGAAGTTTTGATTTCTGATCTTGGGTGACGGTGGCGTGATACTTTTATAGTTTCGCACACATTCAACGTCGTTCTTGCTTGAAAGCAGAGTGACTTTTTGTTGAGTAAAATCGGATCGAGGGACATTGCGCGGGCAGAAGTGTTCGAAGGACTTCCGTCGGACTGTTGAGTTGGAGTCGATGGTGGAAGTTTGAGTTACGCAGAGGTTGAAGCATTTTACTCGGCTTTGGGGGTTGGTGGAATCTTCTGTGAATTGTGTTGAGTTTTTCGGAAACGGAGAACAATGATGCTGGGGGGTTACGAGGCGCAGCCGGAATACTATCCGCAGTGGCATCAACCCTACAACTATGTCACGCAGTTGCCTTACGGTAAGTAGTAACAATAACACAGGGATGCGAAATTGAGGATCGTGAAAGCTTGTTTGAACATTCGTGATTACATGAGCTGCATCGCGTTTCAGGTAATTTTCGAGTTCAGATGTCGGCGCTTTTACATTTAGACCTTAATATTAGATTTTAAGAATTTGGTGAATTTTAACAAAAATTATCTCTTTTTCCACAACTATTTTCAAAATTACTTTTCTAGAAAAATACTAGCGGAGCGTTGCGAATGCACGATTATCACTAGAAAGTTAAAAAATTAAAAAAATCGACACTGGGGTAGTGAACCTCATGTGACCAATTTCTGATTATAAGAAAGTGTCACCACGGCGGGCTAAAAATGTATACTGGTTTTATAGGAATTTCAACTTCTATACGCAAAATTAACCTTAGAACTTAATTTCGCAACTTGCTTTGGCCTTTTTACTCTGTAATATGCGATTGAATTAAATTAGTAGTGAAGAATGAACTGTGCCATGATATTGTGATTCTGTTTTGCGAATTCAGCACCCAAAAATATACCCAAGGCAGCTGAACTGTTGAAAAAAATATTTTCTTTATTTCATCCAACAAAGCTGTTTCCCCGAAAATTTATGAGACATTGAGAGCAAAAATGGACCCACCCCAATTGCGGGGGAAATTGAGTTAGTAGCAATAAAGAATTTTATTTTTCAATGTAGTTTAGCCCTTTTTTGCTCTCAATTCCTCGCGTCTCCCAGGGTAAACCAACCAGTGCAAGACCGAATTGTTAAATGAGAAGCCCAGTAAATGACCGCATACTTTTAATAAGAATTGTACTTATTAATGTTTGTTTAATACGCGTAACTAAAAATATGGGATATTAGCAGTGCACCCACACTCCATTTATAACC
The DNA here is from genome assembly GCA_929108735.1 of Andrena dorsata. Taxonomy (NCBI): domain Eukaryota; kingdom Metazoa; phylum Arthropoda; class Insecta; order Hymenoptera; family Andrenidae; genus Andrena; species Andrena dorsata. Next base: position 77,751,851 of record OV815488.1, on the reverse strand, counting down.
ATATAATAATTTTTAAATTTAAAATTGCCGTTTCAAATTGACACCGCGTGTTCGGACACAGATCGACAAACACACTTCGCCATAAAAGAATATTTCAACAAAAGAAAGAATATCCTAAATCCCCCATTCGTATAAACAGCTCGATAATTCAGAGCAAGAAGCCTCCGCACACCCCCTGACTGGAGCAACCATTTCTGTGCAGGTCCACTGAACGTGCCCGACGCGGACAGCCAATCGACGTACTGGGGCGCGGATTCCGGGATCTCCGGGGGTAGTTCCGGCGCAGGGAGTCCCACCGCCTCGACGCCACCCCTGATCGAGGAGATCGGCGTCCAGGAGACCAGCTACTCCCCCCTGCAGCAGTACCCTCACCCCTCGATGAGCCAGCACTACCCAAGCCACCCCTATCCGCCCCAGCAAGACATCTCTCACCATCACCTGCACCACCACCACCAACTGAGCCACCGGAGGGACGCCGATTACACTGCAGTCTCGTCCATCAGCCACGTGGACAGTGCCCTTCAGCAACACCTACGGCAGGGCGTCGGGGAGGGTGGCGTGGTTGTCAGGCCCAAGAGGAGGAACACAGCGAACAAGAAGGAACGGAGACGGACCCAGAGTATAAACACTGCGTTCGCGGATCTTCGTGATTGCATACCGAACGTCCCAGCGGACACCAAGCTGTCCAAGATCAAGACGCTGAGGCTAGCAGCGTCCTACATCGGCTACCTGATGGCTGTTCTAGAAAGCGACGAGGGCGAGGAACCGCAAACCTTCCGCGCGGAGATTCTGTCGAACGGCAGGAGGAACAAGACGGCTCAGGCGAATCAGGTTGGTAGGTTTGCGGTTTTTACAGAGAATAGTCATAAGTCTGTGATTCGATTTTGAAAGTAGTATGGGACTGGAATTATTTATCAAGTCACTCGAATGAACGTGGTAATTATTATTATTATTCTTATTGCACAAAGATACAAAATTAACTTACCTCCGTTTATTATTAGTCTTGGGAAATGCTGTGTCGTTTGTCTTCTGGGAAAAAATAAGTTGCATACGAATCATATTGCCACGAAAATTGTACGTTCTACTCATGTAAATTTTAGAGTGATGCAAGAAATATTTCCAGTACTGAACTTCTTTATAATCGAACATTTTTGCGATATTTTCCGCGTAATAATTCCTCTCACTACTTTAATTTTAATGGATGGGGTAGCTTTACTTTACTTTGTTCATAATGCAGGGGCGTTGGAATAAAAGAGAATTTTGTTCGATAATTTGAGAAACTCGGGTCTAAAGAGGCACTCGAGTCACACCGATTGCTTTCACAGGAAAGCTTCCCTAAGCGCGTTTGCACACGGTATATGTAGAAGAACTTCTACTTTCCCCGTGGACTTTTTCCAAGCCTCTCGGGGCACTTTCGTAAGCGTTGCCTTCGAGTAAACATCGCTCAGTTAATCGGGTCTCGTTCGTCGCCGCTTGAGAACTCGATCTTAAACTCGTCATCGTGTGTTAAGATTGCTGAAGCGAGGCAAGGGTACAGAGGGGCGAAAAAGAGGGAAGTTTTCATTGCACGCGCGTGCCATGAACCTCCAGTCGAGGCATCTTCATCGAATCCTGGCTAATTTGTCCCTAGCTCTGAAATTTATTAGAGTTCGAGTAGAAGGAACGCAAATATGGCAGACATAATGTTAGAACTGTTAGAGGACGATAAAACGATCGTAGAATTGATAATGTAATCCAGAACAGCAGTTTAAATTGTCTAAAACATATGTCGAATAATAGATTTTCGATAAAACAAAGTAGTCTGTGGTGGGTACTGGAAAAATAATTTTCCCTGAAGGAAATAAATTGGTTGCGGTTGGATCGTCATGTATCACAAGTTTTCAGTTATTAGACCAAAGTGTATCATTGTTTCCCTAACTTTTACTCCAGGGACGTGTGTTTGTCTCAGACCCCGTAATTTGTGGTTTTCACCACCCACGAAGAGTTTTCTACCTTTCGAAGGATCGGGAACTTTTGAAACCAGCGTTGGGCATTATCCGAATACATTCTTATTCGAATAATTTTCAAGAAGGAATTTATTTGCATCGCTCAATTTTCCTTTATTTTATTATTACAGAACGAGTCGTGTTTGCACCCCACCTCGAGCCTAGGACCCGAGGAGTCGTCGAAGAGCAAAGGACGAACCGGATGGCCACAGCATATGTGGGCCCTCGAATTGAAGCAAGAATCACAGGCCAACCAGATGCAATAAAATAACCGATCTCTATCTATTTCTGAACCCAGTGGCTGCTGTCCGACCAGAGATATCCAGATGAATCGAATGGGAACGCTGGATCAAAGCTGCTGGTCAACCGGAGGGGGCCATAACGCTTCTCCATCCACTATTTCCCACTTTCCCCAACGATTCGCGAAATTCCGTGAAACTTAATTTATTTAGACGATCGCGGTTTGGAGAAACACACGAGCGCGTGCCTAAGATTAATTAGAGTAAACTTGAATAATATATTCACAAGGCTCCTGGTGATTAGAGGATTCGAGATTTTCGGGAGAATTCTATTCTTTTGTTTGGAGTTCACGAGGGTGGACTTTTCCTCGCGGAAACGACGTGGCTGCTGCAAAAAGCGAGTGATCGTTTGTAAATACGCGTCTCTGCCGAGTATACGTCACACGTGTAAATAAAAGTGTCTTCTTTCGTAGTTAATCGCATATCTCCGGTGGGCGGGTAAACGAGTGCAAGTCAAATTTATTAATTCTGCAGGAAGACACTTAGAATAATTAAAAGTGCTATGCAAATTTTGGACGTGGAAGTTAATAACATATATGTTAAAATAAGCTTTTATTTTTAACTTCGATTCCAAAAAGAGTTTAAGCTGTTTAAGCTTGAGGTAAAATTTGACGTATACTCCTTTCCGCGCCCATCAGGGATATGTTAACCCTCTACTTTGGCTCTTTGTTGCTCACGCGTTAACAAGGAATTAGATATTGACGCTGGGACAACAGTGCTCAGGTAGCTGTGAGATTCTTTTTTTTTTTAAACGCATTGTTAGTCTCTGAAGCGGGAAAAAGGAACGTTGAAGCGTTTGGGGTTGGAAATTATACGGGGTGAGTTTCTTCAGTGAGATTAATAGGGAAGTAAATATTCGTTCCAAAGGATAAAGGGTTTTGAAAGCTCAATTACCAAGAGGAGAGTATTATTTATTTTCCATCGAGACCAAGGTACAGAGAGTTAACAAATTATGGGGAGTGTGTATCGATAGATGCCGTCGAAGCTAAGGGGACACAGAAAGTAACTGTATTAGGTCGGTGCAGAAGTTGGTGCGCTTTATTAAACCAAAGCCTTCATTAAAAGTAAAAACATTACATCGATGGCCATTTGCCACTTTTCTGGTAAAAGTGACCTCATCGCCACTGACTAACATCACTTGACAGTGAGCAAACGAACCTTTGCACTGACCTGAAAGTTTCATAGTGAACTGGTAGGACGTAGTTCCCTTTCTTCGCTTATTACACATGAAAAGTTAAACACAGTCTCCACTTCTTTTGCTGTTGAAAAGTTCAAAGCGACGCAGGGCTATCGAAGACTTCCGAACACGTTCTACTTGTCACTTCGATCGTTAGGATTAAGAGGAGTCACTAAGATGCTTGTAAACTTTTGTATAAAGTAGGTACCGTATATCAGCGATGTATAAACAGTCACTAGCAATAAATAGACTATCGTAACTTAAACCATGTTCCTGCGTTTTCAATGCCCTGGAATGAAACAGGAAGCTTTCAACCTACTTCTACCCTTTGATAATAGAAAACAGGATAACTTTTAATATTCAATATTCACGCCGCACGCTTTTGTTTTTAATCATATAAGGGAATTCTTCTAAGACAATCATTTAGTCCGGTATCAAAATTATTTTTTTAAAAAAGAAATTTACTATAAATTATTTTATGCCATTTAGTGTTTCAGAATTTGATTCTTTACTATCTACATGAAATTCTGTAAAAGCTTGTTTTTAAAGGAAAAAAATTTACTAAAAATTCCACCAAAGACAAATGTTGAGCGCAGATTGAGAGGCTTTCAAGTGCAGCAGATCGCAGCTCCCGTGCCGAGGCCTTCCCTCTCGTAGAGAAACGCGTTTCCCTCAGCTACACGCTGGGACAGCATTGTTCAATGGCGACGGGTCTCGAATTTCCTGGATATCCTGGCGCCGGCACTTGATCCGTGGTTGCCCCTTAATCTTCCCGTGTCGCTGATACGTCCATTGAGAGGGAAGAAGATCCCGTCAGGTCTCCCACGCGACTACACCGATCTCCCAATTCTCTCGTATTTCGTTTCACATAAAAAAAAAAAGGAACAGCAGACACCGGCAGGCGAACACTGTTTAAAGTAGATAAAATCGCCTTCGAAAGCGTTACCTACCCTTGTTCAACGGCGTTCACAGCCAATTTGATTAAAAATTTAAAACCGAAATGTGAAAATATTCATATTTTAGTATAGACTTGATAAGTTCAGTTTTTAAAAGTAAGCGATTTATTGTCACAGCCAGGGGAGGGCAACTGCCCCTTTTCACTCCACCTCCGAACGTCCAACACTCTGTCCTCCTCACGCCTTCTTCCCTTTATCAATCGAGACTAAATATTTGTGCCGTCTATCGAAGACGACTCTGTTCAACGACGTCCCGATGTTTAGGTAAGTGGATAATCGTTGCATCAATAACATCGTGATCTTGTACACAGTAACCGAGATCTGTCTCTCGTACTGTAAACGGACGTTCGATAACAGTCGCGTCTCCATTGCTAAAACACGATTAATTGATGAACGAAAGGGTAAACTGAGCTGAGGCATGTAACGAATGAGAGACTAACACGGGCTGTTCTTTCAATATTTGCATTCTATGTCATCTTAAAGAGGTGGTGATATTATTATTATTATTTGTATTCCTCTTTATTAGTCAGTAAATATACAAAGAAAAGAACCAAAGAAAGTAAAACTAGGAGGCAAGAAAGAGAAATTAACAGTACATTTAGATATTCTGGATAATCATGTTTCGAGTTATACTTTGCAATCAAACTCCACGATTTAAATATTTAAGAATGTTGATTAATCTTAGGGGCCATTTTTCTCGAGTAACTGCAATTGAAATGTTAAGAGAAGGTTGAGAGTTCGTAATTCAGGCGATTACAAGCGACACGAGCTCGGAAGCTGCTTAATTCCACGGCGAGCCGTCGATCAAATCCCCCTCCAGGCCCCGTTAATGACTAACGCCGATTAAATCGAGGCACCGAGCGCGCAAAAAGCGTCGCCTCTCTTTGGGCAGATCTCGCTGGGAGCGATGGCGAAGCCGAAGGCCGACACTGGCAGGCCGATTGATGACTGTTTGTTTATTGGAATGCACGTCGAGTGGCACTATATTTTAGCAGCATACGTAGATACCCGTTACTCAACTCCGTCTCGCCTCGTAAACACTTCGGGCTGCTTCGGCGGCTTCCAACATCGTATTTTCTTCCTCTATTCCGATGAACCCTAGTCTCTTCCTCGTTCTACTCCACCTACTCGAAGACACAAGGATTCTGAAAGAATTGTTTTTACTGAAATGCGGTGTTCTGCTAAAAATTTCCTCCTTCTTCGTTTTATCCGCAACTCAAGCGATCCACTCACCTCGGCTTCACCCGGAAAAATCCCATCACTGTTTACCAAATCCAAAAATGAAAAAAGAGAACAATCTAGTCTGAAATCGTTTGACAAGGACGGCCCACTTCACAAAGCGTTGAGTAACACTTCATTGGAAATATTTCCAGTACTGTATATTTATCTGATCTATCTTTACTTGGAGCACATAGTCTACGAACCCATTTCATCAATTCGGCACACTAAACACTCCCACAAAATTATACCCACGTTTTATGAAATGCCCGGTAGATTTGTTAATAATTTTCCCAGACGCGACAGAAAAGCTGAATCAAGTTTTTTCTCTCGGATGGCACGAGTCTCGAATTGAAGCGCATATGTACATGGTTTTGAGGGGGAAGAGGCACGTGCTACCCCGCTAGAAGGTGTTAAACACGAGAAGGTGAATCGGTACCGCTCTGTAAACTCTTCCCTTGACGAAGCCCAGAACACCTCCGAACCCCGAATCGACCATAAACACTCCTCGGTGCCTACGGAACTCGGTTATTCTCGGTAGCGACGAAGAGATCGTTGCTATCTTGTCAAAATGTTGCTACTAGGTCTCACTACGCAAAGAGGCCCTGCACCCTTATCTTTTTTATATTTTAGAAACCTTGCTATCTTACGCTGCTCCTTTTCCCTTTTTCTGTAATGAAAGTTTGCTCGTATATGAAGTAGAAGAGGCAATGCAAGTGAAGAGGTGTTCCGCACCAGCTTTGAAGCGAAGAAGAACGCGTCAATGGCCTTGCAAAATGAGAATCGGCTGTGTTCTGATCTTAATTTCGTTGTGTTTGGTACAGATAAGTGATTGGTAGCACTCCAGCTTTGGTACTCAAGTCTCAGGGAATGATTCCGAAGAAGTCTCTCCTCCTTTTAGAATTTAGAGTGTCCCCAGACTCTGGCAATTTAAGTAAATTTGAATTCTGGAGCAGAAGGAGTCAATAGAGTATCGAACGTGGTAGTCACGAGATGGTATCGGTGACGTGCACTAGAAGAGATCGAGATCAACCAGAAACGACCCATTGTTCTCCCGATGCTATCTTCAATACTCGCTCACGATTGATTCATCTAGACCTGAAATGGCACTTTACTTCCAACCATTTCCAAATCATTCACCCCCTCGCGGTATCATTAGTAGCTCCATCTGTGACTCAAAACTGTGATCCCCGTTGTGAAATATGCTCTCGTCATTAAGTAAATTAATCACCAATTAGAATTATTCATATCCGCAGGTGCCTTCCTTGTAGGGGGAAAATGTGTAAAAGTACATTTTTTAACTATCTTTTACAAGATTTAAACTTTGCTTGTAATTTATAGTTTAATATCTGTATCTGCTACTATAGCCTAAATAATTAAATTCACATTAATTGTTTATACATAATAATACATACTGTCACAATATTTATATATTTTATTACTCTTGGAGGAGGTGTTCACCGCTGTCGCCCCCTGGATCCGCCCCTGATTCATCTGATATCGCGCTGTTCTAATACCAGTAAAAGAAATCTCTCAATTGAATCACAGAAGCTCTTCCTCGATCTCAATAAATCCTTCAATTACTCCCTCCTCCTCCCCAAGTTACACGCTTCCTCCTCCCGCTCCAGCCTCTCTCTCTACTCCACTTAAGCGCGGCGAGCGAAAAACAAAAGAGAAAGGCCCCTTACGTGGGAATATTTTCAAACCATCGATTTAAAGAACGGGACACATGCATGTGTGCGTCCGCGTCCACTGTGCTCGCGCAAGCGCACGGAGTCGAAGAAAAAAGCATGAAGCAAGCGTTTGTTTGCTTTGACAAGTATCGAAGGTCCACGTACGAGTGGAAAGTACGAGCAACGACTCGGCCACTTATCCTCCGCATGAAAAACTGCCCCTCGCATGTGTCGTACACCCCCTAATTGCTCTCGTCTCTTTTCTTTCGTCGCTACCGCGAGGACTTGTGCAGTCGTTGCTCTTTCTTTAGAATTCTGTTTACCAACTGGCCTTCGCGCATTTCGGCGAAGAGAAAAGTTTATAAACAATTGACGACCGAAGCGCAGCGGTAATTAATTAATTAATATTAATTCCTTTGCTTCGCCGCGCGGCGCCTCGCCAAAATACGCGACGGCCTTAAAACAGTGATTGGTTGCGACGAATGCCTAAGAAATGCCTAGGAAACTGGAAGCACTGCGTTCGCGGGGCTACAAATCTTCCTTGGGAACCGTTTACGCTGGGGAATTATATACTGCATAGCGCGCGTAAACAATACTGCTCCCCTCTGAAATAGATTATGTCTTCTGTCCGAGCGTTGCAGTTTAACGTCTTGCAAATATTCCAGCGGGGATGCTTGCTGTGATATGGGGAAGGATGTTTGACGTTCTACTTTTGAATATCTGATAGGCAGTGGCGGAGTGCCAGGGTGTCAGCTTATGGTAAAAATGTTAATGACCTTTTAGTAGCTTGAAACTATAATAGAACAGTGTGCCCCAACCTTCTTTTGAGTCGTTACCCCGTTTTATAATATTCACAAATTTAAAAAGGTAAAGAAAAGATATTAATAATAGGTATTTCAGAATATAATTCTAACTTAATAATATTGAATTATCTTAATACATATATTAAGTATCTTGAAGTATATATATATATATATATCTTTAAACATATTAAATATCTCAAAGTATATTTAATACATTTAAGTATCTTATTTAGTGTAATAAATAAATGCCAAGAATGGTCAACTAAATGTTGATTGAAATTAAGTGAAAATTAAAAATGAACAGAAATATAGCGAAAGAAAAAAAATTGTCCGCCACCGGTGATAGGTGTCCTTCCTCTGAATGTTGTTCCGTAGTTAGCTTACAATTAGTTACGTTTTGTTAGCAATGTAGACTATCGCTGGGGATCGAGCAGCGCTGTCGCTCGTCGATCAGCTGCTAGTGCGTAGATCGCGGAGCACAGGCGAGCTTTTATACGAGCGTCCTTGCTTTCGCCTCGATCTCGTTGATCCCGAAATTGAATTGGTTAATTGACAGGCTTAATCGAGAACAGATTGTCCGCTGGAACGCCCGTAGTGCTGCCTCCATTCTGTCCTCGCGTCAGGGAATGGTGCAGGGATTCTTATTTCCACAGATCCGACGGACCATTATTTACCTCGTTTTTAATCCAGTGTTGCAAGTCATGCGACGTGCATTTGTCTCCGTTTCTGTTCTGCGAAATCACCGATTAATCGGGCAATCCAATTCCGCCCCAGTTTCGTCAGAGGATGGAGGAGCTTGTAGTCTGCTGACGTTGGGGACGATTCGTTTTAATCATTTCTAGGAGCCATTAGAATTTCCTGTACAATTATAGGTAATGCTAATCCAGTGGATAAATAAATAAATGTGAGCAGTAGAAGGAGGATTATTAGAGTAAAGAGTGGAAGGGGAGGAAGCTTTCGAATTCATCACGTACCTACTCAAGAATTTGTGGGGCCCAGTGGAAAATAGGCAAATAATAAATTTTCGTCACTTCGTGCCATTAATTCGTTCCTGCAATGTAGTGTAATTCCATCATATTTCCTCATATAATAACATGTTCTTTATGTTCATTATGTTCTTACGATTTTGACATTTATTTTCAATTATGAAAATTCACAGGGTAATTTTGAAATTTTCATTACAGGCTCGAATAAAAAAATTGAAAAAGGGACCTTCAGCATTTTCTCCGCTATTCCGACCAATTGCATTTTTTTCTCAAAACGACGAAACACGTCACCGAGTAAACTAATCATTCTAGCTTCTCCAAAAAAACTCAAGTCGTTTGAACTAATTTTAAAAAAGTTATTTGTCCCCCCCGCAGTATTCTCCCAAGTCCAATACATCCAATACATAGACAAACTAAATTGCCCCATATTTCCACACTGAAGACTAAGTAGTACGTACATCTACAAGAGAATAAACGACACCATCCTCTCGCTGAAGCGAGACCCACCCCCTCGCCTCGCAGCAAGGTGTCCAAGCGTTCGAGCGCGATTAAAACTGTTATTTACCCCTCTAAAGGGGAAGATCACGGCAGAAGGTCTTAGAGACTGGAGGCAGTTGCTGGAAATCCCGGCAGAGTCAATGAATCCACGAGGTGCGAACACTTCCGGCTTGCAGAAGCTGGGCACGGGGGTGGTCGCAGGGTCTCCCATACCCAGGGCACTCATTAGGTATGGAGGACCATGGGTCTCGATTGAAATGAAGACGAATCGGCCGAGACTGCCCCCGCCGGGGTGGGTGTTTGCGCACGGCGACGCGAATGAAATCGCGGCGAAAGAAAGGGAGAAAGATAGCCCTCGCCGGAGAAGGAACGAGAAGGAGGTGAACGCGTAAGCAATCTCAGAGGGTAGCTCGCAACCCTATAAAGCCTGTGGACCCTGGCCGTATCGACACCATTCGCCGACGAGTCTCGAGATAGGGTGCACTCGAAGAAAGGATGATCGGTTCCGTGCTGCTGCAACCCTCGGGCGCCACCTCGGCCTGCGCTCTGCTCTGCCTGGCTTACCTGGTCGCCTGCACCTCCGGCGAGTACGGTAAGTACGCCCTCAAGTGGACTTCGGCGTGTGTTGGATTTAAAACGCTCGGGGATTAGTGTCACTTCAGTCTGATTCTAGATGGCCTTAATCAGATTAAAGGTTTTAAATTATTCTATATATCTGGAGATATCTGTAACTAGCTACACTTGCTCGTTTTGTTTTGTTTCTTACCTGTAGATTTAGGTAGCTTCTAATTTGTATGGTCAGGCATAGTAACAGTCTACTCACTACTAGGGCTGGGACTAATTGTCCAATTTTTCGGTATTCGAATATTCGAATACTTCAGTTGCTTAATTATTGGACGAATATAATTCGAATATCCAAGTGTTCGAATAATATTCGAATATCCAAGTGTTCGAATAATATTCGAATATCCAAGTATTCGAATACTAATGTATTCGAATAGTATGGTGTGAATTATAAATCAAGTTCTTTAGGTTCATTTGTCAGAGTGAAATCTTGTAAGCAAATTTTGACCCACTTCATACCATACTATTCGAATACATCAGTATTCGAATACAGCACTATTCGAATAGTATTCGAATAATAATATTCGAAGTTTATTCGTAGCATTCGAATACTTGTAAAATATTCGAATATTAAATTAATCGAATAGTCCCAGCCCTCCTCACTACTCGCTGCATCTCGCATTTCACAGAAGCATGTACAGCTGTCTGAATACCTAGGCTATTTAACCCTCTAGTCACTAGAGTCTAGTGCATAGATTTTTTATTCGGTTGGAAAAATTAGACTACTCTCATTTGGGGATGAAAAGGTCGAATCCGATGTCAGTTTTCAATCTGGCGGAAATAATAATAATAATAATAATAATAATAATAATAATAATAATTTTCGCAGCGTGCGTAGCTCAAAAATGCACTTCAAACTAGATTTCTGTCAAATTGAAAACTCAGACTGACATGTTTCTTAGACCAATATGTGCGCTGTGGCACTATTTTTAGGGCTGGAAAATGAGAATTCCCAACACCTGGATTAAAAAAGTTCCTGCCTTAAGGCAGGCGTATAGCACTACAGGGTCAACTTGTATCTGCACAGTAATGGAGACGTTTTAGTGGGGCAGCTTGATAAGGGTTGAATGAATTATCTGCGCAGAAGGAAGGGAGGCCCCGAGCAGCGTGACCAACGACAGGACACCGAACAACGAGTTCGGCTCGTGCACCGATGGCAAGTGCATGAAACGCACCTCGCAGGACATCACGAGCGGCATGTGGTTCGGGCCGCGACTGGGCAGGCGACGAAGAGCCGAGAGGAAGCTGGAGGTGGACCCGGACCTCGAAGCCCTCGCGAACATATTCGACGGCGCGCGCTGGGCCGTCATCACAATTCCAGGTATTTCCGTTTGCCTGCTTATTTCCGTTGCCGTTTCGCGCGTTATTGTTCCGGCTATCCCGCGGTGTCCATCGTTCTTCCGCGAAGAAGATATAAAAATTGCAGGCCTCCAGAAATGGAGTGCAACGCAGGCTTCGACCAAGGCTACTTGATACCAGAGATACCTCGTCAACTTTTCTCGTTATTCTATACTAATTGTTGTGGGCGATCACAATTATCCGTGAAAATGAACCTTCTCGAGGAAACTTTCTTCGTAGGAGATACATAAGGGCTTCCGCAGACTTTTCTTCAGGGGTGGGGAGGCAATTTTGAGAAATAGGCAAGTTGATAGGCGACGATTGGTTGCTTCATTGCGCCAATTTAATTAACACTAGAACTACCGATATTAATATATACCTATTTCTACCAGACCAGTCACAATGACTGGTTATTTATCAAATACGTTATGCAAGGAAAATATACCTCTATTCATACTTTTTTAATTTTTATATTGTTAAAAACTATATACATAATATTATACATATTTATACTACTTAGAAATACACTTATTTCATGCTTACAGAAGATATGGTAAATTTATTATAACAAGTTATATAAAACCAGTCATTTTGACTACTATTTTTGGTAGTTCTAGTATCTAAAATTTAAAATTGAGATTTAAAAGTATTCTCTTTTGTAGTATGAACTTAATAAAAATTAGTTTTTAAAAATGATCGATTTTTTGTTAAGCCAGGGGGCAACTACCCCCTCCTTGCCCCTTTCCCCTGCGGACGCCCGTGGAAATACCTACAAAGAAGTTTCGTTTTTGAAAGGAGAACAGAAAGTCCCTCGCTTCCAGGAATAATTAGATCGCTTTGCATAAGCTCCCAATCGATTTTACGAATGAAATTTTTTCCAGGAGGGGAGAAACGTCAACCGCCCCAGTTCACTCCCCGCTTGGGTCGAGAATCGGGGGAGGAATTCTTCTCCTATGGCTTGCCCAGGGATCAGGAGGAGCTGTACGCGGAGGAGCAGATCTTCCCACCACTTTTCGCGCCGCGTCTCGGACGCCGACTACCCTGGACACCGTCGCCGAGGCTGGGTCGACAGTTACACACCATCCTTGATAAGCCCAGACAGTACCCCGAGGACTCGCGCTTCTGAGACTTGCCCATTCAATCGAACACAGCAGGATAGCCGAAGACATAGTGTGATTGCGTCGCGAAAACGAGAAGATAAAGGACAATTGTATTTATTTGTATGATAAAAAAAAAGAACAATGCTCGACGGGTTTCCTTCATTTTCAACCCTCTCAGCCTTTTCCTTTACTTTTGAAATAAGGAACGTAAGTGCGGGTAATGTGGTTCACTTAGGATCCATAATTTCTTTTTAAAAGAATTATACGTATTGTTGGGAACTCTTTGTTTTATGGGAACCTATGAATATTAAACTACAAATGTTGTATTTTGAGTAATAGGGCAGATGTCCGAATTACTACCAGTGTCCTTATTATTGCCACTTTAATTGTGCTACTTAAAAAAAATCTAACGTTTAAAGATTAGTGTTCAGTAATAGATAATAATAAGATGAAGAACAGTCCCAATTCAATAATCTTTTTTTCTACCTACATTATTCTTTATACGTTACATTTTTTATTAAGTAAAATAAATCAAGTGACAGCAGTAAGAACACAGTAATTTGGACGTCTACTCTATAATATGAACACAAGAAACGAGAAAATTTTTAGATTTTTAAGAACCAGGGAAAAATAACGGCTTACCCATATAATCTGCTGGGCCTTATTACCCGAGCTTACCTCAGTCAAAGTGATAGATTACTCATTGACAAAAGAGTCGAGTGACTATCAGTCGACAGTAAAATATCCACAGGACCACTGTCAACTTAGGTACGCAGTGCTCGGTCTGTTTAAATATTCCGGTCGATTTAGGAGCAGGTAGTACCTACGGCTTACTAGCTCTAGTCTTCGATTTTCGTGGATCCGGGCGCTTGACTCGATTAAAAAGATGTTCCCGTGTTATTCCTGTCTGTCCAGGATGGTGGATGGTTACTCGAGCAAAGAGAGGCGGAAAGTTAACTTGTATTTCCCGAGCTTTATGGTTACGAGCAGAGTCTACGCCGCCACATGGCCCACGGTAGTTCCGGTCGAGGAATTACACGCGTAGTTGCACCCCCCCTCTCCACCCCCAAAGATGTTTCCCATCTTCGTCGACCTTATTCGCTTCCTTCCTCCGCCGAGGCCGGGAATTTAAGCCTGCCCAACCTTAATTGAAGCTACTTCAAGAATGAATCTACCCTTGCTCCTTGCCCCTCTGCAATTGGAAAGGGACGCTCTTGCATTTGGGAAGGAAAAGATTAGTTAATTAGCGGCTTAATTTTTTGCATGGAGATGGAGGTGAAGGAAGTACTTTTTTATTCACTCGTTCGTAATGAGGTGTTATTGTAAATAATATTGTTGCATGTCTCAATTACGAAAATACACATGATTTCCTCTGAAAATTCATAATCCATTAATTATCCGCAATACTTCAATTTAGCGAAAAAAGAGGTTTCGTTCAAGAATCCACAAATCCACTAATATCTCAATTTACTCTCAATCAACGTTTCTACATCCCTCGCAATCAAGGGCGTCCGGGGACTTGTATCCACGGAGGCGGGGGGCAATTTTGGGATGATGGTAAAGAAAAGTATACCCCTCATGCTTTTTTAACCCATTTTGTAGTGCCAATTTGAATAAAGATTTAAAACCGAAATTTAAGAATGTTCCCTTTCTTAGTGTAAACTTAATAGAGATCAGTTTTGAAAAATAAGCAATCTTTTTCTCAAAAGCAAGGAGAGGGCAACTGCCCCTTTTGCACCCCCCTCCGGACGCCCATGCTCGCAATAAACTCCAGCTACATCCATTATACATCCACAATTAATCAGAAAATTGTTTATTTATTACTTGATAATATCACAGACGAGGTATAGGATAGACCTATCACGTTATGGATGTTCGTGTCGCCACCCAAACTGTGTTACCGACCCATAATTTGAGGACCATAATCATGGAGTGGCATCTGCTCATGAACAGCGTCCAACTCAGCAACTACTCTGAAATGTGTTGAAATGCTAAAAGGTGTGTGCGTGCGTGTCTACGTCTGACTTCTTCAGAACTTCTTCTTTTCGAAAATCCATTTCACGAATCAAGACATTATGGCATAGACGAGATATAGGATAGACCCATCACGCAATGTAATTTTGTGTCACACGCTCGGGGGGCTCGCGAGCCCCCTTACCATCTTCATGTCACACCCATCGTTATCGATTCAGTCTAAAATAAGATTGTAACGCTACACGTGGCAGGAATTAGAATTCAATACGGGTAAAATAGATCATTTGAAATCCGCAATTTACAAATCGAGCGCCACGGAATTCGGACATTCAAAAAAATTTCGAGCAGCCGTATTGGGCGCTTAATGATTCTGAACATTGATAGAAAAAAGGAGTGGCCCCTTTGGGCGTTTAATACTTTTCAATTTTAATGAGAAAAGAAACGGCAGCCTCTATGGACCCTTAACGATTCTCAAGACTGATAGAAAGAAGGAGTGGCCCTTTTGGGAGTCTTATACTTCTCAATTTTAACGAAAAAACGGCAGTCACTATGGGCGCTTAAGTATGCCTAATTACAAGACGGAAGAACAGCAGCCGCTTTGGGCGCATAATAATTCCAAATTTGAATGTGAAAAAAAACAGCCTACAAAGCAATACCTACTACTAAAATACAAATGGGGGATCACTGTTATAAATTTAAGGCAACGATTTTCCACCACGGTAAAAGTATTACCGATGGCCATTACACGAGTATGGTAAGGGGTAAGGGCACCACGTGGGTATCCGTTGATGATTTACGAGTAGACAAAAAAGCTTGGCCACGAAATGCTAAAAATGCATACATATTATTCTTCGAAAGGTATTAATAATTGTGGTTGTGCATACAGTTCAATGTTAAATACGTTCAGCGCCAAAGGCTGTTTTCAGCGCCATAACCTATTTCGCGCACCATGTACTGTACACAAAGTACTATACATATATAATACATACATACTTTGTAAAAAGAAATGAGATCCTCATAAAAAAAAACTCCGAAAAAGTAAAAAAAATACGCCAAGCACATGATAAAATCGAGGACGGAAACGAATAAACACAAAAAAATAGAAGAAAATATACATTGTAAAGAAAGATGTGAAATCAGAATGAGCTGCAAGTACATAATAAAGGTGCTTTCCACTTGCGCTTAAGATGACACAACTACATATACGCAACTAAAATGTTGTGTTCATACATTCCATTACTCATATCGCCGACATTTTAATAATGTGAAGATAAAATGTAACATCTAGACATTTGCCTAGATGTCCGCGGCCTGGAAGTCAAATACTTTGTCGTGCCACCTCTTCTAGTATCATGTACTCCTATTAACTCGGCGAATTTCCTGGTCAGAATAAGCATTTGGGGATAACGTAGGGATCGCGGTCGATAAACTAACCTCTAATATAATGGCTGTTTTTAGTAATAACTATGTAGCGCTTCGTAAATAAAACGCATACGTGGGATTGCCGAACGTAGTCACAAGACTATATTCTCATATCCACCCGTAGAAATATATAAATCATTTTGAAACGATCGAGAATCCTTTAAACGCAGCGGGGGACTTGTAACTTCGTTCAAAAACCCTTCTTAGCCAGTGGCGGATCTTTGAGCCTTTCTTGGGGGGGAGGGGGGGCGAAACGTGTAAAAGTACATACCTACATTTTTTCATTTTCTTTTACCGACCCCCGCTGAGCATGCAAATCGTGAACAGCTCGGCAAATATACATTGTCAACACATTAAGTGTATACCTAACAAGTGTTTCAGAATGTGACATAATTTTTTTATATTTTATTTATATTTTATTATTCTTAGGGGGGCGATCGCCCCCATCGCCCCCCCCCCCCGTGGATCCGCCAAATTAATGCCTTCTATACACGCCTTATTAAGAGAATCTAATGACTCGAATGTAATTACTGTTGAGAGAGAAGATTTGAAAAATCTCACACGAAATGATTGAATGATTGTGAAATTAAAGAATGCTCGATTTGCAGTTGCATCTATGCACCCCACGACACTCATGCCACTTTCTGCGAGGCTTAGATATAAGAATTAGATTTTACTGTAAATTACAATGTCGGCGGTGAACTAATACTCGGGGCAAATAGAATCCAATTACAATTACTTCGCTAAAATGATTAAATAGTGCATTAGAAACTTGCGGGAATGTCAGTAACAGCGTTAATTTATAATACTTTTCGGTATACGATACGTGAAAGGGTTCTGCTACACACAAAGTACTAATAAAACAATTTGTCATCTTGTAATTTATAGCTTGCACGAGCTTTGAAGAAATATCATTTTTGAGCGCCGTATTGTCTTGATCCCTGAAATGCATTTTCGGAGAGAAATCCGCATGAGTCGTTGACAAATCGAGTCAAAGCGTAGCGTAGCGAAAGCCTATGTCAAACTCACACTTTAAACTAGTCACACGTATAAAAGCACGCAACACACTTTTCAGTGACGAATCTTTTTACGTTGCTGTACCACTTTTAAAAATGTTTAATAAGTAATATGTAACGCCTTATTTGAAATATGCATTTTTGTGAACTAAAGAACATATTTTCAAAATTTATCTATAACTATTTACTTTTTATTTATTTTTGCTAAATAAAGGAACATTTCATTTTACTCTTGCAAAATTTATTTGGATTGTTCGAATTTGACGAGTTGTATGAGAATTGGATTTAAGCATTTATTTATTTATTTTTATTTTTTCAGAATTTATTCAGATTGTTGGGAATTGTATAAGTTTTAGATTGATTAAACATTTTTAAAGGGAGGTGGCTTGATTAGCGGGTGAATTTAGTTGTAAAGTAAATGGAAAATATGATTCGAATCACATTGCTCAGTTGTTGGGAGGGTTAAGACATTAAGATGATGTCGGTGTTTCACAGTTTGCAGGTTCAATAATCAAAGACTAAACGACAGGCTTTCTTTTGCAGCTCGGTTTTTTTGTCCTTTTTTTTCGTTTTATTTTATGCATTCGCAAACGTTACAACCTTTCTACGCGTACAGGATTCGGAGATCGGTCACACGACACTCTCGACTCACCACCCTTTTACACCCTTATCGTACATATACCTAGGCAATGCGTTACATCTACAATATGTAAATTATATATATATATTTTTATATAGATATCTGTAATTTTCGTTTACTTTATCTCTCCTCCTCTATCACATACACGCGCTCACGTACACAACCCCCCTTCTCACACGGCCTCTCGCTATTCCCATACTCCGCTACAATGCTCTTATACACTATACGTATGTATACCTCGTATTTACACGGTCGACTTCAATCGACGCAGCAGGATCGATTTACCATTCGTTTACTCATCGCTCCTCTTTAATGCAAAAATATCGTCGGTACGGTCAGATCGTAAGAAAAACCTCCCTACCCATTCTCTACGTGCGCCTCGTGGCTAAATCTGAGAAGTTACATCGGTAAACGATAATAGTCGGTTCGATTCCAATCCCCCTGGCTACCCAATACAATATTATTACAAGCACCCACGCGATTTCGTCCTCCTCGAATATTTTACAACCTCCCCGTATCGAAACCCCCTCGGCAATTACCCGAGGTAAATAAGCCTACTCTACTACAGGGGACGTCGCGCGGATTCTCTTCCATTAGATTAGAGATTAGAGTATTAGACGTTGTCTCTACCGCGACTACTCGCTTCACAGTAGACAGTGGTCGACGTTAATAGTCCGTTCGGCGCCTTCTATCCTCTCCTCGGCTTTGTCTTTCGTACATTTGTTAAAAAACACGCGAAGAAAACTCTAACGTTAAAATGCCTCGGTTACCACCCTCTAAGTTCTCAGTCGATCCTAATCGTTACTCGGCTAGCGCCACCTAATCGCGTGTACCCGTCGCTAATAGTGTAAAAATTGTAAAAACCGTTTCTGATATATCGCGAGATGTCCTAGAAGTCCCGTGAACAGTCGCGCCCCGAACAGCTGATCGGCCGAGGGTCGCCGGCCCTTCTTCCTCTACCGTCAAAGTATCGCTGGCGTCGCGATCCAGACTGGAGCCTCGGATCGAATTTCGGTCGAAGGCACACTATCGCGAATAAAAAATCTGCCTCGGTTCCTTGTGACACGGGAAACGGCATGATTAGGGACAGCAAACGTCTCTTCGTCCTTCTCGACAGTATCCATATCGCATCCTCGCGTCTCTTCCATTGTTTCGTGACTCTGGGAGTCGATTCGGGAGACACCGGCTGACCGAATAGGGCAGAGTTGCACAAAGGCCCGCTCGGAGCTGTTTGCGATTCTGGGCGCCGAGCGGCTCCTTGCGCACCTCTGGAGTAGCGAATAGCGAAAGCTTATTTCACCGAGCGTCTTTCGGGATACGTGCGCCTTCGATCGAGATGCACCGTGGACCATTTCTTTCGCGGGACTGATAACAGACAGTGGGAAGGGAAAGAGGAGAAATTCTCCCGCTTTTAAAACCTCAAAGCTCCTCTTCCCCAAATCCCGCGCATTTCCCGCTACGATCCTTTACTCGTGTTTACAGGTCTCGTGAGAACGGTTACAACTAAAAGAACAAACGGAACGAGCGTATTCAGAAGGGGAATAGAACGGAAAGACGATCGTCAAGACGAAGATACACTAAATACAAGGGATTAATCGCGGTCAAAGTATGAAAACGAAATATATACATATATAGCAGGGCTGGAGTTAATCTTCGTGTACAAAGTGTATCTTATAGGAAACATTCCTTCTTCATTATTTTTTTTTTATACATTTTCATTTAAACCCCGTTATCTCCCACCGGCAACCCCCCACCCGCGTAAGTGTACGCTTAAGGCTTAAGTGTAAAGTTAACGTTTATATACGCACACACACGGATACGCGGATGTATGTATGTATATAAGTAACGACGTATGAATTCGTAGCGTGTACAGTGCATTCCTTTGCTTCGCGACAGGACATCGGCCTGGCGAGGCGATTCCATGGACTTCCGGCGAGGAACTATTTACATTATCTCGCCACAAGATCGTCGTTCGCGGAAGAAAGCAGTATTCGGCAGAATTCCCTTTCCATTCAGATTCCGTTCCCCATCCTGTACTGTCTCTCCGCTACCTTCGTCCACCCGACCGTTGTATTCTGTTGCGTTACGGGGAGTCTTGCCCCTGCTAATCGTCACGGGAGAATTGATAATCGCGATCAATTAAGCAACACACTGCCGGCAAAATCCTGAGACACCCGCGTTCTCGTTTTGGCAACTGGAAGACTAATCCTGAGGCACTTTTGTTCTCTCTCTTCTAGAATTATAAATTGTCCCGTGTGCTTTTACGCTCGTACTTTCCACTGATGTTTGAGGGTCAATAACCAATTCAAAAGTTTAGGATTTTTTTTTAAAGAAAATCGTAACGGATAAGGTAAAAATTCTTTTTAGTATTGATTTATGCATATTTTAAGATGCTAGAATTTTTGTTTTATTGTTTTTCTCTGATATAATCTTGAAGCAATAGGCGTGACTCTGACGGCGATGAAAGCACGGAGTTCAATATATTTCAAGATACTCATCTGAAATTAAAAATCGAAAGTTTTTCTTAAAATATTTGAGTGTGGTTATCGTATTACCATGAAGATGCGATGATTAATACAGATTTTAGTAAAAGTGTCCTGAAAGCGGTAATTTCTTAAAGTAAATAAAATCAAATTGAGTGGACCAAAAATTATGGAAGTTGGTAATACGACAGCGAGTGCATTTAAGAAAAGAATCCCGAAAGAATTTTTGAAATCTGTTAATTAGTTTTTTGTTTTTATGTACACCGTTAGTTATAGTTATTTATTTAAAAAAAAAAATTGACCATCTTTAAATATGTATAAATCAATACGAAAAAGAGCTTTTACCCTCTGTTACAATTTTCTTTCGAGAAAATTCTAAATTTTTGTGAAAATGTACCCTTAATTGAATCCCTGAAACGAGGCTATCCTTGCAGCAAGAAAGTTCAACGCTGCGATGCGTGAAATCGTTGGAGCTTGGAAGGTTTGAATGGCGTTGCAACGGCGACATCGTGATTAAACTTAAAGCGTTAATATATTAAAGTAACAACGAAGAGTGAAGCGCTTCGGAACGACGGTTTGGCGGGAGTACAGTACAAGAAGGGGATGAGATCGTGGAGCTTGAGTGACCATTTAGATCATCAAGGTCTGAGCTGTGACAAGCGCGTGATAACGATCGAACCCTAGCGAGATTTATCTTTACTTCTTAACTTAGCTCGATTTAAGCCTACGTTCATTCATTTTTTTTGCAGCTTCGCTTTTTTCTTCATTAAATCGTTGCCTTACAAGTGCGTAGTCACTCGCTTAAAAGCTAAGGTAGCTAAACCTACGTCGCCGAGTACGAAATGGCAAAAAATGGAGGCTACGAACGTGTCCTATGTACAGAAAATGCTTCCCCTTAGCGATTCTTCTGGCACCTTTCTTTACTCCTCCTGGCATTCATCCACGCGCCCCACGGCTCGCGTTTACTCTCGCTTTGTGCTAACCGATCTTCGTCCGTTCGAAGTTCTCTTCCTTCGCGCTCGGAGACAGCTGAATGCTCCTCCCTTTCCCGCCATTCTTATTGCTACTACGCGTCGTTTCTCTCGAATTCAAACAGACTTTTGTTGTGTAAAAAATTCTATTCACCCCCAGAGACTCTAGCAACGCGGGAACCAAACTCGATGGAAGCTTGTCCCTTTGGGACAATCATGTCTTCCTTTCCATACGATTTGCTTGAAACTCAATTACCACTGGTACTCAGAAGCCTGGCTTACAATTAGAGTCGGCACTTCGAGGGTTCCGTTATTGCGTTCAGTTCTCTGAAATCGGTTGCGCTAATTGACTGCTGAATCTCGAGAACGTGTTTCACTGTAATACCGTCGTTGTTTTACAAATAATTTTACTCGGACCTCTGGTCGACGTGTAGAATCGTTTGACGAAACAAGGACTGCAGGGGATTAGAAGTGGACGCAGCGATGGCAATGAAAATTTAAAACAAGTAACGAGCGAATTGTTCACGTCGCGGTGTTTTTCATTGCAGTGTTTATCACAAGTAAATTGATTCGAACGGACGTAGGAACTCTGAAACGATCGATCGCTATTAAATACGAATCGCATTCGCCGCGATCGGTACGAGGAGATAAGTTTCTGAAGGACAATCGACGCGCAACTAATCGTAACGTGTGCAAAATACATATACATATATATTTCATAATTATAATTCATTTAAAGAGCCAACAAGTATCGATTAAATATTACGAACTAAGGGAATCGAATGAACTTCCATCGATTTTACGCTGAAGTCGCAGAAGGAGTCTGGAGACGAGATTGTGAACGCAAGTACGGACTTTATGAAACTCTTGCGAACATTCGTGGGGAAGACGATGGAGGGGAAGCGAGAACGCGAGAAACGGGGAACGTTGTATCACTTTTTCTACAAATACCATCCTTTAAAAACATGTACCAAAAGCCTCCTAATAAAGCCAGACGATCCTCCGTTGCGTTAAATGTTGAAAGGCGATCGCCGTTATAATGCACAATTTCGGATGTTTCGCGAGTCATAACATTGGATAATGAACAATTCATGAATGAGCATTAAGTTTGCAGACAATTCCCACAATTTCCAAGGAACCGGTGGGCGGTCCCCAAAGGTAAAATGCCTCTCAGATACTGAATTATACAATAGAAAACACGATCACAGCTTTTTGAAACCCAGGTGAGGGTGTTCAGGTAATTCGCTCGCAATTCCCAATCGTTACGTTCGAACGCGGAGGGCTTTCAGTACAATCTGCGTCGTTAATTTTACTGGAATCTATGAACACAGGGAAAATTAATTGACCTCCGGTCTGAGAATGAGATCTCGAGTAAAACGGTGGGTCGATGCCGTGTTTCGATAGCTGTTTCACTTTTGTCGTTAAACTTGCTTTACAATTTTTCTTGGAAAAAAGAAGCAGACGCCTCCCCCCTTCTTCTCTGGAGCCTTCGAGGGCTTGAGAAAATTTCTGATCCAACACTCAATTTTCGAAATTTCCTCAGCGGCTCCCGGCTGAAGAGAATTCGGACGAAGTTCGACGTGGCCCCTCTAAACTCGGGCCGTGATTAGATTCCCTTTAAGGCCACTGGAAAAGAAAGAAATTTAGTAGAACTCGATGAGCTGTCTCGATAGCCGCATTTCGTTTCACTATAACTGTTATCTAGTTGAACACCGTCGAGATTTTTCTACGCATTTACATAACAATTACATTGGTTCTTAGTGAGCGTCGCGTTCCATCCGACGAGCGGGCCGCGGAAATAAAACTACGTAGTGCCTGTGTTGTTCTCACCAAGCAGAAGAGTGTCGTTTGAATGTAAAAAACATAAGAAACTCGTTGCCAGAGTAAGAAATTAATGGAAGCTTCCATCGCGAGCATTTGAACGCCTTTCGTATGCGTATATGAACACAAGGGGAGCAGCGAGCCGCCTGCTCGATGGGCGTTGCTATTGCTTTTGGCGTCCTCCGATCCCTTTCGGATAAAATGTACAATTCTCTTAAAAAAAAAAAACGGAACAAATGTTCGCTTGGTAAAAAAATGACCCCGCGATAGTACGATACCGTTAAAGATGATGGCTTTTCACCTTTCGCCTGACTTGGCGTTCGCAGCGCGTTAATGGTACGGAATAATGTTCAACAGAAACTCAACTTTTTCACGGTAAAATTTAAATAGACGAGCATTTTTCGCGCGACAGTGCTTCTTATAAATTTACGACAAATACGGGACCCAGCCGCGCGTGATCCTTATTTGTAAAATAAAGAAGACAAGGGCGACTGTGACGGTGTCGTTGATTAAGGCTATATTCCAATCCGAAGATCAGCTTTTTTTCTTTTTTTTTTCTCGAACGTTACTTTTGCAGAACGATGCGTTGACTCAGTGCGTGACTAGTACATTAAACAAAACAAGAAATAAAAGAGACGAGAACGGATCTGTAAAGATGCCAGACATCTACGTGCGATTCACGCGTGATGCAATTTAATGTCGACCCTCCAACCCTTTCGCTATTAACAACAACGTGGATAATTAAAAAATTGTCGACGAGAAATTGTGATAATGAGTTATTACGAGAATGTGCCAGCCATTCGTGTTTTGAGATACTTTCTACTGTCGCACTTACGACCGTGAATATCATAATTTCAGATTCAAACGCGGCTATAAAGTACTGGTAAATGGTTAATTATTTAACCATCTTTGAACTAAGCCTGATTCTAAAATTCTAGTACTCACGGTCCCAGGCACGACACTACTGAATTAAATCTTTAGCTTGTGCTTCCTTTTTTAAATAACAGAATTGGTCTAAAACTATTCATTCTTAATTAAGAGTACAATAATTCCTTTCATTCGACACTGAACTTGAAAACCAATTTTGCCCACTTATAAATCCTAGCTAGCCTAATTACATTCCTAAGTAACCGTACGCTTAACCATAACTCCTACGTAAACCTGTTATTTCTTATATAGGATCGATATTCAATCAATTCAATGCTTTCGTTGCACGATTAAAAAGCTCTAACATCTAAGCGACAGGATTCCAATGTTTCTGCTTCGACCTCGGTCGCTGGACGAGTTCCAGAGTTGCTGTTCTATCACCGGACACTGCCCCACGTAATCCACTCGGAAATTCTGCCCAGCCTCTTCGAGAATTTCGATTCGAAATTAGCGGAATCAGAAATAAAATTTCCGGTCGACTTTCTGGATCGTGGCTATGAACGTAGAACGACTTCTATTTAGCAATATTGTCAAAATTAGACAATAGAAAGGCTCCCTCTCGAATACGAGCACTCTGTGCCTATGGCTGGCAAAGAACCGAGAGCCAACGAGATCTTCAAGTCTGCAAATGAATCTCTGACTGTTACGTTCGAATTCTTAACATTAATTCTCAGTTACTGGTAACGGAAAGTAAACGCCAGACAAAGTAATCATTTCGATCTAGAGCGTGTATAAAAAATCTTCGCTCCTTTGCCATCTCACTTTCCTTCTTCTTCAGCTTGAAATCGTTTGGTTCGACATTAACATTCAGATTGTGCGAAACCAAACACCGGTATCGAGAGTCACATTCGTCTTATTAAAAAAAAATAGCCGCGTAAACTTCTATGTATAAAATATAATAATTCGTTCTGCACCGGCCACGGACTGAGCAAATTTCATTTGCTAATGTGACATTTCTTGCAATTCCTTTTTTTTCTCTCTTCTATTTCATTCGGGCATTGAAACTACCTAACAGCCAAAATTCATTTGAAGAATTGATTGCCACTCTTTTCTTCTTCTTTTTTTCCTGGAAGAAACGTTTAGCCTAATCGATGCGATTTTTTTAACGATTCAATATTGTGAAATTATACATCATTTACATAGAGAACCTGACGTAACATGCTTTACAAGTTTAAAAAAAAAAAGTAACTACCACGTACTGCTATAAAAACATTTGTACATTTTGTGATGACGTTCTCCCGACATCATCGAATGCCGGTGACGATACACGCGCTTTATTCCGAGTACCCGGAATTTCGACCGTATCTGACATGCACCTCGGCAAAGTTCTGTGTGTGGTTATATTTCTCAAAGAAACGACAGAAGTTTAACAATTCAATAATTAGTATTACTCATTGAAAATCAAGAAACAATAATACGATGAATAAGCCAACGGTCGCATTAATTCAGTTGCTTTCTCGACACCGATCAGACAAAAAAAACAAAGATCCGGCGCTCGTCATTTACTGTTTAAAGAGTTCAATTATATTCCGCGACATAACGAGGACGCGGTATTACGAAACTAGCGAGACATTTGAAGAACGCCACGTTCGGAAATCGTGAAGCAGTAAAATCACCGATTACTTCGCGACTTTAATCGTAAAAAGTACAAGTGTGGCATTTCGGCGTGCTTTGGGAAATGGTAATCGAATGACGGCAGAACAGAGAGTCCTTTCATCGGCAACTGATGGAGCAAATTTCTGCAAAGGACGTTATCATTCCTTGCACGATACTTCGGACCAGCAACGTTATTCCCCTCTCTTTGCGGCGAAACATTCGAATCTGTTGACAGTGCCAAGAAGCTTTGCACGTTCGTAGTCGTGCCTGTGGCCCCGGAGATTGCCCGTGACTGTGGCTCTCTCATTCTCCACAATGAGCCCAGCATCCGAGCATCCGTAGGACGAACTGAGCAGTGTATCGACTCGAGTTCGGTACACCATCATTCCCGTTAAGCGAGGAACATAGCCGGAATATATCGGTAAAATACAACCTTAACGGACTACCTTAAGAACACCTCCCGCGTACATGTCTGAGGGGGCGAAGGTGCGTGTGCCTCCGCCACCTTCGCCTTATAGCGTTTCGTTTTCTCATTACTATTTATTTCCTAACGATCCTCAACGCCAAGGACGTGCTGATATTCGTATGTACATATGCAGACAGAGAGGGAGAAAGAGAGTTTTGTGCTCATTCTCTTACACTCTAGTGCACCGTGTACTCCTGCTGTTATTTCGAACGGGTCTCTTCTCTCTCTCTCTCTCTGTTAGAGCAAACATCCTATTCATCCCCTCTCCCCCCCCCCCCTGGAGAGCGACGCACTTAACTGTTTCTAGCGATCGAGTAAGTGCCTGGCGCACTTACCCTTCCCGTCTCGAGGCGATCACTTTTGGGACACCGGCGTGCTGTCGATCTTGATCGTGACCGACTTGGCCTGCTCGGGCTTGCCAGTCGACTGCAATCGATCTCTGGCAGTGTTCTGGCACTTGCTCACCTCCTGAGCCTTCGCGAACGAGCCGGAGTTCTGTCTGCTTCGGGGCTGCTGTTTACTGAGATCACGCTGGCTGGCCGACGAGAAAGGAGCGGCGTCGTTCCGCCGCCTGGAATGGCCCAATCGGCCCGAGCCGAACGAGTCGGCGCGGTTCCGGAACTGCGAAAGGTTCACCGCGTCCACGCGACACTTCTGCCCGGCAGGATTGTTCTCGGCGCTGGTGGTTGGCAGCGTTACGGTACTGGAGCCGCCGGACAATCGGCGGACTCTGCTTGTCGGCGAGGCGTCGCCGCCGCCCGCGCTCTCAGATACGCTTCTGTTGCGCCTCTTCGCCGCCTGGGATCGCGAGTTCGCGGCGAATGCCTGCAGCATCTCGTTTATCTGGGGCTGCAACAGACGGATCGGTCGTGAAGCTTAGGGATTCGAAGGGAGATTCGGAGTCTTGGACGCTTCGAAGTGTACCAAAGCTTACCTCGACAACCCTGAAATCTTCAATGCTCTTAAATTTAGACAAATACTCCTGTAACTTGGCGTCCACTTGAAGTTGATCGGCCTGTTTGTAATACTTTAAGAACGCCCAGAATTTTTCTAGCCCGTACAGCTGACCTGTAATAGTTCATGAAAATTTTCTATCGTGTTCATTGCCTAAGAACGTGATGCACAATTTAGCTGTTAAAAGAGCTTTCACGCACGGGTAATAAATTCACTCACCGCTCTCGTAATCCTGCACCGTTTCGACTTGGAAGTCTTTGTAAAGCTGGTGTCTGAACCTCTTCTCCAGACCGTAACTGTAGAATCTGAAAAGGCATTCCAGCCCGTATCGGTAGCCTTCGCAGGCGTCTTCTTTGGCTAAACTTCTAAACTCCTCGTACATGGTGCGATTGAAATTCTCCCGCAAAAAGAACGACCAGAAACGGAACAGCGTGTTCATCTCTTGCGACTGGCCAATTCCAAGTCTCTTGCGTTCTGTAACACACGACACACGTGATTAATATTTCCATCCTTGAGCTAGTAGCACGTTCGTAGATTAGTTAGAACATTCTCAGATCTTAATTTCTCAGCACAATTGTCAGTCGGGAAAAGAAGACAAAAATAGAGTTCATCATTACAGTTGATCAGACGATCGTGACGTGTATACAGAAAGCATTTGCGTATTTGTGATTACCTTTTAGACAACGCGAATGGTATTTGTGGTAGACTTGCTGAGTGAAACCATTCTCCTTGAGGAGAGCATGACTCGGGTGCTGGAAGGTGGGCAGAGATTGTGGCGCACTTCCGTAGCTACTTGCGAGGTAGCCTTCGTTGGGACTTGTCCCAGCGCTACTTCTGAAATGTAGGATATAAAATATTTTGAAATGCAGACTTAACGAATGATCTTCTTATCTTTCCTAGCTCTGTTACAGATTCTTGCAAACGTACCCTGTAGAATATGTACGCGGTCGATGCTCTCGCACGTCCATGATCCAGCCGACGTGATGCTCAACAGGTGGGTTATTGCTGTGTCTCGTTTTCCTTTTTCTCGGCGTCCTAGGATCAACCGACGGCTCGTCCTTCACCACAGCGAAGAAACGAGGAACCACGCCTCTTCTGCCATTCCTTCCGAGCCTCGGTTTCTCGCTCCAGCGGTTTCTGTCCCCTCGACGGTCCTTCCTCTCCAGGCTATCGAAAGCCGTTGGCAGCTAGTTTCGAAGGAAATATATTAGCGTGATTCTCGGGTGACGCCTAGGAAAATATATGCCAGAAGATAAATAAAGTACCAGCGTTGGAAGCGACTGCGACACCTCCATGTCTTCCATCGCAGACGGGGGCGGAGGTGGGACTTCTGGATTAGCTTTCTTGGGTGCCTTTGGAGCCATTTTCTCGAAGTCCTCTTGGCTGATCATGTTTATTGTTTTGTAACTTCCAATCGACGAAGAGGAACCGTACTGTATAATCACAGAATATTATAATGTTAGTAAAACTATTCAGGCTCCAGTGTATTATTCAATGAGCATCGAACTCACGCTTTGACCATCCTTTATCCGTAAGTCTTCTTCGTAATAATACAAGCCATCGTTGATAGCTTGCTCGAGATCCTGAGTCATTTTCACCCTAGTTGTCCAATCGCCGGTTCGATTGTGGCCCTCGTGCTTTGGAATCCGTGTCGGCATGGACACAGTTGTTTGTGTGAAAATTAAAAGTTTATTTACATCTCTATCCGACAGCTCGTAATCTTCGTCGTCCTCGGACCTGTGCGATTAATCGCTCGTCAATTCAGAAGCATTTACAGGAGACAGTCGTAGTAAAAAAGCATTAGAGAAGTGGCAACTAACCATTCGGAAAAAGCATTGTGCCGGCCGGTCGGGGGCGGTGTATCGAGCTCCTCGTCAAATTGAAAGTCTAACTCCTCCCTCTCTTCGCTCTTTATGTTATCAACTTTCTCCTTTTCCTCGTTTCTCTCCTTGTGTGACGGTTTCACCCTTCGCCTTACCTATTGTATTTTGACGAACTCGGTTACTACTTATCTCTAACAGCAACGACTTTTTTTTCCAACTAGATCCACGATGAATATCCAACTTTCAACGTGGACGTATCAAAAGAAACTAGAATTTACTTAAACGACATCCTATCACATCTTTTGTTAAATCGCATTCGCACTCTTTTCATACATTTCTAGGACAAGAAGATTCGATCCTAAGATCTCGAACAAGTTGTAAAAGCGGAACTGTGCTATTTCTGTGAAATAGAGAAAAAAAAGCGCGAAGATGTAATTTACATGTTAACGCCGATGTTGCACGAAAAGACAATTTACCTCTTGCCAGACGTCCCCGCTTGACGACTCCCCGTTCACTTGCGCGTCCGGTACCGAAGCTGGACTAGAACACTTGTCTGTCGCTGACGTTTTGTCGCCGATTTTCGAGGATTCGTTGCTCGAGAGCGGTGACAAATCGTTACTCGACGGCGCTGGAATGCTTTTCGCGTCCTCCGACTGCTCCTCGCTTTTCGCGGGATCGCTTCCGTCATTGGGCAGAGCAGGTTCGTTATATTTGCTCGTCAGATCGTTCGGTATGAACTCCGGCACGTCAGGATTTAAACTGTCGCCTATCGACGAGGATATACTTTCCGATTCGCTGACCCTCCCTATTGTCGAGATAATGTGGTTGGATTGAAGAACGCGTGGAACTGGGGGAATAGGAATTGTTGGTAAGGGTCTGGCAGCGGGGCAAAAATCGGATTCGGACGTGGAGAGTATTACTTCATTTTGAGACGGATTCGCAGGATCGGACGACTCCGAGAACACAGGATTTCCAGCTGCGTCAAGGATTGGCCACTTCAATGGTTCTGTTTTCGTTCTGACCTAAAAGTGAAAAACACTTACGTCAATTACCGCCCGCTAAAAATATTTTAAGCACTTTACGTTCAGTAACGCGAGTAATTTCATCGATCATAATTAAATACTCCAATGAGCTTTATAGTTTCTTTAAGATTCAGTTGTAATGAGGTCTACTTTCAAACGCCATTCATCGGACTAAGTCCTTATGGTGTCAGCGAATCCTCATCAATTTGCTCTGGCACAAATCATTAATCCGCTACACGCGTGAAATGCACGGACTTGATTCGTGATTTGTGCCCTATAAGAATTATCAGGGCAGAATTAATTTTACCTTGAATCCATCCACTAGCTCTAATTTCTCGGACTCCATAATCGCTTCGATAACGAGACCGACGTCTGTCGTCAATGTTTGTACACGGTGGAAGGAAGCGATTAAGGTAATGGGTAAAAAGCCTTGTGCGTCCATTTTGCGACGCAGGAAAAAGTCTCTTAAAAGATTTTCCTCACTGAAGTAGTATTCTCTGTAACGATTAATGGGTTTATGATAAAACAACATTCACTTTCAACTTTCCCCCACTTCTTTTCAAGCAAATAATGCTACAAAGTACAAAGCTCACATTTGATTCCTTATATATTCCTTGAGCGTGGTTGTGTCTACCTTAATGTAATTTGTGTTATTGAAATAAAATCTTCCCATGTAAGGCATCATGTAAGCTGGATCCAGATGTCCATATTTATGCATCTGTAAGAATATGTTTTACTTTACAGCAAGCTTCGAAAGCTGGTAAACACCTTTATCTTAGAATGTTTGAAATCAGTTCTACTTTCCAGTGTAACATCAAGGAATATTCTGAGAGATTCCCTTCTTTTTTTTCATCATTGTATAATACAGAGATTACAATTTTAATAGTTACTTTATAAACAGTTACCTGCATATAGTCTGCTGCGTAACTGGAATAGTCCTGGTCATGCCTGTGCCTAAAGCTACCACGATAAGCTCCCCGGCCACCACGTCCTCCTCTCCCTCTGTAACTACGTCCACCACGCCCACCTCTCGTGCTGTACCCTGTCCTGTTATCGTGATCCCTATCTCTGTACGAGTCCGTTTCCGCTAAATGCCACAATTTCAAGATTAATAAACAGCAACCTTCCGAATCCCTTCGCGAATAAAATTTTGCTTGGGCTACGAAACTAAATTAAATATACATCGCGTACCTTCTCCGTTCTTTTCCCTTTGGTGATGATACTTCGGAGAGCGTTCCCGTTTACTCCGGTTCTTTGTTATGTCTATTTCCAGCGGCACCCATTTCTGCTTGCTCACTGCGAAGTTGAGAAGAAACTGTTAAATATCCGCAATAATATCTTTGAATCACAATTAGAAGGAAACAGGTGCGAAAGAAGCAGCTCAGGGAAATATTCCGCTGGTCTCTCTTCTTTCGCGATAGCCGGCAGAACGAAGTGACGATTTATGTACCTTTCTTTTTCTTCTCGCTGCCGTCCGTGTGCTCGTCGCTATCATCTTGGCAGTGGTTCTGCTCCTTGTTCTCCTTTCCTCTGCTTTCGACAGTGGTTCCGCTAGTTTCTTTAGTGCTGTTTTGTTCAACCACACCATTCTGCTTCTGCGTTGTCACAGCTGCCTTCTTCTACGTCAATACATTCCTCGATCGTTAGTATTAATAAAGAAGCTCCGTGGGGCACATTAATTATGCTGTACAGAGTTAGAGCAGGTGAATGTATGAATGCAATAATTCTTCGCGGGTAACAAATACACCCGCGACGAAGTAGCATTCAACTTTGCTCTAGCAAAAAGTCTACGCTCATAGGTACGTGTAAAGATACTCTATAAGTTCTAGCTTCTGCACGAATCATTTCTTCGGAATCGCTGATTCGTTCGCTTGTATTTAAACTTCAAAGGAGTACTGATAAAAGTAACATGTTCTGAGATTACCATTAATGATGTCTTTCTTTGGCGATTCAAAGTGTGAGAAATGTATATCGCTAGATGACGATTACAATATCTATATTGTCCTGCAAAATATTGATTGCTGATGACCTCCAGAGTAACGTAATTTTTATATCTCAACGATTATACACTCGAAAGTGAAAAATGCCGAAATCGCCTGGATGTCATCCTGTTTTATGCTTTAAAAAATCAGTTCCTCGGAGGACTAAACGCAACCGCTCAGAAAAGCAATAAATAAATTTAACCCACCTCTCCTTGAGCTCCCAAGGTTGGCCAATCACCGATGTCCGAGAAGTCGCTCGCCTGATAAATTACCAATTAAATTTGAATTATGTCGTAGAATACAAGGAAATGCTTAATCACAAATAAAAATAATCAAATTCAGTGATAGTAAATAAATGCTTCCTTTTTTAACAAGTTCCTCAACAGTATTAATTTCAATACACAATTACATTACCCGAATAATCTCACGCAGTTGAATTGCGTTGTTATCGCTATCGACGCACCGTTCAATTAACATTATCGCCTACCTTTTGATTGAATTTTCTTCTATCCTTCGATGCTGTGACTATCGTCGGATGGCTTCCGGTGTTGATGCCGTTTTCTGTAACAAAATGGCGAAATATTCCGTCACTTCGGGGCATGTACCGTTCAAAACGCCGAATTCTGAACGTAACTCACGAATTCTTATCGCGTCGCTCTTAATCTATTCGAAACTTTGTGACCTCGATTATCTTCGTTGAGTACACGCGCGTGCTCCATGAATATTTTTATCTATAACCGTTTCGACACGACACAACAGCCTAACGAATCGCCGAAGTCAAAAAAAATATGTAGTTCCTTTTTTATCACCCAGTATTACCGCAAGGATTTATGGCGCTCAAGTGCGCGCGAGTCTTCGCGTAATTTACAATCACGGTCGTGAAAATGTTTTGCAGAAAGATTTGCCCTCCGATACGCGCCCGATGTGATTCCCCCCCCGCAGCACGGAGTCGCGGCATTTCGCAAATGTCCCGCGAAAGCATCCCCCGCGAAAGCATCCCTCGCGAAAGAGCGGCACGTTATCGCGTATTTCCTTATTTTCTATAAATAATCAATGCAGCCTGAGTTAGAAGTGAACAGCTTAACTCTAACCGCAGCGCGTTACGCAAGTGATACAGCCGTAGATTTGCTCGTTGACCCCTTTTCAGTCGAGCCGATCTTTCATTCGCTTCAAAAACACAAATCACCGCGAAAGCGAAAGTAACAAGCCACCGTGTGGCTCCTCGTGTTACAGCCACGATTATCTCCGCCCGCTGACAACGTACCGAGGAAAAACTGCGCGACGATTAGCACCAAACAAGCGCGGTGTAACACGATACACGCAAAAGCAAGTGCACCTTCGCGGCTCTACCTTGCACAATGGGCACTTTTAAAATAAGCACCAACGGAGTTTCGATCGTGCGAAACTGCGATTCCCCAGCGATCGATAGTTTTAAATAAACACGCCAATGGGAGATCGAAATTGTGGCGCGAATATTTTTGGCCACGATAACATGCACAACTAGAATGTACCTAGTGTTTTCTATTTGGCAGTATTTTGCGACGTAATTCTAGCGAACAGCGAGTCGGGAGTCGTTTTCACGGGACGTATTTGAAGAGCGTGTAAAAAGTTCGCTGTAAACATCGGATACTAGTGACTTATTGCCCCCTTCACTTTCAAGAGCGACTAAATGTAGGTAATTTTCATTCGAGTGTTATTACGTACGAAGGAACGAATTGCTTCTAACGAGAATTCCGTTCGAGTTATCGGCAAACGTTGACAGCAAATTACCGACAGTCGTTGAAAATATGTCTGCCCTCTGCTGTTTAAATATAATATCCGTATATCATAATTTTTCCGTCGATTTCGCAATTCCTTGTCTCTCTTTACCAACAACCCATAAACCTTCCCCCACCACTTTATAGACATTTCTGCATTTCATGATCGCGATGCATCGTGCTTTAAAATTTCATAATTGAAATGAATAATTCAGCGGAATAAATATCTGCAACAAATTGATACAGCACCGAGCTGAATATCAGAACGAATTCTGAAAAGTCGAAGTGTATTTGCCAATGAACTGCGCAACAGCTCGTCACCGTGTCACCTTACAGACAAGCGCAAAAACATTCTGCCGAGAGCAACACGATACCCCAAGAACCATGACCTAAACGTCCCGAGGCCCGAGTTCTCCCCGAAAGGACAGAAAAAGAATCTTGCGCGCGCACAAAAAGAACCTCCCTCGCGCGTGTGCGTGTTTTTTTTTTTATTCTACGCCCGTTCGTCGAAATCCCGGTTCCAGTTTTAACGAATTGTTTGCTGGCCGCCCGAGCTATCTTAGAGCATTATCTCGTTGGCAGGCTGGGCCACCTCGGTTCTGTGTTGCTGCCAAGTTTGCGCCGAGGGGGGCCAGTCTACGGCGTAGTAATAATGGCACGCTGGTATGGAGCTGTGTTGTAAACAAGCGCCAATTCGTAAACAATAAACAATAGATTGCGTTTTCGCTATGTACACCGCCGCAGCTGAATGTCGAACACCTTTTCTCAAACTGTCCACCGGGACACGATATTTCATCGTGGAACGTACGTGTGTACATATATGACGAGGCTGCTATCGAGCGTGGTATTTGCGGAGAAGTGTAAAAAGAAAACGACGCGAGAGTCGAGGGACTCGCGGTCAACGTTGTCACCTTTATTTTTGTTAATCTTCATGGTGTGTCGCGTACGTGAACTTCCTTCACCCGCTGGACATCGATTATTTCATCGGACACGTTCGGGACGCGGGTGGGCTTCGCGTTGCTCGCGCGCGCGCCAGATAGGGTACACCTCACAAACTTTTACATAACGTTTATGTAAACGTGGACGCGCGTAAGCCGATACTTTCCGGGAATGGTGCGGGGAAAAAATGGCATAACGGGTGTGATGTTCGACGGGCGTTGCGATCGCGCTCGCAATTAACACTCCGGCGCGGCCACTTTATCTTTGTCGTCGGTTTTTCGAACAACCTTCGAAGCGGCGCAACAGGTGTGCACGTACGCTTTTTATTCGCTTCGCCCTGGACGTGTCTACCGTTTCGAATGAAAAGAGAAAGGGTGTGTAAAAGTCGCGATTGCATAAAGCCAACAAAAAAAGAGGAATAATAAAATCGAGGAAAAATATTCACGGCGAATCGAAGCGAGCTGATTTGAAAACACTTTGAAACAAAAAAAATGATAGGCTCTGATATTTCGTAGGGTTTGCTTTCAATTCCCTTGCAGATGCTCGCGAAAATGTACGACGAACACTGATTACAGGTCGCGTAAACTTCTTGCCATATGCTATAATGTTTTCTGCGTACCGTCCGTCAAGAATAATCGGCAGCAATTACAGATAAAACGCGGGAACGCGTTTTACTGGCGAGATTATTTCCCGACGAAACTAGTGCAACGGCGAATCTTACTATTTAGAACACTCCCGGCGAACAGATCGGTGGGATAAAATAATACTTCCCCCCACCAACCGAACCTCCGATATTTGCTACTAATCTTTTGCAAATATTTGCGCGATAATAAGCGCGATAAACTCGCCGGGGGGTTTTATAATCACAGTTTGGTTACTCGGCACAACACACTGGAGGAAAGTGTTCGTATGCAACGGTGACGAATAAGCTGTCATTCGAAACGGCGACTGCAGCTCGAGAGTCAAGAGTACACTGAGCTGCCAGGCAAAAAGGGAGAATCGAAGAAGGCTTGCACCGGCCAAGCACGGTAAATGCCCGCGCAGCTGCTTCGCTAGCCTTTGACGTGCAAGCGGCATTAAATGCAGCTTTGATCTCTTTCCTTGCCGGACCCCTTTGTTGTCGATTCGGGAAAGTCCGTTGCTGGCTGGATAGCGATGGGAGTAGGCCCTCGCAACCGAGGGAGAGCGAGAATCGTACAGTATTAAACGAACACTAGGTACGTTAGACGTATCGATCGAATCGCCACGCTAGGTTCGATCTTTCATCTTTTACTCGCTCCTCGGCTGTTCTAAGAGCAACCAACTTTAGCAAATATGTTGCTGGACAATACATTTTCAAATATTGACCCACGCACAATCTCGGATATTACTTGTAAGGCTTTCTCAATATTTGCTTTGACATTGAATGCAAATGCGTGTATTCATCTTCTCGCAGCTAATACTTTGTCGTCCCCGCTTCTATTTAATTCCATAGAATCAAATGACTGCACACGTTTGCATCCATCGATTACTTTAAAGTGGGTAACTCAATTACCTACGTTGATAATTAAAATTAGTCCACAACGTCATTCCCCGCTCCTTTTCTTGGAAATGCATTTACTCGTTAAGACCTTCCCTCTTACAGGGGAAAGCTCATGCAAACATTCAAAAAATTCTGATACTTTGTGAATATGTAGAGGATTTCCTCCGGATTACAATGCAATTTTTGTTTGCTGCCCAAATTCACTCGAAGGGGGTGAAACTAACCATTGAAAATTTGGCTATTTTCCGATTTTGTGTTATAACTCGCGAACTGTAAGAGATAGAAAAAAAGTTTCAAGACAAAAGTTACTGCTTTTAATTAGAAATTATTTTACAGTTCACGAGGTATAACACAAAATTGGAAAGTAACTGCATTTTCAACGGTCAATTACACTCTCTTAGAGTGAATTTGGGGAGCAAACAAAAATTGCGTTGTAATCAGGAGGAAATTCTCTGCATATTCACAAATGTTTCAGAATTTTTCGAATTTCCGGGTTCGGGATCTTACCTAGTTAGTGTATTAAATAATATCACGGGTGGTGAATCGTTTGAAAAAATTTAATTTCAAGGCACGCGCGAGGAATCGGTGTCCTACGAGTGTAGTAACCAAGCGAAGTTGATGGCAACCGATTCGCCCCGATATGTTATATCCATAACCAGCCCGAGGCACAACACCGCACGTACGCGCGTCCAACAACTTCCGGTCAGTTCGATATATAATTCTGTTGTAGTAAGAAATCGTACATAGCACGCTAGGAGAAGTCTGGCCACTCTAAACCGGGGAAAATTTGTCTGGTGACGTGGATTCCGTAAACCGCGAATCATTCGATGCCAGGAATCAACATTTAAATACAATGCGTGAATATCTTTTCCATTCTGAAAGATTCTATGTCCACTGCATACTCGGCTAGAATTCTTTAACGACGCAAAATATTACGAACACCGAAACGGAAATCGCGGGGTTCCGATATCACAGCCGACCGTGGTCATCAGTATTCCGCCGTTATCTTTGTATAATTTAGCGTCATAGACTGCTTCGAAAGGAAAAGGAAATGATCTTGACACTTTGCTTGGTTTTTGCAATTTGCACTCTTGCTCGAAATACTTGCTCGACGCATATGCGGTCGAGAGGCATTCATTGGCCTTTACCGATTCTACTTTTATCGAGGGTAGAAGGCCTCAGGCCTGAAACAGGTTTCCTCTCACCACTCTCACTTTCTGCGACACATTTCAATGTGTATCGAGCCTCGGGATAACGAGTGAATCGATAACTATAATTTTTCCCAGCAGACCTGCATCTCGACCGTTCCTTCTTACTTCACTCTGCCCTGCAATTCCGTCGCAAAATACATTCCCATGTGTCGACAGTGGATCTTACAGTTACAAAGGGACATTCGAATAAGTAGTAAAGAAAAAAGGCAGTCGAAGGAAGACGAGTAAGCTGGTAAATTGAAGATGACTGGTTTAGGGGGGCGTAAATTAGTGGGAAAAATGTCAGAATCGGCGAGTGATAATTCCGCTTGGAAATCAGTGATGATTTTCTGAAATCACGATTCCACTTGAGACTCCAGTGTACTATTGCACACGATCGCGTTCGCCGTTCGTCGATTACATGTCGGAGGAATTCGAGAGTGAATGTCTGGATTACAGTGTGAGGAACGTAGTGCAGTTACGAGGCTCTGGTAATTGCATCACGTGCTGCGACCCACTGTCGACCGCTTAGAAAGAGTGTCAATGTCGTTGCCCTCGACGTTTTTATACGTTAATTAAACAATTGGACTAATCGGTAAAGATTATTTAACTGTGCCTGCGCGTTTTCCAACCGTGCGAAAAATTATGGACCACGCGATTAGATTGAATCCAATTTGTAATTCCTAATTTGTGCTAGCGCATTTGTTTATTCCTTCTTCATTTCGACCGTTCGTAACTGATAGCCTTTGCAGAGGGCGTTAGACGATCGATCCCTACGCTCGGGAATTCCTATCTCATCTCGAATCAGTTTATGCGGACTCTTCGTCCTAGCAATGCGTATCCTTGCGACAAAGATAAGGATCTGATACAGTGGTATTGATTTAACAGATCGTATCAGGTACCTGATACTCGATTAACCGGTTAGCAACCGATTGCTCAATTGGTGTGTAGGTGTACGGGTAATACGGTTACGGTTAATCGAATGCGCGCACGATATCATTCAGCGTACGATGAAGGTTTAAAATTGGCAAATTCAATTGCGTTCGGTTAACAACTTATTGACCGAGCATCCGGTTTTACTGGCGAGTCCTCTGGCAGGGCCAAGATGAAACTCGCGCCCTTCTTTCCTCGACCACTTACCAACCATCAGAAACGTCGTTCTCCTTTGTCAAATTATTAACCTCAAAACGCTCCCCATTTCTAAACTTCCCTCAAGCCCATCTCTATCGCGTAATGTCCTCTAAATAAGTTGAATTAAAAATCGGTCATTTTTGTAAAGTTACAGTCGGTAATCGAGAAAGAACACTTAACACACTATGAGGCGGTAACGAATTACAGAAAGAAGATTAAACATCGCGTGACTATTCCCCAAATATGGCCGAAGCGGTATCTAGGACCACGTGGTCCGCCGAGGCTTTTACGAAATGGAGAAAGGGTCGCTGGGCAAGAGATCAAAATTTGTTATGCAAATGAAGAAAGAGGTGATATAGGTGACGTGTTGAGAGTTGATTGCCAACATGCTTGTTTTCTTGCCACGTGTATCGAAAGCTCGTTGGCGGTATACAGATAAGATGATCGAACTAGTCTTACAAAATTCCCTATTATCGGCGCCGTAACGATCAAACACCTCAACTACGGGACACGTGCACACGCGTCTTTCTTTATAAACTCTGCGCAAAACACGTGTCACACGGAAAGAAGTTATATACCGTATGGCTTGAATCTTTCGTGATTCTGTACGAAACGCAAAAATAGTTGCAATGTTTCCAAAAATTTTACCATATGTTACTTTCAAGTTAGATATACTATATGAATAACTAAGCATTTTAAGCTAGCAAAAACTGTCGAGATGATAAATGTTTCAGTAGAAATTCGAGTAACGTGTACTTGAAATACGAAACCGTTGGAGTTCGATATTTGACGCTATTTTGAACTAGAATTTCTTTTTTTAATAACTTAGTAGTGTAAGAAGAAATAACTTTCGCGTATTGTTTTTTCTTCCGCAACTTCTACTAATTCGCTGTGTATTATTCAAAATGGAGCCTTGGCAGTATTATTTTCTACTTTTTACTGTTGCAGAATAGTTTTATGCAACAATGTCATGTTTCGGGATTCTGTGTGTGTAATTACTGCAGTTCTATACACATAGGAAGCTTCCTGGTTTTATTGTTTTCCTGATTCCTGCATTGAAATCAAAGGAAAAATCCATTCAATTGCACTACCTGGCAATCCACGTTTTTTAATATTGATAAATTGATTAAAGTGAAGCTTTCATATAAAATATTTTAAAATTGTTGTATTGTATATATAAGCCTAGTATATTAAATACAATGTTATATAAGTTTCATTGTGCAAGTTACCATAGAAGCTCCCCTCAAATATTTAGTTCACATTAGCACTACCTATAAGTATATTTCCATATTCGTGAACTTGATAAGAGCCTCTTTCATCACATGTACAAAGTACAAGGCCATTTTGATACAAAAACCATGAAGTAGAAGCACTCAAAATCTTCTACAGCCTTACACTAACATATTTATTAATATTATAATTCTTCAGAACATGCAATTATTGCATCCGATAAATATTTTTTTGAAGATTCTCGCTCCATTGTAGTATACACAATTTTCACATAGAATTTCATTTTAGAAAGCATCACGAAAAAGCAAAAACTAGAAAATTCGTAAATTCTTTTCAATCTATTTGATATTTATCACGCAAATGCAACTGTTACTTAAAAGTAACGGAGTAAGACCGAAGATAACTCAAAAGTTTAATGCATCCTTTAGAATACAATAAAAACCACAATAACATTTTTATTATTATGGGATTGTAAAAAAGTTATACCTCGACAGAAAGATATCAAACCTGTTTTCAAACTATAAAGCGATTCATTGCACGTCGGAATAGAAAGAAAGATGTCCAAAATACAGAACTTTGCAATTTAAATACGGCAGTAAATGATAATGAAATAAACTCTATCGATCACGGATCAAACACTTACCGACAATTCCTTGTTGCTGTGGTTGGAGCACCCTCTTCTCTTTCTCAGTCTGTTTCTCGACGGGTGTTAAGACCGCAGGAGGTGCGGCAGCGACGGGGTTCGAAGGCACTGCCTGTGTTGTGGATTTACTTTTGGTCCAAGGGTTGACGGTGGGTAGAGGAGCCTCAACGTACTTAACCGGTAACGCCGATTGACTTTCGGAATCCGTGTCTTGGTCTTCGTTCTCTCTCGCAGCTTCTTTGCTGCCTATGACATAATCCAAGCCACTTCTATCTCCTCGATCGCGCTCCTTGTGCGACCTCTCGTTGCTACCACTATGCCCGCGAAGCGGATGCCTGTGGTCTCTGTGTCTGTGTCGTTCCCTGTGATCGCGATGCTGTTCCCTCAATTTCTCCTTCCTCCTGGCACTCTTTGGTGCCACTGTCTGAAACTCTCCGTCGCTCCCAATGTCGCCGTTCACCTGGACATTTTCAGGAGCGTTCTCCTGCCGCTGCTCGGCCGAAAGTTCCTTCTGTACGATCGGTTGGCCCTGTTCGGAGGTAGGTGGCAGTTCGTTCCCATATCGCTTGTCCAGTTTAGTCTGCGGGTTGAACCTCCGTCCGTTCCTCTGGTAGAACTTCCCCTTGGCAGTGAGATTCTGAGAGGCGATACGATCCTT
Source organism: Andrena dorsata (assembly GCA_929108735.1). Lineage (NCBI taxonomy): Eukaryota > Metazoa > Arthropoda > Insecta > Hymenoptera > Andrenidae > Andrena > Andrena dorsata. The sequence goes on along the minus strand of OV815488.1, from coordinate 77,711,027 downwards.
GATGGGCAGAGGTTGCTGGGCCTGGACCTGACCGCCGATATTCTCTTTATTGTTACCCTTATTGTTAGAGGCACGGCTCTCGGTGCCGCTCTTCGGGTTGAGGATACTTGCGTAAGAGACACCGGGGCCCTCTTCTCTTTCGGTACTTCCCTGAGCGCCGCTGGCCACCTTGGCCGCCATCTTGAACGGTACGCGCCGAAAGACAAAAACACGAGGCGGCCCCGAATACGAGGGATCTGGCTCGAAAAGTTTCTTCACAGGATGCTGCTCCCTCTCAGGCGGTGGAGTAGTCCTGAGACACGCCGCTCACCCCCGGGCACATTAATCCGGCCGAGCCGTCTCGTCGCGGGATCGAATGATTCGAGACGTTTCGTGCGTCGTCGGTACGGCTTTAAAGCACCAATCTAGGGGCATCCTCCGCGCCGTAGACCGGACGCATGTCTCCCCGAGGTCCGTGCTGTCGCACGAACGCCTGTTCGATTTTTAACAGAAGTTATGCGATGCAGGCGTAGAAGGACGAGCGTCGGCCCTTTCCGCGAGAGGCGAGAGAACGCCCACTCGTGTCACGAGGGGATCGCTCTTTCCAGAAGGCGCGGCGTGCACGCAGTCACGCACGCGGTCGTTACCGATTAATGCCCCCGAATTATCTATCCTCCTCTATCGCACGTGCCCCGAATTTGCCCGAGATCCGTGAAAAGTAGAATAGAATCGATGGATGTATCCCCCGGCGCCCTGGGATCCGGTCGAACGCCCCTAGTATTCGGAGCACGACGTGCACGAGGTCCGAACGAGGTTGTGTGGTTAAGAACACGCTGACTCGGCGATTTCACAAGGCGATACGGGATCAGCCGGCGCACGAGATTACTGTTCGAATGATGCTTTGATCTACCTTGTTCTCGGCGATACCTCGGCGACAGGGTGCACGCGGCGTTCGTCGTGCGTGCGAGCTGCGAAATTGGAAGTTAGCAGACAACCGGGCTGCACCTCGTTGGCACGGCTAATTTTTCTTCGTCGCGGATCTCCTTTGTATTTCTCGTAGATCCTCTCGCCGACTGGCTTGCGTGCGGCTTCAAAAAAATTTAGTCACAACCGCAGCGAGTTCAGGTGCACCGTTACAACGTCGCGTTACCACGGATTACGTAAACACGGCATTTTCGGCGATCTTTTTCTACGGAAAAGCGGTCCGCAAAACACATGTGGCCAACGCTGGCTCCTGGCCTTTACGCGAGCGGCTACGAAGCTTCCGGTTTAATCAATTCTATCATCTCGCCGATAGGTAGCGCCACCGTGCTTCCTCTCTCGTACATTGCCGCGCGATTCGAATGAAGCTTCATTTCACTTCATTTGTCGTTTTCTGTTGAAGACGCATACATAGGTACTTCAAACGCGGTAAGAATTGTGTGATTATAAAGTTTATCTATTCACAGTAAATTGTCAACGTGAGCTTATTTATATTAGAGTAATATTTTATGCAGTCTCTGCATCGTGGAATGAAATAGCCGGATAAACAATTAATAATTTATTTGTCTTTACAGAATATATTACAAATTATTTGCATTTAACAGAGTATTCATTTTACATAGTTTTTCTCTTTTTTTGTTACAACTAACAGTATTAACAGATTCTATACACACCCTGTGCATAAAGGATCGCATGCGTTCGCATGCATGATTATTGTTCCTCGCCTTTATTTCTTGTAAGATTGTCGAAATATAGGGTTTTCGAAATTGTAAAGTTACTAGAAAACAGGCTAAAATACAAATCTGTATAAGTGTCAACCAATCGGCGCTTCGAATGGCCCCGTTTCGAAAAATAGTGATACGTAAAAATTTCTTTACACCGTCTAATTGATTTAGGCTTCGATAGAATTGCATGTGCATCAGCTGACTTCCAACGGATATTTCTTCAACGATCGTGCAAATGCTTCTGCTATAGTAGCTCTAAAAATAAACGAATGAAATAAAAAATCACAGAATTTGTTCAATTACGAACAGAACAAGTAGCGAATTTCCTCGGGTACCTAAATACTTTCTGATGAAGAAGATACGCGCTCACGTGGCCCGCCTCTATGTATCGAATTTCAGCACCCGGCCAGATCTTTTCCAAGCTCATGCAGCCGTCGCGCGGCACGTATGCGTCGTCTCGCGCGCACACAGCGATGATAAGTTCAGTATCTACAGGTACTTCGAAATTTTTCAAATGCGTGCACTCGTCCATTATGCCGCACATGAATTGCAACGCTTCCCGTTCACGCCACTTGTAGTCCGAGAATACTGGATGCCTTGGAACTGGTAATAAACAAACGCCTATTGCCAAAGGAATGTACGTATTGATCATGCTGCCAAGGAACCATGCTTTCAGTCTGTTTGTGTGTTAAATGGTAGTACGTGTGTGTTGCAAAGCTAAATATACATGTTAGTCCCAAAGGTAAAACATCCTTAATTAGGAATTCGCGCTTTATTAATGATTCAATTTGTTTTACGTTTATCATGGAACGCTCGATACGTACGACTTGTTGTCTCAGAATTTATAGCACGTTACAAAAGCTTTATAGAAGCTTGTTCCAACCACAAAACCATCAAATCATACGTATCTACACAGAAACTTGCCTTTTAGCCCATTCGAATCTTTCGGCTTAAATCTGTTAGAAATTAGGCTCAGAGGAAATATCTTCGCCGCTGCTTTCTCTTCGGCAACTTGTATCTTTAGTTTATTGTCTCCGTTTTGGGAATCACAATCCTCGGTTAATTTATTATTAACGATCACAGTTTGAATGGCAGTTGTAGTGTTTGCTTCTTCGCTAGCACCTTCAGACTTTTCTTTCACTTCGTTGACCCTTTTCATACTGGCAGGATAATGCTGAGCAAAATGTTGGCCAGCTAGGAACGCATCCTAAGGAAATATCTGCTTTTAATCGCTGTTCAATGTTTGTCGCTCCGCTGGAACAGATCGTCACTCACTTCCTCGCCAACAATTCGCACCATTTTGGCGAGATCGTTTTGATAAAGCTCGTTTGCAAAATATTGGTGTTCTAGCAGGGTCCAATTAATAGATGCGCTCATCACTCCTTGAGTGAATACTGGCGATGCTGTCGACCACGAAAGGCAAGGAATTAGTGGCAATGGTTTTGGCCAATTAGTCGCTGCCAATGAAGCCATCTAAAAGCGCACATGCATAGAATAACTTGATTTACTAACACATTCGGTGTCGATATTAAGATAAAACTTAAAGGTACAAACATGGCCACCCATTGACAACCCTGTCAGTCCTAACGGCCCGAAACCTTGTTGCTCGCACCAATTCAGTAAAACAATCGATTCCATTATCAAGCATCCACCCATGATAAAGATGTCACAAACATTATGTAAACTAGATCGTCTGCGAAGTACCTCAAGATTAGTACAGACACAAAACTCCGTCCAAGTTCAACATGTCTTTTACAATTACAAACCTTCTGAATACAAATTCTTACATTTGATTCCGTGGTTTCCTCAATCCATAAAATGGATTCTCCAGTAATAAGGATGCAATACCTGATTCTTTGAGCAAAGGTTTGGCGATTAAGTTTCTTCTCCGCCAGAAGAACTAATGAACACAGAAGTCGATATATAACACTAACATAAAACAGAGCAGCAATTGAAATGAAATTAACTCACGTGATCCCCTGTACCCGCGAGGTGCAAGCATAACGGTTTCATTTTATGGGAGTTCCATCTCCGCGGTAGAACCAGTTGGAAATGTGCAGTTATCGCTTCAGTTGGCATTATTCCAGGAAGGTGTTTGTGAAACGGGCTTTCAAAAGATCCTTCTATTATATGACAGTCCGACCATTCCTCGTCCTATATATAAAAAATATCTATAAATACGTGTGTTCTCTCTGTTACAAAGTGATCTGGCTATGTGTGCGCTATACCTTAGTTATGTTGATTGGGTAATCCCGGGGTATGAGATTGTAACATGTTTCTCTGTTGGCAATGACTTTTCTGAATTCAAAAATCCTAGAAACACACAAATTCGATTGCCTTACAATGGAAATTGTTCGACATCTCCATTTCTGTTCACTTTACTTTCCCTTTCTTTTTAACGAAATTTATACTGCAAAGATTACATTGGTAATTCACGATTGAAATGAAACTGACGAATTTAACGGTTACGAATTTTGCACTTTGCTCCCGAAAATTTGAATTCCATTCTCCAACAACCGCAATCGGATCTCAGCGGAATTGTTTACATCGGATTACGCAGAGGCAGGTATTATTCAAGGACAAGTTGAAGGAAAGATTCGCTCGTGTGACATGCATGGAATTTAAAGTGAACGAGTCGACTCTGCCAATAATAGAGAGGGATCTCGAAAGAGTAGAATTGCAGAGGTTGGTTTTCGAACGGAGACAAGGTTAGGCCCGGTTTTTCTTACCTTTTCAAATTCTGGGGGCTACCCCAGCCCTTGGTGAAGAATTTCGTTAGGAGGATACTTCTGTAAACGGCGTCTAAACGGCTGGGTGGCATCGTATGAATGTGTAAATTAATCTCGAACGAGTCTATATAGATAACGGGCAATCTGTTGATCGTGGAAATTTACGCGGAATAAAGATGATTAATTCATCGAGGTACTTGTTCTGTTGGTTCGAAAGGGTTCGGGTGTTTCTCGCGAGAACACTCATGTCGCGATCTGTTTAAAGTGTTACTAATTAAGTGGGCATTCTTTTCGAACTGGTCGGAGACTTTTGCCGCTTGGTCCAACTTATCGTCTATTTAGATTTAATCAGGCGATTGGTACGATCGGATCGGGTGACGTTCTGCGAGTATATCGCACATGAACGTCCGTTTCTCGCATCTTCGGCCACGTACATATACAATCGCAATTTCGATGAATGGGTTCCTTAAATATCGACTGCTCGCGACAGGATGTTACGAGATAGTCGCGAGACGGAAGTACGCGCCGCCTCTTTTCAAAATTGATATTCGAGTGGACACAGCGGAGCACCACGGAGCACGAAAATCTGTAGATGTTAATTTTCGGTTGATATTTTAACGCGGCGACTGTTGCTACTTGTCTTTCAAATTTGTCAATAGAGGGCAAGAAATGGTAGCCAATGGGGAAGCGCAGACACTCAGCGCAGAGGGCGCCACTAGCGCACATATCAAACTAAAATTTTATAATATTAGAAATTCTGTTTATTCATATTCTTTCCGTTACTTGCTGGCTGTTGATTTTAAAATTAAAATGATAACGTAAGGTGAAAATTATGGACATTTAACTGTTGTTCAACTTCAAGATTTATTACGGAAACATGCGTTATGATATCGACATTAATACTGATAAATATCCTTAATTATTTGGACAGACAATTCTTTTTATCATATTTTTACATTCTATCAACAGGCGATGGTCGCGTCTGAAAGCTAATCCCCCTTCTCTCTCTACCCATAGGGTTACTGATTGACCATGACTCTATACAGGAAAACCAAAGAATACTAGCAAAATGGGTACGACCCCGCAGTTATTTTGGCCTTATTATCTTATCTTCGACATATATATTATATAATTCCGGTGTTTCATCATGATCAAGCGAAGAATTTTTTTTTCGAACCCATTTGTTGTTTTACTTAATGTATCAAGCTGTTTTTCCAAAAGATAAAAGAATAGTTATCAAAATGATACTTTCTTTACGAGTTCAGACAGTTTTCGTGACGTCACCTTTTTATACTACACTTGACGCCAATAGATGTCGCCATTCGAAAGCAGAATTTATCCAATCAGGAATGGTTTTGAGAATGCGGTTGCGTAGTTGACGAAGAAGGTAAAAAGCCGCTGCGTTCGGGTCGCTAGTAAACGCACAGACCAGGTATAGAATTGACCTTTCACCCTATTGTCTTCTGTGTCCCTCGATTTTGGGGCTCCGGAGCCCCATTACTATTTTTGTGTCGCATCCAACGTTAACGGCTAAGCATGAAATAAGAGTGCAGCGCTACAAGCGGTAGGAATGAAAGTTATAGTAGCGGTGAGAATTTAGATACAGGGTGTCCCGATGTTAAATTAATACAGCATTTTTAAAAGAGCAAGTAATTGAAGGTGTGAAATAGTTAAAAGATGCAAGACAGGAACGAAGTTGCATCAAGTTCGATATAATATGTACTCTACGAATGCTTTAAATACGGTGCGGAGACTATTCCTAGATTTTCTAGTGATCAGTAACTATTCCGTGCGGCCGGTGCCGCGAGTGACGAAACCCGTCTCGTTGGCCCGTACGGATCATTTATAGCGAATTCGGGAGACCCGCACTGGGCGCACTGAGTGCGAATTTAAGCCAATCGGAAGCGAGGAGTGGGAACTTTTTCGGTTCCGATTGGCCAAAATTCGCACTCAGTGCGCCCAGTGCAGCTCTCCCGAATTCGCTATTAGTAATCGTGCAACATCGTAAGAGTGAAGGAAAGTGCTTCCCTGCACCGAACGATTTCTATATTTCCACGAATAATTTAATCGACGAAAATTTGTTTTAATATCTATTTCACTGGTGCATCGTAAACCTAATGTAAATATTTACCGAGATGCTGACTCAACGACCTAGGTAACTATTTTGAAATTTATCTTATTATTCTCTTATTTGGGGCCCCCGCCTACGAACACGTTGTGCCGCGTCCGTAATTCCGGTACGCGATTTTCCAATTTCCATTTATAAACTCGATTTATTATCCTTTATTGTAATACGCAGAGCCGGCCTTACCGGGCAAATCGGGCCCTTGCCCCGGGCCTCGCGCTTAGGAACTTCATTTTCTAAAACTTAAATGATTTAAGTATAATTGTCGAGGTATTAATTTTTCTGGAATAGATTTGCGGCAATGAATTAGAGACGTAAGGTTATCTGTTGTATTTGCAATTAGAAGTTTTCAATAATATCGACTTTTGCCCCGGGACCCGCAAACTCTAAGGGCGGCTCTGGCTGGCGGCAGGAGAATTTTGTTTGCGCGAAACTTGGAGCCCGATTTGTGTACACTTTTTCGTTTCTTCTCCCCGACGTCGATGTTTCTTATTGATTCTCACATGCAGGGTAGGCACACAAGGGCGTCTCGAAAGATAGGGGAGAGTGGGGTAAACACGAACGCAAAGTAATCGCGAACGCGATGGCAGAAAGTAATAACTACAGAACGCTCATGCTATTCAACATAAACATTTGTTGTTACTCCGACCAATTGACATTTTCTTCTAACGCACAAGGAGAGGAATTTGAAAAACACATCATGTATAGGTTGTAGCAACGTTTTTTATGGGTTGACCCTGGAAGTCGCGCTTTTTGTGCAACTTCTGCGATATTTAGCACTCTGTTCGTGATTACCACACGGCAGTCGGGTGATCACGAACACCACGGGTTTTGCTTTTTCACGATAATGTTGATTTTTATTATAATTTTTCAAAAATTCGTCACAGTACTTTATAGATGAATAGTTTATGTTTGTAAATAATAAACAAATTCATTTCCCCACACAGTTTTCGTTTCGTTTGCTTTTTTGGCTTAGGTCAGCATCATGAGTGACAATTCGGTGACCGTGCACTGCGCGCAGAAATAGACAAAAAGAAGCACGAACTGGAGCTGCTGGAGCTGTTGCAGCATCAGCAGAAGCAGCAGCGGAAAATAGAGCTGCAGCAGCGGGAACAACTGGAGCTGGAACTGCAGCAGGAACAACTGGAGCTGGAACTGCAGCAGAAACAACTGGAGCTGGAACTACAGCAGCTTGAGCAGTAGCAATAGCAGCTGAACCGTGGGTTACGGGTGATTATAATCAGCCCACACGAGGTGATTCTTTGCGAAAGAATAAGCGATTATTTATCAACGCATACATACTATATAATCCTCCTTTTACAGGGAACCCGCTCGAGCTCATCGCCGCGCACCGTCCCGTTCGCCGTCGCCGTCGACATCGGCGATGGAGGGAATGAGCGACGCCCCGGAGGCGCTTCGAACACAAGATATGGGCCTCGTGGCAGCAGCTGGTAATTCAAACCCTTCGACTCGTTCCCGACGATCGTAGGACCATAATGTCGCAAATTCTCATGGTTCTCTGTGCTCATTCAATATCCGCGGCGTTGCTTGGACCATGAATCTAACCATTGAAATAACACGAGGTGATTCTTTGTCAAAGAATAAGCGATTATTTATCAACGCATATATACTATATAATCTTCCGTTTACAGGGAACCCGCTCGAGTTCGTGGCGAGTGCCGTCGCCGTCCACGCCGCGGTCCACATCGCGGGCGTCATCCGTGCTGCCGAGAGCATGAAGCTGCGACACTCTGTGACGGTAAATCGTGAGGTGCGTGAAATTGGGTCCGCGAAGTGTTTAAGAGATAGAATTCTCCGGTCTATTGTGTAACCCCGTGGAAAGACTCAACCTTTGTGAAATAAATTATTCTAATAACTTCAAAACAAGTCATTCTAATAACTTCGAAACATATATTCCCTAACCTGTGATATCAGCGAAGCTGGCTCGCCGCGAGGCGGACATCCGGGACGAACTTACCGGCTGCGTGATAAATTGATCTTGTACCGATACAGGGCAAGGTATATCGCTCTACATAATTATAATTCTAACCGCTAGTAAAGTCGCGATCGTCTTCTCTAAATCGATAACGTTGCATGCGTTACGAAAATGATAAGGGAACTCTAGACCCCTAAATAGACCCCCGATCACTGGGGAAAAAATTTACATTGGACGTTATTATCTATCCCATACCCGGTCTGTGCCATTATATTTACAAGCGTAACAAAAACAATAATTTATGATAACAATCTTACCTACGATTTACTCCGCAACCGCCGCCACTGCGAAAAGGGGTGATCGTGGTAAAAAAAAATCGGTCACTTTCTCCATCGCTCGTTTCATTGATAAAATAACATTAATATTAAAGAGTACACGTGTGAATAATCGAGACGTCGTCTCAATTAGCAGCGTCGGTGATGAAGGACCCATTAAACCGTTCGACCGATATGGATGAAAATGCAGGTTGACCGGGTAGCAAACACGACTCGATATGACGGCGTGCAGCGCGATTAATTATTCGACATCGCAACTACAAGCCTGACCCGCGCCCGACTGCAATTAGCCCGGGGTCTTAATTATGAATTGAAACGAGCCCACGATTCCCGACATCAGAATGTTAATTCGTGCGATCGTTCACGGTGGCAAGCACGGGGGAAAAGGGCTGAATTTAAGTCGCAGTTTACGGTACGCCGGCGCTCTTCCGAGAAATACATTTCCTCCCCGATGTTCGACAGATGGGCTACACGCTCGCGATTATCTGTCTTCATCGCTCACGATTACGCGATTATTCTTCCTCGGGAATCGGAGCGAAAGCAGTGCAAGCACTCTGCATAGCGCGTGCACCATGAAGGTTTTCGTTAAGTTCAGTTCTAGTGACGATGAAAGTTGATTATACTCGAAACGAGGAGCAAGAGCGAAAGGCTGCGGTGCGATAACAGCATCGAGGCAATCAATTTAGTAAGGTCGAAGGTTTTTTAACCCTTCGTGATCACACGGGGTGTATCGCAACGCAGGATGTCTTTGCCAACATTTCTGTCAATTTTTAGACCTTAATAATAAAATCTAAAAATGTGATGAATATTAACGAAACAAAAATTGTTTTATCCACAACTATATTTTCAACTACAAATATCAACGTATCAAAATTTACATTTCTAGAAAATTACTATTAGAGTGCGATTGTATAAGTTAAAAGATTCAGATATTTGAAAATGGTCACTGAAAAATGTCACTCGGTTGCAGTGAACCCCATGTGACCAATTTGTGATTATAAGAAGGTTTGACCACGCAGTCATCACGGGGAGATAATCATTGACGAGTGAAGAATCTGTCACGAGTCGATCCGTCGAGGCACTGTCGAGACTTTAGGCGATGGTATCCGGAGACGAGGTGAAGCAACCAGAGAGCAGAGCCCGGATAATGGGTGGTTGATATAATACGATATAATGGGACCATATAATACGGTGGGTGTAGGCGAGGCGTTATTTATGTATGGGAAACGCTCGGTCTACAGTCTACAGACTAGAGGGATCGTGGAATCAACAGCTGGACTAGAGCCTTTCGCAATCTTCGTTTTGCCGTTTCTCCTCGATATTATTAGATCTACCTAACGGCTCGACCATTAATTATCATTGCGCTGCTTTGTGCTGGCGTATTAATTCTCAACTATCATCCATCTCGAATCCGGTTCCACTTTGTTAATCTGTCTTTTCACGGTCCTTTAAGGGGTCATTCTGGTTAGATCGCCGATAAATTCAGCGATTTTCAGGAATTTATTGCGAAGACAGGAATTATAGTAATGGAATAAAACTATTTTCTATTGATTAAATTACATTTCTACAGTAAATAAAAAATATAAAAGTTATAAAATTAATGCTATTAAAATGGTTTTAACGGCGATTTTGATGATGTGTTTCAAAATTCATGCCTCGCTCGTGCATGAGATTTCAGCAGTTGGACTTATCTGAAACCAAAAATCCAAAAAGATTCTTGATCAGCACGACTGTCGCTATGGCCCGTACTAGAATAAATGATTTATCCTTAAAATTAACAAAATGGCGGTCAAAATACAAGAATCAATGTATTTCGGCTGTTTTCTGTGCTATTTTCGATTTTAAAAGTAGGTTAGACTCAACAGAAATACTGAATTCTAGTACCGGCCAGAGGCATAGGTGTGCAGAATAAGCAGTTCAATTTATAAAGTAATCGGTTCGATAAATTTTGAGATTTTGCATGCACCATGTGAAAAAATGTCGTTTCGAGAAAAACGCGTTCAAAGTTTTCATCTATAGAGGCCGAGCATCTGCGCTCCCTACAAAATGCCTATGTAGAAGCTAAAATAATTGGAATTTTTCAATGAAAATTTAACAGTACATTCTTGAAGATATATACTTTCGAAAAATGTTAAAAAAAGAAAATCGATTTTTTCAAACCGTCTAACCAGAATGACCCCTTAAATAAAAGTAAACATCTCATCTTATCTTTCGCGCCTTTGTCTTGAACAATTTTCTTCTACATTTTTAGTGAAATCTATCTTTTCCTAAATTTTCAAGCAAATCTATTTTTCAATACATTTTCATTCAAATCTATCTTTTCTTACATTTTCATTCAAATCTATCTTCCTTTCGTGTCAAGCATTTCAACCGGAATCTCCTTTCCCATTTGTTTAAACTCCCCTCGTTTTTCGAAAAGTACCTGCCCTTCAATGTATGCAGCTAATCTCTAACAATACAAAGTATTTTTACTGCAAGCAAGTTGCAGGGAGTTTCGCGTAGACTTGGGCTTACCATAAAATCGATTATGGTAAAATGATAAGACCGACTTTGAACAGGGTGCACGGTGAAGTATTAAGGGTAACTAATTCAAAGCAATACCATCTGGTGGAAACAAGAAGTTGGAGAGTGTTGATAAAAACGACGTCCCATTGCCAAGAAGGCAAAGCTGCTTATCGTTCCTCAAACTCGAAATCTATATCCACAAATTGGGACCCTAGTGGAAGTGGAACTCGTAGTCCCACGGCCCAATCTAGGGGGGCGCAAACGGAGCAATTGCCCAGATCGGCAAAACTGGTATAAACAGGAAATTAAAATCGATAAAATCCAATAAAAGAAGTAAACATTTAAAAAAAGAAAAACGGTAGAAAAGTAGGTAATAGGTAAATACATGTTTGAATTTAATATCAAATCTTATAATTAGTGCGTATCACACCCCAAGAACAATTTTCGAGCTCAAATGGCGCGTTTACAACTTCCAAAGGAGATTTATCACAAAGAATAATATTGATCTTTTCCACAGCCCTGGAAAACCACTCTTCTTGAACTACATTGACTGTACATTTTACGAGTATTCCGAATGTACAATTATCACCGATAACTTAAAAGATCCCAAAATACGAGAACGTGACCAATTTCTGATTATAAGAAGGTGTGACCACGGAGAGTTAAATTTACTATTAAGGGGGCAAAAATCGGCGTCGTGAGTATTCTCCCGTCGGGTCACGGAGATGCAATTACACTTTGCTGGTACAAACGTTTCGCCAGCCCCTGAGCACGTCAGCTGTCGAATCACAGTTGCTCCTCTCAAGGGCAACGCGAGGCGAACGCATCGCGTCGCGATGCCGCGGAGGTCCGTCTCCGGAATGGAGATTTCTACAGTCGGATCGGTGGACCAAATCCTCCTCCGGGCACGGTATCATCCAGCGATGATTGTTGCGTAGTAACGAATCGTCACGAACGCCGGCTGTCGCCCGAGCAGATTGCAAGCACCTGTCCTACAGAAAATATCCACCGCTGGATATTGGACGACGAGGATGCCGCGGCAGAAGGTTTGTCAGCTGCTGCCGCAGCTGAGGTAACCGATCGCCCTCCAACGAGATGACGATACACGCATAGATCGAGATTATTGAGACTCGCCCTCTCGATCCGTGGACCGTGCCCGCCCTCGTCTCCGATTTCTCGGGCAGTCCAGAGATTTTTCAATCTGCTGTGCGTTCCCGATATTTTCGCCGCATAGTTAACTGTGGATTATATTTCATCATTAGGTGGTCGAAACGACGCGGCCACGTTCTTCCTAGGCGCTGAACGGGTACGGTGAATAAATCAACGGCCATTTGACCAGCGCGAGGGGGAGCGCGCTTTGCATATTGTTTTTAGACTGCGGGAACAGTGTATCGGGAATTATTTATGTTTGTTTTGCGGCAAACACGCGTAGAAATTAAAAATCCAGGGCTCGGAGCACGCAGCTGGTGAATGGGAAACGTATGAAACGCGGGAGTAATTAAATGCTTCTCCTTGGGGCGACAGCTTCTCCATTGCCGATGCTTTTTGGTTTTTGGTATTACCTACGTTGGTATTGGGGTTGCCACTAGAAATTATTATTAGATTAAGAAATACAGGATTAATTGGTGAAGGGGTTACGTACCTTTGGAGGGTTGGAAAATAGGGTTATTTTTGGAAAATTTGTTTACGTATAAAATAAACGTTTTATTTAAAAATTAACTATTACACATTTTGTGTAGGTATAAATTAAGCTGTATTCTCTTCAAAAAGAAATTTGATATCGTAAGAAATGAGTCCTTTTCACAAAGCCAATTCATATTAATTTTGTGGTGTCGAAAATATCTTAGAGATTAATGGATCGATTTGAATAAAATTTTGCACGAATATTCTTACGACTATAATCTAGTCGTTTTCATTAACGAATGGAGATGAAAACCTGCGTCGAAAATCACATGTTGACTTTGAGTGGCTGCCATTTTTTAAAAAATGAATTTTTTCAAAACCAGATCCGATGAGTACTAGATGATAGTCTTGAGTCTATAGTCCTTATATTTAGTTATAAATAATTACTTTAAAATACCATTTTTGACAACGAGAGAAATTTTTTCTATGTATTTGTTCAATAATCAAAGCGTGTCGCTTTATATAAAGTTTAATATTCATAAGAAAACAGTAACAAAATAAAAGAAAATAAGTAGGTTGGAGGTGGGTACCTACCTATTTTTCGAATCTCAAAATAACTCAAAATATTTTATAATATTAATAAAAAACAACGCGAACACTTTTACGGATTTTAATTTTCTCTATCCACCCATTTTTCCGCTGTGGGCAGTTGCCCTACTTGCGCCCTCCTAGATCGGGCCCTGCCCAACCGTGAAATTATTAGTTATCCTAGGTTTGTCAGAGTTTTGAAGAAAGTTGCAAACTGGGGATCAGTAGATTAAAATATAAACTACAAAATTTGTGAGTTAAATATTACGTATGCCTTACTTGTACCGTACAATATAAACTTATGGCGCGTGGCGGTGTTGCGTTACCGAAACACCTCTCAAAAATTCAAGTTTTTTGTGAAGTCGTGGAGCGTGCAGGTTGGTTTCGAGTATCTCGCTCGATGAGTCGAAAATTATTCGACGGGCATCGAATAACGTGTCAGGTTCTACGCATGTTCCAAAATAAACAGTACCGTCGTACACGGAAATAATTATTAAAATGTACTTACTATTATTATTTCCATTATTATTAACGGTATATAAACCTCTTAGTACATTATACTAACATAAGAAGCAGTGGCGCACAAAAACAAGGGGCGTTGTAAAAATAAAAGAAAACTGGATTTTATTCTTTAAATAAATTATAATCACCTAAAGAAGTTTACTGAATTTGCATTAAATAAATTTTTCTTAAAAATATTTTCTTAAAAACTCGACTCTCCCCAAGATTAAACCTTGAGTGCGCCACTGGTAAGAAGAGCTAAAAACAACTTACTACTAGGCTCTAAGTATTACGTATAACTTTGATTACGCATTATTTCTAATTTCTAAGCAGGCTTAACTGAAACCGATTGAAAAAGCACCGAGTAGGCATACCTTTAGTGGGTAGTCCGCCTATTTGGCTGGGAGTCCCACATAATAGGAGTTTCCCCCTTCCCCCTTCCCCCAAAAAAGGCATACCTTTAAACACATCTAAACAGGAATATTAAACAAAAGAGTAAAGTGTTTAGAAATAAAAATATAATCAAACATAATACTGAACCGATAACGTATTTGAGATTTCAAACCATTCCTCCAGCGACAAGCGAAAAGAAACGCGAAGAAGCAGAGGAGGAGAATACCTGTTCATTGGCCAGAAAAAGCTCCTGTTAAAAAGTGAATCGAAATTGCACGGGTCATTGACCATCGCTGAAATCGTAACATCCCTTTTCAATCAACGACAGAAGTTACCCTGTGGTGGCGTTGCAGCGAGTGGTGGGGGCCGGCCACGTGACCGAGCGCGTGTTCAACAATAACAGCTGCACTGTTGCTGTTCCCTCAATTCACGTTCAGCCTCCGTCGAAGCAGGATCTTTGCTCCCTAAAGATCCTCCATAAACCGAGCCACCTTCACCTTCAGTTGCCCGAAAGCAACTCGTCAGCCTCGTTCACTAAAACGTCTTATCTCGAGTTTCTAATACATTCGCACCGATCGCGCAGCTACCAGTTCGATCGAGGGAACCGATAGGCAACTCGGCGCCGTAGTGATCGAAGGGAACCGTGTGGTGAATCGTGGTAAATCGAAATTTCAAACGGACCCCGGGTCTCGCTGGGAAGCCGAAGGGACGACTCTAGCCAGCTCGTGATCGATGTGCGCCTCGAAGGGATCGCGTGGGATGCTGTAAGCCGAAGCACAGGCCGATCGCAGCTTCGAATCGAGAAGGTATCGAGGAAAAGAAGACAAGAGGAGGAGTGGAAGATGCTTCCTGGACGGGGATTAATCGTCGTCGCGTTGGCCGTCTGTTTGCTGTCGGCTCTCCTCGAGGTAAGCGGACTTTCCAACTGCCGCTTCTTTTATCTCCGCCCCCATTCGTTTCTTTCACCCCCTGCGGACCTTTCCGACCATTTCCGTTTGGTCACTCGATTTTTATAATGGCGTTTTGGAATTGGATTTAGTGAAAGCTTTCTGGTTTAGGTTTCTTATTTTATACAACACCGCCCTTTATATACGTCTGGGGAACAAAGAAGTGAGGCAATAAATCTCTATCGAACGTGTTTGGCTCGCGCAACCACCTCCGAGCTTAATTCTGATTTACTTGTGGCATAGATTCCCTCGAATCGACGCCCGAATATTGCGAAACCCGTTCCACGTTCAGCTTGCGCGTTGCTGCTCCTTTTGTGCAATCGTTAAAATAAAATTGCGCCGCGTCAGTAACGAATACAAGATTGCCAGCGTGTAACCTGAACCCTGGGGCCATTTTTCTGTTTCCATCGAAAACGTTTGTTTCGCCGTTGGCGTGGGTAGGGACGTGGTGTGCGCGCAGCGGGGCGCAATTTACGGTGGAAACAGGATGAATTGCGTAAGGAAGAGCGCTGCGATCTTGAACACCGCGGAGGAAACGATAATTCTTGACAATTACACGGAACCGTCGGTAAATATTTATACAGAATCGATTCCGCGCAGCTGTTCGCCCAAACAGTCGCGTTTCAATCCAGCGGCATTCCTCTCCAACACAGTAAATTGAACGGCCAAACAGGGACAAGGATAAAACGTCTCCTCCCCGGTGCCAGCAATTACGAGAATTAGAAAAGGGAAGGAAAGAGAAGCTCTTTGGTATCTTTGTACCCAGTTTAGAGGTGCCGTTTCGTGTTTCACGCTGTCACTCGTTTAGAAAATTACAAAAAATTCGCACACGCTGGTTTTGAAGGTGGTTTTTGTTTTCGAGGGTGATACACTTACTGAACTGGCTTTCTTAGGTACCTACGGTGGTGGTTGGAAGAAAGTTTAAAACCCATAGGGTGAGTTGAGGAGACAATTGGCTCACCTAATATAAAATGGCTATTAAAACTAACACTGATATTAATCTTGGTTGGAGTCGAGTTCAAGGGATAAAAATAGTTTTAATGCAAATTCAATAAAATTTATTAGGTGATTACCAAGATTTATTTAAAGAATAAAATACGGTTTTCTTTTTTCTTACAAAGCCCCATCTTTGGGACGCGCCAAGGCACCTCCCCCCCCCCCCCCCCACCTCCCCGCTCGGTGCGCGCTTGCTTTCTGTAAACTTTAAGTATCGTATAAGATATTTCGGACTTCTACCGCTCTACAACGGTATTCTCGGAGTTACCGGTAAACCCTCAGATCCACCGGTCCTCAAATATTTACAATAGGTACCACGCACACCCCGTAGCCGCAGGGTCTCAAGTAGTAGCGCCTCGTGTCACGTCAGCCTGCAACCCTCGACCCGTACACCGCGGTACACGTAGAATGCCGGTAGACAAAGAGGGAGAAGAACTGCGGCGCGATAACTCGAGGAAGCCAGGTAGACAGATCCTCCCCGTCCATCTGCAGGCCCTTAGCCATCCCCAGCTGGCTAATTACGGTCGCGGACGCGCAGAAGTCATCGGCGATAGATAAAATCGGTTCACATGCTGCGGCCTGGTAACGACAGTCGGATGGGGATGGGAAAAAAAGAGGAAGGCGCAGGAAGGGAGCCCTTTATTCGGTGTCCGCGTGGGCATGCATATATGCATTAGGATCCAGGCCGAAAGGTCGACGCACAGCGGAGAGATAACACCTCGGGGGGGGGTTTCTGTCGAGAAGGGCGGGGGCAGGGTGGAAATTAACGAAAGCTCGCGAAACGGAGGCAGCAGGCCGAAAGAAAGCCGGAAACGACGCGGCGCGGTTGCCGACTACGCGGGGAAGAGAGTAAACCGCGCGGAAGAAGAAGGTAGCGCGAGGGAAGGTGGAACAAAGGGTGCCGCGCGGAAACGGAATAGAAGATTAAGCGGAAAAGAGGCTGGCGGATGAAAAGATGCAGCGGAGGAGTGGCGGGGCAGAAAAGTTAACGGTGTAAACAGAATACGGGAACAGAGAGAGAGAGAGACCTGGCGGATTTAAGCCCGGCTAGTCGAGTTCCCGCTGAATTTGCTGCCCTGCTTGCAACTGTTTGCAAATATATCTCGCACATTTTTTTCAAAGCATTTCACCTCTCTCGTGTGATATGCGTGTTTGCGTACGTATGCCTGAAACGCTCGCGGTTCGTATGAAAAGAATCGCTAGGGTTGCGCTGGCCGGGTTACTTTATAATTGCTTATGTAACCGGCTGACCCTGGTCTTCTGCGACGTTGCTGCGTTTCCCACGCGCTCTTGTCGATTCAGATATCGGAGATCTACTATTGGGAGCTGCAAAGAAGTCGCACTACCCAGAAGTTGAAATGTCACAGGGGCAAGGAGAATCGGCCGCTCTCTGTACCTGATCCGCTTCAAGAAATCCTGCTTTTAGGTTCTTAGCGACAGACAGTGGCGAATTTGTGTGAAATCATAGCAAAAATAATTTTTTTTGTCCCCGATTTAGGAAATAGCAGAGCATGGTCTTCCATTAAAACCAATTTTTAATCTCGTCTTCTCTAAGAGATATGGAACTTCAAAGTTGATAGCGTTAGAAAATAGATTTCTTCTGGTAAAACTAGAAATTATGTTACGATTTATTGTCGATGTAACAAGATAATCGGTCACTGTTGATATGTATTATCGAATATGCATGCCATTCATATTTACATTAATTGTATTATTTTGGAAATATTTCTACAAAACTGTGGTAGATAAAAATTCAAGACTTATATATGTTCTTCTTTTTTAAGCGAATAGTCGCGTATCAAGCGAGATCAAACTTCCATTTGTTTTAAAGTACAGTTTAAAGATCGTAGAAAAAGTTCTGATTGAAATTAGCACAATTTTGAATTCTATAGTCATATTATTACATATATTCAACATTCTATTATAACAGTTATTACTTACGATTAAATATCAAGCAGAATGTGTTTTATGTATATTATAAAAGTGTATTTTTCATTAAAAAAGTACCCGATTATTTTTCTAGAGTCATGTCATTGGAATATATTTCAACAATTTAACTTACAATTCGAAGATAGTTTTGGCCACAATTTCGGGCAAATTCGCCACTGTGCGACGGATATTCATAGCGATGCTCTCGTATCGTGATAATGGGAACTAGTTTGAACCTGGTTGGTATTCTTTTTGAAACTTGCAATGAGGTGCAGCGTGCAATGGAAATTAGATGACACCTCATCTATGATAAAAGCAAAGTGGATGAAATTGCGAGTTTGCTGTTGGCAACTGGAAACTGGGAAATAGCGATACCAGATGGAAGTGGGGGGGATTTCCGTGGGAAAAGGAAAAAGGCGTTGGAGTAGCGAGGAGCTGGAAAGATCAGCGCCGGTGAAAAGTCTGTGGACGGCCGTTAAGAACTCGTGGGAGCTGACAAAAGGCTAGCTGTTCCTGAGAAAGCTAGTTTCCTCCGCGTTACCAGCTATTCCCGCGCGTGCTAACAAAGTGCGAAATACTGTCACTGTCCACTTGCACGCGAGCCGAGGGAGGGGTCGACTACGGATCCAGAGAGTGGATAATCGAATATCAGAGGGAAACGTTTTAAACCGTCACCTCGATGAACCGGCCGACACGCCAGGCCAAACTTATCTCTCTAAAATCTCCTTCGATTAACTCCATTAACTCGATTAACTCAGCGCCACGCTTGGAAACCGGGGCACACTGCTATCGAAACTTCTGCCACCGTACTTTCCTTCCGCGGCAGCAGTACAAATGCTGCAATGTTCTTCTCGAGAAGCAAAAATATTGGAAAAGCTTCTCCTGGAATTTCAACTTGGAATCCATTCGCTGTAATTTTTTAATAATAGTCAACGACGCTTTAAGGCATACATCGTAGACGCGCAGTGCTTCGTAAGCAGGAGGATATAGCACCGCGATCGAGTACCCAGCTATTCCTGGATGCTCTAGAATTTTCATAGAGTTGACTGGAAAATGAATTAAACGACGCGCTGTCGCGTCCCGGACTGCATTAATGAACAGGGGCACGATCGAACGGCGGAGCAGGGTTTCTGCGAATTCTGCTCGCAAATAAATGGGTCGCCTTTCACGAGAGCGTTCCTTGAACGGATTTCGCGGGCCCATGGGATATTTAGCGGATTCGGTTGGCGTGTATGCACAAAGCGCATCGCTAACGCGGTGGCTGACGCGCGCGGCGCGCTGGAAGATCGATTATCCCGAGAAAGGCGGGCAAGTGGATTTAAAAACGTCGCGCGTAAAAGGACTCGCTTTCGCCGTGCAAATTTCGCGTCCCTCGAGTGCACATGGAAACGGAAGTGTTCGATTCCGGCGGGGGTCGAACTACCCCGGGGGTTGCCGGAGTTTCCGACTCGTATGCTACAGGAAAAAAAAAAAAAAAAACACGCGACCGCTGCAGCTAGCGGGGAATTTTTAAAACGAGATGGGAAATCGTGCCACGCAGCTTGCTGGGGAAAATGTGGTTTTTGTAGATTTTTACGTGGATTCTGCGATAGACTGGCTTTCTATTTTGTAGGGGCAGTATTTGGAAAGTACGCCAAGCTTCATTTTATTCTTCCCACTTCCAAATTTACAGTAGAGAGTGTGATGCCTATCAATATCTATGAAAAAAAAGGGTGATGCCTCATATCTTTACTAAGAAAATAGAATTTGAATTGCACCCAGATTCATGAGATTATAAACACAAAGCAGATCTGTCGTATTTACTGGTCTCTCTAGGCTCATCCACCCACCCTTGGGTATCCACGACGATTCATGATAATCAAAGAGAGTACTTGGCGCAGTTTTACAGGAGATCAATCTTAGAAACTTGGAGGAGAACATAAAAATTGAAGAAGAGAAAAATGCAGTGCCACGAAACAAGACAATTACCACTCTATCTGTCAGTGAATTCTCTGAACGACTAAGCAAACCTTAAAGTAGAATATCAAGGCGAGTAAGAAAAGAAGTGACCAGCAACAAGCAGATCAATTCACCTCGGATCAACAGTGAGCTCCGCGCGGCGAAAGTAAAACCGAACGCTGGCACTCTAGGAGGATAGGAGGCCGGAAGCCGGATATCCCCCGAAGAAGCGCGCAGGTAGCGTAGGATAGCGAGCAGGTTGGTGGTGCGCGCGTGGGTCGAGCCCCAGGGTCGACTGGGATCGCGAAAAGCGCGGAGGACTGGGGGAGCCAGCGACTCCCGGTTCCCATGGCATGCTAATGAGCCACGTAAACCACGGAATACCCCAGTGAACTGAATAACTCGCCGGCGACGTCTACGGGAACGTCAGCGAGCCACTCGCTCCGCCAGACTTTTCTCTCATACCTGCCTCCTTTCATTTTCAATGATCCCTGGTTAGCTCGGGGCGCAGCCTGTACCCCGCGTTATTATTATTGTATCAGCAGGATGTATGATCCCGAGGAACGTACTTTACCTCGAGCGGGCTTGCACGCATAAAACGGTCCCCCGATAAATTGCGTATTCTCGACTAAACCTACCCTGCTTCTGGGCCACCCTTTCAGGCGCATGAATAAAAAAGACGTATCATTTAAATATATCTCGCTCGACGGTGGCCTTCTTCTTTCGTTTAAAGCTACCTTCGTTAGATCCCTGATACGGCTATCCCTGCCACGTTACTCTTATTATTTCAGTGCTCTGGGAACTTTATCCTCTCTCAAGCATCTCTGTCCACCGAGCCTTTGAAACAAGGATTCCTCCAGTATTGCGGGCACCAAGATTCCTCCCTGCCTTGCGCAGGGTCTAGGTACTCTAGGTCCTCTCCTGGGGAATGGCCGTTTTCTTCTCTGTGTTTGGTTAAGCTGAGTTGAAACGATTCGCAGGGTCTAGGAGCCGCGGATTCTTAGCCCAGTTGTGATTCTATGGAAAGGAGGAACACGAGAGACGATTCAGCCCGACCATTTTCTTAACTGTTGCTCGTGCCGTCTTAAGGTATTCGCGACATCGTTAATTTCGGCCGGCTCGTTAGCGGGCACGCTCGAGCGATTCGCAAAATTGCGCTCGGGCTGCGCGTCGAGTGTCCTTTGGGGGGTTTTCGACGATGACTTTTTTCGCCCAAGAAACGGGAAAGTTTTCCGCGCGTTTTCGAAATAACGAACTCGGCTCTCGGCACTCTTAATTGTCTATTTCTCTGGCTCGCCGTGGCATGAAAGAGCCTTCCATGGTTTACTTTTACCATTTGCTTCTTCCCTTTCACCGCTGGCTTCTCAGTTTCAACTCAGTTTTACTCCGAGTTCGATCAAAGCTGTGCTATTAAAATGAGAAGCAGGGGCATAAGCAAAGTCTGTAGCGGATTTCGTTTGCCAAATGTAGCACCTGCCGGACTTCGAGGAAGCTCGCAAAGGGGGCTAAGTTTACGCAAGCAACCCTCTCGAATGAATCGCATTCCTCTGTTTACCGCGGCGCTGGTGGAAGAAAAAAGCGTAACCGGAGGCGTAGGTAATCTCTTTTCCCAAATATACAGAGCGATTCTCGTAACTAGGTCGGGCTGCAGCTCTCCTCGGAGGATGGAGAAACTCATGTAGGAATACATGATCAAAGAGCCTGCTGCAGTTCAAGTCCGCCGTCGCGTCGAGACAAAAGAAATCGTGTCCGCGAGGCAGGGCTTTCCTTCATCACTTATTAGTGGAATCTGACAGCAACGAAACAGTACTTCTTCTCGTACCGTTTGCGGAGGAAAATCTTTCAACATTTATGCCCGAGGTACATACAGTATAGTGGTGAAAGAAAATTTCAAGTCTGAACAGTGAGAAAAATTAGAAAGAACTATATCTTCTTATTTCTTTCTCTTACTCCTTTTGCTAGCTCTACTATACATTCTTGTCTTCCTAAATGCTTTTCCCCCTTTATGTCCTAAATAAATAAATAAATAAATCTTAAAATCCATATCCTAGGAAATTGAAGAGTTGCGAGGCTAAATGAAAAAACATAGCACTTCTCGGAGGAAAGTGATGGAAAATAAAACATTAAAACATTTATTATAGAAAAATTCCTCGCCGTTAAAGTTTAAATTCGGAAATTAAAATTTTACAGTACTATATATATCATAGTACCTACGGTTGCCACCCCTAAAATCAGAGGAACCAACACGATGCTTGAAGCATAGTATTAACTTTTAAGCTTTCTTCCGATCCACCGCTGTAGATCTGTAGCCCCTTTCGCGGGTGAATCCGACCACGTGAAAGTTTCTCGAGGCTCTCCCGCCCCCTCGTTTTCGATACTCGACCGATGGAGGCGCAGCTGCGTAGGAGGCTCTTGGGCCCGGCGGCCCAGCGAGCAGGGCGGAATACAGCCGATGGGGAGGAGGCGGTTGGAGGAACAATGGGGTGGTAGCGAGCAAAGATAATTATCGGAGTGTCGGCGGCGCAGCTGCGCCGATTCGTTCCACCCTCGAGGCGAGCGGGCCTTCCTGCTGGAACCGGGGCCAGACGATGCCTCCTCACCGGCGAACAGTCAAAAGCCATGGGGAAGAGTTCAGTGTGCCGTGACACCGCACTCTGGCTTCGGCTGTTTCGCTGGCTGCCCTGGTCACCCGAAGGACCTCTCCACCTTGTCCACCTCCCGAACACGTGCGCAACCCTTCGAGCACGCCACGCGTTGCACGGGCCGCTGCATAAATGCAACAGGGTGAGACGGCCAACCGACTCCAGGCGGCGGAAAAGTTCGACGTGGTAGTCCAGCTCGGTCTTTTCATCGCCTTCGAGATACTTAGGGGAAGGTGGGATGGTTGGTCACTGTTTTGCTTTTTCATTTACACTGCAACTTTTTTCACGCAAGTACCTAACACATTAAGTTAGGAAAATGTAAATGATAGGGGAGAATGAGGCAATCGCGGTCAGTTGGCAATGGCGGTCAGTATTGTTATTATAAAACGGTATGTCCGAAATGTACAATTTCTTTTCCTTACGTTCCACGACATCATTCGTTATATTGTCGAACGATTTCGCCTTCGTCGTTGCTAAGCAACCAAAGAAAACTAGCCTTTTTGCGTTTTCAAAATCGTCGATGTAATATTTTGTGTACACAACATAAGAGGTACATTTCAAGATTACGTAAATATAGATATTCTATCAAGGAAAAGGATTACATATTTAAATTAAATATATTTATATTAAATTTCATTCTAATCTTCAATCTTATCCATGAACACGTATGCGGGCAATGATGGTCACTTGATTGTTAGTGCCCGTAACGTGATTATCATTATTCACTAGTGTAAAAAAAAACAAAGATAAAATAAAAATTTCTAAAAAAATTAAGCTGGAGAAGGAAAAGCCCAAAAGACCTCATCCATGTGAGAACGACGAAAATAAGTGCATTATTTGCTTTCAATTTGGTCATGACAATGAGATGTGGTTCCGTTGTATCTCTTGTGGCCTCTGGGCCCATTCTGAATGCTCTGGATGGGACTCAGCGGATGGATACATTTGCGAAAAATGTAGCAGCCCCTACACCGCAATTGCCCGCAGCGTGACTGCTATTACCCGTAGGTGTAGACGATGGCGGAAAATCACATATTTTCTGTTTTTTGTAATTTCATTGAATAAATCAATATAAAATTAATTATTCTCGTATCCTACGTATAGGTTGATAGTTTAAGTTTACAAAAAAATCATTTTCAAGAAATATTGCACCTTACATCTTTGTTTTATTACAATTATTGCTTAAGTGACCGCCATTACACATTCTCCCCTACTCCAAGTAAATAACATAGAAACATGAAGGAAATAAACTTTATTCCATTACACAACATAAATATTTCAAATACATGTCATGATGAGAATTAGGAAGGGGATGCAAGCATTTTTCTTTTTACTCCTTTTCCCTCAATTTTCGTTTTTACTTGACACTTTATTCTATGCACCCGAATGGCAGCTACAGTTTGAAGTGTGGTCATATTGCAATTATTATTATTTATTCCACGTGTAAAGACTCTTTAGTTTACATTACAATATACAATAAATTAATAAAGTTAACAAAAAAACGGTGTGAAAGAAAATAAAAGAAAAGCCAGTACAAAGATAAAGCAACAAGAAAATAATAGAACTAATTAATATTAAAATTGAAATTAACGGACGCCAATATATTAATACTAACAACTCTGTGATCATGTATCTCTTCTGATCAACTACTCCATGTTTCCCCTGCTGTTGCTTTCAGAGCAGGTGCCTTATTAGTGGCAGAGGGGAGGGTTTGGCGTTGAAGCGAGAGGACAGGCTTTCAAATATTCTTGTAGCTTTGATAAGTGAAAGCCAAGTTCGCTGATGAATATGGAATTTCAGACTTTTAATTCTCTGTCCTCTGGGATACGAGTTCCCAGAAGTTTTATTCTTTTAAAAGCACTTGGAAATCGTTGGATATAAATTCGTTTCGAGTTGCGCGCGCTGCGGGAATGAGTTAGAATCTCTGGAATTAAACTTGTTACTTCTCAATGGAAAAATAGAATGGTTCTAGAGCACAATACAGGAAAAATACCCTGTATATTTGCGCGTGGCGTTTGTAGCCAGCAGTGACACAGGAAGGCGGAGACAAAAAGTCGGACGGCGTGCTCGCCGGTGCACGCGCCGTTGCATAAACACAGTGGGGTGCGGGTAGCAATTTAGCGGAATGCCAAAATGTGTATTGGAGCCATGAGAAGCCGTTCAACGAGCTTCAATTTCCTCGCACTCGTTTCCTTTCTATTTTCAGCCTTCGCTCTCCAAGCGAAATAAAATCGAGAGATTATTTACAAGCTGACAGTGCTGCAGCGTAAATCAAACTATTCGTTCAAATAAGAGAAGAAAATTGATAAACTTTGGGCAAAAAAAGAGGC
Source organism: Andrena dorsata (assembly GCA_929108735.1). Lineage (NCBI taxonomy): Eukaryota > Metazoa > Arthropoda > Insecta > Hymenoptera > Andrenidae > Andrena > Andrena dorsata. The sequence goes on along the minus strand of OV815488.1, from coordinate 77,685,828 downwards.
AGAATTAGTTTTCTCGATCGACGGCAACCGGGCCAGTTTTTTTTCTTCTTTGTACTGAAATTGAAGAAGAATTTTAATGCGAACGCTTCGCGAGGCGGAGAGGGGTAAGCGCCATCGAAGGTTCTTCTTAAATCGGCCGATGCTCGCGCTGGAGCACACTCGAGCACACGTCGTTGCATATATGCAGCAGAGTGCACCGATTAATGCGTGCCCCGTTTTCAGCTAAGTGCTGAATCTGCTCGCAACTCGAGTGCGGGTCGTGAACCACTGCTAAATATAGCAACAGAATTCATGCCTGCGTCCTGTTAGCCGTTTGGATCCGAAAATTATTTGCAAAATGTGTAAATTCATTTCGCTTCGTCACGTTGAATGAGCACCCTAACTGTGTCTTGGGGAAATTCAACGCCCTTACAAACCTCCTTGCTCACCTAAATCGATAAAATTTAATTTGCTCCTTTTTTCATGTAAGCCCAGGAATTACCATTTTTGGCCAAGCAGAAGTGTACCTGCTTATTTATATCGACAGTTCTCTAGCTCGCGAACAGTTAAATCGCTTGGCAGCGAGGGGTTAGTTTCGGCAGAAGAGGGAATTAAAAAAAAAGAGGTAGAAATTTCTATGCCGCGCGGTTCGTCGACCAGGAAGGAATGATTTTCGATTGGAATTTATCGGCGCGACGGCAGCATACCGGCGCTGGAAAAAAAAAAGCGGCACACAAAAGCCACCGCAATTACTACTTCCGCTTTGCCTGTCCTGCCGGAAGTCCTATTCATACTCGTCACTATGAGCGCCGTTACTTCCGTCATTGTTGCGTTACGAGCCCGCGGACGCTTGTAAATCACTCCCTTTCTACATTTTTTGCGTTCTTTTTTTTTCTTTCTGCAGTGCTACCGTGAAGATTGATTTTGTCCACCGTAACTCGTTTACCTTTGGACAACGGAGCGGGGTTGCTTCAAAAGCCAGATTAATTCGGAGGAAAGTAGATTTGTCTTGAAAAGACGGGCCTGACTCGAAAAAATTTGCAAACTATTTCCCCCCTCGTCGCCGCCGCAGGTATCCCCTTTCCCAGCATTCGTGCTCGGCTTATTGGAAAGCTGGTCAGTGGAGCTCGTATCGGTTACGGGCGCTCGGCGAATTCCGTGGACTCATCAGGCTCACGTTTCAACGCGGCCGGAGAGCGCTGTAAGACGCGGGGGCTGTAGTTACAGGCTGGAAAAACGATCGGAAATTGTTAAAGGCCGTTTCGAAGCGGCCACTCGTCTGCTCGTATTCCGCTCCTTCCGAGGAGACGTAATTTCCTTGCTTCCCGTGCGAAGCCTTTCGCCATCGATCGCGGCTAAGAACTCCTCTGGTCGCTCGCGTTCCCCAATGAAAATTATTTTTCACCTCCCATTCGCCTGCCAGCCGCTGCAGCTACCCTGCTCGGGTAATTTCACGCCGAAAGCGTAATTTATCCTTCTGCGAGCGATCGCGGGCTCGAAGAGAAGTAGTTTACTGCTGATGCACTTGGGCTTGAGTGTTGGGGGATATTTGATGGTCGAAATAGTTTGATCGCGTGGAGGATTAGAGGGAGGAGGGTTTTCTATTGAAAGAGATGAATATCGCGAGATATATTCCCATGGAAGGTCTAAAATTATTGCAGGTAGACAGGGGCGGAGTAGGAGATTTGGCGCCCCTAGGGTAGCAAACGTCTGCCGCCCTTTTCGTGAATATATCATCAATGCTTCAATTTAAAAGAGTTGAGGCTACTTTTATATTAATTCAATGCGACAAATCACGTCTGTGTTATTGCTAATTTGCTATATGAAAAAAAGAGAATTGTTTTTAAGTGTTTAAAGATCACTTTTCACTTTCGGTGTTAGGTAAAATAGACATTTTATTTTAAAAGTGATAAATATAAAGTGACAGGCAAAAACATTTTGCTATCTTTCCCACTTCCTTTCGCCCAAAATTTCGCGTCCACGATCAGCTAATGCTGAAGTACCTACACAAATTCGCCATTCTTAAATTAGAATTCACTGTGTTTTTTATTCCAACCCCCTCCCCCTCGTGCCAATCGTAATATTTTTTACATTGCGTTTTTTCGGGTGTTAAAATTATTTTAATGGTTTATATAATTCTTTACGTTAAAAAATATTACATAAAAAAAGAGCCTTACGTAATTTAAGGACGACCACCAACTACCTAGAGCCATTGAAAGGAAAGATGGGTGGAATCCAAATGCGCTGCGCCAAGAATCGAAAGAGAAACGTCCATTGTGACGAGCTCCGCGTGCACGCGGACCAGTTTCAGCCTCGGTGACGGATGACCGGGTTACCACGCCGAGTTTCATCGGTCCCAAAGCGACATCGAGGCAAAGAAAACCCGGCCGCAAGTGTCGTGCTGCGGTGAACCGACTGCTAGCCGATAGCTCAACCTTTGGCTGCGTTGCTCACGAACTGGCAGATGTCGTGATGAACTGGACAGATAATTTGTCCCCCAGGGTTGGCGTGCAGTAATACAGTATTATTAACCCCTTTTTACCCGCAAATTGACAGGGTGCATCCTTACATATACGCCAAGTGCGTGGCTCGTATTACGCCACCGATAAGATGACACTCTTGGCTATACGCCTGCATGTCGGCTGCCCGAACGTATTACGCACCGATCACGTACTTGTACGTGTTCCACCTAAGCCCGTCCCACAGCGCCATAAACTCGCATTCTCATGGAAATCGACGATCCCGAGATATTGCCAGGCGACGAGCATCCTAGCGGTGGCCTGCTTCTTTATCCGAATTGCAGTCGCGATGGAACGAAGCTTTTTCGCGAAGCGAAATGAAACCTTCGCTGTGCGAAGAACACAGGGTGGCGAGTCACGTTGCCTTTGAGGAGAAATATATTGCGTGCAGGGGTGCTTCGAGCTTTCGAAGGTCGATGGAATTGTTCCGTTCTGGGAAGAAAACATGATATGAGGCAGTCAGAGCAACAATGGATTGACCCACATTTTTTTTCGAAATTGAATTAGTAGCAATAACGTGTTCCAATAGCCTCTACTAACCATATAAAATAGGAAAAAAAAATTTTTTTTAATGTGGGTTGGTCAGTTGTTGCTCTGACTGCCTCATATATAGGGTTTTGGATCAGCCTAACACTTGCATCCAGGGTCAAGCGAAGCGTGAAGCGCGAAAGAATTCATAAGTAAGCCTCCACTGGAGAAACTTGATAGGAGAAAATTAAAATCAATAGAAACTAATAAGAAATAAAACTGTTTGAAAAAGCGGTAAAAAATACATTAGATAATACATTTTACCTTTTTACTGTTTTTTTAAGAACAGAAACATTTTGTCACTCAACAAATATCTACTAAAAAATGATATTTTCAAATGTTTATTTATAATTAAATATGAAGGCAAAAATGATTGTTGCCCACAGCGGCGGGAGAGTTAAATAGATCGGGCCCTGTAGTAGGCAGCATACATTCTGGTCATTAGAGGAGGGAATCTCGGGGCAGCCTAAATAGCTCAGTCGATTAGAGCAGTCGGCTGGTAAAAGAAAGATTGGGCGTGGGCCCAGTGAAGCCGAGGAGCTACCTTTCGTGGAGTAGTAAAAAGTATTTAGTGCGTTACGGCGTTGGTAGGAACCGGAACCCTCTCGTGGGACAGGGGCGCTTGGAATCGCGGCGAAGAAGCGGCTGTTCATTAGCTAGGAACGGAAAAGGAAAGCGGTGAAAAGGAAGAAAAAGATGGACGGGCTTTGACGAAGGGGGCCCGGTGCAATGATGCACCTGATGCACCTGATGCCTCGGTGACCGTTGGCGCGTGCCAGCAGCCGGCTGCTGCCAGCTGCGACTAAACTCACTTGCTGGACCCGATCCACATTTTCATTGCCAATAACAATCTTTGACCCTTTTATCGTCCTCGAGGGGAGCGGCCGAGTATATCGGCGACGAACGGGTACGATCACTGACAAAGTAAACGGAGATGCATTTGACTTTGGAGCAGAGGCGTTTACCTCGTCGCTGCAAATCCACTGTGACTTTGACTGCTCGCGGCCCCGCCGCAGAATCTCGCTGTTTGCACTTGATTTCGCGTGAGGCTGCACTTTCACCGATCTGTTTCCATTGGGAACGCTGGAAACGCGAGTGCACCTTCCCAATCGATGGAACACGTTTGCCTCTGTCTCCTCTTCTTCTCGCCTCGTGCTCGAAGCGTGTTTCAATATCGTTGGATGTTTTTCTCTCGTAGGTGATTATCTCGTAGGATGATTTGCGTAGGTACCTAACGAAGGTGCGTTGAGATCGCGTTGGATAGGAAATCGATATGAAATCGCGCGCGGTTCGTGGGATATCGTAACAGGCACAAAGGTTTAATGGAGTATCGTGAAGTAAGAAGAAATCCTAATTTGCATCTCGGGCGAGCGCGTTTTCGGCTGTATCTTGATCGCGGTTCGGTGGACGACGAAAGAAAGGCGCAAGGTGTTCCTCCTGCGGTCAGGTGGCTTTATCCTTTGGCACCTGTTCCCCGATGCTACACAGTAAATTTAGAAGAAAATGGCTTCGAGCCCGGCCGAGACATTTGAGACGAAGTTACAGCGTTAGTCGATGGATTCGATGGGAGGTTAATTCCATTTCGCTTGTCAACTATGCGGCTACTTCTTTTTAAACGTTTTTTTCAGCCCCCGATCGAGATCCGCGGAGCAGCTTGGAGCTGCTCGATCGTCTCCTATAACCTCACGGCACACTGAAATGTAGATGCCACTCCGCGACACACTTATGGTTAACTGACCTGGAAATTCCAATATTCCACTTCTATTGCGTTACAGTACTATTACCAGAGGACCGATATCACTTGTGGACTGTACGTACCAATGTCTAGGAGTGTGCGAGTACCCGGTATTAACGGGCGGTGCTGAATTACGTTCGATTGCTCGAGCCGAATCGAGCGTTCGAATTTTCCGAGTTGCTGGAAATCGACGACTTGAGAAACTCAAGCGGCTCGAATATTCCAGCCCTCGTAAGGCCTCGAATGATTAAGATTTCGAATTACTCGAGTATTATAAATTACTCTCAATTCCTTCCGAAATCTATCGCACAGTAGATTTGCCGTTCGATTGTCACCTGCGTAGGTGTGTTTACTAAGTTAGTGTAAAAGTTCCTCAGACCGTATTATTCTCCTTCTGTTAGTTTCTCAGTTCTCTGTATTCTAAAGGGTTTACCGTCAATAACAATAATAATATATTCGGACAGATCTCCAACATTCAAGTTAATCGAATAAATCGAAAACTCGCACACGCCCCCTGAAGTCCCTACAAACGTGCAATTTATTCCAGGGTACGTTTACAGGAGCTTTCGCCTATTTAATCCAGAATCAAATTCCAAACTGTAGGATTCCGCGCGTAGCTCGTTTTCCCTCCCCGCAATCTCTTCCCTCTCCTCCTCTTTTCGATAGAGACGATTCCGCGGAATTTCAATTCCCTTTGTAAAAAGAACGCCATTAACCGAGGCGAGCTAGCCCCGCTGCCGACACCTCTGACCGTGCATGCATCTGCCGTTGTTCCAGGTGAGCGAGGCCAGGCCACGCATCAGGCACCAGAAAGGCGGCACTCACTGCAGCAGATGCGGTCCAGGCTGGGGCGTGGTGAACCGCTGCGTCCGTGGCCGCGACACCGAGTGCGGCAAGTGCTCGGCGGGCACCTACAGCCCCCATCACAGCACCCAGCCCTGCTGGATCTGCTCGCGGTGCGGGCCGGGCCTCTACGAGGCGCACCCCTGCACCTCGAAGACGGACACCGTGTGCGACTCCTGCCACAGGCCGGTTCCAGACAACCCGGACTACCAGAGGAAGTGCAAGGGACGGACCAGCCTGTTCCTCGCGCCGGAGGACGCTCAGGGCACCGGCGAGGAGAGCGTCCTGGTCAACGACCCCGACGGCCAGGACCAGCTGACAGACGGCAGGGAAGTCCTCGAGAAGGACGCGGAGGCGGAGATCTTCGCGGAGGAGCTCAACTCCCTGGAGAGGCTCTAAGGCGCCGCGGCGAACGGCGGTGCCTTTGTTTGCTGGAAAAAAAAAAGAAGAAGAAGAAGAAGCCTGCTGGGACGGACGACTTGGAACGATTGAGTTTGTTTGAGGAAAGGCGGGAAGAAGCGTCTCTGGCAGACGCTGGCGTTTCCGTTAGCGCTGATGAGCCTCGATGCGGTTTCGATGCGGGACTCATCGGGGAATTGCTTTTAGCAGGGAAGCTTGGGTGTTGTTGATAGGATATTGAGGTTGTTTGAAGATCGAATTGGTTTCTCGCGGAGGCGACGTCTTTCTGAATTCTTAGGCCTCTGGAGTGTTCTGCAACGACGCGGCGAACGAAATTGGAGAAATTTCAGATCGCCCGCGGAGTAAGGAGCCTCAAGAATTCATGGCGGTGGCAAATGAAGGCAACGGAACGGGGAGACTGTATAGTTCGCGTTTCAATATTTAACGGGGAGGGAAGGTCAACACCTTGGAACGCTCCTCCTACGATACACAGAATTTAAAGAAAGTGGAAGCTTTCTGAAGTCTAGAACAATCGTTGCAGCAGCCGAAGGGATTGGATGAATCCTCATTAGTTATTGGAAATACCCATAAACTATCTTCCCAACAAGTTCGCCAAGGACCTAAGAAGAGGAACTGAGGAACTCGAACGCAATTCGTTAATATTGACGCGCGCGGCTCGAATGTACGCTTTCGGTTTGTAACCATTCCGGTTAGAACCTCCCTAGAACTACTTTTCAACTCTGGTGCTCGTTCTGTCAACTTTCTTAATTCTCTTCTACGCTAAGGAAACCTCCTCGAAGAGGAACGATCGACCGACCAGTGGTCCACGTCCTTCGATCCTCGGTTGCTAGTCAGTTAGCCGATAAGTAGTCGATAAGGTGTAATATACGACATCCACGCGACGTCGCGTACAAACGAGACTGTAACTACGCGCGAGTTTTCTTTCGTTCAACCGTCGAGGCGCAGATCCACGATGAGACAATTCATTCATTATTTTTTAATTATTCTTTCATTAGTTTCGTGAAACTAGACGTTCAAGTTTCATGGTATAGTTTCAAAAATAAATTTCCATCATTTACATTTAATTGTAGCTGATATTCTTGTCTCGTGTAAAATCTCATCGTGGATTCGCACCTTTACAGGTGAGCTCAGATATAATTAACGTCGTTGGAAGAACACAGGCGAGCTCTGCCTTTGCCCGAGTACGAAGAAACGATTGTATCGCACCTTTCATATCAATTGTACAGTTCGTCGAGTATATACGGTGTTCGGAAAGACTTCGCCAAATCGGCGTTGCGGTAGAAAAACAGTTATCAATCGAGTATGTCTTCTTTTTCGAGATTGAAACGGAGCTTTGGTGCCTGAGACTTTCTGAACACCTTTGGCCCATGTTTAGCACTCGCTCAAATGTAATTCCAAACACTCGTTACGCGTTCTGAATATAGATTCCTGTATGATACACGTACACTTATCGCATAAGCATATTTATGTATATCCAAAGATCTCTGTGGATGTCTCTGGATGCGCGGAGAGCAGCGGCGGATTTAAGGGGGGCCCCCATCTTCAAAAAAAGAACATAAGGTTTTATCCAAGAACACTATATCTTCTTTTGGTTCGCATAATTTTCCTAGCACACGCGCGTAAATTTATTAGCAATTCGCTTATGTATACAGGGTGTCCCAGAACGTTTGAACCTTTTCCTTTAAATCCGCTGCTTAAATGCCCCCATGGAAGAATTATTTTCTCCAAAAAGGGATCACGGTTCTTCGGCTTTTCTCTGAGGAAAAATTAAAGAATCCCTCCGCCTGTCCCTCGAAATGGGATTCACCTATATCCAAAGACCTCCAAGCACTCTCGCTCCCCTCACTCCTCGCTCTCTCTCTCTCTCTCTCTCTCTCTCTTTGGAGAGACTCGTTATTACTATAGGAGAGCTAGATCCAGCGACCCCTCGACTTCCGAATAACCGGAAGCGACACGGTTCCCGAGTGAACGCGTATACGAAGCGTGTAAATACACCCATGTAAATATAAAAACTACGAGGCGACCTAATTTCTGTCGGAACGTACCTAATAATTGTACGGGGAATTTTCTCCTCCATTTTCGAGATACGTACTCTTTGGATTCCACGTTCGATTCTGTGCCGCGGGACGCTGGCGCGCGATTATCGATCGCCGATGGAGACTCGCCAAAGTGACAGCTGTATTTTCAATTCGTTTTATTTATTTACGTAATTGCTCGTTCCGTCGATGGACGTAGCCGCAACAGACGCCCACTAAAGACACAATAAAGATACAGATATAATCTAAGTTCTCTTTATTACACCCCCTCCCGTTGTTACATCCACGCTCGGAACGAGATAGAAAGAGTTACGCATTTCTCGACGCACACGCATACGCGCTACGATTCTCGAAATTATCTATTGTCGTGTCCTGTCAAAGTACAGATTCCATTCGCCCCCTCGCCTCTTAATCAGGTATTACGCGATTCGTCAGGTATTAGCGATACATGAATTGCTATGCGCAGTGCACTACGATACAAACCGGTATAGTATAATATTCTCGGGGGGGGGGGGGGGGAATATAAACGTACAGCTTCTGCGATGCTACCTCGGGCTACACACGGGCGCAGTTCGATGATTGTTTCGTTTTCCTTCCTCTTTGTCGACGGGCGATTTATAAACACGAAACAGAGGAGAAAGATAGAATCGAAATGATGGTGTCGCGGGGAAGTCGAAATTCTGGGATCGAAAGTTAATGGTGAGTTCATTCGATTCGATATTTCCACTGCTACCACGTCAAGCCGGGGATCCACCTGAAGGCTAAGCTAAGCAACGGCGGATCTGGAGATTTGAGGCCTCTAGGCTAACAAGTGTTTGCCGCCCTTTTCGCGAAATATTGTCAAATATTTTAATTTAAAAGAGTTGAGGCAATTTTAAAATTATTCAATATGACAACTCACGTATGAGTTATTACTTATTGCTAATTTGCTAGATGAAAAGAAATGAATTGCTTTTTAAGTTGTCACAAGCGTCTGTGTTTAAAGATCGCCCGGTAATAGAATCACCATAAAATAAAAATATTTTGCTACCTTTTTCTGTTGCTCTAGGCTACACCCTACTTAACGTATATACAAATCCGTCTGTGAAACTAAGCTATGCTATGGTGTGCTAAAAAATTGGCTTGGATACATTCTAATGGGACCGTTTCCACCAGAAGCTGAGCTAAGCTGTGCTATATTTTTTATATTTTTTTTATAGCACAGCTTCAGTGCTAGATTAATGAATAAGCACGTGCTTAGGGCATCATGAGAAAGAGGAGCACCATAGAAATTATCTGAATTTTAAAATCTAACTTTTCACTTTTTAGTCAAATTATCGGAAATGCTTAAAGCTCTTAATCTGGCCCCGCGTAGCTTGATCTAGCTTCCAAGTGGATCCCCGGCTCAACGCGTTTGATACGTACGTCCTTTTAATCGTCCTATCACACCTCTAACAGTCCTATAAAAATGTCCCTCGTTCCCAAACGCAGGGCACGCTTCGCTTCTCTTGGCAGATATAGACAATAATGATTCGCATGGTTCGCATCTTTTATTTTTATCCAGCCCTCCGGAAGTCTGGACGAACTCGGTACTGTGGCGGATTTAAGAAAAAAGGTCCCGGTGGCAATCGTTCTGAGCGGCCCATTTTTTTTAGGAAAATGAAGAGGTAGTTTACTAAAAACTAGCTAAGCGTAGTACTACAGAAAAAAAATAGTTATAGTGCTTTGAGAAAATCATAATTTTTTTTATTTGAAGATTCGGCCCTGTCTTCTGGGCAGGGGCCCAGAGTGCCCATCGACCGCCCCTTAAATCCGCCACTGACTTGGTAGCAGCCGAAACGCCCCGCCTCGCATCGAAACAGAAAACAGGAATGTGCCTAAGCGAATCAAGCCACCTCGCAATGAATTCGATCGGTAAATGAGGATCGCTACAACGCTGGAGTGTCGTTAATATAATGCTCTATAAATGATCCGAAGTAACGTCGTTATACTCTCGCAACCGTAAAATCTACCTATATAAAAATAAGTCACTGTAAAACATGCCGTAATGGGATAGATACGATTAAAATGATCCTCGCATTGTATCGATTCAACTGCCATTAGTTACACTCTATTAATTAAGACATAACCTCGGCTATACGTAATGTGTCTCTATCTTCCTAAGGAACTTTGAGAGTACATATAAAACGCGCATTACTCAGCTATAAGTTCAGCTTGAAAAAGTTTAAGTGGCTGCACCATCTCTCCCGCCACCGCGGCGCGTAACTTTCAAAACTGTGCTGCATAATACTATTACGAAGCATCTCTTTGTGTGTACGATATTTGCTCGGACATCGAACGTAACGCGCGTGCACACGCGTGTTTCTGGCGACTACTACTCGATACCGCCGATCAATTAGGGCTCGCACCGATCAAAAAACTTTCGAAAAGGACGACAGCGAGAATGGACTCGCCGTCGGTGCTATCGCTACCGACAAAGACACCGCACGCGGAACCGTCACGTTGGTTCCAGGACGTTCTTTAAATTAGGCGTGAGCGCACGTCTACACTGCTGCAACATTCCGTTGCAGTATACACTTTGCCACTCTAACGCCCGGAAAAACAGCTTGATTTTGAGAATTTTTATGCGAGCATAGTGAATAGAATACAAAATCTGTTTGGAGGCCTTTATTCTACATACTTTGAAGTATGATCACAATTTTTTTTAAATTTTTTTAGTAAAAAACGGCGGCGCTACGGCTCAACGAGGGCAGCTTCTTCTGACGGATAGTGTTCCGTGGCTGGAATGATTTCTTCTCCAATTTTTGATCTGGCGCTGCCGTTTTGTACCATAATTTTTTTAAACAATTGTAGTCATGCTTCAGAGTATGTACAATAAAAGCCTCCAAACAGATTTTGTATTCCATTTACTGTACTCGCATAAAAAAATTTCAAAGTTAGGCTGTTTTTCAGGACGCAAGAGTGGCATTATCTCTTAACTGTGGTTTATTGGGGAAAGCATGTTTGGAATTTTACACATGGCCATGAAACGAATAGGTGCTCGGCTGCTGGGTGCCCTTTTTTAACAGCCTACAAAAATAATAACAGAATGGAGCGAGGCTGTTTCTGGGCTATAGACTTATCGACCCGCTGGAGCAGTGTAAACGTACTCTGAAAAGCAGACCGCGAATGCAACGAGTCGCGGGACATTGTGCAAATCCGCGACGCTCCCCGCACAGTCGTATAATTTGTTCCTCCGTTCGCGTTGTGTGGACCCCATGAAAATTTCCGTACTTTCAGATCGAAGAAGAGACTGCGACTTTTGGTTTTGGCACGATGCTCGAAATCTTCGAACGACTACATCTACGAGGCTGTCGATTTTCTATGCCGCGAAGCCTGTATGAAAGAACCTGTATGGACGATTTCGAAAAATATAATGATAGAAATCGTCAACTTGGATAATGATTTGGATAATTGAAAAGCTCTTACAAAGTCATTCGCGTTGGTAATGGAATTCAGACAGTTCGTTGTACTCTCTATCCAATTTCGAAAGTTGCAGAAATTGCAGCTGGATTAAAGCTGGTTTTGTGAACGTGTTTTGCTTCGAAACGGATCGATCGATTACTCAATTAAGCGACAGTGATACGAAGTTGAGTTGATCGATCGAAGGGGCACACTTTGTACGAGATTATATGTATGTGTACTTTAATAATAGAAATTAGGAGTATTTTACAAACATACATTTGTGTAGAAGTAAAGGATGGAAAACGATTGAAAGGCTGATTTCGAAAGCGGATTTTACTGCCGGTAATGGAAGAAGAAAGAAACCTGAATAATTGTAGACAATTTGATGATTTCAGAGCTTCCTTTGCGTAAAGATTGAATGTAGAAATATCGCTTACAAAACACCTTGCTACTTTCGAGTATTCGATTCATGGTCCAACGAAATATCGTAAACATGTCAACGCCTCTTATATTCACGCAGAGCAAACTTGGATTTGTAAATTGAAGAGAGACGAACGAGGAACTACCACTGGCTCAGTCGGTCGCAGTGGAATTTCGCGTTAATTAAGTTCTTGAGGACATTGAGAATTTTTGTAAAGAGCTCTATTTAAAAATCACTTAAACGATCCACTGACAAGGGAAGATCTCCAAAAAATTATGAACCTTTGGGGATATGTATTACGCAATTATTTTTTCCTGCCCAAAATTGACCCCTGAAGATTCGGCTATTTTCCGATGTTGTGTTGTAACTCATAAATAGTAAGTTACCAAACGTGTAGTCCTAATTAAAAGAAGTAACATTTGTTTGAAAATTTGTTTCTATCTCTTACAGTTCGCGAATTATAACACAAAATCTAAAAATATGAAGCCGGATTTTTACGGGTCAATTGCACCCACTTAGGGTGAATTTGGGCAGCAAAAAAAATTGTATAATACATATCCTCAAAGTTTCATAATTGTTGGAATTTCCAGATTGGGGATCATCCCTCCTGAGCCACCGCAACCAGAGACGGGCAAAATTTTTTTTAAATAAAATTTCGAATAACGAATAAAAGTTAAAAAAAAATATTCGTCATGTGTCAAAGTTAATTCGGGTTAACGAACGAATGACGAATAATTCTTTTTAACTTTTATTCGTTATTCGAAATTTTATTCAAATAGAAAGTTTGCCCACATCTGGTCGAAATCTACTACACTACAATCACAAATAAATAGAAACGAGTATAGGATAGTTACAAATAAAACGAGTGAGATCTAAGGGAGTATAATACATCACTACACCGAACGCGGCTCTGAATTTTATACATAACCAACTATGTATAATTTTGAACACCTTGTTCATTTTGAGTATTAAACTCGTCCCAGCTAGTACAATCACATTACAGAATGCAGATTCGATTCAAGCACTCGATTGGAAAAGTTCTGTCAGAGTCCGCTCACAGTCACGTTCCCTATCCAATTCCTACATTAAATCTATACACAGGGTGTCGAGAAAGCAACGAGGAGAACGACAAAAGGATTTCCCGGAATAAATCTCTGTAGCGTTGTAACAAACGCGATCGCCATTCGACCAGGGACACCGTGACACAATAACCTAACAATCGTGTGTCACCACGCGTCTTTCTCAATAATTCGTATTATATATATATATATATATATATAATATATTTATATGAATTATATGTATACTTTATTTATATGCATATATGTATCCGCGCGCGCGTGTATACAGGGGGCCAGTCGCGCCTGACACTGAAATTCCAAGCGTCCTCGTTATCTCTGCTGATACGCCAGAAATTCGAAGTTGTAAACGGTTCTCGTAAGATCAGAAACACCAAAGATATTTGCAATTCCAATGTTAGCTGAATAACCCTCCTTGTGTGTTTATATTTATATATATTTATGCAAGGTACCGGACAACCTTCCAATAAAACTTTGGCAGCACATTCTATGGCCAAAGGTAAGCGTAAAATATATCTAAATTTGCAGAAAATATAGAAAGTATTGACTGTGTAATGAAAGGTGACCATTCGTTTGCAACACGATTTGTGTCCCCGGTAATTTCATGTCCCAAATTTTGAATTTAAGGCAATCATTTGTTCCCGATTTTCTGTAATAGTCCCCAATTCTGTATTTCTTCTTTATAGTTAGATTTATTTAATCAATATGAAAAACCCGAAGCCACGAGTTTACTATTAAGATTCTACTAATTTGGCAACGGTGCAACCGAGTCTACGAGGAGTAGAGGTGGTCCCTAAAGAAAAAAATATCTCATGTCCCCGGAAACGCCAAGAAAAATATGGTCACCTTAGTTCAATGCTTGTACTTGAGAGATCAGACCATTTATACTTTTACACTTTTTAAGTCTCGTCTGGCGGACATGGGGTCTATTCGGACCCATCCTACATGTATCAAATTACATACGTTACTCGTTAATTTTACTTCTTAAGAAAGATAAGAATTTTAGACTGTGACGAAGTCGGAATCTACTATGAACTCTTATTTTAGGGTGCATACGAACAGAACTATGGGTCAAAACGGACCGAGCGTGCGATACGCGCTACACTATTCGCCGTCAAAGCGCATTTCTGTCATTTTCCGTTTACATTGAGCGATTGCGCATGCTGCCAAAGATAGCCCCGAAAAATGGCCAGATACCCTGCATGCATACTGCGAAGAGTCATTCGAATGTGAGTCTAATCGGGTGAACAACATGATTCACGCTACCACAATGATAAACATGTACATACAGACACGCGTGAAAGTAGTAGGAATCGCCGTGAATCTCGTTTAGCAGCTTCGAAAACGCAGATCGCTTTAACAAATCCATGACTGGGGCGATTCATTGAGCCCGACAGCTCGACTATTACTTATATTTACATTATTGTTTCTCTGCAAGGGAATTGCCACCCGTTCGAGATTATCGAAATATATTCTGTTATATACATATAAGAAAAATAAGTAAAATTAATGCAAAGGGGTACTTAAAAAAGTATGTTCATTAAATGGAAAGAAGTACAAGCGAGCTTGATTTTGAGTTGGGTGAATTAAAAATTTTAGTCTGTACAGAAATATAATTAAGGCAAAGTAATAGACCTTCGAAATATAAACGTAACTGATATACATACTAAGTGTTTCTACGGCTATCAACTTTCTTCGTTCGCATCAATTGAGTCAGGAATGTTTCTGTTCCTCCGTAATGTACATAATGTCTCGTTTACTTAAACAAAGGTATACTAAATATCTCGGGCACACGTCACACAAACACCACTAATTTCTTGTATAATTTCTGCGGACAACGTATACGTATTTTGTCAACTATTCTACTGCTCGACATAGCGTCCGAACGAAACGTTTATTTGGCAAATAAAAGAATACTTCGCAATAAAGTCGGCAACGAATTATCGAGAATGTCAAACGCTCTCCGAGCTTAAACTGCTGGCGCCGATTACACTTAAGGCATAGTATTACTAATCTTTGAAATGTATTCGTAAATGTTGCTGAAAGTAAACAAGTCAAACCTCCTACATTCAACGGTGCCAGAAATTTAAGCGAAGAGCTACCTCTTCAATAACGCGTTCCGCGTTTAGATCTCTACAGCCATGCCAGGTTTTCGATGCATGCCAGTGCAAATAGTACGCTCTGTATACAGCGAAATAAATGATAGAGAAATTACGGGGTGGAATAAGGAGAAAGGGCTTCGAATATAAATTTATACTATACGAACATAAAAAAAAATATACATCTCGTGTTCGCATGATAAAGAAATACAAATGAATGAGCAGGAAGAGACGATAATTATAGATCCTCGTGCCTGCAAGTACTGGATTCTGTGTCTCGTGCAATGGCCCCTTTATCAGGGCATTTAATAAATGGGCTTCTTATGTACAATTGAATTAGAGCTTTACAATTTCCATAACAAAGACAGGAGTAATCGAAGCGTGGTCGCAATGCAAAACGCGACTGGAACGTCGCCACAGAACTGCTATTACTTTTTCCCTTCGTTAGCACTCGCCGAACATAATTAATCTTCAACGCATCCGCGAATATCATCTGTACAAGATATACTACTGAAATATACATCTCACACAAGACTCGTTAAAGACGATTAGAAAAAGAATTTTTCTTTTACCGATTCGCGCCTGTTCACCTCTCGTTGAACTCGATCGCTCCTCTCCGCGAGCCAAAGAACGTAGCCAGCCATGGATTTTTATACATCAACACGTCTGAGGTAAAGAAAATCTAAGGAAAGGTGGGGAGGGGAGAAAAGCGGAATGAAGGTGGGGGGAGGGGGGGGGGTGGAGGAGGAGGGTCGGGACGGGAGCGACGATATCGAACCTACTAATTACAAGAGAAATTTTGAGCTCCGTTAAATACAAGGAAAATCTACGGTAAACAACTAATATCATACAGCTACTGTCATCGTGCCCAAATTTACTCTCGCTCACGCAACAATAGTAATCTCAAAAAGGGGATCCGAGTACGAAAAAGAAAGGAGTAATCGTACGTAGGAGAAGAGCTAATGGAGGCATAGATGAAAGCGCGCCACGAGGACGCAAATTGTACGGGACTGCTACACGGGCGATGCTACTCGGTACCGGTAAACTCATCCAAAAACGCACGGTGGGCAAAAAAAGGACAACAGACTATAAAAATCTCCCGTAAAAAATGTACGCTAGTATGATCCGATCGCGATGCGGTATCCGGACGTGATCTGCGGACACTCGTGGCAAATAAACCATCTACCCGTCGTTGGACAAGTTACGATTCATAACGTTCGCTAAAGACACGTATTAAATTAAGAAAAAGGAAAAGGTAATGCCTATACTCGTTACCTTCGCGCGTGGACTAATATTGTCCGCCATAGTCATTATTATATTATATATACGTCGTTTGGTTTTTTCTTATTTTTTCTGTTTTTGCCTTTCGTTTTTTCATGCACGCAATTAACGTTGATTGTGTTCCCTCGGCAATCGTACGCCGAGGCTTGTATGATTATACGGGTAACAACGCTTCACCTACGCAAGGGTTCAGTTCTCACGACCGCGCTGTGAGCGTAAGCTTGGGTACAACGAATATTTCTTAACAAATAATCATCAGTATCTTTTCTGAACGTCGAGAGACGACATCCCTTTATGATCACGATATGTCTTCCCACGGCGTTTCTTTTTAATGTATCTTAGATTAGATTCACGCCTGCTAGGCCGATTAAAATTGGTCCACCAGCAGGTCACAGATCTCTACTGACATCGACTCCTTACTCGAGCGCACTGTCAAACGGAACATCTGCGAGGATAGTGTGATTAGTCAACGATTAAACCAAAAGCTGCGGGAAAAATCAAGCTCGATGGTGTTTCGTAGGTAAATTTGTACTGCGAATGTTACCTGCGCTTGTTTATTCGGTTCCAAACGTAACAAACATCCTACTTGTTGTGCCCTCATATGTACTATACCCGCGCAGACGAAATTATCCGGATTCGGATCGATGCCGTCGAGCAACTGCATTCCAAATCCTTGCAACTTCGTGCGGACTTGCGCGAGATCCATTGGTTGCTGCGCTTTGAAAATCTTCTGCGAACGCTGCTGATTCGCTCTGAAAGCACATCGTTCGCATTTAACGCGCACCTTTAACTGCTAACTTCGGTGCAGAGAACTTGCGTATATACTATTTAAGCTGGTTCTAAGATTATCTGAATAATGTATATAAGTCTGTTGAAATATCTTTCACAAACATTTACGTACCCTCCGAGATTTTTCCATCGCGCAAAGAATGACTCCCCGTTCATCTCTGTGGGCTCGAAAAACTTGTTGATCGTTAACGGTAGCTTCATCGTTATTTTTTGTGGCACATTATTATAAATAAAGGAGATGAGCATGCTCGGCGAATCTGTGTACAGGGAAAGGATTCAAGAATATCTTCAACAGCCTTGAATTACACGCAGCGTTCAATTTAGTAGCCGAGACGTATGTAATCTTTCTCGGAATGTTATATAACTTGTTTTGTCGTACCGTTGTAGTCGTCGATACATTCTGCGTTAATCATTTGTTGGATCTGAGCACCAGCTTCTAATACTGGATCCACTGCTTTCACTTGCACGGCTAATTTCGCTTGATTCTCTTCGGACCAGGAAAGTTGAGTTTGAAAGCTATGAAGAGCGAACTGAGTTTTATTCCCATAGAAAAGACCGACCCGACCCAGATTCTGCCTGAATTCTGACTTAACTCCGATCTGAATCAAATCGTTCTCGAATAGCACACCGTTGTTCTTACAAACGAATCTGTAAAACACATAGAATGCAGCCGTTACGAGCACAAAACGCACGAGGAGTGATTTTATTTCGGGGATTCAAATGCTAGTGGAGGCATCTTACTTCTTAGGGTTATACGTATTTTGGGCACCATTGGTAGCACCGACTTTGTTCGGCATATTGTAAATATCCCCGAGTATGTCGAGAAGAACTCCCGTGTTACTAGTTGGCTGAGAAGATGGTGGCGTGGAGAGACCTAACAAATCTGCCGATGTATTGTTAACCGCAGCTGCTACGATCGTGGGTGCTTCTGCATGGTGATTAGTATTTGGTGCAACACTTTTACTTTCCCTAATTTCAGTTTCCGGCACTCGGCCTGGTTTCTTCTTTTTCAAAACCGCCAGAATGGAAGATTCTCTTTCGGGGAATGCGGGCATTTCTTCCAAAACGGTTGCCTATGATAGGGTGAAAAGTAATTGTCGTTAGTACCGAGGATTCTATTTACATACTTTTAATTGACCGCGACGAGAATCATAATGCCTAGTTACCAAGACGTCGCTGGATGCAATAATACTCAATTGAAGATACTCCGAAGCTCTCTGCTGTAACTCTGCGTCTGCGCTGCGCAAGTTATTGTGTTGCTTGAAAACATCTTGGATCTGGTTCCTCATTTCGGGGAACAAATTAACGAACTTGATGTACGTTGACAACAGCAATGCTCGAGTCATTGGAGAACATAAATGATATTTGGAATGTAACAGTTGAAACTGCACGGCTGGGGACGAGCGTTGATCGCCAGCAATGAGGTTTCCAAATTCTCCAAGTATATAACCACCAACTTTCACCATATTCTCGTGGCAAGCTGGGGCTTGCAAGGCCTCGAAAACCGTTTTCGCTGCGTAGCCTTGTACGTCGTCTCTATTGATAACGATCTGGATCACTCTGTACCAGACCTCTTCCGAAACGTAGTCGCCAGCTATCCTAATTAGATTCAGAATAACGTCCACGTACCAGGTGTAATCGGTAGCGTACTTTTCGGCTAGAATAGCAACCTTCAGAACCATCTCTTCTCTGATCGAGTAGTCAGCAGTTTCGAGGTAGTTTAACATTTCTTGTACTATTTCTTCTGCATTGCTCTTATCACACATGGCGTACAAAAGATCCACAGCCTGTTGCCTCACAGACACGTCTTTCTCCATTTTCATAGACAGAATAACCACATCTTGATGCTTCTTAACTGCTTCGTGCGACAGCTCCGACATAGCGAGGTGGCACATTGACTCCAGCGCCAAGTAGCGGAGATTAGTCTCGCGATTCGATAGAAACTGGCCAAGTTGATTACACGCCCTGACCGACAAAGGCAGTTCGCTGTCGTTGTGAATAATTAAACTAATGGCCTCAAACAGTACAGCATTCTTCGCGTTCGAGTGTTGCACCTTCTTCGATTTCGGTGGCTCTTGGGCTTTGTTTAATATAGTTTCTAAACACTCGTTTAATCTACCCCTCACTCCAGGATCTTCGGCTGTTAAATGTTTAGGAATAATATTAAATATCCTCGTTTATCAATATATAAGAAAAGCAAGGCAAATAATTTACCAGGCGGGGTATAGTTCTGCAACAATCGTAGCAATTTAACAGACAGCCATGGCGCTGGCACAAAGTAATATGTATAATCCTGCAGATCTGTGTAGCTCGATGTCACGATCTAACGAGACAGAATAAATATCAAAGAACTATCTTTCGACCGTGGGTCGGACTAATAAGTTATGCCATACCCTGCTCAATCTCGACACTGCTAGGCTAACGCATCCTTTATATTCGTCTGGATTTCTTTTTACAAGAGCATCTATGAGGGATGCAGCTGCTGTAACAACACCAAGATGTTGATCGTTCAAAAGATGGACTATACGAGAAGTCCATTCTCCGCCAGGAACAACATCTGGCGCTGTACGTAGTAATCGTAACAAGCACAGTGCTGCGCTTTGTTTTACTACGTCCATAGTGTCCCTAAAATGGAAAATTGATTTATGATTTTACAAACTTCTGCGCGTTAACAAGCTAAATTAACTGTATGGAACAATTTACTGCATCAACCTACCCAGAAACAAGTAACTTTGGTATTTCATTACCAAAAGCCTCTGCCATTTCTTTACTGCCGATATTGGCAATGCATTGCAACGCAAGGTTTACATGAATCGGATTACGCGATGCAAGATCATTCTTTATACTCTGAATTATCAGTTTAATGAGATCACTATTCGTATTTACTAAGACTGATATGAAAAGGTAACCCTAAAATATATAAAATGTTTGTACATCTGAATTTAATTTCGACTGGTGCTGAGTATACACACAGTTTTAAGGAAACATGATCCGCCGTGAGAAATTAAAGTATGGGCTTAAAATACTTTGCACGCACGGCTCGATTCAATACGTTACTTTCCTTAAGGAATTCATACTTACAATCTGTTTTTCTGAATACTTATTAGACGAAAGTAAATTGACAGCTTCCATATGTCCGAAGTCAAT
The DNA here is from genome assembly GCA_929108735.1 of Andrena dorsata. Lineage (NCBI taxonomy): Eukaryota > Metazoa > Arthropoda > Insecta > Hymenoptera > Andrenidae > Andrena > Andrena dorsata. Next base: position 77,665,529 of record OV815488.1, on the reverse strand, counting down.
GTCGTGACCAAGCAGGAAAATAAAAAGCAACTTGCAAACATATTTCTTCTTCTGGTAACCATCGAGCGGCTTGTCTCCTTTAAATTTACTGCGGATATTTGCCAATTCTTTGTTTATTCTCTTGATTTCTGCTTCTTTGCTTTTGCCTGGTAAAATTATTACGCAATTACCAAAATGTATACACATCGAAATTGTGGGAAAAGAATTTCTTCCAACAAAGTATACGATTATAGAGCGGTAGACAATATTTGTATCTCGAGTATGTATGATCTACCAAGCTATATACATTTGTAGTAGTTTTTATAGAAAACTATAATGGCTGCATGCCACTTGGACTGGCATCAAAGTTCAGATGTATTGATTCGCTCTGTATCAGTTAGTCTTTTATCCTACTTTTTACAAAATTAATGAGTGCAAAAAATACAGAGATACTAAATAATTATAAATTTTATTATTCGTTCATCCTCGCAAAAATTTCACGAGGAAATTCGGCGTGTTTATTTTAACAGAGATTTATTACATTATGCCAAGTATTACATATTGGTGTTCGAAAGACAAGCTATATCAGAAAGATATGGCTATATCAGAACTCCGCCCCCTGTCTCCTACTCTTGACTGCTTTAAATACTCTGCATGTCGTGTTAGTTTCAATGGCATCATATCTCTTAATGGATGGAATATGGATCAAAATTTCAGGGATCCAAATGCAAACTTCTATTTCTATTTATCTAGCGTTGTAACATTATATAAAAATGCGACATTTCAACCATAATACATTTTAGTGGATATTTCAAATTAAATCTAAAGTTAAATTATAATAAAAATAGGAACGTTTGCACTCACAATTTCTAATATCAGAAATGAACACAGCCAGCCCACGCATGCCATCTCCTCTCACAGCCGGCATTTTGTTCTGTTCTTCTCAATACCACCTGTGAAACGAAATACATTGAAAGATACTACGACCAGCGATTCAACCCATTAACCAGGTCATTTCACGACTAGAAATGTACTCTGCGCGTCTGAAACTAATTAAAAGAGAATCGATTGGTTTCCTCTACAGCGAACGCTGTACACTGCTCTTGGATGAATATGGTTATAGGATTTAACAGAGATCAACTCAGGAACGAATCGAAATTAATATCTAAACTAGCGAACATACAGTGGGTCGCAGAAGTATTTGAATACTAGATCATTTCTATACGAGTGGGCATTAATGATTCGTCGTAGAGGCAATTAATATAATTGTCCCATGCATTATCAGTTCTTTTTCAAAGCTTGCCTGTCTGTGCCTGATAAGCATCTATAATTATAGTAACGATACTTAAAATGCTCTGCTTAAGTTATACGAAAATGTTCAATTGCGGAGGCACTCGAGCACGTTATTCCGCGATCCACTATACATCGCTATTCAGTGACACGCGGTCGATGTACGGGGAGGGGAAAGGGTTGAAGAAAACGATGGGAACGATACCCGTTGATTAAGGGTACTCGAGCCAACCGACGAGCCCTTCGGCCCTGAATGTAACTTTGAAAACGCGCTCGGCAGATTTTAATTCGGGCAGTCGAGCGGCCGAATGATATACAATACAGCGGATGAAAGGCAGAGATTGAAAGAAGCAACGCGACACGGAACAGAGAGATGCAGAGACTGGAGACGGTCGAATGGAAAATCGAGCGATTAAGCCGGCACCGCGTCCTAGATTCCGCTAGCAAACACTTTTTGACAGCAGTGCCGTCCGAACGTTGTTAGTGGCACCCGTTACGTGGAAAACTCCGAGAATCGCGGGCGAGGATCGCGGTAACGCTGGCCGCGGGATCACGGTGGAACGAGGATGCATCGATCGAGGGGGCAAAAGGAATATTTCGATGGGGACAGACAGGTCGAACGGTGGCTTTTTGCCTCTCTCAGACGAGCTGTCGTGCACAGGAGGAGAGCGCAGCCAAGCGGGTGACTGGCTTTTCCGTGGAAAGAGGTTATTCGCGGCGGGCGGCGATTATCCGATTCAGTTTCAAGTACATACCGATCTGAGCTAGGGTAACGTTCACGCACGGCTCGGTCACGCAGCACTCGGTAGGCGTGAAACTATTCGCGAGTCGGTGCCAGAGATTTCGTGGCTGTCGCCATTTGCAACCGCTGACTAGCTGACGGCTGCCCGTCAAATGCCACTGCGCCTGCGCCCTCCGCCGTACCTGCCTGCGCAGGCAAATTCGTATTTCGAATCGAGGAAAATCTTCATCGATCGTTCAACTTTTTCACGATTACGTCCGCGATTATCTGACCCAAGTCCCAGCGGAGATTTATCCCACGACATTTGGATTCTCGTTAGCCACGAGCAGAATCAAACTCGTGATTAATCGCCCGGTGAATGGACTTTCGGCGTTCTAAACTCCGTAACTAACCTAGGATGATCTTCGGTGCTTCCACGGGTAAGCGTATTCAATCTACAAACTACCGTTCAGGAGTGTTTTAATTTATTTCATTTAACTGCTCTGCTGGCAACGTCTTAATAACGGAAGAATTCGATTTTAAGTGACTTTTCGTCTCAATTTAAGGGAAAGAAACAGGTTTTAATAAAACTTGTTCTGTTTCCAACAACTGTGATTCATTTAGTCTATGAAATTTATAATACATGGTACACTTATTTTACAAAAACAAACGTTTTATTCAAGTTCCCCATTCGTCCATATATAACAATTTTATTCACACTATGTTAATTTAAAACGCGTAACATTTTGTGTCGCATAACTTGTGACAGCATTCTTTCTGTAGTATCAGTTAGATACCTGTTGCTGTATCTTTTCCAGCAGCATTTCCATCCTGTCCTTCATCACAGGCTGGCCCTTTTTCGTTTTCTTTGAGAGTTTCTTATACGTCTGCATCTTCTTTTCCTTGTACTTCTCAAGAGCCTCCTTTCGCTCTGACTTCACAAGCAGAGCCTCTTCCTTCTCTTTCCTCTTCTCGTCCTTCTTGCGTAGATACTCCTGCTTGGCCTTACGAAAGGCGCTCGATTTCTTTGGCTGCATCCTTTAAAAAAGAAAATACCATTTTCGTTAAATTCTATCGTTAATCGTATAAAATTACGATAGTGGTGCACACACTCTTTATTATCATTTTCATTCTGTTCAGCATCTTTGAGCGAAGGTGGCTTCTTCACCGTCTGACGTTCGGTCTTGTCGAGTTCTTTGTAATAGTCCCGTAAAATTGCCTTCTTCCTGCGTTCCTCCCATTGATTAACTGCGGAAAAATAATACAATTCAAAACCACGTCCGACCACCTCGCAGCGACCAGCAATCACGGAACCTAACCTACACGCGGGTTACGTTAGCGGGGCTGTTTCGGACATACGTTTGTATTTGGTACTGTACTTCTGCAACCTATACTTCTTTTTGTCAAACGGTTTCTTCTCGTTGCTCGGACCCTTCCCGTCCACCTGCTTCCTTCCCTTCCCCTGCTTTCTGTCAGGAACATTTTTCTCGCGTGCCATCGCGATTGTTGACAAGCTCCTTCGTGGTGGGACGTTAAATTAGTACCGACGGTAAACGCAAGGGGGACTTAAGAGCAATCAAGTAGCGCGTCAAGTGACGACAATTCAAATGGACCTCTCCTTTCCTTCACTTAATACGAGTGCATTCAAGTACGTTGATCGTTGTCGCGTGATTTTCTTTAAGGCTGGCCAGACAATCTCCCGCTAGGCGCTCGAGAACAGCGGAATATTATGAAGAATATAAAAGGGGCGCGTGGAACCGATAAGATCTGATTTAGCAGAAGCAATGGGGAAGTAATTAACAGTCACTTCCTCGTTGGCATTTAGAATCGCAATGCGGCGAGCACAATGTCGCCGTTGCACTAAGAAAAGCGAATTATAAAAGAACGGTACTTGCACAATCGGCCCGGTTGTCATCGCATTACGTATCGCGAGTTTATTCGTGGCAGTGACATTGGCCACCGCCGCATTATACTGCGTGCAATGGCATATTTTTTTTTTCACGCGCGCTCGAATAAAGTAAAGGACGATAAGCAACCGTCGATCGCGCAGCCCTTGACGAGACAGTTTCCTGATCCACTCCGAACGCATGGTGATTTGCATTTCGATACGCAAAATTGACGAGATCACTTCCATTTTACCTTTCAAACAGATGCTTTCGACGCTCGAGTATCTGGCGCGATCGAAGTGTCCGTTCGCGCGCTTCAACCACTGAAATATCTCTTAACAGGCGACCCAGCTTTGGACATTGAAAATTTATTCGAGGTATTTCATTTACGCGGCGTGTACATGCTTGCACGGGCGCTTTAAGTGGTTGCAGCCGGGTCGTATTGCGAACCCACGTATCGCGAATGTTACAACAAACCGGTTAGTATCGTGTTACGCGGGTCTGCAGAGAAGTAGCTGAAAATTCGGTGATAAGCTCCGTTGCACCGTGAATTCGCTTGATATTATTTCAGCAGCCGTGCAGCAATGCGCGATAAATGTCACCGCGCATTGGTCATCTTTCCTAATTACTACAGCCGCAATCTCAATATTCCCCTCGGAAATAATTGAACTATAGAGAAGCCCAGTGCCGGATTAAGACCTTAAGAGGCGGCCTAAGCACTTAAAAGATTTTATGGCCCCTTACACGGGGTGATCACTTCAACGCAGTGTGCGTTTCTTTAGTTCAATCTCGATCATTTCTCGATCGTTAATTTTCTCACATTTTCTCTCTCTATCTTCTCATCTTTCCACTGTTTTATTTCTTTCCTTCCTCTCGCACACACACGCACATAATCGCTTAGCAATATTATTACGATATAAAAGATTTTAAAATTCAGAATATTTCCACAGAGCCGTAAAATTTCACGAGCACCTGCTCATTCTGTTTATTAGTTAATCCAACACTGGAGAAGCCCTTAAAGTCTCCGATGTCGAAGCCGGCGGAGGTCTATGCGGAGGTCTAAATTTACCCTCGGGCCTCTAGAAAGTTCAACGAGCAGTCTCCTAAATTATGTCCCCCCAAGCGTCGAAACTAGAAAACGTATGTGTCCTATGATATCAGACAGTGACATCACGGCACGTTAACCTCAGGCCCCATTTGTACTCAAGTCAAGTAAGTGGTAGCGATGCGAAGTCGTCGTACGACGACACCGAGCGGCTCCTCATTCAATCGTTCTAAGTAAGCCAAGTACAAGTGACTATCAAGCGCGCTTTGCCTGCTTGGTAGCGAAACATTGAATGAAATAACCCTTCGCGAACTGCAACCCACTGTTTACCGACACCTACCTTCATCTTTCGCAAATTGGAGTTTGACCCATTTTTCCTGCGAGCACCACTTTAATACAGAGAGCTACATTCGGAGCTACAAGTCATTATCTCTGTCTACTGTCCGCCACCATTAATTTTTCTGTTATCTTCAACTGTTCGCTGGATTAGCCGAGAAACTTTCTCGCGTCTCGGCGGCGCGCCTTCCTCGAGGAAAATTGGCGCCGAGAAGGGTGAAGAAGTCGCGCTACCTTGGATCGTACCCTCGACATTGAATCGCCGAAGAATGACGGTCGAAAGGGTCGAATGGTTAGAGAATTCCTTGGGTCGAATCTGGCCTCGGATGCTATGGCCCTCTCGGACTTTGTCAGCTATTAATAGTTGGCGGCGTGTAGCGTCGAGGTACTATCTTTTCTACAAGCTCGCTTTGGTTGTTTTCTTCGGCATACCACGCTGCATATAATTGCTCCACGAGCAGCTTCACTTCTGCCTTCTATCTACCAGCCGCGACAATGTAATTACCTTGCGAATTACTTTGTTTAATTTAGACCCAGCAATGGCCCCTTCAAATATGTACTTCGAGGTATTTAGAATCTTCTGAATCCCTCGTGGAATTCGTCATGTTGCGATACGAAATATTTCTGACGAGTTCAGCTGTATATAGTTCTGGTTAGCTGAAATAATATTTCTGAGCTATGAGCACAGGCTTCCTGGAATAAATTGCGCGAGTAGAGGAGGGAAGTTTCGTAGCAGCAATGCGCTACGTAATGAACGTATGCCCAATCCATATTAGGCACCATTGTGACGCGTTTTATCGATCACTAAAACCCCCACAAGGGTGACGTCATGTTAGCCACGTTCTCCCACGCAGAGTCGAGAGCTGAAACTTAAGGATTCCGTGGAGGTTTCTGAAACACAACGGTGAACAGACGAATCGGTCTCGAAGAGAGCTGGCCACGTTGTCTGGAGGCTCGGGGCACTTTGACATTGACACACTTAATCACGAATCTCAACTGTCTTGACCGTGCTCGGGTCCTGGGCGTTTTGTTGCCATAAATTTCAATGTGGCCCATTGGCGGTTGCCTCTGTTTTATGGCTCGAAAGCGGATGTTGCGTTCTGCAAGGCGAAGTAGGGGAGAAATCCAATCCACTGTAGCTTCAAACGAAATTAAGTTTCCGTTCAGTCTTTTCTCTTAATATATTAATCTTTTCATTTTACTCGGATTTACTCTATTGACATTTTCCCGGAATTTCGGTGAGAAATTATTCACTGATGCATTTGTGAGAAAGGAGCGATATAGCTGCAGCTTCTTATTCACCCAGTTTCAGTAGGGAGAGTGATTCATCCCCCGTTGGCATCCACCCCTCGATTCCGCCGTTAGACGGGTGTTAGGCGAGCATTCCGCGTCGTTTGATTCAGCGGAAACGTTGGAGGAGGGCGTGCGGCAGCCGGCAGGACTATTTATGAAGAATAAGGAGGCGTCGTGACGCGGCGCGGCGCTTCATTCAGCTCGGCTCGTCAGTGACGCTGCGAGCGCGCGAAAATAGCGTCGGCATCATTTGCAGCATGATTTACCACGGCGAAAAAAATCTCACGCAGTTGCCGGCGGCGTAAACAGAAAGTTATGTAGCATGCTCCTGCGGCCTTCGCGCCTCTCTCAACGCCTGTCCAAATTAGAACACCTGAATGTTCGAGCGAACACGCGCGCGAGCGCCCGCCGCCGCGCGACGATTAACAAGAATGCATGCTAACGCATCGTTCCGACTATCGGCGAATGAACGTGATATAGAATGTAAATTATTGTCGCCGGCGATGTTAACAGGGCCGCGTTACGAAAACGTCGCGAGAGATTCTTGTCGAAGGAAGCTCGAAGACGGATTCGAGTGTCGCGTAAAGTTTCGCAAGCAAGCAATTATTAGGAGCAGCGTTAAAGTGTACCCTTAGCCGCGCTGGCATGGCGCACCCTGTATGAAATATCGCATCTCCTATTAAACATATTTAACGAAGATGACTCCCCTAAACTGGGTCGCTACGGTAATTGACGTGCTCACGCGCGCAGTTGACTTCAGAAAACCCTTGATGCACCATGTAATCTAATTAGCCAATTAGTATCGTGAAAATCGGATCATCCCCGATCTGGTCTCGTTAACTTGTACCAGGAGATGACGGTTACGTAAAGAATGGAGTAATAAAAGCATTCGTTTTGCCGACACTTCAAGTGTTGCAGTTGTTTTATGGCGAATAAGGTCGTCCTTCACGTATGTTGCATCAAACCAGCGGAATTTTTCGAAATCCGACACCAGGTTGAAATAAAATCTGTACGTATACTTGTACGTACATCTTTGAGGGAGACAATCGATAAGGAAATGATCGTGCGGTGGTATTAGTCATCGCCTCCCGCATAGAACACAATGATTCGTCCTGCCTGTGAAATCGTAGCCCATAGACGCCCACGAATTCTTCTTAGATCATTTATTTATTCAGAGCGCTTGCACGCTATGTACACTTCGAAGCGACTTCCTTCATTATATGGAGATTTATTTAGATTCTAGAACGATTCTGTTCTAGGTACTGGAAGAATGTAGTACATACATACATACATGGAATGCCAAATGCTTTCGAAGTGTTCGATTCTCGGTTTTGAAGTTCTGACAAAGACTCCTTTTTTGATTCACTGAGAATAACGAATTGAATTAGTCTAACCTGAAGTTTGGTTAATTGACCGGAATTCCAATTCCTGAATGCTTATAAATTTTAATTTCTCAGAATATTCATGGAATATTACCCACACAAGGGAAATTTCGTCCAGATCAGGTGAAACTTGGTGGAGTTCCGCGGCCGGTTTGGACCGCGTGCACGGCGCGGCGCACGAGACCGCCCGAGGATGGCCGAGCGGTGGCGAACTCCCACGAGCGGCTGGCCGATTGCGTCGCGACTATTTAAGGAGCAGTCTGTGAGCCGCGCTCATTCTTAGGCAAGACAGCGTGCAGTACGGTTGTACGTGACTGAGAAAAAGTATTCGTCGCTTACACACAAAGGGCGATCGTTCGCGACAGAGCAGTGCTACATCAGTAAAACACAAGAGAGTATCTCTTCAGTGGCTTTTGGTGAAAGAGACACGAGTGCGGTAGAAAAGAGGGAATCATGGCTGACAGTGGTATCAAGCGCAATATCCCCATCAAGCTCGGTGACTTCAGCGTGATAGACACCGAGTTCTCAAACATACGGGAACGCTTCGACGCCGAGATGAGAAAGATGGAGGACGAGATGTCACGGTTCCGTAGCGAGCTGATGAACCGCGAAAGCAACAACTTCTTTAAAAGCACCACCAGGTACGTTGCTACCGGCGTTAGTCCCGAGACGCACCTAACCTCACGCGCGCACACCCGCCACGATTCACTGTCTTCCCTCCTTTGCGATGCATTTTCCAAACAGGATTACCGTTCTTTGTACAGATAAAGCAGCGTCCAGATTAATCTCTATTTCAAGCCGCGCCCGAAACTTTTGTTATCTTAATATTTCGAAATCGAATACTTGAAATTCTTAGAGGTTTTCTAAGATTGCAGTAATAGGCACTCAACTTTCGATAGAACTTAACGACCTATTAATTGTAAGTCGTATTTCTCTTAATGGTGGCCCGTGAAAGCTGTTTGTTTACAGAGCCACTCGTGTTTGACTTTCGAACGTAGGTAAATGCCGTTGGTTCTGAAATAAGGGGGTGAGACTGGACGGCATTGAAATGGAAATTTATCGCAATTGTAGGGAAAGAGTGTCTACGTGTATCGTTACTGCAATTGAATTGATATTTTAACGCTGCAGAAATAAGAAGCGCCTGTTTTAATACACGTTTGCCTTTATTCACGGTTTTCATTTTGAGTTGTATGTATTGATACTGAAGTTGATCGCGTTAATCAGTGCGAATTATATCGATCGATGCTGCGCTGGGATTACTTAAGTACATCGGAAAGTTAATATTTAAGAAGCGATTCAATCCAAATGCTATTTTCCAAGTGGCCAGATAAAGCTCCAATTTGAGATAAAGAATCGATTTTATCACCGTCTGGATCCAGCGTACCCTGCAACGGTACTTCAGAATGTAAATTCGAATATCGTATGAAAGCCTCGGTTTACAAATTGGACTTGGACTTACATAAGCGCATCGCTGTTTTTTGATCTTACGTCATCGCGGGTTGTTAAACGGGAATCGAATATGGCAAGCAACATTATCGATCGTTTGACATTAATTCAACACTCGCAAACACTTGTGCCACAACAACGGAAGACGCAACAGTGTCCACGAGTCGACACTCAATACACGGACTTGTTTTTTGCAATCGATGTTTGCACAGCTACACGACTGTTGATTTTTAACACCAATTAGCATATCTGTGTATCCGCGTTGCTTCGATGGCCAGTGTAAACACCGCAACTGTTGGAGGACTCGAACGGAATCGAGTTTGTTTCCAATATTCGAACATTTTGGATAAAGGAACTCGAATACTTTCGAATAGTTGGCTACTTCGAATATTTAAATACTTCAAGTATCAATTCAGCTTAATATTTGGAGTTCTCGACCAACTTTCGTAAATTTGAAAATTGTGGGCAAACCATTTTGTTCAGAAGGAACTCCAGGAAGCCTTCCGCTCGATTACGAGATCGCGAAGGGAAAGAATGTAGTAGTAACGGCGCGTGAAACACTGGCGCAAACGTATTTATTATTGTAAGGTAATGAAATCGTTGGTCCGTCGTGGTATGTGTACATTAAGGTCATGTCGGTGTCGGTTTCTTTTTTGTTTGACGCGTGCATACATATGTACATTCGTTTCACGTATTTCAGTAACGTACTCGCTATTTATAGAGGCTTCGTCAGTGCGTTCGGTGCGAACAACACGAGCCCCCCTCGATATTCTCTCTCCAACCTTTCTTGCCCGGGGGGGGATACACGAAAAAACAAACCTCCGACCGTCGAAAATTTGCACCTGCTTCTCCGCGCGTTCTCTGACACTCCAAAACACACGACGGACCTTGAAACGTCACACAAATAAATACAAACCTTACTATCCATCCTGTCCGTGTCCAGACGCTTCGATTTGATTGCATTAGAAAATTCATATTGTAATTTTGAAGCGAGCAAGCAAGCTGAAAGAGCAACTAAATTCGTAATGACCGATTGCGGTCCCTCGGTAAGAATTCTTTCAACTTTTTTAAATAAAAGTTCTGCAATGCTTGTAGGCTGACTAGCTGCGGAGAAATTGCAGATTCTTCGGGCAAGGTTTTACGACCCGAACACTCCTCGAGGCTTTCAAATACTCGCGTAGGAATTCGCGTTGAACGAACCGCGAATCCACTGGGTCGAACGAATGCGCGCCATGTGCCGTGGTTTTTGCATGCCAACACCGCGAAACCCAACAGTCGTGTTATTTTAATAGGAGGTCTGCTCGAACTTGGATATTGCTAGCCGCAATCCTTCGAAGCCACTAATTATAGAATCGCCGCTCTAGATTTATTACTCGCGAGGCAAACATTCCCAACCCGAAAATTCTGATTTTAACGAAACTTCGTGTGAATGTAGAGCAGTTTTCTTTCTCTACGGGAATTCATTCTTGAGGGGTGAGATCAGCCTTTAAAATTATCGCGATTTTAATTGTTTTAATATAATTCACTTTTTCTTTTGATAACGCGATAGGACATAAAAACTGAACAATTTTTATATTTAAAGTTTCGTTCCGTCTCGCACCGTTACAGAGTTATATTAAAAAACAAACACGAAATAAATTTTCTATGGAGTTAGCAGAAATAAATGCCCGGTGTATTTATAGTACCGTCCAGTATAAATGGAATTACAATAAAACAGTGGAATTGTATCGAGAGAGAATATTTCGTTCGATTTCCGAGCAAGGAAAACTCCGCGAGTTGGCCGGAATGGAAGCTCTCCCCTCGAGCATAAATTTTGGAGAACCCTCGTTATCTTTCCCGAGGGGTACGTTCACCCCTCTGTTCGATAAATTTTATCAGCCGTAATAAACGTGGCAGGTGCTAGCCTCGGCCAACTTCTACGAATTCTGCTTCGTCTTGGCAAATGGGAATCCGGGGCGCGCAAAATTTACGATAAATTTCGTAATTTCCGAGCCTATCGAATTGAAGTGTCGGTAGCAGTATTAGTACAAATTCCACTAAACCACCCATTTGGCCCAATATACCCAACCATTCTTTTTCTCCGAGTACCATATCTTCAGTCCGAGTCGACTTTCGTTTGCTCGTAAAAAGGAAGGCAAATTCGTCCGTAGAACTTTCCTCTTTTTAGACTTGAAATTTCAGTAGGCTAAGCGAGTTGAAAGCGGAAGCGGGAGAAGAGTTGGAGCAGAATCTCTGCTCCAGTGATGACAGTGGCAGTAAACAGCTTGTTGGGATTAATAGGTACTCGAATGGGTGTCTGATAGGGATCTTGTACCGCATGATGTAATTAAAAGCTACCGATTCGGTTAGTCATCGGATCGTGAAACGATTTTTCGCCTCCCAAGTGGCGAGATGATTATGCAAATGTCCGTGGCGGCTCGTCCATCAGATGGAGCGATACATTGCGTAACAGGGTGTCGTTTAACGCGACTTGTTGCGCCGACAAAGGACACGGTCCTTCCTGTAATCTCGATAAACGCCTCGCGATGACGGGGCGGCGCGTCATCGGACAGGAACATCTTTTGATCGCGGGACTTTGCGCTTACGCGATCTGCTTGGAGAATGAATTTAATGGTCCCTTTACTGCTACTCTTCTTGACCTCTCCAATGATAGAATTTTATGCGTTGAAATTTATCGAATAGGTAGTCGAGCAGATCTATTAAATATAGATACAGAGACAGTTGCAGTCCTGCATTTCTGAGTATGCTAGATTTTTGGATCCGTTATTCTACTTGGCTACTGAATATTCGAATTAGGGCTGTAACGAATGTTCGAAGAAATTATTCGTATTCGAAATCATTCAAAATTATTCGAAACTATTCGAAATTATTCAAATATTGGAATAATTACAGCCGTATTTCGGATCTCTGAATCTCTGCGTTTGGATCGCTCGAAGCCCGGAGCTATCGAATTTCAGAATCTCCTAACTCATCAGCATCCCCGGGTGTCCGGTTACTCAATAGGTGTTACGCTGGAAGCTATAAGCGTGCATTGCGTAAATGCATCCTTGACAGTGACACGTTGCAGCGATCGTCAGTCCCCACTCGGTATCGTGCACTAAATCGTAATCGCGGCGCGCGGCAAATGTGACGAGCTTGCATTCATCCTGCCCCGTTTTGCGCAGTAATTTTTCCGTCTCGTTGAAAGCAACACGGAAGTGCCTCTACTCTCGCGGACAGGTCGAGTCTCTTCTTTGCTATCCTCTCGTCCATCGACCCGCCGATTTCCGCCGATCAGGCAGCCGAGATCATGCTCATCGACGAGGATCTCTATCCACCCAGTCACAAGACCGTGATCAAGCTTCGGTAGGTAGCGACGCCTGTGACAGTGCAATTGAGGAGCTTGCAGCAAGAAGGGCGCAGCTCCATTTTGGACAGTTTTTCAGATATGAAAAATTTCTACATAGCGATTTATTGCAAATTTTGTATTTACACCCATTTTTTGCACAATACGAATGCTCCAGATTTGAAAAATTTGCCAAAAATCGAAATAAAAATTTACCAATCCAATAACTACTCGATACTTATTGTGTGAAAATATATATTTTCTCTTTTTAAAGTGAAGTCAAAGCAATAATTTTATAAACAGTTTCTTCTAATTGTTGGTAAAGATGGACCTACACTCCTCTTGTTGCAAAGTCCGCAATTTTCAACTGCTTCAAAAAAAGAACTCGCAACTTCCTGGAACATCTTTCGTTTGCAAACAAAGGGAAGGAATTTATATCCAGATGAAACTTGATTCGATTTCCTGCTACGCGAACACTCGCATGCAGTAAACATTACCCTTGTCCAAACATTTAGACACCTCGAAGTATATACCTATTACCGGTAGCCTAAATTCTAAAAGAATGCTGCCGCGAAGATGACAGCTCGATAAAGCCAGCTCCGCAGTGCCGGACCGCGGTTTTCCATTGCTCGCTTTTATCGATCCGCGCAAAGACGCTGGAAATGGCGCGCAGGTGCTCGGTATCGATCACGAATCGTCGGTGGATCCGTGGGAGGCGAATATGGACCATTACGAGGTGTCGGCGACTCGCGTGGCGCTGACGTAATCCCTGCTCAGGGACGGATCGCCGCAAATAGACAAGTATCGTTCGAAATAAATGCTCCTGAGCTTCTTTCGAAAACGTTTTCTATCGCGCGGGGGATGACTCACCCAGAAGCGCCGTGGATCGTTTCGAAATTTCATCTTCTAGTTCTTCTCCTTCTATCGAACCGTGTCATTGAAATCGCTTTTACGGGATATCTTCCTCTTTGCACCGTCCAGAACCTTACGGAGAACTGCACCCCTTTACTGCTCAAGCATTAAATCTAAGTTCGGTGCTCGCGATCCTTTAAATCGGATCGCCAGCGTTTCGAATTGACATTCAGATCACGTTGAATTTCTCTGTGGATCCATACTAACTTCAAAAGCAATCTGCGCAAAATTCTCATCAACTAAGGTGCAATGTTTAATTTTATTTTATTTTTACTGCTATATGTCTTGTGTTTCTTGTACGTAAGCTATTGTATTCATTATTGTATAAATTGGGCTTATCCCGTAATAAATAATAATAACATCGCCTCGAGGAAGGGAACGTTTCGCCGAATAAAATCGGTCACTTTCTCCTTCCACGAACTTCATTTGTCACACGTGGAATTAAGTCCCCTTAGTTTCAATTACTAGGAGACGATTGGAGTGTAATTACTCGCGAGCCTGTGCGGCTTCGCCAGTGTATTTATAGTGATGACCCTTCCGTCGAACGAAGTGGACGCGAAGGAGTTTCATGGAAGCAGTGTGTTCGATCGCGATTTTCGCAGCAGATAGCAAGACGATGTTGGCGCGTCGGGCCGTTGCAACGGAAGGAAATTAATCTCGCGGGTCGCGTGTTACACGTTGCACTCGCTGTACGAGCATGCCGAATCGATGCTCGAAACTTTAGAGGCGAGCTGCTCGACTGCCGTGATTTATGTCCACTCACGATTAAGCCTGTGCACGGTGCACGCTCGTCAGAGTGATTAGCCCAGCGTTTCGCACTCCGTGTGCACCGAGCCACGTGCACTTCCCTTTCAGATTCGTCAGATAGTGGGTTATTCTTCCTCGCGACGCATGATGCTCGCAACGAAGGTTGTCGTTTTAGATTCCTCATATTCTTTCAGCTCCCTTTTCTTAGCCCCCAGACTTTACAGGGTTCAGTTGCATTCGAGCAGCTCTAACAGTCTAATACCGATTATTACGAGTGCATAAATTGCCAGTCTGACAGCGACTGATTATTTCCTCAAATGTATCTTCATTTTTTCTCAGTATATTGAAAAATGCTTCTTCAGAGATATTTTTTATTGTTTTTGTACTGTGTGAGTATATTTTTAAATAGAAGTTTTTACCTACAAAGTATGAAATTAGTTTCTTACTTAGATTGGACCATTGAGGGTAGTTTGAAAATATTTTTTTGTAACTAGATACACAGCGTTTCAATCTGTTTTATTAGATTTGTGTATCAATTGCAATCTCGAAATTGTTCTGAAATTTTTCTGGTTAGAAGTATGAACAGGCAGGTACTTTCTTGAATGGTCCAAAGTAGGTAACTTTCCCCTGCTTATGCAGCTCGCCTAGGCTCAGGGTAATCTGTTGCTTCACCGTTTGACCTATTCCTCGTGATTGAATTAAGCGGCCGACTCGCCATTTACCGTCCGCAATGCCCAACGAGAAAGCACAATCGCGAGCAATTGTTCCACCATTTAGATCGCATCTCCGCCGATTAATTTTTGCGATAGCTTCTCCGGAGATAACGACATTAGACAAACTCACTCCATTAATAAGGGTGTATGTCCGATAGAGTAGCCGTTGTTAGGATTGAACTGGTCGACGTAATTACTGGGGGGTTCATTAAGATCGTTAGGTAGAACCCCGGCCACTTCCTTGTCCCCGGAGTCTCTCCTTTCCCACGACCCTGCGCACACTCACGACGGTCTCGGATTTCATAGAAAAGTTGAATTAACCCATTACTCGTAATCGATGAGAAAAGTTGCCATTAGGCGGCCAGCGTATCGGCTTTCCGAGCATTAATTGAAAGTTTACCGACAAGCTTGCATAGCGCTTGGCGCGCGGAGCTAATCGACGGGGAAGTGGATCGATCGTTCGATCGCCAGCCATATATCGCAGTCATTGACGTTTTTTCTAGCCACCTTTGTGGGTCAAGTACGCGTCGATTCGCATTCCATGTCGCGAAATTTATAAGCTATTCGTTGAATCCTTGCCAGAAATGAATCGGAGGTGTCCTCCGCCCTATCTTTGTTCTCACAGGCGGTAGCACTATTGTACGATAATATTGAGATTGAAAATGCTTCGTCTACGATATATCCAAGATCCCACGATAATAGCATTCGAGCGAGCTTTGTTCTCTTAAACAAAAATCTAAACGAAACTGAAAGGCTTTGAGGAGTTGAAACGGCAAACAATGTAAGTGCTAAAAAAATAGAAAATAATTTTTTCAGTGGAAAAGGATGTGAATTCAACGCGGAGCACGGTGGCAAAAGTTATAGTGCTAGAATAATTTATTTTAACTGTTACGACTATCGCAAGATAGAGCTAAAATCGTAAATTTCAACTTCGCTGTGGTGAAAAGCCATGAAAGTGCCAGCAATCTTTATGGCCGTAATTTTTTTGTTTCCCCCTAAATCTGTATAGGAGGTATACGCTCATGGGCGTAGCGAAGGTTCGTTCAAAATTAAATTAAATTTTGAAGTAATTCCGCATTACACAAATTCAAAATTCGCCAGTATTTATTGCCCTTTCCGAGCTACATACACTCCTGTATACGCTGACTCAAGTTGAGATGAACTTGACAAAATGAACAGACCTGCGTTTTTTGGTTGGACAGAAAATTTTACCTACTGCCACTTTCATCGTTTACCATTTCAACTCCTCAGTTTCTCATTCACCACTTGCCTTACGATGGCAATCGTACGCGAAGGCTTTTGAAAGCTGGTCACAGGAACGACGAGCCCCATAGAAACTGGCGCGTAGAGGCGGTGACGTATCGCGTGGCCTTTCCAGCTCGACAATTCCGCCTCGGCGAGATCCTGCTCGGCACGCTTGACCTCTCCTGGCTTGCTCCTCGGCAGACGAGATAGGACCTTTCTCCTTGCGAGGATAATCCCGCTCTACTATGTCCCTCCCCCACAAACACGTGGCTGCGCGTTTCACTTTGAAAGACATTTTGACAGACATCGCGATCCCCCTCGATATGGCCCGGCTTTTGTTCCGTGTGAAAGAGGCCTTCTAAAGAGAAAAGGAAGAGGTGGAGGCTTTTTAAATTTCTTCTGGGGCTCGTTGGCTGCTCCGCTGCACGCGATTACCGTCTCCTCTCCTTCCTGTCCTTCTCGTGCCACCTTCAACGGATGTTTGCGAAAACACACCCCTTTCATACCCCCCGTCGCAGCTCTCCACCGCTAGTTACTAAGGTATGTACTTTGCGTTTGTCCTTGGTTCAATTCCCAGAGGATGGGTGTCGCGGAAAAATTGACGCTGAGAAGAAATTGCGGAGATTACTTGCTTTCCAGACGGAGTTCGTTTTAAAGCCGAGTCGATTAGGATATTATTCGCTTTGGCACTGCTCGAAGTCTTAAGATGCGAATCCACAATGAGATTTTATCTATTTTATTCTATATGAGACAAATCTCAGCAACAACTGAATGTAAATGATGGAAATAGTCGGGAGGAATTAATGATAAATAATTGAAATGGTGATTGAGATTGAAGTCTTATGTGAGACACGATATTTTGTCATCGTGGATTTGCACCGCCTGAGGAGGTTTTCAAGTCTTAAAGTATTTCGCATTTGCTAATGGAATTGAAAGATATCGAGTCGTCTTCTTACCTTCAGACTAGAAATACCTGTTTCCCAAGGAAGCAATTGCTGCTTTTCAGTTATAGAATGTTCTACTTGGAAGAAGTAGCTTTATGATCGATCGTTTTGCTTGCTTGTAATCGAAGAATGCGGCAGTAGCTTCCCCTGCCCTGGATCTGTCATCCTCGCCTTTTTCTGCGACCGAAGAAGTAATTCCTTCCTTGCGCGGGGCTAATAACCGTGCATTCAATTTAGCACGTCCGAGATATATATCTATGGAATTGTTTCCTTTTTCATCGTTCCAGCGTTCCCATTGCGCGCTGGCTCGGTTTTTACGGCTATCAGGAATAAAGTGGAGCATGTGGGCACGTTACATCGCGTGACGGGATACGATGACATTTTCTTCGCGAAATTGTTGTCTTATTAAGGATAATTTCTTGATCTTGCGGGGTTTCAACTGTTTCTCCAACGTCGATACTAAAACCTTTTAAAAGACATTTCTTTCGAGTGATTGCTCAATTTCGAGCAACCATTCATTGACAAGTGAAGATCCACAAAAAATTATGAAACTTTGGGGATATGTATTACGCAATTTTTTTGCTACCCAAATTCACTTTTCTACTTTTCATTGTTCCCTCGCGAGTGTCTCATATCTAAGATAAACATTTCCAAAATTCAGGAAAATTCGAATTTCTTCACTTCACTGAGTTAGCTATATTAATAGTAAAGAAATATTACCAAATTAACATTTCCAAGAAGAAAACTTGTGACAACTTCAACCATACTTTATTATGTTTAACAAAATAATAACATTTGAAATACTTCCGCGTGTAAGAATTTTATCAAAATGATCACTCTTGTATATTGCCTAGTTTAATTTACTACTTTAAGGGATTTGCATCCCGTTCAAAATTTTTGCTGCACCTACCTTCGCGTTCATATTTTCGGGGAAACCTCGAAAGAATTATCCGAGCGTCCTCAAATATTTGCTCGCCACGAGTGAAGTAATAATTTATCGAGGGTAGCGAAGGAGGTTTATCTCGTGGGGTAGATGAAATTTTCCGAACTAGTTGTTGGACGAGTGAGGACGATAGCGAGGCGGAGGGTTGAACCTCGAGGCGAGGCCGCCGTGGTCGCGGCGGGTGCACTATTTTAGAATCCTCCGGGTCGGCGACCTCCTCGAACAGCGCAGCCCCCGACTTCCGGTTATTGGTTTTATGAAAGTCGCGGCGTGCTTACATTTCGTCGCGGGACCCGCCTATAAATAACGACCACGGTCGACCTGGATCCGGTGATAAGTTGATTCGTGACGGGCCGACGATTGCTTTAACAATTTAACATCGAATAACCAGGGCAATTAGCGCAGCATCGATCGACAATGGCTGGCCACTCGAGTGGGCGGCGCAGGTAATGAAAAGCAGACGCGTGCGATGCTCACGCTCATCTTTGATTCCGCGCGCGTTTTAATCGAGCAATAATGATGTTCCTGGCTGTTGTTTTTTATGCGATACTCGTGCGCAATGTAAATACGAAGCTGATTCTTTTACTTGAGTGGAATTGACGTCCATTTTGCTTTTTCAGAGATTAGAATATTCTTGGATTATTTGTTGATGAAATAATGTTGTTCTGTTGATTTATTTAACGCTTGGAGTTGCGAGCGCTAATCTTGGGCTCTGATGTCATTCGCTCTTCTTAACAGCAGCGTTATCATATGTACGTGCGTTGTATCTGCGGGTGGGTTCAAGAGGGGTCAGTGTCAAAATTCACGTAATTTATATTTGCTATTAATTTTGACCCTCCGTGGTCACACCTTCGTGTAATCACGAATTGGTCACATGGGGTTCACTGCAACCCAGTGTCATACTTCAGTTGCCATTTTCGTATTTTTGAATCTTTTAACTTTTCAGTGATAATTCCATCTCCATTTACAATGCTGTAATAGTCTTTTTCTAGATACGTAAATTCTAAAGAAAAAAGGTATTCTCTGTTAGAATTCACCAGAATTTTAAATTTTAATGGTAAAGTCTAAAAATTATCAGAAATATTGGCAAAGACATTGGAAAAAAATTCTGGGGTGCCATACACTGCGTGTGACTACGGAAGGTTAATATTTAACTAAAAAAAAATGCCCTTCTTGAGTTCGCTCACAGATTGTACAGTATACACTTATACAGGCTAGAGCTAGGGTTTAATCTTGTTCTCGCGAAGGAAGAACCGTATTCTTCGAAACACAGCGCGGTTTTGTACAGCATAATTTCGAGATCTTTCTCCCAGGATGTTGACGACACTCGCGGCACACCGCGATCGATTGCTGGCTTGCCAATGTAATTATTCCTTAATGATGGTTGATTGGCATGATGCGGGCACTTGGTTTTAGCCTACCTAATTACCGACTTGTCGAACGATGTAACATTAACCGAGCAGTTTTCACCGCCGGTCCTGAAACAGATCTCCGTAGCATTGCTTAAATATTCCAAAGACTTGGAGCGCGCTGTTGAATTTGACGCGTGTAGAATCGGAGTATTACGTCGTTCCGCAACTCGACGAGCAGCAAAGTCACGCAGAGGTTCTAAACAAGAGTGCCACGCGTATCGAGAAAATATGTACACTCCGTAAACTTGGGATATAACGATGTAACTCTCGGTGCTACTCTCACGCCTCTCTTACTTGTAAATACGGAGGAAAGTCTCCAATTTAATCCCGCTAGTGGACCTTCTTTGGAACACCTCTCGAAGGCAAAGTTCCTTGGCGACAAACTGCAGCTTCCACCGGCCCGAGCATTTCACTTTACAACCGCCTCGCGAACTTCCGAACTCATGAATGTTTAATACCGAGCGACTGAACAACGGTCGACAGAATTCGAGGGGATTCCTGTCGGGGAGGTTCAGTCCTGAGAGCAGCGCGAACTGTGTTGCCCCAGGGTTCTGACGGTTTGTCGCCAAGGGGCATTTGGATAGTCTCTAAAAAGAGTGCTAGCGAGTCTGCCCGATAACATTGACCGGAAGAAAGAACGGGAGCGACTCGAGAACAGAAACTAACAGCACACCGAAGTTAACAAAATAATAATTGCCCCCTGTTCCCTCCCCCCCTGCTCGACTTCTGTCTCGCCTTCTGATTGGCTCTCTGCATTGGCACGTTGGTGACTAACTCGAAGTCGGCATCACACGAGCTCCAGCGAACACCGTACGTCGACGACCTCGAAGACGGGAGGTTGGGACAAGGTCGACTCCGCAGCACCGCCACCGCGCTCCGCATTCGACAGCTTCAAAAGGTGACGCTACTCTGTGTAAACACAGACACGAACGATCTATCAATGTACAGAAAGCAACTGCTCGGGACCACCTTCATTAGAGACCCCGATAGACACCCGCCATTTTCTTTTTTTCACACGTTGCACCAGCCGCCGTAGAAGCACCCAGGCGACTGGCGTCGCCGTTGCTCGACGGCGATGGCACTTTTTCGGTAGTGGGTAATCGGAGCACACGCAATTGGTTACGAGTTGAAATCAAACATCTGCTAAATGCAGTGGCGGATTTGAGGAAGGCCCAGGTGACAAACGTTCTGGGACACCCGTAATACATAACAGAATTACAAATAAATTTACGCGCGCGTGCGTTGCAAATTATGGAAAAAAGATATAGTGTTTGGATTAAATTATAATTTCTTTTTGGAAGATGGGGTCCTTTAAATCCGCCACTGGCTAAATATAAATTGGATGCACAAATTTCCAAATTTTCTTTCTCGCGTTGTCATATAATTCGGCAAAAATCTAGAAAAATTGGCAACTGTGTGTTCAACGTCCTAAGTAATTAAAGACATTATAAAAAAGTAGTTATTAGATCATGATTTTTTAAACTAACAAATGTGATACGCGAGTGCCATCGTTCGATCAGCCGCTGACACCGAGTCCATCTACCTATCGTGGAATCCCAACACATTATTTTCGCCTCGTTTCTCCTCGCAGCTAACAGAAAGACACCGTCGAAAGCGCAGCGTGCAAGGTAATGGGAAAGCATCGTTCGCGTTGGTCGCCGACGGCAATTAACCTAAAGCATTTGGCGGGCGGCAGTTAACCAGCCACAAGTAGTGTAAATAGTATTAACAACGCTTGGCGCAGCTTCGTTTCCGCGTGTCTCGCGAATGAAACCATATGGCACGCTAGCATTTAATTTAATCCGTTAAGTAGATGAGCACGATCTTGTTTAACCCCTTCGTTCGTCACCACCTTTCTCTGTGTGTGTGTGTGTGTTTCTTGTTCGTTGCATCACCACAGTAGGTAAGGCTTCCTCGAACTTGTGCACCTAGGTCACCCGCAGACGAACGAGTTTTGGGCCGCGCTCCTCCTCTCTTTTTCTCATTTATTGTATTACTCCACGATCACGCCGTCACTGTCGTCGATGCATAGTTCGATTTACGTCTCTTTCGTTCATCGTTCAAGCGCACTCGTCCCGAAAACCATCGACGACGAGACAAACAGGCCCGCGATAATCGGCTCCTTTCCACTTGTCCCTTTCAGCACCACCACGCAGAGCACTCAGAACAGCAGCTCCCTGAGCCCCCAGCAGGACTCCGCCTGGTTGGACGGCCTCAACAGCCCTCTCATCCAGGATGAAGGCGACAACAAGATGCTGAAGCTCCGATTCGATGTCTCCCAGTACACCCCGGAGGAAATCGTCGTCAAGACTGTGGACAACAAGCTGCTGGTGAGTGCATACTACCTATTTAGTTTTCTTCTTCTCTTCTTTAACGAGCAAGTGCTTGGTTCTTGCTGGAAGAATCATGAAATGGGGGTAGAAAGGAAGTTTTTAAACTCATATTTTCACATGACTTTGTGTATTATTGTGTGTCGGTATCAGTGTTATACCTATACACAGTTCTGGTGGGCAGGCAAACGAGTATAAGTCGGAATTATTAGTTTCGCAGGTAGACACTTAGAATATTGTAGGAATAGGTTTCGTGTATAATTCCTATGTTTTTTTGGAGCCACGGAAAAAAGCGGACCTCGGTCACTGATCCTCCGAGATCTCTTATTCCGGGCTCCCCGTTATGGGGGTTCCTGATTCAAAATCTTTAAAGTGCCATGTTAGATCAGATGTTAACTTCGTAAAATTTGACTTATACTCGTTTCTTCTGGCCGCTACTGCAATTATAACACTCGATTTGTCTACATGGTATTTTATTTCCTTCGAATATCAGAAGCCTATTTGGTCGATGATAGATTGCATATTTGGTTCGTGCAGAGTCTGATCTCGATGCGATACTCTTGCAACGTCTCGTTCAATCGGGACCTACTTCGTCAGAAATTTCTCGCGCGTTAAATTAAGTCTAGGCCGGCCTCCCCTCGTCGGCTATTTTATCGGAAGAATCCAGCGTTATTTCCGTGCGTGAGGAATCGCTGGCAACGGTGAAACCTCGCGTCAAATGAGCAGCTCGTTTCCATTTCCATCGAAGCGTAGCTTAATTGGGCCGTAAAGACAATTGGCTTGCGACTTTCTTCCTCGGGATCGCGACCGCGGGACATACTCTCGACTCGCCCGTGACAAATGTGAAATTATTATGCCTGACTCATCCCGAGCATATTTCGTTCTCAACCACTCGTTGCGCAACTTGGCAACGCGCGAATCTGGTCCACCATTTTGCGCAACCGACGCAGCGAATCGCCGTAGCGAACCATCTGAAATTATTAGTTACCTTTGCTTACAACTCTCTCATCAACTAACGCTCTGTCTTATCCAGAGAGCTTGATGGGCTTGAGTTAACTTCGCTGCTGTGAAGTACATTATGCTGTGCGCGCTTAGAACTCTGCGTTCCTTGGCACCGCTGATCCAGAGGACAACCCAATCGTTAATCAGGGTGCTCTAGAATTTGGCTTCTCTTTGAATTACGTTGTGTACCAGGAAAGAAGCTTGTAAATCGTTTATACTGTAACAGCATGATGTGTCTCGGTGACGGTTTCTTAATGCACCGTGGGTGGCATCGAGAGTTGTTAGCTAACGTGACGCAGAGTTGCGCATTTAGAGTATTCAAGAAACGCGCAGTTATCAAATTTCGACCTTGAAATGGACGTTTTTGATCGGGGCTAGCATGTTGTTTGGTCTTCAAACAATAACGATCCCTATCAAGAAATATTTTGGGACCCCAAACAATTTCTCATCGCTAAAAAAGTACAACATCTTTTCACGAAAAAAAAAAACGATAATAATACCTAAGTGACAATAGTAAAGAAAATAAAATGAAAAAATTAAAGCAATGATCATATGAACATTAATACACCTATTTAAATATATCATGTCTTTATTGCCATATTATTAATAATATTAGATGATTATATTATTGTATTAGAAATTATATTAATATATTCTCATTTCTTTTTTGGCACTTTGACAAAAATTTTCATTCTCAGTTTTTCGTTTTGATCTTCTTTTTTCTTCATTTTTCCATTTTCTGGGGCTCCTGTACAGTCCCGGGTGCCTTGCACCCTCCCTGCCCCTATCACAAAATCAGCCCCGCAGAATCGGAAAAGAAAACTTTCTCCGTCTACTTGATCACGAGAGGTGGGATACGTGGTTCACCCAGTAGCTAATCTTGAGCCAGTCTCACGCGAGGGTAGTCTATCATCGTGCACCCGTTAGCATCCGCTCGGAACGCGCCAGACAGCCAAAGTTTGAAGGCGATGCAAGGTATCTGGCGTGTGTCGCGCGAGGAACGACGAGTAGGAAGCGGCACGGAATCTTCAGCCGCTTCACCGGCACTCGGACCTCTTTATGAGCGATGTGGAACATTCTAATTGCTCCTCTTACGTCACTTCCCGGCAGGAAGTCGGCTCCACCGGCCGAAGCGGTGTAACTCGCTTAAGGGCGATTCTTCTTACTTAAAAGTACCGTGTGTCTTAGCTGCGAGTTGCACCGTTGTAACCAACGAATTAGTAACCGCGTCGTGGCGCTAGGACTCTGCTAGTTTCAGCTTCTCGAGTACCGTTGCTGACAGTTCCTTCGGATTATTCACGGAGAGCGGCAACCGTGTCCGATCGTCTTCACGCTCCGCGTACCGACTTTCACCGATTCCTCGTTAATGGTTCCACCAGCTTCCCTTGAAGCTTGCACTTCGAGGGGATTCCACTTACGGTTAATCCTGCTAGAGGAAAGAAGGTTGCTTCCGGTCGGCCGGGGGCGAGAATTCTCGCAGGAAGTCGAGGCCAGAATTTTCTCCGAAGCGTGCGTGCGTTCAAGTTTCTCCTCTGCTCCGGCGTTCCCGTCGGTCCGCCGACGGAAATAACCCGCGCCGAAAATAACTACGCGCCGCTCGTCACACCGCGCGACGGCTTGGAATAATGTTCGGCCATTGTGAAGCTGGTAAACGACAGCTAGGAACACTCTGGTCTCGCGCGATTTTCCCCTCGACCTCTGTTATTTCTCAAGCGTTTCGAGCGTTTCGCTGGGCCACCGGATTCTTTTCTTCCGACCCTGAGAAACTTGAGGGTGGCGTTGCGCTAAACGCCGTGACAGAATTATTTAGAAACATCTTCGCTGAATTAATAAACGACGGAATACGAGTTTTAAACTATCCTTCCCTGTATTGCCATCGAATGAAAAGTTTCGGGCGATCGTGTTATAAAAAGCGAGCTCCGCCGTTATGCAAACGTGGAGGCACGGTCGTTGCACTGCGATAGTCTCTGTTAGCTGGATGGAAGGAAGATCAAAGCGGAGGAGGATCGTGTACACTACCGTGCAGTGTACACCCACGAACAGAGGTTGCTTTATTCCGATTTCCTCTCTAAACGACCAGTCTGCCTCTGATAAACCCCGGCCCCGCCACTTTTTCCAGGCTTGGATTATGAAACAATGACGGGGATTGCTGCCATTAAGGCATCGCCTCCCGTCGCGTCCCTGCGTTTGAGAAATTCCCTGTTTGCTGTTGGTCCGCGCTGCGGGAGATTGTTCTCGTACGTTTCTTCACCGATACACCGATTGTTTTATCTTTCCTCTTTCGTGTCCATCAATGTATCGCATACCCCTGTTTAGGTATAATAAGAATCCTGGAGCATATGACAGTAAGGGAGATATAGGGACAGAAGGTTGGCCACAACGGTGACGTAATTTCTTTGACGCACCCTTCAGAAGAAGCTTCTATATCGAAATCTGATCTTGTTATGATATAAAATCCTTATTGCCAATAATAAATAACACATGCAGTTCAGTATTTAGGATGGGTCAAAGGGTTGCCAACTTTTTTCGGGAAAATATTTATACTTTACGGCCAAATGTAATAAAAAATATAGTACATTATTAATGAATATAGTACTTTTCGGAGGAAAGTGGTACGAAATAAAACAACCACATATTATTCTTTAACTGTATATTTTTATGCATTTTGCATTTATGCAAATTTTAACATATACCTGTGAGGGGGGCATTTTTTATAAGAGATAGAGTGGCTCTGTTTCTCCATTCCCGCCACTTCATATTCATTATGCTTGGAAAAAATTGTCTCTGTGAGAGCTGAAGTGGCGGGAAAAGAGAAAAGGTATGAAATTGTTTTATATCAATTTTGACAAACAGATCAGAGACAACACTTAGTTTAAGTCGCGTTCAAAAGTTTAAAGATTAACAACGCAAATTAAAGTTTTGATGTTGGCATAGAATAGAAAAATAAGTAAAAATTATATAATTTATACTATATCTTTATTCACTTATTATTCAACTATAAA
This sequence comes from Andrena dorsata, assembly GCA_929108735.1. Taxonomy (NCBI): domain Eukaryota; kingdom Metazoa; phylum Arthropoda; class Insecta; order Hymenoptera; family Andrenidae; genus Andrena; species Andrena dorsata. The sequence goes on along the minus strand of OV815488.1, from coordinate 77,639,576 downwards.
ATTACTAACAAGGGGAGAACAGGGTGTGGTAGACATCGATTTTGATGAGCCTTGCCACGATGGATCTATGTATGTCTAAAATAAGTAAATAGGTGTCCGAGCGTTTAAGCCAATAAGATATTTACATGTAAATTATTAAACATTTCATAGTGGCTGTGGGGTTTTAGTGGGTACAAATCCCACACCACCCTGGTTCCGGGGGATTCCCCTCTAGAGGCGTCGGGATGCCTTTTGAAGATTTGCCCACTATAGAATTTACTATATCTTTTTCTAACTAGACAAAAATATACTACAATACTGTGTATTTACCATAGTCAAACCCGATTACATGCACCAGGCGAGGGTTAAACTGCCCAAAGCATTCAAGTCTCCAGCGTTTTTCATCGATTACGTAGCCATCTCCGGCGCCGAATCTCACGCGATCTTCCTTAACCGGTCCCTTTTGGCGCGGAATTTTAAAGAACGGCCCCTGGAAACAGGTTGCCCGCGCGCACCTCTATCGTGGTCAAGGTCCAGCGGGAATTGAGGTCGGCTGGCCCCTCGTAGCTTGCCGTGGCCTGTCCTTAAAGGGTTCGCTCAAGGACGCCTGTCGAAGGATGAGCAGCAGACCGAGCCGCGGAGCTGATTGTGCGAGTTAACTGGCCGCGACTTGGCTGACGTCATGCTCGCTCGATAAAGTACACGGCGCTGGATAAATAGGAACGGGGGACCGGTTTTATTTAAACGAGCGCCGCCAGCCACCTCGAAGCAACGATTGCGATATGTCCCCCCAGTTGCCCCGTTTCGGGCAACTGGGTCGCCTCCCTGCGAACAACCGCTCGATCGATCTTCAACGGCCGCCACCGATGCGGCGCTCGATCTATGCACTTGTGGCTAATCCAAGCGACAGGTGTTCGCCGCTTACTTTTCCTGGCACCAATTTGCGGGGAATGATGATAGGTTCGTTGGGTGGCGGGAGGGGGGGGGGGGCAGAATTTGGGGAATAGCGAGGTACCCATCGAAGGGAACAAGGTACCCAGTGGCAGATTCAAGGAAAATGGCTTGGATGGTAAACACTCTGAGGGGCCCATTCTTTTCCTGGGAAAAATGAAGTGGTAGTTTAGTAAACACGAGCTAAGTGTAGTAGTGCAGAAAAAAAATATATAGCGTTTGGATAAAATCATAATTTTATGGTAGATGTTTCTTACGATCTGGACCTTTATGGTTACCACGTTGAATGGCGAAATTCGTGTCGTGGATGGGGTTATGGAGCCACGAGGCGTCTCGCGGGCTTTCCTTTTTCGGCCAAGGAGAATGCGCCATTAGACGGTCCGGGAAGGAGTCTCACGTTACGCCGACGCTTTAATTGACTTTTCGAAAGCCTGGGACCATTCGGCGAGTCTGTTTTACGAGCGGCCGTGGAAAGGAGCAGAGGCGGGAACGTCAAAATTTTGTTGGTTATATTTAGTTTTGTGAGTCAGGGTGGCTCGCGTTCCTTTGCCCGATGGACTTCGCCTCGAAGCGATTCCAGCTCTCGTAGGCCTCCGCCAGACAGTGTGTTTTCATGTTTCAGTGGAGGTACCAGCAATGGTCGGTCAGGTGCCGGAAAGCGCGGCGGAACTGCAAGCCTAAACCATGGCCGGTGAATTCGGTGATGATCGAGTGTCGTTAGAGCCGGTTGCACGGTTTGCGTAATCCTCCGCGGTAAGGCGATACGCGGGCTGGAAAGCTTAGATCCGAGGCAGAGTTGAGTTACCAGCGCCGTGTCGGAGCCTCCCTTCTGCCCTGCCGTTTTCCCTCCCCTCTTCCTCACCCTGTCTAGGGTTACCTGTGGCGCTCCGGTTGCTCGCTCGCTCACGCGCTTGCTTTTGGTCTTTTACGGGCAACCCCGATCGATATCGCGAGCAACGCCGGGGAGAGCAGCCGCCGCGAGCCAGACGAGCTTTCCTCTCCACCAAGAAATCATCCTTCTTCCGTGGTATCGATTTCCACGGATGCTGCTCGTCGCCACGAACAAAAGATACACGACGCGACGCCTCGCTGCGTTCCCCTGGGCCGTTCGCAGGGGTAGAATGTAGAATGCAGGGAGGTTGAGTGGAAAAGAAGGGTTAACTGGTCACTTGACGACGCTTCTGCAGTGGGCAAAATGAGCTAGCGAGGTGTTGCTACCCACTGGAGGAGTAAATGTAAGGTTATCTCGTAGGTGGAGTTTGTTGTTAGTAGGGGTGTAAATTTCCTTGAGAAGTGATCCAAAGAAACGAGCAAGTTTAACGGCTCTTTCCTCTGCAACGCTCTAAAACATTACCGTTATTTGGAACTTTCTTTTTCACAAAAGAAGGTGTTTAACCGATCGCGCATTCCAGACGACTTTTTTTACACCGGTTTTAGCGAAAGCGAGCTTTAAAAAAATTTGTCATAAATTCCTTTGCATTCCCAAACCACGCATTGAGAAATAAAAACAACCTCGACTCAGCGAAACCATTCTTTTGCCACAAAATTCAGTGCATTGTAAAGGGTGATGGCTTACGACCAGAAGCCTTGAACTTGCTACACCGTAGAATTTTCAGTAGAAATTCTATTTCGAGGTGCGAGACCTGGGTGCGCAGTTGCTATTCGCGGCGCTCGATGGCAAAGTAACCAAATATATTTGATGAGGCCGTTTGAGGAGGATTATTTTAATGCTCCCTTTCCGCGCTAACCCGTTAATCGCCGTCTAGACCGTACTTTCACGGATGTTCCGTCTAGCAGACGCTCGAGTTCCCAGCGAGCCTCCTCTCCAAAGGGGCGTTTGCAGTCGCATTATCGCTGCAATACGTTCCATTTACATGCCCGCTGCCTTTCACGGCGCAACACGGGTCTCTTGTATTTCCTTTTCGCCTTTCGACCGTAACACAATCTTCCTCTCCTTCTTCAGATGAGACCTCGAGACCGCAGAGAGCGCAGCTTGCGCTGCTTTTATTGCGCAGAAAAACCGCGATTCTCCGCTCGCTTTGCTCTTATCCTCCTCTCTACTCGTATTCTTCAACGAACCATCTAGAGAACCATTGTCAGTGGTACCATTTCTTCAGGCCAACTTGCAAACTTTCTTAATAACCATTGATCCAGTTACTGCATTCTTGGGACTGCTTTGCACGCCGCTTCTTCGGTCGAGGACTTGATGTGAAAAATAATTCTTTTAGTGGAAAAAGGTGTTCCAGTATATTTTTTAGCTTCTAGAGCTGTCGCAAGATAGAGCTGCGGTCATAAGTAAAAAGAAAGTACTCTAAAGTGGGGGTACATTGGCAGCTAATTAACGTGAAGATACCTTACCAATTGAAGAAGGAAAAGGATAAAAAATTTATGCACTTTGACACTTGTAGTACAATCACAAAAGGTGCAATGTTTTAACAGGATATCTACTTGTAGCAAATGTAAAGATGCCCCAATTTTATATTATGTAACAAAATGTTCCAAAAACATGCCGATGTTCCCCCAGTTTGCGATACTGAAAATTTTTCCTTTTGTCACTCACATACACCATTTACCACTTCGACTCCTCCCTTGTCTTCGCGCGCAAGCTTTGTCGCCAGCAGTTTGACTACTCGCGAGTAACGAAACACCTTGTGCGGCCGATAGGTCGATGCGTCCGATCAATGAAACTCGATCGTCGGGGTTGCGTAAGGGGTCGGAGCGAGCGTTCGATTCAGTCGTTCCGCGACTCGTCGCAAGGTTAAGGCCAGGTTATTCGGTTGGCTGGCAAGCAGCGAACGCGCGGACAGATCGGTCGAACTGGTCCAAGAACGAGAGCACCTTCGACACCGCAGTAGAAGCCAAACGCAGCTCATTAGCGTCGTTTGCGTAACACAATTAGCGCGCTCGACCTCGCCCACCCTCGCCTGCACGCGCATCCCGATTCCTTGGGCGCGGTCGATTATGTGCGTACACCCTGCACCTGCCTTCTTCAGAATTTAGTTCTGTCAGAAAGAGTCTCTGAACTCTGTGCGAGCCGAGTAATCGAGCAGCTTGGAAGCTACAGGGGCTGAATAGCGTTCTCCACCTTTCGAGGAGGTTCATGAACCAAAGACTGATTTTCCATTAAATTTAATTGAACATTAGAGATTATAATTGTTTCTGTGTGAATTATAGTTAAAATTTAATTTGTGGTTTAAAAATTAAATGATTCTCCATTAAATTTAATAGGAAATAAAGAGGTTATAATACATCAGTTATTTAATATATTTAAAGAAAAATCCCTCGACTGTTCTACACTGCTAACAAAGTTACGTATCCCACGAAGAATATCAGCCAGGTTTGAAGTAATTAATACCGCCGTCGACGCGCGAACGCGAACAGGAAGAAATCACCGCGCTTCAGATCGACACAGACTTCCGTGATCGCGAGAACGAACGAGGACGCTTAGGCGGATAATTATTCGGTACTCGAGATAAGCCGCTGGATCCTTACGGTTTTCTAAATACGTCGATGACAGCGGCTAACGAGCGGCCCTGCACAGTCGCGACGTAACTCGCCCCGCTAATGAGATTCATGTATACGAAATCCCGTAAGAAACTACCTGCCGCGCCGCGATATTTGCATGGCATCGAATGGGACACTCGATGCTAGCCGGCCGCCTGATGCAACATCTATTTATAATGCATCCCGTCGCGTAAGCCAGCCTCTGGGTGTCGTCCGATTTCGCGAATCGACGGGAGCGAGAAGCTTCTCTGCTCAGGAATCTACGATCTCTGTTACGGATTGCAGAAAAAACTGTATTTTTAGTCCTTGGGTGATAAGCTTTACGCAAGATTCTAAAGATATTAAGTAGATCGGTGTAAGAAAAAACTGGAGGCAGGAATTCTGTGTCAAGTGGAGGAAGTAGGTTCTCAGAAGCTTCTAGAGAAGAAGCCTTGCGATTAGTACTCCGAGTTTCGGAGATTTTTAGAAATAAGAGAGAAGGAAATAAATTTGACTAATTCTGAGGAATAGAGCATCAAGGTTCAGTAGGGGAGACCGGGGCTAAAAGTTCCGGGGGTAAGTTGTTCCGAACGGTTCTATGTTCAAAATGAAAATAGCTTTGTACTTTAAATTATTTTTCCGTGTGACTTGATTCCGAACTCGGAACTTTTAGCCCCGGTCTCCCCTACAAAGCTTTTGAAGATAGAACCGTCGGAACAACTTACCCCCCGGAACTTTTAGCCCCGGTCTCCCCTACTTGTACAACTCTACCATCTCCTTGAAAAGACAGATTGAGGACCTTGCGGCAAAAGGAGCGCAGCGTCTTTACCAACTTCGAGTAAACTAGAAAAGACTGTTTATAAAATTATTGCTCTCACCTAACATTAAAAAGAAAACACTCACTGAGCACTTGGGAAATATATATTTTCACACAATAAGTAGGGTAAACCAACCAGTAATTGACCGCATACCAGTGAATGACTATTAGGCAAAGAAACTTCAATTATAAATTTAAAAATTATTATATATTTATAAATGAAGTGTGGTTGCACTTTTAATATCGCATATTTTTAGTTAAGCGTATTATACAAACATTAATAAGTACAATTCTTATTAAAAGTATGCGGTCATTAACTGGGCTTCTCATTTAACAATTCGGTCATTCACTGGTTGGTTTACCCTAGTAGTTATTGAGTTGATAAGTTCTGATTTTTATTTTCAAGGAATTTTTCAAATCTGGAGCTACCCAAAACAAAAATGTGGCACAAAACAGGTTCAAATTTTGCAATAAATAGCTCATTTGTTTTTACGTATATTACACGTCATAGTTCAAAACTGTAAAAAATGGAGTTGCACCCCTCTCGCTGCAAGGTCCTCAATCATTGCCGCGTCGCGTGACACTGCCCGTACCTTATAACTGTATTTTAACTGTATCATAACTTATAACTTTGCTCTTTCTTCACGAGCTTTATTTTATGTAACCAAAGGGTGACGACCACCCGTTTAATAATAATAACAATGCGACTAAGAATATAGAGGTCTTCCAATTTCTTAGTATCTCATGTTACCAATCCCTGATAAACATGTACAAACTAAAGAATAAAGCTCGCCAAGGAGGTATCCCAGTTGGTACCAATTCCAAGCCATTTTCAAACCCGGAAGCATTCGGTAACCAAGCCTACGACCCGCACGATTCCGCTTTCTTATACTGGAGAAAAATGATTGTTGGATACGTGCACGCAAAGTCTGAGCAGAAACACGGTCGATACCTGTCGTCTCTGCTGATTGGTACGGTTTCGTGGGTTCTTTAGCTTTTGTACTTTATATCAGCTTATTGCTACCTAATAGAACGGCCTATCTCGAGGCACGCGCGTTCCAACGGCCACAGCAAATAGAGCCTCATGTATATTCGACTAGAAGCAAACCCCCTGTTCGTTGATGGTATCTGAAAAGTGTTCCACAACGCAATATGTACGACTAACAACGAAGTCGAGGACGGATCACGCGAGCCCAACCTTCTAGGAACTCTGAACGCTAGGTAGCTACGCTGAGAAGTGGACGATGGCTCGATAATACGCAAATCACCCGTAATTATCGTTAATTTCACCGAACAGTCCTTTGGTGCCTCTCTGGCTTTTGGCGAACGTTTAACTCGCTCTTGCTTTGAAACTTCGTAGAATTCAGTGGTTGCTCACTTGGCAACTTCGCCTGGCGGACGCCGGGTCCACTGGGACCCAATACGTATCTTACCCATTAGGTACATATTGATATTTTTCCTGCACGAAGATAAGAATTCTCTATAACTGAGATCAAAGTGTGATACCAAAATTTTATTCTGAAACTTGTTTGAACGATATTCGTGCTGTGGGTGAAAATGGATCCTATCCATCGTTTGAGAGTTAACGGTACATTCTCGAGTAATTCGTTAAAAAATTTAGGATTTTTTTAAAGCAAACTGTAACACATGGAATAAAAGGCCTTTTTCAGATTTATATATATTTTTGCTTCTTTATCACTGCCAGGGTACACAAAATACAATATAATTTTTTCCCATCTTAAAATATGTATAAATCAATACAAAAAGATTTTTTACCCTGTGTTACAGTTTCCTTTTAAAAAAATCCTAAATTTTTTAAAGAGATTACACGAGAATATACCTACCCTTAATATCGAAGATCGATGGAAATTATACTTAGTATCGAGTAGCGTCTCCGCGTTAGAGGATCATCTACTGGGTCCACAGCCAAAGCGATGGTGAAACGTTGGCAGCCGCTGTGAGGCCGCCGCGAATACGAGCATTTGGCAATTACAGTGTCGAAGTATCGTAACAGGTGGCATCGCTAATTTCATTTCATATACGAGCTCGTGGATATTGACAGACTGAGATAATCGAAACCGAGCCTACTCAAAGGAGATTGGACGCTAATCGGTGAATCAAGCAAGGTCCACGATAATCCAAAGAATAATAAGAAGACTAAAATATCTTTAATTGTAAAATATAAGTGGAAAAGAATAAATGATTAATTACTAAGATTCAAATAATTAAAGGGAAATTGAAGTGAAATGAATAACATTGATTTAAAGTAACATTTTCAATTGAAAATCAACTAAGTATTATTTGTCCAATATAAGGGATTGCTGACAATAAATTTGTAATTACTGTTGCAGCTCAAAAAGATATGTGTCATAGTAAAACACACCCTAAAAATGCTGTTGCTGTTCATATTAAAATGATGATTACACCTATAATTCATACAGGTGTGGATTTAAAAGAATAATAATAAATTCCTCGTCCAACATGTAGGTATATACTGATACAATATAAAGATGCACCATTTATATGAATTAATCGAATCAATCGACCTAAATTTACGTCTTTCATTATGTAAATAATTCTTTCAATAGCAAAATTAACATTTGGCCAATAATGTGCCAATAATAAAATTCCCGAAAAAATTTAAATACCCAAAATTGAACCAAAATTTCATCAAGAATGATATTTATTGGCAAACCTGCTTAGATTAATTAATGAATAATTCGCAATTCATAGTATCGCTGTGAATTTGACCGCGTCCGAGAAACGTCCACCGCGAGGAATGCATTTTTATTTCGCGTGCAGTTTGATCGCCGCATCGACCCGTTTGTCCACCAGAGAACTAATCCTTCGCGCTAGGTCGTCCAACTTAATCCCCAGTCGTGCCAGTTCGCGTCCGCTGATATCAAGTTCGATAGAAGCGAACCTCACCGTCTTTCCCCATCGGGATAAAAAGTAATCGAGCTTCCGCGCTGAAGACGACAGCGAGGCGAGAGTAGAAAGAAGGAAGTAGGTTGTTACATACCGCGGAGTGACGCAATTTTCCGATATCGATTCAGCGGGAGAACTGCGAAGGGATGGACAAGGTCGAATCTGCGGCGCCTCTACGTCGCCATCTCCTTCGCGTTATCATTTCACCCTTGTTACTTTCGTCGTGCTCCGTCCTCTCCGCTATATCGTCCAGACTGATATCAGTTCGCCCAACGAGCCTCGTAAAACAGTGTCGTGCCCAGACATTATCGCCGCCCCCCTCGTAACCTACTTTCCGAGAATGCTTGTGCCACTTTACGACACACACGCGCTCCTCTCGCTGTCACCCCGCCGCGCTCACCCTTGTTCACCGCGAGTGTACGAGACCAGCACGGTATATACACCAGCGCTTTCGGAATAATTCAACGGAGATTCGTGAGTAAATGCGAGTTCGGAAAGAAGTTCGCTATTCCCGCCTTTTATGGGAACAAGTGAAATTTGAAAATTCGCCAAGAAAAACGAGTTTGTAGGGAGATAGAGGAGACTGGCCTCCGTAGATTGAAACTTCAAATTATCTGAAAAGAGTTGTGTATTAAAAAACAATTTAACAAAGTTAAACGATTTTATTTAATTTGCTAAAGAATGCACTAGCAACTAAAAAATAATTCTACTCTTGTACTACAATCACGGTGGTGATATGTTAATTGAAATAAAATCGTGGGGCTGGATATTTCATCGACCATTTTTCATGCTTCATTTGATTTGTAATCGAATTCTCGCGATTGTGGTAATTACCGTAATTTATTTTATTTAAGTCCCACCGTCAGTGACACGGTTCAATAGTTTATCGCAGAGATAGATCGTGTTGTTACCCGAGCATTGCCAATATTTCGCTCCGAGTTATCTGTCACTGCAAGCGTCCCTGACTCGCCAACCCCCCGTTACAGCGGACGGATAAAGCATTGCTCGGTGTTTGTCGGAGTAAAACATCGCGCTGGAGCCACCCCTCAGTGTTGGTTATCGCGTGCTTTGACCGCGGCCAGTCGATCGACTTTCGCCACGATCGGCTCGCGTGATCGCAGAAATGGGCCTGTCCCAGCTGATTTATTAATACGGACACTTAATCGAATCGGCGACCTGATTTCGCGGCCTTGTCCCGGCACACAAGTAGGTACGCGAAAATTGGTAAATTTCCCTGGAAAGCTGATTATCGACGGGTCTAATATTAGCCCTCTGGCGAAGACGCTTTCGAGCGTGCAGGGCGAGCTGAAGATCGTGATGCAATTAAAAGTAGTTTACTGCCTAACGTCTCGAACCATTGTTCCCTGAAAAGTCTACGAATGTTTAAAGGGTCATTTTCGTGATTTTTTTTGAAGCGATACGTACGTCAATCGGTATGATTCTTTCTGTAGTTTATTTAGCTACTTTTTCGTCATACATAAATATTTTTTATTCAGTTTTCAATGAATTGTTTTATGGGTTTATTTCGGCCACAATAAACGTATGTTTAAGAATCATGCCTCGCTGACTTAGATGATTGGAGCTCTCAGGGGGGGATAAACAAAAAAATTAGGAAGATTTTTAATCAGTATGTTTGTCGTTATCGTCGGGAGCGAGAGAAATAATTTATGTTGAAAATTGGCAAAATGGCGAGTGCTTGTAAAAAAAAAGTATGATAAGCTGGACATAAAAAACATAATTTTGCTTCCGACTGTCCTGTAAACATTTCAGAGCAATCGGCCAAGTAGTTTTTCAGAATTTATTTACGCTAAGTGAAAAAAAGTACGTTTTGAGAAAAACGCATTCAAGGCTGTGAAGGACTGCACAATCCACAATACTTGACATTTCTCTTCCAAAAGTTAACAGTGCATTCTGAAATATGGATATTTCCGAAAAATGAAAAGGAAATCAATTTTTTCAAAGTACTACAGCCGTTTATAGCAGCGCTAATCCCTTGTATGTTTCTCTGCGCAGGTCCACGCGAAACACGAGGAGAAGACGGAGAGCAAATCGGTGTACAGGGAGTACAACCGCGAGTTCCTGTTGCCGAAGGGAACCAACCCCGAGAGCATCAAGTCCTCGCTGAGCAAGGACGGTGTCCTGACCGTGGAGGCTCCACTTCCGGCGATCGGTTCAGGCGAGAAGCTCATCCCCATCGCGCACCAGTAAAAACCACAATCCATCGGGCGAACACGCGAGAACGAACCCCGAAATCTCCCTTGAATATTCCATCATTCGCGTCGTGTCCGTCAGACCGCTCCTTCCTGCCCCCTTTCCTGTAAGTCCATTTAAACTTCTTTCTTTGTTCACTATCTTCTTAATCCTTTCGCTGCGAACTTCCCTTTCTCCAACCACCGCCTTTGGCTCGCTTTCGAGTAACGTTCTTCCCTCTCCTGCTGTTTCAACAGACACAAATCCTTCCCTTTCGATCCTCCTGTTCTGTTTTCTGGAAAAGCAAAGATATCGACGTAATGCGATGAAACAGCGCGGAAAGGAAGTTCGCAAACGGATATTGAACGAAGGGGAAGTTCTCGAGTGAGAACTCGAGAGTTTTTTCGACCAATTTACTCGAGCCTCCGCAAAGTACAAGATGCTGAATCGGGGTGCGTCTTTTTGGAAAGAGACAACGACGTTCGCTTGACGGAGAACCTTGACGAAATTCTATTTTTGCGAAATTCTTACTTGCGCCGGAGTAGATCGATGGCGTCTGCGCGGAGCGAAAGGATTGTTGAACGATCAAAAATCGCGGATCACTGATTTTAATCGGTCAAAGAGATTAATTGACTTCGATCGGCGTCGCCGAACCATAACAGACGATAATCAAATATCGGGGAAAGAGTGTCACTCGTTCGGAGGCTGCAGGATGTTGTCCGCGTAACGAGTCGCCTAATTTTGTATAAAAATTAATGTATAGGTGTTTGATATGCAGTGTTCCCTTACTTTCGATCAGCTTTGTCGCTTTGATACTTCTTTCGGATACACGTGTTTTCACGAGTCTCCTATCGTCGACCAGAGATACATAAACGGATGATAGTAACGTTAAGGTTTAACGGCACGCGGCTGTCGACTATATCGTAGAGGAAACTGATATGGATGTTTGATAAATTATTGTTGGTTTCGGTACGACCAGCTTTTTGACCAGCTTTGATATACTTCCTTTTTAGAAGTAAACAGAAAACTTTTCCAGGAACGCGCATTGCCTTTGACAGTGTACTTTGTTAGATGTTGCTTCGTGGGCAAACAAGAAGGGAGAATAACGCATTGCGTACTTGTGCACCGCGGGGTTTATCGGTAAAACGGAAAAAGAAATTATAATGCGATCTTCTTGTAAACGATAACTTATGTACGTGTTAGTTTTAGGTGTACTACGTTAAAAGACTATAACACGAGAATGCTTGGAGTACGTAAGCATTGTAATGATTATTATTATTATTACTATTATTATTTATGAATATTTTACTATTGTCAAGATACGTATGATGTTTAAAAAGGTAATGCGAACCATTGTGGAAGTTTAAATAAAGATAAACTTTAAACTGTCCTTGTGCGTGTGTGATATACTCCCGTCCGCGCAGAATCACGCATTCGAAATTAACGAGAATTCTCTTTTCATAGATTATCACAGTTTATTCATTTGTAGAGCTTTATTAACAAAATATTCTATAATATCATCTTATATACATGTACAGATAGTTTGTGTTAAACCATTATAAAATCGTTACACCAATCGCGGGTTACATCCGAGGGACGTAACGTCGCTTCAGATTTCATACAACGAATAACAGATACGCTAATATTAGCACTCGAGCATTGAATCGAAGTTTCCAGAGCGTCGTTGAAAAACATACGAAGATACACATATTAAACTAAACGTATTCTAAATGCACGGTATAAACAACTTTAATTTAAAGCAATTAGTGTCCACCGAAGCAGTGCTTTGCTCTCCGTAATATCGAATCCATCATGTCTTGATCGAAAGACTGTAAACTCATTAATTGATAGTTAAACAACAAATGGGAACCGCTGCTCTAATCGTCTACACGACTAATATCCTCGCGTCCCACGAAATCATTAATAAATCTCTTCAACTCATTTCATTACTCTAATTTACAATTACTCTTCGAGTTCGTATAAAAAATATATAAATTGTAACACGTTATATATAATTCGAAAGCAATTATGTACAGAAAATCATCTTACAAATTTCATTTTTATACATACGGCTGGCACGTTGCTCTTAAACAGAGAACGTTAATTTCCACAACTGTTCCGGCTGATACTAATTGTTCTAATATCTCGATCCAACTACATAAATACAAATCTAGGGCTTAAATTATTCGTTTACTGTTTTGGTATATACTTATACTGATTGAATATCATTTTGTGAAACGGTGTTAAAAACCACCGACTCGCTCGCTCGGCAATAAATACGATATAAAAAGGGCTGTTACAGGCGAGATTCGAGCCAATATTAGCTGACTGAAATAGCAATTCAATTTCACGATACAAAAGAACCGTCCCAATGTATACACATTAGCTTCGTTTCATCAACCGTTCTGCAAGTGATGTCACGTCAATTTATAGTTTATACAGACATCTTATTCTCTCCGAAACAGAATATTGAGAAAGCTTCTCTCCCCGAGCGAGGTCGGCCGTAAGAATTCATACCAAAGCGTTTTCTTATACACGGATAGTCAAATCTATTGTCTCGAACGAAACTATACCTCTCGCGTCTCTATACACTGGGAATTTCCGCGGAGAACAATGGGGCGTCCGACGCTGTGAACGTCGGCGATTTGCCCTCTCTCGCGATGCGAAGCGCTTGATGAACGGACACCGTGTCCAGTTCCTTTTGATTAGGTTTCTCGTTGTCCAGGCAGATGTCTGCCGCTCTCTTTCCAAACGGTTCCAACACCTTCACTCTGTAGTCGACAATGGTCGACACCGGGTTACCGGTTAATCTCAGATTCTCCAGACAGGGGAGGTGTCCGATGTTCTTCACCTCCTCGATCTTCTCGATACGGTTGCAACTGACGTCCAGCCCCTCCAGCGAGTACAGTTTCGAGAAGCTGGACAACGACGTTAGCTTGTTCTGCGACAGGTCGATGTACACGATGTAACCGAGCTTCGTGTGCAGATCGCCCGGCAGAGTTGTGAAGTTGTTGGACGCCAGGTACAACTGGGACAGTCTCGGTAGCAGAGTGATGTTGGAAATCTCCGAGAGCAGGTTGTTGTTCAGCGTCAGGCATTCTATATGAGGCAACAGTTTGATCGCTTCGTCTATGGTCTCTATTCGATTATCGCTCAGGTCCAAGTGGGTCACCTTGAACCAGACGTGCGAGTCGTTCGCGTTCTGGATGATCTTGTGCACCTCCTCGCACATCGCCAGCTCCACGATGTTCCTGAGCTTGGTGTTGTTCACTGTTAAACGTTTCACGCTGTCTCGAAGATTGCCCATGTGATAGATCTTGTCCACTGGGTACTGATCGATCATTAGATCCTCTATGTTCTTAAAGGTGGACAATTCGATCGACAGCGTCGACGAGTAAATGTTGCTGGTCCTATAAGGCTCGGAACTCCCTTCGATTATCAGCTCAGTTAGGTGAGAGTTGAAGTCCAAAACGTGACTGAAGTCGTACTTCTTGTCGACTACTTCCAACGACGGGCAAGGCTGCTTCAATCTTTCGCTGATCGCGTACAACTGAAAGAAGGTGGATAAAAAACACTGTTCTCAAAGACAGATAACTGGAGGAGTCTCGGAGCTTTGTATTTACCTGCACCGGATTAAATTTATAGCTTTTCGACTTCTGCAGCAAACTATCGCCATCGGTGAAGAATTCTAAAGCCATACTCTGCAGTAGGAAAAATATATCGTACACATGCAAGTCCAGAAATACAGCCAACTCTCTAGGCATCGCTTTCTTCAAATAGTTGTAAACAGCGTTCAGGTAGATCTCCAAGCTCGCCCTGCGTTTCTCTACGAAAGCTTCGCACTTATTGCCGATAAGCTTCTTCGGTGGCAATATATCTTTCTCCACGCAGTGCTCGGAGACGAGCTTATCGTGAAGCTCGGCGAATTCATTGTACCTGTAACAGATCAATGAATGCAATAACACCTGTGCGTACGCTTATCAGGCATGACAGGCAACAATCAAACACAAAGGAATTGATATGAGAACGTGTTAGGCTTTATTATCTTACAAACGATCTACACATTAACAAATCTTAAATTGTCATGGCACTAGAATGTTTACAGCAACCAGGTCGCTATTTATTCAGTAACAAGGTCTTGAACAGTTTACGCATTAAATATATCGCGCTACGAGAGATTACACTGACACGGATGCATTAGACGGATGTCAGTGAGTCATCGTCTCGGTGACAAAGAAAAAAGCGGCGTAGCGTTGACACCGGTACCTAGAGAACGTTGAAACGGCAATCGGGAAGGCGCGACCAACGTGATAGCGAGGAATAAGCGAGCCGTAAGCGTAAACGCTCACCTGTGCTTCACTGTCCACTTGATCGAAGCTATCCTAACCTCGATGCAATAATAAGTGACACCGTCCGCGGTGTCCGCCGATGGTATTTTGATGTGGACGTTTTCCTGGTTCAACAGAAGGCACGCCATTCTTTTCGAAGCCGGTTTTTTTTATAGTGGTCGAGTTGGGACGTGGCAAGAGCTGTCACTGTTGCCGATCGGGCCGAGAGGTTATCCTGAATTGTGGCGAGATAAGACAGTGCTGTCAATATCAACTGCTTTGCATCAGAAGGAGGGATAGCTGTTATCCGTTCGGTGCATCGCACTCTGTCGATTCTACCGCGCCTCCTTTTTCACTGGTCCTTCTCTCGTTATGCAGCACGGATTCACGGTCCAAACATTCATCTTTGACAAGTGGTACTCGTACTTTGAAATGCACACCGTGCCTCCACCTTGCGATCGAATTAAACACTAACACCGAGATACCAGCCCTGCAATTTCCTCCCAGCGGTTCTCACATTTTTAAATCCATCACTTTCTGCTGCAATACCTGTCGTTTTTTTTGGAATCTGCTGCAGTCGGCTTTCGTGCCTCGCGACTTCTCCGAAACTTCACGTATTCGGTTCGAATGATTTCCAACCTGGTTCCGTACAGTTTTCTCAGTAACTTTTATCGTTTCAGCGTGACGAAGATTATAGAAAATTCTGAAGGGTAAAAATGGTCCTCTAACGTTCTTACAAATTGCTGCTTGGGAAGAATTCGGGCTATTGATAGATGAAAAGCGAAGTTCTGTTGGCTGTTGGTTGAGGGATTAAGTAATGCGGAGTGCAAGCTTGATTCATTATCATGATTGATCTTCATCTATTTGATATGGGATTAGGAAATCAGGAGTTTATGTTCGCGTGATTTGCAAAGTCCTGTTCCACTGGTTCGTAGACTCAGGTTTCTAGTATGCTTATCTGGGGTGGGTTATTAATTCATAATTGAATTCATATAGATTCGTAGATTTGAAAGATCCCCGTGTGTTCTCGTAGTGGCAGGTCGTGCAGCTATCAAATGGACGAACGCGCCCATTCACGGCGGTTCTCATTGGCGACAACCTGTTGCCGCAGTGGCGTAATCAAAATTTCGTCGGCATAACTTCGATCTCATACGTTTCGAGTACATAAACCGAATTACAGTAACGGGGGATTTAAATTCCATTCGCCAGGTAGGCGCAAGAAATTAATTGACTCCGAGGTAGCCGCGTCAGTGCTTCTCTGTTAAATCCATTTTGCACGTCCTTCTCGCCGAGTATATCAGTGGCTTGCAAAAAGATGTTACTCATCAAAATTCCTGTCTGATTACGTCACCGACGCCACCGTGGAACCATGTGTCTCATATGTTTCATGTCAACGCGATAAGTCGCGCTTTGACGGCTTGCCAGCCTTTTTCGCATTCAGCTGAATTTAGTGTCGGATGTTTTGCTCTTTCAGCCGTCGCGCATAATCGTAAAAAGGGCATGGAACCGTTGCCGAAGGATTTGCGAACCACTGATTTAAATGTCCGTTCGATGTCTACGCCGCTGTAAATCGGCAGACACTGCGTTAAGGACAATGGCAGGTACAGATTTGTTTGCCTAAATTTGATTCGCAAGGCAAGTTCAAGCTCGTCGCGTAGCATTTACATTTCTTATCCCATCTTTCCTTTATCTCGAATGGCGAGCTTCCGCGAAGCCTCGATACTTGGTAGAAAGTAGCGTTGCGGACTATAATTACAGTTGCAGCTGGGAAGGAACAGCGCTTCTGGGAAGAAGAGAAGACAGAGGGTAAGCGAGTGGGCATAAATTGCGTAAAGCGAATCGAGATGGCAGGGAGGCTTGGTTCCCTGGGCTCTCGGTAGGATATCGGCGCGTTTACGCCACTGCAAATCGGTGGATGCTGCGTCAGGAGCAATGGCGGCACTGGCTTACCTGGCCAGTATCTATGCCTCCCCCCCCCCCCCTCCCACCCTCCTGTTCGTACCTTCGTCACGTTCCTCAGGGCAACCCGACGAACCTGTTGCCCGTTCTCATCCAGTGTCGTGTCGCTTTCACGACGGCCGTGCGCGGTTCATCGTGGCTCCGCACCGAGAACAAATCAGTGGATAGAATTCATCAACGAAATCGCGCGCGGATCTCGGCTCCTCGCCTCGCGATCATAATCGGCCAGCTTTTACCCGTGGAAAGCAGCATTTTCCTCCTCCGTCCAGCCTCCGCGATTTCATCTCGCGCTGTGCACCAACTCGGTGGCCATGTACACTGTGCAGGATAATTTGTGAGCGCCGCGAGTGAGATTATCGAGAAGTTACGTCCTCGTCAACGGACTTGTAATCGGTACATTCCGAAGTTCGATTACTGCGGTGGCGCGCGCATCTTGGTCAAAGTTTCGGTTCGGCAGACTCTTTTTCCTAGATCGTGATCAGTGTACGTAAGGTTTCTTCGAAAATGACGCCACGCAAGAGGGACAGTAGACTCGATTTGGAAATGCTGGGAGTTGTACGCGTTTTCAAGGGGACTTTTAGATTTGTTTTGTAAGCCTAGTGTCTAGGTCACCTTTGGGGAACGGTTTCCTTGTCTTCGAATAGCGTCCCTCTTTATCTGCTCCGCGATGTTGGTTACAGTTTAGGGGGCATTGTCGGCGACGGTTTTAGAACGCTTCGATTGCGAGATAGCGTTGCTTCGTGATTTTACACACTGAACGTTTTAAATTCTAAAGAGTCGTACTCTGTTTACGGGGAAGGATCGTCAGCTGCGGAAGACTCCGGCAGGTACGGTCATCCACCGTTCGCGATAGGATCAACGTTCGATCGGCAACGATTTTTATCACGCGAGTGTTTACGTATTTGGTTAATTAAAACGAAATACCCGCGGGGCGGGTTTAAGCGGACGCGATTGGTATTTTCCTGGGAAATTATTTCTCCCGAATGGCGCCCGACTCACGCGTATGCGAATCGATCTCTTGTAAATCGACCGATGCCCTCTATCTGTCATACACAATGCTCGATTTCTCGATCGAACCTAGTGAGTTTACATCGCGAGTTAAAGTGGAACGCGTGCCGCGGGATATGTGAGTTTCTCGCGTCCTACCAAAGGAGTTGGTTATTTACGTGCGTGAAGTGTGCAATGGAATAAAGTATACACTCGAGGAGTAGCGCATATCGTTCGTGGACCTCCATTATCCTGCGTTTCGTCCTTTGTAAAGGAGACCCCGAGCCATGGTAAGCTGTGTAGACAATATTCCCTGCTTGCCAGCTGCAATCATCTGCGAAGTCGCTGACCGCTTCTTTCCACGATTAACCCATTCCGTGGCGCCGGAGTTTATGAACGCCCGGTCAATTAGTGAAACGCACGCGCCGAACGTTCGTGTAATCGTTCAGTGAATAGAGTTAAGAATCTGTGAAATTGTGCAATTATCACGAAAATGGTTAAGGAACATTAGTTTTCTCAGAAGGCGGTTTTATCAATAATTTCTTCGAGTCCTCCATTTCTGTCGATTATGAAACGGAAAAGATTACTGATTACTTTTCATTGTTCGATGTTTCGATGGGGCGAAGCGTCGAAGGGGACAGGAACGCGTGGCAAAATGTCGAGATATTTAGCAAAGCGTGCGACGGCCTCGTGACTCATAACCTCGAGAGAACCGCTCGGGCAGGTAGGCATTTCAGTGGTGGGCGGACTCTCGAATTCCTCGTCGTGTCGTTAGCACTCGACCGTGCCGAGAAAACGATCGTTTGCCCCTCGATTGACCAGAGAAATAAAAATATCTCCGATACAGACGTTTCTGCCATTAAATTTTACGATCTAGATTTCTAGATTCTAAGTTCCCCCTAGATGTCCCTCGATCGGTACACTAAAGTAAATGAAAATATCCCCGAAGTTCGTGGTTGTGGACAGGGGCTTATCTTTTTTTACCTTTCGTCTCGCCAATGGCTGCGTAATTAAAAGAACTGCTCGAAGGGAAACAGCTACGTTCGCGATGCTAATCCCGTGGCGTTTTGTCGTAGGGCAGAGTGTCCGATTACGCGTGCACGCAGAAAGTGGCGAGCGGATAACGAAGAAGAGGAAGAGGAGGAGAATGGAGGATGTTGGCTGCCGCGAGGCCGTTCGTCCAAGCAGAAGCCTGAGACCGCAAGCAGAGGTGAGTGTCCGTTCTCTTCTCCTTGGAATGTTGCGTTGCTTCTCGCGTTCTTACCGAAGAATGGCCTTTATCGCTTTTGTACGAACCACCGGGGACCAGTTTCGCCGACTACCGACGAATTCGTGGCCGGAGAAACGCCCCAGTGTCTCCGCGTCGCCACCTCTATTCTCATCCCTTCTTATTATTCCCGTGATTCGTTTCGGCAACCAAGGATCGCGATGCAATTCCCCTAAGTTTAGTAATAACTCGGGCGCGCTTTCTCTTAAAAAGGAACTAAAGCACTGAAAATCTGTAAGCAGTTCTTCGAGACTTCTCGCTTTACGGTATCCATCGTTACTTCAGCGAACCTCCCCGAAACCATAAAAAATTAAGTCCCAACTTTCCTGAGTACCTTTCGCCGAATGTTACTAGGTGATACTCCGACTTTCTTAGTGTTCTTTTCATAAAAATCTTTTTACTTTCGAACCCTACATCGTCCCGTGTTGGCTGAGTGTCTGATAACCAATCACCTTCCTTCTCAGTTTTTACTGTACATAATATCTTCTACGGTAGCATTGAAGGAAATTCAATAGCTCTTTAAAAAAACTCATGCGTATATTAATTCTGTAGATTCCGCAGGTAATTCCGGGCGAGAAATTTTATACTAACAGGTCTTTGAAAATTCAGAATTATTAACCGCTCCTTGAAAGGTCCTGTACACAGCAGAGAGTACAGTACCGATTTGGCCCGTTTAAATCACGAAGGGCAACGTTCAGTCGCTAAACTGGCTCGATTAATTGCTTCCAAGCGGATGCCTCGGGCTTTCCCAGAAAATCCACGGGCGGGTTTAACGGAACAGCTAGTCGTAGGCAATCGCGCGAGTTGCTTTCAGCCTTCTGCTCGCCCCGCGTGTCCTTATCGGTCCCCCCGTGTCCATATCGATACCACGCCACGTAATCTCGTTTCGCGTGGCCACGCTGCCCTCGTAATGCACTCCGACAAGACGACGGCGATGATTTTTCTCGCGGCGTGCATTGCGCCGGGCCGCGTTGCGATTCAAATTAGAGGCGAGCAGCTCGAGGAATTTCCCCTGGAACGCGAT
The DNA here is from genome assembly GCA_929108735.1 of Andrena dorsata. Lineage (NCBI taxonomy): Eukaryota > Metazoa > Arthropoda > Insecta > Hymenoptera > Andrenidae > Andrena > Andrena dorsata. Next base: position 77,619,663 of record OV815488.1, on the reverse strand, counting down.
AATGCGATCAGCTGCAGGGCAAAAGGAACGAGGCTAACGTTCAACGTTGCCTCTTTGGGAGCGATGTTGCGTTATGTGCGTGATCGGGGTGCATTATTGCTGCCAGAGAATTTAAGAGTATGTATGAGAAACTACTACTTATGCTCTCGCTACCCTGTAGAAACACTGGGTATATTTGTAGAGTTCGGGAAAAATTAATATCGAAGATTCAGCGTTGGGGGAGTTGGTAACGCGGCTGACCAATGCGCAGAGGACTCTGCGGATCTTGGGTTCGAGTCCCATCGCCCGAGGATCGCTTTTTCTTCTACAATAATAATTTAAAACATGGCAGGGATCGTTCGTAGAGGCGAGGGATAAAGAAAGGTGTATGAAACGCCTCCACCCACTTACCGAAATAAATTTCTTGTTCCAGCAAACGCGCTTTCCCTGTCGAAAAAGTTGAGCAGTTCCCACGAGTCCGGTTTGTACTTTGTGTGACTAAGCAGCAGGAAGACCGAGAGAGTCGAATCGAGATGAGAGATCGTTTCTTCCGCGATAGGGGTGCGCCTCGACAATAGCCGATGGGCCGCGAGCAAGCGGCTGAATTCAAGCCGCGCGTCTCCTCGCTCGCGGCCAGACAGCTCGCCCGCTGCCCCTCTTTACTTTCATGTTGCGCTCCTGCAGCTTTCCTCTCTTTCTCCGGCTGCTAGCGTCAGCTTGCCCGTTTACACGCTTTCCTGCCGTGTAAACCGCGCTGCAGCCTCCTCCGAACTCCATTCGCGTGCACTTGTACGGCCGCATCCGCTCTTTCCTGCGAATCCCCTGCTGTCCCGCCAGGTAGAATACGAGGATAAAGGTCAGAGATCGGGTATGAGAGATCTCTCTAGCTACTTCTGAACAGCGTTGCTAATTTCTTCGGCACCGTGGTCCTGCGGCTAATAAGTCCCAGAGTAGCGGAAACTGTAGGTTCATTCTGGAAGAGCAGTTGGGAATCAAGGGTTCAGTGGATCTCTAGGAGGGGATAATTGATCGATCCCCCGTGTGGCTAAAATTGATGTGTAATGAATTCGACGGACGTTTCGCAGCGTTGCTCTTTCCAATTCAGTTGAAACAAATATTCGTTTGAAAATTGGGTCTCTCGCGTCATTTGGTTTTTACGAGGTTGCATACATTGCGTGGCGTTTCAGTTCATTGCTCGCTCGAATCTGGTCCGATGGACGATTTCCAATTTGCAGAAATTGCGACGAAAAGGGGGCCGCGTTGCGCGACGGCCTCGATCACTCGATGGAAATGACATATACGGCAAAATTGTTGCCGATGACCGGGGCTCGAAGAACGCCTCGGTATTGCGGCGAAAACAAAAGTACGTACGCGCTTTCATTTTGCGTTACGGTCGCCGTGGAATTTTTTCCAAGTGGCCGTGTTCCCAGCGGAACGTCCATTACTCTCGTTTGTTCGTTCCATTCGCTTTCTCCGCGAGTACATACATTCATTCTACTTACGCTTGCGCGCATACCGCTTCGGCCGCAGTGGCGTTCTTGTTGCCCGCGCGCAGCACGGCTCGGCCGTTTCTCCTTCGTCCATTCGGACAGGCGAATAGAGTTCGTTACGTTAGGCGACATGGTCCCCGCTAGAGCAATACGGAGATAAGAGCATTTGCGAAGCACGAGCAGGCATGTGACCCCGATAACAACGATACGGGCCCCGCGAACAGGAAACGCAATGGATAGCCAACGAACGACTGCTTTTTATGCACTTATTCCACTTTACTCGCAGTGTCTTGTCCAACATTCGAGGCAAATGGATAGTAATAGCGGTTAACGATTAGATTAGTATGAAATTTCTGTCGATTCGGGCTCCCTGCATTGAACGATCTAAACCGATCGGTTCTACACCCATTTCTATCGACTCTTTCGCCGATACCTTTGCTACTGACAAGCAAAGAGTGACTCAAGACTAGAACAACGGTATATTTCATTCTAAGGCAAATAGGTACTTCCACTTTTTCGCGTATCACTCATAAAGTACAAGAGACAGAAAAGAAATGTTTCCAACAAAAGTTTAATAGCGCTATATACCCTGTAAACTGGCGTTACCGAAATTTTGGAAAAAGGTTCAAAGAAATACTTGACGAATAAAAAACTGCCCTTGTAAGTGCATTTTCCCGCAGCTTGCGGTATCATTTGTCGTCAATGATGGTACGTGATTTTTCTCGAGTTACTGGCCGGCAAGCATGGGTTCTTTACAATTCAAAGGGTGTGGAATTGAAACGGTTCCAGGATCAGGCTATGAAGGTGGGAGTTATACCGCATAGTCGCATAAGCCATATTGGTTTAAGTAAGATTGAATTTCAGCGCCGACAAGCAGTACACTTTTCCACGGGCAAATACAGCTGGGAAATTGAAATGGAGGTGTGGATCTTGTACGTCGCAGCCCTCTCCAAAGCGAAAAAGGAGGCGGTAGCGATTGATGTTTCTGAATCGGAGAAAATGTTTCTCGATCGTATCACTGCCGCTTGACACTGTTCAGTTGCAACTTGCATTGAAAGAATTACGCAATCACTTGATGAACAGTGTCAGAATTCAGGTGGACAAGTTTCGAAAGGCAAAGCGTTTGGTTCACTCTTCCACACGCTGCCAGTTGGAGGCCTCGTTTTGTAATTGCTGCTGATACACTCGCTGTTAAAAATGCACTCGTTTCCAAGCTTATCGCCGATGGATGAAATTCCTTTTAAAAAATTTAAAACGCGCTTTTTTACTCAATTTTTGGTATATTTTTATGGAGCATCTGTACAATTGTTTTCGTTAGACTTTAGTTTAAGTAGAATTCCCCCCTAAATTTTCGAAAAAGTAAATTTCCCTGCGTCTAAATAATAGTAACAGTCGCCTGTCCAGTTTTTCCCTGCAGAAATGGAGCGCCTTTCCAGACGCTGCCAGCGCGCTTTAAAATTTAAAAAATAGTCGGAGCAATGAATTCGAGATCGACAAATTTCCATTGCCGAGCACCATTCCAACAAAAGCCAATGGCATCGTATGTTTGCAGGTTCCTTTACTCACGGCGCCCTATCCCTTTTTCACTCCTCTCTCGCCTTTCCATCGTTCTTATTTTCTCTCTTGAAACGACCGAGTTCGTGATCGATAAAAGCTTCGAGAGGAGCACCGCACCTTGCACCGATAGAAACACTTTTCTATTTTAATTCGACCCGCTGTTATTGCACTTGGCACGAACGAAATTCGCCACTAGTACATCATTGCTCCCGTTTCTTAATTGAAATCAGAGATGGGTAAAATTTTTATTTATATACAAATTTCGAACCACGAATAAAAGTTGAAAAAAAAAAAGATTCGCCATGTGTCGAATAAAAAGATTAACTTTATTCCTGGAATAGTCTAAGGTTAAAGTAACTTTTAGGTATTTCATCCGTTATTTAAACGATTCTTTATTTAGTTAATGCCGAACTCTCATTTCAAATATGTACATAGGTATACCCATATTGTTTTTGTATTACTAAAAAATTGGAAAGTTCACGCAAGCTACAAAATGAAAATATTCACTCAAACACAGAGATGTGCCCCCTTGTCTTTGACGCTTAATGGCAGCAGCCGTGCATCCTTATTTAGAAATGATTCTCCTCGACCGAAGCAGGCGGTATTCCGCCGAACCTGAAAGATACAAGTGCACGTACAGCGCTCGCATATTTCCTCGGAGTGAATTCCGAGTCGAAAGTCGGACAAGGCTCCGGCTGTCTCGACCAATATCTAAGGCTCCGCGCAGATACCTGAATTATTTAGCCGTGCATTCGTTGCACGGGTCTCGTCGAAATTGGGAAGCCGTTTTCCGGGGAATTACAGCCAGGCTCGCGAGTCACGTAAGCTCGCTTCCGTAGTCAGCGAGGAAGGAAGGAACAAAGGCTACCGGAATAAGGTTCGATGGGACGCGACGCGACGCGACGGCTGGAGGAAAAAGAAGCCCGTTTTTACGGCTACAGCTACCTTATACCTATACAGTACCTGGCGAGAGCTTTCCTCGACTCTTAACAGTCTCGGAGCGTACTTTCTCCAGCAGTTAAATTGCGCCGGGGACAATCGGGCTTTCCCGAGGGGGAAAAAACAAGCTGTGAAAGTGGAGGAGAGGAGCAGCAGGAAGTCCACCCCGAATGGAAGCCATATTACTCCTTGCAGCAGGGGGTGGAGACTCTCCCCCTTCGTTTACCGCAAACTGCCCCCTCTGTGGTCCTCTTTACGTGTCGATGCCTTTGTCTCTGCAACGAACGGCGTGCATTGGCAAATAGGTAGTATCATTCGATGGAGCGTCTTGGGCGTCTTCAATTTCTTCCGAGTCTTTGGCGACTGAAGAATCTCAAAGACCTCTCGAGTCTCCTTTCCTCCCTCATCTTCCTTCTCTTCGTGCTCGCCTGCCATTAAAGCTCCACAGGTCGCCGCTAATTAATAAAGGATCTCACAAAGAAAGACGCGAGCCCTTTGTAATACCTTTTAGCTGGAAATAAATCAGCATCGCGAGGAAAAAAGCTAGAAGCGAAGGGCGCGTGGAATGATTGAACAGCAACGTTAAGGAAGAAAGTCAGCCAGCTCGATGTTAGTTTCTTCATCAGGCTGCATCGTTCGTATATATGTACACCTCGCGGTGGATTTTCATCGCGAGCCTTTGCTGGCGCCTTTCGCAGCCGCCGAGAGGTAGGAGCCACGCTCGCTTTTCTAATATCTGTACGAAAGCGCCGGTGGAAGCGGCGAAACGAAGCCCCGGGGCACGGGGGCGGCGTAATTGTTTGTCGTCACCCTTTACCCCAGGCCTCCCCCGCTCCTTGTCCTCGTTTGCGCAGCAATAATTTCGTTGGTGTAATTTAACCGTGAACGACGACGACCTGGGAAAGTTTCCGCGCGAAAACCAGCGTCTTAAATCGTCGCAGCCACGAGCGTTCTCGTTGCCGCGCCTTTGTTGATGCATATCATTACGGGGCTGCACGAAATTGTAGCGGGCTGGGGGTGAGTCTTTGGTGAGAGCCATCGTAGTTTAATTTGTCGAACAAATACGTACCTACAGGAGGAAAAGAACACTGGAGGGTGTTCGCCAATTAAGGTATCCAGGCTATCGACAGATTCCCTCGTCTCGAGTCTTGCGAACCGAGGGGTTGGGGATTTTACGTTCCGATTGCCATTCAAGATTGTGATAGGACAATTTTGTAGGTAACAACCATTTGTATACAGGGTAGAGTTTTAATTTTTTGAACACATATTTGAAAATTCAAATACTTCTGATTATTTATATAAATATTCGAAAATTCGAATAGGGTAAAACTATACAATACGCCCCATTTGACAAAATGCCCCACCATTATTTTACGCACACAAACAATTATTATTGCGGCAGTTGTGGGCGATTGGTCAAATGGGGCGTATTGTATAGTTTTACCCTACTTCTGATTATTCGAATATTCAAATTTAAAATTTGAATTCTTTGATATTCGAATATTCGAATTTCAAAATTTAATTCTCTAATATTGGAATATTCGAATATTCGAATATTCGAATTTCAAAATTTAATTCTCTAATATTGGAATATGCAAATATTCGAATATTCGAATTTCAAAATTTAATTCTCTAATATTGGAATATTCGAATATTCGAATATTCGAATTTCAAAATTTAATTCTCTAATATTGGAATATTGGAATATTCGAATATTCGAATTTCAAAATTTAATTCTCTAATATTGGAATATTCGAATATTCCAATTCCAAATTTTAATTCTCTAATATTCGAATATTCGAATATTCTAATTCCAAATTTTAATTCTCTGATATTCGAATATTCGAATCTCAAATTCGAAATGTCTAGTATTCGAATACTCCTGATTATTCGAATTCTCTAGTATTCGGATACTTACAATTAGATTATTCGAATATTCGTGACAGCCCTGGTACAGCGAATATAGTGAAATATAGCGAAGAAAGTAGCGTTTCGATGGAAAGAGTAGATAAATTAGTTAGCAGAGGTAACCCCGCAGTATAACGGCGAAGGGAACCTTATTTACCAAAATTTCGACAGGCAACGCCATAATCCGCTATTCTCGAAGCTCGCTTAGAAATCTTAGAACCCCGAACCATACTCCTTGCCAAGAAGATTGACGGCTGAGCTGCGAAAGCTTGCGAGCAGCAACGGCTGCACTCGTTAATGCGAGAAGGGCGCTTTAGCGAGCGCTCGTCGAGGGATCAGGGGAATTGGCGTCGATAAAATAAATAGCCAGCAATCGAAATTGTGGATGTTGGCCTGGCTGCGGGCATGGCGCACAGCCGTGGGTGATACATTGACGGCAATATCCACCTGTTTCGCATGAAATACGAAAGCATGCTGTCGCTGCGCCTCTGTAGATCTTGGATATTGCTTGCCGGGCTGAGTTACGGGAGCGTTGCCTTTTTCAACGCGATACGATCATTGAATGCGCTGTATATCCGCGTGTCCATTTGTCCAGAAGCCAGTGTCGCTTTGTCCGTCCGCGACTACCTATCAAGGAAAAATTAGAAAACTTGGCAAGCCTACAATTTCGTCCAATAAGCATTTGTAGGCATTCGACGTTTGGGAAACGACCTGTGGTGCGATTTGGCTCATAGGTGGCGTTCCGTTAAGTAGAATCGAAAACATAGAGACCCCTGGGAGGCGACGTTTGCGGAATCGGTTAAGGCGGCTGCCCAGCGCGCAGTGAATCCCGGGATCGTGAGTCCTAGTCCCCATCGCCCGAGGTTTCCTTTTTCTTGGCTTTCAAATTAAAACGTATATTACCCTCCGCTCTACAAATACCAGTTATATTGATTATTCTACTTGGACGATCAGCTGCGCAATCGTTGCACGTGGTCCGTTAATCGAGCGTGCAGTCCGTTGCCAAAGACACGCCGGATCACTCTCGAGGCGGAAGATTGTTGGTATCTTTCACGGTGCCAGAGCAATGCTCGGGAAAAAAATCACTGGCCAGGGAAGAAGGATAGCAGCGAAGCACGGTCACGTCCGATCGGCGGAGATCCACCGTCGAAAAATCAATCGTCTGGAGTGGTCGGTTCCGTGGACCGTAGCCCCCGCTGCCGCCGTTTTCCCTCGTCTCGCCGTCCTCCGCCTTCCACTTCTGCACGCGTCATTTAAGCCTGCCGCGAGAACCGGAAGTGGATGCGCCGTTGCTCGGTCTACCGCGCTCGGCAACCAACGCGTACTCCATTCCACGCAACGGAGCGATCTCGGAATTCCCAACGAAAATCCCCCTTCGAACTTGACGGACGTTGCAACGAACGGATTGAATCCTGTGGCTCGCCGGAACATTTCCGTGCCACGGAGCCGCTGGGCGAAGGGACAGCGGTCTGAATCTATTAGCCGCGCGATTTTCAGAACTCGATTAATGTCACGGAATATCGTGCCAATACGTCGCGGCGTCGAGGGTTTCCTCTCGGCCGAGTGAAAAACGCGAAATTCTGATTTCGCCAGACAGCGGCTTTTTATTGTCTCGCGGCTACCCGATGTTACGCGAGAGAGGAGCTTTTATTCGCGACGACGGCGATGGATAAAAACGGGCGGCCGGATCGACGAGGCGTGAGATGGTCGCGCTTCTGGCGAGCACATGCCTCGACGGATGCGTGCGAACGCACGTAAGAGGTCCCGTGCTTTCGAGCTCTCCTCTTGCTAATTCGGCCGCCCCGCGTCCCACCGATTTTCCCAGCCGCAGAACCGTGCGATTCTCTGCCACCGGCCGCGGAGAACTTCCCTACCGAACGCGAGGAAAATATTCACGGTATTAAGGCGGTATTCGGGCCGCAACTTTCCCGTGCAATTGATTTTCCAAGCGGCTCCATTCGGTTTCGGCGCGAGCCGCCCCGTTTCGACCAACTTTCCGCGCCCGTCGAATTTGCGAAACGCTCGACTCGCTGCTACCTTTCCCGACGTAAATTGCGTTTCATTTTCCGCTCTTCAGCCGCCGCCAGCCCCGTGGAATTCCAAGCGTTTCATTTTTCCACGTGGTATTTTAGATTTACGCGAGTGGAAGGTGAATGTGGGTTAACTTCGGTATTCCTTCGCGTTGCTCTGTACTTTATTATTCATGGATTTCGATTTGGATTGATCAGCCGGGAGAAATACGGCTCGAAAGGAGACGCGAAATATTCATCCGTCTTCGATCATCGCGAGCATTAATCAAACGCATCGGCGCAGATAGATTAACACGCTCCGGATAATAATTCTCTGGCATTCATAACGCGGCTCGGGCGGGCCGAATTCCTTCCGCGAATTTTCCGAATTTCCGCAGCGTCTGCCACTCGGATCGCGCTGTTTTATTAACGCGCGCGATAGCTGGGCTAGAAGGAATGCAAAATGCAAACAGTAAAATGCCACCGATGTTCCTGACCTCGTTGGAAATTGGCCCTTGTCACGGGACACGAAGGGAACCCTCCAGGTTTCGACATTTATTTCGAGGATACTTCACAGAGGAAGGAGGCGCAATTAGGAGGATCGGACGAAGCGCACTTCAATTAAAACGATTGCGCGGCGCATGGATCGCACCGAGTTAATTCTGGACTTGATTTCACGCCTCCTCTCAAGCGCTCGCGAAAATCGCATCGAGCGAGCTGGATCGCGTCTCGATGATGCGAAAACTAATTTTAACACCTCTCCGCGCGGTCCCAGCGACGTGCTGCGGAGGATCCTTCCAATCCAACCGAATAATCGCGATCGTTTAACCGCCCGGCCAACATTCCCAGAAATAATGGGAACAGAATTTTTAAACCTCACCGGTAACAAACGATCCGACGATTTCATTTGAAATTCCAATCCGCTCGTTTTCAACTAACGAATTCATGGAATTGCGCGGGGAAAATTGATCGCCGTGCTGTGCGGTCAAATTGTGGTCGAAACGATACTCTCGTGGTCTCGAGCCAGTGCGGAGGAATTGTTAAAGGGATGCAGCGAGAGATCCTGGGTAAACGCGGGTGATTGGAAACAACGGGGCGGGAGATGGATGGAATTTTGCATCGCGCGGTTGTAAACTCCGCGTAAACCGTCCGGTATTCGGGGAGAGGAATGAACAGAAGTTTTCGCGTGAAGCCGCGATCGTTTGCCTACGCCACTGGCGAACATGTGCGATCGCGTCGTATCGTATCGTAGAAGAAGGTTCATCAACAGCACACGCGGTCGGCGAATGCGCTTTCTCGACACACGCGCTTCTGTAGTCTGCCAGATCAACAACCGGACGTTCCTCGGGACTTGAGCTTCTTTTGCCTTCCCTCTGCATACTCGGCTGCTACGGGTGCGATGCCAGTGTGGAGTAATATTTCCAGTGGGTTTACGATAGTTGGTGGTCAGTGGCGGATTTTAGGAAAAATGGCCCAGCCGGCAAACTTGCTGGGACATTCTCTGTACGTAACGGAATTGTAAATAAATTTACGCGCGTGCGGTATGCAATCATAAATTTTATTGGATGATGGTATCTTCAGGGTAGTGGCCCAGGCCGGTGGTGTCTTCGGTTAAAGTTATAAACGTCAAACGCAGCATCCCTTGGGAAAAGAGAAACTTGAAAGGCATCGCTGGCACTTGGATGCTGTTTGATTGGATACCAGGTCGGCATCAGGTGCGCGCGTAATTATCGCGAGTAGATCGACGCCAATTACCATTCTTTCCTCGAAACGGAGCGGCATCGATCCGTTCGCCTCTAAACGAGATAATGCCGCGCAATAACCAGCCCTTTTGTACCGCTGCTGCAACCAGCCGGGGAACCGTTTCCGAGAAGCCTCGCCAGCCGACAGCTTTCCTTGCATTAGGTAGCAGCATGAAAACACCGGTGGAAATAAGAATTCCGGATCTGACCGAAAGAAGCGCGGTTGTTTAACGAGCTGCAGCACGAACTGCGAGCAGGCAAAGGACAGCTCCGCACGATACCGCTGGAAAAACTCCGCGACAACCTTTGCAACCAAATTAATTGCAGCTGTACGACCGACTGCCAGAGCCGTGCAATCGTTTGCTGCCCTGTTATCTTGTTCTTTCGATGGAGCTTTTACTGCGAGATTCCTTGCCTTCTTGCGTGGCGAGCGATTAATCAACAACGCGCGCCCCTTTCTTGGCTCTTTGATGGCGCGTTGAAGTGCGCAATCACAGGGGTGTAACTAGGACCGTCTGAACAAATTGCATTTAACTCGATGATATATTAATAATATAATGAAGGTAGTTTATTTGCAGATATTTACAAAAATACACACAATTCAGAAAGGCTTAAATAAATTCTGAGTAAAATATTTTAATACACTCGATTCTTAAGCGCCCTTGGATCATTGGCGCCCCTGGGCTATTCAGGTGGTCTAAAACGAGGTGGCGACATTGAAATCTCCGTCTCGGAGGATCAGACGCGTTTCTCTCTATCCTCAATGAGACTGGCGATCCCACGTCGGAAGCAGCCATGCTCTCAAGCTTTCTCGTTTTATTCTGATACTCGGAGGACTAAATTAAGCAGAAATTGCCGACACGTTGGTCGGAATCCTGCCGGAGCGGCGCGCAAACATCCCCAGCTGACATACGCGCGAACACGTGCGTCTCCTCGCCTCTTCTCTTTTCTCCTCTTCTCTTGGATTCTTCTTGCGTGTCTTCGTTCGCCGCTCGATTCGGTGCGAACTTCTCTCGGCCAGTCCCGTTCCAAGCAGCCGTCGCGAAACAACTCGATGACCCGCGGGCGTTCCTGAAATTCCGTCGTCCGCTCGACACTCGTCTAAGCGCACTTTCTCGCGGCGTCTTCGCCCGGCCGGCGAGTCGATCGCGATTTCACGCGCGAGTGCTCGTCCAGATTCGCGTTCCGACGTTCGAACTCCGTGCGATCCGCCGATTGAATTCTGCGAGCTTGAAAATGGGCGCGACATTAAATCGAGGATGCCTTAATTGTTAATCCTATTATCGCATGCTTGCACCACAACCGTCCCCTGTGTCCAGAGTTCGGAGTTGAAACGCAGGGAACCTGCTTCACGCTTGCATTAGGAGTGACACCACGCGCAAAGTTCTCTTCGGGCACTTGTGATTTCGTCCGAAATGTGTGATCTAAATTCCAAGTGAATCGATGCCGTAGCTCACTAGACTTTGAAACTCCATGGAAATCCTCAGGTCGAATACGTTAAGGCCGATTCACGGAATTCGACGGTTCCAGGAAAATCGAAGGAGCGTGCCTTCGCTGGAAAAGCGCCGCGGACCGTTAGGGGCAGGTACCCGATGTAGAATCAGCATTCGTGGCGCCGCTTGAATATTAAGAATGGTCGAACAATTATCGAAGGAGGCGGCCAGTCTGTAGAGGAGGGACGGGAACGACAGAGGACGAACGAGAGGCTTGTACCTCGAACGGCGTTTCCTACCTACGTGCCTGAAATGCGCGAGGAGAATTGGCCACGCAACCGATTCGCCAACGACATTGTCTCGCGTCCTCTGCACGCGCGTGCACCAACTTTCGTTTCGACTACTCTGCCCCCCTCGAGTTTCACTCGAACGTGCGATTCAACACGTCTTCCGAGTTTCCCATTTTCACTACGAGGGAAGCTTGGCAGCGCACTGGCGGCATCCTCGGGTTACAAATCTCTCCGGTAGAAACAGAAATCTTCTGCGGAGGTGATAGGTGATTTAAGGGTTAGCAGAACGTCCCCGGAATATCTCCAAGTGCGAGCACCGAGAGCGCGATACACAACGCGCGATTCGCAGTACCTACGAGCCCGAAGACGACGAAGCTTGAAACGTCCCCGGCTGGAGATGCGAAGAACCGTTCCCCGAGATTCCAGAGAGCGCGTAAGGTACTTACGAATCCGGTCGCTGGGGACGTGTCAAGGAACCCGGAAGCCGGCCCGTTTGCGTTGCAATTCGTATCTGTTGAGGCGAAACACGCGTAAACATAAACCGCCCGGGCACGTACGTGGAGTTTCGAGGTCCTCCGAGGACCTGTGTCGGCGGTGTAAATCGATCCGCGAGTCGATATAAGCTTGGATGCCTTTCGCGGTGCTTGTCCCGGGGGTGGCGTGCGGACTCGCAGAAATAATATTTCACCCTTTCACCCCGGCACGCTTGAACGTGCTCGGGGGTGTTTGAACGTGGTCGAACGGGGCGAGCAGCAGTTTTTCCACGTCGAGGAGAGGGCCCGATTATATATCGGCCCTCTGGAAACGCGATGTCTAACTGCTGCAGCTGCATCGGCGGCTGCACCGCGGACACTTATCAACCGCTGAGGTCGCAGATCTCCCGGGGCAGCGCGAAGCTCACGAAGGACAGCAGGGAAAGCCTGAGGAGCCCGAGGAATCAGCGCAGAAAGCTCAGCGTTCGTTACGATGCCGTCAGACCAGCTGGATCCGCAAGGTTAGCGGGCAATCTCGTCGCGTTAACGATCGCAGTAAGCGATGCCAGTCACTCGAACTGGTTGCGGAACCTGGCGACCTAGAACGCCCGGGGCCAGTCGCTTCCACTGGCAGATTAGTCCCTTAATCGCGCGTTCATTGTTTTCCTAAAACAGTAGCGAATTTTCCGAGTACACGTAGAATTGTATAGGTCAGGTCCTCTATACGCAGTTGGAGGTCTCGGGGATGTTAACATTAAGCTGTATCAAATTTGTTATTAAAGTACGAGAATTTCGGAGCAGTAGAAGTTAATAATCCTTATCATCTTTTTGTTGCAGGTGAGTCATTATGGATCTTCTTTGGCGCGTACAGTACTCGTGATAATTTTCGAACGAGGTAAGAGATGTCACTTAGGGTAGTTGGCCTTTGTCTAAGATAATGCCACTTCTGCAATTGTTAATACAGATCACTTTATTCACGTCATTTCTTAGATTTGTGTCTTTAGACATTAGGAAATGCCGATTTCCGAATATTCAGGGGCTGTTTCACCCCTTAAAATTCGTCTCTGAGATTTTTCATCTTAACAACATATTTGAAAGAGAAATAAATCGGCGCCGGACACTTCGATAGTGCCCCTCGGCCGAGAGATATAAAATAAACGCAGTAAGTGCGTAAATATTTTTGAAATCACAGCCTCGGGGATCATTCATCGACCAGCGTAGAGTATCTCTACTATACGAGCGCCACGAGGAGGGTGCGCGAGGGGTTGCAGTCACGTGACTGTCTCCCCCGAGAAGGGGTAGTCTCGTGAATTTTTCGCGACCGTGCGGAAGTGGCAGCCAGTTCCGCAGGAACTCTGACGCGGTTCGGACGTTCACGGATTTCCTTCGCCTGCTTCTCTCCACTGTGCGTGACCAGCCGCGATCTCTCGCGTCCGCCGCGCCATTCGTTTCCGTTTATCATCCCGCTTTATCTACCCTCAAAACCCCCGGCCCCTTTCTGCTTTTTACACGATTGCCTAGCGACATTCCCCTTGCATAACACGCCACCGACATTTCCAGAACAGACCATTTTAGAGTCTCCCATTTTCGATTAAAATCTTGAAGTGAAAATTTCTAAAGTGTAAAGACAAAAATGAATGGAAAATTGCTGGTCACCGAGTCATGATTTCTACGATTTCCAATCGAGGATTAAAATTTGCATCTCATTAACAGACAGGCGTATCTGTTTCGCTTTTCTAGACTTCTTTCTCGCGCAAATAACGCGCCACACTCGCGTCGGAGTAAATGAAATTGCTGTCGCGCGTACCCTCTGCCACCGGCTCCAAAGCACTCTGATTAACGCCCGGCCATTGTGAAACTATCTCTGACCTGGACAAAGCGATTTTGATTGTGGTTAGTCCGACTGTCCCGGGTCGACGCCTCTGCCACGTTCTGCCTCGTCGTCTCTCAGGAATTCTGGTTAAATTCGCTGAAAACTCGTGCCTCTCCAGATTACCACGTCCCGTATTTTTCTCGCCGCCGTGTCCAAAGGTTGCTTCTCCTCTACCTAAAAGGGCCACGTTGCGATTCAAGTTCATTGAAAGAGGAATGCATCGGTGGCTAGGGGAGGCTGCCGCGTATCCCAGCAAAAACTCCAAGAAAAGCCAGGCGGAGGCTCAATATGCGTTTGGAAAAACTTGCTGGCAGAATGTGGGACTCGTTGAACGTTACTCTTGGCATTTACCTATAGCGTGTTCTCAGCGGTACTGTTACTTCTAAAAACACAGTTAATTTAGCAATTCTGAAATCGTTCCTCGCTGTAGGTGTTTTGTGTTTTTTGAGACATAGTATAGAGCGGATGTTTTCGTTTCCATAATCAGAAGGCTGTTGACAATGGGCTTGCTAAAAAGGACGAAGAACAATATTTCTTTATTTTTATGTATGTGCTTATTTCAAGGTGGTGGTATTCACACTGGAGTCATTAGCGACCATCCACCTCCGCACAAAGATTACACACCTGAAGATTTAGTTACAAAGTTAGACCGTACATGAAACTACCTAAGTAGTTCCCATTTATAATAGATCAAGCAGATTTGACCACATTCAGAATATTTTCAGACTTAATCAAGTTTAAGTTCAAACTCTCTTCGATGTTTCCTGCGAAAACTTAGGGCATTCCAGCAAAACATGAAGAATAAGATTTTCTTCGACTCTTTTCCCATGCTTCTCAACACGGTTTCTAGGTTACTTTGCATTTTTCAAGATCAACTTCGCGCAACGTCTCACGTTCTTCTGAGATAGTAACCAACGGTTAAGGTCATCGTCACTTTATCAAGTACATCTTCGTGACGCGAGCTCGTTAAATAGTCATCGTGGAAACAACCACAGGTACATCCCGATCGAGAACAATCGAAATTAAGGAAATTTTATTTTCTCCCGCGAAACACCTGTGCCAGATTCTGTCAGGTATTTGGATATGCAGATGGGGTGTTCGCGGTGGATCGTGAAACAGCGAAATAATTTCGGAATGATTGCAGTCGGTCACGTTTGTTTATGCGAGGCGACCCCATAAATATTCAGCGCCGCTCGCGAATCCACGCCGATCCTTTCCTCTTTTTTCCCCCGGTTGGTTTGCCTCGGCGACGAGTCCCGTTAGGGAAATTCTCCTCGAAGACCTTTCGTCGCGCTAACGAGCAACGTTATTTCCAGCGTTTTGCACGGGCAACGAATTCGCGGCGCGTCGAGTGAAAGTGGAAAAAAGGTGGCCGATTGCCGGCGGTGGTACCGCTGAGTTCGATTAATTGCACGGACACCGAGGACAGGTCGAGCAGTCGATCTACCTCCATTTCGTACGCTGGATACCACGCTGAGGTGAGATGCGTCTCCTTTTTGCTGGCGCTCGCTTCCGCGCCCCTTTTACCCGGCGAGGACGAGATAACTCGCGGGACAGCCTCGCGAGAAAAATTGCTCCGTTTCTGCGAGCTAGATTTATGATCGTGCGTGAAATATGGTCCGCGAGATTGTTGTTCCTCGGGAAATTATACGATTCCGCTGAATCCCCTGGCGAGACGGTGAACAGAATGGGAAGCTTTGTCGTCGATTCTTTGCGCCCAAGTTGAACGGGAATGTTATGAAGCGAAATTGCCATAACTCAATCTTTCCATTCCATCCATTCGCTATCCAGCGTTTCTCAATGGAATTTTCTCGCGGAACACTTCCGAACTTACTGAAATTGCGCGGAGCGAGTGAGCGAGCTTTTAAATAATCTGCACATCTTTTCTAATGCTTCGTGGTTGCACCTTGTAATCACAAATTGGTTCCCAGAGTTAGCATTTTCGTATTTTTGAACGTTTTAACTTTTCAGTAATAATTGTACATTAGTAATGCTCTAACAGTCTTTTTTTAGAAATCTAATTTTCGATATGATGAAATTTGAAGTTAAAAGATAGTTGTGGAAAAGGGGACACTTCTTAAAATTCACCAAATTTTTAAATTTCAACGTTAAGGTCCAAAAATTTACAGAAATCTTGGCAAAGACATATATATTTCAGGGAAAGATTTGCCCGGGGTGCGATACACCCCGTGTGACCAGAAAGGATTAATAATTAAATCCCAAATTTAATATTCAAATCTTAAATTTAATATTTAAATCTTGTGTTTATCTGTCGCCTAAAAATACTCTGGGCTCGTGGAAAGTATCCCAGCTCATTCTGTCTGGCTAATCCAGATGAATGTGACTATTTTCACAAAAGAAAATGTTTTTTATAAAATCAAAATCAAAATTCGGTGTGTCGCCTTCCCTAGTTCTATTATAAGATAACTTCCAGCGGAACAGTAATTAGGAAACGCTGCTATAGACTAATAGACTATAGAGTACAGACGATTCGTGGTTCCATCCAGTTGGGATTGGCCCCGTCGATAACGATGCAATAGAGGCGGCGATCGAACCGTTCCCTTCTGGATATACGAAGTAGGATACGTCGCCGCGATTAAGAAGTGCTATCGGATCGTGTGCATCGGCTCGATAAAAACTCAATTAGAAGCGGCGCTGCGCGGCACCCGCGTCGCGGTAAACCCGACAGAATTCGATTAAAAGTTGTAAATGCGATTAGATTGCTCACACGTCTGTCTGTTTCCCCGCGGAATTACTGCGATCATTCGCTGTGAAAGATCGCCTCCGATCGACTCTATATCTTTCGATTCTAAGCAATATCGCAACATCTGCTTACGAATTGTCAGGAAAACGGCAGGAAACAATCCAACATTCTGGAATTTCGTAATCAGGATGCCAGTTACGTAAAAGATATCCCCGGACGCATTGAATCCTAACTGCAGCATTCGGAGAAGTTGCACAGTCGCTCGACGACCCGCAAGCTTGCAAGTTTGCGTGCTCCGAGAATCTATGCCACTTTCGACCGTGTAATATTCGTATTGGCGGGTCGCGCGATTACTATCGAACGGTGGGGCGCACGAACACAGGCGGCTCGGTTAATCGCGGTCGCAGAATTGCTCGGGTGGTTCTCCGAAGCGCGAAGGGACGCGGGGCATTCCTCTGCTCGTTTGACGCTCCGAGCGCCAAAGTTAGCGAAACAATGGCCAGCCACGTGAAATAAGAATGACAATGCCGCCTAATTGGCTGAGCGAATTTCGCTCTCGTTGAATATTCACGGCGGGGCTTCGCGCGCAGGACATCGTTCATTGTGTCGTCTCCCTGGATGTTCTTCGCTGCTTTCACAATGCTCCGACTCCACTTGGCGAATACGCGGTTAACTCCGCTGTTTGTTTTCGGGAAAACAGCTGGAGCGGCGTTTCGAACGTTTGCTGGGAAATATCATTAGATGTTGACTCTCCACGGAATTGCATTGGACGGAGATAGTTGCCGCGTTGGTCGAAGCTCCGCCGAACCCTTTCGCTGGCCGAAGAGAAATTTCGGGGAGATAATTCAGTGGGGAAAGGCAGGGGACGAGATTAACGACTCGCGTGACATTGTGCGAAGGGAGAAAAGGGAAGGAAGGGGATGTGGTTTTCCTGTAGCCTGGCGAGGGAGGCGCGAGGCTGAAAAAGCTACAGAAGAATCGTTCCAGTTTCCTTGGGTTCAGCCTGCTTTTGAAATAACCGCGACCCTGAGCTTCCTTTCGTGAAAGGGATACGTACGCCGCATTCATCCTCTGGCTTTATCTTCCTTCTCCGCCTCTCGCGTACGATTTTTTTTACTATTTTTAACCCCAATTTCAGCGGATCGCTTGGAGGTTGGGGGGATGTTTAAAAAATCGGGCGGCCGCGTCGCGGAAATGTCAGGAGGCGCGCTTGCATCTATTAATTCCCCCTCTGGAATATTCTCGCTGCCCTGAAAACCGCCTTTGACAGTCTCTGCTCTCTCTCCCTCTCTCTATTTTCGCCCTGACTTCGAATGGCTTTGCTCAAATACGGGGCGTGCAAAATTAACGAGCTGGTAGATTTGTGTGCAGGTAGTCACGGAGACTCGATCGTTATTCGTTTTCATTGGGTCTTGAAAATGGTGTGTTTCACTGTAAAAAGTGAATCGCCATGCTTCAATGGGATATATAGGATATGAACACTGTTAAATCGAAATATGTATTTATTTAGAATTTTAGATCCTTTCACGAACCAAATAAGTGAAGGATGAAATCGCGTCACGAAAACAGCGCATCCCTCGCGAGTGCTAATTATTATGCGGACAGGGGCTGTTTTATGTATAGGCTAAGTAATCTGTAGCGGTAAATTTTGGGGGTTGACAATTGTGGGGAGCGACAACTTTTGAGGAGTGGAAAATTTAGGAGGTGGCAAATTTGGGGGTGTTAAATTTCGAGCGAAAGAAATTGGGAAAGGTTTAAACACAGAGGTTCGAGACAATTTTAAAAATAATTCCCTTCTTTTTGATATAGCGAATTGGCAATAACTCATATGTGAGTTGTCACATGAAATTAATTTTGAAATTCTCCCGACTCTTTTAAATCAAAACATCTGATGATATTTCGCGAAAAGGGCGGCAGACACTTCTAGTGGGAAGTCTAGGGGCGCCAAATCTTTAAATCCGCCCCTGTAAGCGAATAGTTTTTTACAGGGGCCCCGTGGCTGACCCGAATTAAATCTGGTGTGATCGTTATTCACAGAATAATTTGATTAAAAGTTGCGGGGATTTCTAGCTAATAAAACGGCGGGAAGCTGTACTTCTTCACGGTTGAGCAGGACCAACCATAACGTATCACGGCCATCCACGCTTTATTTAAACGTCGGCGCGTTAAAAATGGTGATTGCCTGGCGGAAAATGATTCGAATCGGAGGAAGGGCAACGAAAATCCTGGTCTTCGAAGCATCCCGTGCACCGGTGGTCATTTGAAGGGGTAAATCTCTCGTACTGGCGTCCGACTGCTCCTTTTTAGTCCGACGGGATTTAGGTAATTTCGCCGTCTTCCTTTCCCAGTTCCCGGCTAATGCGGAAAGTTTCTCGTTTCGCGGGCGAATTCTGTCCCACCGCAGCTGCATACTCTTGTTTTATGCACCTCCGGCGCGGCGAGGACGGCGGTTCGCGGCGGAGGTGGACCGGAGGTCGCGGAAACCGCGCCACTCGGCGGCTCAGAGCGTCGAGTAGCAAGTCTGACGGCTGTCTGCATGAAAGCAGACCAGCGTGATTAGACCGGGCAGGAAAGTCCTTCTCCTGGAGTTTCAGGCGATCTTGTTGACGGCGCTGCTGCCTCGGACGCCATTAGGCGAGGATATTTCTCTTAATCTGCCCGTGACTTAGAAGCTCTCTATAGAGCACAGAATATAGATTCTAGTAAAGCCGACGTGCTCAGTGTTGCGTTCGAATGCTGAAGTAAGATTAACGGAAACAGAGGTGAAATTATATAGAATTTCCACGTGTCGAATGACTCGGAAAGTGTACGAGCACGTGTTAATCCCTACTCGACTTATGTCGCCAGCCTCCGCAGCCCTTAAAATATTCAGGACCCGGGGTGGCGCTTGCATTTTGCCCGCGGCGTGGAAACAAGCTTACAGGATCAGGATTCGGTCGGAAACGTAATGCTGAGACGGCGCAAAATGGCCGGTCGTTTAATTACCTGGGCGCTCGCTTAAGTATCAAACAGGGAACGGACACACGGAATGGCTGTGCTCGCGCAAGCAAATCGGATTACCCCGTTGGCCTGCTTCAAGTTGGAAAAGATCAAAGGGTGCCCGGAAGAGAGATTAATATCCGCGCGACTGAAGGATTAACCGGGACATAACGATCTGTATATCTGTATCTCTGGTTTGCTGATCACGGGGCCTCTTTACGCTCGCGCGCGTTGGCGGCCCGAAATTCCTGCACACCCTCGTCCCGCCTAATTTAATCGCGAACCGGGAATTTCGAGGTCGCGGCGGTCTGCACGGTTACCATGACCTATGCCAGCTCTAGGAAATTTCCCAGCTGGGATACGCTTCGGCGAGAAGTGAATTCGAACGTTGCAACTGTTTCCCAAATTTACAGCGAATTCGTCGATGAATTTATTCCCTGTAGCTTGTAAGCGTTCTTAGGCTTGTTGCTTTTCAACGAGGCTAGTTGGACGTCGAAGTGACTCAGGGGTTGATGCTTTTACCTGGTGACATTTAGGGATACTATAACAAGTGATGGGACAGGTCAGGTCCAGGCTTCTCTATAAAATTGCCCGAGTGCAAGAAATATTTTGGGACCTAACCAATTTCTCAAAGGTAAAAAAGCATAACATCTTTTCACAGAATGAAGTCGCGAAAAAACGATAATAATAACAATAATAAAGAAAATAAAATAAAAAAAGTAAAAGAAATAAACATTAACATATTTAAATATACGACTTTTTTATTGCAATATCATTAATAATATCAGATTCTTATATTATTATATTAGAAATTATGTTCTAATTTCATTTTTGCTTTTTCTTGGGCCCCTGTACAGCCCGGGGCCCGGGTGCCTTGAACCCACTGCAACCGTTTTTATTTACTTATCTATTTCCACACCGCAACAGTATCACAGAGATATTTTACTACGCTACACTACACTTTGAAATCTATGAATCTGGATAAAGAGGTAGACAGATTAAAGAGTGTAATCCCACCCACGGATCCTAGGATCCAAGCAGAAACCGTCGCCGTTGCGAGATTTATCTGTTTGCCTGTTTACGTAGCAAATCTGGCGGCAGCAATGAAAGAAACGCAATACGGTGGTGCGTAAATCAAAGGCAGGTAGAAACAACGAGGTGAAAGGACGAGGGAAGGAAGGCGGGAAGAAAAAAGGAGCGGGCAGACCGGAGTCAGTTAGAAATGTGCACAGCACGGGTGCAGTAGTGGAATAAAAGGTACAAGGGAGCGTTGAAAGAGCTTCAAACTGTTGCGAATATTGTTGCCCGGTTCGTGCCTTCTATTCACCGCGGAGTTTACGCCATAACGAATCGTGGGGCTTAAGGGGGGGGGGGGGGGGAGGGAAGAAAAAATAATTTACGACACGAGAATTAACGGGAGATCCTAACTGCGGGCGAACGTTATTCAAGGGTTTATACAGAAGTGAATGCCGATGCTTCTAACTATTCGGTCTTTGTACAATGGCTATTCAGAGAATAATTATTGCGATTTTTGCGTGTCTTTGTAACGATACGATTGTCTTGAAATGTCCTGCGTAGTATGAATATAAAATAGAGTTTATCCGCATTAATGTGGCACTAACTTGTGATATTTGGCCATAAACGGAGCGAGCCTCGACAGGATCCCACTGAATGACCCTGGTTAGCAAACAGCAAGCCAAGGCAGTTGATTATAGTTGTTTCCAGGGGCCGCGGCATGAAACTACGCGTGCAGCTTCAATGAAATTCCCTGGATGGAAATCAGCCCGTATATTCCACGCTTTTTCGATATCGTCACGACTTTTCGAGCCAAGGTCGGACGATAACTCTGCTGTAACGACCTTGTCGTTCGCCGTAATTACCTTTACAACATCCTCTGCATTCGATGGTCTCCTTCACTTGTCCCTAGGACTCTCGGAAACTTAAGGGGACATTCTCATCAAATCGCCAAAAAAATAGGTGATCTTTAGAATTTTTTTTGAGGAAAGTACATGTAATAAAAAACGTAATAAAACAATTTTCTGCCCTTTATATATTTGTTATTCAAGGATATGATTTTTTCTCATTTTCCTGTAGTGGAAAACTAGGCGTAGGGTTATCTCAAATCAGAAAACCAAAGATATTCTTACATGTTATATCAATCGCTATCGTGTCTTGTAATTTTTACTGAGTATTCTTTAGATACTATGCTATAGATATATGCGAGTAAATCAATTTTCTGAAAAGTTATAATCAGAATGCCCCCTTAAACAAACATCCTCGCCCTTGCAGTAGGTTAGGATTTCATTTGAATCGTTTCGTCGGCGAATTCTAACTTCATCAAACAGCCACTCAATGAATGAACGGTATATTTAGCTTCTCCAGTTAATTTACCCCGCGTGTGGGAATCCCAACCGTTGAGCAACGTTATTTCCCTGGGGAACGGGAGCTTGAACAGAATCATTAGGGCGCGAGCGGTGCTACAGCCCCGAATAGTTTGATTTTCCCGTTTCACTGCATGAGATGATTACGAGTACTTGAGAACGATTAACAAGGGTGGTGGCACCAATATTTACGCGCAATTATCGAGAGCTCTGATAGCCGAGTGACCGTTGGAACGCAGGCAATTTGTACTTTTCACAAACTCTGCTAATTTTTCGCCGTCTTTCGTATCTCTAGAATTAATTACCGGAGCAGCTCTCTCGGAATTGGAGCAACGTATCCATCTTCGTCTGCGCTCTCCAGCGCGATTAGCTCGAATCCAAGAATAACCAACAGCCAAGAGAATCTGAAAGCCCCGCTATCGATCGCAAAACAATTAATTGCTGCGGAGCGTGGTTCGAAGGAAAATATGCCGCGGGAACAGGATCAAACGGGAAACGTATCGATTGAGACGGCTGGAGGCGCTTCTCTATTTTGTTTATTTTGTTTATCGAGCCAGGCTTCTTCTAGCTTCCAGGAGGAAGGAAACGATGGATGGAGGATTTTAACGAGACTAGGATAAATGGAAGGTGAATTAAGGATGCGGAGTGTTTCGCTGCGCGCCCAGCGAGAGATTCTTACGGATGGAGATGGGAACGGCGATAAATTTCCTTTAATTCGTTACTTTGCTTTTTAAAGTTCGCCAACTGTCGCGAGTTTGTTAACAAGCTGAAAACCCCCTGCTTACCTGTACCCGCTGAGATTGGCATTGATAAATTACCCAACCAATTTATCATTTTTACAAGAAAATTTTTACAAGCACAGTATCCATCCGACCGCGGAGGCAAAAATTGAGTGCAGAGTGACGTTAAGGGTATCCTCCCATCATCACTTAAAAAATAGGTCACTTTTATGATTTTATTTAAAAAAAGTAAACGTCATAGCTAGTGTTAAAAAACTTTTAAGGGAGGGGTACCCTTAACTCGCAGCGTTTGCTCCAAATGCAGGGCATCAATGATTAACCGGTGACCCGCTGGAAAATTTACTGCGAAACTCGCGCGTGCTCGGATGCTTTTTACTTTTTAGGAGAACAAAAATGGTATCGAAAAGCAAATCTGGGCGGTGCGTCGCATAAACCCTCGAGTGATTTTCCGAGACCGCCCTTTTGGTTCTTTCGACTAGCGCCCGTGGCAGCATTATTCCGTGGTTTACGATCAGTTGGCAGGACTCTCGGGAACGTCGTTCCGCGTTTGGCAAAGAAATCGGAAATCTAGGAATCGTTCTTCCGTTCGAGCCCTTCTACCGCGGACCTTCAAGCCCTGTTATTATTCTTCAACGGCTTACGTTTCGCGAGAGGCGAGAAGGAGCTGGGAAAAACGGCGACTGCCGTGTATCCGTGGAACCGTTGGATTTTTACCATTCCGCGGAGGGAAGAAGTCGGCGAATTGGAAATGGATCCACTCCCATTTCAATCGCGCGCCCACTCCCCTTTTTATTTAGAAGATGCAGCTCGATTCTTCTTCAAACTTACACTCCACGGACGAAATCTGACAGCGTCCTATTTCCGCGTTCCCGGAGATCCAAATATCAGCGTCGCTTGCCGTTAAATACACGCGGCAGGGTGCAAAGAAGTACCGCTGAGAAGATTTTCCTCCTCGCTATCGCGGCGTCGACCAGCTGAATCCAGATAAATCGACTATCCCTGGATAAAGGCGAGAACACGATCAGGTCTCTACCGTTATTGGTGTCGAAAGACCAGCTGATCTTGCCGAGGTTCTCTTAAATAGAAGCACGATTCGATCTCGCTTCCAATTCTCCAAAGGCCACTCAATTTCCTCCAGCGGTATCTGCCGCCCTACCTTGCATATCGTTTGCTCTTTGATGAGTCCTTGCTCCTGCGTCGTTTCTCAAAATCTCGGTAACGGTATGGAGCTGTATGGAAGATGAATCTGTCGTTTATTCGCAAGCTCGAGTAACTAGGAAGAATATTCTTGAAACATTATTCTCGCAGCAGCGTATGGAAAAGAAATATGTACATATGATCCAGGGCGCATCCTCGTGATAATTGTCTCGCGCGTGATACGAGGAGGTTGGCGTTCATTTTTCAACCGACCCTCGCGTATGTGCATACGTAGGGACGTGTTCTCGATGTGCAGCAAGAAGACCGAGAAATCAGGCCGCATTTTTTCGACGATCCAGCGCATTAATCAAAGCGCAGTCGAGCGAGTGCCGCTGCACGGAATCTCATCTTCCTCCGAAGCTGCAGGAAATCGTAGTTTAAATTACACACTGGTTCTGCCCGCTCGATGGGCGAGTTCCGTCATTCTTTGGGGCGGGATGGAGAACGAACGGAGCGACAGAAGTTTGCCTGTAACACGAGAAATATTACCCCAGACGCGATGATCGGAAGTAGCCTCCTGGTTCGCGCTGGGGGGGCGCGCGTTGCTTTGATTGGAGACTACTATGTAGTCACAGGAGTAAATTATCCACTTAAAATTATTCCCTCATTGGAACTCTGCACCGATTCTCCTCCCTTAGCTCTATTTTTCTTCCTTGGGTATTTGAACAGCACTGACGAAATCATTTAGTTGCTAAAACTTATCAGTTGAAGGGTAAGGGGGAAAATAAGGAATGTTACAAAACAGCTTTATCGGCAAACTTAAATTTTAATATTTTAGTCCATCAGGAAAGAAAGAAGGTTCAAGGAATTTATCCGCATTCTTCATAACGTGAAGCTTATACTCTAATTAAGGATCAGAAAATAGTAAGCAATAAAATAATAATTGTTTTACATTATTTGAATATTTTTTCAAGTTTGACCAGGGCAGCATACTAAAACAAAATACAAATAAATTACCACTTCTAATATTATGAAAATAAGGAAGATCGGGCATTTTATTAATTGTCAGATATTTTATTTCTCACCTATTTGTTATGCATGAGAAATACCTAACTGTGTCTCAAGATCGTAATTTTTTTAACACTATGAGGGCTTCGTGTTTTGCTTTGGAAATAGGCAGGAGTTCTGTGTATTCTCTATTGGGATTTTTTTCTTTAATGGCGATGAGATTACTCAACCAACAGCTATTATATGTAGATGGCTCAATAAAAATTATCACGTACTACCTACGTAATATTCGCATTTCCTACACTTGCTGAATGCGGAACGGACATCTCTTTGGGGAATGGGCATTCCCTTATCATAATTTCTTGCTTTACCTTGACGACAGAAGATTATGCTTAGGCAAATAGTGGGGACATTCCGTGTTTTGTTCCAGTGCAGAATGGACATTACCTGTTTTTTACCACTTCATATACCAAAACTGTACCGTTATCTTACGGGGACATTTCGACGCGCGTTCCGAACAGTAGAAAAAGTGGAACGAGTTACTTTTCGTAACGCGCGTCGATTTGAAGTTGAAATTTTGTGATTTCGACAGCTCTGTAGTTCCAGTTGCCACCAACAAAACACGCTATAAATTGCAAAATCACGAAAAATGGACATTCCTCGTTTTTTTCCCTTACCGTTCAGGCATAACAGCGCGAAGAATCCCACGATGAATCAGGTGGAAGGAAACCTCAAAAGCGACAGAACGTGGTTTCAGTTCGGTTTGAAACCAGTCTGGACGGGATTCGGTGCGCCTGAGTTTGATTAAATTCCCTTCATACGCTCGGACTTTTGATTACAAGATTACCGTGTCGACTTGGCTGAAGTTGAGCAAACGCTGGTCCATCGTGGCAGTCTGCTGCAAGCTTGCACGAGCAGCCTGCACCGTGTTTGTTCTACACCTGAGATTCATCGCTGCTTCTTTTGACCGCCATTGATTATCCGCTAACGTACTCTTCTACCGTCACTCACCCCTTAACCGTTTCGCTGCGTATTTAAATTTTTGGAGGATCCTTGAAAAGTGTGAATTTTAGACGAATAAGAGAGTTTTTCAATTCTCACCTTACGATCACTTGTGGACAAGTACGAACTGCTCCTTTCCAAAACAGGGAAACGATATTTTTTACCACTTGACGCTTGAAAGTATCGAAGAGTCAACCCCCCAGCACAGTGGAGGAGAAAATTATTCGAGGACAACGTAATTTGTCGAGGCAGCAGCGAATTTCATCAGAAGCGTATAAATTGCAGGAGATTCTGCAGGGTGAAGCTGGAAACTTTCGATACCGCGACTGGTCGTTATCGTTGGGCCTTTATTATACGGTGGTAACGATCGCTCGGAGCGGGCGAGCAAACACAGACGGGCGAAGAGCCGCGATCGAAGCGGCCCGCTGAAAGCTGCAACGATCCCTGTTCGGACCAGCGAAACGAGATGCGGTTGCTGGCCCGTTATCAACTTGGATGTATCGGCGGAGAGCGAGCTCGGCGCTTCCGGAATCCGCGCGATAACGATAATCGATCGTGTCGCATCGATCGGGGCCAATTTCTGTGGCGGGGCGCGTTACGCTCTCGGGAAACTTACCTTCATCCATGCCCCCCTGGTAATTAATTATTAACACTTTGAATTCAACTTTATTCCGTATTTATCACCGACGAAACTATTCCATTCGAAGATTTATATTCCATTCGTAATATTTGAGTAGCTGGGGAGTTTGAAATAATTATTAAATTAATTGCCCCGTGTTAGCATTCTCTCCCCGGCGCGGCGATGGATCTGCACGAGTCACTTGCTCCGATTCCAACATACTAATGCAATTCGGCGAATTTAATTTCCCAGCGTGGAGCACATACGCGACAAAGGAAGTGCGCCTGAAATTCGCGATGTGTACTCGTTGGAAAATTTTGCCCCGTTAAAGCGTATCGCTCGGCGATTGAGCGAGCACTTGGCGCGTTTATGGGCCGGTGTCTTTATACCGCGGCTCGTCACGTTTCGCACGAGTCGCGATAATGGGGCAGCTTATAAAAGCCGGCAGCGGTGGTCGTCGGGAAATCACTGCAGCAGTGATGCGTCCAAGTACGCTTTGGTTGATCGTGATCTTCGTGATCCTGTCATCCTGGGTCGTGGAAGATGCAGACGCTGCACCAGCTGCTAACCCTCGACAGATCATCGTGATCATCGCGCATCGACCGAAGAGGCCCCGCACGCGCGTCATCTACATCACGCCCTGATTGAACTCTGAATGGAAGGAAAATCGCTGTGGGTATTCGAGAAAATCAATTTTCAATTTCGATAGAGAGCAACTGCCTCGGTGCAGCTTCTATGGAAGACGCGGCAGAGTGCAGGGTTATCGATGGTTTCAGAGGTCTCGGAGAAGTGCGAGGGATGTTGAGAGCTGGGAAACGCCTGGACATGGAGAAGATTGGAAAGTATCCTGTGGATGTTGAATGAAACACCTTGCATTGTAATTCGAGTAGTACACAAGCCGCACGGACTTGGCTGGCCTCTTCAAATAAAGCTCCTGCAATCTGTTGATTAAAGTCGAGGACACTCTAAAGTAATTGGAAGTGAAATAAAATTTAATATGTTTCTCGTCTTGTAGCTGTGCACGTTCGAGACCACCTTTGGCCAAGTCGAGAAATACTGCATCTCTGGGAATTTATTTCTAAGTGACAAAAACAATTTTTTTTATTTAAACTTTTCATTAGAGCTAGAGACATCTCTGAATATTATATACAATTTTCCTTTTCCATGTTTTCTTTGAAAACAAATATGGCGGTCGAGAGTATACCATTAGGTAGGGTGGCTCTTACTTTCGACTTTTGAATTTTCTTCACGATATACCACAGAATAGTTTCAAGCAATAAAAAGAAATCTGTGTAAAGTTCGAGCCCTATTGGATGAGGGGAAAATGAGCCCCTGGGCCCTTGAATATTTTTATTCATAGTTTAAGATGTAATAAATGTTCAGCATAAAAATCTTTCATTTAGTCCGTAAAAAATTTTCTGAAAGAAGTTAAAAAATCGCTTGTCACGGTAGAATTCCTTCTTAAAGAACATGAATTCGTAGCACTTTCAATTTGGTATCATGGACTTTTAGAGCAAGTAATCGAATTTCTCGCGGGACAGGAAAAGTCGCCGCGATAATCCGCGAATAAATATTCCGTTGCACGATATCTCATAGTTGCCGTAACCCGTAACCCGTAACTCGTGGATCAGCCTGTGCCAAGCCAATGTTGCTTCGGAGCCGATAGCAGTCGTAAGTCAGCCGCTTACCATGTGTGTAGTTAGCGTAGAATTGCTATGACTCTAACGGTATTCCTTCCATCTTGCATCTGCGTGGCGCAGCGCGAACTTGGCTATCACGGGGGACGGATAAATATTGCGGTCCTCGCCTAGCTTTATCATGATCGACACGCCTTCGATATGCACTTGCTCAGACTTCCGCGATACACGAATCGGAGTATCACTTTTAGTGGACAGGCTCCGCGACATGATCTTTCGACGTTCCTCGCGAGATGCTCGATTCCATCGCTAGCTGTTACGCGAACTGCTGCAACAATCACGAGGCAACGGCACGAAGACTACTCCTTAGCATTTAATCGCAACGCCGGGAATGGTCGACTGTCGATTACACGGGCCAGGGGGAAAATAATATTAGAAACGGTGGAAAGCGTAGCTGATGTATGAATGTGCATACTGCGTGCATAGAGAGGCAACGTCTTACCTTGACCGCGACCGCTTCCGGCCTTCCCCTTGCTCCTCCCTGCGCTCGCGTAGCACCTCTTTTGCAAGATGCATTCTGCGCTTCTGCCTCGAATCCAGCGCCCCGTGAACGAGCGAGGACTCTCTCCCGACCGGTCGAAACTCCAGATCACTCGCGAACGAAAGCGAAATCCTCGGGAGCACCTCTCAGCGTTCGCGAATCATCCTCAAGCTGAATGTACATAGGTACCCATCAGCTTGATTGAGTAATATTCTCACGCGAGGCTAGATCGATGTAGCGAACTCTCTGTGAAAGTATTTTTAATCGCGGAAGCGTTAAATGACAATAATCCCCATAGGTCGTTTAATTAAAGAATATCGATTGCTAGTTAGTGACACCGCTGCGAGCAGGATACTTGAGGCAAAGTTGGGAATTATTCGAGTAAGTTTCTATGCGACTAATCTTCGAATAAAATGAAGTATTCGAGAATTACGAATAATTTTTCATTCGAATAATGCGCAACTCTGCCTCGAACGTTGCTTCTCGTCTAATCCAGCGCTGAGAAAATTTTCCATCGCGAGGATCTATCATTGGACAGAATTCTTCGGCAAGTCCCTCGACTGTTAAAATCGTTTAGCATAGGTTAAGTTAAAATAACTACCATCTCTTCGCTAAGAGATGCAAACGCGCTGCCCCACATCGCAGCAATTGGAGCAATGCTCCTAATTGATTAAACGTAGTAAGTTGCAACTTTAGGGTGCAGCTCCGAGTAAGTCAATTTGTCGATGCGACGAAGTTCCCCTGGAGGGTGGACGGCGATAGTGTAATCGAGATTCACGGAACAGATGTCCCACGGCAAATTTCCGGCCGGATATTTATTAATTTCCGGCATGTCGGGCGGCTCACGCCGACACGTTGGTCCGTGATTAAGTCCAGCTAGTGCCACGGGACAACCTAAGTGGAAATCGTTTAATGAACATACGCCTCGTTCTACAAGATCAAAGGCCACGGCCCCCAAAGCAAAAATCGTGATCGAACGTGGAATTAATTTCGCTAAAATTTTCTTATTTTATTGTTTGTTAATTCTTGTACTGGCTTCTCGTTTCTTTTCTTTCACACTGTTTTCTTTGTTGAGTTTATTAAAGGGTTTTTATCCGTGGAATAAATTATAATAATAATTGGGGCTTTCATCAAGGCAATTCATCGACTATGGCCCCTCACGGCGAACATGATTATTAACGTCGAGGGAGGACGTTGTTCAACCCCCTTTTGTCAGGATCTCGCCACGAGCAAGTCGCGCGTCTTTGTCTTGGGACGCGTGGAATGTGCATTTAGCTGTTGTTGACAACGCGGTGGACGGCTTTGTAAGCTCCTGTGCTAATTAACTGCACAACGAGGCGCAAAGAACGGAGGCTTCTGAGTCTTAACAGGTGGGAACGAAATATGTGAATTTGGAATGTTTGGAAGATTGGATGCTAAATGAGCGAAACAAATTGGATTCTATCGTGGCGCAGAAATCGAAAGGATCACGTTTGTGGAGATAGGTGGCTGCGAGCACAGAGATTTCATCGATGATACGAAGCCTAAACTTTGCTAATCTCGAGGGGAAGTTGGGAAAACCACGGTTCCTGTGAAGAGTCGACGATGAAAGCATCCAGAGGGATTCGACCAGAGTTTTGAGTTTCGAGATGTCATTCGCGACCACTGACGGAAACTTTAATTGACGTTTCAGAGGCTTTTCCCTCGATTGCTCGACAACGCGGCAGCTTTTGGGAATTTTCGGGACATTTGATAGGCTTTCTGACGGAAGCCCCCTCGGGAGTCCGCTGGAATAGCGTTTTTCGCGTAAAGTCTTCTACCTTGCAAATTACTGCCTCCCAAAAATTAAGGGAAGCCTTTGCAGCGCTGTGGAATTAAATTTTCAGCTGCCCAAGATTGAAATCTTTCGATTCTTAAACGAGTTTAAATTCTGCGCCGGTCGAAACTCCTTTGAAACTCTTTCGTTATCCTCGATAACTGAATGGAAATTCAGCTTCCGAGCCGTTTGCAGATCCGCCGTTTCTTTTTTACTTCTCGTGAATAGTCATCGGGAATTTTCGTTTGCATCGAGTGGACAGCGATTTCCAAGGAAATTGTAAGACTAATCTTCCCTCCTCGCTCCATGTTAACCAGGAGACAGTTGCAAGTGCCATGAGATTGATTTTACAAAGGCAGGAGAGATCGAACGCCCACAAAAGAATTCTAATTCCGGGGGACAATCCCGAGAGCTCAAATGGCATTTCACATTCAATCTGGATTCCTCTTGATTGTGTTCGGACGTTGGATTTCGTTCGTAATTTTATTTGCTTGCTTCTGCGCCGAGGGCAATTGGCCCACCTTTACGGGGAAGGTCGCGAAACTATATTAATTCTACGAAAGAATTTTTACACTCTAAATTCCCCGCGCAACTCTTCAAGATTATGTAATCTCGCAACGCTGCCAAACAATGGCCTACCACTCGAGCCGACCTGTCTTCTGGAGCACGTTTTAAACAGGTTAACGAGTGCCTGGCACGAGCACTTGACGACTTATCTGCGCAGAAGTAGCAACCCTTGTGGAAAAGACAAGTAAGGAAAGTGAGCTGGTGCTATCACTGATCATTTCAAAGATAATCGGAACTCGTGAGCTGCCACTCGTCACTTACCATACATATTCTTGATAGGCCACAGTAAAGGTCTAAATACATTTACCAGTCCGTGACGGTTCATTGCGGTCAGGGTGACTTGGTAAAAAAATATATAAAAACAATTTTAAACTGAAACGATTTTATTTAAATTGATCAAAAATGCACTAAAAGCTAGAAAACCATTATTTTCTTGTACTACAATGACAGTGGTGATATGTCCTTTAAATAAAGTCGTGGGGGAGGATATTTCATCGCTTTTCATCGCTCCTTTCGAGGTTTGATTCTGCAGTATTCTGAATGTACAACCAGACAGGAGTGAGGCTACATAAAATTATTTAAAAATGATATAAAGTATCGTTACCTTGTTTTGGAATGAAGGAGTTCACACTTGTCCATGTTACTTACTCACACTAAAATAAAGAAACCATTACGGACCTCATATGTGCGCTCGCCCCTTTATCCACCGTGAATATCGGCGAGGGGGTTTTCTACCAGCCTCAGCCGTCACAAAAGACAACCACCCCTTCCTTCGCCGTTTCCCTCATCCTTCCGCGACAAAAGATCCATCGCCCATTAAAACTTCATTCCACGAGACGACGCTCGTTTTTCGTTTGCCCATTCATCCAGCCGACGTTCCAGCTCGTCCCAAAAACCAACCGATCCGTGGAGCTGGTTCTTCGGCGAGCAGAAAACGCGAGGCACGGCGAGATATCGCGCCTTCAAGAGACTTGACGCAGTGAAGTCTCGCGTGTTTCAGGAATTTCTCTCGCTCCGCGTCGCCCAATATGTTTCACGGGGCGGTACTTTAGAACCTTCACGCCCGAGGAGCCGGAGACAGGATCGAACATTTCCGGACGAGTGGTTAAATTTACAAATAAACGAGATTCCGTCGGCTGGTTCTGGTTCCGGGCGCATTCGCGCCGCGAACAACGCGAGCGACGCGAATTTTCCCCTGGACTCTCCATTTTCCAGGAATACCCCGACCAAAGGGACATTTTCGCGTGGATGTCGCCGCGTCGGCTCTCCACGCACTGTAATAAATTACGAGCAATGTTAATGGATGAAGTTTTCGCGGCTGCTGCCACTGCCGACCAGTCGATTTTGCCATGAACGTTGGCACTCGTGGCAGTGACAACTTTCAGCTATGTAGCCGCAGAAGTCATCGCTCATCGCAGAATACGTTCCCTTTAAAAACGCAGACGTTAAACGACTCGACTAGCATCGAGGCCGGTTTAATTACGAGCGGAGGTAGCCTGTACGTTACTTTTTGCAGGATCTCATCCGCCGACCCTTGCTTCTTTCCGATGCAATAACGACGTTTTCGCTGGCGCGGGTCCAAACGAATCATACTTTTCAGCCACAAACTACATCTTTGACCCTCTTATTCGGGAGCCCTGAAAATTAACTTAGGGTCCTGTTGAACTCGCATTAATGGTGCCTGGACAACTTCCCACCCGTACGAATTACGAGAGTTTGCCTCGCTGTCATCGGCAACGGGAGCAGCGTTGCTAGCTGGCAATAAGACAGAATAGAGGCGATGAATTATGTGCGTGGCGACAGTGAACGACTTTGCGAAGCAAAGAAACACGCTGCGCAGGACAAAAATCGGTTGCAAGGTTCATAACCATCATTCGAATTCAATGCCACCTTCCCAGTGGCGGATTTAAGGAAAAAGGCCCAGGTGGCAAATTTTCTGGAGCACCCTGTACACATAACAGAATTACAAATAAATTTTCGCGCGTAGGTATGAAAATTATGAGAATAAAAAAAAATATTATTTGGATAAAATCATGATTTTTTTAGAAGATGGACCCCTGGGGGCCATTTCATTTATGTTTGTCTACCCCTTCGATTAGTCACGTCTACGACAAAGGTATCACTCTCCACCTTTGATTTATATTTCCAAACTTTACGCCCGAGGAATCTCTCCGTTCTCTTTCATAGCAAAATGGTCCCCGCATCCTGCAGAAGGACGTCCAAAGTCCAGATCGCAATTCGTCCCAATTCGAGGCTCTCCGAGCGCGCAGAAATCCAGTCGATCGTCGCGACGCAATCCTCGAGTCCCACTGGTGGTTTCGACTTTAAGCCGCATGTTTATATCGCCGCTGTTGCGGAGCAAATTGACGATGCCTGACAATCTAATTTCCCCCCCCCTGCCATTGCACGGGGACGGCGCGACGCGACGGGGCCGCGAGAAGTTTCATCGCGACGCGAACTTCAGCGGGAGATGAAAATAAAGTCGGAAAGAATCTCGGTGATTCAGACAGAGTGGGCTCCTAAAGGAGAGCCCGTCGCACCTTCCTCCTCCCCTCCCTATAAGCTATTTATCGCTGGGCGCAGCCTGCGATTTACGACTCCTCCAACCTGACAACGGCGAATCCTTCTTCCTCCTCGTTACGAATGCGGAATCTCTTATCTCTTACCGCTCTCCACGTCGACAATAAGCCCGCGTCCAGTGATAAAGTCACGAAAGCGGTTCGACTTTACGGCCATTCCTGGATTACCGACTCGTTAATGAACTCGTCCGCCGAACAATCCGCTTTCGAACTTCCTCATCGGCAACTTCTCGATCGTATAATCGATCTCTCCACTTTTTCCTCATTTATATTATAATACACTATAATTTACTAACTTGAACGCTAACTTGTTCTCGGTGTCTAATCAGAAAGTACCTTTATCTCCTGCGGAATCCAATAGAAAGCAGTAAACGTTACAGTGGCGCACTCAGGATTTCGTCATGATAAAATTGTTTTTACTGGAAATTCAATAAAATTCATTAGGTGGTTATAAAAATTGATTTAAAGAATAAAATCCAGCTTTCTTTTTCGTTTTACAATGCCCCTTCTTTCGGGGGTGCCAGGTCCCTCTCTGGATGCGCCATTGTCCCTCTATCTAGCAAACGTCTACTGAAGCACTCTTTGCTACTTTTTCCACGCAAACTCCAATACCATTGAAAAGCTGTGCACTTGGGCGCCCCAGAGGATTTCCGCGTAAAAGAAACGGCCAATAAAGTGAAAATTACGTAAGAGTCGGTGTCACAGATTGTTTTCGCCGGCCAGACGGCTCGACCAGTAATACGTTATTTCACGGTTCAATTAATAAAACGTCAAGGACAGCCGGTCGCGTGTCCCCGCGGCCCTTCGTCGGCCGTCGTCGAAGGACAGGCTGGGGACACGGAGCTTCAACTGAGAAAGAATTGGTCGCGAGAATTGTTGGTCGGCGGGTAGCTCGACGAATCGCTGGGAGATTTTTCGTTTCCATCGGTGGGAATATATCGTCCCCGGGATTCAATATCTCAGAGAAGTTGGGCCGCAACAATGCTGCCGTTTTCCAGGGGATCGGGGCAAGTTTCTTCGATGGGAGTTCCTCTTTCACCTGCGGAACCCACCTACTGTACGCCCCCTCATTGTTTTGCGAATCATTGTTCCCCGTGAAAATCGGCTCGGTCGATCGGCGATTCTGGCTCTGGTGCTCTAGCGGGTTCCAAACGGTATTGAACGAGGCTCCGCAGTGAAAAAAGTAAAGCCCGTTGCCGCTTGAATGTGTGCAGTGTCATTTTTATCGCGGACCATCCTAATCGGATCAAACATTAATCGCGTTTCAAGTGCAAGTCCTAGTGTGACGGCTGAAAAATATTAATTCTTCGGGAATTAAAAAAAGAAACAAGTACTTATTGTACGTTTGTAGCTTTATTCTATTACCTTCTAAGACTATTAATAAAAAATTATATGTAAAAATATCCATTTGTGAATAGAGCAATATTCTATATGGATATTTTTACTTACAATTTCTTTTCTAGTCTTAAAAGGTGATAGAATAATGCTACAAACTTGCAATACTTGCAATTCTAACTACAGGTGTTAGTAG
Organism: Andrena dorsata; assembly: GCA_929108735.1. Lineage (NCBI taxonomy): Eukaryota > Metazoa > Arthropoda > Insecta > Hymenoptera > Andrenidae > Andrena > Andrena dorsata. The sequence goes on along the minus strand of OV815488.1, from coordinate 77,584,750 downwards.
TATTTTTTGGAGAAGATAAGAATTGTGAGACAACATAGCCGCTGCATCCGCCGAGCAGAAAACTGTCCACCGTCCAATGGTTAATGTGTAACGCTTAATCATCTCCTTTTGCTATCTTAAGGTTGGTTCCACACTTTCAGCGGCTGCTTCCACGTGGAATCGCCGGTTTCCCGATTGCCCCACAAATTCCCGGCTCCGTAGACTTTAAAGAAAGAGTCCGCGAGAGGATGCAGCTCACGAACACGGTCCTTAAGGAGTTAATCCAGAGTAGACGCGGAGGCGCGGTGGAACGCGACGAATTTTCGAAAAAATCCAGAAGCCGGGAATTAGGGTCATAAAGGGCCGAGGGAGTGGCGGGTAATTGCTCAGGGAGCGTGCGGTTACTCTGAAAGCGTTCATGGAAAAAGCGGTTTCCCCTATCTGCTCTATCTGCCTCAGCTTCGTTCCTCCCGCGGTACCTCTCCGTCCCGCGATCCTTTTCCCCGTTATCGCGGTCTCTTCTAGATAAAACGTGCCCTGCTCTCGGGACGCACTTTCTTGTTGCACATCAGGATTTTCGCAACGGGAACGCGGAGACGCTGCACGCCGAGGAGAGCCTCGTGTCGCTTTGATCGTCGTTGGTCCTTCGTATCAAACGCGGAGCCTTCCGGGCAAAATATCCTTTTACGGAGTCTCTTCTACCATTCATGGCATACGTAACTGACCTTTGGTGACTTCAAAGAACGCCATCTCCATGGCTCCCCTCAATCTACGGAGGAGTCGTCTTCTCCGCACGACAATCGATTCCCTTTCCTCCTGCACGACTCTTGGCTCACGAATTCTCCTCCGTTTGCTATCGGTTTGGATGTGATTAGACTTCTAGCGCGGAGCACCCAAGGCGGCGAGTTAAGTTTTAAGTTTTGTGCGTCTTCGATTATGCGACGATTCTCCCAACAAATTGATATCCACCGCCAGCTCCCGATCGCAGATTTTTCACCCAGCATCACGTAAATAAATCTCGCTCGGTTTTTCCCCCGTTGGTTGGCCACCGTTCGACGAAATTCCGAATGGCGGGCTCCGTACGAAAAGTTTTCGAGGATCCTCGCGAGGAATGCGGGACGAAAGGAAGCATCCTGCACCCCTCTGTCGTTCTCCTGCCTTTCCTCACCCTTTTTCCGTTCCCCTTCCGCTCCAGAGGAGCGCCGCGGTCCTTCGGCGCTTGCAAACTTTCCGCTGCATTGCTCGACGAATGTCTGACGAAACACGGCGGAATTTCATTTTTCGGCCCTTCCTGTTATTACTTATCGACCTCGCGGGAAGCGCGGACTATTCTAGGCAGCGAGAAGAAGGCTTTCTCAAACGTCGGGCAATGTTCACCCACCATAATGCTACTCCCTTTGTACTTGGCTGGATACTGGTCATTAGAAAACTTGTGTACATACTCCCAAAGGCACTTCTTCTATGCCCGTGCTGTGTATCGCGCATTCGCGATGGTCCGCGCTAAAAAATTACCCGAAGTAGGTAAATAAGGATTTAATGGTGAAAGTTGGACCCGAGTTCGCGCTCGCGGACATCTTCCTTAATCCTCGCAGAGCTTACCGAAGTGGATGTGCACACTGGGAAGGCAGAAGCTTCGTGTCCGCGGCAAGCAAGCCACAGGCTGCACGAGCCCCTAGGTTCGGGGATGAAAAAGTTTCCCCGCGAAATTCTTTCGCCATCGTTCTATTATTTCGCGTCGTTCCTTGCCATCTTTTATGCGACGTATAGTATTTACCCCTTCCGTCGCACAATTAAATGCTTTAGGAGTTAGGACATCGATGAATAAATCTGTATAACTCCCGTGTCCACTTTGGACGGAATAGAAAAAAGCCAGGGAGGCGAGGTCGCAAAGTGTGAAAGGCGCGGGAACGCAAAATTTACAGTGGGTAGCCTGGTTGGAAATTCAGCTAATAGCCGCGTACCTGTTTCCAGACGTCTCGTTAATAAGGCCGAGCCTGCCCCCTTCCCCGTTGTCCTAAGCCTCTTACGTACCTGCGGGATGGCGGCTCAGCGATCCCACTGAGTCGAACTTCCTCTGGGCGCAGGGTGTACATTTACCCCCGTGCCGTGGGGAAAGTAAATACGTTGAACCGGGGGGTACGAAATCCTTCAACTTGCGGCTAGCCATCTCTTTTCCCCTCCCCCCCCCCCCCCCCGCCACCCCCACGCTAAACGACACAGAGAGTTACTGCTTAACGTCCGGCTCGGTACGTGCGCCACAGGATTTTATTGCGACCACAGCCGCGATAAAAATAATCCTGACAGTGGTGCACGGGTAGACCCGCCCCTGTAATTCCGTTCAACGTGGATCCACTCGAGTTAACGGCAGTTTTCGGCATCGTAATAGGTGCACCTGTCACTGTCCACGCGATTGTCGATAGAATCGAAGGCCTCGGTTAGTTTGTCACCTGGACTCGCGAAAAAAACGAGGGAACACCGCAAGCACACCTTCGCGCGCGGCTGACATTTTCCGCGGGTACGCGACGGAATAATGGCACGCTGTTTCCAACGTGGATGTAACGAACTGTTCGCTAGGCAAATGTCAAACACTCGGGGAACAGCCACGGGGGAAGAATCCACGGCGAGTTTAACGCGCGAAAGCTTTACGGAACACGGTGTTTCCGCGAACTAGCCACAATTTTGTCCAACGGTCGGGGGCCAGTCTCGAGTGATCGACGAATTTCGTGTCCGTCGTTATCCCAAGCGAATTTCTGGCCATTAGGAGGGAGCGTTCCGGTTCGAAGTTTTACTATCAGTTGCGAACTTATTGCGGCTGATCGATGCGAGCCCGTCGAATCGCGGTGGAAACTTCAAAACCGTCGAACGCTGCAAACAGACGTCTGATATTCCATCGATTTGCTCTATTAACTGCACCCCTTCCGGTGATACGTATTCCCCGAGAATTCCGCAAACTTTTCACCCATCCGTCGTCGCTTCTCGTCCAGATCTAGAAAAAAAGACGCCGAGGAAGCGCCGCTAACCCTTTTCTTCGAGCGTGTCGAGTGCCTGCGGCCCGGGCGGCGCCCCGAGAGGGTAAAAGTTGGCAGCGACAGAAGTTCCCGGAGCAAGATCGGATTGCAGTGTTCCTGGAGGACCCGGAAGCCTGACTGTGTCCACGTGGCGCGCATATGCTCCAAGTGCGCCTCGGATTTCCATGAGAACCGTTCGCGATCGGTAGAAAAGTTTCGCGCCACGTGACGCCCAGAGGGCCGTGAGAGAACGCGCAGAGGGCATCGCGAATGAAAAGGACACTCCAGGCATTGTCTTCTGGAAAGGCCAGGCACTTCTTCAAGGGAACCAGTCGAAAGTCTCGCAGCCCAAGTTCCGTGGAACACGGACCAGATGCTTGACCAAAGAACCAGACGCTCGAGCAATACTCTTTGTTCCCGTGAAAACGGCCAAAGGAGCGGCAAAGACGCTGCCGTGGATTCTACGCTTTGGCGATTTGGGCATTCCGGTCCTGCTGGGATAACTAAAGTGGCGCATCCAGTTGGGCGAAGTCTGTCGAAATTTCAGGCGGATTCTTTGAAGACAGACGTCAATGTGTTCCCGACAGAATTCTGCGGATGTTGATTGAGAATCTTCATTTTAGAAGCAGTAATTCGCTTTCGTTTGCTGAAAGTATGTTCGTGGAAGTTGGTGGGTGTTCTTCCAGGTCTCACGGCTCGCGAGACAGCTTTCCTAAGTGGCGAGACTTGTGCAGGGGTAAACTTAAAGGTGTCAGCGTGACGTTTATCCACAGAGGGCGTATTACCCAGCACTTTTCCATTCAACGGCCGCGCAACTTCACCAGTAAATATGAAATCTCGGGAGAAGTTTATCGGCTCGGAAGGAACGAGCCGCACGTGCAGGGACTTGGAAGTCGGGACGCGGAAGCAGCAGCGTCCTTCAGTTTCTTCTTCTGCTTCTTCCATTACGTGTATGTGTCTTTTCATCGAACCATTCCAATTTCCACGGTCCACGCGGAGTTGCGTCGGAAGCTTTCATTTCGCAGGATCCGCTAGCAGCGACAAATTGCCCTCGGCCGACTCGCTCGTCTAGTCCAAGGAAAGGCTTCCTTAATTCAATTACGTTTGATCCCTTTAGAAATGGAATTTTTTTCGACGAAATGTCCACGCGGAGAAGAATGGGAGGGGGGAGGGCGTTTTCGTCGTGGAGGAAGCATCGTTTCGTAATTCGAGGCGCCACCGAATTTAGGAAAATTAATTTTGGATCGTTCACCCAATTGTTTAAAAGTTCTAGACGACATCACCTTGTGTTGTATATTGACGGACATTATTTTTGCCGATCGAAATAATTCATGTCAAGTAAATAGTGTATCATTTGATACATAGGTAGGAATAATTATTAGTTAAGAATAAGATGGCGTGTTATTCAAATATAAGAATTAGTGAACAAGTGACTATTTAGAGCGACAAACTTTATCGTCAGAAAAATGTATCGCAATAAATTAGCCTTCGTTATCCGTTTTCTAAAGTTGTATGTAAATTTCGTGTATTTAAATTCTTTCTATGTCTTATTTATTTCTTACATAATTTTTAAGAAGATTGTATGTATATGCCTTTTCTTGGGCATTTATGTTTCAATTCATTTGTACATAATCATATATTCGACAAGAATAGGTATTCATGTTACTGTGTGTTTAACATCCTAAGCGGATAAAGTTACTATAAAAGAAAAGGAAGCCGCACTTAGTGCTCCGACTATTTAGAATTTAGATCGATAGAAGTGCCTCAAACTTCTTCGTTTTGAAGAGCAAATGCCCGTTTGGTCTACGCCACTTCACTTTTAATCTATTTAAAAATATAATAATGACCCGCGATGTGTCCTACGCGCTTCCGCGACATCCATCTTTCATTAAGCAAACTTTCCCCGAGCTCCACTATCTTCATAGTTGGATCCTCCAGCATCTTTAACATAGTCTCCAATAAACCCACGAAGAAAATTAAAACCGTCTTTTCAATCAGATTTAATCAAACTTGCATCGTCGCGTTCCATCGGGTTTCTACGTTTCCGCGTATATGTATCGGATATTGACTGCTCCCCGTGAACAGTCCCGGAATAAATAAAACCTCCCCGCGCGTCTATCCATCTACCTGTAATCCAGCAGCGCCGTATTTTCCACGGAAATTATTGGCCGTTGATTTATTCGCAGCGAGGACCGAGAACGAGGGAGCCCGTTTCTAGCCCCAATAGTGCACGGCTTTCTTAATTGCTCAAGTTGCTCCACTTATGCAAAGGAAGCATTATTTGCCCGGCGCGTGAAAGAAGTTTCTGCTCGTTTGACCCAGAGGCGGCTTTTCTCCGAAATAAATTAACGAGCGCGCGTGCATACCTGCGCTCATTCACTCGCTCCCCCTGCCGTAAACGCGTGCATGTATTTCGACCGATTCACCGTCGCGTTTCATAACAATGCCGGGGAAAGAAAGGGGCCCTTTTACCTGAGGTGTTCACCTGTGTCTCCGAACGCGCCTGGTCAGGTGCATTCAGGACACGGCTGTGTGTTTAACGTTCGGAATACACGGCGAGTCCCTTCGCCCCCAGTGTCCCTTTGTACCGCGCATTCCCCTTTTATTCCCTCAGTATCATTCATTGTTAACCCGAATATTAATAAGTTTTTGGAAGTAAGACCGTGAAAGTGTCGCTGGATGGCTCGAAAGTGTGAAGGAACGTCTCGTTCATTATGCATCATTAAGCCGAATTCGCACGTTACTCGCGAGACGTTAGCACATAATGGGCAATAAGTAACGCTCGAGGGATTTATTTGCGGTAAAGTGGGTCGTACGTATTACGGTCGAAAAGAAAACGGCGCAAGACTACCAATCACCCAGTTTCCTATATCCACCGGGGCGTTATAATTTCTTTTGTACTACCACCGAGGTCATGCCTTAAGCGCTATTCTTTCTACTCCTTCGGCAATTAACGTTTCCTTGGCTATGGATTAGAAAAGTGGTTATTGGCCTATATAGCCGTTTGAAAGGCGCCGTTCGTGGCATATGAAATAATAAACAGGTCCGTGAGCGATCGGCACAGCCTCGTGGATCGCGAAGGGCCGAAATCCAAAGGAGCTCTATAAATATCGAACGACTCCGGAAAGTTGGAAAGGACGCGCGACATTTTCATGGAATTTTACATCAGCAGCTTTGGAACCGTCTGAGAAGTTGATGGCCCCGGGTCCGAAGGAATTTCCCCGTCGGGGAAGAGATCGACGTGACGCGAAAGTTCAATTGCCGCCGCCGCGGCGCCACGCCGCGCTTTGTTCGCCCGGGCCGTAGTTTCGATTTTAACGAACGCCGAAATTAACGCCGCGTGTTTCGCACCTTTGACTATATTTCCAGCTACTGTAACGAGTTCGTCGAGGCTACGGACGAACCAGCCAAGCTCAAAGCAGCCATTTATTAGGTCGACGCAACGGGGAACGCCAACTCCGACGAACTTTCAACTCGCGTGGTATTACAGCGCGACCGAAACGATGTTTAATTGTCGATCGTTTCGTAAGCGAAATTGCGGAGGGCCTCTTTCCGGGAAACAGTAGTTTCCTCATGGCGAATGAGGGAGGGGGGGGGGGGAGCGAGCTTCCCCGACTTTCATCGGGGGAGGTTTCGAATTTGCGCTAGAATTCTTATATTAGCTGGAAATTCCGATCGTTTCGCTGTAACGATTGTACTAGACGTAAATGAAGCCTCTTATTTGCGAAACGACCCACCTTCCACCTCAAATAGAATTGCAGGCTACCGGTGCATACTCTCGAGCCACTGCAGTTCTATTATTAGCCCTCGCGAAATTTCCAGTGCAGGGAAGCTTCAGGTCATCTTTGAGTGATTCCTTCGACCTTTTGCCATTTTCAGATGGAGCTGGATTCGTCTGACTCGATTATTCTTCGGAGATGATAATAATGAAATTTCTGAGAAGGTCGCATCGCGATTAATAACTTAATGAGTTGTTTGGCTGAATACATTATGAGTCACTCGTTTCTCGGAAGCAACGGCAAACGGCAGATGCCCCACGTTTCGCGAACTGCGCCCGCAACGATTCGTCGAGACAGTATCGTGACGTAGTCAACGTTCTTTACGTTACTATTTAATCAAGAAAGTCGCAAGGGCTCCTGATTTATGGTGAATAATCCTCTTTGGAATTCCTGCCACGTGATTCTTTAAATTACGCAAGACCTTCCTGATCTGAATGATAATGATCCAAATGCCGCGATTCAGGAACGGTATAATGACTGATCGCGTTTATCTTGCCAAGGAGGCAGTGGAGGTATATCAAATTAAATTCGAACTTTTAACGTACCTAACCATTGAATTTGTCAAGTTGATTCCGAGTAATGGGTGGGAGGTGGTCTGAATGAAATTCACAGGCAAACGAATATTTTAATCTCCAACGAATTATATTAACAAACTGGTCCCTCGGTTATATTAGAGAAATAAAAGATACCCAACGCCATTGGGGCAGTCTTTCCCAAGCTTTTTTTAGTTGCGATCCCCTGTTACATATAATACTCAAATAACCTGTGACTCTACCCCCATATAAGGTAAAGGAACCATTTTAAAAACAGCTATTTCAGAATATAATGCCAACTTAATAATATTAATCTTATTTAGTGTGATGGATGTGCTTGCATCCAGCTAATCATCTTCTTCTTTCTTTCATTTATGCAAAATCAGTGTTACATTAATATAGTACGGCAATTTAACCATATTAAAACAAATAAGCGCTAAGAATCGTCAATTAAAAATAGCTCCCGCGAAACACTCCGCGTGCCCCATGTTGCGAACCACTGTATTAGGGTATGTCTTCGAACTACGTTCCCATCTTTTCAAGAAGTTACTCCATACATAGCCCAACACCATTCGCGTCACGGTGGAAGTTAATATTTATTGATTCTATAAAAAGTGATGAGAAATGTCTACGAAAGTGATGAAGATTTACGACGAATATCCGGAAACGTGCTAGCATGTAAGATAAGTCCAAGCGAGGCCTGCAATGCCTGCATCAGCCCTGTATCCCATTCATCCCTCGCTGTTGCACCGCACAGGCTACATACCAAACGTACCTACGCCTACATATTGGAGTAGGTACCTATCGCCTAACCGAGACCCTGGACAACCCGAGTAGCAGTACCAGCAGCGGTGTCCGATGGTGATCGGGTCGTGATCATAGACGAGGACGGGTATAGTATGACAAGAAGAAGGACGTCAGCTGGCTCGCCGGAACGCTGCAATTAGATACCTGTAGAGGGGGTAGTCGTGCAGCGTCGCGCCGCAGGGGTGGGGGTGGATCGGCCGCGAAGCGTGGCTCCTCTCCAGTCAGTCCGGAAGCGCGGTCTCGATAGGACGGCTCCCCCGCGCTTTTTCGCCGTCCCGTGCACGTGACGATGCCCCTTTGTGCTCGCGCTACTCGATTCTTTGTGCGCCCGACGCGGCGAGTCCTGTGTGGTGCGTAACGAGTTGTGAAAAAGTGCAGGTCGGCGATGAGGGAGGCTGTCTCGGCCGGAATGGTCAGCTTCAAGAACAACAACGTAGACAGGTACGCTCCGGCGCGCATTTATGCGGATTCCCAGCGCGTCGCACGCTTCAGCCGCGCCACTGTGCGGGAGTATATTCATACCTCTGCATTCCGTGGCTCAGCGCTCGGCTCGATGGGATGCTCGATGATTCTTTGAGAAACGCCAGCGACTCGTTTTGCCAAGTTATTGGGGGAGTGATGGTAACAGGATTCTGTATGAGGTGTAATTTAGAATGGAGTCGGGGCTGGGTTAACGGCTTTAGAGGCCCCAAGCATTTAAAAGATATTGAGGCGCCTTTATACAGGGTGATCGCTTCAACGCAATGTATGATTTTTCAGGCGTTTTCTATAATTTGATTAAAAAGTGTTTCTAGTTGGATTTTAAAATTCAGAAAATTTCTATGCTGCCCCCCCTTTCTTCTGAAGCCCTAAGCACGTGCTTATTTTGGTTATTGGTTAATCCAGCACGTTCACTTAACATAAAATGGTTATTAAAACTAATACTGATATTATTTATCTTATCAGAATAAACCTGATATGTTCAGAACATTATGCTGATTTAGAAAAACTTGTCAATATTTGTTTTAAGATAATATTTGCCGAGAATCGGGTCGAAAACTGAAGTCATGACGTCTGACCATCTCTCCCGAGATGCGGGGAATATAGATGTTGAGTCTGAAATATAGCAACTGCACCAACTGACCCAGGTTTACCTTACATGTAATTCGTGTTTGAGTAGTATCGACTATTTGAAACCAATTTTCTTGGAGCACGCGGTTGTGTTTGAGGCGAACTGCGTCGCAATGTCCTCCGGACAGGTGTGCCAACTGTCACTTGACACACGCGTATGTTTATGAAGGGTACAACGCTCGAATTATGACGGAATATAAATATTCCACCGTGTTTCGCTCCGTTTGCTTATAGCATAGAATTGCTGCCCAAACTTCAACTCGGAGTATTTCATTATTGTTTCATGCATTTTTCGTTTATCCTCATTTAGTCCACGCGTTTCTAACAAGCTTATATAACTACCAGAGGCTTTTAAATTCGAGCCAACAATGCTTCGTTCTTCAGAAACAGAACATTGTTTATGATAACAGAAAGTATCGCTAGATAATAAACTCGCTTCCGTGCTTTTCTAGGATAGGTAGCTTTTGATCTCGTCGAGTAATAAACCCACGTATTTATCATTGGAGCACTTCCTCGTTTCCTAGAGCTCCAACATTTTCCAACTGTTCTCTATCTCTGAATCAGTCGCCATTGATATAACCAACCTCATTGTCCCTAATAATCCACTATTATCCACCAAACAAATCAGATAATCTTCCTGCTTCACTTCCATCACTACAAAAAAAATACAACAAAATCAATCATACGACCTCGTCCTTTTAGATTCGATCCCTCTACTCGCCAACGAGTATCGGATCCTTTTCTCCAGCCACGTTCTACCGATGCATTTCGCGAGCACGCGTAGCGGTACCGATTTGCTCGCGTTACGCCTGTTTGCCCCCAATCCCATCGATATCGTTCACCCGAGAATGAGCGTGGCAAAGAGGTGGAAAAAAAATTGTGAAAACTTTGGTGGCTCGTAGTGAGAGTCGAGGGTGTGTGCATTGTCAAGTTCCGAAGCCGAAATTGCCGATGGCGAGGGTGGCGCTTCCGCTGCGATAGACTGCGTTCCATCCATGGCTGGAGGTATTCTGATTGGATCTTGAGGATTATGCAGGACGTACCGAGATTGCGATGCTCGCTGCGATCCTATCGTCGACAGATTACCGAACGATATCGATGCCCGGTTAATCTGTTAACGACCCACGCAGACGAAACGTTATTACATCCAGCAACTTGAATATCGTTACGATCGCTCCCGCTCGGCGATGGGCAACGAATATTCGAGATCTATACGATGGTCGCGGGGTGCTGGTAAATCGTGGCTTCAACAATGTTTGGGAGGCTGGAGGGTGTGGACGATGGACGTCGTTGAGAGGGCGGAAATTGTAAAGCACTCGATGAAACTTTTGTACGCGATGATCAAAAGTACTGTAGGTTTTTTAAATACCATGGTAAATCTTTGAAACGGATGGAGCTTTCTACGTGTTGCCTCGATATTTCTTTTATTCGTGGATGGAAGTGTATTGTATGCCACATGTTTGTCAGATTCGCTTAAGGTTCTCAGGGTTCAAGTTGCTCCTCCTTTAATCCCTTGCATACACCTAGAACGGTTGAAAGAATTATTTTTCGATTTTCTGTACGTTCAAAAAGAAAATTGTTGTGCTGAAATGTTCTCTTCTGTTCTTCTGAGAGAATTTTCATCAGTTCTTTAATGATTAAAAAGAAACCGTGGCTTTTAAAAACATCGCTATGATATAGATTAAGTAAGTAGATATTGACGTGAGCAATAATCGTGCCAGGTTTCAAAACGGTTCAGTAGTTTTTGAAATATCATTGGCACCGATTGGAAAAACATAGTTTCGAGAAAACAGCGTTTAAAGTTCAAGGTACAGGTCAAAGTGTGATAATTTTTTTTTTGAGCTTACAGAAAATCGTCGGTTCCGGGGACATAGAATTGACCTTCCTTTGATGTCGTAGCTTCTGCGATTTCTTTATTGGAAAAATCGATTTTTTCAACCGTTCTAGGTGCATGTAACCCTTTAATTTATTTACCCCTTTGTGCGCTGACGTTACATTTCGCTGTGAATTGCCGCCGTTAGTCTCTGCAGGACCTAACCCAGACCTATTCTTGGAGCATTTAGTTTCCGAAGATCGCGTTCGATTTATCGTCGAAAGTGCACCTCGCGGTGTCGCCGGGTATGGGTTAGAAGGGATGAAAGGAGAAATGTCGGGACCACCGCAAAGTTCGTGGCATTGGACGACCGCCATTAAGGTCAAGTATAGAACGTCCGTTGTCTAAACTTGGCTGCGGGTTCGACGAATTTTCGGCGACCGTCGCGTGCTCCCTTCACGGGAGACGTCCAATAAAACGTCCCCATTTCTTGTTGAACGCGAAACCTTGAGACAGTCACGCGAAAATAGCATACGCGAGAGAACCAGTAGCGATTATCACGGTTATCGCCGTTTCCACAGATTATTCCCCGTGCATAAAATATTCCAAGCCCGCTTAAGGCGAGCCAAGGAAACTACAATCGTCAAACTAACTGTAGCAACTTCCTTTTATGCTGCATTCAACGGGGCCCCTTTCCAGGGCGGAATGAAAGAACTTGTAACGACTTTGCGTTAGTGCAAATTGCGCCTATATTCTCAATTATAGCTGTCGCTGAACGCCCCAGTTTTCGCGAGGGGGAGGGGAAATTTTATTCGAGGGGCAAAGAGACAGAGAAAAAAGGTAATGAGGGAGAAAGGATGAAGAAGAATTCAAACGGTGGAATTGTTGCACCATCAATTAAACGTTTCACGCTCGCCTTGCTCCGAGCTGCTCTCGACCGATGATGGATAGTGATTTTACGCGTATAAATAATAAACGCGGAAGGAGCGTGACAAATGATTCCCAAAGAGGCCATTGTGACTTTTAATCCGACAAGCTTACACGCTGATCTCCGGAAGTCGATGAATCCTCGCCGTTCCACTCTCTTCCCTCCCCTTCCCTCCAATGTCACCGGCAATTTTACGGAGGTCTAAATAAAAAGCCTCGCGAGAAATTAATTCGTCCGCTTCCTATCCGCTGGAATATTAAACTCTCGAGGACCTCGCGGGTCTTTGAAAACTTGCGAAAAGGTATACTGCTTGGCCCGAAGTAAACGCCGATAAAAATAGAGGGGGTGGAAATTTCTTCCTCGTGGAGAGCCTTTAAAGAATTTTATAAATGAAATTCTATGTCATTCGTGTAGACTCACGGAGGCTGATAAAAATTACAGACAGACGGTTGTTTCAGAACTAATTAGGTATTTAGCGGTGCGTCGACGAATGTCGTTTTTCTCCGGAAACGTCATAAGGGTTCCGTTAATGAGTGCGCGATACGTATGACATTCAAACGAATTTCGCGTTTACACGGGAACGCCGCGCGCAAGAAAGGGCTTTTCACTTTTGCCCCGGCAAAACTGGGTTATGCTCGTTGAAAGGTGGCATCGACTCGAATGTAGACGATAAAAGCATGCAGTTATTGAAATATTTCGACGCAGGAACGGCAACAAGTGCGTGGAAAGAGCGACTCCCGCGCACTAAATAATAAAACACCTGCGAATTTCTCGCTCAAAGGATTCTTTGTTGGAAACATTGGTTGGGATATTAATAAAGTGGCACACTTTATTATAAAACACATATATATTTATATATTTAGAATAATTGCTGAATAAATGTTTAGCTCTCGCAGTTTCTCACAGTTTCTCTCTCTCGTTGAGGCTCGAGTGAGGCAGCGAAGTTACTCCCCCACTTTTCCGTCTCTCTTTTCTCCCTATATTGTTTGGCGATGTTACCAATTTCAATCTAGTTCTAACCGAAACTATTACTATAGTGAGAAGAACTCTATTATACAACTTACAATTTAATAGAAATAACCCCCAATTATTCAATCAGTGTTTGCACTGTGCACAATCAGTATTCAGGTTGCAAACATCGAGGTGCCACTTTGAAGGTGTCGCCACTCGATATACTTCTGACGTAATTTTCTGCGGCTTCGTATATTTTTTGAAAGGGGTACGTGTGTAGGACCCAGGTCGTTGGAAAAATGTGAATAATTCCCGCTCACCGGTGGAGGTGGGTTAATCGTCGCCCAGCGACCATCAAAGTTGCATAATCGTTTCGAGCCAGCGAACTTCGTTGTCCCGGTTTTTCGCAATTTAACGACGCCAGTTTTCCGGGTCTGTGCAGACAGTTTAGAATTATACGGGGCACGCGAAAGTCCTCGTTGCGCCCGGGAGTCGAATTTACCTTCTTAATGGCACCTGTAGCGAGTCCATCACGACGCGACGACACCCTAATGATATTTTCCTTGGACGAAGTCGCGTTACCAAGTTTCATTTTTTTCTCCTCTCGCCCCGGCGTCTTCGTCTTTCCTCGTTAAGCGGGAACCCGCGACCGGAAGCTTGGCTTTCAGAGGATCTCCAGCGCGTGCAGTGACATCGCGCAACTTTACCCTCGTTTGCGTAATTAACGTTGCTCTACTCGTTACGCGGCTCGCCTGGTTATCGATAAAAGCTGGGGGATTTAATTGAACCCACGCCCCGCCCAAAATGAACAGTTTCGGGACTGGAAGCCTATCTCCGCCATTTATGTCCAGGCTGTCTTAAATCTCGAGTGGTAACCTAAAGTATGGAGTTTGCGTAGAAAAAATAAGTGTGGAAAAAATCACACCTTTGGAAAATCTAGTATATTAATAAAGTGTTATAAAAAGCAAATTTTTCAGAAGAGAGAAAAAATTTCCCTGACTAAATTATTTACGAAATCTGATTTGTTTTGTTCGCTAAATATACTGGAGTATACAATAATCCAAATGCATCACAAAATTTTCCAGTTTTTCCAATAATATAGTTGAAATTCAAGAAAAACAGAATTGTATTTGTAGAAATCCATGTATGTATAACTTTCAGCACTATTGGCGATTTATTTACAAAGGGAAATTGCATTAAAATTCTATACTATAGTATTACCATTGGCACGTAGAATATTTTCCAATAAAAATATTTTTTTATTTTTGTCACTCATAGTGTTTTCTACAAGCTCTTCAATTGTTCTTTGTACTGGAACTCTATTCCGTGCCCTCGTTGTTGCTAGTTTAGAGCCTATATGGAGAATGTTTGTACAAGGTATTATGTACTTCTGATCGAGAAGCAATCGCGGTTAAAATAAAACCGGCTTTTCTTTATTGAACTGTGAACGGAGATACGGTGGACAAATATGTTTATCGGTAGTGATAGATAACGAAGAATATCTTCTGGCGGTACGAATTAATCGTTAATTAGTTTCGAGCACCGAGAAGGCTTGAGACGTGACCTGTGCACACGTTTCGTTCTTAAGTTTAAATCTCGTGTTAGAGGACAAGCTGTTCCCTGTAAATTACGCGGACCCCTGGCGATTATTTGCGTGTAATTTCCAGCGTATCATTGCAAAAATCCAATATTGCACGGCGATATTTCAGCCTGCCACATATTTTCCTCGTAATTGAAATGCAGGCCCTTTGATCCTCCCCTTGGAGGATTCGCGGGTTAAGCTCGCGTAATTTATTTACCAGGGATCTAGTTTCTGCTATGTTGCACCCGACATAGGTGCACGCGCATTCGGCTTCAGTAATTACGTCGTTCTCAGTAAAACCATTTGGCGCTCTTTTCCCGGGGGCGACCGAAAATACAGGCAACTTTAAATACTTTAATCTTATGCATCCCCAAGTTACTTTCCCGTAATTATATTTATTTTTTACTGTATCGGAAGAGCCTTGCCACTGAAATAGTCACAGAAGGAAATATCTAAACCTAACATACACGCTGTTAGAGAATATCTAAATTCTAAAGTATCTTTTGCTACAATTGGAGGGCTAAGACTCACAGTGGTGTAAGTCACTCGCAAGGTGTTTCTCGTAAAATAATGTTTTGCGTTTACTGTTATATAAAACTCTACATATATATTGCAGTTTTGGGAACACATCTTTAGGCTCACAATACTATCACAATAATTATGTACATATATACTTACTTGAAATTTTTAAAACACCTATTTTAATTATTTTTTCACTTGTCAGCATAACGTACGAACAACATCCAATCAGCATCAGCACATTCCTTATACATATTAATTTATACTGTTCGTGCGTTGTGCTGATAAGAACGACGACACTTATTGTTAGTCGGAGTTACGCCAGCATGTTTCGAAATGCTCTGCTCTTGTTAGGTAAGTGCGAAAGAGAAATGTTCTTATTTCCCAGTCACGAATGAAGTAATAACTTAATTCACTATGAATGTAAACAGAGCGTTTAAGACTTTAAAGCTGTTATTATCTCGAATTATCAAAATTTGGACTTATACCATTTAATGATTCTCAACCCTCCAATTCGTATTCTTCCTAGCAAGAATATTATTTCCCCATTAACGTAACTCAAGGCGTATACGCGTTACACAGTCGACTGCCCGTGTCTCGGTGTCCCGAGCAGATGCAACAACTCCATTTGGATGACCCTTTCGGAGTGGCCCTCTTCGTGTACCTTCCCCCTTTTTATCTGTCACCGACAAGATACCGCGCCGTTTAAAGTGTTTGGTTATTAGATAAGAATGCAACCGTTGCGAAGGAGGCTTTAGTCAGCCCTTTCGACACTTCCGGTCTCACACTGGTTTTCACTACGGACGGGTAGATAAAATCGTTTGCTCGAGCTGGAATTAAACCGCTACGCCGGCACAGAGTACACGCGCGCAGTTTCATACACTTCTTTTTCCTCTGGATGGACGCTGGATCGCTCCGGCCGTTAATTGTATAATATTAGTGACGTTTAACGGCGCGAGTAAAAGTGATACGCCGAGTCGAGCTCGATGCGAGAGCAGAGTGATTTTTCATAATTCTGCTAGAATGTAGCCTGCAGTGCTCGTGTCGGCGAAGCTTTAATTGCTGGCGCAACAATAGTCGCGAAATGGAGATCCAGATAGCAAGCGACAACGTCCTCGAAATTGGTCTTTCACGCCATGCCGAACGTGCTGGGAACGGGGCACCGTGGAATATTCAAAAACGAAACGATAGGATGTGGAAATCATAAGTTAAGGAAGCCAAGTGACGTGCTTCTGTGTACAGGTTGCTTGAAAATGGGAAGTTCTATAAAGTACGTGGCCATTATGTATTTATACATAATATGTTAAAAGGGCATATTTCCATTTTTTACGGCATCGTTTTAATAATGTTAAATTCCAACCCCCACTGGCAAAATAGACTACAAAATACGTATAATTCTTTTTTGAAAAATTGCCTAATTGTCTATTTCCAAGTGTCTCTGATGAGGCGAAAGAATTTTTTAGTCTGAAACAAAACTGACATAAAAGGAAGTTAATTCCATAGAGTTAACCCAAACATATACTAAATTAATTTAACAATGTACCCACTGTCATGGTATCTTTAAAAAGAATTACTTTGCCTTCTTTTCTTAATGTCATTTTACAATATCGAGCGTCGCGCACGTAGAAGATGGCCACCGTAAAAAATGCAACGATACAGGACGTAAAGTTCCATTCGGGTGTTCGCTCGTTATCCGCGGCACAGTGTTTCGTGTTTCGTGTTCCGTGGGAATTCGTGCGTTGGGTGGACTCCAGGTGGGTTGCGATGCCGTCACCGGATGCAACGAGAGTTCTTTTGTGCGTAATTATTTAGCAGGTGTGAAGTCCGATAGATTTGTTGCGAGCTGGAAAATAAATCGATAACGGTAGAGGAAAAGCTTAATTGCGTTTTATATTAGCTCGATCACCTTGATTATTTCCTGTGCCAGTGAAACGACAGCTACTTGTTTCGAAAGAAGCATTTCGTATGTAGAACGAGCTCCATTTGTCTTTTTTAGTGAATAATAGATGAGACGGATGGGTTACGATAAAAGCACCGAAGGTGATCGATTATTCTCTGGAATTGGAAAACCGTGCTTGACGTCATTCATGATAAATTTTAAATTTAGTTCAATTTAAATGAATCGTTATCGGTTTTCTGGATAACTTAATCGAAGCCCGAACCTGTTATCTCTGATAAGACTTGTAACCGAAGCTCCGGGGATACTGATATTTCTGATAATAAATATATTGGAAAACAACCTTTCCTCTATACTCTTTTGAAGTTCTTTTGCCGATTTTTCTGCAGTTTAAGTACATTTTCAAATTCGTTTTACCCATTGAGTAACCATCTCCTTTTCTTACCTTACAGAGATAATGCGCGACTTGAATTTCCTCAGCATTTTACCACAGATTTCTACGTTACCTTCCAGCGATAAACTCTGCCAGTGTGAGCAGCAAGTTACGTGTACGATTGTCGATAAATCTTAAATTCTAAGAGCTCGATTATATTCACGACGAATAAAGCACATCGACTCATTTACCAATAGTTGGTGTTTCAAACATTCGGATAAATTAGGTCGTTGAAGAATGTTGATACAGAAATAGATACTTATTATTCATGCAAACGGATCCTAGTTAAGTGGTACTCGACACGACTCTGGACAAAGCTTGAGGCGTACACTAACAAAAGCAGGGATAATAAATTTATTCAGAGGATGTGGTGCCAATCTAAATAATCAAAGTTTCACTTGCCACATCAATCTCAATTAACAAGATTACATTCATAGACTCAGAAATATAGTAAAGGCGTCGATGCGATGTTAAAGGGCAGAAAATCTATACTGGTGCCGAGGATCTAGCAGGTCGACGACCACCTAGGAAGTAAGAAGCAGAAGATATTGAGAGCGCTCTCCTTTCTGTGTTTCAGCGATCAGTCAACGCCGCATCGTCAGTTACCGGGGAGTCTACGAGCTTCCCTGAGCTATTCCCACAGCCATCGACATAACCACCTCCACAGACATGATCCACCGCTACCACCAGCCTACTGCACACCACCACCTCCGCCGGCGTCCTCGAGTTACCCCACAGTGCAGCGTGGTTGCGCCCTGCATTCGAGGTAAGTCGTACACCTTGACCATGTGCACCACGAGACTTAATTGCCGCACGTATGTACAGTGACGAGCAAAACTGTGAACACCCAACGCTTATTAAAACTGCGATAATAACTAATGATTTGAATTATTTTATAAACATTGGGTTATTATATTCACAAGCTGAGATACATTTTGTTTCCTTTTTAATAGACAGTAATGTCTTGAGATCTGAGCACAAGGCTCTTAATATCCACTTCGCTTTCGAAAAAGCGAAAAATAGTATTTTTCTATTACTACTATTCACTAAAATTATTGGACACGAGAGGGGTAAGTTTAGGGGAAGAAACGGTTCCGTTTGTTCCGAGAGAGTGGGCACGCGGGGATGTAGCAGCGGGTTAGATAATTGTTATGTAAGGGGAGGAGAATGGGGGAGTAACTGGGGTAAACTGTGACTGGTTCGGTGGGTTTGCGTGGAGCGGGGAAAAATACAGAGGGCTGTAAACATGTAGGATTGCAAGTGGATCGATGGGAAACGCGCGAGTACTATAGCTGGGGATTAAATTAACGGAAATGTTCCGGGCGATGGGGAAGAATTTCTGGGAGGATCTGCGTATGCGCGATATCCTGAATTTTTTTTGGAGACTTATAGCGAATTCGGCAGGCACGCACTGCACTGGTACCAGAAAATAAGTTGTATTGGTTGTTTCTGATAGAAACGAAGAAGCTCTATAAGAATCAATCAATCCAATTTATTTTCTGGCGCCAGTGCAGTGCCACTGCGTGCCTGCCGAATTCGCTATTACATTGTGGATTTGCGATGACAGTTGGGCCATGTGCGGTGGACTTTTCCCCGGCCGATTCGCCAGCAAGCGAATGAGTAAAAGGAGGCTGAGAACGAGCCAAGTGGAGGCAGGAATAACGAGTGGCTTTCGGTTTCGAACGGGCCAGAACAGAGTCGCGATTAAAGGTCTCGTTGAAAGAAGTCTAGTGGCCGCGAAGAGGCTGTTTCCGTGCTCGTTGCTCGCTTTGCAAGTGCAGCTACTATAACGCCCATTCTGTAACGACCTCGTGCCGACGCGGCTCTAAAAGCATTTGATGAATTTAACGCGCTGGTCGGTTGTGTCGCGCTCCACGTCAGCCCGACGATAGCCGAGTCGCGTAACTCGTGGGCAATAACTCTGCTCGAGACACTTTGACGGAGCGGAACGTGAGATTACAGTGACAAAAGTCGAGGTAGACTCGAGGGATGTTAGAAAGTAATAGTCAAGAATACACAGGAAGCACGAAACATTTACAGGGTGATTGAATTTTACGTAGCTGCAATTTCGCAAGCTAATGCTTCCTACGTTTTCCTTCGGAAACTGACATGCAAATTGCCTGCATCTGTACTGTCCTCCCTTTACCACCAATTTTATCTATTTCTCAACCCACGAAGCGATTTCGCGCGGCGGACTTAGCGCATAGTGTTTAAGGGGCCGTCCTTAAATTAGGGAAGGGTAGTTCAGGCAATTTTTTACCTCTTCCCTCCTCCAGTTTAAGGATTTGTAAGATTTTATATTCCAATCCTCTCCTCCTTCCTGCCTTAAGTAATATTCTGTTCATTCAGATTTTTCACGATTTAAAACAAAATTTCTTGGGTTACTCGTACCGAAAATTAGGTTTAAAAAGTATTACTTAACGCGCTCCCTACCCCTCTTTCCCCCTCGTAAGAAAACGGAAGAAATTCGCGACACACTTCCCCTAAAGAAACCTTACGTAATTTAGAATTGTCCTCTAAGCAATCACAAGCACATAAAACCCTCTTCAGTCATTACAAAATTCTGCTCTGTATCTGCACGAACTCCACACAAACCTCTTCAAATAGGTACCCTCCCCAAAGCAATGGAAGACGCCGCAGTGTCGCAGCAAGTAGTATCACCCAGCCACGAGTCAGACGCGTCGAAATTCCCCGTTCAGCGCCGGCCCCAGCCAGTTGTCAGCGATCGCGGGGAAAATCCTGACCAGGGGATGCCCAGTAACATTTTAATTTCCATCGGGCGCGAGAATGATCGTAGTCGCGCACGGTTAACCCCGATGTTCGGTGGCCGAGTGGAGTGGCGATGCATTTCGCATTCCCTTTTCGATCGAGGGGTCGTTGGGTGGTGGTGCTCGCTCTCTCGATGAATGTCCTCGCGTAAAAATCGTCCCCGCGGGTCACGTTTCACCGACTTCACGGGGATTACGGGACGCTTGGATACGCGTACAAATTACAGATCGCCACCCCATACACGATCTCGACACACATATGCGCCGGTGCCGCGAGTCCTCTTCCTCGTCGGCCACCGATAAAGAAAATAAACCGCTTCCTCTATCGACCATCCCTCCGCTCGTCCGCACCCCCGTACCCCTCGCCAGACCCTTCTCCCCTCCTCGCCGTCGCTGGAGCCATTTAAATAATCAACCGGACGGAAGACCCTTACAGTTCTCTTCGCTCTTCCTCCCTCGCCTCTCACCCTACCCCCTGTTTTCCTTTTTCCACGTCGCCTCGTTCTCACCCCTGTCCCCGGTCTCCATCCCCCTACGCCCCGCTCGCGCCCGCGCGATTCTTTTATTGCATCCCCACTTCCCTGCTTCCTTTTTCTCGCCCCCGGTCTCGATAGCGGGGAATTTATGCGCGGCTACGTTAAATTCATCGGCGAGTTCGTTAACAGTTTCCCCTCGGCTGCAGCGCTGGATTGTTTCGCGCGGCTTTGACGGGGCGGAGGAGCAACGGGCTGCGCTGCGGCCTGCAGATAGTGCGCGACAGGCCTGCGATGGGCTGGGGCTGGAAGATCCTTCGAGGAATAATATCGGGGGTGGTTCCTCCGTTACGATATCTTTGGAACGTGGGTTTACTTGTTTTTTTTATTTTCTCTCCCTTTCTTTTTCGTGGAGGTAAAAGGGAAATAATGAGGGAAAAAAGAAAGCTAAAAGGAACAAAGGAATCTCTGTCTCACTCGTACACTACATACCTATGCTATGGCTTAAGGGGTAAAACCACTCTGGAGGCAGAAAAAAAGACCTAAATTTGAAAATTTATTTTGGGAGTATGACAAACGGAATAGGGCGACCTGGATGGTCAAATGTATGGTGCAGGCATCGCAGATTAGAGGTAAACAAAAATTTCAAGGATTAAAGTGTTCATAAAACTTTAAACGCGTTTTTCTCGAAACCACTTTTTTCAAACTGGGAGGACGGATTTCTCGGAGACTATTGCCTGAATCGATTTGAAATTTTGACAGTAGCTTAATAACAAATGTGAATGTAAACTCTTTTTTTATAAACAATTTAATGCTCATTTTTAGGGCAAAAATCGATTCATTTCTTGAAAAGTCAATTCTACAAAAATTGATGTAAAAAGACCCCTCGTACTTCCAAAGCCAATTGTATATAGATTATAAATTTTTTAAATTTTTTGTTCCGGGACTCATACATGCTGAGGAATCCGTATTCCCGTGGCGGTGTTTTAAAAAAACCTGTTTTTGACAACGGGCTCTGTCGCCGCCATTTTTTATGAAATTGACAATAAAAAAATTGTTTTTCGTAGTTCGATATGTGTTAAATAAACCCTTTGAAAATAAATTCTATTCCATTTGTTATAATCCCAAAATAAATTGTCAAATGTAGGTCTTCTTTTCTACCTCTAGAGTGGTTTACCCTAATTTTCGGGAATTTTCTGTGGAAAATCTAATGTACCTATATTTTTTATAACTATTTACTTATTTGGAAAGTATATTCAGTAACTCTCGGTAATTTTGTTATTGAAAATATAAAAAAAAAAAGAACGAATAACAGCCGCTATATGAGTTTATTTGGTACCTAAGTACTTGAACGAAGGATTTTTGTTTTCAATGAAAACTCTATTTTTAATTCACGAAAGCCGAACGTATGCGACATCGAAAAATCGTGGTTTTGCGTTACACGGCCGCAATTTTGCCGAAAAACAATTTTTCAAAAATCCTTTGTTCTAGTACCAGATGTACTAATACTCTGACTGTTCCTCATTCATTTTTTAATATTTTTCTCTAACGAAATTACCAACAGTTGCTGTATTGGGAAACTAAGAATTTCGATACGCCAACTAGAGGCAGAAAATTGAACTACTATGAGTAGGCCGAAATCCGTCGTTTATCAGTGTTTATATAGACATGTTGTGAAAACGAGTGTTTTTAAATTTTTTTGAACACTAAATTTTTAAAATTAAAAATTTTATTCGATTAATAAATACTTATTTGGAATGATTTGTGGGATCCGGGGCTCCTTGCAATAGTTCGCCAACAGCGCTGAAATCTAAGCCACGCCTGCACTTGGTTTCCCAATATATGTACTTTTAAAATAAAGTTAAATGATTGTAAAAAATATATGTACATTAAATTTTCCACAAAAAATTCCCGAAAATCATGTTCATTTTCGCCAACCAATTAGGCATCGCCCCTTAAAGTTTTAAAGCTGTTTACTTTTTACTTTCGGCTGCTCTCGCGCTGAGTCATTGATTGAATACTTGACTCGGGTAATTGAAATCATAGGTGCTTCACAGTAGAACACTTTCAGAGAGAAACGCGGTACGTGGTTCGCGGGAAACCCACGTCAGTTAACGATATTTTCAGGTTTTATTCTGCTGCCTCGTTGTCAGTATTACGACCAACTGTGTCACGACACACGTGACAAATTTCCGAAGCGCGCAGTGGCATTCGAAAGAGGAGAAAAGGTTGTGCCAGCAGAGCTTCGTTGTCTGTTCGGTTCCAATGCTTTCCACATGCCCGTTCGCAAGAAGGGAATCTTGTAATTATGCATCACCGATTGTCCTACTATCGGGATCGCGCGGTGCTGAAATACTTTGCTGAATCGCGGGCGAATATTTTATTAAAATGCCGCAGCTCCAATTTCTACAAGCGCTTAATGTATCTGGCAGGAATCCATTAGACCTGCTGGTTTTTTAATGGGCAAATAGGGCGGTGATTTAACTCTAATGCGTTTCATCGAAATAGGAGAAACTTCGGTCAACATTTGTTTCACCACGGGAATTCTACAAACAACGCGAATTCTACTCGCAAATAATTTGGAAACGTTAATGTTGCTTGGCGCGGCACAATAGGGGCAGATTCATAATTGGAAATTTGTACCTTCAAGTACCTACACGTTATCGGCTGATCAACCAGTCGCGGTATAGTCACTTAGCCACAAAGGGTACAAAGGAATTTTAAATTATAGTAATTACAGAGATCCGTCGACGAAAGCGTATCGCATTAATTACGTGCCTCGCAGAGGGAGTTAATTAACTATCAACTATTAACGAGTAGGTGTTTGCGTTAACCCTTAAAGCTGTTTGCATGAACGTCGGGCGTATCGGCGATCGAAATTCGACAACAGCGTTTAAACCGTCAAATAGAAACAGTGATCGATGAGCCTCATATCTCGCGAGCTTAACGGAGCCGACAGTAACGTTCGCGATCAAAACGAAGGGGATTTCCATCATTCCCAGCGAATCCGCTGATCGATGCAGCTTTGTTAAATCATTCGCTTAGAAATTATTCGATCCTCATTTATTTAAAAATCGATCGAATCTGCCGTCGAGGTACGCGCGGGTTTACGAGCGATCCCGAAACAGTATCGGGAAAGCGAGCGGCGCGATTCGTCACGAAAACCGATACGATTTAATTAAGATTCCACTCGATGCAAATATTGTCGCGAACGGAAGACGCCAGCCGGTAGATGCCACGTGGTAGATCGAGGACAAACTTGCGGCTTACTTCAACTTCGGGGGCCTTAAAGAGATGCGTGATAGTGGCCCATAAAGAAGTTCAATTACGGCTGGCAAACTTGCGGTGTGTACGCTCCGCAAGCTGCCGCGGTGGATTTACTCGCAGCCCGATCTACTCTTTCGATCGCACCGGGGTAAAAAAGAAGCACTGTTCCGGATTTCTAGGGAGACGATAACGCTTTTATTCAGCCGGCCTCGAAAGTTAATTAGAAAAGCAGCGAAGACTTTTAATGGGCTCGCGCGGCAGCGAACTTGGAGTCCGATGAACCGGAAGCCTTCCAGGGATTCGTTGCTCCAGAATCGAATAACTCGGACGGGTGCTGTAGTCCAACTGTTATAGGTACCATGCTCGCTTCTTTCTGCCATCTGACGCTAATAGATCGACTTATAAGCGACAATTTTCCTCGTTCCTTCGAAGGGTGGTGGTGAAAACTATGCGAGGAAGTTGGTTGAAAGATAACTCTGCAGCGATACCTCCGACTCCGCCATCAGCGGCCTGTCGACTTTTCCGCTCTCTCGCAAGTTCTCCCTCAACTACACATTTGTATAGGGGAGAGTCGTGCAGTACCCACCGCTCTAAGTTTTTTTTGTTATATCTTGGGGTAGAGTCAACAAAAATCAGAAATTCAAAAACGTGTTTGTAGTATAGATAGAACTTGGTAAGAGGAGGGAAATTATTTTTGTAAAATTTAATAATAAGAATTGTTAATTCGCAAAAGTAAAAAAGCAGTAATTTCTAGGAAACGAAAAATTGTCGTCCAGTACCGACCAACTATTAAATTAGTAGATTTTTAGTCCTCAATCATTAACGATGTTAATAAAGACATTTAACTCTCGGTAGTCACACTCAAATTTTATTTGTACAAATTCGCAAGTAAAATAATTAATATTCTCCTGATTTGTGCATTCGACGTGTGCCCAACCGTCACATTCGGTACACTGCACCCAATCTTTGTCAAATGATTCCTTGCAAACAGAGATGGGCAAAATTTTTATTTAAATAAAATTTCATATAACGAATAAAAAAAATTAACTTTGTTCGTCGAATAATCTAAAGTTAAAGTAACTTTTATTTGATCCTTATTAACATAATTTTTTATCCAGTTAATGCCCAACTCTGCTTGCAAATCAAACACTGAATAACTTCTTTATTAAATCCTAGCTTCCTGTTTGTTGGGTTTTCTGCGGAAAAAGGTAGAAGGAAGGCTAAATAAACATTTTATAAATTCATCTGAGTTGCTAACAGATTGAAGTCACAGATAAGAAATTTTTGTCTCTACTGGTTGACAGAGTCTGTTGCTTGGTACTGCCCGACAGTTGGTTGGTCGGTACTGTACGGCAAACACGGGAAAACATTTTAGATCATGGTATATTATGTACAAAAAAATATTGCAATACAAGGACGTTTTATTAAACTTAATAAACTAGAGATAGTATACATAGTAGAACAAAATCATTTACTTACACGAGAAGCAATCGATCAGCTTTAAAAAATAACTTTTAACCCACTGAATACCAACGTATACGTTTAATGCCTCAGAACATCGAGAGCAATATGGCCCCGAAATAGGTTATAGAGAATTGTGATTTCCATTGGTTAATTCAATTAAAGTGTTAATATCTGGTCGAAGAAGCGAGATCTGGCTTTGGTCGGTACTGCACGACTCTCCCCTATATACCTGTTTCCTCCTATCTCCTAACATCCCAGCGTAAAGCAGGGCCTGCTGGGTAAGACTTAAACCTCGTTCTCATTAGTCAAGTTACACGACTCCGCCAAACCTTCTACAGATGAAGAAACGAGTTACGAGAGGGTTAGAAAGCATACTATATATAATAGATTCGGATAACCTACGCGTTGCAGGTATAGGTATCGTGAGTAGGGCTGGGACAATTCGAATAATTTAATATTCGAATATTTGAGTATTCAAATGTTATTATTCGAATAGTATTCGAATAATGTGGTGTGAAGTGGGTCAAAATTAGCTTTCAAGATTTCACTCTGACAAATGAACCTAAAGAACTTGATTTATAATTCACACCACACTATTCGGATAAATACTTGGATATTCGAATTATATTCGCCAAATAATTGAGCGACTGAAGTATTCGAATATTCGATTACCGAAAAATTCGACAAATAGTCCCAGCCCTAATCGTGAGTAGTCGTTGACGATTCTCCGATTTTCCATTCAAGCTGGTGCACCACACCGAAAGCAACGTCCTTTATCATCTGCCTCGGAAAACGTCGGACGGTTTCATGCGGCTTCTATTTTATCCCATCATAAAAAGCTTTACTTATCCAGCGAGTATAAAGCTCCAGGCAGCGTAATGCAGAGCGCAGCGTGCACCGCGTCGGTCCCTGCCATTTTTCCCGCACGCCAACGCGGAATTGCGCGCCGCTCGCCAATACCTACGACGAGGGAAATTTTACGGCCTCTATCCCTTTATCACGATTGCCTGATAATTGTAAACACTCGCACAAGCGGAATGCGAATGCCTCTGGAATATTGGGCAATCTTGTAGGTACTCCTGGAAAGAGCAGCTATGCTTGAAGACGGTTGCACTCGAGTTCTCAAAAGTCTGATAGGTAGCTGGATCCACATTTAGCAACGTAGAAGCAAAAATATATCTGCTTTTAGGGTCGCGAGTATTCGCTGACATTTTCCAAGCCAGAAGGACGCGTATCGATTGACACAACCAGGCAGAACTGACAAGAAAAGGCTTGTAGCCCAGTTTCTGTCATCCCCTATAAACCTACAAATTTATGGATCGGCTCGAGTGCGTTCTACACTATGCTAGCTGATCGATTTCGTTTCCCTGGGAGCGAGGAAGCTGGCTGGATGCTGGGAAGAGCGAGGGACACAAGAGCTGTGGGTCGCGGGGCGAATGAGCTGTACAGGGGAGATGACAAGGGGGGGGGGGGTGGACAAGGGGGATGTGGATTCGGTGTCGTTGGCGAGGGAAGAATGATAAACTTACAGCACGTAGGCGAGAATCGTGTTTCGCGGAGGCTAGGTCAGGGCGTCGTGAATAGAACAGCGCCCCCGATCGATTTTCAGGAAATTGAAGGATAGTAGCCCCTGCAACTGGATTAAGCTTTCAGAAGTTGAAGCTTCGAGCTCCTTCCCTCTCTCTCTCTCACCGTGCAGGTACCGGAGCGTTATTTCGTTACAGGGGCAGAAGTAATAACGTTGCATTACTCGAGGTAGAAGGGAAGCTTCCATAGGTAGAATCCGCTATTCGGCTTTCAAATATTATTATCCTTTTGCCAGCGGATCGTACTCGATTACAAGCTGTTTGGATAGCCGTGGTTCCACCTTATTTTTCTATCAGGAAAACGGCTCCCTCGGAGGCGTTTCTTCGTAACAAGAGGAGCCGCCCTGTTGCTCGTCAGATTAGTTGCGTTCGCGCTTTTTCACGGTGAACAGAGGGACTAAAACGGTGTCGCGGAAGGTACCGTTTGTCCCTCGGAAAATAATTGCCCGGCGATCCATCAGCGCGTTCGAAAAGGCAGCGCAAGCGGCATGACAAACGAGCGTTGGGAACTCGTCAGAATTTTTCAATCGGACCGCTGGAATCCCGACTGGCCTTTTTGTCTCCGTTTTCCAATTTCACCGGCGCGCCTCGGAACGAGAGCCCGCGATCATAATTACGGACGTTCTGGGCTACAAGTACGCCTAATGAATAAACCCCCCCCCCCTCCGGCCCCCTACCCTTGCTTTACTAAAGGAATTCGTTTTCCGTGTCCCCTTTTCGCTTTTTCTCTTCTCGGAGCCGCGTGAGTTGGACATTCGTTCGGCGAGCAGGAGGAACGACTCAGTGGCCCGTTTCAATTTCCACCGGAATTAGAATCAATTCCGATGAGCCCGATCCGGCTGGCACATAAGCACAGCCAGAAACAAAGTGCAATTTTCGAGAGCTAGCTCGGAGAACTGTGGCGCCGGGTAATGAAAGTATTTCCTGGCTGCAGTTAAACACCCTTAAAGCTGCGGGAGAAATACGAAAACCCGATAGGGGGAGCGTGGGTGCGCCAGAAGGATCTAACGCCTCGAGGATTCAATGTATGACCGGCCCTCCCTTGTTTATAGAACCGGGACAGCGGTATTTTTGTTAAGGAGTTCGTTCGTTCGTTCTCGGATGCTCTGGCAACACGGAATTGTAGAGGCTTCTATCGATGGCTGCACCGAATCACGAAACATTTAGGAAAGCTTCCAGAAGCAGGTCGAACGATCCTCCCCGCGTCGCTAGTCAGAAATTACATCCCCTAATGGAAGCGAACCTGCGAACGCTTCGCGAGCTAGGGAAGTCAGCTCTCGAGTTTTCGAAGTGAAAAGAAAAACGCGATATTCAAGGAATATTGGGTATAGGGAATTGAATGGGTGTCCTCGCAAAGCATCCTACCAAATTTCGCAGAGCAGCCGAGGAGCACGCGCGGGGTCTTAATATCTGTTGGTAAAACGCGTCAATTGCAGCGGATATTTGCTCTCGCGGAAATTCCCGGTCGGTGGTATCGAAGCCAATTACACGGCGAGCTTTCAGAACCGTACGGGCGATAATTCCTCGCGATGAATCGGCTCTGGGAGTTACCGGAAGTACGCTGGCCAGCGCGGCGCGGCGGTCGATGGGAGTAAACTCCTGGCGAGTAGACGCCGCGAGCTCCAGAACTGTAATTATTAATACGCGGCTGGTTAGGCGCGAACCGCCTAGTGGTTTTATCCGAGTTTCCAACACAGACGTTGTTGCGACCTTCTCGAACCTTTCTCTCTTCCTTTCTAACCATTCTGTTCTCTTAATCTCGCCACCCATCCATGAAACGTCCTGGAAACTATTTCAAAAACATTACTTTTCCTAGTGGCAGCCAGTTGCTGTTTCAGACTCTACTTCAGTGATCTGTACTGCTTTCAGTACTTCTTTTGAGAAGTGGAAATCGGGGCAAGTTGATACGTTCTTCAGTTTTCAATTTTTGTCATTTTTGTATTGAATTAATTACTGAACCACAAATATGCTAAAATATACTTTGATCCTGCCTCTTTAATATAGGGTAAGTCGGGGAGAGATGGCCCACTGTTTTTAAAACAATCAGTAGGTACACCGTAAATTTAGTGGTTTTATAAAGGACAAAAATATATTTGCAACAGGAAATACATTTAGATAAATAATATAAAATTGAATTAAAAAAATAATCATACATTTAAAAAAAATAAAATAAAATTGTAGTCTATGCGAAAGACCATCTCACCCGGATAATTCGGTTGAGATGACCTATTTGAAAAATACATGTTATGAGGTTAATAAGACGAAAAATTATTTCTTTTTCTCGCACAGAACTTTTCCACACTCATTGCGTAAGTTAAAAAATTTTGAGCATCTTTCGTGAAACCATTTTTCACAGCTCATACAGCGAAGCCAGTCATCGGTTTTCGATGTACTTCCATAACTTCCTACGCTGATTATATCTTCGTCTATATTCCGTTGGCATGTTGTACAAAAACATTTACTAGCTATTATGCATGATTTTATGATGGGCCAACTATCCCCGATAAAATCGCTTGTTTTTTTCAATAATTCCATGCCAATATCTCATCACAAGAACGTAAATAAAACCTCTAAACATTATATTAAAGCACTGCATTCAGAAAAAGGCATTACTTTTTCGTAAAATGTCAGTAAAATATAATTTAAGGGGGGATTCTACCTTCTTTGGCCGAAAAATTCCATTTATTTTTTTTTGCTTTTTCTACAAGATATGAGTCTTGTGTATACGCTCTGCAAAGCTTATAGCCAAATTCGAAAAATTGGTGAGGTTGTAGCGTTTTGAAGCGAGCGGTACGCAGGTAGAAGTATACATAATATGAACTTTTAAACCCGATTTTCTCGAAACTACATTTTTCGACCTGGCGTTGAAGAAATCTCGACAATCAACGAAACAAACAACTTGAACTTTTACATGCATGTTGGGCAAGCGTCTGTCTATCTATGGTAGTAGATTTATTGCCGTATTTGTAACCGTTCCTGATTTTACTTATTGAAGTTTTACCAATTTTTGAGAAAAATTCGATTCATCATATTCAGAAGCCTGCCATTTTAACATTTCTTTATTTATCTTATTGAATCTACTACCATCGATAGCCACATTCATACAGATTAAGAATCTCTTTCCTTTTTGTGTAGCAGATTATCCTTAGGGTATTTTTCGTTAACGCCAGGACCACCCGATTTTTTTTCAACGCCTCAAGTCGGCGCTCTGTATTAGCCACATTTTTTTTTACCGTCACATAAAACTTCATAACAATAGCTCAAGATACAATAAAACAGCCTGTTAAACCGCAAATTAATTTGTCAAACCGTTTTTGTACAAAAAATTCACCAAAATCACCGATTTTTCGGGCAAACAAGGTAGAATCTCCCCTTAAGGAACACGTAGACAATTTTCGAGAATAGTTAATTTTACATTACATATAACTTGCCTGATTTCACAGTTGAAAGCAAACAGAAAACACGATTAATGCGGCGTGTGAGCGACGCGCAATATACTACTAAAAACAACTGAAAATCGCAGCGTTCTAGATCATAAACATGATCGAGCAATCTCACCCGCAACGCCATCTCACCGGGAATAACCCTATTGTAAATGATAACTTAACGTAAGCAAAGTGCCTCAATTTACCCCACTGCGGGGAAGTTGATACATCTGTAAAATATCCTTTCAATGTGTAACTATACACAAGCTACAGTACCTACTATATAGAGCTACGGATACACAGCGTCGAGATAATTTCTCTCTACCAGCCACGACACCCTTACGAAATACAAAACCTTCTCCAGATCGATCGATCGCCAGTGGCAAGTTTCGCGAGACACCAATCCGTTGCCGCTTAACGATTCCATGTTCGCACATGGACCGGCTCGCTTATTCATGGAAGCTGAACTTTTCTTGCCGGAGACACGCGCTCGGCTCGGGATACTCGCGAGAGTGATGGTTACGCGGATGCGTAAGCGCACGTAGCTGCATCCCGCGTGGTGCATAATGCAGGAAGGCACTCGTACGTCGTTGACTGGCCGCGATATCACGTGCACGGGCCTCATGTGCATGCAGCTGCAGGCTGCAGGCATGCACGGGCACGTGCGCGCACACCGATCCATACGTTCCCAGCTCGGCAGAGGAAAGTCCCTGCATAAATACCGTTCTACCCTTTCATCCGCCGTGAAAACCATCGGGATGATTCCCTACTAGGCCGAAATTTTTGCGAAACGCCCCTCGGGCTATCGTCGCTCCGCGGAGCAGTTCCTCCAGGTCCTTTGTGTTTGTTCTACTTTCCCCAGGCCTCTGTATCACCCGCCGCGTTTATTTCGCGGGGTAGAATGTCCTTTGAAAAAATTCCCGCGGAACGGCGACAATGCCCCTTTCCGAGAGGCAGTATCTGTTCATTTGTTATTATAAACTGGGTCGCTTCTACCGCCTGCAGGTGCAGATATCAAAAGTATCGCCGGAGCAACGAAAGGTAAACGGGCGCGAAAAGTGGTCGGGCAGGGAGAGCGAAGGGCTAATCTCTGGGCTGTCTCGTTCACGAGATACACTACGGTTACACGGCGGAATCACGTGGACCCGTAGCCGCGTATACATCTTCCTAAATGGCCCGTCGCCGCGATACATCGCTAGGGCTCGCTACCCCTAAGCTGGACGCAGCGTGTTCGGAGATCGACCGATCCGCCGCGCCTCAGCGGCGAACGAATGCTTAAAAGACACTCCGCGTCGCAGCGACGTTAACCGATAATGGAATCGCGGCCGTTGGAGAGACGACGTGCGTAGACCAGCCCCGGTCTCAGCTTGTAATGTAATTCCGCGGGCGAGACTGCGAGGAGAGTAGCTGGATCGAAACGGCACCGGCGACTCGCTCGGGACCAGCCACGGACGAGTTCCACGGGATTGGATATTAATTAGCGACGAGCGATTCAATTAATTCCCGCGCATCCTGTGGCGACCGGCGGCGCGATCTCGTTCGCTTCGAGAGCGAGGGGAAAGTTATGTAGTTGCCAGGGGTCGAGACTCGTTACAGGTGCCGAGCTCCGCGCTGCTAACAGTTTGTACCGTGGCCGCCGGTCGCTTGGGACATTCTTTGTCATCGTTATTCCTTAGTTACTGGGGCTTAGAGCTGGTTTCTGATCGAGGGATAACCCTGTTAACAAGTTAAAGAGAAGGGCCATCCAGGCGCTCTTGCCGCAAACTTCCCTCGGACAAACAAACGACGCGAATCGAATTCCAATCTCAGTCGAGGAAACTGACTTTTCCCCTCGCGGGGCTGTCTCCGGAGACCGACCATTTGGAACAGTGGACACTCAGGGCGGACTGAATTCCGTGGAATTCTTGGTATATTTCTGTAGCGGAGAAGACGTTACGCTTCCAACTGCTCGTCCGCTTCTCCAACAGCCTCGGCAGGATTTATCTTGGGGATCGATTCGAGGCGAGCGAAAATCCCGAAGTTTCCGCGCGGTTCGACAAAGCTTGACGCTTGATGGAATGTAGCGGCGGGCATCGCGAGCGGAACAGCGGTTTTTCGATCCCGTGAACACGCGGACGATACTTGGGCCAGCGAATTTAACGGCGTTCGGGGCTCCGGAGCTGCAGACGCGTTTCGATGGAACTTGGGAACAGACGGAGCGTGCTACTCCAGGTAACTCGCCGCGCGTAAAGGCTCATTTATCATTGCCAGAAGCCGCGCCGGCTGAGAAGTTACGATCCTCGTACACGCGGCTCTTTACGTCGTCGTTGTTGCTCGTTACGAGCTGCTTCTCCGCTCGTCGATGAACGGCGTACCATTTGCTCGCGATTTACTCTCCACTCGCTCCAAGACTTGCACAACTTTCGGTTTTACTTCCGCGCTGCAAGTTGCTGCTTCTGTCTACCGACGGAGAGGTATATTGAATTTTCTTGTGGGCACGTTGTTTACGACGAAATTGCTCTCTATTAATATTTATATTGGAGGCCTTCGGCGTTTGGGAACAGTCTATGGTGCGAATGGCACATTAGGTGGCGCCCCTTATTGCCACAAAAACGTAGTGTATTAGAATTGCTTGTGGGTAAAGAAAGAAATTAGTCGAAAATCTGTTTAAATGCCTTTATTGTACCTACATAATATCTTGAGTAGTTTTAAGCTATTTCTTCTCTTCTTCCAAAATGGCAAAATTTTATTCGATTCACTTGAAATTTTTACAGTGGCTTCTAAACTACATTCTCCATAGAAATACGTAACGATATTGTAAAATATGGATTTCTTTAGAAATGGAAAGCGTTTAAACATAAAGTTCACTCTTTAGCTGCATTCACCACCACGTCGCGCTAAAAAATTGTTTATAATTAGTGATTTATCTTCAAAATTTATAAAGCAATCGGTTCGATAGATTTTGAGATTTTACCTGCACGACGTGCAAAAATTACGTTTCGAGAAAAACGCGTTTAAAATTTTCGTTTTAAGTTACAAAATGCTTATGTAGAAGCTAAAATAATTGGAATTTTTCCATGAAAATTTAGCAGTACATTCTTGAGGATATCTCCTTTCGAAAAGTGTTAAAAAAATCGATTTTTTCACACCGTCTAACTAGAATGACCCCTTAAAGTGCCATTTTGTAAAATAGAAAAGGAAAGGAAAATAGCTTGAAACTACTTAAGATGTGTATAATAAAGGCGTTTACGCAGATTTTCGACTACTTTCTTTGTTCACCCACAAACAATTATCAAAGGTAAGTACACTACGTTTTTGGTTCGTAGACCATAGATGCTATGAAATCAATTCCGACACCTGGACCATCAAAGATAGAACAGCTTAGCGCTACACAAACGCGGCAGAAATAACGAGCCGCGTGAAATTAGGTCCCCCAAAGTCCATCGGAATGTAACACTTTCGTCCCCCGTTGGGGGTCGAGGAAAATTAATGCAGACCTCCCCGTTGAGGCCAGAAAGAGCCACAGAAACAATCAACAATCCATCCGTCGCTCGACATATTCGGCCGATTGAAAAGTCGGTGAACAATCGAATATAATAGAAGCCCCGACGTGTGCTTCGACTCCCGCATTCAAAGTCGCTCTCATTGAAACGAGGCTTCGCGCGAAAATAACGATCGGGCAAATTCGTTCTCCGTTACCGTTGCAATTGAACCCGTCTCGCTATTCGCCGAGCGACATGTGCACGCGTAAACGTGCTCCATCACACAGCGTAGCAGGCAGACTGCATAGCTGCCACAGTTTTTTTTTCAAAATAGATACGCTTTCCTTTCGCTAGGAGCGACTAGCCACGGGGGTTGATTGGCTGAAATCAAGCCGAGTTTGTTGTAGATTTCCACTCGCCAGAGCGACGCGCAGAGAAGTTCGAAACGCCGAGCTGGATGCACATGAAATTGTTAGGGTTTTGCTGATGTAATGGCATTCTATCCCGGTAGAATTAGCGAGTAAAAAATTGCTCGGTGAATTTGGAACGTTGCTCGAGCAACCGAGAAGACAAATTTTTTTCTGCACTCGAGAACTTTCAACCCCTACACCGGTGTCGTAAATGTTCGAATTTGCGCGCTGACTAAGCTGCTGGATAAGCTGCACTCGTCACAGTATTCTAGCTACACAGTTTCGCGAAATTTGCCGCGCATTCCTGAGTGCCTGAATTCCTGAATTCTTGACTCGGGCGCCGCGTAATTAACGACACGCGAGGCGTGCATTTACCTTCCGAATGGATCTGCTTGTTCACCGTCTCTTTGTCCCTTTTCTGTTGCAGGTGAGCCCCATCTGTTTTCTTAAATATTTGCCGACGGTGTTCGCCCTGCGGGTAATGTAAGGTAACAGTCCACTCGCGTAGCGAGGCCGTGTTTCCACTCGGACCTTTATTCCGCGAAAATTCGCAACAGGGAAAGTGCATTTGTCTAACTAACTAGGTACTATCCCATTACCATAGAACTCGCGAAAAATTCCCTCAGCGATGATCTCCCGGCATCCCCTAAATCGCTCTCGAGCGCACACAAGACCTGTCAATCGCTGGAAAATCCGTAGAAAAATCGCGCCACACTTCACTGGGGTCGTGCTAGAAATTCGGGAATCGCAGATCAGCTCGGCTCGCACGGGTTGCCTTGGCTAAATCGCCTCGGAGTTTTGGAAGCATCTTCGAAGCGGGCCCCGGGCGTCACGAAGCACCCTGTAGAATACCGTAGAACGCAGTTCAACGCCCGGAAGTCGGAGACTTCTGTCGATACTGGCTGCTACCGCGGCGCAAGCCTCGAGTCTGCCCTTCTCGTAATATTTCACCGTGCGAATTCGCCTATGATTCATGGATCGCGTGTCACCGTCCCGTGGACACGGGGAAGCTTGCCGTCGCCGTCGGCTGACCGTTTCCTCGATCGGCTAATAAAAGTCCCATCGATGTCTAGAGTGACGGGCGCTCCTCTTGCTCCGGCGAATGGCGTCTTCGCTGTCGCCTTGTCCGCGTTCGCAGGAATCAGGACGACGGTATTCGGGTCGTGGGACGAGGAGACCGTGACGGAGGAAACAGAAAAGAATCCGCGGGGACCGGGTCGCACGATAATAAATAGTGGACGTGTTTAGTAGGCCAGGGTGGCTCGACCACGAACGGATGATCGCAGTTGGAAGCTGACCAAATGTAAAAGCTTCTTAGTTTTCACTCCGGTGACCCCGTTCGCGGACGTTGACGAAAGCTAAGCGACTTAGCTGGCGATCGGGGATCGAGAATCGGGGATACAGGCGACCTTGCGCTGCAAACTTTGCGTCTCGACCAACTTTTTCGCCGGGAATTAATGTAGCACGAATGAAATCGCGAGTCGATAAAATTGGCCATGGGAGTTGGTCATTTTGCGGCAAGCCTCTGTGGGTTATTCTGCGGGGGTGGAAGTCGAGGGTTGCAGGCTGTTTTCACGTAGAATAATTTCGAGAACCCGCAATGCCTCTCAACACCGCTGCAAGCTTTCACCGTTCCTGTAACATTTCGCGGAGGAAATATTTCTTACCACGAATATCTGTTTAATACATCAAGTGCCAGTGCTGCCGTTTGAGAAGTTCTGTCCGCGGCGAGGCGTTTGGTAGGCAAAGCACATTCTACGTGGTCGCAAAGGAAGCTTTCAGATCTGTCTTAAAACGAGGACGGTGGGTTTTAGTAGGTTAATGCGCGAAGAACCGGGGATCGTCCAACCGACCGAGTTCCGATACCATATATTGCGACTGTTTATCCGGATTTTCGTTACAAATATCGAGCATCCACAGCAACCGCTCGAGGACCAAGGTTAATTCCTGTATTTTCTCGGTTAATAACGGACGAATTTATTGCGGACCGAAGAAGAACTCCATGAGATTTAGGTCGCGCGGGTGCTCCGCGTAAAGTGTTTTCGCGTAAACTGTTACAAACGGCCAAAGTTTGCTTTTGTTTTTATGGACTGCGGTGGCCAAAGCAATTGATATAGCTTCCACCTCGCGCTGACCTAGACAATGCAAATGGTGGAGACTACCATCCACATCTCTATCAACCGTTAGATCTGCAGGTGTGTGCGTGCCCGCGAGTCGTTCCGTCAGCTGTTCATTCATGGCCCAACGGTTCATCCCCGTGACGAGGCTCGATCGAGTAAAGGAGGATGGAAGAGGATGAGCGGAAACCCAGCAGGGGGGTGGATGTCTTGCCTCGGAAGGTCTTCTTTAAAGCTGGTTCGTGCCGTCCTACCCCTGCGAGGGAATAACGATAATAAAGTGGACGTAGCGTTGGCGTTCATTCAACGGGGATAATCGTGGCAACGCTAATTGCGACTCCCGCGATTAGATGAATGGCAGGATGCTTGGGGAGGCCTAGAAACGAGTTCTGCCCTCTTTTCTTTGCCGGAGAACTGTGAGTAACGTGACGGATCGCAACTGTTTGCACCCTCCTCCTTTCACCCACCAGAACCCAGACGTGAATTCTGGATTTGAATTTAGGTTGCCGCGAACGTACTCCCCGCCGGTGGACACAGAACGACTGCTTCGCGAAAAAGTTTTCACCGTTCTCTGCTGAAAAATATTCATGTATGTGCAGCGCCTCGACCGCATTGTGTTTCTAGTCTATCCTCGACTTTCCGTTTCGCCGAGGTCCCTGAATTAATTCAGCGCGCCTGAAAGGTTCGTAGTTTTTAATTGATACCGAGGAGATGTCGACAAGCAGGAAAATGCACGCGGACAGACGTTGCCGCGTCCATACTTAATTTTTAAGGTGCTCCCAGCGCGGCAGCCAACTCTCGCCGCAACGTCGAAACTTTCAAGTTGCTTCACGTTGTTACAGTTTTATAATCTCGTGCTGGGGGACAAGATTTATCGTGGGCAAACTTCGTCCCTTTGGCGCCGCACAGTGGGCCGGATTTTAAATTTGCCGCCTTTTGGGTCTTTTTTTAAGATATCGGAATAAAAGTTGCGCTAAAAAACAGGAAAAAATTATTCCTATCTAATGATGTATAATTTACTTTTTTAAACAATTATTTATTTATTTATTTTTTAATTTTGTTAACTTATTTGTGATAAAAAAAAAATTAATTCTGTTTATTTGATACCTTATTTAATGCCCTTTACAGTGGTGTACGCAAAATTTTGGGAAACTTTTCGTTTCCAAGTTATACGGAAAATTCGAATAATGAAGGAAAGTAGCAACAAATCGGTTTGTTTAAATTAAAGACCAGGTTTATGCGATAAATATCTTCTTTTATTAGTAACTAATATAAACAATTCGTTAAAAAATATTTTTATATGCGTTAACGAAAATGGCGACATTTTTTAAATTTGATTGGGGATATCTTCCAAACGCCGAAGAGTTCCACTTTGGGACCAATTGCAATATTTTCAGCACGCTTTCCTCTAAATAATCACGTATCGATCATTTCCCCCCTCGTCCCACTGCTCAAATTATTAGTGTTTAAAGTTATCAACGTTCAGTCAGTCCGTAGGGTAAAGGTGGGTTGCGTTGTGTTCATGTTTGCAATATTAATTTCGGAGCTTCATTGTCTAAATTTTGATTTTTTTTAGTAGATGATCTTATTCGCATACTAGATATATAAGGATCGGACGTTAAAAGTAATTTATATAGTATGTCTTCGTTTGTTGCTCTTCTTTATTTTAGGTTAAATTGAAAAAATGCATTTGCTCTTGTTTTTGTTACTTTCTTTTCGTTGTTTTCTGCGAATGAGATTGTCTACCAAAAAATTCAGAATTTAGACCCAGAAGCTGAGGAATTAATATTGCAAACATGAACATAACAACGCGACAATAGGGGCATATTGCAAATATATTAATAATAACATCTCTGTGATCATGTTTCCCTTCTGCTCAACTATCCCACCTTTACCCTACGGACTGACCGAACGTTGATAACTTTAAACACTAATAATTTGAGCAGTGGGACGAGGGGGGAAATGATCGATACGTGATTATTTAGAGGAAAGCGTGCTGAAAATATTGCAATTGGTCCCAAAGTGGAACTTTTCCGCGTTTGGAAGATATCCCCAATCGAATTTAAAAAATGTCGCCATTTTCGTTAATGCATATAAAAATATTTTTTAACGAATTGTTTATATTAGTTACTAATAAAAGAACATATTTATCGCATAAACCTGGTCTTTAATTTAAACAAACCGTTTTGTTGCTACTTTCCTTCATTATTCGAATTTTCCGTATAACTTGGAAACGAAAAGTTTCCCAAAATTTTGCGTACACCACTGTAAAGGGCATTAAATAAGGTATCAAATAAACAGAATTAAAATTTTTTTTATCACAAATAAGTTAACAAAATTAAAAAATAAATAAATAAATAATTGTTTAAAAAAGTAAATTATACATCATTAGATAGGAATAATTTTTTCCTGTTTTTTAGCGCAACTTTCATTCCGATATCTTAAAAAAAAGACCCAAAAGGCGGCAAATTTAAAATCCGGCCCACTGTGCGCCGGGAAACCGAAAGCTCGCCGCGTATGGATATAACGATTTTCGTGTATTTATTACCGATTTTTAGTGTACTTGTGACAATGTGTGCTTTCATCCATATTTTCTTTTATTTTTTTAAAGTACTTGGGATACGTTTTTCTCAGACGACCTGTTCCTCGTCCGATTTCTCCTCTTTTTTGCAGGGCATTGCGAAGCACAGGAACTTGTGCTACACGATTCCATTATAAAATTCTGATCCACGGACTCGTCCTTTGTCGCAGAGACCGAGCTAGTTACCCGATACATCGAATCAAATTATCGGGAACGCGTTCTGCAGATTTCGTTCCATTTCCTTTTACTTTACAATAATT
Source organism: Andrena dorsata (assembly GCA_929108735.1). Lineage (NCBI taxonomy): Eukaryota > Metazoa > Arthropoda > Insecta > Hymenoptera > Andrenidae > Andrena > Andrena dorsata. Next base: position 77,545,599 of record OV815488.1, on the reverse strand, counting down.
TACAATATATTTCTCCAAATCCTCAGATATTAAAGCAGAGAGATATAAATTTATTTTCTCGTTCTTACGTTATAAGCACTGAAGAGAAGCATCTATTACTCTGCACGAGATATTAATTCTATCCCGGGCAAAATTGCAGCGATAGTGTCGTTTCACGTCAAGCTACTATACCCCATCCCCATCTATGGACACTTCCTAAATCCAGGATCAGACTGTTTCGATTTTTCCTCCAATTAGAACTTCTAATCCCCTCACTGTCCTGGCAGCTTCAAGTTCCAGCGGGGAGGAAACTCGAAGATAAAGGTCCTACGATTATGAATACATAGTATGATAACTTGCAACTGCAAAGTAGGATTAGGCATTTATCGTTAATTAACAAGCAAACTTCATCGAAGCGCAATAAACTGCAAAACACATCCAAAACTCGAGGATAATAATTCCACTTAAGGGGTCTTCCTAGTCTGATGGATCAAGAAATTTCTATTTCTACTTACAATTTTCTTTTAGTCTTAAAAGGTGGTAGAAGAACTCTCCAAACTTGCAATATTTGTTTCCTTTCTAATTCCGTAAAAATTATTTTTCTTCTGCCGGCTCACTGGGAACACCCCTCAACACCACCCCATTACCCTAAAAAAAAAAACAAAATGCCTCGCCCCTCTCTTTTCCCCGCATCGCAGAGAAAAGCCTCTGGGCAAGACGACCGAGCGTCTCGCGTCCCCCCAGAGACAGCCCAACGTTTTTCAATGAACCGCCACAGGGACAGAAGGAGCCTAGCCAGGACCTGGCGCGGTAGTAGGCGCTAGTATTCGACGACGAATATCGCCGGTTCGAAAGGTGGCTCTCGTAAGGACAATGCGCCGTCGACAATTTAGCCCCCCGTGGAGGGGATGATGCGCCGGTATAGAGGCAGAGGTGGGGGCGAGAGAGACGCGTGGTATCGCTGGGGTGGTGGCGGCGGTGGCGCGAGGGGTCGAAATCCGACAGGGTGAAAGGAGGGTGGAAAAGGCGCATGCCAGTTGTGCCGTCGCCGCGTTACGTGTCGGCCAGCAGGCTGGGCCTTTCTCCTGCACCCTCTCGCGAATTTCCCCGGCTCGAGTGCCCGCGTATCGTGTGCTTCCTCGTTCCTCTCTCCTCGTGCTACAGCCTCGATCATCCCCATACCGCGGAATCATCCCTTGGACAGCTCGTGAACCAGCCCCATCGACAAACAGTGTCTCTCTCTCCGCCGCGGTGAACAGTGATGATGGTACGCGACGACAGTTTGCCGATTGCCACTCGCGCCCGCTGCAATACAGCCGACCTGATCGATTGTTTTTGATAATTAGCGGCGGTAGGCTGCTGGCCGCGGGGCAACGACCTCCTCCACGAGTTGCTCCTTCCTCGAGGGTGATTCTTGTCGAGGATAAACGACGCCTCGGAGCGCCGTCGTCGCCGTATCTCGTCGACTTTCACGTGTCGCGCTGGAACGCCGCTCGTTAGGGGTAGTTTTTCGCCGGGGGTTACTTATCGCGAAGTCTGCGTAGAAATATCACCGCCCGAAACACGCACGGTCGGGAGTGGTGGTTTGTTAGTGGGAAGAGTCGAATTTTTTTTAACGGAAGCTTGAACATTTGCTCGAAGAGACAGCGGGGATCCGTGGACCCTTCGGAGTTGGAGTTTGATTTAAATTGCGGAGCGTAAAAGCATGAAACAATAAGGTTAAAAATTGCAACGTTATCTTGGACTCACCAGGTTTCAGAGTTCTCTAAATATTGAAATCAGTAGACGCGATTTCTCCGCGGGTGGTCTTGCTGGCGGGTGGAAAAATCGAAGCACAGCACCGCGGAATATGTAGCTACAATGCATGGCCACGCGAGGTCGAGGCTTATCGCGGGGCCATTATCGCGGCGAGAAAATTGCCAGTCTTCGCGCCCTCCTTGGCCCGAAAACCAGGGGGTCGCGACCGGATAGAAATGCACGGGATCCAGCCGAGTGATAAGCGTCGATCTGGTCGTGGCCTCTCAACGCCGCGCCGCCGTCGACGTTTCTAATGGCAGACGAGGCAATTAGAATGAGTGGAGGCGACCTTGACTTTTTAACGGGACGGCTCGCGCGCCGACCAGAACAAAGGGACGAGTCCCTTTGCGCCGCGATTCCACTTTTCTCCACTTTATGCTCCCGATTAAGGAAACCGCAGCTCTGTCTCCCTCGTTAACGAAACTCGAGGACGTTGTTTGTATAATTAGTTGCTGCTTTGAGGAGAAACGCGGCGGATAACGAGTAAATTGTAGGACCTGCCTGCTTTTTCTTCTCTGGTATTGGAAACATGACACACTCCATTTTAATATCATAATTGGATTCTACGTGTAGGTGGTGCTCGGATCTTCGCGAGCAGTTAATAGTGCTAGGTTATTGTTAAAAAGTGCCCCGAAAGGTAACTCGCTTTTGCTTTAGAATGAATGTCGTCAGTACGTGCTGAGTTAAAAAAGTCAGAAGGAAGGAAAGCCCACGAGCATTTTTCAGCCCCGACGATAAGGGTTTATTGTAAAAGTTGCTGGAAACGTGTCCCGCGTTCTTGTATGCAAGTTCAGCGCCTCGCCATTACAAACTTTTCGACTATTCGAACTTCTTGTCGTTCCCTGGTTCGATCGGTCGCTTCCACGATCGCAACGATCGCCGCAACGGCCACTTTCTTCCTCCTTGCTGACAATAGTCGAGTAGCTTTCTCTTCCTTTCATTTCCTTCGTAGATGAGAATTCGACGGTGTCCATTGCTATCCACAATTTTCTTAGAAAGCAACGCGAATTCTAGCGTTACAAGCGTAATTAAGTAAGACGAGGCGCAAGGGTTTGCGAAGAACAGAACTTTTCACCTCGCGTCTAAGGTGAATCGCACGATTTAGATAACAATGGACTGGAAAAAGATTTCTTGTAATTAATCGCTAGAAAGAAGTGTCCTCGTAGAAAATACTTAAGTGCCAAAATCAACAAAAAATTTAGCGGAAAATGTTTTACGTGTCAATGGTATTATACTATTAATATAAAATTTTATTTCTGGCACTCACAGTGTTTTCTAAAAGGCCTCTTTAATTCCCCATCCTCCAGATCCATTATCTCTTGCACTTTCCATCTGATGCTAAACCTCCTTCTGAACCTAACGCTTTTCCCCGGAGAATTTCTTAATCACCAAGAAGCTACTATTTGAAATTGTCAGAAGTCGAGGTACGCTCCCGTAGAATCTCGAAGAATCGTGCAGCTGCAAAAGGAAATGCGCCGAGAAAGCCCGAGTTGCTCGCAGCCCCTGCAATTCTCGCTCCTCGCTGCCACATACGGGGCGCCTTAAATTTCCAGCGATAGCAGGATAATTTCCGTCGTAAAGGGCGGAGGAAATATTCCCCCTCCTTTTTTCCTCCTCGCTCCCCATTCCCCCACCGCGCGTTAAACTTCCCCAGCAACTGATTAGACCCGGCAATTTACAACTTGCCCGCCGCGTGCCCGATCCGTGCCCTTGATATCGATCCCCCTTGAGAATTTTTCGGATCGCCGGAGTATCGACGAGACGCTGCGAGGGTCGGCCCAGTTTCGCGGCGACTGAGATTAATTAAAACTCGCCGGAAACCTGCGCAACGTAATCTAATGAATCCCGTTGCCCCCGAAGAGTCATCGGGAAAGCTTTCATCCGATTTCCTCCGGCAATCTCGTCGCGTCGCGGCTTCCATTAAATTCAGCCGAACGTTGGCGCAATTTTTTCCTGGGCAGCGGAGATCTTCGCCGAGGTCGTAAGCGCCGCCGTCGCGCGCCGCTGGCTGAAATACAACGCTCCTTGCTGATTCGGTAATTCGAAGGGCGTAATGCCGCGTTCCTCGACGCGCGATAGGACTCTGCACACGAGCTCCGTGCACCGCCAGCTCCGTGGATTTCCATATCAGTCTGACGTGCTCTGTGCATTCAGCCACGAGTGACGCGTGTCATCAGCCTGCACCGGCGGCTTTCAGCGGGAATTAGTCGCCGGAAAGATAAGGAATAAAGGGGTAACGGGGGTCGGGGCGGGGCGGAGGAATTATCGTTGAATCGCGACCAACCTAAATAACAGGCACTCTCCATCCCCGGGAATTTTACAGTAAATATTCGTTACCTGTTCACCAGCCGGGCATGAACATATAACGCGTAGGAGGCCACAAATTTCGGCTCCAGCTGGCTTGTTCATTCAAGCGATACCGTCGATTCAATCGACAGCCGAAGAAAAGAACAGTGTTTAAGACAAAGTGGGAGTGAATGAGAAAGAATGAACGACAGTCGAATATAATCCAAATCACGTCGCGTTTGGTATTATTTTCATCAGGAAAATCTCATTTATATGTTAAAAATATTTTCATTAGAACGTCCCAAGGGCAGCTGACGCGTTCCGCTCACCTCCGCGTACCCCCGCGTATTTAGATGAAATTCAAAGTCAATTTTCTTGATAATGAAGCCTTTACCGCAACTTTGTCACTCTTGATTTTCGTATTATTTTTGCCAGTTTAATCGCGCCCTAGAGTATTGACCACAGGTAGAGGAACACCCTGCATAATATTTGCACAGTCGAAATCTGGCGTTTTTAATCGTACTAGGATAGAGGTACCGTTTGTGGCCATGCGCATAATTATAGAGATTAATAAATGGAGAATTTCACATCATAAATATTTTCTTTAGTATACTGCCAGAAATATAAGGTTACATTTATTGCTTACACGGAAAAATATTATATTTTTTAAGAAGTGGCCAAAACTGGAACAATACCTTAAAGTGGCCACAAACGGTGCATCTACCCTAATTCATATTAATCTCTTAACCTTTTCAACGTCCAGACCACTCTGTTTCGAAGTTTAATAGCACCCACTCCCGGGCTCTCTGAAAATACCCTGGGTGTCAGAATTTGAAATTTTCTTGTCGATCAGCACTGCACGAGCTGTGGCTAACGAATTGACTGTTACAAAAATACCAGTGGCCAGCTTAAGGTGAAATATTCAGTACAGCAGCAGTGTCAGTCAGAAGTTGATTCTCCGTGTGAACGTTAAAAATACCAATCTTCCATACCGAACAATCTACCCACTCTAATTTCCCGTTAAAAGACCCGTTCCCAATCGCGAGGATTCTTTTTCTGTCCGCGAGGGGCACCAAGTGTAATCGACTCGTTCAGAAACAGCTTGCAAAAAGGCGAGCTGAGCGGGAGTGAAAACAATATTGTTTGCATCGATTTCTCCTCCGATTCACGGCGATTAATTGCGTTTAAAGCGAGCGTACCTGTAAAAACAAGCTCCCCGTACACGTTCTTGCGGGAGGCGAAAAGAGTCGCCGGTTTTTTTCGCCCGTATGATCCAAAACGAATTTCCATGGCAAAGGGGTGAAAAAGCGCAGCACCGCAGAAGGAGTTTAACAATGCAGGAAGCGTGCCCCATACGGGATAAACGCAAATACAAACCGTTATTCTCCTTCTCGCTCGTCCCAGTATCATTCCCAACGCTCTTGGCGACACTCTTCCTTCTTTTTCCACGCGGATCCTCGTGCCCCTCGCTTTCGACGTTCAATTACATTTTTCGCTTCTCTCATTCGTTTTTTTTTTTTCTCTGCGCGAAATTGGGGTACCGTGACGGTTCGGATGCATCGTTTTGTCTTCCTGTCACTTCTGAAGTCTCCGTGTCACGAGTGTAATCGATGAACGGAATCTCGCGGCTACGTGACCGGGGGCATGAATTTTTGGGGCCGCGATTTTCCACGCAGCCACTGCAGATAGGGAAATCGAGCAGGAGGTCTCTCTGGAAGCTTTTGCGTTTATCACGATTCTGTTCGAATCGTGAATTAAATGTTGCAATTTGGGTAGATTTGAAAGTAGTAGCTAGGATGGAAGGAAAGGATGGCTTGAATAGGAATCGTGGTAGCAGACGCGAAAGAAGTAGGTACCGTTTCTCGATGCCTCGGTTTTTACACCTGTCTGACAAGGGGATTTTTTTTTAAACTGTGCAGGTTTGGAGAGGACCTCAAAGAAGTATCGGGCAATTTTTCGTCGGTGCCCGTTTTCGGTTCTTCGGAGTGGAAACACCCCTTAAAGGTTAATGTGTGATTTCCTGCTTTCCTGTATATCTTGAAAACTATAGTAGATATAAAACAGATTGTTCTAAAGAAAATTTAAAAGTCTTTTACTCTCTATAAAGTTATGCAATGGAATTATTTAAAATTTGGAATGCTGAACGATTTTTCATTAAAAAGTACAACTTTTAAACAATTTAATTACACAGTTTTATAGAGCATAAAAAGCCGTTTAGTTTTCATTACAATCATTCTTTTACTACAGTTTCTACTACAGTTTCCCGCGATATACAGGAAAATAGGAAATCGCACATTAAGCTTTAAAGGATGTTTTCGCCCTGAAAAATTAAAAGCGGGCGCAAACGAAAAATTGCCTGATATTTCTTTCGAGATCCCCCAGAAACCTGCACAGTTTTAAAAAACAAAATCGAAATGCTCGGTTAACCGAGCATCCCTTGTGAATATAGAAACCTTTGAGCGCGTTGAAATGCGGCACGATATCTGCGAAACAACGTTGTCGGAATTCGGACACTGTTGCGGATAGTTTCTGGAGGAAAATGTACACAAACTGGGAGCTTTTCGGGCTTGGTTACAGGGGTAGAGGGGTGCCGAGTAGGAACGGAGTGTTCTGTGTAAACACGATACAAAGGTAAACGTTTGTAGATGAGTTTACATATCGGAGGAATGCACGGTGTCTGCAGGGAATTGGGGAAGTGTCGCCGGATCTCAGTCTGAAACCGCGCTCCATAGCCAGCAGGGCAAACGGGAGTAGGTCATCGAAAAAGCTGCTAGATCAGAAGGGGCGTATTGAAAAAAAAAAGGCGAAGGTAGGACCTCCGCGTGAAAGAGACAAGGAGTACTCGCGAAACGTGTAACAAGGGACGGGTGGAAAGGCCAAGGGCGTCGTTGAGGACTCGACAAGTTCAGGGATGTCGTATCGCGAAATGAAGGGCTGAAATATTCACGCGCGAACGACGAGGGAGAGGGAGCTAATTCGGAAAGCTCGTGGAAAATGTAGAGACAGGTAGGTAGATACACGAAAGAGGAGGAACGAGAAATCCCTTCCTCGTCACCGATCACTCGTGAAAATAGCTAATCTCGTCATCTTCAATCCCTTCAACGGGGAACTTCCAAGATTACGCGGAATCTTCTTTAATCTGAAAATTTCGCCGAGTTCCTTGGCCCTTAAACGCTGCGACGGCCTTGAAGCCCCGAGAGTCTCGATGGTTTCGTTGATCTTGCGAATCTCCCAAGTTTCTCCCTGGTATTTTTGATCTCGAGCAGCTCGAGGGCTTTCGCTTGTTCTTGCGGGTCTTGAAAGTCTTCTCGGTTCTAACCTCCCCTCGATACGAGCTGCTTTCCAAATCGTTCGATCCATTCCCGCGGAAGGTGTTGAGGGTGTTCCTTCTCTCGAGAAACACGGTAGCGCTAGAACCCTTATCGGTCCCCAAGTCTCCAGTCCCTTTTCACAAGATTTGCATTCCTTGCAAACGCGACGAACATCGTGTCAACCGTTTACACATCGTTAAGGGTGCGTTCACCCAGGGCGACCTCAATCCTCCGACGTAGCATCTGTCCGTTTGAAAAGCGCTGCTCGACGATCGAACATGGAAGAATGTTACGGAAGGAAGCCTGCGCTAGCTGTCGGAATAGATGGAGAACCGGCCGCTTAAAAATTACCGTCGCGGCTCGCAATTAGAATCGACAAACATCGAAAATAAAAGGCGTCGCGAGGCTTGCTCCGATTCAGCGAACGTTCTCGGCGCCCATTGTTCCCGCGCCAGTACTTCATCCGGGCTTCGCAAATATTGAATCGGTCCCATCGCAGCCTCCCTCTTGCTCCCCTGCTTTCTATTCACCCACAACCCTCCCCTCTCCCTCTTTCCCTCGCTGCCATCCCGTTCAGCCACCCTCAACCACCCCCGGCATCGCCCCGGAATGACATCGTTGAACGAACCCTGGGCACAGAAGTAAATGCTAATCGGAGAACGTGTCCCCCATTGCCCGTGAATTAAAAAGAGGTGGCGCGAGATGTCGGCGTTACACCACTGACCTTGTCGATCCTTGTTCCGTTCACCATTGTCCCCGGCATTGTAGGCCTCCCGCATTGTCGCGAACATATGGACACGCGTCGCCCATGGTGCTCGACGGTTGCAGATTTTCGCGCACGCCGTAGGAATCGGCGGTGAAACGTAACAGCTGCTCGAGGATCGTTTCTCCCCGGGGCGCACGTCCTGCTGGGGAATCCGGGGAAATGCGTTTTCGATAGACTTTGAATTTGCCGGGATGACTTCACTCCTCCTCGCCTGATAGTTTCTAGCTTCCATCTGTATTTCTCAGTGGAGGATTGTTGGATCGTGACAGGGAGGTCAGGAATTTTCTAGCAATTCGTGAGAGTTTAAATCGTTGACGCGCCGACAATGGGCGACTCGCGAGTAACGCGATAAATTCGCCAGTGGAGCTTCTTTTTTGTCTCTTAGCGGGACTAGGCTTCGCGTTCTGCCGCGAAAATGTAGCGCGGAGTCGTGGAAAGCTAATAAAGAGACCGGGGGCTACGAAATTGCGTATGCAATTTTCTTCCGTCTGTTTACGTTAGCATGAGATTACATATTCCGCGGAGGGAAGGCCGATATTTCCAGGCGGAGGCTAATTTGCAATTCCGCGTTCGAATTAGTTGACAAATTGCCAGGCTTTCCGAGGGAGGAAAAAAGGGCTGTACGAGTGTTTGTACTTCGTTTAACGAACAGTTGATTCGAAGGAGGCATTATTCTCGCGATATTTTGCATCTTCATGGTATGTTTATCTGGGAGCTGCGATAGAAGCTGTAAGAACGTCGATCAGACGACGGCGATAAAGATGTTCGAACATACTTTTCTTTTTTTCTAATAAACACTTCGCTTGTTAATTTGTCTATGTCCATCGCTAATAAGGTTATGTATCACCGACGAGAACGGCGATAATAGCGGAGAAAAAGTAATATTCTGTTTCGATGTCCGAAAGCTGTCGAGAACTTTGAATATCGTGGATGGTGTTTACTACTTCGCTCCACAACGAGCAATCTTCAACTTCTTAAATGAAATATTCCGACTTTCAAAGGGTCTGTTGCTATTTCTTTGCGCAACAGGAAAACGGACACCGCGGGGATTCCATTTTCACGTGGACAGCAACATCCTGACAAAGCAATTTCCTCCGCTGTATAGAAATCGTCCTAGACTGCAATTCTTTGTCGGTGGATCCTGCCTCTAATTTTCAGCGAGGAACGTCGCGCCCACGCGGACCTGCTTCGAAACGTTTGAATAGAAAAATGCAATAGAACTGATTCGGGGTCCACTAGCGAGTCGTTTGCATTCCGCTTTGCATTTTCAGAGTTCCTAGCGCAGCTCGGTAGTGGCGAAACAACGGCGGGGCAATATTATTTTCGCGCGATTAAAAGGCTGCCATAATCGAGCTTAATGAAACGATTAACCATCTCACTGCAACCGCGGAACGCGTAGGAACGCAATGGCAGAGTTCCAAACCACGGAGAACACCGTGTGTCGCGCGTACAATGAAAATGCCACGCGAAAAACTGGGACGAAATTTTTAAACGCCTGTCTTAACGGGGAGATGTAACGAACGACACTGCGGAGTCGCGTGGAAAATTGCCGCGAGTGAATCGACGTGTGTCGTGAGTTTTGTTCAATGTGCAAGACCCGCCACCACCATGTTCACGTGCCTCTGGAACTTCTTCGACTGGTAAGACTCACTTTTCTTTCACTTAAATGTCAAATTCGCATTGAGTCAAGGGTTACTGCTAGGGTTCAAACAAAAACCGATGTTTGAAAGAAAAACGCTATGCCTAAAAACCCAGCTTTCGAATTCCAATATTCCAAATAAAGACGGATTTCGAATCTTTACAAAAATAATTAAAAAGGGTAAAAAATATCTGTACGTATTTAAAAAAATTTCAGTTTATTTAATATTTATAAACAAAAATATTACAAAATAAAATATACATTCTCGATCTATACAAAACCAAGTAAATAAGAAGATAACTAAAATAACTAAAATCCGTACAAATCCGTGGAAATGTTTCAGTGCGTTTATTTTTTATGGAATTACAAAAATATACTGCATGCAAAACCCATTGAAATGAAATTAGAATAACTAAAATCCGTAGAAAATGTAGATTATAAATGTTTATTTCATTTAGTATTTTCTTCTAGAATTATGAACTCGTGAAGATTAATCTTACAGTAAACTTTTACTACAATATTCTTGTACCCGAGGACCTTTCAGGTCAAAATGTCAAAGTTTTTAATTATACACTTAATTAATTTTTACCTATTAATTCTAGTATCTCAAACCGGGTTTTAAATGTAAACCGCGACTTGCGAATTTGACACTTGTATTAACAAAAAAAACGATTTTTAAAAACCAACAAACCCTACTACAAAATTACTCCAATATTGAAGGAAACTCCGTGGCTTCTGACTCGCAAATCGAAGCACTACTTTCCGTACCTATAAGCAAGTTCGAATTGTATTGCATAAGAACCGCAATCTCTGTCATGTTCGATAAGAAAGTTCGGTGTATCTTGGGACAAGAGAATTGGACGACTCGACTGGCGAATATTCCTCGTTCATCGAAGTCTCTCTACAGCCGAGAACTTTAAACAGCAATTTTGTTGTAACAGAGAATTGTTTGCCGAGCAACAGACGGCGAAGATTGGTCGCGCGTCCACTGTCAAATATTTGCCCCGACAGGCGAATGGAAATGGCGGAATCTTCGCAGCGACGCAATTTACCCCGATATAAATCTCGTTTCCCGCGCGGCGGAGAAATTACGCCGGGAGTAGAGGCTGCCTCTCGCGATTCCTCGACTTCTTTCCGCCCGGCGCCGCTGGAACAGTTTAATCGACTTTGCTCTCTGTTACGATGAAATCTAAGTAGCGAGCGCGAGACAATGGAGCTAGACGGCTGGGTCGATGCGTATAATACAGGCAGGGTGTGTACAATGCCGCGAAATTGTGTAGAATACCGCGACTAATTTAGGCGGCAGTTAATAATGTAAGCTCCGGAGCGAGCACCGTGGAGGCTCATTCATGAACTTCGGTAATTCCATTAACATGCAGCTAAGACAGAGGCTCGTTTTTCTCTGATTATTTCAGGAGGCGTTGTCGCACGCGCTGCAACGGCTGCGTCAAATCAGACGACAAAATTCGCGAGAGCCTCCGCTTCGTGCTCCGCTGCTCTCAGACGAGATAGAAGCTTTCGTTTGTGCGAGGTGTCAAAGTCGAAGGCGCTGCGAGCTGATACCTTTTAAGATCGCGGAGCAGGGGGCGCGAAACCTTGCGAGCTGTATACACAAAAACCCTGTAGAATGCTAGGCTCCCACTTTCTTTATCTTTGGGTTGATTGAAGTTCTTTGTGCGACGCGCGGCGGCAATGTCGAGCCGCCCCTAGCGAAAATCATAGCAGAAATACCTTGCGCGCCTTGCAGAGGGAAGAGCTACATTATTCGAAAAAGAAAGAAAATCGTTTGTTGATGTATGCGGCACTATTTCAATCCCTCGTAACTTTCGGCAGGCACATTACGTTGAAGATAAACTTTATTCAAATCCGTAGGAGACGCGGAATTATGCTGTCGATATTCACTACTCTCATACAGATCAATTTCTTTAAGTTACCGAGACACATTTCCATATCTCGCGATCTCAGAATCTTCTACAATTCTACAAGCTTGACTACTGTATTTTATAGTTTTTGTAACCCATGAAAGATTGACCCGCGTAACCCATGAATGCAATTTTTCGGCGCAAGCGCGTAATTTAATTTGAAGACGCCAGCAATCAAGCGAGCATGAAAGGCGGTGGAATTGGGCAATAAAAACGGCGCGTGACGCGAGAGCTCGCTGTTCAATTCGAAAGCGAGCGACCCGCTCGCCATTCGAATGAAATTTTCGAGGTAAGGAATCGAGTCTGCTAATCGATCTGGATGAACGACAGACCCAGCGTCTTTGGGGCCCGAATCTCGGCGAGGTTGATCGTTGAGCGTCGTCGATGGCCTGCGGCGCCTCGAGGAATTGCATCCGATCGAGGAACGCGCCGACGTTAAATTCCGCGCATATTGCTTCCGTATTTTACCCGTGAAAGAAGGTAGCGCGACATCGATCCGAGAGGTTTATTGCACGCCAGCCGGCTCCTTTTAACGGGACTCCACTGCGCTATGATGAAATTGCAGCCAGTGAGTAACGAATATATTCAGAAGACAGGATTGTATACGGTGCTTCTGTTCGCTCGTCAAGTGCTTTCAAAGGGGAACCAGCTCGGCGGCAATTGCATTTCAATATCAACCCTTAGAAAATTGTTCTGTATTTCTATTGGGAGGTTTTAAAGTGAGGAGTAAAGGATGGGAGGTGTGAGTTGGTGGTGGGACTGCGAAGGAGAACAGGAAAGAAGTCTGCGTTTCATGTTGGGCCTGCTAGTGGACCCAAGGCTCATCAGTAAGGCATTTCCTAGCAAACCCTGCCATATCGAAGTGACAGTTGCCAATTTTTTTGCGACTGTGGTTGAAAGTAGGTCTTGCAAAGATATTTAACACGTATTTTTTTTTATCAACATTCATATTGAAGGGGTGAAAACAGCCCTCAAGGTTGGACGTGAGAAACATATTTACTTTGTCGAATATCTTGAAAACAATTAGAACTTGGTAGGATCGGTTGAAATTAGGATGCAGACTTAAATCTCCAGGGAACAGCAAATAATATCGTAACTGGGAAGCGTGACGTGGCAAGGCGCATCACACTTTCGCGCCGGGAATATTTTCATTGCTAATTAGGTATAAACGCTCGGCCAGAGCTGGTCTAATTCGGAAGGTAAACGGAACGCGCGAGTCACGAAACAGGAAATTTTTCCCTGCCGGCTGGTCACATTAGTCTCATTATCTGGCACGAAACCGTTTGCTTATTCCCGCCGCCATCCCGCGCCTTTCTCCTCTAATTTTTCTTCCTCTGCTTTCAACGACTACGCCGCCTGTAATTGCGTCGGAAACTCGGGCGGGAAATCGACGCCGACGTTGGAAACGCGGATCACCGTCTTCGTCGCCTCGATATTTCTTACTCGGAACCTTTTGAATCGGCACCCCCTTTGGCAGGGCGCAATCGATATCAGTGGACGAGTGGAAGCCGCAACCCTGCCCTCCCTTTCTCCTTCGCTGCTTGGCTATTCATTGTTTCCGGAGGGAAAAGTTTGGCGCGATAAAAGGAATCGCGTGTACCGAAGCGTGCCGGACTCCCTCGGACAAATACGTCGCGAGCATGCTTCTTCCTCCGTCGCAGAATGCGAGATTTAACGTCACGCTGCGCAACTGGTCACTCTCGGCTGCAATTTAATATTTCCCTGCTCCAACGATTCAAGAAGGTGGATGAAAGCAAGATCCACTCAGCGCGTATTTTTCATAAGCCGACTTCTTCTGCCTGCTGCCTTAATATTCGAATGTTTGGGGGTTCAGATGCCACGCCACAGTCAGACAAACTGCACCTTCTTGTGTCAAAATCGTTGAACTTTTGATAGAAATAAGATAGAGAGATGAATCTTTTCGGAGGTTAATGCTAAAATGTTGCAGAATAAGGGAAAAATAATGAAAGTGTATGGCAAACAAACTTTGATATTCAAAATGTATGTTAAAAGATCCTAAAGGACTAGAAAATTTCTGCGCTTCAGATTTGAATTCAGCGCGTCAAAATCTATAGGAAATCATGGACGTATAACAAGTGAATGATAAACTTCAAGCACACATTTTAACGGAAAAACCGTAATTTTCTTCGGAAATGTCAACTTTCATATAGATTTTGAAGAACAAAACATGTTTGTTATACTTTTTGAACGTTTTCCCCTTGTTCTACAATAGCTTAGGTTTAACCTACAAAAAGATTAAAAAAAGGGTTTCTCTCACTGTACGACGCCGTCTTTTCCACCCTTTTCAATCGATCTTAACTACTCCGGCGTTAATAAAGTGACAGAAAATTCGTCATCCGAAGTAGTTTCTCCAGCAGTAATGTAGTTATCCTTTTCGCGGTAGAAGCAGCCACGCCACCCACTTCAATTACGCCGAAAAGAGGAGGATATCTTCTTTCAGCCCGCAGACTCGCCCCGTAAACGATCAAAAGGGTGTAAATATTCGAGTGAAATTCGCGTGGAGCCCATGGTCGTAGCAGGAATGCAAGCAGCACCCCCTCTTCTCCCTCGTTCCACCCTTCAATTTCGAGGGGCTAGCCCCACGGCGCGTGATACCTCTCTCACTTTACGCGCGCCTTCCAAGGAAGTCCCAAACCTGCCAGAATGCGCGGCGATGCTGTCAAATCACTTGATTGCTATGCAACTCTCGGTGCAACCCTTAACATCCAACGCAATATTAACAGGGCAGGCTTAAGATTTGTCGGGCCCCGGCCTATCAAACCTTCGAGGGTGCCATTGATTAAAAAGCGAGGGGTGGGAGAGAATTTGTAATAAAACATACAATAAAATACATATATCTAAAAAAAAAATTAATTTATTCTAAAGAAATTAATTCAAAATTTATTCTAAAGAAATTAATTCTAAATTTATTCTAAACGAAATTAATTCTAAATTTATTCTAAATGAAAATCAATAATTTACAAATAAATAAAATTAAAAGACAAATATCGCAAAGATATTTTAAAATAAACTTTTTAAGTTAAAAAAAAAATCCGTTAAAAAACAGAAAAGCAGTAAACAAAATTTATTTCAATGGCTTTTTCACATATACATAAGTGTAAGGTTTAGTTCTGGACCCTCCTGGAAAGTGGGTCCGGTTAGAAAAACGCGATGAAGTTAGGTTGTGCAGTTTAGCGACTCGTAGACATTGATCAGCTTGCCCGCTCGCAGGCTTTCAGCGTTCGCCAGAAGCTCGATGATAGCCGCGGCTGATCGAGAGTTAAAGTGCTGCAATTTACCAGACAAGAATTCTGACGGAAGTCGAGAATAGCCCGCCTCGGGAACCGCGCGATACTCGAGCCTGAGCGCGCGACGTTCGCGGAATTAAAATGGGAGTGGAAGTCGCAGATAAGAATTCCTCGCCAGGTTGGGTATTAATCATCTGGGAGACTCGGGGACAATTTCGAATAATTGAGCGTCACGGGAATAATCGAGACGGAAATGTAAGCGTCGGTTTTTAAGCGAGATTCCGCTCGGGCCTGAAAGGACGAAGATGGAAGACGGGGCGAAGATGAACGAGGCTAAATGGCATTGACGAACGGGAGCAAAAACACCTCATTTTGTGAAGGATCCTCATGAATTTGCTACGGGAGGGTTTTCCATCGGTTCCCCGTTCTCGCAGGTTGTTGCTCAGGTATCGATTCCTGTGTGTACGTGGAGGATGTCCCCGCGCCAAAGGCAAGGCCTGCCGGGCTCCCCTGAGCCTAGCCCTGAACAGGTCACGGTGTTATAGCGAGCCGGGAAAGGGGTGAGATATCTATCCTCTTTAATCTGTATATTGGATCCTCAAACCGTTCTTCACTGGATGGCCTTTGTCACGTGATATCTTAATGACGCGATATATTGCTTCGATGGGAACTCGAACACCATTGACGAGACCAATTTCAGCTCTTAACCTGGAGGAATCTTTTATTGAAGTCGCTTTTTTTCGCGGAATAGTCTATGTTGGAATATCTCGGAGGTCTGAGTCGACAATTATAGACTCCTGGGGGGCAGGAGACGAGTGCTCCACGTCATCGAGACCGTTATATCGGACAAAGGGATCAATAAAAAGGTCTTGAGGGGTTTTTAGCGAGAGCCTCAATTATGCAAAGGCTGACAGATTTAATTGCGGCTATAGAGCTATTGGAAATCGGTTACTGGCGCCGGAAGACACTTCCATTACGTAAGATCTCCCGGTTTCTGTTAAGTTAGATTATCCTATTGAAACACTCGTTTCGAGCCCCGCTGCCAATGACGCGTTGGAGGCTACGGAAAAGTGATTCATTTGAGATACAGATACGTGGCTCTTCTTTGTACGTCTCGATTTTTTCTCGTATTTCTTTGCTCGCATCCTCTAGAATGCTTTGTTTCATTGCATAAGAAAATAATCGCCGAAAAAGTTTATTGCAATCGGACAACAGGAGCGCTGTCGACCAGACTTTAAAGTTCAGAATTCATCAATGGTTTGGATTTAAAGAATTTCTCGAAAATGATAACCCCTATCGAATTGTTCTTCAAATAATGTTAAAAGTGCATTAAATTTTCTACAACTACTGTATATATAATTTTTTCGTGCTTCCAACCATTATTTGGATAACAGCGTTTGAATATAAAAAGTCGTAGCTTGTTCCTTTGTTTATTTTCAATTCAGTTCCAATATAGTTTTAGACTTATCTCTGTTCGATCTATCCTAATTTTGAGTTGATCGCCTTTTGTTTTTTATTATTATGAACCGTCTCTACTACTCAATATTAATCTACAGGAAGAATCTGTAACACTTTGCGAGCAATTAATGCATAGCCTAGTTGTGTAGAAGCTAGCCACTGGCAGCAGTGTTCACTTTCGCGCGGAAAAAGGAGACACGGGGACGTGGCGGTCGATGCTGGAAGCTCGTCGACCTTTGCAATCCATTTTCCATCGCGCGGCGCGTACACGGCGCAATTCCCTTGTCGTCGCGACGTCTATCGGTCGCATTAGCGTCGCGCTGCAATTTCCATGTCGCGTGAATGTCGCGCGCTCCCCAAACGGGAAACGCAATCCGTCCTCGTGCAAACATCGCTCGCTCGCCGCTCGATGTTCAGAAGCTCGACCCATTCGCGACATCTCTTGCCGCTTTCTCGCGCGATTAGCCCCGGTCGATCCTTTTTTCCAGCCTTTCCCCGCGACACTTGTCGAAACACCCGCGAAGCAACGAGGCGACGCGCGCTTTTCATGCCAGCGAGTTAACGAGATGCAAACGTGAATTACATATACCGAACAGAGCCAACGGAAGTTGTTATACGGGCAGCGAGAAGTGCACGTACGAGGGATGTGGGCGGGGGAAAATTGACATACTACGATGCGCAAGACGCTGTAATTAAGTAGAACGCGGGCGGTGTCTAGTCGAGAGCGTTGCCATGGGATAACTACGCTCTCGAGGCGTCGCATATCATATTTGAGAAGGTAACGAGCTCCTCCACTCCGTTGTACACACCTTGCGACGAGCAGCTTCAATTCGCGGTCTGCGGAAACGTGCTTCACGGAACAGGCGTATCTCCTCCCCCCCCGCGATTACCATAATTTTTCTGCCAATAGAACTAAAAATTACTTCCGTAAAGCAATACGTTTCCGCTCAGCTTCGACTTTCATTATCCTCGGCCGAGAAAGGATCCGCTAGCTTCCACCGAAAAACCCGTCGCAGACTCGAGGCGTAGATCGATAAAAATTTAATTCCCTCCGGGAAGTTTACAAAGGAAACGCCTGCATGAGTGATGCATAGGACGGCCGCTTTCGCAGCCTTGAATAATGTCCGCCATCGAGTTCCGGAGCAGCGGCGCTTAAACGTTTACCGTGGTGCATTATGGAGAACGGGGCCGCGCAGCTGCGAATTACACACGATCGCTGAAGGGAGCGTAAACTCTGCAAGGCGCGCCGCACCGAATCCTCCAGGATCCTCTGTCGCGGGTGAATGGCGAGGGAATTATGACGAACAAAGCCGACGCGCATTCGAAATGTCTTGCAGTTTCGCGGGGCCTCTTCACCTGCCGCCCCAAACGTTCCCAACATTCCCGACGTTCGGGAGTTTTCCGGCTTCGCTGCCATTGGGACTGACATTCGTTCGGAGCATGCGAGCGAGCAACTTTGGAGACGAGGCGTGTTGCGAGGAAGCCGAGTATCGCCGAAGAATAATCCCGTCGCGAGCGAAAGTTTGGCGGAAGTTGCTCCTGACGGGACTTCTCTTAAACGCAGCCTAATTCTGAAGCCGTTATCCCTGTCGCGTTTCTCAAAGTATGGAAATTAAAGGCGAATTTACAGGGCTCGCTTGATTCAACCAAATTGAAAGGCGAATGCTTACACGTTTCAATGGAATTGAGCAAACTGGTTCACTTAACAATGCCACCTTAAAAATTTAATGGCATTGTGTCAGGAAATTTAAATAAACCTAAACCAGAAATAACAGAGAAGTAATTTACACTGTTTGCTTTGCTTTCAATTTTATTTATTTATTTATTTTCCCAATGCAAATTTTCCAGGTTTGTAGATCCTATGAAAGGGATCCGGGAGGCCAAACCTGGAAGTATAGAAGAAAGAATTTTATCGAATCAACCGCGTTATTCAATAAAAGTGGACCGTGTAAATTCGCTTTTAGGATTAAGTTTGTTCATGATTCGTGAGAAGTTGTAGAATGCAAATTGAAGTTACATGTACTTTTCTTTCAAATTGATCGAAAGCGAGTGCTTATACCCGCCGATGAGAGAAGAACGTCTGCCAGAGAAAAAAGTGGCAGAGTGTAATTAGCCAGGCAGACAGAGCTGCGTTTCGATGCGCCACCCGAAAAAATCGATCCCATTTTCCACCGGCGTCCTGAGGCCAGGCCTGAGAATGCGGCTGATCGATTGAAAACCTCCAGGTGTAAATCGAGAGACCTCGAAGCAACGGGCCAGCTGGAAAATTGCCCAAATACACTTCGAAATCCTCGACCGCGAGCAGCGGTGGAAGTTTTTCGACAAAAGGAGATGGATTCGGCAAAGGAAGTGGCTGCCTTACACGCCGCATATTTTATTTGCATCCGACTACACGCAGTGGCAACTTCCGCCTCTTCAAATTTCCTCTCCCCTCGCTTCTCACCATCTCTGTACACTTTCCCCCATTTCACCTTACCAGCTTCCTCAATCCCTCCCCTTTCCCCATCCCCGTGACTCTATTTTGATTCTCCACGATCTTCGATCCACCCTTAACCATCTTCCGCTTCATTTACCACATTTCCCTCTGCTCCTTCGTTCCCTGCTCTACCTGCCGTCTCTTTCATGGCGGGAGTCCCTGTCCTGTTGTTCTGCTGCCTTTCCTCGATCGACGGATACACGGGCCACGAGAACCATCCCTGTGAACACACCGTGAACACCGAGGCTTTCAATCTGGACTGAATTTTTACTGATACGTATCTCGGGCTTCCGGCCCGCCGATAACCGCTGTTCCGGGAAAATTACAAATGGAAAGGCCGGGGGAAATGGGAGTACGCGAATCGATGTAGAATAGGAAGAGCGCCCAACAAAGATGTCGCCTCGATGTTATTGTGTATCTACAGGGTGTTTTGTTTCAGTTGATGGAAAGGTAGAACAGAAGCATCCATCGGGTGCATTGGGTACGTAAATGCATTAGAATGTAAATGAATGAGGGAGTGACTGAGAGTATTTAAAACCATCAAGATTGTATCTAGAAGGAAAGATGGGTTTAACGATTCCATCGCCCTCCAGGGAGGGCTAAACGAGCTGGTAACAATGGGGCTGCATACGCGGCTCTGTTTCGAACACAGCACGGGATCGATTAAAATCAAACAGTGTCTATGCACACACGTATGATTATACACACGGTGGATGCATCTCTAAGGCTGCACATTGCAGGTAGAATAGAGGAGGGAAATGCTCGGGAGACAAACACGTCGAAAATTGTGTACCGTCCATAGAATAAAAACGACACCCCTGGAATAGGTGTTAGAATTTGAAATTTAAATGGTGAATCGAGGTAAATGTTGGCATACTTTCATTGGAGGATGTTTAAATTGGAATAATGATTCTATACAATCTCGTGAAATTCATTTCACAACTCTGTTTGCTGCGAGGAATTTATTTTATCCGCGATTGCGTCCTGGATAAATAGTCGTTGTTACAACATTTTATTAAACCAAATGGAAAATAACCAATATGCAAAATAAGCGCGTGCTCGGGGCATCGAGTGACAGGGGGCACCGTAGATATTTTCTAGATTTTAAAATCTAACTTTTCTTAGAAACACTATTTAGTGAAATTATCGGAATTGCCTAAGGAATCGTAAATTACATCGATCACCCTGTATAAAGGGGCCTCAAAATCTTTTAAATCTTACGCCCTCTAAAGGCCTCAATCGGCCCTGCGGATCAGTCTAGAGATTCAATCTGACTTCGACTTATCATTATAGTAGAAACTCGATCTAAAAATCGACGTACGATTTGAAAATGTGAGAATGGTCCGCGTCACGTCAATGTTTGCCCCGAAACTACAAGTTGGAATTACACTGTCCCCTGCATCGTTACACCGCCATTGTCCAATCTCGCTAAAAATCTTCGAGCCCTCCTCTCCCCATGATTCAATTTCGCCGGCTCCGGTGCACGATACTTTTTCCCTTCGCCCTCGATAGTCGACTCCGGCGATTGAACACGGAGTTTACGAGACTAGCTGACGCTGTACGTACATCGCGGTGAAACGCGAAAAAAGAACGGGAAGAAATCCGCAGAACTGCATGGAATGAAATAAATCTTGTAACGCGGCGCGCCGGCTTTATCGATGAATGCCTGTCAACATTAAAGAGAGAGGAACGTGGCCGGGTGGTGGGTGGAGGAGCGGGTCGATAGAAGTTACTTGCACGTAGAATTGAAAAGAACTGTTCACGTTTCGGCCGCCGATATGGATGTATCTTGCTAAGTGTGCCGATTCCCTGCGCCGAGGGGGACGTAGAACGATAGGTACGAACCGATCGGACATTGATCGATGCACTTTGTCGTATTGCTCCGTGTCCACGGTGGCCAACAGTACCTCGCATTTCGCGACGTCACTGTCATCTTGTGGAGGACGTGGCAAAGAAATTTTCTTTCCTTCTATTTCGACCTGAAGCTCAAATATGTATGAGACAGCAATTTCTTTGTTTTGAACATTTATTTAGATATATGGTAGTGCAGTGGCGCACTCAGAGGAAGGCCAAGGGGTCCTTGCAAGCCCCCCAAAAAAGAACTTTGTAAAAAAAAAGGAAAACTGGATTTTATTCTTGAAATAATATTTATAATCACCTAAAGAATTTTGTTGAATTTGCATTAGAAATATTTTTATCCCTGCAACTCGGCTCCCTCCAAGATTAAATCCTCTGTGCATCACTGCGGTAGTGTCTCGAAAGAAGGCCGGGGGTTCTGCCTCGAAATAAGTTAAGCGCTATCCCCTCCTTTCTTCCCTTCTTGCCGTGGTGAGTGAGAGAGGGGACTGATAGCGAATGCCCCTCAATATACTCTTCTACGCGATAAGATAACAAAGTTCACCTTCTTTCGAGACAAGTCTCTAATACCTTAGTGAAATTCGAGAATACTTTGGAACCTGTAACATTGAAATTCGTTCCCGAAAGTTGCACTTTAAATGGCGCGATAAAGATTAGGCTTTCACGGTAACCTTTCGATTAACATCGATCGCAGGAGACTCGGTATTGTTTCCGAATGGAAGCTGGAGCGATCACCAGCGATTTCGAAGCGGCGCGCTCGACAAATTGCTTTGAAATTTTATGGAAGGCAGGAGGGATGAGGCAGACTCGTTCTTTTAAGAAATAAGATCTAAACTCGTCAAGAGTGGAACGAGCCCTGCGTCGTTTCGAACAGCTGTAAAGAGGAAGAGAGGGAAGGATGACGAGAAGGAAGGAGTAAAAAGTAATCGGGTGAAGAAAGGTTCCCTCGTATCCACGACAGTAGATCCGTTTCGTTTCGATTCCGCTGTTTCAGGACTCGATGAAGAAGAATGGTCCCGTAAGAATTTTTCAAGTTTAGCAATGCTCGATTCGACTTGGAAATGCAAGGATACTGGAAGTATCAGGGGAAAAGAGAGGTTTACCCTGTTGTCCTATTAGTAGGACGGAAATTAGCATAATAGTTGTCGAAATAGTAACCCCTTGTGCGCGCTGAATGGAAGGAAGGTCGCGCGCGATACCCTAGGGCAAATACAGTCATTAGTCAGTTGGAAGTTAGTTATCGATCGGCACTCGGTTAGAATCAGACTTCGAACAGTTGGTTAGTTGGTATTCAGCAATCACTTAGAGGTCCTGGGAATACTGAGGCTTCCAGCAGTCAATTCAAAGTTCAGTTAGTTTAAGGGAGCAATTAGGCTACATCAGTCTCCAGTCGGATAATCAACACTGGGAACGTTCAGACTTCACTCAATTAAATGAACAACCAGGCATATGTTACACAGGTTTAGAATTCACGCTACAATCACCTGTCAGTCATTTTCTTGCTTATTAAATTGGAGGTATTGAAAGTGATTCTACTCGTCAAGTTTCCGTCGTTTATCAAAAGGAATCTAGCAGAATTTTGCTCGCCAGTTTCTTCAGTTGTTCGCGCCACTATTTTTTTGGCTAATAACATAGCAATATTTGGGATTTTTTTTAAGAAACTAGCGATTCGCTTCATCTGAAATTTGGACCATGTTTTTATGTATCGTTGAAGAAGTTACGGTTATTTTTTTTATTAATTTTTAATAATAAATATAGCAGTTATGCATGATCCACCAACACGCCGCGCAAAATTCCTCGTCCGTTGGTGTGATGGTCGATCGTACATAACTCATATATTTATTATTAAAAATGAATAAAAAAACTCTCTCAATCGTTCCTCGAGTTCTCGAGCAGCTAAGGAAGATATACTCTAAGCAATAAAAAGCAGAATAAAATTTTTAAAATACTCGGAGCCAGTGGTAATTAATCAGCGATTTCAGGGAACTATTGAAAACGTATTAATAGGTGGCGGTCGAACTCTGTCGAGATCAACGTCGGAAGTTCACGAAGAAGGACTCATTCGGTTGCAGCCGTTCCCTATTTCGGTCAATACACAAACTAATTTCGACAGAGTTCTCAATAACTTGCGTCCCGGTTCGAATCCGAATTCTAAGGCCGCGTACAGACTTGAGCACGAACGCGAATGAGGCAAGCCGAGGCAAACCCAAATGCCTCGGTTGGAAAAAATTGTGATTTTTGTCCTGTTCGTCCCGCATGAGGCAAGCCGAGGCAAACTGAGGCAAATTCAGGGAATTCATATATCATATCATATATACATATCATATGTATAAGGGAGAGTGGTAAATACGAACGCGAGGTAATCGCGAATGCGATGTTACGGCGTTTTAATAAATAAAAACGATGTTCCTTCTCCACTAGCTAATAGTTTAGGTTGTATCCAACACCGGGCAGAAAGTAATAAATACAGAACATATTATTTTCATCATGTTTCAAGTAATATTTTGTCCATTTCAACTGCATGTAATTACTGTTGAATTAATGATACAATTGTTGTTTTTTTAGTTGAAATAAAGCACTTTTATACCAACATTTTGTGACCAAGGCATTGCTTGAATTATGATTCTAACCTCTGAAATAAATTCTTTTTTATTTTTTGATGTCGTGGGGTATTCACGAACACCTCGGATGGGGTAATCTTGAACCTTCGAAATTAACAACGTTAACCGATTTTGATGAAATTTTCAGCATGTATAAAACTTACTTAAATCTACAAAAGACATTTTTGAATCTTCATTAAAGACTCAGAAAAAAATGTTGAAAAAACAACCTTTACTATTTTTTCGATATTCCGACCAATTGCAATTATTTTCTAATGCACAAGAACAGGAATTTGAAAAATATATTAGGTATAGGTTGTAGCAACATTTTTTTATGTGTTGACCATTGAAGTCGCGCTTGCTGTGCGACTTCTGCCGTATTTAGCACTCTGTTCGTGATTACCCCGCAGCAGTCGAATAATCACGAACATCAAGGGTTTTGCTTTTTCACTATAAAGTTGATTTTTATTATAATTTTTAAAAAATTCGTCGCAGTACTTTATAGATGAATAGTTTAAGTATGTTTGTAAATAATAAACCAATTCATATCTCATATAGTTTTCGTTTTGTTTGCTTCTTTGCTTAGGTGTTCGAGATTACCCCACTCTCCCTTATACGTGTATATGTATGTATGGACACCTGATTGGGTGCAAGTTCTATACGAGAAACCATAAGCATGCATCTCGCCAAACAGTAGTATGAACAATGAAGTGTCCGACCCTTGTTTCGGTCACTCAATCGAACAGCAAGTGCAAAAAAATCATAAATAAACGTGTATAGAAAGGGGCTCGTCTTCCCCTTGCTTTTGCCGCATGCCTCGGGCCGATCCAAAGTTATCGGATCGGCCCGAGGGCATGCGGCGAATGGTGCCGCGGCACGTCCTGCCTCGGAACGACACCCGCAATCAGCACGAATTAATTTTTTTTGACCGATAGCGTGCGGCGGACAGCCCCGAGGCAGCGGCGAACGGCCCGAGGCATGCGGCGAACGGCCCGAGGCATGCGGCGCACGGCTCCGAGCAATTCACAGACGTGCAACACTTGCATACGCATTCTGCCTCGGCTTGCCTCATTCGCGTTCGTGCTCAAGTCTGTACGCGGCCTAATGAAATTTCTCCATTAACGCCCCGAACATTGTCTCGAATTCAACACGTGTGAGTACACAGGTTCTTCCACTTGGTCGTTTTGTCAACGAACTCGGTCAATTCAATTTGCTCTTGCTTTCCCCGATGTGTTGTCAAACTCCCACCTTCCCCCTTCGATCAGCGAGTTTAATTCTTAGCAAGGATTGTATAAAAACAGATTAGAATAATCACGACGACGATTAAGAAATCCTACGTCGGTGTTTTGTTCGAATCGCCTAAGGGTTCGAACATCTGATCCGCGGGGTACCTATTAAAACCCTCTGAACAAATGGAGGAAGAGTTCCAAGGGATAAAATCCAGAATGAGATCCCTCCCACTTCGGAAGCTCTGGGTGGCTCCCAGCTTGCACTTGTCATCTTTCCCCCGTAAGCGCAGCTAATTTTCTGGCGAGCCGTTGCCGTGGCACGCTCAAAACTATTCGATATTCCATCTCATATTTCTCCGCGGTCGGGTGAGTTTCTCCATCTCTCGGGCTTATTCCGCAATCTCGGCGGGTTCATCGTCGAGATGTTTCGTTGCGGAGGGCGCCGGGCAAGAGAATGCAAAAGTGGAGGAAAAGGAAAGAGGAAGAATCCCAGGGAAGACGAACAAGCCAGCTTTATCGACTGGCCCGGCATATTGGAAGCTGAGCAGAGGGACCACACCCCCGGCTGGCTCGCGGTTGTTTATACTCCCGTCTGCCGCGTAATTTCTGCGGCGGCTGTACGACAAGCTCGCGGGGAAAATGCAAGGGAAGAGGAGGCGACGCGAGGAAAATTGTAAAAGTTGGTCGGCCGGCCGAGTCCAGGGATTCGCTGGCGAATGGGAACGTACCCGTAAGACGCGATAGTTTCCCGTGCAATTGCGGCTTGATCCCACGGAGCAACGAACAAATTGAAAGGGTATCATCAATTAAAATGGACACTTGCCACGGGTGGAAGTCTGTCTGTTGACGGCCTAGCGGGACGAAAGTGTAGCAAAATCGGGACCCATCCAAAATGAAAGAATCTTTGTCATAACACCAGCTACTGAGTCAAAGATAACGGAATGATATGGTAGGGTAAACGCACCAGTAAATGAACACTATTATAAAATTATGTTTGCAGCGCGATTAATCCCACGTGCTGCGAAAATTGTTTGGATATGAAGCAAGAAATGAAAAGAAGTCCCTAATTAATTAGCTGCTTACTTTAAATAACTTATTTTACTCATTTTAATAAAAAATGTCCATTCACTGGTACGTGTTCATTTACTGGTACATCCACCCTATGCAACTTTATATGTATTTCGTAAAAGTAACGATCTGCCGAACGTACACGAACCGGACGCTTATTAACCGATTATAACCGTACTCTGGCTCTGAAAAATCCTGTCGTTTATTCCCCCGCAGCGCTTTGCCTCGACGCACGCTTCAGCCGCTGCATTATGAAATTCCATTGGCCGGAATATTATGTATCTGATAATGTCGAGCGTCTGCAATAGGGGCACGTTGCAGATCACTGTGGATCGGTCAAGTGTAGAGGGTGAGCTGATGGGGTGCGTGAAACTCGTGAAGCGTAGATTCTCGCCGGTGTGTCGAGACACGAGACTATTCGTTATAAAGGGAACTTGTCTCGAGAGTGTTTAAAAGTCTGAAACTTTTAATTACAATGTCGATTCTTTTTTCCCATCTTGTCCCCGTGAAGAGCTTGTCCTCCGCAGGCCCTTAAAAGTTGCAGCACGAAATCCCAGCGAACGAAGGATAGCGACTCCTCCGTTACTAACAAATTTCCATGGTAACTTCCGAAACGTCAGGGGAAGAATTACGCGAGAAGGCTTCGGTGGAAGGAGGCCGCGACGCGACGCGACGTTCCGATCGAGTTATATCCTGGCCATACGAGTCACCAATGCATTAAAGCCAGCCTCTATCGACGCACGGCCAGCCACGCGAAAGAAACCGTCTCGGGCTGGATTACGGCAGCTTTCTCGCTGGATGCAAAAATATTTGCGGGTCCTCATAGAAAGCCTCTTTCCCACTTCTCCGCCTATCGTTCTCCCTTGGCCCAGTCGCCCCTCGTTCCTTCCCTTTCAGACTCCCCGCAATAGCGGGCCGAACACGCTGAAAACATTTCATGGGAGAACTGTGTCGTAAAGAACGAGCAACAACCGTGCTCTGGCTTTGAAAAACGTCCCGTCGTTTACTCCCTCGCAGCGCTTTGCCACGATACACGCTTCAGCCGCTGCATTCTGAATTCCATTGGCCAGAATATTATGTATCCGATAATGTCGAGCGTCTGGAACAGGGGCGCGTTGCTTTTGCACGACGGAGGCTCGTTTTGTCGTTAGTTCCCGAAACACGGATGCTATTATATTCTATTAGTCGATGCAACCTTTCTGCCTCTATCGCGGGAATATCGACCTTTTTTTGCACGCGTTCGATATAAAGTTCGGGGTCAAGCGAGCCATTCGTGTACCGAATGTAAAGCACCTCGTTCCACCGTTTCCACGTTCATCCCTTATTCAGTAGCAATATTGTTGGAGCTAGCAAATGCACGCGATATCCATCATCCGCGCAAACATTTGTAGCCGATAAATCGTATGATTTCTCGGAGATATTCGGAAATTTCAATCTCGCACCACGATGTCGACACTTTTATCGCGCGCGCAGTTTCGATGGCTGTACGGTTTATTTGTCGGGGGTTCCCAAATCGCCCGCGAGTCATTGCTTCCTTAATCGTAATATTAAACCGATTGTTTATCAGCCTCTGATACATTGGACTGGCAATTGCGTCGATCCTCTCGCGGTAGGAGTTTGATAAACTTGATGTGAGGAACGCGAACACCGAGGGTGGATATTTACAAGTTGCGTCGGGAGAACGCGCGTCGAGGGATCACTTGTTCAAGAGACACGGTAGTGTCTCGCGCCAAATATATATATATATATATGTATATGCGCAGCGCGAGACACAGAGTATCTATTACGCCACGACTCGCTATCAAGAACCCTGAGATTATCGAATCTCAATAAGGACTGATCCGATTAGATTTTGAATGGTCTTAATGGATAGCTTGGGTTTGATTTACATCAGAAAAGTGTCTTCGTTTTGTTCCTACGTGCCTTATGAGCTGAGATATTTCGATGTAAAGTTGCAATTTGCTGAATTTTATGTTCTGAAAAATTAAGCATCGTCATCGTCAAGTGTAGGCAAGAGGGGAACATGAAAGGGAGAGGAAATGTCTCCAATATGCAGGTCGTTCATTGGATGATGGTTTCGGCTCTTTCGGCCAATCGCGTAACAATTGTTGTCACGTGACAGCCAGTAGAGAGCACATCTGACGAGGTAAACGTAACCTCGCTAGTGTCAAACAATCATAACCTGCCTAGTGTCAGATAAGGAAACTTGTCTATATTTTTTAAATGTCACGAGTTTTTACACCATATAGGACACTGAACTATTGTCTCAATTAACGAGGTAAGTCGCCAAATTTTTTTAATAGACTATTTATGTCGAGCTAATAGAAACAGAGGGGACGCATAGACTTGAAAGTTGTCCGGAGAAGGTTCGACAGAGAAGCATCTTGTTTCGCACAAGCACGGTGTAATAGACAGGTGTACCGACTCTATACCTTTAACCCCAACGATTTTGTGTGCCGGAATGACGGAAAGATGGGAGCGTCTAGGAAACACGGTGCCGACGGGACGAAGCACGTTTTCGTTGAACGCTTTGCACCGTCGCGACGGAACACTTCCGCGTGGCGCTTCGCTGCATTACGCGATGCACGAGGCGCGGCAACTTGCAAGTTGCAAGTTTAAACGGCCGCGTGTGTGCCCAACAACTCTAAACAACGTGGCGCATCGTGGCGCATACCGCCGACCTAATTCCCCTTCGCAACTTCTAAGACACTCCCCGTCCATTTCCATTGCGTAAATTGTAAAATATTAAACTAATGTCATCTTCCATTCGTCCCGTTCATTGCAATCGCGGTACTCCCAACACTCATCTCAGGCCGAGGCGATTATTGGATAGGGAAGCTTGAACCTGAAAGCATCTTTGAAGGAAACGTTGTCGTGGGTTTGCGATGCATGGGTCGTTATTGAAAAGCATGTAACGTACCAGCCCAGGCGTGCACAGCTGAATGCCCGCCTGGCAAAAATTTTCGGGTGCGTGCGGAAAGAGCATCGTAAATTTCGTAAAGCACCTCCATGAGCAACAGTGCCGTGTATGCCGTGGTGGGGAGTGTTCGTGAGTGAAGTGTGCCGCTGAACGTCAGCAACACACCTTACAGTTTACACGCATACTGCGACAGCTAATGGCCACAGAGTGGGGGATCTGCTCATGGCGTCGCTCTTCGCTTTGCTCACGAGCAATCGAGAGCGCTCTTGCCCGCCACAGCCTTGCTGTGCAGGCCTGTACCAGCCCCACCATGGGATCGCGAGCGTAGTGTTCGCCAGCTCCACCAGAGGTCTGATCTTCTTAACTCTTTCTCACAAGTTCTAAGTTCCAGCCTCGTTCTTATATATAGGTACGAGTTCGAAGTTTATTCTTCTTGGCCCCCATCAGGGATGCCAGGGGTACTGGTCAGCGCGTTGTGTTCAACACTCTCTCTAGTGTTGACGTTTGAAAAATAGGCACATATGTACACTAATTACAGCGATATATACTAATATAATACTAATATACACGCCAATTCATGCGATGCGATGCCAGCAACACAAATATATTATACCGTTATTGCTGTAAGGTGGTGGTACCCCTTCTTTCTACAAGACGGGAGAACCACTCCTCTCTTCTTCTTCATCTCCTCTTCCTTGATCTTTAAAGGCGTCAATCCACCTGCGCCCCGCACAGTTTACTACTGCCCCCCCCCCCCCTCATTTCTCGTCCAGCAACGGCGGTTCCGGGTGTTGCTACACGTTTGTAAACGAGAGAGAGGAGAGGACTCTATTATGAAGCCCCCCAATCCCCAATTCGATGACGGAGAATCGTGGATCGATGACGAAATCGATGATGGAGCGCTTTGCGGTCGACGTTCTTCTGCTGGACGCCTATCAATAACCCTAGACGGCAGTGGTAGCGGTGATAATGCTTGGAGGGGGTGATAGATTAGAGCGATCAGGAATGAGAAACGATGGCGGATGGGGACAATGCTCATGCTACTATGCCTGGGCAGCAATTGCCTGGGATGCTCGCAATGGCTTCCGAGTTGCGTGCGGACTCCACTCGCCAGAAGAATAGTGCCAAGCGAAATTCCCACTGGCAATCCAAATCTGCCATCTCCGCTAACTCCAAAAGCGAAGCTCTATTTCAAAGCCATTTTAGAATAGGTAATTTCGAAGCAGAATAATGGAAATGGAAACGAACTTATCAAACAGAAGGGGCTCGCTTTGATCAGCGAGAATCGTGCGTGTTAGCGAAGCCAACTTCGTTGCATAGAAATATCGTTTGAAAAGAAATCTAGCGGAATCAGAGCGGATATTGTAAATGACATTGTATCTGCGGAAGGACAACGTTGAAAAGATTGTAAAATATTTAAAAGCTTGAAAGTCCAAGTTTCTCATGTCTTGGGAGTTCTGTAGTTGTTCGCTTTTTCAATTCTGAAATATTATTTCCGTTTGATTTGCGACCAACCCGAACGATATATACGTTCCCCCGTCTGAGCATAAGATCCCGTTCACAACCGGATCGTAAATTTCCCGCGACTTTCCATCACTGGCTTCCCAAACCTGTTGTTAATGATAACGTCCTCCGCGCGTATAGCAGAAGCGGAACGCGAATATGTATTCGGTGGGGCTCATACGTTTTCCCATCCATTCCACGTCCGAGTTGACGATGCGTTCGGCAACAATTCGGTATGCCGCGACCATAGCCGGTAATGAATACCGGCAATTATGTAGGTGGCGAAGTACACAGCGTAAATTAGTGATTCCCGAACCAGATGATAATTCTTCGAGATCGATGCCACTGCGTCAAGCATTGCACTCGTCCTATCGTGCGAGCTCTGGAACAATGGAAGTCGATACCGGCGTTCTCTATCCCGGATCGGCAAGTGTTGAAAGAGATAATAATTGGGAAAATGCTTGGGAAACGATAGAAGTGGATGAAGATTCCCATCGAGGAGGTATTAATTTCACGCGCCTCGAGGATCTGGGAAAGAAGGGCCAGTCGCGGGAAACCCGTTGATGGAAACTGCGAATTAATTGGGTCAGTTGGAGATTAACCCGTATCCTAAACGACGCGGGGTCCATTTTAACAGGGAGGGGGGCGAGGGGCCAACCTGTTGAGGATATAAAAGCGGGGGAAATCTAGTTACAGCCCGATCGAATCTTTTCCCGCGTTTAATCCAATTAATTTCCACTCATCTCGCTGTTCGATTCCTTTAATTCGCCCCGGATAATTGGAACGCGAGCGGGTAGCAGAATTTTCGCAGTCGCAGTTTCCCGATTTATCTTTGGGCTTGGGTGGTGGAAATCAGGGGTTGCTCGGGGGCGCGGCACGAATTACGGTTCACGGGATCGAGCAAAGTCTATTCCATCTGTCCCGACACTCTCATTTGCATCCGTTTCCCGCGGATCGGTTTCTCGGAACCCCGTCACCGGGAAACGCAGCGCGAATTCCGCTCGGGTTCATTAGAGTCCGTTGGCTTAATGTCGCGCGTAATGCCGCCCGGCTCGGCACGGCTCCGGCTTCGCTGGAAGAAGCCCTCTTAATGGAAAGCACGAATCGTGGAAATTGGGAAGGAACGGCGGGGATCGATCGTAGCTGCGGTCATCGTTCGCCCGCTGCATTCCAGTCACTTCCGGTGTCCTGGAGCGAGTAAAACAATTACCACGTCCCGACGCGTTTCATGGACTCGCGTTGCTCGTTCGATTGGATGCACTCGGCTCTCCTGCACTGTTGTTCGTTAGCGTCGGTTGCTCGGCACTTTCGCTCGACACTCCGATGAAATATAAATTACAGAAGAAAAGTGGCCGACGATCTCACAAGAAGAGGCTTTCAGGTGTCCGCTTCCCATTGCTTTGGTTTTTGGAGATGTTTTATTGAACCGAAAAATAAGAAATAGGTGCCTTTTTATTTTTGCCCGTTTGTATATTTAGGGGGCGTAGCCATCCCTCAAAGTCCACAACAAGAGGTACACAAGTTCCTATTGTTAGTTTAAAGAATTTTATAATATTGTGATGAATGAAAGTTGGTATAAACATTTTCGTCATAGTTTGCTGGTGATGATCTTCTTGTGGCCAGTCACGTTTGAACTCCCAGCCTCTTCTTATGAACTTTAAAGGGTGCTTTCACCCCTTAAACATGCAAACAAGCCAAAATAAAGACACCTGCCTTTTATTTTTCGGTTCTCTCAAACACATCCAAAAACCAAAAACGGTAATATTCCATGGGAATGAAAGAACCCGGGGGGTTGGAAGCAGAGAAATTTCACGGGGCTGTGACAGCCTCTGGTTCGAAAGGGTGGTTTGCATCGGGTTGTTAACGACAGCGGCACGGTTTGCGAGTGCAGGGCTATCCTGCCTGGATACGGCCAGTGCCAGGCAATTGTTTCCCGCGGCGTGTAAAAAGTCACGCAACGAGAGCATTATCGCGTACAAGCGGCGCAAAAAGCCCCGCGTTGCCGTTTAATTGCTGGCGCGGCAAAATGGAAATGGAAATTCTAATCTCAATAATACGACTGAAAAGCGATCTAATTTCCACGCGCTACTGCGGCTCGGGCTGCTTTTACGGTTATTGCTGCGCCCGTTGATATTTTCGGAGAATATTATAGCTTTCGAATGACGCGTACGTGCAACGGCGTTACGTGCAGCGATGCGCAGTTTCAGCTCCTCGGCGTGACTCGGTTATTCGCGCGAGCTTCCGGCGGTTGCTCGAACCATTCTTGGGGATGCGACACGAGGTGCGACCCGGAACGTGGGACATTTTCTTGGAATCGATTCGGCATAGTCGAATAAAGAAAAAAGCTTCCGTAGTAATAATAATAGTATTACACCATCGATTAATATGATGCATTAGTGTACTGTTAATCCAACTGTAGTACGTCTCAGAGTTGAAGGGATAAAAATATTTTTAATGCTAATTAGGTGATTATAACAATTTATTTAAAGAATAAAATCCAGTTTTCTTTTTATCTCCCTTTTCCTTTTTCATTGGGGGTGCCAGGCCCTTTGGCCCCTCTCTGATTTAAATCTTGCATTGAAATATATTAACCTATTATATAATTTATCTATATATGCTTATACAATTCGTATTTCGTATGAAGGTCTGGCGGATTTTTCAAAATTTATTGGCGAGGAAATAGTACTAATGGGCTATGAGAATAAGTTATAATAATGTGTGCTGTATGTTTAATAGCAGCTAAGTGTTTAGTTACACGCTATACATACTACATCTCCCAAACACAGACTCGAGGCGCCTGCGGAAGGCCACCCGTCTTACAGCCGAGCGCGTTAGATGGTCTACTAACCGCGTACATTGTGAGGCACTTAAACGCGTACACCTAAATATCTGTGTTGCTTTTAACCTATTAGCTGGGTAATTTCGCCATCAGCAACATCTCTAGTGTATTAAAGATTTTATGTTGCGAAATAATGCTTATTTAGTGCACAGTAAACATTTTAATTCAGTGTCTCCCTACCTTTTTTGAGTCGCGATCCCTTTTAATATTATTCAAATAATCTGCGAGCTCCCCACCTAAGGCAAGGTAAATTTAAAAAGGTAAAGAGAATAAATTAAAAATAGGTATTTCAGAATATAATTCTAACTAAATAATAATAAAAAAAAACCAAGAAACCGCGAGACCCCTCAGAAAACAGTTCGCAACCCCACCGCTTGGGAATCACTGTCTCAATTCATCTTATCCAACGCGGAGGGATTTTCTAATGACGTATAAACTCGTATTTCCCAGTTAACAGGTTAGTAATGAAAAAGGTGTCTGAGGATTGAATCGCAGAGTTTGGAGAGTCTGGCATAGAGACAAGAGCAGACTTCTCCAGAAGGCGCGTGGATAAGCAAGCAGCAGGAATAAGGGAACGGAGTAGCTGAAGGAAGCTCGTGGAGCGTGCAGGAGACGAGCACCGTTGCCGAGCATCCCTTCCGCGTGTAATTCCATTTACAAAGCTTCCCATTTACCGGCCAGCAATTCTCGTGTTCCTTGCCTTCCCATTTTCAGCCCCGTGCACCGGTGCACGGCTGTTTCAGGCTCACGTGTGCGCCGAGCGTTGCGGCTGCGCGCCAGTATCTAAATCTTGCTGGCGACACCGCGCCAGCATTGTTGCTCGCGCTGGATCGTTACACCACTTTATCGAATGAGCACCAGCCTGGCCGCAGCCTTCGCGAACAAAGTGAGCTCCGGTAAATCGATTCCTCTCGAACGCCGCGCTTCCATCCGATAGCGCTGGTCCAGGCTGCATGCAAAAGAGCCGCCCCCCCCACCTCGTTGCATTTTACCATGCACGATTCCTAGGGGAAGGAGGGATTTTGAAATTGTTGCACGAAATGGAACTAAAGGAGAGCTCGAAGGCACGTGGCTTGGCTATTTAAGAAAATATTCCAATGCCTCGATGGATACTGATTTGTTCTAACGCAGTGGTCCCCAACCACATTCTCAGGCTTCTTCACCTTATCTAGAGACGCGGTAGCGTCTCGACGCCAAGTACACGAAAAAAAAAAAAACACCCTGTATATGTCGATCGAACTGTCCCTGCCGCTACCGTGTATCTTTACTCGTCGCGGAGGCATTCTGACACTTATTTCATTATATCTTATTACGCCTGCAATATTTTCTAAATTTAAAGGCATTTTTCTTATGTAAACCGCATATCAGCTTTCGAATAAGACCAATTTCAATAAAATCGGTCCACG
This sequence comes from Andrena dorsata, assembly GCA_929108735.1. Lineage (NCBI taxonomy): Eukaryota > Metazoa > Arthropoda > Insecta > Hymenoptera > Andrenidae > Andrena > Andrena dorsata. The sequence continues at coordinate 77,511,295 of OV815488.1, read as the reverse complement.
CATGCTAGAGATATCGTAATATCGTCTCATGGAAATGTCATTTCTGGTAAGAAAAATTTTTCTTCTCCAGTCGAAATTAAATTTACATTACCTCACATGGGGGAGAGGGAATCGCAGGTTATTGAAATATTATGAAAGGGGGTCGCGACTCGAAAAAGGTTGCGAAGCACTGCTACAACACTATTTCTATGGTTACCCATGAACTTGCCCCAGTGTTTCGATACTCAAGTATACCTACACAGCTGTATTGGATCACGAGGCAGCAAGCGATCAATTCAACCCCCCTTTTTAACACTCTCCTTGTACAGATTGCCATACTTTGAACAAGCAAATCTTGCATGCCGCTACACCGATGCAGCGTGTTACAGCTCGGTTATGGCGCATGCAAATGTTGCTCTCATATTCCACGAGAACGCGGCCGATGCCATAAATCGCGACGAGATTTTCCTGGCCACGGAACACCGAAACTCCATTTAACGGCCGTTGTATCGTACATTATGCCTAATTGTAAATCGGACGCGTGTAATAATCGCGGGGCTCCGGCCGATCGGCGCGCGATCATCTTGCTTGCAACTTGGCCCTGCCTCGCTCGCGACTACCTGTAAATCCAGCACGGCAAGTTTGAGCCCACTTTTCGAGCGTAACGTTGCACCGATTATGTCGACGAATTGTCGTGTGTTTACGGCCTTATCGGGCTATGGCGCTTGCATGCTGCAAATTTCTTTATCGTCGGTGAAAGAAAGTCGGAAGGGAACTTAATGGATGAGTATCGCTAGAACAGCGCCGCGGAGAAACGTTTACAATAATTCTTCATTTCAGTAAGGGGAAAAGTGTCTATAAACGGTTTATTTTTTATTATCAATTTTTAGGATTTTTTGCAAACATAGCAATGTGCTAATGCTTTCAGAACTTTAAGTGTACTTTATTTAACGTTATAATAAGTAATGAAAATTTTTATGACAGTAAAATTGTGATAAATACAAGAGAAGTAGAGCAGTGTCTTAAATAGGTTTTTTTTCGAAGTGCAAAACGACACCGGTAATTGTAGCGTCTCTGGTAGTTACTTATTTGAAACAGACGATACGATTTTTTTCAATTTTTTTGACTATTGTAAGAATATGAACCTAAATGGCGTAAAATCTGCATATTTTAAAAACGGCGCGACTTCAAACAATCAAGTATGATTTTTGCAAAAACTTTGCGCTTTATTTGTTTAATACGAATAGTTAAAATCCATAATTTGGTTCAACCTTCAGGTTCATGTTTTGAGGAATATTATACACTAAAAGTGTGCAAAATTTGAAGTTGATCGGTCAAATAGTTTTCGAGTTATCCCCGGCGCCAATTTTGAAAACGTGGTTTCGAGAAAAACGCGTTTAGAGTCAAGAAAAATTGTACTTTACTTATACTTCCAGCTGCCGCAGGCTAATCTGCTATTCCTGGGCCATGCAATAGACCTGAAATATTTTAGAAACGATTTATGGAATTTTTTTGTCGATTTTTCGGTCGATTTATAGAGTGTTCTCGCCTTAACACGCAAAGATCTCCTACCAGTGAATTTAAAAGCGACTTCTAAGCTTGTTTTGAAATACCTGGTAATCGCAATTGCCACGTCGCCTCTGTTGGGGCGAAAAAGTTTATTATTAAAGTGAAGAGTGCTCCGCCGAAAGATAATTCTTTTGATCCAGCAACTCTGGCAAGCAATAAGAGCGGAAAGAAGAATGGTATCCCCAGCCTCCGCGCCGTTTTAATTAAATTTTAATTAACCGTTCGTTAGGGCGACTCGAGTGAATTTAAATCGAGGAAATTTAACGGTACTTCCTTTTGAAGAAAGCGCTAATAACGAATCTCCCGAAAGACGTTGTCAGCGTCGCAGTCGCTGGAACAACGTTTCAAAGTCGTTCGCGCTGGGAGGGGAAACCAGAGGGGCGAAATAAAGAGTGTGGCGCGGGCTGGTGTCTATAAATCGCGGGAGGCCGAGGTATCGAGCAATTTGCGGCCGTGTATCGGCACGAAAGGGCCTGCCGGAGCTCTTTCCTTTCAGACGTTTCACGTGCTCGCATGAATCAAGCGTTTTGCAGAGGCGCTCGATAAATTTTCAACCGCATCAGCGTAAAAACCGTCGCCGCCTATTGTGCTGGGAAAACGGGTCGACTCGGCTGAATCCACTGACCGGGGGCAGAAGAAACAATCCAGCGAATTTTAAAATCCCAGCCATCGAACCTTCGACGCGGGCAAAAACCGTGTTTGCCGAAGTTGCATAATTCTAAGAGAGCTGCGGGGTGGTTTACGCGCCGTTCCAAGCTTTACGGGGGCAAGAAGGGACTTGAGCACGCTAATGTCGATAATAAAGGGCGGACGTTTGAATCGAAACGAGAGGAACGGCGGAGAAGGTCGTAAGACTCGTAAGAGAGGAAAGAGAGCTCGCTTACCAATCGAAGGAACAGCGACTTCGTCCCCCGCGAGTAAAACGTGTGTCAGGAGTTGATGCTGGAGGAAAAGTGCGGGTGGGAAATTGCAGAGGTGACGGAGGACGGATCAAACAGCACGCGCAGTTTTTCTTTCGGGACAATACCAGATTACGTTGGCGTTCCAGTAACTTTGTACGAGGGAAACTCGCGCGATATTTCTCCTCGCATTACCGTCGCGCCGCACGGAAGCTCGTCCCTCTACGATTTCTCTTTCATCTACGAGAAACTTCCGATGGAAGAGGACGCTCGTTTCATCCGGCGGAACACCTTGCTGCATTTCCTTTCCCTATCTACCGGATGGAATAAAATTTCAACTCCCGGGGACAGAGTTCTCTGACGATCCCTGAGCAAATGTTCCTTCGCTTCCTTCTCCCTCCCATCCCTCTCAGGTTCATTCTCACATTCCACAATTGTGGGACTAGTGCTCCTTTTGGGGAAAAAATCGCTTTGTATCTGAGGGAAGGGAATGTGTCTACTTAGTAGCTCCGTTTGCAGAGAAATATGGCAATATGGAGTCGCCAGACGTTTCGTGTAAAATACCTGAAGACAATTTTCTGTTTCCCTAATCGATAAGGACAGGAACGTGCAAATGGCGATAAATTTTTTAGAAGACAGCGTCGCGACGCTCGGTTATACCAGATTCTCGGTGGCTCGATAGCGAGCTGGGGGTTGGTTAAGAGAAAGTCAGTCGACTCATGGTGAAACGGCGCAAAACCCCGTGCACGGAACGAAACAAAACGGGATCGGCTTCCCTTTTCCTTCTAATTGACGGCGCCGACTCGCTTAAAGTGCTGTTCAAAGGCTCCCAGTCGATTCTGTATGCACCCCCCGGCAGGGGGTTGAAGTTGTTAACATGCGTCGGGACTCGGAACAGAAACAGGAAAAAAAGTGAAGGCTGGGGAGTCGATAAAGGGAGTGGATTCCGCTGAAAGGAACTCGACTTTGCGATGGAAACGTCGCCGAGCTCAAACACGTTCACTTGAAAAACCCTCGCTTTAGAATGTTTCAATAAATAAACTGAGCTAACTCGAATATATTCACTTCAGGTAATCGGGGGAGAAGATGCCGAAGGTTTCTTATTGAATTTATAAAAATTTGATGTATATGTTTCTATCGAATCAACAAAGTTTATTTGTTATTTAAATAATATACTATAAAACGAACAGTACTAAATTAACAGAAACTAAATATCATCCAATAAAAACAACAATTTTTCTCGTACAGTATTTGATATCTTATGCCGCGTTTACACCAAGGCGAACACGAACAAAAACATTGTTCGCGAACGTTTTCGTCTGTTCTTGCCATGTCCACACCGCCGCAAACATGAACAAAACTCAATGTACGAATCGTATGTGAACGTTTTGTTCTATTTGCAGCGGTGTGGACACACCAAGAACAGACGAAAACGTTCGCGAACAATGTTTTTGTTCGTGTTCGCCTTGGTGTAAACGCGGCATTACACCCAATTACCTTACTCGTACAGCTATTTATGCAATTTATCTTAGAAAATTTGCAAGCATTGCGTTGTTACCGTTACTTCTTTCTGTTCCAGGCTCGACCAGCCGGTGACCAGCTCCACGTCCGCAATGGACAGCAAAAAGGTTCGTATAAATACAAAGCAACTTAATTTATCCCAGCAAACGATAATTCCACACGCGCACACCAGCAACGAAAACATTAACACCCCCAAACAAGGGGCTTTGTAAAAATAAAGGAAAACGGGGATTTATTCTTTAAATAAGTTTTTATAATCCCCTAATGAATTTCATTGAACTTGCGTTAAAAATATTTTTATCCGTTCAACTGGGCACCCCGCAAGATTAAAACCTGAGTGCGCCACTGCACACCAGCATATACATTTACACTTCGCTTTCCCTCCCCTTTGTCCATTTACTAGAAACCCATCAGGCTTAACCTAAGCTAAATACTTGGATCCCACTAGGATTATCGACACTTTCAGTAACGTTTATCCCCTTCTAACGATTCTTCAGCATCGATTGAATACACGGCTCGTGGATAGACGCCTAGAGATTGAGTAGCTATCGCTTTAAACAAATACTCGCGGAGATTAGCAAAGCTTGCGGCGGCTACGGAAGATCCTGGGTAGCTGGACCAGCTCGCAGCAGTTGCATAGTTCCATGGAAGTTGGAGGAATCGATACGCGACGCGTCACGCGGCTTTATAGTAGCTGTAAAGGTTTCCCGTGGCCCTGATACGGGACTCTGTCGGAGTTAACGATGTCGTTTGAAGTTAACGCGATTAAATCGACGCGATAAGGGACTGGAGTTAATGCAGAGAATCCCGGCGAATCGACCGGCAAACTTAAGCGTTTTCAGTTACATCGTTTCAGCGTTAATTACCAGTTCGTGGGGCACTTGCATTAGCAACGTTCACAATCAGCGCCATTATTCGCGTTCACACGGTTCATATTCTTGCGTTCTGCTGCTATTAGACAGATGTTTGCCAAAGCAATGATCCGTGATCAAGTACCGTTAAGGAGCTAAGTAGTTTTCCATCATTTTAAAGGACTTCCAGCTTTAACATTGATTTTTAACGAAATATTACCCGAAATCATAGACTTCTTTCTTACTAAAAGATAAATTTATGTTTAAACTTTAAGGAACAATTTTAAAAAGTCGGAAATAAGTATAACTTAATTAATCATAAGCTATGGAATAATAAGGTAACTGGGAACTAAGTATGTAGTTTTCGATCATCTAAAATACACCGAAACTAATTTCTCATCTTAAACATTTATTTTCACGGAAACTCAAAATACTAACTGCTTCCGCACACCACATATACACTTTAGAATTACCAAATTTCTTTAGAAATTATTTCGAACAATTATTTGTTGACATAAACTTACAAGAACGATTTATTTCATGAATTGATAAAAAATGAATGACCGATCAAGAACTACTTAGTTTGTTTAACAGTACTTGTCATAGAACTTCATTGGGGAAAGTAGACTCTCAGAACCATCGATCGCGATTAAATATGACCATCCACTTTGCGTTGCATATGAAACATTGTAGTCACTTTAGAACTACAGGTGTTTTCGATGTTCGACAACCCGCCGTGACCCAGCCGCGAAATATGATGACAGAAGATTGGACAAAAAATGTCTGGCAGCCGCAAATGAGTGCAAAACGCGAGAGCAAGTTGCAACAGTTCTAGGCCAGACGGCTGGGAAAGTTAGGCGGCGACAGCCAAGCGCGGCAGAAAAAGGAAGGAAGGATCTGAGAAGTTTGCACGCCGCTTTTTCTCGAGCCTCGAAACAAAGTTTCCCCGAGGATCGTCAGTCAGAATACGTGGCCCGGGCTGGTCCCCCGTCTCGAGTTTAGAGTTCCGAACTGGTCCTTGTCTCGAATCGCGCGGGTCTGCCGACTTCCTAATTCAACGAATTACTTAAGCGAATCTCTGCTTCCGCGACGGAAACTTCGCCTCACAGATTTTCCGTCTCGAGTTCCGCGGCAAAACAAACGCTCCTCGGAAAAGAACTCAGCCCTGTTTGCCTCCGCTGTCTGGATAGGTCACGGGAGACCGCGCGACCACCGGAGTGCTTGTTTGTTCCGCTGGCGGGTCTTTTGCATTTCCGGGTCTCCGGTGGAAATTGCGATTAAATCACAAGTGGCCGGTCGCTAAACGATTAATGATCGTTAATAGCGTTAGCTAATATAAAACGATTTGTCGCGGTGCTGAAGAGAGTTCGTTGACTTGGTGGGAAGTGGCGCGCGGAACGATCTGCAATTAAATCAATTCCCGGGAATCGGATCGGCGAAATTTGACGAGTGGAACGGAGTTGCTCGAGTGCGCTGGTCGGGGGTAGGTCCGCTACCTTAATTGAGCAAAAGGAGAGAAAAATGGACGTCGGGGCTTTCGCGAGTTTCTCGGAGCGTGTCTCGGGCCAGCTGATGGACTCGCTGGAAAAACTTGAGGAGAGCCTCCTCGTCCGAGCAGGGCAAGTGTTTCCCAGGGAAATCGGTCCGTGGCCTACGCTATGCAAACTGACGGGGAAGCCGATTACGCCGGGGAAGTACAAGAAACGCTGGCTCCAGTCTCGTTTCGACCAGCTCGTTAGCTTGTCCAGCAGTTCCGCGAAAATCGTGGAAAACCAGGGACTCGTTTGTTCGCTGACCTTTTGCGCCGGCCCTAGCACCAATCAATCGGTTTAACTGGGCACGAAGGCACGCTGAGAGCCCGATTCGAGTTATTTACAGGGATATTGGACGTTAATCTTTGATTTTTCTACGCCCTCGCGCAGTCTGACCTGATCGATCCGAACCACGCTTCGGAGAGCTTTGGAACGAACGGGGGTAAGGGAAAATGTTGTGCCAACGAAAGTATTTAGCGAGTGTATGGCAATTGTTACACCGCTTTGGAAATAAAAGGTTACGGTTTAAACTGCCACAGTAAATGTTAGGAATAAGTACTGAGTTACGATCCCTGTCGATTCCCATCGTAAATTTCGACTCGCAAAATTGTTCCATCGACGACGTCACCGCTACAATTTACGTGCCATTTCGCTTTAATAATAAATCGTGGGAGACCTTTGCTGGACTCCGTACTGACTGATTGGGACAACGAAAACGATAATCATTTCCAATTATACGAATTTCCGGGACCTGGCAATTATGTAAATTGAATCGAAATTTATTGAGCGTTATCTGCGAGCCAAATATTTCTATTGTCCACGGCGAACTTATCCCGGTATCATTTAAATTACTGCGTCATCCCTGGGATAGCCTGACCCCGTTCACTGTTCTGCATTTAAAAAGAAATTATACACCACTATTTTCGCAGTATTCTGTCGTCCAAGCTGTATTATACATTCATTACCCGTAGAAAAGCGAAAAAAGCTGTCAGCTTACAAGTACACAAGATTTATATAAATCTGATATGTCTCTACGCTCCGAAAACTCCATCACTCAAATATTAAACCTCTCGCAGTATAATTTAAGGAAAGCTTAAGGCAGTCATTCCCAATCTGTGGGTCGCCAAGTGTTTTCTGGGAGGTCGCCACGGTTATTTTTCGTTGACATATTTTAGCACTTGCCTATTAATTTTAATATGGTTACATTGCCATATCTTATTAATAATTTCACTGATTTTTCAGAAATAAAAGGAAGGATATATTTACCTTATCTTATATGAAGAGTAGGGGTCGTACATTATTAATTATTTGAATATTATGAAAAGAAATCGTAACACAAAAAGGTTGGGAAACACTGGCTTAAGGGGTTCCGTAAAGTGGGGGAACATTGGCATGTTTTTTGGAACATTTTGCTATATAACATAAAAAAAATAACATTTTTACATTTGCTTTAAGTATCCTATCATAACATTGCATTTTTAGTGAATGCACTACAAGTGTCAAAGTGCATAAAATTTTTGTCCTTATCCTTCTTTAATACATGCTAAATAACTGCCCCGTAACCGGATAACATTAGCACATCATAGATAAATAGCACTAAAATGTTAAAATTTTACCTCATCTGAACTTACATTGACACTTAAATTTATTTTTTTTATGTTCAATGCACTCTATTTTATATTCTTTAAATTTTTATATTTTTTTAATTATCATTGTTAAATTTGCTTTATTCTATTACAAGTGTGAAAATGCATAAAATTCATTTCCTTTTCCTTTTTAATAGCTGTTCAGTAGATGCCAATGTTACCCCGTGCTGCCAATGTTCCCCCAGTTTACGGTAGCGCAGCAAACGAAAAAGCCAGCTATCAGTGGACGCATCGTTAACACCTCCAGTTCGGAAGCACTCTCCCAGCAGAGGGCCATTTGTCGCGCCCTTACACGAAGCCCTGTCGATGGTGCTTGAATATTAAAGAGTGTAAAAAAAAAAATGATTGCAGGTTGTCCAGGCGGCGGCGGTTCCGGTGCCTGTCCAGGTACGTAGCAAGAACGATGGCTCGGGGGTGGCGGCGTCGGTGTCGGGTGTTCGCAGACGCAGCGGCTCCCAGGGTTTACGATCGCCCGCCGCGAAGAGGCCACTCTCTGCCCCCGTCGCCCTTCAGGGCTGGCTCCACAAACAGGGCTCCGAGGGTCTCATGCTCTGGAAGAAACGGTGGTTCGTCCTCTCCGAGTACTGCCTCTTTTATTACAAAGGTCAGCCCACCCTCGTTTTCTTTTCCTCGGAACTGCGTGTCGTCTCTTGTTTTTCGCTAAAGAAACCACTCTCCTCCAGCATTTCTAGCTCCTTCTTTCGCCTCACTGTTCAAGGGACACCAGTCACGACCCTCCACGAAAATTTCGCCACTCGTACGTAATTCTGTCTGCCACGGTGGCTTCGCGTGCTTCTCCTTAACCTTCTCCTTGTATTTACCCGTCTTTCCTCTTTTGCTTCAAGTTGCGGATGCGCGTGAAACTTTCTGTGTCTCTCTAAAACGTGTGTGCCTCTTCGGTTTCAATTATGTGCTTGCTCTTCGTTTTTACTGCGAAGACTGACTAGAGGAGTTTCCTCTGCGCGAAGTAACTTGTTTAGAAATTCTGTTTCTTGATTTCGGTAAATCTGAGGCGCAGAATGCTTCTGAATTGAAATAGTAGCTGGACCTATAATACTTTTCCCTGGAAGTCTGGTGAAGCGAACAATGGAAACCACGGTGGGAAGTAGTATGAGCGTGTAACTGGTCAGGCAGCAGCATTGAGTTACATAGTACCTCGCTACTAGCTCCCATTTTCCTCTACCAAACCGATAAACAAATGAACGTGCATGCATCGCGGAGAAAATAACCGTCTTCCCTTATGACGTTTCAGTTGTAAAATTGCGCAGGTGTAATTTTTACGGAAGGAAACCGTTGTTAATGTTTGCCAATATATATTGTTATCAACACCTCGATTTTCAGTGGAATTCCTACCCCCAATAAGAGGATCGTAATGAAATTAACAATTTCTCTTTCCTGCTCGCTGGCTACGCGAGAAGACTTTGGCACAGCCTCAACCTTCATCCCGCGGGCTCTCCTTTATTTTTCACTGCTACACTCCACCAATTTCTTCCCCCGCCGTGCTTCCTCCCACCCTCCTCCCCTTCAGCTTTAACTCTTTTCCACCAGATCGTTCCCCGGCAACACTAATTACGCGAGTTTCCCGATTTCGTAGTTAGTACCCTTGCAGCTGCTCCCGCAGTGTCCTTTATTTTTCTTTCGCCGTGAAATATTTCCTACTATAACGAAATTTATTTACCCCCCTCGGAACACAATTTTTCATCTCTATTTCTGTAAGTGATCTCTTCTGATTAACCACATTCCCCTGGATCTTGGTTATAAAAAGGTTAATCAACGCGCTGGGAAACTGTGATATCCTCGAAATTCAATTACAACGGGGCTGATCAGAAAGGAGGGCTTGTGAGAAAGGTGGCATAAAGGCAAACTTGTCTGGTTAGATTCTACCGGCGGAAGTTAGTTAAATTCGATTCGATAGATTCCCCTAATTATCGAGTACCCACCAATAGACGGGGTGGGACGGCTGCTGCCAGTCCCTTTGCAATTCGAGGCCCTGCTCGACTCGCTGGAAAGCCCGTAATCCCGCTCGCGTTCACCTGTAAATAATCGCTTAATTTCCGTCCCCGTGTTCCCTTTCTTTCGCCGACTGAAACCACCCGATCGTTCACGCCTGCCTGAATACCGTTGTTAATTAACGCGATATTATATGATGGACGCACAATGGGAACAATGCGTGTCTGGATTATTATTCCCGCGGTATAAATTAATTTACTGTCGCGTTTTGGCCCATCTAACCGTGAACCCGCTTAATGGAGATTTTAATATTGCCAGCGGTTGGCCGTGGATCGTTGGGCGAGAGCTATTAAACCTCCGCCAGCGTTATTAGATTCTCTAATCCCCGGTTTCGCCCCGAATCTTTATAGTTTCCTGGAATTTTTCAGTTTACGTGGATCGTTTTTTAAAGGAATGCTTCTTTTTTTTTCAATCCTTACAGTCCTGTCAGATGCGTCTCTGCAAACTTTCTTCGTCTTCCTCCGCCGTCGAATTTCTCAGTGAGCGCTGAACTCTCCAGAGGATCCAGTCGAAATTCGTGCTCAGCGAAACAACGCGGGAATTGCGCAAAGAAACGTGCCGGTCCGAGGACCTTTTCCTCTCCCACTCTGCACGCGTTCAGTCGGACGTTCCCGCCAAAATTTACAACCCTTTTTATCTTCCACCCTCTCCCCTGTCCGCGGGGCCGTGTGATTTATGTCCGCGCAGCCAGCGAACCGACCGTCACGGGATAGCCAGCGCGTGTCAATGCCGTTAGGGCTTTTTCCGGATGCGTCGAATCGAAATCGTCGATTTGTCAGGCTTCTATCTGGCATCCGCGAAATGATTTCCGGGCGCGTTTGTCCGTGTCGCGAGGCGTTGTCAAATGACAGGCGCGATGGATGCAAGCTTCTTCACTTCTTCGCTGTTCCATGGAAACCACGTCAGTGGCTTTGCATGCGATTTCGTAACGACGTTCCAAGAGAATTCTACAGTTTCATCCCCTCGATTTTTCGCAGCTGATTCGCTTTAATAACGCAGGGACCAGGGGAAAATTGTGACCCATTGCGGGATTTGAATTTAACTCGTTTTGTTTGTTAAAGGAGCGTACTGATTCAATTACTTAAAGGGGGACCCCATTTTTCGGGTTAAAGACGTAGAGAAATTGGGAATTTTTTTAAAGAAACTAGCGATTAGATTCATCTGGAAATTAGATCATGTTTTTATGCATCTTTGAAGAAGTTGTAGCTATTTTTTTTTAATCTTTAATAATAAATATAGGAGTTATGCATGGTCCAGAATTAAACCAAAAAATTTATTAAGAAGAGTGGTGAGTTTTCAAACTGAAAAGTCTGAACGATTAATTTTGGCTATCCAAGTTTGTGTCGATTTCCTTATGTAACAACAAAAGAATTCTGGTCTCAACTTCTTCCACGATACATAAAAACGTGATCCACATTTCAGATGAATCACTAGCTACTTAAAAAGAAATTCCCAAATTTTGCAATGTCTTTGGCTCAAAAAATAAGACCCCCCCCCCCTTAAACTCTATAGTCCCTTCTCCTTGAAGTAAATATAATTCGAATATGCTCTTACTTAACAATGTTCGTAATAAATCACTGAAAAGGATGAAAGTATTCGACGTCTACCTTCTTATTCCGACTGCAAGTTGAAATCTAGTTCGTGTTCTAGCGCGACGAGTTTCCTTTAACGTTCAGACGTTTGGGTAACTGCGCCCACGAACAACAAAGGACGCATCGACGAATTTCTTGCAGCAAGCACGAGAGTCATCTCGCGATGCGTTCCACCAAAGGGGTGGCTGAGTTGCTCGCGGGGTTTGCGTGCACTTAGGCCACCCTTTCACCCCTCCAGCTCTCGGATTCCTTTCACGCGTGGATTTTCCTGCGCGTGCCAGCAACTCGGATGAATATTTCTCATTAATGAACGGGAACGTCGACCCTCCAACCCTCGGCTTTTTCGTACAATTCCACGCGAAACTCTTTCTGCGGCGATTCGTCTGGCCCCGCGGAAAATGGATCGAGGCAGACGGAATCTTTTCTGAGATCGTTTGACGCGAAGACTGGCGCACGCTTTGGGATGAGTTTTGAATAGGTGTATAGCTGCTATTGAACGGGGAGTGGAGACACTTTGCGCTGCAAGTAGCAGAAGAGCGGGCAAAAGCAACCGCGAATAGATAAATGGTTACACGCGGCCGAGCAGCGAGTATTGTTATCATCAATCTTCATTAATTATGCGCAGGATTCCCGACAAATTGATTCTCCGAAAGAAACAGAAACCTCCTGGCAGTGATAGAATCTGCACCCGAGCTATGAAACATCCATCAATCGTTGCGCGTTCTTTACTTTCCTCCCTTTCTAAACGTCGTTCATCCGCGCGCTATGATTGACGAGCGTTTTCTATCGGGCTAGTGGTTCTGCGTTTCAATCTCCTTCCCACACGGTCGATCCTCTTTTTGCAAGTTGAAAACATTTGTTTGCAGGTCCTGAGGAAGAGAAATTGCTGGGCTCGATATTGCTGCCATCGTACAGGGTGACCGTCTGCAAGCCCGAGGATAAGGTCAATCGAAAGTTCGCGTTCAAGGCTGAACACGCGAACATGAGGACCTACCACTTCGCGGCGGATAGTCGGGAGGGCATGAACCAATGGGTGAACGCGTTAACCCTGGCGACACTTCTTCAGGATCCCAGCCCGTGAGTGTCTACGTTTCCAAGCAACACCCTCTAAATTTTCAATCCGAACAGTAGCCTGAATTTTATATTCAGGCAGTCGGTATTGCCTAGCTCACTGCGATTTTTCGCTACCGTTCAGGCCGCCGTGAACCCCAGCAACCTCGTAATCGCGAGAGGGATTTCCCGGGAATTTATAACGTCTAATAAAAAAAGGTGTACTGGCGGCACTCGCAAGAGTACCGAGACCGCTCTAGCTGGAACAATTTTTTTTCTTTATCGCGTCGTCGATCGCGAGATTGAAATTTATTATCGCGAGATATTGAACGCGGAACAGAAGCCACCTCGATTTCATCGAACTTCAATTAGCTAAGAGCAGGAGGGGGCGGCGCCAATTGAGAGAGGGCCATTGTCAACGCCAGCATTATACGCGCAATCATTTATTTCGCGTCGTCGGCATTTCTTTATGTCGTCTCTTCATTTAATCCTTATTCCTCGTTCCTCGTTTCTTTCAAAGCCCCTCTGCTCCTCGTATCAGCGCCGCCAACGATTGCTCATCGTCTATTTCACGTTTCTTCCTTCCGTTCGTAATTATTCCGCCGCGATTTCTGCACTCCGGCCGCCGGAGAGCTCCCCGCGCAAACAAACGTGGACCCCGTTTTTACATGGGATAGACTCTTTGAATGCCTCTCTGCATTTTGATGACTGGAACTTCACAGATTTCAGGGGCGCTTCTGCTCGAGGGGAAATCTCGGTACACAATTCATGCGTTCTCGTTTTCGCTCCTCTCGCTTAGCATTAGAAAGCTCGTGTTCGTTACAAAGCTCCATTGAGAGACAGACAAGTTGCGAAATATATATTACATGCCTAATTATAAATATATACGAGTATCGGTGGGCAGAATGGTGAAACGATCATTATACACACGCAGCCGGCACGCAATTACGACGGAGCGATATCGGAAGCGGTTGTTGAAACAAAAATGTAACCGCGCGATTCGATCAGTTTGCCGTGCAATTAGCCGACGCGAGCGTAGGCAAACGAACAGCCGAGCAGAACAAATGGAATGCGAAATTGGCTTTGTTTCCTCTTAGGGAGGAACCGAGTGGCTGCTGGCAGTCATCCGGTGTTTGTTCGCCTCGGAAGTATCGCAACCAGCCGGGATGCAGCTTCTCGTTTCGCGCGTAATCGCGGTCCGATCATCAAACTCGTTAGTTTGCCTTCTCGAAGTTACCCGCGGGCAAACACGGCCGGAGAGAGTTTTCCCTGCTGCGCTGCTCTCTCCCCGAAAAACTGCGAAACGCTCGGTTAGTTTGCAAGGTCAGTCCCCGTGCCGCGGATCCTCCCCGTCCAGGAAGTCCGTCTCGATGCAGGCGACCCGAGCTCGCCCGCGCTCTCAAAGCTAATGACTCCTCGAAACTTTCCCCTGTACTCGGGTTCATCCGTCATTTATTTACCCGGCGGTTTTTCGAATTAACCGTTTACGGAGCCTCGTGCTTCTCGGACGAGGACACTCGCCGGCCACGGACACTGCATCCGCAGTTCCGGGGAACAGTTAGGGCATCTCGTGATTAGGAGCTAGCTGCGCACAATATTGCAGGCGTGCTGGTAATTTCATGCGACGAAGCGATGGGTATATTTGCTGGAAATATGGTAAAGCTCCCTGAATAAAGAGCCCCGTGTAACGGTGCCATTTGCGTTAATTAAATTTCGGGCGACTAAAGCGCAGGGGACAGCGTGGACAGAAATTCTCTCGGTTTACAAGCGCCAGATATTGGACGAATTTAGTTTACCAAGTAGATTAGCACTCTATCCCAGATTACTGTCAAGAATGGAATTGACGGTTGTAGAGTGACGGCGTCTGAATCGAGAAGCGATAGAATTCGTGGTTAATAACGACGCGATGAGCGTTTTCCACCGAAATTCACGGCACTCCGGGGTTTCATTTTAAGATCTCGGGATGAGGTCGAAGCGAAATGGCGCAGAGGTGTATTTTGCATCGGTGAATAATGAATAAATTGAATGTGATTCAGTGGAGGTGGCGAGGCAGCGGTGGTGATCGAAATAGCGGGCCAGCACGATGGCGAGCGGAGCGCTAGGCCGAGTGTCTCCTCGATCTCCTCGATCCTGAATCAGAGCGCCGACGACAGCGACTCCGGCTTCCACGGTTTCCAATCGCGCGACGACCCCAGCCACGCGTCCAATAATAACTCCAGCCCCAACAGCGTGAACACCGCCTCCTTCCCGAACCTCAGCGGCAGCAACGGCAACGGCAACGCGAACAACGGCACCAACAGCAACAACAACACCAGCACTAATAACAACAGTAACATTGGCAACGCGATTAACAACAATATAAACGAAGTGCAGCCAATGGTGAACGGTTGGATTCAGCAGCAATCTCAATACGGTCAAGCCGGCACGTCGCAGCAGCAGCAGCAGCAGCAGTACGGCCAGCTGATGCAGTCCTCTCAGCAAGCGCACCCTCACCAGCATCAAGCCATACATCACCAGCACCTGGCTCATCAGAACGCGGTGCAGGGCCACCAAGTCCACCAGCTCAAGCACTTGGTCCAACAGCAGCAGACCCAGGCCCATTCGACGGCCAGCAACGTCCAGACCGTACAACCGATGCCCAGGAAGTTCGGGCAGCCCATCTACGCGAATGCCCCCCCGAAGCCCAGAAGAATGACCGATGGCTCCACCGAGTACTCCACGCCGTCACCAGACCCTGACTACAGGAAGTCCCCGGTGTCGCCTGACGTAACGGTGACCAGCAAGAGTCCGATGTCGGACTACGACAGGAGCAGTATGATCTACGGAACGAGGATGAGTCAGCCGTCCCAGCAGAGCTTGAGGACCGACAAGTCCGGCTTGAACTATGGCTACAGCCAGGTGCAGGCGGAGAGACGCACTCCCGACACGTACGGCCGCAGCGCGGCTAAGCCGAGATCAGGCAGAGGGAACGGTGACTACGAGGAAGTTTACGGGGCACCTCAGCTCTACCAGAGACCCGCCGGACCTGTTGGCTACTCCAAGGGAGCCTCGCCCGCTCCCATTCCCATTCCCCTTTACGCGCCACAGCATCAACAGCTTCAGCAGTATCAGCAGCAGCAGCAGCAGCTACTCTCCCCCGTCGCGCTTACCAACGGTGAGTACAGATCTGTCAGGGAGCCGCGCTTCCCTTTATTGTCTTATCGCGTAGAGCAGAGGTAGAGGGGGTCACTTGCTCAGGAATTACTGTTCGGCTCTGTGATAGAATTAACAGTAGCGTTATAACGATTACAGTGCCCATAATGAGGCAACCCAGGGCCCAGCCTCCGCCGCGGCCACACAGCGCGGACTTCTTGGAGTACGAGGCGACTAGGAGGCCCCACCAGCAGGCCCCTCCCCAGTGTGAGGAATCCTTGAACCAGCAGCGACGTCCGCAGAGGCCTAAATCGAGTTTAGACATAGTCACGCCGTCGGACCCTGCCAACGATGGATATTTCTACTCCGAAGAAAGGTAACGTAGCTTAAATTCTCCTCCGTTGGACTGCCTCAAGGTGGTCCCAATTGACTTGGACGGCGAGTGATACTTTTCACTCGAGTGTGTTGGAAACGCTCGGAACTGGACGTTCGTTCCCGAGATTCTCCTATTCTCTCGGCGATCAATATTGTTTACGGTGTGTCCCGATCAGATACGCGGCACAGATGCGACAGTCCGCAGTCTACCTCCACCAGACGCCTCAGCATCATCAGCAACAAAGGAACCAATCGCTTTCGCGGGCGACAATGCCGTCGAAGGTAACGGGAAGTCGCGATAGAGGCGACGAAAGTCGAATAGCAACACTGCCGGAGGGCTCGGGCCTGAGGCGAGGACAACGCGAGCACGTTCATCAGCAGCACGTGATGCACCAGTCGCTCCAGAGGCATACAGAGTGAGTCCTTCCTCCGTCAAATTTTACATTCCATCTTCGTTTTACTGTCTCGAGGATTCTTTGAGCCCCGATTATAAAGTAGAAGGGGAGAGGTCTCTGATGGCTCGGATAGCTTAATTGACGAGAGCAATCGCTCGACGGACGAGTGATCTCGATCTGATTGGACGGCTCTTCCTCTCGTCTCGTATCAATAATCGAGGCTCCTGTCCCGTAAGTCCTGCCCGTATCGATGGTCTGGCATGCAGCCAGCAGCGCAGCTCTATTAGAATTCCGAAGATGCAGTGATACTGTAATGGAAGTATTGAAGTATCGGTGCGTTCGCTGATTCTTTATGAGCCCAACTGCGATGTCCATCTATCTGGAAATCGGCTTCCGCAATACTATGTATTCAGAAGCATTGATTATCGACAGGAGCGTTAACATTCGATTAGCTTCTTCCGTGATTCTCTCACGGATCAACTAACTTCAAAAACGAAAATCTAGTGCCAGAATACCATTTAAACACTGCCCCTTTCGACACCTAATTTATCAAATCCGTGAGCTCCTCTTGAAAGGCCCCACGTCGATCCCAGCCGAAACGTAATTAGAGCAACGACACGGTCAGAGTTTGTCTGTTGGTTCAGGATGAACAGCAGCGAGGCGAAGTTGAGGAGGTCGCTGCGGGAGAAGAGCTACGAGACGAGCAGCCGTGAAATGCTGAGTCATGTGGAGGACGGGACGGTGCCTCGAAGAATTCCACGGGAATACGAATCGTCGCCGGGGTGGGGCAGGCCGACGAGTCACACGAGTCAGGGGGCTCACGTGCCCCAGGTGTGTCACGCTGCTCACGCTCCACACGCCGCTGCCAGACGATGGAACGAGCAGCAACAGTTCTGCAGGTCAGCGTCCGCGCGGCTTCCGAGGACAAGGCATCCCGCAGCCATCGATCCCGAAGACGAAGACTACGGGGAACGATCCTCCGAGCAGGACTCGCGGGATGGTGAACGCAAGATCCAGCAGGTTAGTCCACCTTTCGGTCTCTTCGAAGTCGCAGAGTTTTGGTCTGACCAGTGCGTAGGACGTACCACTTGATTTGATCGCCTGAAATATCTCTCGTGCACTCTGTGGTTTGCAAAAAAATGCATTCTACGACAGTTGTATGATCTCTGGAGGGGTAGGAACTCTGATTCTACTTAAAGCTATCGAGTAGAAATGAAGGCTACTTTGTTGTTTTTTTTTTTTTACAATACGCTGTTTTCTAGTTTCACGAGTGAATGTGGGAGAGTCGGTACTATTACACAAGCTTTCGGTGTTTCGTGTTCAGTGAAATTAGGATCTGTCTTCGGACTTAATTAGGGAAAGTCCCCTACATATTTACAGAGTTTCATAATTTTCTGAATTTCCGGGTTCAGGATCTTCCCTTGTCAAATTTATGGGGGTTGAAACTTGGTAACCCGACCTACTTGAAAATGGTTACACCTACGAAAAAACTTGTAAGACATTTTTTGTACAGAATTTCCTAGGCTATAAATTGTATAATAACTATTTTTGTCGCACAACTGATAGATAGCGAGTTATTTGCGAAAAACAGGATTTTTTTTTCAACCCTCTGTAAAATTTTTAGCAGCAGTCGGATTGATGGGGACTTTTGACATCTTGCTTACAACGACCAAATAAAGGCTCATGCAAAAATTCAGCTGGATGGTAATTAGTCCGTAGATTGGGCAGATTTTCGTCTAATTTCACTCGACTATAAATCTCGTTGGTGATAGAACCTTCATCATTTTTCGAAATTCAGTTGAGCCTGAAATCGGTAAAACGTCAAAGAGGCGCGTTGCTAGTGTGCAGCGTCGGAAGGTTCAAAGGAGTTGACTCATAAATCGTCCCTTCGCTTTCCTCGCGTAATCGTGACCCGTGTCCGTTGACTCGTTGATGGACAGAACAATTCGTAGGCTGCATAGCTGAAGGCGATGATTCATACCGAGGCGCAACGTGCGCTGTACCTGCATTTAAGTCACGTAGACGTTGCGGCGCGGGGTTCCGTAATTCTGCTTTCACTGCGATCCGTTCGATCGTCGTCATCGATTGTAAAGATGTTATTTGTATCCCCGAGGCGGCTCTTCCAAGATGAAACATCGCGCGACGTTTCGCAATTTCCTTTGCCTATCGTACGCGAATGGAATCCACTCCCGTCCTCCTTCCACTACTTTCGAATAGTTGCAAATAATGCTCCGATCCTTTTCTACCATCCACTTTTCACTCGCCAATTAAAACGTGAGATTAGTGGAATAAAGACGAAAAATAAAAAAATAAAATGTTAGGGATGAAGTACCTTGTATAGATTACTAGATTCACAGAGAGAGAGCTAGTTGACGTCACTTAAAGTTTACTACTCCAGTCAAGTCCCTGAAAAACTGCGCGCGAACCGACCTTCCTTTAAACCCCCCCTTAAGGGTATACCCATGTTAACCCGAAGGGTTGGGAGGGAGGAGGAGGAGATGGGTGTTTACAAAAGGTCCGAAACTTTGCAGCGAGAGGAGTCGATGAAGCGACTGCTGGAATGGAAGCAGCGAATGCTGCAGTCCCCGCTAACCCGGAAGCCATCCGGCTCGGCAAACAGAGGCAGGGCGCAGAACGAGCTGTCCAACTATTACAAGCAACAGGCGCTCCTCGAGCTGGCCGCCCACGAAGCGTCTGTAGCGGAGGGCCGTCATTCGAGAAGAAGGGAGGACGTCCATCGTCCGCACGGACGAAGCAAGAGCACCGACGGACGGCGAACCGTCGCCAACGTATCGCGGTACAACAGCTACTCCAGCGACGACGAAGGTAGGGACAACTCGCCTGAACTTATTATCTGAGTTGTGGCTTGAACCACGCGAGCCTTTCGCGGGACCGGAGCAATCGTGTCTCGAGATCACAGAGTTTTGTTTGATTAGTACGCCTTACGCTTTGTCTTACGTAGTTTGGCAAAAGGGTAAACCTATTACGCGTACACCGCGAGCACGAGACTGTTCGTAGCTTTGAGTTGTGGTTTTTATTTGCTTTCGTTAAGTAGCACGAGTGTGTATCTGTTTGGATAGTAACCGGGTGTGAAGAACCGTGGAATTTCTACCCTGCCAAGCTCCGTAAATAGAGTTCGCCGAAGCGTATCGGGATAATTGGAATTTTTCACGAACGGGTCCCGCGAAGACGACGCGTTTGCGACTTAACGGACTCCAAGTAGATAGCTGGACTGTGCTAAGAACGATAGCTGACTCTAACACGTATAAACGCTCTAACACGGTCGACGTGCTCACGCGCGTATCCGCCGACATAAAAATGCTTCTGTATGGTGTTGCACGTCGAGTGGTGATCTCGCCCCAGATATGCTTCCAAAACCAAAGACTTGGAGCCAGGCGTGACTGCGCATGAAACAAACCGTTTATAATTTCTCACAACGCTGCGTCTCGAATAAAGTGCCTTTGTACGATTTTTAACCCAAGAGTTCGATTAATCCGTGTGAACCACGATGCCCCTCACTAAACCACCGATACGATTAATTCGCCAGCACCGTGGCAGACTAACACGAACACACGAACCGTCGGAGAATGAAGAGTAAACGTAACCTATGTCCTAGCGTAACAGTGCGAGGTATGAAGTGCTGGTGATCGAGAACGAGCTGCCGCTGCCAGTTCGACATTTTTCTCTGCTCTCCTCCTCTATTCTCTCTAGCTGTATTTTTCTTTCTATCGCCAAAACTGTCGCTCGCCGAGAGGGCCAGAGGAATTCTGTAGATAGCCGAGGAATCTTTGAGAAGGTGAAAGGAAAGCGACTAAAGAACGGCAATAAAAAAAAAAAAATAAAGAACGGAAAATGAGCGAAATCTGCAAGCGTTTTCCCCGTTGGGGGCTCCTTCTCTTTGCTGCTGTCGGGTCTGGGCTGACTGGTGAATGGGAACGATTAACACCTTTGGAATTTAACTTGTCGAACCGTCCGTTACGACCTAACACTCGTACTAGAGGCCCGTACTACTTTGCGAAAATGTGGGTCAGCATGGCATGCCGAGGATTATCACTAACACTATCGTAGAGGCATTCAAACGCGGCCGCCATTTACCTTCCAGCTCGTAATATCTGTCTACGCTGCCGCGTAACTTGAGCAGGCGATCGATCGTTGCGGGATTGCTTCGATATTGTCAATTCTTGGATACATAAGGGATCGGGCGGCTGCTTCGGAACTTGATGCATCCAAGTCTTCGAGCGATTGCCACTTTGCGCGTGGAAGTAGCTGTGTAGAATTCGGTAGAATAGAATACCACGCTAGATCCTTCGTAGATCCCGAACGAATCTCGCAACGATCAAGATCCGGCGCAGCTTTGGTGACCTGGCTTGGCCTGTATCGAGAGGGTTGGGTTGTCATTAATCTCACTCGTGAGTAACGAACGTGCTCGTGTGTTTGTTTTGTAACGGACGAATCAGAGCTGGGAGATGTCCGGAGGAAGCGCACGCGCAGACCCTCGCATGCAGGAAGGAGCCCCCGGCAGGTCGGAGACAGTCGTTCGTCGGGGCTTCCGGTCCAAGACGCCGTGCCCGGAACCGGCCGGCAGAGCCAGAACGTTCCACGTGCCTCGAACGATCGCAAAGCGAGCCCCACTGCTTCCTTGCTGCCCAATTTGGGCGGGATACCCCCCGACGCCGGCTACGAGGAGGTCAGCTTCCCCTCGGCGAACAGAATCGATCGTTCGTCGCCGTATCTAGCCGCGGAGCACAGGTCGACCAGTAGGAACGACCAAGACTTCGACAGTTCCTTCGACGAGGACAAGTTCAGGAGGAAACCCTCTGGAATACTGAAGACGTCCAGCGCGTACGGCGTCGAGCAACCTGTCAGAGCCTCCAGCTCGTCCCTCGGCTACGCGGCCGAGGCTTGGCCCGCCCAGAAGATCGTTCAGTGGACCGGCAAGAAGGAGAGGGACGGCTGGGATACCAACATCGACGAGAGCAAGGTTATTAAAGAATTCTCGTACCAGTACATCAGACCCAGGGAGGAAGAGGAATCGTGGGGGGAAGAGACGTCTCCGGGCAGAACGGAAACCATGAACCTGGTCCAGTGTAGGATAAGATCCTTCGAAATGAGCATGGACAACTCTAGTCCGGTGAAAGAGGTCCTCGCCATGCAGGAGCCCTTGAAGGTGTCTCCCCTTCAAGCAACGGAGGCACACGTCTCGAGGCTGGATTCGAAGAAGACCTCGTCGGTGATCCGTAACTTCGCCCTGGGCGAGTACGACTCTATGGAGTCCAAGTACAGGGGCGTTAAAGAGGGACACGCCAAGCAGGCGTCTACCGACAGCAACAAGTCGGTGAAGGATCTACTGGCTGACTTCGAGAGAAAGTCCCAGCAAGTTCAGAGGCAGGAGTACAATAGGCGACACGAGGTGAAGCATCGCGGGGTCTTCAGCGACTCGGAGGCCCTTCTGTACGACACTGGCAGCGACTTGGACCAGCGCGATAAGAACGACGACGCGGAGCTAGAGAGGGAGATAAAGGCGGACCAAGTTGTACCCGAGCCCATCAACGACCGAGACGCTTACACCGACACGGCGAAGAAAAAGACGGAGGTCTCTTTCAGGCGCAAGAAGAGACCGTCCTCCAAGGAGAGCATTAGCGAGCAGACCATTCGCGGCGAGCACTTGGACGCCATGCCCAATCCAAGTTGCACGAGGTTAAGCGTGACGGAGTCCCTGTTGACTCACGGGGATCGGTTCTCTGGGGAAAGTGGAACGACCAGCCCCACTGTGAAGCAGGAGGACGTGAATCCCGAAGAGCACTATCTACCAATGTCGCCCAGGAAAGCGATACTGGACCCGAACTGCGACGACAGACCGAATCCAAAGATGATGGAGAGCTTGTTCGCTAATTTTGACCACGAAGAGAGCTCGTACGTGGAGATGGCTCAGAAAGGTATACCTCATTCCCTTCTGGCGCCCAACGAAGGCGGCAGGAAGCACGATTCTGGCGATTACTCCACTCTGGACACCCCTCATTACGAGTTCGTTTGCGTCTCCGACAGCAAAATGGAGCCAGTTTACATGGAGGTGAGCCAGCTGTCGGAAAAGGAGGAGAATGACGAGAAGGATGGTGGAAGTATGTCTCTGAAGAAGAGAACTTCCCACGAGGATTCCATTCACTCGAGGACAGATCTCCCGGACATCTTGACCGCCTTGAAATCCGACAGCTCCGACGCTGATGACGAGTCATCGAAGGACCTCGACTCGATCGACGCTCCGCGACATCCGCGGTTCAGCTTGTCCGACACTTTCCGGCCTGCTTCCTACTACCTAGGCGCCAGTCGAACCATGATCGCTGAATTGCACGACTCCTCTGACAGCGAGTTAGTATCCCCTCCTCCGATTCCAACGTCTCCACCGCCCCTCGACGATCTGGACTCTCTGGACATGCAGGAGTCTCTGGAGATTAAGAAAGTCTCCCCACAAGTGGCGGCGAAGGACAGCGGCTCGAACAGAGACTCCCCGAAGTCGTGGAACAAACCGATGGGTCAAGTCGAGACTCACAGGCCTCCGTCCAGGTTCTCCGACGCTACGATCAGTTCCACCTTCAGGGACAGTCGAATTTCCCTGGAAAGCGTGTCCGGCAGCGACTCGGTGGAGCTGCGGACGCCCGAAGAGGAAGCGAGGCACAGGCAGCTTAAGACCAGGCCCGTCAGCGAGGTCTGCGAGGTTCTAGATAGCTTGGACGAGCTGGAGTCTCTCGGGAGCCGTTTCGACGGGGCCAGCATCGATCTGGATCAATACCTAGAGGAGCTGCAGGCTCGCGACGCCTTCAACGTGGATTTGTACGCGAAGGATCTTAGCTACAACAGCATCTACGGTTTCAACGAGAACATGATGGTAGTGGACAAGCTTCAGAAGACCACCTGCCACGATCTCTCGCGGCAAGCGAACCTAGGGAATTTCGAGCCGTCCCTGCGTTACGGCGCGGGAAGCAAGATGGGCTCGGCGAGCAGCTTGCCTTCCATGAGAGTCTGCGACGTTCCTCCTTCTCACCAGCACTCACAGTCCTTCACTGGCGACACTCATTACGAGAACATCGTTAGCTTCTCTCCGCTCCGAGGCTCCCCAGCTATCCGATCGGACAACGAGCAGTCGCGGGACAGCGTCTACAGGATTCAAAGGAACTCCCACAACAATCTGTTCACCGTCTCTCATAGCAGGGATTCCAGTTACTCTTTCGCGTCCGGAGTTGCCTCGATCTCTACCTCCATGGCCTGCCAGAGGCCTGCCAGCGCACAGTCGTCGATACACTCCCCTACAGGGTCGATATCCCTGGGAAACCATGGAAACAACTTAGTAGCGAGCGCGATGCAGAACACGAGTCCTTACTCCGACCAGCGGTTCCAGAGCAGCCACTCCAGATCGGCCAGCCAGGATTCAGCTCGATACTCCATGATATCCAATCACAGGTCGTCCTCCAGTCAGGATTCAAGCCACTACCCGGCTACCACGTCTACTTCCACCGTTAAACCGAATCCCACGGCTCAGTCCTACTTGCCAAACGAAGCACGCCCGCAGAGCGAGCAATCCGGCGCTCCTTATTACTACTCGGACCTTCAAGCCAGCGGCATCGCGCCGGAGAACGAATCGAGCAAGCCAATCGGCCACACGTCTAGGTTGCCTCAGCTGAATAACCAGAGGGACGATGCCTCGGCATTGAACAAGAGGAACGACATAGGTCGCATAGTGAACCCGATCGCGAGACAAATGCCTAGGCAGATCCAAGTCGACGACATCGACGAGGCCAGGCGAATCGCGGCTGAACTGAGGAAGACAACGTGCCAGCTGCTGGGCGACAACAAGGTAGACCTCGTCGATAAGAAGAACTTCTACGAGGCGGACACTCTGAGGAGGGTCAAGTCCACGGACCCCCTGCCGGACATCTCCTCGGCAGAGATCAGCACCAGGAACCTCTACCCGCAGGGGCTGCGGGACAAGTCGAGCGGCGAGTCGGGTAATCGAGAGGCCTTCGAATTGACGCATGGAATGCAGACGTCGCATCGTAGGTCTAGATCACTTGAGGGGCTTTTAGACGACGTTGGTCTTCAGAACCTGGTGGAGCAGAGGAACCGAAGCAATCGCGTGGCGACTGTCCAGCCCACGCAGATGGAGGATAGCTCGCAGAACCTGAGCACAGGCAACGTCTCTGCCTCGAACAGCAACTTCAGCGCCGAAGATCCTTGGGAGCAGGATTCCCTCTGGAGGGAAAGTCTGCGGAGGGTGAGCCTGAGGAACGCCAGGTCCCTGGACAATCTCGAGAGTGCTCCTCGGCCCGCAGGTTCCTCCAGTGCTGACACGAAGGGGCGTAACAAGGTGACGCGTGGCGCGACTTACGTGAACGACAGCGTGATCCTGCGAAGAGACAACTGCCTGGACGACTCGGCGGAGAGGCCGCGCGTGAAGCGCAGGCCGAACAAGGATCAGGGCGGCAGGGAGGTGCAGATAGTGGACGATCTGACCTACGAGAGCCTATCGATGGACAGGATACACGCGAGCGGATACGTGTGGGACGCGCAGAACGAGGCGTACAGGAAGGCCACCGCCGAGGAGACGAATCATTTTTTAGAGGACGGCAACCTTCCCCCGGTTCGCTTGATCTCGGGCACGCAGGTGTCAGCCACGACGTCCGCGGCGTTCGAGCTCGACCGCGAGAAGCTGCGCCAGTGGGACCTGTTGTCGAGCGCCTGCTTGCTCCAGGAACAGCAGCGCAGCTCGATGGCGGACTCGGGGCGAGGGTTGCCAACGGCAGAACGACCTGGAGACGTTCTCGATTCAAGGAGCAGCGCGCTAGGTACGACTGGCACCGGTACCACTGCGACCATCACCACCACCACCACGACGATCGTGACACCGAGCAGGGAGCTGGGCCTGAAGGTGCTCGACGCAGGCCTGTCGGACGAACAACGCGCCACGACCACGTCGATGACGGCGATGACGACGATGGGGGCGATCAAGAGGCAGGAGGCGATCGAGACCAAGGAGGCTTGTAACAGGGCTACAGGTGAGTGGCTCCTCCAGACCGGTGGTGTGTTCAGGAAGTGACTGGCCGTGTTCCAAAGCGTCGACTGGCCGACTCGGACTCGATGGACAGTCTCTCATCGACGTTAAATCGCGATGGACTCGCTATCGCTACCACTATCACTACCAAATGTACCTGTGTTTACGGTGGCTTGTACAGCGTTTGGCCACGCACGGTCGCTGTTTCCTTCTGGAGCTCTGATCCTGGCGATCGCTCGCCACTGATCTGTGGAAAACACAGGACCCTATTTACCCCGAGAAATCTGTCCTACGAGGATCCTTGGATCTGAATTAAAACGCGCGTGTAACAGTTGTTCCCCCCTGATCAGTTTGAGGGCTAATCGGAGTTCCAGAGGAATGCAGCTTTCCTTTCCTTTAGTTCGTACAACCGACCGCGTTCCAACTTGCATTCGCCTGTCTACTTCTACCGCTCCGCTTGGAAGAGCATATTTTTACATTTACTTCGCGGACAGGCGACGATTCGGAGCAGCTGCCTTCTTCACTATCGTTCTACCGGGCGTCGTCCTAATTAGTGCGAGTTGGAACACGGCCTCACAGATATGAGTGTTGCGTGAACTGATGCGTGTGTGAGTGATTCTCGTTAGAGCCTATTGTGCGCCGGGGAAGAAGCTTCGCGATTCCGCTAAAACAACAGTCTGCGGAGTGCGTCGCTACTCCGACGAGTACTTGTACCTTTCCGTTCGTTGCGTTCGCTTCTTGACTCTCGAGCGACTCGACGCAACGCTTAACGCTTTTACCGGCACTAATAACAGTGCAACATTCGCCGTGCTTGTTGAATCTATGTTTAAACCGCTATTTATCGTTTCTCGACGATTATTTGTATTATTTATTGCCCGATGGAGCGCGCTCGCTGACTGGAGAAGCATTAAGCGAACAACCGAGAGACCCAATGTGCCTATTCTTTTCTACTAGACGAGTAACTTAACGAGTAAGCTTTCGTGGTATAAGAGCAGGAGTCGATTTCAGTAACGACGCATAATATATTGAACCTCGGTTATAATTATTAATTATCCAACTCATCTGCTAATTGTAAGATCTTCGAGTGTACATATACACGTTAAGTGATGAATTCGTGTTTCCTTCCAACATTCACTGATATTTTAACATGTAAGCGTGAGTAAGAGACAAAGTTCAGTCGCTCCCCTTCTTCACATGTTGTACATCCTCGTGCTTTCGAGTCATTGCCCTAAATACAGTAATCGTGTTCCACGATCGATCAAATAAAAACTTCGCCCGGCGTTCCCGTGGATATTTGAAAATATTTGAATTTCTCTGTTCGTGGAATCCTTCGCCGAACGTTTCGAACCAATTTATATTCCCCCGGTATCCCAAAAAATTCAGTAAAGGTGCAATAATTCTCGACCGCGTTTACCGATAAGCTCGAATTTATTCGCTGTAACTCGCCGTCAGAGAAATTAGCGATACTCCGGTGTTATCTTGGCTTCCATAAATAATAATTTCACGCCGCGCGGGCTTTTCGCAATCGTTCGACTACGGAGTAATATCGCGCGGCGGAATTCGGAGAAATTTTATCCGGTATTCGATAGACGTCGCAAAATAGAAATCGCGGGACAGTTTTCTGGGATACCTTCCGTGGGAATTGTTGCAGGTTTGTGTGAACGGAGAAACGCAGCATCTTGGAATTCCTGTGAGTAATTTCTCGTAATTTAATGCATTAACCGTTACACGCGGAGAAGAACTCAGATTCCCTATCTATATTACTGTATTTTATCCGGAAGCATCTTCACAATCCTACCATCGTCTAAGTAAATACAAAATCGTTTCTATTGGAAACGAGCACGTAAGCGGCGAGCTAAGCAGCAGCGCTACTCATGAAAATGGTTTGGATAACGGTCGCCTGTGGAGCGTCGCGTGAAAATCGGGTGGAGGACTGCCGGCTAGCGACTCCTCAACAAGTCCGTTCACCTTCGGTGGCCAGGTGAACACCCAAACGCGCGCCGCTCCCCGAAACGCCGCCAATCGCCAGCATTCTCGTTTACGAGGCGAGAAAAAGAAGACGAGGGGTCTGGGGCCTCCGTTGGCTGCTATCGAAAACGGGTTCGAGCCCGGGGAGAGAAGGTCGCGGCGAGAGGAAAAAAGGTCGTAACGAAAGCGGCGGAGAATCCGTACGACGACCGCCCGTGTCGGCACGCGGATAATCCGTATAAATTCTATCAAATCCGCCGCCCCAACCGCTAAATAATCGAAACTTGGACCGAGCTCTGCGCACACGCCAATTCGTTGCTCGGGGATCACTTGAACCCGACCACCCGCGAGCACGGAGATTAAACGGCGCGGCGACTGATTGCGCGCTCTTAACTTTCATTCCTCGGCGCGTTTGTCTTTTGAACAGATCGTATGAATTTACTAATCGGAATAAAAGTTGCAGCACTTTTCTAACCGGAAGGTAGAGCCGCGCGATAGCTTCAGCTGAATATCCAGGCAGTGACAAGTGCGTCGCGTAGCAAAGCAAGCTGCTTGCATTATGCTTTGCGTGTCGCAACGATCTGCTCGTTCTGCAGCCTGGCGAGCTTCGATCATCCGAGTACAAGGACAGATCGTTCGATAGTATCGCAGAGGACGGACGACCGTCTAGGTAGAATAGGAAGGCAGACCTTTGCGAATCACGTTTTGCATCTACGCGCTGGCTGACATTTCTCTGGGGCCGGCAACGCTGACCGCGGCGCTGTGAACGCAGCCGTTCATAACGCCAGCAATATAATGCGCTAACCGCATTAGATGGTCGTTGTACGTTGCACTTTGTGGCGGGTTCAACAGCACCGACAATCGATGAACACGTCGCCGTCTACAGTGTAGATACTTTTTTTCCCCGAGTGGGACGTGGTCTTCAGCGGAAGCCAAAATGTGCCATGCGTTGAGCGCGAGGCGTTTAGAATGCTCTATTCTCCATTTCTCGCGTGAAGGTGTATTCTTGGCGTTCCAATTAGTCTGAATGGGTAACCTCATCTGTTCTTCACTGTTTTCAACGCTAATTAGGAGCTAGCTCAACTTTGTGTTATATGAATGATCGCCGGGGACAGCAATTGCTATTTTCAACAGTGGTCCGCTGGAAGAATTGTCAGAGTGTTCTTGACAGTGGCAAACCACAGAGGCAGTGACATCAATTGTCATATAATTCGGTTACCACGCCAGTGTCGATACCTCGGTTCCGATAATACATTGTGGAAAGATATTTTCAAAGGAAAGTGGTACAAAATCGAACTACATTAAAACGACGTCTTATTTTTTAAATGCAGATTTTTCGTGCACTCTGCATTATTAATTAATTTATTGACTTTAACAAATATGTCAAAGGTTTGATCGCACTGAAAGTTCAAATTAACATATATATGGAGCTCACTTTCTGAGAGATAGACTGGCTCTGTTCCTCTCCTTCCGCCACTTCATATTCATTACAGAAAAAATCCTCTCTGCTAAAGTTTACATTCGCAAATTGAAGTTTTGATGTAGTCATAGAATAACAAAATAAGTAAAATTGTAGAAGTTTATTGCTACACTATTTTTGCTACACTAGGCAGAAAATATAGCACAATACTATATGTTATAGTAAGGTTGGTAACCCTACTTGAAATATCGATACGAAGCTCAAACGCAGCTTTTTAACCCATCAGTAGATGGCAGTGAGTTATTGGCGCAACAATTTTGCGAATCCTCGATTCTCTTTGAAATATGAAATCTTTTAGACCCCCAGCCCCCTATCTAATGGTATTAGAAGCACTCAGTGCTACGATGCATCTCGGGGTATCGCGGAATATTTGATTAGCTCCTACCACGCGTCGATGCTTGTAACGTGGGCTGAGTACTCGCATCTCACAGTAATATCTCGTATCGCGGGGAATTCTGTCTCGCTATCCACTTTACATTACTGCCCCTTTTATTTCGCGTTTTCGAACGCTCGATCGGTCGCGAAGTTCATGCTCCTAAGCATACGGTAACAGTTGACCGTGGAGAGAAAAGGAAACTTAACCCTACACTGTGCATTTTTCTTTTGGTGCAAAAAAAAAATAGTATCTAACGCAGATATTGCCTGTGAATCCGGGAAAAATGATGAAAACATTCTCTGTTACGTGTGTGTTTCTATTGAAATTAATGTACATATATCATATCTGCCACGTTATGTGCTTTATTGATTATAAAATTTTACAAAACTATCATTATTTTGGTTCAGACAAAAGTGCAAGCGAAATTTTTAACATTTTATAAATGAAAATCACTTTGCATCTTCGCGTAGTTTCATCGCATTGCTTTTACGATTTACTATAAAGCCGGTTGACTGCCAAATTGCACAAAATAACGGTACGTAGAGAACTATTCTAGTAATATTTTCAAAAGAGTCAGTGCAGAGAAAATGTCTCCTGGTTCTGTTTGGTGGTGTATCAGATCGTCTACAATGCACAGTGTGGGGTTAAATTATACTTATCAGGCGGCGCAGCCCTGTTTCGTTAGAAGCTGCAGGAAACTACCAACGCTACCTTCTATTATTTTCTATCCGCGTTATGAAACCGAGCAAGTTTGCTCTCTTAAAAGTTCATGGCCGCTGCATTCCCATGGAGGATCCATTTCCGCGCATCTCGCTGAAGAAGTTGCTTCAAAGAGAAATAAAATATCGGCGATAAACCGATTCGCAACGGGGCCGTATTTATCCGGCTCGCGAGGGAACGAACACCTGGAAGCTCGAGGCGCGCTGAATTTTTTATCCGCCTGGAAATAAATCCTCCGGGTGTTTCGGTCAAGGAACGGCTTCCTCCGGCGAGCCCCCCCCCCCCCTAACTTCTTCAGCCCCGCTGCGCCCATTAGAATAGCAAACTTTCGCTAATTCGTTTCAGCCTTCGTTCCTACGGCGCGAAACTTGTCCGGGATACTGAATTCACCGTTTCGATAAAACGTTCCGGAAGCGCCGATATTCACCGTGCTGTCAATGGGACGCGAAACGTTTCAATCTTCTCCGTTTTCTTGCTTACTGTCAGAGCGCCTTTACGACCCCTTCTTCCGGTAAGAGAAACTATGAAATTACCGCGTGATATCCAGGCCAACCGCTACGGAATAAATCGTTCGATGAGTATTCCAATTTGCAGGCGACTTTTTGCCACCGCTAGACATTTCTCTGTCATTTTCTGAATTACCCTCCCCGTCGACCTGATTCTTTTTCCAGATAGACAAATATCAAATGGCACGAAGCCATTCGTACGAATTGACTCTCCGTGCCTTGACGGCGTAATTGACAGCTGTGAGACAGCTAGAAATGATGTTCGATCGGGAAGCTAATCGACCGGCTTAAGATAAGGACGGATGTTTCCGTTCTGTTGCAAGTGGCACGAAAATCAAGGGAACCGATCCAACCTGGAGAGTAAACTTTGACAGACAACTGCTGAGGAAGAAATTCAACTTCGATCGGCTAAGAATATTTCCAACTTTCAGGCCCACTCCGAATCTACACACGGCCAAGTGGGCGTGCGATCGGTCCCACGCAGCCTCACAATAAATACCAACAAAAAAAAAAAACACGCTCAAGTATGTCTGAAAAGACTCTACAGGCATCTTGCATCGAGCACACACAAGAAACCCGACAGACGCCGGCATGTATGATATTTGCGCGGTGGCTGGAATTGAATCGGGCACAAGGAACCCGATCGTCTGGCCGTTCGGAGCGCATTACCGTATACACAATCGTCTAGCGGCGGCGGTAGCGGTGACGTGGACTTTAACAATCGAAATATCAGGACTTTTATTCGGTGTGAAAGGCGGCGCGCTATTCAGGCCCGAGCTAGACACCCACCGCGAGGTAAACAAAAGCGCCACCTCCGCCTCCACCGCCACCGCTTCTCCGCACGCAGTTTTCTGCGTGTGCGATTAGGTATCGAGAATTGGAGCGGCCCTTGAATCAACGGAGGACGGAATGGAGTGGAATGGAATGGAATGGAATGGAATGGAATGAACGTGCACAGGGGGAATATCGTGTACCGGTGTCCGCAGACGGCACACGACACTCGAGGCTCAGTCAGTCAGCCGGTGCCGCTCCGGACAGCACCACGCGCCTCTCTCTCGCCTCGAATCGATCCTCGTGCTCGATCGGGATCTATCTCGCGACTACATGCTTCTTAAATCTCTCTTTCTTCTCCCTTCTCGCCGTCGGCAAATTGTGAGTGCAAGTTGTCCCAGGATCGTTTGCAGAGGTTTCAGGTTTTTCACTTTTCTCAAAGGTGCACGCGTGAGTCTGGAGATTTTTTTCGGAGGGTCGTCTGCCTCAAAGCTGAACGAGTGAATTTTTTTATAGAGCTTTGCGAGAATTTCGTGCACTAGCTTCGGAAATATTTTTCCAGCTACAATGGAGTGCTGGAATTTTTTTTATTCATTTTTCCACTCGGATGTAGGGATGGAATACAGAATGTTTTGTGTACGCGCGAAGTTTTAGTAGTGTCCGCGGGCGTGTAAGGAAATTTTCAGAATAATTGTGGGTGCGATTATGGAAATTTTTAGTGGGATTGGAGAGCAACAAAATGGGAAATATTTTCTGTTGTACAAATGAACGTCCAAGTTGGATTGTGTTTACGTGAATTTTGTAGAATTTTCGGGGGGTGTTCTGACATAAATCGTAGATAAATATACCATTGTATTCCACTGGCAATAAAGATTTATACGAGGTGTTGTGCTGATCATTAAAAGTGATGTAAGACGGTAGAATTGGAACGATGTTTGAAGGAACAAATCATGTGCCGGTAGAGGTATTTTCAGACGCGTCGAAAGTCCATTGTCGAATCAAGATCGTTAAAACGAATTGCCTCCCAACAAGGTCGCCCAACTTTACGAGCTACTAACGACACACGCGACACGAAATTTATAACGGACGTTAAACTGTCTGAATTCACCTCTCTAAATACACAGGTCGTGTTCCACTTGCCGAGTTGACTCTCAAATTTTTATTCCTCCACTTATCTCGACTGCAGCTTGTTACTGGATAAAGTAGACTCAACTCAGATTTGACGTTACGATTAGATTAATTTCAATCAGCTATTTACAGACAGAAATCACGAAAATCGAAAGCTTTTATCTCGGTTCATCTGCATTTTTAATACACTGTCCCACTTCCAGAATATTTAATTCATTTCCAGCCAAGTCTCTAGGGTCTTTTAATTACTGTATCCCGGAGGTACGTGACCGTTTAATTTACCAAATGTGTTTCCTACCTGTACACCCGAGCGCAATAAAACAGTCGGTTCGCAAAAGGTCAAAAAGTCTCTTCGCGAAATTATATTGAATCGGAGAGAGAGAGAGAGAGAGAAAGAGAGAAAGGGGGAGAAGAGAGGGGTCGGTGAACTCTGGCATACGTAACAGGCATCGCAAGCACACGCACGACTTTGATCAATGCGTCGATCAAGATTTGCAAATGACTGTAGGGAAATGTTTAATTTGATTTTACCGCGTAACTTATTCTTGTTCTCTCTTTCTCGCACAATGAGCACAGTACCTTCTTTAATTCAAAACACTGTTTTCACCTTGATACTTATTTAATAACAACGCTAATTCAAATATACAAAAACACGCAAATTGGTTAAGCTATAAACAATGGAAAAGTCATTTACCATTTTGCAATCGGTGGCTTCGCATTAAAGGCGTCTGAATGTCAGCAGCAATTGCACGTGCCCGCTAGGAACACAAACGTACACACAGTCAAAGTTTTATATCACCGTTGTATCACTCAAGAACAACGCGTCGCGAGAGGTGGATAACCTTCGAGGGTGATCGTATCGCTATCACGGCCCGAGTAACACTGATTGCTCTAAGCTAAGCTGGACAAGGGTATCGGGGATTATCCCCAAATTCGGGGTACGCAATAACAGGAACGTAGGTATGTAAGAATCGTGGGAGAGCCTGCTGCGATAAAAGTTCGTATATACAGCGCGCCACGAAAGTATGGGACACCCTATAAAACAGAATAACTTCTTTAAAATTCGTCCAAACGAGTCGAGTCTTTTTGAAAAGCTGGAAGGGTTAGTTTCCTACTTAGGTGACGTGTTACATCGTTATGAAAAAATATGCAATTGGTCGGAAAAGCGAAGGAAATAGTGATGGTCGCTTTTTCAACTTTTTTATCTGAGCCTATAATGAAAATTTAAAAATCCCGTTTGTAGATTCTAGTAAGTTTGTACACGTGCTGAAAATTAATTTCAAAATTCATCACGTTCTTGCTCACCAGCGTGTAAGATTTATTACAAAAATCCCAAAGTGCAGAACATTGACTTGCACTTTCTTTTGCACAGTGACCGAATCCATTTAATCTTTATTCATGGCGCATGTGTAATTAACATCGATAGAAAGTGAATGGTTAGCTGAATCCTTGGAGGCACAAGCTACACGGCGAAAGCTCTATCACGCACCCCCGCGCGTTGTCGTTGAGCGCGCTAATTTATGGGGCCAATATCTAACGCCAATATTTGACCATTTGCTCGATATGGGCCCAATCTGGACCCTCTGCTTCATGGCGCACGTGTACGCGTGACGTATCGCTCGATGGATCGTTATTCCGCTCGATTGGCTGCAAGTATTTCGGGCACGTCCGCCCACTGAATGGATCGAGTTTCGCGACGAATCCCGGGAATGCAACGAAATGCAGTCGAATGCAGCGTGTGCCGGAAACGGGGCTCAAGATCCACTTAAAAACTCTCATCTCGAATAACAGAAGTCAGCTGAATTCGATATATCTGCATCGTTCCCTAGGAACATTCTTCAACAGTTGCCATTAAATTTCCTCGGAATACATGGACAGTTACATTTATGGCGCGTGTTTATTTTATCAACGACGTACAGTACTATTCTCTGGCGCGCAAAACACGCGCACTTTTTATAGTCCTATAATGCCAGCGCATGGTCCACTCGTAAAAGTTGCTCTCTTTAATTTCAGAGAGAATTTCAGTGGTGAATAATTCCACGGTGGACGATGGACGTAATTTTTTCGAGAGACCTGCGTTCATGCAATTATCCGTGGTAACTCGGTTTCGCTTAAACTAGAAATAGTTTGAGTTCATTGCTTCTGGATTAGTTCCCTGACACTGGACAGTTCTCTGATCGTTTGTTAAATTTGTAATTTCATATCTAATAAGAAATCAACGAGTATTGACATTTCTATCAGCTTACTAATGCACGGTTGTACAGGATTCTCGGAGGATCGGGCTAAAAATTGAATAAGTTGCTCGTCGCATTTAGAAATGAGTTAGACTCGAGTGGTATCGAGGAGAGGAAGTTGAGGAAGAAATTAGTTGCCCGGAGTGCAAATAGTTCCCTCGCGATTATGAAATTCCCCGTTGCGTATCGGGCTCGCGAGGAAATGGCTTCGCGGGGCCGATAACACTTTGGAGAAAGAAACAGAGAAGTTGGACTCTTCAACGATTTATTCGCTCGCGCGGGTTTCCTTATTTCCCCCCCCCCCCCCCCCGCGAGACTTCCGGATATATTTTACAAGCGGAAAATTATCGAGAGACTTTCTCGAACTGAATCCTTCTCGAGAATCTATCGTTGTTGTTCTTCTTCGAAAGTCGAGCAAGTTATCGCAGAGGCGTTCAGATTTGCTTACCATTTCTTCGCTAAATCTCTGTTTCTTTGCTGCTCCGCGGATTAGAGACATTTACTTGGAGTTCGCGGGAGCGGCGATTCAAGAATTGGAACAGAACGTTGAAACGAATAAGTTGGCTCGTTTTCTCTCACTTAACAATTAAAGATTTCACGAGGCTGAGTGGGGGGTGACAAGCCCGGGCAAACTTTAGAATCAGGTCGTCGATATAAAAGCCAGCTTGACACAAAGTTCAAATAACTCCGAGGCAGTATTGTGTTCGGAGTGGAAGTATGTACTTTGAGGGAGAATATTAAAGTACATTGGTGCATTGCAGCGTACATAATCATAGAGAATCATTTTCCTTCCTTCATCCCCGTTATTAAGTACACTACTTTATATGCCCGCGAAGCTTCTAAGGCACGTTGACCTGAAATCTTAAAGCAAACGTTCCAATCGATAGCACGAATCACGCGTTACAGAAGTCAATAGCTTGCTCGATTAGTCGGCGCATAAAACCGAAGGGTGAATCGAAGAAACGGAGGGACAGTTTGGCGAGTGAAATTCGATAGGGAAGTGCTGCTCGCTGTACGGTTTCATGGTGAATCGGTGGACTTATCTGTGCCCGGCTTCTGTTTGATCGGCGAGACACATGTGCGCGCCGAAGAAGGCACGGACACGCTTGCGAGACAGAAAGCACGCGGATCCGCGCCAAGTGGCATGACAGACTCATGACACGCGCGTGGCCACGCATCGCGTACTGTGTCCTGGATTCTGTGACGACGCGAGGAAACGCGAGGGTCGTAGCAAGTGCGTGGCTGAGCGCCGCCAGGCGAACCTGCTCCAAGAGGAAAATGGGCGGAAAAGTGGGGCTGATATGCGGCAGCTGCTGGTCCGGAAAGTACAGTACGTATCACGACTTCACGCTCTTTCCTTTTCGCGCGAATCCACAGTGGTGGCGTAACAGGTAGGGCTCTCTACTAAACAGCATCCATCATCTCGCACAAATTTAAGTATCAACAGTGATGCACCGCGACACCAAGACTTTTCAATAAAGACCCTTCTCCGTTCTATCTGGAAGGCTCCCACGACTTTCCACGCCCTCTGCACCGCTTCCACTAATTTCCAGCCGCTGTTAATACTGCTTGTCAATAGTCACCCAGAGGAGTGAAATTTCTGGCGTAGATTTAATATCAAAGAAGCCGCAGACCCGAATGTAATCCCGCGGGATAAGGTTCGTTCGCTGGAAGAATCAGGGGCCATTTCCCTGCACGCCAAAGAACTCCGTGGCAAAAATCGCGCCGCGAGGCACTGGGTTAATGGATCGGGAAAAACAGAATAGCCCGCGGACGTGGTCGGCGCAGCTGGCCGATTTTCGATTCATCAAGCCGCGAAGGGTGCGCGCGGGAACGTTGCCAAAATGACTGTTGCTCGAAGCCGGCTCCTCGTCGGGATTATCGATCTATCGCCGGCCCGGGTCGATCTCCACTTCGAAATACGTTCCGGGAGGCGTGTAGCGCCATGCGCGTTTATCGGATTTCGAGGTTCGTCCCACGAACGATGCACGAGCATTCCTCTCTCCTCGTGTACCGTTACCATGGGCGCAGCACTTTCGATGATTCAATCATCGCGGCGTTCCTTTCCTCGGCTCGCTCCTCTCCTTCGCCGTCCAATGATGATCGGCCTTCTCTTATTCCCGACAATACGAACCGACGGTGTATTATCGGGATACGATCGGTCCACCAGCGACGAGGAGGTTTGCGTGGTGGAGCCGATCTTCCAGGGGAACGAGTCTACGATTAGTCAAACGGGCGGAGCTTTCGTGTACCGGCAATTACCTCCGCTATGAAAATGGTAATTGGTATTCCGTGCACGCCGGCGAAACAGTTTCCACGCGCGGTGAATTCGTATGAAAGTTCCGCGAAAACCGGGCGACAGTTGAGCCAGCGGGGAACTTGAATTCGGCTTATGAACCGTTAAGAAACGTGATTTTACATGCTCGCAGCTACATGATGCAGAACCATTCTGCCTCGTCGATACCGTTACTCGGCTCGCTTGTCCCCTTCCTCCAGGTTCATTACATAATTCTTACGGACCGTAACATCGGCTCTGATTTTTCGACATCGTACCCTGGATCCTGCAACTTGGAACGCGGTCTGGATTCCTGCGCTCCTCGTGGTCCTGTTTCCCGAACGGTACACTAGGATATTCCGAGACGAATAGTTCTGCAAAAACCACCGTCTCTAGACCCACTGTTTCTGAGGCGGCTTTGATAGGGCGCATGTTACTTTCGGCTAGTGAACTCCACCAACAAGGAAAGTTCGGTTGTCCGAGCGTTCAGATTTTTTTTTAAAGTGTGCAGGTTTGACGGGGGCCTCAATAGAAGTGTCAGGCAATTTTTAGTTTGTGCCCATTTTCGGGGCGGGGGGAAAACACCCCTTAAAGGTTAATGTGTGTTTTCCTACTTTCCTGCATATCTTGAGGACTATAGTAGATGTAAAAAAATTAACTTACTATAATTCATTGTAGTAATTTTTTATATCTATTATTGTTGTCAAGATATCCAGGAAAGTAGAAAAACACATTAACCTTTAAGGGGTGTTTTCGCCCCGAAGGCCTGAGAATGGGCACGAACTAAAAATTGCAAAGCTCTACGGTTTCAAAATAAT
The DNA here is from genome assembly GCA_929108735.1 of Andrena dorsata. Taxonomy (NCBI): domain Eukaryota; kingdom Metazoa; phylum Arthropoda; class Insecta; order Hymenoptera; family Andrenidae; genus Andrena; species Andrena dorsata. The sequence goes on along the minus strand of OV815488.1, from coordinate 77,473,425 downwards.
CGGAATGTTCGGGTAACCGAACTCCTTTTGCAGGTTAATTCCCGTGTATTCGCCTCTAAAATTTCAACTGAAGTATCTAAAAGTGTCCTTCTACCCAGAATCTTACCAGCTTCCTAATCTCCAGCGAAAACACCGTCGGCGATAGGGTTTTAGAGTCCCTAAGTCTCGTGCCAGAGGAAGACCATAGCCGGGACAGTTTTTGGAAACTTCTAACCCCATCATCGTGATCCAAAGTATTTACTTGGGAAACTTCGCGCGGCAGTCCGACTGTAACGCCCGAGAGTAAGACTCGGGGGTCTCCTGAGAACTGGAATTCGACCGAACAGTTGATTCCAGCTGGAAGAAAAGGGAGCCGGGCTGCGGGCGATTTTTTCGCGGCGACAGAAAAACGCAAATTGAAAGGAAAGCATTAAAACGGTCGGGATTGTTGGCGGATCGATGGAGCACCTGTCGTTTGCGGAAAGGCGATGACGACGTGGAAGTAAACGAGAAATCGGTGGCGCAGAAAAAGGTGGAGAATCGAGTCCAAGCGGGTCCAGCGGCTGGCTAGCGCAAAAACGAGACGAACGCCTTCTCCGGCCGAGAACCGGAGATTTCGACTTGTTCTTCGTGGTTGGAATTGTTTTTCTCTACCTGCAACTGGACCCGTAACGGATGCTTTGACGTCTAGAGAGATATACACGGTGATTCCAATGATCCTTTCACACCGAGTCATTTTTCCACCGTTGCTCTCGCGAGAGTATTATCTCCTTCTCTCTCGCATCCTTCTCGCATCACCGCGTCGCTTAAATCAGCGTCAAATATCACAGCTAAATCCACAATCGCAATTGCAATAATTCTATTATAATACGATCGGTTAAAGCTGACGACACTTCAAGTCTGTATTAATTAATTTCAACGCAGCTCTGCGTAATCACGACCGAGAGCATCAAAGCCGAAATGGGCACACGAGTACTCTCCATGAAGAAGCGTAGAACAGCTAGGGAAATGACAAACGTGGCGGCCAGAAATTCACTGTTCCCGACAGCGGCTCGAAACTTCCACTGAATTCGCTTGACGAGTGAATTAGCCGTTTTCCCCCGGAAGAACGTAATTTCAGCTCTGACGAACCCTCGAAAAATCATTCGCGGGGATTCTGACCCTTTTCCCAGCTGTTCAGAGAGGCCAGATGAAGCGCGCTTTAAAAGCGGGGACAGGGATTGAAATTAGAATGCAGTAGCAGTGTAAATTTACAGTTTAGACTTTACCCAAGCAATTACTCTAGCGGAAAGAGAAGCTGCTGGATTTCTTTTATTTATCGCAGCTAGCGTTTCATTTACGAGACGCCAGTGGAAGCGTAACCGAGTTAGACCGAGCCTAGAACGGTGGCGTTCTCCTCTAAACAAATCGAGCATGATTCGACGGAGCCTGTTACCCTTCTAGCGAGTCCTTCTATCGATTCCACTTGGCTTCCCATCGCTGCCCCAGCATCGCCGACATTTTCTCCCGAGCTATTCGCGCGATTCCTGTCCGCGATTGCAGTGGCGAGTGGCGAGCGTGGCGAGCGTGGCTGCCGGCAAGAGTGTCGACTCGATGCCAACTAACGGGATCTGTAGTGATCAAGTAGGTCAGACGAGTAGTCGATACCCACCGTCTCTTTGTCTCCTCCGCGATGAACCATCCGAACACGCGTCAAGGTCTGAATAGCTCCTTTTCGGAGCACGTGCCCAAGGTGACGGCGCGCCGTCAAGCAATCGTGTCCCGGCGAGAAGGACAATGCGAGATTTCATGCCACTCTCGACCAACAAAAAACCGCGCGTTATTCTGTATCGATCCTTTCGAGGTAAGCAGAAACTGACAGCGTTACGTTTCACCGTTCAGTAGGTATCTCCTTAAAGTTCCAGCGAGGGTTCGTTGAAACAGCGAGCCTGCTAATGATCGCTGTAACGAGTCAGGTATGTAGGGTAACGGAGCGAGTTTCTGGGAATCGAGAAATGCCTGGATCGCGTAATCTCTCGCGATACGGTAACGCGGGGGGGGGGGGGGGGTGGGGGTGTTGCAAAATTCCGATTCGGCGGCCGACGCATTCCCAAACGGCGACATCAGCGTCCCTGGAATAGAACAATGCGGACTTTTCATTGCTTCCACGAGGCTGTATCGACGACTGGTCATTCGTTTCGGTCGTGAGCCAGGTTCTGCCGGTTTTATGATTCTTTAAAATCGCTGGGATCAAGGAGCATCACGCAAATGGGTCTAAGTAGGGTAGATGTCCCTGTTACTGCCACTTTATATATTTTGCTTAATAAAAATGTAACGTATAAAGAATAATATTATCTATTATTAAATTGTGACTGTTCTTATTATTATTAATATTATTGATGTACACTCCCTAGTAGCATTTTTGTTGGCCAACGGTAGCCAACAGTTGGGAATCAGTTGAGAGGTGGTTAGTAGTTTCGCCTACAAACCTCCTTTACAGGGCCCAACCGTTGAATGTTGCATTTGTATCCCGATGATTTGCCTATGGTTGGGAATCAGTTGGGTGGTGGTTAGTAGTTTCGTCGACAAACCCCGTCTATTGGGCCAATTGTTTAATATTGCACTCGTCTTCCGCTGATTTGTCTACGAATAACCAATTTTGGGCCAACTAATGATGCCCTACAGAAATACATTTAGTTAAAGATAATAAAAGCAAATATATAGGTTCGGATGCAAATAACAAAAAGTTACGACAGTTTGCCTACGAATATTCAATGTTGCGCCTACAATTACTATGGTTGGTTAATTAACAAAAAATTTACAAAGATGATTAAATGTCGTCTTATAAACGTCAGAAAATTTGCTACATCCAAAAACCTGTTATTATATTCCAAGTTGTGATTTTTCTTTTCTTATTTATAAATACGTAATGAGGGCGTCTGTCCTGAGACCAATGTGAAATTTTAAGGAATGAGTCTAAAAGTCGAATGATGATATTTTGTAGAATATTTCGCGTTACTGCACAGTTTTTATAAACAATTAATACTAGTTATGTAACTAGAAATTAGAAATGTTTACAAGGAAATGTGTTGGGTAAGGGCGAACAGCGGTTGCTTCGTAAGCGGAAAGTTTGAGTTCGATTCTCCTCACTGCGATTATTTTTTTTCATAAACCAGACCTGAAAAAGACGTATTTACGACATCTATTGAAGTTCTTTAAGACGCCTTCTGGACGTCTTTAACTTTAAGACGTCTTTTGGAAAGGATATAAATAATTGGGCAATAGTAGGAAAACCTACCTTGGCCCTCTGTTGTTGGCCCAACCTGAAAAAAAAGTGCCAAATCTAACTGTTGGCCAACTAATATTACGTTCGTGGCCCAACTGTATGCCAACCAAAAATGCTACTAGGGGCTATTCTTTATACGTTACATTTTTATAAAGCAAAATCAATAAAGTGGCAGTAACAGGGACATTTACCCTAGTTGTGCAGAAAGGTACCAACCCTCGAAATGACAGCAAATTATTTAAACGCCCCATAATTTTGGGATCTTCATTTTGCAAAATATTACCAAGCCGTGGAACAACTAATACTATTTAGCCATAGTTCCATTTTGGGCTTAAAAAACGAAAGCTACAGAGAATATTAGTTATACTACTCACTACGAAATAACACATTAAAAAACCTTGTAAAACAATAACAAGAAATAAAATGTACCGAATAGAATTAATGAAGCTACTTCTTTTTAACAATCTTTAAACTAACTTTACTCAATTTCGAATCATTGAGGGTTGGTAGCTTTCTGCATAACTGGCCTCAAATGTCATCGACACCTACTATCGGATCAAGGAATCATCTGTCAGACCCAGGCAGACCTGTCCAAATATCCTAGACTATAGTGCGTGGCGATGTAGACATTAAATTAATTACCAAACTGCCAAGGCTCTCGGTACCCTCTAAACGCTTAATTTATGCAGTACCGAAGTTTCCGAATTAGAAACTGGGAATACAGTTTAGAGTGCCAAGCGTCCTACGTTTCACGACAAGCTATGCCCCGCGGAAAATCAAAGGCGAAGGTTTTCCCGTTGTCGCTTACGTAACGAAATAATCCACTCCGTAGCGAAGCCTTCCGCGCGAGAATTTTCACGCGAGCGAGATTTCGCTGCCTCCCCCGTTGACGCGGCTTCCCCGCCGCCCGAAGCACCGGCTCCAGACACCTCCATTTCGTCGCGAAGCACCTCAAAGCGGGCAAACGTCTAATTTAGCAAATAGAATTTCGACCAACTGCGAATAGGGTCTGTGCAGTCTCCGGTGGAGAGAAAGCTCCAGGCGGGGGTTGTTCACCCCGTGATCCTGGCCGCGAGACGCCACAGTGTTTAATGGTGGGCGTCGCGACGCCAGAAGTGCCGCCGTTGGGATGTCTAAGGGGGAATCAAGAGATTGTTATTGGGGGATTGCGTGATGGGGATCTGTCGCCCTGTGCGTATCGAATTCAATTCCAAATACCCCGCTTCAGACTAGGGTGACTGCGAAACGATCGCGGAGACTGTTCGTTGGAAAATTGATTCGCCGTCGACGTTGGTTAAAAATCACCATACCTATGCTACGATAATTGCTTTCCTAGAATACGGGGGCCAATTTATGGTCCATCGAGCGAGCGAGGAAGACGGGAAAGGTAAATCTGGAGGAAGAGTGGCGAAAGAGGGAAGAACGTAGAAATTGATCGAGGTGGTTCGGACGGGTTGGGAGCGGAAGCGCAGTTGCTCGGTCATTTGTATCGCTGGCTGCTGGACCTGTTGCTGTGCAACGTCCGACCGGGGGGTGTTGATTTTCCTTTTTCTCCGATGGCGGCTCAGCCTCGCCCCCGCCCGCCCCTTGGCTTTTTATTACGGCGGATTGTAAAAAAGGTAGGGGGCCGCGGTTGCGGCCAGCCGTAATAAATATTTTACGTTCTCGAGGCGCGGCTCTGGGGCTGGCCGCAGTTTACTGCGTTTCGGATATATCTTGAAATGCGGTAAACCAGCCGGGGATTTCGGGATTCTTTCTGCCGCCGTAGGTCCTGTCAGGATAATTCGGAAATACGACGAGAAATTTATCTACAGGCGTTGCTCGACTCCACGCCGAGAACAGCGGATCACGCCAGGCGATAATAAAGACGACATGCAGGAAAAGACAGCGATGCGCCTAATTCACGATCCAGATCCAGGGTTTATCAGTCACCGGGCGATTAATGCCTCGTGACTGGAAGCCACCAGTATACCAGACAAAATATCATCGAATAACCACGCGAACTAGCGGGAAAAGTAATGTGCTCGCGTCACGCGAATTCCAGGCGGCTCGCGCGACCTCGCGGTCTAAATATAAAAAGGCTATCCGTCGGCGGATAAAAAACGATAAATTATTCAATTCGTCTGGCCAGTAGCAAAATTGAACGTCGACCCATTTAAGTGATTGACGTTCCGCCGCGAAATGCAACGGTGCTATTTAATCCGCCGGTTTATTTAATCTGCCAACATTATCCGCTCTCAAACAGGAACTCGCAGCCTTTCGCGCGCTCGCGCGCGGACTCACGTGCCCTGTAAATATAGACGCTCCACTTGGCACTGATACAGAAAAGATCAAGGTGTCGCAGAACGACGCCGTTACGTCGATCCGTAAGGTGTTCCATTATATAAAGCAATATCTTTCGGAGCGATTTCTTGGAAGTAAATAATTCAATTAATATTAAATAACACAGAGATAACCATTCTCGGGCGTTCTCAAAAAGGAAATTCGATTGAAAATTTCTGTTTCATTTCGCTACAGCGAAGCAATAAATACTATGAGCTCGAAAATTTCATCAGAATTACGAGATAAAGTACCGAATTCAGGATGGAGGCCATTAACATTTCACTAAATGCTCGATATCGCGGAACGTCCCCACTGACGGGCCAGTGAAGCTTTTTAAATATTCCGCATTGCGTGGCAATGGATATAAAACGGATCCTAATGGGCAAGCGATGCCGTCGCAGCGCTCCGTATAGAGTTACCGGGTGGTTAATCAATTTTTCGAGGATCGATATTCAACACCCGACGTAATTAAGCGAGGAGCGGAGGCAACCGCGATAATTCATCGCGCCCCGTTATTTCTATCTGCGTCGGTGAAATTTCGTACGGCCAGGGTGAAGGGTGAAAGCGAGGATCTACCGTTCCGTTCGACATTACGAGGGTGCAGTAATTAGTGGGAGTCACGTACGACGAAATTGTCTGGTTTCTTGATATCATATGCATGCGATGCAATTAACCGGGCAGAAAAGTGTGAGTTCGTGTGAGAAAAGTGGGGCGAACTTCATGGGAAATCTAGGGTCTGCTTTCGAGATTAGTATCCGATTTCACCGCTGCCATTCGAGGCAAAAATAACCACGAGGCGAAATAATTTTCGAGCGCCGTAAATACAATTCAAGAAGCTGTTTAATGGAAAAAAAACTGTAGTAAAGACATCGATCGCAAAAAGGTCCCCATCAGGGGAGGAGGATCTCTCGCCGAACCTCTCGTATCAAAGAAACGACGAGTCGTTTGTTCCCGCAGATAGATATCGGAGATTCGCCTGCCCAGAGAATAAAGGAATCCTCCTTCTTTTAAATCACCATCGCGCCAAACGAATATTCTCCCCGTGGAACAAGCAAATTCCATTGTGTCCCGGGGAAGCTTGTTAGAGGGAAAACGGGAAGAATGCCGGCCAAACAAAAGGGGAGCGAATCAGAAACTTCTATTTTTCGGCCCCGTCGAAGATGCACTTGAAAAACTCAATTTCCCTCGTTGTTGGCGGAAATGATATTAAAACTTGACTTGGCGGCAATGGTCCCCGCCGCGGGCGGAAATCGCTGCGGCGGGGGAAAAAAGGGAATTTCCCGGTATTTCAGAGGAAAAATCGCATGGAAAAAGGAATATTAAGAGGGAGCCCTTTTTCTTGCGGCGAAAAAGTCGTTTAATCCCTTTCAACCCCCTTAACCCTCCGGCAATAGCAGTGTAAGTCGATTTTACCGCACCGTAACACTTCTATTTTCCGTAAACATCGTTAAAAGGAAATTGTCTGCACTGCGGGAGCAGATGCAACGGCGGAGAGCGCGTTTAATACCCGCTGGAATGCGATGACGGTGCGTTATGAATGACGATTCGCCTCGCAATCCAATAATTCCACCGGTTTTTTCCACCTTTTTTGCCTGGATTCAATGCATTCCCACTGTCTCTTCGCGATTTCATTGCTTTGTCGCGGGTTGACCTTTTGTGCCGCTTTTTATCGCGAATAAACGGGGCGAAGAGCGAACGCTCTGTTATTGATGCGCGAGTAACGTCGCTTTCGAATGCCTTTGCATCGCGACATATGCAGCTTTGTACAAATAAATTCCAACCTCCTCAAGCCAGTTTTTAATGAAAACGCAATGTAATTGGAATAAAGCATAAATCCAAAATAAAAGTTATTTTAATCAGTTTTTGGAAAAAAGTCAAGGTAAAAATTAATTTTTATTTAAATGGAAGTTCTGATTAAATCGCAAAGAAAATTCTGCAAAAATTTACCGATTAAAAAATACTAATTTTGAATTCTCCTGATTACAACTAACCATTATGAATAATTAAAACTTGTTTTGGCTACCAGGAACCATTATCGATAACGGAAATTTAATTTTGGTTACCGATAACGACTATCGACGGCAAAAATTCTGATTACATTTGATAATTGTCAATTATTCTTCTTAACATTACTGATAATTAGTATTCATTGACAACATGACAAAAATTAATTATAAAACTGATACATTGTATTAAGCAAAAAACGGTATGAAAATATATGAAACAAAAAATAAAATAAAAGATATTGAAGATACTACTTACAATTTACCATTTTTTTTGTTTAATATAATATAATATATAAGTTTTGTAAGTAATTTTTTTCCATGTTGTCAATGAATGCTAATTGTACCATAACTTTTAAAATTTGTTTGATAACAATTATAATGCCTGAAATAGAGATAACGGACACCGAGAACCGTCGTAGAAAAGCTCAACAGCAAAGTAAACTCTCGAGCGCGAAAAAGTAAAGCGTATCAGGATAAAACGTAATCTCCGTCAAGATTACTTTTCATATTGACAGAGGCATTGGTTCAGCTGCACGCGCACTTTCGATTCATCCAGCTACTCCTCGGATTTCGGTGCTGGTATTTCGCGATAGCAGTTTGAGATTGCCTCGCGTCCGTTTCTACGTCCTGCTCCGTTGTGCTAACGCAATATATCCTCTTCCATTGATCCATCTGGCCAGCCTGTCCATCGATCCACGCCGATATTTCTGCCGCATTCTGTATTTTTACATCCCCTGCCAGCTTCGCGTTAGTCCCCGCAGACATTTCATTTTTAGAGCAAAACAACGCGGGTAAGCTCGTGCGAAAGAACGCGCGCAACGGCGTAGAATGCAAAAATTGGAGAAATAACAGGCAAACGCGGGGCAAAAAGTCTGACGCATCGGAGATTACGTTTGCGCGAGTTGCATCGCGTGAAATTCGAACACGCTCAGAGTCGTTTAAAACATTCGCGCGTTGCCTTGCGGGCAGGAAGTACCGATTGTCTCGGAGATTTACGTCGATCGCAACTGTCGCGCGTGCAATTCGATTTAGCTATGGGAATGCGTGTCTGAGCGTGCGCTTTTGCCGGCTTTCCTCAACATACGATAACATTTCTGTTATAATATTAGGAGAGTGCGAACGTTCGCTCGCTGAATTGAACGTCCAAACTCTTGATTAAAAGTAAAAATATATTACATGGTTTTTTAATCAAACTATCTATGACCTTTTGCCACAATTCCGATCAAAGTACAAGTAGGCGTAGCAAAAAAAAAAGGTATTTCCTCACACCTAACCAGGGACCTGGAACGACATGTTTTTTTATATCGTTCCTACTGAAAAATATTTCGTTTCACAATGAAACGGAAAATAAATTTTGTTTCGAACCGGTTATTTCGTATTTATAAAAAGCTCATATAAACTAGTTTTTAACAATTTTATATATTATATTACACATATATTATGTACTAGCTGACCCGTTACCCGGTTTCACCCGGGAATTATTATTATTATTTAGTACTTTAGATAAAATCTTTATAAATAGCCTATAATATAATCCAGAACGGTATTTAATGTATATTGAAAATTTTATTAAAATCCGTTTACGCGTGAAAGAAGGACAAACAAACAGACAACGTTTCACTTTTATATATTAGTAAAGATTATAAAAAAATAGAGTTTTGAGGCATACACTTGAAAGCCTCAAGCAATATAACCTGCATAAAATATAGAAAATACAAAATAAAAATGCGAAATCACAGAATGCATCTACCGTTCGTATTCAGGCACAAATAGATTCCTGACGAAAATAAGGAGCGCGCTCAATTTAAAGTTCACATAAAGTTTGCATCGGCAACGAAATAATAACGTTATTAATCGGAATCTTTATTTCAATTATATCGTTTTCACTCCTGCAATAGGATTTATAATTTCGTTTCGTTTCTGTCCCGGAAAAATATTCCGCTCTTTTCGTTTCTGACCCGTTCCAAGTCCCTAAACGTAATAGTGAGGGAACATTTCCACCGACCTAATACAATATCCAACTGCTCTATTAAACCCACCCACAAAATTGCAGCTACGATTCTACCGGACGAAACTAGACCCATCCGGTGACTGATCTTGAAACGACAGGACACGAAATTGTGCCCGCTGACGCGTTCACAGACGTTGGCCGATCGAAGCGGAATCGCGCTCCTTACGTAATAGCGCGCCTGGATGGCCTGGTTTCGGAGGCTGGGTTAATTGCACGCGATAAATTGTCCCTTCCCGTGTCTCCAGCTCGGACTGTTTTCAAACGAGGCGGTTCCTGCGGCAGGCCCCCTCCGCAGACAGGTCTCGGTCGACAGTTCCGTTCTATTTGGTCCCGCGGCGTTCCCATGTCCGCGAAACATCCGGCCGCTCATTATGGTCGCTCGGGTGCCGCTAACAGCCCGCCATCCGTGAGATTCAATTACGCCCTCCTGACGTTCGAGCCCTCTTTCGACTGCGTTTCGCATGCCTCGACACGCGCCTCTCTCCTTCGTAACTCGCGGCACTCTGGAATTTTGGCGGCGGCGGCGGCGGTTCCTCGGCGACAGGCAGGATTTTCTCGCCGAGATTCGAAAATGCGGGCATTCCGGAGCACCGCGCGACATGTTATTAGTTCGGGGAATCTTGCAAATAGAGGCCAGCAGAATTTTCCTTGAAATTCGAAGGAGAAGTTCGCGACGATTTATTTCACACGGAGATTGAAAAGTGATGTAGCGTGGCTGGTGGCGCTACGAACAGCCCGACGGAATCGCTAGAGCGGATAACAGTTACGGGGAACAGAAGTTAGCAGTGGTTTCTTTTTTAGGAATGTTACTGCTGTGTAAACAGTTTGAAACCCTTATGGATTTAACGCGGGCCCGACGCGGATCCGAGCTTACCATTCGAACCGCGACGGAAATTTCATTTCGTCGATGCCCCCCCGGGCGAGAGCGACGAAACTATGCGAATCGATGCGAAGCATTCAAGAGCGATGCAATATTGAAATTGCGGGAAATGTGGAATATACCGGCGAAATAGTATAATTCTGTGGAATGCGGGAAACGTCGGTGAACGGCTTTTCTGCTAAATTCTGCTTAAATATACCATTCAGTAATAATTAAATACATGCTTAGTGATAATTCTCAGCAAACTCGCTCATTATTGCTCCTTCCCCCCAAATTCATTAGCGCGTGCTCAATTCGCGCAAGGGCACGCATAATTCTCCACTCCCGTAAACGGATAAGTACTCTGGTGTAACTTGAGACTAGTTAACAATAATTAGTGGTGTGGGCAATTTGGACTAAATTTCGCTCTGCATTCACCTCGCTTTTATAAAATAGCACACTTACAAACCGGAGCACCGAATGCGTATGCAGCTTCACCTGTTTATTACACGTTTCAAACATATTCCAGCAGATAGAGATGACATTCGCGAGAACAGCAGACAGCAGAATGAACCTGGCTAAAAAATTTCGTGTGCCACTTTCGCCTCTCCTCCATTCGATTGCCATCCTATTTTCGCGGAGAATTCCCCGCGTCGTTCGCGTTAACAGACACTCGTTGTTCGTAAAAATAGCGGGCTGGATTCAATTACTTGGACGGTTGTCACGCTCCCGCCGCGCCGCCGTGACGCTTCGGAATTTCAAATTCAACCTGCGCGCGAGTAAATTCCGTCCGCGTTAAAAAACGTTGACACAATTCTTCGCACTGCCTCGCGCTACTCGCGATGCCTGCCTACGAACTCCGCCGTTCAATTAACTCGTTGCCTCCAATTGGAAATGGAGGGATGGATTCGCGACAAGACGGGCTCGTGTTACAACGACCCGATATTAGAATTAGTGGACGTTGGCCGTGGATTACACGTGTAACGTGCCCTGAGATCGGCGAGCGGAAAATCCATAGCCATTGGCGGCAACCGCGTTGCGTGCTTCCCAATTAGCCAGAACAATCGAGTTGCCCGCGGCCGTCTAAACGCGCTTTATCGCGTTTGGCGAATCGTTTGCTTTGTCGGCGGTGAACCAAGATCGGCCAAAATAGAGATCGTCGATCGGGCCGGCCCCTCCAATTATCAGAATCGTGGTAATTGAAGCCGCGCACCGAAACCAGCAATACGAATCCCGCGACGGGTGCAACCGCCAAGGCCGAACGGTTCTGCCGAGCACCCTGCGATATTGCATTTCGCCCCCTTCATCCACGGCCTCTATTCTCAATTATTCGTTATTGTTCGCCAGTTGGAATCTTGAGATTCCACGCTCCCGAGTTACGAGCAGTTGTCCGTGTTTATTGGAACGGATTTATACCGGAACCTGCGTTCCCTCTGATTATTCTGGAATCCACGAAGGATATAACAACAGCGGAGGGAAATTGGGGAAAATTGGTAATGCGGTTTTACGGCAACCTTGTCGCGAAACATTATGCTCGCGTGAACTTTGAGGAACAAATGCCTCTTCCACGGCTGCATAAACGAGTACCCTCGGTGCGCAGCATAAATAAAGGCGCGATGTACGCAAGGTTCGAGGAGGAAATTCTTGCAGTGAAAGTCCCGCGATTGCGTCGCTTTTTCCGAGAAATAAAGATTGCGGATGCAGCGTGCCATTTCGACGGGATCGTAAACGTCGAATGCCATCGTTGCGCGACGGCGTTCAATCTCCTAATAGAGAGGATAGAGAAAAATAGAGAAAAACTGACCTCGACCGCCAGCGGCAACCTTTTCGCCCGCGCGGTTAAAAATTTACGACAGTTAGTTCGGCGAGCTCGTTTCGCTGTAAATATTTAAACGGAGACGTCAGAATTGCATGACGAAGGATGCTCTGTTCGCAGCTTCCGGGTCTGGGTCGGTGATAGGAAGGGACCCGCTTCCGCCGAGGGCTGTCAGCACGTCGCAGCTGGCGCAGAGGACCCAAACGCAACCGCCACCGGCCACCGTGTCCACCCTTCCGCTGCCAAGGGCGAGCACCGCGCACAGACAGCCCCTTCCGCTACATCAGTCCACCCCTCAGTCGGCCAGGCAATCGGAGAACGACATAGCCGTGAACCCGCAGATCTTGAGAGCCGCCAGCAGCGGTGACATAGGAACCAGCTCTGCCACGTGAGTATACGATTATTCCGTAATCTGTCATTTCCATATCGATCATCAAAGCCTTCGAGGCCTACGGGTAATTCGGGCAGCCACTGAAAGCCTTCGTAGCAGATACCACTGATTAGATTTTCCGCGCGAGACGAGAAATGGCCGTTTAATTCTATGTTAAATTTTTCAGCCAACTGAAATTTAATATCACTCTCCGCCGACCCATTTTTATCTCCAGCAAACTGGAGAATAATGGATCCGCTTATTCGGCTCTGGAAATTTAAAAAATCCGATGCCCATGAATAAAAGATTATTTGACGATCGTCCGCGTGGAATCCAAACGTTCGTTTCAACGCGATAAAATTGCAGGTCCATTTAAGAGCGAGATGAACCGTAAAACAGATTGGGGAGGGGGTAGAAAACGCGTGCAAAAATAGGGAAGGGTGTATGGGGGAAGCTTTTGAATACGATGCAGCTGGGATTGTCGACACAAGTGCATAAATTATTCCTTGAAAGTTCAGATTAGCAGTGGTAAGACGATTGCGCTTCGCGCGCTGAGAAGTAGTTGAAAAATCTTCGCCGATCTCACCGCTCGTGAATTTCTGTGTGAAAACCGCCTTACATCGGCATGCGCGAACAATCCCAACGAGGAACGCCTAGTCCGCATTGCAATTCCCACGGCGACACATTTTTCTCGAGTGTTTCACGCCGGGGATACACGAGGGATACCAATGCAACTAGCGTCCAATTCAAACGACGTCAGCAGTTCTCTTTTCAAGTACACTTTGTTCGACTTGAATAAAACTGCTTCAACGAGTTGTCTCTCTGGGGATTCAATAGCCTGATTCGAGCATGTTAGGTCTGAGGGTTTCAGCAAAATATGGAAGGAACAATCTATATTCCATACCAAAAATGGCTAAACTGTAGGAGGAAATGAATCGTTCGGCCCATATTAAAATTGCAGGCTCAACAACGGAGAAGGAAAGGACCTGAGGTTAACATCTCCGAGCGGGCACTCCACTCAACGACTGATCAGCCCCGCTGGAGCCTTAAGGGTTGTTGCTTTGAACGACCACCGTGTTTCCAGCCCTAGCGAAAGCGACATACGAATCCATAGTCCAAGTAAGTACATACTGCTTCCCTATGTACTTTTATTACGTTTGTCTTTTCGCACTAAACGCACGAACGATTTATAATCTGTAAGGGGACTGTAAGAAAAATTCTGAAACTTTCTGAATATGTAGAGGATTTCCTCCTGATTACAACCCAATTTTTGTTTGCTGCCGAAATTCACTCGAAGGGGTGAAATTAACCCCTGAAAATTCAGCTATTTTCCGATTTTGTGTTGTAACTCGCGAACTGTAAGAGATAGAAAAAAAGTTTTGAAACAAAAGTTACTCCTTTTAATTAGATCTATCATTTGCTAAAAAATTACTTTACAGTTCTCGAGTTATAACACAAAATCGGAAAATAATTGGATTTTCAAGGGTCAATTACACTCCCTTAGAGTGAATTTGGGCACCAAACAAAAATTGCCTTGTAATCAGAAGGAAATTCCCTACGTATTCACAAAGTTTCAGAATTTTTTTTAATTTTCGGGTCCAGGATCTTCCCTTGTAAGTAGGATCAAGTCGCTCGACAATGAAGTATTCTTTGCGAATTAATTACAAGGAGATGAAAGCAAGCAGAGACTTTTCCTTGTACATAATGTTTATTACTATCACGTAGAGTAAACAAATATTTTTTTTTCTACATACCTATTTTACAAATGATGACACACGAGTGTTTTAGAATAAATGTCTTTGGTTTTGCCCTGATATTGAGCTTAAAAATGTATATACAACGATTTCCTTGGAATATGTGTACATTACCCAAAAGTACTTAGTCACAAATTGTATTCATTACCTTGCAATTAATTCGCAAAAAATACTCGATCTTCCAGCGATTTCACTGCCCAAGTAGTCCCTTTAATAGACTCCCTTCCCACACCTCGACGTTAAATTGTACTCGAAGGAACGTCGAGAGCCCCCAGAATCGCTGTCGGGAAGGAAAACCGATCAGTAACGAACAGAAACGAGGGGTTGATCCCGGTGAATGAATCGCGAATTCGAAGAATTAATATCCGAGATCGGGCAGCGTGTTTGCGAATGAAGCCTGAATCGAGCGAGTTGGGTGAAAAGGACGTGGCGTGCTCGCCCGTAGAAGTTCACCGTACTGTTGGGGTTAATTTTGCAAATATCCACGGGGAGCAGGAAAGGTCCGCGTCGGAGTATAAAGCGGCGCGAGGAATAATAGAAATCCCGCGTGTATTCAACCCGCCAACCAACTTACTCGCTTCGATGCCTCGCGATCGTTGGCGGCCGCTTACGGAGAAAATTCGCGAGCGCATGGAAAATAGATAATAAGCTCGCCGTTTTACGTGCCCCAGCGGAAATGAACCCTAGATCCACCGTGAACTTTACGTTACCGAAGTAGGAGAATCTTCCTATAAGCTTTAACAAGAGAATCGAAATTTGCAGTAACAGAAGATCGATAAAATTATTCATCGGGGAATGAACTTGAAATCGAATCTGACCAGAACGCCTGCGAACATTTTAAAGAGAAATGAAAAGAACTTTAAAGAGAAATAGTGGGTACTATAGATAGTAAACGCCGTGAAAAAATTTGTGAGTCGCTTTATACGAGAAAGTCGCAACTTTGTCGATTATTGACACATTCTCGAATTATTCTGTACACTCACGCACGCGCGTCATGTCGCTAGCGTCGTAATATCTCACCGTAATATCGTGGTAACGTCTGAGCAATTCATTATCGAGCAAACATTAGAGTTTAGAGAGTAGCCGATGCTCGAGTCCGACGAGCGATTAAGCGATATCGAGCTAATATTTGCTGCATACCGGATTCTTGTCCGGGTCAGTGCTGAGAATATTAAGTGCAGCTTTCTGCATTTCTCTGCAATCCGTTCCACAAGCCTATAAATCGCGCTATTCCCCTGTATGATTAAAGAGAAAGCCGGCTTGACCTCGTACTATCGATATCCCCGCGACAGTTTATTTTCTCCCCCGAAAGTGCGCTTGTAAATTGCTTTTTAATACACGCCAGCTGTCATTCGATGACAAATCGTTCGTGAAATTCACTATAAGCCTCCGCTTCGTTCGCGGATAGAGAGCGTTGTCCACACCGTCGAGCCGCGAGTCTATTCAATATCCTACAGTTTCTCGGATCTACGCGGAAAATGATCTGGCAGCGAATTTCACGGTAACGCGTACAATCTGATGATGGTGTTGTTCACAGTCGAAAGGAAAATGATCAGCCCGATCGGCAGAGAAGTGGACCGCGGCGGAGGAACGGCCGCGAGGCAAAACCAACGGGCATGGGAGTGCAACGAGCTGCTGCATAAAAGGGTGAGTGAAAGACACATTGGCGCAACGGAAACCTTCGAGTTGATTGGCATGGCGAAGCATGGAAAGAGAAAGGAATCTAATATAACGACTCGGCTTCAGCTGATTAGCTGCTTTTTTTCTTACACTCGTCCCTCCCGCACTCGATCCCCCCAACCGTTCCCCCTCTTTATTTATTTTTATTTTTTTTCACGCAAGTAGGTGTGCACTGTCAGTGCCACGCGACAAGCAACCCAGCAAGCAAGCACGTTCACCCGCGTACAGTTGTCCGTGTTTCTGTTCAGCGAGTGTGCAGTAGTCCGCATTATCGTCCTAGCATGTAAAATTCCATTAGCCCAATTAATTAAAACGCCGCCCCGGGGCCAGCTAGCCCGGCCGGCTCGCGCCCGCGGGCCGCGCGACCCCGAGCAAATGAAATTAATCGCGTTTGTGCGGTCTGCGAGGCGGAGTTCACCCACGGTACGCACCGTCCGGCTCAAGACGCGCGAAACTGAACGTGGCTCGCTCGTTAGCGTGTCCGATTTCGCGATGCTCGCCTCCTCTGCGAGCAGGGGCTAGACCCCAGGCGATAGCGAGCCGGGTTTCGCAACAGCGGTTGCGAGACACAGCCAACCGGGGTTCTCGAAAAGTTCTAGAATCGACCACGTGGTGGTAACACGTGTCGATGAGATTATTGCGGCGGGGTCAAGTTCGTGTCGATAGTGAACGCCACAGCGTAGAAAAAGATAGCATGTGTTTTTGTACGCCAAATTGTTATTCCCCGCGAAAGTGCTAAGTAACTAGTTGTTAGAAAGATTGTAATTGATGCGAGTGGTAGCTGCGAGTAGAACTTTGGGGCCCGATCCGGCTGTTCCGCCGCTCTTGGCCAAAATGATTATCGCCGCCCGTTACAGATAACTGTTCTAAAATATAATTCTCGACAGTGAGTGAAATTTTTCGCAGGTATTTGTTGAATAACTAAGGCCTCTGTTTCATAAAATGTTTAATGTTCGTAAAGTACCAATTAACCAATTTTTGCCGCCCCGAAATATGTCGCTCTGGGCAGTTGTCCTGCTTGCGCCCACCTAGATCGGGCCCCAGCGATGAGAATCCCGTCGTTACTTGAAAAGCCTGCGATCGACTGGACCTGGATCGGAGGTCGCGGTGGTCAGCCGTTATAGGATGGTCGTAGAGCCTCGTGAAGCACGGAGGACGATATCCATTATGGAAGAGAACAAGCGGCACGCCCGAAGGATCCCATGAAACCCATTCAAGCCCGCGAATACGTGTTTCTCTTTACGCGAAGGTGGCCAGGTATTGGTTTGATATCGGGTCCGCGAGAAACGGACAGTCGATTCAGCCACGGCCCTCCGAGACCGAGTTTCCGAGGCATTTTCATTAGCGCCAAGCGTGTAGCCGGTTGTCGCAGAAATTCATTAGCCTAAACGGGAGAACGTGAGGCAGAGGGGAAGAGAAATGGAGGAAGGCGGAGGACAGATAGAATCTAGAACCTACACGCGCGCGTTCGCCAGCCGTGGGAGAGTTTGAAATTTCATCAGTTCCAATTAATACTCTTTGCCTGGCGGCAGGTCTGGCTGACCGTAATTTCGTTTCAAGGCGATCCCAACTTTCAATCTACGAATCCCACATTCGAGCTTTCCTATCGATAGTAGTGTATTGTCCGGATCTGAGTTGCCAACTGCGAAACAGAGTTTGGATGATTGGGGCAACTGATTCGATGATCATTAGGGGGTAAAAGTTTCTGTAACTCGTTTCGGATATGATCAGATTCATTTCTACGAGTCTACTACACTGGTAGTTTCTAGAATCTAGGGCATTTCCCGGAGAATACTTTTCTACAGATGAAGGGAACCGGGAAAAACAAGGAACGCCATGAAACGGCTTTATTGAGAAAATCAAGTTTTAATACTTTGGTTCATCGGTAAGGAAACAAGGTAACAATGAATACGTAACTGTATTGTTCGTTTAATGAACAATTATTTTACATTGTTTTAATATCTTTCAAATGGAACACTGCAGAATATTGTAATAAAATAAATGTCCACTTCTATTATTATCGAAACAAGGATGTGTACAAAGTGACTTCCACTAATCAGAAATACATAGTGCACGTAGGAAAACTGGGGACGTTCCTTCAATTCTTTATTTTGTTCCAGTGGAGGGTGGACATTCCCTGCTTTTAACTAGAGTACCTGCGCTAAATCTTTAATGTTGTTTTATGTGAACATTTCTGCTTTATAACTCTTTGTGATTCGGCAATTCTGTGGACCACCAACAAAATTCATTGTACATCGCAGAATCACTAAAAATGGACATTCCATGTTTTTCCCCTTACCCTTCAGATATTGCACATAGTCTTGGGCCTTCCCAACCAATGCTCCTTTCAGTCGCGCTACTCTGTAAACCATTCTGTAAACCTACGGTTGAGAGGGCGGAAATTTCAGCCCCGCGAGTAGGTAATCTCTGGTACGCGATCGAAACGTAATTTCAGTGATTACGGTTAGCCAGGTGCAAGGAAGGTTTCTAGCAGGCCACATTTACCATAGAAGTCCCGTTCTCCTAGGATCCTGTCCTTTGAAATCCTATAATACTGCTAATCCTGTAAATTCGACGCGTGGTAACGGAACTCCGTGTTCAAACATGCGCAATGCTCTCTTTTGCTCCGCGAGTTCGACGTTACGCGCTCGTAAAGCGTCCTTCTATTTGCAGAAAGTGAACCTTCAGGATTCTGGAAACTCCTCCCGCAGGAGCAGCCCGCTCCCATTCCCGTCCCCGTTTGTCGAGGCTGCGAAATAACCTTTGTACATTCAACGGGAGGGAACGTAGACGGCCGTTCTACCGGAAACTTCGCACTTTACAATTCTACAAAAGTTTCGTTCAGCGTTTATGTAACTCCCCGTCGCTCCGACGCTGTACCCGGAGTTCCCTTTTCCTCGTTTCTTCACTGTTCTTTGCAGCTGCAACGCTGATGCCAGGTCCCCTGACAGGCCGCAGGACGAGCTGGCTCGTCCTTCCTCGCGAATAAAGTTCGTAATTTATCTCGTTGTTGATTCGTTTTGAAATGCTTTCGGTTAGAATGATTCAGTGAACGGGGCGTATGGCTTGGTGCCGATCAAAAGGCGCCAGTTTCTATCGCAACTTCTTCCTCTGCTTGGCAATAGAATCTATCAGTGGCGGATTTAACGGATGAACCGTGCCTAAAAGGCCCCCTAGGGTCCCGTCTTCCAAAAGTAAATTATGATTTTATCCAAACACCATATTCCTTTTCTGTACTACTGCACTTTGTCCCAAAAAATTGGCCCCTCAGAACATTCGCCACCTGGGCCTTTTTCCTTAAAGCCGCCACTGGGATCTATGGAGTTCTACAGAGACGATATTCACAGATGCTATATAAAAAAATAGCAATTCTGCTACAGATTTCAATTTACCCATCTGTCAACCCCGTGGCGATTAATTTCCTCTCGCCCTTCAATCTCCCCGGCTCGCCTCTGAAAAGTCCTGCGATCTCACTCGAGAATTCCATGACAGTCTTTCGCGTTCGTCGGTACACGTCGAGCAGGGAGCCGAGCGAGCCCTCTCCAGTCGCCTCTTTATCTGGAGACTGCAGGACACAGTCCAGTGAGAAGGTAACGACGCAAGTGTCGTCCTCCCGCTGCCGTTACCTGCAACGTGCGCGAAGAACGGTCCAAAAGGAGGATCGCCAGCCAGGGCAGAGAGGAAGAGAGGCTGAAGAGAGGGGACAACGGCGAGAGCTGGCCAAGGGGGTTCGAGAGGGAAAGAGGATTAAGAAAACCGAGGGGCCAGGGTCGATCCTGCATACGGTCAGCAATGGTCAGCAATGGTCAGCAAGGGCACCGTGCCAGGCAACTGCAGACGGACCTTAAGCTTCCCTCACAATTGACTCTTGCCTCGGGACAAGAATTGCGTCCTCTCGGTTAAACACTCGAGGAAAGTTTCTTTGTTTCAAAGGGGTCCTTCGAGGCGGATGCCGAGAGACTTGAACTTAATCCAGGGTATCAAGAGGTCGAAGCTCTCGAGACTCTAATATCACAGCAAACCGAAGAGTATAAAAGATATTTTACACTTTTGGAAGTGGATTTTTGGGCATTCGCTGCTTCTTTAAAACGTCGAAGCGTAGTTAATTAGAGCTGATTTGTATTTCGCCACTATCAAGGCAGTCTTCTCTTCGGAGCTTCTCCTGTTTGTTTCCTTCGATCGCTACGAAATCCGCGCCTATTTAAATAATTCTGTACACGAGGATAAAAGGAGGCGATCCCCGGTATCTGCCGGGCAGAACTTTCCCAGAGTTCCCGATAAAAGTCCTCGTTACGCGAAATAGGATCGTTTCGCATAGATACTCGAAGACGACGGTGCTGAGACGATTCCTTGAACCGTTAAAAGCCTCCAAGTTCCCGGGAACCTTAAAACTCTTGAAACTCTTGAAAGCCTTAATCTTGATAGTCTCCGAGGGTTTGGAAGTCGAGGGGCTTTCCAGTTCGAAAAGAATCGAAAATCTCGGTCGCCTTGAAACGGCTCGCAGTGTACCATACATATATAATCACGAAGGAGCTTTAAAACGCTTCGCTATCTGCCGAAGCTACCCGAAGAACAGTAAAACGCGAATATTCTGTGCGAACCGATAAACAAGTGGTGAAAATCCACCGATGGCTCAGCCTGAGATTATTCACTGCTAAACGAGGGAAACAATTGAAAGGGACGAGACAAGGATTTAAAGCCACCGACAAGATAATTCGGTGAACAGCTCCCAGCGATTAGCCACGAAATTTCCAACAGGCCGATAGAGAAGATTGCGGAAAGAGCGCCTACGCGGAACATCGCGATCAGATGCCAGTTACAAAGGCTGCTTTAAGCAAAGAACATAGGCTGGCGTGGTCGAGGCGAAGCCAGCCAGATCTCAGGCAAAACATACAAAACGATGGCTCGACAAGCCGAGCAAGGAACCACGGTGCATGCCGGGTACTGTAGGAGTCGGTGAACAGGCGAGCCGATCAGGCCGGGCATCACGCCAGTCTTCCAAAGTCTTCCTTCCACCTTCGCGACGCTTAGTGATCGCCATTCCGCTGCTTTCGACATCGAGCCGCCAATATGAGACCTTGCTGCCTCCATGTTTGAGAATCTTCGCACCTCGTTGGAGATGCTGGACTGGCCCAAGCCGATGGAACCTGCGACATCTTGAGACAGGTACGAGGATCGTTGCGCGGAGCGCTCGAGCGGTATTTATTCAGAATCCTTGTCATCTGGGTGTATCGTAACCGACGTGGACCTGAAATCGCCGCTGAAATTTTGCGGTACGATAACGTGAGAGATGCAGCAGCGCGTCCTGCACGAGGCGAGAACGTTATGGGAGAGCTTAAGCGGATGAAGGTAGGAGCGCTTGTTGGCTACAGGGAAACTAGCGTAATCCATTTTTCGAAGAAATTGTTACTCGTAGTGGAAAGTGGGCTGAAATATCGCTTGCCAGCCGTGTGAATTTTGCGAGTTATCGCGAATAGTTGGATAAATTGCGAGTCGTACCAGCCCGACACCCGAAGATTTAAGTAGACAGAGGCAGCCTCGTAATTGCGAGGAATCTGACACGCGGTCGCAGGTCGGAGATAAAGTGTATGAAATATTCGGCTTTGGGAACTTCGGTTGCGTATCGTCGTTGTATCCGTAGCTCGTAAATATTCATGTAGCGGATTTATGCATACGACTGTCACGTTTTAGAAGGTAGATTTTTGTGCGTTCGTAGAAAGATGCGTAAGCTCGTGTGTTTTACACACTCGAAATGATTGTCGACGCTTAGGTTCGCTCGTCTTACCCTTTATTTGAATAATATTTGCCCAGCATTTATTTTACGTACCGAGTAATATGTATGAGGCATTGATTTTCGCATCCAGCATACGGTCGACCAGACAATCCAATTTATCACCCAACCTTTTTATCATACTATTTCTCTACTCTTTCATCCTCTCCATGCCAGTCGAATCGAGTCGCTTTTTTTACCACGCGCATCCGCGTAAACGCCAATATCTGACGTTCGCGTGGTGAAATAATTCGGTGTTTAAAATCAACGAATCATCGTGTGGCGCACGGATCACAGACGCACGCGGAAACGTCACATCCCGACGAAAGATCAGCTCTCTGCCATTCCATTCGCCTCCGAGTTCTTGGTTCATTTGCTCTCGCGTTCATTTGCGTTGTTAAACGAAAGACGGGCGCCGTAGTTGATGGACGTAGCGAAACGTGGCAATTCCACCGACCCGATCGATCTGGACGTGGTCCCGCGAGAAAATCTGCCACGGGAAGCTCGAAGGAGGGGCAGAAGGTTCGACGGTAGCGTTCACACCGAATTGTTCGCCGACGAATTCGACTCGTGACGCGACGTGCGCGCGTGATCGATACGCTAACGAAAGATTGCATGCCTCGACAGAGCAACCTCGTGACCGGCTGCAAGCTGCCGCCGCCCGGGACCCACGGACTGGTCCGCGTATCCGCCGGCGAGCTCCTCGGCAGGACCCACGAGGAGCTGGTGCTCCTGCTAATCCAGCTGCGGCGGCAAAACGCCACCATCTACAAAGCAATGGAGACCTGCCACATGGAGATCGAGGCACAGGTCCGAACGCATATTCAGAATGATCCGCCAATCCTCCTCCAACACGACGGGCACTGGACTCCTCTGGGGGAACGTCACCAGTGTCTCCACTTCCCTCCGCGACAGAGTTGACGCGAGAAATAGGCCCTCGCAGGTCATTCCATGAGTAACGGGCTTTGCATATGGGATTCTAGTCTGTTCACGTATCCCACGTCCTTAAGGACGAACTTCTGTGACATTAAAAATAAGCGAAGGTCTCTGAACAATTTCAGGAATGAATCTGTACGCTATAGAAAATCCCCTCAAAATTTTAGAAAAATTGATTAACGTTCAATTTAACGTCTATTCTTGTGCGAAAATGCAATTGAGGAATAGAACTACAAAATTAAGAGTGATATAATAGGCTAAAGTTTTTGAAATCATGTGTACAGAAAGAACAAAGACTGAACAAAATTGTCAGAAAAATTCCAGGATAATTGATTCGATGTTGTTTTTTTTTTTAAAATCAAAGAAAATGACGCGAATACTCGATTTTTCTTCGATTGTCAGCTGAATGGCTACGAAACCTTAAATCTTTTACGATAATCAAAAAGTTGGATTGGAATTATTATGTACAAGCAAGTCACTCATGAAACGATCTGATGCAAAGAAGGACAATTCGGATCTGTCGAGGGGATTCTGAGTTTTCTTTCGGTGGAAGAAACGTTAGGAGTCGTTACATTCCAGAAACAACTGGACAAATTAGTAGAGTCCAAGGTGTTCTTACGAGAATGTTCATAGATGGTGATAGATCCGATCGGTTCTGTTATCTGGTTTCGAAGTACCGTAGTTCGCTGCGCATAACAGGTTTCGAACACACGTTCCGTGTCAACGTCTGCTCGGAGCTACTGGAAGCTCATTGTGCGTGAAATCTATGTCATCCATCGTGTTTTACTCGCGTCCTGACCTAGAGTCACCACGCGAGGGATGCCCAGAAGGTCCGCCAAGCCTTCCTCTCTGTCGCGAAACCTACCGTTCACCTTGCGCCAAGAATGCAGCTGAAGTGTTGTTGCTGGCAAGGAAAAATATCGCGCTCCCAAGTCGTCCCTGAAGAACAACGCCGCTGTTCTCTGAGCGTCGTGACGCGTACGCCCCCTCCGGCGACGATATTAAAAGTTCGCGTCACTTCGGCTTTCCGCCGTTACGTCCTCGTTAGCGAAGTTACACGGTGAATATGCTCGACAAATTCGGAGGAAGCCGCGCTGGAACGGAAGCGTGTCTGCGGAGAGGTTTTCCATTCTGCCGAACCACTTCGCGCGCCCCCCCCCCCCCCCCCGCTCGTCTCTCACCGGCGCTAATGAATTCCGTTAATTCCATTGCACGGCCGTTAATGTCCCGTGAATTTTGCGACGGCGCCGAGCGAAAGTCCATTTGCGATTATTCACACATCCGTCCATCGATCTCCCCCCAATTTTCTGTTCGCACACTTCAATCCATTCGTCTCTACGCTACTCTGTGACAATGCTGACTCACGTACTCACATCTGCACCTAGTCTGTGTTCCTTAAGTTTATGAACGTTGCTCCTTTGTGTGCCTGTGTTCTCTTAATCCGTAGGGGAAGATTACAGTGCCAGGGGTAAGTCGGTGTCCGAGGGTGATCGATTTACGGGAAGAGAATTGTAAATATTGGTAATGTAACAGAAGAGATCTCGCGGTAGCTCGAAACGGAGTATTTAACTAAAGTGTAAATAAACGATATTTAAACACCGAGGGTGCACGGTGTCGGGTTTTAAAGCGTGGCCATTTTATGACCCGCAGGCTAGATTGGCAGAGCTCGATACTCCGCGGCGATTGGAGAATCTTCAGAAGCTAGAGGAACTGAAGAAGCACCTGATGGATCTTGAAAAGCAGGTAAAGCCACTTTCCACTGTCACCGTATCCTCCGCGGTTTCATCCGTCAGGTGAAAGTCCCGCGATTTTTACACCACTCTGGAAACGATATACCTCCGTCCGTCGCAATTTACGAGACGGTGCTTCCGTCAACTATTCCTTTTCCTCGGTCTGAAATTTCCCATGGCACGCCGGGCTACTTCAAAGACCGTCGCGCGAAGATCAACGCCAACTTACAAGACAAATTTGCAGCAGCGAAACTCCTTCCTCCCCCGACGTTCAGTTTCCTGAGATTTAATTGTACCTAGTTCCCTCGTTCGGGGGCACTCCCCTTTTGAAAACCATTAGCTCGATTAATTAAGAAACTTGCGCGGCGATTCAATACTTCTCGTCTACTTCTCGAAAAGTACGAGAAAGGCAAGCCGCTGGTGAACCTCGTGGACAACATGGTGAAGTTGGGCTCCCTGTACAACCGTAATACTGCCAATGGGACCAACAGTGTCTCCGGCTCGCGACACGACCTGGCGCACGACAACTCCAGGGATCCTCGGCTGGAATTCAACCAAAAGGTGCAGGAGCAACGTTTGCTGGCCGAGGAACGAAGGGATTGGGACCGACTCAGCCCGGACCACGGCCAATTGCAGGTATAGATTCTTCAATCCTCTAAAGCAGTGCTCTATTCTCGTCTCTGCACTTTCCTAGTAGTATAATAATTGTACAACCCAGACAAAGGAGATATATCCAAATTTCAAATATTAATTTTACAACTTCACTATGTTTACCGATACTTTTCTCGAAACTAACTTTCGGCACTGAGGCCCTTCTTGCATCAAACAGTATCTACAATTATATGTACCAAGAATCGCACTGCTGTTGCGAGCGTCATATTTCCAAGATAACATTCTCAATACTTCAGAACGAAAGCAACACGCGCGAGATACATATTGCAATAGGTCTCTCGCATGTTTGACCCGAGTGACAAAAGTCTCTTCGCGAGCAGGACACTCGGAGACCCTGCCCTCCGTAAAGATCGCTCCCCTTGCCCAGGGGAAAGACTGTCGTTGCTCTTATCGCGCGCGTCTACGTGGCAGAGTGGAGCAAGAGTATTTACGGGGCAGTCATGAATTTCGCGGAGAAACCACTTTACCGAAAGACGCGACCACTCATTGCCGGCGCGGAGTTTCTAGGTATCGTCCCCGTGGAGGAAATTCCCTCGTCCGTGGTGTCTAGCGGGAACGATGAAAAACAGGAAACGGGTGGGAAGCATAAAGCTTCGACAGAAACGTAGGATCTCGTTAAAAGTATACGAGGAATTATACCCACCTTTGTGTATCCCCCGCCGCGTAATAAATAGTCGCTTTACCATTGCCAGCGGGCCGCGCGTTGCGTTCGAATCGCGTTACGAGGAGTGCCCGCAATAAATACGCATTGCCCGCCGTGGAAACGCGTAACGGTGCATAATACCACGTGAAAATCGGAGGGAGAGAAAGGGCTCGAGTGGCGTGGCACCGCGTCGACAGAGGGAGGAACGCGGGAAAATTGCGACTGTGCCGTCAGAAACAGTTACGTCCTTTGTGCGATAAGCCCGCGGTACCGGCAACGTGTAATAAAACCTAGAGGACCTAGTCGAAGAGCGCGACGCAGCTGATGAAACATTATATTAAAAAGCGCACGCAACCTCGCGGTATGCTGGCGGATTTCTTCTCTGGGGACGATTACGACACGGGTTCCGGTTGGAACGCGATCCTCTGTTCTCGGCTACCAGGCAACAGCTCAAGGTTGACTCTTCGCATTTGCTTGTGTGTCGTAGGCCAAGGTGCAGCAGCTCTACAAGCTGGATCGCCTGCTCCAAGAGGAATCTGGAACACTTCACAGTCTTCAGCAGGACAAGGCGAGTAACGCGATCCACGCGCATTTCATCCCGGGCTTCTTTTTATAATCGAGCTCTTTCCTTGTCTTCCCTTCGCAAACATTCGATGGAATGGTTGGTGTGTCTGTGATAAGACGGATTGGAGATAATTTCTTGACAATCTAATTCGATAGGATGAATCGTTGTTGCTTCACCACTTCTCGGCTTCTCCGCGACGCGACGCGGATGCACGAGACAGTTGAGGGATCGTTTCTAGCGATTTAATTCTTTTGAATTCCGAACAGGAGATCCTGGAGAAGGCGTTGGGAGGTTTGCGGCACAAACTGCAAGGCAGCAGAAGCAACTTGGCGGAAGCTGAGAGATGCAGGAAGCAGCAACTCATGCTGGAGAGAGAGCTGAGCAGAGTGAGGGTGTTGCTCGCGCACAACTCCAAGGTAGGAACTCCCTCGAGATCTCCCCGAGGGCCCTTAAATCGTGCCCACCGCTCACCATCGGGTCACGAAAAGCAGATTAAAATGAATAGAAATTGATTGACGGAAAGGCACGTTTCCGTAGCAACGAGGCTTTTGACACAGACCTCGGATAACAACTCGAATAACAGATACCGCTTGATTGCACAGTGTCTCTGCATTTGAATGGGAAGCTTGAGACTTCTCGTCCTCGCGTTGACGTTACGAGCTTTGCGAAAAGTAGAATCGATATCTCCTGGCAACGCCAGCAGCTTTCTAAGAACAGATTTACCCGTATTAGTGATTAAATGGCAAATTCGTTGTTTCCAGGTAAAGCCGGTATTCTTGCAGGTAAATGAATTAAGCCACAGAAATAGAGTTTTCCGTTCCCTTGACAGTTCTGTTCGCATTTTCGTCGTCGACGTTTTACCTCTCCGACTAATCATGCAAGCTCGTAAACGATCCCGCCCTGCGTTTGGCTTTCAGAAATTGGAGGAGACGGTGGCGGAGAATGCGAGGTTGGAGCAAGACCTGGTGGTGCTGAGGCAGAAGCTTCAAGCGTCGAGGAGATACGCTGGTAATATGACGAGGGACACATCGGCCACGACAGGTCCTCTCGAGGCGGAATTAAGAAGGGTTCAACAACTGGTCGGAGACCTCCAGAGACAACGAAAGGAGCTGAGCATCCAAGTTCGACAGTTGACGGAGAAATCCCACAGCTTGGTGCAGCAGATTCGACCGCAACCCTCTTCCGGTAAGCCGATTTCCTTCACGCGCGGAGATTTCGCGCAACGGCGGTGGAACATCTATAATCAGATCGAACAACCCGTACGTAATACATTAGCGCTACGAACGATTTAACTGCAGCTCCCCAAGTGCATCAGCCCAAGAAGCGCACGCACAACTCCTGGCTGGAGACCGATCTGGATTCTGGAGTAACCTTGGACCACGGTCTGGACTCACCCGCCAGCCCGGCTCTGTCCTCGTCGCCTCGCAGCAAGCAAAACGGTATCCCGTATCCGCAGTTTGTACCGCCGATGCAGATGAAGGACTCGTCGCCCACGAATCGACAGCAGAACCACCAACCGTACCCCCAATCGTCCCAGAATCACATCTCGTCGCTGTCCCCTCAACTGCGGGAGCAGATTCAACAGCATCAGCTGAAGCAACAGCTGCTGAAGGATCAGATGCAAGGAAAGGGAAGCCTGATGCAAGTGAACGTCGCACCGCTATACGTCAACACGGATTCCAGGGCTCAAGGTAAACGAACGAGCAATTGCAGCGCAGAGAAGTGACTTCTAAATAATGTACTTTGATTCTGCTCCCCGCTGTTTTCATGACCAATACAGTCTGTTTCCTTCGACTCCCCTACAGATAGCAACAAGCGTGATGAAAACTTGACAAATGGCACCTCGATGCCGGCACCAGAGTACATTCCGCCGCCCCCACCGCCACCCCTCAATGAAGAAACGTTGTATAATGATAATTACAGGCAGAGCGAGGACAACAAGTTTGCTGGTGAGCGAAGTGACACGTAATGCTGCAACAGTGTTGCTAATTTGTAATAGTGTTCCATCGATTCGTTCGAAACGCTCACGCCCGATTCGATACCTTCCAGGCTTAATGCACAACCGTGAGAAGCAAGAAATCAAGACCGTGCGAATCGTGAAACGAGAATCGGAAAGACGGCAACGTGATCGAGGCGACAGGACGGGGAACATTGGAATTCCATTAACGAACGGGCTCCAAGCGCCTGGCGGTGCGAAGAGATTGTGCGACGATGACTTGGGAGGTTCTCAAAAGTTCGAGGTAATCGCCTTGAATTCCCCAGATCCTCGCTATTCCGCGATTCGTATCTTGCAATGTATCGCGCGCTTCGAGGAGCTCCCGATTCATTTGTTTCGAATGTGTCGCGGTACGATCTCTGCCAGTTTGACTTATTTCGGTCCATTTCCAATCGACGTATTTTTAGAAGGCCCAATTAGGAAGAGTGGTAGAAGAATCGCCAATGATTCACGCTCAGAGCACAGTCCAGCTGACAGACTTGGACGACGTGCAGTTCCAAAGAAGCATGTCCTTGCCGAGAGGCTTCGGTGGACAGCGACAGCAGCAGCCGGAGATACACCAAGGGCCGGTGGTGCCTCCTCCTAGGAGCGACAGTATGCACGCCCTGAGGAGCATGCTCGCGCGGCGAAACAAAGTCAGGGTAAGCGAACGTGTTTGTCGCAGCGGCTCGTACATTGGCAGTTCATATTCACCGAGACTTAACGATAGATATTCTACAAACGCAAGCACCGCCATTCGTCATCCAGTTCGATATCATTTGGCGCGTTTTCTTGTTTTCGTTGATTTCGACACCCTTTGCTTGGCAATGATTTATTTCTACCATACCCTGTGCCTGACTCGGTCACCTCACGTTACTCTGTTTGACGATGGGCGCAGTTCGAAAGTCAGGACGGCAGCTCGGACAGTACGCTGTCCCCGTACACCGAGAGCCTAGCCTCGAGCTCCCACGTGGCCATGAGCTCGCCGAACTACTCGACCAGTCCGTCTTACAGTCCGAGCCAGCAGAATTACCCTGGCCAGCCGATCGGACCCAGGCACCAGCAGCAATATTACCTAAACCAGTACAGGCATTACGAGACCTCCCCGATGGCTGGGAAAAACGAGAGTCCCTCGGACACGGTGAGCCCAGAGCTGCTCCCGCCGACCAAGCTCGAGGGGCAGGAGAGAGCGTACGGCTCGTCGCTGAACGTGAACCCCTCGAACTCGCCGCAATTGTCGCCGGTGTTCAAGAGCGAGGCCGCTAAACAGATCATCAAGGAGATGACGGAGAGAAAGGTCGAGGGGCCTAGGCGAAGGCAAATACCCCGCGAGAAAAGACGCCACTATACCGTGTCGAGTAGCAAACCTGTCCTCGACTTAGAAGACGCCTTCTCCAAGATGGTATTTTGTTTTCCGTACTTTCTGTTTATCAACTTTTCGCAAGCTGCCTACGTTCTTTCCTCGTTCACGTGCCTTCGTTCACATCTTTTTTTTTTCTACTTTTGTCTGTATTACTTGCGTCTACCGATCCTCGGCGCCGCTTGATCGTGATTCACGCGCCAATCGGAGGGGAACATTTAGTAGACAGAGGAATTGCTTGTGTGTTCTGCAGGGGATGGGTAGGGCAAGGGACGACCTGGACATGGAACGAGCGCTCAGGCCCAGGATCAATGCTCCGGACGTTGTGAGGTCGACGCTCAGCCACAAGGAGCTCAAGTACAACGAGAGCACCATCGATCAGCTCCTCGGAACTCCGAATAAGATCGTGATTCCTGAGAGATACATCCCTGAACAGGTGAACATTCTGTGGCTAGAGTGCGGGTCTTAGCGTTGTAGGACCTTCACGTTATCGAGAAATGTTATCGAATTCCAGACCCCGGAGTTGACCGCGGAGGAGCAGCAGCACCGGCTGAAGAAAGTGGAAGCGATAAGGAAGATGCTGTCGGAGACGACTGTGACCGCGCGGGATGGAAGTGGTGAGCGTCTCATCTCCCTAGACCGATTTACTCTTCAAAGCGACTGTAAATACATGAATTTTGCATTGCATTTCAGACGACAATATTAACGTAGAACAATCAGACAACTTGAAGAGGAAGGTGGTCGAGGAGAAACGGCAGAGGGAACACATCCTTCAGCTTAATCAAATTCTGGCCAAGCAAGTGATGGAGAAGAGTAAAATGGTAGCGGGTACGTTGAATCCCGGTCTTATAAAAACATAGACCATAGATTATCCGTTTGATTCATACTGCATGAATCTGATATATATATATATTGCGTCTAATAGTGTGATAGCATGACCAATGTTTAGAGTGGCTTCCTGTGCCTTCTGTTTCTCTAGTGCAGAAGGCTCACGCTTGTTAAATTGGCTCGTCGTGTATTTCCTTTCTTTTTACTGTACCTTATTACTTGACCAGAACGGGGAGATTATTGATAAGAATCACTCGTCTTATTGCAAGACGATTATATATATATAAATGTACATAGATATAGCATAGTTTACTGGTACGCGGCAGAGGTTTGAAATTAGAAAATATTTCTTCTGTGTCCGAGTATTTAAAGCTACCACTTTTCCAGTTACCGGTATTAAGACGAATTCAGAGAGCTCTCATTGGCATGCGTTATCGTAATTATTTTAATTTTAATACGATTAATTTCCTTCGACGACGCTTTTATTCGACGTTAAATACAGTTGTCGTACGTAGTGAGTGTTGTTTGGATTGTTTGTGCTTTGTATAGGTAACCAGGCACACTGACTGACATGCTTACTCCATCCCTCCATATAGGACACGCACATCATATTATCGTTTGTCAGGTTTGTTTATAATTTTTCTTTCATTTTATTCATTACCCCTCATACATGCGCCCCTCGACCAGTGTTCATTCTTATTTTACTCTCCTTTCTGTTTCATTTGACAGACGTTCGATGGAAATATAATTCAGTCGTTAGAATATTTCTAAAAAGATCTCCCACTTTTAGAATTGAAAATATTCTCCAACGAGCGTTCCATGTCGGGTCGAAGTTAATTCTTCCGCTTTAATGATCGACAGTGAAAGCACTGGCCACCCTTCCCTTGAAAACCGAATCGAGCTTAGACGACGAGGATCTCTCGCCCGTGACGCCGTTGCCACTGTACCAGCAGAGGGAAAATTATTATTCGTAAGGTATCTGATGAACACTGCTGCCGAAGAGACGTGGTTCCGCCGGAGGAATACTTTTAGCACAAAAACAAACACTACTGCCAACTCGGAACAACAAGGAAACAAAATCATCCTCGATTAACGTTTTCTTTAAACTGCACAGGCCATACGCCTGACATTATTGATGGGGTGAATCGATAAGGTGTTTTTTTATTTGCGTCGATATTGTACATAATCATCGATCGAATAAATTGATAATAAATAGTCGTCCTCTCGGTCGTTGGTAAGGACTAGTAATAATGGCTAACGGACAGAAGTAGGTGAACGACGTTATCTATAAGAGAATATAGTAAATATCGAAGCAGTTATGAATATAAAGGAGCTTTTAATTTTTTATTATGCGTTCTTTTCTTTAATTTTCATAGACTTCAGTTCTCTCTGTGGAGTAAATACGATCCATTTCGATTCGAGCAGCGCGTGGTATTTTATATTTACTATTTTCTACTTCGAGCATCGGGATAGAATCCTTCCGTGTCTCGTTACTGAAGAATCCAATGCTCAAGCCTATCCATTCGTCGATAGTGATAATGACACAAACAATCATCTAGGAGTTTCTATCGAGGAGAAGTACTGCATCCAGAATCCTGACTGTAAAGAATTCTATATTACGTTCTCAAAGTTATTCCGGCTCTATTTGTGTTCATCTATTCGAAGAGAATGCTTCCGCGAGTTTCTATAAGTAGCAATAATAATAACCTAAGTTCAATTAGTGGAGAACTGCAATCGAATACCGCCGATACGTGCGAATGATGTTACTTAGGGAGGAAATCGTGTGTATTAATAGATAACTACTCGGGGACATGGTTTTCCGCGAGCTGAGTTCGGCCAATGTGTCGTGTTTTCGCTGGAAGGATAATGGACGTGTGTTGGAAACAGCTGCCCATTCGTCACGTTTATATTCGTCTAAACTTTTTGTTTAAGTGGATATTTTGTTCATGAAATTCATATTGACCGAACTCGATGCAAAACGTTTTGTTACTTAGAATCGTGTTCCTCGGCGACGTTCTTTGAAAGAATGTAGAAAACACATACATTGAGTAATGTTCACCAGTAGCAAATAATTTATTCACGTTTGTATATATATATATATACATATTCAAATTAGTTTGGAAGCCACCGATTGATAACACCTGCGCGTCTACATAAGAGACTAAAATTATAAATAAGTAACAAGCGTAAGATAGTGATTAAGATTGCGTTTGCGATAGGTGCTATGAGTGGCGCAACGTAGTGAAACGTTAAGAAAGATGCTATGAATTACGATCGCCGGCGCAATGGGACTGACTGAGGCGGGGACAGTTTTGCGGCGTAAAACACCAATCGATGATACGAGGAACTTGAAGGAATGGATTCAAGTCTACATCCAAGTACCCTCTAGAGATCTTGTTAGTACGCGAGGGGTCGATACTCCGCCGATATATGTATTGCTTCCAAATGAAACGAAATTTAGTGCAATATAGATAATGAAAGAATAAGAGCTGCTACTTCGATCCTTTAATCGCTGTTTTGGGCCGCAAAGATTCGTTCCGATTCAACGCAGTGAAGCGCACGGAATTACACGACGTGCTCACCCCTAAACACTCGCCACACTATTCGACACCTTTTCTTACGGAAACGCTCGTGTACGCGCGTGCACTTGACTGGGGTTGGATAGCCTAGAATCTAAGGAATACGTAACGCATATATACGCTTTAGAGAAGTTCCGCAATAGCGTGTTCTGCATCGGTTCTTTCGACGCGTCGACGTGTGGCATTCTAATGTTTGACAGCGGCGCGTTTCGTGCGCTCTAGAATTCTCGCACGAGTCCTCGCCGCCGGGAGGCACATCGTTCGTTCGATAATTGAAACGGGAGAGACGACCTCGAAGAACTGAGGCAGCGAGAGCGTTCCGACGCAGAGGGTCGCGAGTAGTTTCGGACGGGACTGTCCAGCCGGATCGTAACTCGTCAACAGTATGTAGGGGGCGCGCGAGAGCGTTCAGGCAAAGTCGAAGAGTGCCAAATTACACCAAACAGATCGCTCGCGGGACGCGGCGACTGTTCGTCAATTAAAATTTAAACCGCCGAGACTAACGCGCAGCACAAACAGTTACAAACGTAAGAATTCATCCCCCTCGACGGACCGTTTCACCCCGGGAACGGGTATCTCGCTAATCACGCTAATTAAGGGTAGACACACGTGTTTCTATTCGTCGAGAAACTGCTCGGTTCGCGGGCATCGGCGCTAGGGATAATTTTTTATAATAACTCCGAGGATCCGTGTACGATACACGAGGCGCGATGAAACGGGCGATCGAACGGCGGTCATTCTTCGCGGGCAACGGGAGATAGAGGCTGTCGGGAGGAGAGCTTGCCTTCGAGGAGTGGCCGTTTCACGGCTTAACGGGTGTGCCCGTTTCAACAAGCCTCACGTGGATCGAGCGCACTTCCGTCGCGGCCGATCGCGACCAGCGAGAGTCAACGTTCGAGAAACGGCGGTTAGTATCGGCCGTTTATCGGCGTGGACCTCGCTCCGCGGCCCTCATTGGTCCATGGTACCTGAGAAACCAGTGAAGGGTTGCTTTCTGCGGTTGGCTGCCACTGCGCCAGTCGGACCGTTTAACAGCCACGATAAGGCCGAAATTACTGTACCCGTAAAAGAAACCACTGTGGAAACAGGAACTGTTATTGTTACACGAATAAAATAAAATCCATATTACATGACCCCTGCTTTTTTCTTCCACCCTACTCTTCCTGGTTTGCTTGTCACAGTTGAACACTGAATTCGGAGATGTAATATACCGGTGTTGTGTTTCGTAACGGATCTTGTACATAGGAAACGATTTCCCTCAGTAAAAGAAGAATCGAAAATGTGCAAACAATTATAGTTTATTCCCAATAAACGGGAGGATATAGCAAAAGAAGGCGCTTTCGCTCGATTCTTTTATATATTTTTCAAGAGAACTCGCTTATTACTTATTTTGTAAACGAATAAATGTGAAACCCGTATCAAATCATTCATAAAATTATCACGAATCAAGTGGCACACCAGACAGCGTCGATGTCAAGATAAGAGGGAACTGATAGATTGCGTAACCGTGGTACAAATAGCGCAGAAGTTTTAAGAAATGTAATAACACGTTAATCTGTTATTTGATCGAAGATATCGGTAATCACATCCTCCCTGCAATAGCTTCGAGAAATCATTGAATTTCAAGGTACGACCATGTCAGGCAATATAGGAGTTTCAGGAGCCGAAAGCATCCCACGGCAAACTGCAAAGCGAGCAAAACGGACCTCGTAATCTGTGCCTTGAATGGCAAACTAATGAAATTCTAACGAGACAACAGGATCAAGTGGAAGCTAAGGAAGCGAGACTAGCCCAGACAAAGGGATCGATGACGAATGAAGGAGGAAAGATCGCAGGCGATACGGCTAGCGAGACATGGATGCAATGACGGATGGTGGTCGTCGCGCGTTTCTCCCCCTCGTTGTTGACGGGAGGCTGAGGGTCGACGAACCAACCAATCGTGCGGGGCCCCTTGCACCTGAATTCTAATGAGGTCCACCTGGGTATATATGAGAGCTTAACCTCGGGCGAAGCCACGATTTTTCTGTGGTATCCGAGTGTCGCGAAGGTGAGTGTCCATCTCTTTACTTATAGGTACTCTATCTTTCTTCTGGCGCTGTATTCGCTTTCCTCTTCCCTTTGGAGTACTTCATTTTCTAATATGTCGCAGAGATTCCCGATATTTCTTGGGTACCATTGCGACAAATCGCTTTGGGGAATTGTCATTTTATTTACGTAGTTTCTTTCATTCTGTACTTTGCGTCCCCTCGTATCTCGCGCGAGAAGTTACCTTGATGAATTTTAAATGTATTTCAATGGACAAATTGCTACTCATTTGCTCAGTGAATCGATTCACCCTGGTATCGGTTTTATCGGTTGATACAGTCTTTCCTAGAATCACCATTTACGTTCCATTGGGCACTATTCTCTAAATATAGCGAAGATCTCCAAGATACTCGAGGATAATTGGAAAATTTTGTAATCTGCATCGCACTATGCTTATCAAGGTGCCCGTTATCGCATCCGTGCACCGCTAAATCTTTCCATGATCTAGTTAACTGTGTCTACGACGTAAACTAAAACCTCGATAAACGCAATCGGCTGTTCGATGCGAGGATGGGAGTCTGCTAAGCATTGCAGCTCGCATTCGACTCGCGATAAAACGTGAAATAGTTGGGAAAAGAGGACATCCGCGAACATTCGAGGCTCGTGGTAGTGTATCAGTCGCAGATACTGCGAGCTACTCGAGGGGATAGATCGGGAGACAAGCCGCTTTTGCGTTAAAAATTCCTCTCACGGCTCGAAAACATTCCTAGGAAAACAACTCGGACCAGATCAAGGCGCGCGCTGCCATGAATAAATACGTCCCCATCCGTAAACATCGTCACAAGAGGACACAAACTATCGCTACAGTAAAAGTATTTTCTTCAAAATTTCTGATTTTCAATAGTTCCATTGCTTGGAATTTGAGATTTCCGAAAGGCGTCATAAACTCGCTCTAAAATAGAAGAACGATTCCTATTTCTCCTGACGAACCAGGATCCCTCGCGTGATTCATTCGACACAGAGGACGTTCTTCTTTTCCTCGCGTGCATTTTTGTCAGTGAGTTGTCTGTTCGGGTGGCACGCGAAAATAGAAAGAAGAACGGCACCGCAACAAAAAGATTTCCTTCAATATTTGCACATTGTCGCTGGAATTTCGTCGCGATCTCACTGACACGTCATGTGGGCGAGGATCCTCTCCCTTCGTTTCCGTTTTTTTTTTTTTTTTATTCCATTCGTTCATCTCTGAAGCTCGAAGGTCAGTCAAGATGGGGTCCAAGTTATCATCCGCGGACTCATCGTCAGGTAACTGATACTGGAGCATTGCTAGTCAGTTATCGATACACCGATGTGTTGGTAAAATCGGTTAGTCTCTATCTTTCAGAATGTTGATCACGTTAGATTAGACGGAAGTCTATTATCCATTCTTTATGCCTGCGTGCTAATCGAATCCTCGAAGCACGCCAATGTGCAACAGGAATAAGATTGTCGGATCGGAGCATCGATCTCGCGAATGATCACGTATCGAGCACCGCTCTCGCCGAACAGGAAGAACCTCGGTGACTGTACGACCAACGTCGAATACGTGCTTGAAACTAAGCGGGGTCTTCTCTACGACTTCCTTCGCGGAATGCTAATTAAAAATTTATCGGTCGGCTATCATGTAGAAATTATTGGAAGGGAACTTAGTAATATTCTACCGAGAATCCCGTTTTTCTTATTGTACATATATTTAGTATGATTGCTGATAGAAGACGCTTAGGGCGTGGTTCCTTTGAGAAATTAAAAACAGCAAACGGCCAAAAGTTGGAGGTATTGTCCCGACAAATCAGACTTCCTCTGGGTCTCAGGCTGCCTGCGTTTGTATTCGGAGTGCATCCAGCGGAATATACGTCGAAGAATCCGATGCACTCAGCATTTTAATTCACGTAAAGAAACGCCCGGACCACCGGCTCCCTCGCTGTCTCTCTTTATTTTCGCGGGGCAATAGACCATTATCTAGCTCCGGAATTTCGCGCGAAACTCATCGAATTCCAAGGACGGTCTTTGGTCTCTTTCCAATGCTCTTTGTCTCCGCGGGCCCGGCGTTCTAACACCGATTCAATTGTCGTTCAATTCCGTTCGGGCTGAGACGAAAGGCAATGAACGGGAAACGATTTATGTAGTTAAAAAAGCAACGCGCACGATTTTCGCCGCGAACGCCGTGAAAAAAACGCGCTTATCGTTCGGTGAGAGTTAGTCACTTTTCCTTCCCGGTATTTTTCAACGCTCGCGACAAGTGTTTTTCGCGTTTCGCGTTGGCCCCGCGAAAATAAAGCAATTTCCGAGTGCACTGTCTAGAACTCTAGAAAGAAGGCGTTCAACTTCGATTGTTTGCGGTTTGCGATTGAATATTGATTATGCAGCAGCTGCATCAATCGTTCGGCGAAATATTTAACACGAGGAGAAGCCGCGTATCAATAACGATTTAGTTTAAACCGAAAAGAAGTCGCGGACTTTATCGTCCAATTTGCTGGATAAAAGTCCTCCGAAGGGGTGAACAGTTCGTTCAACAGCTTTAACGACCACACTTTCGCGGCCTGAAGCCGAGGCGTTTTTTATCGGAGAAAAGAGGTATAAAAGGTCCTCCGGTTTTATCGGGCCGGTCGTTTCGCGTGCATGCATCGAATAACATCGTTTTAGGGCTCTGGCCCTCGTATTTGAACTCGCGGCGGAGGGGTCCTTGAACTTTTAATACCTCGCACCGTTTCTCTCTATCACGGGGCACGAACTCGTTTTCATTAAAACCGGGAGTATAACATTTAAAAGGACTGAAAATTACCTGAATAAAATAAGAATAGATGAGCATTCGTCTTATAATTCACTAACATATGTAGGTCGACTAACCATCAGGTGTCGAAGCGCGTTTTCTGGGGTCAATGACCACGAGCACTTCAAGATTTAGATCAAGATCAAGGTCGCCAAAATAATCTCTATAGCCTCCGAAATACTATCGTCCGCTGTGTCCTCGTGCTCGAACGAAAATAAAGCAAGATTGTCCAAGAAAAATCCGACAGAGATGCCACGCTATTTACTTTACTCGGAACCGGTCGCTACAAATCGTCCCCCGTTTACAGAACCACGTTTCGATAAAGCGATCATTTTACCCACCACCGGCAGCTGCCAATCAGTCGGCCAGAAAATCGTTCGTCTTCTATAGACCCGTCGATGCTCGATCTAACCAGACGTCGACCACTCGAGCATCGATCAATACGTCGATATCGGTTCTTTCTAACGCGCATTGTAACCGTGTGTCGGTGGGGACACATCGAAGCTGACAATTTTCAGCGCAATAATAATACTAGTAAGGGATACTTAACTCGCGATTGGATCGTTTGCAGCTGAGAAAATGGCACCAGGAAAGAGTTTTCTCGCCTCTCTTCTACCCTTCATGATTGCTGCTTGTGCGACAGGTAAGCGTAGCGTGCGTTTTCCGATAAGATAGCGATATAAGAAAAAGCTGTTCCCTGAATCACGGATACTTATGAAAGCGAACGGACTATTTACGATTCTCAGCGGACCAGCCCGCCAGAATAGTGTGTTACTTCAGCAACTGGGCCGTTTATCGACCTGACGTCGGTAGATACGAAGTGGACGACATCCCGGGTGATCTCTGCACCCATATCATATACTCGTTTATTGGCGTGAGCAATGTTACCTGGGAGGTGCTGGTCCTGGACCCAGAACTGGACGTGGACAAAGAGAATTACGTGGCCTTCAACAACCTGAGGACCAAGTACCCTCACTTGAAAACTTCCGTGGCGGTGGGTGGTTGGGGAGAGGGTGGCAGGAAATACAGTGCCCTCGTCGCCGTGAAGCAAAGACGCGATACTTTCATCAGAAGCGTAGTCGGTGAGCAAACGTGGCTGTAATTAAAATATGGGGTACACGTTAGTGATACGTCGAATGAAGATAATTTATCATATGATGAGGTTTTAATTGATTTAATAGAGAAGAAACGTTCTATCGTTATGTTTTTTTTTTTGTAGAATTCATGCACAAGTATGATTTCGATGGTTTCGATCTCGACTGGGAGTACCCAGGTGCTGCTGACAGAGGTGGAAGCTTCTCCGACAAGAACGTCTTCTTCTACTTTGTCGAAGAGCTGAGACGTGCCTTCGACAAAGAGAAGAAGGGATGGGAGCTGACGATGGCAGTGCCGATGGCAAAATTCCGGCTCGACGAGGGCTACCACGTACCGGAATTGTGCAAGTAAGTGAATTCAACTGTGAATAGGATCGATGCTTGCTTTTAACGTTCTTCTTTAGTCATTAATTTCACGGCTCAGCTTTGACCATTAACGACAATGAGAAAAGAGAAAATATCGTGTCTACAGGAACATGGACGCTGTACATGTGATGTCCTACGATCTTCGAGGTAACTGGGCCGGATTTGCGGACGTGCACAGTCCTCTGTACCGTAGACCCCACGACCAGTGGGCTTACGAGAAACTGAACGTGGTAAGACGATCTGGAGCTTAGCTCTCTACGCGAGTGTTCCCTCGATTTTACATGAAATCACTTCTCACGTTCCATTTCTTTCAAATTTAGAATCCAATTTCTTAGAATCATTTTTGCAGCACGACGGTCTTCAGCTGTGGGAGGAAAAGGGCTGTCCAGCTGAGAAACTAATCGTCGGGATACCGTTGTATGGACGTTCGTTCACACTTAGTCAGAGTAACAACAATTACCAACCGGGAACCTACATCAACAAGGAAGCTGGCGGCGGTGAGCCTGGGGAGTACACCCAAGCCAAAGGATTTCTTTCTTATTACGAGGTACGACCAATCAGTAATCGATTCTACCACGCCGAAACGTGGGGATAACAAAGAAACTGTTCTATCGTAGATCTGCACCCGGTTGCAAGCTCCGGGCAGCAACTGGACCCAGAAGATCGACGAAATTGGTAAAGTTCCGTATGCTTACCAAGGTGCGTTTACATAAAAATATTTACATACTTTTATAACATATATGGAGAGTTCCCGTAACACCGGGCATTAACTATACCTATTTGTGACATTTGAAACGCTACCGAGTCGTTATTCCGCGTAAACCGTAGAGGGGAGAGAAAAAAACAAGAATTACGTTTCAACACGTTCCAGTCGCGTGTGCGCGGCTAAGGAGATTGATTTAATATTATTTCTTTCTTCTTACTTCAGGAAAACCTTAAGGAGTTTACCCGTTTGAACCCTCGGAAAATGTGTACATTTTGTGGATTTTTGTACAAGTCAACGGCTTGATGCAGATTTCCCGTTTTTTTACTACCTTTACATTGTATTATGAACTACTTAAAAAAAGTTTCAGTTAAAAAAAACTATTGTTTTTCAAAAGTTATGGATACATACCCGAAAGTCTCTTGATTTTATACGGCTAAACGGTGGCCCCGAAATAAGCTGTATATCGTGTCTGAAATCGAAAACACTAAAATTTTCTTATAAAATATGTTAATAGCTATCGTCTTACGGGTCCGATTTTAAAAATTTTGAAACAAAGAAAGGGTGAGAGATCAAAGGAAAAGTTAGATTTTTTTTAAGAGAAAAGTCCACCTTTTTTCTTTATAAATAATAAACGGGGAATCGGATTAAAAAAACTCGTAGATCGATGTGGAATCTTATTACGATTCTGCATGCAAAATTGGAACGTAGTCCGAGTTTTTAGGACCACCGTTTAGCCGTCTAAAATCGAGAGACTTTCGGATCTGTATCCATAACTTCCGAAAAACAGTAGTTTTTTAACTGAAACTTTTTTTTAAATCGTTCATAATACTATGTAAAGATAGTAAAAAAACGGGAAATCTGCATCAAGCCGTTGACTTGTAAAAAATCCACAAAAAGTACACATTTTCCAAGGGTTCAAACGGGTATACCCCCTTACGCGCCCGGCACTAGGGAAACTCCCCCTACCCTATTGAAGCTTCGATGCAACCTTCGACCGGTGAATTGATAATTGCAGGAACACAGTGGGTCGGTTACGAAAATGTAGAGAGTGTAAAGTACAAGATTGACTTCATCAAAGACTCGCGATACGGTGGTGCCATGGTTTGGGCTATCGATATGGACGACTTCCAAGGACTCTGCGGTGAACGCAACCCCCTGATGAATGTTATTCACGAAGGATTGAAGGGATACGTCGTACCGAGCAAAGACTTTCCTACGACGCCCACGGTAATAGGCCAAATGCAGTGAATCTAAGAGAATTATTTCTGAAAATTCTAAATCAAATTGCGTCTTCAGCCTGAGTGGGCAAGGCCGCCGAGCACCACATCGTCGGACAACATCCAACCTACTCAGCCATCCTCGACGAAGCCTGCAGAAAGGCCTACACCGAAACCAGAGGTGACTACTACCCAGAGCTCAAGCACATCTACCACCGAAGATGCAAATAAATGGAGCGAGCCACCGATCGACGACGACGATGCAGAGAAAGTTGTCTGCCAAAATGTTAATAAATTCGTCCCCTCTAAGGATTGTCATTCGGTCAGTATTTACGTTCGAAATTCTATCTCTTTCCGTGGATACAGCGACATTAACGATTTCGTTCGTTTCTTTACAGTACTACGAGTGCGTCCATGGATCGCCAATGAAGTTCACGTGTCCCAACCGTTTGATTTGGAACACGATAAATAACGTTTGCGATTGGCCGCAAAATGCTGACCGGGAGGAGTGCAGATCTGCATAAGTTTCCCCTGTTTAAGCCGCAGAGTCGTCGGAAAAGAATGAGACGTGGACTGAACAAATTCCATCGCGATACACATTTGAATATAAATGACGTGACCACTGTTCGTTGTGACACAATTCATCGAAAATTGACAATATAATTTTATGCAGAATCACTCATAAACTGTATCTATACAGGAAATCGCGCGAAATGACTGTAGAAATTTTATTTTATAGTAATTTCAAGTAGCTTTTGAAACGAAGGTCACGCAAGGTCATTGGTGCTGTACTATACAGGTTACTCGTTATCAGATAAACCGCTCCATTCAAAGAGACCGCGATGGAGAAGCATTTTCCTGCGATACCCTCTTTAGATTTATAACTCATTAATAAATAATTTCCTACCTACTTTGTAATAAATACTTAATGTTACGATTCATGTTTATTCACCTTGGCATGTGCATACTGCAGTTACGTAAGCCTCGAGCGACACGCGTAACAAATATATTAATATTCACGATACATCGAAACGTATGACATACATTCGCCTTAATTTTCTCCTCTAGCGCAAGAAATTCGAGTGGTTTTTGCACCGCACAATTTATTTAGTTAAATTATTTCGCCAGGAGGGAAGTTGACGATGGCTCGGTGAGAAGTGACACCAAGCGTCTAATCCAGGAATGTGTCGAGTGCGGGTTATGTACCTTTCCCTCTAACGCTAACGTACCGAATCCTCTATCGAAACTATCATTGTGAAGGTTGTCAGTCGCCTCTAAGCGAGCTCAATGTATGAACGGGCAAATAGACAACTCTCGACTTAATTGCTTCTTGCTTCATATCAAACATGGCGCAAATGATGATACCGAGAATCGCGCTTAGATCTGTTAGGAGCGGTAACCGTTTAATACCACGGATCCCGGTGTCTGTAAAATATCAACGATCATGTTTCCACACAAGCTGGGTTCTCGACGGTATGCAGTTCATTCAGAAATATATCATTAACGCACTTCTTCGTGACTGTATTGAGGTTAACTCGAGATCATTCATTTCGAACGATTTTTCATCGAGATCGCGTTAATTCCGCCGTGAGTGACAAGCGCATTAAAAATTCGTCATTCTTTAATTCTTCGTTCATTCCAATCTGCGACTATGCGTTTATGGTATTATTATTTAGGTTGATTATGCAATCAAATTTTACATTAATTTATAGCTGC
Source organism: Andrena dorsata (assembly GCA_929108735.1). Lineage (NCBI taxonomy): Eukaryota > Metazoa > Arthropoda > Insecta > Hymenoptera > Andrenidae > Andrena > Andrena dorsata. The sequence continues at coordinate 77,430,375 of OV815488.1, read as the reverse complement.
ATGCTCCCCGCACTGTACAATCGTTTCTAATGTAAGAATATTTTGTTCGTTTCTAGTGACAGGGAAGGAGCTGTTTATGCCTGCCCTGTCACCTACTATGGAAACTGGCACTATTGTCAAGTGGCTGAGGAAGGAAGGTGACAAAGTTGAAGCTGGAGATGCAATTGCTGAGATTCAAACAGACAAAGCTGTCATGTCTATGGAGATTGACGATGACAGTATTCTTGCGAAGATACTTGTAAGCATTAGAAGATACATTCGAGTTCCAAAGATTACTCTGTCCTTGAGACTTTTTAATGTCACTTGTTCTCCAAGGTGCCAGAAGGAACCAAAGATGTCAAAGTGGGACAGTTAATAGCGATCACTTGTGAAGCGGACGAAGATTGGAAAGCTGTGGAGCTATCGAGCAAAGCTGCTACTCCACCGTCAGCGCCTGCATCTGGCGCTCCACCAGCAGCACCTTCTGCACCCGCCGCTCCATCATCGGGATCTTCTACACCGGTCGAGCCACCTCCTGGACAGTGCGTACTTGTTACGAAGTTTTATATTCAGTTAGAAGGCAATTGAAATATGAAATAATGGTGTCTTCAAAAAATCATGCTCTTTCTAGGACTAATATTAACATGCCAGCCCTATCGCCAACAATGACTACAGGTACGATAGTAAAGTGGCTTAAGAAGGAAGGAGAAGGAATAGAACCAGGCGATGGGCTGGCAGAGATTCAAACGGATAAAGCTCTTATCACTTTCGAATTCGAGGAGGAAGTTACACTTGCAAAAATTCTTGTACGTACTTCGATTTAGAATTTTTCAGGCGGAAACTGTAATGTCTACTAAAAAATTTACCGAACAGGTGCCTGAAGGAAGCGAAGTTGAAGTAGGAAACCTGATTGCCATTGCGGTAGAAAAAGGAATGGACTGGAAGAATGTTGTTATACCAGCAACTACGAAACCAGCTGCTGCGGCTGCTCCAGCTGCTGCTGCACCGGCTGCAGTTGCTCCAACTGCTGCACCGGCTGCAGCTGCTCCAACTGCTGCACCAGCTGCAGCTGCAGCTGATAAACCTCCACCAAGTGGACAGTATGTGGAGGGAATATTATGTTTCGGATGAACTCAATTAATTATACAAGATACTTTCTAATTAGCATCTCTACCTGTGCTTTTCTGTTTGCAGAGTGTACGGTTTGGCAGTAAAGCGGTTACTGGAAGAGTATGGCTTAAGCTCAGGCTCCATTAAAGGAACTGGACGACTCAATCGATTGTTAAAGGGCGATGTGTTAGCCTATATTCAAGCAAACAATATACAAAAAGTAGCTCTAAAAACGGGTATTAAATTACAATATTACTAAGAATATTCTGAATATCGTATTACGCACTGAAACAAACGTTTTCATTTATTTCTACAGCATTGCCGCCAACAACGGAGAAAAGTAAGGGGCCCGCTGTTAGCCCTTCAAAGACACACGTACCTGCTACTGCTCGTCCTTCCCCCTTCACGGATGTACCAGTTTCCGGTATGCGCAATGTAATCGCCAAAAGGCTTGGAGAATCTAAGAGTACTATTCCGCACTCTTACTGTTCCATCGATATTAAGATGGACAAGCTAAATGAAATCCGTAGCGAGCTCAGGGCTGAAAGCATTAGAGTTTCGATAAACGACTTTGTCACAAAAGCGGTCGCGCACGCATTAGTCGAATGTCCGGCTGTCAATACGTTGTATCAAAATGGCCAGGTCAGTATGGCAGTGGGCAGAAGATAAATTAATCGAACATATTTCAATAATATACACGAGTATAACGATATTTGCATTGTCAGATAATACGTATGCCGAGAGCGGACGTTTCCATCGCGGTTGCTATCAAAGACGGTCTCATTACACCAATCATTTTCGACGCCCCAGCTAAGAGTTTGACGGACATATCGAAAGCTATTAAAGAACTGGCTGAAAAAGCCAGGGTTGGCGGACTGAAACCAGAGGAGTTTCAAGGAGGAACATTTACGTAAGCAAATGGATTTAAATGGCATGCATTCAAATGCATAAAACTGTAAATAATGTTTTGCATATGGTTTGCATACGGTTTTCAGTATATCCAATATGGGAATGTTTGGTGTCAAACAGTTTAGTGCCATTATAAACCCTCCTCAAACAGCAATAATTGCTGTCGGCGGTAGTCGAGAAGAACTAGGTGTGTACATGTGTATTAAAAATATTAAAAATACGTCATTATCATAAAAAGATATCGAAAATATTGTCTTACTATTTTGTAGATGCTGCGATGCAAAAATTAACGAAAATGTCAGCAACGTTGTCTTACGATAGACGAGCGATCGATGAAGATGAAGCGGCCGATTTCTTAGCTGTTTTCAGAGCTTTGCTGGAGAATCCGAATTTTCTCGTTGCCGGAAGATTACGGGCACTCAGGTATGCTCAAGACTGACCTTTGATTAAGTCTTTACTTTGAAACGTTTGTTGAAAAAGTGGCTTATTCTTTCGCGCAAGATTTAGCTTTTCTTCGAATACTAATTTCACGCAATATAGGTAGGTCTGAAGAAATTGAAATTTTAAAACTGAGGTGCTGTTAAGCCATTTTTCAAATAAACAGATCGATCGAAACTAAGAGCATTGTTCGTAGCTTCGTTATTTGCCGCCAACTATAACACGTTGATTACACATTAAACATGACTTTCGAAAACTGAGTAAAGCCTGGAAAATTACGAGAAATACTTTGTGACCTTAGACACCAACCAAAGAGAGATTACATTTATAAGTCTACGATCTACATACTGCCACCAAAAGGTTCAAAGTAGGGAATTAAATGGAATTTTTTTTTAATACATACAGAATATCATTCAGTGGTAATGTAAAGAACATTAAAATTATAAATTTTAAAATTATAAATGATATGATCATTAACAATTTTAAAAATTTCTTATTCACCCAACGTAATAAATGTGACATTTTTATATATAATATCTTAAAATGGTTTACTGTTTCTTCTTTTTTTAAATATCACTTAATGTACTTTACATTTCCAACAAACTATTCAATTGGGGACTAGGTTTTACTGACCATTGTATGTATTGACACATATCAAAGGTTCTTGTGCCAGTATAACAGAAAATATATAATTGATATTAATTAAAACAAATTAAAAATATCGCCCAATTGGGCGTTGTTGGTTAAAGTTCAGCAAATGGCAATTGAAACGCGTCTAACGCGTATGGTTTACTTTTCTGTGAGTAGGAAATATACATCGAATTATACATCTAATTTGTATATTTATTTTAATAAAATTGATACCACACTGTAGTTGTTTCTGTCACGCGATACACGAATGTGCACACAACTTTCGTTCCCTGCGGAAGAAAGAATGCCAAACTTCGATATTTTCAATGCATAAATACTGCATAAATATGTAAATTTGTACAAATATGATGTAAATATCCATTATTAATTTCATTTATTTATTAAAGATATCGTGCATGACTAGAAGCCTCAGTGTGGTTTAAAGAAACTTGTCGGGGTAGTGAAATGTACAAGATTATACATTTATCTTGTAAATAAAGTATTTATTGTTTAAAATGATGTGTGATGTTTTCTTCTATACATGCCAAGAAGTAATGTATAAAAGATCGATGACTCCTTTAAGTAATTTCGGAAACATACTAAACATAACTATTTCCTTGCAATTACTCTTCATTAGCACACCATCATTACATTCGACATATTTATATTTTATTATCACTGATAACAGTATTTGTAGGGCAGTTGCCATAGAACCATATGTATGTATTGATTTCATAAGGCACAAACGTTATGGCTCTCTAAACATTTTAGACTGGGACTCTTTGAACCTGCAATACTTTGATGTCTGAATTTATCTTAAACGGATGATTAATTAAATAATTAAAATATTGATTGTAAACTGAGAATTCGTTTTACATTGATGTTCGTTAATAATTTGAAGTGAAATCAAATTAGGTACATTCAAGTTAAATATGTAATTTATATAATGAAGTGGAAGTTAAGAGTAATATGACGATAATATAAACGTAAATAATCGAATAGAATAATATAATACAATAGGACTTAATTTTTTCTTATCACAGTTGTGATTTTGCTCGACATTACTGCTCAGGCGTCAGCTAATTTATGTATAACGTTTAATTGCAGTATAAAATCAAGTAGTTTTCACAAAAAAGTTGTAAATTATAAAGTTATGTACATAATTTAATGCATAGTACTTGTTAAAATTTGGCATTTGGTTTGAGCAGCATTACGTTCTACGATACAAATACAAAATTTCTCAAAAAATTATGCGGTATAATATTCGACATTGTCTTACAAAACTAATCGCGTCTCTTAAAACGTTTAAAAATGCATTCTGCAATGTGCTGTACGTCACATCGTGGACAATACTCGGTAGTTAATACGTATGCTATTGAACCACAAGATTCAATGTCTCACTATTATTAAGAGGATCGATCCTACAGAAGGATGCTCTCGCAAAGGAGCAGTCCCCTCCGCTTAAATTCAATGATAATATGTTAAATAATACAGACTAAAATACCCACTTTACGTGCAAACTGTTTGATTCGAAATTTATGGCTTCATAACTCGGTCGAGTAAACTACAAAACTTTAAGTGGTAGAAAGATGTAATTTGAAAAGTGTAAACGCTAGACAGAAAATGCAGTATACTCTGTTCTCTTGAAATATTGATTTGGTAACGTTATTAGATTAGTTTGTACTATAGCTAAATTGGAATTATTTGTTTCTACAGTGTTTTAATAACTGTCGAATATAAAGTAAGTTATACATGATCCCTGATAGATGCCGTGTGCGTATACCTTGCACTTTCAGTTCTTCGATAAGCTAAGTACAATATTTGTAATAAGAATATTATATGGATCATATTCAATTATATTCAATTATATAATAAATGCAAAATGCTATTCAAAATACAATCCTAATCCACTATAGAACACCATATGTATTCTCTTTCAGCACGATCATTATCACTCTTATTTTTACACCTACTTTTTTGTTCCATAGTTGATGAAACAACTTGGCAGATTTAATTTCTCTAAATAAGAAAATGAAAGAAAAATGTCGAGCTTACGCGATAGATATTGCACATAAAATAATTATTAATAACTTATATTAATTCCAACTTTTCCAATGACTCGACCAGCAAAAAATTAATCTATCGCGTTCACTGTAATCATTAAATCTGATAAATGAATGATTAAAATGAACATTGAAAAATAGTTTGTAGTAACTTCTTTGTTCTATTACTACAGCTTACACTACTCTTACCGTAATAGTAAATTTGGTAACAAATTGATATAAATACAAATACGACGCGTATTATAAAATATGCAAAATCATTGCACTTCGTACAAATGTATGTCGTTGTGTAATGTAAGAAATACTTTTCATTACGTGAATCGTGTTAATGCAATGTCATGCGCACCTGATAGGCCGAACGCATGATACGACAGAAACAAATGTCTTTGTTCCAATTTTAAGATTACTTAGTAGAACGCTTTGTGAAGAATCCTCTGCGCCGCTCGAATCAATGGCGTCAGAGTTGTTAATTCTGCACAATTCTCTAGGAACGGATGCGAAAGCAATTCATCGGCCGATGCTCTTTCGTCGACCTCGACGGTCAAGCATCTTTCTAGAAAGTTCTGAAACATCGGGCTCAACGTGTCCCATCTAGGAATAGAAGGTTTACCAATCGCAGCTATTAGATATAAGGCCCTTAAATGGGTTTCTTTCATATAAGGTGGTTCGCCTTCTATCATCTCGATAGCCATAATACCCAATGACCAAATGTCCACCTTTTTCCCATACTGCTTTCTCGTCACCACTTCTGGCGCCATCCAATATGGAGTACCGACCATAGTTTGTCGTTTCTCGTCGCCGTCTATATTAGCACAAAAACCGAAGTCTGTAACTTTCACAGTACCGTTCATGCCGAGAAGCACATTATCTGATTTGATATCTCTGTGAATAATGCCCCTGGTATGCAAGAAGCTAATAGCCTTTAGAACCTCTCTACAAACAGCGGCAATCTGAGCTTCTTTCATTACCGTTTCCGTAACTACATCTGTAAGCGGTCCGCCTTCCAGCAATTCCATGATTACCCAAAGGTGCTCGTTCACGAGATAGGCGTCCAAGAAATTCACCAGATTTGGATGCTGGAACTCTTTCAGAACTTTAATTTCAGTCAATATCAGCTCTTTCTTCGGCTGTTTGGATAGGTCTATGTCTTTTATAGCGACTTTGTCGCTGGTTTGCAAATCTGTGGCTATAAATACAGTACCCGAAGCACCGGCACCGACCTCTTTAGTCCTTTCGAAGCGTAGATTTGGATCCCCGCTGTGACAGATCGCTCTAAGTTCCTCGAAGATCTCTTCGTCACTGAGCTTCAGTCCTGCGCAGTCTGTCTTCCTTCGCAGAACAGGACTTTCCTCGATATTGTTCTGAGCATTCTCGTCGTCCGGCAATTGCTCGTCCTCGATCCGATACGTGTTCAGATCTTCGAGGATCTCCGTAAGGGTTTTCTCCACTCTATCGTGGAATATTCGCGGAGTGGGTTTCGGTGCCTTGTTTACTTTCGGTGGAAGTTCCGGCAGTCTCTGCACTTGGCTGTCCGTGGAGCCTGCGGAAGCGGAACCGTCCGAATCTCTCGACTGATATTTCTTGGACAGGAATTTATCGATCTCCTGGGACTCCTCCTCGATCAGATCCTCCGTGACGAAAGGCTTGAACACCTTCTCCTCGGGTTTCCGTTTGATCGAATAGTTGTAGAATTTAATGGCTTGCAACGCGGCCGCAGGATGCTCGTCCTGCTCCGACTTTGATATCTGCGTGTTGAGCAAACGGATCCACGACTCGGGGAGCCCTTCCAACTGTCCCGTCTCGGCATTTTTGCTCACGTGAAACTGATGCGAAACGTTGGTGGGTAAACCAATCTCGGTGGCGACCGTGTCGATCGACCCACCGGTTTTCTTCCTCGAGAAAAGCTTTGTTATGCTGAGGCTCATTTTAGCGCGCAGTCTCGCGCCCTCACCGCGTTCCCGTTTACGGCGTATCGCGATAATTTTCTTTGAAACGGACGGAAACCGAGGAAGAACACAGACACTTTTTAAACCGCGTTTCTCATCGTAACATGACTCGCTTATCTGCCTGTAATCTGTATCTGTCTCTACTGCGACAGGACATCGAATGCAAAAGTAGGCGTGTTAAACACCGTCTTACGTCACTACTCCTGATAGATGGCGGCAGATTTAAAGGAAGCGCGAGGCGGGCTCGCGGGTTCGATCAGTGATTTCAATAATATAGTTCGAATGTCGACTCGAATCGTTGGATATTAGAGGGTACTATGTGATTTTGCTATGATGGAATAAAATGCACCACTCCGATACGAATTAAAGCCCACTGAAGTTTCGAATTACCTATAGAAATAGATTATTCTAGAAATGAAGAACTCTCTTCAGAATTCTCTTTAAGAAAAAGAGTTTTGATATCGAATGGAGTATAAATTCAGAGAATATATCGTGTTATCAGCGTTATATGCTGTATAGGTATAATGAGATGAGATTGTCGATAAAAAGGAATTATCTATCGTGATTTTTTTCAATCAGTAGTGACTAATGAAATGACATGGATATACGTTGTAATCTCGACGATCCATCGAAATTTCGTCGTATCTAACCGCGGCCTATCACCTCCTTCAGCTTCATCCTATTCATAATTAGCATTTAACAACGGAATTAACCGATTTTTTTTAGCATTTTTCACAGTGAACACTCGTATATACCGTATTATCTCTGACGTAAGGATTTCCAGTCTCCCAACAATCGAGTTTCTTCTACCGCCCCTTGCCCTCGCCCTCTCAACTTTATCTTATCCATTTTTTTCTTCTTTTTTTTGTAAATATAATGTATTTGGGAGTATATTCCATGCGTTCCGCATTATCGTACGATAACTTGAGAGAGGAGAGCGCAAGGGTGTGCGGTATGTGTACATACGCAAGGAAACGTCTATTTTCGCCGTCGTATTATTATCGCGAAATGATGCAGGAGCCATCGATCGCGGCAGAGCAAAAAAAGCCCGCGAGAATAGAAAAGTAACACTGGCGTGACGTGGAGATATTATTATTCCCAAACAGTTGACTCCGCAAGTTGAACTGAAACGATGCGCCAATAATCGAGGCTAACGTAATCTCTCTCTGGTCCTTTTATGGTCTCTATCCCCGACCACTGGTGGCAAATCAATAATACTGTTCCGATTCGGCGATAGGTCGAAAAATGTCGACAGAATCGTCTGAATAAAGGCGTTGGAAAGTGTTCGAAATGATACATTTCGAACGATAGAACGATCTTATTTAATAACACCGCGAGAAGTTTAATCTTTCCAATTTCACCTATTTCCACATACTGTGGCGACCACGAAGCTGGAGGCCCCGGAAGAACTAACAAAATTTTAGCGGAGCTTGAAAGGATCGAAGGAAATAAATTTGAATGTGGAATGCCAGGATCTGATTTAACTCTAAGCTTGGAGTTCGTCCCGTCTCAACACACAATTTGCACCACTTACGTACGTACAACTATTTTTCTGCTGATTACCAGAATTGTTTATGGGTTGTTCTGCCACATCAAGCGCACGATACGACGCGATACAAGTTGTACATTCCATTACCGTTATTAAAAGAAAACGAGAAAAACGCAGATATTTGTTTAATCGAATTTGATTATTGTATATTGCGCTGCTGGCATAATTCCAGTCAAAAACATCATTCAGCTAGGAAGGACTCCGGAGTTCTCGCCCTGGCTTTCTTCTGTTTTGCGAAGAAAAATATATATATATGCGCTTCCACTCGCGTATGTCATGCGCGAAGTATCGCGAGCGTTGGAAAATATTTGTACAGCCAGGCTGCCAAATATTTTTACGGGGTCGCGGATGCTTCGGAAACGTAACCACCAGCCTCGGTCCGCGTTTCGTACACTTGATAAATATTTATGATGCCACTATACGTTCGTGAATCGAGAAACATTCGACGTCCCGAACAACAACGCGCGCGTGCTGCCCTTTCTTATCGCCCGAAGAAACCATATTATCAACATGTTTTCAACTCCCTGTCCCCGCTCATTGTGCCCCGCAATAATTTTTCCTCCCCTTTCGCGAACGTCCAGCTTCATCTCGCACATACAGGGTGTCATTGAAATACGCCACCGAGGCAAACTCGATTTTCGTGCAAACGTGAGCAACTTTTTTCGGAGTATATCGCATTTTAAAATCGACGCTTCGCTCTCAATGTCAAATATCGCGCAAAAAAATAGACTTTCTGATAAACTAACTTCTTAATATATTATCTACGCGATAACTTTCTACATAGTTGCAAAAGTAGTTATATGAAGTTACGAAGCGATAAAATGACTTTTACTTATGCAAAAAATGAAAATATCGTGTGAACGACTTTGGCCATTTTTCGAAGTCTCTCTCCATCTTGCATCATTCTGTTGCGTGCGTATACTGATTTCGATGAACTCCGTGTATATACGAACGTAGCGTCAATACAACACGTTCGGAGTTACGACACAACAGAACACGGCAGCGGCTTATATTATCTTAACTCTTGTAAAATTAAAAAACATCCGCAGAAGACGCAACGAAGATTCCATAAAGTACACGCAAGCTTGATCCTGCGAGAAGTTTCTTGGAATCGCCACTTCGCTTACAAATTCGAAGGAAATACGACGACGAGCCAGAGTCGGCCTGGAACGAGAAAGGGTTCACCCAGTCAAATTTGATAGAAACTTCCTGAACACTGCGAACATTAAAGCACATATGTCAAATCGGCGAATACCCCTCTTTTCCATTGCCGAACACGGAGAGGGGACTCTTTGCCCCTCTCTGTCACTTCCTCACGCCCCTTGCTTGCTAATAAATAAAATATTAACCAATGGTTAATGCAAAGACACTATTCGCGAACGCGCAAGGAAGCGGATACAAGTGTTCCACCTGAATATTCACGGTTAACATTCGCGCTTCTGACAGTGAATGCCCTGTACCACCTGTGGGTAGTTACAGACACAGACTTGCATTTCATAATCGTTTTTATTACATAAAATCGTTGAAATTTCGTTTTTCCTCTCGCTCGATATCCAAAGAAGACGTTGTGAAAGTGTGACATAGTCTCTAAAAGTGCTATCGTGCGCGCCCATAATTATTTCGTGTAATGAGCATCGTGCCTTGATCGAGGGTAGTTCCGAAGGATTAAGCGTTTCCTGATCTTCCATCTATAATTAATTATCATGGTCCAATTGAGGCGTCAGGTAAGTTTGTTTTTAAACAGCCGAGTAAAATGTCCGAATGTTTGAAGTACTAAATAGTTTGTAATACTTCCCTGAATTTCTGATAACTATAATATCATAAACTAAGTTATTGTCCTTTGTCGGATTATTCTCATCTTCCTCGATCCTTTCCAATTCGAAGAGATCTTTAATTAAGTCTTCATTCTCGAAGTTTCGCATGACGGCGGTTTATCGATACGAATTTGAAAAATGGAACTTTTCAATAAACGCCACGTGCGCGAGCACTATTTTTCTTCCGCTAATGATTTCAGCTTACACATACAGGCGAACGAAGAACGCTTAGCTGTGACATTTAATGTGATAAAATTCGACATTAGAGTGTGTCTCTATAATTCCCAATGAATAATACACTAATACTCAGTAAAATGCCCGTAGATTTCATTGACCTAACCCCGAGCAACTTATCGCATTATTAATAGTGCGATGCACTACTCGCAAATTCCAGCATATTTATCATAGCAGTTTTCCTTATTTTTCCAACGAAAAGCTGTCAAGCGTAACCAAATACTTATCAAATTAATACTTTCGTAACTGTCAACCTCGAACTATTCACAAGTTCATTCAAAGATTTTTATTCGCAATAGATATCACGTAGATGTAGATTAGAAATTATGTAGAAATGTAAACACGTGTTTATCGACATTCTTTTTATTTTTTCTTGTCACATTAACAAGCAACTCTGTCAATTCTGTCTATCCAATAAAACCTGCAACCGTTTCCTCACAATACGATTTTTCCGCACAGATTTTGACCTGTGGGAGCTTATTGAATCAACTCCAGCCCAATGTCAGATGGAGTTCGTCTTTACAAATCAGAGATAAGAAAGTAATACAGCCAGAACGCTCCTTCAAGGTATAATAGAAAATTTTTGTCAGAGGCCACTTTGGAATAAATCTAATTTCGAGTGAAATTCATAAACATTGTGTTTGTAGTATGCAGATTTATCGGTCCGTCTTGCAGGACCAGAACAGTTACAGGTCAAGCCGCATGTCAGTGCGCTAACATTTGGTAAATATTTCACAGATCATATGTTGAAAATATTTTATCACGAGGCACTAGGGGGCTGGCAGATGCCAGAAATTACACCCCTTGAAAATCTAGTCCTTCACCCAGCATCAAAAGTACTTCACTATGCTATAGAGGTGCGTACGATCCATCGAGCAAGATTGTGTATCAAATATTTCATATTTTAGAGGGTACACGTGTGTGTTTCTGTTTTAGTTGTTCGAAGGTTTGAAAGCTTACAGAGGGGTGGATGGAAAAATAAGACTGTTTAGGCCAGAACTGAATATGGAACGAATGAATGGTTCGGCAATGAGAACCGGTCTGCCTACTTTTATTGGCGACGAGCTAATTAAATGTTGTTGTAGATTAATTAGTATAGATCAAGAATGGGTGCCTCATTCTACCGCTTCTAGTCTATACGTACGTCCAACTCTCATAGGTATAGACGTAAGTATATACTTAATATTAATAGAACGCCTTAAACGTTAAAAATAGTTTAAATAAATAGGTGTGATGTATAGTAGTGTCATGTAGATATTTACACGTTTTAATCAATGGCCTGATGGGAAGGGTAATATGTTGTCACTTATGTCACAGACGTCATTAAGACAGATACATACGAAAGTAAGCAACGTATTTCCCAATACCTAATGATAATGCACGATAAACAGGGGCGTGATGCTCTTTTGTTGGGGCAGGGCCATAAGATACAGTTAGATGTAAAGCTACATTATGATTGATACATGTATCGATTAATTACAAAGTGGGGAAACAAAGAACCGATGATGAAAACTGAAGAGCAAGTGAATCATGACAAAAGATTCTAAAGAATTTGTATATGTTTTATTATTTTGTATTTGATACTTGTACGAAATTGTAAATTGCGCGTCGTTCCCTTCATTCTTTTACTTTCATGTTTCTCAAATAAATGCAAAACTGTGATAGAGTTAAAGAGTAAAACATACATACTAAACAAGCGTGATTGTCATATCTCTTTTTATACATATACTATACTTTAAGAGTCTGCGTGACAGATTGCATAGTTTAAATGATGCAAAATCTTTATTACCAGAGCTCATCCGATTAAATACATACTTGTAATAAACTAACTTAAACCAATAGTACTTTAGAAATATATGCTGATCAAATTTATTCTGTAATTCCACATAGGAGAACAATAAATGAACATAGAAAAGCATACGAAATAGAATTAGTGTAGCAAATAATGATTATAGCAGAGAATTTGAATGCTAAGGAAATAGAACATTTTGTTGAGAATATGAAAAACACCTAATTTGAGAAACAGATAAAATTCCTACTCTATAGCGAAACACAAAGAAGTACAACATGTAATTTTGCAATTTTTATTTTTATGTAGCCAACTCTTGGAGTGGCATCCTCGGAGTCAGCTTTACTATACGTTATTCTATCACCCGTGGGCTCCTACTTTAAAAAAGCACAAGGCGATGGTATATCTTTACTGGCAGATCCTCGATACACAAGGGCGTGGCCAGGTGGTTGTGGTAACTACAAAGTAGGTAGTAATTATGGTCCTACCATTTATGTACAAAGAGAAGCTGTGGAAAGGGGTTTGCAGCAAGTGTTATGGCTTTACGGAGAAGATAACGAAGTAACCGAAGTTGGGACTATGAACATATTTATGTTCTATATCAATGACGATGGGGGTGAGCAAACTTTTCTAATGGCCTTTAATTAACTGGAATAACAATTTCAATTACTTATTTTACAATTTTTAGAAAAGGAATTAGTAACACCACCTCTATCGAGCAGTTTAATTCTCCCTGGGATTACGAGGAATTCTATTTTAGCTGTAGCTAGAGAGTGGAACCAATTCAAAGTCAGCGAACGGAAATTCTGTATGGGCGAACTTTGTCAGTTACTTGCAGAAGGCAGAGTAAGATCGTTCTCCTCTTATCATGTATTTCTTTAAACACCTTTATAATGTATTAATTGTAATTTTATTGCAGTTGTTGGAACTGTTCGGAGCAGGAACCGCCTGTATAGTTAGCCCCATATCGTATATAGAATTTGTTGATCAGCCATTACACATACCGACGGTTGAACATTCAGACCCTGTTTACAAAAAGTTCTTCAAGCATTTAACGGATATACAATACGGCGTGACGCCGGACCATTCGTGGGCGATATCCATCGAGTGAAAACAACATAATTTACTTGCTTATTTATTGCGTAGCTGTCGTTAAAAGTGAATGCATGTGCGCGAATGTTAGCATTCGTCGCGTTTGACGCTGAATAATTTATGATACTTTATTCGACAATAATGTACGTGTCAATTTCGAATTGCTATTTCTACGTGAATTACGCTGGAGTCTTATTTATTTATACTTTCGAATATTTGCTGCATTCGATTTTATATTAGAAATATTTAACGAAAAATATGTATCTGAGGCAACACTCAGGGATTAACAGTTCGTCATCTAAGTGATGAAATTTTGAAAGTAACATGACAATTTGTATATATAAAATAATTGCACAAACTTGTGCGTGCATGTGTATGCGTGTGTATGTATGTATGTATGTATGATGAATGTAGATATAATATTTGTTGAGTGAAAATGTACACTAACGAGGGACGTTCGGCCCTGTAAAATAGTTCATCCGTAACGCAACCCTATTTTTTGTTGGTGCCATAATGCAATTTTTGGTGGTGAAATCAGGACCCTTGAAAAAATGCAGAATTTTCTATTCCGTGGAATATCTCGAGAACAATGACAGATATCGAAAAGAAGTTTAAACAGAAGGTGCATCGTTTTCTTACATCTACAAAACCGCGTAAAACTAATTTTCGAAAAATCCATATTTTTCAAGTTACCCCCACCACCAACCATTAAAATGAAGGTTTTGTATTTTGAAAATATATGCTGAAATACCTCTGGATAATCTCTTTTCATACATATAAATAATTTATGTGTTATATTTTTTTGCAAACAAATAAAACCCCTATTACTGAATTTAAAGTCCATTTTAGCAGTTTTCATTAATAAAATGGTTTCTTAAATCCATATTTAAATTATTATTTATATAAAGTTTAAACAGCTTTCAATTATATTGTTTGTGTAAGAGAGTACGTACCTAAAATTACATCCAAGGTAAAACTCGTTAAAACTAATCGATGGCATGGCATGAATTATGATAACAGCACATTCAATACCTGAAGTACTATTTTAATAATAGGCCACTTTGGTACCCAGATAATAAATAAATAATACGTGAAAATTTACAATGACTTTGCAAAATATAAATGTATGTTTGGATCCAAGGTGAAACTCATTAAAATTAATCAATAACGTGCATGCATCACTATGATAACTGCGGGGGATCCGGAATGGAACAGAAACGAAAACGATAAATGAATAGAACGAAATATTTTTCCGGAACAGAAACAGAAACGAAACGAAATTCTTAACCCTGTTGCAGGAGTGAAAACGATATATAGGAAATAAAAATTTCGACAAATAACGTTCTGTACACTTCAGGTTAAAAAATTTAAATTGAACGCGCCCCTTATTTTCATCATGATTCGTGTCGGTTCAGACCCCTGATAGGGCTGACTGTGGTGATGGGAGAGGTATTGGGAGTCTTGCCCTCGTGGGCACGGCTTGCAACCGAAAGCATCAAAACTCTAAATTTTTTTTCATAAGACATAATATATAATATTCTATAATACATAACTATAACGTATAGTATTTTATAATATAAGTTCCAAGGGCTATACAATTGTTAAAATAAGTTTATACGAGTCTTTTTATAAATGAAATAACAGGTTCGGAACAAATTTGTTTTTCGTTCTGATGGAAACGAAATATTTTTCAGCGGGAACGATATTAACCGAAACGAAATTATTATTATCGGAGCTGAACCGAAACGAAACGAAAAAACATTTCGTTCCAGATACCTGATAACAGCACATTCATTATAGTATTATTTCAATAGACCACTTTGGGACTCACACTGCATTATTTACTTATCGTGTGTGTCCCAAAGTGGCCTATTAAAATAATACTAGAATGAATGTGTTGTTATCTTAATGATTCATGGCATATCATTAATTAGTTTTAATGATTTTTACCTTGAAATGTAATTTTAGGTAGAGGAGACCGGGATAGGTCGTAACACGGGGTAAATTGTAACATAAGAGAAAATATGTTGAACGACACATTGTAACAAAGATTCAGTTTTGTTTAATGCGAAGCTAGATGTCTAAGTGTCCAAGACTTTGTTACGTACTTACATGCAATGAATTCACCACATATGTACGTAGTAAGTCACTCAAATTATTTCCTGATTGAGGAAAACATTTTCGAGAAAACACTGTGAAAACTTCTTTGTTACAATAGCCCCGGTCTCCCCTACGTACTGTTTTACATAAAAAATATGATTGAAAGTTGTTTAAACTTTATATAAATAATAATTTAAATATCGATATAAGAAACCATTTTATTAATAAAAATTGGTAAAATGGACTTCAAATTCGGTAATAGAGGTTTTATTTGTTTGCAAAAAAAGTATAACACATAAATTATTTATATTTTAAAAATACAAAAGCTTAATTTTTAGGCTAGGTGGTGGGGGTACCTTGAAAAATATGTATTTTTCGAAAATTATTTTTACTTGGTTTTGTAGATATAAGAAAACGATGCACCATCTGTTTAAACTTTTTTTCTATATTTCTCACTATTCTCGAGATATTCCATGGAATAGAAAATTCCGCATTTTCTTCAAGGCGTGATTTCACCCCCCAAAATTGCATTATGGCACGACAGACTGGCAGTTCGTTGGGCAGTATAAGACAGAGTCTTGAAGCGCCAGCTTTTACCTAGCATTATGGCACCAACAAAATATAGGTTTGCGTTATGGTTGAACTACTCTACTTGCACACCAAGTTTCATAATTTTCTGAATTTCCGAGTTGCCGAACGTCCCTTGTTAGTGAGAATTGTATGTTTTTATATATTTTTATATTATTCATTATTTTGTTCGATTTCAATGAATAATTGTACAAATTAGATAATGCAAAAATGTGATTCTACGGATATTGAAGGAATTAAAGAAAAATGATTCAATGATCCCTCTCCCCTGTAAAAATCACCTTGAGTAATAATTTCTTTATGAAATATTAGAAAATAAGTGAGAAGCCGGGATGCCTCTTGAGAAAATAAATCTAAAAGTAGAATAATCTTCGGCACCAGGGGCGTCCGGAGACTTTTTTCCAAGGGGGAGGGGGCAACTGCCCCTTGTACCCCCCTCTGCGGTCATCCATGTTCGGCACTTGACACTAATCACGATTTCGTTACGCTGACACTTAAGTGACCACCCTTGCAAGGTCAATAGCGAATTGAGAGGCGAAGAAATAAGATTCTTCGTACGTTCCTTTTTTTTATAAATACAATGTTTTATGTTTTCGAGCGTTTAGGGAGGAGGTGAAGACAAATATCTAATGTTGCAAAGTTCATCCTTAACTCTTTCCTAATATATTTAATTTATTTACTTCAAACTTCGCGCTTTAAGAGCTTGCGTTATACGCCGATAGAGCAAGGATCACAACAATATCAATCAATCAGAATATAATAAAAGAGTAAGAATTTTGTCCGATACCGCACAAATACGCACATTTATAGTACATTCGGCAACCCGCACTAGTGCGCACTGAGTGCGAACTTTTTCAGTGCGATACCATGCCGCACATTCGGGTGAAACTAGAGCTGGCTCAGCTCTGTTCTGGTGGATTCTGGTTAATCTCAAGACCATCTCAAGATTATGACCCTATTGGTAAATTCTGTGAGAGCGCCATCTACGGTTTGAAGCTCTGCAATCGGGTCAATCGCGTTACAGAACTGGTCTCACACAAGTATTGAAATAGTACAATAATGTTATTGACATTAAATAGTCTGTTAAATATTACAAAATCGATTATCAAACAGTCGAAATTTACAATATTGCCAAATACATGTGACAGGTAACCTGATTTGAGTGGTTTAATTTTCGCCACCAGATTGCGTAGCGGAAATAAGAAAATGCCAATCTATCCACAGACAGTGTTCGCCTGAGATTTTATGCCCAACATTCCAAAAAGAATTTTATTTACGAATGTGACTTTCGAGGATAATGGTAAAACGGAAGTTTACCTCCGAAAAGATAGTCCCTCATTTTAGAGTACCTATATATAAACGATACATAAATCGGTTATGTATCGTTTGTACATCTTTGTTCATTAATTTATATTATTTGTTCATCAATTGACGATTTATAATAAATTAAACAAATTTGACTGATTTTTTCACCCAGCCCCTCAGTTATATTTTTTTTTTCATTATTTATGAATAATTTCATGTGGAATCGATCGTTCGTCGTTTGCACAACTTTGTTCGCTCATTTTTATTACTTGTTCACAAGCAATTGTCCTATCGTATTTTCTATAATACACAAGTCAGGTTCTTAAAATATTTTTCTTCATGTTATAGATAAAACTTGGGAATATTTCTCCGTGGACAGGAACTTGCAGTGGGACAAATGATGGAAAGCTGTTAACTTCAACAATGAACATAAGAAGACAATGATTTTATATATACAGTGAAGTGATTATATAGACTAAGAGTGAAAATATATTTATTATTTATATACTTACATAAATAATCACTTGTACATGATTGAATCACTTTTTTGTAATATTTTGAACATGCTTGAATGAAAATAAAGAGAAAAATACTATACAAAACTGTGTTATCATTGAAAAAACCTTCTTCCCGCGAAAAATGCACAAAGTTGCAAAACTTGACTTCTAACGAGAACGCACAAAGTTGCAAATGAAATTGGGTGTTCGAGAAATAAATTCCAGGTTTGCAACTTTGTGCGTTTTCGCGGGGAGCTCAACAAAGTTGCTAACCGAAATTTGACTCCCCGCGAAAATGCAACAAAGTTGCAAAGGACAAAATTTTTGCAACAATGTTCGAAATGATAATCGCCTGTTCGCAAGAAAAAAACTCGGTTTGCAACTTTGTTGAGATTTCGTGGGGAGTCAGAATCCGGTTAGCAACTTTGTTGAACGCCAAAATCTTCGAATATCATCTTCAGACTATTCCGATTTCAACGGATTTGAACGTCCCGCGAAAATGTAACAAAGTTGCAAGGGTCAAAATTTTTGCAACAATGTTGGAAATGAAAATCGCCTGTTCAAAAGAAAAAAACTCGGTTTGCAACTTTGTTGAGATTTCGTGGGGAGTCAGAATCCGGTTAGCAACTTTGTTGAACGCCAAAATCTTCGAATATCATCTTCAGACTATTCCGATTTCAACGGATTTGAACGTCCGGCGAAAATGTAACAAAGTTGCAAGGGTCAAAATTTTTGCAACAATGTTGGAAATGAAAATCGCCTGTTCAAAAGAAAAAAACTCGGTTTGCAACTTTGTTGAGATTTCGTGGGGAGTCAGAATCCGGTTAGCAACTTTGTTGAACGCCAAAATCTTCGAATATCATCTTCAGACTATTCCGATTTCAACGGATTTGAACGTCCCGCGAAAATGTAACAAAGTTGCAAGGGTCAAAATTTTGCAACAATGTTGGAAATGAAAATGGCCTGTTCGCAAGAAAAATACTCGGTTTGCAACTTTGTTACATTTTCGCGGGGCGTCCAAATCCGTTGAAATCGGAATAGTCTGAAGATGATATTCGCAGATTTTGGCGTTCAACAAAGTTGCTAACCGGATTCTGACTCCCCACGAAATCTCAACAAAGTTGCAAACTGAGTTTTTTTCTTGCGAACCGGCGATTTTCATTTCCAACATTGTTGCCAAAGTTTTGACCCTTGCAACTTTGTTACATTTTCGCGGGACGTTCAAATCCGTTGAAATCGGAATAGTCTGAAGATGATATTCGAAGATTTTGGCGTTCAACAAAGTTGCTAACCGGATTCTGACTCCCCACGAAATCTCAACAAAGTTGCAAACCGAGTTTTTTTCTTGCGAACAGGCGATTTTCATTTCCAACATTGTTGCAAAAGTTTTGACCCTTGCAACTTTGTTGCATTTTCGCGGGAAGCTCAAAACCAGTATGTAAACTTATCAACTTTTATGTGTGTTGTGTGTTGAGTGCTGTGTTGCAAGTGTGATAGTGTTGTAAGACTGCTAGTATTGTGAGGGTGGCAGCGTAGTAAGTGTGATAGTGTCGTAAGTGTGAAAGGGAATTTCGTGATAGTGATGGTGTGAAAAATATGTAGGAAAAATGTAGGAATTGTTTGAAATGATAAATAAAATTGAAGTTATACATTATATACGTCTTTATTTTTTTTTATACACCCTACATGTTTCCACTATTCCTGTATTATCCTATATTACAGTTTCACAGCGTTTCCTCACAATTGCTGTGTTACCACGCTACATCACTTCATAGTTCTCAATTTACATTCCACACTTCACATTCTACACTGCACATTCCATACTGCACATTCCACACTTCACATTCCATACTTCAAACATGAAATTAGTCTTCCCGTGAAATCTCAACAAAGTTGCCAACCGAGTTTTTCTCTTGCGAACAGGCCATTTTCATTTCCAACATTGTTGCAAAAATTTTGACCCTTGCAACTTTGTTACATTTTCGCGGGACGTTCAAATCCGTTGAAATCGGAATAGTCTGAAGATGATATTCGAAGATTTTGGCGTTCAACAAAGTTGCTAACCGGATTCTGACTCCCCACGAAATCTCAACAAAGTTGCAAACCGAGTTTTTTTCTTTTGAACAGGCGATTTTCATTTCCAACATTGTTGCAAAAATTTTGACCCTTGCAACTTTGTTACATTTTCGCGGGACGTTCAAATCCGTTGAAATCGGAATAGTCTGAAGATGATATTCGAAGATTTTGGCGTTCAACAAAGTTGCTAACCGGATTCTGACTCCCCACGAAATCTCAACAAAGTTGCAAACCGAGTTTTTTTCTTTTGAACAGGCGATTTTCATTTCCAACATTGTTGCAAAAATTTTGACCCTTGCAACTTTGTTACATTTTCGCGGGACGTTCAAATCCGTTGAAATCGGAATAGTCTGAAGATGATATTCGAAGATTTTGGCGTTCAACAAAGTTGCTAACCGGATTCTGACTCCCCACGAAATCTCAATAAAGTTGCAAACCGAGTTTTTTTCTTTTGAACAGGCGATTTTCATTTCCAACATTGTTGCAAAAATTTTGACCCTTGCAACTTTGTTACATTTTCGCGGGACGTTCAAATCCGTTGAAATCGGAATAGTCTGAAGATGATATTCGAAGATTTTGGCGTTCAACAAAGTTGCTAACCGGATTCTGACTCCCCACGAAATCTCAACAAAGTTGCAAACCGAGTTTTTTTCTTTTGAACAGGCGATTTTCATTTCCAACATTGTTGCAAAAATTTTGACCCTTGCAACTTTGTTACATTTTCGCGGGACGTTCAAATCCGTTGAAATCGGAATAGTCTGAAGATGATATTCGAAGATTTTGGCGTTCAACAAAGTTGCTAACCGGATTCTGACTCCCCACGAAATCTCAACAAAGTTGCAAACCGAGTTTTTTTCTTTTGAACAGGCGATTTTCATTTCCAACATTGTTGCAAAAATTTTGACCCTTGCAACTTTGTTACATTTTCGCGGGACGTTCAAATCCGTTGAAATCGGAATAGTCTGAAGATGATATTCGAAGAATTTGGCGTTCAACAAAGTTGCTAACCGGATTCTGACTCCCCACGAAATCTCAACAAAGTTGCAAACCGAGTTTTTTTCTTTTGAACAGGCGATTTTCATTTCCAACATTGTTGCAAAAATTTTGACCCTTGCAACTTTGTTACATTTTCGCGGGACGTTCAAATCCGTTGAAATCGGAATAGTCTGAAGATGATATTCGAAGATTTTGGCGTTCAACAAAGTTGCTAACCGGATTCTGACTCCCCACGAAATCTCAACAAAGTTGCAAACCGAGTTTTTTTCTTGCGAACAGGCGATTTTCATTTCCAACATTGTTGCAAAAATTTTGACCCTTGCAACTTTGTTACATTTTCGCGGGACGTTCAAATCCGTTGAAATCGGAATAGTCTGAAGATGATATTCGAAGATTTTGGCGTTCAACAAAGTTGCTAACCGGATTCTGACTCCCCACGAAATCTCAACAAAGTTGCAAACCGAGTTTTTTTCTTGCGAACAGGCGATTTTCATTTCCAACATTGTTGCAAAAATTTTGACCCTTGCAACTTTGTTACATTTTCGCGGGAAGCTCAAAACCAGTATGTAAACTTATCAACTATTATGTGTGTTGTGTGTTGAGTGCTGTGTTGCAAGTGTGATAGTGTTGTAAGACTGCTAGTATTGTGTGGGTGGCAGCGTAGTAAGTGTGATAGTGTCGTAAGTGTGAAAGGGAATTTCGTGAAAGTGAAGGTGTGAAAAATATGTAGGAAAAATGTAGGAATTGTTTGAAATGATAAATAAAATTGAAGTTATACATTATATACGGCTTTATTTTTTTTTATACACCCTACATGTTTCCACTATTCCTGTATTATCCTATATTACAGTTTCACAGCGTTTCCTCACAATTGCTGTGTTACCACGCTACATCACTTCATAGTTCTCAATTTACATTCCACACTTCACATTCTACACTGCACATTCCATACTGCACATTCCACACTTCACATTCCATACTTCAAACATGAAATTAGCCTTCCCGTGATATCTCAACAAAGTTGCAAACCGAGTTTTTCTCTTGCGAACAGGCCATTTTCATTTCCAACATTGTTGCAAAAATTTTGACCCTTGCAACTTTGTTACATTATCGCGGGGCGCTCAATAGCTTACCTGAATACTTACCATATTTTGCGTGATCATGAGGCGATTGGTTCTTAACACTAGAGCAATGTAGAAGTAGTGTGACGTGATGTGTTGAAATCAATAAAGTTTGAAAGTAGGGAATGGTATGTTTAAAACAGTGCGTTAATGTAAAGATTTTTAAAAACAGCTCAGTGTGGAAGGATCATTTTAGATGTTCTTTTTATCATGTCTTTTATATATAACTTGGAATCGGAAGGAGCAAGTAGTGGAAGGAAGGCTCGTTAAATAATAATAGTCTTTTATTCCTTAACTGCATTTTATTGAAATAAGTGAAATGCGATACAATCAAATCTTACAAATGCGTTCGTAATATAGTAGATGTAGTCTTATTCCAACCGACTCGCGGGTCACACGTAGTGCCAGAGCACTGTGACTTATTTTCAATAGCAAAAACAGTATTTTATATTTGTTCTTAACTTTCCTGAAGATGATCTAAACCAAGATCGAAACGTCGAAAGCTTATATAATTATAATTGCAAAATAGCTTGTTTTTATTGTTTTAAATTGACCGATCCTGTGCGCCGAAATCATATATAATAGTAGATGTATGTACTTCATAATTTAGGTAGATCCGAAATGCAGCAAGTGATCGCTTTTAACGCCTTTTATTCCCCCAAACCCATGTTTCAGGCCAGATTGTGTCGGTATACAGCGCGCGGCATTACTCGTGTCTACTCCTGTAACATTTTTTCGACATCGATTTTACGCATTATAGTAAAGAAGAATGTAAACTATTGTAAATGAAAAAGGGAGGGAAGTTGTACGAAATGTTTGTACGGGAAGTTGTACGGGATGTTTGATCGAAATCCCACGAGAGAGAAAGAAATACACACCATTTCACTCTTGACAGCTCTGTTCTGGTGGATTCTGGTTAAGAATGGAGATAGTGATTTTTTATCTTGAGTGAATTTGCTTTTCGTGATCATAATTCTTAACATTGATTGAATAATTTTTTATAAACTACATCAATATAGCTTGTGTTAGAGTCAAAGCGTTACTTGAGCGCAATTCAGCGAATTTATACATCCTCTACTAGTCAATGTATGCACACATTGATTTGATTGGCTAAAGTATACACATATTTTTTAACTAAAGTGAAGAAATATTCGTTATATATAATATACAGCTGAACTTGTATAAGAACATTTGGGAATGTTTTAAGAGAAATTGGGGTTATGTGACGCCTGTAAAAAAACAGTTATGCTCTCCACCCATCAGAAGCGATCACGAAAAATCGGTTCGCATAGTCTCCCATCTTGGCGTTGATTGGTTTGGCGTCACGGCGTCATCACGCGCATGCTCAGATCGCCATCTTGAGCACATTCTCATTGGTGTGAAGTAGTGTGAAGATCATTTCACGCGCATAGTTTTCTATAAGTTGGCTACACTGGAGGCTGCTCTGACTGCACTACCAAAAATCGCAGTGCGAGAAAGGTTGCACTAGTGCGGTGTATTCTGTTCATCCGAATACGAAGTTTGCACTACACCAGGGCAGTTCTTGGCGCCGAATACGATACAAGATTGCTCGTATGTAAAATCCTTTGTAATCGTGCCAGAAAACCCTAGAAAACATGCTGCACTGGCACGGTGCTGAGGCAGCACCGGCATAGCGCGAAACTGCGCCAGTGCAGTGCCAGTGCGTGTCTGCCGAATCCGCTATTAAACATGTTTAAAATTTAAATGCAGAAATTCGCCGCTTTGATGACCATAAGATATGTTTAACTAGATGTTCGTGCCTATGCCTTGTGAGGCGTCCATCGTTTTTCAAGGTGTATAGAGGTCTCCACTACCGCGGATAAAATTGTAAAGGAACTCATAATTCATTAGCGTTAGCTTGTAAATAGAAATTTATCGATGATTTCTCAATGACTTTACTCAACATCCAACATGAACATTATTTATTAAAAATACAATGGATGAATAAAACCGTCAGCGATGTACGTCCAACCGTTTGGTCGTAAAATTTTTCTTCGACTTCCCTCTCTATGTTCGCAATACGAATTCATTGATCGTTAGAATCAGATCCCTGGATAACTGCAATATCTCCTGCGTTCGATTCTTACGAACGAAGCAAACATGTTCGCAATTCAGAACGTAACGAGGAAAACTCCACAATTGGCGAAGCTAGCCAGCAACCAATGCAGAACAATTGTTTCTACGCCTCCCAGGTGTAGAATATCCTTCACTGTGAGTATTATCTTCATTTCTCTTTAATAAACGCAATTATGTAATAAGCCAACGACACTCGTGAGATTACGTTAAATAAAAGGGTCCACGCACTTCTAAAACCTGTAATCCTCTCGTACAATTCAACATTTTATCCACAAACTTATTCTCCTTTCACGACGCGCTTTATGACCACATGCTTTGTCATATAAACGGTATTTATATTTAATGTTTCAAGTAACAGTCAGTGACATTGCTCCTTTTGTTGCAGGAAAAGCTTGTACACGCGGGAGTTTTATATGCGGGAATTATGGTAATACCCATGTATATTAGCTGTAAAGTAAGAGTGTACAATGGACTGGCAGCGAAATAATCGACGGTCTGATTTTTAGTTGTGCATACTTAGAGCCACGCGCGAAAGGTACAGTGCATAAGAATGTAAACTCTAAATTTAGGGTGTACCGAATTAAATTAAATTTATAATAAAGATTCTGTTTTGTACATTTCTTTTTAATGTAACTACACCCATATGTGATGAACATACCATATACGAGAATTAACAACATTTGGAAAATTAAATTTTATTTTTATTGAATCCATTCTGCGTGATTTTATTACACAAATGTGCAGCAGTCTTACATTTACGATTGTACAAAAAAATATAGTACCATAAATGTAGTTGTTATAAAAATAGATACATATAAACAGCAATAAAATAATCTGGAAATTTATACACTTTAATGGAACTAAGCTTTGTTACTTTATTTTCTTCACGCTGTGAGAAATCAGCTTATCGGGATTACGCTAATATAATTTTTACATTACTATTGTCAGTAACAGAATAATCAATCTCTGACATTTGATACAACGATTCATTTCTGCGTATAGCATTTAGCGTAAACATATACACTTTCTGTACACAAATATTTGCACGCCGTGTGAATCTT
This sequence comes from Andrena dorsata, assembly GCA_929108735.1. Lineage (NCBI taxonomy): Eukaryota > Metazoa > Arthropoda > Insecta > Hymenoptera > Andrenidae > Andrena > Andrena dorsata. The sequence continues at coordinate 77,404,981 of OV815488.1, read as the reverse complement.
ATTGATTTCTGTACTTGCACCAGGGAAATGCTAAACTGTATAAGCTAGAAATCCCTTCGTGATCAATTTCATATCATTCAGAATCATAAATATATTCTCATATTACTCATGTTGGAATGTTTAAACATATTTCTAGTTTATGTCATATCGTTTCTTAATTACTTTGTCGTAAAAGATGTACAAAGAATTTAGACGTTTTTATTTGCAAAGTTTAATATAGAAAGTTATTAAAATTATCTGCACTAGTGATCAAAAGAATCCCCTGGTTATATTCGAAATAAATATGGATACAGTTCCTCCTTGCCAAATCGAGGCGAATTTTAATTAACGTTCATCCTTCGTATTTTCTTCTGATCACTACTGTATATTGTATATTAAGAGTATTCTTGCCAACTATCTTACACGCGACAAATTTGTCGACCGTGAGACGAAACACGCAACTAGGACGGATGGCGTTTCACGCGAAACGAGCATTCTTCTTCCGACAGGCGATCGGGATTCGTTTGTCCAGGTGTCGTCCTCTCCATTAAGTCAATCGTCAAGAATATTTCGCCTGTTGTGGCGACCGTGTCTGCGTTTCTTGAAGCATGTGGCGCAACATTTCTCTTGCACGATCGATGATACGTCGCACATGCGTCTGTATGTTGCGCACATCGAGGCTGGCACGATAGTATCCTTGCACTCTGGATCAACATACAGCATCGTTATTCTATGCGATCTAGTGAGACCTGCGAACTAAAAAGCTCACGTATAGGCGCAGGTAACATCAAGCTTGAAGATGAACCCAGTAAAGAAAGGCCAATGTCAAGTGGGTAGGTACATTTTTGCACAAAGAATTGGTTAGTCCAAAATGCCTCCATTAACTAAACATTGACCTTTCCATAGCATTGCCCGGAAATTAATAACGCCGAAGACGATTAATTCATTGTACATGGGTGCTGGGGTTAAGGGCCCACGAGAATTCTATTAGTTTCCAAATAAACATGAAGCACGGAGAGCAAAGGGAATAGTCCGAAGGTGCCCATGCGCTTTGATTCCCACGTTTCCCCAATTATCGTTGCCCGTGGCGTATACATGTAATTACCGGATTTATCGTTTGCGCACTGCCGCCTGTGATAACAACGCCTTGTATCGATTGGCCTTCTCTCGGGGTTACAATCGTCGGACAGTAATTCCGTTATACGGTCACGACACTCGACATCTCTGTGCTTAACGCCGACCCTTACGAGGCAGGTCGCGTTGCAGGATCCCCATCTTCCTGTAAGCATGCCCATAAAGATCTATGCTATACACAGCCTGTGATCTTCGCCGTGGCGTCTCTGGCCGAGGTCCAGGTGAAACCAAGGGACTGTTAACGACGCGGCTAAATCTCAACATTATCTTGAAACGAGTAATAAACAGTGGTATCTTATAGTCCCCTGAATGGGGATTAAACCGAGCCTGTGATATTCCTTTGGAAAAAATGCCCGATGCTGATGGACTACAGGCAGCAAGAATGCGTGGCATTGATTGGAAGTGGACAGGAGCGCAAGGGCTCGTTTACATACTGCGTGAAAGTAACGAGCAGCTTACCCGTGACCCATCGTCCACCCTGGCAAACTTCAACGGTGGTCGGCTTGTTCTCCGGATTACAGTCACCCTGCACCGAGCACGTCACCTTCCGGCTCCTCTTGCCGTTCGAGCAGTGGCTCCACTTCGAGACGATCCACTTCGACTTGGTGTTGTACATGGAGTTGTCCGGGTTCTCGTCCACCACGTTGTCGAACTCGAGGATCTCTGGCTCCTCGGTGGTTAGGCCGTCGACGATCGTGATGCTGTCCTGGTCATTCGAGCTCACGTTGTAGAAAGAGGCGTCCTTGTTATCCGCGTAGACGATCAACGGCGCCTCGGTGGTCGAGCCGCAGGGAGGCAGATTGGGACAGGGGCTAACTTCCTCCGGTTTCGCGTCCCTGTTGCAGTCTCGATCGGGTAGAGCCAGGTCCGAGCGATCCGGACCCACCCCTGACGAGACGCACATCACCGATCGCTTTCGAAGCGCGCCTTCTCCGCAGGTTACGGGGCACATCTGCCACGGGCCGATCCACCACCTGATTCCGTCGGCGAGACTCCAATTATATCGAAAGGAAGACGTAATAGGGAGCTTTTGGTTTCAACGCTTTACCTGGCAGGGCAGGGATTCAGGTTGCACTCCCGCAGAATCGACTCCGGTTTCTCGATGCCCTCGCAAAACTGGTCCTGGACGACCCCGCTCTTCTTCTCGTCGCAGAGAGCTTTCGAGGCCTGCGTGCCGCCCCCGCAAGTGACCGTGCACAACGACCAATCGGAAAATATCCACGAGTACTCCGGCGCCCGGTCAGGCTCCTTTTTCGGCATCGTGTACTCGTAGCGCAGCCCGAAATTGCGGTAGTGTCCTCTGGAAATCAACTGCAGTGATGGGACAACGTTATTCAGAACGAGAAGAAAGTGGCTAGAGAATTTGCGGCGGGCAGGTGTGCCTCGGGAAACGGAGAGAGAATGAAGACAGTGGATACATACGTAGACAGCAATGTCCTCTTTGATAGGGCCAGGGATTCTGATCTTCTCCCTGTCGCGGTCACGCTCGTACAAAGCTGGGGTTCCCGCCACTTCGTACTCCCCCGCTAAAGTGATCTGCCTGTCCGATTGGAATAGAGATCTAACTTTTTATAACGTTCGGTTTGTTTCAGTGCTAGCGCTTTTATTTGACTATAAGGTCAATAGGAGCATTTATAGAAATAGGTCCCTCGTTCCGTTTTACTGGTTCCTATCAACCAACCTCTTGCTCTTCGTGCTTCCAATACCAACAACTACCCACCGTTTTCCATTGAGGAAGTACTTGTCGGAATTCGGTACACCTATGCCGATGTAATTCTTGCTGTTACCGATCTCCTCGATTTTAATGTTCCTCGAGCCGTACGGCACCACGACCACTTCCTTGTACCCTGGACCGTCATTCTTGTCGTAAACACCCCCGGTCGTCTCGCACTGCGTCCCGTCCCCGTGGCAAATGCCGCAGCGATCTTCGGTGGCGTCGGAATCGACGGTCCAATCGCAGCCGACTTTCTAGCGTTTAAAGGCCCATAGAATTTGAAATTTTATTCCATCTGTTATAGTTTGTTATTTACGGAATAGGAGACTGACCCGACAGATTCCAGCGATGCACATGTCTCTGGTGCCGACGTTACAGGGCGTGCCGTCCAGAGCGGCTTCGCCCCATGGAACGATCACGCTCTCCTCCGTATCGGTGCAATACAATTCGCACGGTTCCGCTTCAATTAATCACGATATTGATTATTACTCTGGGAATTAAACTTTGCTGAAGCATCTCTCAGACTGACGTGACAGTGTATTATGCAATAACGTGTCAGCATAATTGGATGTATTCGCTCGAATGTTCGGGAAATCGATATTTTCATAGATGCGAGTATATCGGGGAGGGGGAAGGGGGGGGGGGGTGGATGGGTGGGAGGAATTATGAAAGCGGCAGTTGGAGGAGGAACTGAAGAATATTTTGATTTCCGAGGTGCGTAGAATCTAGGAAAGGAGAGGGACCCATGAAGATAGCTTACTTTGATCGAAATACGGCAGCCAGGTGTAGTTCTTCCCCTTGTACTCCGTGCCGTCGTAATTGCTGCATTGAACCGCCCTGAAACTGGGCGTGCCCTCCGGGCAAGGCTGCGTGTTGCAAATTTTGTATCGACGCCTCTCTCCTATGCAGAAGTTTCCCCCGTGCGCCGGCTCCGGATGATCGCATTTCCGCTCGACGATCGAGACACCCGCACCGCAGGTCCTGGAGCACTCGCTCCACAAGCCCCATTCGCCCCAGCCGCCGTCGATCTGCCGCGGCCTGTCCACGATCGGCACGCAGTCTTGGTTCTGACACCACTAGGACAGTTAACGTTAATTCGGTTATTCAAGCCGAGCTCGGGCAGTGACGATTCTTTCCTGGGATACAATGCGGTTGTGCACTTTTCATCGGAAATTATTGAAGTTACAAGCTGCCAAGAACAGGTGCCACGGCATGTCACAGATTGCTCCTTAGTTTACGCCCGAGAAGCTAACATAGTACTTTCCAATTAATTCCCATACCATGTGTTTGCCGCAGTGAGTTCCCGGGGCGGCCGGATGAAGCATGGTGGTGCAAGTGCCGTCGACGATGCACCACAATTTCGAGCAAATCTGTAAAGAAGATTACACGAGCTCTATTCACCGGCCTGTAATCGCATCTAGGACTGGGACTATTTGTCGAATTATTTGGTATTCGAATATTCGAATACTTCACTTGCTTAATTATTTGACGAATATAATTCGAATATCCATGTATTCGAATACTATTCGAATATTTCAGTATTCGAATGCTATTCGAATATTTCAGTATTCGAATACTATTCGAATATAGGTTCATTTGTCATGATGAAATCTTGTAAGCTAATTTGAACCCACTTCATACCATACTATTCGAATACATCGGTATTCGAATATAGCAGTATTCGAATAGTATTCGAGTAATAACATTCGAATACTCAAATATTCGAAGTTTATTCGTAGCATTCGAATACTTGTAAAATATTCGAATAGTCCCAGCCCTAATCGCATCTTGATCAATGTTCTTTCGTTCGTCACCTCCTGCAACGGCGAGCAAACTGACGCCTCCCTGACGCCGAACTGTAGCCTGCACTGATGCTCCGCATTATACATCGCGCCCGGTGGCAAATCTGGATACGCGTAATCGTTGTCTGCCGGCTCGTCCTCCAAACATTCGCCTTTCCCTTGACTATAACAATAGACAGAGCGTAATTCTTCACTACCCTTTGCGCTGCGATCATCCAAGATAGTCTTACGCACTAATGATTCCACATGCAAGCGTTTCGAGTTACACGAAGCTCTAACTAAAAGTTTCAAGTTAATGACATTTCGAGCGTCTTACTCTAAGAAATTCGTGAGGTCCCTTCTGGAGCACCTCGACCAAGCCACCCCGATGGTGTCCACTTCGAAGGTCGGTGTCATCACGTGCAGGGTATCGCCGTCCCGTTTGCTGCAGCCTATTTTCTCCGTGTCGTGGTACATGCCGAAGCTGGAATTTAAATCGAACGCACACACCCGTCAATCATCTCGCTAAAACGGAACGGGAGGAGGCCTCCGCGGAAGCACGCGAGCTGGCACGTGCTCGTTCGCGATACGGTTACCGGCAAATACGCGGTAAACGCGCTAACGAGACCGCATTATCGGCTAAATAAAAACAAATCGTCGAACGGAAGGGGGCGGGTGGTGGCGAATTCTCGGTTCGCCAGCCAAGCGCGCCGCGCCGGTGGAATCAATTTTTTCACCGTCCCAATCTCGACGGCTTTTATTATCGCGCGAAACGTTTGCACGGAACGGTGGAATGCAAATACGTGAATTATCAAAGAGCATGAAATTCCGCTTGACGATTGTGCTTTGACCGTCAAACACGCGTTTCGCCGCCAACCGTGCGGGTATGTAGGTCGAGGCAGGAACAGGAGAATCCGAATGCCCGAAACTGAATTACACGAAAACGTTGACAAGGGTTCGGTAAGCCTGAAAAGTAAGCAAATGAAGTGGGCATTCAGTTAGCCGGGGATACGAAATGGATTTCACGTAATTGCAGCGGGTTTAGAAAGGAGGGGGGGTTTCCAAGGGTCCAGCAAAAAAGGAGGAGTAATAAGTTTGCAAGGATTACGGGGGTGAAACTGGAGCCACGCAGGGACAATTTAGCCTTGTAATGTGCAGCGCCGTTCGTATCCATTCGAGCAGCCGTAACGCGTAAAGAAAAGCAAGGATTATGACTACCATCCCGATTCGTGCGAACTGGTACTGCGTTGGAATGCGAGATATGTATTCGGGATATTTGGGGACACGTTTAGCCAGCGATTGGTGGATCCGTGAAAAAGTGGACGCCACGTTAGCGGGACAATGATTTCGCTCACTTGTGCCCCAGCTCGTGCGTGATGGTGTGCGCCAGGGTGATCCCATTGTCCTCGTTGACGCTGCAGCTGCGGTCCGGCTGGCACATGCCCGCTACGTGGGCCACCCCCAGGGTGCTGCACGGCGTGTTGGCCCTCGAGCAAATGTCCTCCCTCGTCACCAGAATCGCTACGTCGTGGTGATTCGGGTGCGAGTCGTCCGCGGGGTTCAGTTTCTGTTGCCATTTGCAGAAATTATACAGCGTCCTGTCCGCGTTCACCGTGATGTCCAGCCCTTGCTGAAAGAGACGTTGCTTTGGCCGTTTCGCGCCCCACTAGATACAGGGCGTTCCAGAAATCAGTGGCCACGCTTTTGGGAGCTTATTCGATCCGGCCCGGGAATGAAAAAGCGTCATACGGTTCCACGTCCGAAAAACGCACGCTTTTCCAGTCGGTAAACACCATCGGTCCGATGTAAACCCCCGCGACAGCGCCTGGAAGCCTTTAGACGTGCGATCACGTAATTCGTTTTATCCCCCAAGACGAGTGGAACAAGCTCCCAATGTTTGGCCACTAATTTAGTGGATGTCAGATAAAACCCGAGCAATTGAAATGGCTGTAAAAGAAGTTTGATGAAGTTGTCAACGGACGTGGCACGATACGAACGGGCCATCGAGCTTCTTCCATCTAAGAGAGATGCAGTTTACGCGGAACGCTTGTGGCGCAGCTAGCTTTTGCTCGGAACAAATTGTACTTTCAAATGGATTTCGGGAAAGGCATTATTCTCGCGGGAGAAGAATCGTCGCCGCGAAATGCCGCGGGTGTAGGGGCACGGCCCTGGGCGGCTTCACGAAAATCTGACGGGAGTTTAACGGACGGTTTAGGGTAACGTGGATGCGGGATACTCGCACGTACTTCCGCGTCGTCCTCCTCGACGAGGATAATCCGGACCACGACGACGTTGATGAAATTGCCGATGGTGGGGTCCAGGTAGAGCGACGACACCATGTTCATGATGGTCAGTAGATACGTCTCGACGTCGCCGTCCTGATGAAAAGCCATCATCGTCGTGTCAGCGACAACAAGGGCCTCGACGTGTCGCGGCCGGCTGATCGATCTCTTGGAGCGCTGCCACCGTTTCGTCTGATGGTGTTTCCTTCGGCCTCGTCCTTGAACCTGAACGAGGCCTGGCTGCGTCTGCCACTCGAGCCTCGTTTCCGTCAATCGCCTCGGCTCTGTGCAACGAGTTATCGGCTCGATTAGTTGTATCGGGCTTCCCCTGCAATTCCAATCTACGCGGCAGAGGAGCTACGTTTCGCCATTAGCTTTGATTTCCGAAAGGAATCCCATCTTCGATAGGCGACTGCCAGTCGATGGCCGGCAGATGATTAATTGGCAGCGCGCGGTGCAATCGATCGTTCGCCGGATTTCGGGCATTTCCGCTGCGGGGGCGCGGCGCGTCGCGATACGCGGTGATCTATGATCCCCTTCGAGGTGCGGGCCCACGGTAAAGGCGACTCGCCACTCTCGAAACAGTGAAACGCAATTATGTAGTATCTATTAGTCCAAGCCGATAACCGAAGCTCTCTTTTGTCGGTTATTAAAGAAGTGTAAACAAAGTTTCGTTAGCGATTAATCATTACTTGTAAGTGCTCCCGCGTGCTGCCACTACTTAGTTATCGTTAGAAACCACGAGCCTGCGACCGGCAAGCGACTCAATTACCGAAGGATTTGGAAAAACAAGAGAAGGGACAATCGGTCTGAGAACCGAGGGCAGGCTTGCAGGCTTGCAAACCGCCCCGTTCGATTTTCGCAGCCGCCCATCAATCTTCCCCGGTAATTCAGAGTTCGAAATTGCTGGCGCGCTATCTGCGAATCGGGGCTGCTTACGCGTGCTCGCTTTATCTCGAAAAAGAGACGTATACTTGGTAGACACGTAAGACGCGTTCACCTCAGGTCCCTTAATTTATGCAGATTGCTTGATCGCCAGCCGTGCAATTAAGATTTCATTCGAGCCTACTCCCGATAGATCGGTTGCCTTGCCGAAATGGATATTCATTGTGGTTAATTACGGGTTTGCGGCGAATTGGATTATCCCGTGTTGGCGGGTGCGCCCGCGGTTCGTTCGGTGCCGCCGCTACGTATCAATCGGGGCGATCTTACTTCTATATCGCGCTTCCTCGGAACCGTTTAATCCGCTGGAACGCCGGGCCGGGCCTCGTCACTCGGTTAATAGGTTCGGCTACAGGAAATCATGCCAAAGGCCCGCGCACGGGTCAGCAGTTACCGAAATTCGTGACTAAATCAGCCGAATTAATCGCGTTCGCTCGGACACTTTCGGAGAACTGGATCCCGGCCGATCATTTGATACCCGGTCCCTGGTTCACGCCAATTTATGCCGGCTCCCTTTGCTCTGTGCCACGGCTCCTCTATTCAATTTCGAGTTAACAGACACGGAATCAGGGATCGTGCGCGTCTGCAGGCGTTTCCTCTGCCTTTGACGAGGAAGGGCACTGGTTGAACCTCTGCGCGGATGCCAGAGGAGATAAAGTGATTGAGCCCTGGCGAAATCTTAACCGACGGAAGGATCATTATGGAATGAAAAACAATGCTAAGTCTAGAGCCACGGGTCGTGAAGATGATTGTTCGGATAGGAAATTGTATTGAACAGTCTGTGAGAGTAAATTAAAGCGCGAGTAGAAGCAGCGAGCAATGCACAGACACGCGTTACGCGCGTATCACTGACCAATCTTGATTTACCAAAAAACGCGAAAAATTTCTTCGCTTGTCAGTTGCGCGATGAATTATGCCACTTTCCAAGATGATTATCATTCACCCAGTTCGCCGATTAATCTACGTAGGAATTAATACGCGAAAAGCCCAGTTGATTCATTTATTCCGCCGCGAAGATGTGGAGAATCATCGGCAACGATAAGTCAGCCTCCTCGTTTCAGCCTCGGCCCTATATATTAGTGTATCCAATTCCAAGGTAATTAGTGGCGGAAGCGGGACGGATGATCGGTGAGATTTAATCGAAGGTAGCGGCGGCAGCCCTCCGACAAGCTCATAAATATTGAATTTTGATTCTCACTGGGCAGGCCTGGTCAAAGATGCTTCGCGCCGGTAAAAGGATAAGCGGAAGATGTTGCCGGAACGCCCACGTTCCCTATCGCGACGCGTCCAATTACATTATATGCGTAGACGACATAAATACTTGTAATACGCGGCTCTGAACGAGCGAACGATCGCGAAGGTGGAGAAGAAAAAGAAGGTGTCGGTGCCGCCGTGGGTGCCGCACCACCTTCCCTTCATTCCCTATTAATTACGACCTCGTCGCCGGCCCAGATGCTACAAGCGCGGGCGCTTTTTCGCGCATCGAGTGCGCGTCGGTATAATTAACGGAAGTGTCGCGCGGGCGGACGCGAACGAGAGGAAACAAGGCGTGGCTTTCGTATTTGTTAAAACTGATTTACGATCGCCGCTCGATCGGCCCCTCGTTCCCGACCGACACACAAGTAGGTACGGACGCTAATCTTCAACGGGGGGGGAAAAAAGGGAATGATTTGTTCCTCGCTAGTGTCGAGGAAACCTTAAAGCAAAACGTCGAGGCGTTCGAATAATGACTTCATCTGGTTTATACATTCTCAGCTTGCCTCGTAAATTGGCCGCGGCAAAAAATCTTATCTTGTTTGTATAGCGTATAATAAACTGTCCCTTGTACCGCGGAGGCTCGTACGCGAACCAGTACCCGCGATCATTAACGAACGTGACAGTTCGCCATAATCCTTGAAACGTTACACTCCTCTGCCATTACGATATCTTACGCCAACATTACAGCGTCATACAATTAGAGCGGTAAAATTCATTATGCCCGTAAGTAATTGCGTCGTATCGGGGTATAGGGATACGTGGACGCGGTGCGGCGGCCGCGGAACCGGCCGCGTAAGGATAAAGGACTCAAAAATGATGGCGTTTAATTAGGAACTGCCGCGTCCGCCTTTTGCCGCGCATTAAGGCGGCCATTAATTACGCGGCTCCGTAATTAGCGGGGGGAAAAGTGTGGAATAGTAAGATCTGTCGTATCCCCGGGGCAATTTCATCGATAAGAAGATAAGGTTCGGCGACACGCCCACGCTTTGCAGCTCTCGTGTATCCAATTACTACGCGGCCCCAGACGCATGAATGTACGTAACTGGAGAAATCGGCGGGAAAAAAAGGGACCGATGGGGGCAAGGGAACGGGTTAGAGACGTAACGAGGGAGGTCGAACCGCGATATCTGGGATACCGATCTGCGAGAGAAGAGAGAAGCAAGGATATTTCACCGCGGCGAGGATCGGAGCTGCGGCGAATGAGAATACGAAATTATGGATAGCGAACGGTCGCCTCTAAACACGACGCGCCTCGTCAGCGACGATACCGCCTGCCCATTTATCACGAATATCACTGGCGGCGTTCGAGGGTGTAGCAAGTAGAACAAGAAAAAGAAGCCGGACAGACGCGGCTAATAGTCAGCTTTCGTCTCGCCGTCTGCGCGGAAAAGGGCACCGAAAGGAATCGGGAACGAGGATCGAAAGGAGGCGGGCAAAAAGGAAGATGACGACGGGAATCGGCGTAAAAGAGAGGCAAGCAAATGGTGGGGACAGAAGGAGAAGAAATAGAAGAACGGTGTCGGTAGATTCTCACCGCGAGTGCCACAGTTTCTCTCGAGTTTTCTCTTCTTTTTTCGTCGGCGTCTGGTGCGGCCGGCGGCGCCGATTTCGAGCTGCGGCTGCTCCGCGGACCTTCGGAACACGAGATGCGGCCTGCCGAGCGTCGATTTCCGGTGGAGGCCGGCCGAAGAGCGGCCCTCGGCGCCGGCGTCTTCCAGCCTATCCTCCAGCCTGACTCGCTCCTCTTCCGGGGACAGGGCGACTGGTTCCAACCAGAACTCGCCGTGCTCGCCGCGCAGCATGCCCGCCTGAAACACGAAACCCGCTATCGTGTTACTTGCACTCTCTTTGTTCTGCCCTGTACCCTGCACCTCGGCGACTACTATGTACATTGCTATGTACATATGTACGCGGGGAACCGTGTCGAGACGCCTTCGCGCGATACGTCGCAATCGCGACCCGTCTGCCCCGGGCTTTATTTCGCCCCAACCGGGGGCATTTCTGATCGACTTCCGCCCCGGCTAGCCGCCGCCAGATATCGCCGATTAAACGGCAATTAACTCTGAGGTAATTTTAGATACGCCGCATGGACGCGTGGCGCCGTTTCCATCGCGTGATTCTTAATGGAAATTATAGCACTCGATCGATCGGAGGATGCGGCACACGCACCTCCACTCCACGCGCTTGCTTATCCCGTTGAAAGAAGCGACAGAGCCCGGCATCGTTCGCCCGCGCAACGCGCCCCGTGACGAACTCTGTGCGTTGTTACCGCTATCTGGGTCCGACTGTGATCAGAGAACGCCTGTTTCGAGAGTCACAGTGGTAGGCCCGGCATGTAACACCTCCGAAACAGGGAACGGTACACGGTGAATCGGTTCCGATCTTGCTACAGATTGCCCGCGTTTGTAGTTACGTCGCGTCATTAATCATTCCCGATTATCGATAGCATTCACCATTCGCTGTCAAGTGGCAATCGATTGGTGGAACACCCATCGCCCGATTTCCACGCCAACTACTCTCAATCTACGCCTGCTCTTTTTTTTTTCTTTCTCCTCCGCTATCTTTCTTTTCTATCCGCCTCCCCTTTGTCGAACATCGTACGCTGTCATTATATTCGAATTTTAGAGTAGATCTCAATAGCTTCCCATTGCCAGATGAAGAAGTTTCCGCTGGTTGGCTGTCCGTTTCAGGATACCAGTTTCAGTGACGATATAATTTATGTCGTCTCGGGTACCAGGAATCCCAGAAACGAATCCCGGATTCCATGGGAGCTGGACGGAACCGTGAATACCGTGTAAAAGTAGTCGGGGAATAATCGATTCGAGGAGGAGGAAGCCCGGCGGCGAGAGGCGAAGAAGGGCTTGGAAATACAAGTGGCGAGCGAGTTCTCCGTTTCGACTATTCCCCGACGGCGACCGTGAAAAATCACGGCGCCAGCCTCACAAAGGTGTGCCCGAAGAGGGGCACACCGTCGAAGGACCTCAAAGTGAAAAAGGTTGGAGAGCGTGATTCAGCGCCACATGGGGCCTCACGGCTCCGATCCAGCCGCCGTCGCCGCCGCCGCCTCTTCCTCTCTTTCTCGTCTTCATCTTCTTCTCCCCGTTTCGCGGCCGCCTCCTCTTCTCGTTTTTTGCGCCGTTTCTTTTCATCTTATGCGCGCAGAAACCCCGATCGACTATATAAGGAGTGATTTGTTGCCACGGTGGCTTCAACCACGCCACGGATTGCTGCGGACATTGTCGTCGGCTTCGGTTAACGATCGCCGCGATTTTTCTCGTCCCTTCACGATCCACGATCTTTATTCCCCATGGGACAGAGCCCGTTATCGATCGTGGCGTAACTTGGTCGCCGGATATGTCCAAGACTATAGGGGAGAGGTGGGATGAAAGAGACACGTATTGAAAGGGACATTGTAATTATCTGAAAGATAAAGGATCTTCTCACGACGAAAGTATTTTCACAGGTCGCTGCCATTTCAAAGATGGCGGTGAATTTTTTCGTACTTCAAAGTAAAATTTTTTATGATTTCTCGAAACGTTTTGCCAAGTGCTGTTACCAACGACTGATTTCTTTATTATTACATCTGGACTGATATTTATTCAAGAACAATAAGATATATGTCAGCTAATCTTTCGTTCAATATTGTAACACACTCTTTTAGAAAACGTAAAATGAGATATGTAAATATAGAGAGAAACTTAGTATGACCGCGTACTGTTAGGGGTCGTCCTTAAATTACGTAAGGCATTTTTTGGGGGGAGGGGGTCCCGAATTTCTTACGTTTTCTTACAAGAGGAGGGGGGGGCAGGCAGCGCCTTACGTAATATTTTTTATGCTAATTTTTAATAAATACAAATTCTATCATTAATGTTCTAGAGAAGTTGGTTTAGATTAACTTTCCCGAAACAAAGTTAAATAATTTATATATACCTTTAAAAGAATTTGAATAACTGAAAAAATTCAATGCAAAATACATTATGTAAGAAGGGGGTTGCAATATCAAATTTTACGAATTCTTATAGGTACTGGGGGAGGGAGGGAGCAATATATCGCCAAAATTAACCTTACGTTATTTAAAGACGGCCCCTTATAGCCAGATAACTGGCCTTTCTAATGGTACCAATTAGAACTCGAATGGTTATTTAGTTTTTTATTATGTGGTCCTAAACAAAAATGTCCCTTTCATCCCAGCTCTCACCTACGCCTGACGAAATCGTCATCCCCACATTACCAATTGACTCTCTGATATACAGTGCCCGGTCCGAGTTCCACGCTGTGCACGGATGCTGGCGTGTTTAGAAGTTCATTAAGCGGTAAATTTATTGTAAACTCGATATTTTCGAGCCTGATATTCCTCCTGTAACTGGTCGGATCTACATAAATTGCTGCCGCCGCATAAATTCACTACCCTCCTAGCGATTTACAAGCGGAACCGGTTAACTGCTGAAAGTATTATTATTTACTGTAACCTTATCCCCCTTCAGGTTCGCCATCATTCTCCCGCGCTGCCGCATTCGCATTAATCCGAATTTATTTCGGCAATGGTGCAGGGTACTCCTGTCTTATCAACGAAATTGATTGCGCGCTGGGATCCGTCGCGAGTTTCGCGCGACGCTGCTCAAATTTCATTGTCTATAATTCTATATGTACAGTACCGAATGTTTAAATCCGTCGGTTCTACTTGGCATGTGCTACCGCTCACGGCGCCGTGATTGCTCGATTCCTCGACTCTCGATTCTCGCGTGTTCGCGGCAATTAGGAGGAGGTGCGACAGATACGAAGTGGGCCCGCGGTGGAACGAGGATGGAGGAAGGTGCGGAGCGCGACGCATAGCCGGTGATAAATAATCGAGCGACGCTCGGGGGATTAATCGGGTCCTAGGGACGAGCGAGGCAAGATCCCCGGAATCGGCCGATAGACCGCGCGGGGGCCCAATTAAACGAACAAAGACGTCGAAACGGGCCGTCATAGAAATATATTTACTTGTGATTGGACGTATTCAAGTCGCCGCGGCGCGAGCGTGTCAGGCGGGAAATAACGAGCGACCGGCAGATCGCAGGATCGATAGTGTCCTCATCCATTCCCATTCAGGGCGGTTAGAGTAACACTTGGCCAGAACGAAATTACTTAATTTGCCCGGTTACCGCCTCGAACCTCGGGAATGATCGTTATTTACTAGTCAGCCGGAATGATCTATGACGATTTCCTGTACGTCCTCGCCGACTCCAGGCCGGGCGTCCCTCGATCCGATCGGCCGGAGCGCGAGAACCCCGCTAAGATCTAATCGGCGATGGTCACGAAGGTATCGGTAGCGAGGGAAGATTCTTAAACTACCCAGTGTGTCTCCATCCTTGGACCAGGATCGCTAGGCAACCGTCCAAGGACCGTCGACCCAGATAGCGTTCCCGCGCGCGAACCTGCGAACCGCTCGGTTAATTAGCTCAAGACCGCTGCGGCGCGCCGCGGAAGAAAGAACTGGAGCGTTTAGCGACGGAAAGGCAGCACGGGATGGAGGAGATCGGGGAGATCGAGGGACACGGCACGGCACGGTAGGTGGGATTAGCATAATCCGCGGGACAGGCGTTCGGACTTCGGACGTGGAACAGCTCGATTGTGGTTAGTTAATGGTGGCCGAGCAGTGATTATTCTCGCGCGGCAATACGTTGCGATCGTTAAGGCAACCTTACCGCGCAACCTGGCGGCTCGATCGCATATATAAATTATTATTGTACGGCCAACGAGGTGTATCGATGGGCGGTCGCAGCTCTGTCGCACGTCGACGCCCATGTTTAGCGGTTCAACGCCGCGCCTTTAGCCTTTTCATACCGCGTATTTACGCGCTGCGACGTAAATCGCTGGCGCTTTTGTCGAAACTGACCTCCGTGTAGCACCTGCGATCGCTGATACCGAGGAAACGCTTGCCGATAATCGCTAATCATTAGCGACTTGCTCTGGCGTTCATGCACGGTCTCTCGCTTGTCGCTGCAGTTCACTTTGACATGTACTAGTTTCTGCGTTGTTTGTGTCTCATGATGTCGAATGCGCCATGGAATGGCTCACTCATTCCTCTTTCTATTATTCATATTTATACCTGTAAACGATACCGATGGCTTAGTGGACAAATGTTGTATGCCAACTTTTTGTGACACTCGAGTTTTCATATGCAACAAATAGTGCTTAACTGTTTCTTTATGCTGTGTAAAAAAACACATTTCTATCTACTTCATAAATTTGACAGAAATTATACTTTTATTTATTTATTTATTTATTTATTATTTTTCAAACGGGGTTAACCCCAATATTAAATCCAGCAAAAACTAACATAGTACTGAACAGAACGCGAAACACTTTACAAAGGCAAATACAAATTTTCACGATATTAACAACAAACAAGAGCAATTATGCTAGGACGTAAGAAGCCAGGAGATAACTGACCGTTTAAACGTGACTTTTGTTCGTTTTATGCCTCTGAATCTTATGTACCATTGCACGTTTAACCCTGTTTTTTCTAAAAAATGCTAAAACTAGACGTGCAATATTTGCGCGGTAAAAAATAACGTGGTCAGTTCATTCTTTAATTGCAAACCATTGAAAGAGTAAACCGTGATGTAATTTTGCCCCCAGAACTGTCGTGAAATATACAACGTGCACAGCAAATTTCATGATGAAATTGCAGAAAATGTAGCGTCATCTGCTTCCTCTTTATTGTGTGTGCCGTGCAGGTGACACTCGGAAAAAGATGGAACAATTCTCGTTGGCCGACAATTTTATTATTCAGTGACAATTAGCTTTTGTTGTAGAATCGCGGAGTTGTGTATGAAGTTTGTCGAGGATACTTGTACAGTATCCATCGGGGTTTGGTAAAAATTAACCGTCCATTCGATACCAGCGATTCATATTCCATGAATAATCGATAACGCGGCGAGCGCACGCGAGCCTTCCTCCGTTAACTTTCATCGCGCAGGTATGCCGCGTCCATTTGTCACCGTTACGAACGCTTACTAACGAATGTCAAAGCTAATTGAATTTGATTGCCCGACGTCCTGTAAAGTATTACGTTACGCCCAGGCAACAATGGCGCGCGATTTGTCGCCTTTGCAGTTCTTCGTTTCGCTCCTTTGTTTTCCACCTATTTTCATAATTGCGCGAGGTCGCTGTATACCCATTGTCAATAGGCTTGCGGCAATGATTATCATTTGCGTCGCTCTAACGCTCACCGCGTAATTACTTCTTCCTAGTGACTCGATTGTTCTACAAAAAAAAAACAAAGAGAGGAATGGGTAAAAATGTGATCTTGAACAGGCCAATTCAAGATGCTTCTCCTTTCTTCTTGTTTCTCTTTTCAATTACCCTTCCCTTAATTCCTCAACCCTCGGTTGTCACACTGGGTCAAATTGTGCCTGCGTTTTTTTTAAGCAAAAAACGTTTTTGTCGAAACTCTTATTGCTTCAATTTTTTTTATATGCATGACGATACATTAAATGTCAACTTTCAACGATGGGCATATATTCTACAATGTTCAAACGTTACCTCAGAATTGTTGAGACTTAATTTACCAAATAGTTTTTAAATAACATCTGATTGAAAATTGATCCAGTGTGACAACGACGTTCGAAAAAGTAGGTGTGACAACCGTGGGTTAAGGGGGTAGGTTACCCTTAAAAATTGCAGGAATCACATTAAAAAATATACGAGCGTGCACATGAGATCGAATAACGGTGTCCAACTTTAAACACGATTTCCCAGAAACTACGTTTTCTAAAACGGTGAAGGAAAGGAGCTGCAGGAAACTATTCCCCTCCATGTATTGCGTGCACAATTTCAATATAACATTCTTAAAAAAAAAGATAATAAATATTTTTCCTATCATAAAAGGATAAAGTCAGAAACCTCAACATAAAAATTGTATTAATTTCTTTATCAAAATTTTGCTTCCTACACAAGATGGAGACTATCTTATAGATTATAAAAATGCCTATACTTTGTGTCTTAGGTAATTCACTTGTCCGGAATATAACATTTTTCCCTACAAATATATTTAAAATTTTCTTTATGCGCATTAAAGTCGACGCTTGAAAATTAAAACAAATATTATCTCTATATTCATTTATTACTTTAGAATCTGCGTTTGAAGAAGGGCCTGATTTTGGGCTGTTGAGGTTAATCTACCCCCTCAAACCACCAAACTGGCAAGTCAAACATAATAAAAGCGAGCAGCGCGCGTCAGAAATCGTAGGTACCTATATAATGAAATCAAATTAGTCGAAATCGAACGGAAAGCGTTCCCGTTCTGTCTCCCCTCGTCAACCTCTTTTTAATTCGAGTTTCATTCCGACGAGTGCCTCTTCTCGGCCCCAAATGTTTTTGCCATAATTTGATTTCCAGACTTTTCGATGAATTGCGCCTCACCCGTCCATATTGATTTGTTATTTTTACAGGCAGATGCTGGAGAGGGGGGATTTTTTTTGGTGCATCGGAGCAACCAGCTGAGGTACGTCGCGCGGCAGGGGGCGCGATCGGGGCTCGATATATCGGAGCTGGTACCTGGATTATTCCCTTCTGCCACCGGTGGATTTATTAACGAGCCGATAAATTATCTTAAATGTCAATTGCGCGATATCGTTCGCGCCACCGCTCGCCAACTAATCGTGCGAAGGATCAACAATTACGTCACACACGGCGTACGATCTGGCTTATTCCTCTTGCGCCGAAGACAAGTCGCATTAACCGGTAATCATGGGTGTGCACATTCGTCACGACGCGACAATAACGCGAGAGGGCCGAGGTTACATACGTCCGTGATCCCAATTTCAGCAACCCTTTTCTTGCTCATTAACCGCCTAGCGTTTCCTCACTGCTTAATTGTGTCCAGAGCCATCGACGCGCTCATGCCACGCTCGTTAATCATTATTGATCGGACGACTGAGATCATAGTTCCGTTAAAGACTTCGATAATTAAGTCGTTCGTTCCGTAGCGACGGCGGGACGAGTCTCTCAGGCTTCGAGACTTGTAAACAGTGTGTAACCTCGAATCTAATTACGTATCTCTGTAATATTATTTGATAGACGAATCACTCGCCAAGAATTCACAGCGCAAGGAAGTGCTGTTCCCGGTTCAATCTCTACAGAATGTAAATCCTCCGCTCGTTCCTTTCGTTACACGCGTTTCCTGTCAAGCAGAACAGATCCAACAACGAGATCGCTAGCGACGTGACTAACGATTGCTTTTATTTCATCGGAGACAGTAATCGGCCCATTCAGCGTCGAAGAACGTAACACCTTGATCGGCAGAGTTCGCGGAATCTGTTCCAAGGCGGACGCGGAGCAAGACTAACGAGATCAAGGAATGCCTCGGACGCGCGATCATCGATCGTCGATCACGTACGCTGCAGATCAGCGAAATGAATCGACGGATTAAACTTTAAACTCCTGCAGGTGAATACGCTCGCTAGACAATCTCCCATCGATTGGCCGCGCGAGTGGTCTTAGGAACGCGCGAACATTCACCAACTCCCTCGCCAGCTTCTTCGCAAATTGCACTTCAGTACAATGTAAATATGAATGGAAAGCGAAGACGACGGGACGCTGAAAGGCCATTCTGCCTCGGGAATGCCGGGGGGGGGGGGGAGAGTGGGAGCGGGCTACGTCGCGCGAAGGAGAAGCCATCGGGGACAAGGGTGGGTACTTTTTCGGAGTAACGTCCAGGCTGATGAAACTAGAGTAACGGAGTCATTACTGTAATTAATTACGTCGTCGATCAATCACGGTGGCGTTAAAAACGGCGCACAACAGCGACGATTAAGAGTGATCGATATTGGGCCGGGGGGGCCATTAAACTAATCCCTAATGAACACGCGGCCGAGTGTCGTTCTGAAAAAAGGGACGCTCCCGTATCCACGGGGTCCCTCGGTTCCCGTGGTCTCTTGGACGCGTGGTTAGAAGAAGAGGAAGATGGCCGTGGCTCCCTCGGGCAGCGGAACCTCGTGATTTTCTTGATAAAAGGCACGCGAGTTTGTATTCCTCGGGGTGACTTTGAGGTGGATGCAATTACCCGAGGCGAGGAGAACGGGGCTGTGTAAAGGCAGTGTGCAAGGGAAACGGTGGACGAGGTGGCGGCAGGGGGGAGGGGGGCGACGGGGGTAAGGATCTCGATGATGATAAATGCTTCCTGCGGAGGAACGTGATTTATGCCGTCATTAGAATAGTCGCCACGAACCTCCCGTGTGGGTGGCGCATAATGATCGCTACCACGTACATGTGGACGGTGTACGCTCTGCGGAGACTATCCGACGAGCTGCACTTTAACAAAAAAGGCTCCCGTTGCTCGATGATTGCGACGCCCATAAACACTGCCCGCAACGGCGCATTGGTCGCCTATTATCCCGCCGCGCCGTTCCGAGCCAGGCCTTCCACATTTTTCGGATCCCCGTCGCGTTTCTGCCTGGACGGGCATTCCGGTGGACGCAACAGTGGATCCACGAAGTCAATGCCCGTTGACGTTCGCTGGTCAAACGGCGGGCTCTCCGTTCACGACTGCGCGGCTGTAATGGATTCCGCCAGACACCGGTTTCTTCGCGAGCTTTCAACCTGTGGGAGCATCGGAAAGCTGTACAGCGTAGGCGAAGTTGCCGCGTACGTAGCCCGGAGGACTGTGGCACTTTACCCCGAGGGTTGCACGCCAGGCAAGCCTGCGCGCACCGACCACCCCGTAATAAGTGTCGCGAAACACATTTGGTGGCGGCGTGTGCCCTCCAGGGTACCGGTGTACCGAGCGGGGCTTCTGTCACACCGCCGTAATACCATCTGCGGGGGAAATTGTCCAAGCTTGCTAAATAGATGGGCGAACACGCGAACCTCCCCAGCGGCTGTGAATTATCGTAGCAGTAAATTATGTCGCCTAAGGGCGGAGCAGTCTTTAAACTTTCTCCGGCTTCTAGCAAGCCCCTAAAATTCTAAACGGTCGCGTCCAAGGAGAATCACTTTCCGCGGCAGCGCAGTTCACAGCGGTGTTCGCAGACGCTTCACGGGGTGGACGTGACGAAGGTGGCGCGCGATACCGCAACCCCTCATCAACGTTTTTCACCGCGGAGGGGTCGACTTAAATGGTCGATTAAAAGGCTAATTGCCGAAAGTAACGAGGACCACCCATCGTCCGTTTAGATCCGGCCAAATAGATACGCATTAATTGGACGGAGAGGGACCGCGGCATTCCTCTGATTACCTATTACCGATAATTATATGTTAACCGCCTCGCATCAAGATCCAATCGGGCACGTACTCTGGAACCTGTTCCCCCCTCAGCGGGGAGAACATTGAATCAAATTGCGTGCACGCGTAGACGCGTCTACGCGCACCGACCGTATTCACGCCTTCTAACCTTTCGCTACCGTCTACTAGACGTAGGTGCTCGTTAATAATTGGCCCGCGGTTGCAGTAGCCATTGCGTTACCATCGGCCGCTTTTGATTCCTTCGCGACCGCCAGCTTCTAATTGAATTCCCCGCCCGATAGCGGACTCACGGTTCAGTATCGATCCTTGAGTTCCTCGCGAAGCAACCCTCTGTCAAATACACTACCCCTCATCGGTGTTCCTCCATAAATAATTGCCTTCGTTCTCCGCGCGGTGCAACTGTTCTTTGAAGGGCAACTGAAACCGCTGATGTCCCGTTGATCTCTGAACTACCCACCGCCCTTTTAACCCCTTCGAAATAACAGACTGAAACCTCGCCGCGCCCCAAGTGGCAGGAGCCGTTTAATGGCCCCCTTGTGCGCCAATAAATCCCACTGAATCAGAAGAGTAGCAATCGATGAGCAACCTAGTAATGCAGGGACGATTTATAGGTGGCCAGGTCGAGCAGATACGTGAAACACTTTGTAAGCGACACCGTGTTTCACGTTTAAAATACAACCGACCTCGACTCGCGCTTCGATAAAAGTCACGGGGAAATTAAATCAGCGCGCGATCCCCCGGACGATTTAGTGCCGCCGCATCTCTCGTTACTAGGAGACGGAGCAGTAAATAACCAAAGCACTTTATTAGATCGGGTTTATAAGCAGTTTATAAGCGCGGCATGCCGATCTGCCTGTTTTTCCGTGGCTCTCCTTGTGTTTCAATTCACCAGCAACGGCGCGCTATCTCCGCGGTAGCGGTAGAATACTGTTCTCCTTAGTTAAACTGTCCTATCTAACATTTTTTCATTTTATGAGATATGTTGAAATATTTGAAGTTTCATGCGTCTTTTACATTTTAAGTAAAGTTAGAAAACCTTATGTGCTTCGTTATGATTTATAAACGGTCTAATGTATTTAACCTAAGTTCTTTCAAAATGGTTAAAGTATCTTATCGAAAACAATTAATTAATTGATGTTAAATACTTTACCTACCGGTACACCTGTTACAGAAAATTATATTAGGCTGTTACGAAATAATGATAACGTGTTTTAATTTGAACGAAGGAAAATAAGGATGGTACAAAGTATATGATAAAACTTCAGTTTTCTCGGTTGTTTCAAAATGCTAGATAGGACATTTTCACTAAAGAATGCAGAATAACTCTTCGAGGCCATTTCAATAAAATGGCCCCCGAGTTTCGAGAAGTTAATTAGAGTGTCAAGCGGTTCTAGCGTAGACGGAGCTTCTGAAATTAGTATTCGTGATTCAAAAAGTTTTAACCGTGACCGGGAGCACTGGCTCCTTTATAGCCACGGAGCTTTCGAAAGGACTAATGCTAACGAGCTCTACGCAAGTGTCATTTGCTAAGGAACAGGCATCACGCGAGAAGATGCATGTCCACGGGGCATTTTGCAGCCGACGTGACCGAGGCTATCGTAGCTCGTGATCATTCCTGGAAATTTAATAGACACGTCCCGCCGCTGTATTCCCGATCCTTCGGCGACGATACCCAGTAGCGCCGAGGACTTCGTGCAGCCCGAGATAACGGATGAAGAAGCCACACCCGTCGGTGTCCTGATGATACCCGCCACTCCGATTCGCCCTTTGTTTGTTATTTTCTAGCCGGCCGAATCGTCGTTCGTGTTTCTTTTCGAACGGGAGTGAGGCGATAAGATTCGCGTGCCGGGGATTATCCTCGTTGATAATACAACCATTATCTGGCATGCCACTTGACACTGTCACGTGAGTACCCCGAAGCAATCGCACCAAATTGCACAGCGATCCGGTGAAAGTTTAAAACCCTTCGGCGGAGCTGCAGGAGTCGGCCACGTCTCACGTGGAATAATTGAGCGCCGTTGCAGCAAGCCGAACGTCACCCAGGTGTCCAATAAACGTAATGCAAGCCTGCCAAATGTCCCGCAGGCTGCTCGCGACGCAACAAAGGGATCGCGGTAGAGCATCTTGCGGGAACACCGACAAAAGGGTGGGCCAGGGGTGTCAAATTCAATTCTAACTAACGTTAAGCGGTGGGAATCGAGGGCACACCGTCGAATTAACCCGGCGGATAATGCCATTACCATGGAAGCCTGAAATTACGGGGCATTACGTATCGACGCCAATTACACTCGGTCCCTCTCGCGCGGCACCAGCGAACGTGCGCGCGCATACACGCGCATGCCTTTATGCGACCCGAAACGATTACTTCATTTACATGCCGCGTAAATACGCGCGTGGATCTGCTACGTGGCTAAGCCTGGATCCTCCTCGATTACGTTCGATTACGAAGACTCTGCTCCGTATCCACTGGCCCGGAAATTATTCCCCGCGAGGAATACCGCTGGGAGGACGGAGGAACGGATTCGAGGGGCGGCGCGACGGTTATTAGCGGCCGTTAAACAGCGGGACGAATTAATACCTCGAGCAACTGCATTATCGTGAAAAGTAAGTCGCAACGAGCCTTGGATCGTAAAAGCCGAACGACTGCCGGTACCACCTGTACCGCGCGAAACTCTGCCGTCGAGACGTTCGCAACAGTTAACGTAACGCCGGCGTCCATTGTGAACCGATGCAGGGGCATAGGGGTTCCTAAATCCCGCTTCCGAAAGAGTGCTCGGCGATTTGAATTTGAAGGGCCGCGCTTTATGATTGCACGCCAAGTCAGAGATTTAAGGTCCGGTCGGGCTGCAAATACAGCCGGGACTCGTGACGTTAACTTTTACGGCGGTTTCCCGGGGAAACGTTCGCGCGCACTCCTGCGCCTCTGTTCCGTCAGCTTTACGGCGTAATAAAACGGAATATCACACGTACGAGAAATACGCGATACCGCGGGGAACGGTCGCCGCCGCCGCGCCGATGTATCGGACGTCTGCGCGTGGGCACGGCTGCCTTCAAGCAGAAATTAGTAACAATGTATGCGACTACCGTTCTACTACAACGATCTATGCTAATTCTTTCTTCCCTACCGCTGCACCTGCCGCGACCCCGTGGATTACAAGTCGCGCCGTCTCCCCCGGGAACTTGCTTCACGGCGCCGCGTCGCCTGGTACGTGACTCTTGCGCGAGACACGAGCTTCGAATCGGGAATTTAGAGAAAACGGAACTGCCGGGAGAGCCGGGCTCGAGTTAACCCAAAGGCTTAGCCTTGCTTTCGTCTCGCAGTAAACTTGACGGGCTACAAAGATTTTTAACAGGCCTACTTGCGCCGCGCGACAAACGGCGGGAAGAACGAGATACGCTACCTGGCCACTGTGTCATAATACAATAGAACGTAGCATGAAGTGTCGCGTTCATCTGTGTTATAAAATTCGCGCGATAGACTTGCGTCGAAGGCTTCGCAGAGTTGCGAAAGCCCTTCGAGCACGGGATTGATTGTAAACTGGGACGGAGTAGTGTAGGTTGACAGTAAGGCGAGACTCAGTTATCTCGAAGAAGGTAAATTCAAGCGTAATCGTCCATACTTGAAGAACGACCGACACTGTTACCTTATCGACTTGAATACTAAAGTAGTCGGTTCGTGATACGAGCATCGCCGTATTAATATCTTCGCGGCATCCGTTGCTCTCGCCGCAGCTAAACGCATTCCGTTCCACGACCCATAGGCGTGTCAGGATAGTATTGCATGAGAAATGCAGGATTTAATTCGGTAACTGGAGGTTTCTCGTGTCAGGAAGCTATCGCAGGTGGGTTGACGCCCGCGACGCGGTGTTGTCTTTATCGAGCGGGCTTCACTTTTCCCGTAACCGCGCCGGCACAGCGGCTTCGCGAAATTCCATGTCTTTATAATACGCCGCGCCGGTCGGGTCAATTGCCGCGGGCGATATGCAGTTGCACGGACTTCCTGGGGAAAATTGAGCAATTACACAGCGTTGCGTGAGAGGCTGCCTCCAACAGGCCGAAGTTTCCCCTGGTTCGCTGGTCTTCGTTCGATGGGACATACGAACACCCCGCTCGTATTCCATATGCAGCCAAGTTTCGGTTACATCGTTCACGATACAAACTTCTCCCGTTGCATGCCGAATCCGCATACAAACGGGCGCGTTTGCTCCCCGCTTAACCGTCTGCCTTTGCTCTTTGCTTTCGTGCGCCCTCAGCCAGGTTTTCGGCGCTGTAGTTACGTTCAGGCACGGCTCCTGTGCCAAACGTAAAGGGAAATGAAAATTCGAGTGTGGCGAGAATAAGCACGACTAACGATCGCTTATTCAGTATCCGCCGTTAATCGGGTCTCTCTCGGGTTAGTCGGGAGAACGCGGAGCCTCGGGGAAAGAACAATAAAGGAGGTTTCATCGTGGCGTAAACGCACCGGGGGGGGGGGGGGGGCGAAAAAAGTGTGCGATAAGAATTTGCCTGGAAGCTGGTAGCGCGCACATAGACGGTGCTGGAGAGGCGTGTGCGTGTGCAGGTGGACGCGGTCTAGGTGTGCCGTCATAAATCTGCCAAGCCGTGGCAAATTAAATCATTATCTGGAAGCTGCGAGCAAATTGCGCCGATGCATGCTTCGAGGCTCCTCCTCCTTCTACATCCGCTCTCTCCTCTGCTTCTTCCCTCCGTCTTCCTCGCCTCCCATTGTTCTTGCGCTTCTTTTTCAACCCCTCCCCCCCCCCTTCACCCCTTCGCCCTGCCTACCCACCGCCGCGTCCTTTCTTCTTTCTTTTGCGCCGTTACCGCGATTTCACGCTCGCCCTTCCCGCGGGGAACTTCCGCGCAAGTTTCTGCCGCGATACCGCAGCCGCGCGCCCAGAATATACCTTAATATTCGTAAATTTCGCCTTTCGGTTTTGCCAGCCGGAGGAACTATTCCCCCCCGACTTAGAAATGTAATTTCCACGAGTCGAATCCGCGAGAGCCGCCCCGCTTTAAGCCAGAACGGCCAACAATTCGAGTTGCTTTATGCGCGCCGAATGGGGAGGAGAAAGAAACGCGGTGGCTAGGAAATTCGTGGGATTGTTAACGTGCATTATCTTTTGCGGGGGAAGTGTCGTTGAGGGAGAATAGCTTCGCTGTACATTTAAGTACGTCGAGTGTATTCGTTTTGTAATTCACCGTGCTGCTACGTGTACTAACGTTAGCATACGTTACCCAGCACATAACGCGCCACGGGGTAACGAAGATAAAGCACAAGGGAGGCTACGAAGCGAGGATCGAGAGATGCAACATTATTTTCTAATATAAGGGAAGCAGCAGTATTTTTACACCCCTTCGAATTGGATAATATTTCTTGGAGAGTTTCCTTCTTATTGCGTATTAAACCTACGGATCGAGTACCAGCAACGCGTTTATGTTTCGAGGAGGAAAGTTTCTTATTTAAAATGTGGATTATAAACTTTTATGTGATCGTTTAGAAGTTGCGGGCGAGGAAAGTCCTATAATATTAAAATTCCACATCGTTTCAGTTGGAACGATGCTGGAACTACGATTGTTATATAATTAACAAACATTATTGTTTAAGCAGCGAACAAGGGCTCTACAGGGGGCGTTGCACAAGAAACTCGATTATTCTCTGTCGTTGTAAGCCGCTGACGATGTCTGGAGCGATATCTCATAGCCCAGAAGAAAATTTAAGTAGAGCGTCCGTACGATATATCAGACGTAGCAAGCGTTCACTACTGTCGCCGTTCTATTCCACTTACAAATCTCATACTTTCCTTTCCCTTTCTTGAGTAATTGGCGCGCCCCTTCAACAGCCTATTATATCCCTGTTTAATTGAAGTACACAGAGAAAAGGAGACGCTGGGGGTTCAGTGAGCGGAGAAGAAACGTGAAACTCACCAGACCGTCGCAGGCGGACAATGCAACTTGGGAGTTCGTATGGCCGTGAATGAAACCCCGATAATGGCATCTGCTGGAGCGATTTTTTGGCCGACTGCGCACGTGGACGTCTCTCTTTCGCCTTTCGACGACCATGCCAGGCCCGATGAAGCTGTCCACGGCCGTCAGCTCGATGTGGTACTCGTTACCGGCGACTGACAATCGGTAATGGACCACTGGCTCATTGTCGTGGTGGTGGTGGGTCACGTTGTGCGAGAGAAGCTCCCCCCGGTGGGTGACTTTTCGCGGTGTCACGATCTCGTGGCCGTGAACGTGCTCCTGCAGGGTGTAGACACCTGAAACCAGACCGATCCCGGTGAAACTTTCGCGACGAGATCTCCTCCCTTCTTCCTTTTTTTTTTTTTTTTTTTTTTTTTATATCCAGATATATCATCGCCCGTGATAGATACGTCGGTTATAAATCCAGTCGAGCTATCCGTCTTGTGCAAGAACGTCGGCTTTCCTTGAAACTCATTCCTAACTCGCGATAAATCTCTGTGCGAGCGTTCCGCAAAGGGACAGCCAGCGCGTAAAACAACGTCATATATTTATTGACTGTTTACCGGCGGCGGTTGCTCTCGGCCAATGGGAGATAACGTTTATTGTACCGCGCGTAAGTGGGCAGACTCGTAAACCGGGACCAGAGGAGGTGAATTCAACACGGACGGGGGGGGGGGGGAGGGGTGTGATTGATTACGGACACTCGGCGCTGGTCGGAGCCATATTTCAAATAAATAATTACGTTAATGTTCCACTTGCGCTCGGTTAAGACAGCTGTCCCGACACGATCGTAAAGCTGATTGAGATATTGGCCGAGGCTCGTCGTAAGATCCTGGAATTTTGTACATATTTTCGAGATATATCTGAGGCATGCCGAATCGTTAAATATTAGAATAACGATTATCGTTACCGCGAGCCGTATTTCTCATTAATTTTCATGTGCCGCTCGCGCGGCCGAGCCGCTGTAAATTCGTTTCTCATTCCCTTTTATAAAACTCATTACGGCATGAGCACGGCGCTGAATAGAACATGCAGGCCAGGGCAACTGTATTCACGGCGAGGCCGGACATTTTTCAACGTTCCTTAGGAATTTTATTCAACTGGCGGGGTACACGACATTCGCCTTCGGCCCCCTTCGTTCTACCTCCTTTTTACGTTCCGCAGAAACGATCTTCGAAACAACCAAGGCGAATGAGTGTCCGCTGTATCCCGCAGCTGAGGTGGCGAACGATTCGTAATAATGGCGTAACGAGCGGTGACGTAGACCACAATATGAAAAGCGGCCTCCGCCGCCGATTGGTCGAGAACGCGAGGGCGAACGTACGACAGTTATGCACCGTAAAACTGGTGTAATAATTCCCGATTGATTTAATGGACCCTGCACGCGCGCCGCAGCCGGCCGTTTAGAAAGGAACCGCCGTGGATTCGATTAACACGCCCGTTTCAAGCCTGCCATCGATTCTCACCCCGTCGCGCGTCGCGTCGATCCGTGAACGGTCCCCGCGGCCATTTTTCCTTCGCTACCGAGCGCGGCAGGAGAATGTCTCCAGTGTAATTTGTCAACACGGCGTCGGGGCGTGCTGATAAATCTTGATCACGGGCGCGAGGTCGAAGAACACCGAGGTGTCATGGAGGGCTTTGAAAACCGCGGCGACAGAGAATTATGTCACCTATCGTTGTTCGCGACGTCGTAAATCTCTGCCACATGTGGATGGATAATTGTTTTAGAGAACGCTTCGTTCTTATCTCATTACAGACGGGGCCCGAGCTATAGCTGTTCCGCCGCGCTGGGCAAAACTTATTTTTCCCGCCCTTTATATTTAATTATAAGTAACTGTTTTATTAACCCTTTGTGGTCACGCGAAGTGTATTGTACCGCAAGAGCAAATTTCGATTTGAAATGTCGCACCTTTACGTCTTTCAAAGGGGATTTATCGCTAAAAAGGAAATAATTTTTTTTTTAAAAACCGGGTTTCCCACAACCGTGGAAAATCGCTCATTTTCAACTATAAATTTTATCATATAAAAATTTACATTTCTAGAAAAAGGTTATTAAACCATCATTTTATAAGTATTAGGTACGAATGTACAATTATCACTGAAAAGTTAAAAGATTCAAAAATATGACAATGGTAACTCAAAAAATGACGCTGGGGTACAGTGAACCCCGTGTGACCAATTTGTGATTATAAGAAGGTGTGACCACGAAGGGTGAAATATAATTTTTGACAGCGAGTGACACACCTTTCCGTAGTAGGTATATTAGTAATTATATGGGTGATTTAAGAACAATTGATGAGTTTCATACTAAATTGAAACATGCATTACCTACATTTTCCGCTTTTTCCAAAATTTTTACGTTTTTATTGATTTCAATTTTCTCGTTCTACCAAGTTTACCATCCAGCGGCGCACCCACAGGGGGGCTCAAGGGCCCTGGCATCCCCAAAGAAGTGGCTTTGTAGAAAGAAAAGAAAACTGAATTTTAGTCTTTAAATAAATTTTCCTAATCACCTAATGAATTTTATTGACTTTGCATTAACCCTTAACGGATATCCGGGGGTCGGTCATGACCCCAAGCACGCAAAGTTTGCTGCACAATTTTTAGTTGTCCAAGTTTGTAAACTGAATTTCTAATTAATTTTATAATAAGTAGTTTAACTTTCCACATTTCTACTATTTTATACATTACCTCTGAACAAAATATTCATAGAGGTTAATTTAGTGCCGACTTTACAAATTTCTGTGTCCTTTTTTATTTGGAGTTTGCCACGACCCCAGTACACCAGTTACGTGTGAAAAAAACAGAATAGCAATTAAGGGTTAAAAATATTTCTAACTATTCGACCCGGTTCCCCCAAAATGTCATGCTTGCGCCCCCTAGATTTCAATGGCGCACTCAGAATTTAATCTTGGGAGGAGCCGGGTTGAAAAGATAAAAATATTTGTAATTGAAATACAATAAAATTCATCAGGAGATTATAAAAATTCATTTAAAGAGTAACCAGCTATCTTTTCTTCTCACAAAGCTCCTTCTTTCAGGGGTGCCAGGGCTACTCGGCCCCCTATAGGCGCGCCACTGCTAGATATTATACTATACGCATAAACCGCTACGAAATCCGTTCAATATCCAAATGACCTCGGGTTTCTTCCAACTTCTCGAGCCAGTGTTTATAAAACAGTGGATCGCCGTCGCGGAGGAAAAATGTGGAACGACACCGTCTGTTTCATTGAAGACGATATCCGATCTCGGTATGCAGATTGGATCGCGACGACGCTAACTGTCAGGCCCATTCTTACATGAAGACATATTGCCGCAGCTGAACCGTGCCTGCATTCCCGACGTCCTTTTCTCCCTGTTCTCCTCGGGCAGAGGCTAACCACAATTATTCTATTAGGCGTTAGATCACCGTCGACAATAGTAAAACGGTCGAAGCGATCGATCGTTAGCAACAAACCACTCGTTTCGGCTGCTGCATAGTGTCCTCTCAAAGCTCCGCTGTTTATGATCGCGTTTATGGCCGCGGATTCGGAGAACCAATCGTCGGGAATTAATGACTGTTCTCGTTTAATGACTCTGCCTTTACCGCCGTGAATTTTTATCGATTCATGCGCAAGATTTATCGGGAAGTCGTGATAGGTTCGTCGATTACACGCACCCGTAATGATGGCAATTAGGCTGAACGACTTCTTTATTTCTGGCGGGGTCATAGTAAAAACATGAAAGTCGCAGATGCTCCTATAAAAAAGAACATTTAACAACTAACCCGCGCATCGTTATTTAAAGATGTCTATAGAGGATGATAAGAGTAAACGACTACGCGTACTTAGCAGGAAACGCGGGAGAGCATGTATTTCCTTTGGGCATTCGAAACAGTGCCGAGCAATCTATGCAGATGCCAATCGCGAGCAGGGGCAGCAAATCATTCGCGGGGAACACAATGGAGTTAAACGCAATGATTATGCAGTAACGAGGCAACGCGTGCGTAACTTGGAAAATTAAGACCGCCGATGGATTAATCAGGAAACGCGGCAGATGAAATCGCTGGAAGTACCAGGAGGCTTGGCGTTGCTTCGCTGGGGAACAGGGATAACGAACGTCGGTCGATTTACAGAGATTATCGGTTAATTTCATCTCTACATTAATGTGCAGCGGTAATCAGCCTGTTGGTAACCGAAAGCTGGCTCGGAATAGCTGAGCCGATCTGACGTGTAGCTGCGCGGAGAATTATTCGCGCGGCGCGGCTTGTTACGAATAGAACCGAAACGGGACCTGAAATATCCCCCCTCCCCCTCCCCCTCCCCCCACCCCGAAATTCCAGCGTGCTCCTCGTCGCGTGCTGGTATAAATTCTGGAAAATGTACGACCGTCGACGAATGATAAATGTAAACGGCTGTAATTAATGACACACGGTAAAGACGTGGAATTATATGGGAACCGCGAATGGGATTATCGTTGGAATAAATGCGGGACACGGGTACAGAGGTACCCGGGCAAAAGAATAATCCTCGTCGATGCAGTTGGACACGGTATTACACCGTTTCCCTGGGCTTTAGTGGTTTATAATTGGAAAAGCGAGGGAGGCTTTTCGGGCATTACTTATTATTATTGCCCCGCGCCCGCCGATAGAAAGGAACGAAATTCGCTCGGTACTCCGCGTACGCTGTGAAACGTGGAGTGACGGGAAATTGCACGTTTCCAATGCAGCTAATGATGCTCGACCGCGGCGGCTCTACTGTCATCGTTGCAAAAACCGTACGCAGCTAGTACAATATCGGGGAATTTTGCGCGCGGGAACGGGCGAGGCCGCGTGCGCGATGCATGCAGATTGGCGCAAGTGGAAGCGGACAGAGCAGCGCCAGACAGCGGCGTTTTCGTCGACAGCTGATCACGAGCAGGCATTATTCGGATAATGAATAGAAATAAATTCGCCATAGCTCTACGGAACACCTTGTATTTTTCTGTAGATGGTGGCTGAGTGTTGGAGTCTGAATAAAAGAGAGTCTCGGGGTTCGATTATCCCGTATCTCGCTGTATAACGAGGGTTAAGCTTGGGGTACCGAGCGGGCATGGAGAGTAGGTAATTGTGATCGTCGTCGGCAGGTAGTTGCAACGACCTCGGTAAAATTTGTGTAGCACTCGGGGTTGATCGCCTTGGGATCAGCTGGAGGGACACTCGAAGGAGTCGATGGTTAATCAGGATATCGAAGGCGGCCGTAAAAGGGGATTTGCAACGGTTCGATTTCCGTTGGTGATAGTTGGAACCGCGGGTGGCTTGGATCTCTGTTCCGAACGGCGGTGGCGGTAGCTCGATGGGAAAAAAAATCTGTGTGGATCGGCGGATCGATCGATCGAGCGGCTGCTGGCCGCTTTCCACGCTCGATACAGGTTCTCTGCGATGCGGATAAATAGCTCGGCGAGGAGAAAGAGAGAGGCACCGTCTAGTGCGTTCGGTGAACGGTATAATCATCATTATCCTATTATCATTAAAGTCGGAAAAATGGCGGGTCGACCAATCAGCGTGCGCCTGGAGCGAGTCGGGGTTAACTGCAGGTGGGGACTCGGATGAATACACGGACCTCCCATACAGCCTCTACCTACTGCAACGATCCTGTACACGATCCTGTCCACGTACATACGTGTATGGGCCCCGATCCTTCCCACACCCTGCTCGCAATCGCAATCGCACTCGCGCTCGCCTCCCCACGTATCTGCAACCGCTCGTTTAATTACGCAGAATAGATGATGCGTCGCGTCGCTGCTCCGCGTAATTACACGCCTCTTACGCGTCCAGTTATTAATTAACCTATCCTACGCGACGACAGACCTTCCCGCACCGCGACGCCAAAGAACTATCCGAGAGAAATGGGTCTCTTGCCCTCGGGAACGGGGATCCCGTGTTTTAAATTCGTCGCAAACAGCCAGTCTCAACAACGCCTTCACCCTGCGAAAATGTTCAATGAAACGCGATCGGAGCCCGGAATAACGTATCAAAGCCACTCAAGATCCATCGATTCGCTCCAATTTCCCGAATTAGATTTCTACGAAGCGATAGGCGTGTACGCCGCTCGCGGCCCAGTTATATCCCGAAGAGTCGCCGGCCTCCTGGAGCGTCGAAAATAAATTCAGGCCACGTGGAGGGGCCGCGAGGATTCGCGCGAACCTTAGATTCCGGTTCCAGCGGGTCGTGGCGAACGGTGCTCCGAGTTCCAGGAGTCAAAGTTATTAGGCGTCGGGACGATACTTTATCGTTGATACCTGGTATTACGGTAGAAACCAGTTCCCTCTCCAGGATGACTCACTCCCGGGCCCATCTCGAGCCCCATCGCGCCGTACCCCACAAAAATCCTCGCCCATTAGCATATACCTACTTATCGAATTCATTAAGGTTCCCGCGATAGCCGCGGAAACACGCTGCAACCTCGATACACCTCGAATCATCGCCCCTTCCCCCCCCCCCCTTCTCCTCCTCCTCCTCCTCCTCCTCCTGGTCAGAGCTGTTTTTAATAATCGTGTCTTCGGGGAGAACGGTAATTTTCAGACGCTAATTGAACTTTTATGGTTATCTCGTTAGCTGCGATTACTCGGCCCACTCGTCGTGTCCGGGACCAGGCATGTCCGCAATTTTGTACGATGTAATAATTATTGAAGCGTGCAGGCTCCACTCGGCTTTTTCGATGGAATCTCTGTATGCCGCAACATGCCACGAGCTGAGTACTGTGGTGTTCCGATTCCTGGGAAGCTTACAGGCTGCCTCAACAAGGGTGCTGGAATATCCGCGTGCACGTACCACTTCTACAACCGATTCGAGAAATAGCAGACAAATAATAGCAAGCGGTATCCAAGTTGACGTAGAATGAATGCTAAGGAACCTTGCCGCAACTTCGGCTGACCTCACCTCACGAAGGAACGCGCGTCTGCCACTTCTACATTCAAAACAGCGCATTCTCGCTTTTCTGAATAAGGCAATAAATATCGGAAATCCAGGAAGAATACTGAAACCGACTCTCTCTACGATAATCGAACGAAGCTCGGGCATGAAGCGGCGTTTGTTTTTCATCCGAGTCGTCAGCCGAGGGGACCGAAGATTTGTCCAACATTCGGCCGACACGAGCTCGCTCGAAATACAGATCTCTGTCGAATCTCGTAATCGCTTTGAACGATCCTCGGATTCCAGTTGCCTCCACGGGCTAATCGGCTGTTTTATGACGTTGAAATTTGACACCGCTTTCGACTCGCCAAGACCTCTCTCTTTCCATGGGAAGCATTAAATTATCCCATCGCCCCGCGTAACGTTCACGCGATTTTCATAAGCTCCGAGAATAACACGCGGATCTTATAGCGAGGCGTGCAATCACACGCGGAATAGTAAGGGAACCACTCGTTGCCTCCACGGAGAATATAATTTAGAGAAAATGATGTTCCATTAAGGCCCTGGGGGTCGGCCCATTGTAAACTTCGCTACACGCGATCTCTCGGACCACCGCTTCACCGAGAAACAGATTTCCTCATCGTTTTCATTTTTCTTTTTTGTATCGACAACGCGCATCATCAATTCCCAAGTCGCACCATCAGTTAAGGTGTATCTCTGCGCAGGATTGTGGATCGATGGAGGTTAGTTTCTATGAAATATGTCTTTGAACCACGCGATTGCACGAACCGTTTGCGTAAAGAGGAAACTCGGCCTCCCGTTTCCGCGGTGCAACAGATGGCTCCGCTTTTACGGAGAATTAGACGATTTCGATTGAACAAATCACGCCTCAAGGTTCCCCGTCGGCGCAATTCAACGAAACGCCCGCGTTTCATCCTCGTCATTGAACAGACTCGCCTCGACACGCGTAATTTTCACAGACTTTCCACGCGCGCGCAAACATTCTCATCGTTTTAATGAACTATTCGCGAGGCGGAGTAGGTACCTACAGTGTTTGCACAGTGCCGGAGTAATTTCTCCAAAGGCCGCGGCTCACTGATCTGGAAGCGCGTCAGAAAATATTCAGTAGTATGAGGCTTAATTTCAAGCGACGCGGACAGAACGCTCGCAGAACGGAACGTGGTCTGCGGAGCAATTTTCCGGGCATTCGTCGTAGCTCCGGTCGGAATAGGGCTAGGTCAACCGCAGACGGCGATTAATCATGGCGATACAACTTAATTATTGTCCACGCCTTCTTTAACGCAACGCATTGTACCGCGCGCATGCACGCGTCTCACTAGCTCGCTTGTGTCTTTTCCAGTCACAGGATGGACGGATAGATTTATTGCTCTGCTGCAATATTCCTTGAGGATATGAAATAGCAACGGTCTGAGAGACACAGTGACAGTATAGTAAATAACGCCGCACGTGTTTCTGCAGTTTGTTGCGATTTTTTAGGACGAATATTGTGACAGACTCTCGAAGAATTCGATAAATGTATTTTAAATGAAGGGTAAGGGGGGAAAAAGAGAAATGACCATTTTTGCAATTTATAGCATATTTTGTTGGTAGCAAATGGGACCAGAGATGAGCAAACAATTATTTGAAATAAAAATTTATGCACGAAATTTTTATTTTAAATAATTTTTTGCCAATCTCTGACTGGGACTACAGAACTGTCGATTCACAAAGGGTTATAAAGTTCAAGTACCTCCGCAAGATAGAGTTAAATATTTTGTATAGGTACTGGTTAAAAATAGTTAATGTTCACTCTGCACTGGAAGAAAATACGAAATGGCCCCACTCTTTGCCTAAGCATAGGCTTCTGTCGTCACGGTAAAACAAGAAATCATTTAAGAGGAGAATTGTATAAGAAAATTAAATTCATTGAACTAAAGTATTAAAACATCATTTTCTCGATAAAGCTGTTTCCCGACATTCGCTGTTTCTCCCCATCTGAGCACTGTAAGTTAAACGACACTGTGGGATAATCAATCGAGCACGATTTTCGCTCGACTGAAGGGAGCCAATTGCAGAATGAGTTCTTTTTAAAAGCAGGCCTGCCAATCGCACGTGGGTGGCTACCGAGCGAGTACAATCTCGAGCTGTCTCGGCTCGTTCGTTTTTCATTAATTATCTTAGGCACTTTCGCTGATAGGATCGCGCGGTTGGGCAACTTTGACACTCGAAAAAGTGGAAACTTTCGGTTTGATGGATTTATGGGAACGTGCGTGGACTCCGCAAACCGCAACCTTTTCCTTCCCCGGGAAACTTCGATTTATATTGCCTCGCGAGAGCGCGCGGACGCGGCGTTGAAAGAAAGCGAAAAACGTGCCCCCGGTATCTTTCGAAATTATATCGGAGAAAAATACGGAGGCACGGCCAGAAATATCGCGGGATAAAAACATTTCCCACCGAGAATACCGCATGCCGAAAACCGAGCCGCGCTCCTTTGTTCCCCGAGCGCCCTATCCGCCGCCGCGCCCCGTTGTTATCGTGAATCTTCCTTATCAGCGCGGGGAGGTTAAATTATGATGACCGGTTGACGAATTGTTATCGCGTGGGCGGCGTTGTCTTTGCCGCGAAATGCATCCATCTTCCGTCGCGCCAATAAATCGCGCGTATAACTGGCCATTTCGGCGGGCACACTTATGTACGTACTGCGACTCGCCTGCCACACGAGCGCGCATCTTATCTCGCTAACCATTTTCACGGGGCAAGAACTCTCGAGATATTCTTCAGGAGAAATCGCCGGCACCCTGGCCGGATAACGCCGCGGGGTCCCGGCGTATACCATGTGCCGTGCCGTATTTGCCATATTTTATCTAAATCCTGCTCGTTCCAGGCACCATCGCGATAACGGGGATCCGTGTCCCCCGATCCGGCCTTAAATGCTACAAATTTTCCGTCAATCCTGCGTCAAGTTTCATCGGCAGCGCGATATCGCGGCTGACTGGCGTAGCGCGGCATCGGAACAACGGGGTGTCGTTTGGTTGCCAGCGAGGCGTGTGTACTTGGGGCGAGTGCAGACACTGCGGACCAGTTACTTTAGTAGAGTAAGCGTCTATTCTCGCCTCCTCAATAACGAGCCCTTCGTTAATGCCGCGCACGGCGATGGAGACAACAGGAGGAATACCTAGCTGGCGTTAGTTTAGCGGAGGATCCTAAGTAGGAAAGTTTGGTGCCCCAGCGGGACGCGAGTAACATCTCCAGCGAGCCAATGACACGCGAGAAATCTCCATGCCCTTCCGCGGCACTCACTTACCGAACGTGTAAACTAGCTGCCGCCGAGTCTTCGTCCCCGAGACAGCGTAATAACGGATTTCACGATTTCCCACGGGTCATCTGTGCTACGATATCTCCCGTCGAACAACCGATAAACCCGCCCCCTCTCCCCGCCGTCGGACAAAGGGGTCGGCATTAATTTTCTCATCGGAGATCAAAACGTCCGTTCAGATATGGCCGGGGCAAACACGCCTGTTCCAACTCGCGTCGAGCTTCTTTTCCCGCTGCAGCTACTTGACGAACGTCCCCTCGTATTGTACAGGGGACGCGAGATAAAGTGACGGGGGAGATTTATGGCGAGAGAAGCAATACAGCAAACGTGGGCAACCGGGGTGCAGGGTGTCGCGGGGACGTTGCGAGATTTCTTCAAAAGACCGCGACAAGAGAGCAGCGTTTATAATTGTCGCCATTGTCGAAGGACGTCGGATTAATATTTCACGGAGAACAAGCTCGCGCGTTTCAGGGGGTACAGGACTGTTGAACGACTAAAATCGACGGTTTCTTGTCGGTTGGATTGCTTAGATACCAAATAATCGCCGTGCCGGCACTTTTCACAGAATGTAGAAAATTATTCAAGTTATTTGACGGTAAAGATGGTACCGCGTAGCGCGCAGCTGTAATCGGTGTGTTATCTAAAAGCAAAACGCTTTGGGTTGAGTAATTTATACACTAATAGTTATCGTGCGAAATTCTTCTGAGCGAATTCAAACAAAAGTTGTAAAAGTTACACACGAATCATTTTTTTCGCACATTTCTATGGGAAAAAGCCGTCTTTAATCGGTTATAGGGTAAACTGTACAATGATTGGCACCCTAAGCCCAAATCCCAATTGGAATGTCTATATTTTTTTCTGAAGCGTTTGTATGGTCTTAATTTTCAGTTTTTATAAATGTTTATGGATTTCTTATTACAATAAAATATCTCGAGTACCTGTTAAGTCATTTATTTTAAAAATATTCAATGAAAAACAAAAATAGGCATAAAAGTACAATCATTGGCACCCTACAATTTGAGGTTGTATAGGAAAACATATGTAGTTATAAACAAAGTGTAAAGTGTTTAAACAGACTATTTCATTCATTATTAAATACCTACAACACTTAGTAAATCTGCATTTCAATCCATTATTTAGTTATAAAGCAACAAAATATACTTACCTACCCCGTGTCAAATTTTTTAGAAAACATCTAAAATTCAGCACTTTGTCCCACATTGTGGTGTTGCCAGATGTAAAATGTGTAGTTCAACTACTGGACTTTGCAGTGTTGTGAAAGAAAAATAAGAAATTGTAAAAAAGTACTTTCTAAGCTTGTGCTTCTTAATATTTGACTTTTTAATCAGGAGTGCCAATGATTAGTGCAGTGCCAGCATTAATACAGTTTACCCTAATATGTTTTACAAACGTTCAATATTGATGCGCAAATTCCACGCGATAGAGAAAGGAATTCTACAGCTCTAGTTAAAATATTAAGTGAAAATATTTATTCATCCAAGCGTTATGATGTACACCGTATTTGAAAATATAGTTTCGAGGTAAACGACTTCAAAGCTAAGTCCCATTTCCGTAATTATTCGAATTTCCTCACGATACATTATTGTAAATGTTCACGAAGCATGGGACTTTCAGAATTAATTAATAATAATAAAAAAATCGATTTTTCGAGATTTCAATAGTCCTGTACCCCCTTAAACCAAATTCTCATCGACTATCCGCCGTGTTTTACCTAGAAGCCACTGATTGTGAGACAGTTTCGATTGTCGCTTGATATTTAATGAAACGAGCCAGCGAAGCACGACAAAAGGATTAAAAGTCGGGAGAGCCCTGTCCGGAAATAGAAGGGATGGCGCTTCGGGCACGGAATACGCAGAAGCCGGGAAGCCAGAGACCGTGGGTGAGGGCTAGGCGGTATCTCTCGAAAAGGATCACGCTCCTGCGCCACTCTCGAGTCTCGACTCGCGTGGGTTTTATTCGTTATTGCTGATCGAGCGAGCAGCAGCCCACGCTCGACGCCGCGCCGCGCCGCGGCCGTCTTCGTCCTGTCTGCCCCCGCAGGTGCGAATCGCTCACTCTTCCTCCGAGCTGGCCGAATAACATCGACACGCCTGCCTCGTACCGCGCAAATCTCAGATCGATCTCCTTCAATCACGGGCTAATGCAATTACACGAGCTCGCGAAACGACTCGCGTTCCACATACTGTCAACTCCCAACGATCCTGTGGGTTCACCGCGGTTAGCACCGGAATACCTATCTTCGATCTATCCTAACGACTTCCATCAGCTACGGCAGAAATAGTTTGTTACCAGTGCCCGGGCTAAGCGGCACATTTGTTATGTATTTTACGGCTGGATCTGTTTGTTCAAACTGTGCGCGGGGGATGTTTCGTGTTAAATAATCGACTCCTGACGGCGCTCTAACAATATCGCGGGGAGGCTACTTGCGTTATCACGATATGGCCAAATATTCACACGCGTTACGAGCAAACACGGTGAGCCAATATTTGCTGTAATACTCTCACAATCCCTAGTTAACGTTTACCCTGCATGGATATGAAGCCCGAATCCTGGCCAGCGTGATACCAGCGTGATTTGAATATTACTCCGCTTCGAGCCTTTGAACGTTATTCAATGCCTTCCGCGCGCTCGAATCTAACGAAACGAAGCCTGGCCCTTAAATCGAATCGCATTTGCGAGCCGCTATCGAGCCCGATCCCACTGCCCGGGAGATCGTCTCGGTGTTACGCAATCGGCGGTGATCGAAGAATGGGAGTAGCCCCGAACGCGGCGGTGTTCTGAATGAAAATAAAGATAACGCTTCGTCATCGAGTGCCTACGCGCCAAGACTCGAGCGTTTCAGCGTTTTCGGATTTGCACGGTGCGAGCCCACGCGCCGCCCCGGCGTGCCTTTTATTTCCTGCCGCTTTCGCGTCGGTCTGCCCGACCAAACGAGAAGGAAAGACAAAAAGCGAGCGTGTACCGTCTATTGACGAGGCTGCCCACGCGATCGCCCGCACGCCTGCATTCATCGAGCATCGTGCGTGTAGCGTGTAGCCGCACAGGTGCTCACTCCACTCTCCGTCGATCCCTACTACGCGACAACGAGCCTGTGATTTTATTCCGGGCCGAGCTCTGCTCCCGAAACATTCCGAGTCTTCCAACCATCCAGTATCCTCTGCGCGTTACTCGCTCTCGGCAATCAGATGTTCAGTGTGTTTCTATCCCACGCTGCTGTTACTGTTCTATTTTCGACTAGAATTAATCCGGGAGAGGGTTCAGATTGAAAATTTCAATAGCCGATCCTCGAAGTTGTAAATCTCTTCGATTTCCATGATGCAAGCAGATTCCCGGAGATCTTCAATCTTCCTTCGTAGCAGCGGCGCCGCGGAACTGTGTAATTCATGAACTTCAGATTTTATATCGGCTTAGGAGAAGTTCCGAGTCGCCGCGAATCCCAAAACCTGCAAAGTTCCGCGGGGACCAAGCGACGAGTACCAAAATTGAAAGTTCGTGGATCCGGGGGACGCCGCTGACATTTTGAACAGTTCATTTGTTTCGACCGGAGGAACCTTGAACAAACTTGGAGCAGCCGGAGATCTAATTATGGGTAGCAGAAGTTTCTTCGATCGGTGATCTGGATGGCTCGGAAGATTCGTCGAACATCAGGCATCTTCGAGGAATTCTATCACGTTCCCAATTGGAAAACAGAATCCCTGAAGTTCGTCTTCTTTGGATGAAGAAGAACCGAATCGGGGAGAAACCGGAACGCGTCTCGAATCTCGTCGCTCCCATCGGCGAAGCGTGTGCGCGCACGCGCGAGAAACACGCACACTCACCCACGCCGCTCGAGCAGTTATTCAGCGAATGGAGCGGCGATTTTTCAACGAGTTCGAACCATGAATGGGCGGCCGGTGTTGTCGGCGCTGATTCGCGTTACAGTGGAGCCGCGACGGTTCCCCCTTTTTTTCGTCGGTTCTGCGGACGCTTGGCGCCATCCCAGGGACGCCGGTTTCCTTCTCGCAATCGCCGAAGGAATCGAAAGACGAGACGCGAGGGACAACCGTCCAGCTACGCTCGAAACAATCGCGGAGGCCGCTTTCAATCTGCGTCGTCCATCTACGCGAGCTTCCCAGAAAACGGTGCGAGATCGTATCCTGGATAACGGAGCAACCGAAATTCTCGCCATTCGAATGCGTCGGAAGAGGGGGTTTATCGATTCGTTGACTAATCCCTGCTGAAACATCGAGCAGAAAATTCGCCAGGTGAAGCGGCCAACTGTCCCCGGAATTATTCTCGCCAACCCATCCAGTGGACAGTTCCAAACTCCAGCTGAACTTCGGCTGCTAGTTGAAACAGTTTGCGGGTGCAGAGCCGCGCGGGAATTCTGTCGGCGTTAAGTTTGAAATTTGGAGACGGACATCGGCACGAAGGAGGTGCAAAGCCTACTAATGCCTCGTCATTACGATACTGCTCGGCGAGTTAATAACTCCGTAATAACTGAAGGGACGCGGCTAAGCTGCAGCCAAAGTGGACAGATTACATGTGTCGGTTAAGGTGGGGAGCGTAAACGGTCCCCACCGCTGGCTGTAATTTTCTTGGTCGATCAGGATAATTGCATCCTAACGACAGGCTAATTTCGAAACGCGGCTCCGTTTCGCGCCGCTAATTCGGCTCGGCCCGCATTGTCTCCGCGCCTACAAAACGAATAAATTATTTACGATGGGCTTGTTCCCGTCTATCCCGCCCCAACAACTTATCTACATTCAAAAGGTACCGTAAAAGTGGGGCTCTACTCTCCGTTTCCGCTGGAGGAAAAACGGCCACACCGCGAGCGTGGCCATTGCCGACTCGACGACGTGGGATTCGAGACTCTGCCCATGAATGAAGTCATTATTTACGTTAATATTCCTCGTCGCTCTGCTGTAATTGGTACGGTGAAAGCATCGGCGCAATTTCTCACGCGAATCGTTCGATAAAAATGCGAGTGTTCGGTGTCGATCGGGGAACAGGTGAAGAATGAGAAAATTCCCGCCTGGCTTCTATCTATCACTTTCGAGTTACTTTTGTTCGTGGACTCGTCGCGCCCGGTCCTTGGAGCAGAAGCCTCGCCCCTTCGGCCGCAGGCGGTTCCGTTAAGTGCACAAATAGTCTCGAGTTACGATTCAGAGATGAACACGGGAAGAGATTAAAGCGGATAAGAGCGAGCGAGGGAAAGCAAGCGTGTGACATCGGCCGGTACTTCGGGGTGATCCCCGTCCGAAGTGTCGTAAAATGCTAATCGCCCTCTTATTTATGCCTCCCTCCCCCCCCCGGAGCGCCTTAACGGCTGTTAAAAACCCGAGTTGCTTTTTAATTAATGCCGATAAACATTTCGTTTACGTCGACGGAGATGCGACCGGGCCTGTAATTGATTGTCATCTCGTAAACGCCTGGCCACTGGCATAAATATGCGCCTCCTCTGATGCGCCACCGTTTCCACCTCCTCCGCGGCAGATTCTGCTGATCTTATCGGGAATATCGGCGCGACGCGAAGCCGCCGCCTGGCCGACGGCCAAGTGACATAATTTTTCGCCACGCTTTTTGACGTACCGCTCGCGAGCCAGTCGCCGATTCGGCAGAAATCCAGCCGAGCGATTTCGCGTCACTGCGAGGCGGGGGTGCTAGCTCCGACCAGCGTTCATCCACCGTGCCTCCGTACCTTTCACTTTTCTCCGCGAACTTACATAGACAACGCTAACGGCCGCCTCGATAAAAGAGTTCAGTGGCAATCAAGAAATATTGCGTCGCTGGCATTCGTCGGTAAGAGAATAAAAGAACGAACGACGAGGCAATCTAACCGCTGCTAGACGTTTCCATCGGGATCGAGTACAAAT
The DNA here is from genome assembly GCA_929108735.1 of Andrena dorsata. Lineage (NCBI taxonomy): Eukaryota > Metazoa > Arthropoda > Insecta > Hymenoptera > Andrenidae > Andrena > Andrena dorsata. The sequence continues at coordinate 77,362,633 of OV815488.1, read as the reverse complement.
AATCCAGGGACAAGCAGGATAAGACGGGGCCGTAATAGACGAGGAATCTTTGCTGAGTAATGCCGCGGCGTAATTCGTCCGTCGTCCTGGTTTTATCGCCGCGGATGCATTGTCGAGTGCGGTTTCCAAACTCACCCCTGACGTTCGGTCGATGGAGGCGAGCCTCGGGGACGATGTGCACAACGGCGATGAACGCTTGAAGCATCAATGGGTAGCGCATGGTTGCGGCTGAACCGGAAGCCGGCTCTCCAATAAGTCCACCGCGTCTTCCGTCCTTTAAGCTGTCACTCGGTGACCTGCAATAAATAGAAGTGAGCATCTTACGAGACGTATGACTGCGCGGATCTTTTATCCGCTGAAAAGCTCCCCTTCACGTTTCCCGGGCAGATGCTTGACGGCGGTATTCTCCGCGAGTCTCTGCAGGCCCGTGCGTTTTAATTTCTTGCATTCGACGCGGGCAGAGTATTAAAGCCGAAATTCCTGGTCCAGAGGCTTCGAGGAGAGGCCCGTGGACGTTGCCGCAGCAGCTTTGCCTTAAGATATGTACCTTGTTACGCGAGGTTTTCATGGTCCAGCAAGTAACGCTTGGTAGTTATGGTAATCGGATTTGGTCGGACCATGCCCGGCCCTGTGACTCGACCTGACAGCCTGACAGTGTTGACCCTTTCTCACAGTTCCTCACCGAACAGTAGGATTTACCGCGCACCCTGACTTACATCTGTTACCACGAACGATTATTTCTGGGATTGCCGCTCGAATTCAACGGCGACGAGCTTTGGTAGTCGTCGAAGTGCTACGTATCACAGGCAACTTAAACAGGCAACGAAATTGGTAAGTCGGCACGGAATTAAAGGTAGCCAGGAAGAAATGTTAATTGCCGCGCAGATGCGTCAGAAGCTGGTTCTCGCCGACTGCTAACCCCGGGGGACTAATTACTGATTTCGTAGACAGAGGGAGAGAGTTAATCAAGTGACTTTGATTTCCCCGAACCCTTTCAGTATTCCGCAGCGTTTCGCGAGGGACGGCTGCGACCCGTCTCGGCGACTCGCTAATTAGAACAAGAGTCTATCGTACGTGCGAATGTCCCGCTGCACCTTGTAACCCCTGCAAAATCAATCGGTAAACCGAGCGCCCCACCCCTAATTTTTCATCGAAATCCTGCGGGGATCGAACCCCCTACTACTCGCTCGTGATAGAGCAAGCATTTTTCACGTTAATCGCGTCACGAGAATCCGGAGTGCAACGGCAGCAGAAGAAAGCTCTCTTACATCACAAACCACACAGCAGACACTCTATACACGCTAATCTAATTAAAAATTATCTGCGTTACAAGCGTGTAGGCGGTTTACCATTTTCTGGAACGCATAAGAACACCCACTATGATAGCCAAAGTACCCTCGTACCCATCGCAATATCGTCGGTCGCGACTCGATAAATGCGGGGCTTGTTTTGTTCCCCACGAATCCTTGCGCTGAAACGTTTTCACGCGAGCGTGTAAATACCCGCGTGTAATTCCAGCTGGTATCAGATGCGGCCACTTAGGACGCGACCGTGGAATATTTATAAGAGAGGCGCGGTTTTAAAGCGTCTCCTGTCGCCCGGATTGAGTTGTCGCTCGTGTAATATGCCACACAAGACGAGGACGTCGCCGGAGATTAACGACACGAGCGCCGTTCCAAACCACGGGAGGAATTGTCTTGGGTGTTCGTGCTCGGTTCTTCTGCCCGGCGTTCCTTTCTCCGCTGGCAAATTAGACATGTGTTCCTGGGATTTTATCGCGCCCGTAAAAATAGTGTATTTAGCGCGGCACAGTTGCTCGGGCGAGGATAGGATCGTGGAGCAGAAAAGCCGTGGCCATCCCGATCGCGAACAATGCCGATAGTCCAATTTCTATTTCTCATCGTCAGCATTTCCGCGCAATTATCGATGCATTATCGGTTTTGCCCGGGGCAAAATTCAATTGATTCCCCGTGTCGTCGTGCATTTTCAAAACAAACGTTTGACTGGCGCCGAGTTGCAATTTGCGAGCATAATGGCGACGCTCATCCGAACCTCAAATTTCATTACATCCCACCGTTTCATTCGCGGACTGAAAATATCGCCACGGACGCGTAAGCGCTCCCCCCCTTCGAAATCCAATAATCCGCGGTATTTATATTATTCTAGCGAAAGTTCAAGGGGTCGTGCTTAAATAACGAGAGGCTCTTTTGAGGGGAGGGGTCGCGAATTTCTTACGTTTTCTTGGAAAGGGGAAAGAGGGTGTCAGGTAGCGTTTTACGTAATATTTCAAAAAAAAAAACGATGCTTCATCGTACACAGGAAACCGAGATAAATTGCATTATATAAACCTTTAAAAGTATTTTAATACCTGAGAAAATACAATGCGAAAAATATTACATAAGGGGATTGGAATATAAATTCTTAGGAATTCTTATACTGGGGGATGGAGAGGGTAAGAAATTGCCAAAATGACCCCTACGTAATTTGAAGATGGCCCTCAGGTTGTATAAGCTGTTATTAAAAAATAACTGCACTGCTTCATTATTTTCCAGGCTTTCCGACCGTTCGAGTGAAGATGGTGAAAATGAAAGACTCTTCCACTGAAAGCAGGGAATCACGTGGGAAATTGACAGACGTCGAGGGTGACGATGACGCGAGGAAACGATCCGCAAAGTGAGAGGCACCGGAAATGCGTTCCAGCGGGCACTGGAACGCGTGGGTAAACGCGTGTGAAAATGCGTATACCAAAAGGCACGAGCGAGAAAGCAAACAAGCAGACTAACCAACGAACTCGTTCGAACGGGATTTACTCCTACGAATACGTATCGGCGCTCGCCTCCAACTAATTCGCCAATGTTAATGGTAGCTAATTGACAGGCAGCTCGAGAGCGGGGATTGCTGGAGCTGTTCGAGATGAAAACGGCGCGGCTGTGTCGGCCGTTGTGCAAGCCGGCTACGCGCAGATCGATTTTTCTGCAAATCTTCTTGTTCCACTTGTTTTGCAGGGAATCAAGACACGTCGAAGACAATAATTTCACCTTCATTCTCAAGGGGAACGTGCAGCTCGAAAGCATATTTTTATTCTACTTAGTTGCTTCCAGAGATAATAACATGGTAATGATTGAAATCAACGCGGCGGTTTCAAGCGTCTCATCCTGCACAAGAAATTTGAAAAACTTCCACGCGTTTCGAGGTTGATTTAAAGGGAACGGCACTTCCTGCGCGCCACCCAGAAATTTTCATTCACGAACGTCCGAGGCTCGTTTCCACGGGCGTAATAAACATGTCCGTCGAAGATGAATGCGGAGGTTTAATTATTATCGATGAAACGTAAGAAGATGCAGCGCTCGGGGCAATGATAATGAAGCCACCCCGTGTCCGACTACAATCGCGATTCCGTACTTTATAATCCCCCTTTCAGCGGGGCTTGACCAACTTATTCGTACGCGGACGCATCCGTCATCCGTTTTCCTTCCCTTAATTTAATCTCGTCGCGAAGACTCGTTTTTCACCCACCGTTTTCCCGCTCCGATTCCTCGCCTCGTCGGCACTGTTGGTCTTCCGCGAGGGCCACGATATGGCCCCTCCTCGTGTCACTTCCGAATTGATTCACGGGCAACGAATTCACACCGCGCGCGGATAATACGATATCCGACGGTTCGTGAATAATTTACAGCACGGAGGTGGCTGAGCTCGGCAACAAAATGTCGCGGCGATAACGACACGCACGCCCGCGCCGAAAAACAACGGGGACGTCGTCGAATAAACCGTGATTCACGCCTACTCGGGACGCGATGCAAAGCAGAATTTATTCCTTCCGCGCTTTCTCGCGCGACCATACACTCGCGTAGCCCCGCTACGTGTTTAGGATGGCAGAGAATTGATTAAAGCAACCAGAATAAGAACGGTGGGAGCGAAGCTGTGGTGGAGGGACCGAGTGGGAAACGGAGGTGGCCTAAGGGCCAAGCGTGTACCGGCCTTAAGAGTTCATCTGGATGGCGAGTACGGAGGCGACCGCGTTGTCAGGTAAATATTCGCGTGTGATTTATGCGAGGTTCGCGGCCACAAAGCGCGTACAACGGCCGAGGCGCCGCTACCACGGTGCTCATTGTTTCCCGAGTGATGGATCGAAGTAGAACAGAAAGGTTATTTACGTTTTCAAATTAATCACGACCACTCGCCGTCGTTCGACGCCGGGAATGTCGCGACGCCCCTTTTCTTCGGGGATGCCGTGCCTCGCCTCTTGAACAGCTTCCACGTCCACGCGCGATTTCACGCGGATCTTTATCGAGCGCAGGCCACGCAAATTTCCCTTCGCCGTAAATCTAGCGTTTTGGAAAATCAGCTTCTGCCGACGCGACGCGCAGGCCGACTCGATCCCCCATTAACACAACTTACGCGCCGATTATCGCACGGCCCGTCCACGATCATTTCAACCTGTAAACGCATTCACGCACCAATGAAACGAATTCGTGCATCGTTTGCTCTTTGAAACGTTATTGCGCATTTGTACGCGTTGAAAATCGGAGCGCGGAATAATTAATCAATTTAATGGAATATTCCTTTTGTGCATTAACGGCTGATGAATTTTAAACGGGCTCGTCGAAATGCGCGGTATGGCAGTTAGCTCTTTCGCAGTTCAGGGCTACTATCTTCTCTGCTTTAACAATTGCGCGAGACAATTTGGTTACAGGATTTTGTTCTTAATAGTGTTCTTTATGCTTGCACATCTTCCGCGCAAGTGTCGATTTTTATTCCTCCAGTGGAGAGGAGAATTGAGGACTGTGTAGTAACAGGGGTGCATCTCCAATTTTGACAGTTTTTGAGTTATGATGTGTAATATGTGTACAATAATATTCTACATCGTTTGGCACACGTTTCATGCAAATCCGATAACAAATTAGTGATTTATTGTGTGCGAGACACGAATGTTTCAGATTTGAAAAACTTATAAACAAGAACTTATCAACTCAATAACTACTACTTATTGCGTAAGAATATATATTTTTCAATTAGTGTTCTCTCTTTAATTTTATAAACAGTTTTTTCTAATTTACTTGAAGTTGGTAGAGATGGGGCCGCACCCCTCTCGCTGCAAGGTCCTTAATTGTTGGGCGCGATCGTCCAACGAAGGGATAGAATTACGTTACATGTTAACGATAATTTAAAAACAAGCAGAAACACCAGGATATTACAGGATGTCTGGGCGCCCCTTCGCGTACGCTCCACCTTAACGATTTAATAATTGCTCGGGTCCCTTCGTATTCGGTACGACTCGGTCATTAAGTGCAACGTAATTTGTTAGCCTCCCTGGACTTTGATATGAAACTTCACCCGGTTGACGAGGGCCGATCCGTTTGCTTTCACGTTATCATTACCGTGTAACAACATAATGACGCGAGGAAAGCGTCCCGTTCGCGACGATTAGTCCGCCCGGGATACGATAATCACAGGGTTTTTTGCTCGAAACAAGACATTAACCTATTTCGAGCGGGAGTTGCGCAACTGACAAAACCCGCGCGCCAAGAATTTCAAGAGCATCATCCTCTCCGTTGCATCCCCCGACGCCCGCGAACGCCGGCAAAAATCCACGTGAATAGGGCTAGACTTCCTAGCCGAAGGAATCGCGGAAACGCTTCCCCGTTTTCTAGCTTCCCGCGAGCTTGGAACGCGAAACGTTACAAGAAACTTTCCTCGGTAGCTTCCCTACTCCAATTAACCGCCAAGATTCCCGTTAAACAGCGTCTGGATCGCGTTTCACTGGCCCAGGCGAGGCGAGTCGGAGTTAACGCGTCGCGAAACGAGCAGAATGCCTGTCGAGCGTAATTTCCTCGCGATCCTTCTTCCGCGCTCAACGATCCACGTCGCTCGTTAAACACCGGCAAAGAAGATGATTGGACGTGCACGTCGAGTTCGTGTCATAGGTGATCCGTTTCCTCCGGCCGCGCTTTCTGCCGCGCGCAAAAACACGCCCGGTCACTCTGTCAGGCATCTCTTCCTCCACGACGAATCCGCGTGTCGTCGCTTCACGGCACCGAGGGACGCTGTGCACTTAAATGGCCGCCAGAGATCGTTTAAGGAACACCAATTCTTCACGGATTCCCTACTATCCATTAACGCGCGGTGCCGCGTTAAAAGGACGGCCAGCGAGCTCGTTCCGCGCCGCGGCAAACGCTAGAATTTCTCCTTTTGTCGGAGCGTAGTCATTAAACTTTCGCGACCAGCGAACTCGCCTCTCCTAATCCAAAGCTGCTGTCAAACGGCGAGTCCACGAACAGGGGGAATGATTCACAACAGAGTTCTAGTTTCGATCCACCATTGTTCTCAGTTCTCGTCTGCCGGTTTTTTGTTGGAAATATCGATTTCTGCGAGTGACGAGAGTCGCGATCCCGTTCGTGGGTAAGGTTCGTAGACGTTCGACGTACTGGATCCGTTAGTACAATGCCTGTATCGTTATTGCAACGATCGCGCGTTTCACTCGCGCGGAAGGTGCGTTTTTATGATTTTCAGGAGAAATCGAGAAAGCCGCGAGAAACCATCCGCACAGTTTTGTTAATCGTTACTCTGTCGCAGGTTCTTCCAGTTTGCAGGCTATTCCGACCCTGCTGTGAGCGAGGATGCTACGGCAGAGCATGGAGTAAGTAATTTATTATAATTCAAAGGCAAATTGCACGAATAAACAAGGCTTTTGATCAATTTCGCTGGTATTTGTGGGTGCGCGAGATCGACGACGCGCTTTAGTATGCGTGACCGCGTAACCGATCAGTTTGCACCCTCTTTTGCATTCTGAATGACGTAACCGTTAGCACCGTTGCCGTGGTCCATTTAGTTATCCTTGCAGAAGCTGATGCTGCCCCCTAATCACCGAGCAAGCAAATGACATAGAAGCGAGCGCCGACGCCGACGGCAGGTGCTCTCCATGATATTAATCCCCGACGCACGGCGGGCGATCGAGCGTGCGCAAAGAATGTCCATAATTCTGCCGATAATTTTCGGATCCCCGGTTAATCGGCGCCTCTCGGAGGCGAGCGAGTCGAACGGCACAGTTGACGGCGTTGACACTTTTGCACGCGATAAATCACTCGAGCCCCGAGGAGCTACCGAGACCAGTTGCTTTCCTGGCTAGCTCCTTCGATTCTTTCGCGAAAAGCTGTCCCCCCAGATCCCTCGATTACTCTCCAACGTTTTTTCAACGCCTCTAAATCACTCCGCAAGTGCGACTTGTTGGAAAATTACTGGCGAGGCTCAAAATCCGCGAATGATTTACCGGGACGCCTGCCCGAGCGCGCGATAACCGGCGCAACTGTTTGGAAATGGTAAATATTGTGCTTGGCGATTTATTTGATATCGAAATTAAACAAACTCGGATGCTTTATGTGGACAGTTGGAATTATTAACGATTGTGGAAATCATTTGCTTTGTATCATTACTACAGACACTTCGCGCGACAAAAACCATCTCGTTCATTTGTAATAATTTCGGTGAATCTGTGGCCCCGTTGCGTTTCGCGATAATTAATTTTTCGGGGGAGCAATTATGCGATCGATTCGGAGTGTAATTCAACCGAGGTTGCAAAACAAATTGATGAATGATAGTTTAGTAAAACTTTATACACTAGCAGAGGCTTCGAGGCACCCTGTAGTATTCGCCAGAGTTACTCTGCGCGTTGAAATACACCGAACACGATCGTTTCTGCGAAGATTCGATTCTCGCGGCTCCGGCGTCGCACCGAATTCAAGGAAGAAGGAACGTTGATGGGGAAATTCGGGTGGTTACAGTACGTACCCATGGATCGTGGCGTTCTGGTGGTCACGTGGTGGCGGTGCACTATTCCGAAACACCTGCGCGCACGTTCTCCGCAGTAACGATGCCGAAGAAACGGCGCGGCGGAACGAAGCAACGAAGAAACGAAGAGACGAAGCACTGCCACGACAGAGACACCTCGTTGCTCAGCCTCCCCCGCGGAGGACAGCTCCGCTCTCAGGCGAGCGGCCGCGTGCAGCGGTACATCAGGTTGGTCGGTCGCGGTCGGTTCATCACCTAACAGTTCACTTTGCGCCGGAAGTGGCCCGATGTGGATCACGAAAACGCGCGTCTCCCCGAGGGGACTCGTGGGGGAGGGCCCGATACGCGAGTAGGGGGAGTGTGAGGGAACACCGTGCGCGTTAGGGGAGGGTGGGGACCAGACGAAGGAGAGAGAGAGAGAGAGAGAGAGAGGGGGGGAGAGGGGGGGGGGGAGAGAGAGAAAGATAGGAAAGGGGGTGATACAGTGTACGTGGACACACTGCTGATGGACCGGTGGACTGGTGGAGGTGTGCGCAGAGAGGTGGAGGCAGGTATGGAGAACGGAAACGGTGCGAAGGGGAGCGAGCGGGAGGAAGATAGAGGGGAATAGAAATGACGGGACACGGATGCCGGTCCGGCGGTGAAGTCGTGGGCACGATCGCCGTCACAACACTAGTGGCCTGGTACACTCTTCCGATGCTACGTACACACGATACGATCCTCCTCTCCGTTCCTCCGTCTTGTTCCCTCTCGGTCGGCTGGCCCTGCGCTCGCCTTCCTCCCGCCCCGTCTACCACTCTCTCTCCCTCTCTGTGTACGTATACTCTCTGTATGGACACGTATGCGTACGATACGCGGATTACGTGTGCCTCTACTACCTCTGCTACCTCGCGGGACCGATCTCGCCTCTCCTTTCCGCCTCCTCCGGCTCGGTTACTCTTAACAGAGAACTCTCGGAGGTTCCCTCCTACCTTCTTGGACCGCCACAAAAGTACGGGCCGAGAACCGAGAACCAAGAACCGAGACAGGGCAATCTACTAGGTAAGACTAGTTCCTCCACCCAGTCGTGGACCCGTTTTCTGTCCGGCCACTCTCCCTCCCTCTTTCTTCGCCTCTTTCTCTATCCCTCCCTCTCCGCGAGACCCCCGATCACGCCTTCTCTTCCTATCCGATGCTCTTTTTATCGTCTCCGTCTCGGTCTCTCGTCCGTTTCCTTCTCCCTCTTCGTCACGTCTCGGTCTACCTTGCCCTCTCCCGCGACTTTGGCTCTCCTTCTCGCCTCTCTTTCGTCCTCAGCCTCTGCTCGCGCCCGAGGAATCTGTCTCCCTTTACTTCTCGCCGCGGCTTTATCCACCTCGACCTCCGTCCGCCACTTTTTAACAAGCTCTTTGCCCTTCCCCTTCGCGTAGGCTGCCTCTTCGGAACGTCTCCTCGCCCTTCCCGCCGCGTCCCTCTGCAACTTTGTTCGCCAATTTATTTATACGTCCGCGTCACGCGGTACCTATTGCGAAATTCGTTCCCCCCTCCCTTCCAGCCGCCGGTCTTGCTCGCGATTCATCGTTACGCCCGTTTATTCGCGCCAACAATTTCCCCGTGTACCTGCGTAGTCGCTTCCAGGTCGCTTCTGCGGACCCTGCGCCTCCCTTTCAGCTCTGACCCTGGCGATATCGAACCCGAAACTTTCATGAAAAATGTCGGCCCCCGTGGATCCACTTCGGAACTTTGAAGATTTCACCCTCAAACTTGTGCGTACTAATAACGGAGCGGCCTGTACATATTACAACTTTACCACCTCCCATTCCATTCCGTTCATATTTCAGCGGATTTTTTTTTTGTTTTCTTTTTCAGAGTGTATCGCGCGGACTCTCCTCCCCGCCCTCCCTGTCTTTCCGTCCCGTGCCGGTCCGCTTGTTTCTCCATCGAATTTCCTTCCCGTTTGTTTCACCTTCGACTCGTTTTGCTCGTTATACGTTGCGTGCGCGCGTACCGCGGGCATAAATCTCTGACGCGTCGCGAATTTTCTCTCCTTCGCCCCTTCTGTCGTCTTTATTCGCGCATGCACGTCCGCGATCAACCACGCGCGAATAAACTTTGAGAATCGCCGCGATTCATACCTCGCGAGAATAGACGATAAATACTCTCGTTTCCTCTCTCCCTCTCTCTCTCTCTCTCTCTCTCTCTCTCTCTTTCTCTTTGACTCCGCCTCGCCTCCCTCGAGATCGGCTTCATTCTTTCGACAAGTTCATAAATACCCACGAACGGCCGATTGTTTCTCTCGGTCTCACCGCGCCGTTTCGCGAATTAGCATAAATTTGCCGTTGCGTGGCTCGCCGCCGTTATTGTCATCCGCAATCTGCCGCTACCTCTGTCATCCAGCCTTAGTTAGCTCGCGACGATTCGAGAGATTTTAGTTCCCATTTCTCCCGACGAACCGGCCTGTAAATCAAAAGGGACGATAGAGGCACCAGCTGCGGTATCCAGGGTGATCGCGATGAAAGGGACACCCTGTACCATTCGCGCGAATTTTATGCATACAGTCCCCGCCGATTTCGCTGGAACGCGACGTTACTCGATACGATAATTGTGCATTTCAGGAATCCCATGCCGCATGAATACGATTATAAGAGCGTCGTTCAATGGAAACGGCTACCACGTGGGGCAATTTTCTTTGCGCCCGAGCCGCGCAGGAAACATGCATACCTGTTGCGACAGAATTAATTGTGGCCAAGCGATTATACGATCGAAACGTCGTTTTAGAATAAATATGACTTGCAACAAACGCGCTCGAGCGTCGAGTTCGTTGGCAACTCTTTTTGCGGATCACCGCGAAACCGCTCCACCGAGGACACCGCGACGTATGAAAATTCCTGTCGCCTATTTACGCACCGCGCTCCTTTCCACTCCTTTTCGAATCTCCAAGCTGTCGAGTAAAAGGGAAAAGGTCGATGGAGGGAACTTGCAAGAGTTTCGCGCGAAAAATAATATTGCCTCCTAATTGTAACTATCTCGAACATAATCGTCGCATCATTTTTTATTGCACGATATCGCACCAAGTTACGACTACTTTAACGTCCCTCTTCTTTCAGCCCCTGTCCTCAGCGTTTCTTGATCCTTTCTAGATAACGACTTACCTTGCCCCCCTGGAAAGTTGGCTTCTCCAAAGACTCGGCGTCCCTTTTTGCCTCCTTGGCTCGCAAAGATTTATCTCCATTGAATTCCAGCTCCTCCCACCCCTCTCAACAGTTTCCCACCTTCCAAGCATTCCCTTTTCACTCTCTTGCCACATCTTATTTTTAGTACTCGCGATTTCAGCCCTTCTCATTCATTTGTCATCGAAATTCTTGCAGCAGCGCTTGGGATCATTTAAAATATAAATGAGACGCTTGCGTAGGTAACGTGAATCCTGGATGATTCGCCGAATGACACGGCGTATCTTCGAGTCGCAAATGGAAGATTGCGTTGCTGCTTGGATCCGCGTTTTCGGGCCGATAAAAGTGTATGTATACGAATGCGGCGCGGCGTCTGGAAGCAAGGAAGTAATACGTTACGGCGCCGTAACGCACCGTGAAGGATTAAAGTGACGTCACAATGAAATTGAAAGGTATCGGTTTCAAAGCGCATCGTGTCGTTGCTGCATCGTATACAATGATAGCGTGGAATACAATAGCCTGTATACAAGGATCAGGCGTGCACTGTTACCATCCGTTGAAATACCTCTGTTACTCGTATCCTCTGTAAAGGGGCTGTTTGGAACAGTTTCTATAACTCGCGGGGGTTCCAGAAACGCGTAGAATTACTTCCTTCCACTTCTTGTTTTGCCCGTTTGAATCGTACGTTCAATACCTACTACAAAAGCCACTCAAAAGAATATCGAAATAAGAGCATTCAGTTCGAAGCTCTTTATCGGATTGTTTCCCTCTGTAAATCGCTTTCTACCCCCTTAATGTTTTATCTAACAGAAACTCGCCAAGGCTTCTCCGTGTTTTTAATACACTCGAGAATAATAGAGAGCTTCCTGTGGAATATAATGTTGAATTTCTGACCAAGAATTATGTAAACGACTGTTACCGACAAGCCCAAAGTACAGGCCTGTAACAGGCATGGAGCCTGAAATTTGGAAACACGCAATAGCTTGCGTGAATCGTTAAAATTCGGCAGCTAATGGGCTACTAATCGTCAACGGAAGATGTACGATCTTGAATAGGACTTTCTGGATAATAAGCATCTGGTAGCTATTCACGCGGCCTACGAACTCGTTCGCGTGGGTCGACCATCCGTGGATTTTAGAATCGATACGACCTTCGGCTGCAGCAGCTGTGCAGGATCAACTGGAGCACCGGCGCGCTTGCTACGCGCTCCTACGACACTTCAAATTCCATCAAGCGGTTCTTGAATAAAGTACCATTAAAGTAGATCAGACAAGTGTGACAGATCTTCAGATGCAGAAACTCCACGGCTTCAGTGCCAATTGCTAAACAAACACCTCTCGTTCGTTGGCCAATTCTATTTCAATTTATTTAATTAAGACACGGAGCATCTCGGCCGATCTTCGTAAGCTCAGCATCGAAAGCAGCCGCAATAGACAAAACGGCGTGAATTCGTTTGTGAATGAAGCCGTAGATAACTAAAATGGCGTACGGGGACCACCCACTCCATACTGGCGATCGACGTGGTTTCCGCTCGAGTCGTCGAAACGCAGCCGAGTCCAGGTAAGATTCGTTCTCTCTCGCGCGTGTGACAAACGATCGGCCATAACGTCGAATTAACTTCCAACCGGTCGGCGTACGTCTGATTGAGTCTACCGGACCGTATCCGCCAGGATGCATTCAGTCCCTCGTTCCTACTTACATAGTCGGTGGTAATCAATCGACTGTAAAATACTTGCAAGTAGGGTAACGTCGAGTTGTCGAACTCTTTTGAACGACGCCACGTGTCACATCCAGTTGCAGTCGTCTTGAACCGAGTCCCTTGACCTTTCCAAAGGATCTTCGTTGCTAAACGCTTTTCCAATCGATGCGCTGGGTATACACGCGTTTGCGTAAGCTTTGCGGTAAATAAAAAATTACAGCAAAAAATAAAAGTATAAGAAGTAAAAGTTGCTTTAACTTTAGATTATTTGACGAATAAAGTTAAAGTTACAATTACGATTATAGTTAAAGTTGAAAAATTCATTCAACGGTCAAATTGGAACGCTCAACGAATAAAAAAATTAACTGTATTCGTCGAATAAAGTAAACCCGGGTCGAAACATGGCGAATAACTTTTTTTAGCTTTCATTCCGTATTCGAAATTCGTATTTAAATAAAAAATTTTCCCAGGTCTGAGCTACTCTCGGTGGCTCCTACTGCGTCAGAGTTTGAGAATTGGTCAACAATTCACAACTATCAGAGCGTCGCGGTGTTAATGTTGTTGCTTCAGTACCTTCGTTTGATCGGAACTAAAACGCAGTGGAAGAAGCCAGTGGCTGTTGAAGGTAATGGGGATCGATGTAAAGCGGTTCGTAAATAGAGACGCGATTACTAAACTTTTCGCAGGGTCGTTAAACACCAGCATCGCGAGAGCTGGAAACTTTAAGTCTCGCGACTTTAATCTCTCATTAGAACGGTAGCGTGCAAAGCGAGGCAAGTTGTAAGAGCGAATGATGGGCGACGAGGTACGTCGTAAAGAGAGGCGAGAAGATGCGAGCGGTTGATGGAAACGGGCGGTGGTTGTTGTCGCTCGTTTAGCATCGTCTACACGCGCCCACGCGCTCCAAACGACCAACAGGTTGTTAGTTTCGGACAGAGTGTCGGCGTTTTGTATTTTATCGGCGCTGAGTTTCGCTTCGGCCAGCGAAACGGCTAAGTGGAAATCTCGCTTTCTGGTGGATCCAGTTGTGTGTTTCAAGTGAATTGTAGGATCGTTCGCGTGGAAGTATCCGGAGTATGATTCGGAACCAGTCACAAACATTCTGCTCCGGGGATGTTCCGTTGCGAGTTCCTCAGCGCGATGTCCGCGAAGGCGTAAAAGGCTATTCGATATAGATAGCGCGGGACTAACACAAGTCGAACATTCAGACCAGCAGCGTGCTTAAATGTTCCTGCGAGTTGTCAACCGCGCGTAATTAATTCGACGCGAATCGTTATCTACCAGGCTAACGGGATGAATTATTCGGAATGCGGCGGTAACGGCACGGAAATAGCGGATCATTATACACGCATATTTGTTACCTACTCAGTGTGCATTAAGCTAAGAGATAAAAAGCAAGCTAAACAGATACACTATCTATCGCTTCGGCCTGCGAAATTCAATAGACGCGCTCGGCACGCGCGGCCGCCAATTAAACACAGGCGCAATTTATCCTTGCCAATTCTGCCAGCATTCCGCATCACTCTTGCCTGCTTTTCGATCATTGGGGACCTTTTGTGTTCCTGCTGCCATCCCACGCGCCTCGCACCCATCTTACATTGCCAATTTACTGTGAGTGACTTTTAATAGCCAGAACCTTTAGGCTTCATCTGGACACCGTTTTGTGCCTACGCAGCTCCGCGCTGGTGGGGATGATAAGCACGCTCCTTGGTAGGAACGCATCCTAGACGCATCCGTCTATCCTAGCAATTTCAATGCCCCCGTTTTTCCTCCTCGTTCAGCTTACAGCCTTAATTATTTCCCGGCCAATGACCGGTTGTCATCGACAGCCGCAGTGACGAGCGCAAACGGACCACCCCGAAGCTTTTACCGTCCAGCTGGAGATATCCAGCGGCATACTCCATCTCTCTCTCTCTCTCTCTCTCTCTCTCTCTCTCTCTCTCTCCCCGCTTCGGTCCCTTTCGATCTTGCTGTCCCCGTCCCTCCGTCGCGGGGATCCGCTTGTCCGACAGAGACCGGCAAGTAAAACTGGAGCGGGTTTTACGCTGCTCTGTTACCGGATTACGTAAATGGGATGCGCCGAGTGGCGGCCGGTCTTTTTGTTTGTAATAAATCACCGCGACCACCGTGGGCTTCGAGTGGCGAGGACGTGAAAGCGAGAGGCGCAGGTAATTTGATGTACCGATGACATTTTTGCGTGTCGCCGGTAGCGCCGGTGTCCCCGCGTTATAGCCAGCTGGTAGAACGGGGTCATCGGCGATTTATTTTTCCAATATCGCCTCGGCCGGAGGTAAGTGCACCCGGGCTCGATGAAATTTCAAAGTCCACTGCCTCGAAATCGAAGCCTCGCGTCGCGCGAGTCAAAGGAACGTTTTCGTAGGTGAGTAGAAAACGTCAACGATTGTCGCGAATGTTGGATTGTAAATTCGTTGCGGCAAGAAGTCGCGCATCCTCGTTTTCGTCAGACAAATTTCCACGTACTTCCCTGACATTGCTTCGAACGCATCGCCATGTCTAAGCGAACGTTCGCTGACGGATGGTCGTTAAGTGGGTGTTCTACTGTGACATGCGATTTTTTAAAACTATTTTCAGGAATATTTTTATGCTGAACTTTTTATTATAGGGTAAGTCCGGGGGAGTTCGACCACCGGGAGAGTCCGGCCAGTGTTGATATTTTAAGGCTGACGCAAGATAGGGCACTGCGTGTCATTGACACAAAAGAAATGAATGCGCTTGTTGTTGATCTTGCATTGGCCATTGTCACAAATCCATATTTAAATTATAGGAAATACTTAAAACTTTATGCGAGTCTGAAAGTTTTTAGAGCAAGTTACAGTGCTGGTGATATTTGAAAGAGAGGTAAGTTTCTTTACACTATTTCGATATTCGGGGATATAATATGCATAAAACTACAGTGTCATCCCAACAATACGTATGTATTCGTTTTTAATTTATTTGGACAAGGTGGTTGATCACTACCTTGATTATGGGATAGTCCGGCCACATGTGTTTTTCTTACTTGTAAACCCATCTTCAGATTCGGGCAGCGAAAATTCCATTCTACAAGATAGTGATATCTCGTTAAAATACTGGGACGAAAACGAATGCGTGGGATGCGGAGAAAACTATTACGAAATCTCGAAAAGCGTTGGTTTCATGGTACTAGATGCTCCAAGTACTGAAGAAGACTGAAGAAGAAATAACATATTAATTAACTTCTTCGTGTATTATATTTTTTGTAAGCTACTTTTTGTTATTTTTCAAAGTCGGTCTCACCCGTAGTGGGTGGGCGATCTAACCCCGACACGCGGGTGAGACCGACCAGTTGCAGTGCCAATGTTTTTGGTTGAAAATGAAAAACAATATTTTAAATTATCGCACACTATAATTTATATATATCCTAAATTGCTTGGGCTCTGCTTTAATGTGCATAAAACGACAAAAAGGTGGAAAACGATGCTACAATTTCTTTTCCAAAAAGTGGTCGAACTCTCCTGGACTTACAATATCTTAAACAACGAATGAAAATTTTTTGGTTGGAAATATGAAATAAAGATCGCGTCGCAGACAATGAAAGCCGATCACTTCGAAAAAAGTTGCTCAATTTGTTTTGCAAACAGTTGTAGCGACGACAATTCTGCTTACAACTAATGTGATTGCTGCACCTCAAAGAAGTCTTTCCGACTTTCCCCGCCGGTTAGTTGGGTCAATTTTCCCTCTCTCCGACCGCCGCAGTGGAATACCCCCTTCAGTCGAAGAATCGTGTTTACAGGCACGTGTATCGCAATCGTGTCCAAAAACAGTTAAGAGAAAAGACGGTCCAGTTGACGGTTCCAGTTGGCCCGGCGTGGCCAAAAAGTCGACGAAAATTGACCTATCAGGCTCGATCCGGAGGCTGATTGAGCCCATATTTGGATCGAATCGGGTATAACCGTAGGAAGGCTCACGCGCGGGTCCGATCTACCGGGTGACACGGCCGCAAACTCAAACTCGTTTACCCGTCTCATTCGTCAAATTCTTTGATAGAGTAGACGCGCTCGCATTCGCCATTCCCTTTCCCGGATCAAATCGGATTATTCGCCCGTACCTTCGGGATCCCGATCAAACATTCAGAAACTTTCGCGTTGGTAATTGCGAATCAGCCTCCATTTCGCGCGGCGATCCCATCAAAAGGAGGACCTATCAAATGTGCATATTTTCCACTGGAACTGACGAAAGCTAAAAGGCATAAAGCAACGTATTTCGTTGGAAGGAGCATACCAACGAAATGGTTGGGTATTCTGGATTCCGCGAGAGATATACTTTGAAGGGGAATTAGAATCTGATTTAATTAAAGCAGGAAGTAACTCCATTTCTGTACCTGTCCGCTGGAGTGTGACATTATGAAAGGTCTTCTGTTGGTGGAATTTCAAAGGAATTACTTGGAATTGCCCGGTATATGGCTGGAGCAAGGCGGGATACGGTGGATCGTTCGTCACTCCGAATTTACTTACCATTTCGAGATCACGAGTCCCTAAAAGGATTATGGGTCGCTTTGTGATGCCGACGTCAGTGCTCGTCGTGCGCGTACGCGACTATTTTGGATTGCCGCAATTAATGATTCAACGGATCTGATCGATCGCTTGTACCAATTAAGATCCTGCCGAGAAACGAAAACTTGAGGAGGAAAGTAGTCCACGGTTTCGCGAAAATACTAAATTTTTCTTGTTCTCCATTCCTAATTGGAATTCTAATAATGTCTTGTCGAATAGAACATTTCCACACTGTAAAATATCGCGTGAAAAGTTGCACGTAGTTGCCTGTAGGGTAGATGTCCCAATTTTCATGCCCTGTGCCTATTACCGTGCCTTCATACTTAATGAAACCGTACAAAAAAAACCCGTACACATAACTAAGGAAAGAAATTTTTTTAATCAAGTTATACTATTAATGTATGTGTTACAAACGAGTAGGTTGCATTTTTAAACAATTAAAGCTTCTTTAAGTATAAAGGCACGGTAATTGAGACATCTACCCTAGTATGACTTGTCAGTGGTTACTTCACTTCCCAGTTGAAAGAAGAAGTAGATACAGCCAACCATGCACAGTCACTCGCCTAGGGTGTAGACTCGTTAGTCGCGATACTGGTTTTGGAGATTTTTTAGTATTATTTACCTACTTTATCCAAAGAATTTTGTTCTACGACATTCAAAGTGAATTTGATTGGTTAGGGGTTAGTTAATCTTCATCGACTTGTTGAAAATACATGTTTCGTTTAAAGTGCATAGCTAGAAATACTTGAATTATGTACCACTCCCCCAACAATCGAGTGATGAAATTACTTTGGTCACGTGAAGCCACTTGTCGTTGGAAGCCGAACAAAGTGCAACAAGTGCACTCGGAATGTTTGCTATTAGCTAAAGCTGGGCGTAAAATTGAACGACCATCGACGATAACGCGAATGGTAATATCCTTGCGATGACGCTCTTAGCTCTGTCGAAATTCGCCGAACCATGAATCTTGCACCAGTGGACTACACCTTTTATACATTTCAATGTGCATTTGTCTTGCCTTCACTTTAAGACTTTTTCCATTATATATCGATTGCTATTCGCAAAGATTCTCCACTGTCTTCTCATTAATACTATGCTTAAAAAACCTACCAGTTTTAGAATTACCGTCACGATTATGAAACGGATATTTCTATACTGAATGAGAAACAATTGCGCTAGGATTTAGTTGTTCGGGATCATCGGCCGACTTCAGGAGGAGTGCACGAAAAGCCATTCTGTCATGAACGGATACCAAGCACTTCTGACGTTCCTCGGCATCTTCGCGACCACCGGCAGCGATCTGTTCGCCAAATACACCCGGGGGCCCGGAAACGTATACCATGGTAGGTAAGTGCATTCACGGGCTGCAACGGTTATCAAACCCCTGCTGGAAAATTCACAAGCTGATGCACTCCGTTACTCCGAGCGTTTGCGTCCACGAGAATTTCGTCCTCGAGCTCGTTTCATTCGATCCCAACCAAGTCGATCGAACTTTTCTCTCCCCCGTGTCTTCGGGCTGCCCCACCTGGAATACAGGACTTTCCCTTCGCGATCATAAACCCCACGCTATCTATCTCGATGCGTATTTTTCATTTTTGTTCATTCTGTGAACCACGCAATCACTCGTTACGGGGTTACTCCTTTTACTTTACGAAACAAGTGTCTAACAGAAGCAAAAACTGTGGACTCTGTTTTCACCGCGAGATAACGAAAAACACAGGTTCCCTGAAATGTCGTTGGCGGAGAAAGGAGTTTCGCGTGGCTCATTCAACTGGACCGCCAACTGGAACAATCGGGTCTGTATAATTAAACCGAGACGTCGACCGACGACGGACGCGAGGGTTGAATTAAGGAAGAGCCGCCGGTTGGGTTGCAAGAAATTGCACGGGTCTCTGTCAAACACCCGTCCACCTGGCGGGTCCGCGAGAGGAACGGGCGACCGCAGACGAAAGTATTGCGTTCAGAAAAGAGCCGGAGCGCGAAATTCTCGTGGCAACGATCGCGGGAACGTCCCTTAATCAAACCTCCAGGTTTCTTCTATGTGCTCGCCGCTGCAGGTACACGAGAGACCTCCACCAGCCGGAATTCCTGATACCGAGACGAGTGCTCGGGGATGGAAGCTTCGACACGTACTCCCTGCCCAACTACTACGACCGGCGAGAGCTGAACGAGCGCAGAAAGAGGTCGACCGAGGCCGATAAATTACACCTGGTGCTGCCTTTCAACGGGATGGAGCACCACGTCGAGCTCACACCGTACCACGAATTCATCTCGCCCGACATGGTGATCGAGACGCGGGGCGCCGGCCTAAGGACCAACTTCAACGAGGCGGTGCGATTTAAAAGGGCCCCGGACCAGCAGTGCCATTATCGAGGCTTTATCAGGGGCCACCGCGCGTCCAGGGCTGCTCTTTCTCTGTGCGACGGCGTGGTTGGTACACTTGCCCCTTTCCCTCTCCTCCTTTTTCACCACTCAGTCCTCTTAACGAATAAAAAGCTTGGAAAGCGACTATTCAAACGGGCCAGGCGAAAGCCTTCCCATAGATTTCGTGTTGCTCGTCGCTTCGTTCATTTTGCGAGATCGCGCGACACATCGATCAACATTAATTCTAACCGATGATCCGCCGACTCCTTCGACAGGATTCGCGCAATTCAATCCAGCTAGACGATTGCAATTCTCGGTGGAGCCAACAGCGGAATCGCGACGGCGTTGTTGACAACGAGGCCGTTGGCGCGCGCCTCTCTTCGAGGCTAATCAAGCCTCTTATTACGCACTTAACCGCATGCAAATTAATATAATGTATTTGCATACAGATCGCCGCGTTGCTGCCCGATGTCGTCGATACTCCGCGGCGATGCAGTCGTAAATTTCGGATTGAAACGAGCCGACGCGACATCACGCCTACGCGACCGTTCCGCCGTCGCGCCGCCCCGTTCAGAAGACCGGAATATCTCGGATAACTCTTCGTCGGTCTTTCGCGAATTCGAGCGAGAAACGCGGTGGCCAAATGGCTGGCTTTCAGCTTGACGCAATTACCGTCGCGCGTTGCGAGACGCGATCTGCATAATCTCTCCACCTCCTCCTCCACTTGACAACCGATTCCCACCGCCATAGGGGTTTACTGAAAGCAACAGTGAAGGGAAACGGTTAGCTGTAATTGATAAATATGGATTTCATACAATGCCGATCCTGAAGCTTCCGTACCACATTGTTACGACGTCGACATTTGGGGGGAATATGTTTTCCACTTATCCGCAAAGAGCTTTCGAGGAGAACGAACGTTGTACTTTTAACGAGATCCGAGGCAGAGGATTCAGAAAATTCTGCGGAATTCTTGGAAGCATACAGAGCCTTTCACTGATAATAATCTCTCCATGATCCTCGGGGTTAACTGCTGCGTGATAAGCATTCATCGCGAATCCGTTTCAGTATAGCGTTCCCAGGCGTGCCACAACTCTTTGCTCGGTGAAGAATTAGTCTGGCAGGATGAGATTGCCACTTGGATCGTTATTAAATCGGTAAATTTCAGCGGGTATCAACGCACGCAGGCCTCTGCTCCCCTGTATTCGGTTTAGACCACAATTTGCCGCGAATTACCAAGAGCGCTGGCTTGTTTGCGCGCGGCACGACGGGGAAGAGCCCCGACTGGTTTTGAATTATACCGCGCTAGCTATCCACGCGATAAATGTTGCACGCGCAACCGATCCCCGTAATTGGGCTTCGTTCGATTGTAATGTCGCTGGGTTAGTCGCCGGGAAATTCGGCACGGATTCGACCTTTAAACGAGCACAGGTGTGTCAGTTGCATCAAACCGTGATAGTTAGGGGAGCGCCACGCACCGCGAATTCATGCTTGCGGAGAAACCGAAACTCCAATTACAAGTTCGGCATCCAGTCCGCTGTTCTTCGGCTTCCAGATTAGAATTGCCCGCTTGGTAATTGCATCTTGCCGATGCTCTTTACCGTGCTCGCGCCCGATATCTTATTTACAATAACGCTGATTAATTAGTGGTCGATAAATGCGTGCGGGGATCGCGTGCAGGTCGGCTACGTGCAGACTAATCAGGGTCGGTACTTCATCGAGCCGGCGAGCGAATCCGAGCCGGAACATGATGGCCAGCACGTTCACGTCGCTTACAAACGTAACGCCCCGCACGAGAAAGATGGCCATGACGACTCATCCAAGAAACACTGCGGAACTGACGGTAAGCGCTGTTTCCTCGCGAAGTTCGTATTTCTTAAAGCCTCAGGGATGTGCGTTACGTTTCTTTCTCAACTTCGATAGACACCTGGGAGGTTGCGTGGGCGGAACAGTTGGCGAAACGAGAGAAACGACTATTAGAGGAGGGTAATCCTGCGGCAGAGAAGCGGGCGACGCAGTCTGGTATCCACAGCATACATCGGTACATCGAGATCGGTTTGGTCGCCGACAGAAAATTCCTCGATTATCACAATAATACCAACTACGAGCAGTTTCTGCTGACGGCGATGAACATGGTCTCGGACTATTACCACGACGTATCCGTCGGCAATCAAATAGACGTGGTGCTGGTTCGCATGATCTATCTGGAGAAGGAAAAGGAAGAGGTAATGCGAAGCTGCGAGAGATCCCTTTATTGGTTCATCAGCGATGCAGGGAGATACCGAGGTGCCAGTTGACATGCTATTGTTCCGTAGATAGATTTGACAATCAGTCCCGCAGCCTCCGAAACGTTGGATAGCTTCGCAAAATGGGCCATGAAGGCGAACCCGGCAGATCACGATCACCCCAATCACTTCGACATATCTGTCCTCGTGACGAGGTGCGACTTCACTTTCGATCTTAATCAACCTACTCAGCGAGATATCACTTGGTTAAAGTCGTTCAGTCTTCTCGTTTCTTCCCTCATTCATTTCTCAGACATGACATTTGTTCGAAGAAATCGGGCTGCAGCCTGACGGGTTTGGCATACCTGGCAGCGGCGTGCGATCCCGCGAAAGCAGCCAGCATCAACGAAGAGAGTGGTCTGCTGCTCGGAGTCGTAATTGCCCACGAAGTTGGTCACGTGTACTGTCCATGCACGTTCCATTGCTAACCGTAATCCTTTCGCTGCTATCGGTGTTTAGAGGCATCGCTAAACTTGCTTCATTCGTGTGCTCCTCGTTTGTGAGCGTTTAACAATCTGAACCCCGATCCGGTCCTCGCGGCGGACCATCGAGGACGGCTTCTACTCGCGCTTTTTCCATAAAAGCACAGATCGAATAATCTGACAGTCAGTCTAGTACGCTCTACGATCGACATCTTAGCAGCGAACGGGTTAATAAAGACGGAATCCAGGGGAACACAAAGACTTCCTTTCGCAGATGCAGTCTGTTCGCGCAGCAGCGCATTCCCGAAATCTCTGAGAAGTTTCTCGGATTCCTTAATGCATTTAATAGGGAGCAAAGGATACCATGCAACAGAGTTCTAAAATATCACGGGTGCGCTGTTGGGCGAGTGACAGTACTTCGATCGGTCTGTTCACGGAGCAGTGGATCTCGTAAAAGAAAGTAATATCGCAAGGTTCGTTGTTTCCAGGATGGGCAGCTCCCACGATGATGCCAAGGATGCCAACGCCGGCTGTCAGCCTCACGATAAGGATGGAAGTTACTTCATCATGTCTCCTATTGTCGCTCTTCACACGATCAGATGGTCACCTTGCAGTCGAGCGTATATAACTACCTTACTCGAGTAAGTTGTTGATCATTCGCCGGTCTCGGTGTCCGTGACGAATCCAACTACTGATAATTAATCAATTAGTTCTGGTCTGGGGGATTGCCTGAACGACAACCCGAAGAATCCATCCGAGAAGTTGAAGCTGCCGAACATGCTGCCTGGCGCAATGTACGACGGGGATCATCAGTGCAACCTGGTTTTCCCTGGATCTAAAGTCTGTCCAAATTCTAAGGTGCAATGACGTCCGCACTGCGACGGGATGCTAACACTTTTATCCTAATCGCCGTGGTAGGTACTCCTTACCGGCTCTTCTGCGAATGTGTGTTTCAGACTGCTTGTGGCAGGCTCTGGTGCACGAAAGACCCGCCTGAAACTGGCTGCAGGACTATTGGAGCCACTGTGGCTGATGGAACAAAATGTGGCGAGAACAAAGTTCGTTAGATATAGTAGCGTCCCAGAATATCCTTTCATCGATTATCAATTTCGAGTTGAAAAGTACTTCGGAATGTTTCACGGATTCAGGGGTAGAATGCGAGTGGGGTGGGCGATTTAAAATTACAGTGGCGCGCTGTAACTGACGCGAAACACGCATAAAATGGACGGTAACGCGGTGGTAGTGTGATCGCGAAATATTTGTACAACTGCCCCACTTCAGGGAGGAATTCAGCACCCGTGTGCTGGCGTGAACTTGCTTAATGGTATCTAAATACTCAATTAGAGATGTACCGACTAGGGTTTTGGCCGACTAGCCGACTAGCCGATTAATCGGCCCCCAAGAAACCGACTGGTCACCGACTAGTCGCCGAATACAAAAGTGGCCGGGGACACTAATGCCTTCGACTAAAGTCCTGGTCAGTGAACACCCAATTAGATGCTATAATGTGGCACTCGTCGACCAGTTGGATGCTATTATTTGGCAGTTATGTGGAACATAACTTTCACTGGAAGATAACTGAAGGTGAAGAAATCGGCAGGGTAAACCAACCAGTGAATGACCGACTTGTTAAATGAGAAGCCCAGTAAATGACCGCATACTTCTAATAAGAATTGTACTTATTAATGTTTGTTTAATTCCTCGGAACTACAAATGTGGGATATTAAAAGTGCAACTACACTCCATTTATAAACATATAATAATTTTTAAATTTATAATTGACATTTCTTTGCCTAATGGTCATTCACTGGTATGCGGTCAGTTACTGGTTGGTTTACCCTACATCTCTAAAACGATTTAGAAAAAAAAGCAGAGAAAAATGGATAAGTAGGGTAAAAAGGCCAATAGCTGGACAGTTTAGCTGATTCCGAAGTCTACATCAAGGTGTTTCTTAGAAATATCTGTTGTATTAAAAATAAATCAAAAGCTTTGCACGTAAAAATGTACAAATTCAATGTAAAAAATAACTGCAAGTAAAAAAATTAACGTATTTAAGGATAAAATGATGAAAATTCTACTCATAGCCTATATTACCAGTGGATGGACAATAGGGCTAGCAGATGGACCGTTCCGAACCAACAGATGGACGGGTGTGCGGCTAGACTTATTAGCTATAGTAGCTACGTAGATTAAGTTATTTTTTGATATAATATAGTTTATTTCACCAAAACTAAAAACGTATAGAGTCTTCATTGCCAGAAAACGATGCAAAAGGATATAGTCCCAGGCCGCAAATAAAGTGAGGTTATCTCTAGCCTAAAGTGGCCAGATGTCAACGCATGAAGTGACTTGCGCATGGTGGCGTGAAATCGTATATAGAAATATATTTTTCGCGTACAAAATTTTTTTTCGATAAATATGTTAATGTTTTATGAAACCAGAAACGTTTTTTCTACATAATAAAAAAACAATAATGTAGATTAAAACTCTAGTTCTTTCAATATTAACGATTAACCAACGATTTGTCCATCTGCTGGGCTCTGTCCAGCTACTGGTCTTTTTACCCTATTCACAAAAAGAGAGCCGATCAATCGGCCTTTTTTGCCGATTAGTCGCCGATTAGTCGCCGACTGGTCGCCGATTACAAAACTGGCCGGATAGTCGGCCACTAGTCGGTACATCTCTATACTCAATACATTACTGAAGTGGATTCCGCGCGTTATATTATACGCTATGTATATTGCGACTGCGACCCGACAAACGAATAATTCAGAGTGCGCGTGTATTCAGTGGTGCATGCACCTGAAATGCGTGGACAAGGGCAGCCGACCAGCTGCGGTGAACGGCGGCTGGGGTGCGTGGGGTCCCGTGTCTGCTTGCAGCAGAACTTGCGGCGGTGGCATAAAAGTGTCTGAGAGGGAGTGCGACAAACCGATACCTGCCAATGGGGGTAGATATTGCGTCGGCGAGAGGAAGAAGATAACCTTTTGCAACACTGCGGTAAGCCTCACGGCTCTTTCACTAATTCCATCAGGCTTATTGATAGTTTTAATTAACTTCCAAGTATCGTGCCTAGGGAATTCAATCCCGGACTCTAATCCCGGGATCCCGACTGATTTTTGGATTCCATTTTTATATTTTTCAGTTGTTCATAAAGAAATTTAAGTTTTTAAAAATTCGCGAAATTCTCGGGATAAGTTATAACTTGATATATCAAAGCCCGGGAGTTTTAGAATAAAAAAAAACAGCCGGGATCCCGGGATTGAATTCCCTAATCGTGCCACTTTGTTTCAATGCGCAGCCCTGCGATGTGAAGTCACCATCGTTCCGCGGCGTCCAATGCTCCATGTACGACAATGTTCCGGTGTTGACGGACGGACTTCATACGTGGCAAGCTTACATGTCCCCCAATCATGATCCCTGTGTATTATTTTGCCTGCACGAGGGCAATCTCGTGGCGAGGTGCGCGCCATTGGCAAACGACTCGACCCCCTGCAGGGCGGGGACCAACGACGTCTGCATCAGTGGCGGATGCAGGGTAACGGAGTTCTCTTTCTTCTGTCCCTTGTCAATGGCTTCTGACTATATCGTGATAACTTTCGCGTTGTGCAAGACAACGCGGCCTTAGATAATATCGTAGCATGCAACTGTGTTTACAATATAAATGATGAGGAGGGAAAGTCGAGCAGGAATTACTCGTCAATCATCTCGCCCAGCTACAAGCCACTTTGCCTCCTCATATTTTCGAGTCCCCGGTGGCAAAGGCTATTAACAGCAGTCATGCAACTTTTTCAACCGAATTGCCAAGAATTACACGTTATTAAGTATTAATTACATAGCGGCAAATTCACGTACCGACGGTATCAGGTACGCGAGTGAGTAATATGACATCGATTAAGGGTTTGCCACGTCTTTATACCGTTTTTATCTGATTTTAAATTAAGCTAAGTTTTAGAATTACACCCCTGGCGGTGTGCTTTATGGCGTAATTATAAATGTGACCTGCACTGTTTCGCGTTTGAATAAACTTGCCAGCGCGAGGGGGCGGCGAATCATTTGGGACGTGAAAGCCATTGTATTCTAGAAAGTTGGTTGCGATTGGGTACTGGATTCGGCCGCAATCGAGGACAAGTGTGGCGTCTGCAAGGGCGACGGAACGCGATGCAAGCTCGTGGAGGGTCATTTCACTGAAAAGAAGGTGAAAGAAGGTAAATTATGCCCTCTTCGTCGTCAGGCATTCGCAATTTAAAACACTCATCATCGCGGCATAGTAGCTCGCTAGCTTCTATCATAGTTGTTCTTTAATCAATGAAATAAGTAGGCTTAGAGAATAGTGTAAACGTATGTTAATTAATCCCGCAACGATGAACGCGTCAGCCTTCAGGACAATAGTGAGGATTCCTAAGAATGCTCGTCAGATACATATATGGGAAGACGCGGTACACAAGAACTTCCTGGTTGTTAAATTAGAGAAGAACAACAGCTACTGTTTAAACGGTAAAATGTGAGTACTGTCATAGTATACGATAAACAACGACGCCTTATAGCAAAACGGAGACCACTCGACACATTACCTCTAAGAATCCTTATAAAGGAATTTCAGTAACGGTAGGCAAGAAACGAGTTTCCTGGGTGTTAAATAAAGTTCTCCAACGATTACGCAGGTTTGAAGATAGCAGCGGCGATTACCTGTGCGCAGACTTTCTCATCGTATACCTGCACCCCGAGCCACACAAGGAAGAGATTCTAATAAAGGGGCCTATATCCGAGGACATTCGAATAGAAGTAAGTTGGAAGTTGCTCAGCCCGCACGTAAACTGGGTAGAAGATACACAGGGGGTTTAAAATATCTGATGGAACATAGTCCAGCATAAAAACGCATTCATTAATGATTCATCGTTCTACTTTCCAGTACGCTTTCATGGATCCGGATGTTAATGTCGGGGTGCATTATTCGTACGCCGCGGTATCGGACGATCCGTCACATGTTCCGAAATACCTATGGGATTTCACGGAGTGGTCCGAGTGTGACGCTCTGTGCGGCGGCGGTACCAAGGTAGCCCAGTGTCCAAGTTTCTTTAAGGGATTATGCCTACTTGTAACGTCTGAAGACACAAGTATCTTCGGGATTTTTTTTTTAAATTTGAAGACTTTTTCAAATATACGGTTGTATACCCGAAAGTATATATTTTCAAGTTATTGTAGTTTCTTTTAGATCTCTTACTTTTGACCCGTCGGGTACCCGGGTAGCCGGAAATTACCCGAAACAACTTCAAGCCATTGAATGTGGTATTGTTCAATCATATTTGGCTAACATCAGACTATACCACAGACAATACTACATTCAATGGCTTGAAGTTGTTTCGGGTAATTTCCGGGTACCCGGGTATCCGACGGGTCAAATGTAAGAGCTCTAGTTTCTTTGCAATGCGATATATAAATAATTAATAAATAATGGAATTATAGAAGATCTCCCGGCAGCGTCTTTTTATTTAAGCACTTTACGGTGAT
The DNA here is from genome assembly GCA_929108735.1 of Andrena dorsata. NCBI lineage: Eukaryota > Metazoa > Arthropoda > Insecta > Hymenoptera > Andrenidae > Andrena > Andrena dorsata. The sequence continues at coordinate 77,334,889 of OV815488.1, read as the reverse complement.
CACTGTCGCTTTGACCTAATTCATCAGAAATAAAAAATTCGACCAAATTTAGTTAGTATATTAGATTATTGTATCTAGTCTTCAATTGTGGATTTTTAATTTTCGTTGCGTAGTTTTTATTTTACAGATGAAAAATAATGAAAGATGAGAGCGATTCTGTGGCGAAAATCGATACTTTTGCTATGCGAAGCCGAATTTTTTATTTCGGATGAACTCGGTCAAGATTAGAGTGGTCAGAGCAAACTACTGAAAAAAAATCGCTGCCGGGAGATCGCTGATATTCCTTTTATTTATTTGTATTTTCCACCGCAAAACTTACCACAAGTAGTTTAACGTGTACACTTTTGAATACATAAATGTTTGATTAAAAAAACCTAGAAGTTTTTCCCCTAAAAGTTTCCGAATATACATGTTTTTTTCAGACCTCACAGTTAGGGATAATCCCTTAATGATGCATCCGAGAAAGCATTGCGTGGAAACTCGGCGAACCAAAGATTCCCGCGGAAGCAATTTCGTCGTTGCGTTTGCTTTCTCTCCGCTCCACGAATCTCCTCCCCTGGTTCGAACTCCTATCATAACATATAAAGCAGAAAGTGTTTGTGTATTTGTCTGTCGCTTAAAAACTTTCGAACGATAAAGTCTGGGGTCACGGAATGTGAACCAGATCATTATGCTTAGCGATTCCAGATGAATGTGACTATTTTCACAAATAAATAAATAAATAAATAAATAAATAATTTTTTTTTGTAAAATCAGAATCTAAATATCGAATGATGACGAGTAGTAAAGCTAGTTAAATATAAATCAGCCGGTTCAATTAAACGTTTGCCCGGTGAATTTATTCCCCGCCCGATATTACCAGGCTATTCCCTGTTTGTTTGCCACTATAAAAGTTACCACGGATACGATTGTAGTCGCGTACCTTTGATGGGGAACGTTCTCTGTAATTGCATTAAGATGCTTTAACATCCGAGCGCATAAAAGGAAGGGGAAGGTAACGGGGTGCATTCAGATTTCGATGCATTGATGGATACAGATCTCCGAGGCGTCCTGTATCGAGGAAACCGGTGGAGCAGTTAGTCCGGGTTACTGTAAAGGTATGCCGAAGCCAGAGCCGAAGTCTCGGGCTTGCAACACCGACGCTTGTCCTGCGAAGTAAGTAAAATTATCATGCGAAAGAGTACCTATCATAGTTTTTTAGAATCGGTGTACAGAACAAGTAACAGTTTCAAAGTCAGTGGTGCTTTTGCTTCTCTGATATCGCACGGACATTTATAATGTTAGGTGGCGAGTGAGCCAGTGGAGCAAGTGCAGCGCCTGCGACAACAACAAGGGATCGAGGCATCGCAAGGTGCAGTGCGTTAGGCCAGCCGCGCGCTTCGGCGAAGACGACGTCCAAGCGAACTTGGACGCGTGCAAAGGTCGCGTGCCGAGGCAGAAGGAAGATTGTATCGGTACGAATACTATTAACACGCAATGCATTCAGTCGAATCTAGTACATTATTTCTCATCTTCTGTCAGCTACCACATTCCGTGCGAGAGGTGGCCAGCGGCGCTGTAATCAATCGTAACGCGATCGTGCTCGGCTCGCTATTCTTCTAAATCTCGAGCTATTTATTTCCTAGCTTCAGTTCTACTATCGAACAACGTTTACCGACACCTTTAATACAGCCCTCGATTAAACTTTTACCGATTCCCCGTCATTCTCTCGCCTCCTCCCATCAGGCAAGAGACCGTGCAAGAAGACCTGCCCAAAAAAGGCGCGAAACGCGAACGAAGAGCTCGGGGCCGAAAAGGAGAAGCAGTGGACATCGGGGGAGGACCAGGCCAAGATGATCGACAGGTTCGTGGATCTGAACCTGGCGCGATACCTGGAGGAGCCGCACGGGATGTCGCGCGAGGATGACGAGCTGGCAAGAGCGAGCGGCGCGGCGGACTTTCGGCAGCTTCTTCGCGACTGGTCGACCATCGAGGATAAGAAGCGCAGAGACTGTATCCCCGTGAATCTCACGCTGCCGAAGCCAGGCTCGATCGCCGTCGATTCGGTCCCAATCGAGAGTGTCGTCGTGGTGGAAGCTCCTGTCATGAACGAGGGTCTCCAGATGAATATATCGGACAGGGCATATCAGGAAACCGGCGATCTCGTTGGCGCCGGCCTCGACACCACCCGCGAGAAGGTGTACAGGGGCGAAGCTGCTGTCAAAAAGCTCGACGAGATACACATCAAGAATAAATATACTAACGCGCCTTCCAAATAAGAGAATTACACGTACGATCGCGTGAGCAGCATCGTGGATGATGTGGACCAGTGAACGTGCACTATTAATTAGTGGGTAGGTCGTCCATTCGTAGATACTTGTAATATATGCGGTAGTTTATAATTTCTGATAAAATCTCGGGGAGAACTAAAGCGTTGTATTGTAGGATTTTGTAGGTACCGTTGCGAAATACAGAAAACTTTGAAGTGGTAGCTCCTTTTATTGAATTTATGTATACACTCCAAGTCATTTTAGAAGTAACTTACGACAGACAAGTTCAGACCTGTGAAACAAGCTAGTATTGGCTATACCCCAAACAAACGCTCCCTCGGAGCCAATAGTAGCTTGTTTCACAGGTCTGAACTTGCTGTCGTAAGTTACTTCTAAAATGACTTGGAGTTTAGACGAATGTGTATTGTTCACGTTGAAGGTATTTATGGATGTCTTGTAGGAGACGGAAAAAAAGGGAAAGCCGCCGGTGCTGAGATTGGAATACAAATCATCTGCGTGCTGGCCAGCCGTCTAAAGTAATGTCCTTGTTGTTCGCGGGTGGTTGAGGGGCGAAATCCTACGGGAGGATAAACACTGAGAGTAAAATTAAACGGCCATCGACGATAACGCGAATGGTAATATCTCTGTCCAGACTCGCCGGGTTATGAATCCTGCGCGGTCTTAGAGCATATAAACATGGAGGAAGTATGCAATAGGCGAAAATGTCTCTCTTCCTATCATTAAAAAAAACACTGCCGCCCCTAGCCCCTATTGCATGCTTCCTCCAGGTTTATATGCTCTAAGGGTGGATCACACCTTTTATACTCTGCAATGTATATTTGCTTTATCTTCACCTTTTAAAGTCTTAACATTGTCCATTGCACATTCATTCCTATTTACGAAGAATGAAGCAATCACAACTTTGGAAGATCGTACATCGCTAGTCTGAACTGCCTTCAAATTAATACTTTCCATAAAGAAGCTCCAGTTTTAGAATTACCGCCGCGATTACGAAACGGATATCCCTATAGCGAATAAGAAACAATTGCGCTAGGATTTCGCTGTTCGGGATCATCGGCCGAGTTCAGGAGGAGTGCACGAAAAGCCACTCTGTCATGAACGGATACCAAGCACTTCTGACGTTCCTCGGCATCTTCGCGACCACGGCCAGCGATCTGTTCGCCAAATACACCCGGGGACCCGGAAACGTATACCATGGTAGGTAAGTGCATTCACGGGCTGCAACGGTTATCAATCCCCTGCTGGAACATTCACAAGCTGATGCACTCTGTTACTCCGAGCGTTTGCGTCCACGACAATTTCGTCCTCGTGCTCGTTTCATTCGATCCCAACCAAGTCGATCGGACTTTTCTCACCCTCGCGTCTTCAGGCTGCCCCGCCTGGACTACAGGAGTTTCCCTTTGCGATCATAAACGGTATCTATCGCGACGCGTATTTTTCATTTTTTTCCTTTCTGTGCACCACGCAATCACTCGTTACTGGGTTACTCCTTTTACTTTCGGAAACAAGTGTCTAACAGATACAAAAACGGAGGAGTCCGTTTGCTCCGCGAGATAACGAAAAACACAGGTTCCCGGAAATGTCGTTAGCAAAAGAAGGACTATCGCGTGGCTCAATCATCCCGACCGCCAACTCAAACAATCGGGTAGGTATAATTAAACCGAGACGTTGACCGACGACGGACGCGAATAATTCGAAATTTTTCGCTGCGACATCACGACGGCTGGATTAAAGAAGAGCCACCGGTACGGTTGCAAGAAATTGCACGGATCCCTGACAGACACCCATTGACCTGATGGATCCGCGAGTGAAGCCTGCGACCGCAGGAGGAAAGTATTGCGTTCAGAAAAGAGCCGGAGCGCGAAATTCTCGTGGCAACGATCGCGGGAACGTCCCTTAATCAAACCTCCAGGTTTCTTCTATGTGCTCGCCGCTGCAGGTACACGAGAGACCTCCACCAGCCGGAATTCCTGATACCGAGACGAGTGCTCGGGGATGGAAGCTTCGACACGTACTCCCTGCCCAACTACTACGACCGGCGAGAGCTGAACGAGCGCAGAAAGAGGTCGACCGAGGCCGATAAATTACACCTGGTGCTGCCTTTCAACGGGATGGAGCACCACGTCGAGCTCACACCGTACCACGAATTCATCTCGCCCGACATGGTGATCGAGACGCGGGGCGCCGGCCTAAGGACAAACTTCAACGAGGCGGTGCGATTTAAAAGGGCCCCGGACAAGCAGTGCCATTATCGAGGCTTTATCAGGGGCCACCGCGCGTCCAGGGCTGCCCTTTCTCTGTGCGACGGCGTGGTTTGTACACTTGCCCCTTTGCCTCTCCTCCTTTTTCACCTCTCAGTCCTCTTAACGAATAAAAAGCTTGGAAACCGACTATTCAAAGGGGTCAGGCAAAAGCCTTCCCATCGATTTCGTGTTGCTCGTCGCTTCGTTCATTTTGCGAGATCGCGCGACACATCGATCAACATTAATTCCAACCGATGATCCGCCGACTCCTTCGACAAGATTCGCGCAATTCAATCCAGCTAGACGATTGCGATTCTCGGCGGAGCCAACAGCGGAATCGCTACGGCGTTGTTGACAACGAGGTCGTTGGCGCGCGCCTCTCTTCGAGGCTAATCAAGCCTTATTACGCACTTAACCGCATGCAAATTAATATAATGTATTTGCATATAGATCGGCGCGTTGCTAGCCGATGTCGTCGATACAACGCGGCGATCAAGTCGTAAATTTCGGTTTGAAACGAGCCGAAGCGACATCGCGCCTACGCGACCGTTCCGCCGTCGCGTCGCGCCGTTTAAAAGACCGGAATATCTCGGATAAGTCTCCGTCGGTCTTTCGCGAATTCGAGCGAGAAGCGCCGTGGCCAAATGGCTGGCTTTCAGCTTGATGCAATTGCCGTCGCTCGTTGCGACTTGCGATTACGCGATCTGCATAATCTTTCCTTCTCCTCGTCCACTTGAGAACCGATTCTCGCCGCCATAGAGGTAACTGAAAGTAACAGTGAAGGGAAACGGTTAGCTGTAATTGATAAATATGGATTTCATGCAGTATCGATCCTGAAGCTTTCCTACCACATAGTTACGACGTCCAAATGTCGGGAAAGTATCTTTTCCGCTTTCCTAAAAAAGAGCTTTCAAGCAGAACGAACCTTGTGCTTTTAACGAGTTCTGAGGGACAGCATTCAGAGAATGCTGCGAAATTCTTGGAAGCATGCGGAGTCTATCACTGATAATAATCTCTCCATGATCCCCGGGGTTAACTGCTGCGTGATAAGCATCCATCGCGCATCCCTTAGTATAGCGTTCCCAGGCGTGCCACAACTCTTTGCTCCGTGAAAATTACTCGGGCAGGATGAGATTGCCACGCGGATCGGTATTGAATCGGTAAATTTTCGTGGGTATCAACGCACGCAGGCCACAATTTGCCGCGAATTACCCAGAGCGCTGGCTGGTTTGCGCACGGCGATGGGGTAAGAGACGCGGCTGGTTTTGAATTATACCGCGTTAGCTATCCGCGCGGTAAATGTTGCACGTGAAACCGATCCCCGCAGTTGGGCTTCGTGCGATTGTTATTTCGACGGATGGCTCGTAATTCCGTGATTCACCGTGAAATTCGGCACGGATTCGACCTTTAAACGAGCATGGGAGTGTCGGCCGGGTTGAATCGAAGCGCGATATTTAGGGGTGCGCCACGCACCGCGAATTCATGCCGGCCGAGAAATCGAAACTCCAATTACATGTTCGGCATCCGGTCCTCCGTTCTTCGGCTACCAGACTCGAATTGCCACTTGGTAATTGCGTCTCGCCGACGATCTCCAACGTGCTCGGCGCTCGCTTTCTTATTTACAATTACGTTGATTAATGAGAGATAGATAAACGCGTGCGCGGATCGCGTGCAGGTCGGCTACGTGCAGACTAATCAGGGTCGGTACTTCATCGAGCCGGTGAGCGAATCCGAGCCGGAACAGGATGGCCAACACGTTCACGTCGCTTACAAACGGAACGCCCCGCACGAGAAAGATGGCCATGACGACTCGTCCAAGAGACACTGCGGAACTCACGGTTAGCGTAGCATCCTCGCGATGTTCGCGATGCTTAAGGCCTCGGGGATGTACCTTCTGCTTCATTCTCAACTTCGACAGGCACCTGGGCGGCTGAGTGGGCGGAACAGTTGGCGAGACGAGAGAAACGACTAATAGAGGAGGGTAATCCTGTGGCAGAGAAGCGCGCGACGCCGGGCGTAATTGCTGCCACGAGCATACATCGGTACATCGAGATCGGTTTGGTCGCCGACAGAAAGTTCCTGGACTATCACAACAACACCAACTACGATCAGTTTCTGTTGACGGTGATGAACATGGTCGCGGACTATTACCACGACGTATCCGTCGGCAATCAAATAGACGTGGTGCTGGTTCGCATGATCTATCTGGAGAAGGAGAAGGAAGAGGTAATGCGAAGCTGCGAGAGATCCCTTTATCGGTTCATCAGCGATGTAGGGAGATGCCGGGGTGCCAGTTGAAATACTATTGTTCCGTAGATAGATTTGACAATCAGTCCCGCAGCCTCCGAAACGTTGGATAGCTTCGCGAAATGGGCCATGAAGGCGAACCCGGCAGACCACGATCACCCCAATCACTTCGACATATCTGTCCTCGTGACGAGGTGCGACTTCACTTTCGATCTTAATCAACCTGCTCAGCGAGATATCACTTGGTTAATATCGTACAGTCTTCTCGTCTCTTATCTCATTCATTTCTCAGACATGACATTTGCTCGAAGACAACGGGCTGCGGCCTGACGGGTTTGGCATTCGTGGCAGCGGCGTGCGATCCCGCGAAAGCATCCAGCATCAACGAGGAGAGTGGTCTGCTGCTCGGAGTCGTAATTGCCCACGAAGTTGGTCACGTGTACTGTCCATGCACGGTCCATTGCTAACCGTAATCCTTTCGCTGCTATCGGTGTTTAAAAGCATCGCTAAACTTGCTTCTTTCGTGTCCTCCCCGTCTGTGAGGGTTTAACGATGTGGAAGCCGGTCCGGTCCTCGCGACGGAACATACAGAACGGCTTCCACTCGCGCGTTTTCCCTAAAAGCACAGATCGAATAATCTGACAATCAGTCTAGTACGCCCTGCGATCGACATCTTAGCAGTGAACGGGTTAATAAAGACGGAATTCAGGGGAACAAAAATACTTCCTATCGCAGGTGCAGTCTGTTCGCGCAGCAGCGTATCTCCGAGATAACTGAGATGCTTTTCAGATTCTGCAGTGCATTTAAAGTTATTACGCTCGCGTTTAATAGGGAGCAAAGGATGATAGGCTTCGTAAACATCATGGGTGCGCTGTTGCGCGGCTGACAGTACTCCGTTCGGTCTGTTCACGGAGTAGTATATCTCGTAAAAGAAAGTAATATCGCAAGGTTCGTTGTTTCCAGGATGGGCAGCGACCACGACGAAGCTAAGGATGACAGCGCCGGCTGCCAGCCCCACGATAAAGATGGAAGTTACTTCATCATGTCTCCCCTTGTCGGTCTTTTCACGATCAGGTGGTCGCCTTGCAGTCGAAAGTACATATCCTCCTTACTCGAGTAAGTTGTTAATCATTCAGCGACCTCGGGTGCCCGTGATGAATCGAACCACTGATAATTAATTCATTAGTTCTGGCCTGGGCGATTGCCTGAACGACAACCCGAAGGAGCCATTAGAAAAGTTTAAGCTGCCGAACATGCTGCCTGGCGCGATGTACGACGGTGATTATCAGTGCAACCTGGTGTTCCCTGGATCTAAAGCCTGTCCAGCTGTTGAGGTACAATGGCGCCCGCAACATTGCGACGGGTTGCTACCACATTTTCCAACTTCGTCGTGGTACTCCTGCGGGAGAACTTCTTTATGGTCGGCTTTTCTGTGAACGTGCGAATGTGTGTTTCAGATGCAGGGGACGTGCGACAGACTCTGGTGCACGAAAGACCCGCCTGACACTGGCTGCATTACCCTGGGAGGCACAGTGGCTGATGGGACAAAATGCGGCGAGAACAAAGTTCGTTGAATAGATCTGTCAGATAGAGAAGCGTTCCAGATTATCCTTTCATTGATTATACGTTTCGAGTTGAAGAGTCCTTCGGCATGTTTCGCGGATTTCGGGATAGGAGGATTTAAAAATTTCGGTGACGCGCTGTAACTGACGCGAAACGCGCATAAAACGAACGGTAGCTCTGCGGCAGTGTGATCGGGAAATATTTGTACAACTGCCCCACTTCAGGGACGAATTCAGCACTCGTGTGCTGGCGTGAACTTGCTTGACGGTTTCTAAATGCTCAATATATTACTGAAGTGGATTGCGCGCGTTATATTACACGCTATGTATATTGCGACTGCGATCCGACGAACGAGCAATTCAGAGTGCGCGTGTATTCAGTGGTGCATTCAGCTGAAATGCGTGGACAAGGGCAGCCGACCAGCTGCGGTGAACGGCGATTGGGGTGCGTGGGGTCCCTTGTCTGCTTGCAGCAGAACTTGCGGCGGTGGCGTAAAAATTTCTGAGAGGGAGTGCGACAAACCGATACCTGCCAATGGGGGTAGATATTGCCTCGGCGAGAGGAAGAAGATAGTCCTTTGCAACACCGCGGTAAGCCTCTCGACTCTTTCACAAATTCCATCAGGCTTATCGACCGTTTTAATTAACTTCCAATTATCGTGCAAATTTTTTTTAATGCGCAGCCCTGCGATATGAACGCACCATCGTTCCGCAGCGTCCAATGCTCCTTGTACGATAAAGTTCCGCTGTTGACGGACGGACTTCATACGTGGAAACCATATATGTCCGCCGAACAAGACCCCTGCGCATTATTTTGCATTCACGAGGGCAATGCCGTGGCGAGGATTGCGCCATTGGCAAACGACTCGACCCCCTGCAGGGGAGGGACCAATGACATCTGCATCAGTGGCTCATGCAGGGTAACAGAGTTCTCATTCTTCTATATCTTGGCAATGGCTTCCAACTGTAACATGATCACTTTCAACTTGTGACAAGACAACGCGATCTTAGATAATATCGTAGCATGCAACTGTGTTTACAATATAAATGATGAGGAGGAAAAGTCGAGCAGGCATTACTCGTCAATCATCTCGCCCAGCTTCAAGCCACTTTGCCTCCTCATATTTTCGAGTCTCCGGTGGCAAAGGTTATTAACATCAGTCATACAACTTTCTGAACCGAATTGCCAAGAATTACACGTTGCTAAGTATTAATTACACAGCGGCAATGCCACGTACCGACGGTATCACATACGCGAGTAAGTAATATGACATCGATTAAGGGTTTGCACGTCCTTATACCATTTTTATCTGATTTTACATTGAGCCTAGTTTTAGAATTACACCCCTGGCGATGTGTTTTAAGGCGTAATTATAAATATGACGTGCACTGTTTCGCGTTTGAATAAACTAACCAGCGCGAGGGGAAAGCGAGTAATTTGGAACGTGAAAGCCATTGTATTCTAGAAAGTTGGTTGCGATTGGGTACTGGATTCGACCGCAATCGAGGACAAGTGTGGCGTCTGCAAGGGCGACGGAACGCGATGCAAGGTCGTGGAGGGTCATTTCACTGAAAAGACGGAGGGACCAGCAGGTAAATGATGCCCTCTTCGTCGTCAAGCATTCACAATTTAAAACGCTCATAACGCAAACATAAGTTAATTAATCCCGCAACGATGAACGCGTCAGCCTTTAAGGTAATAGTGACGATTCCTAAGGATGCTCGTCACATACACATCGTGGAAGACGCGGCACACAGGAACTTCCTGGTTGTCAGATTACAGAAGAACAAGACCTACTGTTTAAACCAAAAGTGAGTACTGTCATAGTATACGATAAACAACGACACCTTATAGCAAACCGTAGACCACTCGATACTTTACCATTAAGAATCCCTATAACGGAGGTTTACGGGAGTTTCCTGGGTGCTAAATAACGTTCTCTAACGATTACACAGGTTTGAACAAGGCACCGGCGATTACCTGTGCGGAAACTTTCTCATCATGTATACGCACAGCGAGCCACACAAGGAAGAGATTCTAATAAGGGGGCCCATATCCGAGAACATTCAAATACTAGTAAGTTCGAAGTTGGTCAACTGTAGGGCTGGGATTATTTGTCGAATTTTTCGGTATTCGAATATTCGAATACTTCAGTTGCTCAATTATTTGGCGAATATAATTCGAATATTCAAGTATTCGAATAGTATGGTGCGAATTATAAATCAAATTCTTTAGGTTCATTTGTCAGGGTGAAATCTTGTAAGCTAATTTTGACCTACTTCACACCAAACTATTCGAATACATCAGTATTCGAATAGTATTCGAATATTACTGAAATATTCGAAGTTTATTCGTGGCATTCGAATATTTGTAAAATATGTTGTACTTTCCAGTACGGTTACATGGATCCAGAGAATGTCGGCGTGCATTATTCGTATGCTATGGTGTCGGATGATCCGTCACATCAGCCGAAATACATATGGGATTTCACGGAGTGGTCCGAGTGTGACGCTCGGTGCGGCGGTGGTACCAAGGTAACACGAGTGTCTGTGCGGGAAAGCATCGCGCGGAACCTCGGCAGACCAACGGTTGCGTTCTCTCCGCGCCAGGAATATCCTCCCCTGGCTCGGACCGCTATTAAATATAAATCAGCCAGTTCAATTAAACGGTTCGTTTGCCCGGTGAATTTATTCCCCGCCCGATATTACCGAGGGATGCCCAGTTTGTTTGCCACTATCGTGCACGCGCTACTAAATCAGAGAGCAAACAATATAAAAGTTACCGCGCAAACGATCACAGCCGCGAATCCACCTTTGATGGGGGACGTGCCCTGTAAGTTCATTTGCTTTAACGCGCGATTAAATAGAAGCTAGCTTACGAATGGCGGGAAATGAAGAAGGGGAAGGTAACGGGGTGCATTCAGATTTCGATGCATTGATGGATACAGATCTCCGAGGCGTCCTGTATCGAGGAAACCGGTGGAGCAGTTAGTCCGGGTTACTGTAAAGGTATGCCGAAGCCAGAGCCGAAGTCTCGGGCTTGCAACACCGACGCTTGTCCTGCGAAGTAAGTAAAATTATCATACGAAAGAGTACCTATCATAGTTTTTTAGAATCGGTGTACAGAACAAGTAACAGTTTCAAAGTCAGTGGTGCTTTTGCTTCTCTGATATCGCACGGACATTTAAAATGTTAGGTGGCGAGTGAGTCAGTGGAGCAAGTGCAGCGCCTGCGACAACAACAAGGGATCGAGGCATCGCAAGGTGCAGTGCGTTAGGCGTGCCGCGCGCTTCGGCGAAGACGACGTCCAAGCGAACTTGGACGCGTGCAAAGGTCGCGTGCCGAGGCAGAAGGAAGATTGCATTGGTACGAATACTATTAACACGCAATGCATTCAGTCGAATCTAGCACATTATTTCTCGTCTTCTGTCAGCTACCACATTCCGTGCGAGAGGTGGCCAGCGGCGCTGTAATCAATCGTAACGCGATCGTACTCGGCTCGCTATTCTTCTAAATCTCGAGCTATTTATTTCCTAGCTTTATTTCTACTATCGAACAACGTTTACCGACACCTTTAATACAGCCGCGAGATGGGAGATTTTACTTACAATTAACCTCTCGCCGGTTCCCCGTCATTCTCTCGCCTCCTCCCAACAGGCAAGAGACCGTGCAAGAAGACCTGCCCAAAAAAGGCGCGAAACGCGAACGGAGAGCTCGAGGCCGAAAAGGAGAAGCAGTGGACGTCGGGGGAGGACCAGGCCAAGATGATCGACAGGTTCGTGGATCTGAACCTGGCGCGATACCTGGAGGAGGCGCACGGGATGTCGCGCGAGGATGACGAGCTGGCAAGAGCGAGCGGCGCGGCGGACTTTCGGCAGCTTCTTCGCGACTGGTCGACCATCGAGGATAAGAAGAAGCGTAGAGACTGCATCCCCGTGAATCTCACGCTGCCGAAGCCAGGCTCGATCGCCGTGGATTCGGTCCCAATCGAGAGTGTCGTCGTGGTGGAAGCTCCTGTCATGAACGAGGGTCTCCAGATGAATATATCGGACAGGGCGTATCAGGAAACCGGCGATCTCGTTGGCGCCGGCCTCGACACCACTCGCGAGAAGGTATACAGGGGCGAGGCTGCTGTCAAAAAGCTCGACGAGGTACACATCAAGAATAAATATCCTAATGCGACTTACGCGCCGCCTTCCAAAGAAGAGAATTACACGTACGATCGACTGAGCAGCATCGTAGATGCTGTGGACCAGTGAACATGCACTATTAATTAAGGGGTAGGTCGTTGATTCGTAGATACCTGTAATATGTACGATAGTTTATAGTTTCTAACAAGATTTCGGAGATAATTAAAGCGTTGTGTTGTAGGATTTTGTAGGTACCATTGCGAAATACAGAAAACTTAGAAGTTGAAGCTACTTTTATTAAATTTATGTATGGACGAATGTATATTGTTCACGTTGAAGGTATTTATGGATGTGTTTAGGTGGGACAGATAAGAAATGAAATCGGAACTGTACGTGGGCCACGTTCGAGCTTGTCTCTTTGCACACATGACCGATATTTATCGACAGATTATCGCGTCTTTAATTGACGTGTCCGTACTCGGATAGAACTTTATTGCGAAATTATGTTACGCCTGTTTGAACAGTGTTGCATAGTTAAACTGGCAATCAATCACTCCGCGAGTGCGAATTGCAAGAGCGTGGCGAATCTTAGCGTTTTCGAGCGTGGCACAGAGCGTGCAGCAAAAATCTCCTGCCGCCAAGATCTCTATCTAAAAATTTCAGCAATGCTGCAGCAAATAAGTCCGCCATCGAATAATCGAACCATGTATTCGATCGAATAGAAGGATACCAGAGAACGCGCGATTGCAGCTTTCGCAGGAATTCTTATCTATCCTCCATTATATTTCTAGCATCGGCACTCGAGCGAAGATACGAGGTAACTTTCGTTTTTTACTAAAGGAATCGATGTTTCGACGCGATTCTACTATTCTCTTGTATTTTCTGTATGTATCTGATCGCGTCCATTCCGACTAAAGTAAACTCCGTGGCGTTCGCGGGTGGTTGAGGCTCGAAATCCTTCGGGAAGATGGGCTCGCCGGTTTCCTCGTCGCGTTCCAAGATAATCGTAAGCGTGAGCTTCTTAACATCTGCCGTGTCAACCACAACTTCGCCCTTCTCTATGCCGTGGGCTTCCGCTGCCTCCTGGTCGTGTTCCCCCCGATCCTCCGACCTCTTTCTGTGGACGCATCGATCGCCTGTTCCGAATAATCTCTGCACCTCTACGTGGAATCAGAGCAGAGTCATTTGACCGTGGAAAGGAGGGGACGTATAGAGATGCTCATGCTACAGAGCACGCAGGAACAGATAAAGTCAGCACGGTTGATACTTTTGTTGTTCGAGTGACGTGCCAGGACGTCGTCTCGTCTCCTGCGTCCGGTACAGGACTCCCGTTCCTTCGGCTTCGGTCCTTGACAGTAGCTGTCAGCGATAATATCTACATCCTGCTCGGTGTGGCCAACGGGACGTACGCATTTAACCGCTCGTCTCTTCTCGCAGCCAGGTACGCAGGGCGTGCAGCCTTGCCAGTCACCGATCATCCATCTACGATCACCGTTCATTGGTAAATTAAGTCGTTAGCTACACATCGGCGAGCGATCCCAAAGAGTTTCCAGCTTCGGGAACTGTCACGAAGCATTATGAACGCATCTACGTGTTTGAATAACACGATGTTCGTTGATTTTGCCCGGTGACTCGCGGCAACGTGTCGCTGTCGTAATTATATTTTCTCTTTTTTAACTATCCACCGTGTCTTATTCAACGCGTTTTCCTCTTAATTAAAAATATCTCTGTAATGAAGATCTCCCGCTGACCTCGGTAGGCAGGGCGCCTGATGACACGGTCTCACTTCATCCTCGGGTTTGGGGATGTTTCTGCAAAACGTCTCGTCCACTAGTCCGGCGACTCTTTCCAGGCAGCGAGGCTTGGAAATCTGTTCACCGGGCCCGCAATTTGCGCTGCACTTTTCCCAGCCGACGTGGCCCCACGAGAATTCCGGCTTACGAGGGCTCTTTTCTTTCAGCCCCAACGAATACTTCACCGTCACGTTCTCTTTCGGCAGGACCTGGTGAATGAAATAACTCATTCGGCCAACGGGATTATGCCGGGCTGGCGGCGGCAGAATTACTTTTCTAAGCTCCGCGTCGACAATTATTTGTTCGGTGAAAGGGGGATCTGTTCTGGCCAAGGATCTCATACTTTCGTACTTCGACCGTCATTAAGAAAACTCCGCGCGAGTTTCTCAGAGGCGAGCGCGTTCCCGGGGACTCGATCGAAACGTCCCCGAAGCACCATAAATTATCCGGAGCGTTATGTTATGAGGCGTACAGCGGCGGAACGGTTCGATGAAACGCGCAGAGAGACCTCCTTAATTAGATTTCAGTAACATTCCCCGAGGCGCAGGAGATACCGAGGCGGTGCCTAGCGCTGGTTCTAATGAACGGGCGGAAAGTTTTACGACGGGTGTCGCGTAGGTGCGACCAGCCATAATAACAGCTGCCATACGTTTATATCGTAAGAGCAATTAGACGACCCGCACGGTTCAGCGAAGAAAGCCCTCTTCATTCCGCTATCCCGGTCAAGGTGTCGCGCGGGGTAGATAAGAACTGTCCGAGCCTTAGACACCTTGTTTGAGATACCTTATCGATCTGCCAGGCCAGCTAATTAGCGGGCTGCGTTCGTTATGTTTACCAATATAAGCAAGTCCCCTGTGACGGGTCCAGGTATGTTGAGAGCCTCCTGACTCGGTCTTATCGTTCCTAGCCACGCCTTCGTGCCCGCAGCGTCGAACATTCCTAAACGATCCCTGAAATAATCGTAGATAATAGGCTCAATGTCTTATTCAGGCTTCTCCTTTGTTCGCGGTGTATGGAAATTCTGGCTGATATACGCAAAGGTCTCGCGGCGACATTCGTTACGTGGCTTTTGGTCGGTGCATCACTCTTAGCGACTGATCCACAGGCCCTTTCGCAAGTTATACTATTATTAATCATTGATTAAGATACTGGAAACCGTATTTAGAGAGTGAAGAGGGACGTTTTCCCATCGATCGTTTCTCTACCGGGAAAATACACTACCGGGTGCCACGTTTCACATTGATAATACTTAATGTATCGCGCAAAGATTAATTTACCCGTCGATCAACGGTTTCCCGTCCCGCTTTCGCACCATTATCCTCGACTTCGTGGGCTCGGTTTCTTCCACACGGATGTTCGTCGATCCCATTGGGACGTCCACTATTTTCTTGGGCTCTGTCATTGAAAGTTTTTCTCTCTTAGAGTATTAGAACTTTCGCAGTGACCGGGACGCGGGGTATCGATACGAGGGATCGCGAATAAGAGATTTATACGTTGATAGGAAATATCGTCGGGGTTGCAGGGCCAAGAGGACGCTCGAGATTCTTCGGAAAATACCCCGGAAAGTTCTCACACTTTCGAGGGATCTAGTGCCTTTATCCACGTGGAATTTCAAGCTCCCCGGTTTTATTTATCTCGATCGGAACCTAAGCTCTCCGACGATTTTTTATTGAATCAAACTCCTGGCGTTCTACGACTCGCGAGTAAACTGTTACCTCTACTCATTCGTTCTTTCATCCGCTCAATTAGAAAGTTAAAGTGGAATTTTCAAGTCGTACGTGTGAATTCCTGAGTTTCTAAAGTATCTAAGTAGATTGCACTTTCGTGTTGCGAATAGAAACTAGAATATATTTCCCTGCATTTTACTTTTCACGTTACTTTTGAAATTCTAACGGTGAAGAGGCAGAGTTGGGCATTATTCTAATAATTCTCGAATAAAACTTTATTCGGATAATGCCGCACTCTGTACAGAGGAGTTAAAGAAATTGCACTCACGCGACGCCGCCTGGATCGTTATCGTGCCCTCCTTGAGTCTGCAGGAGGTGCCACTACCCCTACAGACGCCGCATACGTCTTGGACGGCGTTCGACTCCATATTCAGATCGCAGGGTATTTCTCGGCAGACCCCTCCTATGCAAATGTCCCGAATGCCTCTGTAGCAGGTGGTGCCATCGATGACTTTCGGTCTGAGGGAAGCCACTAGCCCAGCCTCGCTCAGGCAATAAAGGGCGCAAGGATCCTCGGAGGCCCTCAGATCTGTTCGCGATCAATTGTGTCGTTTTAGGGGGCCATCGACAGGATGCTGCGTCAGAGCTTCCGGGGTATATCGACAGATCGTTCGATGGGTAGTTACCCTCTGGCAGATTGTAAGCCGTCCATCGGTGAACTTTCCCGTCTTCCGGGAAGATCCAGTTGTCGAACTCGGCGCACTGCACGTCGCGGAACGATGGCGCGTCCACATCGCAGGGCTGAACACGGGACAAACTTTCGCTAACTTAACAGGTTAGCATTTCGACGTTTCTACTTCTGTTACGTCAACCTACTTTGTTCTTTTATCATTGCAAATGGAAGATTGAGAGAGAAGCATCGCGGAGGGTGAATGAACTTAGCGTACGTTCTTAGATGCGAATGATAAGTGCCGATGAAAGTGCCATTTTAGA
This sequence comes from Andrena dorsata, assembly GCA_929108735.1. Lineage (NCBI taxonomy): Eukaryota > Metazoa > Arthropoda > Insecta > Hymenoptera > Andrenidae > Andrena > Andrena dorsata. The sequence continues at coordinate 77,317,984 of OV815488.1, read as the reverse complement.
CGACTGTATAATTTATTATGTTAAGGGTCTACTTTCGCGTAAGAAGCCTACTATTACTATTGCTGCGTAATGGACGTGACTAACGTTAGTGGCGCAGATTTTATGGCGTTTTCTATCACCGCGACAGTACGCCCCGCCGTTGGACGGCGAAGGACTGATGCATCGTCTGACTGAGAAAGCCACACCGGAACCGCAGCTTCGGGAGCATCGACTCCAAGGTGACCAGCTACCCCAACCACCGTCCACGGCCCCTGGCCGCTCGCCGACCATCAGGCATTTCATTCCGTAACACCACTGCAAAGTTAATTAACGATCAATCCGGCCAGTCTCTTACGATGCCTGGAAATTTCAATTATCAGCGACCTCTCTGTCGCCTTCCATCCCAGGAATGTCCCGCCGAATCTTCGGTGCCCCACAGTCGAATTTATCCGCGTTGTAACAAACGTACCGACATTCACGAGAAATCTGGGGACATTTGGAGCTCGCAGTCACGTTTCATAGCGAGGATAATGAAGTAACAACTTCTTCGTTTTTCCCTCCGAACGACGTTAAGAAGAATCGAGAAGCAACGGTCGCGCGGCGGAGAGTCACGTCCCCGACTCATTTTTACCCGAGCCGAAAAATCAATTTATCGCGAGAAGTACCGGTTGCGGTCATTTGATCACGCTCCCGCTACGTGACGGGGCGAGGCTGAAAATATTTTTCGATAATCGACGAACCCGGTGACGTATGAACAGCCGCAGGAACGTGATCAAGCGTTCGCAAATGGAGGCACATCTGCTTTGCATCGCACCTCGGCGTTCCACGAAAATAATCGACGACGTTACCCATTTTCAAAGCGAAAACAGAGAAGACGACCGGATTCAATTTATTTTAAACAGTGTTGGGAGCGCATCCCGTGTAACGAGCAAGCTTCTTGCCCTGTTTGCGAACGCGAAGCCGATCGGTTTCAGTTACCTTGTCCTTGTAACGCGACCCAGCAAAAATTTAACGATCCCCTGTCTATAAGTCACGCAGCCCTTGTTCCCTCGCTTCATCGAAGTAGCCTCCTTCTAGCGGCCTACTCCACGGTCGCTCGTATCTTCCCGTAATTATTTCCAGCCGTGGGAAAGGAACAGGCAAGGGCGTGCTCCGCGAAGCTCGGCGGCTGATAAGGAGCGTGTAGACGGTGCGAGTGGCGCGAAAAACAACCGCTCGCATGTCTCGAGCCCGATGTCTTAATCGCGGAGTGCATTGAAATTCAAACGGTGGAGAGATTTTTATCCTGCGGTGGTTTTACCGCCGGATCCCACTAGACCAGTTTCTTGCAAAAGTCGCCCCGCGAAACGTTCCGTGATGCATTTATAGGGGATTATCGCGTATCTAAAGAATATGTATCATTCCGACGGAGGGACGTATAATTCTTGCGCAATCGGCCACGCCAAGGGAAATAAAGCCTACCCTCAACCCCCTGACGGTTTCAGACCGTTAACCCTTTTATGCTCAGCGTTACCGCGAAAGCTTCTCGTACTTCCGAGATATGTAAATGCTCGCGTTAAGTGCGAGCAACGGAGATCGCGCGATAAATACGAATTTGAAGAAGAAAGGAGATAGCCCTCGCGGGCAATTAGCGAGTTTCCGGTGGAGGATACAGCTTCCGATTGCAGTATATTTTCGGAAGATTTTGAACATTCCCAGGGGTTGATAGATTCGCGATATTTAGACGAACCGAGGCAAGGTTGCCAGGCATTCGGGCACGCGCTCGCGCGGCTCAGTCCGTTTGGAATTTCATTAGCCGAGGGAAATTCCGCAATAGCGTCGAGATCAGCTCGAGGATACTCGCTAATTAGACTTTGTATTTTTCTAGGCGATAATTTACCCTGTTCTCCCCGCAACGCGTGCCCTCGGCGGGTGGTTTGCTCGCTGACACGCAACCCTTTCCCGGAATGGCGCACCTCAGGTACTCGCAGGTCTGCAAAATGAAACGCGATCGTATTAACGGGGGATAGTGAGGGGCCGGTTTCGTGCCGATTGCGATATCGCGAAACGATATCCCGGCTACGGGCGTTCCTTATCTAAGCGATACACGATGCAACGTATACGTATTCCTAAAAGGATAAGGCAGACCTGTAGGTGAAGGTAGAAGGTTGGCCTGCCGTGCGGCAGATGGTGCCTGTTTACGGACGGTCTGTGTCTACTTGCCACGTCTACTTGCTCTGATCGTGAGCAGCGCTCGGCTCGGGGCCGAGAACGCCCTAAATTTGTTTTGCAAGCATGACGAAAGCTTAGAAAGTCGCCAATCTTATGCCAGATTAGAAGTAGTATCTGAACTTTCAGAATGCTGACAGGGGAACATATCTAACCCGCACACGAAAATTTTGATGAGACTCTGCAGATTTACAGAATAGTAAAGAATATTTGACACGTACTTTTTGTTATCGGCAATCATCCGTGTTGAAGGGGTGAAAAAAGTTCTTAAAGGCAGGGGTCAAAAACATATTTTCTGAAATTTTCTAAAAACTGAGCAGGAGGTTTGTCTTTAAAAACTCACACTTCAAAAAATATTTGTCTCACGCCTAATAGTTCTCGAGATATTCCGGAAATTTGTTTTCAACTCCCAACGTTGGGAGCTGTTTTCAACCCTTGTGTTCTCACCCCTCACTATTCCACAAATCTGTAGAATCTCATTAAAATTGGCGTGTGCGGGTTCGATATATTCCCTCGTTAGAATAGTTTGAAATTCTTCCTACCGGGCTTAACATGTATTTTCAGATGAAACGCTTGCAAGTTTCACTCCCTGTAAATTCCCACCGTTCTCTCCAAGCTGCGTAAACAATTAACAATAAAAAAGGGGGAAGAATAGCTTTGCGTTCGCGCGAGTTAATAACACGGTAGAAGGGAAAGGAGGCCCATAATGTTCCTCTCTCGCATCTCAAGCAATTTTACGGTGACGCGTAGTAAAAATGTCAGCACACGCCCGTGGAAGTAATTTTTTCACCGTCAACGTAAACACGAGGACAAATTTAACTAATTCCGTATGCACGGGGGTGCTTAATTAACGCGGCGAAGTCGTTGGACAAAGCTGAAAGTGTTTGCAGCTGCCGCTTTACAGCGGATGGGCGGGGCGGCGACTCTTACAAATATGAATAACTTAATGAACAAATGGAATGCATTAATGAAACCGCGTCGTTCGCTGCGATTACGGGGGAACTTTGTCCCGCGACGGAAAAGAGCGAGTGTTCTTTGTTCCGTTCCCGTGCAAATATCGGCGGAAACAATAACGGGCCCTGGCTGATTCGTTTATTATGTCATACGGGAGACAATGGCGCTCGATAAATAAACAAGCCGTCCCTGAAATTTTCATTAAGTTCATTAGCGCCGCGCCCCGGCAGCCTACGTTTCCCCGTTTAACTATAAAATTACAGCAGCATGTTTGTCCGCCATCAACGATTACGGGTGACAAAATAACGAGGATGTTTGAGCCGGCCAGCAACAATTCGGTTCGCAATCGCGAAGCCGCCCACTCGTTAAATCTACCAACTGCGGGGCATAGACTCGTCAGCCGCTATAAAATTCGGGAAAATGGTAATCCCGACCCCGCAAGACGGAGATTAACGGGTTGCGGAGGGAGGGGGCGCGGCGTAATTCGTTCCCGCGGCTATGTTTATCGGAACGGCGAAATTGTTCGCCCCCGCGAACGTTTTAATTTTCACCTTTAGCATGTCCCCGTGAGGGCGCATATTTTCTTCGTCGCGGCGAAATATGACGGAAACATAAAGGATATGGAGCTGCACGTCGGTGCATGATATTACGGAGAAAATAAGCCCGAGGATGAGTCGCCTGGTGTAATATCCCGGCGAAAATTGCAACAGGATATAAACCACAGTGTCGCTGGAAAAGTGGTTAACGATCAATGCTCCGCTTACGATTCCCAAATTGCATTGTCGCGCATCCTGATGGTACTGAAGCCGGCACTGGTCATCCCCGTCGTACATCACCCCTGGAAGCAGGTCCACGTTAGGGATGTCGAAGTTTTGGGGTTCGTCTTGCAAGCAGGATCCCAGACCCGCCCTGCAACAAGAACGCATAAGAGGGCCATAAATGGAAGTCGAGCGGTTCGAAGGAAAGCGATTAAATTCGACCAGCATTCGTTCCTTTGAAACGAATGAAAGCGAAGGCAATCTAAATCGGACCTATGGGCATGGATTGCGGTTCCTTACTCGATGTACGATTTCAGAGACTTCCTCGAGCACTTGGACCATCTTTTCGTGACGTAGACGCATCCAGGGTGCATGACCGTAGTCTCGATGTACCCTTTTCCATGGTGAATAATGCCTGGGCAACCGTTTTCCTCCTCGACGTCATGCGACATGCCCAATCTGCGCATGAGGATCGAAGCAGGTCGTTTCAACGCCATTCGGAGGACTTGTGAAACATAAATTCTGGAGGCGATGGTGTTCGATGTGAACGACAGAATAATCAAAGTGTTACGTGTGCCCGATGTGATGAGCTATGTGGTATCCTGTCTCTAAACCGACGTCCCTGACAACTGCAGCGCCTTTCAGAGGATCGCAGGTCCCAGCAATCGTGGACGTGCCAGTGAAACCACAGAGGCTTGGTGATTCGCAGATATTAGTCCTGACGATTCGGGTAATCGTTAAGAATCGTTGGAGGGCCTGTGGGATTCGCGTGATATCGATTCGACTACAACGTACTTTGCCATCAAAATAGCACAGTCATGGTGGTTGGGGTGGGAATCGTCGCCTGGATTGATCATTTCTTGCCATTCTTGGAAACGTGTTAGCGTTCTTCCCGCGTCTCCGTTTATTGCTAGGTCCATCTATCCGATTCAACATTAAGAATATTGCTATGAACGGGCAGAAAAGTCACTTGAAGACTCCTGCAGAATTATTTTTCCTATAATTTCTTTCTTTACATTCGACCTTGTTTTGCGAATATGTCGTACCATGAAGACAACTTTCAGTGGTTTTGACGAAAATATGGAAAAGTATAATTTCTAAAATGTAATATGGTCACTAATAATTTCAGTAAATGTTAAAAATAAATTTAGGCTTGACAATGTGAAATTATAATTAAAGAGGAGTCCGCGAGACTCCGCGTCATCGCTTATGCCACTAAAGTGCGACGTCACCGGTTAAGGGCAGGGCTTGAAACAGTTCCGAAAATAACTGTTTAAAACGGTTCTGTTATATAAAGGTTCTGGTTAAAACGATTATGGAGAACCTTTATTCCGAATAACTGTTATGAAGAACCGAAATTTCCAACTATTATCTGTTTCGGTTACGGTTCTTATTTCCGGAAATAAGAACCGTAACCGAAACAGATAATACCTAGTTGGAAATTTCGGTTCTCATAACAGTTATTCGGAATAATGGTCCTCCATAACTGTTTGCAGAACCGAAATCGATATAATAACAGTTATCAAGCTCTGGTTAAGGGTGAGAAGAAATTGTGAAAATTTTTGGGAAATACCTCGTCCTCTTGGACTTGCAATCTTATAACCCTAACGACGCTCAATTCCATCAGCATTCCTAAGCTGACATCGTGCAGCAGACCTGCAGCCTGAAAGAAGATTTACCCCTGTGTTGGCCATTCAATAATATGCGCACGGATAAATTGCCTGTCAAGCCTTTGTCCCGAGCAGGAAGTAATGGAAAATGCAGATCGGAGAAAGTTACTACCATATTGAGCAGCGTGAGCGCATAATTCTCCACGTCGAAGTCGCTGTGATAATCGAGAACGGCCCTGTCGAGTACCAGCAGCAGCTCCAGAGTGTAAGAGTTGGCGGGCTGCTCCTTAGCCGGCTGCCTTTTCTGCGAACTGAAAGCGCGCTTGGCAATGGTTTTGGCCATATTGCCGGTGACATTACAGAGAATCTCGGCGTTCGTCCCGAATTCGTCCGGCCTCTTTTTGTAGACGACGTGCGGGTGCTCCGCTTCTTTGGTGAAGTCGTGACCCGCCAACGGCTCGATCGTGTACCACGATCGTTTCGTTCTAATGTATCCGGCCTGGAGATGAGAACACCGAGATTCCTCCCAGTCAGATTTATCTTACGGTTCGGAGCTGCACGTGATATTTGTTCGGGTCGTTTGAAAGCCTTATCCGGGAGACTGGCTCCCGTAATCGATTTAAAATGTTGCTCCCTTGTTTCCATTTCCGGCGAGGCCTTTCGCGACACTCCCTCTGTTCTCTCTGTTCGCCCGTCTACCTCCTTTCCCTATCTGACGGCTCACGATCGTCGCATTACAAAGTAAAACCGCGAGAAATTTCGAGCGCGATGTGTATGAACGCTTCGGCGGTCAGAAGGCAGCTGCGACGAGACGTTTTTTGGGGTTTCAAACGACTAACCGACGGAAAATGAGAGTGAATTTGTACTAACAAGGCCGTAACAAGTGGACAGGGCGCTTTTCTCCGACTGGCCGTGAATTTGGCCCTGGTAGTGGCACTGGCTATCACGCATTCGTTGCAATTTTAGATTGTCCAAGAAATCGTTGTTCTTCCCACTTCTGCTAGTCATTGGTCCCTCGTGGTCTTCTATAACCGCGCCTGAAAAGAAGTGCATGTAAATTTTCATTAACTACTTGGTCACTCTGTAGCCTTCTAACGAATAGTATCTGTTGAGCTTGCCGAGGTAATGCTCGCTTACTTCTCGATCGCTTGTAGTTTGATCGAGCCGCGTTTAATTAATCCGCAGCGGATGTCAATAAAGAGGATATCTGGTTTAATACTGAGATTTATTGTGTAGGTATAGGTATAAGTCTGTATTGGTCCGTCTCGCTCGAGTCTCAAGGACAATCTGTCTGACCGACGTGTCGAGCCGATCGTGCAGCGTCGTGTTTCGTCGGTCGCCAGCACCCACCGTTGCCACGAAAGAGGCGAATTCAAGCACCGTACAATGTTGCTGGGACGCAACAGTATCGGCAGACTGCAGCTTGCGAGAGCAAATTCTTTTACATCTGATTCGTTTGTTTGCAGAAATCCGAGCACCAGGGTATTGGAAGGGAATTCTTTACTCGCCTGGAGCAAGGAGTCGACGATTCGGTCGGAGCTCGAGGTGGTGTTCCTCGTGCCCGATTTGCAAACGGTAGTGAACAGCATCGTCAGGAATTGTATCCGTCTTCGTTCGACCCGCGTAGAAGGAACGCTTGAAGTGATGAGGTATTTGATGTGACACGAACTTTCCATCCGACCTGACTTTCCTCGGCACCACGATTTCGTATCCGCCGGAGAACTCAGCGTCGCGGGTGTAACGCCCTTGAAAAATAAATCGTCGTTATCGGCCCGAGTCCCCGGCCTCTTGTCTCCCAGGGAACGTCTCCAATCGCAGTCGGATTCAATCAATTATTCCAAGGGGAAAGCAATTGTCACCGGAGACAAAATTGAGAACATCTCGCGTTTCTTTAAGAAAACAACGCTTCTAGATTTTTCCGCCTTCGAAGGTTTTCATTCGAGTTGATCGATTCGTTAAGCTCATCGAGGATCGGTGAAGGTTCGTTTGAAACTAAGGAATTGCTCGAATAATCAAAGGATGATAAATATTTTAAATACGATGAGTTGTTCAGCGGAAAATCATATGCAAATCGAATGAAAGACTGACGAAGACTCTTCGTACGAATTTGCGAATAGCATTAGTGAAATATGTATTCCGTCGAATTGAAATGAATCCACGGTCGAACACGTAACGAGTTTCCGCTACGTTTCACTTACAGCCGCGCGTTAAAAATTTTTAATATGCAGTCATTTCTGAAAGCGAATCGACTCTGTCTTTTCATTTGGTGAACCACATTGGTCCTACATAACTAGAAGATATTCCTCCTCGCAATATGCGATTTACGCGTCGTTTGCCCGCTTTCGTTCGATATATTCCGTCTCCCCGTAATTCCGAAAGAACCCGACCTACTTTCGGCTGGTGTAACGAAAAATCTTGCACCCCGCTCGCTAATGAATCCGTTTAAGCGCGAAAAGTGCTCTCAGTGGCTTAATTTTCCGGTTCCCGACCACAGCTGGCGAATGGAATTTCACGATGGCGTCTCGATATCATTCGTTCATCAACAGCTACACAATATTGCAATAACTCGTCGAGAGTGGAATATTGTTGCACGGATTTCGTGAGTTTAACGTATAAGAAAAATTATCAATGCAAGCAATCAGTGACATTTCCACGGAAAGCGTCGAAGAATGCATTCGGATCGCGGCCAAGCAGCAGCTTCTCTTCGCGGACTAACTTCGGAAGCTCAAGTAGCACCGAGTCGCCTTCTTTCGAGAACTTGCTCGAGGAGGTTCGAGGTGCCAGTCGATCTAGCACAGTGTGTCGAACGAGCCCAGAGAACGATGAGATTATTGCGGAGCGAGCAGCGGCTTTGACGCGAGAAAAATTCAGCGACACATTTACGCTTCACATTGGCTTTTAGAAATCGGTGTCAACGCCGAGGCAAGGTCTCGGTATCGAATTAATGCAACTGTTTAGCGGATTACCGTAGTACGCCTCGTTGAAACGCTAATGAGCAGTCGAATCGCGAAATTATTCTTCCCCGCATCCAGGGCGATCGTGTTCGTTGCGTATGCAACGCTGGTCGCTTTCGCGCAATGCTTCCATCGATTATTTAAAAGTCTCCGTTATGCATGCGCACCGAACGTTTCGCTTTGATGAATCGCAATTAAAACTATCGGGACGCGCTCGGGCCGTCGTCAATCGACGTGCGACCGTATGCACGACATAACCAAAATTCCGTTGATCGGACTTATGAAATTTCACGTTTCGAGTTTGACGAGGAGCCGTTACCTCTGCACGCGCTGCTGAAGCCTCCGCGATCGAACGAAACTAACAAAGCGAAACAAATGGTGGGAAAAATGTAGGAACGCCCGGCCATCGTTCGTTTCCCTCGAGAATTTCGCCGTCACGTTCTTCCACCGAAATAGCTAAAATCGGAAAAAGAGGGACGACCGTTTTGGTGGGAAGCTTGCGGCGTATCGATCTCGAAACAAGATAATTCGAGCGGACGTTATTTAAATTCTCAACCGTGTTACTTCACGAGGGATCGACTTCCACTTCCAATACCTACCGAAATAGAAAATCGATCGGCAACCTCGCGACCTTTTAATTTTAAATATTCATACTTGTTTGTCCAGCTGGTTTTCAAATACCGTTCTGGGGGCGCAAAGAAATCTCAGCTGCACGAGGCCCTTCGCGGGTCCGGGGAAAGGTAATCGCGGTTGAGCGGAACGAAAATTGGACATCGTGCGAGAAAAGCGGAAAGAAAAACGGAACTCGGTACAATGGTCGCGGGAATTCTGTTGCTCCTTCCTGCCCGTCGATATTTAATTCCATTTTCAACGTACGACCGTACACACGGAAGGAAAAAGTTGCTCCTTCGAGCGACTACAGTGAAAGGCACTCTTCCGGCCTCCGAGGTGACTTACAATGGCCGTTTGATGCAATCTCCTTATCGTAAAGTTCAGATTAAAGCGGTAAAAACTTTTATACCCCTGGCCAGAAACTTCAGATGCTCGCAGCAATTCTTCTCCCGCTTCTTCGTCCACCGTTGCCCCCTTGCCCCTTTTCTTTTTTTCGGCCGGTGCCCTTTGTTTTCAAGCTGCCACCGCCGTAAATTCCCCGACAATCTGTCAGAGATCTCCTCGATGTGGGACATAATTACAGACGATACGGACGATTAATTGGGAAAACACCGGCCGCGCCACATCTCGAATTCCTGCTTTTTAGATTTACAGCGACGATACTCGCCAGGACGACCGAGCTTTTATTTCTGCCAGCTGCTCTCGAACACGAGAGTCGCTCTGCTAACAAATGGAATTCCGCGGGAAACGCGAGATAAGGCAGCCTTTGTCGAGCGCGCCAGAACTCTGCCGACAGCATTACGCATTTCGAATTGTTTTCCACGTTTTTAATGCTACCAGCCCTATTATCGTAGCCAAATATCTCTATCCCGTGATCTCTGAGCACTTGAAAAATGCAGCACAGCGTATCCTTTAGTACCTACTTCCCTTCATTCGCATAGAAACGGAGTTTCAATATGTTCGCGCAAAACCCTGGGGATCACGACACAGAAAACAGTTGACGATAGGAAGTTCGGAGCGGTTTATTCGTTCAGATGTGCCTCGGCGAGCCTGAGGGTGTTCCGCAGAAATAACACCACCCGTCAGAGGGCGAGCAAAATGTTTGCAATGCCTGGCGATAGAAGAAAAACAGTTTAAACGGTGAAACGCAGGGATGGATCGTTTCGAAGGCCCGTGTCATTTTCTCGGTCGAAGCCGTGGACGTGTCCGACCGAAAATTCGGCCGGCGACTGGGCTCCGTACAGACCGCACGCGATGGTGTTTTAATTAAAAACAGAGGCTCGGTTTCTAAAAATATTTCTTCACGAGCCATTGCAGGCGGCCACAGGGCCGAAAGGGGGTCTCCGCCGGCGAGATAAAATTGTCAAACGACGCGGAGGAGAAGTTAATGCGCGCCGTTGGAACGGCATTGTATCTAGCGCGCGTACGAACTCTTTGTTTTCGCCAGTTGGGTCATTCGTTTGTTCGTAACGGGAGTGTAGCACTCCAGCGGACCGCTGTACACGATGCAGCAATGAAAGTAACGTCGCCTATGCTGCAGATCGAAATCACTCCTTAACTTTCTCCGGTGCTGTTGCTCCCTCGTCCGTTGCTTTCTTCGTTCCTGCGAACGGACGGAAGTAACTCACGCGAATCTTAAACGTGTGAGGGTACTCGTTTCTAATTCTCCTGAACAGCGATGCATTTTTCTCGCAATTCACTTTTACCCGTACAATTGTAAAAGAGCAGCTGTAAATACGGCAATTATCGTGGCCGTATTTCTGTAAACGAGAGCTCGATTAATCAGCGCCCGTATTTTTTGGCAGAACCGCGGACCCCCTGGTTTGCCAATCAATCAACAAAATTGTCCGCGGTAAAAAGGGAAATTTAATTAACAGGTGGCTATATTTTTCAACGATCGTGTGGCTTCGCGAGCCCGCAAATATGTAGCGTTTTTCGTTGATACGGGATCTTTAATTAAACGGCGGAAAATGTGCCGTACAAATATTGACGGTATATAATATTTATTTAAACCACACACACCAATCTCTTATAGAATTTTCATGTCTGTTTGCTTTGTTATTGCTCGCACGATCGCGTTGCCTGCAGTGGAGTGATTTGGTTACTTCTGAATTGTTATTCTTTCCGATATATATTCTGCTATGAATTAACGTGGGTAAAGCTGTATATTTATTCTATTACACAAGGAACACTCAAAGTAATAACGACAGGAATTCGTACCTAATTCCTTCGGGAACCTATAGATGTCACGGGAGATGCACGTCAAAGGAAGAAGATAGTCGGTGGAAGATTCGAAACTTGCACAGACTGCCCCCATAAGTGCGGAAGACAGCTGCACTCCGCTGTAGGCTGATATTCCTATCACTGAAAGCTACTCCAACACCCCCTATATTCCCCCTAGCATAAATAGAAGCCTGAACAGAGCAAAGTCAGAGGCAATCCGCCATAGCGAGCCATTTTAAATGGAAGCTCGGCTCTGGTAGTGATCCTCTAGGGAGGGATCGGTATAACCGCAGCCATTTCGGGCAAAATCGGAAATAACATAACGTAAACATTCATTAAATCGTCTGCTTTCCAAAGTGATTGTTTATCTATCTCTTTCTATCCGCATTTCTGTCTCCTTCTTTTTTACAGTTTCTTTTTCTGTCTACTTCCGCTTTTGACCGAAATGGCGGCAACGAATCAGCGACGATACACGTTGTTCCGATCACATAGTAGCCTAAATAAATATTAATCTAAAATAAGGTGCATATAATTAATGCCGTTCGAACACTTTTGTGACCCTGTTTCAGTACATCTTTGCAATAAATGTTTCATAACTTCTACAAATATTATCCGATTCATTTCAAAATAATCTCAATACTCGTGTGTTATAGTAGTTACAACATTACTTTTAGAACATAAGTCTAACATATATATTTTTATTGAGCGTTCGACTACTTTCGTGGCTCACTGTATACAGAATGAATATTCATTTTATGTACCGATCCGAACACGGGATTGGTATCGCGACATTCTCGAATGTATCGCGAAGCTTGTAAACAGTTTTGCAATAAGTAACTGTATATCACGTAAGTACTTTTCGAATATACATGTACTTACTAAGACATCTGTGTTAAGTTTCACAAATTTAAAGAAAATACACTCCTGTATGTAGATGCTAGATATTTTATTAACGAAGGAAATATGTCACGCGTAATATTTCTATTTTACAGGTATCAGAACGTGTGTGTAGAAACGACTTTTGTTATGACTCAACGATGCTAGCTTTGGATGTCACCTCTGTTTACATGGCTCGGCCACGATATCCCAACACTCGGAAATACGTACGCGTGTATTGGGTCGCGAGTCCTGCCGCCTGCCTGCTCTCCCCCCACCACAGCTAATATTCGCCGAGGTACAGCGATGGGCCGCGGGGGTCATTCGTTCCGTGGAGGTCGTTTAGTTAAGACGCTTCGATAGCTAGCTGCGTATTTAAATGGTAAGCGTACATTATCTACCGTCATATAATTACTCCTAATCATTATTAGGCTTCTTCTTTACTCTTTATCGTTACTTGCTACTACGATTAATACACTTTCGTCCCGAAATGGATTAAATATCGCGAGAAAACCGTTTGTAGATCTACGTCGCGTATTCCCTTCGTTGCCTTACCGATATTTCTGCACATTTAGTGCACACATATCGTGTCTCGGTATTCAATTACATCCTTTTTCGGGCATATTTCAAGTTTATTTGATGTTTAATTGCCTTACGAATGTTTTAATGCTTTTGTTTCAAACTTGTAGCATCGTTTGGTTGCAGACGTTGAGGCTGGAATCGAAAGCAAAGGGCACGCGACGCCATGACACTTGCTGGTTAATTTGAACGGTTCTTGGATGGCGTCTGGTTTCATTTCTTGGAAAAAGGAAATAGCAATACGTGTGGTATACGTATTTTTCTCGTTATTTTATTGAATCATTGTTGTCTGTGAGGGTGGTGGGTAACTTTGCAGTCGGTTAATATCGGGATGAAATGGGAAAAGATTGAATTATGATAAATTGAATAATTTTAATCAGATTTGTTTAAATTTTTTAAAATGGCGTCAGTAGATGTTTACGAAATATTGGAATGATCGAATTCTATTGCATTTCGGTCGCGTTTACGTAGAACTCAACGATATTTCAATGATTTTTAAGAATCTATCTCTATGAAGCTGTTGTAATTGCATTTACCTTCGGTTTTGGATGCAAGTTTTGTTCTGTATGCACAGAAACTACGTAGTTGATCACTGACATGCTATTCAAGCATAAATAATTAAGGAATTTTGATTCTTGCCATGAGTTTTGGATATTTATAAAGATCGTAATATATTTTAAAATATTATTCGAATAACACAAACGTGCTTACCACTTTAATGACGAAAGCCACTACTATGATTCATTTAAATGTAATAATTATTTCTGAAGTAATATATTTTGGATAATATCGTATGAAATGTAAAGCTGCTCGTATCGAGCGAGCATTCTGTATTTTCGCATCACACCTTGTATTCTAAACAACAAGGAGCGAAAGTCCCTTGGCTGGTTCCAAGAAAAACAATATTTCCTCACGACAAACACTCAATGAAACCACACCCATCCCACCCTCCTATCCTACTTATTTTTCAGAGATTGTGACCGCGTGCAATGCGGCCAAATAGAGTCAGTGTTTATGACGTACGAAGTTTTTCGTTTTGAAGAGCACAGTTGCTCATAGTAGAGCGTCGTTAACAATTTTGGGATACGCGAGGGTAGAGTCAGTGTTTTCTACGCAATTTACCTATATTCTTTCACGAGCGTCGCGGCTGTGACCTTCGAATCGCGAGACTAGAATCTTTGAGGCGCGTTGGTAGTCTACGTATTTCTTTATTTTTTTTTACTTGTGAAAGCGAAACTCGTTACCGGAAATTAGAGTCACTGCGTCAGCTGAAGACGAGATTTCTGCGCAAAATATTAATGGAAAAATGTAAGTATCTATGTATTTCATTCAATTCCATTAAAGTAGAGTTCATTACTCAAAATTTTAGAAATAAAAAAAAATTTTAAATTAAAAAAATTGATTGTTAGAATAAAATCACCAAGCAATTAAAAACTAAGGAAACTTTTGTTAATTTTAATTTTTAATATTTAATTTTTTCCTTAAAATGTCTAAATCATAAAAAAATTCGTTAGTTTTTAATTGCTTCGTGGTTCATTATTAGAGTTCAAACAATCGTAACTTTAGAAAGAAATTATAATCGTGTTCTGTTCCTTCGTTACAGTCAGGGCGTAGCTGAGCAGCCTGATGACTTCTTCTGAGCAGCTTGATGACTTCTGAGCAGCTTGATGACTTCCCCTGAGTAGTAGCAGGGGTGTTGGCGTCTCCGTCACCGGGGCACAGCGAAATGTGAGTGCGCATGCATTATAGTTCCTCTGGTCACTCAATCATGTCGTAGGGTGTTTGGTCCAAATCGACACGAGTGACCGGTTGTATACGTGCTTTGGCGAGCGTAATGACCGCGGGTATGGTAACCATGCCCGTGAATTTACATTTTGGCTGTGTATTTATTTATTAGACGAGGGCTAGGGTCTTCTTGTATACCGCGCCTTTTTAATAGAATCAAATTATAATCATAATTTCCAAGATAAACGCGAATGTTTATCATTGATCATACATTGATTCAGATATTTATTAATAGTGCACATAAAGGTGCATAGCAGCTCAGAAGGTATTGGTATGAATATCAATACGGCTGAATGCTAATTTTTATGTAGGGAAGAAGTCTGATACTTTCAGACTCCACAGCTACGATCATTTTTATTTCATATGTAGTGTAAAAATCGGATGCCCTCCGATTCCGTCATTGCGACGATTATATTGACTTGAGTTTCTTTTATTTTTCTGATACTACGTTTTAAAAATAACTTGATGTCTAAATGATGATAATAGACATAAAAGAGTAATTCCTTTCTTATAAAGGTCACTCGTTGCGTACAATAGAATAATTAATTTCCATGTGCAAGAAGACAATTGAGGGTGAGCAAATTTCAAAATCAAAGTAATTAGCATGTGAACACACTTTCTTGTTTTATGAAATTTACGTTGACGATGGAATCGCTCGTTTTAAATTCCTTAAGTAAATTCTTCATGATTTAGAGTCATTTTCTTAAGTAATAGATTTAGATAAATTTAGAGTCTTTTTTCTTGCTAATTGAATGTCGAGTAGAGTGCTTTTTCTTGACGATGCAATCTAAAGTAGAGTCCTTTCTTATTTATCAAACTATCCACAAATTGAAAGTCGAGCCACATTGCTTAACAATGTAAAATGAAAGAATACTAGCCTGCTAGACACTATACAGACTAATCATATTTTCTAGTTGAGGATTTTCAGGATATCTTTCCGTACCTATTGCCTTTTAACTCAACCACGTGCCCATGCGCTACTTGGGTGGGTGAAAGCAATGGGGCACGATGACTTTCTTCACAAAATAATTACATTTTGGCGGCTGGCATTGCGTTAGTGTATCGTGCACGTCGCATTTTCCACCTGTGTGTGTTTGTGTGGTTAGGTGGTGGAATTTGCGTCGGTGAAAGATTCTCATCAAAGACCATGTTAACGAAACTATAACATTATATTATTATTCATGGTAATAACGACACCAATGTATCATATTCCTTGTTGCACACGATGATCAATCTAGTAAATAATCTTGGAATATGAAACTTAATCAATCTCGTACAATTAAACGAGAAAGTAATAACGATTGATGTATGTACCTAATACGTACAATGCACATTATCACTAATCCATTGTTTGAAATTGAAAATAATTAATTGCTATGTAAATCATACTTACACGCAATGGTCACTGCCAGCCGATTTCAGTGAAAACTGGTACGTACTTATGAGAGTGTGATTGTGGCCAAGCTCGGGTGACGGAGTCGTCCCGGGATGATCTCTCTAGTGTAGGCTTTTGCACCCGGGCGGCGATGATTGAGAATCGTGAAGTGGGTTGACTGATGATTGTGTTTGAGAGACTGTTTTGCCATTTTTTAAATATAGGTGTTGCGTAGGGTAGGTAACTTACCTTCTGGTACGAATGTGTGACTTAAATATAAGTAGGTAGGGCCGGGGCAGGTCGTCGTATTCTCTGATCGCATGTTCCCCCGCGCGATGACCTGCTTTCAGGAAATTTGTGAGAAAAGTCGACGGCCAGACTAGCGCGAGTGGGGTATGCCCTCGCTTCTAGCCTCGCTATGTCGACTTTTTGACGCCAGTAAGACATTGCACATTGTCGCTGGTCGCGGTCGGAACTTTCAGAAGGGCAGAACGCCCGAAGCAAGAAGTGACCAAGGAGCCGAATATAGCCCGGCCAGAAAAAAGGCCACATCATGTGGGCTACCAAGAATGGTCCTACATTCTCGGGTGCAGGGTCATTCTTCTGAGGTATTATTTTGCCATTATGCTCGCCGGTAGTTGTAGTAGTAGTAGTTTGGTTGGCCATAGGCTGACCCATCGACATACCCTCCCCTGAAATTGAGCACACCGCGTTTTCAATTAGGGTTGCGAAGAAGATTACGGGGTCAGTTAGTGTTGCGACTAAATGTTGATTACGGTTTGAATGAGCGTTGCGAATCGAGTATTCCCCGCGTTTAGTTCCAGCATAGCGTTGCGAATGAATGTCGAGCGAGGTCGCTTGTAGTGTTCCGAAAAAAGAGTCGCGATTATTTTTTAAATTTTTCTTGTATTTGGAATTGGAGTTATTAGAGTTTGATTCGTTGCATTACGTTTGATTCATGACTGATCGCGTTTTTTTAATTAATCGTCCTAGTTTGATACTTAATATTTTTTTTGAGTTAGTGTTGCGATGATGACTGGTCGCGTTTGTAATTAGAGTTGCGACCCCAATGCCCCGAAACTGCCCTGGGACATGTCGGGAGACATGTTCCTGGGGAAAAGGAGTCCCGAGCAGCTGGCTTTGCTGCACGTGGGACCCTACACAGCCTTCAGGAAGGCTGCAACGAATTGAAGTTAGAGTTGCGTATTGCGAGACACAGGTGCACTGAATTTTTATCAGTGTTGCAAAAAATGAAGCCACCCAAGTGGTCGTTCTCGGTAGTTTTTTTAGGTATATTTGTTTGAGTAGTGTAGCTCCTTGGGAGCTTTTTTATTTGCTATTCGGGATTTGTATTGAGTATAGTAGAATTTTCAGTATAGAAGCACCATCCGGGAATTTTGAAGTTGTTTGAGAAATTAGTGCTGCGAGTAGTCCAAAGTCCTAGTGACTATGCTCGGGAGTTAATTTTAGTCTGTAATAAGTTAGCGTTGTGAAAGTCAGAAACGGTCTACTCACGGTTTTCTTGCATTAATGAGTGGACAATGATCAGCTGCCCAGGAATCAGTGTTCGAATGGAGAACGAGAATACAATTGGAATTAGCAAAGTTGATTTCACAATCTTTGCGTGAGAACTTTTTTAATGTTTTTCGTGAATTAAAGGTACAATTGGAATTAGCAAAGATGATTTCACAATCTTTGCATGCGAACTTTTTTCGTGAATTAAAGGGAATTAGCTTCTTTCATATATGAGTCATGTTTATGGGGGGGGGTTAATTATTCTAAACGAGTGAGTCATGTAGGCGCGAGAGAAACTTGCGAATTCTTATTTCCTCCATTCCTTCCTCCCCCTCGAGCCTTCCACCCTCCTGGGGGCGAAGCTTACAACAGCATCTTAAGACGCAAAGTATTCGTAAAATGAATCGTGACTGGTGTGGGCGTTCATTTTTTTCGAATGGAAGATGCTAGGGCGGGAAAGCGAGCACCCCGAGTGACAGGGGTGGCTAGATCATATGGAAATCCGGGAAGAGCGGAAACGGAACGCCGACAGACGGAATCACCAGCCGTATCCACCGCCGACTTATTATATTCGGAATAATAATGGGGCCGACGGTTGCATTCTGCCACTGCGTCGGTGCTTTTAGCAATTCAAACTATCGTCTGGTCTTCTTGTTTTCTTCCTGCAGAAGGAAAGCAGAACCAGGGCAGCCAGGCATTTCTATAGGATGTTCGATAAACGTCGCGTCTCCTGTACACGAGAACACTCTTAGGATCAGCACCAGGTCGTGGTTAGAGAATAGCTTTGTTGCGCAGACTTTAAACGACAATCAGACTTTTATTATTATTAATGTACCTTGCTGTGATGTATCAATAATGTATAGTATTTGAAAGATAGTAGGTATGGCAGTAATATTAGGTTAAATAGTGCACCCTGAAAGTCGAACTCCTAAATTTTCCTAGGTACCTTAAAAAAAATCTTTTTAATTTTTTTTGTACAATATAAGTTTTTACTGAGAAGAAAATCTATAAATTCTTCAGTTTCGACTTGACCAAGAATTTTGATCCACTCCGTATTTGAGGTAGCAAGGCTTCTTCTCTCCATCGAGAAGAAAGAAACGGGAGAAAATTAGGTCGGGGCTCGGTGTATCCAGCATCCATCTCCGGGCTTCAAGGATGCTTTATATTTAAAAGATATTCAAGCCAGACTGTTCCGCGAGGACGTCTCGCAGGATGTCGCCGAAAGGAGCAAGCAGGGACGAGAGACACCGGTTGGGAAACAGACGCGTTTCGAGGAGCCCCGCGACCACTCTATTTCCTTCCTTTATTCCTCCTTCCGCGCCCGACTGCCGTTTCCCTGATGAGTCCAACCGACCGGAACTTCACTCGTCGTTGTACTTCCAGAGGAATCTTCGGCTGAAATTCGAATTCACTTCCGCGTCGAGCAGCGAACCGCCCTCCACCCCCACTCGCCTTTCGCAAACATTATTCCTGCTCTTTCATTGCAACATGCTCGCATATTTGGCAGATAGACGCTTGTCCTCCCGAGGGACTTGAGTCTCCTTATTTTTCCCACAAACTACTGGATGCCAAACATTTTCCGGGATAATAGCACAAAAGTCGATAATTCTTGCGGAATAGAGACTACTTGTTGTCCTAATTTCTGGAGCCAGTATTTGCCTTTCGCAATTTTCGTCGCATGTTTTGCATTCCTTAATTTACTCGGACCGGCGGGAGCCCGCGAAGATTAGACCCGTCCGCAAGGGCAACGCTGAAAAGCGCCGTAAAAATCTTGCCACTCGCTGCGAGGGAGTTACAGTGACAGATATCAGGCAAATGAGAATTTACTCTCCTTACGACACCGCGCGACAATGCATAACGCGTTTCCGGTGCCAGTTTCGCCAGTCCACAAAACGGAGGATTTCATTCAGAATTTCGATTTATAGAGATCGAGGGGTCTCATCTTCCGGGAAGGGAACGTATTTCTCAGGTGGAGGGAAAAAATTGAGAATCTGCAATGTCAGTGGGACCCGGATGGCGGGACGTCGATGTGGCGGACATTATCATAAACTGCGGATTCAGGGCGGCAAGTTTATGAAGATTGAATTAAATTGTAGCTCCTTCGAGGAAATGCCAGTGGGAGAAAGAGGGCCACGCGAAGGAAGAAGGACGGGGGGCGAAAAGAGACGGAAGGGCAGGGGATGGGCGAAGAGGAATAGCAATGGGATGGATGAACTCTCGAGTCGCACCGATAGTTCTATGAAAATGTTACAGATATCGGTGAGTTATAATCTTCAATATTTCCGAGAGTGCATCGCAAGCACTCTGTAGTTCTGTAAATAACATTTCACCCTATTACTGCGCCACTCGTGACGAGTAGTTACTGACGGTTGCAGTGATTATGCTTCACCGAAACATTAATATTCAATTGAGATTTGCGTTATTGAGCTTGCATCGGGCGAAACACTCGAGACGGCAATCGAATCGCTCCCGTCACTTATGCCGGCGGCGAAGGTGGTAACACCGAAGCAAGGGAAGCTTCGTTCCGTCCGAGGGAACGCATCCAAAATTGCGGCCTCGTAAATCGGCGTTAGTCTCCGTCGCGATTCGACGATTCTCTGCAGCCACCTAGCCATTATCTCGGTCGTTTCGTGGCGTTAGGTTAAACGAAACCGTTCGATAAGTTCTCCAGGATTTAGCGGCGGTGGCGAGTCTCCGCTGGTGTCGTCCTCGGTTCGATCGATTCTCCACGCTCGCGAGTGATTTTCCTGATTATCGGCGATCCGGTGTTAAGCAACAGTGGTTGTTACATTAATGTAGTACATTCTCGCAGCTGCTAAATAATTTGTGTTGCTCGAGTCATGAGCAAAGACATACTTCGGAATTAATATTGAACCACCTCTCTCTCTTTTCGATTAAAAACCCTGGGGATGTTGAGAAGCCACCCTTCCACTCGAGCACAATAGAGATCCTTGATCGCTTTAATTGTATTCGCGTTCCCCGACGCTGAAATACCCATCGAAGAATCGAAAAGCAATGCGCATACAGAGCGATCCATGAATGCAAACGCGGATCGTTGCCTGTACGAAAGCGGTTTTAATTACCCGGCCAGCTGTCGCGAGGAAGCGTTCGAGTTGGTCCTCCTGGTCGAGGCGAGACCGATCGCGTTGGAAAAAAAAGGGAAAAATTTATTGTACGGATAAACATTCGGTATAGGCGACAAATGTAAATTTCAGCGTCAGCTGCAGCTGCGATCGGCGCGAAATAGATCGGTTCCGGTGTCGTTATCGCGGCAAGCTCCGCCGACATGCCCGAACGATATCATTTAATATCGGATATCACGCGGCATCGTATCGCGAGTGGGCGCGCGTTTCGCGTTGCGCGTTTCACCGCGCCGAACTTTCGCGAGTGTATCGGTGTCCGGTGTCGTCGCTCTAACCCCCGCCATTGAAAATTAATTTCACGCTCCGAGTGAGAAAAAGAGGATTGATCGGCGCACCGATCGCCGCGGAAGATTAATGACCCGCGCAATCGTACCGACGGTAAATACGTATTTAAGGGAATCAACGATCCATTAAACCGGCAAAAATTCAGCGCAGCTACGTGTGCTCTCCCGATTCTCTTCCTGCGGTTACGCTTCGATCGAGCGTTTCGCATAAAGCCTCCGCCGTATCCCGTCACGTCTCGATGCGAAATTTTATACGATTTACATCAATCCCGACTGAAAATTGAAATTAACGATTTTCAAGATACTCCGCGGCTGCCTGCAGCGCGAGACTAAACGCGTTTACACGGTTCGCAAGCGCCTTTGAAAAGCACGCGTTTCATTGGCATCGGCACCGAGGAACTTGTAATAGCGTAGAGTAACGATTTATTCCCTCGTTTCGCTGGTAATGCGACACGAAAAGCAGGTCGGCATTTTAAACGAACTGCTTTGTACGCCTCGATTAATATTCGATACCGCGCTCGATCGAGTTTCCTTGATTCGCGGAAATCGCGCTTAATATCGCATAAATTTTCCGGGCCCTCAAACGGTTTAAACTTCTCTGCCTACGAAATCCCGCGAAGGCGAAATCGATTATAATGCGAATCATTATAGGTTGCAATTTCACCAAAAAGGGAGCACGTTTTCTGGATTACCTACACATATACTTTGATAAACGTCGATGCCTTTGCTGCCATAAAAACTGGAAATTGGTCAGAGAGGTAAAGTGTAATTGGTGTTGCAACTGGAACACGTTCTAACCCATTCGGTTTCAGAAGTTTATTTAGATCGAGGGCGATACAAAATGCAAGCGCGAACCACAAACTGCGGTTTCGAACTGCCGGTCGGCTAACAGGGACCAAATTTTTAATGATTCCCCCCTTTCTCCGTTTATAGCCGTTGGTTCTTGAGCTTTTCACGGCGGTATGGATACATTGCGATACGGAATAAAAATATCCCGTCGAACCGTGCCTGCCAGGTAATTCGAATTTTCGCTAACGCGTTCGTTCAACACTCAGCAGCCCACGGATCCGATAAATAACGCTTCGCGTGGAGCGCGATACGCTCAATGAAATTGCTTTATGCGACGATTCAGCTTCGATCGTTCGCCAACCGCGCTCCACGGAACTTTCAATATCTCGCGCCTTCGCGTGAAACGCGGTTCGTTATAGCGATATATTTACATCATACGAACATTAAAAACCGTGAAATATAATATATCCCAAATGCAGATGAAATATTACGAAAAGTTACGTTTAATTTTCTGCGCGTAACAGCAAGCTATTAGTTAGAAGTTAAAACGTCCGTTCTCCATGCACGAGATCGTCCATTAACCAGATCGGACTTGATTTATATTTTTTCTTCCTTTTATACAGCGCACGGATTCGCGGAATTGTGTGTGGATGAGAAAATATTGGGAGAAAAGCGACGACGCCGTAGCACAATTGCAGCTACCAAGCGAGGAAGGCAAGTGACACCACGAGCCGCGGAAGCTACTTAGTTTCATTTCACTGAAATTTGTACCCCCATTAAAGTTCCCTGGCCCGTTCGTAAGAACTTCGACCAGGGATTTGCCCGCTTTTTGTCCATTCGTTTGCAGTTGTTCGAAAATCGATCTGGCCACTCCATTACGGTGGCCCTTCGGTCAATACGGCCAACCAATTTCAACTTTGACGGATTAAGAGTGTTCCGGAGTAAACCGAAAATCATGGCAAAAGCTTGGGCAAAGTGGCGAAGGTGGAAATCCGGTTAATGGAAGAAGGGACTGTAAAAAAGGTGGCAAATTGATTCCGCTTTACAGCCAAACAACGAATTCCAGCAATAGCGATAATCCCTGGTATAATTCAATTCACCACGGCGATAAAGTTTTCGCCGCTGAGCCAATCGTTTACACGAAACTGCGGGTTTTCGATTTTCCATTCGCCCGTCGACTGATGACATTACACGTACGCGTCGAATTAACGCGGTTACGACGTCGCGCTGCGACGAGCGCCCCGGCGAGCTTCGTGAAATCGCGGATTTGAAAGAACGGAAAGATGAAAACGTCCGCGTTAAAAAGCCGCGAATCCAGTTTTATCAAGTTCGCCGGGCTGCCGCTGCGTTTAATGCCCCTCTTTATCGTCGCAATGACGGTCAATTAATTCTGCTTGCCGGCAAATTAATAGTTCCCCGCGCTAATTGAGTTTACAAATGGAGCTCGATTCGCTTTCACGGCGACAATGGCTGGCTAGCGAAAAAATTCATTTTCGTTCCCCCAAATTTTCGCTGTAACGATGATATATCTGATCCTGGCGACGCTGCGAAGTTGATGAATCACGTTCGGTGAGCGTGGATCGTTTGAAACATTTGGACCGTTTGAATTAAAAATGAGATAACTGCCCGTCGCTCGTGGTCACATCGCTCTCGCGATGTATTCTCGCTTTTCCGCGCGTCCGTGAGTTGGAAAAAGTCAATGGACTGTCGTGCACCGAGTTCAGTGACTCACTGAACACACTGCGAATATAGCGGTAAAACACCTTACGAACGTTCTCACCGAAAATTGGCCCTTGTTGATCGCCGCATTCACTCGCGTAGCCCCCTTTGTTAGGGCGTCGACGAGACGCGACGGTCGCGGTGCCCTCGACGTGCTCGACGATTCCATCGGGTACGTTCGAGCTGGTCGACTCGCACCCTCGGGAAATGAAACTCTCCTTGACGTTCGGGGTTGGTCGACACGCGCGGGACTCTTTAAGTTCGTGCGTACGTTCACATTTTTTTTTTTTTCAACGCGACGTAGGAAGCTGTGTATTCGCGTGGCTGTCGGCCATACCTCAGATTTCCGTATCGCGAGGCGAAGTGATTGATGTTGAAGGCGTTTCGCGGGCCAAGCCGAGCACCAGGTATTGAGGATAATTACTCCAGCTGGTAAACGTTGTGTAAACACCAGCAGCAGGACGGTTCCCAAACGCTCCTGGCTGCTACCTCCGGCTCTCCGTTTCAGGCTCCACCCGGCTTCCGTTCGACTGTTTGTTCGCGGTCACGCCGACATCCGATAATCTGCATTTCCTTTATCGTGGCCGTGCATGACGCCACGATATACTATACATACATACGTACGCGGCAGGAAAGGAGGGAGTCAAGCGTGACGAAGAAAATCGCCCCAGATCAGTTGCACGAGTAGGCACTCCTTCCATCGTCGTTCGCCTGTCTATTCACCTTCGTACCCTTCTCGTTCCCGGTCGCCCTTTCCTCCCCGCGAACAGTAACTTCGCTCTCTTCAGCTGACGCCCGCGTCGAGTCTATGTATCTGGTCACGTAGGCTCCAGGCCCGGCGTCGGCGTCGCGACGCTCCGACGAGTCCTTTTGCGGGACTCGAGACGCTTCACTAATTCCCCGACATCACGTACAGCCGAGTGCTTTTCTCGATTATGTATCAACGCTACCCTAGCCATGCGCGCGCGCTCGCGCGTCCAATTAGCACGCTTCAGGTGGATTAAACGTCCTTTGGGTCGCGCTGGCAAAGGATGACCACCCATCTTGAGCTGATACATCGATTACACGAGATTTCGAAACACTCCAGCACTGTCCTGCAATAGGCAATCGGCTCGCCTCCCGTCCAACGAGATCCAGGCAGAAATGTTAATAATCGATAGGACGGAGGGCGGCCCGATCGTTGCGAATAAACAAATCAACACAGCTGCCTGATGAGAGGGTCGCGGGAGCAGGAATTGTCGCTTCTAACAGCCCGTTTCCAGATGTGATCGCTTATAAACACATCCCGGCCCTATTAATCACGTATTTCAACGGTCGAGCGAGCGCGTTAATTGAATGAATCGATACATCCATTTGCGCGGATTAATCCGGCTCGTACTTCGATAATATGGAATAACGAAGGCATTTTGGATCGCGTCGCGACGGTTCGCTGCATAAGGATTAACTGCGCGTTATCACAGCTGGCTTGATGATTTCCGAGCTGCTCTTTGGGGCACGTATTACCCAGTGTCTACTCTGGAATATTATTACCATAGGTGGTGCCGTAGATATTACGTTTCTGGTTTCTCCGCGCTGCTGGTCAGCTGTTTTAGCGACGCCGCCGAAGCCCACCCTCCGAGGGCCTTTATTCCGGACTCACTCTTAAGCTAATCACACAGTACACCTGTTTCGTTCCATATAGAATCTTTGCAAAAGTACGCATCTGCCAAGAATGATCTTGAACTCTCCTTATTATCCAGATGAACACCCAATCAACTTTTTTCACAGTTTCATAACGTAGCCGTTTTATAAAGAAACCACTCCGTCCGTCGACAAATTTTCCAGCATTTTATCGCGCTACCTTTTACAATACTCCGGCATGTTCGCTGCGCCCGTTGAAAGCGGCTATTATTAACATAACGATCAGCACGCAATAACGCCCTCCGATGGTCGCGAATCACCGACGTTAAACGAAGCTTGTTCGGTTATCTAGCATTGGCGGGGTACACGTAAACGGCGGCAAGCTTTCCACGAAGGCAGCGCGGCGTTCCACCCGCAGGGGAATGGGAATGGTCCGAGATTCAAGAATTAATGGCCGCTTAGAAGAGCGCCGCGCCGGAGGCACGCAAGGATGCGTGCGCGAAAGCATTTCACACTTGCTTGCGTAAACACAAGAAGCCGGTAGATTCGATTTAATTTGCTGCCGCGTACCTAACGCTAACACGAGATACGTCGCTTCGCCGTGGTAGGCAATAAAATCTCCACCCATTAATAACCCAGGGAAACGAGCTTTGCCTCGCTAAACCTCTGCGCGACCCCTTTTTTCTTCTACTTTCTCCTTCGCGGCTACGTCGAACGTATGTAACGCGAGAAATTTTGCTAACGCGCCAACCGAACGGACGACCGCGGTTTTCCACTTACGCCGGCTAGTTTATTTGCCCGCAGACCACCAAACGGTTATCGTAAAGACCGTGAATAACGGAGGCGTGTAGATACGTCTCGTTTTCCACGCGTATTACGATTTTCTTGTCTTTCTCCCGCCACCGTTTTTACGCTCGCTCGCTTGTAGCCCAATGGCTTTTACTAAGTAGCATCGTAAACTTCTTGGCGCATACCTTCCACTACCGATGTTCCTCGTGACCTCGGTGAGATACTTTTCGGAGCCGTGGCAGAACGCGCAAAATACAGGAAGCAATGATTCCCGTCGAAAATCCGTGAAAATTGTTATTGGTGGTTACATTTAGTGTTACGTATCATTTCCTGATCCAAGCTCCGCTCCAGCAGCTGGAAATTTAAGAGGGACCCCCAATTGCAGAATTCATGAAAAACGAGAAAACACCGTGTTGCACCTATATTGATTTACACAGCCGTCCAAGTTCACTTCGTGACGGCCAGCGCGGAGCGTTGACGTCGTAAAACAAAAAATCATGACGGGGCGTAAAGCAGCGCATATAAAACAGCGAGTCGATCGCGATCGAAGGCACTTGGAAACGGAATTATTGCGCCCCGCGGTTTTCATCGGACTTTGAAACGAGAATCGTTCCGCTGCGTCGAAGGTTCGAGTACGAGTGCATAGCGGACTTTTATATCCGTGAAATGCTCGCTTCATTCCTCCTCGTTTATTTATCGAACGTCCTTCTCCCACGCGCGGAACACTATCCGACCAGTGGCGATATTTTCCTCACGCAGCGCTGTCGCGGCCATCGAATTTCGTATTTTTACTTCGAGCTCTCTTTCCTGCGAAATGAGATCCGTGGGGAAAAGTGTCGGGGAGAATCCGGATGGGCGAAGTCGCCCCGAAGATGAGGGACGGGCGACTTTTGCCACGTGTAAACTAGATAACGTTTAAAAAAGAAACGTGCAGCCATCTATCGTGTTGCCTAAACCTCTCGGTCCACGAAGCACGAATGAGGGTCAGGAGAGGATGCTGGGGACGTTAGGGGGCGCGGAGGAGGACGTCGCGATGAGAAAACAGAGCAGTTGATCTTGTTGCCGTAGACTGGCACTCGCAGACGACTTCTCCTATCGGCGCGAACCGGCAATTTCCTTTGGAATCTAAAATGCAAGTAACACGGTATGTTTGCCGAAATTACCATCTATCTACATAGAGCCCGACGCGAACAACGGGAGAGCAGAGGCAATCGTAGGTGGTGGTACGGTATGGCATCAACGAGCCGGCCGATCCGAGTTTCGTGTTCCATTACGCCGCGCCGGCAGACCGAACCGTCTATCGGACCCAAAGCTCCGAGGATTTAGATGCGCCTTTGTATATCGGCCGGGAATACGTCGTTATGTCGGAGCGAGTTTACAGTGGGACCGGCTACGTGAGCTGGGTGAAATCAGCCCCTGGCGCGAGTCGATGTCGGCGGAATTTCAGATTCAGTACGGTGGCCGCTCGAACCGAGTCGAGTCGCGTTTTCCAACGCTACCACCGATACTCGCCCCCTCCACCGCCGCCCCCCCCCCCTGGTTATACCCGCCCGGTATAACAACCGTCGCGGCGCGGGAGGATACGCTTAAACGCATTATAAATACTTGTCGCCTCCCGCTAACCAGATTCATGGATCGTTCCTCGGTTGCTCAAGACCCACGGATATCAGCGCAAGGGAGTTTCTGCTCGGGGGTAACGCGCGTCACTCCTTCGGCGGGTTAAAATTATGCTTGCCACGGGGAGTTCACTTAATATTAGAAGCCGAATTCAACGGCTGACGGATCTACGCGTCGCAGATGGAATTAATGCGCGGCAATTCCGCGGAATATCTGGAATACGCTGGGAATTGCTGCATTTCAACTTTTCGTTAATATACATAGACGCGCGCGCGCGCGCGCGATGACGGAGGTAACGCGGTAGTTGCGCCTGTTACACCTTCGAATGCGATATTGAACATTTACGCGAGAATCCTGCCGATGAAAAAACTTTTACCGCCGCGGCAAGTAATGTCTCTTTAAACTTACCCCGGGAGTAGCCGATTCTGTGATATTCGAACGAAGCTCGATCCCGATGGCGAGCCCGCGCGTCAATAGCGTCAGATTCGCCGTGTAACGGCGATCGTAAACGATACCGACCTTTGAATTTTCCACCCAGATACATATTCCCAGCGGCTGGCTAAAACCCTGGAAAAATTCCACTGTTCCGGATCAATTTGAAATTCAGAAGCGATTGGAGACTGACGTCGGATTGCCCATCCGACCCGGATGCCTTCCGTTATTCGACAGGGCGTTAAAAACACGCCCTTCGCGGACGAGTTGATTAGGTTTTTTTCCCCTGCCAGAACGAGGCGCATCACGGCGAGGAGGAATCATCGACGTGGCGTTGCTCCACGATCTTGATGGCGCAATTGGGATGGAAAGAGTTAGGTTCACCAATCTCCCGGGACGAACGTGAAATTTTCTTCTTTTCTGTTAAATTGACGTGGACGTTGTTTCTTGAAGCAATGATCCCCGCCTTTCTCTAAAATTGCATCGCTTTTTCCGGATATCCACGAGGAAGATTCGCGTAACTTGGCGGTGCGCTGTGTTGGACGTTTCGTGGATGCGAAATAACGAAGAGTGTTGCGGTCAACGGTGCAACAAATTATGTGGAGTAAGGATTTGGCAGATGGATTGGGAGGGTTTGACGATATTCAACTACCTGCACAGTTTGTGTAATATTTTTCAGTGGGTATCGTAAATTGGGGGAATGTTTTTTTAAATATTTTGCTGTATAATATAACAATTAACATTTTTACATTTGCTTTAAGTATCCTATCATAACATTGCATCTTTTGTGAATGCACTACAAGTGTCAAAATGCATAAAATTGTTGTCCTTATCCTTTTTTAATACAGTAATTCGTCGTAATAAACCCGTCGAACGGGGCTGGCGGCGTTGGCACATCATTTATAAATAGCACTAAAAAGTGAAAGTTTTACCACATCTGAACTTACACCAACACTTAAATTTGTTTCTTTTTATGTTCAATGCACTATTTTATACTATTTTAATTAACATATTTAAATTTGGTTTAGGTATCCTATTATAACATTACATCGTTTGCAATTGTACAACAAGTGTGAAAATGCATAAATTTTTTGTCCTTTTCCTTTTTAATCGATATTAAGCAGACGCCAATGTTATCCCGTGCTGCCAATGTTCCCCAAAATTACGGTACCTAGGGTAAAGGACCCAATTACTGACACCTAACCTATCACTGTCACCTTAAGCTATTTTACTTAAAATAACGAATAAATAAACGTTGTAAAGTGATACATAAAAAGAATTTATGTATTTCAACCTATAATCTCTACTATAGATTATATTCTATAGTTTGTTTATTCGTTATTTTAACTAAAATAGCTTAAAGTGACAGTAATTGGTTAGGTGTCCGTAATTGGGTCCTTTACCCTATATCCCGATTTACGAAATTGCAATACTTATATCTAAAATATAGGTCCGCGTCAGCTGGCAAGATGTCTCGGCTCCGTGTCTATCACACGCGCATCGCCACGTGGTTGGATATCCTCTGGATTCGCTGCGGTTTAAGAGTCTTGACACTTCGGGGACTCGCCGTCCTGAAATTTACGGAGTGAAGCGTGCGACCGACGTGTTCCCGCAGATTGTAAGATATCGTGACTGAAAATCGATAGCTACGTATCGGTGGAAACGTCAGCCCGCGGAACGCAACGTTAAACGTCGATAGGCTATCTCTACGTTCCGACAAAAATTGCGAATTCGGCAAAGGAATCTGGTCGGCCGTTGATCCCGGCTTTCCAACTTCGCCGCAGCCACGACTGGAAAGCCCCGTCTATCTATAGCATGCAAGGCGACAGCGGATCACGTTCGCAGGGACAGAGAGGGAAGAGTAAATTCCAAACATTGAATAGAATATGCATCTAAGACGTGTAGACTGTAGACAGTGTAGACTGTAGACCAAGGAAATTGAACAAGACTGCTGATAAAGTCTCCTCAAAAAGCTGACTGTTAAAGCAACGGGAATCTTCTTCTACCGGACAGCCAATATTCAAAGGAGCAATCATCCTTAACTGTTCTCAAACTACCAGTCTTTCGGTTTATCGAGTAACCATCGGATTACACGATTCTCTCCGAACGTGATAAATGACGGAAGTGGAAAGTTTCCATCAGTTCCAGCGCCTTTGAAAATTATTCAATACGAGGGGCAAAGGGGGGGGGGGGAAGGGAAGAGGCAAGGAGGACAACGGCGAGCGGGAATGGGGGACGTACGCGAAAGGAGAATGAAATTTAGTTGGTTAAATGGAGAGAGGTAAACTTCATCGTTTATTCCGACAGCAATTACTATAGGGAGCGTTTTTCCCTCCGCGAAACAAGACATTATCAACTACTTCGTTATGTGGTTCACGAAAGGCGTGGTTGGAAAGAAAACACAGAGTGCTGCCGTCTCTATAACCTCGTAACTCACGCTTAGTTCTACTATTTACTGCGGCGTTATTTATAAAAGACCCGGGAAGCTTCTTGTAACTACCGGCGGTGAAGAACAGCTTGAGAACTTTACGCGTATCTTGGCTGACGTAACGTTGTAAACCGTTATGGGCTAGGGTAAAGGTAAACGAAACTTCCCCATAAATCCTTAATTACCGACGTTTGTTACATTCCGTCGAAATTACTGTAATAAGATGCGAGGGAAATGTAGCTTTCGAAATAAGCGCAAGTAAGGGAGATGATAAAAGATGGAAACGCCGCGGCGGGGCCAGATAAACTTCGCCTCCCCTCGTTTAGTTATAATCCGTTTACCAGTACAAAGATGTAAAACCAGCTGCGAACATCTTATGCTCTATCGCATTACCGCCGGCGGTGTACACGAATGCACAGGCTCGGATGAAAATTGCAAACGGTAGGTATTTAAACGATTATAGTAGAACGATAATGTATCACGCGAATCAGACATCTCTCCACATCGCTCTTCGCAGACTCAGCTCGAAATGCATTTGATTTCCGGAACAAAGACCACACCGGCGTGGTTTTTCCTTTGCCGAGAGGGGATTTGGTGACAAAATAGGGAGGGTGCCGTTTGAAGTCGATACATTTGATACACTTGACGCGCGTACATTCGCGAACATATAGGATCACGCGCCTCTCCGGATGGCTGGCAGTCGTATCATGAAATATTCAGGATACAAATAGCACGGCGAATCCGATCACGGTCGCTCCGGTTAATAAGAAACTTCCTAAACTCTGATGCATTTAAATTGGCTCGCCTCTAGACATAAGCATTCGATTACGCACACTTTGCGTCGAACATCCTTGCATCCGTCGCGAATCAATTGATAGATCGATCTATGTACCAGATTATTGGCCACAATATCCTCAAATATCGCAGTGCCTAGGAATTGAAGCAGAGTTTGCAGACGTTGACATTTCCTTTCGATACACTTGTCAGAGTACTTGATAAAGTGAAACGGTTATTACTTTCCAAGGTACTAGCAAAGGGTTTAAATATTATATATTTTGTGAGGTTTAGATACCACCAGCGATATTGCAGGCCCCCACTCTCTACAGGAGAATCTCCGATACGTTTACAGAGGCTCAATATTGACGAAACGATACAGGAAACGTTACAGTATAACTTAAATCGGTACTCTTACGAAGGGCAAAAGCAGTCGGTGCAATATCAGTATTTCCGACGGCTCTATTTCCAAGTTTTCAAACATACCCTGAGCACTTTTCATTTAACAGTTCTGCTAGTGTGCTCCTGCGTTTTACTAGGGAGGTGCTTCTGTGCCAGGATTTCCCTTTGCCATTTCAGGTGTATGGTCGTTGTCCCGTAATTCTTCCTCGCTTTTCAGCCCATACTTAATGAAGACGCACCACTGCCACCAAGAAAGAACTTGCTTTAATCCACGAATGATTGCCCCCTCGATGCAGGGTGACGCTGATGGCCAGGATTAGGCGTTATCGAGCCTCGACATTTCATTTTCGACCGCTGCTTCTCCTTTTCAAACGCCACGCAAAGAGACGAATCTCACCTCCCTCTTTCGCAATAGCAGCTACCATGTATCGCAGGATTTACCAGGAGGTGATTGAAAGCAAGGTACATTCCTACTATCTGCAGTAGCAAAATGAACGCTCGTAAAAATGTCTGCCTTTTTCTTTCACGTAGAAAGATATAGCCCGGAGTGAGAGATGGTAGACGAGGAGGCGAGAGTCTGCGCGAAGGGGTAGTCGTTACCTCCTGAAAAAGGAAGCCAGGAATGGGAAAGGGATAAAGCCCTGTCACAATTATGTTCCATCAACATCATAGCTGATAGGGGTTCGAGCAAGTCGGCGTGAAATTGAAATAGGGCCTGCTAACATTCGGTGGGGTCTAGATGCGTCTGTACTCTGTACACCGGCGCGCGTGTACGTAATAGGTTTAGAGACGAAGCGACTCTTATCTACTAGGCGAGCACATACTGCAGCAAGATAACGGTCTTTCGACTCGGAACGATGTGCATCTACGCTATAACCGAGCTCTACTTAAATATATAACGTGCTTCGCAAGATTTAGTAGGCACCCGATGCTAACAGATTTCTTGGAGTAAAATAAGCTAGTAAGAAAACGCTACGCGGGCTATTCGGGGTGGCCCATTTTTTTAACTATAAAGTGTAGGGTACCTATAAGCTTGCTTCTGTTCGAAACATGCTAACTAACATCTGTGCAAAATTTCAGCCTAATCGGACAATGTTTGGAAGTCGCTAGGATTAATTGTTTTTAGGGAAAGAGTTTCTATCTGCTTTTCAATTAACCCATTAACGCCAAGACCCTTGAATCGCTATTTCAAAATTGTGCGACTAACATAATGTTGTAGCTTGTTATTTTGAAATGGAAAATATCGTTTTTTTTTA
Organism: Andrena dorsata; assembly: GCA_929108735.1. Taxonomy (NCBI): domain Eukaryota; kingdom Metazoa; phylum Arthropoda; class Insecta; order Hymenoptera; family Andrenidae; genus Andrena; species Andrena dorsata. The sequence continues at coordinate 77,285,303 of OV815488.1, read as the reverse complement.
AATTTTATTTTTATAATATAGTGCTGGACACTATTTTTTGTCGACCGGTCACGTGCAAAGTTTAACGAAATTCCTGTAAAGTAAATAGTGTATCATCTGATACATAAATGGCATTGTTTTAAATGATCAATTATTAGTTAGAAGAAGATGACGTATTATTTCAAATTAAAGAACCAGTGAGCAAGTCACTATTCAAAGTGACAAACTTTATCGGCAAAAAAATATGTCGCAATAAATTAGCCCCCGTTATAAGTTTTCTAAAGTTGTATGTAAATTTCGTGTATTAGAATTGCTTTCTCCGTCTCATTAACTTCTTACATGATTTTTATGAAGAGTGTATATGCCTTCTCTTTGGCATTTATTTTTCAATTAGTGTATACATAATCATATATTCGGCAAGAAATAGTGTCGAGCACTATAGTCCACCATACATTTTTCAAGAGAATGTTTGATTCTCTAACCCAAAAACATTGACGTCTACTTTACCACCAGGAAAACTACAGATGGTTGCTAATAAAAGTTAAATATAAACAGGCGATAGAATTTTACGCACACTTAAAATGAGTGTTGCGCAGCTGACGTCCTTGTAGATTTTGGGGGTACTAGTGGAAGCCATTTTTATACCTAACACAAAGGCAACTTTTTTTACGCTATTAAGAAATAATTCACTTAATTGTGTGAAATAATGTTGTAAATAGCATCGACCTGTAAATATGCTTCATATGGGCCAGCTTTTGATATATACACTTCCTTCAGTTTATGGAACACAAATAGGCTTGTGGGGAGCACAAGGAATACAAAAAAAATTTCCCATGAGGCTGTGAACCACCCTATCGGGCCATGCTCGGCCACCGTAGTGTCACAATGTCCTGAATACGTACCCTATGAAACACGCTTTCTCCGATTATTTGCTAATGTTCGTGGATCACCTGCAGTTACTCCACGCAATCCATCTGTTCGCTTCTCAAGCGCATCGTACGTCGGATGTACATAGTGCTTGCACGAGCTGGAGTCTATGAAACGACTCTGACACTTAAGCAATTAGCCCGCTTGCAGATAATCTCGTTTAACGAACAGCACTTATCGCGATCCGCCTGCCCTGCGATGATTCGATTCGGAACACGTTCTCCCTTTGATCGGTCGGCCGTTACTTCGCACGCGTCTGTTTCCCATTCACCTTCCGCGTTCGCGTTCCATTTTCCCACTTCCACCTACTGTTTCCACAAATTCATCTCTCTTCTTATCTCTAGAACGAAAATTTTCGTCCATTCTTCCCACTCCGGCAATACCTCGCCGATGGATTTTCATTGATTTAAGCGCCAGAACTGTTCCCCAGTAAGTGCATTTTCCCCTGGATGCGCTTAGTTTATGTTAGGTAAAAAAGAGAGATCGAATTGAAAGCCTCAGCCCATTTCCTTGTTCTTACTGGTCTCTCGATTTCCGTTCTCCCTCGCGAGACTCTTTTCGGTCGCCTCAGCCACCGTCTCTATTTACCTTTATCTCTCCACTGTTTATCCTATTTTCTTCCCTCCGTTCTCCGTCTCCCTTTCCTTCTTCACGCGCAATCCTCTCCTATTCCGTCTCAATTTCCGCTACCTCTATTTTCTCTAATTAATTCCCATCTAACCTGTTACCTTCGTCCTTCTATTTACTCTATTCGCCGCTTTCCCACGGGACGGCTTGTTTTTCCTTTTTTCTCTCCAACGGCCTCCCGGTATTTTCGTTCAGCCCGGAATGTTTATCGCCCTAGCGCGGCCGCGAAACCTATCTCTCTATTTCTCTATCCAGTCAAATAGTCCTGGCACTTGTCCATTTCAACATTTTTCCAGCACACGCGCCGACACCCCCGGTTTCGATCACTGCCTCCTCGTTTATGATTCCCTTGCACACGGGTCTGTTGTACGAGGCGCGCATTGGCAAACGTAAACGAAGAAATGAAGCCTGCTTGATTTCGAGGTAATAGAGAAGGTACATTTAATGAAAAATGTTTAGTCCGCGGCGGCATGTGACTTTAAGGCGATGGTTGACGATATTACGCGGAAGCGACGCTGCACGTTTAAATACTCCTCCCGGGCCGATAAGAGGCGGCTGTCGTTGACTTTGATTGCACTATTATTCCAGCGTCGTAAATGGTCAGCCCGGTGCGAGGGAAAATGGTAATGAGCCGGCCTATAATCGTTCTTATCTTGGGAACGTGTATGCACGCGCGCGTGTGCTCACGCCTGACAGATAGCCCGGCAAGAAGAATCGCCACCTGAAAGAAATTATATTGCAGGGTGGGCGGATAAGATGTGGCGACTGTTAAAAATGGCCTCCGCATTATGCCTTTCCGCACTTTTCCTGCAAAAATTTCTGACAGCCACGATCACGATCTTACGTCGAGATTTCACCCGTGTCGGGGTATTTATTTGCTAAAAAGAGGCAGTGCAGCGATAAATGTTAAGTAAAGCAGCTTGCGTTTTAACCGAGAGATCGTTTATCAAGAAAGAAACTTCTTGCGGTAAAACTTGAGTTATGAATATATAAAATATCTCCTCCGTAATATCACTGTATTTTTCTGGAAATGGTCTGGAGGAAACGATGCAAGTATTCGTCTGGGGTTTTACGAGACAAAAGTACTCGCGTCGAATAATTAAACACTGCGGTTGGTAATTGCTTCATTGGTACCGATTCAGTTGCGTAACATTTTAAATAGTAACTACTTAACGCTTTTCTCTTTTATATTTAACTTGAATATGCAAGAAGCATGGATTCCATGCGGTGAAAGTTAATGTAAATTATACAGAGGCGGTGGTCTTTGAGCTCAAATGGATCAAAGGTAGCCAAAAGGCAGCGCACGTCCGCCTTTTCACCAGAGTGAAATATCTGCGAGGCATACGAAATATATTTTCCTTCTCTGCGAATAATCTTCCTCTCCCTTTTTTGGTAATCCGGCAAAGAGCAGAGCTAGAGATATTACCGGCGAAAATATTTAAATAATTATTTCACGTGCCCTCTGCTCAAACATTTCATTCGCTATCTTAGAAGGAGCTTTCCTATATTTGAAAGGTGACAGAAAAGAGATCGAAATGATTAATTCTGGAACACGAAGAATATCATTTTAGATTCACGGCGAATGACCTACCTAAGTAGTCTATGATTGCTAAAATGTAAAATCGATAACTCGATTTCTACTTCCAACAGCGTTTCGCTCATTCGAGGCTAACGATATCAATTTTCAAGCCTGACGTGAATAATTTGACAAATGGTGGAAGCCTCCGGAATCAGATCTCTTTCCGTATCTCCACCACTTAACGAGATTATGATATCAGTTTCAGCTTAAATCATAATACCTTAGAAACTATTCCGTTCATCATTCATTTCCCTTAATCCATGGAGCACTGATAAAAAAAGAACCTCGCCCCACGTTTCTTTCTCCCGCTTAAAACTGCCTCCGATTCTCCTGCAAAAATACACCTGTTCGCTCGTCTTTCCCCCAGACATTTAAGATTTCGTCGGTGTTTTTTCTCGGACTGCTTGTTCACACCTTTTTCCCCACGGATTACGAAGCACCGACAAGAAACCTGATCATCCACCGCGCGTCCAGCTCTTTTTTCTGCAAGTATACGCACTCGCCTGTCCTTCTTGCACGCGTCTAAGACATCTTTTTTCTGCAACCGGTTGTTTAAGCTGTTTGCCCATGAAAAAGGCGACCGATAACCCTGTCCTCGAATCGCTCGTCCTTCCGCGCGTGAGTAACTGCCTTGCTCCTTTTCCCACTCACGTATGTGCACGCTCCTCCTTTTTCCAAAGCTAGTTGTTCACACCTTTTTGCCCTCTGCCCCTCGGCCGCCGATAAAAGAAGTTCGCCGCGGGCTCGAAGCGAGCCTCCCGCTTGTTTTTCACCCCGCGCACAACTTCCTCGGCCTTTTTTACACGCGCCTCAGGTTTCGCTCGTTTTTTCTCTACAACTGCTCGTTCACACTTTTTCGCCCTCGCGCTACGAGGCGTCGACAGGAAGCATACACGCCGAGACTCCCCCTGTTTCCCCTGCGAGCTTGCAACCGCAAGTCTCCAGCGAAGATTTTTTCCTCCTCTAAGACGTGTTATCTACCACCGACATGCAAGAAATACGATTTCTGCATCGCGCAGTTGATCTGACAAGCGACGATCGCAAATCGGTGAAAAATAATGGAAGGAGCCGGCGGGTAATACGATTAGCTGAAATCGCGGTGACTCCGACGAAATTTTCACTCGCACCGGGCGCGTAAAGGTTTCCAATAAAGCCGAATGGGTAATTGCCTTATTTTAATTGGTCGGTTGATCGAAAGTAGATGGTGGAGCGTGTCGATGGTCGGCGGAAAGAGCGGGGAAACTTGCGCGACAAGCGGAACGGAGCGGGACGGGATCGATCAGGGCGCGAGGCTAATTAACGGAGCAGGTGAAAAATCGGCGCGTGCATAATGCACGGGCAACTGCGGCATCGACAATTTTCTGGACGTTTTAATAGAGAACGCTAATTAGAAACCGGATCGCGTTACTTCAAATTACAGCGGAGGCACGGCGAGGATGTTCCGCGAGTGCGGTGGTCAAGCCAATTAACCGTGTCTCTCGATAATTACGATCCACCGGCCGATCAGTCGCTTCATTTAAGCGCGTCCCACGATCAATCAGCCCTCTCTGCTTCCAGGAATTCAAGGACTTTTCTAATTACACACGTATCCCCGTTGCAAGCCCGCGGCACTTTGTGACTCGCGTTTCGTAATTCCAAAATTACTCTACTACCTCCGTCCTCGTTCCGCCGGACATCCCAAGTCGTCTAATTTCCACCGTAACTTTCATTAACGCCTCGCGGGACATCAGCCCGGTCCCCTAATAAATGTTAAATAACTAGAGGATACGTATCGCGGGGGGCGATGGGCGTCCATGGCGAAAACAAGCCGAGCACGCTTCGCCCCGTGAAAGGCCGACGCGAAAATGTTTGCACGTCGACGGCAGAGTGAGCGCAGCTGCATTCGAAACTTACCCTCGTAAATGGCCAGCCGAACGACTACAGCTATTTAGTTCAGCAATAATTGCGCGAGGCGCGGAAATCCGTCCTCGACGACAGACGAGGGAGCGTTAATTTTGAATTCTTCCACCCGCTCTTCTATTTCTCGACTCTCGCGTCGCGATCGTGACATCAAACATCAGCCAAGCACCGCCTCGCGCCACTCTCCCTTACAATCCTCCATTGTTGGAGTAGACATTTAGGGAGGCTGGGTGGCAAAAGTGTCACGTCTAACGCGGAGGAACGACCAGCTAAATCAAATATCGCCGAGAAACGTACGCGAGACGTCTACCAGAAGGGAATGGACACCGCGCCCACGGCGGAGAGGAAATTCCAACGGAGCAGCTGCGCGAGCCGGGGGGTACTGGCGCAAAAGGGTCTCGCCGCGCTGAAATTACGGGGCTTGTTAATGAAATTTCGCCCTTTCTTCCGGCGTAATGCGGCGCGCGGAAAGAAAATTCCGTAGGAGCTCGTAATGGGTTCTAACGACGATTTTAATCAGTGCAGAAACGAGTAACTGCGAGGATGGGCCGCCGCGTTTACTCCGCGTGCTACGTAAAACGATGGCTGTTAAATGTCCACGCCAAGTTTTATGGTTGACTTGGCGCTAATGCGCCAACACTTTGTCGCTGTGTATGCCGGGCGTTAATGGAACCACGGATTAAAGGGGCCATAAATGTTGTCAGAACCAGTTGCTGGCATTGATAAGTGCTCGAAAGAATTAATCGTTCGGGTAAGCAGCTACTGGATAATCATCTCGCGAGAGGAAATCATTTTGCCAACTCTCGATATCTTGGGAAAGACTCTTCGGCGATTAACTGCTGAGAAATTATAGTGATTATACACGATTGAGAGCAAAAATGGACTAACCCACGTGGGAAAAAAATTAATTTTTCCTCTTTAATACGATTAGTACAGCCTGTTGAAATACATTATTGCTCCTAATTGAATTTCCCAAAAAATGTGGTGTTAGTTCGTGTTTGCTCTCACTGCCTCATATGTAGGTCTATATTTGCAATGCTATCCAGTTTTTAATTCCGCTCTTTCGTTCAAACGTTTGATTGCATCCGGCGAAAGGCAAATGTGAAACATGGATCGTATCAAATTGTATTGCGTGAAATATTAATCAAGCACGTTCATGTATAAAATAGGTAAATTGAAAAATTTAATCATCATGGTTACACATTCCCCGCTGTGTTTTCCGAGCATGTTTCATTTTGTACGCAAAACCAAGATCGACTATTCACCAGCTCTCTGATTCGACCGATAGGAGTTTAATAAAATCGGGGAAATTGCGAGAGGCTGGTAGTTGAGCATTAGAAAGCCCGCGGGCGAAATGTCTAAAATCTTTGAAACAGAGCTGGCGGTGAAATGATTAAAGTCGCTTGTTAAATTGCATGTACGTCTGCGGTGTATTATGACGAACGTTGAAATGTTATGCGAGTTGCATGAACGAAAACCGCGTTCGCAAACTCCGTGGAACTTGATACCGCTTCCATATCACGCTGTATGAAATTTTCACGTATGCCGCGCGATGTTTAGAGGGCCCTGAATTTTCAGCCCCTTTCGTGTCCAGAACACAGCGCCAAGCAAATTTATAGGAAATTTTAAAGCCCTCCCGGAAACGAGATACGTCGGCTGGCCACAGAAACCGGGAGAATTACAGTGGAAACGATTGCAAGTATTCGGCAGAAGTTCGGGGGGCCCCAACAAAAAGTGGAAGATCAATTAAATCCGAATAGCAGCGGGAGCAGTGGTTCGAAAAGTATTCGGGGAACTATCGCAACGGTACAGAGCTAAAATTTCATAGGTCCTCTGGTATTCCAGGAACGGTGAAACTCAGTTTCGCCCACAAACACGATTAACCACGTTGGAAAGGAGCTTTAATGAAAGTTGGCCTCGGTCGATCCTGCTACCCCGATACTTACACGAATTTAATCTACGGAGAGGGCGGTGAATGGGGTTGCAGCGAAGGCTTACCGATACGGTTAAACCAAGGTGGCCAGGGATGATATATCAAATGAGAAACGGTCCAAGCCCGTCCAGGAGACTCATGGACGAAAAGTATACCCATGTCGAAGGGTGAAAAGGACCGAGGGCGAGTCGTTGTACCTCGAGGAAATGGCCGGACCGTTCAACGAGAGGGAAACTTACATCTTATCCCAATAAATCCATCGCTCCTTACATTCATTTAATCTCGGGAAAGGTGCAGGTACACGAGCTCGTTTCTAGAGACATTGATTTCTCGATCGAACAGTGGGAATACAATCGTCTTACAGCGCACTGCCAGTTTTACCTTTCAGTAACAGTTCGATTTGTTCCTTCACATATATACCTACCTCCAAATTCGAAGCTTCTTTTTCATATATCGCTGCACATTACTATAACTCCCTATCAGTTCTTCAAAAACACAGCTTGACACTTTCCTTCCTGTCCTAGTCCATGTTGTATTCTCATAAATTTTTATTACTACAATTTAGCTACTATTGTTCTTTTCATTTCATTTTATTTGTAGTAATTTTAGTTAATTCGTAATTTCATATTCTTAAGGTTAGGCTTATGAACAGTTTTTACTATCTCTATATGCATTATATTTTCCATTTAAGGAGTAACAATGTCGTAATAATAATAATAATATCAACAACTTAATCACTTTGCCAGCGGGAGAATTCAATATTACATTGTGAAACTATTGAGGCTGTAATTGATATGTTTGACGTGCCTGCAGCTAAATGCGATTCCACGTGGCGGCTTTGCAAATACACGACAAATGTAAAAATAGCGGCCCAGAGAGCGGTGGATTTTTATGCGGCGCGTTCCCTGCCGTTCATAATCCGCTTGAAGTAACGTCCCAAGCGGCACGACCATAACGCTAATGAATATTCGAATTAAATTTTTTCCTAATTCAGTTTCTCCCACCCAGCCTACGCGACGTCCGCGTGAGTGCGCGCACTCGCGGTTTTATTATTAATCCTGGTCCGCGCGCACTTGCCTGAATTTCATTATAGACAATACTAAAACCCGCCACGCCTTTTTACATTTTTAATTAACCGCTGCATTTTTCACCGAGCGGCTAACCGCGTGCGTCACTCGATTATAACCTCCTCCTTTTTCCTTCACCCCTTTTCCACGCTGGCCTCCTCGTTTCGGGAAAAGCGAGCCCGTGCTATCGGGCGAAACGGGCGAGTTAACGTAACGTTTACGGGAAAGCGGAAAATACGGGGTCCACGAAACGCATCGACTGCGACGGAGAAACTCTCTAGCGGTGCTGGTCGTGCGCTCTGGACCTCCGGAGGTAATACTTTACGCTCAAAGTCTTTCTGCGACCGTAGGAACGACGGGCGTGGGATTGAAGTAAAAACTTATGGAGTTTATTGTATCGTGTTTATTTACTTGTCCAACTGTTGGTATAACTTTCGATCACGCCTCGAGCACGCGCACACTTTGAAACCGCAATTTTTGAAGATCGCCTCGTGGAATTATTTTGAACGTGTCTGCAAGGGTATGTAAGTTAGCTGAAGGTGACCACGGAGCATCAGCGGTTCGGGTTATTGTAGTCCCAGTGGTAATCGGTAGGAAGAGCCATTTCGGTGGCTCTTCGGGAGGAAATTAGCCGACTGTTTTCGTGTCCCCATGGCTACCCTCTGGAAACGGGTCGCTCTCGTTTCCCAGGTACCGAAATCGTGCAAGAACGTAATGACGTCTTTTCGAAGGACCAACAACGACCTCGAATTACTCTCGCGGGTGTCGTTGCTGCCACGGAAGGGCCCGGTTCATTCCTTTATTCGCAGAAATGGACGATTACTGGGAATGCTTTGCACGCGAGGTTTGCTGACGGCGCGGCGTGGTAATTAAGCGCCTCTTCGGCCTCCGCTGCCTCCGCCTCGTTATTGTCTTTTATTTCCCTCGAATTGTAGGCTTCTTGGAAAATCTCGGGGAGGAATCAAGGGGGCGGAAAAAGCGTGGCGAGCACAGGCGCAATCATAACTCTCCAGCGAGCAACACTCTCGTTTGGATAGAACAGATAGGTCTGACTTCACGGTTCTGCTTTGACTAATTAGTCGCTATTGGCGATTCGAGGACTTCCCGAAGGACTCCGCTCGCAGCCTTCACGGCACCGTTAACAATCACCGCGATACACGTCTATAGGAAAAGTTAGACACGGGCAGAAATTACGCGAAACTACGACCCATTTATTTAACCATGCTAGCTTTTATAGAACGCGGGGCAGATGTATATTTCTCAGCGTTACGAAATGTACCGCGGGGCTTTAAGCAGCTTGCCAGGAAATGTATCGAGCAAGGGGAAGAAGAATTGCGGCACGATTACGTATTAATCGTGCGAAAACTCGCCACGTCGGCCAGCGCTTTTTATCCCGTTCTTGGATGGCTCGCGGTGGAAGCTAAATAACGCGGCAGTGACTTCCCCGGGCGGAAACGAGGCTGAGAGGCGTATAAAATTAAACGTCTTAACGAACGGCGCGGCCCGCTCTCTTGTTTCTCGCCACGGTATATTTTCGCAGGGAATCTTACGAGGCCCGTGATAAATGTGAATCGTAAAACAAAGCGAGCGGATCCGGGAGACGTAATTAAGAAGCGAGTAGCATTTCGAGCGTAACGGGAGCGCATCGGACCACATAAATCTGCTTCGCGAATTAAATTGAACTTTACAAATCCATTGTAGCGGGCCAGCGAAGGTTACTTCCATTCAGCAAATTTAACCACGGGATCTCCCCGTTCCCCCGCCGCTGGAAGCTCCGCAAACCGGGACGATGGATTTTTAGCTAGAACTTTAAAGCTATTAATTCCGTTCGCGAAAGAATATATCCTACATCCTCCTGCCTTCCCTCTGCGCGATTTATGATACACTCTCCGCTCGGGCTCTATGCTTCAAACGTTCCTCGATACCCAAGTCTGCAATCAAGGGGCTGTAACTCTGGATTTACCCTCTGTTTAGGAAACTAACGCTCGCGCAGTGGAAGCAAGTGCTTCCTTAGTTCACTGCAGTTTGACGTCGCGCGCGCAAACTTAATAACTGGATATTCGAATTAATCTAGCGTTTCGTAAGCATCGGCTACGCGGTAGTGCATTAACGCGAGGGGTGGATTTTCGTTTCGTGTACCTACCAGACGCGTCTATCGACCGAAAAATAATTGAATCGACGGCGGCGCAGCGCTTAATTTCCCAGTTAAATGAAATTTTGTCCGGGTGCTTTGTCCTTGCGGTGAGAGACAAAGCGACGGCTCTCCTCCGCGCGTCCTCGAGGAACGCGGATGGTCGTTAAAGCTGATTCTCTGTTTAAATTTCGCGTAAACGTGAGGCGAGAATTTCGTGCTATGGTTGGTTGACCATCGCGAGAGCGGAGAGTTTATCGGCTCGCGACCTCTGCTCCATTAACCTACGAATTTGTCAACATTAAATATCGGATTTTCTTCGTTCCGCTGCTTCATCTCCCGCAACGACGAATCCCTGCAGGCATTCCTTTTAACTTCGGAACAAGCCACGCGCGTCTAGAATCAACATGTAAGGTAAAGGTACCAGTAGTTGATCAATTTTTAGAAAAAAAAACGCGGAAAGTAAGGATTTTACGAGTGACGATCTTTTGAAAAAAGTGCAGTTAACTGAACTTTAAAACATTCAAGTGTGAAGTGAATTATGAATAGTATTGACGAACGTTTATTTTCATCAAAATGAGTAGTGTGCTCCCATATCGTTATTTCCTTAACGATTTTGTTAAGAAAAGGTGTACGATTCAGATAAAAAAAAACATAGGTTATTAACTCTTGTTAAACTCTCATAGTGTTTTATATTTGATAAATGCAACGTCATTTTCGAAGATGATCAACTTCTAAGGCAGTTCCTGTATTTTGAAAAATAGTTCTAAAACTCTTATAACATAACTTTTTAAAAGATCGTTCTCTACATTACGTAATATTTAAAAACCTTAAAGAGTATCTTTAAACATAGACTCTCACTATTTAATGACAGAGCGAGTAGTTACTATTGTACCTATACGTGAAAGATTTCTTTTAACAGGTGAACTACTGGTACCTTTACCTTGCAACGGTGCTCTAACACATCACCCGCAGACTACCATTTAAATTCACTCTGCGAGGACCATCCCGTTGAAAAAGGAAACGATAACGTCTGGTTTGAATTGACTGTGAGCAATGTCGATGTGGATTCGGCGGTTTAGCCGCTAATTGGGGCGATAGAATTTCAACGTGGGCCGCGCGCGCGGTTGGTAATGATCAGACGCGTCCACTCGCGAGGGATACTTCTGATACAATGGATACGCTGGAACGCTGGAACGCTGGGACGCGATGTGTCCATTGAACGGGAACGTGCGTCGGGTCGTACGCGGACGTACAAATAGCCGCAGACGTCTGCATGCGTCTACTGATTGACCCATTGTATTAACCCTGCGCTAACTGGTTGAATCGACGACGATGTTCGATATGGCCTCCATTGTCGCTTGATTCTAATCTTAAAACGTCCGCCAAGCCGCGGTTGGCATCGCGGGGGAACGAGAGCTGTCTGAAAACACCATTCAATTGCGATTGCTCTTTCGTTCGTTAATGCCGTTTCCCAAAGCAGCGCTCAGACGATTTGGGAATCGCCGCAACGAAACAACCAAATCGAAGTTAATTGGCGTTTCAAAGCTGTGAGATAATTAATGCGTCGTCGAACGCGGGCAGCGACGGGTTGTTATCGCGAAAATAAAAGAATCCCGGAAAATAATTGCGTGGAACACAATCCGCGGGCCTTCCAATTAGAACTTCTTTTGCCACGGCTCTATTTGTTGCCGCCGGAAGTTCCTCTAACTTTTTAATTAAATTTTATTCATTAACGCGAGTGCATAACGAGAATGGGAACTCTGAGCCGGTCGCTGGATAGAACGTAAGATGTCTCCGCAAAAATGCGGACTTTTATCAAATGCGACTGCGCGCTGGAAATTGGACGTGGCTGGCGATTAATTTTTCAAAATCTTTCCACCGTGAAAAGAAGCTCGATCGAATAATTTAACAGACCCTCCTCTCGCAATGGCATTTAATATATGACCCATGGAAACACATTTATATTTAAGCTTACCGAGCTGAAATTGGAATCGTTGACAGCAGCTTTAATCGACGATCGCTTGCGTTAGGGTTGACAGTAAGTTATAATCGGAGGGGACAGCAGAAATACTTTTATCTCATTAGCAACTTTCGTACAACTGCTATATAAGGAAGTTAAATGCTGCAGCATTAACATTAACAACTATGTTCGCACTGTCACCTTTTCCTTTATTCACCCAAGCCTCGCACGGAGCGCGAAGATTGTAATCCTGAGAAGAATTTCAGTGGAAATCCTCTCGCTATCCTGCGAGCATTCTGACTCGCGCTTCCTTAGCCGTAAACTTTTTTTTGTAAAAAATACCAAGACTTTACAAAGAGGGAACAGTCTTTTTTCAATTCTTGCGCGTTTTAATTGAACCAATTAAAAGTTTCCTTACATCCTCCGTCCACAGCAACGCAGGAACGTTCTTGTACGGTTAGCCTGCAAGAAGATCCAGAAACTTTTTAGGCAACTTGTTCGACAAACTACAAGACAGGTGGTTTTTATTTCGCGAGCTTAATGCTGCTGCAGCGTGCGAGTAGAAATAAATTCGCTACTCGTTTGCCCGTTGGGACAGTGACTTTTTCCCAGTCGCTAATTAAAGGATCAGAATATTAAGGAGCCGTCGAATTCCAGCGGCGCTGGCCCGCCGAGGCTATTTTCTCGCGTCATTAAGCCGCGAACAAAAAGTGTACACTCGGCTGGGGGGGGGGGGGGGGAATGAAAACCGAAAAATGGCGCGGGCGAGGGTGAAAGGGAGCGTCCGAGTGCGCGCCTAAGGCAGGTGAAATCTAACGGAAGATTGAAAAGGGTGACCGGTTGATGTTACAAAGCGGAGAACGCGCGAGAAAAAGTCCCGCAGCAAAGAGGGGTAATTAGCGTCAGTCGACTCGCGGATTAATTAAAACGTGCTCCTTCAAAATGCAACGTCTACGGGGTAACTTAAAGAGTGGAAAGAAAAGGACGCGGGATGAAAGGGCTGTCTCACTGCCGCGCTTCGCCGCGCTGCGAATTCCACGAGGAACGTCACCCAAATATAATTGAACGGTTCCTGGCGAAAATGGGAGCAGGCACTGGGGTAGCTTAGCTACTTCACAATTCCTCCGATTCAAAAAATACAGCCTTTCATCGAAGAATATAGAACTCAATTATTCGCCCGCGCTCCTAAGGCTGCGTTCTTTTCGCAAAACAAAAAATGCTTCTTAATGGAGAAATTTTCTCCGTGAGAGTTGAAATTGACAATTTTAGTAATACGGGATTAAAACAATCGAGTTTTCTCGAGTCACTTTTTTGCGGAGAAATTTTACTTCAGTCGTAGATTGCTTTGGAATAAAGTCACTTAGACGGGATTCCTGGAAGGGAGCCGAGGAAATGGGCTGATTCTTTGAAAAACTTTAAACCTACTGCCACCTCCCGCAGTTAGATATTACTGCGAAACGCTTTGATCAATATTCGATGTCGTTCTGAGGACTTAATTATCAGGGGAATTTAACGCTCTTCGCCCAATATTGATGAAGATGAAAACGTAATGAAATGCCAACAACTTAGTGAAAGCAGAGTGAGGGAAGTGATCAAGGAACCTTATATGGAATTTTCTTTGTTTGTATTCTACAACATGTTCACTGATAAGCATAGAAATTTCGTCGTAAAGATACTTTATTCCTCGCAAGTGATTAAAAAACGTAACCCTTCACGTTCGGCAGCTCGATTTCGATTCGACCTCGCACATGGCAAATTGTTACATTTTTTTCATTACCCTTGAGATTAACATTGGACAGGGTGGAGTTTCTCTACAACGAGGACACGAGAATTGTCGCTATAAAGTTTGAATTTCTTAGCTATTTACATTCGTAAAAAATTCCTTATACGATGTAGGTAGACGTGGTGATTAATCATTCTTGTCACTCTCGACATCAACTAACAAAGATAGATAACCGCGAATCGTTTTTTCCTTAGTGGCTACAAGACATCTCACACGCCATTCTTCAGGTTCTATAAAAAATGCTTACAATTAACAGTATTGTGTACAGGTGAGTAACATGGAGTACAATGAATTTCTTGTGGCTACGATGATTTAGGTGAAAGACTCGCGTTACGTCAACAGTTGCATTGTATTTCACGCGTTTGCTGTCAACAAATCCGACAGGACATCACGAGTGACGTCTATTCCTTAGATTCTTATTTAGAAGCTCGATCAGTTTGCTAGCGACGTTCTAACTTAAGTTTGCTCTTCATATAGACAAAATAAAGGTTGCGATAGTAAGACGGACAAACGTTTCAGCGTAAATGTACAGTCAATATCGAATTTCTTGACAACGAATGCATTCTTTTCCACGTGTTATCAATATGTCCCGTTTACATCGAACACTTGCCATTTCCCACACAGTATTTTTTGATCAAGATAGTTGCATCTGCCTTCGTCTAACCTTTGTGGTCCCTTGAATACAACGAAAACGCGACTGCTACGTGTTTTGCAAAGATAACGGTGGTTACAGCAATATGTGTAATGAAATGGCTCCGCCTCGGCGAACGAAGCGTGTTTTGAAAGCAGCGATACAAAGGTACGAAAAGATTCTCATACCGAAACTTTATGCCGTTGGTTTATTGTATTGTTAACCTTATTGTGTTTCATAACGTGTTCTTTAAAATTTACTATGAGAAAATCAGAGTAAAGATACTCCTGCGATGTCAGCAATTTTTCATTTAATTTTGAAGCTTCTCCAGCAATTCAATTTTTAAATTATTTAATGAAAACTCAAAAGTATGTAACGCAGTGAAATCACCGTCCGCGTAGAAAGGAAACTGGGTAAAGAAAGTAATCACAGTTCAGCGTAATCACGATGCTTTAAAGAGTCCGGCAAAAGGAGCAAAATTAAGTAGTAATCAGTACGAATAGCCCGACGCAGGTTTCGAGCGAACCGTCTCTCCGTTTCTTTCCTTAATGCTCAGCAACAGCCTTCTCCCTTAACTCGCGCTCATGTTTTTAAGGATTGGTCGTATAGCACACAATTTTACTTCAAGAAGAAAACTCGTTCATGGACTTTCGACGCAGTTGCTCCGCAAACTCCGTCGCGATATCATGATTCTCCCTAGTTTTTAACAGCGCGTTGCACAGAAGCTACCTTTGTACCGCGTGTGTAAATTCCTTTGAAACGAGCACGGGACAATAAATTTCTGCTACGTAAGCGAAAAGAATTGCGTAAAACCAGATGCTATTAAGTTCTTACGTGACGCTTCTCCTTTTCGAACTTGTACGATTTGAACTTTGTCGAACAAACCTCGTTAGTACGTGAATGCCGTCGCAGAAAAATCTTGCGACTTCCACATATACTTACAGCTGCAATCTCCTTCCACTCAAGCTTTCTCTCCCAAGTGCGAAATCTTTTCCCCTTCCCCTGCAATCATGTGTCAGTTCGTGTCTCGAAACTTTCGCGAAATGCTCCGTCTGATATGTGCAGACCGTCGTCGCGAGGCGAAACACTTAAACCGAAGCTCCCCCTGCGACCCTCTAAATGCCGATTATTGCAAATGCTGATTCCCCGGGAGGTGAAAGAATTGTTTCCCACCTGTCTCGCAGGATCCTTTGTTCTTTCTCTTATAAATTGATTACTCGCGGGGGACACGGCAGGCAAGAAGTTGCCTCGGAAGGCGTTGATTCCATTTCCCGCCGATAGAAACAGAATGTAACAAGTTCGCCGCGACACCGAGTCACCTCGGCACTTATTCTCTTCAAGGTGGACGTATCGAAGCGCCCGGGACAATGCGAAAGTTTCGACGACGCGGGAAGAAGCAAGTTTATTATTGGAACCGCCTCGGCGACGTTTCTTCGATCCTGCTCCGTACGTGTTTTTATTTAATTAAGTCTCGATTCGATAGCAGGCGTCCCGCCGTGTAATTCGATTACCGATCCGATCATGGGATTTACGTCGGTTGCGTGCTTCCAATTGCTGTAAAAATAGTCGTTGAAAATAGCTACCCCGATCCGTGGGGATGTTTCCGACAATCGACTATGAAACTTTGTTGGCTCGATCGCAACGATTGTCCCGCTTTTCAGCTATTAGTCTCTAGAAAAGGAAACATTTCCACCAACCTATTCGATGGCCTACTCTCGTCAGATTTACAGCGAAACGAACAATCTTACGCTTGCTAGGTCGCACGGGTTGTTCAACGCTTAACTGATGACTGGTGGTACACGGTTTGTGGGATTCTAATACGCACAGTGGGGTATTGCGTAACATTAAGCAGCTAAAACATGAAATGATGATTGCGGAGAATACGAAAACGATACAGCGAAGAAGTCGTCGAAACGTGCGTTTGTAGTCGTGAAAAATGCTCGCGTCACCAGTTAAGTATTTACAACGGCTTCGAAAATCGACTCGATTTCTTAAAACTTAAAAAAGAGTCGAACCGATCGATTTCAGGTCGTAGCACTCGAAGAGTTCGTACTTGTGCACGGCTCACGCTCCAGCACTCATTACCGGCTAAATGCTCATCAGGAGAAGTAGAACTAGCGTGAACAACGTCGAGGACAGTCTGTGCCCGCCGCCATGGTGCATCGCCGCTGGATGTTCTGCAACAAATATGGATTCACGACAATATAAAACATAAAATAATTCAGATATCGACCGTATTTTTAGAATAAACAATTAAGTGGTTCCGGCGCACTGGTTCGGTCGGTTCTGAATTATTTTATTTCAAATGGAAGGCGAAATCTTTACACAATCCACAAAAAAGGAAAGTTTCTTTCAATCAATCTCAAGATAGTTTGGACCAGAAACCATAAGAAATCTCAAGGATCTCTCTAATTAAAGAACTCACCTCCTTAAGATAAGTAATAGGAAACTATTTTTACTAAAATGCAGAGCAAAAAACATAATGCCGAAACTCATTGCAAATAACTGACCGAACCAGTGCGCCGAAACCACTTAATTGTTTAATATAAAACATAGCTCCTCTCTACGATTTCTGTGGATATTTTTACAACATTTTTCAGACAAAAGAAAATACTGCACGTGTCACTAAATGTATAATTCTTAGTCTATTTAAATTGTTGATGAGATTTCGTTGCTCCTTGCTTTCTGCTCTTAAAATAGATACTATGCGGGAGGACTTGGTGGCGTATTTTTTAGGAAAGGATGAATCCCTCCTTGATTGGTGCGCAGACAACGCGTCAACGTTCCCACTTAGTTCGCGTAATTACGTAAAATTACGCGCAAGCATCGTCTCCTAATATGTCGGAGTATGTAGCGAGTAAATGAAATTTCGGAAACTCCTGAAACTGCTCGGAAAGCCGCGTCGCGCCGCGCAGCCAACTCTTCCGTGAAGTTTCACGCTTCCTTCGGGGTTGTCGCGCAAAACGGACCAACTTGCACGCCGCCGAAGATTCTATTTCGATTATGCGATTTGCGAAACTCGTTTGCCACGGTATTTGTATGTAGGTCGCCGAGCGACAACGACCCTACTCGAGATTACACGCGCGGAGCATCTTTCGCAACACCTTCTGCTGATAAATAGAAGCTATTAGTTTTACATCGAACGGTGGGTGGGTCCGTTTCTAGTTAGACCGTGGCACAGTTGCCAGAGTAATCAGGAATAGTTGAAAGTTTCCGTATGAAACGCGATCGCGAGGGATTCAACCGTGGCTCCTTTCGCTTCAAAGGGATGGAGGAAGAAAGGGAGGAAGAGGGAGGCGCGGCGGAGAAGTGGAGCAATTGACTGTACCTCGTCGGTACATGGAAGGGGTGGTGGCGGTTACTCGGAGAAAAACGGTGGCCGCGCGGCGGGCGAAAATAGGTTGACGAGCGGTCTTGTGTTTTCGTTTACCGTTAACAATGTGAACCCGCACGCTGTTCGAATAAGTGTTGCTCGGCGAGCACGTGTAAAGGCCGGAGTCCCTCTCGATCGCTTTCTGAATGAGCAAACGGCTTGAAGTGACGGGCCCCTTCTCCGTGACCAGGCTGATGCCACCCCTCGGCGAGTCAAAGTTAATCGCCTGCGGACGAAAGAAGACAGACAGACAGGAGGGCAGAGGGGGCGCGGAATGTCGCGCTACACGGCCGTGACGTGACCAGCTGCGAATAAAGGTACTTTGCGGCCAAGGCGAGGGGACAAGTGGTGACGGCAAGTGTCTCTCCTGAACGAGCAAATGCATCGCGGGACAAATCCCTCTAAAACACGTTCCTAGGCTGCGGCCGGCCCGAACCGAACCCACGGAACTCCCTTGAAAGCTACTTCCCGACTTTCCACCCCCTAATATTTTCCTTCATTCCGCGCCGCGGGAACACGCTTAATCCTTCAACGCGGACGGTTCGTCCGAGGAGAGTGCCGGGGGAGTAGAAAGAAAATAGAAGCCGACTTCCCACGCATTTCCAAATTGCCAGTCGAATTTGCGGCGAGAAACTTCTGTCCACGAAAGTGCCTCGACCCCGTTGTCCATCCACGAAGAAGCTCTTCGAGGCTGCTTACCTCGTGATTGTGACTCCAAATCATAGCGGACGGTGGCTCGGGAGCATATTTCACCAGGCACGTCAGGTTTATCGTGCTGTCCTTGTTGATGAAGAGATCCGGTCCCCCGGCGATCTCAGTGACCGGCTCTGTGCTCAGAAACAGCCTTTTAATTAGTCCCGTATCAAGTAGAAGGCAGAGACTCGCATCGCCAGCATCGAATTTTGAAAATCACCCTAAGCTTTCGCACGGAGTGCCCATTTTATTAAAGTCGAAGCGAGTGGAGCGGCATTAACGAAAAAGGCTTGTGGTCTCGGTGCTCCATCCGAGTGAAAGGAGGGAACTGTTGGTTACACAGGAATGCTTGTTTTTGCTCGACCGTGCTCAAATTGAATCTTATTGTTGGGCAGAGGGAGAGGGTTGGCCCAGCGAATAAAATCCAATAACGGCGAGCGGGGATCTTTCGATACGATTCATCTGATACAGTTCCTTGGAAGCAAGACTTGACCGAGGGAATACCGATCAGATCAATTCTACATGGCTTGGAATTTCCTTCGGAAGAATTCGCGTCGCGTACAATCAACGAAAGGCCGCGCTGTTACGGAACGCGGCGTCCACTTGCTCGGAACGGCGTATCGTTTATTGAACCGTTCTGATGGGGCGTCTCGTGTTTTGCAAGCGTTACGATACGATCCGTACCGAATAGATTCCCTGGCATCGAGCGGGGTGGAGGTTTCTTCATAAGCAAACCTTGCGATTAAATATACCAGCGTAGCTGTACTTACTATTCACCGCTACTTTCCTTTCCCCGGTTTAGCGAGAACTTTCTGATTTACCATCGTCGAACAGAAATTGGTTGCAACGCGAAGGCAGAAATTCTTGAACGTTCCGAGTGGAGTCTGGATTATCTGACAGCCTGTTTCAGGATTTCCTTAGTTTGCTGACCAACTTGAGGAGTGCCCCTGACAACTCGGAGACCTTCATTTCCTCCCTAGGAATACGGTCTCAGGCGGCTGAGAGCACTACAACGTCCGCGATACGTCTGCGATTACGCGGTCGCTGCAGCTTCGCAAAACAGTCGCGTCTTACCTTAATATTGCACCAGCCTCAACCTTGCATTAGATTACTATCGCGTAATAACGTAACCGTTACCCTACTAAAATAGAGCAGAGCGAATAAATTGTGTTTGCGTGAAAAAGAGAAGGATCACTTTGCTCGGGGAGCATCAGTTTTCCCGGATGTGCGGCCGCAAGGGTCGCAACGTAAA
The DNA here is from genome assembly GCA_929108735.1 of Andrena dorsata. NCBI lineage: Eukaryota > Metazoa > Arthropoda > Insecta > Hymenoptera > Andrenidae > Andrena > Andrena dorsata. The sequence goes on along the minus strand of OV815488.1, from coordinate 77,265,466 downwards.
CGTTTATCGTTGTCCAGCCGGGTACGAGGCAAACATTGACGTTAGTAATAATCTCGCTAGTCCGGTCTTGTTATTCCCGTGACATTTTGTAGCAAGGAATAACAGGTTTATCCGCGCGACCGTTTACCCGACGTGAGAAAGGAGAAGCGGGACCGCGGGGGATTCCTCGAGTTTCTCGAATTCTCTTTGGTCAGTCATGATTTGCTGACCGACCCTGTTCCACATCCGCTCTATTTTCGCTGGAGCTGGCTTAAGGGGGTCCTACATTCTTCGACAAACACGAGCGTTCGTTGGCTTTACGACGGTAACATGAATTAATCGGTGTTTTGTACGGGTTCCATTCCACGGCGCGGTATTCTAAACTAGGAAGCAGCTTTGCGGCTACCTCCGACACCGAGTGCCCCTCTCCACCCTCTCACTTTCAATATATTTCTTGGGATTAACGTTTCCCACGATCGCAGAATTTAAGGGCGGAAAAGTTCGATCTTGGGACTTTAGCACATAGGTGGTGTCCATGTAGGAGGAGTTCAGAAGACAGACATTTGGAGAGTGGAAGTTAGACGTGGTGGTAAACGCTGCTGAACAGTGGTTCGATTCCCAGCGCCGTGGCTCTCTTCTTCCGCCTCCTATAATCCGAAATCATCAGCTTTTCATCGCATAAACATCCTCCGTTGATTGAAATGGAAATCGTTGGATTTGTCGCGGAGAATGCTGCAATCGCTGCGCACAAGTTCTCGGGGTATTCTTTAAGCTTCTCTGGATCAGCTGACGAGTTTCTGCATTTTCCAGCGAACGTAGTGAACGCCGCCCGTTGTCCATTCGAACGGAACTCGACAGCAGCAAGAGATCTTCATTTCCTCTGGAGAAGCTCGTCCCTAAGCGGCATCGTGCCCCTTCAACGGCATATTGCTTCTCCTCCGGGAACTTTCAGCGGACCAGAGGGTAAAGGGGATGCTGGATATCGGTATAGTAGACGTTTTACGAGGCACTAGCGGCACCTCGAGAATTCACTCCTCAAGGAATAATCCATCCGTTCCTTAGTAGATGCCTCGAAGGAGATTCGGCAGCGTCTGCAGGGGAAACCGATCGATTACACCCAAAGTTCAACGGGACAAATTGACCCAGTGAACTTGCAACGGATTGATCCATCGATCACCGGCCCCTGCCTATCGCCCTGCTATTTCGTGGGTAATCCGATGGAAGTGCGAATTTCGACGGATGTTTGCCTCCTCCGAGTGATTTTCCAGAATAGTCGACCTAATTCTGGCGACAAATAGCAGCTCCAATAACCGTACGAACGGCAGCATAGTAAAGGAAATAACACGTCGATAAAAAAAACAAGTTTTAAGCCAGTATTGATCATAGGTAATTGTTGTGCTTAGTTTCCTCACCGAGGACACTTAGTCTCGATAGTCGGGTGGCTCTATCTAACCGAAATTCGCAAGGTTCGACTGATTCGGCGAATTAATATCTAACCAAACCATCGATCTCCGTCCCTAATTGATCTCTGCTCGACCTCCTAGCAACGCCAGGAAATAAATCGAGGAGCCACCGGATACGTAACTCGACCGCGACTTGGGCCACAATTGAATCACCGCTGCTCTCCGCTGGAAGTAAAAAAGGCCAACAAGTGGAAGGATAGTAAATCGACGCTTCACGAGGAATAGAATTCCCTTCGACGTTGATACACCGAAATCCTCAGATCTAATCAAGTTGATTCTGCCGCTTTAAAAAGAACGATTCTAGCCGTCCATTCAGGCATCGAGCAAAGTGATTTTATGCAGCCTAAGTTGCCTCCAAGTTTGTACTACTGTATTTCTTTACCGTGGAAAGTTACTCGAACCGAGCGCAATGGTAATTCGAACAATGCCACCGCGGAGACTATACAAGTAACAACTTGCGTAGCCATTAGAAGAATGGCATTGTCATTGAAATTTATCGCTACCCGTGGACGCATCATACCAAAGACGCGCCGGGCTTCTCGTATCGAGCGATAAACCGTAATTTGTCAGCGAAGCTTTGGGCACTCGTCCTCGCCAGAAATTTCCCATGGCGCGCGGCAGGAAATCGTTCAATTTGCCGTGGCGTTTCATCCCGAAACACTTGGACCGTCAGTTTCGACGTGACCAGTGGCAACAACACCTCCCCAGCGGAGAGATAAATTATTCCGGAACGTGAAAAGAGGCTGGGATCAATAATGAAGGTTGCCTGTGCAGCACGGGACAGCGGGGGACGGTGGAGCGTCGCAAAGCGATTTCCATTGCGGCTGAAAATCGTGACCGGCGTTCGAAAGGACAATAATGCCGGTCGGACTCGCCGGTGTCCTTTCGCCGTGATCGAGGACGTTCACCCGACGGATATACAGGCAGCTGGCGGTATTGAGTGTGGCTTAACGTGGGACGAGTTAGGGACAAGCGTGCAACCGGCGCATGCATTATTACCGGCGCGGCCGCCCGAAACCGTTCGAGCTCGTCCCCGACGAGCTCGTCGACGGCGGCGTAGAAGCGATGCTTCCAGGAGCTACGGGATCCCATACGTTACGCGCCATATCGTCGGTCAGCTGGTCGTCCCTCTGTCACAGGAGCCGAGCATTCCTCTCACCGATAATAATCTTCGGCGATCCGTCCGCGCCATTAACGATAGAAATTGATTGCGCTCGGATGCGCCCACCTACACCCATACGGTTTTGCTCCCGTCTCAGGGCTGGCCGACACCAGATTTCCGATCCACGCTGAATTTGTCTTCTTTCTTTTCGACGGAGGACAGTGGCTAGGACCTTTGCTAAAGATAGGTTCGCGGCACGGACATCTGGAATATTGCCATTCCTGTGAAACATCTGGAAGAATTTTGGGCTGACAGAATTGAGAATGAGTTTCGATGCTACGATTATCGACGTTGTTGCGTGGGGAAAATTTTAATGACCTAGCTGCTGGAATTTCATCGATAATTTATTAGGTTCTAGACAATGCTTCGCGGACACTTGTTGTGCAATTTCGCAAGAATGTCTCCTTTGCTGTAATATCGTGGATGTAGTTGCACGGTGAAAAGAATTTTAATAACTGCCTGTTAAGATTTTCATTAGCGATCGCGCTTCGGATAAAGGACCGCCGTACGAATCCCTATCTTTGACCAATTTTCGCAACGATGTACCGGGGCGTAATTGAATTCTTCGTTAAATTACTTCCAACGACGGACGCGAATAAACTTCGCGGAGAAAAGAACCCTTAACACGTAAGCGGAAAAATTCTCCGCAACGATTGTATTTCATCGCGTCTAATTAAGGGAACTCATTTTCGGCGAGGCTCGGGATGGCGATAAGTTTATGGGGGATTTGTAGAATTGGCACGTCCTCCTGGCACAGAAGTAAACGCGGAGAAGTTTTTAGAAACTTTCGACTAAGCAAAAGCAGGGAACTCTGCTCGCGAATCGCGAGTTTTTACTTTCCAACGTTGGAAATGATTACTTCCTACGAATAGCAGAGCTCCTTTAAACGCCTGCAAAAGTAAGTAGCAGATTGAGTATTCGACGACAAAGGCGTTCCTTTGATCGCGGCAGAATGGGGAAGTGCTTGAGAAGTGGCAACAAGTAATACAGCAAGTCGTTTCATCCATGAAGAATATAGTTTCCTACGGCAGAAACCATCCCCCCTTATTTCTTCCAAGAGATACCTATGAATATTTCACCTGCTAATATCTTATTAACGGCGCGATAAGACGATGGTTCGTATTCAACGGATACACGCGATCAAAATGTGTTCCCAAGCATGAACCTGGATGACCGGCCAATGTTCCACGTTACGATGCACTCCGTGGCAAGCGATTCTGCAGTGGCCATAAGGGAACTCCGGCTCAACTGTTCAACAAGAGCCATTCAGACAAAAGAGCACGATAATGGTAAGATGCCCGGTCCAAACACTCGCCTAAGTTTTAGTCTACCGTGAAAGGCTAGGGAAACGTCCATATTCTAATAAGACGCGATCGCTCCGAGCTATTTGGCGTGTGTTACGCGGGCTTTGCGAATTCGCTGGGTCTCGGTTCACTGGGAATACTCGCTGGAACATTATCGTTCTGAGATTGCAGGAGTTTTCTTACGCACGATTTGAACCGTAATCGAGAAGAAAACTTGGAGGGATGTCAAATGCGAAAGGAAAGACGGCAATCAAATGTGGAGGATATTCGACGACGTACCATCTGCGGGGCAGAAGATGCTGGTCCAAGACTTTACAAGATCCTACGGGACATGTGAAACTTTTCTCGAATTGGCATCTTCAGGGGTCTCTCTACCTTGACGGACGAAAATTTGGGAATTTTTTAAAAGAAAACTATTAAATATATATACTTCAAGCTCTGCGGCTTCATTTGTTAATCTTTAGAGAATGTGAAAAAAATTGTATTAAAAAATAGTGGTTATATCCGGAATTGTAGTGCTTTAAATAGAGCACCTTACAAAAATCAGTCGTTGTAGTGGTCTGAAATAGAAAATTAAAAAATTTATGGAATCTGTATGCGTGTGGCTATTGCCCGAACTGGATTAAATGAGAAATACTGAAAATTGAAAAAAAAAATGACAGCGTCTAAAATAGACATCGATTTCTGCAAAAAAATTCTCTGGTTTTTTAAAGTCGCAAAAGTCTAATTTTGCAAAAACCTTAGTTTTAGTACCGACGAGAATGGGACATCTGCTAAAGATATGTGCCAAGTTTGAAGTAAATCGGGTGATTGCTTTTTGAGATATCATGCTAAAAAAATTGAAAAACATCGGTTTAAGAAAAACGTGTTTAAAGTTTCAGGTAGGCATCGTTTTTAAATTCATTTTTTTTAAATTTTGCCTAAATATGTCGAAGATAGGCATACAGTTTTCGGTTAACATAATTTGAGCATTCCTCTTAAAAAAAATCCCAAACATCGCGCTCCTTTCCAGGCCGTCAAGGTAGGGAGACCCCATAAGGGATAATCATTTTTCACGCGTGGTTTATTCGCTTGCCACCGCGAGTGTTCCGCTCGGGGTATAAAGTTGTAGGGTGATTAATAACTTTGTGCAGTAAAGGCCCCATACACGTTGAAATCTGTATCGATACATGTTGCAAGTATCAGTATGCCGATACAAATCTCAACGTGTATCTATTTGACTGTCTCGGTAGCGATGAATCGATATCAGCTGGTATCGTCGCTGTATCAATGTCCTGGGGCGTCGATACCTCGACCCTGCAACTGATACGAACATCTACAACTGCTGTTTTCTTTGATAATATTTGTACGTTTGATTTCGAAGGTTATTAATTGCATACGAATGAAAAGTTTGAGCATTATGTTTTATTAAATATTTAGTGTGCCGAAGAACAGAAGCCTGAGAGCTGATCATACACGTATCGATACAGATCTGGACGTGTATGGAGCCGTTAAGGCTCGTTACGCATCGACAGAATGCCCACGCTGACAATTTTCACGGTTAATTCTCGGCACTTTGGATCCGGCGATCGATTAATTGGAAATATCCGGTTTGTTGGAATGCAGTCGGACAGGCGTTTGTCGGCGGTTTGCCGGAGCAAGCCGTAATATGTTTTCGCGACGGATTAATCACAGCCGATACGATAAATTTCCACGAGACACCGTTCGTTCGACCGCGAGTACAATCCTAATGGAAGGGCCGGTAAAAGCCCGCGGTTATTTTCGACCGCGATCGACTAACAACCCCCCCGGATCGTTATTCCCGACCGCGATGACGGAGCAGTTTTATCGTCCGCGATAATCCCGCAAAATAACGTTCCCCAGGCAGCCCGGGGAGCGGCCTGGGCCAGCCAGTCTCCCAGGAACATCGGTGTGCTTACAATAGCAACCCGCCACCATCCTCGGGGACATTACTTTCGGCAAATTCTCAATATCACATCCTTTATTTCAGTTAAACCGAGCGGAAAGAGCTTGGCACCCGGCCACGATTGGAAATCATTCGTCGCCGTATTGAACTAACGAAACTTTATATCATACCCGTATCATCCGCGCCCTCGTTAATCCCATCCCCCTCCTCGGTTTTATAACGTAGCTGTCCATCCCGGCCAGCACCCTCCTTCTCTCCTCCCAGTCGAATCTCCACCTGGCCGAATCCACCGGCGACGATGAGAGGATTATCGAAACCGGATTAACCGATGCTTCCCCAGGAATTGCTTGCCCGCTAGACGTGTAACGATAATCGTCACTCCTCCGCACACAGCTCCCATCCCTCAACCAGCCCCCTAACCCTTTCAACCTGCGCCCGTTTCCTGTCACGTCCGACGCTATTCGCCCCCTTTCCGCATTGTCCATTTGATCAATCGAACGCCCATGGCGAATGGCGGCATAACTTCTGTCTGCTGGAATCAATTTTCGCGCCCACTGTCTCTGGATCGTGGCCGAACATCGATAACGCGTGTCGTCTAGACCCAGTTCCATCACATGGAATCTCTTCCGGTTGTTCTACACCTTTCCCGGGTATTCGAAGGATTGTCCAAGTTCCAAGGTAGGCCGCAACAGCGGGAAATTTGGAAGCGCCGTTACCCCGTTGTAATTTATTTAAATCCCGTCTTTGATTCCACCGCGTACTTTTGAAATCGCTTTAATCCCAGCTGGTTCGGTCGGAGTTGCTTGGCCGAATGTAGCGTCGGCGATGAGAGGATTATCGAAACAGGATTAAACGATGCTTCCGTAGAAATCATTCCCCGCCGCTTGTATATACATACCTGTTACGGTCCCAGATATGCCCGACTACTCCTCAGTCGTTAAAAGCTTTTCCCGTTGCCACCGCGGGCTGCCCGACCCTTTTCACAGCGCGTGCATGAACGTCATGGAAATTTACAAACTCCACCACCGGGGCCACTTTAATCCCCGAAGTCGAAAATCTCTAAACTGATCGGGTCCATCGATGCCAGAAACCTGCTCTGTTGCTCCGATCGCACCGATTAGGCAATATCGCTCTCGATAGTATCGTACCATGTTTCACAAAGGGGCATTGTTTCGGCACACCTACATCTCTACCTACTCTCTGTTCAGTGTCCAAGTAGAGAAGCCCATGGAAAAGTCGCCCAACGCATGCCGCGCAATGCGCTGCAAGTAGGTAATACGCCGTTCACATGGGATTAATATACTGGAGACCTAGCCTGGCGACTGAAAGCTGGTGGCGAAAATAGGTTCGCACGTCGTAGCAATATTGCGAGGGTAATTATTCAGCTAATGGAGCCTCCTCGGGGGGAAAAAGGAGAAGCAGGAAGGCTGCCTGCAGGGAGATCGGTGTATCGTAAGTCGAGCGTGAGCCCCCGCATTTTCGCGAAAATAGCACGTTGCAGCCAAAGCACGAGAGGTAATTACAATAGCACGATGTAACGCCGAGGTTCGAGTATTGTTATCACGATGATCCGGCCTCCCCTTCTACCTTGTAATTATTCAGCCAGCCCGGTACACGGCCGGCTTATAGTCATTGAAATTAAAGCTTTTTGCATTTTCAACGGCGCCTCGTTAATCCGTCACGATGACGGCTTTGCGGCGCGTATTAGCAATAAATTGCGCCTAGGCGCGATTTCATCGGGAACCAAGATTCCCCGAGGGCGAACCCACCCTTTAGAGCCCGACGCGAAACGATTCGCCTCGAATTAATCGCTTTCTACGTTCACACGGACCCTACCTCAACGACGCTCGGTTTGTGGCATTTCGGGGACCATGGAAACCTCTCTGCGTGTGTAGTTCTCTCATTCTGTTTTTAGGCAACAATCAGAAGTCACTACATTCTCGGCTCTATCGCGCACCAAAGGACACTCCGTAAATTTCTTCCTCGTTACAAGTCGCGCACGAGTAGTCTAAGAAACCGTAGAAGCACTACGACCTCTGGAGTTAAACGTAATGGTAATAAATCAGACCGAAAACGACTATCGGTCGAGTTCACCGGCGACCCATTCTCGTTACGTTCGAGGGGGGCGTGTAAGCTCTCGGAGAACGAGACCTTCTTTGATAATGGCACGAGCTTTTAACGACTCAGAAGTAACTATCGAGATTTCCGTAATCGTTACGTATATTTAACTCTTCTCCTCGTTTCCAAGGAACGCGATATACTGCTGAGACGTCGGTCTGCTTCGCGAATCTCTTTGCGCGCTATTAATACCGAGAAACCAGATGCCGAAATTACACGGGAGAGAAATTCTGGAAAGTTTAATTCCGTAATGTGCCCCGACATCGCCTTCCATCAATCTGTCAAATTATTTCCGACCTGACGCGAGCAACCCAGGTGGAGGACATTTCACTTGTTACGATTTTCTTCTATCTTAATATATTCCACGAGACTCTCGTGTACTCGCGATTATAGTATCCCTAGGAGCGGGTAATCCACGTAGTATACCGCTTGATAAACCAGTTATCCGATTTGCAGAGGAATCTTCAGCCTGTATTCCCGAAGGGTCTGAAGCTCCGCGGGTTCTGTGAGGTGCGAATTAAATGCGCGAAAACATTAACAACTCGAACACGCCGCGCTATTTCGAGTATTTATTTAGTTTGTCTTGTTCCGCGCTGGTATATTAATTTATAGCAGGCAGAAATACCGGCGCATTTCCGGGGAAAGACAATTTTACGCCAGCAGGAGAGAACGAAGTTTTCTCAAAAATTACACAGGACCACAAAACTTTTGTTTTAATTGATAGAAACTGGACCACGTGTCCTCTATGTATTTTAGGTCGCTGAAGTCGAATTTGTTGTCCGTTTTGGCCCATCGCGTCGATGTTATTGGTAAATTGCAAAAAAATAAATTGTTGTTAACCCGTAAAGTGCCATATAATCAGAACATATCCTATTTCCACAAATTTGTGACGTCAAACTCTCTAACCTACTAATCTCATATTTCGTTAACCCTCTAAACCAAAAAACCGTATTTACACATATCCCCACAACCCACTATGGGTTATCTTCAATAACTTCGCTAAAATTAATTTAACTTGCACGAAACAAAGACCATTTTAAAGTTTGAACATTCTACTTTTCGATGCTTTGAATCACTTTTATCGAAATGGGTATCCAGGGGGTAAAATCCGCCTTTAAAGAGAAGTGTGTGAAACTGTAAAAATTTCTTAATGGTTGTCAAGTGCTACGGAGTACAAACAATATTTTTTGCAGTTTCTATGCATTCTACTAGAAAGTGTGATTCTTTGGTTGGTTTTTAACCTCCCCTTTAGGTCGGACGATCTGGTCTAGTTTGTATCAATTACAAAAAAAGTTTCGTGGCCCCGTGTTATCGTTCCACTGATTATTTACTATGGTTCAAGCGCAGTTTGCGCGGTCGGTAACATTCTTTAGAAGATAAATGCATATACGTCGAACAGTGTTTAGAGGCAAGTATCCTTTGTATCACTTTTCTCAGAGGTTGAAGGACAAGTTGACCCAGTATGCGATTGTTGGAAAATTGATTCACAGGGAAAACGCGAAATTGGTTTCCCGTTGAGAACATTGAAAGCCAAAGGTGCCCACAGAGACGTCAAATTTGAATTTACCGCAGAGTTGGAGGTCAACCAGTCGATTGTTAGCGCTGATAACTCGTACGTTCCAGGCAATGAAAATCCTTTCGTCGCATTCCATGTCCCTGACAAATTACATACATGGTGTTTGACGTCTCTGCATACATGTGGATAGTTCTATTTCAACCAGAATTTCAATTCATGCGCGCCTACTTAGTTTCAAGAAGCAGTAATCACCTGCAAAGTACCTCGAATTGTATACTCGTTTTCTCCAGTTCTTCGTCACGATGGCTACATCGCGTCGTAATTCCGTTCGACCGAAATGAATACCGAAAAAGTTAGCGGCCAAGAGAATTGACGACCCGCAACAAAGCGAGCCGAAGCTGCGAAAGCAGGGAGAGGGTGAATTACTAGCAGGAAGTAATTCATTTGAGGAAACAGTGTTATCGTGGAAGTGAACGGTGCCGGTAGCGTTTATGGCAAATAATTTCCTGCGGTTGTCTCAAGCTCCGCGCGGCACAGCCGCGTCAATTGCGATGCGTACGATAAAAGTAACGCGACGGGCGCTCGTCGAAAGGCTGTAAAAGTAAATGGCGATCGTTTCGGGCAATCGTAGATCCTGCCGCTCGACAAATTCGCGAAGAGAAAGCAAAACGCACCTAGTAAGGGAATTTATATCGCGGGAAGCGTGTTACGTTCTCCCGGTGTCTAACTGTCTACGCAATTGTTCCATAGGAAACGAAGGGATTACTGTTTCTAAGTAGTGAACCTTTTTAACTTGGAAATGAATTTATAAAGCTGGGTAGAAATGTTATTTTCGAATACGAGGACCGCGTCCCGGCTTGACAGTCCGGGAATTAACTTTATTCCTGTAATGGAGCTCCGAGGTAAAATGTTTAAATACTCTTTTTTGCTCGCATTAACGGAAAGCGAGTTGGTTTTATGGAATTAAAAGCGGAACGGAGCAGCGAGGGAAGAGTCGAAGTAAATGTCTTGACTGAATTCCGTAAACTCAATTTCAGGGGGGGGGGGGGCAGTAGAATGAGCCGCAGGGTCGAAAATCGGACGCCGAGTCACTCGGCAAAATATGTTTACGACCTTCCCTTTGCTCTTTTTCTGTCGTGTAACCTCGTGAACTTGCTGTACCGCGGCTGACACAGGCGAATGCAAATTGACGCGACTTCTTGAAGTTCCGATGGTAAACCGAGGCGGGAGCGAGTGTTTTCCTCGGGAAACAGGAGGAAGAAAGAGTTTAAAGGAGACATCGAAACGAGTCGCGGACGTTTGTTTTTCTCGCGGGCAGGGTGGATTCCAGGGCACAAGAGCAACGGGATACAAGCGTTAGGGGCTGAAAGGAACGAGGGAAGCTGCAGGCTGTCGATGTGGTGGTCGTCATGAGAAAGATTCAATTTGTCGCTGCAATTTCACGGGTATCGGGTGCCAAGAGTGCCGCTGAAAGCCAGGCAATTGTTTTTCGATTCCCTCTAGTTTGGTTCCTTTATTAGACCGTCGCGTCTTGTCGCGAAAAGAGCCAGTGCCTGGGCGTCGATTCACCACGAATGAACAATTTCTCGAGCGCCTTTTCAGCCTTTCGCGAAGACGGCTTGCCACCCTCTGGGCGAACTTGTTGTACCTCCAAGTCTACGTGTACGTGTGTTTGCAGGAAATACGAATCGCCGGTTTTTGTCTTCCAACGGCGCTGCCTACTTTGACGTCAACACAGAGCACGTATTTTCCCTTCTGTTTTCTTTTATCCAGGAGTGCTACCTTTGTCTCGCCTCTTCAGCAATAGTGTCTCGCATGATGTGCCAAGATAACTACGTACTTGCTCTTGGTCTTGACTTTGAGCCTGCACTGGCTCGACAAAGGAATTCGGAAGTAATTTCTCATTTAAATGTAACCTTCCTTTAACTCTGAATTTTATTACAAACTGTGCGATAAATTGAACTGCGATATTGAATGAAAAAGAAATGGCAGAAATAGGTATCGTGTGCTTCTTAGTTTCATGGATTTTTTCGTGTTGCACTTAAAATGTAAACTAGGGTATGTTTGTCCGCGCCATCCAGCGTTGGCTGCTAGGTTTGATCGATGTTAAGTTCATTTTTTATGCGAGCAGTGTAGTCCGTCATTCGATTCAGCGGCTCAGCCCTACTGATTGATTTGACAGTATACACCAGGGATTTACGTGATCCCAGGCGAAGGTTCCGACGATCTGGCTTAGTGAACTAATTTCTCTGGCGCTCAATAAATCACTCCGGACTAAATCCATCTTCGCTTCAAGTTTATAACTCAAGATGTTTTCATGATAGAAATAAAGTGTAATCCTCTTTCCTTTAATATCCAGTTGCGATGTGTATTTCTCAGATGCTGCTTCATCGAGTTTCATAAAATCCAAGTTTCTGAAGTTTCGCCCCGAATCAAGTATCGCTTGAAATTCATCGTACCGTAGCATGTACACTTGCGATACAATGAGGTATCTGGTTTTCAGAACACTACATGCACGCTGTCCGATGGATCGGCGAATCCAATTGGATCCAGAGGACCAACGATCGATCAACGTCCGCGACCATTATCGGACCCTGGGTAAGCTGGTAACGGTTAAAGCCGCGGGATGGGAGAAAAGAGAAATCAAGTGATTCCTTTGAGTCCTACACAGAACCGGATATCCAGGACTTACGATTAGACTCGTTCCAAGTCGAGGAAAAAGGAACGGCCGTCTAGGATTGGCCTGCGAAGGATAACGGCGTCAAGGATCGGACAGTGTTTTGCGAAAGCGAGTCACGAACGGAGCCAATTATCACCGAAGCTAATGAAGCTATTGCTCGTGAAAAGAAATGGAAGAAGAGAAATAGCCGGAATCTGCTGCCCCCGGCCTCCGATATCTCTTCCTGCTCTTCGATCGTTATCTATCAAAGTCCATCCCCTTTTTACTCCTTCTTTCGTCTTCTTCTTCTTCTACTTCTTCTTTTCCTCGCCGGTCTTTAACTATCTAGCGCTTAATTTACCGTGAGAAAAAGAAACATCCAGGTTCTGCCTCCACCTTCGAGGCTCGTTTGAATTCGTTGGTCCATCGGAGTGTACGCGATGCATACGAATTTAAAATTACACTCCCATCAAGAGCAACGGTACCTAGCAAACGGCTTTCCAACCGTATCGAGATCCTGTCAATTTTTCCTCGATCGAACGTTCCCGCGTTGATTTACAATTCCCAAGAACGCCTCGTTTACCCCCGAGGACCGGATCCCTCCACAAATTTCCGCCCCTTGTAGAAGCGTATCTCGAACGAGTTGCCGTCGTTCGGTCGCTCGAGATGGCTGCTGAAATTGCGTCTACGAATCGAGAACAACCTCGCCATTTACTTCCAAGCCCCGTTCCTTCGATACCCTCGTGCTTCTTCTGATTTACAACTTTTTCACTCGTGCAAACTACTTGATCGAACTTGAAACTTTAAAGTTGACGGTTCCTAGATCGAGTTCCAGGCAAGTTCGCGGTAAGAATTATTACGGAGTGACTTTCTTTAAGCGGATTTTCTATTCCCAGGGAATTGGCTAAACACGATACATCATCTGTCGCGATCTCAGTGCGCTCCGAACGAAAGGTTTCAGTTTCAATTCGAGCAATCCACTTGCGGCGTAATTTATTGTTCGGGATTTTCGCGAGTTCCCAGGAAGAATGTGGCCGCCGCGGTTGGAAAGAAGCCCCGGAAAGCCTGCCCTAACGTATACGCTCGGATATTGGCTGGTAAGTCTCTCTCCCTCCACCCTTATTCGACCATACATGCACCTCACGGGCGACGCAGCGACGAAATTGCGCCTCGATTTATAGATTTGTATCGAGTGCACCGCGTTGCGCCGTTCGGCATATGCAAATGGGAAATTTATACGAACGGTTGCAACCACGACCGTCAGACCGATCATATAATTATCGGGACCGACGTTCTGCAAATGTAATAACCTTACCAGCGAGTCGGAGAACGCAATCGGCAATACGACAATCGGTGTGCTCGTGCGTTACGACACGATGTTCACTTTTCGGCTGGCTCTGCAAACCGCTGACCCTCGTTTTATCGATTTTTTTAAAGAATACATTTAAATCCAATAAATCATTCAAAGTACACGAAGGGAAGTAAACTTAGCAAACTTTGGAAACTTATTCCACCTATTTTCAGTATGAAAGGGCGCTTTTTTATCTGTTGCGCACTTCCCTATCGTTCTTTTTTTTTTTATTTTAAAGTTGAATAGGATCAGCGGGAATTACAGTAATCTCTCTTCATACTAACTTTGGCGTTCGTTCCGTGAAACCTGTATCACGTCAGCACAGCGCGCGTTAGAGAAACTAATCTGACTCGTAAAAACGGCGCATCGGTGTCGTAAAATTCTTCGGTCTAGAATCTAGGACAACGGCTATGGACGAATAACTGTATCGCCGTCTTCCGAGCAGAATTTCCTCAAAATTAATAGGTCGTTGCGTCAGATACCTTCTACGGTTGAACATTGTTCCCCGCTGATTGCCGCCGCGATGTTTATGTCGCCGGAAGATTCTATGCGCCTCCACCCTCGTGCTCCGGCCTTTTCGTCGCTCGATACCCCCGCTTACTTGTTCGCGTATAATTACGCCGGCGGAATAATAACGCGCTTTCCTTTCATGTGGCCGTCGTCGCGTGTACGATTAAACTGCTGATACCTGCTTCATTGCCGCGATATCTGTTCGGTTATAAAGTCTGTCGCGATAACCGGCCCCTAAACTGCGATATCCGCGTAATTTCACTCGCGACACCTCTCGCGACTCGTTAAAACGCGAGAGCCCCGGCCCACCCCTCGACTTTCCGCCTGTTAGCTCCACCCGCGTCGCAATGTATACACTTTTTCTTCATGCCCGTAATATCGTGTCGATTCATGAGTCTGCATATTTCGCTGGGGCGAGGTTTTGCCACGATGAAGCCGCGCGCAAGCACGGATTTATCGGCACTCCGTTTCCAAGGGGTCAAAGAAATCGTGTGCATGTACAGCACAAAGCTTCCTCGGAGGTACGTGAGGGTGGAAAGTGATGGACGACTTACCAACCACGGTGAGGTACAGGGGATGACCGACGGGTGGAGTGGTGGATATTTGGCACTCATAGATACCGGAGTCCTTTTTCTGAGGATATCGTATCTTCAGCGTCCATTCCTCCGTGTGCGGTGTGTGCAGCGCCTCGAAACGCTGATCGCTCGTGTACGTGTACCTACCTACGGTCAGCAGGTGGATGTCCCGATGCCTCACCCAGGACACCTAACGACAGACAGATAAATAGAGACTAAGATTTTTTTATTTAATAGTTGCTTGCTACGCGGACAAACACGGAGAACTGGATTCGTTAAACTCTTATATTATAGGTACTGTGGCAAACTATCTGCTTCTATATACAGCGTTATTAAACACGTTGATATTAGGTCCGGCTATTTTTTAGGGTGAAGATAACGGTTTGAGTGTGGGTCCGAACATAAACGTATAAAGTACGGGCACGACCGCGTCCCCACCCACTGTTTCCATTTTTAAGGGTTGCTCGGACTAACCTAACCCAACCCTATGCCGGCCACTGTGCACGGGAAAGGTAGGTCAGACCGCACTCCGGGGATTAATCGACCCTCTAAAACACAAAAATGATTAGACGCGGGACGATTCGCGACCCACACATCCACCGCCCGTGTGTTACGCGCTATCCGCTGACCGCAATATCGTAAACATCCCGCTCGTATCGGTAAAAAACACACTACGAAAGCGCGCGCCAGCCTTTTCCCTCGGCAAAAAAAAAAGCAGCGCCCCTCTAGCCTTCGCTGGCAATACCTCGGGCGGGAAAATCTTTTGCAATTAAGCGCCGCTTTTAAATTTCGTTCGGAACACCTCTGCCGTTCAAGGCGCTTTACGATCGAGACGGTGTCGGCGCGAAAAAGTCGTATCCGAAGATAATGCACAGCCCCAAGCACGTTGCATTATGTTACGCTCGACACCTTCGCCGTTAGCTTATTACCTCTCGTACTCCGTTCTTTACAACATTGGATCATACAACTTTTACTCCCCTTTTTCTCCCTTACCGCCACCCCTCGCGCGTTACGCCATTACTTACCACCCTCGAACCCGTTAAGCTTATACGCTGTCCGCCTTCCGTTGATAGAATCCATTGTTTACAGAATCGTTTTATTTTCTATCAACGCTGACGGCCACATTGTTAACGATCCGCATTCGTTCGTATGACATATAATGCTTCCAAGCCACCTGGTCGGGCGAGAACGTGCGTGTGGTTGCAGATTAATTTACAGGGATTCGGGGGTGAGATGGCACACTTACAGTCGGGCTGGATTATTTCGCGCGCGCGTTAAGCAATTTCGGGGCGTTTTCGCTAAATTCTGAAATGGACTTCTCCGCCTGGGTGACACCACTACTGTCCAGTTAATTCTTCATTTCTCGCCTGCAATTAGCGCGCCGCGCGGCTGTTGCCCGGTTTCCAACTTGAGAGACCGTTTTAAAGCGAATTGCAGGAGCGTCCCTTTCAGCTAAAGAAACTTAATTCCCGGAATAATCGCGTCAGCAACTGTACACACGACCCTCGCGTGACATCTGAGGAACGCTCTCTGATGGATGCGCCGTTTCGCGGGATTTATTACCTGATATAGGAGCACGAGCCTGTTTTCCAAGTACGAAAAATGTAATGGGTAGGGGAAAGATGGGATAGTTGATCACAGTTTTGCTATTTTGTTAAAATAATAATAATGGCTTGCTTTGTTTCTATTTAATTATTTAAGTTGTGATTCTTAGAGTATTCTCAATATACTTGTACAAATTTGAGAGTTGAAAACTAATTTTAATGACTGAATTTAAACATTTTCCGACAGTGACATTATGCACAAGTATCCCTCACTAAAGGGGAGACTTGATCAGTGAATTTTAAGAGTAAATAACACATTAATTTTCCAAAAAATATTTATTATCTTAGTCAATAACGTGAAATAAAGGGAATATCATAAATGGAAAGTAAACTATAATTAACTTGAAAGAATTACTAAAAAAATAAATCCGAAGACTAAGCTAAACTAACATAAAACAACATAAATGCATTCTTAAAGAACATTTCACTTAGATATCATCTGATTCAGATGTTGATAAAAAAAGATTTTCCTTCTCACTTTCTTTGCCGTATTTTTCTGTTTCATTTGCCATTCTATGGTAAAAAAAAAGAGGTTTTTTCAGCTGTTCAAGTATCCCACCTCACATACTGATCAAGTATCCCTCAATGCACTCGATTTGAAAAAGGTGAAAAACTAAAGTTACCCTAAATATTTAGATGAATTAATAAATAGCATTAATAAGGCAAAAACTGCTGTTTTTACTTAATATATTTTAAATCGTTGAAAGTGCAACATTCAGTCGAAAAGGAGGAAGAACAAGGTGACCGAAATATTTACTTTTTGGCTGCAAATAAGATCGAAGCTTTTAACTACATTATTCTATGCTCCCGAAAGAAAATTGCAGCATGAAGTGTTGCGATAATGCAAACATTACCACGATAACGTGATAGCAGGCACAAATTGTTAATATATTAATTAAAAAACTGATGTGATCATGTATCCCCGATGATCAACTATCCCACCTTTCCCCTACTGTTGTAATAATAACTAGTCAGCAACTACAACAGCATCGATTTCAAGATGACTTCTATTCATACGGCGGATAAGCAAATTGGCAAAGTTCCATGGAGAAGCGTGCAAAGCGGCGTGTATGTACATAAGGCAAGCTCGGCCAATACGCAAACTTCTCGAGGCCGTTAATTAGAACGGAATCTAATCGATGATCCAGAGGGCCGTCATAACAGTTGTAACCCACGCGCTGTCCCGTAACGATCGTCTCGCGGCTTAAACGGCAATTTCAATCGTTTTTATCGGGCGTAATTTAACAGATTACACTCGGCCATTCGATCTGCGGCCAAGCAATCATCGCGATTCCCGTGCGATTCTGGAGAATCCAGACCACCGTCCATTCATTACGTTCGATCCATTTGTATCTCGCGTAATGGCCGATGCAGAAACGATACCGATACCAGTTTTCTTTCCTTTCGAAGTGCAATTCGATCTTTATCTATCAATTTACAGGAACGATTAATGTAGATGTATGAAATCAGCTACTTAGCTATTATTTTTCCGACTGTTTGACTGGGAGTAGGGTTACTAGGGTGAAAGCACTAGTAGTCGACCACTTAAAGCTAAACTCGAATGAAAAGTTCTAAAAAAAAATAAACAATCAATGTTATAAAATATATAAAATGTATTAAAGTAATTCAGAAGTATTTAATGTATCACTAAAAAATTTCTGTTAGTATAAAAGATCGGGGAAAATAAATAATTACAGTTAAAAATAACGTGTCCGAATACGCTATTAATCGACCGCTTAACTCTAAAAGTCGACCGGTCCGATAGCTAGTAATCGACCACCTTCTTTCAATATAAAATTCAAAATAGGTTATGTGAATAGTTCAATTATTAAATTTTCGTTTCTGTCACATGGACCTAAGTTCATGGCCCATGTTCTGTCATTCCGTTTCTGAGGTTAAATTAAGAAAATTTATAGTTACGACGTGGTCGATTTTTAGCGTTCATTGTGAATGCAGTTAGCTTCAGAAGTCGACCGCTGTGGTCGACTATTGAAAATTGAAAGGGAATGATGGTCCAGTTACCGACCTCCCTTAAATAAATTGTCTCATTTTTTTTAAATTTTTTAAGCGCATATAAAATTGTTGATGTTTTTTTTCAGTGAAATAGTATCGTTTTCCAGTAAAAAATGTATAGAACTGAATTACATTGGTCGTTTCCATACAAAGCGCATTTCTGCTTCTCGTGTTGGAAAACAGCAATGGCGCATGTAGAATCAAAATTAGTTTACAAATCACTTTAAAAGCATTTATTATTTTTACCTATGAAGAGCGCTTTCTGTCGTATTTTAAAGTTAGAAATTCAAAATATAATATAAAATTGTCATTTAATAAAGCTTCATTCCAGTACTTATTTCTTTAAGATAAATAAAAAAAGTGGTCGACTATTAGATGGTGGCCGACTACTGGTGCTTTCACCCTATGTGGTATCCAAAAGGAGGTCTGGGTTAGGCATTAAGGCGGTATTCCAGAGTGAACGGTCGAAAAATTAAGCTATTTTTAAAGAGTTTCTTCCCAGTAAATGCAACATATAATGAACTAAATCTTATTGGCATTTATTAAGCTACTCTTATGTTATTAAAAAAAATTAGGAAAGAATATTTTTAATTTGTGTTACTTGTTTTTTTACAGCGTCAATATGGCACCTAAACAAAAACGGTATGTTCGTGGTGCAGGTGATTTCACGGCTTAGGCTTATCTGACACAAAAAATGCCAAATGATTCTTAATCTGTATGAGTGTCGCTATCGTCCGTAGCTCAATTAACAATTTTTGTCGGAAAATAACTCAGATTTTTCTGGGGGAACATTCGAGAAAACATCATTTCGGAGATCTTTTTCTTTCAAACCCGCGCCATTTTGTCATTTCTCAACAAAAATTGTTTTTGTTTAGGTGCCATATTAACGCTATAAAAAAAAAACAAGTAAAACGAATTAAAAATATTCTTTTTAATTTTTTTGGTATTAATAAATGAGTAGCTTAACAAATACCAAACAGATTTATTTCATTATATGTTGTATTTGCTGAGAAAAAAACTTTAAAAATAGCTTAATTTTTCGACCGTTCACAGTAGAATACCCCCTTAAATACTGACTCAATACAATTTCAAATATATGATTTTTATAATTATACCGTAAGAAATGAAGAACTTTCGTAAAAAATAAGCAGCTCTGAAAAATATGCCTAAATAAACATATTCTATATCTACTAACTATTTCGGGCCTGAATATGTACCTAGTAGCTACAAGATTATTCTAATCGAAACATTAATGTTTTCTTACATAATACAAGTTGATATCTAAAATTTGGTTTTATTTTACAACGTCCTCCTTTTCAAACGGTTTCAGACAAGATTGTCCTCCTTTTTCAGTTTTGGTTCTGGTAACCCTAACTGGGAATCATCGAGGCACTTCCGTCCTATGTAACCACTGATCGCGAGAGCCAGAGCCTTCTTCCCCTCGGATTAACTTCCGAATTCCCCGATAAAGTATTTGTGCTCCCTCGCGAAACGTCGCGTATAGAAGCCGTCGATTCTGTAGCCGGCAAAGGAAACCAATTCTTAAGGCAAACACAATTCGAGAAGCGACGGAAGGTGGGAGCACTGCCAGGTAAACTTTTCTTCGCGGAACGTCGCTTTTCGGCCCTCCTCGCCGCTTTTACCCGCCGCCTCTAGACTTTGTGTAATTTCGCCCCACCTCCGCAGCGTCGCGGAAATCTCAATTTTACTCGCGGCATCGCGACATTATACGCGTGAAACGTACGATACCAACGAAACGTATTAGCCGGTACACACGTAGTTGAACGAGCCACCCGCCTGCGCGCATGCTTTGCATAGAGACGAGTTTTCGGATTAAAAATGTAACGCACTGTCTGCTGTCTAAGCAGCTGGATCCTCAGACAGCAGCTGCTTCTTTTTCTACTTAATGTTTGGCCACCATTCGCGAGGAACACCCGAATCGACGCCAAATTAATTGAATAAATTAAAGAATAAAATCCCCACGTTTCCCTCAAGCAACCTTCAAAGTTATTCAACGAACAATTCAAATCTCAGAGAGCATGTCTGATAATTGCATAACTAGAACAATCGCCGATTGCTTTTCAACGCGATTAACCCGTAGGGAGCCCAGCCGTCCTTTCTCGCATTTCTCGCTCTCTCTCCCTTCCATAACTTGCAACAAATGGAAGTGTAAACAGCGGGCCGTCGAAACGTTTCGTTGCCATTGCCATGTCAGTAACTTGCGAATTAATTCTACGTCGCGAACACTTCTATTGACGTCATACCTGCTGCATAGTTCCTGCTACATTTACGTCGTCCAATTCATAGCTTTCGATTGTTATTCTTTGAATTGCTCGCATGCTACCGACACAAATCAGTTGGTTCGATATGCTCGATGTTTGACATCCGCTCTATTGAACGATTCAGAAATACTTGACGATTTAGGAACCGATTCCTGCACCTGAAAGTTACGCGCACTTGGAGCGTAGAATGGAAGCGTACTCCTCTGTCGCGTGATTTTGCGCGGATTCTCAGTTTCTTTAAAAGGCAAGTGTATTGTGCGGATCCCCGCCCGCTAAAGGCAAATATTTGCCGGGGATTTCTCAAAGTTGTAAGCAACCGATTACAATGATACTCACCGTTCTGTTTCCAAGGTTTTTCACCTTGCAGACGAGCTGAATGGTTTTCCCCACAAGGCCCGTCACGTTCGATGGAACCGTTGTGTCAAAGTAAGGGCCTTTCTCCGGCGTTTGCCATTCTTGCAAAGCACCCGCCTCGAACAGTCGAGTGCTGTGCACGGCTTCCTCTGGAAACAAGAAACGAAACGTCTGTTTGCATCCGCTGGCAAGAAATTCTTTTATGGGGGAATCCGTTTCAAATCCGGCGGTGAATTAGCAACGCGATGCGAGCTTTTGTTTTATGTTTCTTATAGAACATTGGCTGGGGAATGTTCATTAAAATAGAATGGCCTTGTAATTTATCTCGTTGCTAAAAGCACTGCCCTCTTCTTTTATTCGGTAATAAAATCTCATTTTCCCTTTCCCTCCATTTTATCGCACTCTGTAATTATACGCAAAGCGGTAACTAGTACTGCGTAATCTTTGAGCCTGCCGAGAATAACATTCTCACGTTTCACCGCGTTCTCGCGATTGCTGTGCTCAATTATCGTTGCGAACAGTCGGGTTTGTTCCAACGAAGATATTCAGCAGGGCAGAATCGACGACTTTGTTTGCTATATTAAATGTCTAGATTACAATATCGGGACACCTTTGTATCGAACTCGACCCTCATTTCGCCAGCTCCTGATTTGGTTGGTGCGTATGAAAGCTCCGGAGCGCTCCGTAGCGATCCGAAGCGGCAGGAGGGCAAACAGACTGGGCGGAAAAAGTCAATTACAAGTGTAATCGCGTATTCGTTTGCTCGGGGCACGGGATCCGCGCAATTTATTCGTGCAATTTCGAATCGGACAACGGAGGTGGGGGTCCAGCGATCACTTCAGAACGCATGAATATCCGAATGGTTCTCGCGGAGCGGAGTGGCCCGAAAGTACAGGGTGGAACGGCTGGCGCATAACTATCCTGTTGCCGGTAGTCCTGCACTGCGGCAAATACAATCTCGTTCGCACGAGTGGCCGTAGCGCGTACGTTTACACTGCTGCAACAACCTGCCTCCTCCCCCTCCCCCCCCCCCTCTGCGTGACCCCCACGTGCTCCACGTATGTACCCCAAGCTTTTCGCATTCATTCTACGTCGACAAGGGCCGCGCAAGATACTTGAAGCACTTACGGTGAAAAGGAGCCGCGTTCGACCGTGCGCGAGCGATATTTTCCAAAGCCGTTGAAAACAGAGCCCGCGCAGCGCGGACAAGTAGAGTCATGTCAAGAACTACCGCCCATTGATCTTCCCCTGGCGATCACCCTTTGAAACGTTCAACCTTCCTCGCAAGAGCACGGGATAAAGAATGAATTCCCGTTACGCGTTGCTGCAAAAAATCTGCTCCGCCCAAAGCCAGGTCGTATATGCTCTCGGATGCAACATGTTCTCGGAGAACGTCGCACAGCGGAACCAGTTCGTCCGTTAATGAAGTCGGATACACGCGAAAGTCTGAAATTATTCGAGACAGCGGCACGCAAACATTCGTTAAACCACAGAACTGCGAGACAGATTTTTAAATACACCTTTTACACTGTTTACCTCCCCGCTTTCAATGGGGGATATGTATATTTTTTAATTCGCTCCAGGTAGGCTGTTGCACGAAACCGCTCGGTCGGAACTCACGCGAAATAGTTCCATGCTTCGTGCTCGCGACAGCTTCGGAGATTAACCGCTTTTCAAACGCCTATAAAGTATCCCTCGTTTCTGACCAGACTGTCGCGATGCACGCCGCCATTCGGGCCAGGAAATATCGCTCTCCAGACAAATTAATGGATCACGAGCTGGCAGAAATCAGCACCGAAACGCGTTGCAAACCGTACGACGCGCCACACCGTTCGCGATTTCTAACCGTTTTATGAAAATTTGCTGAACGATACGGAGGTAGGGGTTCCCCATTAGTTTCATAATTTCATTGTATAATACACCCCTAAGGAAAACCGCGTTACGTATGGGCCGCCCGAATAATTAACACGCTTAGGTACCGCGATACGTTTCATCAGGGCTCAAAGCGGCAGTTTCGTGAATCAGCTTTCGCAGTTGCGAGAGAAATTCTCCCGCCTATAAAGATAGCAAAAGTTAAACGCGTTAATGATAACGCTTTAATCGCCGGGTGGATAGGCGTCTCGTTTAATACGCTGCGCGCGTCCCCGTCCCATTAAACTGTTAATTAACTGTCAGTCCTCCTGAACGCATCAACTTACCTTCACGGCATTCATATTTTCATCGCGTTTCAACATATCCCCCGGTAGGTATTCGTTTAATCTATTGTCCTTCAGACGTCAGCGACGATCATTCTTGCAGGGGACGCCAGTGAATCGGGCAGGCTTTATATGCTAAGAGTTCTTCGACGCCACGCTACGACTTTGTCTACGCAAACTACTCTGCAACTTCTCAAGTTTATCACTTCTCGAAACAAGCGCAGTGTCTTCCCATAAACGCTTAATATGCGATCATATGCATCGTATTTTTCTGCGCGAGCAAAAAAAGGGATGTTTGACACCCACCTGCGAACGCTTCCGCGGAGACAGTCGAAAAGCTACGCACGGATCTGAGAAACACTCGGAATTTTCCCGCGAGAAAGCATTTCACTGTTTCCACCCGCTCGACTCGTACAGCAGAACGGGGACAAGCGTATTAGAGCAAATTGTCTCTACGAGATACTTGAAATATGTATTTCGGCGACAGTAAGGCGACTGAATATTTCATGAGGAAACGAGTGGCGAATGTGACAGCTCGGCGGAGTTAATAGACACCGATATAAAAAATTACGTCGCGTTTGTCTTACCGCGGTTAATCACGGAATCGGATGAAAAAAGTAAATTACCAGGCAGCAGGATTATTCGCGGCAGGCATATTTATTTTCGAAATTACATCGGGACGTCAGAACCCTCCGTTGATCTCGTCGGTACACATTTATCATGCTAAAAGGACTAGGGGGTGAATAAGAGGAAGATATAATGTACGATCCTCAAAGACATTTACCGTGATAAGCTTGCCAAGGCCTACGGTGGATCGAACAAAGACTCGCAAATTAACCCCTTCATTTTCCCGGCTGATTCCGCGCTTTTACGACCGCTTGGATTATTCGCGCTGCTTCCGCCCGTTTCAGCTACCGACCAAGTGTTTTAACTGTTTTCGGCTGTGTTCGCTTATCCCGCGAGTAACTGCTGTTCGCGCGAACGCAAGGATCCGTGGAGCTTCTATGCCGTTCTACCGTTGGAACGGGATGAAAGGGAACCGAAGGTTCCTCTCCCAAGGAAAATGCCTGGCTATTTTCGCCCCTACTAGCGGCTCAAAAGAACTCTCTTGCTCGCCTAATCATTCGTACCCACTGCACGCTTCCAAGGCCTTGAAGAATCTTCCCCTCAAACACGATCTAGGTTGGCATGCCTATGCGACGCATAGCTTGACCCATGCACCGAGAGTATGCTTGGAATGTCGACTATCGGAATTGCCATTAAACGAGCTCCTGATTATTCGAGTAGTAGTCGAATGTGCCGAATGATCGATCACCCCTATCTCTCGCCCGAATTGACCAATCCAGTTGACCTCCTTCCTTTGTTCCTTAAGTGAGCCTGCCGTATCGATATAAAGCTGCACAAGTCCGCCACGTACTCTCCGCAACGTCACGTTAGTGTGCGTCGAGCCCTGATCCTCGTATTTTCGTGAAGAATGGAAAGTGGCAAGTATTTCGGTGTAACTCAAGGGACTTTGCTGGAAATGTACGGCGTTAAAATTTCCGGTGAGCCGAGGTACGCCGTTCTCTCTGAATTAAGTAGAATGGAATAGCCGGCGAGCATCGTTATTAATGACATATCTCATTTAACAGTTTCAACCGCAAGTAATCCTACGTAAATGAGATGGCCCGTGGAAGTTTGAAGGTTTGGTAAGACGGTGCATGGCACTTGGAGGTGCTACCGGGGCGGTCTCTAGAAGTACGTAAGTTGGAAGTGTTGGCGAAGGTGGTCCCCGGGACTTGTAACGGCTGCTCGCCTAGCCCGGAGAATTTATAAGGCGTGGAGAAGTGTCGGTTTAAATTTTTAAACGGCCAACTTCTTTAGAAGAGAAACTTATGTTTGTTGCGACGTTTATCGACCCGGAACGAGTATCTTACCTAAGCCTTATCGAAAATGGCCCATCAACGATGTGGATTGTAGTAGATGGGTAGTAAGACCGCGAAGCGTAATGGATTTAGAACGAACTTAAACCGAGGCGGGGATTCGTCTAGAACCGAATTGCAATTGGATAGGGACTGGACCGGTACTTCTAATAAACTAGATAGTTAATTGGAAACTAGAGTTGGAATTAAACCGACAGGAGGGATCTGTATGGTTTCAAGGATCCAGGTGGAGTATCGAAATACATTTTCACCGTTTCATTTATCAATGAACAGACGGATATGGTTGATATGACAATCCGATCAACAAATACAATCTTCAGAGCTTACGCAGCAAATTTTGGGCGAGAAATCTGTGCCGCGTCGCAGGGGTGGAACAAGTGGAAGAAGGAACAACAGGCGCGTGATAAATTATTAGCCCGATGGCGGTGCGAAAATCTTTCGCCGTAATAAAAGCGAAATGGTCCACGGAGGGGAAAGAACCGGAAGGGTCCAGTCGGAGCAAACGCGTTTCCCGGCGCGGCGGCGTCCGCGTCGTGAAAAATCGTAGGAGGGAAGCGAGAACTAAGTGTAATCGAGGGAATAATACCCGGCTGGCCGTTCAAACGACTAGAACTCGCCGGGCAAAGGACGAACGATGGAAAAAGGAAGTGTCGAATGATGAAAAGCCGAGGCTTTCAGCTGGAACAACCTCGCAAGCAAGATAAACTCCTCGCACTTCCCCGACTTCTCGTCGTCAGATCTTTGATGCACGAGCAATTTGACGAGGACACGATATTATTCGCGTTTCGTGCTCGCAGGGGCCAACCAGCGCGTTCGAGGATCTCGATACTTTGGATGCACTTTACGAGGGTCGGTGCTTCCGAAACGACTGACCTAGAAACGAGAGGATGGGCCTCCTTATCGTATGTCCAAGGCTGGACCAACCCGTGATCTACGATCGCGAAGGAAGTCTCGACAGAGCTGCGCGTAAAAATAACCGGGGTATATCGCGTTTTATAGTCGGCGACTCGAAAGTTTCGAGCGAGAAGACGGGAAGCTGCTCGGCCAAGACCCATGAAATTTTAAATCGGCTGTCCTTGTCGAAAGCTCGACTTATTAAATTCTTCAACAGGTTTCGGTATTTCAATTAATCCCTATTGACGACCACGGAGTCGATAGAAACCAACTGAATTTCAAAGGGATAGCTGCAGGGATCTACCTCTCACGCTAATAAATTGAGCCTCGATTTCGCACAGTAGATATTTTCATCTCCTACGATAAAAGTGCGCCGACGTGTTTCCACAAACCGTTCCTGGTTATATGCAATTTTCAGCAGCACATTCTTAAGCATTCCCCTCTACGACTGCGGGCACGGAGAACGGAAGCGACGACCATTCGATAATGCATGTATAATCGAGATACCTCGAGCAGATATTGCGAGAAAATTGACAATGTTCGAGTTAGTAGACGAGATGATAGTCGGTGGACGAAATTGGATCGCGAGAGTGTTCGCTTACCTTGCCGCGCAACTTTTTCATCGTAAAGCTGCAATGTGTATCGCCGTTGTAACCAGGAAATATGGGAAAATGCGCGGCTGGGAAGATGTCTCGGCTTTTAGCGCGTGAACAATATCGCGCGCCGCGGCGCGACGTTGTAACCGTGCAGCCGCCCGCTTCGCCCCGAACTTTTATCATTTTTCCTTATTTCGTAAAACTTTCCAGCGCGGAATCGTCTCGCTGGGCGCCAGAAGCCTGTTGCCTCGTTTATTATCATCGCGACGATACCTACACTTGATGCTATCGCTGTCAGCGATTCTGCTTATCGTTCGCGTACACAATTTTAGTTCTTCAAGCAACAGCGATGCAAAGTGTCTGACAGCAGAGTTTGCTCATTTCATTGGATGCTTATAAAAATAGTTTCCCGTGTGCATTGTTTTCGTATAAGTTTGAAAAGCAATTGAGAAACATCTAGAATTTCAAAAAGATAAAGATGACGGAGTTGGCAGGCGCGTGGAAGGATTTCAATCCACCTTTCCTTTCAGAAATCCGACGAAAAGCTTTCATTAAACCGCATTCGCCCGCTCCGACAACCGGCAGTTCCTCAGTTTAATAATGAATTTCAAGGTATGCCGAGTACCAGCTTGCCACCTTAGCTAGGACATGACTAATGACTCGTGCGATACCAGGCGTGCATTGATATGTCGCGGGGAGTTAAGAAACTTTAATGAAATTTCATTCGCTGTAGGACAGCGGCGGCCCTCTGAATTATTTCAGTCCTCATTAATCTGTCGCTGACGTGACTGCCTGTGAGTAAAACCTCGTGCCAACTTGACGAGTACACCCCAATTTTAGACCAATTAATGAATGGCACATTTAGGAAGCTAGAATATTCAACAAATCCAAACAAGTCTCGCAACTCAAGCATGTTGTGCGCGTTGCATTTTAAGGTTTTGAATAATTTTAGTAGCATGGCGTGTCTAACCCTAGAAGGAAAGCGAGCCAGAAAAAAGAACGCCGGAGTTTCCGCTGGCCGAAAAGAAAAGCACGTCAACCTCCTCACTTTATTCGCTATGCGAATTGCAGCATCTTTTGCAACCTTTTCCTTTTAGCCCGTCAATGAATGTAGGGCGGAACATTTGAAACAACGGAGGCTTGTTTTCAACAAACTGACAAAAATAGCAGCAGATGGGTGCTTATGAACCCTCTTCGGTAACCCAATGGAGATTACAACAGAAACATTCGGTCACTCTTGTTTCGTTAAGATGAGAAATTCTGCGAGCCAAAAACATGTGAGATGGCATTGTAGATGAATCACCTCAAAAAATAACGACGAGCGGAAATCGGGATGGTTGTAAAAAGGGAAACGTTTAAGTGAATACTTGCGTAAACTGGTAGCCACAGAGATGCGTGACGTATAATTAGAAAGCTAGTAGAATCGAAAGTGTTTCTGACGAGTGATCCGCGAATGTTCTCATAACGCGCGAGATGATTGGAGATCCTCGATATGAAAGTGTCACCGGCAGTCCCAGGAGCCGTAAGTGGCATTCCCACTTGGATGCACTTTTTGTGCATTGGTTGCTGGTGCCGCGAAAACGCCTAGAGAGGAACGCGCTCGCCGCATGTGTCTGCTTCAATCGTCAACGTCATCCGTCGCGCCACGTAGGCGTCTATTTCCGGGGAATTTCAGCCGTATTTCCGCATGCAGGATTTTCGACGTTCCGCCGTCGATTGCGTTCATCTGAACTTTCGTATTCCGAATCACACCTCCGATGTCTGTCGTTCATCCTTTCTGTTCGCTTTTTTCCCAAGTTGCCCGCTCTTGACAGACCAATTCGTGCCTGGCCACTCGATTTTTCGAGACGTCTCGCGAGAACCCGTAGATACCTCTGCCTATCAGAGCGCGCTAAGCATTCGCGAGCTTTCAGCGTAATATTTTGTAAACATACCACAAAAAATATGTAGAAACGTCGAGACAATCGTATGCAGATCCGCCGCGACTTCAAAGGCAACACTGGAAATTCAGTTGTATCTTCAGTCGCACCGTCTCCCTAGCGTATCTCGGTCACACGTTGATTTCATTTTTTTCGTGCGACACCGAGTGCATCGTTTTTAATGTTTGCACAACGGCGTGAATATTACTCTCACGCTGACGCCGACTTGTTTGTTACGAGAGTTCCTTCAAAGCATGCACTTTCTTCCAACGGGAGCATTGCACAAAGGCGGCGAAAAATCGACCCACGCGAAAAAAGCGTTCATACACGCCGATGTCTTCGACGGTTACATCGAGCGTTTGAAGTTTAAATCGAACTCGCAGGTGCAAAAAAAAGAGGAACCTTTGTCATCTATAGTTTTCGATGGAATTCGTGAATTTTAACGCGTTCGTTATATAACTGTACCCTTTTTACAAGCGTTCCGTTGGGAATATTTCGATATTCAGATACACGACTTCCCAATTAAAACAACTTTGATAGATACGTGTGATTTTATTGTTGAAAATTTCTGCTTGTCATTGTTTATTAAAACTTGCCGTATTTTTAGTTGTCTTTCCATTTATGAGACGTGGGGCGGCGATTCCATGTACCTATACGAGCTGACTCGAAGAGACATTCTGGATTCATGACGTACTATAAAGACTCGACTGCAGGTCAAGTCAACCATTCTCGGCTAAATACCTATGTATTTCCTATTTTATCCACCCTTAAGTAGGCGCATGGGGTCAAGGCAAACTTTGATCGCTACAAAAATACAGAAAGCATAGGTTTGCGAACTTGCCGCTCCCAATGATGTTATTATAATGAGAAGACTTTATTTGAGTTTTGTATTTTTTGTAAAAGTAATAATTGTTGATTAACAAATACACTTGTGTGATTTTGCCCGTGCGCCTATTTAAGGGTTAAACGGAGTTGGAGGGAATAGCTTGCGCGTCCAAAGAAAGTTGTGGCCGACGTACTTTTTACGACGTACGAAGTGTCGTATTTATGCAGAATAATTTGATACCGGAATTGATTTATTTCGTGCCTCTTTCTTGTGCTTTTCTGCGCCCGAACCACCGAATGAGTCGAATGTGCAACAAACGACATGCCTCACCTTTTTCACCTCGAAACTGCAATTTGCACGCGGATTTCTCGATCGCGATACAGCGTGGCAAACAGGTTCTCGTGCCTTAGCGGTTCGGGAGGTGGCTCTGAAGCACCTTTCTCAAACAAATATTTTTCACCCGAAACGATCAAAGCGCCGCGGAGGTATCTAACGACGCAGTTGCCAGGCATTTTTCCTGTTTTATGGAAACACACCGAACTCATTTGGATTTAACCCAGTTTCATTGCGACCCGACGCCATGCCAGAGATCGCAGGGGAATGCACTCGTAAACGAAGGAGGTACTTCTACTAAAGAGCAAGAACGAGAAGGGCAGAGCCAGGATGAAATAACTTCATTCTTCCTACTGGTTACGATATTTCTTCGCGACCTCTCCCCGATCAGCCGAGAGGAAGTCGTAGGGAAGTGTATACAGATATATAGAGTCTCGATAGAATCGCGTAATCATTGTATCGAAAAGTTCTACAGAGTTCTACCTAAGTCGTTAACGTCCGAAGGTAGCTGAAGTTATGGTGCGTGACTTTTGTCGTACAGAAATTCCACTTGGAAATTCTGTGTCTAGTCGTTTCTTATAGACCTTCCCAGATTTTCCGAAAGATTTCTCCCCTCCGGTGACTCTAATTGATCGCAGGTTTGAAATTTCACGCGACGTTACCAAAAGGGTCGCTCCTTAATGTATCGTCATTAACGCACTATCTCATCGCGGATAATAACCGGGTCGAGTCGGTCTATTGGCGCAATGCCACGGCCGCGGCGCGGTGCTCGCTACAAAAAGTGCATGACGGATGAAGTGCACGCTTCCCCTAATACTGCAAAATTCATTTCATCGCTGCGGCTGCGAGCAACATCGCACCCAGCCCGTACTCGCCAAGACCCGCCGCGGTGTAAAACATTATTCCGCATTACACTTCACGAGCTAGAGAACACTGGATGAATTATTTCGCCGGTTTCTTCTCGCCGGGTCGAACCGCGCGTACACGCGGCCATGCCGCTCGCGAATGCTTAAACGGCCGAGGGAAAAACAACTGCCTAAAAGAAGTCAGTCCTTAATAGCGTTCCCCTTCCTACGAAAGCGGAAATTTGTGACCATTTCAACGAAATAGCGCAGCTAGAAATGTCGAGATTTTATTGCAGAGACAGTGCAGACGAATTTTTGCCCGTTGCGTCATACTGAGTCGATAAACAGGTTCAACAGTCTGCGGCGAAATTAGAACGGAGTGTTGGTTGATAGATTACTCACTTGACTCTGGGGTGTTTCACGCGCCCGAAGCTAGACGGGCTTCTTTTGCGCGACATAAAGCATCGGCGTGCAATTTGGGAAAGGGGTTCCAGGTTGATTGAATGAAAGCAACGGGGTCGTCGGGAGTGACGAGAAAACCTGCAAGACCGAGGGGTTGATATTAATATGAAATTGCTGTTGGCCCTTCTGCTGCCCTGAGACTGCCTTGTGTGCAAAATTGCTTGGAGTTATGGCGGTAATCAGGCATTTTCCAACCGTCCTCCCGGCGATAGGGAAGGAAATTTCCTTGAGCCAGCCTTCCCCCTATGACGAGACGAGTTTCACGGATTTGCCATAAATAACCACTTGCTTAACCCTCCTTAAATCTAAATGGTCCTACGAAGTAAGTTTACACGGTGAATCCCAGAATCCCCTTTCGAGTACCACCGAGTGCCGTCGCCACCCCGCCGCCGACGAACCTTATTAACCGGCGGCTTTGAGATTTTAATGAAACTCCACAATCCCCCGCCCGATAGAAATTAAAACTTTTCGACTGCCATTACCAGCATCCTTTGATCTTGATCGATCACTGGAAAACAACCTGGACCCCGAGGCGAAAGGGGTGCATTACCGTTTATTGGACTTGCAGCGACAACAAGTAACGCTGATGGACCAATGGGAACTTTACGGCTAGTCTGTTACGTGGTGGCTATGAATTTACGAAGCTTTCAGAGTTCCATCTTGATTGGTTCTCCCGCTGGTGTTCTATCCCCGCTTTTAGCATTACTTTCGATTATTTTAAGTGGGCGCAGAAGGAACTTTCCATCGCTCGTTGCAGAGGGGATAAAACTATGGGACTTAATATTCATCATTTTACGTAATGGTACAGTTCTACTTCTCTTAGCTTTCACTGATTAGTGAAATAAAATTTTAATGGTGCCAGTGTGCCCGTTAATCGAATATTTCCCGTGAACCGTGGGATCAGATCCTACGAAACGCGATTGGAACCCGCGAAATCTGCAAAACCCGAATTTCAAACGCACGCCGAACGCTTCAAAATGCAATTTTCGCGTGACGCGTTACGCTTATCTCATTCCGTTACATTGGAATTGACTTATTTCGCCGAGTGTGAGAAGCTTAATGAGAATTTTACCCAGTCACGAATATGCGTGATACAATTTGCTCCAACGGGGAACGCATAATTCACCGTGATAATTACATTCGTCCTGCCAAAGATAAACCATTGTGAACGTTATAACTGCAGTGTACACGGTGTGCAACAGTCGAATTAATTCCACCTAAATCATTTTAGACGGCATCGAATTTGTATATCGGCTCCTATAGACCGTTCGTGCCGTTGTTTGACGACGATCATCACGATAGTATGCTCAGTATCCTGATATCTTGAAACAGATCACTAATTTTACATAATAGATCCTGGCTGAACCTCCCCTTTAACGTATGTATTACGTATTTAGTGGCATTTGAAAGCAGACAATGCTCGAGC
The DNA here is from genome assembly GCA_929108735.1 of Andrena dorsata. Classification (NCBI taxonomy): domain Eukaryota; kingdom Metazoa; phylum Arthropoda; class Insecta; order Hymenoptera; family Andrenidae; genus Andrena; species Andrena dorsata. The sequence continues at coordinate 77,233,252 of OV815488.1, read as the reverse complement.
AGAATGTTCTAATCCAGAAAGGCAATTCAATAATTTAGAAGAAGAAAGCAGAGCTATCCAGATTGAGAGCCAAAGATGATCGAAGTAATGTGCTTCGGCAGTAATTATAGGAACTAATTATAGAAAGTTTTTTGGCTGGAATAAAAAGGGCGAAGCGTGGTGCACGTGCTGGTCGATTTGTTTATGCAGATCAAGAATTAGACTCCGGGCGCACAGATAATTGGAAACGCATTACTTTCTCATCTCGTCCCGTGTGCCGGTAATTAAGCTGCCGTTTGCACTCTCACAGTTTTTCATCGGTCGTTTTTATACCCCGATCCGCATCAAAGGATCCCGCCCCCTTCATTTCCTCAGACATCAAATGATTCCACTTTTCGTGGCAAGTAAAGCATGCCGCGCCTCGTTAAGGACTTCCATCCTTTCATCGTCAAACAAACGGGAAACGTCGCGATAATTTCGCCTTTAACCTTCGAACGTCCACCGAACACCTTTTCTCTCAGGGCTTCGATAAGATAAATACTTCATTAATAAACAACTGATTCTTCGTTACATTCTTCTTTTGTACTCTGTAATGAGAACGACGTGCAAATATTTTATGATATTTTACCTTTATCGTGTTCAATTTATGGATTTGTAGACAGGAGAAGTGCTTCTGTACAGTTATCCATTTTTAACTATAAGAATAGTCTACTCGTTATACTCTGGAAATTTCTTAACCGTTCCATTTTACGCTGTCCTTTACTCACCTCACTGTATTCTTAATTCAAGCAGGGTCGAGGACGGGAATCGCGGGCGATTCTTCCATTCCGTAAACCACTCTGCCAGGAATATACGTTTTCCATCGTAAGGTGCATATGAGATAAGAGAGTAACATTTTTGCGTCCCTCCAACCCAGAGACGGTGCCTTCGCAGCTCTCTGGGGGTGGAGAGACACGTTTCCCTTACCACTTCTTTCATCTCACCGAGGAGAATTTAATTTTCCCTCCGTCGGTTTCGCGCCCAGCGATCTTATTATAAATGACATTTCTGAAATCGAAAGAGAGCTCTCTGTTACTCGATTAAACGCCACCTCTGCCCGATGTCTGCCGCTCTTATTCCTATACTTTCTCAACGGTACACCATCGACGCCTTTAATCCTTCGTCGTATAATGTTACAAAAATCCGTAAGGGTAGTGTGCTCGAATTACAGACGGAAAGACAAAGAAAGTAGTCGAATAGCTGGCGAAGATTGATCTACATTCCACACGAAAGTGCAACAGGGCGATTCTGCACGCCCATCTGAATGCAGAGCGTCGAAAATTCGAAATCAGTCTGCTTCAACGATCGCACAGGAACCGCGACAAATGGTGAATCGTATTTATCTGATGGAAAGTTGCTCGGCAGAATGGACTTCGGGTTTTCGTTGTTTAACTTTACCTTTCATTAACGACAGTGGCAGCGTGCAATGGTGTTTTGTGAAGAGCTGCCAACATATTGATTGAGCGGATTCCCTTAATGGAAGCATTAGAGCATGCCTTACGAAGCACGGTTTCCAGGGGAACTCGGTTACCGCCAAGTTTTACGCTACCCGCAACAATGCGCAAACATGCACACGTCCCGCAAAGAATTCATCAACGCCAGAGCTCTTCATAAAGGTGAAAAGGGAATTACAGACCATGGCGACTGTCTCTTCCCCTATAATCCCGCAGGATTGTTTCCGTTCCCATTGTAAGGCAGTCACGACGCCATTTACGATATTAACCTCGCGGGTAACCATCCGGTGAAACCGTCGACAGCTTTAGAGACGTCTCCCTACACACCGCGGACAAGAGATTTAGAGTTTATTCTCGTGATACTAATTACTAATGAGATTTTAAGAAATCATGGTTCTCCTCAGCTAAATTATATTTTGAAAGGCCATGTAGGCTATAGAGATAATTATGGTGTCTGGAATAACAGTGAATGTGACGATGAGAAACTCGGAATAAATTCTACACCAGTCCGCGTACAATCATTCATTCAAATAGATGCAAAAAGTGAATTGGACTTCTTTTAAACGTTGAAGGATATTTGCTTGTCGGCAAAGCAAACACGATGAGAGGTATCAACTTAGTTTCCCAACCCTTTATGCAGATTCTCCTGTATTCGAACGTATGAAAGAAGCTTAACGTATTTCTTCCCCTTCCGCACTCAGAAATTTTTGTCGCACCGAGTTGCATTTCCTCATGACAAGCATACCTTTGGAGGAGAAACTCGTAACATCGTTGCTTGATGGTTCAGCTACCGTAAAGTCGAACAGAAAGGTAGAATTGAGAAAGGTAGAAGAGGTTGCAACCGGCTTTTCCATTTAGTTGAAGGAATCGAGGCTCCGTTTTAATAAGGAACAAGAAAATGAATGGCTTTCATCGAAGAATAGGATTGTCGGTGGATTCTCTAGCAAAGCGTGAAACGAGGATGCGAAAGCTTTTTCATGGCAACGGGCACTTCAACTAACCCGTCTATTATAGCAGCGATTTCACTATGGACTGAACTTCCCGACTCTGATTGCTCCGCACAAATATTTGTCTTCTTCCGTTAAGAACAGCTCGCGAGGAAGTTCGTCGACCCCTAAAAACGCTCGCAACTTTCCGGCCAGCGTTTCTTCCGCCCGTGATAATACACCTTCAACTCGATGTATTCGCCGACTTCGAGCTCCCGTATTTTTAAGTACGCCCTATTTTTCAACTTTGCGAGCACTGATAGAATATCCAGTGTTTTTAAAAGTATTCCAATAAGCTCTACTAATGTAAGTTATCGTATAAAATAGGAAAAGTTATTTTTTTTCAATGTGGGTTAACCCGTTAATCCTCTCAATGCCTCAATTTATATTGAGCCATTAGATCGAGCCGCGCCCTGTTCCGCTTAAATTGCCTTCGACATCGATCCTCAGAACCTTAGCTAGAGCAACAAAAAAAAAGCGATTCGCCTGAGAGAAGAAGGACCGTCGCGCCCGTTGCAGTCTCCGCCGATGAATTGTGCTCCTCTCTTTTCTCGACGAGGCACGCTAAATAATCCCCCTCTGTTCGCGGCCGTTTCGTTTCGTTATCGTGCTCCAAACGATAAACGAAAGGACGCTGCCGGCTGGGGGTAGAAAAATACTGTGGTCGGTGCGGTTATTCGAAGAAACGGCGCGTTACATAACGGAGCGGCAAATGAGTCGAGATAGGACTGGGAACGCCATGCTTAAGACCCTCAAAGGAGCTCCGATTTAATTAGACGAAATAGCGTCAGCGAACGTTCAAGGAGCCACTGTTCGCGAAGCTCCGAGGACCAAGTGCTCCTTTCGCACGCGCAAAAACTTATATTCGCGTTTCCCTTTCAGTCCACCCAATTTCCTTCACCTGGCAAAGTGCTGACTGCGATTGCTCTACGTCTGGATCGCTATCACGGCGACCTCACCCCCGCGTTACGATTCCTTTCATATATTCTGCCATGGATACTTCTCGCTACTGCCTCGGTATTTGCGCGGCACGAGTAAAGAGTCGCGCGATCGATTGGTGCAATAAAACGACACCCCGGCTGATTTAATAAACGAAACTGTTTTGTTGAAATCGCGCTGCCGTGGGTCTCTCGCTGGATATATTTGGAAAGTTTCACAAAGAGCTTTTACGAGACAAAGCTCCTTTCACCGTCATCGACGTTTGCTTTATATACAAGTGCGGATTTCAAGCACGGATTATTAAGGGGATGGCCGGCGGCAACTTAATTAAACACTTATTAACTCGAATAATTAGGCTGAACTCCTTTTGCGAATCCTTCGTTACGAAGGCGTAGTCTCCCCATTGTCTTTACTTCATAGACGTATTTTACAAAGTATTAATTAAAAGCTGCGCAGCGTTGTTTCTTTTGCACAATTCTCGAGCTAATTTAATTTCCGCGGCTTTACGTTCATAATAACGGAAGCTTCCATTCAATCTCACAGTTTACTATATGAAAACTGGATAGGTACTTCAGTGCGTTAAATAAATGATAACAGCAGGGGGGCAAGAACACGACGCGCGCGTTAAAATATGCATTTCTATACGTTGGCTAAATTCCGCGCATTTTGAATTTCGCGAAAAAAAATTGTATCGCCGATTTCGCCGAATTTCCCATTGACGTTTAAAACGTATTAAGATCCATCCCATTATGAATGATGTTCTTTTCACTGCGCGAAGCTCCATTCGTTATTACGTTGCAGCTACACGATATTTAAAACGACAGTTCAATAAAAGGAATTCTGTATTTCTAGGAATAAGACGCGCAGAGCTTCATCCTATCAAAATTCTTGTACAAACCGTTCTGCCGGGCCAAATGGTTGCCTCGACATGCCACTATCTTTCTAAAAGGATCTCGAGCCGATTAGCGTCCCTTAACAAATTTGCAAGACAAAGGGGCGGCTTTCTTGCCAAGTAAGAGCACCGCGAATGCTTTCGCATCATTATTCCCGGCGAGCATCGCGATATAAATATTATATAACACCGAAATATCACAACGTTCTAGCCCGATTGTTCCCAGGAATCGTGGAGATTTAATTCTCCACAATGAAAGACGCATTGTCGTCACTCAGGGCCCATCCGCGTTCGTGCGACCGCGAATCTCGGAAGAAATAGCTTTGTTCGAAGGCCTTTGCAGTCGCTCCCCGTTGAATATTCTCCTGATAAAGGTACGGGCGTCTTTTCGCGTGGAACGAATAAATCATCGCTTCGACGAGCCATTAAAAAAGTCGAAAAAAGTTCTTATTACCCGGGGACGAAGAGGACGGCGCGGAAATGGAAGACTCTCCTGTGGAAAATTGCTGACAACTGCAGACGTGTCTTAACGATAAGACCCTGGCAATCTAAGCACATAAGCTTCTTAAGAGCTTTGCCGTTTAATTAAGGAGAAGATACAGAAACGTAAAGAGCTTCTTTTCTGGTTACTTTATATACAGGATGATTCTCGTTTCATGGACCGAGTAGAGCTTCTTACCGGATAAAATTTTGTTGCGTTTTCATCCGTTGGTCCAGCAACTTAGTGTTTAATTGCCTGAAAAATCACTCTGTCGAATAATCCAGGAGAACCGTATTTTTTATCGCGATTAAGTATATATTGAATATCAGCTTGGAAAGAGAAGAATGCATATGTTATTAAAAGAACGTCGTAGAAAGCTGAATCTCAACGAATCTTACAACGTGTTCAAAGAGAACTGTAGACCGTCCCAGTTGCAGGAATCATCCTGTATATTCTTCTCACGGAACTTCAGCAGCGTTGGTATTAAGTTTGTACAAGGTTTACCGTGTTAATCAATCTTTATTACTCCATCGCTTCTTACTTTGATGCCACGGTATTTATTAAGCTTTATTAATCGTGGAATTATAAGAAAAGGAAGTTCTCGAAAGAAAAACCGCTCGTAACGCCGGGGTGACTTTCACGAGTTTATACACAAAATCTTTGCTTCCCTCCTCTTCATTTCTCCCTCCCGGCACTCCTCCTTTTTCGCGGCCTTCTTCAACTTCTCACCCTAAAGCAATTTGTATTGTTTGCGGAGTTCCGACTGCAACCCAGCATTTAACAGAATGCACATTCATGGCGCAGATTAAGCAAGCAACGTGTAAGCAAAGCGGGACGATGCAAAGTGAAATTTACGTTTATAAAATAGTCGCTCGTTGCAGTTTCATTGGAAATGCCTGGGGTGAAACATTTAACTGACTTCTGTTTTCATAATGTTACAAGTTCCCGGTCTCGCTAGTAAATAATTAAAGCAACTTTCCCGTAGTTACGTACGTTGAATTATCATGCACCTCTCTTGCCCCCCCACCTCTCTTCTTCCCGCTACGAATCACAAAATTACAACCAAATTGCGCAATTTCGCTCAGGTGAAGATAGAAACTCAATTATCCCGCGTTCAGTGATTCCAAAATCGATGGCAAGGGAACAATCACTGTTTAAAGTCTAAACTACTCTAGAAAAAATTAACATTCTCGGAGTGTGTCAACCTTTTCGATAATCTGAATTATGAAGGGTTACGTTGTAACCACGTATACGTGTAAAACAGAATTTGTTCCGCGTATCGATCGCCCTGAAAACTCACAGACTGCAAAGTACGAGAATGCTTTTTACAAGGAAGTCCCGAGAAATGACGTTTATCCGTCACTGTCGATTGCAAAAGGCACTGCGATACAATACAGGGCGTTTGTCGTCGAAGGCTCAATGGCTGAGATTTTGACACTGATGAATCCAAGTGATAAATGTCCCGTGAATTTATGGCGAAGTTGCACGGCTACGCTGCCGGTGTTAACACATAATTTCACAAGAAAGAACGTCACGGTTTCGACGTAACGTTCGATTCAAGGATCCCGGATATTTATGAACACTTGTGTCTCGCGCTCGTCGAGCTTGCCTCGAACGGAATAAATATATTTGCATAGTAGTCAGTGAATGAGAAAGCTTTACATCGAAGAGATTTACATCGGTGCATGTTACTAAATATTATTCGCAGTGTTATCGTAAATTCCCCGTGAAATCCATCGGGCGCACCGCGTGCACATTATATATCACGAAAGAACGTTTATTTGCTTGGCAAATTATTGTTGATGTAAATCAAAATTTCCCGTTTTTGGCAGGCAAATTGTCTGTCCGACCGCCGACTCATCGATAGCTATCGATACCCATCGAAAAGCACCGCGAATCGTCAATGCCCGTCGCGGCGCCGCAATTATCATGCACGATGAATCGTCTGCGCTCGGTGTATAACTTTTAATCTCGATATCGATTGTTTATAACTCGCCCGTTTTCGCCCGCTCGTTTCCATGCAAATGGAAATTGCACCTCTCCCCCGCGAAGCTTGATAGAATATTATATCACGTATCAAAGCATTCGAACAGGCATCGTCTGGCGGCATGCTAACGATTCCTTGCATGATACATATCAGCATTACGATCCGTAAACGATACGGTTATTAAAACCCGAAAATAACGTCCGACCACCGCTGAGTAATAGTCCATTTCTTCGCGGGACACGTTTCATCCGTAGAGACTGTGATACGACGGACTGGATGCTTACGAAAGCGGACTGACAGATTGGCAATAAATCGATATGCTGGGAATGCTCGCATGTTATCACGAATTATACAACTCACTATATCCGGAACGTAAACCGATAATCCGGTTGACGGCGTAGAACCTGCACGAGGCTTTTCTTGCTCGACCTATACTTCTTTTTATATTTAAATATGGAAATTCCCTCAGCTATTTGACTGTTGTCGTTTCGCGCGACACCTTCGCCAGCCTCCGTTGCATCTCGTTCATTCTCATTCTCATTCCACGTCCGACCGATATGCAGTTCAGAAATATCTTGAAAATCTCGCCTGAACGCGCAGCGCGAAACGATACCGCCTGAATATTAAGGATCCGAATGCCTTTCGCCGCTTGGAAACGCTCGAGCTCCATGGCGGCACGTAAATTTCTGCACCGCGAATTTTTCGCGACGAGACGATCAATTTCGCGAAATTGAAAATCGTCAAGCGCGAACACAAGGACGTAGGTACGTATCGCGTTTTACCTTGGCAGCGCCCCAAAGGGGTTGACGCAGCTTTCCACATTCGAATTTCAAACGGTCGATATGCATGTGAAGCGAGTCTTCTGGCCCGTTGTTGCTTCCACGCGGAAGAACAAAGCGTTTTAATGCAGATCGATTGAACAGTGATCGAAGACGCGTCTGAGGCGCAACACGACGAGGTCGTCTCGCGTGTAGCTCACATAGGCCAGGTCAAATGGAATTCGTAGTGCCTATATACCATTTCCATTCGCATTCTTTCCGTCGCCGGAGGAAGCCAAGGAATCGCGAGTTGTTCAGGAAATGGGTTACGGGAACGTATCGCTGCATAAGGAACTTTCCTCAGGTTCGATCGAAGAATGCTTTCGCGAATTGTTTCGCACAGGGTCACTGAAACCTTTTCCGTCACACGAAAAGCATTAAGAATTTCATGAAGACACCTTCTAGAATAGAGGATCCAACAGCTCCGGAATTATACAAGATTTCCAGTAAAAGGATCGTCATCTCGAGAAAAGATGCTCGCGAGGCACGGAGCTGCGCTTAGCTCGGTTGTCACAGAGAAATTCTGGGCTTAAAGCGTATCCGTGCCCATTTGCGAATAAACAACGCAGGAGCCCGTCTGCGAAAGCTCTCGCGTCGTTCCTTATTCCCAAAGTCCAAAGGCAGAGGCACTTTCGAGCCATTTCCGGGGAACATTACCCGGAGGGGAATGTCATCGACTTAAGCGGCTGATCCAGTTATAAATATCAGATTTGTTACGCGATTGCTCCCTATTTCATCGGCCCGCGGGAAGGGTGAAAAAGGGCTGCCTCGTATTGGTGACGTAACAACATCGTAAATTGCGAATTGATGTATCGCTCGGCTTGGATATTGCGGGGCGCGGCGTTATTCGTCCTCTTGATCTATGCGTACCTTCGAGCCGGCCCATAAAAAAATATGTCACGATCCCGTCCGCGGATGGATATTTATATCCTGCAAATATTCGATTAAAGTCCGCGCGGAAATTAACCACGCTTGTTTTCGTTTGGGCGCGCGTCGATGTTAGGACTCGCCGCTGACGTCTGACACGCGCAAGTGTTAAACTACTTATACTCTGCTTACTTCTATACAGAAACGTGCAAGTGCTACGAAGCATAAAGGGTAGAAAACAGGAAGTTCTCCAACAGGCCATCCATTACGATTCATTATCCCCTAACAAACTTCCTCCCCTAAATCAGTCGCCGAACGTACGTTTTACCGCCTTGGCGATCGGTTAACTCGAGAACGAGGGGGTTTTGGGAGCATTATCGGGTGACCAGCGAGGAGCAATCAGCTGGAAATTTATAGATAACCTCGAGTGGTATAATCGAGACCGGGAATGTCTCCCGTTTCCGGTGAAACGAACTATCGAGCACAAAAATAAGCGGCGAAGGAGTTGGCCAACGACTTCCCGTTATCGCGACGTAAAGCTGTCCTCTCACGGCTCGCTATCGGGATCGAGGCGAGAGTGCTGTTTAATCGAGCCCCGAAGACTCGGAAGTGCTCGAACCATTTAGAATTTACTGGCGTCGCCATTCTATTTCAATTGCGCGATCTAATTATCCCGCGGCTGGAGAAGCCAGGCTATACCCGGAATGATTGATCTCGCCCCGACGAGAGTTCTCGTCGCGATTCTACGGGGAAATGTTCGCAAGTGGGTCATTTGCCCGCTGGGAGCAACGCGCTGCAACTAACTTAGTATATTAAATTAGCGCGTGGCTCCGATTAATTAGTCACCTTAAAGGATAATCCGTCTTCGTGCGCGTCCAATCAGTCGGCCGGGGCTTAGCTTTCCCTCCATTCAATTGCTTATTTCTTTCGGTTACAGGCAGCTACTTGCGCGTAGCGGGAACGATGCACCGAAAATAAAACCGGTTAAGGAGATCGGAGAAATTAAAAATAAATCAATATCGCAGTGGCGCCCAGAGGGACCCTCGATGTCATAAAAACTTCATAGCTAACGGTTCTGTGGTACGTGTTACATGCGAGGCGGGAAATTCACTCGAAATGCCGACACATCTGCCGGAACGAGTCCATGAAAAAGTATTTAAAACTCGCGCCGACAACAATCGATAATCCAGCAGAAATGGGCACGTGGACGAACGAACTGCTATAGTTTGTTCGACAAAACAGTTTGTCCGATCACACGAAGGCGGTGTAACATTGTTGCTGCACTTTAGTATTACAAGGCTGAATCAGGAATTAAAATCGATCGAGACCCCGGCTGGTAGAAGTATGTTAGCGGTGCAAGAATGTTTAGGTGGTGGAAGGGTTCCAATAATGTACCAAAAGTTCAGGATGTGGCTGGCAACGTTTGTTGCCGAGAGAAATATTTGGTTAGCGTGGATGGGAACATTACAGCTGCTTAAAATTTCAAGCGAACCATCGACGACCGCGTGGCCGCTCGCTTCGGCCAACCGTGGTCGAATAAAAGTTAGTAAGTTGGAACAATGCAGACCACCTGGAGGCGAGAAAGTTCGCTTTCTCATCGCGAATCGCTGCTTTTCGACGCTCCCCTCCGTGCTTCCTCCGCGAGGCACTTTTTCGTAAGGGACTTAGCGGGCGCGTTGCTCCAGAATGAACTTCCGATCCGATAAAGATTCCAAGGGAAGAGGGGAAAAAAGGTGCCGGCTGGCTATCGACCGAACGAATCACCTCGAGGATTTAGTCCTTTTACGATGCCGGAGAATGGCCACCGATAATCCGTTAAAGTAATGATTCTTTTCCTCTCGTGTGGCCGAAGCATCGATGATGGATCGATTTTCTGGATTCTGGGTTAACGTGGCCCGGCCGATACCGGCGTCACCGCGGATTAATTCCAGCATTTTCTATTAAGCTGGGGGGGTTTAAAGGCGGAAACATATAGAACGAGAGAGTGGAAGCAACAAGCCAGTCCTGACGGGGATGGCCCGCCATTGTTGACATTTTCGTTTAAGTCGATACCACCCCGATGCACCGTGCCCAGAACCGACAGCTCGGGATAACAAGAAAAAGAGTACGTCATTAAACGAAATGAGAAAACGTATCGTAAAAGCCAGAATTACATAGGTACTCGCTTCGAATGCGCGTACCTACTTGGTTGTTTAAAGAAGCTAGAATCGAACGAGGATCGTAATCGTTTGGTAACGGGATTCTACCAAATTCCAGCGTCTTTTACACACAGTGTGTGTATCTTTGAAAGCGGGGATATTTGCACAGCAAGGTTCAGGCGGTATTTGCGGCTGTTGCAGCGCACGTCAAAGAGAAATTGAAACACCAAGCGTAAACTGCATTAGTCGTGTATGACTCGTCAGTGTGGGAGAGTCTGTAATACCGCCTTCGCGTTGTTAAATAAACTTAATTCTGGCCATCAAATATTGAAGACTACCGGGCGTGCTTTCTACGACTCGATGCCGCCTGCTACGCAAATTCTTTGAATTAGAAACGATCCTGGGGAGGAGGTAGCACTATTATTGACTCTACTTGAACGCGTTTCCATTATTCGCGTTATTTCCACTTTCCACTGGTTACTCCCGCCATCGTTCGCGAAAAACCGCGTATATTTGCGCCCGTTCTAGATCGCGAGAGCACGCGTACATTGCGTTGATTTCCCTTCTGCCAGAGTTACCTTTGAAGCGTTTCTAGTGCGGGTATTTTATCAAGCACTTTCAACTTATTATGCAGTTTAAATTCTTCCTCGCGCATCCGGTCTGCTTTTCCTCCATAAATATTCGTGGCATTATCCTTCTGGATCCTTAACTGTGGAAACGATAGCGTTGTACAAATATCGAACACTGCAGCAGAAAAGTACAAGCGTCTTTTACTGGCGCCTTAGATCGCGCTGTTGCTGCGGAGCGTTTGAACGAGGCGCTTTATTCCCGCCCAGGAACGCTGCAATTAAACGGTTCTGCAGGATACACACGCGCGTATATTTCATCGGGTTTCCAATGAACGTATTCGCGCGAGTTACGTTCTGAAAGGCGTAATGTGTGAACTTTGATAGACTGAATAATCGACTAAGGCACAGGAAATGTGCAAGGAATATCCGAGGCTGCGCAACGCGACGGGAACTTTCTGAAAACGAATTCCAGGACGGCACACGGTTAGAAATAACGTTCGCTTCCTGGTATGCTTTCCAAAAGCTGGACGAACTCGGCGGAAAGTCAGACGGAACGGTCGAGTAAACAATGGGGGGTGGCGTGCAACAGTCGCCCTCTCAAAGTTTGACAAGCGGCCCGCCATATATTTTGAATATGGTCCTCTATAATTGCATTTGATGTTTATTCATAACCATCTGCATGCATTTCGTAGCGTGGCGTCGTTTAATGCGGCGCGGTGCCTCGCTCTCACGTGCACATAGTGCAAAAAGTGTCGCAGCTTCCGCGAGTGATGATCGCGATCCCCTTTAATTGCAGGTATCCTATTAAACAAGGAGATTGAATGTTCGAGGGGAACGGTTCGCGACAAATAGCTACAGAAATTCATCCATGAACGCCCGCGCGCCGCCCCTTCACGATTGCTTGTTTTACACCACCCTCTAGATAGAAAGTTTCTCACAGCGTTATCGCGCACGCTCGATGCTCTCGTCCTCCACGTTGATGATTTTTCCGGAACGAGGCCCGAAAACGTTCCGCTGGTAACAAAGCCCAAAGTTGTGAAAGGAAAACATTGCAAGTTATTAATGACCCAGCGTGCAGAGGGTTTGCCCCGCGAAGCGGAAATTCGCCATTTTCCAGCTGCTGTGACGAAGCCTAGTAAAATTAAATGGCCTGGGGGGAGGGGGCTGTAGACTACGGTTCCATTTGCGCCGCGAATGCTCCGCGCTAATGCTGTTACGAACGTCGCATCATCGCGTCATTAGGTCGTATGCAGTCGGCTCGCGAAGAGACGCTGCGCTCCCGCGGCAGATAGCAGCTGAATATTGCTATCTCGATACGCGGTATTCGATAGATGATATGATGCGCGATACGAGACAGGTGATCCGCGTATGCACGTTAACCGCGACAACTTTCGGATAAGCCGCGTTTATAGCCGCCATTAGGCGAGTTTGCTTTGGAAACCGAGAACGCGGCCTTTCACGCACCACGGTTCACGCAGGTATAACTTTTATCACCCGAGAACGTTCGGATATTAATTTAATAGTTGCGAAGGAAATCGATGAGCTGCGAGTGCGGTGAAACTTTCAGATGTGAAAAGTGTAGCCAGAGGCAGTTACAAACCCGGTGGAACATGTAAACTAGAAATATTCGCGGGAACCGCTGACGCATAAATTTGCTTCACGCGGCGTTACGTTTTAACTCAGCTTTTCACGGTTCCGCCGGGTTCGGGGAATAAAATTTGATACGGGAAAACTCGATCGCGTTTCAGAAACATTTATTAGACCGAAAGCCGGATCGCGGCTATTGCCGTTTACAGTCGAGGAAGAATCGTGATTCCAGCAGCGTGAAGTGCCCTCGCAGCGGTTCCACGAGCTGGCTGTCGAATAAAACGTAGGTACATACGTGTGCGTATGTAGGTAGGTACGCGGGCGTGCTTTTTAAAACGGCGTACACGCTGTTAGCTGACCGCAACAACATTTGTAAAGTCGTTGGGGGGATCATTGTTTCCTCGGACGGATTTTTATCTCTGTGCGCCGCGACGCGCCGCGCAGCCCCGTTACTTTCCACTTTCTGATTCCCCCTCGTGCTTTTTGCCGCGTTTCCAACGATTCCCATCATCCTCTACGCTCGCCGGCGAGCTTTCGCGAAAATTCCGTGACGCGCGAGTCACTCGTGCGAGGACAAAGTGTTTCGTGCACGGAACCACTCCGGGCTACTCGAAAAAAGAACTGGTCCCGGATTCTCCTAATTGCGTTTACGCCGGGATTCTCCTGGATAGCAACGATTTCCCCGGGAACATACCACTCCCGGAATTATGGGATCGTTCTCGGATTACGAAAGTATTCGCGTCATTCTTCATTCTCATTTCTACTTTCCGATTTTCCAAAGCTTCGTACCAATTTCAGAGAACCCTCAAAGCTTCCGCAATCGGTGGGGTTCCATGGCAACGCGGAGGAACTGAATTTTTAAATCGAGTGTTCGGAAATCATCAACTCTAGATAAAGTTTTTTTATATCGGTTGTTTAAAATCTTGAGGAAGAAATTGATTTCGTATTTTAATGAGTTATATTTCATATGAATTCTGGTATTGATTACATTTCGGTTCGGTAGACGGAAAACCACGGCGAGAGAGCCAATTAACTGATTGTTATCGAGACAATTACCTTTGCAAGAATTAACGCGATAATAAAGACTTGGCGTAATGCGAGCAGATGGCCAATAGTTGGACCGATAGTTGGCCGAACGAAACAGAGATTCTAATTAACGAGGATCGAGTGCGAGCGTTTTACGCCTCCAATAAATCGTGTACGCGGACAGCTCCAATAAACAAGCCTCTGTACGAGGAAGAATCAATGACGAAAAAGTAATTGAACCCCGCGCACACGTACCGAACCAGTGGATTTGATTTTTCGCGTCCCAGAGTAAATTAAACCGCATCCTAATTTTTTGCGAGTAAAGTGCTTTCCCAATTCTCCGATACTTTACTGATAACAGTCGCCAGGCTACTTATTTATATCCAATGCGAAATCATTATCATTGATATACTTTGATCGAATGACAGAATAATAATAGAAGGAGGACTCAGAACCCGAAATATATCTGCCACTATCGAAATTATCAGATCCATTTTTAACCTACTTATTCTAATCCTATTTTCGGTCTAGAAGCGACACCGATCGATTGATCTCGGTCAGAGCAACTCAAAGGCGTATACCATGTACCAATCGCGTCACACTTTTTGATCAAAATCCCCTTATTGCATTAACGTTTTCCTCTATTCATGTATGCAATACCACTCTATTTCTTATTGGTGTGTCACGGATATCGTTTTCTCGTAAACAAATTTGCATTGCCACATGTCGAATATACTCATCCGATCCGCCAGCACGTCGCTCGCTGATAATGTTATCGACGTTCACATTAAGGCTATTACGATCGGAAAAAATTTCCGCCCATCGCGAAGGAACGAAAATGAAGAACTGGCGAATTTTAAGCCTGCACCTACATCATCTGTATAATCTGTAGTATCGATCGGATCTGTCTCCAGTTAGAAAGCTAAATTTGCTCGTATCGAAGCTTCTGTTTGGCAGCGAGCTCAATGAAGGAGGAGGAACAGCTTCCTTATCAGCCCGAAGTACATGCGTATAAATTCTGTATCGGCTTACCGTGCAGCAGTATGGAGAAAAAGAAAATGCAGATCATCTTGGCTGGCGTGCACCAACCGCTGCCCCCGTACCGTAAATCCATTCGCAGCGCCTTCACGGTCCATCGTTTCCGGTACATTTCGCGATACCACTTTCCAAGTGGTGCAAGCCCCAGCGAACCGATCCCTCCTTTCTGTCGACAATAAACAGAAGCTCACTTCGCACTTTCAGCTAATCTCGATACACTCGACACTTTTGTCCGGCTTTGTCCGCCTTTTCGCGTGGCTATCGGACTACCCATTCTCACGTCCATGGGAATTTCTCCTCTTTTCTGTCGCCTGGTAACTACCACTAACACGTGGTACTTTAATTACCAATCGCGCGTTACAAATGCTTGAAAATTTTTTACAACTCCTCGACGGGAATATAGGATTTCTCCAAACGCGCTATACGTTCGCCAATTAATTAAATTCGCCCGAGGTTAATTCAAAGTGAACACGGATAAATCGAGTCTCGTCACCACTCACCGATTATAGCAATATGTACAATAATAACATTTGTAATGCAATTTCTAGTACTGCGCGCTCGATTGTACACAATAGGTTCGCCATATGTCCCGTGATGTTTGGTGTCCATTATCTATTGGAGGACTTATTGCTGGTCGATTATTAAGCGCGAAATAACCAGCTTGTATAAACGAGAGGAGTACTTCTACGAAGTTCGATCGCGTGCACGCAAATGGAAATCAATCCGGGCTATAACTCTATCGCCTATCGGCTAATCACTTAAAAGCTGGCGGTTTTAAACGCACGCGTAAAACTGTTTAGCCTTGTTTCGACATCCCCCGCCATCGAGAATTCATCCTTTTCGATCGGGGGAATCGGCGAACGCGAGACCATCGGCAAAAAAAAACCGGGAATCAGGCTTTTGCCCAGAAATTCGCCGCGCGAGTGTTTCGATAAAAATGTTTGATAGAAAATTCGATTTCCATCGAAATCACGCACCAGCGCGCTTGATCGCGGTTGTTCCACAAGGTTTTTAGTAAAGCTCCGGCGAGTGGTTGATATCTCACGAGAAAACAAGTGAAAACTACTAAACAAATTTCGCCGGTTGGTTGCGTAATTTTCGAGCAAAAATGATAGATCAAAGGAACAGCGCGCTGCGCCTGGAACAAGGCGAAATCACCTTAAAATTTTACTTTCAAGTAATCGATGCGCCTCGCGGGGCAGAATTCTTGTATTCCGTACGTGTACGGACGAGTAATCGGTCTCGGAAATTTATTGAAAATTATGTAAACGCGAATGCAAATGTGATACCTGTTCAGCAACGTTCTCGCTGGGAGATCAACGTTCAGATTAACCGTGCGAAAAAGTAGCTGCCGCGTCGCAAAATAACGTACCGTTGTTGCACGATGGAGGCGTCGTGGTCGATTCAAACGTCAGCGATAAAGCGCGTTTATTGCGTCCACGTCTAGGTCGCGTGGTCTTCTTCCGTTCGGTACATTCCTCCCGATTCTTCCCGCATTCTCACGCAACTCGCAGAATTCCACTTCAAAGTATCCATCCTCGCGCGAATTTTGCGAACGCTCACTGCTTCGTGGTAACCACGTTTCACTTCCAGCCCTCAGTTGTCATTATAATTATCCAACTTTTTTTCTGTCCTCACTTTTCAATGGAACACTTCGCGAAGGAGTCCGGCCCGACATTTATCAGGACGACGCGTCTCCGGGGAAGCGCCTGCAGTGGTAGAGGTCAACGAATAGGCTATCGCGGACGTTCTCATCCAGAACCAGACGCTGATTTCATTCAACGCAGATTAGAAATAGAAACACGCTGTAGTAGCGATGTAATATTGTTGGAATATCATGAACAAGCTCGACCGAACAACGATTGAATTTTTATAACAAAATTTTCATCACGCTTGCAGAGGGATTAAGTAGAACGAGGGGACAGCGACGTGTAAATTAAAAAAATATATACAGGTAAATCCGCGCTCTTGAAATATGTATTCTCCCAGTCGGCTCGCATTCGCGCAGAAATATTGCTATTAAAACTCAAACAAACATTTGCTCGCCTACGTAGCTGTGGATACGCGCGCGTAACAATTTTGAAACGAATCCATTCGTTGCCGTGGAAAACTTGCCGAACGGGTCACAACACGAGCCAACCATGAATCACCGATCACCGAGTAGGTAAGTTTCAAGCAGAATCAACTGGCGAAGTCACAGAAATGGGGATTTACGCGGGCGCGGGGCGGTTTAACAGTTTTGGGCCGCTTTAGATCGTGGCTGGAAGGAATACAGTAAGATTTGGAAAGCAGCAGGGGATGAAGAGCCCAGGAACGCCTGGACGTCTCGCGTATACTTTTTTTTTTTTCATATTTGCACGTGCTGCTGCAAAAGCAGCTTACCGTCACACCAGCGTTCTTAACCTGCGAATTTCTAGTAGAGCGCCGTCTTTACCCCCTAACTGCATTCACAACTTCACTGTACACCTTTCACTTGTTATACCTCACTGTCCCCCTTCCACACACTTTTCCAACCACCTATTCGTTAGATCGTCCCGCGGGCAGGTAACAGGAGTCGAATCACAGCGAAGGAACGGCCCATAACGTGCGGAATTTCCACGTGACAGGCCGGTGCATCTAGCGCATCGTTGCATCGTTGCACCGTTGCACCGCCGCACCGTCGGACGCATCCGACTCGCAGGGACTCGCGACGACTCGCGCAGCCCACGAGCTCCGGCTGCTTCCGTTTTCCTTTAAGTGCCACTCATTCGTCACTCGGCACGCACACTCCGTCGCGTGTACGTACGCATGGCCGATAACCACCCACGAGACCGAGGCCGCAGGAGAGACTGAAACGGAAGGAGCGCGCCGCCGAAACGGGCCAGAGCGAGACAGATGGTGGGGAGTGAAAGAGGGAAAGGGTAAAGGTAGGCGAGCGAGAGAGCTGGGCGGTTGGTAAGATGGATAGGCAGATAAGTAGACGGCCGAAAGGCGACTGTGCCGGAGGGTGTGGGGGTGTGGAGCGCGGGGTGCTCCGAAGAAGACACGAGGAAAATAAGAATGAGTGGGAGAGAAAGAGAGAGAGAGAGAGATAGGAGTAAAAGGAGAGAGCTGCGTGAGAGGCCGGTGAGGGAAATGCTACCGTGGTGGAGACCGCGATCCAACTGCGCCCGCGCTTAGCCAGATATCAGCCCCCGACCACCGACGGCGTCAACTCTTACCACCTCCGCCCTCGCGACTCGCTCCACTCCGCTCCACACCGCTCCGCGCCGCTCCACACCGCTCCACAACGCTTCACAACGCCTACATGCCGCCCTTGCTAGCTGCTTCCCAACAGAGCCGCAAGCGGCAGTCGATAGCGCTTGTATTATTATTGAGATGATCGACGGCTCGACCACTATACACGACGTCGTATCCGTTGCCTGTTAAATTCGATAGCGCGATTGCTTGTTACGATGACGCGTACCCGTGCCAGCACTCGATACCCGACGATTACATTGCCAACGATCACCCTATGCAAACTGTTACGATAACCTCCGCCCCCCCCCCCCCGCTATTTACAACGCGCGCCGCGCTACCGAAATTTTTATCACGGACACGCCCGCGTGTCATCCACTATAAATATGAAACTAACCGCGGAATTGTTTCCCATTCCGCGGGTAATGGTCATCGTCGAACGATTCCGATTTAATTCTCCGTATAATATTATTCCAACAGCGCGTGGTCAAATTCGTCCGCCTCGGCGACCCGAAAAATTTCATAACCAGCTTCAATAACGGTGTCGAAGCTGTACGTGACGCTATCTAAAGTCGGATACGTCTTATAATATTTAATATGTAGATACTAGATTCAATCACTGACATGATAGAGATTGGAGAAAGAACGTGCTTTCAATTCTGAGCGTTTAGGGCTCGGGTAGCTGCGATGCGGTTCGTCACAAGCCTCTTATCAGAACCAGAACCTTTAGAAACAGCAACCTTGTTTCAGACAATGTAACCTCGGATGCATTCATGTCGCTCTGTAATGGTATCGGTGTAATCGGAGTATGATATCGTTGCCTTCATATTCGGCTGGATTTATACCTGACCTTCTTTCTGGAGGTGGGGTCGAGAATTGAATTTCGTACGAAATAAACGAGCTAACATCAACCGATATTACATTTCCTGTAATTCCTCTTCAAATGTGTACCGCAAAGTGTGCAATTTAAATTTTAATTGCGGTGATTGAAAAGTGTCTTCGTGACTACATTTTGCTCTCATCAAGCTAAATGCTTTAGTCAATACGCAATGTTCCTCAGGTTGAACTGTAGGACAGGCTGTTTGTACGTACTCTGTATTTACCCGTATTATCGTTTTCTTAATTCGAGGGCTATTAAGGCCGATTCTAGATGACACGGTTAACGCTCGTGGGCAATGGAGGGAACTTCACTGTACGCTGCATCCGGGAACGCTGAGAATGAAAATTTCACTTTGCGTTGGAGGATCATCGCTGAAGGTTACGAGAAAACTTTTCCTTTAGCGAAATGAATTAGAGGGCTTTGTAGAGGAAAAAATTTTACTACACGGCTGGATTTCCGCGGGCAGGGTTGAAAATGGCAACGCAACGCTTACAGGAAGCGTATAAAGGCTCGAGACTTTGTACGTAGTTTATGGACTAGATAAGACTATAAATTGATTGGATAAAACTATTCCTTGCCTACTAGCGGAAAGTTTAATACAGTTAAGGCGAGCCTTTTGCAGCTAATATCGCCCGCTAGCTAGTAGCGCGACTTTATTAGCGCGGCTCGCGGTGTTCCTGTATTTATAATAGCATGGTTTTGTGGTAGCTGAATGTCATAATAATTCTTCGCGCGTTCCGTTGTACGTGCACGAAAAGTAGGCTATCTCTTTAATAATTCCTTAAAACGGTGCTCATTACTTTGAGATGACCTCGTTTAACCGTAAAGGATATTTCATGGTTCTCCTCCGCGGGCTCTTGTTCGCATACATTTTCAGACAGCGTAGTTCTCTGGAACCGCGTATATCTACCTACAGACTCCACCCCGGCCAACTTTTCCCTCCCGCGTTATTAACAATTTTTTTTTGCGATCGCTTAATTTCTGATCCGAACAAGAACTTTATCCACTCCTTTGCGTTCTAAACTCTGTCCTATAAAGCACGCGGTCGACTGAAACGTTGCTGAAATTCGCCAACCCTATTTTTATTAAAGATACCTTCCGGAAGAAGAGTATTGGGTATCGGTAAACAGATTGGAACACTTTGCTTTCCAGCTGGAAAGGAGAGCCTGGCTTTCATAATTTCATAAAGTACCTGTCGAGACGTTTGGTTAAGGTAGTTGGCAAATAGCACGCGACAATAATTAAGCGCATTAGCACTTAGGGAGTAGGGAACGGGCAGGGAGAAAGTTTCGCGGTCGCTGACGAGGGATTAGCGGGCAGTCTTCGCGAGACTAACTACTGCTGGCTTACGTGGGCCTGCAACTCGCCAAGATCGAGGATCACAACTCGCCAGCCTGTTAACACTCTTATCTAAGGAAGGGTTACGCGGCGCGCCGTGTCCGTGACTCGACTATCCGAAAGTTTAATATAAGCTACGCTTTTGAAAAACTGCTTCAACGTTTTTTCACGGTGGTAGTACGTAGCCACTGAACTCCCCGGGACTGAATAAATTCAGGTCAAAGGGTTTCTCGAAGCTAACCATCGTGGCCCTTGAATTTTCTAAACGGGAGCAAGAAGGATATTTGCTTTCCATTTGGTGCTCAGAATTTATTGGATCGATTTTCAGAAGTGGATGTATCGCGCGCTTCATTCGAATCACCGGTTTTATGTGTTCCAGGGTGAAGAAAGTTTGACGTTGATAGCGACTCAGTTATTACTGCCGTTTTCAAGTTCCTGCCAATGGAAGTGATTTTGCATGAGTGATTTCAATTTTGTTTTAAGGAGGAACTGCAGTCTGACCCACTGATCTCGGCTCTTCGAAATAGCCTGGCTGTTCGATAGTGTAAGGCTCGAAACACTTCGCTGCGCTAGTTCCACGATTCTCGTGCTCCTGAAGAATTTCAATTAATTAAGATTCGTCGTCGAATCGGTAGCCAATTTCCAACGCGAATAATTCCTGTTGCTGATACAAATAGAGGCAATTTGGAAACGTTCACCCAGAAACGTGCCATCCTTCAGGAATTCATTAATCTCCTCGAACAGCTTGCGCAACAAACGAATTCGTTATTGTTTATGACGAGCCATTTATTCGGTTAAATCGTTTATCCCGATGAAGCGTATCCCAACTATAAATTACGATCGCGCGAATTCTCGTCGGAAACTGGGAACACTGTCCCGCATGTCGAGACATATCTAGCAGATCGACGGGGACAAAGTTGAAGGCTGGTTAAGTGTTCGATTCTGATGGACCGATGATACAAGCGCCACGTAATAAGCTTAACGTTGTTATGCAAATGTTGCGTTACACGAGTTCCCAAACAATTTAGTATATCGCGCAACACGTGAATGGCTGCATCTCCGCGTACTTACGCCTCACGTTATATCGTAATAAGGTTAACATAGTTCAAATAGAAAGTTTCGGTAGCCCCAACTACCGTCCTTTGAAGTCCAGCTGCGAACTTTTAGAGGCCGTAACTAATTTTACCTACACTGCGTTTAAGCGAGGATAGAATTTTCGTTCGCCCTACCTTCTACTTTATACTTTTCTATCTTTTTCATTATGTTCCTAATTGCGCGGTGCATACTTGTATTTTAATTTATTTGGCATGGTACCCGGACTGCAGCGAACGGCTTTATTTGCAAAATGTTTCGATTGATATTGTGATTGCCCCTGACCATTTGAACAGCGTATCACAGCACTCGCTAGCCATCAGAATTTATAATTACACGCTTGTAAATTACAGCAGCACTGAATCGTAATGACGAGTGTTATTTGAAAACGTTTCACAGTAATTTCACCTCTCCAGCGTGGAATAATTCAGCAGACTTTAATTGAGCGTTTCGTTCGCTTCATTAAATAAATAATCACGATCCATATGATAAACGAACTCATTACTCGCAGAACCGGAGCGAGAAAAACGATCAAGTTTAATTCGATAAACGGTTCGCTTAACGGGCTCAGCGCGGGTGCGCTTTTGTGCCGGGTTTTAACGCGACGAATCGGAATACAAAGTTTCGCAGACGGATTCTATATAATATTTCGAGAATAAAAGGGAGTCTCGGGCTTCTCGGCGACGGAGGAAGTCGCGTTGCAAGTTTTAAATAAGTTGCAGCTGGTCGGGCTGCCTCGGAGAGAGGGGAGAAAATTGTGTGCCTTCTGGACGGTTGTCTGGCAGTTTCCGATTTTATTAACTTCTCCTTAATTTTCCTGTCGCGCGAGAGGAACCGACTGTTAGCCCGAAAGTATCCCGCGAAACTTGATTCTCAAAGTTTCGCGACAATCGATGGGCCACGGAGGTCCGACGTTCATTAAATAATTACGAAAGTTGCGTGTACAGCGCGAGGGGGGAGGAGAATATAATAAATTTCTCATTCCATTGAAAACAACTCCATAATCTGTAATGAAGGTGTTACAATGATTTGACGATAGTACACTACTCGAGCCAACCACCGCAAGCGTCAGTGGTTACAGTCACGGACGTCTGCACAGTGGAAACAGCGAGTAATGGACAGGCGCGTAAATGGAGTCTTGTGTGGGGAGCAGCCTGTGCTCGACAAGTTTCCCCACCAACTTTCTACCTCGCGGGAATCGAACAATGATGAGAGAATTAGGGGAACGCAGTCATAGATACTTAAGTAGGAGTAGGTTGCAGGAGGGAACCGGTACCAACGACAATCTGTTTCGAGCGAAAGCTGTAACTTCTCGCGCGCCACGAAGCACGGAGCAGGGAGCTCGAGCCACGAGGCAAGAGGCAGGAGGTACGCTGCAAGCCTGGCGACAGACGGCGTTCACCAAGAATGCTCGGATTTCCACCAGCCGTGATATAATCGGCCCGACTCGACGAGGTCAGGCCGCAAATACAAAGCAGCTGCGTTTACACGCTTAAGTTGCAAGCAGACGCGAGGCGAGTAGAGGCGAGGCGACGCGACGCGACGCGACGCGACGCGGTAATGCGGATGGCGTTGCAGTAACTCGTGGCATCGGGCGCTCCACTCCGAGCCCAACCTCCACGCGAGACCCTCCGGTAACGTTCCGCTTTTCACGAGATACCGGTGAATCGAATAACCCGACCCGCGATGGGTAATACGGAACAATGAAAAAATACTTGGCGTTCCAAGGCTTTATGAAGTCGTCTGGAAACTCGATAGGCTTGGCTAACGGCGCAACGAGAGTGCTTTTCAAATATCGGTTTACCCAAAGCCTTGAAGCGACGTCACCGTAACGGTATACGTACTAATTTTTAAGTGCGGCAATGCCATGCAGAGGGGATTACGAGAAACACTGGCGGTGTACGATGAACGACTTCCTTCGAGTGGCATTAAATTTTTTCACCGGGACTCGGGAAGCGGCGGCGTGCACAGCATTGCATACGGTGCGGTTAATGTTGCAGCACGTAAATACAGCCGCGACGAAAGGTGATTAATTACAAAGGGACGGGTTAATCGCAAAGAGGTGCGTGTGGGCTTCCTCGCGACGCGATCGTTAAGAATAATCCAGGTAGGTACACGGGGCGAATAAGAAGTGAATGTCCGGGGCTTCTGTGGCATCGCCGCTGCTGCTCGCCTACCTACCTTATTTTCTCGTTACGCCTTTGCAACGCGCTGAATAAGAATGAAAACGAGAATGAAAATGAAAAGGAGAATGAAAATGAAAGATGAAAGGCAAAAGTCGGATCCGGTACATCGCGCGGCAAGAGTAATGGCGGTGCACGGGAAACAGGAGGGGGGGCAGAGAGGACAGGAAAGTAGCTCGTTTTCTTTGTAAATGGATTAGGTCACTATTGTCCAGGTGCTCGGGGATAATCCTATGCATACCGTGTCGTGATCCAGCAGTCACAGCCGGAGAATAAATCCCTCGCCACTCTAAATGCTAATGAGCATCGCGTGAGCGATACTTTTACATCGTTTTCGGGTAAACCGATGAAACGGATAGTAACCGCAACCCATTACATTGCTCTGCGTACGCTTCTTACCCGCTCACTTCAGCCGTGCTATCCGGTCAAATCTGATCTGTCCATTAAATCGGCGAAACTGCGAGTTTCGCTCGTCCTCGGCCGAGAAAGGTAAGCGCGTATCTTGAACAATTATTATTCTCGGCCTCTCGATTTCCGTTCCCGTTCCGCGCACCGTCTACCTCGACAAACTATGCGATCGCGTGTTCTGATTGAAAAGGAATGGCAAAAGCGCAAGGGAATCGACGAAAGGCAAAGTCCTGGTTTCGCCGGATGATACGGACAGAGTGTAAAAGCAACACGGTCGGATCATTTCCGGCTGTTCCGAATGTTTCGTCGGTCGCAATGAATACGAACACGGCGTGCGGTACGGAGGAATCTTTCCAACGATATGCCGCTGCATCCACACATACGTACACAGGTGTCGGCGTGCACATACCGCACTTGGGGGGCGAGCATCGTTCGATCGATCGCTTGTGTCTTCGCGTCCTTTTACGATATTTTCGAAAGCAATCCCATTTACGTGCGCCGATATCGAGGTGCGTGTCACGCGTGCAACTGTGCATCCGTGCAGCCCTGCAACCGACAAACAAACAACCCCCGCATGCTGGTGGTACGTTGCGCGCAGCCGACGATCGAGGACACACGAAAAGTAAAACGACGAATGGATTCTTCTTTTTTTTTTTTTTTTTTTTTCTTGATTCCAGGGAAGGAGAACGAGGACACAGGATGTGGATGCCATAGGGGAAAAAGGCGGAGCGATTGAAATACAAGCCTATATTCGGTTGGCAGAATAGCCGTGGGTTTTACCGCGGTCCTCGGTGCTTTCTCGCTTCCCTCGCCTCCTCGCTTTCTCATTGAAATATGTACCGCGAGAAAGCTCGATTGATTTCCATTCCGTTCCATCGGCAGATATCGCGCTTCAAGCAAGTCTTCGCCAAAGCGAAGAATAGAAGCCACCGTCGCTTGTAAAAGCTGCCCTCCTCGAACGGCGACGGTCGCCACGAGATGCTGCAACGAATCTCGCGCACCGAGGACAATTTTATTCCTATCGCGTGATCGATCAACTCCTCCTTTGACCGGTCGACCACGATAGACCTTCCTTTCCGCGTTACCGAGGGAAAAAGCAAATATTTTCTGCGGAGCTGTTTGACGTCGTATCCTTCAACTCTTTCGCGTCGATCCACGTTTGCGTTATTTCACAGTCAAGTATCTCAACGATTCTGTTCGAAACGCACGCTTTCAATCTACCGAATTTGCATCGTTTCCTTTACTTCATTCCCGAAACAGTTGCTATTTACAGATTCCGCAGGCGAGAGTGGGTAGAAAATTGTATTTGAGACTGGTGAACAAGGATTATCGGATCTATTATATCGGTATCCTCGCGCTAGAAATTTGCCGCCGTGGATGAAAGTAAATTCCGTTGATCGGGCCGAAGTAATCGAAGAGGGCTTAGAAAATTGCTTCCGCGGAGGAAGCTCTGATACGCCGTCACGCAGCGTTCTAACTACTTCCTGCTGCTCCGAGTGCATCGTCGGCCGCATCGAGTTAGAAAATCGGGGGAAGCCGGACCCCTTTAATCCACGACGTGAAACGGGAAGAAGAAAAACGACCGGACTGTATAACGAGCAGGAATTATCCCCGGAAGATGCTAGAGGCGAAACATAATGGATTACCCTTTGTTCGCCGCTTTGGATAACTATTTGCGCGTAATTGGAGCGGTTGCGGAAAATTTCTCGCTGGTTGCTTTGCGCGGGAATTAGCGTCAAGGAACACGGAATGATTTAAAGTTACCCGCACGCCTTGCCACCGGCCAGTTAACGACTTTGAAAACAAAAAACGTGGATTAATAAGCATGAATTCGCAAGCGGGAGGCCGGTTCGAGAAGAAAGGAGACGGTCGAAACGCTCTTCCGTTGCTAAAACAAAAAAAAAAAAAAACAACAACACGCTCGCTTCCTCTCGGAGAAACGGAATAAAGTGTACAGATAAGTTTCAGGTTTCTTTTCGAAAAGTTGCCAGCCAACATGGTTAGAAGAAGAATGTCTTCCCGTTGGAAATCTCTCCCGACGGATCTCGTCCCGGCACAATTATCTGCACGCTTCCACCGCTTGGCCGAACAAAAGCCGGAGTTTGCTCAAGGCTATCGCTTTCGTTTGGAAATCGCGGGAGGGTGACGCAGCCCGGCAAATGGCAGACCAGAATCATAGCTGATCCCTTGTCGGTGGCCTTCGAGTAACTAAAGTGGCGGAAAAAAAGTATCGATATCTAGGAGCAGGAGAGGCTGCGAAGAATGGAGCTGAAGTGCCACGAGAAGAAGTGGAGAGGAAAGCTTTCCCTGGCATCGGGTCTTCATTTCTCAGCCGAGAACTAGAAATCAAGACGGGGACCGGCTGAGTGCGAGGGAGAGGATGGAAGAGCGAGGGAGGAGGGAAAAGTAGAAAAGAGGGATAGGGACCATTGTACAGCTTTGATGCAATTTGAAAGACTCATAACTGACGTTCAAAAGAGCAGCAAACGTCTGTGTGATACCGCTTGGCCATCGTCCAGCAGCCAGTCCGGTTAAACGAAGCGAATTGTCCGTGGCTGGAGCCACCAGAAGATGGTTTTCTCTCCTCCCATGCCCCCCTCCCCCTGCAAACCCTCTTTCTATCTTCAAGTCTCCCTAGACCAAATACGAATC
This sequence comes from Andrena dorsata, assembly GCA_929108735.1. Lineage (NCBI taxonomy): Eukaryota > Metazoa > Arthropoda > Insecta > Hymenoptera > Andrenidae > Andrena > Andrena dorsata. The sequence continues at coordinate 77,206,683 of OV815488.1, read as the reverse complement.
GCTTGCTTTTCTCTCGTTTCACCTCGTCGCGCAGCTACGCTCGTCCCACGGAGAAACGTGGACACTCTATTGGCCGAAAACCGGCCGAAAGCAAATTCTTCGACAATCCTAGCAAAGGTTGCACCGTCCCTTCCTCTCTTTACCACTTTACCCGCACCACTTTCTTCTCTCAGCTACGTCCTCCCATTCGATTGTTTTCCCGAAAGTCGTTTAGCTCGTTGCTGCTTTCCACAGGGGACGCTCCGCGCGCGTTTCACAAACAAGTTTACTCGTTCTTCTTCCGCTTCTTCTGCCTCGAGTAATATGTTTGTCTTCTTCATCGAATCGAATTCGACGGAATATTATACAGGCACTACTCGCAGAACACTGTTTGCTCCAGCGTTTCCCTAGTCGAGGTAACTTCTAGCTTAACACGCGATCCGCATGTGTTATGTAATAGAATGATTGTATTTGATTCAAGCGAACTCAACGTGTCTTTCCGTTCCTTGCTTAAGAGGAACGCGAGAGGAAGGGAAGCTCTGTATCGTCGGCGCAATAAGCGGGCAGAATTTCTGACGGCATCGGGAAAGGACGCCGCGATAGGAGTTCCGTGCCCGTTCTATCGGGGCTTCCGTCCGCCGCCATTATAGATAAAAGTAGTTGCTGGTAAATTGTTGTTTCGATTGGCCCGTGAGCACCTTCCTTTCCATTATTTTCCATGCCCGTTCCCATCCACCCACTTTATCTCGAATTTTTCTATTCCGCCCGCCGCCACCGTTTCCTTCGTCCTCGCATAAAAAGACAATGGCCTTGTTGCCCGTGTGCCAAGAACCCTCGTGAAAATCGTTGCGCCTTCGCGTTTCTTTCGGGATCTCGTTTTCACGTGCTAGCCTCTCCCGGAGTCCGTTTCCTTGAATCTTTTCAAGGCCGGGGTAATAATACACTGGCTTGAATTCTCCTCCGACAAGCAGCTTTGTTAATTTCGTAGAAAGTGGAAGGGAATGCGGTAGAAACTGAGGCAATTGCAAGGTTCGGTGTTAATTAATGTTGTTATCATTACCCCCGATTCTGAAGAATTCGCTTGAACCGATCGAATCCACCACAACGGCAAAAACTAGCAACGATTTAGCTGGACATTGTTTGCTCCGCTTCTGACAAATCAGCATCGACGATCATCCCGCGTGCTTTTTCTCCGGGCAGGGAGGAGAGCTGTCGCGTTTTCATATTAGAACCGGGATGAAATCGATGCTCGGCCGTTAGCGGGATTTATAAGAATCGCGAGAATTCTTCTCATCCCATGGCTCTTTCTTCTCCAACTCTGGCTGCCGGCTCGCGACTCTTGGTAGTCGTATACCGCGTTATTCAGAGCAACCTCGTTCTTTTCCGCGCCAGTGAAAAATTAAAGGTCCTGGCTTCGTTTTTTTCCTTCGAGCATTTATCAAGCCCACGGAACCGGGGAAACTGCATGGCCTGCAAAACGTAATCTTCAGCGATTCAAAGACTACCGGCGACTCCTTCGCCCCGTTCCTGCAATTCCACCGTTTTCGGCACGCCCACGCTTCGCCACGCCTCGCACCCCCTCGCCCCTCTCCGCCCCTCGTCCATCCTTTATGATATCTTTAAATGCTCTCGCCAGATCTAATTCCTAATGCCCAATACTATCGCCTGGCAATTTCGTTAACGTCTGCCCTTTCGCGGTGGAGTATCTCCTCCTCATTTCCATCGCTTTTCACCACGCGTGTATTTAATGTGCCGATCGATGATACGCGAAGGATTAAGAACAGACTTGTAATTAATCGATCGAGGGTGTTTCATTGGCGCGTGTTAATCCCCTGGTGGCTGAAGTGGATGCGTTTTAATTAAACAATTTTATTCTCGCTACCGCGGGGAAAGCGGGCGGGCGGGCGGGCGTGCGCGAGGAAACGAGCAACAGAATTTAGTGGGCTCCATAAACATTGCCAGCTCTCCTTAACATAATTCAACGAGCAGAAGCTATAATACCAAAACGTTTCGCCTGTTTCCGCGGTTGCACTCTAATAAGCATTGTTTTGTATTACGCTGTCGAGTTTACTCGGAAATTTTTCACCCCTCCGCGAGTCAAATATGTGGACATTAAAAAGAAGAAGGATACGAAACGCTCTCCCTAATTCACGGGCAGAAGTGTTTCTCAAACGGATAAAACGAAACGTCCGTGCCCTTTGTCGATTCCTCGGGACGAAGGCCCCCTTGTTTCTTAAACACTGTAATTAAGGAGAATTCCTTTCGGTCCTTTGATTGTTTCTTTATTATCCCGACCGGCGAAAACTTTTCGACGCTATAAAGTTTTTAATAATTGAAACAGAAGCAGCGGCAGCGGCACGGAAGAGAAACGTTTATCAAGAGACTTTTTAATACGGTACGTCGGTCGAGTAATTCCTGGACTTTAATTATTTCGCCCATTTTTCTAGGTCGCAGGGAACGTTCTCATTTAAAAGTAGCAAAAAGATTCAATGTCCGTATGAAAGTTCGTTACGCGTGCCACCCATTCGCAGCTAGCTTTTCATTAATTATCTTAATTGTGCCACTTCCTCGAGTTTTCGCCCCCCTTTATCATTCCCTTCTCCTTCACGATTATTTCGCGCCGCGCCGCGCCGTTCCCTCGGAACGATCGATTCATCCCCTATATAGTTATCCGTGCTATACCTACCCAGCATTTCACTACCCCCCCGGTCTCATACCGCGAACACAAAGATAAAGTTATCATTTAGCGCGTCTCGCGGTCAGAGGAAAGGCAATATTTATCTGTTGGTATATACCTTGGAGCAATTTGTCACCGGACACAGCAGCTGCTGCACTTCTTCGTGGCGCGAGTCCGTCGAGCAATGAGCCTGGGCTTCATCCCGCTGTATCGGCTGAAAGTAATCGCGGCTGATTCGCCTTTACGTTTCCCCGCGATTCATTCTAACGCGCTTTCCTTCGTGACAGCCGCTGGTTATGCTCGCCGCGTTGCAGAAATGCACACAGAGTCCCGGGGGTTTGGGTGGGTCTTCGGGCAGAAGTGTAGCAGTGCAACGGGCGATCGCGTGCAAAAATCGTCCGAGCTATCGCGTGTTCGCTCCGCAGGCCTGCCGCTCCTGTCCAACTTTCCAGCAACTCGTCTGTCCGTGGATCCAGCGAAAACACTAAACGTAATGACTGCTACGTATAGGTAGTACGTTGCAGCCGGTTCCTCGAGATAGATTGATTTCAGGGAAGCTCACGGACGCGCCGCGCCCATATCTAGGGCATGTGAATCGGTCGTTTAACCACGTTACCTTTTAGCGAAACGCAACCCCCCCCCCCCCGATCTAAACGTCGAAACTCAAAACACAAGATCCCCTTACCCTTCTCCGTCTAGCTCGCATTCTTGCCCTCCACTCACTTATTCGGTCGCCAAATTGCCTCGAAGCCCGATGCTTCATCGATTAAATTTCAAGCAGCTGCGATGGAAACACAGATGAAAATCAGACGTTGCTGGGGAAATGACGCACGCCACGGTCCAGGAAAGCGCGTTGCTCCCTGGAAATTCGCAATACTGCTCGGAAATTCGGTAGGTCGTTGATTAACGGGCGGGAATACGAGCGTGTACGAAGTGGTTACAGCAGATCCCCGGAATACTGACTGTAATCGGACGCAGGTGTACGACAAACAGTTCCTGATCGGGCGTCATTAGCGAAATTATTGGTTCATTAGGGATTGTGATGATGCTGCGTCTCGGGTGCTCGCCAAGACCCCTGGCAGTCCCTAACCCGAAACGATTGCGAGATAGAACTGTCCCCGTATGAAACTGCTCCCGGTCCAAGGGTCCTCGGATCCGCGTCCATCTCTCAGATTTACGACGTTATTACCAGCGGTAACCGTTGACCCGTATCTGGCGACGCTCCAGGCCACATTATGTTTGCCGTCGTATCAATATCGTGGCGTGATATTCGACCAGGACACTCGTTAGAAAGCAACCTCGATGTCTAGATTACTCGCGCGCCCTGCGGGGCAATGCCAGCGCGGCGGCGTCGACGCGCGACGTCTTCGTTCTATCGAAGACGTTGCTCGTGTTTCCCTATCGAGCCGGCCTGCTAATTAATTATGTACACCGGGTAATTGGACTCGAGGGTCTGCCTCGAGCTTCCCTCTCGCAAGACGACCTCTGCTTTCGCAATCTCACTTCCACCACGATCCAATGAAATTGTCGTCTTGTTCGGCGTAACCGTCGAACGTGTCCCATCGCATGGCCATTAGAAACAATAACACCGCCGTTGTTAGTTTTAGTGTAGTTGCATCTGTCGCAAACGCATACTCCTGCGGGCAGGTAAACATTTTCTTGTATCGTCAAACGCATACAGAGGAATTTTTCATTTTAATCATGGGTGACTCGCCTCGCGTTCTGTTTACCCTGACACCCTTCACTGTTTGTTTTCCAAACAAAACTCACCCATCAAACGGGAAAAACGGCTGCTGAAGACCATTGGCTCGTAAATAATTTAACACTCGGGAGCTTTGAAAGCAGTCGAGACGTGTCGATGCACCGTGAATGCTACGCGCCATCACGCTTCTCATATTTCCATTTGTTGCATCTTTTATTAAAGCTTGAGCATGCAAAGGTGCAGCTGTCGTAGGCAAGCTGGAGAAATGGACGTGAACATTTTGCATAACCCGATGACATGTTCCCCGCTCGTGTTTGGTCCATAATTCATGCGGCGAACGATATCGCCTCGCCACTCGGAGCAGCCCGAATCCGCCAGCTCTTAAGCTCTCTCCTCTGTGCAACATGCGACTTGTTACTTCTTACCCATCCACGTCCACCCATCCGAAACAACTCAGCACGGGACGTGCAGCTGCATAATCATTTTTCCACTCGTCGAAAATCTTTTTGCACTCCCATCTACATTATACTTGCTTATTCGGTTTACAAGGGAAAGAAGCAGGTCGGTGCTTTCAGCCTACCCGACGTTCCAATTAAACCATTCTTCGTGATCGTTGTCAAGTTTATCCGATGACAGTTCCAGTGGAAAACACGTGGCAGAAAGCCGCTTTGCACTCTCCGCCGTAGTTGTTTGGCCGAACGTTCCAGCATTTCGTTTACTCCGTAACGACAAAAACTGTCAACTCCACGAAGAGAATCGGTGCGAATAATTCATCGAGCACGCTAACCGTTGAAAAACAGTTTGCAGAGACTCTAGAGGGACAAGGAGGAAATAAGCAAATTTGCTCGCGGAAGCTCCGTAGCAGAGAACCGTGGGCGTGTTCGCGTGGACATTGGCTGCCGTAATTCAGTGTTTTTACGCCAGCCGATAGCGATCGCGGGGCGAACTTTCTCAGCGCTGGTCCCGGGACTTTTTACGGGGAACCGTAATCGCGGCTGCGATAACTAGTTTTATATTAACTGGTCAGAGGCTGGACGACAGCTCGGCGGGCCAAGGAAATTGGACTAGCCGATGACCGTGTAAACGCGTAACGATCACTCGATAATCTGCCGCACGAGTCACCTAATCACTTGTTCGCCACCTCTCACATGATCACGGGATCAATACGAGTCGCTGCACCTCCGATTACATTGATCCCGATATCTTATCGTAGGATGACAAAGGCAGTACAATACCGTGGGCGTGGCACACTCTAGATAAACAACTGTTCCGGGCATTTCAACTAACGAATTCCCGTGTTTCGATAAAATATTACTCGTTAACTAAGACCACGTTAAAAGGCACTTAGTCACGTCTCTTCGGAGGAGCAACAAATATTTCCCCTTTCGCAACAAGATTGTTAATCTTGAAAATAATTTGCTCCGTTATTTAATTTCCGATGGCGCGCAACTTCTGCCTCATTACCACACTTTCCCGTAATTAGCATTTATGTAAGTCTTTGGGTAAATGTTGATCGAATATCACTTGGAGTTTTAAAGTGCTCAGTGGTACAGAGGGTAAATTAGCATTTACCCGGAGGAACTGAGATTGTTGCAACTTCTTGTAAGCTGTATGCTCCCGAGGTCCGAAGTTATACCGTATTCGCCTCCAAGTGCAAGCTGCGTAACGGTAACGAGTTTTTACGACGACTTTTATTAACCCCATCGGGCCAGATATTTTCCTGGGAGACTGCGTTTCTTTGCACCACTTCATAATGCTTCTTTATTCAGTTATCAACTTCAGTTTCCAAGCATGAAAATACCCGCTGCGATCAACCGATACTTGTACGATTGGAGATTCATGTGAACGTGGAAGAACGTAACAGGTTCAGTAGTATAAGTATACGATACGTCTGACACGGTGGAGGTTTCGATCAACCGAGAATACTTGATTCGTACATTTAATTGGCCTTCTATCCTACACTGATATCGATATCGAACATCGAAATAATTGCTGACCAAATGCACGATCCACTCATCCAGGTTATTACTATGCGAGGTTTTCCTGATTAGAGTTTACCTGGGTGGATGACAGGCCACGGATCGCTTTCGTTTTAAATTACAGTCGGCGAAGTGATCAAAGGTCCGGTTCTCGTTTATTTTTCGTCCTCTCTTTCCTCGGATTATTCGCGGTATCATCGTTTTTATGGTCCAGTTGCGAGTTTTAACGACCCGAAGTCTATCATCAGACGGTCTTATTCTCTTTTTACTCTGCTGGCGGTCTTTCACCTTCGAGCAAAGTCCTCGACGCGCAAACACATGCACGATGAATCTCGTCAACTCCCATTGTTCATTGTCTTTGAATACAACTACAAACATCCGCTTCTATAATTCCTGCGAGGTTCTAAGAAAAGATGAAACTTTGTAAAACGCTGCAACGGTGATAATGTAGGTATTTATATGTCAGTACGTGGAAAGTGTTGAAAGAGGAAGGATAAATCATCGTTTCCAATCTGCCGAAAAAATCCTTGTTCCTCGTTACTTTTTTATCTGCTTTCCACCTGAGTCCACGTTTCTGCTTTTTGAGCGCGAGACAAATCGCGAGTCGCTGATTTATCACCACAGTCCCGGGGCAGTCGAACGTTCCAGCTCGTATGGGTGCTAAATTAACCATTTCCACGGAATGCCAGCCGAAAATGGCTGACACTCGATTTCCTCGGTTCCAGGGTCGACGCGACGATCGAGGGCAGGTACAAACTACTGCAAACAGTGTGCTCGAATCTCTTCACAAAGTACCACCCTGATACCTGTAATTCCGTGAGAATCGGTCTCACGGAAAAACGTGTGCACGGTAATTCTCATTTTAAATGTAATTTTAGAATCATTTAAATTACTTTCTCCAATTTTCACGATGCCATATAAGTGTGCATTATAAATTAGAACATTATAATCTCAAAGTTTATTTACACTGAAGTGGACATCGTTGCTTCCACGCTTCCACCAATTGTTTCGCAGTTGAATTACACGCTTTCTGAAGAGCGCTTATTGTACTTATTGTGTTGGAAAACACACGTTATATTCCAGGTTTGGAGTGCTAGAAAGTCGGAGCGAAGTTCAAAACAGGATCACCGGAACAATCCAGCAGAGAAGCGCGGAACTAGTTTCACCTACTTCGAGGGCCCTGCAAGGATCAACCTTAAATTCGAGATAGCAAGAATCGTTTAAGTGGCACCACGCCATGTAATCCCTCAGCGTGCCTGGTAAATCTTTTGCGTTCGTTTACTACAGCCCTTGATTTATTAATTAAACTAGCTTGCTTGAAATTTCTACGTGCTTTCCAACTATAAACGGAATGGGAGGATCACCGCAACAAAGTAGAATTTAATTGAATCTCTCTTTTCACTGCGGAGAATAATGGATATTCAATTTCATGCTACCGGAATCATTGTCAAGTATTCGGGTATTTCAGTAACGTAAGAGAAGAATATTCGATGGATAAAGCAACCATTCATCCGCTGCCTGTCAAATTTTTTTAATTAAATCGCTGCCGGCTATGTCGATATAACAACGGAATTGTAAAAACAGGAGTGCCGTTGCGCTTCTTCAAAGGACAAGTTACGTGTATACATTGTTCGTCTTACTTCAAACGGTTCATCAAATAGAGAATAGTGAATTTGACTTTCATTGATGTTGCGTTGAACGCGGATATGCTATTCATTTAATTGAAATCTGCAACTTTACAGTAGTATGCATTTAATTAAAATGTTTCATCTGGAATTTACTAATTATCCAAGAGGTTATGTATCTACAAATAATGCAAGAAAACAAGGGGGCGGATGATATTTTAAGAAAGGTGAGCTCGCGTAGACGCGAATAGATATCATGAAATTGGCCTGCATCTGCATATCTGTACGGAACTGAACAAGCCTTGAATTTTGAATACCCCTGTCGCGCATCGCGAGGGAAAGAGTTACGAATTTATAGGGACAGGTGTTTTTAGACTTCTGAGTGGTACGTTGGTTAGTATCGGTGTGTTGAACAGGGTCACGCCAAAATAGCAGAGAGACGATTTTGGCCCCGGGGCGGAGCTTTCTTTGCAAGAAGAATAATACGTCAAGTCCGCCCGATCCTCCCGACATCACCGTTTCATGAAATTAGATGGGATCACAGAGCAGGTGTACGTTTCCTGGATCGATGTGTGTGTTTGCAGATCTCGCCGGGAAAAACCGTTTCTTCTTTGACGATTCGTTTGGTCTTCCACGAAACAAGTACAGCCGGCCTCGTGATTTATCGCTAAGGAAGCTCTGCTCGAAGAAACCGATGCAGACACGCGATGCTCGGTCGATACGAGAAAAATGGTTGCGGCGGCGCTGAGCCACTTTTCGATTCCCTTCGCCACGAAGCTTTCGAATTTTTTTCCCGAAACGAAATTTAACGTCGATATTCCAACCATCGATTCTTATTTCTTATTATCAAGTACTTAGCTACGTACACTGGTAAATGCTCGCAAGTTTTAGATTCATACGTGCAGAATTTTTCTACAGATTCTTGCCATATTTGGTGCGAAATTACCGTTACGCGACATATCAAAATGCATGTACCATATATGCACGACATCGTGTCTCCGTGCCCCTTGTCGACATTGATTGGAGTCTCCCCTTTCACTCCCTCGTCTGTCGTCATCAATCGTCCTCATCAATTGATACGATAAAGTAGCACTTCCCCTGTCCCTTCCGCCGCCTCGTCTATCGTCATCAATCGGGACCTCTGTATCGTCATCGATTGCTCCCCCCGAAACAGCCCCTTGCCACAGGTTCGTCAGAACCCGCACTGCTATGTTGCTGGTACCTATTGTCGAATCGACTACTAGTTCATTCATTGTTAATCGGTAAGGGACGTAGGTATATTTAGCGCGGAATCAGAACGTCAGAAGCTCAGAAATAATTCACTGCAGTGTAACAGTGCGAGCTGTAGTATTCCTTGAGCAAAAAAACACGAAAATAAGTAATAAGGTAGATGTAACATTTGTGACCACATTAAGGTATTGTACCAGTTTTCGCCACTTCTTAAAAAACCTAATATTTCTCGTGTAAGCAATAAATGTAACCTTATATTCCTGGCGTTATACTAAACAAAATATTCAAAAATATTCATGATGTGAAATTCTCTACATAATAATGATCTGCAAGCAATTTAAAAAATGAGATAATTATGCACATGGCGGTAAACAGTGCAATGGCCACAAACGGTACATCTACCTTAACGCATCGTCCCGGAAATTCAATTATTTCCATGCTGTTTTAAGATTTGATTAGAAACAGCGGAGTGTATTCCACGCTGTTTTGTAGATACTAAATAGGAAAGAGGATAGTGCGCTACTTAACGACGTTTTCATTCAAATGACCGAAAATGTTCCTCGAAGGCGAGGGCGCCAAGCTTCTAGTCGACGATGCAGCTACGCTGCATTGTATGCACCTGCACACGATGCATGTGCAGAGCACGTTATATAGTGCATCTAACGGATGCGCGGCTGGGTGCATCCGATTTCATCTTCTTCTCGTTTCTGCTCGGATAGATGCTTCCGTAAATTCATGCCCCATTCGTTCCATTTCGTTATCTTTTCAATCCCCCCCCCCCCTCCCTCCTACGACTTTCCCCGTGCATCCTTTTAAAACGAAGAAGCAGCGTTGCGACGCGAAACGCGAATTCGTGAGTGATAAAATCAATGGGGATGGCTAGCGTTTAACTGGAAACCCTGAATGTTTAACAGTGCTCGAAATAAGTTCTCCAGCTTGACGCTCTGTTCGTAGTATCGGGGATTGCAGGTCGAAGGGGAAATTTAATCGGAGAAAGGAAACTCGAAGGTGACCAAGAAAATGGCAGTTCCTTTGTTAGCGGGGGCGGAGTGTACAGAAGGTTAAACTCTTAATGGATTCCGGCGTCAGCCACGGGGCAAAAGGGTAAACTTCGATTGCGTAACTTTTGGATATCGTTGTTCAGCAGGGAACGGCGACCCTGCTTACGTAAAAATTGCACACCCAACTATTCCGAAACTTCTCAGGTTAAACGCCGCCCTCCTGCTTATTCTTACTACGAAAATGTAAACGTTTACCACGGTACTGTAATTTTAGCTACGAAAAACCATCGACTCCCGGAACTTTGCCGACGCTCGATAAAGAGTACAATACGTTGCTCCAAGATGTCCAACGTAACTGTTATACATTATTATTAGCATACTGTGATCAGTGCGTACATATCCAAGTACCTCGTTAAATCCCCAATTTAAAATTCTTAAAAGAGTGCGAAGCTGAATTAACTTTCTTTTACGACAGCACTTTGCGAAAACGACACGTTAAATCGTCCTCTCCAGCACGCCGAGGCACGCTCGACGCGGAGGAATCGCTAAACTGGAAATTCAGTTTGCCCATTAATCGTTTCTTCGCGCGGCTACGACACGGCGAGCTCCGCCAATAACTTGCGCATGCAACAGACTCGGAGCAAACAAAGTCGCGGTGGGCTATAATAGAACGCCGTTAAATTTCCCAGTAATTTACAGGCACCCGGTCGCGGAGTCATTAATAACCGACCCTGTAGCCGGCCGAATGCCGCAATTTTAGTTTCGGCGTCTAACAAGTAAGGAGGGGCCCGGTAAATATTTGAACGCGACGCGATCGTCGGGGCCGAAATCGAAAGCGGAGGAAGCCAGGTCGACTGTATCCCAGCTACACCCTGTTTCCCGAGCCAACACACGAAAATACGTCTAAATCTTTAACGAACACACCGGCTACGGAGATAGACTCGTTCTGGCATTAAGACTCTCCTTTACGTGTGCCGTTTGCACGCCAGAACTTCCTAGCTACGCTTCAGTGTAATGATACACGGTTTGTTGGAGCGCTGCGTATTTAAGACGCCGAGTACCGCCGATCCGAATGCGAGTCACTTCAACTACACCTTTTGAACTCGTTGCAGCGCCTCCGTAAGCGACCAAGTTCTCGGTTCTCGTTGCAAAGGTAGCAGAGTTTCCGGCGCCCTTTGATCGATTCTATGCTATGGGATGTGGCACACGCGAGGTAACACCGACTGCGTCAGACACTTCGGTATCTCGGGAAATTCGCCCCTATTCGTGCAAAAATGAATTCCACGTCAAGAAATATCGAGGATTTCAATATCACAAATTGCTTTTAATATGATATCACTATCTCCTGGTGGACCTCGGGAATCTAGTCCAGTTCTGGACTCTCTATCCTCTCTCTCTCTGGAATAATTAGGAGCGTCCACTAAGGAATTATCCACTCTCAACTCGCCGCAGGCTCCGAAATCGTCTGGCAGTGTATATACGATTCGCGACTGATTCTCGGCGTACGTCAACCCTTTCGTTAACTTCTCGTAACGACAGCCTCGAGGAGAGTTCCGTCGCTACCACTCCGGGTCTGCAGAAACAAGGGCTGGACTTCTAAAGCTTGGACACTTCAGTTAATTGTGCTGAGACAAATACCGGGTTTCTAAAAATTGAGCCGTAAAAGTGGTGAGCTTGAAAAGTCCGCATAGAATATCCAACGGTCCTCAAGGTCTTGACACAGTTCTTTGTGGCACAGTCTCGTCGCGGGAGGAGCTTTGGGATGACCGCAGATTTATGCGCTCGCTCGACCACCATCGAGCTCGCCTTTCCTATGTAAATACCAAGCCGTTGTGTTTACGAGAATATCGCGATGCAAAGTCCGTTTTCATAGAATCATCGTCCTCGCTGTGCAAAGACCGAGAGAAGCTGTTTTAACTTGAATCAAGTAGTATTCTTTGGAACAGCACGCTTACGTCGATACTATTTAGGATGCTCGAGCATTCCCCACGCACGAAGGAAAGCTTGGCCGAATTTTCTGGCAGGCGATTTATTTCAATTAGCTTCGGAAATAACCGCAAGTGTTAGTTTAACTGCAATTTTGAGCGCATTAATATCAAAACTACTCGTTCCATCGTGGGGATATTCAAGGGGGATGTAAATACCGACATTCCGACTCGATTACCATATGTTGTGTTGCCATCGTAATAATCCCTTTACGCAAGAAGTTCCTGGATATGGAAAGTGGCTATGTGAGGAGTGGAAGTTTTGATTGCCATATCAAAATTCATTGGGGTTAGAGCTTTCGCACCTAGTTAGTAGTTATGCTTGTAATATCGAGAACGTAGTCTAAATCGGAACGAAGCCTGAATCTTTCCCAAGAATCGTAAAGTTCACTCACAGTTCTCTTCAAGCATTGGCGAGATGGGTCGCAATTTTTTTTTACAGATTTCGAAGATTGGCGAAGGAATAACGAGTGCAGGGATTGCCGGGAGGGTACTAGAAATATTTGTCAGCGTATCGGTGTAAATATCCAAGCATATTCGGGAAGAAAATGTTACGGCTAATGGATTACAGCGTGAACCGTATTACACAGGCTGTTTAACTTGCGCCAGTTATAAATGAAGCAACTTCTCAGGAGTCAGTTTGGAGAGAGAAGCGGATTCCCGGGGTTGCTGAAGGAACTTCTTCTAAACGCCACTTTGAAAAGCAAACGAACAGTGAAAGATGAACCCCCCGTTAATTCTAGCGGTGAACAGATTTCAAGCGTGCCGGCGACAGTGGAAATAACTTGGCTGCACTTTTCCGAATCATTCAGTTACAGTTTCCAAAGTTTTGCTATTAGTCCCGGCTAGCACCTGAAATAGTAAGTGAAATCTGCTTCTTTCGCGATCTGTCCTAGTTGCGAATTTCACGCGGCGACACGAATGAATTATTTTTACAAAATCCTCGCCGCAACTCTTATTTTCAACGTCGACGATACGCGTAGCGTAATATTTCGTCCGTGATCGCTATCTCAGTGTTTGCTTGTTGTTGCCACACAGGCCAAGGCAAAGCGTATGAGGCTTCGTTAACAGATATTCTACGAGCACACGCGCGGAAGAACGATGATTAAATTGCATGAAAACTTTTTCTGGCTCCAACATTTCTATGGAAGTAGAAAATAAACGAGAGCTGAGAAAAAACAATGACTGCGTTCGTGCGTTTGATCCATTTGCACCCTGCTACCTGCTGTTTGTTTAATGCAAACCGTATTAAGAGGAAGAACAAATGTGTGAAATTGTGTTTCTGTTTTTTCAACGTATAATGATGCTGAATTGTTTGAAAGCTACCACGGTGGGTTTCCGAGTGGACATGCAAGCTTGTCGAATAAAATTGTATTCATTCTAGAAGTTGCATCACCGCACTTCGAACTTTGAACCTAGTTGACTAATTGATCAGGATTTCTGGCACAAGTAATCGTGACTCGTGTTATCACTTAAAAATGGTGCGATATTGTATAATTTGTCGATTCGGGGCGCAGTTCGATCAACCCGAATAAGGACATAGGGAAATGGATGGTTGAGACGCGAGGAACTCAAGGATTTATTCTCGTGCTATTTCCACAGTTCCAATTATATATTGACACGCTGCGAGAAAATTGATGACCCGATAAGTAGATTACCTCCTGATCTCGAAAGAATCAGAGTTGCTTTTCTGACTTCTCCACTTTAATTACTAACTTCCGTTGGAGAAAGTAGGGCAAACTGTCCAGGTCGTCCTTCCGTTACATATACATTTTTAATATTTTTTAAACGACTACGAGCCTCTTTAGCACTTAATAGAATAAGAATAATATGAAAGAAAATTAGATAGAGTCGGCATTCAGGGAAAATACCAGCGAATTAAGTGGCTGAATTTCGAGTATTCCGTCGCGGAGGGTAGACGTATCGTTTCCTTTTCCCTGCCACCGTCCCGTTGCATTATTAAGCGGTTCTGTAACGAGGCGCATTCGGCGGTCAGAATATTAGCGAATCAAAATTCAAAGCGCGCGATCCACCGGCGTACCTGCGAAACGAAACGATCCCGTTAAAAAACGATCGCGGTGGTGGGAAAGGATGCTCGGCGGACGCGAGGAAGGACGGACAGCAACCGCCAACCAGGGCGACTGAAATATCCTCCTCAACGAAACGTTAATAGCCTCATGGTCGCCAGAACGGGGATGAAATTGTCCCGTTGCCATGGAAAGAACTTTTCACGGGCTGAAGTGACACAGATTGGTCTCCGTGAACTGCTGTTACTTCTGTGATGCTCTACACACGGATCGTCGAGTGGTGTTACTTGATAAGAATGTGTCATTCGGTAATGAGACAGGCTATGCAAGCTGTATCGATAAAAGCTCCCGTTAATTTCCCAGCAAAACGTTTCAATTCTCGGTGTTTAATGGATTACCGTGATCGTCGCGCGTGCACGGGCACGAACGCGATGCTAACGAAATAAAACGGATCCATCGATCCGTCGTAGGGGAAAAGTAAGCGCGGCGTCCGCGTCGTCGAGAAAGAGCTGGGATGGGCAGGACAGGAATGGACGGGGCTGAAACACCTTCCCCCGATGAAGCGTTAATAGCAGCATTGATACTAAGGCACGAATTAAACTGCGCCGTCTGTTTCATCTCCGAGCGGAAATTAATTTCGCCCATCTCGCTACCTGCCGGACCGACTACAGATTGAGCGTATTTTAACGAGAACGCCAGATCCCGTTTTACGTTCCTCCCGGACAGATTAACGGGTAACAGAGCACGCCTATTCTTCTCCTATTTGGCTTTGCATTGCGAGTCCCGTTAACGGTCACGTACCACCCCCTGCTTTCCCTTTATCATATTATTGCGTTGGAATTTGCAACGCGCAGAGGGGCGATCCGTGTGACGAAAATTGGGCAAAACGGATTTTTAGCAACACATGCGTGTACTTCTGGAATCATTATAAATTATAATACTTCAGCATTGAAAAAGAAACCTTTGGGAATTGGCTATTTGAATGTGCCTACTAGCTACCTAGTTGGTAACGAAGTTCCATAATGAAAACGGTAATTGCGTCGATCGCGACGTGAGCGAGTATTGTCAAAGTGCTAATCGATCACTGGCATCGAACAAATGGTAATTAATATATAATTAAGGAGGGAGATAATGATCCTGTTGAACCGTGAATAATGACGCGATGAATAAACATCGTTGAGTAATTTTAGTCCAATATCGGAAACAGAGAAATTACAGCGTGTATATCTAGCTTTTATAATTAAAACAAACTTCTCGATGATGACGTACGAGCGACGAGGTGTGATTTACTACTTCATTCAACAGTAGCGCGGAAAAGTTTGTAAAATATCAATCGAAATAATACATTGAAATGGAAGGATTAAAAGGACGCGGAATTTGTTAAATAAGTCGTATCGAGTCGCTGGAAGGAGCGCGTTGGACGCGGAACACCGCAGCTCGTTAGGAAAATTCGAACAGAATGGACGCGAAATACCAGCGGGTATCGAGCTCAGCGGCGCGAATTTTGCGAATTTTCGATAATTAACGACAAAGTAATGGAATTGTCCAGCTGCCGTGGCTACAGTCGAACTTGTAGCAAATACCTGCGCGAATTGATACCGATTCAAACGAGTTGGGACAAAACGAGTGCGTCATTGAACGATTGTTACGTTTGATTGGAAGTTAACGCTGATTAAATGAATGGAATGCAGGGGCACGTAAAACTTTCTAATACCCGCAGCGAATGATGGATCGAATGGAGAATAAACAGATGGAGAGAGGCTGGAATTACACGGAGAGGAGTGGCAATTAGCATAATAATGAGAACGTATTTGCGAGCATGTGAAATTCTACGGTCGATGATGGACTGGAGAGGGATAACAATTCACGAGGTACAAAGACATCCTGTAAGGCATATATCTCACGAGATGAGACATAAAGATAACAGGACGGCTGTAACTACCCAGCTGGAGCCCGGAAAGTATCCTTGCATAATGCAGCCTGCCGCGTGAATCTTATTTTATGAGCGACACGCACGGGCAGCGATGCCCCGCAAAATAATTCTTATCGAAATAATAAATGCATGGATGCGCATCTCGAGACTCGGGACAGCTGCGAGGCAAACTCTGCCTTCTATCCCGAGACGCTAGTCTCGTCCTAGCAAGTTGTCGTAACGAGAATTAATCGCGGCCTGTCGTCCATCTCATTCGGGTCGCTGATTTTCGAGATGACAAAATGAGATGGCGTGTCGTTGTCACTGATTTATTGAATCCCCGTGCAACTCGAGCCTGGAAATTGTCTTTCGTTTCGCAAGCTTCGTCTCCCAGTTCCAACCAGACTACTATATACGTATATCGTCGGGCCCGTACTTTCTGTGCGAGAAATGTAACAGCAATGGCACATTTAGCAAAAGCGACACGTTCGATTGTTAGGTATCGCATGACAAAAGAAAAGCGTACGTAAAGATCGAGTTTCCGACGTTTCAAACTGTTAGCGTGGTTCAAAGACGAATGCAACGCGGGGATTGTTATTGCAGAAAAGTCGTAGGCAGAAGAGGCTTCTATCGATGGTTCGGGGAGTTGCTAACGCAGTTCAATTTCCTCAGCCATTGTGAAGCGTTCTGTGTTCATAATTCGCTCTGGAGCAACGTTTCATTCGGTCCCTATTTTCTCCGCGTGACACATCGATTTCCGGCGTAATAGAAGAATGCGCGTGCCGCGCGGAAGGCCAGCCGTTCGTGTGGATAAAGTTTTTAGGGAGCTGAGAAGGGTCGTTCTCGAGGCGCCAATGAAATTTGAACGGAGGAGCAGGTTAGCTGATGATTCAAACGTTATCAGAGGAGAACACGCGCACTCGTCCCGTCTAGGCGAAAAGACGGCTTTTCCACGGCTGCTGCACCGCATAAATGATACATAAACACTAGCCTGTAAGTGTGTACATAAGCGCGAAAAGCGCGAAGCCAACCGCCGCGCTGCGCCGCGCCGTTCCGCGTAACGAGACGCTTCAGGAAACTCGGCAAACATACATAGGAATTGGAGCCTACTCTCGTACCCATCCGTTTCTTCGGCTCAAGTAATAGCGGTGTGTCCTTTTCCACCATTTGTCTCTGATTTCCAGAACCAGTGTATCTTAATATTTCTCTGGTGTTAGTAGAGCAGTCTTCGGTAGTTTTTATACTACCCTGGCAAAGAAGTAACAATATTGCTTCTGCGAAAATGGCGATCTTTTTGTTCGTTTGCCATCGCGCTACATGCATTTTGTAGATTGTACAGAGACACGGTCTCCAGAGCTTCGCGCGAAGCGTTCGTTACAACGCGATTTCGGAAATGTATTCTTCCAGGTTGATGGGAGCGGGAAGATGCGCGTACTCTCAGCCGGCATGGTCGTTTCAGCACTCTTCATCGCGTCACTATGTGAAAAAGAAATGGAAAGCAGTCGGCATAACGGACGCATCGACGTGTCGAAACTTGGCGTGGTCGTTTTCTGTCACCGCTTCGGCGCGTCTACGGGTTCGAGCGAAAAGAACGACAGCGAATAAAAACTGAAAAATTCTACTCGAACGCTTTTAGCTACGAAACTGCTTGCCCGAATGCGACGCGATTGTGCGCGAAAACTTCTCGTCATTTCGCCGGGAGACGGCTATCGCTTGTTAATCGTTCTATACATTTTTAACTGCGAGACAAGCATTTTGTTGATGATGTTCCACTGATGAAGGAAGTCGGTAGTCGTGCAACTTTGACTGTAGCATGGGTACTTGTCGCGAACTGGCTATCCACGAATTTTAGGTAGATTGAAAAAGAGTAACCGGGAAATGGTAGGTAAACACATGCGTCGCAAGTTGTAACGCGTCTTCCGTCAAGCAGGATGATATCTCGTTTACCAAAACAGCTTGCCTTTATACGATGCAAGGAGCGTTAGATGCGACGGCAGGTACGCTTGCCAGCATCTCGACGCCCTGTAAGGATAATGCTGGAGACAATAATAATAATTATTCGCCTCGCGGTGCTCGTAATTGCCGAGTGTAACTCGTGATTCCACGATGTCCGCCGCATGTACGAAGTTAGCTAGGAGCGCAAAGCGGCGCGCTGCGATGGAAATTTCCACCGTAATGCGGTTATTCCGTGCCCCCACCCCACCCTTTTTCACCCCGCCGGAGGGGAGAGGAATAAATTAATTCCTGTCAAATGATTCCTTCCTTTTCCTAATATAGCCCAAACAATTCAGTCTGCAGGCGGAACACTCGCGTTTCCGGCAGCTCCTGTTCCGCTTAGGCGCGCACACACGATCCCACTGTGCTTTCATCTTTGTCCCGTTTGGCCGGCTGCCGCCAGCGTTTCGCGCGATAACACCGAGATTATTGCCGTCTGCGACGGCACCGGGGAGCTCCTTTCGTGCCTGTTTTATAGGTGCGAGTAACGAAGAAAGTTGGAGAGATTTGAGCATTAACGAGATGCTCCGTGCATGCAGGCAGAGCGCGGTGGAAGCTGTTGCGGAATTGTTGGAAATTTCGATGCGTCGCCGTCGGCTTTTCAAAACCAATTACCTTAATATCGGGTAAAGTGCTTACCTAATTAAAACACTCCATTGCCTCCCATTTCCCTGCTGCCAACGTTCGTGACACTCCAATGAAGGAAATGTCTCCTTGAGAAAGTGTTCGCCAAACGAGTTACCTACCGCCGAAAGTATTTGTATTTGCCGAGTCGTTAACCATGCCGCGGAAATCAAAGTTTATTTGATTGCATCAATTATGCAGGGAACGTTCGCCGGCGCGGCTCTATGTCTGAGAGAGATGATCGCGGTCGGATCTGAGATTATCCGAAATCTGAGGAGCATACATACCGCTACTTGGCAAGTTCAGCCGAAGTCGGGCCCTGTTTGTTCACCTAAGATCGTCTGCCTACCGTCGAGCATACCGGAATCCGAAGTGACTGCATAAGAAAGTTTGGCCGACAGACTAACTTATCACTCCCCGGCACCCGAGCTTTGAATCGATTTGAAGTTAACGCAAACGTTCTTGTTGCCTGAGTAATTCGCAGCCGGGAGTACGTGTCGTAAGAGATTTCGGTTATTCCCACGGATCCGCGTATGAATTAGAAAGAGGAGGAGGGGGGAGATAAATAATTGAGGCGACACTCGTATCGGCTTGGCGGGAATTCAAGAGGCAGAAGGAACGAGGAGCGAGACTCTCCGTCTTGGCCATCGAGCCCATCGACATAAAGGAGGATTTTCAATTAAGGCACAGCGGTTTCCCAGCTCGCCGAGAGACCGTGGCGCGGTGTTCCCGTCACGAGGCCGTCCGTATGCCGAGAAAACGAGGGAAAGAGACCGGTAAAAAGCTTAGCTTAACGCGGCGAGGGTGTAGATTAACTGACGCGTCCGTGGCTCGCACGCGGGCTTGCTCGGCAATGGGAAAAGCTGCTTAGCCGTTGGAGAAGTCTGCAGCCTACACCCTCTTTGGATCCGCGCAACTTTGCCCGAGGGTCTTGCACAATGCCAACTATAACTTATGCGCCATCCTCCCTCCCCCGTCCACCCCCACCCCCTGCTTCTCCTCCTTCACTCGAGAGTGGTGGCTGCATTACTCTTTCATTCGCCTCAACCCCCCTCGCGGTTTCCCTTTGCATACACGCTCGCGTGCCTTCACTGCGACACCGTGTCTGTTCGCTTTTCCTCCGCGACGAGTATGGACTCTTTCAATGACAGCGTTTTCCAAGCTGTTTTAACTCGCGACGCGTCTTGAAAACCTGTCTCAGCTGTCCGACCAAACGGATGCTGCTGGCGTTTCGACAGCTAGCCTCGCACAGTTTTACGCTTTTTCTTTCCTCTCTGCGCTTCATAACCGTGTACTGCTTCTGTAGCGCAAACGAACACCCAAGGACCACGGATAAATCGCCAAGTACTCACAGCTAGTAGACAGCGTGCAGAAAAAATAGTAGGTACCCTTCGATTTACCATTTCAACAGTTTCCCGTAATAATAAGAGCACTGGGTATATTACTTTCGCTACAGAATTTCGTCCCTCTTTTCAACTTCGATTCCAAAACCATTCTCATAGAGAAACAACCAGCTGTTTCGTAACGGTTCACCCATGCCGGATGCACGAGGGAACAGTATCCACCGCAAATACTCTCCCAAAAATCTGTATCCCAAGTTGGGAAACCCTGTTTCAGTGAAAATATCCGTGTATGCGCGGCCCGATTGACAACATTCCACCGTTGCGCGGAGGCGTGCGGTTGCAAACGCATTGCTTTTTCCGTAGCGGTTCTTCCATTCGTATTCATACACCCTTTTTATCCGCTTTGTCTTCCTTTCCCTTCTACATGGGGGATCATGTTCCATTTTCTTGTCCCCTCACTTTTTCCGCTGCATTTCTTCATTATGTCCATCTTCGTTCCCCTCATTGTTATACAGAGCGCGCCTAGAAGCTTACGTAAAATCTGACGAATAATAAAATTTCTGCGGTAAGTCTTATTCCAAATAATAAGAGCGTCTGTCTTCGGGAAATTGGACTTCCTCAATTAAATAAAAGGGGATGACTCGGTCGATGCTATAAAGTGGGAAGGAAATATTTAGAAAATTTGAACAACCCTCTAAGAGATATTGGATTAAGCCACATCTCTGCTATTGGCGACATCAAAAATATCACGCGGAACACGCGGACGTTTTTTGGTTCCATTGCCAACAGCTACTTCCCATCGACAGCTTGGTTTTTGTTTCCGAACCCTGCCGCCTCGGAAGACGGGGGATTTAGTAGCGATTGGGGTCGGAATGAACAGATTTCCCGGAGAATTCGGAGGAAGCGTGTTTCAGCCCGGAGTACACGGTGTAATTCGAAAGGTGACATCCCTCGAAATTGATGAATGAATTTCGCGGGTAGCAGAGTTGTACCAGTCACAAAGGTAATCGATTTTTAGACCAGCCACCTTTCGCGCTGCACCCCGAATCACGAGGCACCCGGGCCCCGAGTATTCCCCGACTACCCGGTGAATTATTGCCGGCGTAATTGTTTCTCCGATTCGTTTCGTATCCGTTTCCTTGGAAGCTTTGGTGGGAGCGATTACCGAACACCGTGCCGCGCCGAATTGGCTAGTTGTTCCATTGTAATTGGGAGATTAATCGTGTCAGTGACGATTCTATTTTCTCGGGAACAGCGTGGCGGGAACGCCACCGCCGCGGCGGAGGAAACAAACTGGCTCGGCGTGTCGGGGGATCGCGCGGAATAAAGATCGCGAATAATAGAGACACGTAGCTTTCCTTGCCTCTAATTAGTAGCGACGCGTCCAAGGCGGGTCCAAGCCGTTTTAAAGATACCGAAACGGGGCAACCAATGGAAAAGACTTGTCGGTGAAGCGACGACAAAAAGGCCAGCTTCTTATTCTCGAGGTCACGTCTCGAGTCTTGGCAAATCTCCTGCTCCACAGAACTTCTCCATTGTACCTCTTAAAGTCCAGGGAATAACAGCGCTGCCCGGTATATCCGGCGACTGTTCGAGGAATGGCTTTCATGCCGAGAGTGTATAATCTAGATGGGTAACGAGCGTGGAACCACGCTGGACGAATTTCGCGACGTCCCCGCGGGACCAGCAAAAGAAGAATTCTGGACAGAAACGTTCTTCGCGATAGTTTTGCTATCACCATGACGACAAACATGTATTTCAAACTCGCGAACACCGCAACACTTATTTCATTTCTTCCGTCGTGTTTGAGTGAACGCAGAGTTGCGTTGCATCTGACAATTATTCGGTACGAAAACGTTACGCGATACATTTTACCACTACCACTTGCTGATCGAAGTTGAAATTTATCTGAGAAAATTGAAGCACGGGCTACCTACCTCAGACATAAAATTAACTAGGAACATTCTCTATGAAATATACATTTCAGAGGAATGCGTTACCAAGCAACGTCTGAAAATATAATTATGGAACGAAAAACTACTCTTTCGTCTGAAATTTGTTCGTACAGTGCTATATTTTTGGCTGCATACTCGCAGCTATGTTAATTACAAGAATTTCCACGAAAACACGGGCTTCAATGAAAATATTCTGTTTCCCCGTTCCCCTTCGTTCACAGTAGTCGCCCGGTCTTCACAGATTATCTTCACCGAAGAACCAATCTTCAGCAATCAAGCCCCCTTACGTGCCCCGAGACAATTCTCAACCGTGTATAACCTTTTTAGGTACAGCGTAGAAATGGTAACGCAGCGGAGCTGAATCTTCAGAGACGAATAAAATACCTGCAATGAGAAAATTCCACGGTGAGCAGCAGCCTGCGGTAGGTTCGCTTATGCCTATATGGGTGTGTTCACTCTTCAGTGAGAATATCTCAAATGGAAAGGGACTTTTAAAAAGAGGACTCCCTCCGTAAAGATGTCGAGTTATGATAATTTTCACCCTCGGTTCGGGGGCCGGCGCGGCGAATGAAAGTCACGGGGTCGAAGATAAGGGGCGCCGGGCCGGAAGGCGGAAAAATCGTTTTTCATCAAATCAACGGGGGCCGCGCGTTATTCCCGAGCGGGAGGACGCGAGGAGGACGCGAGAGAGGAATAGAGGAAGGGACAGGATCGTTCGGGAAACGCGCGAGCAGCTCATCGACAGGGAGGATGGTGCTGGAGGGAAACGAACGGTGTCCGCGTGTGCTAACGTATCTCTATGGAAATAAAGCGAGCCGAACGGATTTACAGGGGCAGCTTTGACGTCCCTTCGCCGGAACGTGGCATTTTGTCGTAGCATCCGAACCAGCGTAAGCCACTTTCCCGGGAAAGGCAATTCGTATACGCAAATATATACATACATCTTATTCATTCGGGTTGCAATGAAATTGAATGCGTACATTTGCCTACGTCCCTTTTATCCGGTCTTTTCTCTCTTTCAGGCATTCCCTACCTTACCTTTTGATCCTCCGACTTCCACTCCATTCTCTGCACCGCTCCTTTTATCCCTTTCCATCCCTCGCGCTACCCCGTTTCCCCTCCTCTTCTCCGCTGCTCTGTTGCGCAGCCAGTCAGCCCGTGGAACTTCGTCCCGTAGAACAGAGGTTCCCCAATTATTATTATGAAGGCACAGTCCCAGCCACCACGTCCAATTATACCTCGCAGAACTAATCTGTAAGTTTCTTTGGTAAATTTCGCGCTCGCAACTGGTAACAGGATTTTAAAAGCATAACTCATCCTCCCCGCCGCGGCAGTCACGCGAACCAAGTTTCTGATACCAGAGTGGGGGCGAGTTATTGCTTCTTCGTTACGTTGATGGGAATATTAAGAACCGCCACCGTCTCCGATTAATACGTACCGTTACGACATTGCAACGAGCCACGCGCTCGTCCGCTTTACGACGGTCGTTGCGTCCTCGTAGAAGTTCCCCGTGCCCGGGATGCAAATGGCGAAAGTATACACACAGTCGCTTTCCCGGCAAAAAACGGCTCGTTAATCAGCACCGTAGATTGCTAACGCCTCGCCGAGTATTTTCACGAATTTTATAATCACTTTATTTCGCGTATACGCGTCTCGCTACACTAGATAGGATATCCAACCGTATTATCTTATTTTCCTCGCCAGAATTTTACACGTTTACGCGATTTATTTTAATCTCCCTCGGCCCGAGTTTTTTTCCAGATAACGAGTCTCCGGGAGCTGCAACTTTCTCTCGGCTTACAGGCTCATCGCGAAATACGACAAATTCCCTGCCATTCTAAACAATCCAATTAATTACAAACCCGTTGAAACTCTCCATCGATTCGTTAAACCGCGGATAAAGTAAGTCGTGTAAAAGGCTAAACGCGAAGCCACGAGGTCGCCGATATCCCAGTGGGAAAGATCATAGCTGGCAACCAAGGCACCCCGGTTCGTTTCGCATTTTTACAGTGAGCAGCGGGTTACCGAGCTCGATAAGCGTCGAAGCTCGATGCAACGGGTTACGTAAATTGAACCACGCGAGAGATATGTGTTCCTTGGCTCCACGCGAACGTAAGTAGATGTTCTCCAGCAAACTTTCACCCAGAGTAGCATTCTCTCGTGCATAGGCGTCTTGCACGATTCTCACGAATATTTGCCATGCACTCCTCTCCGCTGCAGCCATATTTATACATTCCGATACTTCCAATACCGGTATACATATTCCTCAACACACATTTCCATACGACCTTCCGGCTTCCATCAGCGACCGTCCAACTGGTCACATCTAGTATTTACAGATTCACCTACTTTCGTCCTTTTTCGAGCCTCTTGACAGCACTCCCTCACACTGTTCGCTCTTTCTAATGTTTCTTTACTTCTGAATATGTACGTTCGGATGTAACGAAATTAATTAAGCTCAACCTTAACAGGAATCTTAAACACAAAATGCTTCCTTCGTATAAGTAAAAGTAACTTCCTGTTCCATAATGCATTTCTGCCCATAACACGAGGACATTATTTATGCCGTGTACAGCGCACGTTGCGTAATGAAACTGGCCACGCTAGAAATGTTCTACGCGTTGCTACGTCGCGGCGGGTCGATGATTTTTCTGTGAAAGCGATCTCTTAATTAACCCGCAAGTTATGTAAGCTATGACTCTTGAATTAGGCAAACAAACGATTGCAGAAGTTTCGAGGCTATTGGAACACATCGCTCGCCTTCCGTTACGTTGAAAGGGAATTGTCATTGCGCTACGTCATTCCTGTCACTAGACGTTTCCCAGTCGAGGCATTCACGTGTATTTTCAAGGTGTAAGAGATTCAAATGGGCCACTTCGAGTGGCTCGCTCTGTATAGAGTGAAAGCGCGGAAGCCGGGTTGAATGTATCCTTTCCGAACAGAATCGAACACTGAGGATCGATGGAATGGAAAGTAAGACCGGTGTGCAACATTCGATACTGGACGTAGGAGAGACCTGAGAGCTGTATTGTCTAAGTGGTCGCTGAAAAGTGCAGGAAGCAATGGTTAGAAATAGTTTGAGAAATTACAAAGTGCCAATGTCAACCGAAACGAAATAAAGCGACGCGTTCGGACCGTCCTTCTGAAATGCATAGTTAATTGATAGGGGAAAGAGGAAGCAGGGAGATCGATGCAGTGGCATTGCTGCATTCTCCATCTATGTAAACTTCCCCAATTATTCGGCCAGCCGTTTGAGCGATACCGTTGACCGTGCTCGGCAACAGCAGCATTCAAATTAACTGGGTAGATTCCCGTGTTATTGTACGGTTGCATTCGCAGCACGGTGGGAAGCAAAGGGAGGAAAAAGAACGATCGGACTTCCGTTTGTAAATGACATTTTCTTTTTACCTACGCGGTATCCTACGGATGGCGAAGGGAGCAGGGGGAGGAATTACCTCGCATTTTAAGGAATTAAGTCGTGTCCAGCGGAAAATTCTTCCTCCAATCTTGTGCAAGTATGGGATTCGCTGGAACTACATTCCGAGTCCCAGAATATCTTCTTGTTTTTATTAAAATCCTGCAACTCCCGTAACAAGTTTCATAAAGATAAGGTAAATGGGTGCATTACTAAATACGCATGTAAGAGGTTTTTTTTCTTGGCACGTAGGGACAATTAGCATGACATCATACATGATATTTTCCTCTTGTTTATCGACTTGTAAGCATTATTAATTCTGTGAGCTATATTTCCGATTGTCATGCTGAATTACGTTACGAGGTTATAAAGCAAACAGAATATAAAGCTAAAGGTTGAAAGGGCTGTCTGAACTGTACTGTAATCAGCTTTCTGGAAGATAAAGCCCCGTGCAAAGAAAGATTTATCCTACAGTTTCAACTTTGATTTTGGACAAGAAATGAATGTTTGAAAATCATATCCCCCGCTACGAAGCACGTCGTGCAACACATTCATGTGTGTGCTGAAGGTTCCGGGACTTCCGGGCGACTTACGGTTCGAGGTATTTGACAGGTACGTGACGTCTGTAGAAGAGGAACGCGAAGAGGAGGGCAGCTGCGGCGATAAAATAGAAAACTAGTCGAAAGATCTTCACGATCCTGATATTGGCCTCGTCCACGCAATGCTTCTTGGCGGTGGCGGCCGCGCAGAGGACGTAACTCTCGATGTCGATTTCCGTGGCAACCGGAAATGCATCTTGGTCTTCTGGGGTGAGACGTTGCTGGAGCAGGTACACACGATTCCTCTCTGCTGACCACGGCCTCGATGAAATTGACTCAAGGGATCGAAGTGCATTACGAACTCGCCCGTGCTCTTGAAGAAGCCTGCGGAGAAGCAAAGGTTTTTACCTCGACGACTGATCTCCCCCTCCCCTAATGCCGGCCTCCTTCCAACCCTCTGTTGCCTCCCCCCTTCCCCTCCCCGCCCCGCGTCTTCCAGTTGCATCTATTTCTTTCAAGAGCAGCGTCACTTCACTTCACCCGACCCGTCCCGATTTCCCTCCAACTCGTTTTATGCGACAAGTTCCACGCATCCTTCACCTTCCTCCTACTCCTACTCCTCCGACATAAGCGTGCCTCCATTCCGTTCGATCTAGCACGCGAATGTTTACCGCTTCTCGAAATGTCAACGCTCGACCCTCGAACAGACGCGGACGACCGCGACAAATGCAATCAAATCCGGGATGTCAATAAAAATTCGAAACTACGAGAAAACTGCGGATATTGAGTGGCCACCGGCTCCAGACGTTGCCACTCGCCGAACACGACCCTTTGGCATCGGCTAATTAAAATTTCATCGCCCTTCACTAACCGGTTACTCGCGTGTCCACCATTGAAACATTCCGCGGAATTCTCTCTATATGCCTCTTCTAGCTTTGCGGAATAACAACAGAGGCAGGCTGTTGGTTCACGGTATACAGTATACACTGTCGTCGGAGCTACTCACTTATTGACGATCGAATCTGTCTTCGCTGACACGCCCGTGGATTTGTAATTAGTCAAAAGTATCGGTTGCTTAATCGCCTGGTATAATTAGACACAGAAGCCGAGCCGTAATTTCCACCGACTGATGAACGGGCTTTAGACGTCGCGCTCGAAACAACGCGCACCCACACGAGTGCATAGATCGATGCGATTGACTCTGTATCGGTTCCCGAGGGTCGGAACTAATTGCAGAACTTGTCGAATGACGGCTGATGTTTCGGGGGTAATAAGGAGTGGCAAGTTCTATGAGGTGAACTCGGTGCATTGACTTTATCGGATTTACAATTACCTGAGCAGAATTCCCGAGGAAATGCGTGCTTAAAAGTTGAGAGTTTGTTTGCTGTTACGGTATTAACGCTAGGTATATCGCGACTGTTCTATCGAGAGTACATCATCAATAATAGACGGTAGAGAGGAAATTGGTAAAAGTTTCAGCTGGTGTATTGGGGGCATGCATAAAGTGTATAAAGGGTAAATGGACGGAAAAACGTCTTCCGTTTAGCGTGACGACGGTACAGCATATTTCATAACTAGAGTACAGAGCCCGATAGGCAATAGAGAGAGTTCCATAGCTCTCTAAACTTTCCATAGACAACGATTAAACTCTGTCGACAGGAGCGCGAAGAACGCGCGACGAAAGCGACCGCGTGAACGTTTCCGTTGAAAATGTAAGTTGCGAACGGCGCGGCGCGGCCCCGCAGTTTCTTCGCGAACTGCTGGCTGGACAGAGAATCACGCTGAGGGAAAAGTTAAAATCGCGCGGACCAGTTCCCCGCTGGCAAAGAAACGTATTTCAATGAGAGAGCCGTCAGGAATTTTCGGGAAGTTTCTCCGTCGCCGGACCAAACTCGCGATTTTTAAAAGCAATCAGAGACCGAGCCCGCAAGTTTCCCCGCGGGAAAAACGAGTTCCCTTTCGGCTGTTTGTCTTTTTGCCTCCCTCGATCCTACCCCCGCCCTTCCCCACTGTCCCGTCGAATACCGCGGAAAACGTGTTTACTTTGGCATTCGGCTAAATCGTAGTTTGAGACAACTTTTACTTTTTTACGATTGCATCGCATTTGCCAAGTGTGCCGCGGTCTTTTCCCAGCGTAGCCTTCTGCAACTGAGTGCATCCCGTGCGCCTCCGCGAACACTGTGATCAAACTTTCCTGAAAATCTTTCTCAATGGTTCTTTCCGGCAACTTCAGCCGCGGATTCCCCACCCACCCCCCCCCCCCTCCTTCGCGGGCTCGCTCGCGTCGGATAACTCAACTCCGTTTCCCGGGAATTCATTCTCAAGGGTCGCGTACGTACAGACTCCGAGTCCCCGGCTTTAGCGCGTCGCGTCGCAATGGAAATTGACTAGAAATTGCGAACCGTGCGAATCGCGGAATATAATGAACTGCCAAGAAGAATTCTACCGCTCGATGGTGGGAGCGAACTTTCCCCATCGAGATTGTCCACGATTACAGAGCAACTCGGGATCGCGCAAAGTTTCCGATCGACGTGGATTTCATCGGCTCTCCGGCTGAATAGTCGCGGTGCCCTTTCGCAAATTTCCCTAGGTTCGCTGGAAAGTAACTTCTCGAGTGTCAACAGAGTCCCTTCGAACTCGATAACCGGGCAAATCTCGGATATCGTGAATTTCCAGTTCGTTATACCTCTTCTTCGCTCCGAGCAGGCCAAGAATCGTGTCGCAAAGCGCGGATGGCAACCATTCAAAGAACAGCACCAAAAGCCAATGCAGGACCGCCACAGACGTCATTCCGCGCAGCCCAAAAGTCGGGTATGCAAACTTTCGATTGCCCCGGCTACCCTGCTTAACCAGGTCGTTCCATGTGCAGCCGATCGGTGCCGCATTGTATACCACTGCCCCCTTCATGTCTTTCCTATGGTAACAGACACAACAATCACATAAATATGTTCCCGAATTTAAGAATAAGCAATATAATAATAAAAGAATAGTATAAATGAATAAATGAATACAGCATATTACAACGCGACTGTGCTCTTAGCATGCTGTTTAACGACTCTGTGATAGGGATGCCGATTTCAAAGATCGATTTTTTTGTCGCGATTTTCGATCTTTTAAATCGATTCTCAAGACAGAGATTGATTCGAAGATTGTATTGCAAGTGCAAGCATTCGCTTAAGAATAAGTAACGACTATGAATACCGGCCTTTATATTTTTTTATTATAATGAATCGATCTCGATGAAATCGATTTTTTAGGTTACGATTTTTTACGAATCGATTCTTTGCACAACGATCTGAATTGAATCGAAAACTCGATTCTACGGGAAAGATCGGCATCTCTACTCTGTGATCGACCCGAACGCCGACGACCGCCTCGATTCGACCGTCTTCGCCGAACTTCGTCCTCCGCCGACCTCCGTCTTTCGCGCGACAATGTATCGCATTCCTGCCGTTACTATCGTTCCTACGTATGTATAGTAATTCGATTCTTAAGAAATTCGAAGGAATGCTGCACGTGCGATACAATTACAGTCAAAAATTAATTGAGCCCGCAGCTCTCCGCGTTTAAAGGGTACGTTCTATAGAAAGAACAGCCCTAACGCGGGATATGCAGAATACGTGACGAATATAAAACTCCATTTTGCTATGGAATAAATTGTGGTCGTTGAACTCCAGCCCTTCGTCACAAACGCTTTCCTTTCGAAAACGAACTTACTAAGGCCCGAAGTAGCAGAACAACAGTTCGTTCTTTCATTATCGTCGCAATATCATTGTCGGCGTCCATTTCACTGGGACAGGAAGCAGGGTATATAAAATCCTTTACCGCACGAACAATTTACCCTTTTCTAGCTGAATTCCTTTCTTGGATTATCGCATAATAAACTGGAAGCTACATAATGCCAGCGATCTAGCGGTTCATTAACAATACCGTTTGTTAATCAACTGACCCGTGGAATTGTTTTGGGTTTCAAGGAGCCTCGAAAGAATAGAAGTGGGAAGCGGTAGACTGTTCATTTGGATAAAATACGATTCTTTTCTCTGTGTACCTATGTATTTGAAGTTGGTATATAAAAATGGCAAAGTGATCCTTACTTCCAACATGCGAATACCTGCTTGAGTTATATGTGCTTCTGGGAGAATCCAATCCGCGGAATTAAATAGAATTGTAAAGCTGCTTTAACTATGTTACCAGGTATGTAACATGAAGAAAAAAAAACGCAGCAGTAGTTGCGCGTAATTCCTCGTGGAACAATAGCCAAGGCTATTTGAACCGGTAAACCGCCTTAATGCGACCTTCCGCCGACGCTGCTCGATGCCCCAAATGTTGTGCGCTTAAACTGCTACCTTTACCTAGTCCCCTCAAAAGAGACTGGCATGCTCTCATAAAACGAAACCGCGTTCATTTAACGTAAACTTTAATTGCAACGTTTTATGGCTCCAACAGCGAGGGAGCCGGCTGTAGGCATAAAGACTCACGATTTCCCACTGCCGCCTCAATCGTTTCACCTTTAATACGACCTGCGGTTCCACGCGGCGAACAGCTTGTTTAAATTCTACCTAATATTTCCATTACGCGAAATGTTCTAAAGCAAACTTCGCGATCGATTATTTAACTCTGCTCGCCGCGGTTTACATAAGAACGGGTGAACGAGTCGCGCGTACGCCGTGCAACGTTTTCCTCCGCGTTGATTAACTTTCTCCCACGTTCGTACTAGAATCACTGAATACCGTAACGAGGGTGAAATTATTCCAGCATTAGCAATTATTACGCGAAGCTAACTTATGTAAGTAAACGTCAATTTTCTAGATCAATGTTTTCTGTCGAGCGAACTGTCAGCAATAGTGATATGACTGGGTGGCTTCGAAGTGAACCCGCCATCCTGACTTACTTAAATTTCTGTATACCTACTGCACCTATAATCGTAACAGTATTTAGCGGAATCGCGCGGGTTTAGTAGAGAAAGTGGAACACGCGAAAGGAGGGGAACATAGTCGACGGGCAAGGGGAAGAGTAGGATGAAGAGAGCACTTACGCGGTGGCTCGTTCCCAAGCAACGGCGATGAGGGTGTTGACCGTCAGGTCGATTGGAATGATTTCCGCTTGAAGCTCAGACTTGCCCAGGGCGAGGCCAGCTCCTACCAGGAATGCTGTCGAACCTTTGAGGACGTCCACGTAACCGGGCCCGGGCTCGCGGTGAGCAGGGCCAACCAGCGGAACCCGCACCACAGCTATCGCTCCATCAGGCACGCGTTCGTTCTGCAACGACTCGGTGATCTGTCCTCTGTGCCGGAATATGCTCGAGACCCCGACCAACACCTCCAGCCCGGGCAGCTCTTGGCAAAACTCGTACACCACGTCGTGTGGCCCTGCCGCGTGAAACGCCACGCTGACACCACGCAACAGTTCCTTGTCCTCTTTGCTCATGCCGAGTCCATCGTACAGTAGATTACCCTCCAACGCCTTCACGCGAGAAATCGCGTCTGGGTCCTCTGTCCGTAGCCTCTCGAACCTGTGGCAAACGAATGCGGTACTCGTTGTTTGTCGTGTTGGATATCGGCCAGCTTTCAGTCGGGTATCAAATTCGATAATATTCCGAATTATGAGCTGCTCTCGGTTTCGCGCAGGTCGTGGGAAAGCGCTCCGTGTTATTGGATGGGAATTTCAATCGCTGTTTGTGCTACTTGATCTTTAATATCCAGTATACTAGTAACAGGTTAGACACGTGACTGAGTTGAAGAATTTGTCCCTACAAGTCCTCTTTAACATGCCCTTCGTTCGGTAACAGCAGCTTTCGATTCTCGGTACGCTTCCCTGCCCGAGACACGTAACGCGCGAAATTGTGGGCAAACACTGTTTTCAATAACAGCTGAGGGCGTCTCAGGCACACTTCCACGCCCCCAACTACGGATACTCTATTATTGAACGACTATGCACGCCATAACCACGGGGTCCGCTATCCTATCAGCAGTTTGTCGCCTGGAACATCTAATTTCCGAGGGGTTCAAGATGCTTGAACCGTATTTCTGATTTTAGCCTTTAATTTTTTACACGCTTGGTATCGCTACGTCGCTAGTTATAATCAATGATTAAGTAGTAACCTACGCTTAATTCTTTTCAATGCCATTACAATATTTTAGTTTTCCACCAGTGATCCACGCGTTACGGGACGTCTTTGAATTTCTGCGAAAAGAAGTGCAGAATTGCCGCGAAAGGAATCAATGACCGATAAGCACGAAAACACCTCGAAACGACTCGTCCCTGTGGTTTTAACTGTGCAGTATCATTCGATTGGCGGAACGAATGAAGCGCAGAGATTTCTCCGGGGAGCGTCGCTTCGCGGATTTTAATTTCGCGAAATTTCAGGCGCGTCGACGAATTTCGCGCGGAGCTGGTAGACGGAGGATCCCTCGTCGGTGCGGAATCCTCTTTATAATCGCGGCAGAAAGGGCACCGACGCGTCGGGGAACGCGTGCTAATGAAAATAAATTTCCCCGCGCCGCAGAAAATACCCGACCCGGCCCTTCGTTGCCGTGGTTGAGTTTTGCCTCGCGTGTCTTACGATGCAACTGGGATCGTTACGGTGGACGATCACGTAACGCCGCAATCCAATTTATACGTCTACAAGCGTATACGTACGTGATGCCCGTGCATTTCTCGGTGATGTTGCACGTCGTCCTCTCGAATCAAAACATTAGAAAAAGGGAACAAGCTGCGCCGTGACCCTTCGCTCGAGTAATGGTCGTCTGGAGGATTTTACTCGGGTAATTGTGCGATTAATTTAATGACAGGTTAGCTCTTAATATTCCTTTAAGCAGGTTTGCCAGCCCTTAGTTTCATGTTCCATTCAACGTAGCCGTTTGAAGGATGAATCAATTTCAAGTCACGAAGCAAGTACCTTCAAATCTGAAGGATCCTGTGTTACGAACACTGAACGGGCGATAAACAGGCATTCTATAATTCGCTTCGAAGGAAGCAGATAATTATTTGCTGCAGTATCGTGCACGAAATTGTATCTCGAGCGAGGCTTACGTGTCACCGATAAAATGCAATTAATTGCTGACGATGTTTCAACCATTTCTTTTATTCTTGGATAACTTGCCACGTAACTGTGCCACGTCAATGATATTAAAGCGATAAACAAGAGTTATTTCTATGCTGGTTCCCAATAGGTACTTTTCGTTTAATCCATAGAGGATGAATAATTCTATCCCCTTTTTGACTGTACCTATATTTGAAAAGACTGAATGAAATGGCACAATTCCTGGCAATTCATTGGCACTAATCCCCATCCCCTAGTGTGTCTAATGAACTCTTGATTAGAATGGAGCGCTGTAGCATCTAACGAATGGTTGATTAAAGTCAGACGCAATATCTAACGAATATGCAACCACCGACTGATTACACTGCCACGATACACTGTGTAACGAAGGATCGAATGCAGAGGGACCTAGAGAGAAACAAATAATCGGAGAAACAACCTCGATCGTTACGCAAACTAAAATGTTACGGAGAAATAATTTGCTTCTCTCTATCAATTTTACTGCATCAAATAGTGAATCAAACTACTTTTTTTTTTGTTACGTAAAAAGTACTCTATATAAAAATTCGACTTGCAGCGTAGAATGCTTTCGTTTTATAATATACAACGTTAAACCAAACAATAGCAAAGCTGGAAATAATACAGAACGCCAATATTTACCGTTGCTTTCCCCCGCAGTAAATGTTTCCGTTGCATCGTTATTAAGCATCGTTATAAAATAAACTTTTGCCGATGTAAATATCTACTCGCCAATACTTCCAGTCTCAATCGTGCCAATTTACTGTAGCAATCTTTATAATGCTCATTAAGTAATTATACAAACAACCTTTGCACTGCACCCCGATGCAAACATTCAACGATAGCTTAATGTAAATAATTGCAAGGAATATGGAGCAATTGATATGCACGGCAGCACCATCTGATCATAGTTCAGGACGACCGGCGCGCCCGTTTGCATTAATTAACTGCACAAACATACGTATTTTCAGCAAACTTCATTACCGCTTTGTAACCATTTACTGTATCGAATATCCACTACAGTCTATAAACAGGTCTTCGAGGGACTTTGCAAATCCCTGCAAATTAACATACATTACTATTCCCGCAAAATCATTCTCGCCCAACATAATTAAACGTAAGCTTCACTATTTCGATCCTAAATGTAGTCCAATTAATCCTCTGAAAAATTTTCAATTTCAATTCCCACTGAATTTTCCCCATACTAGCTTGGCACAAATGAACTGCCATTCTCTGTAACTTCAAATTCTGTCAATTTGAAATTGAATGGAAACGCGAAAACAATGTTTCGACAAAGGTATCGTAGTGGACCGTGGGAACAGATAGCTCCATGTTTGCACACTGCATTGCAGAATATAGAATTTACAAAACCTGTTACCAGGTAACGAAAGCCGTCACGTATCGAGAATAACAAGAACACGACCTAATGCGGGAAACAAAGTTGCAGAAACGTTACGTGTCCCTAAAGTTTGATCGAATAGAAAATTTTCACGTGCACCAACCGATCAGAGGGGCAGATAGTCCGTTTGCGATTGAAAAAAGGAACGGGGGAAGCAAAGTTGGCGTTCATACCGAGGCGACAGGAAGATCTTCTTGATCCTGTCGTCTTTATTGAAGCCGTTCCTGGATCTGATCACTGCATAGACTTTGACGTTGGGGAAGGAACGGAGGATCTTCTCGAGGAACGCCCGACCCACGTCACTGGTGGCTCCTGTTAGCAGGAGCTCGCGGTCCGCGTACCAGTCGCGCAGAGACATGCTCATTGACTGACTGATGGGAAAAGAAAGCAGCGGCAGCACGCTGCTCCACGTTGCAGCCCGCCCGGCGTTCACTCCGATCGCTATGCTGCCGGCTTTCCTTTGCCATTTCCAACGCTATCGCGTTCTAACGCTGGCTCCTGGAAAGCACTGGGAGGCACGATCGGAGCATGGTGCAGGAGACTGCGGTCCCCCGGTATCTAGCAGAATCGAGGAAATTGATTCCCGAGGTCGACGCTCCGCTGACGCGCGAACAAACTGCTCCTTTCGGCAGGGGTGCTTTCTCTTCCCCGGAAATTCTGATTCCAGGGGTTCGATAGCAACTCTCGACGCGTCGTTCGTTCGACAGTTGGTGGGTAACAAAGTGGAAATTGCGAGGCTCCTCCTCAGCCTCGAAAACATTCGGCACGCGGAACGGTTACATTCGGATTCAGTTACCTTCGCTAATTTGCCTGCGGATTTACCGATTTCACAAGTATCTACTCACTACTTAGGTAGCGGTGAGGAAGAACCGCCAACCTGTATATCAGTGAAATTATCTGTTAACCGTGTTAAAATTCTCTGTGACGTTCAGCTAGTTTCTGCTACGATCCAGGATATTAATAGGAGACTCGTTTCATAAACCGATTTAATTCAACCGGAAGGTTAATAATATTCCGTGCACAGGTTTCCTCTTAATGTGGTATATATCGGTGCTGTTGTTGCAGTCTAAGCAGCAACGATACTCGAGGATCAGTCCTTGATCGCGTTCAGACGCCTCACAGACGTTCGGGGGCATCTTCATGTAAATGAGGCTACCGGTACGTTTACCAAGATTGCCAACAACGCAGAGTTTGCATGAAATCGAGCACTACGTGCTCGCACCGCCGAACGAAGAGTTTGAATATTACGCGTTTATGCGCTTACAGACATCCTAACGCATCCCCAATGGCAAACATAGAAGGATATAACATTATCATCTTGAATTGGGTGGTCCCGAACACGTGGTAGGGAACGCGGAACAATTCCATTTACTGCATCCTGCCGCGAACAATGTCTCGTTTCCATAATCGTATCGAGTACTCAAAAACGAAATTTGAATGCAGCTATCAGTTTTGTCCCAACGGGATAAAATCGTTTCACAGCAATAAAGAGGGATTCTGCTTTCAATGGCGCTAACTATAATACACGATCAACGTTTTCACACGTCGATTTTACTGCTTCGCCTTGAATTTTCGAAACACCTACTCGCGCCCGAGAAAGGAGAGGCGTTAAGGAGAATTCGCGTCAGGCACGGCAGCGAGTGAACTCTCCAAATAAATATTAAACGGCTCACCGTGGAACTTGCTCGTGGCGTGGGGCAGAATAACCTCGGGGGGAATGAAACAATCATTAATTTGCATTTAAACAACGAAAATGGTCCAGCGGGCGTATGGTGTCGCGGAGTGACGTTAATACACTCGGCGAATCGGAGTGGTGACGCTGAATAATTATAAACAGAGAATCCCGGAACATCGGTAGCCCGCTGGTTTTTTTTTCACCTTTCCGGCTGGTCGACGCACGATTTTCCTGTAACTTTCCCGTCCACCATCTCTCTTTCCCCTCCCGCTTTATTTCCATCCATGAATATGTACATTTTTGCTGCACGTTCGCGCAGGTGTTTCGCCACACCGCCGGCTATTCACCTAGGACGTGCCAGTTATGCGTTGTTTTCGAATGCAAAATCGGGGCCAATTTGAAGGAAACCCCGCAACTAGCGGGGCGAAAGATGCGTCGGCGGACGTTCTGATGGACGTTCGTTATCAAGGAACGTCGATAGCAATCTCATCCTCCCTATCGATGACACTGTTTGCTCCCATCACGGGTGTGTTTCGGTCTGCCACTCACTTTCGTCAGTTCTTTCCCGATATCCGCGAATTTTGCCTCGGACGTTCGTTTCGCGTATTTTCAGTATTATATTTTCCGCAAGAAATCCGTCTTCGCGCGATAATTCGGCAATGAGTGGCGTCCGAGTGCTGGCGCCGCGAATTATAAATAGAACGATATCCGTTACTCGACTTAGGATGGCTATCGCAATTACCGTAAGCGCTATCAGGATTTGCAATTCCGATGGCGAGCCGGAGTTCCGGAGTCGATATCGATTGGTACTTAATAGAACGCCGCCGTCCGAATTAGGACCAAACGAGATTAGAAAATCTTCGTTAGCATAAGTGATAGAATTCAAACGGGGAATTGGTGAAAAGTTTGATCTAATCGCGAGGAAATTGAAACGGGAAGGAAAGTTGAACCGAATAGGATACAACGTCAGGCAGGAATTAACGCTTCAGAGTTGGATGTAACGAAGCACGAAAGCGATAGACTATTTTCACGTACTATCGATTACGAAACACGCGAGTGTAGTTGCAAAATTACGTCACCGTTTCATGTACCCGCTACCTCGTCGAGGGGGACGTGAAAAGAACGTTACCGTTGAACTTTTTGTGGATTCGCTTTGCCGAGATTCGCGGACTCGAGTCGAAATCATTGCGTCAGTCGACACAACGTGAGTTAATTGCCGTAAATTAATAACCGTTTCGATGCGACGCGGAATTACAGCCGGAATGGTGTAACTGGAGGAAATATCGTAACCGGTCGGAGAGGAGGGCTGGGAGCCGCTACAAAAGCGAAACAGTTGATTTCAGCACGTGTAAACGAGCGAAAATTTTTAATTACGATTCGTCCCCGTGATTGCGCCCCGGATTACCATGAAACGTAGTATTGCTTGTCCACCTGCATTCTCGACAGAATCGATCCGTCGCGTTATTACATTGCTCGTTACGGGAAAGTCCGGGTCGACAAAGAAGCGTGAAAGTGTTTCAGAAGACGTCTCGAAGTGAGAAGATTCGATGACCTCGTGGACGCGTATTGTGCAAGAGACCAAGTCGCTACGATACGGTACCGCACACCGATACCGAGACGTGTCAAGGTGCACGCAAAATTAGAATTTTAAATTCGATCCAGGTATAGCTGTTTAGCAAGAAATGTTTTACAGATTACTGCCTCGGTACGGCGACGCCGCCCCGGCGTCGCGTGTTAACTGAACGAAGGTGCAATTACCAGCTGTGCTATAACAAACAAATGGATACACATCGTGCTTCCAATTTGACCAGCGCAATCTGTATTTCTCGATACTTCCGATTACGTAAATGTAACTGTCGCTGCAGTCCAGCGTACAAGTACACACAGGCTGTTTCAGGAATATTGTTTTGCAGAAACTGAACTGTGAATGTGATAGAATTCGTATACCTAAGGAAAGAAATTAAGGAAACCTATTAGGTGACACGTTGAAATTCTTGAAATATCGATCATTTCGTTGCAAGTGCAATGGAATAAAAAGACATTACAACCTAGAAAATACATGCAAAATCTGTACCAAAGTTTTGGTGCACCCTGTATAGGTAAATGTGTGTCGAACCGATCTGGTTTCGCACGTAATCCTTACACGTCGAGGCTCTGGTCGTAAAACCTGCCAGAAACCATGCTTCGTAGTTTAACCTTTGAAATCTGACAGACTTATTGTACCGTAATGCGAGTATCTTTTATTTATCCCGTTCATTTCATTCAGTATAACCAAGAAGCTCCAGCCGCATCTCGTAAGTTTGATATTTCCAAAGATTCTCAACGCAACACTTGGTTGGTCGCGTCCCGCGTGCCAAATAAGCAATCGCGGCTTTAACGAGCTGCAAGGAACACAGAAGTTTCGCGGATTAAATATATTAAGAAGCTTTTCGAAAATACGGATGTCGAGCGGGATTTTAATTTGTAAGAAGCCCGGAAGGTACTTGGCCAGGATTAAATCTTTTTATAAAGGCAGATCCGCGCGGAACGCGTAAGAACAAATTACAAGCGAAGTTAAGAATTTCCCGTGGAACAAACTCTACCTGCTCGAATATAAGAAAAAAAGAGAGGAGAGCGGAAAAAGTATTACATCGAATTAAAGTCAGGGCGGAAGTATGCCGTGAATCTCTCGAACGCCGACGAGCATTTCGTTCCTGTTTAGGGTAAATTTTCCATCGTGAACGGTTTACGTGTAAAATGACCGTGTCCCTTTCAAGCTGCTCCCGTGAAGAGCGCTCAAAGGCCGGAAAAGGGCTAATAGCGTACAAAAGTAACGACGTCCTTAAAGCTGCCTACGCATCGCCAGCCTAATTCCTTAAAGTGCTCTTTCGGTACGTTAAATCACTTTATCACATGCTACGCTGCGCCTTCCTTTTTCCACCGTACAACTCATTCTGAATGGTTAACACGCGATATAAGAGTCGCCGCTGAAAGATCACCTTTCCGAACCATTACTGCTGGCAAACGTTCGCCACCTGCCCTCAGAAACGGTTCGCCGTTGGAATGGTTTTTTGATAACGATGACCTTCAAGTCCCCGGAGCTCTGACTCGTGTCGTGGCTTGCTTCAAATCGCCACCTTCGCACTCAATTTTGCACTCGTGCCAAGTCTTCCACGGTTAATTTAATCTTTATGTCGGGCTAACTTGATGATATACGATTATCCTTGCTAGCTGCCTAACCATCGTGCCACGGGCTTCCGTTTCGCGCTTACGGCGCTTACTGTTACTCCCGTCCATGCCTTTTATGCTAAATACCGCGAACCATGGGGAAGCATCGTTTTTCCCTTACAAAGGGAAACAACCGTCGAGATGGGCCATTCGCGATACCGTACGGCTCCGGGTGCGCGAAACACACGGAATCGCGCTATTACGCGGCAAGATTAAAATTTGAATTGTTGCAGATACAAATTTCAACGTCCCGCGAGCCATCCAAGGTATCCGCTGCTTTCTAAACAGTATTAATGCAGGTTACGGGCCTGGCACGCGTTATTATGTACACGACGAGGGTAAACGTGTTCTTAGCCTGATTAATCTAGTTGCACAAACACCCGCTAATTTCCCTCGTTTTCACGGCACGTGGGTTTAATCGTAAAACACTGCAGTAAATACGCTCTGCTTTTGGGAAGCACGTGCAGCGATCAAGTAGGAAACTGAAAACTGCTTTATGATTGTTTTATTACTGTTATAGTCGATATACCTGCTAATAAATGTCATCGATACATTATATTAAATGATTTGAACCTTAAGAAGAAAAGTCTTCCGAGCTCGAAAACACGTAGTTATTTTAAACGATGGCAATTATCGGAAGGAAGGCCGCGTAATTGATCGACCGACAATTGCCAGCCGATCTTGTGACCGTTTTGACGATCATCTCGATGACGCTGAACGTCTCCGTCTCGTTTGACGCGGCCTCGACCGCTGCCAACATCTCTTCTACAGCGGAGTTAAGGGCACACGCTCTCTGCTCTCGATCGTAAACGTAGCCGAACCTGCAAATGCACTCGTAACCGCCTGGCATGTTGATGCAAGTCTCCCCGTCGTCTGGCGAACAACCGTGCTCGCCGCGGCTGCACTCGTTCACGTCCACGCAGAGGCCGAACCTCGATGACCATTCGTAGCCAGGCTCAAGACACTCGCAGCTGATATTTATCTGATTCGCCATCAAGCTCAGGAAGTCGCGATTTTCTTGCTCGTGTAAAGTGCACGTTCTGTGCGCTGCAAACGAAGGCGATCAATAATGTCAGAGCTTGAAATCTTGATCTATAAGATTCTCATATACGTACGTATATGTTGACAATTCCTACGTGAAATTAACCGTGTACAAAGTCTTTAATCGTCCTGCTTTGCAGGTAGTGCTAGAAAGGCAACCATACAGTTCAAAACACCTTGGATAATTGGTAAACAGGTTTGTAATGATGATTGGCTTATAGAAAAATTGCAGCTCCCTTGGGCCACTTCTAACCGCGTCATTCTACTAGCGATTAACGCGTTGTCAATAGGTCGCAAGAAACGAAAGCAAGAAAACGTACGATGTGACTACTTAGGTGGATCGGCGAATTACCGGAGAGCTGTAATTATAACAAGAACGTTCTACGCGGGAGAAATTATTCAATGCCCCAGAATGAAATTAGCCAAGGTAGGTTATACCGAAATGGGAGCAATCCTCTTACAGCATGAGTAGAAGGTGATTTCTACACACCCGCTGTGTTCCCAGCGTAGCAAGGATTGAGCGGCGACTGGTAACAATCGGTCATGGATCGTATTTGCTTCATAGGGCAACAATGATCAGGGCAGAAGCTATAAATGGCGCAGCCGTACGGCTTCGTGTCATCGGCTCGGGGATCCTGGTTGTGACCTCCGTATTCGATCTGACAGTTGGCGTGATTGCCACAGGACTCTCCGAAAATGCTCAGCTCCGGTACGCCGAGCATCGTGTACCAGCACATGTAATAACTCACGGTGCTGCGCCACTGAAATCGTTCTAAGTCAATGTTCCTTTGTTTTTCATCGCGTCGATGAAGCAGAACTAATAGCGAAGTAATCGTGTTTGACACGCAATGGATACAGTAGAAAGTAAAAGAATTATTCAAGGGACAAATATATCAGCGGTACATTGACCGATTACTTTCCATCTTGATTGAAAGGTCTCTCGAGGAAACTGGGTACTTGCCTATTGGACCTTGAAAGGGAACCATGGTTAGACTGTCACGTTTTTGAGCCGCCATACAATCCTTCTGAGCAGCCATCACCTGATCGGTGTTCACTATAACATCCCATTTTTGTTCGTTCATAATCGTGACGGTGTCGTCCTCCCGCCTTAGAGCAGTGAGCTTAATGATCCTCTCGAGATACTTGAGACACTCGACGAAGCTCGCGTCACAATGCCTGTATACGCAATCAGATCGAAGCACTTGAATTCTTGCGATTTCTGCATCACGGTTTCTGTGCCAACGGCGTATCAAACTGTTTAACTGCTCATCCACATCACATCTCACCGATCGGGATTAAAACAGATTACGTTACATTCGGTGGCGTTTCATCGGAACCAATGAAGGATAGTAAGAGTGCGCGAATAACGTTTCTCTTTTAATCTGATAATTCCACCACTTATGGAGAAGTGACTGCCTCCGGTTACAGAGTTGCGATTACGCTAAAAAATTTAATTAACTCACGTCCGGCGGCATAATCATGGGATTGTTTATGTTGCGTGTTGGAAATTGAATTGTGTAATCAATTCAGCTCCCGATTGTAAACAGTCTATTGCAAACGAATTAATTAAAGAGGAGCTGTAGCTAGTCCGCGAATGGGACGTGGATTTTGCTTTGTGTGGCAATATTGCCTCACGCGTTGTCATAACATTGTCGAAACCCGGTAATTATGCCAGGAAGTTATCGAGCGCGTTTCGGCGACGTAACTATCGAATAATTCAGTATCGATGAACAGAGCATCGGATCAGGCTCGGTATCGAGTTAATACCTACGCACTTCCCAATGCAAAGACCTCAGCGGCGGTTTCGGGAATTCCTCGTACAGTCTGCTCGGCGAGTCCTCCGGCCTCTTGTAATAACGGCGATCGTAGTCCTGGAACTTGTGCGCCCGGATGTAATAAGCGACGTCTCGGATGATCTTGTTCTTGTCCCAGTTTGCGTCCCAGTCCTCGGTGGCTTCTTCCACGTCTGGCACGTCGGTTATTTTTATGTTGGGATCCATAACCTGTTCCGTCATTGGTACCGTCACCATTTCCTCCTCCTCCTCCTTTTCCTCTGCCTTAGTTTTCTCGTCTGTAGCCCCCGTCGTCGTTGTTGCAAGTGGCAACGTTTCGCCCTCCGAATTGCAAAGTGCATCAAGGATGTACACGTGAAAAAATGCGTACAATATTATCCTCATTATTCACGGCACCTATAGTACTGTCGATTATGTATTATTTACTTGAATCCAACTTCACTACCCTCGAATCTATCACACCTAGGATGCTGTTAAAAACAATTCCTTTAAAGATCGTAACTCGACAAGCATGAAAATTTGGATAATCTTAGAAATTTGTAAGATAAATTACGAGCCAGGGAGCTTCCTGACAAAGTTCCTAGATAGTCCTAAATCAGATGCAGGTACTCTGCGCAAGAACGATCGCTCATTTCGATGCCCGATCTCTAAAAGGGTTCGAAAATATCGAAGTTTCGGATCGACAGTCAGAGCCCATTTGGCCGAGTCTGGTTCGACATCGCAGAGGCGGTCGGTTCTTACGGGCGTATTTCGTTCTTTTCTCAGATTGGCGAGCAAATGTTGACCCAGTTTCAGCTTTGGATTGGACGTTACCCGCTCTTCCGAAACTGCTGACTAGAATACGCGATGAGCGAGAAGTTAGGGTGGTTGTTACGTTGTCTTTCTCCCACGGGGAGGATCATCGGCCACCCGAAATTCATGCTGCAAATACAATTTTCGCATCCCCGAATGTTTTTCTCCGAAGTTTCATTTTTTTATCGCCTGTGCTTTCCCGTGCAAGATAACGTCGAAACGTGAGCTTGTCAACCTGTTGACCGTCATTCGATCAATAGAGTTTCAGGGCAGATCTAATCGTCCATATGTGTAATAATCGTAATTTGAAAGAATTAGGTTCTACTTTGAATAATCGGTTTGAATTTGCTCGAGTTAATTTAAACTGTGCGCTAAGTAGTTCTAGGTAGAGGCGAGGTGAGAGAAGATGAGTGAAAAAACTTCTGTTCTACCGATTTTTCTTTTTAGATTTCAGTTTCCTGTATAATAATCCTACTTTCCCAAGAAGAGATCTAAAATGTATAAGTTCAGACGACGGTTGGAGTGAGAAATTGATAAGCTGCTCGTAATTCAACGAGGAAGAAGATAGAGATTTTAAGGTGAAAACCTCGATTATCATCGCGAGAATGCATAGAAAGTCGCGTTTGTGTATGTACAATTGTACATACAAAGTGTTACGTGAAATGTGCCGCTTTCGAGCGCTGCAATTGTCCAATCGCTCTTTAATTGGCAATTTGAGATAAGATTGAAATACAGCGTGCAATCGATGCGAAAGGAAACGCTATCTGGGTAGCGTTGAGACCAATCTAATGGGACGGTGCAAAACCACACCGAAAATTCGATACTACCGATTCCACCCGTGCCGCGGGACAATAAACTGAAATGGGAGAAACAGTTTACTGTCCCATAAACCTATCCGCGGGCTCGATAAAAAGTGTGTTCCTAGAAAAAAAAGATTCACTTCTCAAACGCCTAGTGTTCGTTATACGCTCAAGAGTGAAAAATCTGTACGTTTTAAAAGTCCCGAGTCCTCTTCGGTTGATCTGAGATTTCTCGAAGCTACTCTAACCGGCAATATACGTACACCAGTTCTTACGTCGAGCTGGAAGGATTGCAAATAACGAAAGCGTAGGGGTAGGGGAAGGAAGGGGGGGGGAAAGTCGATGAATGCAGAGCATAATCGAAAAG
Organism: Andrena dorsata; assembly: GCA_929108735.1. Taxonomy (NCBI): domain Eukaryota; kingdom Metazoa; phylum Arthropoda; class Insecta; order Hymenoptera; family Andrenidae; genus Andrena; species Andrena dorsata. The sequence goes on along the minus strand of OV815488.1, from coordinate 77,162,561 downwards.
GAAAGCAAAGCACGGGTGACACGGTTCTTTGAGTGTTTCACGGAAATAAGGAAGGAAGGAGGGTACGTATAACCGGCTGTCGCAATAGCGAAATCCATTTGACGATTGGAAGCTTCCGCGCACCTTTGATACACTTCGTTCCGCGAAACGATGAACCATAATGGAGAGTGCACCATTTTCGTCAAATGCAAGCTCGCACGAGCGCCGAGCGGTGCGCCTAAGGATCCTTCCGGAAGGCTCTCGTGAAAGAACAGAACTCCATTTAAAAAGTGTTCCATTTAAGCCCTGTTCCTCGTCAGAGGCGGGCGGGGGGGTATGTTTCTCCAGAGAAGACTTTTCGAACGGTGAACTGGAATGAAACAAAACGGATAGTGGAGTCGTCGACCACGTTCTTATGCGAATTATGTTCCCGTCGCTTGGGAAATTTCGAAATTAATCGGCTGTAACGATCCCGAAGAAAGGTGCACGGTTAGAGAGAATCCCGAGTCAGGGTTCGGTTGATACTTGGCAACAGGGAGGAAATAAAGCGTGCCGCACAGACACACAGGCCCCGACAACAATGGCGAAATCTATTTGGGAGATGACGCGCGACTAGATCCGCCAGAACAGACACGAGTTATTGAAAGCTTTTGTCCCTTTGACTCCCTTGGAGTGGAGACACGATAAACTATCGTTGAAGAAGTTCATTCTCTGCCAGTAACGGCGGTTTACTCATTAACGGGAGTGGCATATGGTCTGTATCCCCTTCCTACCCCCTTAAAAAGAGGGTAGATTCCAATTTAAAATAAACGTTATACAGCCTTCTCTCATTCACGAATGATGGATTAGACGATTAGAATCCGTTTCACCCTCAGACAGAGTTCACGGCTTCGTTTCACTTTCGTAGTCGAATTTATCTAATATTTACAAATCACGTGCGTGGTCCCGAGACAATTCTCTGTATGCACAAGGGCGCGCATTCAGGAACGAACATTTTTCATTACTTCGATGCGCGCGGAACTCCGCGAAAGTTTGCGAAACATGGTGCGCGAGTAAAGTTGAGTGAGTCGAAGGTAAGGGTGTATCTGTCGTAGAGAGATGTCTAAATAGGTTTATCGATCGCCGCGTCGCGCCGACACGTTTCGAAAGAAAATTACATAGATCAGGCTGGTATATCTGGATGCGGGATTTGCGGCTCGACCGCCGCGCGTCGTTCAGGCGACTCCGAGCGGAAATTTCCGAACGCGCTTCAACTCTAATCCGTTTTAAAAGATCCCCGTTGCGGTACACCAGCCATTGAATTTCAAATCGGCCGGCGAAAATTCGGAGAGCTCCGGTAAACACGACTTCACTCTTCCCCGATGGTATTTCGAAACTTTTTAAATATCCGAACTCGCGACGCGAGATCGCAGTCGGCGGACATGAAAACGGGGCGAGAGAGCGAGGACGGGAAGTCGACGATTTGAAATAACGTTCGGGGAAACTTCCAGTAGAGGAATGTCGAGTGTGGAAAGAATGTTTGACAGACCGTCGGTTGAAACGGAACGTAAGCTGCGTTGCTTTACTGCGTTTTTCCTCCTCCCTCTGCCCTGGAATAATTCATCTCTAAATATGCACGTAATATTTCATTTAAAAAGACAACATGTCCACGTGTGTGTACAACGACGGTCATCGATATCCTCCTGCGAATGGAATATCCAGTTCCGCTCTACGGGCAGCTCTTCTATGTCCTCAAACTTTTAAAACAATCGCAGCAATCGATCACTTTATATGCAGCATCTATATTTACCCAAAGCTGCCGTACTTTTTATATTCATGCGCGTATTCTTACGAGATCGCAGACACGATTATGCAATGTGTACCGCGGTGGTTGGTGGTGCATAATATCTTCCCGGATGTTCTCGTCTCTCGAGCATCAACGACGTTCAACGAGCCGCTCGCTTGTTCATCCACTCTTCCTTTTCTCTACCTACATCGCGACAAGATATGGCTCTCAAGTGAATCTCTTCATTGGTTCAAGATTATACGCTAAGAGATTTACTTTACATCGGCTTCTAATCAATTCAACCTGCCAATTTAGTTTCCCAAGATATGCTACCCCTAAAACAACATATCATGATTTTATCTTCCTTCCAATATTTATTATGCATTAAGGAGTTACTTGTCGGGGTACTATTAACTCTGGCCAGTTAACGGCAAGGGAAGCTGAAACGACTTCTATGGCATGGATAATTAGTTGCCTTCCCTGAAACCTCGTCTTGTTCACGATTAACAGAGTTGAAGCCATCAAAGTCAAGGGTATCGGCCACTCGCATCACATGGCCAAAAGAGAACGCCGCGTACCGACAAGCAAGCATGCTTCAGCAAGAGTGCAGATGAAGGAAAAGGGCAATTACGTGGTCGTTGTATAAACGAATGAAGTGCTTCAGCGTACCTTGTCACAATCGACTGAATTAGTCGGCGGGGTAAAGGGTCGCTTTAAAGCGAGCTGCTCGCACAAAGGCCGGCAATAAGTAATGGCGAAAGCCACGAAGAAGAAAGCCAGACGCAAAAAGCGGCCGGCTAACGGAAAGCTGGAAAGGAGGAGAGCTTTAATTGCTTTCGAATATCGACGAGTGTCGCGGGACCTCCTCTAATTTGAATGTCAATCGCTAGACGTGAAAGACGCGAGCAACGCCCGATATTATTTATTCGAGCTCCGGCCGAGACCAGCGTTCGCGTCCTCGTAACTTCCACTAAGGGCCATGCGAAAACGCTGATCGATATTATGTAGTTCGATGTTGTTTTCAACGACTTTTTCAAGGGGCAAACCAGTTGAAGTGCTTACGGGTCGTGCTGAATTTAAATCCTCTCGGCTTCGTTTAAATCAGCTGTGTCCATTCTCCATTTTCCGGTTAGTCAGTTGTGATTAGAATTTAGTCACGCGACTTGACAAGTACACCAACCGGTCACTCTGATACTGCCAGTAGGTATATACGGGCTTCAATTATGAATCATTAGCGTTTTCCTGGCGAGCCGTAGTCGTTTTCCCAGCTGACAACGGGGACGGCGGGGGCGGAAGTCGTTGCCGCCGATATTGCCGAAGCCGCCTCCGGGCGTAGCCGAAGAAAAACAAGGAACGACGATAGTCCCATTATCGGGAAAACTTACCACTCGTCGAACAATTCTGCACCCGTGCAGTTTCATTGTTTTTCAGACCGCTGCGCTCGCTCCAACCATAGTCTTCCATCTATTTGCACCACGACAAATGCACGATTTAACGAGCTTAATGCGGAAAAATTACGAGTGTGTGTGATAAGACACCTCTTGTCGTTTATTTGGCTCTTATGAAAACGTGCAGCCATGTACTCAACAGACGCGAACTACCAATGTTCCCACGCGATAATGCCTCAACAGCTTTCTTCTCGTTTCTGGTGAATATCTTGAAGGATAAAAAAGGGACGAAGTTAACGGGAGTAACTTTGTTCTGCGAGAGTTTGAAGTTACGTTTACAACGCGAAGATCATACTTTCTTTCTGTATATTGCACAAGTGCCCCAGAGTCAAACGGAGCGTGCGCTATTTTCGTTATTTGCTTCGTTCGTTTTCCTTTTCTGATGCAATGAAGGTATAATGGTTAAGAAATACAATTTTTCAAATAGAAATCGGCCCGAGAATCTACAGTGGTTACGCCTGCAGAAATGTGGTGTATAATTATATTGCAGAATTTTGCAGCGTTGATTGTTGAGTGACTCAATTTCAACACTCAATTTTCCCGGAGTTTTTAAACATCGTTGGCTTCATGAGCGCGCAGTAGAGTGTTTGGAAAAGAATTTAACAGTGAGTAGAGAGGGCAGCTTTTACCGATGATGAGCACACTTGCCTCGTTTTACGTTTCAATTATCTACTGCAGCCGTTCAACTGAAGTATTTGAATAATTTTGTCAGGCCCCGTAAAGACAATGTGACAGATAATGCATTAACGTTACTTTACGACTGACAAAGTGACATATAATGGCGTTGGAAGCGCCAGCCCTGTGCGTTACATCTTGCGCCTATAAAAGTCAAACGCCTTTCCTATGATATTCCGGGTCAATATACTTTCCCATCACTCCTATTCACTTTATGGCATTTTTTTCGTTTTCCAACATACTCGAATATTCTAAAACACGGTGACCCGCCTATCGCCGAATGTTCAGGCGAAAAACACATCGGAAAGTTTTCCCAAATATTTTCTAATAAGTTATTTAACCCAAAGGTTGATGTTTGATGTTTTAAAAAACCGTTCAATCATAGCTTGTTAAATCTATCCTGCGGTTACTATATTCCCAGATAACTAACCACTGCTGTCACGCGACCATACACGCTGTAACTAGTTTACGAACTTTCAAATTGCAAATTAGCAGTGTGTCTAATAACACGTTCCACGCAATCCGCAATTACACATTCACGCTATATAGCAAAACGAAGCGAACAAGTTCCCCGCAGACTGCACACCTTGCCGCGGAATTGAGCAGCATTTTCCCGCATTCTCAATTCCATTTAATTTTTCGCCGTTCTCGGCGTTGCCCGGAGCTTCTTCATTCCCGAACACAATCAGCCGCCCGGCAGCTGGTGACGCTGATACGCTGCCGTTCAAAATGAGAATAATATCTAGCGGTGGGTATTAAAACTCTACGAGTCAGTGGAAATTTATCAAAAACATTTTTACTTCAGCTCCGTACCTTCGGCACTCCAAGCGTTCAACCCAACTATTGCTATTTTTCAGTAATCGAACCAACAATTCAAGAGCTCGAAGTTCGCAAAATGTCTGAAGCTTTGATAATGGAAGGATGTTTAAAATGATGGCCATTCTGTGTAGGAGAAAATTGCTCGGAAAGTTGGACGGGAGAGAATCGGATGTCCATTACTAATCGCGTCACGCAGCAAACGCTCGAGGGATCCGAGTCGGTCAGCCGTGCTATCCGAAAACGTGGCGGTGGAGGTGTGCGGGAGATGCAGAAGCTGTTGGCTGCGTACCACTCGGCGGACAGGCATGACTTCTATGGGATGTCGCGCGTCCCTGTACTATTTTGTCGGATATTAATGGAAGCCGGCTTGATAAATGAGCTGGTCGTGGGAGGCACGCGAAAAGATAGGGGAGACTCTCTCTGGACTACCATCGTTCCACGACTACCGCCTCCGGGCTTTAAAGAGAAAAGCCAGTCTGCTGTCCTCTCCTGCTACACCTACCCGTCCAGCTACTGGGTGGCGGATAAATCACGCATATCCTGCGCCCGCCTGCAAATTCGCGATTCGAGGATATGATGGTGCTCAAGGGTAAACCTGCTCCAATCGTCCAACTTAACTGGCTTCTAAGTGAAAACGCAGTCAAGCTCCCGCCGTCGAAAGGCGCGGCAGAATCGCGCGGAAGTCATTGTTAATCCATCTCAATTCTGGCGACGATAATTTCTTGAAACGGTCGTTGTCTACTTCGGCGGCTAAAATGGTAGCGCTTACAGTGCCGCAGACTGTCACTGTAGAAGGATGGCAGTGTTACCGCGAAATTCGCGTGTTCGTCGCTTGAAAATTGTCCCCGGAATCGGTCGTTCGGAAGCTCGTTTCGACCGGTGACGTAACTGCGCCGTTCAATATTTTTCCTTCTCGCCAGTCCATTTATTTAATCCCGCACAGCAGATAGCCGCTATAAAGTACATAACACCGTGAAAATATTTGCTCGCTTTTCACGTTCATTAGCCTTTGATATTTCTGCTGCTCCCTCACCCTAGTTTCGTTCACACGCCCCCGCTTTCCCGGGCAGATTTTTACTTTTCGCTTGTTAATTTTCCGCCACGCACCACAAATTGTTCTGCGTCGTGGAACTCGTCATTGATTAATACGTACACCGTGTCCGACGTTTCAGTGTTTTAAAGTTATATACGAGCCTACACGAAATTGTGGCCATAAACGAGGGCAAACAACCGGATTGCAACCGTGCAGGGCTCGCGCACGTTTGTGGCAACTCTTTCGCGCGACTTGTCGGGCGGTAAAAAATTTATAACCGGCGCAAGAAGCATAGGTACGCGTCCCCCGCGAGCCGCCTCGCGGACGCTTTATTCCCGACGCGTCGCGCATTTAAAAAGCTTAAAAGAGGGGATTTCAAGTGACAGGTATTCTCATCTTGCCCGACCATCTTGCGCGTAGTAGGATTTAGTCGCGCGTTTATCCCTAAAGACACGCTGGAACGCATGAATTCCGGAGCACCAGGGTTGAGCGAACGCTAGCGCGTAAATCACAGAAAGAAATACGTATCCATAAATTGGGTGAAACGGCGAGGACACGGGATGAATTAAAACGCCGAGGATCGTATTTACGGAGTCCCTTCATCTGGCTCACGTACCGCGGCTGTAACAGGAATTGACACGTAGACGCGGCGCGTATGCGTTGCGAAACGCGCACATCATCCGAACGAGCTAATTACGCGTGTATCGAGTAACGAGACAAACCCGTTTATCGATTCGAATTACCGAGAGATCCTGAATTAACGGGCACGAACTCGCCGAGTTGCTTTCCCCTGAGTTTCTCTGTTCGATCGGCGAGCGACCAGCAATACCGATGCGCGTTTGAAGGGGGAAACTGGAACCAATAGCAGGGGAGGGCGAAGAAGCCACAAGCTTTTGCTCGTTTCGCTAACTCGTTCGAGCCTTTTCACGATCGCATGAATTAACGCGCAAAATGACAATCGATCCCCTACCGCCCCGGCATTCGGGCGAAATGGCCCGAGCCCGTAGCCGTAATCTAGACGGATTTTCGCCGTTAATTATCAACCGATGATTTTTGAAATAATCTAGATCGGAGGCGAGTCGATTTGCATGTTAATCGCCGCGTACCATCGGCGTCGCGCCGTCGATACAGAATGCCGGTAATTAACGACGCGTTTTCAGCAATTTTTCCGTCGGCCGGATGAACCAACCGGCCGCTGGCAATAAAACCAAAAGGACAGATCCGTTAGCTACACCGACGACGGGGGATGATTAACGATATAATCACCTTTCCGCGTCGCGTACCACACACCCGTCACATCGTGCAGTATTAATTTTCAAGTGGCCCAAAACTACATCGTTAGCCCCGATCAATATTCGGATGATAAATCGAATCTTCTTACTCGAATTTCTTCGCCCTGTCCGTAACCATTTAATAGCACCATCCGAGGATCTATCGTCCAATGAAATTTCCAGCCGTATTGTTCAGCGAGAGCCCGATCGAAACACACGAATGAAATGTTAGACCCCGAGGGGTAGTTTGTTAGAATTGCGCTCTCCTCTACGCTGTGTCGAAACTTCTTTTTGACGTCGGTGCCTCTGCAAGTGCACCTAACAGTAGATTACCGTTCGCAATTTAGTGTTTGTGTTTCAGCAATTGTGATGCTGGAGCTTCCATCGAATCTCTGAGCGTCGTTAACGCCTCTTCAATAAATCCCCTTTGGAAACTGATCCCTGAGGAGTAAATTACCATGTCTTAGCTATCGAATGAATCGAGACATTATGCCTCGTCAATTGTCAATTTAACATAGAATTCGCGCACTGATTGCAACGCGACTAAAGGTAGTCTAATTGTGAGTACTGCAAATTCTGACGTTGCGTCACTCGAATAAAACAGAGTTAGGGGATAGGAACAGCGAAATGGGGGAGGAGGGGGGGGGGGGGGCGAAATCGAGTAGTCAGTGATTTGTCGATATTAGTGCATAAACTGAACCAGGCAACGGTGGTAGTTTCGGGTTCGATACGAGTTTCCAGAAAATTAACGAGAGATCAGCTGAATAATCGAGGATCCAAGGGTTGTATGGAGGAACAGTGGGAGCTTTGATTCGTCGGGAGCGGAAACAGGAGCAGTTATAATCGACATGGTTGCTCGAAATCAAAGAGGTATAGAATAAGCATCGCTGGAACGTTGGTCTCATTTGCCAGACGCATAACAAATGGAAGTTTGAGGGAGGAATCTCCGTAGCGCCGGCTAGGTTCGTACGTGGCGACCAAGTTCGCTATATCTACTTCGATTTCCAACTATTCGCAGAAATTCACCGTCAGCGTATTGGCGCAGCTCCGGGGAATACTAATCAAGTTTTCAGGTGGTTCGTAATAGGGAAGGGTGGCAGGGGGCAATGGGAAGGGGGGAATTAATTCCAACTTCAATTAATACCTACGGAATACCACGCTTAACAATTCCGACATTCCAATATGACGAGCGGCTCCTTTGTTTGCCGACAGACGATCCTGTATCGGCTACCTTCTTTTTCGGCTCCGCCGACTTCCTGGTATTTCCACTCGGCACAAGATGATATGACGGGGAATAATTTAATCGCCTAAAGCTGTGTAATTTCAATTAGCCGCTGGAACGATTAACGGACAAAGTCTATCGATTCTTCGGCTCCTCGAGTGTAATTCTCCATCGAATACACAATAAATAATGAAATCTGTATAACGCCACCTTGACTCCTTTCGAGGTTTATTTGGAAACCCGCATGATGCGTATAATATTTTAAATCATTTCTCGAAACCACTTAAACCTGATTTCACATCAGTCTCGATGGAATACTTCTTAATTTATAGTCAATTTCCTAGCCCGAGTAAGATGCTCAATCAGACGCAATTCTGGTGTTATTCAAGTGAAATCAGCACGGTGCCCCGACTATACGGTATAACGCTGCTTCAAATGAAAATCACCCCAAGGCAGCTGTAGGGGAATGGCGCTGCGTATCGTTTGCTCCCTGTGAACACTGAACATATGCTATCACAGAACAGGCATCTACTTCATTCGTTTAAACGAGACGGCTATCACTTTGAACGTTAGCGTCACAGAAGGTGCGCTACATCGTCGGTTCGTTATCAAAGTTACGTTCCTCCAAGGCGGGCGTGTCGCGTTGCTTTGGAAGCGGCGGTAACACGTCTTTCGAAGCGAACGACACTACCAAGCCGGCTCGTTGGAACTAACGAAAGTCTTAATCGCGAAAAGCTCGGTTCGCCTCGGAGCTGAGGCGCGGGAGAAGGGAACGCTCCTATTAAGCAGGATCGCGCGATTACGCGAGGCTGTCACGGAGGGGTACGTTTTCGAGGACGACGCGACGGCATCAACCCGCTCCAATTTGGCCGTCCAGGAAGGAGCGCGGCACAGTAATACCCTGGACAAGCTGGAATCGTGCTTGTCAGCTCGGTTACCGCGAATAATGGATGTGACGGTAACTCACGTTAATGAAGCGCACCATTTACATCTCCTCCACCTTCCTGCGCTACCAAATGCGCGTTTCACCCCTCCGTGGCTTTGATAGCTGCGGAAGCATCAGCCCCCCCCTCCCCCACGGTTTCTGCGTTCCATTCGGCGAACCCTCTAGCTCCAGCACGATCCCGGCGACTACCAGTCGCGGAATAGCGGATGCGATTGGCAACTGCAGTCATTTCCTGCTGCGTGTACGCTGCGCGCTGTTTCTTGGGATGGTAGATTGTAGACTAAGAGGATGCGAGCATATGTCTTCTGGAGTAAACCGAGTGCCCGTCCCTATCCGTGTTAATCGCATCTCGGTACTCTCCGACTTTTCTTTCAAAAGAATGGAAACGTCACGTACAGAGTGGTGCGACGTCAAGCGACGCGGAACACATCACTGGGACGTGATAAGGAATTGTCGAAAGGATACTCGACTGGCCGTGGTAATTCCGCTAGGAATCGGGGACAAGAGGACTCTTTCTTTCGGAAACAAGCGCGGAACGTGGAACACGAGCCAGGGGCGACCTGCGACCGCCCGGAAGTCGTGAGCAAGAAATGGGTGGGCGCGAGACGAAGCACTGACCCCCTTTCGCCCCGAAAAGCCTCGAAAAGAATGGGAAGGAATCGCACGAGTCCTCTGTTCTTTCGTCCTTCGCGCGGAGGGTTGAAGGTTGAAGGGAACTCGCAGGCTGGTTGAGTGCTAATGGCGTCTTGGGCCGAAGTGGGATTCCGTGGATGCAGTCCCCGGGGCGGCGCACTCTCCCCGGTTTTGAAAATACTTTCGCCTCGATGCCATAGCTCCGAACAACAGTTCCCTCGGCAGCTCAGCGCGGGCAGCAATTCACACCCCGATAAGCAATTCGTCTATACGCGTTAGTATGCAGGTTAGTCATCCGTACTGAAAATTGTTCACCGTGCTCCGAAACACGGGTGAAGTAAGTAGGCCATTATTGATCGCCGAACACGTTAAAAGAACTCGAAAGTGTAAGGCAGGGTTAACCCAGCTCGCGGTCGCATCCAACCGAACCCTAACCCGGATCACGGGAACCCACGGAATGTGTAAAATATATAGAACGTCTAGGTAAACCTAGATAAACCTAACTCGTATGTCACCTTGACGTTGGTGAAACATGGGACGCCTGCGTGAATCTAGATAAATCGAACTTATATCGAATCTAGATGCAACTATTGCATAGAAGTATACTTGCGTGCAGAAATTTCGGATGGTTTAATCTAAGGTGGATTTGTAGATAATGCATAGTTTATACAGACATTCATGTTTCGCGAGGTTAATTTGAACGCAGAGTAGAATGAAGTAAAATACAATGAGCAGAATTACACGATCAGACTGTAAAAAATGTTTTTTTCAAGACTATTACCCCGTGTTAACGGGGTAGTGGACTATTTCAGCTTCAGAAAATCGATTACTTTTTTTTACTGATTTTGAAAGTCTTATCCTTTATGAAAATTTTAAACAAAATTTCATGTAGAAATTCAAGTCATTGTCGAAGTTATAGCAGCGTAATTGAGTGCACCGTAGAGTAATGGTCTTGCAGAGCGGTATTGGCATAGGGCACCTTACTTTAACGCCCGTTTTCTCGAAACAACATTTTCAGAAACGGTGTACATCACAACTCTTGAACCAATGATTATTTTTACTTAAAATTTTAACTGGAGCTGTAGAATTCCATTCTCTATCGTGTAACTATTCCGCATTAACATTGGATGATTATAAAACATTTTATAACTGATTAAAGATGATTTTTTCCCGTAAAAATGTGGAAAAAAAATTGATTCGTGCGTAACTTCCACAATTTTTGTTCAAATTCATCGGCAACTTTCCACACTGTAGATATTTGTATATACAATAAACATCTCAAGGCATTCTGCTTTCAGATGATTGGTTCACCTGTATCGATGTACACCACCTGCAGCGGCGCGCCGTACAGGCCTATCTTCAACGATTAATAACTACGATAATTTTATACACTCCGACGATTTTGTTTTTTGTAAATACTCGCAAACGTGCCCACAATAGATTGTCAGAAGCGCGACTATAACTATTGTTTGGTATCAAAGTAATTTAGCGTCAAAGAAACTAACGATTTTACGTATCCAATAGTCCACTACCCCCTTAAGGGGAGTAGGCAGTCGTTTTTTGTGAGAAAGAGACTCTGTCCTTTATTTATTTTTAAAAAAAATGAAAGCATATCCAGGGGTATCCTTTTACCCAATGTTTATTACTACTATACCTACAGATTGAGAAATAAAAGGTAAGAAATATATATGTGCTTTAAAAGTGGCGCTGATAAAATCTGATGTAATCCGATTTCAAAGGTGAGATTCTTGTTTGTTGGATTCATAGTTTCGGCGCAAACCTATAAAAACAATAATTAAATCAAAATTATGCGATTGGCGAATGAAAAACGGCGATTTTTCCGAGAAAAATTCGTTCTTGTTTGTGCGCTACCAAAATCCGGTGACTTCTTAATTTTTTTATGAAGAACTCGAATTTTTACGCACCATATCAGAGGTTTGCGTCGAAATGGCACATGTTTTACACATCCTGTAATTTTTTCAAGTCGATCTGAACCTCCATCCGTTCACAATCAGGGAAAAACGAAGAGAAAAAAATCTTCGAGAAAAACGCGTTTAAAGTTTCTGGGCAAAAGCGACTCTATAGGTTACCGCTTGACATTTTTAGCTGTCAAATCTATAATTTTGCGAATTTTAATATAAACCAAGCGGCATTTTATTCAGAAAGGATAGTACTTTTGGAAAATGCAATAAAAAATCGATTTAAACTATGCGGAGGGAACGTTAATTAGAAAACGTACATACTTAACAGTTCTCGGTCTATGAAACTTTAGCCAAAACTCAGGAGTACGCAAACTATCGATGTTCCGCGAATAAATTTTACCCTGGAGCTTCTAAACTTGTCGGTGTACTATCTGCTCCACTTAAGCTATATAGATAAGTTGTATAATTCAAACGCGAAACAATAAAATATTCAACGGTGTATCTTGCACTACGTAAATGACCATATCATAAATTTCAAACTCTCTAAAAGCAGAGAAAATTCCACGAAACCTACTTAGTAAACCTACCTATCCCTTACTTAACGCGCCTAATTCCCCCCGGATGGTGTTTCTCCCGGAGGTAAAATTTGCAAGAGTATAAAAAAATTGCAGCTAGTACGCGCGTTCGAAGTACGAACGAAGTACCAAACAGCTATATAGCTGGCCGAGCCGAGCCGAGCCGACGCGAATTCATTATCAGAACATACTATTGGCCGCTGGCAGGAGGGTGTAGCGTTAAACGTGAAAACGATCGTTTCCCATGGAACGAATTACCCTCGTAAATCAAGAGATTTAGCCGCGGCAAGATTCCATGGGGAAGTATCGAGCGTTTAAAGACACGCATATATGTATGTATAGGCGAGCAATGTTCGCGAACGTTCGCGTCTTGCGTCATTCGTAACGACCGGAACCCGTCGGTCGGCCGTTCGATCGCGAAATTATTTCGCAATCAGTGCCCGTAGCAAGATTAATTCGAGCTTCGGCTCGACCGCAACCCCGAATCCACGCCACCGACACCCATGGAAACAGAGAAGCATCCCCCGACACAGGCGGCGGGAGCGAGAGGCTGACGAGAACCGGAAACGCGCCGAGACGCCTACCGGCCACCGTCGTGATATATGTGTTTTAATTCCGCGGCGAAGCCGTCCTTTATTTATTGGCTTTCGTTACAGGATATTGCGACAGACTTCGTCACCCACCGCCCCCCTCCCCTCCCTCACCAATACCCCTTTTTTTCCCCCTCTCGTTTTGTTTCCTCCTCAAATACACACATACCCGTGCTTGCCGCCTAAGCTTCTTTTTTCCCTGGAATCTATCAAATTTTTTCCACCCCCATTCGTTCGGTTCCGCTTTTCATCGTTTTGCCACCGTACAGTTTCACCTTTTGGAATACATTGGCTCTGCGCTACCTCTCAAGCGCGTGCACCTATTGAAAATATCAACCAGTCCATTAATATCGAAAGTAATTGAGGTACACACATAACTAAGTTACGCGGCTCACCCTGTTAAGCGTTGAAATCGTGACTCCCGTGTCGACCTTTGCCTACCCTCCGCCCAGCTTCAGTCCCCAACCGTTTCCCCGTGCCCATATCTACTTTTCATTCCGCTTAACTGTCCCTCCCTTCGCCCTTGCTCCTCCTGCCGCCTGCGGTCTCCATCGTCGCGAGCTTTCCATCTTTGTCCCGCGACCATTTTGCTTGGCACGCGAAATTTGTCGAGCGTCCAATAAATTCACCAGTATGTGCATACGGGTTAACCGAGTAATACGATTGCTCGTGGCGAACATTGGCGTCGTTCCCTCTTTTCGCCTTTTTCTCTCCTTCACTCTCGCGCGGCTTCCCTCCTCCACCTTCAATCCCTTCGTTACTGCACAATCTCCTCCACTTCGTGGCTATTTGTCTTCCCCCGGCCATTTTTTGCCGAATGAAGATATCTCAGCAGGCACGAGCGCATTTGCGAACCTGATGGTATGTCGCTTCCTAGTTCCTACCACCCCAGAGACTTCCCGGGGTACTGCTAACGCGAGAAAAAAAAAACATGAAAACTGACAGATATGTATCTCTGAAAATAGCAAGTGCCACTAGGAATTTAACATGCATTTTTATGATGCCAGAACGAGGAAATGGAAAAGAGCTGTAAACTTTGCAAAGATGTTTTTTGTAAAGATTATAGCAGAACTGTGTGTAACAAGATTAGTAAATTTATGGTGGATCATTATCATCTGCGTGATCACTTAGAAAACACAACGTGTTGCAGCGTGACACTCGTATTCGCTGTACATTGTGTAACAATTTCTAAAATACATCTACTACTTGTCGGAAATGTCGCTAAGCATGTTGCAAAAGAATTCTACTGCGACATTACGTACCGTTGCTACGATGAGGGATATTGCATAGACGGTGACTCTTGAAAATTAATGCCAGGGAGACGCGAAAGTTGTTGTCTTTTGATAATAACATTATTGTACAATATGAAGACAGGCAAATCCACTTTCACCTGTCCCGGGCTAAGTAAATATTTGACATATTGCATGGGGGGATATAACGACGTGCATATTTTCGTTACAGTTGCTCGGAGTGTTTTGAGTTTCGACAAAAGACAATAACGGGCAACAATGTTTGCAGGGTTCGTAGATGCGATTAACATAATAATATTCAAGCGATATTTTACTAACAAAGACGAGGGCTGATGGCACCGCCAAGTAATTTGCTTTACCACTTACATTTAAGTGCCCTCCGATGTATAATCAGACGAATTCTATTAGCGTCGAGTGTCACGAAGGGAGTCCGAAAATCGACCTTGCTTCGTTTAACTACATTTGACAGAACACCATGCAAAATCCAATTACGTCCGAAAACAGGGTCGATAACTTGCTCCACGAGAAAGAAGCTTCTTAAAGGGAACAAGTGCTTCACGCATAACGACATCGCAACGAACAACACTCGTAATCATTAGCTAAGGTGCGCCTCGAGTTTCCTTATGGAAAATTCAATAAAGTTGATTTTCTAGGCCAGGTATGGTGTAATCTCATAACGCCACAACACCGGCTGAAGTAAGCGTAAGTAAACGTTTTAGACGCCCTTAAAATGTAGAATCCATAATCGATATTTGCCTATTCTACTCGCAACCACATCCAATAACGGTTCTTCGCTTCGGTGGCTCTGTAAAGTAATTCCATTTAGATCTTCTGCATTTTCACTTGTCGAACTTCATTTCGAGCCATTCATTCGTCTATTTCCAGATCTTGCCTCGCGTTGTTCTCACGCATTAGTGTTAAAGTGTAACGGTCAGAAGGAAGGTGAGCGTCTAAGTCTAAGGTGACCAAGAAGGCTGCTGGAGCTGCAGTTTCGACTATACGTACACGGTGACCGTATAAATCACGTCCATGCACGAGATGAAGCTCACCGGCACGACTGACCGCCCCGTTTTCTGATTTACGACCCGAACTTCGTCCCTGGTCTTATCTTCGTAGATATTTTCGCCTGCGAAAAACCGTCCACGCCAGGTATATAAAGTATGATAGCAGCGACAAAGAATTTATAGTCCTGATTAACATTTTAACGATCTGTCTTTCGCGACTCGTCCTTCCATGGCATTATATCATTTCCCTTCGAGATTATACGCTCGCCATTTGTTGGGCACAGTAAGCTTCGCCCATTGTTTCCAAAAACTCTTCCAATCACGCGCTCCGTTATTTCCCAACCGCTTCCTCGCATGTATCATCGCTTCCGACTTTCTCCGACAAGCGTTCGAGCAGGACACTTGGTCTTTAATATACCTGCCGCGCGCACGCGTTGGATATTAGCAAATGATTGAGCGCAGTATGCCACCGGTTTGCAGGTGCGCGCACTAGCCGTCGTTACGTTCGATTCAATTTAATCGCAGTGACGTACAGGCCCGTGGTAGCCGAGGAGATTAATGAAAATCTTAATCATCAAAACGTGAATGTCGGCGGTGGTGTGCGGTACCGTCTTTCACGGCCGCTGAATCTCGACCACTAACCGGGACCAGCCGATTAAACGGCAGCTTCACCAAATCGTTTTCCACGACAATGCCGTCGACCCCGTCTACGCCTCCCTACGTAATTTCCACCGCTGTTGCGTTAATACGCGTACACGGCGTAGATAACGAAACGCAGAGGACGCAGGTGCATTATATTACGCGAAAGACGAAGACGACGAAGTTGTACGTCGTAGGTTTACGTAGTTTCCCCTCCGATAGCTCCTCCATTCGATTTTATGGAGGGCCACCGCACGTTAGATAAATGCACCACGGGTTTAATTAATCGATCGTAATTTAATAACGGAGCAGATGATATTTTTCAAGCTTCCTGAATCGCTGCGAACAGCTGCGCCTTCCTCCCTGAGCGAATCGGGATGTAGGAATTCCTCACGCGTCTCCCCTCTCGTTTCGCTCATTTCATCGAACAGACTGTCAGATTTTGAGAAATTCCAACGACTCGCTTTTCTGCTGTTGTATAAGATGTTTCATAAAATCTCGAAAAGTCCCCCCACTTTGTGATCATTTTCGAATACCGAAATCAACTCTACGACTCGAAATCCGCTTTGCGCGAGGACGTAGGAAAGGAACAAAGTTTATGAATAAAGAATAATTGGCATGGCTCGGAATATCAAATGGAAGCATCGTAATAATAAACTGCTGCAAATGGTGTAACCGTTGTTACCCGGAGCGTCCCTGTATCTCGACACTTCCGGATCGAACCGTGGGTATAAGAGATATTACTTCCGGGATATTTCGGAGGGAATGTATCGAATAGTTTTACTGCGAATGCAGGGTCGCTCGTGAAAACGGCACACGGAGATCGTAATGAACGACGGTTTATGTACAGTGGGTCTAGAATCATGCTGGGGCTGGATATAGAATGAAGCTTCTACTAGGCAAAGTAAATCAAAAGGGCGGGATGAATCTTTTCCACTGGGAGCTCTTCCGAGAAAAACAATTTTGAAAGTGAGCCGAGTGTTCTGGAATGGAGCCGATTAAAATGTATATAAAGGTAACAAATTTTATAGTGGATCGAATGTGGCGATAGAACGGAAAATAGGACGACGTTTATGTGAGTGAAAGATCGTAGCGGAATAGCGAATAGAGCAACCCTCCGCAACAAAATATATAATGCATACAAGAAGGAGGAAGTTACTTCGAGAAACCCTTAAAAAATGAAATGAAAATGGTCCATCTGGAGAACAACTAGAACCTTGGCGCTCTCTAAGGATGCGCGTAAAGCTTGTCGCACCTACGAACAGAGAATCGAAGTACAGTTTAAAGTAACTGCGATTCGTACTCCTACTGGCAAAACTAACGCCTCAAATATCATTTCGACCCTCTTTTAGTATGGAAGCACTACTAGGTTTCTTCCTCTTGAATTTCCTGTTTAGGAAGTGTTTGCAGTAGAAACCAGGTTGATTGTGCGTTCGCTCACACAATTAGCACGGAGAATGTTCAACTAATTGCTTCATCTAATGTTTAATACCTACCTTCTACGAAGCAGGTAGAATGTTATACCTCTAATATTGAAATACACAGGCCAGCAAACAAAGAAATTTCCTCGGGGACGGAACGTAGAACTGTCGAAAGCGTTGCGGTGGTAAAGACAAAGAGAAACGCTATTTCTACTTACGTAGCCTCGAAGTATGTACACATAAGGTACCCTGATTTATAGTATTAGGTTCCTGCACATTCGTAACGCATTGTTCCTTTCAATTAAGCTTCAAAGCCGTGTAACTTTTTAGAAAATTCAACGACTGCTTAAAGCTGCTTCGTTTACAACAATTCTCTGCGACATTTACGTAGATTGTATTCAGCGGGAAGAGGTTGGAATATCAGATTATTATAATTTAATCAGGTTTTAATATCGCACAAGTATCCAGAGGCACAGAATCCATTTTCAGCATGGAGAATTTCAGTGTCCGAAAGAAACGACCTTGCCCGAGTCACGAAAGTCTGGAAGCCAATCTCACAACTTGACCACGGATTTGCCCGAAAATGGTACAGAGAAGTATAGCAGGGAACCGGTTGGAGCAATAAAACTTTCGATATCTCCTAAGGGGTTCCAGTCCCATGTAACATCTCCGGCAACCCTCGTGTACACGACTCATGAATATTTAACCCCCGACAGTGGCGAATCGAATGTTAACAGCGTGCGAAAACCGAGCGGGACGCCACGTCAACGTATAAATTGTTATAGTGGCTGCACCGGAGTGCTTCGAATTTGGTCGCGATTTAGAAGAATAGTATTTTAATTGGTCACTATTAAAGTCCCTACCAAGGATATTCTATCGAGGAATTTCAATACCTCCCTCGAGTTTGAATGGCGAAACTGTTTTTCTCTGCTTGCAGGAACATGACGGCGCCAACGTTTTCAATAAATGTCAATCCTCCTCCAACAAAATCCATTGGACGGCATTAATTGCAGCAATAAAATTTGCCACAGTGAGGAAAGCAGATCAGTGAAAATTCGTAACTGGAATTCCTGCAGTCGCGCGTGCATACTATTCGCGGCCGGATCAATGAAAACCTCTTTGTTACGGCAATTTTTGTGGAACAAGAGAGGGGTGCTTGACAATTGTCTATCGCATGCCTGCATCGTGTCTGTACTTGAACGTTGATTACGAACGGACGGCGGATATTCATAGGTTTCCTGAACACACAGTATCGCGAAGTGGCCGCGTTTCGAGTGATACCCTACATCGATGCAGCAGCGACAACAGTAGCAGCAGTAGCAAACGTCACACAGACAACTGAAAAGGGCGGACATCTCGTTGTTCCTTAAAATTGATTTCCCAGTGTGGGGTACGTGGTCGATCCTCTTGAAGTAACGGAGGGCCAGAAAGAGGCAGCAAAGCAGGAGAAGGAAGAGGCAGAGGACGAGAAGAGGATGGAAAATCGGTTGCTGGGTGGCACGTCGAAGTGAAATGGTGAAAGCAAGGGAGCGAAAGGGAAGAGCGGAGAGTTACCTCGTTCCCCATAAATAACAAACAGATTGGACATTATCCAAAATCAATGCCGGCGAACAAGCCGGTCACGAAAATCGAGGAGAATCGAGTGTGCTATTATTTCCGGATTCCGGGCACCGTGTCCCTCGCGAACGAGATCGAGGGGAAAAAGGAGAGAGGAATGGGAAGAGGAGGAGCGTAAGGAGAAATATAATTGGTTCATCGATAAAAAGTGCCGAGCAGCGATGTTCGAACGTCAACCTGCTTGGAACTTAATTTCGACCTGGATTCGTCCAAGGTTCCCTTTGACACGTCACCTTCCGTCGAGATTGGTCCGAATTGAACGGCCAGGAAACTTCTGTCGAGTGGAGCTTCCGATACCAAAGAGGAGTCAGTCGATCATTTAATCGACTGCGACGATACAGCCTCTCAACCCTTAACTTTACGATTCCCTGCAATCTCGAATCTCCCTCCGGCTTTCGGAAAACACCGTTTCCCAGTTTCATACTGTGACAGCCTTGCATACAAAAGGGAGCTCGTCCGTTGCCAATAAACGCACTTAGCGATTAAAAAACCGTGACATTGAATTTCGGGGGTGTCGAGTATGATTATTCTGCACACCGATACAAAGAGATCTGCAGAGGCAGGGTAAATCGATACCCCATTCCCGCGATCAAATAACTTCCCCATTGCATCGCATAGTTCGACTACTAACTAATTAACGAACAATTAAAATTAATTTCACGCGACAGCGAGCCAGAGTTATCCGCATGGTCGCCGTGCCGACAGATGTTCCTGTTCTACATCGACGATCAGTTACCAAACCATGGAATCTGAATCCGTCGAAAGCGTGGAATTTATAAGGATAACAGCTTCTTCGCGCTTGAATACATTTCCTCTGATTTTTTGTAAGACAACGTTTACGAGGATATTGTGTGCAGCCCCCGCGTGAAACGTCTCGCGAAAAACCGGCACATTGACACGCGAGGTTTAAAGTCGCGTGTCTTCAACGAACGCCTCGCCATTATCTGAGGAAGTATCGCAGCAGAGAAAAGAAGAGGCGCGGGAGACATCGGAGAATTTCTGGGACGTTTCAGGCGGCGATGTCCCCGGGTTATGTTCCAACGTACAAGGAAAGAAGCTTATCCCGAAGATGCATATCCCGGCAAGCGGGCGCATCTTGCGTACTTAACATATAAAATGCTATCTGTTTTTCAACTTTGCCGTGATAACGCCTGAATTATGGCCGCCGGCGCGAAACAGTTATTCGATCACGGAGGATATTTCGTTTCGTGCGTAAAACCGGAGCCCCGCGAGGCTGGACCTCCGCACCAGGCAACAGTTTCTTGAAATTTTAAGCTGAAAATTAAGGCTGGTTCTGAGCGCGGCTGCTCGCGACACCGGTCGCTTTAATTCCTCGGTCAAAAGCCAGTAATGGCCATTTACATTGTAACCCCGTCATGCGGTCGTGTTACTCTGCTATTAGTCTGAAGTCTCCATTAATTATCTCTGGTGAAATAGTACGCCCCTGCAGCCGGTCTGACCTCGGCCAGGCCGGTACGTTTCTGTGAAATACATCCAGGTATTTAGGCATTTCGAATAATTAACCGCACGGCCAACCTGCTCCCGATTCACTCGATTACGTAGTCCATAGTTTAGTACGAATAGCTCCGAATCTAGAATGAATTACAAATATTGCCATCGAATCGTTGGGTAAACGATCTCCGCCCGGTGTTCCGATTACAAACAAATGCATCGTCTCCATAAAATAACATCTCCCTGGCACGTGGAAAATCACGGAATTTCAAGGCGAAATGCGTCGAGAAACATGCGGGCACTGCTCCCGTTTCAATATTTCAAGGAAAATGTTTTCTACGAAAGTTGTACGGATTTGCGTGGGCATCATTTTCTATTGACTCGAAAAGTTTGTCAGGAAATTTTCCCAGCATGTGACCTTCGATGGAAATAGTTTCTCTGCGCGATGTCCCTTGCGAGATCGCGCAACTTTTGCAGAGAGTGTATTTTAGAATATTTTCCAGGGACTAAACAGTCGGGGAGGCATTCCTGGTGATGAAGTTAGAAGTAATATTCTAGATTTCGAAGGCTTTCCAGTAAACAAACCAGAATATTATTTTGTGGGCAACATTATCCTCGGTAATCGCCAGAGCGCGTTGCGTTGTAGATTATACAACGAGCGTAATTGATCGTTATTGATGCAATGCCCTGTAAATAAGACCAATTCATGCGGCACTGAAATAAATATACATATACATAGCGTGGTGGCGGGAGCCGCGTCCACGCATACATGAATTGCAAAAAAACCGCGGGACGCGTCCTCCTTGGGGACACCGCGAATTACCGTGAAACCAACGAGTGCCTTTTTCCCCGTGTATTCAGGAGATCGCGGGCTTATGAATTTTAAAAACGCGCCAATTCCGTCATTGGGTTTAACAACGTCGCGGTCCTGCGATTCGCCAGTCGTGACATTTACCGCGCGACACTCGCGTTAATATTAATTCTTGTCCGTGCTCTGATATTCATGCCAGTAGCGAAGGACCCACTCATTGCATTCGTACAATCGGGCGACGCAACGCAAACTAATTCTTCTCGCTGAATTTTTGTAATCCGCGCGTTAAAATTGCAAATATTTTAACGGAATTTAGTTGTGTCACACATTTAGGTACGCGCGTTGCGAACAAATGCCGCAACGATCGATTGGTTTATTCGAGCCCTCCATCTCGAAACTCTTTCATTACTTTCGAACATATACCACCAGGGGCTGGATTAATTTTCAAAATCGCGTTAGACCGACCGCCACAATTAACGCACACACGGTTAGAATTTACATTAGATTACAATTGAATTCGATTTTGTTCCCGTTAAATAACAGCAGGGATCGTGCGGTGGACAGTTGGATTACACGATTCAACGGAAACATGCATATAAATATACGCGGGCGCAGATAACGCTCGAAAAGTGCCGTTCAACGACAACTTCGATTTCACGCGATAATAAAGGAGATTATGGAAATACCCGGCATAATAGTGAAATTTATCGAGCCTCAAAACGTGGTAATTCGGCTGTACCGTTCTGCAAATCCCGATTAACTTAATTACCGGGCATAAATTATCGGCTGCAACATTTAATGGCAATCGGAATTTCATTTTCCTCAGTAGAAAAAAATATCGCGTATAATCCGTAACAAAGTTTCGGGAGCAAATAAAACGGGAAACGGGATGGGAGGTGGGAGCGATATTCAAGGGATCTATCCAATCATCTGTATAATAATTTCATTCGTAACGATCAAATAACAATAGCCATATTATTTCGGAATTGCGGCCGCGACCATTAATTATCAGTAGTTGCCATCTGTTTGTTCGAGAGCGGAGCTTTCGGTTATTGTAAGGTCATTTATTCAGTTTAATGAACGAGGTGGCGAGGAGATTACAGGGACAAATCGTCCCCGACCATTTCAAAAACGTTTCAACATCAAAGGAGATCGCCTGCGCCTCTCGGAACGTAATAGCCGCAACCGGGTGTAAAAGTTTCGACGGCCTGACATAAATAGCCAGCCAAAAAAGAATCTACACAAGGAGAGGCAATTCAGCCCTCCAGCTCAGCCAACTTGATTCCAAAGGAAAAGGATCAAAGCGTTGGGTTTATGGGAAAAAAAGCTATCGACACCACTTGACTCACGGCTGATCTCACCGCAACTTTCCGTTGAGGGAAATAACGAGCAGCGAGCATTTCCCCGGCAGACCTAACGTGGGACTCCTTTAATTTCACCCGGTTTCGGTTGCGTGGAAAGTGCTGGGCCCCGGGTGATTTTTTAACGAACAGGGCCGACTCCACCTCGAAAGCGTTTCGACTTTCGAGACTGTTTTTCCTAGAAAACACCAGCAAACGAGCACATCGCTGGCAAAATCCACCCGTTGCTTTAATCATGCCCTTTACCGTAATGTTTGAAACTTTAAATTAAATGACTATGAAGAGCAGCTTTAGGTAATTAAATGGGAAATACCGGCATCCCTTTTTGCGCACCGTTCGGCTAATAGGTTTCCATGGCAGCGTAATTGTATCGATTGTTTGGGAAATGCCGCCGAAAATCCTTGCCACTGCGCCATCATTTTCGGAATAGACGCGCTGCGCGTCGTTCTCCCCTTCCAATTTGTATGTTTCTCCTTTTCGCAACGGAAGACGCGGCAACGAGTTCTGAAATGTGAACTCGATCGATTTATTGGCGTTCGTAAAGCTGTCCGTGGCTTTACACGCCCGATGATTCTATTCACCGTAGAAGTACCAACGGGCAGTACCTATGTTCCCTCGAAAATCACGTCTCGTTAATCGATCGTATACTGATTCCCGTAATTATGAAAACGGTGAAGGGCCATCGGTCAATCTTGATTCGAGAGAGATTGTTAAATCTTCGCGGCGATGTAGTTACGACGCGTAATTACCGGGCGTTTCCAGGTTCTGCGTTCAATCCACTTGTGCCGCGGCCGCAACCACGTTTTCCACGCCCAACTGCTTGATACACTGCGAAATTGATTACTGTTTCGCCCACCCTGCCTTTCTGTGCCCCACCGAAGCTTTGTTCAGATGGTGCTTGTTTATTTCAGACTTTACAGCATGCACGCAATTGAGAGATTACAATGGAGAGGCAGAGTGGAATCTCATTTAATCTTCTCCTCTTTCTGTTTTTCCTTTCTGTCCCCGGACACCACCAGCGATGTATGTACGCAGTTCAGTGTGGCGAGCCCTGCTAGTTAAGGGGTTACGCCACCCTGAGACCGTCGAAACTAGACGAATTTTTTTTACAGATACTATGAAGTTGAAAATGATTTCTTTACTTCTTCTGTGTGGAGCATGTTTTAGTGCATATCTTGTATAAATACTATACAAAGAAATTTAAAAATGGCCAAGTTGTTTGTGGTCCCGGGAAGCTCCTCCGCGCGGGCGGTGTATCAAATATCTCCAGCACTATTTGTCCGATTTATTTCAAACTTGGTACACATATTCTTAATGGTATTATCTAAAATGTAGCATATGGGTTTAAAGAGAAAAAATTTATTGTACAAATTAGAGCAAGGTGAAATTTTTTACCTAACAAGGCGAACTTAAAACATTTATTATATACGAATGGGTTATCGCACAAAAAAAATGATATGCTACATTTTAGATAATACAATTAAGAATATGTGTACCAAGTTTTAAATGAATCGGACAAATAGTGCTGGAGATATTTGATACACCGCTCGCGCGGAGGAGCTTCGCGGGACCACAAACAACTCGGCCATTTTTAAATTTTTTTGTATAGTATTTATACAAGATATGCACTAAAACATGCTCCACACAGAAGAACTAAATAAATAATTTTCAACCTCATAGTATCAGTAAAAAAAAATTGTCTAGCTTCGTGCGTCTCAGGGTGGCGTAACCCCTTAAATCACTGAAATTTTTCTTCATCACTCCAAAATCCCATAAAACAGCACCGGCACCGGTCCACGGTTCACCGGTTAAGGAACACCGCCATAAAAGACATTGTTCAGTGTTCTGGTAAGTTCACTTCGGTCGCTAGTTCTGTGTCATGAATTAATTCCATTAGCATGGCAGAATTCCGGCAACGTTTCGTCACGAGCAACCTCTGCTGCTCGGAGCTTGGAAATCGCTGCTGGATCCTCGCGACGTGGCCCTAAAGTGCGCCGCCAGGGTGCAGTCACTGTGCAGGATTCGCAATCGGGCGATCCGAACAGGTCGAACGACGAGGCTACGCTCGTAAAAGAAGGCACAAAGACGTAGGGGAAGGTGGCCGCCGCGAACTTTCCACGTAAGTTAAGGCCTGTCTTGAAAATGTTCCCTGCCAGCGGAGCTGAGAAGTTTGGGACGTGACGAGAAATCACGACCGTTCTCGCCCCATCGATCACTCCGCCGAAAATAGTTACGCGCAATCCCGCGACCGGGGATCCCGCGATAAAGTAAATTGTACGCCGAGATAGACCAATTTCATCGTCACTGGCAACAGCCAGACTTGGTATTCCGGGTCACGATTCTCGGCCCTTTTTACCTTTGAATTTATTTGCCCGGCATCGACGTGTCGGTGTAATTGATTACCATTAAAACTGATCACGGCAAGTAACGCGAAAACACGAGCGCACCAAGTAACGAACGATCAAGCATTATTTACTGTGGAGTCACTGTGGAACCCACGTTTATATTTATATCCGCGTCGCCGTCGAATCTTGGTGTTACTTTTATGGCGTACCAATCGTACTACCACGTGCGCAGCAAGTAGGTAATTATTGTTAGTTAGTCAGCATTTAGCAACAGTCATCGTCTTTGTAAGACCAAGTAACAAAGGAATTAACGTTCGATATTATTTTATTCTTTTGTATCAAATAGACCATTGTATGTAAAAATACAATCGTTCTTTGAACGAAGCAGTCGCTAAGCAATCACAGTGCAGCTGAAAGGGACTCTCTATGGATATACTTAGATATATCGACACTTTTAATGAATAATATTGCACGTGTCCGCGGATGAACGTGGACGTTGCTCGCATTGAACGAAACGAATTACACGACGCATACATACCTACGTGGGAGGAAAAATCCAGGCACTCGAGCGTAGGCGGTGGTGCGGGCGTGTGCAAATGAAAAATAGCAGCAAGTCTCTTGAAAGGAATGCGTGTTAGCTGCAAGTTTGCCAGTGGCAGTAATTTGCATATAAACCATATTTTACCGTGGCTACAGGCGTCACGCGTCATTCGGTATTGTTTTAATACGGGAGATGTCATCCGAACCAGCGTGCGACATAACGAAACCCGCTCGCGTACAAAACAGATGGCTCGCGCGCGTTGCAACTGCACCAACTGCAATTGCAACCAAGAAAATAGAACGGCCCGTGAAACGGCTCTCCTCTTGCCTGCCAGCCTGCCTGCCACCCAGCAGACTGCTCCGATTTAATTTCTTATAGCTTCGCATTACACGCCCCGGGAAAAATAATGCTCGTGCCTGTGCATCATTTATCTATCCTGGCGAAACACCTCGCAAGATTCTACCGACGTTCCTGCGTTTGATAAAGATAGGTGCCGCGATCTGCCAGACGTTCCCGTCGCTCAAACCGTCTCCCCTCGCGTTTCCTTTCTCTCTGTTGCATCGATATCTCTCCCCTGAAAACAAAGCTGTACCTTTTACTCCACTTGATGCGTGTATCGTAAGAAAATTGAACAGCCACGGGATTCTTCGTCCCTCCACGATCCGCCGAGGAGATACAACGTATAATCGTACCGATAATTTGAATAATAGAAGAATCCATTGTTCAAGTAGCTCGAATAGCCCGTGTTCCGCTCCATTTCGTTGTGTTCTAGCCCGCTTCAGTTGCCACCGAATGTCTCGAGAGTTTCTCCAGCCCTGACGTTACTCGTGAATATTTCCTGCCCGCGCAGCTTCTCGTCTCCGAGCGATGTAAAGCGAACGAATCGAAAGTTCCTCGATAGTCGTCGGGCGAAAGAACACGAATACGAAGCGGCGGATGATAAATTCGCCCGAAAAATGTTGGGAGCGAAGGGAAGAAAGGCGTCGGGCGGTAGGGTAACGTGAATCATCGTTTAGACTCCATTACCAGCCGGTGTAGATAGTTCCTTCGCCGGTTAAAGAAAAATACAGCTCGCAAGCGCGTTTCCCTTGGTCGTTGATAAATTGAAGCGGCGCGGAGCGTCTGGCGTGACTGGGCCGACTTCGTCTACTTTTATTTATGCAACCCCTTTACGCCGAGATGTATTATTTCGCGACAACGTCAACCGTTGAGTTCCTCTTTCTTCTCGCACGATTTATTCCCCGCTGATGCTAAGAAGCTTGCGACACCGACGCGATGCAACTCAGGATTTCCCGCAGCGCGACTCCACTCGATTCGACTTCCCCATTTCCCAGATATCCTGCTGTCCCCGGAATACTCCGTTTCATTCCCCTCGCTCTCTTCGCGTCGATTTCGTGACCGATTCAAACGCTTTTCAACGAAATCATAACGCAGCAGCGAGTACGAGTATTTGTATTTTACTATTCATTTGCCCTGATGAGGTCATTAGAACGATCATTACCGGTCATTCAAATACCTTGCGACACCTGTAAAGTCACTCGCGCCCAGTATGTAGTCTACGTAATGATATTTCATTAGGTGCTGACGTTTTAGTTTGCCGAATATGGTATCACCGAATTCCGTGCGGAAAGGTGCAGTCATTGCGGCGAAATGCAATGGCGCGGTGCATTGCATTGTGGAAATTTCGACAATGTCGACCAATTTCGAGCTGATTAGCGGTTGCACGGCCCGTTATCTGTACGCACAGAACGCCGCCCATTTCAACTTCCCCATTTTCACATTTTTCCGATAAACTCTGTCTCTTTCGTACTCCCGCCTTTCCATCCGCGCTCAAATCGCGATACTCGTCGCCGCTGAGCAAATTAATGTCTTTGAGCGGACTTGACCAATTGTTGCTAATGCCCACGGTAATATTCGTCTTTTCGCTTTATCATAAACGCTTCTACCCATTTGCAGTCTATTTTCCACACGCGATACTCTTTCCTTATTATCGGCAGTATTCGTATTCCGCAACCGTTGCCAACCGCTTTACGTTAATCGTATTACACCGAAACGCTTTATTTTCGCAATTACTGTCCGGAAATTATTCGAGAAAATAAATTGCGGCTGTTTATTAATGAAACAACATTGACCGATGTAATGCGTTTTAAATTCTCATTTCGTGTCAATATTTGTTTTACACGCGGCATGCGCATACAATGCCGTAGATTTATGCGGAATATTCGTTATGTCAGGATCATGGGCGCGTAATGAGCCTATGAGTCGGGGAAAAATCGATCAGCCAATGAAATATATAGCGCGCAACATCGTATCAGCGTGAAAATAGTAGAGACGCGCAACGCTGGATTCGCGATTCATTCGGTCTCTTTGCGGGGTAAATTCGAGGCGCGACGTTAATTAAAAGCGTTGCGCTTGTGGCTGGAAATTTCCGTGGCGCGTCTGATTAAAATAATTCGCCGCTTTTTCAGCGACATTGCCTCGGGATTTCATGCGATTCCCTATCTCTCGCCGCGCAACTTGCGGAGATATTACCCCGAATCAATTATATCGCGATCGCGATGCAACTTGTACAAAAAAAAAGTGTTTCGTATCAAAGAAAATCGTGCAATTCGATGTAGCCTTCAGCAGTAGACTTTGAAAGCAACATTTGTAAATGATTCGAAACTACGAAACTCAACAACACGCGCATTATAATCGTTAATAATTTAAGTTGATCGTTAACAATTTATCAATAGTCCTTTATGGTCGGACAGGCGTAAGTAATTAAATCGTCCACCCGCTGTTATTAAAAGTCGAATGTTTTCTCAGACGGACTCGTCATTGCTCACGTACCTACTCATAAAGTAGACGTGCATCGTTTAATTCTGGAATTTTTTACATTTCTCATGACGTGACCCGGAACTCGGCGCTACATCTGAGAGATTAATGCCCGGGGGGGGTGTAATTGAAGGAGATGTGGGAAATTGAGATTGCACCTTTGACCTGGTCCAACCCGCGGCTTCTGTTAACAATCTTGTAATTTTCTTTTTGCTCGTCGACCACAGCTACTAATGAATTCGTTCTTCAACAAAAAGAAGATGGAGAAGCTAGGTGGAGAAACACAGCGGCAAACGTTTTCGAGGATTCAAGCGAGCCCCACAGTCGGCAAATTACTACCTCGCTAAAGAGTCGAATGTTTATTGCAGCGAACCAGTGCAATAAGGAGTGTAAATACGCCTTTGATTCCTTTAATCGCGTTAAGCTGCAAAATGGAGGATCGTTCTGAATAATATCGAGTGACGAGATTACAACGTCGATGGTTAATTATGCGAGGTTAAAACGGAGTCCTGATATAGGAAGCTAAGTATTATTCTTTTAACCTTTACACCATTTCTTTTAAGTGAAGTTTGTTCTCAATATTTATTCATATCCACTTGGCGTCATTCTGTGCAGAACTGGGTTTGAAACGGTATTTAAATAAAAATTCCCCGGAAACGTTTTTATCCAGCGGAACAGTCAATATTCTTCGCGAGGAAATGGAGGCCGAGAAAAGACGCGAATGGAAGGTCGATTTAAATAAATTAACTCGCCTCTAAAAGAAGACTGGATGAATGCTGTGAAATATAAAAGAAGAGGATAAAAGCACATACGTGTTGTGTCTGGCCAGGATACGTACGAATAAAAAGCGCCGATTTGATCAGAGAAACCAGTGGAAAAGTATTAAGAACATTCGTAATAATACACGAATTTAGAACAGCCACGTGTCTTCGATTAATCCGTTTCTTCTTCCGCCTGCCGCGAAACAATCCTGAAAGTCGGTGAAAGATTAATGTCCGGATACACGGTGGACGCCGCATAAAACAAAAATTCCGCGCGAACGATAACGAGTAGTTTGCAAAAAGCCGCAGCTTTTTCTCGGTATTGCTTGAATACAAATGGGAGAGCGCTGTACCATGAAGCATCGATTACTGCCGTTTTTCCCCTCGCCTCCTTGTTTCGCTGAAATTATGTTTGCTCGGTCACTTTTTCGTTGTTCGATCATTAGCTCTACTTAGAGGGTGTCTTTAAAGGCTTTGACCCAACTTCGCAAAGATATTCCACTCGCGTCCAAGAAGAAAAGAGTTATTGGAACGTAAATTTTGAGACGTCTTCCTCTTGCTCGTGAATGATCGTGGTGGAAGTTAGAATCTGTTCTCTAAGTTCCGACGTTCTTCTAATTATTCCCCATATCCTGGAAAACTCGCAGTGGACGGGTTTAATGTTACTACTAGAATATATTGAATTACATTCATCTAGGGCTGCTTCACACGTTACGGGCGAATCCATTCCAATTATTATTTCCAAAGCTCCGCCGTCGAATTCTGTTCGGGCGTTCAGATCGCACTTGATCCTCGAGGCTCAGATTTCCATTTCGAAATGGCCAGAACCAATATTTGACGTTCCTTATTTTAACAATACACCCGTGATAAATTTTGTTGGTATTCATGGTATCCTTGTTAGCCTGCATTACCTTATTCAATTCGAAAACCAGGTACCTAGTACAATATTGTTCAAACTCGCTTCAACACTGATGGAAGACTGAATACAAACAGTCGCCGGACGTATTGCTGTTTGACCGGCCGGAATTGCGCATATTGTGTCAAAAGCGCAAGGAAATACACAGAACCATGAAATGACACAATGTACTTGTATGACTTTATCGCACTCTCAGTATAAATAGAGTAATAACAGCTTCCAAAATTCGATCAACTTCAACAAGGGGGATCACCACTGTGAAAGTTAAAAAATATGTATTTCGATTTGTTTTTTCACTTTCTTAATTTTTAACTCTTCAAAAATACTCCCAGAAAATTTCAAGTCGATATTCGAAGAATTTACGAAGATACAGTGCATTTTGTGAAACGTGTCACGGTTACAAACGCATCACAAGTCAAAGTTTAAACGCGATTTTCTCGAAACGTTATTTTTCTAACCGATCGAATCAATAGCTCTGTCAATTTTTATCCGATCGACTTGAAATTTGGACAGGATCTTTCAAACAAGATTATCTTCAGTTGTGCGTACCGACTTTTAGATCGAAAACATATTTTTTTAAATACGCTCGAAAAACTAACCATTTCTTTGCGGATTTTCGAAACTTTTTCTTCTAAAGTGCACCATTTTTACAAAAATAATTTTTTTAAAAACCGGTACGCACAACGGAAACTACACTAATATAGATTATATTTTAAAAAAGGCTTTGATTTCAGAGTTGCTGTTAGAAAGGTACCCTTTCGATAAGCGGCCTATGTTTTCTTGTGAGGGGTTTAGAAGATTAACTGCATATGAAAATTTATGCATGCTTTTCTATTCATTTTTTATAGCCTCTTAAGACATTGTACTAAAGATAGGAAATAACAATTTTACATGAAAACTGTAAGTTATTCCTAAAAAAATCTTAAAAATGGGCTCATTTTTTCGGCCGTCACAGTGGTGTTCCTCCTTAAAGCGTTCACTGTGCTGTATAAATACCTATCCCTTTCTAAATAACAGAAGAAAAACACTTAGACCTCGGCTTGAATCGATTTCACGATCAACCGAATTTTCCAACTGTAAGCCTTGTTTCACACGTGACGGCACGGCACGGCAACGGCGCCGTTTATACGGCGAAAGAAACGAAAATCATATGGAGACCATTCACACGTGCCGTCACCGCAATTGACCGCATTGACGGGAAATTTCTATAAGATCGTCACATGTTTTGCCGTGCCGTCACGTGTGAAACAAAGCTTACTGTTTTACGACCAATAAATAAATTCCCCTTATCTACCGTTTCATCTGTATCAGCGCTTGTATCATCACTATCATCAGATGTACACACGTACATCCGGCTATCTCGTATTACCTATTACCGATTATACGGCTTCTCGGAAGATTTTTAACGTTCCTCCACCCATTACACTTTATAGTCACGTTTATTGCATTGTTTGCAAAATAAAACTCCAGCAACATACCGATTTGCCATTTTCAAGCTTATAGTGATCGAGGATCAAAATACTGGTGGGAATTTTTAATGTTATCGCCTGTATAGCGGTGGGTAATCATTTTAGGGCTAGAAAGTTTCAAGGAGCCCATGCTATGCTTGCTAAAAACACCCTGCTCTAGTGTGAAGAGTATTTAGGTAGTTAGACGCACTGAACCGTTTAACTGGAACCCCTTTGATAACTTTGAGAATATTAATTCTAATCAAAATTCGTTTGTACGAAAATTGCGTTGCGCAAACAGTCTCGTGCAACGATACAATTAACATTTTATCATCCCTTGTAGTGCTTCAGACTTGACGCATAAGATTTTACTTTAAATCCGCGACTCACCTTCCATTAAAAGCAATACTATTTATATTTCAATTTACGCGTCTCGATTAATTTATTCTCGTTGATTGCACAATAAACGAGTGTCGCTTCCATAATAATTATACATTTGCAAGCACGCTGACTAACGTAAATCTTCGTCAATGCTTTGTATTCGAAATTGGTGCACAGGATGCCATTTGCTAATAAATTTGCGGCTCCGCGGTTAATATAATTCTGTGATTTATTCGTGTAAAATGGCTATCGACGCCATGCGGACTGGCCTGCTATCTGCTGCACGGGTAATTAGAAAGCTGAGGACTTGAAAACGTTGGAAGAGGATTGGAGAAATTGTACGCATTGGTGAAATGTCTAGCGACTCTAGCTACGACGATTAATGGCAATTAATTAACGGGATTAGGCGACGATTTTAGTAACGCGAAATGGTTGCGTCGAAACACGATTAACGCAGGGGGACATTAGCGAGATTACATTAGCCCTGTGCACGACGCTGCGCCAGTGTTATTGCAGCAACGAGCTTACCGACACGAAAAAAACTAAGCGTTTTAACGCTGCAAAACCGTTTCGGAGAGTCGTCGACGCGTGGTATCGCCGGCTATACCGAGTGCCATAACTCTCAATGAATTTGCTCTTTGATTATTTGCATTCACAGAGTTGCCGCGAAAACATCAGCACGGTTTTGTTTGTAATTTCCTCGGAAATTTCATCGTCTGCGATGAAACGCTTTGAAACCCGCACTTTCCACTACGATATTATCAAATGTTCTTTGATTCGCTTTCATAACTCATGTTATTACATCTTTTATGCAATATTATATCACCCTCAAACGAACCGCTATTCACAACACCGATGGTGGTTTAGTTCACCAAGCGAATGTTCCATTAAGTGTATTCACCGTTTCTCTCAGGAATACGGGCTTGCGGGGCCCCGCTCGTAGGAGTACCCTTTTAATATAAGATACGATCCCATGGTAATATATTTAACTAATACAAATTGAAAAAGATTAAGAACGTGTTTTTACATTTACAAAGATTAGCATAAAGGGATGATGCGAATCCATTTAACTGCGCACTCCTCTGAAAGTACCAACTGGTACTGCAAAAACTGCTTACGAATTGTGGGCACGTGAAACGATAACTCTCGCGCAGGAGCATTTGGCAATGATTTTTCCGAGCGACGCGTCGCGGACGCCGCAGTCCGCGAACGAGTCTCGAGTTAACAATGAACGAGCCTAGACGGTGCAGCAGGTCTCGACATCTGCGCGAACTTTTGAATACCCTCGAGGAGAGAAATCCGCACGTTACTCGTTCCAGTTTAGCGGGCCGCACATATAGCAGATATGCGCAGGGCACACGGACTGTAGGTAGCCGGCCGCTCGCGCTCGTACGAGCCAAGTCGTGCACGTAGCTAGGTGAGTCAGCGGTGCTTCGGTTGTCTCCGGAGACCACACCATGGACAATATCCACCGACAGCACCTATTGACCGAGCTGCTGAAATTCTACAAGACCGGAATATTCGTGCAAGTTTTCGCCATCGAGCTCGCCCCACGTCATTTCTCACGCGGCACGAGCTTCAGCCGCCCGCGGCCCGTGCACCGCGAACCCTTTGCGATAACGAACGACCAGCTTTCGCAACGCTCTCGTTCCCTGTCGAAAGGATAACTCAGCCCCTGAAAAATTTCCGTTCCTTTCCAATCCCATCTTTGCGCAGGCAATGCGTGCTATCGTTACGGAGGATCCTACTGTCCTCCGCGAGATCGCCCGACCAAACATTTGTACAACAGCTGTGTGTTTAGGTAAATCACGACCCTCCAGTCCACAATGTGCAACAATTACGTGCGCAAACATGGGAGCGCTGTCGGGTCGGAATTAACAGTTTTCTAACGATACGGTGATTAATTAAAACTGCAATCTTCCGCGGTAACGATGCGATAAAGTTTTGAGATTTCACGAGCTACGTGCCTTGGGAATTTGATTGGGGAAGCCTAACGGTTTAATTCGCGGACTTGTTTTGGCTGAGAATTAGATTTTCGGAGGAGGTCGAATCGCTCGCTTTTAGTCCGAGGGACCGCCTCGCGTCTTAATTCTTATTATCATCGAGGCCTGATTGAATAGCCAGAGATCCTGATAATAGCGGTTCGTTACAGGAGGCGCGGCCCGTAATTTCATCCTGCAAGAAATTTCGCCGCTTTACGCGACGACTGCTCGCCAATCTGGTCACGTGCCGATCCACCAGACGCTGGCTTTGTTGCCTGCAGATCCGGCTAATGAAGACTCAACGAATCAGTGAGATCGATATTACGGTTTACGGCTACGCGGTGGTGTCTACGCGAGTCCACGATAAATCTCACCCGCCTCGTGGAAGAAGCCGCAATAACCCAGGAATTAATAATATTGACGTTATCGCCCAAGTAATGGCAATTTCATCCAATCCGTGTAACTTAATATGTAACGATATTGGCCCGCCCTGCTGGCGTTTGCTTCAACATTAAGCCCCAGCGGCAAAAGGTGGTTGCGTAACTTGGGAATTAATTAAGAATGAGTCTTCGAAACGAGGTCGCGGTGCTTTAAATATATATACTTATATAATTGACACATTAATGAAAACAGTAATGAAACAGCGAGGAAAATCTACAATTGGATTGGAACGAGAAGAAACTTAACTTTACAAGCGGTATCATTGCACTGCAAGATAAATTGTATCGGTCAATGCGGTAAATACCTACTATTCGAGTTTCAATTACCAGTTAACACACTTATACTTTAAAAAATTTGTTGTAGGTATATATCTACGATCATTGTAAGCGACAAATAAGCGTTCGGTCATTACATAACTCTGAAGGATTTTCCGAAGAAAGAAAACCACTTGACAGTGTCCCCGTTAAGCGCGCAATTCGTTAATTGCCCGAAGAAACGCCCGGACGTAATGTCCAAGCAAGCTTCTTTTCCACGACGGAATTTCCACGAATTTTCTCGCGCGATAACAGAAACGGCTCCTTAATTCGTTTCGGAACGTCCCTCCGTATCTCGAGCACGACTTTCCTTTGTCCGTTGTTTTCGGCCCCGAAGACGTATCGCGACGCTCCGCGAAATTGTTTTCCGCGGTGGTAGCATCGTGCCGTACTTTCTCTCCAACTTTAAACAGACACCGAAAACGATGTAATCGCTCAATTGCCAGGTTCGCCCGTGCTGGTAGTAGAATGACTGATCCTTGGGGTAGCCGTGGGGACATTAGGCATTCCTGATAGCCGTCATCGCTCAAGTTTATGCATGCGAGAGATGATGCAACGTTGCACGCATCCCGCGGAAACGCACAGCTGTGCCCTGGCCCTCGGCACCCCATAAAACTCCATGTATATTCGGGCGACCGCGTCCCTGTAGTCTGCGCGCATCATAAATCATACAGAAAAACCTGTGGTTAAAAAACGCCCCGCAATTCGTGTCTATCATCCAGCAATAATTAGGGAATTACAAACTGTTCCTTATACCAGCGACAGCGTCCGCGTAAATTCTTTTCAGCGAGGATAACCAAAGCTCCCAATGGATTTGAATACAACGCGTAGTGATTTTGAATCAGTAACTGTAGAGGGTAGAGTGCAGAATGTGGACTAGCGCGAGACACGCGACACGAGTCGAAGAGGAAGAGTTCCGACCAGTTATGCGAGCGTTACTTTTACGTGGCGCATATGAAGCGCGCTGTACAATGGTGGCTACACCTGCCGCCTGCCGACATCTGCGCTATTCCCGTGTTCTTGTCTTCCCCGATATTGGCTGCATCGAGCCGAAGGTACTTGGAATATTTAGCATTTTGTGCGGGAACTAATTTTGCCCGGTCACGTAGCCATTCCTACTGCGAAATACGCGATTAACTCTGACGACTCCTCGTGACAGAACCGTAGATGGAACGAAGGCATTGCGCGCAAAACTATTTCGTGAAATACACGGTGTTCTAAGCTTCTAAGGATGCTCTCCTATTGTGAGGTTACAGTTTGTCAGGCATTTCTAGACGTGTTTCCCTAACGTCTTGGGAATGGTGGAGGTAGCGGGACTTGGAATCGAGAAAATAAAATGCGATGTGAGGATTACTTCGGGAATGGGCTAGCGACACCAGCATCCCCTTCTCGGAATCAGTGGGAGACAGTATCGGGCATATGTCGCTATGCTGTTGGAGGAGCATTGAAATTGCCCGGGCCGATTTACGCGGTGCGATTCCCGCACGTAGCACGAAAGGTGCAATTACACGGAGATATTCCGCGCCCCGGGCTAAACGACGGCCTGTACACACCGGCAACTGCCTAGAAAGATCGCGCGCACACCCACCAATCCCTATGCAAACGATCCGAAGCACGACCTACCTATTTGCGAACAGGACGTCGCATGCACGGTGGCTGCGCAACGGAATATTCATAATTTCGGCCTGTGCTTTTGGGGTCGGTTAACCCTTCCGCTGTGCGGGCCCTCGAAACTCTTTGCATTCGTTCTTCACGCTCGTTATGCCGTTGTAAATGCACCGAAAACAGGAAGACCGTATTTTTCGTTTCGCAGAGGCCGCCAACAACAACTGAATTTGGAAGCGACTTTGGGGGCTGGCTCGCAGTCACGGCGAGAAAGCCACTGTACTGAATAGTAATATAAAAAAAAAAGAAAAGTTTAATGTTCTTCGGTTAAGGGGCTCTTTGTTCTGGAACACCCCATGCACCCTTACGATCCGAGCTCTTTATATTTAGCCTTAAACTTTACGTGTTATTTGGCAGTTACGCGAGCTGCACAAGATTGCGTTAAGGCGCGACACGACCTTTTTAATATCACTGGTTCCGTAGCTACGCCAGCACCTGCAGGGGCGAACGCGATTTAAACGAATCGCGATCGAGAGACGTTCTTTCAAGTGTCGATTTAACATTCCCAGATGTAATTTAATCGTCTCGAGCAGCAAATCGTGCGCCGCACCGATAACACGAATCCATAATCGGAAATGCTTGGGTCACGTTAAGTAATAACGTCGCGACGTGTAACGCTAAGGGCATGTAAGTGGAAGGTAAACGCAGAAACATCGATACACGTATTGACGTTAGACGTGTACACCCGCAGTGTGCACGGTGACAAGGATACGCGAGCCCTGAACAAATAACATGGACAATGCACGTGCTAGTGCTTTGAGGTTTAAGTTACATGCACACGTATGTATGTCCGCGGGTAATCCGTCGCCGGGCCGCGCGAACATACGTCACGATCATGTTCAAAGTCGGGCATATAACTTTACAAAATGGCTGGGGCTTTTATCGTAGGCTAAACTGTAGTTTGTCCCGGCAGAAAATACTACGCGATCGTGATGGCTGCGGTTGCGGTGTTCGCTTTCCGGCAAACACAACGAAACGAGGGATTGCAACAACTTCGACGAACGCTCGAGCATTTTTCATAGCGTTCGCGGCGAAACGGGAGTTTTACGAAACAATATATTGTTATTCGCTGCTTAATACGACAGTCGTCTTTTATCCTGTTCCATTATTGATCCAATATCGCGTCAAGTTGTTGAAACCCTCCCGAAGCTACCATCCATCCGTTCGACTCGTTGAACGTCCGAGGATGATTAATGATTTACTTATACTACTAGCTTCGCGTAGTCTCGGGCGAAGTACAGCCGGTGTGATCGATATTACGCGCTGAGAACAATATCCCATCGACTTAGACCGCTCCTTCCTAAGTTACTCTCAGCGAATGCTGCAAGGAAATACTCGTCATCTTGGAAAGAAGAAATTGTTTGTTACACAATGGCGCATTCGCGAGGAAATCCTTTTCTCCTAGACTGCTGAGAGTTTCTGGGTAGCGTTTTGAAAACACCGTGTCCCTTGGCCCGTGACGACAAAAACAAAGTGCACTAACAATAACGGTTTATTTCCACGACGAACTTTCCTCTTCAACATTGCAGCCGTTGCCGCGTATGCAAAT
The DNA here is from genome assembly GCA_929108735.1 of Andrena dorsata. NCBI lineage: Eukaryota > Metazoa > Arthropoda > Insecta > Hymenoptera > Andrenidae > Andrena > Andrena dorsata. Next base: position 77,124,968 of record OV815488.1, on the reverse strand, counting down.
GCTGGAAGAAGAAACGGAAGACGAAGACAGAGAGAGGACTCATATGAGCGCGATTCAACGCGGGGAATGGCCGGATATCTCCAATTATGCGACCACTCGAGTCGTTCCGTGTCCGACATAACCGTTTTCCGAAAGTGCCGTTCCAGCATTTGCTCCGTAATTCTGACCGTAAATGTACACATATAGACCTAACACGTCCCTGCCGGATTCGATACCACCTCGCGAAACTTTAGCCCCAAGTCGAAGGGAAGGGGGCTATTAGCCCGCATCAGGTCCGCTTCCGGTGGCGCACTTAATGCAATTACCGACAAAACTCGCGCGAAGAACGGCTTTGCTCGCTGAGCCATCCGAATGAATAAAGAAGCTTGCTTTCGGAACGGACCTCCCTGGTTCCTGCTCGCGATGCTTTAACGAGGGTTGTTCTATCGCGACGCGACTACCGATTGGTTCTTGCTTCGCGTGGAAACAGGGATGCAGCGGCCATTTCTTTAACCTGTTCTGCAGGCTTTAGGTGTCTCAGCTTTTTATACCCTCTGCGCTGCGCAGTTGAACGAAGTGATCACGTTTGCGAATTCTCTACGCTTCCGTTAGTGTTGGTATGAAAAGTGCACACGCATATCGCCTTCAGTTTTGTTGTTTTATTGTTTTACCGCACGGTCCTGGGGAAAACTGCGTTACTTACCGGCTGATGTAATATATCAGACGGATGGCAGAAAGGCGTGGTGCGATCCTGCGTTGGCAAATGAAATTACCGATATTATCGTCCAGAAAGAGAACCACCGCCTCGCGAGGATACGAAAGGGCGTACTTCATAGTCATGGTAATTGCCCGAGCCGAGCGCGAGACGTGGAGCGTAGTTTATAATTAATTCATTGGATTAAATTTTACTTCGCGTAGCTAGTATGCATTACGCGGGTCCTCGCCGCACGTTCTTCGCACTCAGGCCTCTCCTTCTTCCTTCAATTTATGCGCCTTCGACCGACATCTCCGGCCGTCTTTATCAACCCTTAAAACGAACCTATCGCTTTATCCAAACTCCAGCTTCTGCGATTGAATTACGTGCCCATCGAACGCGTGGTAAGTTTTCGAGCGTACTTTGGGGGGTGCTAAAAGACGGTCTAACGTAATTAGCGAAGTTTGTTTCCGCCAAACTTTCCTATTGAACGCCGCTAACTTCCGCCGACAGGTAAATGCGTGAGTAACCGAGGGAACGGAAAAGGAAAAGAAACTGGCAAAACAGTGAGCTGTTTATAACCCACAGCAGCCGTCCGAGGGATTCGAGGTAGCGGTAAATTTGCACATAGCAGGGGATTACGGACATATCCCATTTTTTGGAGGGAATCCCCGGTGCAATGGTGATTGCGTATGGAAACCAGTGGGTAAAGTTGAAATATCGAGGGGAACGTGATACCTGTTAGAACAACATCGGGGTGGAACACGAAGTTATGGCGTTGCGCTTAGTGAACGGCGCGGCGTAGCGCGGCGGATGCCTCTATAGATATTTGATACGCGTTTCGTAAATGAAATCAGGGTAGCGGCTGGGGAGTCGTGGCAGTTCCCAGTCTCTTTCTCGAGGCTCCCGTTGCGGAAGGTCCCCGAGAGAAATACGGCAAGAGAGCAAATTACGAAAGTTCGTTGTACGATGTTGAAGTTCCCCTCGAAACGTCGGATTCGTCGTGTACCTGCGGATCTGATACTCCCAGGAAATATTCCGGCACGGAGGGGCTAACGTCTCAAGATTCCTCGATGCATCCTTTCTTGACACGTCACTGCCGTGTTATCCGTGCACGAACGTCGCTGCAACGTCTCAGGGGAAGTCTAGTATCAATTCGACGGTTTCTAGTGGCTACACGTTTCCCAGCAACACCACCTGAACTCAGCAACCAGCAACGTGCATCGTATTCACAATTCTTCTTTACTGTGATGATTAATGATGCCGACTACTTTTTAACCAAATGTCAGGATTAAAGGACCAACGATGATTTTGGTAGGAAACTCAGTGCATCCAAACGGAACAACATTCTAACGATTTTACCGAGCAATTGAACACCACTGCACCGTTTAAAACATTCTTCTCGCACCCCACATTTTTTGTCTAAAAAACCTGGCAACTATTTGAGAAGGGAATTTAATTTGCTGCCAGGTCACGTAATTAACATCGTAATTGCTCGCGCGAAAAACTGCCGTATTGATGTATCGTTCAGAGAAGCGGGACCCGTAATTAAAATCGATGCCGTAACCTTAATTAGTGCGCGTTTAAAAGATTTCCAACGCTCTGCATTTTCGCGCGATGGCAGCTTCCGTCGAAGCATAGAAATCGAGATGCACAACCTAGTGGAAAGGAATTTGCATCGGTGGCGTCTCGTAACACGGGACAAAAGGAATTACACGAGGAATTGATTGCGACGAAGCGTTCTAAAGATACGCAAATCAATTGCCTCGCGTTTCACATGGAATCATCGGTATCCTGAACCCTTGCATGCTTTTTAAATCAGCTCCTTTCAGCAGCGACGATCGAACAACGCTCCGAAAGAAATCCGTGTCTGATCTCCATCGCAAATTCTTCTACTTTGAAAAAATACGTGGATGCCCGGCACGTTTCATGTGACGAAGACCAGAAGACACGGACAAAGACACAGATTCGATTAACTGCTAAGGGAAAAAGAGCTGTTTAAAGATACAACTTGTACCTATACCCATGCCACTCCACGGAAGAAAAATGAGGTGCTAACGGCTTCACGCTTTAATCAGTTGCTGCTTATCTTGATTATTTACAAGTGGAAACCCGTACGTGGAAGGAAATACGATGGAAATGCGCGGCATACTGTTTAGCATATGCATTAATGAAATGCAAAAACAACATTGAATTAAAGCCCATACACCGCTTCTCCATTTTTCATTTTAATTTCGGTTCAACATTATCGCGAGCGATTTCCCTCTATCCGAGGGAAATTGATAAAACGAATTCAGCGTTGTCGCGCGCGAGCCCCGGCTTCGTTAAAAGTTAAGTACAATTTCCATAACGGAACATATTGAGTTTCCAGTTCGCGAATAATTTATTTTTGAAAATAATTTCGCGCCCTTCTTTACTCGACCGACCGCGTTAAGGAAGTTTCCGGCGAAACTTTGCCAATGACTGTATACAAATTTCGGTATGCAGCGAAACTACTTGCATCAGCTATTTTTGTCAACTTTCGTAAACCGCTTTAAGAAGTTCCACGCACGACTCCCCGACTATGTTATCGAAATTTAAGCTCATACCTACCCTCGACCTTAAATAAATCACCTAAACTTTCCTGCGAGAGCTAAATGATTTTAGTCGCAATGTAATCGAAGTCGCCTCGATTCCTTTCATTCTGCGGCATCGCGTTGTAAGATATAAAAACCATCCGCCTCGCGTTTGATGCATTTCCTGTAAGAAATACCGTTACCGCGTCAGCGACGAGCGCGAATAAATAACAGACATTGAACTTCTTTGTCGGTGATGCAAGATTGATACCAGAGAATATCGCGGCAGCGAAAATATATAAGCTTTTTCGCAGCGTTAATATCTTGCCTCGTACATTCAACCGCATTCTCGAAGCAACGTTTTGTCAATGCTTCTACCTCCACCGATTACCGATGGCAATACACATTCTCGACTTCCAATATTTCTCTTATTTATAGTGACAGAGCCACGACAATTTTCTAACACGATTTTTCTGCCGAGCTACCTCCCAGCAAGAAATCAGTCTGTTGGATACTTCGCTCAAGACATTTTCCTGAGCAGCGCAGGGCAACGTCTAACGCTTCTTCTCCCCCAAGCGTTGATATAATACATTCAACAGTCGTCATTCTGGAGTTGAAGCAACATCGGAAGAAGAAATGAATTTAAGGCTGTATGGATAGCAAGGAATCGAGGGCAGCTAGTGAAGTTGGCTGCTATAAAATTCTACCTGTTTGCCGGCAGGTCGACATAAATAAATCATGGAAGCATGTAAATCAAGCGGGACCTATGTTCCTGCTAGTAAATACATATACATACGTATTCTTTCCATAGCAGGCGAGCGCGCGTATTTTTACCGATATAATCCGTGAATCGACTACGCATGAGACCCTACAAACTGTCCGCGGAAAAAAGCAGAAGAATCATATAGAAGACGCTCGTTAAACTTTCCGCATTTTAAAGGCAGCCTGCTCGCTACCGCGAATACTAAAGCACACTCTGCATACGAATATTAGCTGCTCCCTCGGAGTATCGACGAGGTGTTGGCAAACTTGAACAACTCGTGCCACCAGCAACTAGTATTTGCAGTGTTGCAGTCACGTTCAGCGTGAAAAACCAGTGAGCGCAAAAGTGCACTCATGGCCGGGTAATTAGTTCAGCAAACTCCAGTTATTTCTATTTATCGATACATTCGACAGTACTTAAACACGTTTAAAAACAACGAAGCAAATTGCGAAGTACATATTCGAAAGAACGCATGGAACAGGATGGTGCTGGTCAACGACGATAATCAGTCCAACGTACGAACCAACAGCTACGACTCACTCAGTGTCCCAGATTTATCGGGATACCCAATATTACCACCCTCCGCTGGCAGGATATTTTTTAGTGTTACGCATCAAGATATCGTAAGTCGGGTACTATTTTTTCGCCTTATCTCGCCTTTTGACGTTTATTCACTCGTTACCGAGGAACCTACAGTTTCCTGTAGTAGGTCGAGTGCTGCGCCTGGAAACTTTCAAGCTGGTACAATCCTCACGAACACAAAGTTTCGGACACTATCGATCGTTCCACGTCAGTTACGTTCGAGTGAAATTTTATTTACAACATTTTCGCGGAATGTGTTGTGGGAAATTATTATTCATACGATTATGTAAAACTTGACGTAATCCACTACAATCCGTTTGATCTTCCTGGTAGGTGAAAACTGCTCCCAAGTATGATTTACACGGCTATAAGGTGCGTATCAGACCCGCTGGCCAAGAATCTGAAAGGACACTTTGATCCACTGCGTATCGTAAAACGGATAAAGGGTCAGGGAAACTGCTTTTCGTTGTCCCTTGCTCATCGTTCCCTCGTTTCGCGTCAGCTAATATCAATGGATATAGGTCACCGATAAGGGAATAAAACGTAACGAGGGGGACGTCGCGAGTACTTGGCGCAAATAACCCCTAAAATTGATGACTCTTCCTAGAAAAAAGCTGAAATTCAGCTTCCTCGCCCGAAACGCATGAAATTGATTGCCCGAACTATTTTCGAATATGATCGAATTAGAGTTGCAAAGTGCCGTAAAGTGCGACCGTCCTAAATTAAAATTTAACGCAAACGTGGCAATCGAGTGACCCCAATAAAAAATTGTGCTTTCGTAAGTCGCCTATATAACGCGTCGCATATATGCATAACCTCGTTTCTGCCTTCTCTTGTAATATATTACGAGAACCGGAAGCGAAAGGGTGAAACCGCCAAACTTTCCCCGATATGTATCCTGGCGATTAGTTTGTCCATTCCCCTGAGACGCGTCTAAGATTTCTAGTAGAATCCGGCGGAAACACATTACATCGCAGGGAACGAACTAAAGAATTGTGAAGTGCAGAGGAATGCTAGCCAGAGTGTTAAAATCTGAAAGAAGCAGTTGAGAGATAAAAATACTTGACATTATCAAAGGGATCGGATCGCATCGAGACTCTCGGAAATTGTCGAAGGCAGCAAACTGTCCAAGAGTACTGACCAAGTGAATCAAAGTAAAGCGGACAGCAGAGTAAGCGATAAAATTATCGTGTTCTTTAAACGAGCAACAACGCGTCGCGTCGGCTCGGCTGGTCGAATGTCAGAGGAGCTGGTAAAAGGTTTGCTGACGGAGCGACGTTCCTCGGAAAGCGAAGTAACTTGTCGCTCCAGTTCTTCAAACGGTGCTCCTGAACTTATTTCGAAGCTCTTCCCTGAAGAGGCACTGCCAGTTCGCGCTCCTTCCGATCCATACGGTTTCCACCAGTCAAACAAGATTCGACTCTCGGCGTAAAAGTTTAACAGAGCCTGTTCGTTCGCTTTAACGGCCACCGTCGAACCTTAATAAAAAATGGAATACCGTCGACCAAGTCCATAGAAATAGAGCAGCGCCGGATAGACCCGATCGATTGGTAAAAAAAGACGAGGGCAAACTTCTCAGAAGGCTCACACTTTCTCGGCTCTTTTTGCCTTTCAGGGATCCCGGTGCGTTTCAGTTGCTTTTACGATAAAGTCTCCATAATTCGAACTAAAAGGGACTAATGCAGGCTCGAATTCAACATTCCTCTACTTTCAGTTACAATCAATTAAACGACGAATAAGAACCAGTGTCCCGAATGGAGCGGAACTCGATTGAAACGAAGCTGGAATTAAGTGAATCGCAAATTCCAGAGACTCGACTGTTTAGTCGTTGAAAATAAAATTAGCGCATTTCGCCCCCCCCCCCCTATTCGCCTGCAGAAACGGCCATCTAAATCTCCGTCTGTGAGATTCACTCGAACCCTCCGAAACATCTAGTATTCACCTCTGAACAGCAATAAAAAAAAAAGAAAAGAACAACGGGAGATAGGGAGCAGGCTTGTCGCTGGGAACTATCACCGGCATAGACAGCCGGGGAGATTGGCGTGAAAGCCGTAAAGCCCGTTCCGAACTGTTCGTTTGTTCTCCGATCGGTGAATTCAACGATGCTTTCGCCCCGAAGGAGGAGAGAACGCGTTGTCCTTTCTCTATCTTCCTCGCTAACGATCCCGTAGTCGCGATCGATTCTCGCAGGCAACGGCCGCTCGTAGATTGGCTGCGGTGAATTTTTCGTCTGGTCTTTTTTATTTCTCCCGTGCAACCCGCCCGGTAATTCCATTTCGGGCTGAAGTGAGTCTAAAAAATCGATGAAACCGTATCGAGCAATGACAAAACCATTATCGAACGTCTGTAACGAAATTAATACCGCTGCTCGATCCGATCGCTGTGTTTTTTCCACGAGTCCCGCCCTCACTCCAACCGAACCCACTTGTTTCTACGTGAATTATCGATGTACTGCAGTTTTCAGTGCGGTAATTTTGAAATTACACGCGGACGAGACGCTCTTTCAGAACGCTTTTACGTCTGGTCGATTGGTAATCGTTTTATCAAATTGTATTCCCCGTTAATTTTAAACGGGCGGAAGATCGCTGCGAATCGATCGTCACTTCGTTACAGAGCTGCATGTGCATTATCGATAAAGGGACTGGAACGAATTTGTAATCGCGTTACAAAATCGAATCAAGCAACAGTACACGGGGTTTGTTTTAATTGTGTGCAATGGTAACTTGAAATAGCTTCGTTTTAATCTAATTAACTAAATCTGCAGAGTATCGTCGCATCCTCAGAGACCTGGCAAAGCTTTCTGTCACGCTGTTATCAATATTCTGTGTATTTACCGTTTCCGATGAATCGAAAGAAAAGAAAATTTGCGTAGCATCGAGCAGGGGATACGCTCCCGGAAGCAATCGGGTCGCCATGAATCCCAAGTAGAATAAAAGTTTTACTGCAGTCGTGGGCGATCCATTCCGAGGGACCTCCGATGTACCACTGCACAACTACTGTGATTGCTGGCCTATCGGTTGACAGTGGATATTAAGATAGCCTTCGCATTCGAACTAAACATAGGCGAGGAACTATGGAGCACTAAAAGCTGAAAACACGTATTTCACTTTATGACACCCTGCTGTGTAGGTACGCGTGGCAAAGAAGCCTCTCATGCAGGTGCACACGAATAAATAAATATCGCGATTTCACGGACGCGTGCGTTTTAATCCACCATGTACGAAATAATATCAGTTTCAAATTTCCGGCCCGAAATTGGTATTTATCAGGAATTATAAGATCCGTTTCGAAAGTGCTTCAACTCGACAGACCGGAGCTTACAGCTTAATCTACGATCACCGAGAAACAGTGGCCGCACGATACTTTTCGCTCAGTCAGTTATTTCGTAATATTTGCCGGCATCTATTTGGTAACAGCGCCATGCAATCAACAAAAGACGGACACGCAATACGCGTGGCAAACTGGAACAAAATTGAAGGCTCTATTCGCGTCGAAACTAGAAGCGTTAGTCAAGCTTCACTTTACAGCGTATATTTTGTTCCGTAACTAGGTTTGAGCAGAGTGTAATTGCAGCACGTCCCGCAACCGCGTCGGGTTGAAGTCGAAATCAAAATGCATACTGCAGCTGCAGCAGGAAGGTGAAACGGTGCCCGTGTGCCGCAGCAAACCGGCATTGCTAAACATTTCAACCGAGCAGATATTTTAACGCTTTACCGGCGCGGCGCGGCGCCACGCGAAATTCCTCGCGTTTTCGTGACCGAACGAGAACAATTATTCCCGAAACGTCTTACTTCGCGAGGGAATCGAGGACACCGGGATTTTTCAGAGCATTTCCACCGAAAATGGATCGCGTTTCCTCTGCGTGCTATCTGGGGTAGTTTAAACGACACGTTCGTGGGTATATCATTGAAACCGGCAGACAGATTTAGTGAGACGGAACGTAACTTCTCTGATTTATAGCCCTGATTAAACGAAAAGCCAAAGCACATCCACCCTTGGAAAAAATGAGAATAATGTAGGGTGATTCAAAAATAAAGGGAGGCACGCTCTGGGAGCGGCTCTTGCCACCCTTATTCGAGACTGTTCAGTGAGACGTTACTGACAATATTTTCAAGAACATATACATTCGATAATTCTCTGTAATCGTGGCAAACATTTATATAAAGAAGGAAGCGATAAGGTAGATCCTGTCAACCGACCCGGGGAACGTAGGGAAGAAACGAGTGTGGTTTATAACGAAGCTGGTGGTGCGGGTGTGTAATTGGCGAAAGGAGAAGGAAGAAAGGGAAACGTAAAAGTGGAATATATCGGGCAGAAACGGACCGCGTTTCTGGCTTTCTGAGCGGCAATAAGCGAAGCCTTGACGACGGTGCATTAAGGCAGAATTGAGGAACATCGCGGGTAGGAAGAAGACGAGGAAGAAGGCCGAAGGGAGAGGAAGGGGAGGAGTATCTGGGCAAAGGGAAATGAGCAGTCGCTAAATTTTTCCGCGCTAAAAATTGCTGAGAGCAGCAGCTTAACGGAATAGCTTCTGCCCGTTCGAGGGACATTTCCATAACGCGAAACGTTTTGGAATTTTCAGACACGGAAAGAAATATTTCGTCCATACTTCCGAAGCAGCCTGCCGAGAATGGCTACAGAATATTTTCTATCGGAAAACTTTGAACTTTGCGCCTTGATGATTTTCAGCTGGGACGCATTATCTAACCTTCAGCTGTAGTAGTAGGAGTAGTAGTTCGACAGTGATAACGAAATGTCATGATTATGATTCGACTTTGCTCGGTACAGATTTTTCTACAGTAGTCGATCAATGTCGCACATTATATTCGTGTACAATATTTTCCCGAATGCGCTGACTATCTTGCAAAACTTTGACAGCCAAGTGAAAATTATATACAAGCATCGTACTCGTGCGATCCAACTACTTTTCGCGAGGCGATTAAAATCAGTGGTGCGAAATTATTCCGATTTACGTAGCCGAGCAATTGCGAAATACTTAGGTACAGCGTTTTTATGCCGCTCAAGTTATTGGTGATAAGATCTTTAATTGTCCCGGGGGAGGGGAACGATCGATATTTACCGGCTGCGAAAACGAGGTCGAGCGGATCAGACGAAGAAGAAAAATCTTCCGGAGAAATTACATCGCAGGAAACATCGAAATGTCTCCGCGCAGCTATCATTCTCACAAATGCCACTTGTAACGACCAGCAAACGTCATCTGTTGAAATTATACACTCCCTCCATAAACATGACTCATGTATGAAAGAAGCTAATTCTCTTTAATTCGTGAAAAAAGGTCTCACGCAAAGATTGTGAAATCAACTTTGCTAATTCCAATTGTAATCTCGTTCTCCGTTCGAACACTGATTCCTCTGTCACTTTTTATACTTGACATTCCTTTATTGGCCACAAATCAATTCAGTGCTCAGATTTTCAACTTTTTCCATAATTTGTTATAAATTACTAATAAGTGCCGTATTTTATAACGGTCTTCATCCTCAAAGCGGTTCATATTCATGCATGATACGTGATGCCCCTGCTGGAACCGCCAGTTAGAACCGCATTAAAAAAAATTTAAATCCGGATTGATGCGGTTTTCTTCCCGTAAATTGCAGATTGAACCAGATGAAATATTTCCTATCAGTTTCAAACCGGATATGCATGTAAAAATCTTGATGGTATTTATCTGTATTTCCTAGCATAATTTGTCATCGGTTCTGTTCGGATTTACACGAAGTAACTCGCATATTACTATAGTAAACTTCTTGAGTAACTTTATTCAGTTTTTAAGCTGATTCTATCTAGAAATCCAGATCCAAACCAAAATGGAATCTATTGGTCTTTTCAAATTATTTTGCTACCAGTTCCTACACAAATTTGCATATCGTAAATGCATGTTCGAGCACACATATTTTTGGATGAAATCGACTCAAATTTTCAGTTGTTTCTAACTAGAATCTGGAAGTGTAGATCAAAATTCATATGATACTCATCAGTTTTTCCAAGCCATTTTAGTACCTGGTTTTATTTGTATACGCAACACATTTATGGTCCCTCGACCGATTTACTCAGGTTATCAAGGAGCCGTCGAATAACCGTTACCGCTTATACCGTGAGCTGAGGTTTGATATAATTTCATTCTTAAACCTACTATATCAAAGGCTTACGCCGTATTAATCTTGCGTCGAAGTCTTGATCACGGAGCAAGCTGCCTCGTTAGTTCGCGGCGCCGATCTTATGGGCGGTATTCTCAGTCGTTGCTTATTCTTAAGTTTGTCCCCCCAAACCCATGTTTCGGGCCAGATTGTGTCGGTATACAGCGCGCGGCATTACTCGTGTCTACCCCTGTAACAAAGTAAAGAAGAATGTAAACTATTGTAAATAAAAAAGGGAGGGAAGTTGTACCGTACAATTGAAACTCCCCGCTTGTTTCGCAAATTTCATCATTTTTCCACAACGTTTTTCATTCGTTTAACTCCTTGCATTCTGTGCTCCTGATCCCGAAGCATAAAGTATCAAGCGTTCACAATCAAAGTTGGTGGCCCAATAATTGAACGATCTCCTCTTCTTTCTGTGTTTCTGTTAACTCAAGCGTATTTCCTGATCCAAACAATTTCAGCGTTTTAGTTTACAGTTGAGAATACCTATGACAGACTCGAAAGATTTTTCGTAAAAAATCCGTAAGATTTTTAATCCGTAATTTCAGATACGAATCTTCCGGATTTATACAAATGGCAATTCCTGATAGAAACTGATTAATTTTGGACCTGAACTACCAAAAATCACTGCTTGAAAATCCAGGTAGTACCGCATTGAACCAGATAGATCCAGTTCAAGATTCAATGCGATTTTAACTGGCAGTTCCAGCAGGGTGGTAGGTACATCAGCATAGAAATGTATTGACAACGACAAAATTAATCAAGCAATTATGAAACTATTATGATGAAAATAGTTACATTATTAAAGAAATTAATTTTAAAAATACAGCTGCTCTACAATCGATATCAATATGTAATAAAAAATATAAATTACTTATATAAACTGTATTCCATATCAGAGCATACCGACGGCCCTACCGATTTGCGACCGATCTGCGCAGCTCCCACTACTGCCCACGGTTTGAACCGCAAGTGATGGGTCATGGTGGTTTCTAAGGAATAATTAGTACATCCCAAACGCGGGACCTGACCGTTGTCAACGTAAACAGTGGACGAAAAGTTAACAGAGAGAGTAAGTAGAGGGCCGTGCGACGGAGAAAAACATAGGAGTCGAGCGTAGCAACGCCTCCTGAGGGTCGTGACTGAAAAATGTAGACGGCGATAGAAAGAGAAAGACATACAGGAGGGAGACCCCGTCTCTTTCTAGCTCCAGTGGCGGCAGCGTTTTTTTGTTTGATGTTAAAAAGAGAGGGGGTGTCCCTCCTGTATATCTTTCTCTTTCTATCGCCGTCTATATTTTTGCCTATTGCATAGTTCCTCCATGTTTATATGCTCTAAGTGTGGAATACAGTATAGTGCCGTATTTCATAATGGTCTCCATCCTGAGAACGGTTTATATTCTTGTATTCTTTTTTTGCTACGTCAAAAATGAAAAGAAATCATACTTTTTAAACGATTTTTTTTAGCTTCAATCCTCTGTTTGCTTGTTGTATGTTTGCTTCATATCTGAAAACTGGAATTTAACCCAAAACTTGGCAGGTTATGATTGAGTGACAGCCAAGTGACATTTATTGGATAACTTCTGCTTTCGAATTGCGACACCTACTGGTGTCAAGTGGAGGAGGAAAACGTATCGTCACGAAAACTCTTAATCCCAAAAGTATCATTTAGATAACTATTAATTCAGAATAATTCTTTTAACTTTGAGACAAACACCTTGATACATTAAGTAAAACGACGGATGGGTTGGAAAAAAAATTATTCGCTTAATCGTGTTAAAACACCGGGACTATGTCATAAAATAAGATAATAAGGCCAAAATAGCTGCGGGGACCTGTCAATTTCGCTATCATTCCTGTATAGAGACATGATTGCTCAGTGTGCCTATGAGTAGAGGGGAAGGGGAATTAGCTTTCAGACGCGACCGCGTCTGTTGATAAATCAGTTTCTACCGTTTCCAGTGTCCCTGTGAATCTATTTCCATCGCCTCCCCGGATCGTCAAGATTTATTTTCAGAGGATTCACACGATTACCTAAAAGACGATCGGAGAATGATCTTTCACCTCTTAAAGAGCGCAGTCTGTGGTATAAAACTCGCTTTATCTCAGGTCTGAAAAGACTTTATCGAAGCTGCTGTCAGAATTAGCGAGACCAGCTACCGGGATACGAATCTACGACATGGGACGATCACGAGGTAATAGATTAGTATCGCGAAGGATGCGCGAGCTGAATCCCCAAACTTTTTCCATTTCTAGCAACAGCCTCGCGCGAAGTTTCAACAGCTATGAATAATAACGCGAATGGATCCAGCGCCGGATCGGGGCGTGAATACCCTTTGATCCACTTCGCGTGCACGAGGGTTGAAAAACTCGATCACTGACAATGGACCATCTCGCGGAATCTCACGCTGCCTCGCGCAAACATGTGCGGGAAAGGGAATACATGAGACAGGAGCGAAGCAAGAAAATCGAATGAAACAGAACAGGCCAGTGCTCCAATGAGAAATATTAAACAGTGCAACAATGGCAGCAAGTGTTAAGACTATACAGTATTAGATATTGTTCGATAAACGCGACGAGGGTAAAAGATGCGTTAAGATTGTTGTAATTCAAGTCGAAAGTATTACTACACGTGGATTAACGACCTGATTTCAATGGGTTAAAAATGGTAAAGCAATCGAAGAGTTTCGAGCTGGCAGGAAAGCCAGGACGCAAGCAACACGCATGGAGAAGCACGTTGGTGTGCGTGTATTGGGTGGCATAATAATGGAAGCACATAATCGCGTGTTTAACGTCTCGTCATGAGGCCCCGATCCCGCAGGAGCGGTGCATTGCGGCGATCCTCTATTCGAGAATGATAAATTGACAGTGAACGCGTACGCTCGCCAATGGGAATGATCGTCCGTGTAAAATTACGTACCGATAGCTCTAACCACGCTGAACATCAACACCGCAAATCATTCGGAGTCTTGTGACTTTTAAAAAGGATTGACTCATTCCTCAGGTTCATTGAAACACAAACTTCGTGTAGCAACACAACTAATTTTCTTATAATTTCTATTACCTTTCGTCCCTTCAATTGAAAAACCCAAACCCCGAAAAATCACGGCAGAGAAATTTCAAATTGCAGGACGTTCAAGCGTTTGCAGCTGGATGAAAATTTGTCCGCCGAAAAATTGAATAGTTTGGTTACATTAAGCCGGCGGTATGCAATATTGGTTTGTTTTTAATATCCGCTCGCCAGCAGATGCACACTCTGGAAAACGTCCAGTTCCGCGAGAGGGTAAATCGACAGGATAAATAGCCGCAGTTTGTTAAATGTTCCAGGGAAAATCAGGCTGGCCGGCAATTTTGTCGAATCGAACGTGTAAAGCAACGTATTGTTGAAGCGTATCGACAAATGCACAAGTTACGCGCGCCCGAACGGCCCGAAGTGCAGATGACGTACCGCATTGTACTTTATTGTCCGCCATTGTGTTGCAAATCCAAACAAACGGACGGCAAAGCGATTTGTTTATGAATGGAGCCTTACCAAGCGTCATACATATTTATCTAGCGCGGCGGTGCTCGCCGTTATTAGCACGTCGCGAGCGTTACCGTCCGCGCTAATGTCCTCGCGATTCGACAGCGATTCGCGGCTAAATGACACGAACGCACCAGCATTGACAGTTTTTGTCACGAGAAACGCGCGGCCGCCGACGATTGCTGTCGGAACGCGTACATACTCGTCTTGCGTGCAGGCAAATTTAATCGACGCGACGCCCAGGGCACTCGACCATAAAATAGACGGCGTCGCTGTGAAATTCGCCACGTCGCAACGTCCCTTTTTAATTTCCCGTGATCAGAATAAAAGGCAGCGGTTCTTTTCCAGTGCCCCTCGGATTATCGGTGTGACCGTTTTGTAATATGACACGAGAGAACCGCCAGGCGCGAATAGCTTGGCAAATATCTGGACGAACTGCGGAAAGATGTGCAAATTGCAGCTACGGTGACGTTAAAGAAAATCGAGAGTTTCTAACGCCCTACTCCAGAGTAGTTTAAGTCCCGTTTAGCGAAATGATTCAGCGTGCAAATCGACAAGGGATGAATATAAATACGACTCTGATCGGAAATCGAGTGTGGAAATGTATGTAAGCTGGCGGATAAATTTATGCCGTTACAGATAAATATATTTCCCGGTGGAACGTTGAAAGCAATTTTCAAAGTTGATTTTTATACGATAAATTCCTCAATTTACAATAACATTTATTTCTTCCGAACAAGGTTCTCCTCTGTTTGTTTTGCCCTGTCCTAACACGCCGAAGGAAATATTTGCAATGAATCTACTTAGTTTAAAGTGTTACTATGTCAAAGAAGAGAATACGCTTTCATTCAAGTGTTACTAAAGGCATTGTAGGTGCTCGTAACAAGTTTCCAGTGAACTGTGCATTTTGAAAAAATAGTGGCGAGCGAAGCTAGCCTTTGTTGATACCCTATATCGTTGTTAAGCACACCTGGGCTCGTAATTCACAAAGATTTAACGTGCCACGCGAAACGCCGTACAAGAGAATATCTTAACCCGAAACTGGAAGTTCCAATGTAACGTATACAAGTGCTACGCTCGGTTGTTACCGGCCACGGTTTCTCTTTGAGAACTTCGCCCCTTGATCCTGTTTTGTGGTCAACTCAGCTAAGTTGCAACAGTGTTCTCATTTAAATATCTGGGTATATAGGGCCGCGCGTAACAACAGACCGCAGTGGAATTCCACGATTGAGTAATTATGTAATTTGGCTGTCTACAAATTAGCGGCATCAGTATATACATTCCTAGGCAACATTGTGGTTGGGTATAATTTAGTCGAGACCATTACTCAGGCACTGGCTCCAATCTTCGATTAAATAACGCGAACCTAACTATCTTGCGTGGAATATCTCAAAATCATGGGTCAAACTGACGCGTGCTGACTCGTCGCATCCAAAGGAATCAAAGAAATCAAAGAGTCACTTACCATTTTACAATCTTAAAATTCGTTTCCAGAAGACAGGCAGACGAAGTTCAGAAGCTTCCCCGGACCACGAAAAATAAGACGATGGTGTAAGAATTACATTCGTTTAAAAGAACTGATTTTAGGGAAAAATTATGTTAATTTCCTTTCCGTCCACGTACACGTTGCTAGTTTCCCTTGCGCACTCTCCGAGTTCGTTCATGCAAAAGCGTCCCAAGCATTTCAGCGCTACGTCACGCGCGCAAGCTCCGTGGTCTGCCCGGGGTGTTTCAAACTACTTCACGCTACACAAGACTTCTTTCCCTTCCAACCCTAGTAGACAAAAAATTGTTAATCATATGATGATATAACGTGACACTCCCGGTGGGCAAATGTGCAAACCGTAAGACTGGAACGCGAGGCAAATGTGCAACGTCATTTTTCTTCACCCTTAGGAAATTAAGTGCACAGTAGTGGCGATAATAATTTACTGCAAGGACATGTGCATAAAATGATGCGCCGCAGAAGAAACTCAGGCGTTTGGCTCCGCAACTCGGGACAATTAGAAATTGAGCTTAAATTGGGGTTAATTGATTACCCTAAGGACAAGAAAATGTATGTAGCGTGGCAGAGGACGGATTCAGTGTAACTCGGTATAATTACGTGCGTGTGTAGAGCATAATGCCGGCCGGTTTCTAGGCCGACATTAGAGTTTACTTGGTGTCCATAGCGGCGTCGTGTTACCTGTCTAGAGTTAATTAACTTAATTAATGGATTGGCCACGCCGTCGGAGTTTACTTAGCGTTGCCCGGCTACGTAGCAAACCTGACAACAAACATCAAAGATAAATCGCCCAAGTTCTGCGCGAGCCTATTGAGAACCGCTCCTTACGAATAAACAGCAGGCGGCAGCGTCGTCACCGAACAAAATTTCAATTACCGACTCGCCGCTATTCAGCCCGAAACGAGCGGTATTGTTCGAAAAGAAGGCAGATGCTACACCTTAATACTTAACGAATTCTATTGTTGTTCCAACTTCGGCTTGTAACGTAGCGATTTCTGCCGGCTACTTTTGCCAAAACAAAGGCTCGCTGAAAATTACATCAAGTGCCCCCTCAATCGGGATCCGACAATTATGAAAATTTCAAGTCGCACGAGGGCTCGGTAATCGCGCTGCAATTTGAAAGAATGGGGAGAATTGCGCCTCGGAGCGGGGTAATCGGTTACCCGATTTTTACGTAATTGTCGCATGAAAGGGGCGGGGAGTAGCTCGATCCCGTGACCATGTACGTTCCTGGTGAAATTGCGTTCCCAGTGATCCCGTGGAATACACTGGAGGGTCGGGATCCTGAGGATTTTGTCCTAAGCGTGCCATAAATCGAAAGTTTTCTGCTTGCGGCAATCGTACGGCAAATCGGATTATGAAATTGAATAGTCCTGGAGCCAGCTCTTTCCCTCACTCTCTTCCCCCTATTTCTCTCCTCTCCGCGGCAGAAAAAGAGGAAGGGAAAATTCTACCTTCCGGCTGTTCCGTGGGGATCCGCATCCTCCACATTTTATTTGTCCTTGGATCCCGCTGTGCTTCGCCCCGCCGATGGATCCACGATATTACGTTAAACAAACACCGCAGCAAATACGAAATGAAATCAAGCCAACACGAAACGGCGAGCCACCCACCCTTCACCGTAATCCCCACCGTAAATGGCTTCGAATCGCCAAACCTTCGACCATGAAAATGCGTTCCCAGTCCAATCGGCCACGAGCTACGAGGCGAATCACGAATCAGGGGATTTCGTGTACACTGCACATATCTGTTTTCAGACATTACCCACAAATGTTCGATCGTTTTCCTTCGTGGCAACAATTTTCCACGTGATATACGTTAGCCCAGCTTGATGCTGTGAAGAAAAAAAACGTGTACGCTACATATGGGTTTGAATAAACTCGAGGCAGCGGAGAGTACACAGGTACCTAGAATGCTGAGATTGCAGAGGAAATTGTATAACGCTGAGGCATCGTCGGTGACCTGCACCTGAAATTATTCAGCCTCTGAGCGAAATCAATATTTGTCGCAATAAGTTGGCACACGGGCCATAACAAATATTATGTTTACAACCCAATTACTGCCGCGTGGCAGTCAATGGAAAAGTGTTTACCGTAATCGTGAGTTACTTCGCTGTAGTATCGGCACGCGATCCTACTATGTACGGAAGGAACACAATTAAACTTTCAGGACAAATGGGTAGGATTATGCAAATGTTGCCACGCCAGTGGAAGCTGTGCCCGCGCTGTCAATGCGAAAAACGATTTCGAATACGTGGCGAGCTCCACGCCAAATTCTAGCCAATCCCTGAAATTACTGCGAAAGCTTCGCCGCTACTTTTCCCTCCGAATTTCACCTCGTGACTCTCAAACGTTAACGAGGAAAGATATCTCGCGTGTTTTAATCACCTTATGGCTTACTTCAAGGGTCGAAAAATCTTGCTCGGCAAGCTCCGACGTTGGAATTAAGGCACACATTAAAAATAGAAGCTGGAAATTGGAAAGTGGAAAAAGTAGAGCAGCCGTATGGAGTGTCGGTACAGTTTCATAAGGTTGGTTATGCAGAGCGGGGATTAGCACTCATTGGAAATACATACATACACACGTAGGTACAGCACGGTTCGGGAAATCTATTACAATACCAAAGTAAAGTGATGAATGTTCGAACCGGAAGGGAAACCGAGCCGGAACGGGTCGATGCGAGGCTTGTTTCGGTATTGATTTCCATTTCAAATCGGATGCAGTTGCAGTGCTTATCGGATACTGGTGTCTCAGGTCAGGTCAGGCTACACGACGATGTATTTGCATAGATACCATCTGATTGAAATAAGGTGAACACTCGACTCGATATTGCGAAGTATTTCCTCTTTAGACTCCATCGAGATAGCCCGATACCGAGCTTGAAAGAAAGGATATACATGCCTCCGTCTTCGATAACTATCGCACCTTCGACGGTAATCGCCTAACGTTTTGTTTATCGACTCGAGAATGCAGGGTGCATCGAGAAATCACGATATCGCGATGGGAGCAACGGAGCGCGAAGCGATATAATAATGTTTGCACGTGCCTTATTAATATCTAACAAACTCGAGCGCGGCAACTGGGAACTTTGCATTTCACGCCTATCACAGTTGTTGACCATTTCAAAGCTGTATTAAAAAATTGCGTTTTATAGCTTTGTGTATCGCGAGCAAGTTCCGTTTCTGGTAACGACGGCAAGGGCCTGTATAGGCGCTGAAAATAATTAAGTTGCGCCGCATGTTTTCGATCGCCCGGTCAAAACGATAAAAAACATGCAACGTGTGGCGCGCGTTGCATTCGATATTTTATAGCTGGCTTACACGGTAAAATTATTTTTAAAATACAAAAGAGACCAGCTGGAAGTTAAAGCATTCTCACGAGCGCCCATTAAAGAGAAAATTTGTTAACGGCCAAAGTTTTTTCACCTGGCGTTCCGTTAAGTAGATATATGGATGTTAGCTTTGAAGTTCCGAATGAAATGTTGCCTCAAGCTTTATCGGGCTCCGAGAGCCATTCCATTTCAAACTCGTACTAGAAACACTCTTTTTTTTTTAAGCTGGCGTTAAAAATTATGCCGGCGAAGCTGCGAGCCACGATTGAAATACGACGAGCGACCAGAGTCATTCCGATATCCCAAAGTTCTACGGAAATAAACGTTGAATCGTTTCCTACGTTCAATCGCGATTTACCGATTCATTTCGCAGCGGACGATTCAGTCCTGTACCAGTATCATTTACGAAATGTTATCTGATCACGCTGCTTCCTTCTGTGCTCCACTTCTGCTAGCTTCCCTCGGAAGTATCGTTGTCGACTTTTCATCAAATATATTTCAGTCTCTCTCGGTTTAGGTAAAATATTGCGATCCCGCGACGGTGGAAGAGATTGGACGACGAACCGGCGAAGAATCTCGACGGAGCCCGGCCGCAGAACGAGCTTCTAATCATTCGGCGAAACAGCGATTTGCGGGGCCGAGCAGCCATCGACTTTCCATCTGCGTGCAGCACCGAATCTGGAATAATGGATGGTTTGGAGTACAAAGGCAAGAGCGTCGCTTGGACGGAGCTACCGGCTCTCCTTCCAGCGGCGATCCTTGCGCGGCCATTACGACGTGCCTGGCATTCCCTATTACCCACGATCGCTTAATTGATCGTTAACTCTGGACTCCTTTGATAATGAATGCGAATACGCGGCAAACTGGCAGGGAAATTTCGATTTCCGAGCAACCCTTCCCCTCTGAATATTTCATGGAAATAATCGAAATTCATTGGTTTACACTTGCCGAGGACCGACCGACCGACCGATCCCTTCGATCGGCATAGTCAAGTACCTGGAGGTGATTGCGCTTCGTGTTGCAGAAACAAACTGTCCAAGGATCGATCACCTACCGCCACCAACTGTATTAAAGAGTTCACAGCATCCTGTACTTACTATTTAAATTCTTGCGGATTTTGCGCAAGTGTAGACTCGCGTCAGCAAGTTCGATGAAAGTTTAACGATCGATAACGACCACTCTACGCGAATAGTTTTGCCCCGTTTTCGCAGTAGAATGGAGGTTTCGATTGAAAGATAAACAGGCGCGCGCCCCGATGCGAAGTCTACCCGGATGAAGCGTAGTGACTTCTGGAATGGGGGCAGTTTTTCAAATAATTCAAAGAATTTTGAAATTTCCACGGGCCAGATAACGACGCAGAGGAGCCGGACGAGCGTGCGACCGGTTGCAAGTGACGGGCCAACGTACACTTACTGCGCTCGTATCGGATTCCGATCGTTCATTCGCATTACGCAGGAACTTTTTGCACGCCTACCGATGAACGGCCTCTCCCATTTTTCACGGGAGTCATTTAAATACGAGGATTTGTAATTTCCATTCCGGAGCGAGGACACTCGATCATCCTGGAATCGGTAATCGCGATCGGCGATCGAGCCGTTTCGCGGGGCGAGAAGACGAACGTGGTACGTTCGCCAATAATTAAACTGCAGCTACGAATTTCGATGAACGCGCGAATAGCGAATGATAAAATATTGACTCTGTGGAAAGCGCAAACGCTTAACCGTTCTGACATTCTATTAGAAATCGATACCGTTGATTTTCGCGAACGAGCATGCAGAGGGTAGGTTATTAAAAATCAGAACTTAGTAAAATCATCCCGGCAAGTGATCGGGCGAGGTATGTGCTATGTAAAGGATTTCGCTTTTTCAATTAATTAATCGTAAATGACGCAATGATTGCAAAACGAACTTGAAAGATAGGTAAATAGAGAGGATTAGGAATTGAAGCTAAGAGCAAAAATAGACTGGTATATCAAATATCTGATGAACCGGTGTAGCAATCGAGTCGCTATCCGAAGCGTAGGCAGCGCAATGTAGAAAATATCTGGAAATTGAGGAGATCATTTGCCAGGACTTCTTGCAGATCGCGAGTTAGGGTGGTCCCCATAAAACAATCGACTTAATCGTCCCCGAAGGACGGTGCAGCCAGCAAGGAACATTAAGTGCCTCCACAAAGAAACTCAATATCTTGAACGATTTCACGATGTGGCAACGTCCCGATGGCTTTTTCTTCGAAATAATGCAGTTACGGTGAGACGGCGCACATACCAGTAATACCGCGGCGTCTAGTCGTTAATTGCGCGTGAATTTTGCAACTATAAAACCAGTCGGATAGGGTGAATAACTAAATTCCCGTCTGCTATTTCGACACTTTCGATCGATTCTTCGGCAAACATTCGCAGTGAAATATTGAGAAACAAAGGTGATACGGGGTCACGGGGCATGCTCTAGTTAACAATATTTTTGGAGGAACAGGCAGATGGCTGGCAACTATTCTTCGCGCAACCGTATATTCTGCGGACGTAGGTAGGTCAGAGGGAGGTTTTAGACGTTCCTGTGGGATCGTGTAACAAGCCTGGTTCCATAAAACGATCGATGTAATCGCTCCCGCTGGACAGAGGAGCCGACCTGTAGCAATATGCTGCACCCTGCGAAGGAGCGAGCTAAGCCGAAAGATTCCCTAGGATGGAGAATAGCCGCCATCCTTTTTCACCGAAGCGCCCTCCGCTCCCCCGATGCCACTTTCCTTGAAATATCACCGTGACTAGACGCAAATTCGTCTACCATAAATAACAATCGCGGAATTCCTACGGCGTCGTGGCTGGTTTTACTACCCCCGCCTTCCGTTCGGTCAGCTTTCTCCTACGCGTGCCTGCGATGCCGGCTCATGCGGTGCAAGATTCGACGCGATTCAAACGAATGTCTTTCCGCCTCCTAAGAACACGGGGTGGTGTAATGGTCGATGCGTTATTGGTCGCTAAACACGCTACGCTTCCTTTCTCAGCATAGGTACTTAGCGAAGTTGCATTAAAAAGAACATTGCTCACGGATTCACGGAACGATCGACGCGCCGTATGTTGTTTATCGCTCGGTCCCCGAGCTTTCCCGCGATTTCGGTTTTCGCTAGGAACGATCGTTTGACGTGATATAGCCGCGGAAAGTACAACGGTTACCGCATATATTCCATAACCCGTAACCCCTGGCAAGTTTCGGTCCGAGCGCGTAGGAGGAGCCGCCGCGAGGCGATGCATGGCTGTACGCCATAAGTTTCGCTCGTATGGAACTTTATTCCGAGGTATATCGGTAGTAAAGTTACCTCGACTCTCCTAGAAACTGGCCGAAGGCTGCGTATCTCTTTCGCTTCGTAGGTACGACGGAACGCCGCGCCGCGTCTCCGTTAAACGCGTGCAAACTAAAAACCTATATTTCCTAGGCTATGGACGAGTAACGCTTGTTTCTCGCCGCCCCCAACATTCTCGCTTGTTAAGAAACGGTTCGCCCACCTAGAATTAGTGCCACGCTCGACTGATCGATGCGGAGGATGTTATAGAAGGGAGGTTTTGATCTGCACACGACAAATGACACGAAATTTGAATTTTTATTCACCGAGGGGAAATAAAAGGCTGATTTGTCATCGGCATTGGCCGAGGAACTGTTGAAGAGTTCCTTTTATCGTTCCAGCAACTTATCGAACGAAGGGCTCCGGTTTTCCGCCGTAAATTCGAGGAGAGCTCGAATCGCCTCGTTTCCATCAGCGCGCAGGTACGAAACGGTTCGACGGATCGGGCGAATATTATTTTCATGAATTTCATCCCCGGCAAGAATGTTCGTCCCGCGAGGCTATACATCTCTCCTCAAGGCCTTACCCTTTCTTTCTGCTCAACCCAGGGAAACTGCCGTCGGCAAGACTCGGAAAATTACTCGGAATCGATTAGCGCCATGGGACGGTACATTAATCAAACGGGCAGCACAATTTCCGCGAAATACGCACCGCGCGGGCGAAAGGCGGTACGTAAATACAACTGGATGAAAGAAATATGCTGACACCCTGTATGCCCGCCACATCCCCAAGCTTTCAACGCTTGTCAAAGATTTCGAAGAATCCTCCTCTACGCGTATTCCCCATATTGTTGATCTTTCTCTGCGCTTTGTACGCTGCCCATTCAACTTTTATCTGATTCCGCAATTAATTACGTTAATCAAAGCCAATATTCTCGTCCAGCGAACGAGTGGCTTGTTTAACGAGTGAAACACATCCGATTCAACTCGCGAGATAAAGATAGTCCATCTGAATGGTAGGGGTGATAAAGTCAGTTTGTTGTAAACACGTAATACTTTGTGAATTGCAACTGAAACGTGTTGCTACCTTGAGAAATGTCAAACGTACTGTTTGTTGAAGCGTCGTTGAGCTGGCGGGTTGTAAATCCGCCTGACACTTGCCTTTCCTTATTTCAAATTAATGAAATAAGGCCGCGTTATGTGACTTACTTTGAGTAAAACTGCACTTTAATTTTGAATCTAATTTATTAAATTTATATTATGGTTATGGGTTATGGTGAATAATACGAGAGATAAAAAATACGGTGTTGATGGTTCGACGTTCTGTGAGTAAGTGGCTCGGAACTGAAAAATGGATGCGCTGGTCGTTCAGGAAGCGGAAGTAAAGAGGATGGGGGTGCGACCATCTAACGCTCGTGATTGGTCAAGACAGTGGAAACTTCCCGCGCGTTTCGCAGAAAACGCGGGAACGCTCCTTAGCCGAAACCGTGGGTTTTTCCCAGGACGGCCAGGACCGTGGGTTTTTCCCAGGACGGCCAGGACCGCGTGTGACGTCTGGTGACTCGCCCAAGCAGAGGGTTACAAAATTTGCCTGCGCTTCTCGGCGCGTTCGATGAAGAGGTATGACCCTCTGGTCAGTGGTGCTCAATCACCTTTTCCCTTGCGACGCAACATGCCGCCCCCTTTGAACGAACTTGTTCAATAATTGGGTGTACAACGTAACACAGATAATGCTAGACAAAGACGGTATAGCACACCAACCAACAATATCGTAGGATCTTATGAGGTGGACTACTTGTATCATATGTCCAGCGATAAATTTCAAACATGAGTGGGTATGATTTACGCCAAACAAATCAAGGTATTTACACTTGTAACTAATGGTACCTTATCGTCAATTAAGTTCTTAGAGTTTAGACAATGAATGAATTATTCAACATGATTATGACTAATAGGGTACGGTTACATATAGTATACTACAGTGCATTAACTTCGTCGCTATAAATCTGTCATATCGCTAAAGTCCCTTTAGGATAATTACAAGTTAAAGTATTTACATGTGATAGATCGAAACAATTCTGTTATAACTATTTACATTGAGCATAATTAGCCGTCGTATTCGATGGGCAATGGAGCAATGCGCTTCACGCAACGCTTGTATTCGCCGTTTAAAGTTTTTACGGTAACAACGCGAACCACGCCATCGTCCCCAGGATGCACAGCCACGATTCTTCCGAGCGGCCAGGTCATAGGGGGTGCGTTATCCTCCCTCAGAATAACTATGGTGCCTATTGGAATATCTCGATTGTGCCCGGTATGCCATTTTTTACGAACGGTCTGATCTTGTAAATAGTCCTTGTACCATCTTTTCCAAAAATGTGCTCTCATCTTTTGGACATGCTGCCACGATGAAAGTCTCCCAGATGGTACGTCCGTAAAATCATGGTCTGGAATACTTATCAAACTATCGCCAATGAGGAAATGGGCTGGGGTGAGTGCGGTCAAATCGTTAGGATCAGAAGATATAGGAGTTATGGGACGAGAATTTAAAATCCCTTCTATCTGTGTTACATATGTAACTAAAGCCTCATATGAAAGTAATGTATCTCCTATCACTCGAGTTAGATGGTGTTTGAATGACCGAACTGCTGCTTCCCACAGTCCGCCAAAGTGCGGTGCTCGAGGTGGAATGAAATGCCACCTTATGCCTTCGTTGGCCAAGGTGGCTACTGTTGTTTTGTTATGACTCTCTGAATTTAATAAGGCGAATAGTTCCTTAGTTTCTCTTTTCGCGCCTACGAAATTCGTCCCGTTGTCTGAATAGATATCAGCGCATTGGCCTCGTCGTGCGAAGAATCGTCGTAACGCAGCTAAAAAAGCTTCTGTGGTTAAGTCGCCTACTACCTCGATATGTACCGCTTTGGTGGCAAAGCAAACGAATATTGCGATATACACCTTAACCTTCCCTCGATTTCGTTGCGTTTTCTCCTTGATCCATATTGGCCCGCAAAAGTCTACGCCCGATTGTAAAAAGGGTCTCGAAAATGTCACGCGAGGAGCTGGCAGATCGCCCATCTTGTAGTTTACAACTGGCGGCTTCGCTCGGTAGCAAGTTACGCATGTGTGTACAATTTTGCGTACTGCATTTTTTCCATTTGGAATCCAGAAATTTAGACGAATTGCATTGAGAACAGACTGAATGCCTGCATGAAAGTATTTAACGTGATATTCTCGTATAATTGACTCGGTTACACTATGATTCTTTGGCAATAATATTGGGTGTTTTGTGTTATATTTTACGTTCGCTCTGGCCAAACGCCCTCCGACACGTAGAATACCATCAGAATCTATGAATGGACTCAATGGAGCGAGATATTTTGCGATTGGACCCGAAACCTTTACGGCACGAATCTCAGACTCAAATGCTGTTTGTTGAATACCCCTTATAATGTACTGTTGCGCTCTCTGAAGATCGCTCGACAACAACGCTCCCCTATGGTTTTCCTTGCGCGAGCTATTGAAATGAAATCGTAAGATATACGCTATAACTCGCTTCAGCTTCGCGAAAGAGGAAAACTTCCCCCAGATATCTGCTGTTGATATCTGCGCCGTTAGTATAATAAGAGGCCGCGTTTCGGGAACTTGTATGGATTCTAACGGTAAAAATGGCCATTGGTCTTCGCGGTTTTGTAACCAAGAAGGACCATGTTGCCAAAGTTCGCTGCGTATGAATTCTTGCACCGCGACGCCCCGCGATATCATATCTGCGGGATTTTCTTCGGACCGCACATGCCGCCATTCGTGCGTACCTGTCGCAGTCTGTATATCAGTAACTCGATGCGCTACAAAGGTTTTCAGCGTATGGGGAGATGTCTTGATCCAATGTAGTGCAATCGTTGAATCAGACCAAAACATCACCTTTTCTAACTTTAAATTGCGAAGCGCTTGAACGGTTGCCTTGTATAAATTGCTTAACAAATGTGCTGCGCAAAGTTCTAGTCGCGGTAACGTTATTATTTTTAATGGAGCTACTCGGGATTTCGATGAAATTAATTGCGTTAATACTTTGCCGCGGTCATCCATGGAACGCAGGTATAGACACGCCCCATAAGCTCGTTCGCTCGCGTCGCAAAACCCGTGCAGTTGGATATCTACGTAACCCCTAATCGCTATCTGTCGTTGTATTTTTAAGCAGCGCAGCAAATTCATTTCTTGACAATACGAGTGCCATCTCGTTTGTAATTCAAGAGGTACGGATTCATCCCAGTGAAGTTGGAGTTTCCATAACTCCTGCATTAGAATTTTTGCGCGAATAATGATTGGGCCAAGTAACCCTAATGGATCAAATAAGGTTGCAACCCTTGACAAAATGTTTCGCTTGGTTACGCGGTCGATTGGAGGAAACTCTGTTAGCGTGTACATAATCGCGTCTTGTTTTGCATGCCAACATATGCCAAGAGTCTTGATGGTGTCGTCTAAATCAAGCCGTAAGTGCGTCTCGTTCGTCTTGTCTTCTAAATCTTGAATCAGCCTTTCGTCATTTGCTGCCCATTGCCGCAATTTAAAACCTCCCTTTTCGCAAAGGTTGATCAATTCGTCCCTAATAGTGATAACTTCCTCGAACGTTTTCGCACCTGTCAGTAAATCGTCTACATAAAAATCTTCCCGAAGTACTATTGACGCTCTAGGAAAGGATGTGGCCTCATCCGTCGCTAACTGGTGTAACGAGCGGATAGCCATAAATGGGGCTGCGGACGTCCCATAGGTTACCGTATTTAAGGTGTACGTGTCTATAGGTTGTCGGGGATCTGCGCGCCATAGAATCTTTTGATATTTGCGATGATCAGGATGTATTAATATCTGTCGGTACATTTTCGTAATGTCTGCGGTAACTACGTAACTGTGTACTCTAAAACGGATAAGAAGTGAATATAAATCGTCTTGAATGGTTGGACCGGTCAAAAGAGTATCGTTCAACGAAATTCCACTAGACGTTTTAGCGGATGCGTCAAATACTACTCGGAGTTTTGTTGTGACGCTATTCTCCTTTACTATTGCATGGTGGGGTAAATAGTAACCCTCATCGGTAGTACATGAATTTAATCTTGTCATATGACCTAACGAGCTATATTCATTTAAGAAATCAATATATCTAGATTTTAATTCTGGATTTTTTACTAATTTCCCCTCTAACGAGTGGAATCGCTTAAGAGCAGCGTTGTATGAGCCGCCTAATGAATATATATTGGAATTGAAAGGAAGTTTCGTAATATATTTGCCTGAAACTGCATCGCGAGTTGTGTTCAAACGGTAATGCTCCTCACACGTACGCTCTTCGGGCGATAGTGACTTCGTCCGTGGAGGCTCTTCTATTTCCCAAAACCTCGCAACCTGTCTTTCTAACGATGTTGCGGCAAGCTTACAGTGAATTTTATGAGGCGCGGACTCGATTGGGATTCTACCCGATGGAACCCATCCAAACTTAGTTTTTTGCAAGACAATGGTATCGCTTGCTATTGAAATTTGCCCAACGCACAGTAACCGCACGAAAACTTCTGCGCCAAGAATTCCGTCGATGATTGATGGCACATTGAAATTAGGATCTGCCAAAGGCAAATTTCGCGGAATTTCGATTTCCGTCCTTGAGAACTGTCGCGATGGTACAGCGTCGATAAAGGCTGGTATTATTAAAAAGTCAGCTTTGACTTGAAAATTGTATATGCGCGATTGTATTTGAGCTACTGTCATGCTCGTTATATCCGTGACCTCGCGATCGAATCCCACTACCGGAACTTTCGTTGCTTGGCACGGTAGACCTAACCTTTCTACTATTCGTTCGGTCAAAAAATGCGCCTGCGATCCCGTGTCTAACATAATACGACATCGTTGTGGTCGTCCTTGATTGTCCAAAATGTTCACAACTACCGTATATAATAGAACTTCGGACCTTATACGGTCGCTCAACACTGCCAAATTGGCCTGAGTTACTGGTTGCTGATCGGCATCTTTCTCCTGATGCAGCAACGTATGATGTTTACCTTTACATTTTTTGCACGTACTAGCATAACAATCTTTGGCAATGTGATTCGGGCGTAGACAATTATTGCATAGACCCGACGATTTCACCATTCCAATTCGCTGTATAACGCTACTACCTGTGAGCTTTGGGCACGCCGGAGTTATATGTTTATCCTTGCACAGGTAACAGGTAACGTTCAACGCCGAATAAACACGCGCGGGACGATTTGCCGATACCTGATCGCGCTTAGGATACTGAGTAGGCGTAGGCTTGCTTGGTTTTTCTAACGCTGCAGATTCTAATACCTTGCGTCGCTGGCGCAAGAATTGTAACAGCTCGTCCATTGACGGTGACGCCTTCCCTTGTATGCTCTCTTTCCATTTAAAACGCGTTTGCTCGTCTAATTTTGATGTTATAGCGTACATCGGAAATGCTTCTAAAAATGGCTTGTTTAGTGCCTGCAAAGCCCGATAATGCTTCGTGGCCTGATCAACT
Organism: Andrena dorsata; assembly: GCA_929108735.1. NCBI lineage: Eukaryota > Metazoa > Arthropoda > Insecta > Hymenoptera > Andrenidae > Andrena > Andrena dorsata. The sequence goes on along the minus strand of OV815488.1, from coordinate 77,096,089 downwards.
AGCTCGCCCAAAGGAATTACTCCAGAGCGCTGGCAAAGCGGTAATTCAAAAAACATCTGGATTCGCTTATTTATAACGATGTTGGGTTCGTCATAATAATCATTCAGTAGCTCCCACGCAACTAAATAATTTGCTGCAGTGATTTCTAGCGACTCTATCTTTTCAAGTGCCTTTCCGGTTAGGCATGAACGCAAATATGTTAGTTTTTGCCCTTCACGAAGCTTCGGATTATTGTCCACGGACGATTTAAACGATTCGCAGAACCCAGGCCATGCCTCATATAACCCGTCGAAACGCGGTAAATCCAATTTCGGGAGCTTTATTTGAAACTCCGCGTCTACAGCCATCGGGGCACGCGCTTGAACTACATCATCTGTCGCGATCCTGGATGGTAAAACTCCTATTTCATTTCTAATTACGTTGCTCGTAGACGCGGTCGCGATTGGCGGTGGAGGAAGTGTCTGAACCGAATGCATCGAATTTTGCCTTTCCAGGGCTTCTGCCAACTCTTGCGCTCGCGCAAGACCTTCGCAATAGGCGTCCTCAAACGCACTTCTTTCTTCAAGTCTCGTTTCTAGATTCGCATCTGAAGCTATTTTTTCTAATTCACTCTGAATCAATTCGAACTCTTCTGTATCCTTTTCTATTCTCGCGATTCTTATCTGAAGCTGTTTTAAACTGGGTTTCTCTGATTCTTCGCACAAATCTACGAATTTTATGAACGTGGTTAACTTAGATTTCACAGTACCGCGTTTCCTAACTAAATCGCGTTCATGCTGCTCTCTATCTTCGTTAGACATCGTGAATGCCGAACGATTGAAATTGTGACCGATTAAAGGAGCGAAAGGATTGTTGGAAAACAGGATGGCGATATGATAGTATCTGACTCACTTTTACGTAATCTGGTGACACCGGAGTTGGATCCCAAGATGTCCGCCGTTGATACTTCGGTGACTGACTCGTTCCTGACGCCGTCGAAGTCGTTGCCTCTGACTGCAGTGCCCTTGCACTACAGGGGCTTCTAGCCGTGAGGCCTTCCGTCTGGATTACTGGAGAATGCTGCACTCTTACTGCAGCTGGATCCTCGCTTGATGACGTGATTGCTGCGTTTCTTTGGCAGCGGAGAATTTCAGGAAAGATGGAGGCGGTTGCGCTTTATCGGCAACGAAGTCCTCTTTCGATGATGTGAATGCTGCGCTTCCTTGGCAGCGGAGAATTTCAGTAAAGATGGAGGCGGTTGCGCTTTATCGGCAACGAAGTCCTCCCTTGATGATGTGGACGCTGCGCTTCCTTGGCAGCGGAGAATTTCAGTAAAGATGGAGGCGGTTGCGCTTTATCGGCAACGAAGTCCTCCCTTGATGATGTGGACGCTGCGCTTCCTTGGCAGCGTGCACTGCTTCGTAGTTGATTCGGAAGATGCTGCGCTTTTATCGGCAGCAAAATCTTCGCTTAAAACGGATGTACCAAGGTTCTCCTCGAAAGCATCCGGCTCGAAGGACCAAATGTTGAAGCGTCGTTGAGCTGGCGGGTTGTAAATCCGCCTGACACTTGCCTTTCCTTATTTCAAATTAATGAAATAAGGCCGCGTTATGTGACTTACTTTGAGTAAAACTGCACTTTAATTTTGAATCTAATTTATTAAATTTATATTATGGTTATGGGTTATGGTGAATAATACGAGAGATAAAAAATACGGTGTTGATGGTTCGACGTTCTGTGAGTAAGTGGCTCGGAACTGAAAAATGGATGCGCTGGTCGTTCAGGAAGCGGAAGTAAAGAGGATGGGGGTGCGACCATCTAACGCTCGTGATTGGTCAAGACAGTGGAAACTTCCCGCGCGTTTCGCAGAAAACGCGGGAACGCTCCTTAGCCGAAACCGTGGGTTTTTCCCAGGACGGCCAGGACCGTGGGTTTTTCCCAGGACGGCCAGGACCGCGTGTGACGTCTGGTGACTCGCCCAAGCAGAGGGTTACAAAATTTGCCTGCGCTTCTCGGCGCGTTCGATGAAGAGGTATGACCCTCTGGTCAGTGGTGCTCAATCACCTTTTCCCTTGCGACGCAACACTGTTGGTGGCATGGAGCAACTGGATTTTAGTCAAGATTATTTTGCGCCTTTTTTTCTACTGGTCCTTGAAAAGTGTGAATTTCCTGTTGTTGAGTCTTTTAAGTTAGTGTCCTTGTCGCGTGTTCCGGAAAAAGACACGTAAATTTGCTCTCTTTGCTGCAAGTAATCTATGAAGCCATTACGCTGGTATATACATACGCTTTAATGGCCTAAGGCATTTGTATCCTTCAGTGGTGTGTCGCGAATGGGCCGTAAAGAATACAAACCTTTGCGATTTTTATGTAAAATAGAAAACACTGAGCTCCAAGTGGATAGAAATAATTTTCCACGATTCTGATCTTGAACGTAATGGTATCGAAATAAAATATGCCTCGAAGTAAAACGTTCTTCGTTTCAATTCCTAGATATCTAGTGCGTCAACTGCAATTCATTTATCGCGTTTTTAACAAAGTATGAGGGTCGAAAAAAGTCTAATATTTCCTGTTACATCGCCTCTAAGGATATTCTAGTCGATTAATCTTGCAACAGTGTTCGAGGAGATTCAACTTCCGTGTATAATCTCCTACCCCGCATCGGTTCTTGCCCGTTCGAAGGAAATTCATAAATTCAGTTCGTTCGTTTCGCTCCTCTATAAATCCAACTAAAAATTTCCAGAAAGTCGCAAGAAACTCGTGCAGCAAAGCTATAAATTTCGCAGCTCTTTGAAGAAGATTCAATACAGGTAATTAAGGGATCTCTATATGAGGAAATAGTACCACCGTAGAGTAATAATAATTCAATTGAAAAATGTGACATTTAAATAATAGAACGTACATATCTGGAAATAGGAATTGCAGATATTTAGAACGAATCTACGGACTCGTAGAGCGAAAGCGAAGCAGTGTATAAATATTTGTCGTTACACCATAAATATGCATGTCAGTGGAAACGTAGAGGAGACCGTCAAATCGATCACCTGGAAATTTTATTCTGTCAAACGCTGGCCGTGTGCTGTGCGTCAAATTGTCACCTGCGCGCCATTGTTTTTCTTTCGCTATATGTTCCGTATAAATGGGCCACCAGGGGAGTTTGTCTTCATTTATTTGTTTAACAATCGAAGCGTTTGCGCCGGGGATAATATAAGTCTATCATCTGTATGCTTTTCAATATATTAATCGGGCGCGTGGTAAATCTCTTGAAAATATTGCGTTAGCAAACATCCATTAATAAAGCGACCATTGAAAAATTGACTTGTGTTGGAGTAGCCCTTGTGAACCTTTCCCATCCACGCCAATGTTCCTTCGCGGTGAAGTCCATCTACGACGGATCGTCATTAACTCCTCCTTGCTTGCTGCTCTCCCCTTTCGTCTCGCGATGAGAAGGTTTCTCGCCCCGGAAACCTGGAAGCCTGAGAGCCAATGGTTTTGGCGTTTCATGGCTTCGTTCCCCCGGGAAACTATTTATTGACAATGCGTACCTACCGCTCATTTGCACCTTTATTGTCGGAAACGCACCCTACCGCGGAGGGCTGTTCATTAATGGGTTTGTAGATTATTCCCAAGGAAGGGGATCTTTTTCTGCCCCTTTTTGCAAGTCAACGCGCGCGCGATATGAACATTAAAACGTGTTCTAAAAGTTGTGTCGCGATGCTATTTGAAGTAATCGGACATTCAGATCCTTACCTTCGCGGTTTTTAAATTACTTTATACTAATTTGCTCGATTTTTTGGTAGCCTCCGTAATATTCGGGTTTACTTAATGATTTTTTCCTCCAGAAAATACAAGTGCTAAACGATTTTGTTAGTGTCGTTGTCGATTGTTCAACGCGAATAGATTTGTATTCCCTCGATTGTTCCGTGGCACAGTCGGCACAGTCAGCACCGAAACAGGCAAAGCTATTCCCTTCATGTAAAAGGGTCTAAAAATCTGATATTCATTAAAATGTAGGACGAGTGTTTCTAAAATTTCTCGTAATTAAAGCTCGCCGCTTTGTCAGCATCGGCGTTTAACAAACAACACTTTTAAAAGTTGACTCGCGAAATTCCACTGGGGAAGCAACCCCGAACAGAGAATAAACATCTGAACACGCTGCTTTCGTTCGAACGAGAATGAAAATCGTGACGTTGACTTTCTCGCGAATCGTTCTTCGAGTATTGCACTCCACGGAAGTATAATATTATTTCTCGATTGCCCGTCCCTACGCCCGTTCCAACCCCCTCGAATAAGATGAATGGGCGCTGTCTTGGGAGCTCTGAGAAAAAAGCATTATCGCCGTAACTACTTAAGAAAAACATTATCCCGAAAAGTGACAGACGAGGGACGTTGAAACCTTGAATGCAGAGTCCTCCTTAAACGCGATCTATATCCCTTTTTCATTTCACTTTTCCCCTCCCACCGCCCCCGCTCGCCCCTTCTCCTTCCCCTCTACGTGTCTCATCTTTCGCGAAACGATTGCGCCTCGGAGGACGGCTCTGATGTTTCACTGAAATCGCGCAATTTCCCCGCCCACTCTCCCCGCCCCTCGAATTAATCGGATAATTCGCGTTTAGAGCAATTGCTTCTATTTGTTAAGGGGTTCTCGCTATCTACATTTAATCAGATTGTTCCGCTGAACGTGCTAAAACGAACAAAAGTATACGATCCCTCGAGTGGCGCCCATTCTGTTGGCGCGTTTTCGCGTAAATTGAAAAGTAACTTGCTCTTTCTTTATCGATCATTTGCCGACAACGCACTACCCGTTTATGAAAAACGTGGCAGAGCGTAGCTGAACAATGTAGACGGCTTAAAAACTCACTTACGTTAATGCGCTGTCAGGAGAGTATCCGACGTAATTATTAATTTCTAGGGGCGAAGATATATGGGGCAGGAAATCGAATGACATCCTCTTCCGTGAGGATGTGCTGGAAGTCCCAGACTGATAGAGGGAAATTAGAATCCTCCAACGAATGTCAATGAACCGTCGACGATTTCAAAACGTTAATCTCGTCTCCTTTTCGTACTGTATTCCAAAATGACAAATGTGCTATTGTTCAATCTCACAATTATATACTATAATACTATATGTATAATAGCCTTTCACACTGGAACAACAGTTCCTGCGAATATCATATGTACAAACAATTAAGGGGAGGTCAGAATTAGGGAACAGAAAGAATACTCTTTTTAAGGGATTAAATAACGAGTGCTTTAACGAACATGGCGTTTCATTGTTTTAGATGTGAATATAGAAATATTTTTGAATTCACCCGTGTGGGAAACGAAAATTGGAAAAAACCAGTGAATGCAGCTACCAATAACTTTTCATTCATTCGTTTTACGAACCGTCTACACGCACGCGTATGTATGTATCCAACAAACGCATGAAATTTGTGTTGTGTAATAAAATTGGTCAGTTGTACGAATACCTTTTTTGCAGCGTCGAAGCTGGAACCATTACAGAAACTTCCACGAACAAACAAAGTATATTCAATCCATTACCGCAAATAAATCCTCTGATCTCGTACTAGCTTTTGATTAATTCCCTTTCGTTATACGCAGCATAAAAAAATACGTACTTTCAACGGATCAACCGACGTTTCCAATAATTGGATAAAGCCTTGCTAAAAATAATGGACAAAGCTGAACAGATATGGTGATTATTGACGCAGGTATTACTAGCGTCCAAGAGCCGACCACTTTCGAGAACGGAAAGCCCCACCTAATTATCCCCCGAGGCGAGAATTCGCCTCTTTGTGGCTAATTACACACATCCAAGAGAATGCAATACATCGCTGTGAAAGGCCCGGCGAATCTTGAGGCTCGCGGGCGGACGAAACGCGAGAAATCCGTGGGACAATAAAGCGGGAGCGTGAAATTTCGGGTGACACGACGTGACACGCATAAAAGGTGCACGCTCTGTTCCAGGCCAGGCAACGTACAACCCTCGACGACGGCAGCAACGACAAGGACGACACCGTCAACAAACTCGTATGCAGAACGAATATTTGTTTCGACCAGAGCACAGAGAAGCAGCCAGCTAAATTACAAAGTCAACGGGCGGAGAGCCCGTGGCCTGTGTAAGACCTTTTACCCGGTTTTTTTTCGGGCCAGTTCACATTTAGCCAGGGTATGTGAAAACGGAAAGGCACAGCGCAGGAAGCCACTGCGTGCTGACGCAGCGGCAAATAAAAACTACCTGTTCACGTTCGTAAACACATCGGACCATAATAGCACCTCTTATCATGGTTTCACCGGCTTTCCTACCGCCATGGAGGATCCGCTGTAATCATAATGTTTCAGGAGAACCGTAAAATCAGGGCTAAGCTAAGCTCTAAACGGAGCTTGTCGAACGTGCTTCTGATGTCTTATTAGTATCGCTATATTCGCTATCGAACATGAAAGTATCGCGAAATATGTGCATGCCTACGTTACGTGGCAGGAGGACGACTCCCAAAAGCAATTCGAAACGTTTAACGCGAACATCTCGACGAGACTTTTGCGTAGCTTTCGCATGCAAACAGGGGGTAAGCGTCTACAGCATGCTAAAAGAGAGCCACGAGGGAATTCCTTGTGAGACTGAGTCGCCATGAATAAGAAACGACTAGTTAGCCGACTGTTTGACATCGTATTCGGAATGATTCGACGTTAAATTGAAATTCAGCACGTAACCGGTCTGGCGAGATTTTTTACGACCCTAAGTTGGAAGCGGTGCTATACTTTTTGATTTAACGTCGCCTCCCGCAGTTACTGATGAGTTGGCGGCAGTCCAGTCGGTTGAATGCTTTCTGGAGCATCTTGTCCCTATTGTACCAACCTGCAAGCAATCTCAATAGTTTTAAATCATTTCTCGCGCCAACGCGCGGCCGGCTGCGCCTTTGATCGTTCCTCTTCGAGCATCTTCAAGACTTCCGCGAAAGCACTTTCGCCAGATTCGTGTTTGAAAGGGGCGACAACCGAGCGTGGAGCTCCGACACGCGAGCTCTATGCAGAATCATTCCATGGTTTCGCCTTTCGAATTTACAATGCAATTATTTCCTAAATCAAGGTAAAAATCGTTAACGTAGCAATCAATGGCACTCTAACCAGCCGATTTAACGGTTAATACAAAACAGTGCAAGTAATTTCTCTTAGAATACGAAATATCTATTTCCCTAAAATGAAAACAAACTGATATTTCAATTTTCACAGAATGTATGTCCGCACTAAGTAGTTGCGCATTGTTTTTCAGCATTCCCAGAAAAGTGTGAACTCCCTACGGTTTTCTCGGAATCCTTTTAACTCAGGACTAGCACAGTATGCTCCTGGTGTAGAAATGCGAATTAATTCCACGTAATGTTTTCTGTATGCCAACAATGTTTGCTAGAAAGAGACTTTAACCTGATGTTATTCTTTAAAAAGCTGTCTGTTTCGCTTTGACGCACTATTTTAATTTGCTGAACGCCTGTCCACGTAATTAAAAACATTTGTAAACAGACAGTCTTGTTGCACAGTGACAATATTTTAGAGAGCCTAGGAAAGAGGAGTCCCGGCGAAATTTCTTCAAAGCACTCCATTTAAATCCTATAAAACTGATAAAAAAAAACTGTCTACTGTTTATATTCTGTCCCCTATTTGTTTCAAACTTTCTCCGAAAAATTTTGATCGTCATTGCAGGTACATATTGTGTTTCAAACGACGAGAACTAACTGCTCGTGAAAATTCTATGGGACGACATCGACGATTTTTCGGACATCTGTCGAGATTGCGTTAGGAAGCATACCTAAAGCAGACACGATCGAAGATCCAATTCAAGGGAATACTCCTCCGCGATTACCGTCGCCGATTTATTAGCGTAACGGGCAAGCATTGACGTTGCATAGATCATCCCTAACATCGAAATTAAGCCAGTCTAACCAATTGCCCTATTCGGTCGACGTGGCAACGGAATTTCAAAGCTCGGCCCTTCAAACGGGCGGATATTGCCGTTCCCTATATTCTCGAACGTAATTACAGAAAGATTAGATTTCGCGGTGACACGATGACAGCAGCGGGCATGCGAACACCCACCGATAACGAGAACGAAAAGCCGCGACAGGGTGCAAGCGAAAAAACTGCTTCTACGTTTCCTGCCCGCCGAGATATGCGAAGGAAACGGGAAGCAGGTCAATCGAAATCGAATCTGAATAACGTTTCGCTTGCTTTGTGAAAGCGCATTAGAATGGTAATCATTTATCAGGCTTTACCCTTTCCCACCATTTATTTATGCGAGACAACTGTATGGAAAGGGCCTGGCCACTTTAACCTTGAACAATTTATTGGGTCGTATAAATGCGTGCACGAATACTTACCGCTTCTGGGAGCTCGCTAGGGAGCGCAAGATGATAAACGATGTCGTGATGTCTCGTGCAAACCACTCTAACTCGCCTTTCGGACGGTCCACCTTCGTTCTTTCGTCCACCTTCGCGTCCACTTTATTTTACGATTCGTTTTCAAGGGCTCACTTCTGCCGGGTTACTTTACCTCCTTTTTCGGGGATCACTAGTCCTTCGTATGTTTGAGGTGTAACAGAGGTACCTGGCTAGAATTCGTGCTAGTTTTAGAACACGTACTCTACTTTGTTCTTATAAATTTGTTAATGCCAAATGTATTATCACGTTACCCCAATAACAGAAAACCCATTCGACTCTTCGCGGTAATTTCTTGATCGCGCCAATAAAGTTGCGTTCCGATTAAAACGCTTGGAATTCGAACGATAACAATTATATCGAAGCAGTGTTCGTCCGACATTGATTCATAAAAGTAAATGCCATGAAAACGAGACATCGATTTTACGCGGTAGGTGCTTCGAGCTTTACGATTCTCATAAATGTTTAATTGAATATTACGTAGAAAGAGGGTAGCAAAACAGAATCGTAACGGAAGGTTTACGACGAAGATCCGGGGGGGATTCGGACGCGAATTTGACTTTTGTCACAAAGACGTCGGCAGTAGCCTTTTCCCTGGTTAAACAAATAAACGGAAGATCTGGGCACATACTTTGCGATCAGCGATACGGTGCCTGCTTCTAATGTCGCGGATAGCCAGGTTATTACACAACGATATCACTCGCTGGGAATCCAATTTTGGCCAGATGATATAATAGATTTTCGGTGGCCTAGTTCAGCGAGCAATTTATAGACAAGGATTTAACTCGAAATTAAAACTGCACCGCCCTGTGAAGGGAATAAGGTTCCATCGCGACGACCTCCAAGCTTCGTTCCAAATTACGGTCAAAGACTAAAAAAATCCTCGGCCAATCGCGAGTCGACGCTCCAAGTTCTCGAAATCGGGAAGATACCGAGAATCCCTTGCTCTCGCGTACCACGCAAGATTCGCTGACACTGAAATACGATGTCCATTTAGGATTTTACTGTGAATTGGAAATGCCCGGTTCCACGGGCTAAAGAACGCTTTATGAAACTAAAGTATGACGTTCATTCCCAGATCCGGGCGGGGATAAAATGCGGCCGTAACGAGTACCATTAGCACCGAGGCGTAACACATAACCGGCTTGCTTTTCGCTTTTCAGTGCGCAAAACGTTGATCATTTAAAATATCGAAATTGAAAATCGCGTACGTTCGCTCGGCAGAGGATTCGCAATAAATTAGCCGGACGGCCAGTGATTTATTCGTACCATTTTCAACGTCATGAACGGTATCGGGTGTTTAAGATTCGACGGAAAAAGTAATAGAAACTCTCTTCGCAAAATACGAGGCACGATAATAGGTAGTTTGTAAATGGAGCACCGAAAGGTCGAAGTTGATGTCTCTCTCGTTAACGTAGCATCAATATTTCTCGCAGGCTCCTTATCCGATCCCGGCTAAATCCGATATCAAAGGACAAGCCAATTCGTCCGTCGACGCTTATAATAGGTCTCGCGAACCATTGTCTCGATGAAATAAAAAGTGGAGGAGACTTTTTCTATCAGGCCGGTGACAAACGTATCTGAGGAGCGTCTCATCAGCGGGCACGGTCGCTGGGTCTCTTTTCCTCTTTCTTTTCATCGCCTCTTTCCTGCTCGCCCCTGTCTCTCTCGCTTAGCGTGCAATGTTTGCAGAAGCCTGTGGGCTTCTGGTGGTCCCGGCGCGGCGCGCCTCGCCTCGCCTCGTCGCGCCGCGGCGCTACGAAGACGAGCCGAGCGGAGAGAGTCCTCGTCTAGCAGTCTCCTTCTCCACCGCCCCCCCCCCCCCCGCCGGCGTAGTCAACGTCTCTTTATTTCACGGCTACCTTAGAGATAAGAGCGCCATGGAATAACGGCTCTTTATTATATACGGTAATAGGCGAACTTCAAGCCTGGAACTTAACCGTGCCGCCCATTTTCCGCTGGATAAGATGCTTCCTTTACCTCTACATAGCCAGCCCTCATAGTACTAGCCTCTGTACACCGGCTCTGGCCCTGTGTGCGCGTTTCCTTGCCTTCGAACATTCACCAGCGGATACGCCACCTATGGGCAATATTAAACCGACGCGAAATTATTTGCTCCGAATCGGTTCTTGATGAACTTCAACGAGGCTATCTCTAATTGAGGGATTCAAGGGATTAAAGTTAGTATGATGTACTTCTGTATAGGCCCGAGGCGTCTGATACTCGAAAGTCAACTGAAAAACTCGTGTGTGTGGGTTCACGTACGTGCGGACGTAATCCATTCGATGGACCTTTGGCGTTCGTGCCACCGAGGCATTGGCTCGGGTAGAACGGTTCCCAAGTAAATTGTGACCCTCTGCCTCTTACGCCTTACCACTAAACGGCCCGGTTAAATGGAACCACCAGGAATAGATAATTTCCTTCCGGTTAGCTGTTCTTTGAGCAGCCACGATTAAAGGAATCGCGGCGTTTACTCGGTCAGAAGAAACGAGAGCCACTTAGACGTGATTCGCGTCTCCTTGGGAAGCTGCTCGAGTAATTCTAAGAACACCAAATAAAGTTAAATCTCCTCCACCTTCTTGCATTAGGAAATCAGGAGCGAGGATGCTTCCTTTGATTCGATGAGTCCTCCGATTCGAATCTTAACTTCGATCCCAATGGAGAAAAATTACGCCCGCTACAATAATGCAACATCTCCTGCGACGAGACACTAGGCTTCGTCTGGAAAGGAGCTATGTTATAGAATTCCATTGCTGTCGACTAACGCGCGTCATATTCTTCGCGAATGTGCTTTGAAATTTTATTAAAATTAACGCCGTAAAGTTCGCTCAGCTGCCTCGCAGGTTACATGTAACTCCAGAGCAGGGAAATGCGATTTAGCCAATTTCTAGGAAAATTTCGCGTCAAAAGGCACGAGCGGTGCATAAAGCGGCACAAAAATTGGAAAAACTAGGCGAGTAATACCCTAGAAATAAAGGAAGTTATAAAGAACGCGGAGCAAGGAGCCGGGGAGGTTGGAAATTTCTGGTTACTATTCCGTGGAAAGATAATATCGAAAGATACGGATAAGGAGGACGACTTTGAAATGGAAATTTAATCTACCGGCGTATCCGCAAGTCGAATTTTCAATGTATTAACGTGGCGCGTTCGCCACGCCCGGTGTGCCCGAGCCAACCCGTTCAAAATTTTGCAAACAGTCCTTTAAACGTTGAAATTAATCTCTGCGCAAAGCTGTTCGAGCTGCCGGATCCACCGATTTCATGGTTCAACTTGTTTTTCGAGTGTAATTGGCGAGCAGACGGCTCGAACTCAACCTTATCCGGCAATTTAGGATGAAACTTGCGTATACAGAGACAGAGGTAGTCACGCGCGAGCGTACGTACGAGTTAAGTTGCCTTCAAAGCAGGATTTACATGGATTACGTTCCTCGTCGAATTGTAGAATCTGCTCGGGGATAGCAATCTCGCTTCAATATCGCGTGAAATGATTAAAACCTCCCTATCGAAACGAATCGGTGTTTGGAAGGATTAATTCCCGCAGAATAAGTTTCATCCGTTAACGGACATAAAACCCAGCGTAAGTAGTATGAGACTACGCACGGTCAGTCGTGGAGTCAAGCTTGTACAGGCATTACGATACAACATCTTTCCATTGTTGAAGAACAACAGCACCGATACTTATCCCGCTCGTTTTTCTCGGGTGGTCTATTTCCTTCTGTTCCCCTGATTCCCAAGCGAAGAAAGCTTGGTGGTCTATCACGGTATTCTATCGAACGAAATATTCTGGTCCTGTTGCACAACATCGAAAGTCAATCGGGCATTCCGATGAACGCGGAATCGAGCCCGGCACGTTAGGCCTGAAATATCGGTACATGCCTAACGATCCTAGGACACTGCTGGCTGAAATTTCAGACACCTAACGAGTCGCTATTGTGCGGAAAATCGATATCGAGTAATTCCACGAGTTTTTGCTGAACAATTTGCACGAGGAAATATCGAGACACTTATCAATAAACTGATAAGAAATGAATCGATGAATTAGCGAACGCCGCGAGATCTCTTTGAAGACGTTTGAAGTGAAACTCGTGGAGGTGTTCGGCGACGCGCGTGCCAATCCTCCAGAGACCTCTTAAACTTCTCTTTCGCCAGATAATTAGGCTTACCCCCTATAATGGAACGAGACTTCTCTAATGAATTAATTAACTGATACCAACTTCAGGTACCTACCTACATTCACCAACTATAGGGGCAGATATTGTTAAGCGACGCGGGGGGAGCAAGATTAGATGGAGAAGATTAAAACGGAAGCTACAGCAATTTTGTCCTCCACCTTGCGTTCCTCGTAATTAAAGCATGGAAATCGTACGTAAGTTATCTCTAATATCTCAATCTGTTAACACGGGGGGGAAAGCTGTAACTGGTTGTCTCGTTAAAACTAAATACATACACCACCGCTCGAATGTTCGAGTGCACTTATTTTTCCCTTGTCCCATAGCTTAAAGCGGAACGTTCGAGACTCCTCGTTTCTCATTAATCCATAAAACGGAAGTGTTACGATATAACTGCAAAGGCGCAAACCGTTCCGTTAACAGAAATTACTGGAAGCGTAGTTCGAAGTAAAAAGGGTCGAACAGCTTTCAGTCAACGCTAATGGATGCCGTCCCGGACAGACATTTAAACGATCCATCTTTAAATAAGAATAACGAAGTAGCCATTCTGGCAGATAGAATTAATGAATTCCAGTACCAGCGAGAAACGCTCCGGCGCGAAATAGTCTTAAGAAGCCTTCACGAAAGGAACAGGGGGAAAAGTGAAAGGGGACGAATTTTTATCGCCTGCCCAATTGTTTTTCAACTGCTCGGGAAATCCATCGGTCTATATTTCCCGTCTAAAGTGGCTCGATGTGCCATTCCGCCGCAATTTCGGGTGCGTACGTACGTACTTCGCACCACGTTTCCACTGCTCCGCGTCAACTTGGCGACGCATTTCAAGAACCCACGCCAAAAGTTTTCAGAATTGCTCGCACATTCACGTGGCAGAGAATTCCATCGTAAATCGAGGTCGCTGTACATAGTTAAATACACTCGCGTGTCTTCGCTTCAGCGAAACGTCCAGCGAAAACAAGCACGAATTAATTTACGAGCATTATTATACGAAAGTCTAATCTGAAAAAAAATTGATTTATTAGAATTGCCCTCTCGAAGCAGTCGCCCTAACAAACCAGTAATTATTAACCAACGCTAGCGTACAATCTCTAGTTCGTTACAACCGCGATGCATAGGGCTGTTGAATGCGTTCCAGAAACACGTTTCCGCGCGCTCGAAACATTCCGGCAACATTTCCCGAGATACTTGAGATTATCCGAGAATATTCTGCGTATTCGATCGTGATACTAGCAGGGCGTCCAAGAAACACTCCATCTATACCTACTACACATAATAGTCGGTGCATAACTGGATACAGGCATTTGTACTTGACACGATCTCGCGTCCCATTCCTTGGGAATCCATCGGGAAAGCTTTAAGGGGAGTTTAAATACACGGTGCATAAGAGATTCCTCTGTTTTTGTGTTATAGAAATGGATGTAACGGCGCCGAAAAAATTGTCTGCATTACCATCGATCATAATGTACAAAGGAAAGCCTTTAGAGCCAAATCGTGACGATTTTTGACAAAGCGAAAGCACTCTGTTAGATTTCACCGCCATTCTCTGTGCCTATAATTCGGTGAAAGGTGCAAGTGCTTGGTCGGAATCTAGAACGCGCGAATATATCTATTGATCTCTCTCTGCCTGTCTCTCCTCCGTTCTTGTACCTTGCCCCTTTCCTCTTCTCTCTCTCTCTCTCTCTCTTTTCTCCACTTGGAATGGATCATGGAAGTTGGGATATGATCGTAGTCTCTCGCTCTACGACCGAGTGCCGCACGGAACGTTAAAAATAATTTTCTGAAATTTCTCAAATTCGAGTCGTATTTACCGATTCAAGGATTTGTCGAGGTCTCCCACGACAGGAAATTGAACCTAAAACTGTGTATACGTAAGCTGTCGGTTGTACAACTGTAGTTTCGACGGGTAAACAAGCTTGAGGATCCCATTCTCCTTATATTCTGCTCGCGCTGTGGAAAGTGAGTTGCGTTATTGATAGAGATGCGTACTTCCGAAGCATAAATTTGTAGATATTAATATTCATAAACTGAAAGAGAATCGGCCGTATTATACCGACTTGACTGCATCGACTAAAGCATCCAGGCCAGGGCATGCACTCCATTCAGCTAATTCATTCCACTGATTCATAGCTCGACACGAAGATCCCGATAAGCATCCCTTTATGCTGGCACATCACCGCGAGTACAACTGAAGGGCCCTTCCACAACTCGTCGACCTTTTCGTAAGCATAGAAATTGCGTAGAAAATAGAAGCAGCAGTTTTAGAATCGATGCGAAATTATGCCCGTCGGTCCATGCCAGACCACAGTTGCCATCGCTGCAAGTAGGTACAGCTGCATTTCTATGTAGGACGAAAACGGATACAAATGATACCCTCCTACCTCTGTAACGTTTATCGCGTATGATTTTCATCTCTAGTCGTGAATAACCTCGCACCGCCGTAGCACGAAACACTTTCAACGTCTTCGAACATGTTTGAGATTGGACAATATCTACCTTCTGACCGAGGATAGAGGTAGACTCAGACATTCGGCGACTCGACGCACCGCGGTTGTTCGGATTAGCCGGCGTTGCTTTGTGGGCGATAAATTTCCTTCGGACAAAAAACACGCGGGTCATCCCGAACTCTTGAATATACCTACATATCGATCTTGCATAAAGAGCGTCTAGGTACATTCGCAATTTTCTACCCCGTGGAACTTTAGTCAGTCAGCCATCCAGTCGTTGGCGGACATGCGGAAAGAACGATCTTCCCAGCAGTTAGCTTCCCACGGGACGGGGGATGGTATTCTTGGAATTTTAGAAACGCGTTCGAAATTACATTATTCTTGGATTATTCTTGGCATTTGGAAAACAGAGAGGTATGCTACGATCAACTGGATATTAATTCTACCTACGTTACGCACGGCAGTGTAGCTCGGTAATAGTTGCTTAACCCTCGTAAATTATACGCGCCGCGCCGTTCAGAACCACAGTCAGGAATGGAACTTTGAATATTCTCGATTTCATTGTCGAACTTCAGCATGCCGTCTGTTGCTTTGTACAAAATTTATGAGGATGAATAATTAAGCTGGGTAATGAAGCTGTTCGAATGAGCTAATTGATCCTGCGCGGCACGTTGGATAAACGGAGGATAAGTTCAACGGCAATTATCGGCGGAAAGACAGCATGTAGGTATCTACAATTTCCATCCATACACCGGGCGAGCGATATTCCACGTGTACCGCATCGCCAACGAAATAATTATGTATCTCTCCTGTGAGTTACAACGGGATTCGCGCTTTCTCGCGCGTTTATCGAGTCGCTGTGGTTCTCCGTGCGAGTGCCATCACCATTACCGTTACGGGCTAAAGATAGGAAGATCACAAGGAGTAGAGGCAAACGCGCCTTAACCGTGATGGAGCTGAACGGTAAGAAGTAAGGAGAGAAAGGAGACGAAGAAACTGAAGAGCAAGAAGTAGCACTGGAAGCAGAAGAAAAAGGATGAAGACAAAGAAGAAGTAGAAGAAGAAGGATCAAGGTTGAATTCACGATACCAAAGCCGAGGGAAAGGGGAGGGGTGGAGTAGGGGAGAAAGAGGAGGAAAATAAGAGGAAGAGGGAGATAGGAGGGTGGTGGCTGGTAAGGGTGGGCAAACGGGCTGATATATAAGCAAGCTATAGACACGCGGACACAGGTAAGCGCGCACGCGCGCCGACCCACACAGCCTGAAGTGCTAAAGAAAGGAAACACGGACAAGGGTGGTGGAGGTGGTGTAGGTGGTGTGACGGCGAGGAGCGGAGTTCGGAGAGGCTGCACGGGGCGGCTGCGTGCTCGAAGCCCGAGCGGCGCTCGCGCAATGTAGTCCCTCGGCTATCCTTGACGCGGGAGCATCGTCGTTTCGAAACAGCCGCGACCTTCTCCCGTCGCGCGCGTTCTCACGAAACATCCAACCACCGACACGCTCCTCGACATACCCGAGTCACCCCTCTGAACGGCTCAATTCCCATGGACAAACCGCGCGCTGGTCACTGACACTCACTCCACGCGAGCCTCCTCCTTCCCACCGAGCCCTCCGCACTTTTCTCTCTTTTTCTTTTTTTCAACGCTTCCCGGGGGTGCGACTCTCCGAGATCGCGCGGATCGTGTACCTGCGATACAGACCGATGATGTGTCGATGATCCGCGATGTGTGTAGTGACGTAACCGGTGAATTGTGATCCTGTTCGCGACCCGTTCGGTCGGTTGGACATGGATGGCACCCTGACCTGGACACGGTGGTTTACGCGCGACCTGTTTGCCGTCCAAGGCATTCCACTGTGCTAAATTCCTCGACTCGTTCACGAAATCGTGCCGCGAACGTTCCGGCCTGGTGACAGCTTCGACTCTTTCAGTGCACCACCGTGACTCGCGGTCAATCATCCGCAAGGTGCTGAGATCATCGACATGTCGGAGGAATCGTGATCGATCTCGAGAGGACGGGGCAGACGTCGTTGTCAGCTCCCGCGACATCAGGACACACTGCCGACACAGCGAAGTTTGACAGAGGATTTCCAAAGGGCTCTAGGAACCTGTCGCGGTTCGTAGCCGTGTACTCCAAGCCAGCCACGAATTTCTGGCACGAAGTACACGTAGAACTTCTAGCGAACAACCGAGTAATCCGTATAAAAGACTCGTAACACTGCCTTCTCGGTGCTTCGCGAACGAAACTGGGTGACGTACGGTTATCGTTCGTGGGCCGATCGAACTTGGCACGAACTTCCTTTCGACGCTATTCCCACTGAATGGAGCACCGAGAGACGCGCAACCCTCGCTACAAATAAATCTACGTAACCTCCGCCGAGAAAGAACATTTCTAGCCTTCTTGTATCTGGAAGCAACGCTGCGTCAGATGATACATCGAGAGAAAAGTGCTTCCGTTCCGTGAAATCGCAACTGCGACGTTCCGAGGAACTTGTCGAACCTCGAGTGAAGTACATTCATCTTCCAGCGGTCCGATCTCTGATATCTGCACTGCTTTGTTAGCGTTCATAGTCGAAGCATCGAATAGAAGGAAATTCTATGTTAAAGTTTCATCCCCGTGGAGTCGGTAATCCCTAAAATACGGAATAGAGTGAGGATACGATCCTTGACACGGAAATCTCCGTAGATGTGGGGAGACTTTTAGCGAGAAACTCGAGACGATTCACTGGAGGGCTTGCGTGACAAAACGTTTGAGTGCGCGACTAAGAAAGAGTCGTTACTCGACAGTGCGATACCCCCCTTGGATCCCCACGGGACGCTGAAGCTGAAAGGTGCTGGTGGATCAGGAGCGATCCTCGACACTTGTTTACCCGAGCATTTCTCTGACACGACTCCGCGTTCAGTGCTCCGTGTCCTTGCGTGATACAACGCTCGTGAAAAATCCTCGGCCAGCTTCCTCTTGCTCTCGTGGCCGCTTTAAACCGCTCTTCCACCAAACGTGTTCGCTCCCGCCGACCTGGGAATAAAAGCAGTAACTGTTAGAAGAAAAGTCGCAGGCTCGCTATTAAAATCGTGAAAAGTGCTGGCGCTCGATCGAAGGGGCGATCGATCCCCGTGAACGAGACAACGGAAACGATGCATTATGCCGCGCGACTGTTAGACCGGGAATAAAGGCAGCGGGAGAAGAGAGAAAAGACGCGATTGAGGAAAAATGCAGCGGCATAGCGATGCGCAACGGGAGAAATTGCGAGAAAGAATGATCGATGGGACGTCTAGCGCGCGGAGGAAATTACTTTAACGAGTCCCGCCTAATGCATCGGGAACGACTTTGCGGTCGTCAGTGCGGCGACAGACATAAAAGCGTCCACCCTTCCTCCCTCTGATCTTAGACCAGCACCAAACTAACCCCGTACTAGCGCCAACGAAACACTCCCTGCCGTTAATTGCGTTCATTAGCCGCATTAGCGGTTCCCGCGGCCGCCGAGTTTACGTTACGCTGCCACCCTTTCTTCTGCCACTTACTCGCCAATCTCTCCGTCTCCGAAATCACGCAGTGCTCTAAAGGCAACCAAGAAGAAACGGGGGAGAAAGCTGTTATTTTTCTAACATGCTGCTGACGCTAGCAAGTAAATCGAATGTAACAGTGCGGTTGTGTCGTTAACGAGAAATAGCCGCTAGCGTTCTCGAGATCGTAGCTTAGCCGCGGTAGAGAAGGAACTCGGACGAACGGAAGTTCGTATGAACGGCGACTGTGAACCTTTTGTTGTGGCTCGAGAAGAAGTTGTGTGAAATGCCACCACGTTCGAGAAACTGTAAACGCTAGCAAGACTTTCGTCGGACCGATGCGCGTCACTCGACAAAACGACTGAAATGCGTGCGAGATAGTATATCAATATGTGAAAGAACCTCGCCGAGGAAAAGCGATGTCTACTTCTCTTCCCATACTCGTCTGTTTTATCATTTCTTTTGGTAAGTCGAAACACCTATCGCCCACCTTGTTATCGCGTGATTCAACGTACCAGCCAGTATTGCAACAGTTCCTCCAAACTCCAACGAAACACTGCAAACTCTGCAGCCGCAAAGTAATTGAGGAAATTTGTTATTGCATTAGCTGCTGGCCGGGGAATCGATTTCAATTATATCGTAAAGTGTTTGTCGTAACAATGTCGTCGCCTCCTGCTTCGACGGGAGCGTTCTGGAAAAACGCGTTTCAATTTCAATCCTGAGTAAGAGATTGAACGTTGCATTCCACTGCAATTTGTTAATTGGTAATAGCTATTCTGTTCTAATTTTCAGAGACAGATTAATATTCGTGGTGTTCGTATGAATTCTACATAGCAACGTATTGTCGATAACATTTCGTCCCGCGTGAGTGTAGGACGAGGTGTGTAACAGGGTGGAGCTCGTATATCTTTCAGTTTGATTGAATTTGATGAACTCCACCCTGGTGTACGGAGAGGAGAAAATACCCTCGAACTCATGGCGCGAGTACAACCAGCCCTCTGGTCGACCTACTTAATTCTCAACGTAACTTGCGAAAGAATAATGCCATTAATATTTTTCGGCTTTTCCAATAAAACCGTGACTGGTTTTTTTTTTTGTCAATACAATGTACTATCTTTTATCGGAGACGTTTCCTTGTAAACGCTATGAACAGTGGAAATATTCTTTTCAACAGCGTCTCCAGGCTTCGCTATGCACTTTTTATGCCCATATAATTGCCTTGCCAGCCCATAAAAATAAAAGTGCGCATTCCGCTCCGAGGAGGAGTAGAAAGACCACGCTGACAGGATTTTAACGGGGAAATAATTTCCCATTTATCTTTACTCTTGCATCTCCGTTTCTTCGCGCACCTGACGTCGAGATTCTCTCGAGAGAGAATCGCTTCTGTGAAAAGTTACAATGGTTTCCCTCTGCGGACGAATACTCGCAGTCCAACATCACGGCGAACCTCAAGAACTCGCCACGATCGATCGTTTTGCATCTTCTTTTCTATCAAATTCTTTCATACCTTCTTCTTGCATCCTTCTGTTTGACACTGCACCCCCTGCTTTCCCTTTAAAGTGCCTTACGGTCTCGAAGCTGCTTCATTTGCTTAATCGAAGTGCCGAAAATATTATATCGTCAGCGCACAATATTCGTTGCTGAATCGAGTTAAACGTCTTGAGTTTAATTCGCGACAGACTTTATGTGCTAGTAAATGTGCATGCTTGTACCATATCGGGACGGCTGGAAGTGAAATAAAGAACCGATTCCACTGAATGTTTCGGATCTTATGCTTCAGCTTCTATTGTCCACCATGTAGAAAGCGAGGTTCAAGAATTGAGAAGAATGTACTGTTCGCCCGCGACCAGTTCAAACGCGCGAAACTGGATACAATGGCGACACTCCTTTATCATTACCGTCGAAAAGAAAATGCTTCTATTCTACCCTTGTCGGTTCCTATGCACTCTGCGTCACCAAGTCTCACTACTTCATTGCCGTCATTCTTAACAAATTCTGAATAGTCAAAAACAATGTGAAATAGCTCGTCGCAGGAATGTCGCACGGATGTCGATCAACTACGCGTCAAAAACTTGGGCTGCTCGGAGTTCAGAGAGAAATGGTTTTCCCTCGGGAAAATATGTCAGCTAGGTCCCATTAGATTTATTTGAGTTCAGCCAGTCCAGTCGCTCCATTGAATAGTCGACTTGAAATCCTGAAGTTCGCTGAATGCTTTGAGACGACGCGACAGGGACGCGTGAAACGGCCGTTATTTGTCTTAGGTTTTCGGTGTGCTGTGCAGCGTGCACCGCCAAAAAGCAGAAATTAGTACCGTGCAACGCGTCCCCGCGTAAGCCATTTACATTCTGCCGACGCTGTTGGCCGTGTAAATTCACAGCACTCCAGCTGGTCGCGTTTTGCTTTCTCGTGGCCGCCGCAGTGAACAGTACACTCTGGGACTCTCTGAATGCCCTTTGTCTCGGAGATAAGGCGTTTCCAATTCTGAGTAGAATTCTTGATTCGATCTGTGCCTCGGTGCCGCGACTCAAACTGGACCGTCGGCTACACGCTCACCCTCCTCCTACCGTGATTTAATGTAATTGAAGTTAACCCAAAGAAAACAGCTTCGTTACGAGGAAACGAGTTCTTCTCTCATAGCAGCGCGATCGGTACATTTTCGTTTGTTTTGTCGTCGGCGAAAATTTCATCCCCCGGTTCAGCTGCAAATCTTGATTAATTCTCGAAAACGTTCAAGAAGCTAGTATCGTGGAAATTGGAGGCTACAAAAATGTAAAAATGTTTAGAGAACACAGAAGAAATGAAAAATTCCAGTCGAATATGAGCGCCAGCGATGCAATTCGCACCTCTGTGATTCGGCGTTGCGCGAGTCACCTTGTTTAATCCGGCTGGCTTATGGAGACAATAAAATTCGAGCCCATGAATTCATTTTGATCGCCCAGCCATGGGACGAGTCGGAGGCACTGAATCGCCGATACAAACCAGTCTACGAGGTGTTTAGAGGACAATCGAGCCCGTAGAAAGCGGCGTTCGCGTTTATGACGTTGCACCGTGGAACGACGCGCGTAATTCGGCCACCTCGATGCAACCCGTCGGTGGGCCGACGGGATTTTGCCGCCACGGTTCACCACCTAGCTCAACCGGCCCAAGACTCGTCCAGACAAAGCGGCGCGTTAACGAAAATAATGATCCTCCCCGTCAATCCCCCTCGATACAAAGGCTCCTGGATTAAAGTATCCGGCGTGCCGTACACGATCGATCGAATATACCGATTTGCCTGGGATAAAGCCAGGATTCGGCCGTGCTTTCTCCTTTGGTTACACTTGCCCGCTGCCCTGACACTAGCAGCTAGCTTACACGTACAAACTGTCCGGCGATCCATCCGCCAGCTATATCGAGCGGATTAATCTACCGGGCCTAGATACTTTGTCCCATAGATAGTCGACTACAGTGGACCTCTGCAAATGAAACTGCGTTGATGCGTCGTTGATTCGATTCGCCAGCCTTTTCATTCCGACTTTCCACAACTACCATGGACCTCGTCTAATGAGAAAATTAATTGACTCTTCCAAGATAATTGCCTGGCGGTTGTCGTGGCTGGCGTCAAGAAGCCGATTTCGTATACTTTGCCTACCTAGTCAGCCTTTTTTCGATAGACGTCGGGAGTCGATTGCTACCGTTCGTTTGCTTTTCATTACCCGCTTCGGGGCTCCCTCATTGCCCGATACCGGGCGATGTTCGCTGGCGTTTTCCACGTCCACGGTAATTCAGGAGCAACATCTACATCCCAGCGAAATTTATTATAGATTACCGTGCGTCCACTGGTGTCGCACGCGAATTCAACGTTCCATCACGATTTCATCGTTGAATAAATTCAATTCATTATTGCCCGAGTTAGAGTCCGGTATTGTTAGCGGCAATATTGACTCGTACGATGATCCGTTTGCAATTTGCGTTATTACTGACAAAGTACGGAATACGTCAAGCGCTTACAACTGTTACACGGTCTGATTGTCGTGTTACAAATTTCCACCACTTTTCGCGACATCAAAGAACCACTCGGCCGTTTTATGCAGCTAGTTAATGAAAGTATCGACCCCCTGAAATCCATGCTGCGAATGCGGTGAGCTTATAATATCAGCCCTTACGCGATCCCATTTACGTTACACCGTATGGACAGAGGAACGCGTGAATTGCGGAACTGTGTTGGAATTTCCGGAGAAAACGGTAATATATTGTTAGACGGTATTATTGTCGCGCGTAGTAACGGTGACATATTTTCTGACTCGCGGCGTAAGGAGGCATGAGAGGCTTCCAAGGGAACGCGGGACACATCTTCCTCCCAGATACAAGAAATTCAATTTGTACACGTCCTGGCTGCGATAAAACGAGCCCTACAAAATTAATCTAAACTTGATACGAGGCAGACAAGACGAATGGTCAATAAAATGTAGTATTCTTATGCAGAACACTTAACGAAGGACCCTTAAGTTTTCCCTTATGTGACGAAAAAAAGAATTCGCATACGAACTTCGCGTTCAATTCACAGATACTGTATACCCGTTCGAGACCAAAGATCCAATAGTTCTCTTATCCGTCCGATCGTCTTCAAGTACTTTCGTCGCCGGCGACGAAAGTTTCCACGAGCATTGACTACACCCACACCCCTTCCACTGAATCGAACCGCAGATGTGCGTGCACGAAACACCATAAGGAGAAGAAGTTTTCCAACTTGGATGCTCGGAGCACATCGTAGAGACAATACATAAACGAGAATCGAGTCCGCCATGATCGATGCGACGTTTAAAGTGTCCTCGAAGCACGAAACAGTTTCCGCCGTGCCTGTCAACGATCCTTTACCGAGGCTTTTATAAATCCCTGGAAATTTGAACGCGCGCAGAACGGAATTCCCTTTGCGCTATCATTTCTATTTTAATTAAGATCATTGTCCGTTTCTGAAACAATCGGGACATCGATGGTAATGTGGATTTTGATGGCGGCTAATTACAAATGGCTGTCGGGATAAAGTGGAGGAACGAGAGGTAGAAGTTAGAGGGTAGACTTATCCACTCGTAAAACGTACATTCAGATAGAGGGGTTAATGGAAACGAGGTCCAAGTGGGATGGAACGAAATAGGATTTTGCGGTGAGCAACCAAACCAGCCAGTGTCCCTCATTGTCGAGGGGAGAGCCCCTCCGGTAGTTAGCTGTGACGGACAACCGCCACCCAACGAAGCTTCGAATAATTATAAAGCCAGCGCAAAGTCATCTACTTTGCCTGGGTCCGTTGCGAAGGTTCTTCGAAAGTTCCGAGACAAGAATGACAGGGACGCGACGTCTTATGTGGCGGCGAACAGAAAATCCGCGTCACCGTCTCTACAGGAGCTTGTTCTCTTGGGAACTTGTCTGGCTCTTTACCAGTTACTTATTCAACCATCTCGCGACTTTAGTGTTTTTTCTTTCGTTCTGAGTGAAGTTTCCGGTAAATGACGCTCCGGTTATCGATCAACATCTCACGAATCGTTCGTTCACGTTCCTTTTATTATGTTTACGAGTATTCTTATCGAAAGTGCTGCGGTATTTAGAATTTAGAACAACACGGAGGACATTACTACCACTTTCTTCTACAGCTACCCACCTCTACTTTACTTAGATCTCTCGCATATCTTAAAATACAGGTTGTGGATAAGTCTACTCGTGGTCATCAGGAAAGTTTCGTGATTATTGCCCACTTTAGAAGAATCATGTAATTGTTCCCAATGCTTTAGTGGTGGTAGTATTATACGTACACCGTTCGACTATGAAGTGTACTTGCGATAAAATAATCATGGTCATTTCAGAATTATTTCAATAATACTTTGAAAGTAGACTGTCAACTGGACCAAAAATATGTCTAAGAAGGAGAGATTCGGGCGTAAAATTAATTTCCGACCCAGCGGCCGGAGCATAGATTATCCGATTTCTCTCTACGAACTTATTTCATTCTTGTCCGGTAGAAAAAGTTGCGAAGTCCAATATTCGTTTGTTCAACTTGTATTAAATAAACGCTGTTTTCCCCACAAAGAACGAACTTACCGCATATTTTATTCCTTAATTAAAAAATTTGATTAACGAAAGGTAAAAAGAAATAAAGCTTTCAAAGAGTAGACTAGTTAAGTTTCGCGAGTCAGAGAAATCTATAAGCAATTATAAACATCAACCTTTATAAACCAGAATTTAACGAGTTTCATAGAGTCAGCGCGCTAGAGTAGCAGGAAATTAATAGTCCCTCTTTCTCTGCATATCGGAAAATTTCTGTTTACTGAAAACACAAACGAACAGAGTAAGGTTGGTTCTGGCGAAGCCCGGCGCGAAATTAGTTCAGAAGAGAGCACAGAGATCTGGATTATATCGCGTCGCTCGGTGTTTCCGTTTTAATCCATTTGCGATTGAGGATCCGCGAAATAAAGTTTACCAAGAATCCAGCTAGATTGTGGGAGGGAATGGAAGCGAAGCCGGGTTTACACGCTAGGTAAGAATATGTTTGGCACAACGGTCGTGCAATTCTGTCAGACCAGCGAGTCGCTGCGAATTTGGTGGTAAGTCGCGAGACAGGTCGTGTCGCGAGGAAAATCCGGGCACAGTGTTCCGGGGCGAAATTAATTTTCGTCGAAGTACGACTGGCGAAGTGTCGCGGATTGCGGTGCACGCGGCACTGGCTGCTGCTCTTAGCCGTCTCGTCTTAACTCGTGTGCCGCTCGAAAGTTTAAGAGTCCACGAGTGCCGAGGACCTTTAAATTTCCCCGGGAGCAAGGAACGAGTTCGCTCTGGAAACGTTTTCCCACCGAGATATATTTCCCCCCATATGCATGCACGTCCTGAAGCACACGCGAGGAATTAATTTCTTCCACATAAAATTAAGGGCGTTTACGAGGTCGGTTTTAATTACAGCGCGACGACAAGCGGGGAGTTTATTTTTAATCGAGTAGATCGATCATATTGGCAGGGCTACCCGTTTTATGATTAACAAAGCGGCGAACTTTGGAACATTGGAACGTCGTTAGCTGAACACGATACCAGGGTCCGGTGCTCGTTAACGAGGCATTAAACCTTTCAATGGGAAAGTAATAGATAGTTCGGTTTGGCTCGATGTAGATAAAGGGCGGCTTATAATGCTCGGTAATATTCTTTCTCCGAGGACTGAAACATACTTAGTCAAACATACTTCGAGGGTGGAAACGAGCCGCTTGAATCCGTGTACATACACGTCTAGACCGTTACGTAGTTGGAGATAGTAAGACTGATCGACAGAACCGTTTACGACGCTTCACTTGCAGATTTCATGCATTCTTCAATGGGGGTGGCGAGACTGGGGATACACGTTACGACCCTAAGTCAGGTTCAGGTTTCTATTTCCCAAGCGTTTTTCTGGCCGATTGTCCCATCGCTCGAAACCTGTTTACTTTCACACCTGGCTGGTTTGCTGACTCGGCTACCCCTCGTCCACTGGCTGCACGTGCATGGTCAGCGGGAATGATATAGGGAACTGGGTCAACTGATCCAGGTGTCAAAGTAAACATGCCTCGGGCGTGGGAACAACGACCCTGCGAAAAAAAAAAAAAACGTGAGAAGGTAAGGAGCCTCGGCTCGCTTAGGGTCGTATGGAGTATCACGAGATTCATTCAGGTTCTCTTTATTCCCATTGAAGGATCCAGGGTGTGAATTGCAAAGTGGGATGCCGTAAACCCAGGTTATCATAGTTACTTCTGCCTAACTGCATCAAGGAATTAAGTTTGGAGTCGACGATATACGTATGTTTATGTGAACTTAATCCTTTCCGAAAACAATGGTCACGGTTAGGATAGGAAGTTCTCCTTCTTGAAGGAAACAGGGAACGTTAGGGGTCAGATATCCCGTTTGTTCGGTGAAATCAATGCCGCTGGAGGGAGAGTGGACGCGCGCGTATCATGGCCGGTGGTTAGGCTGAGCCGATCTTAACCACTTCTCGACTGGAAAGTTCCGGTGGAAGCGTAGGTTACGAGCGTGTGGTCTAGTAAACTAACGAAGGAGAATTTGCCGCTGCGAAAGTGCTTCCCTACGACGCGGATCATTCCGAAGAGCAATCGCAAAGAAAAGCTCCGCCGGAATTCTTATCCGCGTTTCAACTTGGCCCGCTGATCCTCGGGCTTTGAATGCGCTTCTCGATTTCCGCTTTGAACCTTTGATCGGGTTTCGCCGATCGAACCCGCGATTACGCCGCGCCCGCGCCGCCTGTTCTTTTCCCGAAAACAAATGGATCCCCGCTGAATTCACACACACGCGCGCGCGCGCGCGCGTGCGCCAGCTTGTCTGCCCACGTCCCAGCTAAATCCCAGTTCGGTTTATTTAGATCTCTGTCCGCTCGTTTCTATCGATTAAGCGTTCGTTCGCCGAGCGATTTTATTGTCGCGATGCTTTCGCGAGGACGTAACGCGATCAGTGGCGCTAGAATATTCCAAGATTCCATTCTTCGAGGTGGCGCGTCGCGTCGTTTTATCCCACCTGCCTCGGTGCAACAATAGCGAATTTACCATTCAAAGAAAGGACGCGCTTTTCTGCCAACAATCGCTCGGGAAATGCGCGCGGAACGCAAGCTCCAAGTAGAATAATAAAATGTATTGAAAACGATTGCTTGCGTTTCCCGTTGTGTAATTCAACGAGAGCAATTTAGAGGCGGCGAACGGCACGAGGGGAGACGGAGAGTCGATCATTCGTGAACAATTCCACTCTATTGATGTTATTCCACTAGAATAGGAGTAAAATAGCTCGATGGTCCCCAAACTGTCGGTCGCGTTACACGCTGTTACCCTCGCAGAACTGCCCCGGCCGCTCGTCCTGCTTCACGATTCACCGGTCACGCATGTTTCTCTGTCCCGTCAAAAGTGTTCGAAAATTTTTGTTTTCCATCGATACTAGCCACAGCCGAAGGGTCATTTTAAGAACGTACGAGATACGTAAATTCTCCCCTCTCCTGTCGCGCGAATCCGAGCGCGTCCAGTGCCGTGGCAATCTTTCTGCGAACGATATCGCGGAAAGAAATATGCCACGGTACAGTTAAATGTTGCATAGCCCGATAAACAACCCTTCAACGCGGTCTTGTGAAAGTTCGTAATGTACCGAAGTAACAGCCTACTTCCCGCGTCGAACAGCAGGCCGAGCTATAAATTCCGATGAAAAAAACTCAACCACGCGAACGTTTCACATTGTCACGGAATTGCAACGATCGTGGAGCCCGTAATTTGTGGATATGCACGAAAGAACTTGGCAATATTTCCACAGATAGTTACGCGCTAGCTCGTCACGCGTCTTCAAGCAGATTAGGTATGCGGCACTTGCCTCCACAATGACCCATCACTGAAATCTGAAACCTGAAAACCATGAAAAAAAAATGACCGACGAGTGAGATTGACATTTGTTACGAGTGTATTGAATATTTTACGCCGCGATATCCTGCCAGTTTTATGTTGTCACACTGCCCCCGAATGGAAAATTATACGGGATCGTCCTACCGCGATGGCTAATGGAAGTTAAAATTAAAGAGGAGATGAATGTTTTCAGCTCTGGTAAATAACGAACGTATGCACTCTTATCGGTTTAGCGTTTCAAATATACTGTTATGTGAAATAGTCTATAATACGTATGAACCAGCGAAGGAGTTTACGGAAACGTTAGGACATTTTCCAAGTTTGTCCAATCTAACACGCGTCCACCTAGTTTTTCAAATACAGCGGCAACGTTCACGAGCGGGCGTATTTTAATTTCTTTGAATGTTCGCAGCTTTTCAAAGTGTCCTCTGTCCCATAGGCAGCGACTTTACGTAAGCTCTCGGGAGATCGCTTAACTGAATAGCAGCCAGTTAGTTGGAGATTATTTAATTCCAAACCCCCGTCCCCAACAGTTTTCTTCTTCTTTCTATCTATTTTTGTCTCGACCCTGCCGCGCCAGCGAGATTAAATGCAGATGGAATACCGAGGAAGCGTAATTTAAGCAGTTTCTTCGCTGAACGATACCAAAAGAAAAATATAAACGGCTGACAATTAATTCGTAATTGTCGCCGACTAACAAGGACCCTTGTATATTTATCCATGAAACAGTATATTCCCCTGCAAAGGAACTGTTGCGAAAGTGACGTTACCCAGACGCAGCGGAGAGCAGACAGGGCTTGATGATCAGCGAGCGATTCATTTTCAGGTGGTATAGCGTCATGTCTACGAAATTTCCGAACCGACTTTCTGGAGGAATGGCCGACTCCTGGAACGGGACCTCATTTCGACACTTCCATGCAGTCCAACTTCACCGGTCTGGTGGGGAAGACCGTGCATCTGGTATGCAAAGTGAAAAACCTTGGAAATCGAACGGTGAGTTTTAACAAACGAACAAGGAACGTTGAATTTCACGAATCGCAATCCTAAAGAATCCCCGGCGGCATTGTCCAGTGGTGCTCGAGGCATTCGTTGTTGTTTATTACGCCCTAAAAATGGAAGACACTTCAAACGACCCCGTTCCTTTTTCATCCTGTAAATTGCAGCCGGATTACGATATCCAGGAACAGAGTGCTCGAGATTATTATACCGAGCTATGCTTCTCGGATGGCAGGGAAGTGCAACCTACACGGGCGCGCCTAACTTACACAAGTTGGGCAGAAAGAGTGCAGATACGGGGGAGCCTGGGAGGGCTGAGCTAGGCGTAACCCGGTCTCCTTTATCCGGACAAAGATCAGCGAGTCCTTATTTTCTCGAGATCTATCCTTCGTCCCCTTCGCGGATCCCATTTTCCTTCCTGTCTACCTTTACGGTAAGAGCCTCTGTAATCCCCGGGAGCATCAATGGGAGCGGAAGTCGAAAGTAGGAGCATCTAATAGCGGTATTCTTGGTGCAAACAACGGTCAAAGTGGCCACGATACACGCACCGACGTCCGGCGATTCCTCGTTCTATGAAACCCCCGCCGCCTGCTGTAAGGACTATCAAGCTACGTGAAAACGAGCGTTTCATGCGACATCCGAGAGCTGGCCACTGCTCGCGCGATATAAAAAACTTTAATCTCTAGCGAAAGAGGAGAATACCACTGGAGATGGTCCGAAATGCATCGTTGATGCTTCCTTGCTGCACCTTCGATGGATCTTGAGCAGATTCTCGATGCACCCTGAGTGCATCCTCGACGAATTCGAGATGCATGTTTGATGGGACCTCGGCAGGCCCAGCAAGTAGTTCACTCTGCAAAATTCGCAGACGTTATGAACCTTTGAAATTCGAAATTCCCTTGGATAAGTTGCCGCTTACCTGTCCTAGTTTTGTGTCTGGTAATGGCAATTAACCGTGAGTATCGGATCGTACAGAAGTCCGTTTGTCGGAATTCCTGCGCGGCGTTCGGCTCGTACCTCGTGGAGTCGCGTCGGTTTCAATTTATCGTTCGTAAGGCAACGGTTGCCGATTGCTGCTCTAATCAAGCTACGCGCTAGCCACGCGCCATTCGCTCCAACGAGTCTTACCTTGCTGCGAAAACACTTGTTAATAAATCTCGGTTAACGAACTATTTAGCGCGCCCACGAGAGTTCCAGCGAAATTAAAGGACGATAAAGGGAGGGTATAGGGGCGAGCAATTGGGCGAACGAGGGAACCGCGAAATTCGCTCGGAGCCATTCGTGGACACTTGGCTCCGCTCTAGCTCCGTTCTGGCTCCGTGCTGGGCCCGTTTTAGTCGCGCGCATACCCGTAAATGCGGCATTCTCTACTGCGGGCACGGCGGGCGCTGTGGCCGCATGGAAAGCGGCGCGTATGATCACGCGGCTCGCATAGATTTCGGTTGGATTTCACCAAACAATGCCGCGACTAATGCCGATGACACACCGGTGTCATCTCGAGAACTCGCAGGCTGCCGCAGCTGCCAGGTTCGCGGCCGGGCTAGGACAATGCCGAATCTCCATGGTGACGTCACACTCGCTTTTGAGTACACCGGAAGCAGCGTTACGGGAAATTGGTTTATACCACGAAGCACTCGTGAAACGAAATACCCTCGAAAAGACCCTCCACGACATCACCCTACCTCCACCTCCGCCTTCCCCCCCCCCCCTCCCTCGATCTTCTACCTCTCGTACCTTGTAGCTTCCCCTTTAACCCCGACACCCCAATTATTTCATCCGCTTGATGAAAATTCAAGAATACACAGGGGTTACTTCCGTCCATTTGTTACGGCTCACTTCAGATTCCTCGAAATAATTAACTGGGACGAGGAGTTGCTACAGCAGAAACGTCGACTTTCCCGAGTCTGAAAATCGAGACACGACAATGGGAGGGACCGGTGTTAATATCGTTCACTTTTAATCGAAATAGCGATAAGTGAAATGGCGCATGGAAATGGGAAAATTAGATTTCAGTCCGAATTCGGTTGAATAAACATCGGTGAAATTTTTTTCAACGCCCCGCGAAATGGAACGAAACGAAGTCAAACATTTCGGGCGACCTTTATTTATACGGCCTTACCTGGTCCTGATTTAATATTTTCAAATGTTTTCGCCGTTTAAAGCGGACCTTAGGTATAGCTTTATTCGCGTCTTTTGCTGCCCCGTAGTCAAAGAGCTTGGTCGACGCGCCAAAGCAAAACAGATCGACGAGCACTGTTTGTACGAGCAATTTTCATTTTAAACGAGTTTCAAATTCACGTTGATCGAGCACGCTGCAATTCGTTTGCATTACGAAATGCATTTTAATTTTCCGCCCACCCAGCAGGTTCGCATAGCATTTTCACTATAACCATTTTTTTTCGCCACGATGCGCCAATGCTTTTTAAATAACAATTCCGCCGTATAGTATTTCGACGTTATTTTCACCGAATAAAATGGGCTGCGATTTGTGCAATTATCGTTGCATCGTTCCGGTCGATCTTTGAGCGACGCTTAAGGTGAATCGGATGTAAATGTACCGGCGAGTGCATTTGGCGAGATCACGTCCACAGTTCACTGACATCGCCGATAATTTTTATTGATTTAAATATCCGAGAATCTCAATCATCCGGCTCGGAATGAGCACGATGACCGTGCTCGCCCAATACGCCTGTCAAACTTTTTATCGGCTCTATCGAAGGGCATTCGTCCGATCGAGTAACCGCGAAAATTGCTGCGGCCAATGAATCTGACCTATTTTTCCCTCGATCGACAAAATTCGCGAACGAAAGGGAGATGAAATGACACGCTTCGTCCTGACGTTTTATTTTTTATCGGAAATCACCTGCTAAACTCGATAAACGGTTCTGGATCGCTCAGATTATCGGAGCATTGTCCTCGGGCAATTATTCCCCGGACAGCTCGATCACGAAACGGTAGTTAAATGTCATCGAGGTTAATTTTATTTGATCCTGTAATATGATAAAAATTTTGCGACAGGTTTCCTGGGTGAGGCATCGAGACATCCATCTACTGACTGTTGGTCGTTATACGTACACGAGCGATCAACGTTTCGAGGCTTTACACTTCCCACACACAGAAGAGTGGACGCTAAGGATACGATATCCTCAGCGGAAGGACTCCGGGATTTATGAGTGCCAAATATCAACGACACCGCCCATCGGCCATCCTGTTTATCTAACCATAGTCGGTAAGTGACGCGAATCGGAGTTTCATCACGTAGGTACATATTTTCACTTTGCCCATTTCAGGGCCAGTAGGCCTTCCTAAAATTTGTCAAACTCTCTTGAGATAGTTAAAATCCCGTTAGAGGGAAGTGTGATTAAATCTAGATGGCTTGATAGTCTAAAAAACTACTTTCGTATTCGCAAAGTTGTACCATTAGTTCCGATGAATACTATTTGGAACGTGACAGGGTTAATAACTTTCAGACAGCATCAAGTTTTTCTGACAAATTATTCCGTTATCCCGTTACAGTCTATTAGATCATCTTCTCCGAACATCGTTCCCCGATGACGATCATTTCGCTACACGCAGAGAATTGCGCGATAAATCACAAGAGAATTTGTTTCTATAGGAACGGGAGCATTGTTCACAATTTAAAGTTGACACGTGCTTCAGAGGCATCATAAATATGAAAGCACCGCGATATTCGCATTCGCATTTAACGCCAATATCTGAGCCGATTTAATGAACTGTGCAACGAGCGGATCAATTATTTCTCTAATTTTGATATGTTATTCAGTTATTGTGTTAGGAGAAATTATTAATGCCGCGCCGTGACGTCTCGTCAAAATAAATGCTACCTATTATAACTTATCCTGAGGGGGACTTTAAATACACACGCAGATTTGTCGCGCTGGTGTCATTCACTTTTGATAATCATAAATGTTTGTCACTCGATGGTCGTGCGTTGCGTGATAGCCTTAAGAAACGTGCGAACGCGAGCGGGATAGATTATCCGTTCGAGATAATAAGCTTTAGAAACATTTTTTGAAATAGTCGGCGATGGATTTCGCGCGGAAAGTTGAACTCGACGCGAATAGAAAAAAGGTGAAATGGGCGAACGGAAGAAACGTCTGCGCGGATATCCATGATCAATGTGTTTGAAATTCAGTCCAAGATAGACGCAGAGATGTGTATCAAAGCCGCGTGAAAGGGGTTAATCGAGGATACATACGAAATCCATGCAAAGATTTCATGCGGGTATACAAAGCAGGTGAAACCAGGCCGTCTGCGAGCTCGTATATCCTCACAGGTATACCGTTAATGACGGCTCTGATATCCTAACCGGGTCGTACTATTAAATGAGAGGATCTTATCACACTGACTTGACCTGAAAACGTTACCCAACACGCCCCCCACTTTCACCTCGCGATAAAAATATCGGCCATGTATGTACACAATATACATATTGCATCTTGTTGTTCCGTTTTAACGGCCTATTACATTGTCATTTCGTTTTTTTTTCCATTGCGCAACCTACTGCCGCTTCGCTGCACGCGTTATAATACGTGGGTGTATCGAGAACGAAATTACGAATGGAAACGCGGAATCCTACTAAAGCGGTATTCCTTTTAATTGCTCTGTTTAAACGGATCAGTTACTTAGAAGTTGAAAGATTCCGCGGCAGACATTTTGCCTGGATCTCGTGGACATCGCTCGTTAAGTTCTTGATCCGGATTTACGTGAATGGAGAAGAAAAGTCTAATTAATTAATGTTGATGCGGCGAAACCGCGGTAAATCGACTACTGTAATTTCTCGCATTCGCGGGCGGTCGTTATAGCGAAATTCAAATAATAATTCCTGCTAAATGAAAGCTCGGCTAATTAAAATGATTTCAACAGCGTCGCGTGTAATTTACGACCCATAAAATTGCAGTTCCCGTACACGCGGAAGCGTGTACAGTGAAGAAATAAAAATCTGACGAAGTAGAATTGGAATACTTGGTTTGAAAGTGTTACAGGCATTTACAGTTGAAACTTTTGAAATTTTTATTTCAGAGCCGATTACCATTATAGTGGGGGCTCCCGATCTGTTCGTCAACAAGGGCAGCACGATTAACTTGACTTGTGTAGTGAAATATGCTCCGGAACCACCGCCTATGATGATCTGGAGCCACAACACAGAGGTGAATAGCCAGATAGTACTCTACAGTATCGTCTTAATCGTCTTAACTAATTGGAGTGACGCGTTGTTGGGATAATTTCGTCGAGGCTTCGTAAATGCACGTAATGCGGTTGTACAATGGTGTGCAGTTAATGAAGGAAGTAATACGGCCAAGCGTTTATACGCCGTTCATTTTGCGTTCTCCCTGGATTCTTTGTGACCGCTCAAAGGGAATACGTCGAGGAGAATGTGGCTGACACATACTGCACCTATCTTTCTACCATTCTTCTCGCGAACCTTGGAGCAAAATACCTTTTGTCTTCGTACGAGGCAACGGTATTATGCAGCAGTGCGCGAATATCCGGTGGGCGGGGGTAGTTTCCACGGGAATATGAGAGAGCAGACTCGCGGTAGCTTTGAGGAAATGATTGCGAACCAAAAGTCGGATGTACCTGGGATCCAATATTGTATCTTTCAACTGTGTGTGCATGCCACAAACGGGGGCGTATAATCCATAGCCAGATACATATCTGGCCAGCGTACAAGAACGTTTCAGCTGGAACACAGAAGTACAGCAAAGTTTCGTGGCAACCTTTTCGTACTTCGTTCAAATATACCGAGACTTGTACGCAATTTACCACAGTTTACCAGCAATTTAGTCTTTGATGGATTGTTGACGTTGTTACAACATAATACACGACGAGAAAATCGTTCTTCTTATTATAGATAGGAAAAGAAGCATTTTATTCCATTTATGTGTACAAATGTTCGTCGCGTAAGAACGGCTCGTAAATGCAACATTTCCCGGTCACGTAGAAACAATCCGGACCTGATCTGGAGGAGAAATAGGAAGCCATTCTAGTTCCGTTCCCCGTAATGGGAACCATCGAGCTGTTACTATTTGCAAGCAATTGTCGATCGCATATCGTGCCTCTTCGTCGCCAGAATTCCTAGTTATTGCGTTCTATGGAATAGAGAGCGAGTTAAAGAGTTTACGTTGCTCGGTTTATTCAACGGGAATTATGAGATTTATGAGATTCAGCCAGCGAGGCTGTATTTGCTCGGTCATTAAGAATCTAAAGAAGCTTTCTTCGGCGGGTGAAGCAAGCTGCGAACGAGCTGCACGTGTGAAAAGTGAAGGCGGACGTGTACGGTTAATTTTATCTGTTCGTCCAGGGAATTAACTTCGACTCGCCGCGCGGCGGTATCAGTCTAGTGACGGAGAAAGGCCCTGAAACGACCAGTCGTTTAATGATCCAGAAAGCGGTGCCAAGCGACTCCGGGATCTACACCTGCGAGCCGAGCAACGCGAATCCCAGCAGCATCAAGGTGCACGTGGTAAACGGTGAGTGCCACGAAATCTTTCAAAGGCGTTCGTTGATTTCGGTGAACGCCTAGCCACTTCCCCCGTAGCTGATTGATCTGTCGGTAAATAATTCACGCGCGCAGGCCTTCTTGAAGGACAGGAAGCGTGCGAAGCTGGCCTGGATTCGACACCAGCGGAATCGATCGCGCCCGAATACATATTTCGCGTCTAAATACGTAGGAAGTCGTAGGTACACACCCTGCCGCGTCGAGTGGGTTTGATGCGCGAGATTGACACGGTTTACCAATTTCAATAGCGGAGCGACAGCCGCGAATCAAAGGGTGAATCGTGCGGTTAATTAACTCGGCGGGCTTTCCAACTTCGATGTAAACGCTGCGAACGCCGCGCCGCGCCGGGACAAAACGTTCGGAGTAATTATTTCTCGGGGCAAAGTAATGTAATAATGTAAATATGTGTGTTTCGAAGATTTACGGGGAATAGCTGTGAAATGAAATGGCATGCGATTGAAAGTTAGCGAAACGAACCTGATTTGCGCGGAGCATGTCGAGAAAGGAGGAAGGAGAAGGACGTTGAAATAATTGTTTCCCCCTTCACTCTGTAAATTATTACAGCGCACCTTATCGCCGGCTGAAAGCGAACGCGTGGATTTAACGATAATTTGAAATAAGTTAAGCCGAGTTTCCGGTATGTTATTTATCAACTTCAAGCGTTAATTGCTCGGTACAATGGCCTGTACGGGCCTTACCTGACGCGAATGCAGATCGATGCGACACGTCGTGCACGGCGGTGATTTATCACCGTCATCGTCCTGACTGATCCGCTCGCAAACCTATGTTTGCGTTCTTTCTCTTAATTGTTTCGAATCGTCACGCCAGCGGCCGCGATACTTTCAGGCCGAGTCAGAGCTATCGATAATTTTAATAGGAAAAAAGAAAATTAAACTTCAACGAAGATCAATCCACCCGTTTCGAAATCTCATACGATTCCACCGAAATTTCTGTTGCAGAGGAACATCCGGCTGCGATGCATCACGGTGATGGAAGTTCGTCGTACGCCACCACATGGCCGACGTGTTTTATAATTTTAATAATAGCTAACGTAATATTTATATAAGTGGGAAAAGGGAGGGGACGAGAGGAGAGAGAGAGATAATTACCCGACACGAAATAATACAGGGCGATTCCAGAGAATCGCATCGCCTATGATCGTTAACGTTCTTTGGGTAAATATTTGTGCAGGGTAAAACCGAATATTACCTACGTTTACATTGAATTTCCGTGACCAAAGAGTTTTCGAATATCAGCACGGCACAATAATCGGTAAGAGCGTAGTATTTTGTTAAGATATATCATCAAGAACGAATACCTTACGACGTCAAAATTTACTGTATTATTTGTAAATAAATTTATTGTATGTACATATCAATAAAACCATTGTCTTTATCTTCCGACTGTTTTTCTGAACGATGCTATGGGATTAGTTGCGCGACAGTCCGTCAGCAATCGATTTTAATCCCTGTCATTAATCGCGCATCGTACGTGATCGATATACCTCGCGAATCCCGATTCATTCTAACTCGACCATTATATGTATTCTATACAAATAAGTATGCTACATCTATTCAAAAGGATTTTTCCAAGGAATGGTCGTTTATTGATTTTCGCTGTTTGTAGTTGTAGAGGATAATATCTTCCCCTAGAAGTGAATTTGTGAAAAGGTAAGATTTTTAGTTCGTCAAAAATGTGGCACAGTTGAGGCGCATGAAGCGTTACATCGATGCACCACTATTTGTTCCCGTTACGCCGCGAACGCTATAAAAGACCTTGCACGAAAAGTGGATTCTCCTCTTCAGCTTCCGCGAGCACATTCAGCGGGTATTTCCGGCAGGAAGTTGCCGAAAGAAACGTCGACGCAGCGAGGACCCCCGGCTAATGACAGCGTTAATTACTTCGTCTATCTTGCACCCATTAATTACAGCACGGTGCAACTGACTTTTCCTGGAAATCTACGCGGTCCTCGCTGCGGCGACCACCGGCAACTAGTAAAATACGAGCAGACCCGAATATTCTCGACCTGCAACGAAATCGGCAGGCTGGGGTGTAACAAAATTTCCACCTCTCGGCTAACAGGACGAGCTTGCCGAGATGAAAGTAAAGCGATCGTGGTGCGTAACTTTCTGCAAAAAAAAAAAAAAAAATAAAGGAAATAGGAGAACGGTAACCGTTTTTTTCGATGCCCGAAAACTGGGTCGTGTCGAAGTTTAACCGCTTCCAAGTAATTCCTCGCGTGAAGCTGCCCCTGCCATTCGGTGCATACTATACTCTACGTAATGGAATAGCAGAAGCATAACACCCGACCATCCACGTTTCATGAAAGCTGCGTGTTTTGATTCACCATCCACCAACTATCGATCGACGATGGCTGGCTGGATGCACCGACGATAACTAGCGTACGCGTCAGTTAGCCGCGGTGCAACGGGCGGTATTCAAGTAGTCGATGAAATCGACTATTTTCGGTTCCCTCAGGCGTGGAATCATAGGTGGAGCGGTCCATGCGCGGTGTTGTTGTTGCTGCTGCTGCTGCTGTTGCTGCTGCGGTTGCTGGTGCTGCTGTTTCATCCAACTGTTTACCTTCTTCTTCTTGTCCCGCTTTCGCGGGTGCTCTTGCAGCGTTATCGACTTGCCGAACACGAAGAGGCAGGGGCCGAGATAAGGTCGGAAGTCGGGTATATTTTGCTTGTAGACAAGGCTGAATCCACCCGTGTCGGCGGCCGGGTTCACTGGCACATCCATTATCACTGGAACAAATTGAAAATCAGCACGATAACGAACACGATTCCACTTCATCCCCATCCCCTTTTCTAAACCCACAGTTCGCCATTCTCACTTTACGCGAATGACCTCCTGCTTTCTTTATTGGAATGCTTCTAAGCACATTTTTGGAATGCTTCTAAGCACCTTGCTCACTGAGCTATCCTACTACAAGTGAATCGTTGCATTGTTCGTGTTCAACTCTCGCCATTTCCTGAAACCTTATTTATTTATTTATTTAATTCACGGGACCAGCCCAATAAGAACAAAAGTATAGTGCACACACCAGCGAACTGTTAGAAAAGTGTACAGACAATTACTACACCGCAGGAACACTAGTCCTGGGTGTAACGAGAAAGCGAGATAACCGACCGTCTGAATATATCAAGCGACGAACCAAAGAAATTAATCCGGTCGGCCATCTCACTGCCCCGCACATAAACTCTAGTGATAGGATCGCTTTGACGGATATTTGTCCGGAAAAATCTAACCCGAAACAGTGAAGCATAGCGTAACGGTCTGGACAAAGCATTGAAGTTAATTAACCCCAATAACCGGGGACAATTAATGTCCCCATTAATAATCCTGAAAAGAAAGGACAGATCCGCCAGCGCTAATCTCTGCTGTAACGTCAAAAACTTAAATCTACGCATTGCAGGCCCATAGCCATGGTCGAATGCATTAAGGGGCTGCCCGAGACGAAACAACGCAAACCGCAAAAACCTGTGCTGGACTCTCTCGAGAGTCACCATCAGGTAGGCCTGATGCGGAGCCCAGATCACCGACGCATATTCCAGGTGAGGCCTAACCAACGCATCGTACAACAGCTTGGAGGTCCTTAGGTTCCTAAATCCACGCGAGTGCCGAATAATAAAACCCAATTGCTTGGAAGCTGCGTTAGCAGCTCCGATAATATGGTCCGCGAAGGAAAAGGCAGCATTATAAGTTACAAGTTACTTATTATAAGTACATTATAAGTCACTTATTTGTACGTTACAGTGAAAGAACTATTTGAGTATTACTTTGCGGGAGTTCCTATGGACGGTAGCGTCAACTAATTTCTGTTAATGATCTTTTACCAATAGATTTAAAAAAGGAATAAAGATTCCGTTGCCGGAGAAATAATATTCTGGGATTGAATAAAAAAAGAAGGAAATGCAAAGGCTTTCGGTTCGACCTAGATTCGACCAGAGAGGATTAAGGTCGTTT
The DNA here is from genome assembly GCA_929108735.1 of Andrena dorsata. Taxonomy (NCBI): domain Eukaryota; kingdom Metazoa; phylum Arthropoda; class Insecta; order Hymenoptera; family Andrenidae; genus Andrena; species Andrena dorsata. The sequence goes on along the minus strand of OV815488.1, from coordinate 77,056,706 downwards.
CGTTTGAAGCGTCAGCGGAGAGAAAGAGTCGTAGGTTGGGCCCACTCGATCCGTATTCTCGTCGAGCAAACTTGTTTAATCAGAGAGCAGGAAGCCTGTATTCGATACTAGACGATTTCAAAAGCTCGTTCGAGCGTTCGCAAGGAGACACAGAACGTACTGTCCGTTGTCTTGCCCCGACCTCCACTCTCGGAAACTTTCTCCCGCAGCCTCGGTCCCTGACAACTTCCTTCTGTCTACGACCCCGTATAGATGGCAGTTTGCTAACCTTTAACCAAGCTCTGGAGGACACCGGAATAGAGGCGCTTGGTAATTCTCGAGCTGGGCGGGTGCATCCGGGGATTCGTGTTGATCTCGATCAGCCAGACGGAAAGGTCCTCCATCACCACGAAATCAGCTCCGTACAGCTCGAAGCTGCATCGCCGCCTGTCCATCTGTTCCTGGGAGGCCAGCATCGTCAGAACTATAGCTTCTGACATTTTCGGGTAGATCTGGCCGTAATAGGGCTCCCCTTCGTATCCCACTTGCCTAGCAAATGCACCAACGTGTTACACACTCTGTTTCCAAAGGGAACTCTACAGTCTACTCATGTCTCAAGCGAGGTTTTTGCAATTTAAGGTAATTTATCGAATTTCGAATTATCTGGCTTGCCTTGCCCATTAAGAACGGTATCCGTCCTGCGCGAAGGAAGCAACAGTAAGCCAAAAACTGTGAAAAGAATAGCTGTTATCGAGATTGGAATGGCGGCAGGGTGGGTGCCGGGAGACAGGCGATTACGCGATAAGAAAGTACACAGGTCCTGAGCATATTTGCGCACCGGACCTATCAATCTCGAGATCCGCTAGGGCTATCGACCGTAACGAACGGATAACCGAAACTTCTCGTATAACGAATAGACCGGTCGAGAGATTACTTTAAATATTCGTTCAGCTTCTCGCAGTCCCATCCCTGATCGCGAAGCGATTTTACGACTTCCTCCGTATTTCCACGTTTCCTCCTCCTCCGCCTCTCCTCGTCGTACTTCTCCTGAATGGCGGTATTGCAGATATGAATCGCTTCGTGATAAGTTGAGAAAGTGTAGGGCTTCGAGCTGAACCGAAGTAGTCCTTCCCTGATGGAAAAGGATAGGAAAGGATCGGGAAAATTCCTTGATGGAATCTAGCCGAATCTCTGCCGGAGAAATGCTTTCAAGAAACATTCGAAGGTGCTTCCCTTCAAAGAATCTTTTCAAAGAATTGCTCCTCGAGCGCGTTTAATAAGATCGGCTCTTATTCTCATTTATTTCTATGTCGATCTGCTCTCAATTGCACGAGCTGTTTCGTAAATCGGGAATTTTAATTCTCGATCTTGTTAATTACTGATCGTTTCGCTATTTATTATAGAACAAGGATGAGGAGCTGGGGAAATCAGGTTAATCGTAATTACTTGAACGTCCAGATTGTCATGGGAAACGTATTGGTGACCAAATACCATTGCCTTATGTCGAACTTTGTGTCGTGAATCAGTAAAGGGCGCTCTGAAACGAGACGTTTGTACAAATGGAGCGAAAACGCGAAGTCGTGGAGAACGAGTTAAGGTTTGAAAGGATGGAATAATTTACGTACCGACGTATTTTTGAACGATGAAATAGTCCTTCGGTCTGCTCTTCACCTTTCGGAATATGTCCTTCAAGCTATGGGATATGCTGATACCTGTGCCGCAGCAAAGTTCACTCGGTTTCAGGATCCAAACGTTCCGCATTCCGTCTAAATCGTACTGCGGATCGACCTCCTTCAACTTCGATAGGGTCGAATTTGCTGCGTCGTAATACTTCTACGAAACGTACCGACCCGACGAGAGCAGTAGAACGTAAAACTTTTTTACCCAATAAATCAAGTTAACTGATTTACGAGAAAAGTAGATATTATAAAAAAAGCGAAGAAGAATTAGCTGAAGTGTTTCCGAAGGAATGTAACATCGGGAACTCCGAGTAATCAGCTAGAGGCAAGATTAATCTCGAAGAGTAAGCGCATCCTCTTTCACTTTGTAACTTGCTGTTCAAGATGTTGTAGAAGTGGAAGAAGGAAATGAAGGGAAAGCGAATCGGTACACTCGTACATACCTGCAGCTGTTCGTCACTTTTCTCGGACGTATTTTCGATTCCACCCCCATTGTGGACAGCCGCGGTGTAATCCTCTAAAAACAAATTCCATTCCTCTTCCGAAAGCTCGGTGACAAAGTCTTCATCTATGTCCTGGTGGTTTGCGCAAGCAATAAATTCCTCGCAGCGTTTTATGGCGAATTCCAGGCGACTCATTGGAATCGTGCGCTGTCCGAGGTCCACCGTCTCCTGGTCATCCTGCATTCTTTGTACGAACCACTTCAACAGGCCAGCGGCAGCGGTCAGGCGAAAATCCTCGAGGAAAGCTTTCGGCTCTCTGCTGAGGTTGTAACTTCGAGGGAATAGCACGCCTGACACGTCCCTCTCGTACAACCAGTGAGCTTCTTCCAGCAAACGAGCCATTCCTAGCTACATTATTTGAAATCGCAAATATTTCACCAGCTTCTTATCCAGTAGAAAAGATAAAAGTACAAGCAGAGCCGCGCAACTCCCTTCCCCTGCAATTATTCTCCTATTCTATTAGGAGTACCATCTAAATCTTCTTCATCCCGCAATTCCTGTTTATCACGCGGTTAACTCTCTACACGAAGGCTATCGTCCAGCTTAGAATTGAATTAAAGTTCATAAAACAAGCCAGTAATGTTCACCTTGGATGTGTAAACGGAAGGTTTTTGGTATCTATTGAGGAGCGTGTTACTGCTTAGGCCGCGATGCCAATCCACAAAGTCGTTTCGGCAGTCCCATATAAAGTCCGGCGATTTGTGACGTAGTAAAGCGAAAATCACCGCTTTCTCGTTTAACGTCCCGTCCTGGTGGGTCAGATCGCCTAATGACCTTGCCTCTAAGCTGGCCACGCTACCTGAAAATTAACCAGACAGATTAGCCAATAGAAGCTTTATAGTTTGCGTAAAAGTTGTCGCGAGAACGAAGTATTGATCAAAGGTCCACTGCAGGTAGGATACTCTTTTATTTGGCCATCTTATCGGCGTTTATGTGGCTAATCTTTAATTAGAGAGAGTAGGGAATAAAGGAGAAAAAAAATTTAATTAAGGGAGCCGAGCAGACTAACCGTAAGGTAGAGTTCTTGTTTTTGTGGCTTCGTATTTCTGCACCCAACCTCTTCTCTCTAGAGCTTCTTTCAATTTTGGCACCTCGCCGCGTATCAAAAATATTTTATGCCTCTGAAAAGCGGTAATACGCTCACGCAAATATTCGTTTTAAACCTTGAGATTTTTATACGAAATATTCAAGACTCATGATCCGAGAATCTTACGCTTCTCCGCCGCGATGAATTTTCCGTCTATAAAAAAAAGGTATCGCAGAGTGACGCGAAACGCGCGCGTTACCTTCACAGCTCTAGCGACTTTCGCCTTAATTCTTTGATAAGCCTCCTTCCTGATCCAATGGGCTCTGCAGCAGTCCTCGTCTTTGAGGATGACGCTGGTGTAGTTTACGGTCGCGTCTGTGTCGTGCTTGTCAAAGGTCTCTCGAGGACAGCAGGAACACGTGTCCATGTACGATTTCGGGAACGTGCCACAGTCAAGCTGCGGCAGACTGTTAACAGCGTTGAGCTCATTGTCCTCCGTGTCCGGAAGTGGCCATTTCGGGTTCATTCTCGCCCAGTCTGCGCGATTGTACGGATTCATCGGGCTCTCCTTCTTTTCCAGACTGATCAAAGGAGCCACTTTGCAGCTGGATTGGTTCGCTTTATCTTCATTCGTGGTGACCATTGCCGTGGTATCTTTCGTGGCCTTAACGTCCCTTGACCGACGAAGGTGAAACGTTCTAATTTATTACGCGATATCTACTGAATTTCATTCCTCTTCTTAGTCGGCGATCGGTTAACCATCACCTCACATTTCGAAACCGTAATTCATTTGAAAGAACACACGTACCTTAGGTCGAGCGGCAAATCCATAATTGTATCAAGGGGTGGGTCTGTGGCAATTAATTCAATGATCCGTCGAATTTCTCGTATTATTTCACGTCAATATCCTGAATAAGGCAGAAAATCCCTGTTAGCAGATGGAGATTACGTTAAAGTTCTAAAAACAACAAGAATTATTTATGTCGAGGCGGTCACGCTAGGAGCATCTAAGGTCAAAAGCCAGATGTTGGCAATCGTTCAGAACAGAGATAAAAAGTGCGGTATGAACGATGGAAAAAGTGTGATGTAGTGTGCCGTGAGAAGTTCAATATGTATATGGGACACAAGGAAATTGTAGGAGGTGGAACGCCTGGAGCGATGCAAATATTTATCGATGTTCTTACACTTTGAGCCCTTAATGGATGAAGTGGGAAAGGCTAAATCGATCAAGCCGCTTGCTTAACCTGACCACCTTATTGTCTAGCAAGCTTAATCACCCAAGTAATTAACCCTCTATGCAGGGAACTTTAGAGACACCGGTTTTTATGGTTATTAAAAAGAACGCCACTAACTTCACTCGAAATTTTCCCACGTTTTTGATTCACGAGTAAAGGACGCGCCGAATCAATGAAAAACTGTTGCATCGTTATAGTAGGAATTGTTACATAACGGTACATATGTAGTTGTTTTATAAGAAGCGAAATATATTCTTCAGGTACCATACTTGCCATATTTAGTCTTATTTGTTGAATAGGTGACGAACAATTTTGGGTGCACGAACTTCGCTACATCGTTCGAGGAATGGCGTCATCTGAGTTCTCGTTATCGTGGAAATGGTTGGTGGAAGTTGGCAAAAATCGTACGGCTGTACGCTGCTTAAGTTTCTGTCGAGAACGTTTTGCTAAAGTTTCATCGGTCCGCGAGGTTCGACCGGGGGCTTCCTCATTGGTGTCTTTGAATCGTCATTCCTCGAGTTCAGTGAAAGCCTTTTACGTTAGTTCGGGGCACACGGATTAACCCCACAATTTATTTCATGGTTCTTCTACTCCGAAGGTTTTGGATATCTGTAATTTATGGATTTTCCCTGATGTTTCGTCGGCCGGCCATGTTCCGTTAATTCGATCGTCTATTTTCTTCCTCCATCTAAATGACTATGCATGCGCCACTAACTTCAAAGGAACGTTACGTTGTTTATTTGTAATATTCCAACCACGCGTGTATTTCACGGGCTGCATCTGAAAATACTATTCTGGATGGAAAACAAGAAAATACAGCAATACGTATGAAAAACAGAAACAAAAACTGACCCAAGAGTGAAATATGCTTGCGTGCATATATGTATGTTTATTTATAGAATGCGTGGAGAATACATGTATAGGTAGACCGTATTCGCGAATTTCAATAACGTCGATGCAGTGAAATATTTCGGGCATCGCTGTCGTTGGTACAACAGAATTCAGTACACTCGTACTGTCAACAGTTGGACCTGTCAAGTGTTTCCATTTTGCTCTCATCGCATTCACGTATTAGTAAATATGTAGATACAGCTTGCCATTATCTTTTACGATATCATTTCTGTCGATTCAAACGTTGCTTTTCCGATAATACAACAAGGAATGAGTTCTTCTACTCAGTTAAGTTTTCTATTCATAGCTGAACGACACACGACAGACTACATTTTGGAAAATCCGTTCTGTTTAACCAGAAGCACGGGGTTTTCCACGGATGGTGGAAGTCGTGTCAGCGAAACGCGCTTTCGATCCGACTTGCTGCAGCAGCGAATGGGTTAACTAGCTAAGTAACCGCGCCCAGTGCGCTCTCTAATCACCAAAGGCACCGGGCATGCTTTTTAACCTTCCATCATCAATTACATCCTTATTCGCATAGAAGCCCCTGATAGACCCTCCATTATTCTAATTACGAAGGAACCATTTCAAATATATTGATTAATATTAAGGGGGATTAGGTTATTCCCTTTTTATCTTGGCCCAGCACATTAATTAATACGAATGATATTCCTGAATCAAATGAATTTATGATTAATTCTGGAAATTACTTCATACAATAAAGATAATAATAGAAATTGCTGCATTGTCGGCGACAAGTTGTGCATCGAACGAAGCGATGTGGGTCCTCTCATTCAGAAACGATGGGAATCTCGAAAACAATACACCCGTCGTGTATTTGTCTACATAACGTGCCGATGCATCGCGCCATGTCCCTTTTCAAAGGAACATTTTCATCAATTTCCAATTGCTTTTAAAGCGATCAAATTTTTTAATACAACGCGCGACGGCCGGTGGACAGGAACGGCTAGAAAATGTTATAGGTGCGGCCCGTAGAAAGCTACAAAAATATCCCTCCTCTGATGAAAATACTTTCAAGAGGCCGCGAGACCGTTCCCAAACAATGCGCGTCAACTGTGAAAACTTTTTCGATCCAACAAATTTTTTTCTTTGTGACAAATTCTGCCTGGGCAAAAGCATAAAACTTTCCTCGGGCTGGCATTTATAAACTTCAGAACGGTATTCAACTATGTTCGACGAGTGGACGAAATAAAAAATGAATTCCCATTGACTTACTCACTTACCCCTGAGGGTGTACATTTCTTTTATGAATGGGAGCATTCCTATAAAAGGCAGTGTATACTTATTCCATCTACTGTAAACCTCTTATCCAATCGTGTACTCTCGACGGAGGAATGAGTTAGGAAGTTTGCATGAAAGTTTACTCTGTAAACTAGTTTTCCGTAGCTGGAACTTGGAGCGGACCGACTACTTACCGTACCGTGTAAATGGTGAACAGCCGTTGATGCGACATCGTCGTGCGAATTCATCTGTCCAACCCAATTAACACTTAGCGGGGGGAAAAAAACGACGTCGGCGTTATGCAAAATCGCGCGCGTCGCGGCGCAAGCTGTTAAATAACAGTTTCCTACGGTGGTTCGCACCGTCCACGAATAGACACGCAGTGGTATAAATCTCATCACCAAGGTAATCTTGTTTGAAAACGCTAGAGTACTTTCGCACTTGTGTCCTAGCCCTTGTAGAACTTGTAGGATGCGTTTTCGAGGAAGAAACAAGTTACGAAGTTTGTCGGTTAAGTTCATGGTGTTGCAAAGGGTGGCGTATCCTCGTCCCGCCGCGCCTCGCCTTAAACTTCGCTCGTCCTTTCTTCTCTCCCCTTCTGTGCCCTGCTCTGCTCTGATCTGCCCCGCTATGTTGCTCATGCTGGGAAAAGCTTCGTTCGGAATGCCTTCAGCGAAAGATTCTGAAACTGCCGTTGTCGCGGTGCCGTCTGTTGAAATATTCAATACGTGTTCTTTAGAAGACACTTACTGGAAGTAAAGGATTAGTAATTAGTCGTGCACTGTTCGAAGATAGCGGGACAAGAACCGTAACACGACGATGTATACGGTTTGGTTTACATAGAGATAGAATTTTCACCAGCAAGAACACGATATTCGACTCAGTGTTCGCGAACGTTGGCGGTTTAAGGCGAAACTTTATAGCGTTACTATCCCGTATAATGGAATTATCGGATTACCCTATCGCCTATTTGAGAGAATGGTCGCTGTTCCGTAGAGAAGTCTACTAATTGTGGCTGGGTAGCGTTGCTTTTCGCACGTGTATCGCCGTTTAAGTGGAACTGGATGATGGCAATTTGAGACACTGTTAACAGCCGCGCGGTATGACCGGTCCGAAATTTCTATTACAGTTGCGTCTTTGATGACATTTGGACGTCAATCGTTCTTTCAAATCATACTCTGTGCTTCAAGGGATTTCTAAAATTCATTATCGTCTCATATTACTTTATTACGTCTAACATTTCGATTTCCCTAGACCGACTATTACGCGCACAATCAGTGGTACAGAACGTTACGTATTGCAGCGTGGATGGCCGAATTTTATTCAGAGAGACCATCAGTGTGGGTATATTTTTCAAAGGGAAAGGTACTGTATTACAGATTGCACCGTCGAAGAGAACGGGTATCCGCGCCAAATGTTATATCGCGAAAGGGACCTTTGTGCAATTTAAAGCAAAGTCATGTATTACGTAGATTCTTCTTTGGGAACTATTTTTCTCCGGGAACTGCTCTACTTCGCGTTCTGTTGCTCTACTTCCGCATAACGTACACGAATTCAAACGCAGGCAGTAAAGTTTCCATCTTGCACGCTGTCTGTATACCATCGGTATACATATACATACATATTGTAGCAGGGGGACTTTTCATACTCTTCACGCGTCCAGCTGTTGCAAATTTTACGTCGCCCTTTCAAATTTCCTTGCTTTCACCTGAGAGAATTCATTTCTCCACAGATCCCCACGATAATTTAACGCTCAACTGTCAAACGGTTTTACGAAAGAGGATTAGACATTTAAGCTTCGAGCTTTGAAAGTGATTAAAATATCGCCGCTGTGGCATTGAAATTCGACTATTGAGGCGACCGGAGTCTAAAGGTGCTGCGGGTAATCAATGTCCTAATCCGTGATCTCGTTTCCTTTTACAGCTAGGTATTGGACGGAATGAAGTTGTAGGATACATTCCTCGGATCTGTACGATTCGGCAAAGTTTCGACGTTTGCCCGTATGTAGCGTGGTCACGTATTCGAAACGTGTGATCAGTTCATCTCTACTGTGCTAATTAAAGTTTCCACAATCATGTTCATACTAGTAAACCTATAAAGCTATTCTCGCAGTATCACAAGAATTCCGTCGCGTTTCTTTCGGTGTGATATTTTAAAACCCGACCAGGAGTTCAGAAAATAAGAGATGTCTGTACGGCGAAAAGGGTAAAAAGGTAAGATAATGATTTTTCCACTTGCAGAAATATCGTCCTTTTCGTGTTCCCGACAGAAGCACTTCTTCTCTTATCTAGAGCCGTTTCTTGCCCGAAGTGGCTAATTACGTGAGAAAAACATACTCTTCGCCCTCCTCTCCACTCTTCCCTTTGTCTGCCACGAAAGTAAGCACTACTTTGTAATGATCCCATTTTAAGAACCGAGAAAACAAACGGGATGGCAATTATTCTTGTAATTCTACCTTTTGCATTTCGTTTCGGATTGCCGGTGCCACGTGCTCTGGGCACAAATAACTTTCCATCTCGCGAGATTTCCTCCGGACGTTCGCAGACAACGGGGCAAGACAAAAAAACAAGCCTCCGCAGTATTCCCTGCCCTCTGCTATACGAAGAGGAATGTAATTGTTCCTCTCATTAGTGCCGTCTTAAGAGAATGTATTTAAGAAAAGTGTGCTCGAGTTTCTTAAGTAATATAAAATCTCCCGCTTCGTCTTGGATGGGTCGGCTCATTTTTAGGACAACTTGCAACCTCTGTGAAATTTAAACGCTCTCGAGTGTATTCTTCTGCGCTTTAAATCGGGCCGCGGCACGGGATGCGCGTATACAATCAGCGGTAACATAAAGAATGCATTGAAACTTTTCGTACCTATGTAGCACGTGAAAGAGAACGCCTGATTGATTAAACGCACATATTTGTTAATTAAATTAAACCTAGTACTCAAACGCTCTGTGCGTTTATTTAAATGTAAATGTCGTATCGATTAAAAGCCGAATCGATTTCGGTCACCTGTTCCCTCTGCAGAAACGAGTAGAAAACAATTGGGTTATTATGTATTAATTATATTTAGATTGTATATATCCCTTGAATTGTTTCCTCGTTTATTGAAAGCGCATTGTTTCCCGGTGCACATGTATGTAGAACCAATATGCATAACGTATATCACTTGCTGCAGCTACGGACCTGAGACCTACCGGACGTTGGTCTGCGCATTCGCGATGCGCACACCAAGTTCATATGCGATCACATACCCCGCACACGAGTCTGAATTCTCCGAATTTTCACGATAAATAAGAGGTTTCTGTTTATAGCGCGTTGAGCGATAAAACCGTGTAACACTGGACTCGCGATAGTTGACCGTATTTGTATTTTGTGTGCGCAGCTGCTCGTCATGCTCGAAAACAACAGTGTCGTGTGTTCCGGCTTTCCGCTGTGGCGCGAACCAAACAAGTGCTCAATGTTAGTTTCCAATGAAAAGATCATCTAATACCGTTACCTAAAACGAAGTTAATTACGGACTCTCGCGGGCTTCTCTTGCTACTGTTTGGAAGAACCACTTAATCCATGGTCGCGAATTTCATCAGGAAGTTCGGCTGGTCAAGAGTCATCGAAGAAACAACCAACTTCAACTCTCACAGGTAGGCTAAGTAGTTCTATTATTTTGCTTCGTTTCGTTCAGAGTTTTGACTCTTGCGATGCCGTAACAGGTGCAGGGTGTTATTAACTCAATAATTAAATCGTGGGATATCGGCGCACTGATTCGGTCACTATTAAAGAAGTAAAAGCTATTTCGCAAGTTAAAAAAATAAAATTTCCAACGTTTCGGTCGTAATTCCGACATTAACCGTTTGTAATATTTGAAGAGCAAAAATAAAAACAACACATCTATAAACCGCCGCTGCACCACCAGTTCTTGTTAATATGGTACAAAACCAATAAATGTTCAAAACTATAATTACATACCACGATAATATGTAGTAATAGTCACGTTACATAAAAGGGGGACACAGAAAATTTTGAAAAAAGAGACAAGATCATAATACCTTACTTTTTCAATAAGGTTGCGTAATAATTCTGTATTTTAGGTGTTTCATACCTAAGATTTACGCTTTTTTGTTTAATCATATGCAATGTCTCTAATAAAATTCTCCGATTCCAATTGGTCTCCCTATCTACAACTTTAACGTTGTCAAAATCAAATCTATGATCGAACTCTATTGAATGTTTGGTTAAGGCAGTGTGTTGAAGAGGGGGTAAAATATGTTCCTTCTATGTTCGTATGTTCAAATGATAGACCAAAAAACACACTATCTTAAGGCATACTTTTCATTTTTATATCTGTAAGAAGTACGTGGCAGCTAGGCGAAATGTAAAAAGTGTTACGTTTGTCCCCGCTCTCCCCTATCACTGTATATACACAGTAGCGATAAAGAAAGACAAGGGGATTGAATGTTTCCCTTGAAAATTCTATTCGGTCAACATTTACAAGCTAAGTAAGCTATTTATATGGTCAACAGGTATAAGTCGTTCGTAGCAAGTTTATCGATTCTCTGTTGAAGAACGGCCAGGAAATATTTGCGTCTCTTCCCTTTAAACAAACTTATTTCTTCTATAAGCGGAGCTTATAAGAGGGTACAAGTATTTCCGATTATTCGCCAGTTCCACGGTCATCGAACGATGAAATCGATACCAACTACTTGATAAGAGGGGAAAGCAATACCGCCGATTCAGAAACATCGAACCGTTATTACCTGCGCTACGTGTCGTTTGGTCGATGTTTCTGAAGTTCTAATTTCGCGGATTTACAGTGGAGGGAAGCTTATTGGATTTGTAACTATCCCTGCATCCACCGTCTTACCTATTAAGTAGAGGAAGTGCAATATTTTAGAAATACCAGTTTGTTTAAGACGAATAAAAAATTACGGCATAGGGTGGGAACAAATAAAACTGCATAAAATCGTAAGGAAACTAATAACCTCTTATATTTCAAACACTTAGTAATAATAAAAAACAAAAAGTAGCTGAAACATTGATCGAAATGAAAAATGACAGGAAGTATGGGTTTCGTTAAGGTGCAGGTAATTTGGAATATCGGTATTCCAATTTACCTTCACTTTATACACATAAAAAAACATGTAGGTAATAAAATTATTTCCTTTATGATCTAATCGGACTGAAAAATCACAATATAGGAATAATCTTAGGTAAATATAAAAATGGATAGCGCTGGCCCGCACCGACGATACGGCGGTAGCCGTTTACGCGTGAAACAGAAGTATCGCTAAGCTTTGGAATAGTCCAAATTACCTTCACCTTCGGCATTCCGAATTAGCAATGAAACTTATAATTTCATGTTACATTTTGTATACTTGAAATTATCGCAAAACTAATACGGAACCATTGAAAGAACGCGCAAATGAGTAGATTAAGTGTTTAGCTCTAAAGTTTTTACATATTTTAACCATTAGTGGAACGATCGAATACTTGCGGGAAAAAGTTTTGCAGTTTGTCGTTTTCTTACTCTGCAGATTAAGTCGAAAATGTCAAAATGGCGGTTCATCCATTCGTTAACAGGTCATTGGCCCCTATTATCTACGGTGTTAAAAATTACATAACGTTTATAGTTTATTAGGTACTTCGCCATTCCAAATTACCAACAGTATTCCAAATATGCTGCACTACCTCTACCGTACACAGCGATACAGTAGAGCCGACTGTAAGAACAATGTTGCATTAAGTCAGTGAAAGTAGGTACTTGATATTTTCTGGCTTCGGAGTAATTGAATTCTTCACAGGGTCACTATTTTCCTGAAAACGCCACAGTTTTCAACTCCCGAGGGTTTGTTCGTTATTCGCACACTACTATTCAGAGATAGACACTCGATTCAATCAGACTGTTTGAAACACATGTCACTACAACGTCGAATGAAATATGAAACAAACGTTACGGTAGAGAACTGGAATTAATTTCAGCGGCGAGCAATAGCGCGCCGCGATGAAGCGGAAAACGTTCTGCTCCGCAACATGCGTATTCGTTTCCATGAAAACCATCTCGGGGATAGTTGGTTTCCTGTAAACAAGGTGAAAAATCAGTGTAGTATTTGAAGCGCGGGAGCAATGACAGGCGCGTGTGTCCGTTTTCCAAGTGTGACGTACTACTTGCCTGCTGGCTATGGCGTCGGACTTGATAAATGTATCCTACACGAAAAACCAGCTGCAGTTTGCCGCATAATAACCGACGAACGGGAGAAAGAGACATTTAGTGCACTTAGATGCGTGATCTATCGAGCGTGAGGTCCGTGAGCCCCCCCGGTCGACGATGGAATATGGATACTATATTCTATCCATTTTTTCGCCGCTCTAACCCATTTCCCTTGATCTATTAGCTTCCTTCGAATATACATTCCACGTAATGACCCCCGCCATACAAGCCGCAGCATCGTTCAGCACTGGGTTACCACGTCAAATCGATCAGCTTATCGGTTATCGTTATCGCGAATGCATTTTTTTGGGATACATTATCTCCTCCATAAGCGAAGACGAGTGGCAGCGTAATCCCGGGAACGCAACAATTAAGCCTCAGTATGAAATGATACGGTTTCGAAAGTTATAAGGGAACTTGAGAGTAAAGAATAATTCGAATACACGAAGTCATCGTGCCTTTACTCATTATACAGTGATTACGAGAATATTACTCTCAAGAGATTCCGCGTTTACCGAACTTGAACCACGTATACATCAAACGGAATATTTGCTTCCATCGCAGAGCCATTCAAGGGACGTTAACGTTTGTAAGTCAAGAGCGCTGCAATGGTGTTCAGGGTATTACGTCAAAATTGCTGTAAAGTTCTGCGACAAGTTCACGGGGCACAGATAAAACTTTACTCGACTCGATGGAAATTGCGTAAATAAACAAAGGTGTGATTTACCAGTGAGGTAGCGAGATTACGGTACCTCACGTCAAGTGTAAATGTTTGCTTAATAGATTGGCCAGCCATCTTCTCTTCCCGTCTCTAGGGACATCACTAGTATACCTATTCCCTACCTTCGACATTAAAGTATTTTGCTGCGCGTCCTAAAAACGTCTCACAACGGGGTAAATATTGAAAGGACTTCAAAGAACCTGGCACACCCAATAGAAAGCCCTTTGATCCTTTTATGAAACTACCTCCCCCCTTTGTTCAAATTCTAGTTTTTACCCACTCGCCGAGTCAACTTAATTAACTCGCTTCGCCCAGAGTTTCCACATTCCTGAAATTTCTTCACATTTCTCTATATTTTGCCGTACAGAGAGAGTTCCCCTGCCGCTCCAAACAACGCTCGCGCAACACTAATGAGCAAAGTTCATTAGCAACTGCCCAATTGCTTAGTTTAACCGGTTCGAGCTGAGTATTAACAAATTAAAGGATCCGAATGTAAAGTGACAGCGAGTTAAAGCGGAGCCACAATTGCGACTTTAGTAACTCGGCTGACCGAATGCAAAGCAACTTTTGATTGAATACACTACCACAAGTCTGCGATGAATCTCATCTGTAGGGAGGTTCATGCATGCGCGATGAATGCAGCAAACTAAAGGGATTGGATTTAAACGAGGTAACTTTCTTTCAATAAGCTCTTCTTAGCGACCATTAAGAAGCTCTTGAAGCATGCAAAAGCACTACGAACTTTCTCCCCCGATAGTTTTATCCAGATATTTCCCTCGAAACGAAGTTGCGAGGGGGTCGGCGCAACCACCTATCGATTTCAAATCCGACTAACTGTAAAAAGGAAATTGCCCTTCCTTCGTAACTAAATTGAGTTAATAATACGATCCACCTTGGACAAACCTAATAAGTACCTGCGCAAGGTGTCCCCGTTGGAATTCTGGCAAAAGCAACGCAAACTCGAGATTAATTCCATCTTCACTCCAACTAATTAATATCATGTTTGCTATCGTCGGTGGAAAATAAAGAAAACCCCGCAACGATGCTGAAACAGCCGCATAAACGGATTGATAATGAAGCTCGTGGGAAAGGGCAGAACAGAGAATGTCGAGGGGAATATTCTATGGTTGAGGCTGGAATAACTGTTATGGTGGCTGGAGGAGGTGGTGCAAGTGAAGCACAAGATGTCCGAACACGCTTAATAAGGCTGCTAAAGTCAAAGTCAAAGCCAACGTTGGGAAGGTGAAGCATAGGTGTAAGAGAAAGGAGACGAGCGGCCACTAATGATTGGCGCGCGGGCTTCCGCACACGTTCGTCGAAAGGGGTGAGAAGTTTGAATAGGTTGCCGAGGGCGTAACAACGTCCTAGGCTTGTATGCCTCGTCTCGTCTCGTCTCGTTCACCCTCACCTCCCGCCGCTATATACAACTAAGTACAATATAACTCTCTCCTCTCGCTTGTCGCTACGGTTTGACATAACGGCCCTGAGCAACGGCCGAGTTTAGAACTAGCGACCTGGGCTTTATCTACGGGCCGCGGGTCAGATTAACGAAACAAAGAGCTACCTCGCTGCGGAATGTGGTATTTCGCATCTGAAGATTTGCCCCCGACGCGACGCGACACGGCCCTTCATCCCCTTCCGCCGCTTTTCACGTATCCAGATAGTGACGACCAACAGCCGACATATATCTCTCCGCCCGTTTCGTTTCTTACCCTCGCGTAGCCGCGTTTCACATAAATTTTATCGTGCCCTGTCCTATCCTAACAATCTCCCCATACTACTTACTCCATTCCCGAAGCTTTGTTTCGCCGGTTATACAGCTTTTCCCCTGTAAACGTCCTTCTCCGCTTGATTTTTGAGCTACAACTTTAATCTAGACCAAACTTTAATAACCTCGCAGCTTGCTACCCTCATAAATTCCTCGAGCTCCAATTACTTCGCTCTGACGTCATTTTCCCCGCGTTTTACAAGTTTACCCGGGAAACTCGCGACCAATCGAATCTTGAGGCCACACTCGTAGCAGCCATTGATGGAGTTCGTGTGAACGGTTCGTAATAAGTACGCGTCGAAAGCCTACGAGATTTATGGAACCGAGAAGATAAAAGCATGCGTGTTGCCCCGCTTGAGTGTTTCATAAATTCGTGGTCCTCGCCACTCCCTTCCCACTCGAATAAAATCTCCCGTATCCCATTAAATGTTCTTCGTCCCGAGACCTCCGCCGCGGCCGCGCCGCGCCGTCCCAGGGGACAAATTTACGAATGCATTTGGCTCGCGTTCAGCCGGCCGATGAAATCACGATTTCAACGGGAAAGGAAGCTCGCGAATACAGAAATATGTACGCGAGGGGCTTCGAGGTAATCAGAGGTTCGCCATCGCTGGATTCGGACATTCGACTAAACTCGGCTGCTAATCTGATTTCGTCACCGACGATTTGCAGTTCGCAGTTGCCGCAGCCGGTATATTGGAGCAAACATTGCACGGTTCACGTCATTCGATGCATAGTTAGCCGGACATTGTGCCGGGGAAGTTTGCTCGCATAGTTGCGTCCAGCTACGGCGTTCCTCTGCATGCATCTTCCTTGGAGTTTGCTGCTCTAATCTTGCTGGGGACAGCTGCAGAATAATGCACAGCTCTGCGAGATAGAAATCGCACACAACGGAGCACCAAATATTGGCAGGCGATAAGGTCTACGAATCTTGAATGATAAGCGTAATATGGTAATATTGTAAACTTCCGCAGCGAAACTTTTAGCGTTCCAAATGGAAGAGAACAGAAAATAGTGGAAGCCATTTAAGAACTCGAGGTGAAACGTTTGAAGCTCGTTGCTGAGCTTTGATGACAAAGACGAACCACGGAACGGAAAGACCATTCGAGTGTTTCTGCTGTTACAGCAGGATAGAAATCCTCAATTTCATGCTTCACTTATCGTAGAGCAGCAGTTTTCCTATCGCTGCTCCATGCACTCGAAGAACTTGGTCCGAGAACTAGTGCACCAACGCTTGTCCTTCGAGAGCCACCCCCTTCCTCCCATTTTTACTCGCGTTTATCGCGTCTTACTATCGACCTGAACGGAAGTTGAATTTAACTGCTTGATCAAAACAAATCTTTAAATAATGACTCCGAGGTTTTCCCTACACTCCACACTTTTCCTTACAAACTGCTCGGTTGTTTGAAAGTGTTCCATTTTCCAGCATCTTCTTATTTCCTCTACACAGAATTAAAATGTAATTAGGACAGATTGCATTTCCTCGAAAGTTTTCTCAATTTCCATCATAAATTATTCCCAGGAGCCTGAATTCCTAACAAATTCGAAAGATTTGAATTTTTCTTCGGCACCTTGGCCCTTCGTTCTGCGAGTTATTAACTTTCCAACTGGACCGAGGTTCGAGCGTTTCTTCTCCGAAGGAAACTACTCGGAACTCCATAAATAATCGGGGCGCAGGCAGAAGAACCTACGCAGCTACGAACTTCATAGCTTACGCTGCCGTTCGGTTCTCGCACTTTAGCAACAATGAATAAACAAAACTCACCGGTCTCGCTTCCAAACTCATTCCAGTTCATCAACTACCTTCCAGTTTGTTTCCCCCTATTCCTCGGGAACCATCTCCTCCTCGGTTGACCATCACGATCCTCTTCGATTTTTATTTTACTCGTGTAATATTTAATTTGTAATGAAATCCGCGAGAGTTGTTGTACGAGAGTTGAATTTGATACAATTTCTCTCCAGCAAATAATTCGCGTTATTGTGTGACGAGCAGACTTCAGGCTACAGAATTTCAATCGACATTACTCCAAAATGATAATACCTGCACAGTTTGCTCGGTGAGAGGCGGAACGATGCAGTTGGAGGTGGTGAATCTGGTACTCGTTTATACGGCTCAATTTGCTGGATTTATTCATGGTAGACCCTCAACCTCGCTCTTGCTTCTCCATTCAACTGTTTATGCGCTCCACGTTAGGACTTGCCCCTTTCTTCGTTCACCGTGTATTTCGCGAAGACGTCCTTTCATTTGTACTTTTTGAAAAACATGTCTCGAATGCATAGAAACGTATCTCGCAAAGTGCTTCTGGAATTTTTTACAGATTTTTGCTCTTCGCCCCGGCAGCTTTTACTACCTCGAAACCATAGCACAATGAAACTTCCATCATATTGATTGAACGGAGAACATTTTTGCAAAATTATTCTGAACCCTTGGAGGTACGATATTTTCGTTGCCGTTGGCAGTGTAACATTTGATAGAAATCCCGAGCTCACTTGGAACGTACAGAGACTTCCCTTAATTCGACAATTTCGAAACTCTAAAATAATAAAATCAGATTCTATCTGAATGATTACATCCGAAAATAACGATAGACTAACGACGTGGCTGTGATACAGACACGGTGCAGCGTGAAAGGTTACTAAGTAGCATCAATGACAATTTCTGGAAACTCGATGACTAGCCGCAATTAGCTCTGTAATTACCATCGACGACGTCAAAGGGCTAATTAGTAACATGTTCGCGTAGTGTAACAAGGGTAAGAATGCGGTCGCAATTTCCACGCACCGACTGCTCCACATTTAGCATTTCCAATCGCTCATCGATATCGATGCGATTGCAACTCTTCCGCCTAGTAAACGCTTAACCAATCCCGATATTGTCACAGGTACTAAAATGTACCAAAGAATTAGGCGCGTTGAACTATCTCCACTCGTTTTATCACCCAGAGCGTTTACAAGGGAAATCCAGCTATACAGGGATTTATGGAGCGGCCGGATGCAATTGAATGGATTAAAATTTATCGCGTTAGCTCTGACTTGATTCGTTTCGGCAAACATACATGGTATATCGATGGTCTCGCAGCTATTATATACGCCAGTCGCAGAGCCAGGCTGAAAGATGACTCAAAGGCAGCAGTGCTTGTAACCTCGAAACGAACGAAGCTCCTGAAGGAGGTAATCTTGAGATCCCGTGTGGTTCGTGTCAAGGGTGTAATTGAAGCCCGAAGGCAATCACGAGATTATCTCGGGCCATCGTTCGCTTGTCATGTCTCCCGACACCCCTTACACGCCGCGCCGTTACCTTCTGCTAGGAACAAAGGTACCCATGTGAGGCTTCATTAAGCCGTCTGGCATGCCAACAAAGCGCCGATAGTTTCGGTTAAATGAAATAACTACGCTATAAATACCAATCTATCGATAGGAACTTTAACATCGACCATTTATCTAGGTTGAACCGCTCGACTTGTTCGAGCAAAGCCGAACAACGCACGCTCCGCTAGCTAACTTCCACGGTTAAAACCGCTTAGAATATTTCCACGCACATACATACAGAGACAGAGCTAGATGAAATTATTGATTTCAGCCGAGCACAATATCCTTTTCGAATAGTAAATCATTTTGCTTTCGAAACTGAATCCGTGTATCGATTATATGTCATTGCAATACGATATAATGTTATTAGCATTTATCTATGAAATTCTGCCTAACCCTGGCATCGAGGTATAGCAGGTGTTGCATGTTTTTTCTAGTGACTGATTGTGAGTTAGAGTAAAATTGACTATGTTACACTAGCCAACGAGATATTTAACAACAATTTGTCCAGAGGCTCTTAGAGTTAGTTATCAGAGCGAGACGCGTCTAATTTGTAAGAAGAGCAAAGTTAAGCCGAGTGCACGCGTATGGTGTAACTTTTAAAAGGAACTTTGTGCCCGGTGTTAACATCGGGCTGCTGAATTCTCGCCGGTAAAATTTGATTTTCCGCTCGTCGTTGCTGACAGGGAGACAATGGCCAGTATAGGCCTCGAAAGTGCTGCACTCCCTCGAGCGTTGGCAGTCTAATAGCTTCCTCGTAATAATCGGCATAAAACGCCGCTAGCTTCCCTTTTCCCTCGTTTCTCTATTAAGGTATTTCGCGCGACTCTTGGTCCTTTGAAGAATACGAGAAGAGGAGCTCGAAGGCTTCTTCGCCTCTAGAATACGTGGCACGAAGAGCTTTTCGTTGAAAGCCACGTCGCGCGGCAGTTGTATACGAGGGAAACCGAGTGGCTTTCGTCGGTCCAGACGATCCTCAAAGTACGCGTCTACTTTTTGTCCACTGTCTTCGAACGGAAGGAACACAGGAGACCTCGTTGCAGATGCTGTTTCGAGGGGAAGCTACGACGAACTGCTCGAAATACATTTAACTGTGGAATCGCTGCTCCTCGGCTTCCACCGCGAACAAGGAAACACGCAAAGATGCTAAGGTGTTCCGAGACTCTTTGCGTGTACATAGGTATGGTACAGGGAGATTGCTACAGCATTGGTATCAAACTATCAGCCACGTTACCAAGAGGAATATGATGCGATCGGTGCAACGTAACAAGAAATTCATGCATAAACGTACGAGCAACGCAGCTTTGCCGAAAATCGGCAGAATCAGCAGGATCATGCGAGACAAAACAAACAAGTTGCCACTTAAATGGGTGCATCGAAATATGAATGGAATATCGATAAGCATACATGCGTGCTAGGACGAACGACACGCGGCAGCGTATTGACATTCTATGTACATACATTTTCACGGGACGCGAAACACGTAATACCTACTTACCTACTCAATGCAGCGCAAAACCGCAAATCTGGCGCTCGCTACTGAACTCACGCCACCATTTTATAACTCTCTTTTACATACACAACTACGAAAACAGGATGCAGATCGTAATTTGACGTTGACTTTTTCGTTGAATAAATTCGTTATTTCAGCGAGATGTTAAAGAATGTCGCCATTTTTCGATAATTCTCTTCTATTTAGCAATATTTCGCGAGCGAGCTCAAAGGATACATATATTTGTGTTTGAAATGTATCAAGAACAGGAAGAAGTCTTCTTTCGCCACTCGGTTTCCGAGAACGAATGTCGTGGATGTGCATGTCTGCCGGGAAGAAATCGCAAAAGTGTACTTATGTTAGAAGATGGTCTAGGTTGCAAAACGATGGCGGTCAGGAGGAAACCGCATCATTTCCGATGTACCGTAGCGTCAAAGGACGTGCTGTCGTTTCCGTAGCTTGGCCAAAGGAGCAAGCCAGCTGCTCGTATTATGTCAAGGTAATTCGATGCGCTCGGGTAAAGAAGGCCCGCTTTCCAACTCGACAGATCATTCAGTTGCTCAAACGAATCGATCCAGAACCATTGCCAGAACCGCCCTTCCAAAGGAGCACAATGAATGAAGCAGAAATTGCGGTTTTCAGCTTGGTGTACTTTCTTCCCCGTTTGCCGCCCCATACCCCGGAATATGGTTTCATGGCATTCTACCTTTTACCCTATATAGAATGTAATGGAAAAACAAGCATCAGTTTTCAGGTGTATAGATACCGTTACGGTGCAACAAGAATGTAAAGAATACTTTTCAAGTTAAAGAGATTTCTATGAAATTTTGAGTAACGTTCGCGTGTTACAGTTCCCTCTTTTAACTTCGCGGAATATTCCAGTAAATAACAGAAATAGTAGCCTCCAATATTTTCGTAGCGTAACAACGAAGGAATTCAGTAGGTATATCGTTCCGTCTGCGACTCTGCGCCTCCCCGTTCAGATCTCATGAATGCAAACATACAATTCTTTTCCTTCTATAAACGGCAGCTATAAAATACCCTATGACAATCGTACGGTTCCCATTTATATGGACCGCCATACAGATTGTTTAGTGCACGAAGCAATGAAATTTAATGGAATGGCTGGTCGAGTATTGCTCTTTATAATTTCACTACTATTTTTTTTTTTCGTTCAGTGAATAGAAAATCAACAGGAAATTTGTGATTCCCGAACCGTCAGAGCTCTCCTCCATTCCCCGTGAAATCCCGCGAGATTCGATCCTGTGATGCGTTACATTTTAAAAAGCGCAAAAGTGCACGAGGTCGGAATCCGCAACACGGATGGTCGAGCAGAAATTAGATTCCAAGATGTAAGTTCTTCGATTCCAGCCCACACGTCACTGTCGTTGCGCGAGGTGCTCTTTGAAGACGCTTTGATGTACCCTTCTACTATTTTCCCTACCACCTATGGGAATATAACTTTGAAATGCATGACACCATTCGGATGATATTCCTCGGAGGAAGAAAAAATACAGGACCGTTGAATTTTTTATGTTAAAATTGTTTCCTATTCTTGCGAATATACTGCTCAGCGATATCGATGATATACAAAATTTTCGCCGTTAAAGAAGGATCACGGAGCAGACAGGAAAACTTCACCCCGAAGAAGATGAATGCCACCCTCAAGTCCTAGTTAACGCTCCCGCTTTCACGATTAAATCGCTACACCTCTTTTTTACCTCTCAATCACCTGGCAAGTGGATGCATTGGAGCGTTCGACAGGTACCTACCCTCCTTTCTACGTTGCAGTTTGATGAAACCTAGACTGTATAGAATTTGAAAATTTATTTGGATCAACTAGAAAATGCGATTACGGTAGAGAGAAGAGCGAGTGCAAGAAATGGAAAGTTTACTGTTGCGAGGAAATCGTTACGCAATGGAAATTGCAACAACGATGGGTCAGGTGACAGAGAATGCTCGTTTCTGTTCAAACGCCGTTACCATTTCCGCGAAGAAAAAGGAGCAGGGGAACGCAAACGCAATCGCCGTCTGCAGTGGATTGCTGGGCGTCAAGGAAACGTTGAAATGCATGGACGTTGAGCTTTTCCAGCTGCTCGATATGCTATCGATCCCATGGGAGTTCGACTCTGCAGAATCGGGTCTGAATTCGCGATGCTGAAAGAAAAAGGATACTGAAACAGCAGAACTGGGAGTAGAATGGCCTTTAGATTTTAAAAGGATACAAGGATTTATTCGAGTATTCGAACTTTCTTCGTCGTTAACTTCGAACGCGAAGTGGCTTCTTGCCTGCGACAAATCTCACCGTAATTACGAAAATTTCGCGAATTAGCAGTCATTACCCAAAAGAGTTATATTTCTTTTGTCGTTTGTTTTTCATGTCTCTAGTACCTACATATATAGTTAATACACTGGAGACACAAACACGTTTTATAACCAACTGAGGTTTTTTAAAATTCATCATCCATACGTTCCCAAGAAAATTTCTTACCATTTTGTTCTGATATAAAAATGGTAAGGAAAGTGGAATCGAAGGAAAAGGAATGAAGTCAGTGTATCGATAAAGTTGGCTCATACGAAAGTTATCGGGATGGTCAATGTTCCGCGTCTGTCGCAGTGTGCTCGTATCCGTTCAAAGATCGACCTCTGGGAGCCGTTTGACCAACTGTGCTTAACTTTGCCACGCAAACGAATCTTATGCCGATGTTATTAGAATGATCTTGATCACCGGGGAATCGCCGTGCTGAGGGTTTTAATTTGCGTCAGACAACCGATTTCCTTCCGATTTTCCTCACAGCGCATACCCAACGACGCGGTGACCATTTACGTCGTTACAGAATTGAGAACGAATGATGAGGAAGGCGGGGAAGAAGAACGTACCAGCGTGAAACGGCCGTTGAGATGTGCCGAGGGGAATGGACGGGGGGGGGGGGGGGGTTGAGGCAGAGGATAGGAAAAAAGAGATGATGTCCGGAACTTCGCGTCAACAATTTCCGTCTACGTTTCTACTTTTTAATTACAGAGTCGCGCGAGCCTCTGGCATTCGGTAGCGCAGACGACAGCCACGCTCGACGGGGCTGCCTCCGCCTGAATCCTCCATTCACGCCATTTTTTGCGGTCTTCCCATTACCGAGATTGTGTGTCTTTCGCTTATTCTCCCTTCGTTACGTCTTCCACTCTTCGGCCCTGCCAACCTAAAGATCCAGTTCCTACCCCGTCCTCCGCAGAAACGAAAACGATCCGCCACGCACGTTAACTGGTTTCGCGTTAGTTGTTTCGGTATCGGTGGATTTTTGGCCAATATTGCCCGAACCCCCGAGCCCTTACCCAACGCGAAACATTTCATCCATGCGGGTAGAGTTACACGGCGTGCTGCTTTTTGCTGTTCTTGCGCATTCGGGCACAAATTATTCATCTGATCTGTGTTTCTTAAAATTTAGCATTTGTACGCGTCACTTTGGTTATCCCCGTTTGGCTATGCAAGTAAGAAAGCTTAAAAACTTCATTTAGAAGTTGGACGACTTGGATTTTCTTTCTACTTCTTCTAGTAGCGGGAAGATAGCGCTCAAGGTATCGGAGAAGCGTCTATTTACATCGATTTCCGCTTAATTCTCCGCTGCAATGTAGATAGGTATTTTATGGAAGGGCAATCCTTTGCAGGTGTGAAATGCGGGTGCCCCTTTAACGGCGATTGCTCTTCGCCTAAGCCTTGTCGAAAAATTAGGGGGTACTATCGCAGTAACGTTCCGCTCTTCCCAAAGCTAGGAAAAACTTCAACATTCTACTCCAGTAACGTACGAAAAACATTGCGTTAGATTCCTAGATTCAAATTTTTTGTTTTACAATTTGTAACAGTTGCGAAGATAGCGCTGAGAAAGAATCTTCATTTACCGATAAAATGCACAAAGCAAACGAAAGAAACACATTTCAAATACAATCGCATTTCAACACCCGATTCTGTTGTTCCTTTCTGCTGGAGCAGTGGATATAACAGAAGTCCGAAGTGTTTTTAAATCTTTTACCAGCACTTCACGCGAAATGTTAGCAAATACAGAAGCTAAGAAAGTTTCGAGTATCCCGTTCAGGCGGGAGTCCGTGAAATATTTCGATTAACAGAGAAGTACGAGGCGGTGAGTTTGATTACATCGCAGTTCAAAGAAAAACGAATGTCCTTTAAGGGGAGCGAAGACAATGAAAAGGGAGCTAAAGCGTGCCTGACTTATCCTATACATTATCTACTGCGCTGGCCGTAACGTCACTGTCATTTATCACTGACAAAAGTACAACCGTAAAACGGCCGTCTAGCAAACTCATTTAGCTATGTTAATGAAGCATTAGAGCCCGTGATAAGGGCTAGCCTCTAATTACGCCTTACAAAAAGAATCGCGTCGCAAAAAGGGCGAACCTAGCTTTTAAGACCGCTGGATGATCTGGGTGATCGTTTAAACACGGATTGCTTTTGTAATTTTCAACATAAAGCACGCAAATTAGCACGACAATGGGGGAGCCGCTGTTATGCAAAAACAATTAGTCTGGTTATAATTTGGAATCATAAGACTTGGTTAGAATTAATTCCATAAATTCGTTTCCTCGTAAATTCACGTTGATTTATATTAATAGAAAACGTCAACTATAATTTCAGAGTATACTGTGGCTTTTTCGAGTACCTGCGTTCGTATTTAATATTACAGAACAATGTCATCAAAACAACGGGGAAACAAGAGTACGAAATACATTCTAAATTACATCTCGTAGCTTTCGCGTTAGAACATTTATAGGGTGACGTGAAAATTTTTTAGCCGAGTTTCATATAAAATTCCAATAAATACTTGTCTATCGAATTTCCTTGAAATTTTACCACGGTTCCAACTGTCGTATTCAGAATCTCGATGTAAAATTTTGCTACCTCGCGAACTTAAATTCTCCTCGATTAAAATACATTTTAAATCGTCACTGTCAACCCTTGCGATTCGACGACGGAATGTCTTCATGTCGTAGAATCAATTTTACAATATAAAAATTCCACTCGTTACGAAAGTAACGAAAAATGCTGTCCATTTCTCTCCTAACGCCCGCGCGATTTATGGAGTTACACACAGCCTCTATCCAAAGAAAAAGTCTGTATTCCACGAAAGTTTAAAAAATATTGGTCCATTCAGTGTTATTTATAGGATTCTGTGAACGGCAGTTTTTTCTCAAACTTCTTCGAATGGATGTTGAACAACGGAACTCGTGTCCTGAGTTCGTAATGCGTGTAACAATAGTTCGCGGTCATTAACTATCCGAAATGCAAATTTATCTACGACAACTAATTGTAGCAACTAATGTAGATGAAAAAAAAATTGCTATTGTTAGACCTCAAAGAACGAAGAATACGCTTCCTTTTCTTTTCTAGCTTTCAGAATACTGTGTAATGTTATTTTTAAGCAAATTTCGTATACTTTACTCCAGACTGACGAATCGCCAACCCCTTTTAAGTGTCACTTCTTAATGAAATCACAAGCTTGCCTAGGGGAACAGAATGCTTGACGTCGTTAAAGGGTGGTTCCCTAGATCATCCTCAGGGAATAACTCTTGTTAGTATTTTTGCGTCGACATGCGTCTCCAATTAGGAGTTACACACAACGTGGAAATACTCGAGAAACGGGAGAAGTATATTCGTAGAAGGACTGTACCGACACCTACGCACCCTTCAAGTCTCGTCTGACAACCCCTTCGCGTGTATCACGCTGCTGCGGCTTCTCCTACAGCTCCTCGCTAAAAAAAAAGTCCTAATTGTTCATTTCTATTTTGATACCGTTACTGCCGTAAACTCATTACCCTAACACTGCTTGATACTATCTCGACAAACAGTATTTCCCCTCGAATTACCATAAAAAGTAGCCAGAGACTGATAATCTGGTAGAGCAGCAGATCGTCAGTCCGCCGTTGGGTAGAGGCTGCACCGGAGTGTTCGCGAATGGAACGAGATATCGGATGCGACAACAAGCGCACTTACCTTATGGTGCTTCCGCGTATTCGTACGTCAGCTGGGACGAAAAAGCGACTGCGGGAAATTCCGAGGGGATCCGAATGCATAGCAGCAGCACGAGACTGTCATGGTCCTTAAAACAGTGACACGAGGTCCTTCTGCATAATAACTACCGGTTCCCAAGCGCCCCTGAATTACACTTTTCCCTACGCTCTCACTTCTTGTTGTTTCGATATCACGGTGGAATTATACCGCGAACACTTCTTCCCCCGTTAGCAACATGTTTTTCAGTTTATAGAGAAAAATAGACTATATCCATTTCCTACTTCCAGTGGCAATATGGTTTAGAAATGGTGTTTCAATTAGTCTTTCTGTCAGCACAGTGCAAATGTTGAATGAAAGTCTAGCGGAGTGAACCTGGCGAGAACGTAAGGGTGATAAAGGTGGATAGAAATGCGCGCGAATGATACGTGGATGGATTTAGGAAGTCTATCGGCGAAACGTCACGGGGAGGTCGGATCGTAATTATCCGCGAAAAACTGGGTCGCTTGTTTTACGCCGAAACTTGTTCCTTTCTGCCAAAGTGCCAAAAACTTTTGGACGTTTTTGTACAGCCTAGCCCAGAGCCGGGATTAAAACGGAGGGCTCGCTAGTCATCGTTTAAAATCCAAGTGGTCGGGCCAAATATGTATGTATGTACCAAAGGCCGGGCGTACGCGGCGCGCGGACGTGGCTCGCCACTTTCCTAACACCCTTGGCACGAAATAAACAGGCACGCTCCGTACCGCGACTCCCTTCAGCAACAGATTTTTTTGTCTGCAAGAAAGTTTTTTCATTAGCCACGAGCAGTCTGAGATACACGGATGCGGATACGGATACGGATGCGTCTAAATACGTGGGCTGCATGGCAAATGGATGCATCCGGGGTCTCCGTCGAAGCGTAACCACTTTATTCCATCGTACTCTCGTGGATAGAGACTGGGTGCAGGAGTGCATGGTGTTACGGTGCTGTTTCGTGAAACAGACGGAAACTCGTGCAGGGACGTGGCAAGAAAGTGGAATAATCAATTTCCGGTGCACGTGGCGTCCGTTAGAGACCTCTTTAACATTAACGTTACGCAAGACGGAGAATTGCGTAAGCATAGGTGGTTAATTAAAGGGAACGCGAGGGGTGGTTAAATGCCGTAAATATTCACTGTTGACCGAATTCTTGTGGCCGGGAGTGGGCTAAGGTTCCAACTTTCTGATTACCCGTATAATTCGATTTCACCGGCGGCAAAAGGTAAAGTTCCGTGTTCGATCGGTTCTTTAGTTACATTCTCCGAGGTTCCCACATTACGGGATCGCGGGCACGTACCGAATGCGGCCGGCCGTAATTCACGATCGAAATTGAAAGAGTTTTTCCAGCTGCGAGCAAATGAGATCAGGGAAGTGAATCGACTGACAATAGGTCCCCGAGTTCTTACACCGCTCCCGGATACCTGTCATCGTTCATGCACCGTGAAAACTTTTGATTAGGTCGGCTATTTTATGCGACCAGCGTACCCATGTATTCACGCTCCATACACACATCGCACCCGCGGGCACGTATGTATATCCTGCAAGCTTGTGAGAACTTCCCTAACAAGAGTCCAAGGAACTTTTAAGGGCGCAGAGACGGTACTCGTTTAAAATATCTGGGTAACTGCACTCGTCGATAACAATGCCGCGAGCAGAAACGGATATTCCACGTAACTCGTTAAATTCTACCTGTGGAATATTTGAAACTTTAATGCGGCCTCGCTGAATGCTGGATAAATGTTGAACTCGCCTCGTCCAAGGAGGCAATCTACACCAAGGTGTTCCAGTCACTTCGATTACTTGCACGATACTTAACCCTTTCATCCGCTTCACACTAATGGTTATAATAGCTTTCTACAATTCGAATTACTGGGATGCGCGAACTGTTCCTCGCGTTACGATGCCTACAAGATATGCTAATCATAAATATGTCCCTTCGAGACAGATGGGTTTGAAAAGTAATTAAAGTTTTCCGCAGGCAGAAGACCTTCCTAGAAGTTCCGAATGGAGTAAAAAGCTGGTTGATATCGAGACCCTATTTCGCGTAGAACGATAAAATATTCATATAACATAGGAATGTACAAACAAGGGATTGTTGAAGGGATTTTCCCATCGTGTGAAACACCATTATCGATGCCTACAAACGTGCCAATTATCAGTGTATGCCGAAACTCCGTTGAACCTCAAACGAGGATGTTTCAAACTAGACGGAGTGTAATTGCAACCATACAAACTACATTATAAACAGACGGTCGGTATCACGCGTTTGTCACCCGTTTATAGTTACCTATGATCGACAAATATACGTGTAGAACAGCTAGCGCTGTTCCATCGCGTTCTGTGCGCTAAGGATAAGCCTGCGCAAATAGTGACATTAATTGCCTACGCGTCGTCCTATTTGCATCCCATTATTCAGAATAATTGATGACTATTGGTAGCCTACGCGTTGAAACTCATTACCATATTTAACGTACCGATTCCGCTGTCTCATGCATACCTCCCGCTGAAAAATTCCTCGTCGATAAACAAAAATTGCAATCGCGATAGATTCACTTCCGTGTAATTACGTTTTAATAGATTCTACCATTCGGCAATGATTTTTTGAATTTTAATTTCTCCGCGTTGTTTCCCTCCGATATTGTCCCTCTCTTCTTTATAGTCTTCCGTATCATAGAATTATAATAAAAAAAAATGAAAACCATAAAACATACCGAAGTAGATTCGGTATAAAGAATTTCACGTACAGAATTTATTAAAAGAAAAATGAACGCATCTCTGTAGTCTAACGACCGGTAATGCGTCGCGATAAATGCTAATTAACCATTGGTAATTTCGCAAAATATCGGGGAGATGATGATTAAATGTTTTACGATTACAAAATCTGAAACACTTTAATTTTCGCTAACGATTCTGTCCATACTCATTAAAGAGGAATAACATTTTGAGCGTGCTCATTATGCGAAATTATGGTTGATATAGGTCCCTCGTGAAAATCATACTTGCTACCGATAATGAAGTCTGATCTTCTCAATATCATTATTAGCGTCCCTCTGCAGATACGTTCTATCGAAATAATCCCGTCAAAGTAAATAATTCCCATTATTTCCACCGGGAACGAGTCTCCTCCATGTGGCCATTATTTCTTTCAGCATGTAATACCAATACCAGTATCTGGGTTTACCTCTCAATACGACTTAAAACGATGTTCGTTATCGAGATGTACATTATCCGGTGAAATTGGTTGCATTCGTTACAGTAGATATCCATGTAATTATTCCCCAATTAAACTTCTACCTCGTAGAAATCAAGCTGTCGAGCATCTCCCCGTTACAACGTCCGTTACCGATCGACATTAATTTCCCGTGGTTTTGCGGTCTCTTGGCCCTTTCTTGGCAGCCAAACTCCCTCATTTACTTAAATTTTCCTCATGAAACTAAAAAGTGTGCATTAACGTAATTTATATCCCAATAAATCAGCCGCCCCGCCGCGAGAATAATTTCACGGGAAAAAAGCAGAGGATGGTTCTTTTCTCCGCGTAGAATTAGATTTTTTTACGCTCTCGTGGTGGCACGGCGGACCCGCATTCCCGCGCGGCACAAAGCTTCGTTCGGTTCGTCGAATGGACAACACGTTCCACATATATCGTTATGACAGTAATTCCACGTCAAACGTACAGCGCTTTTAAAACGCTGGAAAAAATTAACTAGAACGAAATCGAAGGCGCATGATGCCAAAGGGATGCCACCGCCACCTCTGCCGTTGGATATTCAACCGGATTCTCCGAATGAATGGAAACATCCGTGAAAGCTACTCGGGGAATATCGTCAATTGTACTCCCACCCTGCATTATTCGCCGACACTCCGTGCTCGTCGAATAAGAATTGTGTCTTGGAACTGGAGAAATGCCGATTTGTATTATCCATTTTGTCACTCGTGGTGAATTTGTTCATCAGCTGATCAACGTGTTGGTGGAAATTCAGGAGCACGTGAACTTTGCGCGCTTATCGATCAGTCTGTGACATATTTCTCCGAAGATACGGACCGACATTGATTGTTAAATCCTGTTACGTTGAATTACTTGTAAGAGGCCGTGGTTCCTCATAGAAGCGTGCGGGAACTGATTGTGAAAGACAAATGATCGAAATATAGGTTGAAAGGAGGGTGAACAATGGTGATTTGGGCGACCCAAGTGGGGCATCGTATGACCTAATTTTGATGAAATTGCGATCAGGTGACCGTAAAAGCTGCGCAGAGAGAATGCCAAAGAGAATTGCTTGGGATTCGAACGGCTGTTCAAGCTGGTATCGTATTTACGATATTGCCGTGCCGTCCAGTAACTGCTTTGTTCTACGATGTCGTTTGCCACGATCACAGGAAATCACTGTACAAGGTAGCCTAGTCGAAAACTTTCCGTTCCCTCACCGAATGAAACTTGACTTCTGTCTCTTGCTGCTCCATTTTACGCACTCGCGATGGATTCTCGTGAAGCACCGCTCGACGGGTAGCAGGATGAAGCTGAAAAGCGCAAGGAGTTGTTTGAAAACTATCGCCAGCAAGGTAACGGGGCAGGGCACCAAAAATTCTCCAATGATCGAAGTTTCGCGCAACAATGCGAAAGTGTCAATCGGAAATCCCATTGGCGAACAGCGAAGAGCAGGAAAACGTTTCGGTGTTCTGTCCGACCGTTCGGCCGTTCGACGACGGTGCCTATTTTCTGGCGGGTTTGTGCATTCCATGCAGTTTGCGTTGCGGGGATCACGTAGGTCAGAGTAAATAGAGAAAGAGAGTAACAGCGCGGGGGGAAGAAAGACCGACAATGAAAGCACGGTGCACAAACCATCAGGACTCGGTCAATTGCCATCGCCATCTCATTTGACGGCCATTGTTTCACGCGTGATAGATTTCGCCCGTCCAACTTTCGCCAGTCGCTTTTTTTCTGTATTTAACAGCACGATACGGATGTAGGTAAGTTCGATTGCAGAAATAAAAGCGATTGCTCCAACCGCCGTAATTCGAGCATATAGAAAAGCGCAGGGGCAAATCGAGTATGTAATTGCGTGGAATTTTAAGCATTAGTAGAGGCGGAGGTGTTGATGCAACGCCGTGGAAAAAAAAGTGGTTGGATGATTATCGACTAGATACTTAATGAAACGTGAATTTGAAGGGAAACCAATCGCGCCTCTGCAGTCGACCGCCTCTGATAACAGAAGCCTATATATCACCCCGCCCTACAATAAAGCTCGTCCTCCAGGACTCGGAAGATCAGGCAACTCTTTCCTCTAAAAGGGAAGAAAATTTATGAAGTACCTACGCTCGGTTGGTGGGTAGGTCGGACACCACTACAAGCTAGCTATGCGGTCGTTGCGAGGTGAGCTTCGGCCACTTTTCTTTTTCCGGGATAAAGGGAGGAATAACGTTTCCAGAGTATCCCTCCTCCAGCTCCCACCCTTTTTTTCCTTTTCAATTGTTGACGTCACGCAGAAATCCGTATCGAAAATGGAGGGAATCTTTCAAAGCTAGTTTTTACAATGGAAAACCGACAGATACGAAACGAAATCGATACGCGCCCGTGTCAATAAATGAAATTGTTTTCCAGAGATCGATCAAGTTCCAGTAACGTAAAAATAAAAAATACCAACCCGCGGATCATTTTCAATGGAATTGAGTTTGCATTTATATTTCGCGAGAACGCTTCCCGAAACTTTTGTTTACGATGTTACTTTTGAAAATGAAATCTCGCTTTATCCTAGTAGAAGTCGATACGAGAATGCATTCGGAATATTTACTTTAAAAGTCAATACTGCAGATACCGTGCAACCTATTAATATAGGTATGATATAGAGCTGGAAAAATGGAACGGCACTCTGTTTTATTGTAAAATCGGATTCATCAAAATAAATGCGCGACTGTGTAAATTCGCGGAGGGAATAATTTGCCCTGCGCGATATACGTCTGCTACATAGCGGCTATTTTTGTACGTGCTTCCTTTGGTGGCCGAAAATTTTGGTCAGCCTAGCGACAACCGCCTATTTCCATTTCATGAAATCGCGCGAAAACAAACGCGACGCTGGTGAGTTGCCGTTGGTATTTTTCCTTTGAACTCGCCGAAAGCGTTTCAATCGTTTTGCCAACCTTGGCAGCCGCCACGAGTAAAAAGAATCCCCATCGAAATATAAAAGACAGCGGGATTGTAATTGAAGTCAATTCGGAATGCATTCGCCGCGCTGCCGCGGCAAGAAGCGCGGCGAGCGGTTCAGCGACGCAAAACAGAGGTCGAATTCTCGTTCCTGTCCCGACACGGATTCCACCGACGCTTCGAGGAGACGTTTTTGTTAACGGCAGCTAAGAACACGTTGAAAAGTCGAGGGCACGACGCGTTAACGAGCATTACACGTTGCGATACCGGCACACCGAGCATTCCGGAACACCTAGTTGAGCGCAGCCCAGAGTTCCTAGACACCAGCTCGACAGCTCTCAACCGTTTATTAAGACTCCTCGTTAATTACGTCCGACATCACTTAAAGTAATTCATTTCACACTGGGCACCGAGCAAAATCGAGTAGATAACTTGCACGAATGTTCTTGGCGTTCATCCTAGATTCGCTATGTAATTTCCTTAGCTATTTGATTCGGAGACTAATCGTTACAACCCGCATACACGCTGTTTCTCTTCTCGTTTCACGTCGCGCCGTTTTAACCGCACAACCACGTGAGAAGCAACGTGTTTTATCGTTCGTCGACGAACGACACACACTCGCGACATATAAATTTCTGTCCATCCAGAAACGCAGGGAGCCTTTTTTTCGGCAGTCAAGTGTTAAACCTTCTCGCCTACCTAGATGAATATTTCACGGGCAGAGACCGCAGTGGTGCGCTAGCGGTGACATAAATCTTCCCTGTCAGTGCTTCGTCGCTCCTGTAACTAGTCTGGAGATTGTAAAAAACCGTCAGATGGTCTATCCGATGTCGCTGAGAACTACCCAGTTGCACTACGGAAAAACGTACCGGGCGAACAACTTTTGAAATGGAGGCTATTCGAGAAAGTTGATGCCCCGTTGACCCGGCTTTAAACCAGAATCGTTCGCACACACCAACGATTTCGCTGCTAATAAACAGCTGCTTTATAAAACTCCACCCCCTTTTTGCAAAAGTTTAACCATCGAATATTTCCGTGCCAATGAAATTTCTAGTTTCTTACGATATTCTGGGACTACGATGAAAAACGTTCGAACGTATGCGTCATAGAGTTAATCAATTTTTTACATTTCATCTAACCGCCGTGGGAATATTCGAAAGGGATTCATTTCCCGCGATAATGCTAGAGATATCGTTCGCACACAAATCAAATTGAAAGATGGTGGTATTCCACGATTGCAATTTCGATGAACAAATTTCGTGGAAGCGCATCCATGGATTCTTAAACCATGAAATACGGGCGAGCAAACAGAAGTCCTGTTGGTTGAGCCCCATTTTTCGCAGGGAAACGTAAAAAGTACAATTGAGGCTACCTATAGTTCCATAAGATTTACGTCCAAGTGTTTTTAAGACTCTCCAGACTCCAGAAGATTCACCGGGGAAAAAGTGTCCAAGGTGGGAGGGGAAGGAATACGTCTGTTCGCCTAACGGCGAAAACTGGCGAAGAATTTTCGAAAGAAATGTTGATCGACGTGTTCGAGGGGCCAATTCTTTCTCCTGATTCTTCTTAATTCCATCGTTACTCAATGGTGACCGTTTTGAATTCAAGGCTCTTCCCAGCTTCTCCGTTGAATTATCGTTAAAATATCCTCTTAAAGTTTGCATCGAATCTAAAAGCAGGGGAAAGATTTATTTTCACTTTCGTTTTGTAGGTGGATTTAAGCGTGTCACGTACATTCGGCTTCGTGACATATTTATTGCCGGCAGAAGCTGCGATAAGAAAGATTATTATTAGCGGGAGCCGGGAAGGATTCATATAAATATCCGTTACAGAATTCCGGAATGGGGCTGTCGAGCAATTCATTTTTCTCATAAATTTTTATGAATCGGTCCACTCCGGATCCACCGAAACTCACTCTCGTGCCCTTAGAAGGCGGAAGACGTGCTCAGCGTACAAGCAGACTACGGCCAGTTCGGTGACGAGATTTTTTCCTTCCTGCTCTGCCGCGGCGGGGGGCGGCCCACCTACAATCTTCCAACACCATCCTCGTGCTCAGGAGCATGTTTCAAGAATCATCCACCGACCATTCTTTAGTCCCCAGATCCCAGCAAATCCTCGCTTGAAGAGGTCCCGAAATTTTTCTCAGTCTTCACTATTTCGGTTTAATGAAAATTGAAGAGTCTCACATTTCCATGCGTACCATTCGAACGGATCGGACAGGGCGAAGAATCACACGAGAATGCAGCTATCCCAGCAGCTACAGTTTCCGAGGAAATAGAAACGTCCGACACGAATGACCGAAGACGAATGTCCCGATGTGCGAAATGGCGATAGCGAACAGCTACAGGAACGAACGCCTTCCACCATTCGACACCACTGATTCCTCGCTAGTCCAACTCGATTCTTTTTCCCTTCAGACACCTCTACTACCTGCGACGATTTCAATTCCCAGATCTCGCGATCCTACCTCTACGTCAACGCGGGGATAGCTAACGCTGGTATAGAATCAATTTCCTACCGAACGACCCGTGTTATTCGCAGTACATTTACAAAGGAAAATATGGAAATCTTTTCTCCTCGGCCGTTCTTTGATGGAATGCTTTTTAACTCCTCGACCGGCTGCGAAATTGGACGAAATGGTAGCAAAACTTTGTAGAACGGTATTGGAATGGAAGCAAAAATTTCGTTCAAGCATCGCAAAGCGCGCGCAGGCGAAATTAAATAGAGAAATGGGCGTTTAACGAGGAATTTCTGAATGCTTCTATCGCGGCAAATATATTGCGCTTGTTTAACGGAAAAATTCAGCTTTATTCGACTAAACTAAATTATCGGACGGAAACGAAAGTTCAATTCCGATAGAGAATTTACTGCGCGCCGCAGCGGTGAGCGTAACGGTCCGAACTCCGAGCACGCGGAGCCGAATGTCGTCGTAATCAATGGCCACGTTTCGTCTTTCATCGGGACAGTAGGAATATCCATGCCAGACTGGATCGCGGTGGCCTCGATTTAAATTTATCCGACGAAAATTCGTATCTGCGAGTTTCCGTTTTTGGTCCAACAGGGGCAGAGGGAGAAGAAAGGGGAAGCAGAAATAACCTGTCTCCGGAAGAACAGTTACCTGTACTTGAGTAACGAGTACTTGCATTAAAATGAATCGTTCGAGTCCAGTACAGAGAAACCCTCGGGTCCGCTCGTACGATATAGGTAACGCCGAATCGGCAGCAAATTTATTCCTGGAATTTTCCAGCGCTTTCCGCTACTTCGTTCGTCTCCTGGCGCGACTCAAAGTAAGTAAATTGCTCTTGCTTCCATCGGGTAGAGAAAAGAAGCTGCAAGGATATACATACATTGCAGTCATTCTCGACAAGCTTCCGAATACTATGCAACCGGCACACCTTACGTTTCTGGTAGGTACTTTCAACGTCAAGTGTTCGTTTCTGTGCCGAATGTAATTCCCTTCTTTTTCGAAACCCGAGCGACAGAGCGTGCGCATTATATTCTGTTGCGATTGGAACGACACCGTTGCTGTTGCGTTATTTGTAAATTGCTGCAACATCGATATTCTTGCGATAAAAGTAAACACCAAATCATCCAAGCTAATTCCAATTACCTTACTATGAAAATATTAGATGTATTATTAGAATCCAAGTTGGAACGCCGTTGCATTTTTCGTTCGTTCGTTCAATCCTGATGGTCATAAAGCTTCGTTACCAAACCGCACGACCACTTCGCATGGCAACTAGCGTGCAGTGGCTCGCTTCTGCGCGATATTTGTTATACACGCTAATCCCATTCTCACCAATTATCTGTCATACCTGCAACTGTTTCGAAAATTACACGGCTAAATCTGTAATATAATAGAAAGAGATTTATCGCACGGTTGCTTTCTCTACTTCAGCTAATTCTCCTGAAAAAAGTTTGCATTATTTGCAGGGGTTTCGATTACAGCGTGTAAAATCTGAGCAAACCAGAATTTCAACGCTAACTTTCGCGGGTTAATTTTTAAACCAATTATTGTAGATCCACTACCTAGGGCATCATCGAGGAGTACACTCCCCCGCATTTCTACGGCACGCTTTACCTCTTTTTCAACGAATTCCGCAGGGACGGGTTATAAACTGGATTCGTGGAAGCCAAAATGTACCTCGAAACAGTATCCCATAATTTGCATGTGCGGCATACATTTATGCGCGTGCATTTCTCCGTTGCGTGCAAAAACATGCGGTCACGTTTCAACGGTAGGTATACAAAACCATTTGTTTTTGAATTAATATTGCGTTTCATCCCTACATCGTAATGACTACGTCGAAAAATTTCGTGAATAATAAAATTACTCGAAACGGTGAACGGCAAACAAGAATTAAATGGAGGCCGTGATATAAAATATTTCAATTACCTATTGATATTTTCTCCGTTCCCTTGCCGCGTGTATTTATACGATTATTGCCTGTCCTCGTTAATTTTTATGGCCGTTTCCATTTTCATTGAGGACATTGTGACAAACGTTACAACGAATATTATTGCAGTAACACTTTTTATCACCGTCACCCCTATCGGTAAGTACTTATCGGCGTCGTTTGTTTAAACCGTTGGCTGTCTAAGTTATTTCTTGGATTGCGTTGTACTAAAACCGAATTCTGGCGACAATCAATTTTCGGTGACAACTACCCAGTGGCAGAGCACAAATTTATTCTTGGCGTTGATTCCCCATCTCCATTTAAATATCGTTAGTTGCGAATACGTGACACGTGTCTGCCTAATGTATGATTAGCTGGGCGGTTATCGTTCGTGGAATTTCGGCGAGATCTTCTCGAGTTAGTACTCTCGCAAAATATGGTGGAAGAAAGGTGAGGTACACGTGTGAGGTGTGCCGAACAGATTGCTCGAAGATATGTGAAAAGTTGAGGGAACGCGATGCGATATCCCGCGCATATTGGCCAAGAAAATAAAGAAACTCCTCGGACCCGATAGCCCTCGTGGAGAAAATGTTCCGAGGTATCATAGGACCGACTATTACCAGCGAAACGGGCAAACTTGGAATCCCTCGATACCGATTGTTACAAGCTTATAAACTGTCCGGCGGAGGATCGAACGTACGAAACGGGCAAAGCTGGTCGGGTTTCTTCGGGTTTCGTGCACAACATAGAAACGACAGGACGCGACGCGACCGAACTGCTGCAACCTGGCTCCCGTTAACGTTACCCTACCCTCTACGACGGGCAATTTGTTGTCCACCTGCTGAGGAAAGCTTTGCCCATTCTACGAAAGCACACTCCGCTATCTTGCATCCCCATCCCTCCTCCTCGCGATTCAACCCCATCCTCGCTCCTGCTCACCCTAACAGCTGTAAATAAAGCTGACCGATGCCGATAATAACGACCTTGCACTTTCGGTTTCCTTATCACACTTTGTACAGCGCCACGTACCCTAAGTAGTTCACTGACAAATTAGCAAACGAGCACACGTGCTTGGAGTTACAACCTAATCGCCACGGAACGATTACCTACTACATTTTTCCAAGCTTGATTGACAGAGTTCTGAAGACCCGTTCACCGTTTTCTTTAAACGATACGTACAAGCTCGCTGTTCGTTTACTTACTTTTTACCCGAGAGAAATATACGAGAATGGGAAGAACGTTGATTGTCCCCCTAAGCTATGCAAAATAGACCATCTATCGGATCCCGACGCATACCCGCGCCGTTTGTACGGTGAAATAGGAAAAGCTGTGAAAGCAAACACATTTACGACGCTAACGAAAGTAACCTGGGAATACGCGGACTCGCAATTTTCCAGAAACTCCAAGTGACTTTCTCAGACTTTGCTCCTAGAAGCGACTATGGTTCGCAGCGCGACCTTATTACAACCTCGCACTGTGCATATACCTTTAATCCCCGTTTGCTTATGCAATGAATTTCGACGAAAGGCAAACGGTGTTAACTTAACGTATCAATTTGCACGACGATTCTACAATATACATATGCTTTAAATGCTTTAATCAATCACGAAGTGGGTTGTGTAGGAAAAGTAGGTATACTGTTCGCGACTTTGGTATTTAAATGCCTTCCGCGTTACTTCTCCGCGAGCACAGAGTCAAGAGGAGAGAGTCGAGGACTCGCGAGCTTGATTCACGGCAACACTAGTTCATAGAAAAGTCAAAGTACCGAGAAACGCGGAAGTTCGATCGATTCGGGGGGATTCGACTGACAAACGCGCCGCGATCAATCAAGCGTCATTCAACGACCATAATGAAATAACATGCGACGAACAGGAGTTTTTTTTTTTCCACCGGCAAAGGGACGAGTTACATACGTCAACGATTTGGCTCGCTGAATGGCCATTCAATGATTTTTAACGAACAACGGAATGGAGAGGAAAACGCAAATTCCCCCAAAGCAGCGCGTCTCCCTCTACTTGGTTTGTCTATTCACGTCATGTCGTACGTAGACAAATCAATGGTGTAATTAGAGCAGGGGTGTCCTCGGTCGGTTTCATTGTAAATTTAATTGCGTTTAGCTATCACTGATAGTTCTACCATGCAACTGCATTTACCGATATATATGTACCTCCTAACTCTGAATCTGTTACGGCAAAACTAACACAAGCAAAAGTCATTGATGCTGGATGCGTGCACGGTGCATCCACTATTCGGAAAAACGTAAAGAAAATGAACCGAGAACGAGAATAAGAGAAAGTAACATTTATCAGTGAATAGAAACACGGCCGAATTCGAGCGGGTTAAAGCACGCGTGCGCCGTGCAACGGCAGGGTAATATGTGGGATTTTCGCGGCGGGGATGCGGATAAAAAAGGCAGCAGAGGAATGGAAATAATGTTCCAAAGCAGAGTAGACTATTCTACCTATGTGCGGCACGGCTGCTGGTGCTTCTTCATTTTTTTCTCGAAACAGGGACCGGAAGTATGCGTGTATACGCCGGAGGTAAATTCTTGTTGACACGAAAGGAGTTGAGAAACGGGGACAAAAGTGCTCAATTTAGCTGCAACTTTCACGGCCCCGAATTCATATGAAAATTATTTCTCGTTACAGCTACCGGCCATTAAAAATAAACAATAAGGTATCGCCTGGGTAAGAAGCCGCGCAATTAACCTATACCGCGCTTCCAGACGGTTATTGATGACTCTTTAGTGTTTATGGTCTGAACTGAGCTAACCAACGCAGTTTCAGAGTTCCCGTTAAAAAGTATACCACGCGAGAACACTTGGCCAACGATAATTTAGTTAACTGCGCGATGCTTCGCGCCGAAAGCTTTACGTTTACGGAGTGTGTTATTTTACACTATTTTGAATTACAACGGTCGGAACGGAGAATGGTTCGTTACAAGTCTGCGGCGAACTTTCCGAACGGTGGATAGTTTTCCATGGATAGAACCGGAAACAGTTCAGGAACGCGTTGATAAATTTCGTGAAACATTAATGTAAATATCGTACGGTGCAACGGCGTACTTATTAACATGCGTCTCATACATATATGTATACATAATGCTTTGCTTGAACGCGAAGCTGCATCTTCCGATTCGGCCCCGGCCGTTTCCAAGAGAAGTCGTTATGCAAATTTTCGGCCAGTATCAACAACGATCGTAAATTGCGGTTAGACGCGTTTTAACTTTGGATAGAAATAGGACAATCTTGTCTTAATTGCGTAAACACGAATCTTGTATTGTAACGCGTGGGTACATTGAGAAATCCCTTTAAATTACACCAAACCGAAGTCGTCGAAGTCAGAGTCGAATGTATCCTGTATCGCGATGGATCGAGAAAAGCAGGAAAGGTGAAGGAAAAACAAGTAACAAGGCAGACAATGAATATGCGTTTTAAATAAACATTTCTCACAAGTCCTCAAAAACTTGTCCCCGGCCCTCCTTGCTTTGTGCATCATTCTATACCACAGAGATTAAAGTCGCGCAGAGCATGTTTCATTACAAGTACGGGAACTGTGATTCCGATAAATTATGCAAAGAGCCTAGCCGTCGAGAATGTACATGCTAGCCCTGCGAGACGGGAACAAAGCGATATCACGGCCGACTCTATAATCACGGAACATTATTCTTATTATCTCTGTTTCCCGTGGCGAACGCAAATTAAGCTGTAAAACTTTGAAAGAAAGTACAAGTCTCACATTAAATATGTTCCCTCTACGCGCTCCTATTATGCTTATTAATTATTCGATCGTTCTCATTTGCACGTTGAACTTCGCGTCACTGGTTCTTTTTAAAATTTAAAGTCATTCGCGAATAGAGCCGCACTACCTCGAAAACGATACACTTTAGAAGATCGTTGTAGACAGCTTTCTAGTACACGTCCCGCTCTCCAATACGCAGGAGCATGTACACATGCGAGTAAGACTATGCTGGAACGCGTTTCCCTACCGAGAAACACTATAAATACAAAATGTATGCAAACCGTAGCGGAAACATGGCAAAGTCGGATGACAGGGCGGAGTAAAACTTTGCATTTTAAGAGACGAGTAGCGTATTGAAATTCCTAAAATACTGCATCCACCTTATATCACGCTGAACTCGGTTCGACGTACATACATATGTATACATACTTGGCGATGCGTACAAGGCCGCATGCATGCAACCGTTTCCTCACCATCTCATCAATTCTATCCATTTTTCCCTCTGTTAGCATCTCCGTTTCAGTGGTGATCACACCCTCCGAGATGAATAGCCGTCGCAAATGCTCACTAGGATGCTCTCTAATCTGAAGGGGAAATCGGATTATTCTTGATAGCGTGCTCTGGAGGTAGTTGACTGCGCAGTGGGTTACGGTGAAATTACGAAGATCAGTGGAGGATGGGGGGAGGTCAGAAGTTAAGATGGAAACAATCAGTGGGAGCCCAAAGGATTTCCCGTTTTCGCGCGAGGCTGCAATGAAGTTTGAAGGGGGTGAATGTCGCGTTCCCTTCGACAATTTGCTCTCTATACAGTTCGGATTTCGATGTAATCCAGAGGGCTGGGGAACGTTTGACCACGCGCCCATCTAACCACTCGCCATTACCTCGAGTGGGCTCGCGACAAACTTCGATCGTTACCGGTGGTTTGTTTTCGCTCGCAACTCGCCCGGGCATTCCTTATTATCAGAGTTTCGAGATTTCAGTTCGCTCTCATTACGGATTCAGCGCGAATCGCTACGCCACTTACGCCCAATACGTTCCCTCGGTACGCTCCAGCTTCCAAAGGTAATCCAATTATCTCGCGATAATTACTCCCGGACTGGCTGCGACGCGACGATGCATCCTCCTTGTCCCCATCCGATGTCGCGTTACTTCTTCTATCTACGCTTTTCATCGGTCAGATGCTCCTGGCCATTCTAAGGATATGTTTATGCTGGAGCTGCGATAATAGCGAAGAAAGAGAAATATTTCTTTCTCGACGCTTTTATCATTTGTCATTTATATAGTCATCTCGCTCTAATCGTCGCTCTGATCGTTTATCGCAGCTCCAACATAAAAGTACCCTAATGCATTCAGAGAAGATGCTGCTCTATTTTCTATCGCGCTAGAACTTCGCGGCACATATATTTCTACGTCTGAAATACTTGAATGCAGTTGCGTACACAATACGCTGCCGAAAATATCAGGGATCGAAAAAGTTCTCGAACCCTCGTTTTTAAAAAATTCTGTTAGAACTTATATGTTTCGTTTAAGAAAATATCTGTTCCTGTGGAATTTTTATTGAAAAAAATGTTACCTTTAGGAACTGAAAAGTGTTCTCATGGAACAGATATTTCAGAACCTATAGATATAATAAAAGTTCCATGGAAACAAGTTAGGCATTAGAAAGTT
Source organism: Andrena dorsata (assembly GCA_929108735.1). NCBI lineage: Eukaryota > Metazoa > Arthropoda > Insecta > Hymenoptera > Andrenidae > Andrena > Andrena dorsata. The sequence goes on along the minus strand of OV815488.1, from coordinate 77,014,698 downwards.
TATTTAAAAAAGTTTTCATATGATAAAGAAAAGTACTAAACTATTAGGTACCAGTTTTATTTAACAATATAATATTATATTATTTATTGTTACAACGATTGAGAACTTTTTTAATATTGGTGAACAAAATATCTGTGCCTGTTATAGAAAATTTTTTATTTTTGTATTTTATAAGTTCCATTCCAACTAGAACCTTTATTTTCAAGAACTTTTATTTTATTGGTTCCTCTGAGAACTTATAATGTGAGAACATTTTTAAAAAAGTTCCGCGGTCTTTGTTTTAAATGGAACCTATTGAAAAGTTCCAAAACTTTTTCGATCTCACTCAAAATTCTAGTTATGACGCTGTGTCCTAAGCGTACGTTGCCGTAAAATGGACTGAACACATGTGTTCGAACCAAGGTAACACGAGTCGCGTTTACAACTCTAGATATGTTTAGTTACGGAAGGATGGCCAATCAGTATAATTAGACTAATAGGAAAATGATCAGCAATCAGATTAAAAATTAATATACGGTTGCATTACTTACTACTGTTATTGGGAAAACTGCGCTTGTAATTGGAACCAATTTATACACTGTTTAAGATTTTCTACACCTACATTCCGTACATTTGCCTTGACATACATTGATCTACGATGGCGTCGCGTCGCCGAAATGTAACAATCGTTATTAACTATGCTATTAGACGATTAGATAACTTCCAATGGATAAATGTCTTTCCCTATTTCTTTTGAAGCAATGAACCCCTGGTATGCGTCATCTTGTCCAGCGATGGACGAAATGTCAACGATAATGGTAAAAAAAGATAACGCGGGTTGTATAAAAGCGCCGTAAATTTTTGTAACTGGAACTACTAGCTTCGAACTCGCAACGACAGTACCTAAGTGAAATTCACAAAAATGAATCACCGAAGCCTCGCACTCGCTGTTCTGTTCTGCGCAGTTTTCTGCTTCATGTCGGTAAGAATCCTGCAATCACACTATTAAATTGAATATCTAACACTTGGACATGCAAGAAGAAAGCAATGCTTTTGCCTACCCTCTCAATGTTTTGCATTCGAGTTGTTTTCATCCTGTATCGTAATTTTCTGTTTATTTCACCTGTCGTCTGCGATGGTAACTACAATCTGGCAATGCAATGGTACAGTCGGTGAACGTCGAAGCAAGCTCAATACAGATTAAAACACCCATCAGCGACCTGTCAGCATCGGCCAGTATTCAGTCCGATAATGTAAGTGTAAATTATTATTACTCGGTACAATGTCATATCGTGATGTTTTAACCATTATATAATGCAATTTGTATAAAAGGAGTAGGATATGAGGATAATTGTTAACTAAATTTTCTATATGTTTAGTTCTTCCAAAAAGTAATACCGATTATGATGCGTATTTTCGCTGGACCAGTAACTGCACGAATAATTCTGACGACTTTGATAGAAATCGGTGAAATACTTCTGGCCTCTGGAATTATTCTGTAAATAACTGCAAATGTGTTATATGCTGGCTCTTTAAAATTAAGTGAAATACAAATGTGTGGTGCATAGCAGAACTTGGGTTTTCCTTGCGGACCATGCCTTCATTTTTACTTCATTCCTACTAACGGCGCGGCGATTCCAATTTTCCCTATATAATCGTACCTTCACCCGCGAAATTAAAATCACTCCTGGGACCAACCGCGAGAAAAGCTCTCGATTTCCCGATGTCTCGACGACTTCCACCTCGGGCTTTAGCTCTCACCACCGGTGGAACTAGTTTCTACAATTAGTAACGAGAAAGTTTCTTAGCGGAACGTACCTACATATGTATGCTGTTGACTCGGGAAAACTTTGAAACTCCAAGTAAAAGCTCTTTAAATATAACCGACTTTAAACGCGACACCGCCAAGCGAAGATGAATGAAAACACAAATGACGCAGCAACGTGAAATCGTCTGATATATACATATAAAGTCGAAAGTACAAAGAGGAGGGGCGATGAATAAAATATTTGGCACAACCACTTTTCTCAACGAAGGCACTGCACATTGTCGAGTTTACTACCGTCCAACGAAAATACCCGGATAAAATTAGGTATACGCAGAAGTGCGAGATTCCTCCAGCAGCTGATCGATCGATTGCAAAATGTTAGAATCGCATATGGGCAGGTATTTCTTGCACGACGCGTTCAACGTTTCCGCCGAAATTCCGAACACGGCGACAATTTCGAACACAGCGCGTTCGACGACATTTCGCAACTATACAAGTCGCAAATGTACGTTTCCAACTATTACAGACAGAATAGAAATAGGAAAAGGAACGCTTTACCGTTCAACGAGCGAATTGTTCTGGAAAAGTGGAGACTAAACCGTTGGACGTGGGAAAAATACCATCTCGTCTTATGACAAATCGTAAACGAGTATTGTACAACTGTCGCGAGAATACACGAAAGTTGCGTAGCGAAAGGTCCATTCAATTGGATCGCATGAAGAATCAACCTGGTTACCTAATATTACAAGTACCTGTGTAACAATTTCGTAACTAACAAAGGTCGCTTAAAACGGTACCTACATAATTCTGCGCAAGTAATTACGTCCCTTTTCGATTGCACCCATAACGTCGATAGTGGCGTCAGTTTTATTGATTTCTCTGGAAAGTGAAATAAAAATTTCTACGATGTAATACCTAACTGCATCGAAGGAAACGGGTATAATGTACACATAGAAAGCGAAGGGTGGAACGCTCGCATATGGACGGATGTGGAAGGTATACATATAGTTGAGCAGGCTATCTGCTCTATTCGTTGGCTGCTCTTTTGTATTCAGTAGTCGGTATTCAGTGGCGAGTCGATGGCTGCTGTGTTTGGCCAGGATTTTGACGTTGATGACGAGGGATGATAGATGCGTCCTGCATCCATTACGAAAAGTTGGACCAGAGAGATCGAGAGGCAGAACGTTGCGCGATTGCTGATGCCGTCTCGCGGAACCTCCACAACCAACGGGATATGTACACACATACGTTCCTCCGCTCTTTCTCCGCCTTCAACTTTATACAATAGACGCCGCTAAAAATTCCATGTTATATTCCCCTCGGTCCCTTTTCTGCCAGTAACGCCGCGCCGTCGAGCGTGATACACTTGTTTACCCCCCGCGCGAAACTACCCTATTTTTCCCCCAATATAACGCTGACATAGATGTACGGTGGGGTTAGGGAGAAATGAATAATCCTCATTTCATGGACCAAGTTCTCCTTACTACTTAATTGTCGTACCGTTCGAATAGTTACCATAGATGTGTCTCTAGCGTGTACGTTTTCGTTGGTCCATCGAAACGAAAGATAGAATAATGGAAGAAAGGTGTACCACAGTGTCCACAGTGGAATCGTACAAAAACCGTACCTACCTCTGATTCGCTAAATAAATAACAGAGAGGAAACGCGCGTGATTATTTTGTCGAGGTGCAGGAGAAATAGGGGCATAACGCGTGACGGGGATCTAACGAAACAAATTGAATTTCACCTCCTCTCATCTAAATTGCTCAAAAGTGCTGCCCTATTGCGATCCGGAATAATTGTCTCTGCAGAAACAAACAGCTTCTGTTTTCATATTTCCGCATCGGTGCGATTCCTACATTTTCCTGTCCCGTACCCACAACCTGTTTGTCATTTTAGCATTTCGTTTTTATGATTGCAGCTCTCGGAATCAATGGTCGTCGCGCGTAGACCTCTTTCGACTGAAAAGCCATTTCCAAGTGGCGTATTTTAAGCCCCCTTTCGAAGGTGGAGGCAAGTAACAAAGTTGCTTTACGATGCATCGATATTTGTAAAGTTTCCAACCAACAAGTTTAATGGAGTCTAGATAGCGAGAGCTCGTGCGTGTTAAGGCTAAACGAAAGGGACAAGTTAGAGACATGGAACGGTTCCGAAGAGAGTTCCCGTGTAGACGCAAAGGACTCTGAGAAAGAGCGACTCAAACTGTCTAAGGAGCTTTAACGCTTCCTGCAAAGATGAAATAAAGTGAAGCAGACGCATTAGTAGCGCGTCGCTTATCGATTTCGCGTGTAAGGTGCAAGATGTACCTAAGGTATGTTAAATGCGACACGAGCCACCTACCTAATTTAAACGAAAAACCTTTTCGACGTTAACCCTGCCCCAATTGTATTATACCGGGCGCTTCGTAGCTGTCATCTTCTATTTGGGTGTGAGTTTTATCATTTTTTACAACCAATCATCGTTCTCGCAGCTTTCGAAACTCCATCTTCCCCTTCGTGTAATACGGTGCAAGTTACAAAGACCGAGTGGAAGTTGAACTGTGAAATTTTTAGCGTGAAATCGCGTGCACGCCATTTCTTAAACATCCTGTAGAGTGTAGACCGTAGGCAGTAACTTGGGCCACGTTCCGCGTAATTGATGCAATTCATATTCATAAGCCGGAATCAGAAATGGCGAAGTAGGGTGGCTGGCGATGATGAATCCGAATATATCGGAAGCAGTGAAATAACGCAGTCTTACGTTGAATGCGCGAAACGAACAGGAAGGAACGATAATTTCTGGGCGGATGGAAGGGGAAAAAGGACAGTACGTTATTACGTGTCTACAGTATCTAGTCACTGGTAAATATGAATGGCTTTAATATTCCGTAAGCACGAAGGCGCCACTTTTTAAAGTTCATGCATACCTCGGACGTGACCGGAAAATATTACAAAGCCCTGCGGAAGCCCGCCGAAAGGAAGTAGACCTCTATGCCAGATAAGAAGCTGCGCGTTTCCCTCAACTCTTTACCCCGCGATCTTTGGCATTTCTATCCCATCTTTCTTCGTCGTCACCTCTCTAATTCACCACTTTTATAATCACACCATCATCTTGCAACCGCGTCGCGCGTCGTTTTTCAAAACATCTGTCAAATCGAAATTTTTAAACGTGCAAGTTGTAACATCGCTATTAATACCGGTTCTATTGCGAATAACAGAGATCTAAACTAACGTGAACACAGCCTGTTGCTACCTGAAAGTTGTAGCTCTATTTAAATGGCACGATACAAAATCTTGCGGTTACTTATCGCGTTTCTGTTGAATTTTTCAAGTATTTTCCTCGTGTAACGTAAACGCGGATAGGTATTTAAAGGATTGCATTTATGCTTTCTCTTTCGAAGGGAAATTTACTCTAGACATTTACTTTAGATCGACGCAGATGTGGGGCCAAATTATTCCGAAAAACAATAGGTGGGAATTGCGTAGATTAAGACTGATCGTGTTAAAATATTATGTACGTATGACAATTACGAGGCTGCAGGTATACAGCTTCGTTCGTGCAACTATGCAAATCCGTTTGAATAGAGCCTCGTCCGAGATGACCAGCACACGCGGCTACAACGAGATTTTTCAGCGTCCCGAACAAATTGCGCGGGATAACGATCTCAAAATTAAATTCTCCATCGGGCTAGAGGTTACGCGGATAATGAGTTCCGCAGTATGCCGAACTTTACTTAATAAAAGAACTGTTCTTACCAGCACCAGGGAAAAGTGCAAAGAATAGCGCATACTATCCACCTGCTAGCATTCTTTTTCTTTTATATATATATATATATATATATACAACTCGAGCACACGATTACATGGTGCACTTTCGACAAACTCGGTGACCCAAGGTTCACTTTATATTAGCTCGCCAACCCCAGGCTTTGGCCTTAGCTAGCGTCTGTCTTGCTTTTCACTGAAGCGAATCCTCTTAATAAACGGACAGTACTGCTTATTGGCTTTCGCGCGACAACGCGATCCGAATCTTCGACGACGTACGTATAATCGAATAACGAACTCGAGGATCGCGAATACTTTCATTGCGGATGACCGTCTTCCACGTAATACGATGCTCTGCAAATAGGTGCAACGAACGTTGGCCACGATGCGGTCTCGTTGGCTAGAATGGTTCGTTTGTCGAAAGCGCACCGGTTACCGTCAACTTTATATCAACAGATGTGCAATAAATCAACGGCTGTCGTTTGCGAAATTGATGAACAGCGAAATATACTTTCAGCTATTAAGCTTATCTTCGTCGTATCCATTCAGTTGTTCTTTTTTTATTCATGTTAAACGAGTTATAGACGATTAAATAAATTCCAGTGGTCAGTTATAGAGCCGGTAACGTTCAATTAGACTAATTAGAGAAAGCGTCGCGACGAATGAACCGACGCGAAACACAAATCACTCACACTTGAGACCGTCCGCGCGTATTTATATATTTAATAGGAGCCTGACCGGCGGGGCTCGGCTCGGCGCGGCGGCCCCCGCCTTAATTCAAAGCAATTTACATTTCACATGGTCGCAGGAGCGGGGCTGGCTTAGCGCCGCCATTTGTCTTGGTTGAATTTAATTTCAGCTTGGCCAAGTAAAGTGGCACTTATTCTTACAAACACCAGCGGACATTCGAGCACCATTCCAACATAGTCGAGAGTAGTCATCGCGCTCGGTCGTTGTCTACCCCTTGGCATTTTATTTATCCCCGTATTTACGCTTCGTCGGGCAGCTTCGGTAGATATATTCTGTGATCGACACACGGCCAAGGTACGAACAAGGTTAACGAGCAACGCTGGATTTTCCCATGCATAAGTAATGCGGTCTTTTCGTAGATCGAGCAATAAAACAATACGTAGAACGACCACGAGTCGAGCAATTTGCTTACATCATTATTCGGTTCGAGTTGAAAAGAACGGAAGTAATGCGAAATAGCTTGCCATACCTACATGGAGGGGAAGCTATTGATGTGCAAGCATAACAGGGCCAAAGATGATCTCGAAACTTTTGCCGAGGAAGCTACAACATTACGAGGATGTCACAAGACGATAGCATCGTGTAGATATTTCACGAGGTAAATTAAAATCGCTACGGGCCTTGACAAAGTACTCGGAACGCTTGCTTACAAATATGAATGTGTATCGGGCGATGTATCAGCAATTAACTGTTCGCAACAGATATGTGTTTACGCTGGTAAACTGTAAGAAGAGCAGTTGCTACCATTTAAGAGGGAAACCCTATTTAGGACGCTAGGAATAAGGTAATTCTTGGGATTTTTTTCTAAGAAACTGTTAAGCGGATCTCTTCCAAACTTTCAGGGTATTTTAGTTCACATTCATACAATAAAAATATATATGAACACGTTTGTTAGGACTCGCGCGCCGGAGATGCAAATTGACGATTGTAATGGTGCCCCATTTCTTCCTTGAAATAAAAAACCAAGGATTTTCTTATTTCTAGTATAATTACATTTAAAAGTTCGCAAATTGGTGAGACTTGAAAGAAAATGTTACGATTCTGCCTGAAGATATTTCGTACTATTTATGGAAAAAGAGTTGTTCATTTCAATTTATTTATCAATGTCCCAGGTTCATCGACAATGTAATTTTACTAGAAATAAGAAAATACTTGATATTTTATTTCAGGGAAGAATTTGGGCCACCATTACAATCGCCAATTTGCAACTCGGGCGCGCGAGTCCTAACGAACGTGTTCATACCTATCTTCATTTCTACCGTACACTTTGTAACGTAAAAATGAATATTTATTGTTTAAAGGTGAACTAAAATACCCTGAAAGATTGGAAAAGATCCGCTTAACAGTTTCTTAGAAAAGAATCCTCAAGAATCACCTTATTCCTAGCGTCCTAAATAGGACTCCCCCCTTAAATGCAGTTGCTAAACGATACATACTTATGTGTAATTATATAGAGTGCCTCGTTCTCGAGATTATACGTAGTACTGTCAGTTGTCGGGAACCTCATTACATTTAGACTTATTTAAAAAAAATGTTACATATATCGCGCGTTCGCACCTTCTAGTGACCACTCGCCGCGATCATCATATTGTTTTGTTGTGCAGGGAACCTCAGACGTATCCCTTTTTTCGCAGCACGTAATTTTTCAGGTAAAAAGTAAAATAGTTTTTCTTAACATGGGAAAGAGTAAGAAACCTGAAACACCAGCGTTCAAGGAGTAGATCAACAGAACGCGAAGAGGAAAACAAAAAAACGGTAGACTTTTCTTATCGGTCCGGAGGTCTTTTCAACCAGTGGGCACACAAACCTTGAGCAAATGGGTAAAATCATTGCTAAAAATGGCAGGCGTGGACACAATACGTGCACGGCCTACAGCACTAAGTAGACTCGCGGCTGTATCCGCAACCACTAGGAAACGAATAGATATAAGTACTATTAGACGCACTGCACGTTGATCTGATCACTCGCAGACCTTCGCAAAATTCTAGAACAGACCAATTCACCAGTCGCACGAATATTTTGCCTTAGCTGTTTTAGGACCTAATAGATACCGAGTAAGAGAAAGGAATCGAGCATCACACAGGCTCTGAACATCTACGTGCAATCTCGAGAACGAGGCGCTCTGTATAATTATACGATCGAACGAATTTACTTGTACGTGAAGTTCGATTGTAACTATATTGAGCGCCTCGTTCGAAAATGATTACATCCCACCCGATTTAAACCCAAAAATGTAAACCAAAAAAAAAGCGTGTGTGATGTCTCCCGCTCCGTCTCAAGTCAAGCTAAAAATATGATGAACGCGGCGAGTGGTCGCTAGGAGCAGGTGCGAACGCACGATAGGGCTACACTAGGGCTGGGACTATTCGAATAATTTAATATTCGAATATTTTACAAGTATTCGAATGCTACGAATAAACTTCGAATATTTGAGTATTCGAATGTTATTATTCGATGAAGGAGGTCATTTAAAGAGGGTCAAAATTAGTTTACAAGATTTCACCATGACAAATGAACCTAAAGAACTTGATTTATAATTCACACCCTACTATTCGAATACATCAGTATTCGAATACTTAAATATTCGAATAGTATTGGAATACTTGTATATTCGAATTATATTCGTCAAATAATTAAGCAACTGAAGTATTCGAATATTCGAATACCGAAAAATTCCACAAATAGTCCCAGCCCTACTCTAAACGTTGTGAGGTTCCCGACAACTGACAGTACTACGTGTAATCATCTTCGAACGAGGCGTTCAATATAATTACGATCGAATATCGCGTACAAGTAAGTTCGTTTGATCGTATAGTTATTGCTGGAAAATTCACGAAACGCAAGGGGGTTTGAATGGAGCGACAGGCTTAGCATTCTGTCCCGAAAGATTGCGCTAGCGGCTAGACCGCAAGCGGCAGCTTTCTCCTTCCAAGGGGTTGAAGTATAACAATCTCTTGTCGTCCATTTTTAGAAGGAACGGGCGTCATACGTTAAAATTAACGGAGCAAGATGAAAAGGAGAAGGAACATTTGAATGCAAACGGCGAACCGCGTCAGACACTCGACGTTTCAGCGGAACACCAAGACAACGTTTGATTAGCATTTTCATCGCATCCCAAAAGTTTCGAGTTCTTAGAAAATTCGAGATTACAAATTTTCATTAAAAACTTTCGACACCGATTTGCATAAGTATTCGCTGTTGTCTCGCACGCCGTGCCGCAGACTATGGGGCACTAAACTTCCCCACATCCCTTCGATCTCTCCTTCTTATCACTTATCTACACCCTACATACTCGAATTAATACCAAGCTAACAAACTTCGAAACTTCATTCATGGATAAAATGATGATTATTCCATGGCGAAGCGAATTCGCCTAATTTTACCTCGAATTTGCCCTCCATTTTTCTACCATTAGGAAACACGTTTCCGATTTCATATTAATCCAGTGTAGCCGATACAACGAAAGCTTTATTTAGAGATCCCAACGGTTCGTGCAAGTAAATTAAATCAACAATTTCTGCCCACGTCACTGTACAATTAATTAATTGGAAAAATATCGTTAGAAGTACGTTTACCTGACAGAAGTGTATTCAAAATATGTCGTCGGTCACTTCAAACGACTCGTCGCACGCGCGTAGACGACGTAAACGAGGTACACGCCAATCAGTTTCTGTGCAGTTGGAAAAGAACAAAGCGTGAAGTTTGCAGTGGTATGTCAGCGAAGTCAAAGCAAACATAATGTCGGATATTTTACATTTCCAACATTACCAACTTCGTGGAAGCAGACACATACAAGTTCCTTTGCGATGCATGCAGTCATGCAATCTTTACACATGACAGATCTAATGGAATGTCAACACGATCCATGCACCCGCCCAGCTGTGTTTTTGATCATTATCGAACAGCAGGCAGGCTTCCCCGATCCGTGATGCAAATAAAAATTCCTGCACAACGAGTCGCACTACTGTTTTCTGTCTGCATGTGCGTCACAAGAATTTCGAAGGACACCCAAAGCGTCCAGATAACGTTATTCAGGGTAAATTATTCATTCCTGAATAGTTGCAATTTGACGAATTCGAATAACATTATCACTTCCCGGAAAGACATTTGCCTGCATTAGCATGAAACGTTACATCGGACATGTGTGTAAACATAGGTACTTTGAAAGTCTACACATATGAAACAGAAATGAGATTCACAACTGTTGGTATCACTACCGTCCTCGCGATTAGTCTGTTACCGGCTGGGAACCAATTCGAAAACTGCCCTCGTTAGTTGATTTATAAAACTGATTTCGCATTGCTACTGCATACTGAAATAAATTGACGCCCCTCGAGGAGCATTCTGCAGGTTCTTCATCGCGCAACTGAACCACGTAATAACGTTGCAGCGCGCGGCAAATGTAGAAACTCGGATGAGCTAGTCTGGACTGGGGAGAGAAGGTCTCCTATTGCGGCTGGTTTACGGTCGCAACTTCTGTAGGGAATGAATATTTTTTTTTATCCCAGGGAATAATGTTATCGTCGGTTTACGCGCACAGTGTCGAGGGGGGATTGGTTTCCTGAAGCGAGTTGCTTGGCTAGTGCGCTCTCAGAACTTGGGCCCTTTTCACGGATCATATCACTTGATTCGAGCCTAACCCGTAACGCGCGTGTCTCGTGCCGCGCCGCCTATCGCAGGGTGACTCTTTGATTTATTAAAGCCCACGGTTCCTCCTCGTTCGTATCGTATCCACTTATCGAGCTGTCCCTGTCCCTGTCCCCGAACGATCTGTTTAACGTGCGCATAAAAGCGTCCTCGTACTTTCCCTTGCCCCAGGGGCAAGTAATTTCCAAGGGATTTCGCCGTCTGTTCGCACCACTGCTTCCGAGAGGGAACGAATCACCGTGCCGAACTGTCCTCGCGATCTTGCTGCCCGATTTATCTATGATCCACCTATAGAATCCCCGTCCCCGCACTACGTTCTCTCGATTACGGATCGTTAAATGCGCCGAATAATTCCTCGCGAGACAAAGGTCCTTCCTTTCATACCTTTCTATATAGGCCACTCTAGCTTTACTGGGTTCACGGATGTATTCTTTTTTTTTTCTTTAAATTCAAAACACAATGTCGAGAGACCTATACTTTAGTTTCGTTTCTTTGAAATTCGTTAACGTAAAAGTAAGTGCCTTCTACTGTTACCACTCCCATTATTATCTCTAGCGACAAGTTCCCTTTACTATGTAGCATATGTAACAGCGTATGTACATAATTATTCTTGCGGGGGACAAGTATACGATACGTGGCTCAACCGGTTTCGACAGTTCTCTGATATTTTAGATTTACAAACATGCATCTCCTCTGGGAGGTAGTAGCGTATGATAAAATATTATGCCGCTTACAACTCAGCGTATTTACAAATGTTCCAGTCTTTATCTCGGACAGTTTGTAGTCATGCTGTTTTTACCCTGACACTCTCGAAATTCTGGTTAATTGAAGCCGATTCCTTTAATATGTATCTAATACAGGATGTTTGGTTGCGTGTCCGAGAATTTCGTTTCAATCTCGGTAATTCTGTCAGTTGCTCTGGCGACACATGAAGTTTATGCCACTATTGAAATCAAACGAACCGTTAACTACAGCTGTCCAACAAGCGTGGGCATTGTTCACTCTATTTGCTACCCTATGCCGAACATGTTTCTTTCAAATATTCTATTTTTTACCGCGTACTGTTGATCCAAGTGGACTGTCCAAGTTCATTTCAGTGGTTAATTTTAGCTCCGTATCAGCAGTACGACATCCTTAGTTTAACTTACATGTCAAGTTTGTTAATTCTCTTATACGGAATATTTTTGTGCTCCGGTGTTTGAACAGTTGCGTTCGAACTGTAATAAAAAATACGTAGGAACGTTATTCATATCTGCTGAAGACCATGTCTGAAAAGAATCTGTACAGAAACATTTCTGTATTTCACCCTGTAACTATATCAAGTCTAAAAATTGTATTACTTATAGATATTATATAAAATTGATAAATAATTTAACAGAATATAGCCCGTCAAGGTTTCGATGAAAAAGAAATATGTCTTGTCTACCGCATTGTTATTTTTTCGAACAAAGGGACCCGAGCAGCGCATTGTTCGCGCAAAGGTGCGATTTCACGTAAATCGTTAAAATTGCTTTGGAAACAAAACTCCGATGCGTTCCATTTTTATCCACCGTTTAACGCGCAGACTTTCATGAAAAACCGAAACAATTAACTTCGTCAAAACCGATACAATGCTGGCATGCGAGCAGAGATTCTATGGAAACCTCGATCTTTTGTAACTTACCTCAATCAACAGACTTCCGTAAATTCCATTTAGTTTGAACTTTCAACGCGAAAGTCCATTGTGTCCCTCTGTAAAATTAGCAGACTGCTTTAGTCAATTAATTCAGCAAACAACTTAAAAGAAAACAAACATGCAACGCGAATGAATTGGGCGCAGTTTGCTTCACAGCTCGGACAGACTTACATTTTTTATTGCACCTTCATGAGAATGTGTTTGTGAATATGAATACAACCACGATATACAGTAAATCCCCGTTATGAGCCCGACGAACGGAGCTGGCGGCGGCTCGTAGCGCGTTGTGGACACTATTCCGCGCGGCCAATAACGCGAGTGAGAAAACACAAGAGCGAGCGAGAGGAAACGAAAGAGCCTCTCGCTCGTTCCCTGGTTCCCCCACTCTCGTCCGAAGGATTCCTAGAAATGGTGGGGATAATCGCAGGGCTTTAAGGGGAGGGAGCCTGGTGTAGCGGGTTGAAGAAATCAACTTTTTTGCATAATTCAATAGTTAAACATCACGATAATATTCTCACAAAGCCGCAAAACGAAATTCGAACAATTAAAGCGGATATAAGGTAAATGTCCCAATTAGCGACCATGTCCCAATTATTGACACATTATCCATTATATTTAAATATAAATTTTTTTCTGTTCGAAACGGGCGTTAAAAGTATTGGATTCGATTTGTGCTTATTTAAAGTATCTTGCTGACGGTTTCGCTGATGTATATCATAACGTATAATTAAGTAATTAATAAATTTTTTCACGTGTGTCACCTACCGATCCATGAAAAAGTAGTTTCTTGTTACGGAACTTAAAAACGGCCAAATTTTAAGAATTAAGTATTTCTTGCATGAGTATGTTAATGTAAGAAAAATATATACAATAAGTTAAAAATAATTGTAAATTCACTATTTAAAAAAATTGCATCGAATTTTTTACTAAATTCATAATAATTATGGAGGTCAATAATTGGTACTCGTAAAATGTATGAATTCCTCTTATTGACACGAGACGCCATGTCGTATTTCCATCTTGCGTGTTTTTACGTGTTATGTCAGTTGCGTTGTAACCTCAAAAAGTGTCCTCAGAAGATGTCGAATAAAAAGAATAATCGAAGAAAAAAATATTCACAAGGATAATTAGAAAATGCTTTGGCAGCTGTACAAAGTGGCCATAGCATTAAAAGTATCAGCCACTCATATAGCATACCAAAAACGATGTTACTATATAAATATAACTGAAAATTACCGTTAACGAAATCAATGACACGTTATTTCACGCATTATGTACGAGTCAATAATACGGTCCGAAGTAGGTCACTATTTGGGGCGAAGAGAGAATTGACGGTCAAAAATAGGTACACGTGCACCATATAATATATTTATTATTAATAATTATATTCGAACAATTTCATCATAAAAAGGGGCCTTTTTCACACTGGAAAAGAACCAGCCATATGATAGGCTATTAATGAGTAACTGCGACAAATATTTTTAATATATAAATATGTTAGAAAATGCGCGTAAATCTTACAGGGTCACTAATTGGGACATTTACCTTAGCCGGTTTTGCTACGCAGCACCAGCTTACCAGAAGACTTGATAATGTTTTTCTCGAAACAATAATTTTTACAAGTTTTACAATTTGTGGGCAATGTAAGTCCAAAAATATTCAACCAATCGACTTGGCCTTGTGCACGGATATTTGCGAACATTTTCTTCACAGAGCTTATCTATTGACATAATGATATTGTTTAAATAAATAACTTTTTTTACACATTTAAGGCAAAATTTCGTTGGAAAAAGTAAACTTTTTTTTAAGAGGCTGCCATTTGTTCTATTTTGCATCTTTTAAGTTATGAATTTATACGATTTGTGCGTACACTCATAAACTAAACGAAAATAGTTCAATTTTTGGTTTTAGATGAAAGCAAAAGACGCTACGTTTCCCGCAGTGGAACAATTGCGTCGCCAACTGTGTTATTTGCCGCTCATTTTTAATAATTTTTTTTATCTACCTTAACCTGATAGTACAATATCCTGAAAGTTTCAGAAAGATTGATTAAATACTTTCTTGAAAAAAATTCCCCAAAAATGCCTCAATTTTCAGCTACTTACAGGATTTACTGTAATTCTATCTGCTTTTAATATTGTAGATACTCCGTCTGTTCTAGTCATTTAAACTTATCTAATATTTGCGCGACAAATCATATCGTGTTTGACATTATTCTTGTCAGCAAAATCTCCTTAAAATGTCAAAAGTATTTCCATAAAAATAAGGTGTCAAATAGGAAAATGCACTTGTGCTTTAGTGGATGAATTATCGCAGCACTTGCTTTAATTTAGCCACCGACTTTTTGTATTTAAAACGAACAATGCTTTATATTCCACGTTTGTCTAGTTTTGACAATGAAAGGGACAGCCTCAGGTAGTGAGCATAAAAAGTCACATATCATAGCGACGCGCGTTAAGAAAAGTAGCACGTTTCATTTTTTCTACATGCAGTTGTCCGTAAGAACAAAATGAACTACTCTTCATAACGTGCGTCGATAGGATCCTGACACTTATAACGAATTATATCTCCGTATTGGTTGTTTGTAATTCCTTGCGTCATAGTATCTACAGAGCATCGTGCGTGTTTAAGTCACGTACAAACTATTTACATACCTACTAAATGATTGCAAATCGCCTGTTTGGTAGAGCTTAGTTGTAATATTTGCCATCCTATATCACACGATACCACCACTGATTATTTTACGATCGCTTAATCTTGTTTCAGTTCTTACCAACAATCAAAGCATGTGGAAGGCTCTCCTGGCTATATCCTTCTTCGCTGCCGCAGGTAAGAATAAACTTATATAAAATTTCGCAAACTCAAGATTCTCTGGCCAAAAGACGTTTGCATATGGTTATCTGTAAAACTGTAAATCCAATGTCAACGCTGATTGTAACAACTGTTACGAAACTTATCTAGTCAGCCGCTATTCTGCCTCAGAGTATTATACGTGTTTCAGGTGTCATTGTCCTTTGTAGCCTCTTTACGTGTTCCGATGTTGAATTATTAACAAGTTAATCATTGAATCACAGGTAACGCGAACGATTGCGTGCCTCGTAGTTTCGGTCCCAACGAAATCGTATGCGTTTGTAATGCAACCTATTGCGACGCTACACCAGACAATGACCCGAAGGTCCCTGAAGAAGGAACCTTCTACTGGTATGTCTCGAGCAAAGAAGGACTCAGAATGAACATGTCCAAGTCCTCCTTCGGTTCCTGCGGACTGTTTCTCGGTGCGACCTTAACAATAGACAGCACGAAACGGTATCAAACGATTCTCGGTTACGGAGGTGCCTTTACCGATTCTACTGGCATAAATATCAAGAAGCTTAGCCCAGCTACTCAAGACCAACTGATTCGGTAATAGAATAATTTCTATAATTGTTTCAAGCGTGGTAATAATGTTGAATTCCCACGATCCTGCTAACCTAAACGCATGTCTATGTAACCGACAGAATTTCATTATCTGTAGGACGTACTACGATCCCCAGAAAGGAAGTAGATACTCGTTAGGTCGCGTTCCAATTGGCGGTACCGATTTTTCGACAAGACCTTATACCTACGATAACGTCTCAGACGATACCTTGTTGAAACACTTCGCACTTGCTCAAGACGACTACGATTATAAGATACCGTTCATACAGAAGGCTATGAAATTGAATCCTGACACGAAGTTAGTCAGCGCCGCGTGGTCACCACCATTATGGATGAAAACCAGCAACAGAATCAACGGGCTTGGTAAAGCAATGTGAAACATATTCTCCCACTTACAACAAGTCCTTCTGCAGACAAAGATCTCGAACCTTTAATGATTCAACAGGTTTCTTAAAGAAAGAATACTACCAGGCCTGTGCCGATTACATAGTGAAGTTTATGGATGAGTATAAGAAGAACGGCCTTGATATATGGGCGGTTACACCTGGTAACGAGCCTATAAACGGCTGGGTACCCTTCGGTCCTCTTAACGCCATGGGGTGGACACCTGGAACCGTGGCCGACTGGGTTGGTGATTTCTTGGGTCCAACTCTAGCTGCATCACAACACAATCGCACGCTCATTCTAGCGCTCGACGATCAAAGAATTGAATTGCCCCTATTCGTCCAGCTAATGTTGGCTAACGAAAAGGCAAAAAAATACACTGCGGGCACGGCTGTGCATTGGTATTTCGATGCCTATGTTACCCCGTCTGTGTTGGACCTCACTCATAACGCATTTCCAGATAAATTCATCCTCATGACTGAAGCATCCACAGGTAGGTTTCTCAAGTAGGTACTATTCTTAAAAAATACGTCTGCCTATATAAACAACTGAATATTGAAAAGATATTTTGCTTAGCTGAACTTATATTTTAAATAGAAAGTGTAATTAGATCATCAAAATAACGCTGTTCTATGTTTGGCAGGAAGCTTGGAGTTTCCAAATGTTCGTTTAGGATCATGGGATCGAGGGCAGAGGTATATGTTAAGCATACTTGAGGTAAATCTTCTAATATCAACAATTTATTGTCGTAAATAAGAAATGTTTGTCGGTACTGACATAAGACTCCCTTTAAGTATATGAACCATTGGGGGGTTGGATGGGTGGACTGGAACCTGGCTCTGGACAAAAAAGGTGGACCAACCTATCTGAAAAATGCTGTCGATTCCCCCATTATCGTGAATCCAGAAACAGACGAATTTTTCAAACAACCTATGTACTATGCTCTCAAACATTTTAGTAGGTTCGTTGACAGAGGTTCTGTCAGAATTTCCATCACGGATACCCTCACCGTTAAATCTGCAGCCTTCGCAACACCTTCGAACGAGATTGTTGTCGTACTCTACAACAAGTAATTTAAAATCCAATATACTTAATATCCACGTTCATGTAATTGTACACCAAGCCCTTCTCCGGTGCTAATTCAGATCTCACTTTGTATTACAGCGGTATAACAACGACGACTGTGTCTCTGAAAGATTTGAAGAAGGGCTCCCTTTGCGTCGACTTACCTCCATATTCTATGAATACTATAATTTACAGACAATAGAAATTCTGACTCGCTTATGAAAATATCGCGAACATAATAATACTACCTGCAATAAAGTGTATAATACTTTTATACGTATAAAATGTATATTTAGTTACTGTGTCTAATTATACCTGCAAATGGAGGAATCCCCTTTCTTACATACTATCGTAGTGTCCTGAACTTGGCTATAAGGATGGCCCGAGCTTCGGTACCACCAAAGAGCAAAGAGTGACACTACTCGACGACGCTGTATGCTATATTACATTGATTCATATTCTGTTATAAAATATCTTGAGTAGTAACACATAAAAAACTTTTAACTTCCTACTCTGAATAATACAGTGTGTGAATGTAAAAAATGTGTAACTGATTTATTTATTTCGACGCTTTATAAGAAATCGATGGTATGTATAAATGTTTCTCCCTTTCTCATAAGGATTTTGTAAAAAATATGCACATATACAGTAATCTGCAGCTACAATAATAATTAATGATATCAATTATGGAAAAGTCGATACAAGAATTGATCCTAGAATCGTTTCGGAACCGACATGGAACCGAAAAAATAACGACTATGGATACGATATGAGGAGGGAAATAGGAACCGTTACCGAAGCAGATAATAGTTGGAAATTTCGGTTCCTCGTAACAATTATTCAGAATAAAGGTACTTTATAACCGTTTGGAGAACCGAATTCGATATTATAACAGTTTTTTAGCCCTGCTTACTGCGGGACGTTTGTTGTAAAATCTCCGAAAAGTTGCGAGACCATTGTCGTAAAATGTCCGAAACGTTGCGTGACGATTGCTCGAAAATTTCTGAAACGTTGCGCGACGATTGCTAAAAAATTTCCGGAACGTTGCGAGATAATTGCTGTCAAATCTGCGGAACGTTGCGTAACCATTGCTAGAAAATCTCCGGAACGTTGCGTGGCTATTGCTAGGAATTCTCCGGAACGTTGCGTGATCATTTCTAGAAAATGTCCGAAACGGATCAGTAGTAACCGCAACATTGCTGGAATGTTACACGAATCCTCCTATCTCCTGTGCAACATTGCACAGCAACGTAGCTGCAACCTTCCTGCAACGGAGTTTGCTGTATAGGTATACATGTTCTTTCTACATTTCCATTTCATATACTTGGTACAAGGAAAATGTTCGACCTACACATTAATGTGCATCAATTTACATTTACACCATGTGAGTAATTATGAATATCGGTTCCCACTTTTTCTACTTCTCCTGAAATAGGAGTAGCATCATTTATATCGGACTAAACGTTTCTCCTTTCTCGTTCATTAATATTTAGTACACATCCCGCCATATGTACAAAATATTCGACTTATGTATTACATTACTTGGTTAGTATCCACGCTTAATTAGAATGCTTCATATCCATGTTAAACAAACAAAGCCATACTCCCCGATACTTCTGTTTTTCATTTGAGCAGCCGCTTCGTCGATGTATGTACGTCTGGGCAATCTTTACCCACATACATATATAGGATAATTGTGGGAGTGTTGCCGCGCGTTACGCAAAATTGTCACCGTGTCTAAATTTTGAAATGTAAACATTTTCCAAGGATACATATTATTAGTTCAACATCTTGTGATTCTACTAGCATTAAAGAAAATCAAAATTTTAATATTTGTCACCCTTAAAAAGTTGAAACTAAAAACATCCTTTGATAGGTGAGACGCCACACATGCCGGAGTGGGGCCGCATTTCGAAAAAGTTTAATTTTCGATTTAAACTTGTTAATTCTAACTTTTTATATAAAAAAATAGTAAAAACAAAGTAAAATGAAATATTCGTATTTTATACAATTATAAAATTGGAAAATTAAATGGGTACAGCAGGTACAAATATTATTTCTATTTTTCGAAATTTAAAATTCTTTTTTCTTCCTCCCACATTCGTTACACATAGTGTTATACAGGGTGCATGTTTCATGCAGCCACTTTTTACATTTTGGGCAATTTGCCGATTTCACCAGCTTTTATTCGATGTAATGCTTCGATCAAAGTTTCTTGACTCCACTGAGCTCTAAGCTTAGCGTTAGATTTTCTTTTATATTCAGTTGGCATCTTGAGATTAAAATAAAAAAATGTGAAAAAAGGGTAAATAGTCCACAAATGATTGGATTATAAGATTATTCATTTAAAAATAAATAATTTGCCTTGAGATGCCACGTTAACTGTTTTAAAAAACTTTTTTAGTATTTTAAACATTAAAAACGTCATTTAACTCGACTTAATTCCCGAAACAGTACGGTATCAAAGTGCGGCATCTATCCCAAGTAAGAGTGCGGCGTCTATCCAAAATGCCCGGGAGAGGCGCCGCACTCTCGTATTTCCACATGCTATGTCGAAAGTAACCTATTCTGCCAAGGAAATATTCTACAAGGTCCCCTTAACGTATTACAAAAGTTGTGTAAAAAAAAACTATGAATTTTTAGCTACTATGATAGTAAAAATAAACGGCACGTATAACTATTTAGGCAAAGTGCGCAAGGCTTACCTCGAAAAACAGCAAAATCTTTAACAATAACACAGGAAACACGCTCTTGCTTGGCAAACTGACCCAAATCAACAGCCTCAAACAAATGAAATCGGCTATGGTGTGTTTTATTACCGACATCCCTGAAATACCGATAGTGCGGCGTCTCTCCGAGTGCGGTATCTCTCCCATAATTACCCTATCCTTTGAATGTCACCCTCATATAGGTACTATTTCTAAACCATGGACATTAACTTTTCGATCAGTTGCCGGTTCACATTTAAGATCATATACACCTAGAGAATGAAAGGTTAATGCTCCCTGATTAGCCTGATTGCGATGACAAAGCTTCCGCGAAAGCGTTTTTGCACAGCATAGATAACATGCTCTTACAATACACGGTTCATTCACCGCACGAATCTGCAGGCACTTAAAAGATCTGAAAAAATCCTACAGTTTGCCTATAGGATTATAAGGTATCTACTCGGCCACGACGTGGCGACTTGGGCACAAATGGAAAGTGTGAAAATAATATAATCCTATGATTACTTTTTAAAACGTTACCAAACATAACCGATACTTAGCTAGTGACACATGAATTATATGTTAAACGTTTGCGATTAAGATGACATGCAAAGCAACAACCAATACGTATGCTCTCACCCCTACCACGTTCCAGCGTGTAGAGAACCACGACTATATAAGAAGTTATTTGCCATTTAAGGCCAGCTTACTTATTCTGAGTTTCAATATTAGATTTGCCACAGGCCGTTTGGAACATGAGGAAGGCGCTTCTGGTTATTGCTTTCTTCCTCGCCACAGGTAAAACTAAACATGGGCCTTAACACGGACGTGTTGCGGATCATCAGATATGGCGTCGTCACAGCCTCGAATCATTAACGCTACCCCAAGTAATATAGAAATATCGTTAATTACAGGTAACGCAAACGACTGCGTACCTCGAAGTTTCGGTACCGATCGAATTGTATGCGTTTGCAACGCAACCTACTGCGATGGTCTACCGGACAACGCGCTAGACGTTCCGAATGACGGCAGTGCCAACTGGTATGTGACGAACAAGGAAGGTCTCCGGCTGAGCAAGTCAACTGTGAAGTTTGGAAGATGCAAGGACTCGTTATTCAATGTAGCTTTGACTGTAGACTCCACAACGAAATACCAAACGATTCTTGGTTTCGGGGGTGCGTTTACCGATTCTGCTGGCATCAACATAAAGAAACTCAGCTCGGCTACTCAAGACCAACTGTTGAGGTAATTATCATCATCTACTGACACAATGCTAATTACTTGTTTATTCTATTCATCAAACATAATCATTGCTTGAGAAGTAAATCGTACACGGATAAGTCAAAAGAGCTATTACAACCGCGAAATGATTTTCTGTAAGTTATTCTACCTATATAGAGACGAAGCAACTGTAGCTCGTAACGTAGGTATATACATACCCATATTTATATCTGTATTCTCCATACATATATTATAAGTGATAATGCAAACATTTTCAGAGGAAATTTTCCGCATTTACATCCATTTCCCAGAATCGAAGGTCACTGTTTTTTCCAACGGCGTTTTTATATACAAGATAAAGTTTGTTTAAGAATTCAAATGTATGCGAAATATCAGTTAGAAGCCATTACTGTATTATCACTTCCACGCGGAAACTTTCATCATATACACATAGGGTAGAGACAAGTAACATGGAACATCTGGTTTCAAAAGCTTGTCGAAAGTAGAGGAATTTGCTTCTTTTTTTTTTAATAAAACTGACATGAAGGGACGAAGGAAGTCATGCATAATCATATTTACATAGTCAAACGTAAACAAATCCAATTGTTTTGCAATGATAGTAAAAAACTGAAAAGAGAAATCGGCCGTTCGAAAAAATGGGTCCTAATATGGAACACCTAGGAGATTTAATAGGAGAAAGAAAGCTAAAAATCTTTACTTTTTTTACTAAAAATGAAGAGTTATTAAGTAGAAGACACAAATAAGTAAATATATATAATTTTTGGAATTTATTCCTGCTTTCTGCGTCTCCTACACGTTGGGCACGTGAATAATACGTCGGTAGCTCCACATTCTTCGTGTGTCCACTGCAAGCAGCGAATAAATTGGATCTAATTTTCATTGTCATTATTTTTATAATTACCATCGCAAAAGAAGGATTCCGCATCATCACCGACATTGCCATTATCAACTTCACCTATATTACTCCCTATGTTCCATATTACGTAGAGTAAACCAACCAGTGAATGGCAGAATTGTTAAATGAGGAGCCCAGTAAATGACCGCATACTTTTAATAAGAATTGTACTTATTAATGTTTGTTTAGTATGCTTAACTAAAAATATAAACATAAAATAAATTTTAAATTTATAATTGACATTTTTTTGTCTAATGGTCATTCACTGGTATGCGGACAATTACTGGTTGGCTTACGCTACACACATGTTCCGACAAGAAATTAAGAATTATACTAAGAAGAAAGTAACTTTATTGGTAAACTATTGTTGAATAATCAAGAACACACATATTTCATCGTAAACTATATCAAAATAATACTTTGTAACATACTTCCACTACAATATTTAATTGTTTGATGCACTTTTCAGAAAATTTTCCACCCCACGAAAAATATAAACGTTTCTCTTTCAATGACGGATGCCCGACTGATGCTCAATTGTCAGTATCATCGTCTATTGTGTCTAGAGATTTACTTAGTATACACGATTGCCTGAAGAGTTCATTATTTCTTTATAGAAATTTTACGAAGTTCCATATTACATGCTGTTCCATATTACCTGCCTTTACCCTACCCACATATATAATGAATGTTCACTGGTGAACTTGCTTCAGGCCAAATATGCACAATGCAGTTAACCGAATCTTATTATTTGCAGGACGTATTACGATCCGAAAACAGGAAGCAAGTACGCCCTAGGCCGCATACCAATCGGTGGTACCGATTTCTCGACAAGGCCTTACACATTGGACGATGTCAACAACGATACTACACTGGAAAAGTTCGCGCTCCAAAGGGAAGATTACAACTACAAGATACCGCTCGCGAAGAAGGCGCTTGAGTTAAATCCCAATGTAAAGTTCTTTAGTGTCGCATGGACCGCTCCAGCGTGGATGAAGACAAACGATGAAATCAATGGATTTGGTAAGTTTAGCAGTACGGTAGGGCAAAAACAGCTGGGATAGTTGTTATGGCTAACAAATGACATGCTAGCTATAAGCTGTACTCAAGTCGAACGCTACCAACCTTCTGATCACCATGCTAGGTTTCTTAAAAACGGAATACTATCAGCTGTATGCCGAATACTTGATGAAATTTTTGGAAGCCTACAAAAAGAACGGACTCGATATTTGGGCGATTACAACCGGTAACGAGCCGTTCGATGCCTACGTACCTTTCGATCGTCTTAACACAATGGGATGGACTCCCCCAACAATGGCCAAGTGGGTCGCTGATAATTTGGGTCCCACCCTAGCCGCGTCGGAATTCAACAAGACATTGATTCTGGCCTTAGATGATCAAAGATTTAACTTGCCTTGGTACATGGAACAAGTATTTTCTAATAAGAAAGCGAAATATTACATCTCTGGAACAGCTGTACATTGGTACGGGGATATGATTGCTCCTCCATCGGTGTTGGACAGGACACACGATGGATATCCAGATAAATTTATTCTCATGACTGAGGCATGCGAAGGTGAGCTTACCGAACGAAAAATCCGCATTCGTCAGCGCTGTAGAGTTGGATTTAACAATCAATTAATTTCATTTTAACGAAAATAATTTGCAATCTACATAAATGCTGCGTAAATGTTTCATCAACTCTCAACCTGTATTTGCGCAGGAACTGAGCTCTTGCAACCCAAAGTTATATTGGGATCATGGGACCGAGGAGAAAAATATGTATTAAGCATAATAGAGGTAAAACAAACTAGCCTACACACCTATGTGCATTCGCAATGGTCTTGCTTGATAAGCATTCGCCATAATAATGATTCTGCTTGTAGTACCTGAACCATTGGGCAGTCGGTTGGGTGGACTGGAACATTGCCCTGGACAAGACGGGTGGACCGAACTGGATTCAGAATTTTGTCGATTCACCGATTATTGTGAATCCAGAGACGGACGAATTTTATAAACAACCCATGTACTATTCTCTCACACATTTCAGTAGATTCGTTCCCCAGGGTTCGATCAGGATTTCTATCACCGATAACTTCTTCGTCAAAACTGTAGCCTTCCTAACACCTTCCAACGAAATTGTCACTGTACTATACAACAGGTAATTCTAAATTAGTTTTAGCGTTGTGTTTGAAACACCGTCTCGTTCATATTTACGTGAACCTCGGTTTCTTTGCCAAAGTTATACCCAATCTGGATATCGAGGGATCGAAGGCTGTTGTACCCGCTTCTGAATTACAACTAACGATAAGACATCACTTTCGTGTTACAGGAACATTATCGCGGAACACGTGACTCTACTGGATCCACAAAGGGGTACTATTTGCTTGGAATTATCTCCACATTCTATAAACACCGTGAAATACAGGCATTGAAATTTGCGTTTCAATCAGTATTGAATTTACCATCGCATTATAACTTTATCTGTTATAATAAACGATAATTGCAATACATGCTTTGTTGGCTGTCAATGTATAAATGATTGATTACCTACATTAATCCACCATTCTCGACCTATGTAGAGCTACGAACAGAGCAACATCTGATATCTAATGCATCTAGTCATCGAACACTATTAAAGTCTGTTCGTTTCACGAAGGGCCTTCGTAAGAATCTTCATATTATAAAACAATGTATTGCATAATTCTATTTTTCCATAACCCAATTTGCATAATTCCATTTTTCTATTACCTAATTTGCATAATTCTTCACTGTATGAGTAACTGATATTTTATTATATTCATATATACAAGATATACGAAACATTTTACGATTCACTGCATAGTCTATAGTCTATTTACCATAAAATTCACACCATTATCTACCGTTACAAAGGAACTTAAATTAACTGACATTGCCCAAAAACGTGTAACATGCACAGCATTTTTGTTAGCTTTTTTTAATTGAGAAGCGGGATATAGTTATCTAATATTAACAATGCGTTCGCAGCTGTATAGCCTATTAGCCTCATAAATTTAATTGAACCAACGTGACCGGACCCAGACCTACATACACATACCTACATTGGTATATGTATAGCGTGGTGGATCAAATCGTACACCCCTAAATGGTTTGGATGGGATATAAAAGTTAATATTACGCAACAATTGCGATCAATTAGCAACCTGTTTAACAATCTTATTAAAGGAACAGAGTAGTTCAGAAGCAGTCCATCGCGATTCTTTATTCCGAAGACGAAGCCCTGAAAAAACATAACTGGCTTGCTATTAGATATTCCTTCTGTTCTACGTTTAAAATCATTTGAGTTACATGTTGCTTAGAACTTTATCATGCATATTGACACGGGTGGAATGTGTAGATACTGGAAATATTATAAAGATACCTACGTATCTTTCATTTGGTTTATAAGACTTTTACCTACCACGTTCTATTGTATTAATACCCTATTCGTAATATATATTACGAGTATTATGAATTAATATAATAAGCAGAAATCAGTGCCCAGTGCCTATCTCTTCTTTAGTAGACTGGAAACAACAGTCATTACAGATAGTTTTTTGGATGACGCAAGAACTATATATTCCACATTTATGAGCAAGGCAACAGATAAGCGGACAATATGCGTGAATTTTGCTTTTTTCACTACATTCCAAAGTTCAAAATACCATGACTATATAATAATCCATGTATTGTTCAACGCGAGCTAGTTCAGTTTTGAATTTAAGCTCACCCATGAACGTTTGGACTATGCGGACAGCGCTTCTGGTTATTGCTGTTCTCGTCGTTAACGGTAAGAGCGAAACTTATTCAGATTCTGTAGAGCAGTTTATAGCAGAAATACAAAAGTTCGAACAGCAGAGAAAATATTAAGATCGGCTCAAGACTGACGCATAAAGCTGTAAGAGCGTTAGACGTTAGTTGGAAGTCCTGTGTGCAGTTCTCGTGAAATACATCCGCCAATCTATGAAGCGCGTTACTCTATCAAAAAGAAATTGCGCAAAAAAATCTGCGATAGGTATTTCTGTTTTTCCTTCTTTTTTTTTTTATTCAAGAACAACTTACAGGCAATGCGAACGACTGCGTACCTCGAACTTTCGGTACCGATCGAATCGTATGCGTTTGCAACGCAACATACTGTGATGGTCTGCCAGACAACGAGCTAAAAGTTCCGGAAAATGGAAGTGCGTATTGGTATGTGTCGAACAAGGCAGGTCTCAGGTTGAGCATGTCGGAGGTGAAGTTTGGAAGCTATGCCAACGACCCCTCCAATATAACTCTTAATATAGATAGCACGAAAGGGTACCAAAAGATTCTGGGTTACGGAGGTGCCTTTACGGATTCTGCAGGCATAAATATACAGATGCTCAGCCAGGCTACTCAAGACCAATTGATTCGGTAATTACCAAAATTTACTTGACTTAACAGTAAAGTGATTAAACGATTTGGTACGAGCCTCATAAATATCCAAATAAACTTCAGTTTAAAAAGTATAACTTGTTACGCGCATATCGAGTAGCAATTGAAAAGTAAATTTCGTATGCAGAATTCAATAAACAGCGGGAAGACCGTCTTAAGGGCATTCGCCGGTCAAAAAAATTGTTTTTGCATATTTCCATTCAACAATGTCTCAAAAAGGCCCAGTTAAAATTTTGGGTCGATATTCCTAACGGCACAGATTTTATAGGCAGTACATGGAGATAAACAGTGTGACGGCCTTAAAAATAAATATTTTTTAAAGATGGATTGTGACACAGGTCTAATAGACAGAAATGTGACTTTTCTTTTAATTAATAATACATTTATTGATTTAAAAAAAAGAATGAATTTTTATTTTAATCGAATAAACGCATTGAAAATAGGGCTAGTCCCCGTCAGTAGACGAACGCGCTCGGCGTCAAACTTTAACTGCGTTTTGCTCGAAACAGTTTTGCAGGCACTGTCGCCACGATAAAAAATGCAATTCCTGACCGAATCTAAAAATTCAAATGGGATTCCGCTCGTAATTACACTTCCGCGCTACCCTCTATTGCGAATTTTCATACACTCAATTTTTTTTACAAAACATTTTTGTGCGAAAAAACCTATGTTTTGGGGACTATATCGTTTAAACATTTGGCAGTCATCGCCCAATTGTTTCTGAACACTGCCTGAGGGTAGCGCGATAAGGACACATGTGTAGGGTAAATCCGGGAGACGCGGTCGGGCTGAAGAGTTGGTCGAGTGGCTATATTCAGATTGTACATCTGTGGATATGTAAAAGTGTGTTAATTAAGGAATATCTTTGGTTTTTTTATTTTGGATGATCCTGTCTACAGTTATCGTGGCGACAGTCGAGGCCAGTTTTTTTCTTACAACGATGCAGCACGCAATGCATATCAGGAGCAGGGGTGGGCAAAAATGAAATTAAAAAAATTGTTTTATACTCTACATTGGTAGCAGAATAAAGTGCAAAATAAATCAGATGAATAAGCAATGATTGCTTAACTCATGTATGTCAAATGTTTAATAATGATCTGTGTTTTCATTTATATTTTTTAGAAATGTTTATTTGTGTTCATATTTATATTTAAATATATAAAACAGATGTGTTACAATTTACCCCGGACTGGGGCAGATTGTAACAAAGGTTCAGAATTATTTAAGATGAAGCTAGATGTCTAAGTGTCCAAGATTTTGTCACGTATTTACATTCAATGAGTTCACCACATATGTAAGAAGTAAGGCACGCAAATTATTTCCTGATTGAGGAAAATACTTTCAAGAAAAAACTCTGAAAACTTTTTTGTTACAATCTGCCCCGGTCTTCCCTACTTATCGTTAGTATAGACAACTAATCCAGCTTCTTTATGAACAGAACGTATTACGATCCGAAATCAGGAAGCAGGTACACCCTAGGTCGCATTCCAATCGGTGGTACCGATTTCTCAACAAGACCTTACACATACGACGATGTCGACAACGATACTAAACTGGAACACTTTGCGCTCGCAAAGGAAGATTACAACTACAAGATACTATACGCAAAGAAGGCCCTCGAGTTAAATCCCGATGTAAAGTTCTTTAGTGCCGCATGGACCGCTCCACCATGGATGAAGACAAACAATGAAATCAATGGATATGGTAAGTTATATAGTAAAAGCGGCTGTCGAAAACGCGTCTACGAAAACTAAGTAATCGAACGTTACCAGCACTCTAATCACCGTTTAGGATTCTTAAAAACGGAATACTATCAGGACTATGCCAATTACTTGGTGAAATTTCTGGACGAATACAAGAAAAACGGACTCGATATATGGGCGATTACAACGGGTAACGAGCCGTTCAATGCCAACATACCCTATGAAGATATCAACACCATGGGATGGACTCCCGACACGATGGCTACGTGGGTCGCTGATAATTTGGGCCCGACTCTGGCCGCATCGGGCCACAACGACACATTGATTATGGCCCTAGACGATCAGAGATTTAACTTGCCTTGGTACATAGAACAGGTGTTTAACAATGAACAAGCAAGAGAATATATCGTAGGAACAGCTGTGCATTGGTACGGAGATTTCATTGCCCCTCCTTTCGTGCTGGATCAGACACAAGGCTTATATCCGGATAAATTTATCCTCATGACCGAAGCATGTGACGGTACGTTTTTTAAACCAGTATTTTCACAAATGCAGGTGTCAGATATAAATAATTCTTTCAAGCTAAATTCAGCAAGTAACCATCTCTGTAAATTAAGTATTTTACAAAGTATAACAGTATGGGTTTACATTCCTACAGCAAGCGTTATGCCGGGAGATCCAAAAGTTTTATTAGGATCATGGGATCGAGGAGAATTGTATATTTTAAGTATAATAGAGGTAAATATAATTGTCATATATGGAATTGCCGTATTAAATAACAGGTTAACTGATTAAACTCTTTGTTTGAAGTACATGAATCATTGGGCAGTCGGTTGGGTTGATTGGAACATTGCGCTGGACGACAAGGGCGGACCGAATTGGATTAACAATTTCGTCGATTCGCCTATTATTGTGAATCCAGAAACGGACGAATTTTATAAACAACCTATGTATTATGCTATCACACATTTCAGTAGATTCGTTGACAGAGATTCTATCAGGATTAATATTACTGATAATGACCATGTCAAATCTGCAGCCTTCTTAACACCTTCGGACGAAATTGTTGCTGTACTATACAACAGGTAAGAACAAATTACGTATAAAGCTTTCTGCGAAACTTTGACCCTGCAAGGCAAGGCGAGGGGATGAAATTTGTAATTTCACATTATTGTTGCTTCCTTTCGTGTTACAGGCGGAATACCTCGCAACACGTGACTCTGCAGGACCCGCAGAAAGGTACTATTTCCCTAGAATTGACTCCATATTCTATAAACACCCTGAAATACAATCAATAATAGCTATGCTGCTTAATGCTAGTAGATTGCAACTTGGACTGCAATGGCGAACCACAAACACTTAATGTACATAAGAAATAAAGTTACCGATTAATTTTAATCGAGGCTACTTCAAATATATTTCTGTCAATACATATTGGATTCCACAACCTAACGCGTAGATTAATGATGACAAGTAGGAGAGCCGAGAAAATGAGATTTGAAGGCTGAACATGATCCATCGAGCGTATTCCTACTCGCCAACTCGCGAAGATTCATGAACTTGTTTTATCCAGCTATTGTAAATATTAATAAACGGATAATCAATCACAGGTAGGTAATCACCTGGAAAAACATTTACATAATTGTCACTCATACGTATGCACAAAGTACTCGAAGAGGTATTTGAAAATTTTTATGTAACTTTTATATATGTAAATCTAACGGCAGGGAACGTTGATAGTTGACACGGTTCTTATCTACATAAATATGTTGATCATATGTATTGTGCAGAGTTGTCTGTCCATGTATCATAGAAAAATGTCATACAACCCGATCTCTTTACACAATCATTTATTTAAATCACCTATTATTAGTATCTCCTATTATTAATCAACATCAATGGTTCTGGGACTAAAAATATTGTTTGCCAGGAGACAAAGGGGGCCTACTCACAACTATAAGGCTATCATTTAATTTTTATAAGAAACTAGCAAAATACCCAGCGCTTCGCTTCGGGCGTAAGAGATATTAAGAACTCCATGAAAACACAGTTTACCCCTTTTCACCCCCTTACGGGTTGATGAGGACAAAATCCTAAAATTGATTTTTAGGGATTAATGTGGGCAATCTTTGTGAGTAAGAACCAAGTTGACATCTAATTGGGCCTAACAGATATTAAGGAATCCAAGAAAATACATTTTACCCCTTTTCAACCCCCTGGGGATGGAATTTCCAGAAATCCTTCCTTAGTGGGCGCCTACGTCAAGAAAACAATTTACCTTCCAAATGTCGCCCTTCATGAACTGCCGCTAAACTATATGAAATACACTCATTTGTTGAAACGACTCACGCGCCACCTATTGTAAAATGGTTTTACTAATTCAGAAACCTTCGCGAGCGTGCGCTCAACAACTCACCAAAGTTTCATCGCAATCGGATGAATGGTATAGGAACACATGCGGGGCAAACAAACGTACATTCATTTTTATATATATAGATAATGTATGCATTGGCCTCGCATAACCCGAATCAATGTTATTTATTATATTCTTAAATATAAAGTATTCTCGAAAATGATTTTATTACATTTTTTTATTAAAATAGTAATACAACGTAAATTTTAGTTGCATACTTGAGACTTCCTACGATGGGACTTATATTATATTTTCGATCCACTAAAACATCATTAACATTTTTAAAATATTGTGTGATGTTTAAGGGGACCATTTGCCATCGGGCAAGCTGACACCCTGGCCAGCTTGCCACTGCAAGAGGTTACTATTTGTAACATTAGCTTCGAAACGAACCTCCATCTACGATAATATGACTAAATAATTATACTGCACAATCAGTCATTTAAGTAATGCTGCTAAAAGTGTTAAAACTAACGCGCGATCTTATACGTCCCAGCCGTTTAACGTTTCAGCCTTCATGCACACGAGCGGCATTTACCTATCATTTTGTAAGCGTGCCATTTCCAACGTTCTGTGCTATCAGCACCTACATACATGTAGATATACGTAGAGATATGTATATGAATATCTTGCAGTAATACTGTCACATTTACGCGACACCAAAATGACCAAGGGGACGATACGGCGTAAACAGTTTGACAACACATATTCAACGTGCGTTACGAAAAGTAGCACATTTCATTTGTCTTACAAAAAGTAACAGATTTCATTCTGTCACGAGAAGAGGCATGTTTCAATATACCTGCTGATAACAAGCATGTTTCGAATATACCACGAGAACAAGGACGATTTACATTTCGTCACGAGCAGTAGCACATTTCAAACGGTGCAGGGAAAAGTAGCACATTTCATTTATTTCCCGAAGAGTAGAATATTTCAGTTTCCACACAGTTCATAGTCGACGTTGATCTTCTGTGCCTGCCAATTGCCTGTATTGTCGTTTGTTGCTCATTTCGTGTGAATGAAAGTGATTAGTTTATAATATCTAATGGTGAAGATGATGATTGTAAGAACAGCAGTACGTAGTAAATTGATAAAACTTGAAAATTTCTTTGCTTCTATAAGGAGAGTAGGCAGTCATTTTTCGTGAGAAAAACACACTGTCATTTATTTATTTGAAGAAAAAAAATGAAAGCAAATCCAGATGTATCTTTTTACCCAATATTTATGACTACAATACAGATTGAAAAATAATTGGTATAGAATATATATGTGCATTAAAAATGGCGCTGCAGACTGGTAAACATTTTAACGTTTTCTGTGGTTTTACCTTAATATCAGTCTTAAAATGTAACGTAATCCGATGTCAAAGGTGAGATTCTTATTCGTTGGATTAATAGTTTCCAATGGGAACTATAAAAACAAATATTAAATCAAAATTATGCGATTGGTAGCTGAAAAACAGCGATATTTCCGAGAAAAAATTGTTCTTGTTCGTACGTTACTAAAAATCGGTGAATTTTTAATTTTTTATTAAAATCTTGAATTCTTATGAACTATATCAGAAGTTCCACGTGAAACGGCACGTATTTTACACAACCTGTAATTTTTTCAAGTCCATCTGAACCTCCATTCGTTCTCAATCAGGAAAAACCCAAGAGAAAAAAAGATTCGAGAAAAACGCGTTTAAAGTTTCTGGGCAAACGCACCGCTATAGGTTGCCGCTTGACGTTTTTAGCTTTTCACTCAGAAAAAAATAGTACTTTCGGAAAATGCAATAAAAAATCGATTTTTCGACTGCCTAGTCTCCTTAAACGAATTTAGCTAAATGAATGAAACCTTCATCACCCTGCTGCTTGCGCGCCAATAACACTACACCTATTAGTTCGCCCCAACATAGATACGTTACTGCAAACGCTGCGCATGCGCGAGAAAACCGGTCCCATATCCCATCACTGCTCCCAAAGGGCAAAAACTCGATTTCCGATTCTTACAACCAAGAATCGATTCTCTAAGAAATCGAATACCAAAGAATCGAGTGAAAAGATCGATCTTTTAACCAAAAGAATCGATTTTTTAAAGAATCGAATCGAAACCGAACATCCCTAACATGTACTCTGATGCCGCATTGGTGATTGGTTGTGATCGCGCAAGCGCAATCGTATTTCCGTCGAGTAACAGTGAATCGGAACCAATTGGCACCAGGGTGAAAGACAGAACCAATCACCAATGCGACACCAGATGCTCCCCAAAGCTGCTTCACTCTCCTCGCCTAAAGTCGCAACTATTAGTCCGTCCCTACATTCCTATGTCCATGACATGTACATATTTTATTTCCCCTCCCATCGCCCAAAAGTAGATAGAAGCATTGCTATATAAGCATCGGTTAACATTAAAACACCCCTGGCAACCAACACCCGCAAGATGTGGACGGCAATAGTAGTTATTGCCGTCTTTCTCGCCGAAGGTAAAGCTCCTACGAAAGAACTGCTTTTAGTGTTAAAAGTTGTGTTACTTCTCGTAGAATTCAATGTGAAATTTCAAAGAGCTTTGTGTAACACACACGAATCACGGGAAAATTTGTTAATTACAGGTGACGCGAGAGACTGCGTGCCTTACACAGTCGATAACCAGATCCTCGGATGCATTTGCAATGCAACGTACTGCGATAGTGCAGCGAATTATGATCCACAAGCCCTGAAGGACGGGGTTTCTTACTGGTACGTAACAAACAAGCAAGGACTCAGGATGACGATGTCAGAGACGAAGAACGGAAATTGCAAAAGTTCTCCCGGCGATATAACAATTAATGTAGACACCACCAAAACGTATCAAAAGATCCTCGGCTTCGGGGGAGCCTTCAGCGACTCTACTGGCGTGAATCTAGGCAAGCTCAGCCCAGCTACTCAAGAACACTTGCTTCGGTAATCAACAACATCCATCAGTTAAATGCAAACAAGTTGAAACTTTAATTAAGAACCTGTAGTTTCCCATATTCTATATGTGCACGTAACCAAATTCTGCTATTCGTAGGAGCTATTACGATCCAAAGGAAGGGAGCAGGTACAGCCTGGGTCGGATACCAATTGGTGGTACCGATTTCTCGCCAAGATATTATACCTTGGACGACGTCAAAGATGATGTTACATTGAAACACTTTGCGCTCCAAGAGGAAGATCTCAAGTACAAGATACCATACGCGAAGAAGGCCCTTGAGTTAAATCCAGAAATAAAGTTCTTTAGCGCGGCATGGTCGGCTCCTGGATGGATGAAAACTAACGGCGAATTCTTTGGATTCGGTAAATTTAACAGTACACCGTGCATTATACAACAAACACAAGTATCGTATTTTATTTATACTAATATGAATATATGAAACCTGTCTGCTAATTTTTGCGATCTATTTCTGCTAGAGCAGGGTTGACTAACTGGTGGCTCGGGAGCCACCGAGGGCCCCTCCGCCTTGCTGCCACGCTAAACGGCCCTCCTCCATACCGACCAGACTTTGACGATCGCAGTCCAAAAGAGAAAAAAAGAAGCAAGAATCAATTGCGGTCGTCAGAGTCTGGTCGGTACGGAGGGGGGTCGTTCAGCGTGGCAGCAAGACGGAGGGGCCCTCGGTGGCTCGCGAGTAGAGCTCTTACTTTTTGACCCGTCGGGTACCCGGGTACCCGGAATAACTTCAAGCAATTAAATGTTGTATTGTTTGTGGTATTGTTTGATGTTAGCCGAAAATGATCGAACAATACCACATTCAATGGCTTGAAGTTGTTTCGGGTAGACGGGTACCCGACGGGTCAAAAAGTAAGAGCTCTACTCGCGAGCCACCAGTTAGTCACCCCTTGCGCTAGACTACTCCTCACTATTTTCGTAAATGCTTCTTACAATTGTTTAGGTTACTTGAAGAAGGAATACTACCAGGCCTATGCTAATTATATAGTCAAGTTTCTGGAAGAATATAGAAAAAATGGTATTGACATATGGGCGATTACACCTGGTAACGAACCAACAGTTTATTTCGAGCTCCATATCAGACTTATCACGATGGGATGGTCGAAGACAGATGTGGCCGATTGGATTGGCTCTTTCATGGGTCCAACTCTGGAGAAATCAGGGCACAACGACACGCTAATCTTAGCCCACGACGACCAGAGATTTTTATTGCCCGACTATGTCGTTCCGACATATACTAATAAAACATCGAATAAGTACACTGCAGGAACTGCTGTGCATAACTACTTTGAGAATTATGCACCAGCATCGGTACTGACGAAGACCCATTATGCCTTTCCAAATAAATTCATTTTGATGACGGAGGCCTCCAAAGGTGAGCTTTCTCCTTCAGAAAAATGCCGCTACTGTAAAGAACATAGTAATTTCACTCTGTATTTGTGTAGGACCGTCTGTATGGGGAAAAAAAGATCAGGTGACACAATTATGGAACTATGGAAAATCATATATGTTAAGCATAATGGAGGTAAAGGAACAATTCTCTGAATTAAAAGAAACTCATACCGATCGAGATGTTAGCAGACTAATCAACAAGGGAAAATATTTTCTTTCAAGTATCTGAATAATTGGGCGGTCGGTTGGGTGGACTGGAATTTGGCCCTTGACGAAACCGGTGGGCCAACATTGGTCAGATTGAACCTCAACTGCCCCATTATCGTGAACCCAAGCGCTGATGAATTTTACAAGCTACCCATGTTTTATGCTATCCAGCATTTCAGTAAATTCGTTGAAAGGGGCTCTGTCAGAGTGTCTGTCACCAATGACACCACCGTCAAAACTGCAGCCTTTCTAACACCGGCGAACGACGTTGTGGTCGTACTATACAACAAGTAATTTAGACTATATATTTATACGATTACACCTGCATCGATACTTTGCCCATAGTTGAAAATCGCGTAATTGAAACTTATAATTTAATTTTTTGTTGCAGCGCCAATTCTACGCAGCAGATAACTCTACGGGATTCTCAGAAGGAGTCTCTTTGTTTGGAGCTGTCTCCAAATTCTATGAATACTGTGATTTACAAAAACTAACAATTTGTATTTAATCTCTATACTATGCCAGTATGCTAATTGTGTTGCTTTATAAAACTGCTAAGTAACGTATAACATTGTCGGCAATAATAATGATCGATTTCGTAATATACCCTGCTGTTTATTTATTAAATGTAATTATAGTGAACATAAGGTTTGGTGTTCGCCAGCGAGATATAAGTAATAACACATATCTAATTGTAAGGAAGAATGCCTTTTATCTTACACATTGTTCTTCAGTTATCATAATGACGAGTACAAAGTAAAGATAAAGGCTTACACGTGGCTTTCGTTTCGAGTTGCGCGGAAAATTATCGTCACAAGGGTGACAAATTTTATGAGACTTCTTCATCCCACAAAGGGAGGTAGTACGAGTGAGCCTATATTTATACATTCTCAATATTACTACAAGTAAAAATATGTCTGTATATGTTTGAGAATTTTGAAAAATTTATTAAAAAGATCTGTCACAAGTGACAATCAGTGGGCGTAAAGCCGTAAATAATACCGCTGGGAACGTAAAATTCTTTTCAGTTGATAAACATGAAACTATATATTAGATATATGCGACAGCTTACAAGTGGAGGCACATTATGAATTCTGTTTCCCCTACTACCCATCGACACGCATAATAACGCGACTATTTAACAATTCATTTTGCAAAAAACGCATTTACTTCCACTTCAACTTCAGTCAGCGAACATTAGGAGGATGTGGAAGGCATTTCTACCTCTCGCCCTCCTTCTCGCCACAGGTAGACATAACAGCTGTTCATAAGAATTGTATTACACAACCGTCTTACATCGCCAAAATTCTAACATTAATTAATTGAAGGCGACGCGAACGACTGCGCACCTTACAAATTCGACAACGCGATCGTCGCATGCGTTTGCAATGCAACATATTGCGACGCACCCCCTGAGTATAATGGACAACTTCTTGAGAAAGGAATTTCTTACTGGTACGTGTCGAATAAGCAGGGACTCAGGATGAGAATGTCACAGAAGAAATTTGAAAACGATCAGAGCTCTACCTCCGATGTAATTCTTAACGTAGATTCTACTAAAAGATATCAAACAATTTTGGGTTTCGGAGGTTCATTCTCCGATGCTGTTGGTATAAACTTAATGCGCCTCAGCCAGGGTACTCGAGACAATCTGTTACGGTAAACACCAGCTTCCGTCAATAAAGTACTTCGTTTGGGCGAAATATGTATACTTTAGACGTGTGACCGAACTTCTGTATTTCTAGAACATATTTCGATCGAAAAACAGGAAGCAGGTACAACCTAGCCCGCATACCGATTGCTGCTTCCGATTTTTCGACAAGACCTTACACCTACGATGACGTGGAAAATGACACTAAACTAGAATACTTTGCACTCACGCGCGATGATTACGATTATAAAATACCATTCGCGAAGAAAGCCCTCGAGTTAAATCCCGAAACGAAATTCTTTGCTGCCGCATGGACTGCTCCAACGTGGATGAAGACAAACGGCATACTGAATGGTTTTGGTAAATACATTTGTTAGTTTGGTAGTTGCTTGTAATATTACTTAATCGTATACAGCAATACATTAGAGGTAAGCATTTTTCAAATCATATATCAAACAGCATTATTCACCGAACGATTGCTTAGGTTTCTTAAAGGACGATTGCCGCCAGATATACGCTAATTACCTAGTAAAATTTCTGGACGAATATGAAAAGAATGGACTGAAAATGTGGGCGATTACAACGGGTAACGAGCCCACAAATGCTTTCAGACCTAATTTCCCCCTAATTAGTATGGGATGGACTCCACAAGGAATGGCTGACTGGGTCGCTGATTACTTCGGTCCAACTCTGGCGTCATCCAAACATAATGGCACCCAAATCTTAACCCTCGATGATAACAGAATTGTATTACCTTGGTACGTTAAACCAATGTTTACTAATGAAAAATCGTCAATGTACTGTGCTGGAACAGCTGTGCATTGGTATTATGATGCCGACCAACCAGCCGTGGTCTTGGATTTAACTCACGAAGCATATCCAGATAAAATCATTTTAATGACTGAAGCATCTATAGGTACGCGCACAATCCCTAATAACGCCACAAATTATCGGACAAGAAAGAATTTATTTACTTCAATTTAACGACTACCATCATTTTCTTCTATATTTATGTAGGACCCCGCATATGGGGAACTCCGAGTGTCGTGAATGAATCGTGGGTTCGTGGAGAAAATTACATGTTAAGCATAATGGAGGTATAGCAAATCACATTCCCAACAAAAAAATGTATGTATTTTTAACGTGAAAAAATCACTTTCCTTCTAGTATATGAATCATTGGGGGGTCGGATGGGTGGACTGGAATTTAGCCCTTGACAAAGAGGGTGGGCCAAACTGGATATTCCACGAAGATGACTGCACCATTATCGTGAATCCAAGCACGGATGAATTTTATAAACTACCCATGTTTTATGCTATCCAGCATTTCAGTAGATTCGTTGATAGAGGTTCTATCAGAATTTCTATTACCGACTCCGACGTGATCAAAAGTGCAGCGTTTCTAACACCGTCCAACGAAATTGTAGCCGTACTATACAACAAGTAATGCACATCTGTGTTTAGTATTGCATGCCGACATTCCCGACTCTGCCCGTGTTAGTTTTATATTTCTATTTGATTCCATGTTCTAGGGACAATTCGACGAAACGCGTGACTCTAAAGGATTCGAAGAAGGAAGGTCTTTCCTTGGATCTATCTCCAAATTCTATGAACACCATAATATACAAACACTAAATTGCAAATAAATTGTTCAAAGGGATATTTTAATAAAATGAAGCAAACCAACCTGTACTTAACTGTTTTATATTTACAATGTCTGAGTACTTTACGCATCTGGATAATATGTCTTCGCCCTTCGCATTATTGTGAATCCAAGCACGGATGAATTTTATAAACTACCCATGTCTTATGCTATCCAGTATTTCAGTAGATTCGTTGAAAGAGGTTCTACCTGAATTTCTATTACCGACTCCGACGCGATCAAACGTGCAGCCTTTGTAACACCGTGCAACGAAATTGTAGCTGTACTATACAATAGGTAATACATATCTGTGTTTAATATTGCAAGCCGACATTGCCGACTCTGGCCGTGGTAGTTTTATATTTCTATTTTATACCATGTTCTAGGGACAATTCGACGAAACGCGTAACTCTACAGGATTCTCAGGAGGAGACTCTTTGTTTGGAACTGTCTCCAAATTCTATGAATACTGTGATTTACAAAAACTAACAATTGTATTGGTATGAACTTATAGCTTTTTATACACAATGGTGTCAACCGGGGCAAGTTGTTACACAAGACAACGGGCATGTTTTTACATACGAAAAGGGGCACGTTGTTACAGAGGGAAAGGGGCATGTTGTTACATTGTATTTAGTAATTAATTTATTAATTTAATCCTTTAGTTATCACGAGTCACTATAGTGGTTTCCCGCTAAATGATTTTTCGGGGATGGAACACCACTATAGTGGCTTTCTGTTAAATGATGTTTTTGGACGGAGCGCCACTGTAGTTGCTTCCAAACTAATTGTAAATGATTTTTTGGAACAGAACGCCACTATGGTGGCTCTCTTCTTCATTTCGTAATGAGAGTCGTCTTTAATAGACACTCTTCCTCCGAATATGAAGAATGTGTTTGCTTGCACTGTCTCTCTCCTTTTTCAAATTCAAATAGGGGCTCCACAAAGTGGATTCAGTGTATAGAATGCAAAAAGTGGGCACATGAGAAGTGTGCAAAACCGAAGAATCACTTTTATGTGTGCATTAATTGCGTGTCCCCGTATGAAACGGACGACGATAATTAGTGCAACTGATTTCAGTAGTTTTTTAATATTTTTAAAATAGATTTTTATTGTATATTTATTGTAACAGATTCTTAACATTAATAAATTTACTTTTGTCCAAGAAAATATAATTATATTACTCATAATAAGCCTCGTTTCAT
This sequence comes from Andrena dorsata, assembly GCA_929108735.1. Classification (NCBI taxonomy): domain Eukaryota; kingdom Metazoa; phylum Arthropoda; class Insecta; order Hymenoptera; family Andrenidae; genus Andrena; species Andrena dorsata. Next base: position 76,974,824 of record OV815488.1, on the reverse strand, counting down.
AAAATTTAATTCTGTAACAACTATGCTCCGTATTGTGTAACAACTAGCCCCTGCTTGAGGCACGTTGATGCAACATGTCTCGACTTTCAAAATGGTTTGTTTCAAAGTCATGGTTTCTGTTTAATTATATGCGATAGCGGTCATCAATAGAGGAAAGAACGTACTTTAAGTCAGAGTCATTGATAGTATTGAATATGGAATGCAAAAAAAAATAAAAAATAAAAAACTGAAAAGTGTAACAACTAGCCCCGGTTTCCCCTACTCGTCGACCCTGGTGTTAAAAATCACGTGTATCACGAGTTATGACGAGAAATTACATTTTTCTAATAACGATATAATTATCCGGGAAGTTTATAATAGTGTCAGTTTATTTATGTGAATATTCTTTAACTAAAGCCGCAAAGTTAATTTTTCATGTCGTTGAGAGTATTCTGCACGCGGGATGGCACATCGAAAACTTGTCATTAGAATACCAAAAGTTTTTTCCATAATGGTTCGTCTACACTCTACTCCATTAACAGCATGTGGCAACTTAAATTATTCTTCCTTCAATGTTTCACCAAGAGAATTATGCCCATTCTCAAGAAACAGACAAAAAACAGATGCAGAAAAAAGAACAATTCTAAAATACGAAAAAGGATTCCAGGAAAATTAAAAATACCGCGAATTAAAAAAAGAAATATAATTTCATCACTTTCAAATTTGTTTCTTTATAAGGTTTCTTCACGTTTCATCTTGCTCTCACAGCAGTCCCATCATACGGAGAAAGATGAGAAAATTTAGTTACTTACGGAAAATAAGTTTAAGTTTTTGGTTACTGCGATCTTATTTTTGTTGCGTAAATTTGAAGATGAATATATATTGATTCTAAAAATGCTGTAATAAATGTTACATAAAGAATATACTCGATTTTTCTTTACGTTTCTTCCTGGCGCCACCGTCTTGCCCCACATTCCCCTACATAAGAAATAAAGTTACCGATTAATTTTAATCGAGACTACTTTAAGTATATTTTTGTCAAAATTGGATTCCACAACCTAATGCGTAGATTAATGATGAGACGTACAAGAGCCGAGAAAATAAGATTTGAAGGCTGAACGTGATCCATCGAGCATATTTATACTCACCAACTCGCGAAGAATCATGAACTTGTTTTATCCAGCTATTGTAAATATTAATAAACGGATAATTAATCATTACATTCAACATCACAATCAGTGAACTGGCAACAAGATCACCTGGAGAAACATTTACATAATTGTTACTCACACGTATGCATAAAATACTCGAAGACGGTTTTGAAAATTTTTATTCAATTTGTATATAAATCTAACGGCAGGGTACGCTGAGAGTTGACACAGGTCTCATCTTGTACATAAATATGTAGATCATGTGCATTGTGCACAGTCATCTGTCCGTATACCTATCATAGAAAAATGGCATACAACCCGATCCCTTTACGCAACGATTTATTTAAATCACATTTTTTAAGCTTTCGTTTGCTACATACTATGCAAACAGTGATGCAAGCATCAATGATTTTCCGGGAGACAAAGGAGCCTACCCACAACTATAAGGCTATCATTTAATTTTTATAAGTAATAACGTATGCATCGGCCTCGAATAACCCGATTAAATATTATTTATTATATTCATAAGTATAAAGTATTCTCGAAAAATGATTTTATTAAATTTTTTTATTAAAATAGTAATACAACGTAAATTTTAGTTGCATACTTAGGACTTCCTATGTTGGGACATCTATTATATTTTCGATCTACTAAAGCGTCATTAACATTTTTAACATATTGTCTAACGTCTAAGGGGGCCATTTGCCATCGGGCCGGCTTGCCACTGCAAGAGATTACTATTTGTACCATTACATTCGAAACGAACCTGCATCTACTATAATACCACACAACCAGTCATTTAAGTAATGCTGCTAAAAGTGTTAAATGTAACGCACGATCTTATACGCCCCAACCGATTACGTTTCAGCCTCGATGCACATGAGCGGCATTTATCATTTTCCAGGCGTGCCTTTTTTATTAACATTCTGTGCTATCAGCACCTACACACGTGTAGATATAGGGAGAGATGTGTATATGAATGTTTTGCGGCAGTACAGACACATATACGAGACTCCAAAATTACCAAAATTAATTATTATGGGGCAATACGACGTAAAAGGTTTGAAAGTACATATGTACATATTTTGTTTCCCCTCCCATCGGCCAAAAGTACACAGAGGTATCGCTATATAATAATCCGAATCATCGGTTACCATTAACACACCCACTCCCGATTTCTACCTGGGACAACCAACACTCGCAAGATGTGGAAGGCAATACTAGTCATTGCCGTCTTTCTCGCCGAAGGTAAAACCATCATTATATTCCTACGAAAGAACTGCTTTTAGCGTTAAAAGCTGCGTTACTTCTCGTAGAATTTAGTGTGAAATTTCAAAGAGCTTGGTGTAACACGCACGAATCACGGGGAAATTTGTTAATTACAGGTGACGCGAGAGGCTGCGTGCCTTACACAGTTGATAACCAGGTCGTCGGATGCGTTTGCAATGCAACGTACTGCGATAGTGCAGCCGATTATGATCCACAAGCCTTGGAGGACGGGATTTCTTACTGGTACGTAACAAACAAGCAAGGACTCAGGATGACGATGTCAGAGACGACGTACGGAAATTGCAAAAGTTCTTTCGGCGATGTAACAATTAATGTAGACACTACCAAAACGTATCAAAAGATCCTCGGCTTCGGGGGGGCCTTCACCGACTCTACTGGCATGAATCTAGCCAAGCTCAGCCCAGCTACTCAAGAACAAGTGCTTCGGTAATTATCAACATCCATCAGTTAAATGCAATCAAGTTTAATCCTTTCGAATTTTAAACGAACCTTTAATTAAGAAACTGTGGTTTCCCATATTTTATATGTATACGTAACCGAATTCTGCTAATCATAGGACCTATTACGATCAAAAGGAAGGCAGCAGGTACAGCCTGGGTCGGATACCAATTGGTGGTACCGATTTCTCGATAAGACCTTATACCTACGACGACTTCAAAGATGATGTTACATTGAAGCACTTTGCGCTCCAAAAGGAAGATCGCAAGTACAAGATACCATACGCGAAGAAGGCCCTTAAGTTAAATCCCAATACAAAGTTCTTTAGCGCGGCATGGTCGGCTCCTGGATGGATGAAAACTAACGGCGAATTCTGGGGATTCGGTAAATTTAACAGTACACCGTGCATTGTGCAACAAACGCAAGAATAGTCTTTTCTTTATTCTAATATGAATATATGAAACCTGACTGCTAATCTTTGCGATCTATTTCCGCGACACTACTCCTCACCATTTTCATAAATGCTTCTTACGAATGTTTAGGTTACTTGAAGAAAGAATACTACCAAGTCTATGCCAATTATTTAGTCAAGTTTCTCGAAGGATATAGAAAGAGTGGTGTTGAGATATGGGCCATTACAACCGGTAACGAACCAACAATTTATTTCGAAATCCATCAGAGAGTTATCTCGATGGGATGGACGCCGACAGATATGGCCCATTGGATTGGCTCTTTCATGGGTCCAACTCTGGAAAAAACAGGGCACAACGACACGCTAATCTTAGCCCTCGACGACGACAAATTTTTATTGCCCGGCTATGTCGTTCCGACATTTACTAATAAAAAATCGAATAAATACACTGCAGGAACTGCTGTGCATGCCTACTTTGAGAATTACGCACCAGCATCGGTATTGACGGCGACCCATTATGCCTTCCCCAATAAATTCATTTTGATGACAGAGGATTCCATAGGTGAGCTTTCCCCTTCGGAAAAATGCCGCTACTGTAAAGAACACAGGAATTTCACTCTGTATTTGTGTAGGACCATCGACATGGGGACAAAAAGGTGAGGTGACAAGATTCTGGAACTATGGAGAATCATATATGTTAAGCATAATGGAGGTAAAGGAACAATTCTCTGAATTAAAAGAAACTCATACTGATCGAGATATTAGCAGACTAATCGACAAGAAAAAATATTTTCTTTCAAGTATCTGAATAACTGGGCGGTCGGTTGGGTGGACTGGAATATGGTCCTTGACGAATCCGGTGGACCAACCTGGATCAACAATACCCTCAACGCCCCCATTATCGTGAATCCAAGCGCTGATGAATTTTACAAGCTACCCATGTTTTATGCTATCCAGCATTTCAGTAGATTTGTTGAAAGGGGCTCTGTCAGAGTTTCTGTCACCAATGACATTGCCGTCAAAACTGCAGCCTTTCTAACACCGGCGAACGACGTTGTAGTCGTACTATACAACAAGTAATTCAGACTATATATTTATACGATTACACCTGCATCGATACTTTGCCCATAGTTGAAAATCGCGTAATTGAAACTTATAATTTATTTTCTTGTTGCAGCGCCAGTTCTCCGCAGCAGATAACTCTACAGGATTCTAAGAGGGAGACTCTTTGTTTGGAGCTGTCTCCAAACTCTATGAATACTGTAATTTACAAAAACTAACAATTTGTGTTTAACTCTATATTATACCAGTATGTTTATTGTGTTTCTTCATAGTGCTTATAACGTGTAACATTGTCGATAATAATAAAGATCGTTTACATAATATACTCTGCTGTTTATTCATTAAATGTAATTATAGGCAACATAAGGTTTGCTGTTCGCCAACGAGATATAAATAATAAAACATATCTAATTGTAAGGAAGAATGCCTCTATTATTACACATTGTTCTTCAGTTATCATCATGGGTGTAGGTAGGATTTCATAGGAGGGGCGGCAATAAAACCCCCCTTATTCATGGGGGGCAATAAAGGACTTCTCATTCAGGGGGTGAGGGGAGGGACGGACAATAAAGGACTTCTCTGGCTTTCAATTCGACCATTTGCGCACTGAATTTTGAATTTATGTAGATAGGTAGGAACCAATATATCCGGGGTCTTGTAAGGCGGAATTATTTCACAATTGAATTTATTTTTATTTTGTAATAAACTAATTTAATTTTGGACGAACGTTTAATTTTTTTTTCTGGTCGGGGGGGTCAAGCGCCCACCCCTGCCCCCCCCCCCTTGATTACGCACATGGTTATCATAATGAATAGTACAAAGTAAGGATAAAGCCTTACACGTGCCTTTCGTTTCGAGTTGCGCGGAAAATTATCTTCACACGGGTGACAAATTTTATGAGACTTCTTCTTTCCACAGAGAGAGGTAGTACGAGTCAGCCTATACTTATACATTCTCAATATTACTACAAGTAAAAACATGCCTGTGTATGTTTGAGAATTTTGAAAAATTTATTACAAAGATCTGCCACAAGTGACAATCAGTGGGCGTAAAGCCGTAAATAATACCGCTGGGAACATAAAATTCTTTTCAGGTGATAAACATGAAACTATATATTAGACATATGTGACAGCTTACAAGTGGAGGCACATTACGAATTCTGTTTCCCCTACTACCCATCGACACGCATAATAACGCCGCTATTTAATACTTCATTTTGCAAAAACGCATTTACTTCTAATTCATCTTTAGTCAGCGAACATTAGAAGGATGTGGAAGGCATTTCTACCCCTCGCCCTCCTTCTCGCCACAGGTAGACATAACAGCTGTTCATAAGAATTGTATTACACAACCGTCTTATATTGCCTAAATTCTAACATTAATTAATTGAAGGCGACGCGAACGACTGCGCACCTTACAAATTCGACAACGCGATCGTCGCATGCGTTTGCAATGCAACATATTGCGACGCACCCCCCGAGTATAATGGACAACTTCTTGAGAAAGGAATCTCTTACTGGTACGTGTCGAATAAGCAGGGACTCAGGATGAGAATGTCACAGAAGAAATTTGGAACCGATCAGAGCTCTACCTCCGATGTAATCCTTAACGTAGATTCTACGAAAAGATATCAAACAATTTTCGGTTTCGGGGGTTCCTTTACCGATGCGGTCGGTATAAACTTAAAGCGTCTCAGCCAGGGTACTCGAGACAATCTGTTACGGTAAACACCAGCTTCTGTCAATAAAGTACTTCGTTTGGGCGAAATATGTATACTTTAGACGTGTGACCGAGCTTCGCTATTTCTAGAACATATTTCGATCGAAAAACAGGAAGTAGGTACAACCTAGGCCGCATACCGATTGGTGGTTCCGATTTTTCGACAAGACCTTATACCTACGATGACGTGGAAAATGACACTAAACTAGAACACTTTGCACTCACGCGCGATGATTACGATTATAAAATACCATTCGCGAAGAAAGCCCTCGAGTTAAATCCCGAAACGAAATTCTTTTCTGCCGTGTGGTCTCCTCCAACGTGGATGAAGACAAACGGCAAAATGAATGGTTATGGTAAATACATTTGTTAGTTTGTTAGTTGTTTGTCATATTACTTAATCGTATACAGCAATACATTAGAGGTAAGCATTTTTCAAATCATATATCAAACAGCATTATTCACCGAACGATTGCTTAGGTTTCTTAAAGGACGATTGCCGCCAGATATACGCTAATTACATAGTAAAATTTCTGGACGAATATGAAAAAAATGGACTGAAAATGTGGGCGGTTACAACGGGTAACGAGCCAATGAATGCCTACAGACCTAATTTCCCCCTTATTAATATGGGATGGACTTCCCAAGGAGTGGCTGACTGGGTCGCTGATTATTTCGGTCCAACTCTGGAGTCAACCAAACATAATGACACACTAATTTTAGCCCTCGATGATAGCAGATTTGTATTACCTTGGTACGTTAAACCAATGTTTACTAATGAAAAATCGTCAAAGTACTGTGCTGGCACAGCTGTGCATTGGTATTATGATGCCGATCAACCAGCCGTGGTCTTGGATATAATTCACGACGCATATCCACATAAAATCATTTTAATGACCGAAGCATCTATAGGTACGCGAGCTTTCTCTATTCTTACTAAATATCTTCGATACGATCCCTAATAACGCTACAAATTATCGGACAAGAAAGAATTTATTTACTTCATATTTAACGACTACCATCATTTTCTTCTATATTTATGTAGGACCTCGAATATGGGGAACTCCGAGTTTCGCGAATGAATCGTGGATTCGTGGAGAAAATTACATGTTAAGCATAATGGAGGTATAGCAAATCACAGTCCCAACAAAAAAATGTATGTATTTTTAACGTGAAAAATCACTTTCCTTCTAGTATATGAATCATTGGGGGGTCGCATGGGTGGACTGGAATTTAGCCCTTGACAAAGACGGTGGACCAAACTGGATATTCCACGAAGATGACTGCACCATTATCGTGAATCCAAGCACGGATGAATTTTATAAACTACCGATGTTTTATGCTATCCAGCATTTCAGTAGATTCGTTGATAGAGGTTCTATCAGAATTTCTATTACCGACTCCGAAGTGATCAAAAGTGCAGCGTTTCTAACACCGTCCAACGAAATTGTAGCCGTACTATACAACAAGTAATGCACATCTGTGTTTAGTATTGCATACCGACATTTCCGACTCTGCCCGTGGAAGTTTTATATTTCTATTTTATTTCATGTTCTAGGGACAATTCGACGAAACGCGTGACTCTAAAGGATTCGAAGAAGGAAGGTCTTTCCTTGGATCTATCTCCAAATTCTATGAACACCATAATATACAAACACTAAATTGCAAATAAATTGTTCAAAGGGATATTTTAATAAAATGAAGCAAACCAACCTGTACTTAACTGTTTTATATTTACAATGTCTGAGTACTTTACGCATCTGGATAATATGTCTTTGCCCATCGGCCTACTTTCCTCTTCTTTGGATTCTCTCTAAGACATCTTGGTATATAAATCGGTAAGTGATCGTCCAGCCTTCGCTTCATTGGTCTGTAACCAAACTGCCATGGATCGCGTTTCTTATCCATCGATCGAGTTTTGTGATCGATTAAGTAAAACTTCTGCCACATATATTGTTCGGGTATTTTGCTATAAAATAGAAGAAACAAATTGTGATTTTCCGTAACGATAATGTTTCTAGTTTTCTTATTAATTTCACGCGTAAAATTTTTTTAACGATATGCAGAGTCACGTACTAATGCCTTGGTCTATTAGACATGAGATTTTTGAAGTGTCCTTCTAACCACGTTCTTCGCTCTATATCTGGAATATCTGCAATACGTTTCACGGATTCCCCTAGATACGGCTTCATATTCACATCCATTCTTTCTTCGGGCTTATTAATGTAAAATTTCATCAAACTTTTTAATACATCTTCGTTAAAGCCATGAATCTTCTCATTCTCCACTGTGTCAAATAATTTCATTGGTTCCGTTATCCAACATATATTACATACAGGATTTTCATCTGCATATTCCGAATGTAATAACGTGGTATTTAGTTGATAGGCACAGAATGTCCACCATTGCCCATTTGTTATAACGGTTTGCGATACTAATGGATACGTCACGTCATTAACCGTGGAAAAACCTGAAATCGCAAATAAGTAGACGGAGCTTCTTCCTTTTCAAGTGGTAAATAAATAATGTGCTTGAAAAACAGGAGATCTTGGGGACAATACCTTGATAACAAGCCTGTGACAATAACCAACTGTAAGATGCAAAAATAGCTTGCACCGTAAGTGCTTGCAATTCATCTTTATAGTTCTTTGGCCTTTGTAATAAATGATTCGCATTATGGTAAGACAATAGACCAAATTCGGAAGGGTCGCCGGGCCAGAAACCAGGTATACTACTCGCATGTTTATATGAGAATTTATATCCCAATACTCTAGGATCCAATTTGTATTCAGGAATACTGAGTTCTGAATTCTCAGATTCACGTTTAGGTAGAATTTCTTTCAAAAGAACACGATGTCTTAACTGCAGAATAGGAGAACCAGAATATTGAACTGGCATATCAACCGGATCGTTTACATATTCCTTCATGAATTCTTGACCCTCTTTTGATTGTTTCACTATATGGGGAGGATCTATACCACCGACGAACCAAAATGCTTCTACTCTAGGCTCAAAATCTATCTCAGCTTCCATTAAATGAGGTACTGTTGAAGAAAGACTAGTTAATAATATTCTGTTGATTTGATAAGTAACTGCGTTTGTAATATCATTTCGCAGTGCTTTGTTGTTCTCCGTTTCCTCTGTTAGTCCTTGTTCTCTCCTACAAATTATATTCGTGATATTAATTACTAAAATTATTCGACAATAATGTTCTTTGTAACATGCATAATAATGTGTGTTTAGTTAATGAAGATCCACTGTATGCTACTGCAATACTTATACTCACATTCTACTACAATACTCAAAAATAATAGCGTCCTCTATTTGCTTCTTAACATTTTGTATCTTGATATCCAACTTTTCAGGTGTAATTAAATTGTTATAAAAGTCGGGTAATTTATGGTCATTCACAACATGGGTTCGTGTAATGTATTGAGCTTGAGGCAACGAGTTATATGGTATATCTCCTTCTGTTAAATCTAAACTTTTCCAGCCATAGTAACGCGGCATGTTAATGCCATATAATTTTTCCTCCACAGTTTCTAACTGCTTAATCTTATTGTGCCAATTCTCCTTTTCTCTTCTTATTACAGCTCTTCGGGATAAGTCTAATATCGGTAGAAACATTGCATCTTCTGCCGTGTCCAACTTCGTAACAGCAGGCAGGGTGTACTTTCGTGTGACATTTTTTCTCACTGTCGTAGAATGATTTAATAAGCACTTCCGTACTTGAATAAACATGTTGACCATTGATAAAATTCAAATAAATTTCAATTGCCAATATGAAGGTTATGCGTCGCGACGTGACTATCACGCTGTTCTTGTACTGTTAGCCATATTTCCTCACAGAGATTGTACTTAATTTAAAGCGGAATTGTCATCATTTATATTAAAAACTACAGATTATTAAAATATTTAAATAAATATATATGCATGTATGCACCGACTTGTTTCACTTGTTGCCAGACAATTTCCAATTTCTACTACCGACAGTACCGACTAATGGTCAATGGCGAATGTTCGTTTACCATCATTCACCAATAGGAAAGGCCTGGCAAAAAATAGACATAACCACAGACGAGATGGGCAAAAAATTATTTGAAATAAAAATTTGTGTACGAAATTATCTGGAATAATCTCTGGAATAGTCAATAGACTTACTAGGGGAGCATAGGTAAGATGTCCGTATTACCGTGCCTTTATACTTAAGCAGCGTGCGGAGCAATTAAGCTCAACAATGGAGGGGAAAAAACACCTTCAGAGTGGTGGTAATGGTGTGCGTGAAATGATACTGTTCAGTTCAGAAGGTGTTCTTTCCCCCTCCATTGTTGAGCTTACAAATTGCTCCGCACGCTGTACGTAAGGATGTATTGGACGTACAATATCAGACAAAAGTATATGAAATTTGAAATACTTGAATATCTACGTCTTAAGCATAGTAAATCTAGATATAAGGAATTCGAACGACAGTTGGAGTCTTATTTTTAATTCTAGGAAGGTATTTTTCACTTTACAAATGCTTTCTCAAGCATTATTTGCTAAACTTTTGGCAGTGAAAATGCCCAGAATTCACAATTTTATAATTTATTTCTTTAAAACGGTGTAGAGAAAACAATTGAAACTCGGCAGATATTTTCATCTACCCATATACTGCATGTACAAAAAAATTTAAAACATTGGTACTATTTCTTCAACATTTTTTCAGATGGTTTATTCGTCAAGATCGTCTCTTTCCATAAGAGTACGTGTAAAATCAGTGAAAATTAAAATCGTTATAACTCAGTAACCGTTTAGTGAATTCATTTAAAATTTGTATAGCACATCAGGAAGGCTAAAAAGAACAATCTCAGAAATTTTCATCAACTTGGAACTATTTTGACAATAGGTCCAATACATCCTTAAAGAAGCCGTATAAAAACACTCCCATAAAAAAAAGGAAATCAATTTTTTTAATTAAGTTAAACTATTAATGCACGAGAAGGTTGCATTTTTAAACGATTAAAGCATAATAGTAAAAAAATCCAAAATTTGTTAACGACGGTTCATAAAAGAAAAGCGTGTGAATATATATATATATATATATATATATATATATATATATATATGTATGTAAATATAATAGCTAACATTTATTATTACGACACTATTTCTAAAGTATTTGAAGGCTTAGATTAAAGACTTAGAGATTTAAGGAATTTAGTAGTTTGGTTATCAATACACAGGTCAGAGTTTGATGAGCGAGTAAATATTGTCAAGGGCCTTGCGTACGGGCCTTTTATACTAACATATATGTATATATATACTAAGCTGCGAGGCGGGGCGATGCGATCAGGGGCCAGTCGGCTCGTGGGCCCGAGAGTACCGCAAAGTACTATATATTTACATACTCGCGAATCACGACAGCGGCGAGTCAGCAGTTATCGTCGATCCATGGTCGGTGTTAAGTAACTGGCTTATTTCTACGCATGTATTAAATTTTTTTCCTGGAGAAACTCCCTACTAGATACCCCGCCCCTCCCGGGGGGAGGAGGAGAGGAATGAGCTTAAGTCTGGGTTGCACCAGTAACTAAATTGGAATAGTTGTCTCCACACTTCATTGGGACGTACCCAGAGTGCACGAGCGTGACACTCGGAGCGTCAAGCGGAAAAGCTAAACTCTGTGTAGTTGAAGTTGGATTGTTTTAAGTATCTTTATTCCTGTTATACATGATGTGTCTGTATGACTGATCTTTGATAGCGTCGTATTCGTTAGTGGGTGCTGCCTAGTTCTCTGGCTGCTACTCTTTCTACTTCCTCTTTTTCATTGACACGTCGAAGAATTTTGTTCCTCTCCATTATTTTGAACGCTCCTTGTGTCATCGGCACCTTCAGCTCCCTGAAACTGAAGCTACTGTATCGTACATTTATACTTCACACTTACTAGGATTTAGAGGTAGAAGAAATCCATACATATCTGGAGGTATTCCTATTGATTGTGATCGAAATGTTCTTGAAGGTCCCATCATTGAAGGATGTATATTACCTCCAAGAAGTCCTCGAATTGGGCCCCACGGTTGAACCATTAATGGTTTCGGTTGAAAATTCTGATCAAAGAAATGAATGAGTTTTATATAATGGCTAAATTATCGCATTTTTATGTAAATAAAGTACCTACTCCGTAATAAATAGGAATAGGAATAGGAATTGGTTGAATATAATGTTCTCGGGGAACCCTTTGTTCTCTTAGCCTATCTCTTTCTCTGGATCTATCTGTTTGCCTCCTGTCTCGAGAATAATGTAATAGTCTGGTGAAATACAATTGAAAGAAATGTAATGAACGCAGATACATGAAAGTGTAATAGCTTTTACCTGTCGCTTCTGTAACTTCCTTTATCTTCATGCTCAGAATCGTCATACCTGAAAGAGAGTAAACAAATTAGCAAAAAATTTAATTTACTACACAACTTTAGATTATACATTAACACATTTAAAATAGTAAGTTCTTTGTATATGATTTATACTTATGTTTATATTGCAATACTCTGCGTAAAATCCAGGCACGAACCTGGGGTAACGGGACCACGTGCGCCTAGGACTGTGATTTCGGTTTCTTGTAGGACTCACGGACGCCGAATTTCTTTTCAACTTGTTTTCTAAAAATTAATGTGTCCATATTTGCGAGACAGAAGTTGTAATAAATCTTGGCAATTTGAAATAATAAACATACCTGAATTTTCCAAATTCACAGTTGCGACAGAACGATGTTCCTCAAGTTCTTCTGTTTCACCTATTGCTCTATTTATTTCTTCTCTATCAAATATCGGCTTGGATCCCTCTCCTGAAGTTAAGTTTAGTAAATTTAATAATAGAAAAGCAACCGTATCTAAAAATCGGGAAAGCATTTAAGCAATACTACCAGCTGTGACAGATCTTGAAGATATCAACCTCGCTACTCAGATAAACTGACTCACAAGGGAAGATCCCGAACCCGAAAATTCAAAACATTCTGAAACTGCGAATATGTAGAGGATTTCCTCCTGATTACAACGCAATTTTTATTTCGTATTTAGCCAAAATTCACTCGAAGGGGGTGAAATTAACCACTGAAAATTCGGCTATTTTCCGATTTCGTGTTATAACTCGCGAACTGTAAGAGATAGGAAAAATAGTTTCAAGACAAAACTTACTTCTTTTAATTAAATCTCTCATTTGGTGAAAAAATTATTTTACAGTTCACGAATTATAACACAGAATCGAAAAATAACCGGATTTTCAGCGGTCAATTACACCCCTTAGAGTGAATTTAGGCAGCAAACAAAAATTGCGTTGTAATCAGGAGGAAATTCCCTACATATTCACAAAGTTTCGAAATTTTTCGAATTTCCGGTTTCGGAATGTTCGCTTGTCAGGTAAACTATCAATTTCAAATTAGTTAAATAAATTGTTAATTTATATGATTTTGTATACTATAAGTATGTATAAATTTATTTTTCTTCCTCATAAATAAAGAGTATTTTACATAATTAAAAGTGGCTTCCAACTTTTTTGAGTGCTAGATATATAAAGAGAAATTTATTTTTTATAATTTTAATTATTTTGATGACATTATTTTAATAAAGCTCTAGCTCCAAATATCCTGTAGCAACTGAAGAGTTTTAATTTATAATGTAATATTTTCTTTCCTTTTTCACATAGCGCATATAAATCGTATTAAATAATTTTTCAAAAGAATGTAGCTAAATTCTTGGAATATTACTCATTGTCCATTACGAATTGATTACAAAAATATATAAATCGATACACCTTTCAATATAATTCAAATAAATTAGTTTAATTTGTGTGTACAGGATTCATGATTCCACAATAAAATCTTCTGAGGTAGTTCATATTTTCCAGGGCGATTAAGTAATCTTACATTTTGTTGAATCGCAATTTCAAGCTTCCACTATATACATATACGATATTTATATACAATGCTTTGAAACGCATATTTTTCAAACAAACTAAACTAAGTCTACGAATACTCATACTTTAAAAAGAAAGTAGGTACCTATTCTCCAATTGTAGTTATTTATTTAATGCAATAAAATAAAAGATGAATAAGAATAAGAAATACCACACTATGCAAAAATTTTGAAAAATTCCAAGATTTAATTTTTAATTTCATTTCTTCCAGTTGGAGCCTACTGTTTACTGTTTCACCATGCCTTTTCAATTGTTGAATGTCAATATTTAAAACATCTTCCAATACGCGAAAATCTTCTAGATGGTCTGCTCTTAGTGCATAAAGCATTTAAAAATTCCACTTATTTGAACATGCAAACATTCCCAAAACCAGGACACAAGGAGAATGCACAAAACGTGTTTGAACTATGTTTTTGGGGGAAAAATTAATTTGTACTAAACTACATTACATTCATTATAACAGTTAGTATAGCTGAAGCATAATTCTTTGTGCAAGCTCGTAAGAAAAAAAATACTGTGCATAAAGCAACAAGCAAGAGATAATTTAAGCATAGCAATCTTAAAACAGTCAAAGTAAAAAAAATTGTGCTTACATATAGCACATTATGCGATCAATACAGTGATCCAACGTTGTGTTCCAAATTTGCTATATCCTGGGCGAATGAAAAACACGTTATTAATTTGATGAATAAAGTTGAGAAAATTCTTGAGTATTACAGGGGACGCAGTAAAGTCCAGAATCTTCATGACTGTAGAAATCAGTTACAAGGATTCCATTCTTCAAATGTATCACTTGGTAAAGTGAAAACGTGGAAATATTTATCTAGACTTCGATAATATGTACATTTAAACAGAAACTGAATGCATTCTAATAAAAAGTGGAGAGTAATGTCTCACAAAGAAACATTTTTACATTATAAAGCATACAATGTTCTCAAACTTCAATTTGTTGATCATGATTTCTAGAAAACCTCAAAATTATCTTCTGACTGAAAATTCTTAAGAAATTGCGGTAAAAAAACAATACGTTACCCGCTCTTCTTTTAATTAACACATCTTCCTTGTTGGGTATATCCCGCTTGAGTTCATTGGTAGCTACTCTGCCAGGAATATTTCTATGAATATCTACTTTGATTTTGCAAAGTTCTATTAGATTAATTTTTGTGCCTTCAGATCCTTTAAATAAGGGTGTTGTACCACTTGATGTTTCAAACCTAAAGTGCAGAATAATATTATTTGTATTTAAAACTTGCTTCTTGAAGCATATTGTTTTATAGTGTACAACTGTATTGAAAAATTATATCAACTAAATCTGATATTTTATATAAATATAAGTTAACACTTCATCAGTGTACTTTTCTGGATATAGCCAAAACATATTTAATTTAAATGTATCCGTCGAAAGATAAGACAGTAAATTCCATGAGCCGAGATGAAATGTTAAAATTCATCTTTGTCTATGAAATCCTTCAGAATGGAACACTGTGTCTACTTCACCAGTTAATAATTAAAGACACTGTATATTTACTTTTTAGAAAGTACAGTATCTTCAGGTGTATGATGCGTAGAAGTTTTTTTACATCGACTAGGTGGAGATTCGCTTCTACTCCTACGAGATCTGTTGCATCTTCCTTCGGGAAGTGCTAAACTCATATTACGAGCGCGACGTATCTCATACTCCATAGCCATTTTTCTTTTCAGTCTATTATGCCTGTCCATGTTTTCTTGTTCTATCATCCAGTCGCGTCTACGGCGGTGCCTCTCCTCTTCCGTTCTTGCACCTAGAACCACATCACTACCTTCATTCGACGAGGGCTTAGGTTCTTCATCACGATGAGAATCCCTCGATGTATGCTGTTTCATCCCTACGACGTAGGGATAGATTACATATATTACGTATCAAAGAATTTCCTTCTTGGTTAACCAAACTCAAAATTTGAATAGGTTTGTACTTTATACCGAATGGATGTGAAAGAAATTACCTCGTTATCACGCAGAAAAATGACGAGCAATGAACGGAATGACCAGTAAATAAAAGCGTAAGAATTAAACGTATGAGTATTATTTGTAAACTTAAAGAAGGAAACGCATAGCACACGCGCTCACTTTCCCAAATGCAGCCAAATATAGCCAGGGTCACCGGACAACGTTTTGCGGAGCCGTATGTTTCGCGGAGAGGGAACACTTACAGGAGTGGTGGGAATGTGTACGCGAAACGCCACGATTGGAGACAAATCGACGCCAGCGCCAAGCGAGTGATGGCACGGCCAACCAGCGTTGACGATATATTTCACGGCGACGTTGATTGACCGTGGCGTCGGTTACTGTATAGTATAATAGCGAATTCGGGAGAGCTGCACTGGGCGCACCGAGTGCGAATTTTAGCCAATCGGAACCGAAAAAGTTCACACTCCTCGCTTCCGATTGGCTAAAATTCGCACTCAGTGCTCCCACTGCGGGTCTCCCGAATTCGCTATAAAATTATATTTTAATGGATTATTTATATTAGTTACTAATAAAAGAAGATATTTATTGCAGAAGCCTGGCCTTTAATTTAAACAAACCGATTTGTTGCTACTTTTCTTTTTTAACTTGGAAACGATAAGTTTCCCAAACATTTTACTTAAACCACTGTAAAGGGCATGAAATAAAGTGGAAATAAACAGAATTCAATTTTTTTATCACAAATAAGTTAAAAAAATTTAAAAATATTATTAAATACTAGCAGAGATATCCCGATTACCGTGCCTTTATACTTAAAGAAGCTGTATAAAAAACTTCGCATAAATAAATAAGGAAATAAATTTGTTTAATTAAGTTAAACTATTAATGTGTGTGTTACAAACAAGAAAGTTGCATTTTTAAACAATTAAAGCACTGTAAAAAAATTTCCAAAATGCATATAAAGATTTCGATGGATTTATTTAAATCCTTATCGGAAACGGTAAGGAACACGTACTTTACAGAAATCATCGACGAAGTATAGGATAGACCTATCACGCAATGTAATTTTGTGTCACGCCTAATCCAAAGGGCTCCTAATCCAAATAAATTTTGTCTGTCCAGAAATTACCAAATCCTTTGTGAAACCCAAAAGGCTACAAAATTAAAAAAAATGATACTTTTTTTGGCTTAGACGTTTCGTGACGTCACGACACTTGATGCCAGTAAGTGTCGCCATTCTCGTTTTACTTCTAGAATTGACACCAGTAGATGTCACCGTTCGAAAGCAGAATTTATCCAACCAATCAGGAATGGTTTTGCTGAAAATGCGGTTACGCAGTTGACGAAAAATGTAAAAAATCGCTGCGTTCAGGTCTCTAGTAAATGTCACCTAGCTGTCACTTAATCATAACCTGTCAAGTTTTGGGTTAAATTCGAGTTTTCAGAAATGAAACAAACATACAACCAGCAAACAGAGGATCGAAGCTAAAAAAATCGTTTAAAAAGTATGATTTCTTTTCATTTTTGACGTTGCAAAAAAAGAATACAAGAATATGAACCGCTCTCAGGATGAAGACCATTATGAAATACGGCACCAAGTAATTTATACTTTTTTATTAGGGGAGACCGGGGCAAATCGGCCACTGGGGTAAATCGGCCACAGGAAGTTTTACCCAGTAGAAGTTAAAATAAAATCTCGTGTTTGCTTTTGTAAATGTCTCTTTATGTGTCTACAGTACCAACGGAATTTGAAAGCATTTGAGATTATGTTGCACTTTGTAGAAGGCAAAATACGTTTTCGGCAGTGACAACAAATTTTCGTGACTTGTGGAAAATTTATCTTTATTCCGTAATATTGATGTTCTGAAGTTTGAGATGAGTATTTATTGATTAAAATTGCGGTACCGATTACGATTCCGATGATAGTTTGAGTTATTTTGGAAAATCTCTATTGTGTTTGAGTGATTGAAGTTAGAGTTTACGTCTAACACCCGGGGCAAATCGGCCACTCACTGATGATGCCGAACCATAGTAAATAAGTAGTTTTATTAACTTTTGTGCTAAAAATATTCATCGATGCAGCGCTGTCGGTGGATCCGACGCTCAACAATGGAAAACAGTTAACGGTTTCGGGACGAGGTGAGGAGTCGCGTGGCATGGACGGAAGCGCGGCTACGCAGTGCAGTTCGATCTTTGGAAAAAGGAAGTTATATCCGTGCGTTTAAATATTGATTGAAGCGATTGTAGCTTGAATAGTTACGAGGAGAAATGAATATCATCTACATTTTTCAGCAACATTAATCAACATCCAGCCCGAATAAAAGGTGGCCGTTTTGCCCCGAAGGAGTGGCTGATTTACTCCGGCATTTTTCGAAACGGCGATTTTACACTATATTACGAATTCTCTGGAATGACTTTAAAAACGGGGATTAACGAAAATTTGTTGTAGCATTTATGTAAGTACAATAGGGATTACTCTTTCGGATAGTATAATTCACATAATTGAAAAATTAAATTTTTTTTGTTAAATTTATCAATGAAAAAAGTGGCCGATTTGCCCCTACATACTGTTATCGGTTGTGGAGCAGCTTTATTTTTACAATTAATTTCTTTAATAATGTTGCCATTTTCATCACAATAGTTTCATAATCGTTTGATTAATTTTGTTGTTGTCAATACATTTCGATGCTGATGTACAATCACGTATCATGCATGAATATGAACCGCTTTGAGGATGAAGACCGTTATAAAATACGGCACTTAGTAATTTATAACTAATTATGACTCATGTATGAAAGAAGCTAATTCCCTTTAATTCACGAAAAAAGTTCACATCCAAAGATTGTGAAATCATCTTTGCTAATTCCAATTGTATTCTCGTTCTCCGCTCGAACACTGATTCCTCTGTCACTTTTTATATACTTGACATTCCTTTATTGGTCACAAATCAATTCAGTGCTCAGATTTTCAGCTTCGGTTTTAAGGAATAAGCGGGCGTTGTATAAGAAAAAACCTTGTTGATGACTACCAAGTTTTTATTATTTTCCATCGTAATACGATTTTCATTCGACATTTTTAACAGAAGGTGCCGCTCTTATAAAAGTTTTTGTGTCAACTACAGGCCTCGCCCGCTAATTCCTTAAAACCGAAGCTGAAAATCTGAGCACTGAATTGATTTGTGACCAATAAAGGAATGTCAAGTATAAAAAGTGATAGAGGAATCAGTGTTCGAACGGATCAAAATGAGCTGCAAGTACATAATAAAGGTGCTTTCCACCTGCGCTTAAGATGACACAACTACATATACATAGCTAAAATGTTGTGTTCATACATTTCATTACTCATATCGCCGACATTTTAATCATGTGAAGATAAAATGTAACATCTAGACATTTGCCTAGATGTCCACGGCCTGGAAGTCAAATACTTGGCATGGCCAGGAGCTACATTACTCTAACAAATATAAAAAGCTACCGAGAACCACCACGTGGGTGGTTTCATTTTTCGCAACACTAATAAAAATTCAGTGCACCTGTGTCTCGCAACACGCAACTCTAACTTTAATTCGCTGCAGCCTTGCCGAAGGCTGTGTGGGGTCCCATGTGCAGCAAAGCCAGCTGCTCGGGACTCCTTTTTCCCAGGAACATGTCTTCGGACATGTCCCAGGACAGTTTCGGGGCATTGAGGTCGCAACTCTAATTACAAACGCGAGCAGTCATCATCGCCACACTAACTCAAAAAAATTTTAAGTATCAAACTAGGACGAGTAATTAAAAAAAACGCGATAAATCGCATCGCAACTTTAGTAAAAAGAATAGCATGAATCAAAAGTAATGCAATGAATCAAACTCTAGTAACTCCAATTCAAAATACAAGAACAATCTCAAAAACAATCGCGACTCTTTTTTCGGAACACTACAAGCAACCACGCTCGACATTCATTCGCAACGCTATGCTGGAACCAAACGCGGGGAATATTTGATTCGCAACGCTAATTCAAACCGTAATCACAATTTAGTCGGAACACTAACTGACCCCGTAATCTTCTTCGCAACCCTAATTGAAAACGCGGTGTGCTAAATTTCAGGGAGGGGGTGTCGATGGGTCAACCTATAGCCAACCAAACTACTACTACTACAACTACCGGCGAGCATAATAGCAAAGTAATACCTACGAAGAATGACCCTGCATCCGAGAATACAGGGCCATTCTTGGCCTAGCCCACATGATGTGGCCTTTTTCTGGCCGGGCTATCTGCGTCTCTTTGGCCGCTTCTTGTTTCAGGCGGCCAGCCCTTCTGGAAGTAAATAGCGTGCCCAGGCCCGTCCTGCCGACCGCGACCAGCGACAATGTGCAATGTCTCACTGGCGTCAAAAAGTCGACATAGCGAGGCTAGAAGCGAGGGCATACCCCACTCGCGCTAGTCAGGCCGTCGACTTTTCTCACAAAATTCCTGAAAGCAGGTCATCGCGCGGGGGAATATCGCGCGGGGGAATATCGCGCGGGGGAACATCAGAGAATACGACGACCTGCCCCGGCCCTACCTACTTATATTTAAGTCACACATTCGTACCAGAAGGTAAGTTACCTATCCTACGCACCACCTATATTTAAAAAATGGCAAAACAGTCTCTCAAACACAATCATCAGTCAACCCACTCCACGATTCTCAAGCATCGCCGCCCGGGTGCAAAAGCCTACACTAGAGAGACCGTCCCGGGACGACTCCGTCACCCGAGCTTGGCCACTATCACACTCTAACAAGTACGTACCAGTTTTCACTGAAATCGGCTGGCAAAGGCAGTGACCATTGCGTGTAAGTATGATATACATTGCAATTAATTATTTTCAATTTCAAACAATGGATTACTTGATAATGCGCATTGTACATATTAGGTACATACATCAATCGTTATTACTTTCTCGTTTAATTGTACGAGATTGATTAAGTTTCATATTCCAAGATTATTTACTAGAATGATCATCGTGTGCAACAAGGAATATGATACATTGGTATCGTTATCACCATGAATAATAATATAATGTTATAGTTTCTTTAACATGGTCTTTGATGAGAATCTTTCACCGACGCAGATTCCACCGCCTAACCACACAAACACACACAGGTGGAAAATGCGACGTGCACGATACACTAACGCAATGCCAGCCGCCAAAATGTCATTATATAGTAAAGAAAGTCATCGTGCCCCATTGCATTCACCCACCCAAGTAGCGCATGGGCACGTGGATGAGTTAAAAGGCAATAGGTACGGAAAGATATCCTGAAAATCCTCAACTAGAAAATATGATTAGTCTGTATAGTGTCTAGCACGCTAGTATTCTTTCATTTTACATTATTAAGCAAAGGGACTCGACTTTCAACTTGTGAATAGTTTAAAGTTTGATAAATAAAAAAGGACTCTACTTTAGATTGCATCAGTAAGAAAAGCACTCTACTCGACATTTAATTAGCAAGAAAAAAGACTCTAAAATTGAATTATTAAAGAAAATTACTCTAAATCGTCAAAAATGTACTTTAAGAATATAAAACGAACGATTCCATCGTCAAAGTAAATTTCATAAATCAAGAAAGTATGTTCTCATGCTAATTACTTTGAATCTGAAATTTGCTCACCCTCAATTCTCTTCTTGCACATGGAAATTAATTATTCTATTGTGTACGCAAACGAGTAACCTTTATAAGAAAGGAATTACGCCTTTATCATCATTTAGACATCAAGTTACTTTTAAAACGTAGTATCAGAAAAATAACAGAAACTCAAGTCAATACAATCGTCGCAATGACGAAATCGGAGGGCATCCGATTTTTCCACTACATATTAAATAAAAATGATCGTAGCTGTGGAGTCAGAAAGTATCAGACTTCTTTGCTACATAAAAATTAGCAATCAGCCGTATTGATATTCATACCAATACCTTCTGAGCTGCTATGCACCTTTATTTGCACTATTAATAAATATATACATCTATGTATGATCAATAAACATTCCCGTTAGGAACCGTTTATCTTGGAAATTTGGATTATAATTTGATTCTATTGAAAAGACGCGATGTACAAGAAGACCCTAGCCCTCGTCTAATAAATACATACACAGCCAAAATGTTACAATTCACGGGCATGGTTACCATACCCGCGGTCATTATGCTCGCCAAAGCACGTATACAACCAGTCACTCGTGTCGATTTGGACCAAACGTCCTACGACATGATTGAGTGACCAGAGGAACCATAATGCATGCGCACTCACATTTCGCTGTGCCCCGGTGACGGAGACGCCTACACCCCTGCTACGACTCAGGGAAAGTTCTCAAGCTGCTCAGAAGTCATCAGGCTGTTCAGCTACGCTCAGACTGTAACAAAGGAACAGAACACGATTATAATTTATTTCTAAAGTTACGATTGTTTGAACTCTAATAAAAAACCACGAAGCAATTCAAAACTAACGCAATTTGTTATCATTTAAACATTTTAAGGAAAAAATTAAAATTAACAAAAGTATCGTTAGTTTTGTATTGCTTGCTGATTCTATTCTAAAAATTAATTTTTGAAAATTTTGAAAATTTTTTGTTTCTAAAATTTTGAAGGATGAACTTTAGTGGAATTGAATGAAATACATAGATACTTACATTTTTCCATTGATGTTCTGCCCACAAATCTCGTCTTCAGCGGACGCACTGACTCTATTTTCGGGTAAAGAGTTTCGCTTTCAAAAGTAAAAAAAATAAAGAAATACGTAGACTACCAACGCCCCCTAAAGATTCTAGTCTCGCGATTCGAAGGTCAGAGCCGCGACGCTCGTGAAAGAATATAAATTGCGTAGAAAACACTGACTCTACCCTCGCGTATCCCCAAATTTGATAACGACGCTCTACTATGAGCAACGGTGCTCTTCAAAACGAAAAACTTAGTACGACATAAACACTGACACTATTCGGCCGAATTGCACGCGGTCACAATCTCTGAAAAATAAATAAATCAAAATTCGTTAATTATTCATGTCTTGAATAGCATGTCATTGATCAACTACGCAGTTTCTGTACATAAAGAACAAAACTTGCATCCAAAACCGAAGGTAAATGCAATTACAACAGCTTCATAGAGCTAAATTCTTAAAAATCATTGAAATATCGTTGAATTTTACGTAAACGCGACCGAAATGCAATAGAATTCGATCATTCCAATATTTCGTAAACATCTACCGACGCCATTTTAAAAATTTTAAACAAATCTGATTAAAATTATTCAATTTAACATAATTCAATCTTTTCCCATTTCATCCCGATATTAACCGAATGCGAAGTTACCCATCACCGTCACAGCCAACAATGATCTGGCGCGTGGCACGTCAATCACGTCTGAACGTGTCACGACAAGTTTAAACCTGCACTCCAGACACGCGTGCCGGGAACGAATGATCGTTCTTTATCACGCTGGAGAGTTTACACGTACAGTTTTGGAGCGCACGCCTGGAGGGTACGCTCCAAAACTGTGAGAAAAACTGTCCGTCTAAAGCCGGCTATTGATTCAATAAAATAACGAGAATAATACGTTTACCACACGTATTGCCATCTCATTTTTCCAAGGAATGAAACCAGACGCCATCCAAGCACCGTTCAAATTAACCAGCAAGTGTCATGGCGTTGCCTGCTCTTGGCTTCCGCTCCCGCCTCAATGCCTGTAATCTAACGATGCAACAAGTTTGAAAGAAAAGCATTAAAACATTCGTAAGGCAATTAAACAACAAATAAACTTGAAATATGCCCGGAAAGGGATGTAATTGAATACCGAGACACGATATGTGTGCACTAAACGTGCAGAAATATCGGTAAAGCAACGAAAGGAATACGCGACGAACATCTAACGGTTTTCTCGCGATATTTAATAAATTTCGAGACGAAACTGTATTCATAGTAGCAGCAAGTGACGATAGAGAGGAAAGAACAAGACGAATAATGATCGGAAATAATTATAGGAGGGTAGATAATGTACGCGTACCATTTAAATACGCAGCTATCGAAGCGTCTTGACTCAACGACCTCCACGGAACGAATGACCCCTGCGGCCCATGGCTGTACCTCGGCGAATATTAGCTGTGGTGGGGGGAGAGCAGGCAGGCGGCAGGACTCGCGAGGCAATACACGTGTACGTATTTCCGAAGTGTTGTGATATCGTGGTCGAGCCGTGTAAACAGAGGTGATGTAAACAGAGGTGACTTCCAAAGCTAGCATCGTTCAGTCATAACAAAAGTCGTTTCTACGCACACGTTCTGCTAACGGTAAAATAGAAATATTACGCCTGATATATTTCCTTCGTTTTTTAAATATCTAGTAGGTATCTACAATCTACATACAGGAGTGTACTTTAATTAAACTTGTGAAACTTAACACAGATGGCTTAGTATATATTCGAAAATTACCTACGTGATATACAGTTTCTTATTGCAAAACTTTTTTCAAGTTTCACGATACATTCGAGAATGTCGCTTTAGCTTAAGGCTACCTTTGGCTCCAATTACGTTTTTCAGACGTTGTAGCATGCTGTGCACTAGTTTTTCAATTATTTTAGATTGACAAACTGCATGCGAAACGTCTGAAAAGGAAGTTGGAGCCAAAGGTGGCCTAAATAAGTATCGATCTAAGATAAGATGCGTATAATTAATGCCGTTCGAATACTTTTGCGACCCTGTTGCAGTACATCTCTTCAATAAATGTTGCATAACTTTTACAAATATTATTCGATTCATTTGAAAGGTATTATAATATATAATCTCGATACTTGTGTCCCATCACAAGGGAAAGCCGCGATATATGTGCTACAGATTTTGATGAATCTCATATATATATATAATGTAGACGGACGCGAAAAAAGGGGGGACTCTACGATCGCGTTACGCGCGATCAAAAAGGATCTTGCTTATCTGCAAGATTGCTACGAAGACTGGTTGCACTTGGAAACTTTTCAAATTTTTCACAGTGACTCTACTCGATTCGAATTATTAATCGGAATTGTAAAAATCTCAAGCAAATGTTGTATCGATTTAATTTTCTGATTTTAAGACGGACACATGCATGTCACTCTAATCATTGACGACGGAAATTGTTTTCGGTTACGAATAACCATTATCGATGACCACAATTTTTTTGGTTACGAATAACATTTATAGTTGACGAGAATTTTTTTGGTTCCTGGTTAAAACTAAGCACTCGTGCAAGTTCTTCCGCGATGTATAAAATTTTAGGTTTAGTAGCTTAAAATTATTTTAATGAAAGGCAGAAAGAAATTTACGTTTATATAACAGCCACTTTGGCAGCTATAATTTATTATTACATGGTTAATATAGCATTTTTTATTTTTCGTATTATTGCCACTAGTGTCTCTTTATATTTAGCAGATGCAACGGTCAAGCAAAAGTAGCGAGCATAGTGAGCTGATAGTACCAACAATGATTGTATTTGTTAGTTATTATACCAAATTAATGCATTCTATACGCGCCTTATTAAGAGAATCTAATGACTCGAATGTAATTACTGTTACTAGAGAAGATTTGAAAAATCTCACACGAAAGAGTTCAACTTCAGAAATGTAACTCGTATTCGACCCATTAAGCATGCCGTATGATTGCGATATTAAAGAATGCTGGATTTGCAGTTGCATCCATGCACCCCACGACGCTCATGCATTATGCAACTTTCTGCGCGGCTTATAAAGGTACGAATACACGACGACACTTTTGTGTCTACATCAAGTGTATACATCAAGTGTCGGCGTGGGGACAGTGTCCTAGACTGGTGTAGACGCTAAGTTTCTCGATCTAGACTGATCTAGACACTTGATCTAGACACAAAAGTGTCGTCGTGTATTCGTACCTTAAGAATTAGATTTTACTGTAAATTTCAATGTCGGCGATGAACTAATACTCGGGGCAAATAGAATCCAATTATTATTACTTCACTAGAATGATTAAACAGTGCATTAGAACCTTGCGGGAATGTCAGTAACAGCGTCAATTTGTAATACTTTTCGGCGTACGATACGTGAAAGGGTTCTACTACACATAAAGTACTAACAAAACAATTTGTCACCTTGCAATTTATAGGTTGCACGAGCTTTGAAGAAATATCATTTTTGAGCGCCATAGTTTCTTGATCTCCGAAATACATTTTCGGAGAGAAATCCGCATGCACGTATGCAAGCACGCAACGCATCTTTCAGCATTTCAACACATTTCAGAGTAATTGCTGAGGTGGACGCTGTTCATGAGCAGAGGCCGCTACATTCAGTCCACAAATTATGGGTCGGTAACACAGTTAGGTGGCGACACACACATCCATAAGGTGATAGGTGTATCCTATACCCCGTGTGTGATAAAACCCAATAAAACCACAGGCGAGGTACATGCTTGCATGCACATTCCTACATATTTACATTAACAACCAGCAACTCTGTTACAACTGGCAGTAACTGGTTAGTGGTTACAACTTTGTAGCGAAGATAAATGTAAAAAATGCCACAAGGGACAAGGAAAAAACCATTTAGCGGTAAAGCAAAGAAACAGCAATTACAGGCTAAAAAGCAACGACAAAATCCAACTTTAATAAGTACGTTTAACATAATGATGATTGATAACTTTCATTCAACGAATTGAAATAAACAATTTAATATTATAACCCACAGGTGGAAGTCAGAGCAGAGGCAACGGAGAGGGCTCGAATGATGGGGATGACTATGGAAAAGCTACTGTACAAAAGATCAACAAGCAACCAAAAGATAGTAATTCTTCTAAAAACAAATATACCTTACAATTCTTCCAAGAAAGTAAAGAAGAAATAATGAAACGAAAGGAACAAGCTAGAAGCACTCTGGAAACATTATCCCTTAAAGACCAAGAAGTTTCCGATGATTATTTCCCTCCTGAAATTGATATACCCAAAAGACCGCCATGGGATTTCAATATGTCGAAAGAACAGTTAGAATTAAGAGAGCAAAAGTACTTTACCGTAAGCTATTTGCATTTTCATTTATATTTATTTTCGTACAACTTTAGGGTCGACTAATAACTTGTCACCCTCTAGGAGTATCTGAAGGATATGGGAAAATTAAGTGCTATTAGTTACTTTGAATTGAATTTAGAAACTTGGAGACAATTATGGAGAGTCCTAGAAATGTCTGATATCTTATTAATTATTGTCGACATCAGATATCCCGTTCTAATGTTTCCTCCGTATTTATATGACCATGTAACGAACGAGCTAAAAAAAGATATGATTCTAGTATTGAATAAAGTCGATTTAGCTCCTCCAGCCTTAGCAGTGGCATGGAAAGAGTATTTTCATACCAAATATCCAAAATTACACATCTTAATGTTTACATCATACCCTACTTATAATTTACGCGGCAATACAAGCGAAACAGAAGGTTTGAAACAGAGACGTAGAAAGGGAAAATTGAAAATGGCTGCGGAAGGAGCCAAAAAATTATTGGATACGTGCAAAGAAATTGTCGGAGATCAAGTGGATTTAACTTCTTGGCACGATAAAATCGAGGAAGAAATGCACATGGAGTTTGATCTAGAAGATGTCGATCATAAAGACAACGTTACCATAGAGAAAGGAGATACAAATTATTTTGAGCACGAACAATATAAGAATGATGTGTTAACTATTGGTTGTATCGGAACTCCGAATGTCGGAAAGTCATCTTTAATGAATGCATTAATGGGTGAATATTAAGTTAGACATTTAAGGTTTAACACTTAATGTGACAACAATGTAGAAATATTTAAATATTTATATTACAGGGAAGAAAGTTGTAAGCGTATCCCGCACACCTGGGCACACTAAACACTTTCAGACTATATTCCTTACAAAAAACGTTTGTCTCTGCGATTGCCCAGGACTGGTATTTCCATCAACAGTGCCAAAACAATTGCAGATATTGATGGGGTCATTTCCAATAGCTCAAGTTCGAGAACCGTATACTACGGTTAAATTTCTAGCTGAGAGAATAGACTTGCTGAAACTGCTGAAATTACAGCATCCAGATAATGACGATACATGGTCCGCTATTGACATCTGCGATGCCTGGGCTTCCAAACGAAATTTCATAACTGCACGAACCGCTAGATTCGATTCGTACAGAGCAGCTAATTCGTTGTTAAGAATGGCGCTCGAAGGAAAAATTTGCATATACATTTATCCACCAGATTGGGTTGTTAACAAAGGTAATACTCGTTGTGTAACGATAAATTATATAATTTACTACTGAGAACGTTATTTATTTATATTGTACAATAACTGTACGCTTACAGAGAAGTGGGAGGATCATCCAGATGTTGAAGTAGTCAGATGGATTCAAGCTAGAAACAGAGGGGAAGATTGTGACGATCGTGCGGGTAAAGTATACGTTTCATCCGAGGATGAAGAAGATACAGAAGACCTGTCCGAAACTCATGAACACACAAAAGAAGAAGATACTTCAACCGATGAATCGGATATACCTCGTGTGGTTAACAAATTTGAAGCATTAGCCACAGATTTATGAATTGTACGATTGACCGTCGATTCATTACTCTGTCATATGTTTTATTAATCCGAATTTACACTCTATTTATGTTGAGCTATCTATTTACAACGAAGTAAGTTACAATATTTATAACGAAATGCTCCATAAAAACATTATTATATGTATGTATATTACACGCATTATTGTATTTGTTGTACTACAATTTATGTATATACACTTCTATTTCTGCTATTATTTCGTTGGTCCACTATACAGCGATAATTTAGGAAAGATTATTGTTTCGTAGCGAAGCGGGACACTTTATTCCTCTACTCCAAACTCCAAGTAGCTTAGAAAAGGAAAGATATTTAAGCCATCTAATATACCATAGACGATACTGCATAGATAATTTATAATATTTATATTTTAAGGCCTACGGAATTTGTCCGCGCTATTCAAAAAATAATTTATTTTTATCGGTATGTGTAATACATATATCAGATATACACACGCGGCGTACCTGTTGTTACGAATGTAATACTGAGCAAGAAAATTTGTTGAAATATTTCAAATTACATGCAGAAGTTTAAACGGTAGCGCAATTCTTCCTTATCAAAATATCGTCTTTCACATTTCAAATCGTCAGACCCGTACCGGCGAAACGTAAAACTCGTTCCTCTAAGCACCTAATAACTTTTTAACAGAGTAACCGGGTATTGCGTAAAAGAACAATAACAGTAGTATTATTATTGCGATGGTTATAAAAGCTTTTAAGATTGCCCACTTGTAGTTGTGCCATACGATATATTTGATGGACTTCAACGGATTCAAAAACCACATGAAAGACGCATCAGGACGACTGAAACAAAGAGTAGAAAAGTACATATCATGATCTTTTAATTTCCATCTCTACTTAATTGTTACGATATTTTTATAAAGATCATATACGTAGAACGTAACGCAACAATAATAAATAAGCTGTTATTTATGTCAGTGATTAAACGTATTATACAATTTATACACCCGCGACATCAATCGCCATGTCACACTCACTTTGGTTTGTCGAGCGGATCTGGTTCGTTTCTACCAAAACCGGCCGGATTTTTCTCGGCTTCCTCTTTGGTCACCAAATGAATCTCGGCTTCCACTTTGCCCTGGTGAAATTCGCAACGCAAAATATTTTCAAATTTCTCTGGAACGAGCACGAAGGAGGGTTGAAAATTACCGTTAATTCCATATCTTCGTTCTCCTTCTTCACGTAGAACGGCCACCAGCCTTTTACTCGTTTCTGTTTGAAGATGTTCACGGTCGGCACACTGCCATCGGTCTTCAGCATGCTCAGCGTGCAAAGTTTACTGCTCTTTGCGCCACGGGGGAAGCGATTCAAGTCAAGGGTGATAGCACCGAGGAAATCATCGGCGGAGAAGTGATCTGCGTCCCATACCTGCGTGAACAGATGCTGCGAAAGTATAGGGAATTCAAAGGGGATCAGGAAAAGTGACAGTTTGTCTTAATAATTATGCTACTTGTAATTCTAAACGAGCCGGGATTTTGCACTCCGTCTCGTCCCAGCTGAAGAGACTCTCTTTTCGATTGATAACGATCTTCTCCTCCGCCACGAGATAATCGAATGGAAATATAAAGCGCCAATTGAAATTCCCTTCTCCGGTTAGAGACCGATAGTGGATATCCGTGGATTGACAGTCTTCTTGCCCCTTTAGCCATCTATCAGGTCACGTAAAATGTCCTTTAATTAGGCGGACGATTACCAACGCAGGCTTTTACTGATATTTTAATCGATACCCTTTTACGTAAATGTCGCTCATCTTCTCGCCAGTGAAGAAAGCATCGTCTTCCAGTACAACGTCATCCGTGTTCCAAATAACAATCCTGAGCTCGTAACTTTTCGGCTTCCTCGGGGAAATGTCGATCGACGGGCCGGGCGAGGGCATGTCCATAGGGAACATGTCGACCCACAATTCCAGCTTCCCCTGTTCGATGCCTGGCTTCTCGGGATTGTAAAGAGGACGAGTTTCCACGTGCTCAGGAACCAAGGCGCAACCAATTCTTGGGAACGCGTGCCACTGATGAAGAACTGCTAACGCGAGATGCTCTTCTATGCCTGAAAGCGAAAGCGTGCTGTGTCCCTTAATAATTCTGAATTGCCAATTTCGAATTACACTTGCCTTTCGAGTGAACGTAATTTTCCATTTCTTCGTTCGACAGGGAAAAGGTCTTCCTGCCGATGGTCACGCGTCCGTGGGAATACACCGGGCCATCCATCTTCCCCTCTTTGCAATGTTTCAAGAGAATTTGAGTGGGCTTCATCGCGTCTCGCCATTTGTTATAACCAGATCTGCAATACTTAAACTTCAATAACCGTGTCGCTACCTCGCCAATTTAAATGGTTCCGGCGCGCAATTGGAAGCTCACTCGTCGTATCTTTTAGCCAGACCGCAGGTCGCCCGGTGTCTGCTGTAGAATCGGTTTTCCAGATCGATCTTCGTTTCGCCGATCATGTCGTCCGCGCCGACCAAGTCCCAGTCCAACACCTGAATGGTAAGCATCGAGTCCTGCGGGAAGGTTGCCTCTATTTCGAAACACCTTGCAAGTAAAACGCATGAGATTGCCGCACGGATTGCCGAGAGAACGAGGCTGGCGATTCCATCGATACGTACTTGCCGAAAACTGGATTCAATTGCTTCGACACGTAATTCTCCTTGTCGCTGATCCGTTTGCCGCCTAGATGCAGGACAACGTAAGGATCTGCCTTGCCGTTCAGATCGCTGGGATGGAGATCGTTTGCTTTCACGATGTAAACCCGTACTAGCACGTGTATCGGCTCGTTCGAGGGTACACCTTGGAAGAAACCGTATTGCGGGTCGAAACCCATGATCGTGTGGTCGATCAGGTCTTTAGGCAGGGGCCATTTGTAAACCTTCAGAGCGCCTTTGAAGCTCCCGACTATTCTAGATTCGTCCTCGGGCTCGTCGCCGGTCTTCTTGCCTCGGTACAGCTCGAACGTGTGCAGCCATTCTTTAAACTGCTCGAATTCCGGCTGAGCCTCCAACTCGTTCGGGTAAATTTTCAACAGCGCCGTTTTAGATAATCTCCGATACGGCTGCTTCGGGCTGGCCTTGGAGGCGAATCTGGCCGCGTTCGCGGTAGACTTTAGGCCGAAAAGCTTTTTCGCGGTAACACCGGGACTCTTCTCGCCGGAGGCGTTCGCGTGGTTCTGATTGTACATTTCGTCCAAAGACGTCGGAACGGCGCCGTTCGACTGTGCTTGGAAAATTGATTTCTCCTTGCGGAGTTCCTTGTTCTCCTCTATCATCGCTTCGATGGAGGCGAAGTATTTGGTCCACCAATCCTGACAGCCATCTCCATCCTCGAGGCTCCCGAATTCGCCTAAGAGAGCCTGGTAGGTTCTTCACTGTCCTTTTATAAGTATTAAGTATGTTTGTGTTGTTAGAAAACTCACCTGTGCTTCCATCGTTCACCAAGCTATGTTTCTTTCGCATGTTTTGTTCAGTTTTGTCTTTCTTGGTCGGCCAGGTGAACTCTAAGCCTAAGCTGATGATCGTGTCCCCGCAATTCAATTCAAGATCGGTCAACGATTCTGGTAAAGATGACTGCGGATATTTCGTCTTCAATGTATCGTAACCTGCGCGACGACGATCACAGAAGAGCAACGTATTTATAGTATTCTAATATCTATATAACAACTGGTGGTTGCAAAAAATAAATTATTTTACCCGCATACTGTTGCAACTGATACAGATTCTTCTTTCTATCCTCGGCCTCCCGCGCTCTCTTG
Source organism: Andrena dorsata (assembly GCA_929108735.1). NCBI lineage: Eukaryota > Metazoa > Arthropoda > Insecta > Hymenoptera > Andrenidae > Andrena > Andrena dorsata. The sequence goes on along the minus strand of OV815488.1, from coordinate 76,942,546 downwards.
GTTTGCGGACAGTACATATACTTGTGTATCGAATTTATCGTGTGCGTGCCAACGAGAGTGTATCGGCCAAAGCTTCTGCAATCCACTGCTCTGATCGTCAAAGGTGGTCGATAAAGCTCCTGCTCCGGTAGCTCCAGCTCCATGAACTTAATCGGCGTGTTGAAATTTGGATTCTTCTTTGCGTTCCCTATAACCGAGGAACACAGAATATGACCAGCACATTCGACGTCCACGCGAGGTTTGTCCACAGTCAACAGGTGCACTCTTTTCAGGTCTCTCAGGCCCCAGAACAGAACTTCGATTCTGCGATAAGAAAAGCGGCGTATAAAGGTTAATTACGACTCTGTCGGAGAAATTGCAGATCAGTGCAGATCTTACCGATATTTAGACAAAGTTGGTCGAATGCCAATTGGTACCGGGAGAATTGGCCCCTGGTCCTGAGCAACCGTGGGCGTTTGGACCACTGTTTCTTTTGGGTCTGGTAGCGTTGGGAAGCCATAATCTTTCGTCGAAGGATATTCGAGCAATTCAAAAACTGCAAGAAGCTCACCCGCCCTTGCGGCTCCTCTGGTTACGTCGTACCATTCCAAGGACGGTGGAAATTCTGGCGGTGTGTAAGATTCCGAGGCAAGCTTCACGTGCGGTCGTGCAACCGCTCTTCCTATATACTCCGACTTCCCCTGTAACGTCACGGTGTTCGCTTCAATCTCCATCGACAAATTCTTTCCGATATATCCGACTAATTCTATGCCAACATATCTAATTGATCATTGCTATTTAATTCTTACATGGTCTTTCTAAGCGGCGAAAGAAACGCCAGGGAGAATTCTTTCATCGATACATTAATGCGCCACGAAAATGTTTTACATAAGTGTACAAACATACATCGGGATCAAGTGACGCAAATGACGGAAATGTCGCCGATGACGCAAATGACGTGTAACCGACAAGTGAAATGTGGAATCGTGTTTTTGTGCGTACATAGCTCTAGCGCCTACGAGGATCGAGTGTCGTGGCATGTGATAAATCGTGTTATTCGATATTGTATGAATTTTGTATGTAGTATACAAACTGTTAATGTGGACCCCTCATGCAGTGTTATGTCCATAGTTACAAAATGACTCTGTAAAAAGAGAACCACCAGAACATAAGAAACTCGATAACAGCGAATCGTTCAAGTTCTTCTTTCCTCATTTACGTTTAATCGACAATTTATTGTATCGCAAGGAAAGAGCGGCAGAATTTGTAGGAGAGGAGCTTGTATCGTGACGTACCACTTTATCTTGATCGAAGATGTCGATGACGATCGACGGTGGATCCTTCTTGATTTCCTCGCCGGTCCCGTGAATCAAGATCTCGTCGAAAAGAAGAAGCTCGTCCCATGTGGGACTGAGGGTTTCGTCGATTACTTGCGTGCACTTGCAAAACTCCCCGCAAATTACCCTTGCGAATGGATCCGAAAGGCCTGACGCGTCGCTGCCGATCAATGATCGGGCTTGATACATGTGGGCTCTCAACTGGAATTTCTACGTAACGATTATTTCAAAATTTTAGTAAATCAGTTGCACAAGTTTTCCGCGCAAACAGATTTTATTTGTTTGTTATGCGAAAAGAAGTTTAAAACATAGGCTAGACGACAAGTGATATAAATCCATTACGCTATTGCATATGAAATGTGTTTTTCATTTAACGAATTGGAATAAGATATATGTCTGTCTTTCGTCTATTCCAATCGCATTTCGCTATAAAATGCAAAGCTACTATTTTTTAAAATCGAAGAGATATTTAAAAAACGACATTTCATCTGCTCCAACTAATACGCCTTCAAATATGTTGACGCGTCAAACACCCACATGTTTTTCAACGTAATGTATAATAGTCGGTGGCAGAGCGCGTGGCCTGTCAACGTTTCTCAGTTCGTGACTAAGCTCGTATCCCTTTGGCAAGCCTTGGATGAAGTACTTCTTGTGCTTCAAGATCCCCAGCCACATGTAAATCTGTAATTTCGTCTGTATTGTCCAGCCGGAAGGTCCGAACCTTTTCTTTCCTGGAAGCTATCGAGAGCGTTTAATGCGAAAGTAGGGTTAATAATGATAGTTACGTTAATGCACGATAATAGATATTAAATAATGGGTAATTTGCTTGACAAGTTTCTCTATCAATTACATATCAATCACTGCATGCCGTTCGCGGCAATTTGTACCGTAAGTAGTATTAGACCGTAACTACTGAGGCGGACGGACTTGTCTGACTAGCTATTAGCGCTCGGCTCTATTCTCCTTCCATTTCAATACCGCGAAATAACTTATTCGCAATGGGCAAGTGATTTTTTTGTCTCCTCTAATCAAATCGATTGACAAGCTACTTTCGCCTTGGAACGTACTTTTAGAAACATTGTTTGTACTTTCCCACAGTATCTGCCACATTCCTCGTCGACTATCGAATAAATCAAGTCCCTTCCAGATATTCTTTGGTAAGCCACTCGTCGCCCAGAACTAATTACCCAAATAAATACGTCCGGTACAGAGTCTTGAGGCTGAAAGAACAATAGATAAGAAGTTCTGTGGTTTACCTTAAGTTCGTTCGCGCTACTCACGTCCTCGACGAGGAACCTCAGCTTCTGCAGGTAACCCTGAGCCGTCTTCAATCGCTCCTTGAAGCTACTTTTGGTAACCACTGCTTTCAAGTTCCTCGACATGGCGCCTATGCTTTCCAATTCCCTTTGACACACCTTTGTTCTCTCTTTGTCGAGCTTGGTTTTCCCAACCCCCGGCCCGGTGAGGCTCGACTTGCTGATACTCACGTACCGATTGCAGTTGCTGCTCAACTCCTCGAGCGTCGACTTTAAAAGCTTCTCGCTCGAGGAGTCGTCAATGTGCACTTGCGTCTCTGTCAAGCCCTCTTCCTAAACAGCATTGAAAAGCACGGTGATCGCAAGTCACAGTATAAGTTCGCAACGAGTATCCGCGAGCTCACCAGTTTATCCGCGATTTTGCTAATTATATTGCTATTGTACATTCTACGCCTGTAATCCGGCCAAATGCTTCGAACGTGGAGGCAAGGCTTGTCGTCCCAATAAGGTAGAAAATAATAAATCTTGTCGTGCGTCATCGGTTTGCACGCTGAAGTGGTGCTCTGCCAGGAACCACACAGCACTTCCTGCAATTCCTCTTGTTCGCCACTCGTGCCGCTTTTCGAGCCCATCTCGCACATCTGACAACAATCCATCATCCATACAATAAAAAAAATAACTAATTTCCGTGAAAACTATAAATTTAGAAACGTTCACGTTCTAGAGTTCACCTTCGAAACTGAAAGTCGTTACACGTTCGCGTAATGAGAACTTTCAGCTGAAGCTTTTTTCTCTCTCTTCGATGCATGCAACTGTGCGATATCGAAAAATCATTAGGTCGCCGCGCAGTGCTTACTTTAGAGGTTTCGTTGTGACCGTCCAAAGCGTTGCCCGCGTTTCCTATCGATATTTCGAAATACATCGGCTTGTCTCCGAGCTTCTTGTCGATCATCGTGGCGTCCATGATCGTGGCAAATAGAAAGAACTCTTCGTTCCTGGCGTAAGCGGACTCGTTGATTGGCATGGCCGGCTCGACTTCCACCTCCGACGGGGTCATCTCGACGTTATCGCTTATTTCCGTCCTGATTGCTATCAATAGCCTAGGATATGGGAGATTATTGCATCATCCAGGATACGACGGTCGAATAGTCTGCGAAAGCGTATCGATAGAAAGGGACACCTTGCTCTATAAGAGATTCCTTCTCCCAGTCCAGCGTTCAGCGTGGAGTGCTGATCGATGAGGCTGTAATCCCTTATGCTACCGTAGAAGTGAATGAACGCCGGGCCGAAGGTGGGCAGAAAGCCCTTCTCGCCGTCGTTGCTGATCTTTTTTAAATCGACAAAGTGAGTGCCGATCACGGTGGCGTGAACCGGGTCGTTGTCGCATAGCTGAATTTTAATCCTTTGACAGAGGGGTGGAAACATTTCCGTGAAAACGATCTGTTCGTTCCAAACCGGCGCGTAACTGTGCCTCTTAACGCTCGTCTTACCCTGAATTCCGTAAGAGATAAGAAACGTTTTCTTTTTTTAGAAATTCGATAATGCCGGCGAGTACAAGGACGAGAAAGCTCCCCGCGGATAGAATGTTACTTTCTTGTACATTTCATTGATCTTACGGTTAATCCAGCGAAGGACACTTGAACGTAAGGATCCACGAGGTCCTTCACCTCGCCCGTGAACGCCTTCTTCACGTTCGCCATGATGCTGCTGTTCATCTTCGGCAAACCGTCGGCTCTGTACACCTTTACCAAAAACTTGGCCCTTTGCCTCTCGATGGGCACCCCGTCCGGAAGCAAAAGGTTTCCCTCGATATCGTCCTCGTCTTTCTCGCTCTTTGGAGGAATCTTCACGGTGTCGCCTTTGCCGATCACGCTTACGTCGCACTTCAAATAGCCCTTCGGACCCCCAGCCACATCGTCCGGATCCGTCAGCAGTGCCCATTTGTGGTAAAATTGGTGATCTGTGGAATGGACGCGTGTTACGTTGGCCAGTCACCAGTGTCTTTCCGGTATAAGAGTAGCTACTTGAATAAGAACATTAACAGACAAGAAAAACATTTCACGAATGATCACGTATGATCTGTGGCGGTGCACGTATAAAGAAAGATGCAACTCATTGTCAGCTGTCATCCGCTTCCGATGCACCTTTGTCTCATTCAAACTTCAATACTTCTGTCGACAGTACATACAAATGGTCAATTGAATATATGTATGCCTATGTCTTATGTAGAGCAGTGAACTGTTTCAACAATCAGAAGAATTCATATAAACACCTAGCGCGATTATTTCTATCCTTTGTCCATCCAAAGGACGACTCCGATCCATGTGCAGTTTAAAATGTCTACTGTAATGTTACTTGTTTGTCTTATACGACAAACTGGATCCTGCACAAGTGAAGATTATATCTGGTGCATAACTTGCTACACTTTTTTGCAAGAAATATCATTCTATGCGACAGAAGCGGCATGACTCGGCAAGTGTAAGCGATTGCGTTGGAAAATGGAAAGGGTTGAAAACTGCATGCGCTGAGATGGTACGAGGTAAGAATGAAAAGCGAAACGTGAGAATAATTGGAATCGTTTTATCGTCACGCGGATTTTCTTCAAGAGAAGAGATTCACTCCTCTCCTCTTATTCTTCCCCTGACCACTTTAAAAAGCTTTACGATTCTGCAATTTTTCCTCTTTTCGTATTCTCGTTTACAATAATTGTGCTACGTGTTTCGTCGGAACACAGTTTACTCCTTCAAACATCGCACTGTGCCAAGTTTGTAATTAAGAGAGCAAGATTAATCTGCGATATTGTAAACAACGGAGAGGCAAAAGTGGCTGACAAATATAAAAAGCATGCACGGTGATAAAAGCTAGGTCGTGTTCAATTAATTTCTCCCTCAATCGAATGCATTTAATTTTCACCGAGGAAACTATTTTAAGGTAAAAGTGAATGTAACCTTTGGAAACATGTTTATAGTTCTAACGTGTGGTTAACGTAATAAATGTAACGCGCATTCAATGGCTTTCGGTAATTACATTTCAAAGCGTTCGTTTATGTTACGCATTTCTCGGCGGGGGCTCGATAGAGAATGAAAGACAGTTATTAATGATCAAGAGTAGGTAGTCTTTAGAGTCGTTTTCGGACGATTGAAAATTTGTACCTGGTTGTGCCCATACAGTCGCGATGTCTAACTTAAAGCTGCCCAGCGTTAGATTAGCGCGTAAGAGATTCCGCGATTGCTGCACCTGCGTACCAGTAGAAGGTGTGTTCACTTCAAGTTACCTTTAGTCGCCTTCTCGTGATAGCAATAGCTATCGAGCACGTTAACGCTGCTTCTCTCGTGCTTGCGAGATATCTCTTGACAAATACTACTAAATGTATCCCGGTAGAAATATTTTCATGGAGGAATATTTTATGCTCCATCGAGGTTCGTTCTCGTTGTTCGTACCTCTCGCTTTCTGTCTACCTACGCGCCAAAAACTGTTCTGTTTCGCGCCGTCGAATTGAATTCGCGAACCAGGATGCTTGAACATTTGCAATCTTCCCTTCGCGAAAAGGGATCATCGTGTTCGAGAGCTCCATCGTCTGAATTCTACATAGGGTGGATGTACCAGTAAATAAACACGCGCTAGCGAATCGTTAAGCGCTAGTCTCCCTAGTGTGACGGTTTAAAAAAATCGATTTTTTGTTTTTTGCATTTTCTGAAAGTTTACAAGAATTATATGAAGAAGAGGAAGGTGTTCTCTATGGGCCAGGCATTGGAGACTAATTGTAAGTATGATTTATTATTTGACTAAATGGTATTTGTATATTTAAACGCATTTTACGCAAAACCTACTCAACGACTTAAAACTTAACACATATATTCACAGCGTGTTCTGTTAGAACCTGAACTGGAATGAAGTCATTATATGCAAAATTCGAATATCGCAGTTCGAAAAACTAACCAATTTTTTGCCGCGAAATGAAAACTTTTCGTTAAAGTGCTGCCATTTTTGTATTTTGTGATTTTCTATTTTCGTTCTAGTTCAAACCCTAGCTACGTTCATATAGATTAAGAAAATAACTGTGCTTTTTGTTTCAGATGACCATGACAGCCGGGATCGTGATCGCCAGCAGCAGGCGTTTATTTGCAAGCCCCTCATTGTAATCCTTCAAACATGAAATATAATTATCACTAATGCTTCAAAAAAGTTGAGTACATTGCCCAAATGTAACTGAATAAATACTCAAAAGTATGAAACTGCAGTATGAAGTACATTTCCTTCAAAAAATTCTCAACTGTTGCCCTATTTTCCAGGCGTCACACTAGGGAGACCCCTTAATTAGATATTTCTTTTAATTCCTTGCTTTATATCCAAGCAATTTTTGCAACACGCGGAATCAATCGGGCTGTAAACATGATTTTATAAAAGTGTTCATTCATTAGCTTTAAGCGATCATTTATTGGTGCGTTTACCCTAAATGCTTCGTTAAAAACAAGCGCGATCCAGAGATTCGAATGCTGCCGCGTCAACAACAGTCAATAAAGTTTTTGCCCAAATCGTGGAAAAACCTCTATTATTACCGATGTAATTGAAACTGCAAAGAAACTTAAAATCCTTGGAACGGAATAATATCGAGAATAATAATTTAACAATTTTTCAATCATGCGCCATTAGAATCATTAGTTTCTTGCCAGTCGCCTAAATGCTAACTGAAATTATTCATTTACTGAAGTCTAACGCCGATGATATTCAAAGCTTCTACACTCTAAAACATGTCGATTCCAATTATCTGATGGAGATAACTCGACTAATAAATTCCCACTACCGAGGACGTTCAATACCTAAGAGTGATGAAGCGCGTTTAGCAATTTATTGGCGGCCCGTTACGGTATTCATCAAAAACTGCCTACGAAGGCTGATTCGCTAAATGTCTAGCGAAGCGATCGGCTTCCAAACTTCTATAGGCGGCGGCCTCGTGAAATTAATGAAATTTTAGAAGCCACTTACCGAGAGCATGATTATTTTGTCGAACAGCATTACAGGCGGCATGTGAAAATCGAAGACGAAGTACTGGAAAAATAAACAGTACGGCGAAGGTTACCTTATCGAAACAATTCGTGCATTAACTGTTTCACTTGTCGTAAAAAGGCGGATTTATTGAAGCGGAAAAAAATCCACTCTAAAACGTGGAATAAAAAGTGTATCTAATAGTAAGGGAGTTTCAGGGAAACGGGACACATAGGTATATCATAAAGGGCGATAAAAATAGAAATACTTTTATTCGTGCTTTAGGCATGTAATAACGAGAGAGGCATTTTTTCCAAATAATGTTTTACGCCTGTGGAACAAAGTAATAAATTTGTAACTAAGTAATAAAAAAAGTAGGTCATGGATAGGAGGAAATAAAGGAACACTGAATTAAACGGTTAACAAGCCGTTGGAATAAAATAACATTTGTAAAAACGAGGTCGCAAATCAATCGTGTCATTCGATTTGAACCGAGTGGATGTTCGGAAGATAACGCTTACTTCGTTGTAATATGGACAGTTTGTAGATTCTTTGACACTGGTGTATTTCCGTTGGTCTCCAACTTGCACACAGACAACCGGGTCCATGTTCAAGCCCGCCAACTGCCTCGCCTCGATAATGGTCACACAAACTTGATAATCTTGCGCCTTTAGTGCTGCTTGACCGGTGTCGGTGGTCTGTGAAAAGTAAATTCGAAGCACCCTAATCGTGAGAACCGAGGGAATGCCTATATAGCGGTGTCTATCGCTTCTTTTCCATAGTAAATTTCACCCAGCCCGGAGACGAACGAGCGAATTCTTATGCAAAACCCGTTGCGCAATTCCTCGCGCAATTTACTTTACTTATTTCCTTTCCATTGCCGGCGGGACTCGATGCACAGAGCTCTCCATTTTATTTCTAATTTCACCACTCAACGGCATCCGGACGGAATACATTAACGACGTTCCCACGCGAATATCGAAAACTCGCTGGCGTTCGTTAACGACCAGAGGTAGAAAAAGGCTACAGTTTCGTGACGCCAACTGGTTTTCGATCAGCGACAGGGCGAAATAAAAATTTCCAATCTACCGTAACATGGATAGGTATTGTATTTGTCCCCGGCATTCGTACGTTTAATGTAGTATCCCCTCGATACGCGGAACGAACGATACGGCTGGGACGAATCGTACCTCCTGCCGAGAGTGGCGCAAGAGAAAGTTAAATAATGCAACAAGGTTTATCTCTACGTAACCTAGTTGTTTTTTGTAAGTGTAACGGTACAACTAACGCTGCGATTGTACCGTCCCTTTCTGAAGCTTGATACTATTTTCCCGTTGTGTTAAAAAAAGGCAAGGGAGAATAGCGGGGAACTGCTATAGAGCAGGAGATACAACTGGTCCCAATTCAAGATTCACCCCGTGTTTTACTTGAATTATCTGTAAGATAGGGGCAACCTTTGGTTTCGGTTTCTTCGTTGGCTTGGCGATCGCGTCCTGTGATTCCGCTGCGTTCGCGCTGACCTGGCTGTCGTGATCAGAGCCGTTAGTTTCTAAAGAAGTCATCGAATTCGTCCTCGAAGGTTCGTTAGAAGTTACACAGCTGGAATCCCTTCTATCGAGTAATTCCTTCGTCTCCGAGCCACTGTCGCAGGACCGAGTTCTGGGTGGCCTTTGCTTCCCCAGCTTTATCAACGATCTCATACTTTTCAGCGTGGAACTCCTGCTGCATACGAAACATTCCTTTTGTACGTTCACGCGATACAATGCTGCCACACGTTCCGCTGTTCGTAGGTAAATGTAATTCCCTTTTCCCTCGTTCGGCAAGTAATTCAACGAATTACATTCGTAGTTGCTTTTAAATTCCATTGGAATAGAATTGGGGCTGGTGTGTAAGGATTTAGGTACACGGCTCGTGAACCTTGCTTTCATTAAAACTTTTCGGAAATCTACTTTATCGTTTCCTTACATTCTGTTTCCATACTGTGAATCCGTTGTACGACAGTCGGCAACCAAATGATAGCAATTTGACGAAATCAACTTACGATCTAAAAAGTTGAACGGTAATGCGAAGTCATATTGTTACGCTATACGCGGATATTTTCCGATTTGCGCAATTTATTCCGACCGCTTTATCTACTATTGATGGCATGTCGGGACTTTCTATTATCCATGAATGCACCTACCACGTAAACAGTACCTAGCATCGGTGTAATCTTTCCAATTTATAGCTTCTTGTTTGATTTGAGAAAATGGAGAGAAGTGGGAGAATAAATTGAATGTCGCGAAAAATAAGAACGGAAACGGAATCTAAGAAGAGACATCGACGTACGGAAAATCCCCCACCTCTTACGCTCGGGCGACTTCTCAGCTGTAGACATAGAACTGCCTCTTTGCAGGAAACCCCTCTTGGAAGTTTTCTCAGGACTCTGCCAGGAGCCCCTCCTTTTGCCAGAGGCAGCGCTAGTATTCGCCTGCCCGAGGCTCCTCTCGAGATTCGCGATATTCTGCTCGATGTCGATCAGCATCTGTTGCTCGTCCTCCATTATTTCCGATGCCACGTAAGAGCTGCAGCTTCCATCGGGAGTATTGTATCGAATTTCGAAGCAAATGACAGCCTGCGCATATCAAATAGAGTTATTGGCTCCCCTCCCCCGTATTGGGAACAGTCGGCAACTAAATACTATTCGCTAGCTAAACGCGTGCCTCGTTAAAGCGGGATGTACATATAAACGGAACGTGTTTGTACGCATTAACCGATTAAACTCGTTGATAGGTACATTTTCTTGCAATTACCCCTTGCGGGCAAATTAATGGCGTACGAGCAGCAACGTTTCCATATTCTCTAAACGTGCCACGTTTATCGAGCAGGGCAACGCAATGGCGGTAATTCGTTTGCTCGAATTTGACTAAGTAAGTAGTAAAAAGCGCTTATTCAAGCATAACACTGGATAAACGGCATGAAACGCGGAAGCTGTTATCGCGAGCGTAGGTAGGATACGTGTGGTCCAACGTACCGGAAGCGGTTTGTTGTTGAGATCTACCAAGGCATCAGTTACCGCGATTCGGCCTTCACGCACCACCGTCTGTAGAACCAAGCCATATTTCGCGATCACCTTTTCGCTCCTCAAAACTCCACGCGACACCACTGACAGTTGCAACACTTCCGCCTCGTCCACTGGTCTGCCCAAATTCCAAGTGAAACTCTTAAATCAAAATAGAATTTCACCATGAAACGTTGGAAGGATTACAATTGACAACCGTGGAAATAGGAGTCTGGGGACAGAATTCACCTGCGCGCAGTAAATCACGATTAATCTTAGCGGCAAGCAGATTAGCTTTCCGTCACATAACTCACTCTATCGGCATTTATGATACAAATAATCGGAAAATTGAACGCATTAGCGACGCATAGTTATACGACCTAACTTACTTCGTCCACGGGTAACATAATGGATTGCTGCTTTTACACCAGCTTACTCGAACGTGTGAAATAGCTTTCAAAGTGGATTGACAGCGAACCCCCGATCGTTCATACGATCAAGATACATTTCAACCTGCCTAAACTTTCGTCGTACTAATTCCAGTAGCCGGATAGAATTCCAATACCTTTCGCCACCAACACTCGTTCGTTTCAATCAATTATTTTGCTGAGTTTGAAACGCGACTGCGTTTCGTCCCGAACAATCATAAAAGTACAAATGTTTCTATTAAATTAGTTTTGAAATGGCTCTGGGAATGCGTTATTTCTTGTCTCGGATAAATACCGGCATTTCTACTTTCTAGAGCCTCGTGTTCAAAGAAAACGTCCGCAGAAGAGTTGGCAAAGAAATTAAATAAGAAACGTTAACATTTCACAGGTTACAGAGCGTAAAACGTATTGTGTACACACGCAAACAGCTGTATTACAGTGAAATACTTTCATATGCATCTCATGGCGACACGTTTGTGAATCGATACCCATCATCACGCACTTTTCCCTCGGCCATGACACAAAATCCGAATGAAACTGCACGACCGCGACGATCCGATTGCCCACGAAACGTACACCGCAACGTCTATTATCAGTATCGGTTAAGAAAATCTGGTGACCGTCTGAGTGGGCAATTGCATGACCCGTTGCCGTTCCAAGGATCGCGGCACTTACATTTTTATAGCAACTGTACCGGTCGTTTCGACCAATTCCGTCGACGATAACACAATCATTCCGTTTAACGTAAAATAATGATCCCTATAGCTGATGAGATAGACTTGATTCACCGATGTATGTCACATGGTTCGGTTTATCTCCAACATCGCGCATAACATGCATCTCTTCAATGCGCATATTTAACGCAGTTTAACTTTGAAATATAAATAGCTTGCAATCCAGAGGGAAGAGAACATAAAAGAGGGGAAGCTGCCTTTACAGGAACGGGCCACGATCATGGAAAATAGAAAATTAATGCGACGAGTGTACTTACTCGTTATGCATAAAGAGCATTAACTCGCGAGAACGTTTTCGTAAACTTTGCTTTAATCGGGGAAAATAAACTAGGTCACAGTGAGTGCTTGATATCCAAGGGATAACGGCTGTATAGTGTGTACGTATAGAATTTAGTCAGCTCGTTAACCCAATGCGAACCTAATTTCGCCACCCGAACGTCTACAGGGTAGGTGCGAACTGGTGAATGCAGACACGAAAGCTTAGGTGGCCACGTTTATTTACGATTTGTTGTAACTATGGAAGGAGCGTGGTCAATAGAACGTCGGCGTTGTCTGGCAGCTTTGTCTCGTAAATTTGTCTCCGGCACGGTTTAACAGGAGTTAACTACACGTATGTAGGTACCTACGTGATTCATTGTGGTAACAAACATTTGCGGTGTAATTAAATGTTTATACGCGACAGGCTGTGAAATGGCTGTAAGTAAAGTCACAGAGCAACTATGCCCTAATTAGGTTGCACATTTTCGAAGAATGTTTCCCTTTTCTCGATGGATCTTACCTCGTCTACTGGAATATGATCCCCGCTTTCTCCGAGGCATTTAGAGTAGTGGGAGACTCCTGGAACAAACATGTTATTAATCTATTAAAGTTACCGAACGCGTTAAGCCTTATAATTTATCGAACGAGTAGGTACCATCAACTGCCTCAACAGACTCGTTATTATTCGTTAATTGCAGAAATTTTTTAAGTCGTCACCGAATCACATAAACGTATGTAAGGGAGAGTGGAGTACTTGCGAACTGCTAAGTAAAAAAGCAAACAAAACGAAAACTATGTGAGAAATGAATTTGTTTATTATTTACAAATATACTTAAACTTTTCATCTGTAAAGTACTGTGACGAATTTTTGAATAATTATAATAAAAATCAACTTTACAGAAAGCGCGACTTCAATGGTCAATCCGTAAAAAAATGTTGCTACAACCTATACGTAATGTATTTTTCAAATTCCTCTTCTTGTGCATTAGAAAAAAATTTGCAATAGGTCGGAATATCGAAAAAACAGTAAAGGTCGTTTTTTATAGGTTGTTTTTCTGTGCCTGTAATGAAAATTTAAAAATACCTTTTGTAGATTTAAGTAAGTTATATACATGCTGAAGATTTCATCAAAATCGGTTAACCTTGCTAATCTTGAACGGTCGAGATTACCCCAACCGATTGTTTCATCAATACCCCACGACATTAAAAAGTAAAAAAGAATATAGTTCAGAGGTTCGAATCGCGCTTAAAGCAACGCCTTGGTCACAAAATGTTGGTAAAAAAGTGGTTTATTTCAACTTAAAAAGAAAAGTTATATCATTAATTCAACAGTAATTACATGCAATTGAAAATGGACAAAAGATTACTTGAAACATGATGAAAATAATAAATTGTGTTTATCTTGAATAGCACGAGCGTTCTGTATTTATTACTTTCTGCCCGGTGTCAGATACGACCTAAACTATTAGCTAGTGGAAAGAGACCATCGTTTTTAATTATTCAAACGCCGTAACCATCGCATTCGCGATTACCCCGCGTTCTTGTTTACCCCACTCTCTCCTATACATAATTCTGACAGAAATGAAATTTACGTGAAGACTATGTGGAGAAGGAACTAAAGTTACTAAAGGAAAACTCTTAAAAGCGTTGCAAGTTGAAGATAATTTCGAATTCCTAGCAGACACCTATAAAAAGCTTTTATGCTTTATCTTCAGACACAAGTGCAAGGCAAAGCAAGGTTTCGTCGTGCAACGAATCTTTTATGGATACTAGCTGGAAACAAGAAAGATAAATGCTTCCAAAGAGATATTTTATAAGTAACCGTGTAGATTGTAATCATATGTAGGTATATTCCTTAAACATATATGCGCACCATCATCTATATGCATTAAACACTACGAAATCTGAGTTTATGTTTATGGAAATCCTTGCGAATTCAACTCGGAACTAGTCGGTGTCGTTTAATCCCGCTAAAGAATGGTTACGATATTGCGAAACTCACAAATCAATGAAAACGACATCGTGTACCAACGATTCTTTGTTCACCCATGACTGCATGCGCATAGTGTTACGGTTATATGTACACGCTATCGAATAAAAAAAATTTCGTTTATGATGAAACCTTATATCCTACTTTGTCCTTAAGTTTAATAATCAACTTAAGATTACTGCGCAATCACATTTGAAAACGCGAAACGTCTGACATCCCGATAGGAAGCCCCCTTTAAAGGAGGGATTCTCGTCTAACAGCCTCAAAAGTAACTGATATTTAAGAATTTTTTTGATAAAACTGTTGGTCATATTGGATTAAACTCATTTGGGATGTAAGGAGGAGTTCTTAAAGTTAGATAGTTTACGCTGGGATTGCTCCACTTTAAAGAATATAGATGAAAAATTAAAAGAGTTATACCGTTTGAAAGAAAAAGTTGTTTCCTTAGACAACTTTTTCATATTATTCCTTATATATGAAAAAATATTATAATTAAAAATTAAAATTAAAACTTTAGATCCGCTCCCAGCGTCAATTCGGTATTTAAGTTTAAGAAAATTTTCTTCTTTTTGCAATCAGATGATTTACAGATGCTACACCTAACGCCAACATCGTCGAAGAGGTTAACATGATTCCGCAGTAATTAACATTTAATAAGAAGGACCGACATAAAAAAATCTACAAGTTTAAAGATACCTCCTTATATCCCAAAAGAGTATAGTTTAAAAAGAAATCGTAAATTTCAGGGGTTGTTAGGTACACGAGAATCCCCCCTTAAGGCCTTGTTTCCTCCAATCTTTTCTTTCCCTTTTGTCCTGTTGTTTCAGCCGGGTTTCATTACGGGCGAAACGTTCCGTTCCATAAACTTTGACAGTTTCCTTCGTGGATAAAAAAAAACGCTGTCCAAGACATCCATGCAAGCTCGGACCTTAAGCCTGGTACGACGTTAATTTATGTCGGATGTTATTTACGCTGAAGTCGGTGTCCGTGCTACTTGCACAGCTCCGTGCCTCACAAACTTACGTATTACAGAATACTTCGTAAACAAGAAAATTGCGTCTTTACCTACGTTGCCTAGGAAAAATTGATGAAATATTTCAGATAAAAGACAATGTAACAGTATCTATATGAAACTCTGCGTACACTGGAAAAAGTTACATGCGCGAGTGTGGAGGAGCACATACCTAAACTCTGTCATCCAATGGTTCTTCAAAAATCGCATAAAGTTTAATTCTCTATAAGGTGAGAAAGAAGAAGGCTGAATTAAGATTTAAGGACGTGTGTAGTTACGTCCAGGGCGGCGTTCAGTCGACACTTCAGAGACGATTAAAGAAAATATAGCTAATCTAGTGATACAGATCGGGTTTATATTCGTATATGCTAATTAAGTAAATCTGTAAAGCGTCGTAATATTTAAAGGGGTCGAGTGGAAAAGCTCGGAGTGTAAGCTTATGTCACGCGAGCCCGCGGTCTCCATGAACTAGGGCAGTCATGATTAAATGAAAGTTTAGCCTCTAGGACCCGGGCCTCGGACTAACGGCTCCTCATTAAACTGTCTCACCTTCTAATTTCTCTTTGATATCGTATTATAGACTATCCCGCGAGACGACCATCTAGTTACTGGTTCATTTAACTCATCGATAACTAAGTGTTCACGCTTCGTTAAATACTTCAAATTCGTCCACACTCAATTACTTATTAACATTTCTGCCCTGTCGACAAACCCAACGATTAACGTTCCTTCCTTTTATTTGGATATGTCGCTGTTTCTTTAATTGCTATGAGCTAGTGAGTTGAAAGATAACTGGGAAGAATGATTGCGGCTTGACAAGCAATATTTTATTAGGGAGGAGCGAAACTGTATAAGCGAAAATTTAAATTTGAATATTTAGTTAGCCTAGGTGCGGGATAGTTGTATTTTGATTAACCAAACACAACTGTAAAAAAATGTTTGAAAATATATTCATGTCTGCAGGTTCCTTTTTCTCTTAAAAATGTAAAAAATGACATTGTGAACTTCATTTTTTACATTTTTGAGAGAAAAAGAAACCTGCAGACATGAATATATTTTCAAACATTTTTTTACAGTTGTGTTTGGTTAATCAAAATACAACTATCCCGCACCTAGGCTAACTAAATATTCAAATTTAAATTTTCGCTTATACAGTTTCGCTCTGCCCTATTGTTTATGAAACAATTTAACGATCTACAACACGTCAATCAATCGCATATGCGCCTACAAGCATCCCCATGAAAGGCAATTGAGCGTGAAACACCAATGCGCGAAATGGCTACTCAAGTGTAAATCAATCTCCGAAGCAATTATATCTGTATTGTTTCCACTGCACACCGCGGTACAATACGTGGCGTTTGATAAAAGCTAGCGGAAAATAGAAGTCTATTGCGCTACGTATTTACGCAACAAAAATATAGAACTTGGTTTCACCGACTTTCTAATTTCTCTTGAATTTCAGAAACTCTGCGCCGTCGGTGTGGCAATTTAAAAGGCACCCCTTTTCGCAGTATTGCCTCGAAACTTGCTCGCAAATTGCATTCCAAAAGTTTGCTAAACGTTAAAGGGCACAGGAGAAGGTAATGGGCAATCGTTACATTACCCACCACAATAACGTGAATCGAAATTGCGATACCTACTTAAGTATGTACATGTGGCTGTTTACTTAAACGTTTCAGAACAATTTCATTTTCTATTCATTTAGGTAGCTGGGTAATTGTGGCCGACTTCTTTTCAAAAGACTCAAGTGTTCATACTTTCTATTTTTAGGTATAATCGCTGGTTCGCGAAGGTATATAATTGTTTGAAATGCAAATAGAGATAATATCTGAACTGCGGGTGAGTATTAAAATAGTCGAAGCTTGTAATTAATTCATATTGCACTACTATTTTAACAGCATTCACGGTTGGATGACGTGGTTATGAATTAAATTAATTTTCTAGTACAGCAAACTGCTCGTTCTGGGATGCATACAATGGGACCATATTGCGAGCAAATTATTGTGTGCAGTTGACAGAGTAAGACAATAGACAGGAAGACCGTACTTTAATGGTAAAAATTCAGGCTGAGAGAAGCTACGTCTGTAATTGTTAGTTCTGTCTGGCATACATATCTAAGAAAATGCATTTGCATGAAAGTACGAGAGGCAAAGAAAAACGTTGGACAAATGCATACATATATAAAATATCATATTTTGCACATGGAAATGTTTTAATTATGGCCTAAGGCAGCAGTGACGTCCGAAAAGGTTAAATATCGAAAACCGCGTGTTGATTTATCGAGGCAAAGCTGAACCAATTACGGTTCTACATAGATTATAGAATGCCATTTATTTATGGACAAGTTAATTTCAATCGATAATTCTGATTGAACTTCAGTGCGGCGCAAATATCGCATATGTCGAAATTATGCGTTGAAAACGTGAAAAACCATGTGCTGAAAAATGATATTAAAAGAACTTAGCGGGAAAGAGTTGCTCGTTAATTCGTTATTCTACACGCAACTGTGCGATAAGTGACGCGTTCTTTGCGCGTATCGATCTGATAATTGATTCAAACTTTCAACAGCCTGTTTAACCAACGTTACATTGAGAAGTAGTTCACTCTTATTACTCTCAAGTCATTTATTTCCCTTCCTTACGAAATTCCCTTACGACATTTCGTTCTTCGCTTCTTTGTGTCGCCAATTCAAAAGATTGCGCGCCGGCATAGTATACACACATGCATACATGTCTACCTATGCTCCAGCTCCGTGGAGCAGATGAATTTTGAATGCAACCCGTTTGATTCGCGAACTGTGCGTAAAACTGTGTGTCGAAGCGAACGTCCTTTATTACGCGTGCCTGGAAAGTATTGTATGAAGCTGGGGAAGTTACAACTAGGGTAGTAACGTAACTAAATTCTCGATAGGTTATTAATGGCTCGTGATTAACCGACATCCGCATTCTCCACATGAGCGGGCTTTCAAAGTTCAATTAACTTCTCAACGGTAAAAGCCTCTCCAACGTAATCGTCTGCTATACGTGGCGCTGCGTGGTTGTGTTAGAGATTACAGGTAGACCAAGGTGCGACGATTATTAACGTTACGCTCGTGAGGTAATCGAAGGATACGGTTCGAGACTTACCCCGGAAGTCGACCTTGACAACCTTCTCCCCCTTGCCTTTCAGCCCTTGAAAATTCTTCACGATAACAACGAGCGCCATTCTCTGCTCCTCTTCTCTCTTCGCGTATTCGGTCCCCGAGAAGCCCAGAAACTCAGAAACTTACCCCTCGTTAACACCGCGGAGCACCGCGTGTTCCAGGACGACCGAACGAGCACAACACCGGGACGCGTGCTTCGCCTTGTCGCACAATCATCTTTACCCGCGCGAAAACGATAGAAGAGGGGGTCCAAGTCTACGGGGAAGCAAGAAAACCATTTGCTCGCGACTTATCGAACGCACAAACACAGAGGGCCGCAAGCTTGTAGGTGGCCTGTGATCGGAAGTTGTTGTCCGTTCCGAGGGTGTATTCAGTAAGCTCGCGGGAGCTCGGGATCGAGATTTGGGATCAGTGAGAGGAGAAGCATGCACGCGTTGCACACAGACCGAGCGATAGTCAGCCTCGGACTGGCTCGCGTACGCGCCGCCAACAACCCCCCTGAGTCCTGACCGTCCTGACCGTTCTACCCATTCCTACCCATTTCTACCCGTGGCTACTCATACCTACCAATACCTACCCCTTCCTAGCCGTTCCTCTTCCATCCTGGAGAAACCGCGCACGCGCCACTTGCTCCTTTGCTTGCACACGTATCACGCGTCATCGGCACAGCTATCCACAGTTTCACCCTCGCTTCACCCTCGCTTCACCCTAGTGTACGTACTTCTGCCCCTCTTCGCTCTACACCGTATTCTCTTACGCCTACGGTGTAATAGCTGACGTATGCACCGCCCCTTCCTTCCACGGATCTCCTCTCGATACTAGCAAATTAGTGGAATTAGCGAATTATCGGGGTGGTACGTGAAGAGGCACGGTGTTACTGTCTGCCTCATGTACGAGATTCCATGGCTTATCTTCCCCCTTCGTGGTACATGTAGATACACTGTTTAAATTCCTGCCACTATAAGCCACTTTCAGAGCTATGGCTGGAGCTAAGTACATATCTATATATTTGTATGCTTATAGGAAGAGGAAACGTTTAATAAACACACGTTCGGCAACTAATTATTATATTTCCGAAACACCACCCACTACCAACAACATAGGTATATTACACTTACACTTCCTGTTAGATATAAGTACAGGAAAGGCATAACCGGCTGTCGTAACACATCCTTCATTCTCGTTCAACGCATTTCCCCCGTTCGTTACACGGTCTATTAAATCATTCGCAAGCGTATAAGGTTTACAGGAAATGTTGAGATATTCTTCACTTTTCATTCGTGAGAATTTTATTAACAGTAGCATATTAATGAATTTGTCTCTTTTGAATCGATGATAATTTTCTCAGTTACGTGCGCAATTAACGTGCTTCATCCGCGTGCAGCTTCTATATACCTGCCTACATAACGCGAACTAAATAACAAGTGCTTATCAATTTCTCGATAAAGACAGCGTTGTCCAAGCGTTATACGTATAGACAGGGGCGTCCGCAGACTTTTTCCAGGGGGGGGGGGGGGCAACTTTGGGATGCTGGTAAAGAAAAATATACCCCTCTTGTTTTTTTTAACCCAATTTATAGTGGCAATTTAATTAAAAATTGAAAACCAAAATTTTAGAAATATTCCCTTTTTTGGTATAAACTTAATAAAGATCAGGTTTGAAAAATAAGCGATTTTTTGTCAAAAGCCAGGGGGACATCTACCCCCTTTTGCCCTCCCCTCCGGACGTCCATGCGTATAGGTTCGTCGAACGCCAGCAACACATGCTATTATTAAATATTGTCAAGATGCTTCTTCGTTATACTACCTACCACAACTCGCCAACTAATTAGGAACTTACGCAATTCAACTACGTAACAGAACGAACCATATGACCTGCATTATTTGTTAACAGTATTATATGCTTTCGCACAGCTATACAGCATTCAGCCATAAGTTTCACTGCAAGGCACACCGTAACGCGTATATACTTCTCATTCGGATCAAACTGTTCCAACACCCACAGTCTCAAGTTTTACGGTAAAAGACTTAATTGTCCATAAGGTGCTTTTCTACTTAATCTCTTACTTAGTCTCTTCGATTAACCTGTCGCAGGAGCGAAATTAATAGATGCCGAGTTTATAGTTCCCATAAGCGGAAAGTCGATCAGAAACATCTCGAGTCCCGATTTAAAACCTCCCCAAATCATTCTCATTTGTCGAGGATGTTAGCCTTTTTTTTTTAAAGAAAAGAATTCAGTTTCAAGACGAACTGAAAGCGAAACGGGGGAATTAATATAAGAATCTGATAGTAAGGGCCAACTTGGTAACTTCTTTGCAATGTTCTTTGAAGGGAGGGTTCTTGGGATGTTGCGGGTAGATCAATAATGAAATAGAAGTTAGGTCTGAAATTTCTCAGCGCCATCCTATCACACAATTTGGAACTAACTGTTGCTCTCGTCTTTAGTATTTCTCTCCTCGAATCCACCCACGAGAGTCGAGACAGAAATTTAACTGATTTTTCGGGACTAAATAGGTATGCCACGATATATTCGAGATGCGCCAGGATTCGCGTGTTTTCTGCAGACCGATGGTAAGGCGCGTCTTCGAGAGAAAGTAGAAACTGTATTCATTTTCGCTCTTCGTCGTTTTATATAATGACACCTTGAAAATTCAATGAAATTCTTGTCGCTTTACTTGATTTTAGCATTTAAACACATCATTCCGCGATTTAATTTCTTGTCGCACTTTTACGCCCGCGTATAAATTTTCCCATTTCCTATCCTATCGATTGCAAGCCAGCTTTAACGGCTTTCCTTTACAGGTTCGTATCCGTTTTCATTAAATCGTTATACGACACAACGGACCAGGAACTTCCAGGAAGTTGAGACTCCTTGGTCGCGCGATACCTTTCGTTTTATCGCGTGCGTACGCGAGATTAGCATATTTATGTAACACGACGCGTTAAAAAAGGGTTTTAATGTCACAGAAATACGAATCAGCGTGAAAGCAATGGAAATGTACGTTCTCCCTTTATACGCATATTTTAACCACTGTGTATCTTGCAAACTTTGTTCAGGAATAGTTGGATCAACAGCGATTCATAATGTTGACAACGCTCCAGATCCACTGAAAGATATGCGAGTTATTATTGGAAAAAGATGTATGGTATCTGATATGTATCACGCTATAAGAGACCGGAGCCAATATATAATATATTGTTCGTTTTACGGCTATGCTCCATGCAAGGTACGATGCTTTAAGAAAATACCTCGACGGACTTTGCGTCAACGTATTATATCGAATATCGATTAAAATTCCTACAGAAACTAAATTTCTTGCCACGACTCGCAAGAATCGATCCAATTTCTACGGCACAATTCTCCACCCACTTCCACTCGAATGGTTTCATTCTCTGACCATTTCCCAATTCAAATACAACAATGAAAGCCTTATATCAGTTTATGCTGAGATTAATCCGCATTAGAAAAATGCAGAATAATAAGTCTGCGAAAGTTTTAACCTGTAAAAGTGTGCGTTTATTTCGATACACGTGCTTATAAACATATTACAATTAATTAATATCAAACAAATGTACAAAACCTGAGTTAAATTATACCACTGACAATAGATAAAATCGAGAACGTATAATTACACTTTAGGGAAACAACCCTGCGCGAACCTGCATAGGTACCTATACCTATTATCAATGATTAAATATATTATAAGCTTATTGTAGATGATTCGTTTCTAGGAACTTCTGCTTGGCGTTTAGCGTTCACAAATTCGTAAGGATATTACGTCTGCGTCCAATTTACGCTAGGTGTGTGGGTACTTATCTTTTCTTCACCAGCAAAGTTATCGTTTTAAATTTCTTTCCCCATCAAAGTCGCATTAATGGTACGGAGTCCTTCTCGGCTTACGTTTGCACAAGAAAACGTTCGACGACCAGAATTATTATTGCTACCAAACTATTCGCAAATGCATGGAAACTAAATAAACGCAAAATGGGATATAGCGTTATTTACATTGGCCTTTTAATCAAAGTACAAATGGATTGGATCGTACGAGTTTAAAGTAATCGCGTTGTTTTACGAACGATAATTTAGTGCCCTTGGGAAACGAAGTTGTTCTTGGCTTGACGAGAATTCGCCTTCACCTACATACTTAGGCATGTGACGCAATCACATTTCATCTTTAACAAGGACATCAGGGTGATAATCGATTAAGATGAAAATATCCTCACCTACTTCATCCTTAATGGTGGATCTTTTGGATGACTCCACCCAAAACTGGCAACGACTTCATGTGTTCTGTAATGTAATCCAGACAGTATCTCGCCACCTCTGAGTTATTGTAAACCAAACACAGCACACCGAAGTAGAATAAATATACCGAGATTATGTGAATAACGTACATCCTGTAAATACAAATGTAAATGCAACTATATTGGCAAATATAGGTTCAGCTTTCGTGGCAAGCAAGTCGTAGATTTTTCTACATATATCTAACGCGATTGTATAATGCAATAAAGATACGCAATACGTACATTGCTTGATGTCTACGCGCTTTCGGCAAAGTAGACAGATTTTCTTTCATGCAGTACTGCCGTGCGCCTAGAATACAATGTTTCATGTACTGGATAACATCGATTACGAGAAAGTCGATCGGAAAAATCTCTTTATCTTTTGGACTCATTTCACCCCACATTATTAACAGATTCGTGTTATGGAAAACCCATTCCCTAGTTGTAAAGTATTGTAACACTTCGAGCCCGTCCGAGATCCGCCTTTGGATGCGAACCATACTAAACAGAAATGATCATTACAGAAACGAGGAATCCAGTGTTACGTATGATGTAGCTAAGTAGTTATGTAGTAGACACGAAAGACTCACAATCGCTTCTGCCGGAATATCAACATAAGGAAGTCGATGAGATAAGCCGGAATAATGTGGAAGAAAAAGACGAACAGGTTGTGTATAAATTTGCTGCTGCGTATGTCACCGTCCGGGTACCAAATTTGTCCCTCGAACGGGTATTGATAAGCAATCTTTTTACCCTTCTCCAATATTTCTCCCCAAGTAATGGGCATCACGCCACTCTGAGTAATATTGTATACCGGTATACTTTTCGATCTGGCAAACAACATAATGTTATGTGGGTAATAGCTACAGAATTATGAAACGAGAGAATTTTATCGGAGCGTAAAGTTTCCTCGAGACCTGTTAAGCTACAAGAAGTGATGCGTTGAAAATTCAAGACATAAAAGAGAAATCACTTACTTGTCTGCGGTAGTTGCTTTATACGAAATTGCAATTAAGGCGTTAATTGCTAGATCCACGGGGATCACTTCAGCGTGATAGTCGGCCTTGCAGTGCATCGATCTTATTACACCTTTCCCTGCACCTACCATCAGTCCTACAGGTCCGTTCAGGTTGTCCACCCATCCCTCGCATGGTTCTGCCAAGGCTGGAGTTACTACACACACCGATCATGAATCATGATTCATGGGCTGTTTATACCTAATCGATGTTTTCTACTCGACCACCACTCAAATAGATTTCTTCTTTTGAATAAAATATGTTTACCGATCGACGGCCTGGCAATGGTGCAAGGTAATTTCGGGAATTCCGCGGACACCAGTTTCTCGGCCAATCTCTTCGAATACGTGTAGCTGTTCGGGTGAAGTTCTAACAATCTGTATTCGAAAGAATTACTTAGTACATAGGTATTCAGAGTTTTAGTACGTGGCAGTATTCAGAAGCAACAAGTTTCTATACGATAGCTTCCGTTACTTTCACAAAATATTGAAATATTAATTACTTGGGCGTAATAAGGTCGATCGCGCCCTCGTCTAGCCATTGTACCAATCTCATAACGTCGCGAGGATCGTCGGGTGCATCGTACACACTTTCACCGAGTTCTTCTTGCTCTGGATGGCAAAAAGCCGTGCTCAAGTAGACGAACGATTTCAGGTGCTTCATCTTCTTGCTCAGCTCTATCACCCTTTCTGTACCAACCTTGAACAACAGTTGCCATTCCGGTCGTCTTCGAGCAATTACGATAAATATAGGTACAGATATAAATAGATTTTTCATGGAAGGAATTTATTGTTAGTACCTATCCCGAAATACCTATTGGACTACTTATTTTACAAGTATCTTTATGGAATAGAAAGAATTGTCATTTTCGTGCCTGAGGAAATACCTAGGGGAAAGCGGGGTAATTCCGGCCACTTATATTTCTATAAAAACCGCGTCACTTGACTCTATATGGTACTACCACTTGTTAATGATGCGGCGGGCTAATATTCATGGTTTCCATTGCTAATATTCATTTTGTGTCAAACAAATCCGGGAGTGTTCATTTCGCACCGTAATCTTATAACAGTGGTCGATTGTTCAGCAAGATAAGTTAGTACATGGAATTGATATGAATTATTAATATTAATCTCATTAAATAGAGGAATGTTTCTACTTTCAAACTCACATTTGATTTTTGGTGATATGTACAATCAATTCAGTGTATTACTTCAAACATCTGAACATGAGGTGTGGGGTAATACCGGCCAAAAGTGAGGGGTAATTCCAGCCAGCTTTTAACATTGATTTTTTCTCTGGCGTAGATGCCACGTACAATTCAGATATTTGTGACGAAAAAGTAGAGCGCGATATTTCCTGCTTTTGCAGAGAATTCGAAAAGGGTGATGCAATGTGGTTCCGGTGTATAGTATGTGGTCAATGGGCACATGAAAAATGTTCAGGATGGGATAGCCCTGAAGAATAATTTTAAAATAAAAAATAATACAATTTTTTACTAATTTAACAGTTTTCCTGCCTCTTTTATAAAGAAAGATCATGATTATTTTTGTGTTATTGGTTCCAATTTTGTTACAATGCAAATGTATGCTTTCTCAACAATACTAATACAAACTAGACACTTCAAACTATCAATTAATATAAAAAAACTAACAAATGTGTTACTTGTTGAAATTTTATAACATTCACTGCTTATGTCGCCGGAATTACCCCGCTTTCCCCTACCCATATAAATATGTAAATATATTTGTGTGCATAAGACCTTGGGATGCAAATTTTTACCTTACCGTATTCATTTCGATAGCGTCCTTCAACTTGGCCTCTAATCTAAGCGTTGCCGCACAATGAAATACTATATCGGTTTCGTCTATTAACAACTGTCGTTGTTCCTGGGTCAGTCCCAATTTGTCCATAGTAATATCCCCGATCACGGGTATCACCTTCTTCATCACCTGCGGCTTCTGTTTCCTTATTCTTTGAAACATCTGAACGAGTGGACATCGTACCAAGATTAATCATTTCGCCTTTCATCAAACAGCTTATAAATACCGTATGTTGTAAAAAATTCGAACGCAACAGGCCCGAACAAATCTTTCTTTACAAACTGAACGGTGAAAAGATTTACTTGCTCGTTCATAGGAAATTGATAAGAAATACCTATGGAAAGCATTTCAATACCTCTGTCCTGATCGATTTGACCTAATTTCTTAATAAACGCTATTGCGCAATGGTTAATGGTTGTACGTACCGGGAGTTTAAACATTTCGTCGATACGTATTTCGGGAGATCGACCCCTCTTTGACCTTGTCAAAATATAGATCCGGTTTAAATCGCTGCAGCTGTAAAGTAACTTCTCAACGAGAACTTTTCCCATGAAACCGGTTGCACCCGTGATAAAAACATTTTTCCCCTTATAAAAGGACTGTAATTCAGTTAGCTCGCCCATCGTTAAATATCTGGAAGAAACAGCCAGGAAATGTCGTTTAAGATTTTCCTGAGATTATCGATGATTTGTTTATGATTTACAGTAGGAAAATTAATCGGCCAAGGCGAGGATCACGTTATTACCTTATTACGTATTAAAACCGGTTTACCTTTCTGGATGAATTTATTTACACACTGACCGCTACATCTTGTCGCGTACGAATAAATGAATCGCTAAATGAATAAATATTTCTCTCATCTATCTAGGTTACTGTGGCTCTGGATAACCGGAGGCGCAAAATATAATTGATCAATGGCCAAGTGATACAATAGGTACTTTCGTTTTCTATGATTTCCATATCATACATATGTATTTAAGGAGTTCGTTGTACTTAAGTCTCGTGTATCCTTGAGTAAACGAAATCTCTACCTTTGCTGATACGAATAGAAAAAAAAAACCCGGTGATCTCGTCCCCGTAGAAATGTCAAGATGAAATTTACAGCTTAATTAACGAAAACATACGAATTTTATCAGTGCCTCGTATCATCTCCATCTCATAACCCCGGGAGTCTGCTCCTTGCCCTTCGCTCTTTCAAGCAAAAATTCCACTACCCGTTCTCGACATTGTCGATTTGGTACACGCATCGACTCGATGACTATCACCCGATCAGAAAGGCGGATGCAACGCGATTACAAATCAAAAGGCACACTCGGCTAAAACTGGTTAATAAATCAGTAGGTAGCAAGGATGGCACGTGTTGATTGATGACTTTGTACGTAACATTTTATTAACTGCAACGCTTTCAATTAAACTTTTAATCTCCCGATCCCAAAATGCCGGGAAAGCCAAGAAACTGCAGTAGGTGAGATGAAAAGAACCGTTGCAAATAACGGTACGTAATATCGATGAAAACTTCCGTTGAAGCACCGCGCGCCGCGCCGTAAAAAAACGAAATATGTAAGATTACTGTATAATAAGAATTTCTATTTCTAAGGGCCAAGAATCCTCGAAAGAGCTCCTTTCACTACATGATGTGGGTACGACGTATATGTACTCAACAACTTCTATGGTTTTATCATTTACTTCATCTCTCTCTGTACCAAGTCTGGCCCACTATCGTGCCTACATTTTTTGTAAGTTACAAATGAACGTTGATTTTCAATAGTCGGGAGTATCTACTTAGCTTCGGTAGATACGCACTCTCCAAGTATTCTCAGCTCCTTTCTACTGTAGATCTTTCATAATCACGTGCTCGCTCAACTGTTTAAGTATCGACTAACTTATCCACTCGCGATTGTCCGAGCAAAGTTCAAGGAGGGTACAAAACTCGATTAGTTTCCAGTGAATAGACGTTCGTTTAGTCGAATATCATTGATGCACCGTTGTCGCATTATCTATAATCTGTATTATGAACAAACGTAAACTCTCGAAGGTGCATGCAATCGGGCATGCATGGCACGAGAGTCATACGTACATACGTATGTACACATGTTAGAAATAAGAAAGTTCAATAGACCGAGTTTTTCAATTTCCAACAGCGCCAAACTAGTTTCTTGTTTGCAATTAAATATTCAGACATTCGCGCCGCGGAACATCGCTTGCCAACTTTAACGCGCTTCGAAAGTTAACGTCGGTCCGCGAACTTTGTCTCTCGAAGTGGCCCAAAATTCCCTTGACAGTCTAGACTCTAGTATTCGCAATTCGCAACAGCCAACACGGCTGCCTTTCTTATTCATTAGAACGGCGTTGAAATGAATTTCACGGACGGTTACCGACCAACGAATTCGCTCATCGCCTCTCGTATCAGCTATTCGATTAACTTTCCCGGCGCGGAATTAGGAACGCAGCTACTGTGGTGTATTGCAGGAATAATACCTGCACTAGTACTGCGAAAATTACGGAAAATGAAATATCGCCGGAAATAGGTAATTCACGACAAACTGTAGAGTGTAGACGAAAGATGAAATATGCTTGCGAAAGATTGTTAAATATTTTTAATAAAATTCGTCACTTGACAATCGTTAATTGATTGTGAGTAACAAAGGTGAATAATTTTTTAAAGTACAATTTTCAACAATTTGTGTGCAGGAGTCAATAGGAAGAATGCAGAATGATCTCGCGTTTCGCTAGAAACCCGTCTTGCAACACCAAACGAGTTTATCCCTGCCTCTGGCAGATCAACAGCGTTAATAAAAAATTATTGTTACATTATAGTTGCAAGTATACTTCCGATCGCGTTCTAATAAAACACTTTTCCATGTATGTTTTCTACAATTTTATTACCAGGAGCCTGTGGTCCTTCAGCTGTCGCTTGTCTACATGTGTTATTAAAGCATATTTATATAGTAGTCTATTAAAGAAATGCGACAAGGATATCCAACGTTTAAGTTTTTTTGTAACACTGTAAGTGTTAAAAATACACTTGCCGGAGAAATGTTAAATTGCAGACTATGTGGCTATTGCTACGTCACTAATTATAATTTGTTTATTATGTGGCTACCTCGACCCTCGTTAATGTCACGAGGCACCTACTTATAACGTTAATCCATAATCCATAATTCTTAGCGGCATCAAATTAAGGGGGGACGCCGACCTAGAGCGGTCGAAACAATGCGCTTCTTTGGGATTTTTTTCTAGAAAAACCGTTACACTTTTATTAATAACTATTCGTCTATTGAGTACATCTAAAGGACAGTTTAGTATTTTTTGCGTTAAAGAATATTAAAATATTTCAGAGTTATAAGCGATGACCGGGATGTCCTTTTTTTACGATGACCATCGTAAATTCGTAGCTCGTAGCAGAATCATCCGAAATAAAAAATTCGAAAAGCTTTAGATAGAGTATGAAATTATCTAGGCGCTATCGGAGAGATTGTATCCGGAATGGTTAGTGAAAAAAGCGAAATTGGCGATTTAGCTCAGTTTAAACTTATGGTTAGTTTTAAGTTCATAGAGCGCGAGCCGGTGAAAGGATTGGAATGGCAACAAACCAGTTGGCGAATGATTCGATTGCTTCCTGTGTCGCTAACCAAGATCCGTCGAGTAAAGAAGTACAAGAAATACCTACGCATTAAATGCCTAAGACCTTGATCAAGAAATGTTAATCGCGGATGAATACCTATGTGCATAACATATCGTTAGAGTAAAATGTTTCGCATAACCTTTGATACATACTTAAGCGACGCTGAAATTCCGAAACCGATGCCACCAAAGTTCAAGGATCAGATTTCGCCAAGGATGGATAGAAACAATTAATCGGTTAACTGGCACGGCTTTTTTTATTATTCGTGCCCAAACTGGCAACATCGAAAAATTAAGTGAATCACAAAGTTATTCCAGTTGATCATATATGATACAGAATTGGCCAGATTTTTGTTTGATTATACATGATACATTGACAATTAACCGGTTAAAAGCGGAGTTACATACATCAGTGAATATTCTGTGGTATTGCGTGGTCGAATGCAGAGGAAATAATGAAAAATGTGCTTACATGATGGTATTCGTCCGGCAATGCGAAAGAAAATCCTGTAAGCAGGGTAAGCTGTCAGCAGACAGGCGTAGAGCCGGCGAAGTGTTGCAAGTGTAGCGCGAATCTGCTTGACCAAGCGAATAGGAGAAACAGTCGTGAACCGCGCGTTCGAACTCACTGAGCTCCGACGTGCTCGTGCAGCGAGTTGTAGCTGGTAGCTGAGGTTACCTCGTCTTCCTACCTGCCCCTCCAATCACACCACTTACACTTTTTCTCCTCTTTCGAGCCGCTTTTCTTTCGAATCCTATAACCTCTGCTGCATCGAATGAAACAACGATAGGTATACCTACTCCACGTTTTCTTTTTTATTTCATCATCGTCAAAAGTTTCCGTGATTACCGAACCACCGCAAGAAAATTCTTCCCTGTCACAAATGTATTCATGACTTCATTCCTGCGCCCTTTCACCGATATTGCTCAGGAAATTTAATCTCTTGTTGCCGGCGTTACGCTACGATTAATGTTCGCACGTGTGGGCAGCCAAATCTCGTCGACGACAAGGTTTCCGTAATCCGTAAGTCTTCGTCACATCGGACGAAATTTCCTAACGTACAGTATATCGAATTCTACAGAAAGTTGAAATGTAGATCATGCACTGTACACTTCCACTTCTCGTTCTTACTTTTTTAGTGCGTTTCGTAATATGCTTGGTACGTTAAAGCACTGAAACCGGTTCCTATCAGTTTTCCAGTAAAATATTTAGTGGTTTTCCGTATGTACAAAATCTTTACGCGTATAAGTATGCATCGTGGAAGAATATCAAACATCAACTCTAAAAGAAGGCTACTTTGTTTTTATTGATAAAACATCGTTATATATGCGATGTATATACATATAAAGGGAAACAATAGTTAACGAGAGAAAAAAGTGCTGAATCTCGACCAATAACCGAAACACGCGATTCTTCCAGAATTGACCTGTTTCAAAGTACATACATATGTATTTGAAAGAATTGATTGGCTTCCCAACAATTTCTTCCGTCTGTGAACTGCAAATCACGTTCCTTAATTACGCGTTAGGGTACTTTTTATGCGAGAGCTGCGATAAACGATAAGATCGAAGCGGCGAAATTGGCATTTTCTTATTTCCACTACGCAATCTGGTAGCGAAAATTAAAGCAGTCTAATCAAAATGTAAAATTTAACAGACTATTTAATGACAAAAATTGATTGGAATATTTCAATACTTGTGTGACAGCAGTCCTGTAACGCGATTGACCCGATTACAGAGCTTATATACTTTAAAAGATGGTGCTCTCAGAATATTTCCCAATACATCATACTGTTTTATAATGGAAGTGTTTATATTGGAGCAACGAGCAGATCGACGTTTTCTAAGAAATGACCAACGATGACAGTGTCTATCTCCAACATAAACGTACCCTTACCCGGATAACAGAAATTATTTGTCGACAAATAAAATCAACAAATTGCATTTAATTACTTCCTGATGCGTGCATGTAGAGTTCATCTTTCTTTCGTACATAAAAAATTTCACCCTAAGCAGATCTCCATTTGATATTTTACTTTTGATTAGAAAAAGATAATAATTATGTAGCTTAAGCAAATCAATGTAGTCGATTTATAAAGTTACAAAAACAAACGATAATTATAAATGAATCCGTATATCATACAGCACCTACTGTATGCTCAAAGATAAACTTGAAAATTTAGAATAAAAGATATTCATTGAGATTAAAGATATCATTTCGACGAATGTAAGGTCGCAAACTTAACTTATTTTCGTATGTTTTCAGTGAATATGAAAGTTTCGTTCTAAATAAACGTGGAATTTTTCGACGACACATGTCTTTAAATCGGCATGTATCAGATCCTCACTTCTTCTACACTCTATAACCTGAAACCTGTCGTCATCTCAACTTACGTACACTGTAGTTACCATTCAATTTCATAACAGCGTGAATAGGTACCTCGTCAGACACAATCACATAAATTAATTTCGCGCTAATGGGATCTATTATTTGATTTACACATACCTTCAAGCGAAATACTTGAAACTATGTAACTTGGAAATCTTCATTTATTAGTTAAAATTTAAACTATACACTTACAAAATACATTCCGGTAAATAGCGTACGATAAAATATGTTTCTTAAAATGAAACACGTTTTTCGATACCTATCTCTTATTTTATTTGCTAAAACAGAAGTACCCATACTTTCGTATCCACATGTATGTACTAAAATTTTACGTCTAAACAGTCACGAAAATACTGACCTAGACTCGCTCAACACTTAATGCAAAATATTACTTTCTCTCTAGAGTCTGATCAGCGAGGTTCAATCGTGCTGCTGTCGTGTAATTAAATTCCTGTAAACTTTTCACAACGATATAATTATTCTAAATGGCTCACCTACGTTTCATAAATTCTACATACTTTTCGCTGTACAGCTGTAGTTATGGCTTAAAATGAAATATCTATGTGAACAAATAATTGATCGTGATACATAGGTACATATGTATATTGAATAACTGATACACCTAATAGAATAAAAAAACAATTATCTTTGAAGCATACGGAGAAATAAGTACCGAAGCGTAACATGCAGTGAGCCTTGTCTTCTACTTGGAATGAAAGGGAGTCAAAAATACGTAACGTAGTAAGCAAGCTGATTATTCTTCCCCTAGCGTTTATTAATAAACTTGCTGCATTGCATTACATCGTCCGTATATGCACACATATATTTATACATGCGTATCTACATATATTCGACAACACAAAACTAGAGAAACGAACGAAAAGCGACCTAACTGCTTGGGTATGTACATACATATTGCCTATTTCGCTTATTTTTCCGGTATTTGCAATCGATTGGGTGTTCGTGTTACCAATTCTCTACTTTTACTTTCTGTTTGTTCAGAGTTCTGAAAATTAAGTATAGATTCGCGAGAAGGCGATGCTCCCTATCATGCATATGGAAGCTATTAATCATCGTTTCGCCAAATGCACATACGTATGTAGTTATGTACTTACATATGTAGTAGATACTAGATATGTACATATGCCGGAACTTTCATTACGTTCCCAAGTGCATACTGTAATTCCGAAACGATCATTAACAGTGAACGTGTACTCTATCATGATGCCATCATGCAATTTTCAGTCATTTAAGACTTAAGATTTCGAAATGTGATCCAACATCTTTTTATAAAACTACTTTCCCTCGAATCAAAGATTCGCGTAGGGATATTAGTACACCTAATTCCACTCTTCTGTTATAGGTACATATTTTGTCTGCGGGAATGTATATTGAATACTTCTACGGAAGAAACACTTAAGGAGTTAGATTACCGTCGGGAGTTGTACAATAAAGAATTTAATATAATAATTGAACTTTCCATTTAGTACTTCATTATCACCCTAAAACAAATTGCTGAAAATGACTATAACTGTGCTTCGTGCAAGGCGGCCTAACCCCTTAAGAGGGGCGTAGAGGATCTCTTCTTACGACTGCAGGGACGTACTTAACTACCGGGGGGCAGCGGGTGTTTCTGCCCCGGGCGCCGATTTGCGGGGGGCGCGAAATGAAAAATCTTTAGAGAAAATACATAGTTTTGGAAAAGCTACATCAATGGCTTTATTAAAATTTATATATTACGTTATTCCATTAGATATAAAGGAGATACACATTTTATAGAAAAGTAATTCAAATTTATCTGTTATCAAACAACAAACAAGTTAGGGTACCTGCAATATGTTTGAAATCAGTTAACAAACACATTTATTATGCCTTTTATATGTAAAGTGTGGACTCCACCTCCTAAGGTGGGCAATGCAAAGTGGTAAAATGTGTGTGGGGGGGGGGGGGCCAAACAGAATACTTGCCCCGGGGCGATTACAACCTAGTTTCGTCCCTGTACCACTGGCCCGCCGGTACTGTGCCGTCACGGAACTGATAAGTGTGCCCAGACCTTTAAGTTGCACTTACTCCTTTCACTGAACGTGTACCTGTACCTACTTGTAGTTCCCTAACGACGTCGACGTTCCTACGAGTAGGTAGGTATCTCATGAGGTTCCATTACGCAAAGTTGTTACGTAAAGTCGATGCACATTATAGGTCAACAACCTATTCTAATAAATTCTGCAGTTTACTTCAAGAATTTCTCCCATCTGCTCTTTAGATTGTATTGAGTATTACAATTTTTAGCATCTTAACGATCTAATTTCGTATGGAGTAGATTCGACATAGTAGTTAATGCAAAAATCAAGAGATTTCAAAATACAGGGGAGAAGGTGTAAATGTGGAGTAGGTACTTAAGGGGGCACTGTAAAAAATCGGAAAAATCGATTTTTTCTTTTTCACATTTTCTGAAAGACCGTTTCAAGAATGCTTTCTCCAAATTTTATGACGAAATTCGATAAATTGACGGAGACATAGTATTTTCCATGAAACGGTGTCAAGCGCGCGACTGAGCCGAGCAGAACTTTGATCGGCTTTTTCTCAGAATGACATTTTAGAACCGCATTGACAGTCTACAGAGAAAACTATACGTCCAATTCACATTAACAAGAGCATTTATTGTACGAAAAACCCGTCTCTATTACTTGACGATCAGTTTTTTTGTAACTAACGGCCTCCTTCTATTTTTTTATCAACATTTCCCCTACTTTTTACCCCCAAAACATGATTGTTTTTTAGTGTTCCGTCATTTTGTAATTTTTTGCGATTTTGACTTTCTTTGATCGTCACGTAATAGACCTAGGTTTCTAGTTTCGAAATATTTTTGTCTTTTTAAATTGAGATTAACCATATTGCCTGGACATTGTCAATGCGACAAGCACGATTTTGCCGCAGCACACAATTTTAACGAAGAGTCAACAGGAAACGGGTGTATGAATTTGATTGAAAAATTCTTTTTACTGCTTAATATGTACATATCAACTATACTAAACAATACATTGGTTTACTTGCGTTGCTTGGTTGAAGTAAATTCCCGAAAACACCCTTACTTTTCGGACCATTACAGTGATCCCCCTCTTAAGTATGATTGTAATACGGGCCAAATGCTTATTTCTTTGGTAAGTGCTGCGATTTGACGGCATTGACCAACAGGCGGAACTGGTGTGATTGGCATGTTTGCTTTAGCTAAAAAGTGAGAGTGTCGGTTTGTGTTCCTCTAAAAATTTTTTTCATACTAAGTAATTGAGAAACGTAATGTGTTATAACTATAGTTATGGAGGCATAATTAGCCATAAAGTTGAACTTCCAAATGCATTATTTAGAAATATATAAATTTGGAAATACCATTCCTACGCCGTTATTCTGAAAAAAAGGCAGGAGCTCTTCATATTTCTGAGAGACTTTTATTAAATGTCAAATTTACATTAAATTTCATTAATTACCCATAATATTTTTCAACAATAGTTTTTCTTCTCAATTTTAAACTGTTTTTAATTTTTTCTGATTTCAAGTATTTACTTTTTGGGTGCTACAAACATAAAAAGAACTTGTTTTAATGTTCAAATACAAAATCTGTAAAAAATCAACTAACGTATTTTTTACCTTTTCAACTCTGGTCCACATTACCACCCCCATTTCTAAAACCATGTTTCATGCAATTTTTAATAGTGGTCGATATTTACACCGTCTCCGCTACCTAATGACGTTAAATCATATAAACACCGAATATGAATGTATATACAGATATACATACAATGTAGATGGACACACAAAATCTGTGAAATCGTTGCGTATAACAGGGATTACGAAACATACATCTTAACGACTGCATCTATGTAATCTCACTACTATATACAAGATATTATGATAAAGATAGTACCTTGATTAGACAAGAATCTAAGGTGTTTCGACAAAACGGTGGGGCGCAGAAATCGTCACGCAAAAAGGACATGTGTCTTTCCATAATGTAGTGCATTCTCTAAACATAAGCAATACTTTTAAGTAGTAACATTTATATTTTGTTCAAATTATATTTTAGTAAGAAACGCAATACGAGGAAGAGTAAGAAAATAGATGAAAAGAAGAGAGAAAAGTATAATCTACAATCTATAATCCACAATCTACAACGTAAACTGTAAAGAGTACTATTACACTACGCACACTACATTGCGGTGGAATTTGTTAAAAGTATGTTAATAAAGATAGTTTTAAGCCGAGCATTAATTCGGTAAAAGCAACTTTAACAGACCTGCAATATTCAAATTTTGTAAAAAATTTAACAAGGAGGTAGTATTATATTGTAGATATAGATACCTGCATACGTACAATCGATGCAATCGATGTAAAAGAAAATGGTGTCCTGGACATTTAAAGTTTAATTAGAAGTAAACGATGTAGACTACCTATTTTTAGCTGAATAAATCATCATAGACAAGTAGAAATGACTTCGCATACCACTGCATTAGCCGAAGATTTGGCGAAAGACTATGCAAACTACGCGAAATTGGACTTAACCCATCAAGCAAGTATTATATTTTACATAACCTGTAATAAAATTATCAAATAATATAAATTTTAAATATAAACCGATACCTTAGACTTTCAAAATTTACATAAACTAATACGCAATTGTATTTTAGATGAAAAACTTCCACGACACAATTGAAGATGTTATGATACGCTTGGATGAATTCCAGGCAATTATTGAAATGGTTAGAAACATTAAATGGTCGCGATTATAAGTTCTTGTTGAATATATTATTTATTTACGCACTCATTTATTTTATAAGGTTCGATCTGAAAGTATGCAAAGCACCGATCAACATATTCCAAGATTGCAAGATATGCAAGAAGCGGTTTCAAATCTTTGCAGACGAATAGATGCTTTAGAACACGTTATAGCAATGGCTAATGTAAATCTGACCACATTAGAAGCTTCCGTGGATAATGCAGAAGCCGAATTAGGAATTTCTGATAGATTATTTGGAATGTTAAATCCATTATCCTTCTTTGTAAGTTGCAACGCTTTTGCTGCTATAATTTTACAATCAATTTTCAAATTTATAGATTTATTTAAGAAAACTGCATCATATTTCAGAAAAAAAGTCAAGAACCCGTGGTACCTAGAAACCAACTACCAACGTACGAACTGCCAGCAATTTATAGAACAACTGACTATTTTAAAAGTGAATAGACAATACGTCGTACTCCGCGAGAATGTGATACATGTTTATTAATTAATTTGATATATGAAAACGCGTTAGAGATTTTTAATGTTCCAGGACGTGCAATGTAAGGTAAAATTGGTTTATTATTCTTTCGAGTGTAAGGTAAAAGCATTTTAATATCTTCAAGTGGAATTACTTTCAGGATTTATTGCTAAAGGGGAACGGATGTACTTTTCGATACGTCAAGTAACATTGTTGTTTACAACAATACCAAAAGCAATATTTATATACAACAACAACAAACTAAGTAGTTATCCCCATGTAATGTGTACATATGTTGTTTATTTTTATTAGTATAATACCAGAAAACATATTCAGGAAAGAGTTAGCACGCTGCAAGTGTACAGGATTTGAGTTGTGCTTTCTTTTCACCCACAGAACAATTCCCACCTATGCAGTGTCTCCATCTTGCTAACTTTCCTATGCCACATGTAACGCTACAACTGGACCAGTTTCCCCAATGATCCCATATTTTCGGTCCTTGTCGACTTGTCCTAGCTGCCACCACAAAATATTTATGTAGCAAATAATTGTCTTCTAATATACAACATTACTAAACGTTTAAGATTATAAATTAATAGCATTCGTACCTATAAATACAGCTTCCTAAACAAATTTTACATGTTATACAATATTATTTACCGTATTTATTAGATACGTTATAAACAAATATCAATTATTCCAATGAAACTGCTATTGTTATAATTTTAATATTTACTATTGTCTGAAATAGAATACTAAACAACTTAGGTGTAAATTGATGATTTTGTACTTTTTCGGTCTTCTTTCATGACGCCCTCGTTTCTTCCATTTCCTCCATTTTTATCTTCCTCGTTGGTATTCTCTACAAAATTTTCTTTTTGTACGTTGCCAATTTTCGGTGTAGAAAATATTTCATGACGAGAAAGTGAAGATGCAGTGCTACTTAAACAGTTGACGTGCTTCAGAATTGACAAACATTCCGTGATAACGATCAAAATCGTTAATGATTCAACAAACGTTATCTTTAATTCATGTAAAATTCGCATTACTGATTTCACGTTTCACGATCCGAATTTCATGTAAGTAGGGCTTGGTAACTAATTGAAGTTATTTGATAGTCCGTTTCTAAATATATATTGCCACGATTGAAATGCGATAAAATTTACGAGCGCTTTACGTACATAAAAAACTCATTTGAAGCAGAAAACGCAAATTCCAAAGAACAAATCTTAATTCTACTATACATTTATTCAAGATTTTATTTTAATTCTGCATAAATATATATACTATTAGGGTTTAATTCCAAGCCAGTGAAGAATATTTTTTGATTCACAATCTTTTAATCGACAAGTCTTCATTTGTGCTTTCTTTAATCCTTTCGTGCAGCTTTCCGCTAAGCAGTGACGCCATCGAACTTGTCTACCACTTCCACAAGTTACGCTACATGTACTCCAATTACCCCACTTGTCCCACAAGTCGCTATCTATTATAATTTTAAAATCATTTAAATTCGTAAAATAAAACGCGCATCGTGGATTTTATTGAACGATAGATGACTGTATACTGAATACTGACGATCTTCGGTAGTTCCCTCCTGTTCCGCCAAAACTCTTTCCCCCTTTTTATGCGACTGAGCGGACTGAGCGTTAGCTCCATGAAATCGTCCACTCGTCGCACGATCTTTGCGAGCATCTTTCTCCGAGTAACTAAGCAACTTTCGATGAGAATATTTAGAATTTCCAGAGGAACGCAGAGCTTTCTGTGACACCAGAATCATCGGTCGTCCTTTATCGTACCGTTGCGCTACTAATCCGAGCAACTTTATCCGATAAATTCAATTAATATCATTATATTCACTTCCACCGAAATTACGCATGTAACCGCTCGAGATAACTAACTTGTGCATAACTGTATTCCTTTGAATTGAATACGAAAGAATGCGGATACAAGCGAATTTGTCCGTTTTTTTCAAGGCCGTAATACTTGTACTTGATTTTCTTTCTGTTATGTGCTCGATATTTTCGCATACACTTTAAATTGGCGCAAGAGTAGGTCCATTCTCGATCACCGGCCGCACTACGTTAACAAACTCAACATTAGAACGATGAAATAATTAACATATAACACGCTACTTTATATAACGTGAATTCTGTAAGCCTTTACATTATTTCGCTGATAAATACATATATATGTAAGGACATTCTAAAACTATACCACTCTGATACATATACCGTTTGTCGACTGAATTAGCTGCCAAAGTGTTCGGATTACGTTTTAACGAATTTCTCGTCGATCTAAGCGGATGCATTCTTTGAGATTCGACTTCGTCATCGGAATCCTCCGGGTAGATACAACTGAAACAATGTGTTAGTACCAGCGCAGATAATAATCGCATGTCATGTTAATTTCTTCGGGTGTTTTAGCTTTAGTTAGGTGAAATATGCACACCAGCAGAAAGGCTTGGTTGAAATCAATGCGGAAAGTAACATCGCTAAGTAAATAACAATTTGACAGTTTTAATTACATACCATGTGTTCGTTTTCCGACACTATATTCAAGTTATTCGGAGATTAATGGTTTCGTATACTAATCATTATGGCCGGTATTCATAGTCGCTACTTATTCTTAAGCAAATGCTTAAGCATTCGGCATCCTTTACTAGCTACTAGGTTAGTAGAAGATACCGCATTTGCTTAAGAATAAGTAGCGACTATGAATACCGGCCTACGTATTAGCAAATAATGAAAGAACTTTGATAAATTGCTAATTCCGTGGTGAAGTTAATGTATCCAAGTTTGGTGAGCAAAGTTATTTTTCTACGTATCAATCAGTAGTTTAGAATTCAAGTTCTGCTTAACAAGGACATTTACAATTCTGTCTTATTTTTATTTAAATATTACATGCATTTTCTCCATTTATTTTGATATTCATTTTATAATATATAATATTATAGGAATTATTTTACTTTATATTTACAATTTGTTCTTTTCCATGATTTTAAATTGACGTACAATCAAACAATGAAATGAGAAGTAAAGATTTATGAGAAACTATAAAATTGTTTCAACATATAATTACAATATAAATAGGACTATTTCGAATAATATGAGTGTGCGATAAACGTCTAAAAAAAATACACCTTTGTACATCTGCTCTGTTTCCTATATAAAAATATCGTATTTCGCAATTAACATACTTCGAAATCAGCGAAGACACTTCTACGATTTGAATCACAATTTTAAACGACTGTGGAACATTCACAACCTGAAAAATGCCTTATGAGCACGACCGTTTGGAATCTGCCCTTGAAGTCTCAATCTTCTAACTGCCTCTCTCAAGTGTTTCGGTTGTAGAGGCCCTGTTTCTTGATGAGCTTCCATCACATCCAGAGCTATGCGCAAAAATCAGGCTTGACGAGAGAAAACTTTTATTACGTTTAAAGGGTTATTACTTTAACCAATACTTAAGCTATACCTTCTTCCACAATTTCTCCAACAAACACTTTTGCGATACCAGACATCGCAATGACCACGTTCTGTGACACAGAGCAACCCGTTATGGTTTGCATAATCTGAAACAGAGAATACAAAAGATGAAATTTATTTAATTGATAGAAAAAAAGCAGTTTCGAAGAAACTGGCAGGGCCGTCTTAACAAATTGAGGGCCCTAGGCTAAAAATTTTTGGCACCCTAGCCCTCAAGGGTGCAATGTCTCCAGATAAAAATTTTTGTTTTCAAAATTGAAGAGAAAGCATTTCAACATATTTGATTCTTAAGCGCCCTTGGATCACGGGCACCCCTGGGCTATCGCCCATTTAGCCCATTGGTAAATATGGCCCTGGAAACTGATACATTACCCTCTTTATAGCTGCTTTTGGAAACGCTGCTCTTCTGTACATTTCGTACCTATCCAACTGATCCTCTGTGAAATTCGATACTAATACCCTGTGAAGAAATAAACATTCAATTACTTGTAAACGTTTATAAATTGATATATAAATACATACTGCATTTTTTCTCTCTCCTCCTCTTCCACTTCTTTCTTGCTCTTTTCTTTACTTTCTCGTCTTTCTTTAACATTTGTCGGATTCGTATGCGGTAGTAGTATATCATTTCCAAAGATATCCTCGGTACTCTGATCGTCTTCTCTACTCTCAATTTCATGCTTGACAATTTCCAGTTGATCATCGACGGTATTACACAATGAATTGGAGCCGGCTTCCTCCACGTCCGATTGCGACTGAGAGCTCATTGCATCCGATTCTATCTGATATCGTGTACAATCATTTAAATACAAAGTGGGAGAAATGAAACTAGACTAGCACCTTCAAAAACTTTTAAGTTATACCTTCATTTGCATGTTGTCCACATCCATCGATTCCATGTCTTTGGAACCAGAAATTCCAGAAGGGCTATCTTTCTCATCTTTATCATCCAAGTCTATGTGCTCGCTTTCATTGCCAGAATCTTCTTTCCCAAATATGTTATCCATCGCGACGATAAAATATATTCTCCCAAAAGCACAAACAATGTAATAGTTGTTTCTAAAATAGTTTAAAAGTAAAAAATAGTCGTTTTCCCATTTAGAAGTAATAAAACCTATATCGGGAAGAAGAGCTTGTTAAAAGGTGTAATTTAATGACATATCGTTTTAGGTTAGAATAATTACTATACTGAGTATACTAACGGAGAAAAATTTACGCTGACAATTTATTTGGTAGAATCGAGTTATTCAAATATTCGGGATATTCTCTACAGGTGTGACTGAAATAATAACAACTTCATTCAGTTCTTTGAAATTAATTTAACTGCAACAAATAGCGTTATCTTCTATTTCTTAAACGATCCCGCCATATTTTTTTACTCCTGCGGGATCTATGAAAAACGACATTCCATACTTCCATGCAATACTGTGAATTAAGAAGCAAAAAGGAAAAGCAGAAAATTCGGCGAATTAATGTCTATTAATTTATCTAAGTTCTCGTGTCTTTAATCGACATTAATCTTATATAATTTTTGTCGATATACGCATTAAGACTTATACTTGACCGGTACTAAGTTTCAAACTGTCCATTCGTACAGACTTTATTTACAGTTTACGCAATAGAAATAATTAAATGGTAAAGTGCGTTGCACCTGCCATTTCATAAACTATAATAATTGATTAATGTTTCTACTACAAGTGCATAATAACTCTCCTAAAAATGAAATAGAAAAATATATTGCGAGTTTTCATACGGATATTATTAAATAATTGTATTGTTACTGTTGTTAGTTTCTTGCGGTTCTGTAACGTTTGGTGTTTAGACGCGAAGGGGTTTAATTTTGGAAAGGTCTCAGATGGTGAGAAAGATTGCGAAGCCTTGTTCGGACGAGTTAAAGGACAACGCGACGGGCGGACGAGTCGCAGCGTGGCGCCATCTGATGGTCCAGTGGAATGTAGTCGACGGTGTCGCGACGTATTTGTCAATATCTCATCGTTTTCACGATTTTCACGGCCCGTGTATACGGCGTTCGTTGAGAATTAGGCCGCGATCATCTCGGACGAAGGGCTGTTAAGGGACCGGTGGAGAAAGGAATCGGTTAGTCGGCGCGGGTCGGCGGGGAAACGAGTGCGTGAGGAATCGAAAGGTGAAGCGAGAGAGTTGTGTCGGCGCGAAAAACGGACATCGTGAACTGGCCGGGACTCGGTACGGTAGCTCGCGACTCGCGAGTGTATGTATCGCCTTGTATCGGCTATCTTGTTCTCGTGGGTCGGGCCGACGGGAGCGCGGTAGTGAGTGAGTGGAGAATACGTACAGTCAACAGTGGAATACCAAAAGATCGGGAGTAGGTTCGGCCCGGAGAGCTGACGCGAATCTGTATCGTGCTGATCGTGCAAGGCATCGAGCATATCGAGCATATCGAGCATACTACGGGCCTACGAATGCAGCTTCAAGACGGAGTCGCGTATTAAGATGTGAGTACGGTCAACGGTGTGCCTTCGAACGTAGATGGTGTGCGCTCGTTGCGAGCCGGATTTCACGGACAAATTATGGCGAAAGGAGAAGAAAGGGTTTGCTTGCCAGCAACGGCACCTCATCGAGCGTAAGACAGCGTGGCAAACATTCTCTTCCTAGACGGTACGAAAAAATGCCGATATATACGTATAACGAGCAGAGACTATATTGTTGTAAACACGACTCATTTCCATCCAACTCTTGCACGCACGAACCCTTTACGTACGTTTGCGGTGACGCGCGCACGTCTCTTTCTACTCATACAACTGTACGCACTTTATCACGATCTATATACACCTTTCCGCGCACACCTACGAAATATCATGACAGGAACGCGCGTGAAACCGGTCTTGCTCTTTTCAATCGCTCCCCAATTCGCTCTTCCTTGCTTCCCTCGCCTTCTCTTTCCACGAATTCGTCAAACTTTCGCTATGCCTACAAAATCTCTTCCTTTCCCATTAGCTTTATCTAAAATAGAACCGTATATTTAAAACGCAATGCGTCACGTTCGACACAATAGCAATCGCGAACGCGAACGCCCACACTCCTACTTATTATTGGATTTTACTTCCTTCTTTCCGAGACCTTGTTATCAGCCTTTAATATACAGTACACGTACCCATCGCGAAATACGGAGCACAAATCGGAAGGGGATGAGTCTTCTTGAAAAGAATAAATCTCGACTTCGCATTGTACATACTGCATTACAGATTAAAATTCTACAAAAGAGCATTGTCTCAGTGTTTAAAACTTTCCACTTTGCTACTCGAGCACATTCGAGCTGCGTGATTCTTTCAAACGCTTCAACTTCGTTCTGGCTCTGCGAGTTTCATTGTTCCAAAACATTCCTGCAATCGTGTTGAAGTTGATGCGGTTACATAGATCGACGAACTAGCATTTGAGGAACCGGAAAGCGGAAAGGCTTCCTTAATCGTTATCGTCACTACAAAATGTTTATCTCCTATGTAACACCGGAAACAGTCGACTCCGAAAGCATTACATCGATATGCCATGTTATCGTAGCTATAGAATTGAATTTTGCGATAGTCCAAGAAAACTTTACCAATAAGATTCTTCCATTGTCTTCTACCATGTGGTCAAGCGCCCTAGATTTCCTGCACTTATGTCGCTCTCTAAATATTCCCAGAACATGACCTAGATTATTAGATATTCAATACGTTCGTTTCGTTTCGTTTCCCACAATTTATGTTGCCGTCTATTGCTGGGAAGAGGACGGAGGAAGGGATGGAGGCGCAAAGGGTGCAGGGACGTTTTGTTGGAGTCTCGTTAGGAAATTGTAGAAACTGAAGCTGGAAACTCGCTCGCTTAGAGCGGAATTTTGTTTCTCCG
The DNA here is from genome assembly GCA_929108735.1 of Andrena dorsata. Lineage (NCBI taxonomy): Eukaryota > Metazoa > Arthropoda > Insecta > Hymenoptera > Andrenidae > Andrena > Andrena dorsata. The sequence goes on along the minus strand of OV815488.1, from coordinate 76,898,651 downwards.
GCTGAAGTCGATTAGAATCCGCTGCACGTTTCGATGCTAGTACTCGTTCAAGAAGACGTACGATTCGGAGGTACGGTTTAGCCGGTAAGCGTGGCATTTATCTAAAGGGAGCGGCGCCGGCGACGTCTCTCGGACTCACGGACTCGTGGATTTACGGACATAGGAACTCACGAACGTACGAAAGCAAAGGTAGAGAGTAGAGAGACAGACGGACGGACGGACGGACGGACCGGACGGTCGTTGGCCGAAGGAGAAACGACCCGAGTCTCCTCGCTCGAGTCGACGGAGCCTGTTTTACTACGGTGCTACGCTCTGTCAAGTCTGCTCAGCCCGCGAACTAACCAACGAATAAGCGAATCCGTAAGGAGCCACGTCGCGCCGCGAATAAACGATAACCTTACGTTCCTTCAAATGGTTTACCTGGATTTCAATTCTGGACCTTGCCCTCTATCCGTGTACAAGCTGCTCTTCTCTGCACCCACTCTGTGTCTCGATATCTTTATCTTCCTGGTGCCACGCGTATCGATACCCCCGCCGTTTATTCCTCTTTCACTGAAATTCAATTCAATTACTCTTAGATCGATGCTTTCCACCTTCGCTGAGAAAACAACTGTATATACGCCCGGTTTCATTTTGTTGCAATCATCGTGGTAGACGAAGACGGAGTTTGAACAACGCGGGGGCTTTGCGCCGCAATTTCGCTGTTCTACGATTAGTTATGCAATAGCTAATTCCATATCTACCGTTCGATCCACAGGCCGTAAGTGAATTCTGCTGGGAACTATATCGCGGATAGATCGGGGATATATCAGTCAGGCAGACAAGCAACACCGTTCAATCGCAAACTGTCGAAGAACAGTTGGAGGAAGAAAACTGTCGCGACGCGATAGCTGAATTGCGGCAAGTGCACAAGTAGTCGCGTGCGAGATATGGAATACGCGTTTACGGCAATCGGCATCGGAGGTCAATATACCGTTACAGACACCGCGATATCCTCTTCTCTATTTCGCCAAGCGCATCGCGCGCCAATTTACAGCTCACAAACACCGCGCTTCGTACCTACTTTCTAAATAACAGATTGCTGCCTATAAGACCTGTGTAGCTTCTTCGAGGCTTCGTCTCCTAACAGATCTTCATTTTCCTAGACTTCGTAAGTTAATCTCTTAGAACTTAAATGTAGGAATTTTCGTTCGATCGAGGAACAAGGATGCTTGACGTCTCTCCGCGTCTTATACAGGCAGAGTTACCTGCTGTGTGCGAACGCGTTACTCGAACAACACAATTGTGCAGGATGCATCTAGATAGCACTGACCGAGCTGAATAAGTTTACTTCGCAACAGATACGCTGTTGCACCCAGATCTACGTGCCGTTTCCCTCGCGATTCAATTACGTCTGCGGTATGCATTCACGATACCGGCAAGGTCGCGTGTCCCAAACTTGCCAATTATTCATCGGAGGTGTCATAATACGTATCGAAACCTCAGTGACTGAAACTTACACTCCAAACATAACCATCTTAAATGATGAATTAATTTCTTAAAATTCGTTCGAGATTAGATGCGTTGTAAGATATTCCATTCGGTGGTTTTAACGTTTAATTTGAACGAGACGCCCGCACCTCGAACAGGTGCAAGCGCGCGCGTATCTCGCGTAGCTATCAATGAGCTACGCTTTTGCGCGACACCGTGAACTACAGTTTATGCGGATGCTAGCTCCCCCGCTCGCTCGTTCCTTCCTTTTTCGTTCTAGCTGCGTCGGGTCCTTGACTCTGCCACTGCCAGTAACCAAAGCGAAGCTTTACGTAAGCACTTTCTATCTGCAAAGGTATGAAAACGATCGGTGAAAAAATGCTGTTCGCGCCGAAGCTCAAACGCTTAGGAATATGGTGGCTATCTGCGTATCAAAGGGCTCTCTCTATCCCTCGCTCTCATTCTCCTTTCGCGAACACAGATCAAACAGCATAAATTGCAGACACCAGATCTCGTCGAATTCGATCGGAAGACATCGCTGATAACGTTACAGAAATATCCGACGGGATAGAAATATTTGTCCGTATTTGAAACGTGGACGTCGCATCTGTGTCGATGAGAAGAAAGTTCAAGTATTAATACGTATACATCATATATGTAGATTTCTTTTTACGCAGGTGCGAAGAGGTTACAGAAGTGGAGACGCATCATCAGCAAACAGCGGCAACAACGATGGGCGTCGCCGAGGACGAGACCCCGTCCTCTTTGACTTCTCATCCTAATCCTAACGTTAACAACCCTAATCAAGAAGGTACGTGCCCAAACTCACGATCAACCAGCTCGATAAATCATGCGAAGTCCGAACAGTCGCAGAGTTTTCGCTAACCTACAATGAAACTGAATGCCACCAGCCCGGGATGCACTCGCGTAAACATTTCAATCGCCTCGATTGTTTTTCTGCGAGAATTATTTAGAAATTACTGGAGTAATGACAGTGTAAGCGCGTAGAAGGACAGGCGCGCTTACGCTCCGAATAGTTTCCTTCCGGAGTCGCGATTCGCATTAACCTTGCGCATTCTCGTGTTTTAACTCGCAACGGAGTTGAAAAGCAAATTGCGCGCTCGTTAATCCGTTTAATTATGCCGACACGGAAGCACCGCGAAAAGTCCCCGTGCGACAGGATCGCGCAGTGCTACTTCTCACTCGTGTCAGTGATCACCGCAGCCAACTTAACGATCCCTGTCTTTTCTTTGCCTTCCGTGCTACGCTGCGAGGAAAAAGCTCGTAAAACCATTACCGCTCCACTTCTTCAATTTTTCCTTATCATTCAACGGTACATAACAATTGATATTTTCATCGTGGAAACAACAATCGCGGTCCGAGGTTCACTCGAACTCAACATCCCCAACCGTAACAATAGGCAAAAGTCAAAGCGTGTACTTGCTTAAATGCTTAGCAGCCGCCGAAGGTCGACCGGTCTCGAATAAGTGAAATATCTGTTGTGTCTCGCGGTGTCTTGTTCGCGGGTCTACGTAGAAGACGCATTAGCGGTTTCGCTCGCAATTTGCGATTCGCGATTCTTACAAAGGAATGTAAGTAGAGGCGCGTGTCGTCGCGCTCAGTGACTCACCGATAGATCTATTTTTACGGTTTCAACCTAAGCGATTTCTACACCGTTTTTAAGCATTCTTGTCTCTTTCACTTGCAAACTTAATCGTTAACAGATCGAATCATCAATATGTATTGGTAATTCGATAAGGAAAGAATTTTGATCCTCGACAAATTCGTGACGCTGCGGCAGAGAGTATGATCCATGCCGGTTCGGGAGTTCGTCTTGATCGACATGCACGGCCAAGCACGATGGTATTGCAAATAGGAAGGTACATCGTGGTCAAAGATAACTCGTCGTAAACTACTACGAAGAGGCGGCGTCGTAGCCTAATTGTGGAACGAAACTGATGCTAGGCTAAAACTATCTTACGCTCCTATTAGTTATCGTAGTACCTAACTCGACGCCTTGTGACGAAACTTAAATAGGTACATCGAGAAGTAACGCGCGAAGAAACGTTACGTTCACTTTATGGCGCCAATAACACTTAAAGCAATTGTGAATCAGTGATTACTTATTCGTATTTTATCTAACAACGCAGCAATGAAACTTGCAATTAAGACTACTTGTAAGTAAGAGAGCAAGAAAGTTTATTATCGTTTCTTGACACGGCCATTGCCAGGGGTGCAATAACGCGTTAGGCGAGTGCTTATACATACGAGCATAACCGGTGGAAAACAGAGTTGCTGCTTCCTTCTGCTCAGCCTTTTCTCAGTAGAGATGATAAACAAGCGAATAAATCTTATCGTTGCTTGCCCAGACGTACAACCGTGACTAACAGACAGATCGTTGCCAGACCACGGGATTTTTTCGACCAGCCAGTTGAAAATTACTCGGTACATACATGCATATCGCGTGACCGTTCTCGCGAACGTTCATCGATCGGTACGCTCGATGCCCCGCTCGTGCAGCCGTTCCTAAATTAACATCCGGAGATGTGTGAAATTTTTGCAACAAGAAACGCTTATTTCTCGTTATCCTATCGATTCGGGGTTCTCGAATCGCGTTTCGTTTATTTCTTCTGACAAGACCCATTCCCTTCCATTCGCGAATCAAAATAAACGTTCCTTCACAATCAAAGGCTCGAAACGCGAAGGAAAAGTCCTTCTCGAATAAGAGACGCTCCGATGGGTTAGGTGTTTATCTATTCGGATACTTCCACTCTTTCATCGTCATTCTATTCGCCAATCCTTTTCTCTGCGCTGAAGAACGAAAAAAAAAGACGCTGCTTTCGCAGTGGTGTCTAAGAACTGGCCGAATCAATAGCAGAGCATCCGTTTCGGGTATCCGTGCCTCGAAGAACAAAAGATTCGATCGTTTCGCTTGCACCGATCGGTAGAGATTGGATTAGAGAAGGAAAGCGTGCAACTTCGCAGGGAAGGCTACAGTAAGTAGGTACTCTCTATACTCTACGTCTATGCCGATAGTGAATTGTCCATTATCTTTCACGTGCCCCGATTATTTCGGTGCTTGTCCCAAGCTTCGAGTGCTATTTTCTGTTTTCCACGCATGTCCACGGGTCTTTCTGGTATCGCGACACTGAATAGTTTAAAGCGGTTCAGCCACAGTCAGAGGCTCAAGTTTATTATGCACGCGCAAACGATGATGAAGGAAAACGCCATGATTTCCCTGGTCTCTCCCTATTTTGTAGATACTATTCCCGCGACGTAGATCACGTTTCGCGTTGCATCCTTCTAAGGAAAAGAAGGAAGAAAGAATCCTACCCGATGCTGCGCGACGCGCAATTTCTTGCATAAGGACCATTGTGTTCGCAACTTCTGCTAAAGAAATGGAAAGCGCACAGCTTCCTCTACGTCTTCCTTATAATACGCGGAAGTCACTTTCGTTCTTCTGGTTCCCGTCATTGGAAATTAATTGATCTACCACCGAGGCTATTCTCGCAGTATTTTATTTAAAACAATGCTACTGGCGTCTACTTACACACGACTAATTGCCGACGCGCATTATTACTTTCTAATTCGTCGCCGGTCCTCGGAAAGGTATTTCCGTTGATGTCAGACCTGGTTAATGGTGGTTTAGTCACCTCGAAGGAAAGGCAGAAGAAATGTAAGTGTCATAGCTGCAATGAATTAGAGTGAAGCGAAAGCGTCTGTCGAACGCTTATGCCTAGTGATTTAAGACGAAGGGAAAGAGGAAGGTGGAACGATTCGATTGAAAGTACCTATAAAGTATAAAGTAGGTACTGGAGACGTATCTACTGTCCGTTGGTCACGTTCACCGGCTGTTACCCGCTGGTAACGTAGGTACCTTTGAACACCAATGAACGAAGCGTACCAGCTCGGATCGTGTCGAATGCGTTTCAGGAAAATCGTTGAAAGGAGTTCGATGTAGCACGGCATTGTTAGGTCTATCGCTGTTGTTGCCACGCACGTCCCGGTTGTGTTAACGTTATTAGAGTGGAAATCCTGCTTGGATATATTTACGCGATCGCTCCGCCGCGCCGATTCTCTTCTTCCGTAAAAATCACTCACTACTCCCACTGCTGGACGCGATTCGTCGCGTCGGCGTCGGTCGACCTATTCTTCTTCGTAACTTACTAGACTACTATAGGTCGGAGAAAGACGTCAACGATAGCTTCGCGTAACAATCGGCTCGCTTACATATTTAGCTGCAAAGAGAATTGTGTAGGGGAGACCGGGGCAAGTTGATACGTTTTTCAATTTTCATTGTTTTTCATTTTTGTTTGAATCAATTATTTAATAACAAATATGCTAAAATATACTTTGGTCCTACCTCTTTAATATACAGTAAGCGAAAACTTGAGAAAGTACATACAAAATGAATGAAAAAATGTTATTTGGACGAAGGCAAAGTGTATCAATTTACCCCACTGCGGGGCAAGTTGATACATCTTTAAAATATCTGTTTAATGAGTAACTAATAAATTTGAAAAATATAATTTCAATCTAAATACCTTTCCAACAGTCAAAAGTTCAAAGATCAAACAGATTTTTAATCAAACATACCTAGAAAAACATTTTCATTTTTATTTTTTTTTTATGTCTGGAATATCCCACTTTAACATGAGGTGTCTTCTTCTTGTTGTTACTATATCTTAATAAACTCATTGTGTCATGATTGTATATTTTTGTGCATGGCCTAAATAATATTGAGTCTTTTTCTATTTCGGCACACGCTTTTTCCAAAACATCCTACGATATTTCGCCAAGATTTGTCTTTTTGATATAATTTTAAACCATTTTCCAAGAAATATAAAGAAAAAATTCAATTCAAAGTAGTCGGGGAAAATTAATATACTGTATCAACATGCCCCAGAGAAACCGTATCAACTTACCCCACAGGAAGTCATTATGTATAAACATGTCCATAAAAAAATGTAGAGCATATAAACATATTTACAAAACGTAATTACCTTACCTTCAGAAGACTCAATATGATGCCAAATTACTTCGGGTTATAAAATTCTTTATATCGTCTCAAGACGGATTGGAAAGTGAACACAACTATTTACTTTTTCTTTATATAAACGAAAACAGTTAAAGAACAATTGCTAACGTCAAGGTACACCCACGTACGCTGGATCGTAGGAAAGAATTTATCAACAATCTTCACATATCCAGTTGCCTCTGTATCAACTAGCCCCGGTCTCCCCTATTACTTATAGTTAGTCAACAATTGTCAGTTTTTCGATCGTAATCCCGTTAAACATCGTGGATCCGAGTATCGTTGCCTCTGCGCACGGTGACAATTTCCTATGCCGTTGGTTATACGATATAGGTGTACCTACTTATATATATTTGGTTGGTCGAAAAGCTAACCGTTCCGCAATATTTTCACCTGGTATGCGACACGTAGTGGAGCACTGCAGTATTTCAGTTAGGGTCGGACTGCGCTTTGAACCGTTGCCAGGAGCGCGTTCCTCTCTGTCATCCGCCTGCTTTTTCCTCTTCGTCTCTCGAGCCTTCTGTAATCTCGTCTTCGTATTCGTTCTAGGTCAAGTGTGTATTTTAATGATCGCCGACGTTGACGAAGATTTTTTTCGAGTTGCGCGAGGACTCGATGGGATCGAGCGGAAACCGCGTGAGTGGGAGCGATCCTCTGACGATTTTCGCGCTAGCGGCATTGTTCCTTTAACAATTTTTATACCAATACGAGTGCCAACATGCCCTATTTCACTTTTGCGATACCTATTTTACGCTAGTATCATGGGAGTAACCAATTTCATAGGTTCGAAAGAACTTCCTTAGGAATTTCGTCGAATGAAAATATCCGCGCGACTTTCTCTCGCGCGTTTCCAAGCGTTTGGATTCAAATGACCTCTTCCTAAGTAGTACGTACCATTTCTATTGTAATTAATTTCAGTGATCGGCAAGATTCGAGGGTTATCGTTTCCAGTATCTTAAAAGATTACTCTCTTTTCTACGAGAGAATAGACGATACGGTGCAACACTCCGCGTTTCCCTTCTCATTCGTGATGATTTGAAGTTTGAAACGCGTGGCAGTCGCGCGAATAGAGACAACACGCCACGAATGCTCACCGACGAATTACCTACACTGGCGTTTAATAAAACAGTAAAGAGAGATCTCGTTCTTAATACGGTTTACTCGCATGTGCAGAAACGGAAGTTACCGAAGGATCTGCATACGGAGGGCACTGTCCTTAATGCGTTGCATAACTCACGCTCGTTACGGAATCCGAGGATGGCGCCTCTATTTTTATACCGAGACTGCCGTGCTGGCGTCAAACCGTTTTACGATTAATTACTGGAATCGCTATGCCAGTCGTGGCTCCAACCGATGACGTCGATCAACAGTCTGCGCTGGACATCTAGATTCCATCGTCTCTTTAATGAGTTTTAATGCAAACCCGTCGAATAACGGACACTCATCGACGTTCTCGAGTTCTATTACTAGAAAACTACTTAGGAGAGGTGATTTCATTTAACAACTTTACGATATCCAACAGCCGTGGCTTTGTTACGAGCCATTCCATCCCATCCCATTCGCATTTTATTCGAAAGTATTCAGTAATCAAGTATTATACATACGTCCATATTCCTCCGATAGCATTTTTCTGCAGCTGGACCGTCTCTACGAACCGAGTCGACACTTCAGCTGTCAACAATTAGCAACTTCGTTTACACATGCACCGAATACAATTTTATCGCTCGTTATGATCTTGAAAACAGCAGATAAAAAGTATTTTCGGTTGCGTGGCTGACAATGAACCAGTATAAGCCTCTTGATAACTCTGATCTCGATTTCTTTCCACTGTACGTAACTTATCTTTGAATGCTCGCATTGTTTCATAAAGAAACATTGGAGAGTCACGTTTGTAAACATTTATGTTACACGATTGCTACGCGAATGTATAATCAAGACGAAACGAATTAGATAAAATTCCAATCAGACGCTTATATTGGGTCCTGCGATTAGTAAGTATGTATACGCGTATTAAATATCATAAAATATCGAGATTCGCTCCTTGGCTTCGCAATGTTCACTGCGAGATGTGGAAACGAAATTTCTTTCACCCTTTTCTCCTGGCAAATTATAGAGAAATAAGTTCAGCACCCAAGTAGTTTCTTGTCAAGGGAGATTTTGCAAGTAAAAGAATATGAACGAATAAGAAGGAAGGCGCGGAAAGAGGCGTGAAGTCTCACTGAACTCGATCGGACACGCTTTCTGTTTTTAGTTCGTCTTTTGGAACGGCCGGTTACGCTTCTCGCTCGAATAATAAATACGACGACTTTCCATTTTCAATGTAAACGATGATCCCCCGATTGCTGAAAGAAATATTCGGTGGACCCTTGCGAAACCTTGACGAACAATTAGCTATTTTTCCAACCACGGAACTTTAACGATCAAAGCCTGTTTTTCAGAGAATAGCCGATGAGAAACTGGCGCGATGTGCATTGTGCAATGTAGCGATCCCTGCCAGCTAAAAGCAAACATTCCTCATCACCTACCGCTTCATCCACGTTTCTCACTTATCTTAACTAAAAGTTCAGTAATTTAGCTTCGGATTCAGTGTTACTGAATTGTTATTTTAAGCATTTCTCTGTATCATTGAGAAGCCACGCCATCAAATCTCGACCTCTTCTCGTTCTTGCAAGAAATGTTTTCCTAAGGCCTGGTCCAGATCTGAACCGAACCCCGAACCGAACACCACTTGAGGAGTTAGATAGAGTGAGACGAAGGATATGCTTGTCTTGCTCTATCTAACTACTCAAGTGGCGTTCGGCTCGGCGTTCGGTTCAGATCTGGACCAGACCTAAGGCCGCGTCCAGATCTGAAACGAACCCCGAACCGAACGCCACTTGAGACTCTTCCCAGCCGATGCCGGTAAAGTCCCGAACCATCAAAAGAATGGCTCACCCACAGAGGGTAAACAACTGTAGTGGTGCATCCCTGTCCCTCACACTACCATGACTTGTTGTCGTCCTTACAATTGGGGATGTCAAGTAGTTTAAAGAAGCAAGACAAGGTGGTAATAAACGAAGAGTGTCCCACAGACCTTTCCAATGTACCTACGCCTACGGTTCGAAATGTCTTCGGGACTCACGGAAGTATCACGGAATAACCTGTACCACGGATTTATCCGAGTTTACCTTATGTTTGTTTTAACATGATACCGATTTCACGACCTTTCTACTTTCCAAACTGGCAAGATGTTTTGCGGGAGGGGGGGGGGTGGCCCAGGAAGAAAAATCAAACACATGGAGGGAAAAACTGTACGGGCTGCCTTCCCAAAAATTACTCGCGGTGATCGGCCAAAGCGTTCCGAAAGGGTCGCGGTTTATGACCGTATTGTCCCGCGAGCCAGCGGTAGAGAACGGTACGTGTGGGTCCTCGTACTAGAGTGGTCCCCGGTTTATCGAGAAAGATTCGGGCCCGGGGATTATCCATAAACCGGGGTAGGAGAAGTAGTTTGCGCCTAATAAACTGACCCTTATGAGGACCCTCGCCCGAACCGGTCTTTCTTTCAAATTGTAGACTGAGCTTGACTTTCCTTTGGTCGAGGATCCCGAGGTCCCTTCCTCGGTGTCATATGGCAGGCAAACCTTTTGTCTGCACTACTCTAAACACTCTCTGTCCTTCAATCTTTAGCTGTCGCGAGCCACGAGACTCTGTAGAACAGGCCCGTCCAAAGGTTTGCTCGCACGAGCAGCCGCGAGTTGCTCTTCGCTCTTGGAGCCACGGAGCCAGGCCCAAGAGCGAAAAGTCCTCTTGGTGGGCGGAATCTGTGAATGTAGTGGTAGTAGGAAGAACACTCACGCTACGCCACTATCCCCACTCTTTTACGGCTGCCGTTCTTGCCTTCGCTCGCAACCACCCGCGGCTGCTCTTCGAGAGCAAGAGCAAAAGTTGGACGGGCCTGCTGTAGAAACTGGCGAATATCGCTAGAAATATACGTTCCACACGTAGGAACGTAGATCTGGACGCGGCCTAAACGATGGATAGCAAATACGTCGGAAATATACTCTCGATATCACACAGATATATTTTAACACAATATAGCGATGTCGTACAAAAAGTGCGCGGAGGGCTTCTGAAGATGGCGATCGGTGTGTCCCAAAGACCGTAGAAGAGTGACCGCGTCCAGGCGGCTCGGGCGTAGCGTCCTTTTCCGCCGCGCTTCCGTTGGGCCTGGGTTTTTCCCAGTATTTCCCGCGTAGACGGTTCCGGCCGATGTATTTCGGCTTCCGGACGGTAGGCCGCGTTTCCGGATGGTCGGTCGCGTTTCTGGCGCGCCATTTAAATGGGCGTCCATCGGATTTCTCTTACATTCTAAACATTAAAATGTGGATGCGAGGCGAGGCGCTGCGCCCACAATATCGCAACGCGCAGGTAAACAAGAAACACATGGCCCTTCCGTGAGGACGAGAGGGGCTGAGGGCTGAGGGTGGCCGCGAAAAGTCGAGCTAGCTGGTAGTCACACAAGAGAGCGCAGCGCCTCTGTCACACACGGTGGTGCGTCAGCTGAGGTGGATTCGCTTCGGTCGTTTGCCTCTTTTGTTTGCGTTTTCTTTTTTCTCCGTCTACCTACGTTCCTCCACTCGAGATCACCTACGAATCTTGCCTCTTCGGTGTGCACCGTGCACACGTATGTACACACTGTATCCGAGGCAGCGCGCAAACGTGGAATCGCCTTCTGTCTGAGCGTCGCCTCGGTGAATAGAGTTTCCGCTTATACATATTATGTAGGTATAAGTTAGTTCGCCGCGAGCATAAAACATTTCGGCAATCTATTGGCGGCATCATTTCGGGGAAAAAAGTGTCGCCCGAGCCCCGTTTCGAGTCAAAGTCGAATGTGAACGTTTTATTAAGTTCGTAATAAATTCACAAGGCTTTGGATGAAACGATGCTCGAGTAATCAAAGCGGAGCGCGATAAAGCCAAGTATCAGCTGTTTACAATTGTCGATCCTCTCGGCATTACATACTTGACGTACTTCTTACGTGATGTCTACCAATTGAGAATCGTATTTCGAGCAATTATCGTCAACTAAATATTAATGTTATCATCACAGTAATTAAAGACTCGAATTGGAACTCACGTTCGTAGGGCACTTTTTCTTCGATATGGCTTCTTTCACGTACATACATATTTACAAAACGTCCCTGCTTGGTATAGAGCAGTCTACAGTCCTATATTCCCTCGGATGTTTCGGAGTTTATACATTATTCGCTGATGAAAGAGCCGCACATATACAAGAGGGTCCGAGCTACGCACAAGGGTGGCAAAGGAGGAAGGAGGAAGGAGAAGATAAAGAAACGGTTACGAAGTACCGGGTGCACGAGGGAGTTGACCGACCGAAGAAAAAGTACCGGTATGGTGGGGCAGCGTAGCGACACAGCGAGAGCGGAGCGGTGGTGGTAGCGGCGGGTGTCAGCGCCGGCGAAGGTGTACGCGCGCACAGCACAGCACACGAGCGTGAGCGCGGACTAAACATCAGGACAAAGAGGGAGCACGGGGGAGGGAATAGGTGTAGAGAGGGAAGACTACCGGTAGAGTGCGGAGAGTTGGCGAGCGGTAGAGCGGTAGAGCCGTAGAGGGGAAGTAAGTTGGCAGAGACAAGCGTCGAGAGAAGCGCCGAAGCGGTCGGTGGCAGTTGGAGTGTGTCGTTGGATCGAGAGACGCGCGACTGCGACTGAATTCGTTGCTGACGGTTTCCGCGTTGTTTTTCACATTAGTCTCTTGCACAGCCGTGGTCGTAACGTGTCGCGAGTCGAATTGTGCAATCGAGACGTTTTTTCCCCACGCTTCTCGCCATGGGTTAAACGGTGCTCTTCGAAACGGGTAATCCGATTCTTTTACGCGCGTAACCTCCAGCGGGCGGATTGTGTGTTTGCGAGTGAATTTATCAGTGCGCGTACCGCGAGTTTTCTCAAAATTTCCAAGCACACTATACTCGCTCGGTAGTAAGGAACTGTGGAGTGATATTTGATAGATCGTTGCGAGGGAAAGGGAGAAGGCTATAAAGGATAATGATCGAACGTTTCCCCGCTCGAAACGAATGAGCCGTGCGCGTCGACGACGACGTCGAAGACGGCGAGGATTATAGTCGTTGGCGACAGCGCAACGGAAGACGGATAATGCGGCAACTACGTGACCGACCGAGCAACCATCAGCGACACGAGAACGAGAGATCAACCTCGACCTCGAAACGCGCTGCCGACGGTCTAGTCTCGAAGCGTTTGTGCAACCAGAGGATACGACACACCGGGGGAACCAGTTATTTCTCTTATTCATCGCTAACCGTGTGAATCTCGGTGGGAAACTTTTCATATTCCACGAAGAGGAGATTCCCGCAGTGGGCCCAGCAGAAACCGTTAATCGAGATCGGACCGGACCGGGCCGGATCGGATCAAGCCAAGTAGGACAAAGTGCAATAATCCTACTCGGGCAAGTACCTAAGTTCCGTGTACCTTCTCGAGACCTGCCAGGCCAACGATCCTTTGGAAAATCACCGATCTCAAGCGTCGCTTTCAAACGTGCTGTGAAACTTCTCTGAAACCTGGATCACCATTCCACGGTAGCATAGTATTATGTAGGAAGGCTGCAGCCAGAACCAAGTACCTTGTAACGTACCAAATAGATCGATTCTTTTTACCGATTTCACAAGCGACCTATGTACCTACAAGCGTACTATCGCGTTCCAACGTGCTTCGAATCTTTTCCTCGTACCGTGCTGACGCCAACTATAAAAAGAAAGGAACGAAAAATCGTGGATTGTGTTAAATCGAAATCATGTTACGAAACACGTAGGAGCGGTCGGTTCTCGCTTGGAATCGATCGCGCGACCAACACCGCGAACCGTCTGGAATACGAAAGGAGCGAGTGAGCGAGTAAGCGAGCGAGCGAGTGGTCTCGCGGCCCCGCGGTGTGCGCAACAAGTTAAGGGAAGCACGTGACTGTTAGCTACTAAAGCAAACATCCGAGCCACATAGATAACGCTGGAAGCGTCGACCGCGAAACTCGAGGCAGGCGCAGAGCTTATCCCGAACCCCGTGCTCTTTCTCGCGGACTGTCGGCTGTCGGGAAGGAAAACTGGCTGGACGAGTAGTTGGAAGGAAGCGTCGAGGGCCGTAATCGGTGCTGGTTACGAATTACGGAAGTCAAAGAGAGAAAGGGAGGGAGACGTAGAGAAAGAGTGTTGCACGAGGTGTAATTTGGACAAGCAATTTCGTCATCGCGCGTCCGGTTCGTGGGGCGTAGCTCGCGCAACGTACATAGCTCGAGAATCCATCCCGTGACACACAATGTAGCGGGAACTAGCCGAGCTCCGTGCCTCCAGGATAATTCCAATTTCACAACCGGAGGGCGCAAAACTTTGAATGACTTTTCCATTCTGTGGGTTCGTTTTCGACTCGTCCGGCGAGAGGACGAGACAAATGCCCGTCGCTTCGGAGGACTGGGTGCCGCACCCGGCAAAAATAACCAGTTCTATCACCACCGTCAAAGGTGCCACTATCCAAAGCACCACCACAGCTTGGATGTCACCCTACAGCAGAGCATCGCCGCCCGAACGTCCGTCCCCCAACAATAACAACAACCATAACCATAACCACAACCACCATCACAACAACAACAACAACAATGGCGTTGTCATCCTCGATGGATGCAGGCCACCCGCTGCCACTACAGCCAGACGATTTCTCAGGTGGTTCAGTAGACTTGGCCAACCACCTATGGGAAAGTCAGGTAAACTTTTACCACTCTCGTTACCCAACATTCATTCATCTTCGCGTCATCGATACAAGTATTATAGTTAATAGTTAAGTGGCTTCCATTCTCTCAATAAAGTGCCAGTAAAATTCCGTCACACTTTAGTCCATAGATCATATATACATATACGTACAAAAATAAATCGTACATTGCGCAAATTTTCTATTCTTACCTCAGAATGACGCGCGTAGTTCGCTAATTTGCAAAATTACCGTCCCACCAGATTGCCCAGTATAGCTGGGTTCGTACAAGAATGATAAAAAGGATCAGGACTGACGTTTCTGCAAAATAATCTACGCGAGAACATAATCTGGTCGTTATAGTTAGACGCAGGGTGCTCGCTTAGTCATCACAGGTGTTCCGTGCATATGGCAGTGGTCAGTGGCCATTAATGAAAAGACCGTGCTTAGGTGGTGAGCACACACTACCTGCGGTAATAGATAATTCAATAGGAGCCGTATGTGTGCAATTAATATCAAAGTATGACCGTTAACGGTGGCTTCCTACGATTTCTACCTAACTCTTTCCGCGTTATCAAGTAGGTACCGCGAGCATAAGTAGGTACTCACTCATACGTTGCGCATTATGTTTTCCTGAATCACGTCGTCGGTCAATTTACACCTGCTTTTCACCGTTTATTTAGATCTTGCATTTATTATATATAAAATTGTAGAAAAATATGAGCAAACTCTTGCAAAGAACGCGCGCGTCTTATTTGTCTCATTCTGAATATTTCGTTTTCTGCATTTCGAATAATTACTGCGGATCACAGTGGCCATACGCGTTGGTGGTTTTAGTTGCTCTCGTAAAATCTGAGCGACGATCAGTGTCAAGTTCCTGGTATTTAACGATGCGCCGAGTATTTGGTGCAACGTACTCGGGCTACCGTGACGAACGCAGAATCGTATTAACGGGTCTTCCATTGTACGATCCTTCAACAGGCTGTATTCCTAACTAACGCCGTTTCCTCTTCTATACGTACAAACGGAAGTCGCGTCGCGCGGACTCATTGAATTTCAAAATTGCATTCCCGCGTATTCGTAGCGGCGTCGTTTCCATACACCATACGCTATACAGTTTATAGCCGAGGAGGCCCGAGGCCCCCTTCTAAGGTCGACCTTAACGTTCGATCCCGCACATTCGAAACGATTCTAAGGTACTACGAAGCAATGAATATTTATATTACAATTAGATACGTATCGGCTCATATCCGGCTAATAGGAGTAATGGGTACTTTCCATATTCTTTAAACCGCGAGTAAAACGGCAAGGATTATTCCCGATGCCGCGTTTATCGTCTAGACGTCAGACTTTCGATGTTAACGAACAAAAATTCGTTAGCCGTGTTCACGCGGCGAGTTTCGGTTCGCGAAACTATTGGAGGAATTACCGCCGCGCCGCGCCGCACAAAAGACGGATGTACTCTGTATTCATAAATTCCGTTTCAAGCGCGAGGAATTCTTCAATTAAATTTTATCGACAAACCGTAAAATTCAGAATAGCGAGGTACTCGAACGTTTGAACGAACATAGAGTCTCGAGGGTAACGCGCGTGCATTTCCTTGGAGTGTTGCGCGGTTTCGTGCGGAATAATTGCGGCTGTTCGTCCCAATAGTCTGGTTAATTGCGGGGCGATTAATTTCATTGTCCCAGATAATTTTTTATCAGGAATTGCAGCGATACGATCGCTTTCGTGCAGCAACTTGCTATCTGCGTTCTATATTAGACCGTAAAAGTTACACTTTATTTACATTCTTAGCATTTCAACGAAAAGCGGGTCGACAGTTTACGAGAGTAAATTTGCAAGAATTACGCTGTATCGTTATTCATTGCCCCCCGGTGTATTAATACGATTGGTTGGCAAGTTCGGTGCCACGAAAGAACGTTTACGTCGGCCAGTCGTGACGGCGACTAGCGATAAACGAATAATTGCGTGATGCCAAGCACGTCTGATCGCCAGAGTAGAGAAGAATAATTCTAATGCAACGTTAATTACCAAAGTAATCGGAAGTTGATCTACGACGAAGCTTTTTTTCTTTCGTATCGTAAATAATGGGAAAACACAATCGTTATAAGCGTAGCTAGAGCGTTGCGCAATACATATCAAAGTCGGTGGTTTCCGAAGGTAGCTGTTACATGGATAAACGAGTCTATTGGAAAATAGTTGGACATACGCGGCAGTAAATGCTTCCATTCAAGTATCAAGTTGACGTTCGAGATGCTCTGCTTCCGGAACGAAATAAATCATACATGATACGTATTTCGTTTGTAGCACCCGAGGTAAATAGGAGCTTATTTGACTTTTGACAAATTTATTTAAATTGCTTCAAACGCCATTGAATCATTAGGTTATTTCTATTAGGCCGCATCCTTCGTTATTGAATTCAAGGAATGGAAATGTTTAACGTTTCACATGTCCCATTTCTAATGCGAAAATACGTATCTTGACGATCCTAGAGTAAGGGAGACCAGGGCTAGTTGACTAACGAGGTTAGTTGACTAACTGCATTTAATTATTGTATTATAGAATAAATTATGCTGCGATTCGCGATATTGAAGTATATGAATGACCAGCTTGCCATTTAATGTGTTGCCGTGACAAAAACTTGCTTGTTATGTCAGTGAGATTGAAAAATCTAAAAAGGTCGGCCGGGAGTAAATATTTTTGTTTCGAGTAATTATGAATTTTTGTCCAAAAACGTGATACATCGACTATAATTTACGGTATTTTATTTTATCCGGTGCTGGAGGTTTTGTACGTACGATCCTTATCATGTTAACAATTTCGGATGGGGTTACTTGACTAAGCATAGGAATACTACTAATAATTGCATGTTTTATCCTCAAGATGCAGTCGAGGCAAAGAGTTTAGCTGCTCAAGTTCACTTACCCCACCACAAATCCTTCCAAACTCACCCCTACCAGTTTTACACCCTATCCTCCCTTCAAACTCTCAGGCCTTCCAAATAGACCATAACCTTTTAGTAGCATTGGTCGTAGTATACATATGTACGCGTTTCGTATACTATATTGATGGAATTGGCAGCGTGTATATGCGCTTTTCATATATATCAATGGAACAGTGACAGCGTATATATAGACTTTTCGCAGGCAAAGGGTTAAAACTGAAAAGTAAATGACAAGTCAACTAACCCCATCATATTTGTCAACTAACCCCGCAGCCGGGGTTTGTTAACTTATTCGACTCACTACTCTAAATACAATAAAAAATACAACCTAGACTCAATTAAAACGATTTTAAAAATTAAGCCTGTATACCTAATGAAATTTGCAAACTTTTGGTATGCTGCAAGTTAACAAAATACCAATGGTCTATTTATAAAAATTAGAAATGTAAAAAATTAGTCAACTAGCCCCGGTCTCCCCTACTCGTTCAATGTTATTCAACGTAACACTAACAACGAGTATCTATTCCGTTAACAAAAGAAGATTATTCTTGAGATTGTAACTCGCCGGCAAGCGTACCGCGGCCCGCGACATGATAACTAGGCCGGAAAGAGGACGAACCGTAAACTTGATAAATAAACATTAGACTCTATGCGCAAAGCCGGTCGCGATCGCTGCCTACGGCTGACGGCATGCCGCAGAATTCGTAATAACCACCTTACTCCTTTTCCTTCTCTAATCTGTCCTACGTCTCCCTCTCTTCTTTTCACGATTAGATAATGCTTCAGAGTTTCCAAGAATATACGTGTCCCTTTTACATTCGTGAACGTTCTTCGATATTTAAGCGGACGAATTGGTAACCAGCACCTCGGGGCTAAGAGTGAACGAACTTGGAGTAACGAGTGGCAATTCTTCTTCCCAGTTTCGTTTCCCGCGCAATTTTCCGCGGTGCCCGTTAGATTTAGTTAGGTGCACGTATTCTCTGCTCGCGGGAAATGTTTGAATCGGGAGCAACGTGGTACGGCCAACTACCAACGCCTGCGCCGGTGTGCACCACGACATTGTCGTTCCATTATTCCAGTTTCTAATTAGTCTAATGAGCGAAAAAAACAACTTACGTAAGCTTGCCATTTATAACCGTCAATGTCTCGATCGTTTAATCCTGCTAGCTCGTTACTTACGCCCGAGTTTTAATCCCTTCGTACATGTATAGGTAAGTATGTATCTATCTCGATTCGATCACGCGATTCGTTGCGATAAAATTAATCGTGGAGCATTATTGATGCATGCGATAGGGTTCGTAGATTATTTACTAATCCGCGGTATTTCCAACTTCCTCCATCGATACATCAATTTTCACCTTAAATAGCCACCTTATTAGCTATTTGTTTATTGATGATGTTGATTTCCACATACTTACCTACCTAAATATGGTTGGTCTGTACGCGTTTGAAAATTCTCTTCCGTAGCTTCGTTCTGCTCTAGATTTCTTCCACAACTCAAACACGGATTTGTACCATTTTTTTTTTATAGTAGGTAGGTATGTAGTATTATGAACAGTGGATTTTCTTTACAGCAAGAAACTTCAACATTCTCGATTAAATAGGAAATGTTTTTGCCAGTGTAAATAACGATTCAATGACTCGTTAATAATTTTTTCGAACTTATCGAACACAAAGTTTGAAAATAACGTCGCTGGTTTGTATCCCGGCAGAGTAGAAATCGACTGGTTGGACACGCGAGAAACTTTTCAACGACGTCGCTTTTGCGCGCGTTGTGTAATTCTCGGCTGGTTTACGCGTGGGCGAGGCTATACAGGGTGATTCTAGGACCTGGGTCCGAGGCTAATTCTCCTATGTGGTAAAGCGGAAAGAATTGGATGGGGTGAAGTTTTACGCTTAACCTCTCTTCCTAATCTACCGTTTTACTTTTTACTTTAATTATATAACTAAGTAGGTTTAAAGGTCGATTTAAAAGCAGCTGTGTGTGTACATTAGGTATACGAATGAAAGGCACTTTTACGTAGAGAGGCTCATTCCATACGTTTTACGGTAGCGTTTTTACAACAATGGGAAAAGTTTCCTCGACCGAACAACGTTTCTTTGTCTATTCTCCGAGAGAGTGTTGTCACGCTATCCGCTATCAGATGCGAGGTCATTGGCTCGTAATCCTCCAAGGAGGTTACACACAGGTGTTTGAACAAGAATACACGTCGAGTCTATCACCTGCTTTAAATTGTCCTTCCGAGCAAACCCAAGTAACCACCAGCCACGTCGCTGTTATTCTATGCTAGACATCCAACATCTCAACAGTAGAGAGAAACACATGCCTACATGTCTACCGCTTTTTTAGAAAGATAGTCACGCACCGGCGCGAACGTCGCTTTCTGGGACGGTGCGTTTCAAAATCGAGAAAAGCACGAGGCGTCTTTCGAATTTAGACGCGTCAAGAAAGGGAAAACTGTAGGATTGTTGTTCGAGTCACGTGCGCGTAACGGAGTTTCGAAATTCGCGGCAGGAACGCGAGGCACGAAAATTGAAATTCTCCGAACAGATTAACGAATTTAATGTCTCTGCGAGAGAGCATGGGTCTTACGCTGACCGCAAAGGTTATCGTTCACGAGAAATTGAAATCACCCGCGATTCCTTGGCCTACTGGCAACTTTGCCGTACTATCTCCACTGCTGTTTTATCGTTGAACCTTTTGTTGAACCGTTGAACCCTTCACTCGGCTACAGTTCGTTCGAGTGAAACTTGTGACGCGTTCGATGTTTTCTGTGTCACGCGTGCTGTATGTATATACGTCGTTTCTCTTCTCTTTTTGGCGGGAATCGATGGAGCAGAGGAACAAAAGGCGCGGTCAAGGATTACTCGCGAACGAGACCAGTATTTACAAACCGCGGTAACTCGACTCGCCTGCATCGACGATGCACGCGTATAAATATTAGATCGCGAACAAAGCGACCATTGTCGCGCGACGCCTGCACGCGCCAGATTACACCGTACACCAACTTCTCTCATCTTTATTTTTCAGGTGTGTACGTTTCGCGTATCTTTCCGAAAACCAGATACCATCGTACACTCCTTCGTTCCTATACCCATCACTTTCGTCAGCCGACTTTCTTCCGTCTCGGATAAGTGCGCTGTCTATTCCACCGGATCGCGAGATAAAAGCGTTAAGTACGAACACTTGATCGCACCTTCCAACCACGTGACGTCTACGAGAAATAGACAGAGAAGAACCAGCAGAATTTGGCGAATAAGACGCATGCTTGGAACATGGTACGCGCTTCGTAACGGTACACGGTATGTACCGCGGAACCGAGCGACCAGGCAACCGGCCTGGCCTCATATCCTCGCGCGATTCTCCCGTAAATCACGTACGAACGTGACGTACCATCGAGAACCAGAGCTATGGAAACGTAAATTACAGACTCGCAACGCTCCGAGAGCCTCCTTTCGTAAAATCATATCGTAACTCGCATGTGCAGTCGTTAGGTAGAAAGTTGGAATTAACAAGCAGTGCCGGATTTTTCGAAATAGCGCATTCGGAGCGCATGCTCCTTTCCAAAGCTACGGTAGCTTTTTGGTCAACGATCGGAGTGTAGCGATCTCTCGGCTAACCAGGAATACCCGCGATACAGCCGACAGAACGAAAAACCGTGCATTCTTTCGGATGAAGAGAAAATTAAGGCGACTCCGACTGGTGGTACCTATTTGCGCGTTGCATAACGATGGTGCAAGCCGCCGTTGCTTCCTGGAATTACGTAACGAGACTACCCGTTTCCAACGAAAATTACCGAAATACTGTACCTATATACACGGCCCGAGCTTTCGAGCTCTCAAGCTTTTCAGCGTTTGATACGTCGTTTCCCTTGAAAACAGAATTACCGAGGATGCATCTATTGCGTTTAGACGAGGAAAACACGATGAAACGCCCGCGCCCTGTGTCGCTCCAGCAATTTCGCAATGCTGTTCGTTACACCGAGTATTGTGCGTTCTTTGTCCACCCACGCGGTGGAAAATAAAAGCAAGCCCCTTCGGATCGATCTCGTGCTCGTGCTCGTGCTCGTGCTCGTGCTCGCTTGGCAATTTCGTCCTATTAAACTGTAGCGCCGCTACAGCACAAAACGAGCCGTAAGAAATTCACAGCTCAAAGCAGGCAGCATTTTTCGGTTTATCACTCTCATGGTACGTAAATGTGTTTTAATCGCCGGTTATTTCAAGTATTACGATGGAGCGGTGGAGCTCGTTTCACAAAATCCTACTAATCATCCGGTGAAAGTTAGAACCATGGCAAATAGTAGAAATTATATAGGTATAATAGCGCAAACGTGTTTTACTTTGAATGGGAATTTCGTTATCGCCAATATACTTAAGTGGTAGTTTAAAGCGTACAGATTATCCGAGAATGCGAAATATTGTGGGCATTGGTTGGCTGGCTAGCTGGCCCTGGCTGCCACGCTTCGACGATTAATCGCCCCTATTACCATATAGTGAAAGCTACTCGGTTCCATTGTTATCTAGTCGCTGTGGGACAAATAAGCGTAGATGAGACGAGAACGGTTTACAATATTTTGCGAAATCTACGAATCGGCAAAAAAGAAGATAAGAAACGAGGGATGGAGCCATCGAGGGAATCTGTGACGTTTCTAGCTTTCTCTTTCTTCTTTCGGTTCAGTCTCAACTCTCAACTAACGACGCGGAAACTTCAAGGCTACTCATGTTATACGTACGTACATTTCGCAACAACTTTTAAACTCTCTTGCTGGTTATAAAATATGCACCCGACTCGATCGACTGTTGCCGGTTATCGTTGCTCCTTTCGCCTCTGCGATACTCTCCATCCCTCGAGGTCTGTTCACTGTTCACAATTCCTCCGCGCGCTTCACTCTTTACATCGGCCAATCTTACCAGAGAGAATAGCGGTGCCGTTTGTTAGGAAGCTTTAAAACAATTTTCTTTCACAAGCATATCGCGTGTTACTGAAAATTTCCTTGCCTCTCTTACGAAATGCTGCTTAAAAGGATTTCAGAAATCAGTGACTCACAATGGTTTTGTCTTGAAGTCGATTTTTCCGACTACCTACATACCTAATCGTAACGCAGCGAAGGTTTCGAGGTGATTGCATCCATGGACGAAAGACAAATGAACGCGGTTGTTTGATTGCCTCCGTTAGATTTAGTGTACACCTTCGTGGATCCAGAAATATGACATTCCAAAGAGTGACTCACATTCTGACCTACTTTATACGTGGAGCGTATCATCAGGAACAAGGTACACAAAATAAATAAAGATTGCCCCGGGTATTACTAAAGCTGAATTCGTTAATTGCCAAGTACAAACGAAAATCAAAGTTCGCTCCTTATATAATATGTATGTAATGGGATGAACTCGATTCTCGAGTCAGGCTACGTATTCTGTTAGCGTTTATCGCTCCCCACGACGATAATATCTGCATTTTGCAGCATCCAGTTCCGATGAGTAAGTCTAATATCTTTCGACGTCTCGCAATTCCGATACATAATTTATCGCCGTCCGTTGCATTTTCTTGCACAACCGCGAAATAGAAGCAACGAGTAGGTACTTATAGAAATAGTCGCGAAATCAGGGAAAGACTAAAAAAATGTGATACGGAAGCTCATTTGTTAAGATTGTGCAGTAGGTAGCAACATTGGTCGTGGCCTGTATTTTCTCATGTTTAATGCAAGCGTCCAGATCTGCTTAGATACTTACACCCGAGTAAATTTTCTCTGCGACGCCAAGAGAGGATGAGCGGCGACGTACAATTATCCTTCGATTGAAACGACGTTCCATTTATGAATCGTTATTTCATAAGAAGATCGCGTCCTTGACACGCGCGTACGTCAACTAAAATTAATTCAGAGAATTCGGAACTGGGGCCAAAGATCGATGCTACAAATTTGGCAGTAGTTCAGTCAAGCTGGTTAGAGCTGTGGGCTCTAGCTTCTGTGATTCGCTTCGCTACTATACAAATAAAGTTGTAACATCGAAAATGAAGCCTCGTGCGCGTAATTGCAAGCGCGCGCGTTCCACCTTCGAACCAATCTGTTTTCAGGTCAGCGTTGCGCTCAATTTCATTCGCGACTAATCGACCGGTTAGTTCTATAGACGATGATGAACGGAGCAAGCATACATAATACATACATACGTGAGAAACGACATATCGTGAAGTCAACCAATGTTTTCAACGTGTTGCTAGAAAGGGGCATTGTTTAATAGTTTGCCGGGAATTGCGTCGATCCGCTTTCGTGCTATTCTTCAATCTCCCTTACACTTTCCGTCGCAAATCCAAACGAACGAATTTTATGTGGAATTTTCCTGGATATCGCTAACCGTTGAAAGATACAACACGCTGAGATATAGTCGCGTGATCGTATCGCCGTGTCTAAAAAAATTTAACCCACTTAGAGCGGGCTGGATTATTTGATAAATACGCTGTATATAAGAGGTTATTTCGGATTATTTATTCCTGTCAGCTTGCACGCGTAACGAGGATCGTTTACCCAATTCCGTATCGCTTCGCAGAAACGAGACGTGGTTTATTTTTCTTAAATTTGTATTCTCACGTTCGCGACGGCTGGAGGTTTCGTAGTTTCTGCGGCGATCTACAGACGTTTAGTCTTCGCGCATTACTTTGTTTGCGACTCGAGGCTGTTTTTAATAACTACCAACCAGCGCGTATCGTTTCTTTTTTCAAGTTCGAGGTCGGCGTGACGCTATTGACTTTGGTCTTCCTATTCGTCGATGGACATGTCACATGTTCCACGTTTCAGCTGCGACAATCGCGAGTGATAAGGTTGACGTTAGCGCTTAATCAACGGAACGTTAGGAAAGGAAAGAAGATTCCGTGGGTGCACGGGTCCCGGTTGTGGCCTCGCGGATCGCTCGCCATCGGCGGCTGCGGCAGCGGCCGGCGCAAACACATCGTACATTTTCTTGAAACGTCAGCGTTCCAATTGTTTTCTTGGTTTGCACATCGAAGGATATTCGGACGCTTCGGAGAATACGCGTCAGTGCTCTTTGCGTCATCCAATTGGTCGTTGCTGCCATCTTTAAATGTGCATCTCGGCGGGCAGCTCTGTTCAGTCCTTGTTTCACTCTTCCCGAGACACTTAATTCAGGCCAACCATCGTCTATCGCACAGCCCAACGTATGTAATCCCACGTATCTAATTTCCTTCTCTATTTCTTTTTCTTCTTTTCCATTTGCCGCGTAGGAAGACGCGAGAGCAGGGGATACGTACGCTACGGATGGAAACGGAAACGAGTTATGTTAAATTCACGAGAAAAACCAATAACTCCTAGAAATTGGTTATTAGCACACGATATGGGCGAAACGGAGTCGTGCAGTTGATAAAAAGTAGGATGCGCACGTACAGTGTACCTACCTACCGATTACCACGGTGCGCGGTGTCGCGTGATTTGAAACTTGAACTTTGTTCGAACTGCTGTTGTGTGTAACAGTCAAACGAATTTTTTGTCGTGCAAATAAAAAATGTTAACATTCGCCTACTCGACACTTGTACACTTGTCCGGGGGGGCTTTAAGTACCCGTATGCTCTGACAATTTTATGCAATTCTCTCGTTCGCCCGCAGGTGTAGAAAAATAGCGCGATGCAATATTTTACACCAAACCGACCACGTATTCTGACTGTACCAACGCAAACTGACTTAATCGTTAAACCATAGGAGGTACGTTTGTTTAACCTTTTGAGTGTTGTGGACGAGTATATGCATAAGGCCAACTGGACGAATGCGGTTAACCAATACCACTAGACAATTTCTGAGCGGAAAGTTGAAATCACTGGTGGCCCAGCCTATTGCTCGTTTTTTCCAAAACACTTCAAGCCCAACGCCTGCTGTAAGCACCACGTTCATCGATATTCGTTTTAAACGATATTTCTGTGTTTAAAGTAGCTCGGTGAAGGCATATGTGTGTATGTACGGCGTCTCGTGGTCGTTCGGTTGACGGTGGTTCCGCATTCGCGCGTGTTCGCGTTTTCGCTCGAGGAAGAGGTAGGCAGTAGATGGCTGAGTATGCCGCTCATGCTTCGATCCGAGGTACAGTTACTCGAACAGCGCGTGCAACTTTAGATCGATGGCGTCACTGGAACCATCGCCGTCTCTAGCGACGATCGGGGACACGCCGCACCGAGCGGCGCCGAATAACTCGACGAGTCAGCTCATTGTCTTCGCGGCTCGCGCGAACCTAAATGACTTTAGTTGAGCCGCGCCTTCGAACGGTCCAATAGAAGCATGGTTGCGCGCTTCGGTTCTGTCCGCGTACGGATTGGCCTGCCGTTTACTGTCCATTCGCAATCGATACATTCTATTCGGCTTAATTGGTCTCTGTAGAATTACCCATAGCTCTGTTATGTTTGCAGTGCCGTAGCGCTTAATGGAGCAACTCGCACAAAGAAACGGGCAAATCGGCACATATTCCAGTTGGTCGAACGTTAAACGAATAACCGAGCAATTGATGTGGCGACGCACGTTCTTCGATTGATCGACTGCGACGGTACACGCGAGAAACGTGCGCTCGCATACACGTTGACGCGTGGGCAGTGGGCACATATCGGGTCTCCCCCTATTTTCATACCGCGTGTCATCTACTCGGGCCCGCTCACGTTCGATCGCGTTCGTCCGACCAACGAACGGTTAGTCGATCGTCAAGTCACTCGGTTAGACGGTCACCGAGTTATATATCTACGTTAGTGCACGAGTTACGACGCGTGTGCGCGCGCGCGCAAACACTGGACGCCCTGTATCCTGTCCGTTTCTGCCCGATCCGCGTTCGATACTTGTTGCATCGCGCGATCGAATCTCAGCTGGGACACTATACCCGACTCCGTTCTACCTTGGCGAAACACCTTGGCACTCGACTACTCTCGTCGCTCGGGCGCTCGCGTTATTCGCCTATGTGCGCCGTCGCCTTCGCCTTTGCCTTCAATTTCGTGCTGCTAAACAAGTAGCGTCGCGAATCGCACTCTGCGCAAGGGAACCAGCACGGTTTTGTACTGTAAATTGTAATGGAAGGTAAATATGGAGCGCACTTAACAATACTCGAGTGCCCGACGATATTCGTGTAAACTTCAGGAAAAAAGGCTCTTGTCTCGACGTTTCTACCAGATCACACCCACGCCTACACTATACATTGAAAATGTCGCGACATTTAAATGTCTCGCCACGAAAACGAAAAGGCAAGCAGCACTCGGAATCGTAAAATCGAGCGACCGATTATTTTTCAAGACGAAATACTTAAGTAGTCGAGTAGCTAGGAGGTAACCGGTAACGTAAGAAGGCAACGAATCCAATGAACGCCGCTGCTAATGTACAGGTTGAAGGTTAAACGAAGACTAGTGGGTTCGGTTGGATAGCTAGATCGTTCTTATTCCGTACTCATTTTCATAATGTCTAGGAGGGAATATAATGTAGACTTTCCAAACACATGACATAACGAGTTCTTATCCATTACAAAGGAAAGAAAAGAGGAACAAGAACGGAACAACACTTTTCACTCGGGGATATTCAGCATTGAAATGAAATCGTTAGAACAAAAAAAAAATTTTAGCGTTCGCCTACTCGAAAATCGATAATCGAATTGATTCCTTATTACTCTAATATTGAATCTCAGAAAGCAGAAATCGGAGGATGGTGAATCCACGCATAAATAGGTTGATATTAGGTGAGCGAGGGTGTACGTGTTGTGTATAGTGGTAATTGCACGCTGCAGGCTATACATACTCTGCCCGCTGTACGCGGTTAAACGCTTTCAGTGACGTAATCTGTCGCGGTTGCAAGGGTCACACCGATGTGATGTAGCAGGATTTAATAAAGAGTCAAGGATAATAATTAGTTATTTATACGCATCAGCGCTGGCTAAAACGGTGTCTAGAGGTTCTTTGAAGGGAATTTGTGGCGTTGAAGTTACTTTCATTTTTACTTTACCTAAGCGTTGGCAATTTACTAATCGATGTGGTTCTAGGACTATTCGTTTTTACAGAGTGCGAAAACGTAGGTTTAGGCAGAAAGTGAGGCTTGTCCGTGTTTGAACAACTTCCTCGGCTGCACGAATAACATTATAACTTTTTAAGAAGTTCTTCCAATAGGAGGAAGCTGTTGTGTGTAATTGAAACGAAGCCATAATTTTCAGAAAGAACACGTGATTCCGTCTGTGTAGCTACCACGCGATGACGCGGAACGTACCCACGTGGAAAAATGGAAATGTAGGAAGGACGCCAAGCACACCTTTTGTAGACGTTCAAGTAACAATAAGATAAAACAATCCGTTGTTTCTCCGGCATGCGTGATGAGCAGAAGCAAGCGAGTGACTTGCATTACCAAAATCGAAAGACACTTCCAACCCTTACCAGGTGAATTTTTCGATTCTCCTTCGCTGGCCACTTTCTACTTGATCTAGCGAGCATTCATCGGATCGTTTATGTAGATGTTTTAGGAAAGCTCATAAATTAAACGCGAAATCTAATTATCACGAGGAAAACTGTCGCGTCGGCGTTGATGCGAATGGTAACGGGGCTTATAAAAAGTTGTTCTTACCAAGCAGGTCCGAGACGTAACGGACCTTGACGCTTTAATTCGAGGACATGAGGAAAGGAGGAAACACTCGTAGGTGTGACTTGGCGTCATCGGGGGTCCCTCCTGATACATACGTCGAGCCTCGTGCTTCTTTTCTAGACAATTACGGACACTTGTCGTAAAATTAAAGTGTCCGACCGACGTGGACGCTATATTGCCAGATATAGCCGCGTGATAACGCGATAACATTGCCTAGATCCGCGAATCGGGTAGAAATTTGAGCGCACGTTCGCGGTCGTGTGCTAGCTGCCCGAGTGATGTATATTGTACATTATGTTGTGATAAGGAAATAAACTCGATAGACCTGGAAGGCGACGCGCGACGGTGTTTCGATACCTATTCGATGCGTGAGTGCACGTGTGCGCGAGTGGGCGACGATTCGAGGAAAGCGACAGAAGGTGAGAGGATTGAGAAGGAAGCAACAACTTGCCGGCAGTTACCCATGTACGATTCGGAACTGTTGAAGACTGCGTGGACGAAGATAGGGCAGATGTGCAGCTACATTACCTGTGCCAGGTCTTATCTTTCAGGTCAGTTCGACGAACGAGTCACTCTGCCATCCAGCGCGTAACGGGTTCGATTGTACGTGGTATTCGTAGCCCCATGTAAACGATGTACTATCTAACTATGTACTATCTAACAGCTAATGAGTACCTTTTCTCCTTCCTACGATATTAAGCTTTAATGGTGTATTTAAACCGTGAACTTGCCGCGTAATCCTACAATAATCCGATTTCTGCTTCTCGTTGAGTCGAAAGAAGCGAACACGGCTGATAGTGGCAGAAAATAAGCCGAGTACCTACGTAATGTGGGAGTAAAATGAAACGTTTGGTTTAATTGATGGACGCTTCGTATGATCGCGCGTTATGAGAAAAAGCGCACGGTTCGATAAACCGGCCAGCATAAGCAGCGTTCGCAACGGAATACACGTAGCTGCGTGGAAACGAAACGTTGCTCGCTAGACGGATGTACTTTCACTTTCCGACGCCGAAGCCACCCGTTGCGTGCTAATCTATTCAAATGTACATCGTTGTCGCGCACGCGCGTTTTTCATACACCGTGCACACGCAACCATTGTAAATTGTTCGGTCGTAGGTAATTTTCGCATCGACGCCGCGCCATTGCGTCGGTGTAGGTACATATTGTGTTTTCGGCACTTCCGCTGCCTATTATTTTCTCGGATATCGTTGCGAGTTCCGCTCTTTTTACTTTTACATGGTTACAACACGCGCGAGGTGTTGTCGCAATCCGTGCCAGCGCAAACGATCATTTGATAAACTTTCATTGTGCGGTAGAAAGAAGAAGGACGACCCTACGTTATACACAGCTATATAATATCATACATGCGTACTTACCTACGATTCGATTTTTCCGTTATGCGATACGTAACCGAATCTATTAGAAAAGTAATTCAAGCTGCCTGTTATCGTTCGGAGTATAGATTTCCCTACGAGTTGCCCCGTTTTCTTCCTGTCTGGCAGCGTGCCTTACCTCAACGAAAGGAGGAGGTTCGCTGGATTCTCCAACGGCCCCGGGGCCCGGACGAACGAAATTCAGGACGAGGTCAGGTCGCCTACCATATTCTCGTAATTTTACCGGAACATCCGGAACAGTACCTAAATCCAATTATAATAGGTAAATACAATTAACGTCAATCGATTTTCCGTATCTCATAACTGGGCTACGATTCATAATTTATGTCACAGTAAGCGAAATATTTTCGGAATCTTTGGTATATATATCGCGCGTTCCACATAATCGACGCTATAAAGTCGCGTATTCACCTGTGCATTCGCCCCGATGCACATTCGGGGCGAATGCACAAGGTGAATACGCGGCTTAACGCTTTCAAGATCAATCCGATGGAAAGCATTGGTTGCGTTTCCGTCGAGAGGAGGCTGGTCGAGTGGTGGCCAGTTTCGATGAATCGGATGTTACATTACCTAACTCGCAAAGTTACGCGTATCCCGAATCCCGATGCATCGCGATTCACGTCGCTCGCAAGTCTGTGGTAGCGGAAATCTGAAACAAAGATACACGATTGAACAACAATGGCTTTCGTTCTCTCTTCTTTCTCTTCTCTCTCCCTCTGCTACTGTGTGCACGTGCAGACGGTGTGTTTGTCTCTTTGTCTCACCCGTGTGCCTGCATCTGCTGGCCTCTCGAATCTAGGTTGTTACCCTGGCAACACAGGTACCAAATGCTTGAGGACTATCACGCTGCAGATATAGATTGCGATGGAGTTGTTATCGCGGCGCGGGGCGCGGCGGCACAGTGGATAAGGGCAATTTGCTTTCTTCTCGAAATCTAATTGGTTAGGTGACGACGGATTGCTTATGGACTTTTCATTATCATTGTTGTCTGCGAATCCTTAGCTCCTTTCCCTTATGTTTATCGTTTCTGTTGAGTTTCAGCAACTCTTTCGCTTATAACCAGGGATTGAAAAAGTTCTGAAACTCTTATTTTTAATAAAATTCTGTTAAAACTTATGTATTTCATTTAAATTTCACATAATTTTCTGTTCCTGTGGAATTTTTATTGAAAGAAATATTACCCTTTGGAACTTCTTTACAAAGTGTTCTCATGGAACAGATATTTTAGAACCTATATAATAAAAGTTCCGTGAAAACAGTTATATTAGCTTATTTATTAAAGCAGGTTCGATAAGATAATGAAAAGTACTAAACTATTAGGTATTAGTTTTATTTAACAATATAATATCATATTCTTTGTGTTTATTTAATGAAAGATATGAAAATAAGAAGTTTTGATGAGAAAAGAAAACTTGTCAAGTATAATACCTAAATAACATTTTTTTATAACTTACATGAACCAAAATACACGAATATTCTATAATATCTGCGTAGAAATTATCCACGCAGATAAATATTTCAAATAAATAACACATTCAGAATATCAATTTAACTATAATAATTTATTATTTTTGTAGTTCTATTCATTGAGTATTATGCCGGATTCGTTACAACCTATGACAACTTTTTTAATATTGATGAACAAAATATCTGTTTCTGTTATAGAGAAATGTTTATTTTTATATTTTATAAGTTCCATTCCAACTGGAACTTTTATTTTCATGAACTTTTACTTTATCAGTTCTCATGGGAACTCATAATGTGAGAATATTTTTAAAAAAGTTCAATGGTCCATGTCTCAAATAGAACATATTGAAAAGTTCCAGAACTCTTTCGAACCCTGCTTATAACTATCTAATACATATCCACCCATTCCTTATTTCTATATTGTTATTACAGTAATGTTTGCACCGGCCCATGTAGTAGACTGTAAATTTACAGATCTCCCTTAAAAATAAGAGATGTGCCTAGCAAGAAACTCTGCTTGATTTTTGTTCGGACCCTTCACCGAAAATAGGGCAAGGTGGTGGTTTCCCCCTTTCCATCTAATCCCCCGTCTCGTTTCGCCACCCTGTGCTCTTGCTCTCCTTTTTTGCTCCCGTTGTCGATCAGATGTTGGAAAAATCAATAAGACTCCCTTCGCTCTCGACGTGTTCTACTCCTCGTTCCTTGGCATCCTCCCTCTGGTAATCTCTCCCTTTTCTCCTCTGTTCTCCCTATTTGGGAGATAATCATTAAAATTTGCTCCCGAGCCTGTCGATGCCCAAGTTGCCCACGCGAACAGAGTTCGGGTTCGGATGAGCGAATGAACAGCTATGCTCATTGTTAAGCGGTCGTAAAGCACGTCGAGCTGCAGGAAAATTACGGCGCGAAGGTAAACGTTACGCAGAGAAGTGACACATACCTACATACCTTAAAGGCCAGGTTTTTATCTTTCAGCGTCCGCTACGCGTTACGGCTGTTTGATTTGATATCTGGCAATGAGTGTGAGGTACTCGTTGTGCGGTTATTCCTTATCTAAAATCTTCCACGTGGGAAAGTTAAGCGAATGTCGGCTACTCGGTTTACCTTTTAACGCTTACGATTTATTTTCAACGATTATAGTACCTTCCCTACCTGTTTATGGTATAGTTGCGGAAGAGGCGGAATTTAATTTTAATTAACGGGGGAACCAGTTATCCCGTGCCGCGTTACGTTGATCGCGTGTGTCGCATCTCTGCTTGCAGCAAAGAACGCCTCGTTACATTCTTCCGAAGCGATTGTTCCTCGATCCCGTACAGCGTATACTTTTAGCCGCACAGACAGTGGGGAAGATGTTAAGAGTCCGCCGATTAGAACTTACAAGAGAATAGGCCTGTCGTTTCAATGCCGCGGTCCTTCATTTTCATAATTAAATTATCGTATAAGATGTCCGTATTAAATTCGGTGCTATGTAACCGAATTATCATTACATGTATCGTTTCTGTCTGTTTCAGGTGAGTATCGTTGTTCTATGGAAAGAATGGAGGTTCTCCCATCGACGCGTTCGATAAGTCTCGGAGTTGAGAGAATGTTTTAGTATCCAAGTCTCGTTCTGCGATTAAACGGTAAGAGAAAGCATCGAACAGTCGCGTGTGTACCAGGCCGCTGCAATGGAGGATACTTTACGTTACTGAATCCCCCGGAGCACGACTCCCGCTTTTCTAATCAACTTGTAAAGCGGCGGCTAAACATACACGGTAAATTGAATCCACTCTGAAGACAGGAATCGAGCAATATCCTCGGCGTACTTATACAATAACGTTACATAAATGCTTCCTTACTAAACGATTCCATAACGTTTCCATCTTGGTTCACTGATTCGTAGTTCACTCTTCTCTCTTTTTCTGCCAACTTTCAGCGCAAGGCATCGTTTCCCGTTCCCACTCGTAGAATTCGTTGAAAATCAATTCTTCCTCGTCCACGGATCACTGACTGATCAAATATATAATTATGTACCACATAGGTACTTACTCATAGTTTAAAACAATCATTCGTAGATTGCTATTCTTTGACGAAGGCTGATAATCGATTCGTGGATAGAAAGACGCTCGTTAAGGAGACGATAATTAGACGAAGTATCCGAGCAGAGGTGTAGGGTAAAATAAGCGAGAGAATATATAGGTTAAACGAGAAGGTGGTAGGACAAGCGAAGAAGGAACGGACGTTGGACGGTGGACGGACGAGCGAGCGGAGTTGGGCGAGCAGCTGACGAAGTGAAATCAATATTCCCACGTGTAGTGGTAGTCTATCCACGGTGGAAGGATGGAGGGCAACGCGAGCGCCGTGCTATCGCGTCTGTGCCCGCAAACGGGACGCAGGTATTTCACGCCGCGCGTCGGTAGAAAAGCCACGCAAGCAACAGCCAATGAAGAACACCCTTTTTCTGTTAATCAGCTCGCAGAAAGTTATCGCGTTTCATTGATTTACCAGCGATGATGTATCTGCCCCTCGGAGAACCCAGAACGTCAACGTTAGTTCTGCCTCGAAAAGACTCCACGCGACACTACACATATATCTCCCGCGGCGAAGCTTGCCGACTGGTCAAGCAAAATTGGATTATCGAGATCCGGCTGGTAATGCGATCAACCGCTTCGCGCACCACGTCCGTGACGCCAAGTCGGACGAATGGTTTGCTCGTTGGTCCGCGACCGCCGCGCCGCGGTCGTGTCGAACTTTGTTTCTCGGTGATTCATAGTTTGGAAACGGTGAATTCAATCGCGGTAGTACCTACTCTTGTGCGCTCAAGAACAATACCTTCTCGCGACGAGACGGAGACTTGATAGCAACGAAATATAGCGGTACACAGGCTTGTTACAATAGGGTATGGACGCGACAGCGAAAGTGTAAGGATGTCTTCCTCAGGATTTCGGAGTCCTTCGGCTGGCACACTGCGCGCAAACTTGCAGAACAGTACAGAGTTTAGAAACAACCTACTCTCGGCGTGCACCAACCTATCGCTATCCCGTTTCAGAACTCCGTACATCCTTCACTAGGAATAATGGAAAACAGAACGTAAATCCCGATACTCCTGACAACTCCTTACGACCCTGAGCGAGCCGCGACATCTTTGCACATGTTTTTCTTCAAGCTCCTTCTTCCGACGCTCGATGCGTGTTTACTTTAACGCCTGGATGATTTGACCCACATCCCTATTCTTCTTCCACTCGGTCTACATGTCTGGTCAGCGAAATACAGAAGTCGGCCAGCTCAGCCAGGCGTTAAACTTTAAAGTAAACACGTTTCGAGCGCTGAGACAATCGACTTGAAAAAAAAAACGTGGGAAAATAAGGACTCGAGTCCCGCTTATGGAGCGTGCCCCCACTCTCATTCTGTTCCCATTCATCCGATTGAGGAATCCATGGAATCCTAAACTGGAATCTTCCTGCTTCGATTTCACTAACGACTTTACCACCTGCAGTGTTTTTGTCCCGATGTCCGTAATATATTTATTACACTATCCATCTGGCTGATTTTACGTCTGCACTGAATTTCGACCGCTAGGGTACTCGCGCACTCGGCCACTGATTGCCGCCGTCGGCGCGTCGCGAGAACCACAGAATTCGAAGTGTTCGACATTTGGTACTCTGTAACAGTGTAACTGGTGTATGTATCGGGGAAGACTTTAGACCGCAGAGGGTGCCACGTGACCGAGAAAACGTGGAGCTTCCAGAGGACGCCCTCCTCAGGAATGATGGTGGTGGTGGTGGGAATGGAGGGTAGAGAGGACTATGTAGTTGGTAAAAGCACTGGAGGGGTGAAGAAAGAGCGAGGAGAATGCCAATGACGTACCTATACAGTTAAATAGCAAAGGAACGCGGAGCAAATCGAGGGGTGAAACGGGGAGGACAAAAGCGCGCAGGCGGACGACCGCGATCAGGTGACGACGAGTCGTCGGCCGTCGCACACTTTCGGCCTCCTCCCCTCCGCCGGTCTATCTGTCTCTCTGCCTCTCGTCGAGTCGCCCCTTGGTCTGTCGGAGCTGGCCGCGGCGCGCAGCGAGCGCGCATAGAGAAGAGACGAGGGAAACAGTCCAACCGGGAGTGAGTCGCCGGCTGGCACTCGTGCAACGCGTTTCGTTTCGTTTCGTTCCCTTTCCTTCTGTTGCTGATCGTTTCTTTTCGTTTCGCTCGTTTGCGCCCGTTTCGCTCGTTTCGCCGGTGCGTTTAGAAAGAATCACGCGGATGACAAGCACGTCCCGCGGAATAACTATATCCCAGTGGCGAGCAATCGCGTGACTTACCGTTGAATCGAACCTTGAGAGAAATCATCGCGAGGAAACCGGGAAAAGTGCTCTCTCCGGGTCGATGCATTCTGCTGGCGAGCCTCGTTCGCGTTCCAACGTGTGGATGGTGGTCGGCCGCGGTCGCGGCGGTCCTCTTGAGACCCGCTAAAATTGGATACCTCGACCACGCGATATTCGCAGCTGACCGAGTCCAAAGACCAGCCGAACGATGCGCAGTCGCATAAAACTGCCTGGTACACGATAACCAATAAGGTACATACTAATTTTATTGAAATCCCTTTACTGTTCGAGATCGTTTTCCCTCGGATTGGAGCGAGCCCGCGCCCCTTCGCCTCTTTCAAACACCTTCACGCTCCGAGGTTTTTCTCGCCTTCCAACCTACAGCTGCTATTTCCAACATCAAATTTTCCTTTACGTAACGGTTGGTACGTTTCTTAACGCGAGCTATTGGGGTGATGAGCGTGTCAAGCAGGGTGATTGGCGTTTAGGCTGCAGTTATTCCAGGTCTTCCAACGCGAGCCGTGTTTTTCTTTTTTCGAAAAATAATTTAACCTTCAACACCAGCGGTACTCAGACTGTGATTGATATCATTGAGGGGGGGGGGGGGGGGTACGTGGATCTACCGACTAATCATTCGAAACGAGATACGAAAATTGTTACATGTTCGCCAATTCAAAACGATCAACTTCTGGGTCTTGTGCGTGGCTTATTCTTAGTTGGAGCCCAGCACGGTGATTCAATCGCAAGACAAATATTCATATCATACTTTCTTTGATCGTGCACATGCGGATCAGAGATTCAGGCGACGGCGCCACGCGTTGTTACTATCGTATCGTTTACTTACACAGGGTTTTTGTATTTTGTAACGTGAAATAGTTACACCGAGGCAAATTTTCGTTGATCAGCTGCCGTGTATTTAATATCCTGATTATTTTCTGGGGCGATTATTATCTCGGTCGTGGATATGTCAAATGTGGGACGTTTGGTCGCTTTAGCCTTCTCGTAAACGCGTTTAAAATTAGACAACGTTCGGAGCAACACCGATACCAACGGAATGGAAACTCTATAGCTTTTTCCGCGTAGAAAGGACGTTGACGATAAGTGGTGCGTTCGGTAAGACTGTCGGAGAACCGTAAAGCAACCCAACCGTTAGTAGGTGAAAGAGCACGAGACCGGGGCACACGACCGAACGCCCAGGCTCGGCTAGCGAGCGAGCCAGCAAACAAACGCGCTGCGAGTGACTCACTCAAACCTCGCTTGGAGTATCCGCGTGACACAGATACCCGCTACCAACCGTCGCTGTTGCTCTTTTCCTTTGACCATTTTCACGATTTGCAGACCGCAAAATTGTCGGTGTACGTTATACGTATTCCGTTAGGTTTTGTAACCTACAAACTATTTCAAAAGCTCTGATCAAAACTTTGGCTAACAGGTCTAAACGTCTGCTAAAACACGAGGAAATGTTTATAGAAGCACGCGAATAAGTGTGCCTGGCAGTGACTGACAGTTCAAGGCTTTACTGTAAACTCACTCCGTTGCTCACTATTACTTGAAAGGAGAATGTGCCTGGTCGGTGCGCTCTAACAGCTAGGCACCAGTGGCAGAGTAAACTTTCCACGATTCTTAACCAACGAGACGAGTGCTATTCACGATGTATAAGTTGAATGAGCCGTAAGGTAATTGGACGAAGTACGTTTATTTGTGGGACGAGGTGGACTATTTTTCATCGGTCCAAGTGGCGTGCCTGCCCGCTTCGCGTGGACTCGTGTCCTTACCGGGGAGACAACATCGCTGAAACGCTCTCACGACACTCGAGGGAAAATCCTTTCCCCGAGAGCAAGACTTTGCGCGGCTGGACCGACACGCCACTGTTTTGACCTGAATATTGCAACCGGGTCTCGATCTACGATGCTCTGATACTTACTTAGCTTTCTCATCGACATGTACCCTAACATGTACCCACCTCTGATCGGTACTCAACACGACCGAGCAGTCACCGGGAAAACAATTAATTTTCCGTTATACAGGCACAGAAACATCGAATATTCGAAAAGCAAAACTCGTTGGGCTAATAACCTCGTCTAAAACCGCTCGGCCATAAAGTAACAGCTCTTTCGTCACAAAAAATGCGGCAGCCTAAATGCGCGTTTCGAACTTGTCCTACTTTCCGAAGTAATCTTCCTCCTTTTTCAACGCGCCCACCATTGTCCTAGCTATTTTCGAAAACACTGGACGTATTCTTGCCGAGGTCGCTTAATCTTGCGAATGAAACGTTTCAGTGTATTTAATTTGATGCACTGAAATTCTCAATTTTTCTTAAAATAGATATGTGTTATTCTTTAGTCTGTTGCACGCTGTTTGGTTATTTAGGGCCATTATGAGTCACTTAGCGCCGTCGCACGTACTTTCCATTCACCGTAGTCTCCGCGAGAATCTTTATTCTAGATTCGCAAGTAGGACATATGTATGTGTAACGCGTCCCTGAAATTGCATTTATCGGGGATCACGTCCCGTGGAATGATCGAGAAGAAAGCAGAAACTGTTGTGGACGAGGTCGGTTCGCGTAAAGCCGTCATACATCGACCCCTTGATTCCAATCGAGCAGGCATATCGGTCGTGCGAGGAAAATGGATGAAAGTAATTCTTTTCCCGGCAGGCAGGTATATTTGTTTCGATAAAGCGAGGATGAACGTTGCTTCTACTCAACAAGCTTGAAACGAAACGGAATCAAAGGGAGGTTCGAAAAATGCCTTTTCTCAGGAAATCGTATGGTCGTTTGGCTTTGTAGGTGAATGTACCGTTTGTCTTATTCCGCTGTGCGGCTTATACGATGGATTCCCGTTCACCGCTACCAGTAGAAAATCAATACGTGGGCCATTAAAATTTATCGCGGTGGTTACTCGCGAGGCACGTATCAGCTAGTTATTAATTAGTCGAAAGTGATCGTTCGCGCTGTGGTTCCGACCTTCTTCGGTCAACTACACACATCGATCGTGATTCATATTAATTTGAACAGAACTATTTTCTATTTTTAAAGCTTCTCTATTCTTCTAGCACATTGAAAGAAACGCGTCGGAGTAGACGAGAATTATTCGCGATCGTATCGTTCGCACTTTCTTCCAGATTGTATACTTTCTCCGCGACATATTGTCCAAGTAACAACTCCAACAACTACTTACTTACTTAGCTGCCGTCGCTTTTGTCTCGAGAGATTATCTTTTCTTCAACATTTGCAAGGAACCCCGAAATTGTATGCCTTAGCGATACATTTGAGAATTGAAGGATCGGAGACAGCAGTTTACGCAGGCTAGACCCGATACGATACAGTTGCTCGTTTAAGAAAGCGCCTGTTCCATATCGATTCACGGCGGCAAGTCGTACTTGACCGTGAGAGAGTATTCGAACGAAAGTTTTCAATGGAAATGCACTTTTCCTGGACGTGTTTGGTTGCCCTAATGGCTTGTTCAGGATGGAAGTCACATTGAACGATGGTGGTTGTCTTTGCTCGTGCGCGGCTACGTTAACGCGATTCGGTCTACGAATACAGAAAATCGATGAGGAATTAACCGTAACGACGGGACGCGACGAGACAAATCCAACGCGGTTTATTCCAGTCTGGCTTCTATTTCGATGGAGTTGAAGAGAGATCTATCGGTTATCCCGTTTCCGTGGTGCCGCGGAACGTCGAAGAAGCTTCAGTTAGATTTTCTACACATCGCCGACGCGTATCGATCGCCGTTGCATTTGGTCTCGCGTATCTCCGGGGATAAATTTAGGCGGTCCTTTTCGGATTCACGGCAACTCTGGCTTCTCCCGTCTAGATTTCTTAGCGTTCCTCCACCGAGGTTATTCTACGGCAGTAGGTATATTAGTCTTCGTCGTTGATAAATTGGAAGAATTTTTATGAACTTTGATGTCTGCTCAAAGTCGACGAAACAACAATCAACGCCTGGCGATTTGTTCCGTTTCGTCGTGGGTATGTTTCGCCGCCGTGGATTCAAAGTCTCTCGGAGAACGACGACAGGGAATTCTTACAGCGATCATTGCCGTTCGCTTACCGTGCACAAAACGTGGCACGTATGAAAATATGTAGCGTCCTAGCCTTTTAACCTCCGGTCACGTAGGAAAGCATCGGTTTCGTGCAATTACTTAGCGGCGGTCGCTCGTAGAATTACAGATCTTCCACGATCCCGATCCTCCTTCTCTATCCGCTATCGCGCCGTACTTACGCCCGATGGCCGAGGAAGAGGTGGCAGTTCATTATTTACACGATCGTTAGACGTAAATAATTTCTAAAAGCGTCCACACCGATAAGCCTGCTACCATCGACGCCTACGCCTACGAGCGTAGGTGACTCACGCTCTTTCGATAGGTGGTGTGCTCTTGTAAGTTGCAACGAGCGATACGTGTCCACGGTACACGTATACGATCCCTTCACCGCGATAGGCTACCGAATTCCTCTTTTTTTCTTTCTATCAGAAACTGCTGCGAAAGACCAAGGGGGCGCGTCATCCTAGAAGGGTACAAACTGCAAGTACTTACATACTCATCGGAATATGAACGAAGAACAATGATTCTTCGATTCGTAATTACTCACGCTTCTTTTTCTCGTACCCTCCGGACTCCGCCTTCGATCACAACAGCTGGTGCTTGCGAATATGTACTACTTCTACCTGTAAGAAAGAAGAGTATTAATTCAGCTTCTAACGCGACAAGTCCTATTCTGCCCTCCTTAGTTAAACTGTCCTATCTAGCATTTTTTAATTTTTTGAGATATGTTGAAAAATTTGAAGTTCCACACGTCTTTTACTTTTTAAGTAAGGTTAGAAAACTCTACGTGCTTCGTAAAGATTTATAAACAGTCTAATGTATTTAACCTAACTTCTTTCCAAATGGTTATAATATCGTATCTAAAACATTTAATTAATTGGTACGTTAATAATACATTACCTACCGATATTTCTATTAGAAAAAAAATATATTAGGCTGTTACGAAATAATGACAAAATGTTTTAATTTGAATTTGGGGAAATGAGGACGGTACAAAGTGAATGATAAAACTTCAGTTTTCTCGGTTGTTTCAAAATGCTAGATAGGACATTTTAACTAAAGGGGGCAGTATTAGAGAGGTTACACTTTAGGTAGCAAGTATTACAGCTGGAACGATAAATTAATTTAGAAGTCGGCGCGGAGGCAGACTCTGAAATTTTTATCCGATACGCTTTGGCAAATATCTCGCACGAAAAGAAGGCTCTTGATCCACTTATGGTAATGCGGCAGACAGCTCGTAGCGCTACTTGAGCAGAGTGAAGCATGTCGGGTTCTCCCGCACGATGCCTACCGTGCTTCTACGTGAATTACAAAGATATTTTGGTTGGTCGCGTTTAATTTCTGTCCGCGATAGACGAGAGGCGGGTACGACGGAGGAAAGGGAATTTTTGAATGCGCGACGTTACTTTGGTGTGCACACGTCCAAGAGACGAGCAGGGGTAGCGCGTATCGAACGATAGCTTGGGAATCACGAGTGCGTGCCGCGTAGGTGTGGCTGACGCGTCATTTTTCCGCGGTGTCGCTCAGGCAATATTTGTAGCTTGGTCGCGAGCTGCTGCCTGCGCCTTTTGCGCCTCCCACCTGAGCGCAGGTATGTTACGAGTGCCGTGCGTTTCCTCGATCAGCAATCGATCGTCCAGTGAGGGAGCAAAAAAAGCAAAGATCGCTCGCTGTGTAGCACAGTAGTTGCATAAATTTCAACTGTTGTTTCATGATTCATGATTCATGTACACCTTGGATACAACTGCGCGACAACATTTCCAATGAACAATCGTTTGCCGAACGTACCTATATCGACACGTAGGCAAAAGAGAATGAAACGAGGAAGAGTAAATAAATTTAGCACCCATCCGGTGTTTGTTTATGAGAAAGTGCGAGCGCTTCGTACCAAGTACCTACTTAGTATCTGGATTTACAGCGAAGAAGAAGCAGAATGACACAGTACGGACAGCTGTTTCCCGTATTATCTCGATATTGTCGACTTTTCTATTCGCTGGCTTGTATCGGGGGTGAACGTGGCACGGTGCAATCAGCGTTTTCACTTTCACACGATTTCTAATTGAAGTTCAACGACGTTGCGCGGCATCGTAACCGTAACGTATCCGTAGCCTTATTCCACTCTCGTACACGATCTCTGTGCGATGTGTGTGTTGCTTCTTGCTCTCCCCTCGTATCTCTAACTAGTCGTTTTACTTGATTTGGTATAACGGATGCTTCCACGGCGAATGCATCCCTGCTGACCGATTTAGTCGATTACGAGGGACAATTTAATTAATATATGTAGTTTCTGATATTAGGCGCTATCGACAGTGCTCGACTGTAGTTTTTTTTGGCGAACTTTGTTTGACGACCGATCGCTGATAGGCCAGAGCTCGTGATAGGTGGAACAGTATTAAGAAGAAATCTTCCGAAAGCTTTGCGCCTGGACAGTACCTAACCATGGGGCTCGTAACTCAATGCCGCGGATCGTTTATCTCCACGCCGCGCCATCAATGTTTATAATCGCGCCAGCTACGCTTAACCACGACAATACCGCCAATTCCCCGCACTAAACTGCACTTTGTACTTACCGCAAATAGTTTGAACGAGAATCACGAGCCGCGAGTCTCAACTAAAACTGCCTTCAGATTTTTAAACGCCGCGTCGCGTAAAAGCGAAAACAAAAGCTACAACTATGTCATTAGCGGAAGGAAACGTTGATTTTGTTGTTGATACGTTCTCACCTCGCGATGCGAACATAGTAGTTTACGTAATCGGTGTCGAAGGGAAGCCGTATGCGCCAGACCACCGCTAGAATGAACATTGGTATGTCATACACCGTATGTACATATGTACGATCCGACTAATAGTTTCGAAGATCGTCTCGCTACCTCATAAATCGTTATAAATTTATGGAAGAAGAGAAACGTAAGAGTGCTGGTTAATTAGAAAGGAATAAATGAGGGAATGGTTGGATGTTTATCGTGATGTAACATTTATGAATTCGTTTGATGGATTAATTGGAATGGGAATATGTATGAAATGGACCGGTTGCAAGTAACAAGGGCAAGCCCGTACCTTGTGTAAGCGATTAACGTCTAATATGACACGAATCCAAACGTATCCCGCTATTCGAATACTCCGGTTACTCATTGTACATTCCTCCTGTCTTATGTTACCCTTTATTTGCAGACTGAACGCAAGAGAGACTCGCGAAGTACGGCTTCTAGAATAGTTTAATGCGGCCTTGTAATCCGTAATGTAATCAGCGCGTGACGTCATGGTACCTACTCCCTAGTTCCGCGAGGATCGGATCGCAAAATATACCTTGAGGACGAGCGTACCGGAGGAGACATACGCGAACCGTGAACCGTGAACCTCGCAAACGCGACTGTTACGACCGGCTTTCGACGAAACTTGACTCCAGTGCACCGTGATTCCTTTCCAACCGTTCTCAGCCTCCAAATTTCCACTGAGAATCGCACAAAATGACGTTTAGTGTTGCGGGAAAGCTCGCAGCTACCAGTTTGCGCTGAGCGTGGCTATAAGCGTGAACGGCGAGAAGGCCTCAGCTCCTCGGAGACGCGTTCGAAACGGCGAGAAGACGAAGAACACGTCGAAACGGCATCCCCTAGCAAAATTGAAAGCACCTCACATTCCTTCCGCAGTAAGTAGTCCTACGTTTCGCGAACAGTCGTAACAGTTGGAGTTGATCTCGATTATGGATCGCGACTGGCAGGTATACTCGTGCACTCGACGGGATCGTTAGTAGGTATACCGCACGATTCAAGCTTCCCATCCAAG
The DNA here is from genome assembly GCA_929108735.1 of Andrena dorsata. Lineage (NCBI taxonomy): Eukaryota > Metazoa > Arthropoda > Insecta > Hymenoptera > Andrenidae > Andrena > Andrena dorsata. Next base: position 76,855,866 of record OV815488.1, on the reverse strand, counting down.
GGGGAACGTATTTAGGTCGTCGCAGACAAAGGCCAAGTCGGAATCAGAACGTAAACAGTAATGTACGCGCATGTATATCGGTATATGTAGGTAGGCACTCGGTTTCGATGGATCCGAGAGAGACGCACGATTCAGCGTGTCCTGCGCGCGAAATCCCTGTCACGAGCCAACACGACACGACCATTCACCGCGGCCATTATTTAATAACTTTCAAGGCTAGCTGACCTCTGCTCCGCGCCACAGAGAATACCCATTTCGAGATCAGACCAGACGAGACCGCGTTTCACGACTGGACAAACTTGTCCTAGCTACCTCTGGCTCGCCTATGTTTCTTTCCGCGCTCACTCGAGCTCTCCATCGCCCCCTGATTGCACCTGTCAAGTATCGCTCCTTACCATCAAAACTTGGAGGGCATTCAAAATTGTTACAGCCAACTACATAGCTCAATTTAGCTATGCCTAGCGATCTAAGAAACGCGCTAAAAGTACGCGTGAACAGCGACGGAAACTGTTAGAAACGACGAAGAAGTGGGACTCGTAGCTTTGCAAATATTCCCCGAGATGAAAACGGCGGGGGCCGCATTATGATTCGCGTTACACGTAATGATCGTAAGGATTAGGTTACTGTGATGTTGCCCGTTGTTGACGTGACGGTCGTCCGTGTGGCGGATAGGTTTTAATTAGATCGGGGGAAGGAATCCAGCGCGTAAGGATCTGTGTCAGTGTCATGGCACTGATGGCACTCATGGCACGAGACCTCGGTTCTGGAGACTAGTGTGCGACACTCGGTGACCTCGTTTTGCCTGTGTTACAGGGGTGCTGGAGATGGCGGCCACAGAGAGCACGATCCGATTCAGCGGCCATACGTTGGACAAGGCTACAAAGGCCAAGGTGAGCCAAGCTTTTCCCGCAGCTTCCTAACTGTTTCCTTACTCGCTCCCTCCCCGTCTCTGTCTTTTACGGGAGAGATTGGTATCCCCTAATGATATCGATGCCTCCGGGACAATCGACGACTCTATTCTCCCGTGCGCAGGTGACGTTGGAGAATTACTACAGCAATCTGATAGCTCAGCACATCGAGCGAAAGCAGAGGCTCGCGAAATTGGAGGAATCGTTGAAAGACGAAGGGCTGTCGGAGCAACAGAAACAGGAGAAACGGTTGCAGCATGCCCAGAAAGAGACCGAGTTCCTTCGGCTGAAGCGCTCCCGGCTCGGCGTCGAGGACTTCGAGCCCCTGAAAGTTATAGGCAGGGGCGCTTTCGGGGAGGTAAGCTTTTCCAGCCAAGCAAACCATCGGGGAAAAATGTAGGCGATATTTTATTTATTCGAGACACCGTGTCGGGCAGGTAAGACTCGTGCAGAAAAAGGACACCGGCCACGTGTACGCGATGAAGATCCTCCGGAAAGCCGACATGCTGGAGAAGGAGCAAGTCGCGCACGTCAGGGCCGAAAGAGACATATTGGTGGAAGCGGATCATCAATGGGTCGTAAAAATGTACTACAGCTTTCAAGATCCTATCAACCTCTATTTAATTATGGAGTTTCTTCCAGGCGGTAAGCTTCTTTTTTATTCGCACCACAATGACCGCTTCGACCTCAGAGACCGTACTCTCGACTCGCTGGTAATTGCAGGTGACATGATGACGCTTTTGATGAAGAAGGACACGCTTTCCGAGGAGTGCACGCAATTTTATATTTCCGAGACGGCGCTAGCGATCGACTCGATTCATAAACTAGGTTTCATTCATAGGTAAATCGATCCAGTCCAACGATGCGAATCCCGTATCTTATCTATTCAGAGATAAGCTAGCCTTCCCGTCCTTTACCTCTGGCCAATACTTTTACAGAGATATCAAGCCGGACAACCTACTGCTGGACGCGCGGGGTCATATAAAGCTCTCTGATTTTGGGCTGTGCACGGGTCTGAAGAAATCTCATAGGACCGATTTCTACAGAGATCTCAGTCAAGCGAAACCTTCGGACTTTAGTAAGTTCCGTTTTACCGTTTCCTTCTTCGATAGAGCTTTAAAGTAACCCTTGACCGTCCGTCTCACGGTCCGTTTGCGCAGTGACGTCCTGTGGAAGCGGAAGCGGAGGAGCGATGGATAGCAAAAGGAGAGCCGAGAGCTGGAAACGAAACAGAAGGGCGTTAGCTTACAGTACAGTGGGAACGCCCGACTACATAGCTCCGGAAGTATTTTTGCAAACCGGTTACGGGCCCGCTTGCGACTGTTGGTCATTGGGTGTCATCATGTACGAAATGCTTATAGGTACGGTACTGCACTCCTCTCACCTGTTGCTCCCTTCTGCCCCTGCTAAATTACAGCTTTCTCGTGGGATGTTGTCGACGATTCCGTGTCTATTTCTTTCAGGATATCCTCCGTTCTGCAGCGAAAACCCACAAGAAACCTATAGGAAAGTTATGAATTGGAGAGAGACTTTAGTATTCCCCCCGGAGGTTCCCATTAGCGAGGAGGCTAAGGACACCATAATCAGATTCTGTTGCGAGGCTGACAGAAGATTAGGTTCGTGTGGTACATCTGGAGTATTTTGAAAGTTCAGCATCACCGGCTAGAAGTGAAATATTTAACTAATCGGTGTTGTATAAAACTTTAGGTGCGCAAAGAGGTATCGAAGAGCTTAAACTGGCGCCTTTCTTCCGCGGCGTGGATTGGGAGCACATCCGGGAGAGACCGGCCGCGATTCCAGTGGAGGTCCGCTCTATCGACGATACCTCGAACTTCGACGAATTTCCAGACGTGAAGCTGGAAATACGTGAGTATACTTAGCAGCTAACTAAAAGGCGGAAACAGAATTGTCTGCTGGAGGAATTGTTGTGTAACACTTCTGGGTGATTGCAGCATCCGCGCCGATGCCACAGGACGGTGAGGTAATATTCAAGGACTGGGTATTCATTAATTACACGTTCAAGCGATTCGAGGGTTTGACGCAACGAGGCACGCCGACCAAGAAATAGCAACACCCTATTTCTTGTTCGATTGCAACCGGCAGTCAGCAGTCTGACGCAACTGGAATTCCGGCCTTGGTACATCACCCGCACCCTCCGTTGTCATCGACCGTGTCACGGATGGATGGCTGATCCGTTCCATTTTCTAAATACGATCCAGTCAATCACGTGGTGTGTATATACGTGACGCGCCGAGCACCCGGAGCACGACGCGCCTACGTAGTACGTACACGTATCGGACGGACGGTAGACAAAGAAACAGTAAAAGAAGTAGATGAGGGGGGAATAAGATTCGCGTGACAAAAACGATCTACGGTTAAACGTACGGTCGCGTCGTGTCGTTGTTTGTAACGAACGAAGAACGAAGAACGAAGTGATGAAGTGATGAAGATTCCAGAAACGAGCGAGTGCGAAAAATTGATGATGCACGTGTGATAAGAAAGAAAATATCTAGTGTACCCCGCGTAATCCTGGGCGGTTTTCAGCTATGACAAAAAAGCGTTTTCTTTCCGTTCTGCTGTCGATATTGTTTCCATCCGATCTTCGAAACGTAGCATAATAAGCTCTCTGTAGTGAAAATACCGTACCGACGAACAGGAATGAAGATGGAGCCTCGGTCCCGTGATTCTCGCGATGCATACAATTTCTCCGTTTAATTTCGTTCTGTAGCGCGTCCCTTCGTCCTTCCAACGGAATACATACTAGCTCGGCTCTCCTATTCAGCTCTCTTTTTCGACGTTGTATTTATATAGCTAGTGCCTGTGATATGAAATTGTTTGAAAGTTTTGTATACACATTGCTGTTTTGTCTGTTAACAAATACTAAACTTTACGAACGTTGTATTCTATTCGATTGTCCTTATGTTTCTCCTGAAAATTTACACATTTGTTGGCTTAAGAGGAAAAAGATGTTTTATAGTATATATTTTTTGAGAGCTTTTGCCCCGATATGTTTGTTATACCGCGCGAAATTACACGAGAGACAATCGACAACGTATTCTCAAAGGTCGTTCGTGCATTCGGTCCTTTGAAAACTTGTCGGTTTTTACCTTGTGCGCGAAAATCTCCAAATTTGTACCCACCGTTTTTTAATTGTTCATGTACGCGAAATATGCGAGATACTGTTTTCGCTACGAACCACTATAATTCGGAATCGTCTAATCACGGTACAGGCTTCGTGGCACGAGCTTCTGCGTAAATTTTCCGCTTTATGGTCGTTTGTATAAACAACGTATTATGTATTGTAAAATAAAAGATATCGCAGTTAATTGTTCCTTTAAAGCGAATGCTCGAAGAGAAAAGATCGAGGCGCGTAAAAACTAAGAGGCACAGAAGGAGAATCATACAGGTACCGGGTCTCTTTCTTGGCGAAATGTGGGTAAACGTTTTTCTTTCTACCCAAGTATGTATTGTGAAAATCGCGTATGGCGCTAGAAAGAGCGTGAAAATAGAAAATAATACGCTAGTAGGATTCAGGGCTCGTTTGTTGCCTTATCAAGGTTCCTAACGCGTTACACGCGCGCAGCCCAACCCGCAACTAACAAAGTAAAGAGGAAAGAAGAAAATTTCCAACGCTGGGTAAGACGCGTTTAGATAAAAAAAAAAAAACGATAATCGAGAAATTGTCGAGTCGATTGAACTTTGCTCGCTTTTCGTGCATAACGTTTACATTAATTTAGATTAAAGGACGAATGAAATCGAAGTTTATCGCTATCAACCCCGATACCGCTAGATTTTCAAAAATTTCTTAGACGATCTCGTGTTTCGTTCTGCTATCTCTTTGGCCGTATAATATAGCTCGCGTATTCGGTTCGGGAGTTTAGTCGTTCGAACGATTCATTTCAACCAGTGCCCAGCGGCAATTGGATCAGGTAAAATTTTCCTATTCACGAACGGGAAGTAGTGCACCGTGTAATCTTTTCAGTCTGTCGAGCGGTATAATTTTATTTCGAATACAGCACCATGAACGATATAGCGTTTACATTCTGTAGTTTACTGAAAGCCAGGGCACCATGATAGTAATAGTACTAATCATAAAGAAGCTAGATAACATATAAGGTGAAACGTACAGAGGTACCTACATATGTATGTATGTATATGCGCGCGTTGAAGACGTATCGCGTTCCGGCTGATAGTACTTGTATAAAAAGTTCCGCTCCTTCCTCATACGATCCGACGCGTCTCCGTGAACGTTAACGATTACATCGTCTAACGAACTTGCTATGTATTTAACGATGAAATTAGTTTCGTACCACTTTCAGTGCACGAGTGTGGAGTATTAAGTTTAACGTTTCCATTCCAACGGCCTCGATCGATCTATTAAATGTTCGCGGTGCGAAATAGCCATACTCGCGGATGCAAAGTATTTTTATAAGTACAGAAAGTGAAAGAAAGAATTAAAACAGTTATGCGTACGGCCGGCCCCCCGGTCTATCGTTTATTTCGAGTATCGTATCGTAACTCTTGGTAGGATCTCGCAACTGGAAGTTGAACCGCGTAACATTAGTACTCCATAACTCCCGTGCTGGTAAGCTCGGATATCTTCTCCGCCATACAAAGTAAACGGATGTCGATACTATAACTTAACGATACAGAATGCTTAAGGTTTACATAGTACGATTTAAGTCGGTAATTTTTAAATGACAGAAAAAAGTTAAACGATAAAACTATTTTCTGCACCGGTAGAAATGAAGGAGGAACGAAGGGAGTAAGAAAGTGTGTGTGTGTTTGTGTGTCTGGTGGGAGAGGGGGGGGGAGAGAGAGAGGGAGGAGTAGGCGACAGAATGGGAGAGATGGATATAAGTGTGAAAGAGAGTGGATACTGAGCGCAACCGAAGAATATACATATACCTACGTGTACTGAGGTGGGGGGAAGAACGAGAGAGTGTGAGAGAGAGTCAATAAGATTAGTAATCTTGCCGCTGTCGAGTACAGATGCTCTGACGTCCAATGCTACCGAGTAAAAAAAAAGAAATGAAGCGATCGTGATTTATTTATTTAAAGAAGAAGATAAATTAAAATAAACTAAAGTAAAAAATAAAATGAAACAATAGCCACGAGATGCCTTGGATGCAACAAGTTTTTTGGTGCCCTGGACGTAACAGTGCGTATACAGTGGAGAATACTGTGCCGCAACGTCAATAGCGAGGAAAATTGTAATCCCGTGAAAGTTAGAGTTAGCTGGAAACTATCGAAATGCATCGGCTCGAAGCAAGTCTGCCGAACGAAAGTTGACCGAAGGTGACGATGTATGCGTACATGTGTACAAGCTAATACCAATTTGTGTAAATGTCGTATTCCGAGATGAAACTCCAATAGATTATAGAGTAATCGTCGTTGGTGTGCATTGTAAATATCACGAGGCACCTAAATCGTAGCGCTGGATGAAACCAAGTGTACCGGACAAAAAAGCCGAGCAATATGGTATTTTAATCCACGCAACGCTTTCCATTACGCCCTACGCCCTGCGCCCTACGGTTTCACCGCGTTGCGTTCTACACGACCTTAAAGAATAATGATTTCTGCTAACAATCGAGTGAAATATTTGAAATAATAACGGGAATTTGATCGATTAATTGCCTGCCTCTCCACGTATCGCGTCGTTCACCGAACGAATCGAACAAATCGGACATTCGCTTATCGGCCGAAAGAATCCTCGGTTTCATTATTTCAAATATTTACGATAAAGAGTGCTTGAAAAACACTTTTACGTTCGACCGTTTAATTGGACACCGATTGCACCATCCTCGTCCTTATCATTGTTACCATTCTAGAAGACATCCTTTGCGCTCGAGCAGTCTACGAAACTCGCCGCAGGAGAAACACAGAGAAGCAAATAAAATAAAGGCGACAGAAGAAAGGAAAATGTAATGATTTTTCTCATTGCACGCAGCATCCTCTGATTTAGGATTCCTGCCAAACGATACTGAAGCGGCTTGCATCGATCAGCAAAAGAATTTGAGCACGAGGGCCGCGAAGCGACGCCGCTGGCTGAAATTCACGCGCCCGTTAATCAACGGACGCTGATTGCATTCCTTTATTATCGTATTACCGTCGATTACTTGTCAACTTGGCGTTCCAAGAACCACCGCGATAGCGTTCTTCCTTCAACCATATGAGTGAATTGTTAGATCAAACTGGGTATGTTCACGGGCTTCTCCTTCTTCTGATTTCCTTCAGTTCTGTATTTAAAGTAATAAAACGCGTTTTACAGTAACGGCAATTTCAGTCAGATGTAGAATAATAGTGACGTGATAAATTCAGCAGTTTGATCGCAGCAACAAGACTCCTTGAAAGCACTGCGTACACTTATGCAGTCTACGACCTTCATCTTTAAGAATAAAGCTGAGGATAGACACTTGGTACGATCCTAAGCCGGGCTCAGCTTCTATTTTTCTCACGTTCTTTTCCTCTTGACTTTCACGCCGAGCAGGTTTGCTGTCTCAGCTATTGCTCGTCCACTGACCACACGTACATAGGTATACGTAAAGAAATGGGTCAACTAATCCAGGCATTAAAGCGGTAAAGAAGTAACCATGCCTCGGGCGTCGGGACACCGACCTTGAAAAAAAAGTTATGGAGGTAAGGAGCAGAGATTCGTTGGGATCGTACGGAGTATCGCGACTTTCATTTCATTTCTCCGTATTCCTACTGAAGGATGCTCGCAATACCGCGTAAGTACCAGGTATCTATGTACCAGCGATGCCAGAATCCTGGGTTTTCGCTAGTGATGTGATCTGAAGCACAGCACTTCGAAGCGTTTCGAATCTATATATATTGACGAAAACTTCGAACATCACTCGAAGCTTAAAACTCTTGAATATCTTAGAAGTCTTGGAACGCTTGGAAGTCTTGAAAGTGTTGAAAATGAACATCTGCTTGCCAAAAACTAACTAGGTTGATCGGCGAAAGGATCTCGCCAGGGTCGCGGTTTATGATGACTATTGTCCCGCGAGTCGACAGACACACGGGTCCGAAACCTTCCAAGACGATCCAGACCTTCAAGACTTTCAAGACCCATCAAGACTTTTAAGAGTTTTAAGCTTCGAGTAATGTTCGAGAGTGCTTCGAATTAGTCGCCTGATATACAACCCTTCCATAAACCTGACTCATGTATGAAAGACGCTAATTCACGAAAAAAGTTCTCACGCAAAGATTGTGACATCAACTTTGTTAATTCCAATTGTTCAGCTTCGTTTTTAAGGAATTAGCGGGCGAGAGGTCCATAGGAGTAGCTAGGATTTTTGTCCGGGAGGGGCCAGACTCTATTCCCCCCCCCCCTCTCGCGCTCTCTCTTCTTTTTATAGGTAGAAATTTTTATATACATACACATTTTACAACAATAATTTACCTACATATTTATTTAACATTAAAACGTAAACGGAATAAAAAATTATTTATTATTTACTCTCGGGAAATGTAATCAAAATTTTTAAAAACAGAAAGAATTGCAGCAGGAAAATGCAACGGAAAATAATAAAAACTTGATAGAGAGTAATTTAAACGAATCAAAGTCGGTAATAGATTAATAGCACATTCGGCAACTTGCACTAGTGGGCACTGAATGCGAACTTTTTCGGTTCCAATTGGCGAAAATTCGTGCCCCGTGCGCACCATTGCGATCGTCCGAATACGCTGTAAGAGAGATGCGGAGAATATGAAACATTTTGTTTTAAGTCGACTTCATAGTTTTTTCTTATACCCGCTAATTCCTTAAAACCGAAGCTGAAAATCTGAGCACTGAATTGATATGTGGCCAATAAAGGAATGTCAAGTATAAAAAGTGCCAGGGGAATCAGTGTTCGAACGGAGAACGAGATTAAAATTGGAATTAAATAAGTTAATTTCACAATCTTGGCGTGAGAACATTTGTCGTGAATTAAAGGGAATTAGCTTCTTTCATATATGAGTCATGTTTATGGATGGGGGGGTATTTCATCACTTTTTTCATAATTTGTTATAAATTACTAAGTGCCGTATTTTATAACGGTCTTCATCCTCAAAGCGGTTCATATTCATACATGATACGCGATGCCCCTGCTGGAACTGACAGTTAGAACTGCATTAGAAAATTTTAAATCCGGATTGATGCGATTTTCTTCCCGTAAATTGCAGATTGAACCAAATGAAATATTTTCTATCAGTTTCAAACTGGATATGCATGTAAAAATCTTAATGGTATTTATCTGTATTTCCTAGCACAATTTGTCATCGATTCTGCTCGGATTTACATGAAGTAACTCGCATATTACTATTGGTAAATTCTGTGAGAGCGCCATCTACCGTTTGAAGCTCTGCAATCGGGTCAATCGCGTTACAGAACTGGTCTCACACAAGTATTGAAATAGTGCAATAATGTTATTGACATTAAATAGTCTGTTAAATATTACAAAATCGATTATCAAACAGTCGAAATTCACAATATTGCCAAATACATGTGACAGGTAACCCGATTTGAGTGCTTTAATTTTCGCCACCAGATTGCGTAGCGGAAATAAGAAAATGCCAATAGTAAACTTCTTGAGTAACTTTATTGATTTTTTAAGCTGATTCTATCTGGAAATCCAGATCCAACCCAAAAAGGAATCAATTGGTCTTTTCAAATTGTTTTGCTACCAGTTCTTACACAAATTTGTATATCGTAAATGCATGTTCAAACATCCATATTTTTGGATGAAATCGACTCAAATTTTTAGTTGATTCTAACTAGAATCTAGAAGTGTAGATCAAAGTTCACATTATACTCATCAGTTTTTCCAAGCCATTTTAGTACCTGGTTTTATTTGTATTCATGACACATTTATGGTCCCTTGACCAATTTACTCAGGTTATCAAGGAGGCGTCGAATAACCGTTAACGCTTATACCGTGAGCTGAGGTTTGATATAATTTTATTCTTAAACCTACTATATCAAAAGCTTCCGCCGCGGCCGTATTAATCTTGCGTCGAAGTCTTGATCACGGAGCAAGCTGCCTCGTTATTTCGCGGTGCCGATCTTATGGGCGGTATTCTCAGTCGTTGCTTATTCTTAAGTTCGTCTTAAGCATGCTGCATCCTCTACTAGTCTACGAGGTTAGTCTACTATTCTATCACAGTTCCCACATATTCTAACGCAATTTCAACATGATTGCTACCTCGATTCCAAACCGTTTCTCAACATTATTCCTACCTTATTCCCACAAATTCTTCCTATTATCGACGAAGTGGTCTATGTTCTTACATCCTTTTCACACGCAAAGTTGATTTCACAATCGTTGCATGTAAACGTTTTTAATTTTTTTCGATTCTAAATACATGATGTGAAAGTTAAATTGGAAATTCTTTCTATCAATTTTGAGAATCGTTAAGCGCCCATAGTGACTGCCGTTTCTTTTCTCATTAAAATTGAAAAGTATTAGATCAATGTTCAGAATCATTAAGCGCCCAATGCGGCTGCTCGAAATTTTTCTGAATGTCCGAATTCCGTGGCGCTCGATTTGTAAATTGCGGATTTCAAATGATCTCTGTTTTACCCGTGTTGAATTCTAATTCCTACCACGTATAGCGTTACAATCTTATTTTAGACTGAATCGATAACGTTGGGTGTGACATGAAGATGGTAAGGGGGCTCGCGAGCCCCCCGAGCGTGTGACACAAAATTACATTGCGTGATGGGTCTATCTTATACTTCGTCTATGCTGAAAGCGAGAAGACGGTACGAGACAGACCACGTCGCGCACGTTCGCCGCGCACGTAAAGCGTTCCATCTCGCTCGCTCCTTCAGCCAGAAAGAAGCGAGAAACGAACACTCGGTATTAGGGCTCTGTTCACGATACGGGCTCAACGCCGGTCCGGACCAGTGAGGGAGGAAATACTGTAATGACCTATCTAGCATTTTGAAACACCCGAGAAAACTGAATACAGTAATGCCTCGTGAGTATCCCGACAAACGGGGCTGGCGGCGGGACACTAACGCAATGCGGACACTATTTCCATAGAGTAGTATATGCTCTAATAGTACATTCGGCAACCCGCACTAGTGCGCACTGAGTGCGAACTTTTTGAGTGCGATACCATGCCGCACATTCGGGTGAAACTAGAGCTGGCTCAGCTCTGTTCTGGTGGATTCTGGTTAATCTCAAGACCATCTCAAGATTATGACCCTATTGGTAAATTCTGTGAGAGCGCCATCTACGGTTTGAAGCTCTGCAATCGGGTCAATCGCGTTACAGAACTGGTCTCACACAAGTATTGAAATAGTGCAATAATGTTATTGACATTAAATAGTCTGTTAAATATTACAAAATCGATTATCAAACAGTCGAAATTCACAATATTGCCAAATACATGTGACAGGTAACCTGATTTGAGTGCTTTAATTTTCGCCACCAGATTGCGTAGCGGAAATAAGAAAATGCCAATCTATCCACAGACAGTGTTCGCCTGAGATTTTATGCCCAACATTCCAAAAAGAATTTTATTTACGAATGTGACTTTCGAGGATAATGGTAAAACGGAAGTTTACCTCCGAAAAGATAGTCCCTCATTTTAGAGTACCTATATATAAACGATACATAAATCGGTTATGTATCGTTTGTACATCATTGTTCATTAATTTATATTATTTGTTCATCAATTGACGATTTATAATAAATTAAACAAATTTGACTGATTTTTTTCACCCAGCCCCTCAGTTATATTTTTTTTTCATTATTTATGAATAATTTCATGTGGAATCGATCGTTCGTCGTTTGCACATCTTTGTTCGCTCATTTTTATTACTTGTTCACAAGCAATTGTCCTATCGTATTTTCTATAATACACAAGTCAGGTTCTTAAAATATTTTTCTTCATGTTATAGATAAAACTTGGGAATATTTCTCCGTGGACAGGAACTTGCAGTGGGACAAATGATGGAAAGCTGTTAACTTCAACAATGAACATAAGAAGACAATGATTTTATATATACAGTGAAGTGATTATATAGACTAAGAGTGAAAATATATTTATTATTTATATACTTACATAAATAATCACTTGTACATGATTGAATCACTTTTTTGTAATATTTTGAACATGCTTTAATGAAAATAAAGAGAAAAATACTATACAAAACTGTGTTATCATTGAAAAAACCTTCTTCCCGCGAAAATGTAACAAAGTTGCAAGGGTCAAAATTTTTGCAACAATGTTGGAAATGAAAATCGCCTGTTCAAAAGAAAAAAACTCGGTTTGCAACTTTGTTGAGATTTCGTGGGGAGTCAGAATCCGGTTAGCAACTTTGTTGAACGCCAAAATCTTCGAATATCATCTTCAGACTATTCCGATTTCAACGGATTTGAACGTCCCGCGAAAATGTAACAAAGTTGCAAGGGTCAAAATTTTTGCAACAATGTTGGAAATGAAAATCGCCTGTTCGTAAGAAAAAAACTCGGTTTGCAACTTTGTTGAGATTTCGTGGGGAGTCAGAATCCGGTTAGCAACTTTGTTGAAAGCCAAAATCTTCGAATATCATCTTCAGACTATTCCGATTTCAACGGATTTGAACGCCCCGCGAAAATGTAACAAAGTTGCAAGGGTCAAAATTTTGCAACAATGTTGGAAATGAAAATCGCCTGTTCGCAAGAAAAATACTCGGTTTGCAACTTTGTTACATTTTCGCGGGGCGTCCAAATCCGTTGAAATCGGAATAGTCTGAAGATGATATTCGAAGATTTTGGTGTTCAACAATGTTGCTAACCGGATTCTGACTCCCCACGAAATCTCAACAAAGTTGCAAACCGAGTTTTTTTCTTGCGAACAGGCGATTTTCATTTCCAACATTGTTGCAAAATTTTGACCCTTGCAACTTTGTTACATTTTCGCGGGGCGTTCAAATCCGTTGAAATCGGAATAGTCTGAAGATGATATTCGAAGATTTTGGCGTTCAACAAAGTTGCTAACCGGATTCTGACTCCCCACGAAATCTCAACAAAGTTGCAAACCGAGTTTTTCTCTTGCGAACAGGCCATTTTCATTTCCAACATTGTTGCAAAAATTTTGACCCTTGCAACTTTGTTACATTTTCGCGGGACGTTCAAATCCGTTGAAATCGGAATAGTCTGAAGATGATATTCGAAGATTTTGGCGTTCAACAAAGTTGCTAACCGGATTCTGACTCCCCACGAAATCTCAACAAAGTTGCAAACCGAGTTTTTTTCTTGCGATCAGGCGATTTTCATTTCCAACATTGTTGCAAAAATTTTGACCCTTGCAACTTTGTTACATTTTCGCGGGACGTTCAAATCCGTTGAAATCGGAATAGTCTGAAGATGATATTCGAAGATTTTGGCGTTCAACAAAGTTGCTAACCGGATTCTGACTCCCCACGAAATCTCAACAAAGTTGCAAACCGAGTTTTTTTCTTTTGAACAGGCGATTTTCATTTCCAACATTGTTGCAAAAATTTTGACCCTTGCAACTTTGTTACATTTTCGCGGGGCGTTCAAATCCGTTGAAATCGGAATAGTCTGAAGATGATATTCGAAGATTTTGGCGTTCAACAAAGTTGCTAACCGGATTCTGACTCCCCACGAAATCTCAACAAAGTTGCAAACCGGGTTTTTTTCTTGCGAACAGGCCATTTTCATTTCCTACATTGTTGCAAAAATTTTGACCCTTGCAACTTTGTTACATTTTCGCGGGAAGCTCAAAACCAGTATGTAAACTTATCAACTATTATGTGTGTTGTGTGTTGAGTGCTGTGTTGCAAGTGTGATAGTGTTGTAAGACTGCTAGTATTGTGTGGGTGGCAGCGTAGTAAGTGTGATAGTGTCGTAAGTGTGAAAGGGAATTTCGTGAAAGTGAAGGTGTGAAAAATATGTAGGAAAAATGTAGGAATTGTTTGAAATGATAAATAAAATTGAAGTTATACATTATATACGGCTTTATTTTTTTTTATACACCCTACATGTTGCCACTATTCCTGTATTATCCTATATTACAGTTTCACAGCGTTTCCTCACAATTGCTGTGTTACCACGCTACATCACTTCATAGTTCTCAATTTACATTCCACACTTCACATTCTACACTGCACATTCCATACTGCACATTCCACACTTCACATTCCATACTTCAAACATGAAATTAGCCTTCCCGTGATATCTCAACAAAGTTGCAAACCGAGTTTTTTTCTTGCGAACAGGCCATTTTCATTTCCTACATTGTTGCAAAAATTTTGACCCTTGCAACTTTGTTACATTTTCGCGGGGCGTTCAAATCCGTTGAAATCGGAATAGTCTGAAGATGATATTCGAAGATTTTGGCGTTCAACAAAGTTGCTAACCGGATTCTGACTCCCCACGAAATCTCAACAAAGTTGCAAACCGAGTTTTTCTCTTGCGAACAGGCCATTTTCATTTCCAACATTGTTGCAAAAATTTTGACCCTTGCAACTTTGTTACATTTTCGCGGGACGTTCAAATCCGTTGAAATCGGAATAGTCTGAAGATGATATTCGAAGATTTTGGCGTTCAACAAAGTTGCTAACCGGATTCTGACTCCCCACGAAATCTCAACAAAGTTGCAAACCGAGTTTTTCTCTTGCGAACAGGCCATTTTCATTTCCAACATTGTTGCAAAAATTTTGACCCTTGCAACTTTGTTACATTTTCGCGGGTCGTTCAAATCCGTTGAAATCGGAATAGTCTGAAGATGATATTCGAAGATTTTGGCGTTCAACAAAGTTGCTAACCGGATTCTGACTCCCCACGAAATCTCAACAAAGTTGCAAACCGGGTTTTTTTCTTGCGAACAGGCCATTTTCATTTCCTACATTGTTGCAAAAATTTTGACCCTTGCAACTTTGTTACATTTTCGCGGGAAGCTCAAAACCAGTATGTAAACTTATCAACTATTATGTGTGTTGTGTGTTGAGTGCTGTGTTGCAAGTGTGATAGTGTTGTAAGACTGCTAGTATTGTGTGGGTGGCAGCGTAGTAAGTGTGATAGTGTCGTAAGTGTGAAAGGGAATTTCGTGAAAGTGAAGGTGTGAAAAATATGTAGGAAAAATGTAGGAATTGTTTGAAATGATAAATAAAATTGAAGTTATACATTATATACGGCTTTATTTTTTTTTATACACCCTACATGTTGCCACTATTCCTGTATTATCCTATATTACAGTTTCACAGCGTTTCCTCACAATTGCTGTGTTACCACGCTACATCACTTCATAGTTCTCAATTTACATTCCACACTTCACATTCTACACTGCACATTCCATACTGCACATTCCACACTTCACATTCCATACTTCAAACATGAAATTAGCCTTCCCGTGATATCTCAACAAAGTTGCAAACCGAGTTTTTTTCTTGCGAACAGGCCATTTTCATTTCCTACATTGTTGCAAAAATTTTGACCCTTGCAACTTTGTTACATTTTCGCGGGTCGTTCAAATCCGTTGAAATCGGAATAGTCTGAAGATGATATTCGAAGATTTTGGCGTTCAACAAAGTTGCTAACCGGATTCTGACTCCCCACGAAATCTCAACAAAGTTGCAAACCGAGTTTTTCTCTTGCGAACAGGCCATTTTCATTTCCAACATTGTTGCAAAAATTTTGACCCTTGCAACTTTGTTACATTTTCGCGGGACGTTCAAATCCGTTGAAATCGGAATAGTCTGAAGATGATATTCGAAGATTTTGGCGTTCAACAAAGTTGCTAACCGGATTCTGACTCCCCACGAAATCTCAACAAAGTTGCAAACCGGGTTTTTTTCTTGCGAACAGGCCATTTGCATTTCCTACATTGTTGCAAAAATTTTGACCCTTGCAACTTTGTTACATTTTCGCGGGAAGCTCAAAACCAGTATGTAAACTTATCAACTATTATGTGTGTTGTGTGTTGAGTGCTGTGTTGCAAGTGTGATAGTGTTGTAAGACTGCTAGTATTGTGTGGGTGGCAGCGTAGTAAGTGTGATAGTGTCGTAAGTGTGAAAGGGAATTTCGTGAAAGTGAAGGTGTGAAAAATATGTAGGAAAAATGTAGGAATTGTTTGAAATGATAAATAAAATTGAAGTTATACATTATATACGGCTTTATTTTTTTTTATACACCCTACATGTTGCCACTATTCCTGTATTATCCTATATTACAGTTTCACAGCGTTTCCTCACAATTGCTGTGTTACCACGCTACATCACTTCATAGTTCTCAATTTACATTCCACACTTCACATTCTACACTGCACATTCCATACTGCACATTCCACACTTCACATTCCATACTTCAAACATGAAATTAGCCTTCCCGTGATATCTCAACAAAGTTGCAAACCGAGTTTTTTTCTTGCGAACAGGCCATTTTCATTTCCTACATTGTTGCAAAAATTTTGACCCTTGCAACTTTGTTACATTTTCGCGGGGCGTTCAAATCCGTTGAAATCGGAATAGTCTGAAGATGATATTCGAAGATTTTGGCGTTCAACAAAGTTGCTAACCGGATTCTGACTCCCCACGAAATCTCAACAAAGTTGCAAACCGAGTTTTTCTCTTGCGAACAGGCCATTTTCATTTCCAACATTGTTGCAAAAATTTTGACCCTTGCAACTTTGGTACATTTTCGCGGGACGTTCAAATCCGTTGAAATCGGAATAGTCTGAAGATGATATTCGAAGATTTTGGCGTTCAACAAAGTTGCTAACCGGATTCTGACTCCCCACGAAATCTCAACAAAGTTGCAAACCGAGTTTTTCTCTTGCGAACAGGCCATTTTCATTTCCAACATTGTTGCAAAAATTTTGACCCTTGCAACTTTGTTACATTTTCGCGGGGCGTTCAAATCCGTTGAAATCGGAATAGTCTGAAGATGATATTCGAAGATTTTGGCGTTCAACAAAGTTGCTAACCGGATTCTGACTCCCCACGAAATCTCAACAAAGTTGCAAACCGGGTTTTTTTCTTGCGAACAGGCCATTTTCATTTCCTACATTGTTGCAAAAATTTTGACCCTTGCAACTTTGTTACATTTTCGCGGGAAGCTCAAAACCAGTATGTAAACTTATCAACTATTATGTGTGTTGTGTGTTGAGTGCTGTGTTGCAAGTGTGATAGTGTTGTAAGACTGCTAGTATTGTGTGGGTGGCAGCGTAGTAAGTGTGATAGTGTCGTAAGTGTGAAAGGGAATTTCGTGAAAGTGAAGGTGTGAAAAATATGTAGGAAAAATGTAGGAATTGTTTGAAATGATAAATAAAATTGAAGTTATACATTATATACGGCTTTATTTTTTTTTATACACCCTACATGTTGCCACTATTCCTGTATTATCCTATATTACAGTTTCACAGCGTTTCCTCACAATTGCTGTGTTACCACGCTACATCACTTCATAGTTCTCAATTTACATTCCACACTTCACATTCTACACTGCACATTCCATACTGCACATTCCACACTTCACATTCCATACTTCAAACATGAAATTAGCCTTCCCGTGATATCTCAACAAAGTTGCAAACCGAGTTTTTTTCTTGCGAACAGGCCATTTTCATTTCCTACATTGTTGCAAAAATTTTGACCCTTGCAACTTTGTTACATTTTCGCGGGGCGTTCAAATCCGTTGAAATCGGAATAGTCTGAAGATGATATTCGAAGATTTTGGCGTTCAACAAAGTTGCTAACCGGATTCTGACTCCCCACGAAATCTCAACAAAGTTGCAAACCGAGTTTTTCTCTTGCGAACAGGCCATTTTCATTTCCAACATTGTTGCAAAAATTTTGACCCTTGCAACTTTGTTACATTTTCGCGGGACGTTCAAATCCGTTGAAATCGGAATAGTCTGAAGATGATATTCGAAGATTTTGGCGTTCAACAAAGTTGCTAACCGGATTCTGACTCCCCACGAAATCTCAACAAAGTTGCAAACCGAGTTTTTCTCTTGCGAACAGGCCATTTTCATTTCCAACATTGTTGCAAAAATTTTGACCCTTGCAACTTTGTTACATTTTCGCGGGTCGTTCAAATCCGTTGAAATCGGAATAGTCTGAAGATGATATTCGAAGATTTTGGCGTTCAACAAAGTTGCTAACCGGATTCTGACTCCCCACGAAATCTCAACAAAGTTGCAAACCGGGTTTTTTTCTTGCGAACAGGCCATTTTCATTTCCTACATTGTTGCAAAAATTTTGACCCTTGCAACTTTGTTACATTTTCGCGGGAAGCTCAAAACCAGTATGTAAACTTATCAACTATTATGTGTGTTGTGTGTTGAGTGCTGTGTTGCAAGTGTGATAGTGTTGTAAGACTGCTAGTATTGTGTGGGTGGCAGCGTAGTAAGTGTGATAGTGTCGTAAGTGTGAAAGGGAATTTCGTGAAAGTGAAGGTGTGAAAAATATGTAGGAAAAATGTAGGAATTGTTTGAAATGATAAATAAAATTGAAGTTATACATTATATACGGCTTTATTTTTTTTTATACACCCTACATGTTGCCACTATTCCTGTATTATCCTATATTACAGTTTCACAGCGTTTCCTCACAATTGCTGTGTTACCACGCTACATCACTTCATAGTTCTCAATTTACATTCCACACTTCACATTCTACACTGCACATTCCATACTGCACATTCCACACTTCACATTCCATACTTCAAACATGAAATTAGCCTTCCCGTGATATCTCAACAAAGTTGCAAACCGAGTTTTTTTCTTGCGAACAGGCCATTTTCATTTCCTACATTGTTGCAAAAATTTTGACCCTTGCAACTTTGTTACATTTTCGCGGGGCGTTCAAATCCGTTGAAATCGGAATAGTCTGAAGATGATATTCGAAGATTTTGGCGTTCAACAAAGTTGCTAACCGGATTCTGACTCCCCACGAAATCTCAACAAAGTTGCAAACCGAGTTTTTCTCTTGCGAACAGGCCATTTTCATTTCCAACATTGTTGCAAAAATTTTGACCCTTGCAACTTTGTTACATTTTCGCGGGACGTTCAAATCCGTTGAAATCGGAATAGTCTGAAGATGATATTCGAAGATTTTGGCGTTCAACAAAGTTGCTAACCGGATTCTGACTCCCCACGAAATCTCAACAAAGTTGCAAACCGGGTTTTTTTCTTGCGAACAGGCCATTTGCATTTCCTACATTGTTGCAAAAATTTTGACCCTTGCAACTTTGTTACATTTTCGCGGGAAGCTCAAAACCAGTATGTAAACTTATCAACTATTATGTGTGTTGTGTGTTGAGTGCTGTGTTGCAAGTGTGATAGTGTTGTAAGACTGCTAGTATTGTGTGGGTGGCAGCGTAGTAAGTGTGATAGTGTCGTAAGTGTGAAAGGGAATTTCGTGAAAGTGAAGGTGTGAAAAATATGTAGGAAAAATGTAGGAATTG
This sequence comes from Andrena dorsata, assembly GCA_929108735.1. Lineage (NCBI taxonomy): Eukaryota > Metazoa > Arthropoda > Insecta > Hymenoptera > Andrenidae > Andrena > Andrena dorsata. Next base: position 76,836,548 of record OV815488.1, on the reverse strand, counting down.
TTTGAAATGATAAATAAAATTGAAGTTATACATTATATACGGCTTTATTTTTTTTTATACACCCTACATGTTGCCACTATTCCTGTATTATCCTATATTACAGTTTCACAGCGTTTCCTCACAATTGCTGTGTTACCACGCTACATCACTTCATAGTTCTCAATTTACATTCCACACTTCACATTCTACACTGCACATTCCATACTGCACATTCCACACTTCACATTCCATACTTCAAACATGAAATTAGCCTTCCCGTGATATCTCAACAAAGTTGCAAACCGAGTTTTTTTCTTGCGAACAGGCCATTTTCATTTCCTACATTGTTGCAAAAATTTTGACCCTTGCAACTTTGTTACATTTTCGCGGGGCGTTCAAATCCGTTGAAATCGGAATAGTCTGAAGATGATATTCGAAGATTTTGGCGTTCAACAAAGTTGCTAACCGGATTCTGACTCCCCACGAAATCTCAACAAAGTTGCAAACCGAGTTTTTCTCTTGCGAACAGGCCATTTTCATTTCCAACATTGTTGCAAAAATTTTGACCCTTGCAACTTTGGTACATTTTCGCGGGACGTTCAAATCCGTTGAAATCGGAATAGTCTGAAGATGATATTCGAAGATTTTGGCGTTCAACAAAGTTGCTAACCGGATTCTGACTCCCCACGAAATCTCAACAAAGTTGCAAACCGAGTTTTTCTCTTGCGAACAGGCCATTTTCATTTCCAACATTGTTGCAAAAATTTTGACCCTTGCAACTTTGTTACATTTTCGCGGGACGTTCAAATCCGTTGAAATCGGAATAGTCTGAAGATGATATTCGAAGATTTTGGCGTTCAACAAAGTTGCTAACCGGATTCTGACTCCCCACGAAATCTCAACAAAGTTGCAAACCGGGTTTTTTTCTTGCGAACAGGCCATTTTCATTTCCTACATTGTTGCAAAAATTTTGACCCTTGCAACTTTGTTACATTTTCGCGGGAAGCTCAAAACCAGTATGTAAACTTATCAACTATTATGTGTGTTGTGTGTTGAGTGCTGTGTTGCAAGTGTGATAGTGTTGTAAGACTGCTAGTATTGTGTGGGTGGCAGCGTAGTAAGTGTGATAGTGTCGTAAGTGTGAAAGGGAATTTCGTGAAAGTGAAGGTGTGAAAAATATGTAGGAAAAATGTAGGAATTGTTTGAAATGATAAATAAAATTGAAGTTATACATTATATACGGCTTTATTTTTTTTTATACACCCTACATGTTGCCACTATTCCTGTATTATCCTATATTACAGTTTCACAGCGTTTCCTCACAATTGCTGTGTTACCACGCTACATCACTTCATAGTTCTCAATTTACATTCCACACTTCACATTCTACACTGCACATTCCATACTGCACATTCCACACTTCACATTCCATACTTCAAACATGAAATTAGCCTTCCCGTGATATCTCAACAAAGTTGCAAACCGAGTTTTTCTCTTGCGAACAGGCCATTTTCATTTCCAACATTGTTGCAAAAATTTTGACCCTTGCAACTTTGTTACATTTTCGCGGGGCGTTCAAATCCGTTGAAATCGGAATAGTCTGAAGATGATATTCGAAGATTTTGGCGTTCAACAAAGTTGCTAACCGGATTCTGACTCCCCACGAAATCTCAACAAAGTTGCAAACCGAGTTTTTCTCTTGCGAACAGGCCATTTTCATTTCCAACATTGTTGCAAAAATTTTGACCCTTGCAACTTTGTTACATTTTCGCGGGACGTTCAAATCCGTTGAAATCGGAATAGTCTGAAGATGATATTCGAAGATTTTGGCGTTCAACAAAGTTGCTAACCGGATTCTGACTCCCCACGAAATCTCAACAAAGTTGCAAACCGGGTTTTTTTCTTGCGAACAGGCCATTTGCATTTCCTACATTGTTGCAAAAATTTTGACCCTTGCAACTTTGTTACATTTTCGCGGGAAGCTCAAAACCAGTATGTAAACTTATCAACTATTATGTGTGTTGTGTGTTGAGTGCTGTGTTGCAAGTGTGATAGTGTTGTAAGACTGCTAGTATTGTGTGGGTGGCAGCGTAGTAAGTGTGATAGTGTCGTAAGTGTGAAAGGGAATTTCGTGAAAGTGAAGGTGTGAAAAATATGTAGGAAAAATGTAGGAATTGTTTGAAATGATAAATAAAATTGAAGTTATACATTATATACGGCTTTATTTTTTTTTATACACCCTACATGTTGCCACTATTCCTGTATTATCCTATATTACAGTTTCACAGCGTTTCCTCACAATTGCTGTGTTACCACGCTACATCACTTCATAGTTCTCAATTTACATTCCACACTTCACATTCTACACTGCACATTCCATACTGCACATTCCACACTTCACATTCCATACTTCAAACATGAAATTAGCCTTCCCGTGATATCTCAACAAAGTTGCAAACCGAGTTTTTTTCTTGCGAACAGGCCATTTTCATTTCCTACATTGTTGCAAAAATTTTGACCCTTGCAACTTTGTTACATTTTCGCGGGGCGTTCAAATCCGTTGAAATCGGAATAGTCTGAAGATGATATTCGAAGATTTTGGCGTTCAACAAAGTTGCTAACCGGATTCTGACTCCCCACGAAATCTCAACAAAGTTGCAAACCGAGTTTTTCTCTTGCGAACAGGCCATTTTCATTTCCAACATTGTTGCAAAAATTTTGACCCTTGCAACTTTGGTACATTTTCGCGGGACGTTCAAATCCGTTGAAATCGGAATAGTCTGAAGATGATATTCGAAGATTTTGGCGTTCAACAAAGTTGCTAACCGGATTCTGACTCCCCACGAAATCTCAACAAAGTTGCAAACCGAGTTTTTCTCTTGCGAACAGGCCATTTTCATTTCCAACATTGTTGCAAAAATTTTGACCCTTGCAACTTTGTTACATTTTCGCGGGACGTTCAAATCCGTTGAAATCGGAATAGTCTGAAGATGATATTCGAAGATTTTGGCGTTCAACAAAGTTGCTAACCGGATTCTGACTCCCCACGAAATCTCAACAAAGTTGCAAACCGGGTTTTTTTCTTGCGAACAGGCCATTTTCATTTCCTACATTGTTGCAAAAATTTTGACCCTTGCAACTTTGTTACATTTTCGCGGGAAGCTCAAAACCAGTATGTAAACTTATCAACTATTATGTGTGTTGTGTGTTGAGTGCTGTGTTGCAAGTGTGATAGTGTTGTAAGACTGCTAGTATTGTGTGGGTGGCAGCGTAGTAAGTGTGATAGTGTCGTAAGTGTGAAAGGGAATTTCGTGAAAGTGAAGGTGTGAAAAATATGTAGGAAAAATGTAGGAATTGTTTGAAATGATAAATAAAATTGAAGTTATACATTATATACGGCTTTATTTTTTTTTATACACCCTACATGTTGCCACTATTCCTGTATTATCCTATATTACAGTTTCACAGCGTTTCCTCACAATTGCTGTGTTACCACGCTACATCACTTCATAGTTCTCAATTTACATTCCACACTTCACATTCTACACTGCACATTCCATACTGCACATTCCACACTTCACATTCCATACTTCAAACATGAAATTAGCCTTCCCGTGATATCTCAACAAAGTTGCAAACCGAGTTTTTCTCTTGCGAACAGGCCATTTTCATTTCCAACATTGTTGCAAAAATTTTGACCCTTGCAACTTTGTTACATTTTCGCGGGGCGTTCAAATCCGTTGAAATCGGAATAGTCTGAAGATGATATTCGAAGATTTTGGCGTTCAACAAAGTTGCTAACCGGATTCTGACTCCCCACGAAATCTCAACAAAGTTGCAAACCGAGTTTTTCTCTTGCGAACAGGCCATTTTCATTTCCAACATTGTTGCAAAAATTTTGACCCTTGCAACTTTGTTACATTTTCGCGGGACGTTCAAATCCGTTGAAATCGGAATAGTCTGAAGATGATATTCGAAGATTTTGGCGTTCAACAAAGTTGCTAACCGGATTCTGACTCCCCACGAAATCTCAACAAAGTTGCAAACCGGGTTTTTTTCTTGCGAACAGGCCATTTGCATTTCCTACATTGTTGCAAAAATTTTGACCCTTGCAACTTTGTTACATTTTCGCGGGAAGCTCAAAACCAGTATGTAAACTTATCAACTATTATGTGTGTTGTGTGTTGAGTGCTGTGTTGCAAGTGTGATAGTGTTGTAAGACTGCTAGTATTGTGTGGGTGGCAGCGTAGTAAGTGTGATAGTGTCGTAAGTGTGAAAGGGAATTTCGTGAAAGTGAAGGTGTGAAAAATATGTAGGAAAAATGTAGGAATTGTTTGAAATGATAAATAAAATTGAAGTTATACATTATATACGGCTTTATTTTTTTTTATACACCCTACATGTTGCCACTATTCCTGTATTATCCTATATTACAGTTTCACAGCGTTTCCTCACAATTGCTGTGTTACCACGCTACATCACTTCATAGTTCTCAATTTACATTCCACACTTCACATTCTACACTGCACATTCCATACTGCACATTCCACACTTCACATTCCATACTTCAAACATGAAATTAGCCTTCCCGTGATATCTCAACAAAGTTGCAAACCGAGTTTTTTTCTTGCGAACAGGCCATTTTCATTTCCTACATTGTTGCAAAAATTTTGACCCTTGCAACTTTGTTACATTTTCGCGGGGCGTTCAAATCCGTTGAAATCGGAATAGTCTGAAGATGATATTCGAAGATTTTGGCGTTCAACAAAGTTGATAACCGGATTCTGACTCCCCACGAAATCTCAACAAAGATGCAAACCGAGTTTTTCTCTTGCGAACAGGCCATTTTCATTTCCAACATTGTTGCAAAAATTTTGACCCTTGCAACTTTGGTACATTTTCGCGGGACGTTCAAATCCGTTGAAATCGGAATAGTCTGAAGATGATATTCGAAGATTTTGGCGTTCAACAAAGTTGCTAACCGGATTCTGACTCCCCACGAAATCTCAACAAAGTTGCAAACCGAGTTTTTCTCTTGCGAACAGGCCATTTTCATTTCCAACATTGTTGCAAAAATTTTGACCCTTGCAACTTTGTTACATTTTCGCGGGACGTTCAAATCCGTTGAAATCGGAATAGTCTGAAGATGATATTCGAAGATTTTGGCGTTCAACAAAGTTGCTAACCGGATTCTGACTCCCCACGAAATCTCAACAAAGTTGCAAACCGGGTTTTTTTCTTGCGAACAGGCCATTTTCATTTCCTACATTGTTGCAAAAATTTTGACCCTTGCAACTTTGTTACATTTTCGCGGGAAGCTCAAAACCAGTATGTAAACTTATCAACTATTATGTGTGTTGTGTGTTGAGTGCTGTGTTGCAAGTGTGATAGTGTTGTAAGACTGCTAGTATTGTGTGGGTGGCAGCGTAGTAAGTGTGATAGTGTCGTAAGTGTGAAAGGGAATTTCGTGAAAGTGAAGGTGTGAAAAATATGTAGGAAAAATGTAGGAATTGTTTGAAATGATAAATAAAATTGAAGTTATACATTATATACGGCTTTATTTTTTTTTATACACCCTACATGTTGCCACTATTCCTGTATTATCCTATATTACAGTTTCACAGCGTTTCCTCACAATTGCTGTGTTACCACGCTACATCACTTCATAGTTCTCAATTTACATTCCACACTTCACATTCTACACTGCACATTCCATACTGCACATTCCACACTTCACATTCCATACTTCAAACATGAAATTAGCCTTCCCGTGATATCTCAACAAAGTTGCAAACCGAGTTTTTTTCTTGCGAACAGGCCATTTTCATTTCCTACATTGTTGCAAAAATTTTGACCCTTGCAACTTTGTTACATTTTCGCGGGGCGTTCAAATCCGTTGAAATCGGAATAGTCTGAAGATGATATTCGAAGATTTTGGCGTTCAACAAAGTTGCTAACCGGATTCTGACTCCCCACGAAATCTCAACAAAGTTGCAAACCGAGTTTTTCTCTTGCGAACAGGCCATTTTCATTTCCAACATTGTTGCAAAAATTTTGACCCTTGCAACTTTGGTACATTTTCGCGGGACGTTCAAATCCGTTGAAATCGGAATAGTCTGAAGATGATATTCGAAGATTTTGGCGTTCAACAAAGTTGCTAACCGGATTCTGACTCCCCACGAAATCTCAACAAAGTTGCAAACCGAGTTTTTCTCTTGCGAACAGGCCATTTTCATTTCCAACATTGTTGCAAAAATTTTGACCCTTGCAACTTTGTTACATTTTCGCGGGACGTTCAAATCCGTTGAAATCGGAATAGTCTGAAGATGATATTCGAAGATTTTGGCGTTCAACAAAGTTGCTAACCGGATTCTGACTCCCCACGAAATCTCAACAAAGTTGCAAACCGGGTTTTTTTCTTGCGAACAGGCCATTTTCATTTCCTACATTGTTGCAAAAATTTTGACCCTTGCAACTTTGTTACATTTTCGCGGGAAGCTCAAAACCAGTATGTAAACTTATCAACTATTATGTGTGTTGTGTGTTGAGTGCTGTGTTGCAAGTGTGATAGTGTTGTAAGACTGCTAGTATTGTGTGGGTGGCAGCGTAGTAAGTGTGATAGTGTCGTAAGTGTGAAAGGGAATTTCGTGAAAGTGAAGGTGTGAAAAATATGTAGGAAAAATGTAGGAATTGTTTGAAATGATAAATAAAATTGAAGTTATACATTATATACGGCTTTATTTTTTTTTATACACCCTACATGTTGCCACTATTCCTGTATTATCCTATATTACAGTTTCACAGCGTTTCCTCACAATTGCTGTGTTACCACGCTACATCACTTCATAGTTCTCAATTTACATTCCACACTTCACATTCTACACTGCACATTCCATACTGCACATTCCACACTTCACATTCCATACTTCAAACATGAAATTAGCCTTCCCGTGATATCTCAACAAAGTTGCAAACCGAGTTTTTCTCTTGCGAACAGGCCATTTTCATTTCCAACATTGTTGCAAAAATTTTGACCCTTGCAACTTTGTTACATTTTCGCGGGGCGCTCAATAGCTTACCTGAATACTTACCATATTTTGCGTGATCATGAGGCGATTGGTTCTTAACACTAGAGCAATGTAGAAGTAGTGTGACGTGATGTGTTGAAATCAATAAAGTTTGAAAGTAGGGAATGGTATGTTTAAAACAGTGCGTTAATGTAAAGATTTTTAAAAACAGCTCAGTGTGGAAGGATCATTTTAGATGTTCTTTTTATCATGTCTTTTATATATAACTTGGAATCGGAAGGAGCAAGTAGTGGAAGGAAGGCTCGTTAAATAATAATAGTCTTTTATTCCTTAACTGCATTTTATTGAAATAAGTGAAATGCGATACAATCAAATCTTACAAATGCGTTCGTAATATAGTAGATGTAGTCTTATTCCAACCGACTCGCGGGTCACACGTAGTGCCAGAGCACTGTGACTTATTTTCAATAGCAAAAACAGTATTTTATATTTGTTCTTAACTTTCCTGAAGATGATCTAAACCAAGATCGAAACGTCGAAAGCTTATATAATTATAATTGCAAAATAGCTTGTTTTTATTGTTTTAAATTGACCGATCCTGTGCGCCGAAATCATATATAATAGTAGATGTATGTACTTCATAATTTAGGTAGATCCGAAATGCAGCAAGTGATCGCTTTTAACGCCTTTTATTCCCCCAAACCCATGTTTCAGGCCAGATTGTGTCGGTATACAGCGCGCGGCATTACTCGTGTCTACTCCTGTAACATTTTTTCGACATCGATTTTACGCATTATAGTAAAGAAGAATGTAAACTATTGTAAATGAAAAAGAGAGGGAAGTTGTACGAAATGTTTGTACGGGAAGTTGTACGGGATGTTTGATCGAAATCCCACGAGAGAGAAAGAAATACACACCATTTCACTCCTGACAGCTCTGTTCTGGTGGATTCTGGTTAAGAATGGAAATAGTGATTTTTTATCTTGAGTGAATTTGCTTTTCGTGATCATAATTCTTAACATTGATTGAATAATTTTTTATAAACTACATCAATATAGCTTGTGTTAGAGTCAAAGCGTTACTTGAGCGCAATTCAGCGAATTTATACATCCTCTACTAGTCAATGTATGCACACATTGATTTGATTGGCTAAAGTATACACATATTTTTTAACTAAAGTGAAGAAATATTCATTATATATAATATACATCTGAACTTGTATAAGAACATTTGGGAATGTTTTAAGAGAAATTGGGGTTATGTGACGCCTGTAAAAAAACAGTTATGCTCTCCACCCATCAGAAGCGATCACGAAAAATCGGTTCGCATAGTCTCCCATCTTGGCGTTGATTGGTTTGGCGTCACGGCGTCATCACGCGCATGCTCAGATCGCCATCTTGAGCACATTCTCATTGGTGTGAAGTAGTGTGAAGATCATTTCACGCGCATAGTTTTCTATAAGTTGGCTACACTGGAGGCTGCTCTGACTGCACTACCAAAAATCGCAGTGCGAGAAAGGTTGCACTAGTGCGGTGTATTCTGTTCATCCGAATACGAAGTTTGCACTACACCAGGGCAGTTCTTGGCGCCGAATACGATACAAGATTGCTCGTATGTAAAATCCTTTGTAATCGTGCCAGAAAACCCTAGAAAACATGCTGCACTGGCACGGTGCTGAGGCAGCACCGGCATAGCGCGAAACTGCGCCAGTGCAGTGCCAGTGCGTGTCTGCCGAATCCGCTATAAGACTATTCCGTGCAGCCGATGCCGCGAGCGAAAAAACCCCAGAGCCGAGCGAGAGGGAACGAAACAATTGACACGAAGTTGTCGTCGTCTCTTTCGTTCTCTCACTTTCGACCGAAGGATTCCAAGAAATGGTGGGGATAGTGAGCGGGATTATAACGCATGGTAAAAACGCGACACTAACGACGAATTACTGTATTTGTACAGTTCATCATCAGAAGAACGCAATAATTTGGAGGAACGGTTGATGGAAATGGAAAAACAGTTAAAGCAAGAGAAGAATAAATCTGATATTCTTCGCTTGCAAGTACGGGCGAAGTGCAGAGTAATCAAACATTTAAAAGCTAAACTTTCTTCAGGCAGTATAGATGATACATCTTGCAATTTATAACTTGCACGAGCTTTGAAGAAATATCATTTTTGAGCGCCGTAGTGTCTTGATATCCGAAATGCATTTTCGGAGAGAAATCCGCATGTGTCGTTGACAAATCGAGTCAAAGCGTAGCGTAGCGAAAGCCTATTTCAAACTCACACTTTAAACTAGTCGCACGTATGAAAGCACGCAACACACTTTTCAGCATTTCTCACGATTTCAGAGTAGTTCCTAAGTTGGACGCTGTTCATGAGCAGAGGTCGCTAAATTCAGTCCTTGAGTTATGGGTCGGTAATATAGTTTGGGTGGTGACACGAAGTCCCATAAGGTGATAGGTCTATTCTATACTTCGTCGATGACAAAGATAAGCCGGCGCGGCGCCGCATTCCAAGCCTCGACCACCAACTCAACGATGGCGTTAGTAGGCTCGATAGTAAAACGTTTAAGACGCGCCTTTGTAATCGTCTCGCCCAGACCGCGTTTAATTTCGGCCGCGAAACAATTACGAAGCATAACTGATCCAAGTCCCGTTGCGCCTAGAGAAATCGATTACCAGCTTTACCTAAGTAAGTAGTTTGTTAATGTGCCTATCCGCTTGCGATTGCAGCAAAAAAAAAATTAAGGTAGTGGGAAACGAAAGCTGCGACGAGCGTAAAAGGGGAGGAAACGGAGAATAAAATTGATCCCGACGGTATCGAGTGGGGAACGATGGAGGGCTCGAAAGGAAATGTATTCGCCGGAAAGGAGAGCGAAACGGGCCTCTGTATGTCGCTCGAGAGTCGAGGTTGCCCGCGCGAAAAACCGACGAGTACAAATCGAGCGATTATGCGGGAGACGTGACGCGTCGTTCACCGTGACGCGACGCGACTGTCTGCTCTTGGGGAACGCACAATTGGATTGATTTCGGTGATAAATCGTCCCTCGGCTCCGATTCACGTCCAAGCCAAACTCCACTCGCGGGAATATATTTTCTAAACCGGCTAGCACCTACGTGGATTTCTCGCGCTCGGAATTTAACGAGATCAGGGGATGAGGGGGGGGGGGGAGACGAAGCGCTGAACAGGAGGCTGACGACGCGGAAAGTTACGGAAAATCTCGGCATAATCGAAATGGAAGAGCAGCAACGATAGGGATCCCACGACGGGCAGAGGACAATAAAGAGTTTTAGGAGGCTGTGATAAAAAGACGATAAGTTGACACAAATAGTTGAAGTAATGATAATATCGGTAATAGGAGTAGTGGTGGTGGTCGTAGGAAGGAAGGAGGTAAGGAGGCGTGTGCGCGCGGTGGCATTGTAGATATCGGCATAGCACGCATACGCGTACGGGCCGCGACGCCGACGTGCGCGCCTCCAACTCCATAGGTACATACATATATCCAGAGTCGAGAGCGGTTATCACGAGACTGCGATTGGTAGTGCCCTCTGACCCCTTCGAAGCCATGGCTCCGCCTCTCGGTTACGCGCCTCAACGTGCAACCGTTAAAAACGCGCCTCTTTCGTTCGGCTCGCTCGCGGTCAACCTCATCTCACCCCCTCGTTCGCTGTAGCTGCAACTGCAACACGCAACGATCCCTCACGACGATTCATCCCTCGCTCCGCTTCTGCTCGTCCTCATTATTCTTGGTGAAAACGCTTCGATGTTTGCACTTGCGGAAATTGAGGGATCGCTTCCTGCCCACGGAGTGGCCCCTAATCACTCGAATCCCTAACAGCGTGTTTCAGCACTTTCAGCTGTACAAAACAAAATACAGCCGAAGAAAGGATTTTCAGTTGAAGATGTGGCGCGACAGAGAAGCCGTGCCCGGCTCGGCGGCAGGTCTCGGCTCTCGCGTTCGAGCTTCCGGAAACGCGTATCGTTAGTCGAGGAAGCTCGGTTGTCGGTAGACGAGGGACTTTCGACGGGCGAACCGAGTCTTTGTCGCAATTTATTGCGTGGGTCGCGAATACCAATTGAAACACAACGAACGCGCATTACTCCATCAAGAAACGGAAGACACGGAGCCCGGTTTACCGGGGCGCGTTCCCTTTGATCAGGGGCCCCGGCCGATTGCTTCGTAGTTCGTCAACGACGATCAACCAGCTAATCGCTCGATCGAATAGCTGATAGAAAGAAAAAGAAAACGTCAGCCCCGTACGGCCCAAGTTGTCCGCTGTTCCAGTTTTCGCTTTCACTCTTTCATTTGCGAACGGTGTTTTTAACCGTTCCCGTCGTCGTTATCGCGCGACGATTGGGAATGATAGAATAAAAAAAGACGGCTGTTTACTCGGTAGATCGTGACGCAATCGTGGACGCGATACCACGCTCGAGTATCTTCTCCGGTTGGTCCGTTTCGTGAATTTTTCAACACTCCGAAGCGTTGCGTTCTTCGACGATGGCTGCCAGTAGTGCCAGTGGTAGTTGAACGGCAAGATATTTTATTTCCTTCGCGGCAACCGAAAGCCCCGGAGAAAATTGGTACGGTTGTCTATCGATAAGCCACGTTCACGACTCGAGGGGAACGCGGGTGGTGAATAAGCACTCGTGCTCATTGCACATCCCTGAGACGGGCAACCTTACGATGTACCTACATGCCCGCGTGTACGCGTATAAGATTCGAACTGGGCCCGGCGAAGGGGTTATCGGAACGGGACCCGCCAGCGTATCTCTTCCATGGAAGCGATAAACTGGAGGAATACACCGATCCTAAGCCGGCCCAACTACCGCCGCATCGCGAGCATCGGACCCGCGCTGGATTCCTTCCAAAACTCATCGCCCTCGGTCCCCAACGAGAGGCCACGACCGCAAACTTTCCTCCCCGGGCCGGAAATACCCTATTGCACACGCTGACACGTAGGTAAGCGCACCGATAACGTTGCCCCGCGGCCAACCACCTTTACCTTCTCTCCCGCGATGGGCGACAACCACGAGCGAACCTTTTACCTTCCCCCTGGATCGTCGCTGTCCTCGATCTCGATTCGATTTCGTCCACGTTTACAGCGTCGAGAAAAGAATCGAAATTTTTGAACCGCAGCCAAACCGACTCTGCCTACCCAAAAAGGCTACTCGTCTTTGCCCACTCTCTCCCTCCTCCGTCTCTATCGCTCGCCGTTCCACTCTCTCGCTCTGTCTCGCTTTGTTTCCCCTGCCAAGTTAGATTTATCGAAATTCTAAGCATCCGGCTGGCTGGAGGCTCTCCGCGCGCACGCCACCGCTCGCGATCTTTTGCGAGCCACCCGGGCACAGTTTTTGCCTTTCCGTGCGCGCCTGCCCGGCTCGCCACGAACCCGTCTTCCCCGTGATTTATCCGCGATTTATACGCGCGCGCCTCGACAACTCGCGACACGAGCCAGGGGACACAGATCCGAGAGTTTGCCGGATCACCCCTACCAGCGATCCTTCAAACACCGATAACGTCCCTATCGATCCAACTATCCCGCGCATACCTAACATTCCCCTATATTTTATTCGTCAAACGTTGATGGAATCGAAACGATTTGCAACATTCCCTGGGATCTTTCTATCTACCTACACGCGAAAGCAAATGGATCGCGGAGTATTGTGCACGCGTTCCTCTACTGTTAATTACTTCAGCGACGAGGTGAAGGCAAGAATGGAAAAGGAGTAGAGGAGAGTGCAAAGGCAGGCGGACGAGCAGGAAGACGAGCCAGGAGGAAGGTTGGCAGGCAGGCAGGCAGGCAGGCAGGCAGGCAGCGAAGCGAGCAAGCAGCAGGGGAGAGGATAAAGAAGGATCGAAACGAGTCGCGTTCCTCGAGCGAGGGCACGCGGGGTCGCGCTCGCAGACGGAGGCATCGCCGTCACGTCGGCCAGAAATCACTGCCGTGCGTCGGGGAAAATTCGCTCGGCGATTGTTTATATTGAAATACGTTCGTGCAGGAATGCTCGGAAACGGTCGGGCTGGGTAGATCGCGCTCGGACGGATCAACGTAAGCAGGCTCTCTTACGAAAAAGAAGTCGCCACTGCCACCGAACCATTCGTAGAATTCCTCCAACTCTCGAGCTCCCAGCTTCGCCCTCTCCCTTAACTCTTCCTGCTCGTCCCTGGTCTCGGACCCCAGCTCTTACACCGTTGATAGACTTACAAGAGAACAATTTGGTCGGCGAGCGACACCAATGCGTTTCGTCTCTTGCAAAGAAAATAGTTAAACAGTTGTTGCGTTTACTCACCTGCAATTCTCGTCGATCAAGCCCTCTGGAACATATACCCACTTGTATGAAAGGATAGTATATACTTTGTCTTATATTCGTACATTCGTAGCTGCGTTTATATTTATAATCATATTTATATTTGTATTTATATATATGCATATATATTAATTATGTACAGGTTTTTATACAAAAATGTTCTCGCGCCTTTATACATAACTCTGTATAGATATCTTTTTCGTTCTACGTACACATCCAACGATAACGCAATTCGTGCTCGGTATAATACAATTTTCCCGTTCCGACGAGCAACCGCGCTCAACCGGGATCTGTTCGAAGCAATATTCACGTTAACTGTTCAAATCAAAAATCCTGGCGTTCCCGCCCGATTCGCCAATTTCATTCCCTCGATTCCACGGAATTCAAGCCCGCTCCACTTTCGCTTCTTTGGATTCCGGTCGAGACGCGTCTCTTTCTCGCTGTAGGTGTCACGTGTGATGGTGGTGGTGGCGATAGTGTGTATTTGTGAGAGAGTGTGTGTGTGTGTGTGTGTCGCTTTTAAGAAACGATCGCTGCTTAAAAATATTAGAAATATCCCATATACCCCTAAATGGTACTCTAAGTAACTAGCTCGACATTGCCACATTTATCGTAACGTAGTATTCAAACACTTTGTTTCTCTCTTAAATGATCCGTCGTCCTCTTGCTCGCACAAATCCCATACATACAGCATACAACGCACCGTGCTCCGGTAGTATCGTACAGTATTTATAGAGTAAAAAAAGCACCGTCTCGAAAAACCGGATTTCAAATTTCACGTATATACGTACATATGTATATCACATTGCATCCGCAGAGTCTCCTCGGTATCGTTCCCCTCCGATCCACCTACGCGCGCGATCGATCGCTCGAAGACCGAGCGACGAGCGGCCTGCGACCAGCAACGTTTTGCGAAAGAAAAATATATGGGTATTTGCCTGCGCATCGTCGCGTCGTCGCGTCGTCGCACCGTCGCACCGTCGCACCGTCGCACCGTTTCCGAATGCTCTTCCACATTTATTCGCTACCTATTTCGATAAGGAAACATCGTCACGATCCAATTTCCTCTGCCACGCGAAACGAAGCATCCTGCGGAGAAACGAACGCTTTCGGGCTCGATCGGAGGATCGATTCGATTCTGCTACGCGTCGCAAACCTCGACGGGCGTTGGGGAGTCAATCTTCAAAGGAATCGTGTATATTATATAATTACATCGAACAAATACACGGTGAGATCGTCGTACGTTCGTTCGTTGCTATCGCGCCGTCGTCGCCCGTCGGCGGAGGCTCGCAGAGACGAAAGGCGAAAGGAGATCGTCAGGTAACGTCCACGTTATCGCGACTCGCGCAATTTGCAGGCAAATCGTCGTTCGATGCGTAACTGCGCGCGCTGCTTGTCGAGGAAACGGGGACGACAAAGCCTAAACAACGCCGACAGGTTCCCTCGTATCACGCATTTCGGATAAATCGGTTCGAAAAACTAAACAATACAACGAAACGATTGGGATTAAACTTTAGAATACAGAAGATCTTAGCCTCCTATGCAACGATCGTCCTCGCGGAGAAGAACATAATTCTGTTAATAAATAAAACACAAAAACAAGTCGTAAAATTCACTTAATTCTTACGCTCCTTATGCACACGCATACGCATACCTACGCTACGATTTATATTCTTTCGAAGAATAATAAATAATGTGCCAGCCGCTCAACTTTCGCGTTCTCTCCCACCGTTGGCGCGTTAATCGTTTACAAACAACTGGTCCTTTATTTCTCGGGAATAACTACTTTAGCGACAAAATTCATGGAAGTCGTCGTGGAATTTAGTCGAGCGATTTTATGGTATTTAGCGTGTCCGCCGAATTCACGAGACACGCGAGAAAATCACTGTAGGTATCTACCTGGCAACGCATAAACCGGATATCGATTTAAATAAAGGGGAATTTTTTCTCGTCAGCTTAGATCGTTCCCCCGACGCAGGGTCGTTAAAATCGCGTCGCGAGCTATTAGCTATCGGCGACGCACGACTCGTTTAAAATAATTATTAAATTTCTCTACGCTCACATTGTTCACAACGAAAAGCTCGAAAGCTATGTAAATTTCAGATAAGAAACAAATAGGAAACGTCTGTACGAACAATAACGATAGCTTATGAATACGATACCTACACTAGAACGAGGGACCCCTTTTCCGGAGGGAGCTATTAATTATTAAGTAGTCCGGATATCGGAGAAGGAGTAAAGCTGCAGACGCCAAGCAACTGGCCGAACAAAATTTCCGCGGAAGCGAACGAACGAACGAAATGACGATATAGGTACGAACGGTCGACGACGTTACCTACCACAAACATTCTCCTACACCTGCAACCGCCGGTGCAAAATATACCAAAACTTGCCACCTTTCGCATCATTGAGACACATTTTCACTGAAACGGGAATTTACTGCTAGTTAACACGTTGGACGAACTCTACAAGACGCGGGTTAAGAGCGGTAAGACGGAGTTGGGTAGAACAACAGCTCCCAAACGCCT
This sequence comes from Andrena dorsata, assembly GCA_929108735.1. Classification (NCBI taxonomy): domain Eukaryota; kingdom Metazoa; phylum Arthropoda; class Insecta; order Hymenoptera; family Andrenidae; genus Andrena; species Andrena dorsata. The sequence goes on along the minus strand of OV815488.1, from coordinate 76,820,713 downwards.
CGCCATCGAACGCAACGCAACGCAACGCAACGCAACGCAACGCAACGCAACGCAACGCAACGCAACGCAACGCAACGCAACGCAACGCAACGCAACGCAACGCAACGCAACGCAACGCAACGCAACGCAACGCAACGCAACGCAACGCAACGCAACGCAACGCAACGCAACGCAACGCAACGCAACGCAACGCAACGCAACGCAACGCAACGTAAGCTTAAACACGTAACAGGATAATGAGAGGGTTCCGTGGAAAGTAAGGTTTCGCGTTTGACAGACGCGTTGACGGTGGATCGGGATGGGCAGAGATCTCGAGGAGAGGAAGATTGCGAGATTCCAAGCCACGCGTCTTTTAAAGGCGGCGAGAGAGCAGGGAAGAGGGGTGAAATTCTCGGGAACGCGGGCAGTAACGTACTTTGGAACGAGACGTCAGAACGAATGACTAAGAGTTTCGGCATGACTCGACTAACGGCAATTACTCGACTCAGAGATCGATGCGAGATACCCACGGAAGATCTAGCAGATCCCCCGCCGTCGATTACAAATGCTAATTTATGATTTCTTCGCGCCGAGTCCCTCTCTCGCTCGCTCTCTCCTCCAACCCTCTTGGTTCCAATTTCTCTTTCATCTCTGTCAGCGCGACCGTATCCCGTACTGTGGCAGCGCGGCAGAAGACGAGAATCGAATGGTTCCACCGATTACGTGAGCGTCGCTCGAAATAAAAGAGTCGCGGAAGAGAGGTCGGCGCGCGGGGGACTGCGCTCGCGCTCGTTTTTATCTGCTCCGTTCGATCAGTTCGGGTGCGCGCGGCTGAAAAAGGGATTTAAACGCGGCCGCCGCGATTCCGGCCGTCCGGCTTGAAAAGCCAGTTGGCGCCTCCGATTCTTCGCTCGAGCAACGTCTTTATCGCGGCTTTCGTTCTCTCCGCCCTTCTTTTCTCTCGAGCCTGTTCTCCCGTGACGCGCGGCGCTTCGTCTCATCCGCCCACTTTTCTTTCTGCTCCTCCTGCCACCATCGTGCAGCAACAACGTGCAACACCTCGTGCACCTTCGTGTTAATCACCGCTCTCCATTCTCCTTTCGGCCCCCATCCTCCTCCGTTCAAAGTCCAACAGTCATCATGCAACACGGGAAATTAGTTGGCCGCGCATGCCCCTCGCGGGACAGATTCCCCCGTCGAAGCTGGTCTCAGCGACAGCTCCTGGCTCCCGGCCCCCGGCTCGCGGCTCCTCGGCACCCGAGTTTGGTAGCAAAGAATTATTCTAAGTAGGTTGCCCGAAACTCGAACGTCGTTCGACTTCGTAATTGACGTTGTACGTACGTATCGGTGGCTCGACGATGTGCCAGTATTGAACTACGTTGGTCGCGTTGGCACATGATTGTACGATTAATGCGCGTATACGTGGAATCGCGAGAAATCCTGGCTCCCATTGAACTTCGAAAGGCAGTACGAGACGGCGCAACAGCTTCCGAATATCGTTTCACCCAACGCCAACCACAGTCTATTGCTTTTCGTTCGTAGTCGCGCCTTCGTCTCGATCCCCTGCTCGATCGTTTCCACTGACTCGGCGACCGACGCGCAAGTTCCTTCGCGTTCCAGAGGAGAGCGATGCTCTCGCTGGGCTTGCACGCCAAGCGTTCCCGAGCCTGGTCGAGGACGTGGGGCGGCCGCAGTTTCCCGGGCGATTGGGGCTCTCGCGAGGCATCGGTTTCCAGATCGAGCGTGCAGAGCGAGGCGCGACCCGACGGCGCGCCGCTCGAACGGAGTTCGCAGGGAAGGTCGAGCGGCAGCGTGGGCGATCGAAATTCGATTGGACCACGGGACGAGACGGGAAGCGACAGTATTACGCGGAAGCTAGCTGTCGCCAGACAGAATGTCACATCGTGCTCATGTACGGCCAGTTGAAGCTGCTACCGCTCAGCAGCATGTCCCTGATGAGCGTCTCGATCGGCGTTTTCCCGACGAGTCGGACGAAAAACAGCTGCTCGATCACCTGCGAGGACACCGTTCTCAGTGATGGCAGCCGAAGCAGCAGCTTGCCGAACCTCGTCGGCTGATTCGGGTACTGAGTCCTGCAGTATTCCTCCAGGGCGCACTGCGACTTCTCCTGAAGGGACTCGATGTGCGCCACGTCCGACAGTCCGCACGCATCTGAAACAGAACGCGGAGAACAACTCGTTAGACGATCCGATTCCACACACTTTCCTTCCTCTGCAGGAGAGTGGAGTCGTGGCCGCGCGGGCGCGGGCGCGGGCGCAAAGGGGGGGGGGGGCAGGGCGTTCGCAGGGGCGGACGGGACGGGGTTGCCGCGAAACGCGAAAGTCGCCCTCGGGCGAGCAGACACGCAGTCGGATGAGAATCGGGAGCCGTTGGAATGCGTGCCAACTAAGTAGCGGGACTCTCTGCCCGTGCAACGTGCAAACGTCGGACTAATCATGCGGGCTGTCCCTTGATTTCACCCTACCGCGCGAAACCTTCCGCCTTCGCAAAACTTCTCGCCATTGTTTTGCCTCCCCTACCGTCCAATATCCTCCACCGGCACCCTTCCTTCTTTCCCGCCATCGACACGCTTCAACCTCCAACTACGGCTTGCCACGCGGAATTCGGAAGCCGTACCGCGCTGCGCGACAGCCCTACTGTTCGAGCACCGATCGACACACGCTCCATCGAACGGTTAATCGTTTCGGCTTCCGCGTCTCTTCTCCCATCCGTCCTCTTCGCCGCGACGGTCCCACGATCCATGGAACTGCCCTTCCTCCACTTCGGTCCTCGGCCACCGTGGACGTGGAGGTCTCTTTCGGAATGCAAATCGCATTATTTCCATACGTACGCGTAATGGGCCATTACGCGCACGTGGCGACCGGGCCGCAAAGCGCAAAGGAATGCGCCGATAGCTCGTATCGCGTCCGCGTGGGTCGCACGCGGCACGCGCCACTGCCATTTTTCTCCTCCTTCGGCCCTTAGCGCCCTCTCCCGCAATGATAAGCTCCCCCACCCACCGACTTGTAGGTATTGATTCCCGATAACGATTCCGGAACACCGCGCCTGGCTATTTCCACCGATTTTTCGCGTAGCTACAGTTTCGCGCGTCGTACTCTCGATCTTGCTTGACTTCTGTCCGCTAGGTCAACCTCGACGAGAAGCTAGGAGATATACGTGGATATTAGTTTCATTTACGATCGACGAGGGTTCAATTAAAGCAAACCGCAAGGAATCCGCCAACGCGCGACCAATAAACAAACCGTCGGGATTGCCTCTCGGATGTCGTCAGCGCCAATTCACCGCATCAATTCGAATAATGCCGTTGAGTGGCGTCTCTGCTACTCCACCCCCTTTCCCCTTGGACACTCGATCACGATTTCTCCTACCCCGTTGCTTCTCCGCGCGTTAACCGGCTAAATGCTCTGGCGCCTCGTTGACCAGCCTCACCGTAAATTAACCGATTTTAAACTCCAACGTGCCTTTCTCATTCTCTCTACACTCATCGTCTTCTGACTTCTCCCTTCGTTGTCATTCCGACAATTAAATGAATTAACCCGCGAGCGAACGCGCCGCGTGCATTTCTCTCCCAGTTATTTATACATGCGAGTAGATGTCTCGTCGAAAATCATTCGAATCCTACCGTCTCCTCCGTTCATCGTTTCCTCCACGGCAACGGATAGACCTAACATATTCGTGTGCGTGAAAATTCAATAGAACTGCACAAGAAATGGTGGTGATATCGACGAACTTTTATAAAAGAGGAGAAATTCGATTATAATGAAAATGTTAAGTCCCACTGCCATAGGTAGTTAGTTAAGTAGTAGGTATAGTAGCGACGGAATAGTATTCTATTCCGAATCGATAGCGGCAACGCATGTAAATGCGAAACGAGAGTGGTATGGGGACCCTAAAGGTCTAAAACACCCAAGCAATGTGACAGAAATTTACATTGGATGTTTGGTTTACCCTATAGCTAGTCTACACCTTGTCTGCAATGTAACTTATACATAGATATAGTCGTAACGAGATTGCGGATTAGAGCGCGGTAAACTATAGTCGGCGCGACGCGCGTCCTATCCCGACGAAACGATGCTTTTCGTCTCTCACCGTTCAATCCAATACTTTTCGCGTAGGTAAAGACTGTAACGAGTGAAAGGTCGCGAAGCTCGCCGCGTACGCGCACGGTGATCGAGCTCCTCTTCTCTCCGGACGAGGAGCAATCGTTTAGGATCGTAAACGTAAGAGAGAAATGGCCCCGGCGGAGGTCCTGCAAGGAGAGCGGGCATTGCAGTGCGGGGGTGGAAGAGAACAGACGGGGCGGGAAGGAAGAAGAGGTGACCGGGGAGAGAAGAGAAAGACAGTGGCAGGGATTCTTTCATGCCCTTCGGAAACGTCATATAGCTGTCTGGTGGCGCGGAGGCAATATTTCACGCCGGTAGGTCCGCCTGTCCCCCTTTCCATCCTTCGTTCCTACACTTTTGAAGGAGTTTTTACGGAGTCTCTCGATCTTTAATCACAGCTCGACCTTCCATTGTCGGTGACGTCACCTCCGACTCCGAAAGGGTGTTCGGGGGGATGCTTTGTGTCGAGCTGCGCCGATCCCTCTCCGCGTCATTTGTCTCTGGATGCCTTATTTGTACGCGCATACAGTGAAACCGCGCGAACGCATTGGGTAGTGTAAAGGAGACGGGGCCGACTGGAGCAGAACGAGAAACGGATAAATCGGTGCGCGACGAGAAAAGTCAAAATGGGAGAAAGGCGTGGGGACGGAGAAATCTGCGGGAGGAAATCGGGACGGAGAAAGAGCAGAGGCTTCGACACGGATCGAACGAGTTTCCTTGCACCGTTTAAAGTTTAAAACCTCGGTATAAGGTTTCCGGTCGAACGGTCGACGCGAGACGGGCCGCGAAATCTCCAGCAATCTCCGCGAGACGACGATTCCTAAGACCTCCCCTGCTCGCAAGGAGAATCGTTCCATCGATTCGTAAAACCGTGGGATTATCGCGAGAGGACGCAACGTAAGCCGAATGTAATACCTATACCTAAGTAAGTAGGAAGAACGCTCGGTTATGCGGATAAAGTAAGACCGCCTATCGATCGTGTCCCGGGACAAACTTTTTTTAAATATTCTGTCGCGACGTAGTCGTTCAAGTACTTACGCGAACGAGCGATCTGCAGCGGTATTCGAGACGAACGATTCCTGGCGCAGGAATTCGATAAGATGCGATTCCTTGGGCGATTAAGGAAATAGGTACGTACCTATATCTAACGCAGAGAATATGGAAGAAATGAAAATCTCCTATTTCTCTCTAATATGTACCTGCATATTGTACTTATAGAATTTAGTAGGAGTTCCTTAGCCGCGCCTCTAAATCCATTAGATATGTAAGTAGTAGATATCCACTTATTCCACGGTTCGAGATTCAAAACGCATGTAGGATAAACTGTACTAATGCTGGCACTGCACTAATCATTGGCACTCCTGATTAAAAAGTAAAATATTAAGAAGCACAAGCTTAGAAAGTACTTTTTTACAATTTCTTATTTTTCTTTCACAACAACACTGCAAAGTCCAGTAGTTGAACTACACATTTTACATCTGGCAACACCACAATGTGGGACAAAGAGCTGAGGTTTAGGTGTTTTCTAAAAATTTTGATAAGGGGTAGGTAACCATATTTTGTTGCTTTATAACTAAATAATGTATTGAAATGCAAATTTACTAAGTATTGTAGGTATTTAATAATGAATGAAATAGTCTGTTAAAACACTTTAAACTTTGTTTTTAACTACATATATTTTCCTATACAACCTCAAATTTTAGGGTGCCAGTGATTGTACTTTCATGCCTATTTTTGTTTTTCATTGAATATTTTTAAAATAAAAGACTTAACAGGTACTCGAGATATTTTATTGTAATAAGGAATCCATAAACATTTATAATAACTGAAAATTAAGACCATACAAAAGCTTCAGAAAAAAATATAGACATTCCAATTGGGATTTCGGCTTAGGGTGCCAATCATTGTACAGTTTACCCTACAATGTACCTACTTACAAGGGAACACCGCGAACCCGGACTCACCGATTGGAACACAACTTTGTGGGTTTTTAGAGTGACTCAAAATAAGAAGAACGGTGTATTTCATTTGGGCCCTATCGCTCTTTAAGGGGGTGAAAACTAACCTCAAATTCAAATTGGTACTTCCACTGTTTCGCGTATAACTCTCAAAGTACAATAGACAGAAAAAAATGTTTCGAAACAAAAGTTTAATGCTGCAAAAAGCGCTGCAAACTTGTGTTAACAAAATTTTGAAAAAGTTTTTTTCGTTCAGGTATATTTTTAATCTCTTTTCACAATTTTGTTAACGCAACTTTGTAGAGCTTATTGCATCATTAAACTTTTGTTCGAAACATTTTTTCTGCCTATTGTATGTTGAAAGTTATACGCGAAACAGTGGAAGGGCCAACTTGAATTTGAGGTTAATTTTCACCCCTTTAAAGGGCGATAGGGCCCAAATGAAGCACACTGTTGTTCTTGTTTTCAGTCACTTTAAAAACATACAAAGTTGCGTTCCAAACGGTGTGTCCGGGTTTGCGATGTTCCCTTGTTAGATACCTATATACATCCGCTTGTGAAACTGTTGATCGGAACGTCCGAATTGGGAAATACTATCAGAGCGCCATCTACTTCAGTAAGCTCTGTAATCGGGTCAATCGCGTTACAGGACTGGTGTCACACAAGTATCGAAATATTGCAATAATGTTTTTGTCATTAAATAGTCTGTTTTTTACAAAATCGATCATCAAAGCCGAAATTCTCAATACTGCCCTATTACATGTGACAACTAACCCGATTGAACTGCTTTAATTTTCGCCACCAGATCGCGTAGCGGCAATAAGAAAATGCCAATAGTCGCGAGTTTTCTCGCCGTTAGCTTTTAACTTTCAATCTTTGAATTATCCAACAGCAATCGGACAATACTTTCCTAGGACGAAACGATGCTCGACGAAATCGCTGTTGCGGTGGTAATTACAAGTTTGATGTACGCGGTGGCGCCTCGGACTTCCTCTGGGACGGCCGCGATGGGTGGATTCGCGAGTTGGTATGCTCAACGGGGACAGTATATTTCCTATTCATCTAAAGTAGGTACCTACCTATAATTATCGCGGGAAAAAGTTTGCGCGTGATAGATGTCTCGTTGCTGGTTCACCGAGATCGAGGGTAGGCTAAAGTAAAAAGCGCTATTCTTGTTGAAGTGAAGTCTGCTCGCATCGTGGCATCCCTTCCGTAGAGAGGGTGAATAGGGAAGGAAGGGAAGAAAGGGGAGAGGCGGCAGAAGTTCTCGCGGGATCATAATGAGTGCAGAGATGGGGGCGCGAGCAACGATTATCATAACAAGGCTCGTATTTGGAGATGGGACGCCTCGTGCTCGTGCTCGTGCTCGTCGTCCCTATCTCCGGTACGCATCGGGCCACGACGCGACACGCATTTAATCGGCACCGGCATACGTGCCTCCTAGCTGCTACCTATACCTACACCAACCGTATAAGCGAACCATTTAGGACCTATATTGTCATGTTAACGACGACAATGCCAATCCCATTAGGCCATTCGGGTTACGTGTCGAACCTTTAGAATTTAGAACTTTAGACCCAACAACAAGGAGCCCTTCTCGCTGTCACCGAGACGGGACCGGGGCCGGGGCCAGGTCCTCGCGACCTTTCTCCTCTTTCATTTCTTTCGCTCTATCGCTTCTTTAGATCCTACAATCTGCTCCGATTTTCGACTACCACCTCGATACTCGATAACTACGCGATAGCTGAGCGAGGCTTCCATTATTTATCGGCCCCATTGAATCGGCGCGGCGCATCGCATCGCGCGAGAGTTGACGAGAGAACTATGTAAGTAGAGGTGGAAACGCCGCGAACCCTCTCAGACGGATTATGACACGCGGAAAGTTCACGACCTTTTGTCTGGTGTTACCCCCGATGGGCGAGCACCGGGGGTAATCCTCTAACTGGGCCGTTATGCCGTTGTTGACATTTAGCCCCCGCGGCTGCTCTCGAAACCGGTCCACGGCGTTACGCGCGCAACCCAGGCCAAACCGAGAGAGCTGCGGAACCAGAGGGCAGAAGAAATGAGACGGCCCGAAACGGGTAGGACCGTAGACGTGTAGAGTGGTAGGCCCACTGCCTATTCTTCTATTTCACGGCACGAGAGCCCTCGCGGACAGAGATCGGGAGGAACAGGAACAAGAACAGAAACAGGAACAGGAAGAGGTGGGGCGCTAGCAGGAAAAAAACTTGACCTTCGCGGTAGGTACCTGCCCTGATCTACCTGCGAATACAGAAGCGGCCGAGAGCCGAAACGCGAGAGGGGAGACTGGTCGGATATACGGCCTGATGGCTGGCGATGCTAGGTAAGCGACGGATTAAGCAAAAGCTTCTCCTAGTGGATAGCTAACGATAAATAGCGCGGCAATTGTTCTCCTTGTCTTCATCCTACGTTCTCGGTGCCCTTTGCGTTGTCACCTTCCAGCTTTCACCCTCTCCTACGATCGACCTTTAATCCAACGATTCCCCGAATTTTATCGTTCGCGCGGCAACCGGGGGACTAGGTACACCAAATTTCCTTCCCGTTAACGTGGCTACGCGGACCTCGCATTTACACCTGATTTCGCCGTGCTGGATCTCCGATTCCGGATTTATCAAGAAACTGTTCGAGCACTAAAGAAGCTGTCGCTATTCCAAAGCTAAAGATCGATAGGCATGGAGAGAATCCGAAAGAAGAGAAAACGAAGATCGTGGCAGAAGAACCATGGTAGCATTAAAGGCTGTTTAAAATAGCCTCTCGTTTGATTGTTTTCACCGCGGCTAGGGGGTTGTCCCGCTGCTCGTCCCCGCGAAACTATGAGAGAACACGAGGGGCTATTTCACGTGTCTGGGAAACAGAGGGACCGGTGCCGCGCGCGACCGCGACGCCGCGCCGGTCGTCCTACAGCCAATCTATTGATAAATTCACTGGCCACTGTAAACAATGCAGCAACAATGTCAATTATGCGGACGCCGATCGCGCGGCACACGCGGTAATTAATTGAATACGAGCGCGCGACTTTACGCCGTAATTAATTGCAACGGTGCGCGGTGGTCCGTGCGCGCGGAAACCCACCGTGTGCCGTGTACAGTGTACCTACGCTGTCGTTTACGAAAGCTCCTACCGCTTGCGGCTTGCAGCCTGCAGCTCCCCGTGATTTCGAGCTCGTTCGCCAATTCAAAACCCGATGAGGTAAACGGCCCAGTGCTTAAACAAGGCCCAATAATTACAAATTGAGAAGAAATTTAATTAATAATAACAGCTTTACTAATTTGCAACGTTAAAACTGTTCGAAATATAATTGCAAAACCTATTAGCTTTATACAGATACATTTATAAGCCTACATAACTGAATAATTATATCATGCAAAAATATTATTGTACAGTAAAGCTTCAACAGTTTTAATCTCGCTTCTTATGCCTCGTTCACATTAGTCAAGTTTACTGGCTTAAAGTGATTTGAACCAGTAAACTTGACTAATGTGAACCTGTCATTCACTTGACTTGAAATATCTTTTTAACTTTCTTTCAAATTTTCGTTGCCTGCAATGTTTCAAGGCAATTGGATTGGCGGCTGTAACCTGACTGTAAGCTGTCAAAAATTTGAAGTAGATTGCATAGTGAAGGTAGAGTTTGACGAACGAAACATGTTAGTTTCGTTTTGGCTGAAGGTGTGCGTGTAACGCGTATACCAGTCGGCTTACCATCGTGACTCTTGTACATACGTTCACACTATTCAAGTTGTATTTCAAGGCAAGAAAAGTTTGAACACTCTCTACTTCGCTTGAAACTTGAAAGGATATTTCAAGCGAAGTCTTTCTAGCGAAGTGAAGATTTCTACCGACTTGAAGTCAGTAATGTTAACAAATATTTCGCTTAAAACTTGAAAGAAAGTTAAAAAGATATTTCTAGTCAAGTGAATGACAGGTCCACATTAGTCAAGTTTACTGCTTCAGTCACTTGAAGCCAGTAAACTTGACTAATTTGAACGAGGCTTTACCTAATGGACTCAAGCAAGCGAGAGAATATTTTTGTTAAAGTTGTAATTAATTATTATTTTATCATTTTGGAAATAGTACAATTGTTTTGGATTTATTATATATTGAAGAATTGCAAATTAATTGGATCTCTTAATAATTTGTTGTTTTTAATATTGAAACTGTTGCGTTTATCTATTAGTACACGATAACATGACACGGACCAGTTATTAAACGCATGTTTAATGGTTATTTAAACACTGGTACTGACGCCAGTATTCAGTGACATTTTAAAATTATTAACATTTATTGTACCAAAGTAAGTATTTTTTGTATCCTATATATTTACGTTAATAATAACTAGGCACAAATATAATACTCTTAATCTCGTCATAATATTAACATAACCTAAAAGTTTTATAAAATACTTTTAATCATTTTCTCATGCCGAAGATTTAACGCAAATTTATTATAAATAAAATGTTTTCATTACCCCAAAATATTATCAGATTAATTTCTTTTCATTAACTCATAGAAATAGTTGAATTAAATATGTATTCAATAATTAGGACACTGATAATTAATGACTGGGACACGCTGTGAATTTCATTTAATTACTGGGCCATATGAAAAGTTTCATATTTTAATTAATTTAAAACTATTCCTTTAACAAATGTTGATTCATGTTATGTTATCTGAAAGTAGAGACTTTACGCTTTCGAATAATTATATTTAGTTATAATTTTATACTATTTAAATATAAAAGAAATTGCAATTATCTCAACTTCTTCCTTAACTGTTGCACCACTGGGCCATTTACTTTAGTCCAGTGAAATTAGGATCTGTCTTCGGAATAAATCCCAGCAAGCTAAATTTTTGTATGCGTCTTCATTTGGTCGTTTTAAACAATTTGTCAAAAGTACCCATCGATCCGATCGCTGCTAAAACTTTTAGCGAAAGATCATAATTTCACTCGGACTACTTAAGTGTATTATTTCTTACAAGGGAAGATGCTCACCTCGCAAATTAAAAAAAAATTAAAACTTTGGGGATGTGTAGAGGATAATATAGGTATGTATCGCGCATTTTTTGTTTGCTGCCCAAATTCACTCTAAGGGAGTGAAATTGAGACCTGAAAATCCATTTTTTTTTCGATTTCAAGAACTGTAATTTACCAAATGATAGTCCTAATTAAAAGAAGTAACTTTTTCCTGAACACTTTTCTTCTATTTTCTATAGTTCGCGAGTAATAATACCAAATGCAAAATTTTTCAAGGGTCAATTGCACCCTCATGGAGTGAATTTAGGCAGCAAACAAAATTGCGTTGTACTCACGATGACATCCCCTACATATTTACAAAGTTTCATAATTTTTTTAATTTCTGGGTATGAGATATTCCCTTGTCAAAACTATGGGGGTTGGAACTTGGTAACCCGACATACAAGAAAGTGGTGACTCCTACGAAAAAATGCATATAACCTTTTTTGTAAAGAATTTCCTGAAGTGTAAGTTTCATTCTATTTTTACGGCGCACAGTGGTCCGTCGATTAAGAAGCTAGCGGGACAAAAGTCGCAGTTCGTCCATAAATCATCAATTAGATGAAATTTTTTTAAAAACACCATCCACATTGTTTTACCACCCTTAAAACGTTCATCCCTCACAAGGGAAGATCCCCAACTCGAAAATTCCTAAAATTATGAAACCAAAAACTAAAAAATAATTATTTTCGCCTACTACAATTTCGATGGCGATATACTACGCATGCATGCAAAGTTTCGAGACAATTGGGTAGTTGGAAGTGGGTTGAAATTGAGTTTCTAGATTTAAACCTTACAAACAAACAGTTTAATAACGCAGAGTTGCAAATATTTGCAGCTGTAACTTGTCAATATGTATTCTATAAAGCAAACGAAACAAGACCCCCAAAAATTTCTAGATTCCACGAGGTTCCCGGATATCTAGAGCATTTCCAACGAAAGCTATTGAAAAAATCCACCATTTCTATGATCATATTTTAATTCTGTTCGTTGGAAATTAAAATATTCATGGCTGAAACTTCATTTACTACTTACTTGTACGTTTGCAATCCATTTTGTAAAATACTAACAATTTTAATTGCGATACAACGGAGCACTACTGATTTATTGCTGATTCTGATGCATTCTAACAAACTGTTACTAAGGGCCCGGCGCGAAGATGTTTGGACGGTCGTCACTTTTATAAAATACATACAAATTTGCATACCATATCATTCCGCTATCTTTGACTCGGTAGCTTGTGGTATGACAAGGATTCATTCATTTTGGATGGGACATGATTTTGGACTTTTGTCCCGCTAGGTCATCAATAAGACGGACCACTGTGCGGCGGTCGGATCGATGGGAACTTTCGACATATTATTTGAAACGACCAAATAAATTTAGCTTGCTGGAATTTATTCCGTAGCTTGTGCATATTTCTGTCTAATTTCACTGGACTAGGAATTCGTCTTATCGAACTACGAATTAACAAGCACAGAACGTTGCATTGAAAATAAAAAAGAGTGCCCCTGTGAATGACATCAATAGGTATTTGATGCTTGTGTTACTTACGGCAGGTATTAGCACAACACGAACAAGTGGCATTGCAAACATCCTCCCGTTAATAACAGTATTTACATTTACCTACAGCATTTCGAAGAGCGTAGCGACGGACGGGGCGGCGGGGACGCCGACGACGAAGGCGTCGAAGGCGACGAAGACGAGGACACGGCGCGGCGCGGCGTTCGTGCTCGTGCTCGTGCTCGCGCGCTCGCGGGATCGCGTGGGCGCGTAATATATTCTTGGGATAGACAATGTGCCGAGCACGTGGGCTATAGAAGCCAAGTCGACCGGACCCGAGGCCCCATAATGAAGCGTTGACGCGAGCATAAAACGAGCGCCGCTCGAGACAATGGAGTGATTGAGCGCGGGTAACGCCAAAGGGTTGCCCGCCGTCAACCCCGGGGTGAAAATGTCAGTAACCAAATGTCAGGCCTCGCCTCCAGCGCGCTCTACAACCATTCTCGTTTCCGCGCGACCTCTCTCCCCGGGCCCGCGTTCACCTACAACCTACAACCTACACGCTCAGTCGCTCGCTCGCTCGCTTCTCAGTCGCGCTACCTCATTTTCCCGCCACTTCTCTCGCTTGTCTCTTTCATCTTTTTTTTTTCTCTCCCTGCCTTCGGAATTTCCGAATGTTCGCGCGGTGGTCGTGGTCGCGGTCCCGTCGCGTCCGAAGCGATGAGAAATCGCGCCGCGACCGGAACTCGTATCTCCTTGCCGTTGCGCGAAATCCAGTTTAACGGCTCGCACTGTGCAAGCCGTAGACGGTAATTTTAAAGGCTCCCCCGTCTCGACCGGTAGTTGTCAAAGCGGGACGTAACGAAAACGTAATCGTCGCCAAGATACTTTGCCGCGACAAAGGGTTGTCGTCTACCCTCACCCTCGGCGTCGCCCCTCGCCCTCGTGAAAGATGGCTCGCGAGAAAATAACTCAGCTCGATGGTGCGGGCGCGGCGGTGCGGCTGAAACATCCTTCCGTATTATTTTATAGCTAGCAAGGATTTTTCCCTCGGTCCGCGGTCGAAAGATTGCTTCCTCTGCTAGCGCAATGCCATCATTTTCGGCTCGTCGGCTCGTCAGGTCGTCGGATCGACGCGAACGAGAACGTTTCGGCTGAAGCGTTCCTTTGACGCGTCGCAGAACGGGTTAAGTGGGTTTTGCTCGTACGGCATCGACTCTTTCAACGACGTTTCGAGGTTGCACTACCACCTCTCGTCTTCTTTACCCGCCATTCGCGCGATTCGCGTTCGAACCTCTATTTCACCGCGGCACCAGGTAAATAATTATACCGAACGAAGTCTATTTTCTTTACGAATCATTACCCGATCCCGATTCTGCAAAGTTAGATAAGTACTTAGGTACTTGTCCCGAATAAGTCCTCCCTCGCTAAACCGAAGCTCTGTTTCCGCTTCTCTTGTTGCAATCGGTTAAAGATTTCTATAGAATTTCATGCATCCTAAGCTGGCTTATTCGTGGCTCGCGTACACGTACACGGTCTCCTGTACAGAACTGGCCGACCGAGCATCGAAACGCGACGGGTAGTCACGAGTAATGACTAGAAAACCAGTTCCATACCGGCAAGATGTTGCACGATTCCGTTCGCTAGTATGCGACCGGTGAATCGTAACCTACCGTAACCCACCGCAGGAGCACCGTGTAACATCCTCGATCGTGCTCGAATTAACGTAACGATTCGTTCTTCCCAAACCAATAGCCAGCGTACTCCGCGCCCTGCGCTTCTCTCTCTATGTAAATCCAAACTTTCCTGCCTTTTTCTTTTAAATCGTTCTCGTGTTTCGACTAGGGTAAACTAACCAGTGAATGGCCGAATTGTTAAATGAGAAGCCCAGCAAATTGTACTTATTAATGTTTGTTTAATAGGCGTAACTAAAAACATGGGATATTAAAAGTCCAACTACACCCCATTTATAAACATGTAATAATTTTTAAATTTATAATTGCCATTTCTTTGTTTAATGATCATTCACTGGTATGCGGCCAATTACTGGTTGGTTTACCCTACACCCTGTTCGCTTTACTCTTCGATGTATTTCATCGATGCGACGTAAGATCGAGATCGTGGGTCAGGAATTTTCGTACAGATCGATTCGTACCACTTAGGTAAAATTAGTTGGACTACAGTGACGCGTTCGCACGAATCCCGAGGAAACCCGTCCCGTTCTCGCGAAGCCTGTCCATCTCGCAAAGTTGATCGGTTGTAGAAACCGAGCCTCCACCGGAAACTCGAGGACGACGTCACCGCGCTATCTTCCGCTCGCCAACTGACGAGCAACGCGAATAACGCTGGCAACGCGCACATTTCCCCCTAACGACTTCCATGTCCCGTTATCGCTGACAACCGCAATAATGGGATCAAGATGATTTTCGACGCCATCTTCCGAAACATACCTTCCCCTTTAACTCGCGCGTTTGCAATCGCCCGTAGTGTCACGAGTCCCTCCAAGCAGCCGAAACAACGGGTAGGTAATCGAAGATGCCGGGTGGATCGGAGCGGAAACGCGAATCCTTCGCGATAATACGCTTCCGGAGAAGATACGCGAAGCGATGACGAAACCGAGGCGACGATCTGGTCGAACGGTGCAGTTCGATGCAGTCGAAGCGGAGTGGGATCGCAGAGCGATAAGCCAAGGATGGCCTGCTCTCGTCCCGCTTGTTCCAACTTCCAAGTGGAACGAGATGAAAACGATAGCGATGATACACACGCCGACAGTCTCGCTGGACGCGCGATTTAAATTCCTGGAAGATGTCGGAAAACCGCCACCGACCACTGAGGGCACGAGCAGTCGGCGCTCTCGCGTTACAAACTTCTCCAAAGTCGTAACATTACGGCAGACCTGTTTCCTTAATAAGTAAACAAATTATTCCACTTATCGGTACAGTTCTCTTATTGCGCGACGGGATTGGAGGAAAACGGGGACGATTAGCGTAGAATGTAGATGTGTAGATGAAAGGCGAGCGTCTCGGCATGGAAGAGCGAAGGTAGGAGAATCTCTTTGCGTTTGCCCCGCAATAAATTTAACCAGGCGTTGCTTCGAGAGACGGGTTTCCTTCCAACCTCTACGGTGTCTCTCCATGTCGGTTCCGCCCATCGCTGATTTATACGGGTGCGAGATATACTGCCGAGCACCCACCATACGCACCTCCTACCAAGGACATCCGAAACGCGTAAGGAGGGACACAGGGGACGAAAGAGGGGTGGCCGCGTGGAGAGAAGCTGCCAGGAAAATTCGCGCGCCGGCTCGACGTCGCATACCTACCTACAGCGGGCATGAATCGAACCTCGGCGAGAACTCGAAAAGTCGAAATCTAGAATCCTGCGAGAGAAATGCTGAGCGCCCAGCAAATCTTTCCGCCGAAATGCCGATGCGTTAAGAGGAATTTCCAAAGACCGACTGAGAGGGAGGAGGCACGAAGGTTCTATAGAGGCTTGGTAACGCGATAGATTGGACGTAATTAGGGGCTTAATAAAATTCGCTGGCAATCTAGGAGGAAGCGCGACGCCCGAGGCGGATTCGTATCGCGGCGCGCGGGGAGAATGGAACGGGCCTGGTTACTCGTAACAAACCGCAGACACCCTGACCGCCCTTGAGCGAAACGTGCGCGCGTCATTCACGCAGACCGCGATATAACCTAATAGAATTATTTTCCAAGTACGAGGGGTCGTGGCTCCCCCAGGAAGCGACAGCAGCCACAGCAGCCGCAGCAGCAGGGGTCGCAACCTAGCGGCATAAGGGATGGGATGTCGCGTCGCATCGCGTCGCATCGCCCCGTGCTTCGATGTACCCTACTTTGCTCGTTCCGTGGTTTCACGGGCTGGGATAATAACGGCAAAGAAATAAATAATATCCAATCCAACAGCTTTCCACGGATTTTCAGTCGTCTTTCACCACGCTTATCGACCCTCGCCCCTCTTTGACCTTCTGCGCCTCGACTGCTCGGTGGAGAATGTCGAGATTACACGATCGTCGATCGGCCGACTACTCCGCTCTGCTGCTCGACAAGTACAAATCCTTGCGAAAGGACTCTCGGCCACCCTCGAGCCAGCCCTAACGCAACGTCTCTCGGGATCTCGGGAGTTGGAAGGATCGCGGAGACCAAAGCGTGTCGGCGACTGCCACGCGTAGATACCTATGTAGGCACTTATACTCGAACGAAGGACGCTGTTTGCGGCTCGCCGCGAGTTGTCTTCGTTACCGTTCGCGTGAACGTGCGCGTAATGCAATTATTGTAATTAGCGGTCGGCTGTGTCGGAGGCAGCGTAGACGCGACTGTCTTCCTGCGTAGTGGCGCTCGCGATGTCCGCTAGCCACAATTATATTTCCTTTGAATAGCGTGGCGAGATTGCTCGCGACTACTGCTCCGGCTACCGTAAAGAGCGTCGCGATTTCCACGGGCCGACTTGTAAGTAGTTAGCTCCGATGACTGTGCAGCTTTCCGACGATCCCGAACAGTGTGCCCGATCCAAGCTTCACTCTCGGCCGCCATCTGCTTCCCGTCATCTGCAATCGCCGCGCGCCGTTTACTTCCACTAATCGACAAGATAACGCTTCGCCGATTCTCGCCGATTATACCTTTCGGCGATTACGAAACCAGCGAATTCGAGTTGGAAAGGAGAGGGGCGCTTCGACTGCTATTTCGAAGCGGATTATTGGACGGATTGTTCCTTGGAAGCTGCGCAA
The DNA here is from genome assembly GCA_929108735.1 of Andrena dorsata. Classification (NCBI taxonomy): domain Eukaryota; kingdom Metazoa; phylum Arthropoda; class Insecta; order Hymenoptera; family Andrenidae; genus Andrena; species Andrena dorsata. The sequence goes on along the minus strand of OV815488.1, from coordinate 76,803,374 downwards.
CCGTCGTTCAATGAAACAGCGGTTTATAACGAAAACATAGGCCTTCTCTCCGCGAATACCATCGCTAATATCTTTTCCGTTATTTGTGAAAAGGCGGTGCGTTGACCTTGCGCCTATCCGTGGCTCGGGGGGGATCGTTAAGGGGGAAAAATTACTCCGACTAATGGCCGATGTATCGACGATGGGCAAAACGATGAGGTAAATGCGACTTGGCATGGCGGTGGAGAAAATCGTTGGAACGTTCTTCTCTAATCGGCGTTAAGCAACGCGGAGGGTCATCGACGCGGCGATCTTCTACGCTCGACGCGGTAACGGTATTAGCTATGGGTAGCGCTCCTTTCAGCATATACCTACAATCTACATAGATAGACAGGCACGTGTACGTATATTCTCTCTCTGCCGTCTTTTCCCGCTCGACCAGCTCCGAAAGTAATCTCGATTATCGCACGGCGCGGCCGCAGGCCCCGGCGTACACGTTCCGTTCGGCCAACCTTATCTTCCCGAGACAAGACTAGCCAGTATGGCGCGGTATCGATTATCGTCAGGCCGTTTAACTCGAAACTCCGATTAGACGGAAATCTTGTTATTCCGCGTATGTAAGTGTGCGTGTGGGTACTTAGGTGCCTACCTCGCAGCAGCTTTCCCGAAAAGTTTAACTAGAATAACGATGGTGTTGCCGAGGCTTGCAGGATGAAAGATCCAAGCGAAGTTCAGTCCCGCTTCCGTTTCGCGCCGCGAGCGTCGCTCGAGGAGCGAGGATAACGCGTGGAAGAAGCAGGAAGCGAGAGACGTGCAGCGTGCAGGTTCGGTCGCTCGCGCTGCTCCTCCGATCGAGCCGGTCGTAATTACGCGGCAATTTTTCCGGGGGTCCGAGCTCGATGTATCTCGCTTTTTCTTTCTCCTCGTCCCTCCATCCACCCGTCCACGTTTATCTCCGTTTCCATCCCTCTCCCCTAGTCAGCCGGTCCTTCTCTAACTATTATTAGCGGTAATGCATGCCATTAGCGTCAAGGTTCGTGCGCGAGAACGAGTCTCTCGATATACTCGGGGGAATCCGCGGTTTTATAAGCCGCGCGTGCATCGGCGCATCGGCCTGCCTACTTGACCGGCTGGCTCTGCTGCTTGCTCGGCCTGGTCGTCCAGCCGGCTGACTGACTCGCTGACTATCTAGCCGGCCGGCCGACGAGCCCCCGTACTTCGTCTGTACCTTCTTCGTACCTTCGTTCGTTCACTCGCGCACACCCCCCGCTCTTCAGCGACGGCCAACTATCTCGACGTTTGGTACGAAGAGGAAGGAGCAGGGTAGGTATGTGCCTAGGTCCCGAGCGGGAAAGAGAAGAGATCGCTCTTCCTCTCCGTCCTTTTCTCCTCTTCCCCTCCCGTTCGAGAGGCGAGTGTACGCGAAGCGAACCGTGTCGCGGCTGCATCGCGCCGAGGTGCGACTACCCACGGATCATCCTAGCGAAGGCATCCGCCTCGGCGATCGAGTATTCTGGCGCTCGGCGCAACCGACTAACACTTCGATATCATCGTGAAGCCGCGGATGAAAGTTTCGTACGAAGCTGGCTGGATGCTCCGCCACTTGGATTCAATCGAATTCCAGCAGACTTGGAGCGTATCGCGGGAGGTTGTTTTATCGCGGCAGAAAAAACGTGAAGTCGTGGTCCACGCGCTTCGCGTCCGCGTCGTGCGCGGCGAACGAGATCGTGATCGCGACCGCGAGCGCGAAAATTTATCGCGGCGAGTCATCCCGATGGTCGGGCGCGTGCTGGAAAAAAAAGCCAGCAAGATGCGAGGCGGTCAGGGCGGAAGAAGAGGAACGGGAGTGGAAACAGGGGAGACTTACTCCGGGCCATATTCCGTGGTCGCGTCGTTAAGCAGCAAAAAATAATAAATCACCGCGATTTTTAGTCTGGCTGGAGAAGATAAATTTAATAACTTAACTACCGCGGATCGTTCCTCCAGAGGACACCACGGCAAACGACGAGCCGGCCATTATTTCGGGGGGGCAGTTCTACGCAAGAGTTACGAGCGAGGGTGGAAGGGGAAAGAAGATGCAGTTTTTTCGAGAAGCCGTGAGAGCTCCGACAGCCTCTAGGAATTAAAGCGACTCCACGTTAGTCGACGCTTTTGTCGAATGGGGAAGCCCTGTCCAGAACTCCTTTCTCGTGCGTTGCAGAAACGCATCCGTTCGAGCGTCACCACCCCTATCTAACGTTTTTCGATGGAACGCCAGCTTGATTAGCAACCAGTTAAAACTCGGACGTTGCTCGCTCTCTCTTGTTCGGAGTTCGGAGGCGCGGGCGATTCGTAAATTAGTCCCAATCCGCCAACCGCCCGCTCGTAAAGCGCGCGAGTGGACATATTAGAATTAACAAAGGCTTACGCCTTCCAATCGCTACCCTCTCTAGCGCTGGGGCAACAGTGCGATAAATTGTCCGGTAATAAAAAGTAAGCGCTTCTCCGCCGTTTGATTTGTATGCGTCGCGTCGGGTCTGCGCATTCGACGGGAAACATTAGCTCGAGATATATTATCGTACGTCCCAAGTCGCAAGTATACGCAAAGGGACCAGCCGTGTCCAGCGCGGTGGGTAAGGTAAAGGTAAAAATCGAGCAAGAGAATCACGAGAAATATCGAGCACTATATCGCGGCCTCTCGTGGCCCGGCTAAAGGTGACTCTCGACTCTCGACTATGGAAGAGGAGCGCGGACCCTGACTTTGGCCCGTTCCCGTTTCCGTTCCCGTTCCCTTTCCCTCTTGCTCGCCGTTTGAGATACGACCTCGATTCCATATGGCTCGTGAATCGCAGAGGAACGGGCGGACGATCCTTTTTGCCCTCCTCTCGTATCTGGCCCGTGGCTGGAAAAGGGGGGGGGGGCGGGGGGAGTGGGGGGGAGAGACACCTAAATCGGCGGTTAAACGCGGCGGCTCCGCGTCCGCCGCGATATTCACAACGGCGTCGTATCCAGCTACTTACCGGCCGTGAAATATGAAATTAAATTCATTAGGCTTCTCGCGGTTATAATAAATCGAACGATTGTGCCGGGATAGAAGACGTACCAGGCTTATAACTCAGACGGTCTGAATGGGAAATGATGAGAAATGTCTCTCATTGAACGCTGGGGGGTCCAGGACCCTTTCCCCTCTCTCTGCCTCTCCTCCTCACTCCTTTTGCCTTTCGACCGCCGCGGCGCGCTACACGAGAGCCCCAGCTATCGCGCAATCTGAAACGCTTCTCGAGCCTGGGCCGATCCGGCGACAGAGACGCGGAAACACTGACCGTCGGGGCAACTCGCGGCGAAACGGATAGAGATAACGACAAAGGGAAGAAACAGGTCGCGGAGGGCGGGTAGACTGTACGAGTTGTGCGCGTTGATTCACGGGCTTCCGAGGTCTTTGGAACTGGATCGGTCGAGCCGTCCTCGATGGTTTCAATAACCGAGTGATACCTGGCTAGGTATACGCGATAGAAAGAGCTGAGGCAAAACGAAAATGAGGTGGCAGTAGGTATATAACGGTGCGTTCGCACTCCCGTCCTCCGTCCGATCGTTGGAGCGTGAGGAATGCTCCTCGGTCCGCTCGGGAAACGCGACAGCGGGCTAGTTTCGCATGGACGTTTCTTTTTATCGCCAGCGCCGCGCGATCTACTTTGCGTTCCCCCTTACTAATTTATCCGACGGCCGCTTCGCCCTGCAAATCGCTCGATGGAAAGGCCAGCGCCTGGCTGATTTATATCGGTGCGTTTAAATAGAACAAAGTAACCGGTCGGCGGTCACCGAGCCAATGATTGGCGATTTGACGAGCCGGCTTCGATTCTCTCGCGCCGGCTCGGTTAGTCGCGAGGCGCTGCCCGTTTTCGAAACTGCTTGTTCCGCTTGGGAATTACCGCCGCTTCGCGAGAAGTAGGTAAGCACACTCGGAAACGCGCGGCTCGATTCGAAGCAAAGTTAATCTCGGTATGCACGCGCCGGTGGAGGTAGGGTAGTGCAGCTGCGAACCTGTTCGATCGGCGAAAGGCTTATCTCCTCCGCGTGCAATAAATTATATCTATCTGTCGGCCATCGGAACGACGACTAGGAAACATTTATCGTAAGTTGCTCTTCGCGTAGCGATTAAACCAACGGGTTTCCAGCGCTAAAATCGATGCACGTTGGTAGCCGATGCTGGGCCGTGTGAGTCGCGTCTAACGCGAAAGCGATGCTCGATCTCTGGACCGTGGGCTTCGCAAGCTTCCTAAGCTTCGTAAGCTTCGAACGCTCTCGCGTACCTATCCCCGTGTGGCCGCTTTCAACTTCCACTGTTTACACCCCCAGTTGCCCGATTTCTCCAAGTATTCGGCAAACTTCACAGATGCTCAGCCTCTTCCTTCTCCATTTCCTCGACCGTTCCGATCTATTGCGTTTTTGCATCTCATTTCAGCATTAGGTAGTACTAACCCGGCCGATTAAACTGCATCGTCAACAGCGTCCAATCTCTTCACGCGTATCGACGCAGCACGAATATAGTATTTCATCGAGCGCGTAAAAAAGTGCAACCCAATTTCCATTGAATCTAAATTAATTTCGCGCAATGCCGCTCGCCGGGTTCGTTCATTATTCCCCGATTGGAGCCGTTGCACGGACGTCGATACAGCCACAGCCCCGTACACCTGCATACCCATGCGCCACGTTAATTATTACAAGCGTCGATCGATATTGGTAAGGACTGCAAAAAAATCACATCGCAACCTTGTACAACTTTTGCCGCTCCAGGCATTTCTATCGTTCAGGAAAGAGTCGCGATCTTTTGCGCGAAAAGGTCCGCGGTATCGAGGTGCAGAGAGACGTCGACGCGGATGCCGACAACAACTCGTCTATCCGGCGAGGAAGCGTAATTAGCGTTAGCGCGAACAAACGAGCGCGCCTACCGACAAGAAAAACGTGATCGTAAGCCGTAAGTCACGCAGCTCGTAAGGTGAACCAGTACCATCTCTGTCCGTCTAGCGCGCCTCGAAATCGATTCATCTACGCGAACACGATTCCCACTTCTAATCAGATAGAGGCTGGATAGTAAAGTGAAGCGAGTAAAGTCGGGGCACTCGAAAACTCGGAGCGCCGCGGCAGATTTACATCCGTCGCGCGTTTTTCCATTGTTTCGGCTCTCGTCGGACAGTCGCAACGGTATGTACCTAACCGAATAGAAGGGAAACGAGGGGGAGAAGGACAGACAGGCGGGGAGAGAAAGAGAGGGGGATTGCCGTACGAAAATTTATGGCCAAGCTTGCGTGTCCGAGTGTCGTTAAACGAGCGCAGCTTTCAATGGAGCAAATGGACTGTGATTTGTACATTGACAGGCGCGTAATGCCACAACATCGGAGGCATCGGCATTTTTCTTGCTCGAGGAGAAGTGTCGAAACGAGTCGAGCCGAGTCGAAGCCAAAGAATGGCTCGTGTTTTGGTCGAATCGTTCGCTTTTCGCTTCCTCTGAAAGAGATAACGACCTCTCGAGTGTTGGGTGAAATATCCATTCTACGCTGTTTTCCTCTTTAAAACGGAGTCCCCCGTAGGCGTGTCGATTCCTGCCAGCTGCGCGCTCCACGACCCGTTCGACCAAGCTGCTCCTCCAAGCGTTTTCTCTCTTTATACTTTATACTTTATACTCGGCCCTTCTAAATAGACAGGCTCCAGACACATTTGGGACAATTTTCCAAAGCCGGCTGGCGTAACTTCTCGCTCGACTCGAGCCAGCGGTTCTCGCAGTCGGTCGCCGGTAGCATATCGCCGCGTCCCATTATCTCGTTTCATCGATTACCAGCCATTCACGGATTCGTTAAATGCTATAGCGTGCCCGCTACTTAAGCCCGCGTATCGAGTATCGAATTTACAAGGAAGCCCAGCCAGTACCAAGAGAAGAGATACCGGGGCAGGCATTCGCCAATCGGTTGCGGCGATAACTACCGCCGTCGCGTCGGCGTCGTCCAGTGGAATCGCTTTCGCCAATGAAGTAACGAATTTCATTTACGCGACGGAGGTTTACGCTTCTCGTTTGACGGAAGGGGAGACGGAAGTAGCGTTGCGGTGTTTCCGTATCGAATCGACTGCTCTTTAACAGATCTTAAATACCTCTGGAATCCCGAAGAACGAATCGTGTGATTGGACACGGACTGTTGTTGGCTCCGTCGGAGACAGCTGGTGGCTCTTTTTCGGTCGACCGGCCCCACCAAGAAATTTCGTTTCACGGACGCTCTTGCGCCAGATAAAGATCATCCTTGCGACTCTCGGGGGCCCGCCGGTCCGCAAGGATATACGGTTTGTTGTCGATTGTGTATACACTCGTCGGCTGATTGGGCTCATTGTGGCCGATTCGGGCGTGCACTTGGCCCGGTGCGACTCGTGCCGACTGCCGACCCGCACCAACCACGACCGCCGCGCAGCCTTTCCGTTTCCGTCTCCCTTTTCGCCCAAAACGACAGAGGCTCCTCTCCTTTCTCCAGACTCTGTGTCAGCGGAGACGGAGCAGGCTAGCGGCATCTAAGCTATCGTCTCTCGCTCCCTCTCCCCGATTGTCTCTCTTTTTTTCTTCCTTTTCAAAGCGACCCGTGGCTCGAAAAGTGCTCTCGCAGGCCCCATTGTCGCGCGAGCGCGTCGTCGAGAGAAGAGCAAACACGCTTAACCTCCCGACCTATTGTCGCGGCAGATTATCCGATTTGCAGTGTGTGCCCAATGGAATGTCTGTTACGAGCGCGAACGGAGGAGCCAGGAGTAGCACGAGCAGCGCAGGTTACTCCCGTCAGACCGGCCGCGTTTCCTCTCTGTTCCTCGCCGTTCCACTTGGCGCAACACAGAGCAGCTACAGAGAACGACTAATAATCCGTAATCCTACCTGTTTATTGGCCGATGCACGTGCGAGCATATTCCTAACGGCGCGGGACAATATCGAACGACTATACTCGTTACCCGAGATACCGTCCGTCTCCGTTTACCTTAATATCTCGTTATTACGAAACACCGAGCGGCACGGGGACTGGCCGAGCTTTCCATAACCGGTTATCGTCGCTCGATATCGTAATTCACCTGGTTACTTTGACCGCAGCGCCTCTCCCATCTCGCTATTCTAAATTCCCCAGCCACTTTTGGTCGAAATCGATCGCTGCGTATGGTAGATGGGTATTAAACTTGCTCGAGTACTCGAAAAAAACCGAGCGGCTCCAAACAATCGAGTACTCGAATTTTTTCGAACGGCCCCAAAAGAAGCGACTAGTCGATTTTTCTTTTTTTTTTCTCTCTCTTCGAGTACTTGGCTCGGCTCGGAAACCGAGTCTCGGCTCTGTCCGAATTTTAAGATACTCGAATATTCGAGTACCTACTCGAACAGCCCTATTAGGTATAGGTAGGTGCAGCGTAGCCACTGAGCGACCGAAAGAAAGGCAGCGCCAGGGTCTGTGTTTCGCGAAGGCCCCTGCGATTGGAATTTCGCAACGTAACGCGTGCGGCGATCGCGGGGTCGGTTCCTTGGTGGATGGTGCGGATGGTGCGGACCAGAGATCTCCGGTTCGTGCTAGGGGGGCGGATGAGGGTTGGGCGTTATTGGATTACGCGTCGACATTGTCCCCGTAGCGGACAGCTGTTCGTCCCGAAGGCGACGCAAGATGCACGCCGAATATGAAAATAATATTTCCCTTTGGCATCGCTATGATCGATATTTATTCAAGCGACGGCCGCGCGCGTCCGGTCGGCATTGTGTGCGTCGCGGCCCCGAGATCTCGTTCGCTTCGCATTGTATCCGAAACTTGGATGAACCGAAAGATGCTCGTCTCTCGAGAGATTTGCGCGCACTCACAATACACGGCCCGAAATCGGCGCGACCGATTACGAGACCTTCGTCTCTTTTCTCCTTGGATCCCGGCGAGCCCCGTCGAAAACCCCTCGATCAGCAAAACGGGAAAGTCATCGCAGGCTTTTCACGAAACTCGGCACAGTCGCGACGCGTCGACGCCGAACAATGCCCGCTTTTATCGCGGAACGTCCTTTCTCGAGTCGTTCTCAAGATCCAGCATCGCGTAACTGTTTTAAGCGAAAATTCGGGAAACCGACGCGCATCGTGGATTCGCACTGCCGCCTCCCCGAGCTGTAGCTAGGGAAAACTCGAAATCTGACTCCCGCAGACTTTCGTCCGAGTTGTTCCCTTTTCCCTTGCCGTTGGTCTTCCATTCAAACGATATTCGCGGCGAGTTTACGTGGCAAGTTTCGATGCCACGCTGTTAGCGGGGACGCTCGCCGAAGAACGACGCGACGTCGCAACTTCAATCCCGGTAAATTGAATTCGCGGCGAGACTGAATTTTAAAGTTGCTGCGGAGGCGAAGAAGAAACGGTGCAGGGGGGGAGGGGCGGCTCTGCTGGTCGGCCAGGCCTGGCCCGGCTCGCGGCCCAGCCGGTTGCCACCGGTGCTCCCTAACTTTCCGATTCCCCGGTCCGAAAGGGTTTTCGCATTCTCTGCTAAGTGAGAAGTTTTATCCGACTCTCCTTACATCCGGCTGCACTCGGAGCAAACGAGAAGCCGTTATCGCATTATGGAGTGCTGGGAACAGAGAGCTCCCCATCAACCGAGCACGCTTTAAATTACGATTTCCCTGGTATTTCGTCTTGGACCGATTCCCGGTGAGTCGGACATTCGTTAGACTGGAAAGACGAGTAGGTAGCCCCGCGCGCCGCGCTCGAGTTGCACGAACGGGAGTTTGGGAATTTATCAAGAAGGTTGTTTCGCAAACACGACGAGCAGGCAGCGTTCCGGGAGCGTTGATTAACGACCGCGCGTGGTGCTCTCGAGTACGCCAAGTAATGTCAGACGCAAAGTCGATACGGTGGGGCAGGTATCGCGCAACATTTTATTGCGTAGAAAGTTGCAGAAATAATTTAAGGCAAAACTTACGCGACTACGTAACCAAGGGAGCGGGTGCAAGCATTTCCAACTCACCTGAAACAAAAATAAAAACATATCGTATTAAGGTTTATCGTAATATTTATTCAGTTATTTTCTTTCGCCTACACGCGACGGCACTCGCTTCCAGTTACAGGCGTCTTTCCGAAAAGGTAGAAAAGAAAAAAGAGGAAATTGCAAACGTTCCAACCGGTTAACGCAGCAAACTACATATCGCGTTGGGTAGAGATAACGAGGGAGGGAACGGTCGTAACGGTCGTAACGATCGGCTGGCGAGTATCGTCCGATAGATCCAGCGAGTGCTCGAATCACGAAGGGGTACAAATGTCGTGGCCCGTGCAGAGTAACCTTTGCTTTCTCGTACGATCGAGGAGCTTCGAACGTACGACACACCCTGCCGGGATTCACCGGCAAGATAACGACGTCGTGCTCGATCCTTCCTCGATATCCACCGATTAATTTCCCCCTTTTCTCCTTTCGCGTTGATTCTTCCTCCCATCGTTCCCCCCCCCCCCTCCCCGTCCTCCCGCTTCTCCCGCAACGCTTCTCTCGCTTCGCTCGCGCTTCCGGCACGCTCGATCGAGCGCAGCGGCGCGATTTTTCCGAGCGCGAGCTGAACGCGGAAACGCAACTCGACGCGCGCGAACGTTCCGAATGAAATAACAGCCGGTGCACGCCGCTCGGGAAGCCAATAATTGCCTGGGCGTTAACCAGATCCACGACAAGTTTACAAGCCCGCTTCATTGGCAGAAAGCAGATGCGGCAACGCTTGAAATAGAAGTGCGGCGTGGGAAGGAACCGGGTGGACATGAAAAATTCGGCGACCTGCTCGTTCGGTGGGGCCGCGAGTTGCCGTGGTACCTACACCGCGCACCGAACCGGCGCGGGCGAACGAGAATATCGAAAAGAGGAGAATACGGCTAAACGATGTAACAGCCGAGCTAAGTCGTACCCAACCTTTCACCCTCTCGCTCCCCCTCGCTGCTGCTCCCTTCGCGCTCCTCTATCCATCCATCTTTCGCTCCCTCCTCGCTCTCCCTCTTCTTTTCGCTCGCCTCCACATTCTGCTCTGTCTTTCCTCGTCCGCTCGAACGGCCGATAGATAATTGGCGTTGCGTGCTTCGAGATAAACGGCCGTGATTGGCGAAAATAACGATTAATAATTATCCACTCGCGGGATCCGAGGCGGCCTGCCCTCTCATCTCGGATCTCGAGAGAGATCCGAGCGAACCGAGAGAGAAGACGAACCGGAGGAACAGAGGACGATGGCTATTCCACGCTCGGATCTCCGTTCTATCTTCCGCACTTTCTCTCTCTCTCTCTCTCTCTCTCTCTCCAGCTCTCGCTCCCTTCTCCGCACCTCTCTTTCCTTTTTTCTCCTTGCACGCCCTTCGAATCTTTTCCCAACCAGTGCTTTACCTGTTCGGAATCGACGCGAGTTATAGTCGTCCGATGCATCTCCGTTCCATTCCGTTCGGTACCGCCGTTGCGATTAGTCCCTCAGTTTCGCTCTGGACCCACTTCGAATCCAGCCGAGGACACGGAAGTGAATGTTCCTGCGTGGCTGGTATAGGTATACCTTGCGCGTTCAAACTTTTTGAAAAATGGACCCGCTAAACTATCTCGTCTTCGAACTTGTAACGAATTTCTCAAATACATTACAGATTCGCACTAAACACAGATGCTGCTTCGACTATTCGGAAACGAGTACATAAGCTAGAAACACTGCGCTGAACATGGCCGATGAGACGTCGTCGAGTCGCGTCGCTCGGAATGCCGGCGAAGTTAAGACCGATCGATGATGTTCCCTGGACCGTGCTTCTTTTTTAGCCGCCCCGGTACTTAGCTCTCGACATGTCTCGTCTCGAAGAGAGATTCTCTCGCGTTGCAAGTCTCGTTTGACCGACCGAGAACGCGGCAAAAGAGACAGAGAGATACAAAGAGATTTCGGTAGCGTATCGCTGGAACACCGAGGGTTCAGATTACACTCGAATAATCCCGCCGTGTTCTCTGTCGGCGCCGGCGGTCGTTTCGCGATGTTCGTTGGCGTTCGTTGCCGTAGTTGTCGCCGCGGAACTCGATAAACGAGCAGACGAGTGGCGCGTGCCACGCGTTACGATTAACTGTCATTCGCGCTTTGCCTTTGACTCTCGCGCTTCCATCCAGGCCCACCTACGTACGCGCTCGCCAGCTGGCCAGCTCGCCTCTCTTTTTCTCCCACCACTTTTTTTCTCGTTTCGTTGCGTTTACGCCGCGACGGTCCCGCGAGCCTGCCCCCCCCCCCCCAGCCGCAACCGTTATAACGAAAATTACGTTTATCCTTTCGTCCGTGTCTGGACGTCTTCGCCGGACCGTCGACACTTTCAATATCCAAGCGCGTCGATAAAAATTTCACAGATATTCTCTACGCGGTGACAATGTTCTAGTTGCAACGTGGGACGCCGCTTCTGTTTGACGAGGAACATTAGAAAAAAATCGAGGACTGCTTATGACTGCCGAGACAGTTTGCATTGCACGCGATTCGAGTTTCCGTCTACACTACGCAAACACGTAGTTGGAGTTTGGGATCGCGGTGTTCCCTTCTGCTCGTCGCCCTCAAAGAGCCAAAGTAAACGGGAGAGTCTCGAACGACGGGCGGGATGTATAGGTATACCTACGTACTCTTTGGCAACGAGCAGAAACGGCGGGAGAGACGGGAAAAGTGGAGAAGAGGGGAGACGCGAAATATTCCCTGGCAACCAGTTTATCGAACTGCATGGGAAAAGGAGGCAGGTAAAACGGGCGGTGGTCAACGATCCATGCTTGGATCGCAGGGATCTGCGCGTGCTTATGGAATTGCGTGCATCCACGCTAGGTTCGGAGATAAGTTAAATGCAAGGTTCCCAGCTGATCTTCGGGAGATTTTCGGTTCCTCGTTGCATCCCGCTTCACCGGCTGCCGTGGCGCGAATCGAGAGAATATTTCACGCGTCGCGCGTTAAAAGTGTTTCCCTCGTCGCTGGGAGCCGGGAGGCGCGGCGGAGCGGGACGGCGCGGCTGTGCGCGATTAGCTGATGCAAAGTACAAAGTCGAACGGCTCGAGCGCCGACAGAACGAGTCGCGAGAAACCGAGGACGTTTGTGTGGCCGCTTTTCCGCGACTCCGTTCCTTGCGCAGGCAACAAGGATCGATCCGATCCGGCAGATGCATCGGCGAATGACGGAGCAGCAGAGACGGGCAGAAAGGGACGTTGCAAAAGGAGGAAAAGAAAAATAAACAGTACAGCGGAGGTACCGGCTGCTGCCTCGGTACGCAGGAAAGAGTGCATCCCTGTCTAATATAATTGGAACGGTGCGCGCGGCGATGCCTGGCGTCACGTTGGATCCGTGACGCGATACGATTTGATAAGTTGTGTCAACTGCTCGTTAGTTAATTGTCGGTGCGCGACACTCTCGCGATTCCACTGGCTCTCGTTCGTGTACGCAGTCGCAACGAACCCCCCGAGCTAACTTTGTCACCCCTTTTCGGCACCCTCCTGATGCTCGGACCTCGCCACCGCCAATGTACTGGCCGCTGTCCAATGAATGCCCTTCATTTCCATACTTCGTTCGACGGTCAGTGAGACCAGCTAATCAGATTATTTAACCCTCGTTCGACCTGCCTGTTCTCTTCCTCCTCCTACCCTCTCGCGCCAGTGCCCCCTCCCCCCTCCCTGTCACTCGCTCTTCCCCTCCCTCCAGCTTTCTCGCCTCCTCCCCCTATATTCACGGCGATTAAGAGCAATTCTTTCTTCAGCCGGCAGAAAGCGAACGTCAGAGGGCGAGACAGTATGGCTTTCTAATCTTCAACCAATCGGGCGGCTCCTACGAGTTAACGTAACCACCCGCCACCGAGACTTCGCGAATCCCTCGCTAAAAATCTCCCCGCAAACGTTTCCCCCAAACACGAGATGATTTGCTCAGCCGGCAGCTCGTTAATATCAAGAAAAAAAAAATCTGGTCACCCCTTTCCCGCCGTCGCCGTCTCCGGCACTTGCCCGTAATCTAACCAAGGCCGTAGGAATTCCGTTGCGTTCTTGCCGCTTGGAAATTAGTCGACATTACCATACGTTAATTCCGGGTACGTGATAAAAAGCGGCCCGCCTTATTCTCCTCTTACACGCGTTTCAGTCGAGTCGGTGAATGATTGCCCGTGGTAACCACCTCGCGAGTGACCGTACCTGCCTTAATTTAACTGCGTCGAGCTGTCCGGTGCTCGCCGGCAGGAAATATTATCGCATTTTCCGGTTGTTGCGCGGCGCGGCGCGGGGCGCCACGCGGATAATACGGTCGATCGGTTTCGCCAGACAGTGCAGAATTTCGAGTGAGAAAATAATTTGCAAAATAATCCGACGAGGCTGTTAATGATGGTCTAATTCTCCAACGGGAGACGAGAGGACCGATCACCAGTTGCGCGGCTCACGGAGCAGGACGTGATTTATTCGCGGCCGCAATCGGGTTTTGGCTTTCACGAATCTGCCAGGCAAAACAAATTTTGCGGCGGCGATATACGGCGGGGTGAGACGGTGGTTCGAAAGGCGAGAGGATCGATCATCGCGAGCAAAGTAGAGCAAGGGAGAAGGAGAGACGAACGAGTCGGCAAGGGGTTACAACGTAATTGTATTAGTTGGGTAGGGTCCATGGAGAGCAACGGGGTCCTGCCGTAAAATTAATGCCTTTGGCTTATCAGTGGCCTGACACTTGAGCGCCAAAAGTCCCGCGTTTCAAGCAGTGGCGCCGGATTTCGAGGGGCACCCCGCACGAGAACAATCCCCGACGCGGTCACCCGCTAACTGCCCGGCCAACTTGTAGGACACTCCTGACTAAATGAGCGTTGCGACGCGTAACGTCGGGTCGCGTCACAACGAATCATGTCCCGGCCCGCTTCGATTACAGTGTCCAGTGTATTCGCGTCTGCGGTCTCAGTTCGACTACGCCTTTACCCCTCCCAATTACCGTATATTTCCGTTAATTGCGCTCGCTCGATTGCATTCTAATCCTTGCACTTGAACCCCCGGGAAAATAGTCGCACGAGAACGCAGCCTCTTTCCGGGCAAACAGCTCCGTGTATCTCTCGGAAGCGTGGACGTTTTCGGTGGGTTATTTCTCTGCTAATGAGAGCCCCATTAGGAAGTAACGGAAGGTATGCACCGCGGGCTCTGTCACGGGTGTAGAGAACAGATCCTGCTCGATGTAAATCGGATTAATTAAAGGCCAGCTTAGAGAGGAAGGGAGGTGAGGAGCGCGAGTTTTATTCGGTTCGACGAGGCGAAGCGAGGCGACGCGAGGCGAGGCGAGGCGAGGCGAGGCGCGGCGAGCCGAGACGATCGGAGGATGACCGTGCGGCTCGCACGAGGCTGCCGCTGCAAGGTATGCATATCACTGTGGTACGAGGCCGAAGCGAAAACACACGGCCAGAAAAAAGAACGAGGGTAGGAGAAAAGGAAGCGTAAAGATCCGGTGCGAATCGCGTGGAAGGAACTCGGAATTCTGTTTGCAGGTGAACCACCTAACCGCGTGTCGTTCTTTCCCGTCTCGCGACCTTTCGCGGGACTAACGACGCGCTCCGAGCCGGTCGAGGGCCACCGATTCCGTGTACCTATATAAGTACCTACCTGCAACAGCCACGATAGGTAACAAAGCCGACAAAACACGGAGGGCGAGGGAAGGAAAACGTTGAATAGTTGATCGCGGAGGTGAATCGATCGAGCCGGGACCTGCGGGGAATCAAGCGAGAGCGGGTTCCCTTGCAATTACGTGAATTCGTCGAATGGGAAAAGCGAGACGTTTAAGCGGAATAAATAGGTTCGGCTCGAGCAGACTCCGGCCGGCGACGACGTAAAAGTCGAGAGCGCGTGGAGCGTGACGAATCTCGTTGGCAAACCCAATACCGGCACCGCGATGTTCCTGATTGAGAAGTCAGAAGGAGGCGAATACGAATACGAATACGGGCAGGAGCGCGAGCGCCAACGGGATTGGGAACTGGAACGGGAACGGGAACGTGAACGTGAGCGTGCGAGCGAGTGTTCGTGTATCGAAGCGTGGAGGAAAAAAAATTGGATCGGTCACGGACACGTGGTACTATACCACCATCTCGTTCGTTCCTGATTCAAACGAAAAAAGAACCCCCGATATGCTTCGCCTCGGGAGCCATCCACCCCTCGCCGCTTCTCCTACGCTTCGTCACCGAAATCTCTCTCTTCTTTCTACCTTCTTCTCCGTCTTCCTCCTAGCCTGCCAACCCCCACACCCCACTCCCACCCCCGTTCCTAAGGTTCCGCGTGCAGCGTATAACACGGCCAGCCTCTCCTCCGTCTCTCCTCTCTTTATTGCTCCCTTTCTTTCCGAGGTTCCTTCGGCACCCCTTAAACACCCCTAAGCGGGGTACGACAGCGGTCGGTCGCGGTTAGGGGATGCTGAGTCATACAGGCCAGTCGGCGTGGCGTGGCGCGGCGCGGCGTGCCGCATAGCGGATACATGGCGTGTCACCCCGAATATTATTCGAGTGCCTGACAGCGCAATCTGTGAATGCGCGATATTGTCTGGTGGTGGCGGCAGTACGTTCCGACGTATGGTCGGCATGTGGGACTAGGAATGCCACGCGTGTAACCGCCAACACCCTCCCCCGCCCTACGCATCCTACATCCTACCCTTATCCCAGAGCCTGCTGCATCCACCGAGCTCTCCATTCTTTCCTACCCTCGCGTTCCTTCGTCCTTCATTCTGTATCTTCCTTTTATCGCTCCTCGCAGTTTAGAAAGAATAGTTTCGCGCGCGCGATTCGGCACGCCCGGCAACCAGCGGCCACTCGAAAGGGGAGCCTCGCGGAATTCTGGAGCGAACAAAATAAGAATTCACCTAGAGCGGCGCGCGCGCGCGCGCTATAAATTCAGGCTGCGTTTGTTCTTAATTTAGAGTTCGACCGAGCCTCCGCTGAAAAAACGACCGCAAACGCATTGACGCCGAAACGGCGCGGCGCGACGCGAACCCTGTGACCTCGAGGCGCCTTTTAGGCCGATTCCTTCGAAAGAAACACGCTGCTTCTGTCGGTCTCGATTCGCTGCGCTTTTGCTCGCCTGTCGACTCACCCTGCTAGCGCGGATTTCGTGCTATTTCGAGGCAGAATTTGAAAATTCTGCGAGAGGAAACGGTGAGATATCAGAAGAGAACGGTGGTCGATCGTTGCTGATCGGAGGACTCTGAAACTGCGACGGGGGCATCGACGCCGACGTGCAGAGGAACCGAGGGAAGAATGCGAGGGGTGTGCGCGCGTGACCTGCGGCCAGAAAGAAACGCGTACGGTCTGTCGCGCGTTTAGCGGCGCGCCCGTGTCAAACGTGGCCATAAAACACGCTTGCGCCTAAATAAAATCCGGGCCCCCCCCCCCCCCAGCGCGGCGCGGCGTCTGTTCGGTGATATGTACCAAGCGATGCCCGGTCCGTCACGGACACACTGCTCGCATCTTCACCCTCTTCCATCCTGGCTTCCCAGTCCGACACCCCGACTCTGTGCACCAGCTCGATTGTAACCTCCTCTATGCGTAACTTTAAAGGGCAATTCTATATGATCCAGGTAGCGCCTCGGTGCGAATTACGACGCGTACAACCGAAACGGCTAGATCTCTGTCGCCTTCCGAAGGAAATTTACGAGGTAAGGCGATAAAGTCACCGGGACGATGAGATCTGGAGTTTACGAGCGTCTCTAGGTAGAGGTGCGGTGTACTATAGCAGACTCTGGGACTGGAAGGTTGCAGCGCGGCCTAGAAAACGGAAGAGGTCGCGCGGAGGGACAGGTGCTGCTATCAAGACGACTCGCTACGCGAATCCGACGCGAACGCGAACGTTGCTTCTTTACGATGGCTATTAAACGACCGAGCGGCGTAAACCGCTTAAAAAATAACACACTCGTCACGCCATCACGGATTGCGGCTCGTTCGTTCCGTCTTCTTTCCCGACTCGCCACTCATCCCCTGGCGTCGAGACAATTTCTGTCTCATCAGCTGGCTCATTGTCGTTGCTCCTAACGCACAGGTACGTTGGTGTTTGGCAATAGGTTATCTGGGAAGGAAGAGAGCGCGATATTTCGGAGCAGCGTCTCTTTCGTCGGTATTTCCGTGGAAACTGCGAAAAGGATGGGTCTTTGTTTCGTGGATGGCGTGGTCGGGCGATATCACGGTAGACCGAGTTTTCGGGGCAGCGGGAGGACGGAAATAGAGGCGGGAATGCTGGGAAAACCGGGAAGCGCGTGTTGGGCAGCGAAGATCGGCGCGGCGCGGTGTAATACGTAGGTTAACCGATGGACAGACAGAGGCACTCGGATGGACGCTGTTCGTTCAGTTGCTAGCAGCGAGGTGGGCCACCGAGAAGCCGTGGCGAGGGTTCGTTTCGGCCGAGGACGTCGATAAGCGGTTCGCATTGTCCGACGGTCACGTGGCCACCCTCGCCATCCTCCAAACGACGCGGTGGCCCCGGCTACCGTCGTTTATATTAAACTCCGAGGTTAATACCGTGGCTTACTCTAATACCGGGGCAACCCTTTGCCCTGCGATACGCCGATAAGGGTTGCGCGCCCGCGAATACCGGAGGATCCAGCCGCAACTCCGATACCAACCCTGTCCCACCGTCCCACCGTTGTCTTTATGTACCGCGAAAAACCTTCGCCATCCCTTATCTTTCATCTCTCAATCCCAATTCTTCCTTATCTCCCGTCCACTTGGCTTACGAAACAAACTTGCCCACCCGCAGATTCACAATTAGACGTAACGTTCCCGCAACGAAAACGCGCGACGTCGTCTCCAACAAGCTACATCCCTGTAAACGTGTACCGTAACATGAATATTACATTAACGTATTATAGCGGCGATTCGAACTACGTTCGATTAACGTTTTAATCGGGATTTGGGAGAATTAATATCTCGTAAACGCGACGCGGGTTGCTGCCTGGAGTGAGAGCCGTACTACTCTCAGCCACCCCTGTTTTGATGGTCGATAGAGGACCGCGTGGACGAGCGTGCAACGAGAACGCGCACGGAAGAGGGCAGATAATAAAACGAAAATGGGTAACGCTGAAAGTCAAGGGTTGGGGGACGCGACCCCAACTCGACGCCAAGTAACAATGCAAGAGATAGAGAGTCGACCGCGAGGATCGTGGTCCCGGGTTCGCAGATAACGCGTTCTCCCCTTCCGCGGACGATCACCATCCCTTCGAACCGCCGCTCGTTCGTTCGTTCATTCGTTTCGTTCGCTCACTGGCCCGACGTGGCGCGACCCGGCCCGGCCTGGCCCGGCCCAGCTCGTTCCTCCCTTCATCTTCTCGCGCACGTATGCACGCGACACGCGAAATTCATCCGTTCGACACCCCCTCGATACTCCCTAGCAAATAGATTGCCACGATGCTGCATCGGCGTCGGGACTTTGTATCGTTTCGTTGCCCCGACCGCGCGCTTCGTTCTCGACCAAACGACCGACTCGCGATATTTACGTTCTTGAATCTATAATTTCGAGTAAAGTATTTCCACCAATCACGGTTTCTCTTTAATGAATTTCAACGACCCAGCAAAGTGTCTAACGAACACGCCTGGTATCCCCCGTTGATATACACAGGGAGCGCCAAGCGTGTCCTTAGCGTGGAGAGATGCAATTAAAGTCAATCAAAGTAGTCTCGCGACACGGCCGTGCGGTTGCGCAACGCGATGGCCATATTTTTGTCGGTGGATCTTTACTGATCGCGAGGTTAGGAGTGGTGGAGGGTTAATGCGCCGCGCGATTATCCATCCATCCCGCTGCTCGCATCGCGGAAGCGACTCGCGTTCAGAAGCCCCCCCCCCGAGAACTCTGGACGGTTCTGCTGGTCTCGTGATAGACGCTGATTAGACCGTAACGCGGAGAATCTCGCTGCGTTCAAGTCCCTTCTTTTCATTCTCTCCGGCTGCGGCTGTCGCGCATCCATTTCTACCGGTTCTCGTTTCTCTGCCCATCTCCGGCCGACGTTTCAAGAGCGCGACTGCGTCGCCGCTCGTCGATAAATTATTCGAGGTTAACAGGTGAGCGTGGACGACAGACGGCGATAATAACGACAACGATAAACACGTCAATAATACCTACGCCGCGCCAGTGGGATCGGATCGAAAACGCGGCATTGTTGGTAGGGCAAACTCGGCTTAGTCCGCGACAGTGGTTACTCCGTGATACTTTTTCATTCGTCTGTAACTCGGAGTTGCCAGATCCAATTTAGTTAAAAAAAAAAAAATAACAGACAGCGTTGATCGTGTGGTTTATGACGAGGTAAAAGAATCTGTCAATTGTAGTTACCTAGTGTGATAGATTGAGAGCGTTTTTGTTCTAGCACCGCATTATTTGGAAAATTCCTCGCGCTAATTGTGGACGGTCGGTTGGTTATGTATTATGTGTGCTTTAGAAGATAAATAGAAAATTAAAACGGCAGGCAGGGTAACGCATACAGATGTTGGCCCCTATAAAATGATTGACCCTCTTCCCCAAAAAGTAAGAAATATAATATAATGCTTTTTTTATATAATAAAATATAATTGTATTCGGAACAAAAATATCTGGGCCACCGAATTATAGATATATTTTATTATATAAAAAAAGCATTATATTATATTTCCTGCTTTTTGGGGAAGAGGGTCGATCATTGTATAGGGATCAACATCTGTATGCGTTACTCTAAATGCTGGTAAGGTGACACTTTGACAAGACTTATTCTTGAAATTATCATACAGTAAGGCATCAGTGCTATTTTTGCTTATGAAAATAACTAAAATCTTATGTTTCGTGTGCCTGGGACTGTTTCTCTGATTGCGTTGTTTGAGAAATTTTGATGGTCAATACCAGAAATAATGTTTCCCTACGTCTCCGACATCTAACGATTGATTATACACAAATTAACAATAATATAAAATAATATGAAATAATACAAAAGAATATAAAATAGTATAAAACACATATCGGGGCAGCGAGAACTATCAACGAATTACCAAAGCTATCACGGAGTAACCAACCAGAGAATGACGTGAAAATTTAATTTTGTATATTTCCAATTAAATATACTTAGACAATATCTGTTAACCTATTATTTCTTTGTATGATGTCTGACCTATTCTAATATCCTAGACTCACTTTCAGAACATGTGAATATTAGCAGTTAATAGAGAAATTCTAAAACAACTACCTACTGGAATTGTATGCACTCGGACCGTCTAGCTACGATTTAGGTTACAAGACCGTGCACCGTGTTCCCGCTGGTCCGTCCATGCGCGTTCTTTTATCCAGCTTCTCCCACGAGCCGCCTATATGGCAATTATGATAATAGTCTTGCTCCTCTCAGCGCGACTACGCTCGAGGCGCAAAGAAAGATCGTCGACCCAGATTTTCTTTTCCCCCATTCGTAGCACCCCTATTTCCCTCCTAAAGATTCAAATTTTTTTCGACAGTCCTAGTCGGCCTAGAAGCTTCTTTTCCAACGTCATCGCCGATCCCATCAAAGAACGCGAACGAGCCGATTAGCGGTATCGAATAAATCCGGTTGCCCCTTATTCCTATCTCGCCGAATACGAACGCTTGGAATATCAGTTTGGCCGAGCTAGAGCGAACAACGATCGCGGTTACTTTCTCCTCGCGTCTCCGCAATGCCCCCGTTTGCGCGTCCGTGTCCGCTTCGATACGCCATAGCCTTCTCGCGATTGGACACGACGCATGGAATCGTTGCTCGATGATTGCGCGCTAAAATCAACGAGGATACGTCGGAGTGTAGGCAACTATATCGTCCATGCTTATCTTAGCCGGATCGTTTGCGGAAAAGAGCATGCTTACGAAACCAGTGTATGCCTGTACATAAGTACCTACGTAGGTACACCGTACACACCAAAGCCGACGGCGGGACGTCATAGTTGGCCGCGGGTTTCGACAAAGATCCGCGGTGCGCGTTATTTACGAGCAGGACGACGCCATCGATGTAGGTATGTAATCCTTAAGAAAGTCCACTGTCGTCTGGGGAAAATTTATGGAAACTAGAATCGGAATAAAACGCGGTTTCGCAACGACGCGCGACGCTGGAAGATTAATCCTTTAATAGGATCGTCGGAAGACCGGTATCCCCGTAAACGCGGCGACGCGACGTTCGTCGGGTAGATTCCTCGCGGCCGAGAAAAAAGTCCCTAGTTGCGGCTCATATTCTTAATTACGTCGTTAATCGGCAGGGAGGGAAGGGGGAAGCCGCGTAGAAACGAAAAGCACATGGTAGCGACTACGTGGGTCCGTGGTTGCTCGCCGCGCCGAGCCGCGCCGCGCCGGTTGGCCAAGGCAAAGGGAATTGCATCGCATGCCACATAATCGTGGGAGTGTTTCCCATCAAGATACACGTAGGTACCGCACTCGCCGTAATACCCTCTCGCATAAATATATCTGCATCGTAGCTTTGCATGCCTCTACGCCTCTACGGGGTGGCCTCGAACGGGAGAACGCCGCGCGCGCCGGAAACTTTCAGTTGGCGGGACGCGTTGACGCTTGGACAGCTACGCTATCGCGATCAACGATTCAACGTAGAAAAATCTGCGCTACTCTTTCCTACATCCCCCTATCTCCATTTTTCATTCGTAGGAGCACGCTTTTCCTCGCCAAAAAAAATTCTTACAAAACCTTTCGGAGAGACGCGAATGTGCGCGCGAAAACAATTCGAGCCCGGTGGTGACTGGATTGTTTTCGGGTTACGAAACACGGACTGTTGGCCCGCAGGATATTTTCACGCCACCGGGTATGCGTCTTGTATGCACAGGAGAAAGCTGAAGCGCTGGAACGGTCGATCTAGCGAGCTAAACGTACTTTATGCACCGTGCCCTCGTTCCACCGTTTTATCCGAACAATTAGACACGTGATCCGCGGTTACGAGGCGTGTAAAAAAAGTCGCTGCCCTCCGAGATAGAGATCGCGCGCCTGTTGTCGAGATTAAAAGGAAAGATGAAGCGAAAAGCTGCCATTCGCAGAGCTTCCCCAACGCCAATTGCCATGAAAATAGCTTCGGATTCGGAGAAAACTGACGCGTCAAGAGCGGTGGCGAACAGTCTACCTAATTGTAAGTATCTGTTAATCAGTTGTCGAGTGTTGCATCGCAGAAACACGATAGCGAGCTCTGTCGGTCCGAGTTTCAAACCGCCGACCAGGCCTAACCTTGCCAGTCGTCTGCTTATCGGAAGCTCGACCCTTGCTTTTGCAAAGAAATTGTTGAACAGGATCCCAACGGTGTTACGCAACATCGGGTTTCGAGCTTTATCTCGAAGAAAATGGAGAACCGAGTGAGGGGTGGCAAGCAAGGACCCTGTGTCACACGGAGCGCAAAAAGATCCAGGCAGTCCCCCGTGTAAAAGGAGAAAAATAATAGGGGAAAGAAGAAGAAGAAGAAGGAGGAGGAGGAGGAGAAGCGAGTGCTCCGTGGCCAAGGAGAAAAGAAGAAAAAGAGGGTAGCCGAACGAAGGGGTGGAAGAAGAAAGGCCGAGAATCGGGACATTAGCATAAGCTAAGCCAAGCTAAGCGCGCCCATATAGCACGGAAATAAATAGCCGGTTGTCTCGTATCTACACCGAGACGGTTTAGCATGGGCCAACCACCACGTCGTCCTCTTGGTCCTCGTGGCCCCCCCAAAAAACTGAACGCGCGTGCGTTCGCTTACGTTGCATGTTGCACGATCCTGTCCGCGTAGGTACACACGCTCGGCCAGTGGCCACCCACTGCAAACCTATCGGCTCTCTCGACGTAGCGAGACTCACGTTTGAGTCGATCGCAAAGGAAAATCGAAACGGGCATGTAGGTACAAGCGTGGCCTTTCCAATCACCGATAAATCACACACATAAGTAGCTATAGGGTAATTGCGGGAGAGTTGCCGCACGCTACGCAAAATTGTCACCGTGTCTAAATTCTGCAATGAAAATGTTTTCCAACGATACATACTATTAGTGCAACATCTTGTGATTCTACTAGCATTAAAGAAAATCAAAATTTTAATATTTGTCACCCTTAAAAAATTGAAACTAATAATTGAAACTTTTCCGCATTTCGGAAAACGTTTAATTTTCGATTTAAACTTGTTGATTCTAACTATTTATACAAGAAACATTATTATTTTATACGATTATAAAATTGGAAAATTAAATGGGTACGGTAGGTACCTAAAGATATTATTTCTGCTTTTCGAAATTTAACATTCTTTTTTTCCTCCTCCCACATTCGTTACACATAGTGTTACACGGGGTGCATGTTCCATGCAGCCAGTTTTTACACTTCTGACAATTTCCCGATTTCACCAGCTGTTATTCGATGTAAGGCTTCGATCAAAGTTTCTTGACTTGATTTTCTTTTATATGCAGTTGGCATCTTGAGATTAAAATAAAAAATGTGAAAAAAGAGTAAATAGTCCACAAGTACGTTTGGATTATAAGATTATTCATTTAAAAATAAATAATTTGCCTTGAGATACCACGTTAGCTATTTTAAAAAACTTTTTTGGTATTTTAAACATTAAAAACATCATTCAGAGCGACTTAATTCCCGGAACAGTACAGTATCAAAGTGTGGCATCTATCCCAAGTAAAAGTGCGGCGTCTATCCGAAATGGCCGGGAGAGGCGCCGCACTTTCGTATTTCCACATGCTATGTCGAAAGTAATCTATTCTGCCAAGCAAATATTCTACAAGATTCTTTTAACGTATCACAAAAGTTGTATCAAGAAAAACTATGAATTTTTAGCTACTATGATAGTAAAAATACCTTGAAAAACAGCAAAATCTTTAATAATAATACAGAGAACACGCTATTGCTTGGCAAACCGACCCAAATCAACAGCCTCAAACAAATGAAATCGGCAATGGTGTGTTTTATTACCGACATCCCTAAAATACCGATAGTGCGGCATCTCTCCCACAATTACCCTACTCGCTCCTGCCATGCTATCACATACCTATCCTTTTCGATTCGTAACCGATCAGAGGCGAAAGTTTGCCGTGTGCAGCAGCGTAGAAAAACAGATCCATGATCGGCGAAGAGCACGACGCGACACCGGGAACGATTTTAGGTGGCGATGGTCTTGGCCGATCGTATCGGGGGTGCGCGCTGAACCGGTAGTCCCGCCGCGCCGCGCCGTGGCGATGCTGTTCGTGATTCCTCGAGGGACGGCAAAAGAACGGGAGTAGATGGGCCGGCAGATAATTACCGCGCGCCTCCGTTGTCGTCGGATGCGAACATACGAAACGAGAGAATTAAACGGAACGAAAGAGGCATGGACGGAGTGGGAGGATCGTTTAAAGGTAACGTCACTTTTAAACCATTTCGAATATTCTTCGTACAGTATAAACGTTCTTACCAGACGCAAATGCGGTGTACCTGCGGCGCGAGAACGGTACGACGTTCGTTAGTAAATACCTGCATAATATTCCATCAACGTTTTATAGTTTCCAAAACGTTATCGTAATTATCGCGAAGCGATTTTACATTGCGCGCGACACGCGTAAACGCGTGTGCCTGAAGAATATCGTAGCGACCATATACATAGGTGGTAGCGAATGGTTGGGTAGAAGAGACTGATGGCGGGAGATGAGGAGAGAGAGAGAGAGAGAGTGAAGCGAAGGGAAGTAGAAACGCAAGCATTGTCTCCGTGGCTCGATGACGATCTCCGCAACCGTCGACGAGCGAGCGTTCGTCGCATTGTTACGTCGTCGGGGCGAATCTCGTCCCTGGCTAGAACGGGTATCGCGTCCTGGATGACAGTGGTGGCGGCGATAACATCTTGGCGCGTCGATTAGACGAAGCTACGCGAAAGCGCGATCAACGGACGGTCCGAGAATGAGCGAGCGAGCGAGCGGCGCGCGTCAAGAGACCGTCGCGATCAGAGTTCTTCCGGCGGCCCTGCCACCGCTCACGGCTCACGGCTTCACGGTACCACGCTGTGGGAAGCATTGTCCCCTTACTAAGCTTCTCTAAGCTCGTGGAGGATCGACGAGCCGCGTGACAACAACGACCGTCTTCGAGATAGCATCGTCACACGCCGGTTACGGAAAAGACGGTTCCTGGCGCGATACGACAACCGGCGAGATCATCTCGACTCGACGCGACCACTCGGCCTTCTCCCGGCGGTTCAAACGTATTCCGCGATCGGGGGACGCGGGGAGTCGCGCCAGCCAAGCTGAATATCGAAATACGTGGTTACCTGTGGTGAAGAGGACGATGGCCTTCAGGCAGCTGTACTCGGCAGAATCCACGTGAAGAGCTTTCAACTTCTCCACCTGTTCCTGAAAGATTCTTATGTGGTCCATGAAGGCGACCACTCGATCCGCTGCCATGGGCGAGGCGTGAAGACCGGCTGCCGCCAGCAGCGGCGCCACGTGAAGGGGCATCGAGCACTGGCTCGCGTTCAGCACAAACAGCTCGCTCCAAACTAGCCTGAGCAGGGCGACCTGGTCCGTCACCTGAAGGTCCGGGAAGAACGGGATGTTCCTGGCCCATTCCACCGCCGAGAATAGCAATCTCGCCGCGAGCTCGCAAATGTTATCGATTCCCATGATATTGTTCGGCTGCATGCACTGCCCGTATCTCGAGGTCGGATACGGCTCCGCCCTCAAAAGTAAACTTATGTACGAGGAGAGGTAAGAGTGCCCGTTCAAACTGGCGCACGCGACAGCGTCGCCGTTCGTCAGGGCGAACTGTCCGGGCAGGCCTGGCAGCGACGGTTGCGATGGTGGCACCCGACCCCTCTGCACCGCTGCAACATAAAATTAAACACACAACGTCAGCTTTCGGCCCCATTCCAATTCTTACGCCTTCATTTTACGGGCTCGCTCAGAAACCGAGACCGAGGCCGTTCGCGAAAATTCCAATGAACCTGCTCCGCGATCAGGCATCGCATGCTTATCGGCGCGGTCATGCATCCATGCATCGCCGCGCCGCGCCGGTTCCGCGCGTCGACGTCTCCTTCCCTCGACCGAGATGACACCGCTGGATACTGGATACCAACGTGCCCCTACCCGAGACGAAGATAAATGCCTGCGCGTACCATCTAAGTAGGCGAGATGCTGACCTTCCTCACACATTTTCACCGAATCGATCACTGCGTTTCGAGCCGTCAGGGTTTTCGCCAACTTTATCGGTCGACCAGCTCCGAGAAACATCGCGGGCAGTAGTACGATTCGTTTCTCCGGGCTTGCCGAAGGCAGAGTCAGTCGCGCGGTCAAAGAATTCGTACGAATTCACGCTTGACCGAACGGTATACGAAGCGTACATACGTACACAGGTATACCGAGTGGAGAGCGCGTCGCGAATCGGCAAATATTGTGCGAAGGCAAACGCCGGAGACGAGACGTTTCTCTCTGAAAGAGCATCGGGTAAACGCGAGAACAAACCAGCGAGTTGGACGTTTGGAAAAGGAGCGAGAGGAAGAAAGTTTGGCCTACGATGGTAACGAGCGGAGATCGCCAGCCGGATGAACGCGGGTGCGGTCGAGACGGTGACCTCAGACCCCAGACTCGTAGCGCACCGGGTCCCGTGCACTTTCCGCACTTTCCGTTGCGCGAAATCCCGCGGCACCGGTTAGCCGCTCGAAAACCTCTGCCGCATTCCCCGTCCACTCGACTGGCACCCGCGCGACGCCGACTAAATAGTCGCCGAGCCTCGTTCAGATTGCATCGCGCTCGTCGAGTTTACTGTTAATCTCCGGTAATAACCATACCCTAGGCCCGAGCCTGGTACCGCGTTAACTGTATCTCGAGTTTAGAGCTGCGTAGTCCTCCGATAATCGTTTATACCGCGCGTCGACAGAAAGGCGATCGCCGGTGGAAGGGTTAAACCAGAGGCAAAGAGATAAAGAAAGCCAGGGACAGGAAGAGAATCTACCACGTAGGAGACTATCTCTCGGCCGTTCTCTCTTCCTCTGTTCCTCTCTGCGCTGCCCGGTGTTTCTTTTTCTGCCGAGTCCCGACGAGAAACGTGCACCCCGCTGCGCACCGCCTGAATTCCAACCTCCGCCCCGCGGCTAACGAACACCGTCCCTTCTATCTTCCCACACCCCACACCTTCCGCCCCTCGTCGCGCTCATCGGTTCTGTTGAAAACCCGAAAAGTCCCAGCCACTGGTGCACTCATCATCCTCGAGCAATTCCAAATTTTCTTGCGTAACCAATGGAGCCTTCTACTTTTCCAGCGGGAATGATAAAGTTAGGCGGTAGCCAAGGGATACCGCAGAGTCGGGTAGACACAATTTCGAGTAAGTAATATAAAGTTTTAAGCAAATTGCACAGCCAATGAACTTCGAAGAGAACGATGCTTCGCGTGCGGCAATCTGCTATAAGTACGGTGTTATGCAGATTCGGTACCGTTATCGGTCGGCCCGAACACGGATACTCGTTCGCGCGGCTCGCTCGAGCGGAAAAGAATCTGCGGGGAATCCGAACGCGGCGTCGCTTCGTCCATAAGGTCGCTTCGGACGTTTACGCTTTCCGTCGCTTGTATCGTAGGATCGTTGCATCAACGGTCGCTCGTTTCATCGAGTTTCTCCTCGTTAGAAGAGGCGAAGGAGCGCCAATTGCAACGGATGCCCGCCGTGACAGATGCGCGATACCTTCTGTATAACTGTTTCGTCCTCGCTCGCTGCGCGGTTTCGCTCATTACTTATTCGCTCCGCCGATTCTTCTCGTTCCGAAGGACATTTCCTTTGGTATCCCTGGTTGAAATAGACTTCGGCGTGTAGAGTAGGTATGTACTATGTATTTAGTTCAACGGTCGCTGGAGCTACGCGGAAAGCGTTCAATTGCGGGCAGAGAAGATACGCAGAAATGGTCGCAGAACGGAGAGATCGATGGAGAATTCTGCCGACGAGGATGGTCAACGCTAGATTACGAATTATCACCAACGCCCGATTCGCGTGTTCTTTCGTTCTTTTCTTTTTTTCGGCGCGACGATCAGCTCGACTATACGCGCCTAAATTCCCCGATTACGCGACAGCAGCGAATAATTTCTCGGCGCGGGTCAGGGGTCACTCGATTGCCGCAAACAGCCGCGATTGCACGCTCGCTTTATCACACGTATTTTTTTATTCGAACACCCGAAGAGAACGGCGATCACTCGATTCGTCGCGCGCCGAAGACAGATTCGGTCGCCCTCCGAATCCCTCTGACAGCGCTTAGGACATATTTCGAGTTTTCGAGTAGGTAATGCGGCTGGCGTGCGCAAGGACGCGCCGGAAATTGCTCGCTCCAACGGTCGAACGGAAGAATGCACGCGGTCTCGGAAAAAAACGCGTCGTCAATATCCCGATAAAGTTATCGGAACGGCAATAACACACGTTCCGTTCCAAAGTCCGCGTCGGCCAGGCAGCAGCGAAGCAACATTTTCGCGTTGTTTCTCTGCCGCTTGGAGAAAAGTGGCCGTGGCGTGTCTCGATGCTGCCCCAAGACCCAAGTGACTTTCTCACGCGGGTTGTCAATTTCAGTCCCAGCCGTTTCCCCTGTGGTGCATGGAGCGCGATTCGCGTGCGAGTAGAGATCGCCCCTCCGTAGTCACCGCAGTGTGGCTACGAGAAATCGTAGAAAGGCCAGATTGGGACGAAATTCGAGGCGTTCGGTTCGGACGAGCCGTCACGAAACGGCGCGTACATACTGAGAACGTAAGAGCCCGTGCACGGCTCGGATCGGATCGGCTCGGCCCGGCCGTAGAGAAATTCTCGGACGTGGATTGATGATGCTGACGCCTGCTTTGAGAGTTTGAGAGGCGAGAGAGAGAGAGAGAGGTAGGCAAGCGGAGTGGCGCGGCGCGGCAAGGGGATGATGGTGGCCAAGTGAGGAGAATAGACGGAGATAGAGCGAAGGAGAAGAGAATCTATGGCCTTCCTCGTTCCACGCGCGTACGCGTCCGTATTCCAGAAGAATATCCGTCTCCGCGCGATGTACAATGAGCGGCTGGCGTCGTTCAAAATAATTATAAACATCGAGAAACGACGATCAATCTTCCGTTCCTCTTTGATAGTAAACGAATTACAGAGAAGACGTGGACGAGCAGGAGGAGGATAACGCGAGAGGAGACGGTGGAGAGTTAGGAGGGGGGAGGGGGCGAGCGCGCGGAGGAGTGGAGCGGGAATGCAGAGGCAGGCAGGAGCACCCGCGGAGCGCGTGATTTAAAATGCTAATTTTTTTCCTCCGCAGCGACAGCGCGCTGATTAAGACGATCGCGCGGGACGCCCGCGCCGCGCCGGGCCGGGCCGCGCGGAAAGGAATTTCATTAGCTCCCATGACGTACGGCTTAGAAATTTCACGCGGTCGCCCGATAGGTACGCGCGCGCGCTCTTACCTCCAACTGCAACTCCGCTCGCTGTGAATCCGCGCCAAGTGCGACGCGCCTCGCGCACCCTTATCCGTTTAACTCCGCGTTCTGGCTCCCCGATAAAAGTTTTCGCTCGCTTCTCTACGAAAGATGCGCGGGGTGCGAAGCTCGCGGCACGAAAACACCGGTGAAAGATACCGTGAAATATTCCACCGCGAGAAGGAGGGATAACCCGCCAATCCAACTGGCGAGAATTTCTCCGCCGACAGTAACGGCCTACATGGGCACCGGTACCAGGCGATCGGGTTGTCGGTCAGGCATTCCGCACCGCGGTACTCGCTTGATATTCTCCGAAGAATACACAAAATATGTACCTATTCGTTCGAGCCCGCCCGCGAGTGGAACGTTTCCAAAGCCAAGTTGCCCTGCCGCCGGCACCGCTGCGTCCTCTCGCTTAGACACTCTCGAGGGCGTCACCTCCTCTGGACCAGCAGAGGAGGTATACATATGTGTACTAGGTCCTTATTTTCGATTTTTTAATTTTCTTCGGGGCACCCTCCAGAATAGTTCAAAATAATTTTAAAAAATCTGTGTAAAGTTTGAGCTCTTTCGGATAACGGGAAAGGGCGCCCCTGGGCCCTTAAACATTTAAATCATTATTTAACAGCTCGCTAAGTGGATTTTATATAACATCTTCCAAGTTATTGATTAAATAAAGAAATATGTCAAACAAAAGTTGTAGATTCGGACAGGGAGCATCTTTTATGTTGTATTACTTTTTCTCGCGGGACAAACGACTTTCGAAAAGTGTCCGAAAAACTAAAAAAAATATCGAAAATATAAAGTCTACATTTTCGATATTTTTACGAATTTCGGTCCAAAATTTTCAAGAAACATTCATGACATATCAAACCCTGAAAATAAGAGAATTTTTTTATTCTTTTTCGCTTATTTCGATATATGCCCCCCCTTAAATGTTTAAAAAATAGTCCTCCAGAATAAAAATTCCACTTTATTAATTCGCCTTCATAAATGAAAAGTGTTCTAGAAGCATTTAAACTTTCAAAATTTCAAGAAAAAAAAGTTTTTTTGGGGGGTTTTTGGGACTTTTTCGAAAATTGTTTGCCGCACGAGAAAAAGTACTAGAACAGAAAAGATGAAAATAATTTTACCACGAGTAGGTAAATAAAGACCACCCTAATGTATACCAATGAGGGTAACGGTACACACGCGTTATCCAGACGAGAGTACAACCGCGCTTCGGAAACTTTGAATTCTCTCGCAGAGTCGGGACGCCTATGTCGCGTGTCCTTTCCCCAGCAATAAGTTAACACTCAACCTACTTAATTATCCTCTCCCGCTTCCCCCCTTGCAACATTCTCTAGAAACGACTTTGCAGCAATCGAAGGGATCAGTGGTTTACCGGCGGAAAGTCGCGTGTCTTCGCAATGCGGAACTCGCACGTATTAACGAGAGGAAAGACGAGCGCCCGAGGAAAAGAGGGAACAGAGGCGCGTATCGCGTGGAGATGCAACACGAAATCATTTTTACTTGGCTAATAAGCGGGTGCTCGTCCCCTGGAGCAACAGTTCCGGCTCGAAGGTGGCGAGGCAAAGAGTTAGGCAGTTAGGTGGCCGCGCGGCGCGGCTCGAGTCGATGCTATTAAGATTTCCGTATCGTCGTCCCGTTACCGCGACGCCGACGAGGCAACGCGCCGCGCCGTGAGGTTACGCTCCATGCTGGCGCGCGCTCCTCCGCCTCCTCTAATTTCGATCTCTCGCTCTGCTTGCCAGCATCGCGCGATTCACACTCCACCGTGCATTCTTCTCGTTCACAGTTCGTTAGTAAGTCGTGTATAATCGCTTCGAGACGCGTTTCCAACTCGCGCGCTCGCGAGCATCGAGGAGTCACGATCCACCGGGGTCGTCGAATCTATCGTCAACTACGAGCGGCTACACGTGGGCACGAGGAAACGGAGGACTCGGAACGTGTCATGTGGAGCTGCTTTCTATCCAACTTGTAAACGCATCCTATTACCCAGACGAACGTGTAGTTTTGTGGGAGGATGCGAAAGCCTTGCAAAAGAAGGAGAACGAGAGGGAATGGAATACAGCCGAGCACAAGGATTGAACGATACGGAGAGAGAGAGAGACAGAGGGACGGAAGGAAGGAAGGAAGGAATGATGGAAGGAAGGAAGGAAGGGAGAACGCGAGCCGTAGAAAAGCGTGAGCGGGGCATGTGAAGAAGGAGAAGGAGATTCAAAATACACCTGCGGATCGAGACGGGTAGAGAACCAGTCGACGCGGAATAACTGGTATTAATACGTCACGTAATTACCGTGCGCGGGGTATACACGCACCTATGTACATATGTGTGTGCATATGGCTGGCATTGCCGTGGCAGAACAACCGAGGCGGGTTCGCGCGAGCACACGTACCTACATACATACATAGATATACCCAGTGGTCGAGTTGAGTTGAATCGAGCGGAGTGGAGTGGAGCGGAGTGGACTCGCTTAGACTCGCGAAAGATGGTGAGAGAATTGTATACATCGTGGCAGGCAGTTTCCAAGCGAGCGGAGGTCGCTCCGGGCCATGCTTCTGTTCCGAGCCATTATGATAATTTCGCCGGAAAGAAGGTTACCGACTTGGGCCGTCGGCGAGTACCCTCGATGCGCTGGCCTTCCAGCGAGGATCTCACCCGGCCACGGACGAGAATGGACGCGGCAGCTCGCCATTATCCTGCCGTCGCTGATTCCACGCTATCGGCCTTACCGCGCGAACAAACCTACCTGCTTGCCGTTCCACTAAACTCCGCGCTTCGTCCTCCGTCCTCGCCCTTAATTCCATTCGACCAGCCCACTCGAAATCACCGCGATTTAGTTCTGTATCGCGATCCCGCCCGCGCGACTCAACTGTTGCTCCATTGTCGCCGTTAAACTAATCGCGTCGAGTACTCCCGCGAGTTTGCCGTTCGACTCGTTAAGAACGCGGATATGCGACGGGAACGAGAACGACGGAATTCGTGGTTGACAGAACCGCCTTGCGACGAAAGTCGCCGCATCTCTATACACACGACGAGTTGTCAAACGGAATTGACAGGAAAATTTACTAACAAGTAGGTACGCTCTGGATTCCGCTACAGCGCGCGCAGCTGTACAGAAATTGAGCAAGTCTTGTCGCGATCCTCTTTAGGTACTCGCATGCGAGAGAAGCAATCTGTCGCGGGGAGGGCGCTGGGCGGGATTTGGCGACTGCTGCTCAGTTACCCGTAGGCGTTCAACGTAAAAGTACAAATTAGATGATACAGAGTGGAAGAAGGTGTGAAATGGCAACAAGAGCACGAAGGGTTCGAAGGCGATGTCGAAGATAAAGGGGAGAACGAGAGAGACGGGCGCGAAGTATCGAAAGAGAAAGGATCTGATGGGGTTACGCGAGGTGACGCGCTCAAGGGAGAAGAGAAGAGAAGAGAAGAGAAGAGAAGAGAAGAGTGCAAGGTAGTAATGTGAAGAGGGAAGAGAGAAGGGAAGAGATGCGAATAAGAGAAGAGAGGAAAGGGCAGCGTGCGCGCGGCCAGTGGGCCCGCCTAACATTCCCACGGTGTCTGCTCGCGGCGAGGCCTCTGCTCGCATGCTATTCGACGGTACGGTCTTACGTTATGCGAGCAACATTAAGATCGAGGAAGGCGCATCGAACGAGCCGAGAAGATGAAACGGAATGGAACGGACCAAGAACGAGACCGAGATCGAAAGGGTGGACGAGTCGGGCGTGTCTCGCGAAAGAGAACTTACCTCAAGGGGGGGGGGGGGGGGAGGGGGCGTTAGGATGAAGGGTGATACACTGGTACCGCGAAACAGTCGCGTACACGCCGCGATTATTAATATTATTAATATTCCCATTCTTTCCTTCATCCGCGCTCTCGTTAGGCCGATTCGCAAACGCAGGCTGGTAGTTCAAGTGCTTTATGCGAGTAACGCGCGCCGCAGCCAGGGTTACAAACGCGACATACATAAGTATGTAGGTACGCGCGAAACGTGCCGATTTGACCAGCGCGCTTTCGACTTTCAAGGAACAGCGGTACAGATCGCATCCCGGCTTCCTTCTTCCAAGCAAGTCCGTCCGTGGCTAGACTCCGAAGACCACCGATGCGCTTCGTTCCCGTTTCTAGCACGTGATGCTACGTGTGCCGCGCGACCATGGGGGCCACGGTCTCTTTCTCGAAATCGTTACCGTGACCTCGATGAAAAGGTCTGGTCGCCTTCCGACGAAACTAATTGCTCGGAACGTGTCGGTTGTCCCGTGGGCTGCGACTGTAGCGAGATTCGCGTCCGAACCCCCCCGATTACCGCGTGAAAACAGTCCGCGTAATCGCGTGAATCGTCCACCACGCGTGGGAGCCTCCCGGCTAAGGAATTTCTCCCAGCAATGTCCTTCCTTCGTTCCGGTTCGCGGCCGAGGGAACGCTCTTTTGACCTACTGTCTTTCAACCGGACCCCCCTCCTTTCTCCTCGCGTCCTACGCTTCGCCTCGCCCGCTACTTTCGGAGCGTGATTCACTCGGACGCGGACGTCCAAATTCTCCTCCCATCGCTCCCTCCGCGACCCTCGAGAATCCTTGATGCCTTCGAGTCTCGATCCGAACGAAACAACTCCGACCGGTGCACCTCGTGTTTCACCGTTCCTGTCATCTGTCACGATACGAGCCGAGCGGAGCCGAGCAGAGCGACGAGTTTGTACGCGCGAGATTTCGATCAGACACGAAGCAGTATTCTCCTTTCAAGGCTGGATCTATCGTAAAATCGAAACGCTTCGGATGTTCCCGATGCTGGCCGTTGGATCGCGCCCGAGGTCCAGGACGTGTCCGCCGCGTATCTGCCCACGTCTATCGGGGACTGGTTCGAGAGATGCGAGACAGGTGATTCTGCGAGTCGTATAGATTCAACCGCTCTTCATATTTCTCTCTCATAGTTTTCTCCGATAATCGTTCCTTTTTCCCCGCGGATATCTTATTCTTATTTCTGTCTCGTGCCTCGCCACTCAAGCAGAGCTTGTATCCTTCGTCAACCTCTTTCACGGCACTCATGCT
This sequence comes from Andrena dorsata, assembly GCA_929108735.1. Lineage (NCBI taxonomy): Eukaryota > Metazoa > Arthropoda > Insecta > Hymenoptera > Andrenidae > Andrena > Andrena dorsata. Next base: position 76,769,043 of record OV815488.1, on the reverse strand, counting down.
ACTTAATTCTAAGTAGGCTAGAATGAAATCCCCATTTTACTAAATTCAAAGAAGAGGGTGATGGTCTCGTCGCGTCTGTAGGTGCGCGCAAAGCCAACTAACGTAGCGCTGACCGCCTTTTCCGAGTGAACTTTCACATTCTGATCGCGCGAGAGCTCCAGCAGCCTCGAAGGTCGCCTCCGGTCGTTTCGAGTCGAATGCAAGCACATAAGCCATTGCCAAAACAATCCCAAACCATTTATTCGCGAAATCTGGCGTCCATATATTTTATTATACCGGTACCCGCGCCCGAACGATGTCACCCACTTGCGTGGCATTTGGAGAAACTTCGTGAAAGCTCGCGCTTTAAGTTGGCCGGCTCGAAAGGAGCATTAGCGCTACTAAAACTCGGCGGTTTCGCGGGACGGCGATGGTAGGGGACGAGAGTATGAGACGCGAGCCGAAAGGAAAGTTTACATAGATGTCGAGCAGGGGGAACGAACAAAGGGTAATACGCGCAACGGTGAACCTTGCACCGTTCTGAATATGCATAACCAGCCCGAGTTCCGATCGCAATCCCCCACGAATGGTGTCAGGTACTCTTGACCCGACGACAGTTTTGTCATGGTAATGCGCCTACTTTGTATTTTAATGTTCGGAAAGAGATTATGCGAGTAAACACGGCCGCGTGTTAACGATTCCATTTCCATTGGTAGCCTTGCGAACCAGATTTTTTCCCCACGCTCCTAGATTTATAATGGTAGGTAGCGCGGCAGACGGAACCATAGAAAACGAGTGGCGGGACAAATTTTTCTAAAGGCCAATTGTATTGGATCGGTAGGAAGAGAAGGGCGATTCCCGCGAATCCGGTGAGAATATGGTTGTTGGAGCGACGCCGACGACTCGCCGTTATTAATTCGTAATCAGCGCTGTCTTGGAATCTCGTCGTCCACCTTTCTACAGAGCCGTCATACTCGAGCCCGTTGCCTCGAGGGATCACGCGAATCGATTCGATGGTAATCGCGCGTAACGGACCGACAGCTTCCTTGGAAATCACGAGGTCACACCTGTTTTCTTCTACTCCTCTTCTCGCGTGTCACGTTGCATTCGATCAGCGCGAGGGGACAACAATAAAGATACCTACCGCCGAAATGGGTCAACCGAACTTGTTTCCCTCCAAGGGCGACCAACGATTGCTCGCGAAACATCGCCTGGATGCTCCGGTTCGCGTTGCCGAAACTCGGATCACTAGCTCGGATTCTATACGTTCCCTCTGCTCGCTCTGTTCTCTGCTCGAATCCCCCGGAGACGGAGCTTTATCCGCTGTTATCGGTTCTCGTCCCTTCGGAACACAGGCGGAGCCGGGCACTGGGAGTTTGCAGGACGGAGAGGAGCCGGAGAAGCTTTCCCCGTGCGCGGAGAATCAAGAAACGACCGCCAGCCGGATTACTAATCATTTCCCGGGTCCGAGAAACCTCGCTAATTGATTAAAGTCACGATCCTGACCCTGCCGTAATATCGGCAATCTCTTCTTGGCGTACGTTGGGGAGAAAGGTAGACATTGGGGGACAGAGAAAAACGTACTGGGGAGAAGGAAACGGGGGAGAAGGGAAGAGAGAGAGAGAGAGAGAGAGAGAGAGAGAAAGAGAGTGGTGTAGAGCAGCGATGTAGTGTGGAGCACGAGATGAAAAAGAAAAGGTAAGAGGTAAAGGAGTAGACGTTGCTCTCTCCTCGTATGTTGGCCTCGCGTAATTTTTACCATCTCGCTCCCGTCGCGGTCTCTCTCGTCTCCTTTTCTCCCTTTCGTCGTTTTAGTCTGGCCCGAACGTTCTGTCCGAACAGGCCAACTATCCGCCTTCGTCGTCCTCCCATTGTTGCATCGTACTAGCCCGGCAAGGGAAACAATGTCTAATTTCAGTTAATGCGGCCATAATGGCCATCGTCGTTGCATCGCCGCCGAGAGATAAGTGAAATTCACCTTGGCACACCGGCGCGGCGTCTACCCTATAGCTGCGCCGATACCTCTTCCTATACCTACCGGGTCGTCCGCGAGATTTATCTCCGCGGCCACCACCGAGAGTTTCCTGATAGCTCCGCTGCTCGGTCTACGTTCGATGCGCTCAGGATTACCGATTAAAGTATCGCCCCGACGGTTGATCAAGTGGTCGTGCACCTTTGCATCGACTTGCTTCGGTGAAATCCGATTAAAAGCTAGCAACGAGAAGAGAATGGACCCACTCCGAGACTGCTTAGATAAGACCTGTTTCGTTCACCCAGATACGCGATCCCCGTCGCGTATCTTCGGCTAGGTAATCGTAAGAGGTTTTCGGAGCAGCAGTTTCTATCGCGGAGTATGTACCAAAGCAGGAGCGTAATCGAAGAAAACTGTACGTGCGGCGAGCCGGCAGCTTCTCGGTTCGGTACGCGTACCGAGCAACCAAGTCACGGTCGTTTTCGAACCTACCGAGACGAGGAGGAAGGAATGGCAGAGCTCCAGAAAACGTAACGTGGTCATCGGCCAGTCGCAATTAAGGGTTAATTAAATTGAGCGGCTTCCTAGATTTCTGTAATCATCGCGGACAGTATCTGCAGGGTAATCTTGAGCGCATCCTGTCTGCCTCGGGCCTCGGGGGCTTCGGGGGCCTAGGGGGCCTCGGGGGCCCCACGGAAGGAAGGGGCCCCCGAGGTAAGGTCATGCACCCCGCTGACCTCGGACCACCGAGTCGCCTCCTCTCTTCCCCTCTACCCTCCAGCACTCTTCTAGCCCCTACCAGCCCGATCCTCACACCCTGCCCCACCGCGCTGCGCCGGTCGACCCACCGCCAACCGGCCCTCTTGCCTTTAACCTTCCTACTCCTTCTTCCTTTCCCTCGACTACATCCTTCTGATCATCCTCTTCGTCTTCGTCTTCATTCTCGTCCACTTCGTCCCCCCTATTCGCTCCGCCATTGTCGCCGTCGCCTCTCCGGGCTCTGTTTTCTTCACGGAAGTCAACCTTTCCCTCTTCCTGCTCTTCTTATGCTTTCTTTTTTATAATTTTCTCTTTAACCTCTTCGTCCGCGGACCCCGGGATCGAGCAAGTCGCTACGAAGTCGTTGCGTGCTCAGCGCGAGCCAACGTTTCGAATTATTATCAAAAGTCGAGGCATCATCTGGGATAATGAGCGGACGTCGCCGCGACAGGGCAGAAAACTTGAGGCGTCTTTTCGTGGGAAAAACGCAACGATGCCGGCTACATACCGAGGTATAGCAGGTACGTGTATAATACGGTCGCGAGCAAACAATCTTTTCGTAGCAAGTTCGTACGCCCGCCGCGCCGCGCCGCGGAAAAGGCAATTGCTCGAGCTCGTAGGTACCTTACCCCGTGATATCCTGCGAGAAACCGCGAGATCTCTTAACTCTCTCTCTCTCTCTCTCTCATTCTGATTCCCTCCTTCTTCTTCTTGCTCTCTGACCGTTCGTGCCGATGACCGTTTCGCTTACGTACGCCTCAAACAAGGTCAGATGGTATCTAGCGACGGGAGGACTCGGAATCGCGGTAACGCTCGGGAACAGAGTGGTCAAGAGCGAAACGAGACGTGGGAAAATTGGCTAACTTTCGCCAGTCGGAAGCGAACGATTGACGGAAAGTCCGATGAGCGACGGGGCGCTAGGAGGGGGGCGAGGAGGCAATAGGTGGGAGAGCGCGGCGCGAAATCTCGGAAATAAGTACAAAGGTACATGCATACGTGGTACCTGCCACACCTGATGACCAGTTCAAGCGTGCTCCAACAAGGTCAGATGATATCCCGCCGCGAGCGGTCAAGTTCAAGAGCGGGGAAACGAAGAATCGCGGATGGGGTGGAAGCGTGGGAACATTCTCGAGTTTTCGATGGCAAGTCGATCGCGACACTGACGAAGCTCGTGGAGCCAACGAGCGAACGAGTGAACGAGCGATGGAACGAACGACCGTCGAAAGCGGAGAGTATCGGTATCGGCCAGCTAGCAGCAAACAGACGTCGAGGAACTCGAGCGCGACCGAAACGAGAACGCGTACAGATATAAATACGCGCACTTGTCCCGCGTTCACGCGACGAGTTCCAAGGATGCTCGAGCATTCGCGCGTGACGCGTTGCAAATCCGTTGCAAATAAATAGAAGCGTTTCCGCCTCGGTGAACTTTGATCTTACGAAGCGCGGCGCGCGATTCGCACACGTTTAGAGCTCTATTTTAATAGCCGCGACGCAACGCGACCGAGCAGCGGAAAGAAGCCGGTATCGATTCCCGGATCGATGCGAGCGAAATTATTCGTTACGTACCTTCCCGTCGCATGCCCATCTTCAGGCACTTTTTCAATCGACAAAACTGGCACTGATTCCTATGGTGTTGATCGATGGGACAGTTCCTATTCCCTCGACACGAGTACGTTAGGTTTCTCCTCACGCTTCTCTTGAAGAAGCTTTTGCATCCTAAAAAGAGGCAAATGAACAAATTAAATTCCTTTACTTTGCTTATTCGTTACGTTCGAGGCGTTTACGGCAACTAACTTTCTACCAAATCGATTCTTTCGTCCCCACTATCGGCAAACAAACTACTTAAAGTAGGTATTACAGTAGCTGTGCAATTAAATTCCTAGGAATCGTGCGTTCTGCGCGTACGAGAAGAACCTCTCTTTACCGTGCCTACATACGATGACCCACCCTGTCTATCTATCTGTCTATCTGCGACACGTGCGTTGCATGCGACCATTGCTTGCGTTTCCCGCTCATTAAATCGAATCGGCCGGGCCGCGTTAAACCGTGTCATCGATCTCTGTCACCGCTCGCTCGTTCGCTCGTCTGCTCGTTTGCTGGTTCACTCGTTCGCTCGTTCGCTCCTCTTTTCAGTGAAAGATCGCGTCATAATTCTCGTTGCAGCTGCAACACTCTGCCGACGAGCCACGTCGCCTGGAAATTTCAGCCCGCGCTTCTTCCGCTTCGCGGGGAAAAGGTTACGCGCGAGATTACAGGCTACCTTCCGCGGGAAATATAACACGCGCCGCGCCGCCGTTACGGGTATCGATATCGTTCGAGTCAGTCTGGCGTTACCCTTCCTAGACGACCTTTTCTCTGTTCGACGTTGATCGGGTTATCGCGGATACGCGTACCCTTGAGAGATAGCTTGTTCGAAGAAAGTATTCCTATTCCGAGGGGCCCCCGGCCGGTTACCGCTACGATCCAGCAGGATCTGTCCCGAGGTTTCGATTTGTTTCGATTGCTGCCGCGATCGGGATCGGGCGATCTCGGTGGACGGGTTGCCGCAACAGCGCCGCACCGTACTCCGACTACTTGGAAGCAATTAAGGGGCAAAGCATATCGTCGACAACAAAGCGTCCTCTGTATCGAAACGTTCGAATTCAGATAAAGAGGACATGCTCGATGGTCTCGATGATTCTGGTATTCTCATCGCCCACACAACTCACCGCTTCGACCGCGCGCGGCTCATTTCTCTCGGCAGAAAGCGAGCGTAGGTATCAGTGGTAGGTAGAAGTACAGCAGAAAGAAAAGTCCGTGGCGGACAGCGTCGTAGATATTACTTAATAGCTCGCGAGAATAAAAAGAATTTCCAATTCGTTCAGTTTTCGAAGCGGCACGGATTTACTAGCGCATATTAAAGAGGAATTTAATTAGAGAGGCGATCGCGTCGACTCGAACAACCGGTTTCGTAATTTCGCGTAGAACCTACTTGAAAAGCTCGCGGGTAGCAACGAGACAGGCCTCGTAGGTACCTCGACACTACCGGCGCTTTACGACAAAACAAGACCAGACCACAGGGCGATTATCGTTCGCGTCTCTGGGTCAACGCATTTCAACCCCGCTTGGAAAACTAACGGGGCTGGATGCTAAATAGGTAGATAGTGCAGCATCAACTCTGCGAAAGTCTATTAAGTACTTAGATGCCTATTTCGATTTGTTGGATGGGGTTGTCGAGCGGGAACGCAAATCTGCCGTATTCGAGCGCAACGGTTAAAGCGCTGCGACGAATGCGCGGCGGTGAGGGACAAGCTGGCTCGAAAAATCCGCTCCGTCCAGTTCGAGTTCGAGTTCGAGTTCGAGCGAACCGCGCCAGACACGCGCGGGCTGTGAGCTCGCGCGGCCATCGCACTATGCAGTTTTCAACTTGCTCCTCGCCGTCCTCTTCGTCTTTCTCGTTTTCGTCGATGCTGTCGCCTTCTTCATCGCCGTCGCGTCGTCGTAGTGTGTCGACGCTCGCTCGCTCGCATCTTTGTCGTACTCGTAATCGTTGTCGCCGCCGATGTTACGAAAGAGATTGTGGGGTCGGTATAACTACAAATTGCATCGTTACACGCAAATTACGCGATTATAGTGCGCGAGTCAACCACCAAGAGACACTGCATGCGTGCACTGCGGCAGCGCGAGAGAAAACAGAGAAATGGTCCCGGGGAAAGGGCGAAACGGACATGAGCTAGAGAGGGAGAGAGCGAGAGAGAGCTGAAACAACTACTGTTTATACTTTCAGATTGCAGCTTGTGCGGCCCTAGAGAGCTCAAATTGCTCGCGTCATTGAATTTTCATTGCCCTGTCTGGTTCTCAACCATTCCGTTCCGAGTAGTAGGTAACTCGAAACAGTATCCCTTCGTGAGCTTCGAGAGTATCCCTCCGACGAACTTGGATATCGTTTGCCCATCCACCAGCATCTTTGTCGATTCCAAATTATCGCCAACTCTCCGATCAATGCGGTGGCAAGAAATCGTTACGGATCGTTCTATCTGACGCGATTCCACCGGATCGACGATATTTCGCAACACTTTCGTTGAAGAAGGCTTCCTGTTGTGTAGTCGCGAGACGGTCGCAGGAGCACGCACGCGATTCCTCTATCCAGGAAATGGATGGGAAATGAAGCGCCGCGTTGGGCGGAGGGCCGATCGGCTACGGGAGGCTTATTTGCATCCCGAAGCGGCAACGCTCAAGGTTGTTGTTCGATAGAATCAAGGGCGAGAGGAAGAGGAAGATGGTGATGGTGATGGTGAACGAGGGAGGGCGGAAGGAAGAGGGAAGCAGGATAAGCAGCAGAGAGGAAGCGGATAGGCAGAGGCAGTGGGTAGGTAGCTAGAAAAAGAGCGGCATGACGATTCGGTCAGTAACGTTTCGAGTCGGCCGCGTAAAATTAACGACATTGTTATAATTAATTAGCCATCCGGCGGCGTGTTGTTCGGGCAGAGCGGTGAGTAGTAGATAGCGCGGTTTCGCTAGCGCGAGCTTCGTTAGCGAGATAATTGGTCACAGAGGATGCGTTCGGGATGCGTCGCGGTTCGTAATTCTATGATCGATGCATGTGCCGGCGATGTACCTACGCGCGTCCAAGATGCACACCACCACCGGTCGTCTCCGCCGCGCCGCGACGCGCTGCGTACCTAAACGCATAGGTAGGTAAGAGCTGCGTGCAGTCTAAGCGTACCTAGGTAACACGCTTCTCTTTTCCAGATCCTGTTGCCGTTAGCCGACGGCTCGGCCCTCGAAGGAAGCGACGCGACGCGCGCCGCAAGCCTCCTTCACCTTCGACTTCACACTTCTAATCACACGCGAACACAAGCGCTTCCCATCATCGCGCTAATTGTCGAACTAAAATTTCCACACCGACAATTAGATGCTTTGCTCCAAGCGTTCCTTAACAAATTGTCTGCAGAGAGGGTAATTTCCAATTTTCTCCGACTTGACGGAGACCCCGGAGATCTCTAGCTCCTCTGAGCGACAGCGTTCTCGCTTGTTTTGGGAAAATGAGTTGTTGTGGTGGAGAATCGCGACGCACGCGGCTCCGAGAGAAATGAGATTAATAAAGATTAGCAAAGTCGGAATAATATAATATGATCTCATTAGACCGATTAGCCCGGAGCGCGGTGCGGGCTGCAGAATGTCTGGCTTCTTGCTGCACGCGGTGGAGTATGCCAGGCATAAGTCGGTAAGTCTGTAAGTAACCGTAAGACTCGAAGGGAGAACCAGAGACCCCGAACAGGAAGCCCCTTGCTTGCTTACTTGCTTGCGACTGTAGGTAGGTACCTACCTCAGACCGCGAGACCGGAATTAAATTTCCCTTCCTTCTTTCATCCAACAAATGCGAAGGGCTTTCGCTCGCAAAGCTTTCTTCCTTTCCGCGCCACACTGCTTACAATTAAATAGACTAGCCCACCTTCTCTTAGTGCGCGGTTTCGTTCGATCTCGAGGATTGCGAAATTTCCGGAGACACCCGGTCGCAACCCTGTGAAAGTAATCCTTCAAAGGGTTACTAATTGTCAATGGCAGCGCATAAAATTGTGGCTGCCGCGACAGTCGGCAAAGATTCTGACGTGCAAACCTATCACAACAAAAGTGGGCCGAATAGCAAACCGCGAATAATTTCTTTACCTATCAGCCATCTTTCACATCGCCCCACGTTCATTTAATTTGCCGACGAATGCTACCTAAGTAAGTTTCCCTGATTCACAGAATAAACGCGAAAAAGAAGCAAATCGTTTTGTGTTTTTCGCGATGGCTATTCCTCCGAGGACGTACCTAAGTGACTTTTAGATGTTCCGTGTAATTCGCGACAAATACCAGCCGTGTTTTAAACGTTGGTTTACTCGCATACCACGAGCAATTACTATAATCGACACAGCAGGCCTTTTTAAGTGACGTTCGTGCTGAGGCAGCGCACACGAACCTACCCTCCTACCTTCCTTCCTTCCTTCCTTCCTTCCTTCCTTCCTGCCTTCCTTCCTTCATCTGTCGAATCTCGATCGAGGACGAAGAAATTTCGTAAAATTCCAACAGGGTTTCCAACAGAAGGTGGAGTAACGAATAGTTGTTATAAATTATTGCGTAGCAACGGAAAGAGGAGTACGAAATGAAAGAAATAGTTCTATGCGAAGAACTGAGATTAGATACTAAAGAGAAGAATGATCTCGTTCCCTTGTAGGAGGTAGTTACAGGAGACCGGGGCAAAATCGGAACGTTAATGATAAAAGCTCATAACTTTGACATTATTAATGTAAAAAAGAAATTGCAATTTGGATTCATTAGAATAAACTCTTCATTAAATAATATTATATATCCAATCTTTTTAATAGAAGAACAGATACAAAAAAATAACGATTTAAAATATAATCCGTTTTTACGGTTTTACCCATGCCATGGGATACCTTACTAAGGTGAGGGACAGATATATTGGCCGGTGAATTCGTTTTCGCGAACAGCGATCGAGGAGAAATCAGCTATCACCATCTGACGATCGTGGATTTTTCAGTTGGAGTTGCATAGCCCCCGAAGGCTATGGTGCCGTGTGGCTGTTATTTATTCTTAGCGTAATAGGTGTGTGCGTTACGAAGCTATGCGTAGACTAATACAAGATGAAGCTATCGAGAAAGAATCAGTGTTCTGATCAATAAAACTCGTGAATTTTTTCGGAGCTAACGCACACCTATTCTGATGTATGTTTTTCTACGCTAAGAACTCGGTTGGGCCTACACGTCAGAAGCTTGGCGCTATCCCCACCATTTCTGGCTCACTCTTGTCCTGCGAAAGCGAAAGCGAGATGGAACGAGAGCGAGTCAGAAAATATGGAGAAAAACCCCTCACGAAACTCGCCGGCCAATATATCTGGTCCCGACCCTAGATACTGGCCCTAACACCTATAACAACAAAACTCATCCAATTCCTCAGTCCCCCAACCAGTTAGAACAAGCTGTAAACTATACCCATCATTGGTTCAATTTAAATGAACTATATGATTCTTGGACATAAATGCAAATGTCTCCACAGTTTTCATCACCACTGTTATCATTATCCTTCGGTATTTTGTTTAATTTTGTGATTTTCTTTCTCTTCAGTCGTAGTCCTTTATTAAGATTTAGTTTTAATTTTGATAACTTCCTCTTTTTTGTTTCTTTGTTATACACATTTTGTGCAAACTCGGTACCCGGTTTTGCCCCAGCATACAAATTTGTAAATATTACGAATTATCAACAATACCATGGCGGAGAAAAAACAAACCTTTTAATTATTTACACTTGAATATGCAACAATTAACATACTTCACACCAAAAAGTATCTACCTGCACACTGTTAAAACTGTTTGAAGTTTCTTAATGATCGAAAATTAGATCGGAGCCTTCGAAAACACAAAAGTCGATGTAACCTTAGTAAGCACGCATGTAACACGATCATCTTTTACTGATAAAATAATGCGCATCGCGACAATATGTCGCTGCAACAACGCGGGAAAATTGAAGGCAGTTTACAGAATAATAACACGTGCCGGTTGTACCCAGGTACCCGGTTTAGTCCGAGTTTCCTCTATCTTTCCCCTCGGACCGTGTCGAAAGATTCGGAAAGTTGTTGGTTCGTTAAAATCACTTGGTTGCGTAAAGGAAGTGACTCGATCGAAACGAGCTCGAAGTCTAACCAAGGAATTAACGTTATCATCGTGACGCGTGGAAAACATACATATGTATGTAGGTATGTAAGTAAATACTCGGCAGTATGCGCGCGCGCGCGCTCTTGTCACGGAGGAATCAATTTATTCCTCTTCATTGAAATTCTTCCTTTCAAATTCTAACGATACCCTACTAATCCATTCCGTCTCGCTAAAAAAGTAAAAACGCTGACGATTTACGAGAAAGCAACACGCAACGCCTATCCTAGAGGAAACAGGTACGTCTTATGCAGTTTGAAACGCAACTCCATTTCACCGCTGGAATGGTCGCGAGAAGACGCAAGCAAGTTGCAACTGTAACTGAAGTTCGGAAATGCTGGAGAAAATGCGAGGGCACCGCTCGATGATTCGGCTGATGAGCGCGCAGATGCGTCAAGACGCGACACCCCCAGGAGCAAGGGGGTTACACTACAGTCGGAGGTGTAATAATAGTAGGTTGTCGAGGGTACAGCGTGCAAAACAATGCCATAATTATTGGGGGAGGTTGCTGGAGGGACATGCTCCCGCGAAATATAAGTACCTACCTACCGTCGTCCCTTCGCGGAATAGGAATACCTAGCGAGGATTTCGCAGAAAAGTTTGCAGACTGGGCGACGGGATTCGGCCAAGTGGCCGCGGAAGAAAGAGCCGAGTAGGGTGCGGTGATCGTTCAGATAGTAGAGGTCGAATCGCGAACGACTATTGCGCAATAATCAAAGACGAAGAAGCTTGTTCCAGACGCGGTACCGCGAATGGGAGGTTCCCGAGCCGCTGTAATCGGCAGATTAATGTTCGTTTCTCGAACCTAATCTCGGGTAAGTCCGCTAGACACACGCTAGTCCCGGGGCCGGGAACACTGGCATCGGTGTGCGCGTCGGAATCACCAGCCAACCAATTCTTCGCTCCTTGGTCGTAGAAGAATCGATTCCCATCGACGACACAAGCTTTCCCGCCTCCCCCCCCCCCCTTCTCCTCTGTTGCGTTTCGTTGAAATTCAAACGCAATAACAGCAATGTAAACGCTGCCAATGTCGAATATCGATGAATTAAAGAAGACGATGACTATTTACCGCCCGTTTCTTTCCACCTATGCGAGCCAATCGTCGGCGCCGCTCGTGCGATTCCTCCGGCAAAATATTATACCGATAGCAAACTTGCCGATTTATCCACTACGTCGTCGCGATTGCGTCGATCGAGCGCATCGAAAGACAGTCCTGGCAAATTGACGATAATTCGCGACCGCTTGACATCGCTTGACATCAAAATCAATTCGTCGTAATAAAGCGATCGCCGACAATCACCGCGATTACGCCAATGAACGTCCAATGTGGAAGGCGTATGTGCTGTGGCGTATAGGTGCATCCATGTTTCTATGATTCTCAATAAAGCGTGTCGTCGATCGTGCCAACCGCGCGTTGACGTGCTGGTTGTCGTCGTCGTACGTCGTCGTTTGATCGCCACGACTCGTCGTCGACGATCAAAATCCAGGCTGAAACCTAATTACATAGGTCGCTACACACGTAGGTAGACGCTACGGAAATGTTGAGCAGCCGAGCGATGAAAAATCAGCGCCGGCGTCGCGGCAACTCCATTGGATGCGACGCGATCGTGAGAATCAAACACGCGACCATCCCCTCCGTAAGATTCTGCTGGTCGGTCTTTGTTGAGAATGACGGGAAGGGGCTATAATTAAAGCGGTAGTTGGATTATTACCGCGCACCAGAATCAGGTAATGACTTTACGATGCCTGCGGCAAGGCCACTGCTCTGTTCGTCGACGAAACCGTTGCGTTGGCTCGCGAGTACTTGACACGCGCCACGAGTCCGCGGATCGCGGATCGAGCATCACGGAACACGATCCAAAGCGTGGTCGCCAACGAGCCCGACGACAACGCGGTCCCAATTTCATCTCCTTGACAGGATAACTAAGCCGCACGACAGTTCAATCAGCCGAGTCGATGAAATGTTGACGAGCAACGGTTAGATTGAATCGTAGGTTTAAATCTTATAGTATATCCGTATCTTACTGGAAATTAGCGAGCAGAGATTACGGTGGGCGGGGAATTGCGGAAGACAACAGTAGAGAGAAAGAGTGGAAATAGTAGAGTGTAGACGGTGTGAAGCGTGCCGGTGTGGCCGACTGTCTACTGTCGACGCTTCCCAAAATCGCCGCCATGGGAAAATCAGGGAACAAGGAGTAATTAAGATTACCGCGAAATAGAAATTATCGCCATCGCCGGGTAAAGGGCGTTATCGCGGCACCGCTAACGGCGCCAAAGCGACAGAGTAGCACGACTTAACAATGGTAAATATCGTTAGCGCGGCTGTAATTGGAACACCAGGGAGAGAACTCGCCGCTGTAACTCGAGCGTTCAATTAAGAGACGGACTCTTAACCCGCTGGAATCGCACGTTTCCACGCGTCGAATCTTCGTGCAGCCTGAACCGGCACAAATTGTTGGAAATTAACGAGCGCCGAGGGAGAGGGAGAAGGGACCAGATGCCCACTGCTTGTCCGCCGCGTATTATTTTTAGCGGCGATTTAAACGCTAACGTCATCGCTTCTTCTTCGCTAACTATAAGAACGAACCCAACCCCCTCTCTCGCCTGGTGAGTCGCGCAATATCCACCACCATGACAAATGACGGCGAAATCCTGATAGCCGACCGCTGTGCGAATCAAACTCGAATTTGCGATCGACGACAGCGTCGGAGCGTACACTTCCGAGAACGGGATCGCGCGTAACCAATGAAATGGTGGCAGCTCCATTAAATCTCATCGCCTCCTACCCAACCCAACCCAACGTTCGCTCGTTTCTATTCCGCTGCAAGCGATTCTGTCGCTCTTCGCGCATCCGTTTTACGTTCACGCGGTGCCTGCAGCCTACAACTTTCTAACCGAATATCTACATAGATAGTAGATTTACTTGCGTAGATTTAACTATCTAAAGAAAATACCCAGGCATGCATAGAATTCGATTACCATCGGGCGAGTGACTTCGCCAGCGATCAAACAATATATTCCGCCTCACAGCCGTCATTGGAAAACTGCCTCGCAAATATTTTACGCAACTACTTAGGTACTTGAGTAGTCTTGCGACTACCCGTGATGGGTATACAAACGCGTGGTACGCACTCATCCTATACCTGCAGTCCGCAAGGTACACTATACCGACTATGCGGTTTCCAGAAGTCGACGCGACCGTACCCACTCGCGCCTATGTACGTTCCTATACATACGTATAGTATTAGGTAGAGCTATCGAGAAGGAGGCAGCAACGTGGCGAAAGGGAGGAGGGGAGACAGGTATTCATGAATTTTAATGAGAGTTCGGTAGTCGGACGACGAAGGCGACCCATCCGGGGTTGTTACATGCGCCCGAAGAGATCGCAATGGTCACCCTCCGATAACTTGTCAGTGGAGCCGAACAAAACGAAAGAAATGTATGCGAAACCTTGGCTTAATAATCGGACGTCATTAGAAATTCCGTGCCCATTGTTCGCATTAACGCTGACATTTTTTTACGAACGTCACATTCGATCGCCGCAGAAAATCACGGTCACGCGCTTACGGCAGAGTGAGCGGCTAAACGATTTTACGATTCTTACGGATGTCGAGAGATAGGGGAGAAAGTGAGCACGAGAGAGAGGGGGGGGGGAGAGAGAGGGAGGGAAGGAGGAAGTACCTGTCATCTAAAAACTCAACGAGGCGTCAAGGTTTCGTCGCTCACAAAGGGGTGCGCTCGCACCTTGATGTCACGTGTAGCTGCTTATTTCAGTGGGACCAGGTGTCGAGCACTTGTTCCGCCACTAACGTAATAATAATGTCTACCTCGCGCTAAACATCGGCGACATGATCGAAAGATACCTGCGTGTTCGCGACGAATCCTCGGACTATCCGTGCCAGATTTCTCCGATGTTTATTTCAGAGAAGAGGGATATCACGCGAGACCAGCGCAGCTTTAATCAAGCCGTTCAAACGCGATATAAATTACCGCCGGCAATCCGGTATCAATAAGGCGTGATTCGGGAGAATAGGGAGCGAGTGAGCAGCCTATCGAACCTGGGCCCGTGGGAGGATATATAACTCGTGATTTCCGAGAGAGCTCTATAGATTTCGATTAACCCCTGTCTATCCGCTGGCAGACACGGCGGTCCGGCCACGACATTTTTCTTCGTTACGACGCGACGTTTCCGATGCGTTGCTACTTACTTGTCTCTGATGAGAAAGGAGAAACGAGGGCAACGACGACGCCGCGTCTCCGTAGCCAGCGATAAAGCAACGTCCAAAGGGACAGTCGTGTTTTTCCCGATCGACGCACCGCTGGACTTTGCGACGCAACCGCTTTGTAAACGAGAACGCGCGAATATGTTAGGTAGCATTACCTATTGGCACGACGGAAACACCGAAGAAAGGAGACGCGTTCAAGTTGGAAACCGGATTTGTTTACTTACCTCGTGTTCGAACAAGGTTGAAAAAAAATAGCGACAAGGAACGAAATAAACTGCTCCGTTCGCCGAGGTTTTGCTCTCTCTCTCCCTCTTACTCTCTCGGCGATAGCTCACCCCTTTAGATTCCGTTCTGGTTTCACCCGACTCATTTCCTCGGCCTCATTACATTGTTATTAGGCACGTAACAGACCCGTAATCGTCCCGAGGAACACCCCACCGTGTTATTAATGGCGAACCTTTGTATTTTTTTTGTTCGCAGCGTCCGCGGGACCCCAGCCGCTCCTCTCCTCATCGTTCTCCCGCATTGTTTCACGCGGTCGCCCCCCCCTGCCCGGCTCGGCCGCACGCTCCGTCCGCGACGCAAACAAATTAACCTAGCCGCGAACCGGTGATGTGGAGCTCGAGGGGCCTCCCATCCCGTTCTCCGCGGCGGGACTGCTTGGATCGTGGCGAAATCGCGCGGCCGGAAAGTTCAGGGAAGCTTAGGAGAGTTTAGGAGAACGTAGGTAGGAGGATAGGGAAAAATGAAACTTACCCTCGCAGGTGAATTGTCCGTAGTGCTTGCCGCTGCTCTTATCCCCGCAGACGACGCACTCGATGTTGGGGGATTTGTCGGTCTGCGAGCTGCCGGATTGCGAGCTGTTTGCCTGGCTTCCGGGTGTGGTGCTGGGCGGCAAGGGGTCCCTGGGCGTGAGAACTGCCCCGGCGGGCACCAGACAGGTGATGTCCTCCGGCGTTGCGGAGGGTGTCAGGTGGGTCGGGGGCATCGGGGGCGGCGGGGCGATCTGTATGGGGCCCGGTCCAGCGGCGGAGGCGGCCGCCGCCGCGGCCCCGGCTGCGGCCGCCGCTGCGGCGCCGGTGGCGGCCAAGCTGGCCCCGGGGTCCCGCGAGGGCCACGAGGGCGGCGCGGCTACCAACGCCATGGAGGCGGTGGTGCCGCGCGCCGGGAACCCCACCTCCAACGTGGTGGTGAACTCGGGGTGGTGGTGTCCAGTCGACACCCGGCCAGGGAACAACGTCGCTGTCGCGGCCGGGTAAACCACCCCGGCAGTCGCCAGGGCGTCAGCGCCTCCTATCCCGCCTCGAACCACCCTGCCGGCTTCCTCTTCTCGACCGGGACCACCGGCACCACCACCGACCGCCCCGAAATACAGCTGCCGTCCCGTCCTTGCCTCTTCCGCTCTTCCGCGACGATCTCTTCTTCTCCTTTCTCGTTCCTCTTCAGCCTCGTCGCCGTCCCACCCCCCGTCGCACCCTCTCACCACCGCGGCTTCCTCCCACACTTTCTTCCCGTTTCGTTCGCTCGGCCGTTCTCGACACGGTCACACACAGCGAATCGTTCCTTTCCCGTTTTGCTCACTGGTCCGCGGGCGCACCAACTCGCTCACCGTCCGAGCAAACTCTTCGCGGGCACTTTTCCTCACTCACTCGCGCACTGGGTAGAGTTGGCGCAACCTCGAGATCCGCGTCCCGAACCGCATCATCGTTCACCGTACTCGCCGCGGGCCTCGCTTATGCCTCCGGACAAAGAATCACGGCGCAGCGTGGGCCTGGCCGCGACGTGCCGTACCGTTCGATCTCGCAAAACTCACGGGCGAAAACCGTGGCGTCGACTGAAGTTTACCTCGGCCCCGTTGCGAGAAACACGATGTATGTATGTATGTTCCGCGTGTACTCGGACCAATCGACGGCCCGACCGTTTTAGACCGTTTCGATCGGCTTCGAGGCAACGTTCGCGTTGGTCACTCGGCGCGCTGGTCGCACGATCAACCTAACCGAACTCACGGAATCACGTTGGCCACGCTTGGATCTTGCTGCACTTCACTCTCACGAGACCGATATCCCGCGAAGAACCGTAGAAACGAAGGGAACGAGGGAACAAGGGATCGCTGCTGCTTCCGACACCACTCAACACTCGACCAAACAGCCTCGGTACGAAAGATCGAGCACCGAGATCGAAATCGAAATCGAGATCGAGATCACGATCGCGCGCACGCGGTAGATCAGTCACGTATCCCCGCGGCGGTGTAT
The DNA here is from genome assembly GCA_929108735.1 of Andrena dorsata. NCBI lineage: Eukaryota > Metazoa > Arthropoda > Insecta > Hymenoptera > Andrenidae > Andrena > Andrena dorsata. The sequence continues at coordinate 76,752,162 of OV815488.1, read as the reverse complement.
CCACGGGTATCGTGGTATATCGACGCTGGGTGGATGCGCGGTGGCGCGAGCCACCGAGACACAGGGCGGAGAGGGTGTGAGCGCTCGTGCACTCGAGGGCGAACCGAGGGGTGAGGCGGGAAAGAGAAGGGCAGGGGTTGCCACGGAGTGGGGAACGAGAGAGATAGAGTGAGAGAGAGAGAGGGGGAGGGGTGACACGGAGGCAGGCGAAAAGGTCGCGGAAGACACTACGAGTGTGGGGTAAAGTGAGGTGAAAAGGCGGGTAGGGGGAGAGAGAGAGAGAGAGAGAGTGAGATAGAAGTGGGAGCAAAGACAGAGATAGAGAGAGAGACAGAGAGAGAGAGAGAGAGAGAGAGAGAGAAAAGGAAGGAGCGCGCGCGCGCGCGCGGCCCAGTCGATAAGCTGCGCGTGCTTCTATGCTTCTCGAGCACGCTCGTGCCGGCACAAGCAGGAGGAGGAGAAGAGAGGTGATACTCGACTACCGCCTCGATACGACTATACTTGGGGCCGACCAGAGACCGACTGCCGACTAAGACGACCCCTGACACCGACCTGCTCCCCACCAGGCCAAACTCTCTCGTGGGGTTCTCGCGGGTTTCGCCAGTTGCCATGACTACCGAAGGTGGGGTCGAGTCCCGGGCGCGCCCCGATCCCTCTCTCATTGGCTGCGGACCTGCCCTACCCTCGCGCCCTCCGATCCCTCTCCGTCATCATACTACCAAGCCGAGCGTCCTTCCGTGGCCACTTTGCAACCGCCGACGTTCAACAGCCTAGCTTTCTATCTCCCTCTTCCTCTCTCTCTCTCTCTCTCTCTCTCTCCCTCTGCTGCCCTTCCGCACTCGGTTAGGCTATCCTTTTTTCCACTCTCTGCCTCGCTCTCTTGTTCTTTCTCCTTCTATCGCTCCCTCCCCGTTACGGCTACGGTCAAGCGCGCGATCCTCCGTCTCTTGTTTCGCGATCTTCCTTCGTTTAGGGTTACAGTGTACCGATTTTTTTATATACCCCTCGAAATCGAACCAGTCTCGTATACCAGCTGAATAACTCGAGTCCTCCATTCTCGCGGGTCTGTTAAAATTCCGGATTTAATGACCGCGTGCTTTAACATTAATGATTCATAATGATCACGCTCGAAACGCATGGAACCACGCGAATTGATCGAAGGACTGTCTCCAACTACGGAACGGAGGAACACAATCGCGTTCTTCTCCGAGGTCAAATGATTCACTTTAAACTGTTTACGTTCTGTAAGAATTGCATCAAGTAATTTTGTTTGAGTGATATAATTTGTCGGGGACACGGTCACGTTTTATCTGCAGGTAGTTTTAGTCAGCGGAAATGGAGTTAAATCGCGAATATTATTTTTGTTGCAAGTTGAGGCGGCCTTTGAAGTCTCAGCCGAGAGGATATCGTGGAATTTTGAGTATCTATGGACACGAGATAGCTATCCGCAGATCGTTAAGGCCGAAATTGCAACGACTCGAGAAATGCGTGATATTCGTGGAACGTGGCGGTCGAACGTCCTCGGCGGAAACGGCGCTATACGATATAAAACGATAAGCGAGTCGTTGCTCCGCTTTCACGGATTTTCTTCGGTTTCCTTGGATACTTTTACGAACGGGCATCCTAGGTGGAAGGATGAGAGGTCACAGAGTGCGAGGGCGCGAGGGCGAGAGGGCGAGAGGGTGAGAGGGCGAGAGGGCGAGAGGGCGGCAACCAATGGGGACGAGGAGTCAAGTGGGGCGCGAAAAATGGGCCGGCCCGGTTTCATCCACCCCCGAGGCTAAGGGTGAGGGTAAGGGTGGCCGTGGAGTAGGGTAGGCCGACAGCCTCGAAGACGACCGGGCCGAGGACGGAGGGTCAGTCGGGTCGCAGCCCTGCACCTTTGCACCTCTTCGCTTTTGTACCTTTGCTCTTTTACGCTTCCGTGTTCTACCGCTTTTCTACTTTTCTCCTCTGCTCTTCATCCTTCTATCATCTCCCCTCCAACCGTTTCCAGCTCTCGTTCAGCAATAGCTACGATATGACGCGTGTTAAATAGGTATGCGTTGCGATTGCTAGCTACCTATTATTACTAACAGTACCGATGTACTCTTACTTTCAAGCTCAGGTTTCTTCCACAAGGGTGCTCTTTGATGCTCTAGAAAATTCCCCACCGTCTAACCATCTTTTATTTATTATTGTCGTCATTCCTAATGCAGACGTATACGAAATTTCTTTCGTGTATGTTTAATATTAATACTTATAGGTAATTTTATACGTTTTAAACGATTTTATTCAGCATCGATCCTCTGTTCTTTTTGTTTTTATGTATGGTTCAAATGTGGCAACTCAAATTTAACCAGCTTTCGACTATCTAATTGTCTTGGAACATTGCAGGCGTGCGTAGTTTGGATGACAATACAATATTGTTAAGCAAAATAATCCTGAGGAGGTGAAAAAATTACCCACTCGTCAATAAATATAATCCATACACACAAGTCTAAACAATTTGAAATCAACTACTCGCGATCTTTACGAAAACGACAAAAAGCCGCTACGTTCAGGACGCCAGTCGCATCGCGATTACCGAAAATACACAATTTATCGAGAAATGATCCGTCACGTATGTGCGAGTAGTAAAACTAAAACTTTGCAGGCGTTCGTAGTATATCACCATCGAAATTGTAGTACAAGGAAATAATTATTTTTTTAGTGATTTTAACACTATAACGTTTAAGCAAACTGTTAAACTATATATGTACAGTAATTAAAAATATTTGTAAAGCGAAGTCTAAGCTGTGAAATGTAAATCCACAAACTTTAAAAACTAGAAATCAAAAAAATATATGAAAAAAATTTTATGTTAAACGATTTTTTTAAAAATGCACATAAAACTAAATTAAAATGCACTAAAAACTAAAAAATAATTCTTTTCTTGTACTGCAATTTCGATGATGTTTCTTCGCTTTAAATAAAATCATGGGGCATATTTCATAACAGGATAAGAATAACGTAATACAGAAACAACCGTCGAAATCAATTTGTTGTGAGAAAATTTTCATTCGCGTTAATGAAGGAAAATGTTTTAATTACAGGGTACAGATTGTAATATATATCTATCTAGCTATCCATCCATCTATCTATCTATATAAATAAAAATGTAAATGTTCGTTTGTTCAAAATCTTAAATCCCCGAAAGTTCTTCACCGATTGCTTTGAAATGTTGATGCGCGTGTTTTTATATACCTACTATTATAGACGTGACACCTGTGACAGGCACAAACACGCTTCTTTTAAAAGACAGCGGAGACTTTATTTTATACTATGTAGAGATAAACATTAATCAGTCACGGTAATAACTCAGACGAAGCCGAGACGGGGCATGCTAGTTTTTAATAAAATCGTTGAACATAACTTTTTTTTTTATATATATTTTCCATCCTTACCTTTATTCTTTGGTCTGCACCCTTTACTTTTAACCGGTAATGCCCTGCTGACTAAATTTCACCTAGTTTCTCCCGACAGATTGGACATTGCAGATAACGTGTCGCCCGCCACGTGGCGCGTTCGCGCGAAAATTACAATCCGGAGCGATAGGGGAAGTAGGCGATTCGCATCAGGTCATCAGAGACGCTAACCGTAAGAATTAGGTAAGAAGCAGCTGCACTCGTTTGTAGATAGCCGGTAGAGCGCGAGCATAAACTCGCATCAGAAAGATTGAGAATTGAGAGAGATTGAGGGAGAAAGCTCGAGCGCCTAATGGTCGTGTCGGAAATCTAGTAGCGAGGAACGGGTGGACGGGGTTAGAGGGAGATTGAGAGGGGGAGGGGGAGGGGAGGGGGGGCGGCAGGGGGTGGCGCCGCGTACAAGTGCATATCGGTGAAGGGGTGGCTGAACAATGCGCTCGTTCAATGCGCTCTAGATATGATTACCGGAAACCATCCCATAATTACTTTTTGTACGTCGAAAACGTAGCGAGCCCCCTCGCTTCGCTTCCCTCCCTCCTGGCCACTGGTTCTCTCCACCGCTAAAACCACCGGCCTCCCGTTCCCGTTCCCGTTCCCGTTCCCGTTGTTCCTTCTATTGCCCCCCCGCCGGTGAACCACCACCGCCTGCTCGTCCCCTACGACAGCCCCCACTTCTCCAGCGCGCCCTTAAAACGCCCGCGACGCGCAGGGGCCTTCTTTGCGCTTCAACCTGACACGCGCGATGCTTTTAAAGTGCCAGCCAACGTTAACACCGCTCTCGAGATGATTTATCGAAATCGTTGGCGTTCGCCGCGCCGCCACTCTCGCAACCGATCTCCTTCTAGACACCGACTGTACTCATGTACTCCTGCGGCGCTCCACTGGACTCTAACCAACGTCACGGCAAACTGTGGCCGTCGATTACGTATTTTACAATAAAATATCGATCGCGACTGGGGGTCGTCATTTGCAATGATCGACGAGAGTTCGTTACCTAACGCGAAACAGACATCGAACAGGTACCTATCTACATATTTACAGATCTGATGTTGAAACTGGCGAAAGCGGAGCGTCAAGGAAGATTCGATACAAGAACAGCTATCGGGGACGATAGCTACGTCCTGGCGACGATAAATACCAAACTTTGGATCGCTTTGAATTATGGCTGGCCATAAAGGGAAATATAACGATGCCGGTCAACGATCCGGAAATATCTCTCTGGAAATTGTTCTACGTCTTTGACTGGCTTCAAGTTAGTATCGAACCGGTCGCGGCGTTGAATTGCCTCCCCCGTATCGAGGGCAGCGGCGCGATTTTAACCCACCGGTTGTGATAACGGGAAGCGATGAAAATATCGAGCCGAAACATGGGAAAATGGTTCGATTGCTAATTGCTATTACCTAGGTATATGGTAGGTTACCTGTGCGTTCTGTTCCAAGTTAGATGGATATGTATTTCGATGCTAATATCGCCGATGGCTGTGTAACACATTCGGAGAATCGTTGGGGATCTCGCCAGTAGATTATCGTCGGTTAAAAACCGGATTAAAAATACGGGAACGGAAACGGAAACGGAAACAGGAGCAAGAACGGGGAGCAGAGGGAAAACGGGAACGGTAAAAGGGGACGGGAAGGAGAGCAGGAATAGAACGCAAGTTCGCGACAAAGGGGAGAATCACTGTTCGCTCGGAGCGGTGCGGTGGTTACGGTCGCGGCGGCGGCGGCGACGGTCGTGGTGGAGGTGGTAGTAGCGACGGAGGCTGGCTACATTATGAGTGTGTTCATATTTCCTGCGTTGCCTCCTTCCTTCCCTTATCTGTCTTCTCTACCCTCGGAGCCCTTTTGTTCGCACTCTTTCGACTGTTAATGCCGCGAAATTAACTCCGGGCAGGAGCGAGTTTAAGAACCGCTACAAGGTATATACGGGCTCCGGTCCCCGCCGAAAGAGCACCCGAAGGCGATCTTCATTGTCCCGTCGGCGTATTATTTTAACATTATCTGTTACTCGACTGCCGCTTAATTAATTTATTTATGAACCGTCGCCGCCGCGTCCACCGAGGAATGCTGCAAGGGGCGAGAGAAAGGGACGGGGCGAGCGAGGGTGATAGGAAGGAGGAATGGAAAGGAGTGGAAACCGGAGAAAGAATGGAATCGTCCCGGTAGAAGATTTGTCTCCAGAGGTTCAACGGTTCAACCCCTTGTCGCGGTGGTCGTCGACTCGGGTCGACCGGGCTTCTTCCACCGAACAACGTAGCCCTAATAACGCTTCCTCCTTTATTGCCTCTTCGCTTTATCGCCGACCAAAGTAACTACCCCCGCCGCGAAGGGTGGTCGACCGAGGGAGCAAACGAAGACGAGTAACCACGCGTCTATTCTCTCCGCGAGAGGCTTCTCTTCCACGCGTATTACGCCTTCGGATCAAACTTGGCAACGTAAGCGACCTAACGTACCCTTTTTTCTAAACATTTCATCCCTTGGGCAATTCTTCCACGGTCCAAAGTGAAGAAAAGTTAAGAGACTCAAAGAATAGGAACGTTTTACGAATCGCTGGGAAACTGATGCTCGGAATCGTCATCTCTCTCTCTCTCTCTCTCTCTCTCTCTCACTCTCTCGTGGATCAAGCAATATATCAAACGATTCCCCCCGAAGGGAAAAATCCCTCCGAAAAGGGAACGGAGCATTTGCATAGGGGAGGATCGAGGCTTCGTCTCGCAAGTTGGTCGAACGGACTGGTCACTCAGCCGGTTCGGGATCACCTGTCCCACGATTATCCGGGGTCAAGATTGCGAGAGGGACTTGCCCGAGAACGGGCCGAGCGCGCCGGGCTGGGCCCCTCGCACCGATGTCTCTTGGACGTTCGAGTTTACGATAAATTAATGGTTTTCCGAGGGTCAACCTTCTCAGTAGCCGGTCTCACGCGAAAATTCAAATCGCCAACTGTCCTCTAATTATTTATGGTCGTAGGCTTTCTGTCGGCCACCTTTACACACACACGCAACACGATAGATGCGAAAAGCCCGTTGCCCCCTGCCCCGTGTGAGTGATCCTGCCAAAGCTTCAACACTCGTACGCGAGTTCTCTTCCGCGATAAGATAAAAACGAGACTCTCCGCGAGGATAGACGGGACGATTCTTGTTACAATTGCGTGCAAACGAATCGGTTCCAAAGGAGAATGCATTTGGTTTACCTAGCATAAACGATTCGACAGGCTCGAATAGATTGAAGCCTGCGTTTGCGCTTTGAGCGAATTACGCGCATTACAGAAACTATTAGGCGGGTAGGTGGGTTCGTAAGGGTACACAGAGTTCGTAGGTCCGTTCACAGATTTACAGAGGCTGGCGTTGAAAATGCCGAGGCGTCTAGTCTATTCTATTCTCAAACGTCGAACGACCCGAGGGCGAACAATGCTCGTAGAATCATTAACGATCCCAAGCCGGGGGTAGAGTTTCGTAATTCCATCGGAAGAAAGAAAGGAGGAAAAGCGATCCGTAGCGTGGTGCGCAGGTGGGACGCTAATGGTCTCGCGTCAAACATCGAGCTGACCGTAGTTTCATTAATCTCCCGTGAAATTTTCTCGTGTGTAAACAGCTTTATTGACAGCTCGCTCGATTCTTTGACCCTGCGAACTCGCCGAATTGCAAAATTTCACGGAAAAATACCTACGCTCTCCCCGTATCGATCCTTCGAAAGTGTCGGGCGCAGATGCCGCGTGTAGCTTTCGGTAATGACTTCGACTTTCCTTCACGATTCCCTTCCAAACATTTAGGCAGGCTCTCGACGAACGCGGAATTTCGAAAGCTGCTCGATAAACAGCGCAACACCCCCCCCCCCCCTCCCCCTCCCCCCGGTCCGCGTTACCTGGGCACGGGGACGAAAATAAAGGTTGCCTGGGCTCTTCTTTTGTTTCGCCGGGGCGAAACGATGGTAACGATCGAAGTGATTCTTTTAAAAATCGTGGGACGCGGGTACCGGTGAATAGTGAATACCGCGCTGTCGCGTATCCGCATCGGGGCGCACAAAAGAAAACGAGGAACGTTTCCCCTCGATCGCGCCGTGTACGGTTGTACACGCGTCAATGTTGCCTGCCTAACATATGGCCGAGACCGATTGTCAGCGTTTTAACTCTCCGGTCTCTACCAGCGAAGTCGGGTCCGTGAATTTGTCACCGCGAGTAATCGAGAATGACAAAAACCCCGGCCAGCTCCTAACGATGCTCGTTCGTCGCACTCGCGCGAAACCAAACGATTCCCTATTATCGAAATGCAGTTTGTGGCCACAGAAGATTCGTGGATGTCTAGGAAGGCTCGCACGGCGGTCGGCGAGGACGTAGGGCGAATTAATTGCGTGGAAAGGAAGTACCCTATACTAATGACATACGATGTACTCGAGGATGAAAACGTATCGCGGGGGGAAGGGTGATCGAAAGCACCTACGCGGGGGGATGGCAAAGAAAGGTACTGGCACGAGGGTGGCGGGAGTCCCCCGGGGAGATCTATTGTCCGGAATACCCTGATTAAAAACCCATTCCCTGGTTACGCGCTTTAGAAAGTCCTTCGGAACCTGAAATTCGAGAGCACCGCGGCGACGTGCCGCGTAACGCGTAGCGCCGATCCGTTTACGATGAATCGGCCGAGGAGTGAAAGAAGCGCAGCGCGCGCACGTGTGTGTCGCGTAGTTGCGCCGCTCTTGCCGTTCGGACGAGTCGAGTTGGCTTCGGTGCCTAGCTACGGAGCTCCAGCTCGATGGATACCTACGCAGTTGGCGGCGTTAAAAGCCACTCGACGGCGTAATTAGCGAGAGCGCCGATAACGGGGCTACAGCACCCTCCTATCCCGCTGCTTCCCCGAGCCAGAGGGCGAAGGACTGTTTTTCTGGTCCATGAATCTTTTAACCGGGCACGGTTGGGTTGATGGCTCGTCGAGGGAAGCCCCTCGCGCGGAAAACGGTAAGCGGATACAGTTGTTTGTCATCTACCTGTTCACCTGTACGTTTTCTCGAGCACGTGAGTCGGCGTCGACAAAGGGGATATGCCGCGCCGCGCCGCGCGAGAGAAACCGGCCCGGCCGAGCAACACCCCACTACGCGGCCGAACGATCGAACGAGTTAAGCCGAACGGAGGGTTCGCCTGGCTCGGCTGTACCACCGTGTAAATCGGCGAATCGCCGTGTCAGAAGTCACGTTCGGGAGTAGGTAGGTAGTTGGGTAAAGGTGAGCTGCCTATAGATATCTTCTCGAAACGCCCGAGAGGCAAGGGCTATCCGAATATAAGTATGTACCTACATAGGTACAGAGCGATGCATCGAGTCAGACTCGATAATCATCGGAGAGACTGGCGGTCAGCAATTCGGGCGGGGGCCTATTCACGCGGCGTTACGCGGCCTTTCACGGATATCGGGTTGCCCATTAGCGACTAGAGAGCCTGTCCAGTAATTACGGCTTAATTAATCCTCCGAGGCTCTTCTCCGAGTCGACTGATTAACGTGCGCCACTCTCAAAGGAAGAGCCGGCAATACGATGACCTTCCACGCCGAAAATCCGCTACCGTGACCCACGCTCGCTTCTCCATTCCCCGCAGCCCCCCACCTTCCCCTTCTCGTGCTCGTGTTCGTAGCTGTCACGCCACGAACACTCCCTCGTCCTTTTTCCGTATTCTTCTTATCGTTGGAAAAAAAAATGCTACATTCTCCGTTCGTTGCGGCTGGATAGAGGGAAAACAGACGACGCCCGTATTTAATCTGTTGCGACAGATCGAGCTGAGATCGCGGAAAAACGCGATGGACAGTTGACCGTTAATGTAGTAAACCAGGATGCGAGAGCAAGGGGACGCGGAACGGGACAGCCGGGAAGGAAGAAACAAAAAAAAAAGGGGAAACAAAGGATCCCCTCGAGTCGTTGGAGCGAAGAAGGATACGAGGACGGCGACGTCGCGCCGCCCGGCATCGAGGCCAACCAAGACGAGATCCTGAAAGGTAATTACTTCGCGTTAGGTGCAAACAATAGGTAACGTACCCTTTGCTCCGCGTGAGAAACAAAAACCGCCAGTTAACTCGAATGCCCGGGCCGTCTCGTATACCTGTTCCCGGGAACGGATCAAGCAGGGAGCAGTCGGATCACCGACTACCGACAGGACCACCTTTAACGTCTTACCCAATGAATTATATAAGCATTAATCAACCGCATGCCCGGACAGCTAGCCAAAATTGCTGCTGGTAACCGTGACAACTACGCGAAATTTCAAACGACCTGCCGTGCAACGGGCTCGTCCGTTTTGTCGACCCCTCGATTCCAGAGTGGGGGGGGGAGGGGGGAGGGGGGGGGGGGGATTCAAGCGAATCGCTGGACAGTTCTGACAGTTTTGAGAACTGCGATCCGAGGAAGCCTAGAGAAGGAGTGTGCGCGACAGCTTTACGCCACTTGTTTCCCGAGAACGAAAGCGAGACGAGACGTCGCGTCGTTAAATATTCACGGACCATCGGCGGTTTCCCACCTCGCGAGGATTTTCTCCCCGGTGAATGGGAACGGTGAAAACGGTTGCATGCTAACCACCCACACGTTAATCGTCAATCCTGTTAGTAGCGCCGGCAGGGCGCCCTCCCGCGGTAAAGGATCATCCCTTAATCTGTTCATTCGCATCCCTGCGGCTCTCTCCCGCCCAGCCGCGCGGAGAGGGAGGGACTGCTACGACCGAGTGATTTCGAAACTCGCACCCCGTGCCAAAACTCCCCCACCTGCTGCCTCCACCTCGCCACCTCGCCATTTCGTACCATGTCTCCTGCATCTCTCGAGCCCCGAACCGCCGTGCCCTGACACCTCCGCACCCCCCCCCCCCGCGCTTCTTTTCGTCTAGGTTACCGCGCGCTCGGCATTTCTGCCCTTCCCTCGTCTATTCACGCTCGCGGAGATCCCACTCGCGACGAATCTCCTCGTTCGGAACGTCCACTTGCTGAACGAAATCCCACTAATCGGTGCGGCCAAGCGGATACCAAGCGGTTTCGGTGCCGTTGTCGCGAACGCATGTCTACGTACCTTCGACATGGGAAATGCAAAGCAGGAAAATGGGCACGCGAGTGATCTGGTCCCGCAGGAGCCCTCGACCTCCGACACGCAGCTACAGATCCGACGGAAATAAAGGACGAAAGGTGATACCTTAATAAACACGTCTCACAACATCGACCAACTCCCAAAGCCGCACGAGCCAGCGTGCCCGGCCGACGAAGAATAGCCGGGGACCTGGATGCAGCCAGAAAGGCAGGTAGATCTTTCTTCTTTCGTCTTCGTGGCCCCTCTTTCGCGCAGCTCTCGTCCTTCTCCAGATTCTTCTCCCCGCTACTTTCGGGTCTCGCGCGCCTCGTCGCGTCGCGTCGGGTAACGCGGCACACAATGGATAAATGAGATTTTTTGCGAGCGATTGAGATCCAAGAGCGGCGAGGGTAGCGGGAGAGGTGGATGAAGGAGCGAGTTGGGCGCGCCGAGGGAGCACAGCAACGGTGCATCATTGTCTCCCTCGGGAAGGACAGAGAGTGTACCGATGATAGGGTGCATCCCCCGAGACCGAGGGCTCGAAGAAAGGGTTGACAGAGGAGGCTTTTAATACTTGCGGTATCGTCCCGCTATTGTCGATAAAACGCATCGACTGGATTACCATAAATACGCTGCGCTCTGCGACGCGCTGTATATCCTCTCTACAACTATAGCTTCCGCGCGTATCGTAGGAATGTAGGAGAGATGACTAGTGCGCGCCGATCGAAATTATAACAAGTAAGTAGGTACCTACTGCCAATCCGCCTCACCACTTTCTTTCAGTCGGGCACGTACCTATAACAAAAGGTGGCACTCAAACTCCCTATTATCGTTGTGCAGTCATTTCTAGATTGGTATATGCACATTAGGGTGGGCCTTAGCTACTCTCAACGAAAATCATTTTGTGTGATTTTTTTGTTCGCACCCCCTCCCCAAAAAAAAATTCTGACACTTGTCGGGGAAATGATTTGGGAAAATTTTGAGACCAATTGGACCACGGGAAAACGAAGCGCCTCAAACTTGAAAATTTTTAATCTTTTAGAACTCGAAATAAATATACATTATGATATATAGTTGAATTTGTATCTTTTTATGTTAAAGAATTAATACACGGCATATACGATTGTTATGAAAAAACATCCGTGACCTTGAGAACTCGAAAGGGTGATCTTGAAAAAAATAATTTTTCCTACAATTATATTCGCCTCTTTATATACTACAACTTTTGTCTGACGAGCTTTTTTTATACCTATAAGTCTCCATAAACGATGGAGATATTTCAAATAAGTTTTTGCCCATCACTGGTTGAAACGGTTCCGAAAATAACTGTTTCCGACTGTTTAATATCGGTTCTGTCTGTGAAACAGTTATAAGGAACCGACATTTCTGACTACATAACTGTTATGCAACCGATATAATATTGATTCTTTAGAACCGTAACAGAAATCAATGTACCTAGTCCGAAATAGGAAGAGGCTTGAAGACGCTCGCATCCCGAGGAGTTCTGAAACTTTACCGTTATAAATGCGAGTTGTTCGCTCGGTGGTTTCGTGTTAGCAAATTGGCGAGCTGCCGACACCGTCGTGGAGCACGCCGACAGGAAGCAACTACGACGAGCACGAAAACGGTGCAAGGTTTCGACACTGGAGCGCGCGAGACTGGCGGACACGCCTAATTAGGGGAAGCCAAGCCCTCGCGTCATAGCGGGATAATTAATTGAAACGTGGATTAATGCCAGAGAATTAATCTCCCCTTCTCCGTCTCTTTCTCCCTCCCCTGCCCCTCTTACACCTCCTGAACGTCGGGCCGCTTTCACACCTACTTACCCTTCTTCAGTTCTCCTAACGTGCAGCTCAGCCTAGAATACTCCGAAAACCACATCCTTCAAGTACCATTCGATGTCGACGATGATTACGTCTATCGATTGCATCGTGTATCGCGGGACTTGCAGGTTCTACTAAAAGGATCGCGTTCATTTTACAAATTACACGATACTTACTCGCTGTAAAAGCACACCATCGTATCTGGGTGGATGCTGCTGGCCCGAGAAGCGAACAACTTGACCCCGAAGGCTTCTCGTCGAATATCGGTTCGCGTCTAACCGCAGCGAGCGCTCCTCCCGAACCCAAGTGCCGCGCCACGCCGGTGTGGAGCGGTGCGGTAACGAGGACCACGAATGCGATCCTTGACACCGCACCATCGCTGCTATCAATGATGCTTAGCAACGCGGAAGCCATTAGCCATATGGCATACGCCGGCCGTGCCACGCTGCATCGCATCCTCCACTCCTGTTCGTCCGTCAGTGGTCGTCCAGTAACCCCGCTCCGAACGGTACCGTGCATCGCGCAACAGCGATACGACGGATCATCTGAAAATCACAATAGTACTTAGTACGTAGATTTCGTAAGTTCCGTAGAGCAACTCGTTGGAGGAAAAGTAGCGAGGGTTCGCGCGTCTAAATATGCGACGCGTCACCCATGGGTCAGTTCCGATTCTTTGGCGATGCGACGGGCGACGGGCGCGCTTAGCAATTGGTCGGGCATACGTCTATAGGTATCGGCACGCACACGTTCAAACGTATCCCACAGACTAAGCACCGACAGGCCAGCGTGTGCGTACACGCGTGCATACGTTAATCCTCGACAATGGGATCCTCCACAATGGCCTTTGTCCGCGTGCCCGCGGAAAGAAATGAAAAACGAAGCTCTCATCTCCCCTTTGCCCCCTCGCCCCTGTCTTCCACCCTCCTCCGTCTTCCTGCCTCCGTCCGGCCATCTCGCCACGGGTTAGGTTCACCGCTTCGCGCTCGTTCCTTCCTTTTCTTCCTTTTCCTCGGGATCGGCTGCTTACGTCGAAATCCAACTCCAACAACTTCCAACTCGACACGTAAGTAGATGTGTATTTAGTCGAAGAGGGAAGAGATGTAGTCGCGCCGCGACCCGGCCCAGCCGCGGCCGGTCCGAAGAGCCCAGTGGCGGCAGTGGCTGCCGGCCGTCAAACTATCGAGTGGAAAATTGGAAGGGAGCGCGGTTCAACTCGCCTCGACTCGACCGCAACAAAAACTCTGGTGGATCTCGTTTAGTTTCCGCAATGTCACGCACCGAAACTCGTTGGGAAAAAAGTTGGCTTTCTGGGGGCTTCTTGCCCCGAGTCGTCGTGGGACGCACAGACGTCCGAGGCGAGGGTTCCCATCCCAACGCTCTGCTACGGGACGATTCGACTCGGTCTAATTACTAGCGACCCTCGACCTGGACGCTCGACGATCGATCGAACCACTTTACCGATTCCGCCTGCTCGGACGCATCGCGTAACTAGCCGTGCCGCGCTGTTAGCAGATAAATCTGGCTAATGATTTACACGCTAATGACCGTCAGACTCGGGCGAGAAGATTGCGACACAGAAGCTTGCGGTGGAACCGTTTGAACGTCGTGTATGCCGTTACGTAACACGGGACGAAGCGAGGCGACGCGTTTCCTCCTTTTTCTCATATGGTCCCGTTGCACGGCTTTGCGGTAGGTATGTACCTGCAACGATTACGCGCGCGGTCGCCCGCTCTCGGATATCGCCGGTGCATCCGCATCCCCGAACATCTTCTTCGAGGTGTGCACGTAGAACCGAACAACGTTGCCTCCGCGAAGCAACGGCTGCACGGCTGGACGATCATATTAGCCAGTAACGGTGCCTAATTCGCCGCAAAGCCGCTAATCCGGCAGAATTAATCCGGCTCGGTCGGTTGCTTTCCATCAATGTGTCGTCGTTCACGAAACGCCGGGAGAGAGCGGCGGAACACGAGCAGGTTCGGCCCTTCATTCTCCGCGGCGCGGCTCGGCGCGGCGGCCCCTGATTCCCGACCAACCCCTCTAACCTCACCCCTCCTCGTACACTCTCTCTCCCACCCCCGGCCACAGCCGTGCTATTTCGTTTCACTCGCCCTTTCAGCCCCCGTTCTCTCTTTCCCGTCCCGCCGTGGCTCGTCACCATCGAAGCTTCCTCCACGGTTGCACGGTTCCACGGCTCCACGGCTCGACGACTCGGCTCGGCTCGGCTCGTTTACAGTGGGGCGTCAAGTTCGGCTTGCGAGCGTTGCCGGAGCTCGGTCGGTCGCCTCTCGACAAGGATGCGAGCCACTCGAAACGTAGCGTATTCTGCGCGACGGATACCGCGCGATCTGACATAATGCCCGCCCTCACCCTTCGACGCAACCTCAAACCCCCCACAGGAAACCCTCGCCCGCCACCGAGTGCGCGCTCACGTTGGTTGCTACGGCGATGAGAGAGAACCGTCCGCGAAAACCATTCGCTTCCATTCTCCAGCGATCGGCTCTCGTTCGAAATCTCCTACCGTGCACGCAACTGCATTATTAAAAGCCGAACGAGTACTTTGTAACGAGTTACCCCAACCACCCACCGCCTTTCCCCACGTCCCTCAATCACGAATCAGCTTCCCGTCGCGCCTCGACGAACGGCGGCGACGCTGCACGATAGCGCCAGATTCTGCTGAAACTCCTACCTATTTATACTACCTACCTACACGCGAGCAGGAGAATGCGCACGATAACTGTTCGGATAGAATTTCCCCAACCACGGCGATCGGCCGCTCGCTTAACCGTTGCGTCGCATTCCGAAAATCCAATCGCTTACGATAACACGCGAACTTGATCGAACAATGAAATACCAAATATGTTATAGGTATTGTATTATAGATACACCTACTTAGCCTTTCTAATTTTCGCTTTTTCGCTCCTAAAAACTACGTTTGCCGTGTAGCAGTCTGCATTGCGATAGGAGATTGAAAGGGAATTCTAATCAATCTGTTGGAGATCGGTTTGCCTCCGATAACTGGCGCAACGTAGAACCTCTTCCTTGTTCTCGGTGGCCGCTAAATCATTCTAATCGCGGCCCATTCCCGGCGATACCTCGCAGCCGCGTCGATTTTTCGTCTCGCGAAGGATTTAGATAAGAATCTGGAGGGTACGGGCGGGAATGAGTCGAGTAGGGTGTCGACGAGCTCGGCGCGCGGCTCTAAATAGTGTTTAAGAAATTTGTCGATTGCTGTTGAGAACCTTACTTTCGACGTGGAAGCATTGCGGAGAGTGGAAACAACGACAAGAATAAGAGGGGCCGACCGACCGACGCCGACGTTGAAATAGCGAGAGTGTAATTGGGGTTTTCGGTTCGTATGAATACTTCAGTGATTGCCATCGAGAACGAAATGAAATTTGTTCGAGCGACAGTCCCGGTAAGATTTCCAGCGATTCGTCGGATTGGTATTCTCGGCGCTCGTTCCGCCGCGGCCGGAACGGCTCGATAATGGCGTATTGTTTTATTAATTTTACCCGGAGGACAGCTGGCGTAAACTATTGGACGAACCGCGGAATCGTGATTCCGACGAATCCGCTCTTCCCGTTTTCACCCGACTCTCTCCCCTCAATTCTCACCTGATTTCAAATCCTCTTCTAAAAGATGAGCTTTTCCATCTCGTTACAAACTAATTCAAGTGCCTGGAGCTATCCGGTAGACTCATTGAATTCGAAAACGAGGTTACGATCAATGACTGGCACCGGGCGGCGCGGCGCGGCGTTGAAGTCGAAATTTTATTCGAGTTCGGCTCCGTTCCGTCTCGCATCGATGAACGTCCATATATAAAGCGCATCCGAAAGAATAGGGTCGACAACCGTACGCGGTCACTGCGTCCGGAATTAAAACCGGCAACTACAACCCCCCGGACATCGTAAGCAACAGCTAGCCGCAGGTTCAGTTGGTCCGTTGATTCGCCCGCTCGCAACCGCAACCCCCCGTCTCGCAACATCTCCTTCTCTCCCTCTTCACCGGCGCGGCGGCCCCTCTTTCAGCGAATTTAAATTTCCCGAATTTCGTTTAAAACGTTTATGATCCGTATCCAAGGGTCGTGCGCCGTTCCGATCCCACGAGAGGTGGCTACGTCGAAAGTTTGCGCAGCCGGACGGTCAAGTCCTTCGTAAGACTGGGGTGGTGACCAAAGTGGAAAGCCGAGACGGCGAGAAAGCCCACCGATCTTCCCATATCCGAGTGCCACATACCTAATAAATTTCCTTTCTCTCCATGGAAATAAAATTCTCTGTCGAAAAGGCGAAGGGGAATCGGATACCGTGCGTGGCCGCCGCTTCCTCCACTTCCTTCTTGCGCACGGCCGTTTGGCCGTTGCAGATTAGACACGCGCGCGTGGATAAACGTAGCAAGCCATCGACCTTTTTATTGCAATCTTCATTAATAATTCACGGGAAAGAAGACCGAACGTTTATTTCGCGATCGTTGGGCCGGCGTAGTCGCCGCAACAGGAAAAGGTAAGAGGTAGCTGTGTTGCGTCCAGCGGGGGTCCACAGGTAATGGTACATATAATAGCAGTTAGCACCCTACTGCGGCCTGTAGTGGGTGTGTTGTGACACCGAGACCGGAACAAACAAACATCGTGTCCATTTTAGGAGGGTCCAGGACAAAGTGGCGGTTAGGCGGTGACCACTGGCGAGACAACCGCAAGTTTGCGGGTCGCGCGAACCTCTTCGAAACATCCCCTGCCTCTCCCACGTGCTGCTCTCGAGGCAACTCGAGACACGGTCCATACAGTCCATACAGTCGACACAGAGCAGCGAGGGCTCTACCCTCGATTCCCTCCAACGGTCGACCGCCACGCTAAATAGGAGAACGATACACTCCCACGATCGACTCGATTCCATTTTCCTCCCTCTTAGCCGCACCCTACTCACTTCTCTTCCGCGACATTAGCTCTGGCCCGTCCGTTCTGCCAGCGCCGCGAGCAACCAAAGCGACCGTAAATTCAAAGTCTTGCGCCTCTATTGACCGCGATCGCGCACCACCCCCCCCCCCCCCTTTGCATCTCGCCTTCCCGTGCACGGAAACAATTTTACGACACACGATCCCGTTTTTAACGGAACGGACAATTTCGAGTAGCATTTGGACCGCACGGCCCTGGGACCGGAATCCTTTTCGGAGTAATAGGAACCCTCGAGGATCGAAGAAGCGTCGTTTTACGGGTCGAGGAGGACGACGACGACGACGCGAAAAAACCGCTTCGAGGAACCGGACCGTTCGTGACCTCGATGAGAGCACGGTGGTCGGGACCGACACGGGTTCCCGGGCTTTCTCACCCGGGAAGGAAATCTGGACGGGAATACGGGTTTCCTGGGCGATCGGCGTCCGAAATCGTGTTTCTCCGAGGATCGCGATCCCACGAAACGCAAAAGGCGAGCAAACGAGTCGCTGCGACGCGGCGCACCGCGTTCGGGACGTCCCGGCCCGGGACCCACGGGAACTCGTTCTCTCCTTACTTCCTGATTCTCGTTTGCTTGCTCCCTCGCGTGATGGTCCGTCCGTTTCTCGAACCGTTGGTACCTCGCTAATATAAATTCGCTATTCCAGTTTGCCCTTCTCGCCTCGGCCGATTCCCGGCGAACGTTCCCGCCGCGATTTCCGTTGTGCGACGAATTACTTCGATAGGAAGATGAGAGCAGGAAAGGGACAGGTATCGAATTGGGAGCGCGTTTGCGAGGATCGATGGAAAGGTGAACGGATCACCTCCGGAGATCGTAATGGAACACCTTGCGGTGACCGTGACGCGTGGGTGGACAAGTGGCCTGGCCCGGCGATCCGTTCGTGGTTAAAAGCGAACGAAACCGGCTGCACTCGACCGGCGAACACCGGGAATCGAAACCCTGCCAGTGTCGATGGCTGGACTGAGTACCACTTTACCAACCAGCATGTGTTCCTGTCTCGGATTTCAGATTCTCCTCTCCTGCTCGCCTTCTTTTCGAGGAAGTCGACACCGCTTGCTTTTCGTTTCTACTTCGAATCGGATCGAATGCAAACGACACCAACTTTTCGCTCCCCTTGCGATTACCTACTACCTGCTTATGTACCTTACTTGCATAGCCGAAGCGACGAACCTTATTTAAAATGCGTCAACGCGATCAGCGATAAAATTGTTAGCGATCGGAAGATAGAGTATCGTGGGGCATGAGTGCACGCTTGAAGTTTAGACTTCTCTAAAATCATTGGTAAATAACTACTAGCCCTTATTATTCGATAGAGAGTGACTTCGTGTAAATTTACCTGTCACCACTTATAAAAAATAAATATTTCCGAAAAGTGGCAAATGCGAACTTTTGAATAGAAGAATTCAGCTCTTTCAGTACTTACCGAATTGTACGATAACAAAACGAAGCACAGCTACACAATTCGACACTGGTGACTCTACGTTGATTGACAATTCACTGTCACAACTCGAACCATGAAATTCGCATGGTGCGAACTTTTACCTACCTTTACTCTACCGATTGTCCAACGCGAAATTACATCTTAGAGTCGGAAACTTTAAAAGATCGTAGATGGGAACGTAGGGGGATCGTAGATGGGAGATGTCATCGTCATCGAACGTTTCCCGAATCACCGAGGATTCGGTCTCACGGGTATTTAGATAGATTTTCCCCTCCATTCGTGTCGTCTCGAATTCGAACGCACGAAGGCACGAAGGCATAAATCACGGTCCGTGCGTAGTAGGTAGGTAGGTATGCTGAACGGGCCGCACAAATATGCGCGCAGGTTCTTGAAACGAAACAACGGCAATCACGGATATCAAGCTGTAGCTGCCTACATAAACGTCGATTCAACAAGTATGTATCAAGGTAATTAAGTAGACGTAGAGAGGAATACTATTTTAAGAGAATCCCAATAATTTGAAAAAAGTAGTAGTCAGACTTTGTTAGCGGCACTGTTGGTATTTTTATCCGTGATTTGTTAGCCACTTTGCTTTAATGTCGGGTAGACATGCTCGATCATAAGCCTAAGCAGACCGCATGCGTATAGGGAAAGGACGGTCACCCCCGTGAAAGCCTTACTCGGTTCGCTTCGGTTCGGCTCGGCTCGATGGGACGGAGGTGCCTGTGGTCACGCAGCTGTCCCATGTCCAGATGTCCGGTTTTCGTCCACGGGACCACGACTCGCTGTGAGAAAACCAATCCTTAGGGTCCCTTCTTTCGTTGCCTTTCTTCTTTGTCTTCCTTCACCCTCCTTCGTCCTGTCGCGTTCCCTCTTTCTCGTTCCGCTTCCTCGGTGGATCCCCAACTCACATTAATTACCCCACTCCAGGACGATCCTTCTGGATTATCCGAAATTTAATACATGACCGTACACCCCGTTGCGTTAGTTCGCATACTATTATTAAGTAGGTACCGACCTACATACAGCTACGAAAACGTTGCGACAGGCCCGTTCAACTTTCCCGTTTCGAAAACTCTCAGCTGACAAATGTTCAAATTGTCATCCTCCTGATGCCGAAATAGTGCGCGGCAGAGAAGCTGAAATCATGTACCGATAAGTAGGCACCGATTTATCGAGTCAATGATCCTTAATCGGTCCATCTAGCGACGGAGGACCATTGTAGAGAGAATAATCCAAGGACAGGCGCATAGGTGCACGCTAATCGATCAAATAGAATTCGTTGCGAATTATGTGGCCATTATCTTCCCGTGTACTTTCAAATCCTCTTAGTTATTTCGAATCGCGTGACGCGTGCCGAGCGATACGACCGCAATCGTCCAAATCGAACGTTCGTCTTCGCCTTCTTTCTCTAGAGACCGCGTCCTGGCTCTTCTTTTACTTCACATAATTCTTCGTAGCTATGCTTCCTATCCAGTTAACGAATAGATATCTGCGTCGGTTTTTGCTTGGTTAAAAAATTCTTATAACTCCGTCTCAAGATCGTACATTTTCTTCTACACAGGGAATATCCGAGATATGTAGGTAGGATAGGGTGGAAGTAAATGTCCGGCGGGTAAAAAGTCCCGAATTCAAAATCTGTATTCCTAAACAATGTATCGAGTTTCGCAGTATAATGTGCAAAAGATGAGAAGAAACTGAGGTGACCACAGAGTCCCTAGTCGTGCCTGGATCTTCGTGCGAATTACACGAGGCCTTCGTTATTTTATGGGTCGAAAACTGAAAGATATACGTCCTCTTTATTGTTTTATACGAAGTAAACCACAGTTTAAAAAAGTGTCAGCCAGGTACGTTAGGATTGTATGTTCCTTTAGTAATGTGCGCATGATATTGTTTATTGCAGAAAGTATAGAGATCCCATTGTGGCAACAGTCCCTCGGACTGAAAAATATATATTTTATTATTTGTTTTCATAATAAGGTGGCCAAAGTATAAAGAAATGATGCCAAAGTCTTTAAATAGTGTTTTTGTGTTATTGAAGCGATTTTTTTTAGTTTTTACTTCAAAGTGAGCCTCTGGCTAATATTTGTATTTTTTTGTTAAAGAATTCATGCTTCCCTTTCAATATTGTATACCAAAAAGAATTGGTTTAATAAATATTTGTGGATTTGAAAAGAGTTTATTATTTACGTAGTTCAATATTACCCGTGCGTGGGGCAACAAGTCTATTTTGCATTACCAAACATTTTGTGGTCCAACTCAACAGAAAATAGCAGTATCAACAAATGAACTCCGTGAACGTAAAGCATAATAGTTATAGTTTATACAAAATAACACCAGATATCTCTAGATTGTTAGTACTAAATGTTACATAGGTTTATACGAAAAACGGGACTTTTAGCCCCACCCTGCCCTACTTTACATAACTGTAAACACGCGACTATTCAGTCGTAGAATCAACGTAGTAGGATTGGTGCTGTACCTATCGAGCTCCAGTTTTTTGTCCCCGCAATAAGTCAAGCTGCCTGAAGAAAAATCTGTGGCGGCTTGCAGCGCATAAATCAGCCCCCTCTTCTACCACTCGGATTATCGACAACGATCGGCCTAATCTTAAAATAAAAAATAGTAAAGTCAGGCTACCAGCTTTCGAGCGCGCGGGATATCGATTTTATCGATGTCGTAACTCAGTCCCTTATCTCGTTACGGACGCTCGACGATGAGCACTACTAAACTAAATATGGGATACTGATATAACGTTCCAGGCAACAAGATACGTATAGAAACTAAACTGTCGGACATGTCTACCTTAAATGCATAACACAGCCACGCGTTAGCCAGAATGGTCGGAAGATTTCCGTCTGGGCTGAGCCAGAGAGTTGGCGGGCAAGGGACTAGAGGCACCTAAATGCCAGAACATCGAAGGTGTTGGGTAGGAGTGGTTCGGCTATTATTAATAAG
Source organism: Andrena dorsata (assembly GCA_929108735.1). Lineage (NCBI taxonomy): Eukaryota > Metazoa > Arthropoda > Insecta > Hymenoptera > Andrenidae > Andrena > Andrena dorsata. Next base: position 76,730,529 of record OV815488.1, on the reverse strand, counting down.
GCGCCCATTACCTGTAGAAGAACGATACAGGCTGAGGGATATGGAGAAAAGGGGTTTGGGCGGCGCGAGACCCTTCGCAAACAGAATAGACACTGTAGTAAGGTGAATGCCCCCATTTCTGCTGATTTCGTATTTTTCTTATTATTATAAGCGTTACGTTTGTACTATAGGCGCAACAAAATAATTCTAAATTATGTGGATATTTACTCGAGTGTTGCACGAGGTTGAAGCTAATCAAAGTGCAGCATAAGCAACGAAAAACTTTTAAAACGAGAGACCTCATGATTTTTTTTGTGCTAAGAAACAGCGTCAATATTGGCATTCGATAATTGGGCAGAAAGTAGTTTTTGCAGTAAAAATTCTTATTTAGTAACAAAAACAGATACTGTATTGTACTCTAGATTCAGATTATTTTACTATTTTTAATTTTTTCAAGTAGAAAACAGGTGTTCGCATTTTGAATGTACGCAGTAACCTTTATTTCTACTCGAAGGCATTTTATTTTTTGTTTATCATTATTTTATGTTATTTTATGTATTTACTGTTGTGTTATAAAACCTCTTCATAAAAGATGTAACTTATTTTAACGTGAAAAGCAACATATGATGTGAGCAGAAAGTGGTACAAATGGTGAGTAGAAATACAGACATTTAGAGTATTGCATTTAATTACAAACTACTAATAATTGAACATCTTGAAATATCTTTCTTAAATTCCTTTTTGAATTGGTTGATTTATTATTAAAGAATTAATCAACTACTCTGCAAGTTTTCATCACAAACAAATTTTGTACACCTCCTTTATGACGAGTAACCTCTTAAATGAGCAGAAATTGGGACATTCATTCACCTTATCCTTTCACGCACCTTCGCGTCTGTCTCTTGCAAAACTACTTGGAGCGCGTTCTTCACTTTTCCGTGTACTCGTATGTACAAATACCTACCTCATACCTATTTACTGTATCTTAATCGGCTAAAAGAAGCCGAGGATAATAAATTCGACAAAATATCGATTGTGTCTAGCATACCTGTAGGTTTGCCGAAATCTCGACGCCCCCATAGAGTCGATATGCGATGCTGTTTGAGTATCTACATACAGCGTTTGTCGACGTTCGATCGTCTCAGGAGACACAAGACGTTCCCGCGAAATCTTGAGTCGGCTATTAATTATGGACCTGATGCACTATAATTAGGCGGCACGTAATCAGATCGGCGAATGGAACTGACACACCTCTAATCCTCTAGTTACGCCTAACGATCCCCTTGGTGACAATTCATTAAGGTGTCCGGGTGGCGTTAAATATTATCTATGCCCGGTCCCCGTCACAGCCGGAGTCGGTGTTGATGTCGATTGTCGAGGCGGAGGGTGCAAAGAAAACGAAAGGTGAATGAGGCGAAGGACACCTGAATCGAAAAGTCGTTGCTCGCCTGGAAGTGCATCGACCGTTCCACGCGGCAACGTGAATTGCCAATCCGAAGGGCACTTACCGCCCGGGCCAATTCTCGCGCTGATTAGTAATATTGTGGCCTGATGAACCGGGGGCTCGAGTCGTCGCGTCGCGTCGGTCGAGTAGGAGATGAGTCCGTAACCTCGTTACCAACCCGCCGGCGATGCTACTACCCCAACTATAACGCGAGGACACGCTCTTCTCGCCTTCTCTCCGGACCCCTAGAACAGTGCAAGACGGAGAGACGCACGGAGAGGCAGAGAGCAGCGAGAATAGATGAACGGGCTCGACTGGTTAAATGGATGGATGGGTGTAGAGATAGAGATAGCGGGGGGTTGGCAGCAGGAGACAACATCTGCGTTGAACCTCGATGACGTGGGATCAGAGTGCTATGTATAATTGCATTCACAACCAGTTGCACGCACCCAATTTTTCGCTACCACCCTGTCCAATTCCAACGATAGGTACAACGCTCGGATTTGTCAAGCGAGTACCTAATTCGAAGAAATCGTTGGGAATTTCACGGCGAACAGTAGACGACGGCGAGTTGAATCGAACTGGTGGAGATTTGAGAGGCGTTGGCCGTTGCGTCGCGTCGCGCAGGCTGCACCCTCTATTTTGCTAAGGGCTATTGTAAAAGCAGAGAACGCTAGCTATGGGCGGTGCGTGATTTCGAGGCGAAAGGTTACGACGAACTCGTCATGATCGCTGGATCGGAAAATAATGAGCGGTGCGATGGCCCGATTCAATGACTGAGAGAAGGAAGCGGGTACAAGGGTTGCGACTGCCACTGCGGTAACGCCACCGCACACCGGTTACGAAGAGGTAGAAAACGACGGGAGTAACTGTGGGGTGAGTCGCGACAATGCTCTAATCAAATGTCACGAATCAGCGCCATTATGCGCATCTGCGGCATGAATTCATAAATACGCCTGGAGGCGTTCGCCTTTGCTCCCCGGTGAATATCCATCGAGAGATTTGCCGGCGCGGCGAGCACCGCCTGTTCCCAGCTCCCATCATCCCCCACCTCCCAGCTCCCAGCTACATGCTCTCGCCGGAGATTACAAAAATATCGATACGGACATCGATGCGCAAATGGGTAACCGGGAAACGTGAGCAGGTACGCCGTTTCACGTGCCGCTTTATCATCGCCTTTTCCGCTTTTACCGGCAAAATTTCGCTCATCGGTTTTTACAGCTTACGAAATAATTGTCACGCACACCGATAAGCGAAACGCTTCGCCCCGCCAAACAACTCTGCTGGCTAAATACTTGTTTACGTTATCGCGCGATATCCCAATTAAACGGAGATTTTCTCCAACGAAACAAACACCCCGCTGCGTCTTTTTATTCATTTCCATAACCGATCGCCACACCACAAGCAACCTCATTTATCCACATAATAAATGGCAATGGATGTAAATAGGTAGCGTTAACAATGCCTGATAGGTGGGTGAGTATTTATCGTAAGTTATAATTAAACAGTGCGCGCCAGTGAGGTTGGCAGAATGCAAAACCGGTACTTTTTTCCCGTAAGCCCGCCAGTGGCTACTTACAGCGAGGACGCGAATACAGGAAAAAGCTCTGTCAGGCTCTACCACGAGAAATGAAAAAAATTCCAGAATGCCGTCGTAGAACTTTTCGTTTTCGCAGGGCGACGCCGCGCCCGCACACCGACGAGTAAAAATGCTGCTTCGTTCTAATCCGAAAACTGGAAATCCTGCCGGTATCGCAAAACAAAGTTTTATGTAGTTGGCTCTCTCCTTTGCGTAGCTGGTTTTTCCGACGGCAGCTTTTGCCTGCTAAAAATTTCCACGGTATTTTCGGCGAACGGATGTCTGATCCGAGAGTTACGAACAAAAGCACCACGTCTGTCGTCGAACGATTCGTCCCGTGAATTTAAATCGAAGACAGTTAACGCGAAAAGATCGAAAAAGTAAGTAATTATTACGATATCTACTTTGAGGTAGCTATGCTCATGTACACGTTACGTATAAAACTTTAACGTTATTGCCTACTATGCATGCAACGAACGAGAGACAATGTCTGCACACCGTAGTAAACGTCGACGCCGACGCCGCGCCGGCGTGGTGAATCGCGTATACGGTCAGCAATATCAAAGGAAAAGAATATACATATTTATAAGGTACGTAGAACGCGATGGAGATGCATCTTGCAACATAAATACTGTTAATGCGCACCGAATAAAACTCTTTTTACCCATTTTTCGCTCCACTCTTCCAGCGTATCGAGAAACCTTTCGACCCCTTTCGATAACCCAAGAGTCAAGGGTACACGCTCGCGCCAAAGTCCCCAGACTTTGATAGTGTTCTACGGTAAAGGAATAGACGCAAGGTGGGGAGAGAGCGCGGCGGCCAGCGGAATTGTAAACGGAAGTGTGACGGAACAAGCGTGTATCGTTGCAATAGCCATCGCTGTTTTTCGAAGATGCTTTAGAGTTGTTCGCGGCGAGAGGATAAACAGAATACGTCGCGACGCGACGCTCGTTGTTCCGTTGCGAATGTTTTTCGGCTGAAGCGTGACACGAGGCAGGAAAGGAGCGCGCGTGCGATGTTTAACCGCGGACCTACCTCTTGGAAAACGAACCACGCGTTGCATTACCCGCTTTGTGGTCGCATGCTCTTTTGATCTACCCCATAATTAATCCGCAGAGGTAACCGGAGACGCGTATGGGCGCACCAGGACCCACGGGGCCGCGCCGAGTCGAACCGAGCCGCGCCGCGTCGGCTCATTCACCGACGAAACTCTGGACCGAGTTATTGAAAGGGTATCGGATAAGAGAGGGGAGCGGAGCGAGCGGGAGAACGAGACTGTGTGCGTACATGCGTCCGTGAGACAGAGAGACAGAGTGACGGAGAGAGAGAACGAGCGAGGGGGTTCAAAGAGGGACCCGCTGATTAACATTTTAATCAGACCGAGTCACGTGCCACGCGTTCTGTATCTCTAACCGTAATGATCGGCGCGACAATGCGGCAACCCGACAAGCAAATATCTAATCGCGGGAAAGAACCGTCTACCGTTACGCTCGCTAAATCCGTCCACGGAAAAATCCGATCCTTGCGTGGCGATTCAAAGGTCACGCATGCCACCGTTAGGTACTTTTACCGAATATTTTCGACAGAACAATTCATCTCCCTTTTCTCTCGAATCGGTATCTCTTCGCCTCCTCTGCTTTACTTCACATCTCTCGGAGCTCTGTCCTTTCAGCCTTCGCCACTTCGCATTCACTTTTCCCATTCCCTATTGCTATAAATATTAATAGCATCAATCCTTTCCTTACTTTGGTCGAATCATCAACTAATTTCCCATGTCTGATTTGGCGACGCGGCCGCTTTAAAACAGTCACCACTTTGAATTCGGGAAAGTCATTAACGCGCACCTGCCGCACGGGTCTTATCCCGCTGCGATCCTTTCCTACATCCTCCCCAACTCTTTCTCTTTCTAATGCATTAAATCGCGGTTATTTTGACTTGTGCGAAGAGATGCTCGAACGACATTACGATACCATCTGCCGATTTGTGCATCGATACGAGCTTCTTAATAAAGGGCATCCTCGCCTCTGCTCGTTTCGTCTCCGTCTTATCGGTTTCTGGCCCAAAACGGTGTTCGTCTCGCTTAAGGACTACATAATTCGGAGATGACGATGTTTCCTCTCGTCTCGTTTCATCTAATCTTATAAAAGTGACGCCGCTGCACCTTTCCGGGCTAACGTGCCTCGCCGCATTCGCACATTTGCACATGTGCACATTTGCATGGGTTGCAGCTGCAACAAGCCTGTAATTCCAGGTTTTTACGAGGGAGGTCAAAGTGCGACGAACGTTACCTGTCGCTACCGTGTCAGTGTCCACAGTCCGTTGTCTATTCCTTTTCTCTCCCCGAATTAACGTTTACGGAACACAGCCGCGTTCCTTTCCCGTTAAGAAAATCCCAGTTCCAACCTTCCCCTGTTAAAGCGAGCGAGCAAAATTGTCCAGTCGATGAATTTCAACTAATTGTAAGTAATGTACACAGGTACCTCCCTACTATCTGTGTAAAATTAGGGAGGATTGGACGTTTAACCGCGCGAGAAGATAACATAATCGGCGGGAAATTTTCACGTTTATCCCGCGGCAGAGCCGATTCCGTGAATTGCGGAGAATAGAGTCTGTTGCGCAATGGGGGGGAAAGGTCGCGTGCTTAGATGCGACGCGATGCATCGGAAAGCAGTGCGAGATGAACGCGAAAACATATGTAGGTATGAAGTACTACTCCCGATCACGGTCTCGAACTCTCGACGCTTATCACCCCGACCCGTCCCTTTTTCTCTTTTTTTTCCGATTTCAAGCTCTACCATCTTCCAACTGAAACTCCGAGGCTTCTTACCGAATCGGGAGTGCCACCAAGCCTGTAGAGCCTCAAAGTATTTAGCTGCAGACGAGCATGAAATATCGTCCGCAAATTAGTCGTTCAACACTAATATAGCATACGGTGCATTGCAATCTTTAGGTCGCCAAGGAGATTGCACAATTGGTTTCGTGCAAGTGCCGTGCGACGAACCCACTCTGCAATGCCATTGAGACAGTGGTATCCGACTTACTCATCTGTACATACCTGCGACAGATCTCGCGGAAAATCATAACGTCTGCCAGCCCTTTCCCAGCTACATACTCGCCTCGATCGGCGCGCGTCGTTTGGCAGGATAGTCGAGCGCGTAAGTAGCCGAACGTTAAGAAAGGAAACTGGAGAGGAGCGTCGGAGGGAAAAAGTGTCCGGTTTCCAGAGCAGGGAGTAGTCGCGACGCGGGGTGCACGTGGTGTTTCTAACGTTATCAGCGGCTAGTAAATCGTATCGAGACAGCTCAGAATCCCATTGACATGCGAGCCTCGATGAAAAACATCTGCTGCTTGGGTTAGGTATCACCGCGCACGGCGTGGTTTTCGCTTCGGCCGCGTCTCCAGCTTCTAAGGGAAAAGCCAGGTATGCGCCCGGTGCCGTAAAAATTTTACTGCAAAAGTGGTTGGACGCGAAGCACGCGACGCGACGGAGGGGAGAGATGGATGAACAGACTGCGAAAGTGCGAACGGTTTAGCAGAGGAGAGAAATCGAAGATCAGAGACACGGAGAAAGAGGAAGAGAGAGAGGGAAAGAGAGAGAGAGAGAGAGAGATGAGGTGAGAAGAGAGACGGAGGTAAAAGAGAAGAGAAAGGGAGAGAATACGCCTAAAATAGGGAGCAATAAATTGTCCACTATCTTCGCTGGGTTAAACACATTAAAGCGTCTTGAGATAAGGCTGGCTGGCGGCCCGTTTGTTCACGGGGTTCCTGCCGACCGGCATGAAGGACTGCAACGTGTTATCCGCGCCAGGAAAAGAGAGGAGGACAGGGTGGAAGAGCGACGCGATCCTTCGCAGAGGGGAATATCCACCGCCTGCCCATCCGTTGCGTCGCACCGCGTCGCTTCGTGGCGGAACGGGACGGTACGGGACGTGGTAAGGGAGAGAACCGAACATGCCCAGACCGCACGCGGTTTCTCGGCTGTGAGATATTTTTTTCCTGTTCTTATGTTAGACCACGAAACCGTTCTCAGAGTGACAACTGGAGACGAGTCACTTCCAACAGATCGCGATTAAGTCGTCCTGATGGATACGAGGCGCGTTACCTTCGGCTGAAATTCAGTCCAGACGGTACGCAAACGGCAGAGAAACGAAGGGAAACGACGCGGTAGAAACGAAGAGACACGTACATAGATAAGTATACCTACTTAGATACTTGTCTTATCGTCGCGCTCGAGTCTACCGATGAAACTATTCGATGCCTTCTAGAAAAAGTGTCAGAGCCGCTGGGAAATATTCTAACGCCGAGGGTAATTTTTCGAGGGGTTATGTCCAAGTTGTCGAGGAATAATGGTGGCGACAGACGGCGGCAGTTTAAGAGAGGCTCGCGAGAAGAAGGAGCTCCCTTCCCTCTCGAATTTGCAATTACCCCGCAATTAAGAAACGATTATTTTGCATAGACGACAGCGTGCTCGAGGCTGGAAGCGTGAATCGCGCCGCGTGTCACCAAGAACTTACGCCCGACTAATATTTTAACGAGCCTCGTAAACCGATTCCAAGACCGAGCCGAGCCGAGCCGAGATCTCGCCTCTCCGCGCTTCCTTCCCTTATCCCTCCAACAACACCCTCCAACTCACCGGGGAAGCCAAGCCGTTCAAGGAAAAACGTACTTTGCATATTCACCCCGCTCCCTAATATCTTTGAGGCGATTAAGCCTGCAACCTCAGCCGAGACACCGATTATTCGCGATCTCGTCGCTGATTCAGATCGCCCAATCATCAGCTCCGCCACCGAGAGCGCCGCCGTATTTATCGCAAAACAGATTAAGTAAACCGATTTCGAAAGATAGCTATGCAGGTAGCTGTCCTGTATTCTTCAAGCGGTTTGCGGTCCAAGGTTTGCCGACTTCGACTCTTCGGGTTACGACTCACGACTCGCCACTGACGACGCACGCGTTACGACGCTTCCCCGAAGCGTCTGTGCGTTGTATGCGGCGCGACGTGACACTACAGGGACTCGAGTCACCATGAAAATACAGTGGACGAAATTTCTATAAGAACACTACTATTTTTAATAAAAAATGTCAAGTAATGTGCTAATACAATTAATGGAAGATTAGGAAATAGTGACGGAAGGATAAAAAATAAGAAAAGGTCTTAAGAATTAAAAAAATCTTTGTATTTTTGTTACAAACTTAAATACAATACTTTAAACTACAGAAGACTAATGAAATTTCCATAAGAACAATGTATTAAAAACAAAACATTAGTACAAAAAACATAAAAAAGTATAATATTAATAAGATGTACTTCCACCATTATGCTGAATTACTTGAAATATTCTGTTCGGCATACTACAAATTAATTTTTGTAACGTTGTAATATGGATTTTACTCCACTCAATTCTAATTGCCTTTTCGAGCTCCTGAATATTATTATATTGCTTCCCATTTTTATATACGGCTCTTGATAGGATTCCCCATAAGTTTTCTATCGGATTTAAGTCCGGGGAACGAGCGGGCCACTTCAAAAGTGGCAAATCTTTTTGCCGAAACCATTCGCGTGACTTTTTAGAGGTATGAATTGCTGCATTATCTTGTTGATAAACAACATTTTCTTCGTGATTGTCTTCAATAAATGGTATCAAACAATCTTCTAATAAATCTATGTATTTTTCTGAATTCATTCTTGTAGAAATTTTACAAAGTGGCGTCTTAGAGGAGTAACTGAATGCAGCCCACACCATCAAACTTCCTCCGCCGAAATTTCTACTCATGGCAACAGATTTATCTGTGCGTAAGTCGTGCCAGTAATATTTAAACCCATCAGGTCCGTCTAAATTAAACTTTTTTTCGTCGGAAAATATTGTATTTTTCCACTCTTCGCTCCAAGTCATATGGTTTCGTGCGAATTCTAATCTTGCACGTTTATGCTCCTGCGTAAGAGGTGGCTTCAACGACCTTTTCGTCCACTTCAATCTGTTATCTTGTTGCAATATTTGTTGGACACGTCGCGTGGTCACTGGCAATTCCAAACTTTTTGTTACTTCCCTAGCAGTTTTATTTTGGGTCGATATTTCTTTAAATATACGCGAACGATCACGCCTTGTTAATTTTGTATTTCCACCTGTATAATGATTTTTGCCGTAGTTTTCGCGTAATTGTAAAAAATGGTATATACAAGTAGTGGATCTACTAATTTTTTTAGCAATCTCTCGAAGAGACAATCCTGCATCACGGTATGCTTCTATTTTTGCTTGTTCTTCTGAACTTAAAAGTTTTCCTCGTGGCATTTTAGTTGAACAGAAATTATTTAATTTATTACTGTATAAATATAACAAATACAATATTATATACTGATAACACTGACTATTTTAAATGTTTCTCGTGGAAATGGTGCAACAGAACTAAATCAATGTGACCGTTCTTATAGAAATTTCGCACCGGCCTCGGTCAGCGAGTGACTGTTGTTTACATAACGCTAGAAAACTCGCGACTTTGTTTACATAAATCGTTCCATAATAAAGGCATTGTAGTGTTCGTAAAGTTCCAGATGTACAACTAGTAAAAATGTATGGAATACATTACTTTTTGTGTGTAAATCCGAATGTTCTTATAGAAATTTCGTCCACTGTATGTCCAACCGACTCTGCGAAATGACGTGAAAGTCCGTTCTTATGTCGCTCCTCGGGACTTTATTGCGATCTTCAACTATCCCGAACGGATAGTTTTTTCATCTGGGGCGCAATAATATTAAACGCTCCGATCGTCCGTTCTCCATTCAATATGAATTATCCAGTTAATCGAAAGAATCATAGGGGAAGCATCCGTGAGATCCGAGATCGATCAAGCTTTAAGGTCGTATCGGTTCGAGTGAGCGACGTCTGCGAAGCAAGTTTCCTTCCACGGGACAAGTCCGTGCGACGACAGCATCGCGAATGCGAATCATCATTATTCGTGGAGAGCTCGCTAGGACACGGAGGCTGGACCAAGACGAATCAATTACGCAGCGAGCACGTACGACTGTTACGACTAGCCGTAAACGTGACTCGTGAAGAGCTCGTGATAGATATGGGGCAACCGCCACGTTAGAACGTGGATCCGGGCCGCACAAACTCCACGCATTGCACTTCCCACTATCATCGCCATCACCGCCACCACCGTCACCGAGTTCATTAATTAGCCGTAATAAACCGCGCAAACAGTAGGACCAACTCCGGACTACCTTGCAACTACCATTTTCAGCTCGTCTCCACAGTCTACACAGCCTTTCAATTCGGAAGTTTCATTGTTCCTCCGCGGATTCTCCCGCTCCCGTCTCGTTCGAACCGGCATTGGATTTTCGCAACAATCGTAACTCTGCGAAATCCTTCAAATTCATAGGAAAAGCATGGGCTTTCGAGAAAAGTGACGCACGCCGTAAGGGCGGGAAAGACGACGCGGACTTCGAAACGCGCGACCAACCGCGCTGAGAAATCTTTTTGCGGGCGGAATATTAGGGCGGAGAATCCAGGACGATTGCCAGGATTTTCCGTACGGAAGAGCCTTTTTCTTCTCCGGTACTTGCCTGATACTTGATACTGGATGCTCGGCACTCGACGTCGATCGCGCGTTCAGGCCGTTCAGCGATTGCCTCTTGACAGAACCGAAACGAGGGTACATCGAAACTATGCCGGTGTTCTCAATCGCGTTTCGCGTGCTTCCACATTGTGCCGCATCTATGCCCTGCCACGACACTCGGATTCTCTATCGACTTTTATCTCCAGAAGAAATCGAAACACGTGATAATTGTAGGTTGTGGAATGCCTAATACCTACCTAGACTCTACAGCGAATTTTCTTAAAAGTTTCATGCCGCTTGCGTGGCGCGCGGTCGATGCCGCGCAAGCAAAAAAGAAGCGTCGCGTAGCGGCGCGGCGTGAAAAACGATCGATGCCCACGGTTTCGAGACGAGAAAAGAAGGAAAGGATCGTGGACAAAAAAGAACAAGGGGGTGAAAAGGTAGGAAAGAAACGTTCGCCGGCTCGGTCGGAACGCGACCGGAACGCGGGAGGAAGAGCCGACCGTGGCGTGGGGGTGTTACTGCTAAAGAGGCAATTATGGGACTCCTTGGTAGAAGACGCTCGTAAAAGTTAAAGCGAGCGAAGCAACGAACAAGGAAAGTTCTCGTCTTTGAGAAGGCGAAACGGGAGAAGAGCGGAGAATAGAAAGAAGAAGGTAGATAAGGGGGATGAGCAGAGTAAAGGCGAGGCCGATCCCGAGCCTCTCGGAGATTTTGGCCCGAGGCGACGCGGCGCGGCGTGTCATCGGTTCGCTCGTCTCGTCATACCTCGCTCGAACCTCGAACCGTGCCGAATCTCTCGGCGCGAGAGCTCAACAGCCCCGTCTCGTCCTCAGCGGAGGCTCGGATACACGTAGATCGAGATCGCCCGCAAGCGTGGCAACTCGATACGTTAACCTTGAAAAGTTACAAGCGACTTTTTCATCATCTTACAAACGAGACACGTTTCTGGTAGAGATCGCCTTTCATTCGTCAATAATTAACGATCGAGGGAGGCGTGCCGATGTCGGAAAACGACGCGAGCGCGTTGGAGCTAGCAAGTTTAAAGTTTAAACGTAGGAAGTTTTGGTGGAATCGCGTGTAGGAGCGATGCCGCGGCTCTGGGCGGAGTCGATAATCCAGCGCGGCTCAACTTTCCGTAGCAGACCTTTCGGCCGAGGGAGAAGACATCAAGCTCGGACCAAGGGTGGACGACGGAGGGTAGATTGATCCGTGGTCACCGTACAACTCTCTCGATCCTTCCTCTACTTCTCCCACTCCGTCTCTTTCTCTCGTCGGTTCGCGCGGTCCTCGGCCACTGAATCTCGAACCCTCCAGTTTCACCACTCTCTCGTTTCCTTCGTCTGGTAGTCGGACGTCTCCGAGAACGCGTATATATATACATATGTATAGGTATGTATTTCGGTCGGAACTACTCAGGGTTCTCCGGTTCGTGTTATACCAGGCAGTCACCGGTCCACCCACTTCATTACAGGCACCCGACGAGAACGACAATGACAGCGAGGATGCTACGACTACGACTACGACCACGACCACTATTCCCTCGAAACTTTCCCTTCGGCTGCGCCCTTAAGTGAAATCCTGGCATCAATCTTGCTAACGACCTAGGATTAACGCTAATTTGTCGACCGCGCGATATTGCCGAATCGCCGAGATATCTCCGTCGACTCTGCCACCGCCCCCTTCCTCCGTCTCACCATCACTCTCCCCTCCCCCCCCCCCCCTCCCTCCCTCTCCATTTTCTCGCTCCTCCCGCTGATCACAAGCTTTCCCCGCTCTGCGAATCCACCCGCGCCACTTTTCTCCATTCCCTTTACCCCCGATTTTTTTCTTCTGTTCTCTAATCGCCGCGATTCCTTGTCGCGTAGGATAGCATTCTGTCTTCCCCCTTACAAAATTAGCCTCGTTGGTTAATTAAATGAAACGCTTAAAGCCGGGAAAAAGCGCGCTCCGTCCTGATGCCGAGAAAGAGCTATTGAAGAGCGCGGCCCGCCCGCATGCTCGATATCATTCAAGATCGTTGAAGATCGTTGAAGATCGTTCGCCTCCCTGCGGTGACACGTACACGTGTAGCCGCGGCAGGAGCTACGAGAGGCTCCACTCGAACCTGCTGATGACGCGGATTACCACAATGAACATGCGATGCTCACCTGGCTTTTTCCACGAGAGCAGCGAATGCAGCCCGTCGCATCCACCGCCACTCCAGCGTGCCTTGTTGCCGGAGGCAGCATCCACCCAGGAACCAACGATGCCCAAAAAATATTTCATCTATCATTCGTCCGTTTTCTAAACTTTTTCTCTAATAGATTTCCCTAGTAGACGTCCACGCGCAGGTTCACCCGCGTGCCCGTATCACTCTGCGCGATATTTATTATTTAACAGATCCTATAGAATACGGAATCTCGCGCTCTTACCGCCGCGCCGAGTTTCCTTTACCTCTTGACGTTCGGGCCCCTTCCGTCGCATCGACGCGACGCGACGCACGCGAGAGAAATTCCTCGGAACATTTCCGACGAGTCAACCAGAAACGATACGTTCCGATACCGACGTATAGTACCTACGTACCTATATAAGAGCGATGAATAATCAAGATCCGTTACGCGCTTCTCCAGCAGAGATATCATTGATCGCGCATCGGTTTGACGCGTGACGCAGATAGCGACCAGTAATATTATTCCGAGTGTTGCATCGATTCTCCACTGCCGATTCCGAGCGACTCGACTCAACTCGACTAAATAGTAGGTGGTAGGTTCGAGCTCTTGTTCCTTCGGTGACGACCGACCATTCCTTTTCAATCAACGTCGCCAATTGCATCGCGGCCGCGACGTGGCCGAGCCCATTTTAACAATTTTAATCTCCGACCGCGTCGACCATCCTCTCTCTCTCTCTCTCTTCACTGATCTAAGTATTTATTGCTAGACACATTTATCTTTCTCTTGCGAAGAATGCGTCGCGATTCCGCCCTCTTCCTCGGTCAGGTTGATGGTAGCGGAATCCTTCGAGTCCTGGCATTCTATAAATTTGCAGGGAGAAGAATCGACGGCCGTCAGAATACGCGCGAATGCTGAGCGGGATGAGGCCGCTTTCGACTTACGACGCGCTTCGATAGTATTACAGTGTGTAAGTTATGGCAACGATCCGTCGCGTCGCGTCGGGGTCTACGTCGAAGACAGATAGAAAGAAAGAAGCGGGTAGGTAAAGGACGTGTCGTAAAGAGAGGGGGAGTATGGTGCCGCGACGGCTATTTCTGAATCTTTAGTCGGTTTACAAGTAGCGGGGTCACGGGCCGGCCCATAAACAAGCATGACTTACATTGCCGCAATGTGGGCGCGCACCGCGAAACTCTCCCATCTATCTCCAGCGTCTGGCCGGCCAACCCCGCCAGTATGCAGTATGGTGTCTGTGTCTCCTACTCTCCTGGCGTACCTATACTATACTCGGACACTCTGCGCCACTCCGCGGCTTGCCAACCGGCAACAAGAACAAACCAAGCGACCCGAGCCAGCAAAGATACGGGGGAAGGGAGCATACTCGACGAAACGGAAACGCACGAACCAGAAGAGGCGAGAGACTCCGGAGAAGAAGCTACCACCTACCACCCCCGGGAACCACGGCCATTCTCATTCGATATCGAACAACCATTACGATCCACCACGATCCATCGTAATCGCCGCGGATCCCACTGCCTCTGCCCACAAAACTTCTTTTACGAGCGCGAATCGTCAACTTTCGTCTCTCTCGAGCGCTCTTATTACCTACTTAGGTAGCTATTAAACTAGCCGCTTCTCCTTCGAGACGCGATAGAATTCTCTACTGCTAAGTAGTCCACTCTAATGCGAAGAGATTCAAAGTAGCGGGAGTCAGGGGAAAGAATAGCAGATGCTTTTATCTGGAGTGTGGCAGCCGGGGCGTGCCGCGCCGCGCCGTCTAGAGAGCGCGATGAGAAAAACAGAGAGGGGATGGTAAAGGGGAATGAGTCTCTTCTGGTTACACGAACCGTACAACTATAAGGAAGAAGCTCTTAATCGGGGACCTGGACCTCTACGGGGCACCGAGGTCTTACCCCGTGGCTTTTGCCTCTTGTACATCGCTGTCGTTGTCGCTACCGACGCCGCCGCGCCGCACCGCGCCGGTGTATCTTGAGGCGGCTGACCTCAACAGTCAACACCCCACCATTCACCGCGCATCTCGTCATCGTAGATCGACAGCCGGGGAACTGCACGCACTCCCCCTCGGATCGACCTTGTCCTCGCTCTTTGGTTTAACCGATCGACGATCACCTCTCAGCAAAATTATCTCTTTCCTTCATCCGTCCATCCTCGCTCGCCTTCTCAATTAAGTAGGCAATTATCAAGCTCCATTGCTCGACGAAGATTTAGGAAATTTAGCCGGAGCCGGTCAGCGATTTTTCGAAGGCGACCTCGGATGATGCGAGAACGCCCGCGCGATCCTTTCTAAATTGCTTGGACCGTCTAACCTAAGTTTTGCAAAATTTGGTATCGATTGGCGTTGCAGGGGCGAAAGAAACGCGGCTAGAAGCGATACTGGGTAACCGTTGACAAATAAGTACATAGATACATAGCAGGTATGTAAGTACCTATGTAATTCGGCCAGGCAGGAATGAATGCAGCGAGCAGTGAAAAGCGAGTCGTGGATTGCGAGTGGTGGGTAGCGATGAACGAGTAGCGAGCGGCGAATAGCGAAGAGTTAGCGGTCGGTCCGTGGTGCGCGGTCCGCGGTCAGCGGAGGGTGCAGGGTTGAGTAGGTGGCGATGGGGGTTGGGCGGGGGCTGGTGGGGGGTTGGCGGGCATCCCGAGGTATCTCGGTAAGCCAGTAAAAGGGGGTGCGGGTCGGCGTAGCGAGGACCGGGCCACCAGGGGCCGGGACCACAATTACACAGAGTGCGGTGCCGCAAAGCCCTTTCAGCCTCTCCTCCTACAGAGATGATGGATTCGCGTTGTCTTTCCAGGCTCCCCGACACATTGTGCGCTTACCGGCCCGTGTCGTCCTCTGTTTACCACTGCGTCTACGTGTACGCTTTTCGAGAATTGCTCGTTTCAATGGAAAGGAACGCGAACATGCGCCTGCGCCCCCAACGCCAGCGTCGACACTCGACTAGCTACTACCTAGCTACCTGTACACAATCTATACCTACGTGTGTAGATAGATGGACGCGATCCGGAAGACAGAGGAGCACGGTGCTCGATGCCCTCGCTCCACTCGCGCCGCTTTTCATCCAGCTTCCCTAGATTAATCTGCCAACGTTCAATGTTATTGCTCGTAGCGAAACGTTTCGATGCGCTTTCCGTTCCGAAACGCGTGCGTTGCTACCTGCACCTATTCCGAATCAGTTGCTCGCATTATCTTCGACTGCGGGACACTTGTCGTTAGGGGCGAATAAACGCGATCTCCCGAGATCTTACTACAAGCACAGGTACCCGTACGAAGCCGGTACTTGGCGAGTCGGAGTAATCAATTCGTGACATAAAAGGTAACGTAAAACAACGGCAGCTACTTGTAAAGTTCTTTGTGCCCTTTAAAATACCCGGGGTTCGGGAAAGGAACTCGACGAATGGATTGGACACGAATGAGTTGGAATAGAGAGGAGGATAGATAGGGGCTACATCGTGTCGCGATGTTCCATTGTTCATTTTCAACGCGCGTGTAACTACCTACTATCCATTCCCTTCCATTCCACTTCTACGTCGATCCTCTCTTTCTCTCTTTCACTCTCCTTTCTTTCACGCTCGCGAGAACGTGCCAGCGAGATCTATACCTACTACATGTGCGTACGTATGGACGTGCTTCCACGCGTTATGACACGGTCCATTGAACGCTCCATTTTTCTCCGTTCCTCCGTTCCTCCTTTTCTTCTATCCCCTCCTATTCTCTTTCCCTTGACTGCGAACATTGCAATAGGTAGGTATGCGGTTCAGCCATCGAATCATAATCTTCTTTCTCTTTGAAACAACCGAACAACTGTATGCACGCGGTTTTTAAACGATTTTATTCAGCTTCCATCCTCTGTTTTTTTAATGCATGTATGTGTGTAGCTATGGTACAAATCTGGCAACTCAAATTTAACCAACTTCCAACTATCCAATTCTCTTGAAACTTTGCAGGCGTGCGTAGTTTGGATGACAATACAATATTTTAAAAAAAATAACCCCGAGGGGGTGAAAAAAATTAGTCTTCAATGAATGTAACTCATAACCACAAATCCAAACGACTTGAAATCTGCCACTCGCGTTCTTTGCGAAGATGATAAAAAGCCGCCGCGTTCGGAACGCCAGTCGCATCGCGATTACCGAAAATACACAATTTACCGAGAAATGATCCGTCGCGTATGTACGAATAGTAAAACTGAAACTCTGCAGGCGTTCGTAGTATATCACCGTCGAAATTGTGGTACCTAAAAGAAAAGAGTTATATTTTAGTTTTTATTGCATTTGAATTTAGTTTGTAATGGTTTTTTTTAATAACGTCACTTAACATGAAATTTGTTTTATATATTTTGTTACCCTACCCTTAACGTCAACACCGAGAATGTATGCTTGGTGGTAGAATTCCACACTTCCATGTATGTACCTATGTAGATATCAGGATAGACTCGTCAGAGTCGTCAGCAGATTCGTCTAGGGTCCAGGGCGTCCCACCTTAGGATTCTGTGGTTCCTTCAATGGGATCAATGGGAGCTGAATGGGAAGGAGAGTGGGGATACACACTTGGTACGACCCCAAGTGTGGCTCAGGTTTCTATTTTCCCACGTTTTTTTCGAGCCGATCGTGCTGGCGCACGAAACTTGTTTACTTGCACGCCCGGCTGATTTGCTGACTCGGCTATTCCTCGTCCACTGGCCACTGGCCACACGAGCACGTTGCACGCTCGGCGGCAAAGATATAGGGAACTAGGCCAACTGATGCAGGTGTCAAAGTAAACAGCGCCTCGAGCATTCGAACGACGACCTTGCGAAAAAAAAACGGTTCGAGGTAAAGAACCGAAGCTCGCCCGGGATCGTGCGGAGCCCGTATCGCGAGTTTCATTCACTTTCTATGCAGCTTTGGCGTTTCTTCTGTAAGTAATCACGGCTGCTATTTAATTGCCATATTTACAACCCCATTGTAACTTTGCCTCCAAGTAGGTACCTACAATTTCGTTCGTTTTAATCACACACTTGGAAACTTCATTTCTTACCTTTCGCAGACCATTCTTACGACTCCTCGATACACTTACATAGACCGCGACCGCGCCGAAACGGAGAATTCCAGGGGAGAAATGTGCACAGAGAGACAGGGGTAGTGGGTGAGGGCTAGAGTGAGGGTGAGAGGGGGGAGGAAAGTTTGAGAGATAGACAGAGAGAGGAAGGGCGTGCTCAAGCTTTCTCTTTCAGAGCGAACAAACGCAGATGTAAAAGAAGTCTCTGAATGAGCGATGCCTACGGACAGTATGGAGCTTCTCCGTTATTAGCATCTACTCGGTCTCCTTGTGTCCGTGTCCATGTGACGCACACTCTAGCCGAAGGAGAACTGAGCGGTCATTATGGAGATTGAAACACCGTTCGGTAACACGTCCGTTCATTCTTTCCTTCGCTTCGTTTCGCGTCGTTTCGGTTCGTTTCGTTTCGTTTCGTTTCGTTTCGTTTCGTTTCGTTTCGTTTCGTTTCGTTTCGTTACCTTTCCTTTCCTTCCGTTTGCTCATTCATTCGGCGCCCGCGTAATCATCTCACGAATAAAGAGAAACGTTATGCGTGCAGCAACATAATGCTTCGCCTCCTTGGTTTCGATTCACAAACAATCGTTTCCTCTTGTTTATTAACGCACGAATCGTTCAATGTCCATCTACCGCGGCAATTTCGGAGTTTACATAGTTCCGAATGAAGGTGGAAAGATGGATAACAGTCGCGGATAAAGGTGGTAGGTACGAATACCTTGGCTGCATAGTTTCGACTACGACAATAGCGATTGGTTCGTCTGTTCCTGTTACGAGTTATGGACTGTGGGCTATGTGCTACGGGCTATGGATTACGGGTTACAGGTTACGGGTTATACTGACCGGCGGGGAAAGCCAAAGTGCACGGCATCCAATATGCAATAAACATACGGAGCTTTGACGTATTTAATAGTAACGTGGTCGTATAACGCTTGACACGCATGGAAGCTTTTATGGAGGATGGGTGGTATCTCTGGACCCGTCAGACCCTACCGTGACTCTCTTTCAGTGTTTCGCCACGAATCTCGGACTCGCCTCGCTATCTACCGATCCCAGGTCCAGCAGAATCCAGGCCGATACGAGCCGAGGCTCGCTGAGAATCGCTGAGCTGCCTCCTCCTGCCTCCTGGCTGCAACTTCTGCCGTCGCATCGCGTCGCGTCGCGCCTCCTTCTCTCCCTTTCTTCGTACCCTTCTCTTTTCCGCCGGAGGGATATAGCCCGCGGTTAATTGCGTGTCTGCGCCCAAAGAAGGATCCTTGAGCTGTGACGGCCGCGGCTGCTCGATCCTCGCTACGAACTCGAATCGTACCTTCTCCCGCGCCAGGCTACTCCGCTTCCACGAACACGATACTAAACGGGCGACGTGGTCGTGCCCACCCCACCTGGCCCACGTGTTTATCAAAAATCCATCTTACGAATCCATCACCCTTGACTCTCACGCACCGAGAAACCGTGTTCTGGGAAATCTCAGTGTTCTGGGACATACCTGACAATAAGTAAAATATACCTACTTGTTGTTAAAATGACGCGGAGAGATCGCCGAGGATTTATCGTTGAAAGAGACGCGATTGGCTCGCGTTCGCATTGCTACGACCTGTAGCTGTACCGTTTACCGTAATCTCGCACCGATGAAGATAGCCCGCATCGATAGCCGATCCCGATCAAATTGACAAGTCCATCTATCATTCGACATATGCATGGTATGCATGGGAAAGGAGAAGGACGCCGGTGTGCCCCAGCCCTGACCATGCATAATTCACGATATCTCTGTCGGCCAGCCTGAAATCTCGAATAATAGCCGGACTCGCCTTTCTTTGAAACTTTTCCTCGTCGATCGATCGAGGGACTGCTCTCGAGCCTCGGACACTTCTTCGTCCCATTCTCATCATTCCCCGGCTTTTCCTCGTACCCTCGCGCGTCTCGTTCACGCGATCAAAATCGCTCCGAATAACGAGCTGCAAGTTTACGGGACGTAGGTACGAAGTAAGCGTGGATGCATATTTATACCGGAAATAGGTACTCGCGTTTGGTAAACGGGGACCACCACATCCTGGCGATTATTTTTTCCCAACGTACGCCAGCCGAGACTCTCGTAAAATCTAATCTTTATCGTTCACTCGAAACCCTCCTGTCCACGAGACTCCCCTTCTTCCGAATCATAGATGAAAATCTTCCTTACCTGCGCGTCTACCCTTTGCTCGATCGTCACTCAAGTCTACCCGGCAACCGATATGCGCGATCGATTCAACTACGATACCTACATACATATACGTACCTAATATAAACGCGTGGAGCAAAGGAGGTCCGTTCGACGGGTGAGATTGACAATTCAAGTACCTACAAGAAGTTGTTTCGGGCAGTGTCTCCTCGATGTTCGGTATCCTGGGACGGGCAATTTCTCTATTCGGCTCCCTCTTTCCTTCGCCGGAACCTGAAACAAGCGTCTTTCACTTGGTCTGTCCAGGAATTGGGTTCGGAAGGTTTTTCCTTGACCCCTGCCCTAATTTCTCGCGGCCCATCGAATGTGTATTCCGCCCAGTGAACACTTTGTGCCCACCAGTCCTCTGCACCGGTCAACCGACCCAAACCGACCCGATCGACCCGACCTCCGCAGCGTGTCCGAAGCCGACTCAACTTGTCGCTTTATTTTGGGCGTGACAGCAGAGGTCTCGTTTGCCCGTTCGCAAGCACGCGCGTTCGTTTCGAAAACTCGTTCGCGCCATTGTAACTAGCTCTAACGAGATATGTAAATAGGTTGCTCTGTAATCTGGGTTATTTCATTTGGGCTATCGAGAACGCACGGAGTTTACCGTGCCGAAATGCCTACGCGAAATTAGTGGGCACGGTGGTGAGTTTCGGCAACAGAATAGAAAGATGGAATTGATGATCCCCGTAGCTAGAAATGCCCGTTACGTACGGTAAAGGAGCAGCGTGGAAAAAGCAGTGGGTCGGATGAATATTATATCGTCGCTGTGGGGTCTAAATCCGGCCACACTTGCATACGTAGTAATGGCATAAAGCTGAGGGGTGTCCTCCAGGCAGCCTGGTCCTTTATGCAGGACATTTAGTATAAAGCTGACAAAATCACAGGCACCGAGTCTCCCTTCTGGTGCGGAACCCTCCCCGTGACCGAGAGGAAATCCAAATGGTCATCGTAAATAGAAAATCCGTTTTTTCCTCCTATACGCGTGCGAAATGCGGCCGGGTTTATTCGTATAGAGCCGACGCGTTTTTCCCGAGCCGTGCAGAGCTATGCGGCGCGGCCCGTCGTTAGGGCTAGACGACTGAGGGTGAAGCGAATCGCCGCGATCCACTCCGACCGGTGACCCCTGAAAATCCTGCCGACTACGTTCACGCTGAAAAGTCGAGCTGGCTTTTGTGTCTGTATCACCTACAGGTACCTATCTATTCGCAGAGCCACTCTCATCTTAACGGCCGCGGCGCGGCGTTTCTGATCTTCAAATTCAACGTTTCGATGAATCTTCAATCCTATGAAAGTTTCGATTTTTTTAATTCACAATCGTACGAAGCGTGACAAGTTGGAAGAAACTAGACGAGGAAAGTAGGGGGATCCAAAGTCGCCGTCAGATTCGATCGTTACCCGCGAACTTATTCTTAGCTTTCGGCTTACAATTAAGTAGCATTGTTTATGGAAATTACAGTTTGCGCGATTGGCATCTGTTTTCCCGTATTTTCCGCAAAAGCCCTGATGAAAAATTTGCTGCTTCGAAAGTGCAGTTGCTCGATTGGCGGAAGAAAAGGAAAGAACGCTCGAACAAGGTCCATGTTCGTTGGAAGACGGGGCATTGGATCGGAAAGACAACGATCCAGCAACATCTGCTGTCCGGCAGATTTGCCGCGGTGTGCTGACTGCTTCTTATTCGCGATCGAGTTGGTAATCAGCTGCCTGCGACGCGGACGTCGCCGTCGCCGTCGCCATCGCGTCGTCACTCGCTGCGATTCGAGGCTGTTTGCTCCACGTCTTAAGTTCACGGGTTCAGACAGATGCGAGTGGAGCGTTAACGAGAACAATTAGGAGTTCCACTTTGCGCTAGCTCGGCTCCCTCTAAAAATAAACACGGCCACTTAATGGCTCGGTCTGTCATAACTCGCGCAGATGCGAGCCCTTTTTAAATTATTCCCACGAACCACATTTCGTTTCTCGGAATGCCGCGAACGCTCCGAAACTGGCTTTCAACCGCTGCGCCGCGCCACGCTGCGTGTCCACCTTAACTAGCAAATATGTAGTAGTTCAGTGAAATCAGACGGAAATAAGCCCAATCTACGGACATGATCCCAGCAAGCTGAATTTTGGTATGAGCCTTTATTTGGTCGTTATAGACAACATGTCAAAAGTCCCCGTCGATCCGACCGCCGTTAAAGAAGAAGCACGGTTTTTCACGAATATCTCCTTACCTAGCAGTTTTACGACATAAGTAGTTAGTATGAACTTTATACCTTAGGAAATTTTCTACAAAAAAGGTTGTATAAGTTTTTTTGTAGGAGTAACCATTTTCATGTATGTTAGGTTATCAAATTTCAACCCCCATACTTTTGACAAGGGAATACCCATAACCCAAAAATTCCAAAAATTATGAAACTTTATAAACATGTAGGGGATTGTGCATACCAAAATTTAGCTTGCTGGGATTTATTCCGAACACAGATCCTAATTTCCCTGGACTATAGGTATACATAGGTAAACAAGTTTACCTATGCTTCGCGCGTCCCTCTGCTCTTTCACTTCACTAAACTGCCCCGTCCACTTATTGTCATTCTCTCTGCCGTTTACCTCTCCACGAGCAACTGTAGCAAACGAATAAAAGATAAAAGGAAGGAGCGAGGAAACGCCGAGAGAGTGAGGATTGTAGGTAAGGAATATCGAAGCGGGTTACGAGGGGGGCCAGATTGGCGCCGTTGCTAGCACTCGTGCCTCCACGAGCCACGAAGACTCCACGCTATGCATGGAATGCGTACTTAACTGTCCGTTTAATTGAGGCTAATGGGGCGATATTAAGTGTACGCGTACGGGTGTTACGCGCATCCCAGAGTGTTGAGTGTCGAGTGTCGAGTGTCCGCGATGCGTTCCGAAGATCGCGCATCGGCACGAGCTCCGCTCCGCCCCCCTCCCTACATCGGGCTCCGCTTTCCTCTTCGTTCCGCGTTTGATCCAGCTCATGCGTGACCGATCGTGACTGATCGCCAGCGAATAATCTGCTCGCCAAGCATTCAGCCTCGTCGGCAAGTCAACTGCACCTCCAAAAGGGACCTAGAACACGTAGTTGCACCGGTGGTTTATTTTCGAACAACGACCAATAGCGATACCAAGCCCAGCGTGAAAGACGAAGGGTGGTTTAGATGGCTACCTAATTTGAACTAAACTACCGCAACTGATTCAAGTTAATTTCAATGGCAGACGAAGAGGAAGGGTAGCGAGCGGAGGATTACGCGATGATCCCGAAGGAAAGAAGGAAGGAAGGAGGGGCAGAACGAAAACCGTAAGTATAAGCATAAGAGTGGAAGAAAAAAAATGGGGGGGGGGGGCCGCACGGGTGCGAAGAGAGTTATGGTTATCGCCGCGCCGGTTTCAAGGGTGCTTCGACGCGACTGCGGCACGAGAGGAGCCGAGAATGCGACCGGGACAAGATACGCGGGAGGCTAAAACGAAGAAAGATGGGCAAGACAGGAACGAGAGGACAGACACTTACTTGGAAACGAATGTAACTTTATTGTGAACTTATCGCTGTCAGAAAGCAAACAATGGTACGATCTTTACGCCATCTGCCCTTGCAATCTTTACCTCCTTCGTCCTTCGCCCTTCCTCCGCCTGCTGCACCTTCACCTCCACCTCCACCCACACCTCCGCTTCCTATTTAATCCTTTTACTTGCCCACAGCTTCTGCGCGCACCGTCGCCGTATGTATGTAGACTACGTAAAGCGTAGAGGGTTTCGGGGAGAAGGATGCGGGTGCGATAGGTGGACGGGGTGGTTGGCGCCGCGGTATCGCGGTATCGCGGCATCGCATCTATCGCGAGCGTACAGCTCACCGATATGTAAAAGAGGGGCTGCCGCGAGAACCTCTCCACTTCTCGACGCTCCATCGCCGACAGGTATCTGGCTATCTGGGCCGCTACGCGCATTCCTTTCATTCTTTCCTCCACGTTTCCATAAATTTCCGTCCTACCTTCCATCCTGCCCGAATCGGCGCACTAACGATTCTCTCCGACCTCGTACATACCAATTTCAATTGTGTTTCGGTAAGTCTAATATCACCGCTGGGTAGGAAAGTCGCTGGCCCTGGAGCTGCCGACATCCTAACGCGGTAACCACCAGCTTTTTGCAAGCGTTAGATCGGACATTAGGCGAAGGTCGAGGGACGTAGAAAAGGCGCATTACCAACACTCGTTGCTGGCTCGTTTAATTAAGGCTCGACATTACGGAGGGGTCGCGTTACGATCCCTGTTCGGTGTCTCGTTGTCTCCTCGAGCCTCCGGTTGATTTACGCGACGCGACGTTTGCCACGGACAAAGACTTTCCCGGCCGATGAGCCGCCCGAGATACGCAACGTTCTTCGAGTACGGCTTTCTTCTTTTGGAGGCCGCGAGGCCGCGAGGTTCGTGAGAGAATGCGTATGTAGATACTTACCTATTTCAGGCTCAAACTCCCCGAGCCTACATTAGGTATAGGTAAATGTTCTTGATAGGTGGACAGCAAAGCAGCTGCTGGCGTAGCTAATTGCAACTAGGTACCTACTGCTATACATGTTTCGTGGTGAGTGTATTGATGCGTTTCGCGCGATTCTGTAAAATGTAACAGGAACGAAATGAAAAGACGAAGACGAAGGTGGAGGAGAGAGAGAGAGAGAGAAAGTAAGGGAAGAGATACAGCATGTGCTCTCCCGTTCAGCCCGGTCGTTCGTTCCTTCATTACGTATGCGAGTTACGTAGAGAGTCGGGCCGAGAGATGCAGCCTGATAGAGTTTTCTAGCGGCTGCCTTTTCTTCCGTACCTACATCCGAGGACCGGCACTGCGCAATCGCGGGCACGTGTTTACTCTCGACGAACGATCACCGGCGCGATAGATTTTAGATCGAAGCCTCGAAGGTCCGGTGGACCGTCGCTAACAGACGTTCGCATCATTTGAAAGAGGATAGTTCGCGGCATACCTATGTATATCAGAATTGGGCGCGCTTTAAGAGAATCAAGTGGCACGTAATGGCGTGTAATGGCGCGACCGCAAAGTAGCCAGCATGTGCGGTGGCTGTGGCTGTAGCCGTTTGGTTTCGAAGCGTCACGGTAATGGGACCGGGATCGTCTCTCCCGGCCAGTTACAACCGAGGTTAACCGACCTTCCGTCCACTCTGCAATCGCCACTTATTCAAGCATCGTGCTACACATTCACAAGCTTCGCATTCTTCCAAACATCACTTGCGTCCAATTAATACAACTCGGCGTGTCTCAAATCACCTTATTATTCCTTCATAGTCGACTTGGCAACTACCAAATTCTTCGTACACCATTTTCACGCCCATCTGCGACAAAGAGAAAATAGTAGGTACCTATAAATCCGTCAACGACACGACTTGAAAGGTAATCGGTTCGCGCGTCCGAAGAAGTGGAAATACGCGTACATTGAGAAACGGTCAAAGCGGAAAGCGCTGGAGAGAAAAAATGAGTAAACGTTAATACCTACTCGGTTGCCACTTGTTTCTTGCACGCCGCGCTAATGTCTCGACCTCGACTACTGATCGACTACTGGTCGGCCGATCGTACCTATGCAATATTTTTCCAGCACCTTCGTTGATGAAGCATCAATGGAAGGCGCTGTTGATTTCTCAGGCGGAGTGCAACTGTAAAACCAAGCGCAGGATTACCTAAGGTAGAACGTTATCGAACGGATTGCGGCAACTTTGCGCGCTAGACATGTACTTTGATATGTGCCATGCGAAATGACTTCGTTCCGTAATGTTCAATTAGTCGCAAAGTTGCAGGGATATTTACCAATCAAAATAAACACGGCAAATTAATGCAACGCAACTGGCCTTCTCTAAGTCGGTCTTTGGATGCTTGAATCATTTGCTTTGAATCGCGAAGTCAAGGCCTACCTGTCATTTATTCTTGGTAAGGCAATCAACAATACTGATAGATTGCCGGTTGTAAATTCAACAAATGTTTCCCTGACAACCAGCGTTGCTGCAATTATAAAAATTACGTCGATTTCTTGGCTTTGTATTGCGAGTACTCATTATCCAATTTTTTAAAGATTTTTTTCTCAATAAATACCACATATAACGAAATAAATCTTTTTGGAATTTATTAAGCTACTCTTATATAAAAAAAATTAAAAAAGATTGTTTTTAATTTGTTTCATATGTTTTTGTATAGCGTCAATGTGACACCTCTAAAAAAAAAGGTATGTTCGTGGCGAAATAAAAAATTCGAAAAGATTAACAATTTTTGTTGGGAAATAACAAAATGGCGGCGGTTTGAAAGAAGAAGTTCCGCAAAAGAGTGTTTTCTCGACTGTTCCTCGAGAAAAATCTCGGTTATGTTTCGACAAAAATTACCCGCTCTTCACGAAACAAAGCCCGTTTACAAGGTTTTCAAAAACCTATTAATTTTCGTAAACGCGTTGTGTTCAAATAATGTTATAAATATTATAGTTTATAGTTTAATGTCCATAGATTTCTATAAAAAAAAGGTTTAAAAAATACATACTACTTTTTTTTTTAAATTATAGATCCTTAGGTGGGCCTAATTACCCGCACTTACCTTACGTGGCGTAACATACCTACGCTTAGTTGAAAAGATCTTTGCTGTATTACTGGAGAAAAGTTGACGCCAGTGTCACCAGCAATATCGTCGTGTCGCGTCGCGTCGCGTCACGTCGGTTTTCCAGGGAAACGACCCGCGGTCACGACACGATCGCGAGTAAAACGGTCATTGTACTCGAAAAAATGTGAACCACGCTCGCCGGCTTGCTCGTTTTCGTCCACCTAACCATCTCCAGATCTTTATAGCGTCATTAAACCTCGCCTCGAAAGATGACCCGTCCTCCTTCTGGATGCTGTTCACCGGGCTACACGCGTCCTTCCACCTATCTATTCCTCGCGCGCTAGGACCCGCGTGAGAACTAGACCATCGTTTCATCGTCGCGTTGTTCCGTCTTTCTGTTACCACGAATCTGCCTAATTAACGGCCCCGACCCGATTTCAAGCTCGCTGTATCGGCAGGTACTTACCCTCGTACCAGAACGAAACGATAAAGGAATAGATCTTACCTATCTACTGCGGATTCATTCAAGTATGTAGGAATCATTGCTGAAAGAATCGTGCGGCCGGCTGACTTGCTATTCAGCGTATACTTTATGATCCAAGGTGTTAAAACTTTTACGTGATCTCTCGAATGAAACGAGAACGATGAGTTTGGTGTTTTGCTTGGCCGAATGTAGGTAGAATCGAAATGAGAAAAGTTATCGTAACGTATAGTCGCTGGTGGGCAAATACAGGTAGAAAGGATCGAGATTCGCTATTCGGTGGTTCGCTTGCTGCGGCGCATCGTGTACGTCGTCCCTTGGAGTCCGAGTTCGGTGGTAGGAGACGGTGGATCGTGGATCGTGGATCGAGCCGCTCGGTGGTACCGGCGGGGCCAAGTCGGAGCACAGACCGAACAAAGGTCACCAGGGTCGTTGCACCCGTAGGTAGGGCATATCTCGACGATGCCCCTAGCTCGCTACGCTGTGAATGCTTGTGCCTGTACCTGTACCTGTGTCTGTGGCTACTATGTATGTGCTTGTACTTGTACCCGTACCCCGTGCCCGAGCTCGTACACCGCGCCACGCCGAACCTCCGTTGCACTGTACTGCCTTTAAAAAATCTGCTCTCGCTTTACCTCGTACTACCTTCCCTTCCTGTGCACCGAGATGCCTTGGCTTTGCGCGCACCAGAGTTGGGCATTATCTAGAAAAAAAATCATTTAAATTAACGGATAGAAAACACGCTCAACGCTGACGAAAGTTACCCATTCGTAGCTTTATTCGAGGGCTTCAAATAAATGATAAAATTTTAATAAAAAGTTATCACTATTTGTCGGATAAATTCTCATGGAATAAACTTATCTCTTCAAATAAATTTTCTCCTTATTTGTTATTTAAGATTTTATTTAGATTAACTTTTTGTCCAACTCTCTGGACCGTACTTGATTTTACAATATACAATTATAACAAGTTCGATTTATTTCACACCTCTCAAAAAAAGAAATCCCAAAAGTGATAAATTATTTGGCGCCAAGAGCGTATGTAACCCCTTAAGTCGAGTTCGAAAGAGCGGAACCTCGGGGAATCGAGTAAGGCGGCTGGCCACTGGCTTTTTCGAGGCTCCCTCTTCGCTGCAAGCGAAATTTAGTTTCTGCAAGCAGGGCCCTTCAATCAGAGATGGGCAAAAAATTATTTGAAACAAAAATTTGTGTACGACATTTTTATTTCAAATAATTTTATGCTCATCTCTGCCTTCAATATAGGTACATACACATATGTATAGTTATCCAAGTCCACGAACCGTCCAGCTGTTTCTCTAGCGGCCAATCGGGTTTATCAATTATCAGCCACATCGAGATTACTCTGTTCGGAGCTCTACTCAACGGAGCGCCACCTGTTAATGAAAGAGCAATGTGAATAGGTGCATAAATACAGTCCCGAAGGACCACGAAGGACTTTCGATTGCGACCGTGCGCGACCATTCGCGCAAATCGGTTAGGTAGGAAAGATTTTCGAATTCGCCTTACCGCGTGGCGATACGCAGGTATACCTAAGGCTGCACCGCGGGAGGTGCACGATTCGAGGGAATCTAGCGTTGTGCCGAAGAAAAGAAGCAACCTAAAAGAGAAAGGGGAAGAGAAAGAAAGCTGGTAAAGGACAAGGGACGCTGTAAAAAAAGGAGGAAGATCATAGGTAAAAAGGCACGGTGGTGGTTGCCGGGTCCCGAAGACACGAGTTGTGGTAACAAAGGGCAATCTTATCTCGCGCACGCATCAAAACCGGAACACGAGCCGACATAGCGAACATATTCAACATACCACGGGCCACATAGCGTACAGTGTACAGTGTCTCTCTCTCTCCCCCCCTCTCTCTCTCTCTCTCTCTCTCTCTCTTTCTACCCTAGACCGCTCCAATACGTTAAAGTAGGTACCTAACCCCATTGTGCTCTTGAATCTTCGACGCGCTATACCCCGTCTACCCCATCCACCCACCTAGCCATACCTCCGGCACTACTTCGTGCCCATAGGCGTCGTTCGTTAACGGTGAATTTTCAGTCGATAGTTACCTACCTAATTATTGTTAGGTAGATGTTACACATTATTACGCTGTGCTTCGATTGAACAAGGTGGCGTAAATCATTGAATTCATCAGTTGCTACGAATAAAAAGAAAGAAAGTGACAGAACAAGGAGGGAAGAATAGCACGTAATACCTACGTAATAAATGAAAGAAAGATTACCTATCGCAACGCTGGATGCAATTATTGCGGACGTGTAGAAAACGGGAGGTTCATCGTTTTTTTTTTTTTCCGATAGGGTGGCGGTGGAAACTGCTATGGACGACGGGAGTTACGGGAAATTAGCGGAAAGCACTGGGTCACAGCTGGCCGAGCGCGCCCCAATCTACGTCCTGTGATTTAGTGGCGCGCGCTCCAACCACGCACAGACTTCATTACTAAATTACACAGTGGCCCAGCCGTCGACGGATCAATTTTTTCCCGGTCTCAGCGAGGCCTCGTTCGATTACCACGATCCCCGGTTAATCGGGAGGACGCGTGTACCCGCGCAAGCAGGTATCTACCTAAAATCGGCTGTTTCGTTGCCGAATCGTCGATGGATTTCCATCAGCTACGCCGCGCCGAAAGTGCGGAGGACGAGAATGCCCGCACACACTGGTGTCTATCAAAGCTTGAGCTTAGGGGCTGGATGCGGTGACCGAAAACTAGATAGGTACACGGTGATTGGGGTGAGGTGGCGGGCTGGGAATAGCGAGGCGCAAGGTTGAGAGCTACCGCTCCGGGGTGTACGGGGTTGAAGCAGAGGGAGCCACACGGGTATTAGCATATTAATTTCGCAGAGACTGCGACGCGCAGATAAAGCATCTTAGGTAGGCGAAGTTCGGTGATGAATCAAGCTCATACCCGCTGTAATTATTCAGAAAGTTCATCGCCAACGGGCGAACCGCACGGGACGGAACGAAACAAAAATATTTTTCCTTCTAGGCCCTTAGTAACGTTGCTCGCCGCTATCCGTCTTTTCTCCAGGCTCTCAAGCTTTTCTCCTTTTCCGCCGCGGCAATTTCCATAACGCGGCAAACTTTCTCGGCCGGGTGCTCTTTCACCTCTACCTACCTACGTCGCGAGCGTACATAGGTATGCATCATTAGAGGGGCTTTTATTTCCGACTTTTGAATTTTCTTCCAGGCACCCGTCAGAATAATTTCAAATAGTAAAAAAATCTATGTAAAGTTTGAGCCCGATCGGATAACGAGGAAAAGCTGCCTCTGGACCCTTAAACATTTAAATAATTATTTAACAGCTCACAAAGTCGATTTCATATAATATCCTCCAAGTTATTAATTAAATAAAAAAATTTGTCAAACAAAAGTTGTAGATCCGAATAAGGGGCATTTTTTATATTCTATTAGTTTTTTTAGTGCGACAAACGGTTTTCGAAAAAAGTCTGAAAAACTAGAAAAAAACTTTTTTTTCTCAAGTTTTGAAAGTTTAAATGCTTCTCGAAAACTTTTTAATTATGAAGGTGAGCAAAAACATACCGAAATATGTCAAAAAAATAAAAAAAATTGTTTCCATATTTTTAGTCTTTAATATGTCAGGAATGTTTCCTGAAAATTGGGGACCGAAATTCATAAAAATATCGAAGATATAGGCATCAGAAGTGATGTATTCAAATGCAGTTTTCTCGAAATCACGATGTCTGTATGTTCGGTGCGGGCCATTCAATTCTTCACGCTCCAAATTCTCATATCTCTAAACTAACAATAACAAGTATATTTATAGGTTTTACTTTTCATTATACTCCTTATCGAATATTTTGATTCAACTACCTACAATTCTTCCATATATGGACGATAACGCGTAATCAAAATAGCTATTAGACATCTACCTGTTTCACCTATATGACATTTTATCAAATTTCTTATCGTATGCACATTCGCGATGCCACCCCAGGCCCGACAATTTTCTCCGTAGAAACCACATTAATCTATTTACCAGTCGACGCGACGCGGTGCCCTTCTTTCCCCCTGCTCCAAAAACTCCAATTTCAAGCGTCTTTATCAAGCTCGTATTTCATCAGGGGCGCCCGATTATGAGCGAACGAGAAATTAACTTTTTCGCTAATTAACTCCCTAGAGCCGCTAACGAACCACGACCAAGTCGAGTATTGCCTTCTCCTCCTTTTTCGCTATCGGGAGTGAACGGGAACAGCTGCCTCTTTCTTCGTCGACGAAAAAAGGAAAGGACCAAAGAAACTTTTAAGCGAAAAATAGTCTTGTCTCTCGCATCCCTCGCATCACCCTTGCCTCCTCTCTTTGCACACGTGTAGTTCATCTTCTTTCATGCTGTTTTCCGTATTAATAATACCTAGGTACCTATCTATTTGGCGAATTCACTGGCTGGAAACATACCTAAGTAAGTACACACATAGGTAACATCTTAATCACGAATACTAAAGCCCATCTTCCGACTCTCTTCCTCATAAATATAAATCGACTTTTTTAATTACTTGCAGAATATCTCGTAAAGAAGGCCGAAAGAACCGCGCCGTCTCCGCTGCGGCCAACAAAGATAAACGAATACGCGTTATTCTCGGTTTACACTACCTGCTAAATATCAGCAACGTGCCAAAGAGTGAAACTACCTACTTATTGTTGGTGTGGTGACTCGTGGTTAAAAAGCTGGCCCTGTCTTCCGTACAGCCGAATATTCTCCTTGCAGGTACCTACTACAAAGATATTTCGGATACCGGAGAACGAGTGAATGGTACGGGTCAGACGACGACGCACATTTTCCCGATATCCGTACACTCGCGTCACCTCGTTCGATCTCCTTGGCCTCCGCCTCCTTTTCAAACAGGCAAGCAGGGTGTACGAGTGTCCGCGAGCTTTCTAACGTGGAACGTGCAAGAGTCGAAAGGCAATCGATAGCCAGCACCCACATTCACTTCGTCTACCCTTCTTTCATACATATGCTGATATCAGCCATATATTTGCCAGGGGCATGGACGATGGTGGCTAGGGCATCGTCCAGCGACCGGTCGACCGGCAAGCAGGCAGACTGGCTGTACGATTGAACTTGTTACGCTGATTCGAGAGGAGATACCTACTTGATTTTTTCACCATCGATCTAAGCGTTGGACAGTACCTAACGACTTCTCTCCCCTGCGTGCAAACACCTTCTCTCACACCTTCTGAATGTCCGCTGGAACGTGACAGGCGCAACAGAGGACGTGAAACGGCGCAAACGTTTCGCCAACTTTTTCCTATGCCAAAGAGAATCGACCAGCAGAGAACGAATCAGTGAATTGAACACGGCCGTTCGCCCTCGCCCTCGCCCTCGCCCTCGCGTCCGGACGTCGACGAGTTCTTTCTCGCAGCTAGCGTTCCCGGCGACAATGCGTTTTCAATCGTAACGATAAATGCCGACACCGACGCTGACGCCGATGCGAGTGGCAGTAAAAAAGGCAAAGATGTCACGGCAAGGAACAATAGGCAATAGGCCCCGAAGAGAAGCATTGTCGCGGTTCACTTCCAGAAGTCCGTCGCGAAGGAAAAGCTCGCCGAGCGAATATACGGCCAGCCCGTATGAATGCGAGCTTTTAATTACGTTCTGAATAGACCAGTCTCGCGCACGCCGCCTTTATACGCGCGAGTCACGGCGAGCGAGTGTTTGCGATGCAGCGCACCCGTAATAGGTAATACGGAATAAAGCTTCGCCGGTAAACACGAAAAACGTTGCGTCTCCAAGCGGGAGAATAGAGAGCCTATCACTATCTGGTAGGTGTAATTTTTAATCCTTGCCGCTCTCCTCTTTCATCACCGCTACCCCACCAAATTTGCCGCGATTCCTGTCCTCCTATAAAATGGGAAAAGAGAGAAGCACAAGACTGCGCGACCAGTGGTGGCCGCAAGCGTAACTGCAGTTAAATACACGCGTTGACCTCGAGTCATGGTCGACGCGGTTATTCGTTTGACAAGACCACGCGACATGGGGAAATCAGGCATCGAGACTCTTGCTTGTTGCGTCGTCACGTCGATCACGGAGTAAGTAAGTAGATCGTTCGAGAATCGTACGAGAAGTGTCCTAGAACAGCAATTTCGCGCCTCTTATAGTAACGTTCCTCGCTGTTTCAGAATAAGCGGAGCGACAGGAAAGTAGCAAAATAGTGGGAGCAGAAAGCACGAGGGGGACTTTGGCGGACGTAGGTAACCCAAGCCAGAGCAGGTAACCGATGTGAAAACGTGCAAGTTGACGGCGCCGCGATGCTGCGTCAAGATCCAAGTCGATGCGAGCTAATGTTTCATTAAGACGAGCAGCTGCGTCGCCGTCGCTTAACTTATTAAACGACGCGCTCGTCTCCTCTCGGCTCCGAAGAGCGTGGCGCGTCGCGTCGCCATCGCCATTACAACCGCGCGTGAATACCCACTAACCCTCTAGTTAATTACTTCATTCTGCCCTCGTACTTTATGATAACATAATGCCCGTCGGAAACATTATTCCGAACGGGAGATCCGCGACACGTTCGAGCTTCTTTTCTATCATCCTGCCTGTCCGCGTTACGACTGACTTGCGGGAGAGGGGTGGCTCGCGAAACGTTGCTCGTACCTATTTAAGTGCGCGGCCGCGGCTCGCGGTACCTACAGCGGTGGCCAGCCGCGAAACTTTTCGAAACCTGGAAATTTTTTAGCTCTGGGTAAAAGTAAAACACTGCCACGGTCCCACACCGTAACACGTATATGGATGTACTCCGGACAGCTCGGTAAAGCGGTAACTTGGTAACGCAGTAACGCAGGCCCACCTGACTTTCGTAAGCGGATCACGCTCCCCGCTGAGTGCTTTACGGCATCGCTTTTTTCCTGCACCCACTCCTCCCCCTCCTCTACCTTCTCCACCGACTGCTCCAACATTCCCTCGACCTCATCCTCCGGGACTTTCCTCCCGCGAAATATCACTACCGACCTACCCTGTCGCTGCCTCTTTCGCCCCTTTTTCCCTCTCCGGCGTAAACTACTTCATTTTCTTCTCCTGCCGCTCCACGCCCGACTCTCCACTCCCGACTACCCTTCTCTCTGTAGGCACGGAGTATGTATATCATCCGTCCTGCAACTGCACAAGTACACACTCTGAATAACGGGACCGAAGTGACTAACCGGTATAGGTCGGGCGCGAACAAGCTGATCAGAAAAGAGAGGAACAAGAGTAAAAGTGTGAGGGAGGAAAAGTGGAAAGAGGAAAGAATGACTGCGAATGAAGAAGAAAGTATCGGGTGCGGGGAACAGCGCGTGGTCGCTACGCGTCTCGGCCTTGGCACTTGCTTATGCAGCGTGTGTCGTTCCGAGTCGTCCCCTGCTAGCGAAACTACCGATATCCACCTACCCTCTTCTATCTCGTCATCCACCGCGAGCTGCTGCCTAACAACTCGATTCCATATTCCCGTGGCGGTTGTCGCCCGTGAAGAATTGAATGAAATAAAATAAAGCTCCGGATTCTCGGTGTTTTATGGCGAGGCTCGCTCGTTCGTTCGCCTTCTCCCATCCGCAGCGGCACTGCCAGCGGTGCGCCGCGAGCTTTTTCTCTATAGTCTATTCTTTCTTCCCCTCCTAGCAACCCGTCATCCTACGAGCGATCCAATTCCACCTTGATTTACACCACCGCGCGATTAACGTGACAACTGATTTACAAAGTAGTCCGACCCATAAAAGAGCAACCCTCCCTCCCATCCCGGAGATGGTC
Source organism: Andrena dorsata (assembly GCA_929108735.1). Classification (NCBI taxonomy): domain Eukaryota; kingdom Metazoa; phylum Arthropoda; class Insecta; order Hymenoptera; family Andrenidae; genus Andrena; species Andrena dorsata. Next base: position 76,695,756 of record OV815488.1, on the reverse strand, counting down.
CGGCGATCCTAAGAAGAGAACGGACACCGTTGCTCTCATTCATCACGAACACGGATAATCGTTGCTAACGCGTGACGGACAAGTAGCGGTCAAGTCGAAAAGACGCAGCCCACGGTGGACAATATGTTTCGCGATCGGTGCGTGGTTCCCTTGAGAGCTGGAAGGAACGATTAAACGGCTCGTTGCGACGGGGCGGGGCGTGACTCGGCCAAAGTGAGACGTTCGTACAACTCCCGTTTGGTGGAAAGCGGCACGCGCGCACCGCATCCGGCACGATTGGTTTCAAATCTTTCCACGGTCCAACTCCTGTACCGTTCAGTTCATTGTTGTCGATAGCTGGACATTCGTTGCTAGGCATTGTCGGCCGGTATATTCGGGAAACGTTGGTCCCTCGTTACGCGATACTCGGCTACCTTACCGGGGAAGAAACACGCCCACGATGGAGCAACCACCAGGCACTGGTCGGCAGACAGACGCTTTGTCGGACCCGATGGCGCTAGAGCCCAGCTGCCGATTATTCTTTTTCCGCCTTTTCACCGTTCAAACACGCTCCGGCAGCGTTTAACACCGGTTATCGCCACCTACCACGCCACAGGCCGCAGCCTCACTCGGGAGTAAGTGCAGCGTACTCGATGAAACCTCGAGCAATTTCACAATCTCGCTGTAGGATGAATGAAAAATATTTTGGTGCGCACTCCCTGCGCTCGACACAATCCTCACGCTCTTCACACTCGGCGCTGTTCGCGTGTGCGAATACGGCGACAGGAAATGTCAAGATCACGACGAAGCATCCACGGCGCGGCGGCGATGGCAATATCGCAGCTGTCCGATCGGATCTAGGGAACGCGCGCGTTCACCCGTCGCGCTTCCTGTATCCATATAGGTGCCTAGGCACCACCTATAGGTATATGTATCTTCAGCCCCCAGTTACTCTCCACTTTATCCGTGTTTTATTTCCTTTCCTTCTTTGTCGCTTGCGCTTATCGCTGCTCGAGGAATCAGCTTTAAAGAGTGCAGTTACCCCGAGAACCCACGATACGCAATGTCTGTTGGCCCATTAGAACACTCGAGCGACCGACTAGAGCGTCTGGATGAAAAAGGAAAAGCAGCTTTCGGACCGTTCAGATTTAGTGAAAATGAGAGTTGACGCGCAAACACGCGCAAGGGGGGTCTCAGGGCAGACTGAAAAAATCGTCACCCGAAATGGATAGGACGGAGAGAAGAACTTGACAAGCTATCGATTAGCTGTCACTTTATTTGGGAAAAGTAAAAGAGGAACGGACCCCGGGGAGTTTGGCTTGGAAAGTGGACTAGAATTCGAGCTGGCAGGTTACAAGGAAACACTCCTAAAACTGTCCCCGATTTCCACGCTTCCAACCATTTCCTCTTCTTCTCGCTTTCTTCGTAATAGTTGTCGTTTGCCGAGTTTCGAGGGAACCCTAATCTCTGATTTCATCATCGACATTTGAACCGTAGATCACCCAGAGCGTTTGGTGGATGTCCAGAGTACAATGCAGACCTATTTGGTGCCCTCGGAGTTGTTCTACAGCCTCCACCTACATGGACCGTATCGATGAATTAACTTAACCCGCGCTTGATCGCCACCTCGGCCACGAAAAGCTATGATTTTTAGGTCATTCCCGCATGCGCGGCTGCTTAATTAAACGAAATGCTCGTGGCAAAGGTTTATCGACCTCGTGAGAAGACCGACTCGGACTCGAATCAACCCATCGAATACCCCTATGACACTGTGGCGCCGTTTATTCGTACCGCTTCGTCTTCTTACCAGCATGTCTACAAATTAGTACTCGGCGCTGTAACGTCTTCGGCTCTACAGATAGCTATGCCGCTTCGTTGCACCTACTTAATACACGAGAAATCCATGTATCGTCGATCGAGAAATATTTGGGTACCTACCTACAAACCAGGAAACGCAGGCGGCGCGATTTTCTTATGCGATCCGAACCGAATGAACCAGGCCAGGATACAAATTGTCTTGAGATAAACGGAGCAGTTTGGGTGGTCCTCAATTGGATGGGACCGTTTGCATGTTAGCAAGCAGTCGACTTAAGCCCTTTGTCCGTCAATTTGTTCTTGAATTGAGGAGTCAACCGTTTAATAATCACAGGGCTTACGTTCGAGCCTATACAGACCGTTGCTAACCGCTAAAAACATACATAACGCGAGGGGTCGCTCGAGACTTGCGGCGCGATAATTTGCAAGACGGTTTAGTTTAGATAAGAGAGACGATCACATTAGCGTGCTGAAGAATCGTAGTGAAGGATTGCTTAATGTACCTTGAGAACATTGGCCCGCAGAGCAAGAGGGTATTCGTGCGAAATGATAAAAGCACAATGCGGAGTTCGGATTGGGAGTTTGGGACGGGCAGAGCGAGCAACAATGAAAGAGAAGGAGTCGCGGCGTTTGGGAGCGGTGGCAGCCGGTTGCTCGCCTAACAAGATAATTAAGAGTGCCGTAGGAGCTGCCGGACTCGGGGTTTTTTCTTGGTCGCGTGCTGATGTCAACTCGTGTCGGACGAGCTCTCTACTTTACGCTCGCCTGGGATCCTTCGTCTCTGTGTCGTTGAAGAATGCCTCGCCTTCGTGACTTCGTGGGAACACGATGCAACAAATGCTACGACAATCTCTTACATAATTCCGTGCGCCCGCGTTTCTACATGCGAAGCCTTTTATTTTCCTAAACAAATTCTTTCCTCTTTATTCGTTATAGGTACCTGCAGGTACGCAGAAGAGAAGACGAAACAGAAATTTCTTTCCTCCTGCTGTTCTATCTCGTCTCTTTTCTCTTCCTTTGCCCTTTCACATGACCGCCTTTTCAGCCGTTTTCGTTTGCGCTTTCGTTTTCGTGGCTTCGGTATATTGAATCTGAGAATTTTGACTGTTTGAGGGAGATATAGCGGCGACAGGAGGGAGAGAAAGATCCCGTTCTCTTCTCTCTCTCTCATTCTCTCCCTCCCTCTGCTCTATTACGATACTGTTCCCCGCTAGGTGCTCGGTGCTTTGTTTCGAAGCACGCGGAAAACTTTGGCTCGAGAAAGAGCTCAGTTTCTTGCCGTGGCTGCGTTCCTGGACAATGCACGAACTTCTGTAATTAAAGTTATGTTCCCGCGTCGCGGCTAAGTTACACGAAAGTTCTACCTCTCGGCGATGCCTCTTTGAGAGCCGACGCGGTCGGCGGACCGCTTGTCACTTATAAACTGTCAGCTTCGTTTCAAATCTTATCTCGGCTGGTGAAAAGAGTTTAGGCGGAGAAACTGTGCCTTCCTCGACCGTGGAGGCACAAAGCCGAGTCAACGCCACAGTTTCGCCTTTGGCACTGTTCGAACAACCGAAGCAACGGGGAAACGTAGCAACGAGCGTCAACGAAACTATCGCTGCGAGAAATATAGGTACATACCTAAATAAGTAAGCACTTGCCTACGTAATATTAGAAATATTATATGCTGAACTTTCAGAAAGGAAAAGATTGAAAATCCAATGCCTGAAGCTCCTGCATACCCGATCTAAGAAATAAAGGGAAGGTAAGAGAGTAGAGCGTGGAGGTGGGGGCCGGGTGTTTGCGAGATAACGACGGGGAACCAGATAAGGGTGCTTCTGGCAGGCCCAAAGGAGAACGTCTTTTTCCCTTTCGCGGCCGTTTACTTGGAACGAGCGAGGCTGCGAACCGGGCAGCTAAGGTGTCTCCAGCGTATCCAGAATGGCAAACGTCCGACTTATATTCTGCTCTCTCCTCTGGCAGACTATTTTATACGGGTTTACGCGTAACCGTTCGCTCCTGCTCCTGCTCCTGCTCTCTCACTAACATCAGCACCCCCAAAGCTGTTCGTTTCGAGCAAGTACCGCTACGACTCCCACCTCCCCGCTTCCGCTCCATTCTCACCCCCCCCCCCCCTCAATTGTCCTTCATCGCGCCCACTGCTTTATGCGCAGCTATTTATCTTCAAACGCTACGAGACTACGCGCTCTACGTTTCCTTCGATACTTTGCCGTAGAACGTTGGTCCGCAGGTCAGCGATCGCGTTGGGTCCCGGCTGTTCGCGACCACCGTTTACTGCTGGCCAAAGAACGCACGACCCGGAAAGGATGCGAAACGCGAGAACGCGAATAAGCGAACGAAAGACAGAGAGGCGAGAGAGAGAGAGATGCAGTGATATGAATAGGGGAGGGGTTGGGAATGGAAAGGGAAAGGGAAAGGGAAAGAAAAGAAAAGGTGAAAGAAGGCGAAGGAAAGGTTGGTTGGCGCCGCGAGGCGGAGCGTGGAGGTGGCGAAGGCGGGGCAAGCAAAGTTTCAGAGGCGTGATGTATCGACGGAATTTCAAAGCAAGGAGGTACTCTCGTTCCAGAGAAATTGCACTGTATACCGGTGCTAGAACATTTCTAGCTTCTCTGGACGTTGGAGGTTTCCTCGCGGTCTCACCTTTACCGAGCTTTTTCGAAAAGGAAACAACGCACCTACTCACGTATCGGTCGCGTAACATCGGTATCGATCTAAAATTTAGAATTTAGAATCTAGAATCCGGAATCCAGAGAGAGGAGGCTTGCAGCGGCCTTGCCGGTTGGAAGGAGTAAAGACTAAAGATAAGAACGCGATGCATAATCCATCGGACGGGATGAGAAATCGAAGGCGAACAGCGTAGGGTGTGGACGGTTTGGACGGGGTGGCAGCCGGGACAGGGGGTGAAAAACGGTAGAGCGAGGGAGGAGAAGGAACGAGAGGACGAGAACCGCGATCCATCAAGGAGATGCCGAGGGTTTGGGGTGATGTATCCGAGGATAGGTTGACCTCTGCGCCGGACACTATAAAATTGCCCTTAAACATTCCTTCCTAAAACGATCGAGCTTTTAACGGAACGCTTCCTTCCAAGTCGTCGCGGTGAAAATGTTGCTTCGATCCACGGACCGAAGGTCACCGCTCACCGAACAGTAGGTACCTGCGGATGACGAGGGACGAGGACGAGGACAGGCACGCAGAGAAGAAAATCAGCCGTGCTGGCTGGAGAAAATGCTGGAAGAGAAAATTTCGCCAGCGTATGCGCGGAACGCGTCGAAACGTCGAAACGAATGGCGTTTCGCTGTATCGTTGGCGTTCCATTGAAACCTACCCTCCCTCCTAGAGAAATGTCACGAAACGTCGGAAATTGGAAAGCTTATTCATATTTTTTCGATAGACGATAATGCGCACCGCGGTGGATCGGGCACTTTCATTCGGCATACGTAATGCGAGAACCGAGCGAACGAGGGATGAGAGAAGCCGACGTTGGTCGATGGATGCGAATTCCTCGATGAGCAACCCCAACTCCAACTCCAACCTCAGCCCCCCCCCCCACCCCACCTCCCCCCGTCCGACCTCACCCAGACCACAACTCCAGTCACCAGCCACCAACTACCAACCCTCAACCCTCAACCCCCAACCCTCCACCACAGACCCACGCGTCGCGGTTTTTCGCTCTTACAGCTTTCGTTCTCGTTAGTCGCGCAAGCGCCCAGATTCAACCACAGGATTTCCCGATGGAAATCAATGAAGACGAAACGAACCGTATAGTCGTCGTCGGTGTTTGATTCGATGAAATCTCGGTACCTGCATAATAAGTGAGAAATATACTATTCCCGTGATTACGTAGGTGTACAGAATGCGCACTTATTTTCGGCAACGGAAACTGTCGGTGGTTGGTGTCGCGCGAAAGTTAGTACGGTGCAGAAAACGGGTACGGGAGAGGGGAGAGCGAACCACCGCGCCGCGCCACACCGACCATATAGGTACACTATACACCGAGAACGGGCATTGGAAATTAGACACACGTTTCATTTCCTGGAGCGACTGCGGTTTCCGTCGTGGTTTCAAATATTGGAAATATCTCGCGCCGCTCACTGTACCGCGAGATTTGATTCCATCCGATTTTACGAATCTGGAAAAACCGCTCCTCGCTACTCGATTTACTTCTGAATTTTCAACGTATAATATAGGTATCAGGTACCTAAGTCTTAGCGAAGAAATGCTTTCTAAATCGATCTGCGAACTCGAATCCGATTACTCCAGACTACTCTAGGCTACCGTAGAATCTAGACTCCTGCGCTTCGGTGGACAGAATTGCGACAGGGAAAGAATGTTGTAGGTCGATCGGCTGTGAACGTCGCGCTCGGGGGTAGGGGTAAGACGTCAAGCTCAGGCATTCGGCTAAAAGAGACGGTGGTTCGGGAGGGCAGGGTGGTGTGAGAGTAGGGGTCGAGGTGCGGTGGGTAGAGAAATCGACAGTGCACTTTATCGGTGCCATAAAGACTAATATAATCCCGAGAAGGAAAAAGAGCGGCCGAAACGCGATAGACCGAGTGGCGGGTGTTGACACGCACACCAGTGCGGCGGACGCCTGAACGCGTGAACGCGTGAACGCGCACGGACGAGCAGCGGCGTACCAGGCTGTTTTTTAGACGGAGTGGCTTTTTGCGGACGACAGGGCATTTAAGGGAATTGCTCCCTAGCGCCTTAGCTCGATCGCACCGCACCGCACCGCGCCGACTCTCCCGCCACGGTCTCGGGGAAAAACGCTGCTCATTCCCGGTAGTAGTCGAAACGATATGTGCAAGTATTGTACATTGACTGAACGAGTAACGTGATATTTATATACGACAACGACACAGTAACACTGGCTGAGGACACCGTACACCTGTCCGTTCGGCAGCGATACCTATCAATGTCCCGCGTGACAGATCGGACACCTCGCCTTTCCTCGAGAAAACAACACCCGCTTTGTGGTCCGCGACGATATTACAATTTCCGAGATGAATTCACGTTGGAATCTTGACTCGTTTAGCCCGCTGTGAAATAGCATTATCACCACCTCCTATTCAAGTTCGCCACGCTATCGCCCCTGTGCTGCGCCACTTTGCCCCTCCTCCCTCGCATTGGATCGTCCGTCAGCTCCTCTTCCTATTCCACCTTCTTCTTCGGCAGCGGTAGCCGTAGACTGTAGGCGGAAAGCTTGGAGAGGGCCGCTGACACGGCGACGCGACGACGGCAAATCCTTGGCTTTCCTCTGTCTACGATCCATCGCAATCTTCAGCAACGTTTCACGGCGCGGCGGCATGGCACTCCCCCTCGATCTTGTAGCCGCTTCCCGAACGAAAGAGAGTGGTCTCGCGCGACGCGCGAGTATCGCGCGGATGAGTCCTTATCGCAAATGACTGCTTCCGCCGAGCACGGAGAGATTTAGAGAGCGTAACGACGTTGCGGTTCGCTCAGCGATCGCAAGGCAAGTGCCTAATCCAGACGATAATGGCCCGGCGCTGCCGCGAAACGATCGAACAAAGACACAGCACTCGGACTTGCTCCTTTTCACGCCGCGGCTAGTCTCCTATGACGGCAGCCTGTTCAACGTGTCCGCTGCTTTGCGGCTCACGAATTTGCGGGCCTCGCCGCACGCACCCTTAAAATTCAAAGCAAGTGTATACGTGTACATAGGGTAAATCCGGGCGACGCGGTCGAGCTGATATGAAATGGCTATTAAAAATAATATAAAAATTAGTTATTTTATCAGAACAAACCTGTCTGTAATGAGTTTTATATTTGATATTTGCTTTAAGACAATATTTACTGTAAATGGGATTGATAACATCTGGCCACCTCTCCGGAGGTGCCGGGAGAAATGGTTTTCGTCATTGGCAGAGGCCACTCACATAATTATTCATGGAAAATTAACAAAGGATAAAGCAAAATTATTTATAAGTGAATACTACTACAGATTCATAGATATTTAATTTGTTTACCTTAAACTAGTAAAGAACACATCAAAGAAAAAGTGAACTACCTACGGGCGATTAGCAAGGCAAATGAATACAACAGTGAATAAATAAACTAAATAAACAAAAATAATAATAAAATAATAATGAAAAATAAAAAAATAAAAAAATCATACCTCGACCATCTCTACTTTCTGTATCGAGAGATGGTCTTCTCGTTAGCTTTGGGAGGAAGGGTTAATATGGTCAAATACTTTGGCTGCACTGTCCTTCAATATCTCTACTACCTTATTATCCCAAACATTAAACGAAAAGAACCATAGAAGTATATTTTAAATACGATTCTGTACACCGCTGTCTGACAAATGAGGTTAAATGTAACCTCAATTTACCTTTCAAAGCCTATAAATCCAGAAAAACACAGAAGGCAGCGAAATGCCGCTATTTATTCAACTGTTTGGCTTCTAGAGAATTAATTGGTCTGCACTTTAACGCATTTTTACATAGAGAATCTGAAATATAGCGGCTCTACCAACTCTCCGGCCCGACCGCGTCTCCCGGATTTCCCCTAATAGGTACGCTCAACATAGATACTTGATATACATAGATTTCTATATTCCGCAGAGTACCGATACATACTTACGTATAATACTACTTGGGAGTCTCGGAACGAACGAGATTGCCGTTGCGTTGCCGCCATCCGTCGACATTCGTGATATCCCTTTGCCAACTTCGGACTCAACGGTATCGATTACGCGGCTGGTAAATGAATCCACGCGTATAACGAGTAGCTGGAGTATCTCTTACGAACACAACTCTGTACCGGTTACATTCATTCCGCACTATGGACTCGATGATAAATGAGAACTTCAACCCCACCCCCTCCGACCGTTATGCGATACCGAAAACATGTAATCTCGTAACCGAAACGTACGCGATGGACAACACTGCGTTGTTCCTTACAGTCATAATAAGTAATGGACGGCACCGATCATATCCCGTTATCGATTCCTCGCTGCTCGATCGAAGGTGAACGCGGGCCGGGGACGCGATAGGTACGTATGCAATTATGTATCCCCAGTGTCGGACGGGGGCGCGAGTTAAAGAGAAGCGATCGATGGAATGAGGACGGGTGACGGTCCGTGGCGGTCGGTTCGGGCCGGGACAGGCCGAGCCGAGCCGGGTCGTCGCAACGAGCATGGTTTTAATTGAAACAGATAGAGCGATCAGCGAGTAGCGGTTAAACGGCGGGTGGCAGCCGTAGCGTAGGCCGTACGGCACGGCGCGCGGTGCGCGTCGCGGACCCTCCGTGGGGAAGGGTGTTCGCAGGCGTCGAGGTCGAGGGAGTGTCTCGGCCTAGCTATACCCTTTCGTGGGATTATTCGGTGGGTAATGTATGGCGAACATAAATCACTGAATACGGACGCTCGGTCGAATCTATGCGAAACTCTCTGTCGACGATGATCCGGTCGGCACGCGGCACGGCTAGACTAATTGCTGGCCGGCAATCCTCCGCGAGACCCACACCCTCCAATTCACTCCCTCGAGCTGCGCGTACCGTTCCCCTGCCTCCTCATCAGATCCACGTCGCGATCGCATCTTCCGAAACATACACGCCCGCAAAACCCTCGACGACGAACGGGACTGATCGATCAGAATCGTTGCAGCAGGGAAACGAAATAAAACCGTAAGCGCCAAGGCTCACGGTGGAGAAACCGAAGGAGAAATGCCGGGGACGTGGGCCAGCGCGGGCACGCGCTCGCTCTCGCACGTAGCTCGACGGTCGGGGGCGTGATTCTAATTATGCGGAGTATCCGTTACAGATTTATGAGGTCGCCCGTACATGTGTACGAATCGGCCGCGCGCCCTTTCCGCCTAGCCCCGTCACTTTTCTCCCGTGCCTCGCCACTTCATTTACATATGAATTAAACTATTACGCCCCACGCGGCAGCCACTGTGGCAAACCGCTCTGTATACTCGTCGTCGAAGCACGAGTGAATCGTCAGTGGCCCGAGGTCCATTTCTCCATCGATCCGAAGCATCGAAACGATCGCACGCCACCGTTCGCGCAAAGATAGCTACCCTTTACTTTACATCCGAAGCGTGACTCGCCGAACCACCCCTTTGACTTTATCCCCGATAAGTATAAACCGGCCCGTTAATGGAAAGCCCTTGAATATTTCATCTCCTCGCCCCGTGGCGACTGGAGCGGCGCGTCGCGGCGCGGCTACTCTGTCACGAACGACTGACAAATTCTCTGAATCCTTTGGGCTCGGTGATTCGCTCGAGAAGAGGAATCTCGATTCACCGGTGCTCCGACGCCCGCGATTTAATTTCTTTCCGCCCTTCGCATCCTTGAACGAATTAACCGCAACCAACCCGCCAGATACCACGCCGCGTGCTTGGTACTGGGGGCCATTTGAACTTTTAGGTACTTCTTGTTTCGAACTGCGAATGCAAAACCCCAGCGAAAGTATGAAAATTTCGCGCGGCTGCTCGAAAGCTCGATGCAACGGAGGACCGAGATGGTCAAGACGATGAACTCGTCCGTCCTGTGTGCTGCCCGAAATCGATATCCAACACGGCCGGAGCCAAGTTCGGTGCAAAACACTCGTGCTCTGTTTAATATTGCAGGACGCGAGCTAATGCGCGCTGCTCTCATTAATGCCAGCCCTCGTCCCTCTGGCAGAGCCGATTCCAACGTCGCTGCTGGTTGCAGCAGCCTCCAGCATCGCCAAATGACGACCGTGCCTCTGCTTCGTAGAAGATTAAAGTTGTTTGTAGACGCGTCGATCAAGAGGAAGAGCAAAGAGAAAGGGAAAAGGGAAAAGAAGAAAGTTGGATCAGAGCCGCGAAAGGAACAGCTGGAAGATGTTTGTACATAGTTCGCGTAGCTAAATGGCAGTCACCCGTTCGTTGAGCGCGACGTTTCGGAGGTTGGCGCCGGTGGTAAGAGTACTGGCCGTGGTTTGGGTTACGCGGCCCTTCGGACGCGCCGCGCCGGTAACCACTCCATGCGGTATCGTACTAATTGCAGCCACGGATGCCGGTTACTGCTCTTCAGGGTTAATCCACAGCGGCGTAAGAACGGGAAACGTAGACGATCGGCCGAAGCAGGTACGAGTTTGCAGCCTTCGCTACGCCTCTGCGGTCAAAGAGTTGCGGTAAACTCGACCGGGGAGACGCTTACGAACCAGCCGTTGGCACCGTTACAAGATACTCGGCAATTAAGCGTGATTAATGCCACCAATTAAAGAAACGTGGTAGAAACGTTTGTACCGTGTGTCGCTATTCTACGTTTCTCGAATTCGCTTAGCCTACGGCATCCGTATTCTCATTGCCGTATCCTTTCTATAAGTTTCTTCGACCAAAAAAACTCACTGATTCACGATCGCTAGCTTATTCGTGGCTCGTGGCACACAGATCGTGCATCGAAGGGAACGAAAACACTTGTTGGATGATTCGCTGCAACAACGCGAACATAATAGGATACTTTCTAAAGCAATCCCCCTTGCTCCCAGAGAGAATCTTCCGCTAGCACCGAACCATCCGTCCCTGAGAATTTATGCGCGTTTTCGAGGGGAACGTAGACGTCGAAGAGGAACGGACCCCACCCGAGCCAGCCTATCGTTTACCCGTTATTTATTTCTCAAAATTTGAAAATTATACCGCATTTAATACATCGCCCATCTCCGTCTTCCCCTTCTCGTCCTGCTATCCCCTATCCACTAGCTCCGTGTTTTATTCATGTCGCAATAAATAAGGAACAAAAGAGTAGTTTGTGAAAAATTCGGATGCCCGACCTCTTCCGCGAGTCCTGGTAGGTAACCACACAAGTACATACATACATAGGTATCCTACGCCTCGCGCCATATCGGTTACGGTTGCCTGGCGTGTCGTCGCGATCATCGCTACCTACCCGTCAGTGCAATTTATCGAAATTCATGAACCTACATAATATCGAAGGAACTGGTAATAAAAAACTATCTAATTGTCGTAATTGTTGGGCGGCGAGGGAGAAGGGAGGCGAGGGTAGGTGGCGGACGTTGCCTCACGCAGCTTATTAACTTTTTCGAGGCAACGCAGGACGTACGAGGACGTAGCGACAAAATAGAAGGTCGGAGAATGGTAGGAGATAGAAGGAGCGAAGCGGGCCTTGGCAGATGGCACCTGAGGGGATATCCTTGTCCAGGATATCAAGGGTTACCCATCACCGCGGGGACGGCAAACGCGCGCAAGTAAAGGGTAACTGATTCTAATCGCGCGCCCTCCGCGCTGTAACCTACTACGTTACTATGATGAATGGGCAAAGTGCCTCGTGACTACCGAATGGCAAACCCGACCAATGTGCTCCGAGATATTAAAATCCCTACGATCGATCTCCGTCGTACGGTTTCCCGCGGCGCGGCACCGCCACCGATTTCACGGCACTTGGATATCGCTAACGATTACCATTACCCTGCCGAATAGCGTGGTCATATCCCGCCGTTTGCGCGTGTCGACAATTATTCTGAAAAACCGGAAAAACCATCGTTGCCCAATGAAAACATCCTCTCGTCGAGAAAAACGAGCCGCATAAGCGTATAAACCCTGCAGTGTGCCAAAGAACGGATCAGATACAGAATCGCGAACGATTTTAATACGCCGCCTCCGCCCTCGCACACCGCCTCCACCTCCACCTCCACCTCCGCCTCGTAATTCATGCAACGACCGAGCAGCGTATTTTTATTGGTACGCGCCGATCGAGATCGCAATCTAAATTGAATCGGATAGGAGGGTCCTGGCGCGCCGAGCCGCTTTCATAAACACGCTGCGCACGCCAAAACACGCGGAGCCGGTCAATGTTTTTAAGCCGCCACTATCAGAGACCGCGGAAATGTTCCCAAGAACCCTTCCGCGAAAGCTTTCGTTGCGATTCGCGCCTGAAAACCGGCATCGGTACGCCTCGGCTCGACTCGGCTCCACACGACTACCGTGATCCTGTTCCTACTACGAAACAACGATCGAAGAATCGTTAAAGCGACGACCAGAGATAACTGGGATAGCATCTGCTAACGACACGCGGACGAGCGATCCAGCGGATCCCCGAAAGAGGAAACGACCAGCGAAAAAGTACGTCCCCCCTTTCCTTCTCTGAACGCGGCAGACAATTCTACTTGGGATAAAATCGGTCGAAATCCTCCAAGGGCCACCATCGACGCGGCCAAAGAGAAGGGGAGATGATTCAGAGATATCGTTCGACATAAAACCCTTAAGGTTCAAATTTGCATGTTACAACCTGCGTACCCCACCTTTCGGATTTTCCCCCGCGTTAGACTTTCGACTTGGGCTACTCGTATGCCCCCACCTCTGCCCGCCTTCCTTGTCCGCATCCCCGAGCTTACTCTTATCCCTGCTATTTTGAATGTAAGATAGCTACGCGCGCCCTTACAGTCCGCCTCTCTCTCCCTTTCGCCATCTCGCAGATTCCTCTGTTTCTCAACTCTCTTCCTGCGTCTGCCCTTCTTCCATCCGTTCTCTGCCTCCTCCCCTTTCCCCGCTGCGCTAAGCTCCCGACACTTCGTTTCTTTTCTTCTTTCTCCGTTTCTGTCTACCGTGTATTCTTCTTCTGCTTCGCTCGCTCCCTTTAAGACGGAGTCCTTCGGTCATTCCAGCCATCCACCGCCACTTAAATCAGCTTCCTCGTTTATAAATAAGACTATACAACACCCTCGATCGGTTGTTGAAAGGAAAGTGTGGCAGCCCGCGTGGTCCCGGTGATCGAACAGCGCACCGAGCACAACTATTTGCCCAAGGGCACCCCTTCTATTTGCACAGACTCGGCGAAAGCGAGAGTCGCCCGCAAATGATGACGAATGGTTGCGAATGATTTTAGTAACGCTATAATGCATCAGCTACAACATAGCTAAACACATAGATAAGGCTGTCGTAGTGTCGTGCCTTTCCACAGCTTCCACGGCATTACACGACGACACATTTCGCGGCGAGCATCGGAAACCAAAGGAACATGGCAAATGGTAAGGACGACGCGCGGTTACCTCTACCCAAACAAACTTCATCCATCTCCGTTGTTTGACTACACCTCGTCAAATTCAACCACGCTGCTACTCTCTGCCCCTATTCGTTCGTACATCTAACTGTCTTCGTCTAGGTATGCTGTATGTATATAATATAGGTACACAGGTACCTAGAAACGCCTTTCGTTCGGTTGCTCTTCATCCCCTACTGCTTGATAAATATGATTTCGAAGTGGTAGTGGCGGTTTGGTAAAGTTTTAAATCGTCGCGACAGGTTACTGCCGTTGTCGAGCAATGTCGTGGCTGAAGAACACAAGCGAGTTTTCGCTAGCTATCGATTCCAGGATGGAACGACTCTCTGGAATGACGAACGATCGTGCGTGGTACTCGAGGACAAAAGTTTCGTATCCCCACGATATCCGTCAGGCGTTATTTATTTCCACAGCGTATTATTGTTGTTTATTATCTGAGGTTCGGTACATTTAACCCGTGCCGCGCCCCGCCCCGCCGCTTCGGCCGCGAGGACAATACAGGACAAAACGATCCCCGAGTAGGAGAATTTCCGTCGGCTGAAACTTCTACGAAGGGATAAAGTAGTCTTCGATCCGTCTCCCTCGCACCGCCTTAGTGCTTTTCTCGAAACACTCCAACGCTCGTCATACACGCCACAGGATGTAGAAAGAGTCAATTTGCGGATTCGACTGGAAACGCACACCCAGCGAGTACTTTTCGAATCCCACGAAGGACAGTGTTCGGTGTTACCCGTATATAAATACGAAATATGTACCTCGAAACGCGGGAAAGTTCGTTTGCCAAATTGCCCGGTTGCCCTGTTTCCTGGTTCCCACAAGCCACCCAACCGCAAGAAAATAATGATCAAAGTTTTCCCGAGCGCGCAAAGATAGCTGAGCAGGAAGCTCGATAAGCCGTCGAACGTTGTGTGACTGCGAAACAAAAAAAAAAAGAAGCAGGAACCACGATTGCGATGGCCGAACGATTCCACTCGATGCGACTCGCACTGCGCACAATAAAATATCGATTATCGCGTGTGACCGACGGGACGCGATCGCGAAACGATCGGTCGTCGCAGTCGGTGATAGAGTCGCGATAGGATCGAAACAGATGTTCGGTGGAAAATCAGGGTGTGTTCACACGCGTCAATTCGCAGGTGAGGCAGGAAGTCACGCAGGTAAGTAAGTACATATACATATAGCGAAGTAGAGAAATAGCCAGGTAGGCAAACGTAGTTTTCGCCGGATTTCGGTGACCGAGTGAGTGAGCCCCGCTCGCGCTGCCCTCAATCGTTAAAGCTATCTGTTTTGTTTGCATGCTTGCGTGCTTTATCGCGCAACTGTTTGATCGCGAAGAATAGATAGCAATCGAGAGAATCGCAACCGTGTACGAGTGGAGTATAGAACGAAGCGAAATGATAGGGACGAGAAGATGGGAAGGTAGGCACGGATTACAGGTCAAACCACGAAAGTGGCATGGTCAGCCGTTGGGAACCGATAACAGGCACGGTCACTCTCGACTCATTCTTGGAATCGAAGGAGAAGGAAGGTAGGTAGAGAAAGAGCAAGCGGTCGGCCGTTACTAGCGCCGGTTAGATCCGCGTGCGCGATCAACAGAGCCGCGCATACGTGTGTATACGCGGCGCAGCGCCGCGCCGCGCAGGGGAGGAAGAGGGCGAACGGCGAGATTTACCCTAGAGCCCCGGGCAACCGCAACCCCCGAAGCGATTTCGATTATCGATAGCACTCGTTTTAAAACACCCTGTGTCGATTCGTCGGTCTCTCTACTGGCCCTCGTCTCCTCCCACCGAGGCAAACCCTCCCGGTTCTTTTTATTCCCTTCTCGTTGACGGACGCGACGCGATTGTCACGTTGGGGATTCGTAGCCCTCGCAGATGCCATTCTAGATTCGTTCGATCCGCTTCCCGATTCACGCTTCGCGGTTCTCGATTCCGGATCTCCGATCCTCGGTTTCTCGGTTTCTCGATTTCTCGCTCCTAAGCAGACACCTGCAACAACCGCTCATACGAGGTAGGTGCATCCCCGGAATGCTTGGTTCTCCTACACTATACTTTCGACTATCTAGAAACAGGTACAGGTAGGTACAACGCGTGCCTATGTTTTCTCGCGGAAGCCTCGCCCATTTTCTTGCCCGATAACGCTTATCCCTTGCGTTTCCAAGGTCTAAGGCTGAGTCGATCGTAACACTCGCCTCGCGAAACTATCTTGACGAACCTCCTCGAGAATCGTCGAGTATCCTTCCATTATAGGTCGGTCGGTGGATCCGTAGATGGTGGAGAGATAAGGCGGACGATGACTTTGGATGGGGTGGCAAAGCGACGGGCGAATGTTGGCGCTTGTGTGTCGTCTCGTTTCCTCTCGTTTCGTCTCGTTCCGCCTCGTCCTGTCTCGGGGGGCCGATCGCTCATCTCGAAATAGCGTTTGCTCACGGTGCGCGCCCGATGCGCTCGGCTACGAGAACGAGAACCAACCACTCAACCGACATCCCCTCGTAATCTTCGCTATTCCGTGTCAACTATCTTACATCGATCATCCGGCCAGTTCTATTAAATTTTTTCGCCACGCGACCACCGCTAACCACCGCTTGACGATTCATTCTTATGTAGGTACATATGTACCTGCCTCCGTTTAAACGTCGACCTGCGCTGTTTACGGGAGTAGAGACGCTGTACACCGGGCAAGGAACAAGGCGGGCGCGGTGGATCGAAACGGTCCAGGCGTAATGAAATGGGGTAAGCTCTGCTAAAGTGAGGTAAGGCGAGGATTTAAGCGAGCGGAAAGTCTCTTATGAAAATAATGCCGGAGAGAAAATGCGAAACGAAATAAAAACTAAGTAATGTATGCGAATGGCTGCCGGTGGAGGTTGGGGCGGGAGGTGAGAAGAGGCGGTGGATGGAATGTCGGCACGATTTACATAGACCGTGCAGGGTGGCGTGGAGCGGTGTGGAGCGGCGCGAATCACCGCGACCCAGCGCGAAACGAAGCGGGGAAACAGCAGGCAAGTCCGCTTCTAAGAATGTATCGCCGCGCCGTTACGTAGACTACATAAAATTGCTTTTACCTCTTATTAACAATTCATATTCCTTGCTGGAAAGTCACTCGCGATAAAAAGTTATCGGTGGGGAGATACTCCTTCACGGCAAACTCGCGACTGGTCGCATCGACGCGTCGCGCCTCGCCAACACCGGCAAATGGTCGGAGGGATTTCTAAGTACGGAGTACGAACTACGAACACTACCTGCAGGTCTGAAATTTAAAGAGAAGGAAATGTTCGCTACTAGTCCGACAGATTTTCTTCGCGTTCTCTCTCGGATTCTTTCGATACGCAAGCCTTCTAATGCGCGATACGTTGCTTCCCCCCGGGCCGGGGGAAAAGTGACTCGGGAAGTATCGTTACTCCCTCGCTGTGTGTTGCGGTCTACCCTTCGCTCGCGTGTACTAACGTTTCGCCTCCCTCCCCGTGGCCACCGCGGCCACAGCCACAGCCACAGCCGCTCCAGACACCCCAGACACCCCACTCCGCCTGTCTCATCCCATCACCAAAATGCTGTCCGATGCGGAGCACGACGCTTCCGGGGGGAGCTTTGAATGCGGATCTAATTACTTCCGGTCGGTCGTTCGCACCGCTCAATACACGCATATCCGGCATATTACGAGTCGAAGGTCCAGCTCGCGCTAGGACGCCCTAGCGCGCCCTCAACAGCTGCTCGCTCCAAAGTCCTCTCCTATCGTCCACTCCACCCTTTCGATCGGTCGATTCCATACGATTCGACTCGACGACGCTGCCTCAACCCGTTTCTCATATTCCTGTTCAGACGTTCGATCGAGGTACCTACTTGTCCGATTCCATCGAAGATCTAGCCGTTCTCGCAGCAGTTTCTCAATCAACCGATCGATAAAGGCTCGAGGAAGCGAGCTTCGAAACGAAACGAACCGGATCGAGGGTGCAACGGAGGTAGGATACAGGGGGTTAGGAACGCTTTGAGCCTGCCGCGGCTTTGTCGCGGCATCCCTTGCGCGAGCTGCGTCTACCGTGTTTAATATTTCCAAAGTGCTCCGACAAAAACCCACTGAATTATGAATTACCATAGGAAGAGGACACTTGCGCTTGATATCAAACTCAGATTTTCGATCGGTGTAAGGCTATGATAATAGTGATCGTAGCCAAGTTGAGAATGTTATTGTCTCATCGGGAAAACGGGAATAATAGCGATTAAGAGGGTAAGGGTGAGAGGGGGTGAAGGGAAGATAGATGCCACCGCGTCGCGTCGTCGTGGAATCCCCGCCAAGCTTTGACGTTCGTCGCTCTTCGGGATTACGGTTAAGATCAAGGTGGTCGTTCAACTTCATATCTCCCATCCTCATTTTCTCAGCCTAGTCGTCTGGAAAAAAAAGCGAGAGAACCATGTTTCATTTGGTCAAAGCTGGAATAGACGGAACGCGCGCACGAGGTGCTTTGATCTTTCGGAATATGTATCGCGCAGACGGTGTAGGTGCCTACTTAAGTACATCAGATGTCACGAAAACTTTCAAAATAAATCGCACGTTCAAATTTTCCGAACGGACAAGAGCGTCAAGTATTCGATAATAGGAAAAACTTACCTACATCTACGGAGTATGTAGGTACTCGAACGCATTCGTTTCACGTATTTTCGAGGGGGTTCCCATGTTCCCAAACGATGCAGCTCTAAAGCTTGAAGGAGCAGGATAAGCAGCCATTTTTCACGGATATATAAATGCGGGTTATTAATACGTTCGTATTACGAGGCACAGAGAGAAGGTAATTAGCCGACGGTTCATCAGTCACTCCGGCACATAGCCGGCATACCATATCCCGGCCGCATCTTTGCCGTTCGTCAGAGAAAAAAGGGTAGAGATCCTTCCCGAGCGCAACAACGACCTACAGGGTACCAGACGCATTAGAGGACTAATGAAACGTCGGATCAGACGAGAACCTTTCGAGAAAGCCTTCGAAAGGCGAAGGGATCCGTTAACGTTAAAGCATCTCCAACGCCTACCAGATGGAACAAAAAAATCCTACCTACAATACTTTCTCTTCCTCAGCGCTCGATCGATAAAAATACCTACTTGGCGTCTCTCGTATATTGGGTCCGAAAAATCCTCGGTTACTCAAGCTCGAACTCGACACAGGTATCTAAGTAATCTATCGCCAATTGCCTTTTCGCCAGATCCTTCGATTCCATTGGCAAATGATGCGTAAGAGAAGAAAGGTTCAGCCGAGACGAATTATTAGGTATCCATTCCCCTGGCTGGACCTAATATTCCATGGCATCCGATGAGCGAGATAGGTACCTATGTCAGAGACGTAGGTAGAGCGTTGCGCGCTACCGCGCCCATCGCGCGTGCGGCCGCCGCCGGGCCGGGGAAAGGTGAGGTTTCACCTTTTAGCATCGTGGGGGTGGTTTCTCGGTGATAAAGTGCAAGGAGAATCGCGCACGAGGTCACCCCGTCGGCATCCCCATTGGCAGCCCAGTTTCAAGCTGGAATCGTGATTGGTCGAAGGTCGTGGGTCGCCTCACCTACCCCCTATCCAACGTGACCTCCCACGCCAACTCGCGAGATAACTACCACCCTTCCACCTTTCTCGCGTCTCGCACGTAGTTTGCCCTTCGTTTTGCTCCTCTCCCTCTTCTTTCGCGTAGATATTTCGCTTCCATCAGCACCACCGAATATCCTGCCGGTAACGATTAACCGGCCGAAAATCTTTGGATCCATGGTTCATTTGCAACAGCGATTGTTCGTTGGTGCTTTTGTTGTTGTTGTTCGGGAAAGTCCTCCCTTCTCCGCTCCTGTCTGCAGTCTGTACGTCGTACCTATAACGTAATTACTTTAACGTAATTACGCGCAGCTCGGTGTGGCCTGCTTCTTGTCTCAGGAAAATGGATTAGCTACCCTCCAACCGACTCCATTAACGTGATTTCGATACGCGACCCGTCGATTCAACTAATCACCCACCAATTTTTCCCTTAATTCTCTTTCGCGACAATAAAACCCGCACCTACACACGGTCTTAAGTAAGTGCATGCCTAGTATAAAGTAGTGCGTCTCTAGATACCTACATATTTAGAGTAAGCTGTTTCCTTTGATCCAATTAATATAACGAGATTACGCAAGAATCAGCTTGGATAGTTGGAGGCGGAAATGGGACGCGCACCACCACCTCGCATCTGTATGATAAAGTGAGCATACGCATAGTGCATGTACGTACTTCATCGCAATCAATGGAGCTGAAATGATTGCCAATTATAGCATAGTTAACACTGCTTTGGTATGGTTAGTTACATGCCATCGTTACGTGCATCGAAATCCCCTCGTGTGTAAACTGTAAATTGTAAGAAAAATATTTGGCCACAAAGGAAATGGAGGTTTACCGGAGGTATTGAAATCTTCGCCTCGCTCAAGTGGTAGGGTGAAGCAGAACACCCACTTCAAGGCCATGTAAACGTATAAAATCTTTCTTTTTGTGATTTAAAAATGATTCATTTATGTAAAAAACTATAACATGTGTTTTAGGTATAAGTATTGTGGTAAAAATAAATATTTTACCAGATGACATGAAAATTACTGAAAATAATCAAATACACATGGATTTTTACACGAATAATGAATATCAACACATGCGTGGAGAATTTTTTAGTTTCTAGGGCATTTTAAATAAAATTGTTTAACGTAAAAATAATTTTTGTATATTTTTTTTATTATGTACTTTTTAGTGTCTAAATTTTTATTTTTGTTTATATGCTGATTTCAAGTCGTTTGGATTTGTGGTTATGGGTTATATTTATTGATGGCTAATTTTCCTACCCCCCGTTTTTTTCCTAATTTCGTATTGTCATCATAACTACGCACAGTTGCAAAGTTTCAAGACAATTGAATTGGTGGAAGTGGGGTAAAATTGAATTTCCAGATTTGAACCAACAAACCAAACAAACAAACAAACAGAGGATCGAAGTATAATGATATCATTCACTAATTAAACGAAAAAATAAACACGTGCTAAGAGACGTTTCCATTCTTCCCCATATGTACCTACATAATAGCTGTTCCGTTTTACCCTACGCAAAAGTGTTCCACTTTGCCCCACATGCGCTAATTTAGTAAACATTCAATATTTACGCTTCATCGTGAGGTAAAGAATTGTGTAAAACACCAAAATGTAGCGCAAGGACTATAAAATCCAACGATGTTTTTGACGTTATAAAGTTTCGAAAAATCCAAGTGACGAAAAATGGTCACACTGTTAACCGAAAAGTAGGATGTGCACGGGTCAACATGTCACGTGATACCAATTCATTCGCAGTTTTTAAGAAATACATTGATGTTCCGCTTTACCCTACTCTCCCCTACTTGGGTGTTTTATCGCGCGAGAGAACAACAAGGTGAAAGTGAATCTACCTCTCTTTCATAGTCACTCGACTGACAACCACAGAAAAACCAAGTCGTCGTGTCATTTTCTTTCATTTAAAAAAAAACTATCGAATCAATCGTCCGGAATTTTTCTGACAATTTTGTTCAATATTTGACCTATTTCACTCTGAACTTTGTACTTACATTTCTCAATATTGCGGTTTTCCATAAGAATAGATACACATAGGTATGTGGTCGAAAATGACCAGCAACACGTAAACAGAGGATCCATCGGGCGATTGTTTGTATGATCATCGTTCATTCAGTCATTGTCAATATAATACACATATGTACATGTATGTATAGCGAGCAATAATTACTGGAGTTGCTACTACCTACTCGATACTGCAGCCGAGGTTGCCGTGGCTACGAAAAGCGTTCGTCGTGCGTCCATTTCGTCGCCATCCACGACAACCTCACCGTCGCGTCCACCTCCACGTCCCTCGATCCTCAAGGGAAACACACCGACGTCGATTGTGTTTGCTCCAAAGACCGAACCGAATACACCGAAATCTTCCAGTCGGGCGAACCGAATTCGCCGCTCGCCTCGTCCAACCGCATCACTGTTTGCATTCCTACTGCCACTCTAATTAATTATCCACCACCCCGATAATACAGCCCGCTCGATGCTTTATGCTTTTCCCTACTACTACGCGCCATTCCATTCTCAACTTTAAAAACTTGCTTTCTGCTTGTATTACGAAAATACTTGGGACAGAACGGAGAAATCCTTGTACATAGCTACTTAGGTACTTGGATAATATTTGGAGGCCATTCCGCGTTTTGGAGGGCCAATCCGCATTTTGTGGGGGCCCGGCCCACGTATTTTCAAGTGCTCAGTCTATTCGCAATGTTACGTACCTACCTATACAACTCGACTCGACTTGATTCGACCGGACTGCAGCGAAGCACGGGCGTGACTCCAAAGCAGACTGTGTGTTTCAAGTACCACTTGGGTAACGTAGAAGGCTAATAGAAGATGTCATGCAGTGTCATTGTTGGCAGACAATATCGCAGATGGTAAAGTCCCTCTGCCCGTGAATAGTTCTGATTCATAGAGCCATTCAGGGCGGAACCCGACATACATATCTATCCTATTGCAAACGTAATCCATCCCGACTACAAACCACATACACATACATATGACAAATACATGATACGGGGACGTCACCTGTAAATAAAACCTTAACTTGCTCGATCTGACAACGTCCACCCACATCCCTCATCCTTCCTAAAACGCACCACAAGTCACGTTGTCTAAGTAATCGTAAACTTATTACGATATGGCTACTGACTCGTGTCCGGCAATATTCTACACCGCTCACTGTTAGTTCAATGAACATTTCTTTAAATAAAGCCTGTTATATGTACATATACAATAGCTAGATGCACGAGAATATCCGTGATTATCGAGTAGACGAAAAGCGCTTGGAGCGGATTAAACTGAATAAAATACCAGCAACAAGAACAATTTTATTTATAAATAAAGTTGTTGGATTGAACGTGAAATGTGGGGTAGTGATTGCTTAAAAATAATCAGAAATTCAGGCGTTGAAATTTCGATTCTAATTGCACGGAACGATAAGAAGAAGAATTCATATTCCCGGAAGAATCGAGAGCTCTACTATTATAGATTACGATATCGGTGTTACGTAACGGTATCCTCGTAGTGCAGTTACACAGCGTTTGCGCAATAAAATCTTAAAAGAGAGAAAATTTTCCATCGCGACGTTTATCTCAGGCACGGTAAGAATAACAGCCGTTCTACATATGCACATATGTAAGTACATACATACGCGTAGCCGTCGCATATGGCACACTATCTGTCAGCATAACATCTATGTTCTATGTAGATATTAACGTAGTGTCATAGAATGTACGTGCATTATCGGTGCCCTCAAACGATTCAATTCTAGTTACAATGTATCATGACCTTAATGACACCACCTTGTCCTGATTTAGAAGTGTCGAACGCCTTTACGGTCTCCTCCAGCTTGAAATTGTGAGTTATTAACGGTTTCACGTTTACTTTCCCAGAGGCCACGAGATCCAGTGCGTCGGCGTAACTACAAAACCAGAAGGATGGGATAGATATAGTTATGTCTGTACGAAAAGAGAGTAAAAGCTTCGGGTGAGCGTGAAAGCTCGACCAGATGCATGACTGTAACAGCTTATTGTATAATGGCAAATGTAAATAAAGTACAAAATGGTATATGTAGAACGTACTCGTTTACGTATCGAAACACTCCCCTGAGGTCAACCTCTCTTATCAGCGCATGGATCAATGGAATTTGAACCTCCGGCGCACCCATCCCTACAAAAACTACCACTCCGCCGGCTTTGGTCGCCTGAAAATACATGTGGAAATTGTCGGTAAGTCCAGTCCGATCGATGAGAAAAAGAAGGCGAACGAGGTGGAACGTAAAACTCACGAGGATTGCCAAGCGGATTGAGGCCTGAGCTCCGCTCGCGTCAATCGTAATGTTCGGTTCCTCTCCGAAAAGCTCGTGAACTTTCTGCACAGTCTCGGCCTCCGTGTACTCCCTTTTCACTAATAATGTGTCGTCAGCGCCAAGCGTCTTCGCGACGTCCAGCCTTGATTGCAATAAATCTGAAGAATAAAAGAAATTGAGTTTTAACTAAAACGACTACGGGTACGAAAGTTGGAGAATACCTACGTACCGGTAATGATAATTTTACTAGCACCCATCGCTTTAGCTACCAAGAGTGTTACGAGGCCGATCGGCCCGGCACCCAGAATCAACACCCTCGAACCGATCCCAATATTCGCCCGTTTACACGCGTGCACTCCAACCGATAGAGGCTCTAGCAGTGCTCCTTCCTCCAATGTCATATGGTCTGGTAATCTGCAGCACATGCGCGTGATACATGAATTTCTTATAGGCGCTTACAATAGTTAGTTTAACAATAAGATGAAGTCGTAAATGATGTCTCTGGAATGGTATCTACATAATTTCAAGTTAATTGTAATTTACTTGAAACAAAAGTCCGCTGCATGCTTGTAGAATCGTCTCAAACTGCCGTGCACCGGAGGCGTGGCACAGAACACTATATCCTTACACAAATTGTACCGTCCTTCCTTACAAAATGTACATGTTCTGCAGGGTACACCCGGCTCGATAGCTACTCGATCGCCAATCTGAAATCGGAAAGATACTACGGTAAACGTTACGAGGAAAGTAAGCACATGTTAGGCCGCGTACAGACTTGAGCACGGACGCGAATGAGGCAAGCCGAGGCAGAGTGAGTAGGTATACAAGTGTTGCACGTCGGTGAAGTGCTTCGGGGCCGTTCGCCGCTGCATCGGGGCTGTTCGTCACACGGTATCGGTCGAAAAAAATTAATTCGTGCTCAGTGTGGGTGTCGTTTCGAGGCATGGACGTGCTTCGGCGCTATTCGTCACATGCCTCGGGCCGATCCGACAACTTTGGATCGGCCCGAGGCATGCAACGAAAGAAAGGGAAAGACGAGCCTTCTTCTATACAAGTTTATTTCAGATTTTTTTTGAGAAATGTGAATTTTAAATGGCACCGCATATTTTCTTTACTATTCATAACTTGGCACAGAAAAATTGAACGCAAATGATATTCTTCACACATTTTCATCCTCGTTCGGTGTTGAAGATCACTTTGTACAGGTCAATGAATTTGGGGATTTCTTCATCACACCAATAAATAACGAATTATTTAAGATGGGTGTTCTTAGTGACTCGCCCTGTACATTCATATCCTTTCAGATTCGTATTTCTCAAATATGCAGGCACGTAGAGAGTAGTGTGCATTCTCGAAGTCCCCAAATACCTGGCTTCTACAGAATATTATAAATGCTGGTATTTTATTGCACACTTAAACATCTGTTTTCAGGAACCTACATGTTTTTTCATGAACGAGGAGTCACATAATTTGAAGAAAATTGTCTTGACCCCCTAAAACATTCTTTCCACTTTTAACACTTTCGCTGATGGCGGCGGCTCCGATCGGAGTCGTTTCAACGAATATTATGCATTACATAAAAATTTATTCTTTACTTTACGTTATTATAAATAAAATGTATCCTCTATGGTGTACCTAATAAAAGCTTCCTCAGTTTGCCTCAACTTGCCTCAGCTTGCCTAAGCTTGCCTCGTGCAGGGAGCACAGAACGAAAAATCTCAATTTGTCCAGCCCGAGACATTCGGGTCTGCCTCGGCTTGCTTTATTTGCGTTCGTGCTCAAGTCTGTACGTGGCCTTACATATGTGCTGATAATTGCGTCACAAGCAATCTACCGAGTAACCACCAAGCTGTAGGTACATGATACCTACCATAAGTATGTATGTACAGTGGCTTACACCCATAATCGTACACACTTTAAAATCGCATAACATTTTTAAAATTGGTCCAAATGACTTGAGTTTTTTTGAGAAGCTAGAAGGATTAGTTTGCTAAGTGACGTGTTTCGTCGTTTTGAAAAAAAATTGCAATTGGTTGGAATAGCAAGAAAAATTTTAAAGGTCGTTTTTTTTTAACTTTTTTCTGAGCCTGTAATGAAAATTCAAAAAAACCGTTTGCAGATTTAAGTTGTATGCACGCTGAAAATTGCATCCGAATCGATTAACGTTGCTTTGAGCTACAAACGTTCAAAGATCGATGAATAAGGTTGAAAATAACTGATTTCAGGAATTTCACGATTTTCTACCTTATTAAACGACCGTTACTAATTTTTTGTGCTATTTCAACCAATTGCAATTTTTTTCAAAACGATGAAACACGCCATTTAGCAAACCAATGCTTCTAGCTTCTCAAAAAGACACCAGCCGTTTGGATCAATTTTAAAAATTTTATGCGATTTTAAAGAGTGTGCGATTATGGGTGTGACGTACGTACCTACATACTCGAGTGTACAACGTGACGACGCCGACAACGACACACGGTGCGATACGTTCATGAACAAGATAAGAAGCAGAAAATATTCCATTCCTTTCTGCATTTAACTTACCTTCAAATTTGTCACGTTCTTACCGAGCTTACACACCGTACCAGCAGACTCGTGACCTATGATCATAGGCTCGCGCACCACAAAGTCGCCTATTCGCCCATTTACCAGATAATGAACGTCGGAACCGCAGATCCCAACGCAACCCATTTCTATCAGCACATCTGGAATTACCAAATAATGTTTCTGCGTTAAAAACCGACTTCAAAAAAATAGAATTGCACTAAAAAGTAAAAAATACTTTTTTCCCTTATTTAATCTACGACTCTCATATTTTGTATGTCGGCGCTAGATTTACACAGTGCAAATGGTGAGGCACCGACTTAAAACATATGAGAGTCGTAGATTAAATAAGGGAAAAAATTCTTTTTTACTTTTTAGTGCAATTGTATTTTTTAACTTTTTAGATTTATATATATTGACACAATAGTCTTTATTATTAACCAGAACTGGCAAAAAAATTGGTCAATGTTGATGCAGTGTAGGATGGGACCACCGGGGCATCGCCCTTTTTCGAATAAAAAACTAGATCATCAAAATTGGTCCATATGCTGAGAAGTTATGCGGGGACAAACATAAAAAATTAAAAAAAATGGAACCGGGTCGATTCTATAACCTCCCCTTTTTGAAGTTGGTTAAAAAGCGCGACGCATTAGGTATCGTTGCCTACTTTTATAGTAGCATATATATACCTAAATTCCAATACTACGATGTGTACAATCTACATATAGGTCTGGAATAGGAACGCACACTCATCGCGATTCCTTTCGTACCTGTTCGCCCTTCATCCCCTTTATCCCCTTCACCCTTTTCTATATATACGCACCTCGCGAATACGAAAAAAGGTACGCAGAAGTTTTCTCGAAAAGGTGAAAGGAAAGCTTGATTGAATTAAAATAATTACATTCCGAGCCATTACTGCAAGTATGAATTTATACGTAATATAGGTTTAACTGGTTATTTATGAAACTGTGAGCCGAATAAAATCAAAAGTCACTTACCATCCTGGCCGGGCTCCTCGATAGGAGTTTGTTCCTGAAATTAGAGAAATGCAAACATTCAACGGCAGGCAACAATAAACTTAAAACTTTAGTTTAATTTTACAAGATACCGTCTTCTTCCAAACTACTTAGTGGACCGGGAAGACAATTCGATAGTGGACAAAAATTTGATGGATAATAAGTTTCATTGCTACAGCCTAGGTCTGAGGAACTTGGATTGAAGAAAAATGAAAGTAGAGTAAGAAATTAATATAACGCAAGAGACGATATTGTTCGACTTCTTAGCGCATCCAATTTGCATGGAACATGATCGACCCTAATGCGATAATAACACGGAAGAGATTGAGAATAACAAGCGAATAAGGACAGAAATAGAGAACCTTGTCCTTCTATGAGCGTATAAATGATTCGTCTCGTCTAATTTCATCCCGTCGCATAGGTATTACTGTACAGAGGCGGATTCAGGAGGCTTTCTTGGAGGGGCGAAATATGTAAATGTACACCTAAGTTTATTTTTTAACCTTCGTTCGCGAGATTTAAAATTTGCTTGTAATTTATGTTTTAATATCTCTATCTGATACTATAGCTTAAATAATTAATTTCACGATCGCCCCTATCGCCCCCCTGTGAATTCGCCCCTGATACTGTATACATACGTATTACATATATCGTACCGTACCACCTCGTCCTACCTCACGCCTCGTACCCAACACTAACAGTGGCTGTTGAGAAACTTAATCGCGCTGACGGCAACCATCATTTGAATTAATAATTGAGAGAGAAAGCGAAGAATGGAAATTGAGGATTACTTTCGGCAGGGTAAATATTTATATACGCTCGCAGTGTATAGTGCCTATTTAATATTTAACTTTCCTTGTTATTGATCGGGTCCGAATTCATCAAGGTGAGAAATCTACACCTCGAGATCTAGACAGTACGAAATTTCCAAAAACTGTTGATTAAAGCTAAAACGCGATAGGTATGATAATAAGTGTTTACCGATGTCAGAAAGCAACTGTGCAAGTTGTGACAGTCTAAAAATAGACAAGTTTCGTGGAATTTTGTTTCGTCTAATACCTACCAGTTACCTACACGGTAGAATGCTGAATGATAATTTTTTTATTCCTAAAAACTAGCAGATATAAAGAGGAAAACATAGAACAACCCCTTAACGCTTATAGAAGCGTTGAAAAAAATTTCCCTATTCGATAAAATAGAAATAGAAATTGAAAAATGTGAAAATTTCTTCAACAATTTAAACTATTCATTTACCTACATACGCACATAGATAGTATGTTCGCGTGCAAGTTATTGGTTAAAATTCATACTGACCAGCCGAAGATCATTAATGCCGTAGAGAATAGCGGTGAGATTGTCCTTGGCCATGATCGAAGACGATGCTTCAGATTCAAACGATTCAAGTTTAAAGTCGGAAAGCTTAACGGAAAAGTTTCGCAAAGAGCACTAGCACCAGACTCGAACTAGGGAAGCAGAGACGCAGTTTATATATATAAACTTATGCCTTATATAAGGCAGCCGCGCACGGTTAGTTCTCCCTCTCACCACGACGAGCTGTTCTTATCGTTCCTACCCTGCAGAATCGTTTTCGTCATTGACAAACATCTATCCGCGTTAATTGCTCGCGATAGCTATACTTTCCTCTCGTTCCTGCACATATACCTATGTATAAGTACACGTCGTTCAATCTCTGCTGGACTGTTTCTCTTCTGCAGTCGAATGGGGAGAACGAAAGCTCCGATCGGTGGCCATCTAGGTAGATGTGTACATATTAGGTTCAAAGTTCGGGATCGTTGATCCGTTGCGAAATCCCACAGATATTTATATGTATGTAATGTGCACGTTTATAGAAACTAAAGGCTTATCACCGGACAACTAAGCAAACCATCAAAGCTAAAAATCATTTGTTCGTAAAAACTGGGACCAACACTAGCAACACCTTTGGAAATTACAGGATTCGAAACAATTTTCGTCTCCAGTAAGCCGAATACCTATAGCGTGCAATACCTTACGAGCGATATATCTTAATCCTATATGTATATCAATTAATGACGATTCACAAGAACAACACCGTCACTCCCCGATATCAACTAGGTACTATTTTCCAAAGCGCGCACATCTTTTTTAAACAATTTCTTATGTCTCTCGTATCTCGGGCACTAGGTAGCCTACGTCACTGGCGAAGGTACGCAGTTGCACTCACCAAACCCAGAATCAGAGTGGAATCAAAGGATTTTAATTTCGCAGATTTTACAAATCCAGCATTTACCTATAAGCAATCATCATACCTTGCACTTACATACTTACGTAATGCTACCTCAGTGGTGCACCCAGAACGGGCTATTCTGTAAATACATATTTAATAATCACCTAATGAATCTTACTGAATTTGGATTAAAAATATGTCTATCCAGATATTAAGTATTAAATTAACATTTGCTCGCATTATCAGAGAATGATTTTTCTTCCTTCTAATAAACGTGGGATCATTTGAAAAGAATTTGAGAAGAATTACCGAAGGCGTCGATACCCCGTAACCGTGTTATCCTTACGTTCTATGAGTGGCGAGATAAAATTGAAAGCTTACAAAATTACCAACTCTTGGTATCATACGTCGATAAAATCCAAAAACAAAAACACTGTTTTCACTATCGAGCAACAAAGATTAGATAAGTGGTACTTAAAAAATATCAGTGTCTCCGCCTCCAACGCCATCTCCATCTCCACTTTCAGCCCCTTCTCCCATTCCTTTTACCTCACCCTTTATTTTTAACAACCTACTTGAAGCCGTCCCGCTCTCCCCACCCCCAAAATGGACTAATAGGAAATTAGGAACGGTTCGTACATTACTATAATTTTAGATCTTCATTCTCTTCTAAGATAACGATGTCGTACATACTTGTTATATAATGTAATGTAATATAAGTTACACAAGTTCGTATCTCTGACTTTTCGCCTATAGAAAAAATAACACGATTCCGATGAGAATCGGATATTCATCAGAGTTAAGAAAACAGTAGCTACGTAACTCCGAAGAAATCGATCGATTTTGGTTTTTTCCTCTTACTTGCACCCTTTCACTTTCCTACATAGACTTAACGAATGTAGTTATACATATACATATGTACATATGTACTTAGATACATAGTTACAAAGGAATTGGACCGCCATTCGAGAACGGAAAGAATCCAATGGATTAATGAATAAAACTTTATTATTGTTTGCATTATTTTCTCGTATGTTGAGATGCTTTTATTCCCATCCCCATATTCCAGTGGATTGCTTAATCGTATCCCTGGTCTCCCTTCTAACTCTAGTTACCGCGTTCGCTTCCCCTTTCACAACAATTCTTCTTGATTGCCCTCTCTTGTCGCGTTTCTGCAACGCCACCTTCACCTTGCTTTTAATGAGTTCCGGAGCTATGGTGGCGGTTGTTGTCGTGCTATAAATACTTTTTGCCTGTTCCTCTTCGGAATCAAACATTTCCATGCCAGATTCGTTATGGCGATCAACATTTATATCGACGTATCGAACATCTCCCTCTGTTATTTGATTTTCCAAACACGATGCGATTGAATTTTCACTCCCGTTTGTTGCTGCTACCGACTGACTAGTCTCTGATACGCAGCCAAATTCATTCTTCATGGCGTTCTCAACTTGCAGTTGTAAATAAGCAATTTCATTGTCGCCAACAATTTCCTTTCCATCATCTATTTCTCTCCCCAACTGTTCTTCAACTTTCGCTTCCTTCTGCTCCTTATTCTCCGCCTCCTCCTCTTCCTGCTCCTCCTGCTTCTCCTCCTCCTCCTCCTCCTCCTCCCTTGCCTCGACCATTCCCATTTCTTGTAAAAGATCCTTTTCCATCTGTTTAGTAAGGCCACTGGCCTTAATTTCTACGTCGATGCAATCCTCTCTTCTAAACATAAATTAACTATTAGGAACAAATACCTACGCGTAGAAACCAAAGAATTATTCTTCATCTTGCTCGTTTCAACATTCAACACTTACGAAATGTCTTGAAACGATGGGTATAACTCGCTTTCATAAGCAAAACGCCTTTTAAAGAAATCGCGAATACAGTTCACGTCCCTGTCGAAATAGATCTTGGCATCGACATGCTCGGTCGAGATCATTTGTGGAAAATCTATAAGAATTGTCTTTCCACTGTTGGTTATCATAATATTAAATTCGTTGAAATCGCCATGAATAACACCATGGTTTCCAAGTTTTACTATCAAATTCATTAACTCGTCATAAAGTGATTCAATATCGTTCACTTCGTACACGCCACATCTAGGACAAGAGATGAAATATTGATTAAAACTCTACCGATAAGTCGAATAAGATGACACGAAAGATAGCCAGATATAACAGTTTACGTACAGAGGTCCACCTTCGACTAGCTCCATAACGACGCAATGCCTGTTAAGATCGATTGGCTTCGGTACTGGAAATCCTCTATCGTAAAGTGCCTTCATATAAGCAAACTCTCTTGTCGCAGATATTCTTGACAAGTATAACCACGACACTGATTTCCTATGCTGATGATAATCTCGTTTGCCTTTGACGTTTCTAAAACATGTTCTCCCTAATCTGTGCAGCTTTAAACAGACTGGATTTCCTTGTTCGTCGGCAACTATATAAATGTTGGATTCTTTTCCCACACCTATTTGATTGCCAAAAGAAACGACAGTACCTCTTTGTGCCAAAACTTTTAGGGCTAAATAATCATAGCCAGCATTCGTCAATCGATAACCATCGTCTAAAAAGACATAAGAAATACTTTGTCATTCTTGTTTCTATGCATACTTGTTGCTCTCTTTTCAATTTGTAAAACAATAATTCATTTTTACAGGCAATTAAAATTATGCATAAAGCATTATGCCATCGAATGATCTTTGGTACCAACTAACAATGTTTTCCACGTTCATAACTGAGAAGTCTATGCTTGCACAGTTCCTTCATTAACTTATGGACTCCGCCGTAACGTAAATTTGCTATCTGAGCACCGAGCGATGCAGGAACGAGCTCGTGATTTTTCATTCCCATCTCGATCTGTAATGTTAAACACAGGCATAGAAAAGGATTCGATGCAGTCATGGAATATTAAATGACTGGTTAGCGCTAAAATAAGCATTAATAGGCATTAACAGGGAAGCATGTGCTTTCTAACAAATATCTTTCTTCAAAGCATAATTCCTCTACTATTCCTAAAGTTACCAATTTATAAAATCTCGACAATTTAATTAAACAATTAAACATACAAATATATCATTTCTGAGGAAATTTATTCAAGTGTATTGTATGTGTATGCAAGTATGTTGAAACGCCAAGTACCGAATACCAGAATATATAACCTCAAAATACATTCAGCACATTTAAAAGCAAAACGAAACACACATAAGTACAAGTTTAAACTATTCACAGTATACAAATCCGTACCGCTGTTAAAACACGGAAATCATCCCTGGTTAAGTAGCGTAAAATTGTGACGTTCAATTTCCCCATCCTGGTTCATTTACATTTACGTATACTAGTTAATCGTTACCCGCCAGAATCTGTTTCAATACTTTCAATCTGTTTTTTAGGTATGCGCGTCGTCGTATGTATATAAGTAGGTATAGGTATGGTAGATATGTAGAGGTACCTATAATCTGTATAAAAAAATCAAATTCGAATCCGAATTAATGTGATGCGACTATATTATTTACATAAGAAAGCATAAAGGTGCGATTTCATGCTGACACTCGACGCTCGTTTCGACCTGTTTCGAGCGTTAAAATCAGTCCGAGCTAAAAGCTAAACCGAGTTTAGCTTTTCAGGTGCAATTTCATGCTGACGCTCGACGCTCGTTTTGAGCGTCAAAACCAATCACGTGACCGACACTCAACCAACGAACGAGCGTCAACCGAGTTTAGCTTTTCCGTTTGACGCTGAAAGTCCCGTGGACCGATCACGTGACTGGTTTTGACGCTCAAAACGAGTGTCGAGCGTCAGCATGAAATTGCACCTTTAAAATATATTCTGGAACGCCAGAACAGCAGGTGATTAGCGCAGCAATTTCAATCCGTTTCTCCAGCTACAGCCCGCTCCAGCCTCAGTCATGTAAATCATGTAAATGTTTGCTGCATATATGTACATGGCTTTCTTTGAAAGAATGAGTATCAATATTTGAAATATTCAATGTAAAATTTATTCGTCTTATTTCGTATATACATATCACAATTGAATTATTATATGCACCATTTAACGTACTATTTTCTACTATTATGCCAAAATATACCAAAAATGTATGACGTATATGTATTACTATATGTAAATGATATATGTTACTTCTTTTTAACTATAAACCTATAGTTTGAAATCTAATAATCGATTATTAATTATAAAGGTTCGATCGCATTACGATTCTGGAAAGAATTATTCATATTGATGTTTTTATCGTTGCAATAATACATGGTATTCATTCAGGTCCTCATTAAATCAAGGCGATATGAAACACGTTAGACGTTAAAAATACAACTGATTTAAGATTTTAAAGCCAAACTTGAAGCAATAGAAAATAGTCAGGTATCGTAGATATATATATAGGTATAGGTACTTTACATCATCAAATTGATTAAAGTTGATAGTTTATCAATATATGCAAGCGAAAATCAAATAAATTTACTTGAATTCAGAAATCAAGTGCCAGAGTGCGTGCAAGTTCATTCAAAGTTTAAAGGGTAGGACCGAGAAGTCGGGAGGCCTTAACTTATTAAGAAGATGATTATCTTACGCGGGAACAATGAGAAATATACCTAGACCTTGTATCTTACTTCGCTAACACGTACAATGTAAAAATCGACGTTTCATTCTATCAGTAATGGAATTAAACTTACAAAAGTTAACATTAGCATGCGAAACAAATGGAACAAATATAAAGGAAGAATAATCATCATGTAGATTCAAAAGATTCTTTGATAATGTCGGAAGAGAATTGTAATCGCACCATTTCCCATAGAAATTCTAACGCGGGTCGATATTATAACAGTAAATCTATAACGATATCAAGCGTTGATATTCTCAACAAACTTTCATAAAAAAATACCTATTCTAATTCACTTGTTTAGTACTGTGCCAAACCGAGGCATGGCATTCAAATAATTAATTACACTAATCGACTATACCACATTATACACACATATGTATAATAAGTAGTGGAGTTCTTTCAGTCGCGTTTTATTTTCCTCTTTTCTGTTGGAATTATTGTATCTATTGTCCGTCAAATGACGCAAAATTGCATTACACCTTGAAAAACCTTACAACATCGCAGGGCAAAGTACAAATTCTTATTTATGCATATAGTATAACTTATGTGTATACTAACTCCGTGCAATTTTCAATAAACTCTAATAGAAGGATCTCCTTCCAAATATTATTACAATTATCAGCTATTTAATTATTTAGTTCATATTTAATCGGTTACACGACGGAAAACATGCTCACCACCAAATAACTCCAAGTACATAACGTATACCTACACTTAAAATCGTACATTGAAATAATTGAAAGCAAACAACTTTTACGCTTGATATACTGTTACCAAAACTTTTTATTTCATTTCAATGGAAAGTATTTCAATAAACGACCAGGGTATCTATGTATCGATAGGCTTGGCGAGTGCGAGCGCTACTTTTCTTTTCGATACGCTTTTATTCTTATCGATACATTAATTACATAAATTCTATGAAAATTTAAACAGAATTCACAATAATAACAATGTTGCAATAATCGACAAGAAAACACGGGATCGCCCTAGCCATTTTTCTGTCTGATCCTAAAACTACCGTGTATTAACTTACCAAGTAATGCAATGTAACGTGTGTGTACTTATGTCCTTGACAAGCGGTGACGTACGTAGAGCCCAGTGTCGTAAATGAAGTCATATCAGATTCATCAACAGATAACACGATTCTATGATTCACATTGCAGAGCGCGCACATCCGAAATTTTTCATTAGCTTACAACCAAACGTCGGTATTGTCACTTTGGATATATGTAGGTATGTTTGCACGTATGTACATGCACTCTAACGCATCGTTCTATAATTTCTTAACATAACTGTCAAATCGTAGTGTGTACCAGTAAGTTACATTCAATTGCAATTCCGCATTTCTATGTGAAAGTAAGCTTTGGAAAAAAAAATAGGTTTCGCAATGCAAAGGTCAACGAAAATTAATGAGAAATTTTCCACGTACACGTGTCATAGATTCTCGATCGCGCGGGATTATTAAAATGACACTCACCGCGTTATTATGTTATCTGTTTCTTTTTTTTCTTCAAAACATCAACCTTTTGTTTTAATAAACAACTAACCTCACTCTTTAGTAGATTAATCTTCAGTAAGAACTAATTTTTCTTCATCGCCGAATATAGATCCATCATCTGACAAATCATTTGCCTCAGCCGTTAAGAACTCGTACTTTTTCTGATCTCGGACCTTTTTATGCGACCTTTTAATAGACGTTTCTCGTAACAGTTTGATATAATTCAACGTTTTGAAAGAATTTGGTGGCGTGACATTCTGCAATAATTTTTCTGTGCTCGTGCTCGCCAAATTTTCATCACTCGCGCGACTACCAGCCGACGTTTCTATATCTATATCATCATGGTCAAGAGATTTATTCGTGTCGTACACGCCGATACAATCGTCCGAAGATTCCAACTTATCGAACGTGTCGCTTTCAAAACTCCTGGACACAGCCTGGCTCTCTTCATCGTAACAATTACTTCTAACCAACTTGAAACTTTTCCGCGAACAATTTTCACGTTTATTCTTTTTGTGCGATTTCTTAATGGAATCTAGATTGGAGTATAATTCTACGGTTGACATATTTTTCGGCGTCAACCTTCCAGCTGTATCGTCTGAATCGTCACAATCGTGTATTTCCGTTGGCACCTCCTCGCTGGCAATACTGCTATCAAGTTTTACTCCCTCGAGAGAATTCTCGTCCGTAATTCTCGTCGTGTAATTATCATGAAAACTTAGAACAGGCGTTAAACACCTCGACAAACTGATGTTCGCGACGGCTCCGTTTGAAATCTCATCTTTCACCAAAGGTAAATCGTAATAATTCTCTTTCACGGCTGATGGGATCAATGAGCGTTTCCTTTTAAGAGGCGTGAAGATCTTAAATTCTTCCGCGGCAGATGCATCGGATTCCTGTAATTCAGAATCACACGATACGTTATGAGTGTCACAATCCAATGACACGTCCAACGGTATCTTTCTTTTACTCGGAGACAATCTATTGAAAGATGCGGTTTCATCCACATGCGTCGCCGAAGAAGAAGCAGAATCATCTACATTTTTAATAGCATCGAATTCCGATGATAGACTTTCCATACTCTTATTGTATTCGGGTCTACCATCGTCACTCTCCGCTTTAATCTCATTCTCAGTATCTCTGACGAGATCAACATCTTTGTTAAAATATTCTTGTCGTTTCAAAAATCCAGATACTATTTTGTTATGTTTATCTTTCCGGTGAGACTTTTTAATCGAGCTATATTGCGATAGTAGCAGCCTACTAGAATTTATATTTTCCGGGGTACATGCCCGCTCCAGATGATTACTCTGTTCACTGACCATTCTACCGTCTTCAAGGTTCTCCTCCTGTTTCACATCTTGCAAACACTTTGCATCTTCCTCTCCCGTCACTTCCACCTTACATTGCAAAACTTTCGGACTAAACAATTTCCTTCTATTTTCACCTTTACACTTGCTACGAGATTTTTTTATAGAATCTTTAGCTAAACTTCGTAAAACATTTATATCATTTTCAGGAGTAACTGATTCCTGCGACTGTAATACGAATTCTGTTGTTGGATCGGGCGTCACAGATCTAACCTCGGTCTTCACACTGTCATAGCAAGCAGGCATACTGCGCGGCTTAACGTCATTAATTTCTCCGATTATTTCATTGTGGTCTGCGGTTTGACTTCCACATAAATTTGTATCACTTTCCCCCGGTTTTGGTTCTTCTTTCATATCGAAACCGTGAAACTTCGATGGACCACTATCACAGCTTAGTACAGAATCCAATACTTTCTCAGAATCTTCCGAGATATGTTTCCGTTCTTCCGTGTAATCAAAAAGTGAGCCAGTATCTGAAATACCATCTTCAGAATCGCACAACGGTATGTCTTTTAAATTTAAGCTTTTATCAGAATATAGGTCGATAGGAATATAGTCATAATCTTCCACAGTGTCGGGCTCGTTTTTACATACGTCTGCATCATTTCCAAAATCATTCGCGAATTGTGGATAATGCTCGCTCCGCCTCGATGACCTCTCCTGTACATTATAATGTAATGTGAAATTATTAAACACATTAAACCAACATTAAAACATTATACAAGTAACCACGAAAGAATACAAAAAAAAGAAGGAAATCTTATCCGGGAAGAAAAAGAGTTAATCAAAATCACATTCAATTACCTTTTTGTGGCTCCTTTTGATAGCGCTCATACTTTCAGGAAATACGCGAATTAAGTTTTCGGGTGTGTGTGGCCTATTATCAGCGCCGTCGTCATCGTCGTCGTCGCCGCGGAATTCGTAAAACAAATTTCTCGATGTATTTGTTGCAATATTATCCAAACATTTAGATCTTCCTTCGATGTATTTGGTTGAATGTGAATTAGGGGTGGTACTACTACACATAACATTATCGACAGTTTCTTTCAGTTGACTGGGTAATACTGGTGCGAAGCTGGTTGAGCATAAAGATTTTCTGCTTAATCTTGTGTTGGGTGTAGAATAGTGTAATGTCCCGTGTCCTTTCATACTTTGTTGCAACGGTGTCTCATTCTGGTTCTCATCAATAGACTCAGAAGACGTAAACAACGAACTACTGTTCGTAGTATCATTATGATCGTCATCGTAATCTAAAGT
Source organism: Andrena dorsata (assembly GCA_929108735.1). Taxonomy (NCBI): domain Eukaryota; kingdom Metazoa; phylum Arthropoda; class Insecta; order Hymenoptera; family Andrenidae; genus Andrena; species Andrena dorsata. The sequence goes on along the minus strand of OV815488.1, from coordinate 76,657,576 downwards.
TTTGCTCGAGCCGAACACAGGCGGACTAAAGCTTAAGCTTAATGCCTTCCTTATACCTTTTCTCGCAGGCAAAAATCTTTTCGGGCTAGGAGTTAGATTGAAATTCAGCGATTTCTTTATCTTCGTCCTTTCATAATACGCACGACTGCTGCTAACATTTAGAGCTCTCATTATTTTAGCAGACCTCGAGAGATGTTTATCCTCTACGAAAGAACCATTCTCCGAGCTAGAGTTACGAATATTTACATCGAGGTACAGCGATCGACTCAGCTTATACCGAAAGAAATGTTTGTTTTTGTGTGGAGCCGATCTACTACATGAAACGTATCTATGCTTCGATAAGAATTTGCTTTCTTCCAAAGGACTCCAGGGAAGAAAATATTTTTTATCCAATTGCTTACTATGAATGTCATTATCATAGTCTTCTTTCTTCTTATCGTCATTCATTTTTATAGCTGCAACATCATCGTTAAACATTTAGTTTCATTAGTTATGGTTTAAGCGTTAAGATCGATATATAAATATGCGTATAAAATCACCATTGATCTACAGCTCGGTATCTGTTGAAAGATTATTTCGTCACTCTGGGTAGATCGATGAATCTTAATACTTGATACTTATTAAACAATGAATTGATATTCAAAGTATGCCATGACACATTTTCAAGCTAATAAAACAGACATCTGATATTAATATTCTTCCTTAACGCATAGAGCTCTTGTTTTCTAACACTGTAATAGAACAGAAAAAGGGAGACATATTTAAATATAATTACAGTTCAAGATACCTTAGATGCTCATGCAGAAACTTATATTTTATAGAGATATCATAATTACTATCTCTGTCAATGAATTTTGTTGTCAAAAATGGAAATAAACACAAATGACTCGAATGTAATTAGGTATGTGCGTATATGAAAAACGTAATTTGTTTAATCGTAACTCGTAAGTACGTAAGTATATATGTATATAAGAATTTGAAGAATGTTTGTAAAATTCGGTGGATTATTACGTGCTAACACGTGCCTTGGAATATTTATTTATACACAATCGTTTACTTATTATTGCCAATAATATTATTAATAATGTTTCAAGTAACTTGTAAATAATGCTTGAGTACGCGTGGTATTATGTTTATTACCATTACACGTCAATAGAAAATGTAGGTTAAAATTTGTAATGCGTGCATCCGAGAGACGCGTCTATATGTGTACAGTACACCCATAAATACAAGTGCATGTATGCGTAAGTAGCCATCAGTAGGCATCTGTAGTAATAGCTTTGCTGCCTATGCATTACGTATTCCGAAATTGAACAGAATGTATGTACTTACAGTTCCAGATAATTGATATCTTTGAAGTAATACCAGCTTGTCGACGTGGTCACAAATAAAGCTGAAATGTGATACTTGAAACTGGAGTATACACGAAACTACAATACTATTTACATGGCTGCAGCATCTCCTCCCCTGTAGAGCTGTGGGTTGAGTCACGAGCGCGTTCAACACAAGATACTTTCCAAAAGAGTTTCGACACAGACTGGGAATGCGCAAAACTTTCAAGTGAAATATCACACGTTACAACTTTACACGCGATTTATTAGCATAGCTTCACACAACTTTTACGAGGATTCAATCACTTTGCGGACTTGCTTTGACTCGCTTTCAGTCGCTTCCACTACGTGAGACAAATCACAAATCCTCTCTACCACAGTCACCAATCGTAGTTGCGCATTACACATACTCTTCTTTGCATGTTTAGCACTACCACAAGCATAGCCCTAACTCGCGTTCGTGTGCGCCGCCTCGCGGCGCTTTCCGCAAATGACGGCGAAACCCGAACACGTGGGATTTCGGTGCGGCGATTTTACTTTCCTTTTTAATTATGCATTCTCTAATTTTACTATCTCACTTCTCTCGGGACCAGCAGACGTAGGCACTTACTTAAGTAGCAAGCAATTGTACTGCGAAAGTATAAGTATGTACCTTGAAATTTTAAACGTTCTTCGGCAAATGAAGTGGATTTCATTCCAATGAAATTATTCCTCGCAACTTCTTTGGGAAGCAGTCATTGTAGGAATGGTAGAAAACATCGTTTCATGCAATGCTTTATTATAGTTCTTGTATATATAAATTCATGTTAAATATAAGTACTATGGAAAGTACCCACAATGGTAAAAGATGAAAAAGTTTGCTCTTTCACAGCTGTTTCAATTATTTACATTCATTTTTCATGTATTCTCATATAACTATCTTATAAAACAAATACTTTGCTAATTAAATTTGATGATTAAATATGTCTAAAGTTTTTTCTTTTAACATCGCACACCTTCAATTCGAATCGTGCCAAGAATCGTAAGAAATTACAAATTTTATCAATGGTTGTTACTTAATTAATAAACTTCGTCGTCTACGATTTCGTGGAGTGGTTTTCAAGCAATCTATACTCTATAGGATTATTTAAGACTACTTGAGACCCTATGTACAATGAGATCGTTTTATTGGGAAGAAGAAGATATACTATGTAGAGGGGGAAAAAGGGGCGACGAATGATAATAATCAGCGACATTTCCATATTCCGATGGAAGGCTAAACGTGTCTGACGTGAAAACTGACAATGTACTCGGCATTCGTCCGCTGAACGGATATGGCAAACGGATCCGTCGGATGGAACGTAAACGCTACTAATCGTCTAGCGGCCGTAGGTGTCGTACGGCCTAGCATCCCCGCATACATCCGAAACTTTAAAAGACCAGAATCGCGAGCATAAAACCTGGAATAAACATTTGATTTTAGCGAAAGCAAGCGTGGTATTAAGGGGGGAACCGTATTTAGGACGCTACGAATAAGGTGACTCTTGACAATTTTTTTCTAAGAAACTGTTAAACAAATCTTTTTCAAACTTTCAGGGTATTTTAGTTCGCGTTCAAACAATAAATATTAATTTTTACGTTACAAAGTGTTCGGTAGAAATGAAGATATATAAACACGTTCGTTAGGAGTCGCGATTGGCAAATTGGCGATTGTATTGGTGAAATAAAAAAACCAATGATTTTCTTATTTCTAGTATAATTACATTGTCGATGAACCTAAGACATTGATAAATAAATCGAATTGAACAACACTTTTTCCATAAATAGTACGAAATGTCTTGGGACAGGATCGTAACTTTTTCTTTCAAGTCCCACCAATGTGCCAACTTTTAACTTTTTTTCGTTTGTTAGGTGCATCGACAATGTAATTATACTAGAAATAAGAAAATTATTGGTTTTTTTATTTCAGGAAAGAAATAGGGCCACTATTACAATCGCCAATTTGCCAATCGCGAGTCCTAACGAACGTGTTCATATTATATCGTCATTTCTACAGAACACTTTGTAATGTAAAAATTAATTTTTATTGTTTGAATGTGAACTAAAATACCCTGAAAGTTTGGAAAAGATCCGCTTAACAGTTTCTTAGAAAAAAATTCCCATGAATCACCTTATTCCTAACGTCCTAAATTGGGCTCCCCCGTAAGTTGAATACCTATAGAGTATAGATACATATGTATACCTTATAGGGTGTTCTCCGCATGCTTTGGGACGCTCCATCATAGATACCCATTTATCATCGTAACAAAATAGAGACAAGTCCAAATACGGGGAGCTAGAGTAAGATTGAGCGCAGATCGGCAATTGAGCGAGCAATCTCTTTGTAGCTTCTGTGACACCGCCATATCTAGCACTTACTATAGTCTGCTTGAATCTTTGTTGTAACAGTCTGTAAAAGAGAATTGCGGCCACAAATGACTCGCCCAAGTATCGATTCTTACCAATTAACAATAAATTACATGTAATTGTATATTATACCTTGCGTATATATTATTAGACGGAGAACACATGTATTGACAGTCGGTACTCATCCTAGCATTTCTGAAGAAATCACTAAAGTTCTCAAATTGCGTTAACAGCTGCGTGGATGCGTTATCGTATGCAGCTAATATCTTGGCTGAAACCATATCGTAAACCACCAAAAGTGCAGGCTGCGCGTTAGGTTCGTTCGCTTGAAGCGTCGCGACTTCTTCACTGGCGAACCTTACGAGTATATGATTCGTGTCTAATAATTGCATCTTCCACATTCGTAGCGCCTTTAACTGAAACATCACCTTGTTAGAATTACACTCGTGCTCGTTAGCATCGTACAGTGATCGTAGCGAAAGTATAGCGATACCTGGTCAAAATATTGGTAGAAACGTCTTAATTCGAAAGGATCGTTTGTCGTATCGCTAATGTACGCCGCTCTTTTGTACAGATAAACTAACAACTTGTGCTTGAGGCTATTTATTGTAACGTCTCTAAATGGACGGCAATTTACTCCTGGACAAGCACTTGTAACCAAATAAGCGTCATCTTCTAAACAGAATCTGTTGTAAATTAGAGATAATCGCCAATAATATAACATAGAATATGTAACTAATACAAATTAGAGGATACTCTTTTTAGAGAAATGTTACCTTCCTATCGTTCTAACATTTATAAACATTCCGTCGAGGATTTGAAATATGTGAATAGTTTGATGTTGCACGGACAGCACCGCCAATATATCTTTGTACAAATAAAGACCTGCATAAAGAAATATATATTCCTCTTACTTTGTTTATTACACGGTCGAAACAGAATGCTTCTAGGCAGCGTTTAATCTTTAATCGGAAAGATTAAGAATTACCTTGATTGTGAGATAAATATATCTTGTCTACTTTAAAATGTCTAGTGTCGCATAATTTCCCTCCACGCAAATCAACCAGATGTAAACTGTAGTCTTCGAGCGGCGACCTAGGATTCGGAGTTAACGCTTCATTGTTGGAATAAATCTTAAAGAATCAAATTTAATTTTACGCAATGGTTCAGGAAGCAGCTCTTAATTAATTTTCGATAGAAGGATACCTGATAGAAATGTGGCCTCAATTCATCCGGAATATGAGCAGCCGATCCGACAATTACATACCGACCGTCGTCCGTAAACAGGCTACATTCTCTGTTTAACTGTTCATTACTCTGAACAACATTCACAATCCATTTAGCCTATAAATGTTGTTAAATGTATGTGTATGGTTACATATATATATATAATTCAATCGGTTGGTATAAATTTAAAGCACAACTTACCTTAAAGAAACGATTGAAAACATTACTTCTAATTTGAAAACTATGTTCATCATTCTTATGTCCAATGTATTCACCTTCACAATTCGCTAATAAATCAGCAGCTGCAGATGCACCACGATATTCATAAACCTCTATGGAAGTTTGATCGGCGCTGAAGGCTATTAAGTAACGTCCATCGGGACTGAATTTCCTGAGGAAACACGGCGGTTTCTCTACGTTCATAACAGTGAAGTTTGGAAATACATTCTGATAAAATTGTCGAGCGTTGTGCACGTGTGTTCCTGGGTAAGGGCAACCAAACGTTTCCCGACGCTTTAGGCGTACCACTATGTTTTGTGGACCTATTTTACGAGGCTTGATGGGACAAGGTTCTGTCACATATTCAATCTTTGCCTCTTTCTCAGCCATTCCTTCTGAATGTTCGCGATATACATCACAATACGCATTTCACTTAATTTATTTGAACGTGTAAATGTCGCAACGCGCAAACATTCTTCTTTTCCTCAGCTACGAGAGAAACACTATTCATTCGAGTAGTACTTCTGTATTGGTTATGTTGAACCATTCACGCGATTACGCGTAACATAAGAGTTTTCAACCACTTTCACGTTATTACGTCATTTATTAGACGCAGATATTTTTATGCGTACAATCAGCGCATCGGTAGGTACGATGATTCTTATTACATAAATGATTAAATAATAAAAAGTGATTTAAATATATCTTTGTGTAACATATATGCTCGCTACGCGGGCCCTGAAACACTACCACCACGTAGCGGTGAAAGGTATCAATTAAAATGGGCGTGAAAAAACGCCAATAACTTTATGCAATGGACATGGGTACAAGATATATGCGGTATTGTAATTATTTGCGAAAATGTTCCTTTATATGCAAAGTATATGTGATTGGGCAGGTTCAAATCCTGCCCAGCGGAATTTTATAGAAGGTGATCGTGTGCTTCGAGAGGTTAATGTGTACCCAACGAGCGCTTCTACCATAGACGAAGTATAAGATAGACCCATCATGCAATGTAATTTTGTGTCACACGTATCTTCATGTCACACCCAACGTTATCGATTCAGTCTAAAATAAGATTGTAACGCTACACGTGGTAGGAATTAGAATTCAACACGGGTAAAACAGAGATCATTTGAAATCCGCAATTTACAAATCGAGCGCCACGGAATTCGGACATTCAGAAAAATTTCGAGCAGCCGCATTGGGCGCTTAATGATTCTGAACATTGATCTAATACTTTTCAATTTTAACGAAAAAAGAAACGGCAGTCACTATGGGCGCTCAAGGATGCCTAATTACAAGACGGAAGAACAGCAGCCGCTTTGGGCGCATAATAATTCCGAATTTTAATGTGAAAAAAGCAGCCTTGTTTAGGCGCTAATGGCATGGATTATAATGCTTTCCAGTCTCGTTTTATTAAGAGAATCTAATGACTCGAATGTAATTAAACTTGAGAATTGTAACTCGTATTCAAAGCTTCAAGCTTTGATTATAAAATTCAAGAAAAATTATTTGGAATATTTAAAACGCGATATTACAACTTTGACCTCGAATTTGAAATTTATTTATTGCTTTTGTCTGTATTAAACATTTGGAAGTACCCGCCTTAATGTTACTGTTCACGAGAACTACTAATATGTATTCATGGTCACTGTGCTCGCTACAGTTATCTATGCAGACAGGAAGCTACTTCGGCAGGTTCACAGTAGTCAAGGACAGTAGTACCGAATAAAATGTCATACACACAAATATATCACTTTAATTTCACGATCAAAATGCTCGAATCAAAAGTTCAAGATGCGTAAAAACACTGACTCTGCACTCGCGTATGATACTACTAACACGCAAAGCCATCTCATGTTTTTAAATATAAAGCACTGCATGTTTTTAAATGTCCCTAAGCAGTGGATCAAAAAGTCTTCTAGATACTGGGTGAATTGCAGTAGAACCTTGTTAAGCGACCTCCCACATGGTCCAGAAATCGATGAAATTAATGTGGGAATCGAAATATCTCGAAATAATATGCTCACGCGTTCACTGAAGTTCGATCATGGTGCGACTTTGGTAGAGGTCTTTGCTTGTTAACGTTCCTCGAGAAGTTTTCTAGGTACTGGGTTAATTGTAGCTGGGTAAATTAATCCAGGAATCGAGATATCGCGATTGAAGATTCACCATGGCACTTTATACTAGTTCACGTCCGATCACAATCGCGTTTCAGATATAAAGTTATCATCTAATGGTATCTACGTATTTAGGAGTGCGCGATTTGTTTGGGAAATATGGCACCAAGATTACTATTGGAGTCTTTTTTTTAATATTATTGGAGAAATAAAATGTAATTGTAGGAGCAATATTTAGAATCGAATCTGGACGGATAGAATAGAGATTAACAAAGATAGATGATCGCAGCCAATCGGCTAGTTTTACTTGTCACGTAATTAATAATTCTATTACAATGTTACTTGTGATACGATTAGTAATTACGCTTCAAATAATACAGATTGCCCAGGTCTCACCACGTGGAGGCGCTGCGAGTGGAGACCCACCCTAACCGCGGCCCATCCGCCCTCCTTTATGCAAAATTTTATTTACATTTCCATAGATCCCCCTGATGCACGGTTGCAAAACGATCCTCGATCGCTCCACAAGCGGGCAACAGAAGGAGTCCTTCTGTAAAAAGCTACCGCGATGAAGCTAAGCAGAATTGAAAACATTTCTTTGTTTCATTCATTAAAAATTTTATGAACTTTCTGGAATATTTCTACCATAATAATTATTCACTACATAATTGGGAATGAACCAAAGAAATAATATTTCCTATTCATTAATAGGAAATATGCCAGTGCATATTTGCTATGTCTACTTAAATACTAATAATTCCTACGTATACGAGCGCTCGTATTTAATAATTGCTACTTATATTTAGTTACACACTGCAGTGTTTCCTTAAAAACTACATAATTCTATGTGACCACTAAACACGTCTTACCTAACCATGTACATATCTACTTAAATTGAAATAATGATCGGCCTAATGAAAATCTGAAATTGTCATGCGTTTCTTACTTCCCTCGATGGACCCACGATGTTACCTGCAACATTCTCAAAAGTATTAATAAAAATTCCTTGAGGTTTGATTTTTCATGGATGATGAACCTGAAATCCTCTGCTTGCAATATTCTTCACACATAATATTTCTGCAACAGAAACTTTCTCAGTGGCTTAATACCTACAATCTATCTCGATTAAGTAATGTAATTTCAACAGATATAGTCCTTTCATTGAATCGCTATTGCCCAAATATTGAAATATCAGACAATTTGTATCTAACCAGTTCCAAAAAATTTCCTTTAAATTCCAGGCAGCCGCATGGAGCGCCACGCAATTCGGACATTCAGAAAAATTTCGAGCAGCTACATTGGGCGCTTAATGATTCTGAACATTGATAGAAAAAAGGAGTGGCCCCTTTGGGAGTCTTATACTTCTCAATTTTAACAAAAAAAGAAACGGCAGTCACTATGGGCGCTTAAGTATACCTAATTACAAGACGGAAGAACAGCAGCCGCTTTGGACGCATAATAATTCCGAATTTGAATGTGAAAAAAACAGTCTAAATAGCAATACCTACTACTAAAATACAAATGGGGGATCACTGTTATAAACTTAAGGCAACGATTTTCCACCACGGTAAAAGTATTACCGATGGTCATTACACGAGTATGGTAAGGGGTAAGGGCACCAGGTGGGTATCCGTTGATGATTTAAGAGTAGACAAACAAGTTTGGCCACGAAATGCTAAAAATGCATACATATTATTCTTCGAAAGGTATTAATAATTGTGGTTGTGCATACAGTTCAATGTTAAATACGTTCAGCGCCAAAGGCTGCTTTCAGCGCCATAAGCTGTTTCGCGCACCATGTACTGTACACAAAGTACTATACATATATAATACATACATACTTTGTAAAGAGAAATGAGATCCCCATAAAAAAATTCGAAAAAGTAAAAAAAATACGCCAAGCACATGATAAAATCGAGGACGGAAACGATTAAACACAAAAAAATAGAAGAAAATATACATTGTAAAGAAAGATGTGAAATCAGAATGAGCTGCAAGTACATAATAAAGGTGCTTTCCACTTGCGCTTAAGATGACACAACTACATATACGCAACTAAAATGTTGTGTTCATACATTCCATTACTCATATCGCCGACATTTTAATAATGTGAAGATAAAATGTAACATCTAGACATTTGCCTAGATGTCCGCGGCCTGGAAGTCAAATACTTGGCGTGGCCAGGCAAAGTCAAGGTGTCGATGAATAAGAAGTATTTAAAACGTAAAATAATGAAAGTGTACTCATATTTGTCAGAGTATTAAATTGACAAATTATCTGAAAGCTTATGAGAGGAAAGGTATCGGTATCGATGAATGATCTTGGAATTATTTTAAAACGCAATATAATGAAAATGTACTCGTATTGTCTAAGTTTTAAATGGACAAATTATCCGAGAGCCTGCGAGAGGGGAGGTATGGGTATTGATGATCTGAGAATACTTTGCCTGGCTACGCCAAGTATTTGATTTTCAGGTGGCGGACATCTAGGCAAATGTCTAGATGTTACATTTTATCTTCACATTATTAATATGTCGGCGGTATGAGTAAAGGAATGTATGAACACAACATTTTAGCTGTGTATATGTAGGTGTGTCATCTTAAGCGCAGTTGGAAAGCACCTTTATTATGTACTTGCAGCTCATTTTGATATCACATCTTTCTTTACAATTTATATTTTCTTCTATTTTTTTGTGTTTACTCTTTTCCGTCCTCGATTTTATCATGTACTTGGCGTATTTTTTTTACTTTTTTAAAGTATTTTTATGGGTTGCACTTTACTGCGCAGTAATCGAAGTTACTTTCATGCAAAAAGTAGCAACAACGAGCACGCGTTAATATTGCAAATTTACTATCAATGTAAAGTGCCGAATTGCATTTACCTACTTTTTCAGTGCAAATTTCGTGTCAACATCATCAAAGTAAGCAACAAGCGCGGATGAATTTTGATCAATGCCAAAGAATATTGAATATTTATAAAAATAAAAACTAGATTTCATATCAATCTGAAAATAATATGTACAACGAAAACATTTGTCGGGTAGGTAGGTGGTGGAAGTAGAAGGAGGATGGTGCAGCCACTTTGGGCTGCTAGAAAAAATGATGAGTAGCCAGAAGGACAGCTGATCATTGTCCACTCATTAATGCAAGAAAACCGTGAGTGGACCGTTTCTATCTTTCGCAACGCTAACTTATTACAGACTAAAATCAACTCCCGAGCATAGTCACTAGGACTTTGGACTACTCGCAGCACTAATTTCTCAAACAACTTCAAAATTCCCAGATGGTGCTTCATTACAGAAAATTCTACTATACTCAATACAAATCCCGAATAGCAAACGAAGAAGCTCCCAAGGAGCTACATTACTTTAACAAATATAAAAAGCTACCGAGAACCACCACGTGGGTGGTTTCATTTTTCGCAACACTAATAAAAATTCAGTGCACCTGTGTCTCGCAATACGCAACTCTAACTTTAATTCGCTGCAGCCTTCCTGAAGGCTGTGTGGGGTCCCATGTGCAGCAAACCCAGCTGCTCGGGACTCCTTCTTCCCAGGAACATGTCTTCGGACATGTCCCAGGACAGTTTCGGGGCATTGGGGTCGCAACTCTAATTACAAACGCGATCAGTCATCATCGCAACACTAACTCAAAAAAGTATTAAGTATCAAACTAGGACGAGTAATTAAAAAAACGCGATCAGTCGCATCGTAACTCTAATAAAAAGAATACCACGAATCAAAAGTAATGCAATGAATCAAACTCTAGTAACTCCAATTCAAAATACAAGAACAATCTCAACAACAATCGCGACTCTTTTTTCGGAACACTACAAGCAACCACGCTCAACATTCATTCGCAACGCTATGCTGGAACCAAACGCGGGGAATATTTGATTCGCAACGCTAATTCAAACCGTAATCACAATTTAGTCGGAACACTAATTGACCCCGTAATGTTCTTCGCAATCCTAATTGAAAACGCGGTGTGCTGAATTTCAGGGAGGGGGTGGCGATGGGTCAGCCTATAGCCAACCAAACTACTACTACTACAACTACCGGCGAGCATAATGGCAAAGTAATACCTACGAAGAATGACCCTGCATCCGAGAATACAGGGCCATTCTTGGCCTAGCCCACATGATGTGGCCTTTTTCTGGCCGGGCTATCTGCGTCTCTTTGGCCACTTCTTGCTTCAGGCGATCAGCCCTTCTGAAAGTTAATAGCGTGCCCAGGCCCGTCCTGCCGACCGCGACCAGCGACAATGTGCAATGTCTCACTGGCGTCAAAAAGTCGACATAGCGAGGCTAGAAGCGAGGGCATACCCCACTCGCGCTAGTCAGGCCGTCGACTTTTCTCACAAATTTCCTGAAAGCAGGTCATCGCGCGGGGGAATATTGCGCGGGGGAACATCAGAGAATACGACGACCTGCCCCGGCCCTACCTACTTATATTTAAGTCACACATTCGTACCAGAAGGTAAGTTACCTATCCTACGCAACACCTATATTTAAAAAATGGCAAAACAGTCTCTCAAACACAATCATCAGTTAACCCACTCCACGATACTCAAGCATTTCTGCCCGGGTGCAAAAGCCTACACTAGAGAGACCGTCCCGGGACGACTCCGTCACCCGAGCTTGGCCACAATCACACTCTAATAAGTACGTACCAGTTTTCACTGAAATCGGCGGGCAAAGGCCGTGACCATTGCGTGTATGTATGATTTACATAGCAATTAATTATTTTCAATTTTAAACAATGGATTACTTGATGATGCGCATTGTACGTATTAGGTACATACATCAATCGTTATTACTTTCCCGTTTGATTGTACGAGATTGATTAAGTTTCATATTCCAAGATTATTTACTAGAATGATCATCGTGCGCAACAAGGAATATGATACAATGGTATCCTTATTACCACGAATAATAATATAATGTTATAGTTTCGTTAACATGGCCTTTGATGAAAATTTTTCACCGACGCAAATTCCACTGCCTAACCACACAAACACACACAGGTGGAAAATGCGACGTGCACGATACACTAACGCAATGCCAGCCGCCAAAATGTAATTATTTAATAAAAAAAGTCATCGTGCCCTATTGCTTTCACCCATCCAAGTAGCGCCTGGGCACGTGGATGAGTTAAAAGGCAATAGGTACGGTAAGATATCCTGAAAATCCTCAACTAGAAAATATGATTAGTCTGTATAGTGTCTAGCTAGTATTCTTTCATTTTATAATATTAAGGAAAGTGACTCGACTTTCAACTTGTGAATAGTTTAAAGTTTGATAAATAAAAAAGGATTCTACTTTAGATTGCATCATTAAGAAAAATCACTCTACTCGACAATTAATTAGCAAGAAAAAAGACTCCAAAATAGAATTATTTAAGAAAATTATTCTAAATCATCAAGAATTTACTTTAAGAATTTAAAACGAGCGATTCCATCTTCAAAGTAAATTTCATAAATCAAGAAAGTATGTTCTCATGCTAATTACTTTGAATCTGAAATTTGCCCACCCTCAATTGTCTTCTTGCACATGGAAATTAATTATTCTATTGTGTATGCAAACGAGTGACCTTTATAAGAAAGGAATTACACTTTTATGTCTATTATCATCATTTAGAAATCAAGTTACTTTTGAACACGTAGTATCAGAAAAATAAAAGAAATTCAAGTCATTCTAATCGTCGCAATGACGAAATAGGGGGGCATCCGATTTTTCCTCTACATATTAAATAAAAATGATCGTAGCTATGGAGTTTGAGAGTATCAAACTTTTTCACTACATAAAAATTAGCATTCAGCCGTATTGATATTCATACCAATACCTTCTGAGCCGCTATGCACCTTTATGTGCATTATTTAATAAATATCTACATCAATGTATGATCAATAAACATTCCCGTTAGGAACCGTTTATCTTGGAAATTTGGATTATAATTTGATTCTATTTAAAAGGCGCGGTGTACAAGAAGACCCTAGCCCTCGTCTAATAAATACATATACAGCCAAAATGTTACAATTCACGGGCATGGTTACCATACCCGCGGTCATTATGCTCGCCAAAGCACGTATACAACCGGTCACTCGTGTCGATTCGGACCAAACGTCCTACGACATGATTGAGTGACCAGAGGAACCATAATGCATGCGCACTCACATTTCGCTGTGCCCCGGTGACGGAGACGCCAACACCCCTGCTACTGATCAGGGGAAGTCATCGAGCTCCTCAGAAGTCAGGCTGCTCAGCTGCGTCCAGACTGGAACGAAGGAACAGAACACGATTACAATTTGTTTCCAAAGTTACGATTGTTTGAATAACTTTGATGAAGAATCGCGAAGCAATTCAAAACTAACGAAATTTTTTATAATTTAGACATTTTAAGAAAAAATTAACAAAATTTTTTTCTTAAAATGTCTAAATGATAAGATGTTTCGTTAGTTTTGAATTGCTTGGTGACTCTATTCTAAAAATTAATTTTTCTAATTTTTTTTAACTTTTTTCTTTCTAAAATATTGAAGAATGAACTCTACTTAAAAGCAATTTAATAAAATGCATACTTACATCTTTCCAGTAAAATTCATCGCACAAATCTCCTCTTCAGCTGACGGACTGACTCTAATTTCCGCTAACGAGTTTCGCTTTCAAAAGAAAAAAAAAAAGAAATAGTAGACTACCAACGCGCCCGAAAGATTCTAGTTTCGCGATTCGAAGATGAGAGCCGCGACGCTCGTGATAGAATACAAATTGCATAAAAAACACTGACTCTACCCTCGCGTATCCCGAAATTGTTAACGACGCTCTACTATGAGCAACGGTGCTCTTCAAAACGAAAAACTTCGTACGTCATAAACACTGACTCTATTTGGCCGCATTGCACGCGGTCACAATCTCTGAAAAATAAATAAATAAAAATTCGTTAATTATTCATGTCTTCAATAGCATGTCATTGATCAACTACGCAGTTTCTGTACATAAAGAACAAAACTTGCATCCAAAACCGAAGGTAAATGCAATTATAACAGCTTCATAGAGCTAGATTCTTAAAAATCATTGAAATATCGTTGAATTTTACGTAAACACGACCGAAATGAAATAGAATTCCATCATTCCAATATTTCGTAAACATCTACCGATGCCATTTTAAAATTTTTAAACAAATCTGATTAAAATTATTCAATTTATCATAATTCAATCTTTTCTCATTTCATCCCGATATTAACCGACTGCAAAGTTACCCATCACCCTCACAACCAACAATGGTCTGGTGCGTGGCACGTCAATCACGTCTGAACGTGGCAGGACAAGTTTAGACCTGCACGCGCGATCGTCCTTTATCACGTTGGAGACTTTACAAGTGCAGTTTTGGAGCACACGCCTAGATAGAGTGTACGCTTCAAAACTGTGAGAAAAACTGTCCATCTAAAGCCGGGTATTGATTCAATAAAATAACAAGAATAATACGTTTACCACACGTATTGCCATCTCATTTTTCCAAGGAATGAAACCAGACGCCATCCAAGCACCGTTCAAATTAACCAGCAAGTGTCATGGCGTTGCCTGCTCTTGGCTTTTGACTCCCGCCTCAACGCCTGTAACCTAACGATGCAACAAGTTTGAAAGAAAAGCATTAAAACATTCGTAAGGCAATTAAACAACAAATAAACTTGAAATATGCCCGGAAAAGGATGTAATTGAATACTGAGACACGATATGTGTGCACTAAATGTGCAGAAATATCGGTAAGGCAACGAAGGGAATACGCGACGAACATCTAACGGTTTTCTCGCGATATTTAATGAATTTCGGGACGAAACTGTATTAACAGGATGAGCAAGTGAAGATAGAGAGTAAAGAAGAAGACTAATAACGTTTAGAAGTAATTATATGACGGTAGATAATGTACGCGTACCATTTAAATACGCAGCTAGCTATCGAAGCGTCTTAACTCAACGACGTCCACGGAACGAATGACCCCCGCGCCGCGTCGCTGTACCACGCGAATATTAGCTTTGGTGGGGGGAGAGCAGGCAGGCGGCAGGACTCGCGAGGCAATACACGCGTACGTATTTATGATGTGTTGGGATATCGTCACCGAGCCGTGTAAACAGAGGTGACTTCCAAAGGTAGCATCGTTCAGTCATAACAAAAGTCGTTTCTACACACACGTTCTGCTAACAATAAAATAGAAATATTACGCGTGATACATTTCCTTCGTTTATAAAATATCTAGCATCTACATACAGGAGTGTACTTTAATTAAGCTTGTGAAACTTAACACAGATGGCTTAGAAAGTATATATTCGAAAATTACATGCGTGATATACACTTTTTTATTGCAAAACTTTTTACAAGTTTCACGATACATTCGAGAATGTCGCGATACCAATACTGTGTTAGCATTGGTACATAAAATGAATATTTATTCTGTATACAGTGAACCACGAGAGTATTCGCACGCTCGCTATTAAAACTGTAAACAATATAAATATACATGTTAGACTAAAGTTCTAAAAGTAATGTTGTAACTACTATAAGACGTTAGTATCGAGATTGTATATACCAAATTTGAAATGAATCGGATAATATTTGTAGAAGTTATGAAACATTTATTGCAAAGATGTACTGCAACAGAGTCACAAAAATATTCGAACCGCATTAATTATATGCACCATATTTTAGATTAATATTCATTTAGGCTACCTTTGGCTCCAATTACGCTTTTCAGACGTTTTCGCATGCTGTGCACTAGTTTTTCAATTATTTTAGAATGCCGTTCGAATACTTTTGTGACTGTGTTTCAGTACATCTTTGCAATAAATGTTCCATAACTTCTACAAATATTATCCGATTCAATTCAAATTTGGTATTATAATATATAATCTCGATACTTGTGTCCCATCACAAGGGAAAGCCGCGATAGGTATATGTGCTACAGATTTTGATGAATCTCATATATGTATTCAACATTCAACAGTTTCCGAAATATTAATAAAAAAAGATATTTTGGCATTAAACAACCGAAGCGATAGTGGAAAAATCCGTAGCACAAATAGGTATCGCTGCTTTCCGTTGTCATCTTTCCGCGCCAACCACTTTCCAGATGCATTAATTATTTCGCGGTAAAATTACTCTAAGTAAGAGTCGCGGTGCTCCGCAAAATATGTAGATGGACGCGGAAAAAGCGGGGACTCTACGATCGCGTTACGCGCGATCAAAAAGGATCTTGCTAGACTGCAAGATTGCTACGAAGACTGGTTGCACTTGGAACCTTTTCAAATTTTTCGCGGTGACTCTACTCGACTCGAATTATTAATCGGAATTGTAAAAATCGCGAGAGAATGTTGTATCGATTTAATTTTCTGATTTTAAGACAGACACATGCACGTCACCCTATCTACGATTACCTTGTATGGTCAGCTCATTGGATTCTTCTCTTTCCAAACACATATGCGCGGCGGTTAGTGGCCCGTTTCATATAATTGGCATTCGTTTTAGAAACAGTTCTGCGATATTATTGTGAGCAGGTAGTACCAACAATGATTGTCATTGTTAGTTATTATACCAAATTAATGCCTTCTATACGCGCCTTATTAAAATAATCTAATGACTCGAATGTAATTACTGTTAAGAGAGAAAATTTGAAAAATCTTTCACGAAAGTGTTCAACTTCAGAAATGTAACTCGTATTCGACACATTGAGCATCCCGTATGATTGTGAAATTAAAGAATGCTCGATTTACAGTTGCATCCATGCACCCCACGACACTCATGCCACTTTTTGCGAGGCTTAGATATAAGAATTAGATTTTACTGTAAATTTCAATGTCGGCGGTGAACTATAATACTCGGGGCGAATAGAATCCAATTACTATTACTTCGGTAGAATGATTAAACAGTGCATTAGAAACTTGCGGGAATGTCAGTAACAGCGTCAATTTGTAATACTTTTCGGTGTACGATACGTGAAAGGGTTCTACTACAAAGTACTAGCATACGAACTATTATGTTTCATTGTTGAAATACGAATAGCAAGCAACGTGCGTACATCGTAATATTTTGTAAAATAAAATGGGAAACGCCAGGGAAAATCTAACGATAAGAGCTCTATGGTTCTTCAGACTTCCAAAATAAGGGGTTTATGAGAATACCCTTGGCAGTTTTTGATTGGAAGCAGAGCGAACAAACCAATGTGCTCTACGATGAACGGAGCTGGTCTATCTAGATAGATAGATAGACTCTGTTTATAATAGTTTAGGTTAGTTAACAACGGACACGCTTGTGTATCTGAAAGATACTGTCGGTCCACTCATAAACCCCCTACTCCACACTTCCGTTAGCCCTCCTTATATACGAAACCTTGATGTCACAGCAACCAACGAGAAACACTATACCTCGAAGACCCTCTATCGAGAAATAACTTAACTAGATTGGGAACGCGCCCGCTTGAACACTACGTCAGAGTGGTCATTCTTCTCCAATTTCCACTCGCACACGTGAATACAGTTTAAACAAAATCGAGCGATTTACAGGGGAACGCGTTTCGAAAGAGGAAGGTTCAGTGCAGCGCGCTCTGGTCATCGTTTGAATCACAATACTCTTTTAGTGACCTAAAAATACTTGGATTCTTGCGGGTGTATTTTGTCGAATTTTGCTCTACTTTGAACACTCATATTATTAGATATCAACACAATCTCGTCGAACCATGACCAGAGCGCGCTGCACTGAACCTTCCTCTTTCGAATGAGACATCAGCCAGCCCAAAATCTGCTCATATAAGGACGAAAAGCGTATTCCACTAAACCCATGTTTCGGGCCAGCTTGTGTCGGTATGCAGCGCGCTGCAATACCCGTGTCTACCCCCTTAAATCCAGCACTCTGAGGATTGGAGGAGGTCAGGCGCGAATCTTAAATCCAGCACGCTGAGGATTGGTGGAAGTCAGGCGCGAATCTTAAATCCAGCACTCTGAGGGGTTTGGAGGATAGGCGTGAATCTTAAATCCAGCACACTGATCGACCCTGAATGCATCATGCAACTTTCTGCGAGGCTTATAAGAATTAGATTTTACTGTAAATTTCAATATCGGCGGTGAACTAATACACGGGGCAAATAGAATCCACTTACAATTACTTCGCTAGAATGAGTAAACAGTGCATTAGAAACTTGCGGGAATGTCAGTAACAACGTCAATTTGTAATACTTTTTAAAACAATTTGTCATCTTGCAATTTATAGCTTGCACGAGCTTTGAAGATATATCATTTTTGAGCGCCATAGTGTTTTGATCCCCGAAATGCATTTTCGGAGAGAAATCCGCATGAGTCGTTGACAAATCGAATCAAAGCGTAGCGTAGCGAAAGCCTATGTCAAACTCACACTTTAAACAAGTCACACGTATACAAGCATGCAACGCAACACACCTTTCAGCATTTCAACCATTTCAGAGTAGTTGCTGAGTTGGACTGAGTTGGACGCTGTGCATGAGTAGAGGCCGCTAAATTCAGTCCTCAAATTATGAGTCGGTAATACAGTTGGGTGGCGACACGCACATCCATAAGGTGATAGGTCTAGCCTATACTTCGTCGATAGTTTTATTAATAAAAAGGACTGGTAATCTTACTTTACTTAATGTTACTTTTAACCGCTAGTAGCGTCGCGATGGTATTCTTATTCTATTCCGAATCGATAATGTCGCATGCGATATGAAAATGGTAAATTATTTCGGAGACTTCGAGCCGTATGAGAAAAATTTACATTTCATATGAGGCAGTGCGAGCAAAAAACGGACTAATTCACATTGTGAAAAAATTTGTTTTCCCTATTTTATATGATTAGTAGAGCCTATTGGAATACATTACTACTACTAATACAATTTCGAAAAAAATGAATGTTAGTCCGTTGTTTGTCTCACTGCCTCATATTTCGTCCATTCTGCACCTCGCCTGTGCTATTATCCATAATTATATTTACCTAAATATTCTAATGTATTTACAGTAATATTGATATGTATACAATCGTTTCTTAAATTATGCATTACACTCATTCTGTTCTCAACACCCATCTTAATATCTTGACCCGCACGTTCTTGCCAGTAACTTATCAGATCCCATCGTGATACTTTATTTTCAGTTGATTGTACAGTTAGTGAGTCTCTATGGACATTAAGTACTACGAATATCAAGTAATTCTCATGCATGGTCACCGATTAAGTAAGTCACTCTTCTTTATGTTACGTTGGCCGCTCCTTTAATAGGACGACAGTCAATGGCGGATTTAACAGGTGGCCGATGATGAGCATTGCCGCCTAGGCCCCTGCTTAGAAGTCCCCCCCCTCCCGCCCCATTTTCAAGAAAAAAAATCATGATTTTATCTAAACACTATATTTTTGTCTGTGCCACTACACATAGTTCGTTTTTAGTAAACTACCTCTCCATTTTCCCAGAAAAAAATGGGCCCCTCAGAAGGTTTGCCACCTGGGCCCTTTCCCTTAAATCCGCCACTGCCGGCAGTATAATTTGCGATGGTCCGTCGCATGGCATGACATTTCACGTTGCCGAAATTGTAAAACAATTAACTCCTTGTATTACGTCGGTGGAGTATATCGATGATAAGGCCAGCAGTAATGCGGTGGAGGTGGCGGCGGTGGTGGCGGTGCCGGTAGCGCTGGTGGACCTACCGCTACCGATGGTGGTTGCGAACCCGGCGGTCCTGTCGGATATAGGTGATGAGTGTGACGCAAATGGTGAGGATAACAATTCGCGCCTGTACCTCTGGACGACGAGGACGGTTCCAACGTGACGCCAGCTTGGGCCTGGCAGGCCATCATTAGACCGTGGAAATCGAACTTGTAAGCATAACGTTTCCCATGCACCTTCGTCATTATGTTTTTGTCGTAGTAGTATCTGCGGGACAAAGAGAGCTTTACACAGGTGCCAGATAGTATTCGAATATCGTTCACTTAAGAATTATGTCAGCTTGTTTCTTTAAGGATGTATTGGACGTGCAATATCAGATAAAAGTATAGGAAATTTGAAATACTTGAATATCTACGTCTTACGCATAGTAAATCTAGATGTGTCTTATTTTTAATCCTAGGAAGGTATTGTTCACTTTACAAATGTTCTCTCAAGCATTATTTGCTAAACTTTTGTCAGTGAAAATGCCCAGAATTCACAATTTTCTCAACTTATAATTTATTTCTTTAAAACGGTGTAGAGAATACAATTGAAACTCGGCAGATATTTTCATCTACCCATATACTGCATGTACAAAAGAATTTAAAACATTGGTACTACTTCTTCAACATTTTTCCAGATGGTTTATTCGTCAAGGTCGTCTCTTTCCATAAGAGTACGTGTAAAATCAGTGAAAATTAAAATCGTTATAACTCAGTAACCGTTTAGTGAATTCATTAAAATTTTTTGGAGCACAGCAGGAAGATTAAAAAGAACAATCTCCCAAATTTTCATCAACTTGGAACTATTTTGAAAATAGGTCCAATACATCCTTAATACAGCAGCTTCGATTGCTACGATAATCAGCTACACTGCGTTCCATATAAGAGCGGACCAACGCCCCAACCGATTTGCGATTGATCTGCGCAGGTCCCACGGTTCTGACACGCGATTGGTCGTAGCATTTTCCCCGCCGGTTTTCTACCAATCAACAGTGTATCCCCGCGCGAAACGAGTCCGCTCTAAGGTGGCATGCAATGTACAAGTATACTTCCGAATTTTCGGTCCAAGCTTGTCGATCACATGTCAACTACGCGAACGTCGGGCGATTGTGCAACGAGCGATGAGCTCGCGCCCTGGCAACGTTAAACGATGATATTTCGAAGGCCCAGATTTACCTGAGGGCCCGTGACAGCTTGTCGTAGTTCATGTTCGGCTTGCTCTTCCGCTCGCCCCATCTCCGCGCTACCTCGTCCGGATCAGTGAGCTTGAATTCCCCGTTCGAGCCCTCCCACGCGATGCAGGAGGAATTGGACGAATCCGAGAGCAGCTCCAGCAGGAATTGCCAAAGTTGAACCTGTCCGCCTCCGACCGCCCCGGAGCCGCCGGTTCCTGCTGTCGATCCAATCAGCGAGCAAGTCCGTTGTAGGAGGCTGAACCTCTCTGCGGGAATAGAAGCAGAAACACGCATGCACCAGTCGACCACCGTGCTCCTCTCGCCTCGAGGCGAGGTCGATTCGAGGAGAGTAGTGATGGTCGCGCCATCCGTTCTAACATTCCATTTAGAGCCTCTCCTTCGTTCTCTTCCCGCCACGATTCACATATCCGCACACAACGCTCGCTTTTTTATACCGACAACCGAATCTTGGTCACCTCTGATCGGGGATAAAGAATAAATAGACACTGGACGAGTTCCTCGATGACCTGTGCGCTTCTGTCTCGAAGCTGCGAGACTCCAGTAACCGTTTTCAGCGACGCGTTATTCATTTGCCGTTTTATCGAAAAGGAAGCTGACCATCTTTTGTGAAATTTTAGATGCTTTCTGTGAGAATTATACTTATAGTATCGAACGAGCCTATTTATAGAGGAAGTGCAGTATATTTGGAATACCAGTTTGTTTAAGACGAATAAAAAATTACGACAGAGGATGGGATCAAATTAAACTACATAATATCATAGGGAAACTAATAAACTTTCATATTTCTGACTGTCAGTAAAAATAAAAAACAAAAAGTAACTGAAATTTTGGTTTGAATGAAAAATGACAAGAAGTATCGATTTCGTTAAGGTGCAGGTAATTTGGAATACCGGTATTCGTCGCAGATCCATTTGTGTTAAACCATAAAATGTACTTTCCATTGTTAGAATATAATCAACTAGCTGTTTTTCGAAATCTTTGTCAAATACAGGTCTACGACCAATCATTTTATTAGTTACTTGGTCAATCGGTGTATCCTTATCATTTACTAATCTGAATAGTGTAGTTCTGGGAATATTGAAATATCTTGCCGCCTTCAAATAGCCCATTTTTTTTTCACGGACAGCAGTAACCTTTGCGGACATATCCTCCGAACTCCACTGCTTCCTTTTTTTGTATCTGTTTACCGTCGACATTCCTAAAATATAGATATTTTGAGGAGATATGTATACCAGAATATTTCTAAAAATGCTAAGAACGGTTACATACTGCACTCGCTCTTGGTTCACACGTTTCTACCAATCTTGAAGATGTAGATGTCTATAAGACATTATTTACACAAATGCTCCTAAAAGGTTATACAGGTGACAGATGAAACTGACGCGGTGGTATCCATTACGCGTGAAACAAAAGCATCGGTAGGCTTTGGAATATTCCAAATTACCTTCACCTTCGGTATTCCGAATTAACCACATGGCATCGAAACCGAAAATTTCATGTCACACTTTGTATTCTCGAAATTATCGCAAAACTGGCACGGAACCATAGAAGGAACATGCAAATGAGTCGATTAAGTGTTTAACACTAAAGTTTTGACATATTTTAACCATGATTGGAACGATTGAATACGCACTGAAAAAGTTTTGCAGATTGACGTTTTCTTCCTCTGCAGATTAAGTCGAAAATGTAAAAATTGCGGTTCATCCACAAATGTCATTAGTTAAGAGGTCATTAGCCCCTATAATCTACGGTGTTACAAATTAAATAGCGTTAGTAGTTTATTAGATACTTCGGTATTCCAAATTACCAACAGTATTCCAAATATGATGCACTTCCTCTAATTACTGGGGTCTAATAATTAGTATACGTTGAGCTGGTTTAAGGGTTCATGCCTAGTTAGCAGACGAAAAAGAACGCCATTTTCTGAAATTTTTTGTGAAAAATGTGATGTATGTTTCTTAAAACTATTTCCTTATTTTAGAAGTACATATATTCAGCAACCCTCAGGAATTTTGTTATACGAAAATATTAAATAATGAAGGAATAACAGCCACTCTCGCGGAAGCTGTTTTTATAATGGCGGTGAGCACGATTTCTCCAAGCCGGAGCATCTGAAATCAGAAAGTGAAGAAGATTTTGTTAATACACGAGTTTATCTGGTTCGAGAACGAAGGATTTAAAAAAAAAATGTATAACGCAAAATCATGATTTTTCGATGTCTGATTTGCTCGTTTTTCGTGAATCATAAATAGAATTTTCATCAATAACAAAAATCTTTCGTTCACGAACTATGTAGATAAATTCATATAGGTACCAACAGAATCTTCTTCACTGTTCGATTTCAGATGATTCAGCTCGGAGAAATCGTGCTCACCGCTAAAAAAATTGACTCCGGGAGAGTGGCTGCTATTCGTTCAGTTTTGAATATTTTTCTATAACAAAATTACTGAGAGTTGCTGTATATATGTACATCTAAAATAAGCAAATATTTGTAAAAAAATATACATTAGATTTTCCACAAAAAATTCTCTAAAATCGCGTTTTTTTTCGCCTGCCAACTAGGCACGACCCAGAAGAGAATCTTACGCGAGGAAGCTCATATAGAGTAGGTACCTACTTCAATCAATTATTGTACTTTATCTAAACAGGGAAACGTGGCTATTCGCTTGCGACTAGAATGCAGTAACGGTAGATACCGTTATAAAGAATGGCAGCTGCAGAAGGGTGGAATCTGGTGTCCTGCTGAAGATGCAGCGGATGCGTTTGAATCCTCCACATTACGTGTCGAACGATATCGTTAAGCCTAATCCTTCACCGCGTGAGCAACGGTGGTTGACAGGCCCATTGTTAATCCTCTTACCAACATCGGTCACGCGTGTAATACAGCAATCATCCGCGTTTACTGCTTAACCGCCCCATCACCGCCTCCCGATAAAAAGTTCGTAGCCATTTCTATGCGGTGCTTGTTACCAGTTAAACGTTCTTCATGAATTTAAGGATCAACGTTCAAAAATGATTATAGAATAACACTACGCCGATACGGTTTGATTTAAAAGGAAAAACGAAACGTATGAATCTCTTGTGGGCTGTTTCCTTCATCGTTCCGATTCATCACATCGAATGTTGATCGCGTTGCACACACCTCGCGCGTAAATATTGTAAATATTTGTCCATAGGACAGTTTTTAACATTCAAGAGACAGCGCGTGTAGGTAATACACGAGCGTCTCAGTGTTTAAGAACGATTCAAACGTTTCCCGCGGGATCGCAAGGAGATCTATGGATCTTTGCGTAAACACGGTCGGAGGGAATAATGAAGGAACGAGGCACGTGTTACATGTTTAACAGTTTGCACTGGCACGTAGACGAATGTATATACACACGCGTGTGCAGAATGAAACCTCGATGGCCGATGCCGATAAACCGTGGATACGTGCAGAGTAAAACGTACCAGTCGGTGGACAGAGAGAAACTGAGCGATCTTTGCCCCCGGTGATTTCAGCCCTTATCGCCGCCCCCCCCCCCCCACTCTAACCCCTGTGGACGGAATACCTTTACACCTCTGCACGCTATGCGAGTGTACCTCTGGCTTCACCCACTCTGGTTATCGCCAGGGCCAATGCCAGCTTATACGTTCGAGTCAAACGTCAGCTTCACCCTCTCTTTACAATGCTCCTGCTTTTCTTCTTTTTATTAAGCGTAGAGCGCATCGGGCTATGGATATTTCCTTAGCCACAGAACAGAGAAGATGCAGCGGGAGTCTCTCGAAAATTCGTCCATTTGCTGACGCTGATCATACGATTAACTCGCCATCGATGGGCAAGGTGCAAGGAAATTCGAGATTTCCAAAGAAACGAGTGTAAAAATGCGAGAAAGCAGACGTCCTACCCAGTTGATGCATAGGATGGCGGACTGGGTCTATGAACATTGGTTGCCAGGCGACAAAGCTAGTCCACCCGCAACTATGAGTCTATCGCTTAATTTTTATAGGAAATAAATAAAATTCTGAAGAAACACATACGTGGCAATAAAGTACAACTAACATTTTTGTGAAATGAATGTAGATATATTTTTTTGTTAAGTTTTTGAGCAAGCTGATACCGGGCCAATCCGCCACGGGATGAATAAGTACTGAAGAATTTATATCTACCTAAGTAGATACCGTAAACTGGGGGAACATTGGCAGTACGGGATAACATTGGCGCTACTTAATATCTGTTAAAAAGGAAAGAGGAAAAATTTTTATGCATTTTCACATTTGTAGTATAATCACAAACGATGCAATGTTATAATAGGATACCTAAAGCAAGTTTAAAAATGTTAAATAGAAAAATAAAAAAAATAAAAAGTAAAAAATAAAAAATTAAAAAATATAAAGGGCATTGAACACAAAAAGACACAAATTTAAGTGTTAACGTAAGTTCAGATGTGGTAAAAACTTTAGCTTTTTAGTGTTATTTATACATGATGTGCTAATGTTACCCCGTATCTGGGGTAAAATTTAACTAATTGACATGCATTAAGGAAGGAAAAGGATAAAAATTTCAAGTATTTTGACACTTGTAGTACATTCGCAAAAGATGCAATATTATGATAGGATACTTAAAGCAAATGTAAAATATGTTAATTTTAATATTATATAGCGAAATGTTTCAAAAACATGCCAATGTTCTCCCAGTTTACGGTAACAGAGAACATGGTGCAAGAGCGGATAAAAAAAGTTCAACGTCGATTCCTTCAGCTAGGTCCCACGAGAATTGGTCCCGCTCTAGTGAAGTCTCGTAGCGCGTATTTCGGGGGATCCTGCGCATCCTCAAAGTCCACCTGAGCCTCTGGTAATTTTCGTATGGCTAGCGCTGAGTCACTTTCGCACGGATCATCAAGAGCAGCTTCCATTCCGCACGAGTGATTATTTATTCGAAAAGGTGCACCACGCCGCCCCGTTCAACCCTCTCGCGCCGGCTCGTCTGCGATGGCGCGAAAGTTCTGCGGTACCAAGTGACGCGTAAAATTATCCGGTATGCGCCGGAGATTCGGGGGGATGTTTCGCGCTCATCAAGAAAACAATATAGCCGCACCCCGTGGCGGGCTTACCGCCCCTGGCCCGTTAGAGTTTGCCGACCACCCCCGAGCACCCCCGCGTTGCCGGCATTAGGGAGGAAGGAGAGGGGTAGAAGCGGTTACTGCGAGGCCGTAACCCCTGATGCCACCACCTTTCCGCCGCCCTAAACACTCGATGGTTTATTCATGAGGGCTCTCTCACCGCGATAACACTGATTCGTTTAATAAACGGCCGCCGCCGGCGCGGAGTGGGCCCCCCCCAAGAGCACCTACAACGTTATTCAAACGGACGATATATCTCCGAGGCTTACGCTGCCAAGACTACGCCGCTCTTCTCCGTTCTTCCACATCCGCGAAAGGCGAGACGGCTCTTTTCCCTCTTTCGCCAGCGGAAAACTCGGGCCCGGCGTTCTTTGCTCCCCGCGCCAGCGAATAACTTTTTCTCCGCGCGCGCGCGCGCACCCCCCCTCGGAACTTCGGGCTCCCTTTGTTCGCCGAGATCTTCTCGTTCTTACTTCTTTTCCTCCCCGGCGTGCCCTTCGAACCCCTCCTCGCGAGCTTTCTATATTTCACGTTTCAGTGTCGAATTGAAAATTTCGAGGGAGGATGCTTTCTCTACTCGAGGCTCGGACCTGGGTATTTTTTATTTCCCAACGAAATGAGATCTTTGAAGTGAAACGGCTCGGTTGGCGGACCGTATTCTCGAGGATCGTACAAACGATCGACATCCTTCTTTCGTCCAATCGAACGCCGGGGGTGGTGAAAGGGGCACGAAGGAGGGGGCGAGGCTATTATCGCCAGCGATATTTATTTTTCTGCCGGACCTTTCTTATCTCTAATAGATCGCTCGCTCGTTAAAGCCTTAGATAAGGTCAAAGGGCGGGCGCGAGTGGACCAGCGGAGCCCTGGGGAACGGTTAGCCTCATCCGGTCATTTTCAATCTGAACCTGGGACCCCTATTAACCTTTCCTAAGCCCCATGGATCCATTTGGATTCACTGCGGGAATTGTATCAGTACCTAACGCTTGCATCGACTTCCTCGCGATGCTGGGTGTAATAAACGACGCCATTATACTCTATTCCGAAGCTGATCTTCGAGGCTTACATGGCAAGCAGAGTGGCAGAGTTAGGGGAGTAGAGGAAGCAGCATACGCTATGTTCTTTAGTCTACCTAAACGCGTGGAGAAGTGAAAGAATCCACTCACCGTCGATCTTCTGCTCCTGCAGCAAATCTGGAGTTTCCACACCGGTTGCTTGTAATTGCAGATAGCCAAGATGCCGTGCCAAAATCTTCCCGCCAGGGATGCGTTGCCAGTAATCCGAGGACAGCTTCAACAGCTCCTTACCTGTCGATGGGAACTTGACACTTGGCGGCGGTGCTATGGAAAACGCGCGGCCGCACCATGAAACCCACGACGCTATGTGCGCCGAGTTCCATTCCGACGGGTCTGTACGACAGAGTTCATTGTTACGCGTTACATCGTCGCGTTATATCCAAGAAAACTTCTGCCAGGTATTTCCCTGAAGAAGATAGCACTCCAAAGATATTTACCAGACGGAACCATCACCGGATCACCCTCCATTTTCCTTCGCTCCACCAGCGTTCGATCCACTCTCGAATCCGTCCCGACGTCTGATCGATGGCATAAATTTGAAACTCACTCGCCAACGAATCGCCAATTCACGCATCTTTCCCGCAGCCTTCGTGTTCGCCAATGACGCCGGGAGTATGCGATCGGGCTCGCCTGGCCGCTTTAAAATACCACGATTCGCATCCTGCGTTACAATACGCTCGCCGAGATGTTATTCCAATGGCGCGTTCCTTGCACCGCGAATATCGTTTATTCGCCCATTTCTTCCTTTCCAGACGCGCGACCCTATCTGCTGCTTCATCTCCGCGCGCGACGTCGATGTTTCTCAGCGATAACCAACGGACATGATTCGGTGCTCTTGATCCTCTCCAACTGCCGATGACTCACCGACATGTGTAATACATAAGCTGGACATTTGCTTTTTAATATCTACTCGAATCGCAACGTCGGGGATCTGGATTCTTGCCGCGTAGACTAATTCAGATTGTTCTAACTGTTCCAGAGGAATCTTAATCCGTGGAGAAGGATCCCCATCGACGGCGTAGAGGCAATCACTTTTGGGATCGTTGCGACTCCAGCACCGTCCGATTCACTCGTTTCCTTGAAGCGAGCCGCGTGCGTCATCGGGGCGCGCCGATTTCTCCACTGGATCCTGCCAGCAGTCCTCTCGTGTCAGCTTCAACCGAGAAACCGGATGAAAAAGGCCGCCCGGTAATCGACGTTATTTTCTCGGACAAGGATCCGGGCGGAACACACGCGCTCGAAATTATCACGTTGCGTATAAGTAAACGTGTCAATGGTGATTATCGGTTTGGAGACACTTGCATGTTTGTATCGGCGAGTTTGCGAACTCACTGTCCTATGCCATTTCGTGAATTCGGAAAAGTTTCTCTCCTGTCGCATCTAATTGCAAGCTTATCGCCAGAAACTTTACAAGTCTCGATGCCACTGGGGATCTTTATTTATCTCGTGCACGTTAAAACGTAGATGAAGTCGAATTT
The DNA here is from genome assembly GCA_929108735.1 of Andrena dorsata. Taxonomy (NCBI): domain Eukaryota; kingdom Metazoa; phylum Arthropoda; class Insecta; order Hymenoptera; family Andrenidae; genus Andrena; species Andrena dorsata. The sequence goes on along the minus strand of OV815488.1, from coordinate 76,628,751 downwards.
AATGTAGACCTCGGTGCTCCCACATGGTCTTCCGAGATCTCTGAATAGTCACTGTAACAGCGATACCGGTACACTTCGTCATTCGCAGTAAACGAGTCGCGGATGCTTGCTGATCTTTTAATCGGTCGATCACTGCAGCAAGGCACGGTCCCGCTCATCTCCGCGAAATTTCGCACGCGGGGCTCGCCACGCAGTGGACAGCACGAGGAACGTTTTCCGTGACCACTTTATCCCACGCCTCTGCGAGATCACCAACGACGGATACGCCAGTTCTGAAGAAACGAGCACCTCTTCTCGCGAGCGGGCCCGTGAGTTGCTTGATGTGGAATCAGCCGCGTGTTTCCCAGAGTGTCGTCACGTTGCGAGGGACGGTGGCCGTGAATGGAGCCGATGCTGAAGGCCCGATTGGCGGAGTATGGATTCCCGGAACCACGAAGGAGACCGGTCGGTTTCGGGGCGTACATCGCCGACCGCTGAATCACGGCTGATCGGCCATCTTTACCTATTTTTTCTTCTTCATCCTCCTCTTGTTCTTATTCCGAGTACTGGGCGAGCTAGTGTTGAACCGTGCGCGATGTAACCTTTCGAAAGAATTAGCAATGTATCTTTTTCTTTTTTGCTTTTATCGTGATTGAGCTTCTTTTGCGGTTTCACGATTTTTATTTGCCCATAGATCGTTTTGTAAAGTTCTCGCTGGCGATCCCGACCAGCTGCCATTCAATAGATTTGCTTCGAAGGGCAAATTTTATCATACGTAATAGCGATTGAATTAAGGGGTCTGCCTACCTTGGCGGACGAAAAATGATGCGAATTTTTTAAAACAGAACCGTTAAATATATTTATTTCCAGCTTTGTGGCTTTATTCGCCAATCTTTAGAGGATATGAAGAAAAATTGTATGCAAGAATAGTGGTTATATTCGGAGTTATAGTGCTTCGAATAGATCGCCTTACAAAAATCATATGCGCATGGTTAGCACAAAATCAGCTGTTGGAGTTGTCGGAAATAGAAAAATTAAAATTTGTGCAATCTGTATGAACGTCACTATCGTCTGAACTAGATTAAATGAGAAATACTGAGAAGTAAACAAAAAATGGCAGCGTCTAAAACAGACATCAATTTCTGCTTTTTATGTCGTAAAAGTCTAATTTTGCAAAAACCGACTTAGTTTTAGTAACAACAAGTATGGCACATCTACTGCATATATGTACCAAGTTTGAAATAAATCGAGTGATTGGTTTTTGAGATATTATGCTAACCAATTCGAAAAACATCGTTTTGAGAAAAACGCGTTTCAAGTTTTAAATACCGTTTCTTTTAATTACATTTGTTTAAAAATGTTGTCTACATATGAATAAATATAGGCATAAAGTTTTCAATTAGTATAATTTAATAGTCTTTCTTAAAAAAAATCCCAAATATCGCGCTCATTTTCAGACCGTCAAAGTAGGGGGACTCCTTATGTTCGATATTATAAATCAATGTAATGGAGACGATCAGTGGTCAACATAAACGAAACATCCAAATTTTATCTGTTTGTGAATGTTTATAGAAAGTACTTGAAGTAATCACTGCGGACTTGAATGTAATCCTTAAAGCGATTTATCATAGGCATTCTGATACGATCAGGAGTTTCTGCTGTTGATGTATGGGCGGTTGATGATAAGTACCGTATATGTAGAATCAGCTGTGCTGTATAGTTAAGCACGGGAGCAACTATAAGTATACAGGAAGGCTCAGAAGGATGAACATTTATATAAACTTTCTTTTCTTTGAAATTATGTCCATAGTGTAGGAAATATCCTGCACACACATACGTATAGACGTTGTTCGAATATGGCTTCAAGATTTTAGTCGACCAGATGTAACAAGGTCAAGCTGTACCCTGGTAAATTTAATGGGAAACGTATTCTATGTATATTCGCCTCGGTTTTTGTCCGGGCGATTACTAATGTTCTGAGAAGAGCAGCTGATCGGGTTTACTTATTCATCACAAGGGACGGTGCAGGTTTTTGCTTTCCTTCTTCCTTAAGTCTCATCGAATTTTTATTTTAATAATTCTGCGTCACCCTATTCTTCATCTGTTCCGATCCAAATTAAATACGAACTTAAGGCCGCCGTCTCATTTTTCTTATGGTCCGAATCGATGGAAACGTCCCGTGTAAACAGATGGACCCTAATGAAACTATTGCGGTCGATAAAAAGAACTTCTACATAGGTGACATCTCCAGGTACTCTGTGTAGACGAACTATTGACGCATAACTGCCACATCTTCTGTTCTCTCTGTCTCTGCCGTGCTGTTCCCACAAAGTTCTCTCTTTTTAACGAGAAGTCTTGAAGGAATACGGCACGAGAGCTGCGTCTAGCGTCAGAGCACGACCGTCTCTAGTAACAGGCCGGAACACATTGAACTTGGCAACGCTGTCATCAGTCCTATTTGAATTTTTATGAAGAAGAGATACTTTCTCGATGGTGCGAACGAGAGAGGTAGAACGAGGGACTCCCAATCGCTCGCAATGCGCATGCGCCGGTGTACACGTCTCACTCGCACCAGCTCGCACATGTCTTTCTCTCTCGCGTGATGTTGGCGACAGTTTCGAGGACAGGAGACATAAAGGCATAAAGGGATGGTTAAACACCATTACAAGGGTCAATTTTGATGGTTCGGCGCGCAACGTACACACGGACAGGGCCGTCTTAACAAATTTGAGCGCCCTGGGCTAACAATTTTTTACGTCCTAGCCTCCAAGGGTGCAATTTCTCCAGATAGAAATTTTTATCTCCGATATTGAAGAGAAAAAAGCATTTCAACGTATTTGATTCTTATCCTGGGCTATAGCCCATTGGTAAAGGTGGCCCTGCACACGGAAAGACCTCAGCACCGTTGCCCAACGAGGTCTTTCCGTGTGTACTTTATCGATGATGACAACTCTACGTTGCCGACGTTCCGTCCTACATTATCGACGCGTAAAAATTTGAAATAGAAACAGCGATCGCTGTCGATGCCATACTGTATCTCGAATATCCAAAATTTGATATTTCTAGCGAACTAATAATTGCGACGATTATGTTCGTGATAAATATTGGCAGTTATGATTGCTAGAATTGAAGTAATAAAGTATTTCGTAAGAACCCAACGTTCTAGAGAACTTTCTTTATACATCAATGTTTATTACAAATGCACAGATGTTTGCTAGAGATATTACCACACTTACATTGATTTCTTTAAACGCGCGCAATATATAGACAGCAGTAGATTGATATTTCTCAGGCAAAATAAAATGTCCACCCTCCTGGCACTGATCTGAAGCTGCAGGATTCATCCGAGCACACAGCACAGGCTGATATGTACGTGGAATCAGCTGTGAGCTGTCAAACCTTTGTATTTTAGACAATTCCTCGAGATTCACAAATCGCTCCATTCGAAATATTTCAGCAAAGGGTTCGTTAGTATAATTCGAATTCCATTTGGCCTGTATAAGACCAATTCTTGGAAGTTTCTAATACAGAGAGAATCGTTGATCGTGAAAGTGTGGTTAGGAACTTCCGACCGAGAATACAATAGATGATATATTCATTCGGAACAAAAGCAAGTAGTGCTACAAATATAGAAACCAAGGGATGCACAATGTCTCCTGACCCTACGCAACAACCTATCGAGGAAACATTAACGGCACCAAACTTACAACTTGATGCTAGAGGAATGAATGATTCGGACAGCGAAGACGATGATGCGGGAATGGCAGGATACGTACCTTTATCTCAAGTGCCTGCGGATAGTGATCCAATGTTATACGAGGATGATGTATGTTACACGTTCCTTACTCACTTAGTGTATCTTGGGGGGATGAAGTTTTATATTACAAGACTTATACTTTAATTTGCAGGATGACGAATGGGCATCCAATGCGGGCGAACCTAGTCAATCGTTGCCATTACCGTCGATGGACATGCAACCTGTAACTAGTAGTTTGGATTTGTAAAAATAGCGCTATTGTATCTTCTTTGTACAATGATAACGTTGTGCGTTTTCTACAGGACTGCATGTCAGAAACAATCGAAGTTTGGTCATCTCCCCATAATAGATCGAACATCGATATGGACGCTGATAAAATCAATCAAGTAAAGTCCATGATGGCATCTTTCACGCTACCAACTACAGCGATTCCTGAATGGGCAAACACTGTGTCCGAAGATGAGTGGAAGGAACGACTTATTGGGCGTATTAAAGAAATACAGAATAGGGAGAAATGAATTTAAGTATTTTTAATTGATATTTTTACATGGATTTATGTGCGATTTGTTACGAGCTAGAAGTTAATTTCCTCTTCCGTTCCATCGAGTTTCAAACTTTCGTGAAACCGTTAATAAGAACGTAAAGATACTTTCACTCGGTTCTACCAATTTCTGTGTATCAGATATAACACATTCATCTTCAATTGTATACGGTAGACAAATCTGACAGTGTGTAAATTATGACAAATAAAAGTATTTATTTTATCTTAATCACACTCTAGATATCGAAATTCGAACCCTCTTATCTCCTATAACTGTGTACCTTATATTGTCAGTGCATTTCGCTTTGTACCAACGCTAGCTTTTTATTTGTCATGATAAATGATTACATGATTATGTGTAATGGTATTGTTCAACGTATGAAATCACGTTTTCCTCCAGTCATACTTGGAAATAACACACATGCATCGTTGATGGTCATTGAATAAGGACATAATGGTACTGTTACAGCTCATGTTCCGCATTCATAGTGGCAGGTTTTATTGGATTCAGTTTCATTCTTAAAGTGGCAACATCGTCTTCTATTCTTATTAATTTCCGGAATTTCTGGAAGAAAAGTACTCGGTAAATCTCGCAAAATCGACGAGTGTCGATGTTACAAGCTTGGAATTTCAAGACAATAGATCGAATAGATCGTTTTTAAGCGATATACCTCGGAGGCAGTTCCAGATGTCGTGTACCAAATGTAGATCATATAGACGGGGATACATAACATCGAGGAGAGACCACAAAACCATCCTAATACATGACTCCACCATGGATACTCATACGTCAAATATTTCACGGGGACGAACTTGATTATGTTGAACGTGAAAACTCCCTGAATTCAGAATAGAAGACGTTATTTACATTGTAACGTTAGAAAAAATAGACGAAGATTACGCGCTTTACAATATCTTACCAGACAAATGACAGGAGTAGTAAAGGTCCAGCATATCTTCCACCAGCAGCAAGGGTAATAACCGATCATGTCACGAATACCATCGTAAAAGCGATTCACTCCGTACGCCCACGAGATAGAAATACACTCGAAGAACATTAAGAAGAGTAGACAGAATCCGCTCACGGCGTATGAATCTAAGAGTTGAAATACGTACATCCCTCCCTAAAAATGTGAGAATATTTTCATTGAACATAGTAGTTTGACATGCGATGCATAAAGGGAAGATTTTATCGGATGCCTACTTCAGTAACACAAGATAAACCGATGAGGTACGAGATAAAGCATACGATCGCTATGAACAATTCTTTTCTCTTCCTTAGAAGGTGCGGCCATTCATCTACCGCGGCTGTTATGAAGCCCTCCACCGTACAAAACTAGAAGAAATAGCAATCATAATTATCGAGGATAGCCTTATTAAGACGTTTTAAATTACCTGGCTGTCCAAGCCGATAAGAATAAGCATGAAGAAGAATAAACAAGCCCAGATCGATGATCCCGGTAGTTCCAGAACTGCGGAGGGATAAACCAGGAACGCTAGTCCCGGACCTAATTGGACGATGAAAAAGATAGAAGTTAAAGGCAGAAACGCAGCATTACAATATACACAGTTTTTTTAATTTCATAATAAATATGATTACCGGAGGCAGCTACGTCCGCGACAGGTTTCTGTTGTTGGTGAGCCATGAACCCAACCACGGAGAATATGACAACGCCGCTGAGCATACTGGTACACGAGTTCACCGTGCAGACGATCAGCGCATCTCTGAGACAAATACAAATATATTAATTGATATGTACGAAGCAGCGTCGATCGTACTTTATGGAAAGAAATTACTCTTGAGTTACTCACTTATAAACGTTATTGTTGAACTTGTTGTAACTTCCGAGGGCAACCAGCGCGCCCAAGCCCAGCGCGTAGGAGAAGAATATTTGCGTCACCGCGTCTATCCATACCTGTGGATTTATATCGAGACATTAACTGAATCGTAATTCAGCCAGAGGTGGCGTTGAACGAGGGAAGAATTAATGCCCGAGTACCTCAGGATCGCCGAGTTTCGAAAGGTTTGGAGTCGCGTAATACCTCAAGCCTTCCATTGCTCCAGGAAGCGTTAATCCTCTCACCAGGAGGATCGCCAAGCACGCGTACGGGAACAACGATGTGAAATAAACGACCTGCGTAAAGTTACACGATTAACGATACGCGTATCTTAGCCACGGGGCGACGGTAATATTCTGGGTTTACTTTTCCGGTCCATCTCACGCCTTTCCAAATGCAGAAGTAGCACATGATCCAGACGACGGCCAGTGTACCAGCCAGCTCCCATCTTATCGAGCCCACGTGCTCTATACCGTCGGAGATTTGCAGGGTGCGCCTCCTTTTCGAAAGGACAGAATAATGAGCCAAAGTGTTTGTTCCCAGCGTAGAACTTAAATATCCCCTTTCCTGTGCGAACTTACTCCCAGAATTCTTTCACTGGGTCCTTCAGTAAGCTCTGGCTTAAGTTGCCGATCGAAGTGGCGCATATTGTATCGTTGTTCTCGGGCCAGCACAACGCTTCCAAACGCTCCGCGGAGGTGAGGCAGTAGCGCGTGTTCCAGGAGTTACTGCACGCTCTCCATGGCACGTCTGTACAGATTTAGGATCACCAAGCTTTGTAAAGGATATTCTACTCGGCGTGTAAGGAATGTCGCGCGTGCTACCATACCGATTCGTAAGGAAACTAAAAAGTAGAAGAGCGCCCAGGCCAGGATGATGATGTAGTAGATGTTCGTCCAACAGGAGAGCACACACGTGGCGTATCCGATACCTGTTATTGTTGGATCGCGGAGAATTTGCGATTACTGTTCGGTCACCGGTGTGAAGATAACGTGAAACGCGAACCTTTGAAAATCGGAGCTATCTTGAAGACACCCAATCCACCTATAGTCATCATCTGTCCCAGAGACAGCTCCATGAGGAACATGGGCACCCCGGCCAGCGCGAGAGCGATAAAGTAAGGAACCATGAAAGCACCACCGCCATTTTTGTAGCAGAGGTAAGGGAAACGCCACAAATTTCCTAATCCTATTGCCAATCCAACTACCGATAAGATGAACTCAACCTTGAAAAGAGCGAGAATAAGCCTGAATTAGGAGGTATCTACATGCAGAACGTTTGGTTGCAGGAGTTGCTGCTCCACTGTTACTAATTTACGACAGTGATTCTCGCGGATTCACCTTGCTGCTCCAAGTTCCCCGGTCCGGTAAGGTTTTGGGCTCCGTGTGAGCGGTGGACTGCAAGCACTGAATCGCCTCGAAGCGGAAGTCCTGCTCCTTCCCGCCATTCGAGACTCTTAAGGGCGGCTCGGCGAACAAGGCTTTCAATTCTTGGACGGGATTGACTGGCTTGTTCGGCAGAGGACTCGTCGACCTGTCCACCTTAGGTAGTTTAGCTGATCCACTCGAAGGCATTATTTTTTTAATCCGAAGTATAGAACGGTTCGAATTCACCTCATCCTATCGAGTCTCGCTCGAATCTAGAAACATGCAAATCTCTCTGAAGCGAATCCTAAGGATCATTCATAATTCTTCGGTATTCAGATTATATTACATTCGTTGCTTTTTCAATGAACGTTCGCCGCTCGATCCGTGTTTCTGTTTGCAGAATGATTAAACCGTTCCCCTGGTATATATACGCTTCCACGTTTACGTTTAGGTAAAACGATAGGAGCGGTGCTAATGGGGGACCAGTTTGTAACGAGTAATCGGTGAAAGATGACGCGATCATTCCTGGAGAACTTTTAAATGTCGAGCGGTCATCGTCGCTGCGTGAGACACGACTCTGGTACAAGGGTCTTGATGATGATGGATGACAGACAACGAGCCACTTCCGGGAATCACGTTTGTCAAACGTAGTTCCCATCGGGCAACCTTGTCCCATTTTAGATTAACCATCGGTGAAAGAAACGATGTCATCGGGAGAGATCGTCACGTGGAACGGCGATGCCACCGATCGGCGGACGTCTCGCCGCGATGTGACATCGCCGCCGATTTAGATTTCCAATTCGCAAAGCGGGATGTGGAGAATTATTCGTCCGCGGATCTGCCGTTCCACCTTAAACGCCCGATCTCCTCTCCGACGAATTATCGTGGCCGTGGCGGCGAATCGATTCGAGGAATCGGTCGATTTCCGAGTGCCAAACAAGATCGTACCGTGGCAGAGGATCGTTAATGAATTCACGGGGTGCAACGTCCTTTAAAGATACCATTCCGGGTGTAAAACGATTTACAACTTCTGCTCTTCAATTGTGTAATAAGCTCCAATTGTATGCGGCAGCCGACTTAAACGAATGAAGATAAATAAACTTTGGGATAATTTCCCTCCTCTGTTTGTATCAATTCCAATGATGCGTCAGCGGAAAGCTACGACGATGGATGTTACGTTACTTTTCAAGTTCTCACAGGCAAGAGCGTAAAGTAATCTCTGTGATCGTTAACACGAACCCGAATATTTCCGTCCGCGAGGAGAGAGAACGACCATCCCTTCTCGCTAAGCTTTTGGTATCCCGTGAAAAAATAAAAACGAAATAAGGAAGGATCGGTGGTAGATAGAGGAGAGATTCGAGAACGTTTAACCGTGGCAGTTAGTCTTGAATAGATCTGATGCGATCACTGAGCAAGTATTAACTGACAGTTTATTGGCGATGGTAATCGGCGCTCGCGGAGAAAGGATACTGTTATTTGGCCCATGCAAGTCGAGCAATGTACGTACGTGTGCACGGTCTCACAAGCGGCGATCCGAACGAGATTTCCACTGGGCCGATATATCTGATAACGGCGTGATGATAGAACGTCAATGGGTGAGGAAAGATTTAGCGGAGCGTGATCGTGCGTCGGCCCGCGTCGTTACGTTCACAAATCGCGCTCAGGAACGGCCGAGTGCCGAGATTTCTCTGGCGTTACCCTAGCAGATCTACCCCACAATGCCGTTCAAGTCCCCCAGGCACCAACACACCTATCGTTTCATTCAACAAATTAGTGCCACAGTGTCACTCTATATTTAGGTGCACTATGCGAAGGATGAGAGGGCCCCTGGTGTACGCTAATAACCGATTCACCATACCGATGCATGCGGCCACGAATTGCTCCCTTCTGCGACGAGCCTAGCTTAAAACGCTATAGATCACGCTCGATCTTGACTTTGTGCCTACGATTAATATCACCGACTCGTTTGAAAACTAACAATTACGTCGACGCTTTTACTCTGATTCTTCTAGACCGCAACAAATATTCAATGCCAATTCACTTCGTATATAAACCTTGAACAGTTGTATAGCAGCCCGATATAATTGATATTATTTGTAACAAGGTCTGCGGAATCTTTTGAATTTTATTCTCTCAATTACTGTCTATTCCATCGCCCAAGGATCTCGCTAAAAACGACTCACTGAATAATGGGAAGAAGGAGAATTTGTTCAAATATTATACAGAGTTTAAATATTGGACAGGAAATAGTTTCATACGGACGGCATTGATATTTCTATCACGTGATTAACCCCACTTCCGGTTCGCGCCAAAAGCCGGAACGACACAAACTGATAGAACATCGTATTTTCGTAAAGCCAGAGAGATTTTGGAAAGCTTTATAGATTTAAGAGAGAATTATCGTGAATCGAGAATGGGTGGAAAAGGGAAGATGTTCGTACTAAAGCGTGGTAAGTGTCGTAAGGTGTAATCTAAATATTAATATATTTATGTACCGTTGCTTCGCGAAGTTTAAATTTATTCCATCGCAAACACAATTTGCTGTGACATTAAACTGATCTTTATTATTGATAGATGGACGCAAAGAAAATGTTCATTTCGACAAAATAACGTCTAGGATTCAAAAATTATGCTACAATCTGGACATGGATTATGTAGACCCTGTAAGTTTAATTACCAAATATTTGTTGGTTGCTTTGTACCACAGCATGACACAGTACTGTACAAAGTACAGTTAAAGTTATTTTCTACCACTGCTTTGTAAAAACTCTCTTTTATTGAGATCATAGAATTAAGATTAAACTGTTAACTTTTCTGCCCTCACAGGCTGCGATTACTTTCCGTGTTATCAGTGGTTTATATTCAGGAGTTACCACTGTTGAATTGGATAATCTTGCAGCTGAAACTGCAGCTACTATGACCACCAAACATCCAGATTATGCTATATTAGCTGCAAGGATTGCAGTTTCTAATCTTCATAAAGAAACGAAGAAGAGTTTCAGTGGTAATGCGGAGGATATAATTACTTTTGTATCCCTTTACATTTGAACGATTTACTGGCTTTCTCTCATTTCGATTGTTTCGTTTGGTTTGCAGAGGTAATACACGATTTACATCATGTGAGGGAACAATATACAGATGAGGCCAGGCCTGTTATTAGCAAAGAATATTATAATATCATAAAAAATAATGCGACTAAGTTAAATTCTGCTATAATTTATGATAGAGATTTCAGCTACAATTATTTTGGCTTTAAAACGCTCGAGAGAAGTTATTTATTAAAAATACATGGAAAAGTTGTGGAGAGGCCGCAGCATATGTTAATGAGAGTCGCTGTAGCTATTCACGGCGAAGATGTCGATAAAGCTATAGAGACTTATAATTTCTTATCAGAACGATACTTCACACATGCATCGCCAACGCTCTTTTCTGCGTGTACAATGAGACAGCAAATGTCTAGGTATGTTCCTGATAATTACGAATGTATTCTAATCTGGCGATTTAACTGATTCTATTTTAATCTAGAATATCAATTGGATCCTTATCTTTTCAGTTGTTTCCTCTTGACGATGAGCGAAGATAGCATCGATGGAATTTACGACACATTAAAAAGATGCGCGCTCATTAGTAAATCAGCTGGCGGTATTGGGCTTAACGTACATTGCATTCGAGCAAAAGGCACACCGATAGCTGGTACCCTTGGCGTATCTAATGGTTTGGTTCCAATGCTCAGAGTGTATAATAATACAGCTCGATATGTCGATCAGGGTGGGAACAAAAGACCAGGAGCATTCGCTATATATTTGGAACCTTGGCATTCAGATATTTTGGAATTTCTGGATCTCAAAAAGAATACCGGTAAATTGCTGAATAATTATTTGTATTTTCAATGCTTCTCGGCTCTGGTAATATTGAAATTAATAATGTCTATTAGGCAAGGAGGAACACAGAGCGAGAGAACTGTTCTATGCCCTATGGATTCCTGACCTCTTCATGAAAAGGGTTTTGGAGAATGGTGTCTGGACCCTAATGTGCCCACACGAGTCTCCTGGCTTAGCTGAGGTCTGGGGTGATGAATTTGAAACTCTTTACACACGGTACGTTGCCGCGCAATCAACAGGATTAATGAGAAAAATGATAAACTCTTTATTCTTACTTAAATGTGCTTTACCAGGTATGAGAACGAAAAAAGATATAAACGGCAAATTCCAGCCAGAGACCTATGGACGGCTATTCTTATAGCGCAAGTTGAAACAGGAACTCCGTACATGCTCTATAAAGATCACTGCAACCGTAAATCAAACCATCAAAACATAGGAACGATCAAATGCAGTAATTTGTGTACAGAAGTTGTCCAATATTCCAGTCCGGACGAAGTTGCTGTCTGCAATTTAGCTTCGATTGCCGTCAATATGTTCGTAAATCCTGCCAATAAAACTTTCGACTTCCAGAAGCTTCATAAAGTGACCAAAGTTGTCACTCATAACTTGGATAAAGTTATCGACGTCAATTACTATCCAATTCCAGAAGCAAAAACGTCTAATTTAAGGCACAGGCCTATCGGTAAATAATCTTCAGTCTTCATCTGTAAAAAGTATCCGTTCATGCGTTCGTACTGCTTATAAATATTTGTCGCGCTTATTTTAGGGATTGGGATACAAGGACTCGCGGACACGTTTCTTTTAATGCGGTATCCGTTCGAAAGTGAAGAGGCGCAAAAGCTTAATATTCAAATCTTCGAAACGTTATACTACAGCGCACTAGAAGCTAGTTGTGAGATTGCCAAGGAGAAGGGTACATACGAAACTTACGAAGGCAGCCCAGTTAGTAAAGGCGTAAGTACATTGAATTTACGGGGCAATTAACTTTTACATTAATATTAAATTTAATATAATTCTTGCGATGTGTCGCGTTAAATTATAATGTATTAATAATATCAATACGCTTTTAGATATTACAATATGATATGTGGAATGTCACGCCAACTGATCTGTGGGATTGGAGTGCGCTGAAACAAAAAATCGCCAAACACGGAGTTAGAAATTCTTTGCTGATCGCGCCCATGCCGACAGCGTCTACCGCGCAAATTTTAGGGAACAATGAATCTATAGAACCGTACACCAGTAACATTTATACAAGGCGAGTTTTATCTGGAGAATTTCAAGTTGTTAATCCGCACCTATTACGAGACTTAACGGAAAGAGATCTTTGGGACGAGGATATAAAAAATGAAATTATAGGAGATAATGGTTCTATTCAGGTTCGCATTAATCGACATTTCTCGCTTGTGCACACTAATATAATATCGATTAAAAAGAAGTATCTATTAATATAATTTGAATTATACAGGGTGTTCAACGTATACCGAACGAGTTGAAAATGCTTTATAAAACAGTTTGGGAAATACCGCAAAAGACGATTTTGAAAATGGCAGCAGATCGTGGTGCTTTTATCGACCAGTCCCAATCATTGAATGTTCATATGGCTAAACCGACGACGGAGAAATTGACATCAATGCATTTTTATGGATGGAAAATGGTAACCCCGACAAATTGAATTAACGTTACATTTTTTAACTTTCAGCTTCACCGTAATTTACGGTATAAAAATTACTTTGTTATGTGTAGGGTTTGAAGACCGGTATGTACTACTTAAGAACGAAACCGGCAGCGAATGCTCTTCAGTTTACAGTGGACAAATCTAAACTACGAAATACCAGCATCACCTCGGCCAACCAGACACTGAATTCGGAGAATGAGAACGAGGAGGAGTTCGTCGCTGTGCAAAATAATGGATGGTTGCAAAATAGAAGTAACGAAGATATAGACGCGGTGCTCGCGTGTTCTCGCGAGAACGGAGATGCGTGTATGGCGTGTGGATCATAAGAATTACCATTCACAAGTAGTCTAAAATCGTATTTAAGTTTAATCTTTTATCTAGGAATACTATAAACATTAAGTATTCTATATTTTTATAAGTATTATATATAAACACGCCTTTTGTAGCGTTGTGATCTTTGGAAAACCGTCAAATACAGTGTTTCATCCCCATTCTCATTTGTATCTTGTTACAGTCAACTGCGTGATATAGTATTTCATTCGGACCATCGCGCACTACAGAATACCTAATCAACTAGTTTGCAAACAATGTTGATAACCAAGTGTTGAGGGATAGAGCTACTACGGTAGTCAAGTGAAATGTCAAAATCACAGGCGCGTTTATGTGTTAAAGCTAACACTCCCTTAGCCAAATGTTTGCACTTGTGCAAGCGGGAGTTAGGGGATTCGTTCCCCCCTCCACTCGTGAAGAATTCCCCTGGACAGGGATTCTCATAATCACGGACGCTTGACGCGCAATAGATTGAAATGCGAACCATTGCGGCGGACTACCGTGATCGTGAGAATCCCTATTGAGTAGACTTCCTCAGAAGTGGAGGGGACCGGTTCCCCTAACCGCCGCTTGCGCAAGCGCAATGATCTGATCGTATTGGTGTTGTTTATATAGCTATACTGCACTATACAGCTATACACATACTGACACATGAGTAGTTGCGTACTATTAGTTAGTTATATCGGGGAAATTTCGTTGAATGTTTAATAGAACGCATTTTATTTCGACTCATCCGTGAGTGATTTGGCATCGCGCCGATTAAACGTGTAATGATTTAGTCATTCGCTGGTGGGAAAATACGATGCTAATGAAAGCCTTATCTCTCGCAGAATTCGGACAGTGATCATGCCCCAGCTGATGCGTTTTAACATATTTGACAGTTGAAATTGCGTAATTGCTGGCAGTATTTTCTTAAAACACTTTTCACGCAACTCTGTTCGAGCCGCCGTGCAGAATGGCCGATTTAGATGACTTGTTTCGTTCGCACCGATTAGTGGGCCCAAAATCTCTGGTAGAATTTTGTTTTCGGGTGATCTGTAAAAATCTAGACACCATCTCAGTAAAGGAGCAATGGGAAAAGAAGATCTATTTGCGAAGCCTCTTGCAAGGACTGGTGTTGCCGTCCGAAATATGCGATAAACTTATCGAGCTCGTTCTACAGAGCAACACCATAGAATACCACGATGAGTTCTTTCACATGTTCAGCGATACGTCAACAACGAAACTTAAACGCGTCAAAGTTATAAGATCGAACATGACTGACCTTTCGGCTGAGATTTTAACTTCCCATAAGCTCACCGAATTGGAACTTACGAATTGCCCTGCAGTTACGGAATGCGCTATCGAATACATAAATGCCAATGCAGATAATTTACATACTTTGGCGTGTCGTGGAGCGGACTCCTCCCTCATTCCAGCGAACCTTACTAGTAAGAGTTAATTTTACTTTACCTTTATTTACGAGTAAGTAATTCGGCGATGGAATAAATTCAATGGAAAACGCGCATTCGATGGATCTTTATAAACACGACGGCAATGTAACCCGTTAATAGAACGCAATTACATTCTTAAAGTACTGATATACATTCAGGTTGTATCTGGCTAGTAACTAAAAAGAATTATGTCAGACTAGATTAGTAATCCAAATTGTAGAAATCGTGCTAAGATCATCTTTAATAATTTATGAAATTAATGTACACTTCTTGTTTAATTACCAGAATACCAGAAAAGGGGCTATGTGTTTAAGATACCAAACCTACGATGTCTGGCTTTGGAATATTTGAAGATCAGTGCCCCAGAATATAACATACTTTTGGTTGGATTAACAACGCTGACACATTTAGATTTATCTTATAATTCTCATGTGGGCAGCTTCGACTTTTGCGACTTGGTGCCCAATCTGATATCTTTAGTTTTGCACAATGTTAAGATTAATACACAGGCGCAAGCTTTCGTTAACAACATCTGCCGATTAAGAAAATTAAGGTATCCGATACTTCCAATTTATTACAGAATAAAATTCTATAGTATATTTCGGATGGAATGTTTTACATAATGTTATGTTTGTGATCAGGCATTTGGATATTTCCCAATTCAAGCAGTCGCGTGGGATATTTGAAAACCCCCATGCAATTTTATCCGACATAGTGAACGGCTTGCCGCAATTAACTTCTTTGGACATTAGTGGGACAAACTTAACGGGAACACAAGCAGTGGATTATCGAATACTACCAGTGGAACATTCTTCCTACTCTGCGTTCGATAATAACGAACTTTGTCATATACCAGGTCTTGCTTCAAGGGTAGATAGACCTTTACAGTTCTTAGGACTCTACGGAACAAACGATGAGGCTTGTAAAAGACGTAATATTCCAGCAAGACTGGTAATGATAGAAGAAATATCATGTATTACTTAAAACGATGAGATTTCCTGTTCCGTTCTTTTAACTGTATTATGCTTCTGTACATCAGATAGCAGGAGATGCGAATGAAGATCAAATACTGGTCGCAACTCATGTCTGTATGAATAATAAGCCTGGTTTCTTGCCAAGGGTACTGAACGATCTTTACCATATCTATAAATATGAGAATTGTCATAGAATGGATCAAGCGCTTTGCGCGATATTGGAAGCAATGGAGAAACATCCACAAGTGAAGCATATACAAATAACTGGAAGGTAATTAATTATGTGCGATATAGTAATTCGCATATCGTAGAATGAATATTAAAAAAGAGGAGATCGAATGCAATATATATGTTTATGTTTTATTATGTTTTTATTTTTTTTTCGCAGCGCCATCCTTGTTTGTGTTCTGAAAATAAAAAAAAAGGATAAACTGGAACCGAGGTTGAAAGAAAGGATTATCCATACTCTTCTCACTGGAATGAACATGTATAAAGATGAGAAATCTATGATGCACAATGGTTGCCTAACATTATGCTACTTTCGTATACCACAGGACGTGGTGCGTATCACGCATACGTGTTTGTATTAATAATATTCTGCCTGTATTATCAAGTGTTCTCTGGAAATTGAAAATATGTCTAATAGTGTTACGTTGCCTTTTATGTTTAATAAGATGTCAAATTACGAAGCATTGGTGAAGCTGCTTCTGTATTCGGCCAAGCATTCGGAGCATGAAAGTTATGTCCAGCGTGTTGGTATATTTCTCTTAAACGGTTTGGCGTGTCAAGTAACCGGCAGAGAGAAACGTTTATTAGGCAATCTCGGTTGTATCGAGACAATGCTTGAATTAATAAAATACAGAGTCGAGTGTGACATATATGACGATGTTTTGGAGGTGGCATGGTCGACTATGTGGAACGTGACTGATGAGACCCCTATAAACTGTCAGCGATTCCTCGATGCGGCAGGCATGGACCTCTTTCATAACTGTGTGAAGGTGCGCAGAGTTACTACTATTTAGCTTGCCGATAAAATAATGAACTTTTACGAACACGATTCCTTTGCGCAGCAATATCCCTACAGAGAAGAATTATTAAAGAATATGATGGGATTATTGGGTAATATTGCTGAAGTACAGCATCTCAGAGTACAACTAATGCAACGGCAGCACATCAAATTCTTTGCAGACTTGTTACCCTTCGACAGCGATGGCATCGAGGTATTCTCGTACCTTTATTTCAATCGATAACCGTAGTTTCATAATATTGAGAACATGTATTTTCTTATTAGATAGCTTATAATGCTGCTGGTATATTAGCTCATATAGCATCCGATGGTACCGAAGCATGGACGATTAGAAGACCAGTTCGAAACGAGGTGCTTGAACTTATGGTCGAGACTATCGAACATTGGGACATATTCTCAGAACGTAACATCAATTATCGCTCATTTTTACCATTATTACGTTTGTTGGATATATACCACACACCGCAATGTCAGCACTGGGCGGTTTGGGCTCTCGCTAATCTCACAACCGTCTATCGTAAGTGTGCAATGAAAATAATAAATAACGTGAGTGTTTTTTTTACTAAAACCGATTGTTCCTTCAACAGCCAAGAAATATTGTATATTGGTTATACGAGAAGGAGGTCTTGAGAAGTTGAATTCTTTGATATCACACCCGAAACCATACGACCGCATAAAAGAGCTCGCAAATTTTGTAGTTGAAAATTGTTGTATCAACTCCAATGATACGAGCGACCTTCAATCATCTATGGACGAAGAATACGGTTTGGATGGTTAAGAAATCATTTTCGCAATTATTATTAAAACATGGTGAAAAGTGAAATATTTTATATTCGTACTTTATAATAAATGAAGCGTTGAGTAAGGTTATTAAACAACAACGGTTAAAAAATTTGTATGTTCATTTGCCGAAATGTAAATTTCAAATGGAATGAATGCTCAAACAATCTTACTCACATTTCTATTACGTTTCGTTACATATTTTATTTACTACGCGTTATGAAGTACTTGTGAAAAAAAACCATGTGTGGAACGATCTTATCGTACTCTTAATTAATTAGTCATCACAAGATATTTTTGATATTTATTATCAATCGTCACGAACAATATCCAAATCCAAATGTTCTTGGTTTTGTGTAAATAGTCACGCTGTACTATAAACAAGAAGAAGCTGAAGCTAGATTAAAGTTGTATTTCTCCGTGTTAGCCACATACTAATAATAAACTGAACTTCGACGTTATAAGTTTATAATTAAGTTTCATACGTTCGTATGAATCCTTTGTAGATATTTGTATTATAAACCGATTTTTTTGCAGTTGCCATTAAATTTTATTCGGTGGGAAGACTTGAAATAGAAAAATACGTTTAAGCTATTATGTAAATAGGGCTAAGGATAAATAATGATACGAACTAAATTAAGTTTACCTATTAATACGTCTATACTATTTCTAATCGAAAATTCTTTTACAACACTGATGCTATTGTCAGATAAAATTACGCGACGAGAGAAATATTACACACCGACTTGCAGTAAATTTATAGATTTCAGTTATAAATGTTAATATCTTCAGCAAGGAAATTATGCAAATTATTATCTCAACGATATAATCGTTATGTAATATTAATATATACATCTAATAAATTGCAAAAATTCCTGATCCGTCAAATATACAAAGTCGTATAAGACTGAATTGTTGCATTCATTTTTTAATCCCTTGAAACCCGAATACTCTTCTAAGTTATCTTACAATTAGTTAACATCGTTCGTCAAACGGGAAAATGAAAGATATACTTTTACGGAGAACATATCTCAACATATTTCCATGGAAAAGTAACATCATAAAATCTATACCGTACAACTCCAACTATCATTAATGATTAAATATCGTGATAAAATATATTTTATCAATTAATAACAGATACTCCCTATCGCGCAGTGAAATCTTTCAAAGGATTGCCGGTTTAAAATGCATCGTGTGTATCGATTTTGACGTGTCTATACACCGAGCAAAGAATCAATCGTTTAAAAGTATTGAAAGCGTATTTACGAAAACAATTTCAGCCGGGATTATTAACACATAACTTGTGCTTTCGATATTAATAAATCTATCGCGCAACGTAAATAAAGCACAAGTACAGCACGAGTAGTGACGGTATCGATTTCCGGTTCTGTTCCTCCGTTCCCGGCATTCATTAGAATTTGGAAGAAGAGTGACGCCACAGCCCCACGGGGAAGACATTTTATCTGAATTGCGCGTCCACAGCATGTCTGAGTAGTTTCCAGCGAGATTTCATAGAAATTGCAGGCGCTAGCATTTAGTAAAGGGAGATTCCCGCAGTCCGGGAGAGGTAAGTTCTCCGTGATCACTAAATACGAGGTTTTCGCTGAGGGGCGGCTAGTTTCCCCGAGATTCTCGCGGAGTGCAACCGTTCAGTTTTGAGAATAGAGAATGAAGTTATTGATCTTCGAGCCGAAAACGTGTTCAGTTCGATCAGAAATTGTATATTGTGTCGCCGAGGCATCCGCTAGATACTCAGGTATAAATTTCATCATTTATCGAACGAGAATATACACCGGAGTAGTTTACTTGCAGCCATGCAATTACGAGAGTAATATAATGTATGTACGATCTTATTTTTCTTAACTTCATTCGGGAAAGAATTCACGTTCTGCAGAGACAATACTAATTGAAATGCTTATCAACATTCACAGAAATGTGTAAAACACCGTCGTGATATTTTTAAGTATTAAATAGCCATCGAGAACATTATTCCTAAGGAACTATTGCTAATTTTAAACATTAATGCGCGAGTTATGTAGACGAATTGTTTTACTCCTGGCAAATGTTCTACTAGACTCGCAAGAATTATAAATTCTAAGAACTATCAAGTATATGCAACACAATTATTGAACGCGCGATAATATCACCTTTTAAGAATTGAAACATGTACGTTCCATTGTTTGGCTGTTGGAGAAAGTTTATATTAAAGTTCTCCCACAAACTGTACCATTATTTAAGTGACTTAACAATGGCTTAAATTACCATACACGTAATAATGTCCGTTGAATGTATTTGGATGATCTGTTGTAATACATAAACATTTCTGTTTTGTCTATAGACCTTTGATACCATATCTGACATCTATAAGTCATCTGTAAGTCATAATTATGAGTTACAGCTACATTAAGTGCAGGTTGGTAAAAATGCGATGCATATATTTATTAACTAATCCGCTAGAACTGTCTCCTTTTATTTAAAATTATGTATTGTGTAAATATTTTTTATACTCGTATAACAAATGATCTACCTAGTATGAAAATTGAAAATATCTAGTTTCTCGACAAAATGTTTCAATATTTTTTGCTATCTTCGAGGAATATATATTACAGAGTATTACATTTATGTCTAATAGTTTCGTTAATCTCTAAAGAACGTGTTCTTACGATATCCAAGAATTGAAGAATATTGGCGATCGTCACAAGATAGGAAGCTTAAAATATTTTCTAATCTCTTACTTTTATAGCTCTAGTATGAACTCCCGCGGTCGTGGGTTTAACACCCGCGGAGGCAGTTCTTATAGAGGACGGGGAGGTGGTAGTGGGAACGAATGGAATAGTGGATCAACAGGAGGGAACATGTCTAGTAGAGGAGGTTATTCTTCTTCTAGAGGAGGCAGATTTAAATATTCGACTACTAGCTACGACTCACGTTCGAAATACAATTCTGGTTAGTCGGAGTTTATGGTGGTTTAGAAGTTTCTTTGTAATCATGTTCGATAATGTACAAGAATGCGTGTATTCGTAACAGGAGGATCTGAAAGATATTCCAGCAGAGGGGGGCGGGGCGAACATTCGAATAGTTATAAGAGACCAAGGGTAAGTGTAGGAATAAATTGACGATCGAATGCATAAGAATCCCTGTCGACACTGTAATTACGCATTAAATTTCTTAGGATTCTTACTCCGGCAGAGATGAACATCGATCGTCTAGTGACTCGACTCGTAAAAGGATGAGAAGCGACTCCTATCAGGTATATATTTCATCACATCTATATAGCGATACATACTTTGATTACAACACACCTTGAATAAGCATTAGTCTATTTTGCTTCAATTTCCTGCCGTGCTGTGGTCAAGAACTGTTTTTTCATCTCGAGAGCCCCGCTTCACAAAATGTTTTTTACTTTTTCAATAACGTAATACCACTAAACGATGGTCCTGAAAGATCACCCCATTAAGATACTTTAGCATGTAATTTGAAACGTTTACGTTCGATGTAGAAAGTAATTTCAGGACACTCGTCTAAGTATTTATGAAAACTAAAAAAAAAACGAAACAAAAAAAAAAGTAGTAGGCAAGGCATTCATAAGTCGTCATACTTTCCTTTCAAGCGACGAGCCAACGGCTACTTGAACACCCATTCTTTTTGCGTTGGGACACTGCTGGTGGAATACTACGAAAACATCACATAATTAAAAGATGAAATACACCTAGGTGGTACTTATATTGTTGCCAGCACAAAGTTGCGTTACGAGAACAAGGTGAAAAAAAAAAATATCAGAACGAACAGATGAATAGATATATAAAAAATATGAATTTTAGAATGCTGACATTACATCTGTATTGTTCTCTGTGTATAACGATACGTGCAACTGAGCCAGTTCCCTGCACAATCGCAGATCAGTTATCGAAATGTTAACAGCGTCCCTGCATTGCCGCACCGCATAAATTTCTAACAAAACATGCTTCGTGCAGTTTTCTAAATTACGTCAATTAAATCTATGTATTGGGATAATGAAATTGTCAGTAATGTCAAAGCAATCGTAGACCTTTCCAATGTAAAGGGTCCATGCATCCTATGTTACGTTCTGATTAACAAATCACCGAGAAACATCCAGCCTTTTCTATATGCGTAACTCTACCGCATATCCACAGGTAGACTTCGAGACTAGAATATACGCTGGGAACGCTTCGCACGAGCATTGGAAGTACGCAAAGTATTTTTCCATCGTACCCTTTACCCTTAAAGAAAACTGTGCAAGGACATAATCATTAGAACTGCAATTCCACTAGTTTTATTTGATTTCTTGATCCATGCGTGAGACGTATAAAACATTATACGAGAGAACGCTTTAAAAATACGAGTATGTATAGAAACACACGTATCTATCTTTATGTCATGCAAATTGGAAAGGTCTATCAACAGTTAATCCAGAATCATCCAGAATTCAATTTCATTCAATACCTTCGAGGAAGCAAGTATACTGATCATAGCTGCTATTCAGAGATCGTGTCAACGAGCGAAACGACAAGAATGCTATTACATTTTCTGAACCGTAAAGATCGTTTTCAATATAACATAATATATGTATATGTATATATATATAAATATAAAAAAAAGCGGTATACAAAGTTATATTTCCGTTTGAAACGTGAGAGATAATAGAGAAAAAAAACAAACATCATAACTTAGGTGCTTTTCAAGCTTTAGGGAAGGTAAAATCTGTATTATTCGGTGATCCAACGGGAATGGGTGTAGTGACCGTAACGATGCAAAGGTTGGACGATTTTAATACTAAACGATTGGCACTGTCTAATGAGAGTTAAATATGAGGGATCGCAAAAGAATGGACAGAGTATGGAATTAGAAAGATATATGTATGGAGAATATATGATAGGAGGGAACAGAATGGGGAGAAGTGTATGCTAGAGTAAAAAAATAAAAGAGCGAAGGGCAGGAACAGAGAGAAAGAGAGGGAGAGATAGAGAGAGAGAGAGAGAGAGAGAGAGAGAGAACGATACAAAAATGGGAAGGAGCACAATTGAATTTGATTTGGCAGGGTGGAGGTAGCGGTAGCGGCTCACAGAGGTATTCTTCGTCGTACGGTGGCTCATCTGCTTCAGCGCCATATGACGATAATAAGGGATCGTCATCCTCGGCCGTGTATGATGACAAGAGACAGAGCGAGCGCGCCTCGTCATACCACCGCTCAGAGGACCGTCATTCAGCGTCACGGAGCTATGCACCTCCACCACCCCCTCGGATTAGCGAAATGGCGCCTCCGACTCAAAGATATACCTCGAGCCGAGGGCGAATATCGCATCAAAGCTCAAACTACAGAGGTCGCATTTCGACACGCGGCACCGGCAGAGGGGGTGGATTCCATCGCATTAGCTCTCGATCGGACATCGTCATGGCTCGCAAGCGTACTCTGCACTCGCTCGACTATCGACGCAAGCTGCTAGGATCGCGATCGCGAGACTACATCCAGCGTGTGCGCATGACCACTACCAAAATGCGCAGGAGGTAATTAAAATTCATAAATCACTTACCAAACCGCCAAATACCGTCCTAGTAGCCTGCTTGCTTATAATTTGTCAGTAAACGACGCTGACTACATACATACATACATATATATATATATCCGACTATAATGACATGAGAGTCGAGATGATGATAGACATAAATGGTAAAAAGAAAACAAAATAAAACAAAAAAAAAATGACACAAATGATCGCACGAAACCAATATATAAATGTTCTACTGTCGAGAGGCAAACTTTTCGCAGGGTTCTAAATAAAATAAAAATATATATATATAAAAAAAGGGAAATCGATTCTGGTACGCATAGATGCAAGTTGTGTGCGTGTCATCGAAACTATATATACATATATATATATATATCTATATATATACACGATACGTAATTAATTTTGATACGAGAACTACTATAATACTTGTACTTTACGAGATCCATTGTTTAATCATTCTTACACGTATAGCGGTGACTAAAAGCCAGTATGAGAACGTTGTTTCTTACATGTATATTTTAAGACGCGAAAATGCGAAGATGTAAAGGAGCACAATGCGATGCAAAAAGGCTGAAATAGTTAAAGACCTTTATTGCAATACGAAATGCATTCATTATGGGGGATAAATAAAAAAAAGAAACAAAAACTGTCGCGATATTTGCTGTGTATCAACTAAGAAAAAATATATATAAAAAAAAATAAAACTTTTGGTTGATGATATAATGAAAGACAAAGGAAGCAGAACAAGACGAAGGGAAATAATGTAAATCAAAACAAAATTGCTGTGTCATTAGTAGCGGTACTACTAGGCTATCCGGAAGTAAAAAGGAGTCAGGATCAGGAACCAGCATGAAGGACAAGGATAGAGAGATGACCAAAGCTATTAACGCTGAATTTTCCGATGATGACGAAGAAGACGACGATAACAAGAGTAATTGGGATGATGATGAAAAGGTAACTCCATAAGACTGCTACGGTATTTGCCCGCACTATTTTGTAATTAGCGTTCCGGCTAACGATAGCAAGTACTTACTGTAACGTTTATCGACGTTAATTCAGCCACATGAACGCGACAATGAGGACGAGGAGGAGGAGGAGGAGGAGGATGAGGAGGAGGAAAAAAAGAAAAAAGATGAGAAAAGAAAGAAAGAGAAGCAGGATCGGGAGAGGCAAAATACCGAAGACGAGGACGAAAAGGAGGACGAGGTGAAGGAGGATGACGACGATCGGAAGCACGAGGTAAGGGCGAATTCGCGACGATTCTCATTCCCTAGCGATTGTTAAGTGTTTCCGTTACAATGGGCGCATTTCTCACGCACGTTCTTAGGACGACGAAGACGATGTCGACGATGAGGACAGAGACGAGAATAAGGCAGATCACGGTAGAAACGCCGGCTCTGAGGAATTGCCGAGCAGAAGAGACGGAAGGAAATTCATTAAACTGACTTGCCCGCATTGCGCTCATCGTAGCGTTACCTTCAAAGAATATTCGCTGCACTTGTATTCGGGTCGCCATAGCGCGGCGATGAGACGAATCGCCTCGCAGCATAAGGCCACTTTGACTCGTATGCGCGTGCTGCAACGGCAAGAGCAACGACGCGTCGAGACTCGCGATGCGGCGCGCGGCACTTTACCTTCTCGCACCATGTTCTGTCCTATATGCAAGCTAAATTACCGTTCTCTAAAAGCTGTCCATCAGCTCTCAGAGTCCCATCGCCAAATGAAGCGATTCCTGACGCCGTTCTGTCGCGTATGTCGCATCCAATTCCGATCGCCGATGCTCTTCGAGACCCACGTCTGCTCGCTGGATCATATTAAGGTACCGTATCTATCGAGACGCTGGACCGTTCGCTATTGCGTCGGTACATTTTCTCTATTTATCCCTTTCAGAGGAAGAGCGCCTTGAAGGAAAGAATGAACGCCGGCAATGGCGAAGCAGAGGCCGATTCAAGTGGACCCGAAGAAGACGACAAGGAGGTTAATCTCGATAACTTCATGACTTTGGATTCCGTGGGTGATGTTGACGGTACGTAATTAGATGTTATTCGATCATACTTGAAACATATACGAGCGCGACGCAGATTCCTACATGAGAATAATCGACAGCAGAAGACGAAGAGTCCACTGAGAAGAAGAAAGAGAAGCCAGAATGCGAAGGTGCGATCGATGCGGAGAAGAAGCCGAAAAGCAAACAAATGATCAAGGTTGGAGCCGAATACATAAAACGCGTTGAGGTACAATTCTGCGAATTGTGCAAGATATATTTACCGCGTAGTGAAAATAGTGAAAGGGCGATAGCGCTTCACTGTTCAACCAGAAGTCACCTTAAACGGTATGAATTAAGATGTTTGTTTTATACGTTCGTTTCTTCTTAATCTTACGGAGGCAGTGACGTCACTTTAATTAATGCTTTATACAGATACGTGCGCGATAACGATGATAAAGCGTTACGAAGACAGGCGGAGAGAATACATCTGCAATCGTCGACATCTGCGAACGCGGCTTCTGTACCAAATGCTGTAAATACCACGGAGAGCGTTAAATCTCCGCTAGATTCTGAAACGCCGTCTGCGAATAATACATTGTCAGCAGCCACGGCTGATTGTACTAATGCCACCGAATCCTGTAAGCCGGTGGAGCAGAAAGGAGCCGTCTCCGAGCCCGAAAAGATCACGAAAGATAACAAAAACGGGCAGGCCGAAGAGGAGGATGACGATGATTATCCGCCGGATGGCAGCGACAAACTGTGGGACGATGTTGACAAAGATTTGGGGGATATCTTGAGGGAAACGGAGGCTGGAGGTAAATCCAGCGACGACGAGGACTCTCGTTACGATCGCTTCCGTAATTCAGATAAGAAACTCCTCCCGCATTCCGGGAAGGAAAAGGAGAGGGACACTGAGAAAAGTGAAACGGACGAGAAAGAGAGTATAAAGAAGCAGGAGGTGAAAGTAAAAATTGAGAAAATAGATATGTAAAGTCCAAGAATTATTAGTACGTTTCAATCATATCCTGATAAAGCTTTTTTTTTTATCATTTTCCCATAAACGTATACGTAAAGTTTTATGAATGCTAATCGTAGGAAACGTTATTGACCAGCGTTTTATACAGATGAATTAATTACTTTTATGAAATTACGTAACAGTGTCAGATGAAGCTCATAACGTAGTATGTACAGTAACTGTTTTCGTTTTCTACGAATTTGTTGTAGATATTGAACGATCAAAGACTCGTGTATGTAGAAACGATTGATCGAAATTTATTATGGTTTCGTACGAGGTTATAAACGGAACAAAAGTCTTTTGTACGGGATTAAATGTAATTCGACTTAGGCATTCTTTCTCCAGATATTGGACATGTTTGAAATGTACGCCCAATACTATAAACATGAGATGTTCTATTCCTTTGTAATTCAGTCACTATCTACGCACATTTAGTGACGTTACCGTTAACAAGAACTGTAAAGGAAATTCGTACAAGTATGTTAAGTATAGTTGTGTAAAAGTAGCGATTATTTGTGCATCAGAAGATTAATTGATGAGAAGTCTTTGGGAAACAATAAATATCGATTTCTAATTCTTAATGTAAATGGTCGTATAAAAATTCGATGAACTTGTCACATAGAGATAAGTGTAATAAAATCTATTATGTAAATTCCACCGTGTTTTCAAATTTTATTTGTCGACAAGAGAAACATGTTTATTGCTTCGACATGCAGTTCAGAAATTCTCGAGAGCCGAGACTGACACGCCGAGCGTGTTTTTTTTTCCCAGTGATCGTTCATTTATTTTTTACTGATCTTCACAAAGATGGTATACCATTAAAACTGCACCATTTCTTTTTACAGAATAGATTGGGAAGAGCTATATTATATAAATAAGCTAGCTGTATCCTATGATATGGAAAATAAAAGTACAGTGTAATACTCGTAACAGAGAGCACAGATTGATTTCTTATTTCGTATTAATCTCTCACAGTTGATACGCTTTACATATCCTACTTCCTGAATCTTAACCTCGGTTTATATAAAAGAGTAGTTATTGTGATTAATCAAATGGCAGATACATCTTCGATGCTGTCGATAGATCAATATCATGACATTTGCCCTGAAGATATTACTAATAACTGTGCCAATGTAAATACTGTCTCAAACACCTCAAGCAGCTGCAATGACTCAAAATCTTCAGAAGATTTACAATGCTTTGTGTGCGATGCAAAAATCCAGGGACGTCATTACGCACTGGCTACGTGTAGAACG
The DNA here is from genome assembly GCA_929108735.1 of Andrena dorsata. NCBI lineage: Eukaryota > Metazoa > Arthropoda > Insecta > Hymenoptera > Andrenidae > Andrena > Andrena dorsata. The sequence goes on along the minus strand of OV815488.1, from coordinate 76,601,373 downwards.
CAAACATCAAGATCCAGAGTAATAGAAAAGCTTGGGGAATTGGTTGGCGAAAGGTAGTATCATATTACGTTACGTATAGAACACTGAGCTCTATATTCTACTATATGAAATGCAACGCCACTGTCCTTTTTATGCAACGCAGATACATGGTAGTGATATCCGAAGACGATGTAATTTGTCGAAGTTGTGCCAATCTTATTAACACGCTGGATCGATTCGAAGTCGAAATGTGCAACTTGCGTGACAATGTCCTGCGATTCTTGGAGCAGAAGTATTCCTTGGAGAAAGGAGAACTTCTTAGCAGTAACGAGAAGCAAAAACGTTCGCAGCCCCCACAAATCAGAAAGTGTCACAATCAAATCGCTAACAGTTGTCAGGGTAAAAAGAGAGATGTTATTTTATCCTCGCATATCACCGAGGACACTAAGAATAAGAAGAATAACGTTTGGTTGCAATGCGACAAGTGTCAATATACAACTCCTCATAATTCGTTTATGGTACATCATAATGGAGATAGGATGAAGCGGAAGACATTCTGCGACAAGTGTGGCCTACAATTTCTTGGAGGTCAGCAAGAATCTCATACCTGTAATTCGAAAGAAAACCTGCACGATCAAAGTGGAGTTCAAGATGAGCAAACAGGTCCTGCTATATCTAAACTTCTGCTATCTTAGAAGTTAAGCCCTTTATTAGCTTAATGAATTATATTGCAAATATTTTACAGATTCGCCTATGAAAGACATCAGTGAAACTATAATGGATATTCCAATTTTGGAGAAGACGGTGCAACAAGACGTACCGATTATGGCCATTCAAGCGTACTCGCAATCGCACATTTCAAATCAGAATGAAAATATACCTATAATAAGATTGTCAACATCGGACAATTCGCCGTTGCAAAACATTTTATCATCTGGTAAGAATTACAACGTTCAAAGTACTTATGTAATTAGAGAATGTTCCGTCGCAGAAATACTTTTAAAATTACAGACAGTGCCTCTGCAGCCGGTCAGTCGATATATGTACGCGTTTTACAACCTCTTGAGATGAATGACTCGTCGACGAATTCCACGATGATGAGTGTATCCAATTCTGATACAGATTTAGCGATTAAACTGAAAGACAGCTTGGGAAAACAAATCTTAACACTGACGGAAGATGGACATTTGGAAATGACAGAAGTATCTTGCTGGAGTGATCTACAATCATCGGAGTCGCAGTCTAACATAACATTTCAATGATTTGATCACGCACGATTAAATTAGACAGAATTTTTATTTATTTATCTTTATTGATGCAACAAATAGCGGTTACATACATTCACAATTACTTAGACATATATATTTTTTGGTCGACACAGTGTCAGCACCAATCCTTGGCATCAGTTCTTCATTTGTTTCATCAGTTCAAAATACCAATGCCAATTCTCGATGCTACTTGTTTTTGCATTTAAAATTAATTTACGTTATTGTTCAGTGGTGTCTCTCATACTCGATGTCCCGTTTCCATCGTGATGTAGCGTTCCCGTGCTCGATCGTCTAACCCAGGGGAGCTGTATACAGAAACATAAACGAAGAATGTAAGATTGGGATAGAAGTAAATTTTGTAAGAATTTTTCATTTGAAATTAATTTTATATTACCTAGAAGACTGCCGATACCGCCGATTATATCATCACCCACATTCTTGACGAGGTTAGTGGCCTGGCTCCCAGCGTCAATCACTGTGCTACCGATGTTGCCCACCAACTTTGCGGGGTTGAGATCCTGGACCGTTTTCGATACACCTGACGCAATGCCATCAACCGTATTCGTTACGGCATCTTTCACGTTGTTGATGACGTTGCCGGTGACGTTCGTGGCGTCAGAAACCGTGTTTCCTACGAGGTTTCCAACATTACCCAAAACGTTAAGGAGGCCATCCGAAATGTTCTGCACTACACCATTGCTGTCATGCTGGACGTTGTCACCCAAGGTCTTCGCGTCTTTCACTATTTGATCAGCTGTCTTTCCAGCGCCGTTCAAAATGCCTTGAGTGGTGTTCTTGGCTGTGTCAAAGACATTGCCTGCCGCCTTCTGGATGTCGTCCACAACGCCGTGGATAAGTTGCTTAGCAGTATTGAAAACGTTGCCAGCGTCAGTGTTGAACGCGGATACCGTGTTCTTCACAACACCGGCAGCGTTCTTCTCAACGTTGTCGAGGGTGTTCTTCGCCAGTTTCAAAGCTCCATTAGATTGCTTCACAATGTTCATGATTCCCTGCTGCGTCATGTTCTGTAGGTTGCCCACGATGTTAGAAGTCTGATTCATGACGCCCTGCAACGCATGCTGCACGTTGTCCTGGAGCGTGTCCACGGCTTTGCCGAGGTTCTGGCTGATTTCATCTACTTTCTGCTTGAGGGCATTCTTCACGTCGTTATTCTCAGTGGCCAACTTGTCGACGTTGCTCTTAACAACCCCCAATTGTTTCTCAATGTCATTCTTAATGTTATCCACAAGTTTGGCGGTGTTGTTATTTGCTTCCTGTATTTGTTGCCCGATGGCCTCCACCACATTGCCCAGGATCTTCTGACCGTCAGTCGTGATATTGCTAATTTCTCCCGCGATGTTGCCGACGATCTGGGACGCTGTCTTCACGAGGTCTCCTACGGTATTTGCAACCTGCTCTCCCAAATTCGTCAAGACACCAGTGGCGTCCCCAAGAAGGCGGCTCCCATCGTTGACCAAGTCATTGTTGAGCTGCTTCAAAAGGTCCGTGGTGTCGGTGACGATAGTGGACAGCTCTTTCTGCGCACCCTCTACAATTTTGGCGACATCCTTCGCGATCGGCTGAGAGTCATTCGCCAGTCTTTGCACGATGTTGGAAAGCTCGTTTGCCACATCGGACACGGTACCACCGATAACGTCTTCCACTCCGTGTACGAGGTTCTGACCACCCTGGACGAGGCCGCCCACCGTATCCTTCACGACATCGGAAACATTACCGATCACCGTCTGAGCATTGCCCTTGGTAAGGTCCAGCATCGACGTGATATGATCCAAAATATCTTTGGCATTTCCATTCGCCTGTTGCATGGCATTGTCGACATCCGTATTAACGTTGCCCAATCGTTTCTCCACATTAGCTACTGTGTCGCGGACAGCTTGAGTAGCCTGGCCGGTTATACGTTTAGCCACGTCTCCCACAGCTTCGGTGGCGTTCTTCAAAGCACCGTTGCCCTTTTGTAAAACGTCGTTCAATTCGCCGCTTACGCCCTTCACAACGTCGTCGGTGGTGTTCTGGAGTCCAGACACGGCGTCCTGTACCCCATGCACAATCTTCGTTATATCGTTCTGGACACCAGCCAATAGGTTGTGAGTGTTGTTCAACAAGCCTCCCACGACTTTAGAGGCTCCGTCGTTAACGTTCTCCAGAGTATGTTCTACATCGCTCAATGTCTGGTTCAGGATGTCCCTAGCCTTGCCCGTCACCTGCTGCAACTGCTTTTGTATATCCTGGACGACTTGTGCAGACTCGTTGGCGATGTTCTTCACTCCATCCTGGATGAGGTATTGGGCGGTGCCTACGACGGTCTTCAACTCTCCGAGGACGTCAGATGCGATGTTGGATGAACCGCTCTTTCCGTTTCCAGTGGCCTAAGAGATTTCCGGAGAATTATTTTCATGCTGAGACGGCGCAGCATTCGATGTATCCTGATCGGTATTAGAATTGAACGGCGCCGCGGGTATACTAAGGACTACAGCCTGGCTCCAAATGACACCAGCTATTTATTTATTCAGGTTCAGAACACATTCGAGTTCTTTGTGAACGTGTTGCAAACACTTAAATCGAAATTATTACAGAAAAGTGTGAATAAAAATGAGGATATACGAGTCAGTAGAAATTGGTAACTGTTTTAGAATTAATTTCGTGCAGGTGCAAATAATAATCTGCTCGTACTTACTCCATTATTGTTCGCTGATCCGGATCCATTTTGAGGAACTGGCACGGCCTGTAATCGAGAAATCCATTAAAATGTGTCATTTTGCAAAAGAGTTAAGTTAAAGTTTAAAAGTGCCCCTTTTCATTTACAATGTAACTCCGTTTTTATTGAAACCGATTGCTTAATAGTTGCCATTTTTCACGGGTAATCGTCGGGAACTTAATATTTTTAATATTTCAATATGTAAGAATAAAAAGCTTCCATTAATAGAGCAGTGCAAAATTGCGAGTTTAATTGATTTAAATGATTCGAAACCGGATGTGTATACCGCCTTGACGAACTACGATTTTCTATTAAATATATCGTTCGTAATAATATAAATGTTTCATCGGGAATGAAGCAGACGATGCGAGATTAAAACATAGAATATTAAAACCAGAAGAACAGAGGAAAAAAATAAAATGACATAATGTTAAAACGTACCAGAACAGCAGCGATGCCAACGAGGGCGAAGATTTGCAAGAACTTGATCATTTTCGGTAATGCTTGTGGTAACACAAACTGAAGACCAGTTGCGGTGATTGTATGCTGCTATTCGGATTTCATCGGCACTTATATACTATGCTTGCAACTTACAGGAAGCAACTGTGTCAATAGGAGTCGAATTTGCCACGGGTACATGAAAGCGTCAAGAGTTGTTTGAGTAGCTGGGCCGCCATAATATTTGCTCGTTACTGCAATCCGCACATCGCTACCGCTGTTATCTAATACAAACAGCTCGTTAAATTCCGATTCTGTGGAAAATGATTGAATGAAATAAGCGTTAAATAAGGGCGTCGGTGGTGTACCGGAAAAATCATACGCAATTACGTGAATTAAATACAGTGATTCCATCGTGTTAGCATGTGCAATCATGTTATAAAATGTTAGCAACGTTCCAATTCGAAGCCCGCGTAATGATTTAGAATTTAGAATCTTCGTTGTTTGTACCTAACTTCAGAGGGTACACAACTTCACGTTTCGCATCTCGATATTTACTTTCGTAAATTCATCCTACGTCGGCTAGTAACATTTGCTTCGCTTATTGGTGATTCTGTTACTTCGAATCTTAAATCATCCGAAATGGCCACCCTAGTAAATATTGTGAACGTTACAGCGTTACGGTTTCGTTGTAAAAGTATTTTTTAGCATTAATGGAATAATGATGTAATGACGATGGAGGAGTTAAGTTGCGACATTGGATATGTTCTTCAGAATAGAGACTTTTCTGTGTTGCAAAAGTTGGTGTCGTATTGTTACAACATTCGTGCGAAAATTGCCGCCAAAGTTGCGGACGCAGCCACCTATGAAACCGGTAAGTCCGCAAAATGCATTGTAATTATAAAATTGAGCATTGTATCGAACATTAACGGAAAGTTATTTGCTCACCACTGTGATCGGTTTTAATTTCTGCGTGGAAACTTACTTATCTAAAACAGACTTGTTAAATAACTGTCTAGCGTTAGACATCGCACATGTTTACATCTGACGTCTTTTGGTCTAAAGTAAAACAAATATTTAATTATCGAATTATCCGATTTCATTACTTTATTTAAATACGTGCCCAGGATGTTAATATCACTTATGGACATTTTATATATTTCAACCATTGTTCTGTCATTGTATCCCATATTGTTGAAACATTATGGAGACTTTTATAGTTGAAATTCTCTGTATTATAGAAATTATCTTTGTGGGTTTATTTTTACTGTATTAAGAAGATCGATTGTGATAGTCGTACATATAAATGTATTTGTATTACATCTATAGAGTATTCGGAGAGCAGAACGTTGAGCGGTAACAAAATATCAGAATTGCAACAAACGATTGAATGTCTAAAGTCCGAAACAGACGCGACGAAGTTGCAGCAGAAAATAGTGGACAAAAAGATTAGCAATGCAATTAAGCGAGAAGGAGAGTTGAGAGAAGAAATAAATAATGCAAAATTGAAAAGAGATGACTTGTCTATCGAGATGGTTGACTTGCAACAAGGTAGAGTCTTACGAATGATTAAATAAACTTGTAACGGTTAAGGAAGAAGGTATTCCTGTTATAAACGTTTGACAATATTTATTTCAGAATATGAGCGAAAGAAGGAACAAAAGTTATTAACTTGGAATGCTATTAAGCGTGCCTGTTACATTTACAAGCAGTACCTGGACGCCCACATACAATTAATCGAAAATAAAGAATGTGATCATATAAAAATATCATTTTTTATACATGACGATGTCGCACGAGACAAATATTTTGCGTATTTATTTAAATCAAATAATCAATGGAAAGGTATGAAATTGACCATTCTTGGTTTAAAATATTATATTTATTAAATCAATGTCATAAGTATGCTGGACTAATCGTGTATCTTCCAGTGGAAAAAATTCAACCAGCACTCAAGGCGGAGCATTTTAACCATTTCGAGGGGATCGTTGACGTCTCTAAAGAATCAGAGGTTTCGGACGTAACCCTGTTTCTCTGTAGACTGAGGCATATTTTTCTGAAATACTACTCGAATGGAAAGTGACAACATGAGACCTGTTAATGCTAAGGGAAATATATAATTTTACAGTATTGGAACTGTTTTTTATAAGATTAAAGCCTTTATTAATAAAAACTAAGATACCTAAAACGCGTTGCTACTCATACAGAACTTAGAGCATTAAACACCGCAAACTTAACATCGGTACGATCTTATTAAAATATAGTGTTTATCATTAGTACAGTAATCTTCTGGTATTGTTACATATATTCTGTCGCGTCTCTCGACGTACTATCTGCTTAGAATTCGTATTAGAAACAGTAAACTGCTAATCACAGTGCGGATAAATTACTTAGGTACTAAAATTACAAACAGGTATCCACTTGATGTCTGTTTGTATATGGCACCTACGGAGATAGATTCATAATTATATTGGTGTCGCGGGCACGCGAGAATAAGCTTCGTTCGGAGTAAAAGAGCCGTGAGATTTTTCTAAAACTTTAAATACATGTTCATTTATTTATCAAACGAGTGTTATAAATATTCGTTTAATACTCAACAATTCGTTCTTTGCTTCTCGCGGCGTTTAATAATTCGCTTATTTAAAATACTTAACCGATAAATCATTTTGATTTCGAGTCCTAGCCGACGAAGCTAGCAGTCGTGCGTCAACAACTGTTTGTCCGCGCATATATTAAACAGTTACGTAATAATAATAATTCCATCTAATTTCTACATGAAAGGATCAAGATTACAGTTTTGTACGAAAGCATGATTTTTACGAGAGAAAGGAACAAAGCGAAGGCATAACGTTACAAGCAAAGTTTCTATAGGCGTTTCATCGGTATCGTTCTCTGTCGCTTCCGCCGAACGAAATTGGATCGTTTCCGACTGGCATTCAGCTGTCCGCCGAGGTGGAGATCTCCGGAGCTAAATTCCAAATCATTCATCTTCCCGCTTGCTCGCGTAACGGCAACTTCGAATGCCAGTGGCAGTTGCGTACGAAATTATTTGCGCGGCTTACTCGGGTACATGGAAAGGGCCAATTGATTATGTATGCATAGAAGCACGTTGATAACAATTCATCCCTATTGGCACGAGTTAACGAGAGGGTCAATTGATCGCCCACTGCCAATCAGCCCATATCGCGTACACAACGTAAAGTTAACAGATTTCACTTACACTATTGACCCGGCCGATCGTTCATTTACTCGATCATTCAAGAATTTAATTAAAGATCGAAGCCGCAGACGGGATGGGAATTGTCGATGGATTACGCTACGATGTAAAGCGCGATAGCCGTGTTCACGTTATCGAATCCATCCTCGGCTTTGATACGATTAACACCTACCGAGCAGACTTCCTCGTTAACTCCAGCATTTCTTTCTCTAACTGCTAGAAAGGACAGCTCTCGTGCCGATCATTTGCGTTGCGCGTCGCCGTCCTCTAGGCCAGATCCCAGTCGCGTCATCCGACACCGTTAACGAATAATCTAATATGCGATCGGAGCACGATGATCATGATACACGATACGTCGTACAAGCGTCATGGATATAATACTTTGAAGCGTGGATGATTTACGATGATCTCGAGTTCGATCGAATAAGCTACCCCTAGCGTACACTAAAGGCCGTTCTTTTCTTTTTTTTTTTCAGCGCAGCCTGTGCCGCGTGTTCGCGGTTGTCACGAAGGACGTTAATGGACCGTAGGTGGAAGCGGTTGATGCACGCGAATTCGAGTTCGAGGAGGATGTCGAGGGGTGTGTGACGTTCAAGAGTCAGCAGGATTAATGACTATTTACAGCGTGTAGTAATGTCACCTATTATACAACAGAGGCTCCAGTAGACACGTGCTAGACACGTACAATTTGCTCATTGTCCTCCCTCTTTCTTTCGCTCTCCCCTTTGGCGCGGCGCGTCCTCTCGCAGTCCCCGCGCCATTTCCTCCGCGCCAAACCCCGGGAACCGGTTCCCACCGTCGTAAAATATACCACATTCTCGCGATATGTGATCGAAGCTCGTTAAAATAAATATATATATCTCTCGTCGCTTAATGTCTACTAACGGGCGCGACGCGTGCACGTCCGTCGAGCGGAGGCTTACAGCCGCGGTACAGCGAACGGTGGGTCGGCCGTCGATCATCGTCAACGCGGAGTTACGCCCTACGATTGTCAGCGTCCATTTCATCGGGACTGGATCGGCGTCGTTCGCGTTCCGTGCTGCGTTACGAACGATGATTCCCCTTTTGCAGGACCGTCACCTTGAGATTCACGCGCGCAGGTCGAAGGAAGGAACTGAAACGTCCGTGTCGAGTCTGACGGCGAGGTCGCGGCAAGACCCACGATGCCCGTCTCTGCGAGCATCCGGTTCACATTCACGAAAACTCGAGTTCAATGACACCGTTCCTAGTGGCTTCGCAGGCGGGCGGCCGCGAATCGAGTGGCAACCCTTTTGCTGGACCGATCGCGGATAGGTCTACTCGAGGGTCGCGGCGAAGGAGACGTTCCCGCCGGATGCGGCCGCCGCGGCGGCCAGCAACAGCGTCGCCGGCAACGGCGGCAGAGGCGACGTCTGCTCCGTCGGCGTCGTGGTGGTGGTCGGGCAGTCGTTGGCCACGCCGTACACCTTGGCGTGGTTCACCTCGAGGGCCACGGTCAGATCCGCGAGCCCAGGGTCGCACAGCACTGGGTTGTCTGCAAACAGAAAAACAGATCGGGAGATTGCAAAGGGGAAGTTTCCCCGGTCTCTCGTCGCTTCGTTAGATATCCTCGAGCAGTGGCGGATTGGGTCTAAAAATATTGCTTGCCAGGAGTCACAATTATAAATTTTAGTGTAAATGTTAGTTAAATCGTAATATCTGTTTGGCTGTATATAGTAATGATATTGGTACTTCTATTATATTTTCAAGCTATTAAAAGGTCATTAACAGTTTTAACATATCCTCTGAAGATTAAAGGGGCCTACTTGCTACCGGGCAAGCTGAGGCCCTAGCCAGTCCGCTACTGGCCCCGAGAAGACTCCGGAGGGGTGGTGCAAATACTGGTGTTAAGACCAAGATTAGATGCAAGCTTGACGCTCGATTATCCGACAGGTGTTATCGAAGGAAAGTCCCATTAGGTCTGGACGAATGTCGATGACCATGTTTATGACAGATCTTTGTTTATGCGGCCGCTAAGACCGCACAAACACATAATCGTTGCGTTGCAAGTGGAATAACAAGAAGGCGACGGGCGTCGCGTGTCGCGGGTCGCTCAAGGTTCGGGCAGGGTTCGCTGGACGAGAGAACGTGGACAAGGAACAAGGGTATCCGAGGCATAATGGAACCGGGGCCAAGATAACGGGATTGGACACGATAACGGCGCCGACGAAAAACCGTATTATTTTAACAATAACAACAGACGGCCCAGCCGTCCTCGGTATACAATAAATAATACGAGATGGCGCCACGACGGGGGTTATCGCGTGAAACGTAACTCTTATAACAAAATAATAAATGCACGGCCCCGGAGGCGAACGGGAGCCACCGTTATTATCAGCCGGTCATTTATTTTCTCCCGACAACCGGCCACACTCATGACCCGTCCCTCCCTTTCCGTCCCGTTCCATCTACTTCAGCGCCCGTCCATCCTCGCGACACTTTAACGACGTGTTTATTAATTAGAAGCTGGCGCCCATTCAACGCGCCTGTCCGTCGCTCTTGGCTATCCTTTGCGAGGGTGGAAGCAAGCAGAGATCGCGGCGCGCCCATTGCATCGTGTACTTAATCGATTTATTCCGTCGCGAGTAAGCGCCGCGCCGGCCAGACGATTGCGCGCATTAACGCGCGAGCCTCGATACGGTTTCTTTTCGCTGTCTTTTTCCTTGTTTGCAAGCAGAACAAGCTTTCGATCGTGACCCCATCGGCGGGGAGAGGATTTTCGCGTGTCGCTCGCCGGTTGGCAAGCAGTGGCTCGCGCATTTCGACGATCGTAGAATCTATTCGAAGGGCACTATTCATTACGGACTTTTGCTCGACGATGGTCAAATGTACCTACGCCATTAAACACCGCCACGGTATAATTTCTGCAGAGGAACTGTTCCGCGTTCGAGCGCGTTAAATGATGAAGAAACGCGAGGTTTGTTTAAACAAAGACGCGGAGTCGCCGATAGCTTCCAGTTTGCTCAAGTACGTGTTAGTTTAAAAGAGCAAGGCAAACACGATTCCATTCGTCGCCGGCGAATCGGCGATTCGGTAACGGCCGTGTAATCCGAGCGCACCTGTGTTTGCATGTGACTTCCGTTTTACTTTCACGCCTCGCTGGCAATTCCTCTGGCCCTTATCAATCGTCGTTACGGCTCATTAGGCAGGTGGGCCACGATGCCCTACTGAATTTTCCACAAGGCTCTTTTTATCGCCGGCAAACACGACGGTTACGCAGTGCCTTCCCGCTGGGACGGGCCCGCGGACGAAGGCGGGTTGGCGCGTGGTTTCGCTCACCTTGAAGGTATATACGAAGAACATCTTGGACTCCGTGGACGGTGCAACGCGTGTTCATCACGAGCTCCGGCATCAGGGTTCGTATCCGATTCGCGCTGACGTCCGCCCAACAGAGCAGCGGAAACCCGCGGAAGTCCCTCTCGGACAGGGTGACCAGCCGGTTGTGGGACGCGTTCAGTTCCTCCAGGGAGGGAAGCCACGTCTAAGTCCGCAACACAACATTGCCGTGTTAGGTAGGTGGTGCCCGTTGCGTAAAGAGAAATAAGGAAAAAGAAGGCGCCCCGTAGGCAGGGGTTGAAACGGTTCCGAAAATAACTGCTTCCAACTGTTACAAATAGGGGAGATCGGGGTAGATTGTAACAAAAAAAGTTTTTTCACATTGCTTTTCCTAAAGTGTTTCCTCAATCAGGAAATAATTTTCGTGATTTACTACTTACATAGGTATGTGGTGAACTGATTGCGGGAATGTACGTGATAATATATTGGACACTTATTGTTAGACACCTAGCTTCATCTTAAACAAACCTGAACCTTTGTTACAATGTGCCCCAGTCCGGGGTAAATTGTAACTCATCTGTTTTGCTTATTTAAATAAAAATATGAACACAACTGAACACAACATTTCTAAAAAATATAAATGAAAACACAGATCATCATTAAACATTTGATATACCTACATGAGTTGAACAATCATTGTTTGAATAAGCAATAAAGATAAGGACTTTTTTCGAAAACCATTTGTCGCACGAGAAAAAGTAATAGAACAAAAAAGATGCTTCTTGTCCGGGTCTACAACTTTTGTTTGACATATTTTTTTATTTAATCAATAACTTGGAAGATGTTATATAAAGTCGACTTCGCGAGCTGTTAAATAATGATTTAAATGTTTAAGGGCCCAGGGGCACCCTTTCCCGTTATCCGATCGAGCTCAAACTTTACAGGGATTTTTTTTTAATTATTTGGAACCATTGTCAGGGGTGCCCCGAAGAAAATCTTGAAAAAAAATTTTACCAAGAGTAAGTTAGAACCACCCTATTCTACACATAATCATGTGTCTGCAAGCAATTTCGAGCTAAAAAACGCGATAATTATGCACATGGCCAAAAACGGTACATCTATCCTAATTGAAATAAAAGTGATAAGACAAAATTTACTTACGTGCTTTAAATTCTAAAATTCTGTGCTATGACCACAAAATGGATACATAACGCTCGTTTGTATCACTAAAACCGGTGGTAATATCGTTAAGCAGCTCTCGCATGCTCTGGGTTACCAAATTTGTCGTTCAAAAGATTTTACTTATGTTACAATTTACCCCGGTCTTACCTATATCGGTTTTATAGAGTTTCCTGAAACCGAAACCAATATACGCCAGAGCCTTTTTCACTCGTGGCTGTTTCAAGATTATCTCGCTTCTTATAACTGTTTCAAAAACCGAAACCGATATCATAACCGTTTCCAACCCCTGCCCGGAGGTAGTCCGTCGCGGAGCATAATCGAGTTAACTCGATGCCATACCTCCGACGTGTCTTCAAGAGTGGTGAGCTCGTTGTGAGAGAGATCGAGGACTTTGAGACCGTCGAGTCCCCGCAAGTCACGCGACCCGATCGTCGGGCCCAGAGCGTTGTGACTGAGATTCAGCCTCTGCAGCTCCTTCATCCCCAGGAACAACGAGCCGTCCAAGCTCCGTAGCTCGTTGTGCTGCAAACGCATGTCCTGAATATTCCCGCCCGCCGTTTCCTCCCCTTCCTCCTCCACCAGGTTCTGCGAAGGTGACGGGAACATTTAGAAGAGACGCGCCTCGACGGTTTAAAATTTAGAACGGAGGTAGCGAAGTGCCGTGCACGTACCTCGGAGGGTGTCCTCCCTCTGTGAAGCCTCGCGATCCTGTTGTTCGAGAGATCCAGCAACCGTAGCTCGCGCAGCCCGCGGAGCGACGCGAACGAGAACTCCCGGAGCTCGTTGTGCGTCAAGTTCAAGCTCTTCAAAGACCTGAGAGGGTAAAGGACACTGTTGCCCCCGTTCCCATCGCCGTTAGCACCGACCCCGCCGCCCAGCGATTTCAGAGAATTATGCCCGAGCTCGAGGGCCTCCAACATCTCCGCCTCTATGAAATCTTCCTCTGTCAACTGAGGGAACACATTTTCCTTCCGATATTCCTATGTACCGCCATTCTCAATTTCTTTGCTACAGGGTGTTTTCAGCGCTTACTGTTTGACGATGCTAATTAAAAGCTCTCTGTATGTTTCACAGGCACTGACGTTTGGAACGTCCAACGCCTGGATCGGCTCTATCTCTACGTTTTATCTACGATTTATCAATCTTTCGTTACCCGCGCCCTATTTTATAACATGCTGACCCGCGCGTTTTACTTTTTTCCAACATCACGATCTTATAGTGCTTTCTTTAAATTTTTAAGAATACGACTTCCCGTTAAAAATAATTCTATATTATAAAATAAAAAGCGACGTAGATTGCCTTTAAATAAAAAAACAGAGTAAAGGAATACGATTAGAAATAAGTATTGCTCTGTAAGTAGGTGCTCAATGGCCGTAAGTAGGTACATCCAGGCTGAAAGACTGGAGTAAAGAGGCGAGGATTTTTCATAAAGTGCAGATGGCAGAAAAAAAATAATTCACAACTATTGTACTTTTCGCAGCAGCGCGGGTAACGAAAACTCAACCGTCCCCAACCGTCCCGTCGAGATTGTGATTACAATAAGTACACCCAAGGGTTGAACGCGACAGCGTCGAGATCGATCATGCGAGAAAAGCCAGTGGAGCGGGATATACGACGAAGACCAGCGTATACCCGTCGGTTTCAATAAAGATTTAATCCGCAGGACGGAAGTGCGCGACATAATAATTACGTTAGGATGCAGTAATTGGCTTAATGCACGGAACACTGGACGAACGCCTCCACGCGTTATCATGCCCCGGTATCGTGCGCCTGCACTTTACGCGTGCATCCGCGTGTTTTACAGCGCGGCCGTCGCGTTAACACCGACGTGGGATCGCGGATAATCCGCCGTATTAATTGCGAGCACTATTTACTTGGAGTTGGCTGGAAATTATTGACGTTCCCGATAGATAGCCGGGCCGTCCGCGGATCGTTTGCACGCGCTCGATAAGATATAAAAAATTGCGGAAGCCATGCGCGGGGATAACGGATTAGCAGGGCGGAATTACCTCTTGCAGATCGTTCTGCGAAAGCTCCAGGAACTTCAATCGTCGAGCTTTCTGCAACGTGCCGTCCAGGCTGCGGATTTTGTTGCGGTGGAGGTAGAGGCTCTCCAAGCGATGCAGATAGCGGAATTCCGCGGGCGGGTGAGTGAGCTTATTTTCCGCGGCGTGGACAAACTTCAAGTTGTGCCCGGAGGACGGCAGCTCGCCGTCCAAGGATGTCAGCTCGTTCGCGTTAATTAGCAGCCACTCCAACTGATTCAGATCCCTGTAACAAAGTTGCGCCACGTGGATCGCGTGCCTTTCGCTCTCGAGGAGTTTAAAACAGATCGAATTATACGCTCGCTCCGTGTCCAGCGAATGCGACGAACAGCGAAATAGGTACATTATCCAATTGAAACCTCGAGGAGGTACCGTTTTCTGAGACACGGCAGCTCCAGGCACACGTTACCACTAGGGTTGCCATCCGTACTTTAAAATAAAGCATCTTACGTTGTCGTACATAAATGTACTCTACACTTTTGAATACCAATAAAGTACGCGGGATGAGAGAAACAAGGCCCCCCTTAATTTAATAAAGACCAAATTATTTACGGGTATATTTTAATATGAATATTGAGTGCAGTAATGCCATTGAGTTATTTAAAAGTGAGAAAAAACTCGCTTTGTAATGCTAAAAGCAATCAGAAATATATTTGGAAGAAATAAAAACTAAAAAGATCAAAAAGTACTTTCAATTTTTTCGAGCGTACTTTTCTCCAGGAAAACAAATTTGCGTTATTTCCCTGTAAAGAATCCCGTAATCATCATATAAATCCCGGAGTGCCACACATTTCAACACGGAGATTCGAATATAAACTCGGAGATGGAAAAAGCAAGAAAAAGTTCTTTCAAGCTCACACAATTCAGAATTAAAAAGTATAATAAAATTGATACCACTGCATAATACCACAATTTCTTATTACCTCATTTTTTTCTACAACTCGAAGATTTGTTTCAGTAAAAACCGGAGGGGTGGCAACCCTGGTGGCAACCCTAGTTACCACCGAGAAGTACGCTTCTTTTCCGCAGAGCTTCGTTAAAAGAATAATATAGCGAAGCCGGTCAGTATTAATAACAAATATTCAAATCATCAAGGTCGTTCCTCTCGTAAACGAAGCTCCGCGTGCAAGAAGCAGCGCGCCGTCGTTCCCATTGAGTTCCAGGCGTAGAATCACTTTCCTCTTAATTGCCCCCGGTATTCCACGTACGTACAACGCGAGCTTACACGTATGCTTGATCGTTCGATCGTCCTAAGAACTGCTCGTCGCATCAGCGACGAGTGGAGCCAATTAAATAAGTGGCACCGTCAGAACCGTAAACAAGACGTCCGGATACGTTCTAACGTGAGCCGTCGCGAATTGGACGCGAATCGTTTTCAGCAATCTAAGCGTGACTGGTGCACCGGGCGAACTAAGATACTGTCGTACCGTAGGGTCCGATTCAGGCTTTGCAAGTGATTCCGACCGACGTGGAGGTGCTTCACCAGCGGCGGCAACGAGCCAGGTACCATTTCCGAGATCGCATTTCCGGCTATGGAGAGGTGCTGCAGCGTCGGGTTGTACTGTAAATCAGATGTCGATAGGGGGGGGGGGGGAATAAGAGCGCGAGGTCTAACGTTGCGCCAGACGTCTTCGCTGCTCAAAACTGGCAGCGTTTCATCGCACGCGAAAATGGGACAGCCCTTTGAGGGGGATCGTATTTAACGGCGAGGACGAACGTGATTAAACCTGAGGACGCGCAACTTTTAATCGGGGGAGTAGCAAATGCGCGGGTGAGCTGTACGTGCGAGCGGATTACTGAAGCGGGCATTGCCTACGCAGCTGGAATGCTGGAAGCGCGTGCGTGTCATGCGGTGTTCCATTCCATGGTGGCGGACGCATGCATGTTATACAATTACGCATGCACTCGCGGAAACCAATCAATTCGAATCAGCGCGGTTCAGCTGTTTACCGCGCCGCGATAAGCATTCTTCTCCCCCGTGATACGATAACACGGGCATTATTGTTACGTCAGAATTATCTGTATCAGAATTATCTCTCCCCCCCCCCCCTCCCTCCATCCTGCCTTTCTTTCCCGCGCGAATACGCGACGACGGAGTCGGGTCGGAGCGGTTGATTTGCCGTAACGCGCGCGGACGGCTCGCGGATTAGTAAGTTCCAGTGCAACGCAGTGACTCCGATTTCTCTGGAAGAACCGATAGCGTGGGGGGGGGGGGGTGGGGGGGAGGGAGAGTCGGTTATGTAAGGCGAACAGATTATTCGCTATTGACCGTTGCTGTTAAGGGAGTTTGGAGCGCTCGAGGCAGAAAATGTCGCGATGTGAAGCCGAAACCGTATCGAAGGTAACGAGAGCTTTCGCGTGCTTGTGTTATTTTTTATCTGTTTTAGTTAGCGAAACGTGTGGCAAACAGCACGAGGCGGCGGTGGAAAAAGAGTCTCGTAAGTAGCACGAATCGCCTGGAGAACGATTGGCCGGACAATTCCCTGCACGTGGTCAGTCACGTGCGCGTGAAGCGCCAGGGAAGCCCCACCAACCTCGCTGTTCGCCGTCTTCCTCTCTCCGGGATGAATTGTTCGTTCATACGTCGGCTGCGAGTAGATCGCCGAGTCACGCGTGAAACGTGCTTAGATGCAAACGCTTCTAGCTCGGCCTGTTGATTTTGCACGAAAGAAAAGAAAGGCAGGTGCGAAGAGAAGTGAACGCGCGATCGTTGCTTGTAACACGAGGCTGATTAATCATATTAACCCGATTTAATTAACACGGCGCTTCCTGTTCTTTCTTAATTCCTAAAACCAGGGTCTGCTCTGCAGAATCTCGTTACAGTCCGCAGCCCCTGATCCCATGCTTCCCTCGTGTCCATGCAACCAGAACCGGATTGCCCAAGACGCTTCATGTATTCCACAAGTTATTCGGCTCGAGCGAGATTAGATTCAATCGGGTCGATAAATGCATAACTCGAAAGGCGTCAGCGGTATATGTATAACGGTCAAGAAAGGTTACATCAACGGTCGTAATTGATCGTCATTAATGGCGCGCTCATATTCTTCCTGTTTATGAGGTATGTACTCCGTACGGGCGATCGGCGTTACGATTACCGTTTGTTGCCGTTTCATCCGCGTGTCCCGTTTCTTCTGCTCGCGTTTCACGTGTGGAATAGCTTGAATTCCGCCTTTGCAACCCGCCGAATCGCGGGCGTACAATATGTATATGCCAGCGCCCGCTGGGGCGCCTCGATTTTCGAACTTGCCGATTGAGGACCTTAGTAAGAGAGGCGCAGCTCCGTATTTATCAACTTCGAGTAAATTGGAAAAAATTATTGCTTCGACTTAGTATTAAAAAGGGAACACTAATAAATAGTAGTTATTAAGTGGATAAGCTTTGTAATTCTATTTTTGGCGAATTTTTCACGTCTGGAGCTGTCCGAAATAAAAATATAAATATCAACGATGTAGAATTTTTTACGTGTATCACGCGTCATAATTAAAAAACTGTAAAAAATGGAGTTGCATTCCCTGTTGCTGCAAGCTCCTGAATTGGAAGTTCGAAGATCGGAGGGAAGGGTTAGTGGTTAGCGAAGCAGGTTTTTCTGCATACACGCGCATACCTTAAAGTCATCCGAGTCTATACGGCTTATCCGATTTCTGCTGAGATCTAGGGTCCGCAGCAACGAGAGGTGCGACAGAATGTGCCTCGGTATAGACGGTACCTCGTTATCCGCGAGACTAAGATACTGCGTTCTTCCCAAACCCGCGAAAACATCGCCGTCTACGAACCTACAAAACATCAAGTCGCTTCTTTATTTCGATTACTTAGTGTACGATTGGCCAGGACTCGCTGGGCTCTACACGAGATAGAGTAGCAACGGAGCCCGGCACAGGAATCTCGTGAATGCCTGCACGAGAAATGCAAAGGAGACTCGTTACGCAAGAGGATACACCAATCGCCTGTTAGCGACGCGTTCCCTTGATCATTCGAATCGCGAGACTGTTGAGAGTACGATTGTTACGGACGATTAAAATCTCTCGATAGCTGTCGCGTTGATCGCCCGAGATAATCGCCGAACGCGGGAAATTAGAATCTCCTCGCCCTCGAGAGATTCGGTATGCCATCTCTCGATAACGCGTTATCATCGCCCGGCAAGCATTTATCATCGATCGCACGGCGAGCAACATGTGGCCGTTGTAAACACACGGCCGACAACAGCCGCACAATCGATTTCGAATTATCAGGAGTGTAACGAAGTTATCGCCGATTGTCCTAGTCCCGATCGAAACTAAACAGATGACATTATCACAATTAATTCGAAGGAATATACCACTAAGGTTGAATCCAATAACACAGACACGCGTTTTTCTACGTACTCCCTGGGATATTTGTCGCACTTTTCACTCGTGCTAATCAAGGTCTCGATAAGTTGAACATTGGCTTGTATAAACTAGATAGTTCGTTATGAGAATAACATAGAGCAAGCTTCTTAGGGCCTCTGCGACAGTGGAAATTAAAACGTCAGCCGATATGCTCGTTGGATTTTATTCCCGCGTAATCTCATCCGCCCGTCCGCGCTGCGAATCTTCATCGCGATAGAAACCCGATGAAACAATCGTGGCGTCGGAGCTGTAGGCGAGCGCGCGGTCATTATCGTTCGATTATTCACATAACGTTGGCTCCCGCAGCATTTCGTTATTTAATTATTCCGAGACGATAAGCGCTAGGGCCCGTCGATAACTCGCCTCGAAGAGGTCAGGCACGATTAAGATTTCATTCTCGCGCCCGATCTCGCCTCTTTCTCTCTTCTTCTCGCCTCTCGCGGGAAGACGCATTCTCGATGATCGTTCGCCACGTCAAGGACTCTCGTTTTCTCTCATCTCCGCGAGCGGTGCATCGGGATAATCAAGGAAGACCAGTGCTAGTGCCTTTGTGTCGGTCTCTCTAGAAATATCGCGGCTCATGATTCCCGCCACGTTTATCCCTAATCAGGAGATCGGCCTTAAAACCGCGAGATTGCATAGATTACTATCGATGCATCACGAACGAGTTCCGAATCATTTGCGCCGAGCCCTGAACAAAGAACGACGCTTGCGGCCCTCCTTTTACGGTGATTTCCGATGGCTAGGATTCAACTCGATCAGCACAATGTAGTAACTTTCTATAGGTTGTAGGAATTTCGAAGGTCGATTTTCTGTATCGTTATCGGCACATTATTTAATACATTATCGTTAGTAGTATAAAAATATATAAAAATAAAAACTGTCATCTGTAAGATAAATGATTATGACGATTATAGTAATTACTTTGGATAGCAGCGTACGTGTCTGAACGGAGTAACACATAATATAAATTAAAGGACGCCACTGCCCCACGAAGCGCTGTTCGCGTGCATTTCGCCCAATGGCTACTATATGATTCCTGCCGCCCTGCACGTTAGGTACGTGTAACCGCCGGTTTGCGAAATAATTACACTAATTGAAGCCGCTTCTTTGTTATATACAAACATCTTTATTCAATGCTCGCAACATCAGACGATGACCTTTTGTAAAGATATTGTCGTTCGTATCAATGCATAGTGGTGTGTTTACACGCGTGCTCTTCTATGAGCCTTGAATGACGAATGTTTGCGCGGAAATACCTGGCGTAATTACTTTCTGCGCCGCTCGTGTACGCGCACGGTCCCGTTGACTTCGTCTTTCCTTTGTCCGGGCTCTCTTTGTATCTCGTACTTTACGAAAGCTGTCTCGCAGGTGACCAAGGAATTTTACCGACAGGCAACGCGGGATGTTAACATTGTAATCTGCGTAGCGCAGGCGTCCACTCTGATCGTTTACAGCAAAATCCGCTTCCCTTGACGTGGACCTGTGTCGAGCGATCTTTCCGACACGCAAGCTTTATCCGCAGATCTTTCTCGAAGAAGCGCACTTTCCAGCGGGACGGTACACAAAGTTGCGGCGATCGGGCGGTCGAGTAAAAATGCTGGATTTGCGTCAACAGTGAAAACAGTAAACACGAAGAGCGGGCGAGAAAATAGCGAGGGGGAACAGTTTAGAGCATCTACTTAGAAACGCGTACGCTTCGTTCGATCGGAGCTTCTGCATGCGTGGTTAGAGTAAGCGTGGACTGATACCACTTATCCGCGCGTCACTATCGTCGCGTCACACGATTTTCTCCATCGACGCTCGCGAGGGAGCTGAAAGAAGTTTCCTTGGTTTTGCATCTGGTTCCCTGTAAAACCTTTGTTTCGGAGCGATAGGAGAGACGGAGTCTGATCATCCAAATGCGGTCTAACGGGACCGCTAAACATGTGAACGAAAAGAGAAGAGGCGCACCGGACACCGCGGTTTCCAACAACTGTCTAACCGAGAGAATGAGAATCTCATTGATAAGATACAGTCGCGAGTTCCTGGAATAGCGAAGAGGAAGTATAGGTAACAGCCTCAGAGACACTTGCGCGACGGGTGTAAGGAGTGTGCTCGCTCCGTGACACGCGGCCGATAAAGCCGCTAATAAAGAAAAGGGAGATCACCGAGTCACGAATGAACGAACGGCGAGGAGATACGACTTCGGTCGCGAGTCGGGCTCGCAAGCGTGCCAAACTTACACTCACCCTAGATGATCGTGGTTGAGCTCGAGCCTGGTGATGGACATCCGCAGCTCTTTGAAATCGTGCCGCGATATATCCCGCAGATTCGAATGGGACACCTTAAGGGTGATCTGCTGCTCGGCGGTGAACTTGCCCCTCAACGCCCCCGCGACCTGCTCGAATGAATCCATTCGCTCGCACACCACCTCGATCCGTTCGCCGTGTCCATGGTGAGCAGCATTGTTCGCGGTGTTTGCGGCGGCCGCCGCGACCGCGGCCGGGTTGATAACGGTACTAGAGAACTCCTCCTGCCGGCAGGTGCACGGGCTTATCTCGCGGCGGACAGCGCAATGAAGGCTCGTGCTGGCCGCCAGGCCCAGCAGCGTGTAAAACAGGCCGGACATGGTGGTTGGGACACGTCAAGGCGCGACCGCGACGATCACCATCCAAACGGCCAGTAGAAAGGTCCGCGCTCGTGGACAGGGGTGATCTGAGCACGGGGCCGCACGGACCATGCGCACCCCCTTCGGAAAACCAGCCACCTCCTTGTGCCAGTGGCGAGCGGCGGCTCTGTTTCCCTGCCGCTGTCACCTGCCGAGTACTTAGCCGCCAACGGAGTAGCACGGCGCGCGGCGACACACAACTCGGTTGTCCAAGTGTAGTTTTCCACTGGGTCCGGGGCCGGAGGCGGGACGATACGCCCCGCGAGGGGAGTTCGGGTGTCACTCGGGTGAACTTGAACGATGAACTGTATCGCGCCTGTGCTTCCAGGGAACCACGCGGGGTTACAACAGAGCTTTGCTAGCGGAAGGCTAGCGGACGGTAGCGAACGGAGCGTTGCAGGAAAATTACGGCTGGGGGTTGGAGAGGGCTGCGTTATCGAGAACCCCGGGATAAGACACGCGACCACTGTTGACCGGCACCAACCGCAGACTGACACTGGCCGGACACGGCTGACAGCTACGTATTATCTACACTGTCGCGATCCACACCCCGTCCGGGTTATATGCGCGTATACATTCTGTAGGTGTGTATGCGTGCTCACTGCTGAAACGCGGGTGAAAGCTGGCTGCTGTGTGTCTATCTCCGTTTTTCTCTCTTTCTTTTTCTCGTCCGTGCCGGACACGAAGGAGGCTTATCGTCGCCAATGGGCCCTCCTCTTGGCGCCACGAACGCGGCAACGGCATTAAGCCGCGGCGCGCCGCGCGAGACTTACTTATAGTCGCAACGTCGTGCCGTGGCGCGGCGCGGCGCCTCCGGGAGGGACCCCGGCTCCTCTCAGGACTCGGACATTATGCGCGTACGCCAGCCACTCTTTCTTTCTTTCGCCATCTCCATCCACCCCTTGGCCGTTTCTTATCGGTCACCGTCCATCTATTTAGCTCCCGTTTCGCTCAAACGGCCGGCCGGAAGCTCCAAGCGTGAAACGAGCAGAGGTTGCTCCCTTCGCTTCCCTGCACCGTCTCTTCTTGCACCACGTACATCGTGTCGGACCAAGGGTTGCATCGCGAGGGCCCTCCTCTCCGCCACCGGCAACGTTAACCAGTCTGTCAGGCGGAGGGTCGGTGTCCACCTCTGCGCTGTCACCTCTCCTTCAACCACCCACTATTACGTCTTTCTGTCGTTCTGTTTTCTTCGACAAAAGCGCCGGGCCACGACTGGCGTGTTAACGTTTTCACGCAAGACGCCAGGAGAAGTCCGTGCCGGCGCGCTGCATACTTATGCGAACGCGGTGTTTGCACCGATAACGAGAGCATTGCTCAACTTTTGACCTTTGCTTAGCCGCTCCGGGGTCCGCAGGCTGAAAGAAAATACCAGATAATTCGCTCGTAGGTCCGTCTCTTTCTTTTTCACTTCGTCCCGTCTCCCTCACGCCTTGGCATCTTCTCTGGTTTATCTCGCTCTCGCTCTCCTCCCGTCCTCGTTCCTCCGTCTGCAGTAGCTAGTAGACACATACGATCGGCACTCGGACCTCGTAAACGGCTGATACCTTGAAAGCAAAGTCGCATCGCATACCGTATCGCCGTGATTATTCAACAATCGAAGAGGCGAGGAGCCGCGTAATCCCTCGCGCACCTCAAGCCGTTCTCACTTCATCGGCATACGAACGGTGACGTTTATGATCATTGCTCCCGCACGCGCACGTAAATTATTATTTTTCACGGGAACGGTTCCGCGCGGCCTGTGAAAACTCATTTCCGCGCCATTCCCTCGCGCGTAACGACGCTCATTCGGGGTACGTAGGTATTTACATTCTGAGTGCCCACGCAAGTTCGCCGGCGTTGTAACGCGCGTGTTTATTTTAAAGTTACACGCGTGTAAGCGACGCGTGTTTATTTGCGGCGCATGCATGCACATCTTTCTTCTCCCCCGATCGAGCTTGTTCGCATGGCGAGATGTCCGTCACCCTTTTCTTTGGGACCCGCTCCGGGGCGAGGCAGCGTCCTTTAAGTCTCCCGCGAGAGGCGGTTGACGGATATCGGGGGGGGGGGGGGAGGGGGAACGAACAGTTTAGAACGCTCCTGGAATGCTAGCTCCATAAAATTTCTGATCCCCGTCGTCGTCTCGCGGTGTCGTCGTTGACATCTTTCAGCTAACTTTACAAACTTTACGAGCCATTCACGACTCCGCAAGACTCATAACTGGAGCCTGCACCTGCTCCCTTTCAGGATTCAAATAGATCTGCGACTGCATCCTGTAAGCAATATCGACAGTTCTACCAGTGATCAGAAGATGGGTAAAAAATTTTGTTTACGATATTATAATTGTTCGCCCATCTTTGCCAGTGTTAAACTCTGGCATGCGCGAACGAGGCTGCTAAAGTACCTGCTAAGAGTGGAGGCAATAATTTGGATAGGTAGGTACTCCACTCGTCACGTCACTTTTACACGACGCAGAAGCAATTCTTTCTCCTCTCGTTACGTTATTGATTAACTGGCTCTGGCATTCAATCGAACCGAGACGCTTTAATAAATGAGAATAAGCGCCCCATTATCTGGAAACCGCGCAGCTTTCTCGTTTACTTGTAATTAATAGTCGTTACGGGATCACTGGAATCATAAATCCTCCCTGGACGCTCCCCTTCGTTCATTGTAAACTGATACCGATTAATGACCGGCCTCGGCGATCGGTCGCGTCTTCTTGGATCATTGAAGCGAAGGCAAATATTTCACGACCCCCGTACCGCGTGTCCGCGGGCCGGCCGGTCCGGGGGTGGGGATCACCGTGAATTCCAACCGCCGTGTGTCACGCTTTTCCACGGCCAGTGGTGAAGAAAAGTGCTCGGCCGGCTCCGATCATTAATGATCCATGAATGCCGTATCGCGGCCGTTCTATCGGCCGAAGACGAGTATTAAATGGATCTCGCCTTGGCCACAAGAGAGGCGAACGGGAGCAGTTGAGCGGAGCCCGGCCTCGATGTAGGGCGAGGCAATAAAAGAAAATGGGAAAGCCCCCGACACGCGGGGAGAAATGAAACAAGACGTTTCGTAATTGATAGCCGGTATCGGCCCGTTTCGATTGCTTTTCATCGCTCGCTCGCTCGCCCGCAGCCGCGTCCGTTTCGCGAGGCACCGCCGCCGCGCGGCGACGATTATATCATCGTCGATAACGAAGACAATGCGCTTCGATTCGCGGGCACGATCAGGCTGGATGACGATGCTCTTCCCGAGAACCGCTTTGTCCCGAAACACGGTGCGCACCGGTGGAAACCGGTCATCTTAACCGCGTACCGGTGTCGTGCAAACGGGACGAGGACAAATCGTTGTCCCGCGTCCCTCCCCCCCCCCCCAAACCCCTCCCTCTACCGCAGCCCCGCGCGGTTGCAAATTTGGGACCCGTGGCCGCTTTTAATATGAACGAGCTGGGGGGCTGGGAAGGGTTGCCGGGGGTTGGGGGAAAAGAGGGGGGGGGGGCGATTGCAGGGGAGGAGAAGGCACGAGCTCCGATGCGGAGGGACTTAACTCGATGTGTTAGTTAACGAATGCGAGAATGCGGCCTGGCGCCAACGCACACGCACGCGCCCGACGTGTCACGCAGTGTTCGCCTGCTACCGGCCTCGGTATATTGGTTTATATCCCTCCCTCTCCCAGCTTCCCTGGATCTCCCTGTTGCATAGCTCCGAGACACGCACGCCAGCTCCTCGTTTTCTTCGCCGTGGAACAGAGACCATCGACGACGACGAACGGAGGGACGAGGATGGGAGTTGAGGCAGCATCCAGTAGCAGTTTCGAGTATATAGGGGCATTAAGGTGACACGAGATAGCCGATGTCCTGCCGGCCTCTCGACATTCTTCGGAGGGCTCGCTTGGGGCCCGGTATTTGGAGCATGCCGATCGCGCCGCGGCAGGGTGGCGGGACCGGCTAATCGATCGGCCCGATATCTAAGGCTTGGTTCAATGGGATCGCGCTCGTAGCTGCAAATACACTGTATCGAGGTATCCGCAATCGCGTAACTTGCGGAGTTCTTACTTGGTACCGTTCGCCTCGCTTAGGTGTAACCCTAGACGTGCGTTCTGGAAATTAATATCCCCCTCTGTCGAATTTCATAGGCGTGCGACTACTCGTTTCTATCGCCGATCGTTGAATCCGCGAGACTATCGATCGAGCAGATAATCCAGAAGCCGACGGTCGTGCATCTCGAGCCGCGTCGGGGTCGCTGGTTAAAAACGGGAAGCTCTCGAGCGCCGAACAGCGGGATAAGTACCTGAATCAAGGAGCGATTAATTCAAGTGTCTGTTGCGGCATATGTTTCAATTCGTGTATCGATCATAGCAAACATCGCTAAGGCGCATTCTCCCGTTCCTTTCATTTCCTCTCTCCCGGCATCCGGCCCTCGATCCGATTCTTCTTGCTCCCCCCCTTCTTCGCGTCTTATAGTTATTGTTCGTGATAAAGAAAACGAGGCGAGATAAATTAACGCTAGTAGAGCGGCAAAGCTCGCGCTGCTAAAGTAAGTTAAGTACCTACTAACGGACAAGACTGCGAGGCATGCTAAATCGAGATAGCTACATCATTACGAAGCTGCAACTCAGCCTGGCGCCTCTCTATTTCTTGCTTCATAGGGCCAACATGTAACCCTTACTTCTTCTGCCGCTACATCGATACACAGCGGTCTTCATCTGCCAAATACCCGCTGTCCCGATCTGCAGCGTAAACTACACGCCTCGCGCCTCAATTGTTTTTTTTTTTTTTAATTAATAAATGATTAACGAGCCGCTCCAAGATCTCCATAAAATCTGCTTCGTACCTTCGGCTCGCTTTCTACGAATTAATATAACCGAGCGAGCATTCGCCCATACGTCGCCGGAGACACTGTTCCCAACGTGCTGGTAGAGCCGGTGTTGGAATTTGAGGATACCGGGGCTGCTGGCCGCGAGAGAGAGGAGGGAGGAGTAATGATACGTGTAGTGTGTAAATATTGTGTATTTTTTTAGAAACGTTGAGAGCCCCTGGCGGTGTGTGTTTATGATGGGATTTAAAGGAGCATCTCTCTTTCCTTCCTCCGGCACGGCCACGGGCGAACCTCTCGGTTTTTCAGTTCTATCAGTCTTATTGGGCGTTTTTCTGCTCGGACGCCGGGGCGCCGGGGCCCGCTACGGTATGAGACGGGACGCGCCGTCACTTCCTGCATACAAAACTGAAGCGCCATTAACATTCTTCTGCGGTGCACGATCGGCCGTATTATCTTCTACCGATATAAGTCTATACACGTTTATTGCGCACACAGAGGAGGGCCGGTGTACACACGCACACCCGTGTGGCTCAGTCGATGCCCTAATCTGAATAATGCGATCGGCCTGCCATGAGTCTTCTCCGCTTCTCTTTTTCATCCTCCCGTTGGATCACGCGATGTCCGTGCCAGACCGATCCCTCGATTTCGATGTGCGGAATACGGATGCCACGGTAGCGCGCACCGAATCCATCCACGCCTCCGCCGAAAGGGTACGTCGATCCGTGCCCCTGCGGACCGATCCACGACACAGATCTCGCCACCAGTTCTTCGGATTGATGCTTCCTGGCGAGATCCCGAGGGACGTTGAAATCGAAAACGTGACATTTCGTAGACGTTGTTGCCACAGCCTTGTCCTTCGTTCCCACCCTATGCATTTAGCGATTAAGGTTGGTAATCATTTTAAGTTGGGATTGGAATATTAATTAATAATATTCTAGAATTTATTATAAGTAATAAATTTGGATTATTCGTATGCCCCGATTTAAAGCTTCTAAGGCAATGTGATTACGGGCATTATTTGCATTATTGTCATACTAGCTTTATTACTCGGTTTCGCCCGAAATTTAGATCTTTTTGCGCTTACTTCTCTGCTTTTGTTTCTTTTAATTATTTTTCTTTTATATTTCCTATTTATTTGTTCTATGCTTGTGTGACTGTGATTTGTACTTTTTATAACAAAAGGTTTATCCCGTTGATATACTTAAAAATAAAAAATAAAAATTCTGATTTTATAAAAACAATTTTTTTTTTTGAAAATGGTCACATTCCTCTGGATTAGTCAGGCATAATGAGCTGAGGCACATTTCGTGATCCCAGAGTTTATCGTTCGAAAGTTTTTAGGAGGCAGCCAACACATAAACACACATACAGAAGCTTACTGCTTTATATGTGATTTAAGAACCATTTAATTTTCCAACGACCAAGATTAAGTTCCTATTATTATTCATTATGGTCGACAACAGCGTTCTTCTACCATCGGTCAACACCCGTATTTTACGTTACTGATATGTAGATGGTTTCTATTCGTAAATTCAAATTAATGAATCCGATTAATCGATCCATCTGTCGTCATGCGTTTTAGTGACGTCATCTAGCAGACATGGAGGAAACTTCACGATCATAGCGCATCGTAGAAACTCGGCGATTCTTATCACTCCCGATTCGCGTTCCGTCTAGGGAATAATTCGTCCGATGGATTGGCAGCGCTTGCGCGGTGTCGCTGGTAAAGCGAATTCTGGGTAAAATAACGTGTGTCGTGTCGGCCGTCGCTGTTAAATTTCATCGGTAGGTTCATTGAAAGAAACGGTTACACGATCAAATCGGCGTCGACAGGATTTTCTTACGTAATTCTCCGATCCTCTGGAATCGATTCGCGTTAAAAATCAGCCCTCTTCGCGGTCCGGGAACGTCGAATATATCGTTTCGTTACTAGCTCGTTACTTGACCGAGTATCGTTTACAGCTTGTACCTGCGTGCTCGCGTGAGTGTACCAAGACGATTCCGCATTACGCACCCTCCGATTCTAATATTCCTGTTTCGTTTCCCTGAATTCTAGTTTCGCCGCGTCAGTCACGGCCGATCCACGATGATCGACCTCACGGTGAAGACCTTGGACTCGCAAAATCATGCTTTTTCGTTGGAAGACGACGTAAGTATTTTTTTTCGCTCCCACACTTTCCCGACAACGAATTCTTGCTCTGTTTGTGTGCGACCCGAGCGATATTATTGCCTGTAATGTCCCGAATGGGTGTACCCCACAGCTATTAACGTATCAATCCATACTATCATTTTTCGACCATGTCATCACTGCCATTATAGATCTAGAATCTAGACTCTGTTGTCCTCTGCATAGTATGTTTTGTATTGCCCTACAATTTACGGTATTCAAGCAAAATTATTTCTCACCTTTATTGACTAGCTTCACCCGTATTACCTCTGGAATTGTTAATGTGTGCACTATGGATTCTTAGTTACATGTATATGTACCCATTCAGCCATTTAGTCAGTCGATTAATAATTTCAGTACCATGGACAAAGCTGAGGTACTTTCGTATAATCAACGCGTTTGTATAGCATATAACATTGCAATGCTCTCCTTATGTTACCTATATTAAACACAACTGATGAAAATGTCCTTGTATGATGTAATATTATGAAGTTACGATTTAACCTTTCTGTGAAATCAATTTTGATTCTGCGACAAAAGTTATTAATGCATAGTGGACGCATTTAATAAAACTATGCATACATCGATTGTACCTAATTGAAATTTAATTGATAGATAATAAACATTTGAGAAAATCAATTTCAATCGCCTTTCCTTTTAAAGCAAATTACAGTACGAGGTTTTAAAGAATATATAGCGGAGTCTGTCGCAGTATCAGCAGATTCGCAGAGACTTATTTATTGTGGCAGAGTTCTTCAAGATGAGAAAAAGTTAAATGATTATGGTAAGAAATTTTCTAATGTCCTTCGATCGCGAAAACAAACTTGGAAGCTTGTAATGGTCGAAACGTTCATGATTCAGATGTTAATGGGAAAGTTATACATTTGGTGCAACGCGCGCCGCCCCAGCCTGGTCAGCGAGGGAACGACGGAGGTCAAACTCAAAGTCAGAATCATGGACCGCAATCTTGGCAAAATCCACAGAGAACGCACTATCGGCTTACTCGTGCTCAAATGCACGGCAATGCTATGTATTTGGTAGAAGCACATGGTACTGTTATTGATAACCTTGCGCGATATGTCCTGTCTTGTAAATATTTTCCTTCTCTCTACACGTGTTATTGATCCTAATAGGACTGCAAGTACCACAGTTGAGCAATAGCCTGTCTAATAGCCGTTTAATCGTGGCGAGGCGAATGCTGGATCGTGCAAACGAACTTATGGATAGACTGGACGATCCCAATTGTCCTCTGAATCCTCAGTCATCTGAGAGCAACGAACCGCCGTTGGCCCAACAGGTACAGGTGGAGCAACTAGCGACAGAACATTAGTAAGTAAAAACGATAGATAATAATTAGGGTATACCTCTGTAACATAAATCGATAAATCTACTAGTCTTTTCAGTACTAACGAAGGCAGAACAAACGGCGGGACCAGACTAGTGGAAGCTGCCGCGGCTACGCTTGCAGCAGCTTTGTCGGCAGCTGGAGCGAACAACGTCACGTTCCTACAACGTATGTACAAACAGATACTGTAGATAAGCAAATAGAAAGTGTATGTTTATGTGCAATTATAATTTCTCTACAGCAGGTAACAGCGATGACGGTGCCGAAGCGGTGCCAGTGAGCGACGCCAATGACGATAATCAGCCGGATGCGCAAGAGCCACAGCACTCGCAACAGTCGCAATCTGAACCGCAAGGATCTACATCGACTAACGATGGGCCATCTAACAGGCGATCCGCGTCACAGTAATGAATCCTAGGCGTATATTTTATGGCTCGTAATGTAAAGTTATAATACATAATGAACTTGTTATCTTCAGACTTCCGCGGCCCCCACAAATGGCAGAATTATTAGAGCGATTGTTAAACACTCAGGATCGTTTAAGACCATATATAGAACGTTATCGTGTGCTTATGCTGGCTGACCCTTCGTTACCTCTAGCAGTAAGTGCAGGAGGTTCTCGAACAGATGGTGCGGGCGTAAATTATTTTATTTTCAGAAGTTGTTGAACTAAAGAATCTTCAATATCCAGGCAGGACCTGAAGGTGTAGACGAAAATCAGAGGATCGTGGATGGTGTCAGTGAGTGTCTGCACTACGTGTCCCACGCTTGTCACGCTTTGAGCGACATTATAGTCGACATGGGTCAGCAGCCGCCCAGGAATCTGCGATGTAGACCAATCGTTATACAGCATTCGGCTGTTATGCACTCCGGTATACCTATACAGGTAGAGGTGAGCACGAGTCGCTGGAACATTCGGATTTACTTCTACGTATCGTAAAACTGTTCTCCGATGTGTTTTCTATCAGGCACACATCAGTTTACAAAGTCGAAACGCGAACAACAACAACGGCAACGAAGAGAACGGTGACTCTGCGAGTACGCTTGGGCAATCGGAATCAAACGAAGCAAGTAACGAAGAGGACAATCAGCGATCGGAATCTGAGGCTGGTGCACAGCCGACGGAGCAACAACAGGAGCAGACACAGTCTCCATTTGGTACGTGCCGTGATCTAGTTGCAGTTTAAATCGCGTATGTTATTTAGATAAGAAAGGGAAAATCACTTTTCAGGTACAGTCTTTAATTTGCCGAATAACGTGGAAGTGTTGATGGAGGTGAGCCCCGAAGGTAACTTAAGTGCGGCATCGGGAAGTGAGCAAGCCCAAGCCGGTGAGAGTAATAACAACAATAACAACAACGGCGGTAAGTTGACAATTGAGAGAGCTTCATTGTTAGGATTGAAAATAACTTATCAGTGAAATGTTGTTCCATTGACATTATAGGGAGAGCAGGTGGTGCTGCTGGTGCATTCCCCTGGGGTTCAAACCCTCCGGCTGATTTCATTCGAAATTTAATGCAGGCTGTTGCTGGCCACATGGTACAAGGTGGCATTAGTTCCACGACGATCTCAACTCAGAATCCTCCAACAGCTGGAGGCCAACAGACTGTCGCGTCGCATGATGGAAATGCGGCCGCTGGGCAAAGTACTCAAGCGCGGTAGGTTTATTGGAATGTACCTCCTCTGTGATAATTTCTAACGCTTTTAATTACTGTCAATCATTATATTCTATTGTAGAAGCAACGTTGGTACTCATCCCACTACAGCGACGCAGACCAGAAGTACATCGCGACCGCATGTATTTCATCAGCAAACTCATCCGTTGGGTGTTGGGATGAGTATAGGGCAGGGGCTTGATTTCGATCCAATCCTTCCCTGTAATTCGCACCACGTTCGTCGAACGTCAACCACAACTTCCAGCACGTCGCAAGGGACACAGACGAGTCAAACATCCACGACTGAAACTCAGTCCCAGGCACAAACAGGTATTCAATTTAAGTACACGTTGAATAATAATTATTATCTGACGAGTTACAAATGTGTGGTTAAAATTATTTCAGCGACAACTTCGACCATGACCAGCAACACTACCTCGTCGAACACTACACCTGTGACAACGTCGCAAACGAATGCGAACCACTCATTCAGAAATTTGCTACAGCAAGTAATAAGGGCTACGGGTAATCATGCCGGCATCAATGTCAACAGTAACGCTAAATATTCATAAACTTTGCCCCTCGAACGTTTGTAGCTGACAATGTATGCATAATTTCCTTTTATCGCAGATACCGATTTGGCCGACAGTTTTGGTAGCGTAATGCAGATGTTTACTAACCAGAATGTTCGCGTGGGAATCATAGGAGATAGGTGTGTTTATCACTCTTAAAATATTTAAGTTATTTACTCATAAAGTCATATTTAATCATCTTCTACGTTACTTTTCATTATTAGGAGCGGCAATTCCTCCGAAGGACCTACTTTGGCGGAACTTCTGCCTACCTTTACGTCGCTCATCACGACACAGGATTCAGCAAATCATGAATCTTTATTCACAAACTTATGTATATTACTGGTAATTAAAATATATTCATATAAAGTGCTTATATTATACGCAATATTCGCGACGAGCTAACGTAAGATACTGCCTTCGAAACTGTTTAGTTACACAATATAACACTAGAGGATGTGCTAAGACTGCGACTCGGCGGGTCAGAACCAATCGCTCATCTAAGAAGACCGTTGCAAGAATTCTTCCAAAATACATTTCCAAACACCACGACGGAAGCAATGCAAGAACAAGTCATCGAGCTGTTATTCTCGCAACTTAGACCGCATCTTCAGAATCTGCTGGTGTTAGAAGAGGACTTTAACGGCAGAAGTGGTTCGCGCATAGACATTTGCGCGACCGTGGAAGCTTTGCTGCGTCGCCCCGTTAGAGAAATACTACAAATCCTGTTCAACGCTGGTTCGTAGCCTTTTGCAGAGTTTATGCGGTCCAATTTAAACTTGCCGCTTGTTAATCGCGATGTGCCATGGATTATTTTTTCTAGACATTAGCGACGCCAGATTTGGGCAAGAAACCGCCACTATTGTGAATAACGGGGGAAGGCAATTATGCGCTGTGCTTCGATATTCCATTAGCGGTGGACAGGCAGGATTGGAAGCTATCGCATCACGGTTCTTTGTTAGTTTCATTATTTAGACAACCCGTTCGATAATTGCACAGTCTCGGTTTAACGCTCTTCTCTCATTCAGAGTGAAATGTTGGAGGGCAGTAATACCATACAACGCCACTGGATGCTGAACCTACTTTTCGTTCCCTACCGTACTTATCTGCGACATATCATGCAACCGCCAGATTCAGAAATTCTTCCACTTTTAATATACAAGGATGTGCCCGCTCAACAATTATCGACGCCTTCGGCGCCAGTGCATCCACCGTCGCAAACGCAATCAGAAGTGGAGGTAAGTTCGTGCATATTTATCGATAATTAAAGCGGAAGGATTCTCGATTCCGAACGGAAAATTCTCCTTGCGCCATTCTTCGGAAGTATTCACAAATTTGTATTATAACAGCCGATGGAGACTGAGGTTGTAGAGGAAAGAACAAACTTCGAGGCATCCGTGCCAGACGATGGGGACGAAATCCCAGAAACATTTCCCGGTCACGAAGCACTACCTTCGGTAAGTCCGAGGCTAATTTGCGCGCGCAGCTTTACGTCGTAAATGACAATACTATAATAAATTGTTTGTTTTAGGACTGGGTGCCAATCATCGCGCGGGACGGTGTCAGGCAGCGTCGTCAGTTGCAAATGCAGGGGATGACGAACGGCGGCGTGGCGACGTTCAGCGACGCTTACTTGGGTACACTGCCCACCAAGAGGCGCAAACTGATCGAGCAGCAGAAGCCACGATTATTGGTCAGTCCAACTCCGAACCATTCGGCGATAGCAGCGTCCATGGAACGTTTAGTAAGGGAAGGTGTGTCCCGGGCGGGCGTGGAGGATGTCGAAGGTGCCGCGGTCGCTGTAGCCGTGGATCCCGGCGTCAGGCGTGCATTCGGCCAAGCGATCAGGGACTGCTTGAACCCGCGCGGATACGGCACGCCAGATTTCCCGGACCCGTTGCGTTTCCCTAACGCGACTAAATACTTCGCGGATCAGGACGGGCAACCGAAATAATAATTTATAAGGAGAGAATGATTCACGAATGGCTTAGAGTATCTATGATTGGGAAGTCAGGTAGCACGAGGAAAGTGAGGAAATTACAGAGCGACCAAGGAATATACCAGATATATCCAAAACTTGTAACCACAGATATCATTAATTATTATAATTGTATACGCCTGTTTAGTGGAACAGAATTGATCATTTTACAAGTATCTTCGAACGACGTCGTACGATTGAACATTAGAGAAACTGTCTGTTTAATTCGCATAGCCTGTAGCATTGTGAGGTATATCGGACGATCTTTTCCGTGTATAAATATGTTAAATAATTAATACTGTATCATCTATGTTATTAAAAGTTGCAGTAAATCGGCTACCTTTGCTCTCCCGTTGTACTCTAAGCGTAAACTGATCCCAAAACACGACACTTATATCGGAACACTTCTTTCATTACTAAAACGTATTTTTCCCCCGTAGGATTATTGTCACGCAAACGGAGTGTATTAATCAAATGACACCTGTGTAGGTATTATACAGATGGTAATGTGTATTAATGACTATCTTACTTCTGACCTATCCATATATTGTACACGCTACTCAAGTGTCGTCGATATCCAAGCGTATCTTCAATACCGATTCTATCCGTTTAATACCGATGACACTGATGAACCGATTATCAATTGTAAGAACTCGTAGTGTAATATTCAATTTTAATGGGAAAAAAAGAGTGGAGTCATCGATGGTATTTAAAAGCGATTAACTGCGATTTAATACGTCACACTGTAATCGTGGATCGTCTAAACAGTAAACTCTAAGATGATAGTTTGTACCACGTAAGCTTTGTTGTTTAATGCGTTATAAAACTTTACTCAAATAACCACGCCTCTGTATAATTTGTGCGGATATTTGATTTCGGTTGACGGCGGTGTTGCTGAATAATTCAAAAGTGAACATTTATTTTTCATGCACAATCCCGATACAATTTACTCGCGAAATTTTCGATCATTCTAACTTTCAAATAGCATTCAGGAGCCCTCGAACGCGGAGAACTGAGATCGAACAGCCTAATAGGAAAATAGCCAGGCGATTCGAATTCGGGGTCGTATTAATATTAAGTAATACCAAGTATAAATATTTGATAGATCGTAATATAATGTTAATAAATAAAGTAACTGAAGTAATTTTATGCGATCATGATTTGCACTTCGAATAACTGTACTAATCAATTGCGTTTAAAATTCGCTCTAATAATAATTCGCAATACTTTCTTAGTTCGCGATTATGCCCGTAGGGGGCGCTGGCGAGGTGTTTATAAACCCATTTAAATCGTAGTTATTGTTCGCGCGTCTGGAACTGCGGAGGTGATTTTCTGTAGCCGTGTTTCTTGGGTTTCTTTACAACCACATCCAGACTCTTTGAAGCGAAGGAGAAGTGGAATTCAGAAAAGGATCGTGGACCAATTACTGCTTGGAGCTGGGACATAGATTCGGGATTCCTAAGCTGTATTATTCGAGGTAAATTGAAATATCCAATTCCAACTGTACGCGTCTGTTGCGTCTCCTACTGGGTGTAATGCAATCGGCAGTAGTTAAATGAAATCGACAGGTAATCCTCTTTTCTGTAGAGATTGGTTACTCTGAAACTTTAAGAGAATGCAAGGGGCATCGAGATAACCCGAGTGAAACTCCTAGAAAACCTTTATTTCAAACTCAACTTCCAATCGACAGTTTATTGGTTAGTTGAAATTCTCTATTTACTGG
Organism: Andrena dorsata; assembly: GCA_929108735.1. NCBI lineage: Eukaryota > Metazoa > Arthropoda > Insecta > Hymenoptera > Andrenidae > Andrena > Andrena dorsata. The sequence goes on along the minus strand of OV815488.1, from coordinate 76,565,988 downwards.
AATCAGAGTTTTCCTTGCTTTGTAGCTGTCGCCATCTGCCGTGTCAAAATTCCCGCTATCTGCTCTCATTTACACGGTGCAAAGATATGCCAGTATTTGGTGTTTTTTGGTCACTTACTACTCTATATAGGCGCCAAGTAGCATTTTCCTTCGTGATTAAGGTGAATGTCCCAATTTCTGCTCATGTCCCCATTTCCGATCATTTCGCATTTTTCTTATTATTATATGATTTACGTTTGTACTATAGTCGCAACAAAATAATTCTAAATTATTTAAACATTTACGCTAGTGTTGCACGAGCTTGGGGCAATACATACATCGCTATTTTTCATGAGCAGAAATACGAACATTTAGAGCATTATATATTTAATTACAAATTACTAATAGTTAAACATCTTGAAATATGTTTCTTAAATAGTTTTTGAATTGGTTGATTTATTATTAAAGAATTAATCAATTACTCTGCAAATTTTGACCACCAACAAATTTTTTACACCTTCTTTATGACGAGTAACCTCTTAAATGAGCAGAAATTGGGACATTCACCTTACGTTCTTTCTGATATTTTCTACTTAAGTCTGCTGGCTTATCCAACGGTAACAAGAGATTATTGTACATTTCGATCCCCATACTAAATATTAAAACTTTATGAACATTTTTTCCGTGACACACGCAATTCACAGGCCCTCTCTCCTATCCCCTGAAAGGGGACCTATAGGGGGCTTATAGACAGAAACATCTAGCAGATTTAATTTAAATTATTGCATCCACCGGTTAACTGTTTACCTCATTAATTAGGTGAAATATCGTAGAAGCGATTCTCGAGTGAATCTCTGTCAACACCATTGCATATTCTACAAATTAACACCGTTATTGGTTACTTGTATTCTGGCAGTCGAATGTCCAATCATTATCTAAATAAAACAGTTAGCCACACAAAGAATCGCACAGCCTTCCAAAGTGATCAATTATTATTCCCGACTGTATCGGGGATTAAGGGGGCATTATCGTTGATACAACGGATTAGATCGTTCCACGATGTCGATCGGTTGCGCGCGATACCGGGCTGTAGACATACGACGTGAAGACGCGATAAATCAGTTATCGCGCAGGTATCGGGCAAACGTAGATAGGGCAGGTGACGCTTCCTTTTGCCGCATTACGAAATCGAGGCGAGCATCTGGAATCTCGCGTCTAATTGAAATTATATACCGGATGAGATATTCCAAATAAGCCCCTCGATTCGCGCCGACCTTGCTGCACAGTAGAGAAAAATAGATCAATATTAAAGTGTCTTGCACCCTCGAATATCCGAAGTAGGAACATTGGGAGAGGATCTCGTTTGAAAAAAATTCAAGTACATCATCTCCGAAACCGTGCAATTTATCGCCAAGCGATTTTTTTCCGCAGATAATAAAGTTCATACCCACCGCACCGTGACTATCGATTGAAATCAAGATGACAAGCTATACGCGAGACTATTCCTTCCGCATAAATATTCTTTCAAGAGAGTCTCGCGGGGTGCAGAAACGCGCGAGCCAGGTGTATCGTTGCCGTTTCGTGGCACGGCTCCTTCGCCGCGATAACGGGAACGCTGCATTCGGAATATATTTGTTAAGGCACGTCTTGGCCGCTCCGTGCTCGACATTTAGTTTGTTTATCGCGCGATAAGCTTCAACGAGGGCGAGCAACGGTTCGAATTAAAAAACGGCCCCGTAGAGAGGGGTGGAAGGGGGTAAAGCGGGGATGGTTCGCGCCAACCCTTCTTCTATTTAGGCAGAAAGGGGGAAAAAGGAACAGGAAAGAAAGGAAAGCAAAACGGATTTCCGTGCCCTCTCCCCAGCTCCTCCTCCCCCGCCGTACCGGTCGCCACTCGCTAATAGGCGCTCGTTAATATTGCGAGTGCCACTCTTGAATATCGAGGAGAGGTTTCTACCTTCCCTCCCTTTTTTCAACGTTTCGTCATTTCCCTTCCCTCCCACCCCCGCCCTCGCGCGTTCACTCTTTCTCGTTCCGTCGATAGGGTATTCCTCTTCTCCCGCGCTTCCCGCCTCCCCCTACCGGCCGCAACGCGAGCGTTCGCCGGATTAAGGCATAATGAAATTACGAGGGTCACGTCATTTTATAAAACGATCGTTAAGCTTCGAGAGTGTTCGCTCGACGTTGGCTCTCGTCGAAATGACACCGCATTGAAAACGATCGATCGAAAATCTCCGGGGGCTAAAGAGCCCCGGGGCCGCGCCGGGGAAAGGGGACCCGGAATTTCCGGCCGCGGGGAAACGGGGGGCCGAAGGGGGGCTGAGGGCCGCGAAGGCAGGGAAAAGAGAGTAGGATAAGTGCAGTTTTATGTACAACAGCCGGGGAAGGCTAATAAATCGGCGGCCGTTGTAAAATCAATTATTAATTTAATCCGCACCGAGCTCACCGGAATTCACCGAAATAACGACGAGCATTGGCAGAAGTTGTTGCAAACGCAACCGTCGTAAGCGTTGCGTGCGCGCAGTACTTTATGAACACCCCGCGCTCCCGTTAACATTCCGCGTGCCAAGATTGATTATAATTTATCGGCGCGTTACGTTAAACGCTACATTATACGGGGCGTACCGATCAGCCGCCCATTTTTGGCGACCCGCGACGATTCGTGGAATTAAAATTCTCGCGGAGCTGAATGCCCGTCGGCTATCGACGCGCATCTAGTATTCACTCCGCGCGAGCGTAATTATTAAAGTATCCTGACAAGTCTCTAATCTGCCGAGATTGAGAAATTTTTAACCTTTCGCTGCCCCGGCTATCAGCGCCGCTGTAGCGTTGCCCAAAGGCGTTCCACTCCAGCAGCCATTGCTGCTGGCGAGATCGTTATCTCTCGTGTCGCACAGATAATAATGAATAGGTGTCGATAATGTCGACACGATTAGTTTCTGATTTTTCGCAAAGCTATTTCAGTTGCCTGCGAAGTATTATGATTCACTACGCATGTAAGGCATGTGTCCCGGAAGTGCCTCTGCGTTTCGCTATCAAGACCAGCCAAAGATTCTCAGAATGGTCACGGTCGAGTGACGAGTCGGCTTACCTCCTTCGGTTAACAGGTCCACTCGGCTGTAATTTCAACCGCACACTTTCTGCACCTACTGTACCTAAATGCTCCCCTCGCCCTCGTTCCTGGCTCTTCGAAATTAATATCTAACGTGCATTACGACCGCACCCCCCCCCCCCCCCCAATTTTTCTCTAGGCATTATTTTCGGAGCGATACCGCGTTTCCAAGCCCCGCCTGTCACGCGTCGATTTTTCGCGATCCCGTCGACGAGTAGAATTCCGTAGGGTCGAAACGACGCGTGGCCGTCCGCGCGTCGCCACATTCGTAAATACCCTCAATAACGATATAATTGGCCGCGTCGGCGTATTCGTTAGATTCCGGCGCCGACGCGACGCAATTGTTCCCCGAGCTTTATTAACGCTGCCCTTTCGACATCATCGAAAACGCCGGGCGATCGCGAACCGTCGCTCGGAGCCGATACCCACGGCTCATTCGCGCTGAACGCGAACCGCGTTGCCTCGGATCGCGCGATAAGTCTGTAATCGCCCGATAGCGGGGTATCGTGTCGACTGACTTAACGGGGCGGGGCAGGGGTATAATTTCATTAGCTAGTAACCGGATTCTCTGTTTCGACTGTCTCTCCCTCCCGGCCCCGTTCTGCCTCCCCCCCCCCCCTCCCCCTCCTCCCACCCTCCCTTGGAACACTTTCCGCCAGAGACAAAGCGATAGGCGTGAAGCGGAGTGCTCGCGCTGGTGCCGAGAACGTGGGATTGAAAGGGCGGGCTATATCGCGTGGAAAGGAACGGGTCTAGAGCGGAACTGTCATAGCTTGATCGATAAAACCCGGGACACCTTGTATAGCCCAGCTGGAACCGACCGTCCGATTCGACGAAACTTTTTCAACGGCGCGTGTAGAGGGGATAACACCTTCGTTGCACTTGTCAACGAAACGGGTCGGGCTACCAGGGAACGATATCGTCGAATGGAGCTCGCGGCTGCTCGTTGTCGCGGCTAGGAACAAGGGGATTTTTCGGAGTCTGGGAGCGAAAGGCGTTGGTATTAATTGGCTGGACCAGTTCGTGTGGAGTGGCCCCGACGACTTCCAACTACTACCAACATCGGAACTATCACCGCCACCCCCCTCTACTACCACTCAGGCAACGGCTATTCTCCGCGCTCCAACGTTTTTCGTGGTCCGTGCCACGGAAATGTTCGTTCATTTGGTGACCGTCCGCCTCCCCCGACCACCCCTCTTTCGTCTTTCTTCCGCGACCCCCAGGGGTCGTACCCTCTTCCTTCTTCGGGGGGCCCCCCTACCACGGACGGGTAGGAACTCGAGGAGATCCAGCGGTAGTATAGGCTGCCCTCTCGGTGTGTTGTGGCAGCCGCGTCTGTACACACGTGCGCCGGGCACGCATACACGCGGAGAAGGTATAATAAAGGTCGTGGGGAGCAGTCCGCGCGGACTTAACGGCTGGCTGTCAACGAGCGCGCCGTATGAAAGCCAGTTGGTCGGCGTTACCGTGCTCTTCCGGCTGGATTGGCCTTTTTCGTTCCCGATTACGCCTCTTTATTCGCCCACTGGGCGTCGCCGTGGATTTTTCCGCGCTCAGGTTGGCTGCCGGCCGGAGAACGGGTCTCTTATAGGCTGTCTCGCTGGTTTTTCCGCGCGGCGAGCAGACGCCGCGAGTCCGCGCGGACTAGAGCCGGGGCCGAGGTTAAGACGCCTTGGCAATCAAGTAGAACCTCGGGCAAGCAGGGGCGGTTATGGGTGGTTATCGGAAAGGGGGTTGCGCGCCGCGCCGCGCCGTGCCTCGGTAGAGAAAGAGAGGATGTACGAAGGCGGCCATATTTAGAGAAGGAAATCAGTGAAGAGCATTTCGCGCCGTGTACCGTGTTCCACCGTCTGTCCTCGTCTCCCGCCCGATACCCGCCTCGCGCCCCCATTCCCTCCATTCATCTCCGTCAGGCTATCGGCTGTCCCTTCGTTCCTCCCCCGCTCGGTGTCCGCACACATCCTCCTGCTCTCTCTCCCTTCGCCCGTCCGCCGCGCCGTGCCCGTTGAATTTTGACGGATGAAAAGTAACCGAGGTCGTCAGAAGCGGCCGAGGTTCCTTCCCGCCCGGCGGGGAATTATGGTTTTGCAGCGGGCGCGTCTCGGCGATCATCGGCACGCTAAAAGACGAAACGTTGCTCTTCGCCGCGTAGCGTCGAGCTGATCGCTCCTCTCTCCACTTCCTCGCCACCCTTTCTTCCATTCTCGTTCAGACGTCCTTTTAGCACGCACGTTATACGCGGTACTTTACGCACTCCCGGGGAACTCGTCGCTCCTCGTATCTCTCGCCTCCGACGATCAGTTTTTACGGCGACTGGGGAAGAGTCGGCGGGTGTTTGTTATTAACCCGAGGAGAGCGTAGCCCCCTGCTCTGGAAACTTTACCGCTCCGGCGTCGTAAATAGACGCGTCGGCGTCGGGAAACTATTGCTGCGCGTGTTTGATTCGACGCCCAGGCAGAAACACGCTTCAACATTTTCCATAGGCTATACACGCCGGCGGTTTTCTGTGACGTCGCGCGTGTGTACACTTCGCCGTCGCGTGTTCGCAAACCGTCAGCCTTCAGAGAACCCACCCTCTTTGCTAGGCCGCAGTCAGCCCCCGCCGGCCACGTATGCACGTACAGGGTGTAAAAACGGAAACGGCCGCGACGTTCTAGCACGAATTCGCGTAGCCCCAGACTTTTCTTTTATTCCCGCGTATATATTATACATAGAAAATAATCAGAAATCCAGAAAGATGTAGCAAAAGATTGTCAAAGTCTTGGCCAATTACGTTGCGCCGACTTGATTATAGAGGCGGAGTATTTCTCTGTATAAGAAACCTACTTCTGGCTATCTTTACCAATAAAAGTATAAATTACACTATGACATACAACGCATATAAATTTACCCGAAGGGGCGCGTCAATCGTATCATTGAAAATCACAGAAACATTTGAAGCAGTCGCGTTTCACAAGACACCCTGTATATTCGCTGCGAGCACCCAATGGCGTAGCAAAGATTGGGCACGAAGTATCCTCGAATTCGAATCTGACCCTGTCAAAAGCGTGTTTAACAAATCTCATTCAATTAACCGTTACCACAATCTCAATATCATACTCCCGATTCAGCGAGAAATGGCAAACTCTGTACGCAATAAATATCGCGTCTACTCCGAAAGAAACACAAGGGCAGGCACATCCACTAAAAAAAAAGATACAGAAATACTTGAAAGAGGCGGACGTAATGTTGCCATTGCATCTAATCTCGCAATTATGGCATATGTAACAACGAGCAATAATTACGGTTCCGTGAGTCATCGAATCCAAGCATCAAGTTCCACGCTATTGTTTCTCAGCCCCCGCAGTCGCCGAGAGGAAAAGAGGAGCACTTCTGGACGCGTAAACGTTCGTGAACGCGTCAATGGCGCGCGCGTGTAATCGCCGCGCGCCTCGAATCCGGGCGATCATTCGAGTCAGAGGCAACCGGAGCTTTTCAAGCGGTTTTTTGCAGCCGTCGACTACGTCGGTGTATAGCCGTCGTCGGGCTGTCGTCGACGGGCGCGAAGCGTTGCTCGAAGCTCGAGAGCTTTTTCTGCATCGCGCCTTCACGGTATGTAATGTCATTTCTCCTCGTCTCGGCGCTGTGACGAAAACACTCCTACCGATTTCCACCGCCGTTCCCTTCCACTTCTCTCTTTTCCTCTTTTTTAATATCGTTCCCGTTACGGTCTACCTCCTCTCCTTTTCTTTTTTTTTTTTTTTATCTTGCACTTACCGCAATGTCAGAGCTCCCCGGTAAGAGGTTACCTCACGGAGGAACGGTGTTTCATATTTTCCTTTTTTGTTCGCCCCGCCCGTATGGTATACGGCCGCGTATGAACCGCGACCACATTTCTCCGCGTCGTCGTCGACATCGTCGGACAAAGGGGAACAATTAAAGCGCAATAAAAAGCGACGATATATTAAAAAGTAATAGTCTCTGTTTCATCTTCTCCTTTCACGAGCTTTTTTTACATCCCCCTTTGTTCCGGCTCCCCCCCCCCCCCCCCCCGCTGGTGGAAGCGCGACGCGCAGTCGAATGGCGCGCGATAAAATTCCTTTTCCACGGGCCAAAGAACTGCTCTTCTATTTTTTCATTTTTCGGTTCCCTGATTCCCCGCGCGTTATCTGCCCGCGCCAGAATTATTTTCTACCCGGTTTATCGCAGTTTTATTGAGCAGCCCGCGCAAGACCGGCAACCTTGTATTTTATTCCGTAGAAGCGTCTCTCCAAGATACAGGACGATTCGAAACGGCTTTTGAAATATCAAGCTCCGCTTCAAGCTACTCCAAAGCAGAGGTGTGGGCATTAGTCGAATAAATCTTTATTCAAATTGTTTCGAATAAAAATCTCGAATAAAATGAAGTTATTCGAGAATAACGAATAAATTTTTATTCGACTAAATTTTTATTCGTTATTCGTTATTTGAAGGACTTTCGTGGCGAATAAGGGTAGGTCGGAACCCGAGCCTGGCGTTCCCCTTGGTCCTTCGAGCCGAATGCCTCGTGGACCCCCGGGCCGGCCCGAGGGTCGGGTTCCGACCTACCCTGATTTCTGACGCTTATTCGCCACAGAGGTCCTTCGAATAAAGAATAGCGAATAAAAATTTAATCGTTATCCTCGAATAACTTCATTTTATTCGAAATTTTTATTCGAGATCATTCGAATAAAGACTTATTCGACTAATGGCCACCTCTGCTTTGGAGCAATAACGAATACCTTACGAATAAAAATTCAGTCTGACATTGCCCAACTCTGCCCCAAAGGTGCCTCCCGCGTCGCGTTACTTTGCCGCGCCTGTTGCCTGTCTAACCGCTCGCTCGAGGCGGATGATAAAACTTTCCGCTTGATCTATCGCCGCTTTGGCAATTAATTCTCGCGCGGCAGGCTGATATCGGTGCGCTGGCGCGCAGCCGTTATCAGGAAGCGTGGAAACAGTGACGGTCACTGGAGCACATCGCGGCGTTGCGGGTGTTTTCCCGGAAAATCATTTTTCGATCGTTCCGTCGGAAGCGACACCGTTCCAGTCTGCGACCCGGCCCCGTTAACTCTCTAAGTGGAACCAATGAATAGAATTACGATGCGAAATTACGATCAAGTAGGATACAGGATCTGATGGGACGCTGGACAGGGCAATAAGTTCGGGCGGCGTGTATTTCAGTAGAAGCTAGCCTGTCACTCCATAAACTTGGTATTGTCCTTTACCTGTCCATCGAGCCGCGCGTCGGCAATTAGTCGGACCGCTCGAATGAATAGAGGTGTTCGATTAGATCTGCCGCGCTGGGGCGGCGACTCCTACGGCCGGAGCGTTTCGTAAAACGACAGTGGCAATGATCGGTTTATATTCGTCGTGGACGATTACCGTGCGAGAAGGCACGGTCGTCGTTGCCGGAATCGGGAAAGGAGATCGCCGGTGGAGGAGCGGGTCGGGCCGACGTAGCCGCGAAATGCGTTCGGGCCGGATATCCAGGGGACGCGTGTACACGTCGCGTACCGATTGATGGCCAGAGCCAATTGGCAGCCGGGGCACTTGGCAAGAATGATGCAATTAACCAATAAACACGTTTTCCAACGAGGCGACCGCTCGCGCACACGAGAGCCGGCCGTGCACGCGCGCAGCCCTCGCGAGGAGTCACGTTCCGCGGCTCTGTCGGCCATTCCACGATTATCATCGTCGCTCGTCGATCTTGTCGCGTTAATTTCAAGAGCACACTTCTCAGTCTTCCTCGACGAACCTCGATACCAACGTATCGATAACTCTGAAAGGACACTGGCTTCGTTTTTATGTTGAAATAGTAGCCACACGCGAGGTGGACGAAACATACTTCATGCAAAACGGCGGGTGGATACAAGAAATTCTGCCGAATACTTGGTTTCTGTAGATTCCTTCTTATTCTAAAATTGAAATTCTATTCCACTCCTCCTGCTTCTTCTTTCGGTGTTGCTTCCTTGGTTCAGTACGTGCGACGATTAAGAAACATACATATTCCGCTTTAACGTTTTTGCGTGCGCGATACGAAGCGGGAGGATCGAAAGTGCGGTGCGCCGCGCGAACGTGAGAGAAGGCCGCTTTTCTTTCGGTAATCGATAGAGTTACAGGACCAGAGTCACGCAATACGTCGCCTGTAATCTTACACCTCTGGATCCGGTGAACATTATTACGCCCGTCGCGCGACCGATTTGATATCCGCCGATCAATTCTACCCCGACAAACCGACCAGAACAATAGAGCGGCGTAAATAAATAGCGGCCCCGCGCGAATCCCATTGGCGTTAATAAACCATGCGCTGGCAAACATTCCCGCTAAACAAACTATAAACATCGATGATCCTAAATGTTCGTCATCGTTGTTGATAAACGCGAATCGGTGGCGACTGTTTGCACAATGGACACGCGCCATTCACCACGATCGACTTGTCATCAGATTTCTATCGGTAAGAAAGGATGAAAAAAAAAAAGAGAAGAGGGAACCGTGGAACCTGTCGGACGCTGCCAGAGTAGGTACCGCGCGGCTTTGAGAAGACAGTCGTCGTGGAAAAAAAAGGGGGATCGTAGTCGCTAAAGCGTTGGGTAAATACGACAAAAGGCGGAGATGTTTGAGGCAACGTCAGCCGTTCGTCAAAGTCGACGCTGTGAAACGCGATGTTAACTCTTCGGTTTGTTTGCTGGCGAGGGCAACCGGTTCTTTTCGCGATTCGAGGCTCGCGTTACGTTCGAACAGAAGGGGAAAGAAAGAGAAGAATGAATTATCGCGCGGTTAATGCGACGCCCGCGCTTGATATTCGGGGGATCGTCCAATTTCTGCGCAGGGATTACGCGATTAAACGAGTCGTCGATGTGTCGGGAGATAGGAGGGCACGGAATTCGTATCGGGTGTTTCAGCTCGATGACAGGCGATGACGTGTCCCTTTTCAGCTTTCGCGGCTCGAATTATGCGGCACGGATATCTGCTTCTTGTACGCCGGCAAGCGGCTCTCGTGTTTTGCATATTTCCAGAGAAACGTGCCTGCCACTGGTAAACGTTAACTAATAAAGTAAACGGGGATTGATACTGCGCTGGCGATTGCTCGTGTATCTGTCTCAAGAAATATGTATCTTGTAGGGAACGATATTTTTCAAACTTAGAAGATATGCACGTTTACAGCTACAAAAAGGGGAAGTCAGTTTCGAGTATAGCGAAGACCGGGGCTGGTTGTCGCAAGGGGTAGGTTGATTAATTGTTAATAACTTTGCACCGACATATGCTCTACTGCGGAAGCATTTACTGTAGAAAGAAGTCACTTCCACTATGCCGCGAACGCTCGTTTGTTACAGTTATCAGCGTTTATCGAAAAATGGACTATTTACGTGAGTAAATATTTTTTTTTCAAGATTTTATATTTTCACGCCGTATATACTAACCTAAACTATTTTAAAGTTTGTTTATTAGACGATCTATTGACGTAGTATTTTTGTTTATACATAAATAATTGAAGGTTATATAGATTATTAAATTTAAAATGACCGTCCGGGTTTGAGTGACTAATAACGTTAATAAGGTTTAAATTGTTATTTTGTTATTCGGAAAGCGATTTTTATTTTTTGTTTAAATTACATTATGTTATAAATACGTTATAATGTATGTTTAAGTTGAAATTTTTGTAAGTTTATTATTATAAAAGGAACGAAGGATAATTAATATTTTATAATGAAACAACTTTTGTGACATTGTGCTAGTTTATTACAATTGAGATAAGTTGCTACTAACATTTTCCTACCTATAGTCAACCTACCCCATACTGTAAGTCTACCAACCTCGATCATGGGGCTGACCAGCATGGAAGGTGTTAGAAAAACACATTGAGTCAATATTAATAATTTAATCAGATAGCCAAATATATGTCCTATCAAATATACTAACCGGTTTAATGATATTTCGTCCACATAATTTATTAAAAATCGAACACTGAAAAACTGGCCTACCTGAAAAACTAGCCTCGGTCTCCCCTACCTGTAATTCCAAGGGGGGGGGGGGGGTTTCACCGTCTCTCCGCGCACGATCAGCCTAAATTACGATCTTTAAAGCACGCTGCTCGGCCACTGTCATTACCGTTCCTCTCGTAATATCTTCCTCCATTTGCCTCCGTGATACATACACGCCGCGAGCCGGGAATTTTCGTGACGAGCCACGGCTCGCGTGTCACCCCTCGTTAAGGCCTCGTAGCTCTCCTCCGTGTCTCCTAACCCGCAAACCTACTCCCCCCGCTTCCCCACCACGCCGCAGTTTCTTCCTTCTCGCTAAATAACGCCAAGATTAAGTGTCACCGGGCTGAGTGCAGCGGGGGTAAAGTGATAATAATTGTTTGCAGGGAGTTGAGGTGGAAAGGTCGTCGATGCTTGCCACCCCGTCCAAAGGGGTTGTACACGCCTGTAGTAACCGGCGTGTATACCGCTCGGCTGTAGACACTCTGGTGGAAGCAGAGTCACGGGGACGAAAAGAGCCTGGGCGGTGCGGGGAGGGCCAGGCGGAAGGACATCCAACGTGTTGTCGAGAGGGTGAGAAAGGGGACGGGGAGGTACACTGCAAGTACGAGGTCGAGGATGAAACGGACGGTCGGTCGGGTCGAGATAGCGGCAACGAGAACGAGAGGGGGCTAAAACGAGCGTGACAAGGATGACAGATGACCGGGGGAGAGAGTGAACTCCAATCCGAAAGATTCGTGGCTGCAAGAACGGGGCGAATGTGAGGCAACCGAAAGGGGGGAGAGAAAAAGAGGAGCTCGCGACCCTGGAGGAAGTCTTCTGGTATTGCTACGGAGGGGTGGCGAACGACGGGATCGAGGGATTATGGCTGGCTGAAGTGGAAGTCTGCGGCACAGGTAAAACTGCGTTTAATAAATTGGATACTACGAGGGTATAGGTATCCGTAAAAATATTTCAGCTGTGTAGGATGTATGTAGTTGGACATTGGGGCATTTTATTGCGTCACTTGCCGAGCGGCATACGTGTGAATGATATCTAAGTGTCCTCTGGGTAAATGCGTAATCATCGGATTCGTTATATTTGTTGTGATAATGAATCGGTTCCTGGAGAAATCTTGACGAAATCAGCTCGCCACGCAACGTATTAGAAACGTGGCGTGTTGCTTTCGAAAACAACGTTTCCATGCAACTGGGAAAGAGACGATCCCTTGTGCAACGATAAGTCGAAAGTGCGCAATAAATTTGTTAGCTCCAAGAAGCCGCTGCTTCTATTCGTGTCTGTGTTTATAAGCATTGATTTTTTAAGACGTCAACAGCTGGTCTGCAGTTTTGTATTCAATTCAGCTTGTCTTGCGCAACGTATCACTTCTATACCAGCTGTAGCAAGAATTCGTCCCCGCTCTGTGCCCGCGACCATGTCTATTTATCTGGCGGCGCATCGAGGATACGCAATTTTACAGCATTTCGTTACACCAAAAAGTGAACTCGTCCGATATCGCGTTTCGCAGTTTGGACGTTCCCTCGTTACCACTGGGGCAACGGCGACGGTTTAATTCCCCCTCCCTCCCCTCCCCCCCCCCCTGTTACCGGCAATATTAACGAAACGCGGGACCGCGTTCGAAGCGGCAGATAATTATTTGAAAATTATCCCGGCTGCCGCCCTCTTTCATTTGTGTACGGGGATACAATTAAATATAAAGGCGGCGAAGAAATCGCTGCGCTGCTCGTTATGAAGCGATCAAATTCGCGCGTGATAAAGAGGAAGTTTAACACGGGTTTTCCGGCCGCGCTTGTTCACCGATGTTCACCCTGTCCCGTAGGCAGCGATAATTTAATACGCGCCGGCTGGTAATACGCAGGCTACAAACTCGCCGCAACATCTACCGCCGCGAATCTCGTTTTTGCCCGTAAGTAAAAATGCAAAGCGGATCGCGACGAGAACGGATTCCCCGTCCGCCGCTGAAACACGTACACGCGTAGAACGCGACGAGAACACACGCGCGCGCGCGCCGATATCCGTGCACATGGGAACGCGGCGGACGGGAAAAGAGAGACGAACGAGCTAAGAGGCCCGATTGTCGAAGGCGCGCGCGCTGCGAGTGGGAGAAGGAGCGAGCGAGACAGGGAGAGTGAAAGGGAAAGATCGCGGGAGCGACGGAGACGGGGCGAGAGAGCCGACGGGGAAGACCACGTGGTGTCGCGGTGAACGGTGGGGAGGGGGCTCGGCGGGCGACGCGGGGAGGGGAAGAGCTTCTCCTCGGCGCTGCGGTTGATTAGTTGATACCCGTCCGTTGGCGAGAGAGGATCGGTCGAGGGAACCTATTCGTCTTATGTATCGTCGCGTATTCGCATCGCGTAACCACAGCGTGATCGAACGTCGTTCCGCGCCGCCGCTATTGCAGTCCGCCGTCGTGAACCGTGCCTCTCCCCTCGGTATCTCTTTCTGCGAGACGAGCAGCACGAAAAACCGAGCGGAAGCCAGAGGACCGCGCAGAAGAAGAAAAGTTAACAGTGCGTGTGTGTGCGTGCGTGCGTGTGTGTGTGCCGCGCGCCCACGTCGGCTCGACTTGGCGCCGTAGCCCCACGTCTCCCCATATCGTGTTGTTTTCTATCCCCGTTCACGGTTCTTCTTTTCCCGGGAGCAGTGAATAATAGTGCGTACAGGCTATGACCTGGGATACCGCTGGATATACCTGAGGATAACGGAGACATATCCATTACTCTGGTGACAGGAGTCGGTCGCGACCGGAGGGAGCCAACATAACCTCTTCGAGGGGCCACCGACGATAAGATGTACCCCAGTGCCGGTATAAACGCGGCGGCAGCTGTGGCCGTGGCAGCTGCGGCACGGCACCCGGTAAGTGCTTCTTCTTTCTTTTTATTTCTCCTTTCCTTTCACTCCGCTGTCGATCGCTTTTTTTCCCCTTCGCCTCCCGGAGGTACCGCGCGCCGTTTGACAGGAGTGACGGGCGCGACGTATACGCGATAAAAATAAAAACTCTGGGGGATAGGGAAGAGAGTCGAAGCGTAGCGGGACGTCTCCGCGGCGAGTCAGAGTTTACGAGCCGTGCAGCCACTGGCGACGGCTGTTCCCTCTCTTGTAAATTCTCCGTCCACTCGATTATTGGTCTTCTTCGAATCACTTGGGGATGTTACTTACTCGAATTTCAAGAATCTGGAAAGCCTCGATTGGTATTATAGAAAGGCTCGACGTGCATCTCGTTTCTCGCGTAAACACGGAGTTATGAGTTGCTATGCCAACTGTGCACATGTGTGCGCTCACGTGTACGGCGTGTCAGGAATATTTCTCATCGTCAACGTGATCGCTCGCGAATCAGAGGCAAATGTTTCGCTCGAGCTTTATATTTCCGAGATTTGAATAATATTCGTGGGGGAATGTTGCTTACGGTGGGAACTCGAGGCAGCTCGAAGCGCCTTAAGGCCCCATCGCCGGCGGGCACCGGACGGTTTTTAGTTTCGCGTTTAATCGCACCGAGGCGTGTAATTCGGCCCGACACAGCCCAGGCAACGAACTTTGCCCGCTATCGCGAAATCGTATGCTCGCAGTCTGTCGAAGTAAATTCCAAGGACCGTTTGAACGATTCTAACGAGTGCTTTGAACAGTGAATAGTGATCGATGTTGATTTCGTTGTAGCGCGATATGGAAGATTACTTTTCCGTGAGTAGCACACGAAACCGTGTCTCATTTGAATGGGAAACCAGCGCTCTTCTACGTATCGGGGAAATTATACACGTCGAGGCAAAACAGCGTAACGTGCGCGCCTGGTGACCTTGCCTCGTCTTGCTGTCAATAGCCGGCGATTACTCGCTTACAAAGCAACCGTGAAAATATTCAGATCGTTGACGTGATACGATCAACGTTCCTCGTGTAGACAATGTTTCCTCGGCATCGCCCATATGCGCACGTGCTTTTGTGCCCGTCGTTCTCCGCTGCGATGCAAACTAGTGTGAAATTAATCGTGGATAATACGGATACCACATATCCCGGTATTAGAATTCAAAGCGCCTGTATCGCCCTCGATTAATTTTAGCATATATCTCATTTCTTAAATACCTCTTATTCTCTATAATTTACATTCTTAGATATATATCAAAATGTGTTTCCACAGCTAAGCGTCTAATCTCACAGCCGCATCGGGCGATGTCTCATTTTGTAAATAGTTTATTGTATCAGTGGAACGCTTTACATATTATTACATACCAGCAGCTGGTCCACTTAAAGTGTACATAAGCAATTATTCCGCAAACTATGAGAGATACACACCAGACTTCGAGGATGAATATTGGGCCACAATTAATTGTTTATAAGACTGTTGGCAGAGGTTTCAAACATAACTTCCACACTTTTACACTCCTACGCTTTGTTGGCTGTTTCAAGCCGCGTGTAAAATTTAAATGAACCGTGCTCCTTACATCCACGAATATTACCAGCAAATACAAACTCTTGCTGCTTTAAACCAGCAACGTAGAAACAATAGATTCCGCAGAGCAGAAATTAATTCCCGATCAGCGCTCCTGCAAATATCTAGCGAGCAATCGATCCAAAGTACATTTCATTCAGCTGGTAAAGAAATAAGGTTGCAAAAATTGCACTTGATAACCCGTGTCCCCCGTCGGATTGTTTTTATTTTTCCCTCCGCATTCTCCCTCTCGCGATTCATCGATATCATTGAATACGCATCGCGCACCGGTCCCGCTCGAAAATCCTTTCAATCCTGAGCGCACTTTCGATAAGTATCGTTCGTTGGCCGTGCCCGGCCGAGGCCTCTATCCCGGACGCTAATTCGAGTTACCGATATATCGACCCGGGGTAGCTGCTCGGCCATAGACACTCTCTCCTCGTCAGGATAGATCCGTAGTCCCATGGTCTTCCTTTTTTCGTTCCCCCTGGCCGTTCGCATCGGCGTCGCTCGAACGGAACAAAAAGAGGCAGAAAGAGAGAGAGAGAGAGAGAGAGAGAGAGAGCGAGAGGGACCTGAAAAGTACTCTGTCGGGGGTTTTTTGCCGAGCCCGCGCGAGTCGCCAACTCGCGCGTACTCGCCGCTGCCAGACTAGAGCGGGGACGAGGGGCCGCTCTCTTTCAGATCGTTAGTCGAACGAGCCCTGGCTGGTCCCGTATTTATTTTCTCTCGATAGTTTACCCACGTACCCCGCGCGCAACTCCTCCCGAACTCTCGCCATCACTCTCTTATTGCGAATACACAGGCACACGGGCGTGCAGAAACTCCGACGCGCGCGAGACAGAGTTTGCACACGCGTGCTTCGCGCTAAATACCTGCGCGCTCGCTCCCCTGCGTATAAATACACGGTGGGATGAAATTGACGCGAGCCTAATCTTTTTTTCTCGCCCCAACTCGCTCCTCGCTTCGCCTGTGCGCGTCCGAGCGCGTGCATGGATGAAGGACAGACGCGGAGGTAGCGGGAAAATGAAATAGGGAAAGCGGAAAGGGCCGTGTTAAGACTGGAGGGATGTTTTGTATGAAAGCGGAAGAATAGTGTTCGTTCGCGAAGATATTCGCTGAGAAAATAATGCAGCTGGGAATTGTAATTTTGATACTTGTCGATAGAGATAACCGTTAATTAGAGACTGGAATATGATGGCGTACCTGGGTGTCGAGAGCCAAAACTCTTGGTACTGCAGTCTGTGGATACACGTGGGACCTTCGAGATTACCATTTGCACATCAGACGAGTGTCTCAAGTACCTCGCTATCTTCTTCCCATTCAGATACGAGTTTTCTATGGGTAACTTGAATCTCGTGTAAAAATCGTGGCAGCCAGTTCCTCCGAATAATCGCGATAGAATCTTCCGTCGAAAATGGCCTTGTGGTCTTAACGTCGCCGTTTCCACTCCGTACAATAACCGGCTAATGATGGAGCGGCAGGACGGAGGGGCATAGAGAGCTGGTGAACGGCGAGCGGGTGTGCGGCCCGGGGACGGAATAATATTTGGCCGGCGAGCAAGTTTTCATTCGGCCGTAAACAGGCCGCAGCAGTCGACGCGGAAAAGCTCGGCAGAACGACGAAAATAAATCCCCATGTAGCCGTGACCAACGCTCGCGTGGTCCAATATCCGCGATTACATTATGTCCGTACGTGCCACCGCATATGGGCGACGTGCAGCGACGATTACCAGCCGAGCAAATGAATGGCAAAAAAATAAAAAATGGTGGGGGAGGTTGGGGCAAGTAAATCCCGGATAAGAAGGGACGCTTCTGTCGCTGGGAATTACCTGGAGCTGCTGGAACACGTCCAATACGGTATCGAAAGTGGAACAGATTTCCTCGCGTTAAAGCTCTTCGGCTTAGGCGATCCATTTTTATTCGATACCCTGTCGCGCGATCGTGCTTTATTTTATTCCCGTTTCCTTCGCAACCCTATATAACATTCGTCTAAAAACGGGTTCTGATATTCTCATTATCACTCATTATTAATAATCAGGGACAGTTCACTGGACAGTGAACTTTATATTTCACGGCGCAGTCGACGGGGGGTTGTGAAATATATGCATTAGTCTTTAGAGTTTTAAGAGAGAGTAACTACGGGAGGTGTTTACAAAATTTAGCGGGCTCTTAGAATTTTAGATAGTTGAGGAAAATAGAGATCTGTAGGTTTGCAGGCGTCTCCAACAACAAAGTCTTGGACGATAAAGTCTTGTATATACCACCCCACGGTTTTGGCTTGTTTTCAAGCCATGAGTCATCCCTTCCCCAGCTTACCGCGAATTACGACAGCACCCCGTATAAAACCCTGCTCCTTGGAAATGGAATGTTCTCCCGCGGCGGCCATTATCCTATCGTAAACGCGGGGGGGGGGGGGGATGTTCGTTTAAACCGTACACTATCGGTAAGTCGATGGAAGTTAACGCCTTCCGTTTTACCGCGGTAATGCGCGGGGGGTAGCGTTTCGAAAGGCTTCCGTAATCGATAGGGCTAATATAAAAATTTACCTCGAGGTCGGGGCGCACGGTCGATCGGTACGCCCGTCCATATCCCGTCGCTTTGTCCCTTTCGCCGTCACTTGGACCGACCGTATCTTAACTTTCCACGCTTTTGATCCGGTAATCCTATTAACGTCGCAGGATCGTAAAATTCGTGCCCCGCCGCCTGCAGGGCGAGGTAACAATTTACGGCGGGGCGGGGCCCCGGTTGATTGTTGACAAGTGCCTGCAGTGTAAACACAGGTGTATGGGTCTTGGAAAGAGAGGGTGGCGCGGCCGGAGAGAATTAGAGAAAGGGAGAGAAAAAATGCTACCTGAGTCGCGATCGCCTCCGACATCGGTCATGTTTACCCGCCCATTGTCGTTCTCGATTGTTTGTCCGGCTCGTTACCAGAGTTCCTCGCAGTTCTATCGATCGCTCGCAGTTTCGAATAATATTTTTCGAGCAAGGCACGATTCTGGCGCCGTAAACTGCGATAGACTGGGACTTAGGGATTTGTCAACGGGGGTCTCTGCGTTCGTTATAAATTGGAAACATTTAGTCGCGAGAAATGATACGGGGATCGATTCTACGCGAAGGCCCCGCCTTCGCATCTGGATATCGTTCTTTGTCTTGCTAGTCTGTTGCTAAGTTGATAGTGGGATCGTTATGTAGACAAGGAGCTTCGCAGAATTCGTATAATTAAAGATTTACGAAGTGATCTCCGTTTCGCGAAAGACGTCGATATTTTACCGCTACCTTTTCAGTATTATGGTATTTACTTGGAGCGCTCGATGCTATTTGCCTAAATTCTTACTAATCCCGTGTATAAAAGGCCAATATGCATAAAAGGCTTTCAAAGGAAGGATTTCCCCTGAAGCCGGGGAAGTATTAATCCCCCACTGACAACGTTCCATTCCATTTCATTCTCGTCGAATACAGGTAATATTTTCTAGAATTCTTATCAATTTTATTTTGATGGATAGCGGAATTTAGCAAAATTTAACCCCAGTTCGACTGACGAATTTTACAACTCATTTAGGCTGACGCAGTCACCCCGGTGACTAATTTTATTTGTGCATCTGCACCAATAACAATGTTAATAATTACAAGTGGCATTGCTCAGAACATGTGTAGGAGGAAGGAGAATCACTTTGCTAGGAGTAGTGGATAAGTTTATTAAATAACAGTAAGTAAAGAATATGTGTAAGTGAATAGTGTTAATGCTCGCGCTGGCGACTCGCGACTACTTCTGCGACAAGTGACGCGTCGGCCGGTCACTTTTCGGAACGTGGCAACGTCAATCGTCGATCAAAAAAACAGCGTCTTGCCGCGCACTACTGCATCTGTTTTGCCCTTGACGAGTATCACTAATTATTAATAAATTTTTTTTACGTAAGTACATTCTTAGTTTCTATACTTTTCTAAAAGTCACCTGGGTGACTGCGTTAGCCAAAATGAGAATAAAACATTTTAACAGGTAAAAGGAAGGCGAAGAAAAAAATTAAAAACCATTTATGCATGTTTTTTCTACTCAAAAATCATTCATTTGCGATGTCATGGAAGCTCAGAAAAAAAAATACTTAAAAGCAATCTTTTTTCGGCGGTACAGTTAAAATAGTCACCCGGGTGCCTCGTCAGTCGAACTAGGGTTAAAGTTCGCGCGTTCCCATATCGCTATCTACAATCTACAAAACGTACTATAAAACATCCAGTTTAACATCTTCGAAGCTAAATGTGTAACTATGCGAACGTCGCGATATCAGCAGATTCGGATACCAAATTCCACCTAAATCTAACTCGAACCTCTGGCCGTGATCAAAGCGATCGTCTAATTCCTAATCACTGAATCACTATATAGGGGCGGGGAACGGGGGAGCGATTGCCGGTGGTGTAATCGTCGTCTGGCACGGAGACGACGAAAAGAGAGAACAAGGAATACAAGGGGTGGACGGGGCGAGGCTCGAGGAGCGAAGGGGAGAGAGACGCTGGGATATATTCAGCAGGATCAGGGCGAAATTGAAATCGAGACGAGCGGGAGGAGTGGACGGGGCCGGGGGTAGGGGTTCGGATGGGGTCGGGGTCTGGGTGAGAGGGCGAATGAAGGGGTTCGAAGTACGATTGCACGAAATTCGCGGTCCGCACGGTTGCGAGTTTCCGCAGAGACCGCAATATGCATTGGTAATTACACGGGATGAATTACACCGCGGAATGAGCGAAGCGTGTTACGTGTAATTGACGCGCATTATAAATCTCGCGACATGCAAATAGCTCTGTCTGCCTCTGCCCTCCAATTGCCCAGCGACCGATGCCCAAAGCGTGGCCATTCTTTCTCGATGAGCGGCGGCCGTTGGTCGTCCCCCTTTTTGTTCTCGCTTTATCGAAAACCGTTCCGCGGTAATTTATCTTTGCTTCACTGCGCTGGAAAAGGAGCGGGGAATAAATACAGGGTGACCCGTTTTTATCTCTGTGTATGGGATCAATCTCTTTGCGCCGAATTCACCGTCGAGTTCCAGGGAAATTGAACGTTAGCAGAGTTCAAAGGGCTCCGAAAGGGTGTTTGCACGGTGGAATAGAGACGCCGATTGTTGTTAAAACCGCAGAGGAAGTATCGAAGCTGATATCTCTGCAAGTTCGTGTCGAATCCATATTATCGCTATCTCAATAAATTTATATCACACCTCATCCCATAGAAGCCTCACCCTCCATCTTTCACCAATACTTCCACCCTGATATTCTCCATTCGACCATCATCCCTCGTTGGATGGTCCGAAAATACTCCAGACATCGTCCTCGAACCATACCTATCCTCGAAAATGCCATTAGATCCGCTCGAATTTTTTATATTCCACTTTTCGTCTGTTGAACGACGGCAAACGAGGCCCGCCGCTCCAAGGTGCTAAAAGACTCGGCGGAATCGTTAATTTACATGCCGCGCAGCAGCCGCGGCGGAATCCTGGCGTCGTTAGCGGACTGGTTCGCAGGTTTTATCGGGGTGGTGAACGCGAAGCGGGGCAGAGGATGCCTGTTCCAGGAGTACCGCACCGTGCCGCGCCGCTATGAAATCCGCAGAAAGAGTTACACCTTTCTTCCCGCTCGCATCGTGACTCATTTAAGCGGGTTCGATGCTTGACCGAGTTGACACAGGCGGTGTTATTGGCACTCTGGAGGGCCGCCAGGGTTGTTTACGTACAAGCTGTACAAATATTATTTCCGGGCAAACTGGCTCGCCGATCATTACGAAACTCCCGCCCGGCAAGTTTTAACAGGGACCGGCCCTCCGCCCGCCTCCCTCTTCCGGCTCGGCCCTCCAGACGATACTTTAAACTTCTAGACGAAGCCGATTGTTGTACGAGGATCGACTACTTCACCGCGGCTAGAGGCTTTCGAAACACGTCGAGCGAACGCTCGCAGCCGAATAACCGAAACCATACGGACCCTCGTCCGATGTTCCTTAAGTTTCAGGGCGCAGAATGTCAGTATTAAATTACGAAGGGCGATGAGATTGTCAGCGAATTGCATTTACGGTTTATCGTCAAATTTCAATTTTAAATCTTCGTTTAGTATTCGCGTAATTGCGTGGAGCAGGAATACATTGACTTGGAATTTCACGAGAATTGTCATTCGGTCAGAGTAGAGAATATTATTCGCGAGCGCACTATTCTTCCAAATTTGCATCATACCTAGAAATCGCTTACTGTACCAAGCTTTTTGACGGTGACTGGTGGAAAAAGCTTCAGCATCTGTTATTAGAAAAATCTGTGCGGTAGTCAGTGATACTGTTCCGAGTGAGTCACGATTTCTCTGGAACACCTCCTCTGACGTCTTTCACGTCGCATGCAGCGGAGAGTAGCCGACGCGTGCGTGCGTCGTTGCAGTTTTCTGCAAGAGCTTCGAACGCGATGACGCAAGTGGGCTCCGGTCACGGAAACATCCACTCCCGTAGTAGGTGCAATTTCGATAGAATCCCAGAGCCTCGGGATGTCGAGCGGTGACATTGAACGGCTCGCGATAAGTCGAGCAATTGCACGGTTATCGTCGCGGTATCGCGCCGCGGAATCGGTCCTTTTATAAATAACGCAGCGTGTACGTGCCTCTGTGTGCGTATCCGTCGTCGACGTGCCCGTGAATATCTGGAGTGTGACATTTTCGTAACACGCCTCGAAATTGATTCGCGACCGTCGACCTGAATCGTGTGTTACACGGGAATTATCGCCCCACTTCGCGATATGTACACGCCGTTTATCTGCTATCTTTACAGCCCGCTCTGTAAACAGAGTCCACGGATTCGCCGTGACCCATCCTGTTCGAGTCAATCACGGCTGATCAATCGAAGATCGAGGGACGTGTCATCTTCGAATATAATCGAGTTCGATCGATTCAATGTAAATTACTGTGGGTTCGTTCTAGTGGAAAATTAGACTAGATTATAAATTGTAGATTGCCGAAGATACATTTATCGAAGTGGGCGTGTTACGAGTATAAAAGTCCACGGGAAAAATTATTATCGATAAAAGAAAGGAGGAGGAATTGAGATTGAATTAAATTCGATGAGTTTAATTCAATTTATTTTATGCCAGGTAACGTGCAATGAGTTTCTCGAGCAAAAATTCGATGCTAATCGACGATTGTGGTTCACACCAGGCAGGTCCACCGAGAAATTGGATGTCCAGTGAATCCCTAGGCTATAATTGCTTCAAAATACATAGTGTGCCCGTAAAGCTACATCTGTTTAGAAATTTGATAAAATAATAAATTTTGACTTAGACACTTGCCTCTTCTTTTCATAATTTAATTGTACGTCTTATACGAATCTGCTCACGTGTTCTTAAGGTCAAGTTCAATTCAAAGTTACATAAGGAACCTAACCCACTATTTCTTCAAATCCCTAGATCGCAGAAGGAATGGATTTCCTTGTTTTATGAAACAACGAAAAGGTTAAGCGGAGTCCACGAAAAACTTGGAAATCGACGGAGCAGTCGATCCGCGCAGTCCCCACGGCCACAATGAAAACTCCTCGGGAACAACACAATTATCCTCGCCGTTTTATCGCAATTGAGCGCGTCGTGCGAAACGTTCCTCGTTTTTGCAATCGGCGCGCATCGGAAAAGAACGGAACAAGATCGAGGCGTATTACGTCGTTCCTTGGAACCTACGGCCAGTCATTAGTTTATTGCTGTGCACGCTCGCTAAGGTTGCCGAGCGAGACCCCGCATCGCCGTGATTAAGCCGTCGATTAAGTAGATCCCCCCTTGGCGACCCGTTGACCCGCGGGTTCGCCGAGGGAATCGCTCGGGCAAAGTTTTTTACGATCGTCGCGGTCGAGAAAGTGACGCAACGCTCAAGCGCCGTCTCGTCTCCGCGTGGAATAATTTTTAAGCCACTTTTCCACGAGTGCTTTCATCCGGCGGATCGGTTGCCGAAGTTTGCCTCTTGCCGGAGAGGCCCCGAGGAGTTTCGCAACGCGCTCCTCCCGTTGCACGAGCAGAAAATGGAGAAGAAACCGCATTGTTGCCGCGATAATACGGTCTAATTTGTAAAGGGGCGAGCGGTGGAAATCAAGAACGTCCATTGTCGCGCCAGGTCCTTCGTGGAACACGTTGAACAAAGCTCGCCCCGGCGAGTCCTTAAGTATCGCCTCATTGTCCGCAGACCCGTTCGGGTCCTCTTCCACGGTCCATAGAGCAGCCGTTTAGCTAGAAATTGTCGATATTATGCGCCTGACGCTCCTTCCCGGCCAGAAGGGGGCGGTAAAAATGTTGTATTGTTTGTAGCCCCACTTTGTCAATGTTTGTCGACTAGCGTCTGGGTCGGAGGCTTTGGGCTTTGCCGATGCTTTCGGCGGAACTGGTTGCGCCGTTGCGCGGAGATTATCTTATCGCGATCCCCGAAACGTTGATATTCCGTGTGGCAGTGATGACTTCTTTAAAGCGATGCTATCTTGTGTGATATCGATTTTGAATATTGACCCTTTTATGTAGCTACAATATTCTTCCCCTCTTCCAATCTTCAGCCCGATACGTTCGTAATCTTGAGAAGTTGATGCTCGAGTAGATGGTCGAGAGCTTCAAATTCGAATTAAATAAAGTAACAGTATCCTCGTGAAGTTTGAGCTAATTATTAATCCTTACTGTGTACGTAAGTAGGTACATACACACTTTATATTTTTATGGAAATGGGGGGGGTTTACGCAACTCATTTGCGTGCATGAGCAGAGGCTTTAAAACGTTCATTATTCGTGAACGAATCTCTGTGCGAAGAAACAGTTCTTAGTTAGATTACAGCGAGCGCGGTTTATATTAGCTTCAGCTCCGTGTCCACGATCGAGCGCGTATTATTTCCTCGAAAATGTTGCTCGTTCGAAAGTCAACGCGATTAACTGCAACTAATTCGAGGAAACGACCGCTTATCGTCTCGTCGCATCGTTTCCTCCAATTTACGTATTTACCAACATTCGTTGAATAACGAGCGCGAACGCTATAATTGCTTCTCGAGGTTCAAAGGAAACTTAAGTAATCGTATTATACAACACTGCAAAGTGGAAAACGCGTAGACTGCGATATAATTTTCAAGAAGCTTACCCGCTCCATGTTTTCGCTCCGCCAGCGCCCGATACGCGAAAAATTTCTGTTACGAGCGTTTCGCTTTAACGTCTACGGGAAAACTGTTAACGGCTCGTTGCTCGCTATTACTTGTACCAACAATAAGAAACGAGTCCTATAAATATTCTCCTTTCTCTGCATAAATTAAAATCGTTTCGCGTACCAAAGAAACATCTCTTCCGCGGTCTTCTTCCGTGTAATTCCGTGGTTCTTGCGCAACTGTGGGAGGCCTCAACTCGAAAATGAACCATTCGCAGATCTGTACTAACAACGATCGTTTAGCACCATGAGAAGCAGAATCCGCTCCCAACGTTCAACTAGTCACGCGATAGAGGGACACCCTGTATAAATAGAAGGAAATATGTACTGGTCTCGTTTGTCGTGCACCTTCGAGCAGGGAGTACCGAGGTTCTTCGCCCCAGTTGTATAATTAACGAAGAAACTGGAAGTTTTAAGCATGGGGGTCGGTCGGGTAGGTGAGAACAACAGTGTCTGGCCCGTGAATAGCACCCTTCCCCCCCCCCCCCCGCGTGTCGAATTTCCTACGCCGGCCTGGTGTGGATTATTGCGAGGGGACAGGGATCGACTACGAAATTGAAGGGCTCCGGGCAATTTGGGACGGACCGCCCTAAAACTGCCGTCAATTTCCTCGTTAATGGCCGAATTCGGGAAATGGTACTTGTAGACCCTCGTCGTCATTAAACTGCCTTGGTGTACGAGCCTCGTGGCTCTCTCCTCGTAGACGGCCTCTCGCGGTCACCGGGCGAAAAGTGGCCGTCTCGGTTTCGAGAGAGGCCTTTCGACGGTCGCCAGGGCCCCCCAACGCGCGGTATCGATTGCTTATTTTCTCCCAGCGGGTCCTGATTACAAATTAAAATCGTGCCTAGCATTAACCCTGGCAGAAAACTCGGCGGGGTTTTCGGCGGGGCCCCCCTGCAGAACGTGCTCGAGTTTCTAAAGCGGGGTTTAAGTCGTCCTCGACGGAGGAAGCGGTCGCCCCTCGTGTTCTGCTCGTGCGAACAGAGACCCATAGGTACCTACGTGTGTTCCGAAGAATTTTGTATTAGTGAAACGATGATAAATGCGCGTGGCAAATAATATAGGTATTCCAACGTTGTATTGGGACCGCTTAGGAAACGCCGACTCGTGGACGAGTGAGGAGAAGTCCCCGGGGATCCGAGAACTCCGTGGTTGATTTAGGAACTAACGTGTGCTGTTGACGTGACTATTGCCATTTTAGAATCCACCGAAAACTAACCCGGCTGCGTGTAGTAGCTTATGAATCTGATCAATGCTGATTAACGCTACGAAATAATTAAACCCACAAACACTTCTCCGCCTATCACGAAAAAATAAAAATTGGATCGCGCCTCGCTGATATGCACACACCACCGTTCACACCGGTTCGGTACACGTGTACCGTTCACACGCGCGAACTCCAGTCTGTGAGCGCTCGCGCGCTCGGGCCCACCCGCGTGCACGCACGCACGCGCGCGCGAGCTCGCTATACGCCGTGTGTACATTGTTCGCAATAATGAGGAGTTTGCACAGACCGGGATCCCGACGTTCTTCAAACAAGGAGAGCAAGGACAAACAGCCCTATATGGACGGATGGACAAACACACTCAGCCACGAATCACACACCGCGCACCATCACCCTCGACGACATGCGTATTGCGTGGCCATCTGTGCTTATACGCGCGCGTGTGCGTCACACAGGGCTTAGCCTGCGCGCGCGCTCCTTCACGAACGAAGCCTCTTCACCACTCCCACCACAGAGGAACTATCGACCATCACCCTCGCTCAACAAGCACCATAAGCGATATGGTGGCTAATATTTGCCGGGCTAAGCACACAAATACAATACAGTACTGTTTACCCACCGCCAGTGGTGCTCAGCCCGTTTTGATCCACGCCCCGATATCGCCGACCCCCTTTGTAATTGCGCACACCCCCTCCCCCCCCCCCTCGTCTCTGCCTTGGATGCTGCGGGATTTGGAACAGGATGCGTGGTGTTGGCGATTGGGCCTTTTGGGCGATTCGGTGACCTGATTTCTTCCTGATAAGATGTATAGAAGCCTGTACAGGATTTTCAGTTTTGGGGGGGGTGGCTTCGGAAGGGTTCCGGGGTCTTGGAAAGTTGGATGGGCGAGCGATATACATTGTATAGGTAGTATGGAGATGACGGGTTGTTGAAATTGTTCGTGTGTTGGCGCAATCTTGTTTCCTCGTTCAGAAGGCTTTCATAAATCGAAGCTGAGAATTTTTTATTTCGTTGTGTTTCTAAGGGAGATTAGAGAATTGTGTTCCCTTTATCGACACGGCCGTCGAAAGGACGTGCTCGAGATAAGCGATAGACGATCAAGATTGATTTTCGGTATCTGCAGAACAAGCCCTATCGCGGTATCGCCAAGATAAAATATTTTCCGGTTACGATGTTTCTAGCCGCGTTATCGCCGCGATACTTTCGATGACTTTGTAAATTTAATACTTGCCGGCGATTGTTGATCACGGCACGCCGATAACGATAATTTTATATTTAATTTCGAGTTAACGTTTGTGATTTCTGATGTCTATTTATAAAAACGTGTAGCTCTTTGCTTCAACGTGTTTTTCAATCGCTTTAGATATCTACCAATAACGATTGCAGTCGTATTCGAGGAATCGTCAGATTTCTTTCAATTTTCAATAGGATGAACCAACCAGTAATTGACCGCATACCAGTGAAAGACCATTAGGTAAAGAAATGTGAATTATAAATTTAAAAATTATTATATGTTTATAAGTGGAGTGAAGTTGCACTTTTAATATCCCATATTTTTAGTTACGCGTATTAAACAAACATTAATAAATATAATTCTTATTAAAAGCATGCGGTCATTTATTGGGCTTCTCATATAACAATTCGGTTATTCACTGGTTAATTTACCCTACCGTCAATTTCTTCATCACCATCTCGGGAAGTTGCCTCACTTCCTCGATAATTAACAAACTCTCTTGTCTCGTATGTGAATAGAAGAATTTCCTTCGAAGTTCATGTAAATCTTACTGAACTCTTATTTCGTGCCACCAATTGGAGTGCAATTAGCAAATCCCAGCCCCATTAAACCCAACTCTTCCCGAGAGGTCCCAAGCGATTGTACGGACGACCGACTTCGAGATTCAATTCTTCAAATCGATTACAGTCCTTCGTCTTTTCTACTCTTATACTTTCTTCAATCGGCTGGGTATAACGACCTTTCCCCTTCGATTCCATTAGAAGCCTCCACCTTTCTCATTTCCGGCATTCGTCTAAAAAGAAAAAAAAGACAGTCGCGTTACACGTACGATTGGACCTCGAGTCGCCTGATAAAAAGAACCGGGCGCTGCGTAATTACTGCGATCGTGATTTCTCGCGAGCGGTTCGCAACAGTGTCGTGGAATTCCTCGACTCACTCTGCATGGATTTTCTTTTTTTATCGCCGGCGGTAGTCGCCGGGATTCGTTTCGGGGAAACATTTTCGCGAATCATCGTGCGATTCCACGCGAGAACATGCCGTGGACGATGGTTTTTGCCCCGACCGCAGGGCCCTGGCGCGTCGAAACGAGCTCCTCGCGTTCACCGCTTCCTCTTCAACTGCGAAATTCTCTCCCAGGAGCAGGAGCCGCGCTCCGCTCGCAGCAGCAGCAGCAGCCAGCAGCATCCTGGCGTGACGGTTAGGTCAGCTGGTCGGCGGTTTGCGAACTATCTCAATTTGCCTAAGCCGCAACCGCGGCGACCACGAAAACCGCAACTTCCCTCGTCCGTGGCCACCTTTGCCCCCTCTTTCTCCCCGCAATTTCAGCGGTCTCCTCTCTCTCCCTCTCGCGCCCTTTTGCCGGCCGGCAGGTTTCTCTTTCCCTCCCTCCCAACCCCCGTCGACCTTTTGCCACCGGCTCGCGGTGAACGTTTCCCTCTCGGTCTCTCAGGTGCGCGCCATCTCGAGAATTTAGCAACTACCAGTCCTCCGTGTCGGCGTAACCTCTGACCGCAGACCCTAGCGCCGAGAGGACGACACCGACGTGTACTTTGCCTCCCCTCCCCACCCCGCCGTAAAGTCAAGCGATTTTAATGATACCGGGGGGTCCAGACGAGGCAGGGAATACTGGAGATTCCGCGAGGGATCACGTGGTGACCGCACACTTTCAGCCGCGCCGGGGAAGCTCGATCGTTTTTGCACCGGCAGACAGTGAAATTGGATTCTTTTGTGATCGGGGATATAGAACGATGCGGCACTCTGCGGTCTCGAGCGGGATGGTTGGGTACACAATTTTCGAGTCCGCCGAGGGTAGGATTAAAATGTAGACGGGTGGAAGCGTTAGGGTTTTTGGTCGTAACAGTTTGAGCTGTGCGAAAAACTCTCGCGGTCTTGGATAATACTTTTGGTGCTTTCTGTTGGAATATGTACAACGATAGACTGTTCCTAGAGTTAGAGTGTCAGGGACTTTAAGGACCCGGTAATTTATGAGTTTCCTTTTTTCGCTACAGGAGACCCAAAAGAGGGGAAAACGGTCTTCTCGACCCCTGCACTTGTCAGTCCGAGAAAACCCTCTGAACGGATAACTTGTATCGCGCTAAAGACAGTATTCTTTCTATTACTTTTGGTTTAAGTTTTATACAGTTCTTATTATTACTATACTGACGTTCGACTGTGTAACATTTATTTTCTTGAATAAATAAACATTATATTCTAACAGGTTATGGGCCCAGTCCCGATCGCCAGTGTAGTGATTATAAAGTGAAGACAGTATAAGACATTAAAGTGCGTCGTTTAATTTAAAAGTGTGAAGTTAAAAACTGTCACAATGGCTGAAGGTTTTCGGTTTAACATCCAGAAACTCAATAGTGAGAACTACTCAGTGTGGATTTATAAAGTTGAACTCTTGCTAATAAAGGATCATTTGTGGGATGTCATAACTAAGGATAAGCCTATCACTGCAGACGCTGCATGGTCATCAAAGGATGATCAAGCGCGTGCTACAATTGGTTTATTGGTAGAAGACAATCAGTTGCAGCACATTAGGAACGCTAAGACAGCGCGGGAAGCGTGGGATGCACTAAAAGGATATCATCAAAAGGCCACTTTGACAAGTAAAGTACTTTTGTTAAAGCGGATATGCAGAACGGTATTAAAAGAGGGTGGTGATATGGAAGAGCACATCACAGTTTTTTCGAATAATGTAGATCGATTGACAGCTCTCGGACAGGAATTGCCAGATAATCTTGTTGCTGCGATGTTACTTGGAAGTTTACCCGAATCTTATGAGACTCTTGTAACGGCTTTAGAGAGTAGACCCGAAACTGACCTTACTTCTCAGCTTGTAAAAAGTAAATTAGTCGACGAGTATAAAAGGCGTAAAGGAGCAAAGGACACGAGGGATAATTCGGAAAGAAATGAAGCAGCATTAAAATCAAGCGTTAAAGAAAAATGCGATATACAGGCTAAGAAGAATTGTTTCTTTTGTAAGAAGCTAGGACATTTTAAAAGTGAATGTTTGAAATACAAATCGTGGAAGAGCAAAAAGGAAAAAGCTCATAAAGTCTCAGACGATAAATCTTCTACAGATTGTTGTTTTTACGCTAAGGCATCCGAAATTTCAGAAGAGGCACATCTAGTACAGACAAAAGGGAAAGCGGATACTTGGGTTGTCGACTCTGGTGCAACGGGCCACATGGTCACATCGAAGGATTTTTTCCGGGATTTTGACGCAAACAGAAAAGGCCAAGTGTGTCTTGCAGATGAAAAGAAACTAGCCAAAGTGCAAGGCATCGGTTCAGGGATCATAAAATGCGTAGCGGACTCAGGAAAGGTTGCCGAGATACAGATGCGCGACGTGCTGTACGTTCCGACCCTAGGTTCTAATTTATTGTCGGTAAAGAAACTGACGAAAGAAGGATACAGCCTTAATTTTAAAGAAGACCGCTGCCAAATTATAAAGAATGGAGAATTGCAGGCAACAGCAAAACTTTCTCCAGATTTATATTATCTAAGTGCGGTGGAAAAGGCTTGTACGGTCAATGGAACCATAAACATGGGTCATACAGAGCTTTGTCAGCATGCTTGGCATCGACGTTTTGGACACCGTGACCCAACGGCAATTAAAGACCTGGCCGAAAAGGACTTAGCAACAGGTATTACAATCAAGGATTGTAAAATGCGAGTGACCTGTGAATGCTGCATTAAAGGAAAGATGGCACGCATTCCTTTCCCGAAGGAATCGATGAATAGGAGTCATTCGTTTTTAGATTTAATTCATACGGACGTTTGCGGACCCATGCAGACGATAACGCCGGGAAATAAGCGGTACATTTTAACGATCATTGATGATTTCTCGAGGTATTCTAAGATATGTCTTATGAGTCATAAAAGTGAAGCAGCAACATTCATTAAAGAATTTGTGGAATTAGTGAAAACACAATTTCAAAAGAAACCGAAAAGGATAAGATCTGATCAAGGAAGGGAGTATGTTAACAATGATCTTCAGGAATATTTGAAAAAGGAAGGCATACAAGTCCAGTACACAGCTGCATATTCTCCGCAACAAAACGGTGTTGCAGAGCGGAAGAATAGGTCATTGCTAGAAATGGCTAGATGTATGCTGTTAGATGCAAATTTGGAAAAGAAATACTGGGGTGAAGCAGTAAATACAGCAAACTATTTACAAAATAGGTTACCAACAAAAGCAACAGACAAAACCCCATATGAGTTATGGTTTTCAAGAAAACCAGATGTGAAGAATCTACACATATTTGGATGTGAAGCCTATGCGCATATTCATAAGGAACAAAGGAGAAAATTAGATGACAAGGCTGAGAAACTAATTTTCATCGGTTATTCAGAGGAATCGAAGGCGTTTCGTCTATTAAATAAACAGACAAACATGATCAAGATAAGCCGAGATGTAATATTTCTCGACAAAATTCAAGAAAAGAAAAAGGATCACGAAACGCACGACGAAATAATTTTTTCAAATACGGAGACTCATCATGAAGAGGACCATGGATCTGCACGAGAGGATCATCATGAAGATGAATCATCATTGGAAGATGAATCAAGTGTGGATGATTTTCATTCGACAGGTGAAATAGACAGTGACAATGTTGAACATTCGCAAAGTGAAGTGGTAGAACAAACAGGGTGCAGACGATCTGAAAGATCGAATAGAGGAGTACCACCGGACAGGTATATGGCTAATTTAAATTTAATTAAAAATGAAGAAAGTGAACCGCGAAGTGTTAAGGAAGCACTATCAAGTTTTAACAAAAACAAGTGGAAGAAAGCGATGGACGAGGAAATTAATTCGCTAAATGAAAACGGTACGTGGGATATTGTGCCAATACCAAAAGACAGAAATCTTGTTACCTGTAAGTGGGTTTTTAAGACTAAGTGTAGTGCAGATGGAAATACTGAGAGATATAAGGCTCGACTTGTTGCGCGAGGTTTTTCTCAAAAGTATGGAGTCGATTATGATGAAGTTTTTGCGCCTGTTGTGCGGCAGACAACTTTTCGAACCTTTCTTACATTCGCAGGTATAAAGGGGATGGTTATAAAGCACTTCGACGCGAAGACTGCTTTTCTAAATGGAAAAATTTCGGAAACCATTTACATGAAGCAACCCGAAGGCTACGTTATTCCAGGTAAAGAAAATCATGTTTGCAGATTAAACCGAGGAATTTACGGATTAAAACAGTCAGCGAAGGTATGGAATGATCAACTCAATAATTTACTTAAAAAGTATGGATTCATAGAGAGCAAAGCTGATCCGTGTTTATACATGAAAAATGATAACGGAAAAATGATTTATCTTATCATTTATGTTGACGACATTTTAATTGCTGGAGGAAATATAAAGGAAATTAACGAAACAGCCGATTTCTTGAAGGAGCATTTTCGCCTTAATGATTTAGGAATTTTAAAGCATTATCTAGGCATTGAAATTCGACGAGATAAAGACGGGTTTTATTACATCAAACAAACCAAATACATCGAAAAGGTTTTAAATAGATTTGGCTTAAAAGATGCAAAAATTTCCAGCACACCTTTAGATGAAGGATATGCAAAAATAAGGGACCAGGAGCCTTCAATGGAGAAGAATGAAAAGTATCAGCAATTAATTGGGGCTTTGTTATATTTAGCAGTAAACACTCGACCGGATATTGCTGCAAGTGTCACAATATTAAGTCAGCAGAATAAGCAACCTACAGTAGTGGATTGGACAGAGGCAAAAAGGGTCGCCCGGTACCTGAAAGGGACGAAGGATTATGAACTAAGGCTAGGTCATCGAAATGGGCAAAAAGGACTTGTTGGTTTCGCTGACGCTGATTGGGCTCAAAACAGGGAGAACAGAAAGTCAATTAGTGGCTATTTATTTCAATATTATGGATCTTCAATAAGCTGGGGCTGCCGGAAGCAGGCATGTGTTGCACTCTCTTCGACGGAAGCAGAATATGTTTCACTTGCGGAAGCAGCGCAGGAAGGAATATGGATTCGCCGTCTTCTTGAAGATTTCGAAGGAACAATTTTAGAGCCAACAATCATCTTTGAAGATAATCAAAGTTGCCTCAAACTTATCTCTAATAAGAAATTTAGTCACAGGACAAAACATATAGACACTAAGTTCCATTATGTTAAAGATTTAAAGGATAATGGGATTATGGACTACAAATACTGTCCAACGGATCAAATGCCTGCCGATTTATTGACAAAACCTTTAGGAAAAATAAAGTTAAAAAATATGGCAGAGCGATGCGGGTTGATTGTTCAGTAATTTAATACAGTCTAATTATCGTTGAGGAAGGGTGTTGGAATATGTACAACGATAGACTGTTCCTAGAGTTAGAGTGTCAGGGACTTTAAGGACCCGGTAATTTATGAGTTTCCTTTTTTCGCTACAGGAGACCCAAAAGAGGGGAAAACGGTCTTCTCGACCCCTGCACTTGTCAGTCCGAGAAAACCCTCTGAACGGATAACTTGTATCGCGCTAAAGACAGTATTCTTTCTATTACTTTTGGTTTAAGTTTTATACAGTTCTTATTATTACTATACTGACGTTCGACTGTGTAACATTTATTTTCTTGAATAAATAAACATTATATTCTAACACTTTCAAAAAAATATTAACGTTATTTGGGTAGCATTCACTTGAAACGTTTTAGAATTCCGTGGGACTAGGAGAATGTTTGACGGTGATGGGAATTAAGTAATGATAATCCACAGAGGACTTACTCACATTCAGGCACCTGTGGTTGGCAGAAGTTGCGTTTCCTTTTCATTCACCCGTCAGGATTGATTCACAGATAGACGAGTGTTTCTCCATCGCCGCCCGTAAACCAGTGTCGTCTCGAACACGTGTGTTGAGTCCTAACCAGCTGTTTCAAACAAACTGTTTACGCAGCCAATTCATAGAAGAGTGTCGGCCCGTACATTGCTGTGTGCTCACGTTTTTTATCTAGTAAATTCGCCGTTGCAAGGGTATATATCTGTCATAGACTGATATCTAGGCGTTGATATGTGCTTGTAGTATTTATCACAGAGCCACTGTAAGCACAGCGTGAAAGAGAAACTTATATAAATAGGAGCAGACGTTGTAGAACTAAGTAGCAAAGTGTTCGATAATAAAAAAAAAATATGAAAATGCAATTTTTATTTTCGCTACTTATTTCTTTCACGCATCTATCAATCTCTAGCTCCATTCCACTTTTATTTGACCCTTCATTCCGCGAAAGAATTCACGTTTCTCGAGAAACTGAGACAGCAGTTCGGCAATAAACCAGAATTTGTCTTCGCTACGCTGCGATTCCGCAATCGCAAATTTTCTTCGCGGAACGGAATTACGACCAGAAGAGTGATCTTGACGGTTCGATAGCGTCAGGGTTTTCAATACGCCCGTGATGCGCGGAAACGAATGGCCCGCGGGGTTCGTTATTATTCATACGTTTATCACGTTTCATCCGGTGCGATAAGTTTCGTCCCCGCGACAGGCTGAGTGCACGGAGGAAAAATACGACCCGCCGCCTTATTCCCGGCGAGCATGAAATTTATTTCGTTCGGCCGTGCACGCGGAGGATGTGTATACGGCGTGAAAGTATCCTTAAATTTTCTGCGGCACGCTCACGGAAGCTTTCGTCGCGCGGCGAAACGTTTTCCTCGGGGCCGTCTTTTCGCGCGCCGCGAGAGATGAAAGTCCGAGGATGTTAAATCAGATTTATGCCGCGCGCCGCGGAGAAGAGAGCCGAGCTGGGGAATATTTCCTGCCCCCGATAAAAGTGGAGGCGCGCGAAACTCGGGATCTGGCGTGTACCGGTTCTCAATGGGACACGCCACTTTTCGCCGAGCTCACTTCCAAGGACTGAAATAAAAGTCAAACCGGGCAATCTTTCTGATAAAAAAATCGAGCGATTCAAATTTTGTCTATTACAGAGAAGACGAAGGACTTTAATCATTGTTAATGCGCCGATTCACGCAAGATAATTTTTATTCGGCTGGCAGATCCTTAGCTGTTCGTTAAACATGAATGGAATATGGGACTTGGACTGTCTCTCAATGTTTGTTCCCAAGCGTTTTTCATTTAGCTGTCGTCGAGGGGGTGTCATAAACCAGGCCCTTCCTAAATAAGGGAGGCGACTGCGTGGCCAAGATGCATTCGTAAATCTATCATTGTCGACAACGCATCGTTGGGTCTTTAAGAAATATTATTCATTTAATTCCCTCACAAACGTCACTTTAATTTTAATGCATGTACAGGGGAAATTATCGAAGCATTCTAACATATCATCGATACTACAGATCGCACTGGTCATTTGAGTTGTCAGTGCATTGAGTAGGACTTGTTTATATGAAATTCATTTAACGGTGAATCACGCACGTTCCATTTCTTTTCTGCAATTTATACTACAGTTTCTTCTATTGTCTGAGCTACTCTTCATGGCGTGATGAAACAGACGTTGTAGGGGAGAGTTGCCAATATCGTACTGGTCACCTAAATCGTACCTCATCAATTTCTAAGTAAATAATGAATGTAAACGACATTTGATAATAAAAATATCAAGTAAATGCGAAATAAGAAATAGAAACAAAACATTTTGAGCTTACACCCTATTTTGTGCGTGCTATAAACATTTAAAAAAATCAGGTATGATTGATGTAACTTTTTATCAGTTTATCGTAGCTGATAATAATCAAACAATATAATTTTGTCCCGTATTTTTGTATTTTTCTAAAAGTAGGTTTAATGTAGAATATTTGACATTCGTTTTAAGCGCATATTACATTCATTATAAAGTTTAAATTGATATGTATAAATAAATTGATCATGTTTCCTAAATCGTACCACTACAATCCTACTAGTAGGATTTGACAACTCGTATGTTTATAGGTTATGTACATATATCATTTACATAGGTTATTGCGGCCTGTGTGTGATCCATATACATTTGTATATGTTACTATATAATAATTATTACTTTCTGTTGAATATTTTCTTCTCTATTTGTTATTTATACTATTTTTTAGCGGGGGTACGATTTTGGAAACCGAGGGGTACGATTTAGGAGACCGGTTGTCCGAATCGTACCTTTGACAGCATGTGACGAAAATTAATTTGTTCTGAACAAAAGGCTAAGCATATAATAGTAGGTGCCTAAAAGATCAAGCTACAATATCCAATAGTCATTTGCGTTCATATGAGTACGAAATATAAAATATAACGTAAAATGTCTTAAGTGGTACGATATTGGCAACTCTCCCCTAATATTTATGATGACGTTTCCTTTAACTCGAACTTTGTGTACGCTTTCCCCTCGTTGCAGCACGTTTGCAAACTTATCGCGCGATCTGATTGCCGACGACAAATTTGTGCGCCGGATTGCGCGAAAATCCATCCCCCTGCCCGGTGTCGGTAACTATACGCTATTTCCACCGCAGCAGGAGCGAACAGAGTGAATGCACCGTGCACAGTGCACCGCGGCCGGTTTGCATTGCGGTGCACGGCGTAACGAAGTGCATTTTAGCGCATTAGCCGAAACGCTCTAACAGCCGCAAAGTGCCGCTCGCGTTACGCGCCGCGAGCACACGCCCACTCTCGCCTCCGCGGCGATTTCGCCTTCGGGGATGCTCGGCGTTCCTCCGGTTCCCTTCGCGGCCGATCGTCGAAATTAGAAATTCCACGATCTAGCGCGGCCTCCGGAGCCGCGCACCGCCAGCCTTCAACGCCGCGAATTCGAATCGGCGGAACGCGGGTTTATTTACGTTGAATAAATTCGCCCGCGGCCGGGTTGTTACTGTTACGCGAGAATCGGTCGGCGGCGAGAGTCCTCCTCCTTATA
This sequence comes from Andrena dorsata, assembly GCA_929108735.1. Classification (NCBI taxonomy): domain Eukaryota; kingdom Metazoa; phylum Arthropoda; class Insecta; order Hymenoptera; family Andrenidae; genus Andrena; species Andrena dorsata. Next base: position 76,529,031 of record OV815488.1, on the reverse strand, counting down.
ATTGGAATTCACTCGGACCACTTCATAGAATCGGTTGGACGGATCGAGCGGAGGAGTGGAAGATTACGGGAAAATATGAAATATCGGGGGAAGTTATTTAATATCGCGTTGCCGGCTGCGAGGAATCGATGGATGTAATAACTTTCGCTGTCGCCCCGGGCGTGTTAGACGACTGTAATCCGACAGAAAAAGGGCATCTCTCGGTGCGCATATAGGTTGTAAATCCGTCGGTTATCGCCGTTCCCGTATCTAACCCCGGGAGCCTTGATTTCGCGCCGGGATTCGATATTTTATTGGAAGCAGACGATCCCGGAGACCCCCGCCCTCCTTTCGCGAGGATAAAGGAGCAGACGGGAAAGCGTGGAGAGAGGGTCGGGACCGCAAAGAGAGTCTTTTGCGAGAGGAAGAGACTTGGGGGGGATGGATTCCGCGATCGATTTAGTTCGCCGACAGCTGAACCGATGGAGGAAAGGGGGAGACCGAGCCAGTCCTCTCCCTATCTCCTCCTCCGCCTCTCTCGTGGGTTCATTCGATTACAACGGCTCGATTGTGATCGAGGTCAGGAGGTACCCGGTGCACTTCTAGCTTAACCCGAGATAACTCTCGGTTGCTAGCCTTCTTCCTCCTTGTTCCACGATGATGCCCGACTATCACCCCTCCCCCTTTCCTCCTCCCGGGGGAATACATACACTTGGCCGGGAAGGACTTCTGGCGGCACCGAGACGCGGACGCTGATTAATCAGCGAGCTTTTTCTTGCCTTTTTTCTTCCCCTGCCGGCGAAGCAATCAACCGAGTTTCGCGAATTATCGAGCCCCGGGCACGGCCGATCGACCGATCCGTACGGAGGAGGCGAGATTTATGGCTCGTTGTCAAGCCGCGCGGAGTAATTGACGGCGATTAAACGCGCTGGCTTTTCTGGAGATGAAGAGGGTATCTGCTTCGAGTGATCTGATTTATGTCCGGTTGCGCATCGCGCGGGAAAATGAAAGATTAAAGCCGGTTGTTAGGAGCCGGCGAGTGGGCTGTTGGCAGCTGTGTTTGAGATACATACTTTCATCCTGTCGCTCCGCCGTGTTTACTTTGCGAAAGAATCCAAGCTCACCTGGTCATTGTACGGGGGTGATCTATAAAAAGGGTGGAGAAATTTCGAGATGTGCGGCGCTCGGGATTGGAATAGACGACGGATCTTTAGAAGCTATACATAAACGCGCGGGCCTTGGGCTAGCGCGAGGGGAGCATAAATCAAACTTTGCGTCTTCCTTTCAACTTAGTATTTCTCGATGAAATATCTGCCTACACAGTAGATAATATAACATGCTCGGAAAGTGACATGACAAGCCGGGGATTTCTCAAAATAAAGGCAACAACTGTGTTAAGAAAATATTACCTACGCGGCTGCGAACTCGTCGATACTTTGTTTAAACAACTCGTCGTACAGCAACCAAGCTTAAATGCTTAAATTTCGCCGGAAATATTACACGCACTCGGGAAGATTGGCAACCCCTCGGAGGCCAGCTCTATTACACCGGCAACCGCCTCCTGCAACCGTCTCTTTGCCGTCGCCGAGGTGCCGATCGATTTCCACGAGTTGAACAGAGGGGATAGCACTCTTGTCGGTTAACGTGACTCCGGTTGTAGGGAAGCATATCCGACACGATCTACAGGTCGGTCGAAGGGACGACGATCGCGTAGGCAGGGCTGCGAGCGTAGTTAACAGAGAGAACACCACCCTCTCTACCGATCCACAAGCTCGCACGCCGACGGCACACCCACGCGCGGCTCCGCGTACATGCAAGCTAGGCCGGGCGCGTGTACGTGTGCCCGCGCACAGAACGGCTCTCTCGCAAGTTCATAGTTTCGGTTGTAGCGTGTAATCCTCGCGGACACCGCAAACATGTAATTAACACTTGCTCTCTCTCTGCGAGCCGTTGCAGTCAGTCGAGATATCGTGTTGACTATAGACCCGGCTGGCCCCCGCCGGACCGTACACCGCGTGTAATCGTGTGCGCACGCTGGGCTGATGTAACGAACGAGAGTGCTGCACTGGATTAGGTATGGTATAGAACGCAGAGGTATCGTTAGCGAGTTCTAAAATGGAGGAGGTTTAGCGGAGGGCCACTCTGCGGGTAGAGTGATGATCCTCTTGCCGCGGGGACGGAAGTTGTACATTCCTTCAACCTGCTGGGGCAAAAAAGGACGAGGGGGCTATGTAACTTGGGTTAATTAGTGCGATGTCGCGCTCGATATAGATTCACCAGGGGATGCTCGATAGAAGGTGGATCAGTGATTGATTCTTGTAAGTGGGTGCAATGTGGCGGTGGAGGATGTTTTTTTTTCACGATTTTAAACGAGTGGATTGATAGTGATTGATTCCCTGTAACGTTTAATTGTTATCGAAACCGTGGAGCGGGTATTTTGGAACGATTGCTTTTCCATTTCGATAGATCGACTTGGTGGGTGGTTTTGTTAGTAACACTATGGGGATCAGTTTCTGAAGAGCTTAGGGCTCAATTCACATCTATGTATGTAGTATAGTTTAGAGTGCACTAGGGCAAGTGACCCAATTACGGATGGTGTCCCTATTACGGTGGGCTAACTATATTTTTATGAATTAAAAACACTGTATTTATACAACACCTGAAATAATTTTTTTTCACAAAGTTCAACGCTGATTTTATTCGGGAGAATTAAAACATTTTTACTTTAAACTCTTATATTTATTAAATTTCGTATTTTAATACTGATCCTGACAATTTTGTCGTGATTCTTGAAACAGCTAAGTGAAAGTACCTACTAAGAAGTCGCATCTGTATATAAGTAAAGATAAATGTATACTTTTATGGAATGAAGTTACGATTTTCTTTTTATGAGTAAATATTACCTACATATTTCTTGTAAAACGAAATAGTCGTCAGTTTAAAATGGTTTTATCTAATAAAAATGAAAGTCCGTGATTAGTACCGAGTTATTCAATATGTTCCTATTACGGAGTCAGTAATCGATACAGTTTTCCCGAACTTGACATTTACTGATTTTATTAACTGAAATTGTATCCAATTAATAGTTACTGCAATTTATAATGTAAGTATGTACAATCAGTGATTACATAGGTTCTTAATTTATAAAAAAGACCAAAATTGTATTTACTTTTATTTGTTTATTTCGGAAAAATGAGCAAACAACCAAAAGTGCGACGTCTAACCTACAAAACGGAATCATGGGGTCTCGAATCCGTGACTGAGGCTCCTACGGAGTCTGGAATCCGTAATTGGGGCTCCATACGGGGACATATTTTCCATAATTGGGGCTCCGTAATATATGCACTCAAGTTTTGAAGGCTCCGTAATAGGTGCAACAATCTGTTTTTTTCGGTAGATCGGTATTCCACTAATTTTTAATTATTCAATACAAAATTAATTTTAGTGGGTTCCGGACCCATTAAACTTAGTAGAGGGCACAAAAAAAAACAATTATCCCTAATTTGTCATTATTTTTAAAGAACAAAAGGCCCGGAGTGCCACTAATCTGTCCGTAATTGGGTCACTTACCCTAAGTAGTTTCAAGAATGCCGATGCACCGCACAGCAATGATGGGCAATAAATTTCGCACTCAAATTTTTATTTCAAATAATTATTTGCCCATCTCTGCCACACAGTGGGCTGATTCATGATTCAAACGCTAAAAAAGTAGGAAAAAAGGTGTTCGTCAATTACTTTTGGGTATTAATTATGACGGTTGTATAGACCTTAAAGTACTAGAAATCATACAATATTTTAAGAAATGACAGTCGGGAAACACGTGCGATCCAGATATATTACTGTACGCGCTCGACTTCGGCTACGTGTACCCAACAAACGTCTACAGTGGTGTACAGTCGTGAATTGCAAGCATTTTTCATTTTTTTTTTATTTTTCTGTGATGGCTTGTGTTCCTCCAGGTGTCTAACACGTTTTTGTATTAATTTTTTACACATTACATAGATAAATTTATTGAAGTTCTTCTCATACTTTCTGTCAGCAGATATCCTAACTTTATCCAAGCGTACAAATATTTTCACGTGTTTGCACGTATTGCGCTTTTCATATATAATTACACATATATTTGAGAAATTATTGGTATAAAAGGAATGTGCATATCTGTGCATTTTCTGAAGTTACGAAACTTTTTATTTCGCGAAAAAGAAGAGATTCCTGTTGATATGCTCGATTTATTAGACTTACCAAACAGTTATACAACAATGGATTATCCACAAAAGATATTTCTTGCAGTTACAGATAGCAATTAAATTAAAATTAAAGTCAAAATTACTTTTTGTAAATAAACAAAATTACAACTTTATATTTTTGTTTTGTTGTCCTCCTAATATCGTGTACATATCTATCATTGAAATACATTTCATTACTTAATCAATAATACTTCTAGAGGCATAAATAATATTTTTTCGCGCTTGAAGCAATTTCTGCCCACTGTGCACCGTCTATCAAAGACCACCCATTTAAATCGGCGCTTATACCTCGCGTCGCAACGAAAGAACAATCAGTACACTATGTCACCCGCAGCGTAAAAAACAATTCAATCGATCAATCGAAAGGTCACTCGGGCGCAGCGTAGCCGAGCGTATGTCTGCAATCTATTTTGAATATCGAGCGATGCGACGACTGTAATTCTGTATTCGTCCCATGTTTAAATCATATCACCCGATTTGTGCCATTTCGAACGTCCAACGTGACGCGCGGTAATAGCAGGACTTAAATCTATGTCGACGCGAGTGTCTTTCGCGCCCCGAAATCACTGAATCCGCTCTGAAATCCCTGGCAACGCGTTTACGATTCCTCTCAGGACACCCCGCGTGCGCGCCACGGCGGTTTCGAAAGAGCGGAATTTCCCCCTCGCTTCCCCGAAGCGGAATCGTTTGGAATCCGAGTCCCTGGAGGCCAGGGGAGATTCACCTGCCAGCAGCAATCTTGTTATCGCGTTCTGTTACATTCCGCGGCCATCCGCGCGTGCACGATTGCCGATGGCGTTTAGATGTCTTTCACTGTTTACCGTCCGCTCGCGTCTCGCCGCGCGAACGCCTCTTCGCTACGCCTGTCTGGTTTCTCCTCGCCTCCTTTCTTCCCTCCCCCCCCCCCCACCCCGCGAATCGGCTAACGCATTACTTCCTGCATCCATTCGCGGGCTTATTCACGATGGAACAGCTGTGTGAAATTAATTACACGACGAAGGCACTGCAGCGCGTTAACGTCGCTCGCTCGCGCCTTCTGTAACTATCTCTCTCTCTGTTCTTGGCTACTCGTTTGACGTTCGCGGTAGCTGAAAAATGGCCGATTTTGGACACGTACCAATCGAAATTCATTCTCATCGATACGGTCTCGCCGTGACTGATACCGATATTGTAACTTTGTTCCAGGGTCCACCGCAACCCGGACAGCAAATCAAGTTCTCAGTCGGGGAGTCCTGCGACAGGATCAGGGAGGAGTTCAACTTCCTGCAGAACCAATGCCACGCGTAAGTAAACTCGAGGATTGTCTCGATTCGAACCAGTAGCCCCTCCGTCTTCTCCACGCTTCCGTAGTTCCGCCAGGCACGCAGGAATGTACATATTAAGTGCGTCGGGAACTTGCGGCTAATCCGAGAAAGGCCTCCCGCTTGGAAAAAGTTCCTTGCGATCGTCCGTATAAGAAGGCCAGCAGCAGCGGTGTCTCCCGGAGCCGATTGAACGCGCCACGGCACCTGCTCGTCGTCGCTTCCACCGACGGTTTTCTCCTTTTGTCCGGGACGGTGCATACGTAGCCGACAGGTACACGTCGCGCGCGAAACGAAAGAGCCTGGGAACTCGCGCAGCTGCTTCCCTCGGCTTGCACGCGATCCGCAAGAGCCATAAGTGATTTACGACGACCGCGGCTATTGGCAGACGCGTAATGACACCCGTGCAACCGTAGCCACCGCGAATACGGAATCAAGGAAGCCTCTAGCCGCGGCTGGCCTGCCGTCGCTGCATTTTTCAACGTACCGCGGGGGATCGAAACTCTCATTGTTCCTACGTGGAACTTGGCTACCGGAAGCTTCTAGCTATTTCCTTCGCCTCTGCCTGCACTTTTTCTCCGCGATGCCTCTTTCAAGTTTGCAGACGTAGACGGTACGGAGCTGGGTCGATGCATCGCGGCTGGGAGAAATACGGGGGGCGATCGCGAAGGCAGAGGGTAGCCCGAGGGTTGGTAGTCGAGAACTTGCAGACGCATTCTCGCGCTGGCATTTGTGCACCAGTGTTTAGAAAGACTCGATATTTTCAGCTTATGCGCCTACATCTCCCTGTAAGACCCCTATCGAAGCAATCGTAGTACCTATTCCCTTCGCCTCCCGCGTGTGAAACGAGCAGACAGTTTTCAATCTATCGATCGCTCGGAGAAAGAATCATTGATCGCAACAGGCTAAAGCAGCTTGCAACAGAGAATACATTACGCGTTACGTCAATACGGACGTTCTTAACGGCAGCTTTTCTTTATATGTACCTACTAGCAAGCACATCGATACTCTCCCGAGTATATTCGGCCAAATAAAGTACGGCACGAACAGCTTGATCGCGAGCCAGTTGGAATACGATATCAAATGGTATCGCGTGCGCGCGTTGTTACGTATGCATAACCAGCGATAATTAATATTAACGTTATGCTAACGCGGCGACCTTTACATTCGCAGCGCAAACGTTGCTCGTGCTCGCCGCTGCCCTAACTTTACCCCGCGATACCGCCCTCGCGCGCACGGAACGATAACGGAGGGAACGTTTAAGCAGCCCTCGTTTAATCCGTCCAATTTTTCCCCTCTGTTCGCAGGTTGAAACTCGAGTGCGAGAAACTGGCCACGGAGAAGATCGAGATTCAACGACATTACGTGATGGTAAGGAATCACCATTCCGTAACGCTAATTCCGGTTAAGTCCCACTTCCCTCTCTCGCTCCCTATTTCTCTCTATCCCCCGTCTCTCTCCTTCCCTCTCGCCCTCTGTCTCTCCGGTTCCCTCGTTTTCCGTATCCCGGATAATCATGCTCGCTCGACCGCTAAACCACCTCGGCTTCTTAGCATTAATTGCATCCTCGCCGCACCGACTTTACATTGGCCTGTTACACCGGGCGCGCGCGCAGATACCCACACAGTTACCGTCGCGTGTACCCGTGGCCACAGGCCGCCTGCACGTGTATCCGTATATTTATCTTGCGCACCTACTGTGCATAGCTAATGACTCTAAGAGCCCAGTGGTTCTCATTCCATTCGGCGGGAACGGTTAGCTACGAGACCGGTGGCCGTGTTCGGACGCACCGTGACGAGGCGATGGTTAAACGGACGCGACGTTTAGAGGTGAACGTGGACTCCTGGTATTCGTAGAAACGTTCTTTAGGGTGTCTTTGCACTTCCCCTTGCTCTTCCGTCGGAGAATCTCTCGACGAACGGCTGCCTGTCGCTGGGCTAGATGATAGTGAGAATCCACCTTGACGCAGCAGTTGCCCCGGTTGGCTTGTACCACGAATGCTTTCAGGCGATCGACCGCCGTAAACCAGTCTAATTATACCCGATCCGCGTGTCCCGCGAGGAAATCCGAGCCGCGCGTTACCGAGCCGCACGCAAGACGCGATTTATTGCCGGGTGTTTTCATGGTGAATGCCCGCCAGTTAACCCTCGTGAAATTGGACCGCTCGCGCGCGGCAGGCACTGGGGTGGGGAAGGGTTTATCGCGAACCTGGTGACATAATTAATCGGCGGCTGATATCGCGGCTATCGTTCACTCGGACCGTTGCGAGCCAAAGGGGGTGAAAGAGTGTCCCGTCTGTTCCGCCGGGCCCTTTCCCGGGAGGACAATTTTCTTTCTCACACCTACATTTGGGGAGTGTAAGTGCAGTATATTTGAATTACCAGTTTGCTTAAGACGAATAAAAAATCATTAATAGGGAAACTAATAAAGTTTCATATTTCAAACTCTCGGTAATAATAAAAAACAAACAGTAACTGAAACTTTGGTCGGAATGAAAAATTACAGTAAGCATTGATTTCGTTAAGGTGTAGGTAATTTGGAATACCGGTATTCTAATTTATCTTCACTTTATAAACTTAAAAAAACATGTATATAATAATATTATTTTCTTTTATGATATAATCAGGATCAAAAATCACAAATATAGGAACAATCTTAGGTAAATATAAATGGACAGCGCTGGCCCAACCCGACGCGGCGGTAGTCGTTACGCGTGGAACAAAAGCATCGCTAAGCTTTGGTATATTTCGAATTACCGTCACCGGTATTCAGAATTACTTAGCAACATGCCATTGAAATCTAAAATTTCATGTCACACTTTGTATTCTCGAAATTATCGCAAACCTGATACGGAATCATAGAAGGAACACGCAAATGAGTAGATTAAGTGCTTAACTCTAAACTTTTGACATATTTTAATTATGATTAGAACGATAGAAAAGTGGCTGAAATTTTTTTGCAGATTAGCGTTTTCTTATTCTGCAGATTAAGTCGAAAATGTCAAAATGACGGTTCATTCACAAATGTCATTAGTTAACAGGTCATTAGCCCCTATTATCTAGGGCCTGACAAATTAGATGGCATTAGTAGTTTATTTGATACTTCGGTATTCCAAATCACCAACAAAATTCCAAATGTGCTGCACTTCCTCTACATATCTATTTGAAATACTATATAGGGGAGAGCTGCCAATATCGTACTGATCACCTAAATCGTACCTCATCAATTTCTCTGTAATTAATGAAGGTAAACGACATTTGACAATAAAAATATCAAGTAAAGGCGAAATAACAAATAGAAACAAAACCTTTTGGTGCTTACACCCTATTTTGTGCGTGCTATAAACATTTAAAAAAATCAGGTATGATTGATGTAACTTTTTACCAGTTTATCTTAGCTAATAATAATTAAACAATGCAATTTTGTCCCGTATTTTTGTATTTTTCTAAAAGCAGGTTTAATGTAGAATATTTTACATTCATTAAAAAGTTTAAATTGATATTTATAAATAAATTGATCATGTTTCCTAAATCGTACCACTACAATCCTACCAGCAGGATTTAACAACTCGTATGTTTTATAGGTTATGTACATATATCATTTACATAGGTTATTTGTTCTTGATACTTACTATATTTTAGTGGAGGAAAGATTTTGGAAACTGAGGTGTACGATGTAGAAGAGCGGTCGCCTAAATCGTACTTTTTACAGTAGGGGAAAGTGGGGCAATACGAGAAATCCGAGAAATCCGAGAAATACGAGAAAAACCGGAAAACTTGTTTTCCTGTGAGCCAAATAGTTTTTTCATATAAGAATTCTCATTTTCTGATTCTGTAAGGTCCAATTAAGATTTCTAGCTGTGTCCAAAGTTTATTTTTCCGTCTGACAAAAAGATTCATAACAAATTAATTTGTTCTGAAGAAAAGGCTAAGCACTTAATAGTAGGCGCCTAAAAGATCAAGCTACAATATCCAATAGTCATTTGCCTTCAAATGAGTACCAAATATGAAATATAACGTAAAATGTCTTAAGTGGTATGATATAACCAACTCTCCCCTAGTCGAGAATTACAACGCAGTGTCACCTGAAAAAAAGCCCCATGATGTCGATGGAGATGTCTACATTGCACCCTTTAAGATTCTATTTACTTTAAAAGTAAGAATCATCCCCCGAAAGCTTTGGACAGTACTTCCTTGGATCGTTTAAATTGGAGCACCCTATATAAACGCACACGGTCAAGTGTGTAGATGCAGCGTCTTGTTCGTGGCTTGCCATCGGTCCCGATACTAATTTATTGTTGTCCCCTGTGCGGTTGGCAGCGCCGTTGCCCGTTTCGCCTCTGGCGCACGGGGACGGTGCTGTTTTTCTCCGGGCTCTCTGGCTCGAGATACGAGTAGAGGGAGTGTCTCCCCCGGTCTTTCTTGCTCTTCTGGCACGGGGGTGGGGTGGGGGGGAACGTTGTACAGTCTTAATTGGCGCGGAGGCGACTAGTTTAAACACGATTAATCAAGCGAACGAGCCGACACGGCCGCCGCCGCGCCACCGAACGAAGTTGCCGTCGCGAGAGGAAGAGAGAGAGAGAGAGAGAGAGAGAGAGAGAGGACTGGGAAGATTTATCGGCACGAACCCGGCGCGTAGCTACGCGAGTCCCTAAGACACGTCCTGTCTCATAATTCGTGTCGCCTCGGAATGTAGATTTCGTTGCCCCGGGGACATTATTATCGCGTGTAACGTGCGCTAAACGCATTGTTCGCCGCTAAACGACACCAGATTCCGTGAACGTCGGCCGTAAATACGCCCCTGTTCGCATTAACGCCGCGGCGGATTCTTGTACTCCATTTCTTTCTCATCAGCAGCTTGCTCGGTGATCGCGAACCCTGCCCTCTTAAATTTCGACCAACGACCATGTGTCGCGGGCGAGAGGAATGCAGCTGAGTTGTACGAGTAGCGAAAGACGAAGAAAGTAGCGCGCTCGAGTGCGCGGGGATCAAGAGCACAGCCACTCGCTCCGTACAGCTTTTAGACGCTGTTGTATATTAAGGGCTTGGACACACAAAGGTGGAGAGATGGTTTAGCCTCTGGCGTGTCTGTACGAAGCGACGATGCATTTGGCGACTTGCAACCTCGGGGGGGTGGTACTTTGCACACCGCTCGGATGCCGCGCTCAGACCTTCGATCGCCTTGGAGCGAGAGGAATTTCGAACAATTCCCTTTAACATATCGAGCTTCTCAAATAACCTCCTGCGCGTCGCGAACAAACGATATCGTAGTAGTAACACGGTTTTCGTTTCTCGTCACCCGTACAACCGGGCAATCGTACCGATACATTTCTCCACCAGAGTGATCGTTGAAGAAAGAAAGAGAGGGAGAGAGATCGATCGATTTCCACGTTCGCCCGGCTGGTCAATAAAAATTTGTCGGGGCTGAATTACACCTCCGACACGCCTTGGCCCGATCGTTTATCCCCCCCCCTCCCGTTTCCTAACAAGATCTCTCTCGGAGCTGTTGGAGCAATAGTACCCGGGCGGCAGTAAAAAAGGCCAGGTCTCTAACAAAAGACCGCTTGTTAACTCGCTTAAACGACGTGTACAGAGTACATCTCGGTGGGGTGTCGGGGCAAAGGCGGAGAGCGGAGAGCGACGAGAGCAGAGGGCAGGTTGAGGGAGGGAGAAGGAAGAGGATGAGGAGAGTGGCAATGGTGGGGGAGGGCGGACGGTGGCGAATCGAGGGAGATCGCGTGTTTTTTCTCGTTCTCTTTGTCGAGTTCATTAACAAGCGCCACGTTAAGGACGCCAGCGCACAGGGGTCGAGGCCCGCCACGTTAATTTGTTGTGCAAGCCATAATGAGTCGCGGAAGTTGGTCCAGAGTGCGCTACTGCTAAGGGCTGCCTCCCGGTGCCCGGTGATCGTCGCTGCCGGTTCCTGCTGCCGCTGCAGTTGATCTTAACAACCTCTGCCTCCTCCTTCTCCCCCCCTTCGCCTCTGTTGCCCTCTTTCTCCTCTTCTCCTCCTCCTGACCGTCCATCCTTTCTTGCCTCCTTCCTTGCTTCCTCCCTTGCTTCCTTCCTTACTTCCTTGCTTCCTTGCTTCCTTCCTTCCTTCCTTTCCGTCGGTGGCTCGCTCCCACCCCCTTCTCCCTCGGGTGGAATAACTTACTTACGACGCAATTAATTCGCCCGTGTAATTACGGGGCTAATGGCCCGTAAAATTAAGAACCCGTACCTGGCTCTCGAGCGTGTTGCACGCGTTCTGCTACCCTCCGTGTTCCTCTTCCGCCACTCTCTCTCTCTCTCCCCCTCCGTCCGCCCGGGCGACTTCTCTCTGTCTCTTCCGTTCGCTGGCTCGCTCGAACGTGCACGCCAAGCTCCGGTCCCCCGGTCGCTCCTGTCTCTGGAGTGTACTCGACTAGGCTCGATTAAGTTTATCGCGATTAACGATAATTAATAACGCGTTACCGCGGAAAGCCCGCTGCTGCGTGCGATCGCGAATAAAGAGGGAGGGAGAGAGAGAGAGAGTGAAATAGAGGGAGGGAGCAGAGATCTAGTTCAACGAGTGCACGCCGCTCGTTCTAGAGATTAATGGTACCGGGCATGTTAATGACGCGGAGGCAAGGAGGCTGCCGGGGAGAGAGCCGAAGAGAGAGAGAGAGAGAGAGAGAGAGAGAGAGAGAGAGAGAGAGAAAAAATGTCGAAATAACGAAGCAAGACACGGGCAAATCTGGCAAATGATGTTAAATTGCCGACGGTGAAGAGACCGCCGCTAGCTCGCCGCGCCGCGATGCTAAATGACCACCCGGGCGAGAGGATGCCGGAGTTGACTGTTAAGTAATGACGCTACAAAACGGTCTCTTCGGTAAAATGGTCGTTTACCGCAATTATGACCGCCTCTTCGCAGTCTCGCTAACGACCGGACCGTTGATAGCCGATGAAAGACGCCTCAGCATCAGGAACTCGCTGCTTTTCCCACTTCTCCGCTGTAACGACAGCCTGGCGCGACGGCGGGGAGCCTTGTTATTTCGGCCCCGTAACGTTTTCGACATTCATTGTCTCCGCCATTCACGCAACAACTGGCACCGCTCGCAGTCATCGCGTCTCAACCTAACTACGCGTTCTATAGAGTCCCACGACGAAACAATCATCACCTCGCATCCCCCCTTATTTTCCACGTTCCAATTACCAAATAACTCAACAAATAATTCCATTTCATATCATCGCTTCACCGTGGCCGATCTTCTCTCTGTTTCAGTACTACGAGATGGCCTACGGCCTGAACGTGGAGATGCACAAGCAGGTAAGTTTCACTGGCCGTCCCTCTGTGGAACCTTGGTGCGGAAACCTGAAGGACGTGTCGCAGCTGTCCGCCGGTCGTGCCACATTGCCCTCCCCGCGAGCTTGCTGCACCGATTTCGCTCGACTAAACTCGCCACTCGGCGCTTCCTCCTTCACCCCATTTTTCGTCTCTTTCACGCTATCCGGCCAGCCGTGGCCAACACTCTTGGCACGGCGCGCGGGACGCGCGTCGGTGAGCGTCGCGCGTGTTTGCTCAAGTCATTAAGCGCGGGATAAGTTTGTCCCGTGTACACGGGCGAATAAACATTTGCGACGATGACTCGACAACATGGCACGAAGGCACGGAGAGGAGAATATCCTGAGCGGCGAAGGAGCCGGCACTCTCGACGACGACGACGTGTTCCGAGAAGTTGTTTCGCTGGTACCGCGTGCATACCGGTAGCCGGCGGAGATGTTTGAACGGTGGGGGGGATCGTTTCGTCCGAGGAATCTCGCCGCCAGCTAGTAAACAGTTTCGTGATTATTATTCGCGCGAGCCAGGCCCGAAAATACTGCGCGTTTTCTCGCGGTTCCCGGGATTCGCGGGAGGGGCTCGGAAATGTTTCGAGATCGCTCGTTAAAACGGCGAGACGTAGCCGCGGCGCGCGGCCTTTATCCTCCTTGTCTCGTTAATCATCCAGCTTATGTCTGCCCGCGTCGCGTATTTCCGCGGTGCTCGCCGAGATCCTTAGGAGGCGCGACAAAAATAGAGGCGCGCTTCGCGGGACGAGAGTCCGCAGCTAGGAACGCAGTTTCCGCGCGTTGACGAAAGCGTGGATATGGAAGCTTCTTCTTTTTTTTTCGAACGCCCTCGACTACCGATTGGCGGGACGGGATGGGCCTGCGCCGCGAAAAATAAGCTCGAACGCGAGATCTCGCGTGTTCTGTTTTTCGCGAAGGCTAATTTTATCCGCGGCGGCGCTCTTAAAAGTGTCCGCGCTTAAATATTTCGCCGGCGGGAAAGGGTCGAAAATATTTTCGATCCCGGGGCAGCTGGGAGGCATGTGCGCGGCACGAAAACGAAATAAAAACGCCTCCTGGTTCCCTCTTTCACACACTTTGTTACCGAAACGTTTTACTATGCAGCTCTCACGCGTAGAGCGATCACCCACTGTGCTCGAGCGAAACGGAACGACCGCGACCGTTCTTTTGTTCCCCGCTGCCAAGGTTCAAGCAGATACCGTGGCTCCTAGTGATTGATAATGCTAATATACTCGGGCAACCAGCTTAACGATCCCTCGTTTGCTTTCAAGGCGGAGATATCGAAGAGACTGAACGCCATTATCGGCCAAATCCTGCCATTTCTATCTCAGGAACACCAACAGCAGGTTGCCACCGCTGTTGACAGAGCGAAGCAGGTCACGATGACGGAGTTAAACGCCATCATAGGGGTAAGTGTAGTTTTGTAATTCAGTAGTTTTAAGGAGAAAGTAGGGTAGCGTTCAGTGGTCCAATTCCTTCGCTAGGGTACCGTAAAGAAATGTTCTCGCTAAGCTTACAAGTCGTTTCGCAACAGCGACGCGTCGGAAATTCGATAATTGGGGGCTCGGGGACTATATCGCTTGAAATAAGTTTTATTAACATACAAATCTCTCTCAAGGATACACGGAAGTCTTGGTTGAAAATACTTTCATTAGACAAGACACGTCTCTGATGAAATTCCACAGGATTCAATTGCAAGACCACTCAGGGCCGTTCCTGGCGGGGGTGCAGAAGGTGCTCCCGCACCTGGGCGGCCGCAGGCCGTTTATTATATGTAAAATTTTGACGAATAAGAAGAATAATCAAAACTTTTATGATGATTATTAATTATACCATTTCTTTACTCATTTACATTGTTTTTTTTTTAAACTATCCACGCTGGTTTTCGAGAGAAAAATTCATAAGTACAACCCATTTTCACGAAAATAGGCAAACACCGAAAAATTCAAAACTTATTTTTTTTAAACAAATTCAAAATCAGTAAAATGATGACTTAAACCTTCCTAATTTCGCGGAGCCTACAACATAATTAAATTAATAAGGGCGACAATATTGTTTTTGCACCTGGGCGACCAACAGCCCAGGAACAGCCCTGAAACCACTCGTGCCTTCAGATCTGCCAAATTTTCAAACCGACAGATCCGTCGGAGATGTCGAAGACGGCGTTCGTGTCTAGATAGGGAAAATCCAAGCCTCCAACGATTTTCATTATTACTTATTTCATTAGTACGTCCCTCTTGATTACTGTCTGACGATTCTTGCCATTCCATCTTCTCCTCGGCTAATTTAATGTCGAGTCAGAGGACCGACTGTGTACGTATCCATTACCCATCGGCAATCGCGGGCGCTTTGTAGCTTCTATTTAAAGAATGTTTTTACGACGTTGTAATCGTGTCCGTTCGCCCAGCTGTCGGGTGACGTTCAATTAACATAAGAGACTTCCAAAACGGACGTCTGCCGCGATTGTATGCCGACAGCGAGGCGTCGCCAGGAACCCATCCTTTCTTTCGACCGGGTGTCCCGTATGAGGGGACTTCCGGTGGGAAACGCTTTCCTCATACTCATAGGCGTCGCTGGACACGACGATAGCACGGCCGTGGCGGAATTGGCATTCGACCGTCGCCGCGAGTAGGTATAATTGAGTTCCGAGATGGTTCTCGCGTGCACGACTTGAATAATTCCCTTGGCCGATACACCGTGGGTTAAACAAATGTACGAGGCTCGTCGCGCGGCCCGCAGGGCGTGCTTGAATTATTCCCGCTGCACCGCTGCGCGATGTAACCCGTGCCTCGAGCCACACACGAATCCCGATTTCCTTGAATTTCTGCGTGAATATCGATCGCCATTGAATGCCGGAGAAAATCGTGCCAAAGAGGCGGAAGGTACGGATTTGCGGTTTGTTAGTCGCAGTGCCGGGGCACACGTTTGTATTTCTTCATAGGCGTTCCTATCCCTGATCGGAGGATTGATGGGACACGAGCGTTAACAATGGCATTCTCGTAGCATCTACCCTGCCGTTTGATTTTCACAAAAGTGTAAAGCTTTAACAGCGCCCCGATGGTCCCTTCTTCCACCCCGTCCGCGCGAGGCAGTAAAGCTTTAACGACGGCGTAAATAACCCGTATAAAAAGGCCACTTTGAGGCGGAATCGTGGTAGTAATGGAATTCACCGGACAGGCAATTAAGCGCGCTGTTTGTCCAACGGGCGACATGTTGGCTCCTCTTTTTGCGATTTTTCTCCTCGAAACGGCGCGGCGGTTGAAGAAGTTTCGTGCCGCGCGAAATCATCAACGGCCGGCGGAGATTTATCGCCTATAAAACGAGTCGTAAAGGAATTCGGGCAGCACCTCGGGGGGGGGGGGGGGAGGGGGGCGTCGGGCACGGTCGGACAATCGAGTCGCGGCGTCCCAGATTCGACGAGAGTTGCACGGCCGACCGCCACAAATCGCCCGGCCCGATCGAGGTCGTGACACAAACCGCAATCTGCAGTTGCGTAATACGCGTCATCGGCATGTGGGGACATAATCAGTGCGTGCGCTCCGCAACGCGCGAATAGTGGGGCCACAAGGTGAAGCAGGGGAGCGCGACACGTGCACATGCACCCGCCCGGGCCCCGGGTGTCTGGGGAACGGCGGGGTTCTACGTAGGGGTCGAAACGCTAAATAGAGCAGCACGGAGGGGCACAAAAGCGACGGAGACGGTGGGGAAAGAAAGGCGCGCAGAAAGAGACAGGGTTCGGGAGGGGCTGAAGCCTGAAGGGACGACAGAGGCAAATAGACATAAGCGCCAACCCCCCCCCCCCCATGAATATGTATTACTCGGTAAACAGGGGTTGAATCAATATTTCGTTTAATAACAGTGTGGAACGGTGGAACGCAATTCTCCCTACGATTTCTATCTCCCTCGCCTCCGTTGCCGTGTCTCCTTTCCCGTATCTGATTGGATACT
This sequence comes from Andrena dorsata, assembly GCA_929108735.1. NCBI lineage: Eukaryota > Metazoa > Arthropoda > Insecta > Hymenoptera > Andrenidae > Andrena > Andrena dorsata. The sequence goes on along the minus strand of OV815488.1, from coordinate 76,512,246 downwards.
CTATGTGTCTACCCCACGTGCTCGCCGTCCCTCGCCCTCTCCCCTTCCCACGGAACGAAGGGGTGTTGAATTTGTACTAGGCGCGCCCGGGTATTCCCTGACACGTATTTAAACGCACAGGTATGGACGAGTCGCACCTCGGGCAACGCGATGCCGTTGGACCTCCACCCGATCCGTCCCTCGGCCTCTTTCCATCCGACACCCCACTCCCCCCCTCCCCCTCCTGTCCCGCGTACCTCCCTGCTCGCCGTGTATTATTCACGGCGCGTTAAACCTCGTTTGGGACTATTACGTTTCGTTTGGCACTGCACGAATGACGCGGCCCATCCCGCTCGTTGCTTCGAATACGAATTGAATACCGTCGGGGGAGCGACGCGGGCTCGACCCTCGTCCCCTCACCCCCTCGGGCCGGCGATTTTCGGTGTATATCTATTGTATTTATCGGCGTCTCTCGCCCGCGTACTTGGCTATCTTTTTTCCGCGCGCCCGGCGGAGGGAGGCGCCGAGGGGTTGTCGAGTAATTGTCCCGGTGAAACGCGATTTCCGACGAAAATAACCGTGCCGTTCGTGCATTTTCCGCTCGCCCGTGCCGCTATTGGTACATTATACAATTATTGCTCGTTCGACGAGCGAGCCTCGCGTCGCTCCGCTCGCCTCCTCTTTCATCCCCCACTCCCCCCTCGATACTGCCGCACCCTCGCACTCCGTTCCCAGCGCACCTAAAAAAAAAAAAAAAAAAAAAAAACGGTTTTCACTCGATCGTCGGTTGTTTGTCGCGTAGCGGCGCGCGGTGGTACCGGGGGGCATCGTTGAATCGAGCATCGAATTATAATCGAGAACGCTTTTTTCGCGGGCGAAACGGCGAGTGGCGATACCGCGCGCAAACAATAACGTTGCAGAATGCTGGGAATAAAAAAAGGGATACGGGGATCGCGTGAAAAATATTGCCGGCGAAAATCGCGCGGCCGCGACGCCGTTTCGGTACGAGCGGAAAGATTCTGGCTAATAAACTGTGTCATTACACGCAGCTGCTGCCCGTAATATTTTCCGATCAATTTACACGGAGTGCATTTTGATGCAGTCCGTGTACAGCGAATGTATAGATTGAAATTTAGATACCATTGGAGCTTGGGAAATGTTACTCGGCGAATACCGTGCAGCGCGGTGTTTTTCTACTCGCCCACCTATTTCATTAGGGTAAATCCGTGGAGACGCGGTCGTGCCGGAGAGTGGGTCGAGTCGCTACATTTCAGGCTCAATACGTAAAAACGCGATAAAGTGCAGACAAATTACTTCTCTAGAAGTCAAATAGATGAATGGATAGCGTCATTTCGCTTCCTTCTGTGTTTTTCTGGATTTATAAGCTCTAAAAGGCAAATTGAGGTTACATTTAACCTCTTTTGTCAAACAGCGGTGTACAGAATCGGATTTAAAATATATTTCGAAGTTTATTTTCGTTTAATGTTTGGGATAATAAGATAGTAGAGATATTGAGGGACAATTGAGCCAAAGTATTTGGCTATATTAACTTCTCTTAAAACTAACGAGAAGAGCATCTCTCGCTGCAGAAAGGAGAGATGGTCGAGTTATGATTTTTTATTTTTAATTTTTAATTTTTTATTATTATTATTTTTGCTTATTTAGTTTATTTATTCACTTTTGCATTCATTTGCCTTGCTATTCACCAGTAGATAGTATACTTTCTCTTTGACGTGTTCTTTACTTGTTTAGCGTAAACAAATTAAATATCAATAAATCTGTAGTTGTATTCGCTCATAAATAATTTTACTTCCTTCTTTGTTATTTTTCCATGAATAATTATCCGAGTGGTCTCTGCCAACGACAAAAACCATTTCTCCCGGCACCTCGGGAGAGGTGGTCAGATGTCATGACTTCAGTTTTCCATGCAGCTTACAGTAAATATTGTGTTAAAGCAGATATCGACCAGTTTTTCCGAATCAGCATAAAATTCTGAATATACAGGTTTGTTCTGAAAAATAAGTAATATCTACATTACTTCTAATAGCCATTTTATATTAGGCCGACCGCGTCTCCCAGATTTACACTATGCTCCCGTTCTTTTCATACGATCGCCGCCACCGCTCGGACTTTTATCTCGTCGATTTTGCAAGTGTCATTAGCGACGAAGTTCGTCCGAAATAAACAGTGGAACTCGCAACAAATTTGCAGCTTCCACGTTTCTTATATCGCCTTACTTTCGCGCGCAGTTGTATTGGAAAACTTTCGCTAATAATAATCACTCGCAACGAATGTGCCCGGAAAATCGATGCGTCTTGAGAAGGAAGGTGAACGTCGGCCCGTCAATGTTTCCCTGTCTGGCTCGTCGGACGGGCCCTCGACGAAGAAAAAAAAAATTGTTGCGCGTCAAAAGCCCCTCGCCGGAAGTCGAGTGGCCGCAAGGCAAATTGCGAGCTACATCCGCGGAGAGAGTGGTAGCGTACACGTGCGCAGGGCGCCGCAAATACGTCCCCAGGGGGTAAACTGTGCTGCGGGGAAGACCGTACGAGCGTTACACACACGGCCGGGCCCCCTCGGTCTGCCTCGCCCCACTCAGCCACAGTCCAGGAAAATAACTATCGTACACAATCGGCGGCGGCGCGTACCCCGAGAGGGGTTATTTCGCATAATCCACCCTCGACGACGCGACCGCGACCCTCGGTTGTTCGGCAGGAGCACTGTGTTACTTTCTTCCCCTCCGGTAGACGTCGACCCTAAATGCCTAAGTGAAATCCACGATAAGCATGATTCCCGCACGTAACTAGTTTACCGTCCTCTGTTATCCCCTCTTGATCTCACGCCGCTCCACCCTTCCCTCCGCGACACCCTGTCGCTCGTCATCCGCTTTCGGTCTTCACCTTTTCGGCGGTTTCGTGCGTCACCAATTACTGAACCGCTCCTCGGAGCGAGCGTGGCTATCGTTAACGGTCGGCCAGGTTCCTCGAACTTGGCCCCGTTTCCACCCTTCTCCTGGACGACGGTGTCACGTCAGACCGGCTCCGCTTTGGGGGGGGGGGGGGGGGGAATGACATTTCCGTGTTGGTGGATGCGAGTCGAGGGTAGACGTTAAGGATGGGAAGCTCGACAACGTGGTTGAGCGCCTCTTTCTTTTAATTTCGTGATAGGAACAGTTGTTTATTTTGTATGATAAGCGCTCCCACTCGATTTGTTGGTAGTTCAGCGACGTTGAGTGTAGTCCCTTTTCTATTTGAAGCAACAGAGAACGGACATACCGAGGCTGCTGCAGCAAATGCATGCTCAGCAACTGCCACCGGGAGCAGCGATAGGCGCTCATCCCGGTCTACCCGGACTTCCGGGACTGGGGCCAGCTGGTGGACTTCCGGTGCCGACTTCCGCCTCTGCCGCACTCCTTGGACTCGGCCTGACGCCTGGAGCCGGGTCGGCACCCGGCGCGACAGCCGCGCATCCACTTTCGATGCTTGGCAAACCGGAACTGCATCGCGGCCAGCCCGACGATTTGAAAAGCAATGGCGGTAAGACTGCTCAACTGTATCCTCCTATGTAACATGTAATCGATGAACATGGCGTGCTCTTCCTGCAAACTCTTTGAAAGCGTTGCGCTCCATTGAAACGTAGCCTGATCCCTCAACCCCTTAACGCACTGATACGAAACGCTCGCGTTTCCAATGCTGCACCGGAGCATACGATATATCATCCGTGATAAATAGCGTCTAACAACGTACGTAGGTTACACGTTAAAGGGTTAATTACACAGTGCCACACGGATAGACACGCGTGCTCGAGCTCGTTCGCAGGAAATCTTTCAACGTTTGCGCCCCACGTTCATCGTCCGAAAGAATCGTATCGGCCAGACTCAATCGAAACCTTCGCCGAACTCCAGGGGGGGGGGGGGAGGGCTGTAATTTAAATTGACCCTCGGTTAATTTCCCTGTTTCCTTTTACAACCCGTATTACGTTCCACCTCCCCCGGCCATCCCAGAAACCACAAAAGCCTCTCGATGAAACCGGTGGCCTCGCCCCGTTCACGATCGAATTCCTCCCTCGGCCGTTCCGCGGGAATCGTAAAACCCCCGGAATACTCGTTATACGCATACCTTTCGCCCTTTCACACGATTTTAATTGCCACCTCTGTGGGCAGCACGGCGGGAAAAGAAATTAACGAAATTCCGGCCTTTGGTCACGTTCGAGTGCGCCCCCCTCGCCTTCCTCCACCCTCCGATATAACGAATCGGCACCTGCGAGGGAACGCGAGCGAGCGGTCTACCATCGCGGGGGAGGGACGGCGGATTTTTCTCTTTTTGTCACCATCATCCGTTTGATCCCGCTCTCGCGATACCCGTCGCGCCGACTCTCCCCCACCCCCTTTTCCCAGCGAGGCAGGGGGAAAAAAAGGAGCGCGAGTCGACCGTCGGCGGGGGGGGGGGGGTGTGCGCCAGCGTGCGGCGGGATACAGGGGGGTTGGGGGGGTAGGTGAACCGCGAAGGGAGCGGTGGACGGGGGTGGAAAAAAATATGTAGCCGACGTGGCGTGAGCGTGCGGCTCGGCTCGGCCGACTGGAAATTTTCAAAGCGCTTTTCGGGTATCCGCTTTCGGCCGCGAGGGGATGAGCGTGTTTGTGCGTCACCCTGTTAGCGGACACCGGCGGTTTTGAGCGAAAAGCGCATAAATATGCATGAAGATCATTTATACGGGCGCCGGTCGCCCTTCTACCACCATCCACGTCACACTCGATGCTTCACCCGCCCCCCTCGTCCCACCCTCTCCGCCCTCCTGTCGTCTACTCTTTTATGGGCACGTTATTAACATTTTATCGACGCCACGGTGTTCGGGATTTTGACAATTTCTCTCTCTCTCTCTCTCTCTCTCTCTCTCTCTCTCTCCCTTTCGTTTTTTTTTGGTTCACCTCACTCCACCCTCGCCCACCTCACCCCTGTCTCTTCGGTAGCCCGGGACACCCTCATGCATGAAAATCATTTTCCTCGTGAAAACGTTCCCGCGCACGGCTTTTGACTGACGATCGTTTGCGTTTGTCTGGTTGCAGGTCTCAGCTCGACCGAGGAGAGACACGTGAGTAGATATTTCGTTTTCTATTTTCTCTTCTCTTTTTTTTCTCTCTTGTATGTATTCTTTTTCCCGTTCAGCGTACAGGGTGGTCCTCGTTAACGGTCGCTATCGTTCAATCAATTTTCTTAATCGCAATTGTAGATCTCTTTTCGTGGTCACGTAAAGAGGCCCCGCGAGAAACTTGGCGCATAAACACATTTTTAATTACATTCAGATCAGTCATTACATTTCTTTCGAATATCGCGGATCACTCTACATATACGCGCGCCGCGATTTTGTTTTCGAGATTCCGAGGCATAAAGCGGATTTCGGGGATGTCGACGGATTTGTGCTAGAGAACTCGGCGTTAATCGCAATCCTATCTCCGCTGTTCGCTCTTTCGCCCTCCCTCTCCCTCGTGTTTGCTCGTTGTCCCTTTTAAATTTCAACGAAGGACCAAGCTTGCCGGACCCGCGCAGCATCGCGAATATCGCGTTCGACGACAAAATTTCGGGGTAAATTATTAATGGACGTTGAAGAGGTGGGGGGGGGGGGGGGGCAGTGAACGCGACGCGTTGTGTCAGAATTTTCAAACGTCAGAGGCAGACCGAGTGGGTGGGGGGGCGGGGCGGAGGTGGTGCGCGTGCTTTATTTTTCACGTGTGTCGTAATTAAGGTTTACTACGCAAATGAAATTATGTCAGCGGCGCTGTTTTATCACGGATGAAACAATAACATCCTGCCGCGCCGGAGATTTATCGCCCCGTATTTTCGTTCCGGTAAATATTTCGCCGGTGAACAGCAGACAAATCATTTATCGGAATGTCGAGTTAACAATCGGATTATCCGTCCAACTTCTACGTACGATCTATCGCGCGTAAATAAACAAACAAACAAACGCGGATGGGCATTTTTTGCCGTTTATCCGTTTCGCTGCCGCTGTTTCCGTCTGAAATTTTCGAGGATATAATGACGTAGGAAAATAATCCGATCGAATCGAGTCGAGCAAACAACCGGGGCGCGCGCTAGCAACAAAAATTACCGTTATATTCCCGATGATTAAAATTATTTTAATGCCCGCGTCGGATCGTTAATACGCGATGCGCCCGCGATAGCGCCAAAGGAGAGAGAGTTCCTCGGCGCAAACAAGCCCGCCGGACTTTCGTTCGCCGTGGAATTTTTCGTTCCCGTCTCGCTTGCGCATAAATTATATGCACTTTGCACGACTATTCCTAATCCCCGGTTGCAGCGCGGCGTACGCAACTCGACGTACACCGTACAACGTGCTCGAGGCACGAGTGCTCGCGACGTGGCCCCCCCCCCCCACCCTCGCGCGGCGCCCCACCCCTCCCCCTCGTGTATTACAGCTACATTACACGCGTGTAACTTTCCGTGCGCGTGAAGGGTACAACGAGTGCTCCACCGTACTTCGCTCCCGAGCACCTACTGTACGCGCAATTATGTTTTCGACGAACGTGGGAGAGGTATAAAGTGGCGGAGGGGAGGTTGGGCGAATCGGGAGGGACAAAATTAAAACAACAACAGCCACGGTCTCGCGTTTCGACTTTTCATTCTCCCGTGCTGCGCCGCGGCGATCCGTCAGCCAATAGCCAACATTTCCACGCTACAAATTCTCCCAGTTGCCATCGGAATCCTTGTCGCCATATCTGACTCGCACTGTCATCCTCGTTGTCACTTGTGTTTCAATAAAATTCCGCCGCTCAAACGCCGCCCGTTTCTAATCCACGGGGCATCAATCCCACTTCTGCCAACCTTATCTCCGTCTATCCATTCGAGCACCCGCGTCACTACTTTCCACGTTCCAATGCGATTCTCATGGGTGTCCAGCAAAATTCGAACATCCTCCCTCTTCACCGCCGCGTAGAAGAACAAACTCGAATCTTCTCGTCAGTTTCTTTAAAACATTCTCCGTCCCGGGAGACACGCGTGTATACCTGGTGCTCCCGGTTCGACGGGATCATAGGAGAACGAGAGAGCCGGTTAAATGGGGCGAGCCGAAATTCCGCGGGGAATAGGGGCGATACCCTCTGTCGGCGAGCCGGATAGCATTAAAGTTACGAAAGTAATTACAGACGGATACCGGGCGCGATCGTATCGGTCCCGGGGATACAGTCCTCCGTGGTCCAGGATCCCCGTCCGGAAAGTTTTCTTTTCGACCGCGTAGCCGAAGGGGAGGCACGACTCGCCCCGTAGAAAATGCAAGTAACGACCTTCTTTCGGGCGCCCGCGCGGCCGTAGCGGCCGGGTACGAGGCAGAAATAGGGATCAGCGTGGAAAGGGAGGAGGGAGGGGAAAAAATAATGGAAAGAGCCGGAGCACCCATAAAGAAGGGAGGGGTAAGGGGGGAAGGGGGGGGGAGATAGCAGCGTGTATTATAGGTTTGCCGAGCCTGTAATCATCGCGGGACCGCGAAACGCCCATCGACGCCCTCTCATTCTGCCTCTCGCCATTCTATTTTCCTCTCTCCTTACTCGACCCCATCCTCGGGCAGTTTCCTCCGTTCTTTCGTTCCTGTTCTCGAAACACGCGCGCGTGTGTGTGTGCCCACGTCCCGTTCTCTCCCGTACCGTGCCGACTCTATAATCATTATCAACCTCTTCCCAAAGCATCCTCCTACTTCGCGTGCGTTTTTTTTCCCCTCTACCTTCTCCTCGGTATCGCGCTTCCTTTAATTCCCTCGCTGTGCCCCGTGCGTGGTATTCTCGTTGCCGCCCCCGACCTGGCCCCCCCCCCCCCCCTCCCTATTTTCTTTGGACTTTCGCGTCGGGTTCGCGATGCGCTGGGAATTCGATAATGGGCTCGAGAACGCGTCGCGTGCCTGTAACCACGTAAATCTATTAAAAACTGTGGGTTAGCTGTATTTAAATGATGGGCATCGATTGTCAGAAATCCTAAGTGAACGCCGAATATTTTCTACGAAACTTGGGGGCGAAGTGTAGCGTCGAGATTATAGTAGAGGTAGCTAGCTCGGATCGTTTTTCGAAATCGTTACGACCCGCTGACGCTCGATCCCGATCGCGCAGGCGATGTCGTCCGGGGATAGCAAAAGCGGGGTGACAATTGCGTTTCGATGCCTTTTGAAACGCAGCCGGCCGCGGCGAAGTCGAAATCGATTATCGCGGGACGCGCTCGCGTGACAATTGATAATAACCGTCGACGCGGGTAATTACGGTTTTGTCACGTTGATCGGGCCGCGGGAAACATGTGGGTAATCCGTTGCGTTTCAGTCTACGCCCGGCTGTCTGTTATTTAACCGGAGATTAACGGCTGTGTAAACGTATACTTCTGTTCAAACAGCGTGCCTTCGTTGCGAGGTGTGTATCCGTTGAACGCGTGCGCGCTCCTTCGCTCGGCGCGTCGAGCCCCGGGGTTTAATCGTCCTGATAAATCAAAAGCCTGGCCCGCCGCCCCCCCCCCCCGCTCGATCCTAAAGCACGTCTTCCGTCGGCCATCCCCCCAGATCCGATCGGGGGACTCTCTCCTCCCGTCCGAGGGTCGCATAACGATTTTCGTCGCGTTACAGAGGAGCTCGATATCGCCCGGCAATAAGTACAATCGACCGCGGTCACCCCAGGACACTCACCACCCCATGCACATGAAGAAGATGAAGAAGGAGCAGGACAAAGACATCGGCCACGTAAGTGCCCCATTCCAATGGAGCCTCGTGTCAGTGAATGATCGCGGCGCGAAAGAAACGTTGAACCGCGCACGAGACTTCAAACAAGATAACGTCCCCGATTAGCCTTACCAATATGTACCGTAGATAATGCAAACTGTGCAATGTGTGCTGGCCAAACACCCTCCGGGAGATAATAAACTCTTCGTCTGGTGAACTTTCCGTTAAATAACACTGATTCAGACTCCGCCGATCGCGATCCCGCGCGACCTATACGATACTCGACTGTACCAGTTGGGTAATTTAAAGAGACGCGAGTCACGCGTGCTTCTCGATCTTCGATCGCAGTTTCGGTCTTTCGGTAACCTGGATCATTCCCTGGGTACCACAGAGCGACGGTGAGAAGAGCGACCAGGACCTAGTGGTGGACGATGCCAGCGAGGGACCAACGAGCCCGGTGGTGAACGGCACGTCGTCGCCCCGGGAAAATGGATTGGACAAGGTACCGGCGATGGGTGCCGGGGTGCAGACGAAAAAGGACGTGCCGCCCCATTCGCCGAGAAGTGGGACCAGCAGCAACGCCAGCACACCGTCTGCCAAGAAGATGGAGGAGCGAGAGAAGCCCACGACACCGATCTCGAAACCCTTGACGCCGACCTCCGGCTCGGGGATCGGCGGACTGGGCCTCAAGTCTTCGGGATCGGCGAAGCTACTGCAGGGACCGTCCCCTCCTGGTGTACCGACCGCCTACCCGCCTCACTATCCACCCGGGCCCCCGCCGCACCATCTGGCACCAGCTGGCCAACATCCTCACGTCGACATGATGGGCTACAACGGGTACGTGGCGCCTAGAGCACCACCTTCGCTTCAGCAACTGTACGATCCCCACGTGGCGATGAGGAATCCGATGGGATCGGTTGGAGTACCTGGAGGCAAACCGTGAGTACATGCACTTATTCACTGGACCTCAGCGCTCTTGCTATAGTGACTAGAAACGGCTACAGATTCAATTAACCCTTAACTTTTGGTTGTCTATGTTTGTAAACTGAATTCCTAATTAATTTTATAATAACAGCTTAACTTTCTAAGTTTCTATTATTTTATACATTACCTAGGAACAAAATATTCATAGAGGTTGATCTAGTGCCGACTTTACAAATTTCTGTGTCTTTTTTATTTGGGTTCTGCCACGACCCCAAGATACCAGTTACGTTTGAAAAAAAAAAAAAAAAACTATAGCAGTTAAGGCTTAAGCGACGATCAAGGAAATTGTATAAAGTAGGAGTTTTGTATATGTAGAATTGCGACCCGCAATTAGGAGCATCTTTCGAAACAGTAATAGGAAAGCAGTCCTCGATTCGAAGTCCCTGTGCACTGTTTGTGTAGACCTGCAGACGATCTGTAGCCCGTCCGTGTTTCTGAAATCACTGCGAAAATGCTCGCAGTCGCTCGATCGAGGCGTACGATTATTTGATCTAGGCATCATCCGCTCGTGCGTTAAAAACGTCCGGGGGAGTACGTAGTTCGGTGTAATTATAGTACCGCTGGAATAGCGGGGGCACCGTTCGGTTTCAATGAAGATACAGAGCATCCGCGACTATATACACGGGCGGTGTTGCCTTGACGTTCGGTATCTTTTCGGTTTGGCATGTGACTCCCGCTCCCGACACTCGTAACCAGTTCTCCAAACAAATCTAATTCGGACGAAGGCTGTACAACTCGAAGCTGTTTGCTTTCATATAGATGAAAAACGCATCGGTGCCGTCGGTATTTTAAGATAAGATAATTCGACCGCGCGCCGTTTGCCGTTTGCACGGCGGATATTAAAGGGAAATATTTAGCGCGATCATTAACGCAAAAATTCGGTCAATAAATCTTTCGAGAGCCTGCTCTCTACCTGGGGAGTTTCCAGCTCGCATTCTCGCGCTTCATCGCTGAAGAACTCCCGCGTTCGCGAGGCTGCGAACAATGTTATAGCGCGCTACAGCGAGATCGCTAGCGCGCACGCGGGAACAGAAGGTGTTTGTGCAAATTTGCTTCGAGCACTACAGCGTGGAGAAACTATACCGATTGCACAGAGTCATAGACTGTTAAACGTTAAACAATCAAAGGGTACACGGTACAGTGTTGTTGCAATCTCGCTATTTCTGCTCCATCAAATACAGGTTGTATTTCAGGGAAAAGATAGGTGGTCGATACGCAGCGGTGTAACGCGGATTTTGTTAATGTTGTTCGACGTTCGCTCTGCTCCCCCAGCCAGGGCTCGTTATCTACGATTCTGTTTGCTATGAAAATTCAGCGAGCCCGTTGTTTATTGTAGCCGCGGACGGTTAAAATACGATGCGTTATCGATATTTTTTTTATTTCAACCGCGAACGTCTGTGCCGCGTGATTAATGTTCCAGATAAATACCGATAGGCCGTGCAACATTGTACATAAAGCGGGAATGAGCGAGTTTTCCTGGTATCCGCTAATGTACACTGTAACACGTGATTATGAAAAATGCATAGACGAAGAGATACGACGCTCGCGATTTTTATATCAATTTGTATTTATTCAAGCGGCTAAGCGTGCATTTATTCCGCGATAAGTTATTTATAATCCACGTGTTGAGATCGTAAAGAGCGAGCTGAGAGTTTGTGAAAAATGCGGCTCAAGGGTGACACGTGGCTCTTCAAATTTTTTACTCAATATTCTTATCTCCAAATTAGACTTTAACTTCTTTTCGAGCGCTCCGCGTAAAGTGCCCGTAACGACTGATTACAGCGCGGACTATATTCTAATTGCAAGCAGCCTTCGAGTTGTCAGGGTCCGACAATCCGCTTAAATCCTCCGCGTTCTGCTTACCAACATTTTAATGGAGAAGGTGCGCGTTTCGCATAAAATTTACTTCCCCCCGAACATGCAGCAAGTATTCGATACACGGCTAACACTCCCCGCGAACTTAACTAGTTACCGAGCGCGCGGTGTCTGGCTCGGCAAACGGCTGGCCGGAAGAGCACCGTTAATATCGTTGGTTAAACACGCGAGTCTCACCGCACGGGTCGGATTTTTGTGGACGTTGCAGCGCGTACAGCTTCCACGTGTCGAGCGAGGGCCAGATGCAGCCTGTGCCCTTCCCACCGGATGCGCTGATCGGACAAGGGATACCCCGTCATGCGCGGCAAATTAATACCCTGAGCCACGGGGAGGTCGTGTGCGCCGTCACGATCTCGAATCCGACCAAGTACGTGTACACCGGCGGCAAAGGGTGCGTCAAGGTCTGGGACATAGGCCAGGGCGGTACAGGAAGCACCAAGTCGGTGTCGCAGCTCGACTGCCTGCAGCCCGATAACTACATCAGGTGAGTGCTTTTTACGAACATAGTTCTGTCCCTGTTCCTTAGATCGGGGGTCTTGTTTCTGTTTCAAAGTGCGACTGTTCCCTTGATTAGAGGGCGTTGCGTATTATTCTTCATACAAATGTAATACTTTCTTAACCCTTCGTGGTCATCACACCTTCTTATAATCAGAAATTGATCACGTGGAGTTCACTGCACACCTTTTCGAGTTACCATTTTTACCGTCTTTTTTTTAGAAATGTAAAGAAATGTAAAGAAATGTAAAAAATAGTTGTGAAAAAGCGATTGTTTTTTTATTACAATTTTCTAAATACCATCAAATTTGTATATAAATATCAATATTAAAGCCTCCAAATTTACAGAAATATTAGCAGACTTCTAGAAAAAAATTGCCTGAGGTGCGATACACCCCGTGTGTTTACGAAGGGTTAAGTGCAAAGGATATTTGCTAGATGAGAAACGAGAACGTAAATTGGATAGAGGATGCTGATGTATGTATCAGAGCCGTGATATCGTATTTAGAAGATTCTCTCCGTGTTGGAATCCTCGTTGAAAGTGATTGTATTTTGGCTTCGTCAGGCACCGAGGGCGTTCTGATATGGTATCAGTGTTTCTTTGGCGGTCGGAGCCAGCTGCAGTGCGGCGGCGATACGTACACCGTAACAACTGTTGAATGCAGGAAATCGTGATAAATGCGAGGACGCGATAACCTCGAGAATCTCGATCGAGCGGTGTCTGCGTTTGTTGTGACAGCAGCGCGGCTGATTATGTTTGTAAAAATCTCGAATAGCCGTTGATAAATGGTATTAGATAATACAGAAGGAAGTGAGAACCGAGGGTAATACTTTTTAAATATTTCCAAGTATCCTGGGTACGTGTAACCGAGGTGGCCGCGGTAACATAGTAACTATGAATTTTATGAAAACGCTTTTTTGCTGGAAAGTGATTCAGTTCGTAGCGATCTGCGACTACGCATCGCCCATAGCTTCTGTAGCTTCCCTCGGTGGCTTATAAATATATCGTAAAAATCATGACACTCGTATCTGCGAGTGGATATAACAGAATCTCTACCATCCCTTTCAAGTTTAAATCCAGGGGAGAGTTGCCAATATTGTACTCGTCACTTACTTCGTACCTCATCATTTTCTCAGTAATTAATAGTGATCCTCTAAGTAGTGATCGGCAAATGTGTCCCCGTTTTTTATTCGTCGACGGTATCAATGACCGAAACCGGAAGTAGAGGGAGCAAGTAAATAAGTAGAAAAAGAAAGAGATACTGCATCTACCAATTGGATTCCACAACATTGAGCGAAAAGTGGAATTAGCAGCTAACTTCATTTAATACTGAAGTGCCCGCCGAGTTGTGACTTCCGCTTTTGACTAAAATTTATCAAAATGATGGACACATTTTCCAATCACTACCTAGAGTAGGCCTGCCCCATCGGGTGCAAATACCTCCTGAATTTCTGGGACCCGGGTAACAGCCGAGCGCGGGACTGGTTACGTTGCCAACTATAGCATGGGTTGCGAGAGAACATGAGTGTGAGGCCGTCCATGCAGGCTCGTACCGCGACGCACACTCATCCAGTTCTCTCATAAATTTCGCAACGGGTAGCAATGGGACAGTCCCGCGCCCGGCTGTTACCCGAGTCCCAGGAATTCAGGAGGTATTTGCACCCGATGGGGCAGGCCTGACCTAGAGGATCACTAGTGATTACCTAATGAAAATAAACGACATCTGATGGTAAAAATATCAAATAAATGCAAGATGAGAAATAGAAACAAAACCTTTCGAGCTTACACCCTATTTTGTACGTGCTATCAAAATTTTTTTTCGGACTCGTACTTTTTACAGTATGTCACAAAAAGAGTAATAACAAATTAATTTGTTCTGAGCAAAAGAAAACATTAAACATATGATAGTAGGTGCCTAAAAGACCAACCTACAATATCCAATAGTCATTTGCGTTCAAAGTACCAAATTTTGAAATATATCCCTACATACTTCGATAAAACTAATCAGTCACGCGAGCTAGCCTTGTTCTCGTCGAACAGATACATTGCGAAAGATCGATGCCAAGGAAGCATTCTATTCCACAGAAATACCCAGCAAAATTGCTGCCAGTTAGAATGTCATTTTACGGCCAAAGGGTTGAATCATTACGATCAGAAATCGTTCGATCGCAATCGCTTACACCGATAAATTCGGTATTCCGCGGGCGTAACGCTGAAAAATCGCGCGGACGGTGTCGAGGAATGGAATAAACGTTGCACATCGACACTTTTACGACACATTCGCGCGCGACGCACGTTTCAGCCGCTGAAAGGGGTGGAATAATATCGCGCTCGTATGACTGTTAATGCCCTCGCGGTAATTGAACCTCGCTGAGCGGCGCGGGGGAGGGGGTTCCCCCCCCCCTCGTTTTTCCTTTTTCCGAACACCCGGCCCCCGGTCCGCTCGCAAATTTAATACATTCGCCGCGGTAATGCATGTCTCCCTACATTAAAAGCTACTTTATGATCCATCGGTCACAGTTGCTAATCACGGCGCGGGGCACGGTCGGCCGATTTCGGCACGCTCGGACGCGCAAAAATGATTACCAATTTTAAACTGCTGTGAAACCGAGCGAGGGCAGTCGAATTTCCGACGCCGCCGTTCGAACGCTCGCGCCATAAATCGTTTTATTCGGCGGACGCGCCCGCGCGCGCGCGCGCCTATCGCTGGGCACAGGCGTTTTATCGATAAACGAGATTGAAGGAGAATTACTGCTCAGAATGCATTGTTAGGTTTCGCGGTGGCCGCGCGTTTATTACGCGTCACGCGATCGCGCCGTAAAGCCCGGGGATCATCGCGATCGGTAATTGAAGGATCGACGTTAAACAGTCGAATCTCCGCGCCCTTGCGGTAACCATTATTACGGAGCATGCTACGAAACGGGGGTAACGAACGGAGGGAATAAAGATGGAGCGGAGTGTTTAACCTGTCCCATCCTGGATGTGCCCAGGTCGGTGAAGCTGCTACCAGACGGGAGGACGCTGATAGTGGGTGGCGAGGCGAGTCGGCTGAGTATCTGGGACCTGGCCAGCCCCACGCCGAGGATCAAGGCTGAATTAATCTCTTCCGCCCCCGCCTGCTACGCCTTGGCGATCTCGCCGGACTCGAAGGTCTGCTTCAGCTGCTGCAGCGACGGCAACATCGCCGTCTGGGATCTCCAGAATCAGACGCTGGTCAGGCAGTTCCAAGGGCACACGGACGGCGCCTCCTGCATCGACATCTCCGCGGACGGCTCGAAATTGTGGACCGGCGGCTTGGACAACACCGTCCGCTCCTGGGACCTCAGGGAGGGCAGGCAGCTCCAGCAGCACGACTTCACCTCGCAGATATTCTCGCTGGGCTACTGTCCCACGGGAGAGTGGCTGGCCGTCGGCATGGAGAACTCGAACGTCGAGGTGCTGCACGCCACGAAACCGGACAAATATCAGCTCCACTTGCACGAGTCCTGCGTGCTGTCGCTGAGATTCGCGTCCTGCGGCAAGTGGTTCGTCTCCACCGGCAAGGACAATCTGCTGAACGCGTGGCGCACGCCTTATGGCGCCTCGATATTCCAGGTGAGGATCGTTCCGTTTTATCTCGGGGTGACAAGATGATCAGGGTAGACCGAGGCGAATCGGATAGAAATCAAAATTCAGTCCATGTAGAACAATTAACGTTTGTTAGCATCGCCAATTTTAAGGGTAGGGTCGAGGGCGGATGGCTCCATGCTGTTCTGCCTTCGGTGGTTTATGACTATTCGGTCCAGATCTGAACCGAACGCCACTTGAGTAGTTAGATGGAGCAAGACAAGTATATCCTTCGTCTCACTCTATCTAACTCCTCAAGTGGTGTTCGGTCCGGGGTTCGGTTCAGATCTGGACCAGGCCTTCGGCTGCGTGTGTTCCTGAATGGGGGTGCATGAGACTAAACAGTCCTGGCATCAGGCGATGGCTGGCGACCACTCTGGGTCTTCCAACTATCGGGTGCCGACGGATTGGTTGTTTAGAGTAAGATAGAGATTATGGGAATGGCAATTATTACCAAAGAATAGGGACTCTGTTCCGGGAGGATCTGGCCACGGAGTGGGGAAGGCTATGCCTTCTGGTATGCGAACTGTGAGAGACCGCTCAGTCCTTACCCCAGAACTGTCCTGGATCGAGCTTCATTACTACCGTAGACTGGGGGAACATTGGCAGCACGGGGTAATATTGGCATCTACTTAAAACCTATTAAAAAGAAGAAGGAAATAAATTTTATGCATTTTCACACTTGTAGTACAATCACAAACGATGCAATATCATAATAGGATACCTAGATCAAATTTAAAAATGATAATTAAAAAGAAAATATAAAATAGAGTGCATTGAACATAAAAAGAAACAAATTTAAGTATTAATGTAAGTTCAGATGTGGTAAAACTTATACTTTTTAGTGCTATTTATATATGATGTGCCAATGTAACATTGGTTACGGAGTAACATTGGTAGGTATTTAGCATGTATTAAAGCAGGCCTTCCCCAGTAGGGGAAATCTGCTCCTAAAACAGATGTTTCGGTTCTCCCTCCAACACTCCCTCTCTCAGAGGAGACAGTGACGCCGCTACGAAGCAGAGAGAGAGGACAGTAGGAATCGTCCCACCTTAGCTTTTGACACTTGTAGTGCATTCACAAAAGATGCAATGCTATGATAGGGTTAATTGTTATATCATACAGCAAAATGTTCCAAAAACATGCCAATGTTCCCCCAGTTTACGGTACCTTTAGAACGACGTTTCTAACACGTTTCTATCGCGATATAACAAACATGGGTGAATTCTTATCCTCATCACGATTCGCCTCAGTCTACCCTATTTCTCCGAGATTGTTCTGCATTTTGTTCCTGTTTCTCCGGTGGTCTTGCCATCTGAAATCAAGGCTGATCCTTTATTGCGCCTGTTGCGCTGCTTGTTTCGGTGCCTAGAGTATATTCCCGTGACGTTCTTTTAACGATCCAACGATTGAAATACATAAATAGTATATTCTTCATCCAGCTTCGTTTAATATTTCGGATGTCGCCACTCCCCGTTGCGTAATACTCTTAGCCGGAGAATCCAGAATAAGCTAAGATCCTTGGCAATAATCTCTTACTTAAAACCCAGAACCCTCGCGTCCTCTCGGACGATCGTTCGCCGTTGAATCACCTCACGTAGGAAACGTGTGTTGCGCTGCTTTCAGTCGAAGGAATCGTCGTCGGTGCTGAGCTGCGATATATCTGCGGACGACAGGTACATCGTCACCGGTTCCGGTGACAAGAAGGCAACCGTCTACGAGGTCATGTACTGAACGAAACCGCGGCCGGGGATACCGAACTCGTCCCAAGGTGAAGCTCCTCCTCCGCGTGGGTGTACATATAACATAGGTTTTCTTATACGATACTATGAGAGACGTTTGTTGCCCGTTGTTCTTGTTATTGTTGTTGTTGTTACTCTTGACGAGGAAATGGACCCGTGCAAAGAAACGAGCCGAACGAACTAGAGGTCCGAGGGTCCACGATCGACGGGGCAACGGTGACCGTGACCGTTCTCCTTCGAGAGGCGCGCGAAAATCGCTCGACCTCTATGGATGGAATCCGGGAAACAAAAAAAAAAAAGAACAGAAAAGAAGAAGCGAGAGTGAAACGGGAGGGAACAATTGTTTCGTTTCTGCCCGAATCAATTTCGATTATCCGGGCCGCATAGATTTTTCTCCCCAACCGATCAATTTTTTTACTCGAGAGTCTCGAATTCAGTTCGTTCCGCTCGTCGCGTGTGATCGCCTTTGGCAGCCCTCGCGCGCATTAATTAGAGTTAAAACGCTGGCATTCGTATCGTCCCCCACCCCCACTTTTTCCCCCTTGTACATTTTGTATATACGTATACATGTTATATATATACATACACACACGGACACGCATATACACACGCGCGCGCGCGCACACACACACACACACACACACACAGACACACATCGGTCTTTAAGTACATCGTCATATTTTTCTACGTCCCTTTAAAAGTGAGACGGTAAGCGAAGAGATGATAAGAAGGAAGGAACAAACAGAGGCGTGTAAATATTGTCAGGCTTAGAGAATGTAAGTGAAGACAAGTCGTGGCGAGAGACGATTAAATAAAAAGGTGATACTCGAGACTATAAACGCCGCCATCGATTTATTCATCCACCACAGTCATTTCCATAGAGAAGCGGAGGATCGACAAGAGGGACAGAATGATTTATCCTCCGCACCGAGGATCATCGTCCACGAAGGTACGTACGCGCGCGGATATTCCCCCCTTGCTCGGGCGTTGGTAATGTAACAACCGGTGAACGAAGTTCGAAATCCCGCGGATTCGCGCGGGGGGAGGTTGCCGAAGCTATAAAACAGGGGCGTCACCTCTGCGTGGCCCATAAACGTGTTAGCGGCCGGCGACAGAGTAACGCGGGCTGTCGGAGCGGGGAAAAAGCGCCCGGCATCAACAATATTTATCCAGAACGCTGGCGGGATCGTGTCGCGAAAATCACGACACCGTTTCGTCGATAAAAAAAAAAAAAAAGAGCCACAGGCTACGTGTCGCGGTGGACGCGCGGCGGGCCACGCTTTTCGCGCCGATTTCCACGGGGAGACAAATTGCGGCCAACGCGATGGTCGTGTCCAGCCAAACTCCGTCGACGGCTTTTGCCACGCGGAAATGCGCCGGTTCCCGTTGGGTCACTGAAGTTCAGCTGCGCTGGCTCGTGGCGGCTTCTCGCCTGAGACCTGCGTGCTGTTGGCGGATTTGAAGCTGGCTGACCTGGGTCCATCGGTAACGAAGGGTAGTGCCGATGGAATAAGCGCGATTTAAGTGACTTCGTGATTAAAACGTAGAAGTTGGTGAATTATTAGGAATTTCCAGAGCACTGGGTTTGCTAGCGAATTAATCATTTTCCTGCAAGATAGCTTCCAAGTTAGATGAAGCTTCTGAATGCTAACAGCGAGAATCTCTTCCCTCTGATTTTAGCTCACTTCACGATCTGTAAATATCGATACCTTTTACTAGCCAATCCCTACGAGGTAGGGGCTGTTCTTGAATTGCGTAAGGCTTTTGAGGGGGCTCACGAATTTCTTACGTTCCCTTGCAAAGGGTAGTATTTTTTTAACATAATTTTCAATATGATAGCGAGTTAAATGAATTATTAAAAGAATTTTAATAACTGAAAAAATGCATTGCAAGAAATATTAGGGGGAGTGCAGTATATTTGGAATTCCAGTTTGTTTGAGACGAATAAAAAATTACGGGAGAGGATGGCAACAAATAAAACTGCATAATATCGTAGGGAAAAATGACAGGAAGTATCGATTTCGTTAAAGTGCAGGTAATTTGGAATACCGGTATTCCAATTTACCATCACTTTGTAAATTTAAAAAAAAACATGTGGATAATAAAATGATTTTCTTTTATGATTTAATGAGGCTCAAAAATCACAATATAAGAATCTTAGGTAAATAGAAATGGACAGCGCTGGCTTTATATCGCTAAGCTGTGGAATATTTCAAATTACCTACACCTTCGAGATTCCGAATTAGCAACATGGCATTGAAATCTAAAATTTCTTGTCCCACTTTGTATTTTCGAAATTATCGCAAACCTGACACGGAACTATAGAAGGAACATGCAAATGAGTAGATAAAGTGTTCAACTCTAAAGTTTTGACATATTTTAACCATGATTGGAACGATGGAATACTTGCTGTAAATGTTTTGCAGATTGACGTTTCCTTATTCTGTAGATTAACCCTTAACTGCTATACTGCTTTTTTTCAAACGTAACTTATAAACGAAACAATAATACGAAAAAGTGGAAAGGTGGTTTTTGGGTAAATCCGCCTCTGCTCACGATTTAGAAAGAAAGCGCATAAACAAACGTGTAAATAGCCGGGCGGAAAGCGCGCGACGCCCGACGGGGCCCTTTAAAATCGCTGTGGGGTCAGAGTCCGGGGCTCGTGCGAATCGTGCCACCCGGTACGTAATTAGCGATGCAATCCACGCTCGCGTAGCGCATATTCAATGGAAGGTTCATCGGCGTAATGTTATTATAATAGTGGCGCGTTTTGCATATGTGACTGGGTAGCGGCGCGGAGGGGTTTGGGGGCGAGTGGACGCCGCGTGGGGGGGGGGGGAAGGAGGAGAAGGGGGATGGAACGAAGAGGACTATCGCAGTGACGGGGCGCGAAGTGGAGGGTCGAGGGAGGGGGACGATTTTACACGAGCTTTGCCGCACGCCAGGCGTATTTGCATGGTAATGATATGCGACGCGGCAGGGTCGATTGGGCTGGTGGTGGTAAACGGGCAGGGGGCGGCGAGAGGACTGGAGGGGCGTGCTAGGGGTTGCTGGAACGCCGTTGGCATTTTGCGCGCAGGTTTTGAATGTCGCGGCTAAATGCACCGGTTATTACGGTTAATTCAGTCGACGGAGAAGCGAACAGCCGTCCGGGCTGGCTCTATTTATCCCCGCGCATTCGTTCGCCTTTATTGCGTTAGGGTTCGTTTACAACTGCACGCGACAGGGCCACGAGGAATACTTTGCCTTGAGTAAGCGACGAAGGACGCGTCTGGTATATACACGCTCTCAAATTATAGTCGAGGTGAAATGTTTCAGCTGTTGGATATCACCGAGCGTCCACCCCCGCCCGCGCTATTTCAAACAACCGTCCGAATTCTTTATCCGGACCGTAACACTTACGTTCCAACGACAGGTCTCAATAACTCTGCTCCACCCACGGCGTACGCCTGCACGCCTCGACGTCCCATTCTACTCAAGTCCAACCTCTAATCTCCAACGGATCCCGCGATCTATTATAGCATCGCGACCGTGGAAACGGGCCTTTAAACGCAGGCCAGCTGCCGCACGCCGATCGCCACCTCCGGCCGGCCGTTTCTTTGCGTCATCGGTTTAATCGTTTACACCGGCCAGGAGTTTGTTCTGCGGTAAGGGGATTAACGAGCGTGGGTCTGCCCGCTGGATCGGCAAACGCGCCGCGTAATGACTTAATCGACGTCTGGCCGGGCAGCAGCGTTTTATTCCATTAGAAATGCCATTTTCCCGCGGTGGGCGAGCGGAGAGGCCTGATCGCCAGGCAGAGCGTGTCCGGCCCCCGTTTTCCATCGTCGTTCGAGCGGATGCGCGGCGACGGGCAGGGCCCGATCGATCGATCGCCGATCGCTGCTCCGACACCGTGTAATCTCCATTTCGCGCGTATAAAAAGAAAAAAAAGGAAGGAAAGAGGCCGCGTAACAGCGTAACAGCGTAATAAGCGGAGCGTAGCGCTATCATTCGGGATCGTTAGCGGGAGACGGTAACTCGGAACTTTCCGCTGGACGTGCCGCGACGGCCTATTACCCTGTTCCCGCGCCCCGGCGATGTCCAATTTCGCGGGCAGCCAGTGTACACCTTTTACGGGCCGTGTACCGTGTCGTATGTTGGTCACGCGTTCCATCGCTCGTCCCGGCGCTTCTACGAGGCCACGAACAGCCTGTTCAACGGCGCGACGAAACACGAACCGAAGCCCCGGCCATCACGGTGAACACTCGAGCGTGCCGGCGCTGCGCAGCGTTTCGGTCGCTGACGGACCTCCGCGGAGACCGAATCTCGGTGGACCTTGCCGCTGTCTGCGACGGACCACCGCAGAAGCGTCACCTACTTTTTGCGTCCCTGAGTCAGCCCCCGGTAAGATGAATCCTTGGGGCACTGTACCTTCCCAGCTCCACATGGACGGTATCTATGAAACGAGGGTCAAGTAGTTATCACTCAAACATCTTGGAACGCATCAGGGTAATTCAGAGATGGGCAAAATTTTAATTTAAGGGGGACGCCTTACCTAGAGCGGTCGAAACAACGTTACACTTTTATTAATAACGATTCATCTATTGAGAGTTCAGTATTTTTTGCGTTAAAGAATATTAAAAGATTTGAGAGTTATAGGCTATGACCGGGATGTCCTTTTTTTTTAACCGTTTTGCGGTGCCCATCGTAGCTCGTACAGGAATCATTTGAAATGAAAAATTCGAATAGTTTTAGATAGAGTATGAAATTATTTTGAGACAAAAGTTGAACCATCGATTTTCATAAAAAAAGTCGTTTCTTTCTTGGCCTGTAAAAAAAACTAAGAAGAAAAAAGAAATCCCTCCGATAGCGCCTAGATAATTTTATACTCTATCTCAAGCTTTTCGAATTGTTCATTTCCGATGATTTTGCTACGAGCTACGATGGTCATCGCAAAACGCTTAAAAAAAAAGACATCTCGGTCATCGCTTATAACTCTCGAATCTTTTAATATTATTTAACGCAAAAAATACGGAACTGTCCTTTAGATGTACGCTTAACAATAGACGAATAGTTATTAATAAAAGTTGACGGTTTTTTCTAGAAAAAAATCCCAAAGGAGCGCATTGCATCGGCCACTCTAGGTAGGCGTTCCCCCTTAAATAAAATTGCATATAACGAATAAAAGTTAACAAAATTACTCGTCATGTGTCGATTAAAGTAAACTCGGGTTAACGAATGAGTGACGAATAATTTTGTTTAACTTCTATTCCTTATTCGAAATTTTATTTAAATACAAATTTCGCTCATCTCTGGGGTGTTTATACTAATTCGGGATTTCAGGGTTCTCGGGAATTAAATACAGCTCATTCGATTTTATTTCTTTCAGATTCTTGGTTCGGGTTAGATTAGTAAGCGGGAACGTGTTTCCCTTTTTCCTTTTAAAGATTTTGCGGTGTTTCATGGAATAATTTAGGTACGCTGAGAATTTTGCGTCAGGTGCGCCAACTCTCCCACAATTACCCTATCCGGATGATAGAAAGCCAGGATACTACCGAATGTGTATTTGCCTGCGAGCTGACGCGTTCTCAGCTGGTGCGCGTTGCTCGACGGAGGGAACGAGATCTCTTTAGTACTGGTTACTCGCCGCTCGTTACCCCGAGCAAAATTACAGCCAAGCGGAGCCTCCGCGCGGCGACGATCCCACCGATCGCCTACCGGCGCCGCTTTCGACGCGGGCACGGCGAGAAAGAAACGGCGCAATAAATGTCGGCGCGGGTTTTTTTAGCCGGCGCACCGCGGGGGACCACCCAGGCGTTGATACGCGCGGGCCAGCACGCACGTAGCCGCGTACACGCGTTCGCGTTTCGAAGCAGGGCGGAGGCGGTCAGGCGGGCACGGGCACCCACACTCAAAGCGCTAATTTTCTCTCTGTCCGTCGGCGAGCCGACCTACGTGCCGCGGTACGGCGCGGCATGGCGCGGCGCGGTGCTCACACAAACGTGGCAAATTAACAGGCACGCAAATGAGCGAGTTCACGCGCTCGCTTTCATGTTGCACCGCGTCTCTCTCGTCACAATTGGACACTAATAAACGCGCCAACCTGCGGCTCTCTCTCTCTCTCTCTCTCTCCCTCTCGCCTGTCCCAATCCCCCATCATCCCTTATCCGCTGCTATTCTGCGTCGTGTAGCTCTATTGCTCTGCGTCCCTTCTCTGCCCGCCAGTAACGAACTGTGTCTAGTATTCGCGTTTCCTGTTCCATCCCCCTTCTCCGTCGCACCACGCGCTGGTGCTCCGCGTGTTATTAGGCGCTTGGGAGAGTTCCTTCGGTGGCTTCGCTGCGAAGAATTCATTTGTTAGGGTAAAGAGCCCAAATTTCGTCTCCCATTAGTCATTAGAATTTGCACTTATCCACGAATCTCAAAATGTAATTATGTCATGTCAATACGAAATAACAAACAAAATGCGAAATCGTGCAAAATGCGAGTGTTCCTAATTTCGTTCCCCAAGAATGTGTTTGTAAGACGGGAAGTAAATTGATAAATCAATTTTTTTCTTCTTCTTTTCGTCTTCTTTTCGCACGGACTCATTCCACCGCTTTCATTTCGGCATCTACAAAACATTAAAGCATTTCTACTCAAATTGCTTGAAAACCGATAAAAGATAATTCACTCCTGTGACTGTTCATGTTTCAGTCCTTTTTATTTCAAATAGCAAATTTTTAGAAAATCGTTCTCAGTTTACTTTATAGTTCCAAGGACGAAATTAGAACACCGCCTGGAGACGAAATTTGGAATTCGTGCAGTTTCAATATGGTGATCGCTCCAACAGACCACGCGAGTGATTGCCATCAAAGTTTATAGGTACAGAAACTACAAGATATGCCCGAAAAAGTGTTGCAACTTCGAATTCGAAATAATATTCACTTCTGCGAGTAACGCGCTATCATACCGAAGTCTGTAAAAACTCACTGTGCACAAAGATCTTCTTCTCCTTCGGAAATGCAGAACACGTAACCTGTTACTTGTCGGAATACTGACGTACCTATACTACTTAATGTAGCATTTACCGCCAGATGACACTGAAAATGCAAGCATGGGAATCGAGAAATGAGGGAGACGACATTTGGGCCGTTTACCCTACTTGCTCGACATGGGATTCGGTTACAAGTTACTTAATTGGAGGCAGATCGTGCAAGCGCATCAATGTTCCTCGGTAAAAATCCGCGTGGAAATAATGAGGGGCAACGTGAAAAAGGGGGGATCAAGCCGGCTGCAGGTTTGCATCTCATCCTTCTTATTCCGTGGAGCGATCGGAAAGCGTTTCTTGGGAACGGTGGAGAGCGGGAGCAGTGATATGTAATCTTGCTCGTCGATGGAGAGAACTCGATCTCGGTATCCACGGTGATTTGCATGCATTGGACGAATGCAGGATTATCGGGGGTTCGTTTGGTAGCCGAGAGAGATAGGAAAAAGAACGATTTCCGCGATTCCAGTGCGAAGCGCTTTGCGTCTTCAAATGGGAAACGTGCATCTGCATTCATAAACTATTTCGCGAAGGTGGGAGCGTGTTTCTAAGCCCTCTACTGTTAAAACGGACGATTATTACGCACCGGGCTTATCGCTGGAAATATTGTATCAGCGACTTTCTGTCGGTGTCGGTGGAAAAGCTTCCGTGTAATTTCGCGATTTTTGGGTCATGGAACCGCGGCACGGGGCGCGCCAGCGAACCTATTTCCACGTACACGCTGGCGCAACCGCGGCCGGCGTACGTGCGAACCGCGAAAGGCTGAGGTGACGCGCCAGCCATGAAAACGTAACAGCCCCGTGGCGGGTTGTTTTTCTCCCGTGTGTTAATGCAACGACAAAAATTGCGGTATTGGGACCGTGCGTGCCTCCGCACCTGCTCGCGCGTGTCGAAACCGCCGCGGTATTGCAACCTTTGCCTGTCCATAACGCTGAAATTTCGTTTTCCCCCGCGAGCCCGCTGCACAATGCATTTTCGACTTCCGCTTTTTACGCTCCCCATATCGGCGAAGCGTTTAACCACCGGGTACACGGCACACCAGAAACGGGACGCTGTTTTTCAGCCGCGATTTCGAGTGGCCAAAAGAGGGCACCGGGCCTTATCAAACTTCAACCTACACCAAAAGCAGGGGCGAATTTCTACCTATATAGGCTAAATAAGCTCCAGCCTACTTAACGTTTCAACAACTAATAGGTACATAGATACCTAGAGTAGAGTGGTGTAAAAGTTCGCACTGTGTGAATTTCATTGTTTGAGGTGTGGTACTTGGCTGTGCTGATTGTCAGTCAATTGTCAATCGAGGTAGGCCACCGAACGCGAACTCGCCATTTAAAAATCGGCTTGCAGTAAACGTGGCAATGAAAAGAAGATCTGAATGGGAGCGTGCAAATAAATAATTACAAAATCGAAAAAATAACGTCTACTTCTGAAACAATTTGAAAGAAACAAAACAAATCGGTTCCAAAAAGAGAATAGCCCAACCATCAACGTCTACCAAAAAAGTAATTAGTCATTATGTAGCAAAACTAAAACACTTTCGTGTACATTTCGCGTTGCGTTCTTTTACCCCATAACGTGCGAACATTTGTCCCATATATCCGGTAAACGTTTGCATGTGCTATTAGTGTAATGCCAAGGAATTTAGGGAAGTCGAAACTTTAAGCGCGCACTCTTGTCCCACTCTATTCTAGCTCCTCTCCTTTCCGATTAATCGGCAGAAAATTTGCAAAAGCAACAAGAGCAACGAAATCGAGCCCGGTACCTGAAAAACCTCCTTTACCACCGATACATCCTCGAACTCCAACGAGCCGGGCCGCGAGACCGCGCAAAGCCACTTTCCCTGTAAGTCGAATGCACGTTGATGAATGACTTCCTCGTTACCCAGAAACGATCAACGGCAGCGCCCGAGGTGCACAAAAGCAGAAAGAAGCTCGCGCTGCCGATCCGTCAATTAGAGATCCTGCAGGGAGGACTGGCGATTAAAATCTGCCGGGCACGTGTATATAGAGCGGAGTCGATACCCGCGCCCTTGCCTCGGCGAACACCGTGGCCGGTCGGTAACGCAGCGGATCGACGTAAGACGGCAGCTGGGTCCGTGGAATCGTAAACGCGGCTAAACATGTGTATAGGAGCATAAAAGTCGGCGCTCTCTCCCTCCGCGCGCTGCATAAATATACGGGCGCCCCTTTAGCCGATGAGTCGTGGTACGCTTTAAGTTGCTCGGTAGCCGGTGTAGCCGTAAACGAGGGGCAGAGAGGGCTGGAAGAGGAAGGCGAGGGAAGGCGGAATTTATCGTGCAGCCTGGCCGGCGCAGCTGAGTGAATCGCTGCAATTACATGCCAAGGTAATTGCACACGGCGACCGGAGATTTTTATCCTCGCACCTTCCACAAAGAACTTCCCCTCCCAGGCTATTCAATTTATTCGCTCTCGTGTCTACGGATCGAGGCCGGGCCCCCAGCCGCAAAAACACACCCTCTCGGCTTGCGCTTTTTCGCCCTGCTCGTTGAAAAATTCCGCTACGCCTGGACACCGCGAACGCTTCCCGACCGCGGCCGTATCTAAGGCGGATCGGGAACGGACTCGGTCGGCAGCGGTGCACGCGGTTACACCCCGCGGCTGCAAGCCTCGATACGGATCGGATGCAAATGACCGACGCGCGGCCTGATTAATTGCCCGCGATTACTCGCCCCGGCTATCCGCGACGATTAAGGAGTTCGATTTATGCAACGGGGCGCGAGTGTCTGAGCAACATAGTTTCTTGCCGCATTGCACGCACCGTATATAGTCGGTAATTGTATCGCTTGATTTTAGACCGCCGGACCTCGCTGCTTCTGCCGGCTTGATCTTTCGATTTGATCGCCAGCGAATTTGCATAAACCGATGGAGATTAATCGCCGTTTCCGGTTGCGCTGCGCGGCTAGTTCGGATAGATCTGTCGTTGAGTATCGTTGAAATCGTTGGGAGTGTAGGGCAGTGGCTCACAGGGACGAAGCTGGGTTGCATAGCGCCCGGAACAAGGATTCTGTTTCACGCTTTCTCTACGTCAAACATTTTACGCCCTTGTAGATATTGTCCACCTTAGGAGGTTGGGTTCACACTTTACATAAAAGAGACTTGTAATTAACGTATTTATTAACGGGTTTCAAACATATTGTAGGTACCCCAATTTATTTGGTGTTTGATAATAGATAAATCAATTTTAAATGGATAAAATTTAATTACTTTTCCATAAAATGTGTGTCTACTTTATTCCTAACGAAATAATGTAAGATATAAATTTGAATAAAGCCATTGATGTCACTTTTCGCTCCCTGCCCCCGGCAGTTTCGTCCCTGGTGGCGCATCCAGAGGGGGGCCAAGGGACCCCGGCGCCCATAAAGAAGGGGATTTTTAAAAAGAAAAGAAAACTGGACTTTATCTGTACTTATCTAATCGTTATGTCACTGATTCATCTGATTTTCTTAAATTCCAACCCGAAGGGGGTAAAAAGGAGAGAAGTATGTTTTCTCGGACTT
Organism: Andrena dorsata; assembly: GCA_929108735.1. Classification (NCBI taxonomy): domain Eukaryota; kingdom Metazoa; phylum Arthropoda; class Insecta; order Hymenoptera; family Andrenidae; genus Andrena; species Andrena dorsata. Next base: position 76,484,338 of record OV815488.1, on the reverse strand, counting down.
CTTATTATTTTTTAGACCCGATTAAATATCAACTTGGTTTTTACTTCCAAAGGTTACCCACACAAGTGCCTAAAAACCAGATTCAGCATTTTGCCCTAATCAACCCGCAAGGGAGTGAAAAGCAGGGAAATGTGTTTCCATGGATTTCTAAAAATCTCTTCGGCCCGATGAGATATCAACTGTGTTTTTACATCAAAAGGTTACCCACACAAATGCCTAAAAAACAATTTCATGATTTTGCCCTAATCAACCCCGAGGGGGTGGAGGAAAGAAGTGAAATATATTTTCATGGGGGTAGTTTACTAGTCCTTTAAATAAACTTGTATAATCGCATTTAAAATATTTTTAACCGTTCAACTCGACTCCCCAGAAGATTAAATCCCGAGTGCGCCACTGGTGTAGGGGGTCCTGGTCTATCGAACTATTTATACGTCGATGTGCGGCGTCGCTCGTGTCGCGGAATTGGGCCTACCAACTCGCGATAATGGAGTATTAACGAAACTTCGATATCAATCAACATTTCTGAAGATCGGTGCTACTTTCCAGCTAAAAGAAACCCGCCTAAAAATGTGAACGCGCGACAAGGAGGCTGTGCACGACGATCGAAGCACTCTCTCCCGCGTCGTCACTTAAAAACCCATTCGATTCTCGAAAGTTCGGTTCGTTCGGCATTAAGCAATTACCGCGCCGCCCGGGGGATCGTTAACAGCGTGGATGTCGGCGCAGCTCTCTCCCGGACATCTCGTTCAACCAGAGGCAGGGGGTGGGGGGACATACGTTTTCCAGGGCTCGCGCGACGAGGCTCGCTGCCAGCGAAAAAGAAAGGAAGAGAGTAGCGTGTCGCGACGGCTCGTTAACGTGTTCTTAGGGGGCGTTTCGATGATCGACCGGCGCGAAATTAGCGAGATAAGCGGCTGTAACGTTAGCGGCAGAGGAGGCGGCGAAGGGGGAGGGCTATCGCTGGTCCAGGCAACGAGTTCGTGTGCAACGTTAACGGGGCTACTCGATGGCGGAGGTGCAGCCAGCGAGCGCGGAGGAGGCGGAGGGCATCGGCGGCGGCGGTGGTTATCCAGATAGCAGATAGCCAGGACGGTGGTCTCGTTTGCGGTTTGACCACCCTTGTGGTGCACTGCCCTAACCGCCCCTAACCACCATACCGCACCATCCGCAGCCGGGTGGTGTGTGCAACCGGCGATAATGTCGCCCTTGCTGCGGCCGATGCATGTCGTTGCACCGGCCACGCTCCGGGCACAAAGTGTCCTGGTGAATCTGTCCTCTCTGTCCCGCTTCCTGCTAAGCTCGTCTTCCGATCCACCCCCCCCTCTCTCTCTCTCTCTCTGTCATCCTTTCGACAGGCTGCGCGAGTTGGATCGCTCCGTTTCTTTCTCTTTTCCCTTGCCGACCTTTATTTTCCCCTTTGTCGGTCGCCCCCTTCGATTACTCCCAGGCGCAAGGAGAGAAAGAAAAAAAAAAGACGCGATACCGGATGATCCCGATTAAAACGGGCCCGAACACGCCGGGCTAAACGTCTTACCGGATTACTCCGCGGTGTCCGACACGGGACAGGTTCATCGTCTACCCGCGAGCGACACGGCCGAAGGACAAGCCGCGGCTCGCGGACAAGTTAATTACATTCGTCGCGGTATCTCGATATTTAAGGCGATCCGGTATTAAACGCGAGGAGTCATTTATTTCCCGAAAGCGGGCCACATACCATCGGGGGCTTAACGACCGGCTACATGCCGCTTCGCGTCACGCCGATGCCAATCGAGCGGCTCGGTGAGGATGGGGATGTTGATAAAATATCCATGTGTCGAACATTCGATATTTTCGGTCGATATTTTCCAATCCGGTATGTTGATAGTTGGATATTAAAATATCAATATTGGTATCGATATATTTTTGCCGTGAATCCAAACCAATCGACGCCAAGGTTGGCTGATATTGCAAACATATGCGCCCAATCAAGACGCTCTTAATTTTAGCACAGCAGAATTGAAACAATAGTTAGATCAACCAGATATCTCACGGGCATCCAATCAATTAATCGGCCAAAAAATTTTAACTTCAGCTGCATCGTCGACAATTAATATTGTGGTTCCCAATAATCGTAGTAGGTTGACAGGAGAGCACATTAAACAAAGGCTTTTCTTGAAAACTATTCCTAGAAAATACTAGATTAATTAATTTTTATAATTTTTGATTCAGTACTTAATTTTTGCACTTCTATATTTTTTATATTACTTAAGGGGGGATTCTACCTTCTTTGGCCGAAAAATTCCATTTATTTTTTTTTGCTTTTTCTACAAGATATGAGTCTTGTGTATACGCTCTGCAAAGCTTATAGCCAAATTCGAAAAATTGGTGAGGTTGTAGCGTTTTGAAGCGAGCGGTACGCAGGTAGAAGTATACATAATATGAACTTTTAAACCCGATTTTCTCGAAACTACATTTTTCGACCTGGTGTTGAAGAAATCTCGACAATCAACGAAACAAACAACTTGAACTTTTACATGCATGTTGGGCAAGCGTCTGTCTATCTATGGTAGTAGATTTATTGCCGTATTTGTAACCGTTCCTGATTTTACTTATTGAAGTTTTACCAATTTTTGAGAAAAATTCGATTCATCATATTCAGAAGCCTGCCATTTTAACATTTCTTTATTTATCTTATTGAATCTACTACCATCGATAGCCACATTCATACAGATTAAGAATCTCTTTCCTTTTTGTGTAGCAGATTATCCTTAGGGTATTTTTCGTTAACGCCAGGACCACCCGATTTTTTTTCAACGCCTCAAGTCGGCGCTCTGTATTAGCCACATTTTTTTTTTACCGTCACATAAAACTTCATAACAATAGCTCAAGATACAATAAAACAGCCTGTCAAACCGCAAATTAATTTGTCAAACCGTTTTTGTACAAAAAATTCACCAAAATCACCGATTTTTCGGGCGAACAAGGTAGAATCTCCCGTTAATAAAGGTAATTAAATTAATATATAATTTGTATAAATTCCACCTCAATAATTAAAAAGAAGAACCGATATGATCCGATATTTTTTTTTAAATATATCGAGATGTCGGTATCGATATATTTGAACAAGTATCGATACCATGTGTATCGTTCTGAAAATATCAACATCCCTAGCGGGGAATCCAGAGGTATTTTAGAAAATCGGCGCGCGCCGAGTGCAGGCAATTACTCTTCCCAATCGCCGTTTAAACCTTGAGGGGTAAAAGCGGTGAGGCGAAAGCGCGTGGATAATGGTGACGCGGTTATACACCTACCGAGATATATAACCTTTTCTTCGCGCCGCGGTGTAATAAAGCACGGATATCAGAGAAGCGACGTTTCATATGCGCGAATCCAATATATCGACTGGCTGTAACGCGAGGAAGCATCAAGTGGAGCGAGCTGGACGGAGCAAGCAGCCGGAGCGTTTAAGTGGCCGCTTTGGAGGTTGGTCGCCGCAGGAAACTGGTCCTCCTCGTGCGCGCGAGTGTATCCAACGTCCCTCGGACGTGTTGCCCGTATTGCCAGAGCCGATACGCCGCGGGAACGCGAGGGGGCAATGGTTCTTCTCGATGACTGTATCCCTCGGCCGTGTCCCCAGTCAGAAATTAACCCCTCGAGGCACTCGGCCGTGTTGACGAGGACGCTCGACAACGGGAGGAAACGCTTCTACGAGGCGAATCATCGGTCGGGACAAGTGATGGGCCACGATCTTGTACGCGTCTACGCGTGTACGGGGCGCACAAACCCGGCGCGTCGGTGTACGCACAGACGGAGGGCGAGGCGCAGTGCAGTGCAACCGCACGTGTGTACACTTTACATATGTATACCTTGCACACGACGTATGTACACTGCGTAACGCCTATACGACAACGGGCCGCGCCTAACGAACCGAAATGATACCCAACCAGTAGTCGTCGCGTGTGTATGTACGGGCGTGAGCGGTGGCGCGCGAGCGAGCGAGCGGGCGAGTGCTCCGACACGGCCACGCCATGGAACACGTGTCGCCCGCGCACAAGAGAGCAGCAGGCTCGCTTAATGCTCGGGCATTAACGCTAATTGATGGATTGTTTTTAATATTTAACGCTTCGCCTCTTCCCCATCTCCTTCCGTCTCGTCGCGTCGCCCCCGTCTCCGAGACTCTTTTTCGTCCACTCTCCCCGCCGTCTTTCCCCGTCCAACGCCGCCTCATATAGGTCGAACGATTCGATCCTCTTCCTCCCCAAGCCGTATCGCCTCATCTGCGGCCAGCTGACCACGATCTACGTACACACGCTCACGCGCTTCGGCTCATCGGGACCACGCACGCACACCGTTCCCGCCAGCACTTGGATCGCGTACAGGCCTCGCGAAAAGTGGCGGCCATGATTCTCGTGGATAAAACTGTGTGCTCGAAATGGTCCATATGCGTTCAGTTAGAAAAAGATCACGCCGAAGTGTGTGCCGAGCTTGAAATTCTGTTTCACCACATTGTCCCTCGTTGTCTCTTTTCATGGAAATTTTAGCTACTCCTAAATGAAAAGCTCGCGAATTTATAGACCCTTAGCCGATGTACCTAACGTCGATCATCTCGCGTAGATTTGTCAGCGAAAGATCCGCGTCCGTTACTTCTTCCGCAGCCTGTACGTATCCATCGTGCACGAAAAGCGGGCCGCGAAGACGCGACGTAGACCCAGGAGAGGTTGACGACGACGGCACCGGGCGACGAAGACAACGGGGACGACGAGGAAGACGAAGAAGACGACGTCGGAACAACACGATCATGCCGTGGCTCGTATATACCGGGAGGAGCGGCCGTAAGAGGGAAAGAGAGAGGATAAAAAGACGACGACGGTGGGGCGAGGGGTGGGTGGGGGGGGGGGGGTAGGGGGAGAAGAGGCCTGTGAGATAGCCGTGCAGCCGACACATACGGTAGTCGCAGATCGGCGAGGCAGACAAGGGACTCGAGCAAGCAAAATGGAGGGCAGGCGAGCGTGGAATATAAAAGGAGGAACGTGAATTCATATCTCGTCCGGGGGATCTCGCTGCTTTGCGCCGCTGAGAGACTGTGTTTTCGTGGGACGGGGATAGACGGAGAAAGGCGTCGGCCCTCGGGCTGGTGGAGAAGCGACGGGACGATCACGGGGTAGAAAAGGGTGGAGAAAGGGTGAAAGGGGAGAGAGAGAAAGAAGGATTAGCGATGGGTAGCTCGGGGGAGGGGGGTAGGGGGTGAAGGAAGAAAAGACCGCGGGGAAGGAGAATGAGAGACTCGAGGAACAGCCGGCCGCGGTCGGGTATATCGTATCTGTCGCGAGTGCGAGGACGACGTTCGAATATCCCACGATTAGCGAGAGAGAGAAGAGACACGGTTTGCGGTATTAGGGCGACCGAAACAGCAATCTGTCGGCCACAGGAGGGACGAGGACGGACGGCGGCAGTCCGCGCGGACCGGCAACGTCGAAAACAGCGCCGGGAAGCGACCAATCGCCGCACACCGGCGACCAATCGCCGCGACGAGAGACGGAATCCACGCTCGACTACTGCCGTCGTCTCATCTCTCACCCGGGCCAGTCGTCCCCGAACCACGCAAGGAGGCAGGCTCTTTTGTCTCGCGGAGCTGTGAATACACGATGCGTACACACAATGGCCCCTGCTAAGGGTACCGCCGTGTGCTCTGCCGTGTAGGCAGGTGAGAAAGTACGGAGACAGAGAGGCACAGGCCCCGCTACAAAATTCCCCGAGTATTCAACGGCATTACCATGGATATAACGTGTGGTTTTTCGACTAGGTTTTTCAGACAGCCCACCGAGCGGGGGCCACGATGATAAAACCGCGCGCGCAGATTAGTTCCGATTCCGGCGGCGCGCGGCTGCCCGTACCGAGTGTAAAATTATTCCTTCACTCCTCCATCCGATAGTCGAGCTCTTTTTCTCTCGCCTCTGGGACATCGACGTCTCGGGTATTTAGGCGTCAAAACATCACGATAGCCGCAAGTCTTAGAAGTGTTTTAAAAAAGATTTCATTGAGAAATTCGAGAAATTGCGCCGCGGCGAGCTTTAAAGCCGTTATTCTTAAGACTATGTTTCTCAAAACGGCGAACTTGAGAATGGTGCGATATTTTATGTTAAAATTGTGACTGAACCTACAAACACTTTTCTCCACAAGGTGGAACTCGTTCACCAAGGTCGCATAAGTTTAACAACATTTAAGATACCAGTTATCAAAAAATTATTTCTGGAAAATCCTTCAAACTGGATATATGCTGTATAACCTCCGTGAATTTTTATTAAAATTTTTCGACCGAGTTCCACCTTGTAGATTTTTAATTAAAGGATACTCATATACAGCGACTTTGCTTCGAGTTGAGTCGATCAATCGGAATCGTGTTCGCCATATGGAGCCGCGCATTACGCAAGCACTAACTTTGATGTCTGGTATATTAATTAATTTTCAATATTTTGTAAATATCCTCATTTACAAATACGTCTCGTATCCCTAAGGAAGAATTGTTAAAAGAGCAAATGGTGAGTTATTACTGGTTCCACAATCTAGATCAAAAGAAACCGTTGATTTTAGCAGTCTAATACTCATGTACCCTTTTAAGATCGGAGGAGCGGGTTCTCGAAATACGATCGCCCGGGAAAAACGAGTTTCTGCTACTGATAGTATTAAAAGTATCATAGCGTTTCAATTCTAGAACGACTCTCAGGTGATCCTTGAATTGGATATTATATTTTACATGATTCGAAAGATGTACACACTGAACGGTTCCTCTACGACGTTAAATTACATATTTGCCGTCGCGGCGAAGCGAAAGTCGTCCGCGTACATAACTCGCAATCGGTATCGCACATGTGTTTTACTTTTGTCTCCTCCCGTACGTTTCGATTCTCGAGCGTCCGGCTGTATTCAGAAAGATCGCGGTGGGTAGCAATCGCGAGCTTACCAAGTCGGGTCTAACGAGCGTTTCTAAAAGCCTCCTCCGGAAAGATGTTTTCATAAGGTACGTCGAATTAGCATACTTAAATCGTTTACAGGCGCATTACGGGGGACTCTCCGCGTTACACCGCTTGCGCGAACGAAAGAGAAAGCTTGCCAAGATGCGTTTTACGATCGTTAATCGCGCACCAGCGAACCCGTCGATCACCGTGATCGAGCTTTTCTTCCGCCTCGCCGACGGACCCGCGAGAATTTCAATATCGTAAAGCGAGGGAAAAGAAATCCGTTCGCGCAGTAAGTTGTTTACCATGCTACCATCAACGGATATTACCATTTCGAGCGCGTCGAACGTAGCAGTTCCCCCGTTTTTCCACCGATATTTCCCGCCGTCGAATTATTTATTGCAGCTTCCGCTCGAATTCCAGCGAATTAAACGACGTATTTAAATCCAATTCTCCCACATTTTTAACCGTGATATTCTAGCCACGCTGCCGGGACCATTTGCGAACAATTGAGTTAATAACTTCGCGATATTATACAGCATAGTTCACCAATTCCGACCGTCCCGGATATCGACTAGCGTGATACCCATCACGCTATAAGCCACATCGGGAATCCTCGTACCTATTTCTGTTAGACACACGTGACAACATATTCACCCTGCAAACTCAATGGTAAGTAATTGTGATAATTCCAGAGACCTCGGGTTATCTTGTGCACCCAGGAACAAGAAAGCTAAGGGTGCTTTCACTCGATCGATTCTTCTTCCTTGCCACCGTTAGCTTTGCCACCACCTACCCTTACCTTCCTCCGCAGCATCGCTATCCTTCATCGACCATACGCACCGTACACCCCCACGACTTCATCGCGTCGTTCCGCGAGCTTTCCAGGCTTATCCGACTCCCGTTGCGTCTCCCGGACCACGTGACCAGCTAGACGCCTCGCGCGAGTGCTCATAAATTATCGGCGCAACGAGCGCGCATTATCTCGGGGCGAGCGCTCGATCTGTGCCTCCGCGGCGCGTTTCCATCGCGGCACGGTCCGGTTTTATCAATCCCGCCGACGACCACGACGACACCAAATTATTCTGTTTATCGAGCGAAAACGGTCGTGCTCGATACGTCGTTTCATCCGCTCCGCCTGGACGTGCTCCTCGTCCACTGGCCGTGTCATCCCGTTTCTTTTTCTCGTTTCTGGTCCGGGTCGCCGGTGTTTGCTAGGCGATTTCCAGCGTCCCCTCCCCGGTTGACAAAGCGGGGGCAGAGAGGAGGATGGGAGGAGGCTGGAGCGACGGCGAGACACGAGCCTTCGCTGGTACGTCAGAGGCGATCGTTGACTGTCCCCCCTCCGACCCCACCGACAAATTATTAATCCCGACGTCTTGACCCCTTTCGCCTCTTAATCCGGGTAAAGAGAGATATCTCGCGGCTTCGGGGACAAAAGGGGCGAAGTGGTCTCGACCGACCCCCCTCCTCGCCCCCCCCCCCTCCCCCTATCTGCTCTTTTTGTTCCTCTTCTTTGGGCTCGCCCTCCGTCCTTCTTTCCCGCTGCCGTTGGCCCTCTCGGATGCGGCAGGTATTCTTTCCCCCGTCCCTGTGGTTATGCTTACACACGTATTTCCACGTTCGTCTGACGCTGAATTCGAGATACAGGTACGGTGTACATACACAGGTGCGCTCGCACATCACTGACAACAACGAGCCGTCGATTCGATTGTTACCCGCAAACACGTGTCGGGAAAAGGAGCATCGAACGAGGACACAGAGAAAAAAATGGCCCCCCTAATTAAGCCCCCCCCCCCCCCCGTTCTCCGACCAGGTGGCGATCGCCCACAGTCGTCGAGTTTATCCGTTACAAAGCCTCTCGCCACCGGGTTCCCTGGATCTAATCGTAAAGATACATCGAGGAGCGACGTGTAGTAGCTTGTTCACGGATTGTTCCGTAGCCTTGTCTGGTTCCCTGTGGGAGAGCGGCGAGGATCGAAGAGGAACGCCGACGGCTCGCCGCGCACCGCTCCGAGAGGAAACGGGCGAAGGGAGACAGAGAGTGGCGTCCGTTGATTAGAGGGGCGCCGTCGAGCGATCGGAGCGGGCCGATAGAAAAAAATCCAGTATTTAATTAAGCCCGTTTCCTTGGCTTTCTGTGTCACGTGTGGCCCCGCGCTGCACGCGCACTGTATCGCGCCGGGCTCTCCTTATTGCCGCGAACGCCACGCTATCGGCTCGTGTTAATTGCTGAAACGCCGAACGATCGTTAATCGCCGCCTAGTACCCAGCCCCGCCGAGATAATTGAACGTTTTCAGTAGCGGCGGGATCTTCGATCCTCGTGCGGTGCCAGGGGGACGGGACGGGATGAGCCGATTGCGTCTGCCGGAACACGCGTCGAAACACCGCTTTATTTAAATACGTTCCGCTGGGAAAAAGTCAGCCGTGAACTGTTCGCCGATGGCCAAGCGACGGGCGATTGTTCCGGTATCGGTTTCCATGCTTTTTCAACCGTCACGGAACGATCGCGAAGTGAACTTTGGCGACTACTTATTGTTAGTAGCAGGTATTCGAGTATTTCGGTAATTTGGTAATTTAAGTACCAACTGCTGCAGTCCGGCGGGTAAAAAGTCCCAAATTCAAAATCCCCATTCGTAAACAATCGATTGATTATTGCAGCAAAACTATGTTAATGGCAAGGAGGACCGCTGAGTCACCAGTAGGGATGGGATCAAGTTCAATATGCACTCACGAAACTAAGTCGAATACAATACAAAAAGTTCACTTCATGGGATTCGATTTCTACTCATTTATTTATAGGATGCGAATATGTGCTTGCAAGTACTTTGTCATTTGAAAGAATCGAATCTTGTAAAAGTAGTAATCGAACCCTGAAAATGTACATAACCTATACATATAACATATGACTTAAGTTTTCAAATCGCACTGGTACGATTGCAGTGGTACGATTTTAGGAAACATGATTGTTCAATTTATTTATACATATCGATTTAAACTTCATAATAAATGTAATATGTACATAAAATGAGTGTGAAATATTCTACAATAAAACTCGCTTTTAGAAAAATAGAAAAATGCAGGATGCTCTGCTACAATAAAAAGCAGCGTCGACAGTAGCCAGTATAACTCGACGTAGGATTGTCGAAAATAAAAGTAGTCCACATTACATTTATTTCGATTATACTTGCAAGTACCGCTGTTTCGCACGTTTCTCAAAGTTCTTGGAAACAGTTCAAACCTTTCTCGTCAAGGTTCGAGTCTACTTGAAAGTAGTGTTTTTTTTTTCCGAAGTACTCGTGAACTGTTCGAAACTATACAGTCAGATTCGAACCTACTTCCAATATACTTGATCCCATCACTAGTCACCAGTCGTTTTCGGGCGTTCATGCGAGTCATCTGTCTTATGACACCTTTGTCATTATGTAGCTATATCAAGAAGCGAAAAAGGTATGGCGTTTTCGTTGTGTTATTCGAAGTAAACTACAGTTGAACAGCGTATCAGGTGAATACGTTAAGATTGTATGTTTCTTTAGTAATGTGAGCATGACATTGTTTATTTCTGATTGATGATATTTTCGAAGCTATATATCGGCGAAACTATAGAGATACCATTGGGGCAAAAAGTCCCTTACTTATATTTTTATTTTTTGTTAAAGAATTCATGTTAAGATACTAAAAAGAGTGGATGTCTCTGTTAAAGCAAACCAATTAGTAAAGTCATAAATTATCTACCTTTTTCCATGTTTTTCTTTATGTTAAGATAATTCGAGTTTAAGATGCAATGCCAAAGTGCTTAAAAGATTTATATTTTTATTTCGAGCCAAGATTATTGTGCAATTTTTTGTTCAAGCTGAATCTGTATCCCATACTTTCATTCTTTTGTTAAAAGAAAAAGAAAAATTTTTACACCACAAAAATTTGTTCGATAAATATTTGTTGATTTAAAAGAAGTTTTTCAACAACTTTTTAAAAGTAAAGGATAATAGTTGTAGTTTATACAGCATAACATAGTATATCTGTAGGCTGTTATTACTAAATTTTATATAGGTATAGACGAAAAAGGGGACTTTCAGGATTTAATCTTTGGGGGAACCGAGTTGATCGGCTAAAAATATTTTTACTGCAAATAAAATTCATAGGTGATTATAAAGGTTTATTTAAAGAGTACCTGTTTTCTTTTATTTTCCCAAAGCCATTGGGGTACACTGGACATTGGGAAGCCGAGTAGTTTTTCCGTAGACATACTGGCCACCTCAGACTCTTTTCGCTCGCCGTAAGGAATCTCGTGGTTGTTGAAGTTCCACTCGAGCGAAATAGGTTTGAGCGCGTTTCAGTGATTAACTGCGGGAGCGTAGCATGTTAATACACGATCACGAGGATCATTACACACGGGAGAGGTCCGAGCGACAGAGGCCAGGATCGTGTCTGCGCGCGCGTGTGTGTCTGGCTGTGTGCGCGCCACTCCTTCGCACTTGGCACCCAGAACGACGTCGTTATAGTAGCTGATTCCGCGGTAAATCGGTCCGTGCCTTTGAAGAGCGCATACACGGGATCGCGTGGAAACGCGGATGGTAGATGTTGGATTCATAAATCGAGGTAAATCGGATCCATCAGCTTCTGTGCCAGTTAACTATAATAATTCCCGTTGGCTTCTTCGCTCTGCCCTGTGCTCTGTTCTCGCTGCTTGCACCGTGCCTCCACTTTCTCCTCTTTCTATCCCCACCCGCTCTCGTTAACGTATTTAGTGGTTTTTCCACCACCGCCTTAAATCCGTTTCCTGTTCCGCGCTTTATTCGCGCATACGCGAGCTCCCCTTTACCCTCAAGGAACTCTGCCGCCTTCCGCCCGAAGATTTATAGCGATCCTCCTCGAAAATCCAATTAAGTACCAGATATGACTGAATCGGTCAGAGGGTCCGTATAATCCGGCCCTCCCCTCGCCTCGGCCCGATACTTTCGTAGCGGATGCACGCCTTGCTAGAAGCATTCGGCTATAAGCGCTCGAATCAGTGGTTCGCGTGTTACGGTAACAGAAACCGGGCGGACGAAGCGATCGGGGGCTCTCAGAGCTGAGAACGAGCCCGTTACAATTATTTAAACGGTACGATCCGGATCCAACCCTCCCCCGTGTTTGCAATTTCTCCGATGCCCCCAACCCCCTCGCCCCTTCGATCCGTCCCTCTCTGTTTCCCCGTGACTACCTTTGTGCCTCTGGTCCCGAAGCAATCGGAGCGACGGCATCGCGAGCCAGCTTCCCCGAGTGGCGATTTCAATATCGGCGCTAATAGCGGGCCGATACGATAATCTCGGCCCGGTGGCCGTACTTAACGCCGACTTAACGGTAATCCCAGCATCGAGCCCGCAAACGTACCTACCCGTGGCGTTGTGTACGCGTGTATCGCGCCCCGAATAAGTGGATAGAGGGGCGGGGGGGGGAGAAGGGGGGGGGGTTGAGCTTGCAGGGGAGACGAATGAGCAGAGCAGAAGCTCGGCGCAGCGGAACGGGAGGGAGAGGAACAGGTTGCGGGATTGCGTCGAATGTCAGCGTAGGAGCGAGCCATTTGGCCATTTCGAGTTTAGCGACTGTTGCTGGTGCCAGCGGCCGGGCACGCTCGTCGCGCGGTGGTAGTAGTTGCTAGCAACAGTGTCGCTACGTACACCTATGATGTCGCTGGTGGCATTGCTGGGCGCAACTCGCGCGTCGAGGCGTTCCTGACGGCCAGCCGGTCGGCCAACTTTCTGCTGGACGCTAATAAACGCCAGCTTCGCGGCACCGGCTACTACGAGCCTTCTCCGGATGGCCAGGGCCGTAGCTTCGTCACGGGCGCGAAATAGACGAGGGTTAAAAATGTAGTTTGGCGTCGCGTGGGAATCCAGATCCTCGGGAAATAAACTAATCTAAACTAATTGTGTATTTAATAGAGAGGGACCCCGCTGCAGAAGCAATATTCCGGTAGGTACCTATTATAATTGGAAGGAATTATGCCAAGGCGTTACAGTTTTCGCGATAGAGGAGCGGATGTATGGATGCCTACGTGTTACGTAAAATACGACGTCGTTACGGGCACTGTTTACTTTATTACGTCCACCGTTAATACGATGGAACGGTGCACGAGCGAGCGGTTATAATTTTATCCGCGCGGAGCGATCGCTGGACGTCTTTATCGCGCTTCTTATCGTTCCGATTCATCGCGGAGCGTTGGAATTCGTCGCACGGTCTAGTTTCCTTAGCGTGAGCGCCCGTTGTTCCGTCACGCGGCCGAGACATGCTATTCCAGTGGGGTCTGCCGGTGGAAAGGAGAAGTCCTTCGTGGGCCCCTCGACGTGGAAAGCCACCGGCAGACGCGGGGGGAGGGGGGGGAAGGGCCTTAACGCGTGAAATTGATATCGCAAGGTCGAGACGGTCCACGAGGTCGGCCGAAACCGGAGCCAGCACGAGGTTCGGCTAATTTTTTCTCGGCTGATCGAAGGGGACGAGCATCCCCGCCGGCGCGGCGCGGCGATGATTTAGGGCCACTCTGCCCTCTGAAAAGAAGCAGCCCGCGAGGGAACAGCGCCAGGCCCTGCCCCTTTCGCTCTCGTTATTTACGAGGGACTCTCGACAGACGTTTCCAGGACCACTCTCACGGTCGCGTTCCCCGATCATCGTCCAAAAGACTCGAGGCCGGTCGAACGGACTATGTATAGCTTCTTTCCTCCTCGAGGGCCCTGGCCATTTTTCTCCTACTCCCTCCCCCCCCCCTCGTCCTCCTCGTGGAAACGCAAACACTTTCCCGCCCTGACTAATTTTAGTTCCATGATCGTTTTCGACCGACCCGGGGCCGGGGCTCGTAAATCTTCGCGAGTGTGGCCGTTAAACGGCACCACCGACGTAATCTGTGGAAAGATGTAATTTGTCGGATCGGGGCGAGAGAGCCGACCAGGGGGGTCCCGGGAATCAGGAGTCAGGGCGGGGGAAATTCCGGTGGAAATGGGAGTTCGTGAAAGAATTCCGAGTATCTTAGGGGACAGAGGGCAAGTGACGGGACTCCGTCTCCGTCATAGTCGATGCAAATTCTAATTTCCCGCGGTCTCACCGTCTTATGAACCACTTTACATTCCCACGAAATTAGATACAGATTATATATTAATAATACAATCAATTACCTACTTGCCCCATCTATGATTCTGAAATTCACATGTACACTTATTCTTACGACACCCGTTAGAAATACTAAATTAGCATGCGAGGCGGAAATTGCTGACGTACCTAATCTTTGTTGAGATTACTTTATTTGTTTAATTAAATCTATTCGTTTGCCCTGTTAACGCGTGTACGTTTGGGAAGATCGTGGCACGCGGCAGAAAATTGGTAAGGAATTTATTGGAGCCCACTGCCGGTATCCGTGGAGAAAGCAGAGCGATCGGTACGGCCCTGGCTATAAGCCATTACCGCGAGGCACAGACACTGGCTGTCTCTCCTGCTCCGTTCAACCTTTCCCCGTCTCTCTGTTTCTCCGCAGAGCGACGTCTTCTCCCGTCCCTGTCCCTCACCCGTGTCCCTTTCGATCTCTCGGTCTCGTCAGGCGGGGTGGCAGATAACATTGCTGCATGACACCACCGCTCTTGGTAGGAACTACTCGAGCACCGAGAGCAGCAGATACCTACAGGCTCGCAACGAAGCTCCCCGTCTCCTCTTCTCGCGGCCTGCCCTGTTCTGGCAGTGGCGCGCGCGCTCACAACTGTACCGGGTGGCCTGGAATCTCGTACGGGGACGTTATAAGGCAGGGTGAGGTATAATTCCGTAGGTTGGTGTAGGAGACATTGGATGAAATATCAACGTTTCGGTATCTACATCTTCGCGCTTGGGTATAGGTAGATACAGGAGCGTCAATTTGTATAACAAAATTACACGGTCTCGTTCAAAGCGGGGTGAAGTTTAGACTCCGACGAATGTGACAGCCGGAAATGTAGCGCTCGTTAAGTAGCGCGATGTATCCCTCCACTAATTGTTTCCTCCGCGCGAGACGTAGGAAGGCGCCAAGAACGGGGCTAGCTCTGGAACCACCCTGTATACGGTCACAAGCGAAGCTCTCTCGGTCGAACAGCTCCGACGTCCATAACTGCGGCGCGGAGCAGCGCGCGCGGCGGTGCAGTGCATTAGGACTGGGTTACGACAGTAAATTTTCACTACCGTGCGGAGTTCTAATGGCCGGGAATGCAGCTGGTTTCAGTGGCCTCGAGTTGCCGTCTTCGTCTCCCATCTTCCCTCTCCAGTCTTCCTTCTGCTACGCCACCCTCTCTTTCTCCCTCTCTCTCTCTCTCTGTGCTTCCTCGCTCGAAAGACGCGCGTGTGTACGTATCCACCGCATTGGTTTCCACGGGGCGAGCCGTGGAAAGCGAGAAAAGGAGCTTGGCGAGAGACGAGCATCCCAGCGGAGAAGGAGAGGGTGCAAGTTCAGGGGGGCGACGGGGACGGCCAGGAGTAAGTTGTTCGCGGTTCCTTCCCGCAGGAAATGTTTGCCACCGAGGGAGATCCCTTTAACCCTTTAGGTGTCTAGTCGATCGTCACAGTCTGTGCGGAGGACGCTCATGGGCGTCGAAAGTGCACGCTCGATAAGTACGTCTGGGGGCTTTCCGCACGCGGTGTAGGTACGTCGAGTGTCTGAGTATCGGCATTGAAAGGATTAATATCGTTGAAGCACTTGGAGATACGAAGGGTGAGCGTACACGTGCGTGCACGCGGCGAAAGGGAAGAGCAATCAGACTGTCCGGTGATCCATCCTCCTCGTCTCCTGTCTCCTGCCCTCCCCCCCTTCCCTCCCTTTTTCTCATTCGTCCCTTCGTGTCTCTCGGCGATCCGTTCGTTCCCTTTCTTCTTGCTGCCTCACCCCCCCGCGCCGTGGTTTTAGTAAATCAAGTTTCAGCGCGACGACGAAAAGCGACCCGTCGTCCGCTCTCGCGATAATTAGTTTGCGCTGCTTTCGCCAGCCGAGACGCTTGCAGAATTTTCCGTCGGACGCGATCCCTTCGAATGGGGACATTAGAAGGAGAAACGGTGGGCTTGTTAACGAATCGGTTAACGACTATCTGCGCGCCGGTGTTGTCGACTCGAATCAGGGGTATTAACGTAGTCGAGCGCTGCACCGGTCCTCCGCGACTTTAGACCCGACCTTAGCGGACCGAGAGAAGTCGAGCAGAAGTAGATGCATATTTGTGGAGGGACTGATTTTAGGAACCATCGATTATACATTCAGCGGCTTGTTATTAAGATTTTACTGGGGCTACGAGTTTTACGGATTGTGTCACTTCTATTCTGTGTCGCTCAAGATCGTTCTAAGATCTCAAAGTGCTTTTTGAATGAGACCTGTAATACTCGTGTTTCGGTATCGTGGGGTTTTAAGGAAAGATTAGCTCAACGGACTCGTTCGAAGCGAACTATTTAAAGTGCTTTTTGAAATAGTTCGAAGTCCGCTGTTTGTACTTTAGACTCTTCAGTGTGCGCTATCTTCTGTGAAATTACCGTGTAATCGCAAAAATTGTTGCCTCTTTTGCGACAATACACAGTGGGATGTCGATTTCAGAATTTGCAATTAGTCCATTGGAGAAACGTTAGGTAGCAGCTGAATACTAAATGTCCGGCGGGTAAAAAGTTCCGAATTCAAAGTCTCCATTCGTAAATAGTCGATTGGATATTGCAGCATAACCGTGTTGATGGCGAGAGTAACGTGGGGGGCGAGTCATACGACGCCTCTGTCATTATGTATAATGTATACCAAGAAGCGGAAAAACCGCCTTCAAAAACAAAACTGCACTTAATAGTAAAAAATAATTTTTTCCCTTATTTAATCTACTATTATCAATTTTTTATGTCGTCGCTTCATCACTTGCACTGTGCAAATCTGGCGCTGACTTAAAAAATTGATAATAGTAGATTAAATATGGGAAAAAATCATTTTTTACTTCTTAGTGCATCTTTATGTTTTAGAAGTCGGTTTTAATTTAAAATTTTCTTTTATTTCTTACTTTTTAGTTATTTAAGTTACATAACTACATTTATTTGAAAAAATATGAGTAGGCCTACAAAAAGAGCTGCTCGTAAAAAAAGAACAGTTTGCTAGAAATGGAAGATTCCAAAAATTTAGCGGCTTGAAAAAGTGTGAATAATGTTGCCTCGAATTCGTTATATGGATCTACAACTCAAAGCGCGGAAATGTTCTGAAATCCGAGAATACATGAAATGCAAATTATGCAATGAGGTGAAGTTCGAATTAACCATTACTGGCAATGTATTGAACCAATATTGATTCAGTGTAGAATGGGACTACCGGGGCATCGCCCTCTTTCGAATAAAAAAAAGATCATCAAAATCGGTCCATGTGCTCACGAGTTATGCGAAGACAAACATAGAAAAATAAAAAAATACATACGGGTCGAATCTATAATCTCCTCCTTTTTGAAGTCGGTTAAAAAGTACGTTGTCTTTGTTGCGTTATTCGAAATAAACTACAGTTTAAAAGCGCATAAGGTGAATACGTTAAGATTGTATGTGTCCTTTAGTAATGTGTGCATACCATTGTTTATTTCTGAATGATAATAATTTCTAACCCATATATCCACGAAACTGACGAAATAGCATTGGGGCAAAGTTCCATATTTGACTCATATTTTTATTTTTTATTAAAGCAATCATGCTAAAATACTAAGAAGAGTCTGTCTTTGTTGAAGCAAACCAATTAGTGAATTCATAAATTATCTACCTTTGTTCTGCTTCTTTATATTAAAATAATTTGAGTTAAAGAAATAAGGCCAAAGTGCTTAAAAAAGAGTTATATCTTTCTGTTGAGCCAAGGTAATTGTGGAATATTTGTCCAAGCTGAATCTCTACCCTGTCGTATTTTCATTCTTTTCTTTAAAAAAATGAAGCCGCACTATTTTCTTTCCCTATTGTATACCAAAAACAAAAATTGGTTTAATAAATATTTGTTAATTTCAAAAGAGTTTTTTTACTTATTTTGTTTTATATTACTCAAAAAGCTGATTACACGATATTAGGGACTTTCTGCTATAAACAATGGACTTTTGCTCCGGCCATGATTTATACAATATAAGACCGTACATTTCTAGATTGTTATTACTAAATTTTGCACAGGTTTATACGAAGAACTGGACTTTCAGCACCACCCTGCCCCACTCCATTAACTTTCATTTCGTTGGGTATTTCCCAGAAACTGGGATACCTGAATTTCCTCCGACATCCGTACCAGTTTGCTTGCATATTCGTCGAATGACCTTGTTTACGAATCGGATCTCCGCCGCGGTTTATTCCAAGATCCACTTATCCGCTAAATACCCAGGACACATTTTCGGTGGCGTACGTAATCCGTGGAAGGTCGTCGAAACGTCATCGAGTAATGACGTTCGCCGACACGCTTGTATATGTATAATTAAATATTTAAGGAAGATTCCGGTCGCCGTTAAACCGTTCGCAACAACGTGGAAACGCGTTTTTCCATTCCTATTCCGTCTCTTTTCTTCAGCCCGTGTAACACGCGAACGAGCTGCCTCCCCGGTCCAATTTCCACTGGCAGACCGTGAGAATGTGGGAAAAAATGGGGAACCGATTGTTATCCGTGGCCGGTTAGCACGAAAACACGAGGCCACGCTAGTCGTAGCTGCGCGGTATCTCTGGCCGGGATCGATTCGCAACGATACTCGCGATAGTCGATGCTTTAAGAGCGCTCGTTAAGCAATATCTGCTCGTCGTGAAATTGAAACGCAGTCTCCTCGGACGGCGTGCTGGCGCGCGTGAAAAGTGGTTTTCCCGAAGCCCGATCATTATCGCCGCGGTATTCCGTCTTATCGCGGGCTGGCATCCTCGCGACTGTCTTTCAACGGTTTCAACGGTTTTACCAGGATGGACGATGAGTTTCCAGCGCATACACGCAGGTAACGCGCGCGCCGCGATAAAAAGGAAACGGCGAAGGGGAAAGAAAGAGACGGGGACGTGAACGAGGAGGAAAGGGGAAAAAAAAGGAATAATTACGGGTTAATGCGCGTCGTCGACCAGTGATTAATGACTTCATAAACCGAGCTGGCACGAACTTGGGTATACATGTACGCGCATGGTGTTTCCCGTAATTGCTGGATCGTTTCGTCGTCGGCACGGGTCACCGCGGAAACGATTAGACGGCGACGGGGGAGGGGCCGGTAATCGCCGCGAACATCGCCGCGCCGGGGAGAAATCTGTGAAATTCGCGAAATCAGGGTCGATAGTTGAGCGCGTCTTACGTCGGCTGCATCACCCTCGTGACACGACCCAAATTCGCCGAGGGTCGTTCGTACTCTGGTTGGCTGGCTCCCCGCCCTCTCTTATCCACTCGTCCGCTGTCCTCGATAAGTTTTGACAGCGCTCCTCTAATCGCTTCCCGCTGTACCGGGTGTCCCTCCACAAACGTGACACTCTACATTTCCAAATCATTTCCGAGTATCAACCATCGGGATCGCGCTGTAGCGCGCCGATTCTCGTCATCCTGCCACGGGGATAGGCGCTCGGTGTCTGACGGGACACTCTGTACGCACGACAACAAACACCCCTCGTTTGGAAGGTGTCTGGGAAACAATAGCCGGGCACCTTGCGCGCCTCCACCCCGGTTAGCCGAGCGCGCGACTTGCGACGTATCACGGGCGCACTCGATTCCAGCGCCGAAGAGGCCGATTGTGAGCGGAGGATACGGGGGGGGGGGGGGGCGGGGGTCGAAGGGATGGAAGCAGGAGGAGGGACACGGGAGTACGGGGGTACCGAAAGGGTGCCGGTTCGGCGGTGTATTGACGTACGATCCGATATACGCGACACGACCGGACTTTGTTATGCCGTAATAGCGCACCCCCAGGGAGGACAGAAGTCTGGAAGGACTCTCCGTTTGTCCATCCGCCCCTGTCGAGCGAAAAAAGCTCAGCGAGGAGAGCCTGACGAGTGGGGCCCTCCTGCTCTCCACGCTCGCCAGCTTTCTCTCTCTTAACCACCCGTCCGTCCGCCTTCTCCCTGTCCCCCTTGAAGCCCTGTTTTTCTCTCCCACCCCTCGCGACAGCCAGGGGGGGGGGTGCCCCCGGGGATAAGAGAGTGCGAGAGCGAGCGAGCAAGGCAGAGGCGTGGGTGGCCAATAGTTTTGCCCCCTACTCGACCGCCGCAGAGCGGCCTACCACCACCTTTTCACAGCGCGACTGCTCCGCGCGGACTGAACGAGCGCCCGTCAAACCTGCCTGGCCAGCCACGAGAGACGCGCGCGGCTCGACGCTCGGCGCCGATTGGTCGGGGTCGCCGTTCCATTGGCTGTTTTTAAAAGCCTCGACGCGGCGCACGGAAAGTGGGGCTCTTTGCTTAAGAACCGGCCACGACTATTGGATAAGTCGGACTCAGGAGGCGTCGGATTGGTCGACGCGGTCCGCGCGGACTTCGACTAGGAGATACGAGGGGAACTTACACTCGGGCCACACCGATGGTAAGGTCGTCGGGGTGGAAAACGCTCAAATGGGGTGGTTTAACGCGAACCTCGGTGCCAGAAGGACCCGCCACCGTGAGGGCTCTACGCCCCTCTCCAGACCTCCCCCCCCCCGGGGGGGGAAGGGGGGGGGAGGGCTCCGGCTCGTCGAAACAACGTAACGACCAGCGAAATTAGGTAATTCGGCCTCGTAATAATGCGCGGCCACCGTCCTACCCCCACACAGCCGCCCCTCCTTTTCGCCTGCCCCTCACCCCAAACGTCTCACCGCCGCCAGCTCCTCCGCCACTCTTTCTCCACCTCTCGCCGTCCCTTCAGCCCGCCGCGTAGTCGGTAATGAATCGGGTACGATGGAAATTAGGGGCTCACCGGACGCCACCCGTTCCCCCTTTTCTCATCTTCTCCCGACACCGTGTTGCCTTCTTCTGTGCGGTGCTTACCGGTCCGCGATGTTCGTTAACCCTCGCTGGACGACGGCTGGGTCAATCATGACCCGGCTCGAGATCGTCTTGTTGTATACCGCAAACTGGGGGAACATCGGCAGTACGTGGTAACATTGGTATCTACTTAACATCTATTAAAATGCAAAAAGAAAACAAATTTATGCACTTTCACACTTGTAGTACAATCACAAACGACGCAATGCCATAATAGAATACCTAAACCAAATTTAAAAATGATAATTAAAAAAATAAAGAAATGTAAAATTAAACATAAAAAGAAACAAAGTTAAGTGTTAATGTAAGTTCAGATGTGGTAAAATTTTAGCTCTTTAGTGCTATTTATACGTGTATTAAAGAAGAAAAAGGATAAACATTTTATGCATTTGTAGTACATTCGCAAAAGATGAGATGTTATGACAGGACATTTAACCCTTTGTGGTCACACCTTCTTATAATCACAAATAGGTCACACGGAGTTCACTGTACCCCAGCGTCATTTTTTCAGTTACCATTTTCGTATTTTGGAATCATTTACCTTTTCAATTTTAATTGTACATTCGTAATATAATCTTTTCCTAGAAATGTAAATTTTTATATAATAAAATTGGTAGTTTAAAATGAGCGATTTTCCATGGTTGTGGGAAAAAACGATTTTTAAAAAGTTTTTTATTTTCTTTCTTGCGATAAATCCCCTTTGAAAGACGTAAAGATGCGACATTTCAAATCGAAATTTGCTCTTTAGGTACAATACAACCCGTGTGACCACGAAGGGTTAAAGCTGATGTAAAAATGTCAATTTTTATATTCTACAACAAAATGTTCCAAAAGCATTCTCATGTTCCCCCAGTTTACGGTACCGCATTCTGCATCGTTCTCGATCATTCGTCACTTCTCGAACATCGTCACTGAAATTCCGTATCCCCACGTGATGCGTACCTACCTAATTGAAGTGTCTGATCGTTGTTACACGTGCTCCGCGATCTGCTCTGTGCGCGATATAAAGAAAACAGATGCTCTTGAATAACGGGGCACATGCCACTCGAAGGTCCGGTAAAATTTCGAAAGCGTCGCGTGTTGTAGGCATGTAACAATGATCTCGGAGAGGCACGAAGGCGATGGTATCTAAAAAGTCCCCGGAACGTATCGGCGCGAGATAAATCGAGCCGTGAAATCGCAGCGGGGCAGGATTTAGATTTAGAACCGCGTCCGAGCGGCAGGCGTTTTTCCCCGGTATCGATGTACCGTTTCGGTCCGCCCGATAGCGAACGATCTCGTCCCGGCGTATCCTGCACGCTAACCGTTCTAATCACGGGCTATTCAAAACGCGAAATAACCGCTCCACTTACGCGGCGTGCGGGCCTAGCCGATTCAATGGGGGCCCGTTCGATTGCGCCGCGAAGCGACTGTTATCGTGGCAGATGTCCATCGTCGTGGGCCCCCGCGGGCGTCCATGGAGAAGTTGCTTTTCGTTGGTTCCGTCCCCCTCGCGTCTAGCTTCCGAAGGGACACGGTCGCGGCAAGGACGCAGCGTCAGGGAAATCCGACACGTACTCGGGGTTTCTATGTCACGCATCTGTTCGAAGATGTTCCCCCGTCATTGTTTTTTCATTCTCTAGGCAGTCCACGGCCTTGCCCGCGGCTCCGACGCTCCAGGAAATGTGTAATGAACCGTGGACAATAGATGCCGACGCCCGAGGGCTAACCGGCCTCGACCGCGGCAAGTTTTTTACACGGTTCTTCCCCCCCCCCCCCCCCACTCCTCGAATCGCGGCACTTGCATGTCCCGTTTTTTTTCACGCGCCGCTCTTTCGCTCCCCCTCTCTTGCACCGTTGCTTTTTTTCTCCTCTTTGTCGCGCCGTCAAACAACTACCGCGCTTGTAAGCACTTTTTTCTGCCACGTTTTTTCTTCCCCCGGCCGAGTTGTCTAGCAAGGCTCCCGTTCTTTCTGTTCCGTGTTTTCTTTCTCTTCCACTCCTGCGACGGGGGTTGGGGACGAGCGCCTCCCCCCTTATCCCCCCCCCCCCCCCGCCCCTCTCTAGGGATCGAATTACACGAACCAAGATAACCGCGACGCTGCGCGTAGTCGCTGGCAGAGAGGCGTATGTGCGAATGAGTAGCGTTTGGTGTATTATATGTACCGTTTCCATCGAACGACGGGGCCCGCGTCTCGATGCGTCGCTCCGTTGTTTGCGAGCGAAATTCAATTGGATTTCGTTAACGCCACTGGGCTCATCGTTAACGGGCCAGACGCTCGAGGCTCGTCGTTGAGGTCGACAAATATTAGGTGGGCAAGGACTCGCTGGCCAGATGCAGGCTTCCCTGTGAACGTACCTAGAAAGTGTTACAATATGCTGGACGTTGTAACGACACGATAAGGGGCCTTGGCGTATCAACGAAGAAATTTTTCAACGAGGCAAAATGATAAAGCCGGAGGCGTGCAGGCTTCTTTCCATATTCATGACAGCGGTTCAAGGTGGCAAGCGAACAAGATAAAGCACATTTGCAGCCGCGCTCCGTTTATCGGGCGTTTCTGTCAAGCTTTCCGCAAGGATCATCGAAGAGTCAGACACTTGCACGATATCAGGGAACAAGATTCGTTAATTATTTCGGGCACGTGCACTCGACCCTGGCTGGCGGAGATAAGCATCCGATATGTTTCAGAAATTTGTAATTAAACTGGCGAGAAGGTACGACAGATTAATTAGCTACAATGAGGAAGGTTTGATTCGAATTCCTCCGTACTGGAGACCTGACCTCCCGAGCACCTTAAACACCGGGATTTATTATCAAGATCGACGAATGTGCAAAAGCGTGTCTCGGGGGGATAATTTAAATTAAATTAGCCTGAACGACGGGCGCCCAGAAGATCGGATCTCGCCGTGACACGGTTGCTGGCAAAAGTGGCTCGTTAATATTCATTTCCGTTCAAGGAGTAAAGGAGAATAATGGTCGCGCGGAGGAGGATGGAGCGCCTCTTCGTACGAAATCGGAAGGCAAAAAAGATATCGGCGAAGAAAAAGGAAGGAAGCAAAGGAACGTAGGTATCGATAATTACTGGCCGGGGGGGGGCTTATTAAAAGCACGGTACTCCGCAGACAAGCGGAAAAGCTCCACGCACGATTGAGCGCCACTGGAATCCGCCCCGCGAAAGATTAATTGTTCGCCCTTCTTATCCTCTCTTTTTCTCTCCGTTTCCACGCCCACACCCTCTGTCTGTTCCCGGCGTGCTCAACGAAAACTCTCGTTGCACAGGCGGCGCGGGCACCGCGAGCACCACGGGCCTGTAGAGAATATCGCGGCGGCGTTCTGCTCGCCCCTTGACTCCCCCGTTTCGAGAGCGTGTCCAAACTTTTTCACCCTGCCGCCGCGGCTGGTCTGGCGCGGACCACCCGAAAAAAGTTTATCGCAAAATGGCTGCCGGTATTTACGCGATTCGGGGGCGGAGGCTTTTTCCAACCCTCCTCCACCTGGCTCTACCGCCGCCGCCGCTGCCACCACCAACCCCCGGCGTCCCCTCCTGTCCCCCCCCCCCCGCAGCCCCTCCACCGCCGCCTCAGCCACCACTCGATGCTGGTGCAACGGCGCGGAGCCAGAACGACCCAACTGCCGAGAAAGCTTTTGCATAATAAAACAGCCTGTAGTTCCTCCACCAACCCTGCCCTCCACCGCCAACCCCCACAAACTCTCACTTGCCCCCGCGCCCCGTCCCCGGCGCCGCGCCGTGCCGCAGCCATACCTACACCCGACCTTTCGCCGTCTCTCTTTCTCGCCCCTATTCTATACATTCCCCTTTCTCGCGGCACTTCTCTGTCTCGTACCCTTTACCATCCACCGCCTCCACCTTTTTTCCGCCCCTCTTTTCCTCGCATTTCACCGAGCCCCGGCGTCGAACGCAGGAAGAAAAAGTATTGGGTATATACGGGTACACCTGTGCGCGCACGGGGATGACGGGATCGTAAAAAAGAGGGAGAAACGTCGATTCGCCGCCGCCAGGGGAAGGGAGTCGAAAAAACGCCGCCATCTTGGTGGTATCGAATGCCCGCGTGTCCGCGCGGCTCTGCGATAAGGACGATCGAAGGTTTGCACTTTTGCGGGCTGTCGGACAGGAATCGTTTGCCCTCGCGACTCGGGAGTAATTAGGCGTATTTTACCTTTCGGGGACAAAGGTGTAGAGGTTAGGGTTAATCGATGTCGGATCACCGAAGTTGGACCGCGTTGGGCGCGGACAGTGATTTGGTTGCTGATGTTAGCAGTTGCCAGGTGATCTGGGAACTGTTTTCGGCTATTGGCGAGTGGATGATTAGAAATCTGTTTGAAAGTATAGCAAGTAGGGTTAGGGTGGGGCTAAAAGTCCGGCGGGTAAAAAGTCCCGAATGCAAAATCTCTATTCCTAAACAATGTATTGAGTTTCGCAGTATACCATGTTAAAGGCGAGAAGAAACGGAGGTGATCACAGAGTCGCCAGTCGCTTCTGGACGTTCGTGCGAATTACACGACGCCTTCGTTATTTTATGTATCGAAAACTAAAAGAAATATGTCGTCTTTATTGTTTTACACGAAGTAAACCACAGTTTAAAAGCGTATCAGCCAATTATGTTAAGATTGTATGTTCCTTTATTGCAGAATGATAATATTGTCTAACTTATATATCGCATAAACTATAGAGGTACCATTGCGGCAAACAGTCGGTCAGACTGAAAAAATATATATATATAATTCATTATTATTTGCTTTCATAATAAGATGGCCAAAGTATAAGTAATGAAATGATGCCAAAGTCTTTAAGGGGGAACACCACTGTGACGGCCGGAAAAATGAGCCGATTTTTAAGATTTTTTAAGGAATAACTTACAGTTTTATTATAAAATTGTTATTACCTATCTTTAGTACAATGTCTTAAGAGACTATAAAAAAAAAGTAATAGAAAAACATGCATAGATTTCCATATATAGTTAATCTCCTACACCCCTCACAAGAAAACATAGGTCGCTTATCGAAACGATATCTTTGGAACGGTAACTGTGAAATCAATTTTTTTAAAAATATAATCGGTATGAGTGTAGTTTCCGTTGTACGTACCGATTTTAAAAAAAAATTATTTTTGTAAAAATGGTGCGCTTGGGAAGAAAAAGTTTCGAAAATCCGCAAAAAAGTGAGTTATTTTTTGTTAAAGAAGTCATGCTTTCCTTTCAATATTCTATACCAAAAAATTGGTTAAATAAATATTTGTTGATTTGAAAAGAGTTTTTTACTTATTTAGTTTAATATTACGGGAAAAGACATTAGGGACTTTTTGCCCCGTGCGTGGGGCAAGAAGTCCATTTTGCATTGACAAACATTTTGTAGTATAACTCAGCAGAAGATAACAGAATAAACAAATGAACATCGTGAACATGAAGCATAATAGTTATAGTTTATACAAAATAACACCAGACATCTCTAGATTGTTAGAACTAAATTTTACAGAGGTGTATACCAAAACGGCACTTTTAGCCCCACCCTACGCTACCTAATGGTTATTGGTGATGGATGATGGTTTATGCTAAGAGACTACCAAAAGATTAACCTCGCTTGAGCAGGAAATTATAAACCGATCAATTTCGTTGGTACAGGTGGAAATGCGTTTCGATTATCTACTGCCGCACTAATTTTATCTTGTTGCTCCGATTAGGGAAGATTTAAATGGGAAAGTTTGCGAGTAATGGGCAGCCAGCTCCTGTTCGGTCCATTGGGAGGTATATAATAATAAACGCTCGAGCATAATTCAGCTGTATTCTGCTAAACGTTGCAATTAGTAACTCGTGCAGGGTCGCGGATGGTAATGATTCTTAAGCATGAGCTCTAATAACCCCGACATTCGTCGCAGAACGTTCGAACTATGCGCGCGCGTTCCGCGAAGTTATGATATATCAACGGTGTTTCGACGGTGCCTACCAATACGCATGAAACTTCCTTTTTCCATTCCGGGGCGCTCGTTTCCACAGGAATTTGTCAACTTTCCCTACCATCGAATCGTCACAAATTATTCCCCGAACGCAAACTGTTGGACCGCGCTCCGTCACGCGGTCGAAACTCTGAAAAGCACGGGCGGCGTGGAAACGCGAAAGTTTCCGCTATCGCGCGGAATTGTCGAAATTCAGGTCGCGCGTGACGCTCGCCGCATCACGTGACGTCCCCGCGAACCAACGACGGGGTCGTTACGACGACGAAACTGGTTCACGAAACGAAACGCCGGTGTATAGTACGAAGTACCTACCCGGTCGAGATGCACCGCACCTCAGCGTGAATCTCGCGCGCGATACGTGTAACAGGGGGTGCGAACGATAGACAGCGAGGCAGTCGCGGAATTTGCTGGATTCCCTGGCGAGGGTTGGACGCGCGGCTCGCGCGAGGCCAAATTTCCTCTTGCCGGTGGACGAATTATTCGCTGGTAACCGACTGAAACGAGTCGATCGCTCGTTTACATTTACGCCTGGATTCTCGCGCGCCGGAAACTCCTCGCCCCCGTTCGCCCATTCGTTTTCCGCGAAGTCGTTGGAGCGATCGCTCCGGCCAGCCGAGCGGAGAACGGGCGTAAAACTTGGTAAAACTCGCCGGCGAACTTCGACCGGGCCAATAAAAATCTCGAATCGCTTCCGTCCGCCTCGTTCCATCCCAGCAGGGACCGAACGTGTCTGGGAATTTTTTCGCTCGGCGCTCGTTAGAAAGCACGCTCCGGGTTTTTCGCTCCAACGACTCCTTGTTACGTCTCTCCCTGCCGCGGCTATCATCGCTGAATGCAAATTATCCGGGTTATTGCAGACTCATTTACTTCTGCTTTCCGTTTCGCTCTTCCCCGTCGGGGCTTCATCGTTATTTATGGGTTTTTAAAAATGGGAGTAGGTAGGTAGGTATTGAATGCTCTTTCTTCGGGTGATAGACGAGTTGCGGGATAGACTTGGCTCTTTATGGGCGTTCGTGACGCACGAACTGAAATGTTGCGTCGTCAAAATTCAATGGTTTTGTTGCACACAGCACACGCACACACAAAACAGATTACACACACTAGACGGCACTAGAGTGGCTCTTTTTTTCGACTTTTGAAAAAAGATTTGTGGAAAGTTTGAGCCCGATCGGATAACGGGAAAAGATGCCCCTGGGCCCTTGAACGTTTAAATAATTATTTAACAGCTCACAAAGTCGATTTTATATAATATCCTCCAAGTTATTGATTATATAAAAAATATGTCAAACAAAAGTTGTAGCTCCAGACAGGGAGCATCTTTCATGGTGTATTATTTTTTCTCGTTTTACAAACGGTCTTCAAAAAAAGTCCGAGAAACCAAAAAAGAATTATTATTTTTCAAATTTTGAAAGATCAAATCCTTCTCGACCACTTTTTATTTAGAGGAAGACAAAAATTGTAATTTTTAATTTAGAGGACTATTTTTTAAACATGCCGAGATATGGCCACGTGGGCCCATGCGACCCACAAAACGTTATTGTCTCACAAAACTTACTTTTCCCCCACAAATTGGGAATTCTAAGCGGCCCACAAAACTTTTGCTTTCCCACAAACTGTACTTGCTTCCCCCAAACATCAAAATTTTAGGCAGCGCAGCTTCTCTTGTTTGTGTGTGATCTGAACACTGTGTGATGTGTTATGTGTGATGTTTCATTTATGCTTTGTGCTTTGGGATGTCTGATCTGTGTTACGTTATATTTGATGTGTGTAGCGTGACGTTTAGCGTGTGAATTGTGACGGGTGCATCGCAAAGTGTAGGTAAACATTGAAGTCTGAAATGTAATGGGCGAAGATATGAGGTATCAAGTGTAAAGTGAACAGTGCTGTGTGTGAAGGGTGCTCGTTGTGATGTATTCGAATCAATAGATACCGTCACATGCGACACAAAAGTAGTGCCTGCATACATTTTATAGAACGGTCGATGCATTTATATTGAATCGGTGCAGAAATTTTCGAACAAGTCTGCCGTGTTCGCGAAGAAGCCGCGGCGTCGATCTTAAACGACCCCCGTTCGCGACATAAAATCGAGGGTTCCCTCCAGAACGAGATAGGCGGTCTCATCGGGCCCTGTCATGCTTGCACGACGAAAATTACTTTCCGATAATCCCTGAGTTTTTGATCCCGGTAAATATGGATTAACCCAATTCCATTATTCATTCGAGACCATCCCCGCAAAAGGGCGTAGGTAGGGATGGGGTCGGGAGGGCGGGAGGGGGGGGGGAGGGGTAGGTGGGGCGACGAGCCGGGGCTCGCGGAAATAGAGCAATAATCCCGATTAAAAGCGCGGCGATCGTCGCGTTTTTGTTGCGATAAAAGGTTGAAAACGCTCACGGGCGCGTTAATACGCGCGTCATTATATCGGGATTCAAAAGCTTTTTGTTACCTCCCGATAACATTATTATTAATTTCAAAGCGTCAGCCCGGCGTCCGCCGTCCCCCCCCCCAACGCCGGCCAGGGGGGGACCCCGCCTTACTCTCCGCGTTTCCGCTGCAAAAACCAGCTCTCGCCCGGACCGTTTCATTATTACACGGTCGTTCGCTGAGTTATCGTTCCGGACCCGCGTTCCATCGTTTTATTTACCTTTACCATTCACCGAACGGCGCCCGATCCGTATCGCCTATCGGCATTATCGTCGCGTCTTATCGGCCTGTCCGCGGCGCTCGGCTCGTAAACGCACTCTGTAAAACGGGCACGATCGCGGGGAACGGTCGCGCCGATGGGAAGCCAGTTTTCAACGGGATCGATCGTCTCGCAGCGCGGTCCCCAGTACCTCAGATATTGTCCGACTCGGCTCGTTCACGGGCGTCTCGCGGTGTAATCCGATTGGAGACGGCACGGCGAATTATCGGCGAAACGGGCCGCTCGATCGGCGGCCAGAGATTGCGCCGATATCTCGATTCGCATTCAAGGTAATAAGCCGGGCTTCCATCAAAAATTCGTCATTCGCTGAGACTGGAGCCGGGAGGCTCTTGGCGTCGCTATAGATTCGTTCGATCGATATCCAGCGGCTGGATGCTTCGTGTTATCGTTCGTTTACCTCCACCGGAACGTCGGTTTAACACCGGGACTCGTTTCCACCACCAGTTTCGGCGGTCGAGTTTCAGATATCGTGCCAATCGCTGGCGAGCAAACTTTTATTCCCATCCTGGATGCACTTACTCTTCGTACCCTGTTTCGCTTCTTCGGCTTGCTTGGCGATAGGAGTTTCGGCGATAAATCGCGATCGATGGGACGAAGAAAAGGAGAACGATCGAAATCGGGCCCGACGCTCGCCGCCCACGCGCGAAATCCTTCGGCTGGAACGTATTTCAATAATGCATGGCGCCGGTCAAACTGCACGATAAACCGTGCTATCGATCGCGCTCCGCTATTACTGTCGTTTCAACAACTGTTGCTGCCGGATTAGTGGCGGCGTGCTGGTCCACGCAATCCGTGGTAAATAACGATAATTTCGTCGCTTCAGCTCGCACGTAACCTTCCTTTTTTCGAACGTCGCTGGCATTGGTAAGTTTATCTTGCTTCTGGTTAACTTTCCGCGACGTTCGTTTTAATAATATGCTGCTCTATTTGCGAAGATAGTAGAGATTTGTCCTTGAAAAGGTTCGCTTTGGCACAAGAATATTTCTACACTACAATATCTCGGGTCTGAAATCAATTTAATTGAATGTTGTATATAAAAAAGGAATTACTTAACTACAAAGGTGATGTTACGCAAGGAATTAGAAAGATATCTGTGGGGAGAAGAGAATATCATAGCCACGCTATCTTTTCCGTTTCGAAGGGCTACCCATTATTGAATAATCAAAAGAATTCGAAACGCAGTGGATTAGAGTGGGGCAAGAATGCGCACTAAATTTTGGACTTCCCTAAAATCCTTGATATTACAATGATAGTCATATCATTCTGTAAGAAACAACTACTATCCTATTCCTTATTATTTGATAGGCACTGACTTCGTGTAAATTTACCTGTCACAACATATATAAAATCAATTTTTCCAAAAAGTGTTAAATGCGAACTTTTACCCGATATTTAGGGTAAATGGGGTCGCATGTTATGCGGTAAAAGAACGCAACGAGAAATGTCCACAAACGTGTGTTTTTTCCTACATATTATTGTTGTGGCAAAAGGTCTAATAGTTTACAATTAATTTTTTTTTAGTCAAGGTAACAGCCTTCTGGAGGATCAGTGTATTCTTCTTCACACGCGGGACAAATTATTTTTTTCGTAGACGTTGATGGTTGGGCTATTCTCTTTTTGGAAATTTGTCTTGTTCCTTTCAAATTTTTTTAGAAATAGACGTTATTTTTAGATTTCTTTTGCCTTTCTAATAATTTCTCTGCACGCTTTGTATTCAGATATCCTTGTCATTGCTTCATTTACTGCAAGCCGATTTTTAAATAGAGAGTTCGCATTCGAACTCTTGCCTCCAGAGCTACTTTTCTGTTGTTTGACCAATCCTGCGATCTGTGAGTAGAACTGAAAAGTACTACCAGTACTCGTAAAAAGAAGAATTTCAGCTGTTTCAAACGATCTGTTACATAAGATATTTGCAGATCAGTTTACAGGAATAATATTAATACCTAAAAATAAGAATATTACATCGAAACTAAGAATGAATTCAGTGCTTACCGGCATTTTACGATAATAAAACGAAGAACAGCTGCAGAATTCCACACTGGCGACTCTACCTCGATCGACAATTGACTGACAATCAGTACCCGAATTTTTACCCCACTTTACTCTAGATACTGGGCTACCGTCTGACAAGCAGCGCAGCTTGACGAGGTTTCCGCGTGCGAAGTCCGTTTACAATTTCCATGCATACCATCCAAACAGAGAGTCTTGGCAAATTAACAGATGGGACTATCTCTCCCGCTCACTCTACCCGTTTAAAATTCAAACCCCGCTTCAGTGCTCCCTGGCCTGGCTTCTACACTGTACACCAGAGAATCTCGAAAGAAAAACCACGGGTAATCTTACGCCCCTATCGTGCAAATAGATCGAGGCACAGGAAACCGCTTACAAATTAGGCGAGGAACCAATCACTCGGTTCGGATGAACGTACGGGCCAGCATGGGCGAAACGCGCCCTCAAAAAGGCCCCGGCACGAGGTCGAGGACACCGACAAACGTGTTGGGGCTGGGGGGGGGGTGGTAGGTTGGGGGTGGGGTGATATACGCATACACGAGCGAGGTGTAACGCTAACTCATCGTTATCACGAAACGGTTGGCCATTATTTTCCCCCGATGATGGGGCCGCGACTCTCGTAATATCTTGTACGTGCGGGCCGCGTCGCGCAGCCCGGCGTTGCGTTGTTTGCCCGGGGGCGCGTGCGCGGCCAGACGCGGCCACACAAGCACGCGTGCCACCGGATACGTGTACGCGCCACTTCCGGGACCGACGGCGACGTGTGCGCGTACACCGCGGTGGTTAATTTCCAGTCAAATTTCATTACTTGACTGTGGCGCGGCTAGATGGTCCATGCCAGCCACCCCCCTCTCTCCCCGCCCCGTACACACCCCTCGGCCAGCGGCGCTCCGACGTCCCCCGTGGTCGTACACGGGGTGCCCGGAACATTATTGTTACACAGTTGCCCATTGTCAGCGGCGTAAAATGGAGACGCGAGCCGGGGATGTTATTAATGATCGCCACCCCTCCGAAAGCCCGCACCGGGCCCCGCTGGTTCCTCTTGGTATCCTCGTTCCCTCGGCCCGCCCTCATCCGCGTTTTCTTCTTCATTGGCCCCTTTGATTCGCGTGGCGTAACGAACCCGACCGATGGAGCGGCCTCGAGTGGAAGTACTTGTTGAATTCTTAACGAACTAAGATTCCGTGCGGCAACGGAGCGCGCTACTTCAGCGGCCTGGATAGGAGCTTCGTGAAGGGAATGAACGAGTGTGTCTGACCTGATTCGCGGGTAAAGGGATGAGCGTGGTTACGTGAGCGAGTGTGGCGTTGTGATTAGTCGTTGATTTCGCGCGAATGTTCGAGTAGATTCTGGAACGGTGGGCGCTTTGCGAGTAACAGTTGTGCGAAGTGCTTGGCTGCTTGTTAAGTACAGACTTCTAAGTGGAAATGGAATAAAAGAATATTTGCGTGTTTGCCCAGGAAAAATTGGCCGGGGCTTATTATTTGAATTTTGAAATTAGGATTACGGAATTGAATGTCTGCTGAAGTTGTGCTTCGATAGGAATAGTTTCGAAGGTAGGTAAATATTCCACGTAGATCGATTTAAATAGGTGACCTTCTATGAGGAAAATTATAATTATCGGAAGTGAAGATTACAACGCGTCGGGTGATAAACAAAACCATCGAGTTTTTGTAATTCGCGGCTATTCCACATTGTGGCAAGTTCGAGTGCATCCACTTAATGGTTCAGGTTTCTAAGCCGATGCGTAGCTATGCATTTAACGACGCCGATAAGTATTATCGAGCAATTACTGTTACGGTATCTGTAAACACTTCGATACGAGATATACCAGGAACAGTGAATTGTCGCACGCGAATTCGAGGAATGCAAAATTACACCGTGAAACAGATAGGTAAGTACGTACGTCAAGGTCGTAATTGCAGAAAATTGCCTGGCTTTTTTCCTGAAGCTCCATTTCCTGTACTTGAGCCTTAGTTAAGGTTGGCATTTCGCGTGGAAATATTCTGAAACCAGTGAATCTGAATTCTGGATTCGAGTTATAATAGTTGTACATTTTGTCAGGCTGTCACGAAAAAAAAAAAACACTCGATTCGAGATTCCTACGTAAGCCAATTCTCTGTTTCAAAACGAAATACATTGGCGTTCGGTGTTTTGTTGGGAAATTTTAATGGATCTCTCAGTGAGCAACGAACGTTAATGACTTTCAAATATAGTTTTCGTACTGGGAATGGACGGTAGGGACAAAATTGCTGCTGTAAAACTGTTTCGCCAACCGGTGTTCGATTGCTCGGTCAACCGGTGTTCCTGCTTTTATTCTTCCCTCTGTGTGATTTTGCACACGAATGTCACTGTCGTGATTAAAATCTGCGATAGTCGACACGTGAACTGGGTTAGGTTCCACGGTGCTATTCATAATCATTTCATACGTTACTCGTACCTGTTGTGGAAAACGTGAACTGCGAACATATTCAAGTTGCTGCCATTTTTGGACAAGCTAAAAATTGGTGTGCAGCAGTGTCACAATTTCGAAGGTGAGCGCTGTCCATTTGCAATGTGGTTGCAAAATGCAAATGTGGAAGGAGCAAAAAGGGGATCGTCAAATTTGATGTTGCGACTATACATATCTACCTGTTTCTTAGGGTATCTTTTTCCGTCCACTTAGTCCATTTAGTTTCTGATGGCAATTAATTATTGCTTCGTGACGGTTTCGACCGATTCGTACGTGTCGTTAATACGCAGGCCCCTCGCCGCCACCCGATGAAATGGGAAAAGAAATATTAGACACAATTGATGTGTTCTCGTTATATCCCCCGACTCCGTTTAATTGAAATCATGGATTCATCACGTTCGATGCATTTTCGGGATTTTAATAAATATCCCCTGTCATAAAAGGCTCGATGCGATTCTCATATTTGTGGCTTTCCCGTGTATGTTTTCCATTAAATCCAAATATCCGCCGGATGCCTCCGATACGCGTTTTTCCGCGGAAAATATTCGACGCATGTTTTGCGACAGTACCTTTTCCAACCCCTTTGAATAATTTAAAAGCGGGAGCTCGAATCGTGTAATTTTTTGATTATCTCTTTACCGCTACGGAAACTTGACCGTTCCGAGTGTTTGAAAAATCGCGTATTTTCCCAGACCGCAGGTAAACAGCCGGAGATTATCGTGAAAAAATACTCTGCAGTTAATAAAATCAGTTTGCCCGAGTTCGGCGGCTGGGACACTGCGAGCCCGCTTCGAAGTTCGTCGGTGGCTGAAACTGGCGCGAAGTTTCGCGTGGCGGGATGCCGATCGTTGGGTAATAATTTAACTGGGCGTCGAATTAGAACTGGGATAACAACGGTTTACGGACGAGCCAATCCGCAAATACAGTATACAGTGGCCGGTGTACACGTGACAGGCGAATCTTTCGGAACGGTTGGGCGTTCATTGATTACGAGTGTAATCGATCGGCCGCGAACGCCGCTGCGAGGCCGCGATTCCGTTTAATAAATGTCAGGTTCATTTTGAGCGCCGCGCCGTGGGCGAGCGGACAGTAATTATCGATAATGCCGGGCAATAATGTTTCCTCGTCTACACGATTATTACCCTGGACGTATCTTCGCGCGCCCAGACCGCGCGGATTCTTATTGCCGTTGATTCTTCGTGTCCGGACGCTCTCTTGTTTAAAGAGCTGTGCAGGGATACGCTCGCGAACAGTTATTACCGTCCATGCTGCGCGAGAGCGGCGGAGTTTCCTGGTAATCCTTTCATCACCGGTCCGAAGATTGCTGGACCCCTCGCGATTGTCGGCGTCCACGGCATTCGAGCCAATCGAATTCCGCCAAGGAGCGAGCGTTAACAAGTCAATGAGCCCGTTCTATAGCGAATGATCACGCAAACAGGCGGGGATCCCGGCACTGACTGACGTCACGAAGTTAATTGATTCGAAACACGAGCATGGTCTGCGCCTTCCCTCTCAAAGGAAGGGCGCACAATGGGGGAGATAAATCATTCCACGGGAGGACGAGAATAATTGGAGCGTGCGACGATAATG
Organism: Andrena dorsata; assembly: GCA_929108735.1. Taxonomy (NCBI): domain Eukaryota; kingdom Metazoa; phylum Arthropoda; class Insecta; order Hymenoptera; family Andrenidae; genus Andrena; species Andrena dorsata. Next base: position 76,448,778 of record OV815488.1, on the reverse strand, counting down.
GAATCCGAAAAGAATTCGTTATAACGCTCGAGCCACCCCTCTGAAATCCCTTTCTTCTATCCCATGCTCTGTGCTCCGGCGGATACTTACCCTTCTGGGGCTGACGCTCGCGCGATAGCTTGATTCCTCTCTGCAGACGGGACTATTTCTTCTTAGGAAAACTAGCGTCTCGCCAGCGGATCGAACGTTCGCAGCGTGTGGATAATAAATTAAAAAGCATTTTAACTTAAAAGCATTTTGAATAACTTATACATTCCACTTACCTAGGTACAGAGAAATCCTGGTTCGCGAGATTTCGCACGAGACTTCCTCGAAATGCAGCGCGCTGGAAAGAATTCATTCGCGCGATTAGCAGCGCAATTATCTCCCGAGGAAAGCACCCCTGCAGCTAGCGTCGACGAGACGTGGAAGATCCTAAAGTTTATCCCTTCCCGGCGTCCTTTCCTCCCATTCCTCTCCCTTGCTTCTCCGTATTCCCCCGTTTCCGCGAAACTCGCGCGCTCCTCCAGAATTAAGTGAAATCGGCCCGAAGGAAGAACGGTCAATTCTACTTGCGAGCCGGGGGAAGGGATGCAGCGATGGGGGAAGACGGAGTGGAAGAAGGTGGAAAAAAGAGGAGGGGAGCGGCGACGGGAAGCTTTCCACGTTTCTGACCGACTTCATTCTTCTCTCTTCTCGTTCCGCGTCTCCTTAAGAGCCCTCGAGCATTTTCTCACGCGAAAACGTTTTATCGTATACCTCCCCGGAGGAAGGGCACTGCCAGGCGGTTCCCTGAGAAGAAAAAGAGAAGAAAAACATTGAAACGTGTGTGTGGCACGGGAGGGAGGAAACGAATCGACTTGGCGCGGTTTGTTTGCTTCCTACGTAGGTACATACTCCGCAGCAGGTTGTTTCGATATTACAGCTTTTCCACTTCATTTCTGCGGGGCCGCGGTATCCACAACGTTTACACGTTCCCCGAGTAACCAATTTACCGATTTCCTTCGGCGCCGTTGTTTACGGCGCGGGAACGGCGGGAGAGCGGTTGCTTTATTAAATTTAAGGGGACGATAAAGAGAGCGCTTTAAGATTGCGTCGTCGGGGAGAGGGTATCGGCAGGCAGCGAGCGGTGGTTGCGTGCGATGGAATTTTCGGCTCGGCGATGGATATCAATCTTATCGTAAAATATTCCCTGTCCGGTGAACGAAACGCTGCTACCGTGCGGCGCTCCCACAGGCGAGCTGGATGGACGGGAGTCGGTCGTCCCTCGCCTAAACTGTGGCCGCCGTCGCGTGCAGTAGCCCGAAGCATTCGAACAGCAAATCGCTGTTAGGACTGCGGCCGTTTCTCCTTTCCCCGATCGTCACGAAGAAGTCGAATTAATTAGAGAGCCGTGCCGTCCCCCTTACATAATTCACGACGCCCGTCCATCGAGGAGCCCAGGCTTTTGCATAACCCGCGCCGCTATCCTTCCCCCGGGGTGTTCGGCCAGCAGCTTCGCGGCCAGACGGTTTTTCGCACGCATCCGACGCCGTGGACACGCGAGAACCCGCGCACACACGCGAGGCCGAGCGTCCTTTTTCTTTCGCCGCGAGCGCGGTCCGTTCCACGGATTCGAACCGCGTGTCCGCCACGGGATCGCTCTTCGATTGAAACGTCCGATTCGACGATACGCTCGAGGTGATCGGGGAAATTAGGTCCCTGGGAATGAAGAGGAGGATTAAGAATCCCGTTGATGGGCAATTTCAGATTGTCAAGGATGTCGGGATTCTTCGGTAAGGCCTTCGATAAACGAGACTCGAGGACTCTATAGGTATCTACTATGGTTTGCTGCAAGGTGAGATGTTAGGTATTGTAAGTCCGGGAGAGTCCGACCACGTTTTGGAAAAGAAATTGTAGCGTCCTTGCTTTTCACATTTTTGTCGCTTTATGCACATTAAAGCAAAGCCCAAGCAATTTAGGGGATATATAAATTATAGAGGAAATGCAGTATATTTGGAATACCAGTTTGTTTAAGACGAATAAAATATTACGACAGAGGATGGAGAACAAATAAAACTGCATAATATCATAGGGAAGCTAATAAACTGTCATGTTTCATAGTCTCAGTAATAATAAAAAACTAAAAGTAACTGAAACATTGGTTTGAATGAAAACTGACAAGAAGTATCGATTTCGTTAAGGTGCAGGTAATTTGGAATACCGGTATTCCAATTTGCCTTCACTTTATAAACTTAAACAAATCCTCCGAAGTCCACTGCTTCCTTGTTTTGTATGTGTTTACAGTTGCTATTTCTAAAATAAAGACATCTTGAGGAGATATTTATAACAGAATAATTATAAAAATGATAAGAACGGTTACTGAAAAAGTTTTGTAGATTGACGTTTTCTTCCTCTGCAAATTAAGTCGAAAATGTAAAAATAGCGGTTCATCCACAAATGTCATTAAATGAACAGGTCATTAGCCCCTATAATCTAGGGCTACGGGATTACAAATTAAATCGCATTAGTAGTTTATTAGATACTTAGGTATTTCAAATTACCAACAGAATTCCAAATATACTGCTCTTCCTCTAGTATACGATAATTTCAAATATTTATTTTCATTTTCAACCCAAAACATTGGCACTGCAACTGGTCGGTCTCACCCGCATGTTGGGGTTCGACCGTTCACCCACTACGGGTAATCAAGGGAGTGATCGACCACCTTATCAAAGAAAATTAAAAACTAATACGTATTATTGGTGTTACACTGTAGTTATATGCATATTATATCCCCCAATATCGGAAGAGTGTAAATAAACCTAGGGGAATGTTGGGCAAAACCGGGTACGCGGGTCAGACCGGTTTTGCCCCACTTTCCCCTACCTGTTTTTAAAATATCGCCACCACTGTAACCTGATCTAAAACCATTCAGCCTCGCATAAAGTCTTAACCCTTCGTAGTCACACGGGGTGTACTGTACCCCAAGAGCAATTTTCGATTTGAAATGTCGCACCTTTACGTCTTTCAAAGGGGATTTATCGCAAAAAATAAAATAAAAAAATTTTTAAAAATGGTGTTTTTCCCATGGAAAATCGTTCATTTTCAACTGCAAATTTTATCAAATCAAAATTTCCAGAAAAAGATTATTAGATCATGATTGTATAAGTATTACGAATGTACCATTACCACTGAAAAGTTAAACGATTCAAAAATACGTAAATGGTAACTCAAAAAATGACGCTGGGGTACAGTGAACCCGTGACCACGAGGGGTTAACTGTATCTTATAATTCAAATACGGATTTGTGATAATGGTCAATGGTAGATAAACAACAAGCGCCTTCATTTCTTTTCTGTCAACGACACACAGTGCCACATCTTGCATCAGTGTTAAAATATCAGCACTAGCCGGACTCTCCCCGTGGTCGAACTCTCCCGGCCTTACCCTACCTATAGAAGATTGTTGCGTTACAGATTTTATGTGGCATTGTGAGACTCGGAATCGACGGTTCGATGATAGTAGTGTAAGATTCACACGCGAATTAGATAAATCGCGAGAAGATCGAATATTGTGAAGTGCAAACTCGAGGAAGGTGATTGTGAAATGTAAAATTGGATAATCTTAGGAGCCGGGGTTCAAAGCTTTAGTAGGTATAACAGCGCACGAATTTAACAACTTCCGCGTCGTAGCCCTAGAATGCGAATACCCTGACGTCATGCCACGTGAGTCAGACGATCCTCGAGTTATAGCTCTTGAATCTAATGACCCTCGCATCACAGCGCTAGGATGCGGAGACTGGTAACAACCGAACTCAACGATCCTCGAGTCATAATACTGAAATACGAGAACGTAATAATCACGTATGTCACGGCACTCGGCAATCTCTGACATCCAACCACCTGATATCACTGATTTCGGGGTTACGAGATAGACCGCGTCTGATTTCAGTGTCACGAAACTTAGGTAAGTACGTTCTGACACCGCGGCGACGGATTCGATATGAAAGTTCACGGGGTGATCCGTTTCGATAACGTTATTCTGTACTTATTCGAGATGATCGCAGTGGACGCGGCTCCGCGGTGTTAAATAATTCCGACGAAGCAATCCGAAGATTACAGTGAGAATTCCATCGTAGAGAATCGGCCGTCCGTATCAGGGGATTCCCTGGGATCCGTGGCACGTAACCGACGCGCGAAGAGGAGAAGCAATCCACCCAGGTGGGTATCTCCGATCAGCCATCGACGGCGCGTTACCTTGACGCGTACGGGCGGCGCAATCAACGTCAACGGAGGCGCGACGTTTCACTTGGTCACGGGCGAACGCGGGACGAGAAATAATTATCGGCCGTCCCGGCGCAGATAAATCACTCGGCCCCTCGGCCATCCGAGATAGCGCTGCCCGCGAACACCTGGCGCGATTAAAAGACGCGGGCCTCTAGCGGGATGCAGGCGCGCCGCTCCTCTGAAAAGGGGCGAAAGCCGATGCACGCTACGCGCGCACTGGCTGCCGCCGACAGCCGTGTGCTAGCACGCATTGTCTGTCACCCCGCATAGCCAAGATAATCGATGAATGATTATCCAATCGCGGCTAATGCGGAAACTATCCGTTTAATTACGTTTAGTGCCTGGAAACCCCGGGCCCCGAGGTAGGCGCGCCGCTGCAAGCCCCGCAACGTCCCGATACGAGCAGGCGCGCGTGTGTGCCACCGAGGGGAGAGAAACGGCGGTTGCAAACAACGACGGGAGCTCGAGGGGGTGGGCCGCTCGGCTTTGCACGCCGCCAGAGGAACCGTGGCTGACGACGATCAACTACGCGCAACGGAGGAAATGGAGATGGCCACGGGGCGAACGGTGCGGCAGGGTAGTTTCGGCAAGAGGGGTGGCCAGCTCGTAGCCGGGATTCGGCCCGCCGTCGCTTAACTGACGTAATCGAGTGTTCGACAGCGATCCTCGAGTGGTGGCCGTCTTTTTGCGATCGCCCGCTGATCCGAGCGGTCCTCCCGTGCCGTGTAATCCGACGGTCGGTCGTGCGTGAAATCGGCAACCCGACTCCGGGGAGATTCGGGAAGAGGGGAATTTTTAGTTTTCAGAGGGCCGAGGGATGACGGCTGCTTCGATGTTAATTCCGCGACGGGGGGGGGGGGGGGTGTAGAATGTTCGCGGCGAAAGAACGAGGCATGGCTGTGATAAAGAGAGAGTTTGTTCGCGGCTCGTTTGTCTTTGAAATCTGTAGGGATTCCAGCGGAAGTTTATCTTGCGGCGATAACCCGGGACATTATACCAGGCTGGGCGGTATGCAAAACTTTGTCAATCGTAGTTTCTAGAAAGTTGTATCCGCCGCATATTGTAAGACAAGACGCACGCGAGATAGAAGTGCCCGTCGATGAAAATACGGCTCGAGTTGCTGCCGCGCAAACGACATTAGATCCACCGGGTCGCGTCCAACTGCTGACAACCACGGATTCCTGCCGTGCCTGATCTCATTCCTCGGCGACGGCTCCCATGTAGACGCGACCGCTTCTCGTGAAACGAACCGACCGGCAAAGCGTCGCGTATGGGAATTCACAGATAGCCAACGATCGGTTCGCGCGTAATTCAAAAGTTCTCGTGCGATATGGGGTAATTCCGGGGTAGATGGCCATGCATTCTTTTGTAAGGCTTTCACACAAAAAGTTTTATGATTTAAATAAAAACAATTATGACACGAGACACTTTAATAACCTGTCTTTAAAAATAAGTAGCTACAAAAGTTAAATAGAAATGAGGACAAAATCAACAAAAATTTAAATTTTAAAAAATCTTCGGTGGGTCATGTTTCCCTAAGTGTTCGGCAGAGATGGTCATAGGTGTCCAGAGCAGATGGCCGGAATTAGTGTGGTCTTTTTCTTTCTTTTCCTTTGTTGTTACCTTTATTATTCACTAACTTAGGGGGATTCTCGTCTAACAGCCCAAAAAGTAACTGATATTTAAGATTTAAAAAAAAAAAACTGTCGATAATATTGGATTAAACTCTATGGGTTATAATGAAGCATCTTTAGACTTGCGGAAAATATTTTATATGCCGATTCGTTCTTGCTTGTGCGCTACTAAAATCCGGTGACTTTTTAATTTTTTTATGAAAATCTCGAATTTTTACAGACCATATCAGAGGTTTGGTCGGAAATGGCACTCGTTTTACACATCCTGTAATATTTTCAAGTCGATCTGAACCTCCATTCGTTCACAATCAGGTAAAAACGAAGAGAAGAAAATATTCGAGAAAAACGCGTTTAAAGTTTCTGGGCAAAGGCGACGCTATAGGTTGCCGCTTGACGTTTCTAGCTGTCAAAATCCATAATTTTGCGAATTTTACTATAAACCAAGTGGCATTTTATTCAGAAAGGATAGTACTTTTGGAAAATGCAATAAAAAGTGTCGATGTTTCGACTGCCTAGTCCCCTTAAAGCAAACTTACAAGGGAAGATTCCGAACCCGAAAATTCCAAAAATTCTGAAACTTTGTGAATATGTAGGGGATTTCCTCCTAATTACAACGCAATTTTTGTTTGCTGCCTAAATTCACTCAAAGAGGGTGAAATTAACCCCTGAAAATTCGACTATTTTCCAATTTTGTGTTATAACTCGCGAACTATACTTAAGAGATAGAAAAAAAGTTTCAAGACAAAAATTACTTCTTTTAATTAGATCTATCATTTGGTGAAAAAATTATTTTACAGTTCACGAGTTATAACCCAAAATCTGAAAATAACCGCATTTTCAGCGGTCAATTTCACCCTCTTAGAGTAAATGTGGGCAGAAAACAAAAATTGCGTTGTAATCAAGAGGAAATTCCCTTCATATTCACAAAAATTTCAGATTCTTTCGAATTTCCTAGTTTGGGATCTTCCCTTGTTATTCAATATTATATTCATTTGCAAAATACACACCATTTTATCCTTATCTCGCGGTCGCAAATACGCATGCGCGCAGTAACTGCATGCTTGATGCGTTAGAACTGGGAGAATTCTAGGGAATCCTGTGCACCACCAACGCTACCAATGCCCGCATTAACTGAAACGGGACGGTTTTCTCTGCAGTCTATGCACTCGCCACTTGGCTGGCCCTCCTGTAGGTGTCTTTCCCCCATCCACACCAGCCGGAGACCTCCGATTCCTGAGGAAATGGAAGAAGCGAAGGCACGCTCGCCCCACTTTCACTCTCAATCTAAATGGTAAAAGGCGCCTCAAATCATGCACCTGAAATTAAAGGATTCTAGGGAATCTCGTGTGCCAACGCATTCCTGCGCATCATGCGCTCCATGCGCGAATCGAAACGCACTCCCTATTGCATAACCTAAAACAAAACACTGATAGAAAATTTTCGCCATCTCTACGGCATTCTTTCTCGAAGTATCTTCGTTGGCCGTCTCTCCCGTAAGGCCATCTCCCCCGGAATTATCCTAGGTATATTAACGAAGAAATCCGATAATTCCCGGGGGTTCGTTACGTGGCAATTGGCCGTGTTTTTGTGACGCGCTAATTGCACCCACCGACCACGATAATAACGGCGGCACCGATAATGACCATCAGAATAATATCCTTCTCAATTATAAACGTAACAGCACATTCGCCATCAGGCTTATAGGAAATCAATTACAACGAATGTCCCTTGAATCTAACAGCTCGTTAGTTAGCACGTGGAAATCCGAAAAGGCTAAACCCCCACGGTTGCATAATATCAGCTGCCCCCGTTCCAGTTAATCGCGAAACCATGAAAAAAAAAACCGGGGAAATGGGACAAGAAAGGCTCGGGTGGAGGCGAGCCTCGCTAATTTCGCTCGCTGGCGGCGCGATAACCCGCGCGCCGGCTCGTTCGCGCGGCCGCAAATGGCATTAATTTCGTCCAGCGACCGCAAACGCTTTTACCGCGATCCACGGTGCCGCCCCCCCCCCCCCCCGCCCGCTTTAAAATCGCTGTTCCTTACGCAACGATACCGCGGCGTGAGTTATGGTTATAGCCGAGCGATCGCCAGATCGTATCGGAAGCGGGTCTCTTACGTGGCGATCACGCGAAAGTCGATAGGCACGCAACGAATGGACGGGGTAATTAACGAGATCGCATGCTGGGCCCTGTCGATCGGGTACACGGCGGGCGTAGGTATGCGTACGATTGTGTAGCAGGGGCCACGTGTTGTGGAACGGGTCGGCTCCGCGATCCGTTACGCGGACGTCGCTGGCGGTGGCGGTGGTGGCGAAGCGGCGACGGGGGCGCGCGGATTAGCAGTTATTAATTAAGCTTAATTGTTTCTGCTGGGTCGACGCGGGCAGGGTTTACAAGGTGTACGCGTGTCTACCATCGCCGGCAACGTGCCGAGGAACACGTGCGTCCGCGGGACAGGCGTTCCACCGCTCCACGTGGACCGCTATTATGGTGTACGCGGCGTTGTTCCGCCCCGCTGTTCCGCGCCCCCCCCCCCCCCCGCCCCCCGACTATTCCCAAGGTGTATCGACGCCCACGCAGCCTGCACTACCTCATCTCTGTGCGCCGGTGTGCACGGGTGTGCGTCAACACCGGCGGTCCCGTGCACGTGTGAACGGTTTATCTGATGCTCGCGTCGGCCGACATCCACCGCGACGTGTTCATTTTCGCGTCGCGATCCCCGTCGACCGGCGGCCACCGACAAAAACCACCGTTTCATTGGTCCGCTGGTAGTTTTTACTCGGCGCTGATCAGCTTCAGAGCGGTCCGAGAAGATGGTCAGCGCGACGAGTGTCTACTTAGGTATTTCCTGTAGGAGAAGAGTATTAAAAGCAGCATCTCGTCTGTTCTCTTGATTTCCCCATCACGGTCCATTACACCAATTTCCGAGATCGCGCGTGCTAGCCTTTATCGTTTATCAGAGGCGAGAGATTTAACGCCGTTAACGGCACACCGCGTGCGTGGAGCGCGTCGCGTGCATATCATGGATCATAGCGGGGGCCGTGGAGCTGAGTTACCGCCGGTAGATCGAGTCAAGAGATAGGAATTTTTAGGGTGAGGCCTGCGATACGCGGGGCTAACGCGCGGCTACGCCTCCGCGGGGAAGGAAAGACGTTCATTACCATTATTATAGGAACGTTTGGCGAGCCGTAAAAGCCACGGTCGCGCGCGACCTTTCCCATTCGAAAGCTTCGAAACATCCGGTACAGCGGTATAAATCGTCCGGGGCAGCGAGATGGTTATCTCGGTAGCTGTAACCGACTATTTAGGCGACCCCGGCTGAATATTATTGCCGTTACGCCGAGGGGGGAGGAAACAAAAAAAACCGCGAAAACAAAGGTGCACGGGAAAGGCGACGCTTACGGTCGCGTAATGGCCGCGTACGTGCACGCGCGGGCGCACATAGGTACCGCGGGCAAGCTGCTCACGTAACGTTGACGCTACGCGTTTCATTGAAATTCCTCGCTTCTCAGCTTTCGCGATAATGATATTCGCAGCGCGGCCGCGAATTATGCAACGATATTCAAGAGAAGATTGCGGTATCGATAAACGCGGTGCGGTGAGGTAACGCGCTTTTGCCAGCCGCTGAAAAAGATACGTACCTAGTCGGGAAGACGCGCAGCGGTTACTTTGTGGGGGGAGTTTATGCACTTTTAATGGGGCTGCGGGCGGTGAATTGCAGTGGGACGCTGGCTTTGGTTTAACGAGAGATACGGACTCAAGGGAGACTGGCTATGTACTAGCATTTCCCAACTTCAATTACACTCGTTATCGTTTAGGGGAGAGTGGGATAATACGGAACGCCTAACTTTGGAGTGTGATAACGTAAAATCGGAAAAAAAAGCCGCGGGACTTAAGTAGGAGACTTTTGTGGAACTTAGACTATAAGAAAATCAAACACTTGGTTAAGAAAAATATTTGGCAACAAAGAAAAATAAGATTTACCGGAGGTGCTGAAATATTCGCCACGCTCGAGTGGTGGCGTAAAACGGAACACCCATTTGAAGACTATGTAAACGTACAAATCCATATTTTTATGATTTGAAAAGTATTGATTTAGGTAGAAAGAGTATAAATATATGTTTTAGGTATAACTTTACAGTCAAAATATAACAAAAATATATATTGTACACGCAAAATAAAATATTTTACCAGATAACATGAAAATTTCTGGAAGTAATCGAATATAAATATAATATCATAAAAAAAGGATGGATTAATACAGGTGGTTTATTTTTGTTGGTGGATGTTTACACTCAAGTAATTCCGATTCAAGTTCGACGTGCGGTAGAATTATTGCTAAGAATATCTACACGGGGGTTTTTACATGAATATCACGTGCTTGGAGAATAGATCTGCAATAAATATTATGTATTACAATTTAAACTAACAGTTTGACCGGATGAAAGACGATATCTCATACATCATAATTTTTTATACAAAAACAATTCTCTTGGAAACAAGGATAGTAATAAAAATTTGAATCTACAGTCTAATAATTAAAATAAAATTGCACTAAAAAGTGAAAAATAATATTTTTTCTTATTTAATCTACGACTCTCATATTTTTTAAGTCGGTGCCCGATTTACACAGTGCAAATGATGAGGCAACGACTTAAAAAATATGAGAGTCGTAGATTAAATAAGGAAAAATATTATGTTTTACTTTTTAGTGCAATTTTATTTTTTTGAAGTCGGTTTTAATTTTTTCTTAAAATTTTTTATTTTTAACTTTTTAGTTTTATATATATTGACACAACATGCTGAGGAGATATGCGTGTACGTACATAAAATAATAATAATTAGGTGACAATAGTCTTTATTATTAACCATAACTGGCAAAATATTAGGCCAATGTTGATTTAGCGGGGGAAGGGACCACCGGGGCATCGCCCCCCTTCGAATAAAACAAAGATCATCAAAATCCGTCCATATGCTGAGGAGTTATGAGGGAATAAACATAAAAAAAACATACATACGGGTGGAATCTATAACCTCCTCCCTTTTGAAGTCGGTTAAAAAGAAGAAATAAGCACGTACTAAGAGACGTTTCCGTTCTTCCCCATACACAATAGGTGTTCCGTTTTACCCCACATTAGGGTGGCTCTTATTTACTCCTGGTGAATTTTCTTTTCAAGATTTTCTTCGCGCCGCGGCACCCCAGAATAGTTCTAAACAATAAAAAATAAATCTGTGTAAAGTTCAAGTCTCCCCTATTACTTAAGTAACCACTGTAACAAAGTAATCAGGAGCAAACTTTGATACACGAAGGATCTATATATGATAAATCTCCGCGTCGAACGTCACATTTTTGCTGCGAAAACGGGTCGAGGATAAATGCGGAATAAGACAGAGGACTAAAGTTGCTTGACCTGCGGATAATACGCGAACCAGCACTGGCTGTCCATGGAATCGTAACTGTGCTTCGAAGCGATTCCCTGCTTCGCGATAACGATAACCCGTTGGAGATGCATCGGCATTGGAATATCGAGGGGCGTCCTGGCTTTTCCATAGCGCGCGTTTGTGTATACGTAGCCTAGGAAAGAATGAGGCAGCATCCTCGAGCGTCTCGGCGATAAAGGAGGCTGTATGAATCCGTACCCTCGGAGAGCGATACAAAGGAACGGCCGAGACTGAGAGAGTTGTCCCGATGGTTATCGGCGTGTCGTCGTGGCTGGACCTCGCTGGACGCTGGGGCCCTGGTGGAAGCCACGAGTGGATATATCACTCGGGTATAAATGGACTTGCGTGGACACGAGAAAATCGCGCGAGTGTTTCTTCTTTCCTGTACTCGACGCGGGCTGTAGGGTGGCCGGGGCAGGTTGTAACACGGGGTAAATTGTAACATAAGTAAAATCTTTTGAACGACAAATCTGGTAACCCGCAGCATGCGAGAGCTGCTTGACGATATTAGCACCGTCGGCTTTAGTCACACAAACAAGCGTTAGGTATTCATTTTGTGGTAATGGCCCAGAATTGTAGTATTTAGAGCACGTAAGTAAATGTTGTCTTAGCACTTTTATTTCAATTAACCGTCATTAGAAACCGTGTGAACGTTTGCTTCTTTGTCGCAAACAAATCAGTACACATTGGTTTATTATAATGTGTACGCATTTTAGTAATTTGATGTTTAGTTTCTCGTTTCCTGAGTTAAAGTGGTGATAGAGCAAGCTATTTGCTGACACACCGGAAAAAGATGCTCTAGCAACAGAACAATCGAGAATGCAAAAAATAGAAAAATAGTATGAAAGCAAAAGTAAAGAAAACACAGAATATTTTGATGGAATCAGATGAATAAACAATGATTGCTTAACTCATATATATATGATGTTTAATATGTTTCATTTATATGTTTTAGAAATGTTTATTTGCGTTCATATTTGTATTTAAATAAGTAAAACAGGTGTGTTACAATTTACCCCGGACTGGGGCACATTGTAACAAAGGTTCAGATTTGTTTAATATGAAGCTAGATGTCTAAGTGTCCAAGGTTTTGTCACGTACTTTCACGCAATCAGTTCACCACATATGTAAGTAGTAAATCACGCAAATTACTTCCAGTTTGAAGAAAACACTTTCGAGAAAAAACTGTGAAAACTTTTCTTATTACAATCTGCCCCAGTCTGCCCTTCACCTTGGCGGAGAGTACTCGCTGCAACGTAACTATCCCGTCAATAGTTAGGTAGACAGTTAATAATGCTGGAGGGAAATTTGAATAATTCTCGAGTCTGGACAGAATTGCAGTAGCTCGCTACATTTCTTCCAACCAATTAGGAAACATTCCTGCAGGACCCGAGTATATTTCGCCAGGATTCGAACTTCCACCATGCCTGATCCCAATCACTAGCCATATCTACAAGTCCATCAGACAAGCGTATCGCGTCAGCGCAGCGCACGTACACGAGGAGGGCGCAAACAAGGGTGTATATTCGGCTGCGCCCCCGCGCGTGCGTCTCGTCTTCCTTTTCCCTCTACCCACACACACCCACGTACGCCCACGTAGACGCGCTGCCATCCCCCTATCGAGCCCATCGGTCACGGGTATTGAAATAAACAAACAAGCGTCGGGAGCAATATCCCGCTCGGTCAATATTTGCCTGACTGTTAGTCGACTTGAGTCCCTCCCCCCATTGGCGTCAGCCGCCACCTCCGCCTCAATCTTCTCTCCCGACTCCGCGCCGGCTTCCCTTTTCTCCTCGCTGCGCCACCTCCGCTGTCGTCGGCTGCGTCCCCGCATCCACGAGCGAGCCCTGTGCAGCGTCGTCGACGCTCCTACGTGGCAGCCCGAGGGCTCGCTACGCGGTTCCAGGGGTTGCTGGCGTGCGCGCGGGCGCTCGCGCCAGGAGGGGGCGAAAAGTAAACGGCAATGTAAACGCGGCGTTTACATTTACGTGTTTGCCGAGCAACTCAAATATTTCGTGCTGTGTGCCCCGAGTGTCCGCCGCGTCTCTTGCGCGGGCGCGTCACTCTCTGTGGTGGTGTGCAAGCACGTAAACCGCACGTGTGTGCTTTGCGCCGGTGGATCCGGGGCGCCACCGCGCGAGCGTGTGTACCCCGGTGCGGTTGTGTCCGTGCGAACCGGAGCTGCAGGGGACGGGTTCAGCTACACACGCAATGTTTATCGAGCCCCCAGACCCCCCCTCTCCCCTACTTTCTTTATTTTCGTTCCCCTCGCGCCCCCATCACCCTCCCTTCCAGTTTTCTTCCCCGTCCCCGGAGCGCTCTTACGGTTCTTGCTCCACTCTTCTGGTTCGACCCGTCGAGATACGAGACCCTTTCCGGTCTCGCGGACCACCCCGGTATGTACAAACTTCCTGTCTTTGCCTAGCGGAGCGCCGAGGGATGGGCAGTCGTCCGGGGTCTGGTTGTATCGGTTTTTGCAGGGAGAAGGCTTCGCCCGCGATATTCGATTCGACGGGCGCAAACGGGACGCGTGGGCGGAACGTCTCCGATGGTAGACGATACTGTTTGCGGACACCGTGTACCCGCGCGCTTCGCTGCTGTGTCTGTTTTTCACACTTCGGCTGTTGCGCCGTCCAGTTACGTGGCTCGACACGGTTCACGCGCGGCTCGTGGAAACCATCTACGAGCGGCGTGGTTGATTTCGAGGGCGGGTATGGTCATAGGCTTCAATTACTAACACCAAGCCAGATGCCTCTGGACAAGGAACAGAATAGCCGTTCTCCCATGATTTCTCTCGTCTCGAATTCTCGGCTTTTCATTACCGCTCGTTACTGGCAATTCCCTCCCTCTTCCCTTGATTCGATAAAACAGAAGCGTCCGCGGCGTCTAGGAAACACGGTATTAGAACACGCGGCGCGTCCACCATGAAAATCGAGCGGTAATCTCGATAAGACCGTCCCCGCAGCCGGCTCCATTGAAATTCACCGCGCGTCGTGCTTTGGAGTCATCGGAAACCAAAGAGCGGGGAGGGGGCTGGTAAGGGTGGGTTAGTCGAGAATCCTAATTTGTTCGTAACTATCCGAGAGCGGTCTTCCCTCGAGAGTGGGGTGGGATGGGGGACGGTGACTGAAAATAATCCGGTAGCTGCAGTACAGTGCGTAAAAGCGCCAGGGGGTGGCGGGCAAAGAAGAGTGTGTGTGCACGGCACCGAGAGCCGTAATTCCTTCATGGAAAATTCAAGGTTTTTCATTAGCGTCCCTCGTTTCTCCCTACGGCAGGGTAGTTCGCCACTCGAGCCACGGCTTCGCACCCCTCACCCCTCGCAAGCTCCGGCCAGCCCAGGGAGAAGAAAGTTTCGGCCGCGCGGCGGAAAACTCGACGTGGCGCATATTTCATATATTATTTTGCACGACAGGACTCGAAGAACCGTGGTCGGGGGAGGGAGCGGCAGAATGAAGCGGGCGCGGGGTGGTTTGCCAACGGAACTGAACGTCACTGCTGCAGGGTGTTTGCGCGGCCCTCTTTCACGCTACAACCCCTCCTTCCTCCTTCTGTCGGGCTGCTTCATCGCAGTGGAACAAAGAACGCTGCGCCCCTGCCTCGCGGGGCGCCCCCGGCGTTAATATTTTAAGCATACTTTTCAACCGCCCCCTCCTCCCCCCGACCCTGGACTGCGCCCACCGCCCCGTCCCTCTTTCTTCGTTACCTTCTGCTCGCCACGATCTCCATCCCGCCTTGCCTCTTCAGAAAGGGGGAGTTCTTTCATTTTCTCCCCACCTGAGCCTCCCTCCGCCGTCTTGCCGAGCGTGACGGAGAAGTCAGAAGGGCGAGGTGGCGGGCGAGCGAAGGCGAGCAGAAAAAGAGGGACTGAATTTTGCAAGGCAAATTAAGTGTGCGGTTTCACGACAGTGGCTTTCACACCGCTCCAAGACTCGCCGAGGGGGTCTGAAAGGGATGTTTTAAGAGGACACCCTTGGCAGAAGTCTCGTCCTACCCGCCGGGGAGGGTGCGTGCGAGGTCTACTCCAGCGCCGCGATTACGTACCGAGGAGCGTAATGCGTCTCGAGATATTTTCCTCCCCCTGGAGTATTCCCCCGGCAGGGGGGCGGCTCCCGCCTTTGTCCCGCGGCCCGTTTTCGGGAAAGAATTCGATTTGAATATCCAAGCACGGCGAGCAGACGTCCAAGCGTGGGACTGGTAAACGAAGGGATCCGATTGGCCGCTCGGAGATCAAAGAGAGCGCTCGATGCAAACAAGGAAATGCTCGAATGTCGGGGAATTTAATCAGAGCGATTTACGTGCCGTGAAAAAGTGTCTTTGTACCTAGTATCTGAATGGTAACCTCGGTTTGTATTCTGCCTCTTGCGCTTCATTATCGATAGGGGCTCTTACGAACAAGTTCGAAATCAAAGATTCTATGGCATAGAATCGCGAGACTGAAAGAGCTTCGCTTACTAATGATCAATAATCGCGTGTAATCATGCGCAGAAGAGAAAGCAGATGCATAACGCATGAGAGCCTCATTCCTTCTATAAGGGTGCAAATAAGATCCCCGCTTAGGGACTCCGAGCCTGCTAAAAGATCCGACCATAACCACCAGCCGATTTTCCCCAGTTCCCGGTACGTCCTCGAAGAGCCGCAAACTAATCTAACTTTTTAATCTGGCCGCGTGAAATCGACCGGGGGGGGGGGGGGCGACGTGGAAACCGCGGCCCTTTTGTCGGCGAACGGTATTAATGGCTTGGCAAGAATGCTCCGCGGATCGATATGGCCAGTCCACCGTCCCCCATCAAATATTTCGTACCGCGGGAGAAACTTTTCCCGAATGCGGTTCTCGGTACGCGTATATACATCTGATAGGTCCGTGCCGCAGCCGTACCTATGAATAAATCGCGGCCGTGGTTAAGAAGTCATGGAGAGCCGGCTCGCTTTTCATTCAAACTTTTATGACTTTTCCACACGAGCGACGCTCCACTCCGCCGCCTCGCTGTCTCTCTACGTCTTCTCCTATTACTTCATCCCCTATTCCGCCACACCATCGAGCGATCCGCATGGTCGACTCGTTACTTGCACGCTCCCCTCCGACCCTCCACTATGATCGAACGAACGTGACGGTCTGGTGTAAAGAAACAAATGTTCCACCTGCAGAAGCATTTTTGATGAGAGAAAAAACTCCAGGGAACTTTATCCATTATACTACTAACTCGTTCCATTCGAACGAGAACTTCTCAAAGGTAGGTACATCGAAGACTGTTGTCAACTATTATTCACGGCCGGGGTATCATGGCGACGATAATCTAGAGTTTCTAGTCAGACGATATAGTGGGCAGGATCTTGAGAAATGGAGTTTTCAGAATACCTAACACGTGGGTCGTCGGAAATCTCTCGGCCAGGGACACAGGAGCGTGGAAAAGCAGTATCGCGTTCCACGCTCGGTTCCCGGTCGTTAACGGTTTACAGCCGCAAGCAAATTGCTAATTTTCGCGGTAACAGTAGCTGGCGAGCGGACGGGGCGAAGATAAAAAGGCGTGGCAGTGCTCTAACCACCACGGATACCGTGGTATCGCGTTTCTGCTTCGAACGCCTCGGTGGTATCTTCTGCCGGAGCTGAAAAGCCAGGTGAGTCGGTGGCTCTGCCTATCACGTGACTCCACGCGCCCGTTCCCGGCTTCCTTGGCCGTTCGCAGGTGAATACGAACTCCTGAGAGCGCCCGTAATGGGCCTGGGGGGTTGTTGAACCTGCGACCCTGCCGCCGGGGGTTCGCTTTCGACCCCGTAGGCCTGTCTGCCGCGGGCATATAACGTGCACGGCTGTTTAAAAGTTCTCCGACGTGGCTCATTAAACTATCAGAAGTTCTGTCTGAAAGCGCAGCTGCTCTGCTGTAATTGCCGACACGGGGCCCGCGCTCGTGACATTCCGCTCGGACGAAAATCGGTCGTCGGCAGTTTGGGTATCAAGTGATAAACTTTCCGTACTATTCCACCCTCTTTGGAGGTAGTAGTACTATACCCGCGAGTTCAAATTGTTTTTTAATGCAGCTGTAGAATACATGGTGGTATTCTAGCTTTCCAATTACACGAGCTGCGACGAGGTAATTTCTATCACTTCAGGACTAAACGTGAAGGAAATCACTCTACGCTAAACGCGGTTCAATTTTTCATGCTATTGTGCGCCTCTAAATTAATAAATTCAACCCTGCAAGTCGTGATTACTACTTTCCCCACATCCCGTAGTCGGGGCTCAGGGAAATGATACCCAGGTGCAATATATAAAGCCCTGCCGCCGCTGAAAGACCCGAATCAGTGGCAACCGGCCCCCGATATCTTTCACAGCCGCTAACTGTACACGTTTAGACGCGATCGCGTGCAGCCGAGGCGTGACTTATTCTGTTGATTCGCGCCGGCAAACTGTGCAATGCAAACGCGAGTAGGTATACGTGTAGGTACGCCCGGGCGTAGGGAACAATGGAAACGTAAGAGCCGGGAGGAAATCATTTCACGCTATATTGCGCGTGACACGCACTAATTCACCGTTTACTCGCGCACTCGTTTGTCCACGCGCGACGTCGCGGCGCGGCGGGAGAAATCTCGCCGCGCTCGAAGCGTCGTGGAAAGCGAATTTGCGGATCGCAACCCCCAAGGAAAAACCGACCGTCGCCTAAATAAAATTAACTCCACCCCCCAGCGATTGAATTTATATAAACCTGGCTCCGGAAGCGATGACGTTCCTTCGAAAAGCTCAGCGTCGCTATCGAGCCCCCCTGACTAATAAATGAACAGGCCACGTAATTCCCCGGAATCGATTTTATCCCCGTAAACAGAGATATTTGCGAGGGGCGGGGAAATTTTGTTTTTCAACCCCCGAGTTTTTAACGTTTCGGCAGCGGCCGATTGCGATGCAGCCAGTTGAACGACAGCCAAATCGATCGTGTTATCGATCCCCGTGCCGCTGGAATTCCCCCTCTTCCTGTCTATAGAGACAGCCACTGCAATTTTAAAACGAAAAAACACGTTATCGAGCGCGTTTGCGTGCCGACGTCGAAGCGGGAAGATATAGTCAACGATCGCATCCCCCACCGTCCATGCCGCCGCTCTGGAGCGCGGGCGTCGATGTTTCAATTTTCGCGGAAATTCCTGCGGCTTCTGGCCGCGATCGAATCACGGGCGACTCGGCGCGTTAATCGACGTCGTTACGTAAAAAACAATGACGCTTCCCGCCCCTCCCCCCCCACCAACTCGAGCCGCGCAAAACGTTCCGTTTACGTAATGCCATCGACGGCGCGCGTTCCACGACCGCGCGTAACGACACTTGAAATCGTCGTATCCGAAAGCAATTTTCGAATAACGAGCCGCGCCTCGCGGGCCAGCCGCGTGCCAATTATAGCTATCATCGTCGCCGTTGTCGTGGTTACCGATAGCTCGACATAATTGCACCGCAATCACCTGGCCGCGGCAATTGCGACATTTCGCTCGCGCTCTTTCTCCCTGGTGAGCCTCCCCCATCGGGCGGCGAGGAGGGGTGGATGCGACGCCACACCGGAGGATCGCGACAGGGGGGAGGGGGGGGAGGAAAAGTAATCAGGGAGCGTTAATCCTTTCAACATCGAACCGTCGCATCGATCGACGTCTCGCTACTCGCCTCGACGCCGTTCTCCCCGTCGCCGGCTCGAGAGGATCGTCGCTTTCCCGTCTCCGAGTCGCGCGTCGTTTCTCCCGGCGTCGCCGCCTCCATTGTCCACGGGGAGAGAAGTTACGCTGGCGAGAGTCGAGGGCGAAGTTCCTTTCAAAAGGAGCCACCGGTGATATTTCAGCCGCGCGGGGAACAGGCTGGAGAGCGAGCCTAGCGTCGCGCGTACGGCGTACGTTTCGCGGCTCGTAAACTGCGCGCTCAAAGGGACCAAAAACGAGTCGCCGGCGATCTTTTTGTGCACACACTTTCGCGGAATGCAAATATTGCCGGGCTCAAAGGGAGGCTAGGAGGGGGGGGGGGGGGGAGGAGGACTCGAATAAACGAGGAGTACACATCGGGAGCGTGTTTCGTCATGTACGCCCGACTCGTCGCGCGCGCGTGCCGCCACGTTAATTAGATTTTTATCGACGTCACGTACCGAATATCGCGGCCCCGCTTTTGTCAATTGTTCCGCAGCGCTGCTGTTTCTGCCGGATCGATCGGCCATTTGGAAAAGAGCAGTTTCATTTGTTTCGTCCCAATCTGCTTTTTCACTGTAATGAATTCAGTAACGAGGAGCCCGAAACAGGTCTGTGGTCTGATATTTTCTATCCGTGAAAAATATTTTGCCACTATACGCGCCTGCCTTGTGAAAGGGGATGTTTCTATTTAAGGGGTCGTTCCATTGTGACGCCCTGATAAAGTGTACCGCTGTTTTCAACTTTTTTTTGTCACAAAAAGAATGTGTTTATAAATTGATTTTTTTTTCTATTTATTAATACGTGTTTATTAGAGCGTCACAGTGGAAAGATCCCTTAACGATTTGAATTGTCAGCGATTGGACTGTACCGGGTAGGGTAAACGCGCCAGTAAATGAACACTTAAGGCTAAGGAAGGAACACTATTATAAAATTATGTTTGCAACGCGATTGATTCCACGTGTTGCAAAAATTGTTTGGATATGAAGCAAGAAATGAAAAGAAGTCCCTAATTAATTAGTTGCTTACTTTAATAACTTATTTTATTAATTTTAATAAATAATGTCCATTCGCTGGTACGTGTTCATTTGCTGGTACATCAACCATATTTTTCTTTTCTTCTTCACGGCCAGGGGCCGAAGCGTGCTTCGTTTGCACGCGCTTATGCATCGACAGGGTGCCCGCCATATTGGAGTCGCTCGCCCATCGGGACGAACGTTATCCAGCGCATCTTGTGACCGATAGACGAAAAAGATAAATGCACGCGACGCGGGCGATTTGTCTTTTACTTTGTTTTTTCAATTTCGCGTGACAGGCGAGCTGCTCGCTGGAAAATTGATCGCTCCCGCCATACTTCGATGCATTCCGTGGGATTGCGTTGTCGTGCTACGATTTCTGCTTCTATCGATCCCTGCGGAACCTTTTCAGTGCAGCACAGCATAAGGACCAACGATTATTAAACAACGGAATGCTGGTTCCACTCGTTCCGTCAAAAATTTCTGTCTCTGATTTTCAAATGAAATACTCGCTAAGCTTGCGTGTCGGGCGACTCATCGAATCAACGCGCGATACGTTTAAAAATATTCGAATCCCCAACGGTGGGAATAAATTCTAAATAGTCAGCCGGCACCAGCAGCGCTCTATCGCGCTCGAAAAACAAATACCTATCCGCGTTCACATAGGTACATACGTGCACGTTGCCGCGATAAACGTATTCCGCCGTTCTAACTTCACGTGCAGCTTTCCTTTTCCCAAAGCGCGGACAAATGGGGCTCCGGTATACACAGCGAAACGATCGCGGGCAATTCCATGGTCATTCGTGCCGCGACCTCGCGGAGCCCGGCCAATTGCACGGGAAATGAGGTAAGAGGCCGATACCCCGTGGCTTTTTCCTGTCGGCCGCGGAATGACAGACGTTCCATGGCCACTTTAACACGTGCGCCTTGCAACATTTAACTGATAATATAACCAAATTACTCGACCTTTATCTTCTGTCGTGTCACGGATAAAATATTCACGGGACTTTGTACTCCGTTCGGTTGAATTTTTCATGGAAACGTTCTGATACGGTTCACCTGCTGTCTCTCTCTCTTTTTCCCATTCTCTGTCTCTCTCTCTCTCTCTCTCTGTCTCTCTCTTCTCTCTCTCTCTCTCTCTCTCTCTCTCTCTCTTGTAGGATAGAATACGCGCGGTCATCGGGAAAACGTTCGTTCCGCGAACTTTTAATTATGCACGTAATAAACGTGCATTATTTAATCGAGCGCAACGCTCGCGCATTAATGGTCCCGTTCGCGGTTTTATAATTTACATGCCGGAGGGTGGGGGAAGGGTGGCAGGGGCGCGGGAAAGTTGTTCACGCGACGCGTTTAAAATGGCCACCGTTCGATTCGTCTCCATTAAAATTACAGCTAACAGGGAAACGCGGGAAGCCGCTGGACAATATTTCCAGGCGGAAAGGAGGCGGCGCAAAAGTTGTACACGCGTCAATGCACCCCTAATTACCTCCAATAATCGCGGTCCCGTTCTATTTACCGTCCGTCGTACGCCGAATTTTACGTTAATTACAATTTCACGATCGTTTTCCATTAATCAGCGGACCTCGAGCCGAGGGGAAGCGCGCGCGCGCGAATGATGCCTCGTCCCCTCCCTCGCAGGCGGGGAATTCTAATTCCCTTCGATGACAAAACAGGGATTTATTTACAACGCCGAGCGCTACCTCCTCCGTCGCGGCGTTTCTACATAACTGAATTCCTAATTGAATTACAACGAGCAAGCCGATGAATAATGTACCTCGCAAGTATCCACCAACATTCGTCAATTCGGACTTGTGCGGCGACCTCGGGTTAATAGAAGTCTGGTCATCCAGGACCACGGGACTCTGATATAATACAACGAACACGGCATTGTTGCTGCACACTAGCTGCACGCGTGTTTCCACGTAGCCGTCGGGAACAGGTCACCCCTACACCACAGTTTTGACACGGCCGAAACTTTTCGTCCTCCTATTTGCTTTCGAAACCCCTTCCGTGGGGTGGCGGCGTGGTTGCCTGATCTCCATTCCCGGATAACTTTTCGCTCAAACCTCCTCCTCCCCCGTGCCGCCAGCCACCCCTGTGCACCGACTCCATCCATCTGTTCGGCGGGCCGTTTCGTAAAACCGCCGCGCTATTCATCGTCGTTTCGCGTCGCTCCCTTTGATCTTCGAAGGGGGTCTATCCCTCGTTGCTCCTGTTGTAGCTCGCTCCACGTCCCTGGAAGCCGTACACCCGCCTCGCGCGCAACCCCACGCCCCTGTGTACGCCGGCGCCCGCTCACCGCCTGCACACGGCTGTGTACCTTGCGGAGAGCGTCGGAGCTGACACTTTCGTGACACTTTACGCCCCGAAGAGCCCCCGAGAGCGCTCGTCGGGACTTTCGGGATTAATGTAATGGCACCCTCAGCCCCTTCGCGCCTCCCCAGGCACCGCAGTCATCGGCCTTGTCGCTCTCGCTGTTGCGACGTCGCTGTCGAGGAGGACTCGAGGGCAGGAGAGAGAGAGAGAGAGAGAGAGAGAGAGAGAGAGAGAGAGAGAGAGAGGCAGAGAGAGCTCAGTGGGCCACGATGAATTTGTGACACGTCCCCGAAGAGAAGCTTCGGTGGATGAACGCGGAGATATGGTTCGTGGGCCGCGGAAAACTTCGACTTCTGCGTGGCGTCGTTGCCGGCGGGATAACTTACGAAAGCAGAGGGACGACTTTGCAGCTCTTTTTCCAGGGGTATGAAAAAGGCTCGTTGGTGGTTTTAACAGACTGGTTTAAAGGGAATTTATCGCGCGACGTTGTTATGCGCTGTTGGTTTTTGTTAACAATTCAGGGTGCGTGTCCGTGGGTCGTTAAGTCGCAGAACCCGGGGCAACCAGTTCTGGACGTATTTAACGAAAACGGCCGCGTTGCGTTAACGTTATCTGTAATTGAAAGTAATTACGGTGAAAAATGCTTGTCACTGTCGAGCGAGGCTGATGTATGGGGAACGGGGTAGGAGCTGGTACGGTGGAAAAAGTAGATGCTACTGTAATAATGAGCGGGTTAAAACGTGCGCGTCGGGAGGGAATATCTGTGGACGTTATTTGACACAGACGGATCACGGTTCGCAAAGTACCTATAGTGCTCGACACATTTTTTCGTCGAATATATGATTATGTACATAACTATACCTACCTACATTAATTGAAACATAAATTCGCAAGAAAAGGTATATACAATCTTCTTAAAAGTCGTGTAAGAAATAAATAAGACAGGGGAAAGAATCTGATTACACGAAATTCACATACAACTTTAGAAAACTTATAATGGGGGCTAATTTATTGCGACACATTTTTTTTATGATAAAGCTAAGTAGTCGCTTTGAATAGTCACTTCTTTACTGATTCTTAACTTTGAAACAATACGCCGTTATATTCTAACTAATAATTGACAATTTACGGGGTCTTTCCACTGTGACGCCCTGATAAAGTACCGTTGTTTGGAACTTTTTTCTGCCACAAAAAGAATGTGTTTACTAAATTCAAGTTTTTTCTATTTATTAATATGTACGTGTTTTGAGAATACAAAATTATGTTTCTCATATTTTTTTAATGCTTGCTTGCGCCAAAATAGGTGGGTGTAATATGCGCTATAAAAAAAAGATGCCTCGACTAGGGAGTTGATTTTCGAGGAACCGTGTGTCTAAAACCAAAAAAACCAAAAAGATTTGTTATCAGTATGACTGTCGCTATGGCAGAGACTAGAATCACTCATTTTCGTTGTTTTTTTCTCATCTTTTGCGTCGCAGAATGATTAAAAAATTTAGCTAATTTCGATAGTTCAACTTTGGACGTCCGTCATTTTTTTTAATTCTTTATCAATCAAAATAATCCTAGTCTCTAATTACACATTATTTTCTGTAATCGGTAATTTTGGTAGTTGACAAAATTGTGGTCAACTACCTAAATTAACGATTACAGAAAATAATGTGTAATCAATTACAGAATTACATTTTAATCGTAATTTGTAATTTGCAATTAGATTACATTTCGCCAAACTCTGGTATCAGATGATAGGTAGATACACTATTTACTTTAGGTACAGGAATTTACGTTTAACTTTTCGCGTGACCGATTGGCAAAAATAGTGTCCAAAACTATACGGTTTATTCGCATAAGAATGCTTGAACTTTCGAGGTATTTCTAATGCGTAGGTACTATAGCGACAGATTAATAAGCTAATAAGCCGGTAAGTAATTCCCTGTGAATTTTTAAGTCGAAAGCCAATATTTGTCTCATGAACAATTTTAAACGGAGTCGCCGAGCAGGGGTCAGTTCGGTTCGCAGGCAAGGCAGTTAATTAATAATCACGATCAAACGGCGCAACAAATGCACGTCTCCGTTTAATAATAGACACGTGAAAGCAATTGACCCGCCACTCTACGTGGCATCAACTTTCATTAATTAATAAGAATGATTAGGCAATGCCTGGAGCGTTGGAGTATTCCGCTTGAAAAGGTCGCCCATCGGTTGACGCGAGCGAGTGGTTGGAAAAAAAGAGCACGATTAACTGCGCTGTATGAAGGGGATGTAACCGATATTGATACGCGATCGGGGTTTGATGCACTTCGAGCTGCAAGCTTCGTGACAGTTTTAAAATCATCGGATCGCCGCTGGTCGGGCGGCGCGACACGCGGAGCCGAATGCAATGAACGCGCGCGGCTGAAATCAACAGCTATGCCATTCAGATAAAAATGCCAATATTCGAGCGCGGCTAATTTGCTTTACACCAACAGTACGCGTCCGTCCCCCGTGTTGATTGTACAAAGTAATTTGGTTGGTTTAACCGACACGTAAATCAACAGTTTTTTTCCTCCCCTTTGAGGGCGGACAAACGGACGACGTGGCCGCCGCGGTATCAGATTCCGCCATTACGAATCAACGTCGACTCGACCAAGTAATTAATTGGCGACGATCAATACCGCTCTTAATATTAAGAGCGGCGCGATTTGTACGGGCGATGTAGGTGCGTTTCGCTTCCCTCCCCCACTTTGCCGGTCGCTAGGATCACTGGTAAAGATTAATCCCCCGGTGGCGTAAGATCTCTGTGCTTCGATCGGAACACCGTGTCGCCGTAATCAGATGGTGTTATGCTGTATTTCTCAGAGAAGGGTAGAGAAGGGCTCGATAGACAGTTCCAATTACGTGACTCGAAAAGATGGAGACTTCCTTTGAAGACACCCTCGCGGTAGCCGTCAAACAACACGATTAGTCTCCCCTGCAGACTCGATCGATCCGAGGGAAAAGTCCAAATAATGGAAATAATGTGCCTTGCGCGCACCCAGGAACGTGAAAACAATTTGAGGCCTCGGTCGACCTTTAACCCCTTGCTGATACGTCCACGTCGAAGGGTGCAAAATATTTAGTCCCGATTGTTAGTGCCGCCTCTTGGCCGGAGGCAGTCCTAACAACCCTTGTTTACGTTTATGGTTTCGGGCTTGACGATCGCGTGCTACGCGTCACGCGCGTACACACGCGTGCACGCACCCCGAAACGCCGCCCCCCCCCCCGCGCGCGCGCGCTTCCCTTGCACGCTCGAGCACCAGACACACGCATATGGTATCGCACAATGCTGGAGTGGAAGGGGCGCCGAGGGTCTCACCACCGTAGGTGTAGATACCAATCTCTGTAGCAGGGGTTGAAATCGGCTACGGTAACCTAACCCCATAAACTCTCTACGAAACCTCCCTCTTGGAACTTAATTCGTCGAGAGTTGACGCCGCGCTCGGGGGGGTTTGGGGTGAGCGAGAGAGACGCGCGGAGGGAGCGAGCTATCAAGCGAAACAGAGAGACCGGTGTAGTCGAAATGGTGGAGTGAACGGAGCCGCAAATAGGGGAGCGAGACAGATGCGGGAATAGAAGGGGAGGACGGAGAGAAAAAACGGGGGTTAAGAAGAGAGTAGAGGGAGGTGGGTGATGGTACATTTAGGGCGAAAGGGGAAGAAAGATAGGGTAGAATCGCGTTTATGGGGTGAGCTCTACGCGATGGCCATCGCCATTTATTGGCAATTTGCTAAATGAAACGTGCCGCGCGTACATCGTACGATTATTAGTACCCCCTATCGGGGATATCGTGGTATCCCCGTTCGAAACGAGCCTGGCTCACCCCCCAGGGCGGACAGCGGGAAGCACGGTGCCGAGACGCGTGCACGCGCGCGCGCGGGCGGGCGAGCGGGAGCGCTCGGTCACAGGGGTAATGGAATTAAAACGATCGCGCGAACAATCGGGCGGGAGGTTTCGCGCGGAATTCGGAAGTTTCGGCCCCGGCGCGAATTTAATTTCAATTACAATAAACGTTACGAGAATGATTCCCTTGCAATCTGAAAATAATTTCGCATCGGCGCACGGGTTCATAATTATTTCCCTCGTTTTATCCCGTTACACCTCGTTACCGAGCAATTTACGGAGTTGCGAATTTTACGAATTTATTTGGACGCCGATGGCCGCCAGTTACCGCTTCTCCCGCCCGTTGATGCTCAAGCAGAATCCTTGAGCGCCGGAACGAAACGATTTCACCAACGTCCATTCAGTTTATCCTTTCGTATTTCATTTGGAATAAAACGCCGCGTTTTTCGCGCTGCGCCGTAATTAAACGGAGAATTATTGTCGCGCGCTGCATTATTCCGGCCGGCCTTGACGGTTCGATTGAAAAATAAATTGATTCTGACGGCAACAGATTTAAAGCGCGGTGAATCATTAAAAAAAGCGCCGCGCCCGCTTCTACCGTCGATTTTATTTCGCGAGAAATGCTCCGACCGACGGATGAAAATGTATACGCCGGATGGAATTGTTATTATCGATTCCCGTTCAATTCGATGTTTCTTTCAACCCCGCGGTCGCGTTTCCATACGTCTACCCTGGCATTCTCGTGTCGCTTCCCTTTCCCGGCGAACTTCACCTCCCCCGCTCCATCTCTCCCGTTCCCACGAGCTCTCCTCGAATCCGACGATTGAATTTCCTTCCAGGATATTTCCTCCGTGCCACGAGCGCGTGCACTTTTAAAACTTTCAGGATCTGGTCTCTGGATACTCCGAAAAATGACCTCCATCGACCGAGCACGTAAACTCACGCGAACGCTTCCTCCCCTGCCGTCTATTTGCCAAATGCACCGCGGATGGGTACTCGAGATTCACGCGGGACTCGAAAATAGAGAAGATGTAACGATAACAATTTCAAGAGGTTCTTCAATGCCCATTGCTTCAATCCTCATTTCACCTATTTATAGAATGTTAATAATAGCGCCACGAGTCGTGTAAAAAATACTGGAAAACGTTACGACAGACAGCCCGCGTATCTGCACGCCCAAAATCGACTGAGCGAAAGTGTAGGTACCATCGTTCCATATCGAGCAGCACTATCTAAATACCTAAATACGCTCGGGCGCGTGGGCGTTCGACTATCCGAGTATTAACGCCGCTGGATATTCATAATATGGTTAGCCGCGTATCGGCAAATATCCGAATTGGCGGATGTCCATGTCATCGGAGATATTCGTATTATACCTAAATACGATTTACGATTTATCGCGCGGCCCGGTATAGGTACGCGGGTATAACGGACAAGCCAGCAAACATTATCGAGAATATAAGTACCTTAATGATCCGCGTTGCACGGGCAAACGGTGGCGCATCCGCTGTTATCCCTTCTGAGCCGTGAAACGGGATGCATTCCCATGGCCCGGCAGAGTTCCCAACGAGCACCATCCCAGCGGACTGGAAATCCGTCTGAAACAAAATGTCGTTGAATTTTCTAGCCCTTCCGTCGTCACGAGAGCGAGACTAAACCGTTAATGGCACAGCGACGCGAGGCTACACCGTTCCCGTCAACGTGCTCTCATTGGCGAGATTCATGGACGATACGATGCCAGCGTTCAGACGGGGGAGAAGGACAAGGAGCGCGGATGATAAAGGGCGACGGCAACGGGAACGGCAACGCGCATGGTGTACGCGAGACGCATCGCGCGACAGTGGAAGAAAAGGGAGGCGATCGTTGAAGGGGGAGGGGTGGGGAGGGGGGGGGGAGGGCATGAAAGGAGCAAGATAGGGAGGGAAAAAAGGTGGGACCGTTGACGGAGGGAATGAAACGGGGGAAAAGGGAGAAAGAGAGACGTGTGAACGAGCCTCGGGCGAGATGGTTGGGTTAGACTCGAACAGACACGGGTACGGGGCATAATAAAAAGATTTATTCGGCTTTTATCCCGGAGTTATTCAGCTCTTTTCATCCGGCCGGTGAGCCCGCGTTTTTTCTTCCTCGCTACTACCGCGCTCCTTCCCCTTTTATAAGTCTCCACGGGCGGAGCAATTCGACAAAAGGGAGCGTAGGGTGAGCGCCGGGGGGGGAGAGGAGATGAGACGGAGATAAAGAAAAGAGGGAGGTGGGATGGCGGAGCCAGAGGGCCCTGATTAAAATATACGAGCGAGCCTCGCGGATTTCTTCTTATATCCCCTCGATCCTTATGTCTCACCCTCCCCCTCCCCCCTTTCCCGCCCGCCCGCTCCCCGCTTCGCAGCCCGCTCGACCTTTCTTTCGCTTCCCCTCCGACGGCCCCGCGTATTCGGGGAATTCGAAATGAGCTGCCATCGTGAGTTCACGCGCGCGGAATTGGACCGAGCGTATATTTTACGCCCGAATCCCGAATCCGGCCGTCGTGCCGCAGCGATATTAGAGGGGAGGTCGGCCGGGGCCCGGGCCGTTTTACGTCGCGCGACGATGGCCCGCGATAAATCCAGGCCAGGCGTAAACTTACAGCTCGTAATTCGCGATCGGTTGCCATGGCAAGCCACGCGTGCCACCGTTTCGCCGACAAGTATTAGCGAAATGATTTTTCCCACCCCCCTTCATTCAGCCGCTGCGTCCAAGAAAGTTTCGATGTTGTTCAAGATGAAATTGGCGAAATTTTAATTGCGTTGGGCAAAAAGTTTCGACGTGAGACGGTTTAGGGTCGAACACTATTGAACCTTGACTTGACTCGTACACGAGACCGTTAGTAAATCTTAATAAGTGGGAGAGATTCTTGCGGAGCAATATTGAATCAACACTGTGCGTCATAACATATTATTTAATCTGACGTTCATCAGGCGAAAATGTGTATTTGTTCCAGTTTATTTAATTAAAATTAAATTAACGCGTCCCCCTCCTACGCCTCGAACAGTTATGTAGCAAATACACATTTCGTCCCACCGGTTCGGGATTAATTTGTAAACTCCCCGTCGTCCGGCAATTTTTGATATAAAATACATTGTAATTGGAGCTTCCGGAAACGTGCTGCAGCGAAATGAGCGCCATTTTTATTTACTCTCCTCCCCCAACGTGTTCCGCGCTTGCTTTCACTCCGCGAGAAACAATTCCGTTTTGCAATGACGTAACATCATTTGGACTTTTATATCTCGTAAACGGTATGGAAAACAATTTATTTTTATGCAGATACTACGCGCCAGATGCGTGTGTACAGATAACCGATCGATATCGTGAATTGATCGCCGTTTATCGGATGTGTGCAGGTGAGACGGTACAGGAATTCAATCGAGACGATAATCTTGTTCCCGGCCGCAGCGTGGAATTCAGTGTAATTTAATCGACGCGATTTAGCCTCGAATCGCGGATAAAAATACGAATGGGAGACTTACGAGCGGCGAGGAACGATCAAACGACGGAAATTGTTGGAGCCACCAGCGAAACCGTAAAGCTGCCACCCCACTAACCCTCATCGAAATCGATTCTGTGGATCGTCGCTTACCATCGAGATTATAGACGACAACGAAACCGGCGCGCGCACCGCTGCCGTACTATTTGTGTTGTGGATGTTTATGAAGATAACTTTATAACCGAGTAACGATTCTCATTTTGCGCAGGCTCGAACGTTCGGTGTCGACGCGGCGATTCAGTGTTTTGCAAAGCTGCCTCGTGCCGCGGACATTAATGCTAATAAACAACACAGCTGGCACGTAAAACATACAAGATATCGGAGTCGCGGCGATATCCACCACCAACAAGAAGAATCAAAGGAACCGTGAATAAAATCGCGTGGAAAATTCATGCACGAATTAGTATACGAGGCGGCTTCGAGAATTTATTTATATTACAAAGTATTCGCTAGTGGGAGTGTTTTATATGCAATGGATATTACAGGGGAGTTATAAATCGGTGTTGAATTTCAAATACGCGTTTCGTTCGAATAAACACGGTTGAGAAAGAAGGGAATAATAGCGGTAGGAATAAAACGACATAGGTCATACGTATTCATACGCCGTGGCAATTCCACGTACAGGGGCAGCAGGATTTTTCTGAAACAATTTGTCGGTTTTTGGTAAACCAACGTGGGACGTTTTCCCCGCGCAAGGGCATAGGTACTCGCGAAACTCCCAAATTCAAATTGAAAATACCTCGCCCCGGCTCCTTGTCCCCGCATTTTTCTCCGTCCCGTTGAAATTTTTAATTCCGAAATTCAAATTAAAGCGTCGAATTAGCGATTCACCGCGAGCCTGGGGGGAGCGGCGTTCGCGCCCCACTTAAGCCTTCAAACTCTTCCGTTCTGAATTTAAATTAAACCGTCCGAATATTAAATCCGCCCTCCTATTTCGCACGCGATAATGAAACCGAGTGAATGCGACACGCGTACAAAAGAGGGATCCGCCGGGCGCGAGTTGTCGCGGATTTTCGAACATCCCTCGAATTTTTCTCTCCCATCCCCGTCCAGTCAGCGGGGATGAAACCTATTCCGCCGTTCGAAGTCGCGGAGCACAAGTAAACATCCGTGGCACGCGAAATAAGTGAATTTGTGGAAGGCATGGGAGGGAAAGACAGAGGGGAGAGAGGGAGAGAGAAAGAGAGGCAGGGGGATGATGGCTGGTGGCGTGACAGAAATAGCCGCGCGAAGCCGTTTCAAGCATTCAAAGGTTTGCGCCGCGACAAATTCCACCTTGGTGCAACCTTTCATCCTAGCTGGCGGCGCGCAAGCCTCCCCTTTCTCGAGCCAGCCAGCCTTGTTTATCACCGCCGTCATATCGGGGGGATGGGACACGGTTGCCGAGACTCGAAAGAGAGACTCCTCGGCGTCGCGGCCGTAACGCAATTACGGCCGCACTTAATTTGTTTGAAGTACACTGCGCCACCGGCGGAGGTGTTAATGGCAACGCGACCTCATCCACTTCTACGGACCTCCCTCTCGTTCTTCTTCCCTCCGCCTTCCCTCTTCCCTCCTCCGACCGCCCGCTGCCCCCCCTTTTCTCCCTTTCGCCGGCTTCCGCCCGCGCGCCGCGCACAATGCCTGCCCCCGCAACTACGGGGTGGCTCGAGAATAATCCTTGAACGTAGGGTGCGGAGAAGTATAAGCTCTCTCACGAAGGGTGGTCGAAACTTGGTGTGCCTGTAGTTCGATTATAATTCGGCACTGATTAGCAAAACCAGCAAGAAGAATAGATGCGTGCGAATGTGTGTGATTGCAAAATTTGACGTCAGGCAAGAGGGCAGGAGGAGATTAACGAGTGATCGACCTCGTTAATTCTGCGAGTGATCGGCTCGGTATTTACGATTTCAATAAGATTCGTAATCAGGCCTGGCCCCGCGGCGCGAGTTATCGTGTAGGCGCTCATTGAAATTTAATATCGGCCGGCCGTCCGACCTGTCGATGAAATCGATCGCGGTAACGCGATAGTTTGCCGCGAAATTGCGAAATCGCGGGGCTGCCTCCGGTGTTCGTGGCGAACAAGCGCATAGCCCCGCACATCCCAGCCTCTCCGACCGTAAAACGTTAACGCGAAACACGAGACAGGAGCATTGTAAAACCGAGAATCGTCGTTCCATGGCGGCACGAACGAAATAAAGAGGTTACTCGGGCTCTCTCTGACAAACGTGCCAGCCCATCCGGCCAGCGCGGAACCGCTAAATCGCGGGCGCGTATGCAACATTCCGCATGTTGGCAATTACGCGTTCAATTATAGACGGGTAATCGTGGAAGAAATTTCTGGAAAATTGTATCTGTTCACCAGCGCTCGAGCCGCGGTTGCTTAAATTTAGCGCGCATAATTACGCGCAAATATACTGCGAACAGGCGCCGTAATTGCCATCGCCGGTGCATCGCTAAAATTGTTAGATAATTGCATTATCACTTACGTAATTTCATCGCGGTGGGGGGGGGGGGGGGGGCTGGGCGCGGGAGGGGCCGTCAAAGACTTCCGCGATAATAACTGTTTTCGTGCCGTATTCTGCATTTCGATGCGAGCAATTTAATTAACGACACGAAGCTTCGCGGGCAGCTGCTTTATTTACAGCGATAGCCCGTGCTACACCTGACCCGGTCCGAGTTACATATTTATAGCGTTGCATCGGTGTCTCGCGTAGGCGATCGAATCGATTCGCCGCCGCGATGCCGGTGCGTTGGTCCGGAAACGTGCCGTAATTCCCTGGCGAAAGGGTATCAGGTATTGCGGATTTTTTTCCTCCGCTCCTTAAACGTCAGTTATTTCCGGCGAACGGTTGTTTCTGCGCGAGCAACACTCGCCCAGCGACCGATCGAATCGAAATGACTACGTTATCTAACGCCGAATGGAGCTGCTTGACGAGCCACGGCGCGGGCGGCACGAATACCTCAAAATTCCAACACAGAGGGTGTCAGTTAACCCGACTGGCGCGATAACGCAAAGGTACACCGTGTATCTGGTGCGCGACCGACGAGTCGCTCGTTGGATTACGAGTGGCGCGAGTTACAGCAACCACCAGCCCGGGTTACCCGCGCACAGCCGATGTCGGGGAATCGCGACGGATGCGCGCCGTGCACGTACGAGCGCCACTCTACGCGCCCCAACGTACCTACACACGCGCGCGCGCTGCCAGAAACGCGAGAGAGTGTATCGCGGTGACGCGGAGCGGTTGCTCGAAAGCCGCATCGTCGGGCAAACACACAGCCCGGCTCCCCCCGTGGGGGTGAGCGCGCCCTCGCTCCCCGCGTTGGTCTGTCGTTCACGCGGCTCTGTAGTGGAATAGGCGGAGAAGATATGGGGAAAGAGGTGGGGTCAAAGGGAGTCAGAGGGGCCGCCCGAGCGAGTCTGTTAATTGGACTAATTACAGTAATTACTGAAAGTTTCAGCAGGCTACGAGCGAGCAAGACGGGAACACGGGGGGGGGGGGGCGTAATACGGCACCGGTACGACCGCACCGCCGTCTACGGTCTCGCAGTTCGGCTGCATCGCCGCCACCAACACCGTAACCCCCGACACCAACACCCCCGACGCGTCCCGACGCCCATCGAGCGCGTCCTGACACCGACCCGGGTATTAGCGATCGCGCGCACGCGAGTACGCGGGGAGTGGAGCACCCTTGTGGCTGGATACGCTTGTTTTCGTATTTAACCTCCTTCGAGCGGTGCGCACCCGACGACGCTGCGATCTTGCCATCGCTTTTCCAAACTCCCCTTCGACACCCGTAACCCATTATCCCGAGACACGGGGGTAGGTAGGACGGGGAGAGGCAGCTTTGATCGAATTAGCGATTATCATTTGATATTTAGGGGACGTTACAGCCCTCCGTGCGGGGGTCGATCTGCAATGGGGATACGATAACCCACGGACGCCCCCTATCGACGATGGGAACTGGAAAATCGAACCCTCCAGGTTCTGAACCCCTCGGCAGCCTACATGTGACTCGGTTCCGTGATTCGATATATGTATACCGTGGAGGGGGATAAGTGATTTTCAGCACGACCATTTGTCAGCGCGTAGTTCATCTTTCTTTGTTGCTCTGGACATTCAACAATGTTATTCGATTGTATTGTGTCTGCGTTGCGGTTGAGTTTCCACGAAAATCGCAAATGAACCGGCGAACGAGGCGGTCCCGGGCGTTGAAAAGGAATTAATCATAACGAGGGATTATTTTGGCGGTAATTAAAGAGTGGGAGAGTCCTCCATTTATAATCGACAGGCGGGAAATGTTTCCAAGTTTATAACGGCGGATGGAAACGGGCACACCTATATACCGCTGTCTGTCAGCGAACGGTTTCGTTCCCCTTCATTTAATTACTCTAGCGCCGGGGAGAGTCGTGTCTATAATAATTCAAAAGCTTATCCCGCGAATTGAACGTCGACGATTTAAACGTGCCCTGAATTCAGCGGAACGAAAGCGGAATGAAGCGATTGCGGCGAAGGTTTTTTCGCGCGGATCTTCCCGTCTTTCGTTGAGCTGCAAGCACAACGGGATAGTAGGAGCCTCCGGATCGATATAAAATAACGCCTCTATTCGGGGCATTAACGGAATTTATACGAATGAACGGACCGGGACGGTCAGCTTTCAGATAATCGCCGTCACGATTCAAAGTTAGATTCGGGCTGCACGAAAGTTATATCGGTAATGTAATAATATTAGCGTTCCGTTGCATCTGCGGGCGCGTTTCTGTTTCCACAGGCTGCATATATACCTACACCTACATTTCTGGTAACAAATGTTCCGAGATAAAATATCGCGATAAAGAAGTCCGACAAGCGGAACGTGTCACTTTCTCTTTCGTGATAGAAAATATAGCCGACACGGGCGATACATTTCGCAATGATATCACGATCGCCGCGGCCGTTATCGGTGTAATATTTAAACATTTTTGAAGCTACCTAGAAAACAAAAGACCGCTTCACGACGGTGTGGCTGTGAAACGAAGAAACGATTCTACTCTCGAACGATAAATTATGAACTGGACAATTTAGGTGTGTACGTAGGAATATTTCTAAAGAACAGCGTTCATCTAACCGGAGGATGGCGTTCCATAGAACGCGAAGAAAAAATACAACAGGAAAACAAACCGCTCGACTCTATTAAATCCAGCGTGGAGAAATACGCGTGGAGGACTCCCTTTCTACGCTTCGTATCGGCATTCCCCGTGTTCTCGTATCCTCGCGGAATTTCGATAAGCGCGATTCGATATCCCAGTGTCGTTTGTAGCACACGGAGCCGATCCTATTCAGCGGGGCGTAATACACGGGGGACCGTGCTTGTTATTTTTCTGAGGATCTGTCAAGAGGGCGGAAACGGGATCGAGAGCGCGAGAAACGCGGTAGGGGGGCTTGGGAAAGATGGTGGCGTAGCACGAGACGGTCGGTCCTCTCGCAATCTCGTAATATTCCCGAAGGATCGCGCGATCTCTGAAATCCCCCGGGATTTCAGCGAAATAAAGGTCGGCTTGGCAAAGGGATGAACGGAATGGCGATGAAGCCGCTGTGTACACACGTAAAGGGCGCTCATCGGGTTGTTCGCACACGCTACACGAATTATGTCCCCCACTTTTTTATGAAACGCATTTATCGACCTCTATCGCTTCCTGTTGAGAACTGTACAGCTTGAGGAGCGAGTAACCGTATTCGCTTTAAGAGCAATCCCAGTCAGAACTTTGGGATTTTTGGTAGACTTTGCTTTCTTTTGTACGTGAAGATACTTTCAACGAAGCAAGTTGAAGTTATTCGGTTAAAAAAATAACTGCGCGATTGGGTAAGTCGGTGGTGCACGAAGGTTTGGAGCCTCGAATACGCGTGCATGCAGCGATCAAGAGGTAAGCGCGTGCCTGCGAGAGCCGTCGGGGCGAGATCAGAAGGTACACCAGTGCCTGGAGGGGTGGAGTGGCGACGAAGTGGTGTGAGATTAAAGACAGCGAAAAAAAGAAGACAAGAGAGGCTGGAGATAGGTGGGCAGAGGGGCAAAAAGCGGGGAAAAGGGGACGGTTGGTTTGGAGAGGAGCGAAAGAGAGGCGATCGGGGGTGGAGGGGATTGCGGAATGGCCGAGGTTGCCTGCTGCCGTCGTGATAAAAAGTAAATGAGGAACAAAGGTCCCGCCTTTAGCGACCTGAGAAGGGTGGAAAGTACAGGGGCAGCAGGGGAAGAGAGAGAGAGAGAGAGAGAGAGAGAGAGAGAGAGAGAGAGAGAGAGAGGGTGGGTGAGAAAGAGTTGCGGGGGTGAAGGAAACGGGAGGAGGCTCCGACCGTCGGCAGACGTGCTGAGAATAATGCCGACGGAATTACACGGCTGGTAGGGAGCCGGTTGGTAGCTACGTTAGTGGATCGACGATGCTGGAGGGCAGGAAAATCGGGGAAAATTAATTGATAGAGCCTACACAGGTAATTAAGTTTTCAGGACGCCTCGCCTTTGCTCGTGTGCCCGTGCCGCCTACACTTTCGCAGAACCTCGCCGCTCGTGATCCTCTTTCCTCGATCGTCCCCTCGCCCCCTTCGCCCCTCCCGCTGTCGCCCGACAGGGTGGACACCCCTCTTGCCTCCTCGTCCTCGTTGCCTCGATAAATCATGGGCCGTTCCGTGAACGGTGCCTCGATCGAACGACTCCTCTCCGTTGATTTTTATTGCTTTCCCGAGTCGCGATTTATTTCACTTCGTTACGCCGATATCGAAAGTTGTTTGCCGCCCCCGGAGCCTGCCGTGTCGTGGGGATAGGACGATAGGCGGGAGGGGGGGGGGGAGGAGGGCGAGAGCGTAAAAATTTCGCACGCCCGACGCCCACGCGACTATTCTCTCCCCCTCGATGATAATCTACGGGAACGTTATTCCGGCCGCGCGAACTCCGTTCCAGGGGATATATATCTTATCTTCATCTCGGCCTGTTCGTGCCGCGCCGTCTTTCGGTGCCCCAGGGGCCACCGTTATAGATCGTGACGGCCCTGTCGATAACACTTTCCGGCTGACTGGCCGTCAATGATGTTCCATTTCCGCTTCGCGTGATGCGTGAGTTTGCGCGGCCTGGTCGGGGCCGCGTCGGCATAATCACTTGCGTGCATGCGTATACAGGTCCCGTCAAGTATCGCGGGTCACGCAGCTTGAATGTTTAACAACGACCTTTCGCCACTCCCCGCTTCCTCTTTCAGCATGAATCGCGACCTTCTGCTGGGAGTTATCGCGACGGGCGGGGATTGCAACGGAACTCTGTACAAAGG
The DNA here is from genome assembly GCA_929108735.1 of Andrena dorsata. Classification (NCBI taxonomy): domain Eukaryota; kingdom Metazoa; phylum Arthropoda; class Insecta; order Hymenoptera; family Andrenidae; genus Andrena; species Andrena dorsata. The sequence goes on along the minus strand of OV815488.1, from coordinate 76,411,832 downwards.
TCGTGCCGCGTTACTTTCGATTGTCCCCCCCGGAGCGCCATCGTTCCTGGAACGCCCCGTAGCTCTCGCGTTCACTCGCCGGTGCACGATGCACGGGGCGCAAACGAGTTATACCAATTTGCCAATAATTGTTGCAGTTATGTTAATTCTCAATCAGTGGCGCCGAGCGGCTCGCATTCTCGCGTGCGTGTCATGTAAATTCGCTCTCCCCGTTCCCTGCATACGATCTGAAACGGCGAGCGACAAAAACAGACGCGACGGTGAGCGGGGAGCCGAGGGAGCGCGAATGGCGACGGGACGGACACAAGGGCGGAGGGAAACGAAACGTGGAAACGCGACAGAGGGACAAGAAAGCGGAGGTAAAGGGACAAACGGGTAGGGCCGGAGGGTGGGTGGAGAGGAATCGAATCAGAGATTCGAATAATCGTGTATCAACGATTAAAGCAAACCCACCGGCGACGTTGATTGTGGTCCGTCGGATTGATTTATCGCGCTCGCCAGACTGGGCCGCGTCCCAATGGCGTCCCACTCGTTTCCGCTTTAAGGACCGACCGTGGCACGTCCTTGGCCGTACAATATCCGCGAGAGGAGAGGACACCGCACTTTATAGGTGTTTTACGGCCCCCGATACCCGCTCGAACGGAAAGAGACATACGGCAGGCTGCCAATAGCACGGGAATACCAATGGCGAGGATAATATTCGACGTGCCGGAAAATTCGGACGTCGAAAGAACTTAAGAGGGGCGTGAAATTTACGAGCCGGCAGTCGCGCACCCGGAATACGCTTTTGAATGTTGAATCGCATCTCGCCATCGACGGCTGACGGTTACCGCACACCTTCCTCGGAATCGTCACGCTCCCAGTATCTGGGTTATTTCGAATGGCTGTTCGTATATACGCGATAAATCGGATGCTCGGCGCGGCGGCGCGATACCGAAACAAAAAGCTATGGGCAAGTTGCTTCTGGATATTGCATCCGAAACTTCTTGGATCTGATTGGGTGGGCGAAGGCTTCTCCACCTCTTACCCCTTCATGGTCACACCTTCTTGTAGTAAGGTAAATTCGGGTAATAAGGCCCACCTACGGTTCTATAATTTTTTTTAAAAAAACGTGAACATATTTTTGAAAACGTTTTTTACAGAAATCTATGGACATTACACTATACACTGTAATATTTGTAACAATATATGAACATAATATATACGGCAATTAATAGGATTTTGAAAACCTTGTACACGGGCCTTATTTCTTGTAGTGCAGGTAATAAGGCCCACCTATTTAAAATGTACAATTCAGGCAAAAAAGGCATCTTCGATCTCAAGTGTGAGCCCAACGCATTCCTCGTGTATCCAGTTGAGACACATGACACACTGTCGCATATCTGTCTTGAATGCAGTTCTGCATAATTTGCAAAACCAACTGTCTGCAGAGTTGCCATCCACGTTTTCTCTGGAGGTGGATGGCATGGGCTCTTGTTCACACGCTCTTGTCTGTTTTCATCCGGTTGAAGTGGTAGGTACGTGCTTTCGAACTCTTCTCAATATCGGTCCTGCTTTGAAAAAGGCAAAGCCCACTTAATATTTTAGTGGGCCTTATTATCTGCTTTGTCACTTCCTCATTGCCGAGGTTATATGTAGGGTGAAAGCACTAGTAGTCGACCACCCTCTAGTAGTCGACCACTTTTATTGTTTAGCTTAAAGAAATAAGTACTGAAATAAAGAATTTATTAAATGACAATTTTATATTATATTTTGAATTTCTAACTTTACAATACGACAAAAAGCGCCCGTCATAGGTAAAAAAAATAAATGCTTTTAAAGAGATTTGTAAACTGATTTTGATTCTACATGTGCCACTGCTGTTTTCTAACACGAGAAGCATAAGTGTGCTTTGAATAGAAACGACAAATGTGATTCAGTTCTATACATTTTTTACTGGAAAACTATGCTATTTCACTGAAAAAGCATCAACAATTTGATATGCGCTTCAAAAATTTAAAAAAAATGGGATAATTTATTTATATATGGGAGGTCGGTAACTGGATCATCATTCCCTTTCAATTTTCAATAGTCGACCGCAGCGGTCGACTTCTGAAACTAACTGCATTCACAATGAATGCTAAAAGTCGACCACATATTAAACTATATAATTTTTCTTAATTTAACCTCAGAAACAAAATGACAGAAACGAAATTTAACTCACATTTGAACTATTCACATAACCTATTTTGAATTTTATATTAAAAGAAGGTGGTCGATTACTAGCTATTGGACCGGTCGACTTTTAGAGTTAAGCGGTCGATTATTAAAGCATTCGGACACTTTATTTTTAACGTTAATTATTTATTTTCTCCGAACTTTCCTACTAACACAAAATATTTAGTGATATATTAAATACATTTGAATTACTTCGATACATTTTATATATTGATTGATTTTATAACATTGATTGTTTATTTTTTTTCAGAACTTTTCATTCGAGTTTAGCTTTAAGTGGTCGACTACTAGTGATTTCACCCTATGTTAAACGTGCACTTTACAAAAATCATCAATTTTTTGGAAATATATGCCAACATATATATTTATACAAACCTATAGTTGTACAGTAATTGGATAATACGTACTCCTAATACAAAGCCAAGAAACCAACGTAACTATAACTGCAGCAACATTTGTTGAAATATTTGTTGAATTTTCAGCCCGCAAATGTTATATTAATCGCGTGGGGGTTCTTTGAGTTACATTTCATATGTAGTAAAAGCAATAGATGGCATTAACAAGATTGTGGATTGACCTACCAAGGATAAATTACAGAATGGCCTTATTACCCCAACTTCCTTAGTCCAGTGAAATTAGGTCAGTCTGCGGAATAATTTCCAGCAAGCTACCTTTTGGCATGGGCCTTTTATTTTGTCGTTTTAAACACTATATCAAAAGTCAGCATTGACCCGACATCCGCTAAATATTTTACAGAGGGTTGAAGGTAAAAAAAACTGTTTTCAGCGCTGGACTATAGTCACAAATTGATTACACGGGGTTCACTGCACCCCAGCGTCATTTTTGAGTTACAATTTTCGTATAATTGAATTTTTTGGCTTTGAAGTGCTACCTAATCGTATATTCGTAATACTTGTACAATCATGCTCTGATGATCTTTTTCTAGAAATGTAAATTTTAATATGATGAAATTTATAGTTGAAAAAATAATTGTGGAAAGAGCGACTTCATTTGTGAAAATAGATCAAACTCTTAAATTTTAAAATTAAGGTCTGAAAATTTACAGAAATATTGGCAAAGACATATACTTCTGTAAAAAAATTGCCCAAGGTGCGATACATCCCGCGTGACTACGAAGCGTTAAGGGTGGCAGATTGAAAGGAATGTAGATTCCAGGGATTGCAAGTAGTAATCCCGTGAATCGCTCCTGAAATGGTACCTACATCTTTATGACGTTGCTCGGCAAAGCGAAGCTTGGGACTCGTAGCGAGCGTACCTCGGTATCTATCAGTGTCCGCGAAGCAGCGCGCTAATTCTGGCGATGGGTACTGGAAGGAGGAAGGTAAAAAGACATCGGAACTGGGTGTCTCGTAATGATCGTCGGTTGTCGCGATTCTCCATTCCCCCCGCCACCCTCCCAGGCAATCCACGGGCTCTCGTAGCGGGCCTCGAGTATCCAGGTTTACACCCCCATAAAAGTTTCATAGCCCGTTGGCATATTCCGCGTCCACACGTCGTTAATTTTAGAGAGCCGGGCGACACCGCTTTATTTTTATCGACTGACCTCAACACGATCGTTAAACCCCCCCGCGAGCACGGCTGTTTTTCCAACTTCCATTACTTTCGCGATGGCAGGGGTGACGAGGGAACGATGGGACGTGGCACGGGACCGCTCTTTTGTCGGCACGCCACTCGGCGTACGCGATGGGCACAAGGAACGGAGTAACTACGAATTAATCCAACGAAACGTTCGTTCAACCAGGTATAACAGCCGCGGTATTTCCGGTATACTTCGATGCAACATGATATAGAGAATTGAACTAGAACTGAGATGAATTGATGATGATAGGGGAGGGTAGGATTAAGGGGATTGTTCGTGGGCGCCGCGGTGTTTCAGAGGATGAAAAGCTTTGGATTTAGTGGAAATATTTAGATACGGTAATAGGGTTGGTACGCGGTACGTACTACGTACACGCGCCGCGCAAACTATGCTCCATTTTGACGGGCCCGTTAATGCGCGGATACTATCTTGCAAATTAAATTACTCGGGATCGGGGTGGACGCGTTACTTAAAGCCGCTGGCCGGGGGAAGGATAAATTAAACGTTCCGCAGGCTTGCGTCTCGGACGAACGAAACAATCGCGCGGACGTACCGTCTATTTGCATAATTACGCGCGCGTCCGTAGGAACCACGCCGCGGAGTCCTGTGTCGAATTAATGGCCGCGCACGTCGGATGTTCATTTTCGAAGAAGCTCCGCCGCGGCAAACAGGGCCGCGGCTCGTCGCGATAATTACCCTGCAGCCGCCGCGTTTCAGCTATTACGTATTCATTCGCCGCGCTGGATCGAGCGGTTGAGCGTTAAAACGATAACGGGGAGGGGCGGTGGCGACCAATCGTCGCTCGTTACTGCCACCGCATTTGCATAAGCCGTCAACTTATCGCTGTGCCGCGACTTTGTTAATCGCGGGCAAGGGGCGACAGCTTCTCCACATCCAGGGTAACCGAACCTCGTAAAAAAGAAAGTGTCCATCCGGAGGCAGGAGAAGATGACGTGACCGACTATGAAAGAACGACAACCCCGCGATGACTTGCCACCGGAAAGCTGGGACCGCGACTACGGAAGCCGCGTCGCAGCTGGCGGACATGATCAAAGGACGAGCGACGATGACGACAAGGTCGGCGACAACAACAACGAGAACGACGACGAGCAGGATGGATCGTCGACAGGGGGATGATCGCGATTCACTCGGTTGACGTGGACGTCGATGGTGGGCGTGTCGACCGTGGGATGGCAACGTGTCAATTTCGAGGAAACAGGTGCTCGACGCCTCTGTGACAGCATGTTCGAGTTGTGCGCGGGGGGTGATCCAGCTAACGGGGGGTTCGCGCCACGGACAGACGAACGGACGGACGACGGGCGGATGGTACCGTGTGTGACCTTTCGCCCGTGTGCGCGTGTGCACGTGACCGTGGTGGCCTCTCTGTGCGCGTGCACCTACGTGCATGTCCGCCGGGTGCGATGGAAGGGAGTAACACGGGATCGCGTGTTGAACATACACACAGTTAACGCCGCGCTCGACGGCCCCCGGACGAGCGGGGACGGAGAGGGGGAGGTGGTGGTGGGGGGGGGGGGGTTAATGTCGGCTTTCCGGATGTTGGCAAGGGTTGGTAATAGGCCACCAGCCATCCCTGCCAGAGTCCCACGCTTACGGTTTCTCGTTGCTACGCCCGAGAGCAGCAACCCCGCTCTGCGCCCGCGTGATTGTATCAACAGCCTCATCAGGCTCATCCCCCACACCGCTGCCCACCCTCCGCCGTCCCTAGCCTACTCTGCGCAACTAGCGCGACTCTCGACCGCCACCTACTGCTACGCCACCCTCAACCCCTGGAATTTAACCTCCGTGAACACGGACAGTCAGCCAGCCAGCCAACCAGCAAACCAACCCCGTCGCGCGACGATTATTAATTACAGTGAAGCCGGCCGCCTTCGCGGCAAGGATCGCTGCCCCCTTGTCCCGGCCGTGGATATAATGAACTTCGGCCTCGTTTCCAACATCCGTTTTCCTCCCCGGAGTGTGTAAAGCCCCCGATACGTCTGCGGGATTTTTCCATACGGCGACGTGTACCGTCGGGGGCTATCAACCCTATTGCCCACCGTATATAACCGATTGGAAATATGTAGCAATCAGAGAACTTGAAATACCTACTATACCTACTCGATGAACACATGCCTACTTCACGCAACCTATGTATCCTGCAAGCTAAATAACCAAAGTTCTAGAAGAGTGCGTTCACTGTTCCTTCCCCGAACGACCGGTTACGGGGGTACATTGGTAGGTAGGGGAGAGTTGGCTATATCGTACCACTTAAGACATTTTACGTTGTATTTCATATTTGGTACTTATTTGAACGCAAATAGCTATTGGATATTGTAGCTTGCTCTTTTAGGCACCTACTATTATATGCGTAGCTTTTTGTTCAGAACAAATTAATTTGTTATTAATCTTTTTGTCACATACTGTAAAAGGTACGATTTAGGCAACCGGTCTTCTAAATCGTACCCCTCGGATTCCAAAATCGTACCTCCACTAAAAAATAGTATCAATAACGAATAGAGAAGAAAATATTTAACATAAAGTAATGATTATTATATAGTTACATATACAAATGTTTATGGACCACACACAGGCCGCAATAACCTATGTAAATGATATATGTACATAACCTATAAAACATTCGAGTTGTCAAATCCTGCTGGTAGGATTGTAGTGGCATGATTTTGGAAACATGATGAATTTATTTATAAATATCAATTTAAACTTTATAATGAATGTAATATGCACTTAAAATGAATGTAAAATATTCTACATTAAACCTGCTTTTAGAAAAATACAAAAATACGGGACAAAATTGTATTGTTTGATTATTATCAGCTAAGATAAACTGGTAAAAAGTTACATCAATCATACCTGACTTTTTTAAATGTTTATAGCACGCATAAAATAGGATGTAGGGTAACGCATACATTTGTTGACCCCTATACAATGATTGACCCTCTTCCCCAAAAAGTAGGAAGTATAATATAATGCATTTTTTATATGATAAAATATAATTATATTTGGAACAAAAATATCTGGGCTATTGAAATATAGATATATTTTATTATATAAAAGAAGTATTATATTATATTTCTTACTTTTTGAGGAAGGGTGCCAATCATTTTATAGGGCTCAACAACTGTATGCGTTACCCCAAGCTCAAAAGGTTTCGTTTCTATTTCTTATTTCACGTTGACTTGATATATTTATTATCAAATGTTGTTTACATTCATTAATTACTGAGAAACTGATGTGGTGCGATTTGGGTGACCAGTACGATATTGGCAACCCTCCCCTATCCTGCAACCTAAATAACGAAAGTTCTAGAAGAGTGCGTTCACTGTTCCTTCCCCGAACGGCCAGTCACGAGAGTACATTGGTAGGTACACAACGCCAGGCGAGCCATGGGAAACGTCCCAGAGGATTTTACGATATTACACGTCCCGGCGTTTCCACGCATCCCGGGCTGCCACCTAACGAGGCCCATTGCCTCGAGGAGAAAAATAAAGGAATCGAAACTACCTGGCTCGTGCGAACGCGGATGATGATCCACGATAGGTCCCGAGCCGGTAGCCATAAAGCCGATGCGGCGGATAAGGCGTAAGGTCGGGATTAAAAATTCATTCGAGCAACACGCGAGTCGGCTGCGCGCGGCGGGCGATTTCGATCGGCGGAAAGTGCACGGGGCCGACGGTTGCCCACGGCTTTGCGCGCCGTCACTATGGAATTAAGAAAACATGACTCGACCCCCCCTTATTCGATTTAATGCGATTGCCTCGAGGCCAAGGGGATTCCCTCCGCGGCTGGGTAGGGTGAGCGCGAAGGGTGTGTATCGAGAGGGGCCACGTGTTTGCGGATGCGGCCTAGGGGGCTGAAGGAGGTAATGGATACGAGAGAACTCGTCGTGCTATACATTTGATTTTCAAGGGGCTTCTCCCCTCATGGGAGGCGGGCGAGACCCGGGTAGAGATTCACTTTCTATTTTATATGGACGGCGACTACGACGGAACCTCCACCCGTCACGTACTCTGCTCTTTTTTTTTTGTTCGACGCGACTCGAGCAACGCGAAGGGGTCGCCCCTCCGGAGGCGAAGTGAACGAGGCCCAGAGGAGCGCGCAGGAATCGATAAAAATTCGATCGAGGAAAGTGCTGCGAGGATAATTAACCGCGGGGCACGGAACCGTTCTATCCGCGATCGCCCAAAACACCCCGCGGGCAACGCTGAGGCACCAACATTCCCGGAGGTAATGGCGCTGTTTCATTCGGAATCGCGGAAAGATTAATATCGTTTACCGTTAGGCGGCCGCTAGCTATTGTTCCACTTTCGGTGAGAGCTAGTCCACTTGCGGTCACGGGTTCTCCCCCCCTCTATTCCGCCCCGGGTTCCGGATTATCGCGCTAATTTCGCCCCTGTTCGCGAGTGGCGCTAATTCTCTGTACAGACATGGATGAAGTCGCCGTAAATAATGCTCCAGAGCAATATGATAGCGCGGGGGAGCGTAATGGCGTTACAGGAATGCGGAGATCCAGAATTACCATTATCCGACAGGCGCGTGCTGTTCAGGAAATTGTTCCGTTATATCTCTGAACAATGCGGAGGTAGTGAATGATAGGAAGGGTGTATTTTCCTCGGCTCCGACGAAACTTAAAAAGTACTGCGCCAAACTGCAGAAAAGCTGCGATCGATGGAATCATTAATTAAGAACGTAGAATAAACGGTAAAACTATCTTGCCCGTTGACCAGGGCGTATTAATTTAGAAATAACAGGCGAATAATATACAGCGGGCGGTCGTTCCGGCGGACCTCATTAATCGCGAATCCATTAAAACAATTAATTAAAGTAATACAACGACTGATGCGATCCGACAAACATTGGCCAGATTAATATTAAATATAAACATGACAATAACTGGCGGAGAGGGTGCCGGGGGTGGTGGCGGCGGAGTGGTGGCACTCGAGGCACGTACACACGAGCCCTCCTCTCCCGTCGGTTATCGTGAAATTTGATTGCATCGTACCAACACCCATCGGCCGTCCTTCTGCTCATCAGACCGCAGATATGTATCCGACGAAGGGGAGCTCGATGAACGTCAGCCCTGAAAAGCGGAAATGGCCGCTGCACGACAAATTGCCTGACGATTGGCCTCACACGAGGGGAGATCGTGCGCGCGGACAGAGAGAAGCTTTCGCGCCCGCCAACCTTTCCGTGCCTGCGACTCATTAATTTCGCCCCCGGGCATAATCGGCCCCACCGTGGCCGACGGGGGGGGGGGCAGGCGTAGGGGAGGGGAGCGGGGCAGAGGAGGCGATGAGAGAGGCAACGAACCCTCGAAATCGGCGACACCCTCGAAACCGGCACGAGCAAATGATAATTAACGGTAAATTACTTTCCTGAACGGGGTATTAAGCAACGGTCTCCTTGTTGATCCCTCCTGGCCCCGAGCTCACCCCCGGCTACGGCTAATAAGCGGCGCGAACTTTAATTAAAAAGTAAACTGCGCACCAAGATAGGGCGCGAGGGGGGGTGGGTGGGTGGAGGGGTGCGGGCTCACCGACACGAAGTATCGCAGTAATTTCTTCGGCTGAGATATCCGGGCCTGGTCTTATCGTGCCGGGGAATTACTATCTGCGCGTGTAAACGGTGCGAACGCATAAGGTCCGTTTCTAGAGACGGGAATCACTCTAGACAAGATCGTAAGCGAACATGATATGCGGGGAATCTTGCATAGGAATCGGCTTCGAAGGGCTCTCGTAACAATAAAGATGATGTACATAAAGTCGGCGACGATACCCGCCCCTATCGCCTGTTAAAAGCGTCTTTGCGCTGCAGACGCGTTTTTCTTGATAAAGGAATTCCCCTCAACGGCACGTAAATCACGAGGAAACCCCGGGCCGGCGGCAATATTTCGTTATGAAATTTCAAGCTGCTCGGTGCTGCGGAAGTGAACGCGCAACTTCCGCCGCGTCGTTCCACCCGTCTGCTATTTACTTTTACAATACCTCCTGGCGCGCGTGTTTTATCGCGGCCAGAGAATCCATCGTGCACGGCGCCCCGATCGCTCCAGATACCATATCGAACGAGAATTCTTCTGAATAATTCACCGCCCGTATCGGGCGATGCCGCTCGACGACGACGAATTGTCTCCCGTGAAGCTCGTGCTACCGGGCGGGGTAGAGGCAAGGCCCGGTGGGGAGAGGGGGCACGGTATCGAAGCGGTGGCCAGATTTCAAGGAGGGTACCACCCAACGCCAGACGCCCACCCCCGTGATTTATTTTCAGACCAGACTGTACCTCTTCCCTGCCCCCGTGCCCTGGGCCCGCGCTTCGGCGCTATGGTGCACGAGGTAATGAAGTGGCAACACGGCGTTTCCAGGGGTCGAGAACGGGGGTGAGATTGATACCTCCAGTCACGTCGGGCGTCGAGGAGGGGATGAAGTGTCGAGAAACCGGATCGACGACGCAGGGGGGGGGGGAGCAAAGTAGAAGGAGGAGACTGGCGGGCAGGAAGAGGTAGAGCCAGGGAGCAAGGGCTGAGCGAGAGAGGGAAGAGGCGAGGGTGTGGGTAGATCGATGCAAGTGGAACGATGGGGGTAGGTGAATCGCAAGAAAGGCTCGAGGGTGGCTTTGCTCGTCGAGGAGGGTTGGAAACGTTTCGCTCAGTTAGATACGCCGTATCTCACCGCGACGGTGGCTGCCGCCGACTTCCGTGCACTAATTAAAGAAATTAGGAAGGGAGAGATAAATTTTTGCCCTGGCCGGCACGGGGGTCGGCTGAAGATGGAAGAGTGGGGAGGGGCGGGGGGGGGTGAGGCCGAGTTCTTCTTTATTGCCGCTAACCTAATTGAAATGAGTGGCGCCCGCGAGAAGGAGAGCCCGAATCGGATGAAGATCCAATCGCGACGGGAATGTACGAAGTGGGGGGGGGGGGGGGTGGGGGGAGGGAGTCTGCTCTTCCTGTTTTTATCCTCCTCCAGCCACTTTCCCCCTCACCCTCTCCCCCTGTCTGTCCGATCCCTTTCGTTTCGACAACGATCGCCCGACCTCCAATTATGACGAACGGCTCCACGGTGGTTATAATTAATCGTAATGAACCGGCTTTCGTGCTAATTGTCCCGTGTTATCTACTCTGAAAGCGTCAAAAGAGCGCGAACGGAAGATTAAACGCCGGCGAATTATCGGCCGGTTATCGTGAAATCGGAAACACGGCTATTCCCCTCGGTTTTACGCCGGCGAAACTCTGCTTGGCCGGACTGTACGCGAATCCACAGATTTCGGATACCTAATTAGTTTATCTGGGAATAATCTTGTACAGTTAACGTGGCGCCAACCCGGGGAGCCAGTGAACCCACCCTCGTCTAACTAAATTCTAATTAAGCGACCCTCCTGGAGAAACTGTTCGCTCCCCCCCCCCCCCACCTCCCCCACCTTCTTGTACACGCCTTTGCTTACGTGCTGTGTCTGCGAAGTGTATCTACTATCTATAGCCTGCGATGTAATCCCGTGCACCGGGGATAAACTCGGCAACGGATGAAGTAACTTGCTGTTTAAACGAAAGGGGTCTGGCGAACTTACGGACAACTTCCTTTTCGCGCGTGCAGGTGTTTGGAAAATGTCTGGATCGTTGTTATCTCTATCAATAAGCCTTTTTCCACGATCTACAAGCGATATGTATCTAATGTTAGGTTGTTTACGCACGCAAATAGCACAGAGAAAGATATAAGGTATCCTGTGAGCTGCAGTAAGATTAATGAATACATTCATAAACTCCATTCAGAATGAAAACACGGAATCACGAAAAGCCTCGGGGAAACCAATGCCGAAACGTCGAACGATAATGGCGGCAAGCATAGCACAATGGATACCTTGACGCAATTAAAGAGCCATCCCGGGATTGAAGACATGTCCTCGCATTGTTCCCATTGTTCCCCCCCCCCCATCCCTTTCGTTTCTTTTTATTAATATTCCAAGCTCCGCCGACGTCGCGGAGTCGCATTTAGGCGGGGGGCCCTCGAACTTGACGAGTTCGAAGCTTGAAAACTTGTGGAGGGTTGGTATTGAGGGCGGCGCGCGGCGGGAACAGGGGCGGGGACACGGCCGCAAATGAATTTTTTCCGAGCAAACGAATCCTCGAGTGCACTCGACGCGGCTGCCTACACATAATGCCGAGCACCCTTCCACCCTGAAGAGGATGTTTAAAGGACTCTAGAACGCGACAATGGTGGCCGCGGTGATTCGCGGCAGCGCAATCATTGCCTGACGTGTATCGGATCGAGCCCGCCTGCTCGCGATCCGTTCGAAACCGTATCTTTAGACGGTCACGACTATTGTACCGCGACGCGGTCGAGCAAGAACCGCGAGTTCTCGCGATTTTCCGCTTCGCGGCCCGTCACCTTGTCCCCAAGAATTCCCGATTCCCTGTCCGCTCCCTAGGAGCAGTTGCGCAGCGCGCGCTTTCAATTGGACTCGTATAAAAATTGGCATTAAAGGTCGCCTCTAATTTTAATTGGCGACAAATTGAAGCGAAACAGACGTAGTGCTCGGTAGCGCAGCGTCGGAAAAATACCAGGGGCGTCGCTGGTTTTATAGGAGTGGGTATCGGGACGCGGCGTATTCGAAAGGAAAATTAAAAACAAACAATGCCACGTTGCCCAGCGACACATCAATTCCGAACTGATTCGCCCGCGCGCCGCGCAATAACTCTCAGTAGATACAAATTGCTATCGAACGCGTATCAGTTCGCCGCCCTCGATCATTTGACTAGCAATAAACCACGACACGAAGAGACCACGGCGTTTGAGCTTTTTTTCTCGCGAGCCCGCGCAACGAGCCACGCTGCCAAATAAATGGCTGGTATTTTATGACCGCGGCGCAATTTTTCCACGTTACAGGACAAAACGATCTTATCGCCCGGGAAAATTATCGAGTAGGTATGAAGGGATTTATGCGTGGCGCGCGATAGCCTATCGCGCGTTCCGAATTTGTAGCCGAAAGAGGCAGATTTTCTTAGATAGGTAGTTAGGGGAGACCGGGGCAAAGTGAGACGAAAAAAGCTTGAACTCGAATAAAATTTTTCCCTTTCGATAAAAATGTGTGGAAATAGATTTATAATATAATTTGAACGTTACTATTGATAAATGACGAATAGCAATACTTAAAATAAACTGAAAGTATATTAAAATTCAGTTTGTAAAGAAAATGCCAAAACTGACCACTTTGCCCCATAAACTACTATCCGGGGCAGGCTCAGATCTAGGGGGGCGCAAGTAGGGCAATTACCGAGAGCAGCAAAGAGTGACCCAAGAAATAGCCCCTTTTTCGTTCCATGATTTTGGACCTGAATTTTGTGCTAAATGATAGCTTATGACGAGACATCAATCACGACAAACTTTCAAGTTGGGGTGACAATTAGTTTCTGAGATATGGAAGGTGAAAGAAGTGAAAATTCATTAACGCGTCAGCCCATACGCTTTGGTGTACCGACAAGGACCCAGTTCCTGATCAGTTTAGTATCTAAATACCAAATAATACGTTTATCACGATACAAATTTATTAAAAAAAATTACTAAATAATTATGAAGTATTTTTAAATTTATACGCAAACATTTGATAGCTCATAGTAAAATGTTTTAGGTTGATCAGAAACTGCTCCCATTGCATCTTAAGTGATCAGGAACTGGGTTTGAACTTAGATTTTCAAAATTCACGAAAGAAAAATCAAATGGCCGATATATTAAAAACGCACCTACTACACAGACATTTATATTTCTTGATTTTTATTTTTTTTTTCGTAAATTTTGAAAATCTAAGTTCAAATTCGTTATTAGCAGTCAGCAAAACCCCTGGAAATAATTTTTTAAATTATCGGAATGACTTAAAGTCATTACTATACATCGAAGCGTACTTATAGGCTGACACGTTAATGAATTTTCACTTCTTTCACCTCCCGTATCGCAGAAACTAATTATTACCTCAACTTGAAAATTTGTCGTGATTGATGTCTCATCATAAGCTATCATTTGGCACAAAATTCAGTTCCACGATCGTGGGACCAAAGAGGGGCTAAAAAAGTCCTCATTTTTTAGTCACTCTTTTGGGGGCGGCACAATTGGTAGACAAATACCTACAAAAAGATTTACTCAGTGTGAAAAAATATATTTTAAAATACTTATTTATGATTCAATGCAAAGGGCGGCAAAAATTACGTTTGCCCAGGGCGGCGGAAGAGCTAGATCGGGCCCTGATTCGGTGTAGAGTGAGGTGCAACAAAATAAGAACTTTAATTACGGATATAGCGAAATATTAACCTCTTGCGCTGGAATAGCGCGTGTAGCATGGCAGCGTTTGGATTTTTAGCACCGTGGTTGTCAAAAACCGTGGCAGATTTTTCATCTCTTTGAGGTTAGATTCTGTTCCTTCACGCCGCGTGGTTTTCTAGCCAGCTGACAGGTTAGGATATTGCGCACATCACTTGCGCATTGGTTCTTTGCAGCCATTTGCAGCTCAGTTTACCCCAGTCACTTTACCCCGAATGTGTACTCACATCAGTGGAAAATTAATTATTTAATAATGTTAGTATTAATGTTTTCTCTAACGCGTGCACACGTATGTTTATAAGCTTGTTATAAACACACAGAAAAAAATTTGAGTTAAAATAACACATTTAGGACTCATTTATCCAAAAATCTAATTTGAAAAGAAAACCAATTGGAAGTATCTAAAACTTCATTTTTAATATTTTAAATGAACTTCCATTTTTCGATATCTGAATGTGCATAATTATCATTGTGGTATTACACACATTTATTACAGCACCAAAATTTGTGAATATATTCTATTGTTAAAGAATAAATTAAGAAAGTTCATTTTACCCCGAGGTTCACTTTGCCTCGGTCTGCCCTATAAATATAGATATTAAAAACCCCAAAGAATTAGTGAAAATTCTAATGACGTCTGCACTCTGCAGCCCCTCGAAATCCTCGTTAGAGTTCCCCGCGCTCTATTTTTCGCGCGAGGGAGCAGAAGACATCGGCAGATCACAGGCATCCGAATCATACCGCGTTACCGATAATCCGCGGTTGCTTGCAGATTCCAACGAATTTCAAGCCAGAAAAACACGGTATACACCCGTCGACCCTCTCCGTCAATCCGCCACCTCGGATTCCCAGCAACTGCAACGTGTTCTTCGGGCGTTATACTTGGACGGCGACACGGTGCAACAAAAAGGAGCCTGTCGTCGTTCGATTCCATCGAATCTCATCTGCCGAGGAGCTGCGAGCGTGCAAACGTAAAAAGACCTCCTTCGGTGTGTCTGCGGACTTCCGGACCACCCTGGGGATCGATTTCACGGCGAGCCAACGAATCTCTGGCTGGATTCATCGCCTCTCCCGCACCCCACCCCCCTCATTGCGGTCAGTTGCACCAGTTTCAAGGTTCACCGGAATCTCTCGGGGAATTGAAATATTCATATACGGGGGGAAGCGGACCCGCGCCCGTCCAAGATTCAGGCGGACGACACGTGCACCCTCTAATACGCTCGACCATCGCCACCCCCTCCCCGCTGACACGTGTGCATCATCACGGATATAGGTGTGCATACGTGGCCGCCGACGGGTATATACTGGTTACACGTCGGTCGGATTTGCATGTTATTCCGAAATCCTGGAATACGGTCGCGTCAACGGTTCTGGTGGATCTGGCGCGGCAGCGGCAGCTCGCAGATGCCGCGGACCAAGGATCCTGACCCGTGCCATTTCCGCTAACGAAGGAGGGGACCAGAAACGGGAACGCCTCGCTTTTAATGACTCGCGGGACAGGTTACGAGGTTGCGAAATCGAAAATTCTAAACGTTAAAAGTATCAGCGAAACGTGTAAACTGTTTTTACCAGGCTTGTTATACAACGATCGCAAGACGTATCGCGAGCGATTTCGAGGGCGCGCAGCCTCGCTGATCCCGGCCGGCAGATAACAGAGGCGAGCGTGGAACTCGAGGCGGGCATTTTAATCATCGGCAGTAAACGATGTAACGCGTGCGAATTACACGTTTCGCTTTGCCGGACGCCAGGGGAAACGGCGTTTCGCGCTCGAAATTGCGGACACGCTCCGGCGGGAACGAATCCCAGCCGGGGTTACGCAACAGCCGGCGATGTACCTTGTACTTTCACGTTGTAACGTCGGGCGGTTCTCGTCATTATCGTTCCAGCAAATATTAACTGTTTTCCCTCCTTCGATAACATTTACCTACCAGCTGTATCGCCGGTCTTAAGCGGCCGAGATTAGCAAGTGAACGCTAGGCGGGCGATTCCCAGCGGAAAACCGTCGTAAAAGGAAGCAAAAAGGGTGGGGTGTGGGCTGAGGGGGCTAAAGATTGCGCGAGTTTACGAGCTGGATACACGGAATTTCGCCTGTCACGGTCGCAATGAAACGCGCCTGATCGCGTACAGCCGCTCGCTTCGTCCCCTCCCCTCGGCCGACGTGGGTATTCTTTCCCCGCCGACTGTTCCGGTGGATCTGGATTAATGTGCGCGGCGAACGCGAGCCGTGATACACCGATGAAAAGATTTTCCGCGGCGGGTAATGCATTGCCTGCGAGCACGGACGAAGACCATAACGGTACCGCGATAATGACTCATTAATGCGCGAGATATTTGCAGGCGGGCCGAGGGAAGGGGTGCCACGGTTCCGCCGCTCGCGGATTGATTATCTCGCCGCTGTAACAGTCACCTGCAGGCGTAGACGATGTTTATAACTGCTACGTGACTGGCGTACGTGTAAGCATTACGCCAAGGCAATTAGGGACGCCCGAACGAAGAATTATCGTCGGCAAATATTTATGCCGCGGCGAACTATGGATACGCAGCCTTCGCCGATCGACGGCGGCGCGGCGAGATCCCAACGGCAGATAGAAAACGTTCGTAGCTCGCTCGACCGCGAAAATTCCTTGCGATGGTCCCCCCCACCCTCGCGAAAGGCGTTTTTCATTTGTTTGCACGTCGATAACGAGGCAGCCCGTCGCGTAAATTTTACGGGGGGCACGAACCGCCCCGGCCGCGCTTTCGTTTTTCCGCGCGTCACGCTCCAGCTGTGTACTTCTTTTTTTTCGCCATTCTATGTATTATTGATCGCGAAGTGAAGTTTCCGCGCGACTGAAATTCGCGATGACGACGGAGATAGCGGGCGAAAGAGTTGCGGCAGTTTTCGATCGGCTGGTGGATTGCAACCGTGAAGAATAGAAAGTAACACGATGAACATCTTTCCTTGTCAAGGTGCGGGAAGTGTGCGGTGCATTTGTACAATGATACATTGATGCGTCGATATATCAGTGCATTGATGCGTCGCTCTACCTCGACCCTTCAACTGTCAGTCGAATTCTACGCAGCGATCCCTAATAATTACGACACACCCGTAGATTGATCGAAAGGTAACGCCTGCGTGTAATGATGAAGCTGCAGGATTAACAGAAATATACTTCTACCTCGCAATCACTGTAAAGGTGCAAATCCACGACGAGGCAAAA
This sequence comes from Andrena dorsata, assembly GCA_929108735.1. Taxonomy (NCBI): domain Eukaryota; kingdom Metazoa; phylum Arthropoda; class Insecta; order Hymenoptera; family Andrenidae; genus Andrena; species Andrena dorsata. The sequence continues at coordinate 76,394,499 of OV815488.1, read as the reverse complement.
ATATCGTGTTTCACATGAAGCTTTAATCTCACGGGACAATAATTTAATTATTTTATTAATGTTTAATTATTAATTATCATTAGTTTCGTGAAAATACATTATTTCCATTATTTCCATTTAGTTATTGCCGAGACTTTTGCCGCATGATAAAAAAGTCTCACGTAAAATCTCATCGTGAATTCGCAATTTAACAGCTTGAGAACATCTTGTCAAGCTAATGCACATTCGAGCCTCAAAAATCGCTGTGAAACTCTAAAGGCATTATAAATTGATGAATCCTGCAGGCACGTGGAGTCTCTAAATAAACCTTAACTGAGTCCTGTTTGAACAACGTTTAATTCTGTCCAGTCGCAGAGTACAGAAGCTCGAATCCATTTTGCCCGTTCCCGAGCGGAGTTTTATCGGTGTCCTCCAGTCGTTCCGTACAAATTAAATATCGATTCTTTCGCGCTCATTAAGCGGCCGTAAAAAAGCGTTTCCATTAACGGAAGTGCTGTTGAAGAAGCGAAGCACCGTAGACGACGTCGTCCGGCGGGCACAAAGTGCTCTCGCGTTACGATTCCGTGCGACGAGCACCGCGCGAAATTACAAAGCAGCCGCGTCCGTGACTAACGAAATTAAAAACTGAATTCCCCCGTCGCGAGGCAAGCTTCCCCAGGCGCATTTAATGTAAACGCATCAACAGCCGCGAGCGCGGTTCCTCCGCACAGTCGCACGGTTTCTCGACCGAGACACACCGTCGCCGCCACGATTTTAATTAACCAAACTCTCCCACTCTCTCACCCTATCCCTCCCTTACTCTTTCTCTCTCTCTCCGCCTCTTCCCCGGCACCTGTTTTTGTCGCGGTTGCAAAAGGAACTGCAGGCAACCCATACATACACCTGCATCGTGTACCGACGAAAAACTCGCCCTTGTGTGCCGCGAATTTATGCGTGCGCCACTGGAAACGAGGATACAGATCGTAGCGTGTAAAGTGATCAAACGATGATACGTTTAAACGTAAAAGTCGGGAATATATGGAGGAAGCTTTGCAGAATGACACGGTACAAAGAGTTGTGGCGTTTAGAACGAAAACTGGAAGGGATCTTTATCCCTTTAATTGTAGCATTGTTCATAACGAACTACAGATGTTACTTTAGGGGGAACATGACAGTGACGGTCGGAAAAGTAACCTGTTTGTAAGAATTTTTTCAGGAATAATTTACGGTTTTCATATAAATTTTTTATTACCCACCTTTAGTACAATGTCTTAAGAGACTATAAAAAATAAATGAGTAGAAAAACATGCAAATATCATTTTTTTATGAGCTATATGAGTGTAGTTTCCATTGCACGTACAAATTTTTTCAGCGAAAACAAATTTTTTTAAATACACTCGAAAAACTGGCCATCTTGTTTGCGGATTTTCAAAACTTTATCTTCTAAAGCGCACCATTTTTACAAAACTAATTTCTTTAAACAATCGGTCTGTGCAACGGAAACTACACTCATATTGTTTATAAAAAAAATGAAATCTGATTTTGGACCTGCTGTTCCATATATTAAAATTGATGCATGTTTTTCTATATTCTCTTAAGACATTGTACTAGATGTAGGTAATAAAATTTTCATATGAAAACTGTAAATTATTCCCGAAATTTTTTCAGTGGTGTTCCCATTAAGCACCTACCCACGTATTCGTATTTTCACTTGAGGAATTGTAATTGTTTGAAGAAAAGCTAAATTTTCAAGCAGCGTACAACACGAAAGTGGCTATTGTTATGAATTCATGCGCATGCTGCTAACTTTTATACCTATCGCCGCCAAGTGTGCAAGGGGGAATAGTTTTGGGGCGCAGAGGAGTGGCGATAATTCGCAAATGGCTTGTCCTAATGGAACGCCGTCACCCATCCGTGAACCGAGCCACTCGTACGCCACTTCAGCATCAATTGCAATCAATTCCGAGACTTCTGTATCGCACGCAACCCCCTCGCGCCCCCTAAATTCGCCCCACGGGGTGCTCGAACTTCCTTGCAGCGCAATTAACTGGAAAGAGAGCTCGGTCGCAATTAGCAAATCTTACTACGCCCGGCGATCTATTATTCGCGCACACCAGGAAACCGGCGGCGCTACGAAAACGACCGACTTACACAGCCCCGTCGATCCCTCCAACTTTCTACGTTCAATTTAGCAGTCGGGAATAATTATCGAGATAATTTGAGGAGCTTACTTCCAGGTCGGCTCGAATCGATACTTTTCAAAAGATTACCCCCCCTGCAGAGGTTTTCTTGCTGCTCATTAAGATACCTACACATCTTCACTTAGAAATTCTACATTTATATCATGATAGATATTATTCCCCGAGCGAACGCCAGGGCGCGCCACAGTTTAATCGCGTGTTTTCTCAGCCAGCGATTTATTGGCATCAAGAGGCTCCGGCACTGAACCCCCTTCAATTAAAATCCACCACTCGCGTTTCACCCGCGTGCCTCAGTCCACCCCGGATCGGCCTTTGTTGGCCGCGTAAATGGCAACTACTGCCGGGATGACGTACAGGATCGTTCACAATAAAGACACCTGCTCGAGATCCCGTTTAAACGAACAGGGGACCGCATAAAGCCAAGGGGAACGCGTACGTCGCCGTTGTAATGGCCGCGTATACACAGCCGCGCACAGGCCTCGAGGAGGGCAGGAATTATTTTCACAAGTTCCGGGGCAAGCCCCTTTGTGGGCCTCTCGCGCGCAGGCAGGTGCTCGATCGGTCGTGGCTGAATTCCCTTTACGGGGCTCCCAGCGGCCTTCCATTACAGAAAAACGTCTCCATTCAAGAGGCGCGCGCGTTTAATCCAGACGCCGGTTTTTATCGCGGCTGGAAGCGGCGGATCATTTGTTTTTGCCCGGCCCACTGCTCCCGACTACGAGCCCAGAGGAATTCGACGCCCCCTTCACCTCTCCGCCCCTGTCTGACTTGTGCACGGGGATGGAAATCGAAAGGGGTTGGATGACTCTCTGCGGAGAAATGAGATGGTATAGCGGCCCTCTTTCTTTTCCATAGCATACCCGATTTCCGGGAAATTGACTTCGAAGCGTTCTCTCGCATGATTGAACCTCGACTTGATGAATCGGCTGGCGCATCTTTGCGGTGTAAGTACATTGTCTTTTGGCAGTGGCTTTGTGGAGAATTTCTGTGGCGATACGATCTGTATAAGCTTGACATTTGATATCGTCTGGGTTTCTCCGCAATCCATTGGGAATAAAAATTTGTTTCGGAAGTTGGAACTAGTTTTCCGCGAGGGATTACCGCCTCTACGGCTGCATTAAGTATGATTTCTACTCCCCGGCCGAGCTTGCGCGAAATTGGCGTCATTTCGCGTGAGAGCAAAAAGAGGTCAGGCACGAACAGCCGCCGCGGTGAGATCCGTTAATCGCCGCGATTAAAGCGTATTAGACGAGGAGAAACACACATAACTCGTGTCTATTAAAAATTTTTACCGCGCCTGGTCGGGCGAAATCGTTCGTTCCGCTCGGTCGATATAACGGACCATTAACATTCCCCGCTAATGGCGTACCCGGCCGGGCCGGCAATAATAAAATTATCTTAATCTCCGAAGTTCTCGACTGCTACCAGTATTTTCTCTGCCGTCCCGGCGGCGTTTCCCACTCGTCGGGCAACTAATTTGCCGCGTTCAGGAAACTGATTTCCCAGTCATATTCGGCCGCTGGGGGTTTCCCAACTGTAAAACAATTAGTAACAGCCAACGCTTGTGGATAGCGGTACCGGGTAAACGTATTGGTAGCAGGAAAGCCGAGAACATTTCACTCCTGGGTAGACAGTGCTGCTAACGTTACCATTCAAACTTTCAACTTATAAAAATTCCGGTGTTAATCTTGAACAATAAGTTGTATCTTCGTGTGATCGAGTTGAGAGACAGAGAAGAAGTTTATACCTAAGCAAATTAGTGCCTTATAGAGAAAAGAATTGATAATACTTATGTAGAAGGAATTGGTGTTTGCAGAACCTACCTATGTACCTTCGCGCGAAAAGATTAACTGCTCTCGATCCATCGCGCCGGGGTAAACGTATCTAAACCCATTTCCACCCTCATTCTCGAGCGCCCAAGGGTTTCGTACCCCCTTCAGGCAGTGCGGATACGCTTATAAAGCATATTTCCAGGGATCCGCGTACGCCGTGCTCGGGCTTAATACAAATCTAACCGAGCGTGGCCCCAGCTCGAGCCAACATAATCAAACTTCTTAGCTCGGCAACTGTCGTGATTCGTCTTCTTTTCCGCGTCCCCGGGCTCTCCGGTTTCCGCCGCGTTTCCCAACTTCCCCGTCGATTCCCGGTCCCTTTCACGGGGGTAAAGAAGAAAAAAACAGCGGCTAAGCAGAACGGTGCTCCGAGGTAGAGGGAACGGTCGGGATAATAAATCGCCCGGCGATGCGGAGGCAGACGATGTCGACAGATGGGTGGTGGAGCGGGGAGCGGAGGGGAGGGGTGGAAAACAGAAGAAAACAACGTTAAAGCGTGACAAAGAGAAAGCTGGCGCGGCCGGAGGGAGCGTGGAGGGGGAGGGGGGGATTGGAAAAGGGAAACAGGTCGAAGGGAGAAAGAAGGAGAGGCGACGGCAGCGAAAGACGCATAAACAGAGAGGGGAAAAAAGGCTCGCGGAGGACAGAGGGGCCCGTTCGAGGAACGAAGGAGACGAACGACTCGGGAGTAAGTCAGGGAACAGCAAGAAAAAGAGAAAAAAAAAAGAACGGCACGAGGGCGAAAAGGAGACAGAGAGCGAGGGGGAGAAAAAAGATATAAGGTCCGAAGTACCTGTATCCTGTTTGTTACAAGGCTCCCAGAGGCACGGGACGAGAGGGTTGGAGGGCGGGGGGAGGGGGGGCTGCGTGGGGCGAAAGGATAGGAGCAAAGGAGGCAGGTTTAGGCAGCTTTCACACTAAAGCCCGAATTTACGACAAAGGGGGCCCATTAACCCCGTGGCATCTCGCCTCGAAATTGACTTTGCTCCCTACCTGAGGTCCGCGCCGACGCGTGTTCCCGTCTCGGATGGAGGAGATAAAGGCGAACGGGCGCGGTGCCTGTTAAGGCTGGAGAAGGGAGGAGAGCGGCCGAGAGCCGACAACAACCACGATGTACCGTAAAACGAGACGATTAGCGACGTAGCAGTGAAAGCGGCTGGGAGAATCTTCGATTTCGAAAAACGAAAGGCAAAGGCGGGGTGGACGGAGGAGAGAGCAAAGGGGGCGCGGGGGGGGGAGGGGGGGTGTGGACTGGATTAAGGGGGCACGTGTATCCCGCTTCTCCTCGTTGTCAAACCTATCGCCGTGTAATTTATTCGAAACGAAAGGGAACGGCGCGAGAGGTTTATCTCGGGCCGCGTATAATATCGCGAGATCGAGCTGCATCGGGGAGACGGTGAGCCGTGCGCGTAGGTACACGCGTGGATACACACGTACGTACACGGTGCCCGGGTAGCTTTTCTAATTGCTCCCGTGCGCTGTTCAGCGCCGGCCCGACGTATAGAGTCGTTCCGATTACGTGTAACAGCTCTTTAACTCGGCCCGCTGTACAAATTCTACGCACTTATCGTATTTCATTATTGGCGTTTCTATATTATCGCGGTTATCTGGTGAACGCGCGTCTACGAGCCGACCAGCGCGTAAATACACCGCTCGATAAACGGATCGACACGTTCAACTCCCGCCGCTATCTCGTCGCGTTCGCGTCCGCACACATACGCGGGCGCCCTGGCGTACACGCACGCACAGGCCCGCGAAGGGGGAATGCTGGAAACGCGAAAAAGGAACCGATGCAGGTATGTATTCCCTTTCGTCGACCGATCGAAACCGTGGCCGTGGGGGAACGTCTTCTATCTCTTCGACGTGCACGATGCGTTGGGGGCGATAAGCGCGGCGCCTGCATGCAAAACAAATTCGACGATCGGCTTAGGCGGCCGCGACGAGCAAAGAGATACGGCCGGGGAGCTCGTCTGTCGAAAGTGACAGGCGACTTTCGAGCCACTTCTACCGCGATGAAGATGTCCCGATGTTTCTTATCCCCTTTTTCATTACCGTGTGTTGTTCCACGAGCTCTCTTTGCCTAAAACAACGGAATCCTAGTGGATTTTTTACGCGAGCCGGCACGATACATTGGAGATACAATCGTGGTTCAGGTGTCACGATCCTATTGCTTGAAGCCGCGGTGCTTTGCGGGGTTTGATCGAGTGTATACATTGGAATGGATCGTTTGCGAAGAGTAAGATGATTTTGAGATTTTCTTGGTCCGTTTCCCTGATCGGGGAACCGGAGTGCAAGTAGTTTAATGCGAGCAGGATATTATACGTTCTTGTATACGCGTTTTCTTTGAAGATTTAGCCAAAAAGATTTCAATAATAGCTGTGTTACTTCGAGGGGTCGAGATTTTATTGACCGGCGAAGGCAACGAATTTAATACGGATGTTCTAAGTAAATTGGGGAATACCGATACTGCGCTACACCATTGGCAGGCGGATGTCAATTATCGTCCAATTGAAAACAGACGAAACAGGATACCGTGCTATTGCCGTTTTCCCCGGGCCCTATACTTTTCCGGATAAATGACGAGGTTTCGGCCAGATTGGCCCTGCGGTCGGATTTCATCGTGAAATAAAAAGGGTCGGCGCAGATCGTTTCTCTACGTGCCTCCCCCGCCATCCCCCGCGCCGTATTTTCCTTTATTCGTTACCGGCGGAGATTCGACGCGTCGATGTATCGATTCGCGTTTAAAGCGACTCAGCCGTTCGGCGACGGGTTACACGAAGGAGACACAGGCAGACCGCCTATTATGCATTTCCAATCTTCCTCCATCCGTTAATCGTGGATCGGTCGACTCGAAAGCGGAACGCCAGGCAAATCGACGTTTCCCATTCTGGAACCGTGAAAAAGGAAGACGAACGACTGTTTATGGAAGACCTCTGTGCCTGATTTCCCGTGAAAACAGCAAGTCAGCCGCCGGGCGAGAGCACACACGGAATCGTGGCCAGAGGCCGCCGCGGAATTGGCGATTTATGTGATTCGCGATGGGAAAAACGGCGGTGGTGCTTTTTCGCGAGTCGAGCGGTCGGATAAAGGAGCGAAAGAGGAGGGACGGGACGGAGGGATTCCGAGCTATAATCGGAACGAGCCAGCGGGATTACAGATAAAAGACGCCACTGTCAGCAATAAAGAAGCAGCTGTATAATCCCGTACGGACCGAAGGTATAATGTACTTACAATTAGGTACCCCATCCCGTTGTGTTTGCTTCGCCTCTCTCTTCGCCGCCCCAGCCGGACCACCTCTCCTCCCCTCCCCCCTGCCCTGAACAAATTTCTTTCCCCCTTGGGCTGGTCGGTTCTCCGTATATATCCCTCCGGCTTTTATGCCTTTTATGCCTTAATCAGCAGCGGAGCCCGGGGTTGAAGGGCCCTCTCCCCGACGCAATGGGGCTGCCCACGAGGAACTTCCATCGCCCTCTTATATCCATACGACAAAGGAGCAGGACGCGGAAGCCAAGAAGAGCGGGGGCTGAAGCAAGAGGATGAGGCCAACGGGGAGAAGAAGAAGGATATCGCCGGCGTAAGAACTTTCTTGCCTCTCGTTAGGAGTCGTATCTGCGAGCGGAGAGGGTCGAAGGCAGACGAAGAGACCGCGAAGGAGAGAGCGATGTGAGGGGGGAGGGTTGAGGGGCAGGAAAAAAATTCCGCCGTTCTTCTCCTCCCCCCCCCCCCTCCCCACCCCTGTCCCGCCGTTCGGTGCCCCTCGCAGGAGCCACGGACTACGTGGCAAGGGGATTCGAATGAGGCGCGTCTGGGAAATCTGTTATTTCCTTCCCTCTTTACCACCGTCGCCCCTCGACTCTCCAAACAGGGACGGTCCTCTCTTCCATCTATACGAGGGTGCCATCCCGAGCCACAGGGGGTGAACGAACGAGGGGCGAAAGCTCTTTCGATTTAGGAACTCATTGAGAAGTCTGCCACCGTTGCTGCCGCCGCCGCCGCCGATGCTGCTGTTGCCACCCCGAAATGTCAACGTACCATCCTCCCCCTCACCCGCCTCGTCTATTTAACCGGGTTGCCCTCCGCGTTCGTTTGCCACGCGGGTACGGGCGCGTCCTCGTCACAGCTAATAACGACGATTTCCCGCTGACGAATCGGGACCGTCCCTGGCGCAGACGCGCGCGGCTGGCTTAAACCGATTTTTGACGCTTCGTTAACGCGGCCCGACCGGGGGAAAAGAGGCCCATCGACCGGAAGCGACTTCGTTGAACACGCCGGGATGGACAAAAGTTAAAACAAGAGGCGTGGGAGTGGATGGAGGCGTCATCGAACACCGTGTAGGTACCTACAGTCGACTGGCTGCCTCGTCGGGAGTGCAAACAACGAAGTGGCGCGATAGAGCAGGACGCTATAGCAATCGCTCTCGAAATTATATCAGTCACAGCGACGATTTCCCATAGGATTTCTATTCTATACTGCGTAAATCGTGTTCGAGAATTTTCTGAAATTATTGCCGGTGAAAATTGAAACAACACAATCTCCACACCATAAAATTCTTGCGTACCTAATCCTGACGCCGCTCATAAGCCGATTTCTACAGTTCTTTCAGGACGCTTCTCAAGCTAGCTCTCGTCCCTCCCGGTACGCGTTGACAAGCCAAGCCCGGCGAGCAATCCGTCGAGCGATCTATTTAACATCGTGCCCAATTATCCCCTGCGTCGGGGCTCTCGATCTCTCGAGATCGCCCGTGTAAATACGATCTCCGACGGGGCTGAATTAAAAGCGAAAGAGAGAGAGAGAGAGAGAGAGGGGGGGTAGGGGAGAGAAGGAAGAAAAGCGGGCATCGAAGCGATGCGCATCTGGAGGGTACGATATACCGACGCGTCGGCCTCGCCTCTCTCTGAAAGGATGGATTACGATCGCGTGATTGCTGGTGCGCCGAGTGGCGCCCATATAATTACCCCGTTTTCTATGGTCCATCGGCCGAGGCCCCCGTGCAATGCCCCCCGTCCTTATTCAACCGGAGTGCTCCAATAAAGAAAACAATGGGGGCTTTCCTTGGGGGCCCGTGGATCGGTTCATATTCTTCCCTTCGGTGCCGATTCACCGTGTCTACAATACACTCACCGCAGGTCACGCTCCGCTCGTTTCCTCTCTCGTTCTCTCTCCCTCCCCCCGCATTTTTCTCTATCTGCACGCTCGACGGCATAATAAATCATTTCGCGGAACCGCTCGACCGGAAACGGATTTTGTACGCCCCGTTCGTCCCTGTCATCGTCGGGGAGCGATCGTCCGAGAGACTCCGATCGCCGATGGCACCTCTCCTCGCCATCGATCCCGCTCCGCGGGCTTCGCTCGTTGGCCGGCAGACGAACCGACGCGGTGTCACTTGTTCGCGACGGAAGTTGCGCGTCTCCAAGGCGCAGCAACCGAATTGGAAACACGTCGAAGCGGTTTCGGCAAGCTCGTGTCGACCGTTACTCGATGGTAGAAGTGACGGTGCTGCTAGAGTCGTTGGGGAATTATCAACGGGCTCGGACGCTACCGGTCCATAGGTACACGTGCTGGGAATTATTTGTATACGGACTTTCACCGTTCCAGGCTTTAATTCGAAGACGATTGTTTCGGGGGCGATTGTTGATTTAGGGTCGTCTGTTTAACGAGCGATTATCGGCGAACGATACTTTGTACAACGGTTAGCGGGACACCGTGAAGATTGGTTTAGAGTTTTAGAGCGATTGTGCCGCGCGATCCGTGGCAACGATGACACGGGGAAATTAGGAATCGTGCGGGCCAAGGTTGCCTCGTAAGCGACTCGAGGCTAAATAATACTAAAAACGCAGTAGTTCGCGAGTATCCCGTAATGTACGATGTTAATTGCTGGGCGGGGGTATGCGTGACAACGACGCTTCTCCAATTCATGGGTCAGTTTCATACACGTTTCGTGACTAATTAAAAGGAACGACATTACATGAATGTGAGAATCATTCTTGAAACTGGAGGCATTAACGCGCGGAATTGCTGAAGGAGATGGCTGGAGCAGGGTTTAACTTTAACAGGCTATCCTACCTACAGAACATATACAGGGATACTTGTTAGAGCTGTAATTATTCGACTATTCGAACAATCAGGAGTATTCTAATATTTCAATAATCTGGAGTAGGTATTCGAATATTTGTAATATTTGTATTCGAAATATTCGTTCACACTTTACCGTGAAGTTCTTTTCACATTGACCTTATTTTCAAACAATAAATTTGAAACTTCATTATACTTTGGTTTTATACATTTTGAAACGAGAACAACCATAAGATATTAAATTAATAAATAATCAGCCTTTAAAATAAGTAAGTAAATATTATTCTAATTATAATGAGAATGCAAAGGTTTTTTTTAGGAAACTAAGACCCCATAAACGATTCTGAGAAACGATAATATTTATATTTCTACCCCCGTTACTATAAGCAATATTCGAAGACTCCTAATTATTCGAATATTCGTTACAGCCCTAATATTTAATATTTAATACATATATATACGGAATAAATTCCCATTAATGTACAAGAGAAAACAGAAAAAAAGAACAAAAATAACAATGCAAAGCGTATAACAAAAAAGCATAACAATACTTAAAGTCGGCAAACGATTTCAAATACCATAAACTCGTACACAGCGAGGTTACAAAAGTTTATCAAGTGCCTTGTTGAAGGAATAGGTTGATCTCGTGATAAAATCTAGAGGATCGCCAAACACTAATACGTGTCCCAGAAATATTTATATACCTACTACGGTAAAGTGCATCGCAACAAAAACGAATTAAGGAAAACAATGATCGGCGGAATTATCAAACGACTACATCCCTCTTGAACGCATATGCAGGACGACGGCGTTCGCACGCGCTTAAGTGGTTAATATTGCGTGTAAAGGCTACGTGCTTTTTGGCAAGCCCGTGCTCCCTCGACGACGCGGAAGATTTTACCGTATTTTCTCCATCGGGTATTGGAAAACTTTCCCAGAAAGATCCGTAGTTTCCGCGGCGACCTCCTTAGTAATACGAGCGAGTCGCGGTGCATGCACACGAACTCCCCGGATGCGTCGTCGTCAAATTCACCCCGGAAATACCGGGGAACTTGGACGATTTCGCAGAGTCGACGAGACCGTGTGTGGATTACGTGACGCCTTCTGAATGAAAATCTCGCTCGCCCCCTCGGGGCACTCCTACACCCTCCCCGCCGTCTCTCTCTCTGTTCCTCGTCGCTTCCAAGAGAGGCTGGTTTCAAAATAGGACAGGCTTTATACGCGTTTCCCGGTGTGCTCTCGCCACCGCACACCGCCCGAAACCCTCGAAATCCCGACTCGCAGCTGACGCGTTCGAAGAGCTGAGATATTCGAAAGTCATTTACCCCTTTGTCGCGGGGTAACATTCCCCTCGATGGATCCCATGAATGAGAGGAGGGGGGCGCGTAAGTTCGCTCGTGTTCTCGACCGGTCGAAGAAGATCGCCCACCATTTTGTTTCTCACGGGGGGGAGGGGGGGAGGGGGGAGGAGAATACGGGGCGCGCTATTGTAGACTACCTAAGCACCACCGCTGCCTTCGTTCTTCACATCGCGAAAGAAGGTAAAGGAGTTAGGTGCTAACGGTGACTGAAGCCCGTGTTCGAAGAATGCCGGGGCAAGAAGCAAAGGTGGAACGTGGTTACCGCAAGTAGGGAAGAAACGAGACGGGGGACCCTTTACCACGAAACCGGGGCGTTCGATAGTAAAAACTCCTCGAACGACGCTTTGATTTCCCTTTTGCCCCGGCGTGTTGGTGGCCTTTGGAAAGGTTTCAGAGGGATCGCGATTCCATCCGACGGAAGGCAATTGCCTGTCGGATGCGGGGGCGAGTCAAAGCCGCGGAGATGAATTTCCCACGGAAAAATGGCGGGTGGGTATTCGCGAGCCCGTGCGGGCGGGGTTCCGCTCGGAACACAACGCTTTCTAATAATACGCGCTAGCCTCGCCTCCACGTTCCGGCGCGCGAAGATACGGAGAGGAAAAAGACAAACACCCCTGTTGTCGAGAGTGGAGAAAAAGTAGAATCGTGTTTGCGAATAACGCGCTATACCCTGACCGTACGCTTGTATACAGGGTGTTTCGGAGCGGGCAGACACTTCGTGGCGCAGCTGGCGATGCGGAGCAACTGAACTGTTTCGGGGTGATTTTAAATAATTGGCTCTGCAGTGCGGTTACTTGGAGAAAAACAGAAATTTCAGTTCCCGGTGAATGTAGGTAACGTGAACGTGCGCTGTCGGTAAAATAGTCTCGTAATGTTCGGCCGTCCACTTCCGAATCACTCTGTGTATTAAATTTTGATTAATTGGCCAAACCATCACCGTATCCGGCCAGCCAGTCGCGGTTAGCGAAGCCTGCAAAATGGAGCTACGAAACGCCCTGCGGACTGTACAGGAACGGGGCACGTTGACGCAAGACGCCCGCCAGCGGAAGAAAACGAGAGCAGGGGTCGCCTTTAATGACCGATGCCCGATCGATGGTTTAGTTTTACAAATATAACGCGGATTGGCTGCACGCGGCGGTGGTGGATCGCGCAGACGACGGCGGCGGCGCCGTCGTTCACGGTTGAAACCGGCCGAGCGATTAAAACAGCGATGGATACCGACGGTCCGGGCGCGTCCCGAGGGTTAATTAAAACCTCTCTAATTATTTATAAACAGTCATTTCTTTTTCCCGCGCGATAATAAACGTGTAATGCTCGTGGTACTCACCGATTGGCGGGCGGAGCGGCATGGCGGGCGGCGATTGGTCGGCCTGCAGCTGCTGCTCGACTCCGCGCGGACTGCATAGCTCCGTTTTCGTCGCACTCATCTCGACGAATGGTCCTTGACTCCCTCTCGCCGTGTCATTCCTTTATACACTGCCCTTCTCGCTCGCTCGCCCTCGCTAACTCTTGGCCTTCTCTCTGTTGCTCGTTCGCGCGTCACCACTCACCGACGGCCCCCACACTCTCGCTCGCTATACACTCGCTCTGTCTTTCTCTCGATCGCACTCAGCAGCTCGGTCTACCAGCGCGTAATCTGTAAATCCTCGACCGTGGAGAGAACGTAGAAGTCCGGTAAGTTGCTCGAACGGAATCCTCGTCCTCTTACGCCCCCCCCCCCTCCCCCCTCACCGTCCCCCGCTCCACCTTCCGCGGCTCTTCAGTCCTCATACCCTTCGTGCTTATCCTTCGTCTCCATCGTCGCTCCCCCTCTTCATCTTTCGGTCGTCTCTTTCCGTCCTAACTCTCTATTTCGCCATGGCCTCTCTATCGCCGTCCCTCTCTCGCCTACCACACTCCACCACACGCAAGAGTATCTCTCTATCCGTGGCCGCGGTCTCTGTCCGTCTCCTTCGTTTTTCCTTGCTCCCTCCCTGGCACGGCTCCTCTACCACTGGTTTCCATTCCAAGTCGGTGCCCACTCGAAGAAGGAAGCGAGGGGATTTCTTTCAGCGCCGATAAAAGCCTCGCCTCGCTGCCCAATATTGATTCGCGCTCTAATCTGCGGAGAGATCCTTCGGCCTCCCTTCTTCCGCCGTCGTCGTTACTTCTCCGCGCTACCCGGTTTCCACGTCGTCGTTCCTTTTGCCCGCCGTTGGCCGCCGCCTCCGACGGGCGACTGCGTCTCTTACGTCCGTCGTCGGCAAAATAAACCGCCGATACCCTTCCCCGGTATAAGTAATAACCCCGGTCATAGCAGCAGGGGGAATACGATATCGGGCGCCGCTGCCCCCGGCCGAAAGGACGCTCGCAAAGACACTTCCCGCCAAATATAAACACCGTACTTCCGCGTCGCTTATGGCTACGTCACGGTACCGACCGAGGCGCCAGTCGATACAAGCGGCGAGTATTTCAATTAGCGATCGTCTGCCTCCTCTGTTATCCCCACTTCGCGCGCTCACAGTCCCTTGACCCGTGCACGCTTTCAAACGATTTCGACTCACGGGGGGGGGCCCCCCGACCCGCGCCAGGGTCACGACCGAGCGCTCTACACGCGGCAGGGAATTAATGCGCGAGCGCGCTGATCTTCGACATGGATATTTCCTGCGAAAAGAGCGGGTTCCGTCGAAACGAAAAGAATTCCCCATAGCCCACCGCGGAGCGGCGCTGTTTTATCCGTGTCATTCATTCGACAATGCCTTACTACTCAGCCGCATTCATGCCGCAGTCTGCTGGTTTCTGGCATTGTGCGCGAAGGATCGCGTGTCCTTTTAACGCAGTCCGTATTTAGAGACCACGCCGAACAGAATAATGCATACATTGAATGACCAACGGCGGAGCGTGAGCACCAACGAAAAACAGACGATCACGGTCTTCTTCCCCCCCCCCCCCCCAATGTTTATCGATGCCACGATTATTTTATTTTCCGGTCTCTTGGAATGTTACACGCCGCAGCGATTCTATTGCGTTATTCGCTGGACTTAGCACAATGCTCAGTGCCGATGCAAACACGCGAGAAGGACCTGGAAGGGCCGCGAAGTGATAGAAGCTCGCGGGCACCGAAATAAATTGCATGGCTTCAATTGAATAATCCACAAGGATCGTGTTCCTCCGCGGCGGCTTCGTTCCTCGTAACTCAGACGGTAATACAAATTTAAGGAACGCCAAGCAGGGTTGCTCAAAGAAGTCGAGGAAAGTCGAGTAGCGGAGATAAAAAGGAAGAAAGGAAGGAAGGAAGGAAGGAAGGAAGGAAGGAAGGAAAGGAGGGAAATGGAACAGGATCGTGGCTTGCGAGCAATGAAAAATAATGGGCCGGCACCACCCCCGTCGTTTCCTCTTATACTTCATGAAGTAGAAAAAGGAGAAGCTCGCGTTGGAGCCCTTTAATCTTCGCTTTAAGCCACGAACCGTTTCGCGAGTTTAGCGCGAAATGAAAAATTCATTTCCACCGCGGCGACACGACTTTCTCTCGCACCGTTCCTCTTCCTCTCACTCTCTGCCCTGTCTCTTTCACTCGGCCGTTTTTCCAACCGTTTCTTAATGTCCCACCATCGAGGAATTCATTACGAAAGTGTCCGCGAGCCGCGCCCGATTGCAGACACGATGTATGCCAGGGAATGGGGTGGTTTCACTGGTTTCGAGGGGTTCGGAAACGCGACCGACTCTTCGATTTCTCTTCATCCGCCCTCCAGATGCCATGGGTGGTGTAGTTCACTTGTCTGCAGCCGGGAGAGTCGGTACAATAGTTCTTCAGTTTGTTTCTTTTTTCACGGAATAATAACATCTCCTCAGATCTGTATCTTGATTCTGTTAATACCTTTCGACAAATATTCTTGGTTCATTTGCATTCTTCTACAGAAAGAATTCAGTAGAATCGATGCTATTCCAATATTCATTAAACTCGAATCTACAGAAGATCGAGCAGATTGAAAATTATACATTGATAATTAAGTTGAACTAACTCTACGCGTCGTTTACCCGGCACGGTTGCAACGGAGGAAAGATTAACTCCGTCCATTAACCACGAGCAAAGTGTACACGACAACATCCCGATTGCGCGAATACGTAATGACTCTGCCACGGACTTTTTTCGTCCGCCACTTTATTACCGCGAATGAAAAAAAAAAATGGAAATGAGGGAACAGTAAAAGAACGTCCGCCGATTGCTCCATCTTTCCGAGGTTTCGCGACAGATTTTAAAAGCCTCGCGCCGCGACCGACGCGTTAATTCGTATCGCGTCGCATCTTTCCGCGCCCGCTCGTGGCGGCGTGGGCTTATTAATTTCAGGGCTCCTTTTTACACCCAGCCGGCGACTTTTCTGCTCGAATTTGCTTCCACGGATAAGTGCCCGCATTAATTATTTTCCCCCTGCAGCCGGGCGCGTCACCCTCCGGCGATTACAGCGTCGCCTTCGTGCCGCAATTTATCAGGTGGCACTGGATTACTATATTTCCCTGCGCGATGAGTGCCACCGCGACGTATCCTGGGCCGCTCGCGCTGCACACATTGCGATTTGCATGCGAACCGGCGGCGTTATGCGGCAGATAACGAGCCCGCCGCGCCGAGCGTCGAGCATACGCAAGCATTAATACCGGGGCTCGCGATACCGCGCGCGTGTAAACCGATTCGCGTCGACTTTTGCACGGGAGGAAAGTTTAACACGTAGGTGGTCTCGTCTGTGTACACAAACACCCGTGCCCTCTCGTTCCTCGTCCTTCCGTTCCCTTTCTCTCCCTCCCTTTCTCCCCCTTCCCCTCCCCCGTCGGAGCCCCTCGCGTGCACGTTTACGGCGAGCCGGTGTAACATCGTTAATTCGATCGAACCGTCCGCTCGTATCGCCCGATCTCGTTAATAACCTTCTTTCTCTTCCCTTAATTACTGCCGCGCCGTGCCGCCCGGCGAAGGAGAGGCGCGAACAAGCAAGCGAGAAGGAGGATCGAATCTCCCGACCGGCGTTCGATCGTGTTTCTCACGATCGCGGAGACTTCAACGCCGATTTAACACGGGGAACCGGGTGAAACCGATGGGAAACACAAAGTGGCGGCCCGCTGGTGGAGCGGAAAGACGCGTCTGATGCGTATTAATGTTCCCTCGATTGTGACGCGATAATTAACACTGGTACAGATTTACATACGCTTCTCTATCAGCGCCGAGCCCGCGGCGCAAAATGTTTAGTAAACGGAGCATGACATTATCTATTAGTCACCGGATGAGCATGTCAGGCTTTGCGCAAACTTGAATCTAAGGCGACACATAGCAGCCGGACACTCCAGTGTCTCGGGGCTAATCGAGGCCTGGTCGTTCACCAGATGCTCGGCCAGAACTCTCTTCTCCGTATCCAGTGTGCGGGTTTTATTATAAGAAAGTCTAACGAGCGTGTAAGAAACGCGAAATAATTAGTACCGGTCTGAGCGATCTCTGTCGCGCTTCGCCCCGCCTCTCTCTCGCTCCCTCATCTGCCCCCCTCGGCTCGTGTTGCCTTATGCAGATGCGAGCGGAACGTATTAGCGTCAGGTACGTACAAACTTGCCCTCGCCATCGTCGGTACCTTCGCACGTGCATATGGCTTTAATGGATGTACTACATAACCGCAGAAGCGGGGGTATCAGTGCTCGCCTAGTGTTCTGCATCCTCCTCTCTCTCTCTAATCCTCTCCTCCACGTTCATCCCCTCCCTCCGCTGCCTCTAATAACTCTCGAACCGCGAATAGATACATTACGCAAAGCAATTTTTTTTATCCCCCAAGCAAGACGACACGCAGCGCATCGAGCCGCGAGCAACGCCGCTCTGCCCGGTGTCTTTCCTATTCGACGGAATCATTAAATAGACCGTAATTATAAGGCAGTCTTTAACAGGCGATTACATTGTTATTACATTAAGCGGACGAGCGAGGCGGCGGCGGCGGCTACCGGCGTGATTCCGCCCGAGCCACTTACCGATCCCGCGGAACGGTAATTACCGGGCGAAATAAACCGGGTGTAATTGAAGCGATTCAGGCGTAAGTAACGGGCGCGTGAGTAGGAAAATAGATCGCCCGTGGCCGTGGGATAAGCATCCCTGGAGGTGGCCTCTGCTAATCGTAATCGATGCATGAATAATTGAGAAATGAGAGGCAGTCAGGCAGCGATCTAGGAAACCGAGCCATTAGATAGACTCTCCTCGACGCGTGCAACTATCATCTTCGAATTAGTATTCGCCTGCTCGCCCGTGATTTAATTATTCGTAAACGCCGCTGACAACCCGTTGTATTTTTCAATAGCACCCCGCCGAAGTCTACAGCCGTTCGTACTTAAAAGATTTTCCATCTCGATGGAAATTTCTGGGCATACCTACTTGGCCCGAGAAAAGTATCTCGCTGCCTGTATAATATTTCCCGTGCGCCTCGGCCGATCGATCGGGGGATCCATCCATGCCCATTGAAGGATTGGAAGGGGAATTCAGTGATTTGTCGTACGTGGAAACTGGAGAGGGGTCCGTTATCCTCTTCGTTGGCTGTCGAATTTAACCCTGGATCCTTCCTCCACGTAGTAGATACATACACGTAGTCCTGAAAACAGCCTCTAAACACCAGGGCGTGTGTACGGTGTGGCATCGAATTTCGATTCCGCTGCTCGATTGCGTATACGCTCGAACCACTCGAGCCCCGGCGGTGGTTCGAGTTTCTCGAGGACCTCTCGTTATTTACTGTCATCCGATTCGGCTACTCCCTGGAGTTTCTAGAGCGGACGGTTCCGTCCGCCGGGGCTCGGACAACGCCGAAAGAAGGAAACGGAGAAAAGTGGGCCGTCCCACGGAAATCCAGAAAGCTTCTAGACCGGCTTCCCGTTGATATAAAATTAAATCAGATCCCGGACCGAACAAAGCCGGCTCGGATCCGCAGCGTTGCATTGAAGCGTTTCGCGAGGCAACTGGAGGCATGAAAAGGACATTCCTCCTCTCTTTATACCGGAGCTCGCTTTATATTTCCTCGTTTATCCCGTTTCATCGATATGTGCTTGATAGATTGGCTCGCGTAAGAAGGATCTTCGGCGAAGTCAGTGTCTCTTGGCAGATCTGAGTGATCTCACGTTCAGGTCCTTCGGGTACAAGGATACCTTCATTTTCGCAATTTCATTTAATCATCATCATTACCGTTTATTACGTGTCAATGTTAATGGGAGCAACCGGTCGGCGAGATAGAGGTGGTCGCCGACGGGGACGTTTACCTTGCGAGAGGCGAGGATAGTATGTACCTACGTACAGGTATGTGTACCTACCTCCCTCTTAAGATTCAATCGTCCTAGCCGTCGAACGAAATAATCATACACCGCGCCCTGGTCGGATCTCGAATGCGTATGTCCCCCCTGGGCGGGCAGGAGAGGAATGGAAACCCCTTATCCCTGTCACCGGGAGAAGAGGGAAGAGGCAGAGAAGCATTACCCGCGTAATAGCGATCTGAAAAGCGAGTACACTCGTTGCCGGTTTACCAGGTTTCCTAACAGTAATTTATCGGCTCCTATAGCGGCGCGGTGATGTACGAGCCAGGACCAAACCACTCTTTCCTTCCTCCTCCGCCAGATCGAAGATAAACGGCGTATTGTCTCGGTGCTGAGGAGCTAGGAGGATCGCTCGCCCGCTCCCTGGCCGCGTTGCTGTTCGTCGAAGGAGGCAAACGTTCGTTCTTGCGGCGCACCCCGTATGCAGATATCAGGGCGTAGGTGTGTTGGGGCCATTATGCTCGCTCCAAAGACTTCTCCCGAGAATGTACGTGCTCTGTGTGTATGCCTACGCTGTGGCTCACAACCTACCGTGCTCTCGGTTATTATTCCGACCAGTCGAAAGGGGGAGACGAAGACGGGGCGTCGGCCGGAGGAAAGGGAGAACGAAAGCAGCGGGGGAAGGAGGGGGGAGAGAGAGAGAGAGAGAGAGAGGGTGAAAGGGGGTGGCCATTGTCGCCGACGAGAACGGAAATTTTACGATCGTTATCGAGATCCTCCCGCGCTCGGAACTTTCGAAACTGAGTAGTCACCGTTTCGTCGTGCTCGATAAAGCGTTAAGTAGTTGGCGTCATACAAGCAGGGTGCGCAGGCAAGCGCGACCCCGCCCGTTAGCGGCCCTCGTCCCTCGTCTCGACGCGGCCGATACCACCTATCTATCGCGGCGACGACAAAGTATTCCGCTGGTCGCGTTTACAATGCGCTTATCTCTGCCGTTCGCAGACTTCGACACGCGTTCTCCGTTACCTTTCTCCTCGTGTACAGCTCCCGGTCTTTATTCTCTGTTTCTTCGCGTCTCTCCTCCCGCCTCCTCCCCCCGCCCACTTATCGGCATCAACCGAGGGGGAGAGCTAACACCGAACGCCAACAAAGCCGAGCTGCTCTTTGATCCGGTAATTATCGTGTAACCATTTTTTTTTTCCGCCGCGGTCGTCGCGAACATTGCCGCGCGTTCGCGGCAGACAAACTGTCTCGAGGCGTGTTTACGCTCCTCTGTGCACCGTACGCCATGCGACTACTGATAACACGGCCGACCGAGGGTGTCCTTTCGCTGCGTGGCGTGTCTAGCGGAGGACAAAGCCGGAGGAAGAAGGGCGAAACACGGCTGATACGCTAGCTCCGACTTCGACTTCAATAGAAACCTCCCTCGATACCGCCCGTCCTCCCCGATATCGATTCACCCGCGCACGGATCTGTCGCACGCGCCCTCGCGACGCGTTTCGCCGTTTTTCCGCGCGTACATCGGCGTCCCGTCGTCATCGCTCTGGGATTTATCATCGAAGGTAGCGTAAACAGCTTTAAAAAGCGGGATCAATCGTGAGAATATAAACCCACCCTCGCTCCATGCTCGCGTGGAGCCGGAACGAAGGGTCGATGAAAACCTCCCCACCTTTCTCGCCCTCGCTCTCTCTCTCTCTCTCTCTCTCTCTCTCTCTCTCTCTCTCTCTCTCCACGGGATCGCGTAAATCCGATTACGACGAAAGCAGCAGCCGCGTTATAAATTCCCGATGAAAGTCGACGTTAGGGAAAATGCCGGCCTCTCCATCGCCGCGTGTTATCCCCCGTCCTCCTTCCACGGGAGAGCGGCGTCGAGCTGCCGTTACCACCATCGCCACCATCCACCATAGAATTTATTTATTTGCTTAACGCGCCTTTTATGAACCGGTGGTGCGGGCGTCGTTCCCGCTCGTTCGTCTCTCGTCGGTGAATAAAAAAGAGAAAGAGAGAGAGAGAGAGTGAGGAACGGCGGAGGGAGAGGAAGAACGGATCGACGGGGTGAAAGAGATGAAGAGGGTGCGATCGTATTTGTACAGCCGCGAGCGGGGTGGAAGAGAGACGTCGAACAATATGAGAAAGGGGGCGGCAGGGATCGAGAGAAAAAGGACGGTAAATTAGTGGGCTTACACGCTCGGCAGCCCCCATTAGGCTAACGTAGCGAAGTATTATTAAGTCACCGCCCGTCGCCCGATAGTTACGGGCGACCTCCTGCGCTCGTGGATAATAATAACACCCGTGGACCCGAGACACCGAGACGCAGACTGGGATAATAATAACACAATAGACCGTACGATGGGAAACCGAGGAAAAAATGGGGAGGATAGGACGGGAGGGATGATAGCCGTTGCGGGGCGGGGAGCGACGGGACGAGGGATGGTACGCAACCGAGTCTTATTGTTAGCCGAGGTTGTTTGCCAATTAAATGTCACGACATCGGGCGCCATCGAAAAATCCAACGCGAGAGAGGAGACCTGCTCGGCGATGCTACCGGCAACGTTGTCGATAAACCGGCAACTCGTCGAATGGATGGCAAACATTCGTCCGAAAATGAATCCTTTAAAACCCCCGTTTTCCATTTGCCACGAAATAAGTATCGTACACGAAGCAACGCGATACTTTATGCACGGATCGAGACGCCCAAATGCTATTATCTTCCCTTCACTTCGCGCGACTGCAATTTTACGAGTGCTAATTGCCCACCTTTACTCGCTTACCGCGAAACGAATCTCGCCGTGACTTCGTGGAAGGCGACCGAGAAGCCGTAGCTGGTTCTCCACGCGGACGTCTATTAGTCGGTTGTTGTTGCGCCGCGGCTACGCTCGTTCGCGTAGGTAAATCCAGATGGGCACCTAGCGTGGTATTTTTCTCACGATTCGAAGGTTCTAACGGGGAAGCGGGTTTGCATGGCGAGCAGCCGTGACTCCTGGCTGGAGAGCGACTTATTACATACAGGCGTAATGATACACTGGCGGAGCTGGCATTGTCTCGGGGCTCGAAATATCCGCGACGTGTAATTGGCCGAGAATGTTTTCTACCTGCTTAAACAGTCGTAAATGGATACGTTGGTTGGGGGCAGGCCCGTGACTCGGTTCCACTGGGGCAAGGAACGCCGCGGAAATTCTCAAACCGAACGACTTTCTTCAGGAAGCGTTCCGTTTGCGGCTCGTCTACGTTGAAAGGTTTAAAGGGGGAGCCACATTTAGGATGCTAGGAATAACGTGACCCTAGAGAATTTTTTCCTAAGAAACTGTTAAGCGGATCTTTTTCAAATTTTTGGAGGTTGTTAGTTCACATTCAAATAATACAAATTAATTTTTATATTACAAAGTGTTCGGTAGAAATTGAAGATAGATGAACACGTTCTTTAGGACTGGCGCGCAGGAGTTACAAAGTGGCGATTGTAATGCAATTTCTTCCCTGAAATAAAAAACCAAGGATTTTCTTATTTCTAGTACCTATAATTACTTTGTCGATGAACCTCTGACATTGATAAATAAATTGAATTGAACAACTCTTTTTCCATAAATTGTGGTACGAAATGTCTTGGAGTAGAATCGTAACTTTTTCTTTCAAGTCCCACCGATTGGCCAATTTTTAACTTTTTTCTGTTTGTAGGTTCATCGACAAAGTAATTATACTAGAAATCAGAAAATCCTTGGTTATTTAATTTCAGGAAAGAAATGGGGCCACCATTACAATCGGCAAAGTTGCAACTCGTATATCTTCATTTCTACCGAACACTTTGTAACGTAAAAATTAATTTTTATTGTTTGAATGTGGACTAAATGACCCTGAAAGTTTGGAAAAGATCCGCTTAACAGTTTCTTAGAAAAAAATTCCCAAGGATCACCTTATTCTTAGTTTCCTAAATAGGGCTCCCCCCTCAACTGGAACGGTACAACAGCAAATATATATCCGTGGACTGCTACATCGATATAAAAGCTTTGGAAGCACGCTGTTCAATTAGCACGTAGCATTGATTTCACGCGGGCGCGAGCCGATTGCGGGATGGAAATAGGTACTACGTCGGGACTACGCGCAAACATTAACCGAAACGCATGATAATTTTTGTACACACTTCCCTGTAATCATGCTCGCCGAAAAATGCCTGGGAAAAAAGGAAATAGACGAGCACACAGACGCGCAGAGTGAACGAGAGGTGCTCATTTTCCTTTTTATTTTATTCGGGACACGCTTTTAACCCGTATCATCGTGTCACCCACACCATCGACGTGGTGTACCGCGAGCGCACCGCTCGCATGCAAAAAGCATCGCTCCGGCCTGGTACGAATTTTTAATTATGCATGCACGCGCGTCTGCGTCCAACCATGCGTTATAATGCGCCAGCGAGGAGGAAGAGGAGGAGGAGGCGCAAGGGACAGGAGGCAATTTAATGAGAGCGACAATCGATGAACGATAGTCGCCCCTCTCGCGTATTCGAGATTTCGTGTCGTAACACCGGGCCACGGTTAGCGCAACCCGACAAATGAATAATTATTCGGCACGCACGCTAGACCGTTTCGATTCACGCTGAATTGCTTATAGGCCACGACTCGCTGACTTACGGCTTACGCATACGCGAGGATTCGACAAGTATCGGTCACCCTGCCGTTGCTGACGCGGATCAAAGGAAAAGCGGATTACGAGATCTCGCGATGAAGTCCGCCGATCGACTGTAATCCATCAGCCGTACACCTACAGCAAGATCAAACCGGCTGGAGCGGTCGTAGCTCGCGCGTAATAGCGCGCGCCGCGTGTAATAGCCGTGAATTACGTTCGTGGAAGTGTCGAACGGTTCGGCGAACAATTGTAATCATCGCCGCGATGGCTGGCGGTGAACGATCCCGCGTCGCGAAACGGGTCAACCGTCCTCAAGGATCGTTCCCATGATGACGGGACTGAACGGAGCAAGGGACCAACGTTAATAGGAGAATCCACGTGCAAGCGTTCTGGAACCGATATGCCAGTGATACGAGAAGCAAGACTGCAACCGGAATTCCAGTTCTTCGCAACTGTTATTCAATACAACCGCCCGAAGAACCGGAATCGATGCAGCCTCCAATCCTCGCCCGTGCTTCGCGAAATGCCACGACGCAAACGAGTTTGAGCGCATCGCCGGGCCGGACTGCGAGCCATCCGCGCGTAATGGCGAGCCTCGGTTCCGAGGATCGGTGCCCCGTTAGGCAGCCATAAAACAATCAGCGACCACGGCTCCGAAACGTTACACCGTGGTAACATCGATGAAATCCCGCGCGTTTCTGAGATTCTGCATCGCGCTCGTTGACTTTAATGTACTCAGGCATCGCGCGAGGATGAACAGAGCGGTAGGGGAAGGGGGGGCGGTAGGGAATATCGGCGATAGCGAGGATACGCGGTACCGGCGGCGGAGAAACGAGCAAACTGACACGAGCATTTACGTCCCGTACGCGCAATTGCGCGGGGTGCAACACGTGGCGAGCCGGAGAGAGGCGGAGAGATTGAAGGAGAGAGAGAGGAGCCTGGCTCGTACATGGAGCTAGGCGGCCGCGGCGGTGTCGTGGCGCGGCGGGCGCAACCAGCGACTGCGTCTAATTAGCCGCTCGGCCGCGCGCGGAATTGAATTTCAATCGTCGTAATTCGCCGATTCGCCGCGTGCGTGCCGTGCTTGCCGTGGCAGCGCGTAGCCGTGGGTTCACCGTGCCGGATCAGCCACGAACAGGCGAGTCGAGAAAAGGGGTGGAAAAGAATGGCGGAGGGACGGCGGAGGAACGCCGACCGGCCGGTCCCTCGCCGCAGACGGAGACGGAGCGATTATTCCAGCGCCGTTGCAGGCCTTTTACGGTCCTACGGCCACGGGGATCGTTACAGTCGCAATTGCGCCGCGGGGCCTGTTGCGCGATGCAGCGCGCTGGTAATCGCGAGCCTCGGCTAATTAAACGTCGACGAGCGATCGTTAACGATACCGCCGCGCCTCGTCGTAAAAGATCGTGGAATCTCGAAGCGTGTCACGGCTGTTACGCCGCGAGATCGATCGATCGGAACCGCCTTCGGCGATCGAGCAGCGTGGCGGCAGTTACGGGGTGTTCGGTAAACCGCGGTACCACCGACGACGTCCTCGTGTCTACTAACCTAAACAAACTATTGTACTTTCATGCTCGGAGGCATTCTTCTTGGAAACTAAATGCTTAAGGGGTTATACCTAAACAGACGGCCGAAATGAGGCGAATGTTTGCGATTTTTTTTTACAGAATTTGTTGCACTTAAAAGAGCAACGTTTAAAGAACATTTGGTAACTTTTTCGTAGAAAAATATTTACGCTTACAATACAGTAAGAATCAATATCCAAGAAGCCTTTTTAAAAATTTGATTTTGCGTTGAGCACCGCCATTCGGAACCAGATTATCTGAAATCTAAAAACAAGAAAGATTTCGTTAGTATATTAAAGGTACGAATAAACGACGACACTTTTGTGTCTAGATCAAGTGTATACATCAAGTGTCGGCGTGGGGACAGTGTCCTAGACTGGTATAGAGGCTAAGTTTCTTGATCTAGACTGATCTAGACACTTGATCTAGACACAAAAGTGTCGTCGTGTATTCGTACCTTAATGCATCTCCCGATTAACGGAGGGAATTTCCGAAATATTAATTTATAACAAAACGGCGGCTATTTAAAAATGAAATTATGATTTTTCGCATGTGTTTTCTTGCACGAAAAAATTAGTATTTCAGCTGTAAACAGCCGCCATTGTGTTATAAATTAATAATTCGGAAATTCCCTCCGTTAATCGGAAGATACATTATTAACGAAATCCTTCTTGTTTTTTTATTTCAGATAATCTAGTTCCGACTGGCAGTGCTCACCGCAAAATCAGACTTTTAAAAAGGCTACTTGGATGTCGATTCTTACTTTATTGTGAACGTAAATATTTTCCAACGAAAAAATTACCAAATGTTCTTTAAACGTTGCTCTTTTAAGTACAACAAATTCTGTAAAAATATGTGCTCCCTTTTTAAAAAAAAATTCGCAATCATTCGCCGCTTTTCAGCCGCTTGGCTAGGTATAACCCCTTAATCGAAGAAGATGTAGCTAGGTAGCTACGCGACAGTTCTTCTTTTTCCAAAAGGAATTATCCGCGCGATTTATCAGACACCCAGTGCGCCGCGAGCTCGGGGCTGGGCCGCAGACAAATCCACACACGTGTGTACACGCACGGGCAGAAAGCGTTTGAGGACGCGTCGATGTTGATTCGATCCCCAGCTGAAATATGACGGTCATCGACGTTTTCGTTTTTACGCGTACGTGCCGAAGCGCGCGTGGACGATACGCGGGGAGGGTAACCGAGCTTCTGTAAAAAGATCGCACGGTGTCTCGATTAAATTCTTCGTTCCCGTATCCGCGGCTCCTCCATCGCTCTATGCACGGCTGGCCGTACGCGAGGCTGGTTAGAGTTTGTTACGAAGGTGGATGGATGGAAGACGCGCGTCCGCTTACGAAATTGTATACAGTTTGTTAGAGACATCGGACGTGGAGCGGTGCTCGTAGCATGCTGCGCCTGAATCCCAGCATCCCCAATCTCCCGGCAAATTGCCCCCAATAATACCGAACTCGACTAGTTCCCGATGTGTTGATCTTTATGCAGATGCAGGGAATTTGGGTCAATCGATCGTCGGTATCATCCGGCTCTCGATCGTCGCGTCCGATGGATGGCGCGTCGAAAGACGCCTCCGCTCCCTATAGAAATACGGAACACCGAGCGGATTGCAGCTGGAAGGCCTTCCAGGCAGAGTTACATAGTAGGTATGTAATTCGATGATCGAGGAACGTTATTGAGCATTAGCAGGCGGATTACAAACAAACATGCTCGTATTAACTGAAATTGCATCGCTAATTACGGCCGTGCGCCAGCGATACAGTATTGAAATAGCCTTGCAGCGTCGATCAGCGAGTCGAGTCGTTCAGCGAGCACCGTATCGGATCTCTCGCAACGATTACGAGATAAAAGTCAGCGGATTTATTGCGCAGGCCCGGCGTATTCGCCCGCAAATATCGTAAACGCCGGGCACACACGGGTTGCATCAGCCGCGCGGCGAAGGAAAGGAGACATTCAAAGAAGACTAATCCCATCGTCGCTGCTTCTCGTTGGGCCGAGCCTCGTGCACGCTCGTTACCAAAATGTACCACGCAATTACTCTCGCGCAACACGATTAAATTAACCAGTATCGGACCGGAGCCCCCCGTCCCGTCATAAATCTGCCTCGCGTCTCGCCCACAATCCGCATCATTACCCCTCGCGTCATTACACCCAGCCAATATCGTTTCGCGCTCTTCCTTATCTCCCCATCGTCCTCGCGTCCCGCAGGTCATCTTCGTTTCGAGGCCGCACGTCGACGAGCGATTGAAAGCGCTCCTCTGCCGGCGCGTAACTGTGTGCACGCGTGTGTTCGCCGAGCGGAGAGAGGCAGGAAGGGAACCCCTCGTAACAAAGATCAGGAACCTAATCTGGGCAACAGGAGCAGCGGCAGAGGCAGTCAGCAGCGTCAGGCGGGAACAGCAACAGCAGCGTCAGGGGTGGCTTCACAGAGACGACGAGCCCGTGGATGGATTTATTTAAGGGCGTGTATTCAGCAGGAGATACAATGGCGAGACGACATAGAGGCGAAGGTAGTGGCGAGAGGGGCAGGGAGGGTGGGAGCCCGGTTTGAGCATCAGGGTCGTTCGTTCCCGTACCGGGAGGTTTATGGCCGACATCTGCGGCCAGTTCTGACCCCCCGGCGTGACGAAACAGCGAATACCGGGTAGGACGCGGAGCAGCGGGCAAGGGTGGTTTAAGGACACTAACTGGCCGAAGGGTGAGCGCCGGTGTTGCTGTTCCTTCCTCCTGACTGCTGTCAGAGCCCAGACAGGGGAGCAGACTCGGGCCACGCGGTAAATCGACCGTTAAAAATCTTCCATGGCCCCCGAGTGTAATTCTGTTAGTCGTTTACTCGCGTGAACCGTGACGACTGTGACGAAATTCCCTTCGTCGCCGCGCCAGGACCGTGCACGGGCGCTTCGCCTCCTCGTCGTCTCTGCCCCGTGACCCCGGCTTCTCCGTTCCTCGAGTGCATCACGTATAAACGCCACGACCTGCCCATTCGTCTCCTCGCTCGAGCACCCCCGACTTCCGTGCGCCGTGTGAAAGGACTGTTTTTCCGCAACGGCAGTCTCCGGGGTCAGGAATTTTCAGGGCACGCCCGTGGATTTTACGCCCGCCGCGGACCATTCTTCTCGTGCTCCTTCTAGAACGTAGATTCGCTAAGGCCGCATCCTGGGTTAGAGAGCGAATTAGCTTCGAACTGCTGCCGACGTCGGAGAAATAGTAAAATTATAAAGACGACGCACCGCGAATCCGTCCTCCCCTTGATTTCCCGCTTACCATTTTCCGAGCCGCGCATAATGACGAGTAATAAGATAAATGAGTCGTGCAAAATTTTCGCTGCCACTTCTGCCTGGAATAATGAACCCCCTCTCTCTCTCCCCCACCGTCCCGGTGTTCTCTCTACGTGACGTTCTTAATAACACCGCGTCTTACTCCGCCATTTATACCGTAATTTCTCTTCCCCCGTATTGTCGGAGCTGAAATTGCGACGTAATTTTTCTTCACCCGTCCCGTTCCTTCTTTTTTTCTTTCTTCTCCTTCTTCATCTTGTTCCTCGTCTACTCTTTGTCTGTGGCTCTTCCCCGCCTTCTCCGTCCCTCGTTCGTTAATTCCCCGGCGGTCAAGGATACGCTTTATTTCCCGACAAAAGGTTTCAATTAAGGAAGCCGCGTCGGGCCGCGTGAAAAATGCCCGGGCCGGCCGCGTGAAAAATGCCCGGGCCGGCCGCGTTAAGCTCGTGTAAGTTTGCAAATGCGCATTATACGGCCCTCGACGAGAGGAGCAGCCGCGACGGCCAGCGAACGCACTGTTGCACACCGAGAACACTATATTCGAGCACGCGTTACACGCCGTGACTACACGTGTATCGCGTCCCGTTCGCCGCGGACACAGGGCCAATGGCGTGGGGCGTCGGGGGTGACGTTATTTGATTACCCGTGCCGGTGGCGATAACTCTCCGGCCCGCGACAAAAGCCCGCGGAAAATGACGGCCGCTGCCAAAACCCGCCGGCGGCTAGCATTTCGAGCGAGCCACCTAAGAGTTTATTTCCCATCCGGGAGGGGCGAATAAAGAGGGTGGAAGGTCGTAAGTAAGATACTCCGCTCCTTCCGCTCGGCTCGAATCAACATGCTCTCGGGCCTCCGAACAAAAGATCCACGGTATGTACGCAGAAACGAGCCCCGACCGAAGATTAACCGACACAATTTCAACCTCCCGACCGTATTTGAGGCAGAGGGGGAAAAAGAAAGAGAAAGTGCACACTTACTCCGCGCACGGGCACGTATGCGCGCAGACAGCCGCGCGTGATTTAATGGCGAAGTTATTGGCCGATACCAAGTACGGCGTTTCGCGTTCGGGAACCGGATCGTTTATATCAAATGAAGCCTCCTGGTTTTGCGATAATTAACGAAATTGAAATTGCCAGGGACATTCCCACGCCAGTGGGGCAGGTTCACGAAGGCCACGGACCGGGTCTGTTAAGCGGGTATAATGCTCGGACCTGGCTCATTAATTAATCCTCCTTCGTGGAAAAAAGGAAGAGCGAGGCTGGCGTGGAACGAGAAAGAGAGTGAACGAGCGCGAGGGGCGCGGAAGAAAGAATAGGGGGCGAGGGGGGGGGGGGGGTGGTTACAGAATGGGGAAGAAGCAGGGGTCTGCAGGGTCTTTCTCGGGTTACCTGGCCGGGGCCGGATCCATAAATACACTTCGCCGTGTTAATTCCGTGTGGCGAGCAAGGGGCCGAGCCACTACCGGTATTAACGAAGTTCACGACGCGCGGTTACACCGCGCCGCGAGACGGGTGGGGATAATTTCGAGCCAGGCCATCCCGAGTCAGGGGCAATTTGTCTCCGGGCGTTGGATAAAACGTCGACGGCGGTGTGTTATTTGTAATTTGGATAACGGTACGCCGCTGCCAGAACCGCGGAAGACATTTGTCAGCGGCCGTGAGTGCGGCTGTTAGATTCGTTTCGAGGCGAGCCCTGCAACGCGACACTTTGCCAAAAGAGCGAGTGCCCTCTGTCCTTTCTGGGGCCTCTTTCTTTCCATTCCGCTGTTCGCTCGGGCTTTATCGTGCTACCTGCTTAGGTAGCTCCGATCGTCGGCACAGGTACCTACCTACCTACGGCTCTCTCGTAATTCCCTTTCACGTAACTAAACCGAAAGCTGACAGTCACTCAGAACCTCGTAGCTGCAGGTTTACGAGCGTCTTTCTCCCTTATGTTGATTTTCAACAGTGTCCCACCTAATTTTCGTTAATTTTATCGACCCCGATTGAGCTAAGTAGCAGGCTGCGTCACTTGCCATTGGGGCCAAATGGTTTAGTGGCGAACGTCCATTTCGGAGCGCAAGTTCCGCCGTCTTGGCCAAATATTGGCCGACTGTTACTCCCTGAAAAACGATCGTCGTGCCAGAACGAGATCCTGGCCAAACCTTCGAGGCTCGTTTAGAAATTCGATCCGTGAGCATTATACCCGACGACATGGGAGGGAAGGATTCCTAGAAGCTCGACTTTTCGACAGACGATCGTGGAGCAGACCTCGATCTCAGCTGTAAAGTTCTATTCTATTAAAAACTAAATCAACGTCTGCGGTTGTATTCTATACAGTGTCCCCAAGTACAGCAGAGGAGATATTTACGACAGATTATTCTCCGTAGGTATGCCTAAATATTCATCAACGTGTGGTAGAAGCTCGCGTGGTCCCGATTGATAGTTCTACCGAACGTGCCAGGGCGAGCAGTGTGTTAAAAGATACAAGCCAGTTCTTACAAGGAGCCGGTGACGGAGCGTTCGCAGCGTCGCCAGAGAGGGTCCCCTGTTCTCGATGCGGTCGCCGAGGTCGCCGTGGGTTGAGAGCACCGGCGTGGTTAGCCGCGGCGACCGCAGCGACTGGTTCTGCCGTCTGTCGGCGTCTCTCTCGCCCTCGCCTTCCGCCGGTGTACGCTCGTCTCTATCGCCCCTGTCGGCTCCTATCCCCGTCCTTTCTCCCTCGATCTCTCCTCTTTACTCTCCGTAGCTACGGTCGTCCATGGTCGTTCGGTGAGCACCGAGCCGCACCGAGGACACGTATCCACCGAGCGAACACGGGCGAACACGCAAACCGGCTGCGGCAGGCGGCAGGCAAGGCGGCTCCGCATAAACCGCAGTCGACCAAGCGCGACCGACAGCTTCGCCAACACTCTCCGCACGGCATTGCCTTATATTCCTTCTTCGTCCCGCTGGAACAAGATAAAGAGCCGGCGAACCGGACACGGAACGAGTTGGAACGGGACGGAGAAAGGAAGGAAAACGGTGGAACGACGAATGGGCCTGACGGGGAATAAAGGCTGGTGGTGCAGGGGGTTGGGAGAGGGGCGGGGGGGGGGGGGGGTAGAGGTGGTTGAGGGGGGTTGCGTCTCCGTGCACATCCGCGCGCAAAAAGTTCAATGGCTGGCGATAAACAGAACTACCATCGCATCGTCACTATGGCACGTCACGTATTTATTTCATTAGGAGAGGGTCCTGCACCACCGCCACCGTTGTGTGCGCGAACGAAAGCAGCCGAGGCGAGAGGGCGGGGAGAAATTGTACGGAGTGCTTTTCTGTACATATGTATGTATATACATATATCCCATCCCGCGTTCCGCGAAGCATGACAATGGGGTTTTCTAATCCTCCTTTGGATTAAGGGTCGAAAGCAGGGCTCTGTGCACGGTGGCGGCAGTCCGAGGGAGAATGTGCAGAGGTGGGAGAGAGACAGGGAGAGAGCTTCAGGTAATGGGATCGACGTTTCGTTATGTTACTTTTCCATTCTCATCCTCGGCCTCTATCCTCGCCATCTCCCTCCAACCCTGTCGGCTGCCCCGTGCACAACCACCACGGCTGCGCCCAGGCCTTTGGTGTGTGTCTCGGTTCGTAGGATCCATCCCGCAGAGCCCTCCTCCTTCCTAACCCTGGGTCCGTGTTTTTCCTCATGTAGCCCCCTATTTTTCATGTTTCGCTGCGGCTTCGCGTAGCACCTTCATTCCCGTATAGGTATACATCCGTGGGGCTCGGGAGCGACAACTCCGCGCGGACTCGGCGCGCCGACGTCAACGCAAAAACTTCCGCTCCCATTGGACGGGGTCGTGCTTTCATTCGACTCTTTGCGGCGGCTGTGCCTCGAGGTGGGGCCGGCCGGGGAGCCATTGGCCAAGTAGAGGCCGAGAGAGCCGCGATTGGTCGAGGCGGCTGAACCGAGTCCGCGCGGAGCAGTTCCTTTACGAAGCGGGCGGACGATAGCGGCAATCAAGTAGGAAACTGCTTGGGACTGTGTGCTGCGCGATATTCACATAGGGGCACCCCCTTGCCACACGCATAGGATCGCAGTCGCTACACACGGATATACTCGGGCACAATCGCGCTCGACGCGCTTGTGTGTACGTGCTCCATCCACATTCTCCCTCTTGCTCGCACTCGCTTTATAGAGGCACGTTGTAGGGGTTGGGAAAACGGGTGGAGGCGCCATATTTGTGGTGGTGTGGGAAGTGAGGGAAATCACGAGTGGCGAGAGAGGCAGCCAGTCGGCGGGCGGTTGTTACGAGAGAACGGGAGAAAAGAGAAAGAGAGAGAGAAAGCGGGGGGAGAGAGAGAGAGAGAGAGAGAGAGAGAGAGAGAAGGGAACAGAGAAAGGAGGAGAAAGAGAGAGAGAAAGAGAGAGGGGGAGTTTATGCGGACATCCGTGTCAGCCCGGTGACGGCCATTTTGCGAAAAACTTTCGATTTGTTTGCACACGCCGAGCGAGCCGGGAGAACGCGACTAATACGTACGCGTATGCATGGCACGACGTGTTCCGCGCCCTGTCCTCTCTCGTTTATTCGACCGTATTCCGCGGGGCCGAAAACTTTCGGGGGCTCCCGGAGTCTCCTTCGTGCTTCAACTCGCAAAAAAGCACCGGGACGTGTATACTTACACACACTCGTGGAATACACGATTCTCGCGGTAGGATATCGCCCCGGAGGATGGTAACCGATGTATCTCTCTTTCTCAATTGTATCCGAAGCGGAGTCGAGTAGAGATAATGGCCGGGAGGGGGG
Source organism: Andrena dorsata (assembly GCA_929108735.1). NCBI lineage: Eukaryota > Metazoa > Arthropoda > Insecta > Hymenoptera > Andrenidae > Andrena > Andrena dorsata. Next base: position 76,361,587 of record OV815488.1, on the reverse strand, counting down.
AGGAGAGGGGGGGGGGGCCGGGAGTAACCAAGCGAAAAAAAAAGCATTCCGAGAACCGTTCCCTTAGTCATTGGCTCGTTCCGCGAGATTGATACTTCGAATCGTCTAGATTCCAAAGGTAGTTGAACGTGGTCGACAAATATTATTTGCACACGCTCGTTAGCCGCGGTATCAGCGATAATAGCCCCGGTGGAATGGAAAAAAACGAACGGCAATCAACGTTGATAAATGCGAGCGCGCGTGAGTCATCTGCCATTAATGATACAGAAATAGCGTGCGCACGCGAAAATTCTGCGCCGTCTACGCAGAGCGGAAAGAAATGCCACTAAAATAATATTATCGAGAGAGAGAGAGAGAGAGAGAGAGAGAGGGGGGGGGGAGAGAGAGAGAAGGTGGAATATGTATGTAAATATACCGCCTCGGTATACTACATAATAGAATCGATGTATCGTCTGATTGCGCCATGGTTAACGCGAGAATAACCGTTCATTTCAAACCCGATTAATTACGGCCAACTGAAGCAGCCCCGAAGGCATGCTATCCGGTCACTCGTCGTGTCAACGACACACCGAAATCACGATGGACGGTATCCTGGTCGATATAACCGATCCAAGTGCACGATAGGACGACAGGTGCTATGAAATAGAGAGTGCCAGAAAGCAAAAAGCGAGAAAGAGCATCGCGGCACGGGGTGGGAGCGGGGTGGGAGCGAGGTTGGAGAAGGATGGGGAGGGATGGGGGGGGGGGAGAGAGAGGAAAGACGTAGCGACGTTTTAACGAGCCGTGATTTTCGTGCTCGCCTTTTCGAGACCCTTACGTAACGCGACTTAATTGTGAAGGAGCTATCGCGCCGGTTAATACGAGCGTCGAGAACGAGGAGAGACATTCGAGGGGGTGCTTGGCGGGTTTAACTGTGGAGTAACGGCCCGCCACAGTGGGGGAATGGAAAGATTCCTCTGGAGGGGATACCATCCCCACCACTTGCCCGTCCATCAGTCGCTCCGAGGCCGTTGTCGAGAGTGGTTTGCTCTTGGAGTTTGTCGGCGCGTTTAACGTTCCCGTGGCTAGCTTTCACGTACCCGTAAGGCAAGTTCCGTCGGATTTACCGTGCGCGCTCTTGCTCCTCGATTCTCGAACGCGTAATCCCGGCGTCGCTGGAAAAAGTTCTCGCGTTGCGAAACGGATAGAGAACGTGCGCGGTGCTAGTGTTGGTAAACTTAACCTCAAAGTGGCGGCGCGCCGCCCGTTCTATGGTCGTAAACAAGCGAGTGCAGTGTCCCTGTGTAATAGTGCGCCCGCGTCGAGAAGTGAAGCCCTGTGAAGCGAAGAGAGAAGGAAGCTCTCCCTTCTCCCGTGTTCCTCTTCATTTTGGATGTAACGGAAGCGAAGCTTCCTTCGTCGGGATTCTTGGCCGCGGCGGTGGTTGGTCACCCTGTTTTACCGACCGGCTAAAAGGGCACGCCACGCTCTCCTCTGCTCGTACCCGAACGAGATTCCATCGCGGCGTCCACGGTGTCACGTTATTAACCTCAAATGAACGCATCGAGCGACCGAAATAACTGGTGAAACGAGAGTGATCGTTCGCGGCGGTGTTATTGGTGCCGACGACGAGAATGCGGTAGTGGCGGATGGCAAACAGACCGATGGATCATCGTCGTGCCTCCGAGGCGGGGACCTTTTCGATCGAATCGCGTCGACAGTGCCGTCGGAAGGGTCGTTGCGCCTCGTAGCCCGTAGCGCGGGCGATTTGAATCGCTGTGCTTTATGTTTATCATTGTTGGTTTATTTGTTGTATCATCTGTTGCCCGTTGGTGTGCCGCGCGTGACATGAAGCCTGCCGTTCGCGTGTTTTGAGAACACATACACAACAGTGTTTCTATTTTCGGCTTCGCTCCAGACCATAGAGGAGGAAACATGTATCCCAGCGCCGGAATCAATGCCGCCGCTGTAGCTGCCGCCGCTGCTAGGCATCCGGTGAGTGAAATATGTACTAAGAAATAAGTAAAATTCATCGCGAATTTTTCTTCACGAATTTTCCAGAAATTCTTTCTGTACACCGTACCTGTATTGCTCTCGTTTTTGTCGCACACGCTCTCGAGGATGTTGGACTTAATCTTTGTCCGGTAAAAATTGTTTCTTCAACGCGTAGTTCTCGATGAGTGACGCTTTTGTTACGCGGTTTGAGCCATTTGTACCTCGTAAAGCGATCTCAGCGTGCAGCTAGACAGGCTTGGCTCGAGTTTCACGCGCATAAGGGACTCGCGATTCCGATCACGTGCAGTGGTGTAGAAACCAGCGTAACTCCTTTTTCGATCGTCTATCGGATTACTTCACGCTGGAATTTCTCGAACGCGCGCGACCATCGCGAAACAGGATTGCAGCGCACGCGTTTCTAGCCTGCGTAGACGGAGGCGCGCCACTTCAAAATATCATGGCATTTCAATTGCTCGACTCCTCGGTTTTCTTTTTCGACCTGTTCTGTTCGCCGCCTATGCACTTTATGCCGCCAATGACGGATCGCTCTATATTTTAAATCACTTTCCGGATACACGAGCAACATAGAAGCATGAGAGCACAGATAATCACGGGTGCTCTTAACCACGTTGATTAGCAGAACACACTCTATTAATCAATCAGACTCTGTGGTCGCTCGCATGCATTCAGTCTAGCGCGTGCTGTGACCGCCTATGGGCGTTCGGCGCGCACAGTTAACAGTACGCTACAGACGATTTCCGCACATGACGGTGCGCTGAACATTGAAATCAACGTAGAAATACTCACGGTGTGTCTTCGCGATTAAGACGACGCTGCAGACGTAAGAGCAGCATTCACCGACGGAATTACATTATTCCCCTGTTGCCATTATACCCGCCTCGGCCCGATGATGATAATAATTACGGAGGAAAGCAAAAGAAGGAAAAAAAAATTGCCCATTACTTTCCGTTGTAACGGTGTGTTGTCGGGCGAAAGGGACCCTCGGATAGAATAATGAAAGCTTCATCTGGCCCGTCCCTAATAACAGGCGTTACACCGGATGTGCGGCCCGGCGATATTGTAGCACGTGGTGAGCAGCGGGGGTAAAGCAGAGAGGACGAGGAGCACGGCGGATAGAAGGAGACGGTGGCAGCGAACCAGCATAAAAAAGAAACGCGCTGGTGAAAGAGGCCGAGGCTCTGTGTATCCCCCCTCGAAAGGCGGGCGACAATGTTCCATGGAAAAAAGGGGTGGCACTGTCGAGTGCCATGAAGTAGCGGGAAGAGTCGTTCCGACGGAGTCATTGGCATCTCGCTCGCGCAAAAGGCAGTGGCCATCAACGGAGCACGTGAATATCATGCGCGATATTAGCCGAGCATAACCTCGGCGCTCGAACCGTACCGTGCGCGTCTGTTTCGTGCTCCGATTCGGCAAATATTGATACGTTTAATCGGCGGACCGTTTACCCCGACGCTTCGTTCAAACGCAATTTTGCGCGTGCACAGCTGAAAAAACTTCGAACCTCGTCAATTCGAAACTGCACACGCCGTTGCGCGAAACGTGACGCGCTCCACCCCCCCCCCCCCCCCCCTCATTTCATACCAGACTTTACCCATCGCGTTAGTATCGTCGATCTATTCTGGGGGAATCCGCGAGTGCCGGACATCGATAGGGATTATAATTCCGCGGCGAGCCGTGGCACCGTTTCCATCTCTCGGGTTGCCGAAAATTCGCGAACGCCGGCGCAACCGGTACACGTAAACGTAGGTACATAATTCGAACTCGCGTGAGTCACAAAGAAGTTCTCAGGGGACATTAGAGGGAAGGGTTTCCGTGGAACGTGCACGATAATCGGTCAATTTCAAGCTTCGGAGCCGTCTAGCGCGGCGGGCAACGGTAATTCGTTGTTGAAGCAGGCAACCGATGCACAGGCGTGCGAGTGGGTGGCGCGCGGCGGAGAGACAAGGCGAATCGAGTTGCGCTGTCGGCACGGAAATACGGAATCACAGTGATATCTTGAGCCCCGCGTCGTCCATTATGCTGATGCGCCCGGTAAATTTCACGCATTATACTCCCATTATACGTTTCCTGGCCGAGTGGAATCGCGATCTCGTGCTCCCGTTCGCGGTAATTACACGCTGCTGCTTCTCGTCCGCCCGCGAAGGGGAAAGAGACATGGGGGGGGGGGGGGGGGCGATTGTTTTAATTTCTGCGCTCCGTCGGCCTTTTACGCTGGGATTTCGTGTCCGTGCCAGTTTTTATCCTTCCCTGGCAGGTTTCCGTATTAAATTTTAATCCATACACGGCACTCGCGGAGTCTTACCCCGTTGAATATTCATACCCTCAACTTTCACGAAATTCATTTAATCCTCTGGCTACTTTTCTTGAGCGACTATGAGCGAGCCATTGAAACTGAAAATACTCGAGAAGCCGACGGTCTTCTTGAATTTTCATACGAAATACCTACAGATGTTAAAAATCGTTTCTCGAGGCGCACTGTACGTGCCCGAGTGTCTGCTTCAACGCTGGATAGAGTACGACCAAATTTTATCTTCCTATACGTTTGTTCGACACCTGGGGCGCGCGTGTACCGCTTCCCCGGTCGCTTTCGACGCGACATATTGTCTCTTTCGGCTGGCGCCCTCGAGATTCACTTACGCCGCTGCTCCTCTTATTATTGTACACCATGAACGGTACGACCGTGAAAATCGTGCCGATAAAAAGGGAACGTCGTATCGCCGGGAAGGGGGGGGGGGCCTACATCGAAGTGTCGTAAAAAAAAAGGGGGAAAAGAGAGGATGAACGCAGTCGGCTCGCTTCCGATAAGAGCTTTGAGAGAGCGTAAAAAGACGATTCTGCCGATACGGTGTCGCAGCGTGTCGAGACCCTCGAAATGGATGGCGATAAGACGATCGATTTACACTCGTACGCACTCACCCGGCTTTCCTCTTAATAAGACGGGCGTAATTAAATCTACAGGCAGTCTTTATCGGTGGCTTGCGCGATTATAATTGCTGTTTTGTTGGAACCTTCTAATGGCACTCGATACGCGAAATCGACAACGGCCACGGAATACGGCAGTTCGAACGCTCCTGGTGGCAGTTTATTACGTTAAACGGTCTTCTTCCGATATCGACGCGAATTAGTCGGGGAGAGATTGCCAGGGTCTTTGTCCCTCCGGTTTCTTTCGCCTTTTACTTTCTCACTTCTTAAAAGGGAGCGAGGCGAGGACATAGTTTAGGTGCAGGTGCTCCGGGGGAACGTATAATCCGGGAGGGGTAGCCGAGCGAAAGAGGCGAACGACTGTGGAACTGGGAGAGCATATACCCTCGGTCCCTTCTTTCCTGCTCGGGAATAATCCCTTGACTGGCGCAACAATGGCCAGAAACGAACCCCCGAGCGTGAACCGTAATACCCCCGTAGTCCTCGGGGTGCCGTAAATTGGTCCACTGGGAGAGCAAAGGAGGGAGGGCCCCGTGGAGTACTTTACCCGTGGACCCTCGCGGTTACTTTGCCACCCCTCTGGTTCTGCCTTCCTGTTTCGACCAGGGACATCCTACTCGAAATCTCACGGCCTGCTCGCTCTGTCTTCCTCCTCCTTATTGCTTTTCAATTACTCCTGTCTCTACTCCGCGTGGAGCGTCGGTTGCTATAGTTACTGGCACAATCCCCGCTCAAAGAGTGCAGGGACTGATATCGAAGGTTTCATGCGTGCTTAATATCGTGCTGGACCGGTTCCCTCGATAGATGGGCGAGATCGGTTCTACCGTAGGCTCCATAATGCCCCACGGTTTATGACCCCCTGGGAAAGGAATGAATTATGCCAGGATTTTTAAGGTGTTCCTTGCGATACCATTTATGGAGAAATATGCTCGTAACAGGTGAGACGTGGAGCGACAGTTTGAATTCTTTAGAATCGTCGGTATGCACACACGTTACACACCGCGGAGAGTACACTTCCGGCCGTTTCTCGTTTTGGGACGCCCGATCGCAAAGCGTGTGTCACTCGTGGGACATAAAGAAACGCGTCCCTCGCTCCCCACGGCCAATAAATATTCCCCATCGAGCAAATTTGTTTTTACGGAGTCGTCGCGCCAGCAACGTGGCTCGTTTCTTTCGTCGTTCGCGTTTCATGGGATATTCGGGGCCTCCCTGTTTGTCTTCCTGTAACGCTTTTCAGCCGGAATTATTTATCTTGCTGGCCGTGCCCTCTATAGATAGGCCCGCGAGCCACCACCATTTCGTTCTCGTCGAGATTTCTCAGCGAACGGGAGAGAGAGAAAGAGAGGAGGGCGCCCCCCTCTGCCCGTTCTTCGAGCGAGAGCTACAAGGGGTCCTCGAGTGTTCGGAACATAATCCATTGTGCAGGGGCGATTGTGTTTACGTCTGCATGCGTCTCCAAGTGGAATGGAACTTCTACAAGCTTCTGCTTCTCCTCTCCGGCTCCTCGTTTAAATAACTCTCAAATTACCTCTGTCGTCTCTCGCTCCTCCTTTTAACTCCTTGGAAAGGACCCCCTATCTCCTGTCGTACGTGGCCCCCTCGTCCCGCGCCGTTCATTCCCCGATCGTTTCCCCCGTCTGGTTAATCCTCTCTGCTCGCCCCCGGCCACCCTGCTCGAATCGCTTCTAGCATTAACCTCACAATGAAGCGGTGGGAAGGTGATTCCTTTCGGGGGGCAGTTTGGGGACTCGTTGAACGGGTAGGAGAGAGAGAGAGAGCTTCGACCCCACGAAATCCCCTGTAACCAGAGTAATTAGTACGTTCTTCCTGTTCCTTCTCAACGGGAAGCTCTCGCCAGTTTCTCCGACAGCGGCGGACGGGACTCGTTCCCGTCGGATCTTAATTATTCATAACGTTTACGGTTACGATAACCGCTCGGCCCGTAGATTACACGCGCAATTAAGTACGTTCGCCCCGGCTGTGATAACTTCCTCGGCTGGCGAGCGAAGGAGAAACGAGGGAACACGTTTTTCGCTCCCGATAGAAGCCCAGGACCGTCCACGATTTTCACGGCTCGTTAGTCACGGCTTTATAAATCGAACTGCCTCCTAATGTATGTATGGACCGAGAGAGAGAGAGAGAGAGAGAGAGAGAGAGAGAGAGAGAGAGAGAGAGAGAGAGAGAGAGAGAGAGAGAGAGAGAGAGAGAGAGAGAGGGGGGGGTGAGGGGAAAAGTGGGCTCGCGTGTGCGTGCACGGGCATACAAACGAAGCCCTATCTCGCGAGCATGTGACCGCCTCTCGAGCGGGGAATGCGCGAGTACATAAGTATTTCGTGCACGTTCGCCTCGAATAATGCGTGAAGGCACTTGGCAAGGAGCGACGGACGCTACGGGATGGGTATGTGCAGGCTGTTTCACAGTCGACGGTCGAAATGGCAATGCTAAGCGTACAGCTTAACGTTGCACCCTTTAGCCAGTTCTATATTCTCATAACCATTGCATGTACTTGTCAGAAGCTTACTTTACCAATCTCGTTGAAGGACCTATTTCAAAACAGATCTGTACTCCGTTTGTTATATCGCGTGCCCCTTTTTGAAACCTCCTGTATACCACGCACAGTCGGGCGTGTGTATGCAGAGGTACAGTATAAGGACGGGTGTAGACGTGTGCATGCACATAGCGCGATAAATACGCCTAACCGCTTTGTAAACCTCGGCGGGGAGGGTGGCAGGAGGGGAAAAAGAAAGTCCGAGGAAGCCCCTTGAAGTCCCCTCGGACCTGCTCGTACAGGAGAATGGCACTAATTGGCATTAGGCTTGGCAGTTTGTCGTGTTCCCCCCTCCCTCGCCTCTGTGCACTGCTGCTCCTGCACCTCTACATCACGAGCCGCGCATCGGAGCATTTCGTTTCCATGACTCCTCTTCCGTGACTGCGAACATTTCTCCCCCTCTCTCTCTCTCTTCCTCCATCTTTGCCCCCTTAAAATTGCCCTGCGGGCTAAGGCTCGCAATCGGGCATAGTATTACTTATCGCTGCTGGCAGCACGCACGCTGTATATGCACACTTAACGAGTATACCCCGTCGATCGGCGTTCTCGCTGCCGCGTCTCCCTTCTCTCCTTTGTCCTTTAATCCTGGCGCTTTGGGACCCTGTAATTCCACGCCGTGCGGGGAGATTATTATCCTTCGAGGGCCCTCGACGTCGCGAAAAATGGTACCACGGGGGTCCACGATGATTCGGAAACACGTTTCCCCCAAGTCTCGAGAGATGGGGGCGAGATTTCTGCGGGTGTTGCCACAAGCCGAATGCATAACATGAGAAACCCTCGGGGACATTGACGATAAATTTGCCACCGAGTTTCGATGTGATACGGTGCAACTTCAACTCTCATTTCACATCGAACCGGTAGGTACTTTGCTGCAAAGACAGGCGAGTAGGTACTTAATTACGCGTCCCGACTACGAGGCAAGATGAACGTTTCGTATTCTCGTTTAAACATACAAAAGTGACGTTCAGCGCTTGGCACCCTGCAAATCGTTACACTCCGCCGCGAGCTTTCCTCTCGGAGGCCAAGCAACTTTCACGTGCCATCGATAGCCCGCGAAATAATTGAATACATACTACTTCTGGACCGAACGTGACGCGCGTGCAAATAGAAAACCGTGATTACGAGGAGTGCTCGATAATGGCGCGGCGAGGCAGACTTCACCGCGACGCTAATACATCGCGAGTAGGAATCCTCCGCTATTCGGCAATTTCACACGGAGGGGCCATCCGGGGATCCTCGAGGGATTTTCTTCTTGCGCGGATCGCTCGGGGATCACCAGTCCCCCGAGTCGTCGGCTGATGGAAAAAGCTTCCACCGTTTCTCGAGAGAGATCTTGAACGACACACTCGCGAATTTCCAACGCTCCCAGGCTTCTGTGCTGTGTGTATACGTATAAACGTAGAGATATTCTTTTCGCATAGACCCGGCCGGCCGGCCGGCGGCACACTGGTTTTCCGCAAACCCGCCGCGCTATGCAAATATTTGCCGGACGTTCGTCGGTTCCCTCCGCCTTCTCTCTTCTCGCGTCAGCTTCTCCCCTGTGTTCTCTTGAGCCACGTCGTCATGGATACCGTCGAACAGCGCGGAGCAACGAAGGGAAAAGGAAAGAAACGTGCAAATATTTGGCTTCGACTAGCGCGCCGGGCACTAACCAGTTTCTTTCTTGGCGCGGGGTAGCGACGCTGTCTAGCCTGCGGCTCTCTAAACAACGCCAGAATTGTTATAAAAAAAAACTGTGCCTTCCACCACCGGATGACCTTTATTGTAAGTTCGGGAGAGTTCGACCACTTTTTGGAAAAGAAATTGTAGCATCGTTGTTTTTCACATTTTTGTCGTTTTATGCACATTTAAGCAAAGCCCAATCCATTAGGGTAAAACTATACAATACGCCCCATTTGACAAAACGCCCCACCATTGACCAGTCGCCCACAACTGCCGCAATAATAATTGTTTGTGTGCGTAAAATAATGGTGGGGCGTTTTGTCAAATGGGGCGTATTGTATAGTTTTACCCTATAGTGTGCGATAATTTCAAATATTTATTTTCATTTTCAATTAAAAACATTGGCATTGCAACTGGTCGGTCTCACCCGCATGTCGGGGTCAGATCGTCCACCCACTACGAGTAATCAAGGTAGTGATCGACCACACGAGACCACCTTATCAAAAAAAAAATTAAAAACAAATACATACCTATTGTGGGTGTTACACTGTAGTTGTATACATATTATATTCCCAATATCGGAAGAGTGTAAATAAACTTACCTGTTTTTTAAATGCCGCCCCTACTGGAAGTTGGTCTAAAAACTTTCAGCCTCGCATAAAGTCTTAACTGTATCTTATAATTCAAATATGTGAGATAAACAACAAGCGCCTTCATTTCTTTTGTGTCAATGACACACAGTGCCCTGTCTTGAGTCAGTCTTAAAATATCAGTACTGGCGGGACTATGTCGGTGGTCGAACTCTCCCGGACTTACCCTATATACGAAGTTCCCTCAAAATCGATCCGCACCATCTCACGATCACATTCCCCTCGCCCTTGCGCGTATCACGCGCGCCACCGATGCCTGAAAAACAAAGAGGCACCGTGGCCCGTAACAGCCCCCTATCGGATTATCAAATTCCTGTTTACGGTCGTCGTGTCAAGTCACACGTAAAACCCGCAGGCCCAGGCTAATCCAGTCTACTCGCACCGCCACTCATCGAGTATTCCAACGACAATCGGTCGGGAGTCCGAACCGATGGGGCGACCCTCGCGCGCACATCCCCTCGCACCCGTCCGACAGCGGGAACAAGAGCGCGCGGGGGCTCCCTATTATTTTCCACGAGATCGTCCGTGACCACCTCGGGGGTCCCTCTTCGTGATCGGTCGTAATTTTTGGAAGCGAGCCGCCGCCGCCGCGACCCTCGAGGGCTTTGGGGCGTTAAGCCGAATTAACATAAGAGCGTGTGTGCAAACACGGGGATGGCTCGCGCGAGGGGAGGGTTGAGGGTTCTGGGTTTCAGGGGCAGGGAGGATGAGGAGGACACGACACACGGTGTGCCCGTGTTAGAAGGGGAACGAGGAACGAGCCTCGAACCGAGCAGACAGAGACACGCGTTCAGAAAGCTCCGGGATGAAGCTGCAGATTGATGGCGAGCGGGGCGAAGCAGGGGGAGGGAGCATCGGTGGGAACACGTGTCCCACACGGAGATAGTTAATTACTCGTTTGTGCACGCTGCGCTGGGCTCGCCGGGTCGCTACCAACGGGGAGGGCAACTGAGACGGAAAATCGGTGAGCGGCAGAGAGGAAGCAGGAGGACGGATCGGGCGCCGTGCCGCGCCGCGGGAATGAGTGCAGCCGAGTGGAGGAACGACCGAGCGGGGCACGGTAGACGGGTCGTTGGTGGAACGAGGAGAGACGGATCGGACGGACGACCGGGGGCCATGGGTTCGAAACGAGAGGGAAAGGTCGTTGAGAAGGAGACGGGGAGACGGAGCCCGAGATGGGCGTCGGAGCGAGACGGGGACAATCCTGTTTCATCGGACCGTTGAGACCCACAGCTCGCCACGGAGTTGAAGAAGGTGGAGAAGGTGGCGGCGTGATGGGACAGGGTATACGTGGAGGAGGCGAAAAACGAGGATGAGGTTAATGATATACACGAGGGCTACCGTATACTACCGGCTCGATCCCATCTGTGGCTACCTTGTCTCCTGTTCTCTCGCTGCTTCGCCGTCACCTTTAGCCTCTGTCTCGCTCGTTGCCGTTTGTCGTGCCCGTTCTCCGTGTCCCCCCGTTTCCTTCTGCCCCATCACGTTTCTTTCGCTCTTTACGATTCAACAATGCGCCGGTATTTCCATTCTTCGTCTGGCTACGTACACGGGCGCCGAGCGTTACGCGGTCTTGCATTTTAACACGATCCGTATACCATGCGCTGTTGTACTCGATACCGGTCGATCGATGTGTCGCTCTCCGCGGCACAGGCAGGAGGAGCTCGTTGGAGACCCTCGTACATAATAGCATTCGTACACGCATCCGTGAACGGCAGTCGTTTTTCCTCATTGATAAGGCTAAGCAAGGCAGAGGGAGTTTGACAATACTTTGAACAGCTGTTGACAGCCAATTACTCAGAATCGCTTAATTATCGCGAGCGAAATTCCCAAGCGTGGCTGGTGTCAGCGAGAAAGGCACGCCATGCCGGGCTCGCAGCGAAACATAATTACACCGTTAGCGAATCGCTGCATCGGTGAAAGATTCCAGCGTGCAATTAACGTGACTGCTCGCGAGCCGTGTACACGCCTCGCGGTTGTATACACGCCCCGCGAGCTCGCTGACGTTTTGTGCATGCCGCATGGCGGGGTGTGCACGCCGAATGAAGCGATTCCTGTCGCGTACGGCGCGCCGCCCGAAGAAGGGAAGATTGCGCAAGCACAATGCGACCCCGTGCAGCCAGTTTCATAGCCGCTCGAGCGAATATCGGTATTCGCTACCGGCGTTACAAGACCGCCGCACGCTTCGCTGACTTTTCGAAGAGCAGAGAACGCCCAGAGGAAGCGGGACAGGAACTGTGCACGGGGGAATTCCGTTGCAGAAATACGAGCGCGCATGCATCAACCGTGCCGAGGCGAGTCTGTTGCAAACGGATCTTCTCCTCGTATCGCCGTTTATTCGTCCCGTTGCCGGCGAAATTCTATTACGACAGGCGGCTGCTGTTTACGATTATCGATAAGGCGCCGAGGATTCGCTCAGCGACGAGTGAAATGAAGCGCGGAGGTTGTAGAGGTAATTCCATTATCGCCTTCGCTCTTGCGCGCGAATTTGTCAAGCGGAGATCTGTTTTGCATCGAGAATTCTACTATTTCATGGAGACAGTTCGCTCTTCGGGTAAATATCGTAGACACCGACGCGACGCGTTCAATCAGTTCAAAAGAATTGAGGAGTCCCAACTAAAAAATGTTTTCTTTTTATCGGAAAATGTTGTAATACTGTAGTATCGAATTTGATTTCTGGCACTCACAGTGTGTTCTACCATGGCTCTTCAATTCTCGGTGCAAAAGTAGTCACGATCCACTTGGGGTACTGCTACAAGGCATTTTTCTCTATCACCTTGTTTTCTAAAAACAACGAAAGGGGTCGATGACAATTGCACACAATAAAAAAGATACGGCTTGGACATATGGCTCTTCTACTTTGTTTTTCTCTCGAGACTAAGCTTCCCGTTCCCCAGTTGTCCGCGCCGCGGTAACAAGATGTATCTTGTTTCTTCTTCATTTTTTCCTTCTTGTCCTTTCCTGGACACTTCGTGCTGCCTCGAGGGACCACGGAGTCAACTCGGGGATAATAATAAAAAAGGAAAGGAGAAAAAAAAGAGGAGCGGTCGGGGGCCGCCGAGAGCTCGTCGCGTAGCTACATTAGCTGCAGCTTGTTCGCAGATAAAGGCAGCCACGCTCTTAAAAACCCTCGGTCGACCGTTGTCGGGAGATAGCTCCGATAATGGGCCGACATCCAGGAGACACGAAAGACTTTTCTCCCTATCTCCCTTGTCACGATTTATACATTTATCTCGTCCCGTTCGACCTGCGCCAATCGCTGGCCCGAGAAACAGGTTAACGGCCGCTCGGAACATAGAAAAACAATTAAAGACGATTCGACGTTCTCTGCGGACGACGATGTCAGCGTAGTTTCCATTTTATTCTTCGTTTTTGCTTCTGCATATAGTGATGCATGTTTCCCGATAAACTTACAGTGACATCGTAAAATCAGTTGGACGTTAAAGTTAACATATTTCACGTGTCAGGATAACTAAGCTCGAAATCGTAAATTCGGTAGTTAGGTCCGAGCAGTAAGCAGTAACTCATCCACAGAATCGTTCACCATATTTCACTTTAACACTCAGTGTTGTCGACGTGTTTGCAACCCGAGGGGTTTCTACTCTATGGTTTTACAGTGTATTCGCGATCATATTTTCTGCGAAACATCGAAGTTATTGTCTGACGCGTTCTTGAATGGTAGTTCGAAGTGAATAAAGTGGAGCTTGGACTTGGAACGGTATTTCGTCTTTGGACACTCAAAGCGTTGACGGTCTATGCGTTCTGGGATCAGATGAATGGGGAGCACGTGAGAGGTGCGAGGAGCGAGATGCATGCTCCTTATAACCCTAAGCGAGGCTCGACTGTTGGTTTTCCCACGTTCTTTTCGAGTCGATTGTCTCGCCGCTCGAAACTTGTTTACTTCAACACCTCGCTGATTTGGCCTACTTCTCGTGTTCCGCTGGTCGTGCATGTAGAACGAGAGGGACAAAAATAGGGGAGTGGATCAACCATCCGGACGTCAAGGTAAACAAGTTTCGAGCGTCCTGACAAGGTGCTAGGAAAAAATATGTTTGAAGATAAGGGGCTACGCCGCACTTGGGGTCGTATGGGGCGTGCTCGCCTCCCATTCATAACCCATTTATCGTGCTGCAGAGTGTAGAAAAGTCTGAAATGGGGCACCGTAGACTGTCGACACTTCTCAGTGCTCCTGCCTTTATCACTGACGCTATTGGGATTGGTGGTCGTGACGTCACCAAACAAAGATGGCTGGAGAGAGTAAGTCGGTTGTATTTTGCAATACGACGTGAACATGCAATTTAAGCTTACGGAGTACTTATTTTTTTATTAAAGAAATAATAATGAAGCTTTCTATAAACGACATGTGGGATTGAACAAATTCACACCTTCATGTCGCAATTATGTTAAATGTGAAAGAGTTTTAAATGCAGATCATATAATATTTTGCGGTAGGAAGAATGCGTTATTACTCGAGCGAATACTAACCTTCTTTTCAATAATATGGCTACATACGTACATAGAATGAAATTGTACTTTACACCTCGCGTTTAGTCACGCTGTATCATTTCTATTCAGCAAACACTTTCATCCCCCATAAAAAGAGGGTGGGCGTAATGCCCCGGAAACGTTGATTTCTCCGAAACTGCACGGTTCGCCACCGAAAGCCACGAACAATGAATCAATCGACGAATACACGGGGTTCAGCTGTGTACCATTCGTCGGTCGAGCGGCTCCATGAAAAAAAAAAGAGAGAGTTGTTTTGCACAGTCTGCCGTCGTTGCACCCCCCTCGACAAATCGTGTCCGATGATTCGCACGAATCGCGCATTTACGGTTGGCCGAAACAGATCGTTGAGCACACACGTCGTTCCCCCGATTAGAATCGCAATTTAGATGGCCTCGAGTGATTTCGCCGCGTGCTCGAGTTTCATTGCCCCTCGCGCCGCGTCGCGACCCCCTCGACGAGAAGAAAATGGGGAGCGTTGGGCGCAAGGGGAGGGGTGGTCTGCCCTATAATGTCAGATAACGAGATTATCGTGAACCGAGGAAGGAAACTGGTGGTGGTAAGAGCTGCGAGGGAACGGTGGCCATCCTGCTCGAGAAATTTCATTTGGACGTGACCGTCGGTTGTCACCCTCCCTCCGGGGAGGAAAAAGGGAAAGGAAGAAAGCGGGCTATCGGCCCCGGGAGATCAGGAAGGGTGACATTGTCCGTAAGTGTCGAGGATCGAAGGGCGCGGCCAGGCCCATTCAAAGTCCCCCAGCTCGTTCGGTTTGCCAGTAATTGTAACATATTCACCCCTGGCGCGCAGTCAACCCTTATGCAAAGCTACCTCGGAACATTGGGTTTGGCTGCTTCGAATGGAACGAACGATGGCATCGTGTTCATGCACGGGAAGAAGGAGAAGTCAGGAAGGGAGGGGTACTCCTTGCTCGATGCCTCGATCTGTCGGTTTTCAAGGAGTCGGTTTCTAATAAATTTCAGAAATTTCTGATGACGAGCCACACGTTCTTGAACAGCATCTTAATTTACCTGAGTCAAGAGCGTGACGAGTACTTAAGACGCGGAACATCATGCATCGAATGTTTTATTCAAAGAAGGAAGAAGGGGTGCTCGGCTAATCTCTTTGTTAAAGGGGGATGATTGACGCGCCCGTCGGTGGAAGCAATCTCGGGGAAAAAATTCGACTTCACCGTAGGATAAACTGAACGCGTGTACGTGTGTGTATTGTATAACACAGGGGTGGTTTTGGGCGCTCGTAAAAGGACGGCGATCGAGGGGCAAAAATGGGGTTTATGACTGTAACAGATTAGGTGGCCGAACTACCAGGGTGGTTCTTGCCGTACTTCCTATTATCGTAGAGCTTTTGTAGTGCCCGTGCTTTTGTTGAAACGCCCCATCTTCATCCCCCTCTCTCTCTCTCTCTCTCTCTCTCTCTCTCTCTCTCTTTCTCTGTCTCTCTCCCTTTTCTCGGCGCAAGAAAAGGTATGAAGCGGACAGTGAAAGAGAGGGGTCGTTTGAGGGGGTTGGGGCGGCACCGGGCTACGACAGTTGGCCGATATTTGAGCTTCCTTTGTGTCGCTAAAGTACCGCGCCCCCCCATTGGCGTAGTTCGCCCCGGAGTTTTCTCGTGCCGCTTTTATCTCCTGCTGCTTTTTCGCGGCGGCAACTCTCAACGGGAACAGAATGGCGACGGGGGCTGGAAAAGATAGGCGTCAGAGGTTGGGAAAGACAGAGGAGATTCGACCAGTAATTACCTGGTTCACTCGGACCAGACGAACCGTTGCCTTTTGGTCCTTTGTCCGCTCCCTGGCTTCTGTTCATTTAATCTTCCTTCTGCCTGCATGTGTTTTCATTCCTCTTTTATTCCCCCCCGTCTCCTCCCACTCTCTAGTTGTTATCTTTTGTCTAATGGTCACCACTGGGGTGTCCGTTCCCCTCCTCTCGCTTTGATATTCATCAACGTTGCTTTTAGTTATTCTATACACTTATTCGAGTCGACATGCCACGGAGATCGTATATTGTTGGGCAATCTCACGTCAGCCACGCTCTCTTCCAAAATGTTCAATTATTACAATTATACAGTTCGACCAGTGATATGCACGAAGTAAGATCTTTGGGCTTAACCGGACTTGGAAGCAACTTGAAAAAAAATGGAAAAGAAAGAAAAGTATCCCCGACAGTTGCTTTGGAAACGCTGTTCACGATCGTTCGTGTACTGCTCAAGGAACAATCAATGAGGGTTACCAGCCCCGCGGTGCTTACGGTCTCGAAGCCAATCAGGCTTTGCTGGCACGCAACTCCACGCTACGGAAACGGTTCTCGACCGGTTGTAATTTGTGTTTAACTTTAATTAGCCACGGGGGAAGGGAAAAAGCCCGTGTCGGGTTTGCCAGCCAGTCTCCACGGTACATTTACTTGGGGCAACACCGAGTGCATAAACGTCGCCGGTGCGGTGTTATTAAGTCAAGTCGGCCGCACACCGATCCTATGGAGCCGAGCACAGCTGGTCTTTGTCGTCGTCGTCGTCGTCGTCGTCGTCGTAGTCGTGTCGTAGCCGTCGTCGTTGTCGTGGGTCGTAATCGTTGCGATGCGCGCACGTGAAAACGCGATGCAAAGCATGCGTGTAAACACACATGCGCGTTCTCGCGCGCGAGCTGCAGCGTAATAGATAAAGGGCCGGTAGAGAAAGCACGTACGGGCGAAACGGTGAGAGAGACATAACACGCGATGGAAGGCACCGACACGGGAGGCATGCACACGCAAACGGGGAGAGGTAGCCGGCAGAGAGAGAGAACGCGGGAGAAAGAGAGGGCGCGGAAGGGAGAGGGATGGACGAGGCCGGCACACAGAGGTAGCATTTATCCACGTATCCAGCTCCGCAGTGTGACGTTATTTCACGAGAGTACCGATCGTATCGCCTTAATTGCTTGGCGGGTTAAACTGCCGCGGCCGCCTCTTATCGACGAATCTGCACGAGTGCTCGCCGGAACGAGCAAGAGAGAGTCAAAGGGAGAAGGAAGAGAGAGGGTCTGTGCTGTCTGCCGTTCTGCACGGCGCGAGTGTGTTCGCCGCGGAGCGTGTCAGGTGTTTTCAGCTCGATTCGCGTCAGTTCCAACGACGCGATGGTCGGCGCCGAATAAAAGGACAATATCGAGCTTCAATGAGATTCGTGGGCAAAGATGGCGCCCGTGATCGCTTTACACCGTTGGCACGATCTTGTCAAGAGGAATCGAACGATACCACTCCAACGTGGAAGATCAGATTAGGAACGCCATCGAAAATGGACTTGACTATCGCCGTTTCAAGGTTGCCGACGAGGGAAACGCCAACGTCGTGTGCTAGTCTTCCGCAGCTATCAGATTGAGGCATCAGTCTGCTGGATAGTATCACATTCGACGCCGCTATACTCCGTGCAGAAAATTTTGCTCAGCCAAGGCGGTGGAGCGGCTGTTCCCCCACCTTCTCGTTCGTCCCGCCGCGCAGGCAGTGCGCGCTTGAATTCGAATCAGATAGTGAGGGGCGAACTGGCGTGACTTGCCCGCTAAATAAACTACACGCGCGTTCGTTAAACGCCACGATCTGCGAAATATATTCTTCCACGATAATTCACCGCTCGATCCGAAGCTAGTTCCGTGTGTTTAAACGCGCCGTTAAAAAGAATACGAGCGCGGCGTGGGAACTGTTTGCGTAGCGAGTGAAATATTCCCGACAGAAACAATAGGCGGCTAATAAACGCGACAGTAAAAGCGGAAGCGCGCTCACAGGTGTGTATCGCTCGGATGGGATCGATACTTGAATAAAATCTCTCAATTATCGCGAACGGGAGTAGAACGAATCGCGCGCGGGACTGGTAAGCTCGCATACCAAAGAATTATGAGCGCGAGAATCGTTCTCGTTTCCACTCGATGTACGCGCTGTATAGACACGGGTCGCGGGAACGCTCGCGAGCGCGCGATCATTACGCCATGCATTATTTATGTCATTCCATGTTCCGCTCACAATGTGGGTCTACCAATCAAAATGCATTGCTTATGCAAATGTCGGTCGCGCGGCGTAGTCTCGGGGTGAATTCGCAGTCTGCTACGGGGAATAATCATAATGATCAATAAGATACACCGCTGTCGACGAGGCGTGCATTGTTTCCTCGTCCCCCTCCCCCCCTCCTCCGCCTCCGGCCCGACGTTTTCCCCGCCTCACTTTCTCCGGTTCTCATCCCTTCGCCCCCGTCCGCGACTCTCCCTTTTCTCTTTATCTGCTCGCCTCTTATCCCCCGTGTCGCTTGTCTCTGCACCTCATGCAAATCTTGAGGCGCATTGTCTGCCGGCGATATTAGGGGGAACTGTTATCGCGTTGCATAATTTCCGTGTTCGCTCGTGCACTCTCTGCTCCGCCGAGCCGGGGCCCCGGATAATCCGTTTGTACTCGAGCGTCGGAGCAGACGTTTCTCGGGTCGAGACTACTTTCACAGGTGTAGAAACCGCGGATCACGGAGCCACGAACAGGACCCCGACCGATCGAGCTTCGTTTCCTCCTCGAGACGTTGCAATTAGCCGCCGATTTTTCCACCGATCTGCCCCGTATACCTGTGGCGGGGCCTCGCTTCGCGGGAAACGAGAGCCGAGGGAATTAATGCAGTCGTGACGAAGGCAGTAACGCGGTCGTGAATGGTTTCTGGCTCTGTGCCGGAGGATGGCACACGGCTCTATTTGCGCGGAGAAAAATTCGGATAATTTCGAGTGTGCCGGGTGAGGTCCAGTTAATTGGGCTGTAGTGGTTACCGAACATTTCGGTAGCAGGGAAATTCGTAAAACCGAAACCCGATTAATTTAAATCGCAGTATATTCTGATAGATTAATTCCAGTTGATGGGCGATTTTATCGAATGATGTAACATCGCGGAGCGACGTTACGTTAAAATCCTCGGATTATTAATGGAACGCTCAAAGAGCGTATGAAATAACGTTTGCGGATGAAACATTCCGCGTGCATACGTGCACCAGCCCCGAAATCCACGTACGAGCCACGAAGACCTTGACCAGCGGCGGGCTTTCGAACTGCAGGGATGCAAGTCGGCCCAGTTATAGGGCGAATGCGGTCGGCTCTGGTCGTCGGGCGGTTTCGGAATCTGCGCCACGTGTTGGCGGTTTTGCGGTACGAGGAAAACCGCCAGCCCTCGAAGCTCTTCTCTGTCATTCCCCTTTCGCCCAGCCCATCCGCGCCGTCTTTCGGAGCTCAGCTCCGATTCTCCTGCGACCTTGCTGCTCCAACCTCTCTCCCCCACGTCTCCCCGATATTCGCACTCCGTGATCCTCCATTTTCTCGTACCCTGGCATTTGCAGTATTCATTCGAGTCGCCTTTAAAACCTTAAGTGCACGACTCCAGAGAATGTTTGACTTAACAACTGACACTCCGTTGTATCTACAACGACGACAAGGATGAGATCGTTGCGCAAACTCGATGGTCGTTTTTCTCGACTGCATGAGAGTTTCCTTTAAAGGACAAAGCCGTGCGCGTGCGTAAGTGTCGGCGAACGCGTGTCCCGGTACGTTTCGTCATCTGCCTTTTGCGCCAGCAGTCCTCGTCAGCACGTTGCGCCGCGGTATTTCTGCTGTTATTAACGGCGCGAAGTTAGTGCGCCCCGTCGAATCCCCCGCGGACGGGATTAGCCGCGGCGGCGGTGGTGTGGACGTTTCTAAGGAGGATCATGCGATCTACGCGACACAGCTCGCGGCGACGCAATTACGAAAGCTTTTAACTTTTTGTTTAATTATTACTGGGCAATTATGGTAATTAACGTGGCGGCACGAGAGCGGGCGCTTTCTCTGGAGGCACGGCTCGCCGCTCGGTTCCCGTTAATATGTATAAAGCCCCCGCGCTGCTGGGCTGGTCGCCGGAGCGGCGGCTTATCCACGGCATCGATCCGCGAAATGATTAATGTATCCTCGGTGGTTTGACGCGTGATCGCGTCTCGCATTCACGGTCGAGGCGAGGCGAAGAGGACAGTATGGAGAGGAGGAGGGCCCTTAACTCGGCCGATAATGCACGCTGATAATCGGGTCTTTAGTGGACGGGCAGGATCGATGGAACTAACGTAATTAGGCGCGGTGATATGCGCCACTTAAGCGTACTTGAGTGGCTGCAAACGCAACTGATTGGTTCTGTTGCCGCCAGCCGACGTAATGTGCACTACGACACACGCCCCCTGAACCCCCCCCCCCCTCCCCCGCGGCCCACCCACACCCGGCTCTTTCTCTCTGACGCGTACAGATAATGCACTTTGCGCGGCACCCAGTTATTAGAGTCGCTAACAAACATTACCATCCAAAGGAGATCGTGCGCGAGCCGCGGGGCTGCTTTCTTGGAATCCGTTCCATTAAACGACGCCCTTTGATGTCCTCCACAGAGGGAATCGTACGAATCGGAGACAACTGCTTTGAGAGAGTAAACGGAGCGTGCTTGTTATACCAGGAACAAAAGAGCAAGCCGGGATCTCGTTCTGTTCGATCCGATTCATTCGATCGCGTTTTATATCGTATCGATACGACGATACCATGCGCATACATAGCTTTCACCCAGTGTGCCCGCCCCATACCGTGGCCCGATATTAATTCTCTTTTCGGGTCGTCACTTGTCAGGCGGTGATTTCACGGCATTTTCAAGCCGCGCGTTATTTGAATACCGGCCGCGTTATTATGATTGCTCTCGATCAAAAAACGAAAGAGCGGAGAGGGAGAAGGGAAGGGACAGAATATGATGCAGGGCGTGACGCCAGGGTC
Source organism: Andrena dorsata (assembly GCA_929108735.1). Taxonomy (NCBI): domain Eukaryota; kingdom Metazoa; phylum Arthropoda; class Insecta; order Hymenoptera; family Andrenidae; genus Andrena; species Andrena dorsata. The sequence goes on along the minus strand of OV815488.1, from coordinate 76,340,532 downwards.
CAGAGGGTGGGCACCAGCTATCGGATAATTAAATCGGCCGCAGGACGTAAAGGACACTGATTGACGGCCGCCAGCCGCGCTCCCTCATCATTATTCGTCGAAACGACATAATTCGCGTTTCGCTTTTCGACGGAGGCTAACCGCATTTTCCGGTACAATCTCCCCGACCCTCCTGCCGCCCGTGTCGCGTCACCGGTGTAAAAACCCGCCTCCCCCCGTTCGCCGCTTTTATTCCATGCGAAACCATGAATATTTTAAAGCCGTGGCGAAAAATGAATTTCACTACCCCTCCCCCGAAAGTTTGTACCGCCTGCAAAAATTAGATGATTTCGCACGCGCGCGACCCCGCGTTTTGCATCGAATGCACGCACGATCTATTATTGATACGCCGCGAAACAATGTTCCGGCGGGATTTTTTACACGGCGATTTAATTTGATTTCATGGCGATGGCGTCTGTTTATTACGCTTTTATTCGGGCCCGCCAATCAGCGCGAAACGATATTGTTCCAACGGTCTGCGCACGTTCCGCGAAACAGGCGACATTAAATCAGTGGAATCGGAATGTGACCTTTGCCCTGGATTTGTTGCCGTCGTGGGACGATGCGTGGTACGTGATCGGTATAGAAAAAGAGTTGATGAATGTTTGATAGGGGAGGAGGAGTGGCGGGATATCAGGGAAAAATTAATGTACGCGCTGTAACTGAGGTTTCTCGCTTTTGTGTGACGCGTGTAATTAAAGGTGAAGTACGGCGAACGTTTTTGCCCGAAGGAAGCGGACTTTTGGCAAGCGCAACGTTGAAACCAATCGTCGATCGATACCGCGAAAACTTTCACTCGACCCCCTGACCAATCTGATCCCCGCAGCAATCAGGTGGTCGTGCCAGGTTCTGCGGGAGTATCTCCGTAGAAATTACGAGCCCGCATCGCAAAAGGAATTCGCCGAATGGGAATATTTACGGCAGCCGTGTTTTACGGGCAAAGTGGAAATTGCAACTGGCCGCGTGCACATATCACGTATCGCTCTGCTAATAAAGAACACATGGAACACATGGACCGAGTAATTAAAGCATATTCTATGAAATAGGCATTAACCATGTTGAAAGAGGATAAGCACTGCGCGGAGATGCCCTTTGTACCGAGTACGTCGAAAGTTTCACTGAAAATTAATTCGCATGGTTCTCACGTACTCTAATAATCCAGCAACCATGTCGAAACGTTGTTCTTTCAATGCTCGAGTATATTAAAACGCTTCACATGTAGCGAGACGTGAAATTTTCATTCGAATTTTAATGCAGCGGGCTACATTGCAGCTGTTCGTGTATCTCGCATTTCATCACATTCCTCCGAGCATAAAAATGCGACTGCTAGTGTACATGTAAATGTACACCTAATAATACCTCTACACCAACAGAATTAATCAATTTGATCCATCAGACATAACCCTGGAAGCCCAAATCATCGGCTCGCATGTCGGGCTTCGTTAATTCGCTGCTAAGCGACAGGATCCATATCCTCATTAACATTTCTTGCTGTTGCGTCGAACATGCCTGTGAATCCACGTGCATCGGTATCGAAATATCCTGCATCGTGCATCGCTGCAGCGCTTCGATTTCGCGAGAGAGGCATTCAATCGCGAACGATCATCCGATGCCAGCTTTCCTCTTCCGCTGCGCGCATTATCTACCACCGGCGAAAGCTCGTGCCGTTAAGTACAGCGTCGTTGCGCGCAAGATGGACGGAGAAGGATACGGGTGGTGCGCGGTGAAAGCCAATAAATTAATTGGATTGACCGCGGGTGGCTTTACGCGGACAAATGGGATCAGCGATTCTGCCGATCAGCAGAGCGCGCGTGCTCCGTCGATTCTTGCAAGCCTCGAACTCGCCCAGCCTTTAAGAAGCTGGCTCGTTAACAGGATGCCGTTGGCTACCACCGACGCGTTTACACGTGTTCGATATCGTTTAAAAGCAACCGCACACGAGCCAACCGCCACCCTCTCGTTCTCTCTGCACACGTACAACGTTCGTGCAGCAGTGCGCGCGACAAATGGACACAGGGTATCGCCTCTGACGGCTTCGTCCCGTTTAACGCGTTAGACACTAGCAAATATTACGCTAACGTGATAAGCGCAGCTATCGATTCGAGCGGAATCGTGCCCGAGTACTTTCGTTTCGGTGAACGTAGCTGTTCCGTTCGCTAGAACAAATGCATTGCTTGATCCTAAGTAGGATATGATTCTAAGAAATAGCGTCTTCTGTCGAGAGACACACCGGTTGAGGGTGTAAGCGCGGGAAAGAGAGTTGCGTCAGCACCAGGATCCATCATCAGGGGTGTAATAACTCTTAAGAACGAAGTTCAAGTTTTTACAATGCGCTGCAAGGTTCTCAAAGTCTCAGGCGACGTACGCTCGCTGCACGTTCCAGCTTTTTATTAAAGTTGACGACGTGCGGGGGCGAAGCTTGTATGTACCTCGCGGCGTGTACTGGTGGTTCTCTCTGGCTGAGAGAAAGGGCGTTGAAGCGACGAAGAGGAGCAGCATGGGAAGCAGGGTGGTGTGGAGGAGGCAGGGGTGGAGAACTATTTCAGCTTTTACGAGGCCGTCGTGGCGTATCCGTTTGGCGGGGTACGACGTGCAAAACGATCGATAACACGCTCGTAACGTTATTACCGACAGGTATACGGAGGTGGGTGGGTAGCAGCGGTACTACCGGTAATAATGTGGCTTTTACGGTCGTGGGCGCTGGTACAGCTGCCGCCAAAGTCGGTAAGCGTGGGTTTCCATCGGGCTCTCAAATGCCGGAGCAGCAACCGAATTTGCGCCACTATTTCCGTCCTTCCACCCCCTTCACTCTCACACCCTCCCCCCCTCTTCTCTGTCTATCGCTTCTTGTTTCATAGAGAACAAAACCAGCGGCATTCTGGACTCCGTGGCATGCTCATCTAAATTTATTAAATCATTCCGATTTTCAATCATTCCGCACTCTTAAAGATAATTCCTTCCTTCTGACAACCCCCAGTATAAACAGACGCGAACTTATCAATAAAAGGCGACCAGAACCAAGGAAGACGTAGAGTATACTGCACTAATGTTGATTAAAAAGCCAAATATTAAAAAGTACGGGCTTAGAAAGTTCCTTTTTTACAATCTCTTAGTTTTCTTTCACTACAACACTGCAAATTCCAGTAGCTGAACTACACATTTTACACCTGATAACGCCACAAAAAAGTCTTACAGGTAGCATTGTAACAGAGTGCTGAGTTTTAAGCATTATTTTAAAACTTTGATAAGGAGTAAGTATATTTTGTCGCATGATAATTAAGTAATGGATTGATATACAGATTGCCTAAGTATTGTAGATATTTAATAGTGAATGAAATAGTCAGTTTAAACTTCGTTTTTAACTATTTTTTTTCTATATAATCTCAAATTTTCTGGTACCAATGATTGTAGGTACATTTAAACCTATTTCTGTCTTTCATTGAATATGTTTAAAATAAAGACTTGGGTAATAGGTATTCCAGATATTTTATTCTAATGAGAGCTTCATAATAACAGAAAATTAAGAGCATATAAAAACTACAGAGAAAAAGTGTAGACATTGCAATTGAGATTTCCGTTTTGAATACCGTTCATTTTACAGTTTACCCTATCACGTTTCGTTTCATTACTGAAACCGTGGAACATTGTCAGACCGCGATGGCTAGTGAATACATGTTACATACAACTATGAAATTACCCGCGATTACTCGCGATACATGCACCTGCGGACCAAGTGGATCTTCCGCGAAACCCTAGATGCTTGTACACGCGCGAGGCAATATCCACGAACGGCATGTACCAGGCAAACTTTCCACGGGTGTCCGCCTAGGAGAATATTTGTCGGGCGGGGAACGATGTTTCTCGCGCGGCGGCGAGTCGATTTCCATGCAAAGCGTTCCCTGAAACCTTTTCTCCCGGGCGCGGAGCTTTTACGAGGTGAAATTGGTCGGCAGGAGTGCAACAGCCCAGGCCACGTTGGTACGCAGCTTTAAACCGGAGGAGGCGTAATCAGCGGAACGGAAGCCGAAGCAGCGGCACGATTTCCGCCGCTTATGCCGCTCTAGCGCTGCTCCTCGCGTGTGCACGCCTCGAGGCGGCTTGCTGCTTACGTGGGCCGTGACAAGTGCATCCGGCACATCGAGGGATTAGCCATTCCTTCCGTGCGCAATCACGACGTCCGATTACGCTTAGAGAACGTACTCGTGCCCGCCCCCTTCGCCCTCCAGAAATCCCCGCGTGGAAAAATCACGCGAGGACTCTTCGCGACGCTGTTTCATGGCCTTACGCCTTACGTAATACAGTATTTTCCTTCGCGATTATTCTCTACTTTCCAGGATCACCCTGAATTCTGTCCACTCTCGTATCGAATTTACACCGACGCCCATCGAAGGGTAACTCCGTATACGTGCTTTCCTCCAACGAGATCTCGCGAAGGCCCTCCCCTTCCGTTCGTTGATTCAATCTCGACGCCGTTTCCTGTTTCGCGCACGCTGTTTGCCAGCCGCTGTTCCCCGGCTGAACATTCAGGATACGAGGAAAATATTTTCTCGGCTCTCTCTCCCTCTCAGGCTTTCCCTCCCTCGAGGCAGCATGACGGATACAAACAAGATCACGCAGAGGCGCTCGAGGGTAACCTTTTAGCTGCCTAACGTCGCTGCTTCCAAGGCTTCTTTTTGCGGTTCCGACGCTGCCATGGTAGCGGAAGAAAAACGCGTGCTGGCGGTTTGTAAGCTCGAGACCCCGGTGACTCGGGAAACGGATTCCTTCGGGGGAGTACAGAAGCTCGAGCTTCCCGAGATATTGGTTCAAAATATTGCTTCCTCAGCCAAAGAACTGGGAATTTTATTACTCGGCTCGTTGGTACACACGTGCGATCTTGCCCTATCCACGCTTCGTTTCGTGCGACAGCGCACTGCAGACGTTCCTCTAATGAGTTTAATGTCACCGCTCCATCCTTCGCTGAAATGTTTTCTCAGAGTTTAGGCGTGTTTGGCAATGAATTAAAATTTTCCAGGCATTGGATGTGTACACTGGGCTTTATCTATTCTTATACTTCTTGACCTAGATACGAAACGTAGACGAAGGGGTTTGTTGACGCCAACAAACAATCATTGGAGCATTACTGCATGCGTTTAGAAATGACAGTGTCTCTTGGATGTATAAGGTTTGTTTGCTGGCAGGGGAGATGGTAGACTGGATTTTACGACCTGTAATTTACGATTCGTATCTGCAGACTGTCGACTCGGGGGACAAAGCGTTTCATGTGTGAAAATTTCGTCCTACATCCTTGACGGAGCGCGTTTTTGCGAGCGTAAAACGTGGGGCATGCTTCGGTCGAACGAAAAACAGCTGAATCGCCGGATGTAACTGACCTTATCGTTTTATTTCATGTTCCAGGGTCCACCGCAGCCCGGCCAGCAATATAAATTCTCCATCGGCGAGCTATGCGATCGTATCAAGGAGGACTTCAACTTTCTTCAGTCGCAGTATCACAGGTATACCTCTATTTTTAATGCCTATAAATCGACCCCCACCCCGCACAACCACGTTCTCGTTGCACGAAAAAAACTGTGCAACGTTCCCGAGGTCGTTTCGCGTGAGGATCAATCATACTTAATAATAACTAGCGCGTTGATAAAAATGTCACTTGTCTATTTAAAAACTCGCGCTCGATTCGCGCGGACAATAGATGTTGCGTGGACGTTCGCTCGTCATCTTGACCCAGTTGAAGTAATTGCAAACGATAACGTCTCTAATCAATCAACAATTGACTCGCAAGTTGAATAGATTCTTTACAAGAACTAACAAAAGAGTGGAAACTAGAAAATGCTTGAAATACCATAATCTAATAAACTCGACGCGATAAACGAGCGATAGCAACAGTGAAATCATTATATTGGAATTACGATAGAGTAGCAAAAAGTCGTTTGATTTGAAGCGTTTTCTGCTCCCACTCGACCGTTATCTAATCGCGTGGACGTTGTTCCTGGTCCCGTATTCTCCGCGATGTCGCCGCAATTCATCGGCTGCAGTCGATTCCTAGGTGTACACGGGATCTTTATCTAGAGAAGGTTCGCGCAAACGCCGCGTCCTAGCGTAGGCGAGGCGAACGGACAACAAATCGACAGATGTTGGCAGGGAATTGTTTGCCCGAGCGGAAGCTATGCACACGCGAGGCATGCACATAGCCCGGGGGACGCGGAGGCTTCTCGGTTTCGATTCTACGCACGCGTGTTACGCGCCCGCGAGAGCTGTTCAGCTTCTTTACGAGCCGTCCCGCCACATTTCTCCATCACGTTTACGATGCAATCTTTTCTTTTTCACTCGGCCTAACCCCGCCTGCTGTATCCAGCCGTGTCAAATGCGCGCGGCTTTACTGCAAGTCGTTTCTTACATCGTAATACAACACATTTCGATCTCACTTCTGGGCATTAGGATGAAATAAAAATGAGAGATGCGCGGCGTCTGTGCGTTGCCGCGGCACATACAAAATAAATCATTACAATGGTACCGCAAGGATCACAGAAGCATCATCTCCGGTTCCCACAAAGGAAATTCACCGCAGCGCTGTACCCTCGAGAATACACAGCTCTGTAGAAACGTAACAAGTACCTATAGTTATATAGAAGGTAATCGAGCGCGATACGATCTGGCACGCGAAACGGTGGAGAAAAGCTGCCCGATAAGGGGACTTTCTTCGGGCGTAACATCAACCTTCCAACGTTGGTCCCCTCCCCCCGCGACGATCTCTATCAGCGGCTTGACACGTTAATTTATGCCTCGGCCCTTTAACGTGTTAATTCGCGACGTCACGTGCCGCACGATTTCCACCGACGACGGAAACTTAAATTGCTGTTTCGTGTCGCAGCGACACGGCCAGCTGAAAGACAGAGAAAATGGGGAGGGGGGCGAGAAGGTGAGACAAGGCCCCTCGGGGCTGGGTGCATACATGCATAAATATGCGCCGGGCGTACGTGAGCCGCGTGCGACATTTCGACACGCTCGCGTTCCGTACAGGGCAGTCAGAAAGTAGCCAATTTCGCACTCGGTGCACACCGACTCTTTCACGGAGTACTTGATTTCCCCCCGAGCCACGCCCCGGGACCACGTGTCCGCTCAACGATACGCGCGAAAATGAAAATGTTTGCCACGGGGAAGCGTGCCCCTCGCTAACCGTCGCGACGATGCCGGAACGCTCGAAAACACATCGTGACTCAACGAAGCTCTCCAACAAACGACTCTCGCTGCTCGTGCTCTTTCGCGTTCGATTTTCCTGCCTTTGGCGTGTAAATGCAGGGAAAGGTACCGTTTTCGCGTGGACCAAGTGCTCTCTTTTACAAACAGCTGCAGCTTCGTCCGATTCGGTTTAAAAAAATATCTCTGAAAGACTTTAAAGTTCAGGTGAAATCGATGCTCAGATTGAACCACCGTGTCTGAAGCCGTTTCGCAACCGTTTCGCCACAGATTTATTTCCTTCGGTTTCGATTAGCGGTACGCTACATATCCCGCGTGTAGAAGGTTGCACAAGCCGCGATGAATTTCCCGCGCGAACGGTCGCCCGATCCCGCGGAATAATACCCGTTGCACGTCTATATTATACGCTCGATGACGCGGAAAGTGGCACAGCCACGGTTAGTTTTATTATCAGCCAATCTCTGCGATTAACGCTTTCGCGAGCCTGGCAAGAGGAACTATAAATTTCGTCCGCTTACAAATTGAGAACGGCTGAGACGCGGGGAACTCCCGCGGCACCGTGCGACGGGGAACAGGTGCGCGGTTTCCGCGTGTTTACATCCCGAAACGTTCGCCGAGGAGCGGGCTTGATAAGGCGTCTTGTAAATCGTTGCACCGCGTCAATCGTAGATAATTAATGGGCCGGTGCCGCCGCTCTCGCGCAACCAGAATTATCGCTCGACCGATCATTAATATCGTGCTAATTTATCGCGACGAAGCCGCGATCCAGTCGCTCAGGAACGTTTCCTCGCCGCTCCCCTCGCACGGCCCACTGTAAACCCGCTAACGATTAACTGAATAATTCAGTTCTACCCCCTTTAAAGGAGCCAACTCGTAAAAACGGACGGTCTCGTTAGCGGTGCATCGAGTTCTCGTATGGCGATCGAGGAACAGGGACTGCTGCACGCCCGGCCGCAAGATTCACGATCGAATATGGTCGCGTAGCAATCCGAGCAGCTCTGATAGTACCCGGCGGCATGGCACGTCGAATGTTGGAACTTCGAAACACGCCGCACAACGGACTTTCGCCTTCGCGAGTCCAGAATCGAGCGGAGAACGATAATTGCCTGTCGATTCCCGTCGACGGACTGCGGAGGTTGTACCAGCCACTCAATTTCGCCCCGTCGATGCAACTGCTAGATACAGTTAATCGCCTTAGCGTTCCTTCCTTCTTTCGGATTCCCTGCCAATTACGGCAACGAATGGAAATCGCTCGCGCGGGCCGTTCGCTTCTGTCGAACGTATCCGCTGCAGGTAATTAGAAGCTCGATCCGTTGTTATCAAGGAAGGTTTATCGCAAAAGTGATAGCGGAACGTGGCTGGCGGAAAAGGTGCCTTCACTTTTCCCGACAACGGTTGCCGTTATTGTTCCGCGTTCGATGCCACGCGGAAAGGATCTCACGGCTGGACTATAAGGACTTACTTCGTTCTTTCTCGCTAATTGGCTATGATTTCTTTTTCATTTTTCGACTTTACTTTCGACGCCGTAACTTTTCCATTTAGCCCCCATTGTCGCGGGTCCAGGAACGGGGGCGTTTTAATATAATGCGCGCTGCGACCACCGCGAACAGAGGGGCGAACAAAGGCTTCGCGTTCACGGGGGTTGGCGGTGATATTAATGCTGTGTTCTTGTTCCCCTTGCGCGGCCTAAAATTCCAGTAGAACTGGTGAGAAAATAGAGATACAGAGGCATTACGCGATGGTAAGCCGAGGGGGGAGAAAATGGAAAAACGAGGGGATTCGTTTACACGTTACATTATATTCGTCCGCACGCTGTCCCTCGGATTGCGGCCCGTTCTTTGCCTCGTTTTTTCCTCGAAACTGATAAATTAAAATTAATTGCTCGATGCTAATGCTTCGTGAAAGGTCCCTGCATATTTACACTCCGGTAACTAATCGATTGTCAAGTTCTATTATTTAAATTCTATGCTTGAATTATTCGCGAAGCAGTCGCGATTTACCTACTCGTAAAATACTCAGGTGACGGATAAGAAAAACGTACACGAAGCGCAGAGAACGTTTCTCACGCGGTGCGTTACGGAGGTCATTAAACAATTACAGGCACATGATTATTAATCGCTACGACTTCGTGTCAATTCCGCTGGCAAGCCCGTAAACAAAAATATGACGCTCGACCGCCGTTAAAAAATTACCGCCAGCGTAAAGGGGGACTTCGCTCGCGTCGTTTCCCGCGCAAATTACCGCGTCCGCGAATCGATAGGAATTAATTTTCCATTTAACCGACTATTATTTCTGTCGAACCCACTAACGCTGCACGCGATAAAGATTGATAATTCTGTTCGATGACGAAAAAGTAACACGCTCCCGGAGTTCAATTTGCTCACTGAGCCCTTGTTGATTTTGGTCGAAATTGTAGCACCGCGGGGACACGGTCCGCTTTTTTCGCGTATCGTCTCGACTTCGCGAAATTCCGTCGCCCTGTTGATTTTTCGCGTTACACTGGTCCGACCGTGGGAGGGGCAAAATTTATTTGATTGAAAATTCTTTTCCCTCCTCTCGTTTTACTTTGTATCCGTTCGTTCCGCGTTTCATTACTTCGCCGCTCGACGCAGAACGGTATCGGTAATTTTTGGTAAACACGGGGTCATCGATCCGACCCGTCCCATCGCAACCAATCGAACGAAATAAATTCCTTGCCCGCTGATACTCGCGGGCAGCGCGCTCGCGCAATTGCACACGCTTCCGATAGTTTTGATACGCCGTTTAGAGGCCGCACAGCGACAGAGCGGGCCGAATGGGAAGACAGAGAGACAGGCGGAAAAAAGGGGGAACGCGTGTGCAGGATATTCTCGCGCACAGTGGCTGGCCTGTAACGACTATTATCGATGTTTGTTGCGGCTGCACTAATTGTGTGTTTTTAATGGCTTGGCTGTGCACCGCTCCTCCGCGGCCTGCCTCGATTAAGGGACGTGACTGAAGCGGAAAATCGGTCCCGCGAGGTAAAAAGAGCAACGGGAAAGAGTGAAACGGCAAACGTTCCGTCGTGGACTGTTTAACGATGTCTGCGGGGCCCCGTTTCACACGCGATCACGTTCCTTACTCGTTAACGTAGCCGGACACGTCGAGTGCCTCGATTCGCATCGATGATTCGATTAACAAGCCACGATTGTCCGCGCCACTCGAGCGTTTATCTTTTTCGTAGGGATACACACTCGTTCCCGATCATTGAATTTATGTAGATACGCAACGTGGCCATTGTCGTGAAGTGACCAAAGTGCAGGTGTTGTCCAAAGTTGAAAGATTACGGTGTCAGATCAGCTTCGTTCTGTGATTTTCAAGCGATCGTCGGCGGTTCCATCACGTCGTTTTTTGGGGGGGAATTCCAGGAATCTTTTTATGTAAATCTTGAAAGATTAGAAATAATTCCCTCGGTCACTTTATGAGAATTGTCACGGATCTTTATCCACAAGCTCTCATAGCTTTATGTATATTATCTGAACATTATTAATGTTGATCTTACACTGATGTTTTCTTGCTTGTTCTGTTCAGTATTAAGTTGGAGCTGGAGAAACTCGCCCAGGAGAAGACTGAGATGCAGCGTCACTACGTCATGGTGAGTGGAACATTATACGATAATCAATGAACGAGATCATGTGTCTGTTCTTCCATCGCACGTATCGCGGGATCTTTTCCTTTCCTTTCATTTTATTCGCGGGAATTTCGCGCGGGTGCTTCTCCCACGTGAAGGTAGATCCGAATTTGTGCCACGGGCAAAGACCAACAAGTAGCGAGTTAATAGACTTCTCTTCAAGCTTCTTTATAGACTCTCGATATTTATATTGCAAGTGCTGTATGTAATTAGCTATTCGATCGCCTGCTGGACACTGAAATTGTCTCGATGACCTTTCGCGACGATCAGAGAGAGACTAGTGGATTACCACAGCGACGGAACTGAAGTTTCCATAGCTATACCCACCACAATATCAGGCAATTTAATTCTTCCCAATCAACTCTCCTTTAAAATACACCAAGTTCTTGAAACGTTCCAGAATGAATGAAACAAATGAAACAAATAATTCCAACAATCGAAATTTCTCGTTCCCTGTCTACACTTGCATCGTCAGTCAGAAAACTGAATCCTCGCCCACGTCCTTAACGTTTACACAACGGATCTCTCCGAATATCCGCTTCATCTGAATACAGTAGCTCCTTATTAATTTTTAATAGGTCGATTGCGACGTTGGCTGGAATATTTAACGAGCCCCGTCGCGTCGAATAATTCATAAATCCTATTAAGCTCGAGGCGCGAGGCGCGGTCGATCTAGGCGACGATCTTTTAATAAAACCGCCGACCCGACCCCAGAACTCCATCAGCCATTCAGCCGACCCGCTGAGCGGGTTCTCCTCGCGTATTTCTTCGTCGCCGCGCTACCATCTCCTTTTCAGTCGGCTGCACACGCAGGTGTGTCTTCCCCTGTGCCCGTACACACGCGGCCGGTAACCATGGCGCGGCTTACTTTCGCCCGTAGATCTTCATTATTGCGGTGCAACGTCACCGCTGTATGCGTCTTCATTAGCAGGAGGATACAACCGCGGCGCGATGGGGATATATACGGAGTCTCGACTCCGCTCGAGGGCGAGTCGCATTCGACTTCCTACAGAGAAGGTCGTAGGTCGTCGGCTGTTTGAAAAGACGGCTTTGAATTTACACGCCGCGCATCCCGTAGCATCGCGATTCTCCCTTTTTCTTCCCGACCACGGACGCCGATCGAATGAAACGGCTGTTCGTGACGATCCAAACGCCCGTTTCTCATCGTGGGCGTCGAGCCACCAGTATTCCAGGGAATTCTTTCAAACCGGAGACCGAAAGAGTGGGCGGTGTCGATTTAAAGGGCGGTTTATATTCGGAGGAGTAGTGTATCTTTTTCAATATGTTACCGTGCATTGGCAACTGAAAACGATTGATTGCTCACTGCTCCATCCTCGATTTATCCACCCTAAAATTTATTCGAATAAAAGGTCGAATGTCGATGCTCCGACACAATGACAATACCAGCTCCGGATCGTTTACGACGCCACATAAATTCACGAGCCCGTACAGCCCGGCGTCGTAAACCTCGAGTAACGATTTTTTAAACGACGCGTCGCTCCGTGGCCGCGCACCGATGCCAAAAGAACCATAGAGGGCCCCGTCGAAGCTTCTAAAACGACGTATGCAAAGTGGCATTCGCGGGCTTATGAATCCTTCGGAACGGCTGCAGATTGGACGATAAAAATGGCCGCGCGCGGGTCTGGAAAAAAGAGGCGGGCAGACAGCAGCACTCGCGTCGCTCGCGGGGTTTATTGTCTTTCGCGTTTCGCGGTTATCGCGGCCACGGCGCGTAATTTATAGGCCACACTTCGTGGCCGCGTTCGATGCAAATGACTTGATATAAAATGCACCGCGGCCGGTTGCGTGGACGTGGCACTTCCGTCGATTCACGCACCGCGAAGATTAATCGCGCGATCGCGACAGGCCTGCGTACGAGGCCGCGCGCGCTGGCCCGCCAAGCGATACCGCCGATCCCTCCCGGAGACGATGCCTCCTCTCGATTCCTCGTCACGAACCCCGCGGCTCGTTCTCCACCCGCTCGCGTTTCAATTTATGCAGCACGGCCCTCGCGCCCGTATCGTCCATCTCCCCTGTTCTATGAAGTCATCCTCGCGGATGTGCTGTAAAAATTACGCCCCCTTTGGGCGCGCTGCCCCGCAGCAGCTACGTTTGTCACTCGGCGGCTAGGCACCGCCGGCAAAAATCCACCGCGCCGCCGGCTTTCCCAATCGTTCGGGGCCATTTATTATTAGCCGGTCACGGTGTCGTATTACACCGTTTCGTCATTCGCGATTAATCATCGACGGAACAAGAATTTATTGTATTGGCGTCGGCCCGCGCCAGCAACAGGTACACTTGTCAGACATACGCGGCCGTGTCTGCCGCGGCACGCCGCTCCGTTCTGACGTATCGAGTGACCGGTAAGCGGCCTCTTAATGAATCGGTGGCGGTTTATACGCGAGCGTGATTGCAATGATTCAGCCCGAAACGACGCGGCTATTCATTATCGTCAGCGAGCACCGACGTGTATAAGTAGGTACCCGGCCGAGGAAAAACGTCGTTTTCCTGCCGCCAGCCGATTCCCATGGTCGTCTTTGATGAAGACTTTCGAACGCTGCTGAAGAAACAGGATTACTCTGTCGTGTGAACTTGAACTCTTGAATCGAGCCAATGTCTGCTTGGTAATGTTGCAAGTCATATCTTTGTTGAAGAAAAAGCAGAGTGTTTAGGGGAATAGTTCGCTCGATACTCTGTTAGGTATCGCGGTAGGTTATCCTTCTCTGTGTTCCCGGAATTACCTACCTTCTCTCTCCACTCGCTGTCATTCCCCAGCCGGTTTAAATGCTTTCGCGTTCACGCACCGCGAGCACAAGTGCTCGGGATATTTTATATTCCCGTTGTCCATAAACGGAGCTTTCCACGACGAGTTTTCCACGTGGAAAAACCTCGACGCGCTCTGGCTACGTGTTCCGTGCCAGCTAGAGTTCGCCCGTCCGGTAAGTCGAGCTCGATCTCTGTTCAGGGATTTGTTTCCGATGCAGCAGCGTGTCGTCTTCGCCCCGTCGTGCCCGACGTCGTTATACGACGATACAGCCCGGCCACGGGGCATTACGCTTTTACGACTCTTTCATGTAATTGTCGAGCTCGTGAACTTTTACGAGCGCGAACCGCGCGGAAGTGATCGCCTTGAAGCGCGTCGTTCGGCGCAGTTGCACCGGCCACGGTGCATTGACTCGTTTCGAGGGCTTATTTCGATGCTCCTGACTTTGTTGCAGCTGTACGTTGCTTCAACGACTTGATCTGTCGAGTCGTTGGACTCCACGATGAAGACTTTCAAATAACGTTCCACCGATGCAAGATTTCATTCTCGGAGTCGATGGTCATTTCCCTACAGATCGCCGAAGTCTTCTGAATATCTTCATCACGCCGTGTATTACAATACTTACAAAAGAGGCGACGCCTCCATTCAGTTCTCCAGAGAGGTTCGAGCGTCCCAAAGGCGATCTGGAATCTAAAAAGCACAATGTTGCGCGTGTCACGCCCACGGGTACGCTCGAGACGAGAAGCTATTTGAGGAATCGTGGAGTTTGATGGCCGCGCGAGAGCCTGCCGTTAAATCGAGACGGTCCGTGATTTTACGCGGCCGAGGAGTCGTAGATTGCCGCGAAATCCCGCGTGCCAGAATGCGGCGATGAGTTAATAGAATCCTGACGCCGCGAACGGCCACAGTTTCGGGTCGTTAACACCGCTAACCCGTGTCCGTGCGTCTAGTGCCACGAATTTATGCAATCGTTGTAGCACGCGAGCGTGTGCGCCTTCCTGCCTGAAATTGGCCCCGTCTACGCTTCGCCCGTGTACAAGTAGCCGGGGCGTTGCAAGTTTGCCCTGAAAGCCCGCCGCGAACGTGTCGGTCGTTAGCGTACATTTCCACGGGAGCTGCAGTCTCCGCGCCACCTCGGAGATGTTCCTCTAAACGGCCGGACGAAAACACGGGTACAAATTTAATTGCGCCACCCGGCACGGAGATTATAACGGTAGCCGCGGAAGATTTTATCGAGTTGGAATTAGCGCACCAACGGTCTCTACCTACGATTGAAAGCATTAACTCGTCGTCCGTGAGCGGCGCAATTTTCGCGATGCGAATAAGCTATCACGCGAGAATATAGCTCTCGTGTCGCTTAGAGGGGGCAAAGACGCGCGGCGTGGAGGAGACACGGTTCGAAGATTATGTACCTCGGTTACAAAGTTGCGTTTCATGTGCGCACTCACTGGCAACGGTAGTTCGTAGTTTTAATCGGACGCGCAGGGTGCAGCAACTGTGCAAATAGCTGTAATTAGTCTCCCTCGGGGGAACATCGTGGGACGATCCCGGGTATACGTTGCGATATAGTCGTCTTCATTGGCCGAACGGTTGAAGAGGGCCCTCACGCCGTGCTCGGGGACACGCGTCCGCCGAGCTTCGAGTGTTTTTCTTGATTAAATCGGGGATAGACCGATTGGGAGCGCGGGGCCAAATCGACGGCGAAATTTGCAAGTCGTACATCGCCGGGAGGGGCCTCTTTATGTAAGGGTGTGCTTATGCAAGGGAAAGATGAAAGGGGGGATAAGGGTTCGCGAGAGGGACGGGGCTGCAGGGCGAGAGAGCCGGGGGTCCATTAGTCTTGCGTATCTCGTCACGGCGCAGATAGGGATCGCGATCGATATCGGGTCGTTTATTCGAGAATGAAAGTACCGACTCGCTTCCAGGACCCGAAGGGATCGCGATACGAGGGTCGTCGATGGCTGCACGATCCACAATTTCCTCTGCTCGATTCGTAAATCTTCTTTTCCTTTTTTTTTTTTTCAAACAGGAGAGAGATCCTGAATTTATTCTTCTCGCGTGAATCGAGTATCCCGTGTGTCGATGGGAGTGGGTGCCTTCCCCCCCCCCCCCCCCGGCGCGTGGAATTTCGTGCAAGTCCGACTGGATGACGCGGATACGAGGGCGCGATGGAAAATCCGATACGAGCGAAGCTGGTCCAATTTGAAAATGCAAACGAAAGGGCGAACAGGCCGGGGAGGGGTGCGCGGGAACGGTGGATTCTGAGAGTTTAATGGCTGAACGCCGTTTATTACCGAGCCATGGGTTTTATCATCCCGCCCGAGATCGTGTCGCCCCTGTTCGCTGCGACATTCCGCTCCACTCGTATTAAACGCGTCGACCGCGCGGGTAACGTTTCCAGCCTCGCGATAATTAAGATCCTGACCTCCACTACCCGAGGGTCCGCAGGGCGAGGTCTATTAATTAAAGGCTAATTACTTCGTCGAGCCACGGACGGGGAAGACGAGCTCGGCTACGCAGGGTGACCTAAGGAAGGTGCTCCAAGGATTCCGATGCGCGTAATTGCTGGCCAGAGTGAGTGGAAAGTGTTTAGTTGACGCAGCTTCGTGAATCAACGTGGTCAGAGATGATGCGTATTATTATCACGTAAACAATTATGGAAAGAATATGTTCAGTACTACATGATATAGTTCCCATCATGAACGACGTGCTTGAATTTCGTTGAATATTAAATGTACCGAGAATAGAACCCCGCTGGATTTAAAACACTTGGTGGACCAACAGGTTTTCCGCATTTATGAATGTGGAAATAAGAATTTCGCTTCAACTCATCTCTATGATAATTGATTCGCGGATATTTATTGACCGGATATCTCTCGTCTACTTTCACGGACACTGTATTCAGAAATGTATAGATCATCCTTTTTCTCGTTTCTCGTTTCTCGTCACCCTTTTTTCCCCCGTGATTTTCCTGGTCGCTGCTAATCCCGCGAGACGCCATCGTTCATGCAACAATACTCGGGGCCCCTTTTACTCCTCCTTTTATGCGTTCGTTCCGTGACACCGAGTCGAGAGAAATGCGACTGCCTTCTTCTTATTCCATCCCCGTTTTGCGAATTTTTCTTGTCCTTTGTTCTCCCAGGAATCTCTTTCGTCACGATCGAATGTCGAGCCGAGGAAAATAGAAATTCTCGAGCCGTCCAAGCAGCGTTTAACTTTACCGAATCCGATACGATTATCTATCTACTCGATCGCTCGTTGATCACACGTCATGTCGCGCGATTTTTCCTGCCGCCAATATTTCCCCCGTTCTGCTTTTCCGTCAAGAACGGAAATGAGCCATTATATCTCGAAGTTGTCGACTAGAACGCGACGCTCGAGTGGTCGACAGCGACATTATAACTCAATATCTGCTACGAGTTTTACGCGCGCCTCTGTTGCGCGGGAGAGGAAAAAATCCTTGTGCAGCGAGCACGGTGATATATTAAAACACGGTTTTACGATCAGCGAGCAATAAAGATGGTTTTCATGGCGGGTCGTTGTTTCGGTTGTACGAGGAATAATGTGGCAACTACTACTGTGTCCTGGATGCTCGTTAAAATTTGCACAGCGGTATTATATTTTCTTCCTTCCTCTTTTTTTTTGTCGTCTACTCAACGTCGCGAGTCAAGTATTTTTCTCTCTAGCCGTTACCTTGTTCCATTCTGCATGTCGTTAGTTCAATGCTCCTTTTTGTCCTCCCTGCACCGTCACCGAACGGTGGAACCGAGTTCTTTTATGTCCTCCGCGCACGTCCCGTTGACGTTCTTCCGCTGGACGAAAGTCTGGCGGATGACTCATAAGTACTAAGTCGCGGGATGACTCATAATCAAGGGGGATGAGCAGAGCCACTCTATGCACGACGAGCTGGAAGTTTTCGGCTCAACGCGTTCCTCGTGCCTCTCATTGACAATTGTTTCTTCAATATCCAATCTCTACAAACATTGCAGCGTAACTTGAAAATGGAAGCCCATCGGCTTTAAAGAGAGAAGTAAAGGTTCCATAGAAATCTCTCCGGAGCACCGCTGCGAAGTTTGAAAGCGCGTTGAAAGCGCCGCGAGCATCGAAAAATGTCCCCGCCCACCCAGCTGCTTCTTCTGCAGCTTGTAACCTAAATCTCTGAAAGTTGCATACACGGTAGAAAATTCAGAGTAGCTTGCTTGCGCACTCTGTGGATCTGAGGCGCCCAAAGTTCTTTGCATGTTGAAGGGTTTCTTTGTGAAAGATCAGCCACGGGACCCGCAGCATTGAACTTTAAAATGTTCCAAGGACTTTCCACTGTAAAACACCTTCGGTGGCTGTTAACTCGTCTTGAGGAACGAAGCTCGACTTTTTCCAACGCTTCCGACATCGGTTTCCCGAGTTTCTAGAAACTCGGACAGAGGGGAATTGGGAACCGCTGTCCCGGTAGGTGAATTAGTTAAACCATGCCCAGGAAGGGATCTTGTACACACGATGTAGAAACGATGTTACGAGAAACCGGTCTCGGACGTGGTGCACACCCACGTACACTCACACCGGCGGCCGGCGGAGGCCGGGGGAGTGGGGCAGATCGATTCGGTTTTTCGTTTTTCTCATTTTCTCCGGGCGTTTATCCACCTTCTTGGCCGGGATCTCGCATTACGGCTCAATTTGACCCGCTTTTCGTAATCTCGTCCGATCGATGTAATCTCGGCTCTCGGCAGCCGTGTACCGGCCCCCTAAAGACCCTCTTCGAAGGGTTCTTTTAGACGTTATTACGAATTCGAGCAGCATCTCGGTTTTGGTAACTCGATAATTCGATTAGCCCTTCGGGTGTCTTTCCGCTCGGCTTAACCGGCTCTCCTCGATATTTCGGGCGTTAAGCCATCGTTTCAAGTGCAATCAAATTACGAACACCGAGGAGCCGGGCAGCGGTGCTAATAAAAGCGAACCAAGTCCTGCTAAATAATAATCAACGAGCCAATCATTCATGAAGCGTTCAATTTTTCTCCATAAAAAGCTTCGTTAATGGTTCTCGCTAATGTACAACACGAATATTCCTGCTGCGCGCATTTTCAATGGCACCAGCAGTGATTTAAAGTTGACAGAGGTAGCGAGCAATAAATTTTACGGGCACAGCCTGTGTCAAGATAGAATGAGTCCGATCGTAGGCTCCTTCAACTGTCCCCAGGCGATTCGGGTGTTCAGGTGCAACGAAGTGTCGCGCGTTGCATAACAAGTCGCAGCTGAGTACTCGCAACAGCTTATCCGTTGCGTCGCGAGCGAAATTATTTATCGTCCCGTTGCTGGCACAAATTCGGTTTATCTGGATCGTCGTCTCGATCGGTCGGACGGTTCGCGCGATCGCGCTGCATTGAATTAAAGTGGGCTGCACGTAGAAAGAAAGACACGGCTGGTATATCCAGGCTGCGAGCCGTTTTCTTTCCACCGATTGCGCGATTAAACCATTCCACGCCTGCCACGTAACTCACGTTCCCCCCTCGATCGTCGACCACGTAGCTAGCTCGTAGCTCTTACGCGCTGGCATTGCGCAAGCATCGCGTTAAACGCTTGTACCAGCTCCTTTATACTCCCAGCCGAGCACGATCTCGGCTGCGTTTATATCCACCCTGTCTAATATATCGTTCCTGTTTTTTCTCTTTGCAGTATTACGAGATGTCCTACGGGCTGAACGTGGAAATGCATAAACAGGTAAGCCTACCTATATGTCGATTTGAAATTCAAATGAACGTCATCGAAGCGCGGCGATAAAGCATCGCTTGCGAGCCGCGCGGCGCGTATACGTGTACGCGGCACGTACGGGTGTTGGCCACCGCGCCGATCCGCGCGTGACCGCGCGAGCGTGTGTTCGCTGGGGTGTGCACGCACGTGCAGCCAGTAGCGGCAGAGCAAACGGCTATGGCAATTACTTCGTTGACTTAACGCGCGATAGCCCCCGACGTGTCCGCATGAAATTTATGTTTTCATTCATGACGCGGCTGCAGCGCGCGAGCAATATCCGTGCGGCGACTTACTAATCGTTCGGAGCGGGGCCGGTTTCGTGCGTGCCCCGCCTGTCCCTTAATCCGAAATTAAAGGGATCAGGGAGGCGATACCCAGGGGGGAGCCTGGTCATTGAATAAATATGTAAACAAGGTAATAACATGCAAATTACATGGGATGCGGGCCTACGAAATACCTTCCTACGTCGATTTTCCAATTCGAGACGAGACGGTAGATTTTATTACGGATTACGTATCGGGCCTGCCACTGAGCTCCGGGATCAATCGAGGTCACGCTTCTAAACTAACTAAAAGAGAAACGGAGCAAGATTGATGTACCCTCGGTAATGCCTCTATCCTCCCTCGTTCATCCCGCGCGATTCTGTTTGCCGAGCAAACAGGCAGGAATAGAATCGGAAGTGGTTCGTTTGATATCCGCGAAATAACCACCCTGGAGTGAGGGGGGGAAGCGCCCTCTCGAGGAGACGGCGCCCATCCTCGATTAAAAGCACTTTTTCGATATTAATAAAGGGGAAGATCCGGCCGGGATTTGCATCGCAAAGATCCTCTCCCTCTCGGTCAGTGTTTTTCTCGGCTGGCATCCATATTCATCACGCGGATCGAACGATTTGAATTTCCCCCGTTTTCTCGGCCGCTCGATCGTGATCGTCATTGTAAAATACAGATTTCTCCCCGCGTCGTTGACGTCCGCGGAGGAATGGCCGGGAACGGGGGAGGAGAAAAACGTCGCGGGCGCGACGGTATAATTTGTTGGCGGACCAAAAGCGGAGAGAGGCGGAGAAACGTCGTATTTCATTTGGCTCTCGCTTTTACGACATTCCCGGGCATTAACGTCGTCAATTACTGTGCACGTCTTCGTCCGTTTTTGCACGGCGATTCATTTACGAGGGCCGATCATGAAAATTTATCGAGCCGTCGGACGGGGGCGAGCTGCGGCCGCTCGGAACGCTTCGCATCTTGCGCTGCCTTCGATCTTTTCACGGAAACTTTCTTACTCGAGGCGTGCGGTTCTTGTGCGGCTCCGAGCCACAGACTGGGACGCACAGTGGTCGAAAATTAGGAAAACCTGGCCAAAACATGAAGCGTGACCTTTGATTTGTACAAAAATGAGTATAGTAAGGTGGCACGCGCGATTTATATAATATCACCATATCGTCTACAATTGTTTATTAATCAGTGTAGAAATTTTTGAAAATCTGCCTTGTATATTGAGGACAAACATTGTCGCTGCAAGTTATATGTATCTCAAAATTTCCTCGATACTTTTTAACGACGAACGTTCAAAACCATGGATTCTGTCCAGTATTACATTTTTTAAAATAAGGGTTTTGTGCATACACTTTACGGCTTCACAAGAGTTTTCTGAAATTATGTTTTAAGTCTCATAACGATCCGTTAATATTGACTCACGTTATCGCAATTTATGTTTAAAAAAATATTGACTTCGGACGATGAAAAATTTTTCGTTGATACTTTTTAGCGCGAATAGTAACGATTGGAAGAGCAAACTGTAAATAGAAAAAAATGTGTGCCGTGACGAACTTTAAAACACTATATTTTTGAAAATATAGTTTAAAAAATATAGTTTAACAACATTTAATGTTCCAATATTTTTTAGCGTTTGAAGAATAATTTCTTGCATTTTCGGGCGCTAGTCTCCTTATTGCATACGAGCCTTTAATTATTGGTGACTTTATGGTGGGATGGTTCCACCCAGATACGGGCGAATAAAACAGAGAAAATGTCTGGCATCCACGTGAGTTCTTGCCAACTGTCAAAGGGAAAGTCGCGGCTCGGACTCGCGGGGGCACTGATTCGTCCGGAGGCGGTCGTAACTTTGAAATGATTCGAAACGAAGCGCAATTCAATGTTGCCAAGCGGTGAATCCATCACCGCAGCCCCACATATTACGTTGCATCCTGTACACGTTTGCGGCTAAGTGGATAAAAAAGTGCTCGGTCCAGATCGCGATTTCCCCTTTGCAGCAAGATAAATAGCCCATATTTTTCTTCTCTATCTCCGTCCCTCCGCCTGCCCATCGCGCTTTCTCTTCTCCCCCGGCGTCTCCTTTACGATTCCCCTCCCCTCCTACCTCTTCACCTGCGCTCGCCCGTAAGGCAGCCTTCGCGTCGACGTGACGCGAATAACGCTCGCGTTTATTGAATATTTAGCAGCCGACCCCCGTTATTTCCTGCTGTTCCGGCGGCGCGCTCTCTTCCTCCCGGCCGAGCGGGGCTCCTCCGTCGCGCCGTTCCAACCGGATGCACCCCCTGAAATCGTAAATCGGGATTCCCCTTTGGCCGGGGAAAGCCTCTCGCGCGCGATGGCTGACGACGGGGACGGAGGAGCCGCGACGGGCACGGCGCGGGACGATTCATAAATTAGCCGGCGGGGGCTGAGCGGATCGAAAATGGAAGGAGCCCGAAGTTTTGCGCCGAGGAACACGCAGACAAGGCCTCCGGCCCCCGGGGGGATAGACGGCAGCCGGGCTTCTTTCTTCGTCCCTTGTTTCTCGGTCTGGCCGCGTTACACGTTCAATAAATCCTGTCGAGATTTACCGCGGATCCTCGTACACTTTATTTCGGCGTGGCGAAGTGGAACGGGATCGAGAGGAATTTCTGTCGGCCCGCCCAATATATTCTGTCGTGTTGAATAGGTAATACAGGACCGTTGCCAACGTATTTAGGTTAAACTTGCCTAAATCGTACGCTTTAAGACCAAATGCTTATTACATGAAAAATAAAAGAGAAAATGAAATAAAAAAATTATTGGTGATCAACTGCACACCTGGTGGTGTAAAACATACCTATCTGTTTTATATTTTTTTGTGAAGTGACGGGTGACTTGCATGGTGACCCGACTTGTTAATGGCGTATGGCTAACTGTTGTTTACATTTTCTACCGCTAAGGGCGTTTGTGACTGTCTTAGGTTAAAAGAAACAGCAGGGATACGAATTAGACAAGTTTACCCTACAGAAGGTAACGGATGGCGGTGGCAGATGACTCTATCTGGGTGGAGCCGGTGAAGCGCGGCTAGATACAGCGCGTCTTCCACGTCCCTTTACTCTGAGCGACGCGGACGTCGAGGGTAGAAATTAGCTGACGCGGGAGAGCTGTTCGATCTGGCACGAAACGTATGGTCGAAGGGAGAGTGTTCGGTTAGCAGGGGCGGGCAGCGCTGCGGAATGATCGAACTTGGGGAATCGATGGGCGACGGCCCCGCGAAATCGCATATTTCCGCGCGCGAGGTTACGAGGGATCGCGGTGTCGGTCCACGCCCGTTGTAAAATTTCGATAGCGGACGTGTCAGAAGCTGTTTACACGATCGTATTTCTGCGGCACAATTTCGTGCCTGATCGCGTTTATAAAACCGGAGCCAGCCACCGACAACCCCCGTCTCGCCCCTCTGCAACCTCCCCCCCCCCAGGCTATATTCGCCGGGGCGATTAATCGTGGCGCGTTTATGACGAGCCAGCGTTGTGTCGTCCGCGTGGGAATGAAAAAAAAGGTACGAAAAACAGCAGCGGAGGAAAAATTGGCAGCGGAAACAACGGGACTGGGCGGAGGGTGGGAAGGGGGTAGGAGATGAGTAACAGCTCCGACGACGCGAGAGAGGGCGAGGTATATATGTACGCGCATATACGGAGCGGGGGAGGGCGCGCGGACGTTACGAATCGAATTTATCGGGCGTGTATTAACGCGGTCGGTCGGTGGGTCGGTCAGTCTGGTAAGTGTCTGCGAATGGCGGTGTAAACGCGCTCGATTTCGCTTGGATGTAATTAACGTCGGGGTAATTCCCGACAATTACCGTCATCATCATCATCCATCAGACCGCAGTCGACCTGTTACGTTTTCCTGTTATACCTGCACGATAATTGTCGTCTCGAATCACTGGTTTCGCATCGATGCGCGCTCGCGCGAGCGAGCACTCGCCGCGTACACACGCTCGTTAAAACGTAACCCCGTAGATCGCCCCTGCGAGCGATCGATCGCTTCAACCCCGCCCGAATAAGTCCCGACGATTTCGGTATACCCTCGCGACGATCAAAAGTCCAAAATAAATTAATCTTGGTTATACCACAAGCTACCGAGTCAGAGATATCAGAATGACGTGCTATGCAAATTTATACGTATTTCATAAAAGTAACGATCGGCCAAGCTACGGGAGTCGGCGGCTTATTGTTAATAATCGATTGCTTGTATCAGAAGTGCTCAATTGTATCGCGATTTAAATTGTTAAGTAGCGTTTTGAATAATAGAATGCAGAGGTACAAGTGAGTATTAAATCAAGCTTCAGCTATGAGTACATACCTTAATTCCAAACGAACAGATTTAAAATATATGTAATCATTAAAATGATGGAATGTTTCAATAGCTTTCGTTGGTAATTTTATTTTATTTTTTTATATCTATTTAATTACAATAGACGGGTTAGACAACACTTTGGTACAATTAATTACAAAAATGAGGTAGAGAAACGGGCGCATATTAAGAAATAAAAACAAAGACAAAAAAGAAAGAGGAGGAAAAGGAAAAAAGAAAAGCATGAATGTATGTACAATGTGCAACATTCAATGCAACAGACGTTAGAAGCTTTGTACGGATTTTATCTACATATTGAGTCAGAGAAAAAATCAAGTTGGTCGTGATAAGATTTACCAATGCTAAATACATATACGGTCGATACTATTATGCTTGCCAGAAAGGGTTCGATGAGTTTTTACATGAAAAAGATTACGTTGCCTTAGGCTCTTAGTGGCTGTATTGAAATTGAGTTAATTTAGTATCGGTTGACAATTTATTCGGCTATTTATCACATTAAGTAAAAAGGACAGGTCTGATATAATTCTTCTGTTTTCAAGAGTTAACAAATTACGTAATGCTCTAGATATCCAGGAAACTCTTGGAACCTGAAAATTTTTCCGCTGTTTTGTTCTATTTGCTTTACAGAGTATGTACATATTCACAAGTTATAGCAGCAAATATTTGCAACTCTACATAATTTTTAAACATAATTAAAATAATTCTATCTTCAAAAATGGCGATTGTAGGAGCTAAAATGTGTAATTCATTCTAAATAGCGTGGTTGTAAACAATTTTTCTCTACAAAACACAGTGCATATTCGCTTTCCACATTCTAGGAATCCCTAGAATACGAATTTTGGTTTTAAAACCCCTGCAGGCTAAGATGGAAGTTTTAAGGGTGGTAAAACAATGTGGACGATGTTTTCAAACAAATAATAAACATTTCCATGTTATTGGACAGACCACTGCGCGGTGGTGCCTTTTTATTGTCGCATCGTTATTGCACCCATAATAACCTCCGCGATAGTCTATCGATTCTTTCCTCCAAAACTACCGCAGAAAAGGTAAAAACAATGACTCCATATGAGGACGGTAGCCATTATGCTGCGTTGCAGGTAGCGCGGTGTATCGTTAAACGATCCCGATGCGTTTTTATTCGCAGCAAGCGACGCGTATTGTAAATGTTTTCGGGCATTACTCTCTATGTTGCTAAAGCTATTACCGGCGATTCGGTAGCCTGCAATACGTGTCGTGCAGTCGGAAAATTCACGCATGAAAAGTACCGGCGGCCACCGAGAGTGATTCGATTTCGTTGTTTTGCGCTCGACTCGTTGCTACCCTCTCGCGGCCCCCACCCACCCCCCCCCCCCCCCGACCGAGCGCCCGTGTTCCAGCCCCCTGTATAGTCTGCTCATTATTCATTTATCGGTTTAACGAGTACATCCGCGAAAAAGCATTGCAAAATACCGGAGCACCGGGCGCCGGTCGATACCTCGCGCCGCGCCGTTCCGCCCCTCCGCTACTCCCTCTGCTAATTTCCTTCCTGTTCGCGGATTGCACGCGTTACATCGGCGATTCCGCGTATCTCGATTTTTCCCAGTTTAATGCCCGCGCCCCCCACCCGCCCCCCCGGCGCTTCACGCCAGAAATTCCCGTCATTTATTTAAACCGAAACTCATCGCGGAATAATATTGCAGGTTTAATTTTATTAGCCCTGGCCCGATACGCGAATATATAATAGCAAATAAAAATCTTACCCGCGGATACAGCGAATTATTCATCGCGCCGATAGCGATAAACTGGAACTCGCGTAGTGGCAATTGAAATCGCGATTATGCTCGAGGCTGAAAGTCCGAGTGTTGGATGAATAAAGGAGAGCACCGAGCTCACCAGTCGATAGATACTTGAACGGCTATCTTGTGCATTGTGAAGCTCGCGTAACAGCGGAAGGGGATGGATTAGTTTCTAGGGAAAGAATGATTCTTGATTTCGAGAGGAGGATAATGCAAGGAACGGACACACGGAATCCTGTCGCGCATCCGATCGATCTCGAGCAAGATTACGATCGTGCCGAATGGAGCCCCGATGTCCATAAATCTAGGATTCATCGTTTCCCCGGCACCCTTTGTCCCTCGGTGTTCTATCTCCCTCTGAGCCCCCGTCGAAAAAAGGGGATAAAAAAATTATGGTCGTGGAATCTCGTCAGGTGCTTCATGAATAACCTCTCAAAACCGTCCAGCAGCGCGATTTCTCCCTCCCTCCCCGAGCCCCTTTTCCCTCTGCAAGGGTAACCTAATACACGGTCACACGGTCGCTGGTCCCTCTCGCGGTCTTTCTCTCTCCGGGCACGTCCGTCTCTGCGTGTACGTTGGCCATCGCTTTTTCCACGTTTTATTGTGTCTGCAGAGCGCCACTGGTTTGGCGGCATACGCGACGCCGGCGTAGGAGGAGAAGCAGATGGAGATTGAGAGGGAGGGAGGGAGAAAAAATGAGGGTGAGGTCGAGGGGAGGGGCGGGACGTAGGAACGAATGGTACGCCGGGGAAAACGTGCTGCACGTCGGCAGGGCTGACGGGGCAGAGGGTGAATCGGTGATGAGAGAAAGAGAGGATAGGGATGGGGTAGGAGAACGGTGGTCGGGGAAAAAACGAAGAGCAAAATTCGCTATCGGAAAAATCGAGCTCCCCGTGTGCCACGGCGGCGTCGACCTCTCCACGCACACATGTTGCCCCCTGTTGTACTCTCCTACCACGCTACCCCCGTCCACCATCTTTCCAACCACCAGCCCCCTCTGCCCCCCAGGGCTACTCTCCTTTTCTACCCCGTCGTGCCAACCGCTCGCCTCTTCTTCTTCCCTCGACCGCCTCACCCGACATCCCTGTAACTTCGATCCCGTGTATCTTTCCTCTCTGTTCCCCGCCGACTGGGACACACGCCCGCGTGCACTCGCCGCGTGCACACGCGCACGTAGAGCGCGTTGTGTGCGGCTTGGCACAGCCGCGGCGAACGAGTCGCAATATGTGCACGATGAAATATACACAGAAATGTCTACCCGCTACGTACGTCTGCATCCTTTTTCTCCGCTCGCTCCCCCCCTTCGGCGGGGAACGCGCGCGATCTCGATCGAGAGGCGGCGCGCGAGTATTATGGCATGCCTATACAGCGCCCCCGTCGCACCCCCGCCCTTATACGCTTTGGCTCTTTCAACAGGAGGGGGATCTGCAATACCGATGAGGTTCCATGTACCCAATACACGTCCTCCATGCTCGCGATCTCTCAACACGATAAGTCCTTTCAACCGGCACCGGCTTCGACCCCTCCCCCTTCTCCCCCATCCCCGTCGCTCTCGCCCGTGTACCCCTGCACCTTTCTTCCGTCTTTTTGCTCGCGGATAGGAAGGATGTTACTCGGAGACGACGCGACCGAGGAGGAAGGTTTTATACGGAGCAACTCGGCTTTGCCTGGCTGGAAATACCGCACGAATTCAGCTCGAGCCTCTACTATCTGCCTGTACCCCCGCACCCCTGTCGCCCGCGAATAGGATGCCATCACCGATTCTGTTTCCGAGGGTTCGAACGAAAAGAGGATCCACGGCTTCGTGACTCGCCACCACCCAACCGTACCAGCAACCGTATCGCGGTGCATCCGTCGTTACTTCTGGACCTTATCGGATCACATCGACTTGTTCAGTCAGTGAAACGTTGCGGTGGACGTCGTTCACTGGCCACTTTCCTCGACTCAGTGAAGGACTGTGCCAAACACTCGGACGGGTCGATGGGTATTAGCTATTCGGTTGAAGTTTGAGGAATGTCTATCCCGCTGCATTCGTTTGCATTCTTTCCGTCACGCATCGTTCATCAAGAAGCGTGAAAACACGCGGAGAAATCGTTTCCCGCGCATCGGTTTCGCGTTACGTATTCCCCCCGCTCGTCCTTATACCGAACGCGCGCTCGCGGATGGACTATAATTAAGAGCAGCGTGTTGGCACTTTTCCACGAGGGTAACGTACTCGGGGGGAGAGGGGGGGGGGGGCTGCCAGCGCCGCCAGCGCGAGGAGCGAATTACCGGCGATGACTTAACGCTATAACACAAGGGACCCCCTGGTATTACGCGGTGGGATAACCCCCCGGGGTCATTAACACGCGAGTATCTTGGATCGCGGCGCAGATAGGTGGGTAACGCCGCGCGGCCATGAATTTTTATCGGCCGCTGTTTCGCTTTTACGCCCGCCCTTAAGATTCCGGAAGTTGGGCCTTTCCTGTTGCGGGGGTGGGGGGACGCTTAATTCTCGGGCCACCGAACGGCCACTTAAATTTCGCGCACTAAAAACCCACCCCGCCGGGGGAGCAGTCGTTAAGTCTGGAGGCGGCTGGAGGGCGTTCCTTCGGGGCCCACCGTCGTCGGGGCTGCTCTCGGGGATTTAAGTACCGCGTAGATACTCCGCTGGCTGCGTCCAGCAGCTCGACTACCGAGCCTGACGTTGTTGCCAGCGCCTGGATAGCTTTTATCAGCGGCACCGCTTTTATGAGCCGCTCCTCTCTTTTCCCGCTCGACCCGCTTCCACCCTCGAGCACCGCTCGCCACTCTTCCCTCCCTCTTCGCCACCTTTTATCCGTCGCGCGGCTCTCGTTTCACATTCCTCCGTCTTCCGGGGGTGGTGACTCCAGCCGAGGAAACTATAAAACTCTTATGCGTGTCGCCTCGCGTTTAGTGCACCGCGCCGTTGGCATGCAGATGCGACGTAGCGGGTGGTCGCAGAACAGCAAACTGGCTTACTCTGTGCCCGCTCCGCTCAAGGATTTCCAGCGCGAACGCTTCTCGGTGGTATCAGCGCGTGGCGAGTAGTAATCCGCGGCACGTGAACTCTGGTGGGGGACAGGAGCAGACGCTTCTTTGAGAGCACGAAAGCCTGAAAGCGTCACACCTGGTTACAAACAGCTGGCGAAACGTCTCACTACCCCCCTTTTGGGGTGGCCCCGCAATTTATCCCTTTGAACCTAGCCATCGAAAAGTTTCGAGTCAGGGGGTATAGATCGCACGCGAGCTGACAGGGGTAATTCGTCCCCGCCTCGTTGAGAATTCGTTCTTATAGCCTCGAGTATATTCTAAATCACGAGCGATAAGCTACACCTAAGCCCTGGGTATTTACATTTAATTAATCCCGGGGGACCCTCGGGGTTGTACTTTCGAGCCACCCTGTGGGCATATTTATGGACTCGCAGCGACTACGAGGCGGTCCCGAGACCCTCCTTTCCCGGCTTTATGCCCGACGTTTCGCACTTTTATCGATGCCAGGGTGTTAGCATTATGCCGGCTATCAACGAGAGGGTAGAACGAACACCCTTCGGCCCTCTCGCGCCCCTGGGACTCGTTAAGAGGTCACCTCACCCTCCTTCCCCCCCCCCTCCCCTCGACGTCCGTGTTTTCCACGCCCCGTTTTCTTTTTCCTTCCCCTCTGCACGCCGCCAGCCACCGCGTTCCTCGCCCCTTTTTCCCTACTCTGTTCCCACTTGGCTGCAGCTCGTTCAACAGCCGTGGACCGTTTAAAAAGGGGATAGCGGAACGGAGGAGAGCTCGGATCGCTAGGATCCCTCGAATCCATCGGCGTTCCTCGCGGCTCGATCGTTAAGGTCGATTCTCTTTGATAGTACCCCGTTCGGAATTAATTCTATCGACGCGCGCAAAGAATCGTCGTTACTGCGAGATCCCCGGCGCGGAGCGAGGAGTTTCATCCGGGAAACAGCAGTCTCGTCCCGGTTAATCCGCAGATGGGATTACCCGCTCGAGAACAACCGGCGTTATTTAAAAGCGGCCGACGTAACGAACCCCGGGCGAAAAAGCGCGGAGGAAAACGAGGGGGAAGGGGGAGCCTTTGAGAAATGGCTTTGCCAAGTGGATCGTGAAAATGTGTACCCCAGTTTTTCCTCTCCCCTGTTTTTCCCGCGGAACGCTGAGATCGCGTCCGCGGATCAACGGACTCCTCGTTTTGGGACCGTTGCCTTATTAGAGCGTAACACGGGTTGTTACCGTGCAGTCGATTGCTAGGCAGCGCGCACGCAGATTTGCTTTTTAACGGTACAAATACCTAGGTCCTCCTTCCTTTCCCTCTCGCTGTTTTCAATGTACTTGTATCGGGATTCTTGGGGGATAATTACGTTGCCATTCGACGAACCGTGGGATTGATATAAATCGTACTTTCGTTGCCGTGCTAGACAGAAATGCGGCCGGAAGAATGTCTCTCCCTCCCCGTAATCAGCTGCCGGGTTAATTGCAGCTGCTATCAACCGTGCACGAAGGTCTTGTTTTCCTCAGCGTTCATCCCGGAATTACGAGGGTCGGCTGACAACGATAATTCCTTGGTGTTTCGGTGGGTGTGGCGGGGGCGGCCGTAAAGCCGAGTTCACAATGCGAATTCTCGTCGTGCCTACGGCATCGCCGGTAACCGTCGCCGCGGCGGATGCCGCCCGCAGGCCGATCCGTAGCGTCGCGCCGTAGGGAGGCATCAGCCCGGAGCCGGAGGATACAGTGACAGGGAAAAGGTGGGGTAGAGAAAGAAAGGGGTGAGCGGCATTGAGAGGGAGAGCAAGGGAGTGCCTTAACGAGAACAGCCAGAGAAGGGTGTTCCTGCTCGGCGTCGTGACACTAATTTGCCCGCTCCGCGCCACATCGGATATCATTCCGTCGCGTTTTCACCACCTTCCTCAGCGTTAATTACCGCGGTCGTATTTACACCGGCTAAGATGGAAACGAGTGCCGCGCGCGCCGCACGAGAGACTTGCTTGTTTTGTTCACCCTGAACAATGCCATACGCGGGAGCTCTGGAAGGATAATGGTACCGGTTACACGTCCTTCCCTTTTCCCCCTCTCGACGTAGGTATGTACCTGGAAAAGAGCTCCGTTTTCCTGTAACCGTGGTTCTAAACTCCGTTTTTCCCTTTCTAAATCGTGGCAGCGCCTTTATTCCATTTTTTCGCCTTTATTCCACCAATTAGTAGACGAATGGTGAAAAGGCGAGGCTCAGCTAAAGCTGTTATTAGGCCTAATCTTGTAAAAGTGTCACAGACCAAGCATATAATTTGAATACAAACTAAACTAAGACTAGAGACAAAACTAAATCTAAATCTGAGAACTAGAACTAATAGTAAAAACTAAACTTTATAGACTGCATACACTCAATAACCTTAACGAGACTACAATAAGACTAAGACTAAGACTAAGGCTGAAACTGAGACCAGGTCCTAAGTGAAATCAAGTTGCAGAGGTGGTAGGAGTAAAGGAAGTGAGGAGCAAGAGTAGCACTGGCATATGTTCCACATATAAGCGGATGATCTGATAAATAAGCGGTTGCCGTAGCTTTGAACGATGATAGGGTAGGAAGTAAGCAGCTATTCGGAGGAAGAAGGTTGTAATAACGAGTAGCAGCATAAGAAAATGAGCCACAGTATTTACATGTACGATGTATCGGTACGACCAGCAGAGATTCCGACCGCGTAACGCAACTGCCGGTAGTATAGAAGTCGGAGTACCTCTTAATTAGTTCACGAAGGTAGGGAGGGGTATCATCGCGAATGATTTTATACACCAAGCAACAATGATGAAGAATCCACCTGAGTTTCATAATCAGCCACCCTGATTCCTTAATAATTATCTCTGGCAGGTGATCCATTTAAGATCGGCGAAACCTGATGGGATATCGACTGCAGAGACGCAGTCTCAGAGCCTGTATATACCGTTCTCGCGAACGCCAGAACGCAAAACACCCGCGCTGCCCCTCGGCGAGTTCGTGAAAAACGGTAACAAGCGTGCGGTCAAAGCACGTCTCCCGACGTGCCCGGCCGCCGACATTCCCTGCAACATGAAACACGCCACGCGGGGAATCCCCCGCCGAAACACGAGAACACGGGAACAGGAGAACACTCGAAATCCCGGTCGCTGTAGAGGTATTCCGCAGGCTAACGTATTCTAACATGCCGGCCCAATAATCGCGGCCGGCTACAGAATACTGCGCCCTGACTCGAAATCGAGAGGATAGAGAGGCGTTCGCTCGCTCCCTCCGAGGGGAGGAACAGAGAGGAGGGGTCAGCTTCGGTGGCCGGGCCGTTAATGTTTAGCGCAATCAGCGATAATGGCGGTCTATGGCGCGTTTAATCAAGGCAGTAGCCCGTTGCGGCTTGCGGTTCGAAAGCGGGCTGCCCCATGGTGCAAAGGAAAGGGTCGGTGTGTATATGTATCGCGCGTATATACGTGTGAAACAGGGAAGGCCGGGCACAGAAACGAACGGAGAGGAAGAGACACTGGGGTGGAGGGATAGAGAGAGAGAGAGAGAGAGAGAGAGAGAGAGAGTGAGTGAAAGAGAGGCCAGAAGGGATGGAGAACAAGAGGGTTGAACATATCAGGTGGGCTTAGCGGTCTCTGCTGGCTCGGCATCGCCTCGACCAGAGAGTGACCACTGTACACGCACACAAACGAACGAGGCAGACTCGCGTACACGGGCCAGCCACACTCTCTCAAACTCGCGTCTGTGGTCAGCATCGCGAATTGACCAGACCTCTCCCTTTCCCTCTCCTTCCCTCTCTGTTTCTGCTAGAGAGCCGTCTGTATATTCTTCCAACCTTCCCCCTATGATCTTCATGCTCTGTCTGTTCGCACACACGCGCCCTCGCAGAGGCTTCGCAGAGGCTTCGAAGCTCCCACCAGTGTTTCTCGTTTTCCCCGGTTGCCTCGACTCGTCCTTTCCGCTCCGCGGGGCCAGGCCCGGGGCCACGGCCGTTTGCGGTCAGAACGCGGCGAGTATCTCCAAGCGCTTCGTGTAATCTTCCTCCAGTTTCGTTTATCCTCGCTTCGTACCACGCCTCGAACGGAATAACGATCGGACGGCGGAGGATGGGTGCGACGATTGGATCGAGGCACAGGGGGCCCCGTCATGCCACGGCCAATGAAGCGGTAATTGTAATTGGATGATCGCCGATTGGGATTCACGTTGCTCGTGATCGATTAGTCACGGGTGCGCGGGCAAGACCTGTTAGCCGTTCCAGATTAGATTCTTCGCGGAGATAAGTCTGCTCGAAGGTAGAAACCCGCCGGGGATCCGCTAGTGTTTTGGCGCGCGATCTCCTCGGCCGATCGGCGATCGAACGATATCGTTGGGGAGGGCTGGAGTATTAGGGACAACGTCCCGGGAAACGTACGGCGTTGATCGATTATTTACGACAAATCGTGGCCCGTAATTTCTATCGGAGAGAGAGAGAGAGAGAGTATCCCGATTACGATAACACGATTTTCTCCACGGAAACCTATTTGGCGGCTGCAATCTCCTGGCAACAGCCCCTAGTTTCCTCTAATACCTGCCGGTACATCCCTCTTAATGGCCGAGGCAAGCTTCGCCGTTGTTATTGACTGCTACCGGCACTTTCGTGGCCCCGGCATAGAGCCTGGCCGGGCTTCCTGGTCGTCTAATATCCTGAGTGCCGCTAATTTGCCCACCGTAACCCACTGACACGCTAATCGATCATTGTCCCCGCTCCCAAACGGCCACTGTGTCTCTCGGGGAAGAGAGCCCGCGAAAGACAGAGACGGTGGCGGTGCGGGCAGAGGGGGGGGGATTCCGAATTGTGCGAGTCGGGGACACGGAGATGGGTAATTAGGTGCTCGAGGGTAATCGGGGCTTCTCGAGTAACCGCCCACGCTGCTGTTCCAGACGGCGACGCGCAGATTGCCGTGCATAGTGTTAACTTTGTTCGCCGAGAGTCCCGTAACCGGTATCAATTTACATGTCTCTATTTGGATCCACTGCTTGCCGGCGAAATTTCCCGCGGGTAGAAACGGCTTCAGCATTTCGAGCGTCCTTTCCACGCGCGTTACAGGCATGCCCGGGCATTTTATGAACCGCGCGGAACGTAGTAACGGTTTAGCTCGTTCAGTGGGGAGTGTTATTTGGCGTTTCAAAGAAGTAATACCCACTCTTGTACAAGTGGAGTTACAGATTGTACTCTGCAGGAATATTGGTGATAGATACGCTCCTTCGTCTTAAGAGGTTGGAACAGGTCCGTAGTCGAAGGCTCGAAGGTGAATACACTTCTGGATCGATGATTGATGCATCCCAGGGCACGAAGCTTCTTTTTATCTCGTAGCAATATCGATGCATCCGACCGATCGTGATTACTCACGGCTGTGCTCGGAAGAATGACCTGTCGCTGTCAATTCGTTGTACGCTCGCTCCTCTTCTTTATCAGCTGTTACAGTTGGACAAGGCTGAGTAATGTACTCCTGTTCCCGATATCCCGAGGTATCAATATTTCCTCGAGCATGTGCCTTTCTTCCTTTATCGCGAGCGTCTTATCTGTGCCCGCAGCCTCTTTACCCATCGATGCAACGATAAGAAAATTGAATCTCCTGGACGAGACATGTCGTAAAAGTGAGCAACAAAATTCCCTCTTCACGTTTGTTAGTCCCGTGCCCGGCGTCCGCTTCTTCTATTCCCTCCTACTTAGCTATCCTGTACCTACCTATATAAAACAGACATCAACTACGCTGGTTGATTGAATGGGAAGGAGATGAAGCCTCGAGTGTAGCGGATCGCGCGGCGTTTAACCGAAGTTGGGAAACGATGGACACCCGGTGCATCTGTGTACATCGGGAGAGGGGGTTGAACACTCGAAGACGAAGAGGAAAAGGGTGGAAAGCTCGAGTGCTGAGGCAGCACTCTGACGTTCAAACATCCAAACATCCCGATCTTTCGCCGTCTGTCAGGTCCTCTCCCCCATCCCCCATCGGAGCTCGAGTGCCACTTATTCTCCTCCGTCGTCGTCTCTTTCTCCATCTCCTTCTTCGATCTCGTCCCAAGCACACTTCACTTCGCCCACCCCTCCTCGACGTCTCTCCGTCTCTACGTCTCTACCCTTTGCACTGGCAATAGCAGCCCGCCTATGTCGCCGACTGATACCAATGGCTGGTGCAGGTAACAATGAGTATTCCCTCCATTCGCCACTCGCTCTCTCCTTCTCCGTTCGAATCCCTCGAATTCAGATGTGTATATACACAAAAACACACGAACAAGGGGGGCAGAGAGCGAGACATACGCGAGCATTCTGTGCGCGGCGACCACTCCAAGTCATCCCTCCTCGTCGAGCAGCCACGATGAACCCCCTGAATTGATTGCAGCTTGTTTACCCTGGAACATTCACACATAATGGCCGATCCCCCTCTCGACGTTGTCGATTACCCTCTGTCTTCAAAGCTTAACCTCTCAGACTGTTCTCGAGTTGCACGCGCAATCAGTTATCGATCTTCCATATTTTTGACTGGGGAGCAATTGCCACAAGCCGTAATCATATGAAAGCATCTGAATTCTGCCGAATTAAAAACCTAAGACCAATATAGTGCGACAACTTTTACAATATTAATATTAACTCATCATTCCTTCCCGATACGGCTTCCCCTCTCGAATTCAATATTTTTCATTGGAACTGTACACACTCGAAAGCACTCTCTCAATAACCGCCGGCGAGCCTCGAAGACCGCGGCGCCTCGCTCTTTTTATATCAGATTGCGGGAAAATCAGCCGACTCCCTCCACTTGAAATTCATCCACGGTTACCAACGCCGCGACGCGGAGGCAGGAGTTCGTTAACGATTCCACGGATAACGAAGGCTGATTTATACCGCGCGAATCGTACGCGACGAAGAGCGAGCGTGACCGTCGGCGCGGCGCGGGATATTTTGTTATCTGAATACTTTTAATTGAATTCCCAGCGTGCGGACTCGAAAATGACGCGCCCCCCGCCCCGGCCACCACCCCCAATCACGGCCGCGATCGTTTTATAAATTCCGTAGTTACGGAGGACGCTCGCAATTATTTTGCCCCGATGGAATTCGCGTCGGCAACTCGCTCGATCCATTGTCGCCGCGGTTCGGCTCGCGCTCGTAACAGTTGTAACTTTTGTCCTGATAACTCGTTTACCAGCGGCCAGCATTATTCGCCGGCGAGCCGGCGTTACGCGAGTCGCTGGCCACGGGAAAATTCTTTTTTTTTCTCTCTCTCTCTCTCTCTCTCTCACTCTCCCCCTCTATCTCCCTCACCTTTCGGGAAGGGGGGCCGCGGACGTACGTGTGCAGTTGGTGTGGAGTGTGCGCCGCGTGTTACAGCGTGCCATCGAGGTGACGCGTAAGGGTGAAACAGAGGGGGGGTGGGCGCAACGAAAATGCAGCCACGTGTGCGCAGCATCGAACGCAGCAAGCGCATAAAATTCCATCGAGGGTAGGGATATCTGTGTTTTTCCCCCTGTCCTACCTCCACCCTCTCTTCCTGCCCCCGCCCCCATCCCCGTCTCTGGCACGGTACAACCAACACCGCGGAAAATTAACCGAATGACAATGGCGAGCTCTAATATTTATACGAGCAATTTTCGACGCGACTAGCCGCTGCAACCTGCATCGTCGCCCTCCCCCTTCCAACGATTCTCTCCATAAATTGTGCTCGCGTATATTCGTCACGCATGACAGCGTTGCCAAAACGATCCTCTCTTTTTCTGCTTTTTCCTTTATTTTCTTTTTGATTTTTTTTATTTGTCCCCCGTGACCGTGACTGCTGTGTTCTTCTGTCATAGAAACACATCGTTTTGATCTCGCGCGTCTCACTAGCTGGAAATTCTACGACGCTGTTAGACAAGATCGTTAAGCAAGAAATTTTTACGCTTACATATCGCGGTATCTTTATCCTCCATCGTTTTCCCATTCCTCCGATACATTAACCACGGAGCGACTAACTTTCTATCAATTTCCATGTGTTCACCGCGTAAGTAGATAACAGATAAGACGTCGCTTCCTTCGCGTTATAATTGCTCGCTGCTTCTCTGCAACACGAGCACTGAAAATGCATCGATCGACTTGGTGATTGGCAAGTTGCTTTGCTGGCTTCTCGTACGCGAGACGAATGCACGTTTACACCTAATGAACATCGCGTGCGGAGTCTACGCGCGAAGCTGTGCAGAATTTTCCTGAAACACTCGCGGGCGAGAATAATAAGATTCAGTCTAGACTTTCGAGAAGGTTATTTCTCTTGCTCCTTTCTATTTCGTGGCCCCGAGGTTTTCCTCCCTATTTGGAAAACGAGTCGAACGGGGATCCCCACATTGTGCCAACAATTCATTTGTTCCCTTCCGTAACGCGAGCACGCTGCAGAAGCTCGCAGCAGAACGAGGATTGGTTACAGAAAGCTAAATTGATTAAACCTAACTTTCGGTGCGGCGGACAAGCACAATGGACGATGAGTTTTCAACGGATCCTGTGTATCCCCGTTTTATCGTAAACCCGTTGCACAACTGTGCATCCGGCCGTGCCTCCAGTCGGCATTCACTTTATCATTTCCATTCCAATTTAAAATTCCCTCCCGCGCGCTCAAGTTGCTCCCCCGATAAAAGTATAACGAAATCATTGTCCCCGACACTGCGCCGGGATTGTCAACGGGCACCGTTTACGTCAAATAGTTCGCAACAAGTTACCTCTGGCGCGTCGGTGTATTCGAGCGGAAAGCTGAAGCTTAGCGAGATCATAGAATTATAGCTGCGAGAAGATTCCCCTATTCCCCTTGTGTTTTCATGAAGCTACGGTTCGACTGAGTTGCGCGCCGACAACGCTTGCAGTTCACTATATCTCGAATTCGAATACCGTACGCTTTGAATTCATCCTGTCTTATATTTATTACGCCTGGAATTTCCCATGCAGCCCATTCAATAATCCTTCGAATTTACCACGCTCCTTCGAGCTTGACTGCTTTTCGGTACATTCTTAATTTGAGTACGATACAGCTGGGAGATACTCCCCAGCCTCGCCCCCCCCCCCCCTGGAAATTGAATAAACTCCCCCTTCGCCACGTTTTCATCTGACCAACCATCAACTCGCAATTCCTTTCATTTGCTTGCAATTTGCCTACATTTCGACTTAAGCATCCTCGCATCCACCACGCATCGCTTTAACTACAACCGACCGCCGGGCCACTCTCAATCCATCCACCATTCCTATCCAATCGCTCTCAATGTAATTACTCGACGACTCAGCCGCGCTCTCGACTTAACTAACGCTCTCGTGGAACAATTGCCAACGCGGACGGCCGCGGTAGCAGGCGTTATTCTTTCCTCTGTACGCAAACTGGATAACGTAAGCGGGCACACGCGGTGGCACGCTCCGCGTGTTCGCGTGCGCCGCCGCGACTTGATTAAATTTAACTTTCGCTGCAGCGGACGAATATAACGGACAATGAGTTTTCGGTGCATCGGTGCGTTCCGGTGCCTTAAACGCGTACAAACGCCCCTCCCCGCGCACCCCCCCCCCTCCCTACCCGCCTCTTATACACCGACGCGGAAACACAAGCGCGAACGCTCGTACATCCGGCGGCGCACTCCACAACCCGCGGAATATTGCAATCACGCGGACGTTAGCCGGGCTTTACAGCGAGTGCAGCCAGTGTATAGGGGCTTACCAGAAACCAGCGAGTTACCCGAACACGCCGGTTTATTTGCTCGTGTAGCATAATACCGGCAAAGTCCGACGAGCAACTGCTGGTTTACTCGTTAGTGCGAGTAACGGGCCGTTTTACCGTCGCTCTCTGCTTCTCCCGGCTGTATCTGCCTCTATCTACATCCCCTATCCCTCCTTTCCTCTCCCAGTCGCCGGAGCCATCCCCCGGCTAAACGCGCCACCGTTCTCTGCCAAACTTTCCGCCCCGCTTATAACCGCCTCCCCTACGCCCTCCTCGCCGAGCTGACTCTTCAATTAAACATTCGGAACTGCGTCACGCTGTATCTTCCCCCGCGTGATTGTCTTCTCCTGGCCGAGCTGGTTGCCTTGCAGTGATTTAAAAAAAAACGTGTTTACGAATTGAGCTCTTGTTAGGGTGTCACAGATTCGGAGAATATCGAAGGGCTGGGTGATTTCGAAGTCTAAAGCTTGGACTTCCCTAAAATCCTTGGTAATACACTGATTGTCATATCATTGTGTAAGAAGTAACTTATATTATCCCTTATTATTCGATAGGCAGTGACTGCGTGTAAATTTACCTGTCACAACACAGATAAAATAAATATTTCCAAAAAGTGTCAAATGCGAATTTTTACCCGATACCTGGGGCAAAGGTTCGCATGTTATGCCATAAAAGAATGCAGCGAGAAATTTCCACAAAATTGTTTTTTTTTTCCTACGTACAGTAGTTATGGTAATACAGCAAAACGTTTAATAGTTTACAATTATTTTTTTTAATCTAGGTAACAGTAATCGCACAAGATATTACCCCCACTTTCGTAGTTTGTGTACGCATCAGTCTTGTGGAGGATCAGTGTGTTCTTCTTCACAAGCAGGACAAATAATTTTTCCGTAGACGATAATGGTTGAGCTATTCTCTTTTTGGAACCGATTTGTTGTGTTTCTTTCAAATTTCTTCAGAAGTAGACGTTATTTTTTGGATTTTGTTTTAGATATTTGCAGATCAATTTATAGGGATAATATTGATCCCTGAAAATGAAAATATTACATTGAAACTGGTGAATTCAGTTCTTATCAGCATTATACGATAATAAAACGAAGTACAGCTACACAATTCCACATTGGTGACTCTACCTCGATTAACAATTGACTGACAATCAGCACAGCCAAGTACCACAACTCAAACACTGAAATTCACACAGTGCGAACTTTTTCTCCACTCTTCTACTCTACCGGCTGGGAAGAAGGGAATATATCGGATTCACGGTTCCCCGGCGCACAGTGACTTTGACTGATCCCCCGATTCGTCCGCCACGATTTCCCCCGAATTGATCGCGCGGCAGGAACGCCGGGAACGCGGCGACAGGAATCAGCGTTTAGCCGACGCTCCGGATCGTCTTTCCTCGACGAGGGATTCCCCCGATATTCCCTATCGGAGCGGGCGGGTATTAGATTATCGCGTGTGTATCAGGGCTGGAGGGGGGGGGGGAGGGGGCGCAGGAGGAACCGGATGGAATGGAAGTAGGTGGTGGCGGAGAGCATTCGGTTCACGTCACCGTTTCACAGGCGAGGAATTTTATCGGCGGCACTTTGTCGCTTTGCATTTTTATGCGGGGAACGCCGCTGCCGTCAGCTTTTAGGTGCACGCGGGCGATGCGCGCGCGTGTGCGGAAGAAGTGGCTCTAGAACGCCTATTTCCCGAGCGTTGGGTGGCACGTATACAGGCGCGGGTGCACGTACGCGCGCGTAGAGGGCGGAAACGCGAGCTGAGTCGAGGCGAGGAGAGGAGGCACTTCGCGAAAGCTTCTTGCGGCTTTCGCGATATTACGACTCCGACGGTGCCCCCCCCCCCCCCCCCGCCTTCGCCTCTGCACGCTGCGACCCCTGTGCCGCGCTTCGAGCTCAACGCCGACGAAAAGAAAAACAATCGTCGGGGGTGGTCCAAAATTTTTGCTTGCTCGAAGGTAGGTACTCCTGTATATGCGTCACCTTGTCACTGGTTTCTGCTGATTTCCACGGGGTTACTGAATCTTCTAAGGGTGCGGTAGGTTTCCTTTAACCCCCTGATTGCTACTGTTTACCGCGAGCGTGGATCTACGTTGTTCGAGGCAGGTTGCGAAAGATTCATTTGCGAAGAAACGCTTCCACGTAGTTCAGGTCTAGTTTCCGCGCTTCTGAATTTGTTCCATCGGTTCCCATAGCGGTATTACACTCTTTTACTGCAGAGAAAATACGCCGTTAATTGGTCCAGCGTATTCAACGAGCGTGCAATATTAAGTGGAAACTTGTGGCACTCGTGAATGAAAGTAGAATAGGTTTTCATTAGCGCGAAGTGTATTCAAGTCTGGTGTTTGAACCCAAGTTGCTTTTAACCCCTCCCTTTTCATCGGGGCCAGCACGCGGAGAATCAAAAATTCTATTATGAAGGGAAACTCGCCGTTCCCAAGGGGAATGCAATTAAGAGACTTAACGCGATGATATTTTCGAGCGATTCGCGTTACGACAGACTCTTTTCCTCGGTGAAATATTCCGGGCGGAAGGGCGAGGTCTCGTTCATAATTTCAGGCCGTCTTTCGCGCAAGAGGGAAAGAGGGACACGCTGCCCCGGTTGGACTCCCGCAATCTTCGCGGTCCAATTTCGCTCGGTAGGGAAAAATTCATTCTGGCCAAGGTTTTCATCTCCCCCGCGTGAAATCCAGGACAATGAGAGCTCGTAGCGCCAAAACCTCACCTTCCGCGCTTCTCTATTTCTCCCCTTTATTCTCTTCACCCTTTTCTCCCGCCTCTGGTAAAGCATCCGAGCTATTCATTATTTCCTTGCTTACCTCTCCCGGCTGGAGAAAACTTCTTGGCAACGCAATTACGTTTTCCACCGTCCCTCTCCCTCCTCCTCTCCCTGCCGGTCTCACCCTTTTACACACAATTTTTCCATTCCCTTCCCCGGCCCCTGCCGCAAGTGTCATCTCTTATCTCGCGACACCGTGAAATACCGAGTCGCTCGACTGCGACGGGAAATTGTATCAGCGCAGTGGGAATTAACGGGAAACTTGTTGTTTCCTTATCGTCCGACCTCTCTCGCGATTTAAAAGGCAAATCTCCCGCGGAGAGGAACTATGGATTCAGGGGGTCAGGGCGGCGGTGAACTTAAGATGGAAATTGCAGGACGTGATCTCCATGTCGTTAGCCACGGGTACCGTTCTGCGCGTAAACAGCACATATTTAGAGAGATACTACCTGCGGAGATTGGACAGAAGGACAGCAGGAAATTGGGCAGAGTGGCTCCGAAAAGGGGGGAGGGAGGGCATCCCTTAACATCTCCGCGAGATCTTCAGCGTAACGAAGAGCGAAAAAGGGGAAAACGGGAAACGCGCGGTCCATGAATAGATGCATAACTGTAATTGCCATCGGGTGCAATCCTTATCTCCGTTCGGTCCAACAAACGACGCAGACCTCGCTGCCGCGTTTCCCTCTCTGCCTCGTTCACTGGCGGCTCGACTCCTTTTCCCGCGCAGCTATAATTAGTGGTCTAATGACTGCCACTCGGAAGGGCGGCGGGTAATTAAAACAACTCCCCGCGCGCCGCCGTTCTTCCTGTTTCTCGCGCCCCTCCCGCCCTCCAGTACCCCGTTCCCGCCCCGCTCGCCGGGGCGTGCTCGCTAGAGGAGGGAAACTTGCCAAGGAATTTTAGTGGCCGCGATATTTCAATTAGCATCCGAGGCTCGTTTAAGCGGCAGTGAAAACGGCTGGTGCCAGGCGTTGCCGCGGCGCGAGAAATCCCGAGGAGAACGAGCAGCAGAAACAGGGAGGGTGTTTAGTCAGCGGGCT
Organism: Andrena dorsata; assembly: GCA_929108735.1. Taxonomy (NCBI): domain Eukaryota; kingdom Metazoa; phylum Arthropoda; class Insecta; order Hymenoptera; family Andrenidae; genus Andrena; species Andrena dorsata. Next base: position 76,298,260 of record OV815488.1, on the reverse strand, counting down.
TTGCGCGGCTCCGCATTTATGAGCCCCGCGGAACGGCTGGTGCGTGGAACGGGGTCGTTCCCATCGCTGGACAACTCCGTAGTTTCCTTCCTGTTGCATCACGAATCGGCTTCTTCCGTTTCTGTACCCCTTACCCATGCGCGCCTCCCGAACGTGAGAAAGCTCGCGCGAGTAGGCGCCATTTAATGGAGATAAGCGCCGGCCCCGAGTCGCTTCGCAATATACGCCCTGTAATTGGGCCGCTGAAGTGCCAAGCGCTACGAGTCCACGATACCTGTGGGGAAGCGGAGAATTTCAGGCTCCCTCGAATTTCATGAAACTAGGATAGCTTAGGCGAATGTGTCTATACTGAGTTTCTTCGTGGGTATTGAAATCTCGAAAAATCGATTATTTTATTGCTATTAATTCTGAAAGTGTCCTTTGTGAACATTTGCAACCAAGCTTCAGGAGGAAATTCGAATAATTACGGAAATTAAAGCGCTGGACGTAACTGATTTAACTTTGAAGCCGTTTATTTCGAAACTACATTTTCAAATACCGTGTACATTATAACTCTGGAACGAATGAATATTATCGCTTGAAATTTTAAATAGAAGTGTAGAATTCCTTCCTCTGTAGCGTGGAATTTCCGCATCAACATTGGATGTTTGTAAAACTTTTTATAAACGATTAAACACGATTATTTTCCTTAAAAATGTGGGGAATATATTGATTCGTAACTTTCATTCTATGTGCAACTTTCACAGTTTTGGTTTAAATTCGACAGTAAAGTTCCATGCTGTCAATTTTGGTGTAGAAATTATTAACCCCTAAGGATGTTGCTTTCAGATAATTTGTTCGCCTGATACTAAGTAGGTACACCGACTACAGCTGCGCACTACGCAGGACCATCTTCAGTGCCTAATAATTTCAACAAATTTGAACATACCGACATTGTTTTGTTGGTAATTACTCGGAAACGTGTCCACAATAAACTGTGAAAAGTACGGGTACAATGATTACTTCGTACCTAAGCAATCCAACACAAAGAAACCATCGATTTTACTTGTCCAATAGTCCTCTACCCCCGTTAAATAAGAATTGAGGGTGCAAAAGCTTTACCCTCTACGGATTTTGTGCGAATCAATTAGGAGGAACAGACACGCGCGAACATCTTCGCGTACCGTGAAAATCAGGGAGCTACGAGCATCGTTCCCCCGATGAGGATTTATCATATCGGTAACGGAAATTAACCCGACGGATCGTTTGGTAACTGGAACGGGCACGTGTTCAATTATACATTAATCGAATTGTTATTCCCAATTATACGGTGGGGCCTCATTAAATTTAGAATCGATTAAAATTCAAATAGGGTGGAACGTTGCTCCCTCGTGCAAAATTCAGCGCATTTGTCGACGCGACGGGAAGGGGGAGGGGGGGGGGGGGCTAACGATTGGCGGTGGTTGCTCGTCACTTGTCGAGAACAGTTGACGATTTTCCAGGGGTTGGAGCGGCGAGCGAGGCGACTTCTTGCTCGCGGGGGCGACCTTAATTTCCGGCCGAGGTGGCAGCAGATACAGGTAATGCCCCACGGCGTCGGACGGGACGAAAATTGAGCCGAGCCGTGGAGAAAGAGAGGCCACGCTACCGCCAATTCACCGTGGATTTAATTTAATCCCCGTCAGTCTGCTCTGCCCGTAGGGCGTCGTAAACACCCTCGACCGGTTATGCTGCACCTGCATCTGCACTCGTTTCCCCTGTAAGGGTGCGTTAAGGCAGCCCTTACCTTATTTAACGATCCAAAGCCAGGCTGCCTGGAGCGTCCCTCCTAATTCTACGCTGTCTGTTCCTGGTCGCTTTGTTCCACAATGCATTCTCATACTCCCAATAATTAGTCCAACGACGGAAGAATGCATCCCATTAATCCGCTTTTGATAGCTAGAAACCGGAAGGGTTCGCCCGATTCTCTTTATCGCGAACTCTCCGATGCAGTTTAATTTTAATGAATTCGTAGGCGACACAAATATTGCGTGTTTACACGTAAAAAGCATCAGCCAGGCCTTTGCAGCAGCCTGTGTAATTTATGACCCTGTTTGAATCTTATTAAATGTCCTATCGCGCACGATTGAGATCATTATGCCTCGTTATCGCTTGCTAAAGTTGCTTCGTCGCGCGATTGACATGGAAATTGAAATTTGAATAACCGATCAACTGGTCGAGTCGCCAGCGAGAGGGGTGGGGTGGGGGGGGGGGGGTGAGTGGTCTCAATAAAACTTGAATTAAATGACGTATATTCGATGTGACTGGTGTGACGGCGGATGAATGATACTCGTCGAATACAGCCGAGAGAGAAAGAGAGAGGGGTGGCGCGGGGTCGTTATCCCCGTTCAATTACCCGCACACGGATCGTCGATCGCCCATAAAGCGATTTACCGTTTAATAAGGATCGTTCTCCTTTCTGTTTCCAGACAGAGATAGCGAAGAGGTTAAACGCCATAATTGCTCAGATCCTGCCGTTTCTCTCCCAGGAACATCAACAACAAGTCGCTACTGCTGTTGACAGAGCCAAACAAGTGACCATGACCGAACTCAACGCCATTATCGGGGTGAGTGCACGCCAATGGAAGATAAATTACTCTCTGCAATGTATACGCCGGTGTACCGTGTACGGCCACGCACACGCGTACACCTGCCGTGTACACATTTAATGGGGTAGTACGCGGTTGCGACTGTTCCGTCGCGTTTGCCCGCCGAAACTATCATCCGCGGATGGACATTATCGAAGTAACGTTAAACAGCAAATTAAATATTAAACGCAGCCCGCGAGCATCGAAAAACAAATAACCCCCGCGCCGGGACAACGGGGAGGATCGCCGACCGCGCCGGCTACCCGAAATTCAACTGTCCCCTGTTTTCTAATTCGAAATCAATTCCCCCCCTGTCGCTCGTGGCGCGAATCGATACCGCCCATCGAAATGATTTGTGCATACCGACGGCCAGCAGGCTTGTTTTCTTTTTTTCCATACACGCGGCCGGTTGTTATTTTTTATTGCGCGGAGTTATCGAAACGATGGGCCAGATCAATTTCGAAATCTGAAAACGATCGCGGGCGGGAACGGTCGCGGTTCGGACGTGTCTCGATAAAATGAGGGGGTTGGTTCTGTCGCCGACGAGTTAACGCGTTTCTACCCCCTCTGGTCGTCGATTACACTTCCGGAGTGAAATCTCCTGATCACTTTCACGGGTCCTACATTGACCAGACACCTTTTGCCTATTTCCTTCGGCGCCGCCCTATAAATCCCTCGACCCTTCCCGCGCCCCTCTCCCGGGGAGAGAAAAAAAGAATTCAATTCTCCGTACGGCCGCAAATCCTTCCCGGATGGGGGCGAGAATTTACGCGAGCTCGTTCGGGCTGGTCCGGGTGAATACGTGTCGGTGGCCGATTCGCGTTCAGCTCGGCGTGAAACGCGTCCGCTGCGAATGAGAATCCCTGTGCAGAGGGATGCTGGTGGTAGAAGGAAGCCGATGCACGCCCGAGGAATCCAAAAGCGGACGGATGGATACGATCCTGGCGAATCCTGAATCCTCCTCAATATTGCTCGAGCACTCAATTTCCTCCCTATTAAGCCGCCGGCTTCTCTCCCCCGTTTCTCTCTCCCCCCCCCCCCGCCGTCGGGCTCAACCATCTTCCTCTCCCTGATCCGCACCCCGCCCCCTCCGTCCTTCCCCTCGAATCTTATCCCAAGTCTTCCTGCCCGTTTCCCAAGCCGGATAGGTTATAGTGTTACGGCGCACGAGCACCGACTAATCAGCATTCCTGCTACCCCAACTGCCTTCGACCACCTCCACCCCTCTCGATCGACCACCCCCGGCAGCTTTTCTCCCCCACTGTACCCCCGGTTTCGCCTCCTCGTCGACGCTCCGGCCCCTCGACCCTCCTCCGCCCGCGGAAGCTTGCACGGATCCACGGCGATGTCGGGCTACGTGCGGCAAATCCTTAGCAGAATCCACGGATTCCTCGCGCTTTAAATCGCTCCCCCCCTCTTGACTCCTCCCTCGCTCATTGCCCCCCCTCCCCCACAGCCTTCGCTCCCTTTTTCTGCCCGTCCTTAAATCCTTTCAGTTACCGCGCGCGATGGGCGATCGGGGGAAAAACGCGAACGCCTCGTGGAATTCGCTTGTGTGCTCGGGTTCGCGTGAACCGCCGCGAAAGGAGACGCGAAATGGACTGTCGCGGGATATCCTCTGGAGGATCGAGGGACGTAGTCGCGTTCTTCTTGCCGCGGAGTTTAATCCACCGTCCAGCGAGCTCGTACTCTTTATTTCGTCCCATGGTCCAGACGCGCGGACTGTTTTTGCGAGGCGGCTGAGAAAGGGAGCGGAGCGGGATCTTTACATTCCTCGGACTTTCCGTGGCTTCTGTCCGGTGCGGGTTGCGCGTCACCCGAGAACCCCTCGATTCAATCGTTATCCGCGCGGCATCGAAGAAACCGTGTTTACTCGTCGAACCTTTCGTTATCAGAGCGTTCGCGCGACTCGTCGAGAGGCTCTTATCGAGGATTTATCGTCGCTCGGATCAGCTGGCGGTGGAGTCGCTGGTGTTTCAACCGCTTGCACCGTTTCGAATGGCAGCGGCTCAGATAAACCGGCTCTATTTATGAAATTATGACGTGCATGCGCGTGTTTCCGCCGCGGATCGGGGCGACGGTGCTGACGCTCGTAATCTCTCACACGAACCGTCCAGTGAAGGACGCCTTTCAGGCGTCAACGACACGTGATATAGAAGATGGTTAAGACGCGATCTCCTCGGATCTTTTAGCGGTACTATCTTCACGGCTGGTTGAGTCAGCAAGTGGCTACGCTGGGGTGAAAACTGCTGAGAACAAGCCTGCCGGGTGGATGCAGTGCCGTAAGAAGGCTCGCGCAAAGACGGGGAGCATCGCGATCACTTCCTCTTTGTCCCTGTTCACAAAAGGATCCTCCACCCGGGCGCAGGCCGTCTTGGGGATTGAAATCGCCTGGGTGCAGTCGCTTAATCTTCGTTCTGAGTCGCTGCTACGCAGGGTGTCAAGACTTGCGCGTTCTTCTGAAGATTCTATAATACGAGGAGCGTGATTATGTACATAAGATTCCTGGGGTAGGTTCCCGCCTCTGACCCTTCACTTCCTGGACCACTTAATCTAATTTCATGTCCAAAGTTTTTACAGTAATCTTGTAGAGGCATAATTATAACCATGCCACGAGAATACGGAAATGATATCGTCGACAGGGATAGGGCAGGTTGGTCGCGGCAGCCCGAAGTCAGGATTATCATCGTAACCGACGGCGGGAAGTTCTGCCGGTTTCTTAGGAGAGTCTTCCACGAATCCCCAGGAACGTTTACCAACCTTGCGTTCACCTCGACCCTCGTGGCGCATTTCATCCCTGCCTGCGCGCACACGTTCTCCCCTCTGTTTGTGTGTTTTGTGGGCGGCCCAGACAGTAGCTCGACGCGAGGTTATTATATCGTTAAACCATTTAATTATCTCGGCAAACTACTCCGCGGAATATTCGACCCGGTCTTAACGAGTGTACGGGAGGGCACGCGGAGCAGAAGCGGTGGCTGCACTCCGCGCTCTCCTCTTTTCATCCTCGCCAGCCGACGGCACTCCTCCTTTCTTCCCGTTTGCCCTCCGTCAGCCCGGCCGTTGTTGCCCACCTTTTCCCCAGGAAGCGCGCGTCGTGATTCACCGAGCGTTAAAACGCTCGCTGCACGGGCGGTACAATTTGTCTGGCAGCAGTGAAACTCGACCGACACCCCCGCTTTCGGGCCAACTAACGAGGAAACTACCGTCGGGAACGGGTTACGACGGTGTACGTTTAAGGTTTCCGCCGCGAAACTTTTCCCCTGTAGCAGCCGGCAAGGCTGCATAAGTCCCGCCACTTGTTTCGTACTTTCGGATTTACCGCGGTCGCCTGCGAAGCCCGGGGGTTATTTAAACGCTGCCCCCAACCCCCACCCCCACCCCCGCGAAACTTTGCCCCGTGATTTGTATGCTTTGCCCGCGGAGAAGTCGCCTAACGAATGCTGAACACGGACGTTCTCTGCTCGGGATAAGTGGACGAGGGAGGAACGCGAGGGACTTCACAAGTCTCGCGGACTGTATCGATGATCTTCTGGTTACTTTTCTCCCCACCTCGTTCACCAGCACAGGGGTTCGATTAATTCCACAACGCTTATCGGCAACCTAATGAAGGATAAACCGGTGTTTTTGGTATCGAAGTGTTTCCGGTCAGTTTGTCCAGCGATTACGATAACAGCGAGTGATCGAGGGAGGCGTGTTTCATCATTGCCCAATGATGTCACCTGCTCTTCAGTCCAATCTCTTCCTCGAGGCTTATCTGGACTCTGAACGACGTGTTATCGTTTCTCGTTAAGATTAGATTTGTGGATCGAAGATCGGGATTATCTTGGAATCTCGGTACACTTGTCGATCACGATAATCGTGTACCGATGAAAAATCCGCCCGCGAGATATATCGCCCGTATACTTGACGTACACTGTATCGTTGGCGTTCTTTTTTTTTTTAGAACGGAACAAAGATTCTCGTTCGCAAACACGGTGCGGGGTGTGTGTGCTTGTTGTAATTAGATAGAAGTCATGTCGCATCGTTTGTTATAGCAACAGAGGCCGGACTTACCGAGGCTGCTGCAACAGATGCACGCCCAACAGTTACCGCCAGGTGCAACGATCGGCCCTCATCCAGGCATACCTGCGCTTCCTGGACCTGGACTTCCCACCTCTGCCTCTGCGGCTCTTCTCGGATTAGGTATTCCACCAGGGGCTGCTGCCACGGCTGGGGGCACTGCTGCCCATCCGCTTCCGATGTTGAGCAAGCCGGACCATCATCGGGGTCAGCCTGATGACTTGAAACCCAACGGAGGTAAGTCGCGTCTTCGGCTCTTTGGAGACACGCGTGTATCGAAATTTAAATGATCGCCAAGTTCGATCTCCACAGGCTGAAAATGAACTGTTTGTATTGGGGAAGAGATACCGAAATGGAACCCGAACTCGTTACTAGACCATTTTATCAAGGAAATCTTGTGGTCCACATCCGGATGTTCCTATTCCTCTCGAAGACTTCGTTGTTTCATTTAATAAAGTATATACAGTGGATGAGCAGTCACGGTAATTCGAGTGATCCAGGATGTAGACAGCCTAGTAATGTCTTTCAAAAGAGTAACGCGAGTACCGTTTGATATTGCGATACGAGCTATCTGCACCTGCTGACGGAGAGTGTATCCGATTTACAGAAGTCGCTGACCTGGTGTCCGACGCCGTTCTCGCGACATCAGCGTCTTATCCCTAAATATTTCGCGTCTATCGAATAGAGAGACAGCTTGGCTTCGGAGAAGTATCGCTCAGTGTAATCAGTCGCGTTTCCTGCAACCCGGCCGCTTGTTTTTCTGCCCCTTATCTGACCAGTATGAGAAGCCGACGCAACCAAATCCCCATGGGATCATTTCGCGCTTGTCGCCACTTTAGGTTCCAGTTCGATCCGTCGGCAAGCGGAGCTCGTTCAGCAGTTCCGGTACCGCGAAGTCGAGGAACTTAATCGCGGGATAAGCGTTCCAACGATCGTTCCATTCTTGGCACTGTGGACATCCATTAATCGTTGAAATTGATGATAGTCCTGGGATATCCTGCTCGTCCACTCTTCCCTTGTCTAATTCACGTGTTAACTGCCGGAGAAGTAAATTTCGAAGTATCCAAAGTTTCACGCTCGATCGTGGGAAACCTGTAGATTGCTACTGGATCTCAGCTACGTAGCAGTCCGTAAAGATTTAAAAGGATGAGCTGCAGAGACCTCGCCGCGAATTCACCGACAGCTAGAAATCCCAAGTCTTCCCGTCGAAGGAACAAATCCCATTGCTGGGTTCCCGTTGGAAGCAGCAAGCGCCACGGAAATTGGTAGTACCGCGAAAGGAATCGGAGGGACAAGGGTATTAGGAGGGCGCAGACAAGCGCCACGGGGGTATTTCAACCGTCCCGCAATACGACGGTGACGCAAACGATCGTGCTTAAGCCCGAAAACTCTCGGAACCCTCGATCTTGACCTCGAAGATCCACTTGTGCAACGGCGCGTCCTCGTCCCTCTCCTTGGGACGACATACGAGTGCAAGAACGTTCGCACTTAGGCTCCATGTAGCGCTGACAAAGTCGCGAGGGCTTCAAGTGACTCTCCTATCTCGCACACGTACACAGGTTACACAGGGTACACACACGGTCGCGCATCGTCTCATCCCTCGTAGATTCGCCGAACGTCCCTCTTTCTCTCTCTGCACCCTCTGTCCCTCCTGCATGCTCTCGCTCACACTCTCTCATCTCCTCTCTCATTCTCTCCCTCTCTGTTTCCCCTGCTTCCTCTAGCCGTGCATGGTCGTCTCTCAGGAGAGCACTCAGAATCTCCACTTGACACGAGAGTACTTCCGACTCTTCCCCTCTTTCGTTCCATCCACCTCTAGGTGGCTCTTCTAAACCTTCGCGCCCCTCAGCCTGTTCCTCTCATCCTCTTGCCGCGCTCTTCTCCATCCCACCCTCCCCCTTCTCTCTCTTTCACCCTCTCGCCGCGCCCGTCCCTCTCCTCATTCCCGTCCCTCTCTTGCTCGCGCAATATCTCGAGCTGCACTCTCGCCTAACTATGTTACCGCGGGCCGAGTATAACCCCCCGGCCAGTTGTTCCACGTTGTTTCGCCTTTTCCCGACCATTGTCTGGGCCGCCGTAATGAAATACCGACCGATCTCCGCTACCAAGAGCGGAACGCTGCTTTCAATTCTTGCCAGCGCCGGGGCACCGTCGACTTTTCGCCCCTCCCCTCCCTCACGGTTGCTTTGAAAATTTCACGATCGATCGCGTTCCACGCCCCGCGGAATCCACCGTCCACCCGCTGGAAACACGTTCCCGACGATCTCTCCCCGATTTCATTTCCTAACTCGTTACGGGCTCACTTTTCCCCCCGATTCGCTGCTGTGCCGCATAGAATTCATGCAGGAACAGGGAGTGACGTCCGTTCCTCGAGCAGCCATTTCCAAGCGGTTAGCATTTTAATAGTAACGGAGGTATAGGTACTTTTTTTAAATAAAGGACAGGCCTTCTTTCAATCTGCGATTAAATCATTGGAAAATTTCAGCCCCGATTATTACGCTCCTCGCTTCGTCGCGAAGTTGTAACCGCAATTGGTGAATAAATCGCCGACCCCCGAAATCATCGCAGAGCCTGACGATCCGCAATACGCGCTCAACCCGGGAACGACGCGGAATCTCGTCGACACCCTTTTGAAAACGAGCGGCGTCTCGTAGGAGGCAAGGTACCGTAATGGGCCACTATTTCTGTCGCGGCAACTGAAACTTCTTCCCTCCTTTCCGGAACATTGCCCCCGGTGAATTGTTTCCAGCAGGGCCGTTATCGTTTCACTCTCTCTCTCTCTCTCTCCTCTGCTCCCGTTTGGTTAGCCAGATTCCCTCCGCGGGAACGACTCCCAGCGTCGTCGGACATAATATCTACCTCCACCATTCATCGCGATTCTTTCTGGCCGCTCGTTCACGAAACGATTTGCCAGGAAATAGCGCGCGCTGGCAGCAAAGTAAGTCGGCGCGGACTCCTTCACAGACGATTAGAAACCGGTATCGCTCGCATTACCATTTCATCGCGGATAGACCCGCGCGAGTAATGGTCCCCCGGGAGAAAGATCGCGGGTGCCCCCTCTAGCGTCGTGTACGTACGCTCCTCGTAATTCTCTCAGGATATTGTCCCCATTCTTTTTCTCCCCACGTCGTCCGAAGCCGGGGGTGGGGGGGCAGGTTTGCTTTCTCGTCGATCGGGTCATTAAACCGAGCGTAACCGATTTCACGATCGTCGTACCGTGCCCCCCCCTCGCGCTCCGTATTCCGGAAGCGTTCCACCGGGCCTCCACTCCTCCGACGATAAATCACGTAAACGTAATCGCTGCATAATTCGCGCAGACAATGCCGCGGAACTGGCCGAATGCGAGTGCGCAAATTGAATCCACTGGGCGACCACCTCAGCTAATAGAACTGTAATAAACTCCCCTTGCCGTTAGTATACACTGTGGCGTATGGACGTTGGCACGATCTCTTCGCGCTCCGTGATTGTCTTGGGACACATTGATCTCTGACAAATCTCGTATCGCCTGTCACTGCAAAGTATTCAGCACTCAAGGGCCAACGGTTTCCCCTTAGAGCACAAAAAGGAAATTCCCATTTCCGAGTACCAGACTGAGCCTCCATCTCTCCCCCCCCCCCCCCCCCTACGAATCAATCATGGTGCAGCTCTCGTACCGATTCTCTATCCCCCGCTTTAATGGTCGCAAAGGTGAACTGGTGCACCGATGAAATGGTCGAGGAAGTCCCTCCCGAGGAAGATTCACGGAGACGGGCCGTGCTGACGCGCGGCAAACGAGCTCTTTGCGTTTTAGTAGGGAATTATGCGCGTTCTTCCGCGTCCGTTTACGAGGGCCCGAGCAGGAAGTGGCTGCGCACGGCGGCGAGCTGAAACTGTTTCCCCCTTAGAGGCGAAGAATAAAGCCTGGAGGGAGAGGAATATTAGCGAGTTTCGCGAGCAAGATGAGCGTTGCCAGATTTACCGTCTTCCTCGCTCCCGCTGCACGCCACGGGGAAAGCCAGTTGGATACGGTCCACGCGAGCAAATTCACGACCCCTCTCTTCGCGCGTCGCCACCCCCGACAGCCCGGTAATGGCTCCGGGGGTCGGAAGGATCCTTTTGGCCGTACGGCGGCGACGGCTTTCCTTAATTTGGTGGATCATAAAACACACGGCCCCGGCTCACCCTTACGCGGCTACGTCTGTTTTATCGCGACGCGCAAACGCGCGCACTCCAGGAATTACTTTATTTGTAAACGCCGCCGCGCGGACGAGCTTTACGGCGTCGAGTTTTTTTCCGGCCGCGCCCGCCCCAGGCGGCTCAGCATCCGCTCGGGGACTTCGCTCCACGGTTTCTTGTATACCTCGACGTTTAACGTCCTGACGTAACGTTTAATCCGCTTCCATGCTACGTTTGTACCGCTCGGACGCTTAATTTGTAGCACGCCCTCAGGCGAAGCTATGCTTCTCTTTGAATTCTGAATAAGCTCATCGATTTTTCAAGAGTGGATACAGAGGGGATCGAGATATTAACGGAATTTAGCAAATAACACTGATTAAGTAGTTTGGCGACTACTTAGGAACCGGTCAGAGGAAAGGTTAGAAGGAAAAATAAAAGCAGTGTCGTATGGAAGTGTAACAGCTGCATGCACGATGGAAGTTTGCGCGGGCAAAGAGTGTCCACTTTGATAGAACGTATTTGCTATTCGTCACGTATCCTTCGGGACGTTTCAACACCTACAGCAATTAATCTAGCTGGAAGAGAGCGATCCGCAGCGCCGTGATTTACGCGCTCGCGGAGCAGAAGCGACTCGTGTAGCTTTCCGAGTGGAGGGTGGAAACAGCGAGAGGAGGAAGATATCGTTAGGATATTTCCTTCGAGACAAAGTGTACCTACAAAAGGGTGGAGAAGATGGAGAGAGGTTGGGGAAATCGAGCGAGGGCAAACTACGAGCCCCGGTTTCTCGAGGACAAAGCTTCTCGTTCAGGATCTTCTCCGACCTCTCTCAACCCTCCCTTCCTTTCTTTCATTCACTGTCCCTTCTCGGAAATCCTCGAGGAGTCTACCTCTCCTTTCGTCCTGTCCCGGTTTTTTTTCTCCCCTTTTATCCGCGTTCCCCCGGCGCGGAGAAAAGATTCCGCCCAGCATACCGCTGACTCGAGTTAGTTCTGCAATAATCATGAAAAACATCGTGAAGGTTCAATTTGCCGGGAAATACGATGTCTTCCAGGGGAGGATCCGTCGTTTCACCCGGCCCCGGAGAAGCCCTCGCGCAATAAATCGCGCGCATTTTGTCGTCCCGTCGTCTGGATTGCCGCAATTAAAGGGACGTTTAAGAGTTTCCCCAGACACGTGTGCCTGAGTGACTCACGGCTACCGAAGAGCGCGGAGTCACTTTTATTGGCGTTTACTTCCTCACTCGTTCGATTCTCGATATTCCCACCAGCCCCCATTTAATTTCTCTTCGATAGAATATCGTGGGAAGAAGATATTTCATTCGGGATGGTCTCGAACCGTTACAAACAACCCTTCTTCCCCGACATCAAATCTCCTGATATTACAGAATCACTTAGCAAAGCATAACTGATAGTTCATGAGCGATACCTGAAACTGGATCCACGCGTGTACACGCGAACCGCAGAAAAAGTCGCGCTAGAGCTAACAAAAGCGTTGTTTTGTTTGTTGCAGGTCTGAATCCCGCCGAGGAGAGGCATGTGAGTATCAATTTATCCAATACACGGAATAATACAATCGCGGTTTCGCCCCATCGGCAATCGATACAGCGGCGTCTATTAACAACGAATACAGCTGTTGCGTGGGGAACTCGGGCGTAAACAGCGGATATCGTTGCACGCGAGTAAGCCGAGATTCAGTCCCGGTTCGCGCTGAAAAGGACGGGAATATTCGATCACGGCTGGAGCGATAATCTCGTCGAAAAACGGTCGAGCTCTTCTTCTCGTCGGGGATTCGCTTTGCAGCGGAGGAGCAGCCACTCGATGCGTAAATACGAGGTCCGCGCACGGATGACGCTTAATCCCGAATATTATCTCGCTACCTCGATTTCCGCTCCGTGTTCTCGACTTAATCCGCCCGTCTATCCGCGCGCACGGATCACCAGATCCCGTTCGCAGCATTTCAATAAACGACAGATGGGCAGCGCACGCACGACTGACGATTAAATTCCATCTGGTTCTGTCGCGATATCTCGCGCGTCCACCTACTAAGCGGTATATAATATATTTGAGAAAAAGAAGACTGATTTATCGACATTGATCTCGCTCCCCTGGCAAATCTACCTCGCCCGCGATGGAATACTTCCAAATGTGTCCAACAAGAGCTTGCCAAGTCTGCTGCTACTTGGGGAATGTGCACCAGTAGTCAGAGGATCGATCTCACCCCACTTATTCTAAACCGTTCGCTTTGAAACGGCGAATCCCAGCGAGCGTGTGTTCCACTCGCGGAACAATTTCGTCGAGTTCCATCTCGCGAAAGAAATTAGAGCGGGGCTCGTATGGTCGACGCTGACAGGGAATATCATCGAGGGAGGAGAGGGAATGAAACGAGCCTCGAGATCTCCACGATCGGAATCAGTGAAAGAACGAACGGGGAGGGAGGATGATCGCGATAGAGGGGGTTGCAGCGAAGAAAGAGAAGGCTGCTGATCAGCCGTTGGGAGAGGTGGAAGCCTGGAATGGAGGTAAAAGCCCCGGAACACAGGGCCGTAAAAAGCTCGTCGTCGAATGCACCCCCGTTCTTTCTCCGCCGTTAGTTCCTCCTGCTCTACCTGCCACCCTCCTGTCTCTGTTACTAGCGCCCTTTACCCCACCTTTGATAGCATAAAGCGGAGGCTGGGCGCGGCCCACGTTTATTAAAAGCGCTCCGGGCGGGCAAAAAACGGCTCGAGAGACAGCTCTCGAGGCCTGTGTTCCCGCGTCGCGTCCGATCTCGAGTGGCCCGCAGGATCGTTCCGCGATCGATCGCGGGGAAGAAGTTGCCCGCGCCGGGGGTGAATCGATTTTCGGCCAGTAGGTACCATCGTATATACCAGCCTGCCTGCCAAAGACCACCTTTCGACACCGAGAAATTCGAGGAAACCAGATGTCGCGGTGGAATTTTTCATGTAATTCCGACCTGGGAGGATTGCGAAATTCCTGATGGGCTCCTCGTTTGAGGGCGAATAATATCGGCCTCGTTAAGCGGTAAACAGAAGAGCATTGACAGTTCCCCCGACTTTTTAATCTCTAAGAGCTGGGAACATTGATAACACTATGTCTTTCCGTAATTCGAGGGTGATAAGCCTCGACGAGATACGTCTCTCTTCAAAGCATGGTACTATTCCCCCTTCTACCGTAACGTTAATAGCCGAAGGAAAGGTTGCACGGCACAGGGTAATTGGATGGTAGCCGAGTAATCGCTGAAATCACGATAAGGCCCCGCGGTCACGAACTCGAAGCGGGGGAGGGTTCCGCCGGTGATTGATCCTCTACGGCGGAAAAAGTCGCGGGAACCGGACGCTCGACAAGAATAATAATGCATGTACGTGTCATTAATCGCGTGGCGCGTTACATTCGATTGGGTGAAATAAACATGACGCCGGGCCGATCGATAACGATCATTAATTAATACGCCGAGCGTTTTACAAAACTGGCCGCGCGATTGATCGGGGGTTCGGTGGACGGGGTATCGCCGCCCTGCGCGTTATATTCGGGCAAGAGTGATTTCCAAGCGTAATTATCTTTTCGCCGTAGCTCTTTTCCGCGCCGTCATTATGGGCCATGTTTTAACAGCGCGCACACCCAGCATAACTTGCGCAATTTGCTGGCGGCCCGCGGCCGGACCGATAATTAGCGTCCGTTTAATATGCACAATTATTACGGATTGATAATCGGGGCTGGCGCATCCATTACACCGGCATTGAGATAGATGGTAATAGGTTTCCATCGGTATTAGCTCTCTCTCCCATCGTGTTTCTCACTCGTTCCGAGCCCACCCTCCGTTCCCCGGTCTCACCCCCTCGCTTATTCTTCGCCCCCGCCCCTCTATCGCGCGCCCACGCGCGTATAATCTCGCTTACTCGATCTGCTTTCATAATGGGTACGTACGAGCTAGCGATGGGAGCAATTCGATTGTTTCTAGGAGATTTTCGATCGCTACCAAATTATGCCGACACCGCTGCGCAACTTGGAAAAGTATCCACGCGCGTATCTGGAAACCGAGCAGATTACGCTCCGCGTTTCGCGTACCCGCGTGGCACTCGCGGGGTAACGAAAAATTGCGAGCGATCAATTCTACGGTTTCATTAATGATAGTTGCGCAATATTACAAAGTGTGCTGATATTTCATCGCGCGCCGTAAACGAGCGTAGATTACAGAATATAACCGTTTATTGGATAAATGGAATTAATCAACCCGCGGAAACATAATATTTGACCACGTTGAGACATTTCGGGGGGGGGGGCATAAATCAAGCGATACATTGTCGCCATGTTTATCAGCGAATTAGTGTCGCAATAATATTAGCAGTCGAAGAAGAATTAACCGATACGTTGCCCAACATGTGCTCCCGAATGAATTTAAATGATTCACGACCGGTGCATTCGCCCTGTCCTCGTAAAAAAGCGAGGGCTCCTCGGAAAGCTATCGATAACACTCGCGAGATCGTCGTTTCCATCGCTAGCGCTCTCCTTCTCTCTCCCGCCCTTTCATCATCCCAATTCCCGTAATTTCTCTCTCCCCATTGCCCGTCCCGCTCCCGTTAATCCTCTTTCGCTGCACACGTCTCCGTCCCTCGCGTCGCTCGGCTCCCTTCACCCTCTCGCGCTCCCTCCACTCCGTCGAAGCTCTATTTATCTCCGTTCCGCACCCCACGGCAGCCTTACAGGATCCCCTGCCACCACGGAGCCCGAGGGCTATGAAATTGAAATATGAATGCTAATGGGGTGGTTGGCTCGTGTCGCGTCGTATAATGTTACTGATTGCTGGTACGTCGGTCTTTTACCCTTCCCTCTCCCCTGGTCGCCACGTCCCCACCCCCGACAGCCCTTCTGTTGCTCCGTTGCATCGCATATGCTTGGGGGTGCTGGCTGCTCGACGCGTGTTTCGCTGCCGGTTTGCTCGCGTGTCCCGTAATTGGAACTCCAAATAATGGTAGTTTTCGACTGCCATTGTACACAGCTTCTACCCCGTAACCGGGACCGCGGGGGCGCGTGCTCGCGAGCGCGCAAGCAGAGGAAAGACGCGGGGCGTTCCAGTTCGCCGTGAGCTTAAGACTCGCGAGAAACCGGCGTTGCCGCGAGAGCGCGCGGGGGAATTGAGATAGGGTGAGAGGGATGGCGTAGAAATTTATATTTGTTTGTTTATCCACTGGCTGGATCCCCGCCGCTCCGCGCCCGCACACCCGCGAGTAAACGTTTGCACGGGCGAAACGGGTACCGAGAGAGGCTGGATTACGAGCAACGCGGTGCAATTTAAAATTAACCCGTGGAAACGGGGGCGAGCAAGACGCGCCGACGAAGTGTCTGTAAACAGACGAGCGGAGGAGGTCGCTTTTAAAATCGCGTGGGAAGGTGGACGTATCGCGACGCGTTTATCGGGGAAATGGGCGAACGGATCTGGTCCGTCGTGTTTCTGCGTTGCGCGTTGCAGGCACTTTTGTTTTTTAGCAGGCTTTTTGAAAGGGACACGAGCGTGTCAAAGCGTCTTTGCTCTTCTCTGGCACTTACTACTTGCTACTGCCCCCTGCCACTTATCGTTTACGATACGATCTGACGACCAAACGGATGGCGTGGGAAAGAAATAAGGGGAGAAAGGAGTCGAGGAATGGCGAAGAACAAAAAACATTTAAAAAACAGTTAAAAACGTTTAGTGTTTTTGTAAAAACACTAAATGTATATTGTTTTTTTTTAATATATGTGACAATGTGATACAATAGCTTCTCGATACAGAACAATAAAAATTACAGGATGGGTTGAGCCACTTTTTTTAAACTGTTTAAAAATGAAGATTTTTTTAATTAGACGTTAAAATTATACAGAAATTATGCTCTATTCAAATCATGCATATTTAAGGAATAACAAAAATATGTAAAAAAAATCCAAAACAGAAACGAATAACGCACGGTGACGCTAATTTTTCAGTGTTTAGGTTATAAGAAACAAATGATAATTATTAATACTCTATTGGTTTTCGTGGTATTATATTTTACATTCATATTCCTTATTTTCGGACTAATGATTATATAAGATAACTACTTAGATCAAAATTGAACATTGATTATTTCGATTTTTGTCCATTACATGCCGCACCGTGCAACGCTGCTACAAAGACTCGATACCTTCCGCGAATCTTCTTGTGATCCGGAAAAATTAGCTCGCGCACAGGGGGGAAAAAAGAGGGTTGCTCGGTGGAAACGAAGGAACGGTACGGGGGTTGAAGTTGAGGAGTGAACGAAGAAAACAGAGGGTGGAGTGTCTGCTCCTTTTCCCTGTCTCCTCGCCGGCTCGGTCGAGGTGTCGACTCATAACCAATTCATAAAACACCGAGAGGCCGACTGTTCTGGGGGGGGGGGGGGGGTTGAAGGAGGAACGACTGCGGAATATTTATTTATCGCCGTCACGACGGCGTGGCGAACGATTTTTTTCGCCCCCCGAGCTGCCGAGGACCGAGGGTAAACCGACGTTGGAGAGCGCGGGAGAGCGAGCCCGAGGAAGAGATGGGAAGAGAGGGAGAGGAGGAAGAGGAGGAGAAGGAGGAGGAGGAGGAGACGGGCGAGTCCCTCGAGTTGCGCGAGCACGAACTTAATTGAATTTCACGATACTTACGCCCGATCCCGGAGTAGCTCGCGGCAAATTGTCGCGAAAGCGAGTGGCCCTCGATGGCAACGAGAAAAGTGCTCGAGAGGCGGCGCCGCATTAATTTATTCGCGGCGTCGCGACGGGGCCGACAGCGAATCGCGCTCTCCTCGGGAGAACGGAATCGCGACACCATCTGCCACGATTTTCGCGCCGATCAAAGATTCCACCGCCGACGCAGCACGCGATCCCTGTAAGCTTGTGGACGGTCGCCCCGACACGTTCATTCGTGCGAGTTTAAATATCTACCCTCAGCAGAATAGAATTATTTAGCAGGGGTTCGTTCGTTTCTCCCCCTTTTATAACCGGGTCGTGCAGCAGCGGACCGTTCCAATGCATGCGTAGAGTTCTCAGCGTTAATTAACGGCACAACGAAGGTCAGACCGCGAAGGGGGTGAGAAAACGGGGCAATTGGGGATTTCCCAAGATCGTTCTCGGTTACGATCGCGGGACAATCGCGACCGATTATCGATTTCCACGTTCGCCTGGCTTCGTGAATGTCGATTGAAGGCTCGAGGAGAGAGGGTTCCTGTGCCTTTCATCGCGTCTTTCTTTGCGCGTACCTACCTGCGAAAATCGGCCGCGAATACAGACGTTGACCTATCGATTGCTCCCCCCTCGTCGGGTCTCCCTTGTCGTTTGGCCATTTTTCCGGTGATTCGCCATCCCCCGTTAGCCGCGACACTCTCGCTCTAACCTTTCCTGTCCCTCCTTCGCGTCGGTTCACCCCCTCGTTGCCGCTCTCTCGCCACGATGGCCTTCCCTTTTTTTTAATCCCATCACAGAGTCGAGCGCCCACCGACGCGCCTGTCGTCCGGAGGTCGGTAAATTAAATCTCGAATAAAGTGCAAATAAACGAGCGATGGGGGTGGGGGTCGGCGAGGGACGCGGGGAGGTTCGCCGGTGTCGCGGTGACTAGTGGCTGGTGGTCGAAAGTGCGGTGCAAAAAAAGCGGCGGGATGAGGGTGAAAAAAACGCCCCGACCCCCATCCTGCCGGGCTGTATAGAGAGACGGTGGGAGGGGTGGTGCGGCGGATAAAAGAGCGAACTGACGCGAGAGTGTAATTTATTTTAATTAGAGTGGCTGCATTATGTAAGCGGATGAAGCGCCGATGAAAGGGGTTTGAAAGGGTCGAGAAGAGATCCTGACACCAGCGTGTGCCGACCGACGTTCGCCCCCCTCCCTCTCTCTGTATCATCTCGCGACCCTTGCCGTCCAACCCCTGCAACGACTAATTCACTTCTGACCAGGGTCATCCTGATTGAACGGGTGAAAAGATATTATGGAGGGAACTTTGGGGGGTAGTACGTTTTGTTCGACCACCCTCCCGTTCGGCAACCCCCGACATTCAGTCGTTTGAGAATTACTTTCGAGGAATGGTGCAATTTGCCGGTCTCTGCTGGCTGAAGGCAAATACTTTCGATCTCACTCGAGGTTCTGTCGCAGGATCCAGGCATTTTCTATTCTACGTTGAATCCAGACGACGCGCGGATATAATTGCAACGAGCAACACGGGGGGGGGGGGAGAGGAGAATAAGGTTACTCGCTCGCGAGGGGATGAATTTATCTGGTAAACTGTCGGCGCGAAGAAACTCGACGCGATGCGCACCGATGCGAAAGAACTGAAGTGGTTCTCGGGACGCTACTCACGTGCCTGAGACACGCTCATCCCCAGAAATACCGTGGGGGCTGTTCCTCCTCTCCCGGCGGGCAGGATAGAGAAGCAGCGATCCCCGGCTGCTGCCTTACCGACACCTCTGATCTCGTTAGGGACGCATTAATTAATTTACAAGATGGCGGCGGTAGGAACGATGACGACGACGGTATAAGAGAGAGGCAGCAGCCACTGTGTAAAGTCGAGATAGGAGGGTTAGGGGTGGCACGGCACGTTTTAATTACTAATTGAAACGTTCCCCTACCACCTAACCCTCGTCCTTTCTCCCCGTAACCGCCCGATCCCTGGTGTTTCCTGCCGCTTCAATCCTATAACTCTGCCCCCCCCCCCCCTCCTCCTCCTCCTCCCATGCCGCCGTCGTCCTCGTTGCTTCTTCACCCTCCGTCGATCTCGCCCCCCGTCCCCCTCACGGCTCTGTCTTAATATCCGCCTCCGTCGGGGGTACTTAATATTTTTAAATACTTTGCAGTACACCCTACGCCGTCTTGCCTTTGTCCTTTTTCCTTCCGTCTCGTCTCCCTCGTTATTTCCTGCCCCGCCGCCGGGGGATGGCTCCTTCGGCCGCCCCCGCCGTTCCCACGGCGGATGCACCGCGGTGGAATTTATGACAAGGTAAATCCGTAGCTGCCGCGAATTAATTAATTAAAAACATCACGCCGCCTTAATGACATTCGCCCCTCGTCCTCGCTACCGCCTCGTCGACTCTTCTTCAATCTTCCGCGCCTTCCTCGGTCTACTACCCCCCCCCCCCCTCCCCCTCTCACGCCGATCCGTCTCGCTCCGCGCGAACATTTGTTATGGAAATCACGGGTAGTGCCGCCGCCGCCACCTACGACAGAGCCACGCTAATGGCCACTTTTCTCGTTAACCGGAGAAACGGAAGAAACGGGGGCGGCGCTCGTTTTTACGAGACACTTGGAGGTATTGTTGCCTCCTGCATAAACAATCCCCACATCGAGTATCCCCTCCGCCGTTCGATGCTCCATCGTGACCCTTGCCCTCGTAACAAGGCACGACAGATTCACTGGGGGAGGAACGACAAGCCGGTACGTTTTTCCAAGGGCTGGTAGCATGGGATTTTAACGGAGTACTTATATAAGCTGTATTTAAATCGATGGTGCCGCCTCGGGAGTGAAGACTATGTAATGGTCGCCGTACATGTTTGGGGAACTCTCGCCGAGAGGTGCAGAGTAAAGGGTAAACTCGCCTAAATCGTATCCCTTAAAAACAAATGACTTGTTACATGAAAAATAATAGGCAAAATGAAACAAAATTACTGGTAACTAACTCTTTATTAATACAATAAACAGTATTATAAACTCAAGCAATAAAAAATAGTCAACTTCTATTTATAAGCACGATTTATTTTTAATATGGGAAAAGTACAAGAAATAAACTTGAAAAATAGACGTAGTTTAACGCAGAAATTTGTTTCACTGATTCTCACTAACAGTAATTGTACAAAATCCTTAAGAATCGTGGCAAAATTTTAGTGAATAGTACCCGAAAAACTTACCTGACCTCGTATTTTTTTGTGGCATGATTGCATGGTGACTCGGCTTGTTAATGGCGTGTGGCTAACTGTTGTCTACACTTTCTACCGGCAGGGGTGAGTGTGACTGTCTTAGATTAAAAGAAACAGCAAGGGTACGATTTAGGCGCAGGTACGAATCAGGCAAACCTTACAGTGTAAAGTGCAAATCGACGTTAAACGCGATCGATGCGTGAAACTACACCCTCCACCGATACTCGATGAAAAGTGAGCCGGATATAATGGCGGTAATAATAGAATTCAGATTGATTCGGCGTGGAAGGGGAGCTTGTGGCGGCGAGAAAAGGGGGGAAAAAAGCATCTCCCGCGCTGGATTATTACCGTGGAGTCCAGGGGCTTGGTCGTGGGGCAATTTGAACAGTGCCCCGGCGACAGCGAATCGCTTCGCTTCGCTCTTTTGCGAGCGATTCGTTCGGCTCGCGCTCCGTTCCGCTCCGTGCCGCGACGATATTCGCGCGCTCCGTCCGACGCTCGCCGCGGGACAAACGTGCGCTCGCGTTAATTCAATCGCAGTAACTCGCCGGCGAGTTTCCAGCCTCTTTGCCTGCGAATGCCCTTCGTGCCCGCGTGCGAGATCTCTAGAACGGTGGAAAACGTTCGCGAGACGTTGGGGCGGGGGGCGGGCGTGAATAATCCGCGATTCGCTCCGCCTTGAAACGCAATAATTCCGAGCGGCCGGGACGTCTCGTCGAACAGCTGGAACGGAGCGTTATCGAGGATCGGGATAAGTCGCGTCGAGCATGGGCGACCGTGTCGATTCGCGTCGGACTTTCTACGCGTTCCTTCTTCTTAATCCTTTGCTGGTAAAATTGCGTTGCATCGGGCGATACGACACGCGCGACTAATCAGCGTCCACGCTTTATTGGACTATAAAATGATTATTGTACAATAAACTGTGCTGTCCCTGAAAAGACGAGTGTGGCAAGTCCCACGCGCATTGCTCACGGTTCCCATTTAATTTTACGATTCAATGTCGAGAGTGCCTGCTGTTCGAGGCGAAGCAATGCGAGCTTACAAACTTCTGCTCATCGGTTTGGGGCAAAAATCAAGCTGCCCCACTGCCGGCCTGCAGTACAGCGATGGTTAATACGCACGCAAACACGCGCGCCACGGCGGGGCCTTCTCTTTTACGACTCGCGGCACGTTTAACGGTGGAGCAAGCTTTTTAATAATCCGTCGGCCGGTAATTAGTTCGTAATTTAATGAGGCGGCCGTAAAACTCCGCCCGTGGGCCAGCGGACGACCGGCCGCCCCGTAATTACGTATCCCTGTACATATTTCACAACATAATCGGCTGGCCCTGTGGCAGCGCCGCGTTTTCTGAGGCCTTGCACGGCCGAAAGCGAAGGATGGGTAAGAATACGCTGGGCGAAGAGCATTGGGCGAAGCAGGGCGTGTAAAGTAGCGGCTAACGGATTCGTTAGCGAAACCATCGAGCAGAAGTGAAATAATGAGCAGCCGACCCTCCTTTAGTTTCCTGAAAGATGATCCCACACTGGGCAACGATCTGGAAGTGGTTTTCAACTTGCGGTGCCGTGGAAATTCGCGAATTTTCAGCGTGTGCGGTTAGAGGCAAGTCCCACGGAACATGCACATTCAGACTCCGAGCATCGTTCATCACGCGAGACCTACATAATCCGAATACGCTCCGACATTATGCTCGACACGCTACACGACACATTCTCCCTCCTCCGTCGTGGAATTCATCCAGCGGGCGGCGTACACGGTGCTGCTGGAAGCCCCCATGCACGATCGAAAGTAGGCTAGCCGCGTTTTCCCTGGCACCGTAATTCACCGATGTGTTATCGATGCCGAAGCTACATCGGCAACACGTGTAAGATCGAAAGTAGACAGGGTATCGGTGGGCCCTGTGGCGCGCTCACGCTCGCGGTTAACAAGATTCCTACACGCGATCTCCTCTCGAGGGCTGTTTCGGCCGCGAGGGGTTTAGCCACGGCTGTATATACGTGTCCCGTAAAGGGTATACAGCGTTTAACGCTCGCGATAGCAGGATCCTCGGCCGTCTTCCCCCAGGAATATATACGGCCGCCATAAATCAGCGGTTCGATCGGCGACGGTCAGCCGCGATCGCTCGATCCTCCTCCTTCCTTCGCCCGGGTCCCTCTGCTCCCCTGTCCTCTCACGTTCTTCCTGTCGGCCCCGGCGATGCCGTGCCACCAGGACGCCCATTAACTGCCTTTTTTGCGCTGTCTAATGACCTTAAAGCGGCCACGGTTTACGAAGCCATTCGTTAGGGCCCGAGGAGCGCGTCGGTAATCGCGCGAGAATGCGGCTCGCCTCTCCGCGGGCATTGTTGCGTAGGACCTTTTTTCTTTTCCGTCTCTCTCCCTCTTTCTATGCTCCTTTTTTTTTCTTTTAACTCCTCTCTATCTCTTTGGATCGCCCTCTTCTCTCTTCTACTATCGAGTGGAAGGATGAATCGACTTGAGCGATGGAGGAACTTTTCGGGGACACCAACTTTTACCGCCCTGGCGCGCAAGTAATAATTCTACTTGTAGGCAGATACCGAGACACTTTGATACGTTTAGTAGATTCTCGCTGGTGGAAGCTTTCTCCATCCAACGAGGAGACTTGTTTCTCTACCCCGGCTATAGGAGGTTTCTCTTTCTGCCGGCACACACCCTCCGCTCCTCCACCCCCTCTCGTTTTTCTTGTTACGTAGAGCCGGAGGTAAGGGAGGAGCAGCCGAAGAAAGGGCGAGATAATAGTGGAGAAGCCCGGCACTGTCGGCCACGCGAAATAAAGCGACGATCGTAATCCACCACGGGCTTTTCAATTACCGGAACTCTTCCTTTTCTCCCGCTTGTTCGTCCCTTCCTTCCTCACCCATTTCTCCTGGCTCGCCTGCTTCCACTTTGCCGCCACCTCTTCCCAACGCGCTTCCTTTCCGTTCCTCTATCTCTGGACCCCTATCCTACAGTTTGACGGAGCGATAAAAATGTTTCCTCGTTCCAGTCCCCCTCGTCGTAGATATTCCGAAGGCACTTTACAGCGGGCTGGTTCTGTTTGCTTCTTATTTCTCAGCCGTTTCTTTCGCCGTCCCCTCTTTCCTCGACGTTGCAGCTGATGTCGTTTTATTCCGAGCCCCCCTGCCTTCCGTGTCTTCTTTTCAATCGACCAACGAGTACACTTTGCCCTGTCGCACGGCGCATCGAGAGTCAGCCGATCTCGTAAAAGATCCTGGCAACGCGGGGCCGAAAATCGGTGGAAATCCGACGACTCGATCCGTCGACATTCCCATCGAGATGGTTCCCCTCGTCGACCTCGTTCGATCCTGGCTCGTATTCCTCTCGGTATATGGTGATTGGCTGGCGATCTTCCGACGATTTCTTCGTGTCTTCACTCCTCAGAGTGAATTTCCCAGTATTTCCAGGATCATAGAACTATTTCAACCGTGGTTCGTTCTGGGGACATCTCTTAGGAAACATCTAATCAAATACATTGGATACCCAGAGAATAGCCTGTATTCGGACAATTCCAATTTCTTCTCCCAACGAAAGCTACCCTGGCGAGAGCTCGTAAAACGGAAAAAGCTTGCCACCGATCGCCGACGAACCGAGACGAATTTAATCTCCGAAAAGTAACGGCGATCCTGCACCCCTCGACCGTTAGGGGAGGAGGGTCAGTGTCTGTTACGAGCAATTCCCGCGATGCATCGTTGCGCGGAACCATCGTTAGCCGCCCCTAATGGAAAAAGAAAAAGCAATCGTCGCGGTTTCTGTATTCAATAAAGCCCCCGGAGATGGGGAGGCCCGGCGTATCGGCCGCTGTGTGTACATATAGGCGTGTACGTGTGATCCTGACCGAAAAAAAAGGGGCAGCACGCAGATAGCCTGCGGCCGAAGAAACGAAACGAAACGAAACGAAAAAGCGGAAAACGGGGCGATTCGATGCATATTGCGTCGGTTTGCCGTTTCGCGATAGCGATACACGGTAGCGTGTACGCGCGAGGCCGCCGTAAAACCGTCGCTGTCGTGGTTAGAAGTAATTGGCCGCAACGGTAACGTCGATGGGAAACGCAGCCGCTTCGAGGTCGGCCGAACGATAACGATAACAATAATATCGATCACCCGGCTTTGCGGCAAGGGCAAGGGACCGGGGAGGGGTTTCACTAGATTCGGAGGGAGAGAGGGAGGGAGGGAGGGTTGGTCGGACCAGAGCGGTGTCTCGGGGGGTGGCGGCGGCGGCGAAGCACTCCGGGGCGCGTTGTTGCATAAAATTGTAAAGCCCGGACCGACGGTGGCGGCGCCGAGCCGAGATAGCTGCAAACAGAGGCGAGTTAATTTAAAAATGCAAATTCCACCGCAGGGCTCCCTGGCCCGGCCGTTCAGTGGGGACAGGGGCGGCCGGGGGAGGGAAAACAGCGAGCAAGGGAAACGAGAAAAAGAGGGTATGAGGAGCGGGCGTGTGTAGCCGGTCGACGAGAGAAAACAGAGAGAAAACAGCGCGCCCCAGGCTCGGAACGAGAGAACGACGTCCCTATTTACCGTGGTGTATCTATAAATCATCCTGTCGTGGGTTTTTGTACGATTCGCGACACCGTTCGTCGCTTGTAACGCGGAGATGACGATACGTCCGGGGGTCTCGCTTCCCCTGGTCCTGGGCGAGAAAAAGATTCTGTCGCTTGATCAGTTCTGTACCAGAGTTAATTTGCTTGCTATTCTTAGGGTGGAGACGGTGTGATTTAGTGCATCGATAATCGAAATTTATGGTAATGGAGGATAGTAGAAATTGGTAGAAGATTGATTACACCACGGATTTATGGAAAATTTGAATCATCTTGTAGGTGTTATTTATTCCTGCTGCTTCGAGAAGGGAATTTGCAAAGGGGAAGGGGAATGTATTTCAGGAATCAATTTTACGACGCAGGCAAGCGTAGTTTAGCCGTGACGTTGGTCGGGCAGCAGCCGGCTGTCTGACTAGGCAGCGTCTATAACTACTGTGACGCAACGCGTTTACTTTGATCACCTTTTGACTGCTTGCGAAAACATTCAACGAGGAGTTTACGAGCCTTAAAACAGTATAATCAGATTTATATAAATGGGAAAAGAAGGATCATAAATTGCTGCCTCGTGTACCAAGTAAATTATTCCTTTTCCTCGGAAAAGGAAACAGTATCCGGTATTTTGTATGTTTTATATTTACTCTATATTTGCAATGTCGTGACCAGTTTTGAAAACGGATCACGGCACGTGACATTTTGATTTCGACAAAGTGGAAACTGAATTGCGCAGCTCGCTTCTCATTCTTCTCCTATCAGACACGCGATTCTCGCGGTCGACACACGGGAAAAGCGAAAAAGCGAATTTCAGCGGAATAGCGTGGCAGCAGGTAGCGGCTCGACCGCAGAGCGCGGAAATAAAAGTTCGCGTTCACTAATTGCCGCGATGATGGATGCGGGCGGTGACCCAGTGACACGTGGTTGATTCTGGAAATCGGTTGCCGGTATCCCCGGTGGGACCATTAAAAATTCCATGCATCCTCGAGTGAGGTCGCCGTCCAATGTAGTCATGAGAACCAGCGGAATTACGCCTGCGCGTCAACTTCCCCATGAATCTTTCTCCTGTCAGGTCGTTGGTCGTGATATTTGATAAATAAATCATCGATTATCGGTCGGAAGAAGTTCGACTTCGGCGCAAGACAGTTCTGGTGGAATGTATAAAGCTGATTACCGAAGAATCTTAACAGGCACCGTGTTATCCTGGTGGTTACATTGGATTCTCGAAACAAAAGAAGATTAACCCCGGATATTTCTGAAAACCGTCTGGTTACTCAACGAATCGGTTCTCGTCGTTTGACTGCATTGTCGGACAGGAATTCGTTGACGGAAACAGCCAGCAATTTGCCAGCCACAAATTAAACGTCCGAAAAGAATGCATTCCGTGATCCGATTCCCGGAGAAGCTCTTTATCCATGATCCCCCCCCCCCCCCCCCGAGCAGCGGGGACCGATTTTCCCCGAATGTGTCGGGTTGGGTTGAGAACCTCTGAGTGCAATCTTGTACCAACTGGGGTTTGCGGGGTCTTGGGAGACGCGACTTCGGTTCGTAACCTCCTCTCTCGGGGTCCTGGCTACGACGAGGGTGGAGTGAGGAATAGGGAAACTGGCGGCGTGGGTTGGTCGAGGTGGAATACCGTGGGGTGAGTAGTAAGGAGACTACTTGCCGAGTAGTGGGAGGACGGGAGGTCGGGGGTTGGAAAGGAAGGAGGAAGAAAGAGTAGGCACGGGGGGATGGGGTAGTCGGTGGCTTGGGATATATCCGTAAGGTCGGGGAGGAGGGGTGGGGTGGCTGGTTCGGTGGTGTGGGGTGTGGCGGTGGTTGGGCTGAGACGAGGCGCCGTGGTGAAGGAGTCGCTCACTCACTTACCACCCTCATGGCTCCGACCACCAACCCCAATACCACGCACACCACCGACCTCCTCTTTCCCTTCCTCGTCACTCCATCCTCTCGACAACCGCCACCACCATCTCTGCCTGCACCACGGCGGCTGCCGTTGCTGCTACTGCTTGCCAAGTTGCCTGCCTGCCGGCAGACCAAGTCCTCCCTAACACTACAAAGTCTATATATCCACGGTGTACCCAACGGCCCACCCCACCTTTCTGCCTCTCACTCCTTTTCAGGCCACCCCTTTGAGAGGTACCGACCCCCATATTGATCGTGGCGCGAACCCTCTTCGCTGGAAAGGCTGCTGCCGCGCGATCCCGACGGGGCTCTAGGTGTAAGTAAACTTACGCGAATGAAGGTCGGGTCCGGGTACGTATGTACGTACCGTCGCTTCCTGGGCTGGAGAGCACATACGAAGGAAGCAAGAGGTGAGAAATGGCGAACTAGGGGTTGGGGTGGGAGAAGGAGGATCCTCGTGACGGAACAGAGAGTGCTTTCGGTGTTTCAGCGGAGGGGGGGGGGGAGAGAGAGAGAGAGAGGCGGGAAACGATGCGCTCGCAACGGGGCAGATAAGTCTTCTGAATACACCGGGGAGGCTGGTGTATGGAATTGCGGGGAAGAAAAAGTATCCGGGAACGATGGAGGATGCCTGCTAACCGATTGTGTCGGGAATATTACACGGTCCGCGAAGCACTATAAATACACAATCCAACGGCATACAATGGAACAGGAAATTAACCCCTTCACACTGCCCTCCACGTTTTCCAATACGATCCGCACCGAGTGGAACTGAACTGACTGACAACTGATACAGGGCCTCGGAACAACATTCCCCAGTCTGCAAACATCGTTGATTAAATTGCCCTGTGAACGCGAATTCCTCAAGGGGTCGAACGGATTAAAAGACCACCGCGTAAAACGGTTCGGCGAAAGTGCCTCGTTTCGAAACAAGAAGCGGTCGACGCTGCTCGCCGAGCCGCCGGCATAAAAATTCTATGACACGCGGAAACTTTTGGCAACGGCGATTCATACGGTCCCCATTATCCGCGCGGAGCCAGCAGCCCCGGGTTCTGCGGGATTTATCTCGCGCTAACCATCTTCGTTCCGACATAAATCCAAGATCTTCGAGATTCCTCGCATTTTTATGATAATGCACCCGCGCCACTTCGTATTCCTGTCGCGCGAGATGCCTCTTCCGTTCTTCCTTTCGAAGGCGAGGATCGTTCTCGGAAATATCCAGTCGAACCCGTTCCCCTCTCGCCACCGTGTTTTCTTTTTACCGTCGATTTATCCTGGAAGGAGCGGCGAGGCGCTGCACTCCTCGTCAGGCTTTCCTTTCCAGGAACACGACAGCCGTAACCAGACCGACTCCCGTGGCCTTCTCGCCTGGATAAATAGTGACTTGCCATTACCGGGTAACGAGAGAAGGGGTGGGTTTCTTCGTTGCCCCCGTGGGCAGTGGAAACCGATCCCTCGCTCTCTCTCTCTCTCTCTCTCTTCTCCGAGTCCTTTTCATTTCTGGAAAACTCGAACGGGGCACGTAACACGGCTCCTCGGGGGATTCTTTCCTCCCTTTGAGAAGTCGTTGGTACGTGAGCGCGTGTGCGTGTTTTCTTGCGCCTTTCCGGGAACGGTGATTCGCTCTCCCCTCGACTCACTTTTTCCCCGAGTCAACTGACGTCGCTTCCCGCCCAGAAACGAGACACCCAGGTGAATCTTTCGATGTCGTTTCATTGTCTGCGCCGCGTGCCTCTCGCGCGCGCCTCCTGCATTTGCGAGATTCTGCCCACCCTGGGTCCCTCAGTGCGGAGTCTAGACTTTGATTAGAGGATTGCATAGCTTAGGGAGGTATGGGGCGGAGGATCGAGTTACCTCGTGTCGGCTGAACCTTGGAGCAACGGTTCAGCGAGGATCTAAATCTCGACCACCGATTTAGGAGGGCAATAATGCCTTCTGATAAGAGCACATGGAATATTCTATCGAACCTACCGATGTAATTTAAGTTCATTGAGAGATCATCATCGCCCTAGGCGAGGAGGAACAGATCCCACAGGGGTGTATCAAGTAATAGGACGCCATCAAGCTCCCGTTGCAATTGCCGCGCGCGATTAGCCAGCTGAGTCGCTCGAAAAAGAATGCCACTCCGCCCCGCACGGCCCTCTAAATCACCAGCTACCCTATTTCGTTTCTTTCCGCGTCGACGCATGGATCCCCGAGACATGGCTGACGCTGGAAGGAAGGGATGATGCCGAGAGAGGCGTCGGGGTAATGGAGCGAGCCAGAGGTGCCAGTGGATGAGAGACGAAGGGTAATTGAGAAGAGGAGATTTACTTCGGGGTCGAGAGAGGCTGCGAGAGGGTAGTTTACGATGTTGCTCTGGATGGGGCGCGCAGTTATCGGGGACAGGAAAGGGGCTCAAGCGCGCACACCGTTGTGCGGACGAAGAGGAAGGAGACACCGCCATTCGCCGTATCGGCGACAAAACTGTCGCTCGTAAAACTTCCTGCCGATAATATCATCGTTGCCGGGACCTCGGTATCTCGAAGGTATTGGCAGCAGGCTTTTCGTCGTGCTTCACCAGGCAACTGACGTTCACTCTCTGTTATCGTCCCTATTCTATGGAAAAGGAACTCGAGGGGGTGGATGGTCTGAGAATTAATAGGCTCGATTGGGTCCCGATAGTGGCTGATATGAAAGCGTAAATTCAGCTAAATCGTTTCTTCGCTCCACGGAGAGAGGGGGCGGTGCTTGGGGAAGCTTGTTGTTATGCAAATTTTCTAAATGAAATGGCGATTTTTTTATCTTTTCGTCTAGCACCTTTTAACCGAGTCAACGGTTTTCCGTATTATTTGCTTAACCTCGTTCGCTCGCCGTGGAGGAAGAATGCCGGAGGAAATGGAAAGAGGGGCGCGTAATTTAATTGCTTCCTGGAACATCGACGGGCAAATATTTTATTCAATCGAGAGACGAGGATGAGTTTGATCGTTTCGCCGGTCGACCGTTTTCGTTACTTTCGTTCCCGAACCTCCAGATCGAGGTATCGCCGTCTATAAAACGCTGGAATGAAATCGACAGGATCGCCTTAAGCCAGGCGAAAGTGGGCTGTATACGGCCTCGGCGAAAGATTCCCCGTGATAAAGCTTAACGCTTGTTTTATGGCTCCCTCCGTCGAACAACCATCTCTTTGCGTACACGCGCATCAACGAGCATCCACGTAACTCCACAACGATTACCTTTATCTGACAATGTTTGCCGGCGATAAGGAATCGAAGCTGTTACGCGAATAGATTCGGCCGAACAGAGCGCGAACTTATTTGCTCTGTCTACTTGAAATACACGGCTCAAGTGATTTTTGTAATTACCTAATAGGGGAGACCTTGCAAGGTTTATTCGAGTGGCATTTTAAAATCTCTGGTATCACTGTACCGTACATTTACTGCTATCAAACATCAGATTGCGATTTGGTATGCTTAACTGCCTCGTAACAAATACAAAACAATCACGAAGCAAGAAGCACCAGCCTAATTGCTTTTTACCCGTTCTGTTGCAGAGAAACTCGATATCGCCCGCCGAGCGTGAAAAGTACAGCAGGCCGCGAAGCCCCCCAGACGCCCAGCACCACGACCACCTGCACCTGAAGAAGATGAAGAAGGAGCACGACAAGGACATAGGCCATGTAGGTATCCGGGATAGTTCCCTTTGCCGTGCCACCCGACGGTGATTAATTGGAACGTACTCGTTTGCCCCGTTAGCAAAGCGATGGTGAAAAGAGCGACCAGGATTTGGTGGTGGACGACGCCAGCGAAGGGCCAGCGAGTCCTGCAGCGAACGGCACCTCGTCGCCAAGGGAGAACGGCCTGGACAAGCTCGGCCCATCCTCGGTGCCTTTGAGCAGCCAGGTGAAGAAAGAAGTGCCACCACCGTCGCCGAGGAGCGGTACCAGCAGCAACGCCAGCACCCCCTCGGCCAAGAAAATGGAAGAACGGGAGAAACCGACCACACCGATCTCTAAACCTGTCACACCCACGTCTGCTGGTACGTTCTTTCTCGTTGCTGATATGGTAATCGATTAAAGGGGCGAGTTTAGTGGATATTCTTTAGGGATAACATTGTCGTTCCACTTGCATCAAGGTAGAAAACGAAATTGATTGTGAAAGAACAGTGAGCCTTGTAGCTCTCGTTCGCGTGTTCGCTGTACGTCGGAGATGGAAAATACTTTGCGCGTCTGACGATGAATGTATGGTCGACAGGTGGTAGCAGCTCCGGGTCCGGTGGTCTGAAACCATCGAGTTCCAGCAAACCGCTGGTCTCGGCTTCGGCGGTCGGCCCTTATCCGCCACACTATCCGCCGCCACATCATCCACCCGCAGGACCT
Source organism: Andrena dorsata (assembly GCA_929108735.1). Lineage (NCBI taxonomy): Eukaryota > Metazoa > Arthropoda > Insecta > Hymenoptera > Andrenidae > Andrena > Andrena dorsata. The sequence continues at coordinate 76,266,760 of OV815488.1, read as the reverse complement.
CATGCGGACATGTTGGGTTATCCTCCGGGAGCCCTGAATGGATATCCCACAAGACCGCCTCTTCAGCAACTCTACGATCCTCACGGAGCCATGAGGGCACCTATTGGACCTTTCGGCGTGCCCGGTGGCAAACCGTAAGTAACTCAACCCTTACTATCTTCTTAGGCGTCCACTCGTAACCATCGATCCTCGCGTTCCCTTTCTAACTTTAACTCCAAAGGTAAACGCAGCGATGATTCTAGAAACCTCGCGTCGACGTGGTGCCCACGTTTCCACAGCACTTCAATCCTCTTTTACGTGTTCAATTTGCCATCCGCAATACGCGCAATTATTTCCCAAGCTGTTGAAGATACGAAAAAGTATCTATCGTTTCGTGGAAAAATGTAGCGCAATTTATTTATCTCGCGAAATGTGCCCTCAGAGACCATCTCTTTTGTTTCGCAGAGCGTACAGTTTCCACGTATCGAGCGAAGGCCAGATGCAGCCAGTGCCCTTTCCACCTGATGCTCTAATTGGACAAGGAATACCGCGTCACGCGCGCCAAATAAATACCCTGACACACGGGGAGGTGGTGTGCGCCGTAACGATCTCGAATCCGACTAAATACGTTTACACCGGTGGCAAAGGATGCGTCAAGGTCTGGGACATCAATCAGGGCGGCAGCGGCAGCGCGAAACACGTTTCGCAGCTTGATTGCTTGCAACGAGACAACTACATCAGGTTGGTTAAACGTTACCGCGGCACATGACGCATTAACTTTCCACTCCGTCTAGCAAACGCGATTCGCTACTGAATAAATCCTGATCACCGCACGCCGTGTACCATTACGGTCACGTTTAGCAAAACGTATGTTACGCGAAATAATTACACGACCCCCGGCTGGCGTCCGCCGTTCCTTTATTCTTGTTTCTCAAATAATCTACCTTCCGAGATAAATCTGGCCTCAAAGAAAGTGAGTCGCTGAGGTCGATTAACCCCGTCCGTGCTGCGGGCACACACCCGAGCACGTGCACTCTGAGCGCGCTACGCGCATTTAAAGCCTCGCCACCGACAGGCTCCATTCACAGGCACTGATTTCAGTTAATACCTCTAATTATACTAGGGGGCAGCTTTATAAGCACATCCAAGGCTACTACCCTCCTTCTCCTCCACACCACTAATTATCATTGTATCGTCTTATCGTAGAAGATACTAGAACCATACGAAAAGACGACTAGCGGTGAGGCCTGGCTGAGAAGGTGGGTAGAGCTGCTTGGCCTTGTAGCCACCTAGAAAGTTGCTCCCTAGAATTAGCTACAAGTGTCGGAGCGGAGACTGACCAACTGAACTGTGTTACTTTTCCTCTGAGAACAGATCAGTAAAGCTGCTCCCAGACGGCAGAACACTGATAGTCGGCGGCGAGGCCAGCAATCTAAGCATCTGGGACTTGGCGAGCCCAACGCCCCGGATCAAGGCGGAACTCACCTCGAACGCACCGGCGTGTTACGCTCTCGCCATCTCCCCAGACTCGAAGGTCTGCTTCAGCTGCTGCAGCGACGGCAATATCGCCGTCTGGGATCTTCAGAATCAGTCGTTGGTCAGACAGTTCCAAGGGCACACGGACGGCGCCTCGTGCATCGACATCTCCGCGGACGGTTCGAAATTGTGGACCGGCGGCTTGGACAACACCGTCCGCTCCTGGGACCTCAGGGAGGGCAGGCAGCTACAGCAGCACGACTTCACCTCGCAGATATTCTCGCTGGGCTACTGTCCCACGGGAGAGTGGCTGGCCGTCGGCATGGAGAACTCGAACGTGGAGGTGCTGCACGCCACGAAACCGGACAAATATCAGCTTCATTTGCACGAGTCCTGTGTGCTCTCGTTACGGTTCGCTACCTGCGGCAAGTGGTTCGTCTCCACCGGCAAGGATAATTTACTCAACGCGTGGCGCACACCTTACGGTGCCTCGATATTCCAGGTAAGTTTGCTCAGCTGGTTTGTCGGGTGAGAAGTATACTCGAAGGAGTGTCTTATTGGATGGGGCAAGGTTCAAAATATGGGGGTCATTGCGGACTGTTGAACCCTAGAATATTAGAATATTCTAGCTCTCGATTCCTCGCATACAGTTTCTGTATAAAAGGAAAGTTCTTCAAGGGATTTGAAAGCAAGTTTCTTCGCGTTTAAAGTCCTAGCGTAATTAAAAAAAGGGATCAGTTCTTATTCACTCGATGGGCGCCCATATATTTGTCCACGTCGCGTATCCAAAACACTCATCCTTCGCTTCCCAGCGGAATTCAATATGTAAGTCTGAAACAGTCGACTGGCGACTAATGGAATGATTTTATTCGCACTGTTACAGTCGAAGGAGTCCTCGTCCGTGCTGAGTTGCGATATTTCCACCGACGACAAGTACATCGTGACGGGGTCGGGCGATAAGAAAGCCACCGTCTACGAAGTGATATACTGAATCGTCCACTTGACGATGCGCTTCGACGCTGAACACTATCGGATGAACCATGCTTTGATACAACTCTTGCACGAGAAAAATTGAAGGGCAGGCTTCCCTTTGCGAACGAAAGGAAGAAGTCTGTTCCGAGAACACGTACGGAAGCTACGGCTGACCGAGAATGACCACTGGATGATCTCCATCTAGCTCCGCGGAAGGAAACTGTTTTTATTGTGAATTAAGTGATACGTCGACAAGTGTTATATTTGTTAAATCTGGATTGCCTGGCAGCTTTCGTGAACGTACAAAGACAGTCGAAGCTGCGAAGAACTGCTGTTATATTATATAGGTATAAATAAATATATATATATATATATATATATATATATATAAATATATATAAAGGTGGCAGAACGTTTTAGCTATTTAAGATTGTATAGAGCGCATGGTTATAAATAGATTGAAGGACGATAATTGAGTGAGACTACGCGTGTGATTGTTCCCTCGGGTGATTACGTGGAGCTCGGTCGTGTTCGACTTCGACGCATGAAGTCGCTTGTGTAATATGTTACTAATGTAATATAGAGTTTTACGGTTTAAGTATCGTGCATGTGAGTGCGAGAGACGCGGCGTGTGCGAGTGTTATCCGACATTTTCACGTGCTTTACCAACGGGATATGCTTGGACGATTTGTGGAGAGGAAGGGAGAGCACCAAGCTAGCGTGTGTAGACTCGTCAATGTAGGAATGTGTGTGTCGTGTTGCAGAATTCTACATAAATGTATCGAGCAAACATGTAGAGGAAGAGCGTCTATGGTGGATAGCGTCTGTAGGGCTACCGAAACAATCGATGTAACTCCGATCGTGCTAAGCCGTGCTAAAGGAACCTGAGACGTTGCGTGACCCTCGACATTTCCATTGCAAATGAAACATAGGAAGAAGAAATGGATAATTTCTACTCGTACGCCAAAGCCTGAGTTCGAACATTGTTCTTTCCATTGCTATTCTCCGCGTCGCCACTACCGTCGCGCCTATGTTCGATAACTATGCCAAGCTCTATGACACGCACGGGAGAATGAGAGGAGGCGAAAGTACCTTCGATTTCCTGACAGTTTTCAGTAGCAGATACCTGTATGTAAACGGACGAAACCAGGAGAGACTCGAAGCTTTCTCTGTCGCGTACCTCGATCTGTATCGCACGAAGGAGATCCTGTTTTCTCCCATGGAAGGCGCAAAATTTTAGTACATCGTACGCCGTTCGAGCGGAATCGCGCGTCTCGAACTGGTTCTCGAATAGAAAATCGAAGCCGAATATTTTTATGACTGACCAGCCTTGTCACGACGAGAGAAATGAGCATTGACACGAACGTTTCGCTCTATTCCCGTAGCGAACCGTGTACGATGTGCTGTATATGTTGTAGCATTGTAAGGAAGCGAAAGTTTCACTCCTGTCCGCGTGTAACGAAACCTATATACGTACTCGACGGAGATACAACAAAGAACTTAAGGAATGAACGAACGCCGAAATGCGCGCCGTTTACTGCCATTCCAAGGCGAGATATGTCGTACACGAATTAGAGACAACACGGGCTACGCTCACAGATGACACGTTTCTTTGCGAGATACTTTTGCGCCTGTCCCACGATGGCTCTAGGGTCTGACCGAACGACACCCCAGTCGACGAGAATGTCGTCTATAATCGTGATTGAATTTGTATCTGAACGAGGATCAAATTGCGCATTTAAGTACATACGGTAATAATAAAAAAGAAAAAAGGAAAAAAAAGAGAAAAACGGTTTTCTTTATGCCTGTGGAACGGCGTATGAAAATTTTCTAGGGTACTAGGTAGCGCGTTTATTATTCTCGGAACTGAATGGCGAGAAAGCAGGGGATGCATAACGGAGAATTTATATTTTGTTACAGGATGACACACGTTTTACATTCGCTGTGATCGTTGTAGAATCGACGCCTGTAGGACTAGCCGCGTGAATTAACGTCAACGATCGCGAGGCGCGCGTCGTAGCGCGGTTCGGGGAATGAATTGAAACAGGGAACCGAGAGAAAGGCAGGCCAGATTTTCGACGAGCACAGCTACGATGATAGACCAATAGAAACAACGATACCTCAAGAAGACTCAATAGTTAATTATCTCTTACGGATTAACTTGTACAGAATCGATATTCTTTTACAGTGAATGATTACGCATACCCACGCAGATGCATACAGACAGACAGAAACATAAAACACTTACTCACCCACACGCAGAAAGACGCACTTAGGGAGAGGAGCGGCGATAACAGAAAGGAGGACAGTGATATGGCGACTAGACATCCAACGCGATGATTGATAAATCGTGTCTCGTATTCATTGAATTGTGTGTCTCCGTGCTCGCAGGTTTGCGCGCCGTGTGTACGAAAGTAAAGAGAATGCGTTTCTAGCAGACGAAAAAAAAAAGACAAGTGTTAATCCTTTCCAAGCACAGTTCATGTTGTTCCTATAGCTACGCGAAAATTGTTTCTTTCGACAATTAAATCATCTATATCTATATACACGCGAGGTTTTATTAATCATCCCTTCCCTCCTTCTAGGTATATCTAACAACTCAACGTTTATAGATTGCTCGTTACTCGTCTATTCCAAGTTTCTTTTCGAACAATAGTTATGTACGTAATAGTGCGTACTTCAAACGAAACATTTTGCATTCTTAGAGTATAACTCTACTTATAAGTAGTTACTGTTATCTTATTAATAGCTTAAACTGAATCAATTTACAAGAGCGACGTGCCGGCGGCCACAGGATAGTAGAGGGTACTTAAATTAAGAAAAGCATAGCAATGATATCGATTACAAGCCTTTTATGTCACTTCTCGTACTCGTAATTACTCCGCAATCGTGTGTAACATGATGCAAAAGATAAAAAGCCAGTAAGTACCTTAAAAAATAATGAAAATCGACGTGCTGCTTTAAGCAAACTTTGGTTAAGAGTTCGATAACTCTGGCGGACAGTGTCGCCACCTAATTACACGAAGCCGATAACTGCACTAACCTCGAATTTTAGCGGACCGCATCAATATGGCCTCCGGTAGCTGGTTCGCGCGCCCGCTCGCTAATGATTTGAGCAATTTTTCGAAGGCGTGCAGGTGTACGTTGAAATAAACACTTAGCCAAGATGAATATGTCAGTGGAGAAAAAGAAGTACCCATCGGCGTTGCCAACGAACTGGCCGACGAGGGAGGAGACGGCCAGAAAGAGCCAGAACCAATTGTCATCCACGGGGAAGGTTGACGTTTATTACTACAGGTACGTTAAGTCCGCGAATACTTTCCAATCGAAAGAGTCTAAAAATAGACGGGGGCTCGCAATGCATATGAAGTCAATCGCAAACGATACTGGAATATTTATCGTTCAATTCTAACCTCAAGGATGCATGTTTATAAGCACTGGGCTCTTTTTTTTCTCTCCCGCAGCCGAGGAGTGAGGAGCGATGCGTCGCTGGTTCCACCGATACGGCAAACGGCATCCATTTTTAAACAACCAGTGACCATCTACAAGACCCAAGAAGGAAAGGTGAAGGACATCAAGCATGGGAATCAAGAGAAACCGAAACAGGTTAGTGCTTGCTAGTTGCTCCCTTTGCATATACACATTGCACTATTGAATTGCTAAGATACGTTTGATCGATGTTTCTCGTTGTTAATAATTCCCATTTGAAGAAGACTACCGTAAACGATAAACTCTGAGATTCTTTACCCTCCGTCTATTGTGTCATGTATCGGCACATCGTATCGAATGCGAAATGTCACTGACTGGTACTAATCGCATCATACCTCCCTTCACATGTACAAGCAACACCCCCAACAGTTAATCGTGTCGATCGTTGTAACTGTAAACTCTATAATTTGTAATTTAATTTATTATGGCACTTAATATTATTCCTTGTAAATTCTCATGGTACCAATCATCGAATCGTTCGTTTAGGAAGGAGCCGATAAAACTGATGGCAAATATGGCTCCCAAGATAAGCCTAAGCAGGTAACATTGTTCGATGTGCTTATGGAATCGTTACTGATTATGTGTTTGTTCGTTCCTTTCTCTCAACGGATTTACCTTGTTTTTCTATGAAATGTCGATGGAAAGCTAGTTGCGATCTTTGATCATTTCGGAAACAGTTACGTAGTGCATGCGTCCTTAGGCCGTTCTGTGTTGTGATGAAACATTTCACAGGACGTAGATCTGTAAGAACCGTAATCCTTTAGTGTGATGTATAGAAACCATTGTCGTTTAAATGTTTCTCTGTGACGTTCCTTTGACCCTTACACTATGTTTAACGCATTCAACGTGATCTGTTGGAAAATCACAAGATTTAACAGTAAGTTGTAATTCTGCCTGTGATATGAAAGTGAATATACCTTGCTTTTCTAATTAGACCATTCTTATGCGTGTTGTTGTCGTCGTTAGTACAGCGTCGCGAAGCCTGTCAGCGTTACACAAGTGCAATGCTTCTGATTTTGCAGTTATTTTGGGAAAAGCGTTTGGAAGGTTTAAGGGCGTGCGACCCGGACGGTTATGAGTTCGACGGGATGGATTTGCCGAAAAGTTTGAAGCCGGTCGGCCCGTACATTACGGAGGAAACGTTGCTTCAGAGCGTGGCGACGGCACTGCACGTCTCCTCTCACCCGGTCACAGGACAGACGGGTTCAAAAACAGCTTTAGAGAAGAATCCCGGGGTATTTCTTAATCCCGATCAACCCCTCGTACAGGTAGAATAGATATTTAGATACCGGATAGGATGCTATCCTACTGTCAAGTCTTTGAAACCCCGCAAGAATACGTGTTATGTGTTGCGTGTCAAATATACTTCGAGCACACCCTATGTAACGTAAAGAATTATGTACTGGAGGTTTGAAAGGGTATACTGGCGGAAACAGTGACGACTTCGACTGTACCATTCAAGTAGGGAGCATTACTTTCCCCGACAAACCGAATTATCCTTGTTTCAGGCCGTCTCGATAGCGGACGAGGATATAAAGAGGCAGGAAGACCGAGTTGCCCTGGCGAGGAAGAAATTACAAGACGCTCTACGGGCGATTCCCTCGTAAGCTGTACAATTCTTTTTAGCTGTATTCTCATCCGCTCATCCCTAGTCCTAAGTTCGTTATAAATTATGTCACACCGATTTTTATAATAAATGTTTTGTAAAGAAGCATCTCGTGAGCACGTTGCGAGTTGACGCCCTTATGAATCCCTTTAACTTATCCTTACCTCGGTAAAAATCTGTCCCCGGGCGCGGTAATAAATGGTGCACCTGCACCGCTATCGCGGCAATAAAATGCACCGGCCCAAGGAATCGGTAGATTTACGGGGTTATTCGCAAATTTCGGAGAAACGGTTTCGTGGACCGCGATAAAATCGGTGGACGGTCGAGGAGGAGGGTTCGTGGGCAGGTCAGCTGCCCCGCCATAAAATCCAATTTCGCTTTTCGTTACGAGCTGCTGATAATACCGACGGTTAAACACGGTGCTTATTCGCCATCTGCCCGGATTTTCGGTGTACACAGAAAATTGAGAAGGGTCTCGCCAGTCAGGAGAATTTAGGAATTTCTTGGATCGCGGTTCGACAAGGTTGGCGGGAAAGGCGCTACATCTGGCTTCGCACCGACCGGAAACCAGGCCGCACGAAACGATCCCCGAAGCGGGCGGTTCCGTGCGAGGAAAAGCAGTAACACGCTTACCACGGAGCCATATGTGGAATTCTATTAATTGCGTCCGACGTTTCAACAGTTTTACATGGATCTACATCTGTACCAGCCTTGAAAGATACATCGTTAATTAATTACTCACCCTGTCGCGTATTACTAGGATATCCGTTTTAATTCACTCGCCCCAATAGATATATTTTGCGGGAGAGTCCCACAGAACGCGAAAATCAGGGACTTTACCAGAGCAATGAGAATAGCGACTCGCAGAATGGAAGACCACCGATTTTCTCGCCGACTACGCTCCCGAAGCATCGTTCTCAGCGGACGACGGTAGCTTGGTGGCGTGCAGTTTTGCAAGATACGCGCGCACCGTCGTCTGGGAATGGGTGCGTGCCCCGGGCCCCGCACAAAAGAATGCCCGGGCAGGTATACGGACGTCGGTCTTCAGGTAAGCACAAGCCAGGTAAGCCAGGTGGTAACCTCTTTTTTTCACTCCGTGCCTGCCCTCTCCTCTCTGCCATTCCCCGAATCCCGACCTCCGTCCTTTTCTCATCGCCGCTCAACAGCTGTTTCCCTGTTCGCGAAGGGTCGTTCTCCCTTATTGTCAACTGGCCCCCGGCGCGAGACGGGGGAAAGGGGCGAGAGGGAGGCCCCCGGCGCAGACACATGTCCTACTTTAAATCGTTATAATTCGCCGAGCACGTTTCTAAATCCTGTCTAATCGGCCTTACGTGTCTCGTCTTTGGACGCGTGCGCGTGTGCGAGCTCGCGGTGCCGGCGAAGGAAGTCTGATCGAGGATGTGACCTGAATATTCAGAACACATTGTCAAGGATACGGCGGTCAGAATCGACCTTTTTGCGCCGCCGTCAGGCTCGACGGGACACGTTTGGCCGCCGAGCTACGTTTGGCAAGCTATCGAGACGTAGGTAACTTTTGACGGGACGTGTAATAATTTTGGGGGATTTATGTGTCGAACGTATAAACGGACGGTGGAATTCTAGATGCTTCTAGACTTTATTTATCGCTGTTATCTCGAGCAGTGGCGGATTCAACGGGCGACCGATAGCAATTGCCGCCTGGCCCCTACCCAGAAGGCCCTCTAGGGCCCCATCTTCAATAAAAAAAATTATGATTTTATCCAAACACTATAATATTCTTTTTCTGTACTACTACACTTAGCCCGTTTTTAGTAAACTCCCTCTTCATTTTCCCGAAAAAAATGAGCCCCTCGGAACGTTTTCCGCCTGGGTCTTTTCCCTTAAGGGGTTACGCCACCCTGAATGTTTTAAAAAATCAATTTTTTTGTTTCTTGCATTTTCTTATTACGTGAAGTTTTAAGAATAATTTAAGCCATGGTAGATGCAAAGATTCCCCAAAATAGCCGAGTTATAGACTTTAAACGAGGTGCGCATGTCGATATTCCGCAGCAGGTAGCCACCATTCTACTTTACTTCTTTTGCGTTTTTCTCGAAACTACCTTGTCAATGGTGACCATTTGTCCGATTGATTTCAAACTTGGTACGCATATTCTTAATGGTATTATCTACGATGTAGCATATCAGTTTTTCCATCCGATACCCCATACGTATATAATTAATAGTTTAAATTCGTTTTTTCACGTGAAAAATGTATAATTTTCTTCACTTTGCTCTCATTTGTGCAATAAATTTTTTTTTCTCAAATCCGTATGCTACATCGTAGATATTTTATTAAGGAACACTAAAATCATCATGTTTTTGATTTCAGACGAACCTGGGCGTTATAATTTGTTACGTTAGTCACGCGTGTACCGGCGAACGAGCTTCGCGGGAGAACAAATAACTGGGTCATTTTTTAATATTTTTGTACCGTAATTATACAATATATGCACTAATACATGCTCTACACTTAAGAAGAAAATAAATAATTTTCAACTTCATAGTATCAGTAAAAGAATTTGTCTAGTTTAGTGATGTTTCGAGCGCCTCAGGGTGGCGTTAACCTGCAAAGTCTGAAAACGCAAGTATTTTTGGGATTTTTTGGGGGAAAAACTTCAAGACTTTTTTAAACAAACCTTTATGTATTCGAAAGTGTACATATTATACTACTAGTAGTAATTATTCCAATGGAAAATATAAATAAATAAAAGAAATATCAATAATTTCCCGGCAGCGATTTTTCGCAGTAGTTTGCGTTGATCATTCTAACTTTGATCTGATTCATCAGAAATGAAAAATTCGAAGGAATTTAGTTAGTATATTAAATCATCTTGTCCTTACCTAATTGTTCATTATCCCGAAATATTAATTTGCTACAAAATGGCGGCTGTTCAAATGATTTTCGCCGGAAAAATCGCTCGTTCTTCATCTGTAAAATAAAAACTACGCAACGGAAATGAAAAGCCACGATTAAGGACAAGATTTTTATATATAGAACAGGCCTACAAAAGCTGAATTCATTCGATGCAGCTCACCGTTTCTGAAAATGTAGTTTCGAGAAAAACGCGTTTAAAGTTTTAAGTTAGGTTTACATCCTCCAGGACATACCTATACTAAAACTCGTACAGCTCCGCCAATTTTGGTCGGATCAAATTGAAACTTACACACAATACTTTTGAGGTGTTGTACTTTAAGAAAATGTCAAAACCCAACAATCCATTTTTCCGAATTTTGCAGGTAGACATAAACCCTTAAATTCGCCGCTGATCTCGAGGAACAGCAGATACCACTTTTGTTAAAGAATTTCCTGTGCGGTAAGTAACACGCGCCACTTGGGCGTTATCTAATAAACGGGGTTTCAGTTTTATTCGACCATCAATCCGCTAGAATTTCCGCGACAAACCGATGGAACGGTCAGAACAATCGAATGCATTGAACTGTATTCATTTCATGTAGTGGCGCCGGTATCCGATCGGACTTAATACTCGCTTAAACGCCGTTGCGGTTGATGGAATATACGCGTCCGCGGTTAAACGGCATAGAAGCTGTAATCGGAGGCGAAAGGATCCACCGTGTCGTTTTATTTCCCTCGGTGGTGGTCGTCGTCGGGATTCGAACGAAGCTACACGGACACCAGGTGCCGGTGCTCCTAAGCAGATCGAATTCGCGCGTTCCTTCCAGATTAGATTCAGTTGTTTTCGCGTTCCACGCGACACGCGTTCGCAAATGCGAGCGACACAGAAGATCAGAAAAGTGACACCGCGCAAACGAGCACGCAGTGCTTGAATTTCGAGGTCTGTCGCCACCGAAGCAGATAACGCTCGCGTCCAATTCTCCCCAAGATCTGTCGGTGGAAACTTTGATGACTCTTCTTCCCGTGATGCATCGCGGAAAGAGTTATCAAGCGACTCTTCTGCTGGCTTTCGAGCGTTTATCGCGGATCTCTCTGCACCAGCACCGACTAAAATTGGATGGGGAGGATTCTATCTGGCGCGTATCGCAGATTGTATCTCTGGTTATGTCGAACCGCACTCGTGTATAAATAGAAACGCTAGTATGTCCTGCTATCGATCCCTCGGTGCGGGGGTTCAACCGAGGATGGCCGGGTTGACCGAGCCGCGCATCGGCGGCTTTCCACCAGGAGTTATTGGCTGAAAAGCATTGGGGATTTTCAAGGAGACTGTATTAAATGCATACCGAACGTATGGTAAATTGTTGGCGATCGACGGTCAGCTGAATCACAAAAGACGGATTAACCCTTGGCTCGTAAAAGCACCGAGGAAAGGAGTAAGCGTTCGGGGCTAGGCATTATGGAATGGCCAAGCAACCGTACAATAACTCAATAAAATCTGCAAGCCAGTCAGTTCGGGCTTGAAACTTTGGCAGTAAAAGTATATGCGTTCGGTTCCAAAGAAGGATCGGGAATTATATTGGGTGTAAAAATTACAATAATAAAAGAGGACTTTACAACTCTCTTATAGGAATAATGGTACAACAATCCACGTATTTCTCTTCAATATTCCTTCCTTCGTTTTTCATATTGCGCTCCTATACCCATTCCTGAGATTCTGATTCTACTCGCCCCACAATTATATCCTTATCTATTCCTCGTCATCACACGTTTAAATTTCAGACCCCCTTTTTGCAGTACCCACGTTTACGAACACACGCTTCTCTTGCTCGTTATTTAATTGCGCTATCAAGCAACTTTGCGGCAACACGGCTGTACCTGGCCTGCACACAATTACCTGCACTTTTTTGTCGTAATAAATACCTTTCCCCGTGTTTTGCGTAACAAAGGCGTTATAGTAATCACATTTAAATGTAGCGTTCCCGGGATCAGTTTTAACCGAATGGAACGGTTCATTTTTCAGTCGGCGCCCGAAAGGAAACAATCAATTTCGGGCGAGATCCAGCGGATAAACATCATCAGCTTGCAAAACGCCTTCGAAAGGAGGCGTTGGTCCATCGCTCTCCACGGAAGAACAGCTGGGGGACCTTCGACTCCCAACTGCTATACGTAATCGATGTCGACTGACTTTCTCTCTTGTGGGCCCGCCAGCCCAGGCGGCTGGATAGGAGAAGACAGTCTTCGCAGGTTCGTAGTTTCGATCTTTTTCTTCAGAAACCACCGTCTGGCCTTCGTCCCGGCGGCTTGTCCAAGCGTGCGCTGAAAGTGCATTCACGTTACTTTATGACCCCGCGATTAAATTGAAGGTCAGGCGAGATCGCAAATCAATTAGGGACACATAGGTATCGCGGGAAGGCCAGACGATCCTTTCGCAGCCGAAATTTCCTTTCGTGCGGCAGGGAAACGAAGCAGGGATCCCACGCGAACCAGCAGCTGACGTTGATTTTCACCGACACTCCAAGTCGTTAGACTTCCGCTCCCTCGTAGGTTCTTTGCCGATCCAGATGCACGCGCGCGTATACATACACGGCCCGCGTGGAAAGGTACACACGGGAGGCCCTTAAAGCTCGGCCATGGTTTCCGTCTGGGCCATTGTTCGTTCCGCTCCGAGCCCAGAAAAAAAGTCTCTCCGATCGAAATCTATTGAACCGCCTGAAAAGCGAGCCTTTTCTTCTCCTTCGCCGCGTGCTCCCTTTTTCTCCGCCGTCCTTCCTCGCTCTCCATCGCGCCCTCCTCCTCTCTCCGCTTTCGAATCGACCACCTCTTTCTCTCCCTCTCCCGTCTGTCTGGGTCTGTCGCCGATCCCGCGGTCTCCCTCTCGTTTCACGAGCTTCAAATTCGTCAGGGGTGTCGCAAGATTCGTTCACGGCGAGCGTGGCCCGCGAAATGTCAGAAGCGTACGCGGCCCGGGAGTAATCGTCGCTCGTTCTCCCGCGAAACGAGTTTCAAGGCGAGAGAAATTTTCGCGCGACGTTTTCTCACGAGGGGGAGCTTGGGAGCTTGTCACGGTGCAGCGGTGTGCCGATCGGCTACGATCTCCCTCGATCCTCTCGATCTTAGCACTCGTGAGGGGGAGCGAACGAGATCGAGGGGCTTCCGTTTGGATAAAATTCTGTTTACAGATCGCGCACGCGTATAATAATGCATTAAACGTGTAGAAGCTTGTTGCAAGTATACTTGGGGCGAGTGACAGACGATTTCCAAAAATTCCAGGACGCGTCGCGCGTTCTTGAACACAAACCGTGGTTATTTCGAAGGGTATCTGGGGCTCTTACAAACGCATCCCACAAACGGACCCGTCCACCATTTTCCATTTCTCAGTCGGTCGAAAGTGCCGGCTATAAACACGAAGGGCAGCGGCTGCATTCTGCAATCGCACCTGGCTGCAAATAAATCTTCCATCGAATTCGAGGCGCAAGCCGCCCGGAGAATGCATTCCTAATCGCCGTGAAATTTCTGCACGGAAATATTTCACCGGCCTGCATTCCTCGGAGAAAAAGTGTCGATGAAAATATCGTAGTCTATGCTGTTAGACTCTACCAAAATATATACGTACCTATTAGAGAGAAATTTGCATCGAACTGTAAAATTATATTTTAAATGTAAGCTATCAAGTCTGTAAACTTTTCACTTTTACAGATAGTATATTACTGAATCTTCAGGGCTTATAAAGTGGAGCTTTCGCTGCGCTCGATTTGTCCGCGACTTAGTATGTTTATGTTGGAGCTGCCATGAACGATAAGAGCGATGCATCGAAATACATTATATTGTTTTATAATGGAAGTGCTTAAATTGAAGCAGTGAGCAGAGCAATGCTTATAGATGACCGACGATAAAAGCGTCGAGAAACAAATACTTATTTTTCTTCGCTGTTATCGCCGATCTCATCGACATATATTGAGAAACCTTAAACGACTGAAACAGTAGGTAGGTACTAGGTATTATGACAGCTCCGCTATAAACACATGAAAGAGAGATATTTTCAAGCAGCTTTTATCGCCGCCCTTCTCGTCGCTCTGATCGTTTATCGTAGCTCCAACATAAACGTACCCTTACTCACCATGCAATTGCCCCCTTGATCACTCGGAAAAGTTTACTCACGTCCCGTGTCGCACGACTCCATTCTGACGACTAACTAGGCACCAGTTGATAGAATCCTGGTGACGCTTGCCTTTCCTTCTCTCCTATCAGAAGCCCCTTTCGTGCTTCGTTCGCGGAGAGGCGGGCGAAAAATGGAGAAAATGGAGAAAAAGGTGGTGGTCAGGGGGCGCGGATAGGTGACAAGTGTGTTATGGCTGCGGTGCGGAAGCACATACCGCGAATGGACCGTGGAGCATGGTATATTTAGAGAGGCCGGCAGTTTATCCGCGCTATCATCGTTTACTATGCTATTTATGTGTTTTCACCGTTGTGCAACGGCCTTATGGCCGCTAGCCGTGCCGACGCTCCACCGTGGACGCCGCTGCGTGGGCGTTCGCGCGATTTCGCGGCTAACCAGATATTGGGTGATAGTCAATCAATATTATCGGTGTAGCGATAGCCCGGACGTGCAGCCACGGCTAAGCTCCTGTGCTTATGCGCCGGAGTGACGGGCTAAAGAAATCCACGCGATATCAGTGCGCCATTAAGCCTCTGACGAAGCCAGCTGCGTTGCTGGCGAATCGGTAGAACCATATTCCAAAGGAAAGTTAATAAGGAAGGATAGAGTTCCTCTATCCTCGTACCACCTCTCTTCTTGTATCTGCTTCTGAAAGGAAGGTGAAGCTCCACGGTTTAAAACCGAGCGTGGCAGCATTAATTACGGAACAATATATTCTAGACGGGGGCTGAAGGGCAGGGGACCAATCTCCGTTTCTCAAGATTCAAGAACAATCGAGAGAAAAAGTCCCCTGAGAATGGAGTTTGAAACCGTTACAAGGATGCGCCTTGTACACGACGTCTCCCTTGTCTCGTTCTACCCTCGAGCAGCCCCCCCCGTTTCCAAGCATCGAATTAAAACTCCCGTCTCGTATCTCTAAATACCACATGGGGGGATAGATGGTTCCGTACGATATCGAATGGGTGCTCGCTAGCAGCAATACGGCCCTGCCCTTCAGACAAGTTCCTCGGCGACAAGGCGTGCGTCGCCTCCACCGTCGTGGTCGTCGTCGCCGCCGCCGTCGTCGTCCTCGCAGTCGTGGCCGACTCAGAGGCCAGCAATGCGGTTCTCCCCCGTTGCACCCCGGCGATCGAAATCGAACGAAATATCCTCTCTCTCTCTCTCTCTCTCTCCCTGTGCCCGGCTCTCGCGTATATCTCATGCACAAGCACACGCGAAAGCATTCGCGTTCCACGCACAAACGCGTGTTAGAGAAGGTTCGATGGTGGATTATCGGTTCTCACAACGAGGTGAGATAGAACCCTGGCTTATTAATAATGAATAATTTGACGGTTCACATCCTCGACGACGTCGTCGCTACGCCACTTGGATGTGCTTCACGAGATTGATATGAATTTCTGATGCCGTTCCAGTCGATTTTCAGAATTAAAGTGGTGTCACTCGATTCCCATTTACGAGACCGTTTCGCAGACGTAGGGTAATTCCGGGAGGCGCGGCCGGGCTGGAAAGTTGGTCGAGTTGCTATCTTCAGACTCTACATCTTTGTATATGTAAAAATGTGTTAAGGTTCAGAACAATTAATTCTCTAGAAATCAACTGTTTCGACCAACTCTCCAGCCCGGCCGCGTCTCCCGGAATTACCCTATAGCAACTGTGGAAGTACCTTTGACTCAAAATCGCAGTGTAGATTTAAAATTATCGCGAGCGCAGTCCTGAGAAATTACCACGGACAAGATTGCGCTGGTGTATGAATGTTTTATTAAGTGGGTCTGAGTTTAAAGTTCGTCGTTCTGCTGAGTGCTTCCATCATTTCCATCGCGAGCGTAGGCCCACTATTCCCGCCCGTATCCCCAGGCTGGGACTCGCGGACCCGCGGTGCCCGCGCAGAAAAATAGCCACGGTGTATTCTGCAAACGTGGCCGCGCGAACGGCCAGCGTGCACGGCGAGGACACGCCGCCCCGCAGGAGTTGCTGCAGTTTCGCAAAGCAACGACAATGATCGCCGTGGAAGGCAACCGGTTGCACGCGCTAAAAATACGACGAACGACGCGGAACGCCGAAGAGGAGTTAGTTAATGCGCCAGCCGGCCAGAAACTGTTCTGTTCGTTATTAAGTCGAGCGCAAGAAGGCCTGGACGCTGGCGCCGGTCCCTGGAACCCCGGCTACGAGAGTGTCGGTGGCAAAAGTCGCCCTTCGAAAAGACCCACTCACTAACTGCGAGTGAAAAGAATATAGTGAAAGTACCTACTCGGGGCATATTCAAGTGGTGTATGCAAAGATCCTTTTGAAAGCAGGAGGCCCCGAATCTGTTTTTTGCTATCCACCTCCCAAAACAACGCTCGGCCTGCCTTAGATAAGCCTACTTAGACGAAGCTACCTGCGTCCAGGTAACCAGGTCCTCTCAGTTTACTAATATTTCTCCGCCGAGTACCCCAGAATTCTTGATCCATCCCTTCTGCTCCAAGTACAGGGTGGAAGTGCGCTGCATGTGGGACAGGGACAGGAAAATGGGCTAACGCGCCACTGTCCAGAAGCTACACTTAGAATACCTACGTCTCTGCAACCTTCACTCGGATTACACTCGAGTGTGCCGCGGTGTTCGAGCCCCACTACTGTCAGGACCTCGGCTGGCTCCTTCCACCCACAGTATGTTCATCGTCGAGGGTCCTTGGACGGGCCCGAGGACGCTTTACGGGAGCAGAGTCTGGCTCCCCCCCCCCCCCCCCCGTGCCCGTTTCATCGTCCCGCCGTCGCTGTTCTTCGTTATCGTAATTACTGGCCGGGGCGCTCGCGATGGAGATCTGTCGAACCGATCGCCGGGTTTCGGGTGCGCCTGTAATCTACGCGGTAGTGGAGTCGCTTGAACGCGGAGGATCCAAGGATGCGTGCGCGACGTACTGCCGCATAAAGAAACACGTTTTTAAAGTATGGCATTATACGGCGTAATGTATAACATCAGGCCTGATAAGATATAAATGTACTATAGGCCGCATCGTTATTGCTCGTAATAAGCCGCGATGTTGGGTGTACGCGCGTTGCGGCCCCGGCGTTCGGCCGCGGCCGAACAGTATCGCGTTGCAACATCTTGTCTCGGGGCTGGGGCTGTTTTTCGCAACGAGACCGGCGGTGAATCTGCGAAAATGCTGGCCAGGGAAACGTAGATCGGAAATCAGAAAGGCGACGTGACTGGTGAGCGCGATCGATCCGGATCGCAGGCGTTTCGCGTTCAGAGTCCCGGCTATCGCGTCCTGCACGAAGTCAATTTCGAGGTCTGTCGCCTCGTAATGTGCCCCGCTTCCCGCGCTAGTAATAATGTATTTGTTTATTCCGCTGGTTTAGTAACCCACTCGAGTTTGATTATTTCGAGGGCCGTTCGATACTGGGCGCTGTACAGACACGCGTGTTCAATGCATCGATATTGAATTCCTCCTCGGTCGTTGAAAGGGAATACGGTGGGCACCGTAGTCGCCGCGCGCTCTCGTTCCCGCCGCAATTACATCAGAATTATTGCCGTCATCGATTATCAGCTGATTACACGGTGATTACCGGGGCAATTAGATCGATGAATAAGCGTCGGGCACGCACGTGCGCGCACACATTATTTTCACACTCGATGTTTCGAGCGTACGCGGTGCCGCGTGTATATGGTCGGGAGAAACCACCCCTTCGGGGTATATGTGCACGGTTGCGCGTACGGGTCCTTCTGCCGCACGCGTAAATTGTCCATCGTCTGTCTCCGGGGCCCCTCGGCCCGCCTGCTCTCCCGTTCCCGCGATGAAAAAGAGACGATCGCTAATATAGTTTCGGGAAAGCACGTATACACGATAACTCCGAGGTATTTACGAGCGAGCCGAGAGCACGAGCTGGCCAGAAGTCGGCAGGTGCTCGTGGCAAAAGGTGGCGAGGCCCGAGACAGCCTTGGAAGAGAGAGAGAGCGTGCGCGGGTCGTTGCTTTCGGCGAACGATGAGAAACAAAATTAGTCGCCTTTGCCGAACGGACTCACCTATAGGTAGATCCCGTCCGCGAGAAAGTTTCGAAGGCTTTGCGGGATACCTTTGTTCTTCCTCATTATTTCGACGGGCCGAAGGTGATTTGTCGAGTGACTGGCCGTGACGAACGCGACCGGCGAGTTCTCGGGATACTTCACGGAGCCGTTTAACAGATTTGTGGCGGGGCTGTATAGTTTATTGGGTAGGTACGTCTAAGGGCTAAGTGACTTTTACCGGGGAAAGCTTCTTTCGGTTTTTATATTCAATATACTTACACATTTTCTAAGACCTCCTTCGATCTAGGAAAAGATCGTCGTGGTTAACGTATGTAATATAAACAGCAGATGAAATCAACTGATTCCCTCGAAAAACCATCGAAACTTTCGCCTCTCCAACGGATGGCAGCTACTTTGTTATCTCGAAAAACCGCCGCTGGACAATCTTTACGGCGACGGGACGTTAAGAGCGTTCAAATTTTCGTCCGTGATTGTCCATAATAAAAGTTAATATTGTACGTTCGTGTGCCGCCGGTACCCGGGCGCGGGCAATAAAAGTTTCTGATATCCTGGAATTATTTTCTGGAGCGTCGTCGGCTGTCCTCGAGAATGGAGGGCACCGGTCCCGATCGTGTGGGCCCCGACTAAAAATCGAGCAATCGCTCGAGTCCGGGGAGAGGACGAAGGGTCGTCGGCAGAGAACAATGGGAACACGGTTGCACCTCGGTTCAAGGTCCCGCTGCGGTGCATTTTAGATAGGTTTAGTCCGAATTCCCCGCGCCCTCCCGTTTTCTCCGCTCTTTAGCAAAACCGCCCCGGCGAGAGGCAGGTGCAACGCTCGCGCAGGACCGTGATTTTGCGGATTAAGAGGTTCCGCGCGGGCATCGCCGGGGCAATTACTCGACGTCGCGTATCGACGGCACTTTCGACAATTAGAAGAAAGAAGGAGGACGGGTGGCTCCTCTCCTTATATCGTTTCGCCTTTACACGCGCTCCGAACTGGTTCGCCTTTTAAAAATTTATCGCGGCGCGCGCCTTTAAAGCGGAGCCCGAAGGGAGTCGTTCCTTTATTAAGGTGTGCTCTTCAACACACACGCGTAATGACTCTTACGTTTTTTGCATTTACGCTTGGGAATGGAATTTTAATGGCTTTTTCTGCAAGAATTAACGATCCCTACGTTTCCCCTCGTTTTTGCCCCCCTCTTTGTATCGACGAGATTTACGCTTTATGTTAATTGCAAGGCGGCAAGCAAATTGCAACATTGACCGCCGCGGTTGATGCGCGATCGACGATTTCGTTCGTACACTCCTGGAGCCCGGTGGAATCATCGGCGACGGAGTTCAAGGACGATAGATCGGGAGGAACATAACCTAGCTTAACCGATTCAGAGCGAAGATACTCTTGATACTACCTCGATTACGGAAAGTTAACCATTCTACGATGCAGTAATGCCGCCACTATAGTATGGTACCTACAGCCTGCACGGACACCGAGCCTTGGGACGCGTTCTTGCAGAAAATGGACGTGCAGTGTCTGTCGAGCATCCATCGAGGCAGAAATTCTATTCTACTGGACGGCATTTCTCAAATATATGTTATATTGAAAATTCCATCGTGTTACAAACGGGAGGTGGTATGTGTCTTACACGCCGATCCTCGTGGAATGTGTTAACACAATCGAGAGTGTAGTTTAATAGAAAATTCTAAACGTCTCCGTCGCAAACGCATCCACGGGTTGCACTATTTTTAAGGGGGCGTAGTATTTACTTTGCCCACAAATTAGGCATTCTTTGTGATTTTTTTTCTATGTCAAAATGAAACGCTAGAAAGGTAGGCTTTGTTGCAAATGAAAGATCACTGTTTGAAAGTAATAAAAGAATTTTTATTTAAAAAAAGCATCCCCCGGCGGACTGTAAAACTGTAGGTATCGATTTTCGGCACTAAAACTGTAGGTTTCGACTATAGCGAGGGGAGGGAAGGTGCTTTTTTTTAATAAAAATTATTTTATACTTTCAAACAGTGATCTTTCATTTGCAACAAACCCCACCTTTCTAGCTTTTCATTTTCATATACAAAAAAATTCATAAAGAATGCCTAATTTTCGGGCAAAGTAAATACTATGCCCCCTTAAATTCCCGATGTTTTAGGTCACCGATCGCATAATGGTAAAGAAAGAAGTGATCCAGATAAGTAAGGGGGTCGTAAAGCGGCGTCAAGAGGAGCGGCACGTAATTAAACCGTACGAAATCGCAGACCACGAAGGGAGGATCTTACGTTCGTATCGATACCGCGCCGCGGCCAGGATTTCCTTTGAAAATACTCTCTCGACGTCGTGTTTAATTTACGGCGTGATAGGAGTCTCAAACGATCCAACTACGGTTTACGACTCGAACGATACCTCGCTATTATTTCTCGAGAGTCGTAAATTTCCTTCCTGTTGCATTTCCCTTGCGCGGATGCGCCGCGATGGTTACACGCGCCTCGAAGAAGTATCGGGCAGCGCGGTTCGCTAGGCACCCTATATGCACGCGGAGGTCGTTGACGGAAAGGAAAAGGGTGTTGCACATCGCGAGCTACACCGTCGCGAGCGATCCCATAGGCGTTGCGAGAGAACGCTCTCTGGAAATGCAGCATCGCGCTCGGGAGAGACAAGCCAGCGAGGCTAAATCGAATCGTAGAGGAAGATATCTGGTTGAAATTGTTAGTAATCCGTTGAAGGGGTCATTTTTCGCACGACGTATTCCAACGAACATATTTCAGTGGTGAAAAAACAGCAACAGAATATCACGAAAGACTATTTCCTAAGTAGTAGTGTGTATAAAGTGAAGGGTGGGGGGGGGGGGGGGGTGATAAATTTAACGTATGTTACTCCTGCTCCTTAAATAGGAATCGATTTTCCTAAAAGTGAATTTCGAATAAGAAGGCGCGTTATAATTGTTAATGAAAACCATAGCCAAGACAAGAACTGCCAGACGCGGATTAATTAAATGAACAGAGCCCGAAACACCGACGGTATGAAACTGCATCCCCCGGATAGCAGACGTCTCCCGTTATCGCGACGAGATGGAGCTACGATTCCCGGAGTTCGCAGTCCCGGGCATCGGAATCACCGTGTCGTGGAAAATCGGTGGTGTAGCCGGTGGCGCGGCGTTTCTAGCTGCTGGATCCATAGGGAAAGTTCGCGAAGGCCCGAGAGAAGAGGGCACCGGGCACCGGGCACGAGCGGTAAGCACGGAGGGGGTTGCAAAAGCCGGTAGGGACGGGAGTGCACGCGCCCGTATCCGGAGCCGAACGAAGCGCGGCGCTCTCGGCCGGTAGTAGGTGCGCTCGTACTTTCTGCGCCGGTTCGGCCGTTAGTGGTGGGGAGGGGTGGCACAGCGGCACGTGACCAGAGCGGCCAATCAGGTCGACGCATAGCCGGCGTCCGGCACATGGCGGCGCGCCGGCTGTAGCACCCGCAGTCGCAGTACGTCGCAGTCAGTCGCAGTGGTAACACGAGCGAGAGGGTAGTTGCACGCGCCTGCCTTCGAAAGGAAAGATCGCGGTTGAGGGAGAGAGAGAGAGAGAGAGAGAGAGAGAGAACACGAAGGAAGGAAAGAGAGAGCGCGACGCCCCTTGCCTCCGTTTTCAGTGCTTCAGTCGCGCGACGACGCTCTCGGACGCTTCAGTCAGTCGGTCGGTGACGAGGCTCCCACAAACGTGTTACACGCGTCGCTACGGTTACGTTACGTTACATCGTCCCATCGAGCGGGGAGAACGAGAGCGAACGAGACGGGACGAGGCACGCCGAGGAGAGGACGAACGAACGAATTCTATACAGCAACACCGCGCGTCATAATATCGGCTTGGGAGCGAGCTACGCGTGAATAGAAGAAAAACAACACGAGCGACGACTTTGACGGTTTGCCGGGACGAGGCTCCTTGATAAACCACGAACCTCGACACGAGGCTTGTTCCGAACCCAGCGCGAAAATATCATCGAGAAGGCCATTTTCGTCGCGCTGGCTTTGCACGCGGTGAAGGAAAGCGCGCGCGAGTGAGAGAAATAGAGGTTAGACTGGACGGGAGACGGAGCGCGCGATCGTCGGACGACCACGAGATATTACGCGTCGAGCGTAAGCCCACACGTTTTCAGTGTTCCGAACGACACTCGCGCCGGTGCGCTCGAACAGCACACGCACACGCTCACGCGACGCCGCCGTAGAGAGACCACCGAGAGGGACGAGAGAGGAAGAACAGCGGCCGAACCGATCACCGACCACAGTCGACGATTTTATTTTTGTACGGTGCATCGTTGTTTCACTTAAACGCATTTACTCGCGACCCGTGGCACCAGAGCGCACGGTGTGCACAAGCCGATCGCCTTCTACCGAGGTCAATCGACAGTGTGTGTTGGTGTGCACGCGCGCGCGTGTGGTACATTGTTTTCCGATTATTTCGAATTTGAGGAAGAGAGAGAGAGAGAGAGAGAGCGAGACTATCGTCACGTGGAGAATAATATACCTACGTGAATTCAACCGCGAGCAAACAGAGAAAAGACACGGGCTTGTGAGGACGTTGAAGCTGAAGGACTATCAGCAGCACAAAGAAGAGAGAACAGTGGGAATCGGTGAATATAAAGAGACTGTGATCTTACTATCTGTGCAAGCATTTACCTACCAGAATACACGCGTAAACTGACTATTTGGACGCACGTGAGAGCCAAAGGAGCAAGCATGCCGACGAGTTTGTTCAGCGAAATGGACCGTGGAGCGAACGGCGGTGGAGCCGCTTCCCTCGAAGACCAACGAGCCCTGCAATTGGCATTAGAGTTATCCATGCTCGGGCTCGAGGGTACGCCCGGATGCCCAGGGACCGGCACGGGAACCGGCACCGGGACAGCCAATGATCCGGACCCAATGCAAACGACACCAGCAGGCGTTTTCGAGGAGGCACGTTCCAAGAAGAGCCAGAACATGACCGAGTGCGTGCCGGTGCCTAGCAGCGAGCACGTGGCGGAGATCGTCGGCCGACAAGGTAAGCGTGAACATAACCTCCACTTCCCTGGCCACCTCGCGAATACACAGGCGGCTCGCCACGCCGCGTGCCCGCCACTTTTCTCCTTTCCCCTCGCCTACTTAATGGCGGAACGTATTTCTAAATACAGTATCGGCTTGGTGCCCGTGAAACATCGATCTTTCATTTAATTTCAATTCAGAACGGAACACTTTCCAGTACAATTTCGCTCTCCAACTTCCGCGGATGTTGTTGCTTTGAATTTTAAGAAACTCTGCCGGAGAATTGTCGTGTAATTTAAAAATAGATTTCCTGTTTAAGAAGGCGCGAATTTTCGTGCACGCTAAGCTAATAGGAAGTATAACGCGATCCTTTAAAATCGATAACGATTTATCGTCCGATGATATATTTTACAGCCGAAAAGTAAACGTAAAGTCTGTGATTCGATAAATCGTGATTGTGCGGGGCTTAGCTCGGAGACGACGCGAATCATACAGCGATTGCGCTCGTCAACAAAGATATTCGTTGTGCTCTTAAACCGTGCGAATGTCGAAAGCCTCTTCCCAGTAATCGAAAACACAGCCGTATAAATTTCAAATATATTTCTCGGCAAGCCGCTACCGTCCATTAAAATTTATAAGGCTTTATGGTTTTACATGAATCGTACCCACGCAAGTAGACTGGTTAACAGCGATCGTAGAACGAAACAAAATCACCATAGTAAACGTACGTTCGCAAACTGTTTCTTTTTTAAATATTCAGTCCACTTTGCACAAGGTACTTTCTGACCACTCACAATGCGAATCGATCGGCCGATCGGTTATCGTTAGCACGCGAGTGTATAAAGTAAATATTCGTCGTGTTTGAAGCTACTCGAGTAAAGCTGGGGGAAGTAGTCGCGAAATAAGCGATAGCAGATATCGCTAGAAATGTAAACGACTATCTCTATACTAATCCAAAGCAGGACGCTTTTGATTCGGCGTCGCATTATTGCTATCCAATAGCCTGAAAATATCGAACACTCCATAGTAACTACTTCGTACGGAAATTCGAATAGTGGAGAAACGATCGACTCGCGGGCCCATGTTTATCAGAACGTATCCATTTCTTTTGCCGAGCTTTATCAACCAAGTTTGCAACCGCAGCTCCGCGGCACCCTGCATACTATAGCGTGCGTTCCTCGTTACCGGAATCTGTCTTGTACACACATACACACGGGCCCAGCGGCGGTTCATTGGCACGGGGCACGAGGAACGCGGTACATATCAAGTAATGCTGCAATTAAACCAATCTAACGTGTCGAAAAGCGAATTCGTCGGGTGGCTGGCCGCCGACGAATCGTCGCGTACAGTGAACCCTGTCGTAGGTCGTGGCCGCTCGTCTCGGCTACCTTCGCGATGAGGCTATCGTCTATCTTAGTTTCTCTGTACCCGTTGAAAAATACCGGGCGACGAGAGCGGAGCCTGTTTACGTTTCGACATCGTGCCTCCTGACGACACGCATCGCTCTTGTCCCATAAATAACAACATCTTGTCGCTCCGGGCGTTCGGGAGCGATGGATTTTTTCCTAACCATCGCTGGCCACCGACGATCGTTCCACGAAACGACAATGTCGAGCTCTCGCCGTTCCTTTCGCCGCGCCGACCGCCCGGGCGCGTTTTTTTTTTTTTTCCGCGCGACACTTTCCGGGAAAGGTGTCAGGAATAGCTACGCGGCGAACTTCGTCGAGGGCGTAGCGGCCCGATCCCGTCGTCTTCGGAAGGTTCGCTCGCGTGGCGTCCGTCACGGCGGAGCAGACACGCTCCGCGGAATTGCGAAAGCAAGGGGGCAAACATTTTATCGATTACTGCAACGCGCGGATAAGTCGCTGTTAAATCGGCCGTTTCAAAGTAATTTCGTCGATATCACCTTTGCAGACGGTTTACCGAACGTGGAACGGTAATTGTTATTATCTGCCAGCGTAGCGATTAAGCGGCGTGTTTACGCTTGCTGTCAGCCTGACCGTCTACCAGAGGGCACGGCACCTCGGCGGCCGTTAAACTTGGGGAGTTTCAAACAGAACGCCGGGGCGGGAGCTTTACGAGCGTCCTTCTTCCTTCCAAATGTCAAAGCGCGGGCCGGATAGAAACGGAAGTCAGCGCCAGAGACACGCTACGTGACGCTGGCTCTTGTGCCGCCACTTCCAACTTTTTTTCTAACGCCAGCGATCGGCATGCTCGACCGCCCGACACGACAGTTTTCGTTTGTAATCCGCTCGTTTCATTGAACATTGAGTTTGTCCCCTTTCGCCGCGCCGTGAAAAGATAATCGTTCCATTGAACAACGAGACGGGTCCGCCTTTATTGAGCGATCCAGAGTTAGAAGGGACCGCGATTCGCTGCTGCCGCCACGGGTTTCGAAATTGAGAAAAGCCGAACGGTCGCGCCGCGGCGCCACGTGGCTTGCCATTTAAATCTTAACGTCTGTCAGAGATCGCGCTCGCGATAAATGGTCCCGTAAGTCTGATCGCTGGCGATCAATACCGAGCCCCCTTTCGCGCGCGAACCCGCGAGATTTACGCTTTTATCGGCTAATCTAGAGAATGACTCTTTGGCCACTGAGAAAATCCTTTAATTGTATTCGTTAATCAACTGCGCCGGTTGATCGAGTTCACGCGCACTCTCAGTATCGCAACGCAGTTTTTGCCCGAAGTTATTTCGTCGTTACGTCCCCTTCGGCTGAATATGACGGTGTCTGATAAATTGTCGGAGCAACATTGTTTTTATTTTTCTATATGCCGCAGCTCGATATACCGAAGCGAGAGGTCGATGGAATATGGAACGCGTGTAAATACACGCGGAAGGGAGGTCTATCGATAGCACGTGCCGTCGATCGATCATCTACGCCTCGCTGTGGGCGCATCTGCCGTCACGTGTGAACGCGCGCGCAATTTAACCAGCCCGATACAATTTTGCAAACTAGAAATTGGTCGCTCGCCAAGCCCCCCCCCGGGCATGTTACGCGTGCACGCGTCGATTTAGAAGTCGTTAAAACTTGCGCGTTTCATTACGCTTCTTTCCGTTCGTAATAATTACACTCGCCACTGTTTCACCACTTTGGAGCACCGATCTACGATTTGGGACGTTAAGAAACGCCAAGACGGTGATACAGTGTCTCGCGTCAATAGTTCACTGCACCGATTTCATTTTCCACGGCGCGCGAGAGGAACGTCGTTGCGTGGCTCCCGATATCTGATTGATAACGTTTTATTATATCCGTCTAACGCACCTGGCAACGGTGTCGCTTCTATGTCGCAAAAGCATTCCCGGAACGCTTGGCTGCCTTGTTATACAACGCTCTGTATACGTTCGAACCACCTTATCTTTTTCCAAACATTTTCTATTTCATATAAAAATAAACAGACCATCGTATAGAGCTACAAAGAGACTGGGTGTTTCATGTTCCTTGGTGTTTCATCCTCTAGAGTAGCTACTGGTTATTTATTAACTTGACTAATAGCGGAAGATGTGGTTTCGACCTTATCTTACGTATCTGTAGAACAAAGTGTTCCCATTAACTGCCTCCGTCGCGTTTGGAATCATTACTCGCCGGTCTAAGGCTAATAAAATCAGCTATACTCGATAGAAGAGAAAACGACGGCGCGGTAAAAGGAAGCCGTATGTGCCGGTGCGGTCATATCACGTGAGTCGCGCTAATATTGACCGTCCAATAACATTAGACCACTCGGACACTTAGAACGGTGTCAAGACTGTTCGTGTTTTAAATTCAGTACCCGCCACGGATTTCCGTACGTGCTTATCGTCCCTTCCGTTCCGCTCTGGCTTTCTCGCATCCTCTGCCGCTCGGCGTCGCTGATTGAGAGCCACTGTGTCGTGTGATCGACCATGCCCCGATGCTTCTGCGTGCTGCACAAAGCGCGGATTCACCCAACTTTTCCCAATAAATCGATCTCCATTCGTTTGGAATCGTCGATGCAATTCTCGAGCTACTTACTTAGTTTCGCTCATTTTTTGCATACCATTATTCCACACAAATTTGCCGTTAACGACTTTAAGCCCGTAATTGTACAAGATCTAGGTTGCTTGCACAATCGGATGTATACACTCCCCGTTGCTCCCGATATTATCGAATCACGACCACCAGCCAAGCATTGGTAGAAACGAGACGTCCGTATTCCCCGCTGGCATTTTCAATCGTTTCCCCAGTCAAGACAGCCGCACAACGCCCGGTGAATTACGATTTTCCGTTCTTACATAAAATGCCCGCTTCCTGCTTTCCCAAACACTCCACCCTTCGCCGATTGCGACGGTTGCGCGCGGGGCCCAGGGTTACCGATCTCCGTGCACGGCGTCTGGGGGGGGGCCCCGTTTTCTCTCTCGTTGCATTGTGTCTCGTAGATCTGGACCGCGGTGCTTTTTCTCCGCCGGGGCCCGCCTCGAAACCAGTTTAACGTACCTGGCATGAATCATTGCTATAACGCGACAGGAGTTCCCTCGCTCGCGTGCCTAAAATCTCTCTAACCGCGCGCGACGCGTCGCGGGTGGGAGGGAATTCGTGGGAGAGCAGCCTCGCTGGCTGCCAATTTGCGTCGCGATATTGTCCTGGATCCTACGTGTCCTCTCGCCGGGCGGCGTGGCCGTGGTTGTGCCCCGGCCGATTAGTCGATTTTAACGGGAAGATCGGATCCTTCTGCGGACCGTAATCGTGTCGATTCAATAACCACGTCTAATGAGTTTGATACGCCGTTCCATTATGAGGATGTGGCTATTTGTTGAGCATTTTCGCTCGATTCCCCGTCTTTCTCTCTCCCTTCTATCCCCGTCTTACTCGCAGCCGCGGGCTCTATCCCCGTCTCGTTCTCTCGCGCTGCTGATTCTCCTTCCATCCCCCTCCCCGCGCCACCCCCCCCCCCCACCCCCTCGATCTCCGCGTCTCTCCCCGTCTTTGTCCCTCCGCCGTATTCTCTTTCTGGCTCGCTCGCCTGGACCGGAAGTTGTAATGAGCGACTCCGTCGCCAGACTCGTCGCCTCGTGTGTCGCATCGCGCGGCGAACGATGACGTTACTTTGGAAACATCACGGCTGGTTATCCAGGTCGTTAGCTGCAGCGGTGTCGCGTATCTCCCAACGGGAGCAACAACGACGGGTGCCTGCGCCAGGCACAGGAAAACCGTCACTGTTTAACCGACGTCCCTCGCGTTTCTGCCCCGCCGCGGCACACGACTCATCCTATCCGCTGACACAGTGGAAACCACGCAGGAATTCGGGGACGAGATTTTCTCCTGCTCTAGCACGTGCCCGTTACTCACCGCGTCGGCTACGAGACATGCTACTTTTTCTCCACCGAAAACGAATGATTCGTGTCGACGGGAATGGATGAGGGGTGGGGGGGGGGGGGAGAGGGCGTGTTAATAGACCCGCGCAGACCCTACCGCTGTTCACGCGTCTCCGTAAAAAGCCCGTAGCAGACTAGGTGGAATCTTTTCCGAGGATTTTACGACTTGTTCCCTTCGGTGTGGTCAAACTCCCGTGCTGTCGATGGAGTGGGAGTGCCCCGAGTGTCAGTGTACAAGATCTTTATTTGCTCTTCACGAACTTAGAACGTGAGGCTCGCTCGTGTCGCCTCGATGCACCGTTACCTATGAAGGGAGATTATGAAATGGTTAGATGGGACGTGCTATTTGGAAAAGTACACGGGGCCCGTTGCTTTATCGGCGGGCCGTACTTTGGAGTTGAATTTGGAATAAAGGAGGGCGAGGAGAGTAGAGTTCTGGGTGTTCGGGCAGCATCGAGGAACCAAAGCGCCGTGTTTCGAGATCCAGTAACGTCCACTTTTGCGGTTCTTCGTTACGATTGCGGTGCGAGGCGATGGCGGTAGAGTAAGTACGTCGAGGAAAAGGAAAAAAGCAATTACGTAAAAAATCGTTTCGAGCTGTGGCGAACGGATATGAGGTCTCGGGACGAGGCCCCGGGTCTCTCGGTCGTTATTATTTTCGAAACTCCTGGCCCTTTTCTCTCGCCCGCAGAGAGTCGGCCACAAAATTAAGAGCTTCCGCCACGAAAGGAATTTCAAGCGAAAAGAGGGAGAAAGCAGGCTCTCTCAATGCACGCCCGTCGTCATCGAATTTCCTTCTTTCAGCGTCGACGGCATACTTTGTCACGCACTCCAATTCCGTCCACGGTATTCATCTCCCGGTTCTTTTGCTCACGAGGCCGTGGAACCGCTCGCTGCTCCTCGGTGTTCAATTTGCGGCTGACAATTTCGAAACGCTTCCCGCGCTTTCTCCGCCCGACGAAACCACGAGCTTGACCGAGGAAAGGTGTTGGTTTCACAAGGGTTACGACCTGGGCGAGCGTATTTCGGATGGAATCGAGCTGAGAATCGTCGAGTGCACGAGCGAGGCCGATTCTAACGCTGGTAAAGGTCGCGGCCCTTCCCTTTATCAGATACCGTTCGATCTTCAACAACGAAGAAAAAACGTCAGAGTATCTTGTCGAGGAGAAATTCGTTTGGGGCGAAGCGAGGAATATGCGGCCACGAAGTCCGACAGCAATGGTAGGAATAGCGGCGAGCCATGGCAAGAGGACGGTGGTTGTTGCCTTTGTTGGCCTCCGTGGCAGCTGTCGACCCACACCGGGCCTTTCCGTTCTCATGCTCGAAACTCGATCGACACTTAACCCTCGCGGGAGAAGAAGAGACAGGAAGGCGCAGGCGACCGAAAGCAGTCGGTGCGCGTCGTCGCCGATAGAACGAAAGAGTGCATCAGAGGGATCGGAAGAGGGAGGTTCGTCGGGTCTGTCGGCGATGAACCCGCGAGGTCTCCGTCGGCTGAGAACCACTGACGGGCCAACGTGCCCCCGCCTAGCAGATGTTTACAGCGCGTTGGCTGAAATGAGCGGTTTTTCTCGTTTTTTATTTATTCTGTCTGCCATGTGCAGCGACTACCCTCGGCCAGAGGTCGCTCGCCTCTTCGAACCGCCCTTCGATCCTCCGCGGAGGCCTGTTTCACTTTCTGTGCCGTGTCCTTTGGCTCCTTCAGCGACCAGCGAACAACCCCGCAATTTCCTCCAGCTAATCCCGAAATTGATTGGTTATCGATCCCCGGCCAGAATGATTCAATTGCGTGGCAACGCGCGGTGGGGTCGCGAATAATACGGTCGCGAAAGTTGATAAGTGGTGGCTGCGGAGCTGGGAGAGGTGGGGAGGTGAACGGAGGCGAGGCGGCCCGAGCAGAGGCCGGCGAATCTCGTCGAGCGTAATTATGCATACCGCACGGTTTTGCGTGCTGGTCGATTTCTTTCTGAATCGGGAGGCCGCGAAACATTATTCCCCGATGAAAAAGCCGCCGGCCTGCATGTATAATTGCATGGGCGCGAGATTGTGCGTTACATACGTGTGCGGGGTCGGTCGCTCGTAATCGCGTTCTTCTGCAACTGCTCGGCGGCGATGCGAGCGCGGCCTTGGATTAAATTATGCCGCACGCGACTTTTATTACATTCCCATTCAAATGACATCCGCTAATAGGTGCGTTAAACCTCGCCGTAGGTCAGGCGACTACGCGTTTAGTCGCGTCTTGGGAACTTCAATGGGCATCGACGTGTCATCGTGTCCTCCCTTGGGGCTTCGCGTCCACTAGTTCGCGACAGGTAGTCGATACGTCTGCGCCTCGGAGCGTGATGATACACTAGCTTTAGGATAAATTATCGAGCAGAGTATTCGCTTACATTCAACGAGCAATCAGTTCAATCTGAACATTTCATATTTCTGTACTTCCGATTTCCCTCACACAGTTCATCTATATACTTTCATCTTGGTTCCTTCGGAGGCTACCCGCAAATTGATCGATCCACCGATTCATCATGGTCCCGCGCGCCACCGAATCCCCGTCGATCCTGGCAGACAGGATAAGATAGAATTTCGCCCGGGCAAAGGCGGTCGGAGTGACTCGCTGGGCCTGATCGGAAGTGGAAAATGTCTTTGTTTGATGCGCGCACCAGCAGGTCGGGGCCAATACTGGGGGATCCGCCGTGAAGGGGGGGGGATATCGAATGTCCAGGGAACGACGTGCACACGAGCGGCCGACGAGGGTTCACCTAACCTCGTGCTTGTCGCTTTTCTTCTTTCCTACGCTCCGACGTGGGCTTCCTTTTTCTCCACCGTCGTCGCCGCCCCCACCTCCTTTTCTCCTTTGTCAGACCTTTGTCCCGTCTCCTTTATCCCGAGACGCATGGAAGCGGGCCCTCTCTCCTCTCCGCGTGGCCGAGCTTTGGCGAAATTCCACGACGATAGAACACCACGGGCCCCCCGTGCACCGTGTTACCCCGCAAACGCTCTCGATTCGTTTGGAAAACGCCTACAAGCTGAAAGGTTTTAGAAACTCGCCTCGTGGATAACCGAAGATACCGCGGCATCTTGTTTCCCAGTGGCATTTATCGTTTAATTCGCGCGGGTTAGCGACCGGTGGACGCATCGTCGCAGGCTCTTGCCCTCTGTTCCGCGCGAATGAATGCTGCGAGCGTAATCCTCAATGCTCTAAACGTCATCGCTCCGGTCTGAATGTAAGATCGACGGATCTAGACTCCAAGGACCTCCACGCTGATAGGTCGATCGCGGTGCGTATCCACGGTACGATTTTCAGTGCTCGCTCCGTTAACGAAAGCTTCTTCGTGCCACCCCTATCCCGCCCGATGGCCCTCGTGGGGCCCACGGCTCGTATTATCGAGTTTCCCCGCGCGTATTATTTCACGCGTAAAAGCGGCGACGGGACCGCCCGGCGCTTCATGTAAAGAGTACAAAGAAGTGTTATTCGAGCATCGAACGAGCCTTGTCCTTTTTTTCCGTCTCTCTGTCTCTCGCGCTGTTGGTCGTTTTTTTTTTTTTTTTTTTTTTTTCTTCACTCCGCTCTTTACAACGGTGCACATCCTTTCCCCGACGCAGCACGCACGAGTATCCGATTATTCGAAGACCGCACACGTCCCGGGAGGAAGTGGTTCGCAACCGAGCCCACCTACACTCGCCGCTTGTATGCACGTACGTGCATGCACGGCGGTTGCGAGGCGTGAGCATACGCACGAACACCGCCCGGCGCAGTCTCTCTCGCTCCATTTGGCCAATCCGCGTCCCGTACACTCGGCTCGCAACAATGTGCCCGACGTGGCACTTCCGTCCGGACGAGGAAAGCGTCGTCGTCGTCGCCGTCGTTACTGGCTGGTCGAGCGACTCGCTCTCTCCCATCGAAGACGCGGAATTCGACCTGGGAACGTCTCGGGTCGAAGGAATTCGTCCGTGCAGTCCTAGGGATCTCCCACCTACCTGGCTTCCTGCGTCCGTCAAGCTCAATTTTCTACCTCTGATTCATGGGTTTTTCTAAGTATCTTCTGGTATGGTAGAAATACAGGAAGGGGCGTCGGGGCCCGCATAATCATTCAATTAAGTAATTTGTGTCATAGTTATTGCGGCGTGTTAATAATCGTGTGGCGTATACGGGGTCATTTGGAATCTAGGGATCAGAAATATCTGTGTTGGTTGCTGCTTATTAGTAACACTGTTGGGGGGAATGGAGGTAATTCAAGTGTAATCGATATCAAATATAAATAGGCAAGGTTTAGTTTGGCTCCTGCGAAGTATAGTGTAGAAGGTATCTATTGGTATTATTTTTACGTGCAAGAGGGTGTATTGTGAAATGTGTACAATACACGTAATTAAAAGTCTTATCAGTTGCTATATTGACAATATGAGAAAAATCAATGAAATGTTACGTGGACAGATATACTATACATTCCATTGATTCTCCTTGGAGTTCATTGAAACATCTCTTTTCTGCACATTTTCTGTTATGTAATCAACCGAGTCTGAAGCGCTTGTTTTCCACCTGTTATGGTCAATGAAAAGAAGTGAAACACACTCGCTTGCTGGGATGTATGTGTTCATCGACAAATATACGTTCCATTTCAGTCACATCTTCATGCCTCGACTGAAAGTGTGTCAGCGCTCGTATAATATTATATTTCGGACCTTCTCAAGATTATTTCAAACCAGTACTAAAGAACAACAGAAGTAACTCTTTGATACGTCATTACTTCCTTTCAATACATACGCGAAACACATTCAATTTCAAACTCCAATAACAACGTCGGTACTTGTTACACCCAGCGTTGCAGATTGTGTCGTAGAGAATCCAGAAGTTTGAACGATTAAAATCCACTACGGAGCATCCCACCGTGCTTAATCCCATCGGCGTGTACAATCACCCGACCATACACAGCCCCTTCTAGCGACAATGCCCCGTGGGTTCCATCGCGATCGTGGCTGGCATGCAAAAAGCTGAGGCGTCGACGTCTCCGATCTCACGGCGAATGAATTTCCTCGACTGGCTCAAGGAAAAGCCTCGACCTCGCTCCTCGGCCGACCTTTCCATCCTGGGCGGACCGTGTGAATGTCGAGCGCGGCGGCGCGCGTAAGAGAGCCTTCGTAGTACGTCGAACTGTGACGTAGCCGGCGGTGCGTGTCCTAGGTCAAGATTCAAGACTGTGTCTACTGGCTGCCTCCGCTCGACCGTTTCTTTCTAGCCGAGGCTGGGCTTCATCCTTTCGCCTTCGTTCGAGTCGCGCGTGCACGCGTGTGCAGCGACGACTGGTCCCGCGGCCCCTGCATGTGTCCACGCGCTCGCACGCGTGCGCATGTGTGGGCGTTCGTACCGCGCGCGGTGACTTGCGCTCGCGGGGTACCTTGCTCTCGCTCGTTCGCCAGGTCCGTTTGGCCTTTCCATCTGTCTCCCCCTCCGACGCTCTTCGTCGCACCCGATGGCCAATGCTCTCCTCCCGGCTCCTCTTTGCTCGGCGCGTGCCCCTCCGTCCGCTCCCTCGTCAGTTCACTCTCGATCTCGAAGAGGCAAATCGTGTCCCAAAGTTTTTTGCTTCATCCCAGTTTAATGAAATTATACGGACCACGAGATCGAATCTCCCTCTTTCTTTCTCCCCGTTCCACGCCGAAGGTTACCGGTCGGAGAACGCCGCCGATGAGCAGGGTTTTATGTACGCCGCGTCGTCGGTTCTTTTTGGTAGTGTGTCATCGGGACGCGGACCTGTCTCTCCCCATGCTTTTAATCGGCCCGCGCTCCGGGGCATGACTGCAGGCGCGGTTTAATCGAGATCCCCATTGCGGTCACCGATTTTTCGCAGTTTCCCCTTTCGAGGACGAGATGTCCACCCTGGCTTGTAGCCGTTCGATTTCTCTTGTCCTGCAGGCGACTCGAGCGCCCTCGCTGTTATTCCTGATTTGGATGTAAATCATCGAGGTTTGCTGATGCATTGTAGGTATTTGGGACGTAGGTTCAAGTACCTACTCGTGGTTCGGGATCGATGGGATCAAGGGGACACTCTGAGTAATTGGAGTAATCGTTGTTCCCAAATCCCGCGTTCATACGCTGTTAACTTTGTCTGAAAGGATGGGAAGTTATTACGTGGATGTTAATATATTCGGAACTGCGTGGAATTACAGCGTTCGGTATTAAATTCACTCCGAATTTGTAGGTTACTCAGGCGGCAGTTGGGAAACTTTTACCCAGGATGACAAGTCAGCTGGCAATTCCGTGATAAATTACATAGCGATCGATGTCATCGAGGCGGTATTTCCTCTTACGAAACGGCTCCCACAAACTGGCTTTCTCAAACACGTTCCTCCTAACGAAGGATGAACTTCCCATAATTTTTAGGCGCGTAACTGGCCGAGATTGTTACGGTTCTACCTTCGTCAACGCGAACGCGAGTCATGCCCGTGCGCGACACGTGTTGGCAGGCGACGCGTAAGACGTTAAGGCCTCCGCGGTTCTTACGCAATTACAAAAGTCGCGGAAAGGGAAAGCGGTGGACAGCATTCTTGGGTCTCCCTAACGAGGCGCTCGAGCTAATTCGAAATATACGAGGAGTGGAGAGAGAAATCGCGACACTGACCTATTTCTGTCTGTCTAATGCTGCCCCCTCTATCGGGGCAGAAAAAAGAAGGCACGGACGTCCTTTGTCCGCTCCGGCACGATAATTAGCGGGCTCTCTAAGGCGAATCCGCGCGAATCGTGGCTAAGAAACAGGAAGGACTTCGCCTTGATCGGTGCTTTTCCTCTGCGCTCGCCGTTGCTCCAGATAACTTTCTTCGTGTTACGTAACGCTACCCGTTATCGCGCCTTTATTCCATCGGCTTGTAAAAGGGAAATCGCTATTATCCCCGAGCTTTTCTTATCGACATAATACTCGCGCCTGACTGTTAACAGTGGCTGTCGAATCGGACAGCCGCTGCAATTATCTATACCGAAACTAAAATGGCCAATTTCGTCAATCTGCTCCAAGGCACAGCGGTCGTCCCTCTTTCCACGAATCATTTCGTTGCTAAAATAAAGATCGCCGCTCCTTGACGTTGGCAATTTACTAGGCCGAGGTTGGGATCCCTCTTCGCCTTGGGAGTTTAAAAAGTAAGAGGAAGTGTTCGAATAGGAGAGGAAGATCGTTGTTTCATTGGCGAAACGAGGCCCCTCGGGAGTAGATCCTGATTTTATTCGGCTTGAAATCAGATTACGCTAAACGCTCCTAACGACCTCGCCTATATCCAGGCTTGCTAACGAGTCTGAAAGAGGCGAGGATATAAAAGGAGGCGGCGTAGCCTCGATTCATCGTTAATTGTTAGCGAGACACTAACAATGTTAAAGCTCCGCGTTACGCAATGGAACTTGACTTCTCCCCTTATAGTACTGGGCCTACGTTTCCTACGAAAGTTGCTCGTAATAAACAATGTCCAAATTACGTCACTTAAAGGCTGCCTGATCTCTATCCGCCCGTCACTGTATTCTCTTGCAAAGGGGCAGAGTTTGCATGCCGAACCCTCGTCCGCCATATCAACCGCGCACAGTTCTCCGTTTATGAGAGCGACTGACAGTTTCCAAGTAGCCAACGGCCTCCATGAAATTCCACAATTAACCCAAAGAATCTCCCCATTCCGGCTGCTCGTTTCGGATTCCCGGAATCCTTCCTCGATTTATGAAACGCCGAAGGTTTGAGGTATCCTTCCTCCGGTCTCTTATAAATCACGGGACCACCGTTTCGCCGCCGCAAAAGAAAGAAAGCCCTGGGAGTACCGCGTCTGTGTGGAAATCTTCGCGCGGCCCTCGTCCACCGGCGCCGTCTCGTTCCACCGGCAGAGAGGTGAAATGATAACGACTCCTAATAGGCAGCGAGATCGGCCGTGGGCCTGATCGCGATCCTCCCGTAGACAAAGAGGTCGCGGGTACGAGCGGCGGACGGGTTCTCAACCGGTCGCGAAACCGCCGATGGGGGCCCCCGTCCCGCGAGTTTTCGTTCCTTTGTCCGGCCTTTTGAAGAGCCGCCACGAAGGAGAACAGCTCGCCTTGGGACAAAGCGCGCCTCCTCCAGTCGTGTGGAAGCGTCTCGTGCGGATCCCCCACACCTCCCCCCCCCTCTGATCCACCTCCCGCTCCCCGTCTCTCTCTCTCTCTCTCTCTCTCTCTTCATCCTCCTCGTCCCTCTTTCTCCCTCCTCCACACTGTCTGTCTCTCTGTCTCTCTATTATTATGTTTTTGCAATCTATTTGTGTCTGCATCCTCCAGCTTTTTATTTCCCGTCTCCGGTGCCTCGTGGTCGTGGCCGGTTCGCCGAGTCGTCGGCCTCCTACCGAACCTCCCTCGCACACACACCGGGGCCCGCAGGTGCATCTTCGTGGCACAGGGAGTTCGGGCGCGCCGCACCTGCGACACGCGAGAGCCCCGATCTTTTGTCAACGTCACCGCGGATGATCCTGCGACGGGAGGGCGGGGGGGGGGGGGGGGACGGCAACGCGGCGTGTTTCCCCCGTGGCGATAAAAATGAGGTTTAATTAAGGAGAGACCGGGGGGGAGGGCGAAGGTGCGGAATATCCCCCTGCTCCTCTGTCGCGAGACAGGTGTCTGGTGTGATTAAGCCAATTCAGAGATCGCATCAAGCGGGATGTTCACCTTTTGTCTCTCGCCTTAACGGCCGCGCGCCCGTTTCGAGGCGGTAATCACCGGCGAGGTACGATCGACGATCGATTTTGGGGGTCCAACGGGGACCACCAGGGAGTCGCTGTTCCGGACGCAACAAGATGGTCGAAAGAGAAAGCGACAAATCGTTGGGAGAGGTATAGACGAGAGGGCCGGGTGGTTTCGTTGGTTCATAGAGCTCTCTGTATGGGGCGTTCCGTCCAACGGGACGGTTGTTTATGGGATTATTCCATGACGAGGGTACTGGACGGTGCCCCGTGTCCCACGGACCTGACCTCGTCTTCTTCACGGCCCTCTTGGCAGTGCGAGAGGACGGATATACCTGTGCTTTACGGGGCTTCACGAACCGTCCACCTCGAATGGTAGAATACTCTAACCTCGCAGTCCCTCAAACCTGTTCCATTGTCATCATCTTCCATCACCTTTTGCTGCGGGTGAATCCAATGCAGATCGATAGGACAACGAATTTCGGTGATCCGAGAGCTGCAGGTAAATTTCGCTGGTTACGCGCGGACGTTCGCACAGTTACTACTTAGCAACGTTTCCACCAAATTTACCAATGATCACACGCTTAGTGAATTTCACGTTCTGATTTAACCTATGGTTAGAGCATGAAAAGTTCTGTCTTATCTGTTTATATAACCTGCTGGGGTCTAGATGCAAGTTCAAGCTAATCTAGTGCGAAAAGGAAATGGACGGTAACGTGCAGACGCAGTGGACATGCAATGCGAAATGTTGTTCACTAAAAATGACGGTAGTAAGCATTCTTCGTAGAGTAAAACTTGCTGATCACGATCCCCTTATTGCTTTTTCCGAAACATTGCCCTTGCCCCCGAAATCTCAACACATTTGGAATTGCGTCACTAGTCACTTGCGGACATTCGCAGTTGCGTGGGGACGTTAAAGTATTTGATTTTATCTACTGCCTTGCACACCATTCGAAAGGATCAATTGTTTTGCATGCACGTCTTTGTGTAGAATAAGACGCACGATTAGTTTTATCAATGTGAACGCAGGAAATAACGGAATATCTTATCTAAAGAGGTCTCTATTACCGGATTATTTAAATCCTAGTACAAAGGGGACTTCAGTATGCGTGTAGACGCAATATATTAAAAAATATATCCTGGTGGGCGCGAAAATGGCCTGATCAGTGTAGCGCTTATCCAGGCATTAGCGCGAACAGCGCGTCGCGGCTCGAGTTCCGTGGAAGAGAATTCCTCGGGCAACAACACGTACGCGCGCGTGCATCGCGGGGCAAAGTGATCCGCGGCGAGGGAGTTACACCGTCGGCGTCGTCGGGCGAACGGGGCGTATGTCACTTCCTGCCGATGACTGAGAGGCTTAGAAAGCGAGGGAAAAAATTAGGTGGCGTATTCGCCAAGAGGGGCCCCCGGTCATTGGCTGTCGGAGGCGCGCGATGGCAGGACGATGGAACGGAAGGTGTCCGGATCGTGCGTTGAATTCGAAAGCTCTCTCGCGGGGATCGTGCCTCCTCTCTGGCCGACGCCGTCCTTCCCCCCCCCCCCCCCCACCACCCTCGTCGCTCGTGTTCGGGGCCCGATTTCTGAGAACCTCGGGCTGATTTACAAGGAGTACGTTTCAGCGTGGCTCGTTATCCGGTCACTTAACAACGCGTTAATCTAAACCCGTTTCACCGGCAGCGGAGGAGGCGAGGAGGATCTCTCTATACACCCCGGAGAGGCTGGCCCGATGCGTGATCGATAGACGGATACAGAGTATTCAGCGTTACCGCAAGCCGACGATTAATTTGCCCTATCGAACGCGACCAACGAATCGATATCTATTATTATTACCAGCGACGTCTGTCCTGCTGGTCGTCATTAGGCGGTTCATAGTTAGCAGGGTATTATTAGATGCTTCCGAGACCAGTTTTCCCTCCGCGGCTGTCCATGGCGTGCGTACTAGACTTTCGGGTTGGCCGCGACGCACATGTGCTCCCCGTGGACCCGCGCCACCGACACCGTGCGAAAAACGCGAGCCCGCGCAGAGAAACCGTAGGCAGCACACCTTCCCAAGCTGAAATTACGATCCCTATCTCTCTGCTCCGCGTTCCCGGCGGAGCGTAGGTGGCACGAAACGGTCGGAGGTGAAAAGAAAGCAAGGCGAAAAAGCAAGCCTAGCCGGCCGTGGCCGGGCCCCCTTATCTTCTCCCAACAATCCCACTATCAAAGAGAGCCCTTTCCGTCTCCACGGTATGTTGGTATCACCTAGCCTTCCACACAGGCCACCGCCGTTTGTCCTCCCCTACCTTTTGCTCGCTTTTCCTCGCCCCAGCTCGGCCGGCCTGAGAAGCCGCAGCGAAGAAACGAGCTGCTACGAAGCGGAGGAACGGTCAGTTGAGCACCGCTGGTCCGTCGAATCGTTGAACCACGGAGTGGTTCAGTGGCTCCAAGGCCGGCGGAAACCACGGGTGGGATGTGCGGGGCAGAACGGCCCTTCTTCCACTGGAATCCTCTCTGCCGTGCAACGCACGCCTTCCGTCGCCCTCTTCTTCGCGGTGCTCGGCTACCACGAACAACAACACCGTATCGACGATAATCACCACGAAGCGCAAGAGGCTAGAAGAAGCGCCGGACACGGGGACAGGAGCCTGGG
Source organism: Andrena dorsata (assembly GCA_929108735.1). Lineage (NCBI taxonomy): Eukaryota > Metazoa > Arthropoda > Insecta > Hymenoptera > Andrenidae > Andrena > Andrena dorsata. The sequence goes on along the minus strand of OV815488.1, from coordinate 76,226,588 downwards.
ATCCATTCGCGGGCAGTGATTGACGTATGCCTTCGCGTCCCTACTTTGTTTCGCATGTTTGCCGGCCCGGCGTCTTCGCCCCTGCCCGTCGTCGACGGCGTCCGCCGCCGTCGCTGTCGGCCGCCAGGCCCGAGCCCTCTCGCTTTCACGAATTCGCGGATCGCCGCGTCTTTGACCTGCCACGGCGTAGTCCGCGCTGGGAGCAGCCTCGGCTCCCGCAAAAAGCGCAACGAGGCTTCTTCTTGCGGTCGCTGTCTCCGCTCCGTTCAGCCAGTTCTGGCCTACACTGGAATCGGAGCTCGCCTGGCGGGACGCGTGTGTTATATTCGGTCGTCGGATGAGTTCTTTGCGACCTCGCCGAGAGAGGCACGATTTTCCCCGCCGCTATGCAACCCTGTGACTCTTTTGTTGACTCGTGGTATGTCGCTTCGTGGGGCACATCTCGCTGTGGGAATTACTGCTATAGTTAGAACGAAGCCGGGGATCGAGCCGCTGTAGCGAGATAAAATCCGCGCGGGTATCGGCGTGACTCGGAACGAAGTTCATTTTAATGCTGCGTTAATGCATTTTTATCGCAGCGGCGAAATCGTCGGCATCTGAATGCCATTTGTTTGGATGAAAGATCTTTCCCTGGGCCGCAGATGTGTTCATTGAAATTTGAAATTCAAAATCAGGGAGAGCGGATTCAGTGACCTAACAGGTTCACCGTTTCATTGAAATTGTTAGACAATGCGCGGGTACGATGTCGTTGTACCGCATTTACACAAACGCGTGTACTTGCTTGGCGCAATACTCCGCGGATTGATATCGAAAGAAAATGCTCCAATTCCGCGGTTGGAGGCGCGGAACGACGAAGGGGGGAGCACTGTTAAATTGTTCTTGGTACGCGGTACGTACTATCGTATCATTGCGGGGTATCGATTTTTCGATTCCCCCGCGCGATTCCATCTCTCCCGATAATCCCGATAGAGGCTCCGACGCGGCGGGGTCATTTGTTATACAGACAGCAGGACGTTACGAAATCGTAATTATTTCGTCCCGGCGAATTGCGTTAACGATGTCTGCGGCCGTTTGCGCAGCGTATCGACGATGGCTGTTAAGGAGTTTATACCTGCGCGCAACACGCAACTCCCCGAAGCCCTCGTTCACTTACGGTATTCAGTTGTCCCGGCTGTATACGTGACAGACGCGACGAATTTCACAAGAAACCCCAACGTTCCCGAGACTCCTCCCTGCTTCGTATTCTTGGACGATCTGCTTCCCTACCCGTTTGGTCCCTTTCGAGGCTCTCCGGGAGGCGTAGTCTGCTTATACTATGCATATTCCCAACGGTGGTCCGCTCGAAGAATGAAGATCGATGCCGTACCCTCCATTCATCACGACTAGACTCGAAACGGCACGTTCAATCTCGCGTCGTACGGTGGTGCAACGACTCGCAGCAACCGTCCAAAGTATAATACACCTTAGAATCCGTGGCAACAAGTTGACGATTTCTACGAATGTCGTGCGCCGATTTTAGGGAAGCGGGAGGGTAGTGCTCGCCGGAAGGCTGGCTCGAATTTGGACCAGCCTCGCGTATGCGTCACGGTTGACCTCGCGGATGAACCATTGATCGTCGCTCTTTACGCGAACGCATCGCCGCCGCTCTTGGCCCGACCACGGAATCGATAGTCGTGACATAAATAAGGCCGGAGGCCGAGCCGAAGAAAGTATTTTCGCGCGTGATACGACCGCCCGAGGCTTTCGCAGCGTCTCGCGTGATCCTTTCGCGCTGGTACGTCTGGGCAATTTGTCTCTTTTCGCTGGTGAGCGACATCGATTCGCTGGCCAATACAATCCGAGGGCGAACAGTCGCGTGTTTACGAATGTTCGCATCGCTGGGAGCGGGCGTGAACGAGGTCCGCCCGGTATTTCGCAAGGAACTCAAGGATAAACGTGTCTTCAAGGCTCCGTCTCTGCGCGAGGACTGCAACTGTTGTTGGCCTCCCGCGAAAATCTGCCTCGACGCCGCGGACGTCTTGCACCTGATTCTCGTCTTATTTGCGCTGCGTCATTGGCCACTAACGAGGACCTTTATATATGTTCGTGCGTTGGATTTCGTTTCTTCAAACGGGTGCGAATGAGTGCTTTATTCGATGTGAATTCTTCTGCAGTGAAGAAAGCGCCGTCCAAGGTAATCCAGGTCGCGTTGACCGGTGGTTAATTAGAAATCGACCTCAGCTCGATTAATTAGCTCGCACATTTCAGCTCGCTGTACATTACTCAGCCCGGCACCCGCGTCACAGCCTTTGTACAAAGTTGCTTGCGAGGTCGGAGTCGCGTGGCGCTCCTCGCGGTCGTTGCAGGAGAAACTCGTCGAAGCTAACCGTCATCGCCAAAACATCCGGCGCGGTCTGCAGCTGCAATTCAGAGTGTCGGGCCCGAAGATACCGACGAAAATTACGCGCGAACGCGATGCGAATGTTTCCCTCGCCCCCCCCCCCCCCGCCACTTTACTTGCCGCGTCGGCGGCAGAGACGACTGGAGCGATTCATCCTGATCCTCGGTTGAAATTTTAATTGCCACCAGGCAAAATAGCGCGTTCTGTTTATAAAAACGTAGCTGCGGGGGATTCGCATTTCTTTCTCCGCGGCTTCCCCTAATTTTAGCCAAGGGTATGCGCGCACCATCCACCAGTCTCCGCGGAACCGGCTTCGCTTCGAATCCGCTGAAATAATTTCACACCACAAAGGGCAATGCCGCTTTAAAAGATTTCCCCCCTCGATAGGCGAGGACAGGCCACCACCTCCCCCCTCTCTATCTCGCAACATCGTACGACGGTGATTCAATTAAATTGATTCTGGTCCGCTGGAAATAGTCCAGCCGCTTCATACATGGTCGAAATGGTGTTTTTGCGATACACGGTCGGCTTTAATTCGCCGCGTGCATCTCTTCCGCGTAGAACGGGTCTGGACGAGCGGCGAGCCGGAGGATGCGTAAACTTTGTGATTACTTTGCGAGTAAGCGGCGCGTTTACGGCGGGGCTCGCGAGGCAAACGATCTCTAATAAAAGTGGAGGCAGAAAATTACACGGTCGCGGCGCGGCGCGTCGATCGTGCGCGGTTTTTCTGACGCGATCGACGAGAGAACGCTTTGGAGACGCGTAATCGGAGGCGGCTTCCGGCTTCGTCGGATTTACCTCTTCCCGTACGGCGGCTGGCCGGGGGTGGTAGCCGATTCCCCGCGATCGACGACCAGAACCCGATGAACTCATCGCCGGAATGAAGTTCCCTGAACGATTTTTCCCCCCCGCGGCTGTAATTCCTGAGACGAATCCCCCCTTTGTCCCCGGGCGTAGGTATACAGATTCAATTGTGCCCTCGTTGACAGACGAAATTGCCCAACCTGAGGCCGAGATCCCGAGGAGGTCTCTCTTTTCAGGTATTTATCCCTGGGCCCCCGGTGGCTGCCTTTAGAAAAATTCCGGGACAAAGAAGCTCCTCCGCGGCGTGCAACGGTAACGCTTTTGTGGCCTCGAAAACCGTCGCTCTACAATTGGCCAGTAATGCTTTTGGATCTCCGGGCGTGTGCTGCCCGAACGAAATAAAATTCTGCCCCTTGCCGGAGAAATTAACGGAAGCTTCCTCCTCTTCCTCCGCGGTGTACGTTCGTCTGGGAGGAAGGGATCCTTTCGCGAAGTTTAAACGTCGTTCAGACGTTCGAGGCTGATCTCGTTGCCAGGTAATCGTCTTGTAAGCTCCTTTAAATCATCTGCGAGGGCACAATGCTCCGGGGAAATCGGATAATCTCGAACTACTGGGATCATAGGTTGTTGTTGGATCTCGAGAAGTTTCTCGCGCAACTGTTTACTTTGAATTCAGTGGCATTGTAGTTTCTAGCAGTTGTATCGTAGTGTTTTAGCCGTCTCTCGTTAGATCTTCTTAGACATTGCTACCAGCTGCACTCCTTTAAGACACTATTACTCAGGCGAAACTAAGCAGTGAACTATTAATCGTTTGAAAATTTCTCAAAGCATCTGCATGTTCGAATTAACCGCCCCCTTAACAATCAAGCGTAAACTTTGAACCTCCGCCGCCGATCGACCTCTCACGACCACTCAGATTTCATCCTCCACTTTCGCTTTCCACCGTTCCCATCGACAAAAGGGCCAAGTTTCCGTGTCGCCAAGAAGTTCCCATGGAAACCAGCCGGCACGTGGTCGTGTTCGCTAATCTCTTCTGGAGTCGCTGGCACGAGCGTGCACCACCGAATATCGACCGACACGCATGTGTTCGAAGGGTGGTCAGAATACGAGGGCGAGAGGGTCGGAGGGAGGACGCGGAGAGGCGACCCTCGCTCGATCCAGAAAATGTCGAGGCTGTTGGCGCGGCTACACGAGAATCGCGTACAAAGGTCCTTCGTGCGAGGGGTAACAGGCCTGACGAGGGCCTCCGTCAAAGCTACATCTCTCTATTAAAAAGGAACTCCAGCTCGCAAGTCTATGGTGTCCTTGGTTGTTATAAGCACGACAGTTCTGAGGAAGCCTCTTCGCCCATCTTCGTAACGGAGAATTATCAACGAATCCAAAGGAATGTAGACTTCGCGAAGAAGCCTTATATTTTGCTCCCGCGGACTGCAGCTCGACAAACAAGAGAGAAAGAGCAACGGTATGAAAGAAGAGGCGGATAAAAAGACGCGGCGGAGTGTCTATAGCCAGCGGAATTTAATTCAGCCGAACGTTCGCCCTGGATGGCCGTGATCCACGCGGCCGCGACATCTCTCCCCAGCTGTATAATGAATCGAGTGAATGGATAGAACAATGAAAACACCACATCACGCGCCGCTTATCGTACGGGAGATACTCTCGACCCGCCTCGCGCGATTTCGCGACCGTTCTGTCGCGCGCAAACAATCGTCAATTAATTATTGACCGTGAGCTGATGACCTAGGGTACGTTAATCATCCAGACGCAATTACCGCACGCGTGTATCGCGCGGCACATCAATTCGGCCATCACCTTGCTCCGTTGTTATCTCGCTACTAAAACATACCGACTCGCGCTGTCCCTTTCGCGCCCGCTCCTCCGCATTCTACTTCATCGTTCCTTCCAACCGCGCTTATCGTAGCTTCGATTCCCCCGAAATGACACACACGGCTGGGTATTCAATTACAAAGTGTTAATCGTCTGCAGGATTTTAACCGGAGAAATGTAGCTTCGTCTCTAGTTTCTCGTCTTCGTGGCATCCCGAATGAAAATCGTGTGGCACAGCTGATATCTGGCGCACGGGAGCCCACTCTGTTGGCATCGACGCTATCCTCGAAACCGTATCGATCCACGATTCCACTCGCAGGCGGGGTGTTTCCTTCGGTTCCGGTTCACGGGCCAGTCGCTCAGCTGTTGGACGCCAACGAGCACCGAAAAACCGTCGCCACTGAGCACATTCTGTACAACGATCGTGATGTATAGTTCAGGGACGATGATTCACTGTTAGGTCAATAACTCGAGCTGGAAACACACCGGTCTGCCCTATTACAGGAGGGCCGGCGTTTCTGCGAGTGATCGATAAGTCGGCACGCGTGTCTCGAGTGTGCGTGCTCCGCTTGAGGGATCGCCGGTTGGGGTTGACGACAACGAAGCAGAAGGGCTGGCGCTTTCCCCGGCTCCAACCCCGTCTGGGCGAATAATTAATTCGATTTATCGAACGTTCGCCAAGCGTTCAAAGCGAGCCTCCCTCCAGGTGCTACCCTATCTTGGAGAATAAACGTAGCGGGCTATCGTATCCTTATAATCGTTTGCAAAAAACGAAGACGTTGCGGGAAGCTCGCCCAATAATCAGGCAATTAACCTCTATTCGCAGGTGGGAGAGAAGATACGATTCCGATTATTCCATGGCCGCTGCCCGCTAATTTCACTGGCGATATAAATAAGCGCCCGCGCGAAATTATCGGGAGCGCCAATTATCGTACCCCTCACGTGGCATTCGAAGAAGTAACGCGTGGTGGTCCCTTACTGGCAGTAGCGCGATGGCTCTTTTGTCGTGTGCACTCTCATCGCGACATTCAAATGACAGAACCGGGGATGTTTACTGAGTCTGTTCCGTTCGGTACGCTCCCAGATAGGCAGCTAGATTGCTGCATTGTTGTTTATCGCGCATATTGTTCGATTTCTGTGCTGAATGCCACCGGAGCACCGTGCAGGGAGTCGCAAAATTGCTGGTAGGTTCGTTGTTGTGAACTCTGCGCCTGATGTCCCTCGTATTTCTACGTGGTCATTCGAGCCGCCGATATTTAACGCGCTTCCACCACAGAATACAACATTCCATCAGCTTTCAGCGCTTTCGAAAGCAAATTCTACTTCTCCCAGGCTCTATTAGTTTTCTGCGTTCATCCATATTGCAGTCAGATCGGGAACAGTGGTTCTCAGGCTTCAACAACTTTTCCTCTGGGCGTTACACGATTCCTTCATTCTAATACCTTTTTCTGACTACTCGAGTTGCATCCCCATCCCCCCCCCCCCCGCGCGACTCCTCGCGCGCGAAAGAAATACGGTCCCAGATAGCTGGAGGAGTCGTTATCCGCGCCGGAGGATCTCTCGGCCCGCACCAAGCTATTTCATTCCCGTTCCATGGCGAACGCGGGCAAACGAATAACGCCCAGGACGATGTAGCCAGGCAAAAGCAGAAGGCACCCCGTCCCTGTGTGTGCGTGTCTGCCTCCACGAGATTTCCCCGTGGCGTTTGTTCGCGCATCGATCCGCCGCGGGAAAACGAGTTTCTACCAGTCTGTCGTTTTCTCAGGCACTGGTTCTAACCTCTCCCCTGCAGCCTTCTGGATGAGTCACGATGATAGTGCCCAGGGAAAAAAGGGGGATGGAACGAGCGGCGAGGAAAGTAGCCTGTGCCGTTCTAGCTCGTTCGCGCGCGCGCGAGCACGTCGTCGCCGCTGTGAACATTCTTGACGCGCTCTATACCTGTAAGGTATCGCGCCGCGCTCCACGATAACAGGCGTTTCGCGAGACAACCGTAATGGCAGCGTTCGAGCCAGGCGAACCGGACGAGGACGAGCTGGTCAGGTGAACGCGATAAGCTGGTGATTTTCATAGGAATTCTGTTTGACTCGAGCGGGCTGCCATAGAGCTTCTCCGTGAGCCACGAATGAGAATCCTGGCCTGGAATTTTCGAGCATCGTCTTCCTGGAACGTTCGTCATTCTGTGACTATGGAGAGTACAACTATTTCACTGTATTGAGGGCCTCTTTTCAATACACGCACCTTAAACGGGAGAAGGATTGGTTTCACGTTCAGATCCACCCGATACGTTTTTCAATATTGCCCGCGGTTGGTGCGCATCCTGATTTGTTTCGCGCAACGGACTGCGTTACAGATTTTAGCCGCGGAATCGAGTTTTACGGGTGACCCAGATCGGCGGAAGGCTTTTTGCGGAGAAAAGTAAAAGGTACGCGTTTATTTAGATGAACCTTTCACCTCGCGGTGCTTTGGCATTTTAAGGTTCGCCCCCGTTTTTTCCCCTCTTGGCACCGGTGGTCGATGAATGGACCCGTGTGCCATATTACTCGGAGTCCGCGGCCTCGGCGGGTGCTAACGGGCCGCGACGCAAAAGTTCCGTCGAAACGCGGCGTGGGCCGGTGCCGGCTGTTTTGACGTGGAATTCGCTCACCCACGCGGCACTTTCTAACGCTGTCGCATTTCCCCCAATTACTTCTTCAACTCTGTGTTGCATTCAACGCGTCTAATAGCCTCGTGGCTGTCTGACTTCCTAGGCATCTCATATCGAACAAAACCAGCCACGTTTCTTCTCCCGAGCCGTGTACCTAGTTTCCGAGATCTTATATCTCCATATAAATCGAGCTTTCACCACTTCATTCTTGACCTATCCACTGCCGTGAAGGAATATCCCAGTTGCACCGCTCAACAGTATTGGCTTATCGATCGACTTACCCCAAAAGCTTGCCAAATAAACTTTCATTACCATCTCAATGCCACAGCGGTCTGTTACCATCCCCCTTTCGAATGTCCAGGTTCGTATCGATCGTCGCGATCAACCCTGTCAATGTCTCCCTACAACCGTTGACGCGGCTCGGATCGAGACTGCAGGCTCCGCCAGAGAGAAACACCGTAGACAGAAAAACGAGGAGAAAGAGAGCGGCGCGCGTTAAGACGAAAAGTTATTTGGAGCGCGAGGAATCGACGCGCGTTCTGCTCCGTAACGATGTTCCAGTTTCCGTAACGAGGGGTCGGCATGTAAAGCGCAAACGCGGCACGGCGCGGTCGGTTCGAGTGAAAATCTCCATTATCGCGGCCGTAAAGTTCGACAGCAGGTGCGAAGCTGGGCCAATGCACGCTGCCGGTCCTCGCGCGAGGTATCTCGCAGCCGTGCCTCGGCCTCGCCGCGTCCACGGCGCCGCTTTTCAGCCCCGCGGGTCTCGTCCGCTATAAAAAATGAATGAACAACGGACATAATGTTGGGCCGTTAATGGTGACCAACGGCGGGTCGGAGTACGCGTGGCGTGCCTTACGGTTTTACGATTGTAAATTTGCCCAAGGCCCCGCCGTTCTCCACCCTCTCATGGGTTCGGTTCACGGTTCCCCTCTTCACCTTGGTCGTCCCGTTTCGGTGCACGCGCACGACCTCGCTTCGTCTCACTTCCACCCTCCACCTCCCCCCCCTCTGCCTCTCCGTTCCTCTCCTCCTCCGCGATCCCCTGCCCACACGGACGCTTCTGATAATCGCTATCGCGTCGCGTTGCACGCCTTTGCTACGCTCTCATATACCGGGCGGTCGTTAAAGTAATCCACGTTTCAGTCGGCCCGAGCTCGGGGCCCCGTGGCCTTGTCACGGCACCCGAGGAAGGCCCCCCTACCTCAGGCCCCTCCTCTCCTCCCTTTTTTCTTCTTTCGATCTTTCGGCCTGCTGGTGAAAAAGCCGCCGTTTCGCCGTTACATAATTACACCCGTGACCTTATTACAGGACCGAATCGCGGCCAGTATCGACGGCTTCTCGAAATCCGTGGCTCTCTCGTTACTCTGAAATCTGGAGTGGGACGTTACCTACCTTTCGGGTTCGAACGTTCCGTAGATTTGGGGCGAGCGTAGACACAGATCTCGTAGATCCGATTAGCAGCGGCGACGTGGCGTGTCGATGTGGCGCTCTGTTTGCTGATCGAAATCGCGGCGCGATTTTAAGGGTGTTCTCCAAGTAAAATAAGTGGAGTCGGTATATCTCGTTCCACATCGTTGGGTCACAAGCGGCATTGAACGTTCCAAGTGTCCCCAAGCGATCCGCGACACGTGATTTTTGCCGGACCGCCGTAAAGTAGGTGAATCCATTGGCGATCATGATCTTAGGTCGCGCAAGTCCCGTGGCCGCGTGTGTATTCGCGAGTTTCGCAACGATCGGCATACGCATTATTTACCATTCTGAATTTCGCCAGACGACCTCTCTCTCTCTCTCTCTCTCTCTCTCTCTCTCTCGCTCTCTCTTCCTTGGAGATACGTTCAGCTTCGCGCCGCCAGCATCGCAGAAAAATAAAACATATCTCCCAAACACTGCACGACAGGAACTATCGGCCTTGTATTTTCCACAGAGTATCCATTCTCTCGGAATGCTATAATCTCGAGGCTCCATTCAACTATAGATCATGTTTCGTCACTGGAAAGCATGTGCCGGCGACCCGGGCGCAGTTGAGAAAGCCACGTCGAAAGGCGACGAGGTGTATTAAAAACTAACCAGATAAACGCGAAAGCGATCGGTGCTAACGAGCAGGCGAAAAATTTCGCAACGAATCCGCCCTGTTAGTCATCGAACGACCCTCGTATTTTACTGTCCACCCTTCTTCGATACAAATTATCTTTCGCGCATGCTCTCTCCCCTCCTCTGTCTCTCCCCCCCCCTCCCTTCCGGATTTATTAGCGCAACGTTTCGAGGGCATAAATAACGTGGCCAGGCAAGACGGCCTGGAGGGAGACGCGAAAGTAATTAGTTATAGCCATCGGGTGGTTATGGGGTGGAAAAACAGGAAATGCTAGTCGTGAGCGCCTCGCTGCAACTCGGAGGCGCCCCCCGGCTTGGATTTTTTCGCACGATTATTTATGCGGCGAGTCGAGCGCGGAGTCGGGTCGAGTCGCTGAGTCAACCGCGTTTGAACACGCGTCCGTCCGCCTCTGGGCACGTCGTCTTCGTCTTCGCGCGTGCTCTCGTCACACGGCCGTGGCCGATGCCAGGAATCTCCCGCTAGTATCACCCTTTCTGCGTCCGCTCGCGAGTAACCTGGTCCACGTGACGCAGAATTGCTCCGAGGCCGTGACCAGAGCCTCCGAACGTCGTTCCCTTGACTTTAGAATGGTAGTCCGGCGAATCGCGCCGTATATCGCTGCTCGGATGAAGGTTTTTCAGCGTGAGACCGAAGGCAAACGAAGGAGGCGGTTCCCGCTGGCGTAAATTTCGCCTGTAGTGTCACCGGGGGATCATACTGCATGCTGATCGCGGCAATTTGTGTCTGCTCCTCTCTTTCTCGAACACTCGGGATATCAGCTTGTATTCATTTTCCTGTGGTACGCGGTACTTCTTGTACAGTGAGTTAGAGAAAGAGGTAGAGTAGGGATAATCCTCAGGTCGAGTCGTTTGGAACAGTTTAATCTTTCAATTAGAAGAGATGATTTCGCCGCGCTGGTTCGACCTATTAAATAATTAAATGAAAGCTATTTTGCAATTTTCAGAATTTTTTTCAAACTCCAACGTTTCGGTCAATGATTATGACCATTCTCAAGGAAAGTTAGATGAAAAGAAAAAAGAATAGGGTAAATCAACCAGTGAATTATTGAATTGTTAAATGAGAAGTCCAGTAAATGACCGCATACTTTTAATAAGAATTGTACTTATTAATGTTTCTTTAATACGCGTAACTAAAAATATGGGATATTAAAAGTGCAACTATACCCCATTTATAAATATGTAGTCATTTTTAAATTTATAATTGACATTTCTTTGCCTAATGGTCATTTACTGGTATGCGGTCAATTACTGGTTGGTTTACCCTAAATTTTTGTTTCTATTTTTCTATGATCTGACTATTTTTACATATCACTGTCAACGTTATGTAATTGTGTTTTCTGACACCTACGAGTGATGGATTATTTATCACATAAGCAATAACGGTGGTATCAGGGCAGTATTGTTGTGAGTTTTTGCAGTTTCGTCCTTTCAATTTATTTCATAAACTTTAACGGTTACCGCTCTGACATCGTTTGGCCACACTCTGGTTTACCATCTAGACGTTCTTTCCTTGTGTCTACTGTTTACCTCAGTCACCGGTTAACCAACTCGTGCGTCGCACGTTCCTAGCAATGACCCTGAATTTTGTTTAAATTTAAAAAAATTATTTTTAGTATATAAGCATACGCAGTATTTTTTCTTTTTATCCAACTTTCCTTGAGAATGGTCATAATCATTGATCGAAATGTTGGAATTTGATAAAAATTCTCATAAATTGCGAAATAACTTTTATTTAATTATTTAATAGACCGAACCAGTGCGCCGAAATCATCTCTTCTACCTAGAACAATTTTTACGGTCGAAATTCAATTTATATTAGTTTAATCTCCCATTTCACCAAGTGGAGCTGAGTAATGAGATGTAATAAAACGAATTCAGTCGCAGCTGCATCCTTTGTGTAAAAAATAATTGCTGTTATTCGGTAGAAAATCATTTTCACCCCTCGAAAGAAAGGGAAATTCATGTAGGAGACCGGTAACACGAACCGCAACTCGAGGGGGCCGTGTTTTCGCAACGTCGAAGGGAAAGTTGCACGCGAAACAAACTTCTACCCCCCACGTAGAATATGCTGCCGCACGGCGCGGTTGACGCATAGTATTGTAAAGTTCGAAGTCGATGCGAAACTTTCGCGGCTATATTAACGCAGACCGTGTAGGTACACGCGTAGTCCGTAATTGAAGCGTGAATGGAGCCTGCGCGCGTTGGTGTTTTTTTTTTGCCAGTAGGGATCGACCGAAGCTGGCGCGTAATTTGAAGTTTAAATATTCTGCGCGCAAATTGCACACCGCTTTTTGTTATCATTATTCAACGCAAACTTCGCATGGTACGCAAGTGACGCGTGGCTGACGGTTTTTGCGTCGATCTGTCTCTCTCTTTCCTCGCGCAGAAAATCGCGTGATTGCGCGTTCACACGCGCCGTACGTCGAGCGACAAGCTTTCCTTCGTTCAGGTTACGCATGCAATTTCTACACGATGCACGCGATCGAGGAACGCATCTAAAGTCTGCCTCGAACGTCTCTCTGCAAACGCATAATCGAATAATTCCTCTAACTCCGGCCGAAAAAGCTGCGCGAATATTCGTCGCGGAAGCGTCTCGCTTATGTGCGCAGCTACTCGCGCAATCGTCGAACGACCACTAAATTTATACCTATCTTTCACTGTGACACGTAGATATATAACGCACATATTCGCGACGTGTATCGTTAACACGATTGTTTAGCAAATACGGTAACCAGCGTGTTTAATTTCCCGAAAAATAGAGGTCCACAACCGAACTTATATAACTCCTAAACGCCCCTTGCAATGTATAAACTCGCGCAAAGTCCTCCAATCTGCACGGGCATGCTGCTTCCATCCATAACATATTTGCTGGAAAGGGATTCGCGTTCCCAGGGGGTTAATACCCGCTCACCCTTTTAGCTCCGCCGGTCGATACGCAAAGCTTAGGGGCAGCCCCCAGTAACAAGGCGATGAGAAAACAGAGAAACACGTTGGATCGTGTCGTGTGAAGAGACATCTCGTCTCGAAGGGGTACCTTGTCGCGGCGACGGTCGAATTTCATCGGCTTCTCGAGGTTTCCGAACCTTGAGACAGCTCCGGCGGAATAGGGGAGTATTATTGTCGCGTGCTCCTGCCAAGCGTATGTAGTACGTGGAACAGAGACGAAGGAAGTCTGAGAAAAAGGGGAGGAGAAGGGAGGAGACAGAGAGAAAGAGAGAGAGAGAGGACGAGGGGGTTGGAATGTTTAAACCCATCGAGTGGCTGGCTGATCGGCGCCCCGCGCCATTTTATTTGCCCCCTCGGGACCGTATTTCATCTACGCAGAAAATGGCGAGAACGGTCTTTGGTCGATACAGACCTCGCCTGACCTCCACTCTCCCCTCGGCTAACGTGTATGCTTTTTTCTTCTTGCATAAAAAGTAGACTACAGCTGAAGCCACAGCTGATGGGACATACCCATGATTCTAGGGGTTGCGAGCCCTTCCCACCCCGATTCTTCCAGGTCAGGGGACAGTTGCGTTGTAATCGATTTATTCTGGCTTCGCTGTGGGGGAAAAGTCCTGGTCTAACGTGCGCGCTTAGGAAAAGAACTGTCGGCTGATGTTTTATGGTAAATAGTACTTGATTGATGCGATTATCGCGTTACCCAGCGATATTCTCCGCGGAACCGGTGAAAAAGTCGATACATATTCATTTCCTCCGTCATGCTATGCGCCGCTTCTGCTTTGCTCCACTCGGTATTGGGAAATCTGGTTTATTATATTTCACCGGATTGCCGATAGCGCTCGGCTGCCACGTTTTAGGCTCGCTTCCGTTCGAGAGGAACGGAACGGCTCGTTCAGGTCGCTGAGCTCTCTTCCCTTGCGAGGACAATATGGAAGAAAGGGGGCGATATAACGAGCCGCGCGTTTAACCTGATCGATGATTCATTATCGGTTTACGAGTGCGCCCGTTCCAGCTGGACTTACACGCGAGACAACGGTTATAATTACACGATATTGGATGTCACGATATTAATGAGCCCGGCGCCGGATATAATGGGACGCGGTGTGCCCACCGTGGAAGCCGCTCCACGGCCAAGAGTGGCTCTCCCCGATCGTCGGAGAGAAACCGAAGGGTGAGTCATTCGTCGATCGACCTACCTCAAACTCTCTCGACCGGGCGAGTGGAGGAGAGGAGGGACGTGGTTCCTCGAGGAAACAGGTAGCAGCATTGTCTGACCCGCGCTAGATTTTCTACTGGCTTGCTCCTCCGCTGGCTTAACGACGCCGCCCTCTCCTCTCCCCGGCGTCTCGAGGGTTTTCGTTATTTGCCGCGGATATATCGATACCTTCTATACTTCTGTTCAGGTGAAAGAACCTCGACGAGACGGTGCGCCGGGCCCGTCGAGTGGATTCTCTTGTAAATCTTTTCATTGAAACACGAAACTATCGGAGAGGATCTCAAGTAAACCTATACAGGCGTGTTTACCCTGCCGCGAAGAATTTATCGACGGTCGAATACACGTGTCGTGTTTGTAAAATAATTCAGTTCCCGTCCGCGCGAGTGCCCGTGCCGCTCTTCGGGGTACATTAAACGGGCCCGTGGAGGGTGTTTCCCTGGCCGGGGGAATGGAAAACGGGGGCAGCGGGCAAGTGAAGTGGCGTGGTCTTCGAACGAATCCATAGTAGTCGCGGATAAAGGCAGTTTTAACCGCTGCGGTGACGGGATAATTGGTCGCAGCGCGAAACAATTTGATCGTGACGAGCATAAATGCCGTTATCCAGCGAAGTTCATGGAAAGAGGGACACTCGATCCATCGTAATTCGCTTCCGCTGATGCGTTCGAGGTGTTAACGCTCCCAGCGCCCGCTGGAAAATCGATATTCCGTGTTGGGTGTAGGCTGGCGATTAGACCCGAAGATTGATGAACCTCCCGACGTTTTCTCGCTGAACTCGGAGGTGTGTTACGCCCCGATGGGACACGATAATCCGAGTAAATAGCAATGGGAGAGCGTTCCGACACGCAAAAGACGTATCCAAGATTGCGTAATGGATGTCCCACAAACGTTTCCACAGGGAATATGGCCCCCGACGATACGAGGAGTTCTTGGAGCAGAAATGAAGGCAACGGTCAGTTCATTGGGCAATTAGTTTGGAAGCGAACGCCGCGGAGAGAGCATCGAGTTTCTCAATAACTGTTTGCTTTGAAGGATCCTAGTTTGACAGGGCTGGCCGCAGTTGAGGAGCCAATGGGCTCTGAATTGCCACGATGGGCAGCTGGTGTGGTTTTTACAGGGACGCGGTTACCATATCGTCTTTGCAAAGGCACTCGTGCGCATCCGCGAGTCCCTTCGGCTCTCAAGCGAGCGAGCAGCGCGTCCTTCGTTGCAGCGTGACCGAGCTGCCGGCCGTTTCCTTCGCGCCCTTTTTCTCCTCTGCCTTCGACAGCGGCACACGGGTTGCGCCTTGGTTCACGCGATCTACAATCGACCCTCCCGCGTGATCCGACTTTTCTGCTGGCGAGGGATGGGTAATATGTGCGCCCTGGCGTCCAGAACCTTCTCTATGGAACGAACGAGACGCGTCGGGTCGGACAGCGAGCGTATCGAGGAGAAATAGAGAGTGAAAGAGAGAGGGGAGGCGGGTCTGCGTGGACGGGAAGGAAAGGGGAATAAAGAAAGGCTGATCGGTGGAGAGACAGAGAGAGAGAGGAAGAGGGAGTAGGAGGAGAATGAACGCAGTTGGGCGGCCGTGTCAGTGGAGTTCAATCTTAATATAGTGTGACCCCCACTGCCATTCGAGACACTGTCGGATGCAACTGCGGTTGCAGAGTGCACTCGCGAGCGAGCGGGAGAAACGGAGAAGGACGGAGGCAGTTGGACGGGGAAAGAGAGAGGGAGAGTGAGAGAGGGCCAGGGCAGGGAGGGGGGGGGGGAGGCGAAGCAGGAGAAAGAGAGGCATCGCGGTGAACGGGTGCGTGCATTGCACCTTATTCCCCTGTCCGGCGAGTGAGCCTCGCTCGGTTATTTCAGAGACATCGGCCCCGAGAGAGCCGCGGCGAGTGAGACACGCGCGCCTGCATGTGTACTTACTGTGTACACTGTATATACAGGGTGAGCCTAAATGGCTGTGACAAAATTTACGGCCAGTATCCGTAAGTTCGGGAGCGTCCCCAGCGTCCCAAAGGGGAAATCTTTTTCCATTAGAATTGGCATAAATTCTGCTGGGCAGTGAAAAGAACTGGAGGTCCATTTTGTCGCTGCTGTTAACGCAACGTTAAAGGGGATGAAACTCCCCTTAAGTTCGAGGACCGATGCAGGCGTTCCGCGATTAATTTCGAGCCGCTCGTCGGGCTGGAATCTATTTAATAATTCCAGGAGAGATTGGATTCGCAGTTGAATATATATTCCGCGTGCGTTTGAACATTGTCCTGTTGGCTCGCAGATCCGCGTCGAGTGGACGGTGTTTCTTCGTTTGGAGATTTACAATTTGCGTGGGCCTAATTGTAGTAGGCCTGCAAGATTTTACGGCACCCATTTAGATTCACCCTGTATAGACGCATCTATAGGTAGGAAACGCGTGCAGATAGGAGCGCATAGAGGCGTTCGCGCGTGCGCATACGCGCGCGATGCGTGCACTCGCGCGCGGGATTGTTCGGACGAGTGTCATCGATCTATTTCGAGAAGAGGCTGGAATTTCTGGCCTTCGAGAGGGGTCAGGGAGGGAGACAAAGAGGGCCGAGGAGGGAGTCCGGTGGATAAGAAAGATGGGAGGAAGGTACAGAGGGATAGAGAGAAAGAATCCGCCGGCACACCTGCGCAATAGATCCACGCTGCTCGGTGGTCGGCGCAGGAGTGACCGCTCGCTCGCGATTTCAGCAGCGCCCGCTTTCAAAGGACACCTGCGATTGGCTGAACGGCGGGGCCAATCGGCGGCTGGTTTTCCTGGAAACTGCTGGATATCGCGGTGACTCGGTGCGTCGAAGGCTGCTGACTTCTTCCTGACATCGTCATTTTTTTCACCACGAATTGAACCCCGATGCAAGCGGGCGTTCAATGCCGTCTAGAATTTCAGGTTCTCCATAGAACCTTGAAGGCTACTCGAGAAGTAATCCGCCGGCAGTAATCAACTGTGGGGCAGTTGTGCCAAGTCCCTTCGTCTTCCTTTACGCCTATCAGTTAAGTCGTTGACAAGCGGCGAGACCAGTTAATAACTCGCCTTCGGTCATTCCGAAACGGACGCCCCTGGTCCGGGAAAGATGTTGATTTCGCAGCTAGTGGGGTCGTTGGTTTTGTAATCGATGGTGGATGCTCGATGGAGGATACATCTAGATCCCCGACCTGGTCAATTCTCTTCGGCGCGCCACGTCGAGAATAGCCGAAGCCGCGTTCGTGAGAAGCAGTGGCGTCGAGTCGCGACTTTATCGGCGTTATTGCAGTTTCCTCGGATGTTCCGGCGACTCGCACGGGCTGCGAGGGGAGGGATACGTCGCGCGGAGGGAGGGAAAGGCGCGGTAGGGGAGGAGAGGATAAAGTGGTTGAGGATCAGGCGGTCGGTGGTGGGGCGAGAGCGGCGGTACTCGGCCGTTGCATTGTGGGGGTGTTGGCCTTCAACTTGACGGCGCAGTTTCACTGACCTGCCTGAGAAACTCGTGATATCCGCGCGCGGCTCGTGCCCCACGAGCGCGGACGTACGGACACGGACGCGCCGAATCGTTCAAGGGACGCCAAAAGGGATACCGCTACCTAAGGGACCAGCGGGGTCCTAAATAAACTTAACCCTGATCCTCGTAGGTACCTCATCCGACATTGTTTCACATTCTTGTTCGTGAAATGGAAAAAAGAAGCTGTTCTGGGGTGGATGCTCTCAGACTCTACTGTTAGTGTCAGGACATTTTCATTTTGCCGGTACCTAGTTCAACGTTTTAACGAATCCCCATCGAGTGTGTGAAATTTGAAAAGGAACTGGGCGTTCGTGGCCAGCCGCGCTTAAATCAGTGAGCCGAGAGGTAAACGAACGATTCCGATTCTCTGCAGTCCTTTTCGGGTCGGGGCACCGTCGATACCGCCCACGGTCGTCGGCGAGTCGCCGAGGAAAAGGCGAGTGCCCCTCCTCGGCCGAGGCATTTGGTGGCTGTAATTAAAGCAAAGACGAGAGCAGATGGCCCCCATAGCTCCTGTCCCTCTTGGACCATGTTTTTTCTTCTCCCTCGCTCAAAAATGTTACCCCGCGTGGTTTCCGAGAAGCACAGTAGCCGGCAGGACTTGGCCGTTTCCTGTGGAAATTTCCTTTTCTGGAACGCATCTCCGCGACGCGTTCTCTAATCTCCGAAGAAACTGGAATCCTCGGGGCGATTTCATAGGCGATCGAGGGGGGGGGGGGGGGAAGCTCGATATCGATCGCCACGCGGAACGGGGGTCGATCTCCCGATAATGGTTCCAGGAATCATCGCCGTTTCAGGGTAACGAGCTTGGCAACTTGAGCGTAGATATTGCAAATCTGTCGATAACGCAGCCCACCGCCAGCGTCTATGTGTTTGCGTGTGGTGCACTATGACCGCTAGTTTCTGAGGCGCGTGTATAATGCAGCTGCCGGCTATAGAGGCGTGTAGCTATTGATCCTGCGGCCTTTGGGGAGCTGCTGCTGCTGCTGCTACCAGCGGCTGCTGCAGATTTCAGCAACGTCATTCCAGAGGGAGAGAGGGAGGAAGAGAAAGAGAGGAAGAGGGAGAGAGTGACGTATCGTGGGAATAGAAGGGCCAAAACTCTCCTCTGCCGGTGAGGGCTTTGCCTCGGCATTGTACTTCGTCAGAGAACAACGGAGCCACGTGGTTCACGCGCATCGGCTACGTGAATGGTACCTCGGCCGAGCAAGAAAGAAATCGACAGAATAATGAACCCGGTTTTGTAACGCGTCAGGCGAGAAACGTGTCGCGAGCGTGGACGCGAAACGATGTCAATTGCATTCTCATTCGACGCGCTCGAGTCGCGTTTTCCAGAACGATACTCCGCGGCTCTCGTCGCGTAACGAGACAGGTACGATACAAGTTGTTTTTTTTTTTTCCGGCGTAGGTTTCTATGGTCCTGTGATAGTGATTCGTATCGATCCGAGCAATCCTGCACGGGAGACCTTATCACGCCGTTTCCGTTCTCTGGCGATTTCGAGGCGCGTGCAAGTAGAAGAAGAGCAAGAGGAAGCAGAAGAATTCGACGACGAGGAAAGGAGGAAAGGAGGAAAGGATGTCGGGCCCGAGTTGCTCCTCGGGGTCCACGGTCTCTATCCTCTCTTTCGTCCTTCTGGTCCCTTCGATAGTGTCAGACAAAGGCAAAGGCGCCTTACGTTCTCTGCAACGGGGCCTCTTTTTCTCCTCTCTCTCTCTTTCACTCCCTTTCTCTTCTCTCCGTCTCGCCTCACCTTGGCCGCGGCCCTTCAACTGTCTGCGACCCACGCCCCACCTCCTCTTCCTCCATCCGAACCACCACCACCACCACCACCACCACCACCACCACCACCACCGAGTTAGCAGCCACCTTCTTCGAGGAGCAACCTTCTTCTTCATCTTCTTCTTCTTCTTCACCACTGTGCACTGGGCCTTCCTTTACCTTCCACTTCTTTCTATCCTTTCCTCGTGCCTCGTCGCCTCTTCGCGCGCCTGTGAGAGCCGCTTCTGTCGGTGTGCGTGTACCGATCTTCGTCCACCTGCCTTCCCAGAGTTATTTAGCCAACCGAGCCGCCCAGGTTCGCCCTAGGCGAATTTCCGGAGCGAGGGAGAAGCGCCGATAGACGGGAATTCTGCTGCGTGGCTGCTTGCTAACGCGCGACTACGCAGTCAAACGCAACGCCTGCACGCGTTGCTAGCGATTCGAGTCGCGATCAACATCTTCTTTGTTGCCCACGATTCTGCCTTCTCGCCTCCCTGCTCGAGCATTATTAGCATCGCTGCCCCTCAGGGAATAGTATGCAGCTGTAAATGAAAAAGTTGGAACGCTGAGCTTTTTCCGCTACACGCTACCGACGAGGTACCGTCTAAAGAGTCACTCTTCTAGTCAATTATCTTAACGCGTATAGTACGATTGGTTGTATCCTGGAGCCCCGCGCCGAATTAATACGACATGCAAGTGATGTGACGTACTCGCGGCGCGTTCATCTTCTATTTCTCTCGAGAAACTACCTACGCATTCGAGATACAATTGAGAAAAGTGCTAATTGGGGGGTGCAAAGGTGTTCGTAAAACCATGGAATATCGCTCAGCACGAATTCCATGCAGAAGACTTGTAATTAAGGGCAACGCTCGGAGACACGCGACAGCGATCGTTTCACCCTCGACGTACCTAAATTCGCGACGCGTTATTCTGTAATCGGACCAATTACGCTGCCCGAGGTACGGCCAATTAACGGCACTCGACTCGCTGTCGTTGGCCGCCGTTTCCCCCTCCAATCTCGCGGCTAATTCAATTTATCGGGATTCCATCGTAAACACTGTTTTCCGCGCTTTCCGCGATACGATGGCTCGCGAGCGCGGAGAGGCTCCATCCTACCCCCTAATTCTGATTCCCCCCCCCCCCCTTGATTCCGCTACGTCTTTCTCCCTGGTCTTTCTACTCGGGGCCCCGGGGCAGCCTCGCCACTATCCTTGGGCAAATTTATGCTTCTTCAGATTACGGATAATAATGGTTACCCCTGCGCCGCCGTGGCTCGTCTTAACAATTTGCCAGCTAGAATTACGACCGATCACACCCCGCGGCGTTTTATACGTCTGCCTGCGATGCCACGAGTGGTCGGCTCACGGTGTCGTTCCGTTTCGAATTTGACGGGGAACGTGTTTCTCTCGTAAATCGGCGACCCTTCTATCTTTATCCAGCTTTGGGCGATGCACAGAAGCGTCATCGGGTGTAAAACATTCTGGCGTTCTTTTGAACGACGTGGCTCGATCGTGGGACCTCGCCCAGTCCCGTCGCGCTGGAGAAAGATTGCGGCGGTTATTGGCAAGCGCGCGTTGATGGCATTGGATCCTTGAAGGAAGATTTACGACGGTAACGAAGCAGCTAAAACGAGGACGCTTTATATTCCACGGTTTATTTCAATTTAGATGGGGCCCCCAGTTAATGCGAGGACAGAGGGATGGAGCACCAGCGTCTCCCACTCTTTAATACGATTTCCCTTCACCGAAAGTCACTTCCGTCGTTTCGTCTCCAGACGCACCGCGAAGGTTTACAGAGATACGTAATTCGCGAGGGGGCCCATGTGTCAGAGGACTGAGTTCAGGGTCGGGGAAACTTAAAAGGAGAGGCGCTTGAGGTGTGTAACCCGCTGAATGGAATATAATTGCCGAAGGTAAACCGGCTGGAAGGAAGGAACGAGACGGGAGAGAAGGTTGCCCGTACAATGGGGTTCCGAAAATAAAGCGTGATCGATGAAACTGAAACAGGATTTACCCCAGTGGCTACGGGGACGTGCGTTTTCTCTGTCGCTAGCGGCGTCACGCTTCCCCGTTGCGAAATTGCTTCCTCCACGCTAAAGCAATTATTCTCCGTTGCAATTTTTAGCCCGTGCTCGAACAGAGACGGCTTTCAGGCTCGCCTCCGTATCACGAGACCGCCCAATTCCCCGGTCGCAGTCGCGCTTCGCGCGTTAATGGTGTCACGACTGCGGTGCCGGTGGCGGCAGCGCGTTTGCGCCGCTGGACGAGGCGCGGACATTCCCCGAATCCATTGAAATTCCGCGGAGAAATTACGCTCGTTACGGCCGTAATTATGCTCACGCCCCCGAGACGACCTCGTCGTCATGGTTCGATGCGTGCCGCTGCGTGTCGCGCGCCCCTTTCCTCTGGCGACGGAACGCCTCGAAACGCGGGACCATGTGGCGCGGTTAAGGCCGTATCGATGTCAAGACTGTGCGGTGGCGACCGTCCCTGAACAGCCCATGGACGCCCGTGACATTGTCGCGCCGCGATTTCATACCCGGTCAAACGAACCTGTACAAATCTTTTCTCTAAACGTCCTCGAGAAGTTTCTATGCCCGGAGGAGGGCGCAAACCTGCCTTGCCAGTTGCGATCGAGTGAATAGGGGTGGCCGGTGCTATCTGATGCCCCGTGTAGCCGATACACCACGGTCGATAAGCTGTTCTGTACTATTTTTACACGTTTTTGTTCGCTTTCAGCGATTCTTCTGGCGGCAAGGTGTATGATAGGTGAATTTATTTCGTACTGGTTGTGCTCCCCTTATGGAGATGATGAACTTCTCTTGGCGAACGAAAACAGAATCGCGAGTATTTAGGGTGTATATGTTTGGATTAAACGCGAAGCTTTGGGAATAATTGTTGCGAGATGGTTTTCGGTATCCCTTCCCGGTGTCAAGGGCTATTTTCCTTGCCCACGGAATCGGAATTGCATCGATTATCCCGGGCAATGAAATAGACGATAGCTCATTCCTGTCTGTGTTACGTGTTCCAGTTCAGTTATAGATATATCCCACACTGTCTCGTAGCTTATTTGACGGTAAATGGTTACTCATTCGTGAACTTGTGTTTCTTTAATATCCTTGACACGTAGAAACCCGACGAACGCCGCGGTATGCCCTCACCGATATGAATTCTTGCGTCCTCGTACTTAACCACGTACGCATTTACTATAAACTGAGCATGGATGCTTGATTTCCCCGATAATCGCTTCCGATACAACTATTCGGAGCCCAAGTATCGTAGAATTTCAACGCATCGGGGATAGTGTCCGTCGATCTGCCCCGATAATCGACTCGTTGCTCGTCTATTCCGAATTCTGACCTCGTCGCGTGATCGGTGATCGCGTCCGCAGACGCAATTAAAAGAGCCCGCTAATGAGCGTAGAACCGCGACGAGAACGGCAGAAGGAGGAACGGAAAGGCGAGTGGTATGTGCGAAACACAGAACCGCGCTCGATGCCTGCGTGCGTGCCTGCGTGCGTGCGTGCGTGTGTGTGTGTCGCGGAGTTCGTTGGTTCTCTGGCGTTCGCCGGCCGAAGGAGAGAGTGAACTGAATGAAAGGGAGGTTGGCGAAAGAGAGAGGAAAGGGAGAGAAGGACGAAGCCGCGAAGGATCCGCGGGAAGGAGAAAGGCAGGCGTGGACCGAGACGGACGAAGGAGAAGTCCGAGGGTGAAAGAAGGAAAGGGAGAAGAGTGGTTCACCTGCATTGCTAGCATTGCGCCGGCTCAAGGCCAGAGAGTCTGCGAGACCGAGGACCAGACCGGGTCGGGACCTCCTTCCTTCCAGTTTCCTGCACCCTGCACTCTCTCCACCTTCTAGCCTTCTTCTTCCTTCTCCGCGGGCATCCCACCGCCTCCAGCCTTCTCCTTTTTCGTACCGTAAGGACTTCTACGTGCACTGCCCCGTTGTGTACCTTCGCGTACAGACAATTGCGTCACGAGAAAGACTGCTCCTCTCGGGAGTCCACTTGCGGCGTGGCGTGGTTCCAGTAATAATCCAAGTTAATCGTAGAAACCGATGGTCGCATAGGGGGATAGGTGGGATTCAAGTTTTTCAGTGATCGTAACCGCACATAGTCAGACATTGGTGATTTGCAAGGAAATGAATTTAACGAGGCCCCATGCACTCGAATCCTCTTATACTGTTACACTGCTATGCTCTTGTAGGGTAGGGTGGGGCTAAAAGTCCGGCGGGTAAAAAGTCCCGAATGCAAAATCTCTATTCCTAAACAATGTACATATTGAGTTTCGCAGTATACCATGTAAAAGGTGAGAAGAAACGGAGGTGATCATAGAGTCGCCAGTCGCTTCTGGACGTTCGTGCGAATTACACGGCGCCTTCGTTATTTTATGTATCGAAAACTAAAAGGAATATGTCGTCTCTATTGTTTTAGTCGAAGTAAACCGCAGTTTAAAAGCGTATCAGCCAATTATGTTAAGATTCTATGTTCCTTTAGTGATGTGTGCACGATATTGTTTATTGCAGAATGATAATATTTTCTAACTTATATATCGCATAAAGTATAGAGGTACCGTTGGGGTAAAAAGTCCCTCAGACTGAAAATATATATATATATATGTTATACATATATTATTATTTGTTTTCATAATAAGATAGCCAAAGTATAAAGAAATGATGACAAAGTCTTTAAATAGTGTTTTTCTTTTAGTTGAGCGATTTTTTTTTAGTTTTTCGTTCAAAGTCAGCCTCTGACTTGTATTTTTATTTTTTGTTAAAGAAGTCGTGCTTTTCTTTCAATATTCTATACCAAAAAAATTGGTTTAATAAATATTTGTTGATTTAAAAAGAGTTTGTTACTTTTTTAGTTTAACATTACGCGAAAAGACATTAGGGACTTTTTGCCCACTTTGCACTGACAAACATTTTGTGGTATAATTCAGCAGGAAATAACAGAATCAACAAATGAACTTCGTGAACGTAAAGCATAATAGTTATAGTTTATACAGCATAACACCAGATATCTCTAGATTGTTACTACTAAATTTTACAGAGGTTTATACCAGAAACGGGGCTATTAGCCCCACCCTACCCTACTGTTCTACTTTTACACTGTGTGCCGTTAATAGAGGGAGCGTTAATAAAAAGGCGTTTGTAACGTTTGATTGCAGGTTGCAAAATCAAGGCACTCCGAGCAAAGACCAACACGTACATCAAGACGCCGGTGCGCGGCGAGGAGCCGGTGTTCGTGGTGACAGGCCGGAAGGAGGACGTGGCCCGCGCGAAACGCGAGATCCTCTCGGCTGCGGAGCACTTCTCTCAGATCCGCGCGTCGCGCAAGAGCTCGCTGGGCGCGCTGCTCGGCGCGCCTCCTGGACCGCCGGCGTCCGTTCCGGGCCACGTGACGATTCAGGTACGAGTCCCGTACAGAGTGGTCGGTCTGGTGGTAGGGCCGAAGGGCGCGACCATCAAGAGAATCCAGCATCAGACGCACACCTACATAGTGACGCCCAGCCGCGACAAGGAGCCGGTGTTCGAGGTGACCGGGCTGCCGGAGAGCGTAGAGGCGGCGAGACGCGAGATCGAGGCGCACATCGCCCTGAGAACCGGGACAGGGCCGAGCCTCGACGAATCGGAGCTACTTAGCGCGCTCTGCCGCGGCGGTCTCGGCTCTATTCTCGGCTGCCTCGATCCACCAGGCTCGAACGGCTCGAACGGGTCCAGCGGCGCGTTCTCCAGCAGCGGCAGTTGCAGCAGCTCGTCAAGCAGTTCCGGTGCCCCTGGACTGAACGAGCTAGTAGCCATCTGGGGCGCAGGGATGGAGAGGGACGAGGGCCTAGGGGAGTCGCCGTCATTCGAATCCCAAGCAGCGTCCGCCTCCTCGATCTGGTCGTTCCCCGGGGTCGCGCTACCCTCCAGGCCATCGCCGCCGGCCTCGGCGAGTCCAGCGTCGCCCACGGACTCGCTGCTCGGCGGCGGACGACGGGAATGCGTGGTGTGCGGCGACAAGGAGGTCACCGCTGCTCTGGTGCCATGCGGACACAACCACTTCTGCCTGGACTGCGGCAATCGGGTCTGCGAGAGCCCCGACCCCAGCTGCCCCGTATGCTCCAGGCCCGTCTTACAGGCGCTTCGTATCTTCTCTTAAACGCCCTCTTGCCACGCATACACGCTGAGAAGGTGGAGATAGAGAGCGAGAGAGAGAGAGAGAGAGAGAGAGAGCCAGAGAGAGAGAGAGAGAGAGAGGGAGAGGGAGAGAGGGAGAGCAAGAGGGAGAGAGAGAGATTGAGCAAGAGCAAGAGAGAAAAAGAACCCACCTACCGACAGAGATACATCTCTTGTGGCTCTTTTGCGTCGCGGCACCTGGGTACAGCGGCTAACGCATAACCGATTCTCACCCATTGATAACGTCTGCTCTTCGACTTTTTTTTGGCGGCTCATCCAGGAACGACGGCGCTGGAGAACGGCCCACCACCAACCCTTCCCCGACCCCGTATTTCTCCGTTTAACAGCTCTCGCCAACCGTCCGTGCGCCAACAACCGACGCGGACACGTCGGGGCGAAGGGAGTGGGTGGGCGCGGACGCGCACAATGTCTCAATTCCACTGCTGCCAATAAACCTCTTCTTCTACGCGCCGGGAATGCCCCGATGGCCCTTGTCGCGTCGTTCCCGCCGACCGGATACAACGAAGTCAGCTTTCAAGTTCCACGAGATTATGTATCGGAACGAGAGAAACATACTAATCGCTCACTCACCGTCATCGTTTATCATATTTCGCCCCCCCCCCCCGTCGATGCGTGGACACCGGGCTCGCAAGGTACGCTACTAGTGGAGCGATCGCAACGAAACAGCGAACCACCACACTATTGTCGACCAATCGTATCGCACCGTGTGGTATCGGTCGTCGACTCTGTACACCGTGGGAGAAGGAGATTCCTTTTTGGCTTTTCGCGTTTATGGTTGCCCTCGAACTATCGGGAAAAGTTTCTCGCGGGGAGGTCGATGCACACTCGGCAGCGTGTCCGTTGATCGCCGAGACGGGCTACTCGCTCAGGGGAAAATGGATTAGACTGAGTTGGTCCTTGTTCTAAAGCGCGTGTATTGTTTCGTAACATTCCATTCACTGGTTGCATCCGCGGTATACTTCGCGTCTCCGTCTTTGCTTTTTTTTATCTCTCTACGTAAATTCCATGGAATCGACGGCAGCCTGACTGGTGAAATGGACGAGCAAATCGTTATCGAATCTCGATCGATGAAATTACTTAGCTAGAAAACCGTTGTGTTTTATATAACTGACAATCCATAAGAGCGTACGCTCTTAGAGATACCTATGACAATGAGACTTTCGTAAGTTTTAAGTGGATTCCCGAATATCGTCCTTCTTTCACCGTGTAACGAGCACCGCTCTGGGCATCGGAGTTGTAATTTTTATTACGCGGTACTCCATTACGACATTATGAAACACTATCAATCAAAGGTGCTTCGGAACACTGAGGAAGACAATTTCTACGAGCTCTATATTTTTATTTAGAAAAGCGTACCAATCATCGTGACGTCCCATTTATCGCGCTGAACGTTTAATGAAAATTGCAACCTCTGATATTCATGAGAAAGTGACGCTTCCGTGGCGCAATCACAGCCGAGGTCGTTCGCTCTCCGAATCGCTACGCTCTATCGTGCCCCCTACGAGCGCGTGGCCAATCAAACAGAAACGATCGTTCTTCCCGCTCGCAAACAAACCGCTGCGAATTTCGGTGACGTGAACGGAAAAAACCTGGTAGGTACCGGTCGTAAAATCTCCGCGGCAGATCGTTCCGTAAGTTAGGTCACGCGATCGTTGGGCCGTGCTTTGGTGACGAACCAACGAAACCGTCTGAAAGATGAACACCTGGATAGGGGAGGAGAGCGCGATAGAAATACGGCCGTGCATCCAACGATGGGAAGGAGCTTCCGAGGTTTCTCTCTCCGTCAAAGTTTTTCGTAGCGAAGCGATTGATTTGTTGTGTTGATCGTCTTGGGCCAGGAAAGCATAGTCGAACACCGTCTCTAGTTACTTTTTTACCGCGCGGAAGCGCTCCCATCGGCCGGATGCAGCGACGCGACGGGGACACCCGAGACCTGCGAGCTCGGTGCACGTAACCGCACCGAACGATTACCGAAATAATCATGCCCCACACGGACGCAACCTCACACCGAGAACACTCCTACATACAGCACAGTCAGACACAGTCGATCTCATCGTACAGGCACACACGTGACACGATAGAAGTGAGAGCAAGTGAAAAAGGGCCGAGAGAGGTGGTCACGTGTCCCTCGATCTGCCGCGTGAAACCACTTAGATGATAGTATTATAAAAAACAAAAAAAAAATGGAAAAAAAAAACGGCGTGCCCCGTTCCACCCAGCCTCCCTCGCTACTAGAGTATTATCTTACCTTTATATAAGCGACATAGCAATTGAAATAATAATAATATTAATAATATATATATATTATATATATATAAATATAAACATAAATGAATAAATATATTATATATATATATATATGGTGTCAGGAAAAAGTCTGACGACAGTAAGAGGGATATGATATTTTATCGAGGAGATTTAGATTTTGTATTTTTCGCGCGTTTCGTCGACGGGACGGCGGGTGGTCGGGGGCAGCTGCGCGCGCCGGGAAAACAAATGAAATTATTGTAAGGAAATTATAAGGGAGAACAAAAAAGAAATGATGAAAATGAGTGGACGGAACGGCGCTTAAGGGAAACAAAACGTTTTAAGGACGGCGAATCGCGGGAACGCGCGAACCGGCTCTCCCAACATGGCTGAAGGAACGAGAACAAGGGAAAAGAGGAGCGGCGACCTCCCACCCCACCCCTCGGAGAAGCCGCTTCTCCCGCAAACCGTATTCTTTGAACCCTAGAGGAATAATCGAGTAATAACTCGCTCTTTCAAAGAAGGACTAAAAAGAAAAAAAAAACGAAAAAAAAATACGACGTATCTTTCACGCAGGGATCGACGACCCGTGTACATTTAGCTTTTCTTTGAAGAGTCGTAATTATATTCTCTATTATATTGCATTATCGTATCGCATAGATGTGTATATCGGACGCTGTATAATACGTGTCACTTTACCGCGGCCCTCTCGCGACTCGACAGCGCCGGGGGAGGAAGGACGACTCACGGTCTTTTCGTTCTCGTTCTTCCCACGCGATTTTTCATCCCCCTCCCCCCCCTCTTCTCTCGTCCTTCCTCGCGGACATTCGTCGCGGGCGAGCCTCGGCGACTCCGGGACGACGAAGGCTCCCGGACCGCGGGTGCTCGTCCCTCATTTAAAACGAGAGGGTGGCCGGTACGTGTCCCTATGTTCTGTGTTCTGTTTACTATTCTTCTTGTTTTCTTTTATTTCGTTTCGACGCCGCAAACGTCGCGTTATCGTTCGCGTTATCGTTCGCGTAATCGTGTTTCGAGAGGGAAAGGAAAAGAAGCTCGACAAACGATCTCGAACCGCTCCTGAGCGGAACGAATCGCGTGCCCCGAGAAACTTTTCGCGATCTTGCGGAAAGGAAAAGGCCGAGGAAACTATACTAGTAGCTGTTAAGCTGGAGCCAGAAGGGCCGTCCAAATTCGACGGCCCCTTTTGCGGCCCCTCCCCTTCCTTTTTTTTTATAATTATTTTCTTCTTTTTTTTTTTAATATTTATGCTGACTACGACTTCGATTTCGATTTCCTATACTTGATTTTACTCGTCTTCTTCGTCCACAATTCTCCCCTTGTTATATTTCTTGCACTTCGTCCTTTGTTTCGTTTCTTTTAATCGTCGAAACTTCTTGTCAATCGTTGCCATTTTAAAACGAAGATATGCTCAAGTCGCAGCTCCGAACAAGTCGAGGTATATTATTAATACATATTACATATAAAAAAATATATATATATTATATATTATACGCGTCATCCGGTGACGACGGATGACGGGAGAGAAAGAGGATATTTTTTCGATCGTTCGAGCCGCAGCTCTGTATAGCGGGTGTCTCGGTAGTTTCTCACCCAGACTCACCCCCTTCGTTCTATATTTTTTAATGTTTTTTTTTTAATTTTTTATTAGTTCGTTTTAGGTATCTTCGTTCGCCGTGCGTTTTCGTTTCGAACGCTCCCCCCATCAATCTCCGACCCCCGCGATCCCTCCAACCACCCTTTCGTTTCCCCCCCGTCGTGTCGTTTTCTTCGTTCGGGGGAATAAAAAAGAAAACTCTTCCTTCTTGAGAAAACAGTGCGTTCTTATCGCTGACCGGATAACCAGGAACATATAAATGAAAAGACACAGACTACACGTACACACGGACAGGCAGTCTCTCACGCAGACGTACGTTGATTTTGCACGCACGACCGCGCGTGCGCACGCGGGCTAAATTGAAAGAGACGCGCGATGATTACACGCGAGTGTATATTAATTATTTGTTACTATATTGAAGCATCACTCATCTCGGACACACACATACACGCATGAATACTTATCACTCGTATGAATACGATGAATTTATGCGGCCACGTACACGCGGACACCACAGATGCATTATGCGCAAGCTCAAACACTGAAAGACAGACACGCGCGTACGCAATCCAACGCGTATCCATCGTTACGACAACACCTGCACGAAAATAAGAAACACATACATACACGCGCACACGCACGGACAGACACACGAATAAAAAAAATCGTATATTTATATAAATATATATATATATATATATATGTATATATATATATATATATTATAATCGACGCTCGAGAGAGAAAGAGAGAGAGGTTTATTATATTTAAGTTCGAGGCAAAGTAAATTCTATATTTTTTCTATGTTAAGTATAAATTAGAGAGAGAGAGAGAGAAAAAGATGCGTAAAAGGTACGGTGATGACATAAACATATATATTATATTATTATATTATATTATATATATTATTATATTATTATTATATTATTATATTATATTATATTCTATATATATACATATAAACTATATTTATAGGTATTCTCTTTAGCATCTACGTTCCGAATATACGAGGACGCCGCCGCGCAGGTTATAATAATTAAACATAAAGGGAAAAAAAAGAACAAGGAAAACACGGTAGGCGTGCGCGTACATGCATATGTAGATCATGCCAGATAATCTTTCATTAACTTCGCTACATAAGTCTGATCTGATTCTCACGATTCGTGAGCAAACGGGGTGGGTGGATAGAGGGCGGAGAAAGGGGGATTGTGCAGGGAGGGTGGAACGGAAGGGGGAAGGTAAATGGAAGGGAGGGTTAACGGGCGGTGAAGCTAGCGTGGGTTTTCGCTCCTCTTGCGTTTTTTCTTTCTTCTTCTTCGTCGTCTTCTTCTTTTCGCCGGGGATTAACGAGCGATACGCCGCGGCTGGAATCCGTGCCTCACGCGTGGCACACGCTCGGTCGCGCGTGCTCGCGCCAGATTCCGGGCCGCGGCGGTACCACCGAGAAAAATACTCGGACTTAACGATCACGCGGAGGAAAGAGCCGAGAGCCCTGACCACGCGTCTAGCCCTGCGCTGTACGCTGGCGTCCACCCAAGCGTGCAGCCGCTAATGGTGGTGGTAAACGGGAGGGTGGCTGAAAATTTCCCGCGGCCAGTGGACAGCAGAGGATGGGAGAAAAGAAATGGGAGAGAATCGTGGAAAAGGGAGGAAAACTGTAGGGGCGGGGTTGCCAGAACTCGGAGCGCGTCAACTCGTCACCCAGCTCGCGAGCGAAACGCCGACACGCTCGGGCGAAACCCCGGAGAACGTTGTGTGCATGGAGAACGGAGTGTGAGCGCGATGCCGAAGCCTACGGACGATTTCCGGTAGACGTGGCTTCTTCGTGCTCCCGACCAGCCTGGAATTCGGGAGGCGAGCCACCAAGAACAGCTCGGAAAGCTCGCGATCACAGACGGTTTGCGTGCTCATCGTCGCGCAGGTGTCTCCCCCTCTCACGACGCGCGGTCTCGATGGACGGTACATCGGTGTCTCGGTCTCCACGAGCGCAGTAGGGCAAAAGAAATGGGGAAAGCTTGTCGAGAACCTCCGCTAGACTTTGGGACGACTCTGCTAGATGCAACGCTTAAACTTAAACGATTCAGGGGGTCGTCTTATGTGACGGCCGGTTTTTTTTTTCGCTTTTTCGGAGAATGTTTTTGACGATCCATGAAAACACAATATCTTGGAATTTGTACTACGTATTTATTAACATTTGAATAGTTATTCAGAATGTTTTGAAGTTAAATATGGAGTGGTATTGACTTTGCAGCTGAAGAAATGGCATATGCTTGGCCATTGTAGCCATTTTACAAGACCAATGTATTAATCGTCTTCTAAATTGGTTGGAACCCTTCGTTGAAAATAATCACAGCCAAAAAGCAGGCAATCTCAACAATCTTTGGGCCAGAAGGAAGGTGTTCCGGTGCAATGGTCCAGATGAGCGAATTGAGCGACTCATTGTTGTTTTGAATTTCCGCTCTCAAGCATCTGGTCAATAGATCGTCTGTTGATAAATCTTCGTGGATTGGTTTGATTACATTCTGCACTTGTTCTGATGAAAATCTCTTCCTTGAGCTTCTGCTTTGCGCCACTTACACCAACTGTTTTCACCTGCTGGACATTATTCGTGCTGTGGATTATTATCTGTAGAGCACTTGTGGTAGAATGTTGCCCATACCTCTTTTCAATTGCCAACCCATAATACTTCGTTAACTCGCCCTTGACTTTATCAGTTAATTTGCCTGATCCCTTGTCGTCAATCCCTTTATTGGGTTTTTTGGCAGTGCGGTGACGCGACTCCATCCTTTTTTCTACGTGCCCACCATATTTTTTTTTACTGACCGGACATTCTGTTTCGTATGGCTCAGCTTTCAAAATCCCATTAAAAGTTTTGAAATCACCGTCACCTATGTATGTAACGCATTTTACACAATATTTAGTTAGGAATCGTGAAGACATTGTGACGATAGCATCAATTTCCATTTTTCCTGAGCTGCCGGTGTGATTTATAGTGCATTCGTCCTGATGAGAGGCATGCCATTCCTCATAACTGATTGGATCACTCTCTGTTTTTATTTTCCACAAGTTGCATGCGCCACAAAAACTAATTATTACACACGTATCTAGAACTTTGTTCGAATATTTTCCAATCAATGTAGAGACACTAAACAAAGATGAAAATTCATGCTTTTTCTATGTGCCGTCTCCAGAAACTGTAAATTCATCTTCTGGCTTTCTGGCTTCTTTATTAAAATCTTTTTGCTGACAAAAATGAATGTACGTCTCGAAAATTTGTCGATTTAAAATCCACTACACTTTTACATTTTTTTTGCATATCACAGCTGTCGATATGGTGGAAAATACAGTTGCAAATTCCAAGATGTAGTATGCGAAATTTCAAGAAATTGCCACGTCGAATTCTTTAGTGTCTAAAAGCTTTTTCGCCGATGTTGAAGTAAAATCTGTACTTTGCTCGGCCGTGTACTGATTACCACGAAAAATATCGAATATTGAAAAATCCTTTTACTCCCATATTCTACAGATATCATAGAAGCAATTTAGCAAAAAAAATTTGATTTTTTGGACCTATCACACCAGACGACCCCCTTGAACTTAAACGATTAAACGACGCGCGTCAGGCAGCCTTTACTTTGGCCGAGGTTCCGACATAATCGTGGCAGGGTATCGGCGTCATCGTTCCCCGCGATCGTCATCACTCGTCGCCTTCGTGCACGCGTACGCGCTCAATCCGGTTCACCCGCTTGTACAACCCCACCGATAACGCTGTCGCCGATCGCCGCTCTGTCCGTCCCGCGTTTCGATCGTTCTAGTCGCGACCAGGACGGGCGGAAACGCGCCCACCAACACCATTCACCGCCACCGATTCGCCGAGGATCCAGGAAGAACTGATCGCGACACCCCGATACCCCGTTCTTCCATCGCGTCGAGTCGCGTGCCAGGGTGCGACGATCGCCGGCCCACCCTCCTCGAGGAATCGTATTTCGCGCGGCAATCGAGCGGGCGCGCGTTGTTCTTCCTCTCCAGTCTGCACCGTGGTCGATTACCTGCTGATCGACACGCAAGACTTCCGTGTATATCGTGGCCACAGCGGAAGGAAGATATGCAGTGCCATACGTGAATCAAAATGTCTATACTCTTCTTCGTCGATCTGTAACGATCTCGTCTAGGTTACCTCCGCACCGGTCGGATGGTTAGCTTAGTGTCTATCTTCGTTCGGGTCTCGGATAACTTCCGTTCGAATAACTACACTTGTACGACACACCCACCGCGCTCGCGAATCAATCGTCTCGATGAGGCACTCAACGAGGAGGAGGCTCACCGACATCCGAATCGATCGACGGAGGTGGACAAGTTTACCTGGGGGAACGATCGTCGCGTATCGTCTTCCGGGGTGGCGGTGTTTACCCGCGGATCGCCGCGAGCCGCCGACGTCGCCTGACCTTTCAGTTCCTTTCTTCATTTAACGCTGGATCGCGTCCAGTAGTAGCGGCCAACGATGTGTCAGACACAGGGTACTCCTAGCAAACCTGCGGCGTGGTCTTTCTCCATTGTCTTTCCACTCGATATTCTGTTTTTTCCTTTCTTTCTTTTCTGTCTCATTTCAAATTGTTTATGCGCTTTCGAGAGTATGTGTGTGAGAGAGAAGGAGGGAGGGAGAGAGAGAGAGGGAGAGAGAGAGAGAGAGAGAGAGAGAGAGAGAGAGAGAGAGAGAGAGAGAGAGAGAGAGAGAGAGAGAGAGAGAGAGAGTTTTTATCTATAAGTAAATTATGTAAATGGATATATATATATTATATATATTTTTATAAATATCGCAAGGTAGCGTACGTATATTATTGTATTGTTATTTAATCTATTTTTTTCGTTGTTTTATATGAACGTATTAAAGTCTTATTTTTTTATCGAGCAAAAAAGGTGAAGTGTATTAAAAGTATATTGGAAAATTGATTATTGTTTTATTAATTGTTTCTCTCGCCGCGACGCCCAACTCGACACGATTCTTTACCTTGTTTTCTTTTCTCTCTTTTTCGCGCTTTCCACGCTCACGCACGCGTCTTAGGTCCTCGCGTGTGACCGTCGCGCGGAAACCAGCGTCCCGAGGCTTCCGCGGAGGTAGCAGTTATCGTTGCGCGATCGCTGGAAAGTCGTAAAAAGAAAGGCGTGGGGGCACGGGACCCGGCATTAACGCGGCGCGTGGTCTAACGCCTGAATCTCCTAATTTCGTCGGCGACCGATGGTTTACGACCGCGCCGGCACCACTCCGGATGGGTCTCAGATCGATAAGGGACGAGGAGTCTGACACATTTCGCCAGCTTAGGAGGGTCCGAAATCGAGCGCCAAAGAATAGCAGAGCACGTCGGTGGATCGTTCGATCCGGGATTACGTTGTTCCGGTGATCGATGCGCGATCGATTCGCGAGCTTCCTTCGCGACTCGGCGCACGAGGGACGAGAGCGAGTACCTCTCCACATTCAATCGCAACGAACACGCGTATCCCCCCCCCCCCCCCCCGAGCGAGCAAGCGTGCTGTGTATCCTCGTAGCGCGTTCATCCGTAGGAGGCATTTTTACCACTATAAATAACGTATAAATGGATAAAGCGTCTATAAGGTTAACTAATCGTAATCGTATTAAAGCGTAATGTATTAATGATTATTGATATAGCCATTGGCTGTGACCGATAACTGCCATTTTCGTAAAAGCAAACGACGAGGCGAGAAAAGGGACACGAGTCCTTTGGCGCGTCACGCGCGTTTCGTCGAGGATTAACGAATAGATCGCACGCGTACCACACGAGCACGTACACATGCACACACACCTACACACACCGTATATACACGGGCACGCGACGCAGGCCGAGGTGAAGAACGACGATGGGATGACGCGTTGTAGTGGCGCGAGCTCGGGGACGATCGGGATAACGAGAGCGCGAGAAAAGAGATAGGGGACTTGGGGGGACGGTTTCGCGTGATCGAGGGGAGATCGTGGGGTAGGACACAGCCGCGAACAGAGCATTCTCCTTGCCCGTCGAATTCTTCGCCCCCATCCACTCCCCCCAACCCCCCTCAAACCCCACCCCTATGCCGCGAATTCCGCGAGCGAGCCGGGCGCTGTTTTAGGGCGCGAACGCTTAAAACAAGGGAGAGACATAAGATTGACGAACCGAGGGTGAAACGGCAACGCGAGAAATCGAGAGTATTTGCCAGGACACGTACACCCACACGACGATACATATCTCAAAGAATAATAACTAATCGTTAAGGGAGAATTCTAGAAGTATAGTAGGCAACAGAGTAATAAGGGGTTAATCTAAAACGAAAGGGGAGGAAAAAAAAGGAAAGAAAATAATGATGCAGGTTAATAAATTTAATTGTAGGTATATCGAATCTTATATATATATATCTATATATAGATGCATATATATATGGAAATATATGAATATATAGTATATATTATAGAAGAAGAGAGAAAAATAGATGATCGTTGTTGCTTAATTTGCCTCTATTTACTATATTATTGTATTCTATTGGATATCTATATTCGATTATTATTATTACCAATTATATTCTTATCATTACCATTATTATCACTATTATTGGAATTATAATGATTATTATTGCTCTATATTTAATATATACATGTATAATTCTCGCGTATTTCTGCTTGCGCGTAGCGGGTCGCTTTAACCGGTTCCGACTCATCTCGCGAATTCCACCTGTTCGCGTTTTTCTTCATATCGTTTCGTTACCCTCGCGCTTACTGTCCTTCGCAATCTGTCTTTCGCGTTTTTTTTTTCACCACCCGTTTCATTTACGACCCCCCATCCCGTTGCAAGCACTGTCGATCGACGGGATGGATAGTGATTGGATATGAGTGAGACCGTTCGAATATATCTAATATATTATATACATATTATATATATATATATGTCTATATATAAATAAATATTATATTGTACGTACGCGCGTTTGTATGTCGCGAACGAGGGCACACGCTTTCGAGGGTGCGGCGAAACTCGCTTTGGTACCATTCTACGTCGATCGATCCCTTCTTCCAGAGGGAGGCATCTGTTCGAACGCGCCCTCGAACGTTTCGCCGCACAATTACTTACTCGACTACTTATCTATATAATACTTAATTTACTGTAAAGGACGAACGAGAAGCGTAGCTGTCGTCGCGCGAGCTCCAGCGAGTTGTGCGCGGTCACGAGAGGGTGCACGCGTTCGCGGCACAGAAGTCGCATGGTCCTCGATCCACCGGGATGACCGCGACGTCGATCGCGTTACCGTCGTTCTTCCAGCACCATCGTCTGGCTACCAACCCCCCCCCCCCCCCCCCCCCCGCCTTTCGAACCTGTTCGCGTACGCTCGCGCACGTGGACACGGCTCGCTCTGATGGATCTCCGCTCGTAGGGCTTCTTGCATAGGAGCTAGTGCTTCGCGACTGGCGCTCGGGCGATGCCGAAAGACGAGGCCTGGCGTTGCAGTATTTTTTAAAATAAATCACTTCGATGATAGCGAACTCGTTAGGGTAGAAACAGGGGAGTAGGGTAGAGATAGGGGTGCGGGGGAAACCGATCGCGTAAATTCGGGAGGATCCGGTCTGCGATCCTCCGGAGGAGTTGCTGTTTAACCAAAAGTACGCTTAATCGATGAATCACGTGGAGTGAGAGTTTTAGCGGATTTTATAGAGTGTTCTGGAACGTGCACGGAACGGTTCGCAGGGGAACGGTGGGATCTCGTGTTGGTAGCCAACGGAGATAGAGCCAGTAGGTATCGCGCGGTTTCTTCGAGACGCGGCTACGTTCAATTGGTCAGCCCACAATCTCGATCTCAGCACGAAAGAGAAATCGAAAAGCACGCGGACGTGTCGAGCTCCTTTACGTAGGACGCGAGCTCTTTCGAGTTTTAGCATTCGCGTACATCGACCCTCGTTCCCTTTTATTCTTCTTCTTAAGTTCCTACGCCATTGCTGCGATTCCGAGTCCACCCCTCCGCTTCGTTATTGCGCCGTTCCCCCGATCTGACGGGGGATCGTTGGCGTTCCTTCACCTTTTTACCATTGTTCCGTTTTCGTATTTGTAAGATATATATACGTTTCGAGAGATTTTTTATCGAAACGGCGTATTCATGGGCATCGATGTCGAGGGGGATGCTGCAGATGCAACGAGATACACGGTCCTCCTTTCCTTAGAAGGGGAGGAAGCATTTTTAGGCAATAGGGGTGTGCGTGTGCGTATGTGCGTGCGGGGGCGTGTGCTCGTTTGGAGGAAGATTTCCCGCCGACGCGACGCGACGCGACCTGAGGGTGGCAACCCCTCCGAGACTAGGGAATCAGTATTTCACAAAAAAAAAAACTATATTATAAATAAATGTAAATGTATATTATATTAATATTATTATCACTATCACTGTCGTGCAACACTGAAGACGGGAGGGGCAGTGTTTCCTCGATTCGTCGAGGAGATTGGAGGGGTCTAGCGAGGCGAAAGTTGAGGGTTGACCCGAGCGGAGAGAAGTGTCACGACATTTCCGACTGACAGACCGAAAAGACACGCGAAACAAATCGAAAAAATTAAAAAAAAAAAAGGAGAGAAAAACGGAGAGACAGAAAATTGAGGTTTCGTGGGGCGGACTGGGTTGGGGTGGGACGCGCATAAGGGGGTTGGGACAGTGAGGAACGAACAGTACTACTGGAGTGATACCGAAAATCCTTCTAAACTACTCTCCGGCGATCGTATTCGCGGAGATGCATGTAAACGTATAACGTATTATCATAGTTATCGCATTATTACGATTATGATTATATATTATAGATAGATATATATATATATATATGAATATATTGAATGTTGTGCTTAGTATTCTTTCGAGATGCCCCTGCGTAGGCGACGAGCAAGGGGCAAACGGAGAGAGAGATAAAGAAGTAAAAAAAAAACACACACATACACAATTGCTAAACTGAGAATCTTAATATATGTAGCGAGGAGTATTTTATATTCCATATTTTATTAACGTCAATGTATTTATCGACATTATTATGATTATTATTACTAATATTGTATTCAATATCAGATCGTATCTATTATTGACTAGATGAACGGAAGAAAATGTATTTTCATCGGGGCACTGGTATGTGTTAAAATTTCGCCGACCTGAGTCGGTGGTTCTGTGGATGGTTCTTCGAGGTGTTTTCTTCGCCAGGGACGTCACAGATCGGGCATCGAACAATCGGAACGCGCGTACCCAGGTCTCGCAGTTTCCTCGGTAATCCGCGTGCACAGTCTGTTCGCAGTCTTCGTCAACGATCATTGATCGGACCGACAGGGAACGAAGAGGGACAAGGTGTTTGGGTCGTCGGGAGTAGTGGGAAGAAAAGTATCGCTGTTGTGTCCTCCGACTCGGTTTCCGGTTCCTCCACCCCCTTTCTACGTTGCTCGCCTCTTCGTCGACCGATTCATTCCCCCCGTTTCCGTTCTTCTTTCTCTATCGTCTGTTTCCCTTCTTCTCAGAGGTATCGTCGTTCCGCGAATGAAATGTCACAAATTCGAACTCGGTGACTTTGGCACCGGAAGTCACGGAGCCGTCACTGAAACACCTAGGAAGCCGAGAGATCCTTCTGGATCTTTTTCCTCCACTCCTTCGTAGGTTTCACTGTCACCCGTTCAATGAGTCACACCAGCCACGACCCCCTAATTCCCCGTTATGCCAGCTTTTGCCTCTTCGTTCGAGGCGCACAGATCGCGCACCATCAACTATACGCGAGGAAATAAGAAACAGAGCGGTCGGATGGTCAAGTGGCGTGTCATTGAGAAGCCGGTTTACTTTGGTCCGACGAATTCGCGCGAGGCAAAGGGTACAGAGCTGCGCGACACCGGGGCAGAGAGTCAGTCGAGTTCTTACGCCCTTCGGCGGAAACGGTGTCGCGAATCTAGGCGCAGGGCTTCGTTGGGCAATGCTCGATGAAGTTGGGCAGTGAGAAAGGGGGGAGAGGAGATGTGGAAGGTGTGGTTGGCGCAACGGCGAGGAAACGTGTCGCGTGCTATCGGTCCACGGCGATCGGCCGCCTCGCTCTGATAACTGTAATTAATCTCGTAACGATGTCAACTGAACCAGCAATAATCCCCTCGTGAGCCGATACACCGTGGTCGAGGAACGAGCCAGGGAAGATTCCGCTCCTGCTCGGAGCGGCACGACCTGAACTTCTCCCATTTCTCATCTTTGGTAATCAGCTCACGCGTTATCCTCTCGTTGCCTGTTCCTCGACGTAGACGTCGCGTGGTTGCGCACATACTCGTCGTCGTTGCAGCAAATCACGCGTCAAAAGCCACACGGAAACACACACACGCGCACGCATGACGCACGTACAGATCTCGACACACAGGAGCACGGAGGACAGAGAATATTGTGTATCTATACTAGTTAACGACGATATGGTTATAGATCTAGTATCAGGATTATTCGACGCATAGTTGTAACCGTAGTGACCACAGGGCCGTAACTAACACGGAGGAAGAATGAGAGAGAAAAGAGGAAGAGACAGAGAGAGAGAGAGAGAGAGAGAAATTATGATTCACGCGAAAGTTATTTTTGAGGGTGTGTGAGAGGCACGTCGAGACAGACAGGGAGAGGCAAGGTTTCGGACGAGAAGGAGCAAGAAATTTAATCATGGGGCGAGCGAATGCGAGTGAGAAAAGGAGAGAATGAATGGAGCAGAAAAAAATAGAAAATATAATAGAGAAGCTACGAGTTTATTATTTTCTATATTTTTTTATGTAATTTTACGGACACGCGATAATATATTATTATTATTATTATTATTATTATTATTATTAATTATTATTACGAATATTTTAATATATAATATGATTTTCATAGATCGTGTACTTATGTTTTTCTCCCTGTGTTCTCGTCTGGTTGTTTCGAAAAGTCTTTGTGTTTGATCTAATTGGTTGTAAAAAAACTGCGAAACGTGATGAAAAAAGTATAAAGAGATTCTCATGTATTATACATATACGCATGTTATATATATCGCATATATTATTATGTATCATCATCGTCGCTCGGTTCTCTCGCATTGATTCGCTTGTGGTTGATTATTATTTTTCGTTATTCTTTATATCACGATCGAGCCGAGGGAGTGCAAATGAAAATAGCAAGAGGAGAAAATCAAACACATATGTCAGATGCAACAACCCGACCATCCTATTTTGAATTATTATATTAGACAGAATATTTTATGATTATCATTATAATTATTATTACAATTATTATTATTATTAAGTTTATCGCTGTCATTACAATTAATATATATATTATTGTCACTGATATTATAGTTATTACTATGCATATTATTAACGCCTGCGAGAGCAATTAACTATCGATAACGATTATTACTGTTCACGGTAAGAACCGAGCTACTTATCGAAAATGCATATTTTATCCCGTAATATATTTTTGTCGGATGATTTTTTATATTTATATAATATATATACGATAATATATATATTATTATTATTATTATTACATATATATATGTATATATATGTGTGTGTATATATATATATATATATATATGTATATATATATGTATATATGCATATATATATGTATATATATATATCTCTTTTGCGAAAGAGCATTCTCGAAGATAATCTTTGTATGTCGCGCGATAGCCCGAGACACGGCGTATGTCAATTTCAAGGTGCATCGCCGACGTCGTACCCCGTCGGCTGCAATCCTACTTCCAAAATCGTTTATTTTTATATATGATGCGACTAAGAAACTTGTGTTCTCTCCTGTTCTTTTGATTAGAACGAGCGGCAAACCGACGTCGCGACTTTCCTTTATATATCGAAAGAGTTCGAATTGCGAACGAAACGATTAATCACGATCTCCCGAACGAACAAAACGCAAAGGAAAAATGAAACAAGCAAAAGAAATTGATATTGTGGTCTAATGTAAGAATTCCTACGAAGCGGTACCAAATATTTTATTAAAAAAAAAAAGCGAAAAAGAAGACGCGAACAATGAAAGAGGCAAAGGATCTATAAGAAAAATGATAAAGAAAAACGAAGCAGATCATACGAACAGCCAGCAAAAGCAAGAAAAACACGTATACACACATGCATACACCTATACTGGAAACGAGTTTATAATAAAATGTTACGTGATTTTTATACATCGACTTTTAATTTCTCTCATTTTTTTTCTTTCGCGCGTCTTGCGTTTCCCGGACTCTTTCACTTCTCCTCTCTTCATTCTATGCTTCTGCACGGTGCGTGTACGCCCCCGCATCGCGGGATATTAAAACTGATACCCGAATCGAGACACAAAGAGATCACGTCCACGTTTCATAGCTATCATTTGCATTCGCATTCGCGTTCAATCTCTCTTTATAGTCCGTGATTTTACAAACGGGATCCTCGCGGAATATTGAAACGCCGATCAGCGGGAGCAGGGGGTCGAAAACATGCCACCTCTCAATTGCACATTTTTCATTCCGCGGCAATTTGCTTTCATTCTCTCAACCTGCGAACGCTCAATCGCGTTGTTTCGAATTTTATTAATTATCTAGCCAGCTCGGAAACGATTAATCATAATGTCACGGGGAGGTGAGGGAGGCGGAGCCACGTGGATCTCGTACTCGTCGACACGGTCCCGAGGGTAAGCGTGCTCGCGTCGAATTAGAAAATTGTTTTCTCCGCAATTCCATTAATTACGTCGAAGTGCGTTGATTTCCTAAT
Organism: Andrena dorsata; assembly: GCA_929108735.1. NCBI lineage: Eukaryota > Metazoa > Arthropoda > Insecta > Hymenoptera > Andrenidae > Andrena > Andrena dorsata. The sequence goes on along the minus strand of OV815488.1, from coordinate 76,184,628 downwards.
AAGTGATCGTAACACCTCGAAGGGAGGGAAACTACGACCACGTGGTTCATAGATTCACCCACACAGTAGTAGAGGTGGGGATTACATTTTCATATCGAATCTCTACCATCAATCTGCATATTGTTTTTACTGCACGTTTATCGGGCTTGCGTAGGTTGTTAATTAAATCGTTGCCCTCTGAAAGATCACCGTTTCGTGGGGGCGTTGGGATACTCTAGCTCTACACTGACTCATACATTCTCCGTTGCCCGTTTAAACTCTTCTTATCCAGTCTCGAAACACTTGAATCGCACCGCTCCTAATTTTATTAACGACATTGATGCTACTCGAAGGGGGTTGAGGGTGAAGAAGAGGAATTAGGGCCACGTGGTTTTCGCATTCGTCGACACGATCCTGGGGGGTCGCGTGTCTCCGCCGACCAATGACCGGACGCGTGGCACAGGAGCGTGCCGTGAAAATCTGTCCACGGCCCCCGAAGCGGATCGGACGCAAGGGCTGTTGCCCGTTGGGATGGCAACGTCGCATTGCAGCGTTGGGGCTGCGGTCGATGCCGTCGTCGTGATGGTGGCGGCGTGTCAGGCTGCGAGGTTGCCGTTCCTCGTCACGTTTCCAACCCCCCCCCCCCCAGCCATATCTCTCTCGTTCTCTATTTTTTTTTTTCGCGAAACCACCCTCCCCCATTTAAGTTTCCTCCTTCTAGTCGCGCCTCCGTCGGCCAGAAAAGCGTGACCGGCCCGCGATCAGAATAAACCATCATGGAAATCGAAAGTTATTAATAACCGTGCCTCGCAGCGGTGTGTTTGACCTCGCCGAGTTCGAAAGTGGGTGGCTTACACTCTGAAACGATGCCAAGGAGACTCGGTAGACCCCTATTCGTCGCTTTTGCAAACCGTTCGTTTTCCCATTGGCTCGCGATGTTGCGTCGGCACCGAGAAAATTGCCACGCGAAGTTGTAGCAAACACGAAGGAGCGCATAGGTATACTTCAACTACTGTCTCATTATACCGACAGCTCCGCGCTCCAAGCGAACACCCCTGCCGAGAGCGCTAGTACTGCGACTGCGGTCAGGCTGTCCATCCCTACGCCACTGCATTCCCAGATTTCCCCCTCAGTTCTTGACTTCGTTCAAACAAGCCTCTGAACAGCGGCAGCTTTGGGTGCCTTCTCCCACGAATATCGTCCATCGGGAGGGACATTGAAATTGTCACCCGGACACCTCTTCGTCTCTACGCCACTGCGTCAATAGATTTCCATGGTAGCTACCCCCTAAGAGAACTGCCACTTCTGGGTCCATTCTCATGGAAATGGTCTGTCGATGGCGAGGTGGCAAGCACCGCGAACCAGGACCCCCATTGCCCATGCCGCTGCATTGGCGCAGGGCCGTCGGTGGCCCAAATGGGACCACAGAGACCACAAAGACCATACGGAGCGGAACTAAAACGCAAGGTTTTCGAGTCGTACGCCGTTGCAGCGATTCGAACGACCCGGTAGCAGCGCTGTTCCGTCGAACATGACCGGCCCGCTCACCCCATCGGCTATCCCTCTTTCTCGCTTTGCCACCCCCGAGCTTCGACTTTGTGCTCTCCAGCAGCCTCCGTTGCTCCGCAGTAGATCGATAACGGCAACCGCGCTCTAGCGCTCGCAACGACTCGCTCTCTGATATATGTAGAAGCAGGCACACGTTGCTGGAAAATCGCAGAGAACGCTTCTCCCCCGTCACCCCCCCCCCCCCCGTCGACAGGGGTTGAAGGGAAAAGAGACGCGGATATAGAACGGGGGAAGTGAAACGGAGACGCGTGATTCTAACATCTCGAGGCCACTCTCAGGGCTGTAGCCGTCTATCAACCGAGCCCAGCTTTCCTCGTCTTCCTCTTTTTCCCTTCGCCATCGTCGAACTAAATTACCAGTGAAATTCTCCCCGTGGCCTCGTTGCGTAAGAGAGAAAACAAGACTGAAGTGGTATTTTCGAGTTGAGGCGCGCTAGGTGATTAATGTCGTTATTTGAACGGAGACCAATGCACTCGTTTCATATATGCCTGATTGTAGGGACAACAACTTTTCTTCTTCACAATTGAAATTTACCAACTAGCATCCCTTCCTCAGGGAAGACCATCGAACGCTCCCTTTCTCGTACAAGCCATATGCACCGGTAATCACCCAATCCATCTTCGTCTATCTAATAATGTTCAGTCTTACTCCAGCGGCCGTCTCCAATTCAACATCGCCAGCTGATAAATATTTCATAAAGGCTGATCCAAGACGAACAACAGTACTATGCCGCAGCCCTTGCGCGAGGATGCCAAAAACGCTTCTCTCCGATCAGTTTGAAATAAGGGGTCGCAGAGGAGCCATAGGCTTAGGCGTAAAGTAAGAGAAAAAAGTCGCCTGCCGGTGTCATAAAATTTTCAGCGCCACCCATAGGCGTACGGATAAGATTTCGGAGCTTCTTAGGGTTTCAATTTTCCGCGCGTCGGTCGTCGCCGCCAGTTGAAGAGGCGCTACAGATGTACATCGATAATTCAACGGTTGGTTCTACGTCCTCTTTTCTTCGCCTTACTCATTAGAATGCGACCGCAGGGTGTCTATGCTTGGTTTTCAAGGTCCGTGGGGCGGGTCAGCGTCATGACGCGGTTCCGCGACGCTCGATCTGGATCGTGCGACGATCCGAGGGAAGCCTTAAAACCACCGCTGGTCTCTCCCTCGCGAAACCGCTAATCGCGATCTCACGGATACCTTACAGATATTCGTTTATTAACGGAATCTATTTTTACTGCTGCGGGGGACGAATGTGGTTCGCGTATCGCCAGGCGAAGCCTCGGTTAACGTGGAGGGTGCGTGGAGACTTGGATCACTCGGGCTTTCTTCTTTCTCTGTTAACCTTTGATAACTGTGGCGTTGTTGTAGTTCATCGGCGATCGATCCGTCTCTACAGCCCCTTGCAGGTTCAGCCGCGTTTTTTCTTTCTGCTTCTGCTTTAAGGTCGCGCAATGTTGTTGGTTCGCCGGCAGGGGAACTGTATAGGGTGTAACTGTTTTGCGAGGACTAGTAAATGCTGCCCCGTCCCTTCCTCCCCGCTACACCGCGAGCCCCCGTTTATTTGCCCCCCTTTCTTTCCCCCTTCGTTCCACCGTTTCTTCTCTCGCTGGGCCTCGGCCGCTCTTCTCTGTCGTCGTCGTCGATCCTCTCTTTCTCTCTCCTCTTTCGGTCGATAGCTCGTGGGGGTCGCGGAGACGCGGCGACGCCCTGCCCGACCACCCTCTTACAACTTCCCAGAGGTGCTCAATCTCGATCGGGATCGACGATTCACGATCACTGGCGTGGTTACTACGGTCTGTGGACAAGTAATCCGGACAGTGGCTGAACGGTTGCGTGTAATCTCCTCGCTTTCGAGAGTCACGAAGGAAAGGTCTCGGGTTTCAAGGTGCTCCAAGTCATCTTCGACCACTTTCTCAGACATCTGCCCGTAAAGTGGGTCTCTTTTAGTATCTGCATAAGGACGCTTTGAGGATGTTGCTTCTGGAAATAAATCTCGGGACGCGTTCGTAAAACGTATCGTTGTTTGGAGTGCATTAAACTACTTGCTGGCGCAAAGCTCGTCGCCCGTAGGGGTTCTCAGCCGAGGCTCGCTGAGGAGGGTTGCATCCATGTGGGTTAATTATGCCCCGCATGTGTCAGACGATTTTCTAGTTTATTTATACTTTACGCAGTAGCTGGGAGTTGAGAGTGGAATCGCTAGGTTCCACCGAAAGGGGGTAAATAGAGTTGTAGCGTTCGCAGGAGACCCCGATTTGTTTCTGCTATTTTCGGTCCACGTTTGCAGCGATGTTTCGATGTTTAATTCGTGGCTCGATGTCGCGTATTTATGTTGCGATGTGTTTTCAACGATGTGCAATGTTTACGAAGTAAATAGACGGGCATTTTTTTCAGCGCAGGTGCTACTGAACGTTGAGCGAACAGAAAGAGGGTCGCCCACCCCTAACCGCGGCCGCCCCGTCGAAGATAAATCGATTTTTTTTCTAGTTTGTCATAATTAATCTTCGTGTTGCACGGTTCACGCGAGTCGTTTGATATCGAATCGTTTACACCGACCTTTCTTTCTATCCACAACGTTTATCCCGTTTCACTGTACGTTGCGGTTACGTGCACGCGACTCGTTTGAATTTCTTGCTTACGGGGGATCACGCACCTGCCCGCAATGTGCACACCGACTGCATCGTTGTCCAAATTCCGTGAAGAAATGAGAAACGAGTGAAAGGATAAATGCATACAAATGTAGACGCGTAGACATATACATATATGAAGCGATCTAATCGAACGGGAAGGATAGATCGGCGGGGATTCGCGATCTCGTCGACGGTTTTAGAGTTTAAACGTTGGAAACATTCACGAGCATTACTAGGTATTAGGTTAGTATCCTCGAATAACGGCGGTTCGTTTTTAATCGACGCTAGGATTAAATCGCACGTGGTTCGGAGCCAAAAAGGAAAAATAAGAGACAGAAATTCGTAAACGTAGCTGGCAGCTACTCTGCCAGAGATATCTGAAAGGTGTGAGGAGAAAGACAGAAATTTAACATAAGCAAATATATGAATATATATTAATTAAAAATGAATATATATGAATATAAATATAAAACAAGAAATATATATTAAAAATTTGCGTATTATAAATGTAAGTTATAAGATGCGCATTACATAGATATATATATTATGATTATCATTATTATTATTGCAGCATGATTATTATTATTATTATTTTTCTTATTCTTCTTCTTATTATTATAGTATAGAGCCACGACCCCTGGTGAAAACGAGGATTTTTCTATTTTATTATCTTAACGATACTAGACGGTAGTAGGTACCTACATTTTGTCTAAGCTACGCATTCTTGAGGCACAGAAAATTGGGAGAAAAAGTGAGAGAGGGAGATGAACGCACGTTTAATATTAGGGACTTGCACTTGTCGAGTGATAAATAAAAAAACAAAGAAGGGACACACGAACTCGAAGCGTAGGCGACGCGCAAAACGTGTGCACGCACGTTAAACTCACACACTCTCACACACCGACAGGCGCGTGACCACGCGTATCTATGTAAGATGTGTCGATCCAAAATGCATCTACACGTACGTATACGTACAGCATACATTCTGTATAAATATTCACGTAGCCGTGCTGAGGATGAGGCGTGAACGCGCAAGTCGCGATTGTTCCGCGACCGACGACTTTTAGAAACGAAAAGAAACGAAGAAAAGTAATCGACGCTAAAATCGGGATTAGTCGATGGCTCAACGGATGCAGAGGGGGGGGGGGGGAGCGTGGATGATGAGATGGGGAAAAGAAAGGAATGGTTCGATTGGGAAGCAGATACGCTGGATTCGGAGTGATAATCAGAATAGAAAGAGGATAATAATTATGAGGGAGGAGGACACGGAGAGAGAGAGAGAGAGAGAGAGAGAGAGAGAGAGAGAGAATGCGACGACACGGAGCACGTGATAAAGAATAATTAATTTTATACTTTTTCGTGAACGTTGCGAAATGCTCAAACAAACAAACAAATAAGGAGAGAAAAAAAGAATGATGAGAAAAATCTTATCTATGGTAATTAATAAACTGGCGCGTGTGGCTCATTTAAAATTTGTGCACGTGATTCGCGTTGGGCTCAAATCGATCGGACCGGGATCGTCGGCATTTGGGAAGCGTCTCGACGAACGATCGCAAGTTGCAGCGAGCTATCGCGAACGGGGGAACGAATCCAAATTTCCGATTCCGAAAGCAGCGCGCGTATAGAAACGAAACTTACTCGAAACGTGTGGAGCAAGCCTCCTCGTCGCCATGGCGGTCAAGATTCCCCGTTCAAGCGACTCTACTCGCGAGAGAACGCAGCAAAACGGAGTTGGTCACGCGATACTCCGATTCTGCCGACCCTACAAACGCACAAAAAAAACAAATGAAATTATAAAATGCTGGGCGAGTATGATGTGGCAGCGCGTTGGATGAGGCACGTTCACAACGAGCCTGATTAACGAACAAATGAAGCACAGAGGTGTATCGAGAAGAAGACTTCCGTGGAACGTTCGTCGAGCTGCTTCCGCGTTGACGGTCCAAGATAAACAAGAAAACGAGAACGAAGAAGATAGTTGCAGAGGGAAGAGAACGAATGAGTAATCGAAGGGAGAAACGATATGGAATGGAGGCTACGAGGGAGGAGAAGGAAGAAGGAACCGGAGGAAAAGATGAGAAATTATTAATACAAAATATTAATACCTAAATGCCCGGTTTATTTTTATATTTATTTTTCGATCTATGAAACGTTATAAAAGTTTAAAAGTAATATTTAAATCTAAATATATATGACGATAAATATTATATACTTACGCTCTGTGTATGATATATAAATATATATATATTATATTACTATTATATTGATAATAATGATGGATGAATTAAGTATTATCCAGGAGCGCACCGTACAGTAACTGGTACGGTGCCATTACAGATTGATATTATAATCGTGTAAACGTTCCCCTCCCCCTCCCCCATCGAGTAACGTTAACGGACAAAAATGCCCCACCCCGCGTTACACCCACCCCTTTCGACGAATCTACAATCCCCCAACCCCCTTTAACTCGTAATATTAACCCCTTAAGTGCGAATTATAGAGAACATCGACCCGCTCGTGTAACATTCCCGACGTAAAACTGTATTTGTAGATGAAAGGATCCTAGTTGCCGTAAAGGACAGGTACCATATATACATATATATGCATACATACATATACATATATATTTATATCAATGTAGCGTGGTTAATCTTTGAAAATGAAGAACGCGTATGATGTGTGGCACCGTAGGTTTATTAATTAACGTGATTACTATTAGGGGACGTCCTTCCAGTGGTCGATCAGCAGCGTCGTAGAGCAATAAAGAAGCGTTGCAAGGCGTTGGAAAAGAAACCGTTCTAAAGAGATTCACCGAATTCCTATAGCGATTGCATCCAATTCATTTTCGATCATCGGTTCTTCAAGTCGAACGGTAACCCCTATCGCCTCAGTTCATCCGAAGTCTCATACCTCCTTGATCCTTCAATCTGGTTGAATCGCAGATCTGCGAGTTTCTCGTTTTCCATATTCCGTGATCTCCGAGGCCCCGATCTAACCCGCTCCGTCGACATAGGTATCCCTATCGCCCTAAAATCCTAAATCCACGAATCACACGGGCGGACTCGCGAGTCCACGCTCCAGCATCCGATCGTTCCGAGACTCGCCCCGATCCCGTTCCCAAAAGCCAGCCATCGCGTCGACGATTCGGGATTCTTTTCCAATCGCCGGGCTCGTCGCCGTCGTCATTAATCGGCGGTACGGTCGATCCGCCGAGGTTCGCCGGTGGCTGGTTTCGCCGAACAACGAGGGAAGCCAGCCGTGAAACGAACGCCGCGGAAACTCCGCGGGGGAACGGGGCCTGGAACGGCTGGAATTCGTCTACCGATAAATCCGCTCGTCGCTCGGCCAGAACCGGAATGACGGCGGCTGAGTGGCCAGGAAACCGGGCCATCCACGGCGTTCGGTACACACTTTTCCGCCACTTGACTCGATTTCCGTCCCGGTCGCCGTCGCTCGCGCCGATCCCGCGCCGGACGATCGGCCGGCGGCGCGGCGAGAGGGAGAGAGGCGCGGGGGAGAAGCGACCGGAGCGAGACGGAGCGCCTCAAAGGGATGCTGCGACGACGGCGACGACGACAACGACCTAATTAAAAGAAGAAGAAGAAAAAAACAAACGGGAGAGCGATACACGACGTAGGTGACAAGAGGAGGGTGACAGGATAGGGAAGAAGGAAATATATGCCACGTACTGCCCAACGCTCCTATAGCCTAGTTACTTAAGTAAGGCCGCGTGCAAGACGATCGAGAGACGCACGACACAGAACTCTACGACGGATCCGTTGTAATCTCGCGTTCGTCAATCGACCGAGGGATGGCGACGAGAATGTAGGCCACCGCGATGATCTCGGGTTGAACGTCATCCTGGCCACAGCCCTTGTGCGCTGGGCGAGGGATGAAAGCTTGATGACGCCGGGGGAGGATCGGACGATAGAACGATAGAACCGGAGACGTTAGACCGTTAGACGAACGGATGGTACATGTGGGCCAGAAGGCTGGACGTGGCTGGCGTGATGGACAGGGACGTTCAATCCAGATGAATCGTGGGCGTTTGTGATCGACTTACTCGGATCGGTCGTAGTCGTTACTCACGTATGAACTCGAGTATCATTCCCGGATCGCTCGCTCGCTCACTCATTTTCGCGTTTGGACTTACCTAAATGCGTAACGGCTAAACACGATCGATTTCGCGCGGATTAAGGTGATATACACGTAAATACATAGGATATATATATATATATATTACATATATATATATATGTATATTTATCGTTATCCTGTATATATATATTTATTTATTTATTTACATACGTATATGATATATGGTATATTACTACGATATTACGCGCATAGCTTTTCGGACTGATTATCGTAACGATAAAACAAACACACACACACAGGGGCACGCTGAAGAGACGTGGAAACAAAGAGACGTAATACGAGGACAAAAGGAAACAGGAACAAAGGAAGGGAGCACAGAGCATATACACAATTCTCTCGTACGAGTGCAACGCAAACAGGACACGTTTCATCATCCGCCTTAAGGTGGTTTTTCGTTCGCCGTGTAGTGCCGGCGCGGCGATCTCCTCGCTGTCGCGGAGGTTCACGGTCCTCGATTGCGCCCGACACACCGAAATATCCACGATCAGCTCATACGTAGACGATCACGAGGTCTCGCGTTCACGAGGAACCGTGCCGAATCGGTTTCCCGAGGTTCTTCATCCGCGACCATCGCGGCGTATTGATTTTTCGGGCGACCGCCGGAGCTTTCGAACGTTTTTCCTTCATCTTGGATACGAATCGGGAATGCGGAATGTATTCGTAAGCTGGTGAAAGGCTGAGGGGCAGTCTCGAGCGGCGGACAGGAATTGGGCTTCGATTTCTCCGTATCAGTGGCCCTCGATCGCTTCAAACTTTCATGTCGCCGCGAATGTCGCTGCTTGACGAGGGGGGTGAATAGTCTAGAACGGACTTCCAACCCGAATATTTTCGTTTATCTGCAGCTATGCCGAAAGCTATTTAACAAAAATTCGGAAGATCAGATCGAGAGTGACTCGAACGAGGCCGAGTCTCGAGCAATCCATTCGTTTCGACGGCATGGCATCCCACGCCTCGTCGGAGATCAGCAACGAACGAAAATGGCGCGTCCGGACCAATGTCGAAAAGTATTACTTTAAAAATAATAGTTTCCGCTAAATCGAAAGCGTTGGAGTGACGATGATAATATATTTTTGTAAATAAATGAAAAATGCGAAAACAGCCGATAGGGGTGCACGTCGGACGATGCTCCCTTTAAAAACATATAATTACAAAGAATTCCGCGGGGATGCGGCGTGGGACAGCGCTGAGCGATCGATTGGCGAGAGTAAAGGGCGCGGAAGGGTGTTCCTCCAATGGGAGAGGGGAGGAACGTGGGGGATCGGTATTCGTTTCTCAATCGGGTGCCGTTTATTCACGAGTTACCCGCTCGACGCAGCGTATCGCTGGCAATTTTCGCCGGATACCGAATTTCCACGATATCCGAGCAGTCGACGGGTGGATTGCTCGCAGTTCGAGCGGCTCCAATTAGTCTGGCCGTTTAATGATCGACGCCAAGGGACTCCGTTATTAATTGCTGGCGCGGCCGCTATGATTTCTGTTTATATATAGAACGAGGGAGCCATCGGATTATATTTTTACGCGGGTAAACTTGTTACGGGGCGGGAAGCGCTCCTGTCGCTGGCTGAACGTTGCTTGCACGCCTTTTAAAACTTTTCATCTGGTCGATTCTGCTGAGTTGACCGAGGCACCTCCCTTATATTGTCAATTTTATAACGATTCGATTCACGGGGTTGTATTAGAACATTTCCACGAGCCTTCACTCACAGTTTCGTATTAGTTCGTCAGGAAGTTTATTGGCTTATAGGATGTTCCCTAATCGAGTTCCATTCGTCGTACGGCGTATCCTCCAGTTACCAAGTATCCGTGAAATCTCGCGAATCCACCTCGAGTTCTCTTTACATCCCCGATAGCGAGGGACTACGAGTTGTTCGGAGGCTTCGCTGCTATTGTTTCTACCGCGGGCATCGGGTATATGTAGAGGAAGATCGAGGACCTTCCTCTGGCTATAATTTTACTACCGTTTAATGCGCTCGCTGAATTCGATGAACTGAAATGATTCAGCACGAGCACCACTCCCGCGAAGCGTCGCCATTAGTTTCTGGACCTAGATTCCCGTGCTTTTCGACGAGCGTTTTTCGGCATCGATAATCCGCAGCTGGAGTGGGCCTCCGTCGTGTCCCTCTTAATAAAACGTCGTAATGTTCGTCGCGGATTTAAATCGAGGGCCATGCATATTTCATCGCGGAGCGTGGTCTTCGTCGCGGGGAAACGGATACTTGAATATCTGGGCCTCGTTTCCTGGAATACGGCTTCGAGCATCGTCGCGTATTCAAATCGCGGCTTTCGCTATACGCTGTTCCTCCTGGCGGAAGGTGCACCAGCGGGAGGCGCTCCGCGGTGGATCACCCAGCCGGAAAGGTGGACGAGGCGATCGAGGATCAGCGAACATTGCGCGCATTTCTCGCGCGACGACACTGATTTAAGGCCTAAAAGAAATGAGGAGCATCGAGACGCGCGCATGCACGCCGACTGAAGCTGCACGAAACGCGTGAATACGTAGAGTAACAGCGAGAACAATAACAATCACGCTATACCTACACTCGGCTCACGAATATTTACACGAGCACATGGCACACACAGACACACAAATTAAAATATAAAAAGTATATATATATATATTATAAAAGTAAAAATATTAATGACATTTAATACGCTAATAATCTATCATTTTTACGTATGTTACATGGTGTCATCGTCTACTAATTATCTATCAGAGTTCCCCCCCCCCCCCGTGAATGTTGCCCCTGTACCCGACCATCTCCTCCTTCATCCCCCTGACCCCTCCTCGTGAAAAAGTAAGACTTTCCGATCCCCTATTACCTTGCCGTCCTTTCCCCGCGCATCATTCTCCACAATATTTTATTCTCGGCCGACGGACGGTCGGCCGTATGCGTCTTCAATACGGAATTTCAAAGCAATAAAGTAAATGAAACTACTTAAGGTTACGCGAGGCGTGTGTGAATGCTATTACATGTAGGAGGCGAGAACAAACGAAGTCGAAGAATTAGAAGAGAGAGAGAGAGAGAGAGAGAGAGAGAGAAAGAGAGAAAACAAAGAGAAAGAAAAAATGCGAAAAAAAAGAGAGAGATATGAGAGGGAGACTTCACTTTGATGAATATTCTTTGTGGCGAGTGAATGATGCGTAACGTTGCGCACAGCGATCGACGACGATCGCGCCTGTACGCGGAAAGGAACTCCTCGTTTTTTCCTCTCAGCCCCTTGGTCATTACCCTCTGGTTTCCGTCGAGGCATCGAAATCGCCCGATCTTCCGCCACCCTCTTTCCTCCTGGGTTCACGGTTGCCGCGAACCACGCGAGAGCGAACGCGTTAATAGACACTCCACTCGGTGTTTGTAGCTGAATTACTTTTCGACGCGAATGTCTCGAGTATCGGCGTGATTCTACGAGTGGATTCGTCAAGCGGAGTATCAAAAGGAGATTAATTTCCACTCGTTGAGAGGCGTCTCGACGGTAATCGGTCCTTGGCAACCGTGACCATCCCCATCGCCGTCCCTTCGCCCGGGCGAAGGGATGTCTCGTCGTGCACCCTCCGCCAATCTGCCAATTTCCGAATGTACACCGCGAGTAGCTCGTATACCCCTATCCCGCTCTCGGGTCCCCGAAAGCTTCTGTCACTTCCCTCCGAGAAGCCTCTGTTCCCCTCGCGCATTTTAGAGGCAATAGAGAGAGAGAGAGAGAGAGAGAGAGAGGGAATCTCGACGAGTCGTTGGATTTCCTAGCGCGCACCTAGAACGCGTCCGCGAGAGATGTCAGGCCGTTCTAGATGCTAGGCGTCGGATACTCGAGAGAAGTGGATTGCGGCGCGCAGAGACGGTCCGCGCGGGCATCTACGCGCGCGTGCCGTCCAGCCCCACGAGAGGACGGGGAAAAATTATTGAAATAAAACGTCACCGTCGGTGGCGAACGGGCGGGGTACTCGCCCACCCACCACCCACCGCCGGTGGACAGCGTCGTCAACGAACTGCTTTACTCCTCTCTTCACGAATATACTTCTCGTACGATCAATCGCGTTTCTCGATGCTTCCTGTTTTCGTCTTGATGAGATCCAATTGCACACGCGTAATGCGGTTATAGACTGGAACAGATTATTATAATACATTGCCGTAATATTTTTATAATTTATCGGGAATAATGACGAATAATAAAAAGAAATGGACAGAAAAAAAAATGTGGGAGAGAAAATAACGATAAAAAATTGAGAGCGTATAAGATGACAGCAGAGAGACGGGAGGAACGGTATAACAGTAGTGAGAGAGAGGGACAAAAGAGAAGAGTGAAGAAAATTGTACATTAGACGTGCGATGAACGTAATTTACGTAATTATATAACGATGTATATTTAAACGGGGTATGCCGTTATAGGTCGAGAGCGTGGGACATTCGGGATATTTTGTAAAAATTTCTTAGTGATCGATTTTTCTCGCGGGAGAGTTTAAAAGAGATACGAGAGAGAGAGAGAGAGAGAGAGAGAACGAGAAAGATTGTGTGCGAGAGTGAGAAAGAGGTTAACGAGTCGTAATAGGTACTTCGTAAAAAAGTTGCATAAAATTGCATATCCTGCCTGTAATAACGTATATGTGTTAATTTGAATGATTGTGTCGTATATCGATTATATATTTATATATTGCTTTATGTATGTAGGATATATATATATATATATATATATAAAATATATGAAAAATAATATATTGAAAGAAAATATATATTATCTTCTACAATACGGTGTAAATTATTTGTCATTTCGTTTCGCCACGTTTCAATCAGCGCAATCCGTTTCTCTCGGTACACGCTTCCTCCAAATAGGACGCTCCGTATCCTCTCGAAAAAGTCTGCCGAGAGTTCGCCACGAGTCGTGCGCGACTTTATTAATGTTTCATCGAAGCATCGATACGATCGATATGTCGACGGTTTTCAGGGACGAGCGTGACTGTCCTGGCAAACGCGCCTTCGATTGCCGCGCGTCGATGACATGTCGACTTTCGCAGAGCTCTTTCTCAACTCTGGCGGAGCTCGTGGAATAAACCCCCTTCTGGTTGTATCGCGTATTATGCGTCACCCAGTATACATTGTTGGCGAGATGACTAATATTTGACGCCTCTGATAGCTGGAATTTACAGGCATCCGATCGCACTGCATAACAAGAGGTAAACTTAGCGTGTAAACATAAGGGGAAGGATCAATCGAATCCCAGCTGCCGGATTCGGGAATAAAACGTTTCGAGCAGCGAAGGAGCGACGGTTCGTGGGGAGCCGAAGTGTCGATCGAGACACGATCGCCTCTGGGGACTGCAGCCGCAGCGAAATTATGCCCGGAGTGGAGGCGCGCCTCGGCCCGGCGATAAGGAAGGCAAACGGTTGGACGATAAGGCGGGCATCGATACGACAATACGCGACACGGACGTTGTAACATGTTCAGGCAATTTTTCCTCCCCTCCCCTAACGGAAATTTCGTGGACGACCATATCAAAACTCTCTGTGATCAACGAAGACTGATCGTCCGTTTCCACTGAATGAAAGATCGTGGCAGGTTACGAGGTGCCGTGACGGCGCGCGATTTTCCGTCACGAGATCCCGATCCCGAGCTTCAGAGGTTCAATGATTACAATTAGCGTTAATAAGCTGACGTAATTACGGGAGTGGAATATAATTTCCGCGTGGCCGCGTGAACGATACAGCTTTCCATTATCCTTCGTTGTTCCCCCGCTCGAGTACGACTCGCTCGAGTGCTCTTGGTTCTCGCAGAAGTGATTTCTAAACGGTGGAAATGAGAGGGTTAGACAGGGGGGGTGGACGAGGATGGAGATATCGTCTGCGTACACTTCGAGTATTCATCTTTTACATAGGATGATATTATAGATACGTACTTATTGTCTAACGAAAGAGCCAAGATTGAAATAGTTCTGATTAAACGAAACTATACGAGTCTACAGATATATGGATATTAAAATATATATATATATATGAAACAAGAAAATCGAATATACATATATTATATATTTATGAAGAGATATATCGTTTGTGTCGTAGCAATTTGTACACGAATATATATATATATATATAAGAATGTTTGTGTATAAATTTCTGTGATTATATATGCGTATAAACCGTAGGAATCTTAAGACGGAATCTTTAACGTTAGTACATTCCATAGATATTAGTATTCCTATTTATCGCTACTATAAAGACACCAATCGAGGCTGAACGATGAGTAGATTAACATTCATCCGTTTCGTACGACACTGTCACGCAGCATTTAAAGTCCCTTCGTTAATCGGACGGCACTTCTCAAGGCGTGACATCGGAACGCCCAAACGTTTGATCGACAGCCTACATTCCCATAAAGTGTCTTTTCTTCGCCCTTGCCGCGTCACTTCGTTTTTAATGTCTGGATCGTTTACCGGGAACCAAAGTTTTTCTCCGGCGGCCTCGTTCGAATAGATCTCACCAGATCGCAGGTGATTTCCCGCCTATCGTGCCCCCTCCTCGCCTTCCGTGTATCAGCGCACATAAATCGTCCGAAGAATCCTGCTGGACCACCCTCTCCCGTGGCTCAGGATCGACCACAGCGAACGGCCCTCGCGTTGGATCCATCGCGACGAACGAGACACATGAATCTTCCCTCTATTGGGTTATCTCGTCGGAACGAACGCTGCGAATTCGTTCCCTCGATTATACGTTGTAAGTCCGCGTGATTTCTAGCGTGGCGAGGAGCAGGTGGATCGAAGGTGAGAGAATCGCGAAGGAATTTCGAGGCGAGAGGAGAGAACAATAATATTAAAACAGACGAATTCGGGATCGTAATAATTGAGATTAGTTTGGAAGAGTACCAGAGGCGTGTGAAATCGAGGCGAGGTGCACGGCTCCCGCGAAAACGGGGAACGAGGGGTGAACGTCACTCTTAGATCATTGGCGATGGACAAATTCTGGTACAGAGAGAGGGGTATCGCAGGATTATGATCGGCGAATATCAAATATCGCTGGATAGTGGTATCACTGATCGCCAAAGGGGAAACGCGGTGCCCGTGAATGAAATTCCTGTGGCGCGGTTGAAAACCATCCCTTTAGAAGCTTTGCGTCCGCCGCTCGATTCGCTCGTCCCTGTTATACATATATAAATATATATGAATATACGTGATAAATACATTTATATATTTTCTTGAATCGTCAGTTCCTGAGCCGGAGAGAAAAATGAAGAGAAGGGGATGGGGGAGGGGGAGGAGATGGGGAAATGAGAGGAGATTAAACCTGAGGATGGGCGACCAACGAAGGAAAGCCTCGTTTCAAAGGTTCTCATCTGCTCAGCTCTCCAACCCTTCCGTCTACCCCCGTTCATTCACTTCGCGTTTGTTAACTCGTCGTTCATTATCGTTAACGAGAAGTTATCGCTTTCAGTGCGCGATAAAGCCCTCGTAGTGTTGGTCGGTGCGCACTCAAGATTCTCATGGAGCGGCTGCAAAAATCAAAAGCTCGCTAGCTCGCGTGCCTTCAGCGATGTTCTGTTTTTTAATGCTTTCGCTATTGCACGGGCCTGGTGGACTCGTCGCGTTCCCATTATAATTTAGAAGCGATTAGCTACGGTATTTAAAAAGCGACTTTGTATCGGAATACTATGTGGCCAATTGTTTTCGCATCGTTGTTGGATTTCATTCAGTAATTTCCCTTTTATTTGGCCGGACATCGATTTCATCATGAGTTTATTCACCATTTTGGAATTTTATTTAAATCTTTTGATGACGTGTATAATAGCGATAAATCAGTGGTTCTAAAATTAAAGGCTCTTTGATCATCATTTCGATTATGTACGAAAGATGCACGCCTTCGCGAGACTATCGAGCGGACGAAATCGAGAAGGAATTCGATCATAGGAGCAGTAGAGGGGTGGATCCGAAGGGAGTGGACGAAACACAGTAGTAAAGTGAGGGGGCGTTAAGGAATTTATCGAACTTTCTCCCTTCGGTTTTTAACTCTGCGTAGTCGAGGCAGGATAGCAATTTCTTGAAAACCCTCGTATAAAGATTGTTGACATTGGAGGATATTATGAGGCCATGTAGCAAAAAATAGTTTTCTTTCAAGCTGCCACCAATTATCTAAGTAGAAATTAGGCTCATCCGCGACTTCGTTTACGGTGAAAGGATTTCTTTCGATGCTCTGGATCCACCGCCAAAATCGAAGCAATGGAAAGGGCAAAGGAACGATAGTAGTTCGCAGGAGGTTTCCTGCATCCCTCGCCGTACTCGTAAACGTAAAACTCGGAAGGGTTTAATCGATTTTTGCTCAGCATTAGTAGTATCGGTCTGAAATGATCAGGATGAGATAGGGAGGGAGATTACACGAAAGCAATGGAGGAATACTCTCCCATATTTGATCATCACCTGTCGTCATTCATTAATTAGCGTGCTTTGCCTAGACGGGAGTTTTCTCTCGTGTTTCCCCTTCTCTCTTCCTGTTTCTCTCTGCCCTTTGCAAGAGCACGTGCGTTTTGTACACGCCTGCAGAGTGATTCGATGAAACAATCGAACACACTGCGAAAAGATTCTTTGATTCTTTGTCCGACTAACGCGAGTGTCTTCCTCCCCGTTACTAGTAAAATATTTTGCACAAAGTGTGATTAATGGGGATGATCATTTTATCGTTAAAAAAATCGA
Source organism: Andrena dorsata (assembly GCA_929108735.1). NCBI lineage: Eukaryota > Metazoa > Arthropoda > Insecta > Hymenoptera > Andrenidae > Andrena > Andrena dorsata. The sequence goes on along the minus strand of OV815488.1, from coordinate 76,167,646 downwards.
GGTTGCGCCCTACTAACTTTAAATTACGCATATCACAGACAATTATAACCCTCGGACGTGGTTGATGGATGGACTTATGTTGTCTGAAGATTTTCTTTCGCGTCTGTGTTATATGCCTCCAAATTGTTCGATCCTTGTTCCAACTCACCATGTACATGTACATGTACGCGTGTGTGCTTAGAGGAGGAAGCAGAAGAGATGAAGAATAATAACGTACGTACTGAAACAAAGGTAATTGAACAGCAGATTGCTGGTAATGAAAATTGAGTAGCTTCGAACAAAGGGTGGGAAGGAGCGAGAGAGAGGGAGGAGGGAAACAATAACGTGCAAACGGATACTCGCAGAAATCACAAAATCGGTGCCAAACAGTTCTTAACGTTAAACGAGAAGCGCTATAAAGATTATCGTAGAAACGGGGGACGCGTGAACATCCTGTTCACAGAAAAAATTAAAAGGAACCGAGCGAGACGCAACAGAATCGAACACGCACACGAGATCGAGCGGGTGTTCGCGCGTTCCACGAACCTCCTGAGAATCAAACGAAATTAGAAGTCTGAGAGAAACGATGCGATAATTATTGAATCGAATCGGTCGAGGAAGAACGCTCGAAAATACATTCGATTTTTCGTCGACGTCATTGATTTAAAAAACAAACGAAATATTGTTCAGAGGGAATATGCGCGACAGCTTGGTGTCCGCTAAACATTTTCTATATAGAATCTTCGATTCTATCCGTGTTCCCGTTGCGTTCTTCGTCGACGCGTTTATATATCCGTAGCCTAAATTAAATCGATCACCCTCGATTTATTTCTCGCAATGTAATCGTCGATGTGCAATAACCGGAAGCGATTGAATCGGTTTAACAGGTTGTCGTGAATTCTGCAATATGTATACTCCTAAAACGAACAGAAAATACGTCTATATAAATCTATATATTATATATACATAAAAATCTATATGCATACACATACTTTCGATACCTGTGTGTCCACGTTCAATCGTCACCGTTTCTCCGTAAAAGCAAAAGCAAAACCAAACGAAACAGGATCCCATTTACGCGCGCACGTAACCCATTCACGCGCACACACGGCGCACCGGCATAATTACCGTACGTCGTACATGATAATTGTTAATTATCTAATACGTAATTATTACATAAATATATATTATATATATATATATACATAGATCATACATATATTCTTATATATACATGTGGGTGTATATGCATAAGAGCGAGGCTAAAGCGAGTGAGAAAACAAGAATGGATGAAAGGGTTGAGGAGGTTGTACGAATGCGCGGTGTGACGTGAAAGCTCCGAGGCAGAGGTTGGTTTATTTTCATCGTGAATCCTTACGCCCGGGCCACCCCCGTGGTCTCAGGACGTCTACGAGGATCAGGTCGCCGCGGATGACGGCGTGCACACGACCGCCGGCTGCAAGTGCCACCGCGAGACCGTAAGTGCGTTCCTGGGCCAACACTGATGCAATAATAATATCGACATGGCAGTCGGTGGCGCGTGCCGCGACCTTTGAACCGGTGCCACGTGCCACCGACCTCCAGGTGCAGTCGCACTGCCTCGCGACATTAACCGTGATGCACCTGCCGACCGGTGCACCGAGCGTGCCTACGCGCACACGTTGCGTAGGTCAGGAGCTGGGTGCGCACGGCGAGTATGATTTGGTTCGCTCCTTCGCCGCCGAATTTCTTCCGTCGAAACCTGCCGTGCACCACGGACACACTAGATTCGGTTGATATTCGATTTATTGTTAGCGGAACTGAGGAGGCCCGCGTTTCAATCGGAGCACTAGAAATATCCCGATCAACAGCGCGGAATTGGAATAGAGGAGGCGAAAGGAGAGAGCTGCGAAACCACAGAAGAATTTCTATGAACGCGAGGTCTGCGCGGCTCGTAGAAATGGGGAAGTAGGGGGTTGCTCGAGGCGGGATAATAAAAAAAAAAAATTGAAGGGAAGCAGAGGCAATCAGGTTCTGTTCGGTGCAGGATAAAAATATATGTTTCGCGCAATCTTGTTTACGATCCGCGGTATCGTAAACCGAGAATAGGTGTTTCCTTTTTAATGGCGAGGTGGTAACTGAGTTGACAATTTCGTTAGCAGCCGCGTTCGTGGAACGGAACCCTTCGTGCGCGCTGAAATGGAAGCAGTCGAATGAATGGCGGTGAGTTTCGATCGTGAGGGTAGACTCGCTTTTGATGACCGTCAAACGCCACGAGGCTCGCGAACTGCTTCAAACGCGCGCCCGGAGCAAACCAATCTCATTTGTCGACGGTGGTCGCAACCCCCCCCCCCCCCCTCCCCCCCATGCTCTTTCGGTCATCTTCCGCCTGTATACTCGTACGTCTATCCGTCAGATTGTGAGCGCAGCGATTAAATGTGTTTTATTATTAGAATCTAAGAATCTAACGATCCCGACGAACGGGGGTGTCAGGCTTGCTCGCTGCTCGGTGGTTGGTGAACACGGGAATTAATCGATATCTCTTGAAGGCTGACATTCACATCGCGAGTCGACACACGAGAAATCTATTTTTGCAATATTATCACCATTGTACTAGGCATCTCGACGAGGGTAGCTACCCGGGGGGGTGACGAGCCCTTTGGGAGGGAACGCTGGATGGTGTGTTCATCCCTGTAAAACACCCGAGCAGCGAAAGTCTACTTCGAAGACAGGCCTGAACATGCTTCTGGCTATATCGTGCTTTTCGACGTGACTTACGTAGCAGTGAGAGAGAGAGAGAGAGAGAGAGAGAGAGAGAGAGAGAGAGAGAGAGAGAGAGAGAGAGAGAGAGGGAGAGAGAGTGAGAGAGAGAGAGAGAGAGAGAGAGAGAGAGAGAGTACGTCAGTTCCTTTCGGGTGTGAATAATTTAAGTGTCCTCTTGCCTAGATTGAAATTGCATCCTTGGAACGAGGTAAAGGCACGGGGTGTGTCAAATATTTTGTAACGCGAGTATGATTTGCATCCGATGAGAAATATTTACGTGGAGCTGTCCTCTAGACATAATCCTTCCCCTAAATACGTTGAATTAAATTTGTACCAAAGAGGGAATGCGATTACCTCGCACACTCTGCAAAAGACAAATGTTCGTATATTCTTAGCGTGCGGAACGCGACGATGATCGTCAGCTTGTTAATTTTAAATGGAACGAACTTGCGACTGCTTTACATTCAGATTTCACAGTTATCAGGCCTGTGCAGACGCGCGAATCGTGCGAGTGTGGAGGCAGGTCAGTTCCGTCGAGCATTTCGCTATCGATCATTTCTAGGGAGGAGGAAGAGTACTCGACCAGCTCGTTACACGACCAGGCTGATTCTTTAATCAACTTTAATCACCTTTGACAGACGCTGCCGTCAAAAGAAATCATTAAACGTATCCCCTCGACCGAGAACACCCTCTGCCGCGCGATCGATCCATCGACGTCGCCGTGCTTCATAAAACATTTCCAGTCTCATCGGAAGTTCACTTGCATTCGACGAGTCGGCGAATATTCGCGGACAATCTAGCAGGATTATTTCACCTCGATCGTTTCCACGACGATAGTCTCGATGCTCTGTTCTCCTACGAAGGAAATGTTCGCCTCGGCGGGGCTCGACGCGCGATTCGCGGGGCGATTCGTCAAGCCAAACGTATTCCACGGAACGGCTGGTCGGTCGACCATCGTCGTTGTTAAAAAAAAATTGTTATTTCAGCGAATGCACGTGTGTGTGAGACGTATACGGATTCCGAAAGAACAGACGCGAAGCTCCCCGAGTGTGCAATATGCGTACTTTTCTTAAAATTGAACGTCGAAAGGTCTCTGGATCGAAAACGAAAAGGAAAGAGTGCGTGTGAGAAGATATTATGGTGATGAATTTGGAAATCTGAATGCCTGTGTTTGTATGTGAAAAAAGAGAGATTGCGAGAGTAAAGTGTGACACGGCTAATCCCAATCTATCAGGGTTTCACGTATGTCTAACGATACGAACGAGGATAAGATAAATAAATGAATAAATATATAAATAAAAGAATAAAAAATATATATACATACATACATACATACGCACCCACTTATATATGTATATACATTACGAAATACATTATATTAATAAATAATATCATATCTGATGGAAGGGGTCGTCTCTATTCCCCGCCCTCTTTGTTTCTCCTCCAAAATAACACCTGCTCGCCGTTTTCTTTTACAATTGAAGTAGTAGAACAGTAGAAAAAGGTTAAAATTTTATTTCCGTATTTTCAAGTATCACTGCTTTTTCAATTCTCAGAATGATAGCTGTATCATCGTCAGAATTCCCCAACTCGCGCTTGCTGCTTCAGAGCGAGTTCCAGATCGGCAGTATCCGTTGTTATCAATCTCTCGATAAGGATCCCGCTGGAGAACCACTGTCGGGGGTGCAAGAAACTCGTCGGTCGCCGGGGTTGAAGCACCCGCCGCGTTGGCTGCCGCGCATTAAACGTGGAGAACCACTGGCCCGGCGGATTCGGTGCAACAAACGACCTGCCAGACAGCGGGGGTTGCAGGACGACCTAGGAGGGTCGGCTGGAAGTACAGCGGGTAGTTTCGGAGGGATGAAGAGTGACTCCCTGGATCTCTCTCCCTCCTGCTCGTCAGTTCATCTCTCTCGACTTCTGCATCCCCTATCCTCGTTCCCCCACGTCCGTTTCACATCCCGTTTCTCTCGTCCCTATTCAGTCTCTCTTTTCGCGCACTGCCGTCTCTATCCCACCCCTCCTCTCTTGCGCCCCGGCTTTCCCTCGCTCTCCTCTTCATATTCCCTTCTGCTACTCTTTCCTCTCCATTCCGCGCGCCTCTTCATCCCGTCCCCACATCCCATCTCCTTCTCTCTTCCTCCTTACAGCTCTCCCCCTCAACTCACACCCCCCCTCTCTCTCTCTCTCTCTTCGATTCTGCATTCGTGTGCTCGATGCTGTCGGTGAACGCGAATCTCTGTCTGGTCTGGTGGAGCGGAGGTTTCGTTGCCATGACAACGAACCCAGGAAACCCAGCCACTCTCTCACACCCTCTACCGTATCTCCCGTTTCTCTCGCCGCGACCTCCGCGCCCTCCCCCACGGAATACGCCGATTCTCTTCTGGCAACCCCTCTCCGCGGACCAACACCAGCACGAGTGCAGCCTGCCGTTGCACGTTTTCCTTCTGGATGGTGTGCGATCGCGAGACATGTCCGTGTTTCCGCGTGGCTCTGCCCTCTACGTACGCTCGCGAGCGCGCATGCCCCTGCGGAGCACGGGCCGGGGAGGGGGCGGAGTGGGGAGGGTGGCTACGTGAATGCAAGAACGACGCCGCTGGTCGTCGGCGTCTCGGCGCTGGTGTTGGTTGCGCCGGGGGTAGTCGCGTGTACCTCTACCTCCCCGTGCGTGTGTTTCTGTATGTGTGTGTGTGTGTGTGTGTGTGTGTGTGTATGCGCGCAACTCTGCAGACTGCCGCCCGGTTCATCCACCTCCACATCCTGCTCCCAGGCTGCTGCACCCCCGCCCTCCAAGTCTGGCGAGGGTGGCCGGTGCACGCAACCCTGCGCCACGCCGGGTCGAATGTGCGTGCTCGAGGAACGACACCGGCGTGTCTACGCCCGGCGGAATGGAAATATCGAGCCGATTCTCGTTGCAATCGGCGTGGTGATTTTTCGGACGAAGATCGAAAGGAGGGTGAACGATTGAAAGTCCTGGTTTTGTTGCGACGAATCAGTGGGGGTAATATGAAAGGGTTCGACGAAGGGGTTGCCTGTGAGAAGGCGGTAGATGGCTCAAGTATCCCTCGCATTTTGATACACTGTATGCACGACGAGTTACGGAGATACATAGAGTCAGTCGCGAGGCCTGTCTGACTATAGACGATCCCACTTTCCTTGCCCCTTACAAACTCTAATCGTACGAGTTAGTTTATATAAGGTGAATGTCCCAATTTCTGCTCATTTAAGTGTTTACTCGTCATAAAGAAGGTGTAAAAAATTTGTTTGTGATCAAAATTTGCAGAGTAATTGATTAATTCTTTAATAATAAATCAACCAATTCAAAAACTATTTAAGAAAGATATTTCAAGATGTTTAATTATTAGTAATTTGTAATTAAATATATAATGCTCTAAATGTCCGTATTTCTGCTCATGAAAAATAGCGATGTATGTATTGCCCCAAGCTCGTACAACACTCGCGTAAATGTTTAAATAATTTAGAACTATTTCGTTGCAACTATAGTACGAACGTAACGCATATAATAATAAAAAAAATACGAAATGATCAGAAATGGGGACATAAGCAGAAATTGGGACATTCACCTTACGTTCCTGTACCTTGCTCCGTATATTACTCAACTTACTGCAATTATTATGAAAACTAAAAGTCCATTGGACTATTTGTTCTCTACCAACTTCGATAACATTCCCATCCGTTGATTGTCATCCGATAGACACAAGTTCAAAGCCCTTCGGGGCTCAAATTTCCGTCGATACACTCGCATGAATCGATCGATTAAATACGCTCGCAGTGACGAATATTAATTACAACATCCCCCTGCGGCGAGGGTGGCGCGTCCCGAATATAATGTCGTGTACTCTCCACTTAATAACGCCCGACTGCGTAATTAGATCGGCGACCGGCCTGCGGCTCACGCATCGAGGGAATTAATTTACATTTCACAGCGATTCCTTCGCCAACAATGGTCGAAAATATTAAAGTCGACGGGCCTAACCGGCCTGCTTCCCGGTATCAAACGAGGGAGTATACGTTTTACACGTTCCCCTGACTAATTAACCGCGGAAAGTGCGGCTGCAAAGTCGACGGCAGTCGCGCTAGAGGGTGGGGGAGAGGGGTAGGTAGCTTTAAATCGCAGTTACAATTAGCGTCCCTTCCAACGGGCGGATCTCGATTTGCCTGTATGCGTGCACGCGTTAATTAATCTCGAACACACCTGAACTGCAGCTACTCCGGGCGTAGGGGATGAAATAATTCAGGAGGCCCGGTACAGAGAGCTTGAAACGACAGTGCAGCCTCTGCACCCTTCGCCCTTCACCCTCCCCTGTCCCTTCTGCCTCTCTCTGCTTCGCCTTTCGCCGTTCAAGCGTCTCTCACAAGGGGAGGTCACGACCTGGAGGAGTGCTGTTTGGTTGAAAGTGCGCTTAACGTGTAGTAACCGCCGAGTGTCAACAGCTGCTGGAATATTAGCTACTAATGGTTCACCGTTTCCTCTGAAACGACGCCGATCTTCCGAATTTTAACCTCCATTTCGTACCAAAAGCGCTGGCTCAAGCCCTGACCTTCCCTTGTCAGGTTTCCCTCTGCCCTTCTCCATTCCATGCTCGCAGATCCCGCTATCGTTTCTCCCTATCCCTTACCTCCGCCGTCCGCGAATGATATTTACGAGCGACTCGCCCGGATGTTCGCATAGAAATTACTGGTAATTCGCTAATCGATACGGCGGCGTATGCAAACGAGCGGGCAAGAATACTTGGCGCGGTCGCCAAAGGAGCATAACTGATCGCGTACGCGTACCACGAGAATCAGGGACGCCTAATATGGCGGCGGAAGGGAAAGAAGAAAGGAGGAAGACGTCGAAAGGGCCGAGAGTGTAAGTGACGGGAGCGCAGGAGACGAGAGAAGACGAAGAAGAAGGCCAGGGGCTTGCATTCTGCCGTTCCCTCGCGTTCCTACCCCCCCCCCCCTCCCCCGAACGACTGCGGTTTTCGGTGCGGATCCGCAAAATAGGACGGAGCCACCCTCTTTTCGAGAGGGCACTCGCCGACGGAGACGCGTATAGTGGGGCAGAACGGGAGCGCGACGGAGAAGGGGATAGGGAGAAGGTGGATGAACCGCGGGCGGAGGTCGGTGAATAGCGAACGAGGGGAAGGGTGTGGGAGAGCATCGACGGGCGAGAAAGAGGCCGAGGGAGGGTTGAACAGAGTGCACGCGGGTAGGGTGGGCGCGGGACGCGAAAAGGGACACGACGTCCTGGGACCAGAGACGGAGTCGCTGGGCGGACAATACGAAAGTTTCCCTGCGATTATTTCAATGGGCAGCGCGACGAAACGACAGAACGTAAATACAAAAAAAAAAAAACGCCGGAACCCCGAACAATGCCGATCTACCCCTCGTTTACCGCGCCACCGAGACTGACGGCAGTATGTAAACAGGTTGCAGGGGGTTGGAACGCCGGGGGAGATTCCGGCGGGCGGCAACGTGCGCCACCGAAAACGCACCTTAACTTCCCTGGTGGATCAGAGAATCCAGTAATCCTGGGGGTTGTGGTTTGCGTGTCGCGTAACTCGATTGCACCGACGAAGATTCTGTGATGTCGCCGTGCCCGTCTGTGGACGCTGTACAATTTCGTTTGGCATGAAAGTTTCAGGATGACACAACATTTGCTTTTCCACTTACGCTGCTGTGGGATAAGGGAAGCTTCCGATGATAGAGAGGTGGGAGAAAAGTGGATGGGGGAGCTTTAGCGTAGACGGGGTGGGAGTGGAGTACGGGCGCTGGTATGGGTGTATGCGAGTAGAACGTAGCCAAATGTAACTTATAGGTAAATACAGGATGTGCGAGTATGAAGTGGATATACATTTTACTTTACATACGACATTATCGGAAAAGATTCAGAAGTTCTCGCAACGCGCCCATTAAATCCTAGGAAAATTGGGAAGGGATGAGAATTCGGTGGCGCGTCCACCGCCACGTTCTCAAATCCCAGTCCGCCGCGAAACGCCGGGCCGTTCCCTTCTATTAACAAATTATTCGGCAGATCGGGCCCCGATTCTCCGTTCATACGTAATGCTCCTCTGTTCGGGATGGCACAGCGCTCGCAAATATCACGTGATACAATATCCCTCCCCCGTGCACGAGCGAATGCGAGATGAACGCTCGCGGGAGCGGTTGTCGATATTATGTCTGCGAAGAGGGAGAAAGCGGGACGGTTGCATCGAACCGGTCGGAGGGACGGAGAGAAATTGAAAGAGCGCCAGACCGCCGCGGAGAGGGTTAGAGAGTAACAGGGAGTAGACGCGGAGAGAGACGGAGCCGTGGACACGGTGGAAAAGAGCAAGAACACCGTCCAGGGAAACGAGAGGAGAGAGGAGAGCTACTGGATGGAACAGAGAGCGGTGGCCACCGTGTCAGTATCCAGGCATTCGCTACCATCCCCCGTATCTCTTTGCATCCTCCTCCGCTAGCAACCCCGTCCAGCAGCCCCTCCTACAGCTTCTCCTGTTCCTCTTTCTCTCCAGCAGCCATCGGCAGCAACATCAGCCAGCGGCGTTGCACCCAGCCCTGGCAACCTCCTCGCTCAACCATCGAGCCAAAGGGCGCTTTCATGGTGCCCGAGCCGGCTCCTGGGTTTACGGCACGGCCGCCTATGAGCTGCATCGTCGCGCCGCGAGTACGACGGACTGGTGGCAACGCGCGCTCACGCTGCTCCAGGTGCAATATCGATCGGCGTTGCACCTTCGATCGCGACGCCGTCACTTCGCCCGCTGACAGCCAGCTCGCGCCACGCCGCGGCGGAAGGCTCGTGCCAGCCTGGCTCCCCGATGAAAATAATCCAGCGAAAGATTGGAAACCGTAATCGAAGTGTAATGGCACGTTTCAGGGGGAACGTTAATAATGAGGATGACACAAGGTGATTGGAATTACGGGCGATTCCTTCCCTTTTTCCCGGACTCGTTGGAAATTATGATCGCACGAGCGAGTTTTTTTTTTAGAATAGCTTAAGCGAAGACAAATATTTCTCGTTAATTCGAGGTTCCCGGTGCAACAGCATCTCTGAGCTGGGCTCTGAGCTACCCTCGACTGCTCGCCAGCAGCTGACTCGAAGGGATGGGCGACTTCAAACTTCGAATTGACTTTCGGCCTATGAGTGGAAAATGAAACGTTCCTACGTTTCGGAAACTTTCTGCGCGCTCTCTTGTGGAAAGTTCCATTATTCCGCTCAGATCCTTGGGACGGAGTTGTCAACTGTACCTTCAATCATCCATCTCTATCGCTCGTGTGTCATATTAGCGGATATTCCAGGGAGAGTTCGGGATCAATGAAACGAGGCGCGCCCCTCGGCTCGTAAAAGCGAGCGAGAGTTACCGAGCGCCACGCGCATTCTTGCCGGACGTGTTTTCGGCGTGGCGGACAGTATTTGCGAGGAATCGAACATCGCATCTGTCAGCGGTGAAATATACTTCTGCCGTTGCGTACGGGGCCTCGACAGGTGCAATAAACACGTTCCTCCGCTTCAGCTGCGACGCGGATTGCCGTCGTTCTTGCGCGGCCGATCTCCAACCTGGATCGGTACCTACCGAGGGCTCACGTTTGTTTCGTGTAGTCACCCCGCTGCAAGTTCACCAACTAGTTCGCCGATATTTCACGATGATTTACGCTAATGCACCTGGTCCGTACTTTTACAGTATCGGGTATATGCACACGTGTGTAATCTATAGCTTTCTTAGTTCCAGGACGTAGATACCGCTCGGGAATTTCGCGAGATTAACCTGGAAACTCCGCTGAAATAATTCACTGCCCTCCAACGTGCTATCTTATACACTTGGAAATCTCGCGGAACTCGCGATTCGACTCCGCTCTGCTTTCAGAAACCTGCCACCGTTGAAGATTTTCGAAAGCCGAGGTAACTGCTCGATGTGTCATTGCAGGTGTAAAATGCAGAGGCAAGATGTTTCAAAGGGCAGAAAACGAAGGAGAGGAGAATTACATTCGTTTACAGTTAACTACAAACCAGTAGCTCGCTTAATATCGTCAGGCGGTTTCTCCTCCGCGCTGCGTTACGGTATTATCTCCATTTTTTTTTCTTCACATTTTCGAGCCGCTGTTATTTATAGCCTGCTAATTAAGGAGCCCGCGGAGTCAGGGTTGCAGTCACGTGAGGGGGTAGCACACCGTCTCCGACGAAGCGTAACGCTCTCGCCCCTGTGCTCCTCGTCGACACTATCCTCCAAGGTCTGCGCCTCGTGGATCACCGTTAACCCTTGCGTTTTCAACCCTCTGGCGTTCCCCGTTCAAGGCCAGACTGCTGAATATTTCAAGGGGCAATTTCAACCCTCGGCCGACGCGTTCGTCGCGACGAAGACAATCAGATTAATAGATGCGCCTCCTCCCGACTCAATCGTCCCGTCGTTCGATTCAGCGGCGGGTTTTTAATTCTTAATTACAATGAAACACATCAGCCCTCCGTAGCGCTGCATACGCATGCAATTGCTAACTTAATTGATCGTCGATTTCGAACCACTCCTATTCATTTCAGATCACCTGAAAGGCAAGCTGCGCTTTCATCGACGCGATGCCTCTTTTGACGCGCACGGGGACCGCGTTTCACTGCGGTGCAGCGTATAGGATAGCTGGCGCGCTTTGCTGGCATAAAGGCTGTTTAATGGTGGGCGTCGAGCGTGCTCCGTTGACACAGCAAAGTGGCAATTAGTAAGTAGGTAAATAGACGGTAGACACACGGCGAGTAGGTAGACGGTATGCGCATCTGGCTCCGTTTGCGATTCCTTCGCCCGGAATTGCAACTTTCCGAGGAAATTTAATCAAACCGTTCCGTGAATTTCGCGTAAACCGAGGCAAGTCTCTACCGCCGCGGCTGCTATCGGACGAGACGCCGTAAAAGGAATATTGGTATACAAATTGCGTCGGTCCACGGGTTAGGGCGACGAATTTTTATGAAGCAGAAGGAAGCTCGCTGCGGTAATACCGGCTCAACTAATTACAACTTTTTAAATACATTGCCCGCCGGAAGGACTTCCCTTCCAATTACCCCTGTCTTCTACTGAACGAAATCCGAATTCCAGTCGAGCGGGAGAAGAAACAAAGTAAGCCAATCCGTATGAAGAAGACATTCCGCTTAACGATCGCTTAATTGCCCGGGCGAGTGCAAGTGGTTCTAATCCGAAAGAGAAACCTGGCAAGTCTATGATTTTGCATGCGACCCTGGGAAATCGCGTTCGTGTAAACGTGCGCGGTGTGAGTCGCCGGTAAAACGCGATACGAGGTAAGCGACTTTTGTGGTGTCAGCGAAGGTCGCGCAGACTTCTGTGCGCTTGATGGTTTGAAATATCGAAGAGGGGTAAATTTACATTGCTCGTTGGTAATTGGACATCTCGAATGTCAAGCTGGTAGAACGCTCATCCAGCAGTGGTAAATTCTGGCAAGCCGGAGGAAATAGAGCAACGAAAATAATTTCTACGTTTTTTCAAATCTTTCGAAGCTGCTGTGCGTCATTAACCCTCAACGTTCGTAATATCGAATATGCAGCTTTGTATGTACATCGCGAAAGCATCAGCCTCGAGGAGTCAGCCGGAGCGCGACGTGCAAAACAGTGGTCGCGCGTCAAACACAAGGGGGGGGGGGGGGGCACGTAAGAAAACAGGGGAGAAAACACCGCGTGAAATAACGCCGGCCGGCTGCAGGGAGGGCGGCGGAAAGGCTAGGGGTGCCGGTTGCACATCGGGGGTGGGGATAATAAGAAGCAGGTGGTGGCGCGTGCTCGTTTATACAGACGGCGTTCCTGCCACGTGGAAGCGATGGAGGGGCTGGAAAAAAGAGGGTGCCGCGCGAGAGCAAGAGGGAATGAAGAGGTGGCAGAAGGAGAGGCGACCACGGCCACCAAGAAGACGGCCAGGAAACCGTGTGGAAAAAGAAACGACGCTGCTGGACGGCCACGCCGTCGTATATGTAATGCACTTTTTCCCGCCTCGACCAACGAAATTGAGCCACGAGGCGGTCCACCGTCGAGCTTCCGTGCTTTCTTGCCCCCGATTTCATCCCCTTGCTCCTACCCGATCTGCCTGCCCTCGGCTTCGAGTCCGGCACGAAAGTGCAGATAAATAATCTTTGGAATTGGACGTTTTCTAGAAACTGTTGTTTATAGCGAGGTTTGTTCCCACTGGAAAGGGATGAAGAGGAGTTATCGCGTGTTAAAGATTCACGGCTGAGTGGATGCAAGCTAAACGGCTATTCGATTTTCTTGAAAAACTCGCGTCCAGGAAATTTGCGCTGATAAGTGTGCCTACGTATGGCTCGACTGAATAATGAAGAGGAAGACGGTAAAAATGACGGTGAGACGGGGAGAACGCTGCCAGCGAATTACTGCGACACCTGCTGCTTGCCCGCATGAAGAATGCCGCGTCGTCGTCTTACCTGACAGTGTGCTGAAGGAAGTGCACGTGCGAAAGGCCAGAGAGACACCATTTCTTTTTCTCCTTTCAGGATTTCATGATAAATATTTCGTACGCCTGACATAAACTAGTAGATGACAGTAGGGGAGATTTAAGTTTACTTCTTTTTACTCTCGAAGGCATATTCTCCTGTAACATCGTGGAATCAACGACACGTGCTCTGTTCGCCAAGCAGAAGAAGCCAGGCATGGAGCCCCTTCGAAAAAAGAGCCTAAGAAAAACATCGTTCAGTCCCTCTTTACAGTCGATTTGAGGCTCTCGTGGCAACTTACTTAGTCACTCATCGACGGGCACCAGGCGCTATGATGCCCCGGTGTATCCCCTTCATATTGAGAAATAAAGCAAGACCACGCGCCAGCAGTGTCCCGTGCTGGCGAAGAAGACCGCACTAATAATAGTAATGAGAAAGAAGGCGGTGGAGGAGAAGTGCAGCACCTGCCGTGCACCCGCATGCTGAAGGGAAACGGCGAAGGTGCTGTTCAGCGCCGCGGAGAAAAAGAGAGGAACAATCTCCGTCCGGATGAGGAGACCGTCGAGGAGATAGGCGAGCCCCGTTTTCGGTTCTGGAAACGGGTCCTGTCTGTTCAAGAAGGAAAGAAGAGGAGCAGGTGTTTTACCGCCTGGCAGCTGCCTCCCACCTGGGACTCATCGCTCGCCCCGATCTACCGCTGCCCGTTCCCGTTGCTGTTGTTGCTGCCGCCGCTGTTGTTGTTATTACCACGGCATGGCTCGTTCACGTGTTACGTGCGTTGTGCACACGAGAGGCGGTCGTCGGGGCACGTTTGCGCAAACCTTGTAATTCGGACGCCACCTGGCTGATGTCGGTGGCCTGGCTCGTCCTTAACCCTCTTCACGCACCAAATTTCTGCCTTACGACGGGGCCAGAGACGAGGAGGTCGATGGGATCAAAGTCGATGCACTGATGCAAGGGGATCACAGCGATACGCGCTAGGATGGAAAAGTGGTTTCACTGGTGAGCGTTCTACTGTCCTGGGATCTGAAAGGTCTGTTGAGACTTCATAATCTTCTTACACATCTCAGGTTCACAGTTTCCTGTTTCGTGTGCATATTGTAAGTCCGGGAGAGTTCGACCACTTTTTGGAAAAGAAATTGTAGCATCGTTGTTTTTCACATTTTTGTTGATTTATGTATATTAAAGCAAAGCCCCAGGAATTTAGGATATATATAAATTATAGAGTGCGATAATTTCAAATATTTGTTTTCATTTTCAATTAAAAACAGTGGCACTGCAACTGGTCAGTCTCACCCGCATGTCGAGGTTAGACCGTCTATCCACTACTGATAATCAAGGGGGTGATCGGCCACCTTATCAAAAAATTTAAAAACAAATACATACGTATTGTTGGTGTTACACTGTAGTTATATGCATATTATATCCCCCAATATCGGAAGAGTGTAAATAAACTCTACCTGCTTTTCAAATATCACCACCACTGTAACTTGGTCTAAAAACTTTCAGCCTCGCATAAAGTCTTAATTGTATCTTATAAATCAAATATGGATTTGTGACAATGGTCAATGCGGGATAAACAACAAACGCCTTCATTTCTTTTGCGTCAATGACATACAGTGCCTTATCTTGTGCTAGTCTTAAAATATCAGCACTGGCCGAACTTTCCCGGTGGTCGAAACTCTCCCGGGCTTACCCTATATACCAACAGAGAGAAGCATGTCGCAGGAGCGGATGATTTTTCGCAGAGAAACCGTGCAGGTGATGCTGTCACGGCCGAGCACGAATTCGAAACGGGAATCGATACGACGGGATCAATATAAGAGACGAGATCTGATCGCTTTTCGGTATTCTGACGCATGGCCCAGCCGATTTCATAAATTTCCCACGTCGGAATTGTCGAGCGAGCAGAAACCGCGAACCGGTACGCGTGTCTGCCGTAGTCTGCACGCGTACCATCCACCTCCCTCTCGTTCGCTCTCTCCCAACATCCGTTTGCGTTCCATCGGGGAAAAACGGCGGTCTTCTAATTTGCACGGTAGCTGCATCGCGGTTTCGCGGCCGAAATTTTCGATCGTTCTCGGGAACGCGTTTTAATGGCCGCCAGCCCCCACCGCAAATACCAATTCGACGTTACTTTTCGTCGAAAACCACCGAAACGAAGCGCGGCGATCCCGTGACAATTCGTTTTTGACCAGATGGACAGCGTCCAACGTAAAATTGACGAGCTGCTCGTCGTTATCGGTGCATTACCACGGCGAAATTATTCGCGAATGGACGACGCGGCTGATTCGGTAGCCGCAGAATACTCGATCCCCCCCCCCACCATAAACATCACTCATGTATGGAAGAAACTAATTCCCTTTAATTCACGAAAAATGTTCTCACGCAAAGATTGTGAAATTAACTTTGTTAATTCCAATTGTAATCTCGTTCTCCGTTCGAACACTGATTCCTCTGGCACTTTTTATACTTGACATTCTTTTATTGGCCACAAATCAATTCAGTGCTCAGATTTTCAGCTTCGTGAGCTGAGGCTTGATATAATTTTATTCTTAAACCTACTATATCAAAAGCTTCCGCCGTACTAATCTTGCGTCGAAGTCTTGATCACGGAGCAAGCTGCCTCGTTAGTTCGCGGCGCCGATCTTATGGGCGGTATTCTCAGTCGTTGCTTATTCTTAAATTCGTCTTAAGCATGCTGCATCCTCTACTAGTCTACATATCAACATGGTTGCTACCTCGATTCCAAACCACGGTGTTCCAAATCGTTTCTCAACATTATTCGTACCCTATTCCCACAAATTATTCCTATCATCGACGAAGTGGTCTATGTTCCTACATCCTTTCCAAGCGCAAAGTGGATTTCACAATCTTTGCAGGTAAACTTTTTAAATTTTTTTTCGATTCTAAATACATGAAGTAAAGGTTAAATTGGAAAGGTAATTTAATTCTTTATTCGTTTTACATGGAATTTTGTTGTAACACCTATCGTATTTTCTACAATACACAAGTCAGGTTATAAAAAATATTTTTCTTCATGTTACAGATAAACCTTGGGAATATTTCTCCGTGGACAAGAACTTGCAGTGGGACAAATGATGGAAAGCTGTTAACCTCAACAATGAACATAAGAAGACAGTGATTTTATATATGTATAATATAATAATATATAATAACTTTATTATTCCCCTAAGGGTTATAATCTTCCAATACATTTCCAACTTAACTCTACCTTAACCTATTCCATAATTTACTTAATTTACTATTGCTTAATTATATATGTATAAAGTGAAGTGATTATATAGACTAACAGTGAAAATATATTTATTATTTTTATTATTACATCAATAATCATTTGTACATTATTGTATCACATTTTTGTAATATTTTGCAAAAAACCATTTTCCCGCGAGAAACGCACAAAGTTGCAAAGCCAAAGTTTTTCAACATTATTGCAAATGAAATTGGAGTGTCCGAGAAATAAAATGCCGGTTTGCAACTTTGTGCGTTATTCGCGAGAAGCCTAACAAAGTTGCAAACCGAAATTTCGCTTCCCGCGAAAGCTCAACAAAGTTGCAAACCGGGTTTTTTTCTCGCGAACAGGCCATTTTCATTTCCAACATTGTTGCAAGAATTTTGTCCTTTGCAACTTTGTTGCGTTTTCGCGGGGCGCTCAATAGCTTACTGTATACTTACCATATTTTGCGTGATCATAAGGCGATTGGTTCTTAAGACTAGAGCAATGTAGAAGTAGTGTAACGTGATGTGTTGAAGTTAATAAAGTTTGAAAGTAGGGAATGACATGTTTAAAACAGTGCGTTAATGTAAAGATTTTTAAAAACAGCTCAGTGTGGAAGGATCATTTTAGATGTTCTTTTTATCATGTCTTTTATATATGACTTGGAATCGGAAGGAGCAAGTAGTGGAAGGAAGGCTCGTTAAATAATAATAGCCTTCTATCACTTAACTGCATTTTACTGAAATAAGTGAAATGCTATACAATCAAATCTTACAAATCCGTTGGTAATATAGTAGATGCATGTGGTATGTACTTCATAATTCAGGTAGATCCGAAATGCAGCAAGTAATCGCTTTTAACGCCTTTTATTCCCCCAAACCCATGTTTCGAGCCAGATTGTGTCGGTATACAGCGCGCGGCATTACTCCTGTCTACCCCTGTAACATTTTTTCGACATCGATTTTACGCATTAAAGTAAAGAAGAATGTAAACTATTGTAAATTAAAAAGGGAGGGAAGTTTTACCGTAGAATTGAAACTCCCCACTTGTATCGAAAAT
Organism: Andrena dorsata; assembly: GCA_929108735.1. Taxonomy (NCBI): domain Eukaryota; kingdom Metazoa; phylum Arthropoda; class Insecta; order Hymenoptera; family Andrenidae; genus Andrena; species Andrena dorsata. The sequence goes on along the minus strand of OV815488.1, from coordinate 76,150,185 downwards.
TTCATCATTTTCTACAACGTTTTTCATCCGTTTAGCCCATTGCATTCTGTGCTCCTGATCCCGAAGCAAAAAATATCAAGCTTTCATAATCAAAGTTGGTGGCCCAATAATTGAACGATCTCCACTTCTTTTTTGTTTCTGTTAATTCAAGCGTATTTCCTGATCCGAACAATCTCGGCGTTTTAGTTTATAGTTGAGAATACCTATGACTGGCTTGAAAAAGCTTGTGGCATTTCCAAATTGAATCCGTAACATTATTGATCCGTAATTTCAGATACGAACCTCCCGAGTTTATACAAATGGCAATTCCTGATAGAAACTGATAAATTTTGGACCTGAAAAATCCTGTTTCATCCATCGATCTGGATATCCGCATTCAAGCGGATTCATTTTTGAATTGCCAAAAATAACTGCTTGAAAATTCAGGTAGTACTGCATTGAACTAGATAGATCCAGTTCAAAATTCAATGCGGTTCTAACTGGCAGATCCAGCAGGGTGGTACATCATCATATATAGAAATGTATTGACAACGACAAAATTAATCAAATGATTATGAAACTATTGTGATGAAAATGGCTACATTATTAAAGAAATTAATTGTAAAAATACAGCTGCTCCACAACCGATATGAATATGTAATAAAAAATATAAATTACTTATATAGTGCCGTATTTCAGAATGGTCTTCGTCCTGAGAACGGTTTATATTCTTGAATTCTTTTTTTGTAACGTCAAAAATGAAAAGAAATACTTTTTAAAGGATTTTTTTTAGCATCGATCCTCTGTTTGCTTGTTGTATGTTTGCTTCATATCTGAAAACTCGAATTTAACCCAAAACTTGACAGGTTATGATTGAGTGACAGCCAAGTGACATTTATTGGATAAATTTTGCTTTCGAATGGCGACACCTACTGGCGTCAAGTGGAGGAGGAAAACGTGACGTCACGAAAACTCTTAATCCCAAAAGTATCATTTTGATAACTATTAATTCAGAATAATTCTTTTATCTTTTAGACAAACAGCTTGATACATTAAGTAAAATGACAAATGGGTTCGAAAAAAAATAATTATTCGCTTAATCATGTTAAAACACCGGGACTATGTTATAAAATAAGATAATAAGGCCAAAATAGCTGCGGGGATCTGTCAATTTCGCTATCATTCGTGTATAGAGACATGATCGCTCAGTGTGCCTATGGGTAGAGGGGAAGGGGAATTAGCTTTCAGACGCGACCGCGTCTGTTGATGATGCAGAACATTGAGGTCCAGCAACATCTGTTTGGCAAACATTCTATTCGCATCCTCGACAAAACATGTCACAGGTACGGTCCATTAGATTTCCACGAATTTCTTCGAGCTTAGCAAGCATTTCGCTCGACTAACGGGTCTCGTGGTATCCCCGCGGATACTCCGACATATTTAAATATTTGCCAGGGTTTTACCGTCTCCCTCGCTTCTCCTGCACTCCGCGGGAATTGCGCCTATGCACACGTGACAGCGGAGAGACGAGCTTTCCGATCGGAACGGAATTCTGCCGTTACAAGGGGGCCGCGGCCCGTCGCGCGATAGCGAAACATCGTCCCCCGGCCCGGTAGACAATGAGAGCGCTTGAAAACCGTCGGATCGTTACAATGCATTTTCATCTTCGCGCGATACATTTTTCATCGCCGTTATCGCCACGAAAATCCTGTCCCATTGTGAAGCGTTCGTCTCGCCGAAGCAGGGAGCGGCAGCCACCCCTCGCGAGAAATTCACCGATGCACCGGTTCGCCGTTTCCCTCCCATTATCCGTCGTACATAAAACTGATGAAATCTGGCGACGCGGCGCTCCACCGTGTCGCGTTCCGCTGCGACGATAGACGCGGCTCGTTTGAGAAATGACGATTAATCCCCGCGCTCCCTGTCACCGTTTCCAATGCTAGGAATACGCGAGCAAGGCTTGGTCAGAATATTTCTAACGGGCGGGAAGCGAACGGGGCTGAATGTGCATACGTGGACGCGGATATAGAGGTCCTTAATGTACTTTCGATGCTCGGTAACGCCGAGGAGGGGGAGGAAAGGGCGCGTGTACCGTGCGGCTTCCTCCTGGGCGAACGCTAAGGACATCGTGATCCATGGACACGCGAACGGAACGGAGACGAGGGCTCCTCGCGTTTTAAAATCCTCCCTTGCTGCCCGCCTGTGTACGAACTTATACGATATTCATGTAAATGCGGCTGGGCAATGAATAATATTTAGTGACGCGCCGGGAAATAAATATTCATGTATACGCGTGGCTTATGTGTATCTATTTACGCGCGGAGGACGTTGCCTGACGATCCTGGCCGCACGGGACCACGCGTGCGCGTGTAATTATGACGGCGGATGACGTACAGCGCGCCCATTTGAATACGCGTTACATACGTTTGTGTGTGGACCGAAATGATCTGTACAGGTACGGCCGGTGCCGTGCACTCAGCGTGTAATGACGATATTCGTGGACGCGCTGTGTGCACGCGCGTAGATTCGCTTGTACAATGATCATTTGCGTATCGATATGTTTGCCGGGCGCACACATGCGCGGCGTATCGACCGTCCATGCGCGCGTTAAGGGCGCGTACGTACGAATAATCCCCGTAGACGGTCTCGCGCGATAACTCGTGTCTCCTAACGTTCGACAGTCTGTATCGATAGCTTCTACAAACTGTTAACGGATATCGAGGATCGTTATTACGGGTGTCACAGAGAATACAGGTTTCCGTATGCAACAGCGCGCGATAACGATGGATTCTTTGGTTAGAAGCGAGGCTAATATAGAACGTACAATGCTTGTCTGATTGTACCTACGTCCTCTGGTGCCATGGAAGATCAGACGGACGCACAAAGACAGATTCACCTTCCGCCATGATCCTCGGGTTCCGTTCCGCGAATCCTCTCGCGCCGCTTCTCGCCTCTCGGATAACAAACGGCTAACGATAATGTAATAATTATTATCGCTCAAAGCCACGTAGAAAGCAGAAAGATGAGACGCCATCGGCTCGGCTTCCAGAAAGGTACGCCTCGTATAAATCTTCGGCTAGCGAACCACGGTGCCGGTTGTATTAATTATTTTGCGGAAACGATCCGCCTCTGTACTACACCGGGCTTCGATTTATAGGAAACGGAGTAAGAGTGTTCCTATGTTTAGAATCTAATTAATGGCGGCTCGAGGTTGCGCCTGCCACGTGACGCTATCGCGCGATAGGAATATATATCCCGTTTTATGCGACGGCCTCCGTCTTCTCAGGTATAATGCCCTTGTTTCACTAAACTTCCTCGAAACTGTTCACTTTATTCATTCCCAGAGAGGTAGTACTTAGGGTATCGGGACAGTCGTCAATTTATCGCAGATCAATGTCGATTTTGATATGCACGGATAGGAGCATTAATGATTCAGTCCATGAAATATGTACCGGAACGTTCGGCGACGAATTTAAATTGTAATTAACTGATAGGATTGAAGGATCGAACGTCGATCGAGGACGAGATGGCGCGGCGTGCGAACGCCGCCGTGAATGTCAGACTTCTCGAAGTTTGAACGCGGCACGAAGAAGGCCGACCCGTTTCCCTCCGAGGCAGGAGCGAACAAAGGGAACGAACGAAAACGATGCCCTCAGAAATTGCGGGTTCCTTCTTGTTGCTCGCTGGAGAAAGAGTTCACCGCCACGGGAATCCTGTTCAAGCCCCCGGCGACGGAGTCCTGTGGCTAAGACAAACCCGAAACTCAGACGAGCGCGCGGTCGTCTTCTCTACTCCGAGGCTTCCCTCTGAATCCTGCGCAAACAGAGAAACATGCTGGCGGCAGGTGGGCCGGGATTGAACAACGCGCTCGGCCCGCGATATTTCGGTTTCCCCGATCGCCGCCGCAACTCGTTCCAACCGTATCAACGCTGTAATAAACTCGTAGCGGGTATAGGTACATAAGCCAGGACCATCGTCCCATAGTTATTGGATGACACGCGTACACGTATCAGTCGCACATATTCACGTGCGCATAGATAAGGGGGAGTTAGAGGAAGCGTTCCGTCACGTCCCTTTATGTTAAATTGCGAGAAGCAGAATGTCGATACGAAATAATATTCCAACTGCTACAGAGCATCTGAAAACCTGCCAGCGGATATCCTGGCGGATGAGGAGGGGAATTAAAGATTGAAATCGGGGGCAACGTGTATACGGCCATTACTGTCCATAAAGGAAAATGCCGAGGGAAGTATAGGTACGTGGGCACGTGACGACGGTGCAAATGTATCCTAGCCACAGTTCCTAATAGCAAAACTGACGCGTGTACGTCTGCGAGCGCTCGGAGGTATATTCCCACGCATCCTAATCGAGCGTCCTTGAAAACTCGCGACGCAGATTCGCGAGGAATCCAGTAGCCAGCCGGGACGACGTCGCCGGTGACTTCTTCACCCTCGCCGCCGTTGTCTTTCTCATCACGTGCGCGCACGCCGTTGCAATCGTGCAAAATACACCAGCCAGACGCGGCGAGCCGACCAGCGCGCGTAGGTATAGAGGCGTGCAACGGGCGAGCGCTAGCGACTCCACCTGCATCGCGCGCGTTTATTATCCAGTATCGATGCGTGTGCATGTGCGGATCGGGGCGAGAGACAGACGCACCTCTGGCTCGGGGGAGGGAGCAGGGCGGGTAGAGGGAAAAGAGAGCAAGCGGGACGGAGAGAGGGTTGTAGAGAGCGCATGGAAGGCTGGATCGTTCGCTGCCGGTAGCAACGACCCTGGATGCATCGACTCCTGGGGTTGTTGGGTGGCGAGGGGTGGTGGATAGAGCGAGACGCAAGCCACCGGCGCGAACAGAGACGGGCGGAGGGAACGACGCGAGAGAGACAGAGAGGGGCTGATGTAGGTACCAGAGACTAGGGGAGTCACCCTTTGTCTCCTGTCTTTCTCTCACCCCTTAACCGAACCCCACTATGTCCAGGCAACCTCTTCGTTCTTCAACCACCCTCCCGCCCCTTCCGTCTCGCTCTCGTACGCGCGTACACACAGGCTCTCGCCAATCTCTGTCCCCCTCTGTCCCTCCCCGCTTCCTCTCCCTCTCTACCAGCACTTCGGCTCTCCACGCTATTGATCCCGCAGCATCCACCGCGAAATAACGACGAACGCCCCTGGTTCTCTTTCCGTCTTCGTCCCTCCGCCCCGTGCCTTTTTCTTCCCCGTACGGCTAGCCGGTCGGGAACGGAACGAAAACGGGATATCGTAACCGCCGTGCCCGTCTCCCGTCGCGATTTCGCCCGCGAGTAAAACAGAATTTTCGCGGGCCCGCCAAGCTTCCCGCGATACACGGCGGCAGGGGGATTGCGCGGGGGCAGCAGAAGGGTGAACGGAACACATTGAACTCGACACGGTTCCAAGCTGTCTGCGAGAACGAGGAAAGTTCGAAACGTACGCTGGGTATTCCCGGTCGTCGACACTACCGACGGAGTCCCCGGGGAACGGCGCTCCATAGCCGTGCTTCCGCGGGAACGCTCAGCTCCTGATTTTCGACCGTAATTTGCTAGATTAGACGGCTGGGCCCGCGGACGAAATCTGATGTAATTAGCGCGAAGAATAGGGCGGAATAGGGTATGGTGTGTTAGAAATAAACTGGGCAATATTATCTGTTTCGATTGCGTTGCATGCTGCAATTGCTGCAGTAAAGTATGTATTCTGGCTGAATGAATTCAACTTATCCTGATAAATTACGGATGGGCACTTTCTTTAGTCACTTCTTTATTTTCTAGGGGGAATTAATGGTTGCCAGTAGGCATATGTGTACTTGTCGTTGTTAAGACAAGAAATGCTCTGAACAGTTGTTCCATTTATCGTAAAACCAAAACGAATACTAACTTCAGATTTTGAAATATGGTGAACGGAAAGTAGGAGAAACGGTAGCTGTTGGTTCTTGCAATTAAGTTTGATTGGAAGACACTCTGTGTAACCCAAGAGAATAACACTTCTACTTGGATACCTTCAGAAGCACCGCGACCCTAAATCTAAGTGGCCGAGTGTTTCGATAATGTTACCGATGCCACCTGCGAACTAAATTCCCTGCACCTGCTGAATAGTCAGGCCGGTACCGAACTTTCACAACAGCTGTCGAAATGTTTCATTAACGGCTCAACGGCTTTCGTGTCACGAGTCAATACGATGCACAAGGTGCGAAATGATAGGTACGTAATCCTGCGTTAAGGTATAAAATGTGTCTGAATTCTCTTTGAAAGTATTTTGAACGTAAGTACAATACGTCTTCTTCGCCCTTCTTGATTCCGTAAATAGCGGAAGGGATGCCGCTAAAATAGCGCTCATTCCCAAATCATCGATGCAGCTTTCCCATGACTGCTTCCGCGTACCGCGAAGCACACCCTCGACGAGGTGCACACTCGTCTCGGGCAAAGCGAGTATAAATCACGCGGTGCGTATCCTCGCCGTTCGGAGCGTTTACTTTGTAAATAGTTCGCCGCGTGGAAACGCGATCGGGAACGGAGGAATCCCGCGGCCACGTCCGCTAGCTCATTATCCTCTTCTCGGCGTTGAATTCCCGGCGATATTTCTCGTTCGTCTCGCGTGGATGACGATAATCGCCGGTAATTTCTTCCCAGCACTCCTCCCCGCCTTCTCCAACCACCCCAATGAGACGACGTTTCCACGAAGATATATAGAGGCGAGTATATCTTCGCCTATCCGTTGCGGAGGAAGACGAATGTTAGGGGGCGTCTCGGCGCGAGCCTCGAACCAAGAATCGGGGGCGGAGGGGGTGGAAGGGGAATGGTTTCGCGTAAAGAATTCCCGTGAATTTTACTTTGCTAGCGTCTGATTTCGATGGGCCAGGTGATACAGGGTATAGACAGTCAGAAAGAAAGAGGAAACGGAGAAAGAGTAAGGGGAGAGAAGAGTCAGCCGGGTGTGAAATAATTTTTAAACCCCGGTCGACTACCCTGGGCCCGACCGTTGACAAATTAGCATAACAGGGAATCGACCCAACTGGCGGAGTCAACCCCCACTGGATACCCCCTGCCAGGTCGTCTCAAGTGCTAGTTATATAGGCATCGATGGAAGCCAACATCCGACATTTAACGTTTGAGTCCAAGGCAAGGGTTCCGTTTGTGTCGATGGACTTTAGAACGTTCTGACCGAGGAATCAGAATTACTTTAAGGGGTGAGTATGATTTTTAATGATTGGAGGCCGATGACTGGGTGATGAGCTGGAGAAATTAGAGGACGGTGGAGACACTTTCGGGACTCGAACTCCTACGACTTCTCCTACGACGTCGCGAAAATCATTAGCGGAAGTCAGTTGTAATTAAAAGTTCCTATAATTTCTTGATGTGAAACTACTTAGCGACGGTACTAAGTAGCCGCTCTTGTTACCTAAATCATTTTCCCTGGAGAATAAAACGACACCTATAGCAGAATGCGAGACTCACTTCCATGGGAAGCGATTCGACGTCACGCAGTTTTACTTTCGCGTACAGTTTTTTTCGCGGTTGCGACAAAAAGCGCCGGCGTTCAGGGTCGCAGTAGACGCGCTCCGCGAGGGTAGTGGCTGGAGAGGTTGAGGAATCCGCGTGGACCACCCCGTCGCGACCACTGCCGCGCTATTGTGAGAATTCAATTTGGGAAACTAATATGGGAAAAGGATAAAAAGCCTTCGGAGGCGTGCGATAAAGCTAATTACATTCCCAGCAGCAAATACACTTCAGTTGGGGAAGAACGCCGGAATACACTCGACGTGCCAGCGAGGCGGGAGGTTTAATTGAAAATTTTCCTAAATCCCGCCGAACGAAACGAAAATTTCATTTCACCGTGCACTCGACTGCATCAAACGTTTCCGCCATTATCACCCGCGCACGATTGCCGCTAATCAAAGCACCCTTATCGCCGCCACCTACGCGAACCCATCCTCCCGTAAACAAGCCACGTACCGCGCGTTGGTAACGATATCAAAATCATTCTGTCTATCGATCGATCGTTATTCAAACGCTTACGAGCCTGCCATTACCGCTAATTACCAATGAATAATAAACGACCGACGAATTTTCGGGCAACCCCCCCCCCCCTCCCCGCGCGAGCCTGCCCGCTGTAGGGGAGACCGGGGCAGATTGTAACAAAAAAAAGTTTACACAGTTTTTTCTCGAAAGTGTTTTTCTCAATCAGGAAATAATTTGCGTGATTTACTACTTGTATATGTGGTGAACTGATTGCGTGAAAGTACGTGATAAAATATTGGACTGTTAACATCTGGCTTCATCTTAAACAAATCTGAATCTTTGTTACAATGTGCCCCAGTCCTGGGGTAAATTGTAACACATCTGTTATACTTATTTAAATACAAATATGAACACAAATAAACGTTTCTAAAAAATATAAATGAAAATATAGATCATTATTAAACATTTGATATACACGAGTTAAACAATCATTGCTTATTCATCTGATTCTATCAAAATCTTCTTCTTCGCTTTCTTTAGTTTATCCTTTATACTTTTTTTCTACTTTTTGGATTCTCGATTGTTCTGTTGTTCGTCTAGAGCATCTTTTTCCGGTGTGTCAGCAAATAGCTTGCTTTATCACCATTTGGAGTGGAGGAAGTATAGTAACATGTTACAATTTACCCCGAGGTCGAATTTTTGCGTTTTATCTCAGCAAACGAGAAACTAAACATCAAATCACTAAAATGCGTGTACATTATTATAAACCAATTAGCAAGAAGCAATAATTCAAACGGTTTCTAATGCCGGTTAATTGAAATAAAAGTGCTGAGGCAACATTTACTTACGTAACCTAAAAACTAAAATTCTGGGCTATAACCGCAAAATGAATATCTACATAACGCTCGTTTGTGTCACTAAAACCGACGGTGCTAATATTGTCAAGTAGCTCTCGAATGCTGTAGGTTACCAGATTTGTCGTTCAAAACATTTTACTTATGTTACAATTTACCCCGTGTTACAACCTGCCCCGGTCTCCCCTACTCCACCCTCCGCTGCGAATCCAGGATCCTTTGACCATCCGACGAGGCCCCGGCTGCCATGCATCAAATCGGAGCGCAGCAAAGACGAGGTTCGCTGCGTAAACGGTGGTCCAGGTGATTTGTGAGAGATGGATAATGGTTAGCCCGGGCCGTGACGCTGCTGTGCCCTCGTCGACGGATCCGCGCGCCGATATCGGTGCCGGTACCGGCGGCGGCGAGGGTGGTGGCGGCTGTAGAGTAACATAGAGCGAGGGCGGCGAGGCCGGCGGCCGGGGGAGAGGGGGAGGTAGAGTGAATCGACGGAGGGCTGGTTGCAGGGACCGGCGGGCTCCTACGTATACCAGGGGTGTAGCCACCTCGGTGCACCGAGGGGTGGATTCTCCGGCTCGGGTCAGTGCCCTCCCGTAACATTGAACCACCCTGCGGTGCAGTCAGGGCCGAGGCAGGTACGCATGCGTGGCCAGCACGCCCCTCTGACATCGCAACGTGCGCCACCCAGCCAACTTTCCAACCCCCTCAGCCCTCCATCGCGATCTATCGCGAGCGGTACATACATCCACCATGCCGGCGTGCTGGCCGGCACGTCTCGGTGTTTTAATTTCTTCCACCGCCGTGGACACCCTGCTCCCCGTCTCTTTCCCATCTTGCCTCGTTCATTTGGCATCTCCATCTCTCTGTTTCACCTTTCATTCTCCTCCCGGTCCTCTACTTTTACTGTTTATCCTCGCCCTTCCCTCCTCCCCCCCCCCCAGCCCCTTCCTTCCTCTGTCTCTGCACCCTCTGCACCCTCTCTGCCCGCTCCCTCGGTACGCACCGGTAACGAGCGGTAGCTTTCTACGTGAACGTTTCCCACCCCCCTCATGCCCCTCGTGGCTTCGCGCTGTGCACGGCGATCCTTTGGCCGGGCAATCGAATTTTCGCGTCCGCGGAATGTCCCGGGGCTGCCGGCAGCAGGCAGACCGATCGCGTCGCGCTGATTCGAACAGAAGTCACGCTCGGCCGTTGCACCTTGCCGCGCGACTGTTGCCCGCGGACACCTGTGCCCGTGTTTCACGGGCAGGTGGACCGGTCGCAGGGTTCACTCGGCCCCGATGGAAATCCCCGGGGCTGATAAACAACGTTCCTCCTCCACTGGCTCTCTACCAAGGGGAACGAGCGCGTCTCGGTTCGGGCCGCGGCCCCGGGGAGTTACGGCGCGATGAAGGTATAAAAAATACGCGGCGGCTCGAATAATCGATATTATCGGGTGATATGGGAGATGCCCCGCAACCGAACACGCGGAACTTTGTAAACAACGATACTTCACATGTAACGCCGGCCCAGGAGTCTCGGCACGGGGTTGGAGCGGTGCGAGTGGGAGGGGATGAAATTTCTAAAAAGACGCGTCTGCGAAGTTCAGACGGTGGAAAATTTATTACACACTTTTTCTATTGTTTTCGTCGCCTTTCAAACTATCCTCTGACTCTCGAAGTCGTGTACGAGAGTAGATATCTATACTCCCCACCGTTTTCGACCGCGAAAATCTGAAACCATTCCTCTAGCAAAGAGCGTTTCGCACAGAAATCAAGGACATTTACTTTCCGCGGCGAGTGATCAATGTTTCGCGGGCCGTTTCGGAATCGAGCACAACGCCCACCGCGAGAAAGGATTTCACCTTGAGTTTTCCACGCTCGAAAAATGGAGCCGCGTTGATCGAAATGGCCCCAGGCTCGGTTGCAGCGTCGATTCGAGCGCCCGGAACGATCGGATGCTGTCTTAATTATTGATTCAACGTGGTCGCCGAGGCCGCGATGTCTGGGAAATGAGCGCATGCGAATTATAGGCGGGGCCGCGAGGCCGGCCACGAGTTACGCCGACTGAAGCTAGCGGGGTTGAATTACGATTCGTGTAAATCATCGTGCAGCCGGTTTTCGCGCACCGTATTCGGCCCCGTCCATGACAGGGAGGAACATGTAAATACTTCGCGGCCATTAACGTTTCTCGTAACTTTTTCCCTGCTCGCTAAAGGGACATAAGTTTCGGTAACGTTACACCACCGCGTGATTATGCGATCCCTATATGGTCGAGTACCTGGGATTCCCTTCTCCTAATGTACTGCCCTCTCTCCTTACGCTTTTAACAATTAATTGCTGCCCCCTCTGCCCCTCTTTTCTCTCTTCCACTGCGGAGGGTTCCGAAACGGTAAGTAGTGCCGTAATTAAAGACAGCAATTTGTAATTATGACGAATGGTAGTGAGGGTAACATCTCAGTATCAGCAGAGTCCCTAGGTTTTGCCCTAAATGCAGTGAAAAATTGCGGTGGAGGTAAAGCTAAGGGTGAAACTCGTAGCCACTAAGCCTACCCCCAATGATTTTCACGTACATAACTCTCCTTGCCAGTTGGTATCTCGATGTTTCCCTCAATATGGCCGGGATTTCGTTGGGCTGCACGTCGATCTAGCGTAACCGATGAGGAACTTTTCCAGTGCAATGAACTCCGGGTCTGACTGCGGTGCAGAGTACAGAGACGCGCCCGTAAGCAGAGGCACGAGCCCGGGGTTGGCTCTGAACGACGTGACTAAAGTGGAGGCAATCACGCCACGTATAATGCCGGTATATTTCAGTCGCGTAACCGTGCACAGAAATGAATTTGAATAGCTAATGATACACGGGCTCCAATTTGAAGGGTAAAACGCTGGGGCGTCGAGGGTGGCCGCCAAGGGGGTTGGGGTAGAAGACGAGGGACCGCGGGATTAGGATATACATCGGCGGGGTGGTTCTCGTTCCTTTTTTTTTCTTCCTGCTTTGCTTTTTATCGACTTAACGATCAGCTTCGTCCTTGGTTACGACCACGATTGGCGGAAGTACCTGGGCTTTCCGAATATCTTTACACGTTTCCGCGTTTATTGCGTTTACGAGTGGTTTTAAGAGTCAAGTGTGCCGATAAACAATTCGTGCGGGGTGCTACATTTTGTACTCAACAATCGACAAGGCGGGAGGATTAGTCGAGGTCTCTGGTAAATGTGCGTGGCGGACAATGTGGGTTGTAATGATGTCGCGGTTCAACCTCTAATTCGTTCAACGTTGCACGGAATTTAATGTCTCGGCGAGAATTTTCAAACCATCGAGGGGACCGTGCAACCATCCTTTCCCGCGATTCTATTGCAACATCAATCAGAAGGATACAATGGTCCAATCAAGACAATATCTCTCGTGCCACCTGACGTCCAATGCAACAAATTCACGACCTCCTGATACGATCGCGGGAAATAATTCCTGGCGTTTACGTCGCCGCGCCGCGATCAGTCCCAGAAACCTATTTCAGATTGAAACGAACCTCTCCCCCTTCGCCGGGAGCGGATGGCGGCCTCGGGTGGTCGCGTAAAAGCGAACACCGGCCCCGACGACGGTGCGGTTGGAAAATTCGCAGGGGCAAGTTTTGCCCCGAAAGCGTGAAACTTCGTTACAGTCAACTGATGTCCGCGCGGCAAATGCGCATCCGCCGGGAAAAGGAGTTCGTGGAACTCCCCGGTGCCGGTGCACTGAACTCTCCCCCGATTGTTCTGCAAAGCGTTGACGTATCTCGAAGTGGAAAAAGGGGGCGCATCGGTGACGGGGTGGGTGGACACAAGGGACGCCGGGGGAGCGAAATGGCCTCATTTCGCAGCTAGAACGACGTGCGTCGGTCCTTCCTCGTGGAAGTTTGATCCGCGCACAGCCACTGCGCAACGCTCGCCTCCCGCTTGCTGGAAATACCCGCGACTGTCAGGACGCGGCCTGACGGTGCTGGGTTCTTGATAACCACCGGGCTAACTGCAATCTTACGACGTCGCGCGAGATGAAGATGGAGATGGAGATTGAGATGGGGAAACGCGGGGAATGTGAGGGATGGATCCTCGAAGATGCATGCTTAAATGGCAATGCTTCAGACGCGATGCTGCGAACGGTCTCAATTTATGTATGTTTCTTCTGCATCTGATTCCCCTCGTACCTTTGCATTAATGCAGCTCAAACCTGACGCGTATCAAGCACTTGAAATGCTTGATATTCTAGGACATAAACGATAGAGACGATGTGAAATCCATCGTCTCGTCAGACGATATAAATATTTCAGACATACTGAAAATAGTAATAGTTTTAATTACTTTAATGTCAAATCGTGACTGGCATTATGCGCGATGCCGCCTGAGATTAAATTTCACTCTAAACGTGCACCGTTTTAAAACCGAAATAACTATTCGTCCCCCGTGATGTGGAATTCCTCCGTTTTCTAACGAAATTATCGAACATCGATACGAAACAGAGCAGTTTAACGCGCCCATGGCGAAACAATGTCGAGTGCGCCGATTCAACTGATTTAATTACAGCGGACTGTACGGCGTAAAAATAACGAGCAACGCGGTGCAACGAAAATCAATACATGCTAATGGTGATGCCGGAGACGCGCGGTGTGCTAATAATTCAGGCATAAATAATACGTAATCGTATAAAGAAATCCTCTAAATAGTGTCAACGCGTGTTCGCCTGCTTTCACGGCTGAAACGACAAATGTGGGGATAATTCTGAACGCGTACTTATATAACAACTGGGCCGGGCCAGTTCGGCCCGTTTTAGGCGCTCCGATTTCAAAAACGTCCTACGCCAATAATATTAATTTTCATATCCACTGGAACGTGTGAATATACGTGGTAGCTAAGTAGAAGAGTAGGGTAAGTCAGGGTGAGATGGTCATACGGGAGAGATGGGCAGTGGCAGTATTTTTAGAAGGAAACGCCTGATTGCGCCGCCTCGACGTGGGTACAATGTGTCATAGAAAAGTAACATTCTCACTTCAAAGTGTTGGAATAGAACGTTTTTAAAGGTTTGTAAATCCACTGTGAAATTTAAGCTAGTGCTTTAAAATGTTTGATTTATATTTTGGTCATTTTGTTTGTGTTATTTATGCTGAATATTTTTAATCCTCAATATGTATTTTCGATAGTGCATTGTTTACAGCGTTTTTAACCTTAAAGTAGTCGGGGCTAGGTTTGTTAGTCTAAGCGAAATGGGAATGGCTATCTTGGCTTTAAGGGAGAGATGGTCAATGACACTTTTTTTAATTTGTAAAATTTGTATAAGTATTAAATAATAATGTTTCGCTTATTGATATTAATGGATATGTAGACATAGGATTGAAGTTTTGTTCTATATCATTTTCGTTGCTTTATTTCAAATAGGTTGGCTGTAGCAGGTTCTAAACGAAACTATGTCCATCTCTCCCGGACTTACCCTATCAGATATTAAAAACGACTTCCACGAAGCACCCTCACCTCGAGTTTTATTACGATAACCTAATAAACCGTCTCGATAGTTCTTTTACCTACCCAGACTGTGACTTACGCGAACGCATAATATCAATTAAGTTCATTATGTCCATTAAAAAGCTATACTCATTTGTAAGCCTGTAAATAAATATATCCTCGTCGCGTTTTCCCACAATCACCCTCTGAAAGCCGTCTAGAAGACGCGCGGGGGATTATCGGGACGCCATGGCGAGCCAGAAAGGGAGAAAAGCCATCGAAACCACCCCCGTCGCCACAGTGCTCCATCCCTCTGCATATCTTCCTTTCCGCACGCTCGTAATATTCCCTGGAAGCTGACGCGTACAATGTCTCGCAGACGGCGCTGGCATAATGTGCCGCGGCACGATAGCGATCCACCCTTCGAGGTGGCGAACACCACGGGGTCGTTAAAAAGTCCGTTGGACCACTCGTGACGGCCGCGGTAGCGAGAAACCCCGGGCACGAAGAATGCACCGAGCCGAGGTGCACTTACTTACTTACGCGGCGTTGCACCCCAGAAACCGCTCCTCCCCCTCTCTCAGGTGACTTTCCCGCGCGAAGGGATGAAATCGTTAGCCGTCGGGGAGGCTGAACAGGCACGACCTGTGCTGGTAGCGCGCGAGGACGCATCCCTGCGTCCCTTTCACTCGCGCCACCCCTAGAATTTAGTCACCAGTAAATGACTTTTCTTTAGCTCGCCATCGGAATAGTTTTACGCGGGATATTCTTTTCTGTATATCAACACCCCCTCCACTTGGGTCCAGACGAGTATTTGAGAGAAGCCAAAGAGTGTAGGTGGTGGTTCTTAGTTTTTATTTCCCGACTGGGGACAATTGGAATATTGCACAAATATTAGAAGTTTGTGTGAAAGATGCCTGCAGAGTGGATAGTCGGTAGTTCGCTTAATTTCTTCAATTTTCCCTTCAAACAACCCTAATGAAAGTTATATCGATCTGCGGTTTAAAAATAGTCTCCCGATACACCGTCGCGTATCAAAAACTGAAAGTTCTCGTTACTTTGCACTTATTTAAAAACATTTTTACTATCCTCTACAATCTTGATTTATTTTCATTACGCGTCTTATGAAAGTTTCGCCAATAATTTTATGCGAAGCACGGTACTCCGAGCAAAATAGCCGAAGGGATATCGGAGCTACGACGTCGTGAAACTGCTTCGATAAACCCCCTCCCCGTAAAAACATTATTACCCCCTAATGTTCGGTATCGTTGGAAATTGAAAGCTAGCATACGAACCTCCTCAATCACCAGCCCCTCTCGAGCGAATCGTCTCCGTTTTGCTAGAATGATGACCTTCAATTACTTCCAGATCAGCTGGGACACGAAGGCTGCTCCGATATTCAAGGGGACTCGCGGCAGTATGGAATTCCGAGATGCACGGGTGAAAGAAAATGCGTAGCTGTGCCAACAAGCAGCTTCGTATCATTGCGAACAGTTTGTCGAAGCGTCTTTACGCGGGCGTACTCTGAAATTGCGAGGTCGTTCCGCGCTGGAGACACGTGGAGGTGCGCCCCGTAAGTAAAGAAATTGACCATACCCCTAGACCGTGATACTCTAGATCCTGGCAGGATTTTCAAAGCCACGTCGAGGCCTATAGGAGAAAGCATTTTCCTGAAATAGCGCGGTATCAAGAATTCATGGGGCTTCCGATGGCTGGAACGGTACGCAATCGAGCATTAAAATTCTTTACCGTTGAAGGGGATCGATGACGCGGCGTCACAGCGTCTTCAATATTTCACGATCATTATTTTCGAAGCAACCTGAAACTACCCTCCCTCAAATTCCCCCGTCTGCCTTCGTAATTTCCCCCCAAGTCCCGAGGATACCTCCTCTTAATGCGGGAAAGGGTGAACAACCTGAAGCAACATTCCACGTTAACCAACACCGCGTCTCCATCGATGGAACAGACGCTCCCTATCAGGAACCCAAGCAGCCCCCATCATACCGAGGAACATCTCACAACGCAACAATCCAATGGATCATCCCGCCGAAGCATTTATAAACCATCGAGCCCTCCCCGAACTGTTTCACAGAGGATCGAAACAATGACAACCATAGGGGGAGCAGAAAACAAGGGAAGAAGGGGTTGGCTGGCTGATGCGGCGAAGACAGTGGCTGCTTTTTTTCTAAGGTTACGAGACTGGCTCCGTGGAAAATCCACGAGTGTGACGGGCCTCCCAGGCAGAGGGTACTCAGCAGTGGGAGGGCGGGGGTGAGGGTTGCCAACAGTGCAACGAATGGAGATCGATTCTGAGTCTGGGTCAGGCGAGGGCGTTCACCCCCCGGTGCAGCCCGGGAGACACGGAACCCAGGGTCGTAGCTAGGGTATCACAGGAGGGGTACTGACGAGCGGGGGGGGGGAGGGAGAGGAGGACTAGGGGGGAGGCAGGGGTGGGTCGCACGGGACACTCCCTTCTGGTGAGTGCAACGTACGCTCCTCTGTCCGAAATCGTGGCGGCGCGATCCTCTCTCCGTGGCCTGGGCCTGGCCCGGTGCAAGCCGGCTGGGGGGGTTGCCATGGAGGGGCTCCTGTCGCGAATTCGCCGCGGGATCTCCACCCGTCGAATTTTCCGGACGATTGAAGCGTTTCGACGACGAGAATCGCGCGGCCACAGAGGTTAACGGCCATCCGGGGCGTTTAAAGTGCATTCCAGATTTTACGAGACACCACTCGAGGATAGTGAGAGTGGGTGCACGCCGGGGAGATCCCCCTCGAGCATCAGCGACTCCCGAAGGACGCGAGGGCGAGGGCTCCCCGGTCCTGGGTGTCCGGGGAGTTCATCTTCCGTTTTGCAGCGCCCCGCCGTCGAGGAAAGTTACGTCGTAACGTTATCAGCATTATATCATTTTTATGCCACGGCTCCTCTTGCGCGACGCTCCTCCGCTCGCATTTACGTAACTTAGGCGATTACGAGGCGCGCCGAAACAGCGCGGCAAATATAAAATGCAAGCTCATTAACCGGCCGATAATTTATCGGGTGATAGCGAGCGATACAGCAGCAGTTGTCGAACGATACTGGATATGCATTTCGTCAAGAACGGGGAACGTAATACCGGGGCTCATTGTTTGGCGCGTCGCATTATTCCTGGTCTTTGTCCGCCGACGAGAGCCTCGTGCTCGATCGTCCCTTTGCAAAGAACGAAACACGATATCGAAGTCCATCGAGCGAGCCTTTGTCATTCACGAGCTGATAGATCCGTATTTACTTGCTACCAAGAATATGAAGAATGAATATTTCACGGATTTTTTTAGGAGGATGCTAATTGGAAAAATGTCGTTCAGATATGATATGGATTAAGAACTTGTACCTACCATCAATTGTAGCAATGGAAAAGTGTTATGCTTCCCCTTTGATTGTATATTACAGTGGATATCTTAACTCTCTTAACATTTTTTACCTATAAACCACCATGATAATTTTATAATCCCACTTCTGGAGTACACACCAGCTAACCAATGCAGAATTTCATTACTTTGAAGAAGATAGGAATACGAAACTGTGAATTTGTGTCCTGCTATTCGTTCCAACAGGTTCAGGCAAAAAATTTCATAAATTCCTGCAGGCATGAATATTTTTCCTGCTCGGCGGCCATAATTCGCATCTAACAAAGTGGAATATAAAATAAGAAAAATGGAAGAGGCCTTCGACTCTACGGGCATATAATTTTCATAATTTCCGACGTGCCAGTCCATGTTGTGGGCCCTTATACAGAAGCAAATAATTGAATAGACATATTTTAAACAGGAGTATACACTGAATACTTAAAACAATGTTGAACTATTTGTCAATGTTGAATAATACAAGCAGAGGCACCCAAAACAAACTACAAAGTCTCATTTCACTGGTCCCTATTTTATTTGTATTGAGCAAGAGAGAACACAGCAGATTTGCAATAAATTAGTAACGTTAAAATTTGTTGCGAGACACTGTGATTCCTCGTTTTCCACGTTTTACAACTTCCTACGATCGTATCTGAATGGCAGAGAGGTCCTTGATACCTTCCGCTTTAACCTGGCTACCAGGAGCGACTCCCAGGACGAGGTGAACGATCGACAGGGTGGTACGTGACCTTTTGCTCGAAGGATAACGGCAGGGGTGAGGCGGGGACTTTGCCCCTCAGTGACGGGGGTGAATGCACGTACGACCCATCTCCCACCACCCCGGTTCAGCTGCGCCGAACTATCGAAGTTCTCTTGGCCGACCAATTAATAATCCTTCGAGTCAGCCCCGACTTCCGTTTCCCTTAACGGGCACACGAGCCAAGGAGAAAAAGTCGGATAATGCACCGGCAACTGGCTAATTCTGGGAACTTAGGTTTGTCGCATTTCGTCGGGGTCTATTTGTATGCAATCCTCCCTGGAGCGGGTGCACCGAGCGCAGGATCGATCCGCGTTTCGAGGGCTTTTTCATCGCGGCTCTATCTCCTCGCCCGATGCATCCTAGCCTCCGGTTGCATAATAATACACCTGGGAATTCGTTCATTTTTTTTTTAAACTACTTCTTTGCTGGAGTTTGAATTTTTCGTAACATTTCTGGTAACGAGGGGAGGTGCTCTTGATACCTAGCGAGTATAACTAGCAATAATTTCGTATCAAACTGAAGTATTTTATGTTTGGATCGAGTACGTTTTTAAATTTTGTAATGCAATAGTTTCCTTATAATTGTAAGTAAATTCGCGTTAATCTTGTTTGCAGGGAATTTCATTATCCGCGAATCAATTATCCTGGGAGCAACCAGAAACGTTGATAAAGTCTTCGAAGCGGCCGCCTGGCGCCACGTGCCAGGGATTGATAAGAATTTATCAGTAGTTTGATACCAAGTAATGAAAACTGATATCAGAAATTAATTCTGCGAATAAAGTGCAATGCTTTTTTCAGACGCAGTGACCGAAGATCAAAGTTTAAGTAGAATTGTATGTTTGCATTGGTGGATGCTACCTTTTCTAATAATAGTCCACTAATCAATAATCTCCTATATCATTGACTTTTTGAAAATGCATACAATAAGGCATTAGAACACGATTTTCGTTACAATTTTATGGCCCAATCTATAAATTCGATTACTCTTTTTACGGCTATTTAAAAATTAGCTCTCTAAATATAAAAAATACAAATATATTATTTATCAAGGTATTATAGTTCCGCGTTCCAAATAAATTACAAATACTTTTCCACCCATGTTCAGTTATTCAAAGTACAAAGTAATACATAACTTTAATTCACCTTCTGTAAACTCCTTAGCATACTTATGAATATTTTTCATTCTGCTACCTGTTCCATAGCGGCGTTGCGAGGGATGCGATTGGAATTGTAAAAAGTTTACAGTTAACTGTGACTAATCGTGACAGATTAGTGAATTCATCAAATGTTGATATAAACTGTGTTCCGATGACAAGAAATACAACTATTTATTCCTAAATGTATGAATTATATCAGTTGTTTGAAACGTAGTGCTGTCACGATGACAACTATGCTTGACATAATATTAACAATCACTGCCTTATTAGTTACTATTCTGTTTGTGAGATACTACTTTTGGCGAAGACGTATCAGGAACGTTAACAACAAGCACGTTGTTGTAAGTAAAAAAGGTTTAACGCAGACTTAACCTCTACGCAGGTTATTTATCCTCAAAGTTTTCGTAAAAAGTAAATAAATTATTACTATCCTATAGCAAGGAAGCTGTAGAATGATTAATACTTATTATTATTATTATCCTCGTTGGTGTACCTAAAATTTGATCGATTGTTTAATTGCCAATTAACCGAAGCACAGTATGAAAATTATATTTTATAAAGAATGATACGTTAGTTGTTTAATTTATTTTTAATACACTCTCTTTTCTTGTAGCATATTTTCTAACGTCTTCTTCTCTCTTTAGGTAACTGGCGGTTCCAGTGGTATAGGCAAATGCGTAGCAATCATTGCTGCTAAGTGTGGAGCCCATGTGACGATAATCGCGAGGGATCTTCAGAAGTTAGAAACAGCAAGGAATGAAATAATTCATGCTTGCAAAAATAAGGACGTCCAAAGGGTTGAATATTTATCTTTAGATGTGGGTGGAGAGTATAAGATGGTCGAGAAAGCTTTAAGCGATGTGGAGAAAACTATGGGTCCAATATACATGCTAGTCAACTGTGCCGGTACTGCAATTTGCGGTAAAATTGAGGATACCTCTGTGGCAGATTTAAAGAAGATGATCAATATCAATTTTCTGGGATCATATTACTGTACCAAAGCCGTTGTCCAAAGAATGAAAGCTTCTCAGGATGGAATTATTGTCTTAACTTCTTCACAAGCTGCACTATTAGGTATATACACAAACGTTGTCTGTTCAAACTTATTCACGCAAGATATCATTCACATGGATTTTTATTTCCCAGGTATATTTGGCTATTCAGCTTATTGTAGTACAAAATTTGCCCTCCGTGGTTTGGCGGAGAGTTTAGCCATGGAGCTTGCGCCGTACAATATTTCCGTGACACTCAGTCTACCTCCAGACACGGATACCCCAGGCTTCGCCATAGAGGAGTTGTCGAAGCCTCTTGAGACGAAACTCATATCCGAGACCAGTGCTTTGGTCCGTCCCGAAGTGGTGGCCAACAAACTTTTCAAGGATGCATTGGTTAGTAATATTTGGAGCTGTTCGTCAATCCAATGGAAATTAGACGATCGATAGAATAAAAAATCCTTTCAGGCTGGGAAATTCTTCTCCACCGTCGGAATCGAAGGTTTCATACTAACTGTTCTATGCGCTGGTATGTCGCCGTTCAGTTCAGTCGCGGAATTAGTTGTACAGTCTGCGCTGGTCGGTCTCTTCCGGCTTGTAAGTGCCTGCTACCTCGTCCATTTCCAGAGCATCATTCAGAATTGTATAAAAACCCGCGACAAAAACAAGAAATCCGAGTAGACGAGCGGCGCGAGGCATGGAGTACAAAATCTGTATGATGCGAAAAGTGAACGGCATTTTTTAATTCCCCGAATGATGATACAATAAATCTACAATCAGAAAATCCTCGTGTATTTCTTATTACATCCTCCTCAGTAGCGAGTAATCGAGACATTTGTAAACGACCCAATGAATCCTAGACGACTACCTTAATCATCGAGCGGATTAAACGATCAACGGAGTCCGACGGGCATCGGGAGTCAGGGCGGAAAGAGCACGAAGGAAGGGAGACACGTTGGAGTCTTAACGGTTTGGCTTACTTTTATTTAGTATCCCGTAAGTTCATAGTATAATGTTCTTCGTTAAGCTTTATGGTTCTTACACACATAGAACGGGACAAGTTGTCGTCGTCCCTGTTGCCACGATACTTTGGAAAAGAAAACGGAAACGCTGAGACTCGTGTGTGAACGTGTGCACGTCGACATGGACGATGCCGCCCCGTGGGTAAATAATAACGCTCGCATCTGGGCTCCTCCGATGCATTTAAAAATATCCAGCGCATCGATGTCGGTTCACTCGAACGGTGTGTTAGTCCCTTTTTTTACAAGAAAGAAAAGAAACCCACGCAGAGCATCGGTCGATTCAGCTGCGATTTATGCCCGTGGAGGTCGGCGTCCAGCTATCGAAAACGAGGCTGAACTTATGCAGAGAAATGGCGGATAACGAAGATGTGTCTCTCGAAATTGCAAATCGGTAATGATCGGTTTAACATTGATTTATTATCTCTCTCTCTCTCTCTCGCTCTCGCTCGCTCTGTTTCTCCCTTTCATCCCGTCGTTTGTTCTCTCGTTCTCTCTCTCTCTCTCTCTCTCTCTCTCTCTCCTTTCCTCTCATGCATACAGGCGTTACGCCCACGCGCTCGTACTTTCGCTCGTTTCTCACCCGCGCTCGTTCGCACAATCGTTTTCCCTCGGCATCATCTCGCGGATTCGTTAATTCATCCCCATCCTCCCTGAAGCGTTCTGGGGTGTACAGCTGGGAATCCGCGAGACGAGGCTCGCCTCGAGGGATTTGTTTCTCTCTCTTCGTTTTTTTTTTTATTCTCTCACTGCTTTCATCTTTAATGTTATGTTAATTTTATATCGATGTTCGCTTTATCGGGCGCTCGACAAACGCTTCCCTCCGCTCCCCTTCTCCGCTGTTTCACCCCCACCGCCTTTATCATCCCCGTTCTTAGTCGATTGTACGTTGCGCATGATTAATTGTCATCAGCTTCGTCGAACGATTAATTAGACCCATTGCTACGTGTGATTTGTCGCGCGTCGGAAACGTAACGATCGATAGGTTCCTCGAGAACTGAGACGTTCATGATAGATTATGCGGTTTCCCTTTGTCGTGTTCGAGACTCCCGAGGTCTCCAGACTTTCGGTTCCTCGTCGAAAGGAGGTGACCCGTGCAGTTTTAAGGAACGAAGAATAGCTGACAGTAATCAGGGTTCAGGAGCCTCAATGGCTACTTATCGTATTATTTACCGGTCGGTACAATGTGAGGAGAGCGACGAATCGTACAGCAACATCGCCGGTCACGAGGGATTGATGAAGTTTTCGCCGTCCCGAGGGTTTCGATCGACCACTGTACACCCTTCGCTTATTTCTAACCCTCCACAGCTAAAATTCTTTACTACTCCACTTATAAGGCCGAAAAGAAATCCGGGTGCGGATTTCGCGACTAGAAACAAAGTACATACATAAACAGGAGGGAATGCAACGTAACGATGGATCCGTAGAACGATTACGATCACAATTAGATAAGTCGCGAACCAGGCAGAAGTACCACAGAGATGTCGCTAAAAACAATACCAAAATCATTCGAACGATAATGCTACACCAGAAGAATATATCTAAAGTACATACTCATTTTTCTTCTTAAAAGTTATCTATACATACAAGGCGCAACGATATCGGCCGCAAATGAGTACCCTGCGGCAGTTTGCATGGCACAGCAGCAGTGATAAGCGGTAGAGGGTTAAAATCACAATAATCGCACATGTACACTCCCCTTGGAATCAATACTCATCCACTACTCAGCGGGCTAAAATAAGTTCACACCGCAGCAGTATACAATTTTCTTCGATAAAGTTCGCATGCTCCCCTGTGAGATATCGTTTCACCGGGCGGCTCGGTCTCCGCCACCGATCACGATTCTCCGCGCGCAACACGCTAGCAGAACAATATCAGCTTCCCGAACGTTTCCATCGGATCGGCAGGCTTTAGCCAAGAACGCGGCACCCGGCTCGCCGATCCCGATCACGTCCCCTGGCGGGATCGCTCCGCCCCCTGCTTTCGCTGTATTTTACCTACTATCGAAAAAACTAGCTCGAGTATCTACGCGTAAGAGCACATCGACGAACTGTCAGGACGGTCAATCATCACACGAAAAAAGGATCTTTCCTCGATACTCGCGAACGCGCGCGTTCTCGTCGCCGGGGCGGATTTCACGTATACCGATTCGTTCTTTTTGGTACCGAGGGACGACGATACGGTTGAAAGTTTAGCTTTGACAAATATTCAGAGGCTGCTTGAACGACCGGAGCGTGGAGGAACTACGAGCACCCCGTAAGGAAGCGAAGCGTCGTCCGAGTGAATCAGCGATCGATGGAAGTGAGTTTATGCGACGAAGGACCACCGATACGAGAATATATGCGCCCGTAAAGAATACGCACGATCGGATGAAAATGTCATTGGATGCTAACGGTATCGAAAGAAACCAACATCCGCCCCGCGAGCCATGGATAAAACCCAAAATACATAAGTACGTACTCAAGCCTGCACAGGCGGGCAACCCTAACAACAGAAAACTCCGCGACACTTAAGAGCTACTATAGACAATGGTACAAAAATTCAATGCTGTCTACGACGTTAGTATACCTTAGACGACGTTTTTATTTAACTGATCATCATCGTTATAATCGCCACCACCACCGCCATTGTCTCCGATCTTTCGCCTGCCGATTCATATTCCCGGTTACAATAAAGGAGCGACGAGGACGAGCGCGCGAAAATTACAACTGTCTTCTCCTACCTCGCGAGGGGTGGCCGCGGTTCCCGCGAGGAAGAAAGGGCGCGAGTATTTTTAATTGTGTTCTCGAGGTTCGAGCCCCAACTTTCGCCGTTCCTCTTTATTCTTCGCCACGAGTGGCCTCGCGAGGCGCAGGAAGAAGAATG
The DNA here is from genome assembly GCA_929108735.1 of Andrena dorsata. Lineage (NCBI taxonomy): Eukaryota > Metazoa > Arthropoda > Insecta > Hymenoptera > Andrenidae > Andrena > Andrena dorsata. The sequence continues at coordinate 76,125,768 of OV815488.1, read as the reverse complement.
AAACGAAACGGTACAAGAAACGTTGTCCCCGATCGCCCCTTTTTATCTTAAAGTGCGTCATTCGACCAACGCCGTGCCGCGTCAGTCCAACGAACCAACACTTTTTGCACCTCGCGCGCATGTACGTGTACAGTCTCTCCACTTACCTCTCTCACTCTCTCACTGCCTCTCGCTCTGTTTCCCTGCCCCTCCAACTGTCCCTCACGCTCTCTTCCTCCCGCTCTGCGTCCCGTATACGTCCTCTCTTCTACATTCGCACTCTTCTTCCCAGTCGCACACACTCACACAGGCACACAGTCACCGGTCGTCGCGCGGACTTCACGTATACGCGTGTACTTACGTTCACACCTGGTTATTATGTCAGACAATATATCCCTCATTTTATATCCGTTAGTCCTTACGCTAGGCGTTAATTAGTGTTACATCTAATCGCGTGTGGCCGGCCCGTGCTATCCAGGAACGCGCTGATTGCCGCAGCTGCGCTCCTTTTTGTTGCCCGAAGCACCACCGCGCCAGAAAAAGCGTGCGCGATAGTGCAACCCTCTGCCCCGCTCCCTTCGCGCTCTACTTCCCGCCCGCAATCTGCCCTTTAAATACTTCTCTCCCCATTCCCTCCCGCTACGTTCGTTTTTGCGAATCGTCTCGCGGCGAGCGACTCCCCCAGGGCTTTCGCCCCGCCAACTCGTCGATTATCCTCACGTGGGAATATTAATACGCCCGAAACAATACGAACTTGGAACACATAACCTCTCCCCCGACCCTGTCGTCGCAGAAAGTTGCGAAGCACGAAATGAATGATAGGTAAGTATTTCGTTATGGAGAGAGCCTCGCTCGCGATTCCCCTTATACCATAACCCATTGTCGCCATCGAACACAAACTCGAGCCGGTTAGCACGGGCGGCCAGACCCATTCGAATGCTTTTACGATCCGAAAAATTACACAGTAACGTTATTTATTTATTTTTTTTGTTTGTTTCTTTAGTGTAACACGTACGGCATATCGTTAATTAACGTTACGTTATTTATATACTATGTATTTACAATCACATGAATCGTAGATATTCTAACGTATCGTTCGTCTCCGTTCAAACTAACCTCCCATCTCCACTGCGGCTTCCATTCCTCCCCCGTCTATGTCACTTTCCTCGCGGTTTATTCACAGTCACCCGTCGCGATTACGTCCTCGCGCACGCCCCGCGAAACGTTCGTCGCCCCCCCTCTCCCCTAAACCTTTAAACCACACTGTTTCCCGTGTTATTTGTTGCGCCGCTCTTTCACGTCGAGCTGAAACTTGTTCAATACCTCTCAACACCGTTGTGCAACGTATTCGCGCGCGTACACACATATACATATATATATATATTTATCTGTCCGTTTGTATATATATATTTATATATAATATTATAAAAAACAGTATCTCCTAACGTTTGCGAGAAGAAAGCAAATACACGGGGCGCCACGGGCGGCCCGAAAAGCTGTCCGCTCGTACAATTTATACAGCCGAACATGCAGAACGATAAAAACGGTCTGGGTCTGGGTCGACAACGCGAATCTGCTCGAGGATCCACGAACTCTTGGTGTCCGTGCCCGTTGACGATCGTTCCGTGTCAATCGATAGAAACCTGAAAGGTGAGAAGCCGCAACAAAGTGTACGAAGGATTCCCACGTGTCCGTAGCTCGATGAGTCTTATCGATCGATACCGGCAGCTCGTCGATCCGGAGCTTCCGAAAACTTCCGTTTTGGCGGGAATGAAAGGGCACTGGCACAGTTGCCGCTACCTCGCGTGTTTCGCGTAGTTTCGTCGCGTCCGAATTTCTGGTCTGAGTCGCGGTTTCTAACCTTTACGGTGTTGTGAATTTTTTCTCGAAACAGTGCCTCGTGATTTCACCTTCGTGGGACCCATCCCGTTGCGAATCCTGACGCGCATGCACGGATATATAACGCTTCTCGTTTGGCTGGTGTCTATACTCAATACGCTTCGGATTCCAAAATGTCGGCCACCGTGGATCGTCGCGAGGCATTCGGTACGTTTTTGTTCAATCTCCTTTCACGCTCTTTTCCCATCGGCAAGAGCGGCCGCAGTACTAAACGGTAGAAAAGAATCTCGTTGAACGCGTTTAGGAGTAGAATAGGTCTGAATACAATACAGGCAGTGATGTGTTCCTTCGTCAATGTCAATGTCGCAACTGAGAGTTGTTCTCTCGATCATCTCGGCGTAGGTTTCTGATTCAACCTGCCGCGAGAGTATTCAGGAACTGCGGGGAAATCTGATATGGAGGGTCGACCTCGTCGTTTGATATGAATGGCTCTTTGACGAACGAGAGACGACGTTGACGTCATTTCCTCCGGAAATAAACGCACGGCGAAGGTGCAGTAGAGCCGCCGTTAAAGACACTGATCTCTCGTTTCCATTCGTTTAGTCGCCGACAAAGAAATGTCCTTCGATAATCTTTAAATAGCGGATCCAACGACCTTGGCAAGGAGACGATTTTCCGTAGGAAGCGGTTTAAAATTTAAGTTTTAACGAGTCGTTTTGAAAAACAGATGAAAATCATAATTCCATCAATTCTCATTGTTTTACATTCAGTGTCACCATTTACGCTTCAATTCTCTCACTGTTATCCCTAGGCTGAACGTATTTTCCATTTCATCTCGATCGTCTCTTGGAAATTTCGTTCCCCTTTTGGTAACAACGCTGGCTCTACTCCACCATTGCGCCTCGGGTTACGCAATAAAGCGAGTCAGTATTTAACGCTCGCGTGGTTTTGTTTCCCATCGAGTGTGCGTAGTTGCGGACGCATAGGCGCCCTCGTATCGTAGAAAGAGAAGGAAAGAAACGAGGGGAATACACGTTTGTACGTACACGATGCATTGGATCATTTCGACGGATCGTCTGACGGAGACGATCATCGAGATGATTCCAGTTGCTCGGGACGATCCCGGTTTCAGGCGGTAGGCGGTCGAGTATAGACACGTTTCGCTAATCGTTCCCTAGTCGAATATAATTAACCATATCGCATCCAAAAAACTCATCGAACAAGTTTCAATTCTATAGGAGCGGCGCGGACGAAATTCTGTCGGCATTCAGCGATCCCCCACACGCTTTCCCTTCGTTACGTCGCTATTATCTCTTTACCCCCATACCCCACTTCGCTCTTTTCTTTCCCGTATTGGCGTATGGCAATCACAATCGCTCGTTACCGAGTTGAATCTCGATGCGAAAGAAAGAGTACGAAACCCTCCCGATGTCCTCGACAGAATCCCGCGATCGATCGCGAAGACTTCGTCGCTGTTTGGCTTCCCGCGAGAAAGACACGAAGATCGCGAAACACCTCCGACGATGATGAATAATGAGTAACGGTGGGGGGGAATTTGTTCCGAGCTTGCGTTTCAATCGCCTACCCGCCGAGAGCGGGAGGGGGAGGGGGGCGTTCCTTGCGCGTGCCTTTTCCGATGGTAACGTTCGACGAATATGTACAATGATTCCGTGAGACGTTCAGCGATTATTAAAACGATCGATGTTAAACGATGAGGATACAAAAGAGTCTATTCGTACGTTCGAGTCCCTTGGAAGATCGTAGTTTTTATATTATAATTCCTATAAAAAATTCTTGCTCGTCTCATTCATGTTTCGAAGGAGGAGGATAAGTGTTCGCGAGCTTCGTGTCGTTTCTGTTTCCCGCGCCTCGACCGCGCGAAGAAGTCGCGCCGATTTAACCGAGCACACCCATGACTAATTAACCCCCTAATTACTAACGGCCGGATCACATTGTCTCGACACGCGAAACGCGTTTCTTATCATCCCTCTCGAGTCGCCCAATCGTGCGCAGAAAATGATCGCCGAGATTCCTTCGCGTCGCGACGCTTCGTTGTGAAGATTTCTCCCGGCGCTCGAAACACCGGTCACCGAGGAGAAGATATTCGGCGAACGGTCGCCGCTGTCGATCCGTTAAAAGCAACTTCGATTACGACAAAATCCCTGTCCTCCCGAACGATCCGCTGGAATTACGGCGCCCACCCTCGTGTCCGATGTGCCTCAAAAAAAGTAAAACGCTTAATTGCTGGCCGGAAAGGAACCACGTACGGCCGCGTCGTCTACGTTAACTTCTCGCCGCGCATTCTTCTCGCGGTACTCTGCCTGTTGCCCGGTCGTCTGCTTTCCCTCCACGTTCACGAACTCAATTTCTGCGGGAGCCTTCCCCCGTGCTCGCTCTCTTCACTCCCCCCGTCCGCTGGAGCGTTGTTCGAGGCGCATCCCGGGTCTCGTAGCAGGAGATAATCGATCATCTCTCGCGACACCATCCTCCTCTCGTTCCTGATTATCGCTCCGGCGCGAAGTAAGATGGGTTCTTCGAGTAAAGGACCATGAGAATCAGAAGGACGAGGACGAACAGCCGGCTTCCGTGGCTCGAGTAGAGCGTCACGACGCCCGCCAGCCACCACAGCGTCGGACAGCCACCAGGCGCCGAGCTGATCCCCCTTTGAATCGCGGCAGGATGTTCACCTGCGGCACATAATTCATTTTACTCCACGGTGTATTTTAACGCGCAACGGGTAAATAACTTTTCCACCTATAACAAAGGTGTTCATCGTTCCTTCAATCCTGTATTTGCAATTGAATTTAAAGCAGCAAGTCTCTTGCCATTACTGCATAACGGGCTTGAAATACTTCAAACGAGAAAATCGATGTCAGCAACTAAATTGGATCATTCGTCATGTAGTTCTAACAGGCTATTGCCTTTTGAAAGGCGTTCTTCCATTTTCCCTCGCGGATACGCGACAAAGATTTATGTTAATGATATGGGAAAACGCTTACCATTCAACACGTGAAGCTGCACGCTCGCGCTGTCCAAGCTGCTCGGGCTGCAGGTGTAATTACCCGAGTCCTCTCGCTTCGCGTTGTGAATGACGAGGCTGCTGACCGTATCATGATCGATCCTCTTCGTCTGGATGTCAATTTTGCCCAGCTGGTAGTCCAGAACACGATCGCCCTCGTGATACCAGAAGACGTAGAACGGGCCTTCTAGGGACTGCTTGATTACACACCGGATGGCCACTGTGCTTCCGGTCTTCACGTACATGTCACGATCGCCTATGATCTCGATCTTTGGCACTGAAACATCCACACGCGAAATCTATCTTCCCCCGTACCGTCGTTCCAAAGGGAACGCGTTTAATTTAATTGAACGGGCAGAAATTGCAAGTAAGATCAATCTCGATAGCACTAATCGAACGAATCAATTATCGAGAGAATGCTTGTAAATGTGGAATAATGGACAACTACGTTATCGATCCATCGTGCAAATGCGTCTTCGCGCGATCTCACCGACGATGTTGAGCTTGATGATGTGACTTTTCTTCGGATCGGTCGAGATTTGGCACTCGTACTCGCCTTCGTCGCGTGCTTGGACGTACTTAACCTGCAGGGTCCAGGTGTCCACCGCGTCCACGAAAAGCGCCTGGAACCTTTCGTCCGGGATAAACATGGTTCTATCTACCGAGAGGATATGCGAGTCCCTTCTTCTGACCCACGACACCTTTGTTGTTCCGGGAACAAACAGATAAAGATCGATAAAAACGTTGAAACTCAAGACCCTCTCGTTACTATTCCTAAATACGTTTAACCCTTTAGCGCCCAGACACTTTTCCCCGGCAGAACAAAATGATTTCTTGCGATTAGTTAACTGAAAAATGGTCCCAATACATGCACTTCGTCGTTCTTTTCCCCAAAAAGTCAGTGGAAATATGATTTTCTAGATATGACGTATATGTCACACTGGGTGTGTGTACGGAGTAAAATGTGGTTCAATATTTAAAATACAAAATTCGTGTTTTAAATGCATCTTTACAATAATGTGTAAGAGATATTAAAAATATAAATGGATAAAACACGAGTATATCTTTCCTAAACATTTCTAAACGATATACCTACTCGTGTTTTATTCATTTATACCGCGAAGTACAAAATCTTAATTTTTACTATGGTAATTTACAAAACAATTTCTTTTTGCGCTCGAGCATAAGTGGACATTGCATTTATAGCAGTTTAATTGAATGTGAACAGAAGGGTAAAGTTTACAGCGCTGTCTGTCATCGCTGAACACGACTCAAAGACCAACATTCTCGAAGCACTGTAGATCCGAGGGTTCAGAATTAGAAGTCGACGCTTATCGTGAATTCTTTGGTGGTGGAGCATTTGCCGGGGAACGTCCGCGCAATAGAAATCATTATACGAATGAAAAAAGTTTTGCTTCTTTAATCCGTACACGCTAGATAAGTATAGAAACACTATAGTTGCTCTAGGAAAGTATATCTTATTATAGCGGTCACTTGTTTGAAAAGTGGGATGATTAATCGAATGCATGACATGGTTGAATATAGTAGGTAAAGGAATGAGGGTGAAATTAGCGGGAGTTTTATATGTTTGAAATTAGTTAAAGGGCAAACTTCAATATTGGGAATAAATTAATATTTGTTATTATGCGCTTATACTCCCAATATTTAAAAAAAATCCGGGAGACGGTTATGAATTTCAACATGCAATTACAAACTAAAAATTGATCAAATCAAACTTTACAAGCGATATTCTTTTATTGTAACAATTCATTTACACGTATCTAACAAATGAAATGTAAAAACAATAATTTTACTCTCAACTTTTTAAGGAAAACAAGAGCAACATTTGAGGTTATCAAAACATGTCCAACGTACATTCGCTAGAAACGTTTCTATAGTTACTGTAAACATTATTTACAGCGGTAAAGGCATCAGTGGCTTGCATCTCGGAGCCATTTAGTGAACAGAACCGTTTTAGGCCAGAAAACTATTTACTATCGATTTTTTTATACGTCGGAAAATGATGTGACGTAGGTATACGTCACACTGGGCGCTAAACGGTTAAATTTCAGTTGGTCCGATTATTCGTTATCTATTTCTACTATAGAAACAGTGGACATCGATGGGGCAGAGAGCTTTGAAGAAAATGCACGTTCCATTTGAACCCCCCCTTCCACCTCTGAGCCCCGCGCACCAGGATTTTTCGTAGATAAACTCGAGCCAGTATGAATGCTTTCGTTCAGAATAAAATTCACGAAAAAGTAACGTCCGCTCGCCGCCGTATATTTCTCCCGTCAGTCTCCGCGGGGGAAGTCAATCCGACGCTTTCTTCCAGCGCAAGAAAGCATCGCCGGGGATTATTAATCTTTTCTCTTATACGCTCCGCTCCATTGTTACATTTTTTCGCTGGAACGCGGACGCTTCTTCGGGGAGCGAAGCAGCGGAATAAAGCAACAGAGACGTTTCTGGTGATGAAGTGAAATTCAACCGTGTCTGGCGAATTCCGCGAGCTCCTCCCAATGAATACGGACAGAAGCTGCGTGTGAAAAAAGCGCGGAAAAAGCGCGGCCGAGGGGGAGAAGGGAGCGAGGCAAGCCCGGCCTCGACTTTCCGATCTCGGTCGATCAATCTTCTTTCCCTTGTCTACAGTTAATTTATCGTACTTCGAATCGGCTCCGCTCGACCCGTTGCATGGACCGAAGACAGCCGCCCGCCTCGCGGGGATGCATATTAGGTGTACATTCAATTTATTCGCGCGATAAGTGTAACGAACGATTCAGCACGCGCGACGCTGCGGCGAGCGTTGCCTCGATGGAACGACGTCTTATGGCCGGAGAAGAAATTGCTATCAACGAAGCACCGGTAAAGTGCTTCCTCGTTTCAGCCGAGCGTAACGGCGTCTCGAAAAGGCTGCAATTTAAGCCGAGGGAAAATTTGTTTGCGTAACTCGAGTGCATCGATTCCTGATCGACCGTAATTTCATCGTCGACCTTTGAGCCACAATTATTATCAGAGGCAACTTTAGACTAAGTGATATCGGTTTTCAGTGACTGATATTATTTACCTTAATGCCGTCTGAGGCTTCTGAGCAATTGTCATTGTAATAACGTTTGTAGGTACTTGAGCAGAAGGGGTTAACGCTGGGGTGGTGAATTTAAATTATCTTTTCCTTTGCAAAGCCTCCAATGGTTTATACGTTGAACCGTATATTTCGTCGAAGCCGATTCAGTATTCCAAGAACATAGAATTACGTTTTCATGCTTTTGTCACGACACAATGAGCATATTCTGTGGGACAAAACACGAGGAGGCAGAGCGTAGAGAATGCCAAGCGCGTTCCGCGAAATCGTTAGTTGAGGAACAATCGCTTTCAATCGTGTCCCGAGTGTAGCGACACAGCACAATGGTCGTTGACAGAAAGTCAGCGGTAAAACTACGTTTAATCCTACGCGCGATAAGTATCGGGGGGGGGGGGGGGGTGCGAAGGGGTCGCGCGGCGGCGCTGGGGGGCGGTTCGCGACCCTTAAGTACGCAACCGGACCATTATACAAGGGTCGCGTGTCACCAGACACTTAGCCGCGGCTCTTTCGACGTACAACTTTCGTCGCTGTATACACAGGGGGGTGGTACGTTCGTTAACGAGTGATACGGGCCGCGTACGAAAAGTTTTACTACCCTATGTACTCCGTCTCGGCTGGTTTCGATGGGACGCCCTTAGGGGCACCCAAGTACCCGAAACCTCTCTGATCGCAGAATTTTCTAATATGTTCAACAAGACGGAGTTTCCTCATTATTATCCAAAGGAGTCACTTCTCCATGGTTGGCGAGGGTTGCAAACCCCTTCTAAGCTGTCCTGTGAGATACGAACCCGTTTCCTGTCAACGGAAGATCTGGGTTACTTCGACGAGGGCGACCTATCTCTCGCGGATCGTAAAATTCGCGTGGCTCGTATAATCCTGTCCCAACTGCCGCGAATCCGTACAGATTAGACTTTTATAGTTGGCATAAATTCCGACGGGGATGCACCGATTGCGTGTGTCGCGTTATCGTCGCTATTTCGATTATTGTAATAGTTCCTCGCGCGAACCATCGACGGGCACGGAGGCCGATAGCGCAACTTTTCGATGGCGGATCGGCGTGCAGTTCATGGAAACCGACGAGTAAACGGGGCGATAGCATCGACGCCGGGTCGGAGAAAACTGGGTACTCGCGTGCAAATAAATCTGCTTTTATCTGCGAGCAGGCGGCGCCGGTATCCGGTCGTGCTTTTCGCAAGGAGCGGCCACCAGATAACGGTCCTCCAAGTTTACGAATATTTCACAATCGACCGGATAAATTAAGGTATCCGCAATTCGTCCGCCGGGACACGCGCGTCTTTCGAGTCGTGCGATACGTTCGTCTGTTCTTTCCATACGGTGTTTCAAACGGGGTCTGCTATATAGCAGCTTTCCATTTGCCATCTCTGCGTTGCACTGATCGAAATGTGCGATCGAAAATCGATATTTGCAATAACGAGGGAACTCTGTGAGTGTGCTTCAAATATTAAATACATACAGCGTTTCGTTCGAAGTATGTTTAATATTAGAATATATTCGAGCAAACGTGGTAGACTTACCGATTTATTACCAAGCTGCCGCACTTTGCACGGCAAGTAAGCATGACTTCCCAGCTGAGCCGTGATGTTCGTGGGGGTGTTTGAATCGAAATACGGCCCCGTGTAAATCCCGTCGAACCTCTTCACCAGCGAATGGGATCTTGTGCTCACCCCTGAAAGATTCAATCAATTCTTAGAATAGTCCCTGAATCATAAAACTGAATTCTTCAAACCCCGTGTAATCCATGTAAGTTAATCGCAAGTATCTTAACGACCACCGTTAAGGCTTGCTACTTAGACAATTTGCTTCTGAACGATATGTACAACCCTCGCTTCGAAAATCGATCGCTAAATGTAGTGAACATTGAAACTACTTAGTTGAAGTACGCCCTAAACCACGTGTGCAAATTAACAACTACCCTTCGCTACCTCCCCATCACAAATTCCAAACTCCACTTCGATTGATTTCAAAATTATCGTTTAGAGAAGTTGTTCGTTACACGGCGGCCTCGCCATACCGTCGTTTCACAAATTCCCCGAAAGGTGTTACGGACACGAAACGTTTCGACGTTACCGCGAGCCTCGCGCGGACACGAAACGTTCACCGGCGGAATCCCCTGTGACAAAGTTCATTCCTAAGTTCACCCCGAATGCCAGCCGTATCTTAGAAGAATACATTAACACGGCTCCTCTGACCGTGCCAGCTTGTTACCGCGGGGCGAATTTACATTGTACGGATACCGGTAGCGCTGCCATGATGGAATAATAAAAGGATCGCTGGTGTATGTATAGCGTATCTCGTATTCGTGACGTCCATGCACGCGGCTTCCCTTGCTCCGCCTTTTACCCCTCGCCTTTCAGAGTAAATCCTATCAGAGCTTCTGCCAAGCCATCGTACCTTGGGGAAATGGATACTAATCCCGAGGATCTCGATCCGGGGGATCCGAAGGCGGATCAGCATTCGGCCCGAAAAGCAACGCCGGGCTTCGCTCCAACGACCTTGAGGGCCCACATCCGGTCTACCATCCGCAGGATAAGAGCTGCATGTATTCGCCGGCGCATCGCATCTATCATACGCGACGCGATACCGCGCATCGCTGTTCGTGCACGGCCGTGCTCCTTTCCACATTCCACGGAAGCGTTTTGGATATTGCTATCATCCAGATACGACTATCGCGGAAACGTTTATCAAAACATTTGTCGCGTCGCTGGGATACGAAGGTTGGACGATAACCGGGGACGCAGGAGCCTGCGTCCCCGTTGTCTGCGGGTATCGGAGGGTAGTCTCGATTTATCGCCGATGCTTCTCGAGTTCGTAAGTTTCCACCGAGACGCCGGGAATACGCGAGGAGCGGCGAAGAAGAAGAGCTCGATAAAATAGCTGTTCGAGGGAACTTTTTACACTTCGCTAGCTATCGTTGGCAACTCGTCGTGCGCGTTATTTAACTCCGTCCGCTCCCAACACGTACCTCCTCCAACGACTTTCAATCCACTTTTGAAACAGCGTTGCGCGATTTTTGGAATTTCTCGGCTCGCTCGCGGAGGGCTGTTGAATTACAGTTTTCGCTTTTATCTTTATGAGAGGCGGCGAAAGGACTTCCATCCGATCGGAGGGGAGACGTGAGTACGAGACGAAATGAGATTGTCGGAATGTTAATAGAGAAAGCCGATCGAGGATGCTGGGGAACACACTTCTGCACTCTGCTTAAACTCTTCGGGCTTAGCTCAGACCTAATTTCCGCCTGTAGAACTTTTCGCGTGAAGAAAAAACGTAACGTATCATTTGTACAGATTGTTTAACAATTTAACCTACAGACTTTGCACGCGTGTAGCATTGGTCAGGCTAAATCAAGGTGCTGTTAAGCGTGATGTAGTAGAAAGTGTAGGATCGAAAAGCAATATGAGATAGTCGATATGTCCGCAGTCCATCTACGTGTGCAATTCAGCGTGCCACTTCATTGAGATTTGTACAGACTGGAAAACATCAGGTTCTTCCTTTGTTACTCGATAAATGTTGAACAATACGCTAATGCACACCGGGTCGACAACAGACCAATACGTAACAATCAATCGCAAGACAAAGCAGAGCGACACGGTTAAAGGACTGATTGATTACTAACGGAACAGAGATACCGAAAGTGTTGTATAACTAGGAAACGATTGTTTCCCAGTTTTCCAATTCCATCGGTTTTCTGTTTATTTGGCTGGCTACGTATGAGTACGTTGTACGTGTGCAATGTTTCCACCGCGAATTTGTCAACACTGTCATACGCAGAAAAATAGTCGACCGTTTGGATCGTAAAACCAAAACCTGGAGCTGGATTCTTGTATTAATCGAATAGAGCTGTTCGCCAGATTGTTCCGAGGAATGGCTTCTTCCCATATATCCCATCTAGCGATTCTTATTATTATTTTCAATTTAGCTTGATAGCAGATAAGCCCAGCTTTCAATCATTGCCAGTAATTCACCTCTCTCATCATCGTGTCTCGTCGATTTCCTGTTACACAGCCTGTTTCTGTTCCATTTCCCCGTAACGCAACGCCACTAGTTAATTGATTAATAATACAACACGGTGATGTAGCACAAAACAACACGGCAAATGGTTTCTTCAGACGTGTGTTTCGCTCGCGGAAAATAATGCCAGTCATTACTGCAGCGCAAACAAAAAGTACCGTGCTGGTCTCAAGTGACGTCATTGCAGCGGCCGTGTTAAGGGGGTGTAAGGAGAACGCATTAGTGGTATTGCTGTATTATTCAACATATTTTAAGGCGACGGAATGAGAGAACGCCTGAAGGAAAGTGATATCGCGTGGGGCAGTGTGGCAGGCATCAGTAGAACAGGGACGTATTACGGCAGACTCACTACCCGAGTGGACGACACAGTTCATTAACCACCAACTGTAGCTAATATCATTTTAAAACTTCTACAGACACTCCACGATTCCGTGGAATTGAACGTATCCTGCCGCCAATATCGATTCGCAAAACTGTATTTTCGTTGGAACTCGGCTCGCGGAAGGCAAACACGATGAAAAACGTGGGGATGGGTGTGACTCGCTTCGTTGTTTATACAAAGGGGGCAGAGTCCTAATTACGGAGCGGTCCTTAATTAACGCTGCTTACAGAATTATCGACAATTCCGGAATATCCGATCGATCATGGGCGCGACCGCTCGCAGCGGTAAAAATCGAACGTCCGCATTGGTAAACAACGCGATGCCAGATGGATCCCTCGCCCTTTTAATAATACTGGGTAATCATAACATCCAGAGTACACGGATTATTGCGTTATTTGCGTCTCTCGATCGGCGGGGGTGGGGGGGAGCGGGGAGGGGAACGCTTAAACGTTGTCGATGCATCGACACGCCAGTCATATCCGCAATTGCCTCGGGTGGAATTCTACCGCCACGTTCCCCGCATCCGCGCATATTGTGTCCGTTGTAATTTCGCCGTAGCGTTTTACAACTCCATCCCGACGGTTACGAATACTTAGCCAGCCATCCGGCACGCGCAGTTACGAACGCTGCGCCTTCCGCTCGAGCACTTTTAGGTTTTTAACAGCTCCGTAAAGTGGCACGGCGATGAAACCGTCGTCGTCGACGAGCATGTTAAATACCTTGCAGTTTCCCCTGTAATTCTACGCTGGCCGAAGAGCTGCGGCACAGCTGTTGGCGAACATTAGCAACTGTTCCCGACACAGGGAGGGACAGGAAGGTTAAACGGCGCTCACTTTCCCCGTCCTTTGGAATCGAATCAAACGAACGTTGTACGAGCCGAGGGACGAGGACCACTGCGGAGACAAAGTTTCATTGAACGCCCAAGAACGAGACGCTCGAAGGGGCGTAGCGAGAGGACCTTGAGGACAAAAATACCAACGGGCCACACTTCGACCTACCCTCGGGACGTGGAGCGCTCGCAAGTAATGGACCCGAGAGAGACAGAAGAGAGTCGGTCTCGCGCGTGCCCGAGGATCGCTGGACGAACGCTTCCAGCCGATCGTACCCGGCTAATTCCCCTGCACCGATGCCGATATCCTTTTAACTGTGTCTCGGGCCAATCGTTCCACGCTCGATGAATCGATTTGCCAACGCGCTTCCGTTCGGGCGTCGCGAATTGGATTGGCAATCAGTGCGCGCCGACCTGGTATCGCGGGCACTGGGGACATGCACGAGCAATCAAAGCCTGCTCTCCCAGGACACTCGATCCTGCGGACAAAAGGATCCTTCAGGGGTGGAAAATATCGAGCGTGAACGGCGCGCCGGACCAGATCGTGGCCTAGAGATCGCCGCGAAACGAGCATAATCAGGTGTCACGCGGGCGGCTGCCTCTGCCCACTTCAGGGCGCGTTTTCTTTTTCTCCCGTTCACCGTAAACGAGGATTGGATTGTTTCGCCGTGGCCGCGCTTATCGCTGATGGTATTCCTGGAAATTGTGCGCCGCGAGGAGATTACTGACCGACGGCGCCGAAGGGAGCAGATGGGCGGCCGGTGTAATGCGTTGTTTATGACCGATTTCAGGGTGAGATATCATACCGTAAATTTCAGGGAGGAGAAATCGCGCGCGAGGGCAAACAGAAGGGGGCTGGACGTTGCGTTATTAATCCTGCAACTGTACGCTATCTTGGTTGTAACGCGGGCACTGCACGCTGCGGCCTTTCTTTGGCTAATGGAAAAATGCTGGTACTTAGCGGCGGTAGGTCGTTTCGCGTACGAGGCGTAGGGTGAAGGGATTTGTCCACGGTTTGGATATCTTAATGCGTGGGGGGCAGGGTGATAAGAGCTATAAATCCTAAACGTATGTACCTATGTCATCCACGGCTATGAACCCTAGCTGTTTAATGTTTCAAGGGCCGTAAAGGGGAGAGGGGTTCTAGAAGATATAACAGGCCCGGTTTATTAGACTATCAGGAGCTTCGCGATGTAAGTCGCGCTCTGTTGGCAAACGATTTCGACGTTTCATTGACACTCCATTTGAGTTCATGTGGAGCTGGAGGACGTGTCGTTAACCTTTCTGAAACGGTAATCGATCTACTGAATTGTAGTGTCAGATACGCAGCAAACGGTGAGTGTAATATCACGTATCTCCGACGATGTTAATTAGAAAAAGGAAGAGGCATGGTGGACGTCAAAGTTACTCTGATACCTGAATCCAGGGACTCCTACCGGTGCGTAAAATACCGGTATTATACCGGATTTTTCGCTTGTATCTTCGTCTGGGACTTAATACCGGTATAACGCTCATAGGGGAGACCGGGGCAGGTTGTAACACGGGGTAAATTGTAACATAAGTAAAATCTATTGAACGACTAATCTGGTAACCTACAGCATTCGAGAGCTGCTTGACAATATTAGCACCGTCGGTTTTAGTGACACAAATGAGCGTTATGTATTCATTTTGTGGTTACAGCCCAGAATTTTAGTTTTTAGGTTACGTAAGTAAATGTTGTATCAGCACTTTTACTTCAATTAACCGGCATTAGAAACCGTTTGAATTTTTGCTTATTTGTCGCAAACGAATCAGTACACATTGGTTTATAATAATGTATACGCATTTTAGTGATTTGATGTTTAGTTTCTCGTTTGCTGCGATAAAACGCAAAAATTCGACCTCGGGGTAAATTGTAACATGTTACTATACTTACTCCACTCCAAATGGTGATAAAGCAAGCTATTTGCTGACACACCGGAAAAGGATGCTCTAGACGAACAACAGAACAATCGAGAATCCAAAAAGTAGAAAAAAAGTATAAAGAATAAAGTGATGAAAGCGAAGAAGAAGATTTTGATAGAATCAGATGAATAAGCAATGATTGTTTAACTCGTGTATATCAAATGTTTAATAATGATCTGTGTTTTCATTTATATCTTTTAGAAACGTTCATTTGTGTTCATATTTGTATTTAAATAAGTAAAACAGATGTGTTACAATTTACCCCAGGACTGGGGCACATTGTAACAAAGATTCAGATTTGTTTAAGATGGAGCCAGATGTTAACAGTCCAATATTTTGTCACGTACTTTCACGCAATCAATTCACCACATATGCAAGTAGTAAATCACGCAAATTATTTCCTGATTGAGGAAAACACTTTCGAGAAAAAACTGTGTAAACTTTTTTTGTTACAATCTGCCCCGGTCTCCCCTACCGGTATTTCGCCAATACAGCTATACCGAAACCAATATCATACCGAAACCAATAGGTTACCGAAAACCGAAATAAATATTGGTATTTTTTCGGTATTCTTTTCAGTAACATGGTAGGTTTCGGTGTTTACCGAAAAGAATACCGAAAAAATACCGGCATTTATTTCGGTTTTCGGTAACCTATTTTTTTCGGTACAATATCGGTTTCGGTATTTATCTGTTTCGGTATGATATCGGTTTCGGTATAGCTGTATTGGCGAAATACCGGTATGAGCGTTATACCGGTATTAAGTCCCTGCCTGAATCATATTGCTAATTTAGTCCAAGCCGCGTGTGCTTGGAACTCGCAGATACCTAATAGTCAGTTAATTAGTAATATACAGAATTCGAGGACCACTCGGTACAGCAGCAGGAGTAATTATAATTCGATTGAAAGTGATGGAGAATTGATAAAGTTCCAGAGGTTAGCTGCTACGTGTAATCGAAATATGCACCCTGCGTCTCTCCTCGACCTCCTATACGGCTCTCTGATTATCGTTAATGCCCTTATCGTGCATTCGAGCGCAAGGGGAATCGCGTACGCGCAGATTATTAACCGCGAATAATTACGCGCGGGCGAGGCCGCGTTCCGCGGCGGTGGTTGAGGCGCGATCGCGAGGAAATCGCCCGTGACTAAGAGAAGAAGGTCGTGGAACGTGATTCCGGCCGGGAGGCGGGTGAAAGTGGAAATAAATTTGTCGGAAACGGACAGAGGATTTCTGACGTATATATATTTCCCTGGAGACGGTGGCGTCGGTCGATGCGGAAAGTCGAGCGTCGGCAGGGACGGGTTTTTTCCCTCCCGCTTTATTAGAGCGGCACGTACGGGTATTCGATGTAATTTTACGACGTCATCGGACACTAAACTCCGGCATAAATCTAGATTTTCTGTCGCACCCCGTCCCCCACAGAAGATCGCTTTCCTTCGCGCCCCTCCGGGGCTAACTCGATTTTCTGTCTTACCAGTTCATCAAACATTTACGTCCGACTACTTCCATCGTGCACTTCTGAGATTCCACGATCGTTCCGAGCATACCGTTCCATCTTCGTTTAATCGAGCGCGATTAACGGAGTAATTATTCATGCGCTCGTCAGACGGAATGCTGGCGCTCGTACGCTGGCACTGACAAGGACTAGTAGCGTTTAATCCCGTCCGGTTTGAATGACGATATTCTTTGGCGTAGCACTAGTAAGTATGATATCAACACAGTTATAACCCACCCCTTGACCCTACACTCTTGGCTCCGTTATCAATGACCTGAACAACGTTCGGTCATCGTGTTATATGCGAAATGTTGTTCTGATAACGATGATAGAGGTATCACGGGGTTAATGGGATCAATATCGATAATGATTTAGCCGCGATCCACGTCAGATACGAAAGCCACATTCTCGAAAGTGATTTTCCGTAGGCGGTGCTAGCCGGAACACCGAAATCTCCAGCCTGCGGTAACTACGTTGGTCGGTTAATCTCTGTGAGGTATAATCAGCGGTTGGCGCCGCGATTATGTTACTAGGTCGAAAACGCATAATGCACCGCGTCGGTGCGGAACTTGTTTTCGCGCTGCGGACTGCAGCACCCCCGGGCGCGCAGTTGATATCAATTAAAACTATGTCCCGCGAATCGGTGCGCCGGAATTCGATGAATTATTTAACAAAATTACCGACTGCCGCGTTGTTAGCTGCATCTAATGGCATCGACTCGTGCTCCCCCGAAAGTTCCGCGAGTGTCGTTTAGTTCGCGGTTTGGCAGCCTGTCTTGCATACAGGATGTTTCACAGCTGCCTGCGCACAGTTAACCGTGTGACACAACAGAAAGATATGGACTCGTGATTGTTTAGTGAAACCACTGCTACACGGATCGTGTGACTGAATTATTGGAAACGCGAACAAATGCGACCTAGGTATAAGAAAATCTGTTACACGTGAAATATTTATTCCGAGGGTGGTCGATAGTTGTTGAGAATCCGATCTCACGATGTATGATTCTACAGCGAGTATAATTCTACTGTCTCGAAACATACAGCACCGAACGTCCCAAAAGCGATCTGTCTGAGGATGATCGTTCTTTTTTCCCCCGATGAGTTTTATTGTCCAGTTAAGTCTGCACGCGTAGCTCCGTAACACACTGTACATTTTACCAACTCTTGGCGGACACGCTCGATAACAGCGGCCCGGAAAGCGGGGAACGGAAAGACTAAAACGATCGACACGGATAACGAACGACTGGATTGACAGCTAGTTGATATCAGAGGGGTTCGCATACCGAAATATTTTCCCGGCTGCCGCGCGGGATCGATGGGGGAAAGCGCTGTCTGATACAGACCAAGTTAATAAAACCTTTTTTACTGGCTTCATTTCTGGCCCGGCGAGACGAGAGTCCTGAGAGTGCTCGAGAAGGAAAGGAGAAATTACGGGGAGGGGGGGGGGGGTGGATAAGGGTGCCTGGCAGCCCCTGTATCGGGAGGGGACAGCATCCTGGAAGATCATTGAGATAAAACGTGTCGGAGGGGGAAAGTGAACCGTGAATTAATGTACCCTTGATTGAATCAGCAAAAAAGTTGCAGCGACGGGGGAGGGGGAAGAGTAATTATCAGGGTGACGGTGGTACATTAACGAGAATCCCAATAAGGGCTGTATAAGGCTCGAAATTGACGCTCCGTTCCACGAGGATGTCGGGTAATTGCACGGATATCGCGGCGCGACCCGTTTAAGCGGGCAACCATTATCTATATTCTTCTCATAGCCGCCAAGCACCATAAACGGGGAGGCAGTAAAAGTGAATAGCACAGGTGTCGTTTTAACCCACATAATTAAGTGAAAAGTCTGCCGCGAAGAGTGCTATCAGAGACAGATAGAGGTGAATCTCGTAGCCGAGCTACCGTCGTTCGGTTACGATACTTTCCCCGGCATCGTCGACGAGCCATAGGGAGCCCCTATCGATAGCGTTCGAAAAAAGCTAACCGTAACATCGGGGGATGCAGCCACGAGAGTGATGAAATCGATAGGCACGTCCCTGAACGACGTCAGAGCTGAAGGCGAGGGAACACGTTTACCCTTCTGCGTACACCACACCAGCTTCTCCCTTCACTGATGACAGAATCATCGTGTCGGCACGGTGACCCGACAAGGACAACGATTGGACAAGAGATGGGGCGATCCGGGGGCGCGGAGGGAGTGCGAGGGGACGAAGGAGAGAATAGAGAAAAATACAATACCCACGGCGCGACAAACAAGGGTAGCGCTAGATACAGCCCTGGACCGGGTCTGGAGGCAGCCCCCTCCTCCTGGCGGAACCACCCCCTGCCTGCAAGTCCTCCTTTTACCCTCCACTCGAGTATCTCGATCCTCCCCGTTGATCGATCGCGGGTCTACGCGATCAGCTGCCGAATTCTGCGGGCAACGGTAGCAGCATCGTGGCTTGCACGCGTGCAAATTCACGTACGACGCACAGTTACACCCCAAAATCTGATCGATCCATCCGCAGTACAAGTATCCACAGCCCCGCCTGCTCCCCTTTACCCCACCCCCCCCCCCCGTGAACCCAGCTTCACGTCACTCGCCCCCCTCGCAGCCCGTAAAGAAGCCATCGACAGTCCGCCGAGGATCCGGACCCAGAGCACACGAGATTCACGGCTACGAAGAAGCCCACCATCGTCGTCCCTTTGCCCGCGAGATCGAGCCCAGCGGGCGCGCGTAACACTTCTCCCGCGAGCCTCCCGAAAGATCGACGCACGATCCACGAGATCCCGTATGTCACGCGGAGGGGGGATTGATCTTACCGGTGATGCCCAGGAGAATCCAGCACACGAGGCACAAGACGTAGTAGTTCACGTAAGAGGATCTCCTCATGATGACGAAGACAGTAACGACGACGACGGGAACGACGACGCAGTTGCCTTCGACGGGTCCACTGACATCTCAGGAACGGCCAGCACACCAGGGCCCGCAGCTCGCTCCTAGCCCTCCGTCATTGCGCCGCTGGTCCTCCTTGGCTCGATGCTACCAGACCTCGTGCATAGCACCCTTCTCACCGGTGTCCCTGTTCCTCGCGATCGCGCACGTTTAACGGATACCACCAACCCGTCGGTGTCGCACTGATCACATTATCCCCCGAACGAACTCTCGATCGTCCGCCGACGTGCTCCGTTTCTCGGTCTCTCTCTTTCTCTCGCCCTCTGTCTCTCTCTCTCTCTCCCTCTCTCTTTCTCCCTTTCTACCGTTCCTAGCGACGTGTACCCTCGTTCGCCAGCGTGTCCAGCGGTTGTGCCTGTCCCTCCAGCTGGACGTTCCGAGAAATGACCGTGCAGGAAAGTTGACTCACCGGGGCCTTGTTACCCGACGCGTGGTTTCGGCCCCTTTCACCCGACGGTCCTCCGACACGGCTAACTACGACCGAGTTTTGCGTACGGGTCGTCTGCGGTTCGTCGTCCCGGGCGAAGCTCTGAAACCGCCGGGCCTCCAGTGGCACTGCCCGCGCCCGCCCGGGGATTCCGCGCAGGCGTGCTCTTTCTCCTCTACTCTGACGATCAGTCAGTCTCCTCCTTCCTCCAGGCCTCCGACTCTTGCTCTGTCCTCCTCCAATCTTACCCCTTTCTCCTTCTCAGTCTTCCTCGCTCCCCCGATTACCACTACAACCGCTCCCACCACCACTACCACTATCCTCCACCCGGTGTCGTCGTCGTCGTCGTCGTCGTCGTCGACGTCCACGTCGTTGTGTCGTCGTCGTCACCACCACCACCACCGCCAATGCCGCTGCCGCTACTGCCGCCGCTGCCGCTCACAGTGCTACTACCACCGATGCGGTGGCCGCCGCTGCTACTGCCGCCGCGTCGTGCCGCGCCGTTCTCGTTCCTACGGCGTCTTCTGCGCCTCTTGCTCTTTCAGCCCGCGATGCCTCTCGTCCATCCCCCTGAACAAATTTTACGCTTCTCACAATGTTAACCTCCGTATCCCCCGTCGGGTTTGACCGAGACGGTACACCGGGCTGGAAAGTGGCCGAGCCCTCCTTGTTGGCCTTCTTTTCCTTGCCCGAGAGAGGATTTGTAAATTTGCGGTCCGACCGATTGACGAGGAGTGGTTTAATTAGCCGGTGGTCTGGGCTTAAACGAATTCGGGACGATTGGAATCGACGACGGCCAGTCCCATCTCCTTTCCGGAGTCTTTTAATCAGCTTTCCCTTTGACTCCGGTCTCCTTCGGTGTTTACGATTCTTGATTCAGCCGTCTGATTACTGTTCCCGGCGCTTTTAATACCGCCGCCGCTTTCCCCGGCTCTCGGCCCGTTGCTTTCCGGCTCCTCCTTCGTTTCCGAGAAGTCCACAATTTCTTCCGTTTACTCGCGTTTCCTCGTTTCCTCGTTTCCTATGGTTTTAAGTTTGCATTAGCGAGCACGAAATTGCGGTCGGATAGCAGGCGCAGTTGGGATTCTATTTTTCCGAAACTATCCCGCGTCTAAGGAAGACGCTGGCGTTCGTTTCGTTTCTTCGTCCCCCTCTTCTCCCTTTTTTTTTTTATCTTTATTTCGCCTGAAGATTATCTGGGGGACGGCCTTCGCTGGTGAGCGTAACGAATCCTCCTTGGGACACTTTCGACCTATTTTCGTGGTGTCGCGCTGTCGCTTCCCTTCTCTCCCGTTCCTCTTCTTCTTTCGCGATTACCATACGCCCCGCTATTTTTTTTTTAACCTTCCCTCCCTCCCTCTTTCTCTCTCCCACGGCGTTTTCGGGTCGCTTGCAATTATTGCATTTTTTCTTGTGCCGCTGGCCCGATAGCGTGCTCCACCGCCGTAGATTGCCGAGGTATAGCCGCGACGTTAATCTTATTCAACGAGAACCGGATTCGGCCAGCGGAATTAGAGATACCTCGCTAACGGAATTAATTGATCTTCATCGATTAGAATTGGAGGGTACATACGTTTAAGTCGGTCGTGATTGATGGCAGGTCTTTCCCAGAGAGCGGGCCCGCTCGAATTAATTTCTACGTAATAAAAGTCGGACTTTGTTCTTCCACCCTTTCGCCTTCAATTACGCGCAGGCTCTTGGTCAATCTTGTCCTCCTCTACTTTTTTTTTTCTCCCGCTCGTGTCGCTCTGTGTAGGCTCTGTTCGTGGCACGTTATCTGGTGCAAGTCTGTTCGCACTCAAAGCTTTTTCTCAAAAGCACACCGAGAGAGGGGGAGGGACTTTGCCGTCGCGGCAACCTTATCGCTACGCTCCGCCATCGTAGGTTTATTTAGTCCCGGGTTTAATTATGACAAATATTACTCGAGTTCAGCATCTTGAGCGCTTCCCTTTACCCGGTTTCTCTCCCGTAAGCCCGGATTTTCTTTTTTTGTCGCGGACAAATTGTGTGTCCTTTACGGCGTTAACCTTATTCTCAGGGGACCGAACTGCTACGGGCTCATATTTCCTCGTAAAAGAAGTACTTTCCTCTTCGTCTTTTCTCTCACCCCCTCTTCCCTCCTCTTGTCCTTTGCTCGGCGAAACATATTTTAAAACGCCCACCCCCCCCCCCCCTCCCCCCGTAAAGCAACGCTGACGCGTATTCTCGCGAGAATGAAATATGCAACGTTGTATTACATTCCACTCGTTACACGCGCGAAACACGGAGACGCGTTAATTGCTCGTCGCTGGACAGCTTTCGTTCCGAACATCTTCATCATACCCGTGTCCCGTACTAACGCAGCCGGAGTACAATGTTTGGGCTCGGTTTGCACTTTACTCGCGGTTTTCCGCCTCAATGTTCTACCGCGGATCATCCCCCATTGTCCGGGGATAATTCTGTGTACACCGCGTGGTTAACTTATCCGAATATCTACCGCGGAGAACTATCTTACCCAAAAGATAAACATCTGCCTCGGTCTTGTATAAAAGCAGCACACTACAGGCACCGAGGGCTGATGTTAATCCGACTGACAAGAGAGCCGGTCCCATTAGGTCCGTGGCTTGAAAAAAAGAGTCAGCCAACCCCGTTTCTTCAAACTTTCTTCCTCACTTTCATTGTCGTCGCCCGGCCACCCCTTTATTTTTTTTTATAACCATCCTCTGCCTCCGCCGCTGCCCGCCTCGCCCATTTCAGGCAATCCGCAATCTTTTGTGGCTCGACGAAATTTTACACCCCTTTCATCTCGGCTGGCTGAGTTGCAATTATTCGTGGGGAAAGAACAATTGGTTTCTGCAGATCGTTGTGCGGCAACTCGTGTGGCAGATTAACGTACCTTTCGAGATTTCTGTTTGCCCCCTCCCTTTAGAAATACTTGCCGCCGCACCGTGCTCAAGAATTCCGTACAAAAGGGAATAGTATAACTGAGTTCTTAAAAGCATACGTATCCACGCACCTACAATTCTCTCGGCCAAATATATTCACGAGGAAAATTACTGCGGCCACCTAAAAAAAAAGCGGGAAAATGAATCGTTGACGGGGCAGAAAATAGTCACGTGTAAACGGGATAGCGCATCCGCATAGTTTACTTTAAATTATCAGCTATTAGCAGAACCGAACGTTTGCGTACGTTTCGCGGCACATCCAGCGCAATTTTTTTATCGAACGTTTACGCGAAGATTACGATAATGCACGGATCCTTGTGTACGCGAAGTGAAGCGAACCTACGATTTGTTCGACGTCGGAGTGCAAACATTTTGGCAAAAATGGATCAATCAACATTTACCTTCAGAGCGTTCCGCGCTTCCCTTCCCGAGGCTGCTCGGCCGGCCGCCACCCTTCCAGCGGGGGTAGTCTGGCGGCGACATTAACTTTCTAGCTACGGCGGAGACCGTTCGATCAGAATTCGTAATTTTGAATAATCGACGACAGAGGAGAGGTCCTCTGTTCGCCCCGGGAAAATTTAGAGCTGGTGTCCCGAATATGTAAGCTCTTTCGCCCCGTTTCCTTCGACGCGGCCCGTCCAGATTAACCTTCATCGTCGGAAGTAAGTTTTCGAATCTCGGTTAAGTTTCCAACGGCGAGGAATTTGCATGGCGCGGTAGACTGGCATTTGGTAAATTACAGAACTTTTCTCCTCCGCTGATCTGCCGCTATCTCCGTCTAGCACCCTCTCTCCGCTCGCCTCTTCTCTATATCGATCCATCCCCCTTCTTATTCTTCCGCCGGACGTCGTCGCGCTTTTCATTTTTCTCCCCCCTTTTTCACTTTCTTCTCCTATGTCTATTCTCTCGCCCATCTTTCTTTGCTGGCGAACTATACACAAGTCTCTCCAGGGTCTGCAACTTTGTTACTCATTGCCAGTAGCACCTCACGTGTCGTGACCCCAGAGTCTGACGAACCCCTCAGACGCCTATCAGCGATATTGATGAGATGCCCTCCCATCGACTATCATTATACAGATCTTTATGCCTACCTCATGAATTCAACAAATCACCATCTTCTTCCCGCTCATCGTTCCCTCCCCCGTTTCTTTCTACTTATCAACATTCTGCTTTCGTTTTTCATTTCTCGTTCACGTCCCTTCATTCCGTAGACCCCGTCACTTGCTCCCCTCCGTTCGAGCAATTTGCGTTATCCATAGCGGGGAATCTGTTCCCTAGAGCAACGCACCGACGCGACGCCGCTAACCTTATGGAAAGATCAGGCACCGTCGAATTCTTCTCTGCGAGTGGCAGCGCGCTGTAAAAAGTAGGAAAGAAAAAACGAAGCGATGGAAAAAGGGAGCCCAACCGGCCCATTCGGAATCGAGGTCGCCTGTGCCGTCTCCTCACCTCCAGACGACCTACGGATGCGTCGCCGTTCCGCTGGAAAATCTTTCGCTTTTCAGGACGTCTCGAGCCGCAGACGCGTTAAACCAACGACTAGAAGATTCCTCCGCGAAAGGCTCGGCAGCATCGCGGGACGCATCGATAAAGATAAAGTTTGCCAGACGATAAAGTTCCGCCGCGACAAAAACGCCCCGCTCGCTACGGCCGTGGCTATTCATTCTCTCCGCGAGGAGGGTTGCCTCTCGTGCTTTTTAAATGCACGAGGGGCGCGCCATCGCCCCGTACCCCCCCCCCCTCCCCCGCGGCTGGGAAAATATTAATATTCCCGCCCAGGGAACGCAGAATATGGAGATTCATCCGTGTAGTAGATTGCTTTACTTAATTGCACTCTCATTCGCGCGTATCTAGGTGGTAACAGGGCATTAAAAATATTGGGTCGAAGGATATTGCACGGGTCCATTCGCTGGGTTCACCTCGAGGCGTTTCCACGCTCGGGTAAGGGGGTGGAGAGCGTCTTTTCGCGTGTCACGGGGCTGAAAGTTGAGTGGTTATCAAAGATCATGTAGCAGGGCTGATAGGAAACGAACATTTAGACAGAGGAATTCGGCATGAGAGGGTAGGACCGTGCCAGACACGATATTCCACGTTCCCGTTTTTACCACTTCCCGCTGTACACGCAAGTGTCTGCTGCATTGTAGGTAGCCGCCGAGCAGCCAGCCCGAAATTCTATCCTTCAGCGACACACGCGCCGGTTAAATTGTGGAACAGAGACGAAGCGTCGGCGGAGCCGAATATTCGCTGCGCGGTTTCGCGGCTTTCCAACCCCCTACGACGTAGCTGTCTAGCTGCGCGTAAACGATTTCTAGCTACCCATTGCGCCTCTCATCCGCGTGGCGAGGGAAGAGACACCGTCGCCGTTCAATGACGCGGGGATATTCTATTTCGACGTCGGAAACTTCTGTTCGAGTAGTCGTAACGCGGCGATCCAGCCCGAGAGTTCTTAAGTGCGGATGAAAACTACCCCCGTCCGCGGAACGAGGGGACGAAGGGTGGTGGGGCAAGGGGGGGGGGGAAGAGATGAGGGAAAAAATGGATTCTCGCGATGCGAGAATATAAACGTCGCACGCAGCTGCAGGTGCATCAGACTTATTTCTCGCCGCGTACGCTCCGCGAGTTGGCGAAGGGGTCGAGGGGGATCGAGCGGGGCGAAAGGGGCGAGTCTCTTCTGCTTGCTTTTCGCGCGTCTGCCTCTCCACTCCGGCTCGGCGAATTTCTTCCGCTCCCAGGAACGTCTCGCCGATTGATAACACCGTCGCCAGCGACGGAAATATTCTTGTACGTTTATGGCTCATGCATATGTAAAATTTCAATGTCGCTCCGCCCCCTCGACTCGACCCCACCACCAGCTGGGGGTGGGGGGGGGTGGGGGGATATATCCGCGTCGTAAAAACTGTCCGTCTGTTTTTACTGTTATACTCGCGTGGAAAGAGTTCCTGCACGGTTACAGAATTTACATCATAAATAAGGCATCCTCAATGGCAAAAGAATTTTTATACTTCCCCTCGGGATCGTAAAGTTGCCCAGAATGACGGGGACACCGCCAACGAATGGACCCCGTCTTTTTGTCCTCGTGTTCGGCGATCCTCGCGGCCGAATCCTTTATGATAATTCGTTGCTGAATAAGCGGACCGCTGGCCTCTTTTCGATGCTTGTTTTTCGCGACGCTACTAATCCTTCGATCGACGCGGTGATTACTTTTTATCGCGATCTCAAATCCCACGGATTTATTGGCAGATGCGATGCTTCGGGTACATTTCTAATTCTACTAGCGTCGGTGTCTTAGTGCGTCGCGCAATCGAGCGTCTCAATTTCAAGTTAATCTGTGCGGAATGCAACTATAGTCTCCCTTGTCACGCGGCATTACTCGTCATGACGCAAAGAGGCACGCGTCCGAAAACGTTAACGTCTCGGCAGTTCGGTCTATCGCGCGGACTAAATGGATCCCAGGCTCAACTTTCCTTTAATGTCGCCGCGATCAACCTGCCGCGAATTGAAATGTCAGGAATTAAACAATATCACGGCAAGAAATATAGGACGACAACAGCATTATAAATTCAATCAAACCGGCCGGTTATTTCAATGCAATTTAGATGCCTGATATTCAAACGTGCGTCATCGTCGAAAGGTAACGCTGAGGTGGATTTCGTAAACAGAATGATCATTGAATTATCGAGAAAGATATCAAGTGAAAGAGGCGATGATAGATTACCGCCATCAGAAGTCGTGACTAAGCGTTTAGCGAAATTTTCATAGAGGATCCGCTGGTTGAACGGGAGGTCGGTAAGGTGATCGGGAAAGGATTTTCAACGGAATATTTTACCCCTGCGAGGGGCCTGGCATCGAGAATCGCAAACGCGAAGATTCCATCCGAGATAATCGCCAGTGTTTCGCCGAAAGCAAACAGCTTCTTCAGCTTATTGCTAATCTTCAAAAACACTGAACACTTTTCGCTGCTTCGAGAAAGTTGAGCTACTGACGTCAGGAAAGTAACAGTTTCCTGTGGCGAACAGTGAATAGGTACGGCAAAAGTGAGCTACCGGGGAGCCAGTAATCGGGGGATTAAACTCAATAATTCGATAGGGCGAGCGATTCTCGTTCGCTTTATGACGCCTGGGTCTAGTTTTCGTGCGACTCGTCGCGCCGCCTCTTCCATCCGGGACGGATAATTAAGAACGTTACGGGAACATACGTGATGCCGGCGTAATTGGGTGCCGCGTGACAGGGTGAATGTTTTGATGCAGTCGTTCCAACCCCCGTTCACCCCCGTCGTGCCCCTGTTCACCGACGGCAGCGTCCCGCCGCGTCGCCTATCCATTTCCGTGGAAAGTTAATTTGTAGAAAGCCGGCGAAACACGTAGAATAAATACGCCCTTCCGCTTAACGTGCCGGTCATGCAGCCACGCTATATCAGTCTCGTTTGTCATGCACGAAGCAACAGCAACGACGTTATCGCGCCCGCGATTAATATCCCTTGACAAATCGGGGGTATGGGATGGGAGAGCCGGTATGGCATGCCCTCGAGGAAGGGAAAAAGATTTCGGGAATAGATTATTGTTTCGGCCTTGTTCAATTATTGATGGGGAAGAATCAGGGAAGTTCGTGATGTA
Source organism: Andrena dorsata (assembly GCA_929108735.1). Lineage (NCBI taxonomy): Eukaryota > Metazoa > Arthropoda > Insecta > Hymenoptera > Andrenidae > Andrena > Andrena dorsata. The sequence goes on along the minus strand of OV815488.1, from coordinate 76,098,277 downwards.
CCGCCACTTTTCTTATTCGAAGGGGCTATCGACGAATTCCCCGCGTGTTTGCTACGACCATCGATTTTGTAATTATCGCTGGACATTATCAGTGGACTGTGATTAGTGATCGTACATTAGGCAATCGGGCGTTCTTGGTTCGGAGTTTCTTGGGTAGGTCGGGTGGAATCAAAGCGACTTCTTAGCTCGCGCCAGCGCGGGGCACGTAGCAATTCCGAGGAACTACCTCCCCGCAGAAACGTCATAGCGGATTTCAAACGCGTCATCCTCGAATTCACGCCTTTTCACAATCGCTTGTTCCCCGGCAAGGGGCCGCACACGTCCTATGTACGTGTCCAAATTCAATCGATTCGACACCCACCCACGCCCAACCTTTTATTTCCCCGTTCGGCATCCAATCAAAAAGCACTCTGTCAGAGCTCCCTTTTGGCGTTGAATTCCTCGTGACCGCCGCGGCCAGACAATTAACGCACAGTCGTTAGAAAGCAGCCTCGGTGGCCTCGATATCCGACTTCCCGTGTCTGTTTCTCCAGCGCCGCTTCGGCAGGCCGGCCACCCTCGCCCCTCCGTCACAATCCTCTCCCTTTATCCCCTATTGTAGTTATTTCTCCAGCGCTGAAAATGTCGCTGGTATGGCTGGTAAAGCAAACAATCGGGTCACTGTTACGACGCGTTTGTTGACGAGGGACAAGCGGCAGAAACAAAAAAAGGAAGAAAGGACGCGCAGGAAGCGAGCAAAGAGCAGGTCGCGGGGAAACGGCGAAAGAGAAAGGCAGCTAGAGGAGAAAGGGCGCCTGCCGGGGCGGGGATAGTGGAGGGGCGAGCCATGGTGACAGAAAAGGAAGAGACCGAGAAGCGAGAGGAGCAAAGATTCAAAGCGGCCGGAGCCTTTTGGTAGAACCATTCTAATTGGGGCAGATGTTAATTAAGGCGCGCTTAGGCGAAGACGACGAGACGGCGACGATGTGGACGGGACTTTGTTCGCGAAAATAATGATCTTCCCATTATCCGGCACTGCCGTCTGTCCTCCCTTAACCATTGTCCCCTTCATCGTTCGCGTTATCGTCTTTATTGTTCCCTTCGATGCGAGTCCCTCTCTTTTCCCGCCTTTTCTTTTATTCCCGCCCCCGCGTCTGCCGTCGCGAATGAACCCGCGGCTAAACGACGGGGTCCATTGGGGAAGGAAGATTCATCGGGACACGCGCGATCCTAATTTTTTCATTCCCCGGCGAAATTAAGTGGCCCGGGCAATTGAAGTTCGGTTCCAAGTAGCAGAAGTATTACCCGAGAACGATCCTGGCTCGCGTGGTGTACCTACCTTACTGACGCTAACGTTGCTTCGCCGTAGTTCCGATGACTAAAAACTGACCAAAAACCTCTGATCACCTTGGCTCATGCCTGTAATGTTTAGGTCCCCTAAACTACCTGACACCGTACGCTGCAGCGTGGCACCGGCTTCGCCCACGTAGATTCCCTAATGACTGTAAGAAACTGCATTGTCCGTTCGGGCCGCAGCGTGAGCACAGCAATGTGTCCTTAACAGTCAGCCTCCTCAGGCCTGGCGTCTATTCGTCAGCGAAACAAAGCCCAGGATAGGCACGGTGCACCATCATCGCAGGCGGAAACGAAATTACCAAGCGGCCCGTTCGAGGCGCGGGCACACCTGCGTCTCGGACAGCCAGGGGGGCGACAATAAACCGCACAGGCATTTGTCCTCGCGGCCCGTTCATCTCGCATTACCGTAAATTAATTTACAACTTCCCTTCGGCTCGGTTAATATCAGCGATGTGCCTGCGTGCGATAGACCGATAAAGTCACCGGTAATTGGATGACGTACAAACGCGCACTTCAACAAGTGTCATCCGATCTAAAGCAGCTCGGTCGAGCGGATCTAACGTCGTGGCTGTCGTCGACGGTGCCGTTGTCGTCATTGCGCCCATCCGTCATCGGGATAATACGATTCGATTAGAAATATCGCTAACGACGTCGCGAGCCTCGCAGCCAGGCGAGGGAGCGCGTCGCCCCGGATGATTAATGAAAGCTCGGCCCGGCAACGCTCCCCTCTACCCCCTAGCCCCTCTGCGTCGCCCGCGTCGCTCTCTTACCTCCTTTGATGGATGAAACTTCTCGACCTGCGTGGAAAATACAATTTCAGTGTTCGCGCTCTCGTGATACCTGACGATTTAACGAGACGCCCGGCCGGGCTTGCGTCCCTTTTCTTTCTTTTCCACGGCAGCCTCAACGCCATCATCATTAACACTCGCTCGCGCGTGTACACACTGAACCGCGTGTGCGCACGAGGTCCCGAGACAGACGACGCGATATTATATGCGGTGTAATTAACGAGAGTCCCGACGGTTGCCCTACGATTCCGTTTGTCCTCTTTCCAGAGCTCCGTCTTTTCGCGCGTGCATCCCCGCTCTCATCCGCCGCCCTTCCCTCTTTTCCGCCAACAGGCGACTCACCCCTCCCGCCCCTTCCCGTCAACACCCCGCCGCCGCTGTATCCTCGTTTTCGGCCCCCGGGAGCGCTCGCGATTTTATTTCACCGCCGAGAGGGTCGAGAGGGCCGAGTGGCCGGTAATTGAACGCGATTGCGATGTATTTTCCTCGATATCGATTACCGCCCCGAGCGACTTTAGAATTTATCCTTGAACCAGTTCCTGCCTACCACCCACCCTCCCACGCCCATCCCACTGTTCCCTGTGTTCGCGTTAATGAACGCCCTTTCTCGGGCGACGCGTTCGATCCGCACGTTCGGCGTGTTGTCGCAGTCGCTCGTGTAACCTCCTTTGCGCGTCGTGCACTTCAAAGACAATGATCCACGCGATACGCTTGTGTACTTTCCGCGGACAATGAGCGTTTTGCCCGGGGACCATCGGTGGCTCGAGAATTTCGAGCGAACCGCGGCATTACTTGTTCAAGTATCGCAAACATTCAATTGAATTTCCAGCGTTACAGCCCCGAGCAATTTCCTTCCGGCTGACCACAGATCTAAGAGCGCGCACTAAACCATCTCCTTTCAATCCACGCAGTTACTCCGCTTCAGGAGCAACTGACAAGACACTCGAGCCGTCGCGGAACGAGAAAACATAGAAACCCTCGCAGCGTTTTCATGCACGTAATAAAAACTAAATGGCGCCGGAAAAGGCAGATTCTTCAAGCCCTAACAGCTCTCAAAAGCACGCCTCACTCTCGACGCTGGGCCCTGCAAATTAGGTCGCGCGTTCATTCAAATTCCGGGGCGCGATCAAATCGTCGCTTTTTCACCGGCGTAGCCGAGACCCGTTTGGTAACGAGACTATTTCCCTATTTATCTGCGCTCACGTTCATCCTGCCCCCAGCTTCTGTCACGCTTCCTTGCCTCGCGCCCCGTCCCACCCCCGTCGGCGCAGCCCGTTTGCAGAAGTACTTACACGGTCTGGGGGCCGAGTCGAGTAACCGTGGGGACGGCCGGGGGTTGTAGCGAGAGCGGAGAAGCTTCTCGCGGGGCAACGGGGGCGTGATAAATTTCTCGGCTGTCAGACGGGGGCTGCGTGATTAATCGCGGCATATCGCGACGTAACCGGGTGTCCACGTCGAGAGGGATGATCGCAGGGGGCTTTCCGACTTTTCGGATTCGTTTGTCGTTCCGTTCGGGACCGGCCACGCCGATTATTCGGCGTAGCTCTTAATTATACCGCGGCACGCGAGCCCCTCGTTACGACCACGTGCGCCGCGCTCTCCCTCCGCGCACGGACGGAACTGTCGTGTCTCCGGGACACGCTGGTGGCTCGGCCGTCGTCGTTCCCGTTAAAAATCGTGTCGTCCCGATGGCTGAAAGACCGCACTTAAACACCGTGAAAGATTAAAGCCGTTTGCCTCGCGGACGACCGCTTTCGCGATGACCGTTATCGGCCTGCTCCTGGCAGCGGTGCGTGCCAGAGTTTTGCGGGCTTTGTTGCGGTATCGATGTTCGCGGCCCATTGAAACGCGAAAGTCGACCGGTGGCTCGATAACGGAACCGCGGCGGCCACGATTTAACATTTATTGTTGCATCGAATGGAAAGAATTGCACCGACTAGATGCTGCCACACGGTGAAAGGGGGATAAAATTCTAATTGCGCAGCGGGGGTGAGAATGTTTCGGAATAGTATTCTCGATCACAGATTGGTTTGTATATTTTACTTGAAATCTGGGAATAGTATCCAGCGATGTGTCATATTCTACCATCCCCTTCTATTTTAATTGTTGCTTGCACTTGCTCTGTACTCGCCAGAGCATCGATAATTTGTGCCATACTGTTCTTTGTATTAGTTCTCCATGTAGAATCACACTCAAAGCAGCTTCGTTAGCTAGCATCTGTAATTCACGGCTGACCGTCGTGAAAAGACTCTGCAGCGTGATCCGTTCACAAAGAGCGCCCCATCGACCGATTACTTTCGTTCTAATTTTAGCGCCGGCACGCCGCAATTACGTCGATTTTGTTAAAATATTGATCGAACCGCGGGGACAGTCAGTCACCGTGGAGAATTGCGAATAACAAAGGGCCGGCCCATTCGCGCCGCAACAACGGCACGCTGAAAATTGCATAAATTCCGCGTAACAGCTAGTCGATATGCAAAAGTTTTTCACTGTTACATGAAGTTACACCGCGCTGTGGCATTACCGGCACTCGAAGAGCCGTGGCCAGTGACGCACGTCGAAATCGCTAAACAAGAGCCCCAGCGAAACCTTGTCGGTTCCATCGGTGGCCGGTTTCGGTGACGGTGGGTGCTGTTAGTTAAATATGCTACTCAAAATGCCTGTGACAAGTGGAAGTTATAGATGATTAAGTGGAGGCATATTGTTTTGATTTAATTGGCGGCGAAGCTTGTTGGCTGATGAGTCCACGCCGTGGAAACAATAACGCGTCAAAATCAGACCCACGTACCCGTGCTGTCGCGCGAGCGAAATATAATAAACTATTATACGAATGAATGATCTTCCCTGCAACAAAAGCCCGCGACACTGCTCTGCCTCTAAATCCTCATTTACTCTCAATTTGTCATCTAAAGTATCAGCATTACGCGTTGCACAATAGTAACACTCGAGCCGTCCATGGTTTATGTAGTGGAACGCAAGTGGAATAAGTCAATCAGTAGTACGAGTCGCCAGTGGTCAGACGCGTGTCGTAGGAGAAGATTGCGTAACAGCTCATCGCGAAGAGCGTGCCTTTAATATTTACTGACACAATGTTTTGCATCCTCTAGCTTCAATTTAAAGGTTGGCTAGCCGCTTGGTAGAATTGATACAACAGAAGTTTGCGCGCCGCATAAAAATCCGTAATCCACGAGAAAACAATCCCATCGAGTAATTGATTCTCTTTCCTTCTTTTTAATTCCCTCGTTATACATGCGTGAACTTTCATTTTAATAATAGGATTTCAATGGTCGAGCGTTCATTCTCATGCACGACGATTAAATTACATAAATTCCGATTCAATTTGCATGAGGAGGGAAATCGATCATTATTGGCTCCGATAAATATCGCCTCGAGTATCGAAAGGGCTTCCACGAGGGCGCGCGTCGTTTTTCTCGAGCCACGCCAATAAAATCGTAGATGTGCGCGCGTTTAATGCGTATTAACAAGGCTTTCCAGCCAGTCTATAAACTGTTGTAGGTAATGGAACGGCATAGTTACATCTCCAGTGATATATACTACGCAGCCACAATAATAGACGACATATAGAGTAGTAGTACGCGGTCTATGGTATGTATTGAGGTCGACAGTAAGGGGTTAAAGTCATTTCGGTAGTATTCCTGTATACACGATTCAATTCACTGACCGTATATCTCAAGATCGTATGCATAAATACGTATCTAGACGTACACGTGTATACAGACAGATACATAGATAGATACTGTTCATACCTATTTATTCCAACGACTCTATGCTTCGGCGAAACTAACACTGTATTCTCAGAATAAAATTTATATATCAATTACAAATATTTATCGCTGAAGATGCGCATCTGAACTACTAGTTCTCGACAGGGCAATCACGACTTACGGGATGAGATCACGTAAGGTAAATCCCACTGTTTCAAGTTCATCGGTGCGAGGCTCCGAGATCCCAGACAGACTTATTCGCTTTAGGAATCACATGAATAATTCCTTCTGTTTCGGTTAAGGACCAGTTTAATAAAACACCATGCCGCCGGGAATGTGCCTTTGTGCTCGTTATATAACACGATGTTACAGGCAATTGAGAGCAAATGTACCGTTTTTGATTTAACGGATCGTAAATCGTGTTTACCTGGCCGTCCAATAGTCCCAAGGCGAGGGGACTGTACGAGATACATCGGTGTACTCTTTCCTCGGTGGCCACTAGAATCGTTTCTTTTAAGAAATTAAACCTCGAGTATCACGCTCTTACCTTTCCCGAGCGTGGTCGCGTAGAAAATAGGGTTTATAAAATTCCAACAATTTTCTAGAACCTCTCTTTGAACGTTCAAATTTTCATAATCCTATTTACAATACTACATACATTTCGTTAAAGCGTGGTTCTATTGAATCTTCGTCGAAGTGAATGCACGTAGTCATCTTTGGATTTCGATTTCTTTACACTTCCCTGCTATATACAAACCAAGTTTCCGCGCTCTGAACGCGCTTCATCTTTCGGTTTTCGCCGAGAATCTTACACGCTCCCGAAGTTCAGCGCGGCAATTGTGCTCGCGACGCGCGGGTTGCCCCGTGCGAAGCGTTTACAGCAGTCGTTCGCCCGAGAATCAACTACGTACGTGGTATAATTTGCCCGTGGTTCTTGGCTGGTTGAATCGGCGAAACTGTAAATTACTTTGAAAACAGGCTGAAACGCGGAGCGCCGAACTCGCGGGGCCTGCTCCGCACGGAGAGACGGATGAAAGCCGGTGGCACCGCCGCGATGCAAATATTTCTAAGTGTTTGAACGGCGCGATAAGTAAAAGTAAATCGGATTACACGGAGGCATTCGTGAATGTTGGCCGCCCGCGGGGAGGGGGGCGACCTGAATTCCCTAACTAACATCGCATGTAACGCGGCATCATTTATACACACCGCCACCCTTTTCGCCGCCCCCACGATCCGTACCGAGATAAATATCGCTGTAAACGTCCGATCTATCTGGCGATAGGCTGATTTAATTAAAATCTTTATTAATTACACGGTTTTACGCAACCTATCCGCGCCCGTATTATTTTCATATCGCGCGATCTTCTTGTACTCCCGTTGTTCGACATCGTTCCGCGTTCCCCCGCGCGAAACCGGCCCCGCGGCTTTGCCATTTCTTGTCCCAGGAGTTTTACGATTTGTGGAAAAGAGAAACAGGACCATGGGGAGCGATGGCCAACCGTAGGGAAGGATATCACAGAATTTTTGCCTTAGATCGAAAAGGGGGAACGCGAGACGCTAAGGGTGAGATTTAGTTAGGGGCCATTATTGGTAACTGACGATTCACGGTGAATGGTGCCGCGTAATTACGGTAATGGGGATGGGAAAACAAGAAGCCTTGATTGTATTCGCGGAAATTCACGAGTGCGCATGAAGCAAGGGCAGCTGCATGACAAACTGTAATAGCATTCAACGAAGGAATAACGTTCTGCGTACAAAAGACCTTTGTTATGCCTCTGCATTCCCCGGTTTTTCCAGATTTTGCCTTGAGTTTTATTCGTTTTGATTGTGCGACGAACCAGAAAAGCCAACGCATGATTCTTCCTCCTCCCGGCCGCGATATTCATGCGTCCCCTTTCGCGACGTAATTTCCTTCCTGCGTCATCTTTCCTATTGAGTCGCGTTTAGTCATCCGTCCGCAAAGAGATTGCATTTCCTTGAAATATGGGATTATTAAAGCATAATAGCGCGACGCCACAATACAGGAGCACGGGGGGTTTATAATTAATTCTTTTTTATCCGCGATGAGTCGATAGCGAAAGAAGAAGAATCGTACAATCCTCAAATGAATCGTGCCCGTCCCCATGTTTTTCTACCTTCCCGTTTCCGTATCAGCGGGAGTCTTCGTACACGTGGAACTTTTTACGATCCGATTGAATAATTAAGCACGCCGACGGGTATCGCTGTTTTCCTTTCCCGCCGGAGCAAAACGAGGCTTTATTAAACTTTAAATTGAAATCACGGACAATCTCATTCGGCGGGCCAACTTTTTTTCCTCTCTTTGGAATTTCGCACGGTGTTTGGACAAAAACTGAATAACAATTTTGTCAAATCTGATTAACACCGTTGACTGGCGCGACGGTAACCGTGATTGCCTCTGCGCTGCGGGAACGTTTCGAAATCCAATCTAGTGTGAATTCCATATACGATTTGATGTGTCTTTGCTTTTGCTCCGGGTAAAAAAGTCCAATTCGGCAGGCACTGCGAATGGAAGCTTCCTAATTAATTGAATCCTAAGAACGTCGAGCGTCGTTACAAAAAGGGGATCGGCAGTCGTGCTCGGTGCGTGTTCAGCTGCTCCGTCTCTGGCATCCGTTTACGCGGGGACGCAAACAAATCGCTGCTCACGATTCGCGGAACGAGTTGCTCCGTGTTTGAACGTGTGCCTGACGTGTGTTTTACACGTGCCAATGGAAATCAGGCGACTGAATCGAAATTGAAGCGACGGAGGAGGCTGACGCCGAAACGGATTGAATTTAGTTGAGGCGCTCATCGATCTGTCATTAAGCTAGAGCCAACGGGTTATCCCGGTACCGCGGTGTTAACTATCGTTTGAGGGGGACGCGTCGAGCACAAGCTCGACTATGTTTCGCGAAGGGAAGTTTCAACAAGGAAATTATTACCGTTACACTGCTACTTTGACGGGGAAGTTATTATTGCTAAACTGTATGTACGCGGTGTCGTGCAATACGATAACGACAATTTCGTGCACCATGCAGTCGAATACCAACTTCCTTCCGGACACATTTGGTTCTATGAATTGCCACGATGTTACACGATACGACTGGCAATTTGATATCTGACATTAGTTACGTAATTGCAGGGTCGCTAATAGAAGTGCTTTGTTTTTTAAATCGTGGATTAAAGATTTTATTGAAATTTTGCTGTCCTTTAAGTACGTCGCTAGATTAGTTTAATTGGCTAATGGAGAACGATGGGTTTCTCTTGACGAACCTATTTATATTATAGTTTCCACTTTAATTATTCCACAATGTTCACTAATGAGCCTGTCTGTTTATTAAATTATATCATTGCAACGTTTGTCATACTCCCGCATGTTAAATAGAGTTTAACAGCCACAATCGCGTGTAATCACAAGAATATTAGATAATAGGGTATACTAAGAAGTTAAATTGAATTTAAAAGCCATCTATGTGTGTACATAATCACGTGCAATAATTGCGTGAATTGACATTACATACTGTTTAAATTTCGCCTCAATTTCCACTGAATTTTCCCATCGTTATAACGCGAGAAGTTAAATGGTGCGTTAATGGTCCGTTGGTACACACATTGCTTGATATTTGCTGATACTTTCAACGCTTCGCAAAAAAAGAAAAGAGAAATCCACCGCCGGGGCACGTGCAACGGATCGAATAGTTAGTACAACGTCGGAACGCGCGTTAGGTTTAGTAGCTCGGCAAGATATACGTAGGATTAGACCTTTTCGACGGTAAGCCCGACGTCCAGCAATCAGATGTTCTGTTCTCACGCCCCAATCGCTAATCGCTCTCGTACTAATAGCGGAAAGCACTTCAACCCCCCTCCCCCTCCCCGTTTCCCCTACTTTTAACCCTCGCTGTTAAAATGAATCTAAAAAGGACCTTTTAACGTCCATTTTACGAAGCCGTGTTGTCGAGCACTTTCAGCGGGAATCTCATTCAGGTGTTGCGCTTTTTATCGAATTTTTTCTTGCATTTGTCTTCGTTTGCTCCTTGGCAGCGATAAACCTTCTGTAAAGAGTGGTGCATTGCTTGCAAACTGAGCTACCTAACGTGTTGCGGAACGAATAACTTTTCATGTAAATGCAGCTTGCTAAAAAGTACAAAGTAGAATAATTCAGGGCTCCAGCAGCGGGCAATACTCGCTAAGATGAGTAAAAAGACATTCAATTAGCGCAGATATGGAAACAAATTTCTCGGCTCAGTTAAATCGTACTTCGCCGTTTCAATTTTCCAAGCGGTTAAATGGCTTCCACTTGCAACATGTTGCGTGTAAATAAAAAGTGTATAATATACGAACTGCATAACTGTGCATAATATACGAAGATTGTATTCGAATGGAAAGGCAATACGTGGAAAAATAAATATAGAGAAACGTTTTGTATAAGATATAAAATATATAGAAAAATTTATCAAAAGCGAAGCCGTGTTAATCAAGTATCTTTTACTTCTCTTAATGAGCACTAAGGGCTAGAGGGCTAAAATCGGAAGATTCCATTCTATTGATTTACCGTATAATTTATCTATAGGTAGTAGAAAAATATTTCATTTCATTTTCCTCTTGGCCGCAGTATTCATTATCCTTTCCACGCGGATTGCTTTGTCCTTCCACGTTAATAAACGTCCCGCCGAAGTTTATAACTTTCTAAATCGTCCGGTAAAGTATAAACAATTTAGATTGCCGTTCAGGCATATGAATAGCGGTGCTCGCGAGGCATGTTCTTTTCACGGAGATCTTGTTAAACTAGTAACAACTTTAATAACAATACCGCTGCGGGTTATAATGCACGTGCATCGAAATGCATGCAAACTAGGCTAGAATACAAATCAGACTACGAGAAGTTCGAGGTAAAGTTTTAGAAGTTTGTCCCCGTGAATAAATAGCTCATCGAGTATCGCGCGATCCGGAATGAATGCACGGGGGCGACAGTGGTATTCAAAATGATATTACTGTTCGTTAAACTTCAGTGGCTGCATAATTTTATCATCGAGCATCTCGATTACTACGGCCGAATCATCAATACGTAAGAGAAATTCTAACAGCTCGATCTCTCGTTCTCTGACCTTGTGAACAATATATACAAACTATTAAGCTTGATAAAACACTACGTCACGGCTCGGTATCGTGGAGAACATAACGCGCAGTGAAAAGTCCCACGAGACCCATTAAATTTTTTCCCTAACAACGAAATAAATTTTAACGCGCATGAAAAGTAAACACTTGCACAAATGGGTTCTCCACGTGTGCCCGAACGTAAAGCGGAAAAGTTGAACGACACGTCCACTCGTATCGTCTGTATTAAATCTCTCCTTACGTTACGCTCTCGCGTGATCTTTTGTCCAGCGTGGAACGAATTCGGGAGCCCCTGACGAAATTAAAGCCACTTAAGCCAACCTTGTTAGCGGAGCTACGCAGCGTGCGCCTCTGAACCGCTTGTAAAAAAGCAGGCCAAAGGTATGCAAATTCATGTGTTCGTAAAACACGCGAAGCTCGTCCCCGAAAGTTTCTGAGAATCTCTTTCGCGACGTTTCACCGCCACATTCCCGTTTCTCTGTGTTCCATTCGCCAGCCGAAACAGGGAGCCCCTCCCGGCGGCGTGCTTCCCCGTCGAATATCGTTGCGACTTCGTCGAGATAGACGATTCGCCCGTGACGCCTTTTCGATTCGCCACCGCGCGAGGGATGAGAGGAGGAAGAGGGAGAAAAAAAATTGGGAACGAAACTAGAGGGAAGGAGAGGAAAAGACAAGAGCCTATCTCTTTTCTTTCGGAGTGGATATCCAGGGCGAATCGACCCTTATCGTTTCGCGAATGGCCACCTGATCGAATTTACCCGAGATTGAAGCCGACCGGGCACGGTCGGCACGGGACTTCCGGTAATCCACTTTCCCTTAAACCGCAGCCACCCTTAAAGCAGGATAAATGGTTAGCGTGGAGAAACCGGAACCCCGAAGTAAATTCTCGAGAGTGCACCGCGGATTAGCTTTCGCGCTAACTACTTGTATTACAGGGAACAGCCCCGACGAAATTGGAATATATTCCCGTTCCGCCCACTCCGGTTTGACACGCTAAATATTCTATTTCGAACTTAACGCTGAACACAACGCGGCCGCACTCGCGAACCGCAATTAATAATCCCCTTCCCAGACAGAGACGAATGCGTATCGTTATCTGCCGCGATGCTATGCAGATCCGCAGATCTTTGGTTAAAACTTCCAGCATTCCCATCCTCCTGCGACGCGAGTTAGGGCGGAATAAGTTTTCAGTCCATAGAATATTTTCATTCCACTCTACTCTACCCTCTGATGCTCCGGCATACCATTCCATTCAGCACTCTTTTAGTACGTGCTCTGTTATACGTTATACCACTACTGCCGGCATTATTTTACTTCACTCTACTGGGTTCCCTCGTTTATTCCGCTGCCCCCCCCCCCCTTTATGGAGCCAGTATCCCGTCGGACACAGGATTACAGGATTACGTTAACGTATGTAAATATCGTAAGAATCGCGAACGCATCCTTTAAAAGTATCTCGCAAGTAACTTCGGGGGATGAAGCTGAGATAGACACCACTTGGCACCGCGAATTGCTTAACTCTCTTACAATGGTGTGAAACGTAAAGCCGAATTTCCGCCGACGCCTCGCGCGCGATCCCGAAATAATGCCAGGAAGATTGAAATTCACGATGGGGATATTTTTGGTCCGAAATCAATGTGTTCGGGGCGGGCGGAGCCTCGTCGGCAGCCGCAGAACGCGGCGCGCCAAATCCGTGCGACGTGCGGCAAGTTCCAGGGTACCTGGTACCTGATATGATTTCGCCGTGCCTGCGCGCTGCCTGGGAAAATGGAATTTCTCCCGTCTCATTTTCGTACGTACGAACGTGCGTTCGCCGGGAACATTGGACTCGCCTCTGTCGACTCGAAATTTCGGATCCTCCCGGCGAGGAAATTCCTCGCCGAGGCGGCGTCTCCCGTCGGATTGGATCGAATTTCCTGGGCATAACGCAATCAATGCTTCAATTCCCCCTGGGTAATACGGAATGATTACTTTCGCGATACTACGGGACGATATTTTATCGGCAATAATCGTTCAATATTTCATGCTTATTCCATTATAAATCCTGCCTTTCTCCTGGTAATTCGCTGCAATTTCTTAGACGTCAAGGAATCAAGCCATTCCTTTACTTGTTCTCTACACGCCCGGGGTAATTGCATTGACCCATTTCCGTAAGAGAGGAAATCGCAAATAAATATTCCTCCGCCGATCAATCCGGACCCGTCGTAACCGTCTGTCCAGGGAATCGGATTTCATAATTCCGTTCAAAAAAATTGAGCATCGCGATGAAATTGTAAACCCGGCTACGTATTCTCCGCAGACGTCCCCGTACGATACGCCGAGTAGAAATTAAGGGAGACGGAAGAGAGAAAAGAAATCGGGGGTGGATGTCGTGCAGGCATCTCGCGGTTAGGGACGGGAATGGAGTAATCAGCGACCGCCTGAATGCGTTTAACCAATTAAAAGTAACAGCGCTGGTAATGAATCGAGATACTTATCCCAATTACGTCATTGACTCCGTATTATCCGGAAGTAATCACCCTATCTGTATCATCGGATGTAACTTCGTCCGACGAGGGAAAAAGAAGAAAGAGGTGGACCGGAGGGAAAAAACGTGGACGAGGGGGGGTTTGCAGGAAATCATTATTGCCTGCAATCACGCGAAGTTCACACTGCGTCGTGTGCTCGAACTCGCGCCCCCTCGTTCCGCGGGCTCAAAGAGGCGCTCGCTTAACAACGCTTTCATCGAAAACGGCACGAACCGAGTGGCGGCAATTGAAGGAACGACGAAGGGAGAAAAATGGGGGGGGCTAAGGGAGACCCTGTTGGCGTACAATGTACGCAGAGCATACATTTCGTTGGTGCACGCCGGTCGTCGTCGCCGTCGTCGTTCCGTCAACAATACCGTACGTAATGCATCAGGAAAATTGAACGTTGCGCACCGCGAACGCGCGCCCTTCATCCCCCCAAAAGGGTTTGCGCGCGGTTCGAATTAAATCCGCATAGCTACGAATTCGCCCTCGAGCGTCTCATATCCGCGATTGGATTTCACGCGGAATTTCATCTGGAATATTTTTCTGTTCCCAAGTTCCCATTCGATAGGAGCCGGGGAATAATACTCGAGGCATCCCAGAAACGCTTTTCGGCGAACTTTCGGGGACCGTGATCGACTAATACAAAGGGTAAAAAGTGGCCGCGCGCAGTTAACAAGTAGCAGGTCACAGAAGACGATTCTTGGTAGAATGTTATCTGGGTTAAGAATGTATTCACGTCGAATGAGACGTGAATGCAGCCGACAATGCAGAGTTTTCTGGGAAAATGGCTAGGACTCTGACGCGGGGGTGCCTCCCAGTGCTCGTAGCCGGGATTGACAATTTAGCCCTGGTAAGAATATCCTCCTTTGAATTAAGGGCGCTGATGTATTTCCATATCCTCCGATCCTCGTGATCCTCCGAGACGTTGATGAACAAGCACTTCCGCAGAGTTCTGTTTACGAGGCACTCCAAAACGCCCGGAAAGGTTGGCGCAAACATATATTACATTTTACACACACCTTGCGCGCGTACCAACCCAGATCCTCGGAGCGGTGCGGATATTCTCTATCGTATTCCGGGGCTGCTTAATTAACAGACGCAGAGCGGCTGATGCGATTCGAGGTCGCTCTTCAAACCGGGAACCTTTATCGGCGAATGTAATTTTCAGAGCATAACATTTCAAGAATGATATTAGTTATAGCCGTTTGTGAGCGTCTCACACAGAGAATCGCATTTTCAGGCGAGCAAGCGTTCGGGCGCTCGCGCTCGTGCGTCAGAGCTCCGCAAATATTGAAAAATATTCTTTTCTGCCGCGACGTGATAAATGTTTCAAAGACATACACCCTCCGTCAAAGACTTATAACCGAAGGGGAGAGGGCGGGACGGTGTTTCAACAAAAAATACACGACAATCTCATTGAAACGGACGGTTTACGCGCGAAGCGAGGTCAATTAGCGCTGTTGGGAACGCGGGAGACCGCCTTGAATTCACGAATCGCTCGATCACGGGGGAATCGACTATCGCGAGAGAGGGATCTGTCAATACCGGACTCGCCAATTACGGTGGAAATTAAGAACGGGCCGTATCGATTTACCGATTCTAAACCCGTGGTATTAACGATGAACGATTTCACATCGATGGAAAGTGCTCCACTGTATCTTTCTCATTACTCAAGCAAAAGGGTATATAGGTCACAGACGTTCCCACTGCCCATTTAGTTTACGTAGCTGCGCTTCCATCAGGATCCTGTTAAATGGACGAAGATTCCTGAACGAGATCGATTGTTACGAGAGTCCAGAAATACCGAAACAAATTGAATACCTGATAGTGCAAGCGTAACAACTGACGCGCGTACAGATTAAACCATACGAAACGGAGAACATTGGTAGTTTCTTTTTAAAAAACATTCAGTTTGCTTCCTGTTTCTCTCGGTTCCTTTTGTGGTGGAATAGCGAGACGCGCATGCAACGGCACGTCGACGGGGGTGCGGTTTAATAGAGCTGAATATTTCACCGTTCGCGGTAGAGGTTTCACATTACTTTCGCATCGAGCCGATAATTTAATACCGGCAGCTCGCGCGCGGCCGTTTGCAAACTGGATTTAAAGGTTCCGAGACGGTCCGTAACGAGCATGCAGCAGTAGCGCCGGCGAAATAGAGAAATCCTGGCCCGCGAACGATGGAAACGAAGGAAAAGGAAAACCATTGACAGACCGTTATCGTGGAAAGTGACGGTGTTCTCGGCCACGACCCGCTGCGACGATGGATCGATAGCTAGAGGGGCCGTGCTTTATCGCCGCTGCCCCGGCAATCGTGTCGTTTCTAACGATATTCAGCTAAGATTCAGTAACATCTTCGTCTGCGATGCAAATGCGATGCAAGTGCTGGGTAAAAAGCTTCGTTCCCGGCTGGTGGCCCCGTTTTAGCGCGAGAACAATTACTGTTTGGCCCGGTTCACCTCTACGTCGCTTTATTGCGCCAGCATTGCGATAGACAACGTGACTCTAAAAACGTTCCGGTCCTCCTCGCGACCTTGTTTCCGTTTCAACGGAGCCGTGCTCCCTGGAATCGAACCTCGTAACCCGCATGCAATAATCTGGGATAATTGCGGTGGAATGAGTTGTTAATGTCAGGCCGCGCCGCCCACGACAACCGCAGCGAATTCATCGGTAACGGCGTTGTTGCATTACCCATGCGGAAGCAATTAACGAACAAAGGCGATGAAAAACAGGATAACACGTGTGTCGTTGCCTGGAAGAAAGGGAAGCGCGAATCGTTAAACTGTGGCGGATGATGTTCGCCGCCTAGGTAGTACTCGCTACGCAACGCCGAAAAGAGAAGCGTGGCTCGAACGAAATGTAACCGACAGAAGCAGAAATGGCACCGTTTAAACGGAACTCGCAAAAACCCGGCGGCGCAACGACGCAAAAACAAATTTACACGAAAATTCATGAAACGCAGGAAATCCCCGGCAGGCAGGAAATAAAAGAATCTTCGAACACCTGGTACATATTTGCATAAATGAAAAACTGGCAAAACTTCCTTCCTCCGTAACCGGCGAGATAATAAATTTCAACGAAGTCGTATAGATCGCAAGGAAGAAGAAGAAGAAGAAGAGTAGAAGAAAAAAACGGATATTTCTACGGACACTTTTCCTAACTTCTCGGTCGATAAGTCACCCTTAAATTATTACGATCGTTCGGTTACAATTTTTGAGGAAACGTACGGCACCGGCGGGGAGAGAAACGTGCTCGCGTAATCCCCGCAAACACGGCAGGATTAAGCGTGTGAACGATACTCACGGTCTATAATAACAACCGGTAACGAAAATTAAACAAATACATCGGCGAACACACGAATGTGCAGATAGATCGTGCTTGGAGTCATTGCGATCGAAAAGTAGTAGCCAGAAGAACAACGGCATTAAAATGTTTGTCTGTTTGGCGAATACTGGGCAGAAGGATTGTAGAAAAAATCCTGCCGCTTCGTATTCCTGCTGCGTAAAATTAAGCCCCCGTCCCCCGATGAAATTTAATCAGAATCCATAGGAAAATCATAAAAGTTTCGCTCTAACCTTAGTCATCCGTTGCGGGGGGGGGGGGAGGGGGTGGTGTGGACGAGAGAGACCGGATAAGTCTTCTCGGTTGCGCGATTCACAGGGTCGTAAATTTTGGCCGATGTCGTCCCGCCTTAAGTTTTCCCCAGAGCTAAGGAAGACGAGGTCCCTCGCTCGACGTAGAGCCGAGAACTCGAATTCATCGATCAGGCACTTTTCGCTGGAACTGCTTGGATCAAGGTGAAGTATCCTTCAGAGGGGAGAAAAAGTGGAAACTCTTTCGTTGCCGGAGCTCCCGGAACGAGAGAGCCGGGGAAAGGGGCCGGCAGCCAAGTCGATAGCAAAAATGGAATGAATCGCATGGAAAGTGCTTGCTCGAAATCCGTAGTTCAGTCTTGAATGCATTCGAAATTTTGTTCGACATGCTCGATACCACGAAACACCCTCAAAAGCCAGACAAGGGACAGGGGCCGCGTAACTTTCCTTTAAATTCACTGTTACTTTCTGTTTCTTTCGAATAACACGCTGAACAGCGTAGCGAATTATTTCTTTAAGCGAGCGAAAACTGGGATGGATATCAATGAGAACTCGTAGATATTTTCCTCAAGTTCCCCTCCACTTCCCGGCATTTCTGGCGGCAGTGATTTGATCTTTGATCTTACAGTGATGCAAGCTATGCATTGTAAAGCAGTATTTACGGTAATACCTGTCGTCACCCACCCCGCTAAAAACATAACGGCACCCCGGCTCGCGCGAAGCTTCCGTAAATATTTGATACTGCTCGCCATAAGGCGGAGTCCCTTCTGCGAGACGTGGCTGCGGACCGTCGCAAGCAACCGTGCGTAAAATCAACGTTTATGCGCTTTGACGCGGCCATCTTCCAGCCAGTTTTGGTCGGGAGAGGCTTTTGCAAAAAGGGGGGAAGAAAAACGAGAGAGACGGTGATGATATATATATCTGGAGCAGGGATCCCGATGTCGCTGACAGGAACACCGCGTGCACGTGAAAACCTATCGTGGAAAACTTTCCCCTAGAATGGCCATCGTCCTGCCCCCTCCTTTTGCTGGCGAAATAGTAAGCGACCACTTTGGAAACTCGTTATAACGCGAGATCCCTGGAGTCCTTAAAAACGGCGGAGGCATTGTTCGTTAATATTCCAGTTGACTAGAGTGAGGACTAACCGAAGGGCGTTCATGATATACTGACGGAATGTTATTTAATCGCGGTTAGCGTGCTCCTTCTCTACCATTCCCAAGCGTTATCGGCAATTTTCAACGCGGGCGATCATCGTAAATTTCGGCTAGATCACCGGTAAGTAGATGGGATAATTACGACCGCGATTTCTTCATTCTCTCAAGGCCGATGGCGGAATTTATTTTACCGAGTGCGCGAAGGCACTTTAGAAGGCGAGGGGAAGATACGTTGGAATTTTATGCCGCGGGGAATGATGATGGGCTTACCTTGTTGATGGTCTTGATTCGATGGAGATGGGTGGCCGTTTCTGAGGCTGATCATTCGGAGTGTTCTATCGGTATACCCAGATCCGCGTGGACAAAATATTTCCTTATCAGAAATATGTCAGCATAATATGAAACTGACTTGGCGTAATTGACAAGCTACTTGTTTTCTTATCTTCCAATGGGGCCGATTTATTAATACTCGCTGTGAAATTCAATTCTGTGCCAATAAACTGTAACTTCGAGCTCAAGATGACGCTCTTATACACAGCGAGTCCAGATGGATGGATATAAGATATAATTATACTCGTGACAGTTGTAGGTACTAACTATTCTGGACTCAACCGCCGCAGTACTATTTTCGTGTTTCTCTTCATTGGATTATCTCCAGCAGTGCGTTTTAAATAGGATCAGATTCAATATTACCATTACATGGCATCAAATATATTTTGAAATCCGACGGGTCATGCATAAGGAACACCACTCGATACTCAAGCTCTCCCGCCCCGCAGTAAAGTCCCGTAAGACTTCGAACGCTGGGACCACTGTCTACAATCCTGTTTCACGTTCGTCAATGGCGAAATAATTGAAAAGGGGATGGAGTAGATGAAAGTCCTACTTCTTTCCACGCGATACATCGCCAAGTAGCCACAATTACAACCTATTGTACTATGACAACTGTACCGAGTCGAGTGTACTTAAACCCAAGCCCCTTTGCGAACCTGGCAATGAAATCGCGGAAGATGTTTCTGCGGGGAACAAGCAGGTGGACGTGCGACGTCCCTTTCCCAAGGTGCTCTGGCCCGAATACAGCTTCCATCTACGGATCAATGAAATCCGAATAAGAGGCGGTATCCCAGAACAGCCTCTTCCGGCCTCTTTTCTTCGGCAGCGTCGGGCAAGAGATCGCGGCGACTGTTTCCCCTCGCGGTTGGAAAGACGGAGAATGTAGGCCAGTTCGGTCGACCAGCCGCGGATCTATCGGCTACATAAAACTGGACGAACGAACCTGTGCGCGCGTCCCGCTTTCGACGCGAACGCCTTGTTACATATGAATGCGGCCTCGGTAAACACAGCGGCGATAAGGTGGCACGTACGCTGGACGTCGGTCGAGGGGAAAAAAAAAAAAAGAGATGTACGCGCAGGGGGTGGCCGGACGTGGTTGGGGCGGGCCGACAGGGGCTGGTAAGGAATAAACAGGGGGCAGGGGGATTACCACGCGGTAGATAAACGGCGAGACGCGTGTCCAACGCTGTCCGCCGGGGGCTTATCAAATCTCGCGCGCCCCGTTATCGCACCGCGCAAGAACAAGTGCCACGGTTGCCAGCAGTTTGTATTCTTTCGCGTGGATACAGGCGGATGGACAGCGGGAATGCTGGCTGCAGCCTCGAACCCCCGTGTTTGCCTGCACTCTTGTTTGCGCCGGGGAACGATAGGACGAATCGCGACACGCTTTGCTTCGTTCTGATGCGCTTACCCCGATCGAGGGATTACCGTGTACGGCAGAAAGTTGAGCCGATTGCACGGCTGAAGCGGCGAGTGCTAAAATTCAACGATAAAGGCGTCCATCCACGGCGCAAAGAGCATTTATTGTTGCAGCAGAGCAGGTTTCTGCATGAGATTCAAAATCGATTGCCATGCAGCAGTTTATTCAATGTACCTGCCTACGACTCGTGGCAACGATAGGATGAATTGCTACTCGCTGAACTTTATTTTCCAACGATTACTGGGATCACGGGGGTTTAGAGTTAGCCGAACGAAGTCGAAACTCCGCAATAAAGAGTCTATGCAGCGATTCATCGATATCGTGGCAAAGGAGAGGCTCCGCGCGGGCTTTCGGTATCGTTTCGCTAATCGTTTAAATGCGTATCGATTCTCATTGAATAACGATCGCGGCTGGTGTATTCAGAACTAATTCCGGCCCGAAGAATAATGCAGCCGGCGCGACACGTAGGTAATTGCTCGGAGGGCGTTGATCAATGTTTTAAACAATAAACCAAGGGGATGTACGAGCGCGGACGATTGCACTGCACCGGGGCCAAATCCATTCGCGGAAATTTCACCGGTGATTATGCTTCATGAATTTCAATCCCGGCTCCAGATTAAGATCGCTCAAAATTGACCGAACAGCGCAATTGGCCGGATCGGCTAACTTTGCACGATTTGCGTATTTATGATGCGCATACCCAGTAATCCTCGCTCGACGCCCATCGCTGATGGCTAGAAGATTGACCTGACTGATCCTCTAAATTAAAGTGTGGGGTACGTCGAAAGCCGGGTATATCGTGGTATCCACGATAACTTATTTAGAAATTGAAAGCGCAAAGTTTTCCTCTACAAAGTAACAGAATACCGAAGCCTCTAATCAGGCGTGTCTAATCAATTGTTCTTTAATTTAGAGTCCGCGTAAGAACAATAGAATTGTAGATAAAAATGGAATTAAGTAAAACGGCAGATGCAGCGGTATCCGAGCGGTTCGGCGCGGCCGACGCGTATGAATCAAATGAAATAAGGGGGACGTGAATCGAGGCGCGGCAACGGATGTCCTTTCATAGTCACGGTGCCGTTCAAAAACTCGTGAAATACGATTCGCCGCGGTCAATGGCGATGCTGGCCGATATCGAAGAATCCCGAACTACGGCAGTTGGTCACTAAAGTCGCGGGAACGCCGATAAATCGGCCAATCTGGCAGCGGCCTCGTGGTACATCATGCCCGCTTCCACGATATTTCCTAGGAAAATCGGTGGCACTTGAATGTCCGTTCGACTTTGCGCGAGCACCGACGTACGCCCACTTGGCCGCGGCCCCAAACAGACAGAACTTTCCGCGCGTCACTCTTAATAGTGCTATTTATTGCGGTAATAACCGGTACCCACCGGCGCAGCCGCTTCCGTTGCTACAGCGTACGTCCGGGCGTAAGAGGAATATCGCTGGAATCCCCTTATCTTTTCGAGTGCTTACGAACGGCGCCCTTATATTAACACCGCTGGCCGTATACCAGTGGAGAAAGTTTAACGCTCGCAGCAGCTGTTATTTGGCACCGTGCACTACCTAGATATTTAAAAAAAAAAAAAACAGAGTCAATTGTTGCGCGGCTGAGTCAGTTCACGGGTTGAGTGGCTTTTGTCCTAGCGTTGCAGTTGTTAGTTCTGACTTCTGACTCTTCGGGTAAGAAGTGTAGCGAAAGGTACGATATGTACTGTGCCTGAAGATCGTTAGCTCTGCTAGAAATTAGACAATAACCGTGTATCTTGAGAATTAGGTGAAAAAGAATTATGTGAAGCAATGGTATTCTATGGGCTTTCGCGATTATGATAGAGTGGAGTGGAGGGATGAAAATGTATAGAAGGGGCTATCTGTGCAAGATGTGCTATGAAAAGGAAACATCGGTGAAATGGATTCATCAGTCAGCCTACCCAGAAACCTATATCTCTTAGACGTGGAAACGTTCGATGTTTGGAAACGCGATCTGTTTGAATAGATTTCGACCGTTGAATGTGGAACTTCTGTGGAATTGGAAACTTTCGATGGTGATAGGGAATACTCTGATACCGGTAGCAGAAAATAATCATTTTGGCTCCTATACCCTCGCTTTGAATATTCCTGTGAAACGGCGGAAGAAGAACTGAGCTGTAGAAGGATTAATCTAATCAGTGCTTTCCAATAATTGAACATTATAACCTGAAATTTTAGCCAATTTTCGCAGTTTCCGTCGGGATCCAGAAACTCAGCAACGGTACATGTTCAGATCAGTTTTAGCGACGTCCCAACCAATTTGCGACGAAAGTTTTATGGATAAAATTTTCAACTCATTTAAACGAATTATTACTTCTTAACCTGTCGCGCGATCGCTTCCCGCGAAGCTTTGCAGACTGTTCGTCCGATTTCTATCTTTAGTTGGCGATAAATTAAACTAATTAAAGTCACCCTGAGCTCGGCATTTGCGGAAACCTATCGCACGAAGAAACCTCCCGGGTAATACGTTCGAGCGATTGAATAATGAATGGCCAAGGAAATCATTAGAACTAACTGGTTTCGATCGGGAAACGCGAGACGAGCAATTCGGTACACGAACAGAATAATTGAAAATAATTCGCCCGATAGACGTGGCGCACGAAGGCAGATCCTAGGAACGGCGGGGCTCGAGTTACGGATGAATAACAATTTGATCAATATGCATTCCACACGGAAGAAAAATCGACGTCGGGGTAGTCGCGCGAGTGCACTTGGAACGATCTATGAGCATCATCGTAGCGCCTGTCAAAGCAGACTTTCGACTCGACGAATTCGTGTTCTCGGTTCAAGATACAGCCAATCGATCCTTGGGAGCATAAATCAAGGTTTCACGTGTAATTTATGTCTAGACAGGGTGTGAAATCAATGTCTCTAAAATTGACAGGGTATCACACTACTATATTTTAATATAAGTGTAGTTTATTAAATGATGCACTATATTGAATAAATAGTAAAAAAGCAGCTGGGAAATAGGCAGCTTTAGATCCTCTTCGTGAACTGTCTCCCTTCGAAGATGGACAAGTAGAAGCTCCCTGTATATAGTCAGACACGGCCGACTGATTTATACCATGCGCACGTGTGACGTTTCAATTCGATGTACAAAATATCCCATTAATATGTCAATCATTTTACATTGAATACAACATTGTACATATATTCCCCACTTGATGGCATAATGTTTCTCTCTGGATAAAACACTCTTCGCAAAAACAAAAATTCCCCAACACGATCAGCTTGAAAGTCATCAGCCGGTAACGTCCTTAATCTCAATAATTACGTCGTAAAAGTTAACGAGCAGATTAACTACGCCTCATCGTTCAACTTATAAATTCCCGTGTACCTTCATTGTTAAATATATTCTCCCGTAAATTCAGAGGAAAATAACCGCTGTGTGTACATTGGTGTTACCCAACACTTTAAAACGGCACTTATTCCCACAAAAATCGTTCCACTGGACGGCGACACAATAGGAGCGACTCGTCTAGGTGTCTCCGGGGCCATAAAAATGATCGCGCCGATCCCGGGGCGCGCGTTAACGACCGCCGTGCATTTTTTTTTATCCGGCTAATTTTTCATCCCCCGCCACCGGTCGTGGTAAATGAGACGCGAATGATGCGAGGAGCCCACCGTTCTCGACCCACGTCCACCGAAACCGTCGGATAATGAGTTTCAGCTTGGAGCACCGAGAACGTGTCAACTTCGCCGGCGTCTCGTTCCTGCCACTTTTTCATTATCCCCATCAGATATGACGTCCGCGGGAATTTTCGGTTATTCATGACGCGACCAGACGGACGCCTTCCTCGCCCCTCGGCTCTCGGTACCCGCTGCAAACTCGCGAGTGCAAATGGACAGAAAGGTTTTGATAAACGCGACCGTGCTGAGAATCGAGAGGAGCCCGGACGAAAGAGAATATCCACGGGCGCTGATACACCGTCGCGAGTGTGCGCTTTAACGACGCCACTTTGGTATTCCCCTGTCGAAGGGAGAGAAAAAAACGGGGGGAGAGGAAGTGTCGTACGTGTCGAATTATTTATCGGCAGATAAATAATCCGCTGGCTGGAGCGCGTGGACCGAATATAATTTCTGCTCGAGCTCATCTAGGGATCGGTTCGATAGCGCGAACTAGCGACCCTGGTGGACGGAAAGGGACCAGCGGTGCGACACGGTGACAACTGTACTGAAAGTTCTCGCGGTTCACCACGCAGACAGTGCTCTGTCTCGTCGAACTTTCGAGTGGCGTGTACTGGAAAGTACTTGGGTACCTTCTAGTCGGAAACGCGATGAAGGAAAAGAGCGGAGAGATTCCCTCATCTTTTCGCCACTAGATAAGGTTCTTTCATGCATTCTTCAGCGTCACGTTATCTAATTTCTTATCGAGCTTAGCGACTATTAGAACCCTCCAGGTCCTGAACCCTTCCTTTGATAATAATCGCGTTATAATCTCCGCACTATTTCGCTGCTTCTATCTGTAATCCCTATCGAATAAATTTCCCTCGTATAATTGCGCGTGGCTGGTACATTCGGAGCGACGAATTTATTGGCTATTTTACGTGTTCAACTCCTTCCGGCGCTGTTACCGTAACCCGTTTGTATCGACGCGAATTTTGACGCCAGAACTGGCCAGGAGTTCGTCCTTCCCGAGAATCGGCGATCCTTATCCGCACGAGGGTGGATTATTACCATCGTTCCGTTGTGCACCGGCCATAAGATTGGCCCCCTATCACGTGACGTTTATTAAAGCATTACGACGTGCTTTATTTCATCTCCACGGTCAACTGTGATTTTTATCAGACCCCTCTATTTTCCCCTGTTCACGATATGTAAATGAGCCCAGCCGTTAATATCGTCGCGATGAAATTGCTGGATAACGTCGCATCGCGATTTACCACTTTCCAGTCCGAGGGGAAGGGTGGAAGGGAAAACGCTCTGCACGCGTCATGCTCCCCGACCGTTCGCTTATTATACTTTTAAAAAAAAATAATTTCCACCGCACCGCGGCGAACACAATGTATCATTTGGCGAGTCCTCGTTCCATGGGAGATTGCTACCCGCATCGAGCCACCGGAAACCGTGAATAATTCCAACATCAGAGACATGCAGGGCCCCTAAAAAGAATTCTATTCTTACAAGAAATCATCTTGCACTCGGGTAATTAATTGCTCGGCTGAACGATTCCGCCCGAAACGAAGCGATCCCTAGGGTATATTCAACGGCACATTATCGAGCGCTTCCATCCAAGAAATAATCGCTGCCAACCTAAAGCGTTTACCCACGGGCCGATTTATTTTTCACTAGAGCAGTTCTTCCACGTATCCCGAAACTTTACGGACAATCACGGCCGTCGCGCCGTAACAACGCTGCATCACCCGAGCGGTAATTAATGATTAAGGAGCGGTATAATCAGAGTGAACATTGCATCAAGCATTATCTCCTCCCATGGTGCCCGTAAATCCCCTAGAGTGGTAAGTTCCCGTTGCTCTTACGGAAACGATAGACTAATGTTGCCCGGGTCGAAAAGCGACCGTGTACGTCAATTAACGTTTTCTTGATCTCTCGCTGGTGAGTTGCGTTCGACGGGGGGTGAAGCTATACGTGCCCGGGAACTACCGTTAAACAGAAAGTGGAAGTCATTATCCAGAAATTACCGAACACGCGGCCGCCCGGCGCGGGTGCTCGTTTCAAGGGTTCAGTGAAGTGGTATTAAAACTTTTTTATTTATGGATCCTCCCCGCTCCTGTTGCCGCCCGTCCCGCCACCAGAAGCGTATATTTAATTTAAACAGTTCTAAGCGCGTCGAATGGTCGCGCGTCGATTTGCCCCGTCGACGTTTTGCCACTTAAACGCAGCCGATAAGAGCAACCGCCGTACCAGGGAACGAATTCAAGAGTTATATCGGATGAAAGGAAAGGGGAACGGCCAGCACGCGAAACAAAATAGTGCGGGTGGAACGAACACTGGCCCGTCGTGATTGTACGTACGATTTCAATAAATGTATCCCTCGTCCCTCTGTTTCTCTTATTTAGACGTTTCTGCCCTGCGCGTTTTATCGGTAACTTTGATTTATCGTTCGTTTAATTTTCCGTACGAACGGGCATGCGTGCGCCCGCGAGCGTGTGTGTGTTTTTCGACACGTGAACACGTACACGCGAGAGAGCCTGGCTTTTGAATACTCTATGAGCCATTAAAACCTTACGCCAGTAAATACGTAACGACCGCGAGGCGATAATTAAACACTCGCGCGACGTACGTTAAACGAAGCCGAAAGAAGGGAAGCTAATGGAGCAATGAAACAATTTCCGGGCGGAGTTTCGGGGACCCTCGTGCCGCGTTGCTAGTTTCGAGGATGGAGATCACACGAACGTGATAATAGAAGCTGAGACGTTGTCGTTACGAAACATTCGTTCTCTTATTCTCGTTGTTATCGTTGACTGCGTCACTGTTGGCAGTGTTGTGTATGTAACACGCGAGTCGGAAGTGATTCTGCGATTACTTCTCTTTGCGTGCAAAAGTGTTTGTTATTTCACTGGTTATGAGCCAAGGGAACGTTGTGAAAATACGTACATCAGCAGCTGGGTCCACGAACACACACCACTTACTGGTATAATTGAAACCGATTTCCGGTGAATTGTTTTCGTTCGATCTCATTAAAGCCGAACGAATTCAATTTATTCGTTGCTAACCGTTTTTAACGCTGTTACCTCTTCTAAAAGCCCTGGAACGCTATTAAGGGAGCCAATAATATGGCGTTATCAAATTCCGCATGGTCTCTATCGTCGCAATCGAAGTGTTAAAACGGTTCTCGCACGTGCACGTCAAGCAACATCCCTTATCGGCCCATTAATTAACGACGGCCTTCCCTCAACTATCTCGAACGATGAAATATCGAATCGAGAATGCGAACGGTTACCTGTCAACGTCGGCCGGCTGAATTACCAATAAAATACGGACTAGCCGGAGGGCTGTTCGTGGAAACAGCACACGGTTCACTCACGTTCCCAGTAAAAGATAAAATAACTCGAGCAGCCAAGCGTATTCGACGTTGCACCACCGATACTGTTCGGTTCATCGATGAAAATATCATTCGATTTCTGTCGCGTGCTACGATGACGCATGGCTGCTGAGATTCATCTTTTCCGCGTTGCCTCGCTAGCTTATGCTGTAACAACATGTAAACATTCCACTCGGTAGAAACACTATAGGTACCTCGAGTATCCCCGTCTCATCTGTAAACGAAAGAACAACAAAGTTATTAGAGTTACATTACGAATTAATCGTCGCGACTCGACCATCCACTGAATATGCGTTGCAATTTCTTTACCCCCCTGCCGGTAGCGTCGAAGCTCGCCCACCATCCGGCACAGTGTTTACCCGTTTTCCTTTCGGGCAAGATAGAAGAAAGAGGAAGGAGGAGGAGGACGTTGATTCCGCGAGACGTGACTGACCCGTGGGCGAGCAGTCACGTTCTAAAATCGTCCTTTCGTACGGCCGTCGCTCGGGTCATCGATCCTACCGAGAGGAATTGGGCCAACCAGCGCTGACGTAGTCTCGCACCCCTCTCGATTATTCCCCGTCCTCCAGCAATTATTCGTACATCGACTCTTTCTCTCTCCCCGCCGCTCGTTCTCTCTTCCTTCCTGACCGTCCCCTCTAGCCGCCATCTTTCTCTCATGCCTCCGCTCGTCTACGAGTCCACGGTGACTTTTATAATGCCGTTGCTCGTTACGCGGCCGCGTCTCCCGCGAATTTATCGCTGGCAATCCGTGCAACGAAAACGTGACGCGTGCTCGTTATTCTGCGCCACCAGGGACACGTGCGTAAATCGTTGCACAGAAGCGGAGGCAGCGGCAGGCGGAGGCGGCGGCGGCGGCGTCGCAGGGGCATCGAACGGGGGCGCGTAGGATCCTGCAGCTTAGCTATTTGTCGACGTCCTCGTTGCGGCAAAGAAGGAATCGAAGCAACCCCTCCCCCTCTCCGCGCTAGTCCTGCTAACCCCTCCGACGTCCCAGGGCCCCGTGGCAACACTTGTATTCCTGTCACGGAAGCGAGGTCGCGGGTATTCCCGACACGGAAGCGAAAGGTAACGATGTCTTTGCGGGAAACGACATCGACGTGATATCACACGTGATTCCGTGTACCTACATGCACCGGGGCACACGCTATAAGGCCGCGCTTCCTTTTCCCACCTAGCTTGTATTCCGACGGCGCGATCGCGCCCATTCGTCCTCTTCCAGGCTGCTGTCTAATGAGACCGTTAACGAGTAATGGTCACCCGTTCGGACGCCGGTACGAGAAACCTATAGATCCCAATCTATCGGCCGCGAACAATTTAGACCGGGGCGTTAGCGGCGACCAAGTATTTCGATTAAAGGACGGGGAGGATTCTGAGGTAGGTATCCCGCGGTGGATGCGACTTCCACGGAGGCGTTTCTTAGGCACTTGCAGAGGGACGTATCCGGGGAACAGTTCAATGGACCTTGTCGTAGATTCTACCCTTGGACCGGTGTTTTGGGGAAGTTGCTTCGCGAACATTCGCTGGGTGTTTCAGAAGTAACTTATCAAACTTTGGGGGCTTATTCTATTCACCTATATTCGAGGGGAACATTACGCTACCGCAGTTGACAAGTGAAATGACCGAGGCAGAATCCCGTTTAATCTAGGAACACGATCGAATCAGACTTTTTAACCAGCGTGCTAACCCACTCACACTGTTACACGAATACTACACGCAATAGCTTGCATAATAAACAAACAATATCCATCGAATGCAATTATGTGATACACAGTTTACATAATGGAATTTTGTTTACACGCGTCGGGTAGCATAATAACGCGGTAATGTTATTAAAACGTTGCCTCGTTAAAATGTATCGTTAACGTTTCATTTGCGCCCATCATGTGTTCCCATTACTCATCCCATCGCCCTCATTATCGCCACATCTATTATATTTATTCGTCCCTCTCGTGGATTGCATGTACGCCGGCACTCGCGCATCGCGCGTGATAAACAAGCCCAAGTGTCGGCGATCGCGCCCTTCGCCGTACAGTTGGGATAAGCCTGCAGCCAGACAAGCGAAACGCTAGCTTGCGAAAGTTCCGTGGACGAAGGGAGGGTCGTCGGGCCTCCCGCTGGTGGCAGGCAGAGAGAAAAGTTGCCGAGAAGAGTTCATCGTGGAGCGATTACGAGCTGTCTATCGGCTCGAACTGGCTAACACACTTATTGCAAAGGTGTATCGATAATCCCATGACAAGGTTTCGACCGAGGCTGCATTTACCCCCTGACAGGGCAGCACGTGACCTCTTGATCCTCCGAAAGCCATTTTTCTTCCAGCCGCCAACGTGTCCAACCCCCGACCCCTTTCGCTTCGTCTTTTTCGCTCCTGCCTTCTGTTCTCTTTCGTCGTTCATGTCGCTGCACGCTTCCCGTTAGTTACGCCAGTCAATCCTTCAGCGAATTTCCGGCGGGAACGAGCCAGCTCGCTCGCCTCCAACCCCCCCTCCGCCGCCCTTCCTATTCCCCTCTGACGTTGAACAATTAATATCTGCTTAATTCTATCTCTCCATCGTTTCGGGCTTTACATAATTAATGCCCGGTCGGCATTGTTTCGCGATTTAATTTCCTATTATTGCGACCGATGCGTTTCAATTAGTGCCTATCAATTGGAACGCGATATCGGGGGCAGCCTTTGTCGATCCGACGTTCTCCGGGCGTCGTTCTTTGTAGAGCAATTTGCAGACTCGTTTCCTTTAACCGAAACGCCGAGTCGTCGCGTATGCGATTATCGTGTAATAGGATTACCCCGGTCATATCGTTTAACGCGATATCGCTTGATATTATTAAATCCCCGTAGGATCAAGCTCGAGTATTTTCGTACGGGTGCTAGCAGGGCGAGCTCCCACGATGTCGATGCTATCTGATTATTTCGAATGTGCCACGTAAGTTATACTTTGCGGAAGAGGGGCAGGGTGTCGCGGAGCAACGATCGAGCAGATAATTCCAACTGGAAGACAGACTGGCCTAGTGCGTGACTGAGCGAGCTCTTCAAGTCTGCGGTGCTCTCCCTTCGACCGAAAATTTACATAATCGATCAAGGACGTTCCAGCGGAGCGACGCTGGTCGTTTCACTTTGCTTCCAAGTATCCAGACGCTTTGCATGATCGCGAAAAAACGCGAGCCTTCCTTTGTATGCTACCCGCTGCATCCTCTTATCCTTCATCATCCTTCACCCTCTTCTCCCTATCGCCCGTCCCATCTTTCTACTTTTCCAATCTTTCTCGTTCAGCCTCCTCTCCTTTCTCTTTCATCGTCCGATCGGGCGAGGGTCTGTTTCGTGTTGCTCTTTATCCCCGCATATGTTAGAATCTGATACATGTACATTGATAATCAGTGGTACGAGTGATTTCGAGGACCGAGTACCGTTCGGCTGGCGCGTCGGACTAATGCTCGCTCGTACTACTTGCGCGCCAGCACCCATGGACGCTAGCGGTGGAACGGTTGCAAGAATACACTGCTGCACCCTTATAAATAACTTGTTCATCCAGTAACTACCGGCATGTAACGCTACAGCAACGCGATTATTACTTCTTTACGTTATTGACACAGCTATCCATATTAAATCCGTGTTAGTCCCCTGCCATGTAGCCACAAGACCATTCGAGCGGAGGCTATTAAAGATAATCATACCACGGCGCTTCCTTCGCTCCCGGTCCCCCCTTTTTCAATCTCATGTACCCGTAATTTTTCCGTCGCTCGTCTTCCATTCTCCCCGGGTCCACTCAGCCCCGTTGCATCCGCGTGTTCCAGTTTGCGTATTTCTAAATCGTCGCGGCAATTACATCGTTAGGTCCATACTGTTCAATTAAGCCTAGGCCAGACGAGGCGGCCAATTAGCCAGCTGGAGGATTTAATTGCGTCGGCGCGCACCATCCTCGGGACCAGATACCGGCATTTGGCCGCGGCCAAGGCATTTTCGTCCGCGTATCGCGGCCTACACCGGAAGTTATCATCGAACGCCGTCAGCGTTGCCCGCCGGTGGCTGGTGTCACGGCACTGCTCGCCCGGCACGTACATAATTGATGTGTTATGCGACGTACGACGCGGACAGTACGGCCTCGGTGTTGATACAAATTGCAACGGGAACTCGGAATTATTGCCGTCACTCCGCGACACGGAGCGCCGATAAAATGTTTTAGTACGCCAATTACCGTTGTACGCGGCAAATAAACCGCCCCGGGTGGGGTTTAAAAAACGAGATAGAACAATTTCTTGCTTGTGCTCGCTTTCCACCGACAAAAAGTACCGATTCAACGGCACTCCTTTCTTTTTTCCCCCATTCTTTTTTTGTCTCCGCGCACCCCCTCGCCGCCCCACATTTAATTTCCAGCTCGCCACCGCCGGCGTCGCCGACGCCGCGATAAGTAGCGTTTGTTCGGGGTAAATGGCGATCGCAGCCCGGTTAAAGCTGCTCTTTTATGCCAATCGTAAATAACCCGATGATTTAAGGCGAAGCGGGTAATATTATATCTCGCACAGGCGTTCTATTTGCCAGCGCGATCGCGCCTCTCCCTTCCGTTTGGTTAGACCCCCCCTCCCTCTCCTCCTTTATTTACTCCTCGTTTTTCTCCGGCTCTTTTCCATACGTAACGCTCTAAATGCAGTTGCGTATAAATATTCCGTTTTAATTAAAGCGGCGTATGCACACAAAGCGCCGCTGCGTGCACGAAATAAAACGAGGAGCGGCGTTAACGTGCCGGCGAACGCACAATCCGACCGTTCGTTAGGACGGAAATCTGGCCGAGCACGGGGACCGGGTGGAGACGGTACCAACGGCGGAAAGAACTCGGGGGCGATGCTGGTTAAAATACAATTAGTACGGTATGGCTTCTCGCGGAGGCGGCCCTGGTACTCGGACTTATTGCTACAATCATTCCCCTGTTACGCAATATTGCTAAACGCTAGACTCCGGGTTCAGCGGCGACGCCAAATGAGGCACGCTCGCTCGCTCTCTCCCCCGGAACCGACTAATAAAGCGGGGGAGTATGAATTATTTTTATTCACCTTCCAACGAGCTTAATTAATGCACGAGCCAAAGTTTCATTCAATCTCTGTCTATCCTCTCCTTGCGCTATCAGCTTCGCGATAAAGTTTTTTTTCTGACGTTCGTTAACGAGCTTGCCAGCGTGTACCCATCTATCCGTAACACAGGCGAGCTACACGGGCTTCGGCACGGTTCCTGGGGAATGTACAACACGGTGGAACAGGGGGTCCGCGTGCCAGCTGGTTTCTTACAAATCCCTTATAAATTCCTAGCGCTTTAAATTTCTTTTGAAGCGGCGCGGCCAACCCTAGCTCCGGGCGCTTATCCGCCCTACCTGTGCCTTCGTGTCCCGAAGAAGCATCCGCGGGAAAGGCGTCGGAACTCAGCCACTTAAGTATAGTTAACACAAGTAGTAGGCGAGCTACGTAACCCTTGGTTGGATACAGTTATACGTGTCGACTGGGAGCAGCGCAAACGATACCCACGGAATCCTTATCCTTCTCGGTTCAACATCCTCTTCTAGTCTCTCCTGCACCTTCTACTTCCCTCCTCTTGTCTCCTCTCTTGTTCCTAGCGATGGGCGTTCGGACCCTCGGTTCGAGATTCATCGAACAATTGAAGGATGCAAATATTGTTTGAAACTAGACGCACTGGAATTCTTGCAAAAAGTTTCCAACACCTCGAGTAGCTATCTTGAAATCGTGAAGTTATTTTCTAGACGTACTGAAATCACTCACAGGTACAAGAACCTTGAGAATGAATCGATTAACTGTTCGAGGTGAATTGAACGACTCAAGCTTTATTAAGCTACCCATGAATGAAAATGAGAACAGTATGCAACTACCACTGGACAGCTAGAGGTTTGGGAATTCTATTGTGCGTATATAATTTCGAGATTCTAGAGACCGCCGATAGCTTCGAGATATTTCTAGAACTTCCAGCTTTAAGTTTGCAAACAGCTGGGAAGCGACGCGCATTCCAAGCGATTCGATGTGTCTTGAGGCCATCGCTACTCGTCTCTCTTCACGACCCGGACAATCCCTAGTGAGCCACCGGCGCCTCTACTCTCGACGGCGCCCCGGGTCGTAATTAGTTTGTGGCTTCACCAGAGTCCGTCATCCCCCTACTTTAGCCCCGGCAAAAGGGGGATGATGCTAGGCTCGCTTGCTCGCTTGCTCGCTTGCCGGCTGGCTGGTTGCCTGCTAGGCCAATCCACGACGGTGCCACGGCACCTAGAAAAGAAACGGATGAGCGAAGCGACGACGACCACGACCACGCTCTGCCCTATGTATGTTCGACGTCGCGAAGAAGCAACGTGCCCTCGGAACGAGAGGAGGCTCGAGACGGGGCGTGGGAGGGTAGCTGTCTCTGGGAATTAATAAATGAAGGAACAGAGGGAGGCAGACCCCCGAGAACTCTTTCGCGGCGACTTACGGCTGCGTAAATAGCAGCGATTCCAGTTTCACGAATTCAGCCCGCCTGCACTGCAACCATAGTTGCTCGAGAGCGTGGAGGTACATTCATCGCGGTCGAATAACTCCAATCCCTTCGCGTAGCTGCTCTCACCATCAATTGGCACCACGAGAGATCTTAGATCTTTGAAGTCAGATTTTATTAATGAATATAATACCGGTGTAACAATGCTGCCCGGTAACGGGGGAGTAGCAATGAACTCGATACGCTTTGTAGCAACAGTAAATGTAGATTCGTGTACGAATTATAATTGGGGTGAGTTGCCACACCGGTTTAGAGGTGTTCCGTCCCCCGTACACGGTACGCCATACAGTAGAGCTGGTATTAATTTCAGTTTAAAATCTATCTACCGGTAGAAGCCTCATTTCCTGCAAAATCCCAACCGCTCCGCCACTGTCCCCGCATTTATGTTCCAATTAAATATTATATACAACGTCCCATCGATTCCATGGCGGAACGCGTAGACAACGATCCCCTCGAAGGCTTATATATATACACGTCGACGTAATTTCCATCGGTATTATGGCCGCGATACATGTATTATATACTAGCCAGCACGATATCATCCCCAATCAATGCAACGCGGCGGCTCCATAAACCCAAGGCCTAACAATAACCCCCGCCGCGCTCGCGTAATCAAGGAGGTGGAAAAATATACCATCCGCCTTGGGGCTGGTGAATCAACGAAGAAAATGGAGGGGAGCGGGAGGCTGGTGGAGATCGAACAAAGGTATCGACGGCCACCAATACGTCCCAAAGGGGGACCAAGTAAAATTGTTCCCGAAATGCAGCGTCTGTTACCCATTCACTTTACCCCCCTTCGTTCCAGCAGCCTTTCCTTTCGTGTCTGCCCGAGGTGGGCAAGATCACTTGGCAGGGTTTCTTCGTAAATGGCCGCGCGGTGATTCTATGCAGGTCTAACGCGGAGGAGCTGGGAACAGCTTTGACGCCAACCGCCGAGGGTAGCGGATAGGGGGGCCGCGAGGGCACCGTCGACGTCCAAGCAGCCAGGATCGCTCCCCGTGCAAAACAGGATGAAAGTTTCTCGCGACACAGGCAGCAGAGACAGGGGCAGAAGGGCGCGAGAGGGGCGAGGTCGAAGGAAACGAGCGGAAGGGAGTTTAGTAGGTGGCAGTGGCAGAGGTGGAGCACGGCTGGTATGGGGGTTATATTCATGGCGACAGCGCCAGATGTGCAGTAACGGCGCCTGGACGCTGAACGTCCCGCTGCTTCCAGCAGGATATTTATCGTGCCTCGGACACGTTACTCGCTCCTTGCCGAACGTACGTGCTGGCACGTATATCCTCCCATCCGCTACCAAACCGCCCCGCGCCCGCCGAATTCTTCCATCACCCGCCCATCTTTTCGCGCTGATTTCACGGGCAAACCGATCCCAGTGGATTCGTAGTCGAAGGATTTCGTTCTGTACGGTGAAAGAATTAATGCTCGTTGATTCTTAGAACCTTACACGCTTTATGGATAGCCTTGAAACATTGTTTGTCCTTGTATGCAACGGGGAACTTGAATCCTAATCTGCGGGACAAGTTTCTCGAGGGGATGAAGGAGTTCCGACAGTGAATAGTCGGTGTCCCGCGAGACCGAAGCGTTAAAACTTGACATGGTTTTAAACAGTGGTACCTTTGGAACAAGGTGTCGCGTCTCAGCGCGAAACGCTCGGATACCTTTCCTACGATTCTAGTGGATTTACGATGCATACTCCTTGACAATTGTTACCTCCACGTCTCCTGCAGAATCCGCTGGGAGAACGTACTGTTCTTGAATACAGAGCGTCTCTTGAATAATACCGTTCCGCAGAATAAACTGGTGTTAGGCGTGAGACGCGCAAAGGAATAGCAGCACTCGCTATTGTTGAAATAATCTAAGAAATATATTGTTTGCTCATAAAGCACGTGTTAACGATGAAATGTTACAGAAGGCACCTTTGTCTCCGCCGCACCTTTGCTGGCGCTTTAAACGAAAAGGGGGCATTGAAAGCCAACTTTATTTCTCGACTAAAGTGGACGTGAAATTCGTTTTTCTAAAGCCTACGCCTCGGACCACATAATAATACGAAATTTTACGGCTCCGCGATAACGCGCCAGTGTATACTATAAGCAATTTCACGATCCCGCAATAATATTTCTGTAATACTTCCTCCGAGTCCGTATTTCGGCCCGCGCGTACAAGAAAATTCCACGGTATCGGGGAACAATTCCCTTTTCTCTGTTATTATTCGCGTGTTTCACGTTTATACGTATCGATATTCATCGGGAAAGAATACAGTCCACGTGCTGTTTGCGTTGTCGTATTACAAATCGCGGCGGAGCGTAATTGCCCGTGGATGCGCGATCGGAATTATTCCGCCGCGGATTTATTTCTGTCGGTAGATTCAATCTCGTTTTCAGAACCGCCCCATCACGGCCAGAAATTCCCGCGAACGCAATAATAATTCTATGAACGGTTCCGCTGTTACGCGGCCAGATCTATTGGAACGCGCATTTATTGTTGCCCTGAGTGTTATCGCGAATTGGCTTACCCCCGGCTCTGCTTTCTCTATCCCTCTATTTTGTTCACCCTCGAACAACGAGGTGATTGGGATGCACCATTCGCCAATACTTTACAACTCTCCTCGGAATGGGAAATAAAAAATCAAAACGAAAAAAATGTGGCGTGATTTCGGGCAGTCTTTTAGAATAATAGCTCAAACGATTACAAACTGCACACAGATTTCCCGGCTCTGTGAAATATTTCTAGATGAACAGTTAAAGGTTTAACTCTGACGGTGGTTGCGTCGCGGGAAAATAGTTTTGCAGGGGACGATCTCAAAGCACCGCGTTGCAATTTCGCGTTGTTATCGGCGAATTTATCGACGCAGCTTTAACGAGGATCGCTGTGAATTTTCCGTGCACTCGCTCGATTTTTCTCGCTACCTTTTATCCCCCCCCCCCCCCTCCACCGCGGCGCTCGCTCCAGCAGGTCGGACAAACGAATTACGCGGAAGGATTTCTCGGTCGACACTTCCTGAACTTTGATGCCTGAAAGCAACTCACGGGGAAGTTTTCACTGCGACTGCAGGGAATTTGTTACGGGTCCCGCGCTCTTTTGCCCGGGAAAACGAAGTAAACGCTGGGACAACCAGCGCGGTCAGTGGTTTACGACGCGTTTCGATTTATGAGAGTGACGCGGGCTTCTTATTGCCCCTGTGGAAAAACTTCAAACAGACCGTCCCCCAACGTGTACAGACGGTGATTCTTTCTTGAAGATTAATGTGAAATTATTTTCCGAGCGTGAAAGCGTTAAAGATAACTGGAATGTAGTGCCTTTAAATTTGCGAGGCTAAAGGTAGTGGTAAGATGAGTAGTGTATATAATTATGAAGGAACTCGCAATCGTGAGTCACAGGTTGGATTACTTCGGGGATCGAGGTACCACAACGAAATACTAGATCGTAGATTGGTAGCTCAGGCACCTTAATCCAGAGTGAAATGCAATCTATCTGTTCTGTACTGTGCTGACTTAGCTAAATGACCATTTTTAATTCCATTTGTCTCTTTTCAATTCCAGTGCTACATCGTGGAAGAAAACGATTCCAATGAAGAAACTGGTAATCTCTATAAAGAAGCCATCTTTGGTGAGTAATATCTCCCTCAATATCCTTCCACTTTCATTCGAAATATTTCTTGGCATCACTAATATATCATATCAGTCTACTTGAACTGCCTCGAATGTTTAAGGAGTTATGTTGATCTGTGGGGTTGAAAAAACATCTATATTCGGGAATTTGTGGGAGAAAAAGTTGTAGGCTTTTCTAATCAAACCTTTATGCATTCGAAGGTGTACATGTTAAACTACTTGTAGTAATTTTTGCGATGAAAAATATAAATAAATAAAAGAAATATCAGCGATCTCCCAGCAGCGATGTTATGTCAGTAATTCGGTGTGACTACTCTAATTTTAACCTTGGAATTTAGTTAGTATATTATATTATACAGTCCTTAATCGTTCATTATTCTGAAAAAGTAATTTGCTACAAAATGGCGGCTTCTTATAGCAAAAGTATCGACTTTCGCCACAGAATCGCTGCCATTTATCATCATTTTTCATCTGTAAAATAAAAACTACGCAACGGAAATGAAAAGGTCACGCTTAAGGAGTAGATAATCTAATGTACTAGCTAAATTTGGTTGAATTTTTTATGTCTGATGAACCGGGTCAATGCTACAGTGATCACCGTGATAAAAATAAAAACCGCTGCCAGGGAGATCGCCTATAATTCCATTATTTATTTAGACATCGGATTGCAGAAAGAACTACAAGAACTTTAAAATATATACTTTCGAATATACAACTTTAAAAGAGTCTTCAAGTTTTTTAAAAAAAATCCCGAGAATACTTGTGGTTTCACACCTTACAGGTAGGCATTACCCCTTAAATAGAGAGACTGCATACGACCAGTCTGACGCATCGCGTCACAATTCACTTTTAACCCTGCTCCCACTTCGTGTCTCTAACCGAGTCTCACACCGTACGACTCGGCCGTCACGGTTCACATAATAAGTTCCCCGAAGAAGATAAACCAATTAGCAGTCGTTCGTTTCGCATTCAAATCTCGCGCAGCCAGAAATCTGCTCTCTATTCGCGTCGTGTCATTCCTACCGGCTGCACGAGCCACCGTCCAACAATGCGTCAAGCGATGCAAATTAACACCCCCACACGGAAATGACGGCGGAATTATTTTCTTTCCGTTTCAGGCTCGTTCTCGGCCGCGGACGCACGCAATTAAATTAGAATTTACAAGCAGCCCTCGCGAATTAGTACAATGGGCACGTGCGTGACTTACAGACCCGGCCCTCCGCACGGTGATTATTTGCTTCGCGAGAAATACGCCATACGGTCAACGCCAGCGAGCCTCTTCGCCCACGCACGAATGCCAGATCGCTGAAAAAAAGTGTCCACGGAGGGAACAAGACTCGGGACGTCTTCTGTTTCGACTGGAACGGAGATCAAAGATGGTTGAACGGATGGCGTACTAAAGTCGCGCGTAGGTCTGCCCGTTATCGTTCCCGCAGTGTACAGTTTTCCAACGGCGCGATTTCAATTTCGCGGAGTAATTGGCATAAACGGCGCGAATATGGAAATGCGACGTTCCGCGCGTCCCGAAGTTGCCCCGAAACTTCGGGAATAGAGTGTCGGTATAATGACTCTGTCGTTATAGAAAATTCAGTTCCCACCTATTCAACGACTAGTTCTGGCGCGCAGAAAATTCAGGAAACACGCATTGCTTTGCATATATTAAAACTAAGTGCGCCAACGGCGGTGGCCTGCATCGCCGTTCGTGATATCATAAGTATATGCGGACGATGAATCGCTCGCTGGGTTCCGAGAACAAGTCTTCCGTGCTAGGGGGTGGAAGTCGTTTAAATTGTGTTATTGCGGCGCGATAAATTACGGAACGGGGCGGGTACGGAGGAGCAAATTTTTCGTAAGACAGCGAGCAACTTTCCAGGCCCACCACCAGCGATAACTTTCAGCGGGGAGGAGGGGGGGGGGGGTGGGGCGAAAGTACCGAGGGCATACCGGCGCAGGCGAATTTAACTTTCGTCGTGATCTCTTGAATCTGTTTAATCTTCGCCTCGCGTACCCCGCGAAACAAAACAGCAACGTAGGACGCGAGCCTCCTTTTTACGAAATTCCCCCCATGATTCATGAACGTCGCTTGGACCTCTCGCAACTTGGGGGCAGACGGTTAAAATGCTGTGGAATGTTTTTTAGGGTGGCATTGTGGACAATGCTAACGAATCTGGATGGTAATTAACGTCGCAGCTTGTGGGTATAAATCGTTCTCTTTTAGGAAGGACGCTCCACCGTTTCGTCAGGATTACAGAGTAGGTCTATCGGGGATCTTAAGTCATGGCTTCGGTTATAATTAGCTGATCGGTTGGATAATCCAGAATACCGAAAAATATTTGTGGATACGGAACTGTAGAGAGATGGCTATAGCCACCGAACTTTCTACTGTATCGTGCGAACTCTTTCGGTGCCCCTTTTTCTTAGTACCCTGCCAATTCGGTCAGTCGTTCCTTTCCGCGCGCGAAAGAAATGCCAATGCTTTATACGATCCTTCACTTTCGTTCCTGTTCTTTTATTTTTGGCTGCTGTGTCCTTTTCACCGCGCTCTCTATCATTCTTACGCTGAAGCCATTTCGCAGCAGAGTGTTTTTAATGTGGCCCGAATCTGTGCCGAGGCGGTCTCCTCCGCAAATGTCTGTTGCCCGATCGATCACGGAACAGATTATCTAGCTCCTCGGCGCACGGCGTGTAGGTTATCTGGCTGTATCTGTGAATTTCCTGTGTACCCGATTGACATTAAATGAATGCCGAAATGGTGACGTTATTTCATCAGGATACTAAGCATCGCGTAATTAGTTTATGGTCCAGAGAAATCCAAAGTTTAATCAGCATTTTCCAGGGTTTGGCTTTGCCTGCTTAATAGCGGTAGACCTATCATAACCCCGTATTTGAAACCGACGGACAGACGTGCATAAGGGCGGCCGTAACGGATTCCAGGATTAGCGGGCTGGTTTCCTTTAATTACGGGCTTTTGGTAGCTCTCTGATTTGCATACCTGACCGCTCAAGGAAGCAGATATACGCGCGAGGCACCAGTGGCTGTCCAAAAATCTTCAATTCAAATCCGTTAGACCGTTCGCACTATTAAACAAAACCCTGTCGCGGAATAGAAGCATTAAACAATCATTTTATGTAACCCGCGATCGCTCTTCGTAAATCATCGCAGAACGATATTTCCCATTTTCTCTCCGAGGTCTCCTCGTGTTTCCTTGAAGCCTGATCTGCAGCTTTTAATAGACACAGCAGGCGCGCTGAAATAAATCCCCCGTCAACTAGATATTCTAGAACGAAAAAAGACCGCCAGGAGGTATGTACGCTAACAATGCCGGTACCTGCTCGCCCAAGGAAAGAAACGTAAAGCTTGGCCATTGCAACGAATTAGTATAATCGAGATACCGCACGCGTGCCCGGAACTTTATCGCGCTTAGAATAGTGGCTGCCACCGTTCATTAATCAGAACGTCCAACACGTGTTATCGAAACGTAGCTAGTTTGTATTCGGAAAAGTTATTACCTAAACTAAATTTGGCACTACGTCCGACGGTGGGTGTGGAAGGATAACAAGCGTGTTAGCGGCTGTGTGCGGAAAGTTCACCTCCCATGGACCGTAACGGTTCAGCCGTGTTAGTACGTCGAAACGTAACGATCACGCTCGTATAAGTCTTCCAGGCTTGATTAACTCTTATCTACCTGTCTTCCTCGGTCACGGAGGTCGACGGTCTAAAAATTGTTTGGACGTCAGAGCCGTGACTAAAGCGGCCGGAGTGGGAAAAAGAAGATCGGATAGAACGGGGCGAATGGTAATGGAGATAGCGAAGACAAAGGAAGCCTATTATCTGTTATTCAATTAATGTTATTATATAGAAGGGTGCTGGTGATAATTAGCGAGGCTGGGATAATTGGAGGAGACCTCTGAATAAGTATATAATATCCCATCTGATATCATTAATATCACGCTGATGGAAGGCACGTGAAAATGTACGTTTCAAAATCTGTAACTTCGCCCCATTGTTTTTATCGCCTCGTGGCAAGAGGTGGAAAAATATTAGCTTTCGTTAAATCGCGAGAAGCGTGTTTTTCTCGTGTTTACGGGTGAATGAAAAAAAAAGAGGAAAAAATAGAATCATGTTCTTTTTCTCGGCTCGAAATTGGCAATTTTGAGATCTCGGGAAGGAAGTTTTTCCATTACGGCCTTGCGCGTTGCTTATATCGCTTCCGAAACCGAAATGTTAGCTGGGTAACGGCGATGCTAGAGGAAAAATTCAACTGCTTCCACGGGGATGACGGCTACACGCACTTAGTAACAGATATTTGAGATAACAGCTCACGGGGCACGCAGGAATACAATGAAAATGGAAAATCTCTTTCGGGCGTATACAAAATGCAACGAACATGTTATATCTCCGCGCTATTCGTGAATTCTATTTCGAAAACAGCGAAAAGCATTCACCAACCAAGAATGCTTAAAAAAGCAACATGAATAATGACAAGATACCGTAACCATTATTAACATTGCAAAATGTCACAGTGCAAAACAGAAATACGCTGTAACACATTCAGCCTTCATATATTCCATTATACTTTCAAATATTGACTATTAACCCGAAGCACAGCAGGAACTCAAGCTCGCAGTTGATTGCGGCATCCATTGACTCGTACTACTGGCAACTCCTGACTCGGTTCGAATATGTAAACAGAATTGCTCCTATATCAGCATGTATCAGTACTTGTAACTAGCTGCTGCGGTTACTCTAAATAAAGATAGTGGCACCTTTTGAAATGAATTTAGCGTGCAAGTGGCTGATTCGAAAAGGCAGCATTTGATAAGAACGCTATCGCAGGACACCACTTACGGGCGAGTGACCGGTGGCTACCAATGAAGACAAAGAGGACGAGGCAGCAGCGGCAGAAGAAAAGAGATAGAGGAAGGAGAAGAAGAACAAGGGGATAGTTAGCTTTCATGAACCACAGAAGCTATAGGGTGGCGCTCGGCCGGCGAGCAAGTGGTGTGTGTCGGTGGTGGCGCGACCCGCCCTGTTCGGGAATCGTGTCGAGAGGGGCGGAAAGGGTCCGGGGGTGTGTTATATCGGGTTTCCACCACCTCTGGGCGAACTTCGCTTCGATGCCCGTGTCGTAAACAAGCCGGACAGACCGCGCGAACACACGGACAAGGGATCGACGCGGCTGAAAAAAAAAAAGAGAACAGAAGAAGAACGCAGGGAAAAGTACGAAGAAACCGTTTTGCAAGCGGGTACTTTCTCCGCCACCTCGTTTCCCCTCTCTCACCCTATTCCCTCGCATTTCCCACTCGCCGCTGGCTGTCCCCAGTGCAGCTGTTTTTCCTGTCGCCTCGAACGACAACGCCGCGCGCCGGTAAATAAATCATGTAGATTTTTTCGCGGAATTATTACGACACACTGCATTCGAACACGCTCGCGGTAGGTCGAAAGAGGTCGTTCCTCCACGACGTGCGATAAAATTAGATATAGGTGGGTGGAGACACTTTCCAGTTACTCACGAGAAGACTTTTTCCATCTGCTGACACTGAAATCTCCCCAAGCTGTGACTAAAAGATACACTGCAGTTCCCCCACGCACGGGCCGTCCCGAAGTACTCACCCCGTCCCAGAACCATCCCTTTCGAAATTTCAAATTCAGTGACACTCGTTCCTGTAAAGTTCCCACTTGCAGAATATGAATCGCGGGAAGAGCTTTCTTCCCGACTCGCTGGGAAAGACGGTTGCGCCGCGAAAAGCGCCGCAGCTTTTGTCGAGCTTCGACAGAATCACCTCGCATCCGCTCTATGCTCGTAATTGTTAACCGGGCTCCCGGTGTTTCCCCGGCAGGAAATAGGATTGAATTTACCTCTGATGTGCAAACAAAGCTTTCAACGGATTTTGATCACACACAGAGGATGGCTGCTATCGGGGAAGGATGTTTTTTTAGGTGTTATTTCATAGCTACCTTGGAAACATGTTTGCTTACAAGCTTACACGGTAGCCGGGCTTTCCGCGTGTCCGCGTCGAATTCGATACAGAGAAACCTTTCAGAACGCAATAACTTGCTTCCCGCGCGAAGCGTGCGCGTGGGAAAATATTATTTTTTTCAGCCGCGGTGCACGAATAATATTTTTCATTCGAATCGTATTGGATCAGATTCCCGTTTAATTTTCTGAAACAGATCGTTCCACCCCCCCGACGGGACGAGCCCCGTTCTCCGATTTCCATGAAAATGTTCAACCTCCATTTACCCCGGCACGAATGTACGAGGATGAATGAACGTAGC
Organism: Andrena dorsata; assembly: GCA_929108735.1. NCBI lineage: Eukaryota > Metazoa > Arthropoda > Insecta > Hymenoptera > Andrenidae > Andrena > Andrena dorsata. Next base: position 76,054,856 of record OV815488.1, on the reverse strand, counting down.
ATTTAACGGTTAACCGCGGTATATGCTCATGAATATCGATTCGATCCGATGCCTAAGGTTCGTTTAGCTTCGATCGAGTAGCGCTCATAAAAATGAATGTCTCGTTTCGTGTAGTTTCGCACCGTTTGCTGTCGTTCGGTTGGATTCGAGACCTGCACTGTGTACGCACAGGATTCGAAAGTATAGTTACAGGTGCTGGAAGCTTAGCTGGCACGAAATCTTTTTGACAAACCGCGGGAGGGGAGCGAAATAACAGTGGCATTATGAATATAAAGGTACAGAAAAATTCCAGAAGAAAATCGTAACACTTTCTGCTTCAAAGAAATTCCGTTCCACGAAGTTTCGTTGTAACAGGCGTTTGTACGTTTCTGGAAGTACCGACCGTAAACCGAGGGAGCCTGGTCGCCAGGTGGTAGGAATTGCAGCATGAGCAATTTGCGAACATTATCCGGGCGGAGGTACGAAGACGTTTGGCAGCGGAAGGAAGGACATTCTTTCGAATTACGTCGTTGTTGTCTGCCAGGGACGAAATTGCATTATCGCGGAATTGCTCGCCCCGGGGGCTAGAACGCGGGCCGACGTACGGGGGATTCATTTGCGTGGTGTTCCGTCGTGGAAAACAATTACCGGGACATCAAAAGGGGGAGAGAAGAGGCGAGGAACGGGTGTTGGCGAGCGCGAGGCGCTAGCTCGCGTGTGTCTATTGAAACGCGACTGTTGAAAAATTTAGCTAGACCCAGAAAGAGCTTGGGCGAACAAGCCGTCCCTTTTGCAGGTCACGACCATCCTCCTGTCTTCGACAGCTGTCGTGTAAACGTCGACTTTGAAATAGTAGCGGCCTTAGTCAACGGGAAAGAGCTTCTCCGTTCGAGTGGGGAGAAAATTCCTGAAGTTCGACTTTAATGGCGGCGACCCCATTTCGAAATAGACCGTCTATTAGCGAGGCCTTAATATTTCAAGGGTTTTACGGAATTTTTAAAGGAGTATTTCACCCTTGCCTAGCATCGACACCCACCGGAACACAGTCGCGTCTGGAAAGGTGACTTACACACACCGTGACGCACATACGTCCCTCGCTCGTGTTAAATAAATTTCGTTCAAACGCGCTCTACGAATCTCTCGCCCTCTTGCGTTCCTGTGTGAACCTCGTTACACAATTTATCGTGTCGTAATACACGAAGCGTACGTCATTTAGTATGCATTTAAATGCACTTTTCATTCCAGCAAACGTTTCGTAATGTTTCTTCATGGATTATCTGTATCTACGATTTCCACATTTTAAAAAATCCACCACGCGACACGCTGTATACTTTGTGGCGTTTTAAAACATTTGAAGAATACTCGTGTAGGTACAGAGTATTCGAGTTCTACTTGGCAATTTATGGCTCTGACTTTGAAAGTCGAAAAAAGGAGAAAGATGCGTGGGATATAGAAATACTACGAAAGTCTAATTTAAAGGTCTCGTTGTTAAAAAAGGCTTGATTAAAAGCCACTAACGTTTACGTCGGTGACAGATACGGGCACGCCTCACCTGCAGATTTCGTGCATGCTTGTGTCTGATAGGGGCAACTCCCAATCTATTTGTCGTCCATGGTTCATTTGCTCCAGCCATCGAAGTGGACGATTTATTTGATGGTATCTTATCTGGACGACTATGTTTTATTCAACCAACACCTACCTGTGTATGGTGACCAATAAATAATGATTATCTTGGTGGCTGTTTTTACTAACGCTCCCAGTCGATGGACTTCTTCCTACGTTCTGTCTCTTTTCGCCCCGAAGCAAGAATAATGATTCTTATTTACCTTCTATCTGTCTCCTTTATCGGTATTATGTTACATTGCGCAATGCTTAAAATGCCAAAGATTTCTCCGAGGAATCCTCGACTCCAGTTTCACGTGAAACGGTCCGATCGCTGTTTGTCAAAGAAACGAAAAAAGGTAGTGTAACGTTAAGGGTGGAAATAGCGTAACGAGGGAGGTTGGTATCGTAAATCTTTGGTTTCGCCCTGAGAGGATCCATCTGTTAAGTTTATCTCTAAAGGAGAGTAGCTTGACAAGTCGGCTGTTGCTGATATGAAGGCACGTGGGCCTTAAAGAGCATCCCTTAACTCTGGAACACATTCTTGGGAGTACATCGAGTAGAGAAATCAGTAATTCACCCGACGAACCAACCAAACTTGCAACAAAGAATGCACTAATAAAATATTCAATGCCAAACAATTGCGATTACCCAATTGCTCAATTCTCCTCGCAAAGCACAGACAACACCCCTTAATTCTTACCACCCCCCTCACGAGTCCATCGTCCACCCCTCGCACTTCTACTCTTAACATCCACGCTTTTCTTGGACGCAGTTCCTGGATTCCTCTCGCGTGCTATAAAAATCAATATTCCCCTCTATTGGTCCTATTCCAATCTAAAGAAACGATCCAAGCACGTGCCGTGATCCTATACCTTAACGGCGGCCACTCGAAGGAATTGGACTAATTCAGGTGATCCGAAGTGAAACGCCGTTGAAATTAGTTTAAAAGCTCCTCTGACAAAACGATGGACCATTAATCATTTCGAGATCCCTCTGGCGCAGACCTATTCCCCACCGGTGGACAAGTGACACTCTTTTGCATGTGGACCTAGGCGGAGCGTGCACGCAGGGCGAATTTTCGAACGCGAATCAATATGGCACGCGTCTGCAAAGTGGGACATACTTGCCCCGAGCCGGCTCCTCAACGTGTTCGCGGCTCGGTCACGGTAAACACCGACACACCAGGAGCAAGCTGAACCGACACCGCGGAAGAATCATCCCCGTGTCCCGAAGGAGCCGCTCGATCTGACCGAGGGGAACGACGGATTTATTCGGGCGGCGTTTGTCACCCGGCTGGATCGATCGCAGGCTTAAGGTAAAACCATACCAGCCGGCGTAGAAGAGCATCGCTTGTGCTCCGCCAGATTTATGGCGTTATCGAGCAGGAGGTTTCACGGGTTTCGAACTCTCCTAAGTCGCCGATCTGGCCCGCTGCTACTCGACCGGGACCTTATCCCGATTCTTCTTATATCCCACTTTGCCCGACTGCGCTCGTCATCGGGACCCGCGCCGGGCCGTGCCGCGCCGCCTCGATTCGATGCCGACATCGATTTTCTCATAAGAGTTCGGTGAAACTGATACTCGAGCCCCGGGAGTGTCCCGAGTCCTTGAATCTCTCAGCGGAAACTCGCCCTGCCATCCTTATCTCTCAACCGCCGCTGTCCTTGGTACCGTGTGCACGCCCCGCGTCGTTGTGGATTTTAACAGCGCGGAGAATGACTATCGCTTCGGCGGTCGCTGGGTATTTGCTAAGTGTTTGATAAGGGCTGGCGTCTCGGATCGTGTCAGATACGATTTAAGGAGGTAGGTATTTGATGCTTCGGGTACGCTTCCTTCGGTTAATGATAGAAGTTTAATAAGCTGGAGGGGTCCTGTCTGATCTACCATGTAGTAAATGAGTTAGTAGATTTGCCAATACTTGGTCTTCAATAAACGATAAAGAATTCAGCGTCTTATCGTTGATTAATTCGGCTCCGATGTGGATATTGAATTAACGCTTTCTCAGATTCCCATGTGAGTCTCCGGGCAATGGCGGTGAGAATCAGAACAGGGGTATAAATAAATTCTTGACTGAGAATCGGACTGAGCTTGTCAGCAAGCGGGTCGAGGGAAACTTTGCGCAATAACGTCGAGTTCATGATTCCCAAGACGTGCAGAACAAACTATTTTGCGGACTCGAGATAAATCACGCCCCAGACTTCGTTACAAGAAACTTCAACTCCCTCTCCCCCTCCCCCCTTCCCCCCCCCCCGGTTGATTTTGCATTTGTAGCGATATAACATGGTCTCTGCTCGCCCTAGCCTTTGTTAATAAATATCTCCCGCCGATATCTCGGGGGTGGCGGGTGGAAATTTTGTTTGCGCGAGAAGCGATTGTTCAGTCTGGACCGTAAGAACGGAACGAGGTCGATAACCATTCAAGAATTCTCCAATTTCGCTTTACCGTCGTGATCGATTTTATTTTTCATGTAACGAGAAAGCTTTTCCATGAAACAGGAATCCTTGAATTTTTCATTCGACAAGCTGAAATGGGTTTCGACACTGTATTTTTACTTTCTCGATTTCTGTTCGCTCTTTACATTTTCGCGGAAACTAGCGGGCAGGATGGTGATCAAGGTTGTTTTTGCCAGTTGATCTTTTTTGTTAGGAAGAAAGGGCGGCCGCCGATTCGTTCGTTCATGCGTCGTTTAACCTTTCGATTGATTGCACCAATTACGATCTAATAATTGGACGAAAAAGGTATTTGTCAATAAGCGTGATTCGTTTCGTAATCAATCGTTCCCCGGGCACTCGGGCTGGATTCCAGGATTGACCTCCTTTCATGTTCAACTTATATTTCCTTACGACCTCTCGTTTAATTGGACAAATACTACCCCGGTCGAATACCGATGTGGATAGCCTTTCCCTCCTCTAACTCCGCCATCAACCTAGAACTCCCCTTTTTTCAATTACCTTTCGGGGGCTTCGCCACCGGATAACATTTCAAATACTGATCACTTCCCTCGCATTATCAATTACAACACTCCCCAGGGAAAACCTTCAAGTATCAGCCTCCATCTTATCTCATTGTCCGCGTCCCTTGGCTCTATCGCCGCAATAAAAGCACTCTTTAAACGACCGCTATAACGTTTCTTCGGTGCTCCATCAGCCGCACAGTCCAAAACAATTAGTGGTATAGCATTTCTGAACGTTCGCGGGAGAGGCAATCGTATTTAAGGAACGAAAAAGCTGCCACTTATCCTGCGGTGATTTGAGAAAGAGGTCGAAGAATTTTCGGGCTCATAGTGCCCGGATGAAATGGGCAGAAAGAGTCCACTCAACGCTCCTTCGCTAATTAACTCTATTGGAGTAATTTCCGATTTCTCGTCCCAGAAATGCAAGTGACACATTTACTATCTTTTAACTCTCCCGCCTTAATGCGTCCCCCGCAGCGAACTCTATTAATTATACAACCCCTTTTGCCCATCCCTAATTAAACTTTGAATTATCGAATACCTCATTAACCCACACAGTCTGCGATCGAGCACGTCAAAACACCGAGCAACCGCCGCGTCGAAAAATGAGCATCATAGCGACAATCCTATGCTAAGCGGCAGGATCAACAGTTGTTAAATACGTAAAAACTGTGAGCCATAGTGTGAGAAACGAAACAGGACGACTATTCCCAAAAGAGCTCTTATAGAATTTGTGGAGGACTCGCGATAAGAAGATCCCCAGAGACGAACGTGCTATCGATGGACGCGCGGCGACCTAATTTCGTTGAGGGAAGGCGCTATTAACCAAGCCTAAGGATTGCTCGTAATTAATTCGCGGACCCGATGGCGGCGGGTCCTCGGGAGTTAGTCGAAAGGATCCAGCAGCCGCTAACGGCTGCTTTTGTCCTTCTCGCCTGGTGCCGATCCGGCGTCGTTCTCCTCGCGCCACCATACGCCTCTTTTCCTCACGGACCATCGGCCAAGTTCGTTCGCAGAGTTTAACCAGGGCTCGCTATCGACCTGACGAGCAACCTCGGCGTCTGCGTCGGTGTCTGCGTCGCGCAGACGCCCCAACACGGGCCTGGTTCTCCAATCGATTTCAGATTTTCCAGCATAACGAGGCCGACTGCTGCCCAAAAATTCCTCTACGCGCGCCGCGCCGTTCACCCTCAGCTTCGCTCTCTTCCTCTTCCTTTCCCTCTCGCGCCTTTCTGTCAACCCCTTGCCGCCCTCCTTCTCTCGCGCCCGGTTCCTTGCTCCTCTGTTTCCCGTTCCGGGTTCTCCGGCCGGCCGAAGTGGCTCAAGATCGATCCCCGATACAGATAATTGTGTATCCACCGCCGTTCCGCCCATTGAAAATTTCGTTTCCGAACGTCCGACGTCTTCCCTCACCCCCCCCCCCTCACCCCCTCCCCTCACCCATCACCGTGATCCGCTTCGCCGCTCTCGCCCGCTGTTCCCGCGTAATCCGGCGGCTCCTTTTATCCGGCACACGTACAAGAAATTCGACCGAGAATAATGCGATCCGGGAAACGAGCGCGCCTGTTCCGCGCGTGACGCTTCGAAAGCGAGAGGTCTAATTTAACTACGGCAAGGGAGAAATGCACTTCGTATTAGACGCCCCGAGGAGCGAGATAAATCGTTTACCTTAGGCGGTTAAACGCGCCGAAAGTTTGCGTAATCCGGCAGGCAAAAGAAGCTTGAAACCAGTGATCCCCTTCCGGAGATTTTTCATTCGTGTCTACGTTATTTTACAGAACATCGGGCGTCCTGTCGACGGAACATTTGCCCCCGGGTTCACCCGAGCGATACCAGACTCTACTCGATTCCCAATATTAGTAAACATTGATACTCGATGCCTAAACGCACTTGCGATTCGAAGACGTATGTAGTTCCGCGAGGTTTCGATGGCGAGGCACTGGGCCAATCAACAGAATGGTATTGGTATCCAATACTCGAGGCGAGGACGGGGAAAATAAACAAAAAGGGCCGCGCACGGAGGGTCGGTCAGTTTCGAGGAACTGGTAAAATCTCTTTCCCTCTTTCCGCCGTGTCCCTTCGCGCCACTTCGCGTGTCCCCTGTTTCATGTTTCGAGAAGATAGTAGAAACGTTCCGATTATGGCCAGACGTGTCCCGCATACATCCCTTGCATGTTTCAGCGGCGAAGTGATCGCTATCGTTTCTCCTTTACCTGCTATCATGATCCTGACACGTTTGACCCTGCCCGGATCGGTGGCCCTGTATGCCTGAAAAGTGCCGCGGGATTTCCCGGAAACTACGGGGCTCCGGTGAATCTGTAATACAAGGCAATCGATACCGTAGTGGCCTCTCGACGCGTCAAACGGAGACGCGATCCGGTATCGAGTGTGCCGTACACCGAGCGTCAGACTTTCCCGACGCACAACTCCCGTTTCAACAGACCCCCGGAGCAGCCCTCGCCCATTGGAACCGCTGTTTTTCCAATCTCCTTCCATGGAAAACGTACGTACGTCATCTCGCGTATGATCCTCGGGCGAGCTCGTAAAAGGAATCGGGAGGAGGGACGTAAAGAGACGGGCGTCTGGAAAATTCTCCCGATCTCCTTGGACGCCTCGCGCGCGGCAAGCTACGACTGCTACGCTTAACTGCCCCCAAGGCAACGTTTAGCTTCCCGTAAATATTCAAGCCCATCGAGTGGAGCGTAACAAACGTCACGCTAGAATTTTAATTTTCAATATTGCCACGGAATTTCAGATACGCGCCTCCTGCAGCTCCTCCTGCGCCACCCTCCGCCGGCGCCTCTCGCGGATATCATATCTCCGCGCATGTTTATGCATTCTTTATTTGCATCCGACTCGCGATCCGATTCAGGGTTACAATACCCATCGTGCCCCGCGTACGATTGCACGCCACCCCTTCCGCAGCCTGCCACGGAAACTCTGATTGCGATCAATCAGCTTTTGCTGCTTCAGATCTTCCGTCGGCGGAACAATAAAGCTGACGCTCGCCAAATGCGTCTCTGACCTCGTTTGCACTTTTCCGTCATTGTTTACCACCGGCAAGCACCCCTCTCGCTGTTTCGTCGTGTCGTTGCGACGAACGCACGGGACGATCGTTACACGGTTTTTCTCGGCCGCGATAGGGCCCCGGGCCTGGCTACTTTTCCAAATGAACCCGTTAATTTTTATTAACTCCCCGGGGAGGGGGCTGACACGCCGGAGAGCGGATCAGGGGGGGGGGGGGCACCCGCGAACGAAGGGATGGAAATTCAATTTGATTCGATTAGCGGAACCGAGGGGAACAATTGCGACCGTGCCTCGAATTCTCCAGTGGCCCGGCGTTCTCCATGATCGCGGCGCCGAGATTTCGATAGTCATTCGATACTCGCCATTTAGACCGAGATGGACGTTTTCCTTTCTTCGTAATTGATAGGGGGCGGTAGGGTATATAGGGAAAACGTCCAGAGCGAGGGCGCTGTTAACGATTATTCATGAGACGATAAGGTCCGATTGATTGATAACGCTGCGGGAATACCGATACAGCAAGCAGCAACGAGAGAAACGGAATGTCATTGTCGTTCGATAAGAGGATTATACACGGTATCGGGGAGAGAATTATAGAGGATAGAATTTTGTAAAATGATTTGAAACACGATAGCGTTTGGGACTGAGAGATGTGCAGTCGTACATATCCTTTTGTCAACAGCAATGCCAGTCTTCGAGTAGTCTGTATGCCTTTGAAAAATACATATCCGCCAGAGATAACAGTCCAAGGTATAGGGGATTTCCGATGCAAGTTTTATATGATTGGAAAATATTGCGTCATCTACTGTATTCCACTGCACAAAGAGCTCCGGCAATCGCATTCGTTCAGATGTCATTTGTTTGAAGTCTTACCCGATCTCGCAAAGGTACGCGGGCGGCTTTTAAAATACCCTTTACTTATAAAGTACGTTTTTTTAAAGTTTCATGGTATTCTAATGCGCGAACCCGATCAATCGACCACGAGAATTAACTTCAAATCCTCTGCCCGTCTATTGAATAAACGATGAAGTTTCGGGTGACGCGACATTGTCTTCCGCGAAGCCAATTAAATTCGTTTTTTCTACCGAGGGATCGATAGTCGTCTCGTCCAGAGGCCTCCCCGCCTCGCGTCGCCCTTCGGCGACGTTTAATATTATCAAATTACCATTCGGTTTCGCCGTAAAGACACGTACAGCGAGTTTCTGTTTGACTTCGATTTAAGCCACCGAGTTCGTCCAACCCCGGCCGCTCGAGGAGTATCCTTTTAATAATCCATCGTGTTTATAGTCCGCCCGCGATACAGTTCGGGTAAATATCAAATTCACCGGGAGTAAGTTCGACATATATATCGTAACGCTCGCTTCCCGTAAACAGAATGCTTCCTGGATGAATAATTCCACCGACCTGATTCGAAAGGGGAGGGGGTCACTAATTACCTAAAGATGCTATCTCATTCACGGCCAACCAAGTAAACATAACACGCGGAATTCATCTCATTCGGCTCCATCATGGTTTATCTTAAACCGGAAACTTTCATCGCGTACACGTTGCCTATTTCATTTAATACCATTCTCGCGAGCTTTTCAAAACTTGCTCGGCCGTTGATAACCTTTCGCCCCAATTTCCAGCGCTCTGTGCCCGGCGCGTATAAACAGATCTCGTCTTGCGAGAATATACAGAGACGTTATTTACTTGCGAGCCTCCAAAAAAAAAAAAGAGAAAGGAAAAAAGAAGAAGGTAAACAAGGAAAAGGTGTCAGTTTTATTTAATCAAGCTCCGTTTAAAACGTCAGCCAAGTCCTCCCTGCTCCGCACGGTTTCATACAAGGCACTTACTCGGGGCTGGTCATAATCGAAGCGGTTAATTGACTTCCGCCGCGAAAACCGCACCTCGAGAGAGATCCCCTGTTCCCCCGAGCGCCGACGATCGGTGACGCGCATTAATCGCCGTTTCTTTTCCCAACAACCGTAGGGCGCGATCAATTTCCATCAATCGACCGGATTAAATGAAACGTCGATCGCAAATCACATCGAGAGCGGTACGCCTATTACGCTCGCTCTGCCCCCTCCGAGTTTGACGAGCCCGGATAGGCAGAGCTCGGGTCCGATATCGCCCGTCGCGGTATTAAATCTCCATTGCCCGTGGGTGGCTGTCGATACTTGTGCATTACGCCCGACGGTCTGTGTATTCGTGCGTCCGCCCGGCACAATTCCTACAGCATAAATTTACTTTGATCCGACCGCCGCGATCCGCCTGTCCCCCGAAACAAGCCTGCGACCGTTCGAGCCTCCTCCGCCCTCGTTGCGGGCGCGGGGCAGATACGGCGCCCGTTACACGGCCAATCACGGGTGGGACAGAGCAACGCGTACGGTAAATTAGGTTAAATCTGAATCTTGGTGGTCCCGTCCCCCCCCCCCGCGGGCTATCGCCATTGATTATCCAGGCGCGCTCCAGCCCCGTTCCAACGGGTTCCAAAGAAAGGGACCGCGGCCGCTGTCCGGCTCCACATGGAATACGGACTGGTGGGAAGAAGGATCACTGGGGGCATTCACAAGTGACGTGGCAGTTCGTTCCCTTATATTTGTATACGAAGCTCGACCGCGATGGTGAATGAAAATTCAATGTATCTCCATAGAAATGGAAGTTAGAGGGAAGCAAGCGTTGGTAACGTTCAGCGACAGCGATTGTAACATATTTCTCTGCGGCCGTTTCGCTGCTGGCTATCGCTGTTCTGACCTCCCCTTGGTCGCGGCGCTAATGATAAAAGCAAAACGATGCGCGGGGAAACTGAGAACGTTGTCAACGTGTCCGGCAAAAAGGAGCCATCGTCTTGGTACGTGGCTCCCGGAGAGAAACGAACGTGGCCCCGTGACTCCGACGGAGCCGAAAGAAAAGGAACGGGTGCACGTACTCGGCAGAAGAAGTGGCGTTGCCCATTTATCGGGACGATTTACCGCCCTCCCATCTGCCCCCTCCCCGCCACGCCACCCCCGATTGTCCGTGAATTCGAACGGCTATATCACCGGAATTTCATTTCTGTCCGACCGCGGGACATTACCGTCCGTTCGTTCTGTCGCACGAGTTGTGAGAGATTTTCCTCCACCCCCGTCATACCACCCCTCGCGCCTCCCCCCCCCCCCGCCCTCTTTGCTTCATGGACCACCAACGAATTCCACGAAACGACGTACTCGATGGCCAGCAAAAGGCCACTCGTACATTTGTCGGGAACTCCGAGCACGCGGGAGGGCTCGATTGTTTCATCAGCGATACGATCCTCGCACAGCCTCGCTGCACCCCCTCCGCGCGAGCCCCGAACGTACTCGCCTGTATTTCACGCCGGTTCCAACTTGCCGTATCCTTCGACACAGTTTGCATGTACAACTTCGAAGCGCTGTATTCAACGCCGACACATCATTGCTCGACAGTTATAAACGGCTTATAGTCTCGAAGAGGCACAGTCTACTTATCGATCGTTTCGAAGTCTAGCTGGGTGTTCCACGAACCTGACTCAAAGAGACTATAAGGAAGTAACCACGGAAGCGAGGGAGCGTAATAACGATAATGAATAAATGAAGTATTACTCGCGAGTGCTTCGATGTTCGCGGTGTTTATACAGGTGGATCGTTGCTGTACCTTGTCCAAGCAGAATTATTGCATTACTGACGTCCACTCTGCGAAATTACAGACACCGTATTTCCGCAACCGATCTCTCCACGCGCCTCGCGCGTCATAACCGTAGCCATCATTACGAGTAATTAATTCGATGGATTGTCTGCCGATCCGTGATTGTCAATGCGTCCACGTTAATTAACGATGGGCGTTTAATGGACGGGCAGCGGCAGGGTTCCATAACGCTCGCGTTCACGGCTGGCGCGTGAAGCAAGCTTAGAGAAATATTTTCGGGAAATATTTGCAGTAACTGGAGGATCGGCGAGTGCTTTGTTCCCCAGGTTCTTCGTTAACAGGTTCGCTCCAATTATCGCCTGTGTGTGCCACCGTGGATGAGCGCGCGCGATATCCTCCCGTTTCCATGGCAGGTCAACGACGAACGCACGTAACGGTAATAACATCGTGGTCTATGACGATCTGGATTACAGCGGCGATATAGTGAGCGCCAACCAGTCCGATGGGAAACTCTCTCTCCACTTGCTTGTAACACTCTTGTGCCTGAGCACCACTTTGACTAGGATCGTAAAGGATAACGCGGCCAGCGAGCCAACCGGTTTCAATTTCTCGCCGCGCGTGCTTCTTTTTACCGACGTCAACGGAAATTGTTAAACAACCGATACAGATATACAGAACTTCTACTTTCGCCCTTCTAATACGGAAGCGGGAGAATTCCAAGCGGACCTCGTCGCTCACTCGAGTCTCTCAATTACGATTGACGTCATCGTGACCGCGCCCGGGCATTCCAAGCTGGAAATCGCGCGTCGCTTTTCCCCAAATTAGAAACGTGCTGCGAAGTGCACCGAGAGCTTTCGGGTGGGGTATGCAAAATTTAGAAAACCGTCCAAAAATCTCCATCAACTCCGATTGCGTCCTAGCTACATCCGCATACCGAAAGGGGCTGCGCGAGGGTGGGGGTGGGGGTGGGAGTGGGGGAGATGCAGTTCACTTTGGGAATTACGATTAGCATTAAGATCGCAGCGATTCGGTGGAAACTTAGAAATCTGTACGAAATAGGAGTTGGTAAACTTCCGGGATGTTGCACCGCCGAGCGAAACGGAAGTTATTGAATTGTACTTAATATTTTCGTACCCCAGCACTCGGGGGCGTTCGGTATTTTCATCTTCAACTAACAGTTTGATCTGGTTCGAAGTGTACTTGCACGTTCTGACTGTGCTTGCGCAGTATCGCGGAAACTTTTGCAGGCAGCAACTTCAAGCGCGCCTTTTGTCTCAAGTGGCCGATCTTTAGTTTCACGAAGACACGTGTGTTTGCCGGCGATAGTTGGGAAAGTGTTGAGACTCCAATTCCGCGTGGAAGGGAATTCTATCGCTTCCGATAAAAGTGATATAATATGCCAGCAGCAAGCAGTTCGGCCGCGTTCCCGCACGAACGAAGTTGCCTGTTCGCTGCGTGCTGTATTTTCAGGATCGCTTCGAGGATGACAAAAGACGATGATTCTTTTTAGGTATAAGGTAGATACTTATTATTTACTGTCAGGTATGCTGTACATAATATTTCTTTTGCCTTACAAATATTATATAAAATTACAGTCGATCACGGAGAGTAACCCACGCACACCGTCTCGCGAACGCAACCGATATCCACGCAGACAAGCGCGCACACACGCGCACGGCAGCCACACACAACACGCGAGACTCGCACGCTCACACCAGTAAACGTTATTACAGATTCGCGGATGAAATCGGCCAACCATCACCCAGACTCGGCACAGACACGCGCGCATTACACTTCAGCGACGCGCGTTCCCGTGAACGCAGCACGAATTCCTATTCCCCTTCGATTCCGGCGTTTCGCGTCGCGAGATCAAGTGAAAACGGTCCCGTTAGAAGCAGACACTCCCGAGCCCGTGCCAAGTCACGCGTAACGCACGACAGAGCTTCCTTCTCGTAGACGTTCCATCGGTTAGATATTTCTGCCACTCGACGGCTTGTCGCTCGCGAATAGAAGAGAAGCGTATACAAGCCCGTGGAACGTTTAGCGCGCTCCTGCGAGAGGGTTGCTTATTCTAACCGCATCTCCGTTGTCGCGTCGAATTTGTAAAAGCAGGAACAGGCAAGATGTATTCGCGACGCGTACCGCTCACGGACCGTTGCATCATCCGGCGTTTTCTGGCAGGCAAAAAGAAATGGAGGAAAGAGGAACCAAGGGTGGGGAAAAAGGGGCCCTTTGCAGTCGGGGCGCTGCCCGGACGTTACGCTGGAGGAAAAACATCGGTTCTCCGAGCAAGTACGAGGCGCGGCACGGACTCTTGTCCGCGTTTACTGCGTGCCGTCGTTTTACGAGGGAGAGGCGGTGGGACGAGGTGTCCCGCGTTACGCGTCACCGTGTTTTCGATCGTTCGTTTTTACTGGGGCGCTGGTAAAGCCCGCTCGGTTCGTTTCACGCTGTTACGCCCGCTGGATCCTCGACGATTAGGACGCGAATGTCGAGCGTGAACGCGAAAAAGCCACGGTGGCAGGAGTCGCGAGAGCGGGGAGGGGTGGCGAAACGAAACGAAAGGCAGGAAAAGCAGAAGCGACAGGACCGAGGGAGTCCTGGCCAGCGAGCAATTATCCGCACACGCGGCCAGGGAAACGTCTGCTCCTAATACGCGTCCATGGATTCCCATCGAATTCGCCGAAACGGCGACCGCGAGGCCGTTCCAAGTTCCACGTGCCGGGAACGACCCATTACAGGCGCAGCAAGTTTTTAACTTGCAAGTTAAACCGAAGTCCGTTCCAAGTTACGCGAGGCAGCCGGGTCTCGAGGAGGGACCGCACCGCCCGTCGTGACCGCCGCGATGCGGCGGTAATCGTAATCTATCCACGGTTATACTCTCCGAAACACCGCCGCCTCGCGGAACTTCGAATTGATCGATCGTTCCTCCGGAGGCGTCGCGTTTCCCCCGTTTCCGCGAGCCCCGATTGACGTTTCCTTCGACAACACGCACACACCGTGCACACGAGGCACTCGTGCCGTGGATGCGGCTAGGTTATAGAGCCAGGTTATAGAGCTGGCAGATGTCAAAGACACTAGCGAACTCGGAGGCTGAGTGTCGAGAACTTAGGGGCGCGTTCTACCGCGGCTTCGAGCAACGGTGTGCCAAGTCTCCGAGAATACCAGCGTAGACAGGTGTTCTGTGTCTACACGGCTCTGTAACAAGTGGTCACAAACGTATTCGCCACCGCTAAGATGTTCTCGACTTACTACTGTATTCCTCGCACCACGACACGCTAGCAGATAACGAGTCACGGATAGTCAAAGACCGCCACGTGCGCGTCAATTAAAATCTGTCCGTGGTGAATGTTGCCTACAGTCGTGGAGACAGGGTGGGCGAGTACAGAAAAGATCGGAGGAAGTAGAATGAACGTGGGGAAAGGAGAAGAGCAACCACGGCAGGACCGTGGAATCGTTGAGATACTGAGATGCGGGATGGAGCGGGAGGTAGGAAAGAATCGAAGTGGATGCAACGCTGACTCGCCACGGGAAGCCACCCCCGTTCCCTTCGTCCCTTCACGTGCCTCGTGTGTTCCCGTACATATCTCCTGGCTGCTCCTTTTCGTTCATAGGAGCACGTGATCCATCTCGTACACGCGATATGCTCGTCTCGCACCAGTCTCGATCGAACGACGAAGGAACGGCCCGCCCGTTTCGAGATTCTCTGTTCGCATATACGCGACTTCCGCGCACGTACATAGCATCTATACGTCGGTATACGTACATAGAGGTTGTATACGTACACTTCGTATGATCCGTAACGTCTATCCCGTCCCTTTGAACCAGCATCGCCATGGCATTTCCCTAACTCGCTCTATCATATCACACGTACACGCTCACATTTTGTTCGAAGAAAAATAACAGTTATGTATTTATATATGTATATGTATAAATACAATTGAACGGGGCGTCTATGCTCGTCGTGCCTTCAAGCTTCGTAGCTGGCTACGAACGCGTACGATCCTACGTTTCTCCTCCGTCGTGGTCCTCCCGGAGTATTCGAACGGCGGATACTCGCTGACGAATGTCGCGACGCGGGAGGAGAGGAGGCGACCACGTACGAGCCTGGACACCCCGATCACGATCGTGCTTAGATTTTACGCCACAAGACACAAATGGGAAGAGCGTTCAGTGTCGCGACGTTTCGGTATAATCGATGAACGATCGGCATTATTCAGTTCCTTCGTTTCACCCTCGATCGCCACCTCGGCCCTCGGAATCCCGCGAACCCGCGTCCACCTTGCTCCACTATCTTTGCCACGAAAGAATGAAAAGAGTGTCTATCGAGAAAACACTTTCTATCGCCAGGAAATGGGATCTACTAGATAGGCGTCTTCGAGGACAACACGCCCGCTGTTCATACCCACAACTGTAATTAGCGTGTTTCAAGAATTCGGATAGAATGGAAGTGATCCTCTCCTGTGTGTCCCTTTATCATTTCCCTTCGCACATCTTACCTCCTTCATTCTTCGAGTCCCCAGGGAGCAAGGTCTACGCGACTCTGAGCTTCCGCCTCGGCGAACACGCGCGACCGATCCCGCAGAGAAGCGTTTCGCGAAACGTCGTGGTGAACCAAGATCTCGAAGAGGGAAGAAAAAATAGAGTGGAGTTGTAAGGACCATCGTCGCGGCGACTGCACGCGATGAAGCTAAGTAGGACTTTTCAGGGGCGATATTGTCATGAAGAGTTTCTCGTTCGTCGCGCTACTAGTTTTCTGCGTGCCTTATCGCCTATTTACAGCCCCTGCGGCCCAACCTTCGAGGGAGAGCGAAAATCTCGGAAACAATTCGATCGCGATCCCTGCTTCGCACGATTCCACTGCAACTTCGCTTTCATTGTCCGCGATTCTGTTGCTTACCTCTCTATGGGAATCAATTATGAATGGTGATCGATCGACGACGTGGATTTGTCGGGTATCATTGAAGAGCGGTCGGGTCGTGAATCATTCGGAAACGCGACACGAAATTTTCCCTCCGCCCCGCGAAAACGATGGGATCGCCGAGGGATTCTTCCCCTTCCATTTCTGCACGTCGCCGTGCTTCCTTTTCTCGCTCCTCGCTCGCTTATTCTCCCTTCACGATCGAGAATAGTGGATGATAGTTTTGTGCGCTCGATACCCGCGCGAAGCACCTTGTTTTGTTGCAACAGTAGAAGCGTATAATGCGTTTGCGTGAAACGATAATTTACAGATTAACGATTAGCTCTTATTCATTACGGTGCGAGACTGCCCCAGCTGCGCCACGGCAGAGTCTCTCTAAACGGTTTAACGTCTACTAACGCCGCGGCGGGCGTTCCCTAATAAATTTCTCGAGGGGAAAAACAGAAACGTTGGCTACGGGCGACGCGTGAGTGTCGACGATTCAACAACCGATTCTCAATAATAAGAGACAGCGGACTAGCCGGAACGGAAATCAACCTTCTTTCTCAGTCAACCGTTTTAACTCGGAAAATGCTTGACGAAACAACGAACAGAGGCGTTCGAAACCATTCTAAGACACTTAAGGACACACTTAAATCAACAGTAACAATTTCAGTATAAAAGATCGTTTAACGCTAATCAATGATTTGCTCTTTTCATGTGCGCGTGTATTACCGATCGAAAGTTTGGGCATGCCTACCATGTAAACGAGACAAATGGTGAAAATGAAAAGTGTGAATAAATGGAAGAACGTAACGCTGCATGAATGGAACGTATCAAAATGAAAAAGAACGTTGAAATTATGGAAAGGCAGTGTTTAAAACGAAAACTCGCTATCGAAGGAATACATTACCTTAATGCTAACTTTGTCCTATGGCGGAGCAACTAAATACTTTTTAAGTAACGTACAACCCAAACTTCCGAGAGGTAATGTGGACGTGTGTGTGTGCGTGTGTGTGTGTGTGTGTGTGTGTGTGTGTGTGTGTGTGTGTGTGTCTGTGTGTGTGCTTTACTAACAACGAATGTTTAAAAGTTTAAAGAGCACGATCTACAATGAGCGAACAACTATTCTGGACATCGACGAGAAACCACTACCGATGCCATGGTTTCGAACACGGCAAAAGAGGACAACAATTCAACGTTAAAAATTGAATAGTTCGAACAGAACATCGCAACTATCTAACTATATTTATTCTAACATCTCTGTAAAAAATCGATCAACCGTAAAACGAAGAGTCTCAGCTCGCTTCGTGCTACGTACACTGGAACTCTGATGACCGAAGCCGAGCTTAAAAAGGAAAGGAAAGGGCACACGGAACACAGAAACGGACAGTTAAAAACAATCGTCGTTAATTCGGTCATTCTAAAACGAACGCAACGTGAACGCAGGCTGTCATGTTTTAATCGAGTCGCGCGAATGTCTTTCGTATGTATATCAAAAACAATTTCCTACAAATATAAAGTACAGTCTATCGAGTGGGATATCAGAGTGATCTGAAAGAAAAATGGGATCAAATAATTTTGGACGATCTGTAGGGAGAATACTCAAAAGTACCGATCATTACTTTTTTAGCAGGGATCATATGCTTCCATTACGTCACATCGTAGCTTCAAGAAGAAGAAGAAAGACAATAAAATACAAAAGCCAAGATTATTAAACGTCATCCATTGAATTTTGCCTCCCAAATTAGCCTACCCGAGTTGAATGAGCATGGACGATTCTTAATTAATACAGTCCATCTTCTTTGTCTTTCCTTTCACAAAGAGTATCTATCATGCGACGAAATCAAGTACATGATTCCACCTAAAAAATACAATGTGCACCCCAAAAAGTTTGAAAACATTCATAGAGCCACATCCGCTTAATAATGCCCCCTGCAAAATCTTACAACTTTCAAATCTCTGAAAGATTCTCCAGGGCGGCTATAAATTTCGTGACTATTCGCGGAAATCGGTTAAAATGGGTCAACCTGCGTGTAAACTTCGCGAGTCGAGAAACGAGGAATAGAACGCTTTGGAAGAACTAGCCGCGCGCCTTTTTCCGAAATTCCCGGCTTAAACCTAAGTCACTTGGGTAAAAGTCACGCGCGACCCAGTCACGAATATAATTTCAACCCGAGAAAGAGCCGATCCCGACCGAATCGTGCCACGGGTCGTTCGATTGCGCGGCGGTAAAAGGAATTTGTACAGCTCGGAACATAGCGTTTCAAAGGCTCTCTTTCTGTCTTCGCGGATCCCAATCCTTCCTCGGCGGGTTGCTCGACGGGAGTCGAAGGGGAGATCGAGCGGGCGCGCGACCGCGACGGGAAAAAGAAACGAAATCTCGATGAAAACCGCGCGCACGCGAGGCTTAATTAAGCGCCGTCCCGGGCGCAAAGGTCGTTAACGCTGAATGAAGGTACATTGAAAATTATCTCCCCGTAACGGGCGACTTTCGTCGTTAATTGACAAATAAAAATTGCGAGGCTCTTTAAATTACGCGGGTGCGTTATGCAACTGCAAGGGAATTGAAACGCTTCCACGGTCGACTTAATATTAAAGCGCCGCGATCAAAGAAAAACTGAAGGAAGAAAGGGGGCGCATTTCGCTTAAATACTGAACTGCGCCGTGGATTATGTAACCTTTTAACTGTTCGCGCGAGATAAAAAATATGGTGGAAAAATGTAGGTTCTCCCCTAACAGGAAAAAAATATCCGCGCTCCGCGAGACACGATTCTGAAATTTCTAATTCCACCCGTTTCCCTTCAACAATTTTCTCGTCCCTTCCTCCGCGAATTGTTAGCCATTCATGGCTGGCGCGCGGACGCGCGGAAGATAAAGAGAAATGCTAGATACTACGGAGTGTATTAAAAACGTACAGAGGGGAGGGGGATGAACATAAAGAAAGCGGGAACTAAAAAAAGGGGCACTGGACGACAGGGGGAAACTAAAACGAAATCGTAATAAATCTCAAGTAAAAAAAACCGTCTGCTCAGTCCTGTGCGCACAAAATCTCTGTATATACATAAGTACTCGTATATATATATAAATGTCCTCCATGTGTATATATGTATACACGTTCTATGCGTGTCCTATGTCAGACATGTTTGTACATATGTATACACATATAAAGGAGAGTCTCTGCATGAATGAAAGTTAGCCTAAGTAAAAACCGACTCGATGGAAACGAAAAAAGAGAAGATAATTGGCAGGCCCTGTGTGTTTGTCTGTGTGTATGCGTGTGTTTTATGTATATATATATAGATGTATGTATATATATTATCCACAAATAGGCGTGTGTAAGCCCTATACGCGACGAATATCGACAGTAGAAATATAATCTTGGTAACGTCTCTCGTAAAGTTAACAATAATATAACAGATTATTACGAGATGCTCATAATGTTATCGACCGTATATAATATGTACAGAAGCTACATTTTGGTTTCCTCTTTTCCCACTTTACGCGTGACTCGGATCCCCCCGCTGGAGGAGTCGATCAGCGAATCGATAATCATCTACCGACGAGCGAGTATTTTATAAAAAAAAAAAGATGTCAACGAAATGCTCGATAAGAACGATACCCGACCAGGTGTGCCTAAGTTATCCTTTCTCAGGGCTTCTACCGCCCTGAAACACCTGCCCTCCCCCTCATTCCCGTGCATCCCGCTAACAAAGGATATACGAATGCATTCGCTGCTAGACCAGTGATTGTCAAATGAAGTGGTAGACTTATAAAATACGCTTTCGTAATCCTTCGAGGAACAAGGTCTACTTTCGTGTGATTCACGCAACAGTCTATAAAATCTGTAAAAGAGTGAAAACTCGAACAACCGGGGGAGGGATCGTTTCTTTTCCCTAATCGAATCGATAAAAAACATGGAGAGAACAAGAATTCAAATGCGACTAAATACTCGTAACAACAACGAATATCCATAATTATTTCTCTTTCTTTTCATTTTCGTTTTTAGAAGATAACCACGATCCGTAACGTGCCGCACCTTCCATCCTTCACGTCGATCGTACAGAGAACGAAATTGAGAAGCGACAGACCGAAATGAGAGATATTCTTATCACGGAATACCTGCGATGTAACGCGTTGCTTCGATGAATCTTTCTCTCTAAACGTCTAGCCTGATTGACAGTCTTCGATAAGAGGAATGCATTCCAAGAAAAAAATAGATTATAAAATGAATATTTAGAACATTTTCACGTGAATAGCTGTATATACTCGCGTATGTTTTTTCATTTTGTTAACGTTCTTTAGAAACCCTCTGAAAGCTTTGCGACAGAGTGAAAAAAATGTGTGTGTGTGTGTGTGTGTGCGTGTGTGTGTGTGTGTGTGTGTGTGTGTGTACGTTTGATCGGATTATCAGCTTAACTTCGCGTGGAACAAATTACTAGAACCTACCTAATGTCGTGTTTACTACTTATTTAAATTACTAGCGGCTTGCCGATGAGACCAGAGGTAAGACTCGTCGATTCGCTGCCGTCAGTCGACGCTTTCACAGCGCGTGTCATGTTGCTACATACGATTATCGATCATCCTCTGTGGTAACGTTCCTCGTCGATGGTCATACCATTACCATGTCCTCGTCGACGCTGATGATCGTAGGAAATGCATTGTCCGCGGAACTTTGCCTCTGAATTGGTTTCTTTCTTACCAGCCCGTCTGTTTAACAAAACGCAAGACAAACACCGTTATAAAATTATCACATAGGCTAACGCTATTCACGGATTCACGTTGTGGGAAAGTGAATCAACTTGCCTGCAGAGGGTGGAAGAATATCCTCAAGAGACCCATCGTCCAAGTCGTTGGCGGACAGAAGTAGGTCATCGTCGGAGGATGCTCTCGTTAAACTGGGGAGCGTCGAAGTTAATAGGGCCTTTTCCTTCTGGATCTCCTGTATATGGTCGACAAGGAGCGCCTCCTCTTCGTCACCTCGGTCCCTGTCCCGATCCGTGGCGCCGCCTCTCACGGCCGCGCTCGGCGTCGCCGCGTTCAATTCTTCCGGACTGAAGATCTTCGACGATCTCAAGCTGGACAGGCGATGCGTCGCCGTGTGACAGGCAGACTCCAGAGTATTAATGTCAGCCAAGGTTGCTCGCACCACCCTCAATTTCTCCTGGACGATCGTCTCGACGCAACAGGTCTGTCTGCCGACGTCTTGCAACGAGTCCTGTGCAGGCAGCGTCCTGTTCGTCCTCAGGATGCACGGGGCGAATACTATCGCCAGGGCTGACGGGGACATTCGATTGTCGATCTCGTGGAGGGCCACTCTCGCCAGATGAACGATCAACCGTTCCATCAGGTCAAAGTTGGGCTTCGGTAGCTTCTTCAGGATGGCGAAGAGGGTGCTGATTCTGTCGCGCGGGTCCGTCAGATTGGCAGCGTGCAGGAAGTCGTCGTAGTACTCGAAGGTCAACAGCGGCTCGGGCATGTCCCGGAAGAAACTCTTCAACACAGCCGCCAGCACGTGTACTTGGTAGTTTTCAAAGTCCACTTTCTCCAGATCACCCTCGTCCATTTTCACCTTTAACTCTTTCACCTTGGAACTGACGCCGCTCTTCCGGTATATGCCCTCCGTGTAGAGACCGTGCATCTCTATGGTCGTGATCAGGCGATCCACCACTAATGGTACCTTCCCGTCACCGCAGTCCAATTTGTACAGAGGCACACCGAACACCTTCCGCGAGTTCATTTCGTGCAGCGAGGCGTCTTTCCCGCACTCCGCTGAGGCTTTCATGTAGCACTTCTTGTGACACGTTAGCTTGCAATCTAGAGATACGAATACGTATTGAACAAGGAGCGACAACGAACGCGGGAATAGACGTGAAAATATACGTGATACTTACTCTGACAGACGAGTCCCCTTTCGATGGGCCACATAAAGAATGACGAGCACACTTCGCAGGCTGTTGGTATGTTTATGATAGTCGACTGGAACATGTGGTTACCGTGTCGCGTCGGCTCCTCCTGTTTCCGCTTCTTCTCCTTCTTACGTTTGCTTTTACTCTGCTTCTCCGGCGCCTCGGTCTTGACTATCGTCATAAATTCGTTCATGAATCCTCTGAACGCGTTCACCCCCATCGTCACGGGAAAATCTTCGCTGGTGTTCTCCTGCTTGCACACTGTCTCCATCACGTGCAAGAAGTTCGCTATGAGGTCGGTGTACTTGATGTTCCCCTCGACGCCTTGTTGAATGGCTACGCTGTACGTGATCACGAGGTCGTCTTTGAATTTACGCAGTGCCTGCTTGAACACGCGATCCACCTCGCTGGGCTTCCTGCCCTTCTCTTGCTCCTCCATTATGTAGATCTTTTTCGTAATGAAATCCTGCATCAAGGCTAGCTCCTTGGCGTCGGATATGATCTTGTCCGTGCTATCGGAGAAAGCGGAGGTGCCGGTCAAACTGAACTTGGACGCGACAGCTTGCTTCGCCGCGTCGAACGGCGGCCGCGGTGGCTTCCTGTTTTTTCGTCTTCCCGGAGTGTTCGCCAGGATACACGGCATCTTAAGTACACCGCCGTTCTGGATACACTTCACGTGGTACAGCTGCTTGCACTCTAGACACTTGTACCCTTGCGTCACGAACGCATCCATCTTCTCGTGGCAGCAAACGCACACGTCGTCTTTGGCAAATCTTGCTACCTTCCTGAAACGATGACCGGCCAAAGTGAACAGATTGCCTTTCCACTCCAGCAGGTTCATTCCAGGCGCCAGCTTCAAGTCATTGGGGCTCGTATCGGCGACAGGCTTATCGTCGCCGAGGCCTGATATCTTAGTGGCCGGATCCGAATTCCTTCTCCTTAATTCCAGTGTCGTTATAGCGTTGGATCTCATACGCTTGCCAGGTTGCTGAGTTTTCGACGCGGATTCGCTTTTGTTCACCGGCCAATCGGTCACCGACCTCGACGCAGTGCTGAGCGGGCTATTATCCTTTCGGCTCCGCGCGTTCGTCAACTTATTTAAGTCGCTCTCTTTGATCGGATCGAGGAACAGGCTCTTCGATTCCCCGGCGTTTGACTCCGACACGCTCTCGCCCATGGACCGACAATGAAATTCTCGAGGCGGTCGGTTCCTTCTCGCGCTCCTAACGGGCACGTCAGGTTCGTATTTCTCCTTTGGTCTGGAATTCTTCTCCCTGCCCGATGATCCCACCACCAATGGACTCTTAGAAGCATTTTCATCGCTCACGGCATCCAACTTCATAGACGTATCGCCTTCAGAGTTCTGTCTTCTCAAGAAACTAAAATCTTTAATTTCTTTGCTGTGGCCGTACACCTGATCGCGTCTAATGGGCGAAGCTGGAACGCTTTCTATACGATCACTCGGTACGCTATTGTCGCTCAATCTGCGCTGCTCCTTACCCGGAGTGTTCTCCATATGAATGAAACGCTCGTTTGGCTCCAGTTTCACGTTATAATTCGATGCCTCGTTTGGTTTCTCATGTTGCTCGAATGTATGATCCGTTATATTTTTATAGTGAGACACGTTCGGTGAACGAGTCAGCGTTGACTTCTGGGGAGCGCACATCAAATATTCGCTATAGTTGTCTTGTCTACGACGCCAGACGTCTGAATTTGGACTATGGGTTAGATTTATGTTAGACTGATAATATTTCATCTCTCGTGGACTTGGGAATGGGGGTGCAGTGTTAAAGGCAGGCGGGGCACTTTGCACCGCGCTTGGGGTCTCTGTATCCGTTTCCCCATCGCTGTATCCTGTCGACGAACTGTCCGCCCGCTTACTGACGGACGATAGCCGACTGGAAGCGTTCACCAGATTCGTGTTCACCGTTACTCCAGGAGAATGGTCGCCGCGTTTCGTTCGAGTGCTTGGTACGGGCTTGCCGCAGGAGTTGTCTTGGGACTCGGAGCTGTTAACGCTGAGCTGAGACTCGTAGCTTCTTAAACTGGTCAAGCTTTCCAAGCTGCTTTTACGCTCGTTGAATTCTTCGGAAGAGTAAGGTTCTGCGGTCTTCAGTATCGCGCTGGACTCCTGCAATATTCTTGCGTTTGGTGCAAGCTTACGTTTCGAGTACGTCATACTCGTGTCAATCGCGCTGTCCCGAAGTACATTCTCCACTCTGCAAATTAATGTGCTTATTTAATTACGTATTCGCGGAAATATAAGCTGCAAAAAATGAGTATCTATTTACCTTGCTGATGCTAGACGATTCTGCGACTCCGTTTTGCGAATCGCACTGTATTCCAGCAGCGTATCTTCCGTGAGCGATCTGAGCATGGAACAGAAATGTGGTGTGTAATAGCGGTGACTGTTTTCATCGATACCTTGTGCAAAAGAAGTAATTCTCGCTGTAAGTACTTACTCGTCACTACCCCTGAGTCTTGAGAACACTTTGCTGTTGTCATAGGCAAGTTCTCTTTGATCTTGAGCTTCTTTATACTCCCCAACTTTATCGGTAAGCAATTTCTTTCTCTTCTTCAGTTCCGCGAAAGCCTTCCTCGCGCTGTTACCACGAACGTGAGCTTGAAAAGCAATCACAGAGCACTTAAACTTCTTGTACCAACTGTGCTGCCTGTAAGCTCGCCAAGCAGACTGAATGTGAGTGGCGGCTTCGATTCTAGCGCGTAAAGATTGAGCGTGTCTCTGAGCAATGACCATTCGCCAAAAGGACTGTATTTGTACGACTGCGTTTTTCAATCTGAGGAACTTGCGTCTCTCCAAGCAAGCGCGGAACCATTTCTGTATAGTCGTGATGCTTGTAATGATCTGTTGGTGCAGTTCTATGTCTAATTTAATCTTCTCCGATTCTCTGAGGAACACTTTAGTCGTACCGAGTTGATAATTGTCTCTATTGAGATTCAACGTCAGCAAAAAGTCTCGGACGTCTGACTGTGAGCTTAGCAAGCCCTTGGGTAGCAACATTCTGTACAGCTGAATGAATTCCTCGTATGTTAATCGAACGTTGAAACCAGCTTGTCTTATTCTGACGGTCTCTAACATCCCTGTATACCGCAGCTGTCGTTGCACGGTCTCCTCGTCAAATTCGTTTGGTACCTTGTTGGCATTGCTTTTGATGCATCTAATGAAGAATGGATTTGCTTGATTCAAAGTGTCCATCAGGCTGTGTAAACTCTGCTGGAATTGTGCTGATACTGTCATGGGTTGTTTTCTCGCCTTCCCCGGTCCTGTGCCATAACTCTGCGTTCTTCCGGCAAGTGTTTTTACAGTTTGGAGATTCTTT
The DNA here is from genome assembly GCA_929108735.1 of Andrena dorsata. NCBI lineage: Eukaryota > Metazoa > Arthropoda > Insecta > Hymenoptera > Andrenidae > Andrena > Andrena dorsata. The sequence continues at coordinate 76,029,521 of OV815488.1, read as the reverse complement.
AAACCTTTTTTACCTCGTTCCCTTGGTCGAAATGATTTGTTCTTCCTGTAAACGTGTTTAGTTTCAACGCGTAAATATTACGAAATACTGTAGGGATTCCTTTTCCCATTTTTTTTTTTTTTTTAAATTCTCGTCGGAAAAGATACAAATTGAAAAATAAATAAGGTGTCTAGATTTTTGCATATGTATTACGTTCTCTTTCGTTCTGTGTTCGACAATTTAACGTTGCTCCGACGTTACTGTTTTATGTAATGCAAAAACAGGAAAAGGAGAATATGTAATTCTTAAAATGAGATAAATAGCATCGCAAAGATACTTAACAAACATACTGTAAAATCTAAGTAGCAAACACTTAGCAAAATGTTATCATGGTTTATATGACTAGATTATGACAGCAGATGGAAGAAACATGTGATAATAGGATTAACTGTGTACAGAGATAGTCATTAGCAGATTCTAAAAACTCCTTAATAGTAGAAAAGAAATGCTACCTATTTCATTGCGCTAGATAGATGCATAACTAATGTAAACTATTGATTTTAGTGACAAGCGATTTGCATATTTTACGAGCCAGTAACTGCGGAAGTTAATTTCTTCATTGGTACATAAGTGGATGATTTCGTCTTAAGTCTTGTTTCTCGAAATATTTAAGCAAATTTTATATCGTGCAATTGTTAGTAACACAAGCCGTTTCGAAGTAAATATGTTTGCCGCACTCAGCAGCGTACAATACAAATAAACCCATTACCGATTGCAGGCGTTAAACAAAAATATTGATTTCCAAGTGTTCTTTAATCTTAAACATATATGAAATAGAAATGAACCAATTAATATGATTCCCATTTAAAAAGGGAGAGAGCTACTATTGTGAAATCAACATGCATGAATTATAGATAACATAAAAAAATTAACCATTAAAACGTGACAAATAAGGGATAATGATCGTGAATATTATGGTACACCAAACGAAATGATCTACATGATACATTTTTAAAAAGACACGAGAGCAAAACTCTATAAGGTACTGAATAATTGTGGAAAGCTGTGATATGACTTTGCATGGGAAGACCATTAATATCCTATTGAGATGCTGTTACCTATGGAAAGAAATCCTTCACCCAGAATCACTATAGAGCGCACACTACCTTTATATCGTAGAGCAGTGAGTTTTTGTAGCTTAAATTACAAAACGTTATTGAAGATTAAGTGGCTGTTGTTTACATACATGACTATTTGATTAGCGCGTTCCATGACGTTTGCTTCGTCTTTTGGAAGCACCCTCTCTAGCGGAGTATGAGTGTCTCGTCTGAGTTTATTATTACTATGAGGCTGGTCTTCCCTGCCCCTTATTAAGTAACCCTTCATCGTGGTTACGTTTGATGGGTGTTGCGTTTGATTAATGTTTCGAAATTGTGGCCACGACAATCGGTTGTTGTTTACATTGTCGTTGTTTTCGAGTTGTATAGAAGATAATGTGGTAGTGGGTATAGTTGATGGTATACAGACACTGCGCTGCTTCTGATAGCTTGGTGGACGATTATGTTTGTGCGAACTGAAAAAGTCTCTCATGCTTAGTTTTTTAACATTTTTTTTTGTTCAGACAATTACGTACTAGTTATGTTGTTCACTATCACATATTTAGTCAGAACCTTCGATTTAGTTAACGACTTTCGAATAAAACACGTGGTTAACGAGTGTTTGTCTCATGAGTGACTACGATGGAGCAATGCGAATTTTAATGATTGGTATGAATTGTATAAATAAAACGTTATTGCTGCATTGTTTATCATGCTCAAGTATAACGGCAAGTAAAGAAGTATATCATCGAATGACAGAATGTAATTGTATGGTGAAAATCATGAAGATTGCACTCTAATCACACTTAATACAAAAGGTGCATACATAGAATTCTAGACAGTATTTTGAACACACAAGACTGGGAAGATTTGTATGGATTTACAAGTTCATGTGACATCTTATGCTCCTGTTAAATTTATTGAAATACGGACTTCCTGTGTTTTTAATTGAATTGCGATGTAATTCTACGGATAAACATTGTAAATCCATAAGACAGCTTAGCCTAGGAGAATGGAAACGTTTGCCAAAAATGACACATACAGTGGATCAAAAGACCACTTACGCAATTCGGTTAATAGTTAGATTGACGGTCGACAACGTCACAAGATGGCTACAGGGACAAAAGACATGTGGCCAATGTAATAATTAATTGCTTTAGTTGTAACACACATAGGAATTTCTTCAGCTTGATGCATATATTAACGCACAACGTAGAATCATAGTTTATACGGTGAGATAGTATGCAGATCAAACATATTAAAGAAAAAAACAAGCGCAACAACATCGGCATTTCTTTATCACGATCATTATTATTCAACTAACCAATGTTGCTCTATCGTGAATATACAAGCATCTTAATCTTTCTCGAGTCACCCCTTTGTGAGAGTAAAAATGATATAAAATTAAGTAGAAAAGTAATGTATACCTTATTAAATTCTCGTTCGGCGTCCTATACCTGTTTTGCACAGATGTTTTCGTGCCATCGGCTGAAAGGGAACATAGTTGAACAGCGTTATTGATGGAAATTACATTACACTCGGGTGTAGAAAATAATGGACACTCTACCTCGGCCGTGCCTGTGAGCCCGACCTGCTTCTTGGAAAGCGAAATGGGCCCGAAAAAATGCTCGAAGTATCGCCCATCTGAATACTGCAACTGGATCTGCACCCACCAGCTCTCGAACAAAAGCGAGGGAAGAATTTTTCAATACACCGACCACACCGTCCGGTCGCATTAAATCCAGATTCTTTTCTCTCATATTGGAAGCTTGATATTTCACAGCCCCCGCGTAATGCCGCACAACAAAGGCTGCTTCGCGTCGTTGTGGTGCCTCGTAAAATGGATTGTCTTTATGTACTGAATTAAATTTTTGCAGCAATGTTTCATTCGTTGCCCCCGGAAAGCTGTTAGATATTTTTAACGTTTAATAAAGTATAAAGTATCGAGCGGTTTGTTTAGGATAAAGATAAAACCAAATATTCACTTGCACTGGTCATCTAAGAGACAGAGAAGGCCATTTGGTTTTCCTTCTATTAAATTTAAACAGCCTGAATTGTCACTGTATCCTATGTCTGTCCATCTAATCCCCTGCTTTCTGTACTCTCGTTGTTCATATTGGAAAACGTGTTGGTTGAAGTAGTGTTGCAGTTGCTCGTTCGCATAATTTATACATAATTGTTCGAAGCTATTGCACGTTTTGAAATCCTCGAAACCGAAGATATCTAACACGCCTATACTATTGCCTTGGTGGTCTCTCAGTGTATCTTTCTTTGACAGTAACGCGTGATTCACCTACATGCGAAAATTTTCATACATTTCATTTTCATACAATTCTACGGTGCACATTTTAAAGCAAAAGAAATAACATCTCACCTGAAGCACAATCCAGTCAAATAGAGCCCCGTACAAACATTTGGCCATTGCATCTCTCGCCGCAATTGCTTCTGGAAGCCTATAGTTAATAACTAACGTTTCCCCAGAAGCCCTTGCACGTTTCGCGGTAAGTGCGGCCAACAGAGTCTCTTGTTTCACTCTGAGAAGTTCGGATATTAATGCAACGACATCGGGATTTTTAACTCCCACGGCTTCATCGTGATGATGGTAAGATTTTCTTGGTTGAAATTCGACGTTACCTGAAACAGTAGTACAGGGTTAGTTTACTGCAAAAGCTATTGAAATAAATTGACTAATCACCGAGTAGAAGAACAGCTGATAGAACCGCGAACAATCGCCTCTGTTTCTCCGGCGTGAATCCGACCATTTCCATAGATTGTTTCAGTCTTGAGAATTCATGTCGCTCATCGATATTTTCAAGTCCATAACAGCCACTTTTATTTAAGTAATTATAACGATCACAATTTTCTAAATGCAGAAGTTGCTTTTCTTGTTCACTTGCCCCAGCCAGGAGATAATAAAATACATGGTAATTCCTTTCGTTCCTTCCTTGGGAAACTATTCTCGATTTCTCCAAAAGGTACTTTTGTACAACAGCCCTGAGAATTTGACAACAGATTTCAGAAAACCATCCTAACCATGGCTATCAACACCACGCTAAATTCTATACCGCATAATATACATTGATCTTACCCGTGCACCATTCCATTCTCCTTGTAATTCACTTGTATGAATTTACCGAAACGACTGCTATTGTTGTTGTGTGCAGTTTTCGCATTCCCAAACGCTTCTAACACTGGACCAGCGCTGAGTATTGTCTGTTCGACGCCACTACCGTGCGAACCTTTCTGACTAAGGGCTGTCAAATGATGCAATAGAAAATTCGTCGATTCCGTCTTGCCCGATCCACTCTCGCCACTAATAACAATGCACTGATTTCTTCTCTCTTTAAGCATACAGTGATAAGCCGCATCAGCTATGGCAAATATGTGCGGAGGTATGTCTGGCCCCAATCTTCTGTTTTGATACAGTTTCACATATTTCGGATTATAGATAGGATAAAATTTAAATGGATTCAATGCAATTAATATACTGCCAACATAGGTGTATATATTCCCAGCTAAAAACCTAGCCCGAAGGTTATCCAACAGAGTTTGTTCGTTAAGGTCTGGAAGTTGACACAGGTCTGGGTACTCTTTGTCGCGTGGCTGATACAGGAATCTATTAAAATAATCTTTTAGGAGTTGCGGATCCATGGGAAATCTACTATCTGACCATAAATCTGGTTGCTTCTTCCGCAAATAAAACCTGAAGCAAAACACGTTATAAAGCATGCGATATTATTATTGTACATCGACCCGGTAACATGCAGCGGTACAGTTTCTACTAATCTACCTGTAATATTCTTGTTGCGCCGCATTCTTGGGCCATAACAACATTAGCGCAACAGGGCACTCGGTCGGCCCGAGCCTTCTTTCCTTACATTCTTGCCCGACAGAGTTTCCTACCACTTCTGCTAATTCGTAACCGTTCGAAGCGGAAGTGTCGATTAACCCAAGTCTCTCAATGATGCATTCCACTATTTCGGCCGACGAAGTTTGTTTAGTAGCTTTAATTGAAAGTGCTTCATATTCTGGGCTCCATTCGCCCACAAACACTTGCACTACTCCCGAACCACCGCCGTCCATTTTTTTAACCCTACAAAATTCAGAAGCGCAGGAAAATAAAAAATTGTTCCAAAGCCTTCTACATACACGGATGTGATTTAAAAAAAAGGATTTCACCTTGTTATTAATAGGGTTAACAAATGTGTCCTCTGTCATCCAAGCAGAATTTCAAATGTATCATTTCTCCTTCTTTCTGTTTCTCAATTATATACAGCCACTGATACAAACGTTTAAAATAGCTTTTATACATTTTGTTTAAAAGTATTCACTATTACAGTCTCGCTGGTTACTGGATTTATTTACAGGTATTGTTTACATTAATCTATTCAATTCAATTTTGTCAAATGCACTCAAAATTCATAAACTAAAAAACCTTGTTTTTTATACACTGTGTCGAGTCTTGCACACGAATCGAGTTTGAAGCAATAAAAAATTATTAAAATTACTTTTTTTCCATCGCCATGCATAGTACACAGAAATAGTAAAGTATCTCTAAATCTTTCATAAAGCTTTCCTTTATATTCATTCTTTCATTTGATCAGTAGGACAGAATACCGTAGAGTATTGTTATCATCTGTTCGTATATTTCGCTTTCGGTATAATAAAATAGAGTCATTAAAATTACTTTACTCTGTTTTAGATTTATATATTCAGTCAATTTTATAGATCCTTGTTGATTTTGTTCTTTAGCAGCTAGAGTATTCTCAATTCATAGATCCGTGAGACGAAATTTAATTCAGGTATCAAGTATCTAACACCGAACGTCCAGCGAAATCATTCCAACAGCTATTACAGTTTATCATGACATTCGCTATGTAGTTTTGAAAAGAGTGTAGGTGTGCTATTGTTGGCAGGCAGTAACTCAGTTTCCCCACTGAGACATTAATCCAAGGTTCTCAATGCTTCGCAAACATCCCGATGCCTCTTGAGTATTTCAATGCATTTATTGCGGAAGATTACAGACGTATTTGCATTTGTACGTATTATAAAACTTTTTGTGCGTTAAGGGAATATCTTATCTGGAAAAGAAAGATGCATGACACCGTCAGTGTTTTCCAATCAACAGTTTGTTGTATCATACGAATAGTTGCACACTCCCTATTATGCTGCACTTTACTGCATTAAACTGTTATTTCATAAACAGCAGAAAGAAATATCGCTGTCTATGTCCAGAAGTTTATTGTTAACCGTGCCAGTATCTCGAGCTCTCTGTCTAATTAGACCTGGGCTTTACATTCAAACATTCTGTCACATAAGCGAAGAGAATATCTGTCAAATAGCGTTACGCCAAGATTCGAACGTGCCTTTGTTAAGCAAAAAATTCTCCCTTCCTCTCCAGTACTTTTTCCCTGATTAGTGTACGACGAGCGAATTTAAAAATACTATTAGTACACGACGTGCCCTCGTCTCTACCGGTAATTTTCTTTATTAACGAACAAGCGTGTTCGTCGTGTCGCGAGGAGAAAGAATGCGGCGGAATATAACGAAGTATCTCCAGCGGGCGCTAATCGTAACACGTCGATCATTCGTCGGATACACAAAGGATTGCGAAAAAACGACACACGTTCCCGAGATACCGATTGCCTCGGACCTGACGGCTGACATTCGCGAGAAAACCGTCGTCTGACGCCGATTGGCGGGTCATGGACCATACCACCAATCAGCGGCGATCAGCGAGTGTGAACGTCAACAGAGAGTAAACCGGGCTTAAAGACATCAGGAATTTCTCGTCCAGGCATGACACTTACTGGCCGTTACGTATCATCGTTAAAGAATGTAATGAAACCGCGGAGTTCTGGCTGTGGAATATGGTCTGTCCATTACCTTCGGTGGCTGATAACAGGATGCTCGACGTGACACATTCTCACGGATCACCAAGCTCCCGCATACTTGGGCATACTTCCGCGGGCTTGGAATCTCACTGTAAACGCACTGCCGTCTGTTCACGGTCCCTGGCCCTCTTCCACCCCCGTTCGCTCACTTAAAACATTTATTCCCCGTTTCGTCCGCCGTCGCGGAAACGTACTTATCCGGGGAACGGGTACGCGCAACCGTGGCCCCCGCGCACTCGACACACACTGTCCCTCTGTTTTCTCGCACTTACGGAGCGCACGTACAATACGGGCGGATTGACACTTCAGTAAACAAGATCTATTGTCACCGATAATTCCGCGCCGGCTCCGTGGCCGCCAGTCCTCCCCCAGATCACACCGATATCCGCGGCTAATCGTGTTCCTGATTTGATAATACCGATGACACGGATCACGGGCCCTTGCCCAGTTTATCGTCCTTCGTCTCCTCTCGGGATCCTGCGTCCCGATACGTCCACCATTTCGATTTTTCCGATCACGTGGGCCGAAACGTACATCCTGATTGGCTTATCCCACCTCACCACGTGACTGATCGCTACAGCATCAACTTCCATTGAAAGAGGAAGATTGCGTTTAGAGCTATCTGTTGATCGTTTTACGAAACCATTTTCAACAAACGACCAAACGTTTCTTCTTTTAACGCTGTCCTCGCGTTTCTCAACTGCAGCACAAAATTTCCGGGTAGATACTTTATTGTAAATCTGACATTATTACAATTGGAACTTGTTTATACTTTTATCGATTCGGAAACATTTAAATGTAAAGCGACCTCTTCGTGTAATGCAGACGAAATGAGAAACATCTATGCTAATCGTACTACAGATGAGGTATTGAATAGATTTTACATAGAATGTAAATTTTGTTGTTACATAGATCCGCTGCTCCAGAGCCACCTTACCATTTCCGTGTCGCATCCATCCAACGTTAACGGCTAAGCATGAAATAAGAGTGTAGCGCTACAAGCGGTAGGAAAGAAAATTATAATAACGGTGAGAATTTAGATACAGGGTGTTGCGATGCCAAATTAATCACAGACGAGGTGTAGGTTGTCCCTCGTCTGTGACAATAGGATGAGAGGTTTATTCTCTACCTGGTCTGTGCTGTCACAGACGAGGTAAAGGATAGACCTATCACCTTATGTATGTGCTCGCCACCCAACTGTGTTACCGACCCATAATTTCAGGACTGAATGTAGCGGCCTCTGCTCATGAACAGCGTCCAACTCAGCAACTAATCTGAAATGCGTTGAAATGATGAAAGGTGTGTTGCGTCCTTGTATACGTGTGACATGTTTAAAGTGTGAGTTTTTGACATGGCTTTCGCTACGCTACGCTTTAACTCGGTTTGTCAATGACTCATGCGGATTTCTCTCCGAAAATGCATTTCGGGGATCAAGACACTACGGCGCTCAAAAATGATATTTCTTCAAAGCTCGTGCAAGCTATAAATTACAAGATGACAAATTGTTTTGTTAGTACTTTGCGTGTAGCAGAACCCTTTCACGTATCGTACACCGAAAAGTTTTACAAATTGACGCTGTTACTGACATTCCCGCAAGTTTCTAATGCACTGTTTAATCATTTTAGCGAAGTAATAGTAATTGTATTCTATTTGCCCCGAGTATTAGTTCACCGCCGACATTGAAATTTACAGTAAAATCTAATTCTTATATCTAAGCCTCGCAGAAAGTGGCATGAGTGTCGTGGGGTGCATAGATGCAACTGCAAATCGAGCATTCTTTAATTTCACAATCATACGGGATGCTCAATGTGTCGAATACGAGTTACATTTCTGAAGTTGAACTCTTTCGTGTGAGATTTTTCAAATCTTCTCTCTCAACAGTAATTACATTCGAGTCATTAGATTCTCTTAATAAGGCGTGTATAGAAGGCATTAATTTGGTATATTGACTAACAATGACAAATCATTGTTGGTACTACCTGCTCACAATAATATCGCAGAAATGTTTCTAAAACGAATGCCAATTGTATGAAACGGGCCACTAACCGCCGCGCATATGTGTTGGAAAGAGCAGAATCCAATGAGCTGACCATACAAGGTAATCGTAGATAGGGTGACGTGCATGTGTCTGTCTTAAAATCAGAAAATTAAATCGATACAACATTTGCTCGCGATTTTTACAATTCCGACAAAGAGAAGGTATACCAAGAGGCGACACTCTGACAAAGAAACCAGTTTTAGAGAGAGACGAAATCCGCAACCAATTTAAATGTCCATTCGGTAGTTGGAGAGAGACCGGATTAACTAGAGGCGATAGTAAGACGAAGATATACGGCTGCCTATACAACCAATTTGAAGGGACAAGCCAACGGAAGAACTTCAAAGATACCGCCTTGGAGTGTCACCTCTTAGTATACCTTCTCTTTGATTCCGATTAATAATTCGAGTCGAGTAGAGTCACCGCGAAAAATTTGAAAAGGTTCCAAATGCAACCAGTCTTCGTAGCAATCTTGCAGTCTACCTTTTTGATCGTGCGTAACGTGATCGTAGAGTCCCCGCTCTTTTCGCGTCCATCTACATATTTTGCGGAGCACCGCGGCTCTTACTTAGAGTAATTTTACCGCGAAATAATTAATGCGTCTGGAAAGTGGTTGGCGCGGAAAGATGACAACGGAAAGCAGCGATACCTATTATTTGTGCTACGGATTTTTCCACTATCGCTTCGGTTGTTTAATGCCAAAATATCTTTTTTTATTAATATTTCGGAAACTGTTGAATGTTGAATACATATATGAGATTCATCAAAATCTGTAGCACATATACCTATCGCGGCTTTCCCTTGTGATGGGACACAAGTATCGAGATTATATATTATAATACCAAATTTGAAAGGAATCGAATAATATTTGTAGAAGTTATGAAACATTTATTGCAAAGATGTACTGAAACAGGGTCACAAAAGTATTCGAACGGCATTCTAAAATAATTGAAAAACTAGTGCACAACGTCTGAAAAGCGTAATTGGAGCCAAAGGTAGCCTAAATGAATATTAATCTAAAATATGCTGCATATAATTAATGCGGTTCGAATATTTTTGTGACTCTGTTGCAGTACATCTTTGCAATAAATGTTTCATAACTTCTACAAATATTATCCGATTCATTTCAAATTTGGTATATACAATCTCGATACTAACGTCTTATAGTAGTTACAACATTAATTTTAGAACTTTAGTCTAACATGTATATTTTTATTGTTTACAGTTTTAATAGCGAGCGTGCGAATACTCTCGTGGTTCACTGTATACAGAATAAATATTCATTTTATGTACCAATGCTAACACAGTATTGGTATCGCGACATTCTCGAATGTATCGCGAAACTTGTAAAAAGTTTTGCAATAAGAAAGTGTATATCACGCATGTAATTTTCGAATATATACTTTCTAAGCCATCTGTGTTAAGTTTCACAAGCTTAATTAAAGTACACTCCTGTATGTAGATGCTAGATATTTTATAAACGAAGGAAATGTATCACGCGTAATATTTCTATTTTACTGTTAGCAGAACGTGTGTGTAGAAACGACTTTTGTTATGACTCAACGATGCTACCGTTGGAAATCACCTCTGTTTACACGGCTCGGTGACGATATCCCAACACTTCGAAAAAACGTACGCGTGTATTGCCTCGCGAGTCCTGCCGCCTGCCTGCTCTCCCCCCACCACAGTTAATATTCGCCGAGGTACAGCGATGGGCCGCGGGGGTCATTCGTTCCGTAGACGTCGTTCAGTCAAGACGCTTCGATAGCTAGCTGCGTATTTAAATGGTACGCGTACATTATCTACCTCATACACTTACACACAGTCATTATTTGTCTTCCTCTTTACTCTCTATCGTCACTTACTGCTCCTGTTAATACAGTTTCGTCCCGAAATTGATTAAATATCGCGAGAAAACCGTTAGATTTTCGTCGCGTATTCCCTTCGTTGAATAACCGATATTTCTGCACATTTAGTGCACACATATCTTGTCTCGGTATTCAATTACATCCTTTTCCGGGCATATTTCAAGTTTATTTGTTATTTAATTGCCTTACGAATGTTTTAATGCTTTTCTTTCAAACTTGTTGCATCGTTCGGTTACAGGCGTTGAGGCGGGAGTCGAAAGCCAAGGGCAGGCAACGCCATGACACTTGCTGGTTAATTTGAACGGTGCTTGGATGGCGTCTGGTTTCATTCCTTGGAAAAATGAGATGGCAATACGTGTGGACCACACGGTGTGGTAAACGTATTATTCTTGTTATTTTATTGAATCAATACCCGGCTTTAGACGGACAGTTTTTCTCACAGTTTTGGAGCGTACACTCTATCTAGGCGTGCGCTCCAAAACTGCACTTGTAAAGTCTCCAACGTGATAAAGGACTGGAGTGCAGGTCTAAACTTGTCCTGCCACGTTCAGACGTGATTGACGTGCCACGCGCCAGACCATTGTTGGTTGTGAGGTTGATGGGTAACTTTGCAGTCGGTTAATATTGGGATGAAATGAGAAAAGATTGAATTATGATAAATTGAATAATTTTAATCAGATTTGTTTAAAATTTTTAAAATGGCGTCGGTAGATGTTTACGAAATATTGGAATGATCGAATTCTATTGCATTTCGGTCGCGTTTACGTAAAATTCAACGATATTTCAATGATTTTTAAGAATCTAGCTCTATGAAGCTGTTATAATTGCATTTACCTTCGGTTTTGGATGCAAGTTTTGTTCTTTATGTACAGAAACTGCGTAGTTGATCAATGACATGCTATTGATGACATGAATAATTAACGAATTTTTATTTATTTATTTTTCAGAGATTGTGACCGCGTGCAATGCGGCCAAATAGAGTCAGTGCAAAGTTTTTCGTTTTGAGGAGCACAGTTGCTCATAGTAGAGCGTCGTTAACAATTTCGGGATACGCGAGGGTAGAGTCAGTGTTTTCTACGCAATTTGTATTCTTTCACGAGCGTCGCGGCTCTCATGTTCGAATCGCGAGACTAGAATCTTTCGGGCGCGTTGGTAGTCTACGTATTTCTTTTTTTTTTTACTTTTGAAAGCGAAACTCGTTACCGGAAATTAGAGTCACTGCGTCAGCTGAAGACGAGATTCGTGCGCAGAATATTAATGGAAATATGTAAGTATCTATGTATTTCATTCAATTCCATTAAAGTAGAGTTCATTCTTCAAAATTTTAGAAAGAAATTTTTTTAAAAATTTTAAAAAATTAAGTTTTAGAATAGAATCACCAAGCAATTAAAAACTAACGAAACTTTTGTTAATTTTAATTTTTAATATTTAATTTTTTCTTTAAAATGTCTAAATGATAAAAAATTTCGTTAGTTTTGAATTGCTTCGCGATTCTTCATCAGAGTTCAAACAATCGTAATTGTGGAAACAAATTGTAATCGTGTTCTGTTCCTTCGTTCCAGTCTGGACGCAGCTCGATGACTTCCCTTGATCAGTAGCAGGGGTGTTGGCGTCTCCGTCACCGGGGCACAGCGAAATGTGAGTGCGCATGCATTATGGTTCCTCTGGTCACTCAATCATGTCGTAGGACGTTTGGTCCGAATCGACACGAGTGACCGGTTGTATACGTGCTTTGGCGAGCATAATGACCGCGGGTATGGTAACCATGCCCGTGAATTGTAACATTTTGGCTGTATATGTATTTATTAGACGAGGGCTAGGGTCTTCTTGTACACCGCGCCTTTTCAATAGAATCAAATTATAATCCAAATTTCCAAGATAAACGGTTCCTAATGGGAATGTTTATTGATTATACATTGATGTAGATATTTATTAAATAATGCACATAAAGGTGCATAGCAGCTCAGAAGGTATTGGTATGAATATCAATACGGCTGAATGCTAATTTTTATGTAGCGAAGAAGTTTGATACTCTCAGACTCCACAGCTACGATCATTTTTATTTAATATGTAGAGGAAAAATCGGATGCCCTCCGATTTCGTCATTGCGACGATTATAATGACTTGAATTTCTTTTATTTTTCTGATACTACGTGTTCAAAAGTAACTTGATTTCTAAATGATGATAATAGACATAAAAGTGTAATTCCTTTCTTATAAAGGTCACTCGTTTGCATACACAATAGAATAATTAATTTCCATGTGCAAGAAGACAATTGAGGGTGGGCAAATTTCAGATTCAAAGTAATTAGCATGAGAACATACTTTCTTGATTTATGAAATTTACTTTGAAGATGGAATCGCTCGTTTTAAATGCTTAAAGTAAATTCTTGATGATTTAGAATAATTTTCTTAAATAATTCTATTTTAGAGTCTTTTTTCTTGCTAATTAAATGTCGAGTAGAGTGATTTTTCTTACTGATGCAATCTAAAGTAGAGTCCTTTTTTATTTATCAAACTTTAAACTATTCACAAGTTGAAAGTCGAGTCACTTTCCTTAATACTATAAAATGAAAGAATACTAGCTAGACATTATACAGACTAATCATATTTTCTAGTTGAGGATTTTCAGGATATCTTTCCGTACCTATTGCCTTTTAACTCATCCACGTGCCCAGGCGCTACTTGGGTGGGTGAAAGCAATAGGGCACGATGACTTTCTTTACTAAATAATTACATTTTGGCGGCTGGCATTGCGTTAGTGTATCGTGCACGTCGCATTTTCCACCTGTGTGTGTTTGTGTGGTTAGGCGGTGGAATTTGCGTCGGTGAAAGATTCTCATCAAAGATCATGTTAACGAAACTATAACATTATATTATTATTCATGGTAATAACGATACCAATGTATCATATTCCTTGTTGCACCCGATGATCATTCTAGTAAATAATCTTGGAATATGAAACTTAATCAATCTCGTACAATTAAACGAGAAAGTAATAACGATTGATGTATGTACCTAATACGTACAATGCGCATTATCAAGTAATCGATTGTTTGAAATTGAAACTAATTAATTGCTATGTAAATCATACTTACACGCAATGGTCACTGCCTTTGCCAGCCGATTTCAGTGAAAAATGGTACGTACTTGTTAGAGTGTGATTGTGACCAAGCTCGGGTGACGGAGTCGTCCCGGGACGGTCTCTCTAGTGTAGGCTTTTGCACCCGGGCGGAAATGCTTGAGTATCGTGGAGTGGGTTGACTGATGATTGTGTTTGAGAGACTGTTTTGCCATTTTTTAAATATAGGTGTTGTGTAGGATAGGTAACTTACCTTCTGGTACGAATGTGTGACTTAAATATAAGTAGGTAGGGCCGGGGCAGGTCGTCGTATTCTCTGATGTTCCCCCGCGCAATATTCCCCCGCGCGATGACCTGCTTTCAGGAAATTTGTGAGAAAAGTCGACGGCCTGACTAGCGCGAGTGGGGTATGCCCTCGCTTCTAGCCTCGCTATGTCGACTTTTTGACGCCAGTAAGACATTGCACATTGTCGCTGGTCGCGGTCGGCAGGACGGGCCTGGGCACGCTATTAGCTTTCAGAAGGGCTGATCGCCTGAAGCAAGAAGTGGCCAAAGAGACGCAGATAGCCCGGCCAGAAAAAGGCCACATCATGTGGGCTAGGCCAAGAATGGCCCTGTATTCTCGGATGCAGGGTCATTCTTCGTAGGTATTACTTTGCCATTATGCTCGCCGGTAGTTGTAGTAGTAGTAGTTTGGTTGGCTATAGGCTGACCCATCGACCCCCCTCCCTGAAATTCAGCACACCGCGTTTTCAATTAGGGTTGCGAAGAATATTACGGGGTCAATTAGTGTTCCGACTAAGTTGTGATTACGGTTTGAATTAGCGTTGCGAATCAAATATTCCCCGCGTTTGGTTCCAGCATAGCGTTGCGAATGAATGTCGAGCGTGGTTGCTTGTAGTGTTCCGAAAAAAGAGTCGCGATTGTTGTTGAGATTGTTCTTGTATTTTGAATTGGAGTTACTAGAGTTTGATTCATTGCATTACTTTTGATTCGTGGTATTCTTTTTATTAGAGTTACGATGCGACTGATCGCGTTTTTTTAATTACTCGTCCTAGTTTGATACTTAATACTTTTTTGAGTTAATGTTGCGATGATAACTGATCGCGTTTGTAATTAGAGTTGCGACCCCAATGCCCCGAAACTGTCCTGGGACATGTCCGAAGACATGTTCCTGGGAAAAAGGAGTCCCGAGCAGCTGGCTTTGCTGTACATGGGACCCCACACAGCCTTCAGGAAGGCTGCAGCGAATTAAAGTTAGAGTTGCGTATTGCGAGACACAGGTGCACTGAATTTTTATTAGTGTTGCGAAAAATGAAACCACCCACGTGGTGGTTCTCGGTAGCTTTTTATATTTGTTAAAGTAATGTAGCTCCTTGGGAGCTTCTTCGTTTGCTATTCGGGATTTGTATTGAATATAGTAGAATTTTCTGTAATGAAGCACCATCCGGGAATTTTGAAGTTGTTTGAGAAATTAGTGCTGCGAGTTGTCCAAAGTCCTAGTGACTATGCTCGGGAGTTGATTTTAGTCTGTAATAAGTTAGCGTTGCGAAAGAAAGAAACGGTCCACTCACGGTTTTCTTGCATTAAGGAGTGGACAATGATCAGCTGTCCTTCTGGCTACTGATCATTTTTTCTAGCAGCCCTAAGTGGCTGCACCATCCTCCTTCTACTACCACCACCTACCCACCCGACAAATGTTTTCGTTGTACATATTATTTTCAGATTGATAAGAAATGTAGTTTTTATTTTTATAAATTTTCAATATTCTTTGGCATCGATCAAAATTTATCCGCGATTGTTGCTTAATTTGATGATGTTAAAACGAAATTTGCACTGAAAAAATAGGTAAATGCAATTCGGCACTTTATATTGATAGTAAATTTGCAATATTAACGCGTGCTCGTTGTTGCTACTTTCTGCATGAAAGTAACTTCGATTACTGCGCAGTAAAGTGCAACCCATAAAAATATTTAAAAAAAGTAAAAAAAATACGTCAAGTACATGATAAAATCAAGGACGGAAAAGAGTAAACACAAAAAAATAGAAGAAAATATAAATTGTAAAAAAGGATGTGATATCAAAATGATCTGCAAGTACATAATAAAGGTGCTTTCCACCTGCGCTTAAGATGACACAACTACATATACGAAACTAAAATGTTGTGTTCATACATTCCATTACTCATATCGCCGACATTTTAATAATGTGAAGATAAAATGTAACATCTAGACATTTGCCTAGATGTCCGCCGCCTGGAAGTCAAATTCTTGGCGTAGCCAGGCAAAGTATTCTCAGATCATCAATACCAATTCTTCTATTTTTTTTGTGTTTACTCTTTTCCGTCCTCGATTTTATCATGCACTTGGCGTATTTTTGTACTTTTTTTAAGTTTTTTTTATGAGGATCTCACTTCTTTTTACAAAGTATGTACATATTATATATGTATAGTACTTTGTGTACAGTACATGGTGCGCGAAGCATCTTATAGCGCTGAAAGCAGCCTTTGGCGCTGAACGTATTTAACATTGAACTGTATTCACAACCACAATTATTAACACTTTTCGAAGAATAATATGTATGCTTTTTTAGCATTTCGTGGCCAAGCTTGTTTTTCTACTCGTAAATCATCAACGGATACCCACGTGATGCCCTTACCCCTTACCATACTCGTGTAATGACCATCGGTAATACTTTTACCGTGGTGGAAAATCGTTGCCTTAAGTTTATAACAGTGATCCCCATTTGTATTTTAGTAGTAGGTATTGCTTTGTAGGCTGCTTTTTTCACATTCAAATTCGGAATTATTATGCGCCCAAAGCGGCTGTTGTTCTTCCGTCTTGTTATTAGGTATACTTAAGCGCCCATAGTGACTGCCGTTTCTTTTTTCGTTAAAATTGAGAAGTAGGGTAGATGTCCCTATTACTGTCAGTGTCCTTATTACTGCCACTTTATTTATTTTGCTTTATAAAAATGGAACGTATAAAGAATAGTGTACAACAATAATTTTAATAATAATAAGAACAGTCACAATTTAATAATAATATTATTGTTGTACACTATTCTTTATACATTACATTTGTATTAAGCAAAATAAATAAAGTGGCAGTAATAGGGACACTGGCAGTAATAGGGACATCTACCCTATAAGACTCCCAAAGGAGCCACTCCTTCTTTCTATCAGTCTTGAGAATCGTTAAGCGTCCATAGAGGCTGCCGTTTCTTTTCTCATTAAAATTGAAAAGTATTATACGCCCAAAGGGGCCACTACTCTTTTCTATCAATGTTCAGAATCATTAAGCGCCTAATGCGGCTGCTCGAAATTTTTCTGAATGTCCGAATTGCGTGGCGCTCCATGCGGCTGCCTGGAATTTAAAGGAAATTTTTTGGAACTTGTTTAAATACAAATTGTCTGATATTTCAATATTTGGGCAATAGTGATTCAATGAAAGGACTATATCTGTTGAAATTACATTACTTAATCGAGATAGATTGTAGGTATTAAGCCACTGAGAAAGTTTCTGTTGCAGAAATATTATGTGTGAAGAATACTGCAACAAGAGGATTTCAGGTTCATCATCCATGAAAAATCAAACCTCAAGGAATTTTTATTAATACTTTTGAGAATGTTGCAGGTAACATCGTGGGTCCATCGAGGGAAGTAAGAAACACATGACAATTTCAGATTTTCATTAGGCCGGTCATTATTTAAATTTAAGTAGATATGTACATGGTTAGGTAAGACGTGTTTAGTGGTCACATAGAATTATGTAGTTTTTAAGAAAAAAGGTATATGTACACTGCAGTGTGTAACTAAATATAAGTAGCAATTATTAAATACGAGCGCGTATACGTAGGAATTATTAGTATTTAAGTAGACATAGCAAATATGCACTGGCATATTTCCTATTAATGAATAGAAAATATTATTTCTTTGGTTCATTCCCAATTATGTAGTGAATAATTATCATGGTAGAAATATTCCAGAAAGTTCATAAAATTTTTAATGAATGAAACAAAGAAATGTTTTCAATTCTGCTTAGCTTCATCGCGGTAGCTTTTTACAGAAGGACTCCTTCTGTTGCCCGCTTGTGGAGCGATCGAGGATCGTTTTGCAACCGTGCATCAGGGGGATCTATGGAAATGAAAATAAAATTTTGCATAAAGGAGGGCGGATGGGCCGCGGTTAGGGTGGGTCTCCACTCGCAGCGCCTCCACGCGGTGAGACCTGGGCAATCTGTATTATTTGGAGCGTAATTACAAATCGTATCACAAGTAACATTGTAATAGAATTATTAATTACGTGACAAGTAAAACTAGCCGATTGGCTGCGATCATCTATCTTCGTTAATCTCTATTCCATCCGTCCAGATTCGATTCTAAATATTGCTCCTACAATTACATTTTATTTCTCCAATAATATTAAAAAAAAGACTCTAATAGCAATCTTGGTGCCATATTTCCCAAACAAATCGCGAACTCCTAAATACGTAGATACCATTAGATGGTAACTTTATATCTGAAACGCGATCGTGATCGGACGTGAACTAGTTTAAAGTGCCATGATGAATCTTATATCGCGAGATCTCGATTCTAGGATTAATTTCATCGATTACTGGACCATGTGGGAGGTCGCTTAACAAGATATTACTACAATTAACCCAGTACCTAGAACACTTCTCCAGCAATACTTCATTCGAGGAGCTGAGAGTCGTTGAAGCGAGACGGAACGTTAACAAGCAAAGACCTCTACCAAAGTCGCACCATCGCCGAACAATGTACCTGCCAGTCCAACTTTATTCGCGATCGCGATCGAACCTCAGTGAACGCGTGAGGATATTATTTCGAGATATTTCGATTCCCGCATTAATTTCATCGATTTCTGGACCGTGGGAGGTCGCTTAACAAGGTTCTACTGCAATTCACCCAGTATCTAGAAGACTTTTTGATCCACTGCTTAGGGATATTTAAAAACGTGCAGTGCTTTATATTTAAAAACATGAGATGGCTATGCGTGTTAGTAGTATCATACGCGAGTGTAGAGTCAGTGTTTTTACGCATCTTGAACTATATAAGAGTCTTTTGATTCGAGCTTTTTGATCGTGAAATTAAAGTGACATATTTGTTTGTGTAATACATTCTATTCGGTACTACTGTCCTTGACTACTGTGAACCTGCCGAAAGAGCTTCCTGTCTGTATAGATAGCTGTAGCGAGCACAGTGACCATGAATACATACTAGTAGTTCTCGTGAACAGTAACATTAAGGCGGGTGCTTCCAAATGTTTAATACAGACAAAAGCAATAAATAAATTTCAAATTCGAGGTCAAAGTTCTAATATCGCGTTTTAAATATTCCAAATAATTTTTCTTTAATTTTACAATCAAAGCTTGATCCTTTGAATACGAGTTACAATTCTCAAGTTTAATTACATTCGAGTCATTAGATTCTCTTAATAAAACGAGACTGGAAGGCATTATAATCCATGCCATTAGCGCCTAAACGAGGCTGCTTTTTTCACATTAAAATTCGGAATTATTATGCGCCCAAAGCGGCTGCTGTTCTTCCGTCTTGTAATTAGGCATCCTTGAACGCCCATAGTGACTGCCGTTTCTTTTCTCATTAAAATTGAAAAGTATTAAACGCCCAAAGGGGCCACTCCTTTTTTCTATCAATGTTCAGAATCATTAAGCGCCCAATGCGGCTGCTAGAAATTTTTCTGAATGTCCGAATTCCGTGGCGCTTGATTTGTAAATTGCGGATTTCAAATGATCTCTGTTTTACCCGTGTTGAATTCTAATTCCTACCACGTGTAGCGTTACAATCTTATTTTAGACTGAATCGATAACGTTGGGTGTGACATGAAGATGGTAAGGGGGCTCGCGAGCCCCCCGAGCGTGTGACACAAAATTACATTGCGTGATGGGTCTATCTTATACTTCGTCTATCATGGTGCTATTACCATTTTAGTATCACATGCAACGTTACCGGGCATGCCTCGAAACAGATTGTAGCACTACACTTGGTAGGAATTGGAATTCAGCACGGGTGAAATTAGATCCTACGAAATCCGCAATTTACAAATGTTTCTGTTACAACAATAATTTATGGCGTTTTCGGACGGTCGCTCTTTCTCGGTGCTGGTGCTGGTCGTGTCGCTTCCGATTGGCTGAGTGTGAACTTTTCCGCTTCCGATTGGCTAAAATTCACACTCAGTGCGCCCCAGTGCGACGGACTGAAAACGCCATTAAAGATCGTTTTATGATCGCATTTCGTCCAACGGAAGAAAAAGGAGAATCGCGAGTACCTATACGAAAACATATTCACTTGTAAACCTTGCTGTTCGATTCGAGTTCATTCACCGCAAACCAAATTTCCAGATAGAAGTGCTTTAAAGTTTTTTAAGAGCGCCTGTTGCTGCGTCATGTATGTATGCGCATACATTAATCGACGTGCGTTACTGAAACTAGCACGTTTCACTTTTCTTACAAAAAGTAGCACGTTTCGGTTTGCCACGAAAAGAAGCACGTTCCATCCTTTTTGACGAATATTAGCACGTAACAAATAATAACAAATAATCATACTTATAACGACAGAAGTGATGCGAACATAGTATCATAGACTCAAGGAATTGGAACTTGGTATATTTCAGTAAGGTGCCAGCAAAAAGGACTTTGATATTTTTAAAAATCCCCTCAGTTCCAGCATCTTTCTGAAATATTCCAAGTTCCACTTATCCTTCGAACTTAAGGGGTCATGTACGTTTCTCGGCGTTAAAACGTGGTCAATGTTTGGGAGTAATTCAGGGATAAACTATTAGTCCGATTGGTTTAATTCTTTTTGTGTTTTATAGGTATACGTTTATAGATTATAACACAGGTATGAGAATTCCAAAATTTTAAAAAACGTGGCGTTCGCGGGCAGTGGCGTAGAACATGTTTTCTGGCGCCGCCCAAAACGGTGGGCATGATTCAGCCCGTACGAGTGGTCTGAAATAAAAATCACCGATTTTTTAACAATCTGTGGGATCATAGTTATCGTGTGTAGGCGCCATTTTTTCGAAAAAAAAATTGCGGAAATGGTAGCACTTTGAAGAAAAGGGTCGTAATTTTCGCTATAAAACTCGTACGTTTTTGCTTGTTATTAAAAAATGGTTCAATTTAATTGAAAAAGCTCACGTCACACGATAACGAATCTTATGTAGAATATGTGTGTAAATGATGAAGTTAATCGGATGAACGGTGAGGCAGTTATCATGCCCACCGTTTTGAAAAATGCTATTTCGAAAAAAATCCACATTTTTAAAAAATTTCCAATTCTCATACCTGAGGTATATAACTATAGGTATATAAACATATGCCTGTAAAACACAAAAAGAATTAAACCAATGGGATTAACAGTTTATCCCTGAATCACTTGCAAACATTGACTACGTTTCAGGGCTGAGAAACGTATATGACCCCTTAACGCTGCACTCGTATTCTGGGGTAAGAATAATCGAACAACGCTTGATAATATCACAAATCTTTATTTCATATGGAAGTTACAGACATTTCAAGTTACATTTATTCTTACATTCTATTAACCCGGGAGTAGGCGCGCGTCGGTCATTTCGACCGATGATTTCGTATTTTTGACACATAATCCATAGCGTTCGACTGTTTACTTTTTCCGTGGAGTTATTCTCATTTGAAGGAGGTCTCGATTTGTTTATGTTGCAGAGCAACAGTTAGTGCACTCGTGTAGATTTTAAAACACACATTGTTACACGTCGGTCTTTTCGACCATGGCGCGCCTGCTAACGTTAGTCTCATTTCGTCTGTCGCATACAACGCGTACTGTGTGGCAAGCATGGCTGATTCTAATTTCCGAGATTTCTTATTGAATGAAAACATTGAAGACGAGGTCAGTGATTCCGTAGATGATGCTGATTATGTTATACAATCCGATCATGATACAGATTCGGAAATTGATTGTGCGGATATAGAGATATCAGATGTAGAGGAGGCATGTACCTTGAGTGACGGAAACGTAAGTATTTATTATTTATTTTCAAGATGCAATTTCTAATCTGGCGAAAATATAAAAATTGAATACGTTTATAAAATCATAAATTTACAAGAATACTTTCTTAAAAAAAATATAAATATAAAATATATTAGATAATTGCTATTATGAAAAAGTAAAAAATTAAGTGATAAATTCAAATTAATAAACAGACAATATAATTTTATATTTTGCATTCGCATAAATTTTTATATAACATTTTATTTTTAAAATCAATTACGATGTATCATTTGAATAGAAATAAATTTTCCAGAACTCCACAATCCATTACATTGGCAAAGATAAAACAACAATATGGTCTAAAATACCACCTAGGAACAAGAGTAAATCTAAAAAACATAATGTTGTCAATAAACGTCAAGGCGTAAGACCTACTGCTAAAAATTCTAAAACGGCCATTGATGCGTGGAGACTTTTTTTATCTAACGATATGATTGAAAAGATAGTTCTGTATGCTAATAATCTTATTATTTTAGTCATTTTGTTAAGTTATTTCTCTTTACATTATCATCGGTCGAAATGACCGACGCGCGCCTACTCCCGGGTAAAGTATTTCAAGTTGAAGAAATTCTGATATCTAACTAGAATGTTTGACAATCGCAGCCATCGGCTCGGTTTTCACCGATTACCAGGTTTCACCGCGAGGAGGTTGCTGCGTTTCGAGACCCGAAGGGAGATGGATGGAACTTTGATTCAGAATACGAAGTCATGTAACAGCGCGTGGCGTGCCACGCCGCGGTATTCGTGTTGATCGATAAAAGGTTCGGATCTGTTGATGTTCTACATCACTCTCGCGTTGTTTTTCCTTCGACGGGCACGCGATTTCGAGACCACAACGATCTTCTGCATTTTTCAACGAGCCAATCGCGTCGAATGGATGCAACGCCACCGGCGCGGGCGTTCTATAAATCGTAACGACGGTCACGGAATTCGCTCTACGAGCATGAAGTAATAATCCATTGCGATATGTATCGCAGATAATTTGTTACACGTTCCGTTCGAGCGTTGTTGTTGTCGAATCAGGACAGTTCGTGTCTGGATTCCTGATCGATTCGATTAACCGGCGTTTGTTAATGCAACTCGACTCCTACGCATTCCCTTCACGCGCCAGCGTAACGCCGTGTTCCCCTGTGCTCGTATGTAAGTACACGCTTTACACTGTAATAAAGCATACCATCGATACCGCGCAACGCGTTTAGGGAATCGGATTTTCTGGCCGCACCTACCCCCGCGACACGGTATGTGGATGCGCCCCCTTCGCATTGCATTACACGATACACGTGAATGTGATTCAGTATTGTTGCAAAGTTATCCTGTTACTTTGTCCCATCGCGCCGTGGCACATGCATGCGTATAATGCGGCACACCGTTGCGAGATACACGTGTATCCGCGCGCTATTTATCGTAGGACCAGCTTAGAGGTAGTTACGACTAATTAGCGCGCGCCAAATGCCTTTCTAAAATCATGACCAATGCTGGAAAACGCGTAAGCCGATGCGCTTGCCCAATTAACAATTTAAATCTAACAAATCCGTGCCCGATATAGTACGCGCTACGTAATTTCAACGAACGTATCAATTTGTTGGCCGTATCCGAACTAATTACCCGCGGATATTGTCGAGAAATGATTAATTTCGATGTTTTTTGAAGACCACCCGCGGGATGTTGTAATGATTATCGAGGGCAAAGTGACTTTCGCCACTGCTTGTGTGGGGCCGGCGCTTTATGATAAACTTCAGTTCTCAATAAAGCGCGCAGCTTTCGCGGTGCAGTAAATTGTCCTTATAGCGATGGAGATAATTCAACGTCGATCAATGATGAATAGACGTCATAACGTAGCGGCCGGTTCTCTCATTCAGATAGGAATCTAGGAATATAGTAATGGAATGTGACGCATGCACAATTAATGGGCTTCATGTAACACAGAGTTTCGATATTGTCGTTGCCATCGTGTCCACATTAACGAGGCAAGCTGGCCAGCAAATCAATACGATCGCGACCGCCGGCGGATTTTACGTTCCTTAGGGGCCTAGGTACGCCGAGCAGTTCAGAAATTGTGAAACGGAATGTCAGCGGTTCGTGTCTTACAATTAACGGGTATTGAACATTCGGGCGATTACTCAATTAAAATTACCACGCCTTTATGCGCAAGTGGGCGTACTCATTTACAATACCATTTTGCAATTTGCAGGCGATTAATGGAGAGTGTGTTTAATGCTGTAAAACTATGACACTGGGATCTTGCCTGTCACATCTGATATTCTTGTGCTCCGGTTTGTGATCTAACTTGGTCCGTCTTGTTTGCCTCAATCGATATCTATCGTTCGCAACGAAGTCGTGGAAACGGTTCACTGTGATTTCTGGCCAGGGTATCGCTAATCGTTCTTAGCTGAGCGGAGATCACTATTCGAAGCACTAGTAGTGTCAGGGAAGATTCTCGTGGTAAGGATTGCGTTGATGACCGAAATATCCGTGCGTGGGTTTAAAGGGAGCCCCGGGGAGCTCATAAAGGTTCGATAGAGACAGGGAACAATTCAATTATGATGAAATAGATTCGAGTGACTTTAGACCTATCCTGGCGCCGTGGTATGTATCTGGGATTGTGTTAGCAATTCCGTATGGGTCAGGGAGGATTTGTGTGGTTTGGATGTAGGCCAGGCAGGACAGAGTTACCCCTGGCGGTTTATTTTTCGAAGCCAGTTCAATTGGATTCTCTGGTATATAAATACATTAAGGTGTTTTAAGTCTGGAAGTGTCAAAGTATCTCCTGCCGCGCGATAGAGCACAGCCACGAGGTGCACGTGACGCTCGCGCGACACTTGTACGTTGCAGACAAACCGCAGGGCAATATTGCATGCAACCGCTGGTAATCGAATTACTAAATAAAGCTGCAACAATACGGTCACACCATTCAACGAAAAGGCAACGTATCACAATGGAACCCAGGGAAATCAGCGGAAGAAACTTCGTTGGCAAAGTTTCGTCAAGTTGGATGAAGAAAATGAACGAAGCCCGGTTTCCATCACGAGTTTCAGTCTCGCGGAAGACCACTTGGAACATGCTCCGAATATTAATCAATTTCTTTGTCTAACTTTCCGCCCGTAATTCCTCGTAACGTCAAACGTAGGTTCCATTATGAATACCATTCCAACATACTTTTTTTCATATTTTTCTTATTTTTAATTGGAAGGCAAGGAGTATCCATGCGCCCCTAAATTCAATACATGTTTCGCGATGTAAGTATTTGATAACGCCACTCGATATGAAATACTACATAATTTAATTACCTCGCTGAGGAATATTCTCGATTCTCTCTTCGCGACAGACCAGAATGTTCTAGAGAACTGATGTTGGATTTGTTTTATGCGGCACGCTTGCATAGCACGTTTATAACGCGACACGCGTACGGTCCGATGTAAGCGGGCAGTTTGGGGTAAAAATAGACAGGAATAAGACGTCTCCGAGTGACAGTCGGGGGACAAGGGGAACGTTTGTGTGTTACGTCATCCTTGCACTTAGGGGCGGCAGACGTGGGCGAGTGATCAGATGTCGGGGCAGGAGTTGAGAGAGGATCCCGGTAAAATGGTTTTCGTGTGATGCCTGAAACGAGTAAGGCGACCACCGACACGACGCATTGAAAGCGAGCCACAAAAGTTCCGCTTTTCTTCGACCGTGCACCGACTACTTTTCAGAAATATATTTTCCTCGGCTCGTGCCGCGCGGTTCGACTTGCCTGTTATATGGCTGGCGATGTATTTATATACAGAGCTCACATAGGAACTATATTCGGTCGGATGGTGATTGTCTATGGGCCGCGGAATTATAAGAACCGCGAATAGACTGGAGCAGAGAATTGGAAAAGAACTTGCGAGGCAATGTTTTATATTACATATTGATCAGCGGTATGAATTATTAATTACCGACTGATCAAACGTTAAGAAAGTCGTTCATATTTCATATATGTAAATCTGAAATGGAGTAAGGGGATATGGGAAGTGTATATCGAGAAGTGCAGGGTATAGCATATCATTTACTGATAACAGGGCGGGATGGAAGTTTATTTATAACCTCGGCTATTAAATTAGCCTACATAGCGTCGGCAGTGTTCTCTGATGAGAGATTAATTTATCGAAAGTGTATTACATAATCCACTCTACTTATATGAAATATCCTATCCGACGCATAAATGTTTATTTTCGATTCGTTACCTGTTGCCGCTGTCGTAGCATTTACGAGATTCGTTTATTTGTTCATTCGGAAATGGAACATGAAGCTTCAATAGTTATAGCTATCGGTGTAGAAGCTATACATATACATAGATTTAGTGGTTGCTGGACCCGAGCGTGCATAGAATGCACCGGCGAGTAGCATAGCCGCGGAGGAAGGGAAACGAATTTACAGTAGTACAAGTCAGCATTCGATGCGCCTGCTAGCTGGGGAGTAACGACCCCTCCACTGAAACTTCGCTATCGCAGATCAGCCTGTTTCGACTGTAGATGCCAGATAATTAAGATTCGAAGCTCAAGCAGAAAGTAGGGCGCAGCGTAAAAAGGTTGTTTCCAAAGGAGATTATCATCGAACTTTGTAGCACGATTACGCCCCAGGAGCATTATTAGTCTGCCGAATGATGTATCGCTCTATTTCTGATACAATTCGCAAGAACTGAAAATCCCCGGCATTGCGTGTCCCCCGACTCGTTCAACTTCCCATTACGACCGTTTCTCACGCGAGCGCGAACGCTTATCCCGACGAACCAATTTTCTATCCAAAATGCGCGCGTTCCCAGTACACCGAGCCTAAAACGTTATCGATTCCGCGTAAGAAGTATACTCAAAGGCGAGTATGTAAACCAGAATAGCCTCGCTTTTAACGCACAATTTCGTATTAATGTTCTCTCGACTCTCTAGTTAATCTCGTTGGCGCATACGAAGGAACTCCTCTTCGCACAGATTCGAGGCGTCTTAAGCTGATTTCATAACGTTGTGGAATTAATTGAAAGGCGATGGGAAACCGCTCAAACGCCTTTTCCTCGAATCTTGATGCCGCGCACGGGGATATAGCGGCGGTGCTATTGCTCGTTGCATTCGTACGGCAGAATAAACGGACCCGCTGGAGCGTAAAGCGAAGAAACGAACCCATTAAAGATACAGATTCGGAGCTGTGGCGTGCGCCCCGTTTAATCAATTTCTCGTGTAACGTTCCACGTGGGGATTCCTGTGGGCGAAAGGCGTTTAAACTCTATCTGGCACGATGCCTATCGCAATAATTAACAGCGCGTAGAACGCGGCTGCGTATTGCATCGCCGACAAAGGGGAGAGCAGAAGAAATCGTAAAGGAATTCGGGGTCTGGCTCGCGGCGCGAGAGGCGCGAAAGGGTCGGGAGAAGGGAGGCTCGTGGCAGGGCCTGGAAAGGGGCATCAATCGAGCGCGTAATCGCGGACAGAAACGTCGAATTAGAAATGAGGAAACAATCGAAGCGAAATGCACGGCAGTTCCGCGAGGACAGCCGAAAGGGGTGGCTGATTCGTGGTTGTTCGCCGAAACGATCGGCCGCGGTCGGCGAGGCTCGCGCGCCTTCGCCCTTATTCAGCGCCGGCGCCATGCCACCCGCTTGACGTAGCAAGATGGCGGCGGCGTGTCGGAGGCGTCTCCGTCCGCACAGTGCTCGACGTCGAGCAGTCCGCGTACGTTCGCAACAACGTTTCACCGCACCGATGTGGTAGCACATCCGGAACACCGCGTCCACGGTGCAGTGACCGTTTTCCGTATCGTAGATCGAGGCTCAGAGATACGGGGCGTGCAAGGGCAGGACGGGACGTCGCGTCGTGGCGATCAGTGCGAGTACGGGTTTACACGTAGCGAGCAGTGGTGAAACTCGGTGGTCCGGTTCGCGACGTTTCCCGTTCAATTTCTCTCGTGGTGCGCGTTACCGTCACCCACCCCCTCGTGTCCCCTCGCGCCCTCGTTCATCGCTCTTCCTCCTATCCTTTTCCCTCCGTTTTTCTATCCTCGTTTCTTTCTCTACCTCACCCTCTGGTTCTGCACCCCTTCCCTCCTCGTCCTGCCTCTCGCTCAACCAGTCCCTCGCTAGCTCGACCCGTGCACGTACCAGAGCACGTAGAGCTTGGCGCGTCCCTTATTTCGCTCTTTCCCCCCCACGGTTCCGTTTCGTTCCGTGCCCGTTCCGCGTTCCCCTGGCCGGGCCTCTGATAGCGGTGAAATGCTCGTAACCGGTGGTGGCTCGCGGCGGCTGCAAGGACGAGGCGGGTGTCGTTGGTCTACGGTTCCTTGACGAGCACGGGGTACGTGCGAACCGGCGCATGCACTGCAGCCCCTGCTACTATGATAATAACGAGAAAGGTGGCACGGTGGGCGCTCCTCCTGAAGCGAGAGGCGCTCGGCCGAACCTACGGTGCACAAAAGAGGTCCGAACAAGCACCCAGCGGTGCCACGGCGATGCTGCCTCGCTCCACCGGCCGGGTAGATGACAACATCCACACCGACAACGACACCGACACCGTGCTGGCCACCGACCCTCAGAGGACCAGCAGCCGCGTCGCGTTGCCGCTGCCGTTCCCGTTCCCGTACTACCACCACCACTACTATCGCCCCTGCTACCCTCGTGCTGCTGGTATCGCCGCCACGCTGTTAACCTCAGACCGCTGCACGTTCACCGACCAGGTTCGCCGCGAGCAGGACGACACTTGGCCCCTGGCAATCGCGAGGATCGACGAGACGCCAGCGAACCCGACCGACAGTCCAATAGCGCGAGCAGCAGCAGCAGCAGAAGCAGCATCGACCGAGTTGAATGCCGAGGAGCAACAGGAGGAGCTAGACGGCGAGCAGGGACAGGAGAGCGTGGCGACAGGTGCAGAGGACGAGGCAACGGTTCCCGAGAACGTGGACAGTAACCGCCTTAGCCGGCAGAACGTGCGAGGAGCACGGCGATTTTGCGCGTGACCAACAGCCCCTCGCTGTTACGAGTCCGATTCGCACGGTAACCGCCGGTTACCTGTGACGACGGGTCACGGATAGAACGGAACCCCTCGTGGATAACAGTGAACGCGACACAGAAAAACCACAAACATACCCCCCCCCCCCCCACACACACACACACGTAGCATAGAGCACGGCTAAGTAATTAGTCGTTTGCCATCGGTCAGACCCGGCGAGATTCTATCGGGCTCCTATATACTCAGAGTGCCGGGTGTTACGGAACCAAGTACGCGCGTGATCTCGGTGTGGTGGGTGGCCAGTGGGCCGAACGGAGTGCGCGTACGTACGGGAGCCGTGAATTGATGCGCTCGGGTCGGGCCTGACGGAGCCCCAGGGCTGGCGAGTACGCGCGACACTCGCCGGTGCCGAGCGAATATAAAAGGGACAGAAGCGTCGCGCGAGTGGCTCGCCTAGATATACACGTATAGAGGGTGAGGAGAGGTATCTTTCTCGTTGTTTACGGTGCACGCGTGCCGGCGCGACCACGGAGACACTCGTTGCGAGAAAGGACACGCTTGTGGCGCAACGTAGTCCAGCAAACAAGGGAAATAGAGAAATAACAAGAGCCAAGAAACGGGGAGAAGCGTTGATATCGACTGCCCGTTCCATTCGTACTCCTGCTCTGAAATTTCCATTCGTGTAGCGCCATATCGCGACACATATAGTATACATATTGTACCTTTCTCTGTCTCTCTCTTTCTTTCTCTCTCTCTTTCTCCCTCTACTTGTCTCTTTCTCTTTCTCTATAATATTTACATATATATATATATATACTTATTAAACACAGCCATACATACATATATATATACATATATGCACGTATAAACACACACGCGTGTCTCTCTCGCATTCACACGCCATATACGTGGCTACCAGGCGCACAGTGCGAACGAAAATTAATAATATATCGGTGCGGAAAGGGGCCTGTACGACATATACGCGAGTGTGCTCCTTCGATCCGGCGTCTCCCTCGTTATATAGCTGCATCACTTTCCTACGGATCTCCACGCCGCGCCACGCCGCGCCGCGTCAAGTGCCCGCTCGGCCAATTAAGCGAAACTCTCAACGTTAAGCCGATCTAACCGAACATCTTCGAACATGTCGCTGCTCAGCGTTACGGGTGAGTCTTTATATTGTCTACTTATGTACATCACGCGTTATTCGAGGCGTGTTCGAGGCGACGAAACCAGAGCAGAAACCTCCTTCGGACGAAATTTCTGTTGCTCGGTAGACGCGATTTGAAGAGTTTCCCATTAGCGGAAGTATAAGAGTATGGATGGTGGAGAAGAAGCATCCCTTTGAAGTAGAATTGATATAATTAAACTTAACTATACCATATAAGTATAACTGTATACTTAACTATTTTTACTGCGATGGCAAGTTTAGGTTTATTAAAGCTGGCAATGAAATCGATAACAGATTCCTAACTCTTGATCCGCCTGTCGTTAGTGAGGAAAGATTGAAAGGGACGCGATCGCTAATGGGAGGTCATCCTGGTACTATTAAGGATGTAATTTTACGATGAACTTTAAAGGTTAGCGTTATCGCGTGGGCATTCGCCGCAATTGTATTTCCGAGTAATGTTGTCGGTGTTAATTAGAGTATTTTGTTCCGGGCCGGTTTGCGCGAAATCTTCTGGAAGGCCGTGAAATACAGTTATAGAGCCCCGGCGATAAAGTAAAGTTAGAGCAGCGTGCAGGGATGGCCGCCTCGAAACGGCTCGAATATTTCACGGCGCCCTCGTCAGATTTAAAACTTCTTCCTGTTTTTGAATAAGCTGTTCGCGGATACCGAGCAGTCGGTGCGCCTGCAGGAGTGCAGAAATATTTAAAGCGCGGGGCGGTAGTAGGCGAAAGCAAAGTTTTCTAAGACGCGTGGACAGAATGTTAAATAGGACGCGGAGTTGCGAAACGACTGCACATCTTAACACTGGCAAGCAATATTTTAGGACACATAGAAATTCGAGTTCCCGCTGCTGCGAAATTTTCATTTTTCTTCTCCACGAACAGCAGCTTTTTTTCATCAGCATCTTTCTGCCCTTTTTGTGCCTCGTATTCGTAACGGTTCTTGACATGCATTTCGTAATCCCACATTCTGCTTCTCTTACGTAAAATGTACAGGTATTGTGTTTTATATGTATAATTGGATTGAATTACTACATTTTCCTGATATTAAACAACGTTAATTAAGAGATCTGTAAAGCGAAAAGTAATATACTTTGAAGATTGTAATTTAATTCGTTATTACGTTGAAGGCATACTGGTTCTCTGTTGGAGAATTACAAGAGCGAAGTTTACAAGGAAAGAATCCACTGCCAGTGCCTGAGCGACGTGTTTATTCGCCTGAGAGACCAATCTGATATCTCAAAGCAGAATTTCGAGCTTAGAATCAGTTTAATACTAAATGTTATTGAACTCGTGCTGAATCGACTGAGAATTGAAACTGGCTTGATTAGGAGATTGCGTAGGGTTTTTAAGGCTAGATATTCGAATAGGGATGAGCATGGCTACGATGGCACAGGAAATCTCCGGTTGTAATAGAAATGTTTATCTTGGGATGAAATATTTAGCTAAATGGAATTGGTGTGGTATGATATATAAACTGGAGGCACGAAGGAATGGTATTTTGAGGAAAGTTATCTTTCGTGTGTGAAGTCGTTTCTACGAATGCGTTAGATGATCTTCTATAATGCAGCTGACAGTATGCTGGATAGTACTTCTTACGTACTATGTCTATGTACAAGCGAGGTTTACATTTAAAGCAGCAGCTACGCAGCTTTTCTGTCAATATTTCTCTCTGCTCTGTAACTTCCATTTATCCTTATCTACTCATTTTCCTTTGTTGAGCTCCGCGAACGAGTTCTACTTAGAAAAACACTTTTCGCGTGAATAGATTACACATCGAGATAGGTGCCGCCACTTCCTAGCAAATGAAAGAGGCACGGAACGTAAAGCAAATTTGTTCGACCGTCGAGTATATTCGCCTTTATTTTTCGCGCAACCGATGGGGTTATAGCTACAGGTAGATGGTGGATTAGAAACAGAAAAGGGGAAACGTAGAAACTTTTTAACAGCTCAATGGTTTCTCTGCTGTATCGTAAGACATTTTTATTTAATCGCGCGGATTATTTCTGAAGTTCAAATTACGCGCGGAGCTGTTCCACGCAGCAATTACGAAAATGACCAAAGTTGAGAATTGCATTTCGGACGGCGAGCGCTCGTAAGGTAGATAGAATGTCTTTTTTATTGGAAAACGATTCGAAGACGGTGGATACGGTGGAGCTGGACGTAGTGTTAAGAGTCGTCGTGATAATTTCATTGGTATCGAGTAGCACGATTAGGTTTGGCCCTCTTTTATTTTAGTAGCCAAACGTCAGGGCATGTTCTCCTGTATTCGATTACCTACCCAATAGAGTCTAATCGATGGTTAACCTTTGCACTAATTATTAATCCTATTCCTCTTACTAAACTAACTTCCATTGTCTTGTTTGGTTAAGAATACATCTGGCTGGCTGAATTTTCCCATTGACACTATATTTTTATTTTCCCCACAAAGTCATAGAAGAATTCCGTTCCCCAATATTTATACGGTTAGCGAAGCGTCTGGGATTTTCTCTCTATTCCGACTTTTGTGCTCCAAGCTCGCATGGCCTGGCTATTGAACGATTTAACCGAGTAGTATAAACGACCAAGAGAAGAGTTGCTTGAAAAGATATTTCTGGGTTAGGCTGGCTCGACCGTTGACCACTATCGATACTCTCTAATGTGTCTTTTGAAATCCCCTAGCCATTGAGTTCATGTCCTGTGAACGCTAAAGTTCATCGATCTTATTCACACACTACCATATACATGTATACGTATCGAGGTGCGTTCTTTCATCATAAATTCTTTGTCGAATGGTGCACAGAACAGTGACTCTTCAGACTGTCCTCCTCACCTCTACAATCGTCCCATCCAAGGAAGTTTTCACGGTGCCCCTAACGAGCTCCCAACGAAGTCCACTGTTCGCCACAATCCTCAAACAGTTTACAGTGAACGCGTCCCTCGAATCACAGCGCGAGCAATGAGATCAAAACTGTCCCCATCCGTTTAACTAGGCGTGAAGTGTCAATGGTGACGACAGTAAACCCCGATCGATGAAATTCTCGGTACCGGCGTCCACGGTTTGCCCGGAAAAATCAATGTGCGAGCGATGTGCCTGTAACGAGGCATCCCGGTAGCAATCCTTTCCACAAACGGAACAAGGCTGAATGGCAAGAAGGTATTGACCAGAGTAATAACGGGTAGCAATTCTCGATGCTTATTTTATCGCTGTCCCATATCTAGTCATAAATATCGTCGGAACCCCTTCCCTCCCCGGAACTCATCCTGTTCATCTAGGCACGTAGACGCACGTGCACGGATCGCGTAGGTGTGTTCAGGTGGTAACGTTCCTCTGGCCAACGGTATGCAGTCGGTGGGTACACTGATAACAAAGCGTATGAGTGTTCGTCGTCTATGTCTACGGGGTAGCAAACGAGAGAGAAAGAGAGAGAGAGAGGGGAGGGGGAGAGAGAGAGAGAGAGCGAGAGAGAGAGAGAGAGAGAGAGAGAGAGGGAGAGAGAGCGAGCGTAGTGCAACGGTTGACCTCGGTACACGGGGTCATTCCCTTCTTCAACCACCGCCAACCCCCACTGCCTCCGGTTCTACCGTTCACCTACCCTCCCTACTACTGCCTCGCCACCCCTTCTCGGATCCTCCCCGTATCCTCCACCAACGCTACCATCACGACCACGCAACTCCCGGCTCTCTCCTCTCGGCTGCTTGCTTGCTTGCTTGCTTGCCCGGCCAGCGATGTAGCTACGAGGTGCTACGGGAACGTAAACTCCTGTGCATACGCTGGCTGACAAGGACGATCTCGAGCGAACCTCCACCTAGATCTTCCTTTGCCTGTCAGCCCAGAAGACAGGTAATAACTTACGGGGTGTTTGATTTATGGTAATGTTGATAGGGACGGGTTCAAGCGCGTATCGAATGGCCCGGCACGGCTCGTCGCGAATCGAGCCAATGACGTTGCCATTAGGCTTAGAGGAGTATGATTTGCGAAGAGCATTGGTACACGGCGGAACGTTAGAAGTCGTCTCCCTGTCAAGCCGTAGTAGATTATACCAAGGAACAGGTGATTTCTTTCTCTATCGATCCTCTTGGAATAGATGTGAAAACAGCGTGGATAAGTCGGGAAAGATTAATAGGCGAATCCTTCGGGTCTCACAGTTCTGGAGATTACACGGATGAAATTTAAATGTAACTAGAATTTATGTCGGACTGGATATGCATCGTGCCGGTGACTAGGGCTCGCGTGGCGGCTTTATTTATTTGCCAGCGTTGTATTGACAATCGAAATGGGTCGACCGATTCGGTGAAAAATCGATGCCTCGCTCCTTCGCGACTGCTACCCGAGGATATCGTCTCGCGCCGCGTGAGGCAGTCAGAAATCACGGATTATTGCCGGAGTGGATCGATCCTCTGAAATATTCACGATAGAATCGAGCGGTATCGATCGAGAATCGAAGATCACGGTGTCGAGTGTAGGTATTCGTGGGTGTATATTTTTGACTCGCCACGGCGATCCAGGTTATTCGGGTCACCTCGAAATCCAAATACGCCGAGGGAAACGAGACTAATAAACGGAATGCTTTCGCGCCGCCTCTGATTACGAGCGCCTTGCGAGTTATTATAAAAATGAAAGTACCTACAGAAAATGGGACACTCTGTAGTAGATTTTCTTAGAGAAGGGCGGGAACAGGCGGCCCGTTAACTCATTCGTGATCATGTAAGTGCGAATTCCTGCAGTTTCCGTCACAAAAGACCTGGCGGACGCGACAATGGCGGCCTCGAGAAATCTCAGGGGGGAGGGGGGGGGGGAGGTGAGGAACAGAATAGAAAGAGTCCCCGCGATAACGACATGTTATTAAAAAAAGAAAAAGGAAAAAGGGAAAAGTAACTTGTCGTTTGGTTTTACCAGGCTTTGAGCTCTCGTTCCTGATTGATCTTCCATATATGCAGCCGCTGTATTACCTATCATTAAAATTCCGCGTAGGTATATTCACAGGATTACGCAGAAACGGATGAGTACTATGTTCAAGAGTAGGTATATTAATATTTGGCTGACGCTTTGTTCTGTGGATAACTCTGCCTTTGATAAAGAATTCACGTGCTCGGAGGGTGGTTTTTACGTCGCTCTGTGTACATATCTCTAAAGTGAATGCGTGGACAGCAGTGACGTTAGAGCGTTGTTTTATGAATATCGTTTGAAATATACCTACCAGGCAATTTGCTAGGCGTTACATGTATCGAGTAGAAAGAAGGATGATACGGGAAAAGAGTCCAGCTACTGTTTACTCGATCTATTATACATATACCTTTTACTCTTTTCTCCCTCATGCTTCATCTTTCTTCCTCGTCTTTGTTGTATACTCAAAGGATTCGCGCTCGCAAATACCCCCGCGCTCCAGCTTTTTCTTCTCCATTCGCTGCGTATAATATTTTCAATGACAATGTCCCTGCCAGAGACCTACTTTTTGCAACTCGCACTTAGAAAGGGAACACAACGTTGCATTTGAACGCCGCGTTTTTCACCATGTCGTGGAAATGTGTCATCGTTAATGGAGATGCATCGCCTACAATAACGAGGACAATCTATTTTGCACTCGTAAAGGCCGGCCAAACTTTATTTCGGACGGACTTTGCGCGGAATCGTCATCGCGGAATTTCCATTCACGAACGCTCCGGTAGATCTGGAACGATTGGGGAACAATGTTACTAGATTCGCAGCATCGCTAGGTGAATATAACTTTCCCTTGTCCTTGTTTAACTCACGAATGAATTAGAAACGATACAGTTCCTTTTCTTAATTCAAATACCTACGCTTCCGCGATGATCGTCCCAATCCTTCCCCCGTAATTTCCAGCCACCACATCTGGCCGACATTTCCCGGTCGGAGTGAGATGATTCTGCAACGTGATTTTCATCGTGAAGTGTAGCTTATTAAAATACGCTATAGTAACTTCTTTGTCGAGGAACGACGACGGGTTTACTCGATATCCGATATCCTCGCTATTTATCGAAGACTTTAATTCCACACGTTCTGCACAATGTGAGTCATAACGGGAATATGAAATTGCATTTGCATGCGAGTTGCGCGGGCCTTGTAAATGTTTCGATCCCGTGAATTTCCCTTGGCGGAGCCTTCACCCTCCGAGAAATGTCGCTTCGACGCCCTGGCATATTATACATACCCCGCTTCTGTTATTTCTTCTCGCTCATCGCGCTTGGACGTCTCAGGTGAGAGGCTCCGTTGCTGAGCCACGATATCCTGCGCTGCTTTAAATTTCACACGTGCAGTGTCTACAGAGGCACTCGCGTGTGCACGGGAGTCTAGTCGGCTGCTAGGCTCCTTCCAAATGAGAATAGGAAACGTTATCGAGCAGGGAAACGGTTCCGCGCTTACCGCTCGTAAACGAAGGTAGATCTTGTCTTTCGTGGCGAGCGATATCTTCCAGGCATTTTCGCTCAGGCTGTGTAGAACGAGACACCCCACCTTGTTCGATTGTTCCCTTCGTCCAGAGTACTTTAAAGATATTATCCTAAATGTAGTACAATTCCATCTCTTCCTGTAAACGGGAATAATTTATACGTGGAATTATTTATGGAAAGTTTTATGCAACGAAAGCTGTTAAGTTTACACTTTCTGCCAGAGTGCGTCCTTATCTGCTATCACTATGACGTCAAGCAGATGTAATGACGGCATACACATAGATTAGAAGTAGATACAGGAGTTTGCTCCAGGATTAGTCAGTCAGGCTCTTCAAAGCGTCCTCTTCTACTCGTATACACCACGACGTACGGTTATTTCCCTTTAGGTTACCCGTCAAGACTTCGTGGATCGTTTCTTCGCTGAGCCACCGCGCTCCGAGGAGGCAGCAAAGGCGACGGGAAGTAGTTTTGCAGGTCAAAAATTCAGCGCGCCGGAAGGTTGGACCTCCTCTTCTCACGCCGGCAACCGCAGCTGGCTCAGACAATATTTTCAAAAAGCTTTCCCGCATCCTTGCCCCTCGTCCCTCGAGGACCTCCTTCAGGTTACTGGCTTCTCTGTAGTCCACTTAGGTTGATTGAAGGGGTGGGCTCGCGCAAGCAAATAGAAGGCGATTTCGAGCGGCTGCCCACTAAAAATAACGATCGGGGCCCGGGTCTAAAGGTTCTGCGCGTCGTACGATTTTGTGCTTGTCTTCGCCGGCGAGCTATCCGGTGGCCGGGCATCGGCGATACCGGCGGGAGCGGTGGACCCGTCCGGAATGAACTTTAGGAACGCTTTGATCTAAGCTGCCGTTGGCACTTTGTGCCCCGTATATCGTTGCCTCGGCGCCGATATATCAGGATGCCCCCGAAAAGGTATGCGCTCTAAATTGAGCAGCCGGTTAATACCGCGTAGATGCACGACAGGTGGTTCGACGAAACTTGGAAATTCCTGCTTTTCGGCCCGGGCGACACGCGAATGCTCCATTCAGGGCATTTTAAAACGCGCCCGGCGCGCGTTCGCCGAATGCCTCGCTCTCCGGCGTTAAATACTTTGTATAATCGGGGAGATCGTTTGAAGCAGCGGGGATAATTCTTGGGGTTCAGAGGCTTGGACAGGAAACTGACTATAGAACAGTACCGTGGAATGTTGGTGGTAGAATTTCACTTGGAAGATTTAGGAGACGAGATGTATCGCATAGTCAGCCTGCCTTAGGACCCTCCCGCTGAAGTCACCGCGCGATGACTTCGTATCTTTCGAACGTATGAACTCGTCGTCGTGCTCGCTTCCCATTCGCATGCTTCGATATCGTCAAACTACGGAAGTAGATTTTGCAGACTGTTCCACGTGGCGAATAATGCCATGCAATTTGCCACGGCCACGATCCTCAAATTGTGCATAAAGTTTAATGGCACGGTGGCTAGGGTTTTTCGTGCCGGGACCATTTTTCTTCGGGGTACGGAAGTCGCACGCAAAACGGACTTTCGCCAGCCGCATAAATATTCATTCCCTGCAAAATTGTCTGTGGAAGCGGTGGTTAGACTCCGCCGAGCATATTATAATTGCGCATACATTTTCATATAAATAAATAAATACATTTCATAAGGTTCCTGGGCTGTACAGATGTAACCGCTTACCCGTTGAACCGGCACAACGCAATTCATCGGAAGAATCGCAGGTGATTAACAAAAAGGGCTGGCTGTGAGTCAGTAATAATTCGTTATATTTCATTCCATGCATAATTGTCAGTCATGCGTCTATGAACGACGGGATACATCTCCATTTTCAAGCGTTCAGAGCCAGATAACTAGGTATCGTGGGGTTTTCAAGCGGAGGGGGTAGGAATCCAATATGAGGATCCTGTGGGAGTTTGTAGCCGCAGGAAGGATCTTCCTTGGTTAAGGATACGAGCATCGTCATTATAAATGGGGTGCTTTGAACCCGCGCAGGGAGCAAGGAGGGTTGGAGGAAAGAAGGAGACGGAGGAAGCAATAGCTTGACTGTCACCAGACAGCGGAGTATGGATTCTCTCGTTCCTTTTTCTCTCCTTTCCGTACATCTCTCGACCCTCTCTACCTCCCCTCCTTCTCATCCGGCCCTCCGCTTCCCTCTGCCTTTCTATTTATTTCCGATAAACGGGGAAAATCCATGACGCGCAGAAATCAGGATCCTTGAAAGGAAATTTCAACGACGCGTTCGCCAGCGTGTTTGAATATTGGAATAGTATTATTAAAAAGCATAGGGGCGTTAATCTAGCCTCAAATTAATATTTTGCTGGAGCCAGAGATTTCTGTGTCTAACACTATCCATGATAAAGATGCAAGATGCGTTTAAAATACACCATTAACCCCTCAGCGACTACCTCAGTATCTACGGACCCTAAAGCCGTATTTTTTATACCGCTCGCGAAAACAGCGGAGGTTTTCGTTCCGAGGACCCGTGCCGCAGGGTCAGTTTTTCGATTCAAGGGTCGATCGTTGAGGGGTTAATTCTCTGGATGGACCTGAAGTAGAATCGAGAGACATTTCTCCACTTGCCTGCCCGATACATTTATTAGCAGTCGCGCATGTATTCCCCTAGTTCTGCCGGAATCACAGAGCAACGAGTTTCCACCATCCACGGCTTTTGCCGTCGACACGTAGGTATAAGGTTTTCGAAAAGGTCGACGCCACATACGAGGCGAGCAGAGGAAAGCGTAACGGCGTTCCCTTATCTCCGCCTATCAGCGCCGATCCATCTATTCAGCTTGTTCCGTGAAACACGTCCACCACGTCATCCGCCCTCGCAGTTCCGTAGCTACGTAGGACGTGTAATTTTCGCGTGGCCGTGTCGATGCACGTGGAGCAACTACGCTGACGGTTATTGGTTTTATGGGGCAGCTGGCAATCGAAAATTCCGTGAGCGAAGAGAGCAACGTAGGCGGCCGAGTTCACGTGCCGGCAAGGGGGGTTAATTACGCGCGAAAACAATATTATCGAACGAATTATCGGACAGGAGAGAGAAATTCCGTTAAGTGCAGGCCCGACGGGGCCGCTCATTACCAGCCTCCTCCGCTGTAAATGTACTTGCACGGTATAAATTATTTAGGCGGGCGGCCAATTGCCCAGATTCAAGGGGACCTCAGCTCCCCCTTTAAAATTTTATTCACCGTCCCTCTCGTGCCGGTTTAATCGCTTTACCGTGCGCTGGTTTGACCGAGATTTTGACTCGTCGTCGAGATGCTTCCTTCTTCGCTTCTCGGCCTCCCTCTGGTTCAAAGGAATTGTACAAGCTTCAACCGTAGGATCGGGGCGTAACGATTAAAGATACGAGAAGGGTGGACGAGCGAAATCCGATGGTTTACAGTGCTCCAGTTTTTGTTACGTTATCGTTATGGATTTATGTAGCCGCGTGCAGTTGCGATGCTGCTAGGTAGCTGTTCCCTTTTAATGGAACTCTATATTTTATTGTTTCGCGTGGTTCCGCGCGATTTGAAGTTCCTCTGCGCATTATTCTCCTGAAAATGCAGTTGTATGCGTCAAGAGTGGAAAGATAACGGGAAAGAAATTCTTGGCGAAGGAGGAAGGTATAAATTACGCTTTGGGCTAGTTTGCAGATTATTCGGTGTTACGGTCCGATCTTGTAATTACTTTTGCTCTTGTTATCAGCGGGCTTCCCAGCGCTAAGTACTTGCATAATTTCCCGTGGTAATAGGCCACAGCTTATTACCACAATATACGCAGGACTTTGGGGAGCTTTTGGAATATTTATTGCGTTCTGGCGTGAAATGTTTATTGTGCTTAAGTCAGGCCATCGAGTCGAAAGATGCGCTGAACATTTTATGGCTCGATAATCTTCTTCCTTCGCTGCACATGCCCGCAGTGTATCCTTATCGCGTAGGGAGAGTCGTGCAGTACCGACCGGTCTAAGTTTTTTGGTTATATCTTCGGCTAGAGTCGATAAAAATCAAAAATTCAAAAACGTGTTTGTAGTATAGATGGAACTTAATAAGAGGAGGAAAATTATTTTTGTGAAATTTAATAATAAGAGTTGATAATTCGCAAAAGTAAAAACGTTGTAATTTCTAGGAAACGAAAAAGTGTCGTCCAGTACCGACCAACTGTTAAATTAGTAGATTTTTAAGTCTAAATGACTAACAATGTTAATAAAAAGACATTTAATTATTCCAATAGAAAATTTTTTCAAATTTTATTAGTACAAACATCGTAAGTAAAATAATTAATATTTTCCTGATCTGTGCATTCGACGTGTGCCCAACCTTCACATTCGATACACTGCACCCCAATCTTCGTCAAATGATTCCTTGCAAATAACACAGTGGGTAACTTCCTTATTAATTCCTAGCTTCCTGTTTGGTCGGTTATCACACCTATCCTTATTTACTTTATCCCCTAATTTTCTTCTTTTCAAGTTTTTTTGAGGTTTCCTTAATTGTCTTTTAGCTTTTCTTTTCTCTGCTTCTTTTACACTTTTGTTTCTTTCGCTTTTCTTTAATTCTCTATTAGCTTTGTTGGTCGGTACTGCACGACAGTCGGATGGTCGGTACTGTACGACAAACATGTAGGAACATTTTAGATCATGGTATATTATATATCAAAAAATAATGAAAAACTAGGGCGTTTTATTAAATTTAATAGACTAGAGACAGTACACATCATAGAACATTATCATTTACGTACCTGAGAAACAAAAAATCGGCTTTACAAAATAACTTTTAACCTATTGAATATCAACGAATACGTTTAATGTCTCATAACATCAAGTGCAATGGAGTAAACGATATGACCCCGAAATAGGTTATACAGAATTGTGATTTTTATTTGTTTATTCAAGTAAAACACTCATATCTGGTAGAAGAAGCGAGAACTAGCTTTGGTCCGTACTGTAAGCTGGTCGGTACTGCACGACTCTCCCCTATAGCCTTGGACGTCACTGCCAAATCATCTCCCGATGAGTTTAATAGAGGATTACAAAGGTAATTGGAGGCCTTGTAACTTTCGAATCCAACACTTTAATACTTCGCTTGACACACGGTGAAATGGCGTTCTGTAAATTAGCCTGCGGTAGTTTATACATCGAACACTTGATACTCGAGGGTTCCATCACGCACGGGACTCGTTGGATGTGATATCGATTTGTCTTGGTTTACGAGTCCAACGACCGATGTTAACGAAAACGAGAGAGAGAGAGGGCTCCGAAAAATCCCTCCTCGCGGGGCAATTTATTGTAACGATAAAAGCAACTTTATTTTCCTGCTATTCGCGCTATTGATGACTCTGCCCGAAGACAAAGGGTTTATCAATCACTCGGGCACCGAATACGATTCTTCATCAGTCCGCGTGAAATCGTAAGTTTCGTATACCTACGAGATATTGGATTTCACGGTAGGAAGAAGACGGATACGAGTACGCTTTGATTTACGCTTTTCGCGAACGAAGGGAAATGTGGCGATGAGTGATATTGAATGTTACGTCGTCTATGGGAACGGTTTATTGGGAAAGGATACGAACGATCCCTGATTGATTTTTTCATTTAAAAAATAGAGTATTCTAAGCATTATGAAAATCACTGAATGATATCGTTTACTCTGCTAGAGAGCGATTGAAACTTCTCCAAGTACCGGGACACTAATGCTAAGAATGGGAAAAATGTGGTAGTTGGGAAGTTACGAAGTGCAAAGGATGCTCGTATCGTTCAATACCGAGCCCTGAATAAATTAGAATCTCATTCGGGGGGGCATCAAACTGTTTGATTTTATCGTGGGAGGAAACGGTCGGGTTTTATTGGTTTCCGAGGGGTTTTAGGGGCCCTTACGATAAAAAGGGATAAGACATCATATCCGTGGTCTCGGGAATTCGTTCGATTCACTCTTGGAGGGCGACGTATAAATCGCGTGTCATCATTCCAGGCACGAAATGTAACGCAGCGCAAATTGTAATTACGCGGCCTCACTTTAATCTATTTCCACCGTCGCAATTTTAACCTTCGGGGATACTTTTACAATGTTTTACATAGTTCGCCGAGGTGTGTAACTCTGCGAGCTCGGTAGAAATTCCCGATACCATCGTGGCAAATAATTAGCGAGCACGCGACGCTGAATATCTCAGGATCGAGTCATTCGAGTTTTCTGTTTCTTAAAATACGCACGCATGCCGCACCAATAAAGCCATATGTTCACTTAAGGATGATTCTGGAAAAACCGTGATGGACGATAATCGCAAATATCGTTATCTTATCTTCCTCGTACGTCGTGTCTGGGACATTTAGAACGCCATTGAGTCAGATTTGTAGCCATTGATCGTTCCTCCCGAGCTCGCCGCGTTCGATGGTATCGTTCTTCTTTAAAGAAAAATCCTTTTACGCACGAGTTGTACAGGAAACTTTCTTCCGCTAGAATTTGCTTAAATAATCTATAAGGAAACTGGTTAAAAATATTTAAATGTCAAAGCTCGCACCTGTGTATTATTATTATTCGACGTAACGATGGTAATCTTGTTAAATTGATACCTATGTTGGATATACAGAGTGACTGATGGAGTCGGTTTGATATTCGGTTCGGAGCGAGACTGAACAGACGATTAATATCGCAAATCAGCTTAAAGCAGCACCACCGTATTGCACTATTGATTCCACTTAATGACTGCAGTCATTAATGCCTGGCGGTAGTTTCATTGATGACGAATCGTCGTAGAAATCACCGGCAAGATCGTCAGCAGAGCACGTAACTTCGCTACTCAAGCAATTAATTCGTTCCGTAGGGCACGGAAGGCATCTTTGATTTATCTCGTTAGTGATTCCGTAATTACGATGAATCTTGGCCGCTGCACCTGTGTCTGGATACGGGGGTGAACTCAAAGGTCAGTAGCACGCTGCAGAGATCTTGCGAAACTTAACAAAACTTGCTGGAAACGTTCTTCCTTCGCCCGATATTCATTCCACCAAAATTTCGCGTGGCAGCCAATTGCAGCGTCAACGAAGTACGATATTACGTACGTGTCACCTTTATTACTATCTTTCGCCCCTTTCTCTCCCTCTCTTAATTACACAAAGCGATCTAAAGAAACTGTCGAAGAACCTCGGAGAATCTTGTACTCGTAGAAACAGATCTTTATGAATACAGTACTCGCGAAAATTGCATCACTAAATCAGAAACTCGCAAATTCCCTCCTGGCACAGTTGATTTGTGGAGGCACATTAACTCTTCCGCCCCTTTTTATGCCATCTTAAATAGTTAAGTAAAGCAGACTCTAGTTCGCGTTTCCACCGGCGTTTGTGATTCGCTTTCGAAACGGCCCTGGACTCGCTTTTGCCGTCACTTTCTTGCACTCCTTGCTGCATATTCGTAGTCGATAGCGGTTCCTCCGTTGCAACACGGCCACTGTAATTGTTAACGTCCCCAGAGCTTCCTCTGTGTTGCTTCCTTTCCTAATCAATGGCTTATCTAACCAGGCCGCGCGTCTTTATTCTCCCTTCGACACCGCCTCATTAGCCTTCTCGATTCCCGTCGTTCTGCTTGTTTTTCGCGGATGCACCGAGCGCAGGGCTGTCATACGTACGCGGGCAACGTTCGTACGTTTGGTACATGTCGGCTAATAATCCTTGGCGTCAGGTGACTGCAGAAAGACGCTGTTCCACGGGGAAGCAACGACAAAACGCTCGCACGCCAACGGACTTACGTATCGTCGGAATCTAATAAGGGAACCTCGCTAGGGGATTCCTCCGTTTTTACATGCTCCCCCTGTCCTCGCGCTCCTTTCCCTCTTTCGCATTCGACGTTCTGTAACGAGCGTTTCCAGCGCACGCTCTCGAGACGCCAGCCGCTCCGCTTCCTCTTCGTGTTTTCGCAGCTATCGCGCTCATCGGCCGGACTGCGCGAACAGCATTTCTATTGAAATAGAAACCAGATAACGGAAATGTGGAATGACTTGCGGAAATATGAAATGCCTTGTTCATTCTTCTTTTATTGTCAGCCGGAGAAAAAACAGGCACGCCCGAGCGTTCGAAGTAAAATTCCTTTACCAGCGGCATTTCCTAGGCGCACACTTTGCCGCGCGCTGTTCAGCGTCGCGAAGAATTTCTGGAAAATTGTCTCGGCGCTCGGAACAAGCGCAGGTGTATTCTTTATTTCCCTGGAAAAGGGGTAAGAGTTCTGCACGCCCCTGAGGTCCATACTCAACTATTCATTTCGTTTCTCCAAATACGTACATTGGATCGCGTCATGTCCGAGTTCGTTTCGTACTACGTATCGCGATAAAAGATTGACGGGAAACATAGAGAG
Organism: Andrena dorsata; assembly: GCA_929108735.1. Taxonomy (NCBI): domain Eukaryota; kingdom Metazoa; phylum Arthropoda; class Insecta; order Hymenoptera; family Andrenidae; genus Andrena; species Andrena dorsata. The sequence continues at coordinate 75,984,668 of OV815488.1, read as the reverse complement.
GATGTATTTATAGAATTACGTGATACGATCGATAAGATACGCTGATATGCATACATAGCATATCCCATCCATGGTAGAGACACATGGAAACGAGGGAAAGCTGTAGCTATCGCAACTGAACTGCGCGGAATTGCGTTCATCCTCGGTTCCACCATTCATCGTTTATACTACTTGCTTCCTACTCCATACTATTGCCACTCTGTACATTCAGTGGACGTTGTCAGTTGCCCGGTAGACGCCCCTACTTGGTCAGAGTCAGTGTCTACCGTAGCAGCTTATCGATACGTATCAGAATCCTCTGCAGAGACCATGTATCGTCATTTCATACACCGGCGTAATCACACGCGCACCTTAATACTCGTGGAAACGATTTCCCCGGAATCCCGCGCCATGAATTCGAAATCTTTTTCCCTTCGAACGAGGACCGAAATCCAGAGGCACTCGAGTCTCTTCTTGTATCCCCGACGAGGGGTGGGAGAAATCCTTATCCCCCTGGGGGATTCTCGCAAGGGTGGATTCTCGACGAAGGCACTTGAACATTTTCCACGCGAGACGGCGCACGGTAGGTTTCGAGGGAGACGCACGACGGCCATCGGCGGATTCGCGACGGGGCGGCTGATAAGGCGCGATAAGGTATCGGATGCTTCGCGTCGCGTAAATATTGCCTCTAATATAGCCGCGTTATAAATACAACGGCGGCCAGATTTTTCCGACGGGGCCGAGGGACGTGTTCCGCGGGCTCCTCGGCTCCCGTCACCGCGTCGGGCCGCGTTTTCATGCCATTCAAACGCTCACCGCCGCGGGGGAGAAAAAGCATAGGGTGGAAAGTATCCCATTAACGTGTGCACGCCGACACACCCCCGTCGGCCGTGCACGGACGTGCCAGCCGTGGAACAGATACAATGCGGGGGACGGGAGCGCAACACAATGACGACGGAGAACGCCGACAAGAACTTCTCGACTGGTATTCATACGTAGACGCCTATTGTCTCGAGTTGTTCGAAGGCAAAAGACACGGCACGCGTACTAACTTCGTGCACACGCGTACCAATACACCCTCCCCCTCAGCCTCGGCGCGCTTTTCCATGGAATCTGCCCGCTCCTCGACCATCCTTCGCCTTCCCCCCCCCCTTTGCGGTCTGCCTCCATCCCTTCTTGCATCGTGCTTTTTAGTTTATTACGTTTTGGAGGTGCTCCCTTTTTGTCCGCGTTACCTGAACGCGGCTTCGTTTTCATAGCCCTTCCGTGCTCGTACCGTGAATACACTTTAAGGGACGAGGGTGCACGTGTGTTCCTCGTTGCGCCACTTCTTTCGAGGCAGATTCATTTGACCATACGATGTGGGATGCGGGATGTACGAATATTGTGCGGAAAGTATTCTTCATCCACTTCTGTGATTGTTGCGCGCTCATAAATTGTCTAGCCGTTTCCCTGGGTCCCCTTTCTTTTAAAGTATATTGCACCTCCCACCGATTTAATAATTTCTGTCTCGATTTACCGAATAGTCGAATTTTTTACCCAGCGCTTCCCCGTTGCCTATTGGGTTTCAATCGTATCTGGCCGCCCGCCAGCTTGTATAGATATCAAAACAGCGTCATGTACGCGGTCGAGGGTGATTTTAAGTGGCTCGGGGTAATTAATATGCAAAAGAAAAGGTAATTAAGTGATATGCACCTGTTGGTAGTACCCAGCGTCCGTTGGTTGCCGGGCTTTGAATACATATTTACGCCAGCGATGCCGAAATATACGGGTCTTCTAAATTATTGCTCGCCATCCGGTTCACTGATATTGTTTCACGGAAATTTCAGCGGTAAATGGGAGTTTTTGTGCGCCGATGGGGGCAACGACTCTCCCCCGGGATAAATGTTATGGTTTCTCGTTTAATCGATATCGCATTCCCTTTATTTCGTTGTTACGCGTTCGGTATCAATTACAGTTGCTCTGTTGAATTATTGATGAACGAATGTTACATGACGCAAAATTTTAACGGGCAGAACTGCAGTATTCTTCCTGCCCGTGTGTTTCTAATTGCTGGAGCATTCTTTATGGAATTTGTGTGTGCATAATTAATGTCCCGTGTAAACAGATTTAATAAGAAGGAAGAATCGCAGACTCGAAACTTTAGCGCCCCTCCCCTGTTTCATGCACACGTAAAGTCACGAGTTCTATGAATTGCGAGGCTCGCTCGTGTCCACTTCACCTATTACGTTATCACAAGAGCGCGTTACGTGCAGTCGAGCGATTGCGTTAAGGGGGTAGTGGACTATTGGATACGTAAAATCGTTAGTTTCTTTGACGCTAAATTACTTTGATACCAAACAATCGTTATAGTCGCGCTTCTGACAATCTATTGTGGGCACGTTTGCGAGTATTTACAAAAAACAAAATCGTCGGAATGTATAAAATTATCGAAGTTATTAATCGTTGAAGATAGCCCTGTACGACGCGCCGCTGCTGGTGGGGTACATCGACACAGGTGAACCAATCATCTGAAAGCAGAATGCCTTGAGGTGGTTATTGTATACACAAATATCTACAGTGTGGAAGCTTGCCGATGAATTTGAACAAAATTGTGGAAGTTACGCACGAATCAATTTTTTTCCACATTTTTACGGGAAAAAATCATTTTTAATCAGTTATAATCCAATGTTAATGCGGAATTGTTACACGATAGAGAATGGAATTCTACAGCTCCAGTTAAAATTTTAAGTAAAAATAATCATTGGTTCAAGAGTTATGATGTACACCGTTTCTGAAAGTGGTGTTTCGAGAAACCCGGCTTTAAAGTAAGGTGCCCTATGCCAATACCGCTCTGCGAGGCCGTCACTCGACGGTGCACTCAATTACGTTCGCTGCTATAACTTCGACAATAATTTGAATTTCTACATGAAATTTTGTTTAAAATTTTCATAAAGGATAAGACTTTCAAAATCAGTAAAAAAAAGTAATCGATTTTCTGAAGCTGAAATAGTCCACTACCCCCTTATTCAAAGACTCGACGTGTACATCTACGATGTACGAATACGCTCGCACCTAATTCGTACGTTCGATTAAAGTACAGTTCTAGACAATCTCCTTGTCAGATAAAATTGAACTGCCACGGGAACAGCTGATATCGACACAAGCAATGGAGGCTCGATTCCTTTCTGTGTCAGGCACGGAGATATACGCTCCAAACATGCTCCTTACCATGTAGGAACGTCGACTATCGCATCGGAAGGGTGCACTTTTTTGCACGCTGGAAAAAAGACTCTCGATCATCTTCCTACGACAGTTCGGATTACACGCTCGCCAGCGCGTACGACTACTGTTCGCATGTGTACCATGGTGACTTGGGTGAAGCCATTCTTGTGTGTCACAGTTAACCTTAGGCTGCTACTTGCTCGTGAAGATTCTAGCGCGGTTGTTTGGCATTTATTAGCACAGTTCATTGCTTCGGATCTCTCCTGGCTGGTGGGAAGCCAGGCCGGCCAGCAGGTGCACGCGGGTACGTGGAAGCGCGAACTTACGACACGTTAGACGCATCAAGCTATGCGAGAGGGATATACACGAGAGTTGCCCCGTGACCTTTTCGCCAGAAGTGTGTTAAGAAAAGATCCCTGTCAGACATCTATGGACATCCACCTGTTCGAATCTCTATTTACCTCTGAACAACATATTCTGAAGCGATTACATCCCGTCGGCCTTTCTCTTGACACAACCTTTAGAGACGCATCGGTAGCCTTGAGATATAGTTTGCGGAATTACTGGCCGATTGCAATCGAGCAAAGGAAACTAAGAAAGTCGTAGGGGATCGGAGTAAAATGCCAATCTGTGCGAAACTTATTTCTTGATCTGGATGTGTGACGATGAGGAATCGAACTATTATATCCACCATTATTTTTCAAGCACTTATTAAATATTAGCGAATGGAATCGGGGCAAGGATACAATTGTCGGTATGCGGTTCGATCGATAAACTAATTGACGCGTGTAAAATGCTTGGGCTATTTGACCTAGAGGCCCCTTTGAATCTTAACAGGTCTAATCGTGCCGCCGGCTTTAACTCTGTTCGATAAAATGTGTCGAAGCAACGTCTCGTTACAACGTCCGGCCGCGTACACTGCCCTTCATTACGTCTCCGTGTCAAATTCCGTGTACTGGCCGCGAGGGAGTTAATCAACGTTAACTTTTTATCGCGATAAGCGTAATTCCCCAACGGCGTAGTGGTTGACCCAGTGAAATATTGACTTTGTTGCTAGTGGACTAACACGACACGCACCAGCTCGTGATGTTGCATTTTCATATATCGATTCATGTAAATTCAACGACATTTTCAACCTGTCGCCGCGATAATCTACATTTACGTCGGCCTACGCTCGCAGAACTTCGCCGTTACGTGCATAATCCTCGGAAGGAATTTCACACATTCAGCGTTTCCAATTCTACACCTTTGAGTTCGTTTGCCGTCATTCGTATTTATTTTTTCGCGTCCCTTGCAGCATGTCTTGCACGGGTAGAAAGAAAAATAGGGCAAGAATTTTTCCACACCTCCGCATCGAAGGCGCAAAATATTGCGTCGGTCTCCCGAGGCACCATACAAATCAAAATACTCGATCCGGGATTGAAACGGGGAACATATTTTCATCCAGACTGCCTCCCTTCTTCTGATCATCTTCCTCGGTCACCAGCAATTTTACGAATCAATATCTTCACCGTATATTTAATCCCAGACGGAGTATTACAACTCTCGAGCCATTGTTCACCCGAATTTCGATTTCCCCATTTGCATTATAGCGCATATCTGTTCCAAGAGGTCAGATCCTGCGCAAGGAGCAACTGCAATCGCAGCTGCGCGATTGTTCCTGGAATACCGCTGGAACGAACAATTCCGCGAGGGTCATTAAGGCGCGGGCAATTAATTATCACCACCTTGACGGGTGGCGTGAAAATTATAACTTTCACATGGCTGGATTGATTGGTTCTTTAGCGGGAGATTCCTTTTCACATCGATACGAGAGCAGTCGGTCAAGTGCATTTTATATGCCGTTGCCGATTCTTTTTTTTCCCCTCGCCTCGCCCCGCCGCCTTTTGCCCACGCAAGAAATGGAATTCCCTTCTCGTGTTCGAATAGCTTGATCGGGCCGTGCGCGCGCGCGCGCGCGTGTGGGACTATCTGTCTGCAGCGCGCTCGTCGAATGCATATATGGAAGCCGTTTCAAGGCGAGGCTCATTGTCGTTGAAGTGTCGCACGTGAATTGCGGCGAATTGATTTATTCAGATGGTGGATGTTGAATGGAAAATCGCGGAACATCGAAATCGAATTCACGAGCGACGGCTTCAATTTCCGCGTAGGTATGTGTCTCCTCGGTTTCTGGACGGGGTTAAAAGTGGCGGCTATTTATAAAACCGACAACGTACGTCGACGCTTCTCTACGGTCAAACAGACCTTTATAGCCTCGGGAATCTTTCAATCTTGGTTCACCTCGCCTTTCATTGTCGCGATACGAGGAATTGATCCCGAAGCTGGACGGGGTGAACCTGTGATAGGTGAGGCGCGTTGCAGCTCTTCTCTGATAGGTCCATTGCCAGCATCATACTTTAATCCTCCTCCCCGCACGAACGCAATAATACACGGTGCATCAATTTTCTGTATAAAAACAGCTATATCGCAGCGGCACTGTTGCAGTGACGCAGATATCAATTTTACAAATATTGAAATTTGAAATGAACGAAGTGATGAATTTGGGACGCGATATACCGCGGATGCATTTAAACAAAGCACAATTACTCCTTGGCTCGGGTGATTTTTCTACCCCCGCCCAATCAACTCGACCGATGCCGGACCGGGGGAGGGGGGGGGGGGAGGGGGTCGAAATGAAATTACCCATCGGCCCGTTTGCGTTAAGACAAATAAGTGGAATAACCCAGTTTTGTTTTAATTATTGCGAAAGTTCGGCCGGCGTATGTACGGTATGCTTTTAATCGAGCCAGTGCGATTTAATTCCATTTACGGCGCGCGGGACCGTTTGCGAGCGTTACACGCAGCTGATTCGAGTTGATTTAGCGAGATCAAATTGTTAGCATTAATCCCTTTCACGGGGCCTTGTAAACACCAGCTCCGGAATGAATTGCTCTCTGACACGGCTCGTACCTTTTCTGTTGCAGTGAAGAAGGCGCGGATCGTCTGCGAGGAAGGTTTGTATCCAGAGGAAGGAGAGAGGAGACGGCGGAACCGGAGGGGGATCGATTAAAGGATCTAGAACGAGGGACAACCGATTGCGTCTAGTTGTTCCTGGCTGGTCCTCAAAGCTTACACGAGCGTGGCGCGAGTCCCCGTGCAAACTGCGAGCGATCTGTCGCGGTCGTTCGATTGTTCCCCAAAATTGGAATCGAACCCCGATACTTTCATAAAACGGAGCCCCTGCTCACGCTCCAGTTCTAAAGGCCGCGCAAAATTTGTTGCACTCCGATTGGAACCGTTCCAAGCCAAAGGTTGTGTGACTCTTCAACCGGAATATCGTGATGTTCTGTTCATGCCGAAGTAATTTTTCCGCGGCGGCGGGACGGAGGTCCCCCGCGACATTACAAATGGGCGCTTTCTCAGAAGCTTCCCCTTCGGAGGGGGACTTTTGGTCGACGTACCTACTCCGTCGGCTCGTCTTCAGACACGCGAATAACGCGCGCTCCGTTTCTCGTTACCATATCGAGGAGTCCTGTAGCTTCTGTCCTTGTCTGACTATTTTTTATCGAGCGACGATTACATCGCTATCGCCGGCAATTTCGTTTCCTTTTTTCGTGCAGTTATTATATTAAGAGAAAGTTTGTGTATTCATAGAACCGTCGTCGGCTTTGGATAAGCATCTGAAAGCGTCGGTTGCGCGCGCGCTGGACGCGTCACGCGATCAGCTCGTAAGCGCCCGGGCTTGAACGCGCGGGAATTCATTATTCCGCGTTTAAATCGCGCTGTTTCGCATTCGAGGATTTCCCGGTCTCCAGCGGTACGCGATATCTGGCCGCGGCAGCTTACATCGGCCGGAAATATCGTATTTTATTTCGAGGCGAAATAATCCGCTCGGCGTGGAAACTGGAAATTAGCCACCGTTTTCCGCGAGCGTCGCTGTTTCTGCTTGTTGCATTGTTCCAAACGCCAGATAGGTACGTTGCGGCGTGTCGGCGGGCGCCTTTTATAATGCCACGTTAACGTTTAAATTCTCCAGATCGCGGTGTAATTTCCTGTTACGTCTGCGATGCTGCGTCTCGCATTGTTCCGCGCCGTGACAGACGAGAGCCTTGAGACTTTAGTAACTTTCCATTCATAGCGCGCAGCTTTTTCTGTACCGCGGATGCCGGCACGTGTGCTGCTCGTGGCGAGCTACCGGCCAAGATAATCATTATTTTTCTCGATGCGCACGTGTCGGGGATTGTGGATGCGAGCAAATTCTCATAGCGTCGCGCAAATGCCTGGGAACGTTTGGAATTAAGTAGTTTATATTGTAACGAAGCTGGGATTAATTCGGATTCTCCTCTTTCGTTTTCTCTTCGTGCCACATCGGTTCTCTCAAACGAGCTAACAACGACAGAGTTAGCAATAGGGACCATCGTCCTAGATGCACAGAACCAAACACAGAGAGCTGTTTGTATTTGGTTGGAGGAACCAACGTTTATTTCGTGTTTCCACAATTCTGCGCAACGTCTTGGGGATTCACGCGATTGCTCCGCCAGTATGTGCAGGCTTCCGCGAAGCCTGGCTCCGTCGATATTTAGTCCCACGACGCTAGGGTGTTTCCCGGCAGTGCCTCGCGGCGATGTAGGTAAACAGATCCGAAAGTCGTTAGAAGATACGTGCCGCCGAATAAAGAATCGGCAACAGCACTTTAACGCGCGGGAAGAGAAATTGTTTCGGAGAGTCACGATGACAGGCAATATATCACCGGAGCCGGGCATAAAGCGTCCCTTACGCGCGACAACGTACCTACCCGCTGTAAATGCGCGCGAGATTTCAGGGGGAATAAGGTCTGGCGCGCGTGTTTCAATTACACCAGACGAGCCGGCGCGGCGCTCGTGACTGTCTGCTCCAATTAAACGACAGCCTCCGTAATCGTCATTAATAACTCGCTTAGCAGCAATTATGTTAACTGTAATTTAATATCCGCCGATAATGGGAATCCTCCTGTTCCGCGAAGCAGTCGGAACGCGAAACAACGCGAACAGGACTCCAGCTTACGCGGGGCGCTGAAAAGTTCGCGTCCAAACAATTACAAACTTTCCTCTGTTTCGATCTTTCCGAGCATCCCCCGATTACGATCTTGTCAACCGTCTTTCCCGCTCGTCGCCGGCGGAGCAGCTTATAATTGGCTCCGTTTAAATCCTGTCTCGATTCGGTAACCTTTACCCACCGCGTCGCCCGGCTCTCTATCTGTCGGGACAGTTCCGTTGCACGCGAAGGGAAATGTCGGGGGTGACGGGCGTGTACCATTGGAGCGCGCGCGCGCGTCTGGTATCGTAAAGCCTCGTTCGGACCTTTTTTTTCCATTGAGTTATCGGGGGCTCGCAGGCCCACGTGTACACGCGTGCACTGGCCGGCGCGGGCGAGAGCTTATGGAGCTTTACGGTTCGCCTGCAGCGCTTCCTGGCCGGGCAGAAAGGGACTGTCCGTATCCTTCGTAAATTGAGAAACGATCGCAGTTTCCACGGGGAACGTTACGTTCCTATATACGTCCGCTCCCGTCCCCTTATCGATTCGCCGCCGGTTTATAAATGTTTCCCGCCGTGTCGTGGGTTGTTAGACGGGTCAAGCTTCGAGTGATCATTGGAAAATATTCTCGCCGAACGGCAATAACTCGTCCCTGTTTAATTACGCGACACAGGGACACTCCGGGGCCCTCCAAGTTTCCATAAATAACGCTTTAATTGTCCGCGGAATAACGACGCGCAATAGAGACCGTCGCGCTGTTCGATTCTCATTACGGACCGTCAGAATTCACCTTCCGAGTGGCAACAGCACGGTTTCCACAGGAATATTTCATTATTTGTTTCGTCCATGGCGCCGCAGCCACAAAGGGGATGGCGGTGGTTCTCTGAAATTAAAAGATTCTTTTTTCTCTTCTTTTTTTTTATTATTTAAAACCGCGCGCGCTGATGCTGCAGGGACGGGGAAGGGCTACGCTGGAAATGTAATTCCGCGGTGGTCGCGCAGCGCCGTGTATCAATTAATATCTTGATATTCACGGGTAATAAGGGAATCTCGCGCGGGCATCGAGAGCAACGGTTCAACCGCGCAGCTATATTTAGCCGCAGATAAAACACCTCGAATTATTTATTCACATTGTGGGCGAACTAGAAGGTATTCGCCAGAAATAGATACTCGTTTCTCGGCTGAGCCCGCGTCTCAACCGCCGCGGAAAAGCGTACTAAATGTGGTGGGAAAACTGGTATGGATCCTGGGCGAGTAACGTTTAATTTATTGGTCGCGCGGGGTAAATCCCGGCTGATCCAGCCGTAAATAATTTTTTCCCCGATACTCCGGTGCCGCCCAGTGATCCAGAGCATTTGTCAACGTCGACATTCCCATTTTCGCGGGACGGATTCCTTTTACGGGCGTACTCTCGTCCCCCTTCGCGCAATCAATCGGGGTGGAACAAGCTTCGCGGAACGGTTGCTTCCACGCTCGTGAAAGCGAGACAATCGTCGGGATCGCGACGGCATTCTAAACGATCGGCGACGATTTACAGCGGCACAGTTCAACTCCTATGTAACACTGAAGCTGCAGAACGTGAAGTCAACGACAGTCACTGTGAAAGGGGCCAATCCATGCTGGGAGCAGGACTTTCTTTTGTAAGTATAGACGCGCCGTGGCCCTTCGCGAACCGAGGGGTAGCGATCTTCCGACCCCTCGGTCCCGCGGAGGTTCGCGAAGTTTTCCCCAATAAAAAAGACACAGCTACCTAATTACGATCGATGGATCAAGGGACAGAGGGCAGAAACGGCAACTTTGAAATATCGAATTTGAAATTCGATTTCACAACCTTACGATTTTATGGTACACCCTCGAGGGTTCTACGTTCGAGAGAACTTTCTACCCGACTGGGTAATACCCAGTGGCCGGTGCTGAATAAAAATGATAAGGGAAGACAGAAATTGTGGAGCTCGGAGTGTGCGCGTTATCGGGCCGCCGTTCATTACTGAGTTTGCGTCGAGGCTCGGGACCGTGGAGTTTCGCGATCGACTATCGAACCCCCTTAAGAGGTAATCCGATCTATAGCTGATATATAAATAGGTGCTTAGCCAGCACAACGGGATAGCGCGTTCACGATAGCGCGATTAGCTAATCGTTGGTTATGTTTCACATTTTAATCTTTTTTCGTCGCCCTCCCTTCCCTCCCCCTTTCTTGATATTTTCCGCTCACCTTTATCGATTTCTTGGTTCTTCGAGCCGACGAAGCGGGCTCGCTTTTTACTCCGCGGTATATAATTATCGTTTATTAATAATTTTGTTGTTGCAACTTTTCACTGCCATCGCTTTATCATTATTAAGCGACTAATTTTCCCTATTAAGAGAATGCGTAAATAAGATGTTGTAGAATTTGAAGCAGTTTGCTTTTATATTGCCAGTCGGTATTCGCCTCTTTGCTCGAGGAATACATATCGTGATTCTTGAATGGAAGTTAATGCGACGGGGTAAAATCGACAATTTCGGCTGTCGTTATAAAAGTATAATAAATTCGTGAATTAAAGTGCGTTGGTAATTAATATTTAATGTCCAGCTCGTGCATTCTCATCCGGGGATTATTAATTTCATTCCGGGGCTACGTTTTTAATCACGGTTGAGCGTTTTCGTCGCTGAGGCAAAAAATAAGACCGCGTCAAGTGCCCGGGGATGAAGAACACGGTATCGATCGTCCGTGGAAAATATATAAGGAGAACAATTGCTAGTCGTGGCGGAGGAAAATAGGAGAATTTTGGATCTTAGCTCTCTGATATATCCCTACCGGCGCCTGTAAATCCTTACTTGCCAAGTTGCGAACCTTTAACCTACTTCTCCCGTGACGCGCGGCTACGTATGCCCGGGCCGCTTTTAAATCGTATTTATTTAACCTGTGACGAAATAACCCCAAAAATAAGAGCCTCTCGGGGTTGTACCGATCAATTTCTCTCTATTTAGAGCGCTTGTACCGACTGTATATACAGATACCAGCACCTGTACATACAATCGGAGTTTCAGATGTCATTCAGCTGATCAATAAGTCCATTCAGATTTTTTCGGGTACGATTCACACGAGCAGATCGAAGACATAATTGTCTGGTGAACTTTTGTGTTTACGAATATTCGTACAATCCATGCTCGTTTCTCGAACGGACTCATTACTCAGCCTGATAGATGGTCAAATGACCTATATTGTCAGTTCATTGTATTCATATGTCTCAGCCGTTGTTCTCGGCGTTGAAATTTACAAGCACAGTGGCTCCTCCAAAATTGAACAGCGAATCCCTCTGTTATCTAGCGAAACGAACGATATGAACACGGGACTTCTGGTGGAGGTCTGGTGCAAGGGTTTCCTGTGGGATCGTTTCCTGGGCTACTACTACGTACCGCTATCAGAAGTGTCCTACATGAATGAGGTAACGTCTAAACAGTCCTACAATACATCCAGCACGGTATCGACAGGGAAACAAGAACAACAACACGTATCCACCGACAGCATGCGCGACACGAACAGCAATACACAGCCACCAGACATCACCAGCACGGTACACTAATTGATACATGCACCTATAGCTAGATTCCTTCCCCCTCTTGGCGTTCCCTCGCTTTTGGATTAATTCTAGCCGCGCATCCTCGCGCTGTGCCATACTTCCGATCCTGTCGCGGCAAAATCACGATTATCCAAGCCGAGCAGAGCTTTCTGTTATTCGTGGATGTCGATTAAGCCCGGGGCCGATGCGGCGTGCACGCGGAACGCTTATCGCCGCCGGCTGGATCTGTCTGCGCACCTCGTCGTCGAATTTATCGAATCACCCTCGATCGTTATTCGTCATTCGCTTTATATACGAATAAAACGAGAAATGGGACAGAGGCACGGTAAAGAAAAAGGGGGCGGCGAGGCACGGAGTGTCGCCTCCATATAGAACAGATTCCCGAGTGGTTGTTCTTATGCTCATGATCCAGTTTGGGGTAAACGAGGTTCGCAGTATTCGAGATTTACCGCATGAACGTGTCGCTGATCCCTAAGCAAGTATTTCGCAGGTTTCGTGACGCTTAAGCGCTTCGAAGGAACAGTATCTTACAATCAATCTAGATCTACCTTTAAGCTAGTATAAAGTGGAAGCACGTCTACTATCAAACGTCCCCCCAGCTCGCCAATAATACGATACACCGGGGAGAGGCGACGCCATTGTTCAACCAACGGCTGTAATTTTTTCCCTTTGAATCGTGAAACTGCAAAGTTCAGTGTGTGTGTGTTACGCTCTCTGGATTTGGTAAAAAATTCACTGCTCCCTGGGTGGTGACTCGCGGTGCAGCGTTTACTATTTAACTTTCAAGCAAACACGGGGGTTCGTTTTTTAAAGGGACGACGTCCCGGAGCCGCGAACAGTGCCCGACTGCGTACTACCCTCCCTTTTGCGTGGTAAAAATACTCGTCCCTTCTCACAGAAACGGAGATTCCAGGAATGTTGACACGTGGACGGGAGGGTGGAAAAAGATCGCTGTATCGAACGTCGCTATAAAAGTGTCGCGAATTTTTTATTTGCACCGCGATGAAAATCGACGACCAACCGTTCAGCCCCCCTTCCGTCATTACTTCCTCGGTAATTTCCGCGTGAATGGCAGCCACGGGATCGCGCTCCATCGAGCATGAACTTTGCTCGATTTTGTTACACGGAGAAAAAGAGCGTGGCGAAACAGGGGCGCGGGCTAAACGCGACATGCTTTAAACGGCGTCGCGTGCGTGCGACCGATCCGTAAACGTTGCCCGTAAAAAGGAGAGTCGTATGTGCGAGGGCGCGCTTAAAAAGTCGCAGCAGTTTCGGTGGCACGGTACAGATACTCTGTTAGACCCTCTTGCAGATACATTCTACCGTTCCATGGGATATTTCGTAACACATGGGCATAACTTCGCGGGGAGACCTGCGCTGCGGAATTATTTCGACTGGGTATAAATATTTCGAGGAAATTCTCATTCCTGGAAAAGAAATGTACTTCGTGTGTTATAGACAGAAGGTTTTATCCCATAAACTTTTTACGGTTTTTACTTCCCTCTTTTTTTTTGAGGAAATAGTGAATGCATTACAATTACAAGTTCCATTCAAATTATAGTTGAACAATTATTCTAGATATCCCACGTGGATGTTCGCGAGTTTGCGGCGATAGCGACTATTTCTCTCGCTGAGGAGTTGGATTCGTAAAATCGTTTGTCCTGTTCAGGCTCGGCCGGTAGTGGCGCGTGCATCGAGTGCAGATCATCGAGTGCAGATCATCGAGACCGCTCCAAGTCCTTGCCGATCGAAATAGCTACGAGCATCGTTCTGGCGGTACACGCGAAATGAAACTGAAACGAGTGTTTACAGATCGAGAAAGCACCGGATCAATCGACGCCAGTTGTACGTTCGATGGGAGTGTGTAGAGAGCTTCGGGTTAGCTTCCATGATGTGGATGCGACGTCGGATTGGTCTCCGCCATGGGTCCAAGCCGGTCGATAATGTGATTACCGGTGGGCACCGCGTTTGTTTCCTCCGTGACCGCCAAGTAAAATGTAATATCTTCAAGCATCCGTCCGCTCGTTCAATCGAACCACTGGCTTATCTGTTTCACGGGGATTAATTTAATTTCTAGCGAAAAAGCTTCTCTTGAATTTCCTCGCGACGCTGCGCTATTTGCCGAATTGTTTCATCCGCGGAATCGAGGATTTTCATAAATCACGTTTGCCCCGCGCATTGTTCTTTTTCAACGGTGGACAACAAACACTATATTTAATCTGCTACTTTTTATTTTCTGTTCCTTTGAAATCGGTGAATGAAATTTGTAAGCTCTCACGACCCTGTCAATGGTGGAATCGCATTCGCAGATATTTCACGCTGGAACACATCGTTCCACGTCTCAATCTTCGAGCCGGGTCACGCGAGACTGATAAAACTGATTCCGAGATCCTTCCTTTTAACCTGCCGTCAATTAGACCGCCGTTTCCCAGCGCTGGCTGTCGTGACGAGCCGAGAGAAACGACTTCCTGTTCCCGGGCCACGGCCGTTTCTTCGTTATCGGCCTGTATTACGCGGAAAATCGGTCGCCTAGCGGGAAAAACGATGGAAGTTTCGCGATGAACTGGAAGTCAAACTCGTAAAGGAACGAAATGTCTGCACGCAGAGGCACCCTCGCCACCTCCTTGCAGTCAAAGGAACTGCTTTCATTGTACCGCGTCCCCTCCCACCGCCCCCTCCCCCGCCGAATATCCAGGCTATTCATCCGCGATCGATCCCGTGCTCGAAGAAAAAGCAGTTTCCCGCCTAGGTGAACGAGAGGCCGAATAATTATCGTCGGAAAATTGAGAAAACCGTGTCCGACGATGGCCTCGGCGATTTATGGCGCGGCCCGTTCACCAGCCACGGATTTACAATTCATATTATGGTAATTCTCGCTATTAATAATTAGTGTCGGGATGTTAATGCCGGTTGGAAACGTAATTTCACTTATCGCACGGTCCGTCGGCCGTTTCTTCGTTTCGCGGAGAACACGGTCCTGGGGAAACTCTGGCGATATCGATTCGCATATAAAGTTGGCCGCTACTTAGAAGTCGTATGACAAATTGGTCGCGTAGAGCAATTTCGCTCGGTGAATGATGCCAGTCGTTCTTTACGTAAACACCAACTCGGTGATCGCGTTGATGCATCTTTATGGGGGAGGGGCGAACAGAAAAAATTGCGTTTCCCCAGCGTCACTGTGTCCCCGTTCGCTACGTTCCTCGTAGCTTCCGCGCTCGTTAAAGAGTTGTGATATTTTTCTTCAGCTCGTTATGCGAAGTAGACGGTTTAGATTGACAGTGCTCCGTGAGACATCGAATAATTGTCTTTCACTCTAGTTTGCACGTTCAAATTTTGTTCGTCGAAGTTTTCCCATTGAAAATCAGAGAGACCCATCTTCCTCCGACGGTGTCTTTGAGACAAAAGGTGCGAAAGCTACGACGAAATTAGAATCCGTTACCTCTGAAATCCTCGGGTCGTTCTACGAGGTTCTTGAACCCCTTGGAGCATTTCTCTTGGAAGTATTTCGACCCAGGGATCCTTTTATCTTCTATTCTTTCTTCATTTGTGAGATACGCTCCACTGCACCTTCATACGGCGATAAAAGGGAATTCATGCTAATTAAATTGGTCGGCTTCTTTATCTAAGAGAGACCGGGGAGGAGAAACGAGGGCGTGACTATCCGTGCATACCGCTAAGTTTTTCTTTTCTGCAATTTAAATCGCTAGGAACTGCTTTAAAGATTGCTCTATTCTGTTGCCGGGTGTTTTCGGTCCGTTCGTTCGCAACTCGTCGCTCTTAAATTTTCAAACATCGTCTGGTAGCTGGAAATAGTACACGACGGGCCGTGGACGTGATTACAGGGATGGATTAAAAGCCCGAACTTAATGAGAGAAATTTCAATGCATTCAGGTTCGCATTGAAGCTTTCAGTTTTTTGGACTCGTCGCTCCCTTTCTCGAAATTTGGTAATTACCTAGTCGGGGAATTGATTCAGGTAAATAGTTAATTTCGTCCGAGGAACGGTAAGGTACATTATTATCGAAGCGTGGATTCAATTTAGTACGATCAGGGAAGCTGTCGGTTGACGAGGTCGATACCAGTAGCCCCTTTAAATAGAACGTTACGCTTCGAGCTCGTGAATTTCAAATGGATCCGCCGTCGACCCGGAGTGGGAATCGGACTTGGTGAATAGGGAGGGGGGGGGGGGGAGTAAAAGGGCGCGAAGCACGAAAGAAAGTGAAAACCGGGAGGCCCTGTTTGTTTTTTCCGCACGAAGTGCACCAAGTGCATCTTATCTTTCGACGGAGGGTCGGGCAAATTAAATTAGAGGGCAGCCTTACCTCGGATAGGGGTGCAATTCAGTCGCGTGGGGAAGGCCACCCCTTCTTTTATACACACTCGAATAGTCGTGTCACTCTTCGGCTATCCTCTGCAACCCTCTTGCACAGATTCGTCGTAATCTCCTTGTAAGCGTTCCGGCAAACGCCAGGCTTTAATGTCACGACACACGTCTCATTGGCGATGCCAGTAAATCGTCCCTTTTCATTCCAACATCTCGGAATTCTCGATTAAAGAGTATCATTGAACATTTTATTCCTGCCAGACAGCTTATTTCCAGGGGAACGATGCTCGGAAAGAAGGTTTACTTTGCAGCGCTACCTCGATGGGAGTCGCTCTCTTATATTAAACGCCCCAACGTTATACGCGACGTCCGTCTTTACGAGCGTATAATGGCCGTCGTAAAATAACAGAAACGCGGAAATTCGATGCGCCGAGGGAGCGATAGTGCTCGTTCGAGTTCCCAGTGGAAGTTGCAAAAATGGTGCATGTCAACCCCCTTTGGATCACGGGGAAGGGGGATGGGCATTGTCGTTGCGTCTACTAGAACTTACGTTTCAAGGGTGGGCATGCCTTTTGCTCTTCTTGACTCGATTCGACTGGAAGCTATCAGCCACCGCTATCGCCACCCCCCCCCCTCCCCTGCCGCCGACCACGTTATCCACCACGGTTCCATCACCATCACCGCTGACAATTCCCGAGTCTCTTCTGCCCGTGACGTCACTTGGCGCGTAGCCAGCTCGCAACGCTCAATGAAACAGTCGGGGAAGCCAAGGCGACGTGGTTGGCGTAGCTTTACGTGGCGTCGACGTTATGCTGCGTGCACACATTCGCGCTGGACTCTGTGGCAACGACCTTGGCAGAAGATTTCCTGGATTCGTTAGCGCGCGGCTCCCTCGCGCGAACGTTACGATGCTACATGCTCGCCGCGGTTCCGCAGTCGATTAGCGAACGGGGTGGAGGGTTGCCGAGGGGACTATTTGGTCCAATGGAAGGCTTGGAAAGCTTCCATGTTTGATATTTAACGTTGAATCGCGGAACGGGCTGTAATAATAGGGATAGCGGTAACGCGTCTTTATTGCACCCTTACCGAGCGCATAGCAATATGGGGCAGAGAAAACTGGGCAACTGAGGCCAGTAGTAGTGGCGCGAAGAGTGAGATTCAGTGGCGGAAAGGAAACTTCTTCCCGCCGTTAAGAGTAATTCTGAAGAAAGCCTGTTGGGCAACTCCCGGCGAAGAGGAGTCGAGTGATACATATTTCTGTCTGGAGAGTCGAATGGGAGCACCTTGAAGGAACGGACTCGTACAGCTCGGAGCTGGTAGGTTCATCGTTTCGTTGGCGCTTTTGCAAACGCGTGTGAACGCTGTTATGATCGCTCCCACTCGCTCTTTGAAGGTGACACGATCGCGGTCACGGAAAGAGGATTGATGAATCACGGGCAGGCTCGTTCTTTCATGTTTCTGGACGATCGATCGACGAGCCTGGCGCTCCAGAAGCACCGACGCTCGCGGAGACAGCGACCGTGGGGGAGTGGGGGGGGGGGAGGGGGTTGCATACACGAATCGCAGCGGGGAGAGAGGACGAAAAATGGGGAATGCTTGGATAGCCAGGAGGGAACGAAATAGAGAAAGGAAGCGCGCGAGACGACGGACGGGGAAGGCGGGACGTGTGAAAAGGGGACAGAGGTAAATGAGAGTAAATGAGGAATGGTGAACACGAGGAAGACGACGAGGCGGATGTGCGGGGGCACGTACGCCGCGATGGAGGGGGGGGGGGGGGTAACAAAGGGACCGTGGCGGACAAAGGAAGAGGGACGGAAACGAAGAAGGGCAAACAGATGGGGAACGAAGGGAAGAGCGGCGGGAGGAGAAGTAAAAGCTGAGGAACGAAGTGAACGGGCTCGGGAGCCGAGGCCAGGTTGCTTTTCCTGTTGCGAGGACAATCTGGGTCAAGCCTGGCTTAAAATATTCATAAAGCTGCACGCGAGATCCACGTACGACCGGTTCGATTCACATTAGAAATGCGCTGACTGGGGTATGTCAAGTAACTCTAGAGGGATGACGATGAGACATCGCCGCTGATTCGTCCTCCCACGTGGTAGTGATCCGTCGGCTAACTGGTGTGTTCGTGCACACCCACTCGCCTCTGACAGAGGCTTGACAAAGCTCTTACCAACACCCTCCGCCTACATTTCCCTGTCCCACGCGGTGACGGTCTGCCATTTCTGGCTGCTTCGGGGCTGCATACGTCGCGACCGCGGCGACTACGATGACAACCGGCGACGAAAGCTTTGATTCCACGGGCCGAGGACAGCTTCCACGCGATGGGGGGCATTTCAGGTGGGATAGCAAGGCAGAACCTGTCGGCCGCTTGAAAATGAAAGTTCCACCGCGATAGCTCCACCCGCGGAACGGATTTCGGTCATTCGACGCTCGCTCTAATATTTCAATAACTAGAGTGATGCGCTTTGTCTGAATAGAAAACGGATTGCCGGCGATATACGTCCGTACATCCTTGCCGATTCGGTAATGTACACCGCGAACGAACTCTCCGCGCGGGAGTGTGAATTAAAACTGAATAAGCTATGGGCTCGTTATACCCACCTGACCTACTAGCGCCGCAGCAAAAATAATGCCCGGGAAGTGATTCGACGGGCACGATAAGAAGATCGATCTTCCGGCGATTCGAGTTTTCGCCGAGAAGAAGATTACTTTTCGGAATTTGCATTTTCATTAACGGCTTAAGCCTCTTGAAGAGTGCTCCGCCAACAGTGCCATCTCCCCCTCTTTTCCCCCGCCCACGGGAGACGACTTCCCGTTAATCGGGAATATTCGAGAGTTTTTCCAATGGTCTGAATGGATGGATAGAATTAAACGCCGAGTGGATCGTCGCGGGAGTCGGCGCCAATGGAAGAAAAAAACGACAAATTATCCAGATATATATAACGGCGGGGGTATAAACATCACGTAAGACGGGGGGAGGCGAGGCTGGGAGGGATGGGGTGCAGGCTATCTCTCAGCTTGATGGAAAAAGGATCCAGGATCATCTTCGTGATCCATGGAAGATCTCAGGCTGATGGATGATTCCTTGCTAGCCGGCGAACGGGGGAGAGCAAAAGGTAGTGAAGGATCGATCGACTTCACTTCGCCCCCGTCTTCCTTTATTCCGACCCCCTCCACCCTCGTCTCCTTTCTTTGTCCAGCAAGAAAAAAAAAGGTGAGGAGTGGATGGCTCGAAATCGTTTCTCTAATCCTCGAGAAATCACGTCTGGTCGACACGTGTTCGAGGACTTCTCGTTGTACGCTCGTTACGAGGGTTCCCAACCGATCAAACGGGGCTTTGGCGGCAGGTCAAACGTTCCGGTGGATTTTCATTTGTACCGAGCGAAAGGGGTCGGAGTTACCTGTTTGCTCATCACCAGGGGGCCGGCGTACCCTCGCGTAGCGAATTGTTGACTGGAGAAATTGATGAACGACCGCCGTTCAGCCTCTCTCCTCTCCTTTTGTCCGCTTTTCCTCTCGCCGGACGTTCGTTGCGTTTGCGGGGGGCCGAGCTGGACCGCGGACGAGAGTTTTATTGGACAATCGCGGTTAATCTTTCCACATCTGTCCACGGCAATATCAATTTCCCAGAACTGTGTCCAGTGACAGGTGTCTGAATAATTAAAGGGGCAGGTTTATTCGACCAGAGAAACGAGTGAATACGAAACACTGCGAACTGTCTCGTTTAATAATCTTGAATCTCATTTTACATATTCGAATCTAATTAGGAAATTTACTAGTCACTTTCAACGTTTATCGTTACAGTCGATTGTATCCGCGAGGTAAACTGCCACGAGAGGATCTCGCAATTGCAAGCAATTTCAATTCACCGTTCAATTAAGTATACGCGTTATCGTTCGTCCCCGAATGATTTGCATGCCTCGTCAGCCCGGGGCGAAATAATGTCTGCGCGCAAGGAGAGACGGCGTTGCACATGTCAGACAGATCGTCGGTCTTGTCGTCCGTAACAAATGTGCCTGTAAGTAGATGCAGGCCTGCTAACGTCAGACGTAGCAGCGCGCGTCTTCGGAAGCGCGTGATGAATATATACGCGTGCTCCGTTCAAACAGCTCACTGCTATCCTCCCGACGCTATATTTCCAACGCAGTTTCCATCAGGGTCATTCCTGGGTCACCTAAAGTAACTTACCATTTACATAGACCGTACTCATTAAGCCATTGACACAGATTAATGTTCGCTCGATGATACCCTACATATCACAAGGAAATAAACCATCTTCGCGGAAACCGCGATTGCCATTTTCACGTAATTCACCGCAGCGAGGAATGCGAGTACTAGAAAGGGCTGCAAAGGAATTCCCGATGTCTTCATTAACGCGGTTCTTAAGGGGAGGTTCCGGTCTAGGCCCCAAAAAATTTGTGATCTTTAGGAATTAATTAAAGGGAAACTACTATAAATAAATTACTGGGACTTTTTGCATTGTATTAGGGATGTCTTAAATTATAGAAATATATTTTTGGTTTTATAATTAATCATTGCAGACGGCACTGGGGAGTCGTTAAATTCAAGGCGTCAAAAAATTCATCCCAATCGGTGGGACCTGTATCTCTAAAAGTTACTATTCGATTCGACTGAAACTGTTTTATTTTTAAGAATATACTTCTGGCTAGGGGGAAACCAGAAAAAATTGCAAAAATGACATTTTTTTAGAAAATAATGACACTTGAAGTGTGAAAGCATTTTTTCCCTATATTTTTCACCCTTTTTAAACGCCTTTGAAAATGATAAATTTTTAATTTCTTGTAATTTTTTCTGCCCCCCCCCCCCCTAGCCAGAAACATATTCTTCAAAATAAAATAAGTTTCAGTCGAATGGGATAATAACTTTTGGAGATACAGGTCCCACCGTTTTGAGAACACTGTTTCGAGAAAAACGCGTTTAAAATTTTACGTGAACGCCGAGTGGCCAGTTGTTGAGTGTGCCAATTTTACCAATTTCAGCAAATCCTTTTAAACACGTATTCCTAAAAGTTTGAACATTCGAAAAATGAAATAAAAAAAAATCGACTTTTAGACCGGAACCTCCCCTTAATTTCCAGACCAAAGCGACGGATGTGCTGTGCTTGCCTTTGCACAACGCGGGCATCCCTCGCGGGAGGGGAATATGCAGTGATTAATACACTTCACCGCGCTTCCTTGAGCAGAGAGAGGGAGACAGGGGAATCGTCGCATTCGTCAGCCTCGCGCGGCGAATCCGCGCGGCCGTTCGTAATCATTTCTAGGCTGCTGGAGAGTCATTGTGCCGTCGGCCCCTTAATTGCTGGGGCGTCTTGTCCCGTTCGCGAGGTATCCAGCCGGCCCCGCCATCCGTTGCGGCTCTAATTCTCTTTTTGTCCCGTCGCGCGACACCGTTGCGCGAGCCTTTACACCGGCACCGCGACAACTAGCGGCTCAGTAAAAAAGATACAAGTGCCGGGGGTAGAGGGGGCGGAGCGTGATATACGCGAAACGACATTAAGACACCGTGCCGACAGCGACGCTCTATCGTCACGTCGCGTGTAGAAAAGTGCTGGCCTCAGATGTTGCTCCTTTCAATCAGCCTCGATCCCGCTAACGTGTACTTCATCCGTGCTCGAAACTATTGCACGTTCTCTCGTGATTACTTTCGCACAGGAACTGCGGTATTGTGCTGGTTACTCACAATAGATATATTTGTCGCTGAGATTAACAATAATAGTATAATGAAACTGGATACAGCATTCGGGCAGACTTCGAGGCTGCATTATGCCGCGGTACAATTGAAACTTTACGCCACTGCATTGATTAACTGTGAACAGACGACTGTGTGTAAGACTTCCCGATACGACTCTGATGCACACCACGAATGAGCCTCGACTTCGAAACGCATTATCTTCCACTCGAAAGTTCCGCGTGTGTTTGAAGACTTATTCGTCGAGCCTGCTCCGTACGCTTCTCTTGCTCGCCTACACGCCACATCGCATAGGAATTTCATTGTTCGCGACTAGAATAATTCTTCTGCCCTGTTTCCTCGACTCTGCGCGTATCCATTCCCAGCTGGGGTGCTAAAACTATATACGTGATCGTAACGCTTCGTGTAGACACAGAATACAGAATCGATCACGCGCAGCCTCTTACTTATTTCGAGCCGTGATATGGACTGGATGATACGGATATCTGTATCATTGAACCAACCCACGGATATCCCTGCAGCTCGAGTAAATGAATCTCGATCTGTTTGCACTCGCTCGCGTCATATCGCGCAACAGGCTCTTGCGCTAATGTCGTCCGGCTGATTCCGTTAATCTTCCCAGCGACTGTTTGCCAGTGGAATCGATCCAGTTCCTAAGCGAGCCAGGACTGTTTAGCGGACTGCAGACACGCGAGCCCGCTGAAAGATCGTTCCTCCCTCGTCGGGAACGAGGCGTATGGGAAGAGGAAAGAGCAAGGGAAAGAGCGTCGTCGAGCGGAACGATAAATCGAGGAAACCTTGTTCCCACTGCGGCGGAGGCTATTGGAAAAATCTTATTTATCCGGACGCGTGATGAAGGTACATATTGGCTTCGTAAGTGGTCGGGATCGATCTGGCAGCACGCTTCTCCCGGTGTGCACGGCGGTAGGCAGGTGCGTCTCCCTCGTGGCTGGGAAGCCTCGTGCAGCCGCCTTATTTCTTCTCGCATGATCGTCGCGATAATTGAGCTGGGTTGCTCGGGATCAGATTGAATCCGAAGGGAAGGGGATGGAGCGGCCGTGCGTCACACCAGTCCCCGCGACTGCTAACCTAATTCGCGCCTCCCTGGTAGCACCCATAATCGCGTCGAATTAACTGGAACGAGCCTTCGCCCGCGGTACCTGCCTCTGCACTTTTAACTCTGCCGCGGGGGAGTATCGGTCCACCTACGCCGTGTCCTCGGCTCGAGGAGTGGTTATGATTTTAGAATGCCTGCGAGGAGGCGGACAATTATATCCGCGCCATTGGCGGATCAGTTTGAGAAGCTTATTAGACAAGCGAGATATTGGGGGACGGGAACAGAATGGGAGGGAAAAGAGAGGCGCGCGAGTTGAAGACGAAGATACCCCGTAATGAGCAATTATTCGTGTAGCCCCTACTACAGACGTCACCCGCGGGCCGAAGAAAAGACATTTTGATTAGAGCACGTTCTTCGTCCAACGACGGTTCTCCTTCCTGCGCACCGCCGCCCCGAGCCCCGTTCTTCCGGTGCAGGTTTCGCTGCTTTTCATTTTCGACGCTGGAGCAACGTTTTCAGCCTCTCGTCTTTCTCACGTCCAATTTAGAAAATTAAATTCTACGTCAGTTGAGATGCAAGGAAAATCAATACCGCCAGCTCGCGCCGTTTTTCGCTTTATTTCGCGCGGACATGACTTAGCGCCGTCTTGATGGTCGATAAATTTTCATAGCAGGATTGAGGGGATCGTTAACGTAATTGTGCTTTCCTTATCGATCCGCGCGCTCGCGGGGACGAAAATTCCGGGGTAGGAGGCAATTTCCCTGCGGAAAGCGGTTCCCTTCGAATTTGCCCGCTTTCATTGTACAATGGGCATTGCTCGGATCGTTGGTAAAATAACTCTGGATTAACTCCCCCCGGTATTCCATGCTCGGTGAAGTCGCGCCGAAACAGCTCGCATATTATTAGAAACAGAAATGAAGCCAGTATGGGGGGGAATGAATTAAATGGTCAGATGAAGCCCTGATACGTTCATATTACGGCTGAAATTCAGGACATTAAGCAACGTGACCTCGTGGTTTAATACCTACGTGAATAACGTCCGTTTATTGACGATAAAATAATGTTGATGCGTTATCAGGCACTTACTCCGCAACGTTCCCGAGGTATTAAAATTCTTTTAGTACACTGCGATGAATAATAGTCACTTTAGCGTGATTATGTGATTGGGGCATTCGTGTCAATTCCTGATACGAAGTTGTGTACAATCTTGCGAAAGCTCTTAACGTGCGGCAATAAGAATTCTCTTACTCGTATCGCAAGAGAAATTACTTTTTATCCACGCATTCGTCATAGAGACTTTCAAATTGTCGCGATATAAAATACAACGTATCGATTTCACTGACTGTTCTTGCCACAGCGTTTAAATTTTCCACGCGTGCACATATCGTTACAATCTTCTCCCACTGAGGGAGCAACTGCAGTGGCCGGCCATCATGGCTACCGTGAGCGCGGTATGCGTAAAGCGCGTCGAAGTAATACATTTTTTAGTGGATAGTGTATTTGTTGCTTCTTTATTGCGCACAAAATTCTTCGAGGCCACTACGAAAATGCTACGTGAAGGATGTCGATGTATCAGAGGAGTCTCAATCGTTAGAGACTTAGCGACACCAATCAGCTAGAGCGACAGTAGGACCTTTTCAATTTGGCGGGCTTCCGTTCCTGGCATTAGATTTTTCCTTGCAAGGTAATTGTCTCGTGAGGGTAATTTTCTATCTAGTAATAATTAATTCTTAGTGATAATTAATAATAACATTCAAAGTAAAATAAAGGGAAATATATTCAAATACTAAATAGTGTATTACAGAATATCGAGAAGGAAACGTATTCTCGTTGATATTCATCCATAGCAATTAGAAGTATCCATTTCAAATGATTGAGTTCGCAAAGTCGCCTTTCCCGTTACCGTTGACACTGCAAACGCTAAGCAGAAGTACGCGCAAGCCGCGTTATCAGAGATTCCTCATTAGCAGCGGAAGTCAGCGGCGCAAAGTAACGCGGGAACTGAAGCAAACTTTCGGTCGGATGACAGAAAACAATAGACACACGAGGTTGCGTGACAAACAGGAATCGTGTTGCACGGTAGCCTTTAACAGACGGAGGAAGCGTAGTTTATTCCTTGTCTTCATTTTCGTGCAATACCAAAGCGCTGTTTTCCCTCCGTTTGAAGCAGAGATGGCGACGTGAACTCGGTTTTAACTGATAATGTGTATAAAAGTCACAAACTCGTTATACTCGTAGGCACATCTTCATATATTAACAATTTTGAACAGAGGCTCTGTTTATAATTTTAAGTTACCCGAGAATGTTGTCAATCTTAGCTCTCGCAAGCATCTGCGTAGTCGATACAAGTTACTCGACATCTCTACGTAGAACCTTCCATCTAATATTGAACGTCTTTGAGAGTAAACCCTATTTTCCATCGGCTGCTGTTAACGATACAGAGCATCCCCTTGCTCGGTTTAAATTGCCTTTAAATTATTCACATTCGAGCCTGTGGGTAGTCAATATTATAAGCTTGACTCGCTGAGGTTAACTACGAGTACCAGCGTCTTCGTTTCTTTATCCCTGGCCCCTTGGTACTGTTTCCTTTTCGTTAAAATTGTTTCTGGTTTTGGAGTCACGTGTCTTTGAGACGCTCCCCAAAAAATCTTAAGAATTCCGCCGCGTTGATTGAAAGCATGCAGCATGTTTCTCAAACTCGCCCGGTATGCGCCATGTTCAAAGCTAACTGGAATTCCTCCTCCACGGTCTTATTATTCTGGCTAAATTTTTCAAGATAAACAGATCCATTCTGGGCGACGGACATTTGCGAAATTTATTTCTTGCTTTCGGCGAACATGCCCCGAAAACAATCCCCGTTTCCGCCGAGAGACGGAACACTGGTACTCCCTATTTTTCGCTTCCCCAAGCTGCATTTTCCCCCAAGAGCATTATCGAGTAAACAAGGTCGAGCTTCCTCTCGTCTTTGACACTTTTGTGATTTCCATCGAAAGCAACTGGACCCCACACGAACCAGTTTCTTTATGCCTCTCAGTGTGATTTCGTTTCATGTTTTTATTACAAATGCTCTTAATTCGCTGAAGGGAAAGTGCCCGAGAGTTTCCCCGTGTAATTAATTCTGCTTTCGTTTCAGCATCGTAAGTTTCGATTGTCGAGGGGGATCGAGTAAGATTAGCTAGGTCTAGCGGAGAATTAATCGCAGGATCGTCGAAGAATTTTTGAACGAATCCGTGGATTGGACGTCCCGCGCACCGTTAAGTGAAGAGGCTGACCTTTAAATATACGAATAGATGGTCGAAAAGGATCCGGCTCTGGACGTAAAACTCCAAATTAACGGGAACAAAGGTCTCGCTCGAGCGTGATTGATTCGATCGTTCAGCCGTCACCAGGCGTTTAAGCCGCAAATCCGCTGGAGCTTGAGGTTGCGCTTTTTTTAAACGGTCAAATATATGGAGGTTTTACAGCGCCGCCAATTCCGACCCGGGCAATCTATCGAATTTTTTACGCTTCCGTGATCACACACAACAAATCCATTTAATTTGATAACGACCGCGGGCCGATTGCGGTTAATTTTAATGATTTGTTAACGTTCCAACGTCGCCCCGACTCCCGCGAATGATCACCGTTGCGGATCATCAGGTCGATTTGTACCGAAATCGAGTCGCAATGAATTTCAGCTTGCATATTCGCGATTACAGGTCCACAGAGATATTAAATGTTAATTGCTGTTTTCATCGATCTTGCCCGCGGCGAGTTCTGTGGGAAATTCACGGTTCAACCACAAAGCAGAACATCGCTCGCCAAGTAATCGACGATTTTTCCGTGTCAGGGGGGATCTGAGTAGAACCGGGCGGCTGCCCCTAATTTAATACCTCCGTCAGCTGTCTATGCTTGAAACGATTAATAAGCTTACCAGGCGTTTGTGCCCCGCCCGGATTCGGGGAAGAGTAATTACCACAGTCTCGCGAGACTATCGCGTGTACGTCGGTCGAAAATCAACAGCGGGGGAGAATGCATTCCGGTTAGATACAACAGGTGCAAGCAGGTGTCTTTGCTTGTCGTAAAAGCAGCGTAGCAAATGCGAGCTGGCGTCGTAATAATCCAATTGAACCGGATTTACGTCCCTCCTGTTTCCACTACGTTTGTACCAATATCACGGTGTTACCGACTCCGCTGCTGTACAACGAAGTCGCGAGGATACCCTATAACGTCTAATTTTCGTTCGCACCGTGGCTATAAGCACGTCGATACTCCCAGACCGGAGGCGTGAAAAGCCGCGGGCGCATTTCCATGAAACTTTAATTCAAACTTGCGCTTCGAACGCGAGCGGAATTGATATTGGTGGAAACAGCTAGATACGAATTAAACTACTATCCTCGGCGGAATGGTCGCTATTGTCTCCCTTCGGTCTGTATAAATCGGTTGCCGCTGTTCCCATATTAACGTGCACCGCTACTCGAAACATTTCACAACGTATCCTCATTAGGGTGGCCCTCATTTACTTTGGTAAAATTTGTTTGAAAATTTTCTTCGCGGCACCCCCAGAATAGTGTCAAATAATAAAAAAAATCTGTGTAAAGTTTGAGCCTGATCGGATAACGGGAAACGGTGCCCCTGGGCCCTTGAACATTTAAATAATTATTTAACAGCTCACAAATTCCATTTTATATAATATCCTCCAAGTTACGGATTACATAAAAAAATATGTCAAACAAAAGTTGTAGATCCAGACAAGCACCATCTTTTATGTTGTATGACTTTTTCTCGTACGGCAAATGATTTTCGAAAAATGCCCGAGAAACTAAAAAAATCTCCCCCTTAAATGTTTTAAAAATATTCATCGAAAATGAGATTTACAATTTTTTTCGCTAAAAAATCTTTCGTTACTCATCTCTCCAATATCATCAGCGATTTATCACAGCATGCATTACGATATTATTCCCACGCATGCAGAAAATGTAAACGAAACGTGTATCCGAAGCATTAAACAACTTCCAAACATCGACCCCCCCCCCCCCCCCGTAGAAACGATATTCCTCGTAATTATTTTCACCACGCGCAGGAAAGTTTCGTTACAAACCGAATTTACCGCGGGACCTAATTTCCACGGTCTAGAAGGGGGACAATCTGGCCCAATCAAGGGTAGCTCCTTTCAGGATGAAAGTGCGCTTCGCGGGGTAAGCTAGGACGCCGCGAACAGTCACGATTCGTTTCGATCGAGGCAGCCCCCGGCGCAGCTAATTTGTCAACAGTGATCCAGTTACGAATAATTAAGACGAAACGCCGTTGCCCGCGGAGAAACACGGCGCGGCGTTCGTTCCAGTCGTAAGTCGCGGGCGAGGGCGACGGGCGAGCGGCGAGCAGCTGCGGATAAAAGAGAATTGCTTTAATTACGGCGCGGCATTTGCAAACAGCCGCGCGTGCACTTTGATAGCCATGGTTCGCAGCTCATTTCTGAGAGTACGGGACGGCGGGTGCATGGAAAAGAGACCTTTCCAGAATTTATGTACACGTGTTATGTGCCTTCGCCCGGCGTACATGGCCGTTACTAGTCCGCGCCGTTGCACCCGCGGCCGACATTTAATCCCGTGCATCCAGCAAAGAATGCTTTCGACGAGCGTAACCCGCCTTACATAAATTACCAGCCCTACCGCTCCCTCCCGGCCCTGCATCTAATAATCGCTCCTGCTTGCGCAGCGAACGCACGGCCAGCCTGGGGCAGAAGGGTGCTTAACCGTAAAGGTGAGATTGTTTCGAGGGAATTATGCTACGCGGGTGGGGGAATAATCGCCGGCGTGTAGCTGGCAATCCTATCAATTTATTCATAGCGTTGTTTAGCCAGAGTACGTAAGATACTGTTTTAGTGGATCGATTGATATTCGGTGCCGCGGACGCCGCCGAACCGCAACACCAATTCGCCGGGCCCGCGCGATGATTGGAATTTAGATAGAACATTAGCGGAAATTTAGCGCAGTAACGAGCGCTTGTTTATTATACGCACGTCTTCTGTAGCATTAAACGCGTTAATCCGTGCCGGCAGTTTGCATGCGAACGGCGCCGATGATTCCAGCCGCGCCAGAAATTGTAGGTCTTTGACACAGCCGACGAGGATGCTGCAGCAGAATTCTGTTTCGAACATTATATAATGCCGCAAGTTGGGATTGTGCCCCCCGTTGTGCTTTCATTACGCGCTTCTCCGTCCCTCTGCGCTTAATCCGTCAAATTATCGCGTAATGGGCGCTAGGGCGGAAGTACTCGCTGCCGATGTTTCACGTTCCTGATTCTGGATTTTGCAGGAGGGTTCCGGGCAATGGGTCAGCCTAGATTCGGAGCTCGAGATGAGGGGCGCCGACATCATCGGCACGAAAAACCCGACCGGCCACTCGCTCCTCATAGACTGCCGTTTGGAGCTTCCTTTCGGTAAGTCAGCAGAAAATTCTTCTTATTCCACGTAGAAAGGACAGTGATGAAGCATGCCTGTCGAATGTAAGCGTACGTGTCCGTGAACGTATGTGTACCCGCATCGTAACGATAAATGAATAGAAAGGATGATATCGGTAAAGGGGAGACTGTCTGTTGGCGAAATCAAGCGCGCCTTCACGAGTAATAACAGATACCATGCAGATTTCTTTTCATCAATCGAGGCTTAACAGTTGGCGTCGTTGCGCGACCTCTTCCTACGCTCGCTTCAAACGGAAACCCATTACTCGGAGGTTACTACTTAACCAGTGCGCTGGATTCTAAGCAGTACTTTGAAAATCGAGGATGTCGGGTCCGGAATCTTTATCGATTGACTCTATTTCCTCGTTGTCGATCAATTATCCGAATCAACGCGGCGCCGTCCGCAGGAATGGGCTCGATTGACTGAAAGTAATCGAACAATATTTGCAAATGCGAGGAGTATGTCGAGATCGTGCTTTACAATTCAAATCCGAGTGCGGGCAAAATTGCAGCCAATGCGTTTTAATTTTATTCCACGGTTTAATTAAACGTTCTTTGGAAACCGCAGTATCGTATCCGTTTAAACAGAAACGTTGATCGGTCCCGGGTTTGCATAGCTTCAGATCCGGCGGCGATCGTTTAAAGATCTTCCTTATCCGCGCGCGGTAAAATTGTTTCATCAGTCGCCGTCGGCGAGTTATACGTACGATCGATTCCAATCAATGCCTGTGTGCGCAGCCGACAATTTCGACAACTGCTCGGACAGAATGAAGCCAACGCATCGCCTCGTGATACGTTTTAATCCGATAATCGATAATCAAGATAATCGAGTGCCGTATTTTCGCCGCGCATTTCGATCAACTCCTCTAATTGCCGACATTTATATGCACGAAACGGTGGGCCCGTTCGTTTGTGTTACCGAATGTAAGCGCCATAATTGCGCGATGCATGCGAGGGAATCACGGCGGACGCGGAGCAGACGATTCGCCAGCTCGCAAAGCCACGATCGCTATTTCTATTCATTTATCTATCTACCCCCACCCCCTGGAAAAGAGTCTCACGAAAGGATCATCATGGTGCACGCAATATGCGCCATGCTTTCCACGCGATTGTGACGAACGGTGACGCGGGAACAAGTAGATTGCTCTTTACTGTGCGAGATACCCTCGGGCCAAAAGCGATTGCCAAAAGTATCACTGTCGGTCATCATCTTCCTCGGACCATTGAACGGTTGGGGACACGATCCGATAGCTTGCCCGGAGCCTCGGGTTCGATCGTCGTAGCCGGACGGCGTAATCGACGGAAACAAGCTGTGGCTGTTAAATCGGCTGGGGAAAGAGGTAGACGGGGTGGTTAAAGGAGGGATGGAAAAAAAGAGAATGGTAGTTGCGCGGAGTGGGAGGGCTGAAACGCGGGGATGCATCGCGGTGGTGGATCCAAAAGGGTCGAGTGAAATTGCCTGGCAGTAACCAGGGGCACTCGTGTAATCGAGGCGATAATGAAATGCCAGTGGATCGCGGCGTTTCCTGTGATCGACGTAGATCCACTCGAGGGGAAAGGAGAAGGCAGAACAGCTCCTGGCCCCTGCTCTCTGCACCCCCCCCCCCCCCCCCACTGTACACCCGGGTCCACGCGCTACTTCGTCCGAGTGGCTCGAACTTTTAATTGAGTACGTCTAGAAACTTGTCGAGGCTTTGGCTTGCCGCCTGTTCGTTCCTCTGTCGAGTATATACGCCAGCCCGCGATGCTCCTCGTAATGCCGTGCGAGCGTACCGTACGTGCCTCGAGGATTATTTCGACGCCTGAAATTTTCCAAAGTCCTGGAAACACGAAAGAAAGTACGGGAAGAGACGCGGCTCCGCGCTGAATCCCCGGCTCGAACGGTTTTCAAAGAAAATAGAAGGACCTAGGAAGTTTCGTTCCTCCGTGCTTCTACCACTCCGCTCGCCTGTTGTTGTAACAATCTAGCTTCGTCGTTCGACGCCTCCCCTCCTGCTCGCGTACACTGAAAAATTAACGCAATGGCCACTTTTTCACTTGCCGCGATTCGTTCCCCGTTGCAAACGACGTGAAAGTTCAGGAGCGACTTCCTGGAACGGAACGATGCAATATTAAATCTACCATCAACGAAAATTCGCGACGCTTTATTACGTTCCGGCGTGTACGCAAAAGTTCCCGGCGTATCGGTTTCATCTGATTTTAACAGGAGTTTCCTGAAACACGTGCGTTCGTAATCTATAATTTGAGGGTGAGGAGAGGTTATCGGGCAATGTTGGTTCTCCTCTTTTAATAGAAATCAATCTCCACGTGAATAGTTTAATATTATAAATTTTATAGTATAGGGGATTATTTCTGAAAAAAAGCAACACTCTTTTATTAACGCACACAACTCGTTGCTTCTTTCCAGTTCGTCTCTTTACGAGCCACAGCTTTCTTGATCTCGTGCGATCGATGTTAAAGCAACGACTGACTTTCGTGACAGGAAGGAGTACCATTGCCACGAACGTCTATATAGACGCGTCAATCTGATTCGTTGATCAACCGTACGCATTGCGATGCAAGCAGCCATGCATTATTTATGGGGCGAGCCTGAATAACTGCGGAAAAATGGAAATCTCACTTCTGCTGGCTTAGGACGTAGTTTCCACTGATTTAGAGCAACAGATAAACGGTATTTTTAGAGGGACAGCGAGCGTACGACCGCAAACAATTTCGAGGATGTAAACGACGCGACGGTCAACGTCTCGGAGGATAAATATTGTGAGAAGGAGCGCATTTTCTGATTCCTCCATGATTCGAGACAGCTTACCCAGCCGTTCGATAACTTCGATCACGATCTTCCACAATCTATCTACCTACTTCTCTCTTATTTTCCATGCAGTAACATCTTCAACGCCGTGGCAGCGAAAACTTCGCGTTTCCTTTTCGACTTTTGACTAGTAACAAGTGTGCGGAGGCTTCCGTCGAGCATTTTATTCCTGAGGGATAGGATAGGGAATGGTTCGTCCAGTTCCCCGTTCCCGGAAGTAGCGTGCTTCCATCCATTCTTCGGTCACCGGCACATCAGCGATCCATTACTATCGATCCTTGCCTCTCTCGAAACAAGGTTAACGACATGTTACGATTCAGCCGCGTCTTTTCGTTGGTACTCCAACCCCTTAGACTCCAGCCACGCGAGGAATAACATTAATCCTATATTTCGTAAATAGATTTCATAAAGCCCCAGGCCAGAAATTCTCGGTGAAATTGGACAAAATTCAGCAGAGCACATGTTGCGAATAACCGGGACCGAAGCTGTCATTCTGTTGAATAAATCATTTCTCATTACACAGAAACACTAAACTGCACTTTCCTTGTCAGCATATTTAACGTGACGAGTCGTCCGAGCACCGTTTAAAGCTTCACAATTGTGTACCCGTATTTGCTGTAATAAATCAATGTCCAGCTTCTTCGATCGCCGCTGAGAAAGCTGTCGATGGAAAGTATTCAATAATATCTTCTCGGGGAAGTTTCACACGTATATGTATCTGGAATATTACCACGCTCACATCGTCGTGCCGTGGAAACTATACTTCGATGACTCATTGAAAAAGTTTGAACAACTTTTTTCATAACGCACCCGCGAATTTTTCGTCAATACGAAACGAAATAAAAGCGCATTGCGGGGGAAAGACACGTTGCCCGCGACTAATCCCCGAATTCTTCCTCTTTGTGTACGGATACGGAAGAGAGATCTGTTTGGTTGGGCGAATTTTTCTGTTCCAAGGAGCTCGTTTCGGTCGGCGGGGTTTCTTGACGTAAAGGCGCAAATTATTTTTCGCCACGCGATGCTCCACTTGACCGTGTTGCGAAATGAGGAAAACGAGGCCGTTTATAATAAACCTACCGGCAACGAAAGCCCACGTTTTCACCTAGCAACCTTTTTTCTACCCGGTTCCTCGGTTTTTTCCCTCTTTCTCATTTTCCCCTTGGCGTACTCCCTCGCTCCCCCCCCCCCCCCCCGATCCGCGCCAACTGTTTTAATGGAATTTTCGACGAACACTGAGCACCGTTCTTTCCATTTCCCGCTTATATCTCATCGACGTTCCGTGGGTCAAAAGAACGACGGTGCTCCAGCAAAACTATTAAGCATATCGCGATGAACGACGGGATATAGAAACGTCTATTTTTCTGGTACTTTGGTAATTCACTTTCAGCAGTCTTTGACGAAAGCTGAATTCGAATTCCAAAGCTAGATAAGAGTTACACTAGTGGACAAAAAAGTTACCACTTTTTCGATTTGTTCTATTTTTGTTATTTTTTAGCATACGTTTGGGACAGTGGTATTTGTTTAATATGCATATTCTGATGAAGAATTTAAAGCTGTATAAAACCCAGTTATAGTTGAATTTATTTAACTGAGAAACAAAAGTATTACATGATATTGAATGGGGTAACAGTTTTGGGACCGACAAAGAAGTTACCACGTTTAGTAACTTGTTAGGTTGTCCTAAAAGCAAAAGGTGCCACCACAAAATATTAGATTTCTTTTTATTAATGTTCAAAAGTGGTAACTTTTTGTTGGCTTTAAAAGTGTGTTGTCTTGTTTAATGTTATGTGAGGTTTTTGTTTGTTAGTTAGATAACTTTTACTGTAACTGGATTTTATACAGCTTTTAATTCTCTTTCAGAATATGTATATTAGCCACATACTGCAGTTTTGAATTGATATTGAAAAGTAATAGAAGTAGAGTGGTTCGAAAAAGTGGTAACGTTTTTGTCCGCTACTGTATTATATAAAATTGAACTTTCACAATTTAACCCCTGATTTATTCTATAGAACCACTCGCTCTGACCCCTTCCTCCGCGAATAGAAATACCTGAAGCCGAAACTGCCTTAGGCGAGCAGTTATTTCGGACACTCGGACAGACGAATCGCGCCTTTATAAATCGCTGTTCTCTTACTGGATGCATGCAGGCCCAATATCGAAGCACCCACGTTACTCCCTTCACTTCAGACTCCCACCATCTAGGATAAGATCTGCTCTCGTGAAAGAACCAAGTAACCCGCCCCTACTCGTCTCCTCCCTGCCTCCTCTATCTTTCCGTTTGTTTCTTTTGCGTCTCTACTCCACCGATCCGCCCTCCCTTCTTTCCCTTTTCATTGCTCTTGAACATTCGGGGGAGGGATCGATCTGGCCGCGTTCCGTTCCCGGTGTTTCCCTTCCTCTCGTCCTCCTCGCCGTCCTCTCGTCGTCATCCCGTCGTTTCCGCGCACAAAGAGGAAAGAAATAAGTATCGGAAAATAGATAGAGGGAAACTGCGTGATACGATCAAGGGTGCCCGGGGAGTCTGTTTATCGTGGATAGTATCGACATGTACGGCAGAGGCGCGGTCATGACGATGAAAAAGTCAGATGACTATCGGCCGGTGCTCGTCGCTAAACGGAATGTTTAATCGCATGATCGGCGGAGGGGGTGAGGGTGGGGGGGGGGGGGGGGCTTGAGATCTCGTAAGTGAAAAATTGCGAGTCGCGTGATGGAGCTGCGCGCGGGAGGTTTTATCTGAGCTGATAAAGCGATTGGTGGCTTTGAGGGAGGGCTCGGCGAACGGAATCTCATCTCGCGAAACAACCTTGCGAGTTTTCAACCCCAAACGAAATGGTCCATCGCTGATACGGCCCGAAGCAACAATATGGTTTTCATTAATGTTTGTCGAATTCCCCGGTCGTGTCCCGCATTTCGTCGACCGGGGAGAACGATTTGCTACGGAGATTCAGAGCAATGTAATACAGGGTGGAGATTTCTAGACACGTTCACGTCGTTCTACCTTTTTCCTCGAACAGCATAGACTTGTATACGCCGGTGAAGTTCGATCGAAACAACGCGAGCGGCAATGCTTGCCGGAAATTGGAAGTTGCGTTGTTTCTGTGTGACTTCTCTGTAGTTATTATTGATTCCTCGATTCCGCTTTCGTGCCGCGGCACATGGACGTCGCATAAATTATGTAACCGGTGGTTTATACAGGTTCGAAGCAAACAGAGGGACAATCGCATAATGTGATAGTTATTACTCTCTCTCTTTTCCGAGAGAGAAGGGGGGGGGGAAGAAGAATCGTCATTGGTCGTCTGTGAAATTACGCTTACTCAGAAGTGTTCGTGGAGGAATCTACGGGAATCCGATAGGGGCGGGGAGGAGTTTAGCCGCGGGCGAAACGAGTACGGTAGAAAACGATCACTTTTGGTAATCGCTTGCACGCGAGAGGTCTCGAACGTTCAAGGGCTGAAAGAATTAGGACATGATCGCCAATCGGATCATGCACGAACGACCGTCAGTCTGATCAGTCTCTGACCAATCAGGAAAGTGCGAACAACGAACGAGATGGAAAGCCCTGCTAACGAGTGAAACGGCAATGCAGTTGCGAGCAGCCCGGCCCATGTGTGGCTCAGGTACCCTCGTCAAGATCCTTGGTCCTGATCGTAGGACCGTCCTGGATTTCAGGATCGTCCTTGATCCCGAGATCTTCGTTTCGCTTAATACATTACATCCTGGTTTCTTGACCAATGCATCTGACTTCCACGTCACGTGGATTTCTCGTCGATCGTGCGGTCGTTAGGCCAGCGGACGTAGACGCGGCTCATTTAACGAATAATTTCTAATT
Source organism: Andrena dorsata (assembly GCA_929108735.1). Taxonomy (NCBI): domain Eukaryota; kingdom Metazoa; phylum Arthropoda; class Insecta; order Hymenoptera; family Andrenidae; genus Andrena; species Andrena dorsata. The sequence continues at coordinate 75,948,765 of OV815488.1, read as the reverse complement.
AGCCACCAACCTCCCACGGAAAACACGAATACGCGATTACGCGAGGATATCGTAGCATCCCCAGTGCTATCGCGCCGATCCCGTCCGCCCCCCCCCCCACCCCCCGCCCCGTCCTCCTCCCGCCGTTCTCGAATTTAGCTAGACGAAACTTTGGGAGCGAGTCACGCGTTCACGATCCACGAGAAACCGAATCCACGCTGTTTGTACGTAATTAGCGATAATAAGCCCCTTCTTGCTCGTCAGCCACTGCACCTGAAATTTTCTACTACGATTTTCAATCTACACCCCCCCCCCCCCCCCTCCACCCACCACACCCACAACCCCCACCTGTTCTCTGCTCTGTCTTTTCGTTTTTCCCTTTTGTCTTTCTCTCTGTCTGCCCGCCCTCCACCATTCTAGATCGAGCTGTCGTCGACGATTGGTCGGTTTCGCGGCGGATATCGAAAACCGCTTTAGATATTCCCGGGGAAAGGTCTGAGCGCTGAGGGTACCCATCATCGTTAATCACGGAAAGTTATGCATTAGCTTCCGTCGAAGGGAAGAAAAGGAGAATCCCATGGAATCTCGGACTTGTGTCTGGCCTTATTTATAACGGCGGTAAAGTATGTTGCGCGACTTTCGGCGGAGGCGCGTTTAATTTCGGTTGAAATATGCTTCCAAGCGTATTCAGCGTGCGCGTCGACAGCGCGCACACACTTTTAACACAGTGGAAGTCGAGCGGCAGTAAAACTTGGCCAAGGGAACTGGGATTAATTAGAGTTAAGGTGGAGTCGTGGTCTTCCTCAATGGTCGCATTTAGTAACGCAATATAAATTCCGCGGAAGGGCACGCGTATCGAGTAAAAAGATTTTTACGCCGCGACGGTGGGTTAGGTCCGGGTTATAACCTATTCGACGGGGCAGTATTTTGAGTGGGATTTTAGGGGCGTGTAAGCTTCGGGGTGGATTTTCCGGGAGCGTGATCTCGTTAAAATTGAATCAATGAAAGCTGATAGTAAAGCAATTTCGTAGCGACTGAATAATTTCAAGACCCTGACGCACCAAGAACCGAATTTCCGTCTTGAAATCATTGGGCGAAAATGTCGGCGGAATGGCGGGATTCTATTAACTAAATTGGTAAACGTAATCAGAGGAATTACACAAACATGGTTAACTTCGTTCTGCGGTTCGATTGATCGACGGGGCTGGGTTCCCTTCGGCGTCAGAATTATTTTAAATTCACGGCGTTCCTCCCCCTGAATGACATACTTTCCCCAGTTTTTTTTTCGAGCCTTTGCGTCACCTTTTCCCCTCCCCTTTACAGCGAATTTCGGTCTCTCGGGTGTTCCTTGTCCCGTACACGTGCACTCTCTTCGAGACCCTATTTCATTAATTTAATTGTAGAGCCGCCTTTGAGCCCCCTGTACGTGCGTGTTGGACACCGCCGGATAGTCACGCTATCGAAACTCGTTTCGGTCGTTACCAGCGCACTTTGATACGATTTCATGCTTGATTAAACGACTTTAATTATGCCATCACCGTGGCCGCGTTAGCCAGAAAGAGTTTTCAACCGCGGGGATCATCGGCCACCCGATATCCGTCGCTACTATTTCTGTTTCATCGTTGAAAGGGATCCATGACATTCGTCGCTGATAAAAAAAAAAAAAGCGGTTCCATACTCTTGCTCCGTGCGTGATAGTGAAATTCTTTGAAATTTTTCCTTCGCGAGTTTGATTGTGTCGAATTGCGACAAACGCAGTCGATGAACACCACCTTGCGAATTGATTGTATTATTGTCCAAGGCGAAATAAAAGTATAGAACCACTTTTTCATGGACGACGAGGTTCACGACTCCGCGAGTCCCTCAAAGAAGTATGCCGTATGCGAACCGAACAATCGTTGATCCGCCAGAAAAAAGGACGCGCTGTCACGCCGTGCACAGCATTCCCTTCCAGATCGACTCCTTTCTGCGAGACGGCTGCGTGCCAGTGTACGAATTCGCTCCAAGGAATTGCGTTTGACATGTTGAATGTTTTCGCTCTCGCGGTCCTTTTTTCTGTCTCTTCCTCTATTTTCTCTATCTCTCTTCTCTCTCTCTCTCTCTCTCTCTCTCTCTCTCTCTCTGTCTCTCTCTCTATCTCTCTCTCTATATATATCTGTCTTTTTTGTCGAATGTCGTTACGAAATCTATCTTCTCTGCTTCGCGATGAAAACGGAAGGGACCAGCAACGCGCGAACATAAAGCGTTTGCAAGCTGCTCGGGGCCTACGTATCTTGCTTTTTCGATTCCCTTCCATTCAGAAGTTCATTAAAGCGCACACACACACCGACACACACAGATTACACACTCAACAGTTCGATCGAAGTAGCGACCGAACGTTGCGTGCCTTTTTTTGAGAGAAGCACCGTGTTGTGTTGAGTGAAGCACGTAGTGAAAGAGAACTTCGTTTGATCCCTTTAGGAGTATCTAAATAGGATAGTAATGAGTTGCGATGAGACGAAAAGGAAAGGGCTCCCGCCTCGAATGTCGGCCATCAAGTCGCCACACGGTTTTACGCCTTAGTTGCCGGTGATTGGTGCCTCGCCGCGCGCTTACTCGGCGGTCAAAGGATGTCGTTGCTCGCATCCGGGGAAAACCTTCATTTGCGATCCTATCGGCGCTCGTTCACGCGGCAGATTATTACGCGTCGCGCCGTCAAGCGAGTCGGGTCGAGCGATTGTTTAATTTTCTTCGCTCCGAGCGCCCGCCTTCTGTTATTCTTCCGTTCCCTCTCGCTTGCCTCGATGGCCGTTCGACAGCCGCAAATTCGTTATGCCTAATCGCGGCGCGTCACGCGCGCGTTTTGATCGTTTAATTACATCAGCTGCGCGTAAACGATGAATGGGCGATTCTCCGTTCAATTGGTCGATATTACGTTTTAATCGGCTGAGGCCGAAGCTCTCGGAGTTCTTCCTCCCTTCGGGGCATAATTTTGTTTCAAGCACAAACTCACCCCTTTTCGGAGCACCATAAGCGCACGTGCACGCAGTGGCGCGGCGATAGCACAAGAGGGGGGAGGGAAAGTAGACGAAAAAGAAAAGGAACTAAAGAGTAAAATGATAACGAGAGGGAAATAGATCGTCACTGTCGCGGCAATTGTTACCCCAAGCAAGGGAACCGTCCTCTTTTCTTCTTTCTTACTTTGTCGATGCAGAGCATCGCGTCGAATGTGAAAAGAAAAAAAAAAAAAAAGAAAACATGTGAAAAAGAGGGTACCTGCAGATGCATCGAGCTATGGCTGCGACACTGTAATCAGTTATCAATTGTCCGTAGACGTTTTTTGTCTCCTTTTTACTTCCGATTTATTTTCTTGCTCCTGTGTTCTTGCTACACGGCTACTATACGTATTACTAATTGTTTTCAAACGACATCGAGGCTCGATGTAGTGACTCCTGCGAGTACGTGATTTGTTAGACGAGCCACGCTCGGGGACGACGGTGTCCGGGCAAGTCGGACTTATCGCCGACCCGTTCCACTTTTACAGCTATGGCTCCCGCCGGTCCAAGTAGAATGACAAAACCCTTAGCTAGAATTTAATCACGCATGACCTAGCATCGTGAACTTGTGTAATTGTTCGTCCGTTCTCGTCTTACTATAAGGATGCCCGTAATAATCAAGGAGCAGGATGGGGAGAAAATATCGAGGCAAGCCATTATTTCATTTCGACGTGGAATGCGCCGTTATTGGTAGGATCGTTATTAGTAGGAGATCGCGTTAGTCTCCCGCGATCAGAGTTACCTTTCCAACGATACATGCATCGTTCTCATTAAACTGTCCGCTCGGTGGATGATACAGTACCGAAGTACGTTTCATAATGATCATACACGTTGCTTGAAAGGAAAACGCGCGAGCAGGCAGCCCCGATCAATCAGTCTGGATACTTTACCAAAGTTACTTAATTAACAACGCAGATACCTGGAAAATATTCCACTCCATCCAACGGTTGCTTGAAATCCAGGGTTATTGCATTAACCGTTAGCGAGGAGCAGCAGAAAGTTTTGAATCCTCCAATTCTAATCAGACTACTACACTTCTCTCTGTAGGTAACGAATGGACTCAAAAAACTACCCGAAAGATTCATAGAAACTCGTAATCTGAGAAATGAAAGTATCATGGACCACATCCATCTCTCTTACGACCGTTAACAAATGGGCGTGACTCTAGAGAAGATCGAGTACCACAGACGTCTGTGTGAACACTTTCCTCATTATTCCTTCGTACGCTCTGTGTTGCCTTCTTTTACGTCCACGTTTTACAGCGGTCTTTACGGTGCGGCTTGTATAACGGGTGGAACAAGTTGCGTGTTTGTCACTTGTTGTTTTCGTTCGGAGGCTAGCGGAACGGCGCGTCCACCTTTCCTTAGCGAAGCTGCTCTAATTTTTCCCTGCGGACGGCAAAGTTTGGTCGGCAAAAATAGACTAATTACACGCCTTTGGCCGGCTAGCGGATCGTGCAGACGGTCTAACGTGTAAACCGGATGTACGAGATTAGAGGCAAAGGTGGCCCGGAGGGTGATTAGCAGAACGGAAACGACTTTCCAGGGGATTTAAACTTTCCCCTACAGTATCTGGCCAACGGTGTGTATACGGGCCACCGTTACTCTTTCGACGCGAAAGACACGCATTAATCCGTCGCTGGGAAGGGATAAAACAATAGCTGGCGGAAGGGGAAAAGGTCCGGTTTTGAAAGTCAAAGGGAGGATGGGAAAGATTTAATCAAGTTACTTAATCGACGGTCGCAACTTCGCGGTGATTATTCAGCGACGAAAGAGTACTCGTTGATTTTGGAACGATCAAACATTGCTCGTCCTGAAATATTTGACCATTTTGTTTGAATCTATCGTGGATAGGCTCGCATTGCAATGAGAAACATAGAGATTTCATGGTACACATATCCAAACAGTTTGATTTTCCTATACGAACCCCTGCACATAAGATTTCAATTGCAGTCGAATGTCTTAATACATAGGTATATCAGCGCAGTGGCTAGAAGCAATCCCATCATCCCGGATAGTTCCGCGTTGTCAATCCTCGCCCCGTGGCAAGCCCGACGAGACAAAGGAAAAACGAACAGGGAAAGCTCGGAGCTCGAATCTGAGAGAGGGAAACAGTTCCATTCGGCGAAGACGCCCCGGGGGGAGCCGTCTCCTCTCCCCGCCCTTCCCCTTTACGAAGTTTGTCAATATATTGAGGGCCAGCTGTTACCGATTCGGCCATTACCGCCGCTCGTATCGCGTTTATATCAAGGGGAGAGTCGATCGCGAACTAGCGGGGAGCATCGCGGGAAACGCGCAGAGTGCAAAATACTTTGATGGCTCCCTTGCGCTCGGGGAATGGAATGCTTCAGGTGCAGCTAGTAGGGTTTTTTTTTCTCTTTACTTTAGAGAGACGTCCCGGTGCCAGGGTGGAGGACCCCGATGCACTTGGCACGCCGGTGAGACGGCACGGGGAGGGGGGGAGGACAGGGAGGGGGCTTGTGAAACCCTCGCCAGCAGGGTTGGAGGGTGGTAGTGGTGGTGGTCTCAAAGAAAAGAACTACTCGCGCTGCCGAGACGCTCTCCTGCCAGGGCTTGACCCTTTTTTTAATTGCATCCAGACCAAAGTTAGAAACAGCGAACGGTGCCTTCCTCGAGTGAAGACGAGAAAGAATATGTATACAGATACAAGTGCGAGACGAGCGGGACAACGGCGCTGTGCCGCTCGCTGGAAGGAATTATACCGTCGGAGGAGACCGCGGGATCCGTACGTGTCTCCTCTGGTGTTCGAGCACTGGAACGAAAGGGTGGAATGCGAAATATGTGGGTCAGGGTCGTGGCTCGAGAGCATCGAATTCGTTTCCTTTCTCTTTTTTTTTCCCCCTCGTTTCGTCATCATTCTCTTTTTTTTTCGGCTCTTAGTTCGAATCCCGGGTTTAATGGGCTCGGGCCGTCGTATCGCGCTTCTGATATTATTACGAGAGATTCTTCTCGAGAACGGGGATTAGGGGTTCCAGACGCGGTCTCCTCGATTTCAAAAGGGCTTTCCCGGTCTTGATCTTTAACGTTCATTAACAGTTCGTTCGCTCGATCGTGCTCCTGGGTAAGCTGATGTAATTATCTGGGCTCGTAATTAATCGAGGTACCTACATTAAGTTTATGGCTGGTTCTGTTTTCTTGCAATTAAATTGGAATTATTGGCGGGGTCGCTTAAGTTAATCGATTTGCTAAATAGAATTTAGAAAGACTTGATGAAATTGGTTATTAGAGGATCAGTTTCTGCATTCGAAATTTTATTCTGGAATGTAGGCAGGATTTTTCCATACTTTACCAGCGATTTTATGATTACAACGCGTCTAGGTTTGCTGAATGCTAGCTTTCTTAAATGAGTGGTTTATCGATTCTTCCGAATAACATGCGAGACCGAATGCCGACAATAAAAGTAATATTCTCGTGACTGAAAGGCATTGGGCGGCACAGCCCACATACGAGGCACATTTCTTGAAAGGGGATTACATTTGCTGAGAAAGTTATTAATAAACATGCACGAGATTCATTTACGAATAATAATCATTCAATAATATTAATCAAAGTAATCAAACGATTCGTTTTTCCTTTGTTTTCCAACTGTTTCATCTTTCCATCAACTTCTCAACTAATTATCATATCTACGATCGTGGGAAATAGTTTTTCCATTGGTCATTCTGTAACTTTCTTCGAGACGTATATTCCGCTTGATCGATAGGAATAGCGCATAATCGATAGCCAGTAGAAAACTAGGCAGACCAAGTAAATATTCCATGCGGAATTTTCTTAGTGATTCTACTTCAGAAAAACGTAGAATGCAAAGTGGGTCAGCGACGAAAATACTCTAAATCCTAAATAGCATAGTTAAAATTATCAGGGCGTATAGAGAACAGATTACTGACCATTTCATAATTCAACAAGAAACCTAGTGGTAGGGCATAAATATTTATTTTTCATTTACATTTAAGCATAGTCTACAGTCCTTGCCTTCTCGTCTACACACGCATAGTTTATTTAACGTCTGTCGTAGAGGATCAGAACTTTAACCCAGATTACGTACAGCTGGTGCATAATATAGGCTCACGTCGACTTTCCTGTATCTACCTTAGCCACTGTCAAGTTTCCTATATCATTTTTACGAATACCACTGTATGATTAATGGACGATGCTATGTACGTCACTGACCATAAGATTCATGCCACTTATTTCAATGTTGTACCTTGGAACACAGCAAACAAACAGCTATACCTGCCACTTGACTGCAACTGTTTGTAATCGTCATTCACAAGTTTATAGTTTACAACTTAATTCACGTCCAAAATAATCGAGCACACGAGCGTGAGTCTATTGCCCAGCAACGCAGAGTATCCAAGGGATGGTATTCCAATTTATGATCGGTAGTGTACGTAGTTGCCACTTGGGTCCTTAGTTGGCGAGTTTGCTTTCATCTGCAGCTCGAACATCGAAGTCGAAGTAGATGCTGAAACTTCGATTGGGTCAACTCACCGGTGGGAATGATCAGACAAAGGTCGAGCCAGGGAAATTGATACATCCCCATGCAATAGAATATCGTCGATAGGCGTCGGAAACGTTTCCACTCTCGTTTCGTAAGCTCGTCAGAAAAAGGGGTTCGACGGGATTCAGCTGGTTGCGTAATAAATCGTTCGAAAGCTCTAGAATCACCGTGCCGCGCAAGATCCACCCACTCCTCGTTACAAGGAATCCCCTAACTCTAAAGGATGACGCGATCTATGCATCATTCAGCTGCGATATTAATACACCGCCGAAGTGAGCTAGACCGCAGGTCAATTTACGGGAATTAGGATGCCCGCGCGGCATACAATTACGGTTCCGGATAAATTAGATAGCGGCGAGGCTTCGAAATTGTGCGTGCACTTTTGCAAATGTCAAGGGGCTTGAACTATACACTTGTTTAATAAATTATTGAGTCGCAATGGAATATATCAAGCACACATTAAGTACCTCAGTATCACCGAATGAAAATACACAGCTTCCACCTCAAGAGGCACTGTCGAAGCCCCATCAGTCTCCACTGTTATACCTCGGCACTTCCTAATGAAGGATTACAGTGTCTCCGATACAGCGAAGCACCGCGTTGCAAAACCAAGCTGCTTCGAATCCTGCACCATAAAACACCGTTACACCCTGATTAATACCATCCGGCGTCGTTTACAGAGCATTTTGCACCGCATTACTTTCAAGCAACGTGTACGCTGCTCGACAGCCTCGCGATGCATAAAGAACACGCGCGACACGAGTTTCCTTTTAAGACGACGCGCAGCGCTCGAACCGTGTCATCGGGCGACCAAGAGTCCACGCTTTTTGTCTGCGAGCTCGTTAGAGACCGTTGGCCGTCGCACAATTGGTAGACACGCGGACGAGCCGAGGTGCCATCTGTTCCCCCTCGTTCTCACTCGGCTACCCCATGAGAACCGAGTAATCGGGCGCTGATTAGAGACAGTATTAGAGATCGTCGAGAATTCGCGATTAACCATTTCCCCACCGATGTCTATCTTTCCGAAAGACCCCGAGAACACGGAGGCGGCGGATCTGCAGAGGAAGCTGGAAATGCTGAACAACATGATGGACCAGGAAGCACGAGCCGAACAGGCACGACGACAGATATTGTACAATATAGGCCACTGTAAGTACACGACAAGTTACAGTTTAAGTGGCTGCTGATTTATTCGACTACTCTCCGACACGGAGAGGAATGTCGCCGATCAGTTGATACTCTTCACTCGATTCCTCGCGCGACCGACGCCTGCGCTAACTTTTTCAGTTTCCTTGGTTTCGCCGTGGCTAATTGCGCGCCTACCTCGCGTTCTCTATGTTGGTTTTTGCCGCGCAGACGTGCGGGGCTGCGGAGTTGAAATAGTTAGGAATAGAAGAATATGTTGCGAGGCAGAATTCAGTGGCTTTAGATGCTCTCAGACGTGTCTGTACTTTTGCGGAAATCGATGGGGAGCTGCATTGAATTGGGTGTACGCGTGACAGTGTCGGTAGACCCAAATGTGCATTGCTCCGCAATTGCATTTCGTTGCTGCACGCATGCACGTAAATGCATAACGCTGGCATCGGATTTGGGAGGATCTGAAACCGTTTCGTACTGCCTTATGACAGTTTCTTTATCTTCTGACTGTTTCAAAAGTATACCCCGTCCATTTCTGTGCGACACTCTGTATTTTTTTGTCCTTATGACAATCGAGGCGTAAAGATATTTGGTTCCATGTTGAGAATAGCAACTGTCAGACGTTTCTATTTAAATTCTCTGTTAAATTTAGTACGGTGCGCTTGATAAATTTTTACGTTTATCGTGCAGAAAAGTACCACTGGTGCGTGTAAGGAACTCATTAGTATGCCTTATGTTAATTTTATATACGACTGTAATCGCGATCCTGAATAAACGCACTCGTGTCGCGACATCGGTTATTTGACACTTCTTCCGCGGCATTTTTTATTTACGATTTTCAGAATAAGTTCACTCGAATGCCATTTTCGTGCAGCTGGCCGAGGTACTGCGTTCCCTGGTTTTTCGCGTAAAAATCGATCCAAACGAAACGGTAGTTTTTTATCCGGCGTTGGCGGCCGTAAGAACGCTTTATGCAGTTGCAATTGCAGTTGCAGTTGATATATCCGTGCAACAAGCGCAGTACGAAACGTCCCAGCTATTGTGGCTATCGACCATTCGAGAGCTGTCCGTAACTTTCCCCTAAAAATTCCACCACCCCCCCCCCCCCCCCTACCCCGATTTAAGGGTCTCCCCCTATACGATGATCACTAAACCTTTGGCATGACCAAACATTCATGATGCTTCGTTTTCTTTCCTTTTCTTTTCTGTAGAAACAATTATCGATTCTGCTACTCTCCCCGTTTGTGGACTTCCATTGTTCCCCGAAGACAGATTCTCAATCATCTAAGTGTTAATCAACGACTAGCATGATCATCAACTATTACCATTTACACCCCGCTGTTGCACTGCCCCCATTTTCGGATTCGTCCAATATCGACCAATTCTGTACCGGGATATTCTCGAAATTGTCGCGACCGTTTATCCGGAGGACGGAAACAAGGGGGACCACTGTCGCGCGCGATTACATTTCCTTTCTTTTAATCGCGCTCCTCGATGCCGCCGTTTATCACGAGGGATGGTGCGCAGATGAGAACTCATCGTGGTTCGTTCTAACGCTTCCCCCGTTTGGATATTGTTATGCACAGATGGGCCAGAATTTTCGTCCAATTTGTTTGCTTTATCGTCACGCGTGTGTTTACGTTGAAGGACAAGAATGTTTTGCTTCGTACACGGTTTCAGTTGACCTGTGGGAAATATTGTGATCCCACTCGCACCGGCCGACGAATTATTTCTCCGTGCTGAAATATTCTTTCTCCCGGAGAATAATTACGACGCCTCACGATTGTTCCAGACAGATTTTCCCCGTTCTGTCGTAACTTGAAATTTTAATTGACTTTCAGCGGGATACTCGGAGGATTCAGACTATACGTCCGACCTGAATTATCCAGTAGGCGGACAAGGTGCAAACAGCTCGGCTTCGCAGTTTCGAACCGCTGCCAACCAATTGGCCACCCCTCAAAGATCCCTCGAGACCTCGAGAGAAAATAGCTACGAGAGGGATGATCATCAGGTACTAAATGATCGATACTTTACTACCTCTGTTTATTAACTACCGAGCTCCGGAGCCCTAATACCGTCGGGGTCGTCGACATCTCTTCGTCAATTTATTAAACAAAACTACATACATAGCTGCACTCCGGTTCGAACGTTACTATTCTCGGTTAAAAAAAGGAAAGCTGTCTTTCAAAAGAATAATCAGCAAGCTTCGGGAATGTTTACGCGCAATAGAATAGAGATACGAAAGATTTTCCAAAACAGATACGCTTCGTGGAGCATTTCATGGACGTTCCGAGGAATCTTTTGTGCCCCCAGATTCCATCTACAGTTGGAGGAAGACTAGCTCCGAGTAATTATGGAAGTTACGGTGGATCGAGCCACAGTCCACGTTACGACGAACCGTACCCCGAAGAAGGTCCACCGCAAAGGTATTCTCAGTCTCAGCACGCTTCAGAATCTTCCGAGCCACTATTCTACAATAGTAGACCAAGACACTATAAGGAATACAGGTATTTGACATTTACGAGCCTTAAAAACCAGAATGCACACACGAAATCGATATAGAGTACCCTACACGCTACAAGAAGCAGCCGTTACCTGTTACAGTAATACTTCTTCGTTTAGCGTGACTTCAAATGACAATACTCGTAAAGCAACAGCTAGTAACTCCCCTTTTCTACTTCGCTCTCTACTTCTTCTTCTTCCTCCCCGTTCGTCTGCATTGCAAAGATATTAATTTTTATTGAAGAGAGACGAGCATTAACAGGGCCGTGCACTTTAGTCAGAAGCGTTTCCAACGTTTTTATTTCTGCAAGTCCATTGTCGCGTGTTTGCTGCAGCTGGTACGCGTGATGTATAATTGCAAAGTGAAAGTTTCCCGCACGGCCCTAGCCGTGAATCGCGACGTACTTTGAAAAAATCGTTTATTCTTTTTTGCCTGATTTAGACGACGGAAGCACACGTGGGATTACGAGGACAGGTACGAATTAAGTACGCCCAGCAGTTTCGTGAGAAAGCTTCAACGATTTTCATCGCATACTTCGCATTTTCGACCGTTAGCTCACACGTTTCATCTGGCATCTCTTTTTTTTTTTATTCCTGTCACTGGCGTGCTACGCTGTTAGTTTGAATCCTATGCCTTGGCGCACTGTTCAAATAGCTCTTACATATAGAAACACTGCACACGAACAAGACACGTTTTTCATCATACACTGGGATGGCATTCTCGTCGCTTAGCTCCGCAGTTCCGCGTCGACATTCACGTTCTGCGCTAACACCTCTCGCGGAAGAGCAAAGCAAAAGACATTCGCACGCGCATTTAGGTAAACCACACGGAATCGAAGTTCCAGAGGCAATCTAGAAAGCGCCACGACAAAACGATAATAGTTCGCGTTTAGTGGGTCAAAGAGAATGGCACTGATTATCCACAGGTAGTTGCATGGCGCAGTGTCGTTGCAGTATTCGAGCAAGTCTATGGGAAGATCTTTTATCAACCATATCATACTTGCAGCGAACACGGTCACTTTATCTCGGATCATTTCATCTATGCTTCTATCGTTCATACGCCTATTATTCCGGCTCTGTTTAACTGGTGTTCCGTGGTTTCAGCCAAGACGGCTGGTACAGCGAGGGTTACGACTATCATGGCACAAGAGTGGACGACGCAAGGATCTACAGCGACACAGAGTACTATCCAAGCACCACCACCAGCTCTTCTAGACGAAGAGGTAAATACGCGTATAGACTCCACACGTGAAAATATAATCGCGAAAGTTGCCGATACTATTTGAGCATACTTGAGCCTTGCTATCCTAGAAAAATCACGAAGATGTTTGAATTAAACATAACAAATGCACCTCCCTGTACGAGACACGTTGCTTATGAAACAGTAAAAGGGATTGAAAATATTGACATTGGTTTTGTTCGTGTGCACAAACAGGTCCTCACAGGCGGCCATCTTTGGAGAGGCAAATGACTCTGTACGACGAGCACCCTTACTACGCCGATGAGTATAGTAGCGATGGAAGAGTGGGGAAAATGAGTGCCACGTATCCAGAATGCCAGACGGACATCAGATACAACGAGTACTACGACAGCATCACGGGATACACTTATCAAGATGAAAGGTAACTCTCGTGAATACTATCTCGTCCTCTATTGAATCTCATGCTGTTATCAGCACGATGCGAGCTCAGTTCTCGATCCGACATCAATCTGATGTTGCACGTGTCATTAGGTACGGTCAAGATGACGAGGACAGACAGTGGGACAGCGGAGGGAAGTGGTATTTAGGGACTAGTACCTATTACGAGAACAAACGGAATAGAAAAACGCTTCCACAGAGGCCTGCATCTAGCATCGGCATTCATCGACCAGATTACAGACCAACAGTCACCAGACAACGCAGTTATGAATCCGAGGAACTCAATTACAGGTACTATCATGGGTCCCTTCCGTCCCTTACCACCCCTCGTTTGCATAAACACACGATGGAACTCTCTCTGTGGCTTTTGTGGTATGGATGTTAGCAAGCATGACCGTTAGTATCAACTCTGATCCTTTGGTAAATGATTCTGCTGCTTCGCTAGCATCATACATCGATGGATCAGGGATTCAGAAATAGTATTTACGAAGCGTCAGGATTATTCTGTGAAATTACATCGTTCACGGTGCACGCCCACGCCTGTCCCCTGAAATAGAAATCGATGGGGCGTGCTGCGGCATAACGAATCTTCGTTTCGTGTTTGCAGTGACCATAGCACGAGTCGTCGAAAGCCGCTTCAGCCTCAACAACGGCCGATATCTCGACAAGAGGGGACGGGAAAGAAACTACCTCCGACGCCGACGCAACCAAGCAATGTTATTATCAATCGCAAGCTCGCCTCCCTACCTGCTACACCGAGCAGGCAACTGCCAAAGACTAGAACACCCTCCGAGGAGAGCTACAACAAGTCTGAATACAACGAGGACTATAATTACGCTTATCGCAGCCAAGATAACTTACCTCAGGATACCTATATTGACAGCGTGTACACCGAGCAAGGTGTATACGATCCGATGCACGCGTCTGGCAAGAGCCAGTACGCCGGCGACGGTCAATACGAGTTCAGTTACACGCCGCAGGTCGACGACCAGTATAGTCGTTCCTACCAGGAGCCACCTGTCCAGGACACGTACGATCAGGCGTACCTGCAGAACACGTACAAGGAGGAGTTCCAAACGCCTTACGTTCAACCGAGCACTCAGGTTTATCAGGAGACGTATCAGGACATGACATATCCAAACGCCAGCCAGCCGAACGATCAGTACACTAGCCAACCGAACGATCAATACAGAAAGACCGGGCCCGATATGATAATCGAGGATAATTATCCGGTGATGGGTTACGAGCAGAATAACGTGCAGTACCAGGACCGAAAGAAGAAGCAGTCGTACGAGGATGAGTCGTATCATCCGGAGCAATACGATTACAGCGCGTCTGTTCCGTCGAGCGTGTACGATCAAAATAACGTGACGAACACGTACAATCAGTATCAGCAGGAGCAATACGATTCCCAGTACAACATAAACACGTCGACCGGTTATGAGAAAGCTTACCCAGACACGTACAATCAGGAGACGTTCAACAGAGACGGCTACGATCAGGACACATTCAACCAGGAGACGTATGCCCAGGATACGTACCAGCAGGACGCGTATAGCCAGGAGACTTACAACCAACAGGACGTGTACAAGCAACCCGAAGCTTACAAGCAGCCTGATGCTTACAAGACACCGGACACTTATAACCAGCAAGACACCTACATCCAACCGAGCGCATACGATCTGCAAGATACTTATAACCAACAGGACACTTACAACCAACAGGACATTTATAACCAACAGGGCACTTATAACCAAGAGGAGACGTACAATCAACAGGATACCTACCCGGACGTGCCGATTACGTCGCAGAGTAATTACGACGACACTTATAGCAAGCAGAAAGAGTACGCTGATTACGAGCCACCTTACAGCAAGGAAGATACAATCAGCACGACGTGCAAGACTGACTACGAGGATCAATACCAGGACTATCCTGATCAGTTCGAGGAGTCATACCACGATTCTTATCAAGGATCGTTCGAGGAACGAAGTTACAAGGACAGCCCGTCGGCTAGTACAGAGAGGAGAGCGAGCGAAGTGCCAGAATTGTCTATAACAACGCCGAGAGGCCAGACCAGGGCAAACGGTTACCAATCCAGCGAATCCGACTATTATTATACCTCTCAGGAGAGCCCGGACCTGTCGTCCACTGGGCTGTCGAGGAGAAAGAAGCTTGAAAGACAGGAGCCCAGCCCGCTGGTCCAACAGAACACAGACTCGTTGGAATCGAGGGACGACGAGCTGAAAGAGTCGCTCGAAACTGCCGTGAGTTCGATCAGTAGCGGCCAGCAGAAGAAAGGTATCAGCGAGTACACGACGCCGAGCGACTCCACCTCTGTTGCTCCTACTTACATCGAGTCTCCTCCGACCACTGTTCAGCCTGTCACCACAATGGTCAACCATGTGACATCGAATCACGTCCCAGCCAGCATGGCGGTGACAGCGATGGTGCACACCACGACCACGGCGAACGGGAAACGATTGACGCGCACCGACTCCTACCACGAGGATGTGATCGAGGACGAGGACTATCCAGAGATCATACCGAAGGAGCCGCAGAGGAAGGACTCGCAGCTGTCGCATCACAGCCAGCTCAGCCAGCATTCGTCCCAGCACTCTCAGAAACCGAAGCTGACCAGAGGAGATTCTTACGCATCCGACCATTTCCCCGATGAATCGTTCAGCAGGAGGGACTCGTACGCGCAGCCGGCCACAAGGAAGGACTCCTTCTCCTCGACCACGCAGGAGAGCTTCAAGCCACCTCTGACTAGGACCGACTCGTACCAGAAGAGAGGCAGCTATGGTCAGAACTTCACTACCCCTCAGCCTATCTCCAGAGCTGAGAGCTATCAGCGTGGATACTTCAAAGACCAGGAGTCCATCGAGGAGCCGGAAGTGACATTGAGCAACGCGGTCAATGACGATTACAAGATGAGGAGCGAGTCTCTTGAAAGGTAATTGATCGGTCGCGTTAACGTTACGGTGGTGCTCGTGATAATGGAATGTTTGTTTGTCACTGTTCCCGTAGGTACGAGCGAGGCGATGAACCGATGATTCGTAGCTCTCGAGAGGGCTCGTTAATCGACACGTATAAAACCTCACCGCCCATGTCGCACACCGACAGCCCCCGTGGTAAGATTCTGGTTAACAGTTTGATCTTGCGAATAGCTTTGAATCAGGATTACAAATGCTACAATTGTTGGTGCACAGGGAGTATAACGAAGCAGGCATCGTTGGAGGAGAGTGTTCAGATGGACACTCCACCGAGGAGTCCACCCGAACCACCGCCAGACGAGGAGCTTCTCGAGATGGTTGGCGCTGTACCTGTGCCTACGCAGTTGAAGGAACGGCCGGAGATGACGGCGAAGCAACGATGGCATTGGGCGTACAACCAGATCGCTCTTCAGCTGCGGGTGAGTCCCATGACAAATCATTCTGCCATTCGTGATTAATCGCGATTAATGGCTTCAAGCTCTGAATGATGAGAGCGTAGGTGGACAGATAAATCTGTCGTCTTGGAATAACATCCCTCGCGGACTAAAAGTAATGACAGTTTTATACAGAAACATCTTTCATTGAGAGAAATGAGAGTAACTTTAAATTCAATAATTGCGGACAGATTAGACTACCATCGAGTAACGACGAGAGGAGTCAAAGCTGGCTATATGTGGCTCGAGGGAAATGACAATAACTTTCCATCTCATCGGGACTATAGTCAACGACCTCACTGGCGACCTTCCGAAAAATGCGGCGCTTGAATGCCGGCGACCCGCATTTCTCTCTCGCAGTCCTTCGCAGATACAACGCTGGCCTTGTCAATCATTACCTTCGCGGCGTATCGATTTGTCACGTACACATGTCGCGAGCGGAGACTGCATCTACGGGTGCGGTGGTTTATCACCTGAATCACGTGTCATTCATCGCCGATAGGAAGGTTGCCGGGAGGCCGTTGATCCCTGCCGCCGGCTGCCGGTATAACGAAACACCGCACGCCAGTTTCGCAAGCCATACACATGTGTCTAAGTCACGCGAGGATGAGTTACGGATAGCAACTGATACACTGGGCAACGAATGAAACTCTTGACTCGTAGCGCCATTAGCGGAATATGCAAACAGGTTTACGAATCCAGCTGCTTCAAGTAATTAGCATCCTCCAGCCGAAGCTGTTACTATGTATTACTTTTATCGTATTATCGTGAAGCCTAATGGGAAACATATGCGGGACGCAGCGGCTGATGGTAAAGCCACGCGATTTAAATGCAAGTCAATTAGTTTGGCTGGCTTAGATTTTATGCAAAACCTGATTAATTCCAAGGTATTATAATATAAAGGAGGTCCATGGGTTAGTTTCACGCTCCCATAATCTTGCAGCATAATCAAGCCTCATCGGTTCCATCGTAACAGAAAGATAATGTTAAGCTCGTAGTCATAATTCGAACTCTATCGACTGCGAAGGGAACATTAATCAGCTAATCGTTACGGTCGTCCCAGAAAGCGAAGCTCCCGTACCTATAAATTGCGAACAATGCGCGTCTCGGTATCATGTTGGAAATAACAGTGCCTATTGTTATCTTTACGAGCCGTTGGAAACTGTACAATGAATGTTCATTAAAGTTTTATCGGGGACCACGGGAAAAATACGAGATTACGTACACACACAGAGGAGCGCGATCCGGGAACGATGGTGCGGGACACAGCGGATCGTTGCGATTTATTCTCTTGGTTCGACGAGTCTCAGAGCGCGACACGGTGGGGATGGAAAAAAAGAAGCGTTTGGAAATCGAAGCCCCGGCGACGTTGGAAGGAATCCCTGCCGAATAAAGCGGACGTTATCGGCCGCCTCGTCACCTTGAAAATACACCGTGCCCGTCAGCGTCACCGAGTGCGGATTAACACCGAGTGACACGAAACTTCCATTAGCGCAGCCTTGTCGCCCCAATCGTGGCGCCCTAAGTACGCACCTGGCGCGCTCCTGGGCGCCCGTCGTAGGTCGATTAACAGCCGAGAAAGTCGCCTCCGCGATGGAAAATGTAAATTCGCCGTGCCAACAGCGTGGACGAAGCTGCTGGCCAACTGCGAAGCGACCACTGTTTGCACGGAAAATTGTTCCAGAATGCCGATGGCCAAGAATAATTTGCATCCTCCTCCGAATCGATCGAGAAAGTGCAACGCCTACGCCGCTGTTGCTCTTGACGCCGCGTCCCCCGTCGTTGCGTTTAATTGGAGATTTAATTCAACGGCGAAGGGATGCGGTAATTCAATTTCGAATGGACAGGGCCAACTGTTGGGAACAGAACTGGCTGGAGCAGTCAAGGGTGCGAGGGATGAATAGGGGTTTCATTAAACGTGGAGTGTTACGATCGAGAACGATGAGGCACCGCGTAGGAATGAAGGGTCGAAGAATTTCGGGACGTATGGTATTGATTTTCTATGCCTGCGGTGCTTTTGATATCTACGAGTACCAGATGACTCTTCTGCGACCCTTTCTTGACGTTGCACGTAGATCTATTGGTCCTCGGTAGGAGTTCTTCAGAGTCCTTCATTGCCCATTAACCGGCTGAAAATAATCTGAATATTGTTCTAAGGAACTCTTAAATGATTCTACGCCGCGTAACGTACGGTCACTTTACTTTCTTCGTTCCACAGTTTCCTGCCGCAAGGAACAACCGGAAAACCGTTTATCTGAAAAGGTTCACGCGGGGCGAGCCATTTTCCCAACTGTAGCTGCAAAGCGAAGCGATTTGCAAGAGCTCCACAGACGTCGGAGACTGTTACCTTTATACTCTATTCCGTTCGCTGAAATGGCTTCCGCGCGTAGGCACCTTTTTACCCCCGATCGCTTCTAGCCCCAGGTCCCTTGGCATTTGCTACATATTTGACGAATTCCCCGTGACCTTCAGTTTTATTGTTCACATAAAGATGCACTCTCCTCTTCCTGGGCTGTGCTCAATCTGCACTTTATTGGATCCCCTCGGGTCCTCCATCGCCTGCACGCTCCACACCCGATCTTCGAGATTGCCTTTTATACCGATGAGTAGCCATAGCACGAGTCATCTTTCTCTTCAGCCGAGTAAAATTCTAATGTACCTATCGCGCGGGCTGAGTCACCGGCAAACAGAACTCGAAGGCACAGCACGTGCCTCTGGCCCATGGAAAATGTCCCCGCGTTCATTTCTTTTTTTCCGCGATGGGACCTCGTAGGGCCACAATCTATGTAGGCCAGTCGGGCCAACCGCAATCGGAAGCCCGTATGCCGTTGCGGCGACGTACGGTTGGCGGTATCACCTTCGTCGTCAAGGTCCTGCCTCCCGCCATTTCGTTATCATCGCTCGCCACTTGTCATTACGCACGAACTTGGCATCCTTCAGTATCGTAGTAGTTCACCGGGGACGCCGGCCGCGCAAAACGATCGGGGTGGAAGAAAGGTTCTCTAGCTGGCACAATGGTCGCCCGTTTCTCCGGTCCACGTCCACCGCTGTCTGCATGGGGTTTTCGTGGCGCGAGGAGGACTCCACGCACGCACACATACGCCGGTGAAAGTGGAGAAAGCGACACTATCGATCGTTATTAGGCTTTTATTAGACGGAAGTGTTGTCGATAGCTCACAAAGGGTACATCTGCGCGGGGGGTCGTGTTAACTTAAGTGAAAATATCACCAAGAGGTCCGTCAGCAGCTGACCACCTTCCTTCCCCGTAATTCCCGCACGATCTGTCAGAGAGTCTGATCGTGCTGCTCCTCGGAGCAGCATGCTCGTCTGTTCCTCCGGCTCTTGTCGCATACTTCGTGGTTCTATGCCGCTGAAGACGACACGTTGCAACCACGACTAAGTAGTGACGCACGCGTGTTTCATTGTGCCGAGTGTTATGGAATTTTGAAACTACAGGGCGATAGAAACTGCGAAATAAATGGTGATATTAAATTCGTGAACGATGATACTGAACAACGGAGACGCTGCAAGTGGACGACACACGTGTTCGAGGACAGAGATTGTTGGAAAGTTATTGAGTAATCGTTGCAGCAACACGGAAACCGACTTGCAAATTGTAGCTTCCGAAGTTTGATAACGAGCGGCCGGAAAGGTTGAAACGGTGCGCCGGATGTCACGGTATCGCATGGATAATGATATCTTCCGCGTAATTGCCAGTCGACACGCGGCGATCGTGAATACTCTGTCGTGAGTTGTTAACTCTCGATAGTTTTATCGAAATTCAATCTGTAAACTCAATACTATAAACCTACGAACATTGACGAACTGCAAAAGAGTTTAGTTCACAATGGAGGTGCGAGAAAAGTCCACCGAGTGGGCTCTGCTGTTCCCCTTGAAGGCTGGCTTGTTCGCGATGAAGTCGTCGTTGTCCTCCAAAAGTGTGAATCGCGAGAAAGAGAAGGTGGCGAAGAAGAATCAGTTGCTACACCCAAAGATCCGTCGAGGCTCCTCCTTGTCCGACCTAGACAAGCTTCATAGCAAGCCGATGTTGCCAGACGTGGTCAGATCGATGGAGAAGTGCTCCGAGTCTCTGCCACATTCGCCAGCTTTATCGAGAACGAATCTCCAGCTGGGAAACATATACGTGAGAGGCAGCATAGGAGACTTGATGAACATGAAGAAGTACGGCGCATCCACGTGGAGCGTCAGAAGCGAAAGTTTGATCGCCAAGGCTGTGCCGCTGAGCACAGTGACCCCGAGGCACAGTCCCCCGGTTGAAAAGAGCATGGAGGATCTTGAAGACGATGTTCCGGAAGAGTGCCACGTCCCCGGGAAGCCTCTGACTTGTGCTCAGAGAACGCAGAGGCTCAGCAAACTCATCAAGAAACAGAGACGAATGATGGTCTTCAGTCCTAGAACCCTGAAGCGTGATCTCGTAAGTTGAGACGTTGTCAAAGAGAACGACATCATTGACATTTCAATTTAAACCCATCATCCACAGTATCTACAAGTATCTAGAAAAGTAATTCCACGATTAAGGACAGTGCAGACTTAGTTTTTATAACTCCTTAGATGCCTGCTATTATCACACTGAAGTCGTTGCTACTTATTAGGTACAATTTTAGGTAACATTCTCAGCGTTTCCAAAATTCAACGCGCTGTTTATAAAGCGTGGCAAATGAAATCTAGTTTACTGCACACGCAACTTCGCAGCAGTTCGTTCCACCACCGGAAATCGTCCACTTTGCGGGAGCAAGTTACGAGATTAAAAGTCACGGTTCCAAGCTGCTTCTTCCCCCTTTTTCCACGTTCCTCGACGAATTACGAGCGGGTTCTAAATGGACAGAATATGTACCGCGGTGTTGCCGCAGTTCTCGCCTCTTTAAATGCGTGACGCGTATGTGTATTAAGTTTCCTGGGATTTTTCTAAATTATGTATGAACCACGTCGCGCAACGATGTCTCCCAAGTTTCGATTCCGAGCATTGTATACTATGCTCTCTGTCGTGGGGTGTTGATAAGATATTCGGGGGTTGAAGGTACACGCGTGGGGTGGTAAAAAAATAACATTATCGATCGTAGATAAAAGGAAGAAGGTGAGCTAAAGCTAGGGACGCCTCGTTAAACTTGAAACAGCTTCTGCAGTCGTGGTGAGAGAGACACTTACGGGGGTTGAAATATTCATGGTACATCTCCCCCCTTGCTCTCCGTAGGTTGCTCTATCGGCAGGTGGCCTGCACTCTGATCCCAGCGGCTGGTGTCTCGCATAACGTTCCTTATCCTTTAAGAAAGTTGCTACTTTATTCGACGGAATTAGCCCGAGCAATATAGCGTATTACTCTTCGAAACGTTAGAAATTTATCCTCACCGTGAAGCCGACTCAAATGAATAATATCAGCAAGACACTTGGAAACTTGCCGAGCCGCGAGATTATCTTATGATTAAATTTATGAATCCTCTAGGAAAGTTCCTCTTGATCGCGAAACTAGTTAACTGGATATTAAGAGATTAATTGAAACTATTTCTTGATTAAGGTTTTACGTTAGAGGGCAAATCTCACGTTATGAATGAAAAGTGAACGACCGCGTGTAGGAGTCGAAACAAATGCGCATCCAGAGTATCCTGATTTCTGGATCTCTTGATCTTCGTGGGAAAGAAAGGGGTCACAGATTTAGCACGGATCGACGACTCAATGGCACGGGGTTCATAAATAATTCTACCCTGTTCCCTTTCAACAAAGAGACTCGTACTTTGGAATTTTATTTTCTCTCTTGGTTTGCTTTTACGTTATCTATCGATATCGTTAAAAACGTTACAATTTAATTGATGCGGCGAAGTTAATATCAATTTGAAACCAAGATCTTCCTCCACATATTCAGAACGGTTTCCATTAAACTTGTCGACCGTCGATGCTGAGGATTTTGAAATTGTGAAGCACATTTCCCAGCGTTTTCAACGCTGCCTGTAAGCCATCAAGTAAAAGATGAAAGGGGCAGAGGCGCTTGAAATCCGTCGAGACTGTAGTTCGAATTTTTGAAGGGACCCTGAGGTATCCTAAAGCGAGTCCACGTCGCTTTACCCCTCGCTTCCATCCCACTGTCAGAAATTTGCATATTTTTATGCAGTCACGTAATTCCGTTAATTCCCGCCCCTTCTCTCGGCGCCCTCGATCCATAAACCAGCCACCTTTGCCAAAGCTTTTAATTTTTGTCCCCCCTTTTCTGTTTACTTTTCGACCGACCCACATGCAAACAGAATTTTAGAAGTTCCTGCCGGTGATGCGCGGGAAATGGAAATAATACTCGCGCCGCGGAAAAACCGTTGTTTACGCAATGGTACAAAGGCGGCTCTAATGAACAAAGTTTCTTCCTTTGTGGAAGTGCACCCGGCGAAATGGAAACGGATACGTAGACGGAATATTACCAGCTATCTGTTTCCCCCCGTTATTTTACCGTTATCTGGGGTTGATGAAAAAATCTAGAGTCAAAAGGGGTTAACGAGAGCTGAATATTTTCGATACACGCCGAAAACCGTCGCCCACTTTTATAACCACCCTCGATTCCTGCTTCGTTATTCCATTATCTCGTTATACACCCGTGAGTGTTTCGACAGAAAGCGAAGTATGTATAGGGGCAAGTTTAAACACTTGTCATCGTAGTTAGCTTCGATCAGTACCAGATTGAGTTCTAAATTCCAAAAAGGGGTCTCCTTCACTCTATAACAATTGCGAAAAAAAAGGTTCGCCTTTAAATCACTATGCCTAGCACGAGCTTTTATTATAGTTTCGTAAGTGGTCAAGAACGATGGCATTTGTCAGGCCCAATTGGGTTCCGTGCGTCGGCAATTTTTCCAGCGCTACATTTCGTAGAGAAAGACTCTGTCGACGGCCTGGACAGCACAATTGGTTAGGTCAGTCGTCCGTTAAGCGAAAGATTTATTCTGATACCGATATATGCGAATCCCAGCCGGAGCGTTCCGGCCCGCCCTTTTCCCAGCAAAAACAAAGGGGCTTGAAGAATCAGAATTTATCGTCGTGTCGGCAGTACGACGATCTTCTTCCAACCGATAAAGCCACAAAAATATACGTTGCTCGTGTGGCATTGCGACTGCTGGATACCATTGTACCTGCAGCTCGACTTCCCCGGGAGGAGCTGATATAACGCGCGCCAAGAGGATGTACGTGCGAGAAAGTTGTCACCGAGCGATAAACTTCGATCCTGCCACCTGCGCACTTCCGCCGTTTCCCAAGGGGAAGCAAAAAAGTAAAATCTCGGGAGCCAACCGTCGCTGTGGTTTTGGTACCACCAGCCTGCTGAAAATCTGCTCGCGAACTCCACGGCACCGTGAAACGTTTGTCGTGGCGTTCGCGGCTTTTACTGAACTCGGTAATCCGAAGCCAAATACTAAAAGCTAAATGGAGCATTGACGACGTTTTAGCAGAATTTCCAAGGAAAATTGGAATTATAGGTCACGCATTGTCAGTTTAGAAAATGTCTCCTTGTCTTCGAAATACTAAACTGTTTATAGTTATCGTATTTTGGCGCCAGCACCCTTAACTCTTATGTACGCAACCAAAAGTTTCACGGTTGTTGGGAAACCGGGTACCCCATGTTCCAATATATCTCGAATACAGCGATAATTTTACAGCGATAAAACACTTAGTTTTCCATGCCTATAATATACCAAGTGCCGTTTCAAACTATTTGAGTGGATAAATTACTCGAAACTACAACATAATTGAAGCTTTAATATTTAAAATCTTTTTTAAATTTTTTTTCAAAAAGGTATATCGGGGCAAAAGACTTTAAAGAATGGGGATCCGGAGCGGTTTTGCGATACTTTCACCAGAACATAAAAAATTACTCAAGGAAACATAGAAATGGGTACCCGGGTACACGGTTGCGTACATAAGGGTTAATCAGGATCTCTAAATACAGCGCCAATGTGCTAAGATCAATTTCATACTCGAGTATGCTCTAGTGGAGCGCGAAACACTGCTTGTCGTGCCACGCATAAAGCAGCATCGACGATCGAAGAACACGAGTGCAGAGCGTGGGTGATTTTGTGTGCCTTGGATCGATGAGGAAGACGCGTAATTGAACGCAGTACCTATACACGCTATCGGGAACGACGCTCTGGAAGGCGAGGCGCGCGATAGGGGCCGTGGAAGCGATCAATCTCGGATCGACTGATTCTGCGGCTGGCTGAAGTCGGTTTGTACAACTCTTGAAAGCGCGGGTAACCCTCTGGGCCCTTGTTAACGCTGGCGTGATTGACTTTCGGCTATTACCAAGATCCCACGGTAACAAATGAGCTTTCGACGGGGCTTATTTGTCAGTTAGCTCTACAAACATTGTCAGGGCCACGATCTTTATGGATTAATTACTCTCGATGTCTTTGGATATTAAAACGAACCTTTTCATCGGTTATATCAAAGTACTATTTAGGTACTTTTCATTCAGGTTTAAATCGACATTTCATTATATCATCGGAAGACTATATTTGCTATCAGAAAAGAAGGCTCCATCCTCGATAACCATTAAATAGAACTTTCCATTGAAGGTTCAATTCAAGATTTAACAACTTCCACCGATTACATTTAACCGTACTTTAATCCCGCTATGCGCTGTCCCTTATTTAAAAAACTTTTCATAACGCAATGTAAATTCAGCGAGCTCTATGAATGACGCCAAACGCCTCTGCGCGGTATCCTTGGCAGGTGCTATCGCGGATACAATTCCGTTTTACCTTTGAGATCTGCCGAAGCAGGGAGAATATCTATCGCTATTGCCTGGCTTTTTCTCCTGCGAATAAATATAGTGGTTCTAAGGGGGGGGGGGGGGGTTCCTTTCAATTTGCAAAGGTTCCACGATTTCGTGTTTACTGAAGAGATTGCTCCGTGCAAAAGAAATTAAAGGGGGATCCCGTGGCCTGTCCTTTTGAGGATGTTCGTATCTGTTGAATCGGCCCGATTGGTTCTGGCCCAGATCCCCGGAAACGTTTCCCCTTTATCCGTTCCGCCAGGCAAACGAGACGTCTGTCTTTACCCCGTGGCTCTCGCAATATTACTCCGATCCCTCCACTGTCGGTGGACAATCCTTCTACTAGCCCCTGCCGCGCGATCGTATCCAGGATATCGTTTCCTGCATCTCCGGTTGAAGGACGCGATTTTAAACCCCTCGATTAAATTCAACCTCAACGAAATCGTATTCAGCGACGAGAAGCGTTGCTTCACTTGCTGGCAAAGTTGCTGGATGTGGTCGAAAGAGACGCGATGTATTCCAGGCCGTATAGCTGCAGGCACTGAATTCTCCGGGAATATGTTGAATAGCTATTCAAGTGGTAATAAGTTATTATCGAGGAGAAAAAAAATAAAGAAATTTATAAAAGGAAGATTCTTTTAGTATAGTACAATTTGTTGCTACGATCTTCTGTGATAGTTGTCGATAATTGTACTTCTAACTGTAGCATTCAACTTTTCGAATTTGTAGGTGGTTCGTCTGGTGTTTCATTCGACGCCTATGAACGTAGTTGAGATCTTCAATTTCTATACGCGAAGAAGTCGTTTATTCTGCCTTGCGCGTTCGCCAAGCAGAGCTTCATTTACGAGTACACCACGAAAATAATACTTCTCTCCTCGGCCCGTTTTATTCTACTCATCCGTGCGCCGTCCTCTAGCACATGTTTCTAGAGACATTTTCGGCCCCGTAGCCCGGCGCTCATATTTATTCATGAGTACCGACGGAATAATTAAAACGGCCTCTCCCGCCTGTTCATATTTGCAAGCGGGTTTTGTTGCGCTCATCGTTGGCGCGTTTAAACGCGGTTAATTGCGTACAATAATAGACCTGTCGATGTCATTTTTCTTTGAACGATCGTCCCTCCTTCTATTCCATCGTGGTAATGACATGGCAATTGCTAGTTCGAGGTGATTCCCCTCGTCTTAAGTAGTTTCTGGGTATGAAAGCAATGTGTATTGATATTCAGAACAGATATCGAATTGATATTGCCAAATTTATTTAAACTTCAAGCTGTTCACTCACTTTCTTCAGATTGGATCTATTGAATCTATTTTCGTACTGGCTTGATTTCTTCGAGATTTCATTAAGGGGTCTCCCTAGTGTGACGCCTGGAAAATGGGGCTATATTTGGGAATTTTTTTAAAGGAAATGTACTTGATATTGCGGTTTCTAACTTTGGGGTATTTATTCAGTTACATTTTGGCAATCTATTTGAATTTTTTGAAGCATGAATGATAATTATATTTTATGTTATAAGGGTTATAATGAGAAGCTCTCAAATACACGCCTGCTGCTGGCGATCACGATTCCGGCTGCCATGGTTATCGGAAACAAGAAACGCAGTTATTTTCTTAATCTAGATGAACGTAGCTAGGACTTGAACTAGAATGAAAATAGAAAATCACCAAATAAAAAAATTGCGGCACTTTATAGAAAAGTTTTCATTTCGCGGCAAAAAAGTGGCCAGTTTTTTGAGCTGCAAAATTCGAATTTTGCAAATAATGATTTCATTCTAGTTCAGGTCCTAACAGAACACGCACTCAATATATATGTTAAGTTGTAAGTCGTTTGGTTGAGTAGTTTTTGAGATATCGTGATCGCCTCTCCAAAAAATGTAGTTTCGTGTAAAACGCGCTTAAAGATTCCCATTCATACCTGCGCGCATGGTCGCGCGCTACCTTTCATAGCTCACAGCGTTAGCAAAATTTCGAATTCAGCTCTAATATTTTAGGAATATGTTCTTAAGATGTTGAACTTTCAGAAAAAGCAAAAAAAAATCGATTTTTTTGAACCGTCACACTAGGGAGACCCCTTAACTTCTTCGCAAAGTGATGTCCCGCCATAGATTTCCGACAGATTCCCAGCACTGGGAGATTTGTGCGATTTCTGAATTACTATTACATATCAATCCTCCTAGAATATATCCCCGCCCTTAGCTACCCTACAGATGGTTCTGACATTTGACTAATTGAATGTGTGCCGAGTTCCAAATGAAACGTCCTTCACGGAGGAGCTTATTTGACAACGCGAATGCACGAATTCGTGTGCATTCAGTTATCAATCATAATTTTAATACATTACGTGCGTCGGAATTATTATCGAACTTTGCACCGCCTGCCGCAGTTGCGGCTACGCGAAAGTTCACGTCTAACATGGAATGGTGAAGAAATTTAATTACGAAGTATGTAATGTGAAGCGTACAATACAAAGTTATCTTAATACCTTATCCCATTAAACGTAAAAAATAATATCGTTTAAACAGCGAAAGAGTCAGTGGAATGAAATTTTCCAGTGCGGCTGTCAATATCGATTCACACTGTTTGCATATTCTACGTATGTATCTTACCCATCCTTAGTTTTTATTTATACCTATACATGACAAATTACTGGAACATACAGTGTAATTTATTATCACAAGATAATCAACGACCATGCATTTCCAAGGGAAACAGAAACAAAGGGGAAAGTCAATTCCATGTCAATAATATGAAGAACAAGTGGCGCAGAACGTCACCATATATCACTGGCATTTGTTACTTCTCGATTAATACACATTTCCCCGTCTCTCGGTACAAACTTCATTCCCATTTCAAAGAGCTAATATATCATCGACCATTCTGCGCGTGGGCTCGATCCAACGTCACGACGATAAACATAATGCCTGTCAAGGTGCATTTGCATAATCTGGTATCTATCTTTTCTGTTGCAGGTGAGTACCAATATTTCTCCAATCTGTTCGTGGATCGCATCGATCCGGCGCGCGAAATCGTTGGTCGCAGGTGAGTCTTATCTCCGCACGATGCTTTGCCCCGCAGTACGATAGTAGGCGAATAATGCAGACAACCGTATTATTACGATGTTGAATAAACGTCTGCCAGGCGATAGCGACGGTTTATGCGTCAATTCCGAAACTCACTGTGAAAACCGTGATACGACATGGATAACGTACTGCCTCGCGAGGATAAACTTCCCAGGCAAAATCGTTAAACGCTCAGCGCATCTAGACGTAAAAGATGATAAGGCAATGCACAATGCGCCACCGGTAATTTTATTTAATTCCTCCAGGGTATCAGCGTAAAGCAAAGCTTCACTCCGCGACCAGTCGCTGACAACGCGCTCTCGTGAAACTGTAATTTTGCCCCTTTAAAGGTGAACAGTTAAATTACGAAGCGTTGCGCCCGAACGGGTGGTAATAGAATAATTACGGATGCTTCCCGCTCGAAGCTAAAGCGTGCTTTGAAAAGAGGAGTATACCGTGTCTCCAAATTGGAGCGCCATCGCAGGCACCGACGTATTTGTTTGAAAGTACGTCGGGATAGCTTTAGATACATCGAGCTCGTCTAGATACCGAAGGTGACGCGTCGTCGGCGCGAGATTGATTAAATATAGCCAAGCTGCAATGTACTTTATCACAGGCATTCCTTTCCATCCACGCCCATCCGACATACGGAGATGGAAATTTCGACGGTTTATCACGGCCGGGAATTATCGAAAATTTTTGAAAGATTTATGGACACCCCGGTGGAATACGTACATCGAGCGGTGATCCAATAATTCCCCTTCCCACCAAATGTCGCGGTGGTAATATTTTTACGCCGCCGAACGAGCTTTATCGCGATTCAATAAATTTCATGGATCCCCGCCGGTAATTCGATAACCGTGTACTAGGAATTTTGAATAGTTACCAGATCCCATCGGGGTGTCTCGCATTTAACGACGATTCGCGAAATTATTTACGCTTTAGGAAGAGATAAAGTGACGCAATTTATGTAATACATCAAGGTACCGTATAGCTACATCAGAACGTAATGCACAGCATACAGGAAGTGGCAGTAAATTCGGAAAATGTGTTCAAAGAACATTTCACTTTATGAGGTCGTAATCACGTTATCTCCAACCTGTTCTGCGCGACAATAGCTGAGCGAAACGTGTTCTTCAAATATGCTGACGGCCATGTTTCATTGGCCATGAAATTCACGGGAAAATTATTTCGTGCGATCATTTCCAGAATTAGGATCAATTCATTGGCAAATTCCCGTGTTGGGAGATCAATCTAGCCAGTCTCAAGAAATATTTAACGACACCCGTGTGCCCGGCGCTCTCAATTATGCGTTCAGATAACGACATATGATCGCAGTGTAATTTTCGTTGATCATCACGGTGCACAGTTGTTTGCGTCCTCGCGAGCACGAAGGATTCCTTGTGCAGTCGTTAACCCGCGGAAACAGTAGGCTATCGACACGACCAATGACACGATTTACATTTTACGCCGCGTCGGTGTTGCGCAGCGTTCTGCTCGCTAAATCGTCGTTAAATCCGAGAATGTGGTCTCGGTTTACCCCGATACGAATACCAAATACGCGATTTCCGCGGATACCTACCATCGGCGGATGGCATTCAGGGTCACTTTGCATTTCTGCTTAATTGACTCATACGTTCCCGTTCCCTTTCTTGGCTTAAGCTGGGCAATCGGAATTCGTCGAGTTCCGAGCTTTCCACATCGAAACGGTGTATCACTTTTGTATCCAGAAGCTTTCACACAGATTTCGCAGATTTCACAGATTCCCTCTTCTATTCCAAGGGAACAATATTGCTCCCGCTTTGTAGGTCCTCAAGGTTTTACTGGTTCCACTAGCCTCTTCACATTTCCCCAAGCATTCATCGTTGCTGAGCGACGCACTTTGACGAGCGCCCTCTGCTCAATTTCGAAATTGGTGGCTTGTGAACGTTGACTTAATGGGGGGGAGGGGGGTAATTTAAGGTCGGAGGCTTAATGGTTACGAGAAAATCGACCCGTTGGGACTACAACGGGGAATAGAGTTATGAGAACGGAGCAGGGGTGAAAGGACAGGATATGAGGGACTCCAGTGGTATTAAGCGGTGGCAGGTTCAACAGAGATTGTGGAAGTCGCTCGACATGGACGCCAGCAATTATTCACAATGGTTTATTCGAAAGTCTGTCATACAAGCAAACGTGTGTACCGTGCATGGCGAAGAAGAGGTATTCGTAATCGCCCGTTTCCATTCACTCTTTCGTCTTTGTCTTCTCCTTCTATCTTGCGCCGCGTGCGCCAGGCGAGTATTATCCGAACGCTGTCACCCTTTTGATATCACGAAGCGGATCGGGGGTAACGATCCCCGTCACGCGAGCGCCCTGATATATATATTTTTTTGGATGAAGCTTCCTGTATGAAGGGAAACGTGATATGTCAAGTGTGATCACCTTTTTATCTGGCTGGCTGTTATCGAGGACACGCGAAATATCAAACGCGCGAAACGGTAACGTGTGGACGGCTGTTTATCCTTCGCACACTTGGAGCGCTGGGCTCTCTTGGGGTGCGAAAGGGAGTTCCCTTGTTGGTAGAGCGGAACTTCGTTTCCCAGAACCGCCGCCGTAAAACAGAGCCGGTTTTCGATAAGGTTGCTTCGAATCCATCTTCATCCATACGGAATTTTATGAGCGCCACTTGTTCGTATATCGTTCTCGCCGTAGACAGGAAAGCGATAAATAAAAAACTTTTTCCGAAACATTTTTCTTCATCAAAAAAGATCTTCTAGAAAATAGATCTGGCCAGAACGCTTGAAAGCCACGATCACATGGGATAGATAAAGCTTTAAAGCAAACTTACTGCTATCGAGTGGCATGCCCCGAACCTCCCTCTTTATTTCTTTCGATTTTCGTGAATTGCCTCGATGACAGAACTTACCCAAAGTAGAAGCAGCCTCCCAAGATCTAGCATATTTCTACAAACCCAAGGCGATAATCCCGTAATCCCCACAGAATATAAACACGCATACACGTGGCAGAATGCAGATCCCACGCCCCCAGACCCACTGCCACCGATTCATAAATTCACTCGCAAAACTACCCAAGTTTCTATTAAGGACCCGCTCCCGCTAAGCAGCTTATTTTCATGAAACTCGGAGCGCGCAAAAAGTTCGCGTACACAGAAAAACGCAACGCCAACTGAAAAGTGTCATACGAGTCTCGCGAGACGCGAGTGTTGCCAGAGCACAGTTGAATCACCCGCGGAAATATCATTTGCCCCGTGCCCCTGTCGTATACCAGCGCGAATTATCGCAATTTTCGGAATTGACAGGTAACGGGGCGGAATCGCGTGCGCTTAGAATGGCATCAATTCCAACGATCGCTGTGCACCGTCAGCCACTCGATCATTATTCATTACGTTAATTCATAGGCGACTCGATCCAGCGCCGCGCCGCGATTATGCGCACGGGAAAGTGTAAATATCCGAGCGATCGTGGCTGCGGTTTAGGCGCCGCGCGTCGACCACCGGCGGGCATGCTGAATCGAGAACGATCGCCGATCCATGAAAGAACGTAACGGGACCGCGTTCAATCGGCCAATGAAGATCACTAATTCAGAATGATCACGCCCTGGTCGAGGCCGCACTTTATCAGCGTCGAATCACGGCGGTAATTCCGGCCAGGCGAGCCAAGAACGATCCACTCATTACGGGACAATTACGGCATAAACGCGTGGATCCTTATACGCGCCATTTGGCTTCAGTCCAGAGACTATGAATATTATAATGTCCCTCCAACAGTCTGTCATGTCGAGTCTATATTACGTCGAATCAGCCTGCGCGAAATATAGGTCGGATTGTAAAATGTCCAGGTAACTTGTTCAGTGAATTTGGAAGACGAACACGTTTGTATCGGTTCGCCCTTGAGTTACATTCAGTGATGCCTCTGTAGCTTTACTTTTCTAGGAGACTTTTCAATCGCAGAATTCGTTGGACTAGTGTAACGTCCAGAAGCAACGAAATCTCCGCGTGAGATCCAAGGGATTCTTCATCGTAACGGTGGCCAGTTGACAGGCGCTTTTTCCCGCGTAACAGGATAACGCACGCGCTAAGTGCACCTGTTACTATCGCACACGTCGTCCCCGGAAATCAGCGGCTGGTTTCGAGCATCGGTAATTGCATTTGCCGGCAGCCGAGCCACACTGTTCCGCCGATTTGTCCCGTACAATTTGATCGAGGCTTCATTACGGTCCCCCAGCCGTACACCACCGTTTGGTTTCATCCGACGACGGGCCTGCACGTACATCCGGCACGCGAGCTCCAACTGGGTCTGCCGCTCGACATTCTCTCGAATCACCAACCGGACTTGTCGAATCCCCACAAGTGTCGACTCCCCTGGACCGTGAAACTCGTGCACGATGCCCCCATGGTGTCCCTTCACTGATGAGTTATTACAGCGACGAGCCTCGTGTACGCTAAACCAACTGGCGCACGCATTCGTTCAACCGTGCAGGAAGAGTGCAGTCCCTCCTTTACAGAAACGTATCTGGAAATCCTGTAATGGATAATTTATACCTAGGTTTTGGAGAATTAGATTCAATCACATCTAAGACAAGCCTTCTTATCGTTGCTGAATTCAGTAGTATAAGTCGGCATATAGTCAGTCAAGGAGTGAGACGTGGTAAGAAAGTCGAAACCAGGAATCTGCCACTGTATTTATGTGAAAGAGAGTCTCCTAAATGGACAATGAACTGTTCGGATTACCAATTCAAGGTGGCTAGAACACAATCTTCACACATTTCATTTACCAAAAGTGAATGGTTTCACTAGTATTATATCTTTCAATGAACGTTCTCGTTCCATTCGTTGTTGACTCCGTCCCAAGCGCTCTCGTTCACGATACACGCAGTATCGTCGTGTGAAATTGCGAGCAACCGTTCCTCCCTCCCCTCGCTATTACTAACACCGCTATCAGAAATGTTTTATTACCGGCGTCCTGGTTTTCAGTCGCGTTTAGCGAAGTCTCGCTCCCCTACCGCGTAGCAGCGTTTCTCTCTCCCGATTTTCAGTCAAAAAAGCTCGGTCGACAATTCACTGCCGGCAGATGCTCCTCTTTTCCCTAGCCAGGCTTCAACGATACGCCACCCTTTCTCTCTTTCTCTTTTCTCTTTTCTTTTCCGTGGTTCATTCCGTTGGTGCTATTGCAGACCGTGGAACGCATGAAACGCGGCGGCCCGTAGGTCGGCAGCAATCAGAGAATCGGCCTCCGTCGCCCCCGGTGATTTTCGTGGATTCGGGGACGACGGCTGGAATGGGACAGCGAAAACGTCGGTTCGAGGTCCCCTCGGAAGAGCGACGACGACAATCATCGCGTTCCACGCTGCTTCTTCCGCGATTCGCGCCAACCGTCGCGGAAATAAACGACTAGCCAAGGCGCCGGGGATGTACATAGATAAGATTGATGATATGTACGCAATTTTCTGCCTTCTTTTCTACTCTGCCAGATAAAGAATTCTGTGCATCGTTTCCTGCTATACTGGAGGTTCAAGAATCTTATGCGATTTCGACTCGAGTGCGAACAATTTTTCTCATTTACACTGAGTAGGAGTTGGAAAGTATAGTTTTTAAGCATCTTATAAAGGATGGGAGAGCTCTCCCCTCTGGCTTGGGTTTGTTTGATGTTGTTTAATGGAATACCACGTTGGCGATTGGTAGGTGTTTGGGATATTTCCTTGAAGAATTTTAATTATTGGACTTCCGTACCTTGCATTCCAGGAGTGTCTGCAAATGTTTGATTCCATGGCATTCTTGTAATCGGATATTCAAGCTCTGTACTGCGGACTTTCAACTTCCACCAATGTTCGCGCAGATCCTCGGAGCTTTCGTAAACTTAAGGACCGAAATGTCGCGAATGTTTAAACAGAAGAACGCTCAAACATCGTTCTTCGTCCATCCTGCTCCCGTAAAGTTTAGTCGAATTGGAATGAGTAGTTTTGAAGTGCAGGCGTCGAAGCACGAAAGCATCGAAGTACCGAAGTACCTCCTTCTCTTGGGCAGAATAATGGCTCACTCGATAGTACGCCGATGGAAAATGAACGAGAAGTTTGATGGAAGAGCCCGCTCGGTTCAGCATTCTCGATATTCCGACTGATTTTCAAGTACTACTGTCGATCAATTACAGGCAGGGTGATCGAATCACAATCGCTGGACGCTTGAGCATAAATGCGCCTTCATTGATGTTTGATCGATCCCCAAGTATTGACCCTATCGGGAAATAAAAATGAAGGGCTGAGATGGGGTAAAACGGTGGGGTGCGGTGGAAAAACAATTTTCTACCTGAACCGTCGCGATTTATCTTCAATATCAGGGAAGTAAGTTTTGACCTCGTGGATCTCGAAGAATTTGATTCTGTCAGGATTATTCTCCTGCACTGGGGCCCTTGGAGATTACGATATCTCAAAGTGTGTAATCTTTAAAACTGATATGCTTTAGTAATGTAATGCAAATAGTGGTTTCGTTTAAATTTTGATATACCTAGGAGTATTCTTTACGACACCATTTTCAATATTCTATTCCCACTAGTACACTGGGAGTACCTAGAATAACATTAACCCCTCGTTGACACACCTCTTTTTCGATCAACTTTGACATGCTTCGGTGGCTCACACCCAGAACAATTTGTAAACGACTGCCATTCTCATCTACAGAATCTAATCGTTACGAAAAAAAATCATGGATCAATTTCAAGGTCGCTAGAATGTATTCCAATAGTTTTTTGATTAAAATTTTATCACAGTTTTTGTAAAAAGAGTCTAGATTACTAAATATCGAG
Source organism: Andrena dorsata (assembly GCA_929108735.1). NCBI lineage: Eukaryota > Metazoa > Arthropoda > Insecta > Hymenoptera > Andrenidae > Andrena > Andrena dorsata. The sequence goes on along the minus strand of OV815488.1, from coordinate 75,913,903 downwards.
AACACACGAAGAAAATCTTCAAAAAATTGTAACTTTTACAAATTTCAATATTAGAAGACAAAAATCTACAGAGTTATTAGTTCACATGTAAAATTTTGAGAGAAAAAATAGTTTATAAGTCGGCTCTAGACAAAAGGTATTTATTTTGCATATAGAAGGTACAGAGCGTCAAAATCAGCGAATGGGTGGCTTACACCCAGAGTGTCAATGCATCTGCATTAATTACTATTTCTCTGGGCACACTAAGACTCGTCGTGCTTACGAAACTCGAGTAAAACCGTTTCCATGCCCAAGGTTTCCTGCTCACTCGAAATTTAATCAGTGGCTTTCAGTTAACGGTGTCGTATGAAAAGGGATGATTTGGAGGAAGGATGTTGATCGTTGCTGGATCGTTGCACGATCGAGCCGATCGAATTTACGAGTCCGTGGCGTCTCCTATTATCTGCCTGGTTGGCGAGCATCTGGAACGTCGAATCGCTTCGCAATATGGAACGCGTTCGCTATCTCAGCCTAGGCTGACTCTTGCTGTATGCAAATGACTCGCTCGACCAGGGGAATCGGCGAGTTATCGAGGCCAAATCAAGGAAACACCACTACCTCCTCCAGGGATCTATCGGCCCCTTCTAATAGAAATCATCCACCGCGAGGCATCCGTTCTGTTCTCGTTTAACCGAGTACACGGTCGTAAATTGAAACGACGTTTTCTGATCGTTTATTGCCCCTTTGAAAGTTACGCGAGCAATCACGGCAAACACGCGTAAATATTGCTCGCTTTTAATCGAATCTCGCGGAACGGGAATTCCGTTTTTAAATCATCCTATACATTTGAAATGGATCTTGGTTGATCTTCGATTTCAGATGGATTTGGAAGTTGTAAAAAAACAAGAAATATCTGCTCCTACGGGGGTAGATAAAAAACAGACTTTCCAGCTGAAATTCCAGTGAACGGATAGTCGCTGGAGAAAATATATTCCGCTGCATCTGTGCGTGGTGCAGGTTTCGTTCAACATAAATCGTCCACCGTATCTCTGCGCGTGTAAAGTTTACAACGACACGCCACGGCCTAACCATACATCATAAATGCACGATTAATCCCGATTAGCTGGCGAATCTGCTTTGAATATGTATGAATCGAATATCGACCGTGAATTAATGAACCCATCAGTTTCGACGATTTTTAAGCTTACCCTTGATTCGTGTTGATAAATTTGTATTAATGGTCTTTTTTCACTTTCTATTATGCACTTCGTAGATTCAACTTCTGTATTATGCTTACAGCACGTAAGGTCTTAAGCATTCTAAAAAAAATGGAACGCTCATTATGACGCAGATGTCCGCCCAAATTTATGGCTGATGCCTTACACGCTCATTTGGCGTGCACTTATCCCGCTCAATTAATAGCTTCGAACTCTCGGAAGTTCAAGTCGCTCGCCTACTGATTTATTCATCAGGCAATAAATTTATTTCCTTGCGTTCTATGCTGTTTTCTTGTGCATTTATGTGCCGTACCATCCACTTGCTACGTTACCTACTCACACGTCTGTCTTTGGATTTTTCATGCACATGCTCCTTCATTTGCGTACTTTCCTGCCTGTTTATCAAGCATTCCAGTATTTCATCGACCTGGTAATTTATTCTCCCCTCCGGTTACCCGTGTATTTATTTTCCCTCGTTTCCATCTACCTGCCCGTTCATACATACGCTCCGCGCAGCCGCCTCTTCGGCAGGCCGGTTATCAGATCGTCCCTGTTTAAAACAACAGACGGGAATGTATGGAAAATAATCCTGAAGCACTAGGATATGTAAATCCCCCTTTCGTGTCTCTCGAGTAAAATTCACTGATATCACTTCCCAGCTTAACTTTTTCCACGTTCTACGATCTCTCATGTACTATATACACCCTCGTAGCTTCGCGATGGAGAATTTCATGCAGCATTAATTAATTCCATATATAAACCGAGGCGAGAGATAATCATTACGTAGTGGTTGTAATTAACCTTCACCCCCTTCATTAGGCGTGAAATTAAGATGTTCATCGCGTAATTTGAATTCGTAGGTACTGGTATTCAAATTTTTACCCCGTGATCGATGGACGGCAGTTCCAATGAAACGTGTTGGAAATTCACAAAAACTCGTGGAGAGAGGTAGCGTATCTTCTATTTCGACCGTGTTGGAGAAAGTGGATATAAATTCGGTGGCCCGCGTTGATATTCAATGTTTGTTCCTTGGACACGCTCGGGCCCGTGCCAAATCTCAAAAGGATACGCCGCCTGCCATGCCGACAGCCGTGCGATCGAGAAGGAAGGATTTCCACGTACCGCTTTTTTGCTCGAACCTTTCTTTCTCGCAATACGTGCACCCCGTCGAGCGTGCTTGATTAATTGAATCGTCAGAAATGCATGCACGCTCCGGGCGAAGCAGCGTGGCAGCGTGCGGACTTCCGGCAGTTCGCGAGACAAAGTCGAGGAACGAACGATAACTTGACGATACGTCGGCAAAATCGCCCGTTTATTCGAGGAAGTTCGGTCAATTTAAAAGTTTCAGTCCACCCTCTTTTGCATTCGCTATCGGGTCACATCTTAATCTCCCCCGCACTCCAGAAGGTAAAGAACAGATAAAGTTCACTGACACGGGGAGGTCCAATTCCATAACGTATTTCCCGCTACTTGCAAATTTAGCCTTAATCCATTGTTATCCGAGAAAAACTGGTCTCGGGCTGAACTCAAGAGTGATTGCTTGAAATTTCAATCTATTCACTGTTCAAGCACAGACCATCGAAACTTCTCTGCGAGTTACGTCGGCTATTAATTTGAAAATCACTCAAACGAGCTTCCGCTGCCTTCGACAACCACCATAGTCGATCCATTTACAGTTCCCGCGCTTTTTGATGGCACTCTCTTCGAAGGCGAGCGTTAACAGGCAATCAGGCGCGGCCAGAGTACAACCACTCGCAGTACAATGCCGTGGGGTGGGGTGGGGGTGGGGGGGAAGCTTGCGACGGCAGAATTTCAACGTTTTGAACCAGAATTCCTTGTGCAACGCAAACAAGGCGTTTTCTTCGCGCTTTGGGCGTGGATTCCTCCTGGAGCGGAAAATCTCGGAGGACTGGCGGGGCCGTCCGCGATTTCATAACTTCCTTGCGCGCCGTGTCTCTGTCTGTGTTCGGCAATATGTCAGCCCGTCGATCGTCAGTTGTGCAGAATCGACTGGTGCACCCCCCGAGGAACTTTGCTCGCAGCGAGGTGCCGGGACAATCTGGCCAGCGGAGATTCTATACCCAGGCGCATTCAGACGGATTGATTTGCCGCGGCGAGCGAACTGAACGGAGCGGAGTGCAATAGATCAGCCGCATGACCATAAACGACCATGCTTGCTGACGCGAGATCAATTAATCGGGTCGTTCGGGCTTGAAAAACAATCAACCGCGCAGCCCGCGCTCCGCGATAATAGATTTCGAGGGAGCGGCGTCTGAGCACGTTGATTTCGATGAAAAGATCCTCGGCTAATAATCCTCGCTGGTCATAAATCCTATGGGAAATGCGTTTTTTGACTTGAAGCGTGATGTCCAATTGACCGCGCGTATCCTTAAACACGCTGGGAGGACAAACTAGAGGTCAGGACGCAAGCAGAAGACGTAACGAAGTGTATCGAGATGCGGCGGGGTGACGGGTCGAGGATGTTCGACCTGGAAAGACGAACGGCTGTCGGTGGAGAGACAGTAATAAAAGCGGCGACCGGGGCTTTTACGAAGACAACGACGCGAGAGCAGTTACACGTATCTATGCGATGCGTCAGCGAGTGGATGTTGCCGCTTTCTTTCACCCATCCCACCCCCGCCACTCACCATAAATCGCGACGAGCAATAAGTTGTCCCTCTTTCTGCTTGCTCGACCTGCTTCCTTCCTGCCCGGCGTCGCGCGTCTCGCTTTAGCAACGAAATACTCCGGTTTCAAACGCTTTTAAGTGCTTTCCGCTATTGCTTCTCAACTGCCGAAAATCTAGCCGACATATATCCAGCCGGCCCCTCTCCTCTCTGATCCGCCGGAATTCCTTGACAGAAAGGAGCAGACGCTCCTGGTGAACTCGCGAATGCTCTTTGGGAATCTCGAAGATTCGTTCGCCGACGACTCAGCATCGCGAAACACTCGAGCCTGGTGATCTTTAATTCATTCCGTGGCTCGTCGAAGGCATCGCGGGCTCCTCGGGATCAAAGGGTGCATCCTGGTCAGCTGACTGGTGTTGCCAACAGTACGGCGAAATAAGGCGATCTTTGCCAACTGGGAACGCTTCGTTCTTGGAGGAATGCAGACGTTGTGGTGCGACTTTCAGGAATTTCTCTTTGCTCCACTGTTGCGGGCAGATTGTTTTCTGGTAGTGATTAAGACCTGTGTAAAGGTAATGGGATGTTCGGTTAGCGAAGAGTATGGGGAATGAATTGAGTAATCTTGTTTTTGAAGGAACGGAGAATATATTTGGAAGTTTAAGCAGAAATTTCTGTGAATGTCTCGGGTGGATCTTGATTTATAGTTTAGATTTGAATACCAGTTGAGTCTTCGTTTGTAACTCCCACAGCATTTGAGATTTGCATCAGTCTAGCTGAAGAATCATACTGTAGAATCATTATTGTCAGCACTACTCTCGTGTGGCAGTGATATATTCGTGATTACAGGAAAGTGTAGCTCGGTAGGACTTCATCTATGCTGAACACTTAATACCAAGCGATCCATCATTGTAATCGGCTTGTCCGTAGAGATATCCAATACCATAATGCGAGACCATAAGTAGATTTGTCGGTTACCTATAGCGTTATCGAATATCCAAGACCAGACGGACAGCAAGTGGAAAAATGTGCCCAAGCTGAAAATAATATTCAAATGAGACTTGGACGTCGATTTTTTTATTTCTAGCGGCCTTGTTTGATGTCCGGGGCGTCTGCTCTCGCATCGACAAGCGAAAACAATGATTGGGAATGATGTGGGGTTAATACGATGACGAGAGGGTGCAACACAGCGGCGCGTGCATACGTGTTGCGCTGCCACCTCTTGGCACATCTCCAGCTTCGCCTCCCGTGTCGTTTTTACCGCTGGTAATTGAAAGTTTGTTTGAACGACCAACGGGCCTGGACAGCTTGAGTTCCCAACGATCATTCGAACCTAAAGTTTATAACGACGAAACTTGCGTACTCCCTCCTATGATTTTCGCGCGTAGCCTCGCCAACAAGCACGTAGGTCGTCGGCAATGATCGATTTCAAGCTAGCGAATCGTAATCCAGATCCGTCGTTAAAGGTCCCATTCGATAACACAAATTGCCCTTCAATCTCCATCGACTTGGCCCCGTGATTTTCATGGTTTGCTTGCTGAAAATAATCCCCTGCCCCGTTACTAGAACAATCATTTTACGAGTAATAGAATGTGAAGGTAAACGCTCGACGAAGCAGATTAACGCGCGGCCCGCGATAAATCGCTTTTATCACTGTAGCGAATTAATTTACAAGTGTGCGAGATGCTCCACGAGATTTTCACGGATTTTCAGCGCACACGCCCGTAAAATGCGATGAAACGTGGGTGCGCAGAATTCCCGCTCAAAAATTGCAGAGTACACTCAGAGTGGGGGAGCTTAAATTCGATGCTTTTATCTGGATTTTCGTGAGAGTAGCTGGTACTTTGATGCAGAGACGGGCGAATGGGTTGAAAAATAGGTGTACGCGCTGCATAGATTCGGATAACAGAGAAAATACGAAAGTTTTTCACACTCTCGGTACTCCTACTTGTAATTCATGGTTTAAATTCTCAAAGTGTAGGTGCTGTCCGCTGTACCCTGAATTCCAAGAATTTTTAATTTGAAATTCGGACTGGCTTCGGACACTTTTCATTCTGAAATCTATGAATCGACAGGGAGGAAGGTTGGTTAATTATTCTAGCATTAAAACTGTGTAAATGAAGACAATGGCGGTTGATCTCGGGGCGGGAGGTCGCTTCCTCGGGCGCGCGGAATTTCGTGTTAATACCCGAAGAGCGCGATTAGATTGAAAAGGTATTTCCAGGGAGCAGGTACGCTACATCTATCGCATGGTTGCACGTAAATACCGCGGTATGATGGATTACGAGGCCACCAAAGCGTCAGAGATTTTTGAAAATATCGAGATCGCAGAGGTCGTTGAATCGGGTACATCGATTACTCGCGTCAGGGAGCCGCTGTACAATCCAAATATGACTATTTTGCTTCGCCGTAATGAATGTCTCCATCCACGCGCAAGGAAGCTCTAACACGGCGGATATGGAATGCCATTATTGCTTCACGTTTCCACTATCTTCCTTCGCGAGTAATTTACCTTTTTTCTCTGACTTCAACGAGTTTGTCGTTTACGAATATCTGGTCAGCGCGAGTACAACCTAGTATATCTCTCCCTTATTTCGTATTTCATACTTCACTTGATGAATCACAGGTCGTTTCACCGCAGTATAGCAATATAAGCCTGGTAATTAGGTTAAACAGGCAATTCAGAAATGTGACGGCGTGTTTTAGCGTTGCCAGCCACGATTACGAGAAACTCGCCGGTAAATGAAACCATTTCTGCCAGTTTCTCGTCCTTGAAACGGCCAGTACACCGTTCGTAATTTATTCCTTACCCTAGCTGCCACATAGCTACCACTGCTACCAGCCACTTAGTGCCATTACATTCGCAGTCCAGCTTTTACCATTTACCCCGATCTCGACGTAAGCAGATTCCTTTCTTGCAAGCTTCTTTCCCCGTTCCTTCGTATTTCTCCTCGTTGGAAACCTTTTCCCGTGTCCTCTTCGCTTCTCCCTGAGACTGTTTTACTCCTAAAATTTAGTGGTTCTACTGGGCGGTATTTAAAATTCTATTTCTTATATACAGAGTATTTTCAGATTTCCACCTCCACTCTCTCTCTCTCTCCCTCTTTCTCTGTCCATAAAGCGGGTGTGCTGATGCAGCTCACGCTCCGCAGCCAAGTAAACCGCATTTCAGGAAAAACTGTTGTACACGCTACTCCAGGATAATATATTACCTCGATAGGTAATGTTGTTTATTCCTGTGAAACACAGCACTCTCCGAACAGAAACCTTCCGAGGATAGCTGTGTGCGTTTTAGTATAATGTATTACCCCGATGAAGGGTCATATTTGTTCCTTCCAGGAGTAAAGGCTCTGAATTCACAGTTGCGCAATTCCAGTTATAATTTAATGAAAGTTAGAGTGGCAGATGTTTCTCACGAACATTTTAATTTATTTGTCCCTCCTTTTCGCTGCTTTTAAGCTGCCGCGCGTGTAGCACGTTAACTGTAAATAATCACGCAGAAGCAAAATCGTGCGCCGAGGTGCAATATTGTCATCGTTAAATTTATATTGATTTCGATGATGTAGGAGTGTGTGGTTGCACGGTTGGAAAGTATGTGTGCCGGTAGACATACTGGGCAAATGGATAAATCGTGGTTTCCACTAGGCTCGCGTCGTTGAAATTTCAACGATTTCCTTTAGCTTCCTCTCCACCAGGGAGGCACTCGGTTTATGCGAAGCCTCAAACCCTCGGGCATAAAATATCATCGAGTTTGAACGATAGTCGCTCTTAAAAGCTATAGAAGTTTCGACTTCCCCTGTGGCCATCTCCCAGCAACCATTAACATCGCACCATTTGACCCGTTTACTTCCTTCTTCGATATTACATTTGTCGCTTGCCCGAGAAAGAAACGGAAACTATCGGTACGAAGTAAACGATTCCATTAACGAGCAACTCCTCTTTATTCATCAATTCCTTCAATTTTTCCATGAAAAAAAAAATACATAAATGTATCCACTGAAATGCTTAAAATTGTAATTTGAAGTATTTATTCAGACTTCGATGTAATTTTAAATTCGTTAGTAATCTTGATGAATATGGAACTATGGATTTATTATTTCACGCAAGATCGGACTTCGTTGCATTCAACGTAACAATAAGCAAAATATAATGGTGGATAAAGGCGAAGGAAAAAATGCAATCTGTTTGAGCAGATGTTGCTTGCATCGCGACGAATCTTATTATCACATCCATTAATCGAGAATATTAATACAACCGTTGTTTGATAACCCTCGAGATAAGTGGTAATAATTTGTCCCCGTCTATGATTAAATCATTATTTAGACCAATCGTGCGTGGATCGTGCGATCGTGCTTCTTTCCATCGCCATCGAGAGGGCTAAAGGTTGGCTGCCACTGACAGAGCAAAATGTCCTTCGGTCATTTATTGACCCCCTTGACCTACGGTCACGACCGCGATTAATCATCGACCTTTCGTGAGACTGGTAGTTTCGGCTGTCGACAGAAACCTAACCCAAGCACCGCGAATTTTTGTTCCCCGAAAGTCAATCGACCAGGCCGCTAACGGTCGGAATCGTCTCTCGGTTGTTGACTCTTTATCGACTCCGCTTTTCGTCCCAGCTGCAACAACAAATCTTCCCGAGGAATTGCTTTTCCGTTTCCACTTATATCGAGCCCTGTCGCACACACAGCTGAGAGTTGTCAACTTAAGCTAGAGAACGCCAAGTTCGAAGCAACCATTTTCATTCCCGACGCTGTAGTTATTTACCGTTTTAAATGTTTCCGCGATGAAATTACGATTTAACTGCAGCAGAATTAGTTCCCTGTAATTCAAAATAATGGTGCGAAGGGACTTGTAGAAGATCGACATAAAATATTTCACGTAGATCTGACTGAATTGGAAAATTTTCTCTGAATTAAAATTCAGACCAGCATTGCTGGATAACACCCGGGCGAATCCCATTAAAACTGCTTTCAACTTCTATCTCCGTCATTTCGCAATTTTTTAACACTACATCATGTTTTATACAATGCAATAGTATAACCTTGCTTTCGATTGCTTAATCACAACCAAACTGATTTTTTTTTCAAAGATCAGCGAAGCATATACAATCCATAGAAAAAAAATTAACAATCTGTACTCGTGCATTCTAACGCTTGTCAAATTTCTGACGAACGTCACCTTTGTTTCTCATAATGCAGTATTTACAGTGCAGTTCTCTCTGGACCAACCCCTCGGAAAGCCAGAGACAAGTCGAACGCCACAAGTGAAGCTCATAAATGCGCTCCGTGTTTTATAGTCTCATATAAGCGTATCCTGTCCGACCTTCGATCACTATTATCAAGCCGCGTGCGGCCGGCGATAAGCCAGTCCACTGTTTCTTCCTTATTCTCCGCGATAACATCACCCCACGCGCCCCGTTGTTTCCTCGGGCCGAGCTTTCAAGCGCACGCGAAGCAGAAATGCGCAGCGGCGTTCGACGTTTGTTTCAGGTGACGGTAATCCGTACGAGAAATAATTTATAGGGTCGTTCTACTTTATGATTATCGTTTCGCTCGCGTCCTGTTATATCGAGGGAAATCGTCTGCGCGAGATTAAATCTCCGCAGAGCCTAGGTCCCGTGTACGCGATAGGTTACGGAAATGATGACTAACTCGCATTGCCGTTCTCCACTGCCTTTGATGATTTAAAGTACGGGCAATAACTAGTGTGAACGAAGGGGCTTTGTAAGTGTTTGTGAACTGAATGTGTAAATAAGACTTTTGAAAAAGGTAAGCTTAAATATGAAGGAATGGAGCATTGCTGTGATAATGACGTAGTATCAGTCCAGCGTAGTTGTTACGTCGAAATAATTCTCTTCGTGCTTTTTCGCTCCCTTTTCTTTGATACTCCGATTTGAGTATGAGATATCACTTTCTATTTACACTCCACCGTGCATTGCGAGTGCCTGCTCTGTGGAACGCTTCGAAGGCATACAATATTTCACAGATGTAATTGCGAACTTGTTTCGATATATACGCGCTGCCGGTATTGAGGCGATCGAGCATTCAGACCTACAGCTGTACATACAGGAAGTTCAATCTCCTGAGTATTCTATTTTCCTTCGATCTGCATTAGTCACAAATTACATTTGTAAACTGGCATCTGTCGATGCGTCAGCCGCCGCGCTGGCGATTCGCTCGTATCGACTATTCGGATTTCAAGAAATCTTATTTTATAAACTACTAGCACAATACCCCCGCGCTTCGCTTCGGTCCTAAGGAGATATTGAAGGACACTATGAAACCACATTCGTAGTCGCGTCGCAAATTACTATTATTTAAAGATCATTATTTAAAAAAAATAAAAACGTTAGAACTTTCCTATCATCAAGACGAACAAAGTAATATAATACACTTGTGGCTACAGTTCATATTTACTGAGAAACTGCATTTCAAAGTAAGCAACTTCAATTTTATATAATAGTATAGATATAGATATAGATTATTATTATACATATCGCCCTTAAAACACAGAATAAGAATTTACCATCTATAGTTTTGGGCAACTAAATACGTTATTAAATTAATATTCCTCCATTCCTTTTATCAAAATCCATTTCCCTCTATTCTACTCTTAGATTCTTAGAAAACAGCGTTCCAATCCTCCAATCTAGTAATACGACGTCGTGTCATTTGCTAGCCTGTATTATCTGTAATCTGCCACTAAGCACCTCGTCACGTGATATCCGATGCGACTTCAGATTATTAGCTGTCGCCTACTGTTCGATTATTCAAACTATGCTTCACACGTTGAGCCTTAATTCGGCCTTTGGCCATGTCATGAGTTCGGCGGGACTGAAACAGTAGTATAATCACACGAGAATTCCACAGAAGAATACGCTGACCGATTGTATTTTCTGCAATTGCTCCTTCTGCTTCCTTCCGCTTCGACCAGTCTATGGCAACGTCACGATTATCGAGTGAACTGCTATCGAATGACGACATCAGCTGGAAACTGTACGTGCCTCGGTCTTTTCCTACCGATACAAATGACTTTCCTCCGTTGCGGCTTGAGCGTAACGCGACCGCACGACTGCGGCCGCCGGGCCGAGCCTTGACTTTAACTACTGGCAATTATACCCGACACGGTGTACAGGCATATCGCACTTTAATTACCGAAAGTTTCGGACCTCTGCGGACCTTTGCACCTGGCCTCCTCGTTAGCCACCGGTTTAACCCCGCGTTTGGCTAATCCTTTATCTGATTCTCCGTTCCGACCCCCCAGACGCCCCTGATACCACGGTGAATTTTCTAAGAACGCCGCCTCCGAGGGAGACGCTCAGCCTTTACGCAGTTACACCTTGTAATCAGGTAAATTGCTGTAGATAACTGCCATAGATAAGGTTAGCTGAATTTTAACAGCGATGTCTGGCTCCCATAGACATCCTGACGCTATATCCTTTTGCAACTGTATGAAAGTTCGAGGGAATTGCACGTAGTGCCGAATCAAGATCATTATTCCGGCTGAAGAGTCACCGTGCACTATCAGGGCCTTATTGATTCAATGTTCAATTTAATTTAATTGGACGAGTTCTTGGCGTACAGCGTAGACTTCTTGGAATCGACTTACGTACTTAGCCTGCTACTTCCACTTCGGGGTACCGGGCTGGCAAACTTCTGTAACATTCGTTGCTATCGGGGAGCAGCGAGGGCGGCTGGAAAGCAGCTTGCAAATACTTGTTTATCGCGAACGTGTCCGACGCTTTATCTCTTCGCAGGGGTGCGCATCGCTTGACCTCGAGAGCGCTGTAAGGGAATGGCTAAGCATGATTTTCGCGGGAATCCTCGTTGCTCGAGTCGGCGAACCTCGAACGAGGCGTCGTGAAACTTTAATCGAATGAGTCTCGCGGAAACGCAGGTTTCCTGAAATACGCTGACAAGTGACCGTTTCATTTCTTTCTTCGTGAGTACCTCAGTTTCGCCTGACAGTACTGTCTCTCCTCAGTCGGTCAAACTTCTATCCAGAATTTTAAATCACGATCTATATTCGAAATCCAATACTGTAACTGAAACCCGTTCAGCGAAATATTTTATATTCCACGTTTCGTGCATTATGTATCAACTGCCAGCATTCCTTGTCTATCTACTATTGTGTGGATAATTTCGATAATTTGCGATAATTTCGATAGAATATTTCCCTCGTTAATTAGCATCGTCAGGCAAGGATAATCGGAGTATGGTCGCTTTCATTTCGATTCTATCTGCTCGTTTGTCGACGTTCTCCTTTTGTACCGGCGCCCAGGTTTACGTCTAATTACTCTGTAATCCGATAATGTGACACAGTTTTTTAATTGGAGCGACCATGGCTCATAATTACCTGGATAATATCGAATTATAGGAATGTAGGGCGCCTAGCATCGATCGCTAAATCGATCGTTAACTATCGGACGCGGAGCATTCCAGAGACAGAACTTCGCCATCATTAGAATCGTGTCAGTTTCGATAGATGGACGGGAAGGATAAGAAAAATTATAGGTCGTCACTTTTACGCGAGATCCTTTCGAATCGAGTCGCGTTGGTATAATTTAATGGGCAAATTACGGACGAAGAAAATGTAATTTGAAACGAATTTTACGCGCGATGACCTCTCGTCGACACGTTCGCTGCGAGGGTTAATTTTAATTGCTAACCGTGGCGTGGGTGCGGTTTGGGACTCATATCTGTCGATCGTAATTTCTCCCAAATTGTCCCAATGAAGGTGCGGTACAAGACACGTGCCCCGTATAACTTTATAAAATAATTAGAAAGTTTGCATAAGTTACCACTTATGTAGGTTAGTACAAACAATACTTTTTCATTTCCGCGCCACGTGAAGATTACGACAATTTTAGTTTAACACTTATGTGTTCATCAGAAATTATTTTCCACGGTGTTTAGTGTGACAGTAAATTGCTATCGTAAAATATTTAATAAATCCCCCTTCATCGCCAGTCTTTACAATAAAGTATAGCAATTAGTCAGGCGATCTTACGCTCCTGAAAGAACTTAGTAACGCAATGGATGGAAGGAAGGATCGATTCAGCTTAACGTTGAGCAACTTCGCCCACGTCTCGTCAAAACGAATTCGCGAGCCACGCTCTATCCCTATCGCTCGTCATCAAATAAAAAGGATGCTGTGCAAGGGGACAGGGCAGTCCTTTAATTTCGGTAACGATCCATGTTGGCACGCATGTGCAGCTGGCGGATCGCTAAACGAGCTTCGCCCGATGCATCGGGCAAACTAACCCTCAACTGCTACGGTCTGTAACATAATACGTGTCCTACAATCTTCCCACACATGGTCATGGAAGTTGTCTTAGAAACGGCTTCCACGAAGAGAAGTGAGGAGGGTGCGAGATACACCTCCCGCGGTGCTTCATCCCTTGCCCCTATAAAAATCGACGCCCGTAATGGCGTAATTAGCTTCCGTCGTTCCGAGAACGAAGCAACAGGGGTGGCTCCTCTTATAGGAAGTCCTCGAATAAATGGGTTTGTCGTGGGTCTTTTCGGAAATGAACCGAACGTGTACTCGGAATTCCGTTATGTAGCATGGGAATTCTGTTTTTTATAAGAGTTTGAAAGTGTAGCATTAATTTTATGAAATATACGAAATGGGAAGAATGTATAAACACGGGAATATCATAATAGATTACGAAGTACAGTAATGCCTCGTTAGTATCGCGTTTTTACCATGCGTTATAATCGCGCTCACTATCCCCACCATTTCTTGGAATCCTTCGGTCGAGAGTGAGAGAACGAAAGTGACGACGACAACTTCATGTCAACTGTTTCGTTCCCTCTCGCTCGGCTCTGGGGTTTTCTCACTCGCGGCATCGGCTGCACGGAATAGTCTTAGAGCATATACTACTCTAAGGAAATAGTGTTCGCATCGCGTTAGAATCGCGCCGCTAGCCCCGTTCGTCGCGATACTAACGAGGCATTACTGTGCATATGTACCTACCCGTGTTCTCATTCGATAGAAAAATGTCCGCTCGCCCCTCATTGATAAGCCACAGCACACACAATGTTCCTCCCCCGAAGCCAGTATCTCAGATTAGGTGAGATATTCCTTGACGATACATTTTTCTCCCCTGTACACATGATGCTTGATAGGTCGTTGTACGCATACACAAACATCGTAACCTAGAAATGTTCTATACGTGAAGAGGAGCAGTTATTATTATATTCTTCATCCCTTGTGGAAGGCGAAACGGCTAGCCCGTTGCGTTAAAAAAGAAGGTGACCCTCGGTCCTTGGATTCATCTCGACCTATCGGCTCATATTACGAGGGCCGACGTAATTGATGGATGGCCATTGAAGCGATGGTCTTTCTGCGTAAGAGTAAATCGAGACAGAAAAGCTCAAGCCCCCCCAGATTCTCTCCACGCTCGAGCCACGAGGGCTCTTTCTCTCGTCGATTAATCCAAGACGCATTATCTCCTAGCGTTGCTTAATAGACCGGGCATTCTACATAACGGATGACGCAGAAGGCGCATATACAGAAGCCAGCACACACCTCGTTCGATTTATCGTCCATTCTCCCCGCGATAGATGGTAATCCTTCCTCGACGGAGAATTTACTGCGCGATAATTTGCGTGGCTGTTAAACGATGGGGTCTTAAGGGCGTTAAGATCGTTTCCTTTCAACTTCCTTCGAAGATGATCACAAAGAGCTTACGAACTTCTTTCAGACCTTTCCCGTGAAATTTTAAAACGCTCGTGCCTCGGCAGTATCGAGAAAGTACGGCAAAAGCGGCCGCTGGGCAATAAACACGCAACTAACCACGGTTCTTTCCTACTTTACACGTAGTACGAGAGAGCACGCCAAACGCTCACGCAGAAATAGAACGAAGATGAAATCAATTAAACGGAACGGCAGTTTGTATCTGTTTAGGCGGGGTGCAGTTGCCATTTCTGTTTTCGAGGAACCGTGGTGAATAACCCAGAGGGTGGTGCCGGCGCTGGCCTTTGCGGCCACCGTAGCGTTATTCCCGGAAAATGAGATATATCGGCTACGAAGGGATTAGCGCGCGATATTCTATGAATCGATATTGGAACAATAATGAAGTAGCGCGTTGCGTGTTGGGCCCCGCCGTACACGTCGATTCGCCGTACATATTTCACGAGCACCCAGCTTTAAATGGGCCACGGCGAAGCGCCACGAAATTAAGTTTGTGCCCGAACGGATCAGTGGAGTGAATTCTTCATGAAACGGCTTCAATTCCAGGGCTGATCAGACGTACGCTACCCGATCAGCCGTTCCTTCGACCGTTCCGCTGTATCACCCGAAAGGCCATGTTATTTTCAGGACGCGAGTAGTCGATGGCGAGTGAGTGTAGTGGCCAGGCTCGATACCTCTCGCCCAGACACGGCGCGAGGTGCAACGTGTCCTCTTATCAATATCGACAATGTTTTAGACGGGAACTTCGCAGACTTTGAAAGTTTCGGGAAGCCCCGGCGAAACCGAGCCGCGCGAAAAACTCGACCGAACTTTTCAATTTGATTCCGCCTTTGGGCCTTCCGAGTTTCAACACTTCCACCGATGCTTTAAGTAAACCTCCGCTGCTTTGGGAACGGCTGGAATAATGTCGTAGAGAAAATAGATATTATAAGTTGGATATAGCGGGGTGTACAGTTCGGTGTTGCTTGTAGTCGTTGCTCTGTGCAAGCAGATGCTCCGCGATGTATGAAAATAATAGTATAGGATGTATAATCTAGTAGTTCATACGATTAATAATTATCATGGTGATTGCCTTAGCGTAACTGTCACCTGATGTGTGGAGTCCGACCATACGCAGGTTTGTGTCACCTGTCCACAGCCTGATCTACACTACTCGCTCGTCTATACTCTACTTTAAATGACCCGTCTGGCACTGCACTGATCTATACTACTTACCCGTTCATATCCTGACTTATTACATACGTCTGATCGACCCCTGACCTATAGTTACGTGCTTAATCGAACGCTTGAAGACGAGACCGATATTATCAACCTTCGGCTTCATTCATTCACGAAGAACAGAATGCGCACTCGAAATACAGGAATTACAACAGAGCAGCGACGAAAGTTAACGCTCCTGCGATTTCTGTGGACTATGCAGATTTCATATCGTGGTGATAAAAATTCTAGTCCAGCGCAAACCTCCAGCGGGCAACTTTACCTTAAATGCGCAACGATCCTCCCACCCTCGCGCTCAAACCCCTAACTTACACACCAAGTCCTTCATAGTTTGCTAAAACACGGGCGTCGCAATGTCGGAACACTAACAAGCCCAAGTTTGTCAAGCTTGATTTATTTTCACGCGGCGACTTGCTTTTGTACCCAGAAACTTTGCTCTTCGTTCGTTCTACGTTACCTTTGCCGTGTGCTACTAGTTTTCATAATGTAGAACTTCAGAAGTTCCATCGAAATACAGACGTTATATCGCGAGTCCTATCACGTTGTAACCTCTTCGTTGGCTATGAAAGACGCTTAGCTGAAAGTTTCGACTTTTGCAGGATATTTCCTCTTTATATGACGATCTCGCGTTCGGTTTATGAATATCGCCGTGTAGCATGCAGTTGTTCGTGCTTGTACCTCGTATAGTTGTACGATATCCGGAAGTTATCGTCAATTTATCGTTTATAGGTTTATAGCAGTTTTCGGAGTACCATCAGAGCGGTGAAACTTTGGAGAATGGTTTATTGAGAAATGGTCTGAAAGAAATTTCCCTTAATTTTGCTCACATCGTGGGTATACAAAGTTTCTTGTAAGAAGCAGCCATAATTCTAGTTTCTACGAAGTTACTTCGCAAATTAATTGATCGTTTTAATCGTAGTCTTTACTCTCCAACAACAGCCGATTCTTCGCTTTCTGCTGTTACTTTCCTCGATTGCTCCGACAAACTCGGAGCATAAATTTCTTCTTAATCCCGAGAGCGCGTATTTTCATAGGAGTTTCCAGTAATTAGAATAAAAATAGTGGCGGTACATTCAGGGTAGAGGGTAATTAGAAACACGGGGCCGTTTAATCCGGTGGGATCGGAAATTAGTTTCTTTAATAACGAAGAAAGCTATTATTCGAGCGATTTAAGTAACACTTTCTGCGTCGCGGGCTACGCGAGGGAAAGCCTGTATTCCTCTCGCGTCTACGCGTGCAAGCTGATTTCCTTTGTAATTGTGGAAAGGAGTGAGAGAAAATCAGCAAACTATCCCATTGCAGAGCGTTTTCTAGTGTCAGTTTAACTGGCCGTGTTCAAACGTACGATCAAACGCTACCGAAAGTTACAGGGAACACGAGTTTAATTAAAGTCCGTCGTACCATTGCGAGATTCAATTTGTACGGGGAGACGGTAATCGATTGCATCAAACCGAATCTATCATTTGCATCGCTAAGGGCAGGTTGTCAATGATCATTTCCTCCAGACCAGGGACGAGTTTCGGGGTAAACTGCGCTGCTCTAGTGGCCGTCGTAAAACGAATGATCGCGCGTCTCGTGTTAATGCGTGCACAGGGACGATCCTCCACGATACCTGGCGGAGGTGGACGAGCGGGGCCGACTGAAGACGAACCCTGACTACTGAGCGTGGCAAACGATCCGGTGCTCAGTGCCGTACGAACTCGCGACACAGGGACATCGGGACGAGGCACCGGATTTCACGTTGAATGAACCTTCGTCTGAATGAGAACGTAGAGTACACGTATATGGAACGCTTCCTAATAAAAGCTGTACCAATGCTAAGCTCTTATACGCAAAGCTCGCGAAAGAACAATGCACATTTCACCCAGTAACGTTCAAATATTCATGTAAAACATTCCACAAGATATTAGGTCTGAGGTAAATTTCCATTGTTATAAATACAAGGCAGTATCCGTTTCCCACTACAGCGTTCCACAGAAATATTTACATCGGCCCATTGTATAGACTGCCATCTTCGTCGAACTTAACCTCAGGGGTCACTCGTGCTGGTTAACGGCGAAGAAGCGGCTAAACCCACCCCTGTACGCGATATTCCCCTGTCCCTCTCTCGTTGCTCCCCTTTTCTCCATCTTCTCTTCCTTCTTCGTCCACCTACACCCGCACTTCTGTTTCACTTTCTCCCCTTCCACCCTCCGCTCGTTTTTCCCTTCTCCACTTCCCTCCCTCTCACCCACATTCCCTTGTCTCTCTCGCATTCTACCCGCTCTCCGCCTCTCTCTCTCTCTCTCCCGTCGTGCTCTTCACCGCCATTCCACCCCCCTCCCGGAAAATCAATATGGAGTGGCGTTGGTATACGACGTGGTGGTTGCTACCGCGTGTACTCTCCTCCCCTTGCATCCCTCGCAGCCGTGGCGTCCCTTCTTAGCCTCTACTCGCTTCGCTCGCGTATCTCCCGCCTCGTCACTCTCGGCCCAGCGTCGCTTCAACCCCGCGGCACGGACCTCCGTTCGCGCAGCGTATTTCTAGGTCGCGCGCGTCCCTCTCCTTTCAGCCTCGGCCTGCCGTCCCCCTCGACACCTCGATCAAACGCAGCATGGCTCTCGTGGCGAGCAGAAGAGGCAGTTTCATTTCGGTGACAGCCGACGGCCGAAGATCGGCCATCGGTAGTCTCACCGCAGGCCGCGGCTCCGACCCCCGTGTCACCGGCCGGGGTCAACATCCGGCTATATCGCCATCCACCGCCACTGGTTGAATACGTCGCGTGGCCGCGCGCCTTAGAATTGCCGCACTTTCCGGCATTCTTGCCACCCGCCGTCCGCCACCCGTCGCGGGCCGGCACATAATTTCTCTTGAGAATACGAGTGGGAGCAAATCGAAAAGGATTGGGGAAAAGAAAGTCGGCCCTTCAAGGGATCCCGAGTACTTCGCCTTGGCTCACCTCCTCTGCCAGCTACGCCATCCCATTTTCAGGGTGGAGAATGCTGCACCAAAAACACGCAATTTCGTGTACTGCCTGTTGATAAATGTGCGAGGTGGTCGAGCGAAAAACATCGTGGAGTTGATTACTACTGGGTCACCCTCTGCAGACACACACATCGCACACGATGCTCCGTGATTTTCCTCGATAATGTTTAGTAGGTCCCCCTGTTTGCCTTTGACAAGTATCACTCCGTACTCAAGAGTGCCCTCGTGATCTTTCTTATCGTTCTAGCTTAGACATTTTCCTCGCCACGAGGGGCGGTTGAATATAGGTTAGACTGTTGAACGGGATATGGATCGTGCGCACGTGGACGTGTCACGGTCTGTGCGATCTATCGCGATAGGTGAGGCGCAATTTTTCATTATCGCACGGCGCCGTGCTGGGAGCGAGCGTTAGAGGATAGAGGATTGCGTGAGCTTGCATGCGAGAGAGATGTCCCGATTTGGGGAAATAAATTTCTCAGCTGCCCTGTGTGTCTCGGGTGCAAACGCAACGCGCGAAGGGCACATAAGATCGCAGTGTGCGCTGAATGACAACAGCAGAGTATTGTTTTAACATATTATGATTCAAAACACGTAAGGGGGTATTGAACTATTTCAGCTTTTAAAAAAATCGATTTTTTATTTCTGAAAGCCCTATCCTTAATGAACAGTTTAAACAAAATTTCATGTAAAAATTTCATGAACGTAATTTAGTGCACTGTAAAGTAACGACCTCGCAGAGTTGTATTGGCATAGGGCACTTAACTTTGAAGCCGTTTTTCTCGAAACACGATTTGCCAACACGGTGTGCAATGTACATCATAATTTGCGAACCAATGAATATTTTCGCTTGAAATTTTTACGGGACGTGTAGAATTCCTTCCTCTACAGAGTGGAATTCCCGCATAAACATTGGATGTTTGTAAAACATTTTACAACTGATTAAACACGTTTGTATTCCGTAAAAATGTGGGAACCAATTGATTCGTGTGTAACTTCCACACTTTTTGTTCCAATTCATCGGCAAAGTTCCACTCTGTAGATTTTGGTGTATAAAGTGGTCCTCCCCAAAGAATTTTGCTTTCATATGATTGCCCCGCCTGAATCTATGTATGTACACCACCTGCAGTGGCGCGCCGCACAGGGCTATCTTCAACGATTAATAACTTCGACAATTTTATACATTCGGAAGATTCTTTTTGTAGTAATTACTCGCAAACGTGTACCATTATTTGACACCAAAGTAATTTAGCGTCAAAGAAACTAATGATTTTACGTATCCAATAGTCCACTACCCCTTTAAATCAATAGTTACCAAGGCTAATTGCCTGACCTTATTTCTATTGACTGAGTTGCACTACTACCGTGAACACATCTGATCTTGTCTGACCATACACCGGTATATACTACTTCGCTAAAGATACAGGTCCGTGTTCGTCTGACTACATCGTGACCCACACTACTTGTCCAGTCGTGACATAACAGACACGGCTTGGCTGGTCATGTACGAGCCCATACCACTCGCCCATCCATTGAGCACTCCACTTTTCTGACCACATACTGACCTATTCTACTTGTCTGTCGTACGCCAACATACATAACCATTCTAAAGGTACGCGAACCTGTGTCACTTTACTGACGGTTCATTGACTTATATTCTAAGTCCGGGAGAGTTCGACCACTTTTTGGAAAAGAAATTGTGGCATCGTTGTTTTTCACATTTTTGTCGTTTTATGCACATTAAAGCAAAGCCCAAGCAATTTAGGGTATATATAAATTATAGCGTGCGATAATTTCAAATATTTATTTTCATTTTCAATATAAAAACATTGGCACTGCAACTGGTCAGTCTCACCCGCATGTCGGGGTTAGACCGTCCACACACTACGAATAATCAAGGTAGTGATCGACCACCTTATCAAAAAAAATTAAAAACGAATACATACGTACTGTTGGTGTTACACTGTAGTTATTTGTATATTATATTCCCAATATCGGAAGAGTGTAAATAAACTTACCTGGTTTTCAAATATCGCCACTACTGTAAGTTGGTCTACAAACTTATAGCCTCGCAGAATGTCTTACCTGTATCTTATAATTCAAATATGGATTTGTGACAATGGTCAATGTGAGATAAACAACGAGCGCCTTCATTTCTTTTGTGTCAATGACACACAGTGCCCTATCTTGCGTCAGTCTTAAAATATCAGCATTGGCCGGACTCTCCCGGTGGTCGAACTCTCCCGGACTTACCCTATTACTTTTTCGATAATGAACGCTTCCTACGTAGTCGGCGGGATGTATGTAATAATGGAATGCATTGATGCACGTCTTGCGTGAGAAATAACACCCAAGTGTTACGTGTAGATACGTCAGCGATAAAGGGAGCCGTGCTCTCGAGATTTTTAATAAAATTCCGTGTAGCCTCCTGCATAAATGCGGGGCGCCGTAATCCGTTTGTGCATTCGCCCGAGGATGACGCCCGAGAAAAGTCTGTATTTTGAAAGCGCCTTAATGAAATGTTTAAAACGACTTACGCGTGGGATTAATAAAGCGCGGGGTACTTGGAAATCTTCTGCCTCTTGCTAGTAAATGCACAGGAAGCTTGCATGTCATATAACATCATTACACGCGCACGAGATAAAAACGGAGGGAGACATATAATTACAGAGAATAATGTACATCGATATAGAAGTCACGTAGAAGGTACTCAACCTCAAACCATCGTTCTAAAAACAGACTGTCCCGAAAGAGCCGGATTCGAGCACAAGTAACCCGCTTTCAGCTCCTCCAATCAAACCGCAACGAAAATACGCATCGTGCCCGAGACGAGAGAGAAGTTTCACGAGGCCACGGGGTAGGAACTTCATAACCGCAGCGAACTGCGTTTAAAATTGGTTGGCCCCGAGACGCAGAAGGATTGATAGCAATCAATCGATGCCTTTCCAGTAGCGTAGCATTCATTCGACACCGTATCCTTCGCGCATCGCGACTCCTCCGCGCGTTCTCTGTCGTGAATGCTCGGCCCGCATTAAACGCGATGGGACCTGCTTCGGGACAAATCGTTCGAAAGGGGAACTCGAATAAAATAGTGAGACTCTGCGGAATAACGCCCAGCTCGTGGCTGTCTGTCCAGAGGCTCCCTCCCCCCCCCCCTCCCGCCTCCCGCGGCGTGGAAAAAAATCGACCGCCAGAATTGCAGCGAGGCAATGGGGGGGTCGATGGGCACCCGTGGCTCGGCACATCCCTGCGTCATGCGCAGTACAGTTTGATAAGGGGGTGGTGGTTTCGTAGGGTTGATCGCCGGTGGCGCGGTTGAGCAGAGAGGGTCGAGCAGGTATCCCAGCGTGTGGGAAGGAGGGGGTAGCGGAGGCGGTTTAGTAGCGGAGGTACACGTTGTGCCAGCCGGCAGTAGCGAGAGCCGTGGTTAACGCGGGGCACACGCCCGGCGAGGTGTGCGTGTGCCAGCCTTGCCCCACATTCACAGACCGAGTCGCGCGTGTTTCGCGTCCAGCCGGCGCGGCGTTTCAACGGCGAGAAGCCGGGGATGGTAGCGAGGAAGTGCCGGCGTCGGCGTCGAGCAGCGTCCCGCCGGCGACTCGCGCGACGGCGCTCCGAGAACGCCGGCAAGGCTTCCGTGTGAACGGCCTCTTCTCCTCGCGGCTTCCACCGCATACGCCGACGACCTAGACGACCTAGACGACCTAGACGACCTAGACGACGACAACGACGACGACGGACGACGACGGGGAGTTTTCCTATTGCTCGGTGCCGGGGCCGACATAGGCGGCGGAAGCTGGTGTGCGTGCGTGCCCAATAACCGAGTGAGTGCCTGCGTCGAGGGTGAGTGCGTGTGTGCGTGGTCGCGTGCGTGCTTGCGCGTCACACCGAGCCACCGAAGCTGTGGCGCGTACGAAGCCACGGGGATAAGGAAGACGTGGAAATTCCGGATGTAAGTTGGTGGTTACTGGGTGTCGGGAGGCAACGCTGTCACACCGACGCCGCGCCGTATTCCTCCTGGAGTCGTTTCTGTGAAATACGAATGGAGGCCCTGGAGCCTCTGGCCCGTAAGGCAGCTGCGGAACTGCGTGATCGTGGTGCCCTGTGAGTGCGGGAAATGTTGTGCGGAAATTCGGAACGGCGCCCCAGTGGTGTTGATCGATTTGTGTGGCGTCCACGATCCACGGATTCGAATTTCGAAGCTTCTGACGGGGGCGCGGAAAGGGGTCGCGATGCGGCGATCGGTCGATGCCGAGGCGGCCTCTTTAAATCGCGCGATTTAAAATTCAAGCTACATACAGTTGTTACGCTGCCGGTGACGCTTCGCCCGAAACAAAAGGAGCTGGCGGTCGCGACGGGAGCTCCGGGAAAACTTCAGATTATCTATCGCGAATTAAAATTCCAGCCGGAGAGAGGAGCCGGTCGGTGGAACGCCGAGACGGTCTTTGAAGTGCGGGAATTTTCTGGCCGCGAGTCGGCGGAGCTGTAGGGGTGGAACGAGTCCCCTTTGCGGACCGGGGGAGACCAATCCCCGATAATACGAATTCTCCGCGTTTCTTCCATTTCGCGAACTTCCACCGGTTTGGATCTCCGCGAGAACGTTCTTTATCCGGGAAAGTCCGACAACTCGGGGTAACTTAGGAACGCGAACGCGTGAGGCGAATGAAGTCGGCTGGGATGCTTTCCACGACAGTAGCTCCCATTTAACGGGGGCTGTGATTGTCGTACGTTGATCACGTTCCCAAAAATTCGTACCTTCGCCGCTCGATTCCACAGAATTAGCCCAGTCTGCCCCTATTTTCATCGATGCGATGCTTCAAGTTCCGAGGAGAATGCAGGGCAGTAAATTATTCGACAAACTAGGGGAACGTTTCCCACAGGAGTCAAGTGGAAAGAGCTTTAGGATTCTGTGGGAATTTCTGTTTCAACGATACGAGATCCCATCAACAGGATGGGGAACTCGTTTCCATGGCAGGAACGCTCGTTCTGTTGCACGGCCCTCTGTAATAAAGATGTTCCGCAATTGCATCCTGGGAATTGGTTAGCAGGTCAATAGCACGTTAGTTCGGTGGTGAACAGAACCACGCGTTTGTGTTCGGTCGGACGGGAACATTTGGAAATTCGCATTTTGTCGATGGTCTGACGAACCTCGTGGCTGGCATAAATTTTCGAAACGCTTCCATTTCAAAGACTGAGGACGGCTTTAACGCGGAATTTCGTTGCATAGCTTCGTTACATCAAACGGACCGCGTCTGTTCGAAATTAGCTACGTAACTGCGCGTATATCCAGGATGATTCTGGTAACCATGAAATTTTACAGTCTATTCCTCGATTATAAAAGTTAAACAGGACTTTAAATCAACCTCACTTACGCGAATAACATATTGCATCACATAGTATCAATTATCTCTGTGGCAAATGTCTGACGAATGGAAAAAAGTGAAAGTTGATATACATCTTCGTCATTTACTTCTACAAACTATAAATTCCTATTACTTCCCTCAACTCCAACGTGCATACTCTTTCACAGAGATTGCCGTACGTTATCACACTGTTAAAGCCAGCACATCAATCTCCTCGCAAGAATCAACCCCGTATATTATCATGCCGGCCATCGTTCCGCCATCAGCTCCAGAAAATTTCATTTCATCGAGGTGCGCGTTTCTAAACGCATTCGCGGAACTATCTTCACGCGATACACGCTGCTTTACTGCGAGATAAAGATTTATTTCCGCGTTAATGGGTTGCTTTCGCGCGGCGTGCAAACGAAACGCGTCTTCGACGAGCGAATAACGGTAGCACGGAAACCACAACGACGTCGTGCAGCGTGCGCGAGTTTTGCTTAGGGAGCCCGATAAAAGGTGAAAACGGCTAAAAGCCTCGTTCCGTATGCGTGGGACGCGAAGCAATATATTCGATCGCGATACCGAGCGCGATCAATCGTGCCACGTTCCCTTAGGTCTGAATTGGAAACCCCCTTCGGTTGTTCCGTCGACAACTTGATGCTCCCAGGGTGTCGTTTTAAAGCTTGATCGCCGGTGCCTGCAGGTACATCTCTCCGGTGTGGTGTTTCAATCGCGTCGTATAGCTCGACGACCGAATTACTGGAAAGCTTCAAAATTTCTTACTGGCGTTCTCTCTTATCGCGTTGAAGCAGCCCCGCGAGTGGTTTCAGGGTTCCGTTAACGGCGGGCAGCGTGTTTAGTGGTAAAAAGAGGACGATCGCGCAAAAGCTCGCGCATCCCCGAATGTCGGTCGCACCACGTGTTCTCGTTCTTACCTCGCGAACGTGTCCTGCATCACCGCGTGAAATTCCATTGCAGAGGGGAGGAGTTACCACCAGTGGCTGGCAGGAAGGGTGTTCCCGTGACGCGTGTATGTAGAAGTGGGCGAAGAATCGCTGAAGTTGCCGGGCCACGAAGAAGCGAGCGGACGAACGACAGAGGGAAGAGAGGACGCAGCGAGCTGAGAGGCGAAATTGAATCGAACGTGTGGGAACAGGCCGACATATCGACTGCAAGAGAAATACGGGGGTTAGAGCGAGACGCAGGAGCTTCGTCGACGATCAGAAATGAGAAGTTAATAGTCTATCGATGTTCGACGTGTCTCTGGATAAAAGCGGAGAGGAGTAATATTAATTCGTGGAGCTATTCAAGTCTAATGTTTTATCTACTCGTTCAAAGTTTAAGCAAAGATTCTATGATAATATTATACTGATAGATAATTAAGGGAAGCGCACAGGCGCGGCGTATATCATCGTCGAGGGCAACGGGGGAATAGGCGGCTCCTGATATCGAAAAATAGAAGAGAAGAAGATTGAGGGGATCGCCAACGAAACGACCAAAACGAATGCTGTCAATTACTACACGAATCATCGGGTTACGATATCGCCTAGTTCAATTACTACTGTCTAACGGTTTAAGCACTATCTTCTGTAGCGATTCATTGAACCTACCTCCGGCTAAGAAGGATAGAAAGTAAAGCCTACAACGAAGGGAAAGGGGAGCGCGGGTCGTCGGAGTGGAAAGAAGAAGAGAGAAATAGAGAGCGGTAAACGGCCTACAAACGTATCTAGATATAGTGCGCGACGGGTCCTCGACTCGACCCTTCACACAATGGTTGTACCTGGTTTAATCTGCAGTTAAGACTTCGCCGTTGAGAACGAAAGCCGCTTCCGCGCCATTCCGAAGGTAAGCGAGTAATATAATAGTTGCGTCGCCCGTTATTGTTCTATCGGCGAACCGAACGGGCTGGCGATCCTACAGTTTCCATGGTGCAGATCTCTTCCGTATCGAATCGAGCTTTCAACATCCAACGAGGATCTACGAGGCTGTTTACGAGAGAACTCGCCGCGGTATTCGTGCCCTAAAATCGTCCATTTCGTTTGTTTACGACTGGACGTCTATTTCGACTCTTGTGTATGTATGTTGTATGTGAGTTCGATCGCGATCTGCTCTTGTGCAGTGCGGTGAAGACTATAAAACAAAATGTGGTTAGCATTCTGCTGCTAATTTGCACACTAAAATAGTGTTTGCATTGTTGTGACCAAGTCTCACTGGTTGCACACTCATAGAGATGATTGTCTATATCTTCCGATTGAGTCATGAGTTGTAATTTCATACAACTCTCTTATTAAATTGAACATTTATTAGTTTCCAAGAATAGTGATTTGGCTTCATAGCTTCTTTGATATACATATAAATTCTAGAAGATTTTTGCATTATCCCTTCTTTGAAAGAAGCTTGCAAACACGGCGAACGGTTTAACGATTTCGATCGTCCTCACGTTGATTAGTCTCCATCTTCAAAGCAATAAAACAGAAACAGTTTGTTCTCACAATACGTGATGAGAACTTCAATCGTCTCAGCCTCCGTTTTAACAGGCTGTCTCCTGTTTCAATGGTGTCCAATTCGTTCCGTGTGGTTGCGTCCAATTAACTTTCCAATCGCGTAACTGTAGCGCGAGGGGTAACAGACGTTTTCTTCTATAAGGTTTCTGGTAGCTTTCTCATTGAAAGTCAACAAGGAAACTCCGCGTGACAGCAAGCAATAAAACATGCAGTCTCATCTGGCTCACTGGTTCATCGTTTCGGTAGACAGTAACTCCCTTGGACGTTTCCGTGTCAACCTTTGATTAAAGTTTATAAGAATATTCGAGACTTTGGGGAAGATTCCGAAATGACACACGAAAATTTTCGTTACAACTATCGTCCATTTAATGTTTCAAGTTTTGATTTATTTAAACCATCACGCTTGTCGCCCGCTTGAAGTCTAATAATTGGGTAATTTTAGCTCGACGAAATTAACAAAATCCTACCCCAAATAGTAGGAAGTTACATAAAGAAGGAATGAGCGTTCGATGCAAGACGAATTTCTCTGAAGAAATACGTTTGCCAGAAGAACCCAAAGTATTGACCAGTATCTGTCTCCATCGTGCAAGACACAGTGACGCTTTCCGGCTCCCATCGCGCGATTATAAGAGACCGTAGAGTGAAATATGCCGCGGAAGTGAGCGATGTTACGAGTCGACAGCTCACTTGGGCAATTGTCGCTTATAGCTGTAAACTTTTGACCAGTTGGCAGTGGCAGACACTTCCGGCAATTTCCTGGTCGCATCGCGTGAGAACGAAACGGTTTTAGGAGTTTCGCCAGAAAGACGGTTCGCCCTGAAAAACCGTCCGAACAAGTGCCAAGACACTTGTTGACGTGGCCTCCCTCCTGCACTTGCCATCTGCTTCTTGGCTGCGCGTGATCAAGTCTTCACGTTCCCAGCTGTCCTATTCCTCCTTATTTTTATCCGTCACAGTAGATGCGAAGGATGTACGATGCCACGAATGAGTTAATTATGAGGGATTACGTCCGATTGGAATTAAGGAAAATAGACGGACAGAGAATACGCATCAAAATCTTCATTTAATATAATCTCCGCTGTCCTGAATATTATTTTTGTGAATAATAATGAAGGAAGCTATCAATTCGAGGAATCATATTTCACAAAGTGAGAGACAGTAGTCTGCCCACATGCAGATTTCTTCTGTATTTTCGTCTTTAATTTATGCAGAAATTATTGTATGGAACATACGCGTTCATCCATGCAACGATTATAGATTTATCGTTATGGATTACCATTGACCAGCAAGCAACGAGTTTAATGCGCACGTAATAATCGTGCATTAACGGGGCCAATCGGTTTTGCTAAGTTTCGTTTAAACTAATACTGATTTTAATCCACAAGCAGCATGCTATTATTATACAAAGTTTCGCGTAACGAAGGCAGCATAATCATTTCGCGATTACAACAAACGTAGGCTGCACGAGAATCCTATAAAAAAAAATTCAAGCATATACGCCGGGCAACTTACTATTCCCCCAATATTTCGGTCGATATTTAAATTCCATTACCTCACTGGGTGCTGTAACTCCTGTATCTCAGCCTGTAAACCTCGATTTGATCGCTCATGGAACAAGGATCGAGCGAACTGTTCCAACGGGGCGTATTCATCGAGCCCTACGCTCATAAAAATCAGTCGGACAAAGAGGTTACCTAGCGGAGGTGGAAATAAACCACTCGATCCCGTTTCAAGGGTTGATTCGTCCGATAGCAAACCACTTCATGAAAAATTAAAACCTCCCTTCCGATGCTCGGGCTGGGTAGAGATAATCGACAGAGCGATGGAGTTTGCCCCTTTACGAAAACGTGGCTGCGTTCCAATTTCTGCTCCGCGCTGCTTACAGTTAACTGGGAGTCCACCAGGTCTCGGTTATTAGCAACACTGGGGGATATTAATTATCGAGCAAATCGTAGGAAGTTGGCCATGCAGGATCGACGGTTGAATATTAACGCCGCAATCGCGGTATCTTGATTTAGGTATGCAGTTACCTAAGTAGGAGGATTCATGTCGTTGTAACATGTAACTTGGATTTCGTAGCTCGAAAGATCAGTTTAGTGTTTTTGTGGCTAGTTCTAACACAGTATCCAGCGTGTCTGTGAATAAATGGTAACAGTAGACGGTCAAGCTGTGCAGGATTTTCGCGTCCGAAAGTACTTTGCACTTTCTATATACTCAGTCAGATAAGAAATAGGCGATATCCGTTCCTGCGATATTTCAATTTTATTGCACCCACTTCTCTGTACCTTGAAATCTAAGGGAAATACTTACCTTACTTCTCGGTATAAGACACTCCTGCTTGCCAAATATAGGGTTTAGAATATGGTTCAGAATGGGATATTGAAGTTTCATAACATAGCATTCGATAAAAGCAGTGAAAGCAGAATCACGAAGTTGAAAAGTATCCATAGTGAAACTCGGTAAATCCTGTTACATCCTCCTTGAGTTTCGGAAATCCCTTTCTTGAATTGGTAAGCTTCGATGAAAAGAGATCTGGCATCTCAAGAAAGAATCAAGTCCCTCCGTTGAAGCGTGTATTCTGTTACAATGGCTACTAGTTGCTCTTGCGTGTCCTCATCAACATGTTTTAATTCTCCCGAATAGAAGGGAAGGTACCGCCAATAGAAATTTCCTCGTGTTCACGTAATTCATAAAGCATGTTAAATATTCAGACAGCAACGAAGGAACAACGTTAATAGTTTCGGTTAGCCAACAGTTGCAACTGAATTACGAGCAGGCGTGACAGAGGATAAGCCTCGTTTGTGGTCAGACAACAATGCAGTTATTGTGCCAGGGGTGGAGTCGCCAGGATTAATGGAAAATGTATAGACCCTGCGTTCTAAAACGCGGAGCTAAACTCTATTAACACAGAAGAATGTTCAAAGTCTCCTGTAACCTTTCATCAGCGAAGCAACTAACGTACCAAGCCCTTCAGGTACTATTTCAATGAAAAATATAAGAGAAAGCATCTCCCGGTCTCGTTACCTTCTTGCCACGCTGTTCAATGTTTAATGAAAGAGGGGAGCTCTATTGCAAATACCATCAGCATGAACTACATTTGCAAATCGGTTTCTATGTTCGGTAATTACCCAGAGCAACACTGATGAGACAAAGAAAGGCTTGAGACCGTACCGCCTTACCTCAATCGTTCCTTCCACGATAAATTCAACGAAAAGGAGATCGATACTGTCAGTGGCCGTGGTACACTCCAGACAGAATATTCATCAAAGAACCACTATTACTAAGGCAAATATCTAACAGTTTCATATTCCTGTCTTTATTCAAATTTAATACTCAAAACTACACAAGCACAGCGATGGGTCATGTAGGGTTAACAAATTTAAGGAAAAAAACTCAAGCTCAAAGTTCGGAGTATATACAACCTGCCGCATTATATCTATAGTATCTCTGAAGATCCTAAATCTTAAACATCCTTAAGCCCAAGGTCACAGTAGGAAGGTACTAATAGTACACGCGATCTAGAAAACTCCAAGAGTCCTCTGGTAATGATCTCAAGCAACTTCACAGGTCACTCATATACCCTCAGCTCTCCAATTTAGCTACAACTCTCAGACTTCTAGAAACATCCACCTTTCAGCCGTTGATATCCACAAACCACGTTCCCTATCACGAACGCCCAATACCAACAGTACATCCACGTGCTGGGAGCGTGAAATTGTTGCAAGTGCATCGACTGCGCCCCGACGATAAGGGCGAAATAAGGACAGCCTTCGAGGCCATCGTACGCGTTGCCGGCCGAGCCCACTGCACCCTTATCCACCTAGCAAACCCTCTGCCCTGTTTTCCCTCCCGATACAGAACGAACCTGGGATGATCCAGCGAATTTGCAATTCCGCAGCGCGTCTTAGGAGATCCTCGTTCCCGCTTTACACCGTCGTTTCGTTCGCATCGCCGTCGTAAAATTGAATTCCCGCGGGACGCAATTCGCCCGAAAGCGTTCGTCGTTTTGCAACCGAGACGCAGGCACCAGTCTAAAATCGTTAATGATTTTCTTCCCGCGCGCCGTAGCTGCACGAGGAATTCGGCCGGAGAAGAGGCGGACACGGGAACTGCCCAGCGACAGGGGATTCGCGCAGTTGGGTAGTTTCTATCTGGTGTCCTTCCAGGGCACATCTCCGTGGAGGCGAGCCGGCGAGAGCAACAACCTTGTTTCACTGGGGGGGCTAAAGCGATTTGACGAGATCCCATGCGACGCGCCGGCGTACACATACTGCTTCGCCCTTATCCGCTCCTTCATTATTTACTTATTCTTCGTGGTAGACCCAGCTCTGCCTCGAGCACCCCCTTGTCTCTGACCTCGTACTTTAAATATTTGCAATCGATGCCGACGAACCGCGAGTCGTTGACTCCTTTGCCCCCATCCTCTGTTCTCGTTCTCTTTATTCCATCGTGCTTCGTTTGTCTCTCATTTCCCTCTTTTCCGCCCTCGACCTCCCCACTGCCTTAAATTCTCTGCTTTCCTTAGCCCATTACAATGTCCTCGTTCCCATTCCTCCTGTAATACATTGAAATTCATCGCCCCGGAATTCCAACGACTGGACGCGAGACAGGAAAGCGTACCGCGACCCAGCATCCAAACCGTCCAGCGTATCAAGTTTGCTGGCGTGTTCCTCGCGAAACGGGGTTCCCGTCCGCGTCTCGACGCCCCTTGGTAGGTGTCGTCGATTCACCCCGGCAACTAGGTCGCTTGCGTTTTCTCGGGCTCCTAGTCTGTTAAGCGCGGCGAAAATTCGCCACCCCGTTCAGCGGTGGGTTTCCGTTCTTCGATTTTCCAAGTCCAGTGGGAGCTGCAGCGAAAGTGGTGCGCGCGATGATTCGATGCACGGGGAAATGCTGCTGCGGATGCTCGCTGGAAAGATTTCTATCACGAATATTCGTGAAGTTTCGTGGAATTTTTCTCATCATAATTAACGTCATATCTTTTCATATCTCTTTTCCATATCTTCGTTGCGCCCTTGCAGACCCCGCCCCCCCCCCCTAAAAGAAAAATCCATGTAACTAGGAAACTTACGCGAAACTTTACCGCATTGAGAAACTTGCATAAAAGTGGTAGGTAGTACATACAGCAACAGTTAAGATAGCAATCTTTTCATGCGCGGGGTACGCGGAGCATTAAAAAGCTCGTACAATTTTCCATTCCAACTCGTGAAGTATCGTTTACCGTTCCACTTATCTTTCATTTCCACGCGCATTATTGTGGGAGTCCCCGCGCTCGCTTCGTAATTGCGCAGCGACGAAACACTTTCGTTGTGGAATAATCCGCGACTAGGATCGTCTATATCAGACCTATGCGACAGGGTTAAGGGAGCGGGAGGGCGGCTGAACTGCGATGAAAATCGTGGCGCCGTTTAAGCCGGATATTGTTCCAAGTAATTCCAACGACGTTGAAATTTATGCGCTCCGCGCCCGTCAGCCAGCAAGATGCAGTGAGCATCTCGCGACGAGCGAGGCTGCGTTCAGGGCGTAGTCAATCTAAATTAAACGCGGCGATGTCGAGCACCGTGTCACTGTAATAAGTATCGATTAAATGAAGGGGGGGGGTCTAGACGCCACGGGCCACGTAAGACGCCTCGAATTTCGCGAATCCAATAAGGGCACACCTTTGCCCAACAATTCCGCTGAGTTTCCCCAGTTCGCGGCTTCTAGGAGTAAATAAATACGAAGGGATGGTTGTTCATCCGTTTCAGAACTTTCTTATTAAATATCACGGGGTTGCAGAAGTTCTGCGAGTTTGTTCAGCGAGTTTGAAAGAACTGCTTTTGTATTGTAATCTTTGGCTTTGATATTGATGGATGGTTGTAAGATAACGTTGATGGGAAAGATTGAAGAACTTCATCCGCGTTCAACTCGCGGAGGGATGGAGGTTATGTACATACCAGCGGAGTGAATTTCTTAATGTCCTCGACGTAGAAGAGTAGGTACATGTTAGAAATAAATGGCACGTTAGGTGTCTCATGGCGGAGATGCTCCAATTTCCTTCCGCCTATCACTGCCTTCCTGTGTCACTTTATCCACGTTTCCGCAATATGATGCAGCTACGAGGAGGTCCGTGCCACCTTAGACTAGTCATTGACCTGAACAGTTCTTCACTGTCACAGCTTCCCGAAAAATAATGTAAACGAGATGCTTGGAACTTCGGGTGAAAAAGCCGCCGATATTTGCGCAAGAAACGAAACTTAGGGTTTTCTTCCACCCTCGCTCCATCATAAATCTCCCACCCAAACGATCGCAACCCTGGATCTAGGGCCCCACCATTTGCCACTCCCCCATCATCCATAGTTCTCCACCATAAGCTTGCGGGTACTTCGTATTTCGATACAAACTCCGATAGCTCCTCAAAGTCAAACGACGCACCGTTAATATTATAGTATAATAATATTGGTCGTGAAAGCGAGAGGACTTGTGTCGGAGAACGCTGTGGTGCTTGAGCACTCTGATAGTGAAATTATATTCGTTTTCGTTGAAGCTCATCGATAATGGGGAATTTAGGAGTCAAGAGGTGAACGCATGGAAGAAGACCCTCCTCGCGTCTGGTTCGAAATTATTTCCCGTCTCCTACTGAATTACATATGATAAAAGAATTGTTCGAATATCTGTCAACTTAATCCAATTCAGAATTACTACTACATTGATGAGTCACATTCATCGAACTCGATTGCACGTTCGAATACTAGCTCGTCCAATCACACCAGCATTATTTTTCTTCAACTGGCTGCGCAGGGAACACGGATGGAATGTTGATGCAATTTTTATTGAATCCCCCGACGCAATTTCATTGCAAATCCCCGCTGGTCCTTTAATTCCCAGGTCCCTGTAGCGTGATGCTCATTGTTACTTTCATTTCATTTGGCCCTTTCAATCTTCCCCATTCATTCACGCTCACTTCCCTACAGTCTACACGAGCCAAAAGCGGAATCGAAACAAACTAACGGAATTTAATTTTTCATATTCGACGTGGACAGTTAGAAAATCGCCGGACGGCCTCGCGTGCAATCCCGCAGCTGGGATCCGCGCGCGTTTTCCGCCGGATCTCGCCGCGGACCACGAAATACAATACTCCATCGTGGGTATTGTCGTTATTAAACGACCGCGACTCCTACCAGCGAGTCATTCAACAAAAGGGCTGACGTTCTATCCGCGGCGTCCCTTTCTGTCTCGATTTTTCCAAGCTTTATTCGCCGCCGATGCTCCCTCGTCCCCCTCCCCCCCTGTAACGCGTTCCCCGCCGTTCGTGTTTTCCTGTTGTTTTCCCTGTAGACAATAGGGTACCAGGGTATCCCCAGAGATCAAAGGGACTCGGCATATGGTGCACGGAGCAAGTGTGTTCGTGAACGCGCGCATGCCTCCTACGCAGATTGCATTGTCCTCTCTCATTCCTCTGTACTTTTCTCTTTGCCACTCCGTTCGCTGGTATGCCTATCGTTCTCCAACAGACCACCTGTCTCCGGCCACTTTCTCCGCTCTCCCCTTGTTTATTCGACCATTTCGTTCGCTACTTGTTCCTTTCTCCCTCGCTGTAATCGCTCGCCACCGCCTTTCCCTCTCGTCAATCGCGTTTCACGAGCAAACTCGCGTTGCCCCTCCAACGATTACATCTGAAATGGGGGCGAGCGGGGCTGCCGGTATCGGAGTTCGTTTCGCCAAAGTACCCTGTAAGTCGGGGCTCCTCGTACGCAAGGGTGTTTCGGTGCCACGTTCCGACGGTGGCTGGCGTTGTTACAGGGCGCAGGCTCCCGGTAATGAAGTAACTTGCAGGAGTGCCCGATCGTTTGGAATCTAGTTAGATGGCCAGAGTTATTCTGGGAGGATTTAAGTCTGCGAACTAATTGTGAGTCAGAGTTTCAGGGTTGAAGAGGAGATAAACTTGATTGCACTGCAAATTATATTTATGGATACAGAAGTAAAGGTAGATCCTTCAGATTGAGATATTCGGAATACAATCAACAGGTATAGATCACAGGAATGTATCGATATAGAATACAGGGCAAAGGGACAAGTATTCGTGTCACTGTAATATAAGGGAACCAGATAGTAAATGTCGCTATACTCCAGTTTAAGCGAACGATATGAGAAGTCCGATTGAATGGACGGTCCCGAGATTACAATGCACCATTGACAACAACGTGTCTTTCATCTGCGCAACTTCTGATACGAAGGTTTATTCATCCCTCCTCAATGATCTTACATACATCCGCTTCTCCTGCAACATTCTTCAGAATCTCCGCCATTACACCGTACCGAAGAAATACATTTATCACTGCTCTTGGGAAACGCGTAGATAAAGCTCTTGGAAAATATGTCCGCATAATGAAAGAATCTCACCCAGCAACCTTTCCTTCGACGACCATGCATCCAATACCTACGTTCGATCCACCGTGCCATTCCAGGCGGATCCATTTAATAAATTAAAACGGGCCAATCTGTGTTTGCAGTTCGAAAATATACGTCCACCTTTGTTACGCTGTACGTTGGAAGCACCTGAACAAATGGTACCGCTCTCTGTTATCCTCCTCGTGTTAGCAACAAAGAGTGCGCTCCCCTCGCAAGCGGAACAAATTAAATTAAAGCGAACGAAATTGATTTTCCCGAAAGTTCGCGCTGGTTTTTCCATGTTCCCCGTAAACCGTGACGGAAATTCATGCCGGTCCCGGAGCCTTCACGCTCACGTCAACCAGACACGTCGCGCCGCGAACGGCTCGCTTTTTCCCCTTCATTTATCGGGATTCCGTTCGTCCCGCCCTGCCCCGGAATCCGGCAGTCGAGCGAACGTTTCGCGATATTCCCGTCCGCGGAGTCAAAAAACGCACGAGTCACTCGTGTTCCCGGTAAACGCTGCAGCTCGACCGTGCGATCGACTCTGCGTGTCAGTGAAATGCACAGAAAATCCAGACGGTCCCAGCTGCGGAAAGCTTTTATACGGGGGGGATCCTGCTCGCGCGACATTTGCATAAAAGAAAGTCGCTGCGAAGGAAGTTTCGTGACGCTGATTCATGAAGTCGACATTGGTATTAAACGAAGATTAATCTCCGCGGCAGCGGGGCAGGAGGCGGGCCGCGGGGGGGGGGGGGGGAGGTGGAGGCACAGCCACGGAGCAAAAGAAGAAATGTGGATAATCCATTATCAGCTCCACTATCCGAAGTCTGAGCTGTTGGAATCCGAATTCATCTCTTTCCGCGACCGTTGGAAAAAGGATGGAAAGATTTCAATCTCCACGCCTTGTCTCTCAAACTTTCCTCTTTTGCACGGCACTTTTCGGGTAATAAGGATCGCGGGATTCGGGAAGAAGCGAGTTCGAAGCTGTACCACAACTGCCACTAGTGGTCATTAGACGTGTGACACGTTTGAATCAATTTTTTTTACCATTTTCTACTAATTCACCTAGCTAAGAAATGTTTCTATCGGCGTTGTGGATTCGTAGATTCGTTTCACGAATCCTCGGATACTCGTATACTTGAGAGCGCGATGTCATACAAGCGCACGAAGCATCGTCGACGAAGCAATTCTCAAAACGGAGATACACAGTACATTTTTATCGTCCCCACGAGTAGAGGTGGACAGTTCGGAGTGCTTGGAAGATTCGTAGATACGCCTGTACGCTGTACAGCTTTCATTCCACCAGCCGGAACGTCCAATATTCCCATCTGGGATTTACTTGTAGACCAGCAAGTTCCCAGAGAAGAAAACAGCAAGAAGCAAACAATTACGAGATACGGCTGTCCAACCTTTCTAATTTATAACACCCGTATCGCGTGGGGAAGTACTTGGTTCCAACGTCTCTGAAGTCGATTCGCCTGCACGCTTAGCAATCTAACAGTCCTCCGCTCTGTGGGAACGATCGCTAGAGAGGCATTGTTCCCTCACTCGAATATTACCCACGGAAATAAAATCCACGCGGCCACGAATCGCGTTAGCGTCGTTTCCGATCAGATTTCCGCGGCCATAACGAGACAGCCTTCTCGACAGCGCCGGAAACTGAAATCCAATCGTGGCCATCCGCCCCGTCGGTCGATCTTGCGATCATGTGTATGCCTTCTTCTCTCCCGTGGAAAGCGCCAGATGCATTGGACGCGCGGGGCCATCGATAATAAGATTTCCATGCACGCGGCCGCTCCGCCCTCTCCTCATCCGATTCCTCCGCGTAGACGTCAATCGATCCTCGGCATCGTTATCCTCGCGGGAATTTAACGGCTGCCGGGTCGACTTGGGCGCGATGTCCAGGCGCCTTTCTCGCGCCCTCGCGCCCTCGACGCCGCGACGTCCTACGGCTGTAATTTATCGCGAGCCGTATCGGCCCGCACGCGCTAAGAGGGAGGCAGAGGCAGCCGTCTGACACGGCCACTCTCCGTCATAGTGGAAGATGGATTAAGCTAGTATAGCGTAACTGGCCATGCTCGCGCGTTTTTAGAACAGCTTCGTGTTTTATTCCAGTCACTAGCGCTCGATTCTTCCCACGGGCGTCGCGATATTCCTAGCCGTCGAATGGCTCCGGATAATACCGTGAATTATTGAGGCCGAGGATGGATTCGAACTTGGGATATCGGGGATCGTTCGCTCGGATGTTATTTTAACGGGACACGGGCAGAGATGAGAAAGCCTCGCATAATGGCTGCTCTATAGGGAACCTTTGGTTCGAACATCGTTGAATTTTTAGTGGAACGACTCGCGCGACTGGGGCCTGTGATAATTTAGATTTAGAATTGTG
Organism: Andrena dorsata; assembly: GCA_929108735.1. Classification (NCBI taxonomy): domain Eukaryota; kingdom Metazoa; phylum Arthropoda; class Insecta; order Hymenoptera; family Andrenidae; genus Andrena; species Andrena dorsata. Next base: position 75,876,592 of record OV815488.1, on the reverse strand, counting down.
TCGAGTTGGCAGATCCTCAGATCGTTAGACGAGAAGTATGATGTTAAGTCAGGGGAGGCATTTTAGACCCCCCCCCCCCCCCTGCCACAGAGACACAGTGCTCCGCAATGACTGGTCTGACCTAAAATTTCCCTCAGACAGTCTAACCTTAAGTATCCAATCCATAGAGGACGAACGGAGGAAAAGGACACTCGCTGGAAAAGCCAGCTACTCGGCTTCATGCGTACGCTCGAGTGACAAGCAGCTATCGATCCCTCCGTCAATATCGCATTCATCCCACGTCCCCGTGGAACGAACCTCCCGTTTTCTGTGCCGCCCAGTTTAGCGTTTCCCCTTCGAACCATCCCTCGATTATCTCGATCGCGAATCGTGAAACAACAAACAGGTTACCATCCGCCTTAGAAAACTGCACAGGCTATCGAGATTACGTATGACCGTAATCTTCCTAGCGACCGTGATCTAAAGTACACAGGGGAAACCTTGGTTGGTGCCCAGTTAGATGGTGCCCCGTATCAGACCCCCAGTCTCGTCTTCTGCCACCCTTTCCGCGATAAATCGCGTGTGTACACCGTACACATCGGGGTTGCTACCCGACACCGGGGAAATCCTCAGCCTTTCTTCGCGCGAAAGAAAGGAAACCACAGTCAGACAACCCCTTTTCCCTTGGGAATGTAACTGGGAGGCTGTCGCCCTCCTTGAGCCCTTCCTAGGGAAATTTCACCCCCTCCCCAACCCCCGAGGCGGGCGTAAAATGTGCCCCTTACGTCTTGTGCCGTTTCCGCAGCAAGCAGCGACGTTACGAGAGATATGAACCTTCCACCACGTAACCAAGATCGAATATGTAAATTGGATTCTTAGATAAGCACTGGAGCCTCCCTTTTCTTGGTTAGAAGGGTGGCGCCGAGAAGGATGAACCAAGTCAAAACACAAGAAAGGAGAGACTCGGGAATGGATGTTGTTAGTGCGACTTTTTGAAGCACAGACGAATCCGAGGGAGACTCGCGTATATATACGCCGGAGAACAGACAGACCGTCGACAAAGCTACGACATTTTTCAGACATTTCAGTTTACCGTCTCTATTTTGTCTCCCTTGTCCACGTTACATTCGTTCCACTCTCACGATAATAAAACTGCAATCCTTTGACTTTTACGATGGGGCGGGGAACTTCACGAGCGCTGTGATATAGGTACGTTGGATTTTTTCTAGAAAGGATACCTGGATACTCGATAATGCCACATAATCGTGGCAATTTTGCTGGTTTGCTATGATTTCACGGGAATTTAATTAGTCAGGACTGCGAGAGCGGTCTCGCTTAGAACTTCCATTTAGTTGCGATTCAACCTATCGTGGCGTTAATTGCTTAATTGGTTTCATCGAGTCAAAGCCGATAATTGCGGGGACGTCATTGAAATTTTGTGAGCTGTTATTGTACGGCGAAATCCGTGATAGTCAATTTAGCGATAAAATCGGGAGCGTCTCTGCGCGTACCATCTATATTTAACAGTGCGTATTCCGATAAACAGAAATCGATTCGCGTGACACAATCAGATGATGTTACGCCGGTACGTCCAATGGGAATGCCGATATCTGATTGAAATGCAGAGTGCGACGCGTGCTCGACTGAGCTTTAATAAACAAAAGCTCAGGGTCGAAATTCTTTTGCGGCGGATCCCCGTATTTTGCAACTCAGATCTTGGCTGTTGGAAAAGTGCTAGTTATCCATTTGCCAATATACATTTGCCGCATTACGAGTAGAAAGTCTTGAAAAAGAGCTTGCGCGAGCGAGTTACTTTAAATTCTGTAACGTTACACAACTCTGGCGCTTTAAACAAAGAATTCTTTAACGCTTCGTGGGAAGTAGAGAAGCGTTTTTTAAAACGCAAAGCTCGAGCCACACTTTGCATCTTAAATTCTTATCGTCTACACAGAATTTTGTATGGTATACGACGACAGCTGAATCTGGCTAATGAGCTAAAGTAGTAGCGTATAATTTTTTAAAAGACCGATGTATGTATTTGCATCGCATTTAATAGTAATCGCCTTTAAACATCGAACGGCAGTCTTAAAGGAGAGAAATTAGAATTTTCAAGTGGACTTAACGAGCGGTATCTTCTCACTGGGGGGAACTTTGACGGAACAAAAATTAAAAGTCACCGCTAGGAGAGGGGAAAGTAATTTCAATTAAGGAGAAAAGGCGTTGAGAGTTAAAGTGACTTTGAAACCGCTCCTTTTGCGAACTTTTCCTCTACCAGAGATACGTTAATGCGAACGTTCATTTGCAACTGCAATTCTTGGAGTTTCGAACAGCGCGTGAAATAATTACGCATGAGGATATTAACGTTAGCGCCCATTTAATGTCGTTTCACTTGGAAACACGACAGCCGGGATCTGCGTGATAGTTTCATAATGCCAAAACTGGCTTTGTCTTTAACAATATAATTAAATTACACGTTGAAACAGTGTGATCACTGTTGCGGTAAGTCCAGCCTGGCGTGCACTCGGGAAGATCGTTTTAATTATTATCCGATCCCTATCAAACTGCAAAACCTCCGGAAACGAAGATGGAGGTGCACGAATCACTTTCACGTGTATATGCAAGTCAGTAGAATTACAGCAGCGTAATCTGTAATTACATTTTGATATATCAGCCGAACATATTGGGACCCTCCGATCGAGCTTTATTAAACGAATCATATTAACGTGCTGCGTGTATAATAAAATATAATTGCAGAATGAAATTAAATCGAGCCCTCGATTTTCATTCAATTCTGGATTATTATAATTATCAGTTCTCGTCGTTATAGTATAATTTCTGCGCACAACTGGCGACACTTGATCGCTTATTAGTTCGATTAGGCTTATTAGGTTTAAAGTTCGACTATAACTCGTGGGTGAAACGGTTGCGAAAAATTCACAGGGTGAGAGCAGGAATTTATTGCTGAATCAATGATGAGTTACCAGGCGTGGGGGTTGATGTCAGTGTAACGTCAATTATACTGCGCACGTAGCTGCGTTTAGATTAACGTCAGGCAAGCGTCGCTCAATTAACCAGTACACAATTTCCTCGTGCTAGAAACAAATTTCATTGCAGTCAATGTTTGTGGAATCCTTATTAAACTACATCTAATTACCTTCAACTATCCACGAGCTTCTATTACCTCCTCATCACAACTTAACGAATACCTTGCACCGAGACAGCGCTAATTGCCTACCAGAAATTACAACCGGCACCCTCGAATTACGTTCCCACTCGAGTTCGTTTTACTACGTTGCCGCATCTCCATCTCGAATCAAATTATTTTTTCCCTCGAACAATCGATTAATGGTCCCGGCTCCAGCCACGTCCTCGAGCGCGACAGTGCGTCTACATCTATTGCCTTAAGATGAATGATGCCACAGAAGCGACGTTTCTGCGTTGCTGGAAAAAAAAGTGCAATTTCGTTCGAGAAGCTCATCGATCTTCTTTCGCTGTCTCTTCCTTACCCCCTTCTCGATGGATGCGCGTCTCGGGCTAAGAAATTGCAACCACGACACCGTCGCGCTGTTAACCAACCCAATACACAACTTCCTCACGAATTATCACACTCAAACTAACAAACTTTTAATCACTAAACTCTCTTCTCCAGTCTTTCCAATTACCTGCAATTTTATACCTACTCAACATCCACGCCGCAGTCTCTGAATCGAGATACTCATCCTAGTCCAAAGCTCTGTGAAACCTCCCTCATCACTAAGTCAATGAAACTTCCTCGCAATCACGCCTCTCGTACCCTTCGCCAGACGATCTTCGCACACTGTTGGATCCAGTCACGCGGCCAGCTACGTTCCCTCGCGTGCCCCAACGTGATTGATAGTGTCGAAGTTCTCGCCGAGAGTTCACGAAGGTCCGTCGAAGGTCGCGTATGAATTCGCTGCCCCTTGTTCGAGCATGAATGTCAGACCGACGCCCCCCGGGTCGTATATAGCGGCGACGGGTGAAAATACAGCAGCGACGGAACGTACGCGGAAGCAGCGATCGATGCACCTGTCACCTTTATGCATTATTCAATCGGCCAGGCGGCTGTCGATAATTGGCGCGGCGTTTACTTGAACGTCCCGGTACGTTCGATTCTGGTAATTAAGAGTGGCGACCTCTGGGGCAGGCTTCTTCTGTATCTTGTTCCCCCCCCCCCCCCCGGCCGGGCGTACGTGGATCGGATCCAGGACCGGGTAATCCGGTCACGCGTGGTTCTCGCGGCTACGTGGCCGCACTCGTAATTCCCGATTCAAGCGGTAGCCTCGAAGAGCCTCGATGAAGAGGCCTCGCGATGACAAACAGAGCAATCCCCCTCGGCCGCGGACACGTGTATCTGTCAGTGCTGCGAGCACCGTTTTTCAGGGGCTGTCGTGCGTCGGGTGGGGGGGGGTGATGATCAGAGGGGATTTACATCGTAAAGGTCGAAGACAAAGAGAGTAAATAAACGGGGGTCTGACTGTACTCTCTATTTCTTTGAAATTCGATAAATGTTGGGGTGCACGGAGTTAGGTGGCATCAGTTTGGTATTGTTTCTGGTGGGGGCTTGTGGGACGGGGAAATAATTTGCCTAACCCAGATCCTACTTCGAGCCGCTTTATATAAACGGAATAAATTGAAAGGCGCACTTGTTGTTAGTTGTTTTGAAAGTACGATTTGGATCGTGCCCCGTTTCTATTCCGTGGATATTCACGCGTTCTTTTAGAATCGAGAATGATGATGGTGTGGGCGTTGTTGATTAATGACGAGTAGCTTTATGGAGTTCCTTTGTTTATGTATTCCTTGTGCAGCAACTTACGCATTACTGTATATTAATTTAGCAGCGTGGTCGAAACTGGAACGATGCGTACGTGTCTTCGCCTACATACCGGCGAACCGCTCTGTGACAGAGTTGGGAAAATTTATTGTTTAAATAATACATAATAAGTAATAAATAATACTATGATTTTAATCGTAAATAACAACTCATTTTTTTGTTAAAATAAAAGTCATTTAAATAATGTCAAAAGTAAATTATTTATTCCTTCTTATTTTAATATAAAAGGTTACTTCTTACTTGGATTTAGGTGGAAAACAAATAATAAATGATTTCTGTTTTTCTCTTATCTGCTTTATTGGACCTGCTTTATTTTGTACATTATTTTTCAGGAAGTAGATCGCAATTCATATTTGCCTTTAAAACTACTCTCTGGTTAAATAAGTTATCCGAAAGTCTATTTGATTTTGGCATATTGGTCATACTTGCTAAAGAAAATATTTGCTCTACTGAAATCTACGAGAGTAAAGATGTGTTGTATTGTGTAAACATACATTTTATTGCTGTCTACGCATTCGGCTTTTTAATTCCGAGTTTCGATCTCGAAAATATTCTGCTATCAGATGTTCTGATACAGCCATTTCAGGATCAGTTTGTACGTTGCTTCCAACATCAAAATCCAAGAAGTAATAAATAATAATTAACAAATACTAATTAAAATTGTATTTGTAAATAACAATTAATTTTATTATTTTCAATAATTTATTTAGATTTGTTCAAACACTAAATAATTATTTTTACTTTTCATTTAAACATCCAAATAACAAATATATATTTATTTAAATAATTAGTTAAATAATAATTTATTTAAATATTGCCCAACTCTGCTATATTGTTAAATGCAGCTACGCGCTAATTCGCGGAGGACTATTTCTTGACAGAAAACGCCGCGTAATTGCCACGCTGATGCCACAGTTTTGGCACAGGCTGCCACTTTGCGCCTATCTAAATGCGTTGAGACAATTCGCGGCGTACCCGTTTGAAGCAGCAAGTGAAATACCGGAGGAATAATATCAACATACATATAGAAAGAAATTTACACAATTCGTAAAGAATAATGAAGAAGAGGCTTCGAACGCTGTGCGGAATTAGAGGAGAATTTATGGCGGGTAGGTGAAATGGAGCGACTCGGGGCCCGAGAAAAAATATGAAGTCGAGGAACGAACGAATAAAGGAACAAAGGGGAAAGTAATTTATTGATTCTTGTGAAATAATCTTGGCCAAAGTAGTGCGAGGGAAGTAGTGAACGTCTGGTGCGTGGCGGCAAAACAATAGTATCTAAACGAGTGGCGTGAAGCTTCGTTCCTTCCCGTTTCTCATTGTGAAACTAATATTCCCATATTTCCAACGTACACTAATTGAAATTCAACTCCCCAGCGAATACAGAGTTACTTGGTTCGCAACGAAAAACAACACGGTGATAGATATTCAATTATTAGATCGAATTAAGGAATCCAATGAGAGGACAAAGGGAACCAACGGTAATTTACATTTTCCAGTCTCCTACCGCGGAAATATTTGTGCAACGAAGACAATAAGAAAGGAGTTCGAAGCTTAGCTCAAAGTGAACGAGAACTGCTCGGTTCCCACAACTGTTTAAGCCGATTAACCGTCGATAATTGGCTTTGCGTAATTAGCTAACTATGGCCGTGCGCGAGCAGAGTGCAAATACGTCTGGATAAATTAAATTCAACTGCAGCAGCCACGTCACAAATATAAAATAAGGGCTGAAAAGTGTTGACCAATCAGTTTGGCAATACCGAAGTAGGTCACTCTTCTTCTTTAGTCTTGTATTCGAAAATGGCTAGTGTCCACGTAGGTACAACATTGCTCAAACTGGATGTTCAAAATAACACGGAAAATACAGAAAGAGAAACTAGGTCAAATTCTCAATTTCTGAAAATTGTTGGCAAAAGAGGAATCTGTTGATAGGATTGCTATGGCAAGGATTTAAACCTCGGTTTCTCGTTTGCCACATAGCTTCTTTGACCGATTGACCTATTCGAGCTATCAACGGATTCATCTTCCCTGCTTCTAAGATTCAAAAAGAAAGAAGTCTCTCCAGTCATCGCGACATTGCCCTCAAATACTTGGCCATCCAACAAACGATATTGTTCGCCGCATATTTTCCTCGAAAGTTTCGGAATACCTACGTCGATGACCGAATTAAACGTAATTATAACGTATCGGTGGCCATACGGGTGTCCCACCAAAATTTATTCCATACTGATTCCCTTAAATTGGGGGAATCGAGGGTCGTTCCAGAGTACACCTGTTATATCGGGAAATTCATAAATTTTAATCACATCCACGTGCACGCTTTGCAAGCCGCGACCTTATAATGGATGTGGGTGGCGTGCAAAAGTCGTAGCGGGCAGAGTAATTCCGCGTCTATGTATAATGAATTCATTGTCTCCTGGAATGTTGCGAATAACGGGGTCACGATTGGGCAGCTATCAGAGTGTATCGATCCGAGCATTAATTTCGCGATGGATTTTGTTTTTCGCACAGTTCTCTCGCTCGATTTTGGAATAAATGGAATGCTACCACGACTTTATCGGCGTCGAATGAATTCCGTGGCTTCGAAAATGATTTCTTTGTCCGTCACACTTCACTTCTCATTACCACTTGTTAGCCACACGCAATCAATTTTCGATTATCCCCGTATTCCCATTCATTCACACATCTACCATGTATACCGCAATCAATCATCCATGGACACATTAGCGAGTACTTAAAAACCCTCAATACGGTACAGTCGTCTAATCACACGAGCGCACAACTACTTGCCGACTTCAAAATTGCTATCGAGCGTCGTTTGAAATACCACAGAATGGCTGTCCAGCCGAGAATGTTTCTTGGGCACGTACCCGTTCCCGTACCTTTCCTTTCACGGAATCATGGAATTCAATTTATCGCCCCTCGGAGAGACGTGCACGATTCTCTGTCCTCGGTCCAATATCTGGATAACGAGTAACCACAGAGGACGCGGTGTTACGAATTCTCCGATTCTTCCGAGGCGAATATTTAAGTATGCTTTAAAAACTCCGCACGGCTGACGGCAAATTAACAACAAACATCCTGGAACGCCACGAGAATGTACACTCCTTCTTGAAAAGCTTCCACGGTGTGTTATACCCGAGCCCGATCGAACCTGCACAATTTAATTGTCCGTCCACGGGCATGACTTGCCAAGAGTACTGCGTCAACTGTCGACGAAGGAAATCGAGCGGGAAAGCGAATCAGTTGTTGGTAGGGTGGGTACAGGGAGGAGGTCGAAAGTGGTGAAAAAAGAGAAGGATGTCACGAGGAGGATAACACGGAGCCGTGAAAGATGCGTGGCATTAGAGAGCTGGGTAGCTTCATCATTCCGCTCGTTGCACCCCTAGTGGTCTGCTGGCTTTTCCCGTCACGTCCGTAATAACAGCGTGATTTTTCATCGGTCACCGGATTTCCCGCTACAGAAGAAAGATAGAGAACCAGCGGCATCAAGCAACCTCCCTCGGGTGGCTCCTCGAACCTCGCAAGGAAACCACCTGGCTTTCGCGCGTAAAATTCCACGCTTCGACTCACTGTTAGGACGCGCAGAGCTCCCCCGAATTAAACAGCTGCCTCGTAATTACCCTCGAAAGTTTTTAGTGACACCATTACTCTGTTCGCGAACGAGTTTCCTACCGGCGTTAATTTTATTTGGGCCTCGTGCCTCGACATCACATTCGAAGGTTAATTTAGACGTGTCTAATCACGTTCCTCTTTTCTAGAGGTACTTTTTCTGCGTAACGTTCGCGAGGTATTTCCACTTTCCACCCTCTCGACTTACCTCGACTTTGTTCCACCGAAAGGCGAGAAGGATATGCAGCTTCCTTTTCCAGAGTATTCGGAGTACCTTAAATTGCAATGAATTAGTCCGCTCTCTGTTCACTTAAAAACGAGATACTAGCTGCTCCACTTTCGTAGAATCACTTTGTGCATCGTTTATATGCTTCATGGATGCATTATCAGAGAATATAGGAGGTAAAGTAATTTCTTCGCTTACGGCTGGTCCTCCCGAGACTCATCGATGGTACCTACGTCATCGATCGCTGATCTTCCCCCGGTCCATCGTAGATCCTTCTTTGCCTTTGCGCAGCTCAAAGCGAGGCTTAAAAGACGTGAAAGCGTAAAGCCGGAGGCAAGTCAAAATTATCCTTCAGGGGACTCGTTTACGTTCCCAGGGTAAAATCCCGTGCCGCGAGCTAACGCAAATGCCTTTTGCCATTCAAATTAACGACCTGACGCGAACTTTCTGCTGAAACTTTTAAACATTACTCTCCTTCTTCCTCTCAGCGCACAGCGCCGCTCTTTTTGTCCTTTGGCTGGGTGCTGCATTACGCTGCATAAAAGTCGCACTTCCGCCTACACTTTTAGCTGGTGATTTAATCACTCCGAGGTTGTCCGACAGTAAACTGGTCACTACCAGGCAAGATACTGTTTCGAGGAGATAGATTACGCTTTCCGTTGTAATTCGTTGTCTTGTATACCTACCTTGCTTGGAGTAGTGAAGTAGATTGCAAGTGGGAAGATTTTGCTCTGCAAGCGAGTCGAGGGATCCCCCCAACCCGCTGCATTTTTAATTTAGTCTCGACTGTGTGGTCCTAGAAGCGAGGAACGGGTAAATGTTGCTAACAATAGCGTCCGTGGCGATTGCTTAAAACCGCGGCGAGGCTCTGCACAAAAGCGGTAGCATTCCGGAAAGCTTAGAAACTATTACGCTTGCCCGCGTTACTCTGAAGAAGTTTAAACCGCGGAAAGAAGCCCGGGTCAGTTCGTTAATGCCGGCTTCTGTGGCAAGTATGTGCAAGTTTACAGCCGTAGATTGCTTTTGAGCATTAAAGGGCTCCCTCGCGTACCTGGGAAGTAGCTTTCTCTGCGTCCTCTGAAGCATGGAGTTTTAAATCCGCCTGCACTGTAGCGTAGCTGATGTTTAATTAAGCAAATCACTCGGAAAATGACAAGTAGGAAAGGAACACTGAGTGACCGTTGAATTAATTTTTTACAATGTATTTCAAAGCTACCATCCCTTGATTACAATTTTACAAGTGTCTTCAAGGATAGTTGCAGGACGAATGTCTCAATGAAAATTTCAATTCTTTGGTGTAGCTAGCGTGTAGGGAACGGAATGGATGAAGTTATGATCGTTTCTTTTCTCGCTTCTCCATCGACTGGCAAACTCCGGCTGGGGTTGTTCTCATCCACCGTTTCGATCAATCAAGCTGGCGTGAAAGGGGAGGTCTTCCTCCCGCGTGTCACGCTTTCGGTTACAGAGTACCCCGGGAACACGTTCTCAGTTAAAAATTGTTTCCAATTTACGAAGTGAAAGGAAACGTTTGCCACAGTTGGAAAACTGTGGGCAGCTTGCAAGTTTGCGTCGGGTGGCGCGCAATTTGTGCTTGGAAATTGAGCGTTTACTTCGATATCGGGTTCCATAAAAGCGGCCAACACTTTCTCGCGTCAGAGTGACGACTTTCCCTTTGGTCTACGGAACAATATCGAGGAAGAAGCTGGGCGTGAATAATAAATTTATAACGCGATAAGAAAGTTTCCCCAACGATCGGCCTATCGATGTATTAAATCAGATAGAAGATGGTGGAACATTTTTCAATTTATTTTAATGAAGATATAGCACTTTGGCACACTTCCTGAACTTCGTCGAAGAATGTAAGTCACGTCTCCCTAAGTACTTCATTGTGCTAACTTCGGAGCTTGAAATTAACGGAGATAGTAAATCATTGAAGGGACGTTTGCGGGAATTTGTATTTTTAACTGGTAATTTTATCCGTAAATTGATAGGTTCGTGTTTAACGTCGTTGAGTATAATTTACCCATAATCGATACGTCCCAATGTAATAATAACCATTCTAGTACGGTGGTACCTGATCCATAATGTTGTATTTATACACTTTGAACTACTTTCGTGGAGTGTAACAGGTTACACGTCGCTCAGAAAGATTTAACTGTCGGGACGTCAATCAAAACGGTTTTTAAGACGAGCGTTTGAAAACGTGTCTATGACCTAGTATTTATGTCGGTTGCCAGCTATTTGATAATTTATTAATGCACGTAGGAACTAAGTAAGTTTACTGTCTTGCGATATAGAAGAGAAGTTGTAATGAGGACCAGATGCTTATTTCTCTGGTAAGTGGTACGATATGTTGGGAACTGAAGTAAACACAAACATTAGTGTCCTCTAACACCAGCAAGCGAAACTGGTGCGGTTGGCATGATTGCTTTAGCTACAAAGTGAAAATATACGGGTCTATTCGTGTAAAAAGTTTTTCATGGTAAGATTAATTAATTTTTTCCGCATACTATCTCCGCTCTGTGAGCTTTTACATTTTTACATTTTTAATATGTGTTTTCCTCGAAACGAAGAGGGTAGTTTATACTTACACCTCCTCCCCTTCTATCTAAAATGGACATAGAAATGGTAGCACAAAGTGTCTATAAGCTCGAGATCAATACGTAGCTAAGCTCCACTTTGTTCAGTGAAGCATTATTATTCGCAATGACTGTTCTCACACAACAGCCTAGTGTCATGTCAGCACTTCACAGAGCGCATTCAACAGTGCCACTTATTCCCAGAGTAATAACATAAATGATTTATCCCTTCGCCATATTACATTCGAGCAGAATGGATTTTTCAACGAGTTTTCTTTCTATCCTGAATCATTTATTCATAATACCAACAGAGACCTATTATACTCGCGTTACGTTCAATCTCGCGCCTCTGGATTAATAGATCGGCCATCCTGCCTTTACTATATCCCCGAGGCGAGCTCGTGAAAAGATACGGAATTATGAAAATACCTCGTCCGCCTATTATCGGGGGGGGCCGAGAAACTTCCGCAGAGTTGGTTGCGTTCGAAGGAAGCCCAGCGGGGCCGTTTATCGCGAGGCTTTTCCGAGGAACAAAGAGTCGGGGACCCTTTTCTTCGAAACATTCGAGGCCACGGGGGCAGCTTAATGGATCTCGCTATGTCGATAAGAAAAAGAGAATTCCGTAATTATATTCCGCGTCGATCGATCTTTCTTCCCTCCAGTCTTTTTTCATTCTCCTCCCATCCACGAAACAATCTAGGAGGGTTGCGATCCAACGGTACGAAGGCTGGTCTTTATTATTCTTCGTTGTCCCTGTGTTACACCATCCTCTATCGTTATATATCTCGCCACTGGTGTAAATTGCTGGACTTTAACTTGCAAACTATCGCGATCGATTATTCCGGCTGCAACTAATGCCCGCCCACCAATTGTCGAATCTCATGGACGTTCCGCCGGTGGAACGTGAAGTCACCGTCATTTCAATAGATGGAACAATTACTTTGAACAGAGCAGCTTTGTTTCGCGGACGTAATCGTTTTTCCACGGAATTATATCAAGCAGGTTGCGCATTTATTTGGCGACCGTTATCGTTTCACGTCGCACCTTTGCACGCCGATAAGGACACTCGTTATTAGCCCGTTTCATATTGACCGTGCTGGAATTTATTCCCCTCGACGCGGTTATTCCGTATCATATTGCGAGATTTATCAAGCGGTAAACCGACGCAACGACAACGAAACGTTCGATGGTTAATGTTTGCGCTTGCAAATTAATATCTCGAATTGGCGATCGAGTTTATTTCAAGTGTAGCGGAATTTAAATGCAGTGCAAGCTAAATGCCCCCCTCGTTAAATGAGAACTGGCCTGTGCGTGTACCGTGGCTTAGGAATTTCCGATTTCGGTCGCGAATTCCTGCTGCTAAGCTCGCCCTCACCCTGTCGGCTTCAATATCCTGTACTGTTCATCACTGTCCTTACGCGTTCTGCAATTAGGGAGCGATTGTGAAAGAAATTTGCCTTTGAGAAAAACGAAGAAGAGCGAACATTTTCCGCTACATACGAAAGAACAAGGAAATTGCATTTAACAGTGTAACAATTGCGCGCCAGGATAAGGCACATCGATCCCATCGACCGGTCTTTTATTATCATTCGACCCGGCGTTTTCTGTTTCACGCGTCAGGTGTCAAATAAACGCTGGGAAATGGATTTCCGTGGACTTATTCATATTCTCGCTGTTTCCCGGCAAGAGCCAGTACCTCGAGCTCGTCACGGAATTGGAATTCCGGTCGACGATCTCGTTCTGTACGTGCTAACGGCGAGCAAAGTGAATTCATCGCTAACTGCATCCTGTGTCTTCTCTCCTCGCGTCATCGTATCCATTATAGCTCATCGACACCCTGCATTTACATCTATCTCATGCGCGTCGATCAGTCTCAGAAGACCAAACCCCACGACGCATGATCGCCGGAAACTTGGATCTTAAGATGTCGAACCCCAAACTTCGGTACATCGAACCTTAAACTCTGTGTAGCTTCGAGCCCCGAGCATGGAAACTGGAACACGGCACAATAAGTCATCGAACTGCTGACATAAACAACTAAATTGCAACTGCGTTCCATTACGACTTGCGCCGAAGGTCAGCGATCCCAATTTCATTAACGGAGGAAGCAGGGGCGATATCAGAGTCTCCGCAAGTATAGAGTCCGTGGGGGTTGGAATCTGATTTCGAAGAGTTGGAGCGCTTCTCCATCAGGACACAGGTCTCTAGCATCGACGAACCGTTGTTTTTCGAGGATTCCCGTCCGCTGAGGCAATAGAGAGTAACATACCGCGGACGACCATAAATTCCACGACTTCTGGCTGCGACTGCAATCGTGCAGAGCCGCGGCGCGAAAACGGCGCAGCCGCTATTAGGTTTACGAGGGTCGGAATGCCCGTGGGGAATGCGCTGGCGTGCACCACGTATCGTTCCCTCTGGCCGCAGATATAGCCGCACGTGTGCCGTTGATGGTACACTTGCACGGGTCGCGCGACACTTGACCCAGCAAGCATTCGCCACCCTGCGCGGCGAGACACCCCCTGCCATCGATGCCTCCGAGCTCCATCGGGAAGGCCTTGCCCCATCGATGAAATATTATTGCCGCAGAACTAAGTAGCTTCGTACGTTCTACAAGTGTTCGCTGGTGCGGGGCGTAGACGCGCGCGTGCAACGGAAAGAGAAGGCAGAAACGAGGTGGAAGGTATGGAAGCACATAGAATAGCAATTAATCCCATTCGAGAACATCGCCACTCTACTCAACTGACGAATCAATTTCCACTTCTACCTGGCAGAATCAGTTTCTCTGCGCTGGAGCATCCCATCGTTGTTATTAGTACCAAAGCCTCAAAATTCCTTCGCCTTGTGGTCAAGAGGCATCCGCCAGAAGATGCATTCGCCGAGCATACAATGGAGCGGGGCGCAGGCGTCGAAGGAAACGAAGCAGGAAGCATGATCCTTGAGAGCGCCGGTCGACCACAACGTCTCTCCGCACCGCAGACCGCATTAATTTGAATTGTGCAGCAGCCTGGCCTTATTCGCGTGCACGCGCTGGACCGTTGGATCCAGCCCCCAGGAAAACTTGCCGCATCGACTGCGCGGACGCCCTGCTGCGAGTTTCTGGTAGTTCAAGGCACCTGTACAGCGTGGAACTGGCTGGGGAGACGGGATGAATACGGTAAACGAGACAAACGAAGCAAGATAGAGTGCCAGCGATGACCATGACCATCTCTAGGAGCAAGATTAACACTGCTGTTATTAAAAGATGAGGCCTAGATAACAGCGTTGAGAGTCTGGACAAAAGATGTGAGAAACAACGTGTAGGTACTGGACGGAGGATGGTTGAAAAGGATAAGAAATCGACCTCCCTGGAAGGAGGGCAAGGAAGGAGGGCAGGAATCAAGCGGTAGCGTTCGAACGACGGGCAAAGAGGATAAGGAACGGGCTGCAGGGGGTCAAAGGGCTCTGGAGAATGGTAGGGAAGGGGTAGCAGTGGCCAGACGAGAGGAAGATAGAATACAAGTGGCGAGCGGCAAGTGGACGAAGGGGGATGAAAAGCGGAGGATAGAGGAGCTGCAGGGGGCTATTTCGATGGCTGGCCATTTCGAGACACGGGGGACACTATAATGGACCGAGGCTAGGCACGAGAGCATGATCTATCCACATTGGGGCACGTATCCGTCGAACGGTATCGATCGAGTCTGAAGCGAACTAGACCAGATATGGCGTGGCCTGTGCTTCTTCACCGCGGCGTTCCGCCATCCGACGATACAGAAATAATGCGAGGATATCCGCCCCTGCCGCGACAGAATTCGATATAACCGTCAGAGAAGCATTCTTTCGGCAGAGGCTGCAGAGGGGCTGACACGTCCAGGATGCTGGATACCGTGACGCACCGATCTCTCGTTCGTCCCCCGAATTGGCGAGGTCCTTCACACTGATCGATATCACGATGATAGTAATGGTTATTACTGAGAAGAATATTTCTGGCATGTTATTCGAAGTAAAGTAATAGGAGTGAATAATTCTATCGACCAGATGAATGCCACCATTACACGCTGCGTAGATGATTCGCCACGATTTCCAAGAACGTGTAATTAATGTGAGAAGGAATCGTTTAAAGACCGAGTGCTTGGTCCCAGAGGCTGTTGAAGATGAAAAACGAGATGATATTCAATGTGGCCAGGAGTCGGCGCGAAACGAACGTGATCAGGAAAATGGAAGGATAAAAATTTAAGCGCCACGGGCGCTTAATATTCACTGAATAATTACCCATCAGCGGGTCCAGCGAATTTTCCCGCGAATAAAATCTCGCGCGAGCATTCAATAATTGAATAAGGCAGAAGAGACTCCCGCCGTCGTTCGAGGCGAAATAACGTCTCTGCCACTGAAATAGCCGTTGTCACATTTCCCAGCAGACGAACCTCCGCCACCGAGTAATTCTTCCTTAACCGGTTTCCGGCGAGGAATAAATCACCAAGCGGCACGTGAAACGGACAGTCATTTAGAGCGAATAAAATTTATTTCGGGAGGAGGAGTCGAGAGGAAAAACAAGGTTCGGTAACAGCTGGGCCGATATATTTAAGGCGACATGTTCGCTTCATCCCTCCCAGTAATAATCGCATTATTCCGCCATATTTCTCAATCTGTTGGAGACGGAGAACCTCTCGACTGCTGAATCAAATATTCAAATTTCGTCGTGTAGCCGTTTCCTTTGGACAAAATTCCCCTTGTACTGGCCTGATCTAGTATTCGAACAACGCAAAGAATTTTTCAGTTCTAGCGTACCATCCAAGCAACGCTAATTATTATTCTCCGTTTCTTAATGAAAAATACAGGCATAATTTCTTAACAAGCATTGCGACGTGGAAGTAGCAGGTAGAACAATGATGTCTAAATCTTCCGTACTCGAGTGAACCTCCTGAAATATTTGAATACAAACTCGCTAGTCACAACATCCATCGAACACTGTTCCCAGCGCGAAGTAGTCGCGGTTCTGTCACAATAAGGGCGTCGTGTCAAGCTCTCTAACCCGTATAAGGTTCTCGTCGGCGAAGTGGGTTCGCAGCCTGGGCTGTGCTGAGATTATTTTACATCGGGCCTTGGAGGGGCCTCGACGCGACTCGGTCTCCCTCGCGTGAGAACGCTCCACGCGCCTAGAAAAAAGGTGAAAACTTTCACTCCGTTCGCGGAGCAGGGAGACAGTGGGATCGATAGAGCACCCTCGATAAATTCATTCCAAGTCGCCGGGGCGAATTTATTCGCGTGTAACGCGGCCCAATCGAACCGCCTAATGTCTTTTTAATGCTCGGGTGCATTAGACGCTCGACTTTTGGATAGCTCTGTCGCTTATTCGATACGATGACACCTTTCTTCGAGTGTCCGCCGTCTCAATGGAATGACGCCTCGTGTCTTCACTATAAAAGAGCACAGGCGTCGATTGGTTCGAAGAAATGTGGCCAGAAGTTTTGTCGAGCGAATGTAACGACGAGACAGTTCCCGTAGACTCTTTTTAAGTAGCTACCACGGAACTTACTCCCTCGGATAGAAAGCCTGAATGGCAAATCGTGGCGAGATAAGAATGTTACCTCGACGGATATTAAAAGCTCTTTACAGTTGGGCAGTAATGAAGTTATATTAAACTGATCGCCTAGGTTAAAATTTAAACGTTATTAAATTCTGTTTGCTAGAGCGTAATAATTTGCGAGAGCAAAATCTCGGCGAAAAGTTGCGCGAATTCAGCTCGGAGTTCCGAGCTGCTGGAAAGAGCCGCGAGTTCCTCTAATTAGTTGTTCAGCTGTTATGGTTATCATAGCGCTTGCGGGCTTTCGCTTTTAACGAAATCTTTAAACGGAGAGCAGCCTGACGCGCTTTGAATGAACGAGGAGTTCCAGTTAGAAGAGCGTTTATATCCTTAACAGAATTCTGAATAGGAGCGTTAAGTGTTTCACCGAGGTCAGGGATCGCGGTGGACTAGTTTCAGGCATATATGCGCCACTGGAGAAAAGTTGAATCACTGAGCCTGTTGGGGAACTTAATCAATTTTCGATGAAATCTCTTCGTACGCGAGGGGACGATGCTCCAAATAAGAGATCGCCGTAAACGTAATATTTCCTGAAATTTTAAAATCTAATCAAACAAGGAGTACCTACAAGATTTTCTGTCCTTATTCCCGTGTCTTCGCAGAAAACATAATTTACAAGTATGCTGCATGATTTTCAGATAGATTGAAAGAAGGTAAACACCTGAATAACCAGTTACCACTACTTACAAGCAGCTGATCTACTATTCACGCGTTCCGTATGCGCAGCCCGTTCGCCTGAACTGCTCCTTTCACCTAACAGACGTGCAGGGCTTGTGCATTGAGTGATAACGGCCCTGTTGTGCGTAGGCCGCACCTGAACGATGCATCCTGAACAATTACCCGGGGAAATCCACCCCGCAGTGACCCGTGTAACTGCCTCAAATTGGCAAATATCGGTCAATTCGGGACCTCGTCGTTACTGTCCGTCCTGCGTGAATCGTTGGGAAACAATAAAAACTAATGAATCGCAATTCTCCGTTGCAGCAGCGGGATCGTTAGCGCAGTGCTGTTTATTAGCAACTTCGTTAGCAGAATATTCGGTCTACTTAATATTCTGGAATCCCTTCCTAAACCTTAAGCATTGCCATTCGAACAGGTGTCGTTCAGGAACTTCATTCCTGATATTCTTTCGCAACAGAAATAACCAGAAACTCGAAACCAATTTGTTCTTTCAACGCGTCGAGTACCAAACACTGTTCTGATCCTCGAATCATAATGATCTGAGCCCTTGCAAGTATCATCCCTAATTTGTCCTGCGACCACGTGTCTCCCTCGCCTCGTGCACTTCAAGCTATCACGAAACTCATGCAGCAGTAGTGGAAGGGGCACGGAAGGTATTAGGAGCAACGCCGGGCAGAATTGACACATAAAGCAGGCAGCAGGATCCGCGGACAATGGAACGGCTACAATTCGCAGGAGCGCGCAACAGAAACGGAACGGGCGCGTTGTGTACGTTCCAAGCGGAGCGTTATTCGCAGTTTCTTTGCATCCTCTGTTTCGGTGAAACGTTCCCCCGCTTCTGTTTCCACAGTGGCGGAGAATTACAACGTCAGATTAAGAACGCACGTCAAGATCCCAACGTGGGCCTTCGTTTCACGCCGGTAAGGCGATCGTCGCGATCCTCGGCATACTCCGTTGCACAGTTTCCAGGGAACATTGTCGCGTTGGTTACAGGCCAGTGCCCGATTCCCTGACGCGTTTCCCTCTTTATATCGATCCCCGCATAATCGTTCGGCGTGGCAGTGTAATTAGAAAACCAACAAAAATGAATTTTGCTATTCCCGAGTCCTGACGAATCTCTTACATCAGTGGATTATTTTCTTTCAACGTGCCATAATTAATGGCCCTTTATATCGGATTTTTCGACTCCGATGGTACTTTCTTTTTTCGGATTCTACGCTTGTATTGAAGAGGAGCACGAGAAACTTGATAAATTTATTATTCCGGCGGCATAGATTGGTGGCGTTGTTTACTGGTCACTGTAAGTAAATCTTTCCTCTGGAGATCGTTTGTAGCAGAGTGTTTCCGTTCCAAATCGAGAGATTGAATGGGCGAACCCGCGAGGAGTTACTACCACCGACAAAAGATCGTAATTCTTTCCGTGGCGAGTGGCTAGTGTACCACAAAAGGGAAGCTCCTCTTTAATCTAAACCGCCCGGCTGTTCGGGGCTTGCGGCGGCAGGGAAAGGGGATCGATTGAAGGGGCATTTGGGAAAGAAATACTCTCATTTTCGGCGCATTTCGGGAAAGTTTGGGGATGGTGGCCGAAATTTGGCTCTCCTTTGAGCACGCTTCGAGAGGCACGGTTTCGAGGAGTTGCGCGCGACAAAGGAAAAGTTCCTTTCGGTGTTGGATCAATGGGAAAGTTATTTCGAAACACGGCCGCTTTAAACGACATCGATCCTGCATTCCGAAATTGAAAAAGTTGTAATCCAATGTTCGACGGGCGGGCGGCTTGTCCTGTCGGAGCAACTTTTGCGTTTATTAGAGAAATTTCTCGCGGCTCGTCGAAGTATCCTATTAATTTCAACTTTCTTCCACTTTTTCTTTGCTCCTGCACCGCCGCTAGAATTTAAATTCTTCGTTTTAGACTCTGTACACACCGATGTGTGTTTCGATAATTTAATTAAAAAACGCGCTAATCATCGTGTTTCACTGGGAACCCAAATCCTTCTCCTGTATTTTAACAAGTCGTCGCGTTTGGGAAACAGAAGCGGTAATAATGATCTAGATTTCGTAATTACAGTCGTATTTGGTCCTTCAATCGTCGATGTTATTAATCTAATTAATATTATTATTATTACATGTCTTTATTGCACCGTTATCTTCCATTTAATTTTATACCAGCTTCTCGCGAATCATCGTAAAAATTCTCCTCTCGCGGACAATCCTTGAAATTCTTACGACATTCAAGATCCTCCACCAGACGATGCACAGAAACTCCTGCACATACATATTTTCCCTTCATTTAAAGAGCGAGGTGGATGAAAAGGGCAGCGTCCTCCAGAAGCTAAAAGCTTCTGGACCGTCAGACGTTCGCCGGTGAGCTTTTACAACGGTCAAAGCGACGCGGTGCAGGAAGAACGGTGAATTGGTGCGCAGGTCAAAGCGTACCTCGAGGTTTGCGGTCATGTGTGCAACTGCATAAACACGTGTGCGCATGCATCTCTGGTATTATACGCAGTAATTTATCCGCGCGATCCTCTTTTCGCAGCCTGCCCATTCTTTCGCCGGAAAAAGCGGATACAAGGGGGCCGCAGCTTTCTCGAGGATTTGCCTAAGAATCCCGGCGGAAATTGTCAACGATGACAAAGTAGCGGAGCAATAAAGGCGCCATGCTGCCGTCGTACTTTACATGTACATGGAATAGCGGATAAAAAATTAATGTCGCTGTAAAATATTATTCGAAACCTTCTTCATTACTACAGACATGAAAGGAACTTGTGCTATATAAAATTCAATCGACAGGTGGACAAAGTCGCTGCTCCGATGCAGCTGCCGCGTAAAATATTTAATTAAAAATTCCGCTGCATTTCGCTACTGTTATTATGAAAGCGAATTCCGAGATCGCCTGCTGAACAGCTCTGCCACAGTCATTCAGGTTTCAGCGAGCCAATGATAGCTTGGTGTTTGAAACTGTGGTGCACACCCTTGTCGATAGGGCGAATCTGAATTCCAACGTCTCGTGTCGTTGTCGAGGGAACGGTTTCCCCTCAGAAATCTTCGCAGACGATACATGGATTGTGGATTGTTTCTTTAGCGGGTGCGTTGCTCGCCGAGGATAAACAGAATGGAGAAATAGGTCAGCGAAATTACACGGAAGCGGCCGTGCGTTCGCGCTCGCCGACGCAGCACAAAGCTTCCGTGAGATTCAGATCTGCCTTCTGATTGATCTATTTAACCCGCGGTTAAAAGGGAGGCAGCGTGTCGTGCCGTGGCAGCTTTGATATTTCCCGTTCGTGAGCTGCTTTGCTGGAGATTTCGGTACGCGGAAAATGTATCCCCGGTACGCGTGCCAGCCGCGAACGAGAAACCGGGTCACGTTTCCCCTCCCGACATCGAGGACGCATCGATTCCGTGCATTAATGAAAAACAAAAACGCGCGGCGAACGAAAAGAAAAACAGATTCAAGCATGCCGCTCTCGCCACCGCGGACATTTTCCATCTCGATCGCAGCCCATTTCCCGTGGCGTGCTTCTAATCGCTCGGAAACGCTTGTAAAGGCAGCCAGCACCTCGGGAACTCTGTCCAGCAGATGTTTCGAAAGATATGTATACACTTGGTGTCGTACGATTACGTTCTCGAACGCCCGATAAAGGGGCCGTTTCTTTTTTCTTCTATTAAATTACAAATGAACGCATCATTCCTGCTTTTAGCCGACGAAATCGGACGTTCAACCCTGCAACCCCATTTCCATCGATGACACGCTAGTGAAAGTCTCGCGGCTCCGAGCACGAGCATTGATTGAAACATCGGAATCAATTGCCAAAGGGCAGAGAAGCGACAAATCGATATGGGGTGGCTCGACGCTCGCTTCGTAACCCAGAAATCTCGGTGTCTCTATTTTCGGTGATAGCGGGAAATCGATTTCCGCTTGGGCGTCTGATAAAAAAATCGAGAGTAGTCTTCCCGGGAGTCGGAGGTGCAAAAATTCGCCGTTGACCTCGTTGCAAACGACTCTATCAATTTTATCGGGACGTTTCGAATGAAGCTCGATAACGCAGCGATTCTGAGATCGATCTTAGTAGAAATGTCTGTGAAAAATACACGGTAACGACCCTCTGCGATGTAAAAATGTTCAGCAATGTATGTTATCAGTTTCAGTCGTCCTAGTCTGAAGTATTTCATCTGTCTAATAGCTAGAGAGATCAAGAAGTATTTGATTTTGTTAAGTTGCTATAAATCTGGACTGTAGAATTAAGGTTTGAAAATAGATTCCGTCCTCTGCCGTTTACAAGAAAAGAAATTCACAAATTTCGCTATTAATAATTCTTTAAAATACTCGACCAAGAATCCTCCGTGTTTATGCTAGAGAAATCGCAGGAAAAATGCTATGCATTCAGACTAAGCGTATATTTATAGAAGAGATCGATTCGTTAATCACGCATTTGGCGGAACAAACTGCAGAAACATGGCAGCACGGCACGCTATATCGTTTACTAGATAAAATATTTTAAAGTAGAGTGCGAGTGAAAGTACAGTGGATTTCATTGCAATCCTTTGATAATGGCAAACGCTTTTAGCGACATTAATGGATGCGCGAGAAGCGACGCTACTTATCGGATATTCATGCCGATAGTAAATGCATTCTAGTCGCGATACTCTCTACAGGACAGGACAATTATATCCGATATCGTTAGGGATCGTTCTCCATCGTCGCCATTGCCCTGGATTTCACGGCGGCGCCGTAAAATGAAAGAATCGCAAATTGAATATTCCGTACTACTTTGCGCTTGGAGTAGCACCGATGACGAAAAGTAGCATCGTGGAAATTGCACGCAAGGGGACACAATCCACTTTAGCACCCAGAAAAATGGAGTCCCGCATCGCGTCAGAGTGTACGCTTTTGAACAGAATTTCATCCATCCAGCGAGCACGCGCAAATCCCTATCTCTTTGTCACTAACGTTTATACACACCTCCCATGGCTTTTGAGCATGAAACTCAATATTCAGGGAAACGTCAACCGCACACCTTTGCGTCTGACCCTCTCAATCATCCTGCTGTGCGTGAAAGTCGCTGTGCTAACACGCTAGCCGCCCTGTGACACGAGCCAGTGGCCCAGCATTTCCAACTACCACTCGGCTGTACTGCAACCCATTCGATGTTACATGTATCGCGAATGGTTTGACAGCCGCGCCGTTGTTCGCTTAAACGGGAATATTCTAATCAGCGCCGCCAAGGAACTTGAAATTGCTGCCAATTTTACACTGCGCGGGGCTCCTTCGACGGGAAAGCGACAGCCAGATTCGGGAGAACTTCTCGCATATACGAATCTCATTTCCATAATTCCAATTGGTCTTATGTCCATCTTATTAGTTGGTCAGAACAACGTGCTTGTTTGGGAATTTTTTCTAGAAAAACCGATGAACTTTTATTATTACACATTAGGCTATTGGAAAGAGTACGTCTTACGGATATTTCAGTATTTTTTGTAGTAAAAAGTATTAAAAATTGGCCCGATTTTGGAAAAATTAAATATGCAAAGTTGAAGCATTGATATTTGGCAAAAAATTGCTGGTTTTGTTAATGTACAAGAATCTAGGGAATAAAGGAAAAGCTCCGGGTAGCGCTTAGATTTTTAACCTTAAAATAAACCTACAATGCCACAAGTAAATGGGTGCATTAATTTTTTAATTATGTGTGTCACCGACTTTAAAAACATGATTTTGAGGAAAACGCTCTAAAAATTTTGGATCTGAGCACCATACCGAGGAACACCTAACTTACACGCGTATAACTGTCAATTTTGGTCGGATGAACTCGACACTTTCAGGGAATACGTTCAAGATGTTGTACTTCAAGAAAATATAAAAATCCAAAAACCGATTTTTCGAAAATTTATTGGTAAGCCTCCCCCTTAAGAAACATTAAGCAGAGTAAAATCTTGAATTTGCGGGATTTTAAAATATATTACCTGCGACGTGATCTGATTGTTTGAATTTTTATAGATCCTTTGAAATGTGGTTATGAGGAAATTTACGGTAGGTAGATGACATAAAACAGAATGCTGAAGGTAAACTCGCGAATATCCACGAATTTTCGAATGCACAATCGCACATGTCCATCCTTTCACCCGTCAACACGCCTGACTATCATCGGTTACATTTCTCGTAAATATTCCAGAATTTCTCGTCGTTTTCTCGTGCCCCAAACAATGTGGATTTCCAGCGAATCGAATTCCACTTTCATCCCCCTCCTTCTGCGAGCACTTCGACGAACGCTTACCATGAATATTCGCGTGAGCATATGAAATTCCTATAACAAGCAGAAATCTTCCTTCGTCGACGTTTTCAGATATCGAGGGAACCTTTTCTACCATCTTTTCGTCATCGGTTCCCACAAGTTCTGCAGCAGATATTATTACGATTTTTAAACTCTTTCTAATACTTTCGCATAATTTGGTGACCCACTTCAGAAGCAGCCTGTATAAAACTGACCATCACGTATATACAAAGATCTACTTAAGTCAACTTTTATAATTACGTAACACGTGCTCGATCTCATCTTTCTGTATAACCTAAAATTAGTTGTGTAAAATATTATGTTCCATTGAATTTTTCAAGGAAAATTCTCCCAATTTTTAAGTTTAATCAAGTTAAGGAACCTAATAAAACATTTTCAAACTACCGTGGCGCGAGCTTGCAGAATTTCAAACGCTATTACGGTACCCCCAGCTTTTAAGAGTCTCTACACCCATCCCACTCTGTTCATGGGTTCCACGGCGCACCAAATAGGGTGCAATTTACGGTGACCGTTCGTTCACGCAGATTTACTTTACCTAATTAGTTCCACCCACGTATAGTCCACTGTTTTGCCCCGTTTCACAGCCCGTATGGTAATCTTCTTTTGTTCCCGAATTTACTCACTCGAAATCACTGACCACTTGCCGTTTCTCATGCCCTGGCTCCACGGCCCTCTGTTCCCGCGAGTCCAAGAATTAGTAACTAGAAACTTCGCCCAACCTACCATGGATTTTTATCTTTACATCCACCATATTTGTCTTATTTTCTTCGATGAAGTATGGGGGTGGTTTAAACGATGAGCGCGATAAAGTTTCAAGGAGAATTAAACAGCAACGGGTGCTGAAAGTCTTGCAAGGGTTATTGAACTTTTTAACAACACTTAAGATCATTAAAGTATTCATTATATTCTACAGAAATGCATTATGAAGATAACATTACAACGATCCCCACCTATTTCGCGTTTAGACATACTGCAATAGGGGGTTGAAAATTAATTCACTGTTACGCCATGCGGGTGCGGATTTAAATTTATTCCCGTCGTTATTAATACTCAGCCTCTGTCTACCTAATGACCATGCCGGCCGCTATCGAGGAGCGCATAATTTAATTTCTGTCCGCAATTAGTTGGTTCGCGTAGCAACGTTGCGCATTTCGTGACACGGCAGCGGTCTGGCCGTCGTTCTCGTTAACAACGCTAATAATTTCGCGCGCGTTGGGAACCATAGACAGGGGCGCTTGTTTCCCTCATTTGTTCACCATCAATCACAATTTCCTAATTGCCTTTTTTTAAACTGCTAAGCCTCTTGCTTGGTCTTCGCTCGACGGATTTTAAGATTAACACTCGAGTGGCCTGTTTCGACAAATGCGAGCCCATCGCCCTGTTGGACGGCCTCGTTAGAGTTAATTAATAACTGCAGGCGACGGCAGGTTGCACCCTGTCCGCGCGCACACAACTAGTCACTCAGAAGCTTGCTGAGCAAGTAGCCACGTGGATGGGTCAGGTTCAGTTCGTCGTTCCCATTGATCATGCTCGCTCGTGCATCGTGTATGCGACAATATATTCGGAGCGTTGACGTGATGAGAGCTGTATTCGAATGTAGTACCGGTGCTTCGTCACTCAGTGCATGGTAAAGGTGTTCTTCGTCCTGTTGAATCTGTAGAAGCTCGCTGGAGAACTGCACGATTTCCTGCGCGTTGCTCATGAGGCACTGAGCTTTGCTGAATCATATTTAATCACCCGGTGCAATTTCACGTAGGTACCTCGTTATTGGTGATTGATAAGTAAGTGGCACGCGTTGAATGAAATATAAGTAGCTATGCTTTCGACGATTGGTTTAAGAGTTGACAGTTCTCGAGTAGAAATCAATGAAGCAGCGTCGAATTAATATGTACGGTTAGACAGGTAAATGTTGCTGGAAAATTAATGACAGCAGATGTTATCGACTGGCTCCGAATCGACTCTGTAGAAATCGATCGTGCTGAATTCTCGTGAGATTTGAACATCAATTAGGTACTGACGAGAAATGAAAGGACCTCTTGCTTTTCATATAGATAGCCTGAATTCAATCGATTGCATCCGAGATATTTCTAAACTTCTCGCTTATGGTACTCAACGGGGATGCTGCGCGCTGTTCCCAATGATCTTTTATGCAGCGCTAAAAGTTTCGAGCGCAGGTACTCAAACTTCGTTTAACATTCATTGCTTCAATTCCAAATTTTCAACCATGGGCGCACTCGACCTCATCAACCATATGATTACGCTTCCTATTGTTGCGGTGTGTGTCAAGTTCCATTAAAAAATTCTTGGAAAATTCACTAGCTCCATCAGAATCTGTCCCGATCGTGAATCTTCGCTCAAATCAACATACCTTACGTGTCTGGGAGCGTTTAATGGTTACGTTCCATTATTACTGGGCAAATTCCTCGGCACGTAGGTATGTAATTTATTGCGTATCGCGTATTTCGATCGCATCAGATCGTTTCCGGGAAGCAGAGTCGCGAGCTTGCCATTGAAAGGAGGCCACGGCAGCCCTTTACTGCCCGGAAACGCACACCGCACGAGACCGACCTCGTTATGCTAATTAGCGAAGCTACTTGGCCAAGCGTTACCTTCGACTTCCTGCCGCCCGGTTAGCCGATAACACGGGCCTTGCACAATAGGCTGTCACGTGAACGCTGGCAGAGTTCGTCCCTTGAAAACGCGATGTAGCCTTGAACCCATATCGCGTGACAATCGCGTGAAAACCGCGGCCATTGTACTTTCCTCGCCTCTCGTATGTACGTGGCTTCTTGAATTCCTGGCTGACCCAACTTGCGGCACGAAACTACGCGGGCACTTGAAGCCACCGATGTTAGGGCTGAAGCTGCGTCGCGTCTGGCGAGAAAAGTGAGAGTTTTTCTAAACCCAGTATGGTTGAATTGCTTTGAAAGGAAAAAAGGGAACAGATGTAGAGAGTCTTTAGCGAGTGTTGAAATTTTACACAACAATGATTATTAGCATATTCCTCTGCACTCGTACGTGGACGATCCTCGGGCAAGAACCGGCGAAAGTGCGCGGTACGAATAATCCAAGAACATTCTACTACCCGACAATCAAATGCTCGACTGACTCGATTGATTAATCGAGCCGAACTTTCACCCAGATAGGACGAACCTGCCATTCTGGCGAACGAAAGACGCCATTTCGAACAAGTAAAACTCCCGTCTCGCTTCGTAGCAGGTAGACAGAGGGAAAGAGCGAACTGAAATGGTTTCGCCCGAAGCAGGGATTTTGAAATCCGTAACCCAGGGACGTTTCGTCCTTGCGGATCGTTGGCTCCCTAAAACTTTCTCGACAGTCCGCTGGCTTCTCTTCCCAGGAAAATATTCCGTAATTTTACAGAAGCCTCAATCCCTCGAACTTCCCTCGGATTTATACTTGACGTGAATTAACGTAACTCCCCTCTCCCCTCCACTGGTTAAGGGTTTTAAGTGCAGCTGGATTAACAGAGTCGCCCGCCACCCAGCGAATTGCTAACGCGAAACTGTGCCTAGAACCCAGCAGTTGGCCAGGAGGGTTGGCTTTTCCCTCCGTTTGTCGCTCATTTTCAGCGTGCTGCGTCTGCATCCACCCCGGAACAATGTGCACCGTTCGCTTCCCACCCTCCCTGCGTCGCGAGCACCACCCTTCGAGTGTTGCATTTACTTTGCCGTCCACCATTGCTCGGCCAACCCTTGCAAATGCAACGCAAGTTCTGCATCACGCGAGCCTCGATGCTTCTAATTGCGACGACAATTGCTGGGACTCGTTAAGCCAGGAATCGTCCACGATAACGGTGGAAAGGTGTTTCAAGTTTGCCAGCACTTGCGTTTTCTGTGACGGGAAGCCGACGTCGCGATCGCGTGCCGTAATTTCATTTATTGTAGATGGCTGGGAAACGCTTCGATTAATTGCGTTGTTATTTTTAGAGGAATTTAGGTGTTTCGATTTGTTCTGTAATTTTAACAGGAATAGCGAATTCTACCGTCGTTGCGCTTCGATACACTTCGTTGCCGCGGACGTGTGGTTCGACAGGGATAGCGAGCGAATTAGGGTAGCAACTATCGGGGGAAAGGGATGCACCAAGCAGGGGAGTAGACTAATTTTACCGTTCTTGATTGAGGGCAGACCACTGCCATTTCCTCCCGGCAAAGGAGGCCACGATAGATTCCATTTCCTTTCGAATGAAACGAAGCGGAGATTGACGTATTGGCCAGAATTTAGCTTACAAGGGGACTTCGATAGTCCGAAAATTCCGATTCTTCTGAAACCGCATAAATCTCCGGAACCTCAATAAAAGTATCGCGAAGTATTCCTATTTTTGTATGACGCTTACAACGATGACGGGTTCAGAGAAAATTGTGGAGAAGGAGAAGAAAATGTCAAGTGGCCTATTACTAACTAAGAAGGTACCAAATTGATGAATAATGCCACTGACCAGATCCCAGAAAATTGTGGAAAAGGAGAAGAAAATGTCAAGTGATCTATTACTAACTAAGAAGGTACCAAATTGATGAATAATGCCACTGACCAGATCCCAGCGATCAAAATTCGAGTATTTTAGACTAAAAAACAACGCACGCAAAGTTTCCCGGCATTGATAACCTAAGAAATTTCACGATGTCGTCGAGTAAAACGTTGACGAATAAATCAGTTACAAATAGATACACGCCAGCTGTAACTTTGCATGGCAATGGTATGCAACGCACCGCGACCGTGCCGAATCAATTCTTCACGGAGCAGAAAATAGAGAGGAAAAAGATT
The DNA here is from genome assembly GCA_929108735.1 of Andrena dorsata. NCBI lineage: Eukaryota > Metazoa > Arthropoda > Insecta > Hymenoptera > Andrenidae > Andrena > Andrena dorsata. The sequence goes on along the minus strand of OV815488.1, from coordinate 75,848,037 downwards.
TCGAGTAACCTTGGCAGAAAAGGGCAGAAGAGCAGTCGTTTCGACGAAAGAACGCTTTACACCGCAATTCCGCTTTCACTACGAACAATCGATCTGTAGGAAATGGGTTCCAAACGATACCATCACTTAAGGGTAATCGCTAATCGATCTAGATTGATTAAAAGAGTTAACACAATGGTTCTCCTATGGTCGGGCGACGATCCATCACTACCTTCTATTATAATCCTTCATTCTATCTTCATGAATTCCTAGACAGCATATAATATCGAATGTCCAAAGAAACGCCACATTCTCGCTAAAATAAGGGAGCCGTTATTCGTTGAAACATCGACTTTCCTGCACGACACGCGAAGATCTGCAATTTGAGAAGAATTTGCTAGAAAATGCGTTTGAATATTTGATACTGAAATACCGAGCTACTGAATCAAGGAATTGCCGGAACAAAGTTGTTCCGAGTGCTCTCGTCGCGGTGGCTCCCGATGGAAAGTGAAACGAGTGGAAGTGGCAGCGGTTCCCGGTGCCAAAATGGAAGAATACCCGTTGGACTGCTTCCAGACGCCTGTAAACGATTATTTCGAAAAACTATGCGCGATATTATTTACCGAGTTTAACGGTGCAGCGAAACGTGCCGCGGGCCGTCAGCTGCTCCTGAGAACACTGAGAAACGAATTATCGAAAAGTAATAATGACTGTTCCCCTTTCAACGGAGCGTTCAGCGTGCACGAAACGATCCTTTCTTACGATCAGATGCGTCTATCGCGTGAATCTCAAGCACACGTTCGAGGGAATTAGCGTGCAGAGCGTGGAGGTTCTCAATAGCAGCAGGCGTTATTAGGATGTGCGTGATCGCGGTGCCCGAGTGTGGTCATTCATCATTCGCCGTTCCTCTTTAATTCGAAGCCCAAAGCCTGGCTACCGTAAGAAATAATGGGGAGGTAAAGTTTTCTGTAGAGTCAGAGAGCCATTTGTCATGTTTCCATGATGAACGGTGAAACGCAACGGGAACGAAACAATGGCCAGGGAGCGGGTTCACTTAGGAAGGAAAAACTAATTAATAATGGAATTTATACTAGTCCCCGTTCATTTCCCTCCGATATATTAATAAAATGAGCTTGTTAAAGATGATTTACTCAGGACAAAGATGCGATCGCGTTCGTTAGACGCGACATCGCGAAATAGGGGGTTGAAATATTTATTCCAACTTTTGTTCCGCTGCGCGTATAGATGGGTCTTGGGAACACGGCCCGGAGAGTAGTTTGCTCAGCTCTTTCGTGGAATCTATATTCAAATTACGTTCCGCGGAAGGACAACGTCATTATGCTGTGAACGTTATTGATAGCATTTCCCGGGAAGTGTTCAAGCTCCGCGGCCCGGTGGAAAAATCTCGTCGGTAGAATAAAAACCTTCCGCCGGTTGAATTGTGTTTGCGTTAAATTACGGGAGCTGAATGATGATATCGCGAGGGACAGCGAATTTAGTCGGGGCCGATAGAATCTTCTCTCTTATGGAGAATTGAAATGGCAGGACTACAACACGCGCGTGCACGCGTCGCTCTACTAACCTTTTATTCGATAAATCCGTGCAGCGAGCCCTGTTGTTTCCATACTCAACATTATTTTCCCCGCAGCATATTTTCAATGCAATATTCCATTTAAAAACTGATGGTCCTCCGTGGCCAAAACCCCGGATTATTTCAGCGTGCATTCTTCGTTGGTTTTTAACGAGAAATCGTCTGCACATTCACCGGGTATCCTATATTAATCAGCTTGGTCGAACGACCATAGCGAGTATTCGATGAAACAGGATTCCCCCTCCCGTGACTCCGATCCCGTCGAAGAAAATCCTTGACTCTTTTCCCGCAGGGGGATGTCGACCCTCCTCCAGCCCCTCTATTCGCCCCTGGAAGTGTTCACCCATCGATCCATTGATCCAACCCATTTGCATCCTTACGACCGTATTATCGAGTAGTCGCCGACTCGAAATCCGGAAATAAGCGGGCAAAAAAGGCGCAGGAAGCCCGAGCCTTCCGCCCATCTTCCTTTCTTTTCTCTGCGCTCCTCCTATCCTCCCTCTCGCTGGCGCCCCAGGCCAATGAAGCGGACGGGGCCAGGGGGTTGGCGAGGTTCGCGATAAGGGTGGCTGATACGAGAGCCAGGGAAAGTGGAACGTATTTCTGTGTTAATGCAAATCAATTCGCTCCCCGATCTGTGATTGAATGATTGGCGCGTAGTGGACGGCCCCGCGATAAATATGCAAGCGCCACTGCTCTCCTTCTCTCGTTTTAACCGCGGGGCTCGACATCCGTGTTGACGCGAAAAGGGAGGGAAACTGTTATTTTGCCAGTAGGGACAGGGGAACTTAATGGTTACGCGTTAGAAATTGGAGCAGCCGCGTTTTATTCAGAGTATTCAAATGTGCAGTGTTAACAGATTCAAAACTGCGAGTGCACGGACGAGTTGAATGTTTCGTTTCGCTGAGGTTTCTGTTGTGAACGTCCTGTCGCTAGCATAACAGACCCCATAGCAGGGGGCTATTAACGTGTTGCAGGCGCTATGACAATGGGGGCGGTTGTAGATTGCAATTTGAATTGTAACTTCTACGTCATTAACGGTTCTACGATTATGATGAGTGTTGCCGCGTCTCCAGACCGCGAAGGAACAGACTCGCGTTTAAAGTTATGCAGATTGGTGTTTCGGTGAATAACGGAATGACGTTGGTACGTGTTAATTAAGATGGTAGCTACGTTTAAAAAGCATGGGCTGTTTAATGGTGAAGTGCTTAATCTTGTCAGCAGCAGTAGAATATGGAGAACCCCGCGCTAAGATTAAGTCATCCACGATCCATTTTACACTCACCCCCAGAATTGATGCCTGCGCAAACACTCGCCAGAGCAACTATCTGAATCTCGAGGGTCGCTTGTTTACCACCCCCTAAGAAGCTAAATATAACCCCGGCGCGAGAATCGATCAACAGGGAGGTCTGAAATCTAAATCGATTCCCCAGCCACCGTACGCCCCACTCGGTCATAAACATTTCATCCCTCCATCGTCGTTGTTTGAAAGCACGCACATAAACAACAAGGCGCGCACCCGCGTCCAAAATGCCACGCTGGGAATCCAGTTCGGCGGGAGTAACAGTGGTGCATCCGAGCGAGTGAAAAATTCATCGGGCGTCGAGGCCGATCGTGTCGTTGATAAATGAACGAATCGGATGGAACGAAATCGCCTGGGCGAAGAACCGACGGCTAGTTTGTAGGGCGGGACGGAGAGAATATCGACGGATTGAGGGTTCCGCGGCGCGTTGCTTATCTCGGGGCGCGATAACCCTGGCCACGGTAACATCGAAGCCACCCCCAGACAGGCGCCAGGGGCTCAGGTCCGCTCGGGCGAAGGGGATGAATGAAAATTTGTAGCCGGCTCGCTGAACCACGCGTGGCGCCCTTCTTTCTCTCCCTCGCGGCCTTCAACTTCCGTGAAAGGTTGGGGGAACGATTCTCGAGGCGATGAATGAAGATGGCGCGGGAAAAGGGCCGTGATTTACGCGGGCCGTGATGGCGGCTGGGAATCAGGAGGAAGGACTAGGAGGGAGACAAAGCAATGCTGCTTAGGGGTGATGTACAGCTATGCGGAACGAGCAGGCGATAGGTATTGTAAATAATTGGTAGCCAGCGTGTGTAAGAACAGTGGGAACGGGGATGTCGTTAATTTAAAAAAATAGATGAATTTGAGAGAGATTGTGTTCTGGTTGTCAATCATTACGTTCATTATGCTGGAGTTGGAGAGAAACTTGAAGCACATTTCAGATATAGAAAACCGGACGAAATTTGAATGAAACCTACCCCAGTGAGGGATCGTATTACACAATGGTCTCGATTTATGCTTATTTTATATGGAAATGAATATTAAAACCTTCCAAATGAAACGAGGAGACAGACAGGGATTCCAATTGCGTAAAGCGAAAAATTGGTTGCGGGGATACATCCAGGAATTTTCTACCATTGCGGAACGTTCGTGTAAAGCAGAAATTTGAGGGAAAATGAGTCGAACGGTCAGGCTGTATCGATCCATCGATCGAAAGGTGGAAAAGCAGAGAAAGCAGAGGAGGAATGATGGGGATGGGGGGAAAGAGGGAGGAGGACAGGCTGAAGAATTTGAAAAGGATAAAGCACGAGCCTAGTGTAGAAAAAGACAAATTGCTGAAGGCAGACGGGAAAATACCCTGAGGAAGGGAAGCAGCAGCATTTACGTGCAACAGACAGGGCGAGGTAGAGAAACTCGCTCACAGGTTTTGGAGGGTTGCCGAATATTGATCCTCGGCGCCAGTTAAAACTGGACCTTAAATCTTGCTGAAGGATCGTGTTTGATGCGCTCTTTCGCGACTGCTCTCATTTTATTACCGCCCTACAGCGTAATTTTATTGCCGTACCCTCGCCATGGAAACCTAAAGTTATGCGAAAACCATACATTTTTAATGAAAACACAAGGAAAGACGGAACTGCTTGAAAAGACAACGTTGAGACTCTTTACTTAATGTGACATTTAAAAATTCTCGATGCAATACATCAAGTGGAAAACAAAGATTGATATAGTTTCATTGTGAACATCCCCTGCGTGACAACGTGCACTTCTTGCAGAGAAGCTCGAGATACAAACAGAGATAACTGAAACATCCGGCACATTTAATCAATCGCTAATTCCCGCTGTATGTAATTATACATTCCGATGGGTTTCATCAATAACCGCATATCGCCAGGGAAATCTGATTAATTTTTACCGAAACAGCTCGACGGAACACGCGTATGAATTCTGTAAATTATATTAAAGGGAGGGGAATAATTAATATCCTCTGGCGTGGGTTTAGTCGCGTTACCCGTAACGCGACTTAAGTTTGTTCGCCATGGGGCACCGGCACGATAAACATTCAAAGCGATTCGTCAACAATAGATAACATTTCGTTATCAATCGGCCTGAATAAAAATGGAAGCGCTGGGGGATTCGGCACAGCTGCCGGATAAATTGACGCTTTGTTTATGCGGATGAAACGCGTCAGATGCTATGTTCGCCAGCTATAAAAATAAAGAGAAACAAACAGGAACGAAAGGAGCAAACTGTCGCAGTTTACATACGGAATGATGAAAAAAGTTGATACATGCCGCGGGCACGGGCATGGTTTAATTGGGACATGTGTAGCTTGAAGCGCATTTGCCTCGTGATTACGTTTTCTGCAAATCGTCCGTCATAATTGCCGTCTTTGTGGCGGGGAGGCACGCACTCGCGCTAACGTAATGCGTCATAATTAACCTAATTACGCCGAGCAGCGTGCACACATGTACCAGTGGATCTTCAAACAGGAGAGGCGCGAAAAGAAGGGCAGAGGGTTGACTTGTGTCTTGTTTGGCATCCCCTGCTGAATGCGCGACAGGTGTACACTTGTATTGCAAACACTCTCCCAAGCAATGTATACAAAGAGGTGTAGTTAGGTGTGGAGGGATTCATTGTGGTAGGAGATCTATGATCAGAAGACTTAGTGGGTGCAGGGAAATGGAAAATAGAAAAAGTAACAACATATTCAATATCTATAATAATCCACTACCCGATGCACAAGTAATTCTCTTCGAAACAAACAATATTCCTCATATTCCAGTATTCCTTTTCCTACCAAAATCAGGTATCTGTCGCTATTATTTGCAAAATATTACAAGCTCGTGTAACAACGACAATTACACGCGCACCTGCGCAACAATTACTGCGGACAGTTTGTGTTGGTGCGTCAAACGACCACACCCGCGGTGCAAATGTTTGAGCACCGTAAAATTTGCTCGCAATCCAATTAATCCGTTGAATTAACGGAGCTCTGGTCGGGTTTTTCATCAGTTCCCTAAATCCCGACGGGTTACGCTTAATTGTACGAATTAACTAGAACCTCGATGAGATTTCATTAACGCGCCAAGTTCGTTTGGTCCGTCCGAAAATCGAATTCGTCGCTCCGGCACCATCACGGATTACATACCTCAGGTTCATCTCAAAACTGTTAGCCCGGACGACGCGCCACTCGCGGATCTACTCTACTGAGACAATCACGGCGTGATCCATTCTACTTGCTTGATCACGGATGAGCCCATTCTACTGTCTATCCACAGACGGTTTAATTATGCTTGTCTGGCCACTGACAGTCACATTTCACTCGTTCGGCCAGGCAACGACCCGTTCCACTTGTCGGGCCACACACTGACAGGTTACTGCAAACCGAATCAACCGATTACGAAACGTCCACTTCTGAGAACTTCCGACCGTCCTCTTGTTCTTGAATATACAAGCAATAATTCCTTCCTTTTGATATTACGACAAGATGGCCATGAAAGGATTTGTTTCGTTTACTCTCGGCGAAGCACGCCGAGCACTTAAGGACGATTTCTTAATAAATCCCGCTTGTTCGGTAGGCAAGAGTGCATCTGTTACTTAAGCTTGAAATTTTCTTGGGAACTGGTACAGAAGTTGTGCTCGCGAAGTGTCCCCAGAGTGGTCTCGTGGTAGAGGTACCGTTCCGAGTTCTACGGAGCAACGGTTGCAAGAGTTAACAGTTGTTTTTAAAAGTTGCGACCCGTCTCGACAATTTCGTTGAATAATCGAGGGGACAGAACAACTATTTGTGCACTTCTATTCGAGAGTATACTCTTGATTACAGGAGAAACCACGGTCGCCCAATCTTCCATTTATTTTATTGCTAGGAATATAAAAAGTCGCGGGGACGAGCGTCGGACAAGATCCCAAGGCACCGTGGCAAAGAAACTCCGAGGCATAGAAAATAACTCGCCCGCTGGAAAATCCTGCCCAACTTCCGCCATTAATAACCTCCCATTCAGAGGTAAAGGGAAATACTAAAAAGAAACTAGCGCGCAGAGCGGAAGGTTCGAGTCCATAAACGAAGGGGATCTGAATAGAGAATGGAATGTACCTGTGCAAAGTTCGCCGATACGGGTTTAAATGGAAGCAGCTGACGCCCCCAATACGCCGAGTTTATTATTCGAACGACCGTTGTTACCCAAATTCTTAGAACCCTCGCCACTTTCTCCGTCGAAGTGGTAGCGCGACGATAAACCTGCGTGACCTACGTTTCTGTTCCAAAAATGAAGATTCTTCAAGTCCAATGTGCCAGAGGAATATTTAAATATACAGAGTTACGTATTTAAGTCTGCTCGCACCCACCGATGATATCCAGTATTATTATTACATTTACGATCTCATTACATTTCCCAGCAAATACGTCGTACGTTAGCGGTTAAAAATACAGGAGGGCGACCAAATCGAGCCGACAGCCGCTCTCGATGGTGGATAAAGAAAGAGAAATGACGAACGAATCGGGGTCTCCGTTGGGGTGGAACGGAACGATCGGTCAATAAAAGCCACAGATTGGAAACGAGTTCGCCCGGGTAACCAACAATTTCGCATCGTATTTCCAGCGAGTAATCGGATCGATCCAGCAATTAATGCCTCCTTTCGAGCCTCAGCGAGCGTTCTTCGCCCCGAGGAGAAGTAGTGGACCGTCCGTGAGTTCCTCGGCCAATCGGCCGGACCGACGTCGCAGAGTGCTCCGACGTTTTCCCTTATTTACGTGGCGCGACGGATGACCGATAATGAGAGGCCGCCTCGACCCTCTAAGGAGAAACCGTCCGCGAAAAGAGAAAAGACTGGGAGCATCGTCGAGGGAGGACCCTTGAGAGCCAGCTGGAATGAAGGATGAACCGCGTCGAAGAGGGAATTCGTTCCGTGGCTTCAGAGATTGCCATGATATCCTGCCACGTCTCGCATCGCAAGTCAAACAGTGGCTAAAACAGACTTCTAACTCTTTCTCAGAGAGTTGCACTTTATCCAGGATAGCGCGGATGGGTTTGAACATTATGTATCAGGCTGGAAGGGAAGGAAATCGAGGGGATGATCGAATTCTTCTGCACCCTTAAATATGATACGAGTGTAATAGGTTCGGAATACGATCTAAAGAGGAAATCGGCTAGAACTGCGTATAACATTTGAGTGAGGGTAATGGAATACGAGGGACTTCCTGTTTGCAACCGAATACGATGTGAAATAGAGATTGGATATGCGGGATATAGAAACACGGCAGGGATATCGATGCCGTTTGTGGATTTCGCGACGCTGATCTATCTGCTGTTGGCTCTGCGTGCCTCGGGTCGAGGCAGTATAAATATGGGGAGAAATAAGAAAACTGTTGGATGGCTCTTATTTAATAGCAGAGGTGTCCTGATTATTATGAGTATCGCAAACGTTGAATATTTTATTGAAGCTATTAAGGGTATGTACGTTTACTTTCGTAGCTTCCGCGAAACTCAAAGCTCGCCTGATAAGTTTCTGGAGGGTACAAAGCATATTTACAAATACGACGTGCCGCGATACTCGCTGCTTATAATTAACCTAAATGCCACGGCCGGGAATAATTAAATTTCGCGTGTATGCACGGCAATTATACGAATTTCGTCGGACCGCCTGCATAAGCCGCGCCCCATTGTGTTGGCTTTTATTAATTTCAATTCCATCCGAACGTGTCTACGAATGCTGCTACATTTCGTTCGTTTTAAACACCACGTCGCTTCAATCCTCCTGTTTTCACGCGTACCGACCACATTTCGGAATGATGTTCCACCACAACATAAAAGCAATTATATTCCTATTAAGCTTTCATTTACCCTAATGGGTTACAGTAATATTCTATATTTTACTCATCACATTGCCTTGATACCTTTAGTTCTAGGAAGGAAATATTTTACAGTAGAAATACCAAGTCCATATTTCAAATTTTAATCTACATATCTTTATTTCCTTCTTACATTAAAATTACAGAGGAGAGAATATACACATACAAGATTCATGTCGCCACTAGTGAATTTATTCAAGCATTCCAAGTTCCATCTATTCCTAACGTCTGAACACAATATTCCGTGTCTCTTTTATCATTCCACGGGTTGCCAGAGTGTCTGTTCCATGGCGTGAATTCAAAGTCGCAGATTGAACTGAATGCTAAGAAAGTTGATGGCAAACGTTCGCCTTGGCGAAAGTTCTTCAGCTCGCGAAACCCGATAGCAAAGGAAGCTCGCGAAAGCGTACGCATCCACCAGCTGGAACTTGCTGCGGCGTCCACAAGAGCGCCTTTCGAGACGTTAATGACGCCAAGGGTGATTTCTATCGCACTTCCGCAGACGTGTAACTAAAATCACGAAGCCCCGAGGAAATCGATGAAGCACAAACGTCGAGTTTGCACTTATAACGACACGACTGGGTAAGAGAATGACGGGGGAATAGCGAGCTCCGCGTCGCGCATAATTGCGTGTTGGAAGGATAATGAAATTCATGAACGCGAGCCACGGCGCAGAGAAAATTCAACGTGACGTGGAAAAGCTGCCAAAAAAAGTGTCCCAGCCTGTCGTCGGTGTTGATAATCTTGTTGCGCGGAGCTGCTCGTTCCGATGCTCTTCCAAAATATCTGTTATCGCGGCTCGTGTGACTACGGCTGAACTTAAGGAGAACTGAATCGTCTTTTCCGCAGTGACTGATCGAATCATTCGATGTAGAATTAATTGAATAGAGCTGAAACTAAAGCTTATTGTCTCCCCAAAAAACACTACTTCACGTAAATAATATGCATTATCGAAAAACCACGATGCATTCGCATATGATAAACATTTCCCGACGTAGAAATAACAATAAAAAGATAGATATTTCGTAGCGTGAAATCCGTCTACCATTCCTCTGATTAACCTGCGATTCTCCAGGAATATTGCAACCGACAAACAAAAAGCGACACGAATGCCAGTCACGTCAATCTCGTGTCGTGAATGCATCAGGCGAGTGCATCCGTCAAAACTTTGATTAATCGCTCGTCTGCGTGCACTGGTGCAACGATTAGCGTTAAAATTCGTGAAAATTTATCTCTTCTTTAGCACATGAACTTGTTTTATGAACTAACATCACATCCTCGAAGGACCTCGATACTCTTGCCCAGGGAATAAAAAATCCAATCGATCACCGTATTAAAACGTGCAAAGCCACAGCTCGTAAAAGGCGGTGAAATTCTGCAGTAGCGTTATCCTAGCGTTCATCCTACTTGCTCCCGAAAGTGGAGGCGATCGTGATCCTTCCGATCCAAATGCAATGGAGTCGCCGTTTTTCCCCGTTCGCGAGATTACGCTGTCCACGGGAGGACGCGGTCGTACGTTTCGGTAACCTAATTGTTGAGACCGAACCATGGAGCTCGATAAATAAATTGCCAATGCGACAGCACACGCCTGCACCGTTCGATCTCCAGCGTCGACCCGTTCGCCCCGTTCACCTAGATCAACCCGATAACGGTCGTCCTCCGTGGCCACCGGGAGGTCTCGCTCCTCCTCGTGGCACCGAGATTGTTTTTCCCGCGATATGTTCCATATATCTGGGAGACCTTAACTGCTCCTGCGGAATCGAACTTTGCCCCATCATCTACGTGGCACGGCGAAATCTGGGGTTCTGCGACAATGGTCTAGGTCTTGGATCGCGTTTCTAGGTGATTTTCAAATCTAAGGATTATTGGAGGACATCTTAGCCCAAGAGACACTTTTCGAGAATTCTTTAAATTGGCAGTTAGTCGGTCCGGTGGCTATTACTCGCTGCTCGTAGTCGCGCGATTAAAACAACAAGTGAGAATCCGCTGCCTTTTGCAAAAATTTTCTTCCTCCAACGTCGACACACCGGGCGTGCACTCTATAGCAGAAAATACAACGAGTGCTCTCCTCTTTCCGCAGAAGGAAATGGAGGGAAAAATGATGTCGAGGTGGCACGGCGTCAGGGCGCAATAGCCTGTCCGGCGCTCAGCTTGAGGCTTTTTAAATTGGACCTGTAACTCTTCCTCGTGGTTCTTTATTATTTCCCCAACGGGGTTTCCTGCTTTCCACCCATCTCCCTTTTACCACTGGCGGCGCTTCCCTCCGTTCGTGTACGTACACAGTATAAACTGCATCAGGTGGATCGACACGTAAACAACCTTCGCTTGAAAACACAAAACTGAAAGTAATCGCAACAGTTCCATGGAGGGAACACCGAAGCGGCGTAGAATCAGCGCGAGGGTGTTTTCCAGGAATGGAATATAGAAGCAGTGCCTACCGAAATGGCACGAATATTCCGAATAATGTCAGTGGATCCAGTGGCGTCACTCCGTAGCTAATATAATCAGCGTAACCTAGTGCAGGAAATGCGAGCATTTATCAACAGCCCGCGTATTCGAGTCGCCGAGGAAAACGAAGACGGACGAGGGGCATTACACGACCGTCGTGCAGAGACGCTTTCGTTCGTCAACGAAATTAGGAGTTATCGCCGGGGTCTCCATCGCGTCCACGATATTCTTTCGTCGCGAGAGAAACATAATTCCGGGGCGGCTGGGTAGACGTGTGTGACTTCCGGGATTTGTCGAGGCCGTACGTGGAGCTTACAAGCGAAATCCAATTTCATCTCCCTCTCGGAGTTACTACGCTTCTTGGACAATAAACACGGAGGAAGCCAGCCAGATTCGTTCATTACGAGCGCGGGGGTGGCATGGCGGAAGGAGCGCGCGAGCCGCGTTCGCCAGGGCAGAACAATAAGCGCGTCTCCGTCGCGCTGAAAACGGCATCATCAGCGGACGCTACAAAAATTAATTTCACCGGCTGGACGAGGCTGCTCGTTTCCAGATGCTTCGAACGATAGGAGTGAATTGCAGGGCGCACAATCGAAACGCGAGCGACGAGAGACAATGAAGTTCTCGGGGATAGCAATTGGTATGGGGGAGAGAAAGGGTTGCTTCTCGCTGCGATATATAGGGGAGAGTTGCCAATATCGTACTGGTCACCTAAATCGTACCTCATCAATTTCTAAGTAATTAATGAATGTAAACGACATTTGATAATAAAAATATCAAGTAAATGCGAAATAAGAAATAGAAACAAAAGATTTTGAGCTTACACCCTATTTTGTGCGTGCAATAAACATTTTAAAAAATCAGGTATGATTGATGTAAGTTTTTATCAGTTTATCGTAGCTGATAATAATCAAACAATACAATTTTGTCCCGTATTTTTGTATTTTTCTAAAAGCAGGTTTAATGTAGAATATTTTACATTCATTATAAAGTTTAAATTGATATTTATAAATAAATTGATCATGTTTCCTAAATCGTACCACTACAATTCTACCAGTAGGATTTGACAACTCGTATGTTTATAGGTTATGTACATATATCATTTACATAGGTTATTGCGGCCTGTGTGTGATCCATATACATTTGTATATGTAACTATATAATAATCATTACATTATGTTGAATATTTTCTTCTCTATTTGTTATTTATACTATTTTTTCGTGGAGGTACGATTTTGGAAACCGAGGGGTACGAATTAGGATTAATAACAAATTAATTTGTTCTGAACAAAAGGCTAAGCATATAATCGTAGGTGCCTAAAAGATCAAGCTACAATATCCAATAGTCATTTGCGTTCATATGAGTACCTAATATGAAATATAACGTAAAATGTCTTAAGTGGTACGATATTGGCAACTCTCCCCTATAGGAATACATTTTTAGCTGTTTCTCATTTGGTATTGATACGCTGGGGGGTTTAATTGCTTCGTAATATCGGGACAGTGAAATTGTTTTAAACGTTTATACGCTTTGGTGAAGAGGATTACGGCGGAAACAATGACGGCAGTATGTCAGAAAGGTAGCTTTAAAATGTTTTGATGTACGCTGGAACTGAAACAACTTTTAATATCTTGTGAAAACAAATACTCGCGAATTTATGAGTAAAAGTTGGATCCTAAAATCACGCGGCGTTTACTGAGCAGGTGTGTAAAGGATAGCTTTTGATCAGCGACGATATTCTAGAATAATTCATTTGTGTCGAAGCCTGGTATCAAGTTTGCAAAGAAGATGCGATAGCACCTGTTAGCTGCGCTTCTTAACGGAAACTAAAGATGGTCACAAAGGAAGCCAGCTAGAATCGCCTATTAGAGCCACGAGCATCAGCGTTGACGCGGTCTTTGTACAAAGAGGCAATCCCCATTCAGTCCCCCAATTACTCTCACAATTTTCAATTAATCTCTAACACGAGAGGCGGATTCCTAAATCCCCACTAAATACCAGAAATGTCCGACCATAAAATCCATAACTTTCCACCTGCAGTAATAAAAGCAGCGTCTAATCCTCTTTCACGCGACAAACTGCACTCCAGGCAAATCGCATTAAAAACTAATAGAATAATTTGTAAAAATCAGACCCGCGGCTGCACGTTTCGTCGCCCGAATAACGAGCTCACGAGGCAAAGAAACAAACGCCCACGGCAGTCGCGCATAGGTAAATTCCATTTTGCAAATCAGTGAACGCCCGATGAATAACGAGGCCGCGGTGCAAACCCACATTGCGAAACCCGCCGTCGTTATTAATACCGGCACGGTGTCGCCACGGTTAACCACCACTAATTAAACATTCACTGACGTCGAAAAACGCCGATTAAACCCGCCTGTCTGAGCGACCAACGTGAACCGGAACCGGAACTTCCGTTGCCGAAATGAAAGGGCCGCTCGAGTCGATTAACTGCTCCCACCTTCACTGCACTCGGAGGATCTCTGTAGCATTGCGAATGTGAAATTTGGCTGCACAGTGTATTGGAAAGTCTTCCACAGTCGTATAAATTATTCACGCAACGGTCTACGTTTCGTTTCGTTGAAGACCTCCACCAAGATTCTAGGTAATTTTGTATAAAAGCTGTAGTTAGTCTAAGTGATGAACTGGTTAAAAATCTTTCGCTGGATATATCTTGCGTGCAAGTTTCATTCAAGTTCACCCCGACTTTCGTGTCGCGGCGAACCGCATCGCACCAGCAACGTTCATAAATACTTGGAGAACGAGGTTCTGTCGCCTAGGTATTGTGTGGTAGATTATTTAGCGCAGCAGGCTGCAGCCACTGCAATTCGCTCGCGGTCTGCCAGTTTTTCCCAGCTGCGAATAACTATGCTTTATATCGACACGAGCACCCGAGGGCGAAAGTTGTTCTCGAGACGCTAATGCCTGTTTCGTGTCGTACTTTAACGGACGTACGACTCAGGCCGGCCAGACATCTTCGTGCATCCTGGATACGCTGCGCTGGCAGCGTCGTCTGGCTCTCTCGAGCGGATAATCCGGCTTGAAGTCGAACGAACGACCGGGCTTTTGTCCCGATTTGTCTTTAAGAAATATCCAAGGCGCCCTCGCGCCCGTGGAAGCACTGCTGTCGACCAATTTTCCCTCGGACTTGGTCAGAATTCGAGAGAAATGGGAGCCACTGCGTTGGCTTTTATACGGAAGAGTTTCTAGTTTTCGTAGCTGGGTGTTGGAGGTCCCGAAACGCTGAATTGATGATTCCTAATTAAATGCATCTTATTAAAGGAAAAAGGAACTAGTTCCTGGGTTAAAGTTCGTCGTTGATGGGAGCATCCTTCTTCAAGAAAGTGGCTCTGACCCTCTCGAAGACTAACCGGAAATAGGATTAGCTTCCGTCGCTCATTCTTTCTCGTATCCTATTTCCTGCGCAACCTTCGACCTTCATACTTCTCCAGGATAAGTTAGAATGATATGGCAAGACATTTCCGCGTCGGTCAACGTAACGAGATTGCATATCTTCCCTGGAAGTACCCATGGGAGAAAGACCGTTAAGTTAATTGGACATTCCTTGTTACGTTTTATACTGATCTGACGTCAACGGCGCGCGAAATTATTATACAATCGCTGTCTCCAACAAGTGGTCCTGCTGGCCCCATAAATGTAACGATGGGGAACGAGAAAAAATGGGGTGATAGAGATAAAGAAAGCAGGAACATTGTTCAATTGCTTCATTAATGGAAAGCCCGTAAATTCCTCGCCGTGAATCCTTCACATCTAATTTCAAAAGGTACAAATTATTCTCCGGCAAAGAGATTCTAATCCGCATCCTGTTCCCTTCCATTAAACCAGCCCCGTGCATCCACGTAGCAGCGAAACGACAATAATTCGTTCGCAGGAGCGCCTCGAATTCCATTTCCAATTCAGATCCGTTAATTAGACGTCGGCCGTCTCGCGGCAATAAATCGATTCCCGGCACTACCCTGCTGCAAGGAGGGAAGAAACCGGGGAACGCGCGAATCCCCCTTGCCAGGGAAAAGCTGCGATGGGGCGCGAGCGCGGACTGCGGCAAAATTGAAAATTAAAATTTATGATTGCATTAAGCAGCTTAAGCGCGACACCGGCTGCGCCCAGGAGGGAAACTTTCGAAACAATGCCGACCAGCCAGCGGCATGAGTAATTATACGGTCAACCTATTTTCTTTTCGCATTCTTTCTTTCCCCGATCCGCCGCTGCCGCGAATTCTCACGGCTGCATTCGTCCCCAAGGCACCGTCGCGTCCAGCGTATATCCTCCGTAAACATAGCCAGTAGAAATTTCGGCGGAGAGTACAGACTCCCCGGGGCGCGTTGCTTTTTTACCATTTTTCTTCTCCCATCACCCGCGTTTCGCGCGACACGCTTTCGCATTAATCTCTGTAACCCCCTAACAGGCTTCTACCCTTTGTACGCGCGAAACGTGTGTAAAAAGATGGGTACCCGCAGGGTGACTGAATGGACTGTAATTACCTCTGCCGAAGAAGGCTTCTGAGAATGTTTGTGTTTACCTTGGAGCACCGAATTAGCTGATCTCGATGTGCTCCGGAAGGAATGGTGATTTTTCGGGAACCTCTTCGGGAGAATCGTATTGAGTACCTCGAATTTATGGTGCTCAAGTTCTCGTTGTGAACTAAGGAAGAATAGAGTGGACCTTTACCAAGAACCACGAAGTTACATCAATACAGAATGTTGATCCTGTCTCTTGACTTGTTATTTCAAACTCGGCTAAGGGGAGCGAACGGAAGTGGAGACGACTAGTCTCCTGGCCCCCAAGATCAGCAGATCTTGCAGTCTGCAGGCTGCCTTCGAGAAACTTGCAAGAAAAAAGTTTGCCGGAGTGAAGATACGACAAGTGACGGGATAATACTGGAAGCGAGCTTGAATGCGCTCAGGTTAAGCCAAGTCGCCGTGGGCGTTGCGAGCTGATCGATTCAGTGACGAGACGGTGTCTCAATTAACGTATTTTTCCAGGCAATGCTGGGTGGAGAGATTGTTTATTCTACATTCTATATCAATGGAGAGATTTTAGTTCCAAAGTCCTCTTCTTTTCTGTCTTTGAATGTTTCTTCAAATTCTAATTCCTTTAAAATGATTTCATCGACAACTTCGTGATGCTTTTCGTCATCCTTCTCCCTCCTCAGAGTTATTAGAGGTGTTCTTAGTACTTCTTAAAATATTACTTTTTGAATTGCCTGAATAATGGTTATTTCTTCAATTCATAGAGCCAGATTACTTTGGATGAATGAATTCCACTTATAGCCAGACGGTCGCATGGTTTCGGAGAATGGCATTGCTAAGTTGAAGCACATTCTCAGCTTCAACCAGCCGAGTATATTCTCCATAGTTGTCCAGCTCATTAAGGCTTGAAGGATCTCGAATTCGTGGGAAAGTTTCATGGATTAATGAGCCCCGTCCAACAAAGATTTCCCAGCCGCAGAGCTGGCATCTGCAGGGTAACGAATACCATTTTCATTTTTCACGGTGGAACTTTTCTCCTTCGAATTCTGCCAGCCGCGAGGCTATTGGAAGATTTCTCGAAAGCAGAAACCAGGCCGCGACGCCTTAAAAGGCTTCATCGACGTTCAATTGAACAGTCTAAGACGGCGAGAATTAACTGGAGGGCCGATCTCAGACGCCTGGAGGTCCGTTTCTCTTCGTTGCTTCGTCGATGAAGAAATTATCCGATGGAAAATATTTCAATCTCTCATTGTTTCTTCATCCAGTTTCCTCTCTGACCTTCTCAGAATACAATCTTACTCTTGTTTGAACTATACCTTCCCAACTCTTCGAATCTCTAAAATCCTTCGCATCCCTTCTTCCATACCATTTAAAATTTAAAAGAAGTTTCATGAAGTCCCAAAAATAGTTTACACCTCTCATAGCCACTTCGCGACGTTCTGACTCCAAAGAACATATAATTACAAAAACGTTACACCACTTTAAACACACCTTCACCCACTCGAAGAGTAAACCTCGTCCAATCAGTGCTCCATGCTCCCCGCGTAGCTTCAATTAACTTCTAATTCAAATGGCCCCGTCTCAAAAGAATCCCGATACGACCGAATCCCCCAAAGACAGCCAAAGACACATCGGTCGTAGAATTTAATCAATCCCGCCGTGTTTGACGTCACTCGTACAGTTAGCCGCCGATTGGTTACACAGTTTTACGCTTAACTGAATTAAGACTGAGAGAAGCTCGAGTCAGATTAAAGCGGATTCCGTCGCAGGCGCGAATCATCCGGGGATTCCCCTTATCGTCGTCAAGTTCCATTCACTTTTTGTCGAAGTCTGGCTTCTCCCCCACCCTTTCCCAGGGGCAGGGGGCGAAGGTATTCCCATTAAAGTCAGCGAAAGAGCTGGACGATCCTGTCGTCGCGACGGGCCCACATAGCCGTCGGGATCGAGGAAAAAGAACGCGCTAGATGATCGCCCGTTGAGGCGAGCTTTCCAAAGCGACGCGCTAGAGTCCCGTGACCAGGCGATTCCGTTTTTATCACATTTATGGAATTGTATTTACACCGGCAGATAAGAGCGGCGAAGCGCGCCGCCGCGCCGGCTCGAATGGACGTAAAACTGAAGAGGAACGATAAAGGCAGTCGTTCGAAAAAGAATTTCCCATTTAAACGCGAAAGACATTCGGGCCCGTTGAGGGGGTAGACGGCAATATCGGGTCGCGCCTGATACGAATCTTTTCTGAAAACGGAACGGGGACACGCGCCGTTTTATTATAAATGAATGATATTAGGAGCATGATTGGGG
This sequence comes from Andrena dorsata, assembly GCA_929108735.1. Classification (NCBI taxonomy): domain Eukaryota; kingdom Metazoa; phylum Arthropoda; class Insecta; order Hymenoptera; family Andrenidae; genus Andrena; species Andrena dorsata. Next base: position 75,830,088 of record OV815488.1, on the reverse strand, counting down.
GACATTTCAATATTCGTATATTCTACCCTCTGGCCGTGCTCTTAGCTACCGATACCAGGCGAAATTCAATCTACGATGGGATTGCACCGGAGGGTGATATTTAAAACGCGTGAATAATGGGGGCTGAGTTGAAGTCGGGTGCGATTTCAAAGAAGGCGGCTGGAAAGAGATGTTTTCCAATTCTGTCTCGATCCAATTGATGTCCCGCTATTGTAGGCTTGCTTGATCAATAAGTTTGCATTTAGCGTGCACTCGTCACGATGCCGTCGCGGGGCAATATCAACAAGTTCTACCTTGATGTGGACGTAGAATGTGTACACTCGTTAGCCTGGCCAAGGGTGTACATAGGTACGGTTCTCTCGTGGGAAACGGAATACAGTGGATTCTACACTTACCTGGTTACAGTTGCACAATGGTTGCGAGGTTTGCGCAGGGAGCAATCGATTTTCGTATGTTTGAAACGGGAACATTCGCATTCTGGGCTTCTGTAAATAATCATTTAAAAGGACACGCGAGTAGAATCAGTGTACAGCGATCGATTCATCTAATTAAACCACCGTCGATGAGATTTTCAAGGAGGATCCCGCGTGGAATCACCTGCGAAGCATCTCGTAATCGCTTTTCCCCTCGCGAAACTGACGCTTTTATGGCGTCCCCGATATTTCATCAAGCCACGAAGTCATCAAGTTCAAGGCGAAGCGGGAAAAGCCGATTCTCCTCGTTCCCCGCGGTACGGCGTGCAATTTTATGGCCCCCGTAAAAACGACATCCTTTTCTGATTACGTAGCAAGGGAAGGAAACGAGTCGGAGATACATTTGCACACGGCCGAAACGAAACGGAGGAATTCGCGTATCCCGGACGAATACGCAGGAACTCGTTCGATTCGGGATACGAGTGTACGATAATTTCCGGGTCACAGCGGAGTTGTTTCCATCCCCTTTCTTCCGTGAACACGCGTGTCGTTGGCGTGGATGAAAATCGTGTCGATCGATACATGTCAGTTGGTAATCGAACGCATTCGTGATCGTTTGTTCTACATGCGACGGTGCAGCAGCGTGCTGGCATTCGTCAGTTCGATTCTCTGGTAACGTGGCTCGTATGAAATGCGCTTATAAGGGTGAGCGCAGGGTTGACGATTGATGCAAGCCTTGTCTTCGAGTAATTTGGGAAACATATTTCGTGAATTCTTTGATTGTGAACGAACTAATTACTGGGCTGTGAATTGGAGGACGAGAGATCGATGATTTGTGGAGGTGCGATTGTTTCTTTAATGTTGCTTCGTTCTGTAAAGCGAATACGCGGGACTGGGAATTATGTGGATGTGTTAAAGGGTGATAACAGATTTTCAATTTAGTGATTTAAAATATTGGATGACGTGCAAATGACGTTTCTGTTGAACAGTAATAGAGGAACGAGTGAAACGGTGAGATAGGTGCAAACTTCAGCATCAGATACCTTTTCATTTGAATAAAAATGAAGCTCCAGAGCGATTGAGCCATGTTTTGCATAAGCTGATGCTAATCTGGATACTACACTGATTCTTATCTTCGTAAACGTGAATGCAATACGTGGCTGAAATTGATCCCACAATTCCACGTGTCTAAAGTACTGTCTGAATCTCCAATGAACTCTGAGGCGTACTCTACATCCCCCACACAGTTCATGAGACACTGTAACGCGTTTTTTGTTCTTCCACCCCGGCAAACTTTCATTTCAACCCTTCTTTCGGCACTTTGAAACTTTCTATACCTACTCACACGTTCACTCAGACACGCGTAAACGTCTTCATCGATCGTTCCAGTCGTTCCACATGGACGAACTCTTGCGCTCTCACAAGCACAGCTTGTTCATTTTTAAAGAGTGATCTATTTCGGTGGTCGTGTTTCTTATTTAAATATTCATTTCATTTTATCGATTCGAATGGGAAATATACGCGATATGGAAAAGTCGAATCAGCGGTGCAAGAAACGTACGCCGATTCGATTCGCGGCCATGCAAGCCAATGCAAGTCTCGTGGATCTTTCTGCCAAATTTTCGTGGTCACTATAGAATAAGTCTTAACACCATGGAAACTGTGCGAGCTGTGACTAGGTGCGAGGACGCCTCGCACTAAGCCACGCAATCCGTTCTGCTCCTGTTTTTCAGATAGCACCGGCGAGGGCGGCATGAACGCACGAGACTGGTTATGAAGTGCCATTCGCAGGGTGTCGGGCGATCTCGAGCGATCCATCAAGATCGCGGCCGACAACTTTCAAACTTTGTGTTACGCAGCTGTATAGTGTATAGGAAGAAAGGGAAGGGAAGGGGCGGGGTAGAAGTGGATCGGAGATCGAAAGAGAACATGGACACACAGTGACAGTATATCACGCTATACGTAACCGTATATAGCGCTAGTGAACAGATAAAAGTGTACAAGTTCGGCGCGCGAGAAGTGACTCTGGGGAAGGAGGACAATCGACATGGAGAACGTGGCCGTTCAGCACAGTACATCCAACTACCGTTCGATTTTTCTGTCGTCGAAGGCCTCCGCGAGACGTGTCAAAGGGCCATTTATGTTCCTCCTCGGGCCACGGGGAAGATCGTAATTTCACTTTCGGTACGCGTCGCGGAATTATGCACGATGTGTCGCCCCGGGGATCATCGGCTGCCTAAATCGGATCGGATCGTGGAGGCTTAGCGGACACCGGCGATCCAGAGAGAGAGATAGAGAGAGAGAGAGAGAGAGAGAGAGAGAGAGAGAGAGAGAGAGAGAGAGAGAGAAAGAGAGAGCGTTATCGCAACGCGAACTTCATGAAAATGGACTCGACGAAGCTGAGTGGGCCAGCCCCAACCAGCCCGAGGGCTCATTCGCCGGTCCTGCCGAGCTACGGCGCTGCCAACGCCGACGGCAACATCGACTACATGATCGGCGATTACATGGAGAGGCTCGGCACTCGATTGAATATACTGGAGACAGAGCTGAAGTACGCGTGGAGGGCGCTGGATCTCCTCAGTCAGGAGTACATTAAAATGTGGGAGCGATTAGAGAAGCTCGAGGGCCTGCTCTACGAACAGCAGACCGTCATCAGCCAGCTGATCGAGTTCTACGCGAGCGGTGGTAGCCACGAAACCGCGGACGTGGTGGAGGAGACGCTGACCGACCAGCAGAGCACCGTCGGCGAGCTGGACGCGATCGCGAAGAGCATAGGCGCCTCGATGAGCATCGACGAGAAGCTCGCCCAGCAGGAGATGGCGAGGATGCACGGGCTGACGCAGGAAAGCACCACCGCCGCCACTGTGGTCACCGACATGCACAGGAACGTTCGGAACCTGGACGCTCTGGAGACTCTCGCGGAAGAGGGCAACATCCCAGACGAGGCGTTCTACAGAAGTTTGAACAACGCGTACAGGGAGGACCTGATCTGCGGCGACACGTCCAGGCCAACGTCGCAGCTGGGGATGATCTGGGAGGAGGCGGAGGACGAGGACGTGAACGGGAAGAAGGAGCTCGAGGCGAGTATGTTCGACAAGACCGCGGCCAAGGAGAAGGAGCTGGATGAGCTGGACACGAAGCCGACGAAGGAGGAGATCCAGGAGTCGGTGACGAAGAAGGAAGAGGAAGGTGACGGGAACGAGGACGAGGACGAGGACGAGGGCGAGGTGTTCAGCGCGGCTGACTACAAGAGCTACCGCGGGAACACGCCCTGCGTTAGCGAACAGGACCTTGCCCAGCTGTCCAGGCTCAGCTCCATCGATCAAGTCACTCTGGAGAAGCTGCACGAGCTGGACAGGCTGACCAGTAAATTGCAGAAAGACTCTCAGAACCTGATAGAGCTGAAGTCTCGGTTAATGGACTCGCCGAAGAGGCAGTACAGTTCGGAGGCGGAGTCAAAGCTGGCGGAAGAAGCGAGTAGCATAGATGAGCAACTGAGGAAGATTTACGCGGAGACGGACGTCGATAGCTGGACATTTTCGAAGAGTCCTGGATCGACGGGTAGATCGATATCCAGAGTCAGCACTGACAGCGACCTGGCAACCGATGGTGACTTCACAGCTAGATCCATCTCGCCTAGGCTGACGTCGACGTCCAGGACGAACTTGGATCCCATCCCCAGTACCTACACCTCACCCAGACTAGGTTACACCTCTGCCACGCGAGAAAAGAGTCCAGAGCCCGTCATCCAGTTGTCCATAGACGTGGGCAGCTTCGCCAAGGGCTACGCGGAGAACAAGGAACTCACGGACCTGATGGTGGAGAGTTTCGCGGCTGTTACCTGCGCCTCGCCCACTATCTACAGCACCACCACTGACAAGGTACCGTCGCCTACGCTCTCAGCGGGCAGTGTACACAGTGTGCACAGCGTGCACAGCGTGCACAGTGTCCAAAGCTCGCAGAGCCTTCGAACCAGGCAGGACGGTTATTTCGGTAGCGCGGCAAGATTGAACTTGGAGTTTCAAGAAAGTAGAACACCGCCGAGTCCATCGCCCAGTTCACCGCCCCCGCCAGCCCCTCGCGACTCGGCCGACTCGTTCCTGATGCCAGGCTCCGATCAGAGGGAGCCCGACACCAAGAGTTCCCAAAGCCCCACGTATTTGCGAAGCGCGGAGAAGCTTGTGTCCCTGGAACAGGGTCGCCTAAGTCCGCGAACTCCACACTCGCCCAAATCGCCGCGCGTGTCGCCTAAGCACACCGCCAAACCCGGCGGTGTCGCCAACATCGTCGCGGCGAAATCAGATTCCGGCCTATCCTCCATGAGCGGGTGGAGCAGCTTGGACAAGTCACCGAGCTCCCCGAAGAGCTCGATTAGCAAGTTGCTCACGTCGTACTCGGTGGATCACGCCAGGGCGAGCCTGATACCGACTACGACGTCGATCAGGCCCACCAGTCCCATACCACCTCTTCCAGAGACCACAACTGCGGTGATAACGCAGGAACCTTTGTACGACACACCGGAAGGCAGAGACGCTTTTGCTAACGCCGCCACCACGGTCACCAGCCACTCGTTTACCGCGACGATGAACCATCTGTCAGCATTCACTTCCATGAAGACACCGACCACCAAGGAAGACTACAGTTTCGTACCTCCACCAGCGCCCATCGCGACCACCTGCCAGAGCCCCAAGAAACGAGGTCGCCAGCAAACGTTGCAGCACACCTACGACACCGTGGCACCTGGTACCACGCTGGATTACATATACAGATCCGAGCAGCCGGCTATTTATTCTGTAGCTGGCAGCAACCGGCAAGAGGTCATCACTAGCGTGTACACCAGCGGCTCTGGGACCTACGGTCCAAAGACTACGACCACGGGCTACTATCCAGAGGCGATGGAGAACTTTAATAATTATCAGGACAGCATGGGCTCAGCCCAGTACACAGAGGCAGCGATGATCGCTCACGCGAAGAAACCACTGCGGGGCGTTATGTACACGGACGGGCTGATGAACCACGAGGCGTACAAAGCAGCGGTGTATCGAACAATGTTCCCCACGGGGAACATCACCGACGCTTTATCTTACTATCCAACCAGCGCGAACTTGCCGCGAACGGAGACGAACGAGTGCTCGTGGCTGAACTCGATGGAGGACCAGATACCCCACGACTCTACGTCGTCTAGCATCAGATCGCTGGCGTCCGATGGTAGCTACGCTCAGAGTCCTTACACCGACAGAAGGTACCCCCAACCACCGGCCTACCAGGCACACCAGTACCACCACACCTACGCGAACCAAAACTATCCGCAGGCCTATCAGCAGCAGTACCAACCCTATAGTCAAAGACTGAGTAGTTCCGAAAGCGCACAACTCTCCGACGGCTACCAGAGGCAATGGCAACGGGAGCATCAATACATCCAGGACCACGAGAGCGGCAGGCCCATCGACCAGTCGCAGCATCCGCAGGGCGAGTACTACGACGCATCCAGCGTGATCGTATCCCAGTCCGGGTACATCAGCATCGCCACGAACCTGAAGGACCACGAGATGGAGAGCGCCAAGGCTACGAAGAAGATCAGGCGGGGCTCGCCGTTGAAGAACGCGATGAGCTCTATGAGCAACTGGTTGCCCGATTTGCACCTGAGCAAGAGGCACAGGAGCCACTCGTTGCCCGGTGGTGTTAGACGGGAGGATCTGGACATGTCGCAGGAAGCGCAGCAGAACCTCTCGGCGGAAGCTGGGTCGGCTAGAGGTCGCGGCAGAGGTCAAGCAGCCAGGAAGAAGAAGAAGCACACTCTGGTCTCTACGGTGTCTGGGATCCTGCAGAAGGCGAAACGGCGGAGCCATCAATCACAGTCCTTATCCGATCCCGAGCAGTCCGAGACTGAATGGGGCAGCGGCAGGCAGAGCGGTTTATCGGAGGACGAGGACAGCGTGATGTCCGACGCGAATCAGGACACACCTTTCTTCGCCAAAGTGAAGAACGCTAGCACGAAGCGCAAGCCGGTGCCGCAGCCGGTTCCTCAGCCTCAGCCGCAGGCGGTGCAACAGTTGTCCCCGCAGCAGATCGAGTACATACAGCAGCAGCAGCAGCAGCAGCAGCAGCAGAATCTTCAGCAGCAGCAGCAGGCACTTCAACAGCAGATACAGCAGCATCAGGAGCAGCTGCAACAGCAGGCGCTCCAGGATGGATGGAGTAAAGAGAAGGATCAGAGGAAGGAGATCGATTACGATGCCTCCGACCAAATGGGTGGTTTCGAGGAAGAAACGTCGGGGAAGAGCACTGGTTCTGGCTCCGGTGGTTCTTCCATATTCCAAACTGTCGGCGACATCAAGCGATCTACCGGCAGCTCCGACGAGGCTCCCAACGAGAAGGCTCCGAAACTTCCTCCAGTGACCCTGATGGGCGGCGCGAGCATGGAGTTCGCTGTTTCTAGGGCGCTGGGCAAGTATCGTCAACGGCAATCGTCCACGGTGTCCGACGAGCAGCCACTCAGCGAGGAGTCCAACAATGACAAGAGATCCGAAGAGGGGACCATCCAGGCTCTGGAGACAAGTTTCGAATACCCCGAGGACATGTCGGAGAAAAGCGAGAAGAGTGAGAAGTCGAGCAGCACCAGGCTACCGGAATTGGTGACCAGCATATCCGAGGAGGCTCCTCCGTCAGAGGGGAGCCCGTCAGCCTCGAGCACGAGGGGACAAACACCGGGCAGTCGATTCCTGCCGCGTCACCAGCAGTCCCTCGAAATTCCGTGGACCGGACGGGCTGGCGAGCTAGACGAAGACAACCGGAGCACGCATTCCTACAGAAGCACGTCGAGGGTGTCCTCCAGGCGGCAGAGCACGGAGGACTCGATCGATTCCGAGGACGAGTGGTACCGATACGAGCTGAAGAAGCTGGAGGAGCTCGAAAGGCAGTCGCAGACCGAGATAGAGGTGGGGGAGGTGCTGGTGGAGGAGCCCGAGGAGATTGAGCACTACCTGCCGGACGAGGGGGTGAAGGAGAAGATGTCGTTCGTGCTGAAGGAATTGAAGCTGAAGGCGAGCGCGAGGCCCAAGGAACCGGTGAAAGAGGAGAGGGAAGCGAGGGGAGAAGAGGTGAGGGCTACCAAGATCAACGGAACCATCAGTAAAGATCGCCGTATCGAGGAGAGGGACAGGTATCGCGACGAGAAGCCGATCCCTAGACGAAAGTCTGCGGTGAGCATCGAGTCGGTGTTCGCGAGGGTGACCGATTACCATACGTGGGCGAACGAGGAGGAAGCCAGAAAGGAGAAGCCACCGTCGTCGGTGGAGGGCTCCTCTGGCGAGACCTCGGGCCCTGACAGTCCTGTTCAGTCGATGGACGAAGACGAGGAAGAAGAGGAGGAGGAAGAGGATCTACCGAAGGATGTCGAAGAGCAAGAGTCCAGGCGCAGTTCTGAAGGCTCGACACTTCGTCACGGCGAGAAAGTTCATCCTGGCTCGGAGCCACCGTCTCGCGAGGGCAGCGTCAGCGTCCCTCCTAGCGAGGTGTCCGTCAGCATCCCTGGTGCTTGGGACTCGGAGAGCACTGTCCTCGAAGGTCTGGAGCGCGACGGTGCCGGCAGCGCCGAGACCGCGACCACGGCTACCTTGAGCCTGCCGAAGATCAAAATCGACTCCTCGTCCTGCGGTAGCTCCGACGCCACGCTGAAAGAGGGCCAGGTGAGCCCAGGCCCGCCCGGCTCCAAGTGGAAGCTGCTGAAAGCGCTGAAGGAACGCAAGGCCGAGGAGAAGCTGAAGGAGGTCGAGGAGGCCACGAAGGAGACTACTATCACTCAGGGACCCACAGCAGTGAGTATCATGATCAAGTGAGGACACGAAAACTTATGTAAGGCGTACTCGAGATTCGGGGGTTGGGTCAAATTATAGGTGTAATTACTCTTTTTATGAACATGATCTTTGCTGGCTGATGCGCTTGGTATGCTCTTAACCGGTGTCTCGGTTAACTTGGTTCCCTTGTGACATTTGGTTTCGAGTATCGTTGATGGTGGGGTATTAGGCGATATCGAGGATCTTCCTCAGGGATCGATTTTTAAGGTGAAGGCGTCAAAAAAGTTTGTGAATTGCGAATATTCTCGTCTTCCAGACTGACCTGATTATCACAGCATCGCGTGACATGTCGAACCACAATTTTTATGAACACAAGTGGTTTTTAATCACTTCGGGACTTCAGCACAACGCGTTTTCGGTGACTTGAATATATAATAAGCCGATCCCGAAGCTGTGTCCCCGAGACTAATACCCTACGTACCAGCTAACAGAAGGAAAGTGATGTCAGTCCACGGAAGTAGATTGAGAAGTCCCAAACCGAGCTTAATACTATCGAAAGTCACATAACCAACGGAACAAATGTAACAGTAGTTTACAAGGTGTCACGCCTTTGGAACTAAAGAATCGTTCAAAAGTGAACTCGCATCGCTTGACTGCTATGCCCTTCGCATAATATCCTCTTTCATACGTCACACTTGGCTAGCGATTTAGCGGCGACGCGAATACACGCCAGTTAATTTCTCGCCAAGCTTGAAATTGGTTTTCACCAGCGAGTATCGAGTACGCTGTACGCGAATGGACTGTGAATCCAGGCGACCTACGAATTTAAGCGTAATAGCGTGCGCGCGTAAGGGTTTAAGCGTTTAAGGTCTGTGCCAGCGCGTGGCACGTGAATCCAGTCAATACTAAATGCGATGGTTGACGGAAGTGAAGCTTTGCTGGCGTATTTACGCGAGATTACGTCCTCGTCGTCTTGGCCGGTGGCGGGAGAGCGACGACGTAGGGCCGGTCACGAACTCGAAACACGTATAACGATGGTACTAGTCAATTCAACAAGTGCAACGTCACTGACGCTTGGCCAAGCAATATACTTCTAGGGGAGGGATTGGGAATGATGGGGATGGAGGGGGGGGGGGGTGGACGAGAGATTGAACGATTAAGCATCGATCGGTAACCGTGATCGGCGACGATCGACTTCGAGAACCATACGGTAATCTATTCGACGAAAGCATCGCCATTAGCAAACGAGGCTTACCAGATAGGTCCTAGGAATAATTAGATGGTGCTTTAATAATCGATACGCTTTAAGGTAGTATTATTATAAGCCGCGTGCCTGCGCGGTCTGAGAAATGAAACCCCGCATGGTCTACGATGTAAAAGTATTATTCGGTCAATTAATGTTTCTTCAACGCGTAGGGAGAAACGATCGTCTTTCATACGCTCCCATTAACGATAGAGCGGAGCCGCGTATTTAAAGAAATTTGCTTCCAAATGAAATTTGGCGGACGGTGCAAGTCGCGCCACGGTTGGAACCGTCGGAACACCCGACACAATTAGCCTAATCTTAGTTCACTAACGAATGTAGATTTAAGTAAAACATCCTCCACTTGAAACTGCACACTGCGAACCTAGGGATAGCTTTAAACCTCCAGGCCGGGCTCACTTCTTCCGAATTCAATCGCTTTATAACGCGAAGCGCTGAAGGAAACGCAGAAAACCATGCTGCGTGTGGGAAAGTCGCTCAACGGTTGAGGGAGGCAAAGTGGATGGGCGTAAGGGGATGAAAGGCAGCGAGACAAATCGCGCAGGCACAGCTGCGGATCTCGTTCGTCGTGTGCACGTCGAAATCAATTGTTTCTGGGGAAACGCTCGCGAAACGTGAAGGAAGGAACACAGGGATAAGTTCAACGACTATTGGAATATATGGTGCGCAGCGTTTCACGCTCGAGAATTTATCGATCGATCGCTCAGACGCATTAAAACCACCATCGACGGCATAATTTCCATCCCACAGGTTCGAACCAGCATGGACGCGCTCCAATTAATATTTCCTGTAATGCCTAGACAGAATTAGATTCTGTCGTTTCCATGGTAAGCTTGAACGGGAGGCTACTCGAAGGGGAACCTTCATGACCAGTAAATTTCCGACCTTGTCAGAGTATTAGCGAACTTCGCGATGTCTCTTATCATCCCCATAGCATTCGACGCTTCAACAAGTGATGGAGACAAGGGGCGCAATTTTTCCATGACCACAGTTATGTTTTTACTGGTTATCTTCCGCGAACTTAACGAAGCGTGTCTTTCGTGTAACGATAATTGGATGGCACTCTAAAGATCGATGGATGTGGAATAATTACGCGATTCGTGTAAGGGGTTACAAGGGGGCTTCCAAATTAGAGCAGTTTTCGAATCGGCTCCGCTTCCCAGCGTAGTGCCCCGCGACAAACGACCAAGTCCCTCGTCGAACACGTGCTTCCCGCGTATTAGATCGCAATGCATCCCGTTTCGTCGAGCGTGAAAGCACAGAAGTCGGCACCACGCGGTTTCACGTGACGCGGTGGTGTATTTACGCGGGCAACAACGCTGCTCCGCGTTACACGCTTCCTTCCGTTTCATTTTCCCCGCCGGCGAAAACGAAGGGGCGTGGACAATTCTGGCCGGACACGGTTCGACGAGTTCGCACTTTCGTTTCGATTAATTGGTCGCCGATACAACAAGCGGATTCCCACGGGACGTTTCGCGCAATCGGCTTTTCGATGCGTGAGCCGGGTGAAAATATTCCTCCCTATGTTTTCCGCGTTCTCTTTTCGGTGACAGCTGCGAGCGAATTTCGAAAAAAGTTTCACGAGCAACGGAGAACGACGAGACTAACCATTGTTGTGCATTCTGTAGTATTCGTAACTGGTATACACTATATACGCTCGTAGAATAATAGAAATTCATTACGATGGTGGAAAGGTGAGGTGAATCGTAGGTGCGATCCTGGAGCACTTAGATCGAACAATGCTGAAGCGTTGTTTAATTGTCAGGCGAATCATTGCCATTCCCTGGAATATACTCTCGCCGATACCTACGTCTATTCCTTCAAAAGGTACAGGAATAGTTGATTCAAGTCGCTCCTCTAGAATATACTGAATACCCAAAGTTTGGTAGAGCGATCTAAACCTCTAATTACACAAATGGCTTTTCTGACCCACTTAACAGATTGCATCAATTAATCCTGTATGTAATGAATTTTCACAGAAGAATATCTTCGTCTTCGGTGCGCGCTGCCCAGTGTCCACGAATCGACCAAGCAGAATGGAATTCAAAGCCCCGTGGCCAATGTGTTATCTCAGGCTCCAGGATCGTGCCCACGGTATCGCATCGTCACGATGCTGATAGTAGTTGGCGTGCTAAGATTTTCCTCGTACTCGTCGTCGGGCGTGCATACCATTTCTCGTAATCTCGAAACGATCGATCGCGTTCCGTGTACCGATAACCGTTCGGCATAACGCGAGTCCCGCAATAGTTCCATAATCGAACGGATAAGCCACCACTGTAGACACAGACACGCAGACGTACAAACAAACAGACACGCAAACAGGTAGAACCATGACAGACACGTATAGAATAGCGAATCAAGAGACGTGCAGGGCGTGAAATTAAGAAGGTTACAGGCTAGTGTCTCTAAATCGAATCGAGATACGGGAGCCTTTTTTTCTCGAGGATTCATTTGTATCGCGAAGGGAATATCATGCAATGGAGTTAATACTTTCCTGATTATTAAAACCGCTTATTAAAAGGTAGCCCGTACGCGGCACTGAACTGTGGCTGACAAACCGCTGGGCGTCACCACTAGTCCGCGTTACTCGCGACGGAAACCGTTCGAGACGAACTTCGAAAGAGGAATCATTCTGACATTCACCGAGTATCCAATTGTCCTGCTCTCGGTATACATTGATCGCGTACATCACATTTTATTGGTGAAAGAACAAGCCAGAAAATAGGTGTTTAAAGAAATTAACGCGTCTCTAATATTATTTGCCTTGATCGCACGATACTCCCCATCTCTCCCGGGACAAAAATCTCGTATCTCGTTTAATTCTGAATACGCTGACTTGTTAAACTCGATTTATCAGCCCGCACACACATACTCGCAATCGTACACACGTCCAAAGTATATGCTTCCGTATCTAAAGACTTCGCAGGCGTTTAATACTCCGATTAAGCTAGTAATTAATTATCGTGCGTACTTCAATGTTAGTGTTAGGGGGAGCGTTATGGGGGAGGGGTTTACCTGCTCGCACTGTGGAGAACGGTTCCAGGCTGAACGACACGATCGGGGAACCGTGTGCCCAGGTCTGGCTGGTGAACGGCGGGTTTCACTTAATTGTTCGGACCTGGGGCACGTATCATGCTCTGCCAGCCGATCGATTCTACTCGTAATTGGCGATACGTGCCGTTCGAGGCGCTCGCCAGCGGTGATGTCAATAACAGCAAAAAGTCGGGAGAACTGTCGTGGTCCCCGTTTCGAGGGGGATATTCGAGGAAATGGGAGTAAGTAGCACGGGACGGCTGATGTTGTCCACGCGTCACGGCGAACCGCGCCGCTCCCCTTTGAGGCTGAACGTTAAAAGGCGCTGAGAATGGGTGGAAGACATATAGTGGGGTACTTAAGACACACCCCAGTGGTGTGTAAAGCGGTCCGCTCGAGTGTACGGCCGACAAAGGTGTTTTTCGCATCACGTTACAGGGTCAAAACGCCTACACACAATGGTGTGCGCGAGTCCTTTCTATGCTAGCCTCCGAACACTGTATACGCTATACGTTTCATCTCCTACTTCTTCCGTGACCTCGGTGTATTCTTTCCACCCGTGATGCTGGATCTGCTCATCGAGGATTGAACGGTTTCATTGCGGAGCAGGAAATGTAGCGACCAAGGAGATGTTAATTTCTTGAATGCAGTTCACTCTCGCTCCACGTGCTGCTTCTTGAGCATTATTGTTGTAACGTGTTTATTAGAATTTCGGTAGTGTACTAGGGCACTACAATGGTGTCAGTGACGAATGTAGGAAGTGTTAAACAGGCTGCCAATTTGTTGGATCAAGTGCAGTTCAACTGTGTACGGTGTGAATAACAGTAAGACTTGTTTTAATACTTAGATGTCCGCGAAGACCACGAAAAATTTCGTCTCTCGAGGTTTAAAAGATGACGTACGGTATAACTCTGGTTCACTCTCGCTCTTCAACCTATCACAACCTGCGATTAATATTACTTTCCACGATTAATGTAATTCAACAATCATTTTCTCGGTTACATCGAAAGTTTCTTTGACGAATATGGAAGATTTATCGGAGGGATTATCGCGTAGCGCAGGACAATGTTAACGTTGAACTTTATTCGACGAGTACCAAAGCGTTCTTACACGCTAATGATCAATTTGTCATATCCTCCTCAAAGCACAGGAAACATTCGCGTCGAACGAAATTAAGAACACCATTCTGGTATCGGCAAATTTTCAATTAAGCCATCGCCTATCCGTTTCACGCGTAACAGGCTATCAAAAACAAGCCTTCCACTAGAGCGCGAAAGTATGTCGGGAATGTCGATCGCCAACGGTGCAAAGTATAGAGTAGACGCCTCGTTCTTCACCATTTTCCTTCCACGATCCTGGCGTTCCCGCGTTCACCGAACTTTCCCCGGACTCTGTGATTAATTGCACTCGCCGAGCTCGCGATCGTTCTTATGAAACTCGTCCCTCTCACAATATTTCCATTAGGAACCAGCAATTTGCTTTCTCTTAATGTGCACGTGATTTCTTGCCAAACTCCCAATGCAATTGATCCCAACGTTAATTCATTGGTGGTACCTTTAAACCGATGCAATCAACTACTGCTCTCTGAGAGGTAATAGAGGATATAAACAATCAAAAGACACAAATACAATTTGAATTGCTATTAGAAGAAGCTTGAATATCGAGATTCAGTGAAAAGGCAATCCACTGTTATTGATGCCAACCCTGACCATTATTGTCGATAAAAACGATCGAAAAGATGTTCGCAATTTAACGCTTTACGTTCCTCATAACGTCGTGGAGAACACGTTTGCACGTGGTCGTAAAATCGAGCAATCCAATGAAACGCAAGAACGCGTAATGAGCCTTAAATCCCACGTTGCTGTCGCGTGGAAATTAAAATAGAATCCATTGTGCTTATTACGAACTCAGGACGGCAGAAGGTAAAAGATACGATCGTACGCGTTAAATGAAATGATCCACGCGGCGCGCAACGGCCTGCCCTTTGAAACCGTACTTTTACGGGGTCTCGTTCGGCCCCGGCGAACACTGTTGGATGCTTCGAGATTTCGCGCGGCTCATAGCGTTCCCCATTCCTCCGTGTAATTCAACGAGATTGCGTTCGGACGTGCGCTTAGAACCTATGCAACGACACGTGCAGCACGTAGCAAAGACCCTTGTCCGCGGAATCATGCTTTTCCGGCGCGTTCTTTTCCATCCTGACAACAGCGCCAGCAACTCGTTGGGTTTCAGAAACTTAAAAGTGCCCAATTCTCGTGAGGCGCGGCTCATTAGTGAGATTACGCGATCAAACTCCTCGACTACTGTAGTCCACGTAACGTTCAGCACAGATTCTTTATTGCGTTCCGTATCTTCTGGTTCAGTGTCTCGCTATGATTCCAAATTCCGGTTTATCGAAAGAATTGAGGCCTCGTTAAGGAACTGATTGCCATTAGAAACGCTCGATTATGCGAAGCATGAATTCCGAGAGAATAGTCGCGCAATTCCCATAGACGCAGCTTGCCTCTGCAATGCGTTCCATTATTCATAGGCAACTACGAAGCCTTCGTAATGTTCCGACACTCCCCTTTCAGTAGCAACGCAAACCGAAGGATTTTTAATCGACGTGGGCTTAATTAACAACCGTCCAATTAACGAGCGAGACGTACGCGCCCGTCAAAGGGTCGTTTCACAGAAGTCCCTCGGACCTTAAATAACGGGCACGCAGAGTTTGCAGTGCAAACGTTCGGTCGCGTTCGGTTTAACAAAACAATGGTGTGCTTGGTGCTTGAGATGTCCAAGCGTACTAAGAGTCTTCCTAAAATTCCCTTTCCTCTGCCCTTTTATCGTATGGTAATCTAAACAAAAAGGAACAATCTGTTTCATTGACGTCCACGTCACTAGTTTCTCAACGATGCTTGCCAGATAATTGCATCACTGTCTCCATTTCCAATTATCGAGTATTCGTCTGAAATAGCACCTACATTGTACAACGGAGGACAAAGTCGAGCGTTGGCAACTCGTGGGCGAGAGTGAAACGTACTCGACGGAACTAATAGCAAGCAGCTCTGGTCGAACGGTGAAGTCCAGTCGTAGTTACGATTCCCTCCATGGTCACGAATCGCCTATAATTCGGTCAAAGTCCCTGTCCACGCACAAATGAATCAAATCGCGTCTACGCTGAATGATTCGCAGCGAAGCGCGCGAAGGGGGCCAATTCGGTTCTCGCCGAGTGGAAAACGCCGCCGTGGTCCCTTCGCGATACCTCGGAACGGGGTCGAACGAGCTAACCACCCGGACCAATTGTGTACCATTTCTCACTTTTATATGAAACGAATTAAAAAGAGTGTAGGCAGGGGGGGAGCGAAGAAAAACGCAGCAGACTCGCGCCTAGCGACGTTAACTCTGTATGTATATTGTACGATTATAACGATCATGGATATTGTGTATCTATATTGTCACGGTGTCGTTGTGTCTAACACGTTTTTAGCAGTCTTTCGTGGTCCACGACCGTGGTCGTTCGTTAATTGCAAGCTCGTATTCGTCGAGAGGCTGGTACGCAGGAAACTTAAGATTCTGAGCTACGAATCGATGCATCAGATGCATTTTAGATCGTTCCTTTAGGCTGTCATAGATGCTCAAACAGATTCCAAAGTCAGGCGAAGGGAGGCTTACAAAATTAAGACGAAGAAATCTTCCTGCCACGAGCAGGTTCAGAGTAGTCGGTGATTGCTCGAGGGTACGAGTCTCCAAGTATTCGAAAACGCACAACCTCGGTCCAGGACTCGCACTCTACACGAGGGGATCATCTTGGAACTGTAAGTCCGTGGTGTCGCGTGTCGTCGTTACGCAGATCCTTCGCGGCCATCTCTTTTAAAGAGAATCCTCCCCAGGGATCGCTGGATAGGGGAGTACCGCGTTGCTCGACACACGCGTGGGTAGATCGTGCTCGTTAAAAGAGTGATATCGTCTTCTCTCGTGGGATCTCTAAGTTTAAAAAACCTGGAGCGTCTCAGGTGGAAGTGCGCGCGAGGTCTCCGCCGTCGAGAACGAGCAAAGTCCAGTGGAAAACGGGGTAAAGAATTAATTGATCGTCCCAGAAGGCTACGCGAAATGTTCGGAGCTTGACAGTCGATGCCCAAAACATTGACGAAACCAGCACGCATCTGAGGCTGTGGAAGAACCGCTGCACCAGCCACGCGTGCACTCGATGCACCACGAGAGTTTGCCAATTTCACGATAGATCGAAGCAGCTTTGAACGCTCGCGTAGCCTCCTCTATGAACCAGAAACTGGCGGTCTCGACCACAACCGATCGTTCATGGTCTGCTAGCAATCAATCAGAGTGTTTGTCCGTTCTCGACAAGTAGCTCTTCGCCGAACGATCATCCTTCTCGCGGGCGCGTCTCGATCGGACACGCGCGTCACGCAAGCTCTCGCTCGCATAAGAAACACACAAAAGGTATATCCAAAGCCACGTACTACTATAACGATACTATAACCTACGCGGTAGTTTTGTGTCAATTAATAATGTAACGAAAATCGTTTAGCCGTGTTTCTCGAGGGGACAGATTATAACGTACGTGCGTAGGTGTAAGAAGCTTTCGTGTGATAATCGGGAAACGTTGCGGTAAGTGTTTCTCGCGGATGGGCGCGTAGGGTGACATCTGATGAGGCGCGGGCAACGGCCAGCGATGGGCGTTCCGGCGTCCCTGGCCGTGGAGTACAGGGGTTGTTGAACGTGAGAAGAAAGTATCGCTCGTACGAGCGATATAGACCGTGATGCCAAGGTTGTGTCCAGTTGCTTTTTGGGGAATGGAGTATGTAGGTGTTTACTGTTATCGTTACGCGCCACCCGCGTGAAAATAATGGCCCCGCGCGCCATGAAACCTCCCCATTCTCCGGTTTCATCGCGGCCACGATGATGGCCATGGCCGGAGCACAAGGAGCTACTGACGCAGCGACGGGGATCGTGAGACGTTGCTTCTTTAACGCTTTGGAAATTGCATCAATTTTCTGCCACTTTGGAAATGGGTATCCATTGTGCCTCGACGAGCTCTCGACGAGACGTTGCGCTATTTTGCACGCGGCCACTTCCTGTCGATATTTTTATTTGACATGGAGGTTTTGTCGAGCGAAGCACTTTACAAACGGGGAATTTTTATTGATTCGGATGTGTGTAAAACAAAATTCCTGGATGGAAGATAAATATTCGAGTTGGAGCCATTTCGTAACGGTGGTTCTGTATATTTATAGATATATGAGAAAGAAATTGCAAGGGTGCAAATGCAAATTTCCAGATTCCATGGTTTCCAACCAAGTTTTCATATTAGGGGAAGAACTATTTGATAATTCGCGGGAACGAAAGCTAGTAAGGGCAACGAATAATTACTTAAATCCAGCTCGCGAGTTTGCAGAAAATAGAAGATTTGAGGTTTCAGCGGAGATTTTTCAATTAAGAAAGTAACAGGCGCGCAGGAATGCCTTGTGAATGACGGACGGGGACGGACAAGAAACTTAAACTGGATGCAGGTAAAATAGCATCGAGAAAAACTGTGCAATTAAAAGTTGGCGAGTATCTCGCAGGTATCCAGGCGCTGCGCGGGCGATGCTTTAGGATTTCCTTTGCGAAGTTGCTTCTTACAGCGCGGGATAATTAATGATGTTAAAGGAAGAATGCTGTAGAGTTATAAATGTCGCGTGGACCGCATATTAAGAGAGTACCTAAAAAGAAGCAGTGGCTTTCGTGAAGAAATAGAAATATTCGAAAACTTAACGCTTAAGTGGAGCATAATGTCGTTTTCGACAACATTTAATCCAATCTCACACGGGATTTCAAAAAGAAAGTATGAATTGCATAAAGAAGACCAAGGATAAATAAATTTTTCGAGGTACACAAGAAAAAAGACAATTTCAAGTGGCTACTACCAAAGTCACTAAAGAATAAACTAGTGTCTCCAAGAACGATCACAAAATCGCTGAGAAGAACTACGCAGAAATGGTAGCCCAAACCGAACATGCCTCCCGTATTCAATTTCCATGATTTCGTACGAATTTCCTACGGGGATGCACGCAGAATCGAAGAACAGACTCTGCTCTTCGTCGAGCATCGAGTTTCGTATTCGCTGAGCATTAAATTTCCGGAGAACCAGCAAACATTCTCTGCATCTGTGGCAACGACGGCCACGATAAATATTCCGCGCTGTTTATTGCGCTGGCGCCAACGGTAATTCCTTATTTAACGCTAAAATCTGTTGCTCCCAACAATCTTCGCTGGAACCCCTTGAAATCGTGTTTCACCGCGGCGGGGACAGTTCACCGCGGCGGGGACAGTTCCCCGCGAGGTGATATAATTATTTAGTGAAATTCCGCGAGAATAATTCGCAACGGTGCGTCCGCTTATTTTCGTTTCGATTTCACGGGAGAAACACGACGCGTACACGTTCCGGCCACGGTTCGCGCTGCAAACTCGCTGGCCGCTTATTCGAAGTTGCCGTAATCCTCTAATCCTCTTTAATATTCGGCCGCGGTCCACGTCCATCTAAAGAGCGCATTTAACTTGGGGCATTTATCACGAGACACTGGCGCCACGTGTTCCCGTGCAATCCGCGACCTGAGCAAAGTTATTGCACGCCGCGACCTACATCATGTAGTCGGAAGTATCAAGCCCGTGGAGGTCCATTATCTCGCGGCAGGCGAGGCTGGAGTGGACAATTCCGCGCAGTTGCGTCGCAGTTCAATTTTTCAAAAGAGGAAAATTGCCCCGGCAATTCGTAATGAACTGTGGGAGGAGGTGTTGGCTGAAAGGAACGCCACGGTTCGAAAGTTTTCGTGCACGGGTTGACGAGGTAGGAATTTATCGCGCGAAATTACTGCAAGAATGGCAGGTGTTGGTTAAAATGTAGTTGAACGTTGAATAAATGTAGAAACAACCTGAACTATTGCTCCAACTTTCGATGAAATATTGTGGTGAGTTTATAGTTTGAACGAGGATAGTTTGGTTGCTACAGAGTTGTTAATTAATGGAGGACAGTGTAGGCTTTAGTACTGTGTGATCGGATTAATTAGTCACGCACAGTACCTAAATTAAGAAGAGAGTCGAGGACGTGCATCTAAACTTTCTGAACAGAGACGTACGTGTCAGCTGGAAATACACAATTAGACGCACACGGAGGCGGTTGTAGTTTTTCTACGTGTGCACTTTTGCACCAGGACACGATCAAAATCTTTTATAAAAGCGAAACTCCGAAATTGAAACTTTTCTACGTGTGTAGGTATTTGTAACCAGACCTTTCTAAGCGTGAATTTTCAATTTTACACGGGTGTATTTTCTAGCGGAATCTATACGGGAGTCTCTTGTACAATTTGTCGTACGCTTTTTGAAAGTCCCTTTTCTATAACCAGCTAAGAAACCTTTTTAACGTCCAGAACCTTTTATTACGCAACTTTTCGAGAGAAGACATTTATACAACGTGACCATTGCTAATGTATATATCCATTTACAAAGAAAAATAACCGTTCGAGTCGACGTCTAATAATTTGCTCGTCGCTTTGAAGAGTGCAAGGAAAATGAATTCTTCTCGTTTTATTTATCACGATTTAAAGAGAAGGAACGCTCGTTGGTAACGCAGCTGGGAAATACAACGCCAAGCAATTGTTTATTAAGAAATCAGATCCCGAACCGTGCTTGGGAAAGATGTTGGAAACGTCTCACGATCTCGGCAAGGGAACTTTCATTTCCTGCAGGTGGCGATCCGTAACGATGCTTCGAGGAAGTCGCTAACACGGCACAAGTTTCAGAGAACACTTTACACTTTACACCAACTGCTAACAGCCCCCACTTTACCAGCAACTTTTTTACAAACGATCTTCTTTCTAGCTTGTAACGCTGAAAATTCATCGAATTCTAAAACTACCCGATAGCGGGTAGCGTTAAGCTTTATAGACGTAAGGTTAACTACGAGCCATAGGGACGCGAAATCAAGCAAACAGACCATGGCCCCGATTACGAACTTCCAGTAGTGTGCAATATTTTATTAAATTCACCAAGAGCAATTCCCAGTGATCTCCTTATCACACTAAACCTAGCCACTAACCTCACCGCATCCAAACACAAATCATTCGAAAACACACTCATAATCCATTAAACATTAAACTACATATATTCGACTGGAAAATGATTCTCACACAGCAGAAATCAAGTTACGCCCGATCAGCTGGCGAGTGAATCGCGTAAACCACCAATAGGGGTGGAGACTCATCGCCGTGTGAGCTCGACCCGTCTATTTATCCCGCGATACTGTCCTCAGGATTTATAGGAATATTGTGTACGACTGAAACTCGACTTGGGTGTCGTTGAACAGCCGAGGAACGCGACGCACCGCGGTTGTTGAGCGTTCACGAGCGTGAACGTAGGCTGGCGCGCGCGTTCATCCCCTGCACCTAGGGACTACTATCTTGTTACCTGCATAAAACGGCTTATCGACGCGGCATTCGGTGTAAATTTAACGAGCGGTTAAAGCCGTTCCCGTTTTATTCGGCGCGCGAGTGCGTGCGTTAGCCAGCACCACGCTCGCAATGATAAACCGCGGTGAGCGGTGGGATAACTAGGCGAACGTGGGATCAGCCTGGCCACCCCGTGGATCTATAAATGGCTGTCCAGCACAATTAGTCACACACTATGCTACTGGTATTACGCGCGCACGGCCGGAGATATCGCCTGGCCGGCGCAACAACGAGCGAATCGCACGCGTGCACCGGGACGTTCGCATAACGAGGGCACGCGTGCACGCCGCTGTCGTTGGTCATCTGCGTTCCTCGAGACCCCTTGGCGCACCCTCATCCATCATTTCTTCATGCCTCTGGTTCTTTTCCATGGCAATCTCATCCTCATTTTCTGGCCAGTTTCTTCTACCTCGTAATAGCTTTCTTTCCCACGAGAGGAGTCTCGCGAGGCCTTTTTTTTTTTAAAAACATTCCTCTTTGTTCCATTGCTCGAGTTTTTGGTTCCGACGTCCTGAATGCGTCCTTTGCCATGCCGTTTGCATTTTTTATCGCCTCGTTTCTTGCTGCTCCGCGGGTCGCTATTTTTCTCTCCTCTGCGCTTTTATACGAGGGTTTCTGGTGATCCTTCTTTCGTTACCATTTTGGTCCTCTGTGTCTTTTAGGCTTTAATGTATTTAGAGCGGAGTATGTAACTGTATGTCCGTGTATGAAGTATCGCGAAGTTTATCTGCAGATAGATGGCCCATTAGATCCTAAAATTCAGCCACTCTTACGGTAACTACATTTCACTCCTACTTTTTCTCACTTCTTGATCGTGCAATTCCGTTCTTCTCTACTTTCTCGTACCTCAGCACATTTCACGGTGCCACATCCTTTTCTTTCTTATTTCACCTATTCCACCACAATATTACGCTTCGTTTACCCTCATTTCTCTCACGTACTTCCCCCTAATACCTTTCGTTCCTTTTCTGTCATCCTTATCTCCGTCTACCTCTTGCTTTCTACCCAGATCCCGGTAAATTTCTATTTCAGCCGGAGTGGCGATTACAGAATCCATCCAATCACTCGTATGCATATCGATGGGGAGCATCAAGGTTCTCGCAATTTTCGCAGTTCTCTTATACGAAATGCAAATTCTAAGAGGTTCCTCGCTTTACAATGAAGGAACAGTTCTTCCATTAACATATTGACGAGGTCTTATGGTCGCAGTTGCCACGAAATTTCATTCTGCCTCTAGTAATCATTTCTGCAACCCCTGGGATGCAAAGAAACCATCGTTTTCCCGATAGAAAATTGTTGAAAGCGTTTCCTCCGATAAATCTAAAGCTATCACTAAACTGTCAAGCTTCTTCCTTCGTTGCAAAGCGAGGTCTTTTTCGCGAAGAGAAAAGAATATAACACATATCGATACGGATATCAGATTCTTCTATAAACAACACAGATAACCTAACGATAAATGCAAAAATAAGCGCGGTAGACGCTTCGGCGAAACGCGATGAAAAGATAAAAGGAAGCCTCGCCACACATTTCTCGTGCCAGCATTGAAATGCCCGACTGACAAAAGCCCAAAACAATCGCTCGTAGGGGAGAAACTGAAACGCGATTCTATTGACTGACGGAAGCAAGCTTCCGATTGCAGTGTCTGCACCAGCGCTACCCAGGAACTCGAAAGCCCAGTCGAATTTAAAAAGTGAACGCAAAAGAGCGCAGAAAATATATTGCTAAGCTAGATAAACGTATTTAAATCTTCTCGCAACGAATGCACGTCTGTCATTCTTTCATTATTCCGGAGAAAAGATGACAAATTCTCCCGCATTGCTAGGTAAAACAGCATCGCGTCAATTGGATGTTTCTCAGTTGGCCGCGAAGCAACCGAGACTTTCTATACCGCGTAATTAGACTCTCGTCGCGTGCAACGGGAGCAATGAATTTCTCTTTCCTGGCGATTGTCCTTCCGAGGCCAAACACCCCGAAATATAGGTCAGATTCCAGCGTGGAGGGCACAAGGGTCGCGATCCATTGAAACGTGGCCCCGCTCGCCCCCCTCGTTCCTACAAGCGCGCTTCCATTTCAGCGACTTCATTGATAAATTCCCATCAACCATCCCCGTTCCACCAGAACTCAAGCAACGTCCGTTGTATTCGACCGCCGTAATTTTTTCCACGCTGATGTCGCGCCCCCTGCCCCTCCCCGCCAGGCAAAGTAATTTCCTTTTCAAAGCCAGCCCTATGAATATATTCCATTCTCGTCGTGGTAACGAAGACTTTTGAAAAACCGAGGGAACGGCATCGTGCCAGCATGCTCGGGGGCCGCCGTTCCGCGGGGGATCTCGCGGAAACTGACCTCCGCGCGACGGGACCCGGCGCGCATCCTTCTGCATACGTAAACAGACATATTCTCCAGAGCTTTTTCGCTCCGCGCGCCGTCCTCGTTACTCCCGCTCCCTTTCTGCCGACGATTAATCACAGTCACCGATAAGTTCCCTTTGCTCGCGAGATTGGACGAACGTATCAGAAGTTCGCGTCCCCGAGGATCGCGGCGTGTCCCTTCCATGAAATATTCAGCAGCGTGGATCGAAAACAGCTCGGTCAATAGTCTCGTTGAATTCGTGGCCCGAACGGAACGATAGGAACGTATCGTTCCTGAGAATCCGCAGGAAGCTGGATAACTGGTTCGATTACGCTTTCCCGTGCCCATCGCGCTAGCGAATTGGAAACCCAATTACTGCACTCAGACAATTGAATTCGCGGCGCAGGTGTTTGCGTGGAAAAAGCGTGCGAGTTTAACGACACGATTTAATACCGTTGGGCAAAGTCGACGGGCTTTTGCTCTCCGGTCGAGTCCCGTTCGGTTGGACGACGGAGGCATGCGCCTAGAAATTTCATTAATTAACGCGCACCGAATGGTTGCCCTGGGCATGGCCACTCAAATAATGTTGAACTAGCTCTCCTGTTCCACGCGGATAGAAAATTAGGGGTGGTGTATTTGCAGCTATTCTCAAATTCTCAAGCTCGTTTCGTGCTAATCTGGAGATTAGGAAAGAAGTTGGAACGCTGAGCGGGCAAGCTTTAATGTCCTGGCAGGCAAATAGTAGGTACAACGTGCTACAGGTGGAGTTCGAAATGGTCTCCATTGCAGGGTACACGAAGATACTAATTAATCTAAAAAAAAAAAACTGTGGGATCAGAGAAAAGATATATCATTATAATAGACTTGTACGTCTACTATCGTCGGCACTCACTCGTAGGGCATTGATTTAGTGCAATGAACTGCGAAAATAGCGAAGAATCGTGTCTAAATCGCAAGTAGGCGATCATCATTCATATCGTATCCGACATTTCACATATCATCATTGTTGCCGGTTTGCCACAGTTATTCGAAAAGGCAAACCAGGCAACAAAACCCTAACCAATCCTAAAGTTACCTCTTCCCTATGATCCACCAACTGCGAGCCAATCAGCAAGTCCTAGATCCTCTATCCTCGATCGCAGAGCTCGTGGAGCGCAGATAAACGACAACAGCCCCTGATGCTTTATCATGAACGTCACCTCGTCGAGGCTCCGCGATGCCAAGATTTCGAAGAAAATTTTCTTAGAGGCTCGCGAAAGCGTAAAAAAAGAAGCGAATGCCATGTCCTGTAGTTATAGATCGGGTAAACCGAGTCATCAAAACGGTATCCACGTTCAATAGGGGATTGCAAGTTGACTGCGGATCGATTTAGGCCGATTTCGAGGGTTCTTCGGTAGCGAGGACTACATTTAAAGGCTTCCACGTGGCTACCAGAGTATCGCCGAACGATAATGTTAATGATAATTAGTCAATATCGATGTTCCTTGCGTCGCGCGCATATCGTCCGACGAGATCGTCGCGGCGTCTCGACGAGCGGGCATCTTATCGTACAGTTTCATATCATCGGTGTCGTTTCTCCATTTTTAATCGTTCATATCATCGAAATAAGGAGAGGAAGCTCCTTGAGTTGTCGTAGTCGGTGCGTACGATGGATTTCACAAGGCTTCTCGACCTAGCGTTAATTTAGCGGTGCTGGTCGGACGGCGATTAGCGTTTAAGCGAAATTAAAGGAAGTACGTTGTTAAGGCCTAATAATAATAACGCTAATAAGGATGAATAGTATAGGTAACGGGCAACTTGTTAGCGGTGTATAAATACACGATATTTTCGTTGTTAAGTAAACGCTTGTCAGAATTGCACTCGCGAAGCGATGCTACTCCACGTAGATATAATAACGTATAGTAACTACTCACAGCTGTATTTACGTTGCCTTCGAGCGCGTCTCCGTGCATCGAGGGCCGACAATATGCCGAAATCACGAGCAACTCCCACGTTCCTGCTCCTTTCAGCGGCTCATTCGGATCTCCTCTGGCACCTCTGGCCACAGCCGACCAGTGATGCCAGATTCGGGACGGGTTCCGTCGAGAATTTCCCCCACCTCGCGCACACTACGCCGAAGCTGCATGTCCGTGAGTTGGACTTCGAAGCGCCGAGCTCACGGATACGCTGCTCCGGCGTAGTATGCGCGAGGTGGGGCCAAATTCTCGAGGGAACCCGTCCCGAATCTGGCATCACTGCAGCCGACGCTTTTCTTCTCATCTAACGTAAAAGTAGATTGACTTTCTAGTGGTGAATTGTTTGGCGTTCGAAATCGGCGAAAGTCACTTTAAATTGTCTCATTGGGGGGAGCATTAGCGATAAAGCGATTAACGTAAAACGTAATTCCCGCATAAAGCTCTCGCGGGAATGCGCCGCTATTTGTTTAGCAGCGTGAACGTCATTTGCAAACTTGCTTCACGATCCATCGCGGGACCACGAAAACAGCGAGTCGCACCTTCTTTCTTTTCGGGTTTATTGAAACTCTACGATAATAATTATATAATCTCGAATCGAAAAATTATATTTCTCTATTCTCTACTTTGCCTACGCAATTCTGTAGCTCCAAAGACTTTCCTATCTCTGGATTCCAATGAAAATTATCCTCCAAATTCTCCATTGACGATTAGGGAATCCTTATCAGCAACAAAGTACCAGGACCCGCGCCCCTCGTGTTAACGATCCCCCATCTTCATCCAGGAGACGCCCTCGAAGGCGCCCACTTGGCGGCTAAGCGCGAACAAACAAGCAAAACGGACGTACAGAAAATGAAAAAAAAAAAAAAAGTGAACGCATCGATACGAAAAATCGTCGTGCTCCAGCGTTGTCTAAGCTTCTCCGGGTGAAAAGAAACCCCCTTTTTCCGCAAGACTGTTGTACCGCGAATGAGTGAGAATTAGGGCAGAAACGAGGGTGGGCAAACGACAAAAGGGTGAGGGGAGGGGATGTGTGGGATGGGGGGGGGGGTGGGGGCGAAGTAGGAACGACGATGGCGAATGAAAGGGACGAAGATACCTGCGGCTCTAACTCTAAATAACTTATACTACTTGTTACACGCTATCCATAAGTTTATATTGTAATCTCTATCGTGACAGAATTTACGAGTATCGTACGTGATATTATATTTATACGGGCTGTTATCACACTGTATCTCCAATCTTCCATTCCTCCGTGCGGCAACGGGCGAACGAGAGAGAACGAGAGGAGGCGCAGGCGACTGCAAACGCGAAGAAAAGAGGCGGAGACGGGGTAGCGAGAGGAAGGTGTCGCGGGACAGCAGGGAATACGAGCAGAATTGTCTACGAGACACTGCTCCTGGTAGCTTCGAGTAAATACTGCCGCGAGATGAGGTGCCGTCGAGAGGGTCCCTCGATGGAATCCCTCGAACAGGTGTCGCAATAGCAAATAAGAGGCACAATGTTGCTTAAACGTTCTACTTGAATGAAAACCGCAATCAGCCACGAACTAGAACTAGACGATCGTACCCTCGCCGCGAGGATGGTGCATAGTCGCGTACCAATTTATTTACAGGGAGCCCTCCCTCGGCTTCGTTGCCCACCGAGAGAACCCGCGCTCGATACTTCTGATTAACGACCACAGCTTTCACGGAGACGTTAACGAAGGAAAGAAAGCGCGCTGACACGTGGCAGGCGAGCGAAGAGATTAACCAGGGACCGCCGGTTTAGTCTGGCTGCGTTTAACGAACTTCTGGGCATCGGGACGAGACTGGGCGTTCACGGGAGACAAAAACTAGTCCGCGGACAATGGCTGAAGAAACCGACAGGGTGACAGCGGTGGAAAGAAGGTGTTAATCTGAGGCAACAGCCGCGGAACGGTGGCCGAGGGAGGGTAGACAAAAAGGTAGCTAGGCGAACGTGCCAGAAAACAGCGAGCATCTCTTCCTTTTTTATGAGTCGCTTCCAAAGGTAACTCCAGGCGAGGGGGGGTCGCTGCTGAGCTGCGCCACCCTCTGCTCTTCCTCTCGAGTCCCCGATCTGCGCTCGATTCTCCGTTTCACCGGAGCTTTTCTTACTCTTAAGTCGACGCGAAGAGACTGATTTGTGTACGGGGCAAAGCATTGTGCGTGCGTGGCCACGGAACCACGGGGGCAGAGTCGATCACCCTGCGACGGGGGAGGTCCGGGGAGGGAGCAAACGCGAAAGGAAAGGCGAACGGTTAGATGCAGCGGCGAGGCGATCCTCTCCGTGACGTCCGTGGCCTCGCGTTTCCAAAGACTGTGTACAATATTTTTTCGTACGCCTGCGCCATCGTTCGCGCGAACGCGCGTTCTCCGTTTTGGTTTCTTCGAACTGTTACTAGGCTTGTTTTTTAATAAACTTGTTTTTTTGTTTGTTAGAACGGCAGCGGGCCTGGCGGCGAATCTGGCGGACGGGGGAACGGGTGAGTACGATGATCGACGAACGATTTCGTCAATTCCACTTCTTCGTTCTTTCAGATGTGTATTTTTTGTCTGATTTTAAAGTAAAGCTTTCCAACAGAGTTCTGGTCTTGATAGTAATTGGTATGAAAACCAGAATCTTGAATAAGTCGCGAGGATTTTTAAACGAGGTCAACAGTGAAAGTGGCTTTCAACTGTTGCACTCCTCGCGTATTCGACAGAATTGATGTGAACGAATTCTGTGGCTACTGTTTTTACGCGTAACCCGGTGCATAATCGAATTAAATGACGTAAGGGCCTTGAACGCCTGATAAATGAAGAAAAACTGACACGAGGACGATTTCTGCCACGTAACTTCTTAGATCGTCCGATCACGCTATTCTTCTCAGGACGAGGTTCATCAGGCTGAAAGCCACGGACCATTTGTATAATGCCCTTGTCGTAAAAATTGATCGTTTCTTTTCCCAGCGTTTAGTCGATCGCGTTACGACCACGTGGAATCGCTGATTAAACGTGGAAACGTTAAATCGATCCATTAGCTTCTACTACTTAGCTAGTTGAGTTCTTTTAAAAATTTAGAAGCAAGTAGGGGCAGAATTTTGACGTAGTGTCGTTTTCCGTGGAAACGATGTGGTGCCATTTTTCTGGTAAACAGACTGAGGAGCGGGAGATTATAATAGAACGGAGCATCTCTGAATGATGGATTACGTTACACCGCACTTAGCAAAGTTGGGCTTGTTTCGAGGTAATTCGCAGATCTGCTGAGCAAGTTGGTGTAATTAAACGTGAACTCGAGTAGAATTAGGTCATCGTTCACGTGAAACCATAAATCTTGATGGCCGACCCGTCGAAATATCAATTTACATGCATTTCCCAATATAAAACATTCAATTTATAGCGCGCACCTTTATCGCAAAAACGTGAACGACATTTACGTTAAAAATTCGAACGGTGAAAACGTTCCTTTTTAGTGGCTCTGGTGTTCCTTTGACATCCCCACGAAAATTTGTTCTAACCCCAGGAAGAAATCGAAAAGTACATTGCGGAGATAATGAAAGAGGGTGGGGTAAGTCCGCGAGTTAGGGTTCCTTAAAATTTCTGATCATTTAAGTAGCTCAGCGTGATCTTCGTCAGAACCGAAGTTTCCAATTCCATTGAAAAGTTCGATTACTTTGAATCTAATACCGACTGGAGCTTCAGCGTAACTGGGAAAAGATTTATTGCGATCAGATAGCGTCTAACACGCGATCCTTGTACGATGGAGGTCTCCGTAAATACAGGAGACTCGAAGATTTCACGATCTTAATTATGAAATTACTCGTATTATGTAAAAAGCTACGGCTTTGTTAACCACAGATATTCTGTAGCTTACATAATAGCACGTATAATCTGGCCAACTATAATCGGAACAAAATCAACTGGCTGTTTCGTTTCTCGCCTCTTCAAATGAATTTTCCATTCAATGGATTAAATACCTCTGAACTGTCACTTCGTTTTGTTCAAACGATATCAAAACACCATTTCAATCGAATTGACCGTTTGAACGTGTTTTCTTTTAGGCATCCTGGAGACAATCCTTTCTACAGCAACATCGACAGCATGCCAGACATTCGGCCGCGCCGAAAGTCGGTGCCATTGGTCTCCGAGCTGGTATGTAATCGATTATCCATTAAACCCTCTAAACAACAACGTCCTAGCGCCTATGCATATCGATATGTTACACGTTCAGGTGACGCAGCGGTGTACATACCTGCATCACCTGAACCCTTTGTATTCGTGAAAGTTAACAAGCGTGGCGACGATGTCGTCCTCGTGATTGCTCGTCGTCGTCGTCCTTTTGGTTCATTGTCGCCATCGACGTCGTCGTCGTCGTCGTTATTGCCGTTATCGTTGTCTCGGTCATGGTCGTCGTCGCCGATAAATTTCACGAACTTCTTTCAAACCCGTGAAAGAAACTCTACTATCGAATTAATCAACTGGCTGACACGCTTCAATTTGAATACTTTTATGCGCGCTAGAACGATAATCGCGTAATGCAAATTGGCGGATTGTCTCGAAGACATCTGGAATTCACTTGGACCTTGATATGCATATGTAAATTCTAAAGACGAACCTTAGTTTCTGCATCGAGGGAAATTATCTCGTGCGCGAGCAATACTGTAACCACAAAAGTTCTACTCTCCCAAAAAGTCCAAGTGCTCCTTCGAAGGCCACCGTCGAGGCACCAAGACCCCTCCTATCGATCGCACGAAGGCCGTTACGTGTCGTGGAAATAATTTCCTAGATCGCCGCTCGCGATACTTCGAGATAACGTTTTATGGGAAAGCTTGCGGTTAAGGGGTCCGCGCGAGGCACTCTAATTTCCATTCTCAGCTAAATTAAGCGAGCCCCCGGAGTATTTTAAGTCACCACTCCAGATACACCTGTTGTTCAATTTTTAACACGGTTCCAGGGCCTGGATAATGTTTGTATTTCGAGTTTCCGTTGTTGCCGGGGGGGTTTCGTTTAAGTCGCTCCGATAATATCAAAGTCGCGGGAGTAAAGTTGCCCTATTAGGACCTATTTCCGAATCATGACTTTGCTGAGTTAATATCAGCAGAGTACTGTCAACTATTTTTTACACCGACTGGGCCAGTTTGAAGTTGACTGTAAACCATATTATTTCCATTTCCTTGAGAACCAGGGGGTAGCAATATCGCAGACCTTTTGCCATTCAATTATTTTTCTAAACATAAATGCCTTTGTAACCTCCGCGCGTTGCTTGATATCGTCGAATTCCTCCCGAATTCAACGCTGCGGTGCAAATTAAATTTCAATTATCCATTTATTCCGCCGCAATCATTTTTGATACAAACAACCTGTCAGTAACTTCAATACAGAACCGTTTCGAGTGCACTTTTAACCCAGCATCGTATTCGATTTCCTCCACTTGGTTGCTCCAGACTGATATTGTCCGCAATCTAATTGAATTCCCCTCGCTGGTGCCGCGACCAAGCGTCGCCGTAATTTCCTCGAAAAAGCGTGTCAGTCATCGTTTATAATCGCGAAGGCGTTTATTGTTAAATTAGAAGTCGACGACCGCGACCGACACTGGACGAAGCTTCATGTGACCAGTGCTTAACTGTCCTGTCGGAGTGTGCTGTTCCTCCATTTTCCAACAACAAGATGTGCGATTCTATTTGTGTTTCTGTCGCAGACGGGGGAAACTCTGTCGCTCTGTGCAAAATCCTTTTCTCAGCGTGGATATCGTGCCCGAAATCGGTCGCAGCTTACTCTGTCAACCCACGCCCACCCCTATGAACCCTTTGTTTCCCCATCGACTAGTTTCGCTGCACTTTGCCCGTGTACCCCGTCGAGGAAATCGACCACGAATTCTTTCGAACGTGTCCCCCAGCTTTCCCGACCCAGCTCGATCCCCGCTAGACGACGACGTCGAACAATCGAGCCTGTTCTGTCGCGAGATCGATACCTGTCTGTTGTGCCGTTCGAGGCACCTTCGAGAGACGACCCTTCGAAACGACTCCAACATGCGGAGTTTCAATACTTTAAGAAGTTGGACAGTCTTTGGGGAGAAGCGTAAAAGCGTCTCTCTCGAGGGTGGCTCGGTATCGAGCGGCCCTCCTCGTCGTGCAACCTGATTGCGTGTGTTGCGTTTCGGTGTTGCGTCGTTCTTTCGGCCACCCAAGGTTCTTCCAGATGGACGTTACGGACGATTTGATGGTAAATTGCTTGCTTGCTGTGCTTGAGGAAAGAAAAGACGCGACCGGCGGTCGAATCGACTTCTAAGAGTTCACGTGGGGCTCTATCGTTTTATAATCTTAATCTATACCCTTTGCACCGAGAGTAAACGTTTTTCAGATGGTAATTTTAATTCGTTATGTCTGGTGTAAAGGGGGTGGTTTAAGGGACTGGTACTGTCCCCAAGGGAGGAATTGGAGAATAGTTTGTTGAAAATTGATCGCAAATCGTCTGTGAACGATCCACTATTTGTATACTCCGTTCACTAGTGTTTTGCAGAGTATGCTCGTTCAACGTTACGAAACTCTCGACCGAAGATTCGGTCGCCGAGAACTTTATTTCCGCTCGAAGCCTTGGAAACGCGTCGCCCGATTCAAATTGGTTTGACGACACAATATTCGTCTCTTTCAATATCAATTATTTCATCTGCCTAACCCTCTAACCATTGAATTATCCGCGCGACTGTCGAGTTACCCCACTAGTCGAGTTGTCCCACTAATTTCCAAACGAACTTCACGAAAATACTGTTTTAAATATTCGCGGCATCCGTTTCAAGAAATTTCATCAATATCTACACTACGATTTAATTAATGACACAACGATCTATATCTATATACAGAGACAGCCGCCGAAAGGGAAAAATCGCAAACAGAGGTAGATAACCGGTTTTCGTTTGCATTTTCATTGGTATCGGATTACATACCTAGCTTTATATACGAAAATATTTGTGTCGCCAAGCCACAGTGGTATCGGCCCACGCGGAACAGACGGAATTTCCCGCGGATCGCGTGGAAACTCGATGAATCTCCCGCAGGACGATCGTCGATGCAACTTTCGCACCGCGAGAAACGAAAAATTCATTTATCGAGGAGTGCCCCAACCACCCACCCCTGCGTTCCCGACGGGTCGAGCGAAAAGCACTGGAAAAGCCACGATTTAAAAGTCGAATCGACGAGTGTTGGCCCTTCTGGGCGAAGTTTGTTTGACGCTCGATATTCGGCACAACGACGGCCAATCGGGGGCTCTTTCACCGAGCTCCCGCGCGAATGCCTTCTCTCCAGGGAGAATTTCAACGAGCGACCACATTAACTTACATGATTTTTTTCATACGTGCATTCTGGGCTCCGGCTCGATCTGCATTGCAGAAACGGACGTAGCGAATTCCCGGGGAAGTTTCACTGGCTGAGTGAATTTCGAGGCGGGCGGTTTCGGGCGGCTGGATTGCTTTCATTTCGGTCTTGTACTGGTGGAGTATATTGCTGTTAGTAGTAAACGCCATCGAGTACAAAGGGGTTGTGAATTTTTTGAAAAAAAAGAACTTTGCACGCGGTAGAATCGAGTCAATTTTCTTGCTTCGAAAATAGAGACAGTTTCTCCACGTGGAGTGTCCTGGAATCACTCGTTACGGAACGTAGAAAATGCCAAGGAATAAAGAAATAATTAATTGACACTAGAGTATCGATTCCGCTGGGAATTTTCTCACTTTCGCTGTAACAAATTACAAGTTCTTACGAAAAAGTGCAAGCTTCTGTTGCAACGATTCAGTGGCCTAGAAAGCCGCCTTAATCGCGGCAAAAAGCGAGCCTTCCGTGGGAAGCTTGAACGAAATTTTCTGTTACACACGCGGCGTAGCGTGTAACAGCAATTACGGTGCTACGGACGAAGTCGTATTTCAAAAAGCAGCCCGCTTACGTCACCTGCGCCCTTGCAGCATCGAAGTTCGCGTGCTCGGTTAACGACTTAAATGGAACTCTTAAGTACACCCCCGATCGCGTCCGTGGAGATTAAAAAAAAAAGTGTAGCATAAAAAGCGGAGACTCGTTGCAACCTTGTTTACCAATTTCCAGTGTTCCCCGTGTCTAACGTTTCGAAAAACGAAGGCTGAGAAAATTGCAATTAACACGACCAGGCACAACGCTGCCCCGCTAACAGAAATAAAATACAGGAGTTTGAAATACGCCGAGTTTGAAATGAGGAAAGCTCGCTACGCAATTGTGGGAGTTGCGATATTGCGTGATTACTTTCGAGTAACGCGCAAACTGGACGAGGCGCTTGAAACGGAGTTTTCAAAGTTAAACAAGCATTTCGCAGGTAAAAATACAGAGAAATGATTCCATTCACGCGAATATTTGCAAAGACCCTGGAAGTTTCTGCAGCCTAAATCATCCCCAAATAAATTTCCATAGAACGCTTCTAACACTCAACATCGATATCCCTAAAGTCATTTGAATGAGCAGAAAAAAATGAGCGAAGAAGATTCCTCGAAACAGCACGTGGAGAAGCACAGCGTCAAACGAAATCACGCCCAACAGGAAAGATCGATTTTCGCTCGACCCGTCGCGTATATGTTCTGTGTGAAGTCTAGTGCAACCGATACGAACGGACTTCCCTGAAATTACGTACGTTTCCCTTGACGAGGGATTGGAGGAGGATGAAATAATTCTCCGCGAAGGAAGCGTGGATGGCCACGGAATATTCACGAGGCCGGTTGTTCGTCACGCGAGCCACGACCGCTCCTCGAATCCCTCGCTTCTCAACCCCCCACGTTTAGAAGTCGACCCGTGTCTGTCACCCTGTATATGTTCGATGTGGACAATTTTTTTCTCTTGATTGTTGTGTACCGTAACCTTGGCCCTTGGTAACCCCGGCGTCCAAGTGCATTGTCCCGCGGTAATCGAACCGGAAACGAGACGCGGAGAATGGCGGAAGTTCGAGGATTTGCTGGATACAAAGGGGACCGGCATCGGCTGTTCCGCTTTCCTTAGATTTCTCGCGTTAATTCGCGGATGCGATTCTCCCTTCAGGAAGCACCGTGAGATCGACAGGGCGGAAGACCCGTATACGCTGTTGAACTCCGGTAATTTCCGGTTTGCGCGTTCACCGACCAGGAATAATATTCTGGGTCCGAGTGGGGGGTTTGCATTATCGAGTACGCGTCCGCGTACATTCGGGTGGAGCGTCGCTACCACCGCGGGCGAAGAAGAGACAGGCGATAACGTTTCGTTGCGTTGAAAGGGTAGTTTGCTCGCGAATCAACTGTTTCCTGACCAGGGAACAGCCAGATACCCAGAAGACTATTCCGTCCAGGTGGAACGCTTCACGTTCGCCCGCCTCTCGTTTCTCTAATCTCTTAATGTATCTGTTATCCGTAACGTGCAAAGCATTTAAAGAAACAATAGAATGAAAAAAAAAAAGAAAGAACTAACAACAAATGAGACACAAAGCGATACACGTACTAACCGGCATATAATGCCATTTTCTTTGTTTGTTCTCTGTGGCGCCCGTTGTTGTATCCACCTGAACACCTGAAAAAAACAAAACCACTCACTGAAAAAAACCTCTCAAAAAATCTCAAAAATTCTACCTCCAGGTCTTGAAGGTACTAATTCAATGCCTCCTTAACGAAGTTTAAGATAAAAAGGCTTGTTTGTGCGTGCGTAGCGCATGATTCGCTTCAGCAAACTCTGTTTCTCACGGTTTTACGTTTCGCTGGCTATTGCTTGCTCACACCTCCGTTTCTTTCGTTTCTCATTCGCACCAAATTTTACGTACTCCCTTTTACTCTTCACTTTCTCTTTCGCCCCCATTGTTCTCGGTATTTCCCTATAGTTTTCGTTTGCCCGGCAAGCGACACGCGCGAGCAACGCGATTACCACCCCTCCGGGACCCAGTTTCGGCTGGCGATATATTCGATTGCATTAGTCGCGCGTAATTCGCCGCTCTGGCGTATCGAAGGTTTTGTAATTGGGAGATTAAATCCACATTACCGGAGCTAAGCTTGTTTCGCGCGTCGCGTCGTGATAATCTTCGAACGCCACGCTGTTGCCACCTCGCCGCGGTAGATAACGAGGCATTACTGTAACTCGCGGAGGGGCAAGCACTTTACTCTATTTTGTTACGAAGAAAATTACGCGAAAAAATTCTGAAAGAAAAATACCACGTTGCTCTCGCTGTCCCTAATCTTTCGCTGGCGGAGGACGCCTTCGTATCTACGAACCCTCTCGAAGGAGTGGACCTTTTACACTAACGATTCGAATAACGTAAGCAGAGTTGAGATAAATCATTTCGAGGCCACGAGGAGTCCATCCTCTCGAGTGTGTTCGATACGTTCCACCGCTGATTTCATTCGGTATTTTAATCTTCTGAGTGTACCCGCACGTAAAACTGTTTGCCACTGCGTAGCGCATGATCACGTAGACAGAATACCGTAGTTAAATAGTGGGCGTAACGAACGTAGTTGATTATATCTAGACGACTGAAATCTCGCGTAGACATGACGATCCAACGACCGCTTCGCGAGCCGTCCACCTTCTCCTGCTCTCCCATTCTCTTTGGATACAGTAACCGTTGTTTTCTTCTACCTCTGCTGTTTTTCTTTTTGTCTCTGGTAAACGACGCCCCTCGTTCGAGGGGACGAGAATGGGACGGCAAACCGAGGTTGCGTGCGTCTAAGTTCTTTAGACCCGAGTTAAGTTGCGCTTTATCGACCGAGAAAGATGACGCAGGATTGTGGCGAGGATATATATATATATACCTGTTCCCTTTTGGGTTTTCCCTGGCTTTCGCGAGATGAAAGCACGCCGAATGGAGGTCTTACGAAGAGATCGAAGTGTGACGGTGCCCCGTGCGGAAACGCTTGACACACGGACACGCTTTTAAAGAGTGTAGAAAAGGGCTGGTTAGGAAAGGCGCGGTGGCGCCGGGCAGAATTAGTGCTCGGAGTTAGCGTCTGCCCCCATGGTGGCGAGACAGTAGCGCATGCACCGAGCACGGGGCACCGTGCATAATATCTTAATTGAAATCTAGCCAGCCGCAAATCCAATCGCGCCACACCTCTACCAGGCGCCATGGGCTAATTGGATTAGACTTTCTCCGTAGAGATTCGCCACTTCTATCTCGTTCTGCCTTTCACCGCCATACCGCCATTAATTTGTATCTCCCGCCCTTCCGTTACTCACCATCTGCCTCTTCACTCCCACTTTAAGTTCACCCCGTCCCGATTGCGCCCCGCCCCTGTCGCCTGTCCATCCCCTCGCGATCATTCCTTGTTTCCTCGTTTCGTTCTGACTGCCTTTCTCATCTCTCTTTCTTATTCTTTCGAGACGATGGTTTGTTTCACGCAGTTTCGCGAGCACTGACTCTGTTCCATCAGTGTCTATAGTATGTTTAATGCGGATAAGTGTTTTCGAAACAGAGACACGAATCCGTATTTCAGCGGAGCTTCTCGATCTTGACGTTCCCGGACGGTCCGACGAACCATTGTTTGCCTTTCGCTTGCAATTCGATAGTGTCTCGATTGAGTCGTGCTTTAATGGAATTTAAGGAAACATCGAGGGAAACGTCACGATGCAATGAAGATCGAGAAGCTTAGCCTCTGTCCGCCATAAAATGCTCGAAGCACGGCTTTACAACAAGCCAATGTAAATAAAACACGTCTCATCGTGTCTGTACATAGTATCTGTAATAGTATCTGTAAATAAAAACGCAGCCACGACAAATATATTTGGCATAGAATCGCACCGCAGGCATTCCGATCGCCGCGGAAATTCGCACTCTACGTTCGGAGATGTTGGAGAACGGGGAATGATATATGCCAAATGTAATTCTCGATGTGACATTTCACGCGATTTGTTTTTTAATCGATCCGTCACTATTCATCGGCAATTTTTGCAAGTAGCTGTGTTTCCAAGTGGCGTCGATCATAGTAAACAGCTATGCATTTTCTTATGATTCTGTCGTTTTACAATCTCTATGTCGACAAGAATCTATTCGTACATCTTGTAAATTTACATTAAAAAGTCACTTCGTGTCCTTTCGTCCCCACAAACCGTTCTGTCTTCGTTTATTTTCTTCGCCTCCCCCATCATCGTCATCTTTATCTTCTTCGTTTCCTCCCACACCTCCCCCACCCCCTTTCAGTTTCTCTCTTCCTGCTCTTTATCTCTGTCTACATAATAGAGAGACTGGAAGGCATTGTCCCGGAATCAGATGAGCATTAATCTCTATCTTTTCACAGACAATGGCGGTGACGAAGAGGAACGCGGCTGGTCTAACATCGGCGGTGCCAAGGGCAACGCTGAACGACGAGGACTTGGTAAGAATTCGTCCTTTAGCCATTATCATCCTTTCAGGCATCATCGTCATCCCTCGTGTCGTCTATTTAAACGAACCGACAAGAATCTTTGTCGTCGGTGATCAACGACTTAAGAATCGAGCGTGTCATTATCCGCGCGGAAAAACGATCATGCGATAACAGATATCCACTTTATTAATTGCAACTCGGTAAGCTCTCTGTAAATCAAGCTCGAAGAGATAAAGAACTGGAATCCTCCGGCGCGGCTACGATGTCCGCTATGTTTCTTTGTGAGATTCGCCAAGAAGCGCGGGGCGAGCGTACAATTGTCGATCGTTTTTCATCGCGGACCGCGTCAAAGAAGCCCTTATCGGAACGGACCGTAGACACGAGTGTCGCAAACGGGGCGCAGAATCGATAGAATCAATTGCCGGCGTGGTTCGGAGCGCCGTTCGGTACCTGTTTCGCCAGGCTTGTCCCGATGGCGGCGTTAAACAGCGTTTCCCGCGCGAAACCGGGGCGTTAAATTGAAATTAAAGGGAGGCTTCCTCGTGGCCGAGAATTTTAATATCCGACGGCGAACTTCATTAGAGAAATCTTGATGGCCAATTTTCGTCTGGCGGCCCGCGAGATAGCGGGCAACTCGACGGAGCGCGGCCGTCTCGATTTCGATAAGACGGGTGGGGGGGGGGGGGGGGCAGGTTTCTCGGCGCCGATTGGAAGATCGCGAGGGAACGATAGAGGGCCACGATACCTTCTCGAAGGACGAGTATCGTTGCGACTCGATAACGTGAAAATGCGTGGTAATCGAAGTATAGGAAAAAGCATGCGATGCGATTGGCTTAAGCAGCGAGTCTGGTATCATTCGTTATCGAGTTCTCGAGATTCAGAGATGTCCCCGTCTTCTTGGAGCAAGCTAAATGTGTAAAATGTACCGCGGAAGCTAATGTGAATCGTGAAACTCTGTAGGTTTAAGCCAGTCACATCGCGCGAATACGATAATACGAGGGAACCGGAGTTTCAATTTTAGAAAGAAGAGTAAAAGCAGAAGTATGAGGAAAGATTCTGTTCGTAGCCGACGCGACGATGACGATATCAGGCGGAAACTCGGCTTCGCGTAGTCGCCTACGTTGCGGTCTACGGTGAAACGTGAATTTATCATGATTGAAATAAACTCCGTAGCGGGTTAGGCGTTCAGTCGAGATTCAGGGGCCCGTTTCAGGATAGCTGCTAAAGACATTTACGCGCATCTCTAAAACGTCATGTGTCATGTAACTTTAAGCTGCCACACGCAGTGAAGGCCCTCCGTGGAGCTGAACTTTAACCTCTGATAACTTTTTTTTTCTTTTCACATGAACTGTGCTGCATTTTATCCTCATTTCCGCGCTATTTTCTTTCACGTAAGTGTGGCCCAACCTATCTCTCTGCCTCTCTCTCTCTCTCTCTATCTCTATCTCTATCTCTAACTCTCTTTTCCTTTCTTTCAAACTTTCTCTACTACCTCTAAACTCTGTCTACTGCCTTTCTTTGCCTCTCTATCTTTCTCTCTCTCTTTCTCTCTCTCTCTCTCTCTCTCTCTCTCTCTCTCTCTCTCTCTCTCTCTCTCTCTCTCTCTCTCTCTATCTTTCTCCCTCTCTCTCTCTTATCTATCTCTATTTTTTCTCTAACTCTTCTCTATCTCTATCTCTATCTCTATCTCTATCTCTATTTCCGTTTGATCACGTTCTGTGACACTGAGAAAAGCAACGTTCGTAGCGAACCTAGATACGAGTCGTTTCTTCTAGCGGCTAGGGTGAACGTCATGCGTATTTGCATAAGTACCTGTACAGATCCGTCGCGAGAATTGCTATACGCGAGCGTAGTAGTCCGTGCAGTACGCACGGTCGCGATATGTGCGCGTGTGTGTGCGCCTGTGTGTATATGGGTCACGTATAGGAATCCGTGGATATGAGATGCTACAGTGGTCATGTAAACCGGGTTGTAATTAGGCTAGTGCTAGGACTCACCGATCCCCGTTCGTGTTCACGGATGTTCCTCGTGCGGATACCGCTGACGGCAGAGCCGACTGTCGTCCGCCCGCGGATGGAACTGTGATCGCTTGAATTGTAAAAAAGATCCGACGCACGTGAGCTGTGTTACAGTGCAGCGATTTCCTGTCAACTGTGAAGTGTTAAATATGGCCACGAGATTGCGGAAGTACCTGGGCAGGTACTTCGCGTGTGTTCCCTTCGAATGAAACATAAAAACAGCTTTAAATTTACGCTGTTGACAGCGCTATAAATCAAACACTGTAGCAACGTTGGCGCGTGCCGCGATTACACCTTCCATTTCCTATTACGCGGCTGAAACGTTGTTTGCATTTGTAAACGCGTGCGCTTTAACAGTCGCGCGAGACTGACGGGAGAATGGAGAACAGGCGAAAAAGAAGCGAGAAGAATGAGGAACATCCTGA
Organism: Andrena dorsata; assembly: GCA_929108735.1. Lineage (NCBI taxonomy): Eukaryota > Metazoa > Arthropoda > Insecta > Hymenoptera > Andrenidae > Andrena > Andrena dorsata. The sequence continues at coordinate 75,790,052 of OV815488.1, read as the reverse complement.
AGTCACGGGCACCCCTATAGTGCTTTTTAGCGGATCGATGCTTTTACATACCTTGCAGAGCGACCCCCAATAGTTACGACATCTAGAGAACGTGTTCTGTCTTCCTGTCTGTCTATCTATCTCTCTTCTTCTCTATCTTTCGAAGATCCCCGATGCCTTCGAACAAAAACAGGGGGATCGAACGGAAGCAAGGATATTCGTTGAGTCGATAGGAAAAGTACTGTTTTCCGTGGGGGAAATGCCGGAATGAAATTCCCCGCTTCGATCATCCGACGGGAAGTCCTTTCGAAGTGTCGATACGAGAGAAAGCTAAAAATCCAGTGAAAAAGAACCGGGGCGAAGGATCGTCGAGTGCTGCGGGGCCAACGATCCCGTATCCGCGAGACACGAGAGAATGAATCCTGCAACCCCGAGGAGCCCCGTGCCGTTCCTTCGAATAAACCTTTTTGAACCATCTCTGCACGGTTCCTCCGGACCTGTCGCGCTGGCTGTGCACCTAAAATATTCAAACATAAAGCGCAACTGCAATAGGGAAATCGAGAGTCCAATATTCTCGCGCTCGTTGCTCGACCTTCTTCCTAGCGGCCCTCGATTTTATGCGATCGAACAGTGGCATTTCCAAAACCAAAAGCATGGAATATTTTTAGAATCCTTCCGGAAGAGTTACGAGGCAACGCTTCTCTGATTCCCTTCGACACTATTCTAAAGCTGAACAACGTTCACGCGATCAATCCCATTCTGCCAATTCTACTTTCAATTAAATCATTAGTTCCTTTCGCGAGGGTCAATTATCAGATCGTACGCCTTGCTATCTCCAGTTCTATCACGTTTAGGAACGTTCGGGTTGAATATTCTTCAGGGTAGAAGAAGTAGGTGTACAAATAGATTCCAGAGAAACTGTTTCGCGGAATAAATAAGTAGTTTCCGTAGACTAAATAGTAGTAGAAGAGTGCGTAAATAGCACAGCCAGCGCAAACGGTTGACAAACGCAAACACAGATTCGGGGCGGTTAAAGGATTAGCCCTCTCGTTTGGCTTCTGCAACGCGAATGTCGTTGGGTGCCTCCTCCTCGTTAGAGGATATTCGAAAGGACGCCAGCCGCGGTACCAACGCGATCCCAGGCATCGTATTTCGAACGGAGATCCTTGCGAATCTCGCACGCGACTGAACACCCACCCAGAAGTCCCCCCACCCCTGTTTAATCTGTGTACACACAGGATTGCGTATGTAATTAGGTCTCGCAGGCACCAACGCTCCCGGCACGTTATGATTCTGTGCGTAATTATGTAAATTGCGAGTGCTAGAGTGTCGTTAGAGCGATTGATTGCGTGTACGAGTACGATTGAACGTCCTGCAAGACGATGGCCTGTTTGATACTGCATGAGACCAAGAGAAAGTAAGTGTCGCGGGACGAGTCCGTTGATGAATGACGGGAGTGACGAAGATTTAACTGGTCGAGAAAACAGACGTGGCATGGAATAATAGATACATTCGAATTCCTTAACGCAGTTCAGATTTAGGGCGGCGAAATGTTGAATATTGGAAGATCCTTCGATCATTTTCTGCCACCTCTGCGTTCTCGGTGGAGTGACTGGAATGGCGACACCTCGGCTCTCTGTTTCAGCAAACCAATTCTAGATAACAAAATTGCGATCGATTTCCAAAAAGTATCTAAAGCACAGCTCGTCCTAAGCTTTCCATTCCCCGTAAATCAGGCCAACTTTTTATAGCCGTTCTTCTACAAAGATAAAGGAGCAACGGTGTTCGCAATATCGGTTCCTCGTTAGACCGAGTTGCGCGGGTGAAGCCGCTCGATCGAATTTTCAACGGCACTAGTCAAATCGCGATTGCTCGCCCCTTAGCCACTCCAGTTTCCTTTCTTTCCCGAGCTGTCAGTCGATCGAAGTGGAAACGCAGTTTCAGCGAGTTTATAGATGGAGGAGGATCAAGAGAGGTCTCCTGCTTCTCGCGCGAATCGCTCGGCGAGAACTCGGTGCTCGCCCCGAGAACGCGAAATGTCTCGTGGTCGTTGTTTTCAAGATCAACCGTTCCAGCAGTAAACAGCGGGCCGAGGTCGTTGAAATCGTGCGTCCATGAGTTCCCCAAGCCCGTTCCCCTGTCCCGTCCACTCGAACCTCTCGATTCTCTCGTTCTAACAACTCTGTGCAACGCTGAAACACCCGCAGAAGATGCACGTGTACAAGAAAACGCTGCAAGCAATGATCTACCCGATCTCCTCGACCACGCCGCACAAGTTCGTCACCTGGACAGCGACCTCGCCGACCTACTGCTACGAGTGCGAGGGTCTCCTCTGGGGCATCGCTCGACAAGGGGTGCGGTGCACCGAGTGCGGCGTCAAGTGCCACGAAAAGTGCAAGGACCTGCTCAACGCGGACTGCCTGCAGAGTGAGTAGCCGTCTCAAGTTTTCCCTCTTAAATCCTCAATTGACAATGGAGTCCTAGCGATCGGAATGGTTCTCTCAAAGTATAGAGAACCGATCACTTGGGCCACTCATTTCAGTTGTACTTAGCGTAGCCTTTAATTTATTACTGAAAGTTAGATAAAACCTAAAAAAAAGTTCGAAATAAATTGCACGGAAAATGGCACGTTAATTTGCCTGTGTTTGGGGAGATTACCGTAGGGCAGCGATAAAGGATTGCCTCCGGAGCCAACCGCAATCCTCCAAATTCATGCTCCCCCAACGCGAAAAGTCGAGAGCGCGATTTGCATACGGTGCAAACCACGGAAACATTAACTCGTCGCGAGCCCCGACGTTGATACGCGATAAAATTACACCCCACCCCCGCGAACTTAATTACCAGAAGCGTAATTAACGAGCGTGTCTAATGTCTGCCGCGTTGAACACACCCGCTGGCGATGGGCAGAAGCGTCCGAATTTCGCGAATGCCGCGAAATTTTCAAACCCCTACGTCAAGCTCTCGCAGCCTGCCTTCTAGAACGTCGTACGAATTTGCGGGACGGAACTTATTCGGGGATTAAGAGGACTAGGGTGGGAAGCTCTCGGCTCTAGGTTATAGCAAGTTGCAATTACGTTTCTGGTTCTCCCACGTCATCGAGCATGCTGTAGTTTTACTATGATATAGACGAGCAAACGACACTCCTGGTGGGCGAATAGAGTAAAACTTCGATAGTTGAGGGAAAAGCGTGAATGTATCGTGGTTGGTACTACTATGGAGGCAATTTACAAAATTTCCTCGTTTACGCCATCGATGAATGTCCCTATTAAGTCGGCGGGATTACGCGAGTCGTGAAACGATTGATTAGTCAAGCCGCGGGGATATTTCATGAAAAATAACCCCCAGTTCCTCGAAAAGCGCAACGCGTGAATGCATTTCGCGTTAATCACGCGATCAACGGGGGAATCGTTGGAAATCGAAAATTGGGTCCACGGTCGGTCGTTTGTTACTCGATGTTTGCTCGTCGAACAGTCGAGAATTGAATCGATAGATACGTACTCAGAGGGTGGATGGGAATGGTAATAACTCCAGTCGGGCGAAAAAATAACAGAACATCCGTCTCGCTGGAAAACTACACGGCGAGAGCGCTGCGAGAATCGATAGACGAAAGGCTAATTGGTCTCTAACATGAAGAGTTTTTACTACGATTAGGGTCGTCCGTTGAAACGTTGAATTAATTATTTGATCGGACGTAGAGGAGTGACTGTTCACGCGTGACAAATATGATTCACAGTTATTCAACGCGCAATCGATCACTCGAGGCAATTAATTTAGTAGTGTGAATATCTGGGAAGCAGGTACGCGAAGCGAAGATCGATTTATCGATGGAGATTCTTTTTCAGATCAAGCTTTCTGATACACGAGCGAATCTTCGGACTGTACGGACAATATCAGTCTCTCAATTAGATTCGATGCACATTGGTAATTCATCTTGAAAAGTGATAATTGATATATATGAAAAACGATGAGATACTATTTCAAAAGTGTTTAATTAACTGAGAACGAATGGATTCGTGCAGTGCATTACTCCTCGAGCAAAACAGGGGGATTTAACTGAGATAAATTTCATCTCGGGTTTCTCGTTTGTACAGACCGCGCATCCAATTGCTCACCAATTAATAACTAAGTAACACCGTTGCCGTAAGCAACAGGAAAGTAACTTCCTTGAACAACCTTCGCCTCGTTCGTTTTTTGCATCGTGGGTTTGCAGTTACGCGCGTGATTAAACAATCAACGTAGCCACCTACTTTTCCTCGAATAAAAAAGAAATAACTCAATTCAGCTTACTATTGCGAACAATAATATTTTCAACGGAGATTAGTAAAAAAAGCACCACTCCATTTCACATCTGCATATAAAACAACGTCGAAAGTCTAAATTTCCTAAAAACGTAAAATTCAAAAGGAACAAAAGAGCTGCTCTCATCGAAATAGGAAAAAATCTCCATCGACGCGGCAAAGCAAGGGCAACTTTCCCTCTGGTCCACAACAAACAGGGATTTTGTACGCGTCCCTTGTTCTCCCTGACGCCCAGCAGTCTGCTTTATCCTCGAGCTCGATCACTGTGGACCAGATCGCGTATATCCCCCGGCCAGAAATCCACCTCTCGCCAGTTTTCGCCCGGCGTTTGTACCAGTGTATGGCATCCAGCTGATCGGGTACGCGTAATTTCCGGTTTGTTAAAGCTGCGGCAACATTTTCGCGGCTGAATCTCGGCCGACGCGCGAAACGGCCACCAGCGGGCTTGCACCGGAAAATTAAAGCTCCTCGAATGTTCCGGCCGACGAAAGACGCAAAGGCCGCAACCCAGGCACGCGAACCGCACGGGGAAAAAGTTCAAAGAGCGCGTCTTTCGAGGCCGGGCGAGGCCTATTCAATGCGAGGCGCGCGGACCAGAGACGCAAAAACGGGTGGAGAAAGAGCGAGTTTCAGATAAAGCTGCGCAGGGGTATATTATTTCCCCGGTACGGTTCGCAGAATTGGTAAACGAGAAACGACTCTGTCTACCAGGAGTGCTGGGAGCTTTGAATGGCCCGCTTATTTTAGAATTTTAGCCCATTATTTGACGTTGAAACGACTTAGGCGGTGTACTCCGCGCTGTGTATGCGGCCTATCCCGATGGAAGTTGTTTTTTTAAGAGTTCCTGGTCTCAAATTTACATCCAGCTTCATTGCGTAATGAGCGATCTTCAATTATGTCTGAAAGACACAAATTAGTGTACCAAGTAGATAATAGAAGCCATTAAAAGCTGGAGAATTTCTTATGAAACGCGGAATGAATATACATGAATGTTTGCACATATACGTGGGCAGAAAATGATAGATTCGAAGACGTACCACTTGGTGCATCTTCGTGCCAATAAACGGAGCTGCATAAATGAAAGGGGACTATAAAGTAGCCCGCACTTGCCTCGGACAGTTTAAGAGTCTCTTGCGACAATAACAGAATTGCATAGAGGAGAAGCGTCGGCTCCAGAGGCAGAGCGTTTCATTATCCCCGTTCGAAGTTTCCGCCGGCCTTGGGGCCGGCCGTATTACGTGGCTGTAGCCGAGTTTTCATCGGACGCCTATTTCATTTCCCCAGGAGCGGCCGAGAAAAGCTCGAAGCACGGGGCCGAGGATAAGGCGAACAGCATAATCACGGCCATGAAGGAAAGAATGAAGCAGAGAGAGCGGGAAAAGCCGGAGATCTTCGAGCTGATCCGGTGAGTCCTTCTTACCGTGTCTTCTTCCTTCTTTTCTCCTCCTTTTTCTGTCGCAGCACAATCGACGCGCCGGGGAACACCGTCGATCGGCGGGTACGCACGATTTTCCAGGGGAGAGCGTGTCGATCTACCTCGAATCCATCTGGCAGGGTCGACGACCCCATCGTCGCCATTGCTTGCCCCATTCCTGTTAGTCGATGTTAACCGCCGAAACCTGTCCAGTATTCGATTCGATTCCAGTCCCACTTGGTTAGACTCGGCGGGACACAGTAATTCGCGATACACATGGATCGGAGCGGTTAGCAGGCGACAGACGAACACGTACGCCGTACCCTTTCTACCGCGCTGGAAAGTTTTTGCATTTGCATACATTACTTACGCCACGGCCGGGCACCTAAGGCTGGAAAATTCGCGCGCGCGCGCGAACACCGGGCTTCCGAGTGTGCCGGGACAGTGAAATACGGGGAAATTCAGGTTAGCCGGTCGTCGTAGAATAAAGACCCCGAGAGCCAGCCGTGATCCCCGACGATTTCACCCCGTGTTCTGTGCAGCGTCTTTTTCCGCGGCACATGGCGGTATTGGTAGAACGCGAACGAGGGGGAAACAAAAGAATTAAAAATATTTCTCCGCAGCAGCGTTTCGAGCTGTGGAAAAAGCGAATGCCTAATGCTCTTTTGTTCGCCCTACGGTTATGAAGGGGCAGAAATTATGCTTGGTGAGGCGGGGAATGCGGCTCGAGGTACGTGAAACAATTGGGGTAACTTAGTCTTCCAAGGCAGCGAACGACTACGGGAACGGGGGGGGGGGGGGGAAGTAATTTCGTCGTTGAGAGTGCCTACATTGAGATTCCTAAGAACAAAATTGGGTGAGAGGAATATTTTAGGTAAGACGGACTTACAACGCGGGGCTGGCAATTATTTGAACGTCGAGATTCGAGAATAAATTCACGCATTTGTTTCTGTCCCAATAAATCGCTTCCAAGATGAAGGAGGCGTGTATGGAGGCCTGATGACGACGAAACTCGGCGGATAGAATGCAAAATCCGAGGAGATCGTTAACGACAAAGCTCGGCGAAAAAATTCTAAAATCCGGTAGAAACTGAAACATAAGCAAGTAGTAATAACGAGAAAGAACGGCAGGTCGAAGTTTGCTCGTTAAAATTAATAGCCGTTCCCAGGGGCATTTTTATCAGATACAAATGGTCGTAAAATCATTTGCATTTTTATGGCTGCAGGTATACCTGTGGCTATTACGATTATTAGTATTATGCTCGAAACTGGGGAAGAAGTTCGCGATACTTTCCTTTGATATTATTGACCTAGTTAGACGCGCGACACTTCCTAATGTTACTGTAAAGTTGCCCATTCGATGCATTTCCACGTCGTAGTATGTCATATCCAAAAATCCATTTCAGTGGTGGAATGTCCCATAAATTCGAAACAGTTACAGTATTGCTTTGGTATCGATCAAGAATGAAATCCTGCCGCGTGCACGGAACAATCTTCAAACGCGCGTTCGGGGCGACATTTGCATAGCGCTAAATGATTCTCTGCATTCGGGTTAATTTCACGTATTCTGTAGCAACAGCGAGTGCTTCGACAAACTTGAAAGCCGAACGCGATCCGCGGCCCCGACAGTGCAGCAGATTCTAAAGGGTTCTAAGTAGATGCATAATCCTGATTGATCGAACTCTCCTTTACAAATCTGCATCATCTCCTTAGCACCGCTGCAAAGATTCGACAGGGAAATGCCTGGTGGATCTTCCGCTCAAGGAACATCCATTTATTTTACGCCCGTCAAGCAGCCGCTGCTGCCATAATTCCTGGCCGATAGTGGTTCAAAGGTAAATTATGGGCCACCAGAATAGAATATTAAGCTCTGCAGGTTGAATTACTGCTTTCAGCGAGCATAGGATCAAGGTGCGCGAACAGAAATTACAGGTAAATGTAATATTTTTTCTAGTTTATCGCGTTGCAAATCTATGAGTGATTCTGATCACGATTGATAATTAATTTGGTAGGTACTTTAAATATACCGTGACGTTTAACGTAAATTTTTCTCCACTGTTTTCCTTGCTATCACTTCTTTTCGTTTCAATTATCCTGCTTGTAACCTTTTAAGAAAGCATTTTGTCTTACATAAACTTTTACCGGTTTGTTCTACTTTTTCAAGATCAGTTTTGCTGCTTTGTCACGATACCTCGTTTCGTAGATGCAGAAGTTTCTTAGCTGCGCGTTATATTCATGACAAAGCTACATCGTAAGCGACAATCGCGATTTAGCAACGAGTCCTGCATTTTGCACACGTGCAGATGTGCTTTCTTACCTGGAAGGAACAGCTACAGTTCGCGTTGCAAATAATTTACATCGCTGCAGGTCGTTCCTAGAGATATATAACATATTCTACACTGAGATTCTAGTCCATGTTTAAACACGTCCATATATGCTACCGTTAGATATCGTGTAATTTATGATGCTTTTTACTTCTCCAAAAGTAGACCTTGATGCTTGTCTATCTGTACCACATTTTACGTACGTCGGGATCGATATAGCTTTCCCGAGAGAAGTATTTTTTATTCAAAAAACCGAAAACAAATTTGGAATATTCTGACGCACAACATCCATCAAAGTGGGCGAAATATTTTTTCTTTTACATGTGTTCTCTCAAATGCACGTCATTATCATATTTCTGAGTGTACCTACAGTTTACTTTGATGTAAAGCATACATACATGCATTTGCAAATGAATCAAATAGCTACCGCGTGTCGTTAAAATTGTCGTCCCTTCCATTTTAAAGCCCGAATATTCAATAGTGTATTTAATTGCAATAATGGCAGCAGCACGAAATCAGACAGGCACACGATAATTCACGGTTGGCTGTGACAGCAGCGGCGCATTAAAACGCGTGCTAATGGAGGAGGAATTAGCTTTATCCCAAATAATCGCGTCTAAAATGACACACTTCTTTATCTCCCGATCTAAGCTATTATTCCGCCGGGGCGTAAATGTAGGGTACCGTGTAAAAAAAGATCTCGTACCTTCTAGTTTCAAGCGACCCTCGTACCTCTTAAAGCGGCGCGATAAAAAAATGTGATACATTCACTCGTTAGAGTCCCACGTGGTACGTACGTGTGAAATATTTTACACGCGATAAAGGAGAAATGAGAATAAATACCCGAACGGCCGGTTTAAATTCGCTGGAATTTCGTTAACAAGAAAAGATAGCCACTACACTTGCGACTAACTTTATTACTACAAAAGCAACGCTTTCACTGATAAACCGAGCCATTACTCTCTCGCTTGTTTTATTATTTTCAGCGATACGCGGTCAAATTGTTTCATTACTCCAAGCAAGACAAGTATCTTCGCCGTTGAAAGTAATCGTTCAAGAGCGCATCGCTTTCTTCCAGAATATTCCACATCGTGTCGTTTTTATTTCTATCGTAGCGTCGATTAATTAAATGGTATCTATTTTTTAAGAGTATACAATGGTTCGAGGAACTCTATCAGCCGTGACAACTACTCTGAATTCGTAGGACCGAGTTAAACGTAGTAGTAGAACATCGATCAGACTCATTATTGGTTATTAAGTAATCAACGCTCGCGCATAGGTCGGAATTTGCAATTTCCGTGGCTGGTGGCTGGGAAAATGGCATGCTGCTCTAAAATCGCGGAGGTCTGTTTAACCCGCTGGAAACTTTCCTCGCGTATAAACTCGCTGGGTAATAATACTGCAATTGATCAGACTGATAATTCCACCGCGCGTTGCATAATCGATACGATACGGTCGTAATTGTGTCTTCACACGTTGAGAGATTATCAGAGATGCAGCTGCCTTCCAGCGGGCTATTACCGACGGTCCAACGCTCGTTAGTCGAGATTCCCTAATTACGTGAGACTGGGCTGAATTAATTAACGATATAGCGTAATCTGTGTTGGCAGATGTGATTCTTAACAAAAGACTTCGGAACAGCATCTTGTAAATTTCAGATTAATTCAATCAGAACAGCAGACTTTATAAGAAAGAGTTTGAACGACTTTTCTCTCGAGCATTCAACGACACGTCAATTTTATTCGAGCACCACCTTCGAATTGATTTAGCATTGCTCGTTGTATTTCCATCGCAAAGGTTGATAGTATCGAGACATCGCTCGTCCAAGCTGCAAGCGCGATCTCGAATCTCGATAAAAGCTACTAAGTGGTTGGGCTACAGATTAACGGGGATCAGGGTTAATTAATATTGCCTCGTCGCTCGAGAGATCGCCCGGTTGTCCGACCTGGTATCGCGAACGGAGGATCAATTGAATATCGATCAGTAGTCTAGCGTGTGCCGTTTGTTTCATTATAGGAACGCTCGATACTTTTTCATCAGGCAATAAATTAATGCAATCGCTGCCGCGATCGTTAGAACAAATCACCTGGGATTACGCTGGAAATTCTAGCGACTCCTAGTGTTTCTACCCTTTCCATCAAGCTTAGATCAACGCCAATACAAACGTAGAAGATACTCTACGTAAATTTGCCCAAAGGTCGATATGGCTTTGCCACAGAGTAATTAATATACAGCGATCCACGTACCTCGAGCAAAGTGCCAAAACCTCGCCGAAAACATCTCCCCTCGTGCACCGTTCGCCCGAACATCAAAGAGTATCGTTACGCGACCCACGAAGTGATCCAGACCGTGGAAAGCGAAATTGAAGAACCGTGCTCAGCACTGTCTCGGTGTACAACGGGACAATACGATCGGATAGCGATCTCTTTGACAGCGAAACGAACGGATGAAGGGGGCAAAGCAATGGCGACTGCTCGCGCCACGGTAAAAAGGTAGACGGGGGATGAACGGGCAACGTGGGTAACGATCCGAAAATCTTCCACCTCGCGCGAAGCCCGGATCTCGCCTTCCCCGGGGAGGTGAAAAATAATCGGCAACGTCTAGCTGCATCCCGGGTCGAATAACGACAGGGTGTGTTTTGGTACGCTGCCATCGAGCAATCAACGCCCTCGCCATAGGGCCCGGTCGATTACCAGGCGCGTTAATTACAAGGGCGTGTGTCCACAACGCTTGGAAAATATTCGTCAATGAACTATCGGGGTAGCTGCGGCGCGTGCTGACGAGCGACGCGACGTCGCCCTTGATTTATGTGGGACCGCGACGAGATATCGGCTTTTCGATAAACAGGGTTATTTATCAGCCGGAGAATTACGAGAAGGGCAAATTTTCGACGGTGGCACAGCGGGATAAATTGCACCCTGCTTGCTGTCTCTTTAAACGTCGCGCCCACTGAGTTATTTCTATTTGACGAGAAATCAAACGTCCGTCGAGGATGGTGCGAGGGTGGGGTACAGTACGTTACACCCCCCCGCCCCCGTTTCAATTTGGTCGGCGAATTTCGGGATCCGTTAGGCTGAACTGTTGGGCGTGTGATTATGCTCTGATCACCGGATCTTCGACCTGCCAGATGGAAGTTTAGAACTATGTTTCGTGGGGATGTGCACTGAGAGTCGCGTGCAATGTAAGCGAGTTGTAAGGGCTGTTTGCGGACCAGGATGATTAGAACCAGGCTGGTTTCAAATTTGCCATCTGGTTGTAGCGGGTGAATGGTTCCTTGTTACAAGGACGACGTCCAAAAGTTCGAGACGGTTTTAATGAACACTGCATATCGATCTGCCTGCATTCGCGAGAGACGGTTCGTGATAAGGATTATGAATTAAAAGTAGTATCTTTACGGTTGGAGGCGTGACGGTGACTGCAAGTTGACCTTCGTATTTAAAGTGGAACGTTATACTTATCTTTATACCGTCGAAGTTATACCTAATTCAGCAAGCTGACACAAACGCCTCGAATCAACCATTCTGATCTCGAAAATACATACACGGTTAGTATTTTAAACGACTTCCAGGTCACATGCAACGTTTCCACCTAAATATACAGAATCCCGTTTAAAAAGAGGAGACGAAATTATCCCTCAAGTCATCCGTCCGTCTCTATTTACGAACAAACTATTCCCAAGCATTTGGAGCGAACAGAGCTGGCAAAACGATTCGTTTACAGTCCCCGAAACACTATCGACAGTGAGAATAGAAACTAGGTGGCCCGCCAGCACCCCTTCACTCACAGAACTGCCCCGCGATGCAATTACAGGGGTCGGGAGAGGCGTGTTGCGTTGTACGCGGCTCTCTAATCGCGAAAGGAACGCGAAAGTGGGCAAGAAAGAGGACTAGAGGGAGCGCGGAAACGGATGTAGAGTCAAAACGAGTGTGTAATGGCGCGGCCGCGAGGAGCGCGTTCCGAGGGACGCGAGTGTAGCTATGAAAAAGAGGAAACAGGTAGGACGAGATATGTAGGCTTTTGGCGCAGCTCATGTGAAAGAAAGTCTCGTCGGAGTTTAGGTCAGTCTTCGGGATCGGCGAGGACGGACATACGGGTCACATGACGTCGGTGAAGCAGTCGGTTCTGGACGGTACCAGCAAGTGGTCCGCGAAGATCGCCATTACAGGTTTGTGGCCAGCTCGTTGTGCCCATCGGCCGTGGCCGGTTATGCAACCCCCCTCCTCCCCCCCCCCCCCCCACCCGTGCAACGAAACGATGATACGTGCAGCGCTCGATTTAACGTCTGTCTATCTATATACGATACATACGTATGTGTACCACCTATGTGCCTAAATGTATATATTGTTTCTATCATTTCTCTTATGTGGAACCGCGCGAGCCCCCTTTTGTTCTATTTCCCCGTACCGCCACCCCCGAGTCCCTTCACGTTCCACGTCCAACCGTTTTACTTTAACTACTTGCCTCTCATTGTTTCTTTACTGCGATCGTTTATTATTTCATCATACCGGGTATGACGCTCTGCCGGCTGCTGCTGTGTTGTACTGTCACACTGTGATATCTATTATTATATACTATATTATTGTATACTATATAATAATATTATTATAATCTATATTGTATAGCGATTTGGCTGTACCGTTTGTCGGAATGCACCCGTTCCTCGCATATGTGTGCATAGAGCTGCGCGCGGTTAGAAGAGTCCTGGAACGGGCGTCACGGGCCGTGGACAATCTTCTCCGAGCGCCTGTCGGCCAGCCTCCCCTTATCCCGCGAAACATTTTTCGTTCGTTTAACTTTTATTTCGCTCCGTACCGCTCTCGCTTCTCTACGTTTCTCGCTCTGCGGCTGTTCTTCCTCTTTTACACTGTCTGTCTTCTATCTGCTCTGTGTGCTCTGTTTTCTATCTTTATCTCTCCCCCCCTCTCTCACTCTCTCTCTCTCTCTCTCTCTCTCTCATTCTCTCTCTCTCTCTCTGTATTTCTCTTTCTATCTCCCTCTCTGGTACTGAACGCTGGTTATAGGGGAGAACGGCCACTGGGCAGGGAGGAAATTGTCCTAACCGTGAGGCTTCGGCCAGAATGCTACGTCTACCGACGGCGCGTATGTAGATTGCACTGTTCGCATCGGTGTGTGCCTCGCTACGCCGAAGTAATCTGAAGTTTCGCGGCAGATGCCCGGTGAAAGCAACGGTGTGTGTAGAGAAATTACGATTGCACGCGGTAATGGTAACGATGAAAACGATGCACTCGCGCTGTATGCCGTGCTGATGAACGGGGTAGACAAGGTATTCGTTTCCTCCCGGGGCGACCGGTAACTAGCGCTGTTTCGTGACGTAGGATTATAGTCGTTGGGAGAAAGTAGTGGTAGAGAGGTCACGGGAATTCGAAACACCAGCAAATACACACACGGCAGCAGATTGATCTCGATGAGAATAGGTAGGGTGCCCCGTGATGAGTGGCGCAATTGGGCAGCGGTTCGCTCCTCGCGAACAAATAAATGGAAAATTGGTACAGTGGATCGTTGCGGCGCGAGATCTTATTTAACCGAATCACTCGTGCGCTTCCCGTCCGCCCAACACATTTTCGATTTATCCCGCGCCACTCATTGCGGCGGCGCACAGTGGGGCAAAGTGACGAAGTTTGTTTCAAAATCAAGGAACTTTTGATAGAAATGAAATAGAGCGATGATTTTTTTTTTAAATTACAGCTGAAAGATTGCGGAATATGGGGAAATTGGAGAGATTACGGTATGAACGTTTTTTAACTTTGAAAATCTGTGCTAAACTTGAAATCGATTTTTTCCAAAATCCTGAGGTAGTAGAGAAATTTTGCGAACGGATTTGAAATCAGCGGACAAAATCTACAGGAAATGATGTACAACATGTAATGAAAAAAATCTAACCATACATGGTATTGGATAATCACAATTTTGTTGTAATATTTCAAGTTTAACACAGATTTTCAAAGTTAAAAACCGTTCGTACCATAATTTCTTTAATTTTCCCTTATTCTGCAATCTTTCAACTTTAATTTAAAAAAAATCATCGCTCTATCACATTTCTATCAAAAGTCCTTTGATTTTGAAACAAACTTCGTCACTTTGCCCCACTGTGCGGCCCGCGCATCTATATTGATAAAAACAGAACAATGCAAAATCCAGGCACAGCATTCAATGAATACTCTATACACACACGGCAGCGATATACAGAGCAACATATTTTACATACAAGGGAGTCATACCTACCATGTGACGAACGGGTGCATACTTTTCACACGTCATCACCTCTGAACACAACCTAGACCCGTGCATCCTACCCAATTACTCTGCCGCCTCCGTCGAACATCGTCTACACAGGCGCGCTGGCCACCCATACACCCGTGTCGCTGTTGTATACGTGTCACCTCCCATAATTTACATTCGTCTCCGGGTGCAACGATACATCGCGGTCCATTAGCGCGCGGAATTAATTGGACATTTCCAGGCCGTTCGCCTCACCTCGTGCTAACCCAGCATCGCTCACTCCCATTTTCGTCTTTCGGTTTCGGCCATGGTAATTTCACGGCTCCGGCTCCCGCGCCGATACGTTTCCAACGGGATCGATCACATTCCCCCGTGATCCGCAATTCGGCAAGCACGAGGGACGTCGCGATGTGGGCGAGAAGAGGGAATACCATCTCGAGAGGAGCGATACCGTGGAACAAGTAGCCCCCAGCATTCTGATTCTTCAAGAGTTCCTTCACGCCCCCCTTTCCCTACGTGTCTTCATCATGGCCGTTTAGAACCTCCACCCACCCCGCCACATCCCCCTCGATAGAATGTAAATGTCGTAATTTTGGATCGATGGCACAGAAGGTTCGTATGCAAAATTTTGTACGGAACGAAGAAGAAGCTGGCTGTTACCCTCGAAGCTGATTCCCATTCAGATTCTTCATGCCTCGGCTAGCAATCAGGGGAAATCCGTTGCGTTTGCAACGGTTTCTGGTATTAATTCGGTACAACGCTCTGCACGATATTGTATATAATTAATGGTACACCTAGTAGTACACAATCTACCGCGTGTAACGTTCTCCATTCCTCAACGACACCGTTTACAAAAGTCGATCGTGAAACCGCCGTCCAATCCTCGGGTACAAAGTACCGCGATAAGCCCCTATACGCCACCGAGCGTCGCAGATTGCAGATCAGTGATAAAAAGGGGAGCATTACTCATCGAGCGATCAAACGATCTCGATTAGGAAACACGAGCCACAGATCGTCCTACTATCCTGGATCGTTGTAATTACGGGGCTTCGGGCTAAAGGGACCCTTTAGTCGTTAGACCCCGATCAATTTGCGTTAAACCATCCCGCTAGGTGTACTCTTACACGTGTACTCGCGCTAGATGATCTAGTGCCCGCAAGTCTCATCAGCCGAGTCGCACGATCATCTGATCGAGCGATCAGCATCGATCGATAGCCTTCATCGCGACATTCCCTCGGCATCTTACTTCATGCATCGATAAAACGTAGACCGCTAGAGAGCCGAGAAACTTCGATCATCGCTAGCAGCCCTCAGCATCGCTAGAAGCAGTCACGACCAATCGTAATCCGACCACAGTTCGTCGAAATTGGAAACAAAATCGTATTCAGTCCTGAAATTGGCCAAAAACTGGAACGTCACGGAGTGGAGTTAGTTAAGGCTGTGCGAGCACGTATCAGTTCCGGTATAGTTCAGTGGCGTCAGTGCGAGCGGTAGGAAATATCGTTTCCCCGTTTTGGATTCACACTTGTCCGTGTCAGTTACCGATACTGAGGCAAATAGACCGTTGACGCTGACGCCACTGAACCGTCACGGAACTCGCATGTGTGCGTGGATATCAAAAGAGCTTTCGTTCGCTGAATCGTTGGTATCGTCGCCTGTGCTTCTTCCACGCGTACGCGTGCAGCCGACTGTCGTGCGGTTGTCCATCACGCGAAGTGGCCCACCCTCTGCTCCGGAGGAATTCAATCGAAAGTCCATTAAGGTCACACGGCAACTTGTTGTGGCTCCCTTGGTATATCACCCCAGCCATTGTCAAAGCTAAGCCGTGCTGGATCGTGAGCCAGCGCCTAACCAGCGTCCTCGATGTTGCGGCAACGTATACCGAAAGCGTTGCGCCAGCCAGCCGTGATGCATGGCAGGGTTTGTTGCACGCAAGCTCGGCAAAATTCCGTTATCCATCATCTATTAGGTCTTTCATCGATTCGTACGTCCACTGCGTTCTCGGTCGTTCATAATTCGAAGCGTGTAATGGGATTGCATCGAGGGTCGAATAGTTTTTATCTTTAAAATGACTAAGGTGCAGATTTAGGATGAACCTTTTTCCAGATGAAGTCGTAGAAGGGACTGTTCCCTAAAGAATATCTAGAAAATGGATGCTGTCGTTGACCTGTCGAGGTAAAGACACTCGGCGCGGTTCTTATTCGGTACATTAGACGCGTGAGAGTTCAGCCAGCACCATGGAGCATGTGGCCCAAGGTTCACAGCCGCTCGAGCGAAACGCGTAAAGTTTCCCGGGTACCTGTAACATCCAAGTTCTTCCTGGAAGCTTTTCGGAAGCAATACCTGTCCGGGAAGCTCGGTGGAAATTGTAATTCACGAAACTGTCCTCGTACGTCCCAAGGAATCCAGCGTACCTTGGACTACTTCCGTTCGTACGACCCGTTAACTTGTCGTAGCTAAAACCGGTGATGGAAGAAACGAATTACCTTTCGTACGTTCTGTGCCATGTTCGTGACTGTCGCTGAAAAAAAAAAACTGACCTACATGTTTTGGGTGCAGTTGGGGCGAGAAAATGGTGGTGCCCGGTTGAGTGAATCTCGTTACGTGTTTTTTCTGCGTCGAAGTGGCCTAGGTTTTGTTCCAGCAACTGGTAAGAGAGAAACTTGCAGAATGTAATTAAGGGATGTACCTCTCTAGCGTTGTTCTTGCAACAGCAATAGAGTCTCCTTAGTACAGAGTTAGAAAGACCGAAGAACAGCAGTGCTATCCCTCGCAACAGATGCCTCGTTGATTGCCTCTATTTATCTATCGCTGATCCACTTAATCAACTTGTCCGCAGAAAGGCGCTACTTTCGCCAACTTGCAGTTATTGTAGAGCGCGACCGGAGGGTTCGAGGTTGGCAATGAGCCATAGCCACGGAGCAACAAGTTTTCTTATTTCGGTCTGACGAGCAGAGGGGGGTCTGAACGAAGCGATGCTAATTCTATCGCCGCGAGGATTAACAGGTGGCGTGAGGATTACACGCGGGGGTGGTAGTGGGAGTTCGATGCGTCGCCATCGACCGAGCTTCCAAGTGCAGACCAGAACAGCAGCGTAGAATATGCAAAGCAACGGGGCGTGCAGATTAACTCCGCCGAATGAACCGCTGCTGGCACGGTGTTGTGATTCAAAGGGAATTGGTATCGCGACATTGCTGGCGGTTCCTCCGCCGTGCATTCGAACGTATGACCGAGCAAGGGTTGCCACGACTTCGCTTCAAATATTTGTTACGGTCGCTTCCATTCATCTTGACGTGCGAGCGTCTCATTTTCCAGGAAACGCCACCCCCACGCTCACCTGAGACTCCAGTTTCGTCGTGCTTTTCGTGCTCGCGAGTGTTCGTGTGCTCGCGTTACCCAGGAATACACGTTGCCTCCACGAAGATGCTCTCACATTATTTACCGCGCAATTGTTCGGTCGGACGTGGGTTCTGTCCCTGAGTCCAGCCAGAAACGTTCTCATCGCGGATGCTCGACATTTTTCCATCGCAAACCCTCGTTCTCGTCCAACGACACGAGGTGTTACAATTCTCTGTTCTTGTCGCTTTCATCCCTCCCACGTTCCCCGCGGACAAGCCAACGATTCATCGGTCCATCGAATTCACCCCGCTGGCAAGACAACTCGTGATCGCTAACGAGAAAAAGAGCGGCTGCCCTCCAGTGCGCGTTCATCACACGGCGAAATTATCGAGCGATTACAGAGGACGCTTCGCTTTCGCGATTGCGTCGAGTCATTTTGCCGAATAATTAGCCGGCCCACCTAACACATCATCCCCTGCTAATCCGCGCTGAATCGCCACCGCTGCTGGATGACGTTCAATGACTTTCGACGAACTCCGCCACGAGACAGTCCTACCACGTCCTTCGGTGGCCTCTGTATGGTACCCCCGCGTTGTTGAACGAGCTGCTGCCACGGGCTTGGAAGTTTTCACGATTTAGAGCGATCGAGGAGGATCGAGGGTTTTGGTACGAGAGGTTGTCGAAGGACGATCCGATGACGAGGACATTGTCTTGTTTTCAGCACGACGTTTACAGTCGACCCGGACACGCACATAGACAGCCTCGAGCAGGCTGAACAGATCGTCCTTGAGGGTACCAGCAAGTGGTCCTGCAAGATCGCCATCACAGGTGACACGATACTGATACCTTAGACAGTTAAGAGTTTCTCCACCACGTGGCCAACCGTACCGTGAACGAGCACGGGCCCTTTGCCCAGTCAAATTTCATTATACACGCGTACACACGCTTTTTTGGTACACGGGACCACGGAGCAGACTCTGCCGTGCAACCGGGGAACCTGGGTGAGCCGTTGGCATTGTTGCTCGGCACTTGTCGGACCTTTCCTTCCTTTCCTGTTGCTGTCCCATTTTTGCGTGTATCTAACTTCACAACCACAGTGTTTTTAACTTTACAGTTCTTTTCAAGCATTACCAAAGCTGGTAAATCGTAGACATTTGACATCTGATGTAGCGTCACTGTTTTCATATTCGACTATGTAGCTTTACTACTCAGCTTCGCCCGAAATTTACATTCTGATTTTATAAAAAAAATTGATTTATTTTTTTCTGAAAATGGTCAAGCTAACCTGGATTAGCTTTTTAAGCGACAGACAAACTTTCTGTTTTATATATTAAGATTTGGAATCCTTCTGGAAACATCAACCATGAAGAGAGCTCGATCGCTATTTTCTACACATTTTACAATCAGAAGCCTTGCAGTCTAAGTTTCTAGATCTGTTAAATTCATTTCTCACCTCATTCAGCGATTCCTGCGGCTCCTTTAACGACAGCTGCCGAACACTCGCGCCAACCAGAGGCCTCCACGTATCCCGGCCAAAAAGGAGTCGAAGTTTTTCTATCCATTAAGGCACGAACTCACGTCTCGGAAGGTTTCATGTCTT
The DNA here is from genome assembly GCA_929108735.1 of Andrena dorsata. Lineage (NCBI taxonomy): Eukaryota > Metazoa > Arthropoda > Insecta > Hymenoptera > Andrenidae > Andrena > Andrena dorsata. Next base: position 75,770,859 of record OV815488.1, on the reverse strand, counting down.
TCTGCGCACGATTTTTGATCAGATCAGACGGAAAACTCTTGGCCACGAGCAGCGATCCGTATCGATCGGGATGTATTGTGCCTGATGGCCTAACTCGTGTACTCTGCATCCGAACGGGCGCGAAACTTTGAGAAACTATCCCTCAGCACGTGCAATTTGCAAGGAAAACTTCGGAGATCGATGAGACATTTACCGGTATTGGTCGTCGTGCGAGTCTCCGAACAACTTGGGACACTTCTCGATTGTTTTCCACCCCCGCGGTACCGCCGTTCGTTCTCGTTAACGGTGTTGCAACGCGACGTATAGTCAACATATAATTCCATTTGGACCATTCCACCGGGAAAGCAAAAAGCACACAGCACAGCGAAAGTTTGTTTTTAAATATTTAAAGTACAAATAGTGCGCTGGGAGAATGTAACAAGTGTAAACTGTACTTTTCGCTTTAGCCGTTCGAATAAATAGAAATGGCTTCGCATCGATATAGGGTAGAGGAATCAATTACTGTGCCCTGTTTCAGGCCTTCCAGAGTTTTCGCTAGTAAAAATAACTTTAGTAATATAATTGAGCTTCTTAAGAGCTTAACGATAAATTTCAATGCTTCATTTATCGATATAAATTTTCCCATGAAACAAATATCAAATCCTCTTTGATTATTATTAAACATAAAAAAAAGGTCTGGAGTCAGTTACTGCGTGCCTATAATCTCCAAATATCAGTTCATGTGCTTCCTTCTCCAATAATGTACTGCATTTATTGTGCTCCCTCCCCGAATACTCAGCCTCAATACTGTGCAAAATAAAAATTTAATATTCAACATACATTAATCAATTTTAGTAGCGATAATATTGATAATAATTTAATTAAAAGAAATAAATGTGAATACACTTTCCATATTTATAGTTCTTTTCTTTAAACATATGACGGAGATGTGCTAGAGATTTTGTTTAACACGTGGTAAAGCGTGAGTGTAAGCAGCACAGTAACAAATGCATCGAGCGAAAACCAGTCCCGTTATTATGCACAGTAAATGACACTACTTCCAAATTGGTTTCAATTGCTGAATTTATTGAATATAAAAACCAAAATCCAGAAGATAATCGCCATTTTGTTTTTTCGTAATCTATATACGTTTTACTGATATAATTAACGTCTGATATCTTACCTGGAACGGTTTATTTTACTAAATATTGACCTTCATTTGTTCAGTACTTTCTTAAGCATTTTCATAAATTTTACGGAAACTTTCTCAAGTTCATTATCAAAAAATTGAGATAATTTTTTTAATATTTTACGAACTTTGTCTGTTACGTCTTTAATTTTAACAAATAAATAATTAACTAAATGTCAATAAAACAGTTTAATATCTCTTATTCGATAAATATCAAATTAATTATGCTTGAAAATAAACTAGAGGCAGAAGTAATTGGCTCCTCTACCTTACTGGGGCCATTTTTTGCTTTAATTTTTCGTAACAATAGGGAGAAAAATAGGAACGCGCAATGCATAGGTACAAGAGAAATGGTTCCGTGGAAAATGCAGAAATATATGTATATGACGTCTCGCCGAATGAAATCCATTTGCGGGTTGCAAAACGGCCGACCAAAAAAAGCCACCGCGGTCGGTGTGAACCTGTGTTTGAACAGTTCGATTATCGTCCTGCGTGTGTAAAGGTCGTGTTCTATGGAATGACAAACGCCAAAAATGGCTTTATTTTCTCCGACCTCGGGCGGCGGCGAAAATCCACTACAGGGGGAATTATTGACGCATCGGAGCATTGATATTCGAAGTGGATTTTTGGAAAAGGATTATCTGGGCAAACAGAAATTGGTGAAACGAAAACATTATATGATATGATCTCATAAAGGCACGAAAGTAATTCGGATATAAAACAATCATTTGCACAATTCGTGGGAAAAATAATTAAAATGTTTGAAGACTAACGATCAAAGACAGTTTTCACGATACAGACACAAAAACGTGGATACGATTCAAAAGAAGATCAAAGAAAATAGTCAGCACGCGGATCAGATCTGATTTTTGTGAATATTATTATCTGTTTTCCCCTTTGAATGGAAAAACCACGAGGATCAAGATTTGTTGAATGTTCAAACGTGATATCGGCTTGCATGGTTTATTATACACGAAAACCAGGCTTCCATTCTCCATAGCAATAACTCAATACAAAGCAATTCCCTTCGCCAAAATGAATGAGAAAACATTTGAAACATTGATGGATCATGTGCACCCATTCTATATATAAATAATATAAAAAAGAAATAGCATAGAGAAAGAGTGGTGGGAATCTGTTATCTGAAAATGGTATATTTACACTACTCTACAGACGAGTAATGAAAAGAATATTAAAAAGAATTGATTGCCAAAGGTGCAACAGAATTGATTGAACTTCCGAGAGTATCAAAACGATAATCAACAATCCCCCCTATTCAAATGCATTTCGAAATCACCAATATCAATTCCCGAATAGACGATAGCTTCTAACACAAATATGAAGTCGCTCGAAAATCGTCGGAAATCGAAATCTTCATCGGTACGAGACTTATTGACGAAAGCACTCGTAGCTCCGCGGCCCACCCGAATGTTCCATTGACCCAGCCCGTAATGTCTGAACGTCAGAAAGATTGCGCCGACGTTGCAGGTACAACGAGGAACAGTCAGGACTTACACGATTCAGACATGTGGATGAGGCCTGTCGATTAAGCGCAAACCAAGCACGATCGGATGCCTGTAAATGGATGGGAGTTTTTGCGAGCCTCGACTGAATCCACCGACGAATCGTCCGGACGAGAGAGGCTCGGTGCAAGGCCTGCGTCCGCCCCGAAACGATCGATAGTTCAACGAACAGGGAAGTACAGCGGGTGCAGCTCACACGTGCAGTCCTTGCAACCCGTACACCTTGCTCAGGTGTGTGCACTCGTGTCAGTGACGCATCCTTACCTTGTCGACCACCATCGTCACCCTCGTTCTTCCGATTCCGCGAAATCTGATCGAGACGAATTCGCGCCCGCCTAATTGGTAGTCTTCTCGACGCCAGAACGGGGAGAATCGATAGGCACCGTTGCGCCATTCACCTCGACTTCTGATCACCTTTCGACGCGAAGGGACCAAGAGTGTGATAGTGAACTTTCAACGTCTGGTTGGCATGGTAGATGTGAAAGCAGAGGGTAAAGGGTTTTCCAGTGCAGCCAGGGTAGAAAGAGAAGAATGATGGATGAATATTAATCTGTACAGTGTTAGGGCACCCCTTCGAGTATTCTTTCTAGGAAAGAGTTATGGTGTTTATATCCCTCGCGCCGTTCACGATCGAGAGACAGAAGTGAAACGGTCTCTGCAACAAAACGGACGCGGTGTAACGCCCGAGGATCCCCGACAGATTCTCGAAACACCCTCGGTAGCTGGTGCAAGCTGCAACGACATCGACGGCGCGGGTGGAACAGAGTGTCGGGAATTCCGGAAAAATTCGATTTCCTGCCGCGCTATTCCCGCGAGGACTAGCGACGAGCGAAATCCGCGAGCGTAGTCTGCAGCGCAACTCTCGAATTTACGGCCGCGAATATGCACGTCAAAGAGGAGAACTCTTTACGCGACGCGAGAAAGAATTGCCACCATTGCCATCGACTTCCAAGGCAAAGGATAAACCAGTTCCGTCCGTTCGAGGAACAGTCGACTGAAATTTACTAATTCAATTTCCCTGTGAACATAGACACTTCGGCGTTGACACGTTCGCGTGTCAGAACGGGAGTTCAGGCGAACAGACATTAGAATTCATATTCAAGATCCTATCAGTTTCTACAATCCACATTCTCGAAAAGAGAGATCTTGACACACCGTTAGGTATCTTTTACCCAACTGCTCGAGGTATCCGCTCAACTGCTAATTGCATTTCGTTTCGACGCCTCGATATTAACTGTACGTCGACAGGCGGACGAAAGTGCCAAGAATGGGAACTTCGGTCTCGTTTCCCTCGATTCCCAGAACGGGGTAGTGGAGAAACACGGCAAAAAGGAAAGGAAATGGCTGCAGAATGGAACCTGTCCGCTGCCCGCTCGCACGCCTTGAAATAAGAGGAAAAGTGCAGGGGAAACAGCGAGAGTAAACGTAGCATTCGTGCCACGGCGAGCTCCACTTCTGCAGGTTGTGATCTCGTGTTACGATAAGTTCCTTTCATTGAACTGGGGGATTCAAAGTGGACGCAGAGTTTTAATTCGTTGTGGAAGGTCATGTTGCACGAGCTGCTTCGATATCGACTGCTACGTCCCTCTAGGTTCGCTAAAACATTCACCGTTTATCTCAATTCTTCTGTTTCAAATATTTTCTCGTACTGAACGTCCAATAGTTCCGTGCGTTTGACGGTTCCAGTGAAGCAGAAGGGAGGGCACAGGAATTTTCGAATAGGAGAAAGCAACGACGTGTTTCACATGTTGAAAGCCAGGAGAGAAGCGTGGAACGATCATATTCCACTACACTGTGTTCTCAGATTTTAATTTTCAATCCAACTTTTCTAAAATCGATTAGATTATCAGAATTAAGGAGAATGGGGGACAGGTTCTCCTGAAGGAAGGGGAGTGTGTCGCGAAATACGCAGATGAAGTCAGTGGGAAAAGTTTTTGCATCGAAGAAAATGAGCGATGCCCGACATTCCGTAGCTTCGACGTGACTGAAAGAGTCGGGGCGGGGAAATGCAACCGCGAAGGGGGCGCGGAAGACGGAAAAAGGTACTGAAGATAAGTAAATAGGGCAAGTCCGAAAGAAAAAGAAGGAAACGGGAGGAGGGCGCCTGGCATTAGGCAACTTTTCCTTGTCCCTAAGTTCCTCGTATACCTACTTCCGCTCCATTCAGAGTGTCGGGGCGCGTGCAAGGGGCCGAAGTGAACTCAAATAAAAAGTAACGGGACAAGAAGCGAGCATTTACTGAAAGGCAGCAGCGAGACCAATAAACAGGGTGCGGCTGATGCGAAATATCTCGTGCTCTGAGAAGAGATTTATCATGGAATCACAGTTCGTTAAGCAAAGGAATGATTTTCTCTAGCTTCTCAGCCAGTATCGGATTGGAACTCGGTTTGAAGGGGCACTGAAAGGAGGATGGGGAACTGAAAGTCTCTACGAGGAAAAATCTTTATAAACGAATGTTAATTGCTCCTTAGAAAAAGTAAACGAAGACCTGATCGATGTAGAAGCTGCTTGATTCCATGTCTCCTCGTTGCCGAGGGGTGAACTCCTTTCGAAGAGTTTCTCGGTTAAATCCCTCTGGACTTTCTGATTCATTTCGATGCAGACAATGAGACGAGACTTCTGATTAATGATAATTTTTCAACTGCAAATTCTCGATCTAAATACTTGCAGCTTGGAACATGAAAGCTTGGTACAAGTGCAGTGGACTACCACAGCGACCTGCATAATTGACAGGATCTCCAGTTCCTTCTCTGCGAACGACGAGTATTAAGCCTCTTACGTGTCAAGGAACGGTACACACAAGTAACAAGACGGGGATTCTTCGTTGGGCGAAGTAAGAACAACCGAGGAAAGCGCGCGGTGGTAAATAAAAAGTTCCCATCCCCCGTTTCCGTTGTACAGTGTAGACAAATGGAATTGGCAATTAAGTCGAGGACTTCGTTGCGCGATGGCTTAATTAACGGGTTAAATTGTGACTGAGACTTCTTCCCGCCATTCCCCTGTTTCCCTTCGCCAGCCTGTTTTCAGCAGTCGTCGCGACGGAATTGAAACGAGACAATTAATACCTGGGGAATAGGGAAGGAAGGGAGGGTATTAGGCTGCCGGTACCGAGGTCCAGCACGGTGGGGGCTAATAAAAATTCGGAACGACTCGCAATGGCGCCGGAAAGGGCATGGAACAGGCGTGAAAGGAGAACGCCAATCTATTCGACGATCACCATCGCCACGGACCGATTACGGCAATTAAAGCGTTTCTGACAGCGAAGGAGGGGGGAGTAGCAGCGAAGGAGAGATAAAGAAGCGAGGCCCCCTGGCAGGAGGACGATCATTAGAGTAATTGCTGCCTCGTCACGAAACGGGTCAACAGTTTTTCCTCTTTTCTGGTCGCCGGTCTGCGCGCCGCTGAACGTCATCCGCGACCAAAACTCTGTGGATGGAAACTTCGCAGCACGAGGCACGCCATGGGGACAGGTGGAAATCGACGAGGCGGCAGGGCGTGTCGTTCGAAGCCGTGAAACGTGCCAGGCATTTCGCCCACGTTGGTGGAACTTCGCGGGAAAGAGAGACTGGAGGCGTAAAGACGAGTCGAGTGGATGCAGAGATGAGAGTAGTGGGTGTGGAAGGAAGATAAGGGAACTGATGACTGCGAGTATGAGGGGCGCAGGAAGGGGTAAGGGGTAAATTGGGAATAAGAGATTGGAGGGGCAGAGAAAATGAAGGGAAAATACGAAAAGGAGAAGAAGAGGAGCGGTAGAGGTACATACAAAAGCGAGTAGAGATTGAAGCTCTCCGTTTCGCAAAGAGAAGTTGGCGTTCAGCGATCTAAGCAAGGAGTACCATACAATACCTTTGAAACTCTACACTCTGATTACGGTTCTTGGATAAAAAGAAAAGACCTGTATCGAGTAGAACTGGTGCAGAAAAGAAACGATAGACGTTGCAAGGGCGTTGAGGGACAAGCAAACGCTGGAAACCTTGAAAATCGGAAGAGAATACTGTTCGTATCAAATGAGGGAAACAGAATGAAGGGGAGGACAAAGGGCTACTGGCTTTGGGAAACAAGCGAACATGTAAATATCTAGGAAATGAAAATAGAATTGAAGGAAAGTGAAGGTTGGCTCGGAAGGGCTGGCGTTCCTTGGAATTCCTTCCTCGGCAAATATCAACCGCCCCAGAATTCGCGGCAGTAAATTCTTCAGCCTTCGCCTAAATCGGGCGGAAATTTCGAATAGGCCCGCATCAAGGAAAACTGGGATAGCCAACGACGGAGAATCCAAATGGAAGGGTCGAGTGGGGTGGTATCTGGGTAAGAGGATGGCACGGTAACAGTCGGCGTTACTTCCGCTTCCGCTCCAGTAATCAAATCTCTTGACTCAGTGGGCGCAAATTAAAATCGCTGCGACCCGACCAACCAACTGAGAGCCCCACCTGCCCTGCCGGATCTCGAATATCCAAGGAGGGCCGCAAAAATGGCAGGATCAAGTGGAGAGACGGAATTAAAGCGCAGTTTTATTAAGGAAAAGGAGGTTCAACTACGAGCTAAACATATAAATACAAGATGAAACATTCCCGCAAGGTATCTGGATAATCACACATCGAAATTCGAGGGATGTCCTCGTAGCCCGATACCATATTCAGATCAGTTTCTCGGGAGTACCGTTGAAACGGGTATTAAAGTAACGACTGTGTTTGCAATACTTATAATTGAATATTGAAAACGCACGTTATGCGCGATACAATGTTTGTTAACCAACGGGACGTGGAGTGTTTGTATGAAAAACACGTCCGCCCGAATCAATTGGACCCTGAGCAACGGCTAACGAATCGTTCTCATGCGAACCGCATAAATTCAACCCCCTGTTTATTCGGCCGAGTTGCTTCGTTTGTCTTCGGACCGCCGCCCGGTGTCATGTAAATAAGATAATACGCGTGACGACGGCAGCAAACTAAAATGGCAGAGTACACGAGAACACAGCGTAAAATCGATACCGGTATGGTAAATACGTATCTGTACAATGGAGCCCCAAAGGATGCGGGTTACAGAAGTTGCTCAAGTTTATTCGTCTGGATAGTCATCGATTGCTAACCTTTTATGATACTCGAGAGATTCGGTAATAAAATTGTAAAGGCCGTGCTCTTAGAACCGAACAAGTGTTTGCAATAAAAAACATCATCGTTATAGAAGAAGATTGGGTGATTTAGTAGGTTTTCTGAGGGATGGGCACTTAATGGTTAATTGGTAGAGATTTGTGCCTGATCTGATCACACTTTTACAATTTCTCTTGAATCATATTCGTGGAATTGAAGATACGCGGCGTACTATAGAAAATCCGAAAGAACAGGTGGACGAATTGATAACTATGCATTCAAGACTGAACACAATCAGTGATTCATTGTATATTTCATTCGATAACATACAGACTTACTTAGTACCTCGTTTTCCGATAGCGAATAGAAACTATCTTCTTTCTTCTACTTAGACTTCCATCTAGACTTTAGATATCTAACTATAGTTTACTACTATACTTTCCTCCGTTACTTTCGTAATGAAGATATACCCAAGGATGCACCAACGAAGCTCGGTGTCAGGTCGTGCTCGTTGAAACTGAGAAGTAAAGCGTTAAGAACTGGGAATTTTTAATCTGTGGTTAGCGGAAACGTAGAGTCAGGTTTGGGAAGGAATACGATCGTAGAAACAGCCTCACATTTCTGTTCGTTTCGGATTCACTATAGTCGCTTACTCCAAAGCCACTAAATCAAACCAAAACGAATGCAAACTTAGGGTTTCTTCAACTAGTCAGTATCTCCATTATTAACTGAAGCATCCAGGTGCAATCCATATCGTTATTATCCCGAATTTCACACGTATTACAGTCAGCTTCATCGAGATATCACGACGCATTAACGCTCGTGTTACCCGCTTATACACCACGAATGGATCAGCCGGTTAATTGTCTTTGCTGAACCCTCCGCAACACCAGTGCAACTACGGTACACAATTCTACATGAACCTGACCGACACCTGGAAGCTTCGACCAATAAAATGTTCGACCACAATTCCCGTCAGTTTCCTCGAGCACCGCCCGACTCGGAAGTCGTTGATACTTACTACTGGCGCGCGGCGAAATCACGGCGCCGGCGAAAAAAGGAAGCGACTGTTCAAGCAAAGATAACACGAAATTGCATAACAAAAGTTTCCCCGCAGCCTTTCGTTTTCGACTAACGCGGCTTTGAAGATTCATGAAATTGGTTTTGCGCTTAGATACGACCTGCCACGGGTCTCATCTAATTTGCGCGCGTCGCCTTTCCCAAGTCCCGTTTCCTGAAAACCAGCCCCCGCACGCGAAACACTCGTTCTGCAACTTCGTTTCATCTTCGCCGGAGGAAGTTACCTCGCCGCGTTCCCTTGAGCCGCGATTCTCACCGCAGCCAGTGCTTCCGTATCTTCCCATACGATTACCCGTAGCGAGTTCTAGAGTACTTTTCTCTATCCCTCCCCCCCCCCCCCCCCGTAGAGTATCGATTTAGAGGAGGACGCTCCTTAGGCCACCCTCCGTTAGTTGCCCTTCGGGCGAACCGCTGCCGCGCGAGTTTAGCCGCGTGATTGCGTATCCAGACACCGTTCGTTCGTTCTGCCAGGCGAATGAACGGCACACGACCACGTATTATAACGATCCACGCGGGGACGCGCGGAATTGTATCGGACCCGGCCCGATTAGCCGCGAAATGCGGCACGCCCGCGCGAACGGGCGACACGTACGAACACACGCAAACACACACACGCACACGCACACGCTCTGCCGAGAATCCATGGAGTGGATTGCGGCCGTGGCTCGATGAATTAATTCGAGATTGGGTACGAGATCGACGTTCCTCGAGGACGAGAGACATCGGCGAGTCGCCTCCGCTGCAACCGGCGGTGCGAAATGAAAGAGTTAGTAGCATGGGCATGTGTGTCTGTCCGTCTGTCCGGAACGCAGCACGTTCACGTCCAAACCTTGTCGTGATATATGTTTCTTTTATACACATATATGAATGCATACGTGTACATATGTATACATATATATATACTTATATATTTCTGTACGTTTATTTTTGTGGGCATGGTCTAGTTCGAGGCGAGGAGGACTCGGGCGGAATTGATAGAAGGAGATTGTTTACAGCGGAGATGGCACCCGGTAAAGTTTTCGCAGATATAGCGCGCATTCCCGATCGATTCTTGACATAGACGCTGCCACGAGCTTTTTAAGTAAACCGACCGTTTTGTTCGCCTCTAGTGGCCTGAGTGGTCGCCGCCTTGAACTGGGCCATCGATATTTGTGTAAATGTATTTACCCACACGACTCACGCCGAGCTTTTGCACGCTTACGAGGTGGCTGCCAAGAAACGTGACCTCCGAGTGCTCAGTCCGATGGTTGTTAGATGTGCATGGGCCTATCGGTTTGATCGTTTCACGATAACTGTACACGAACGTGACAGATTTCCTTCTTTTAACGAGCCTCGGTTAAATAAGTTATACTCCAGTTTCACTGTCGATTCAAACCGCGCCGCGTTTTTAGTAAAAGTTCCTCCGGAGACTCCCTTCTGTTTTAAGGAGATAGTAGATCGAGTAAGTGCAGCAAAGCGCGCGGATTACGCGAGTGGGCGAGTTGGTCATTCGCGTCGCGTGATTAAACAGAAATGGTGCTTAAATGATCCCGCGTAATTTATAGCCAAGTGCGTTTCTGATGAGCGAAGTCGCGCCTGATATATTTAACCGTTGTGAATTTTCATGCCACGCCGAATGAAGGGTAAACACGATGCGAAACGAGTGTCAGTCCAATTACCTGTTGTCTACCAAACGGGAATACGAAGCGAAATCGGGTAATTAAAAGGTAAAATGGAATTAATTCCAATTCTGAACAATGTCCGCGAAAAACTCGAACGCGTGATACATGGTACAAACGAATATCAGAAATTTTACGTGCTCGTGAATGCACTTCATAAAAGTAAACAGTATTTCCAGGGCTCAAAATAAATGTTATGTGAAAATTGGGAATTACTGTCTCAGTTTACACTGAACAATTTTCAAAAATCACGAACTCGAATCGTTAGTACCTAACGTATACACTCTGTACCACATGGACAGAATTGCAGATGGAAAAAAATTCAGGAGTCCTTGGAAGAAAAAAGAAGTACCCGGTATAGGAAGTCATTAGCTGCGGTATTTCTACAACTTTCCAAAGCGTTGGGTGTTTCCTTTCGGCACACCAAATGCAATGCTATTCCTTTCAAATCATGTTTTCGAATAAAGGCTTCCCTGCTATACCCAACAAATCGTGCGCCACTGTATTAAACACAGTGTGCAAACTTTCCCTCCTAATATTTTCTTAGTCCCATAAATCCTCTACTGTGGTGGTCCCCGAATGGTTTACAGCGACGCGGGTTTGCGCTTCAGTCCAGATACACCGGCGTATTCGAACAAGGAGGGGCCAGTAAAAGTTTGATTGCTTCGCGAAAGGGCGCGGCCCAGTTTCGAGACCCGTAGCCTCCATTCGCGACCGATCATCTGGACGGTTCTGGGGCGAATCGAGCTCGTAGAACGGATCGTAACACGTTTTAACGTGACACTTCTTGAACGAGACCCCATAATCCTGTTTCCCACGTAGGCACTTTTACCCTGCACGACGACCTCCTGATTTTACTACTCTTCTAGTGGGACCACCCCAGCAATTTGCCTCGTATCGCCCGGCTCGTTACCGCGAGTCGTACGAACAGTTTTCGAATTACGACCGGAGCTACCTGCACGGAATATCGTGCTTGGAGAGCAGGCGGATAAATCACGTGGATGAAATAAATTTATTGGGCGACAGCATTCGACGCTCGCAGGTCCGAGTTTACGTAGTGTTAACCCCTTGAAAGTAGTGCAGCAGCGATATCGAACTACGGTGCTGATAGAGAGTTGAAGTTATTGAACGGGTGATTAAATAACTGAATGAATGAAAGCGTACGAATCTTTGTAATGATACTCGGAATGGCGCCCGATCTTCGTGGTACCAACCTCGAAATATGTAAGTATGAAGAATAGAGGAATAAAGACACAGAGGTACACCCTTCGTTCGTATTCCCTGATGTAGCAACAGGTAAAGCTTCTTTGTCGATGATTTAAATTTAAACGATCGTGCATTATGTATCGAGCATATCGATCGAAGTATTTTGGTAAGTAAGAGAACGAATGGAGGAAAGCAGGAGGAACTGGTAACGAAAGGAACTCGACGCGAGGGAGTTGGAGATATTACTTGGAGCACGTGTCGCGTTAGGCAAGACACGTAAGGTAATTAATCTAACCATCGATTCTCGGCATAACTTCCACAGTGATCTGCGCCCAGGGATTGATCGCGAAGGACAAGAGCGGCACGTCTGATCCTTACGTGACGGTCCAAGTCGGCAAAGTGAAGAAGCGCACGAGGACGATGCCCAGGGAATTGAATCCAGTTTGGCAGGAGAAGTTCTACTTGTGAGTAATTCCATTGCGATCCCTCGAACCCGAGAAACACGTGATTCTACTCCCTCGCGAAATAAAATAGAAAAGGAAGCTGCTCCGTGCAAGCCTGAGGTAGCGAGAATTAATCCCCAGTGCACGTGCACCGGGATCACCCAAGATTCCCTTGTAACCACGACAAAGATCTTGCTGGGAACATCGTCGTATTCTAAATCCTTTTCACTCCCCCTAAAGCGTGTAACAAGAGATTTAATAGCCTTTCGGGCGACGTAACGTCTGCTCAGCGATCTCGCAGCCGAAGATCCTAAAAGGCTACCAGATCCAGGTCTCGTAGTTGCAATAGCTGAAGATAGCCGGCCGATGTTACGTTAAACCTCGATCCTTGCCCGCAGCGAATGCCACAACTCGTCCGACCGAATAAAGGTGAGGGTCTGGGACGAGGACAACGACCTGAAGTCGAAGCTGAGGCAGAAGTTGACGCGCGAGAGCGACGACTTCCTCGGGCAGACGATCATCGAGGTGAGAACCCTGAGCGGCGAGATGGACGTTTGGTACAATCTGGAGAAGAGGACGGACAAGAGCGCCGTGTCCGGCGCGATCAGGCTGCACATCAGCGTGGAGATCAAAGGCGAGGAGAAGGTCGCGCCTTACCACGTGCAGTACACCTGCCTGCACGAGAATCTGTTCCACAGCCTGTGCGAGAAGAACGACGGCGTGGTGGGCCTGCCGCAGGCCAAGGGTGACGACGCCTGGAGAGTCTACTTCGATCCACCCGGGGAGGAGCTAGTCGACGAATTCGCGATGCGATACGGCATCGAGAGCATCTACCAAGCGATGACGTGAGTAGATCTCATTCACGCGCACTGCCACTCGTCCTGGCGAGCGCGCGATTATAAATCACTTTCAACTACTCGCTGCTAGAAGTGACTGGAAGTGCTCTCTAGTCAATTGCTACTCGACCTTCTGTCTCCCATTGTCTTACTAATCTATTCGGTGAAACGCGGAAATTACGGAATCAGTGGTCGATGCGTGAACGGTGCTTCCATGATTATTCAATTTTTTTTCTCGAATTTTTCAGACACTTCCACTGCCTATCGACGAAGTACCACTGCCCGGGTGTGCCAGCGGTGATGTCGACCCTCCTGGCGAACATAAACGCGTACTACGCCCACACCAGCGCTAGTTCCGCCGTTTCGGCTAGTGATAGATTCGCCGCCAGCAACTTTGGGGTGAGTTTGATGCAGGCCATTGAGGAAGAACCGCCCCCACGCGCAGGGTGGCGGGAGGGAGAATGCTAGAATAACGGGTGCACACGGACTGAGAAATGCTCCTGCAATTCCCCAGTAGCCTAAACCGTCCATTATTCCTACAGTGATTCAAGGCCGACCGTTCAGAAAACTTTATAGCACGCGCCTTCTCCTAGCTCTATCAATTTCGGTGGGAAATGCTTCGATTAAAAGTCCCTTTATCTCTGCTTCCCTTGCCTCCTGCCTTTTTCCCGCCGGAGTCTTTTCGGGCTGGAAATTAAAAACACGGGGAACGGGAAGCGCCCCTCTGCCGGCCAGTCTAATTAAGATTTTAATTAAGATTTTTTTTTCACTCCGGCGCCGCAATGCCGATCCTCTGAGAAGCTCCAAGCTCCAACGCGACATATATACATATCCGACGGTGATTGAACGCGGTGAACGCGTTCACCTCGAACGCCCCATTTTCATTTCGAGCAATCGGTTACTTCGGCCTGTTTAGAAAACACGATTTCCCGCAGACTCGTCCTCTCGATTATGCAGATGGACATTGAGGAATTGCAAATTCCGCCAGCCCGCGCCAGATTGGTCTTAATACAGTAATGTAAATTTTTCGAAATGGTTGTTGGAAAAGTAGGGGCAAGTCGGCTGCTCCTGTTTTCAACGTTCCTGAATTATGCATGACATCGTCTTTTCGGGAAACGGACACACACACACACGTGATTCAATAACCTTATCTTCGTTGAAAGCTTGTAAAAAACAAATAGCTGAGCTTGTCGCCGGCGAAACGGGGTCGGAGAAACTTTACGACGGATGTTTTACCCCTCGAAATAAAGGAGCACATCGACAAAGAGAAACGGCATTTAGATTTTACGAAGGAGGCCTTCGAGGCGCGTCCGATAAGGGCTGTTGTGGGAAAATTCATGAAAATTCTCACGTGCTCGCTGAATAATATTTATGCCCCCCTGTTTGCACCACGATCCACGATTTATTATCAATATACATATGATAGCATTTACCCTATAAGAAAAATCTCGAATCGCAGCTTTTGAGATGAATGAAATTGATATAATACACTCCTCGATCGTTATTCTACTCTTATTCACGGTCCATTTCTCCCGTTGCAGAAAGAGAAGTTCGTGAAACTACTGGATCAGCTGCACAACTCCCTGCGAATCGATCTGTCGGTGTACAGAAACAACTTCCCGGCCTCGAGCCAGGAGAAGCTGATGGACCTGAAGAGCACGGTCGATCTGTTAACGAGCATCACATTCTTCCGCATGAAGGTCCAGGAGCTATCCAGCCCGCCGAGGGCGAGCACCGTGGTGAAGGACTGCGTGAAGGCGTGCCTGCGCTCCACGTATCAGTTCCTCTTCGCGAATTGCTACGACATCTACAATAGGGAGTTCCAAGTGGACCCGAGCGAGGCGAGGAGGGACGCGGAGGATCACGGGCCGAGTCTGGAGTCGCTGGACTTTTGGCACAAGCTGATAGCGCTGATCGTGTCGGTGGTCGAGGAGGACAAGAACAGCTACGCGCCAGTCCTGAATCAATTCCCCCAGGAGTTGAACATCGGTCAACTGTCCGCGGCCACTATGTGGTCCCTGTTCGCGGTTGACATGAAGTACGCGCTGGAGGAGCACGAGCAGCACAGGCTCTGCAAGTCCTCGGCCTACATGAACCTTCACTTCAAGGTGAAGTGGTTGCACACCAACTACGTGAAGGACGTGCCACCGTACAAGGGAGCGGTGCCAGAATACCCGGCTTGGTTCGAGCCCTTCGTGATGCAGTGGCTGAACGAGAACGACGACGTCTCACTAGAATATCTCCATGGTGCCTTCAGCAGAGACAAGAAGGACGGAGTGAGTGCCCCTCTTCTCTCTTTCCCCGCTAATCATGTGCTTTTTCCTTTGCAAATGTTTGATGCTAACGTACGCGATTCCCGCAGTTCCAAAAGAGCAGCGAGCACGCGCTCTTCAGCGTCTCCGTCGTCGACGTCTTCACTCAGTTAACCCAATGCTTCGACGTGGTCTCCAAACTCGAGTGTCCGGACCCGGAGATTTGGAAGAGGTATATGAAGAGGTTCGCGAAAACCATCGTGAAAGTGTTGGTTGCCTACGCTGACATCGTGAAGAAAGAGTTCCCGAGTCATTTGAAGGAAGAACGAATCGTACGTATCAAGCGCGATGAAATTTAACTTCCCCTGATTACGTTCCAACGATGACGAGCAACATTCGCACCCTTTCCACAGGCCTGCATTCTGATGAACAACATACAGCAGCTTCGAGTGCAAT
Organism: Andrena dorsata; assembly: GCA_929108735.1. NCBI lineage: Eukaryota > Metazoa > Arthropoda > Insecta > Hymenoptera > Andrenidae > Andrena > Andrena dorsata. The sequence continues at coordinate 75,755,150 of OV815488.1, read as the reverse complement.
TAGAAAAGATGTTCGAGTCGATGGGCGGCGAGAAGCTGGAGGAGGATGCGGCGAACATATTGAAGGAGCTTCAGCAGCAATTGAACGGGGCGCTGGACGATCTGGCGATGCTCTTCGCGAAGAGTTTAGAACCGAGGATAACAGCTTCGGTGAAGGAGCTAGGGGACCTCTTGCTGGCCATCAAAGGCGGTGGGCAGGTGCAGTTGTCGCAGCCTGCCCAGAGGAACAACGTCGCCGTAGAAGCGGACGAAGTACTGCGACCGTTGATGGTCCTCCTCGACGGAAGCCTATCCTTGTACGCCGAATCGTGCGAGAAGACCGTGCTGAAGAGGTTGCTTAAGGAACTGTGGAAGATCGTGATGAGGATCTTGGAGAAGACGGTCGTGCTACCACCCATGTCGGATAAGAGTGTACGTATTCGATCAATGAATTATTGTCCTGCGTAAATCTATCTATACATATCCTCCACAGATGATGTTCAAGAATCTAACGGACAACGCCAAGAATTTGGCAGCGAACGCGACGATAGAGGACATGTCGAAGCTGTTTAAGAACCACATAGCTGGCAAACCCGACGTGAAGAATGCACTGAGCGGTGTGATGGCGAGTATTATTTGCAAATTTTCCTTTAGCTAGTCGATAATCACAGTTCTGCCTCCTTCGGCGTCAATAATGAGAACCACCGTGCCTTCCAGGACATTTCCAAGGAAGTGGAGAAGAACCTTTCGCCGAAACAGTGCGCGGTTCTCGAAGTCGCCCTCGACACCATCAAGCAGTACTTCCACGCAGGCGGGAACGGCTTGAAGAAGACGTTCCTGGAGAAATCCCCGGAACTGCAGAGCTTGAGATACGCTCTGAGCTTGTACACGCAGACCACGGACACCCTTATCAAGACTTTCGTCACGTCGCAGATCAACCAAGGTACGTGGATTCGTAAATACAAAGTGCCTTACGAAGCAGCCTCGTAAATCTAAATTTCATTGCGTCGTAGCAGGTAACAATACTATTAACAAACCTGTAGGTACATCGACTTTCGAGCAATCACATAGTACAGCGGTTCACGATATTTCATTGAAAGCTACCAATTCAGAAGTTTGCTAGTAGATCAGATAAATCGACCGCCACTTATATTGTCGGGTATAGAAATTGGCTCAGGTTGATTTACAGCACGAATTACTCACTGCCGTGCGTGCTGCGATACTGTCAAATGTATCTGCCGATGATAGGGTTTGCGAAAGGATTGTATACATCATGTAAATGGAGTACCTATCTCGTACACTTTAAATACAGAACACACAAGTCTCTCGGTGTAACAGAAAAATCGTTCGGGTTCGCACAACGTTCGTTTAACCATTCTGCGCGCAAAAGCCGAGTTCGCTGGCGTGCGTCGGTTCCATGATGCAATGCAATCGACCGTAACCGAAATTGTCGCGACAGTGCCGCTGAACAATGGATCAAAGCTACGTCAGCGTCAACGTTCGATGAGCAGCGAGAGAGGCGGTGACGAAGGGGAAGGAGCCGAGGGTATGGAAAGCCTCGAGGAACCCCTTCGCCAGAGCAAGCCCTCTCTACGTCGAGAGAGTCGACCAGGTACCGGAGAGCACTACCCTTAGAGCAGAAGCCTCGGGAGTTCTTGGCTGACTTTCGGTCACTCTCGAATCTAGGCGCTCGTTTAGGACGTAGTGGACTGTTCGTTATATTGCATTATTCACCGAGGTGTCTATCACGGATGACGGGGTTCTCTCTTTACTTCCACGCGATGCGCAGAACCGCCATTATTTACGATTCGATTAACGAACCCCCCTCGCCACTTTCTAGCCCGTTGTCTGCCACGGAGTGCGAAGCTGAGATGTTAGAATCGAGAGCAGAAGTGGCTTGACGAAGAAAGGGGGAGTAAAATCTACGTGGCAGTCAACGCGTACGCCCTTTCGATGCTATGGCAGCTTGTAAGAGTTCACTCGAACTATCCAGCGCGTGGAATAAACGCTTATAGTACGCTCAGCCTCCGAGTCTTAGGATCGAAAGGGTTTCAAGCGTCCCGATGACCTCTCGGTGATAGATAGTTGTGATCTAGGTAGCGCTACTGCTATCACTACTGCCGCTGTTGCTGCTACTACGGCGAACCTTGCCAAATCACAGTACGCATCCTCCAATCATGTTCTTCAAGGCTTTGTCACAGACACACAGACACACACGTACAATAATATATTTAACTTTGTTCGATCGACCACTGCCAATTTACCGTCTCACTGATCCACACGAATGAAGAATGTATTGCGCTCCAGCGACTGTGCAATGGTACAATTTTATTTTTCCAACGGGTCATCGACCGATCGCATAGATATAGTGGGCTATCGATGCGGCGCGGCTGCATAATGACCACCGGAACCGTAGGCGCTAATCCTCCGAGGGCAACATTTGCGAAGACTTGCCTTCTAGTCGGCAGACGATGGAGCCAGGAAATTGATGCTCGACACGAGTTTTTCAGATTCTAGCCCTTGGGATCCTTAAACAGCATCTGACAGTTTTTCTTTGAATACTTATATTCAGACGCGGACACTCTGGACACAATGACTTCATCCTCTCTGATAAATACTCGAAATGCATTACGTTAGAGCATGTAATCTGCTCTAGAACTAGACACCGATTATAGAATCTTAGCATTTTGAACCTTTGAATTCTAGCATCGAATAGAAACAACCGAAGCTCTCTTTTTTTCTCTCTTCGTAGCACCTAGCATCTAAAAGCGCACGAATATGAACAGAGAATCTGACAATTGCTAATGAAGTTCCAGGTACCGGCGGCTCGGATGAAAGTTCTGTGGGAGAAGTCAGCATTCAGGTGGACCTCTTCACGCACCCTGGCACTGGCGAGCAGAAGGTCACCGTCAAAGGTACGGTTCAGCCTGTTTCGCGTTATAAAAACCGTTTAGATTCTCCATTACCGTTTTAATTCCACGTTACAGTCGTCGCTGCGAACGATCTGAAGTGGCAGATCAGTACGGGGATGTTTAGGCCGTACGTTGAGGTGAATCTGATCGGGCCGCACCTGACTGGAAAGAAGAGGAAGCAGTCGACGAAGTCAAAGACCAATAACTGGTCGCCGCAGTTTAACGAGAGCTTCGATTTGTGAGTATAACGACCAATATCTATACGCGTTAAGTTGAAGAGAGACTGAAGAAGGTATATAACGAGGATAAAGCTTATCGTGGTGTCTTCGAAGAGTAACTTGAGGGCAGAGTATTCACCTGCTCGTTTCACTGTACAGCATGATCGGCAACGAGCAACAACAACTGGACATCTACGAGCTGCACTTCTGCGTGAAGGACTACTGCTTCGCCAGGGAGGACAGACTAGTGGGCGTGGCGGTGATGCAGCTGAAGGATATAGTCGAGGAAGGCTCGTGCGCCTGCTGGCTGTCGCTCGGCAAGCGGATACAGATGGACGAGACGGGCTGGACGATACTGAGGATTCTCTCGCAGAGGAACAACGACGAGATAGCGAAGGAGTTCGTGAAGCTGAAGAGCGACATCAGGCAGGAGCCGAATCCCACCTGAAGCTCGGAGGCACAGAGTTAAGCCGACAGCGAAGCGATGAGTCCTTCGAGTTTGGAAAGAGCTCGGAGGTGAGACGAACGGAGGAGGCGCATTGTCCACAGGGGAATAACTACGAAAGCTCGGCGGTCGTTGCCGAGAGCATGGGGTCTTTAACCAGCAACACACGACCAGACGTCGCGCGAAAAACCACACATATAATACATACACACGCAGAAAACACACACGGGAAACATGCCGATGTGAACGATCGGCGGAATTCTTTCGGTTCTAAACGACACGGTCGGTGAGGGAACTAGAGACGCGTCGCGTCCCGCGACATCTTTATTCCTGTTCCCTTGGCAGGCAGCTTCCGGTCGGAGCGTGTTCTTCTCTCTTTTTTACGAATCACAGAGCTTTAGCCCCGTCCCTTAAAACAAACGAGAAAGAGAACCCATACGAGGAAATACGAAGAAGCATCGAAGAGGCAACTCCCAGCGGGGTTCTCGAGTCTACGCGCTGAAAATCCAGCCGGCCCCCCTCCCCGAAGTCGGAAGGTTCGTCCATCAGATGTGTAATGGGGGAACGACGATGGAGAGTGGCGTTCATCCCACGCCATCTCCAGACGCATGGAAGCGACAGAAGCGGAACGAAACTCAGAAACGATGATTGGTGGACGCGGAGGAGCACGGAGGACTGTTGTTCGATTAAAGTGCCGCGAGGATGGAGGATAGGGGAGCCTCAGGTATTGGAGAGTGTTCCGAATAGACGCGATACGTGAAAACAGTGCTGCCAGTACGCAATATAATTTGGTAATATTCGTAAATTGTAAGAGGAGGAAGAGGAGTCGAATTAGCCATAAAATGTGCGTCCAACGCGATTGTACCTCGACATCCCCCGGCAGGAAACGATGACCGATTTGTTGGGTCAGCGTGGAACGCGTATGATGATGGGGAATGGATACGGAAACCGGGGTCCGCGAAAAGCGAGTACGCTGCGAAGCCCGACGCGAATCGGTCGCGTTCCAAAACTGAAAAGCGGAATCACGCGGCAAAACGGGGTGACGTAATGCTATATTAATTAATAATATAGGCCCCCCCCCCTCGTGCGTGGCGACGTTTTAGGCCGTTTCGTCGGGAAGACGAGTTTACTTGTAGATAAAACCGTGAAAAAACACATTGTTGACGAAGAAGTTTTTTCTAATAACAGTTTAACGTAGCATTGCGTACGACCAATAGGCGCGTCGCGGCGTCGATCGCGGCGTGCCGTTAGTTAATATTAAATAGGCATTGTAATGTAAAGTACGTTCTTATCGTAAGGATTAACAGGAGAACCGTAAGAGTCTGATTGCTGTGTTGAATGACAACGAGGTCCGCTCGAGCGCTTCGAGCACAGTCCGTGAATCGCGACGCGTTCGATAAGGGAATGTCGAGCATCGCGTCGAGATACTCCGTTCCAAGATAGAAGCTAGCATTAGGCACCGTCCGTCCCCGATTTTCGTTCACCGTACGATACCTCCGCGAGACCGTGAGAGCCACGGTTCCCCGACCATATCCGTAGCCGCCGTTTCCACGAGCCGACAGCCTAACATTTTTCGAAATTCAACTTTCTATCGTTGTAGCTCTATGGTATACCGAATGGTAATCATACGGCTGTCCGTGTGAGCCAGGCGAAAGCAAACATTATACGAGACGAGGTGGAACGCTGCGAGCTTCGAAAACGAACGTTAACACTTCTCTGTCTATTCGTTTGATATCTCATCGATATTACTCTTGTACATAGACCTGGGAGGCTGTCAATTCGTGGACACGAGTCCGACGGCTTGTAACCGAGCCCGTGGCTCTCGTACAAGACTTCCCATTTCCCTTTAAGAAACAAAAAAAAAAAGAAGAGAAGCACGGGTATCGGGGGCGGACGCGTTAAATGGTCCCTCGATCTGCTGCAAACGGATGTGGTCCGCGCGAGAGGGGCACCCGAACGTCCTCTCACGCGTCGCAGCTTTTTGCGCGAAGCTTCGATCGGATCTCCCGAGAAAACTTAAGAGAAGGAAGATGATAGGCGAGGAGGAAACCAATTAATAACACAATGATGCACGCGACTTTGAACCTAATGAATTTCATTCACCGGCCTTCGCAGGTCGGCCAGATATACAATTCCAGAGATTACATGATTATATCCAAACAAAGTTTCTACTACGTAGTACGTCTAGATATACTTACGTATTGTGTATAGTGTCTAAACGCTGATGTAGCTGCGAGCGCGGGATTTTCGTCTAAAGAGAGAGAGAGAGAGAGTGAGAGAGAGAGAGTGTGTGTGAGAGAGAGAGAGAGAGAGAGAGAGAGAAAAAGAGAGAGAAAGATAAAGGCAAAGAGCCACACAACAAAGGAGAATTGAACCATCTTAGACAGACCAGTTGCCTTCCGTACGCAGATGCGTGCGTCTATACGTGACACAGATCAGCCACAGAACTTTTCCATAGTACACTTTTGTTTACTCGGATGCTTATAAAATTGTCCCAGTGTTATAGTGTTACAACGCGTGTCAATAATCACACGTCTCGACTCGCTACGTTAACTTGCTCCCATCAGGAAAGAAGATACAAGCTTTTGACTTCTTTCGTTTCTGAAACGCGTTTAGGTTCAAACGTGTCCAGATCTGTGTCGCTTGGTTGGGAAACCCCTGACGAAATGCCACCCGAGCACGAGAACGAGTTCTAAGGTCGCTTCTAACGCATTGCGGACCGTGCACGTTTTCGTGGATACTGTTCCTGTAACCGCAATTTTCTTTCCACCTCTGTAAACAGCCATCTTCCGAAGGTTTGCGCAAACGATATTGAAATAATGTAAAAGTACAACAGCGAAGTCTAGTGATTGGTCTCCCCAGTCACCTATGGATCGCTTCGCAATGCGTTAAGAGTTTAAGAGAATACGCTCTCAAGTTCTGGGGCATGCACGCATCGCCGAGGAACAGCAAGGAGCATAGGCGTCGTTGATGTTGGCGTATGCACGATGGCAAAGTGAGGGAAGAGCTACGGCGACAAGGCAGGATTGATGAAAGAAAGAAACACGGGTCCGCGATCTCGCCACCATATTCATTTGTAAAAGTGTCTATTTTCTCCGCTGCCTAAGTACATACTAATTACGGGAAAAAAAAAAGGGCTGGCGAATTCGGCACCCAGGCCAGGCCCGTCGACGAAACGGGAACGGCCTTCGCGTTTCGCCTCGGAGACGACGTATGTATTTCCGGTACGCGGCCGCGATCGCGCCTCGTCGATAGGGGTTGGCCGACAATTTTTCCTCCTACTCTCCGCTTCGATTAATATCTCGTAAGCTTAATGAAAATATCTCGTGTATTCTGTGATAATTACCCCTTAAAGTACACACATGTCCATACATACACCTACACGTACACGTACACAACGCTGCCACAGGAGCGCGCGCATCGTCATCTTGCATCCGAAACGGGGACACGAACAGGAACATCAACACGTACACCGCGTATACACACTGTGCGGGCGCGCGTACACGGAACCACACACCAAACGTACGTGATTACACCGATCCCAATAGCAACAGTATTTTTCTCTTTTAAAAGACATTTCGATTTCTATTCTCTATACTCGTTAAACGTCCGAAAGAGTCTCGTCGGGTGTGTGATAACGGTAGACACCGCGTAGAGAGATTGTTGCGCGGTAAATCGCGGCGCTCGGTCGCGATTGTAGTGGCCACCGAAGAAACGATAACGAGGGACAGTTTACGGATACGCGTATCGATAGGAAACGGGGACGCAAAAGTGTATTCGCGGGCACACGAATCACGTCACGGTGGATCTAGATTAGGAGGAGTCTAGATTAGAAGGGAGATAAGAAGGGACGGTAGAATATCGCCGCGTTACCATTCGATAGGTAACACGTTCGCCCGAATTCACCTTTACAACAGCTGACGCGCGAGTCACGTCGGTTTTCAACTTTTCATACGGTCACATAATCGTACGAAACGGGTAAATCTGGTTACACCGAAATTCCTCTTTTTTTTTTTTATCATTCAACCCTGGAGGTAGGATCGTACGAGCGATACTGTTCGATGGGATTAAGGAGTTCGTTGGAAAGTTTAACCCTGCCGGGACCTGGTTCCATTCCGTTCTTGAACGTTTTTCATTCGATTCCACTTAGGACGTAGATGTAATTACGATACTGACGCATGATTTGTGGCATTGATATCGTTACGGTATTGATATTTACGATGCGTATTGTTATTAGATTATTGTAACGTGACGCGATGCGTGCCGTAGCGTGTTTAGGGGTGAGAGAGGTGTTTAATAGGGGGTAGATTTTAGTCGGTGCGTTTCGTTACTTTGGACAACTTTGAATTTAAAAATATGGAAAATAAGGGTCCCTGAAGGGTTAGGCGAGCCAGTGTCAGAGAATTGAACGAGGAAACGTGTCCATAGGTCATGCAAGTGTATCACGAGCGTTGAAACGATAGATCACCGAACGGTCAGGAAACTCGAGGGCAAACAGAATCTGTAGCTACTTCTTCGTACGATCGAGCAGGCTATTGGTCCCGTTCCACGGATCGATCCATCGTTCTCCAAAGGGAATCGTGCAGATGAGAGATATGGGGCGCGTACAATGGAATAGAGTCAAGTGTTGGCGAAGTTCTTGTTCGACGGGAGCGCGCGATGTCACCGCGAACTTTTGCGTCCGGTAGCCGATGCAGGCGCAGAACCAAAAGAAAGTGGAAGCGGGACATTCGAAAGATCACACTCCGGACTGCTGTGTCACACAAAGATCGTGTAGCAGGGGAAACCATTTACCAAACAAACGAACGAACAAATGAAAGCTGAAGAGGGACAAATATATACACAACTGTTGACAATACTATGCTTGAAGAATCGTACGACGCGTATATAAAGTACCTAACAAATATATTAAAAGAAAAAAAAAAAAGAGCGGCGGGATGTTTGTGTTTCGTGAGTAAAAGCATGTTAAGGAGTAAAATTTGTGACCGCGTGACAGGAGGCGCATTTGCGTACGAAAACGAGAGGGAGAAAAAAATAAAGGGGAGAGTCGAATAAGACGGATCGCGTAATTCTGTGCGTACATGCGGATGACTGCGTGTTTATTAGGGTATTATTATATCTTGACGAGTGAGGAGTACATTTTCGTCGTCCCTGCGGAGAGTGTGCCATCGTTGTTATCAAAATTTTTCACGCGGACAAGCAAACAAGCGAACGAGAGGAAACGAGAGTGTTTAAACGTTATTACGGCACGCCCATTGCGCAGCCCCCGAGTATATAGGTGAACCCAAAAGCAATTGTATCCGAGTCAAACACGCACATTCAACACGAAAAGAAAATGGGGAGTAATACCTATGATACCAAACGCCAGGTCTTGATTAAATAAATGTTTCACTTTCGTTTGTTCACTCGCACGGAGAGCTGGTTCTCCGAGTCGCTTAGCACGATTTTAAGCTCCATCGTCGGTAGCTCCAAACGCGCGTGCACGATTATCGCGAATCTACCCTTGGAAGGGCATCGTCGACCCCTTAATAGAGTTCGCCAGTATCGTCGGTCATTTTGTCGAATTTCTTTATCCCATCCGTCGACCCGCGTCCGATTTCTCATTCGTTCTCTGTGATACTTGATTGATCCTCTGACGATACTGCCTGATCTTAATACAGTATATCAATTTTCGTGCCATGTACTGCTCACACACATCATTGTCGAACGACTTCGAAGCGTTTCACCGTCGTACCCCCATCGTTGTTTATTACTTCGTGATCGCGTAGCGAGAGAACCTCGATCGAATTTGCAGATTTCGCAATCCACAGTGTCTCAGGAAGCTAACCATACGAAATAGGTTTCTCAGACTTCGAGCATCTGTTTGTAGCGTTAAATTTCTCCAAATGCAATTCCTACGCCGAGAATATCGCGGTCACTTATCAGTAACGGATCCGAACGGTCGGAGTAATGATTTGCTAGGACTTCGTTGAAACGATTCACTCGTAATTAGCGGCGTTAAATTTAACAAGATTTGATCGATAAGCCGGGAAACGCGAGTGACACTGTGTGAACAAGCGAGGAGGAGAAATAATTATATGGCGAAGCCATCAAAGAGGTTGCGAGCCATGTGTGAGCGTGGTAAAGTACTGTTGACAGTAAACAGTGTCTATCGACCAGAGTTGGGCAAAGTTCATTTCGATTTACGAATAAACCTAGGAAATTTGTTTGTACAGTTGAAGAAAATCTGTCCGAATAAATCTTCGTTCGAATGTTGATTTACATAGAAATTTATTCGAATAACGCCCAACTCAGCTAACGACCAAGCAAAGTAGCCGGGTGGGGGGAGGGGGGAGTATAACGAGTGACAATCTCGCGCGAGAGTGAAAGGTAAATGAGGGAAGTCGATCAGGTATCTGTCGTTGTTTAATCATTGTGCCATATATCATATCATCGTGTCTTGTACGAAAGACGAAAGTTCGAATATCATTACTATCACGAATTACTAGGTAGTATTTTAAATCATGACTAGATGTTATATCGCCGTAATTGCCATGCGAATTACACCGGATCATTGGCCAGCGAAAACCTGGAGGCCTCGACCTCGACACCCAGAGAATACGCGGACCGCAAAGAAACTACATTCTACGTGTCCGATCTTTTTAATCTCTCTCGAGTAGATATACATAGTGCGCGTCGTGACGTCTCCGCCGGAGACATTTGACTTGGACATTAGCCAGCATTATGTAACGGTTGCAACTATTTTCTTCGCCTGTTACCAGAGACCTCGAGGTTCCCGGCTGGCTTTCGATAAACGGGAAAACGGAGAGAGAGAAAAACGGAACTAAACACATACATGTAATCGTTGTCGCTATTGTTTCTATCGTCAGCTCCATCGCGGTCACCGATCCATCGTTGTCATTGTAACTAGGGCATCGGGTCTTCTTCTTCGCGCCGGTGTTACACGAAGCGTCCGTTTGTTGCCTCGGCCACACTTTTCTTTTCTTTTCTTTTTTTTTAATCCGTATAATTTCTTGCATCGACAGTACGCGCACGTGTAAGATATTATTGCATCTCAATCGTATAACCGCAGAATATATTGCACATACGACTGCACATATTATATATATATATAAATATATATATATAAATACATATACATATTATATATACGACGAATGTACATATAACATGATCATGGTTATGAACGTTTGCGGCCCGATGTTGCCTCGTGTTTCAGCGAATTATATATAGCAAATATCTTGACGTGTTAAAACGCAGCTAGGTGTCATTTATCATTTCCGGGAAGCCGATAGACGAATACAGCGAGAACGCCGGAGCAGCAACGAAAGCGGCACATTTTCTAAAAACGCCCACACACAATTCCATTCGAAATCGCGAATTCGTACGTACCGTAACCTTATACTCGACGCCCGCGTACTCGTCTGTCAAACAATTACGCCGCGGCGCTCTTTAATCGATCTATTCTTTCTTTCATCGATAAGTTCGCAACTTGGCGGGGAGCATCTGTCGAATTGCCGAGTGCGTTTAGATATATATTCGGTGATATCGATCAATCGCGTAGGGGATTTTACACCGTTTCGTTCTCGTGTCCGAAAATCAAGCGTGGAAGCGAAGAGAGAAACTTGCCAAAGAGTACGGCGCTGGTTACGCGGAAAGAATGTTTACTCGTCCTCCTTCTTTTTGTAAGTGTTAACAAAATTTAGCATCCAAGGCGTCGTTGTTCGTTGTACAATTGCGGGGGCACGATGGAAGGGGTGCCAACCCCTCTCCGCAAAGGACTCTCCACGCCATGTTAATTGCTCGATTCCCTCGGGTGCATACGCGGCGGCACGCTTCGCTTAGTGTATTCTCGAAAATCGGCCCCCCTTCCCCTCCCCAAACCCCCCCCCCCCCGCCCCGTCACGCTGCACGCCGACCATCGTGTCCTCGCAACATTAGGGATGATAACCGAATGACGCTAGTGCAATTGTCTCAAAGAGGTATAGAAACGATACGTATTCCGATAAAGAAATGTTTGATTTTGTGTTACGTTCGTTCCCCGTTGTCCGTTCGCACAGTTTTCTCGTTCCTCATTTGCATAAATGTACCATATCCAAAGGGTGCTCTTAAAATGGACAGCGGAACAAAAAGCATACGCGATATAAGATGGTAAATATTAAGAGATAGAAAAAGGATGGCTTTCTTATGGGAATGGGCTGCCTCAGGGGAAGGTAATCCAGGGACTCTAATAAATCATCAAAACCTATCGGCCTGACAATATTTTATCCAAATGCCCCCTTCTATCGAACTTCACATTACACTGAAATCCCTACCGGTCTATACGGCAGCCTGTATTGCTACTGCTTCAAGCTTCCAAGTCAAGTAGTGTCCTTTCGGAATATTATTATCGTTATCAGAGTGTATTCAGACTCCTGCTGAACCTAGCTGCAGCGCTGGTTAAATGTTACAAGTCTCCTCCACAAGGACACGTGTTGCTGCTTAGAAACTTTGAGCAATGAAGGCTGGAACCCTTTTCTCAAAAACCTGAGTCTGCGTAACACGAATAGATCGATCTATATCAACTCCAGCATCTCGTCTGACGAGAGAGACAAGAAATTAACAGGAAAAGTAAATTGAAAATGCAGTTGCAAGCGAGAAATGTGAAGTTTGAAGTTGAACGTAACTGTTAAGCTTATAATTTTTTACCTTTGTCCTAAAATATCATGGAAGTTCCTTGACTTTCATAATTTCTCGAAATTCACAATGCACTTTGCCCTACTTATGGACAATAATGCTTATAACAATAAAAAGTATGTGCTAAGCATTATACATCAAAGATTTCTTAATTTGCTACCTGTTTCACGTACTTGTAATACATCGTCATATAAATACATTAAGTACGCTACATGGTTTAGAACAATGTGACATAGAAAAACTAGTTTTTAAAAAATTACAGAAACTATAGAACTATAGCAAAGAGACCTGTTAAAAGAAAGCGAAGAGATAAACTTTACTTTGCATAATCAATTACCGATATACACTTTCAATTTAATTTGTTGTCTCTCTGTGAAGATCATAACTGTTGCTAATACATATACTCTAAAGACGCTATTATTTATTACACACCATTGCTTTATTTTTTTACAAGCATGGCCTATACATTACATTGCTCTATGGCATTATATCGAATAATGTTAATCCTTCCAAAAAATACACGTTGACATGTTGAGCTAAAAATGACGGAACCCAGGTTGTAGATTCAAATCATCAATCCAAATTCGCTTGGTCCATATACTTCTGTAAAAGAGGTAATAACATTCAGCGAGCTAAAACTTTTAGGTTATGTTGTCTACGGAACCACAGTCCACAGTACGAGGAACATTCTGCGATCGTAAAAAATTATTTAATGAATAATTTACCTTCGCTTTCGCGTCTACTTCTTTGTAGAGCCCTGGGAAACGTGAAAAACAATGATATTTTTCTGGATTCGTTACAGCCTTGTATGCGAATATCGTGTAAAGGCTCAAAGCAAACGTGACTTCTAATGTATAATGCATGTTTTACAAATTGCTCCACAAAAACAACTAATAATAATTTGTCACGCGACGTATAACTTGCCAGCAGAATCAGGCGCAATTAGAATTTCTCTCTCGGTACGCACAATTTTTACCGATTATCTGGCGACCATCTGATGACACAAGGTGCATGGCTGCCACATTGATAAATCACAATGTTCTACGCCACCTTTCCCATTGGTGCAACTTTCTGTTCACATTTATGATTTGCTCCTGTTTAGAATCATTTGCTTACTGGAACGGTAACCATAAACTGTATAGTAATACGCAAATTGTATCTTTTCGTTAAGAATCAAAGGTATTAAGAAAGTGTGAGCTCGTATTTCCGTCAAAAATTAAAAGTCACAATCAAAACAGATTTTACAACAATTACGAAATAACAGTATTGAGATTACTAAATAATTCTAAATATCAGAGATCAAAAAACTGTAGATAAACCAAGGCCTTTTTTTTATGTAAATACACTATGGAATCTACTACCTGTGTAATACAAATTCAGAAGTCACGAGTAACGGCTACTAATTACTAACCAATATTGCTGAGGCATAGTGAAATAGGCAAAAAGGAAAGGGTGACAAGAAGTTGTTAAAGTTTATAGTATATGCATGTAATGCTGTTTATAATATTCTGTGGACAAACTCGTTTTTATTATTTTGTTAAAGGCTAGTGCGCGCGGAATTGCACGAGTGTGCAATCAGATGGCGGTAGTGGTACACGGGAATGCATACGGTGGGATCTAGCAGTGTCAGTCGATCGTTGACTGCGACCGTAGGAGGACGGTAGGGTCGTCAGTCGCACTTTATCTCGCCAGGAATCGCGATTGGTCGACAGTTCTCCCGTAAGCCCCGCCTACCAGGTGGTCGTTCGAAAGTGTAGTTGTGTAGTTCCTTACGGCGAAACGACGGGCGCTGCTCTCTCCCCAACGTACCCAATCGCGAGAAAATCTGAAATGAGACGTGTCGGCGCGCTAATATGTGACGGTTGAGAGGAAACGAGGATCAGGAACGTGCGAGAAGGTGGTTTACGCGCGGGTGCTACCACTTTCGAAGCGTGACGAGGAGAACGGAACCGCGTGAAGTAGTGGCAAACGTGGAAACATAAAATACGGAAAAAGGGAAAACGGTATACGCCGAGAAACGAGAGAAGACGCGTGTGTGCCAGAGCTGCGGGGCTAGTGTAGAGAATCCTCTGTTTCGGGGGGGGTTGTATGTATTTCTCTCTATCCTACTCTCCGTCTCATCTGCCTTCTTCTTTCCTCCTCTCTCTATCTCTCTCTATCTCCCTCTGTCTGTCTCTCTCTGTCTCTCTCCTCTTCTCTTCTCTTCCCTTCCCGTCCCTTCCCTTCTGTTTCACTCCCCGTCTATGCTCGTTTTGCTCCGACGGGTGAAAATATACCAATCATCGTCGTCATCGTCGCGGCAAGTGTTTTTTCTCTCGCCAACTGGTAGCATGCACCGTTTCGTATCGCGGGCTGAGAAGTAGCCAAGCCAGGGAAACGAGAGAAAAAGGAGCAAGAAGAAGAAAAGTGCTTGGTTTAACCAACAAGGACGTCGTCAGCTGTGTGCGCTTTTACGAGGGGGACGTGTGCGAGAGAGAACCCGCCGCTGAGAGACAGAGAAATGGCGGCGCTGGTGGCAGGTGTCCAGTATGGTTTGTCGTCGCACAGTAATTTTCACGAAAACAAGTCCCTGATCTTCGTGAAGCTCACCGACTCGGCGCAACGTGCCATCGAGGACTTCCTCAGGAATCGGGTGAGTGAATCTTACTCGAAATTCTGCGCGTTCTCGGCCTCGGTCTCCTTTTTCCCTATACGCGTATGTATAGGCTAGGATCGCGAGCTTGTGGCTGGCTCGCCGTGCATGTGTGGCACGTACGTGTAGAGGTGTGTGCCGTGCGCGCCTCTGCACGTCGTCACGGAACGGCCGTGCATGTGTGTGCGCGCACGTACGTGTGTCGTAATGTCGTGCCAAGGAAAGAGAGATACTCGATCGTCAACTCGCTCGCCATATTTCGCGTGGAATTTCGTTACTCCGGCCATCCACGGTAATTGCCCTTCCCATTCCCCATTGAAATTAGTACGAGCGTTATTATTCGAAAGCGATAAGTTTGTTGCGCCGTGACTAGCACAAAAAAACATCCCAGAAACGAACGCGCTCGGGAGGCCACGTTGGCTCGTTAGCAGCTGTCCGCCGATACATGCATTTCCCTTGCTGCTAGAGCTCGGTTAAACGAAAAAGCGAACGCGATTCGATTCGAGACGATTACAGGTGGCATTTTCGCCAACTCGGCTAGTTCGCCCGAGTCGCCTCGGTGTGTCCGTATGGTTTGACAACGACATTACGTAATAAGAGGTCTGACAAGGCTGTTAGCTCGATAGATCGACTTCCAGACCGATCCGCTAATTCGTTCGAAATACCCGCTTTCCTCGCTCCCAACCCCCTTGCCCTTCCTTAAAACAACCTAACCTGAATAATTTGTGAGAGTCGCGTATCCATGCAACGTGAAAATGGATGAATCATCTTTTGCCAGTCACACAGCTTTGGGATCGCGAGGTGTGATCTTCCCGTAGCTTGGCTTTCTTTCGGTCATGTTCTTTTTTTGCCGTTTCTATTCTGCACGTATGTACCTAGTTGGTAGCTTTGGTGTGCTTCGTCGAGGGACAGTAGCTTCGTGATTTCTCCGTAGAGGTTATGTTCGGCCTCACCATCTGCACACTTGGATCCCACGAAGCTTTTCATTTGCTTTAAAAGCTCCTCGTAGAATTCGTTTATGTAAACGAAAGTCGTCTAAAACTCATAGAAAAATCGTTCCCGAACCCCGCTTCTTACACCATCTCACGATGTAACCTAACCTCTTGGACGAGATTCGAAAGTAAAGTCGTCGAAGGGGCGTGCCTTTCGTCAAAATGTATCGTTTGCGTTAAAGTCGAGCGCCAGTGCATGCAATATTACATATTTATTTACTGTACAATTGAGATTAACGATGTAGTACGATAAATATAATTGTGCCTTACAACTCGTGTATCCGGTTGCTTTTTAATCAATACTCTGTTGACTTCGTGTTACTTTGCCGCTAGGATTACTCTTATAAAGCACATTATCCTGAGAACATATTCGCAGATCCCCATTCGACTCCTTAAATCAGTATTTCAATCCTGTTTAAATTTCTGCTTAAATCCTGTATGCTTTATAGGTCCCTTTAAATGTACGATATTTTTACAATCGATATCGAGGGTGCAAAATAAAAAAGGATAAATTGTAGCGGGTCGAATGGAAAATAACGTGAGAGTATCTGCATGAGTTTCGCTTAGGTCACAGCTTATCGTGAAGTTTTTTCGTTTGACCCTCTCCCCCGGCCGGCGTGTTTCGGGCGTGCTCTCTCCTCGGCAGACCGAGGACTCTCTCTCTCGTATTCGTGAAGCTTCGAAAATAACCGACGCCGCGTTTCGGTCGGTGCACGAAATTTCACGACGGGGACCTTACGGCCGTATCAAGCTGCGAGCGTGAAATTTCCCTTTCCATATGGTACATCAGGCAACTCGGCTCGGCTCGGCTCGGCTGTCGGTTGATTCACGTTGGTTAAACACGGCAAAGACGAATCCTGACGTTTCCGTTTATCGTTGACGTAAGAAGCTCGCTTTGACGGTCCTTGGTTCGAACGTGTCCGCGAATGGAATTATAACGAATGGACTATCTGTTTGGAACTTGCGCAACGACACGATCAGACAGCTGTTTATCGCTGGGGAATATGTTAGATTACCGTAGCCTGTCGTTCTTTCTCACATGTGTGCTCTATGTGTGAGAATAGGAACTACAACTATTGTAGACTTTGGGTCACTGTGATCTCAGCTTCAGTGAGAAACACTGTTTCATGTAAAATTGTATATAGTTGAAGCTCGACATTTATCGCAGCGCACAGCATGATGACGTTTATTTTTCGACACGTTTAAAATTTGCGGGTTTATGATGTGTAGGAGTTGTTGTACATATCTTGGGGCGTGGAACTACTGCCAGGGCCACATCGATCAGGCTAAACAATACATTTCGAACATGAAACATTAAATATTTCACCGGGGTGTATACTATATTGGTAAATACGTGGAAATAAAGTGACGCAGTAGCGCGCGAAATGCATCAGATTTATTGACAAAAGTCATTGAAAACGTCGAGCTGTGCGTGCAAATAAGGTCGATAACAGCATCGATGTTTGTCATTAAAGCTCGGAAAGGTACACTTGACAGAGATCGAGCATAAAAATTCGAATCCCCATTTCTTTTGATTTGTACGTTCATTGCGTGCACGTGTTAGTTCAGATTGACCCAAATTCACCTGTAGTGGGAAGATTCAGGGGACTTTGCTCGTTGGTGAACCATCGAAATCGTAACGAATGGGGACCGATAGTTATAATCGATCGAGAACAACTCTTCGGTATCGAGAATTCGTACCGAATCATTCTGATCCGTAGGGTAGCTATTTTCTTCTTTCCCCGAAAGTGCTGCGTAAGTGGATAAGCAATTATTTGGAAGATACCCCGCAGCGTATTTCTCGGCGAGTCAGCAACCTGGTAATTGAGCCCAACGTTTTGCCTCGTAAGCGCAAAACAGCTCGAACGGGCAAAATATATACAAACAGCGGCAAAGCGTGGCCGAGGAATCCGCGCGAAATTGCGATCGGAATGCGGCAAAGCGTTTACGCGTTCCACATCAGGAAGCAGTTGCATTATACTTTTGCCGGTATAATCGCGCCTCGATGCTGCGCGCCGCGGCTCGCTCCCGTGCCATTTCGTGCGTGGACAAATAATTCGGGGGACTATTGCGATTCGACCGTGCCGTTGGCAAAGATTGCATCTTCAAATCGCCCCGCTTCACCTTTAATCGCTCCTCAATTAATCGCGTGAGCTGACAAAAATGAAGAACGCTAATGGAGCGCACGCTCGACGTTGTTGCGTCAGAGATTATCTAATGCTCGCGACACTAATGGTTTCACAGATGCAAATTCGATCTACCTTTCTCGACCGACCGATAAACGTACATGTGCAATTCGTCGAACGCGGAACTGAAAAGCATATGGCGCTTTTGTGCACGGACGTGCATTGTTGCCATGTGTGCCGGCATCAAGCGGCGCTCGCCTCGATTCGGTTTTTATTGAGCTAGCTATTGGTAATCGGAGGATTAGCCGGCTAGATGACTTTATTTGCCGCCGAGTTTGCCCGTGAGCGATGGAAGGCGACAAATGGGACCAGTCTGGGTGGGGGGGGGGGAGGGGGATGGTCAATTTCGTAATTGTACTTGCAGAAATAAGTGTGAAGTGTCCAATTAGCATGGTCGTTTCGAGGAATTAATCGATGCAAGGGACGATTCACGCGACTCTCGCCTTTCACTGGGAGGGCCCGAAAGGTGTGTTAACGCGAGAGGGGGAGGATGGAGGAAGGTCGTCGTCGCCTGTAGAGCAGCGTCGAAACGTTCTCGCGGCTCGCGTACGTGCGAGCGCATTCGAATCTCCCTGTCCCCGGCGCAGTTGCATAATACTGCAGCGCGCGGTGTCACGCGCCTATGCGGCCGCGGACGCCAGCGGCGATACGTTCTCGAATGCAAACGGGGAAAATGCGCAACGCCATGGGCGAAGTGATACACAGGGACCAGAGAGGGGGGGGGGGGAGTGTGCAGTTTTGCGGCCATCAAGTAATTCAGGCCAGGGAGCCGTGCGTTAACGACGATACTGACCTTCAATGTCAAGACTCCGTCACGAACGTCTGCGCACAATAGACGGGAATGTCCGACAGTTTGTCCCGGCGCGAAGAAGAATTTCGATTCTTCCGTGTCTTATCTGGATTGCTCGTGGGTCGCGGCTCGCTGGTAGCTGAGCTTCCGGGTTGGAGAATATAGCCTTGTATGATTTACGATGCCCTCGCTGGTAATGAGGCCGTCGAAGGCCTTCGAACTTTCGGCTCTGGGGAAATCTTTGAACTTTTTCGGGCGGTGAGTGGGACCTTTCTGTGCGTGGGATGGGTGGGGAAGATTTATGTAAGTGTTTTGGAAAATGTAGCCTATAGGTTGCGTACCGTAGCAGTTTGCCTCGGTGCAGTAAACCTGGGGACAGTTAGTTGTGTTTGTAATTGTTTACCTTGGGAAACGAGAGTCTATGTTACGTGTGGGTATCGCGTGTAGAAAGTAAAAACTGTTCCTAAGGGTTCGAATGCTACTTCGCTGCAAAGACGATTGAAGGTTGAGGCCTGAGGGTAAAGTACTAGGTATTCAGTGAGGAGATGTAGGATAATATTTAACGACACGGCGATTCTGAGTAACTATGTGTATCGATTTCTTCACGTGTTTCTCTCGTTCCTAGTGTGTAATTTTAGTATCGAAGGAAAGACGGGCATTCTATTTTGAAGGCGGATTTCGTTTCCGGTAATTAGTGGATTACTGGTAATCCACGTGACACGGGATGCTCTAAAAGTAGGAAGGGTAACCGAATATAGACATAGGGAAAACCGATTTCAGGAACGAGTAGATACGATATTTACGGGGATCGCATTTTCGTGTGCATTTAAGAAGTTTCAAATTATATCTGGTGAGGACTAAACTATATATTAATAGAGTGTATCTCCTACATCAACTTGAACTTTCATTCTGCCTTTGAACTAGTTATCAACACGTGGTTTCTTTCGGCTCTTAAACATTTCTTCCGATGTTCATGCTTTCTTCAGATCCAAACGTAATTGAATCCCTGATTCTGCCTTTTCACCAGAGAAAATCGTGCAAATTCTTGTGTCGTTAGTAGCACATGTAATCGTTTTGGAACACCACTCCTATTCGCTATGAAGCTTCGTTACTATCTAAAATCCACTAAAAAGATCCGGTCTATCAACTAGATATATTTCCTCAATCGTTTCTTCGCTCCTTGAAGCTCCAGTATAGATGTTCTGTACACCGTGTGCGATCGAGAACGAAGTGGAACACGGGTTTAACAGCGTGCAGGACAGGGTTCTTTAAAAACCGACGAGAGATTTACAGACGGCATGCCTTCCGGGGCTCCACGACTCTCCCAAAGGCCAGTTTGGCCTGGGTACGTGGCATAACCCCGTAAGAAAAGAGGCGTGGGGCCCCCTTTGAGCAGCACAGCTGTTCCTCGAAACTTGAATTGAACGATCCAGGGGAACAGGCCGCGCCGCGACGGCTGGAAATTTTACAAACCGAGAATATGTATCGGCTGGAAGCATGATTCGAATTAAGGCGTCTCTAACTGACCTGATATTCTTTAACCGACGATTAAATATATTAACGAGCAGAGATTTTATTTAGCGCAATGGACATAGAGAGCTATCTATATACAAAGTAGCCAGGAAATTAAAAAAGGGGAACTGAATACCAGAAACGGAAGAATTAACACGTTGCATGTGAAAGTGGAATTTCGATTCGTAGGCAATGGGTTAATCTAATGGCCTTATTGAAGCTGTAAGCCGAGTAAAATGGTATTGAACGGCTCGAAAGCGATGGAGCTATCTCAGTGGGTGATTCTTTAACAGTTCTCGCCAACCGTGAATGAGGAATCTTGATTTCTTGGTCTCGCGTCCACGCCAAGCGACTCGCGTTTCAACGAGAAGCAAACGCTCGCGTATTTTTAACGAGCGGAACATTTAGAAAGCGTCGGTTTCAACGATTGCGAGCGTTTCATCGCGAACGCAAGCAAACACCCGTCGTTGCTTGGTTTTCCACCGAGCGCCGAATTTTGACGGAAGGCTCGGAAAGTACGGCCGTTATTTTCGTCATTACCGCTTATTGGGCGCCCTCGGCTCGAATGGCAAGGTTTTCGCGCTCGATTCGCGGAACGCTTTGACGGCGCTGCTCGCTCGAAATAGAAATCGGCCTTTCTCGCCACCGTTTATATTAAGTTTCTCCGTTCCGGAAAACTTGATTCTCGCACAGGCTGGATTTCAAGTGGGCACAGGCAAGGCAAAGGGTGGTGGTCACGCGGCAGCCAAGGGAACAGATGTTTCGTAGGGTTCCTCGCGGCGACATCTTTAATTTATCTGTCGCGTTTGCGCGTGCTTCTCCTCGCCGTCTCCCTTTTCACCTACCTGCCCCTGTATTTTTCAGGCCTCCTCTTGTTAGTATTACATTTTTCCTCTAATTCACTGCCTCAAATTTCCCCAACTTTTTTTAACTCCAAACTCCGTTTCCAAATTTTCGCAATTCCTACGAATGGCCGGTACTTCGTGATCCCTCCTTGGATTTTAAAATATTCCTCAGTCGGCACGTTAGTTTCCCTCTCGTTGTTGTTTCTTCGACCTCCCCCTTTCGCCTGGAGCATCTTCTTCACGCCCATCCCTCTGTTCGAATCGCTTATCAGCCTGATTATGTAATGCGATCCGCCAACGATTGTGTGTATTATAAAGTGTGAAATTCAATGACCCTAGGGGTAGAATACGATCCGGAAATGTAATTACGCGCGTGTCAGTTTCATCGGAACGCGTGTAAAATCCTAATGCACACGGTGTTCTTCGGTTAAAATTGTACACGCCGAATATCTTCAATTTATACGCAGCTTGGAGTATGGCAGTTGCGCGTGGTGAAAGTGATCGTCGAGATGTATCAGGCGGAGTGTGCATTTCAACAATTAATGTCAACGATCGGTAGCCTCGAAAGCGCATTCTCGCGAGCGGTTCTCTCGAATTTCCTGAACGATTTATGGATTATCGATAAGCCTCATCCATTAATCGAGGGATTGCACTCTCCTTTCTCGATGCTACTACTAAAACTGTCGTACGTACTGAAAGCTCGATGGAAAATTTGAATTCGATGCGACGACTGATTAAAGTTTCTTATTCCTTTCACTGTTTTCTTCTCTGGCATACGAGGTCAACGTTTTCCACTTGTAGCCGTTGGTAATCGGGAATGAGATCGTTCAAACTTCCCCACGCGCGTTAATTGCTCGTCAAGATCGATTTCGATCAGCCGAGTAAGGCTATAAATGTGATCGCAATGCTTTTCGCGAATTATCGGTGGAAGAATCAATGGAAAGGAGCGAAGCGTTGCAGATCGAGGGGAAAATTGCGCGAGCCAGGCATAAGGTTCATGGTGCTCGTGTGTTTATACGCAACCAAAACGATATTGCACGCGAGAAATCGAGGTTGCGCGCATCGTTGCGTAATTAAACAATATTAACGTATGCAAATGCGAATCGACGTTAAGTTATATGTTATAATACTTCGCGCGGTGTATGACCACTGGTTAAGCGAATAGAACGTTCTACGTGCTTACAGTCTCTAATCATAGATCTTCATTACTAATGCTGCTATTATTTTCTGACAAGATTCACGAATTCTGGAATATTTAAACTGGTGTTATGGTTGTTTCTGCGAATAAATCGAGGTTTTAAGTCGCATCGAACGATGGACGCGGTGAATTCACCCGTCAGATACGTCCGCCCTACCTGAATCGGCTGAAACGATACTCTAGATGCAGGGCGTTGCTTCACCTGCTCGTTTCAGGAGCGTTCCACGAGATTCACAGAGAAATAAGGGCTCCCCTTTTGTAGGAGACGTCGAGTCCTCGTTCCCTTCCTTTCCACCCCCGTTTCACTCGATTCTATACAGTCTTCGAACCATTCTTTTCCCTCAGTTTCCTCGACTGAATTTAGAAACCTGCTCTGGCCGACCAGAAGGTATGAAGGAAGCGCGTGTGCCAACGGGACGCGACAAAACGAAACCACGAAAGCGTGATGTGTCTGGTACCAAGATGCACCTACTTAGAATAGTAGGTATAATACGCCGCGGATTAAAACGCAATAGAAATTCAATACATCCATTCGAAGGATTCACGAAAGGAAGATAGACACCGTCGTTTCAGCACAGCGATTTTTATTCCATTCGTAGTCCATGCAGGAAACCCAGAGAGTGTCAATTTATATTGGACCGTTCGCAGTTCAGCGAGTTTTCCTTGTTCCGTGTCAGTTCCTCTGAATCGGTCAGGAAAAATGTTTGCCACCGAAGGTACAGTTTTTCCGTTTTCTCGACACATAAAAGGTGGGTGAATTATCTTCGTCCCCGTTGATCTCAGTTTGCATAGCCAGAAATTAACGTTATTTTGGGGGCCGGTGATTTCTTCGATGGCGTCTGAAATGCAGTTCACTTCCACGGAGCAGGGAGCGCAGGAACGCAATCTCGATAAATTTAACGAACATTTGAGGGACTCTGTAAACCAGGGGAGACGTTAAATTGCCCATGGAACGCGTCCACGGTTGCGCGCACTATTTACGCGCGTGAAGCGTGGTTGCATTGTATCAGTTGCTCATAGTCTTCGGGACTATAAATTCTCTCGTAGCCGGCGCGTAAAAGCGCCGTAAAAAAGGCGCAAGTGCCGCGACGAAGAATGCAGTCGCGACGCTTCTTCTACTTACCCCCGGGGAAAAAGGCCCGCGGCTTTTTTCTTCTCCAGTGACCTCGTGGCAAGTCGGATTTCTCGAAAGGATCTTTTTTATTCGCTCCAACAGCCACAGCCCTCTCCTTTTTCCTCGTATTTGCGATAGGAGTTCAAGCTCGAAGCCCAGCTGCATTCTTCCATGCTTATCCGTGTTCTTCCTTTCGGAATCAAAGGTGTTAATGCCGCGAAGTAGGTATTCGAAGTGGCAAGAGGGTGACGTGATTAGCTTGATTCCGGAATATTTTCAGTTAAATTCTTTGATTCGATGTTGAGAAGGGACCTACACTTTCTATCGTACGAGTCCTCATGTAGGTATAGGAGGTACATAAAACTCCTCCGATTCTCAAAATAAAAATGGCACTAGCACTTTTTATTTCCCACCTCCTCGCCGGTTTTCCAGCCTCTGTCTCCTTTTCTCTCGTTTTCATCAGTCTTATCTTAGAATTAAAGCAGCGTACCGCAAAATTCGAGGTCCAGGAGGATGGATAGCCTGGCGCAATTTCCTTCCGTTCTATTATCTCGCTTCTCTCGCCCGTTTTTCCTCGTTCGCCTCCATCTGGCGAGGTTTGATGGGACCGTAACCCAATTGAAAGTTCATCGGAGAGGCGTTCTCGCAGCTGCACCGGGAAGAAGGGAACGGAGAGATTAACCCCGAGTCCTTGGGGCAATGGTGGATTTCCGTGCGATGGAAACTGATACAACGGTGTCTGGGAGGCGGTGGAGACGTGGCAATTGTTTCGCGGAGATTTCACTGAGAAAGGCAGGAAGGAGAATATCCTAATTTCAGACGATTCGTTGGGTTTATTATATCTCTATTTTACATTTCCTGATTCTCGCTTCGTTTCTCTGAAAGAACTTGCGAAATACTCTGCCGGCGAGTTTAATAGTTCAATTAATCAGAGCTATGCATCCATTCTACTTCCTTTCAAGCTTACGTAAACAGAAAATGAAACAGTTCAATTGAATCGAGTGAGATAATTCGCTAAGAGTCGCGCTCAATGGCAATAAGCGAAAGTCTCTCGGCGATGGGATCACGGGGTAACGGAAATCATGGTAATCGATTGTAGGAAGCGTCGGGGACGGTCGATCGAAAGCGCGAGATCCAACGGAGAGTTACGGCCGTGGCGGATGTCTCTCGATCGTCGAGCGTATTAAAAAGATCGGTGAAGGGAAAATGTCATTAATACCAGCGATGGCCGAGTCGGTGTGCGTCTCGTGCAGTTATTCGGCGAGCAAATGCTTTCTCCGAGGAAGGCCTCCGAGACGTCCTTTCTCTCTAAGGACGTCGGGTGCCGTGAGAGTTCGTCTCAAGGCCGTTGCACTTGCGCACAAACTCCGCTGAAGATCAGAAAACCGCTGAAGTTGCACGGGAAACTCGCGGACAATCAGACTTCGCCGTGAGAATCCACGGTAAATTCAACCACGCAGAAAGAAATACACCTCGCTTACGCTTCTTCCCGCAGAATGTGTCTACCCTTGATCATCAGTGGTAGATTTCGATCGAAAAATCTGAAACGTCTCCAGGCCGGAAATCAGAGATTTGAACATTCAATTATTCGAAAAGTGAAAGATTCCTCTCGCGAAATGTTTCGTTCTCGATTCAATCATTATCGATCCAGAACGCGAATCGAAGTCGATCGTGGGTGACATTGAACACTAGACTGAGAAACCGGAGCTGGAACGGCGTCGCCGACGCAGACGTGACGATTAAGACGCTTAATTAACACGCGTTAGAAGGCTATGTTATTAATCGAGCTATCATTATCGGTCGAAGCGATGGTCGTTACACTCTCCCTCCACGGTTCACCGTCTTTATCGGCCGCGTTGTGTCGCGCACACTCGCTACCCGCGATGAAACATAATTATCGGGTTGTTTTCATGTAACAGTAGCTATCTAGTCGGAGTTACGTGGCGGCCGCTCGCGAACGCCAGCCACCGACAGTAATTACGCTCGCTAAACGAGGAAGGAGCCGTTTAAAAATGAAATAGGGATTCGGCGGCTAATCGTCGGTGGAACCAGAGAATCCCCCTCGCCCCGCCACGATCCGCAACGAATACGCGCCTGCCGCTCCTTTTTCCCGTTAGGAACGCACGCTGTGAAATAGTTTTGCCACACGTCCCAATTATTTTCCATATCTAACTGTCCGCCGAGCCGATCTGGCCCCGAATATGTTAACGGTGCCCGGTTCTTCGCCGCATCGGCGATGAATCCTGAAATTCTCCGGCCTCCGTATCATCGTTTGTTGCGTCAAGTCGATGGTTTTCGATAATTCAGCCAATCAAGGTCGTCCAGAAAATAGCAGCAGTGGTGTCAGACCGTTTCACAATCCCGTACGCTCGCCTGGTGAATCTTAATTCGCTGATTAAATATAGATTCCTTCAAGAGTTCACTGAAGCTTTGCTCGGTCCTTGTATTACACTGTCTTCCAACTTTGTATTCCCTTGTGCCATCGGCTACTTCGTCCCAAAATTGTCACACTCGAGCAAAGAGGGTTCTGTAACTCAATTTTGTGTTCCTGGTGCTTTGCAATCGTTTCTCCGTGGGTGAAGGAGAGTTCGTGTCGGTGTCGGGGGATGGGCAAGCCAATTTTCGAAAAACTGATTAAGGAGGCGGTATCGTTAGCATTTACGGTTGCTCGGCCGCCTCTCCCGGTTAACGGTAATAAAATTTCTCGCGTAACCCCGGATTAGTATCGGCTTTGCATTGCCTTTGGTAATTCACTTAGAAGGCACGGCCGCCCCGTGCAGCCGCGTACTGATTCCCCGTATCCGGATTATCGAATTACCGGGTCTACTTTTAATTACCGGAATCAACCGTGACGACCTACATCCGCGGAACGCGTACCTTTCGCCTCCTGCGAGGGAAACGATGGGCAATCGTGACCCTAATTGCTGCGCGTCTGAACTTTATGTGCTCCATTTCAGTGCCCTAAACCCTTCTCATACTTAATTCGATCGATTCAATGAACATTCAGACGTAATACTCACGGGCTCCGATTCTCCGAAACGTTCTAAAACCTCCAGTTCCTTAGCTTCTCTCGATTCGCGGACAATCAACGACAGACCACGATTTTCCAGGTTTCCAAGTAGTTCGCACCGTGGAAACAGTGTTCGTGGAAAATGTGCCGCGGAAAACACGCGATTACGTAAAAATGGCGCATTGTGCGGTGGCTGGCGGTAAAATTAAGGCATTAGACGGTCGTCCACGGAGAAAGAGGCCTATTACCGGTTAATTGCCACTATCTTATACAATCTGTCCCCAAGTGCAGATGTAACATGGTTTCTCAGGTGGAATCGCATTGAATGGGCGAATGTCTTCGTCGAAAGGGATCTGTCCACGCTAGGTGTTCGCTCGTTCCTCGTCACCAGACGCGGAACACCGCGTCCGCGGCCCCCCCCCCCCCCCGCTGATCGATCTTCGCTTCCGGCTTTCCATGAAAACAGGTCAGACATGCTCGAAGAAATTTCTTTGAGATGATTTACGCGTTAAGGCTGGACCCCCTCGAAGGAAAGTCACGGTTTCTGTCGTTGCTTCTGCTCCAGCGACGCCGTCGCTGACCGTTCACTTGGCATTTTTTCGCGACCGAAGAAAGTTCGTTACGTTCCACGATGTACTGCGATCCAACGATGCGATAATAGGGGAACTCGTTCAACGAGGCAAGAATCGCATTGTTCGTAGTGTCTGTACTGGTGATTTTAAAGAACATTATCGAGATAAAGTCGATCCAAGATCTTTTTTACTATCGCTCTGCCAGGGAAGGTGAAATTCCTTTAAATTCGCGTGCATCAGGTCTCAGACACCTTCAGCTGTTCGAAGATAGATTACTCTCATTTCCTCTCGGGCCACTCTAAACTTTCGCCGTTTGTCGTTTATGATCGCGTTTCGTATGCATACCTACATGTACGATTCGATTGGAAATTGGTGAAACGTGAGATTCTAAGAAAGTTTGTTAGGTGTAACCCAAATAGAATTGACTAGCGACCCAGCCACCGAGTTACTTCAAATTGATTTGAAATAACTGCACCGCCCCCGCTAGGAGGCTCTCGAGGAAAGCAAGGGGCAACGAGGAGATTCATCGCGGCGGGCAATAATAGATCCTCGGGACAGGAATCGCGTCGTCCTCGACACCACTACTCGGCAATAAACCTTTTTATTGCCGGGCAACGCTGATCGTTAGAAGCTTGACGCATTATCCGGGAATTCCTAGGCGATTTATGGACAGGATTACAAGGCGGTCGTAACACACCGTCCCAACGTGTCATAAATTTGCGCCGAGTTAGTTTTGCGGGGAATAACGGAAGCTCCGGGAAACACTGATCGACTCCTCCTTATCTCGTCGACGAAATACATACCATTGGTGCACTTTGCGAGCGTGCATCGTGGCATGTGCGATTAACAATCGTGCTGGATCGGTGCCTCGTGCCATTTCACGAAGGATCCCGTGTTGGGTCGAGGATCGACCCGCCTTTCGTACATCAGGGTCGATTGTCGAACGGTGATTCTGTTTCGTTAGTCTGCAGTTTTATTACTACGAAATAGTATAGACATAATAATTCGATGCTGATTTCGATTGCATCTAAACTGCGTTAAGCATATCGTATCCCCGAGTCCCATTGAAATTAGAAGACTTATCTAAACACAGCGAAGTCGCGGAGTCCGAAGAACGATGTTGCAGTGAAACCGCTGCCGCCACTAACACGCGAGAACGAAATTGACGGCGCATCCGGGAAACCGCGGCGATTAAATACTTGTTAGCCTGGATGTTCGATCAGCGACGTCAGGCTTTTATTCTCTAAACGACTCTAGCTGCCGCGTGCGCGCTCGCGCTCGTACCCGCATGTAAAATATACACGCTCGAGTTGTCAGGCCGAAGCAACGTCAGTCGGAAGAAAGAAGAGATCATCCCGTTCACAATCGAGGGAACGATTTGGCGAGCCGACCGCGTGCGGTGCGTTTTCTGGTCGTTAAGGAATACGAGGCCAACTTTCAGACCTAGATAAGATAGACGGGACGTCGGACGGCGCTTACTTGTATCGCGCAGCTTAATGCGCGTGTAATCCCGGTGCAGGTAGCGCCATCGACAAAGAAACGTGCACCGCGGTGTACACGGCAGAAAGTCTGAAATGTGAATTCTTAAGAGCTGAACTTGTTATCGAATCTTCTCGCAGAATGTAGTAGTCGACTCATTCAATGACTATAAGCAAGAACCTGTAATGATAGTAGGCCACTTATCTCTTCCCCACTTCACATTTATAGATACCATTTCGATTCTTTTATTCGCCAATCTCATAAGCGACGGATAAACAAATTAAAGAGCGTACGAGCTTCCAGCCCGGGCAACCGAATTTCATGAGAGAACGATGTTGCTTCGTCCCCCCACCGCCCCGCGCCAGGGTTCCTCTATCTAATTTGCAGCGCTCCTTTCACTCTGCTCTCTCGAACCGCTCACGGGCCCGCGATACCGATCGCCGGCGTACGTACATAGGTAAATGGTTAAAATGTTAAGTACCGTGCCGGGGATTGTGAAACGCCATCGCATGACGAATCCACAGGGCGTCCATTACGTGGCGACATTTCTGGCCGCGGCCTCTTCGCGTGACCCTCTCCGCCCTCGGTCGCCTCTCCATAAACTTCGAACGGCGTCATTACCTCGGGAAAGTGTTTTTGTACTTCCCCATAGAAATTGGAGTCCGCAGGTACGAGGATTAGCGACACAATAGAGAGGTAAAGGCCGGCCGCATGGGACACGCACAGTGGATTTAGAGTTAGTAATCGACGGGTTCAGTGGCCGTCTCGTCCAGGATGATTAGCGGCGACGCGAAAGCAACTAAGCGATAGCGTGATAGTTCGGGGTAAACATCGCTCGCGCAGCCACAGATATCGCCGGAAAATTATTCAATTTACTCAATTTCGTTGCGCGAGCCGTTACGTCGGCCGATCGCGCCGCCAGTCGTCCGACTTTCTTAATAAACAATGCGATTGATACGATATGATGTAATCGCCAGCAAGCGCAGCGATGAGATTTAAGATAGTGGCACTGATTTCTCCGGGAAATTTTACTGCTCCAGTGATTCAGCCGTGTAGATTCTACCTTATCTGTTTTTTTATTTTTGGTTTCGCGAGCAGATAGCGGTGTAATTAATTGCGTTCACTTATCGTCTGTACTCCGGGTTTAGGCGAAATTGCTTGCATCGCGGGGAGAAACTTTCCGATGCTGATAATAAAACTATCGGGAGCTTTGTGAAACGTGGTAATCGATATCTCTGATCGGGGCTGCCAGGCCTGGGCGAAGCGCGACGGATACCTAGTTTTACGACCGGATATAAGCATTAACTTTATCTTCATCCGCCAATGGCGGCCCTCTAAGCACCCCAGGAGCTTAGCTCGGCCAACATCATAAATGGAGCCTAATCCTTGTTTCGCCGTGGCGATGACTAATGGCGGGGTATCGTTGCTCCCTTGTGGACGTGACGGAAAATAGTAAAACCGGAAAGCAGAGCTATCTGGTTTCCATCACGACGAAATTCATCGCGCCGACAGGGTTTATCTTCGCGCGATACGATACTCGAGCTCGCGATATCGATACCCCCGCGTAGATAATGGAATTTTGCGAGAATACAACACGACGAGTACACTCGCCGAAATCTTATTCCCCGAGCTAATGCCTCGTCTACCTTCCTCGTACGAATGATCGATAATCTCCACACGCGGAGGGGTGCGCTGAAGTTACTTGACCGAGTGTTTCATTGAGTTCGTTTACTATAAAAAGACACTCCATTCACGTCTCTCCGTGCGCTCTAATTGATGCTATCCTGATCTCGAAGTAGCTTTCATCTTGTCTTCTTCTTTTGCCAATACTGCTGTATCGTTCACGATCCATGCTCCAGGATCTCAGGATTGTTTTTTATAAATTGGCGAGCTCATTCATTTCATACATCTCGATATATTTTACATTCTCCTCGAAAGTATCGCGATTCGCGATATCTCCTCGAAGCGCTTATCTCTGACCCCTTCCTCCACAGCGAACAATAACGAAATTATCGAACACAGTAGCATCAGCAGTTCACCCTCGACAAATCGCTACGTTGACCACCCTCCTCGCATTTCTACCTCCTCCACTCCGTCTATCCCCCTCGTGCAACAAAGTGCACGTACCCGTGAATCAACGTCTGTCAGCTAAGCAAACAAAAATTTCCCGTTGTCGGCCAAAGAAGCCGTAGCAATTGTCCTTTCACTGTCACTGCTTCCTCCGCGGGCGTTTATCTGCTTAAAGTGTTCGAATCACGGCTGACAAGGTGTATATACTAGTGTCTTCCATGTCCGCCGATCCCACGACGCGCTTGTCGTCGTTGTACCGTGGAAACCGCAGCAACCCTCGACGGAGAGCCTCCTTGCGCGAATCGATAATGCCAGCTCCTCGTCTCGCCATCGCCGTCCCCGACGTTATCTGCGCTCGTGCGAGGCCACGTTAACGCCGGCCGCGTCCTGGCGGCGCAGAAAACGCCGGCCCACGCAAGCGGCCACAATGAGCCGAGAGATAAACGGAATTACGCGAGATCGCTCGACCTTGTTTACTCCTGCGAATCGCGCCTCGCAACGGTGCGCATTTTCGCGGCCGCGATTAATTCCTCGCGGCCCGCGTTACGCTGGGAAAACACCGGCCAGCGAGTCCCTAATCACTGTTTTCTCTTTGCTTCCTCTCGAGCCGACGGATTCGGATGTTCGTGGGGCGAAATATTCGTCGATTTCGCCGACTTTCGGCTGACGCTCGATGGAGCCTCAGGAGCGCGAGATTTGAGGGTGAAAGAGCAATGTATACTTGCTCCCATTGCGGTGGGAAATAGTAGTCGAAGGGAATAGAGAGGAGTATAGAAAATTGGCTCTGATTATAAAAGACGTAGATGAGTTCCTTGCATGATAATGAACTGGCTTACCTTGGACCTTGAAATCTTCAGCTCGCCGGCGAATTATGAATTTAATAGAAGGGTTATCAACTCTGATCACACCGACGCGAGAATTCTTTTTCTTCTTGACAAACAGAGTTGTTTACGTAAGACTGTACAGCAACCGCTGCGTCGAAGACCGCGCAATATCAGACCGTGAAGTGGTTGCAGAAGAAATTGCTCGGGGAAACGGGGGTAACCGAACTGACGAACGTTCCAACTTTCGCGGTTTAATCGAACCTCAAGCGTAATCAATGCTGCCTCCCCGGGGGCCTGACTCAACCAGCAGGAGTTACGCAAATGCATCGGACCGAGTTCAAATCGAATTAACCGGGAGAACGATTTAATTCGACGGCGCTCAGTCCGCCATTCGTGGACTTTAGCCGAACGAGCAGGGGGACACACGTATGCGCCCAGGAATCGCCGCTTTTATCTGCTCGTCTGTCCGTCGATGCCGACCGAAATCGTCACCGTAGACGGCACAGTTCCAGACGGCGTTCAATTAAGATTCATTGGTGGAAGTTACGCGAGCCCCCCGTCCGGGAAATGGAAAAGAACTCCCCGTCTCGAACGCGACGCCGGGGAACAATAGAGGCTTTATGTACAGCGGACGAGTTGTCGAGAGTCTATTGAAGCCGTCTGAATCTTCCAAGCCGCGCATCCGTCACGATAGTTTAACCCCGAACGAGCGAGGAAAGTGTCCTGCCGTCTCGCTTGGCCGAGAGTGGCCGCCACTGCCAGTCGCGTTCGCGAGTTCTCGATTTCTGTTCCGAACAGGGCATTATGGCCGCTGACGCGCGCGTTCACCGGCGCGGCGTCTGGAAAGTTGTGCGAAATTAGGGGAGGGTTGGCTGTCGCGCGGCTCGCATAAGGAATAAAAGGCATTACACGCGGCTAGAGACACCCTGAAACTAGTTTCGCTCGCACGAGTTCCCAGCGAATTATTTCAATGGGGCATGGTTTAATAGAGCGCCCTTGGGAAACATTATTACGGGCCCAGGGCTCAATGGGGACGCTGGGCGGGAATATTGTAGTAACGTCGCGTAACAACGGCCGAATAACTGTAATCAGCGTGTAAAATGCTCGATATCTCTGGCAATTTCATCCGAGGCATCCCGTTACGTCCATAATACACGCGTTAACGATTCCGTCTAATGAAATTCCTCTCCGTTCGAGTGGACATTTGTGGCTCGGTTCCCGCGGTTAGCTACGTCGGAAACGGAGGATCTCGAGGGTCTACTGAAATTCTTTGCTGCGAGTCGATCCTCCAAGAAAATCAGATGGCTGCTTCGATGCCGGAGATAGGGAAACAGGGATGAATCTTCTTTTAGCTGTCGGGCTGGCGGGGGCGCCGACGAATATAATGTCGAGACGACCCTCGCTTTCATCGACATTTTTCGGTCGCTTTAGATGGAGGGGTGCATCCCGAAGACCTGAGCGTTATAGCTTATGGCGTTCGTATAAAGTCGTTCGCGTGACTTATCGCGCAATAAGGATAATCTTATGGATATATTCAAAGACGCTGCTGGGAACAGTTAGGAGATCGCTTTTCTGATGAATTTAAGAACCGAGTCGAGTATCAGATGTAACAGAAATAGAATCGTACTTCTCACGAATATTCCTGAAGCGCCGAGTATTTGTTTTTAATTAAACAGTGGAGAATTTGGATTGCTCGTACAGTCAGTATTCTTGGAAAGATCAAGAAGAGATACCGAACTTGTAGTAAGAGAAACGACATTGCGTAATTTACCTAATGCCGATGAATCGGTAAAATGTTTTACAACCCAATGATTACACGTAGGTACCTCGTTGCTTCTTCAAGCATCGGGATAAATATCGGTAATTGTCGCGTCACCGCGTTCTACGCGGTAAACATTCCTTCAGCAGCATGAAATCCGAAATATTTCGCGGCGGAATTTCTGAATTAAAATACCTCGGGCGAAAAGTGCTGGCTAACCGCCGGCCCCGCGTTCCACCATTATTAATAACGTTATTATAAACTCCCGTCCCACGATAATGAGACGAAGAAGGGAAGGGGGGGGGATTTAGCTGTTTCGCGCGTCGGACGTGTTACATCTGCGCTCACTACTGGAACAATCGCTTATTTATTTGTAACTTTGACTCCGATTGCAATTATCTGGCAAATTAATGCTACCGTTTATCGCCCATCCTCTTCCATCATTACCGATCCTTTCCAAGTGTTTTCCCTCGCGCCGATGATTTTCACTATCGCTGCTGTTGTATCAGCCTTTCCCTTCCTTTTTTTCGTTACAAAAGTTTCGACGATTTTGATATCGCGCCAGAAATATCGAATCGCGGTGTTCACCCCCCGTCGGGGGTCACAAATGACCCTCGCGATATCTCTGACCCTCCATCTAACAAAACACAAAAGTAGCAGGCCACTCTTAAACCCGGTAATCGCGAAATCGCTTTGGAGGCCTCGGGGAACAGCTCGCTCGAAAACATGGTTGGAATGCAACGTGTTAATTGATTCTTCAGCACCTTCGTTTATCCCTCGGACGCCCGTTCCTTGTGGAAGCAAAACGCGCTTTCGCGTCCTTTGCTCGCTGGTTTCTACAGGCTCGCCCCAAGGAACGCAATTTTACGTCGCGCGCAACGTATTAATGCCCCGTCAGCTCGGTCAAACAGCGCGGCATAAACACTGTCATTGTGCCCGGCACAGAGGGGCGATTAAATTTCAAGCTACTGCAGGACAATGACACGCGCGACGTCTTGACAATTAATGACTCGCGATATCGTAACACGGTGGTCGACGATCCTCGTCGTCCCGATCGAAGGACTTTTTCGACTCGTGGTCCAGATAGAACGCCGGTGGAGAGGGTGCGGACTCTGCACATGACGTCTCTAAAGAGGCTGGCCGAGTGGTGTGTGCCCACCCCGTGTGAATTGTCGGGGCCAAGGCGGAATAATACACCCGTATGAGGCAGGTGGTACTCGGCACACAAACACGGCCAGGAAACACCACACGCCGTGGCGCGGCGGACCAGCGGCGTGCACACAGGTAGACCTTCGAGGCGTCGAGCGTGTGTCTGTGTATTGATAGAGGCCCTTCATCCAGCTTATGGTTTAACGGAGTCGACGAGGGCACCCGAGTGATTCGGAATCCTCGACTCAGAAAAACGAAACACCCTCGTACCTACCTCCCTTCAACGAACTCTCCCTTCCTTTCTCTTCTACCCCTCGACAAGGTAACGCAAGAATAATGGATCCCCGGTTGTCCGGTTCTCGTTCGTTCACCCTCCTTACCTACGGGATATTCTTTCTTTTAAGGTGATCGGGGGGAAATAGGACACACCGCCATTGTGTCAGGCACCGAGGCCCTGGGTCTCTCATGCTTCATTTCGGCTCTGTTTTCAAGCATCCTAGCTCGCACCAGGGATGGAAGCTTTCGTGCAAGGTGTCCGGGGCATTAATATCATTATATAAATCTCAGCAAAATGTTAGGTGATCTTTGTATTCTGAAAGTAATCTGAGTGAAGGGGTAAGTGATGCATCGCGTTGCTCTTCTCCAAGTAATCTGTAGATCGGTTTCCCCGTTTGCATTCTAATACCTTGAAGTCGCGAAACCCGCAGCAGTTTAGCACCAGTACCAAAACCGTGAAATCGTGCTATTTAGGGGAATATACTGGCTCTCGAAGTGGTAACGAAGATAACAAAAGAACCGTTGTAGTTTTTCCGATTGTGCACTTTGCGCTTGTCTCGTTGCTTCAGCAAAGGCGGAAGTTTGCATGGAAAGCTACGAGGCTCGCGCAGCATGGATGCTTGCCAAGTAGACGTTGTCCATTATACGTATTAACAGTTTCATAAGGCAACCTAGGTGGGTCAATCCGAGGACGCTAACTCGAGCGATTTACAGCGTTCAAGTTATTTCTACGAGTTGACGGGATTTAGGAATAGTTTCGCCGCGGTTCTTTCTGTATAGAACTACACAAAAGCCTCTCCTAGCGTACAATTTCATTTCGCCGTTTAAATAGCTACTGGAGGATTCCGTCGGCACAGATAACGCGACGTTTAAATTGTTGTTTCCAGGAGTCTTTTAGAACGGAACCACTTTCCTCTCTTTTTCAACCGTCGAGCAGGTAGAGTTTCGACTCGTTGCTCAAGTAGCAAATCAGACGGTGTAGATGCTGTATCGAGGGTTCCGCCGAAGGTCGGGAACAATGAGCTTCGTTAAGGTAGACGTGTTCACAGTCATCCAGCATGTTCCACGCCTTTCCTTTTCCTTATTCCACTTTTGTCTTTGGCCTCTTCGTCCTTCGACGATTCTCTACATGGCGCCGAAACCAACGGCGAGGC
This sequence comes from Andrena dorsata, assembly GCA_929108735.1. Classification (NCBI taxonomy): domain Eukaryota; kingdom Metazoa; phylum Arthropoda; class Insecta; order Hymenoptera; family Andrenidae; genus Andrena; species Andrena dorsata. The sequence goes on along the minus strand of OV815488.1, from coordinate 75,719,359 downwards.
GAGCAACGTTAATGAAACTGAAAATCAAATTACCCTGATCTGGAAGATTGCTGGACGTCGCTTATTAATATCTCCTAGCATCTATGTAAATCCGCCTTAAGCGATTCTTCATAAGTAGTCGCGTGTAATTCACTGTTTCATAATTGATTTTTCGAGGTAATTCAAGTCTTCATTCTAGGGATATCGTTGATCTTAATAATACTTCGCGTTGTTGGGGCGAATTAAATATTCATCGCAGCAAGCCGATCGTCGCGGTGCACCGCGCACGAAGGGGAAGGGCGGGACAATCCTTTCGCCGTTGCGTTTCGTTCGACCTGGAAATCGATGGAAACCGATTGATCGAACCGCGAGATCGATTTTTCCCGCCTGTCAGAACAAGTTCGCTTGACATTTAGTTGTGCCGTGCGTGGTCGTTAATTGAGTTTTACACGGTCGATTTGCGGTGCATTGTGGGCGTCGAGCGTCTTCGAAGAAAACGCAGCCAGCATTTCATAGGTCACCTCACTGAAATTCTACTTCACCTTAAACGATTTTCTGCGCTAGAGAAAATCGGTCCCAGCCGATTTATATGGTGGATTCTTGGTGGAAGCTATTTATCGTTACCAGTGAAATTACCAGACAGATAGGATCGCATAAAACAGCCTGATAATTTCACTGATTTGAAAGCGAGGTGTTTCAAGGAAACGTTAACGTGCCTGTTTTTAGAGAGTCGTCTCGGTTTTAGTACACTGCTTCATTCATTCAAGCGTCGTTTAACCGAACGTTCTATACATACATATTTCACTTTATATCCTCGCGTATCGCTGAGTTATCCCTCTGTACTCATCGGTGCGGCGTATGCTATCAACACGCGAAACAAACCGTGAAATAATAAATCGCTCGGAAAACAGCAAGGCTGTAATCACTATGGTTGCTGGATTGGAAACGCGCCAGTTTGCGATAGCGAATAATTAAGATATGAGTGTAATAAACATTTTAATAATCAACAATTTCCGTGTCAAAATATTTGCTCATCCATTGGGGGGCCAATAACGTTCATCTTTCGCTTAAAAATTCAAAATACCGGACGATCGACTTTTCTACCCCGTTCCGCGGTTATCTTCGCCGTCATTCTACCCTGTGTTTCAAAAAACACGTTGTGAAAGTGAGGATAGAGGTAGGTAGACTAGACCCAGAAACAATCTATCGCGCGTCGAAGCAACGACCGCGAGAGCACAGCGCTGCTTATCGCGGCCACGCCTAATCGCTCTGATTACGGCACCGACGGCGTCCTGGATCCTTCAACTCTACTCCACAATTGCACCCGGCTGGATTCAGCGAGCTGGACGCTCGACAGAGACGCGACATTCATCTCCGTTTGAAAACGAGCATGTTTACTCCACGCTGGCATCGCCGGGTAGAGATTAAAATTCCCCGGTGAACTTTACTAAGGACCCACGCGCGAGTAAAAGTAGCCTCTTTGGCGGGCTTTGATTAAACGCAAAGGTTATTTCATACATGGCATTGAATTAGCATAGAATCACGATAGAATTTAATTGCCGGTGTGCACGGTATGGGGATAATTTTATTATAAACCCGAGCGTCGCCCCGTAAATTGGCTGTCGATACCGCGTAACATGAGATTCGAGCTAAAAATTGCGCAAGAACACCAGGAGAGGCAACGATGTAATCCCCCCAGACTTATTTATACGCTCCTAGATCGTTCGGTAAAGGAAATCACGATAATAACGGCCGGTGTAAAAAAGAAGGCGTTACATCACAGATAATAGTTATCGATCTCTCTGAAAAACGCGGTCTCATCTCGAGACCGTGGAAAGCGAATCAAGTGTCGACGATACTCCTCGAGCGGGCACGTTGGCCTAGGAGTGCTACAATTCTCCTTGCAGTTCCCTCGGTTTTTCTGCCCATTATGACTTCTGAATCATCTCGCATGCCTCCTAGTTAACCGTGCCCCGTTGTCGCCGGATCGTTTCCACGCGTGGCTACGGCAAACAAAATTGCTCCAGGCGATGCAAATTGCTTGACAAGACCGAGCACGATTCTCCCTTACCGAACGGGCTAAATGTTTGCCGTGGATCAGCGCTCTGTTTCCCTTTCGAACAGTGGTAGAGTTACCGGGCAATTTCGCGTGGCGCTGCATTCGCCCCGGTTGAACAGATTCGGCTGCATGTATTGTTTACGAAAACCTGTCGCTGGGCTTGCTCTCTATGCGAACAATTCTGCTCCGACACCTGTCGCCGGCATGGAATGCGTCAAACCCCACGTCCACGCATCGATTCGGTAACTATAGATCGCACGCAAACCGGCCGTCGGGCGTGTGTCGAGCAATTCGTCGGCGATCGAACGATTTAATGGGCGTCCAATTAACGCGCTACGCGGTAGCGCGCATGTGCGGTTGCGTAGCGGGGCCACCGATCGTAAACTTGTGATTTTACGCCGTGGACAGACACGGTAATAACGTTTTATTAGTGCCGTGTTAGAATTTTTTGTGCTTAGTTATCCGGAGATAATCGGGCGCTCTACGTTAGAAAGGTACGAGCCGCAAGACAGAAATATGTGTAGCAAGTAAAAAGTTGTTTCTCGAAATCTAAGCAAGTTACCCAATCTCAGTTTAAGTGTCTTCTCTGACAAGACGTTGGCTTCCAATATATTCACTGGGAAGGCAGTCGCGACTGTTAAACCTATGCGGTTGTCATGTTTTATTTGAAATTTAATACGTCAGAGTCATGTAGCAGCCATATGTCCCGAATAGTATTCGACAGCCATCAAAGTGTCTCGCTTAAAAAGGCCCTAAAGAGTTCAACGACACCGATCCGATCGAATTCGATCGCCGGCACGAGACGGCCGATCTTTTCGAGATCCGGTGCTCGTACCCGGATCTATGGATCGGTTTGTCACGATCTAGAATCTGCGAAGGCGTTTCAGTGGCGACGGGCGTGCGCGTGCACGTAAACGCCCACACACGGGGCCGCGGGGAGGAGCGCGAGCGCACGCGTGTACGAGGTGTCCCAGAATTAAGCGAGTCAACTCTGGGAACATATTATGCTCGTCTCAAGGATGAATGAACCTCGCACGGTCATTTATTTGCTAGCGCGTTCTCACCAGCCCGGGGGACGTTTCAGATAGGAAAACAAAGGATAAGCCCGCGATATTCCGCCAGTTATTTCTAGGACACCCTGTACCCGTGCACGTGGTGGTATGTGCGTGTTCAGGAGAACACACGCGTCACAAGAAGGGAGCCAGAACGGTCTGCGCGAGTTCGCCGGCCGAGAGAAAGTGAACCAGTTGGCGGCGTTGCCGAATTTCTCGACGCGGCCTGTCTATCCCCGTGGCGTGGCGTTGCCTACCTGTTGCGAGCCGGCAACCACGCTCCCCTCAAACGATTAATTGAGCTGACCGGCGATTTTTGGCAAACCGCTTTTTCCACGGCGATCGCCAGACAACCGAGCTGACGAGGCTCGCCCGATCACATGCAAATCCTTCAAAGTCCCCGACAAAGGTACCATCTGGCTTGGCTTTGGCAGACGCGTGGGCGATGGCGAGGGTGGCCCGATGGAAGATGAATGTTACATTCTGGGGTGAAGTTTCTTGGGAAAGTTGACGGACGACGCGTCCCCGGCACGCGCGACTCCATTTGCGTAGAATGGGGTCCGCGACGGAAGTTGAGGGCACTGGGTAACCCAGAATCGACGAGGCACTTATTTTCCATGTCTTTTTTTTCTTCTTGAGGAGGGAAGATTGCATAAGATTTGGAGCTACTTCTGCTTTGTAATTGGAGGCAAGGGTAGTAGGCTGTCGTTTTACCAGGGGAAAAAAACACCGTGTTCTCTCTTTGAAAATGCTACGCTCACACGTGAACTCCAATTGAGTACGCTCCTCTATAAAAATAAAGACGAGCCTGCAACAAAGTAGAACGGTGTTTGGAGCGTGATCGCCGCCCCTATTCCTTGTAATTAAAAAGAAGAAGAACGTACGATATTACACGCCGTTATAGGCTCATTTTAAGATGGTCCACTTGGCACAGGCACCCCAGTTTTTTTTTTTTTTTATTCTTTCATAGCGAGAGATCCGAGGTGTATCCTTTGTCGAGGCACGACGGGCCCCCTTTGCCCGGTCGACGCACGCGGTCGTACGTTTAATTACTCAATTATCGTGCAGCTTTCTTGTCCAGACCGCGCTCGCTCGCGCAGCGACATTATAAATTCCGCGTTCCTTTTCTCAGAATTAGACACCGACTGGATACAGTAAATCCGTTACGCGGCCGCGACGCAAACAGAGTTAACGAGCGAAGCCTGCTTGCTTCGCGTTCCCCGTGTTTTCATCCATTTTTTCCCCCCGCCCCCTTTCTGTACCCTGCCCCGTCAGCTGTAGCCCGTTCTGCGTCGCGAGGCAATTGCAAAACCCTTGCCCGCACGTTCGTTTCGCCGGTTGGCGTGTTGGTTTTCGCGCCAGTTGGAATCGCAGGGCCCGATTAGGATTTCGTGGACGAGGGGCGGGCGAGGGCCCCAGGATGCGATGCGAAATGCATGAACATAACCCGCTTATGCAACCGGACACGTCGAACGCTGACGCGCCGACACCGAGCCTGGTTTCTTTTACGATTTCGCGTTCGCGCGGCTCTCTCGCGAACGAGCCACCCATAAATTACCTTTGCTTTCCCCACCGCGATCGTTCCCCGGCCGCTGTTCCTTCGATCCGGTCGGTGGCTTCGTTTCTAAAGCTCCCAGAACTCCCCAGAGCCCCGATCTCCTGACCCTTCGCGCGAGCAGAACGAGTGAATTCCACGCGGAAGATTACGCGTCCGAGTCTGCTATTACCAGCACTGCCGAGCGCGAGGGTTGCAAGTGGGACACGTTTATTGTCGTATCTTAGGATTCACCAAGATGAGAATGATACCAGTGGTGTTCATGTATGCGGGAGAATGCGGCCCCTTTTAGGGGTGTCAATCGTCTTCCTGACGTCTGCATTATCCAGAGGAAACTGTAACGTGACGTTCCTTCGATCGACGTCGATCTCCCGCTAAATTACGACTACGCGTCCCTCCACGACGACGAATAATTTATCAACGCTCCGGGATCGGGCGGTGCATTCGAAAAACGAAATTCAACAGGTGCACGACCGCACTTCTCCCCACCTCCGCAAGACCGAATCATTCGTTCGGGCTGGCCATCGATCGACTCGGTTCCCTTCCGTTTCCTCGGCGACCGAGAAACCCGCACCGGGAGATAGGGCCGTTGACGATCCCGAGTAATCTATCAGAGCGGCGGTGGATCGCGAGCTCAATTAACCGTGTGCATCCCGAAGCTCGATCGAGCTGCTGGGCGTCCCGAGGAGACGCGATAATTCATTGCTCATACGGTGGCGCGCCGCTGGAAATTCAATTTCGAGGGAATTGAGGATAATCGTGGAAGCGGCAAAGTCGCCATAGAGGGTGGAAAAGAGTAACAGAAGGGCGGAGGCGTGAAAGGGGCGACGGATTATTGACCGTCCTCGAAGGGTGGCTCGAAGGCTCGCAAGGAGCTCCTCGAGGACGTCCGCGCGGCGGAGGAACTTGCGCGAGTAGAATAAGCGCCATTGTCGCCGCATCTCTTTACACTCGAAACACGACCAGCCGAAACGAATTTAGTCCGCGGTTGGTGGCGAGCCCGTCCACCCTTTCGTCTTGCCTCCTCTAACCGTCTGCCGAATGAGAGCAACCAGCCGAATCGCTCGTCGGGTGGCGAGGCGGAAATTTCGCCTGTCCACGCGCTAATGGAACTTTTGTTTCGTCCACCGCGTGAAAGGAAATCGTCGCGTAGGCGTGGCGCTTGTAAACGTCCCGATCCCGTCGAAGAAGCTTCTCCGGGCGATGAATGGAATTGGGGAAATTAGTTTTACGAATCGACGACTGCTGTGTCCCAGGGTGGGGTATATTTTATTGCGCTTACTGTCGGGTAGTCGAGTGTTTTACAGTGGGCTGTACATATCTCACTTTATTGAGCCGATTAAGAGGTATTAATCTGACAGATAAATTCACGCTTCGCTTCCTTCCTTATCTGAACGGTGCAAATGTCTTCACGTCCGAACGAATTTTAGTTCACTTGTTGCACATCTGGCCACAGCGACCTTGCTTGTCGCAACCGGTCGTTTCGCAACAGTTCAGAGAAGTCAGTTTTTTCTGTGAGTCAGGAGCTACTGATTCACGTCTCGCCCTGTTGTTCGTTCCCAAACAGCGAGGAAGTTTAATAACCGCGGGGATGTTGGGTTCGGCAAGCGGCAGCGTGTAATTGACACTCGGAAAGATTAAAAATTGCAATAGGCGGTAGCCAGGGTACGCGAATGAGAAAATAAATATTACACGGTTATTCAGCCAATTAAGCCGGTAATCGAGTGAAAACTCCAATCAAGTCCTCGTCATTTCCACCTATTTGCGCGATACGCTGAAAATAGTCCACTATAATTGGAATTCGTGAGCCATTAATAATCGAACACCGGCAACCGGAATGAACGGGCGTGACGACGGCAGGGAACACGGTGGAATCTGCAAGATCTTTCCGCTGGCTTCGCTTTCTTTCCGCGGATTTCCTCTCCGTGGTTCGAGTTATTGGAGCATAATCGCCCTTTCCCGAAAAAAAGATCGGCCATTATCGAGGCATCAGTGAAAGCACGCCTCTTACTACCTGGTTCCGTACTAATTTCTTTCTTCGGAAACAATGCGCCGTGTTGTCTGATTTAAATTAAGCACACAATTTCTAGATCCGAGTGTATGAGATTTTCCGAAATATTCCGAGGTCTCGAGCGTGGCTACTGTTACCCCGAATCCCGTTTCATTATTCCGTGTATCGAACGCATAAAATTTCAAGTTACGGTGCATTCAGAGGAGCCTGCAAAGCATTAATGTCTCACGTTGAAGCATTTAATGGCCGGACCACTGCTCGTCTTTTACGTCATTAATTTATTTGCTCTTTCTCCCTCTCTCTTCCTTTGTGCGTCCTCCGCGTTTGGTCACCCGCGCGCTCTTCTGTCTCGCCCGAGCAGCGCTGCTTTTAAATCTCGTTAAACCGCGAGAGCCGCTCAGACACGAAGTGTGCGGACGTCAATGCATGCACATGCATTTGGACGCGCGATGCGGAGGATCGTCCGTAAGATTTAATAGACACGCGTTGGTATTTGTTCTGAAGGACGGCAATCGACATCGTAAGAGGCCCGTTCGTGCCGTGACGCCAATTGCGACGTTAAAAACGCGATTCCGCGTACAGAATTTCCCCGTATTCTTGCATATGAAAAACTGTGTGTCGCAATTGCTCGCGCGGCGTTTCTCGTCGCTCCTGCGGACACATTTGCCATCGCTGCTAGCTGGAGGCAATAAAAATTTGGAGCACAAGAATCTCGTCGAATCACTAGCTAATATCAGCGACGTTAGCAATTACGGCAACAGTTCTCGGTTTTACGAACGTCTTCGCGGTGTTTCGCGATCGAAGGCACACGAAGCTCTTACCGACAACTTTCCCTTTTCAAACGATCGCGAAGGCTCGCTCGTGCGCGTGTGCACTGCACGCAAAATCGTCGTGTATGCGCCGGCAGTAATGTAACGCGGCAAATATATTACGTTACAAGATCATACCGCAGTTTGTTTTCACGGACCGCAGAAACATAGCTCGGAAAGCAGACTCTCGCCTCGTAATCAAGATAATTCCCCTTTTCGAATTGCACTCGTCGATCGAGCTAACATCCACGCGTGCCTCGAATGTTACATGTTCCGGGATCGTGTCAGGAAATAAAAAAGCAATTACTTGCTCGTCTAATTAATATTTACGGTTTCCACGAGACAGAACCTCTTCCACTTTCCCCACGCCCCGCCTCTCGTCACCGCTGCATTTCACAAATTTTCACGGAATTCGTCGCTTCCAACTGTCACGTTACCTGGACTCTTATCGCCGAATTATATGCACGTGTCAATAAGGCGATAAGGCACGTATGTAACGAGGAGGATTCCAGTGCTGGTATGCGCGTGGAAAGCGCGACCGTTTCCTTTTCCCCAAGCCGAAGTGAGACCTGAATTTTCTGACCGCTTGGAGAGTGCCAACGCGTGTTATGCAAATACCCGCGATCGTGCTCGACGATTTCTTCTCGTTAATTCGGTATCGCCCGTGGGACTTTCCTCGCTGGGCTCGCGCGGTAATCGACGCAGTAGGAAGCGCAGGTCTCGTGACGATCGCCCAGAATTCCCATCGTTTCAGTGATACATATCATCCTTTGATTAAGTTGGAAAAGAGTAGAAAAAAAGGGAATATGTTTATAATACCTTATCACTGACGCAGAGTACAACGGTGAAATTATATCACAGTTTGTTCATTTGTTGCAGAACAAGACCAGCCAGAACCCTACTATACAGTTCCTAGGAAACGAAGGGGTAAGTGAACGACACTTTCTATTATTTATAAATATTCGCTGACGCGCTCTAGCCAATCTGTACGAGGCTTTCAGTAATGTGCCACAGATTTTAAGAGTTCGGTGATAAAACCGGTTCGTTCGTGATATCGGGGACAGATTGGAACTAGCCATTGTTCCCTCCTCCGATAACTAGTTACATCATTTCCTTTCTCACGTGGGGGCTAAAAATATCAGGAATAGCATTAGTCCTGACACATTCTGGAAAGTTGCTTTAGGGGCCGTGACGCCGAGTTATCTTATCGGGATTAGTCGTGGCATGTCTCCCCCCCGTCTCCAGTATCGTAAAGTAGGGCTAACGAATATCATGCTGCAAAGAAATTAGTAAATAACTTCATTTATCTTGAGCAAAAGAACAGTTTGTATTTCCAGCGATGCTGCTACACTCTTTCTACCAAAATAACATCATAAACTCGGTGGCAAATACACACAGCTCGCGATGCAGCGATAACGATTCTATCTGTATACAAGGATACCACTTTTCAATTGGGATCGCTTTGAAGCCCATTATCACCCTAATTTACAATACCAGGAAGCTCACACCCCTTCGGAACCACTTAACGATACTGTCGAGCACAGATAGGTTTGTCTGCCCAAGCAATCAAACAAGTTAGAGCAACATAAACTCGTCATATTTAACTAAAGAGCATTAACGATCACCTTTACATTCTACAAGATCTTTCAAAAATAACAGTCCACAAATATACAGCTTATATAGCTTATAGGTCTATGTATCTTGTATATCAAAGCTAAAATAGCATTGAAAAGTCTGCTTAATCCCTGATAACTCCTCGAAAATACTTCTCTGCACATAAAGTCTCGCGACTTGTACGTAATCCTTCCTAGAGGCCACAGTACGCGGTAAAAACGAACACCCGCGTTTCTGTAATCACGCTCGCGAGCCAAGCGAATAAAAAATCGGCCTCGACATCGCCAGCTGAGCGACACGTGAGCTCGCGCCTGCCGCTTTCCATGAATTAACGTTTAGCATGTGTCACGCTAACGACACGCATCCACTGATACCTTTCTAGGAAGCTTCCCTGCTTTATCCGATGATCGTGGGGATTCCCGCTCGGTGTGCTATAAAAACTTCTCGCGTGCAACTGGAAGCTGTAAACTATCGAGCTTCCGGAGTGTGATGCAAAGCGGGATCGATGCGTTCAAACGTCCCGGGTTACACTGACTGTGTTCCACTTGAACGCATATACACTTAGTTACCCACCAGATCATCGAGACCTTTACATGGAATAGAGTTGATAAGTTTTTAAGTGAAATCTGTTGGGAATGATGGGAATAGAATGGGACGGTTATCAGTCGAAAAGCAAAATAAAGTCAGGTCACGTTTGGCAGCATTTTATAGGTTCTCCAAAAGTTGTGTCTATTGATTATACACCAAACTGTTCCATTAAGGTGAACACTCGTGAGCGCAGCCAGAGAGGGACATTCAGATTTCTCAAGGGGTTCAAAGTAAGGGTGGAATATAGGTGAAGCGTGTTGTGCAGTAACCGAAGAAAGGAGCCGGTGCACGATCTGCGCCAACTGCATGCACGCCCTGCGTCTTGTGTTTCACGCGGGAGTGATCATTTCGCGTCTGGATCGTTGGATCGGAGTCGGTACTGCGCGTGTCCGTAGACGTGGCGGCCGTCGAAGGTTTCTACTACAGTGAAGGCGATCGAGGTCGTTCGAGCAAGGTTATACACCATTTTCTCCCGTTTGTGCGCCGTTCGTTGATTCGCCCGTTGTGCACGCTCGTCCACACGTTCGTTGGTCGTCGGTATCCCTTCTCGAAACGCCGCGAAACGCAAACGCTGCCCCCGGGGGTCCTTGGCGAATCTCGCTACGCAGAGGTTGACCAGATCGATTTTTCGAGCGCCTCGTCGCCGGGGATCGGATTTCGAGGCTGGGGCGCATCGATGTCGCTATTCGTCCTGAATACAGAGCCAGCGTGGGAAGCCTGTAAAGCCAGATTGCCGCGCGGGCAACGGCGGAATCCGATGTTTTTCAGCAGACCGATCTTTTTCCCTTTCCGCGAGATACCGCTTATCTCGAAGCGTTATCTGGCTTCGCGCATGCGGTATATTATAATCTTAATTGAAACTGGAAATCGGTTCATCATGACTAGCGCGACTATTTAGGCCTTGATCTTACAGGATATTGATTACCACGGCGAGATAAAGAGACGCTCGACCTTGTACAACGATCGCGAGTATTCGTTCCGTGCGTCCGTTTGTGTCCGTTGATGCGTAATTGCTCCTTGCTCATTAGCTCTATCGTACGCAGGCCTCCTCGCTTTATGGATGGTTTACCATAGCGTTTCGAGAAGCAGGGACGTCGCGCCAGATTATTTATTCAGTGGCAAAAAAGTGGCCTCGCACGGAGACGGTCGCGAGCAAGCTGCGCGTCTCTAGTCATCCCGTGCTTTCGAAGTGCTTGTTGAGGATGGAAAGAAGGTGGTCGACCTCTACGTGTCTGCTCTTTTTCGGGCGTGGTCAGCCGCCGTTCAGGCGTCATCCCGATTCGGTGACCGAGGACCGGGTCTAGTGGGAGTCGTTAAGTGAAGGCACGGCTGCAATATCGTCTAGCCAGTCGGCGAAACCGCGTTAAAGAAAGAAGCTCCCTTTTTATCTGGTTCAGCGGTGGTCCGTTTTATTCCAGCCGTCACCTGTTGCGGCGGAAAAGGAATTGGAAAGAATACCACAGCGCAGCCTTGGTTTATTAAGGCTTCGATTGGCGTAACTGATTCTGTTCAGCTGCATTCACACCGGCCGCGTTCAATCCTGACCTTTGGCTTGCACTCTGGATGGCCCCCGAAGATCGATGCGCCTTCGTTGACCTTTTCGCGCGTAGTTGCAACTGCAAAATGCGCCTTAGGGCCTTACCCCAGCAGTCGGGGAATTACGCTCTAAGGACGCGTTCCTGGAAGCCGATTAAGTCAGTGCTGAATCCTTGAAAAATCAGCCGGTGACGTTATAGAAAGTAGTATCGCTGGCCGCTCGCACGCTAAAAATAGTCGTATCAAATGTGGATACTCACCGGAAGAACTTTTACCTGTAACCTGGCCATTCGGTGGGCTGTTTCTACGGCTGTATTTTTTTTTTTAGGATGGCGGGAGGCGGAGTCGTTCGTGTGTTATTAAGGCCTGGCGGCAGGTGATAGCCTCAATACGCTATAAATCGCCTAGCACTCAGAATTAGAAACCTTCTAATCGATCACAGCTCAAACACCCGGTGTCTCCAGAAGCTCGACTCGATACTTCACGGTTCATCGACCACAGTGGTCTCTTTTATATGTCTAAACCGGCTCGTTGAATCTTCCCTGTACTTACAACCTCATCTTACAAAGAAAGTGGACGTATTTCAATTACATATTTTTTCCAGCGATTAGTATTTGTTAAAGGATTGCCACGTCATCAAGGAAATTTCTGGTTTCACGGCTTCTGCAAGCCATCAAAGCTTTCTAGAGGATGTTGACCTCCTGCGCGCAGACGCTTTCGCATCCTGGTGTTTTTCTGACGCCAGGGGAGGTACCAGTTAAAGCTCCTCGCGCGGTTGATGCGTGTGTACACCCGCCGAGCTTAATCCGTTGTCACCGCGAGCCGACAACGGCCTCCGCGGATTAACGACTTCTATATTTTCTCGATCCGCGACAAACGACACCTCCCTTCTTTTCTCTCCGCTTCTCGTCCTCCACTCTTCCCTCCTCGGTTCTTGTTTCCTACTTTTTTACGCCAACATCCATTCCCCTTTCTGCACGGTGGTTTATCGCGCTGCTATTCTTGGAGATCGGAAATCCCGTCTCTCTTCTCGCTTTTTCTTTCCCTTTCTCTCGTGCCTCGCGTCTCGCTTCTGCCGATTTTCGACTGCTTCCACTTCGGTACACTCCACCCCCGAATGGTCAGCCATCTCGGTTGGCCCTGACACTGTGGTATTTCATTGCCAGTTGCCATTTTCCATTATTTGTAAGTGCTACGCTCTCCCCAGACTCTTTCTTACTTCTATCGCTTTCGTCGCTACATCCCGAGCACAGTGTGGATTCAGATTCTTCAAGCGGAAAGTGTTTCTCCAGAAGCATCGTCTTTGTATCTTTCGTAGAGCAGGCTGCTCGACAACCTGTTCCTCGATCCTCCCACATTCCTGCGTCCTTCTCTCCCCCGTGTACCATTGCTTAATTAGTGATCGCATTAACGACGTTTACGGGGCTGGTTGCGTCAGACGAGGATATAAGAAAGCAGTTGGTTGAGACGCTTCATTAGAAATCGTTGGATACATCGCGTAACGCCACGTCATGAGATAAAGTACATCGATCCTCGGCGTCGTGAAATTACGCAGGGTGGAAGCTTGCGCAAGCGCAGCCCGACTTGCACGCCTCGGAATTCGGCACCGTAGAAAGTATTAGACCCAACGGGGGGAAACTTAAAAGCGAAATTTTATCCGCCTTACACGACGTAAACGGGTAACCGCACAAACTTTCACGCGGCTTGCGAGCGAGCGCGCGATTATTACGCGCAAAGAGAGGAAAGTAAGGGGATCTGCTCCATTCGAGGGTCGTCGGTCGGTTCTACAAGCGTCCACTTAGGCGAGATGAACAATAGTACGTACTCAAGGGAACCAGTCGATTATCCTTGCAGATCTTCGGTGTTGTAGGTGCCGATCGAATAAGGAACGCCAACGCTTCCTTGTTACATACCGCGTTATCTCTCCGCGCTCAACAAAGCCACGCGCCACACAAAGGGAGGCAGCCGTGACTGACTACTGCAGCTACATCCTGTCCCAGAACGCTTTTTCTCGTTCCTTTGCAATCTTTTTCCCCTCTTCCACCTTTTTCGCTACGGGTTTCGCCAGGAGCGCGCCTCAATTATTCCAGTATAATTCGCTCATTTAGCGGGCGTCCTTGCCTCGGCTGACGTATCCAACAGAGAACCGACCCGTGTCCTGCTCGATCTGCGTTTTCTACCTGCCGGTGCATGCAGCCCTGTGCGCGCGAGCCCGGCCAGAGATCCCGTATGCAACAATCACGCCTTGGTGCGATCGCCACTAGCTTACCCTTGCTTCTTTTCACTTATTCGAACGTGCACACGATACGCGTTCACTCGTCCGGCTCGTCTCCCGCTTCGCTTCATTCGCCTTCCTTTCTGTGAAATTACTCTGGCTCGCGTTGCCATTACTTTGTTGCTCGTCACCTCGCTCGATCCCCAGCCACCTTTCATGTCTGACGTCCCTCCTCGAAGTGTAATTTCACTCGCGCGCACACTTCCCCGGCATTTACGCGCGGCTCGGGGATAGCTCGCGACAGCCCGTTCGCTGGTGTGCTTAGCATACGTGCATCGTGTGCACGCTTGCCTTCACATTGTTGCCTTTCACTCGGTTTCTTGCTCTGTCCTGCTTCTATGTATATTTCGTTCCGGAATGGCTCGTTACTGGCTTTGTCCGCGCCGACTTTTAATATTCGCGGGGGCGCCGCTGCGAGAATAGTCGATCAGGGGATCATGATACCTCGAAGCGTTGCGCAGACACCTCTCATTGCGAGATCTCACGAACGACTGGATTGATTCGTCTCTGTATGCAGTGTCTATATTTTCGTGAAGTACTAAAAATTTCCATATTGCCTCTGCACCGCAGCGTGACTCAAGATTCAGGCTCCAAGCGACAAAGAAAGTTCGTAGAACCAATTTACGTCGGCTCGGAGAGAGCAACCGCGGCGGGTTGAATCTGGTAGCGATTAAAGAATTCGTTGAATCCCTTGCGCCATGCTCGAGCACGCACTCACACGTGGGAACAGTTCTCGGTTCAGGTCTCGTGATCTCCGCGGCGATTAAAAGGTAAAACTCTAGTTGGGAATCGCCTCTGTATCCGGTGCCAGCCGGAAGCTCGACTCGCGCGTTATATTGTCTTCTCGCGTTGCCAATCGCCCGCTCCTCGCGGCGGCGTGATCCGCACACGCGTGCGGCGAACGAAGGAGTCACTTGCTTCGCCTCCGGACGATAATTCCATCGGGCGATCGTCGCCGGGGCACGAAACATCGCTGTCGTAACAGTTACTTTAACGCGTGACCCACTTACCGTCCCAGCAGTCGAATCTAAGCATCATGAAATGTGGGTCATCCTGATGTAAATTACGGGTTAGGTTCCTATGAGCGCACCCCCCCCCCCCCCCCAGGGAAATGGCCCTACACTTCGTCGCTCAACTTTCACCGAAAAACGAAAATGTGGCCTTCTGTCAGGCATGAAGTCACTACAATTTTACGATCTTGAGCAACCTCGTGCATTAGTAGACTCCCTGCCGCTCAGTTTGTCTTCTTTTGTAACCTACAACCTGTAGAAAGCTACCACGCGTCACAAGTGGCTACAGCGAACCTATACGACAACCCATTTCCCTTCTAATTGCTCCATCATATTTCAAACCCAGTGAAATTCAGCATAGAAATCTCGTGCGAGAGGCTGCGCCATTAGTGACGAGTAGTTAAGCCGGGCAAAAGTCAGCCCGAGCTAAAGTTCGCCTGAGAATACCAGAGGTGTGGGGAGTTTCGAGTTCCAATCAAACACGCTCTTCGTGGAATCTCCGTTTCCGTTTCAGCTATTATTGCGAATGATCGGACCTTCCTGACGCGCGACTAAGGCTAGTGTGAAAAGCAAAGGCAACGCGTTAATGCCTGCGAATTCTCGCCATGTATCCAAAGATTTGGGCGCAGTGTGTACTTGACTCGGAAAACCCACACGGTGGCCACGAAACGGGAACAGCGAGGGGACCAGCGAATGGGGAGCCATTGATAAAACATTCGACCCCCCTCTTCGATGGTCGTCCACCCTCTGCAAGGGTGCTGGACACCAGTGTGACAGGATTTAGGCCGAGAACTGCCCTATCCCAGGATCGTCCTCGTTGGTTTTATAGCCGCATGGAAACGTGCCGTAACGAACCGCGTGGCCACCGACAGGATCCGCAACTGACGTATGCGGGACGCGTGTAAATAGGTGTGCCTTTATCGTCGCGGCCTTGCGCGCCTGTGGACGATATGCGGGTGTTGCGCTCCTCGCTATTAATTTTCCCTCCCTTTTTCGTTCGCCCGTTCATTCACGCGGCATTACGGCTGTGACGTGACCTGATAATGCTGTGCGTCACGCGTGTCGCTTCCCTTTAACGTTACGAGAAACCTCCTACAGTTTCTGTTTCAGCTGCTTTAATAGCTGCGATACCTTCAAAGATATGCAAAAGATATGCAAAGCGATGCATTTGTTAATATGTTATGCCTAGTTTAATGGCTTCTCGGCGTTTTACCGATTAATCACTTTGATAGTGTCCCAGTAGATTCCTGTTTCTTTAATGACCCGAAAATGCAAGTTAGCGATACGTCTGGCTGATACGAAGCGTTCGGCGGGACTGGCAGTTCGGTGTTGAGGAATCTCTTTGAATGGTACACCTTCGACCTTGAGGAGATGGTCTGGGTTAGCTCTTCGGGGGATCATCAGAGATCAGGGATCAAATACTACAAATATTTAGGCGTTCCTTTATGCAAAGCGATTCGGGGAATTCGTGTCTTAATAGCTTCGCACTCTGTCTTCTACCTGCCGCTGTTATAGACAGACATTACTACAGTTTATGCACAGCAACAACCTGCTACTATGTAGCCTGGTGCGCGTTATCGTGAAGGTAGTAGCGTGTATCACACCTAGATCATCGTTGCAAATAGCGTTCCGCGAAGCTTCGACGATACGCTGCACGAGCAACTTGCTTTCTCTCAGCGTGCCAAATTGTTGCTTTCGTCTTTGGCTTCAACCCGAAAAGGAACAGGTTCTCCACGATAGAAACGGAGCAAACTTTGATACCTGCTTTGCAACTTGTTTCAGGCTCTTTCGCGAGGACATCGATTATGTGACTCTGTGTTTGAATCGTCGTGTCTTTATTGACACACAGTTACGTGTCCGAAACGATCGAATTTACGATCAGAGAATTCGCGCCTCCTACGGTTCACGCTATGACCTCCAAGCCACGCAGTAGGTAACGCGTTCCCAAAATTCCCTCAGACCGCTGCGTCACTAGTGACGCAAGCAGTCGTGTCTGGACTTCGTGATAGGTTTGCAAGTTCGGGCAGGTTGCTGCCCCATCGCCGAAGCAGGGTGACCTTCGAACCTCGAACCCACCTCGTCTTCGTCAAGCGTATCGGAATCCTTCCACGGCGAACCGTGGTCGCGGTAAATCGCCATCGGCGAGACCGCGTGCCTAGTTTTATTGTTATGGTAAATTAATACGGAGGGGGAGGAGAGTAAAAAGGCGGGCACCGTCTCAATTGGTCAACAGGCAGAATGAAAATTCTGCCGTCGCGCCGCGAGATTGTCTGGCGAAACTGGTTCTAAAGACCTTTGCCAGTTGGTGTTCCCTCTTACCAGCTCGCCCAGGCCACCGACTGTCTGCCCCAGCCTCGCCAAGTCTGCATTGCTATCTGACCGACTGAAATAATTAAACAAGGCTTCCGAAGCCGGGGGACATGAAAAATTGCCACGGCGACAGTAACGCGAGGGAGTTTGCGCGGAACTGCTTCCATCTGTTGCAATGTCGCGTTTCTTCGGAATTCTACGATCCAAGCTGCTGGCGTTCGACGGGTAAAACTTTATCTGTCCACGGTCTCTGTCGACATCGCCCGATTCGCATGATAATCATCACCGACACCGATATTTCCATTTGATATTTCTCGATAACTGATAAGCTTTCCGTAATGTGCGCTGTTTCGGGGAAACGATTGTGCTCTGCTTGTGGATAACGAGGTAGAAATTATCGTCGACGTGGCAGCGAATAAATGTACGAAAGAGAGTAGAGAAAAATTGGTCAATCCAGTCGGTTTGATGAATTGGTCGCGGGGTTTAAGATTGATCGCCGTGTTAGTCACTTCCTGCGTTCTGTTTCTTAATCATCGGTAGATACAAATGATATCGCTCTGCTGGAAGTAATTGGAGGTGAAGTAGTTGCTTAAATCAAGGGAACAGTATCTTAGAACTCTTTTATTTCATGTTTCTAAGCACTGCTACGTTTTCGTTCTGTATTCATATTTATCATCTTGTACAGTCATTATTTCGAATCGCCAGGAACTTAGAGTACCCTGAGCAGTTGCCAAGTTTCTCAAAGGCCTGCGAGCTTCAGTGCCTTCGTAGTGAAACATGAAACAGGCACAAAGTTGTTTAGCAAGTAGCGCCTCGAGTTGATCAACTATCTCGAACTTTGCCGACATATTGGAAAAAAAAAACAGCGATAGTTGGTGTAGGAAAGACGCGAAGATAACGCGTTTGAAAAGTTTGCGTACTGATGATCGCGTTTGCCCCCCTCCGCTGTTGAGCTGTCATCGAGCACCGTTTGTTTGATCGCTTTATCTTCCCATCAAATGTGTTTTCTGTTTCGTAGGGTGGTCGCGCAGCGAGTAGAAATTCGCGATTACTAGCCGAGAACTAGCCGCGATTGTCGCGAGCGTCGTCCTGATAAATTGTGGATCGGTGGCGAGTCGGGCGGCAATTGGGAACGCCAGTCCTATCTTTAGTCCTGCCTGAGTATCTCCAACTCGTCTTGACGAGGGAACGGTTCTACCGAACGATCTTAAACCTGTAAAACTGGATTCCCTTCGCTCGTGTGATGTATACATTGAAATTACCCGCTTCGACCGGCTGATATCATCTCGGATTCGAGTGGGACTCTTCAGGGGTTCTTTCAGCATCGTTCGTTTTCATTCTCGTCCGCGGCCTGCTCGACGCCTTTGCGCCGATGCATTCCCCCCGCCGTCTCGCTCGTTATCGTTCGGAAACAATTAAAAAAAAATGAAAAGGTCGACTGGTCGCGAGTAAACGAAGGAATTCCCCGGGTACCCTCGCCACGGCAATTGCGTTATCAGCGAGATATCGGCCGATTCGAATTCGCCGATCGTTGCTCCGCCTATTACACGCACGCACACAAGAGGCAAGAATACGTGCATACATGTACTTGTTTCTGCGACAACGGCCGTTACAGATCGCGCACGATCCATTCGCCACGATGCCACCGTCTCGACCAGGGCCCTCGTAAAATACTTATTACAGATAACGTAATTGTCGGTGTGCAGCCCATTTACCGCGGGGTAGAAGGCAGCAGGGTTTTCTTCTCTTTTTTTTTCGCGGAATAAACTAGCCGCTCGCCCGGAGTAACGGTTTACGTTTGTTCGCAAGGAGCTGCTTCTAAGCGTTTTGGTTAAGTATGCATGACACCGGCTCATGAATATTAAACCGTTCGAGTGATGGGATTTTCTGCTACTAATTGGTAATGTCGAAAGAATTCCGGGGAGCTCTTAGCAATAAATCAGATTTACGAACCGAGCATCGAGGCGAAAATGAACGCTGCTTGATTTACTAGCGAGCATTCAAGGGCCTTTTGGTTATCGAATTGGTTAATGAACGATGAACGAGCTCTCGCTCGTGGGATAACGTAGAACGATGTGTATGTATGCTTGTTACTTTTGGAGAACCTCTGTCCATTGGACAAGCTGAGCGTAACACATCCGAGGCATCCCCAGCAGGCGCAGCAATTAATTAGTGTTGCAGATTTAACTGGTGTAGCTGAATATCCGATTAACTAGTGGCACGCGATTGTTTGATTACTTTAGCTGCTAAGCAGATTCCATTGGCTAAGTGTGTTATTCCGATGTTGAGGCTTCGTGGTTGCTCATGAGTGCTAATAGTTCGTTTAGGTGTCAACTAAGTCTACGCTGGATTCATGGAACATGTTTTAAATCCCCTCGAAAATGATTTTTCTTAGCGTCAGTAACAGCTACGCATTCCACCGCCAATCCTTCGGCCACCGACGAACTTATTCGGTGCTCGGCTCCTCGAGAACGAGTGCCCCCTCGTTGTCGTTGCACCCCCCCGGAGCACATCGTCGAACTTCACGCTTTAAAAACAATTTTTCTCCCCCCCGAGGAGTGCTCGTTACCGGTAACACAGGTCAGGTGCCTGCGAAACTTCAGCCACGATGGGAAGGAATGGCTGGTGGAGGGTCTCGTAAAGTTCTCTCTCCTCCGGTGCAGCCAGCCAGGGCTCTTGCTTATAGTAGACTCTCTCGAGGTATGGAGTTCGCTGAAGGCACACACGAGTGCTTTTCACGGTACAACGCCGACGGGAGCTATCGGCGAGTAGAGCACGTGCTGCACGCGAGCTTCCAACCGAACGTGAGGACGATTTTGCATGAAATATGCACGGCCGTTTCTCTCGCACGTTGTCTACCGTCTGCGCTTCTTCCAGTTTTTTCCCTTCCACCAGCGACCGTTCACTTTATATTCCGTTTCCCCCGTTTCTCCCCCCCCCCCCCCCCCGGACAGAGGTTTCTCTATGACTTTTCCTCCCTCTCCGTTACACGAGCCCTTTCGAGCCCTTCTGGCTCTCATTTACACCCAGCCATCTGTCTTTGTGCCCCCATCGTTTTCCTTTCCACGATTTTTCCCTTTCCTGGCCAAAGGCCTCGCGTGCCCCTCCTTTCGTTTCAATCCCTGCCACTTCGGTCCTCCTCTCTTCTCCGCACTCTTTATCCACCTTCTGCGGCTTTCGAGCCTCTTGCTCCGACCCAAGGGTTTCTTTCCACCGTCCCCTATCCCGGCCCCTTCAGCGGCTTTCCTCTTGACCAGCCGCCAGCCCTCGCGCTCCTCCAACTTTCATCCAGCTACGACTCGCGCCGCCATCGACGAGCCCCTTCTGAACGAACGCATGAATATTTCAGCCCTTCCAGAACGATTTACCTTCGGTCATCTATTCCACGCCGCTTTTCCACCCGCGTTCGTGCGAAACTTCCACGATTTAGAGAGCATTGAAAGCAAGCTCGAACGACCCGTCGCTCGGACCTACCTCTCGTCGGCTATCAGTACTCGAGGCAATACACGACTTTGAACGACTTTGCGACGCTCTTCGAGGTCGCGATGGGTCGCCAGCGATCGTGTCCCGAAATAAAAGTCAGACGAAACCTCGAACTTCGCGAGATCGATCGAAGCCGCGTCTCGTTCGTGGGGATCTAACAGGTGTCTCAATTGAAGAAATGTTTCAAAATGGTGGTTTACGTCAGCCCGATACCGTTAAGCGGATTTTTGGATAATCATTAGGCGAAACGACGGTGCCGTTAGAGTCGCGGAATGCCTCGCGCGAAAGTAGCGGTATCTATTGTTAGAGGAACGAGGAAAGAAGAGTTCTTTCCCCTCTGACTTTCGTCGAAATTGTCTTCCCTCGTGACAGTGTCGGGAGAGACAGCTCTGCTCACTGAACCGTGCAGCGCATCGATTGGAGTCGGTGGTTTAATTAATCGAGGACAACCTTGCTTCCCGGGAGAGGCGCCGCGCTGGAGCACGCGTTGTTGGGAAACATAAGCATCCTGGGTCGACGAGGCGCTAGAAAACGACGGACGCCACGTTGTCATTAATGATCATGGGCAGGATGCGCAATGGGGGACTGAAATAGGCTTATCGATCGCGCCTCCATTTGGACGACGCCGTCCCGACAGCTCGTCTTCCCACCGCGATCATCCTTTCCGCCTCTTTTATCCCGTCTTACCTGAAGGGATCGTCCGTCTAATAGTCTAATCGATCGCGGCGCGACAACCGGCTGCGGCTCCTTGAGGTTTTCGTCGCCCGATAGACCGATTAGTTCCTCCCGTGACGAGTATCTCGTCAACATCGTTGGAAATTTCGCGCTATGGAGAAAGTAGTGGAGCTCCTTGGTGAATTTTAGTGTCTTTTAGTGTTAACCATGGTTTTCTCTTTTACATGAAATGTCTGTGTGTGTGTGTGTATATGTAAGTGGGCTTCAACATCTGTCACGCAGATTGGTTAGAACGTAATTAAGAATTAGGCACGAAATGAATACGATTATTGGAAGGTGCAATCAGACGGCAGCGTGGAATAAATGGTGTTAGTTGGGATAGGCACAAAAACGATAAAAATAGTTTAGCGTAAATATACGCTCTCGTCCTTGTGACCAATTTGTAATTGCACTTGCGCCGCGGTATTCCTGTTGACAAACTAAGCTGGCTAATCGATTCCATTTAGTCATTTACAAATAATGCTTGTGGTATCGTGCGTGACTCCGATAAGTAATCTGTGAACAAACAAATGTTTTCATTGGAAATAAGCGAATGCTTCGTGCAAAAGAGAAAGCTTCTCACCTCGAAACTAAGATGAAATAGAATTTTTTAAGCGCGTCTCTGCTAACCGGAACCACCAACAGATTCGCGTAGAAAATATTTAAAGCCTCCATCGTCTCGCGATACAACTCCATTTACATCCTTCCAAATGATATCAACTTATGTCTAACACAACCGAAGCCGTGACTTCCTAGTCAGTGCACATAACGAAGCCCCATTACCGCAATCGCGAGCGTTACTTTCCTTCCAGCTTCGATAAGCAGGATCCCCGTGCCTCGGTTCCCGAGTCCTCGAGTGAAATCCTCGCAAGGTCGTACGAGCGAGCCGCATGAACGATTTAGGCCGGAAATTCCGCGAGCGATCGTGCGAGAGCGCAGTAGAAACGATCGTTCGCACGCGCGCACCTTTACCACTGTATCCTACATACAATGTCTCTTTCTTTCTCCCTCCGGCATCTACTTGCTCGCGTCTTTCTTTTCCTGTCGCGCGGGGCCTTTCCTTTTCTTCGGTCCTCTTCCTCCTCGGTGAGGCCTCTCGTTCTCCGCCAGCTCGTCCTCCGTTCGCCAGCTCGCGTCTCCGTCGCACCCCGCGCCTCTCGAACCTGTTACTCGTCACTCGTAGCAAGCGAGCGGGCTCGAAAACCTGCGCATAGTTGCTGAAATTCCGAATTCATTACCGGCGAATGACTTTCACTCGCCACCGCTGCTCGCCGACTCGCACGTATTGTGCGCGGCCGCCCGATCGCCGCTGGAATTGTTCGCCCGCTCCTTGTCTTTCCCGCGGAGTCTGCATCGAATTAGCCCGATTTTTGCCGCGGACTTCCCGTGCCAAAGGGTACCACTGATCGGCGCAGCGAGGAGAAATTCTTGGACGTAATCTTGGAGGAGCCACACGAAATCGTACACTGCGCTCGGCATCTTTGTGATTTTACGCAGGGGATAGTCGATGTATGCTAGCTTCGCAAGGTACTTAGATTCACCTTCTAATATTCTGCTCCACCTTTAACTGAAAAATGAGTATTACTTGATATCGAAGTAGATATGGAGAAGGTGAATATCATTGTGAACAGGAAAACATAGTTGGACCCATAGAGAAGAGGAGATACCGATGGACTTAGAATCCTTCGAGCTGTCATGTATATACTCGAGCACTAATAATAATGGATCGATTACCAGACTGAGGACAGCGCGCTATCACGTCGCGTTTCCAGGTTCGCGGAAGCGTAGTCTCACGTGACGCGGATTTACTTGTCGGGAAATACGCTGATGGCTGGGAAACAGTCCGCGCGGTCTTCATCCTTCAATCCTCGTTATCTTATCGGCCGCGTGGGCATGTTTCGCAGCCCGGGCCCGCGGGGAAGTCCTCGTCGAGGAAATACCCGCGAATTGACACCAAAGGAAGCTCCCCCGTCGCGTTATCCGACCCCGCGATCTAGAATTTCCCGTGACAAGCGAAATAGTAGACGATAACTTTCTTCCGGCCGCCTCTCGCGATCCACGGCGACTATAAACAGCCAAGGAGCCCGGAGGGGGCGGGAGAAAAGCGAGCGATCGGTGTTGCAGTCGACAACCTCTGGGATGGAAAGGACGCGTGGTCATCGTTCGACATCCGACGTGACGGGAAGGCAAATAGTGTGTCAGTGGGTTAAACAGGCGTTCTTCCGCGCGTTTTCCGCGGAAAATTGTCCCCCCCCCCCCTGTCAAGGCGCGAGGCCCGCCGATGCGGACGCGATTGGACGCGGAACGATCGATCCACATCATCACGCGCATATTACGTGCTCTTATCCCGCATTGCTTTCTTCCTCATCGGGAAGCTTCATAGAGGATTTCTCACGCCTCGTTGGGCATCAATTAACGCCCCGTAAGGTCGATCGCCTGATCGGAAAAGCTCGAGGAAAGTTGTCTGAGTTCATTGGAGACGGGTGGCTATTCTCGAAGGATAATCGAGCGGAGAGAAAATTAATCTGACTCGCGCTTTCAAACATTCTGACGGTAATTGAATTCTAATGGCGTGGTCCGCAGCTCGTAGCGATTCCGAGGTGCTTCTTAATTGCGCGTTAAGTCTGAATGGGATGGAGTTAGAGCTAGAGAAAGATGTTGCGTTTTTGAGTCCGAGGTGTGTTCTCTTCTATGGTAAACATCAATTTTATTGTCTCTTCTGTGTTCTTACATTGTCGACGTGATTACCCTGATGAATTTCGATGGGAAACTCGATGGAACTGGGAAACAGTTGGTATCTACCATCTGACGAAACCGTTGCTAGGTTTGACTCACACTGACGATAACTCCTCCGTACCCCCTCGCCTCTTGCGTTCCTAGTCAAACATAATCAGTAGTTTCGTTGCATCATTACGTACTTGCAGAGTCATCGGTTTCAATGGTCCACGAGTGGTTACATGGTGTACGTATTTCACAGGGAAAGAGAACGCTATGTTTATCGCAGGAGGATCAGTAGAAGGAGGAACATTCGAATAACGGCAACATTGCAGAAATTTTGATCCATCTGTTTAGTTATCGGTCTATTTATAACCACAGAATTAAGGAACGTTATCGGTTGCTCCTGGCTACCGAATGCATTGCTTTCGTATTAACTTTCAAAGAGGTCAGACTTCGTTGACGGCCTGCGCGATAAACACTGCCAAAGAAATCGATAATCGCCCATTCTCGAGCGTACGTGTGACACGTATCAACCGCGAAATTTATTAATCGTGAGCGTTTTTCGTTTGCTCGTTAATAATCCAGCCGGATAAACAAAGTTGAGCCGTTCTCGGTAACCTCGTGAATAATCTTTGCCAATGTTGAGCAGACCTGCCCGTGTCAAAGTAGATACAGCGGATAATTTTATTGAAATTTACAACGTTGTTGATTAAAAACTCCAACTCTGCATTTAAGCTTCACAATAGTCCTGGAATAATCGAGTGAACTTATTCGTGGCAAATTCATTTGTTTTCCCTGAAAATAGACTCCATTACACTGAATCAAGTTACATGTTTGAATCGGAGCTCACCGCCGTCACAAACAGATCAACCCCTTTCGTTAATTTCTGTCTCAAATATTTATTGGATGAAGTCGAAGCGACGTTGGCGATGATACGCAGCAGGAAATGATTAACGACGATCGGCAAAGGAACAGAATCGCAGATGTGATCGTACCGGATAACGAGACTCGTCGAAATGCCCCCGTTGCTGTCGTTGAGTTTGTCAAGATAAAAGCCCGCGATCTGGCGTAATATCGTCGTTGCGTGGCGTGCTTGAAGGTTTTTATGCATCGATGAAAAAGATGTTACGAAGTCCGTGGGTCCGCGTTTCATTGCCGCTTCCGCTGGCTCCATTAAAATCGAGCCACTTTTTGGAGCACATGCCAACGGTCGTTTACATACGATTGCGCCTTAGAGAAAGTAATCTCTTTGTACACGCGTGCATACGTACACACACGTGAATACATATGCACAGTATGTACATCGGCTGGCTGGCTATTGTGTCGCAATAGCAGGGGGCCAGGCGAGCAGCTCCTTTTCCTTCGTTCGGTTAACGGTTCGCGTCTCGTTGCTTCTTTCGTGCCAGAGGCTCGTTGCGAAACACCCGGTAAACAGACGATCGGCCGAAACGTTTGCCGAGTCGTTCGGCGTCTCTTCGTAACGATCCAGGGAACCGGAAGACTTCCGGTACCCCCTCAGTCTCCGACATGGCGTCACGTGACGTCAATGGAATTCCTTCGTGGCTACTTTTCGACGAGGCTATCGGACGCTTATTCTCAGTTACACTTTATACGCGTTGCAAATTCTCGAGAAACTACGCCGTCGCGGATAGCGGCGCGGAGAGTGGATACCCAGGATTCTAAGAAATTAGTCAAGAATTTCTATGAAAATTGATTTACATTCCACATTTCTAAATCCGCGGGGAAGTCAACTCTTTAACAACCCGACGGCAGGTAAGCCTGGAACAAAGAGGAATACTCCTGAAATTGCTTAACATATGCTCCGAGTTGCCGGCATTTAAGTTCGCGGCGAGGGCAGCGCCACCCTCGGGCTCCGTGCCGGGGAAACCCCGGAGGATCGTTAGCGCGGGTCTTCAAACGAAATGTAATAGAGAGAATGCTTCGGAGGAGAACGAAGCTAATGATAGCGCGGTGAGAGAAGACGGGGGGCTTCGTCCAAGCTCCTTTATGTAAACCTTGAGACTAGATCCGGATTCTTGAGGAGCGACGGGCGAAGGGGGGGGAGGGCTGTCGGAGGGACAGAGACGGAGAGCCAGTCGGCTGAGCGAGGGAGTGAACGAGAGAAAAAGGGGAGAGAGAGATCGAGTAATGGACGGAGAGAAAAAGAAGGAGAGAGATTCGGAGAGAAACGTGGACGGCGAAGAGGAGAGAGGGGCGCAGATTCGAAGGGAAGGGATATATACACTTATTCGGTTAAAGAGCTGCGACTTGTCAGTCATGGATGGTGGGGGAGGCTGCGAGGGGTGGGGAGAAGGGACACGGAGGTGGTATCCACGCATTTATAGATCGGATGGAGGGAAAAGCAAGGCACGTCGGCGAAAGTGTTCTTGTGCATTGCACTCGTCGGCCCTCACCTCCAGCAACGAGCAAATTTAATGGCAGCCGCGAAATAAGAAACAGAGGAGTCGCGGATTTCCTACGTTCACCTTCGCCGTGTGATGCTAATTACTTGTCGCCTGTCGCTTGACGATGGATCGATCGCTTCCCCCGAGGAACGCGCGAAATCGGCGACGAGAGATTACTAAATAGGATTCGCGGACGAATAAGACGAGAGGCGACGGATGATGTTGTGTTACATGCGCGGCGAAGGCGGTCGCGACGCGATCAGAATCGCTCTGCAGTCTGCAGGAACGCGGCGAGGGCCTCGATAAAAATGACCTCGTTTCTGTCAAACGGAGATTAAGTAACTATGCGCCGGCCGCGCGTTATACTTCCTTTCACTGCAGAACTCTGCGCGCATAAGAAAACATGTCAGTCGGCACACCGCTGTGTTCTCTCTCGCTCCGCCGTCGTTCTCTCCCACTACACCCAACCCCTGCCCGCCGCTCGCTCTTTTTCCGTCACTCCCGGTGTCACGTTTTTTCGTCGTGCCTCTTGCGTGACAACCGCCATTCGAACCGAGACGAGGCTCGTACGTGACCGCGCCGATCGTTCCAGTCGCTCTCGCGCGCGCGTAATTATGTATTTCGGGGAATTCAAGTCGCCACCTCCGGCTCGATCTACGAAAGATCCGAAAGAGCGAGCCGGGTTACCCGCGCCACGGCCGCTGGTAGCGAGCGACTCCGCTCCGGATCGCGTCCTCTTCTCTCCGTCCCGGTTCCCGTCGCTCGCACTGGCGTCGGCGTGTCTCTCTCGGCGGCCGGCCTTTTCTTTCTTTCGTTCCCTCGTCTCTCTGGCCTGCCGGGCATCCTCTCCTCTCTTACTCTGCCTCCTTCTCTACATCGTGGCCGAAGGTATGTAGGCTGTGCCACATCCTTGCCCGGAAACCGTTACCTTGCTGGCTTCACACTCAATGGAGCTCGGCCATACCGTTGTTCCCCATACACGAATTTCCTTTGGCTTCGTTACTATCGGGCCTGCGCCTTCTCCGCGGTGACTCGACTTACCGGAATTGATTTTCCCATTGCCGATTCCACTGACTTCCACTTGATGTATAGATTCTGGTAGCGATCGAGGGGTAAATGAAAAGTGAAATATGGGGAAATGGGTGGGCGACGCGCGAGGGAAGTTTTGATATAGCCGGTTGAGTGAATTTATAGATTCCGGGGAATTTCGTCCACTTCGCAATGTAGAAGCACGAATATTTCTTATTGCCAAACGACTTTCAACTTTTCACCGACCGTCACTGTGCATCGTATTTTCTTCCGAGTGCTTTTATTATCACTCTTTTTCGTAGTTATAATGTGATACGGTTTGCATTGTATCGCTACCCCTGGAGGATACTTCGAAGTACAGAAGTGAAATGGGCGTTAGAAATAAAACGTGTTCGATGAGAAAGTTTCACTGCATTTCTTTCAGCATCGGACTTCTTCTGCCATTGTTTACATCGCGCGGGCCTGTGCCTTGTTTCTGGCGAACGATTTTTGCCGTAGACAACTTTCTCGCGAATTTCAGACGTGAAAGGTATCGAGCTCGCGACTGAATCGCAAGGCGAACGTAGATCCCGCCGACGTTGGGGTGGCGCGCGTCAGATCATTAAACGCGCATCGCTATTCCTGTCGTAAAATTAGAAAACGGTAATTAACAGACTGGGGAATCTTATATTTTATAAACATGTGAGAAACTCCTCTGCAAGCCGCGTCTAACTGTTGGTAATTAACGATAGTACGCCACAGCACTTAGTCGACGGAAAAACGGCATTCCGTTCGCAGCAGCCTAACAGACACCATGCGCAAATTCATCCTGCGTCCGCGGCGGATTATGCTTTTAAATATGAGCTAAAAAAAAACGGAATGAATAAACGATGAGCGACGTAACGTGGATAAACAGTCGACCGTCGCGAGCACGTATCGCTGCATTTTTTTTCCCGCAGTTCCCCGGTGCTCGTTCGTTACAGCTCCGCCTCGGTACCCTTCTAAAGGCCGTGCGAATGTAAATCGGCGACGGCTTAATGGTGCCGTTGAAAGTAAAGCAGCGGCGAGCCAGAAACGCGTTGCATACCCCCGCGCGTGTTTCCCAGGGAAACATCTTAATACAACGGCAATCCTATGGTTTTCTAATTTCCCGTGCGTTACGAACCTCGCGCGTGCCTCGGCTTGTTTACAAGCCAGATCGCCAGCGACATTCCGCGAGCAACGATTTCCGAATTCCCCACCGCGGCCGCGGCTCTGCCCTTATTTAGCAATGAGAAATCTCATTGCCAATGGGCTTTCTTCGCTACTTTTCCAACGAAGCCTGAATCACTTTCCGCCAACGGCTGTTACCCTCGCGGAATATCGACGGTTCCCGTCGGATCACCGAAATTAAGCCGCGCCGGGGACGATAAGTTCCTATGTAGACGTTTGATTTAGGAGCTGTCGCGTGCCGTTGGCGATAATGAAACGTGACGTAATGAAACGGCTGGATGGACGCAGCATGCGTAGTCACAAGTACTCCGAGGTACAGAGACCTGTCGCACGATGGAGGTCAGTCTCCGTGTCGTGCGGCAGAGGTGAAGCGTATCCAATGCTGGGAATCAAGGATCAAAGGAGTGAATCATCGGAAGAGTCGCTCGACAATCTGTCCTCGCGGCGGCCTTTTGCGTGGCGCCTCGCGTACGCGTAATTATCTTGCTATTATTAATTCACGAGATTGTCTTGACGCTGGTGCACGGCGGTGGGGCCTGCGTTCTACGTCCGTTCCCGCTACGCCTCCCGTTCGTCTCTTCTTTTGGCGACGGTTACTCCTGGCTGTAGATATCCATTAGCCCGCAAATTGTGGGAGGGATAAAAGAGCAGCAGCCTTTGGGACGTTGGAAGCGCGCTTTTGACGGTGGATTCGAACGAACACAGTCGTGTCCACGTTTTTACGAGGCACGCGGACGGAGGACGAGGCGGGTGCGTGGCGGCCGTCGTGACTGCCGGGCTTGGCCGTCGCCCGACGGCGACGAGTCTTCGCGCTGCGACCGTAGAAGTGGGCCGTGAATTATTTATACGCTCGGTCGACACAGCTGATCTCCGCGTCCTCCTACCTTTTTCCCTTCGCCTGTATTTTTGTGCGCCCAGGGGGAGCGAGCGAGACCGCCGGCGATAGAAAGACGAACAGCGAGGAAGGAGAGAGTCTCTCGTGGCCACCAGAACGAAAAAGCATATTCGATCTGGTCCCGCCAGAAATAGCGGCGCTCGACTGAAATAAACGTAACGACGCAACCGCGTCCGACGAAGTATCTCACTCCGTTTTCGTGACGCGCTGTCCCATCTCTCTCTCTCTCTCTCCTTCGCACACTCACCCTTTATCTCGCTGTTCCTCCTCGCCCCTCTGTCTATCGGGGCGTATCGTCGCGAAATTACCGGCAAATCGTTTGACAAGCCCGTTACTCTTCTGGGCGAACAGCTTCCTTTGTCAAGCGGGGGCTTTAATTAACGACCACGCGGAAGCTGCCTCCGAAACGCGTTCCCGCTTGGCCACGAAGTTTAAGGCATCGTCCTGAATAGGGGAACACGGTTCCCTGTAGCCCCGCGTAACCTCGATCGAAATTACTTGTAACGTACCCGATCCATCCCGGACGGGCGAAAGTCCTCGGCGTCCACCTTTACGGAACACCCAGCCTTACTTGCTCCCCTTTCTCCCCCTGTGGTTTTTCATTATCATTAATGGGCGGGTGCGCGCCGAGTCGCGGCCGCCATTGACGGGACGCGTGCACAGCCTATATGGTAATCGTGCCACTGGATTTCGCAAGTGTCTCGTTACGCGCCCGGGAAAAGTGTCCGCCGCGCGCGAAAGAAACGCGAGATCGGGGCGGGACGAGCCTCAATATCGCGCGCAAGGGAACACTGTCAATTAACGTCCGACCCGTTGAGTTACGCTTTCCGAAAAAGCGGAGAAAGTTGAAAATGACCGCGGCGCGCCGGTGACGTCACCGATCGATCGAGTTGCGCTCGAGTCCGATCGGGCAGAGTCGAACTCGATCTGTTACGATTACCTGACGTCACGAGAAGGGCCACGGGGGTGGCTGGCCTACGCCGTCGCACGACCAAGGGGGTTGGGCTGTTTCGGAGGGTGGAACACCGAGGGGTGTAATATCGACTGGCTGTGACGTCACGCGGCGCCCCGTCGCCGGATTACACGCGCAGCAGGATCCCTTCCCTCTTGGCACGGTCGCGCGTACACCCACGCGCGTTTTAACGCTGCCGTGTCGCGCTAAATATTGCACTTCACCCTCCAACGGGATGATTAAGCTTTATTTTCGCCCGGCAATCCGTAATCGAATTACATCGCGGGCGTGGATAATCTTATGCAAACGGAGCGCTTCTTTTGTCCGTTCTGACGTCATTTATAGTTTCCTGAGAATGGGTCCGATTTGCTCGCGTAATCCTTGGATATTGAGAATAATTTTCGGGTTGATCGTGAACTTGAAATTTGAAGATCTGGATGAAATTTTGTAGGTGAATGGAGCCTGAGAATATCTTTTTCCATTTCTGTTCTGTGCGAGGAGGAGTTGACGGAAATAGAGTTTTCGTGATTTTTGTTTTATATCTTCGTGGTGCAATTAAATTTCGCAAAATTTTGCAAGTTCATCATTCGTGGCGAAGTCGAAGTCGAAGTCGGTTCAAGTTCCAACTCCATTCGGTGCTCAGCGAATCCGATACTTTTATTTATAGCACGACTTTAAAGTCCAATGCGACTCTGAAATTCACGGGCGTCGCTTTAATAGTCTGTCGTAGACGCCCGCCGCGGGATGAAGATAAAACGCCCCGTTTATCGTTCCGCCGCGATTAAACGCCCGCCCCAATAAACGGGGAGGAAAACAATATAGAAAGAAACAGCTGTTGCTACGTAAACAGTAAGCAGGGAAATCGCGTTGCAAAGTACACGCTCCTCTTTGTGGAAAGCTCTGCTCACCAAACTACGTCCTCCCGAGTCGATAACGCAAGCTACTATCCTCCGATATTCTACGAGTTTGCTGCGAAACCTCGTACACCAATCTTATCAATATTTACCACGCTGTTCATCAGCCTCGACGCAATTCACTATTGAATCTCAATGACTCAGCAATCGTTGATAGGATAAAGGGGGGTTTGGTGAACTTTATCGCGAGGATGAAAATCATTGCTCCCTTTCAGCTCGACATATCTCCTTAAGGGGGAACACCACTGTGTCGGCTGAAAAAATGAGCACATTTTTAAGATTTTTTTACAGTTTTATATAAAATTGTTATTACCTATCTTTAGTACAATGTCTTAAGAGACTATAAAAAAAAGAAGAATAGAAAAACATGCATAGATTTTCATATACAGTTAACCTTCTAGACCCCTCACAAGAAAACATAGGTCGCTTATCGATACGGTATCGTTGGAACGGCAACTCTGAAATCCATTTTTTTTTTTAATATAATCTATATGAGTGTAGTTTCCGTTATGCGTACCAATTTTTTAAAAACAATTATTTCTGTAAAAATGGTGCGCTTAAGAAAGAAAAAGTTTCGAAAATCGGCAAATAATGGATAATTTTTCGAGCGTATTTTAAAAAATATGTATTCGATCAAAAAATCGGTACGCACAACTGAAGATATTCTTGTTTTAAAGATCCTGTTAAAATTTTCAAGTCGATCGGATAAAAATTGACAGAGCTATCGATTCGATCTGTTAGAAAAATGTCGTTTCGAGAAAATCGCGTTTAAAGTTTGATTTGTAATGCGTTTGTAACCGTGATACATTCCACAGAATGCGCTGTATCTTCGTAAATTCTTCGAATATCGACTTGAAATTTTCAGAAATTATTTTTCAATAGATGAACATGAAGAAAATGAGAAAAAAATCGAAATTTGTTCAACTTCCACAGTGGTGTTCCCCCTTAATTTCACTTTATACTTCGAAGTAGGTATGCACAATACCAAAACGATCATGTTAAGTTGTAATACTCGTTATTCCTCTACAACGAAAGACACTTGAGCGAGTTTCATCAATGGAAAACTGTCTCGACAAAAGTCACGAAAGAATGTTTCGTGAACAGTGAGAAACCACCTTTAACGGCCTCGATCTTCGGTAAAAAGAGGAAGTCCCGACATCCTGCGGATTTCCGGTTTCCCCTTGGTACTAATTCGCGGGGCTAACGAGCAGGGAGCATGTGCTCGCATTTCAGGGCGAACCACGACTCGTGTTTCCCTCGAAACGCACGAATCGGCGATATCGACGCGCTAGAGCACACGGTACCGGATCAAGCCGAGAAGCAAGCAATCTGTCCTACAATCGTACGTGTGCAAATAGTACTGAGAACCGCGAAGAATTTTACCACGAGCGCTGTCTAATCGCTGGATTCCATTTACAGACCGTTCTCTATCGACTCGTGCATGTAACGTGAGCGTTATCACCGATAAGATGTTGTTTACGCGTTTCACGTTGTACTCGAGCGTTTCTAGACGCTCCAGCAGCAATGGATTTTGCTCCGCGAGCGCGAAGGCGGAATTCCGTTTTCCATCCGCGTCTCGTTGGAATGAGCCAGGATGTATCAATGACAGACGTGTCAGCCGTAGACGGCGCATCAGTCACGCGTGGATGTGAGAATCAGAGCTCGGTGGATTCATAACCGTAACTCGACTCGGCGTCTTCGCCGTGCTATCGTTCTCGCTGTAAACAAGCCTAAGCAGTCCAGTGTGCCTGCCGGCGCTATGTAGGTTACTATCGCAACGGTCTGCTCCTCCTCGACCCGCCTTTAAGGTCGTTTACAGCGTAACCCGAACCCACTTCTTCCTCTCATCGTCGTCTTCCCTCGCCTTCTTGCCTCCTTCTCTTTTTTTTTTTCACTCTTTTACCGTTTCTCGTAATCCTTTCGAAACGACCGCCTCCCGCAGAAAATAGGCATCGGGCCGCGACCAAGTCACCTCGCGAAGGGAGAATTGCGCTCTGTTACCCAGTTATTCGATCCCGGGAGAAAGTTTAAATTGCCGGATGAGATTTCTGGAAATAAGAATCCACGACCACGGTTTCGTAATTGGGATGAACAATCTTTTTGCACGCGGGTAGGTACAGTGTCATAATAGAGCCATTCCTGCGAGCGTGCCTTAATTCCCTTTACCGTTCGAGGGAAACGGCCATTGGCGAAAGAATTCCTAGGCTGCCATTCGCGGCACTGTTGCTCGCAAACAACACCGGGCAGGGTTAGCCAGTAGGCGTCATTACCCTGCTTTCCCCTACGAGTGCGACGGACTTGTCGATTCCCGAGCGGTTGCTTTTATGCTTAACGTTAGACTCGCGAGGATACTCGGGCTTGCAACGTAACCAGACATCTAAAGCGATTCTCATTAAATGCGCCTCACAATCGATCGACCCGTTATCGGTGTTTCCAGAAAAAGCTGGGGGTAAAGGACGCGGCTACGTCAACCGCTGGATCTCGCGTAAATAATGATGTGAAATAAGTATTATGTGAATCGCGCGTTCAACGATAACCCTGTCACGTGACAGGCGCGCTCCAACGTGCAACGGCGTTCATAAAATTAGATCGCGCTGGTCCGCTTGGAATCCGCTCGGAATTCTCCCTGGATCAGTTTCGAGTTTCGATGTCGCGTTAAACGCACGGGATTTCGGGCGGAATCGTGCGCGTCGCGTTGGAACCAGGGATAACGTAAACGGGACCATAAATATACGCGTTGCACGGGTGGCGACATTACGACGCGACGCATGCGCGAATCACGCGGCCGAATATTTACTCGCCACTTTCGTAGAATCTCCAGCACGATTAGCAGCGATTTCCCCTGGCGCGCCTGCGTTCAGAAATTCAACGCGCAGAGTTTCCTTAAACAACATGCTTAAAATACCAAAAATTCGACAGGCTTGACTACTTTACATTGCTAAATTTCGTAAGACACTTCCCTCGACTTCGGACACCAAAGTAAGACGTTCGTCTATCCCGACGTATTTTTTACAGTATACAATGAATTCCTGAACACCCTGTATACGGCGTCGAATTGTGACCGCATAACGCGCTCCCGTGCACGGATTCCCCTTTTCCGCTCGGAGCGCACGCGCTCGCCGGTGCCTCGTGGCTGCTCTCGATGCGCTTAGTCGTCTATGTCGTTAGCTGCGCCGTTAGCTGCATCGCTGCATCGGAGCATCTTCCCGGTGGTGGTCGCGCGGCCCGTGTGTGTGTACGTACGTGCGCGTGCACCGTTGCACACCGTGCCGCGGGCTCCGCGCACCGCCCGGGTGGTGGAGGGTCACGTGACAGTGGCTCGTGGGTATATAAAGAGGACCGAGAGCTAGTAGAATCAGCCACTCGCGGACTGGCTCCGAGGTGCGCCGCGCGGCGTACCTTCGACACCGAGCAGAGAGGCTCGAGGCAGGAAACCGTGGAGAGGAAATGGCTCGAGAAAGAGAGGAAAGCAAAGCTCCGCGGCTATATAATCTGCCTGCAGGCCATAGAGGAGGCGCCAAGAGAAAAGTGAGAAAGGTGCGCCCGGCCACGTAAACAGAGGCAACGAACTTCGGGAAAGGCTCTGGTGGAAATTGTTTACGGTAGGTCATCGGTTCCCCTCCCTCCCCCCCGATGACCAGTACAGAGAAATGACGTAGCACCGTTCTCGGCGTCATAGAAAAATGGCACGCAAGCGTGAAACGTTGCCCTCTGCCCGAGAATGGAGGGAGAGAGAAGCCAGAGGGAACACACCATGTGACGCGAACGCGCGCATGCCTCCGACGCCCGCTCGTATAGATCAACTGAAACGTAATTCAGAAGAACGCGGACGCGAATCGCCGTGACCCAGCACCAACGGAACAGAGCCCACACGATTTGGTGGCTTTTAAATGGGTCCGGGGATCTCGTAATTAGATCGAGGCCCGGCCAGGATTCTATCGGCGATGATGTAGAAGAACGGTGGCCAGAAACGGCATGGACCCGGCGCATACTTTCGAAGCGGAATGATCTGCCGCGATCGGGATCTCGCTTTATGCGCATATATTTATCGAGTCTCGTCGCCGACGCGGACGCGTGCTCTCCGCTGCGAGAACGCGCGTGTCAGCCAGCAGCAGACCGTGCATCGGTTCCAAGGCCCCGCGAGCACTGCCTCCCGAGGATTTCAACTTCTTTTTGCCGTCGTTCAAGGTGAACCCCTGCAGGGGGGAGGGGAATGCCCCCGTCCTCCGTTGCGCGGAGAGGCACGCTAGGGCACCGGACGGAAAATATACTGACCCACTGACTCATGGGGGATTTCCGGGCATTAGCGTGTTCAATTGCTACGCGGTAGTAGTAGCTGTCGCCGATACGTCATCGATCCGTGACACGCGCCGCTGGACGTTTCACTTCATCCGGTGAACCGTTTACCTGGCGCAAAAAGAAAGATAGCCAGCTAGGCACCGTAGTGACGCTTAGTCACCGCGAAACATCGTGACCCCCTTTGTTCCGAGATCCCGATGCATGGAGCATGGTCACGATCTTTGGAGACGTTTTCACGAACACAGAGGAACGTTGTATATGTAAGGTGACGAAGAGAAGCTGGGACTAAAGTCTATTTGTTCAAGGCCTAAGGGGGAGTAGGAGCCGCAAATATGGACCATCCTGAGGGCTCGCGGAGTCACGCGACTGCCACGCTTCGGCGGACGCCAGGGCCACCGAAAGCCACCGCCTTGTCTAGGAAAACTTCGGAAACTCGGGTACATATACGTATAATCAGCGGGCCAAGTTTTCCCCGAGATATCGCGAAGTCGAGACGGTCCAGAAGTTAATCGCGACCTAGACATCAGCGCCGCGCTCGAGACGGCTAAATTTACAACGGCCGAATCGTATCCGCGTTTCTGCGGACGAACGGGGTGGAACGCGTGAAACGAAGAAACGATCGGGACGATTTCGCGACCGCCCTGGCGCGAGTCTGCTAATAAAAGACGTTGCGCAATCGTGGACGCTGGTGTTGCGCCGCGGATAATAATAAGAACGCGCAGGAGGAACGCGGCGGGGGAGGGGGGGGGGGGAAGGATGGAGAAGGAAGGACAAGACAGGGGATCGCGATACCGTCGGCGGAATCGCTGTGTTGTGCACACGCGAATGCGCAAACGTAATAATTTGTCGCGCATGAGTTGCCGCGAGTCGCATTGGCCGCCATGCATCGGTGCAACGAAATCGAAGAGAAACTCTCTCGGCTCGAACCAGCGCGCTATTTACGGGCTTCTCTGCAGGAACGAGTTAGTGGGACGCCACAGATCAGGCTTTGGAAAATTGCACGGTCCATCCGGCGCTGGTTCCGTTTCTGTAATTCTCCACTCAACAACATTGCCTTTTTATCTTCTATTTTATCTTCTATATGATCGATGATAATTTCCTGCCGGTTCACCCGCTTTAAGATTCAAATTCTTACACAGCAGTTCCTCATTCCTCATTGAATACCTAAAAGCTAAAGTTGTCGTCGCGCCCCCGCTAAATTCCTCCGCATTAGATCACATCGTGGTTTAGTTCAGCTGGCATCGTTTACCCGAAACTCAAGCAACTGCATTATATTGTTACGGTACATAACGAATCTCCAAGTTCCTCGGGCACAGGCCTCCAGCAGTCGTTGTAGGTACGTATTCTTGGTGGAAGCATCGTTTCGAGCGTGAAACGCGCGCCACGGGGAATACTGATCGGGAAGCTCTTACCCGCGGTACTCTCTCGGCGTTCGTGGTCTGCCTTTCTCGCACGCTCCATTCGATTTTACCAGCGCAGAAAGGAAAGGTCGGCCCGGGTGGGGGGGGGGGGGGGGGGAGACAGATGAGACGGAGATACACCGCGAAGGAAAGGAATATCGAAGGGAACGACTTCACGGCGGTCGTTAGCCGTGATAGATGGTGACCTGTATACGTACACACTCCTCTGGCAGGAGCACGGAGCCTCTCGTTCATCTGGCAAAGGAGTCCTCAGCCACGAGAAATCCGATCGTAATTACTTCCGGTTCGGCGAGGCCTTCTAAGGAACGCCGAGAAAACGGAAATTCACTTTCTTTACCTTGGCACCGTACCTCCGTCCCCCGAGGCCTCTGTCTCGTTTTCTCTTTTTGTCTTTTTCTCTTTTCGTCCTCCTCCTCTTCCCCCGCGACCCTCCTCTCTATCGCAGCCGACGTCTCGTTTCGCGAAGCGTGCTCAGGGTCGGCACACGTAGACGATACAGGGGACACCTGCACCCGAGCATTGTCTCGCTCCTTGGCTCTCCCATCCGCGGGCTCGTATCTGCAAACAATCGTTATCGGCTCGATCTGTGATTAATTGCTTTATCGCGTGATTGCTGCGCGGTGGTAAGATTGATGCGCACTCGACGAATGGAGATATACCCGAGTCGCGGTGTCGGATGTTTAGTGGAGGGAAAAAGATTGTGAACCGTCAACGGTGTCCCATTTCAGCAGCTTCTTCCAGGCTTCAATGGGAATAGTAAAACGTGAATGAGGAGCGAGACGGATACTCCTTGCGACCCTACGCGCAGCTGAGGCTCCATAGTTTCCCAGATTATTATTTTTTTTTTGCCAAACGTCCTTGCTCCAAGTTGTTTACTTTAGCGTCGGAGAGGTCTGACCCACTTCTCTATATCTGTTCCACTCGCTGTACGTGTGCGTGGTCATCGAAATTCGGAGGATCGCGAGCTAGGTCGCGCGTTAACATAAACAAGTTTGGAGCGGCGGATAATAGGCTCGAAAAAACGTGGGAAAATAAACACGCGAGCCAACGTTGGCAAGGAGCGCGTCTCGCTCTTCGCACCGCACTCTCTGGTCCCATTGATTCCAATGAGGGATACACACTAGCCCAAAGTTGAGCGGCCGTAGACGGTTCCATCGATTAACGCACGAAACGCGGAAAGGCGGATCACTTTTGCTACGCAATTCTCTAATTACTTTACACTCGATTTTCGACTGAAATGTGGCAAATTGATCTCGTAGATCTGCTCTGAATATTTCCCAGACTTCTCGACGCAAAGGCGATTACTCTGCAAGGGAATTTCGAATTGTATTTGAAGGAAACTATGGCTCGAATAATCCGGTAATAGTGGAACGCTTGATACCGACGTTTCGCCATTTGTCGATATACGATAAGTTTAATGGGCGCAGATTTTAGACATTATTGCAGCCACACTCGTATTTCATGGCTGTAATAACACGGAGGCCGTTTCGCCATCCAGTCACGACGCCGCAAACGCGTCGAAAACAAAACGTTGTTTTATTCCAGATGTTGCGGCATTATTGCCGGCCAAGCGCAATCAATTAGCTCGTGACGTAAACGTTCCTGGTAAAAGTGAACAGATAAACACGTACATTATGCCGGGGCATATTTGAGCCGTCCATTTACTCGCTTTTGCATGGATTTCAAGCAGCCGGTTTCAGGTGTAATTTTCCATCGTTTCTTTGGCTTTCCAGGCTTTTGCGACTTGGCACGCTTCGGCGAACGGAGTTAATATCGCTCGTACATACCAGCCTGTCCCCCGTCGCGTTATCCGCTCGGTTCGCGACTGCATTCGAAGTGGCGAATAGTAGAGGGGGGGGGGGGTGAGGGGAGGAGAGAGATTATTAAATAAGTTTAGCATCGCTGCACGTTTCAGCGATAGAAAATGATCTTTTGTAACCAAGTGGAACGCGAGTACGTAAAACTTGCGCCCCGCTCTTTTCCCTGCCCCACTCTCTGCCTCGTTCTGTCCCACCCCCTCGCGGCCCCCTCCGTTCCTCGTCAACATTACGCTCGGCTTGGCAAACAGCGACAGGCACGGGCGTACGAAGGACGTATCTACATAGATTTAACTCAACACGCGCGTACCGCCACTCGCACACGGTCTCCTCCGTGTACACTTCAAAAGCCGTTGAACGTACGTTAACTCTCCCTCTCTTCTCCTCTCGCTCGCACTCTCTTTCTCCGTGCCCCGCGCTCGCGATCGCTGGAACCGTCAGCGCGGCAGAAAGAGACAGCGATAAAAAGGATCGCTCTTGACGGCTCTCGCGGCGATCGTTTTCATCGAACGCTCGGGCACCGGCCGTTATCATTCGGCCGTTCAGTGGGTCCTTATCTATTCTCACTCGTATGCGTTTGCGTTGAATCGCGCCACGGCCGATCGATCGAGTCTAATTCGAAGACGGGCGATTACTTCGGCACGAGAAGATACGTCGAATTCGAAATTCCCGCTGGGAACTAGCGCACTGCCTTACGGCGCCGCGGAACGTAAGTGCCGCGCGGGTTTTTCTGTTTACAGCGATTGTACGAGTCGGCGGCCTTGAGTTCTAAATTCGGCCGTGATTTCTCGAGCCGGGTCGTTACATAGTATCTTGTTTTCGCCTCGTAAATTCTGTACTTTCGATCTTTGTCTACTGTTCCGGGGCGAGTTTGTTTCCTTTCGCGCGTCGTTCCGCAGCTTTTCGCGATACTGGGATCGACGGCGGAGTTCCTGGAACCGTCGCGGCGCGTTTCCCGGTGTACGTGTAAAAATGACAGCGTCGGGCTAGAGGAAGAGGCAGAACTAAAGCGATAAATTACACGGCGGCGGGGCAGAGCCGCGCTTACGTTCGAGCCAAGTCCAAGTCTCCAGCGGTCATTATCAGAGGCGAAGAGGGAGATCGACAGAGAAAGAGAGAGCGAGAGGGGGTGAGCGGGGCAGAGGGACGAGGATAGACAGAATGAGGGGGGGGGGGGAGAGAAACAAATTCTGCTATCTTTTTCCACAAAAACAAGTATATTTGGTTAAACCGCGATAACGTACCTTCTGGGCACGGTTTCGCGTATCGTTCGCGCGACGCCGCGCTATCTGTAGACGCACACGCGCGAGCTGCAATTGCAAAGCGCAGCTTGGAATTCGGCACGTACTCCTGCGCAGGGAAACCGCACGGTACGTACCGCGTTACCAAACAGATCGATAACGTCGCCAGATAGGAGTACGCTTGGATGTCGCCGTACGTTCGCGCGAGCCACCGACCCGTCCCTCTGCGGCCGAAGGCGCAATTGCACGCGACGCTCGTGCATTCGGACGAACCGTGCTACCTGCATTGTTCTCGCGATCCTTGAAACGATCGCGGCAGGTGTGCACCAGGATCTCTTTGTCTCTCACTCTCCCCCCCCCCCTCCCCTTTCATCTCTATCGCGTACGTGTATACGTGTTTTCCTTATCGTCAACTGTAAAAACCCGGCTCGGCGTGTTCAACCTCGGTAAACGGAATATTTCGATTCGTCGAGCATTGACCTGGCTGGCCCGCCTTTACCCCGTGTTGGTAAACTAAATCGTGTTTCACTTTTGGCAAGCAGGGGACAGATCAGTCGTTCCTAAGTTGAAAAAAATCTCGAAATATTTTTTGAAGTCGGTAAGACAGATTCGAGGGTTCGTTTCAGTTCGGAGTTGATTTTTATTGCCAGTTTTTCAGTTACTTCAAAGTAGCTTGTAAGTTGGTTGAATCATTCAAGGGTACCATTGAGTAATATAAATAAATGAATGTATTAGAAAACTATACGGAAAAGATTATTAATTGATGAAGTACAGTAGCACGAAACACAGAGTCAGATAAGAACAGCTACAACATGGAGACCGATGCGACATCTTGGGATGCGTGGTTGGCGTGTACTAAAGGAAAGATCAATAAACGCTTAAAATGACCCTTTCGAATTGGCGAGTGCGCTTAACGAACGTGATTACAAGGTTTTTACGCAATCTTAACGTCGTAGGGGTTGATAGTGTAAGAATATTCTCATCTCCTATATTTATCTGTCTCACTTAATTGTCCCACTTGGTCAAATCGACATCAGCAACACATGTGGTGGTCTCTTAAACAGATTTTTGGGGTATTGTAAGCGAAGCATAATCGGGGAAGCGTTCGCAGCGTTTGTATCAGAAGTGGTCGCCACATCTCTGGCCAAAGGTCAGCTTTTCAAAAGGATTTTTCCCGTAAAGTCGCGGAGATTTGGGAGCGGCGCCAGTTTCACGGGGGCCATGGGAGTTAAGAGGCCTCGCGGCTTGCGTCACGCCAAGTCATGTGGCCGACAACGAAATACAAAAGACGCGCGCCATGGCTGGCCGACACGAATTGAATTGCAAAGAGCTCTCAGGCAGACTTGACGCGTTGAATCCTTTTAACCCCTCGCCGGGTCATCGATAATCTTTTTTCTTATTATTTCCCACGCCGGTGTGACCTCAGCCTCTTCTTCCTTTCCTCGTCGCCGATGGGACTCTGTCGATTCGCACGATTTCCGCACCGTTCGCCCTCTTTGAGAAGCCTCTCTCTCTTCAATCAATTTCCTTCTCCTTCGTCGTCTCCTATTTTCCCTGGAAAAGGTTTACGTTCAATGGATTGGGATTGGAGCCCGCCCGACATTGTTTTATTACCTTCGGACCTTGCAGCAATCCTTCACCTCATTAAACATCCATTGCCACGTTAAAACATACGCATTTGCCTCGCGCGAATGGGTTTCCCCGAGTTAATTCGGAGTACGTGACTCGATGAACAAGGAAAAACACGACAAGACTGCATAATGCAGTAGTTGAGCGAAATTGTAGAACATTGAATGTAATTGTCCCATTGTGACGCGTGTCTTCGACAGTTTTTAATCTAAACCGTGTAGCAACCAGAAGGTCTACGTTGTCGATGAGTTATTTCTGTCGAAACGCTGTTCCGCCGTATCTTATCTGATTTCTGAATGCTCGTCGTGGGCGACGGCGTTCAGCCTGTTGATTAACCCTTCTCTCGATCATCTTCTAAATCGCCATTGTTGTCAAGCACGGCACACCAATGATCGATAAGTGACTCGACACGGGCATTTATTCCATCAGCCACCAAAGTGCAAATTTGTTTAAAATGGCCATTTATTTCATAGACTCGAGTAGAAGCTAACAAGCTCTGTGTACACGCGTGCCCTTATCGGCGCACATGTCGCCGTGGCACGTGGTAATTATTTTTCGTTTAAATAGACCGTCAGAGGTTATCGCGTAACGCCGATAAAATGCTAATAAAACAGTGAGGAAGTATACAGGGAAGCACGGGGCGAAAGTGTGTCACGAAAAGCCGCGTAACAATTAGCCGACCGGGGACCTAAATCATTTTTGGCGAGCTCGACAAGTCGGCACCTTGAGAGGTTTTCGCGTGCAACTACCGTCAGTCGGCAGTCGTTGCTTTTCCTGGCGAGGCGATTGCCAGGTGTGCAATTTCCTCGACGAAGAACCATTCGAAATCGCGTCTCCGCGACGAAACGTAGGTAGGGGAAACCTGTCTAAAACCGTATACTTAAGGTTGTAGCCAGGGTTGCCACCTTATCACCATAGAAGTTCCGGGTGTGCCACACATTCCAACCCGGAGATTCGAATATAAACCAAGAGATGGAAAAGCAAAAATTGTTTTGTTCTCGAATATCCGGAAAACAGATGTGCGATTCTTTTAAGCTCAAACAATTCAGAATTTAAAAGTATCTGTTTGTTGATTTAATAACTATTATTGTATATAAAATTGATACCATTATATAATATCTCATTTTCTTATTATCTCATTTTTTTTCTACAACCCGGAGACTTCTTCAGGAAAACCGGAGCCCGGAGACCCCGGCTTCAAAACCCGGAGTCTCCAGGCAAAAACCGGAGAAGTGGCAACCCTAGTTGTAGCTCCATAACTTTTTAAATAATAAAACAAATTGGGTAATGAAAACGGTATTTATTAAAGGGTTTTGTAAACAATACAATATAACAAAAACATAATTGAAAACTTTAAATAGGGTACTTAATAAAACAATAAAATAAAACCTCTTCTTTTCCCGGTGTTGTCCACCCTATGGGGCAAAACCGTATAGTATATGTATGTCTAAATTAACAACGGTAGCATTGAAAATCGTCAAGTTCTACGGATCCCACCGGTGCAACCTTCGTGTGCCCATCCACCACACCTTGTACATTGAACCCAATTAATTCGATCCAAGCGACTCAGGCCATATTCTTCGCGACAATATACACAAAAATTAGTTTCATCTTTATTTTCTCTAAGTTTAATTGCTTTACATTTTTTTCGTCAATTTTTGTTTTCTAGCTGTTATTGATTTTTTTTGTATATACAAAATGGAACACTACTTAGTTTACGAACCGTCGTTAATAGATATCTTCATGTAACTTACCTTCTAATTACCAGAACACTATTTAGTCCACTTGAAGTACAGTCGAAAATAAGATCACAGCACGTAGAAATATAATAAATTTAATAATTAGCTGGAGCGTATGTAATTTGCTACGAGGATCTGTTGAGTAACAGTTCAATATGGCGGAAAACAATTGCCAAACGCGCGTGGGCTTCCTTCATTTGTTTTCAGAAATGAGTATGGTACACGGTTTTGCCGCGGTATACGGTTTTAGACAGATTTTCTCTATATTACCTCCCACGACATTGATATCCATCGACGATGATTCATTTACTAAGAGTCTAAGGACTGTCGCAAACTGGTGCCAAATTCCCGTGACGCTACGTGAGTCACAAGGAAATTCCTGGGTCCCAAAAAAATTCCGAAATCATGAGAAAACATTCGGGTCGCCAAAAGTGTACCGAAGATTCACT
This sequence comes from Andrena dorsata, assembly GCA_929108735.1. Classification (NCBI taxonomy): domain Eukaryota; kingdom Metazoa; phylum Arthropoda; class Insecta; order Hymenoptera; family Andrenidae; genus Andrena; species Andrena dorsata. Next base: position 75,675,665 of record OV815488.1, on the reverse strand, counting down.
CTTCGTTCGTTTTATTTCCATCGATGCTTAATGATATCGCGATACTTAATCACTTTCCCTGTTATCAAACCAGTGACTCTCAATCGGTATTCCTTGAAGACTCCACGCTATTCTTATCAATTCTTATTTTCGAGGGAAGGAGTGTAATTGGGATTGAACGCCAATGGTGTACGTTAGAAAAGAATTTAAAAGCCCTGATGCTTTCCAAGCGCATCGAGCGCGTTTCCTTTTCAACGATTTTAGTCCCCCCCCATCAGTAGTGATCGTTGGAAAACGAACGCACGATCGCGTTTCGCCAAACGCAGTGCCGTGACGCGGGAACAAGGCGCCCCGACCTCGAACCACCGCCAAATTTGGCCGACTCGCAATTGGAATCGGCAACCTACTGACACACTAATCGGCGCATCAGCCAGCGCCGCGTCACGAGATCGCGTTTACTCGCTACGCTCGCCCGTCGCCGAACTAGGCGACCGTGCAAAATCACTTGTTCTCGAGTCGAACCGTGCGCGCGCTTACGCAACCCGATACTTCTCCATCGAGCTAATTACGTTCGGTGTCGCAACAGCCCTCCGCGCTGGAACTAATAGGCATCGAGATCGACTTGAACGTTTGACCTGACGTGTGCGCCAGGCAGAATCTTCGGGGATCGTGTTCGACGTTGCAAATGATCGTTGGTAGTTTTCATCATTAAAAGCTGTTTTACCTGAAAATTCTTCTGGTATTCAAACATTCCCGTTTCCCCACTTCTTGGCGTGTCTTTCTCTTTCCTAGTAATCGTCCATAGACGTCTAAAGTATGGACACTCTTTAAGCTTCTTCCATTGCAGAACGTAAGTGTTTTAAAATCCCACTTCAATAAGTTCAACACGATTGAATAAAACTTCAACGTCTCCCGGTTCCCCTTCACCCTTATTCCCTTATTCCACCGGTCCAAAACAGCCGCGAACCTAAAGCGAATTCATCCATCAAAGTCCCGGACGCGTCGCCTTGCTGATTACCAGCGACATTACCCCAGAAACTCCGGCACCCCGGCGAATTAACCTCGATTCACCACCGAATAACTCTCGCGTCGCGTGGGAAGGCCCGTTTCCAGGTTCGGATCGGTGTCAAGAGCGACTGGACTCGTTCCCACCCTTAGCAAGAAGGATCGCGATTCCGCGGAGTCGCGGCGAGGATCGAACGATCCCGAAAGGGAAATTCGATGCGCGGCTAGCCGAGGGCTCCTTGTCTCGGTCGGATTCCAGTGCAGCCGTACGGAACCGAGCATTGAAATGATACGCGCGACACGCCGCGTGTCATAACTGCGGATCACCGTGCGTGGCCCTGCGAAGGTGGTTGGAAGAGTGTCCGCGATTTTAGAGGCCATTCGGCAGCCCGATGGCACATCGGCCGGCCGATGAGTCAGAAAACGCATTATTTATAGAGGCGCTCGCGACTCCTCTCTTTCGGCCACGCTCCGCGAGGTGAATCACGGGCACGCGCGCGCGCAGAAGCGGGCGTTTAGTCCAGCGCCGCGAGATTTCGCACGAAAGGCTCTCGGCGCGTTCCTCGCGGCCTCCCTTCCGGTCCCCGCGCGTCCTCCTTTCGCGCGGATTCCTTCCCAGTTACGAATCTGTTACGGCCGGCCCAGGAATTTTGGTTTTCGAGCCGCGCGAGACACCTGGTTGAATCTAGGCCACCGCGGCGGAAGCCTGGTACGCTGGAAGACGGTTCTTCGGGTGATTAGAGCTGGAAAATGAGTGTTCGAAACGGGGACTGCTCAGGGGAGCAGTCTCTCTTTCGATTTGCTCCAGATTCGTTATCTATTCGGCGCACACAGTCGCCGCGGTAATCTGATTCTCGACATTATTTCTTTTTTCGCGTGCACATCAACAGTGATGTGTTATTTCATATTTTCGCGAGGATAGTGTTGCTACGCGAGCCGTTTGTAATATCAGCCCTAAAAATGGACGGATAAATGCACGATGGAAGAAGACGTAAAGTGTTGAGCGTACGAGTATGCGGACGAGGGGAGTCAATATTTACACAGTGTTTTATCCGCCTGTATTCAGCGGGATGCAAATTGAAGCCTCCTTATCGCGACCTGTGCAAACGAACGTGTTTATTAATACGAACGTGTCGTAACCTTATATGGTACAACCTGGTTAACCTTCCGAGATACAAATGACTCTGTGCCACCGATGAAACGATGGAACCACCTATGCGCGTTCTCGCCTCGCGTGCCGCGTAAACGCAGCAGATGTTCGTTTCGTATCCATTTCCAGACATTGAACTTTGCCGCGTAAATATTCGAACGGCGATAATCCTCGCAATATAAGGATCTCTACTCACAATGTACGATTGCCAGCATCGTCATCATTATCCTCGCGATTACCACCGCTCGCCTGTCGTCTTATCGGTAGCGCGATGCGTTCGATATCCCACTATGGATCCTCGGCGCACAACTGATGCAACGGTCATTAAGATGTCGATTTAATTAATGAAATACACCGTCCGATTTTCGATATTTCGGTGATGCTCCCTCTCGATATATGTAAAATTGTATCTGGCCCTGTGTATTTAACCCTAGAACGACACTGTGACACTTTCAGATCATATCTCACACGCTAGGACTTGGGCGACCCGAAATTGAAATTTGAAATTTGAATATTTCAGAATTCACTTAACGTTTCTAAAATATTCTTTTGTATACCTCTTTAGGTATCTTTACAGAATATATTTACAGCATATGGTTTTAGAGTAAGGAAATCGAATGCGAGTGAAAGCTTGATATTCCAGCGTCTATCGACACGTTCGTCAATGGACCTCGCAGAGTTTGTCTATGGTCAATACCAAAGCGTGCGAGAGATGAAGGAGACGTTAGCGGCACGCTCTGAGAAATCATCGGTGACAAGAATCGCGCGTCGAAATAGCAGAGCCACGCGGACTATTCACGCGACCACGCCGATAGTCAATTAACATTCAGATGTATGTATATCGAGCACGAACGGTTATGCACCGTGGATCACGTGTCGAAGTGCGTGAGCGTGGAACGCGTCCCTGTCCACGAGCAGCACGCCGCTTCTAAACTGTGCCGCGTACCCCAAATCGGCTTCATTTCGCATGCAGCCGAGCGAGCCGAGCGACTATCCAGAGCATCGACGGGGAGCGTATTCTAGCCACCGTGCCTTTCGCCTTGCTCCAGATTAAACCTGTTCCCACGTGCTGAGCGCAAGACAGACCCCCGAAAATTCGAAAAAAGGTACGCTACGCATCGAAGCATTTACGAGCTTCTTTGTCCGCGAGCTCACGAGACAATTCCACTGGCAGTGATCTAGGAAGCTTCTATTACCGGCGTACTCGGAAGGATAATGAGCCTTGGTGGGGGATCTTTTGCAGACCCCCGTTCAGGAAAGAGGATAGGAATTACGCGGAACAAAGTTGCAGAGGAATTAACTTGCTACGGTACTCCGCCGAGGAGACCCATTAGAGCCAGAGATCCTTTTTGAGTAAATTTTGTCAACCGTTAAGCTAAGAGTATTGGCAAACTCTCGAGAGGATGGTTCATTGGGTAATCCTCTCTTGGCCCATCTAGGCTCACTATGACCTAAGATATTAGATGGAAGCAGTCGTTTTAAGAGGACCGACGTCTCCTTTCATTCTGCCAGGCAAGTTAAACGAAAGAGCTCGTACATCCCCGATATTGCAAGCAAAATTCTGCGGCATTGGCTTTCATTGCAGTCCGTGAAATTTCTTTAACCGCCACGGAGCTTAAACGTTCCTTTCCATTTTACTTCAAACGTGATATGTATCATCTGCGTTCGATTCGACGCGTCGCTCGCCAATGACCACTCTCCCCGGCTCGATACCATCGATTTCGTAACCAGCGAGCGTCGTCGTTCCATGGGAAGGTATCGAAAGGTGAAATGAGCACCGGTCTCGTCGCCGACGGGAAACGGAGTCGCTCGTTTTCCAGGTAATAATCCTGTCGTTTCTCGTTCCAATTGCCCGTTGACCGTTCCCTCGGCTCCTCTGATTCCCTTTCGACGGCTGTACTTTTATTGCGATCGTGAACCACATCCGACGGCCACTACTTTCTAACCCAATTCCCCGCATTACTTGCCACACTACGGTGTATTAGGCAATTCCACGGCCGATACTGGGTCTAGGTCCTTTCCTCCTGGGGAATACTAATTCCACGTGGTTAGGCCTCTTGAAAAAACGGCGCATGGCCTCGTCTCTCGGCTGGAATCTCCAAGGAACTCTGTACCTATAATAAAAAAACGCGAGGACCCTCGAAATTCATCTCCCTTGTTGAAAATTAGGAATAATGCATCTCAGAATTAACAACTCGACCTATACTGCATAATTACTGTGATATTCTAAGCTTCTCCATTGAAGACTCGATCGTAGCCTCCGTAATCGAACGAATCCTTTAACGATCGGGCATTCCAGCCGGTCTCGTAAAGTTTTAACGTTAACAATTTCGCAATGGTTTCGCGGTCGCGAGCCCGAGCCGTGGGTTGCGCAACGGTAGCCCAGATCCAGCCCGCGAGCAATTAGAAACTCCTCGCTATTCATCGTCAGTTATCGGTTTATTAAGCCGTAGTTAGAAATTTTCGACGTACCGCTGCTCATGTTTCGCAACAATCGCGGACTGTGCTTGCGACACGCGGAACCTAACAGACTGCTGATTCCGATACCGGAGGAGCAATCGTCGATGCGCGGCGAGGAATTCCAACCTGGCAGCTAATGAAAAATGGGGCACGGACTGCAGCGCGTGCCACAGTGCTCGCTAAATCGTGCACGAGGCTGCAATGCAGCAAACGATGGACCGTCTTTATCGGACGCGCATGAGAAATCCAAATTCAAAATTTTCTGATACTCAAAATTGTAGACTGAAGTTCCCTACATTAAACTATCTTGGCTACTAAAATTATTTTAATTCAATCACGATTGTCATCACTCTTCTTTCTACCAAATTCCGCACGGCCGCGTAAAATAAACAGGTAATTGTGCGACTCGATCGAATTTCGTGGCCCCTTTCTGTCTAGCTTCTTTGTCTTTACGCGACCCCCCCCCCCCCCCTCCCCGTTACGTAACCACTAATGGCGGCGCAGAAGAGAGACGGTCCATTTAAAATCGCGTAACACGAGACAGAGCATCGCGGCAATACGTTTCGATTAATCGTGCGCGATCGCCAAGTTACGCAAGCGGATCGCCCGTCTCGTTGCGTCATCGCGAGACGCGCGCCGCGCGACTCATTTTTCGAAAAGAGCCCCTGGTAACCGTGCCACCCGGACCGCCAGGCGCACCCATAGAAACGAGCCTTTACATCTAACGCGATTCACATAACGACGGGATCATCCGTGGCGCGATCAACTTGTACAGGCAACCTGGCGTTCGTGTAAACCGCTTCGCTGGGGCTTCGTAAGTCGGGGACATTCACACTTACAACGGCGCCAACAGCCGAATCGTTGGATGGGTTCTTGGCCGTTTCACTGATTAGTTTTTAGGGGGTCAATTAATGCCAACTCCACTTTTCTTGGCGTTGTCTTTCGTTCGACTATATTGTGCTTTCAACGCAGGGAAGGTATTTCTTGGATGGTCGTTCTCTTGGTTAAAACAGCGGTAGATACGTGAGGCATTATTATAGATTATTTTAAAATTCAATTTTAGAATTTTAGCGAATGTTCTTCCCTGTCGCGAAGATACTCGAACGCTAACCTGTATCTGACGCTTCGATCAATCCTCTATGAAATGCCGAGAGGCGTGCGTGTTGTTCGCGGTAGGAAAGCGCGCTCGTTGGAAATCTTGAGTCATCGGGGCTCGAATTAAACGAGGTTTTCGCCGCAAGAAACAGGACTCGTTTCGATTTCATCGCGCCGGCCACAGTGTATGGCGGCGCATCAGCTTGCATGCGAAATGAACGGGAAAGAAACGCGAACGGGGTAAGAAGGGAGGAAATGGAGTAGAAAAGGGAGCAGAAGGAAGGTAACGCGACTCGGCCGTGTCAGACGTGATATTTATAAATTAGTCGTGAAAGCAGACGCGTCGCGCGGCGTCCAGGTAGCTTCCTTAAATCCACCGAGCCTCGCGGCGAATTTTATGTGTCGCGTGTCGCAACGCCTGCTCGCTTTCACTCGTTGCGATTTAATTCGTGAACTTTCAAGAGCCAGCGGCCGACCGACGCGACGGGACGCGGCGCTCTCCCCGCTTGTCGCCCGCGCAATTGTATCATTTTTCACGCGTTACCGTAATCGCGCGATTACGCGCGCGGCCGCGATATTGTCGCCGGCAGTTTGCTGGGACTTAAATAATCGTTCATTGTGCTTCCGGTTGCGCAACGTTCGCGGATTCATTTCACGACTGCTCGAAATGGTGGCACTGTCTACGTGGGGTAGGTACCCAGAGGTATCCATATTCCTTCAGGTGACTTTTATCTCGTGAACCTTTTCCTCTGGTCAAGTCTGTGTCACCCTGATGCCTTCGTATTTCATGATTTCCACACTCGACGATGTGAAGATTTCTACCCCTCGGAGGACCTTCCCAGCGTGAGTCGCGAGGTGTCTCTATCTCAAAAGCGTTCTACACTTCCCCCACTATACTTGGCCAAAAACAGTCCCATTCGCGATAACCACCAGCCCCGCAGAATTTCAGTGTCGGTGGCCTGGCAGCGAGGATAATGGGCCAGCTTGTCGCAGCGCCCGAGTAATTTCGCACCGGTGTCGCTCCGTTACTTTCACTTGGCGCGATTTATCTTCTCCGCCGCGCGTACGCGAATCGAACGTGAAACGTTAATTAACGACACGCCTTTCGTACCGACGCCGGGGATTTCGAGGGCGCGGGTAACGACGGAAAGGTGCCGCGGGAGCACGGCTACCGGTCAAGTCGGCCCTGCACCGCGCGCGCTCTTTTTATTTCACGCGCGTGTGCTGCACGCAGAGCGCGAGCGAAAGACGAAGGTGCACCTATACGCGGCTGACCTTGTGCCAAATGCCGTCTTCATCCTCAGCCAGGGACACCCGATCTCGCACTCACGTTTGTCGACTTTTTTCCTTCTCCTGCCCGTTCTTTCGACGAGAATAGACGCACGAGTCTGGTACTCCCAAGGAGATCTTCGGCCGTTGCTGCGACACGTTTCGTTTCATTCTCCTGTCTAGAGCACCTCCGACTTGAAGTTCTGAAAAGTACCATACTTGAATAGACACTGCCCAATCATTTGGTGGGGACGGAACGACCTTAGCCCTTTATTACACCCGTGAGCGGGAGCATTAGACGAATGTGGGCCTTGAAATTGGAAAGCGACGGCGATGAAGAATGGCCTCTAGGAGGATATCGTCAGTTGGTACCTTCACCTATACCGATCTGTCCTGTTTCCACGATAAGCCAGACGAGGAAAGAATGTCCCAAGAAACACTAGTCTCGCGACGTTTCACGAATCTTTCGTCGAAGCGTTTCTCGCTGCCGGTTAATTCGATTCCGTTCGTAATTCCCCGAGAAGCCCCGACCACCATCTGTCCCTCGCGTCCAGTGATGAACGACGGTCCCCCCTCGTCGAATCTTGACGCGGCGCCTTGGTAAAAGCTGGCGAGAAAAAGTTGCGCCTCGTCGAGGAGAGCGGCGACGGAGAGAAACCGAGTCAAAGGCCCCATGGGCAGCACGTGACGTAATTGAATAACGAAAGACCGATGAGATATGAAGCCCACGGCGGGCCGTAAGTCTTCCACACGCGGCTTTTATCTCGCGCGTACGTGCCCGACCCGCAGCGCGCGAACCCGCCGCGAGCCTTCCCCCCGCGAACTCGCGTTGCCAGCCGTCTGCGGTTTCCGACACGTTATAAATTCGCGTGTAACGTGTTGCCACCGCCGCACGCGGCTCACCTGCGCACACATCGCCCACCTTTCTTCCTCTCTACCTTTTTTTTTTCCTTTTTTCTTTTTATCCGTCGCTTTTCTACACACCTTCGTTCCCTTACCGCCGGTACGCCCACCCAGCGCACGAGAGCAACCAGAGCCACCCTCCACGCCGCTCGATCTTTTCTACTGTCAATCGCTTCTTGGATGCGTGGTCATGATGGAGGATGGTTAATAAAATGAGTTCGAAGTTTGCTGCTTAGGGAACTTGATGGGAACTAGCTTTCCCTGAAGTTGAAGTTCGTGGTAGGAGAGTTTAGTCTAATTGAGCACGATTTTCTGAATGCTGGAGCGTGGATGGTGAAGTCGGGGGGTGGCTTGTTAGAGTCGTTGAAGAGAATTATGTATCGCGTTCTTCGAGGCTTTTTGTAAGTGGCAGCAATTTTATGAATGACTGGCTACTTTGGAGGTTTGAATTTGATGACTAATTGAGATTAAGTGGGCACGCTTGCTGCAGCGTGTAAAAGGTATAATTGTGCGTGATTGGTTGAAGCGTAGTTTCTGAATATTCGTTTTTGACTCCGCGTCAGGGCGCACCGAAGTGGTAACCACGTTCATTACGCGACGTCTTGAGCATAAAAATACGTTTCAATGAGTTTGGAGGAGCGGTTATTTTGAGAGGCCAACGATGCCTCGGATACGTTTATTTTGATCGTTCATGGATTCGCGGAATCACTCCTCCGCTAAAGTGAAAATCGAAAGCTAACAGCATTTGAAATACCACTACCGTCCCTCCTTACTAATTTGTCAAGCACTCTAAATAACAGGTGTCGAAGAAAAACCTGCCACAAATTCAATCAACTTCTCGCCCATATATTTCAAACCAATTTCATCACGCGCACTCAATCATAATTTTTACCCACGTTCCTGTAACTTTTCACCTCGCAGCTCCCTTCTTAATTGCACCTTGGCAAAGTCATTGAAAGCGTCATCAAGCCCTAACGAGACGCCGCAACAAAGGGTATGCGAAGCCGAGGAACAAAAGAGGACTCCGATTGACGTTCGCTTTCATGTTTCCACGCATCGTATGAATGGAAAGGGTGTCAAAGAAATTTCAGTCAACTCTCGGCGAAGTGCGTCGTTACGGGAACTTCATCGTTATTTATTCGCTCGAGTGCAGAGTGTCGTTCACTCTGCATCGCCGAGCGAGTCACCTCGGGAAGGTACATCAAAGTCATCCCCTAAACCAAACTGACTGTCCCCCGTCGGGTTTCTGTCGGCGCGACGCAATCTTCGCAATGTTACATACCTGTGGATCGACGCCGCTCTATAAATGAACATATGACGCGGGCAACTACGAGTCTCGTCCCACCGTCGATCATTGCACTGCTTTTCTCCTTGCTAAGCACACAAAGAATCGGCGGTTCCGAGTAGCGAAAACAATCGAGCTACGTGGCCAGAGTTGAGTCACGGCCTCTTCTTCGACTCTCCAGAAGTATGTCCTCTATCCCAGACTCCTTTCCCCGCTTAATCCGAGAACATAGTTCAAAGTGGTTTCCCGAGAAACAAAGTGTACGCGAGAGTATTAAACGAAACGGAAAGGGGAACGCAGAAATCCCTGGGCGACAGCGCGATGCGCCGTGTCGGAAATCCCTTCGACTAAACGCCGGGTATCGATTCCACCGAAACTCTACGGGGGAGCTCCGCGGGAACGCGAGTCTGGCATTTTCGAAAAGCACGCTCGTACGCCGCGTTAGCGGCAATTCCGGGGCGATGGAAATTCCGCGTACTCGACGACCGAGCGATCTCTCTCCCTCTCTCAGCTGTTGCGGCCTTAAGCACCAAAATAATTCGAAGCTGGCACCGCGAATAGGTGGGCGAGCTGGCGAACGGACGATCGAATTGTCATTGCTCGGGCATAATCGGCGTTGTTAAAATTGCCCGTCGATTTAACGGCGAAAATCACGATGGATCATTCTCCCCCATTTACCGCAACCGCGTAATAAAATCGTGGCAATAGTAGGTTGCTTGTTAAATATTAAATCCTTCAACTCCTTGGCATCGCTAAATCAGTTAGAGGTTGAACGGTTTCGATTAGCAGAAAAAGCTTTCATATAAGGTGCAGATTTCGATTCATAAACTGACACTGAAATCCACACGTGGGTACGCGATTTAAGGGTGCCTAAGAATTGTCTAATCGTAGCAACGCTTTTATGGTGCGGCTCCAATTACGATGCGATGGTGTATATACAGTGCTCGCTATCGAATTTCCTCCATGCCTCTTTTCGAAACGGAGAACTATTAGATAGCAGCGCTGCAAGATTCCGTAATCTGTCTGCGAGTGCATTATTATTTCGCTGCACGTGACTGGGATTATCGAAAAGGAGTGCTATACCGTCTCGAGCATCACTTTAGATTAAAACAAACGTTTCTCTCTCCCTCTATTCATTCTGGTTCTGCTTAGAGAAGGATTACGATTGCAACAGCGACGATCCGCGTTTCCCTTTCACGGGCTGGAAACGCTGTCGCGGTTATCGCGTTTTTATCGAAATTCTGATAGCGCAGACCACTCGAGCCGGCGGATCTTCTGGCTGTTCACGGCTCTTTGTCAGCTGTGCCGTGTTCCAGCGTCATTCGTGCGGATAAAAGGGGTTTACGCAAGAGAAAGGGACTGCGACTTTCGAAGGCGAGGGTGTGCGAAATGTACTTTCTATGTATTCGTCCATTGCAACAAAAAGGAATCGTTACTCCGGGATAACACGCGATGTAAACCTAGGTATTTGCATTATCTGGAATGTTTATAGCACTGGGAAATCGTGGAATGTTTGAAGATCCATGGGGGATCAGTTTCGACACAGATTTAACCAGGGTTTCCCCATTTTTCTTTAATATATCCGTGTTAACGTTACGGTACCCAACGAGTTTGCACTTTTTATCGGTTTTTCGCGTTTTAAATATTTCACCGCCATGCGCCAGTCGGAGTCTCCTTTGTGCACGTTACCCTGTACGTCTGGCTTTCGACCTAGACCTCGATAAATGTATCATAAGTCATTTCAATTTCAAATTCCAAGGAACTTGCAATTTTAACTCAAACCCCATCCGTGTCAACAATTGTTGCCTCTTCGCATGATCTCCACATTTGACATTTTCAACACGCATGATGAAATTATCGAGACTTCCTTCTCATTGCCCGAAACTATTTCGTTTCGCGGTTCATTCAGTAGTTGAACAATGTGAAGGCTGCTTCTCCATTTACCCTGCGAGCTGAATATTACATATTACGCGGGCGAAGGAAAAAAGGAGACAGTCCTCGCAGAGTTACTCCTTTCCCTTGGATTACGCGTAAACAGGTGGCGTGAGAACTTGTAAGCATCGTTTGATCGTCGGCCGCAAAAAATATCCCGTGGCTGTTGCGCGCCCAGTGAAATTTTCAGCATGCGGCTTCTGCTCTGCTCGCGAAACTTTCATATCGCATTCTCGCGCGGTTCAACCTTTCGTTTAAAAGGCAAAAAGAGAAGGGAAAGGGGGATACCCCGTGACCCCGATACATGCAACGTCCGTGAGAGAAGAGTTCCCTTCCTCTTCAGTGATTACGATCGCTCGTCTGCTGTCATCGTTTTTCCAATACACCTTGTTCCTACCATTCAACTCAATTCCATTTATTTCCCAAGTTAATCGTAGACAATAAGTATTCACAGGAATACCAGTACACCGAACTCATCTGGAAGTTCGATTTTCATATTTGATATCTCTCCCACCGGGATCCAGAAAATTTCATAAAAATCTACATCACTCCTCCCCTTGAATGACTCTCCCACAAAGTAACCGTCTCGTGACCGTCGCAGAATGCAGCGCAGAAACTTCAAATCATACCTCTTTAGTAATGTCGCGACCGTCGATCGAACGGCTTGCGTTCTCGTCGTTTCGTCATCGGTATCGCGACAGGACCGGTTCCCCGTCCCGCGTGCACCGACAAAAAAGCAAAAGGGAGATAAAGAAAAACGGAATGACCGTCTCGAGAAAGCCGAGGCGGTGTTGAATTATCGAGAGAGCCTGGCAATATCCTTTTACCCCGCTGCAAGTCGAACTCGCTACACCGTCATGCGAATAACCGTTTCGCAACTGCCCTCGCCGATTCGATTTTCGGGTGCCGAGATCTCGCTCGAGCCACTCGTCTCAGAACAATCGCAAGCGACGATCCCCTTTCCCATTTCTCAGCGTTGAGCTATTTTCTCGATTTCCTTTGACCCGACGACAGCGTCGCGTAGCGCGTCGTCGTCCTCCTATCCGTCGTAATAGGCATCGACGGCCTGGCTTCTTTTTTTCCATCCCGCGATCGAAAAGTATCGGTCTTACCGAACGACACCGAAATGTCAGGAGGCGTTACACGGTGCCCCGGTACCGCGAGGGGAACAAGAAAGGATTCCGCAGGACTCGGTATAAGAGAAAGGATGGAGGGGAAGAGGAGCGTGTAACAGGCGAGGGGGGCCAGAGGTACACGCTCTCGACGTTGCGAAATGTCTGGTCGTGGTCGGCTGGCTTTCGATGAAATTCAATCGGTGAAAAAGCTGCACCGCTCTTGTTCGCCCGGACCCCGATGGTAATTCTCGAAAGCATGGAAACCGAGTTTCTTCGATCGAGAGTGCCAGTGAATCTCGGGGAAAAGTCGCATACAAAACGGGAACGATGCAGGTGAACGTTTCTTTCTCTATTGGGAGACAAGAGTAGAAAATGTACTTATATTGATTCGGTAAGGCTCCATTTTCATACGCTCTGTACATTGTGCTCTGGATCATTTCGATGGATATATAGGTGTTCCGCATGAGATTTGCATAGTTTAGTGTCCCAAGGATCCTTGATATCGATTTTACCATTATATACCTAAAGTCGTTAATCCAAATTCCCATTCAGAAAGCGCCTTCGGTACACATAATTCTCCTGACGCAACATCGAGGACATAGCTGCTCGCGGCTGGTTATTACGCCCTGGTCTCTCGAGAGATTTCTATTACGACGAAGGAGAACGTCGAAAAGTTTCCCCGAACGGGTTTCGTACCGGGCCATTTGCCATTCGCCATTTGCCATTTCGCGACGCCCGGTAGCACACAGTCACGCCGGATACGGCGATGCTCGCCGCATCCCCCGTTGCTCGAAACTAGATTTCACTGCAGCGACCTTCGCTGCACATGCGTCCACTCGCGGTCCTCGCTTTTATAACCCGCTTTCGCGTCTGTTAATCGCCCCGCCGCTCCCAAACAGATTTATCCTCGCGCCAATGATCGTTAGATGGTCGTTATCTGCCAGCTATGCGAGATACCCTACCGAATAACACCCAAGCTGTCCAAACGCGTCGTTTTATCACCTAGCTGACCCGCGAAGCTTTTTGCCACCCCGAACGTAGCGAGGTTCGAGGAATAAGTTACGCGGCAGCCATTCTGTGCGTCAGCAGACGATAAACGTATATAAACGTTCATCTTTTTCATAGAGCATCATCGAGATTTCGAAGGTCAAGGTTCGGTTGCCGGCGAGTCGACGCTCGATCGACCGCGCGCGCCGGGTAATTGTTAATTAATGAGAACGCGTGATTGCCTCGTGACACGTGGGAAATCTTGCTGCAGCTACTACGCGATGCATGGAATTTTTCATGAAAGGACGAGATCCTTTTTTAATTTCGAGGAAGCGAATTGCAAGGGGGAGATCACCGGGGGTCACTGTGCGCTTTAATCGCGGTGATGGGGCACTAAGGTGTGCGGGGACCGCGGCTGCTATCAACTACACGAATTTCGACCGTGAAAGTCTATAAAAAATCTCGGACGACCATTTCGCCACGGGCTAACCCAGACCTCCATTAAAAGAAAACGCCCATCAAAGGAGGTCAGGGTTATCAGGATCGTCCCCAATGCTCCCAACCTCGTCGCCGCCTACCGGCCAGTGCAATGTCAATAAAACCGACCAGATTTAATTGCTCCCCGCGCGAGACTGTTGGCTCGCGTCCTCTCTATTATAGGTACGCAGTTTCCACCAGACAAACGTGTCCCTGGTTGCAATACAATGCGCAGTCGGCACCGATCGGCGTGCAACTCGTATCCTTAAACGTCTGTGACCACCTGCGCGAATAATGGCATTCGTGTATCGGTGGAAAGAGTGGCAAAAGCCCCCTGGAAATATTGGATCGGTGCATATGAAATTGCCGATCGTGGATGGCGTGAAAGTTCCTTTGTTTATGGTGGAGATGCAATAGTAATTGCTAATGCTGGCTTGCGACTCGAGATACGTTACAGAGGCGCAAAAGAAATAACACAAACAGAATAGTTAAGTAGTAATAGTACATTGCGTGACAAGGGAGTGTTACGTGGGGGCGTTAATTTTTAAATGACCGAGCGGATTTGTCTAATTTTTCTCACGCAACGCTTAACGAATTTAGATAGATTTGTTTTTGGGATACGTACTCGCTTCAATCAATACAGGTTGACCCGTCAGGAAGTGGTATTTCGAGGGAGACTGGTTTGAGAGAAATGACACTTGATTTACGTGAAAATTACCATGTATTACAATAAATGTGTAAAAGAGGATAATTAAAGGTGGTACACAAATGGGGAATCAATACATGGGTTTCGAAAAAGTCGTAGAAGACTCACAAATATAAAAGCGCGACTCGGACAATATTGGTTCGGAGTTTCAATTATACACAATATTTTACGGACGACAATTGACTGAGGGAAAACCCGCAACTCACTATGTGAGTTGGATCAATGTTTACGCAATGTTCTAATTTTTCAAGATGAACGGTTTAGGAAAATATCATGTGATCGCAATATAATTACACAAAGTAATAATTTAATAAAACGCGGTACGCGCCAAAAAAAGGAATTAAACAAATGATCGAGGGAAAACCCACAACTCACTAAAAAGGTTGGATCATTTGTTAATTCCGTACAATAACAATAATAAGAGATTGTTAATTTTTAATAACGGCTTACTCTCCCTCTCTCTCTCACTCTCTCTCTTTCTCCGGGTGACCTGGAGGGTCCGCGTACAGGATGATGAAGCGCAGGAGCGTCGCACAACACACCAATGTCAAAAGTCAGTTCGCAATATATTGTTTTTAGGCGTTAAACGCAAAAGGTTAAATGATTTAATTAAAACGGTTAAAGTTGATTATAATTTAACGGTGAAAAACGCAAAAATATATAATAAGTCTTTACGGGGACTGAGTCCTTCCACGCACTACAAGACACACGGGAACACCGGCTGAAAGACTATTTCAATGAAGAGCTACGTCCCTCGGACATATCAACCGCGCACCATGCGACTTGCTAGCTGACTGCAACGAGCGATCGCAGGGCAGGCCCGAGCACTTGGGACTTTGAACAAAGAGCGCCAAAATTGCTGACTCTGCACCTCATGCACATGGGCCCAGCCGTCGTCGCTACGGAACGTTCCCAGCATCTCAGTGCTTAGGTTTTCAGAATGTTATCGCATCCGGCGTTTTAAGAACGTCGACGGCGTTGGAAGATTTTCGCATGGGAATATGAAAATAAAAAATATGGGAATAAAAAACACCCATTTTCATGCAGGTGTTGAAAAAAAAATTTCTGTCCCTTGTCGCGCAATGTACTATTTCATGCAAACTTCCATTAGTTTCATTAGCGAAGCGGAAATTTCATATACACCGACTCGATACAAGTGATCCAAACCCTGCATATCCTTCTGTCACGATTACCTTCGTTAGTCTCCTTCAGAGTGGTAACCCTTCTTCATTGTTTCGCCGTCGTCTTCGTAAATCAGTAGAATCAGCCTTATAAAACATGAATCGATCGATATCTGCTGGCCGACACCTCCGTTGCGCGTTTAATTCCGCGAGCACGCGCCTCGTTTACAGGCTCGTGCCCGCTCCGATTCCGCAGCGTTCGTCCAGAGCAATTTCGCGGCGGCTGGCGAATAAATGCATCCGTGCGCGCGTGCTGCCGGTCGCCGCGGGATTATCTAACTCCCGCCGATAGCCGTCCACCAAAACGCGCTTCTGTTATCCGGCGAAATAATGGTCGGGGCCGAGAACCGTCGAACGCGGCGGGGACGAGATTGCGGCCAGCCTCGATGTAATTCGACCCCGCGGTGCTTGTAATTATCGTCGTTTCGTGCTCGTCTCGCGCCGACCCACGCTTTGAACGCGTTTTAATCCCGGCTCGTACACCGCAGCTCCTTTTAACGAGTTGTCAATAGAACGTACTATAATTGGGACGTAACTCGTTTCAACTCACGTTCAACGTACCGAATCTGGATTCTGGGAAACTCATTGGGGGGCATATACCCATATTAAAATTAAAGTATAAATTTATGACTGATTAGAATTGAAAGGGCGGTTCGAGTCACCTAATTAAAAGAAATGAAGCTGCAATATAATCTCTTGCGGGGATTAAAACTGCGTTAACAATAATGAAACAAAAAAAAATAAAAAGAAATTGATATATCAAGAAAACAGAGATTTGTCATTATTATAGGTCCTCCATTTCCGAAAATCGTATTCTTCCACTTCCACTGACCTTCCTCCGCCCCAAAAACACTACCTAACCCAAATAGCGTGGAGGAATCGAATGCCTACGCAGCTAGGGATGAAACCATAAGCAGATAGCAGAATCTGTGATTGAAACGTTAGCGCGGGCGAGCATTGAATCCTGCTCGCGGGTCGTACTTAAAGGCTCGGGCAGACAGATAGATGGCTAGATAGATAGATAGATGGACAGCTGGAGATACATACGCGCGCGTACAGCATGCGTATACCCGTCGGGGATAGGTAGCAACGGTTGCAGGTACATAGGAGCCAGGGTACATGCCAGACCGTGTCACGTAGATGTGCGCGCGCGGCGCGGCAGGTACCCAGCATAAGCTGTTTCGTAATTTAATACGACCTTATTAGCGGGATGAAGGCGCACGAGTAACCCGTCGGTGTGTTCTGATTCCAGCAACTCTCCTTTCCATCCACGCAATCCAGCCATGGATCGGCAGGCTTCACGTTCAGCCTTTCCGACAACCAGGACATCGAGGGTCCTCAGGGTGGCTTCGAATGCATCCAGCAAACCGGGCCCAAGTGAGTGTTACGCATATTCTCAGTTTTGTCCCTCGACAGCTTCCTCCTTGCCGCTGCCGCACTGCTCCAGCGTGCACGCACACTCTTTTACGTACGCTCGACGAGTTTAGAGTAGTTCAGACGTAGGTATGTACATAAACTTGGAAGCGTTCTCGACCCAGTCTGACGGAGCAAGTTTTTCTTCGCCTTATTTCTCTTCATTCGGTGAATACTTGACCGGTTGTTTCAACGCGCAGCGGGCGAAATCGCGTTGGTAAACATAACTCGGAATGGGATACAGGAGAGGCCGAGTGGGGTTTCCTTTTTCTTTTTATATCGTCAAGCCTCGTGCGGCGGTAACAGTTCTTCATTCAAATGTTCAAATATTGCAGATTTTTAAGTTTCCGTGTAATCCTAATTAGAAGAGATGATTTCGGCGCACTGGTTCGGTCTATTAAATAATTAAATGAAAGCTATTTTGCGATTTTGAGAATTTTTATCGAATTCCAACGTTTCGGCCAATGATTATGACCATTCTCAAGAAAATTCTCAAAATTGCGAAATAGCTTTCATTTAATTATTTAATAGACCGAACCAGTGCGCCGAAATCATCTCTTGTAATTAGAACAAATTTTACGGTCGAAATTCAATTTACATTATTTCCGAGTAATTAGTCCCTCGGAAATGGGAGGAGCTAGTTTTCGCGATAGGCGATGAGATTTTCCCAACGAATTGCCGATTTCTTTACCGTCGTAATTTTCTCCCTGCCCAGGAGCCTGGAGAGCCTTGGCGCATTGCCGTGCAAAATGCGGATACAGGCGAACGACGACGTGTACGAGACAACCAGGCATCGGATGGCCGTTGCCGAGGAAAATAACAAGAACAAATGGTAAGACGCCCCTTTCGGACATTTTCCCACATCGATGCCCGGGAGAGGTCGATTTTTCTCGCCCACGCTGTCGCTGCTGCGGAACCTTCTCTGCCCTCGTTCGTTCTATTTCCAGCGGCTTCCGTGTCATATTCGAGCGTACTCTCCACCCCCCTAAACAAGTCAACGCTCGTCGCGCGCTATTTATTAACCCATCACTCCGACGATAGGTACATTTCGTCGGACACGTTTCTCTATACAAAAAGAAGTAGAAGCCGCGACAAGTTAACCGTGCAATCGTCGAGTAATGAAAGAGAAAGAGGGTACTCAATTAATCCTAGGAAAATCGTTAAACGTCATCTGCCTCAATCCAAAGTACAGTGGCCTCGCCCTCCCACGAGTGTAGCTTAAAAAATTGCGCGGTAGACGGCAGAAGCAGGCGGAGCGCGCGGAATGTAGGATGTAGATCGCGGGGGTAGTACGTCTGGAGGTCGACTAATTTGTTTAACAGCGTGTCACGGTCAAGGTTAAGAGCGCCTCACAAGTGCAACATCGCCACGGGGCTGGAACCCCCGCGTCTCGGTTTTGCGCCGCGGAACCGAAGCATTATCGGCTGGTGGCACGGTGCACGCGAGCCGGATTACGTAACGGGGGGGGGGGAGGGGGGGCGGAAATTTTCCACGCGTCGAACGGTAGAGACGAGAAAAGCGGCGATAATGCCGTAAATTCTATTGTCGTCTCGCGGGGGTGCATTGGCACTGGGAGCACGTCACCTAAGGCCGCGTACAGACTTGAGCACGAACGCGAATGAGGCAAGCCGAGGCAGAATGCGTATGCAAGTGTTGCACGTCTGTGAATTGCTCGGAGCCGTCCGCCGCATGCCTCGGGCCGTTCGCCGCATGCCTCGGGCCGTTCGCCGCTGCCTCGGGGCTGTCCGCCGCACGCTATCGGTCAAAAAAAATTAATTCGTGCTGATTGCGGTTGTCGTTCCGAGGCAGGACGTGCCGCGGCACCATTCGCCGCATGCTCTCGGGCCGATCCGATAACTTTGGATCGGCCCGAGGCATGCGGCAAAAGCAAGGGAAAGACGAGCCCCTTTCTATACACGTTTATTTATGATTTTTTTGCACTTGCTGTTCGATTGAGTGACCGAAACAAGGGTCGGACACTTCATTGTTCATACTACTGTTTGGCGAGATGCATGATTATGGTTTCTCGTATAGAACTTGCACCCAATCAGGTGTCCATACATACATATACACGTATAAGGGAGAGTGGGGTAATCTCGAACACCTAAGCAAAGAAGCAAACAAAACGAAAACTATATGAGATATGAATTGGTTTATTATTTACAAACATACTTAAACTATTCATCTATAAAGTACTGCGACGAATTTTTTAAAAATTATAATAAAAATCAACTTTATAGTGAAAAAGCAAAACCCTTGATGTTCGTGATTATTCGACTGCTGCGGGGTAATCACGAACAGAGTGCTAAATACGGCAGAAGTCGCACAGCAAGCGCGACTTCAATGGTCAACACATAAAAAATGTTGCTACAACCTATACCTAATGTATTTTTCAAATTCCTGTTCTTGTGCATTAGAAAATAATTGCAATTGGTCGGAATATCGAAAAAATAGTAAAGGTTGTTTTTTGAACATTATTTTCTGAGCCTTTAATGAAGATTCAAAAATGTCTTTTGTAGATTTAAGTAAGTTTTATACATGCTGAAAATTTCATCAAAATCGGTTAACGTTGTTAATTTCGAAGGTTCAAGATTACCCCATCCGAGGTGTTCGTCAATGCCCCACGACATCAAAAAATAGAAAAGAATTTATTTCAGAGGTTAGAATCATAATTCAAGCAATGCCTTGGTCACAAAATGTTGGTATAAAAGTGCTTTATTTCAACTAAAAAAACAACAATTGTATCATGAATTCAACAGTAATTACATGCAGTTGAAATGGACAAAATATTACTTGAAACATGATGAAAATAATAAATTGTGTTTATCTTGAAGAGCATGAGCGTTCTGTATTTATTACTTTCTGCCCGGTGTTGGATACAACCTAAACTATTAGCTAGTGGAGAAGGAACATCGTTTTTATTTATTGAAACGCCGTAACATCGCATTCGCGATTACCCCGCGTTCGTATTTACCACTCTCCCTTATACATATGATATGTGTATATGATATGATATATGAATTCCCTGAATTTGCCTCAGTTTGCCTCGGCTTGCCTCATGCGGGACGCACAGGATAAAAATCACAATTTTTCCAACCGAGGCATTCGGGTTTGCCTCGGCTTGCCTCATTCGCGTTCGTGCTCAAGTCTGTACGCGGCCTAAGCTGAACGTGGCCGACCAGCAAACGTTACATAGCCACCGACACGACGACGGTTACGCAACGACGCGTGTAACATAACAAAAGCGATAATGGGCTTTGTCGTTGGTCGGTGTTCTGTGTCAGAGGTGAGATGGCGGAGGGGAAAGGAGTAGATTAATCACTTTTGCCGTGGAAAGATGATTCGGCTGGATGATGGAGCGACGCGGTTCGGACGGAAGCAACACTGACTCGAACGGTGAATGCGTTATTAATGCGATGAAAGGGGGAAAGGAAGCTTCACTGCGTGGGTTTGTCGCGGCCTTCGGAAAAGGGCGATTATGATTTAGAAACGTGGAATATAGGTCGATGATGTACCTACCTAAATCCTACCTAAGATAAATATAATAGCGATCGGACGACGATGGTTTTATCATTTGCCTATTTTCATTGCACCAGCACGAGGGTCATCAAAGCAAACAGGCCGGACATCGGGCGCAAGGTGAAGCTGAAAGCGAGCACGAGGCCCATACCGTCTCCATCGAACTCGAGGCATCGGGAATCGCCGAGCATTCCAACTTCCGGCAGTCAACCTAGACTGTCCTCCTCTTACAAGCCAGCCGTCAGCAGCAATCCACCTCCAGCCAGGAATCTGCCAGAGAAAAAAGGCTCCGACGTCATGCGCAGGCCATTGAAGTAAGCTTCACCGCCGACAACAATCATGCCTGGCGACGTATTATCGCGCGGGGCTCGCCTTAGCGCCACTTTCTTACTATCCCCATAAAAGATAGGAGAAACGTGTAACGGTACGCGACACGGGGATTCCCTTGGGAATTGTAATTCCGATCGATCCCACGATGATTATGGGAGAATTTTCATTACGATGAGAAATTACCATTGCACGAGGGGGGGATTAAGAGGAATTGGCTGGACTCGCGTTTCCGCTGGAAATGCTGTGCATTTGTCAGTGAACAGTATCCAGCTTGAAACTGTAAAGATCGCTATAAAATACAGACTTAGGGTTTACCTTTCAAACAAGTGCAATGTAAGGGATTTTGTACTAGTTGAGGGAATAGTGTGCATAGGGGGCGCACAGTTTATTTCTGATGGCTAATAAGTGTTTTTTCTCCTCGACAGGGAAAGGCTTATACATCTCCTTGCTTTGAGGCCATACAAAAAGCCTGAATTGTATGATCGCATAAATAGAGGTAAGGAAGAAATCAAAAGCTCGACGAGAGTGTTATTCGGAACAGCTGTTCGGGCAGTCGTTTAATCTGCGGTTCGTTTACAGAGGGCATAAAGGAACGGGAGCGCAGCATCATGACGATGATTCTGAAGCAGGTGGCTTTCATGAGGGACAATACGTATCATTTGCACAGGTACGTCTGGAATGACGTGCAGGAGGACTGGCCTTACTACACCGAGCAGGAGAAGGCGATGCTGAAGAGAAGGAAACCGCAGAACCTTACTCCTCCCGGCTCCAGCGACGGTGGATCCAGCGGTAAGCTCGACATACACGAACTTACACTTAGGTTTAATCTAAACTGCCTTACGTTCAACAAATATTCAGCTGATCCAGCGAAACATCGATACCCAGGTGTCCAGGGTTATCCCCGTTTGTTTCAACCCTCCTCCCCCCCCCCCCCCCGCTCCATGCACGCCACGTGTACGTTAACATGTTGCAGGTAGCGGACAGTCGCCGAACTCCACTCACCCAGGTTCACCGCCCGCGATCACGGCGCCGCCTCCCTCGTTGCTCAGCTCGAAACGGCCGGGCTACTATCAGGGTAATGACGGCCTGCCGACGAAGAGGCAACGGATATCCCACTATAAGAAGCCGGAGCCGACCACCGGCCCGTCGGGCGCCGCGGAGAACGGAAGGACGGCTGGTAACAGTGGTGGTAATAGTAGTAACAGTGTTAGTGGTCCCGGCGGCGGAACCGGTGGCGGTAGTAGTGCTAGTGGTGGCAGTGGTGGTGGCAGCGGTGCGGTTGACGGCTGGGACCAGAGGCAGCATCAGCGTGAACGCCGTGGCGATTATCGGCCGGAAAGAACAGCGAACAGTGATGTGCTACGGGGTGGTGGCAGCTATGGCAGCGGCAAGCCGTGCCTGACGCCCACCAGTGACAGTGAGGAGAGCACCCAGACGGGGCATCGCGAGGTCGCCAGCGTGAACGTCGCCGCGGCATCCGGGAGCAACGCCAGCAGCAACGCGGCCAGCAGCCATAATTCTCATAGTAGTGTAGCCCATAGTAGTTCGTCGAGCGGAGGCCGTCACCATCACGCCAGCAAGTCGGCGGCGTCCGGCAGCGGTGACGGGAACGGGAACGGGAATGGGAACGGGATCGGGAACGCGGGCGCTAGCGGCAGCGGGGGCGGAGATTACGCGGCGGCGGCGGCGCGTTCGTCGACGTCGAGTGCCGCCACTGACGGTGGCAGTGCAGGTGGTTACAGTGGTAGCAGTTCGAACGGGATGCTCGCAGACAGGAGAGACAGGAGCGACAGGAACGACAGGGGACGGGGTGGCGACCGGGACAGGGAGTCGAAGAAGAGAAGCAACGCGACAGCGAGCAACTCCTACGCAGCTCTGGCCAGCTCAGACTACACCGGCAACGAGGACAACACCGTTACCACGTCCACCTGCAGCCTGGATCTGCCGGAGAGCCCTAAATCATCCGAGTACCCAGACTACCTCACGTGAGTAGCTTAGGGATGATCCTTAACTGTTCAGCTGGGGGTCGAACACCAAGGAAACGTGGCTCATCGCGACGTGGTATTTTGCTGCAGGTACTACACCACGATAAGCAGCGCGGAACAGAGAAGGCGTTACAAGGCCGAGTTCAACGCGGACTACGAGGAGTACCGAAGGCTGCATGCTCAAGTGGCGAAGGTTTCGAAACGGTTCGCGCAGCTCCAGGAACGGTTGAAGCAGGAGGAGGCCTCTGGGAACTGGGACGAGTATCAGGTATCGTATCTCTCTCGATTGGACAACATTTTCGGCTGGTCTGTTGCGCCTTAGTTCGTCGCTTTTACCGGAGAGTACATGTCACAGACTAGATGCTAATGGTCTCTTCGTCCGTTTCGTCTTTTGCAGGAAATAAGGCGGCAAATTCTCTACGAGTATAACGAAACGAAACGGGATCCTGTACATATAGAGACGAAACGCCGGTTTCATTATCTGCACGAGAAACTTAGCCACATCAAGCGGCTGGTACTCGAGTACGACACGCAGAACTGCGGCGGGAGCATGATGTCCACGTCCAGCAGCGCTGCCGACGGTATCATCGAGCTGAAGGAGATGGACAGTTTGCACTACTGACACAAACTGAAAGGGCCGCCTCTTGTCCTCCACCTTTTCTCGGTTGTCGGTACGCTGCTGTCTCCGCTGTCGCAGAATTTGCATTTTCTCGGCATGTTGTTCCAAGGCTGATCGTCACGGTCCTACATGGTTCCTGGGTTCTATCGCCGAAAGTCAAGTGAAACGCTCTGAGCCGGGGTTGCGGAGAGGAGACGCGAGGCTTCGCAATGGGAGGCAACCCTTCGCGCAGCAGAGAACGCCCGCGAAGGTCGATGATTTCTCCGTGGAATCGGCTCGTGCGCAACGAGACACTCCAGATCTCCTCGACCTACGCCCGAGGTCAACGCCTCGCGCGAGCCAGCCGACCGAGCTCGCGCGGCCATTTCCGACCAATGGTTAACCCACTCGATGAGAAGGCTTTACGACAATCGGTACGTTCGAAAAGAAGATAAATGCAAAGAAGCAGTGGAAGGAAAAATAGAAACAAAAATGAAGTCCATCCGTACAAAGGGAACGGGATATAGGGCATCCGCGGAGAGTCGAGCGCGAACCGTGAGCCTGAATGTTATACGCGGGGACGCTTCAAGCTGTCCTCCGACGATAGAGAGAGAGAGAGAGAGAGAGAGAGAGAGAGGGGAAAGACGATGAACAAGGGAAGCTGCGCGAGAAGAAGGAAGGCGAACGGGGAGAAGCAGTAATTAAACTCTACTACAATAAGTTACTTACCGTGCGCACGTCCAAGTGTGTCGTCCAGTTTAAGAGTACGTAGAATTTAAAGAAAACGAGAAAAAAAACGAAACAAATGCGAATGCGAGAAGAGGGTCCAAAAAGATAAAAAAAAAATGGGTAGTAAGGGCTTAATCACGTGCCACGTCCGGAGGAAACAATCCCTTCGTTTTTCCGCCGGAAGGAAAATAGGGGAGAGACTTAGCACACGCAGACTGTCCCCAGAGCCGCACCACGTGCGACGCTCGCCATTCTCTTTCTTTTTCTTCCATTCCCCGTCTCTTACCCTTTAGTTCTCTTTTCCTCCCTCTTCGAGAAAGAGTAAAAGCCGGAGCAGTTTTTCCGCAAGAGAGAGAGACGTCTGCGCGTCGCGCGCGTGGCCAGGCGCGCAGAAACTAGATCCGTTCTGTTATTTCTTCGTTCTTTTCGTTTCCTCGCCTCTTCTTCACCGAACACCCGCCCGAGGCGCGGCCCTCGACTGCTGTTGGAAGGGGGCGCAGAACTCGAAGGAATTGGTCACGCGAAAGACAGTAACACAGCTGATGGGACGGGGGCGAACCGTGTTTACATTGTACCCTACTTCGAATTACCTGCCATAAAGTGATATACCCGAGCGGGTCGTACGGTCGCGCTCAGTTACGCGTCACATTTCGAAGGGTACGGTCGTTGCAGCGCGAGTTGTTGTTAAAGTTAAGGATCCCCCCACGATTCCCTTTATCGGCTCACGCGATCGCCCGTAGCGATCCCGGGGGGTTGTGTATATCGTGCGCTAGTGTAGGCTCATCTTTTTTTTTTTATCGTGGTTCGAATGTGTACGTTAGTTGTTGGAAGAGAGAGTGCTCAATGCGCCATCGGTCATCGTCGACACTCGAGAGAGAGACAGTCTCGCGACGCAAGGCAACGTGGAGCATGCGAAAGGGAAAACAGAACTGGAGAGGAAGAATCGAGATGTTAAGGCGGACAGGTTTCATAGGTAATTATAAATTGTCGTCGGCGATAATACGTAGTGTATAATGCGTACAGGTGCGCCAATCATCGCATGTAACCATTAATACCCTCTTCGCGTACGATTCTCAAGTCGGCGGACACTTATTAACACGTTCACAGTCCCATGACCTGTTTACGGGTCAGATACAGCTGCGTTGTTCAGAGCCTGCAGTTCATACGTGCAACGTATTGGATCTTCTTCGCTTATGAGTTCGTAGACTATTAATTTAATGACTTTGACATGGTTCCAGTTTTACTGAAGAATTTTATTTGATTGTATTCCATTTTACTTCAATGATTACTAATTGCTTTGCACCAGCTTTCAGAATAATTGCTACAGTGTTCTTATCGCCACCTACCGATCAGATTTCTTTTTTCTTTTCCACTTCAAATATCTGAATGACGAAATCGATGGAACATACTCCTTGTTTCTTTTATTAACACGTGTTGGATACGAAATTTCTTTTTCTTTTCTCATTTAAAATAGAGTTCATTGTACGATCCCATATAACGAATTCTATCGACACAATTAACCAATTATATAATGAACTCTGTGATCGTATATAACGGTGTCTAGCATTTAGGAAAGAAAAAAGGTGTCTTTCTAGGATTCACTCGCAGACTGTGAACGTGTTGGGACCTACGGGAAGAAGGGGCGAAACGTGATGCTTAGGGTGTATCGTGCCTATGTTTTCCATTCAACCTGTAACGAGAAAGTTTTTATCGCGTTGATGTTTCTGATATCCATGTACGCTTTTCTTTTCCTACGATTACTTCGAGGTCGTTCTTTATATTATAAACGTGCGTGGGCGTACTAACGACGCACGCGTTTCTATTGATAACGTTCTCGATTGCGTTTTTTGTCGTTTGTAGTCGATTACGCGGTTGCCTTTTTGGATTCGTGTACACTGGCACGCGAGCGTCTTTCCCCGTTATATCATTGCTTCGTTTCACACAGTGGCTTCAGCGGTGTTGTGAACACTGCGAGCGGAGGTGAGGGACGACGGAAAAAGAAGCTCGGTTAGCATTGATTCGTAGAAAAAGTGTCGAAGTACCCAACGAATCGGCGTTCCCATATTTATCGACGAAGCCATCCGTCTCTTAGAGGCATTTCCGTCGATCCATGGTCTAGACTCCCGAAAGACACGATTTTACACTCTTACGATGCAATCAGCGAGACTCCATTGCCCGAGCGATCGATCATTTCGATGGCGCCGAATTTGCAATTTTTTTTATCCCGCTCTTCGCTAGATGTTACGAGGAAGCAGCTTTTATCGAAACTACTTCCAGCATTTCGATTGTTCGCGCATGCTAAAAGTTTTTTCCACTCGCTTGTCTGTTCGCGGAAGATCGCGCACGATTGACTTTATACCACTCTAATTGAAACGGGGGATCAAAGTCCCGCGATGTTGAAAAGTCGATCATGCGGCGAACACGAGAGGGACAAGCACGTGTTGTCTTTTGTTGCTGAAATTTTATATCACGCATCGTTACGTTCGCGCTTTTTTCCTTTTCGTCCGCCTCTCGCGTTATTTTTAAACGGGCCTTCTCGATACGATTGATTCCACGCGGGTTCGCGGCAACGCTCTCGCGACGGGGGCGAATGGAATTTGTTGCTTTCGAGCGAGTCGCTCTCCGTCCGCGTCCAATGGCCTCCGTGGGTAATTTAATAATTGTTACGTCACTCGAAGACAATTTTAGCGTTTGATCCTTTGGAGTGGTGGCGTTCCCGGGCGGCTCGCAAACTCGACGTTCCGTTCTACTAGCTTTAAGCTCAGAAACCGATAGTCGCCTAAGTTCTCGTTAAATCGTTAATTTTACTCTATCCTCGTGAGAAGATTAAGCACAAAAACAAAACAAAAAAAAGGAATAGAAAGCTTCGACTTCGTTTGTTCTGATTTTCTTGTTCTTCTTTTTTTTTTTTATTAAGACTCGTCGCTTGTTTTTCATGTCTCTCTGTGCAATGTATTTATTCTTTGTGTTACTGGCTCGCTGTATTAATCGTTGATCGAGCGAAATATCGCGACGAAAGACTCGAATCGCCGAGGAAGGTGCATTTTTCTGTTTGTTCTTCTTTTTTCCTTCTACTTTTACGTTTGATCGAACCGGACAACTTTCGATGGGGGGCTGACGACACTCGGTGTCGCGCAGATGAAGAATAACCGAGCGCTTGTGGAATGCATGGCACAGTGTTGACAGAGTATTTTCTACGTATAATTGCAACGAATTTAAGGAATACGAAACACACAGGAAGAAGCGTGGCAGGCTACATATTCTAACATATTTTTATATATATATAGAAAGTGAGAGCGAGAGAGAAAGAGAGAGAGGGAATGAGAGAGAGAGTGAGAGAGAGAGAGAGAGATAAATATATCTATATAAATAAGTAAATATATATATATATATAAATGCGATTAATAAAAAAATCTATCTCTGTGTGTGTGTTGACAGTTAAACGAGAATTGTAAAATCGATGACGACGCGTCGGAGTATATATGGGTTGTAATTAACGGTACAGGAATTGGTTAATATATTTTCGTTGTTATGAATCGAAACTACGTTCCGATTTGTAGATATAATCATAGGTATTTTATTCTTTTTCTTTTTTGCTCACTTTTCCTTGCATTTACAAAACGACAAAAAAAGATATGTAATAAAAATTATGAAATATTCATTTCTGCGTTTCCTTTCACTCTCATTCTTTTCGCGCGCGCCGTTTTCCGTGTGGTGAACGAATGTCCGGTAGGGGGGGGGGGGAGGGGTGGCGAGAGCAAAGAGCGAGCAGAGATTTTGTATCGCGTACAAGAGAAGGGAGAAGTAACGATCACGCAGAGAAGGGGGAAAGAACAGCCCCGATAATTTTGTCTCAACACTGTCATACTGTGCCATACATATCCACCCCGGTGTACGATGGTTCAGTTGCGAGAAGAAAATGGGGAAAAGGCGGAAAAATTAGATCCAAGGATCGCGCCACACGCTGTCGTGTCTTCTTTTGCGTAACGTTAGGGCACTCGACTGCGAAGTAGTCAACGCAAGAAGCTTCGATGACACCGTGTAGATCTATAGATGCTAGATAGGAAAACTATTAAATGGTTCCAAGATACGAACGTTTAACTTGTCGCCCCGTAACATTGTAACGCGTACGACCCGCGATACTCTTATGAAAATGGCCGTGAACGCTCGTTGAGGGTATCAGTTGAGAGTGTAAAAGACGTTTGGAGGATCCATCCGGGCCCAGACGCTCCGCGAGAGGTCCACCTACATCGATGACCCGCGCGATAAACGGAGCGATCAGTGCCAAAGAGACTGAACTAAGAGACACTTAGAGGACCGGTAGGGGGTAAACTAGGTGTTCCAAGTGCAACTTAAGTAAAACGATGCAATAAACGCGCTTCTAACGGTGCGACGGCGTAATTCTTAAACGAGACGTTCGATATCTATCCAACGAACGCGAATTGCCAACGGAATGCGGGAGACGGGGTTTTATGCTAAATACAGGAAGCGCGTGTAGGCTTGCCCGGTGAACAGTTCTTCCAGGCTGCGCGGTTTGTACAGAAAGTACCGACGTCTTCGCGAATGTAAGTGCTCTTAACAATGCATTTGATAACTCGTAACGATTAGCCGCGATCGTCGCGGCGCCTCCGTTGTTGTTCGCCGTCGCGACAGCTTCGGGCATAAAGAACCACACGGACGGCAGCTTTCCCGACAGGATGTCTGGTGTTTTCCCGTAGCGATCCATTGCCAATGTGCTTTAAGATCGGACACCACAAGATCGGAGATCGTTGATTCGCAGCCTCTCGCTTTCACTCTGTGCTTTATTCCTTTTACGATTAAAAACGATCGCTTTTCCAGCCGTGTTACCATTTTATTGCATTTCTTTCGTCCTCGGGAGAGCGCAGTGCCTTCTTTTCCTCGCGTTAGAAACGTCACCTCGTAACATTCTGTTATTAGCCGTTATCCCGAAAGAGATTCGCCTTATTCTTCGTTTTCTTTCGCACAGTGTAAGTCGAAAGTCTGCAGATCGATGACCAGTTAGGATTCACGCTTATCGCCGATCGCTGGGAACGCATACGTAGTGTCTTATCAGTTGAATGTCATTGAGTGATATTTAGCTCGAAGTAGAAACAATGGGGGATAAAGTTCTCTCGCGAATCGAAATGTCTAGCAACCTTGCTGGAGTTAATGTCGCCGAAAGTTATGCTTCCACTCTTCGTGTCTCTCTCTCTCTCTCTCTCTCTCTCTCTCTCTCTCTCTCTCTCTCTCTCTCTCTCTCTCTCTCTCTCTCTCTCTCTCTCTCTCTCTCTCTCTCTCTCTCACACACTCACTCTTAATTTATTCAAAGCATAAGGGTGACAAAAAAAGAAAAGAAAACAGAAAATCCAAGTGCCAATTCTAGCGAAGCGAGAGTAAAGGACTATACATACATATATATATATATATAAATATATATACACTATATACTTAGCGTAATTTTACGTGCATTATTTCTTACGTACGAACGGATAGTGACGCAAACGTTGGCGAGGAAAGAACAACCTTCGAGAACTGAGTACCTTTGCTCCTCGACGTTCGATAAAAAAGAAAAAAAAAGAAGAGTTTAAAAGGAAAGAAGAAAGAAAAAGAGACGCGCGCAGAGGATCCGTTCTCCCCTCGTTCCTTCCTCGTTTACGGGATAAAAACGCGTCGTTATCCGAGGGACATACACTTAGGCGAATTTTTATGAGTATAACCATCGCGTCGCTGGCGTGTGGAAATTGTGTGAGAAGCGAGACGGTGTGCCGCATGTAGGTTTAATAAAACTTAAGTATATCCATTAGGTAGACATGGTTGATGTTCGTCGATCTTTCTGTACTTCTCGTGGTCCCTTTCTCTTTCGAAATGTCCAGGCATCGATACTCATTCTTCTCGCCAAGGGCTTCGACCCTTTCTGATTAGGAAACGAACTCTCGCTCGAGTGCAACCGAAAGACCCTTGAACAGCCTCTGAACGATTATCAAATTTTTAATCGTCATTCGCGCACTTCCTGATTACCCTCAATTACTGCTACTGTAATCGCTATCAGCAAATTTTTCACGGTCTCTGTCTCCTTCCGTTACGCGTCTTCGCTCCCTCTTTCGGCCGTCCCTGCGCAGCGGAAAAATTTCTCATTATGTAACCGGTGTTGTATGAGCGCCGTGTTTCACCGTAACTGAAGCGTGGCCAGGCGAACAGAACGATTCGAATAGGGGAATGGAAGCGACTCGTAAGTAGGGCTGGGACTATTCGAATAATTTACTATTCGAATATTTTACAAGTATTCGAATGCTACGAATAAACTTACTGCTGTATTCGAATGCTACGAATAAACTTACTGCTGTATTCGAATACTATTCGAATACTGATGTATTCGAATAGTATGGTATGAAGCGGGTTAAAATTAGCTTACAAGATTTCACCATGACAAATGAACCTAAAGAACTTGATTTATAATTCACATCATACTATTCGAATACATCAGAATTCGAATACTCAAATATTCAAATAGTATTCGAATACTTAAATATTCGAATAGTATTCGAATACCGAAAAATTCGACAAATAGTCCCAGCCCTACTCGTAAGAAGCGTCGAATAACGGCCAGGAGACGCGAGAAGAAGTCTTCATTGATTATAATCGAATTACCCGTGGGGAATGCTAGATAGTATCGAACAGTTCGACCAAAATCCTGTCCCTCTCGGCGCCTCTGCTGTCGCAGAGCTTTCTTCGTCGACCATGACCAAAGTGTCGCGCTATCCGACGACAGAATACATTCAGCAATACGTAAGCGCAACCATTATATTCTAAAATTAGGCTCATTGTCGTAATGATTCATGCCAGGGGAATTTCGGTATTGGACATTGCCAAATGCAACGTTGAAGGCTGTATCCGATCGATGTGTAGTTATACATATGTATATCAGGGGAGTCGTTGAACCTGAAAGGACCACCACCGTCGAACGATAGGCAAGAAGTGTACGTTGGTTCAGCAAATAACTCGATTCCATCGAATCTCGTCGCTGGTCCTTATCAGTCTCCATCGCGTAGACTTCGATACCGCGAACAATCGGGTTTGCTTAGCTGTATAAATATTGAAGACTATGAACTACGTGGTTGCCGCGATAATGGTGGCGTTTGCGTGGGGAGAGCAAATCAAAATTAGTGGTCTACGTTGAAATCCATTGGTACCCCGCTATTCAACTTTCTAAAATTCGTAGGCAACTGAGTAGGCGTGATTGCAACTTTGTGCAAGAGAAATCTCCTTTCCATTCGCTTTCAACAACCTCGCAATTACTCGGCCGTCTTGTTAATAGGGTCGCTTCTCGACCAGAAGTCTTGTTCTCTTCGGAACAACTACTACGTATAATGTAATCCTATATTCCGCTTGTACGAACGTAACGAGACTTTCGCGACGGGTCGACTCGTCTTTCCGGGTTAAACGATCGAATCGAAAGAGGACCCTGTACACGGGACACGCCGCGCCATGCCAATTCCTTCGAAATGCATTAAGTAGTCTACTAATCAGTATATAGATCACCGCAACTATTTCTGTCCAACGAATTTCGTATGCCCGAGTCCGTCGTGAAAAAACAGCTGATTCCTTCCCTTCCCCTTTACATCGCGCGTAAAACGCCGAGGAACCATAGCCGCTGCAATATCCATTGTATTCTGATCGAGCTCTCTTGCTGAACACCTTTCCAGATACGATCGCAGACGATTCGTAAGCGACGCCCGTCTTTTGGGAAAGAAGTATTTCAAAACGTGTGCCTCCAACTTAGATTCTTTCGTCGTTGCAGTCCTTTGCAACGGGGCGAGGAGCGTCGATGAAGACGGGCATGATTCGCGCCCAGAGGTGATTTGTTGCCTAATATCTTGATTATCATTTCTCTTGCCCGGTGAAGTCGTAGACCCGGATCGGCGAGCGAGCTGGCCGGGGAGCAGCCGTTCGCGTCCGTTTATCGCGTAGTACTATATTTTCTGACTGTGATGCTAGGGACTTTGTAATTACGTATGTAGATCGCGCGTAGAGGTTTCGTTCGGCGGCGATTCGGTGAGGCGGACTTCTTCGTTCGCCCCGGACCAATGTGCCGCCAGCCGGCGTGCGGGCAGTGGGCACACCGTTGATCGTGCCGCCTTGATATTCTCTTCTGTTGATTCCATCCTTGTTAGTTTCCCCGACGCGGTGCGAGATCATTCGTCGTTGCCTTTTAATCATCGAACGAAACGTTAGTGAGATCGTTGGATCGTTGGTAGGACGTTTAAATATCCACGAGGAGCGCCGAGATAAGAGTATCGTATTATTTATTATCGAGCCGACGTCGATACGGGAATCTCTTCTCTTCGCGTCAGGCGTGGTGGCATTTTGGCACGCGTAGATCGATTCCGCGGGGGGTGGGTGCAACGAAGAGCGTACGGTTGCATAATCGGGGGCATAGAATTCGAGAGTTAGCACCGGAGTCGAGGGACGCTCGAGGTTGAAGCGGTCGAGCCGCGAACGGAACGCGGTGACTTCTTTTCTCTTTGTACACAATGCTCATTAATCTCGATGATGTAAGCACGCGACATCGCTGCGCGGGTACGCGAGCGTAGGCATCCAGCGATGCGGTGCGAGCGCGAAGGGAGCTCGTATTTCGCCCGAGTGCCTCGCGTGATTCGTTCGGCGATCAGACGGACGATAGTCCAGCGAGCGTTTCTTCGCAGCATTAGTGATAGCCGGTTGCGTCGTTGATAGTGACCTTGGACCAAATCGATACCCGGCTCTCGTCGATTCGTGCCGTCCTCCGTCACGTAGAAGCCATCGAGGAGCGCGCTCGCTCGCGAGAATCTTCTGCTGGCGCGGAGAAGGGCGCGACGAAGCGCCCTCGAGGTGGAAACGAAGTCAAGCGCCGCGGAGAGGGAGAAGGACGGCTCGCGCGGAGGACAAAGAGCGGGGAATCCGCGCAAGCCCGTTGCGGTGACGGTGAGGGCAAGGGGGACGGTGGAAGCACGATTTCTATATCGCCCATATCAGATTAAGGGTTAGCTCGTAAAGGAAGAAGTAGAAAAAAAGGTGAAAAGAAAAAAAAAGTGGAATAAGAAAGAGATGGAAGCGGGGACCGATCGCGTGCTCACGAACGACCGATTTTTATCGACAACCGATTGCCTTCTGCCTCTGTACATAGGACTCGCGAGATCGGTCCCCAACTTGGGTACCATCGACGGGGAGACCCAAACGGGAAAGCGTTTACGTTCCCGAAGCGCTTGTTGAAGCGTGTATCGACTCGAGTACTCGAACGACTGAACTGATTTTTAAATCGTGACTTAAACACGCGGAAACGTAGGGGAAAGAGAGGTTCGATCGTCTGCGAAGCTTTTCGTCGCCCCTCGGGGAACGGTCCGCTTTGCGCGACCCCCGGAGGGTTGGAACAGGGAACGACGACGGCGACAGGCGAACCAACGAAACTCGTCATTTTCCCCTTTCCCGTTGCACTTTTTATTATCCCCCTTTTCCTTCGCGATCGCGGAGACCCGACGTACGAGCGGGAAGAAGGTACAACCGTACACACGCGTGCACAAAGCGGTCGAGCGATCCCACGATAGAGGATCGTTCGTGTATAGGTATATATATATAATATATATATATACATATAATATAATTGTACACCCGTGACTCTTTTTATTGACGACGACTGCATTGCTCCCCCTGACAAAGGCTCGTATATTCATTACATAGTTGTATTTGCAATTATTACCTATGCATATATATATATAAAATATATATATATATATTATATTCACTAATTAAAAGAAGTATATAGATAAAATGGCAAAGAGTGCGGATAAGAGAGAGGAGTTTTAAATATTGTTGGCGAGAATAGTAGGAGCGCGACGAACGACCGCGTGGAACATTTATCGACGATGGAGGAGATCGCAGTGATGGTTTTTCACCATGATCAAGAAGAAGAGATGTATATACATATATACGTGTATAAATATATACGTCTCTCCTTCTCTAGACTCGAAAGTGTAACGAGATAATGCACAACGGGGGAAAGGAATACGGACCTCTTTCTTTTCTTTCTCTCTTTCTCCGTTGATTCCATGTTTCGCCTCCCTTTTCTTTCCCCCCGCCCCCCTCGGTTCTTCTTCCGCCAATTATTATTATTACTATGACTATTATTATTACTACGATTATTATTATTATTATTATTATATTAATGTTATTACATATGTTAACCTTTCGATTGCGTTATCCTCGAGTTTAGACTGGGACGTGCAATGTTGCGGTTCGAGATCAACGTATTCCGAGCGTATTAGAGAAAGATGATAAAATGGGCGCGCCGACGGTCGTTCCACGGGGGGGGCCCCGTGCCTCCGGTCGAAACGGCGAGGCCACGAGCGACGCGCTGCGAATGGAAAAAAAATAGAAGAGAAGTAAGTAATTTCGCAGCGTGGCCGGGCTGGTGCACTGTCCTCGGCATCGCGTCGAAAAAGTTACAACTAATTATAAATTAGCCGGCGACTCGTCCAGTGTAAGGCCACGTATGTATGCAGAAGCGACGAGCACGCCGTTATCTGGATCGCTTAAGCGAATGTTTGCACTGCGCGAGCAAAGGGAACACGTGTTGTTTAATCGAGTAACGCGATCTTCGTGGAGTCATATCATTCGAGCAGTGCAAGCAGATGCTCTATCCGAAATAGTACAAACGTCCGTATCTCTATTGTCCGCGAGGGAATTATTGTCGCTCGGCGTTCTAACGCCGCGACTATCCGTTGTTACGTAGCGTGCAAGTGGTTCGCGCTCGCAACGGACGGGACTACGTTGCTCGAAATAATTAGGGGATCCGATAAAGCGTACAGCTCCGACGCTCGAGCTCTACGCTAAACGCACCCGCAGTCCATTTTCCGCGCAGCATTCGCTTCGTTACTCCGACCTGCCCGGGAACACGCTTCCCTACTTACCTCGAGCAATGTAATTAGAAATGCCGTGCGCGATATCTCCTTTAGCTCCGACCAACCATTCCCGTTGCGGCCTCTCGCAGCGGGGCCCTTATCCAATTGAGACGAAGAAAAATTGCATTCCATTCGCGTAATTTCGATCGCGATGTTAAGACAGGCGTCCTCGGCTGTGTGTCGCTCGTGAAACCGTTAGCGTGAAACCGCGCGCTCGTCGCAATACCGGAAACGGTTGTTATTCCGCCCGGATGTAGGGTCCTCGGGCGTTCCCCGAGGAAGTCGCGGCGCGGCGTCCACGTTGATACGCGAAGAAAAGCGATCTCTCGTCGAGGGGGATCGGAACGTGCCTGGTACGATATACATACATATATATGCTATAAGCGGTCGACGAAGCGTACAAAAAAAAAAGAAGAGCAACGAATTCGGTTGTATCATAGAGCGTGTGAGAGAGAGAGAGAGAGAGAGAGAGAGAGAGAGAGAGAGAGAGAGAGAGTGAGAGATCCCTTTTCTGCGGCGTGCCCCCCACCGCCACAGGTTCGTCGTTATCAGGCGAGGTGCACGAAGGGAACCGAGACGCTATTTACGCGCAACAACCTTCCTCCGCTTCCTGCTACGATTCTGTTTCACGCGTACTTCCGGCCGTCTCCCGCGTGCTTCTGTTCCATTCGCGGCGACAGAGGGTGAGAGCGAGAGAGTGGAGAAAAAGAAGGAATGCTCGTGCACCGCGTTGAAAAACACTTGCGCGCACGTGAAAGTTGCGGAGAGCGACGAGAGGTAGAGGATCACCGCGCAAAAAGAACCGGGGGAGAAGAAACAGGCACAGAGAGGACGGGCAGGGAGCGCGCGAGCGATTGAAAGAGAGAAACAAAACGATGGGAGTGGATGATGGATCGCAAGATTATTATGACGAACGACCTACGATACACATATACGAATCGTACGCGCATCGATGTTTTCTGTTTCTTTCTCCTATCTTCTTTTTCTCCCTTGGCGACGACTATTGCTTGGCGATTTATCGATACGACGACGTTTGTAACGCGGTGACGACTATATGCGAGAGCGTAGGCGGAGTGTATGTATAAAATGTATTTTAAGCGTGGACAAAAAAAAATCAATTTACACTTACGATTTACGGTAACGAGTAACAATACTGACGTGGGTTGTGCATATGAAAATGATACGAAAAAAAAAAGAGTAAAAGGAACGTACACGCGGCCCGTGCAAATGGAGAATCGAATTCGGGGCGCCACGATCGAATCGCCCTTCGATCGCGCGGAAAACGAACTTTCGTCCCTCCTACGAATTCTCACATCCGTCTCGCCCCCTCGTTTTTTCGGCTGTCCGCGTCTGTTCCGTTCCGCCGTGCTCTGCCCGCGGAGCACGGGAACGTTCATCCCGTTTCGTCAACTCCGTCGATCGTGCCTGATCGATCGGCCCGAAACGGGGGCCACTTCGCGCGGCGAAACGGACAGCGAAATTGCCGGGGGTGCTTTCGAAGGTTTACGTAACTCCATTCCGCCCCAAAGCTGCTCCGTTCTTTTCGTTAACGATCGAATCAAAGGAGAGGGGCGGTTCAACCTGTTGACCGGGCCACTTTTCATCCAGAATCGTCGCTCCTATTTTACGGGCGTGATTTTCAAAGCGTCAACTCGTTGCCCCCGGTTGGCGGGTTGGCAGTATCGGTGACTTTTCCTTCTCTGCTCCGCGACTCGAAGAAGCGCGCGAGTTTACTTGCCTAAACGCGTTAAAAAGAGAGATCGAGGGGAAGACCGGGGGGGGGGGGGAGAAGGTGGAGGAGAAAGGTCGCAGATGAGCGAGTAGGCGTTAGAGGAGGAAAGACAGGAGTGCCAAATCATCCGTGACTTCCGTCCCACTTGGGCAATAAATATGCACACACCGACTCGGCGAGGTACGCGAACGTTTGCCATTCGTCCTCCAATATAATCGTAAGGATTCTTAATCTGTCCGTTATGTGCGATTATTTTCTCCGCGTGCCACGCGCCCGTGGAAGGTATTTTTTCAATAAGGATTCACTGCTCGGTGTCGAGTATCGAGATAAAACTTGCAAGCGAACCGAACCGTTTACAGTCTAGAGCCATCCAGAGGAGGAGCAAAGAAAAGGGGAAAGACGAAGGAAGGTCGCGAGCTAATTCGAACGATCGTCGCTAGAGCGATCGATGTAAATAAGCGATGTATCCGGGTAAAGTTACTTCGGCACTCGCAATCAGTGCCTGTCGTTTCGCCGATGGTGATCGGGATTTAAAGAGACGAGTCCTGTCGGCGAGAACGTTACCCACGAACGAAGAGAAAAGAAAAAATAACGAACGATCGGTCACTGTCTACAAAGTGACTAGACGAAGAAAGAAAACGAGTTCTCGCATTCGATTCTCCATATCACGGACGCTCTTACCAAAATACAACACATAAGTCGGCCGCGATCAATTCTGGCGGCTAATTAAAAATGAAATATATTTATTCGAACGACTTGCCAGTTTCGTTGCACGGTATATAAGTACACACACACACACATATACACACACATACATACATACGCGAAGTAGGTTCAGCGCGAAAGAAAGCATACAAAAAAGAATAATAAGAAATCAATAATAACGGAAAGAGATCTACAGATTAACGGATTAATGGATGAGTTGCATAGCTATTCGAGAAGTTTCACGAAATATCGATGTATATATTTTAAGTTTGTATTATAATGCCCCCAC
This sequence comes from Andrena dorsata, assembly GCA_929108735.1. Lineage (NCBI taxonomy): Eukaryota > Metazoa > Arthropoda > Insecta > Hymenoptera > Andrenidae > Andrena > Andrena dorsata. Next base: position 75,637,887 of record OV815488.1, on the reverse strand, counting down.
TTAATTTGTATGAAATGGAGAATTTCAGACATTAAAATGATGATAAAAAAAAAAAAGGAAGCCTCATTCGCATGATTCGCCGATGTCCCCTGCGCTTTCTCTTCGTGCTCCGCTCGAGACTTCTTGCCGTACTTCGTTGCGAAGTTACATAAATTCGATCGACTTATGTAAGTTACCATTGATCGATCAAGAAGCACCGCGGGCACACTACGTATGCTCAAGCTTACGGAGATCATCTTATTTAAATATAGACTTTTCTCGCGTGCGCTTAGAAATCTCATATTTCAAGCATACAGGTTATCTCCAATGTATTCGGCTCGTGCATGCTTCGGTTACAAAATAAAGCCACGCCTTCGAACTAGGAGACAAAGTTTATTAATATTGCAAAACAAAGCGTAGCTATATCGGACGCGTACTTTCGGAATCACGTGCAAGTGAAGATGATCCATTGGCGTGGCATTTGTCCCCCGCTGCTGTAGCCGTTTCGCAATCGCACGATCTTCTTTTTCGAGCGAGGAGGCACGTAATGAAGCTGCGCTCATTTTTTTAAAGATCGCTGGCCCATTTTTATGCAGGTCGTCTCTACACCGGCAACATTCTAAGGGAGGACGTCGAGTGTTGGAAAGAAATGGAAAGAAAGGTGAACGTCTGCTGTTGCCTTTCTCTGTTCTTTGAACGAGGCAGACCCGACGGACGGGTGGAGGACTATGCGCAGTGCAGTATCACATGTCAATGCTCGCTGCGCATGCAGTTACCGGCCCGAAAGACATGGCAGGTGTTTCGGCTGCTTCTCATTGTTGACTGTTTCTTCACAGATAAAAAGGTTGCTCGGAGACAGCTTGAAGGACAATGATAACGTCCACGTCAGATAATTGCTCGTGAAACATTCTTTTACGTAATCTCTCTTCAAAGTTCTCCCGAAAAGAATGTCGAGCACACGAGAGGCAGAGGTAAGAAATCGCGACTTTCCAGCGTGGTGCTTGACGCTTGCAATGTTCATTTAACGTAAGCGTGACCTTTTGCATGGTATGCAAATGACTCGAGAAACTTAAACGAGGATGTCTGTCAGCAATACCATAAATTAACGTGGAACGTTAACCCCCAGCGTCCTGACGCGACTAACGAACAGTTTATAGCCTGAACTTAATATCAAATATTCTCTAATTACATTACTATAATTCCATCGAAGGTTCAAAGCCTCAAGGAACGAGGGAACGCGTGTGTCAAACAGCAAAAGTACGAGGAGGCTATGTTCCATTACACACACGCGATTAAACTGGATCCGCAGAATTATTCTTTATACAGCAACAGATCGTTCGCCTTTCTGAAAATACGACAATACCATTTCGCGATGGAGGATGCTCTAATGACAATTCAGCTGAAACCTGATTGGACCAAGGTGCGCTTACATTCGTCGCATAATTTCTTTATAGATACAAGTGTAATTGTAACTTATCTAACATTTAATTCAACTGCGGCGTATATAAATCTCTTTCCAGGGCTATTTTAGGAAAGCCGAAGTGGAGTCGCAAACTTTTCGCTTCAGCGAAGCACTTCAATCTTACAATAAGGCTTTATCCCTTCAACCGAACGAACCAACAATTTTAGAAGCGATGCACAGAGTATCTAGATTACTGATTCAAGATAGAAGAGGTATTATGTCCCTAGCATCAAAGCAATCGTATTCGTAATGTTTACTGCAACGCTTTAATATTGAATTATTTTGTAGCTGATCAACAGATACCTTGGCTCGGAGCTGGAGTTGGTATCATTCTGGGAGTAATAGTAGTAATTGCTGACTACGTATTTACAAATAAACCTACATTAACGGTGCGTATGCTAGTTTAATATACTTTGATGCGTAAGTGGGTGGACCGATAGAGATAATTTTTTTATTTTCCATCACAGCATCCCTTTTTGATGGCCTTATTGACAATATCCATAGCAATGTTGGGTTTCACCATTGCAAAGGGATTTCGCTATTTCGTAAAGTGCCAAAGAAAGTCGCTTTTGGATCCACCGGTGGACCTCTTCGGCGAGAACAAAGACGACATCGACGACGATGAATCCGAACTGAACAACGACAAAGACAAGCATCCGAAGTATAGTAAAGCGCAAGCACGACAGAGATTCAAGAAAGGGAAGTCGTAGTGCGTTTTGATACCAATGCTGTGCGCGCATTTTTATGTAAATTTCAAATTCTACATTCGTACACTTTTTCACATCTCAGGAAAACTCGGAATGTTTACGGCCAGGGCTATTGCATAACCAGAGAAGTATACAGATTTTATAGTTAAGTTATTGTTGAATGATGATTAAAATATTGAGAACCGCGTGGCAGAATTCCCGCATTTCTTTATATTTTGTGTTGAAGAGATCTTACGCCAAACCGAGCCGTCTGCTAGTTAATAATTAAGTTCGATGAACGCGAAGACAATTCTACTTTGAGCTGTTTCACATACGTAATAAGAGATAAGAACAGAATAAAAATTATAATTGCCAGCGAGTTGTTCGATACAAACATTTCTGAATTGGAACTTTGCTTACACGAGTCGTGACAGTATTTAAGAATACAACATATTACATCTTCGCGAAAAGTCGGCAATAAACGTACCACTTAAATTTTTACATAATTATATCGTAAGGCTGAAGGATTCAAACGTTCTCCCTGCAAAGCGTATACAACGAATTATCTTGTTCTCGAAGTGCGACATTATTTGCACCTCTCAACTTTCTGCACTTTAACTAAACACGATAAACACAAAAAAAATTCTAATTACACATAATCAAGTACTTAAGAGTTGTTCAATCTTTCATCAAATAACACAGTAAGCGACAAGTCAGCATAAAATACGTTACGTAAACTTTGGGACTGACACACAATATATACCTACTACTCTTCTACTAAGGCCTAACTCAGACGGACCACTTTAGAAGCCCACTTCAACCACAAAAACGGTTGTGTTTCGTGTCAACCACCGACAGCGAGAATTATTGTCGTCGATACGGACTTTGAACGTGGTTGATTCCAGCGACAGCCCAACCACTTCTTTGCGGTTGTGGTGGGCTTCTAAAACTGGTCCGTCCGAGTTAGCCCTAAAAGCATGGATATGCACGAATCGATATACAATCAAGAATTTCGAATGTTTTCAAACATACTTTGTCTACCAATCTATGCTTATCTTTCCTCGCTTGAAAAGAGAATAGAAATACCAATGTTGCTAGTATAAAAGAGTTTTGAATACAATAGATCCACAACTACACGGATAAATTACGAAATTAGGTACTTATTTATAGAAGCATGTAAGATAGATTATTTATAAAGAAATTCGAAATATAAACTGTTAATAGCGTTGTATAGAGATTATAAGTTTAAGCATCCGTTTTATCGAAGTGTTACGAGCATCGATTATCGCATTGTCTTTAATATTACAAACATTTTTAAGTAATCCGAGGGGCACTTGCGTATCAGCACTTAGGTTGTTCACACTGCAGTTTCGCGATTCGTTCAACCGAGGAATTAGCATTCTAAAATATGCAAGCAAGATCATTTCCCCTAATGCGTTGCCCCATATTTGCATTAACTGCAATGCACGTTAACGAACCCCGGTGGTCATCGATACATTATACTCCTCGATTTATAACTCGTTATTATGCGCGGAAGCATATCAGTACCAAAGTGAATCATTCTATCGAATCAGTCCTCAATAGCCATTCTACAATTAACCAGAATGTTGATACAGTATTGAATGTTTGCTGCAACCCACAATCTTTGTACGAGAAAACGTTTTTACGCGTATTGAATTCGTAATAAAATTTGTAATGAATTATATAATTGCGTTTAATAAAAAAAAAAGGAGAAGCGAGACAGGAGATTCTTAGACCGACTACGGCGACCGTTTTACATTTATTCATACAGTGGGACCGTTTCTACGTTCATAAGGATTCGCCAGGTGGTGTAATTCTGCTCGAAATGCCCTAAAATAGTTTTATACGAAACGGAATACCAGAAGAATACAATGTCCGTGTTAATGAGAAGATGGTTAGCGATAACACATTTTTCTACGGCCGCATTGGCTGTCTGCCAGGTGCGCGAGACTCGGTTATCCGTGGATCACCGAGAGCTCGTTAAGTGTAAATTCGAATGTACACACTGTTACTTGCTTAAGCGCGTATTCTTTCCAACTGTTTACGACCTCGCGTGGTTTACGATCCGGGTTAATTATCCAATAAATACGAAAATACGGAACACCACCATTAACGTTTAGCGTTACGTTCCAAACTCCCCAGCACACGTCATCTCTTTTTTTTCTTCTCTGCCTTCTAACGCATATTAGCTTACGCAGATTCGTCGGAGCCGACTGCGATGGATAACGATAATCCAACGGCGCGATAGATCAGCGCAAGAAAGTGAAAAAGCTCGGGCGAAATTCTGACAGTCACGTGGCGTGAACGATTTCGATCGGAGAAGATTAACCGTGAACATTGAAACTGGTAAATAAACAAGATTTCGTAGGATATTAAATAATCAATAAGCTGGTTCGGGAATTATGTTCTTCCATTTGTTAGAACGTTTCATTGACTTTTCTGGCTTTCCTGATTATCCGAAGCAGCAACATTGCTCACCCGAATTTATCGCGATCAAGGGGAAGATCTCCTAGGCGAAATTGGAGAAAATCATTTTCACAACATTTTTGGATATATTTAATCTCTTCTTTTCTGTCTCCATCTTATACGTTCCTGACGGGAGACTATTCACGGGACTGTGCCTCTGCGCATGCGTCCATTGACGTTTACAAGCAGATAGCACCGCGAAACGTACTGGCTGGTCATTTCACTTGAAACCACCGAACGGCTTGGGTGTAGGAACAGTTGAAATTACTGCTAAGTATCTCACTTCCTTTACGTTAGAATTTCAAGCGAGTAATATTCGATCATTCTCTTTCGCCCATTTAGCTCTGTCGTTTAACTGTATCATAACACAGAACTGTATATCAATTACATATATAGCGGTGAAGTAACAAACGTTCCAAGGTGAATCATAAACAACCGAAGTGGCGTTTAATGCCACGCAATCCGACGAAAAAAAGAACAGTTTCTATTCCGAATAAGCGTCTATAATACTCGTTTCGAAAGCTCTCATTAAGGCCGGGTAGATAGTGACTGAACAGTTAAACGCCCCGAAAGTTTGCACTCGTAATTAGGTTTTACACAATTCCGAAAACGGCTGGGCGTACATATGTTACTCGAATGGGCATAACGATTAGAACAAAGAACCCCGCGATAGCTTTTCCCGGAATCCTATTCTCGATTGCGAAAGCACAGGAGGTGAAGTTGTAACATCTGTATGGAAAGTTGGCTGGCTGGGCGATATTGTCGATTACCCTAACCAAATAACGAAGTGTAATAAGCGGCATAGAAGCGAGATGGTTATGCGGCGAGTATTAGGGCAAGAAAGAGAAAGGAAAGCGGGGTTGTAGCACCACGGATACCTAGAGGAAAGCCTTATACATCGTAATGGAATGCCAGGTCCGTGGCTCTTACACTTATTGGGGGTTAGGTTGACATGCACGGACGTGACGGGGCGAAGCGACTGCGTATGCATATCCAGTGGAACGTGTTCGATATTATTATGGTCACCGATTGCGCAAATCCCAATACGCCAGTGCGAGGTTTGCGCCCACAAAACAACGAGGGCCTAGGAAAGTGCGCAAAGAGGCTCGCAAAGCAACACGAGGAAACGAAAAGCGGGAAGCGTGGCCGGGGCACCCGATGCGATTAGTCGGCTGGCCGTTCGTGCGTACGTGATGTGCGCACGCGCAATTTCACGCCACAGGTTCGTGCCTACATACCGAGCAACATTATGGACTTAGGCACCCGGGTGTTCGGAGTTTTCACGATCTCTTAACAAACTTTTATCGAGGGGACAACCTTGCCGCATTTACTTCGCGGAATGCTCGCAGGCGAACGAAAGTATTCTAAGGCTCTTCCCAATACCACGGTCACGCCGTTCGTACAGTTACCGTGGTGGCAACAAGGATAGAAGTTATTTTTACAAAGTTCAACGTAATTTGAAATGAAGATGCCGATGACCTCGCGGTACCATTCTCGTTTGTTCTCAGCGAATGTCCTACATTTCGTTAGCAATTTTTCTTTCGCGGCATACCGTCCCGACGGATCTCTCTTTTGTATTCAAACGTAGCGGTGTTTGCTTAAAAAGTGTATATAGTTTTTGCTCTACATCCTACCCTCGATCGAATGTCCCGAAATGCGTGCAACAGTTTGATGGGGGGGTCCTCGTTGGTTTCAGCATTCCGCGAAACCAGCGAACTAACGCGCGAAATATTCCCGCTGTGCCCGTTACACGCCTATAATTTATGATCCTATTGAGTCACGCGATGATCATTGTATGTATGTTAACGTAACACATTTATGCAAGTTCAATTATCAACAAACATGTGTACTTTTGTTGTAATCACCTATCCGCGAATGGTTTACAAGTATATACACAGTCTCGGTGATACCCGCAGGGGACGACTAATCGATGGATAATCATATGACACCCTGAAAAGGACGGTTTGAACGCGGGAACCAGCGAGTCCTTTTGTAGCGGGTTCGGCGAAGGCAGCACACTGGTTGGAAGTTGGAAGTTGGAAGTTGGAAGGTTCACAGACACTTCGGAGGTGACCGTCCTCTTGATACGCACCCTTAATAAATACGTTCCTGTAAGCCGCACTACTTTTCTACGGTACCCCCACCAATGCCCGTGAGTGTGTACGGGTTGGTGGACGGGGATTGGCCGAGCGGACGATTGGCGACGGTGGTGGGGAGCGATCACGTCACGAAGCGAGGCCGAGAAGCGACGAGGCGCATGTATCAATGCGCAATCGCATCGGGACAGTTCAGGGAGTCGGGGAGGTCCGTGGGTAAGGAATAAACAGAGTGAAGAGACCGCGGGAGAGACGGAGAGTGGGGAAAGAGAGAGAGACAGGGACAGAGAACGAACAGGCAGTGAGACGATCACGATGCACGGAGGCGAGCACAAGCGGCCAGGGGCACAGGGCTGAGGGCTGAGGGCTCGACAGGGCCTGGAATAACGTTCACGGGACGGCCGCGGGCCAGCCAGCAGCAATGGAACAGACGAAAACTCCCGCGTCCCGGCTACTCAGCACGAGCTGCATAGAGAATAAGGACGACTTGGAAGAGGTAACATAAATATTTGAAATAGTCACTGGATACGTATCGGGTGCGAGGGGCTCCGCCATTGTTGCGACGGTCGCGCACGTCGCTGACCGCGCGGCGCCACACGTCCACACCACGCGTCTTAGCGGCAACATTCGAATCGTTTACATAATTACGAGATTAATAGATGTCAGTTGCTGATGGATGGTGATCGCTTGAATTCGGGGAACGCACCGTAAAACCCTCAGCCGAGATATCACCATCCTGAGCAACGCAACAGTCACGTTTCGCGCTCTACGTTTCATAATGTCAATACAAAAGTATAAAATCTCCAAGTACTCTCAGATCTCCCGTGCTTGTTAACGTTTCTAAATAGTTTATGCGCCAAGAATTTCTTATCACGTTCTTCCCGCGAATGGTATTAAAATAAACTGTTGCTCCTGCTTTCAGAAATTCGAAAGATGTTATACAGTGCTCCAAAACCTGACTGCGGGACTGTCAGAGAAGGAAGCCCACGATACGCTGAACAATGCTGTGTGCAAGGACAAGACGCACGAGGAAGTTTCATTGGGATTGTTGGTTGTTATTCTGACGGATCCCCAAAGTGCTGCAAAAAGTTACAGGGACTTAACGTTAATTACGCGAGACGGCCTCGCGATTGTGTTAGGACATCTTAATCAATTAGTGCTTGAAAGATACCTACGATTGAACGACGTAACCAGAAGCCAGTTACTGTGGCTGCTTAGGGAGACGATAAGAACCAGTGTCGCTAGTGTGGATAACCTTTGTTTAAGTTTGTTAAGGCACGCAGCCGGCGGAGATATATCGCCGAGAAATTTGTTTTTAGTCGACGCGCTTTTAGACATATTTCAAGAGAACCGATCTTGGCTGGATAAGTTTCCTTTTCTAGTGGCGTCTATTGTTTACACCTATCTAAGATTAATAGAAGATCATAACGCACCTCATCTGTCTGGGCTGCGCCAAAAGGAAGTTACCTTCACCGTGTCGCTCATCAGAGAACGTATGGTCGATTGCTTAGTTATTGGAAGGTAAACGACGCTCGGAAACTACATTTAATATACCATTCGCAGCGATTATTCAGTTACGGCGAATGAAACGACACGCTTATTACTTTCAGGGATTTGGTGCGGTTATTGCAAAATGTGGCGAGAATAACGGAATTCGAAGCGCTATGGAAAGACATGCTTCTCAATCCGAAATCTCTGTGCCCGAATTTCAGTGGAATCCTTCAACTCTTACAAACTCGGACATCCAGAAGGTTTCTACAATCCAGACTCACGCCGGACATGGAGAGGAAGCTAGTTTTCTTAACGAGTCAAGTCCGTTTCGGTAACCACAAACGGTACCAGGATTGGTTCCAGAGGCAGTACCTGGCCACGCCCGAATCACAGTCGCTCAGATGCGATCTTATACGATTTATCGTTGGCGTGATTCATCCGACAAACGAGCTGTTATGTTCAGATATTATACCACGATGGGCGGTAATAGGATGGCTGTTCACCACTTGCACATCGACCGTAGCCGCGAGCAATGCTAAACTGGCTTTATTCTACGATTGGCTGTTTTTCGAACCAGAGAAAGATAATATAATGAACATCGAGCCTGCGATTCTTGTCATGCACAATTCTATGAGGTCCCATCCACCTGTCACTGCCACGTTACTAGATTTTTTATGCAGGGTAAGTCGATCGCAATAGCACGGAGCAATTCCTAGGTACGTCGTTCGGTGCCCGAGGCTATTTAAAACGTTCTGTTTTACAGATAATACCGCATTTTTATCCACCGTTAACGGAGAAAGTGAGAAACGGAATCTTCTCGTCGTTAAGGCAAATATTAGAGAAACGGGTTTTGCCGAGTCTTTATCCGTTATTCGACAGTCCCAAGCTAGACCGCGAGCTGAGGAGCAAAATAAGGGAGACATTTAAGGAATTTTGCTTACCACCCAATGCGGATCCTGGTAAATAAAATGCTGCATGGTTACTTCACAGTAGATTAGTGTAAAGTACTGCACCAACACTGGCATACTTCTGCACAAAAATATTGGAGTCGACGAAATGCGCATTAAGATTGATGTCTCATTTAACGTCACGTGTACATGTAGATATTTTACGAAGGCACATAGTGTATACGCATATATTGAACACATATTGTATAGAGAGAAACGAGAATAGATAAACATATGTACATGGTATATTAATTTTGGGTTCATACAGTATTGTTTTAACAAGTTAGTTCTCACCCAGTACAGCTTAAAATTCATCTTTTAATCTTCTCTTTTAACAGATTTCATTGTTCACACTTTCTTAAAGCTTACAGCACATTCAATGCTTACTAACTTTGGTTTTTGCATGATGTTTTTAAGCAGGAAATAAGGTTCCGATATATTCAGGTAAAATGGAGGAACTTAGTAAGGACCTTACACCAGGAGCTCCGCTGGAGAGTACGGGGAACGCTACCCCGGTTGAAAATAATCATGTAAGTCAAGACACAGAGCCGGCTTTCAGCGACGAAGAGGAGGAAATGCCATTAAGGTCAGCTCTTTTCACCATCGGGACATTGTCGCGATAAAATTGTCGCTAAATTACACGTACTGTTACAGGATAGTGACTAAGATCGAAGAGGAAGACGAAGAGGATGTCCCTTTAGCAAATGTGAAATTGAAAAACGAACAAAAGAATGCAAATTGTGTTATAAAGAAAGAAGATATCACGTCTCAGTTGAACTTAATTTTAGAGCCAGAGGAGTTAAGGGCGGCTGTGGAAAGCTTGCACAGTGAAACGGACAATGAAGTGAGGTGTCAGACAATGGAGAGGATAGTACAAATGGTTGTGGAGGATGAGATAGATGCAGAAACAATACCAGCATTGGCTTCTTGCATATCGACGATTTTGGCGTCGCAAATTACAACACAGATATTCCCGACCGACAATTTGAACGAAGAAGCCTTGACTGATAGTATAAGCACGCCGTTGTTCGTTATGTTTCGAAATCAGTTTCAATTGTGTAAAGAAGAGGACAATAGGCGGAAACTTTTAGCTCGGGTACTCGCGGAGATGCAGAGTATTCAGACAAGGATAGGTTATCTTCTGCTTTACTTCTTGAAAGTCTGGGGCAAAGAAGAGGAAAAACGAGAAGGCGAACCAAGGTTGGTAATGGAATACCGATTGCAGCAATACATATAGATAATAGCTTTTATTACATCACGCTCTTCTATTCTAGCAATGTATTAAACGACGTTAAAGCATCGGTATACAAAGACTTTTGCGCGCATCGTGAGAAGAAGCTGGATGCCTGCTTAGTGGCGGACTTAAAGGTATGCTGGTTCCTCGAAATTATAGATCGTAACACACTGCTAACAGTTTAGCCTAGTTGTCAGAGAGACAGATATATTTATGCGGCATGCATTGTTCTTTTTATAGCTCTGCCACGAAGACAACATATTCATGCTGTGTTATCTTGTGCCTGACGTATACATGGGATTCCAAAACGTGGCTCTAGGAAACGTTCAATTGTTGCATTTGGTTGTATCGACCGTCGACGCCTGCCAATTACAAGAATTGGTCTGCCAGATAATGCAGGGACACTTGAAGATGTTGAAAAAGGAGTCATTCACGTCACTGTTGACGGCCACTTTGAATTGGGAAACCTTCGAGCAATATTGCTTCTGGCAGCTGATTTTTGCTCATGACTTTCCGATCGATTACGTACTGCCTGTTTTACCCAAGCTGCAATTCCGCGATCACGCGGAAGCGCTTACATCGATACTGTTTATGCTTAAACAAGAGAAGTAAGTAGACCCGGGATTAAAGGGGACGCGGGATTAATAGTTTCCGGAATGATGCTTAACGTTTGTAATGATCTCTCCAACAGACCAACGTTGGAACTTCTGCGACAATTGCTCGCGCGACAAAACGTGGATGGGGACATGTTCGTTGTGGCAGCTTTGCGCTACTGGTGTCGCGATTACGAAGAGAAGCTCGGCGAGCTGCTCGCGAATCTTCTGAGCACACGTTATCCCGCTACTAGCCCGAACAAGCGAAAACGATCTGGCGGCAAGCACAATCAACAGCCTGGCCCACCTAGCGGCGAACAAGTGCTCGGTCATCTGGATCAATTGCGGCAGCATTGCACATCCTCCGCCGAGCTGCAGCTCTACCATTCCGAGGGGATGCAAAGGGCCCTGCAGCAAGCACAAGCGGCCAGCAGCGACTCGCTAAGGAAAAGTTACGGCGATCTGTTCGCCCTAGCGGAAGTGAACGAAGAGAACGAGCCTCCTCCGCCTCCGCCGACGAGCTCCGCGCGAAAGCACGCGGCGGCGTCGGCCGGAGGTGGGGGTGCCGGTGGCAAGGGAGGTCATAGGAAAACTGGTGCTAACACGAGGGAGAGGTCTAGTTCCAAAAGGCCGTTGCCTCGGTATCATCTAGACATTACGTCTAGTAGCGAGGTAAATATTTCACAATACTTGAAAGCGATTTGAAATGCAATTAGAAGGATACATCGCGGACTGGCCGAGTGTTTTTTTTTTATCTCTGTGCAATCGGTTTTAAGATACGTAGCAGCTGGTGTTTAAAATCGGCTACCGATAGACAGAAAATCCGTAGCTTCGGATCGTAATTCCTATTTGTTTAGTCGACGTGGACTGCTCTGTTATAATTTCATCTTTCTAACGTAGGAGGAAGACATTGGGAATTCAAAGCCACTGAAAAAGAGAAAAAAGTTTAATGCAGTGGGCTCCGACAGCGACTGACCACCCAGTGTCTTCAAATGTCACATGGACCACGTCACGTGTATGCAGCAAGCTAAACTAGCCTTAAGAATAGTAAGATAATATAGTGTACACATAGATTTATTTAGCGCGACTTGTAAATATAGTGTATATCGAGGGCGTGTATGCGAAACCATACCGATAAACGAGGATCTTGCACATATTTCGCAGCCACAGGTTATTACAGCAACGTTGCCAGATTCTGTTTCCATATTAATCATTCTTTTCTTTTTTTTGTTAATCGTTGTCGGACACATTCTAACGGGAAACGTATTTAGAATGTATGTGATATTTAAATATGAGGGGGCGGAAATTTCTAAACGCTGGTTAGAGCTTTTCTAGGTAAACGCGTGTGGCAGTTCGGGATCGCGGAGTCTTGGCTTCGAGACGCGAGGGGGATTTAGCGCGGCTCGTCTGTCAGATAAAGTTAACCGGGAGGCAAGACTAGTCATAAATTAAATTATGTCGAAAAGTATCGAATCTGGCAACGTTACGCGCGGAGTAATGGCGACACGAAGGACTTCGCTCCGTGATCAGTTTATTTCTAGGGAAAGAAACAATTCGCCGTCCGCGCAGAAGGATTGGTGGTCGGCGATAAGAGTAACATTGCGGGCACGATTGTGCTTAGTTTTTACCGATAATTTGTTTATTAATTTTGCGACTAGTAATACGGTATTAATTGACCCTATTGTCCAAATTTCTTTCTTTCTTTCAGTCTCGTTACGCGATTATTATCAATAAGAAGACTCTCGCGTCTCACACGTACAATTAGTTAACAAAGATGAAATGGTCACTTTTGTTGCCATAAACTGTGAACGCAAACTTTGTACGGAATCGTTGATAGCTTTTTTTTTATTAGGATTAAGGACCTTCTGCGGGTGAGCAAGGATGTATTGTGAACGTTCTCGCTCCGGCAAGAAGCGTACAGTTTTACGACCAAATGTATTTTACGTCTGTGCTTTAGCAAGCATAATCATTCTGAAAGGCGCAAGAATTTTTATATTTTGCACGATGGAAGGTTGTCTGTACTTTTTCTAAGGATCTTCTGTCCGAAAAAAAAAGAGTGCCGGATCTTTTTACGTTGCTACGATGAATATTTTATGCGAAGCGGTCGAATTGCCTGACATCGGACGAGCAAAGTGTACGATTTATTCCCTTATTTCAACTTTTAATCTAACGTCTACGATGTATTTACATTCACGAAGCGCGCAATTGTAACCTAACCTTTAAATTCACCCACTCAACTTGGAGAGGATCACGGTACACATACTGTTTCTGCCAAATCGTGTGAAATATTCTTTGCCGTATATATGACTTTTATCGCGTTGCTCCTGAAATGCGTTGATTTAACATAGGTTTCGAGGCACCTTCCAACGAGTGTAGAACCAGGCGTCACGTACACTTAAGTCCTAGAGAAAAAGAACGCAAGCGCGAGGAGTATCACCGTTCACCTCTGTACATTTCCTGTAAAATCGGTTACTTGTAAAACGTAAGTAGCTGCGTTATGTATTTTCTAGTTTGTACATACCAGAGAGAACGATAACGCGCGCGCGTTTGTGTGTGTGTGCGCGCGTGCGATTGTATGCATGTAAGTACTTTCTGATGCGTATGTGTGTGCCTGAGCCACAGCGTGCGCGGTACTTCTTTCGAATCCTAACGCGAAACTGTTTTCCACTACGAGAGTTTCTACTTCTGCACGTGCCCGATCTTATCGATCGAAGTGTACAGGCAATTGTGTCAAAGATAAAACCCGGAAACAAAGGATAGTATGAAAAATGTAAAGCCGCGGGCATTCTCGACCGAGAAGAGTGCCGGCGGTTTACGCGCACAGCGTATGTACCAACCATTTGTAATGGCGTATGAATAGAGTGTGATAGTCGATTGTTGTTATTAGGTCTTTTCTACTTGTACATAAAGTGCGGCGTTATGTGAAAAAGAGATATTTAAGGACGCGGCGGATGAGAGAGAATGTGTGCAAAAGGGCGAGCGTATGTATGTACGTGAGAGATAAAGAGAGAGCGAGAGAGACAAAGACACAGATTGATTAAAAAAAAAATGCGAAATTAACGATGCGCGGGGCAATACGAGAAATAAGACCTGTAAACATTTAATGTTTTTAACGATCTTGTACACACGAATATACATGTAAATACATGAATATATTGTATCGTAATGCGAGCATAAACATTTAATGTTTTTAACGATCTTGTACACACAGATACACGTAAATGTAAATACATCGAAAAATTACCAGAAGTAAAATTCTCGTGATTCCTGTTGTTCGTTTCTTCTTTCTCTACTTTATCCCTTGTTTTGTCTGCGTGCAAATTTTTCTTTAAACTAGGACTAGTGCACTACACGAGATGTAATTGATTATGTGCAATGTGAGCAACTGTTCTCTCGAGCATTCTTTTTTATTTTTAAGAGTCAAAGGTATTTGAGCATTTTTATTTAATTGCCTCGCCTTGTGAAAAGAATAAGGTGGTTGCTCGCCTACAGGCGCCCTGGGCTTAGGTTTAGGGAATACTTTGCGTACATAGGATAAACCAAACATCTTGCGGGGGTTTGTGCCACACGAACTGAAATATCGACTACGGGAAATTCAACGATTTTGTTGCACACTCTAGGTACGTCGAACAACGGTGACTCTTGGAACTATATTCGAGTCAATTACAGACGCCGGTAAAGTCAGTGAAAGTGCTCTTTCTCTCATCGCACTACAGACAACCCTGCTGGAACTGCCAGTTAGAACCGCATTAAAAATTTTTAAATCCGGATTGACGCGGTTTTCTTCCCGTAAATTGCAGATTGAACCAGATAAAATATTTTCTATCAGTTTCAAACCGAATATGCCTGCAAAAATCTTGATGGTATTTATATGTATTTCCTAGCACAATTTGTCATCGGTTCTGCTCGGATTTACACGAAGTAACTCGCATATTACTATAGTAAACTTCTTGAGTAACTTTATTCATTTTTTAAGCTGATTCTATCTGGAAATCGAGATCCAAATCAAAATGGAATCTATTGGTCTTTTCAAATTACTTTGCTACCCGTTCTTACACAAATTTGCATATCGTAAATGCATGTTCAAACACATATTTTTGAATGAAATCGACTCAAATTATTAGTTGTCTCTAACTAGAATCTAGAAGTGTAGATCAAAATTCATATGATACTCATAAATTTTTCCAAGCCATTTTAGTACCTGGTTTTATTTGTATTCGCGACACATTTATGGTCCCTTGACCGATTTATTCAGGTTATCAAGGAGGCGTGGAATAATCGTTACCGCTTATACCGTGAGCTGAGGTTTGATATAATTTTATTCTTAAACCTACTATATCAAACGCTTCCGCCGTACTAATCTTGCGTCGAAGTCTTGATCACGGAGCAAGCTGCCTCGTTATTTCGCGGCGCCAATCTTATGGGCGGTATTCTCAGTCGTTGCTTATTCTTAAGTTCGTCTTAAGCATGCTGCATCCTCTACTAGTCTACGAGGTTAGTCTGCTATTCTATCACAGTTTCCACACATTCTAACGCAATTTCAACATGGTTGCTACCTCGATTCCAAACCGTTTCTTAACATTATTCCTACTCTATTCCCACAAATTATTTCAATCATCGACGAAGGGGTCTATGTTCCCATTTCTTTTCCACGCGCAAAGTTAATTTTACAATCTTTGCATGTAAACTTTTTAAATTTTTTTTCGATTCTAAATACATGAAGTAAAGGTTAAATTGAAAACATAATTTAATTCTTTATTCGTTTTACATGAAATTATGTTGTAACACCTATCGTATTTTCTATAATACACGAGTCAGGTTATTAAAAATATTTTTCTTTATGTTATAGATAAAACTTGGGAATATTTCTCCGTGGACAGGAACTTGCAGTGTTACATTTTCATGGGGCGTCCAAATCCAGTGAAATCGGAATAGTCTGAAGATGATATTGGAAGATTTTGGCGTTCAACAAAGTTGCTAACCGGAATTTGACTCCCCGCGAAATCTCAACAAAGTTGCAAACCGAGTTTTTTTTTCTTGCGAACAGGCCAATGAATCCGATTCAATGCGAATATCCAGATCGATGGATGAAACAGGATATTTCAGGTCCAAAATTTATCAGTTTCTATCAGGAATTGCCATTTGTATAAACCCGGAAGGTTCGTCTCTGAAATTACGGATTAAAAATCTTACGGATTCAATCTGGAAATGCCACAAGCTCTTTCGAGTCTGTCATAGATATTCTCAACTCTAAACTAAAACGCCGAGATTGTTCGGATCAGGAAATGCTTGAAAATCCAGGTAGTACCGCATTGATCCAGATAGATCCAGTTCAAAATTCAATGCGTATCTAACTGGCAGTTCCAGCAGGGAAGGTATAGGATACATTTATCAGACACTGTAATTTTGTGGCATACGGTCGGAGGGCTCGCGAGTGTCCTTACCATTTTTGTGTCACACCCAACGGTATCGATTCAATCTAAAATAAGATTACAATGCTACGAGTGGTAAGAATACTGATCGAAATTATTTAAAATCTAAAACAATCTGAATGTTACGGCTCATTTTGCCCCTGCAATACCCTCAATTTTGCTCAACAATTTCTCTTGCAGATGCAGCACTTGAAAAGGGAACTGTTCTGAAATCCATTGCACGACTCTTGCACCTGCAAGAGAGCACGTTCTTTACGTTGCACCTGCAAACACGAAATTGTCCTCACACTTCACGACCCACAAATTGGGCATTCTAAACGTCCCACAAGCCAAAATAAACTTTTTTTTCCTACAAAAATCAAAATCTCGGTCCCGCAATTTCTTTTGCAGGTGCAGCGGGAAAATCTGCTTCTTTTGTAGTTACGAAATCCAAATTCCGTTTGCAACTTTGTTACGATTTCGTGGGGAAATTAAATAGGTACTTCTCATGACTACTTACCATGTTGTACCCCATCGTGGGGCGACTGATCAGTGCTCGAGGATTGCAAACTGTAAAGTGTGAAGATTGATATTTAGAGTGTGAAGTGTGACATTAAAGTGTGAATAGTGTTGTGACAGGTGCCATAAGTTATATAATCAGTTTCAGCTACTGTGAGAAATGTGAATAGGCAGTGCAAAAAGTGTAACGAATGTTATAGCAGCGTCAGTAGATAGAATCAATGACAAAAGTAGCATAAATAATGGAGAAGATTGCAATGCGATCCTGAAATAAGAAATTTGGAAAAGTAAGTAGAAGCAAATTGCAGAAAAATCTTTTATTTTCAATACGAAGTTGCTAAGGATCTAATACAGTCGACATAGTTCTATTTTCACAAACAAAATATATGCATTCTTGTAGGAAACATCGGTTCAAGAACTGTTATCATTACCTACTAGTTTGCAAATTAGTACCATCGTGACAAACTTGCACGTGCTTGTAAACGCTCAATCTTCAGAAGGAAATGTTACGTTACGCCTGTAAAGAGAGTTTCATCAGATCAGCTGAAATATCACAAAAATCCGAAATATTATGGAACGACGCTAAAATGTCCGCGTGCGTACTGCGTACACGAGAAAGAAGATCGCAGGCGAAGTGGGTTTCCGAAAGTAAACTGAACAATGACATTACTTTGAATTAAAAGTTCAAAGTCTTTTGTGTGTCAAAATTGAGAATACCAAACTACTTAGTAACATACAACAGATGAAATAGAAATATTCGCATTTTTGCTTATAAGCAAAATTTATTTATATTCCGGGAATGATATGAAGAAATACTATGGATTTATAAATACTACAGAAAGAAAGAAATTTAAGAGTCCGTAAGTTTAAAATACACGCCGGTAAAATTCAGCAAAATATAACTTTTCCAATTTCGGGACTAATCGGCTAATTAATTTCCAAGTATAACTGCAACACCGCAACGGAAAGTCACTTACCTGTTTTGAATCAGGCGTGAAATGGGGAGTTTCAGCAGACACTAGAGGCATCAACTATATTCTATCCCTTGCCACATCGTTAATGCTTTCTATAGATCACAGTTTATTAATCCGTGCAGTTTTCCAGTTTTCTTCTGATTTTATCACAAGTCTGATCATCGTTTAACTGTACCTGCCCTGTCCCCTAATCTCCATTAAACAGAGCATCGAATTACTTACCATCAAGACCGCGCCTATCCCTGAAAAGAATTCAGGCGATTGTCCAAGCAAATGCGAGAATCTCGATCGACACAAGGGGACGATTACTTTTAATTGATATATTTAAAATTAATGGTCATGGCCAGTTGCGTTTAGACAAATACACAAACACTGCTCCCACAGCGGATATATCTCGCGTTTACAGTGGCGTGATGACCGTCGTCAAACGCTTTCGAGCGAATTTCCTCGCGGCTCTCCCAATTGCTGCGCCGACGGGTCGGCTCACTGAGCGCTCAGGACGATCGAACCCTTTCGTAACGTTCGCGCGAAACGAGAACACGATGCACACACATTTACCCATCGCTCGCCTTCCTTTTATCGCTGTCGCGTAGCACTACGGGCTTTAAGGTATCGCATTGTGGCTCGAGGATGATTATAACTGCCCTTCGACTACAACTGCACGCTTCCGGGGGATGATTATAATCGCACACCGTCTCGAAAGGGCTCGATGCGCGCGACGGCTACGCCAGGCGTCGTCCGGCAAGACACGCTAAGAGGGACAGTGATTGCAAAAATTGTAAAAGTTTCGAAGGAAAAATTTCTTTTGCAACGAGAACATTGATAATTTCGTAGAGAGGCCTCCGGGATGAACTTCGTCGTCGTTCGTCAACTATCTTCTGAACTATCTCTGTCTCAGGCGTGTTGAACTCTATAATTAGGTACTTATCACGAAAAACCGTATCTAGCATCACCGTTTCATTCTTCTTCTTTTTTTTTTTTTTTTTTTTTTGTTCTGTCGGCAAGGCTTTCCCGGTCACTTGACGCTCATGCAAAAGTCGCTCGGTAAACGTCCCACGTTAACACGTCTCCTCGTTGTATACACGCGACAAAGAAAAAGTGTTCATCCTACCGTAATCACATCGGGCCACGCACACGCAACTCTAATATACATTACAGGGTCTCCTGCCACGCACAATGGGTTCTCGCCTTTCTCCTCTTCTGTCGTTCCTCTCTTCCACGTCTTCTCGTCCCTGCTTTCCCTTGAACGCGACTTTCTACCGTATAGTATAGACTCGTACGTAATATATACACAGCGGTAACAGTCTCTAGGTACCTAAGGCTGCTAAAAGTCTCACTTGTACGATCTCCCCCGAAAAAATGGGGGAGCGTGTTAAGAGTCCAGGGGGGGGGCTGGAGTCAAGGGGGGGGGGGGTGTCCGACGGTCGGGTGGTGGGAAGGGAGGGAAACGTGAACGTCTTTCACCGTGTATCTAGTAAATCACTTCGTATACAGTGGCTTTCTTGTCACCGGACCCGGTCACGATGTACTTGTCGTCGGCGGAAATATCGCAGCTCAACACCGACGAGGACTCTTTCGACTGCAACAAAAACATTAGCATGGGTTCCCACGTGGTCGGCTGCTTCGGTAACGGTAGCGGCAGCATTTATGTAACTATTTATGAGGGGATTGCGCCTTTTTGGGCCGAGAAATAGGTAATTCTTTGTGAATTTATTGTACGAAAACGGCGCTACAAATTAATTCGAGGTTTGGCAGACTGTTCTATTGTATCTTCAGTTATTGTTCTGAATTTTTGTGTGACAGTGAAAAAAAGGATGGCAGATATAGAGTGCTGACTGAGAGCGTTGAACAATTTGAGCGCAACATTTTTTATTTTTCTTAATGCATCTACTACCGCAGATAACCACATTCATATAGATTAAGAATCTCTTTTCCTTTTTGTGTGTTCAGGTGACCCTTACAGTACTTCCCATCAACGCCAGGACCACCCGATTATTTTATCAACGGTCTCTCTGTATCTGCCTTGTGTTTTTTTTCACTGTCGCACAAAAATTCAGAACAATTGTTCGAGATACAATAAAACAGCCTGCCGAACCTCAAATTAATTTATCGAACCGTTTTTGCACAAAAAATTCGCAAGGCGCAATCCCCTCTTAACTGTGCACAGAGCACTGGTGGCAGATTGAAAGTCCCCCGTGGCAATTAACGCCGTCAAGGATCACTGGGATCGATCCGAATCCGGGGTAGACGCTCACCTGGAATATCGAGGCGCCGTACGGGGTGCGCCAGGCGTTCAACAGATTGTCCTTGCCGGTGGAGACGAACCATTTGCCGCAGGAGGCGAAGCGCAACGACAGCACGCAGGACTCGTGAACGAGCAGGCAGTACTTGTCGGACTTGGATGCATGGAGCACCTCGACCTTGGAGTTCTCCATGCCCACCGCCAGCCACTCCCCCGTGGGGCAATAGCCCAGCGAGAATATCTGCGAGTTCAAGTCGTGCTGCTGCAATTGCCTGCCCTCCCTGAGGTCCCAGGAGCGGACGGTGTTGTCCAGCCCTCCCGTCCACAGTTTCGTCCCGTCCGCGGATATGTCGATGCAGGAGGCGCCGTCCGTGTGCCCTTGGAACTGCCGGATCAGGATCTCGTTGTGGAGATCCCACACGGCGATGTTACCGTCGCTGCAGCAGCTGAAGCAGACCTTCGAGTCCGGCGAGATGGCCAGCGCGTAGCAGGCGGGCGCGGAGGACGTCAGCTCCGCTTTGATCCGCGGCGTCGGGCTGGCCAGGTCCCAGATGATCAGCTGCCTCGCCTCGCCGCCGACTATCAGGGTTCTGCAGTCGGGCAGTAGCTTCACCGATCTGCCAACAATCCACACGGTCCCTTCTCTCATAATAATGTACATAGAGGGAAAGATCCTTGTCTTCGGGGATATGTAGAGGATATATAGATATTACGCAATTTTTTTTCTGCTCAAATTCACTCTAAGGGGGTGAGATTGTTCACTGAAAGCCGAGCTATTTTTTCATTTTGTCTTATTACTCGCGAAGAGTGGGATATAGAGAAAATGTTTCCCGACAAAAGTTACATCCTCGACTTAGGACTATTATTTGGCGAGTTAGAACAGAAAATCGGGAAGTAGTTGGATGTTCAGGGGCCAATTTCATCCCCTTAGAGTGAATTTGGGCAGCAAAAAAATGCGTAATACGTACCTATATATCCTCTACACAGCTTCAAAGTTTCGTAACTTTTTGAATTTCTGGGTTGGGATTCTTCCCTTGTTAGAACTTTGCAAATGGTACCCTTGGTGGTATATACACAGACACAGTACCTATTTAAAATAATCATCCTATCATGTAAAATAATTGAAAAAGAAAAACATTTTGACGCGATGTTTGAATCAATATCACTACCCCCACGCCCTTATACAAGATCCCAGAAGTAAAAGCGCTTTTGCACTTTCCAACATCGGCGATTTTCCATCCCTTAATTAAGTGACAACCTCCTGCGCTATATTCTCGCAGAGAATTTAATGGAAACGTTGGACGACATAAATTCTCGCACTAAACACGGCATGCTCGTCCGGAGTTACGGCACCGTCGGAAGACGCTATAAATTTCGCATCGGTGTCGGCGAGCGTGATCACCGTTCTAGATTCTAGACACTGACCTAATATAATTGTTGCGTTGAAGGCAGTCCAGCTGCGATACGGGCTTGATACTGCCACCGCCTTCGTGGCCGATGTCCCAGACTTTCACGCACCCTTTGCCGCCTGTGTAGACGTACTTGGTCGGATTCGAGATGGTAACGGCGCACACAACCTCGCCGTGAGTCAAGGTATTAATCTGACGCGCGTGACGTGGAATTCCCGGTCCTATCAGAGCGTCCGTGGGGAACGCCACGGGCTGCATTTCACCCTCGCCGTTCGCATGGAACGAGATTGCTCTGCGGTGAAATGTAAAACGTTAATGGCTTTGTCGTTGCGCGAGGCAACGGCTTCGATTACTTAAAAGCTTCGCGCCGGCTGCAAGTCGAGCAACAAACGCGCCACGTCTTTACTGAAATTAATGGCGTTACGAGTTAACGCTTCAAAGACGCGACAAAGCTCCGCCCGATCGGGCGCGGTTGATCGATGCTACCATCGATGGTAAGACCATCTTGGCCCTCCCCCGATCGGAGCTGACAATCAGTAACGGTTTATGTTAGTCGACGTTTACATACGTTTTACCACCGGGAACGTTGCTCATCCCGTTGGTCGGAGGTATCCTCACGTGACCATCAAAGCCGAGCTGCAAAAGTCAACGAGATCCATCAGTTTTTATATAAATGCTGGATGATCGGAGATAGACAGAGGTAGAGTGTGAGGTAGACACGTCTTCGCCGATTTAGGGCTACTCGGTTTTTACTCTACGTAAGCGCGTTAATTGATTAGCGAGTAATTGGTTTATGTTAGCGTGCTCGGCCCCTCGTTACGGTGATGTATGAAACTATTAAGGGCAACGTTATTTGTTGATATTCCCGATAGTATTCTATAACACAGATACACCTACGAGCTCTGATCTCGTCCGTATTCTGACGAAGATACTCGACGCCGCAGAGGCTGCAGGATGCACATTATATTCAGCGGTGCTTTGGACCAAAGGAATGCTCTACGATTGCCATTACACCGTTGTGCATAAATCTTCAGTGAAGAGGAATCGAATGATACCGTCGTTATTCTAAGAATCAGATGGAGTCGCCTTCAGAAACGGGTCCACAGTTTCAAGCTTGCTAACAAGGGAAACAGATGGCAAGCTTACTCTATACTAGGATTTAGAATAACATTTAAATGACGTTAAGTGTAATCATGCCCATTTTCCAAGCTCCACCATCTGATCACAGATTCCCATTTAAAAGACAAGATCTTTCCAACGATGTACAGCAATCCCGATATGCTCCACGATCCAACACCATCCTACGGGCTCTATCTTTTCGCGACTAGCTAGCTCGCTTCACTCGCGTATTATCAAACGTCGAGTTGCACCGTGCCTTGCAGAGATATAGCGACTAACCTGGGACCCACTTAACTGCTGCATAAAACGATATCCCTAAGGGTACAAGTCATTAAATAGATTCTTTATCCCCTATTACAGTGCTGCGCTAGTTTAGTCACATTCACAGACACCACAGAATCTTAGAGTCCTCACATCCAAAAAGTGTACAAATCACATTCTTGGGGGTCACGATTTGAACCTTTCTAATTTCTGCCTGAGAGCGACCAATCGGTTCCGAACCCTTTGCTAATTCTGTAGCTACGCTTTCTGTACTTTATGAAAAATCCCCGCCTCTTTCACTCCAGTTTTTTCAGTCTGGATGCGCAGGCGTTGAAGAGAAAAAGTCGTCGTTTCTAGGAAAGTGCAACGCGCGTGTAAAAGTTCATTGGTAAAACACATTTCAAAGTGGAACTATTGCGTGAAAGGCGTTATCAGAACAATGAAAGTGAATAAAACAATAGTTACTTAAAATACTAGTTTACTCTGTTCCGTCTTTTTGCTTTTTCAAAGACAATTACATCGCGTTTCAATTTTTAATATAAAACTATTTTTAAAGGAAAGCCGTCTACTTAAATTAAAAAAAAAATCAGAATGCCAAGTAAAGGAAAGAACAGATAAAAAATTAAAAAAAAAAAACTAAAAAACTGTCACCAATATCGTGATGTTGTAAAAAGTACAACGTGCGTGTAAGCATGTTACAAAGGTTAACCAGGTTTACACGCGGGACAACTCCGCAAGGCGGTGCAACTCGTCTTCACCAGCCAACAGCTGACTAGCATTTAACTAGCTTTTAACCAGCGCGGGTGGTAACTGTATATCGCGGCTCGCGAATGTATACCGCGGCTGCTCCCTAGCGGAAAAGTGGCCAACAACGAAAAGTACCATCGAAGTCCTGGCGTATGGCAAGTTGCTGTACGGCGAAGACGATTGTGGCGGCTCATTGCCGCGGGACGGCAAACCCTGATAGCCCTGCGGTGGCGTTAGCTGCGACGATGGCGGATGATAGACTCGCGATGCCAAGGGCCCAGGGATTCCGCCCATAGTTGGCGTACAGCTGCGCGACCCCCTCGCCGCCGCCACAGGTGTACCCGGCTTGTCGATCTGGGGAGGTTCGTTCGACGCCGCCGGTTTATTATCGGGCGCAATCAGAGAAAGGAATTGTAAATTTCACGGTCGAGTTTACACGAAAGCAACGAGACGTATCGATCCTCGCCTAGAACGCGATCGTGAGGCGCGTGCTTCCGGTTCAGCGATTTACCAGAGGAACAAGGCACCAAGGGTTGGTTGGGCGGGTGGGAGATAGCGTAGAGAGGGGAGGGGTGGTTGGTAGCGTGAGGGAGGGCAGGGTCGAAACGATTCCACCCGACAGTTCCCGTGCAAATTGACTTATCCGTAACTCGGCGGGACAAATTTTCACGATGCCGCGCTGGCGTACGCTAAAAAGGGGGCGTCCAAGTATCTCGATTGTTTTCGAAGCCGCGGGGGGAAATTAGATCCCAATACTCCGCCATGGAACGGCGTGATAATGCTGCCGCAGGTATTAACACTTTCATGGTCCAGTGTTCCCCTATTTTACGTCACGCGTTCATTGAAATGGAGCAGCCTCTTTCCCGCGTCTTCGAAAATCCACGAGAACGTCGAGGTCTTCCGCTTTTGGGCGTCTCGCCGTGGACGCGAGCTTGGGATTAGTTTCGATTTTATTAAAAGATATAGAAGCAGAGGCAGAATGTACTGACAGGCAGAGATGGGAAGGAACCGGACCGATTAGGCGCCGAACAAGCTTGCTATCCGCGAGATCTTACATCTTTACTTTTCAGAGACGGTGTGCTACGAGCAGAGGAGCTTCCGCTCCGCGAGGGTGGCCTGTCTTTTACGGATGTGGAGCCAGCGCCGGAAGTCGGTCCCGCGTGTCCCGGAGCACTCAGCTTCTCCAGGGTACCGTTCTCGCGTGGATCCGAGTGTTCGCCGTTCGCGTGGGGTGACGACGCCTCCTTTTCGTGGCAAACAAGAGAACATTTCTATGAGAGACCATAGGATCTAACCGTCTTTCTCGCGCGTATGGCGGTACAAAAGGGATTCGAGATTTCAGAAGCCCCAAAATCTCTGAAAAGAAGAAGAAAGGATCGCTTTAACGCGGATCCGCAAACCAACTCTCACAAAAGAGCCACTGTAATCCAATGAATGGAATATTCGTAAATTCTTTGATAACACTGGTTTGCAGAGCCGCGTATAAAACAGCTGTTACCCTAGAGTGCTTAGATCACTATTTAGTAGGTATCTATGAACTACGAATGAAAGAAAGGCAGAATGAATGAGAGCGATTAAACCAACAACTGTATACGTCGAATTCATAGGAACTTGAAAGAAAGTCAGTGGAACAAGTCAAACCAAAATGTACGTATGTAAAGAGTCATCCAAGAAACCGCCTATTTTTGGGCCCACGATTTTGAACTTAAATTTTCAAAATTCACAAAAAAAAATCAAAGTCAAGAAATATAAATGTCTGTGTAGTGGCTGCTTTTTTAATATATCGACCACCATATTGAATCGGCCATTGTGAATTTTGAAAATCAAAGTTCAAATTCGTTGTTAGCAGTCAGCGATACCTCTGGGAACTGACATAAAAGTCCGTACCTACATCACAGCGTATGGGCTGACGCGTTAACCAATTTTCACATCTTTCACCTCCCATTCACCTCTCAGAAACTAATTGTCACCTCAGCTTAAAAATTTCGTGTGATTGATGTCTCATCATAAGGTACCGTTGGCATAAAATTCAGTTCCAAAAACATGGGACCAAAAACAGACGAAACGAGGACTCATTTTTGGGTCACTCTTTGCGTTCCAAGAAACTTCCCAAATTACATTCTATTCTCTCGCGGCTTCAAAAAAATTCTCCGTCCCCGTAATTTTGTAATGAAATCAGGAGCCAATGAGGAGAACCATCTCAAGGAGAGTTCACGCTGTGAACCATCTAAAATCTAAAGAATAAAATAAATAAAATAAATCAAAGGCCCAGGTGATTTAGACACAGACTTCATATCAATTTCGAGACCTCTGAAAATGTCTACTGACTACCGACCGATGCGCAGGCATCGTTTTAACCTCGGAGTTAGGAGACCAAAGAAGGCTCCTCGATCTTTCATCGCCAGCTCGTGCGGGACTTAACGAATACATGGGCGTTAAAAATATAATATCGAATTAAATCTGAAGGATGAACTGACCTCGTTCGCGACATCCACCACCAAGTCCTGGTCGCTCTTTTCCCCGTCGCTCTCCTGAAAGAAAATCACGGCTCTGTAGTACACAGAATGTGAGAAGAGGCAACGGGATATCGTTGCGAAATCGCGCGACGCTCGGCATTTAATACAAACGCTTGCTTCGCCTCCCGTCGTCCGCGTAACAATTCCTACCATGTATCGGGCAGATGCATTAACGATCGTCGCGGTACATATTTCCGCGGAAAGCCCGGCGAGCGGGCGAAGAGGAGGGCTCGACCTATATTCCAGGCGCGTCAGACCGGCAGATGCATCTTCAGAGACATATTATTAATCTTGACACTCGCGCATCGATCACTCGGAACCTTTCTGATTGCGCTGGCAACTTAATGGCCAGCCTGTTCGACGTGTGCAAACGCGCCAGATACAGAGGGGGCCCCGCGTTTTGCCGCATTGCCAGCCAGCCGCGCCGCGCCGGGGCAATTGTAAAATCGCGGCCCGCTCTCGCGGCATTTTTCCAGGCGAGATTGCACGCGTTGGTCACGGCACGCCACGCGGAGCGTGTGAAATTCGGTCGTTTGTCGATACCGGGGGTCTCTCCGGTCGTCGCGGTTGCATCATCCTTCGCAATCCTTAAGCTGCCTGCTTTCATTTGTCCTGGTAATTATGTGCTTTCTTACCGTACAACGCTAATGCAACTATTACGTCCAAAACGGAGGCGCCTCTCTCTTCTGTACGCACATATGTAAATGAGCATCTTAATCTTCTGAATGCAAATGTTACTCGAATAAGTGTCAAGGAGCTTGGTTTAATTCCGCGATCTAATTACATTCGATGGCTCGAATTGTCTAAATCATGAAATTAAATATAGTTACTTTATTTCCGCACTAACTTCCGCACTAACTAACTTCACCGAAGGTTAGGGTAAGTTGGTTTAGATATATTTCGCGGGGAACAGCGATTACTGTACAACCAGGGTACACGTATGCACGTTGTTCCACGTGAAGCGATAAACAACGTCGAACACCGGGGAATGGTAAATAACGCGGCTTGGCTAGGAAAGTGCAATTTGTAATTCACGTATCTTTCATCGTTTATTTACCAGTTATCGCTCAGTTTCTCTACAAGCCGCTTGTTCCCGGCTGCGACCAGCCCCTCGGTACGTGGCGTGTAACGAGCTCAAAGCAGGGCACACGGGAGCGGGTAACTTATACGCGCGAAGCGTTCCAAGTGCCAGCGCGGCGAGCCCGCCGGAACCGCTTAAAACTTCGCTCTCGCCTTTCCCGCCTCTAAATGCAAGGCAGCCCTGGACCCCTCGTCAATACTTCAGACGATCGATCTATCACGCGGAGCGAGGTAAGAAATGTCGCAAAATAGCCCGAATGTGTTGCGAGTAAATTTGAAACTGACCTCTGACGGTCTTCAGTTTCTTCTGTAAGTTGAAACTATCTACACTCACACTCTCGTATCCAGTAGAATTGTAGATTACAATGTTCGCGAGGACAGGCCCGTTGGCGAGAGACTGATCCAAGGGTAGATTCGGTAGCAAGGTAATTCGCAGTTGAAAAAGAACCCGCAAACACGACGTAGTACGCTCGTAAAGTTTTCGCGCAATAAATTTATCATCGCATTAACATTCCTGGCGTGATACGGGCGCGCTTAACCGAACTATAAATAAGAACCGGGGAAGAAGGAAGAATTATGCATCAAGGGGCATTTAATTTTCACGGAAACTTCGCGGCGAAGCTACTCACGCGAGCCCCGCGTAAACGGGGCACATTTTGTAAGAATTTAAAACACCGCGGGGTCGTATCATTCTTCTTTAACACTGGCAACGGGACGTCCCGATTTTATCGCCGGGCAACGATCGCCCGTTAGAAAATATACACGCGCTCAATTCATTCCTAATTCTTCATCCGCGCCGAAACTCTGCATAATCTTAATCAGCTTACGAACGAACTCCCACGCTAATTACACATTCCTTTTTCCAAGTGCGAGGGCTGCAAACACGTCATTTCCCGCTCGATCTCGGCCGGGACAGGAGGACGCGGCCGAAAGAAGACAGATTGGGTGCCGCGGGACGATTAATAATTCAACAACGTCTGCTGGTTTATATCCTAATTATCGTGGAGCAGGTAGTGGCGGGTTCTTTGCACTGCTCCCCCACCCCGAGCATCTCGCCACGCACACCACCGCTTGAAAACGTGCCACGCGATAGTATTGCCCTTCTAATGACGTAATATCGTGTACAACGCCCATCCATCCATTACGCGTCTGTTGGGCCACGTAAATGCGACGTTCGTGGCGAAGGTAATCGCGTGTGTGCATCGTTCACCGACGAGAAGAAACCACCTGTGTGCGTCCCTGGTCAGGAATGATTTAGGAAAACCGTGGGCGAGAAGCTTGAGATCGCTACTGGCCCGCGCTGCACTCGGATGCTTGCGTTTTAAACGCGTCGGCTGAAGGGGCAGACAGGGGATCCCGGTGACTCGGTATTTGCGTATAGAACGATTCGTAATGGCGGAGAAATTAATGCACTTCGCTACGGAACGTGGAGGCGGAGGGGTACGGAGGGGGATTAGGTGCATTGGTTCTGAAAGTAGAGGGTGACCGTCGAATGTGAGGGAATCGGGGGCAACTTTCGTAATGTAATCACGACGAGGGGATCATTGGAGGCGGCGCGGTTATAGGAAAATTGGCGCGACTTGCTTACAGGAAAATTTGCGGCTTGGGAATTAGTTCGGCCAGTCGTTGTCGCGGGCGAAACGGGGGCGGACTTGCGACGGAGTTCGGCTGTACTCGTAGGGAAATTAGTGCGACTTGCGGTGGCGGGAGTTGCGATCACGGGTCGGAGCTGGTACCGAGCTGCGGTCGAAGAAAAATTAGCCGTGACTAACGCGATTCCCCGCGGAACGTGCGAAGGTTGGACGCGGCGTGGGCTGGCTGGGATCCGCGTGTAGGGACAGGAGCCTGCAACGGAAATTGATTCGCGGAGAGTTGACGAATGGTCTGGCGGAGCTGGTCGCGCAGGTCCGTGTCGCATGCCCGAGGAGAGGAAAAGAATGCTCGGCGGTTCATACGGTTCTAAATCAGCCTGCTTCCCAGAATTGTTAGGCGACAATGGATGTGAACAGCTTTTAAAGTAGAAAAGAGTGAATACAACAGCCCCGTCCTACGAACCCGTCAGCTATGCAAAGCAGATCCAGTTCCAAACAATGACTGCCAGCCAGGTAACGAAAGTTCACGAGATTCCAGCGTGGACGGGCGAGTGTCTTTCGACTTCGAGGCTCGTCTGTCTGGTGACGAGGCGAGGCTGAGCCCAGACGCGGTGGTTTCAACGATCCTGAGAAGGACCCGCAACCCCCCCCCCCCCCTAGGAACGCCGGCGAAGAGTTGCTACAAGGTATAATCAGAAGGGAGGGCGACACGGACGTGGATGTTGAATCAACGACGGTGCCGCTGGCCGTGGCTAAATCGGCCAGCAGCTCGGCGTGACGTTTCAGAGTCGGAACGGTGATTCCGTCGCGATCCATTTCCGACAGGAGCAGAGTGGTGCTTCGAGCTGCTGGGGACACGCAATAAATTTGTGTACGGGACGATGAGCCTGTGTAAATAGAAGCCAGTGTGGTGGTATTGATTTCAGTGGTATTACTCGGCTGGTGGAGGGCGCTCAAGGATGGAGGAAGGTGGTCGACGAGAGGCAGGATATAGCAGAAACGGAGCGTAGGAGGAACGAGGACGAGAGCAAAGAGGCCGCGGAACAGGAGGGGCGTAGCGGGAGAGAAGGAGGAGACGTTGAAACACCGAAGCAGCAGAAGAAGGAGTCGGAGGGTGTCTTCCACCCCTTAACCTGCTCGTTCTAGCGTTAAATATGATACAAATGTTATCATCCCTTCTATTCTGTTCCCCTCCCCCCTCCCCCCCCACCCGGCCCGCCCTTCCACCCCCGCGTGACACGAACCACCAGCGACTATGCTTCTCCTCCTCTCACTTTTACCACCCCCTCTGTCCACTTCCATCTCTTTCCCCCCAGTCCTTCTCGCCCTCTATTTCCTTTCTTTATCGTTTCCCTTCGCTCCGGCGAGAGTCTCGCAGTCCGACCCGAGCCGCTTTCTCCGTCGGCTTCTTCCCTCGTTTAACCCAGCATAGCGGGGGATGACGGTATTAAGGGCAGCTCTATTATTCGACCACCCAACCACTCGACTCTTCGTCTCGAGAATCCTCGAATCCTTTTTTCCCTTCCTCCCCAATCTCCCTTCCCCACCTACCCTTCCACAGCCCACCCTTCCGCGCCGCTGTCTCTTTCACCCCTGTCCCATCCTCCCTTCCCCTCTTACGTATACAATGTTCCGCGTAGTTTTCCCTTGCGCTGCCCATCTCCCCCCCCCCCCTCTTCCTCCCACTCCTCGTAACCTCTTCTCCTTTCGGGACCACTGTAAACAAACGCACGAGCGCAAAAGAAGAATCGAAGGTTTTCCACCCGACCATTCTCCCCCGTTCGTTTCTTTTCTACTACTCCATCCCCCCTACCCCCACCCCCTTCACGTTGTTCGCTGACTTTAGCGAAGTTAAGCGGTCGTCCCGTGGAACCGATGTGACCATTTCTTCCAGGGAGAGTAAAATCGTCTCGATGAGCGGCGGACACGCGGTGATTAGGCTTTGCTAAGGGAGGATATTTTTCAGCGGAGATTCGTGGTATTTTGAGATTCCATTAGTGAGTTTCTAGCAGAGATGCGCAAAAGTTTTATTTAAATAAAGTCTCGAATAACGAATAAATGTTAACAAAATTATTCGTCATGCGTCGAAGAAAGTTAACTCGGGTTAACAAACGAGTGATGAACAATTTTTTTTAACTTTTATTTGTTATTCGACATTTTATCTAAATAATAATTCTGGTCATCTCTGGTTTCTAGCCTGGAGAATGTATTGCGAACGGGATTCCTAAATGTTACACATGCAATTTTTAATACATAAGAATTGCGCGCTGTATATACGTACCCAGAGATCAATAATATTATGGACACCAGTTTCGTCGTATAAATATCTTTCTAGTGCTTAGTACCTATCTTCCATAAATTCAGCGATCGAGAACCCAAGCGGATTTTTTAAATTTCCAGACAAGTTTCTGCGCAGGTAGCCCAGGATTGCCTTCCCCTCAGGTTCTCTCCCCCAGGCTCGAGTCTTAAGGAAACGCGGGAGAGCAAAACAAGCGACGTAAAGTTTTCCAACGGTCGACCATTCTTTCTCCTATCTTTGCATTTACTCGCGTTAACTTGGGCGAAAGTTCAGGGGCCGACTTGTCTTTAAAATACCACCGTCACATCGTCCCGTCGATTCTCCTACGAGCTACTTACATAATACCAGCCGTGGTTATCGTGCCAAAACGATGATATATAATTTAAAATGTCGATTAACGAAATAACGGAGCCCACAACTCAGTGACACCACGTTCAAACTGTTATCATACGAAGCATCGATGCCTAGCGCGAGGAGCTGAACCTGTATTTTCCCCGACCTCGTTCTCCTCTGTCAAGTAACCGCGTTCTTCGTCGGGCATAATACTCTGTTTGCATATTCAGGTATCGCTGATATTTCTCCGTATCTACTTTGAGCGACTGCTGCTCGGCAGGAGAGTCAATTAAATTTGATGACACAGTGATGTTCCTCGTAACGCGCTATAACGCGATCCTTACAGTCCTCTATAAACCGTGTTTACTTTATAATCTACTAAAAGATCACCATTGTGATCCACGAAGTGTCCATTACGTACGCGATATTACATTCGCATTCAGAATACGAAGTGTAGGTACATGTTAAACCCGGTTCACTGTTAATTAAACGAATCCCCATTGTACAACGTATCGCAAGTGAAAGGCGTGACAATGTTTCACAAAATTTACATCGCGCGATAAGCGTGCCAACGTATTCCCAGCATAATCGTTCGCGTGACCGTAGATTTCTCACTTATCTCTTCCACCTCGATCGGACCGCGATCGATCCGCGCCCGTCGTATAATTACGGCCACCCTCGAGATGGCCAAGTGGCATCCCTCCCACGGGGTCAATCCTGAACCCTCCGCGGAACCACTTTACCACGGTACTTAATAATACCGCAGCCCCGGATGCGTTCCACCGGCGAAATTAAAAGAGAAACGTTCCAAAGGTAACCGAGATCGATAAGTTGCACCGCGTCTCTTTATGCCCCCGGCACAGCGAGAGCTGGGGGACCGGTGGGGGGGGGGAGGGGTGGGAGTCGCGCGGGGGTGGGAGCGGTAAGCATCGGTCGCGCAACTTTTACGAGACAACTGCTTTTATATCTCACAGAGGAGAGCGGCGCGGCGGCTGGGAACGTATTAAAGCGATTATCTCGGGTGAAGGAGATCCACTCTGGGAGAGGGCTGAAAAAGGGAGGTGAACGGGGTAAAAACCGACGTTGACGAAAGCACGAAAACGTCGGGGTGTCGCGTTATCGTCGGTGAAAAAGGACGCCGCCCTCGGACAATGCCAGCGACGAGCCGGCGCTCCGAGGGAGGGGACGAAAGGAATAGCAGCTCTAAGTGTCGTAATGGAGACCGCGATCGATAGTTCGTAAAACGATGGAATTTAACTATCCGCGGGCGGATAGAAAGCAACCGCGGGAGGGTGGGCGTGGAGTGATGCACCCGCTCCAACGTGTCGTACTCTGCAAAATGGATTTTTAAGGGGGAGAAAAATGTAATACGCATCTGAAAAGGGACTGCTGTATGCTCGCGTTAAAAAGATACCCCCGGAGCTGCGGGGCGCGCAGAGATGGAACGATAATATGCAGGGGGAACTTTCTCGTTCACGGATTCCTGTATCCACCGGCAGATATGCTCTTAGCCACTTTTACCGTCCGTGCGCCAAAAAATTGGCGTACACGCGGTTTCGAGTCCGACGGTCGACAGCCATTCCCTAAATGGCAAAGGTGCGCGGCGGGACGGCCGGGGGAAACTGGGGCCCGAGCGGACAGTAAACTGGAATGCAGTGTGTAGAAACTGAAGCGGCGAAGTGATATCTCAGAATTAGAAAAATACGTCCATCCGTTCGAGTTACCGAACGCTTGCTTAACTTTCCACTTGCCCCAATTTAGACGAGCCCCGTCGCTTCGTTTCTCCCCCAAACGATTCGGGGCGCGCAGTTTCTCGCGGGGGAAAAAAGTTTTATTAAACAAAGAGCCGACGCTCCGTGCTTTTCAGAAAGCAGAGGGCAAAGAAATTTCGCGCGTCCAGACCCGCTGGCCGTCGGCAGCCTCGATGGACCCGCGTCGCGCGCGAAACGAAAAATTCACCTTGCACTTCCCGACCCCCGAGTTGCGAGAAAGCTGATATTCCTTCTTTTTTTTTTTCATCCCTCCTCCCCTGTTGTGTCTGTTTCCCATCCCCCCACGCCTCCCCCCCCCCTCCTGCCGCTGGTGTTCCCTTCGCGAGCAACGACGAGCGGCAAAAACGTATTAAAGCGTTTTTCCAGCGGACGAGAAAAGCAGGCGGAGTGGAAGGGTTGGTACGCGCGAACGGAGACAGAGAAACGGAAGAAAGAGGTAGACGTTGACGGGTAACGGGGAGCCTGGGAAGTTGAGTTGGCTCCGGGAAAAATGGTCGTAGGACAGCACGAGAAAATAAAGGGGAAAACGGTTCGTATGAAAATGTAATTAGGGGAAGCGTGGAAGCTCGGCTCATTGCGGCCTCGAC
Source organism: Andrena dorsata (assembly GCA_929108735.1). Lineage (NCBI taxonomy): Eukaryota > Metazoa > Arthropoda > Insecta > Hymenoptera > Andrenidae > Andrena > Andrena dorsata. The sequence goes on along the minus strand of OV815488.1, from coordinate 75,604,051 downwards.
CCTTTTACTTCGCCACCTTCTCTTTCACTCGTATCTTCCACTTCCACCCACTCGCTCTTACCCTTTATCGCCCCGTCTCTTCCTCGGCTTCTACCGTCGCGCGATTCCTCCCCCGATATAATTCCCTAACCGCTCGGCGTTCGACGATCGCGGGATCCGCCGCCGCCGCGAACCCCAACATGCAAATCTGATTAATGTATGCAGCGTTCCCGCATATTTTCGTAGCGTTCTGTCAACCATTCGGCAGCGCACCGATATATAGAACACTATCCGCGGCCCATATTTAAATCCTCCACCTTAACGCTTCCGTCATTCGGATCCCCGAGCTTAATCCACATCGGACAACAACCCTGCCCGATTTCTTTACGGCGCGCGTAACTCTCCTTCGCCGAGCATCCTCGCCAACAGACTCTCCCCGCGGGATCCAGCAAATTTCCCTGAAATTTCTGTCGAACCCCGGAGAGAATACCACGCGGCCCTCGCAACAATCGACTTGCTCCTGTACGATTCATAAAATCCGCGCAATCTCCTTCTTCCTTTCGACGGAACGCAGCCCAGCGTCACGCCGTAAAACCTACCCCTCCGCGCGAGGACGCCGCGACTCTGCACAAACCGCTCGAAAAGAACGCACCCCCGCACCCCCGCTCCCCCCCTCCTCCCTCCACGGTGCACATGTTTATTCCCGTCGTGCATCGTTATCGGATTATTGGCCATGTTTCCCGGAGCCGCCGGGTTTGTTATTCCATTTCTTTCAATAACAGACGCGCGGCCGCGGCCGCGCGCACGACTGCAATTTGCATTTCATTACGTCCGCCAAGTCACCGGGAACTTTTATCATCGGTTTACTTTGGGGGCGGTACATTTACCTTCGCGGCCCGCCGGCCGGGGAATTATTATTCGCGGCATCGGGGAACTCGCAAGTTTTCTGCGTCTCTATGCTTTACACGTGTAAACGGGGGAGGGGGGGGGGGGGGTTGGGGCGAGGGCGCAGGAAGCACGGCGACGGCGGAACGGACGAGACTGCGACACGACGGGAAAAGGTTTCGCCCGGGAAGTGTCTTTGCAATTTAACTTTTACGCCGCGCCCTGTCATTTCTATCCGGGCTCCTCGCGTCGCGCCGAATGCAACCCCTCCGTTCGGTTTCGCCTTGAACCGCCCCTGCTGATCCGCGTTGCTCGCATTAGGCGCGTCTGCGCCCCGGATGACGGATAAGTTGCTGGAATTGCTTCATGCTTGGATCTTTTTTTACCCGTGCAGACCGGTGTTCTTCGACGGGGGATTCAGATAGAAGTGTTGGAGGTGCTCGAGAATGAGACGTCTGTGTTAAATTTAGTATTAGATTGATGATAGTAGGGGATAATAGGACTGCGTTATAGGCGGATGATATTTAGCGTCGCAGGTATGGATGAGTGCCCTCTGTTTCAGCCCTTTGAGCTGAAGACAAGGGGCGCAGCGTCGGGGTGGGTAAACTGTACGGCGGATATAGTCCTCCAATACCCTCGAACCATGAAAATCTTCTATGTCAACTGAAATATACTGCGACGGACAATATCAGAAACTGTTGGAACGTAGGGAGAGGAAGATTCGACTGATTAGATCACTCTGATCGAGACTTCCCCAAGCGACTCGAAAACTTTCAATCTAAATCTAATATTCGAGCAATGTCACCTGCGATAATTAATCCACTTATTCCTCTTTTTGCTGATTTCCGACGACGCTGCCCCGCAGGTGGTAAATGAAATTCGAGAACGGTCGCCGATAGTTGCGGCTGGTGGCCGCGGGCAATGAGATACACGGAGAAAAGAGAGAAGGCAGGGCACGGAGAGTAAGAGAATAGCGAGAAGCTACTCGCTTGCATTTGCGCTCGCAATTTCGAGAGATACATGCACACATTCCCGGCGTATCTGTGGCGCGCGGAAATTTACGGGCTTCTTCGACCATTCTTGCCGCGGGGAATCGCATTTGTTCCGAAAGCCCGCGGACGTTTTACTTTCCCGCGTGTTGCCGCCCACGCTCAATTAGACCGCGTATTAAAGCGCCGAGAATTCCAGCGATTAACCGTACGAAATAAATACCTTCCTCTTTCGCTTTTTTTCTACAACTGCCCCGAGCAATTATGGGGATCGGTTCTTCAAATAGCCGCACGCTTCCGCCAACCGTCGAATATCTTTACAAGTCGCTCGATACTACGAAACATCCATGCTTCAAAGATTTTAAGCAAACTCGCCCGTTCGTGCGAGTTTGAACGTAAGTAAAGCCACAAGGGTAGAGGGTTTTCATTCCATAGTAACTTACGGTTAACTGGTACAAATGTTTGAATGCGATAGCATTGTCAAGCGTGAAAGTACAATGCAGCTTCGATACGAGGTTAGTAACTATATTGAAGATAATGTCGGGTGAGATGAAGACCACTGTTCTGAAACTGGAGTTACTGACTCGTCTCTGCGGGAGATCGTCGCACATTCTTCCGTGAAATTTAATGATGTAGGCGGCGGTCGTTTCGAACATCAGGCTCGGGGAGAAAGAAATCGTCGGTGGCCTAGATAGCTTAATTGATACAGCGGCGGGCCGACGAGCGAAAGATCTGGGCTCGAATCCGAGCCGACCGATTCCTTTACCTTTTAATATCGTTGCCGCTAATTCTTACATCTTTTTTCAAGAAGAAGCTGAAAACCAAGAAACTGATCCGAAGGGCAACGACGAATATCACCTGGAATATCGCAGAGTGAATCCGTCGGTGCTAATGAAAACGTCGTTAAATTTTTCGTCAGTAGCTTGATCGGGCGACCATTTTACCGCTCGCCGCAGCTCCGAGCATTATTCACAATTATCCTGTTCCGCGCTACGGGGGTGGACGGGGGCGAGAGGGGGTGGAACGAGGTCGCGACGACAACGAGAGCACGACGACGCCGATCCTCGCGTTCACAAACGATTCCGTCACAAAGCGTCTAGGAGACGACGATCCCCCCCCCGCCCTCCCCCCTCCGCCCGCCCGACCTCGTCGTCGACGGTGTGTTCGGCCCTTAAACAGCCCTTTGCGCGCGCGGCGCGCCCCCGAGTCCGAGTATCCAACGCGTCGTAAAGAGGGAAAGAAGCATTCTCCAGAGGTGCGACACGCTACACTGTGTGTACCGTAGCGTGAAGAAGTGGGGAGGGCGGGAATCGCGAAGAAACTAGAGAGGGAGCGAGCACGGGAACGAGGGGAATGGGGTGGATAGAGGGGCAGAGGGCGCGGAGGGGGGAGGAGAAGAAAAAGGGGGGAAAAAAAGGTGAGGACGAATAAGCGAGAGAAACGGAGACAGAGTGTCGGCGTGAAGAAGAGGAAGATGAAGAAGAGCAGCAGACAGGGGATAGCAAGAGATGGGAGAGACGAGGAGCACGGGATAGAGGCGGTAGAAAAAGAGAGAGGGAGAGAAAGGGCCGGGGATAGAGGGAGAGTGGAATGCAGTAAGAGGGGTGGTTCGGTAGGGTGAGCTGACAGGAGGCGTTAGCTTGGGATACGCGGACCCGTCATACAATAAATACGATATTTGCACCCCACCCACCGTGGAATAGAAGAGCGAGGTGGCGGCTTGGTGCAGCCAGGCTTTGGCTCCGGCACCGGAGCACGGGGGCGGCTGGAGCGGGGGGGGGGGGGAGGGGGTGATGGCAAGGGGGTGGTAAGGGGGCGGCAGGGTAGGTTTAGAGGATGCGGGTGGGTGGCGAAACGTTGGTCGGTTGAAGGGACGAGGTGGTGCCGCGGAGGGCGGGTGGGCGGTCTGTACGATGGTATAGATTTTTATGTCTGCGAGAAATACAAAATGATGGATATAAACCTTCCTCGCCTCGCCGCCATCCTCTATCCTCCTCTGTCTCCTTTGCCCGCGTGCTCTCCCACCCGCTTTCTCCGACGCTTTCACCATCCCACACCCTCTCGCCCGATAGACGTATATACACACAGTTTACCCGCTGCGCAGCGACGTTGATCTCCGCGGGAGTACACCTACGCGTGCGTATACAGGGTGGACCGTTTCGGATGCACGCGTCCGCGGAAATCGTGGAGGTACCGCGTCCGCGATTAATGAAACAGGGTGGCCAGCCAGGAAATCGGTGCACCCGTAGACACGAGGTGGCGAGTGATCCTTTGCTCGGCAGTACCTCCCGGACTTCGGTAATGCTTAATTTTAATTTGGCTGGGCATTAACGAGAATGCCGCGGATCGTTAGATCGTAGAGAACGAAGTGTCGTAATCACTGCGAGTGGGAGGGTGTTTTGTACTTAATTAGTATCGGGGGGGAAACTGAACTCGGGATGATAGCAGCTATCGATCTTGAGCGCTCGAATGTTTGAAATACTTCAGAGCTGTACTAAGTCGTGAACTTGTTAATTGGGTCATTTCCTAGCTACAAAATGCCTGCTGGCTGTCGAGAGACGATTAACAAGCGAACTTTCCCTGCCCAAGGTAAAGGTATTTCCATCGGGCAAATTCATTTGTCTTACCCTCCGGTCGACGGATCACCTTTCATCCCGCAACAATTCAACAATTTATCCAGCTAAGTAGTTACTCGCACCGCGAGTACTTTTGCAACGTGATGCACGGCGTTCCTCCGATTTCCATGAAAGTCCGTAGCGCGTAGCGGAAAGCCCCCAAAGAGGTCTCGGTGACCGAGAGACGTTTCTTAAAAAGCGGTCTACACGCGTCGCCGGCCACCCCTCCCCCTTCGAAGCCAATCAAGTCTCCTTCGGAAGCGTTCCCCCGTATCTCCATTATCCCCACGGGCAGGGAGCCCGGCGGTTCACACGTTAAACCGGGACACCCCGTATAGGGGGCGCACACAGGCGAATATACGTTTCACACGAACACGCGCGGCAACCTCACCTCGCTTACAGAGAACGGGGGTGGGGGAGTCTCTTTCCGGCTGGCGCTCACGTTTCCCCACACCAGCCGCTCGACCCCACACCCCCGGTGGCTACCCAACCCCCGAGAGCAACCTCGAACCTAACCTGCCACCCCTTCGCCCCCTGGCGTCCTCATCCTCTTCGTCCGCCTCCTTCGCCGCTCCCACCGCACGCCCAGCTTCCACCTAACCCTCCTCCCTCGCCGTCATCCCGCCACCCCCGCAGCCGCTGTACCGCGACCCTCCACGGAAGCTCGGAGCGAATGTTTTGTCATCATACCGCCCTGCCGGGGCGCCAGCGGCCCCGCAGTACCCTCTTCCCACCGCCACCGAAACCCTCCCCCTCACTCGCGGATCCCGTCAACCCCCCAGTCCACTCACCCACCCACCCCCGCCCAGTGTACCAGCTCTCTGCCCCCAAGACCCCGCGGCAGATACACTCGCGACCACGTACACACCTCGAATTTCCGCTTTAACCATCCCAACTGCCTCGTGCGTGTACGCGTGCTGGGCGCTAGTCGAGGTATGCGTCGGTGGCCGTGCCGCGCACCCGTGGAAGGGATTTTTGGCGGCCTCCCTGCAGACGGCTCTGAGCACGAGTTTGCGAAGAGCTCGCGCGGATTTTGCGGGGCCGGATGTTTGACCGAAATGTTTAGGAAATGAGAATTCGCCGGGTGGCGAGAGCGAGCGGGGATGATGTAGCGAGGTCACGAAGCCAATCGAGGGGGTGGGGGGAGGGGGGAGGGGATGGTGGCGTGGCAGATTGTTGGGAGTCGAGAATCTAGGCACGCATTCCGCATAGTTTTCGGCCACTTGCTTGTTACGAGCTCGAGCAAGGTGGATAGGCATCTCGGAGTCTTCGCGGTAACAGTTTGGCGAAAAGCGCATCCTCGAGGGTGGCGTTTTACATATGTACCCCGATTACCTACCTCGCTACGTTTCTTCTATCCCTGACACGCGCTTTCGAGCGTGAACAATGGGGCTAACTACCATTAAGAACGCGCCGCCTCTACTACACTTTCGAACCTAACACTCAACTGCATGTCTCTAAACATTTTACGCGTTCAACCCTCTTCCCACCACGCCCTCCCGGCCAGCGAAAAAATCCTCGCGATACGCGGCAATCGTTCACGGGTGCACTGGTGCGCAAAAGGGTTTCAGAAGCATAAGCCTCGCAGGTGTGTGGAGAGGCTCGCTCTGTGAGCTCTCGCTAAGTGCATACAGTCTAGCGAGCCAGAAGGTAAGCGTGGTGGTGGAGCGGGCGTGAGCGTGCGAGGAGAGGGCCTACCTGTGCGCGAGCTCTGCGGGCCAACGTGTTTGCCCTTTTCTATCGCGTTTTCGGGGGTGGCCTACGCCGCCGCTCGCCACGGCGCACGGTTTCGAAAAGCGTCGCTCTGCCAGCACTGCCAGCTCCCTGTGTCTGTCTGCCTTTCTCCCGCCTCCCTCTTTGTCCCGCAACTTCGCGGCAACCGGGGATATATATATATATATATATATGTATATGTATATATAGGTGTATATACAGCGGGGGAGGGGGGCAATTCTTTTTTTTTCCTTCGCCTCGGTGCCACCAGCCATCCTCTCTCCCAACCACCACCACCAACGTCACCCACCCATCGGTTGCCCCCCCCCCCTCTCTCTCTCTCCCTCTTTCTTTCTCTCTCTCCTCTCGTTCCGCGGTCGTTTTATTTTTTCGAACGAACGAACGCTCGCGCGTGCACCGGCACAGAGGGGGGCCAGGCTAGATGGGGTTCAGCGTTGATAGGAGAAGCTACGGGGGAGGGACAGGCGCAGGGCGGGGTGAGTTTTTTCGAAAGGTATCTCCGATAGTAGACTTTCGTACGGGCAGGCTCTCGCCCGTGTGTGCGTAGGCGTGCGCGCTCGCCGCGTACACGTCCTCCAACGCAGCAGAGACTCGCACACACGCCGGCAGAAGTACGGAGAGAGCGGTGGGATCGTTGATTGGTACTTCTGACGGCACGGTGATGCCGATTAATTAATTAATTCATTAATTAATTACTTCGCCTCGTCGCCCGCGACGAGCACCCCGCGGCCCACGAATCACCGATCGCCCGGCGACTTTTTTTTTTTTTACCCTTTTCCCTTTTAATTAGGACTCATCCTTGTCGGGCGGCGGACGAGCTGATCCTTGCTGTGATTTTTTTCCGCGCGTCGGTTCGCTGCTGGCTTCCACCGAGAGCTTCGCTCTGGAAAAGCCGCCACGAGTTCCTTCGAATTCTACGGCCACGGATACGCGCGACAGCGGCTCGGGGGGATCGCGATCTATTGCAAAGATTCGTTCATGACCTAAATATTAAGACCCATTACGTCCGCGCTCGTATTCAACGCTATTATAAACGCAGGCCGCGACGCCACTGTTCCCTTCGAGTATGTTAAAGAATTGTGGTAATACGAGGAAACTGACGTAGTCGCGCGACGCTGAAGTGTAGGAGGACAATGAACGACGACCAGAAAGTAATATTAATTTAAGGTTCTGATATTTTACAGAAGCTAATCATATATAACGAGCTTGAGGGGGGTGGGCGTAAGAGAGACACGGAAGATCTGGAAACGAAGGGACGAAGAAAGGCAGGAATTGCACGCCGGCGACGTTTCACGGTGCAATTGTAAGCCCGGGCAGAACGTTCTGTAACGAGAACCTCCTGCTCGGGGATATCGACTGTTCCAGCCTTCCGAATGAAAAAATAATAAAGCGGATAGAGGATGAATGCATAATGGAACACGATGGAGGAAGGCGAAACGGGACGGAGGAGAGCGGAGTTAAGAAGCGCGCGGGGTAGAGCCGCACGCGGAGGCTTCTAAATTAATTATTAAAAGGTATTATCGATTCGACGTCGCGGGTCGTGCCGTGTGACCGATATCAATCGTGACATGAATCGCATTTCGCGCGGATATTGCGAGTAACTTGTTCAATTGATCGCCGCTCTATAGTATGAAAATGAGAAACTCGATCGTGCCCAGTTATCGGTTACTGTGGTCAAACGCCGCGTGAACTTTCGTTTGCGTTATGACTTTCTGCTTGGAACATTAATAGATATTGGGGAAATTCTGGCGGTAGGCAAGTTTGCGTAATAGAAATGAAATGAATGAATTTCGGGAACGTAGGTGCGCCTTGATACGCCAGGCGTTGTTAGTACCGAGAGTTGTTCATGGACACGAACGAATATGGCATCTGTTTTTCTTTGCATTTATTGTACGTCAGGCGAAAATCGCTACCGAGAAGAATTCAATTAAGCGTGGCACAAAAACGTCCAAGGTCAGTCGAGATTAGAACTGAAAGAGCTAATGAGGATCTGGTAGGTACTGAAAGAGGAGTTAAGCGACAGAGTTGCGGAGCTAAGCTGCTGTTAATCCCGCTTCCAATATGTACCAGCTCCTCATTATGTCTTCCATTTCTGTCTCGCGTGACTTTGGACATTATTGTGTTACACATCGACGAATTCGTCATTGTAAAACAGCTATCGATTAGGAGTTTCAGGTCACCTTCGTGTCTCAAAATTCATACGTCATCGTATATATTTTTTAGAAAAGGAAAACCGAGGGACTTGTTCCTCATTTAGTTTCCTGAGTGTCAGGTGATAATGGCAGCCCCCTAGCACCCCCCAAAGAAAAAGGATAAAGGAGATTAATGTGAACACGACTGGAGTATAGTTCAAGAGCTTTGTAAAAAGAAAAGATAATTGAATTATATTATTTAAAAAAAATTTTATGTTAACCTAACGAATTTTATTGAATTTCCATTCAAAATATCTTTATCCGTTCAACTCGGCTTCCCCAAGATTAAATCCCGAATGCGCCACTAATCGCGAGCATTATACATAGACCGCGGCAATTTTCCGTTCCTTTAATACTCACTCATGGATCCCAAAAAGGGCTTCCAATTGTTGTAAAATCCCTCAACAACGGCATGGCCATAATGCCTCGGTTTCAGATGTGCGTTACGATCCTTAGGAACGTGCAAGATACAAATGAAGAGCCTGGCGCGAAGATGATGAATGGGGGATCGTTGGAGGAGCAATTTCCATCGCGTATAAGAATGGATCCCGAGGCCTTTAAGGAACGAGCACGGTGAAAGCGTAGAAAATAATTGAGCGAGAATCGTGTAACCGACACGCTGCTTAACGGTCGGGTTTCGTTGGATTGCCGTCGTTTAATCGATCGCGGGTAATACGAGGCCGCGAATCGATAGGGCGCCCGTTTAGAATAGCCGGGCCCCGTGACGTCTATGACAGATATTACGAGAAAATTATGATCTTATCGCTTCGCGGCTTTCAAGCCGCTATTAAACTCTCGAGCTGAAATCAATTAAGGGCGCGCGTCCGTATATTCCAGCCGGGGCTCGTTGATTGGACGGTTAAAAAGGGATGTCGGAGGTTAGCGCGGACGTTCGAGTTAACGTACATTTTTCTGGATTTTATCGATAACAGCGGTGTACAGCGATCGCGACAGTGCAATTAGCTCGGCTGTTCCCGAGCGCCGAAATTACGGATTCCAAGTTAACCGTGTGCACGGTTTGTTTTAGCAGTGCCGCTCGGAGAAGCGTGCCCAAGGAGAGGGATAAAGGAGAAGGGAAGGCAGAAGCAAAAGTGGCTGAGAAGAAACAAGAAAGTCACACAACAGGGGCATGCACGTAACCGGGGATCGGTAGAAAAAGGAAAGCGACGGGAGGAGAAAGGAAGAGGGCGCGTCGCCGTGCTGGCTAGCAAGAGGAAGACAACGGCCGACCTCGCGACTGGGGGGGGGGGGGAGAGGAGGGGTTGGACAGTGACGAGCGGGTAGGTAGGACCCACAAAATAAACTGAAACCACCCCCCTTTCCTGCCCATCCCTTGGACTCTCATTCTAGCCGCGTCACCTCCACCTCCGTTGCCGCCTCACCTCTGCCACCTCCAGCTATTCCTCCGCAGCCCCGGTGTCCCAACCCATCCGCTCTGTCCCCATACCATCGCGAGTCACTCCCCTGCCCCCCCCCTCCCACCACTACCCCCGGTCCTCGGCCACCTCCGCGGCCGTACCTAGCTCGGCCAAATAAATTACACCGCCTCGTGACGCGAAAAAATCCAACGAGTCGCTAGAGTGAACGAGCGGCCGAACGACGAAGACGGAGAGCTGCGCTGGCAAGAGGGGGGTAGGAGGAAGAGGAGCAGTATGCGGATGCTGCGAGGATGAGGTGGTCCGTAGCCGGGGGGCGCGGGGAGAAGAGAGAGACCGGTGGATAGGACGAGGAGAGGCGAAGTGAGCGAAAGGGAGAGGAGAGAAAAAGGAAGAGCGGCCGAAAAGGGGGAAACGAGCGAGATAGAATGGATAAAGGCCAGGCACGCGGGGCGGAAATAAAGAGAGAACGAAAAAAGTGGAAGAGGTCGGGGGTGGAGGTGGGTACCGCGGTCCGCTTTAATTGGTTCGACGTGGTCAGATGAAAAATTCAACCACCCCCATACTCCCTCCAGCTCCTCTTCTACCCACCGCCTCCTCCTCCTCCTCCTCCTCCTCCTCTTACTACCACCAGCACGCTCTACTTCGTCGCCCTACCAGACTCGATTCCCACCGAACGTATCTACGCGTCTACGTGTAGATGGTCCACGGGACTCTGCCTCTCTGGCCAGACCGGGACAAAGTGTTTTCGGCCGGCCTTAGATCGCGTTTTTGCCAGCGACAGTGCTCGTTAACGTTTCGCGGACCGTGAATCGGGAGTTTCCACCGAACTCCGAGCACGGGGGTCGCGTCCGCTAAGCGAACTCGTGCTGCGGAGGACGCTACTTGGCTCCCACGCCACCAGCTTCCACTTCATTTTGTCCATTCGTATCTATCAAGCGCGTAGCTTCACTAGTGATGAATGCTGAATAAGATCGATCGTGTAGGGAAAATATTTAGAGATACACCTATATTTCTGGGGATAATAGCCTCGATTCTTTGCATGAACCCAACAATTAGAAAAACTCGATCGTTGAAAGTCCGCAGTAAAATTCACCAGCTTTGATACGGAAGCCCTCTAAACTGCTGGGATAATGATGGCCGTGTATCGGACCACCGACCTTAACTCGCCCATCCCCATTTTCGGCCACAGGCATTTTGAGCGGGGGGGGCACCACCGCTCGTCAATGAAATCACCGGCGGTTGCTCGCACACGACCCAAAGTCACGAAACTCGGTCTAATGCCTCTAGTATGCGCCGCGCGCGGTGCCTTTCACTCAAATTGCGCATCATCGAGGCATTTCGACGGAAGCCTCCACCTCTGCGGGGTGCATCCCCCCGAAATTACACTCCCTCACATTTCGGAGATAACAGAGACCACTGTTACATACTCTGATATAATACTCTGGATCAAACGAGTGTGCCGCGATTAAATTATAACTGGCACGTAGCTTGAATACTAAATACCTGAGAGCGTCCTTGAAAACAAGCCGAAAGTTCGTAATTTAGTAGCACGAGGAATTTTGATTACAAAGAACGATTCTTTACACTTTATATAGAAATCAGCAATTGAACGATCTGGGTATATCACGAGGGCCAAAGGCAGCTGGGTTGCTTAACCCTGCCTGGGGGGGGGGTAGTGAACATAGTCCACATTCGAACGACACAATTTCCAACCGCGCCGTCAAAACGACGCCGCATGTTTTAACGCAAGATGACAAAGCCGCGGAGCCAGGTACACTCGCGAGGGCGGAGGGAATTCGAGGGATTCCATAACCTCGGTCCCGCGAGACCGCGTGCTCGCGTTCCTCTTCATCCCCGTCACCGTCTCGCGTGTAGGAAGCGAAAGCGTTATTACGTACGCGTCAAACTGCAAAACGGATCGGGAATTTTTATTCTCCATGGCGGAGCGAGGCGACGCGGGAGGCGGTGTGTCGCGGCGGTGGTTACGGCGGTTAGACAGCACGGGAGGCCAAGGTAACCGAAGCCGGGCGTATCCGTGACATCTCGAGCGTGTGCGCGTGGTATTTCCATCTTTCGCCGTGGCGGTAACAGGGCGCACCGCTGCTCCTTTGATTAATGCTTTCCTGCGCGAGCTGAAGAAGGGGGGGGGGGGGGGGTGGCTTGTAAGGGGTCGGAATGGGTGGGCCGAGGACGGAGGCAGTGGCGTCGGCGGGTTACGACTAATCCTCTCGTGGGGAGGGAAGGGTAGGTAGGCGAAGCGGAGAACCGAGAAGGAAAGAGGGACACTGAATAGCAGTTCCAAGAGCCAAGCGTGGACACGCGAGAACTCATTTCCGGTTATACCGTTCTCGCTTCATCCCTCTGCCAGCTACCCCCTCGTGTCCTCGCCCGCTAATACACGAGCGCGGAGAAACGTTCCCCGCGAGAGGGACACACTTAAGCTCTGCTCATACACTGTTGTGAATTGCATGCGACCATCCGTGACGCCCACTGTCTCGCGTGTACGTATACACTGCGCGGTGGTGTGCTCTGCTAGCCAGGCTCAAGGCTGGCTGGCGCTCGGGCGCTCGCTGAAGCTGAAATCTTGCGGAACACCCCGCGTGGTTAAAGGCCAGGACGACTGGCCGTATCGATTGCGGGACCCCATTACGGGATAGTTTCGGGGAAATGTTTCGATTAATGGGGCGTTAGTCGGGGAGGGGGGAGGGAGGGAGGGGGAAGGAAATTGGCACGGTGCTTGCGTACGCGAATGAAAGGATCGACTTTGACGCGGCCGCGCTGCGGAATTGTGAAGTGGGTCACTAAACGTTTCACGTGGGACGATCGTATCTTCGCGGTTGGGAAAAGTTTGCTATCGATTGTTGGTCGACCAGGTCCTGCGCAGAATATTAATTCGGATCCTCATATCTCACGGACCTTGACTGGGATGCCAGTGAAACATTCTGTAGTTGCGCGGGGACCGAACAGGATACAGGTATTAATAGATATCTATATTCATATTCCGCGAGGCGGGAAAAGTTTCCGCGTGCGAACTCGGCGCGCTCGGTCCCGAGGCTCGAGCCATTGTCGGCGCGCGCCACGATTTGAGCGGTGTCCTCAAGACAATGGAGTGTAATTCACATATCTCTTGCATTCATACCACGTCACATGCTCCGAGCTTTAGCGTTCGAAATTAACGTACCCAGTTTCCTGCTCAGAATTCCGCTTGTACACCGTATGCCCATACCCTCCACGGACTCCCGCATTCGCACCCAGCTGGGCGACGCAAACTTTCCCGCGCGTTGGTAGAGCGATTTTATTAATGCCTGCCTTGAACGAACTTCATTCGAGCTGTTTTTATCAAGCTTATCTGAATATAATTTAATAAATGTAAAGAATGGAGTTAAATTTACTAAACCCACCGAAACTTTGGAGAACATAAAATGATGGACTTAAAATTATAAAATAGCAAATGATTGTGTAGCTTAACGCGGGAATATTTTTAACCGACTTCAAAAAGGAAGCTCATGTCTATGTGTACGTATGTTTGTATGTATTATGTTGTCCGCGAATTTATCCATAACTACCGGACCGATTTTCGCGAAACTTGTTGCATTTAGTTTAACTTTAATCAACATAGGCCACGAAGAAAGAATTATCAATATCGGGCAAGGAGTTGTGAAGTTACACCAAAAATAAGAAATCTGTTTCATTATTAACACATTGTATGTCTTACACGTTTGTTTGGATCAAGTTCAACGATAACAAGATGATCTAGGATTATTACCCTACTTAAGGGGGTAGCTAACCCTCAAAATTTTCGAAAATTCGATTTTGGAGATTTTTGCCCTATACCCTTAGCTACACCTTTTCTACGTATTTTAAGCGTAACTGGGCCCAGAAATTAAAAAAAAATTAAGCAATTACAACGAAGAATGTACGAGCCAGCACATGAGAACTCATAACAACAAAACTGCATGTCCAACTGTAAACGTGATTTCTCAGAAACTACGTTTTCCAGAACGGTGAACATAAAATCTCGAAAACCGCTCCAACGATTTGAATGAAAATTTACAACGACATGCAGAAAACTATCCCCCACAATGGGCGGGGAGCACATTTTCAATATAAATTCTTTAAAAAAAGATAAAAAATAGTTTCTTCACAAAAGAAAAGGATAAAATCATACGGATGCTTGAACACAAAAATTGTGTTAATTTGCTTATAAAAATTTTGCTTTTGACACAAGATGGGGACTGTCGTATGGATTATAAAATGATTTAGTTTGGGTTTTAGGTAATTCTCCTGTCCAGAATCGCGTTCACCTTCAGACTGTGCATCGCGCACACGCTCTCACATTTATATTTATAACTTTTTTCATGTAAATATATTTAAAAAAAATTTTGTGCAAGAAAATTAAACCGACTTCAAATGGCTAAGAAAATAATTTTTCTTATAATTATTCTAAATATCAATTAATATATTTCGCACTCAACGCCAATCACATAATATAAAATAAACATGCCAACTTCGTGGAAAAACCTGATTGGCGCCGATTTCGAAAAGTATAAATCGATATTTAGGTATACTATTAAGAAAGTAATAAGAAACATTATTTTCTTAGCCATTTGAAATCGGTTTAATTTTTTTAAAATCTAACGCTTGAAAGCGTTAAACTCTGAATGAGATCGAAAATTAGACCGTTGAATATTCTAGCAGAGTTTCTCGAGGAAAGTTTGCTGCAGTTGCGTTCGGAGGGAATGCGATACGATTCTCCCATGTTTGGATAGGATATGAAAACAATGACCGGCTCCCTGGCGAGGGGGAGTTTTCCACGAAGTGGATAAAAGGCTTTCTGAACGGTTAAAAGGCCAATCTACTCCGTCACGCAAATTCTACGAATCGGTTACAATTGGAACTTCAGTCGATATTGTGCCAAAGAAGCCCGCAGGACTTACACGTTTCCACAAACGATTCAAAAAGAAAGTAACAGACTACCAGTAACGGGGAAGCGTGTAAAGAGCCTGTCGCCTGGAACGCACAAGGGGCAATTATCGTATCACAATAGCTGATTATCATTTGAAACGAGGTGAATCATCGATAAGTGAATGGAGCAATACCAGCAGTCGACGAATAAAAAGGCGAAGCCGTAGGTTCGCGCGCCGACGAACGGCGGAGCGAAACGCGGGCTTGTTACGCGAGTTCCTCCACTCGTGGTCCCCCCAGCTTCCAGCCGGGAATTCCCAGTTTTTCGCGCGTTTGCCTCTCGAGTAGTTCCCTCGATAAAATCACCGGCGACGCGAGCTGATACACGTGTGAGACCGAACGAACAGGTCGCCGTCGGTCGATCGCGCATGCCTCGCCGTGCCCGCGCGCCCACATCGATATACACCCCTACCCCTACGCCGGTAAATGGAGTTGATGACGAAGTCCGGTCAGTGCCTCAACTTGAAACAAACTTCCCGGCACCCTTGGGGTTCGAGGAATTGCCCGTGTAAACGACGCGTCGTTAGTTCCCTCGGATGCGTCCAGAAACGGGGCGAAGGAGAGAAACAGCTAGAGGGAGAAAGGCAGAAGAAAGAGGGGGGTGAAATCGTACGAGCGTGACTTAGGGTTCCTGTTTGGGGGTGTTTCCAGGCTCAACGCGACAATTGAGCACGACAGGTAACGTGTATCCGGTTGTCCGGCTTCGAAGCAATTTTAACGTTTCGCTGTTGCGCGTGCAAGGAGGCAAAATCACTTCAGATGGAATTATGTATGAAATTGTACGAGCAGAGGCAAGCAGATTTTAATGTTCACGTCTCTTGCGCGCCGAGATAAAGTCTTTAATAGGTACACTACCACCCTTCATTGAATTACGAAATGGATTACAAGCTCGTATATCCGATGCAGCACGAATGTATCGAGTAAGGAGATAATCACCAGCGTCGATGACTATCTATAGAACTGGGAAGGAAGTAAGAACGCATCATCCCCCGGTACACATACGCTCCCCAAAGCCACCAACACGGTGGAGCGTTTATCCAAAGGCTCGTGCCATGAAATATCTCCCATTCAACGCTGCCAGCACCCTAATTACCGCGCCCCAAGGGAGAGCCCGTCATAAATAACCATTTACATTCCGTGCCGTCAAAATCTAAAGAATCCCGGACTGCCAGTAATCCGCGCCGGGAAAGACCCTTTAATTTCCACGGCTCTGGATTCCCACGCGCACCGCCGAGAGGAGGCAGCGATCCCGCTTGCGCTTTCCGACGCTGCGCCGGGCCTCTCCGCGTCGCGGCGCGCATTATGCCGCGCGTCACTTTCGGGGCGATGAAAAAACGGCGCGAGTCCAGCGGGAAGGGACCAAGAGGAAGGGAAAGGGGAAGGGGGTTGGGAAGAAAGGGACAGGATGAAAGGTGTGGTGTGGAGGCTACGCGAAAACGCGGTACACTCGCGAAGGAGTGCTTTAATCATCGGGGTCGAGGGAAAAGCGGCGGGACCTGGACGCGGGCTCGAGGAACGAGGCTGAGAAAAATAATCCAATTTAGTGGGAGAGCGCGAGCGAGGCGACGACGCCGCCGCGGCCTGCAGCTCGCCTGTTTTCACGGTTTTTAATTACGCGCCTCCTCGCGTCGCCGCCCTCCGCGCGCTTTGTCGTCGCGATCCTGACAAAGGAGCCTGTTTTCACGGATATTTCACGGAGCGGCGACGAAAGGAGAAACTGTGCGACTCCGCGAGCTCCGTCGCGGCCCAGCGACGCGGAACCCACGCGAACGTTGCGCAGGTGTTTTCCCCGCCGCGTTTACCTGTCTCTCCATCTCACCGGGGACAATGGTAATCCGATTTTTGTCGGTAGCTCGCGAGGGATATTTAGGAGCCTCGCACGCGTTCCGTCGCTGCATTCGTCGTACAGATGCATCTCCTCGGAAACGGAGGGGGTTAAGCAGGTTTTACATAGTTGACGATTAAAGGGTTTGGAGTGCCGTGAACGGTGCGATCTTTTTGTATGCATGTGGGACGTTTTCGAAGTTTCGTTGTTGCCCGTTGGTAGATGTGAGGCGGTGAGAGCAACAACGGATTAACCCACATTTTTTTTTCAAAATTGAGTTAGCAGCAATGTCGTATTCCAATAAACTATACTAATCGTATAAAATAGGAAGAAGTTTTTTTAATATGGGTTGGTCCGTCGCCGCTCTCACTGCCCCATATATTTTCGCGATACGTTATAACCGGTCGCAGTTTTATTCCCTTCAACTTTGAGGTATAAGTCTCCGAATATAGCGACGAGCTCGATGCGTCGAAACGGAACTAGACTTTTCTTACTGCTGGCTTAGAAGCGCACGCGAATATTCCTCCATCTTCTGCGAGGACTATATGGCTGTTTTACGATTCTCGTTTCTTTCCGAGGAAATTTAGCCAAGTTTACGGGAAAATAGTTCCTGTTTCCGTGAATTGTTTACGATCCGATCACGTGACGTTCGATGGGAGTGAATAAATCATTGGAAGCCAGGCGTACGTATGTTGGGAGTGTCTTTCAA
Source organism: Andrena dorsata (assembly GCA_929108735.1). NCBI lineage: Eukaryota > Metazoa > Arthropoda > Insecta > Hymenoptera > Andrenidae > Andrena > Andrena dorsata. Next base: position 75,586,779 of record OV815488.1, on the reverse strand, counting down.
GTAGCATTTGCAAGGCTCAGGATTACTCATTGCTCGAAATAAAACTGTCCCACGTAGGTGACCGGGCGACAAACGGAATTCATTAAAAATAATGAATAAAGGAAAATAACTGTAGCAATAATTACAGAGCGATGCGACTCGCCCCCATTCCTGCCGACAAACGACTTCATAATTATTGTTGCGATTCGCCTCGATCGATTCCTCTCATTCATTCATTATTTTTAATAAATCATCCTTCTTCGTGCTTGAAACAGTTTCGTGTCGAACTACCGACGCGAGGCATTCTGCGTATTCCGCAATTGCGCTGCTAAGCATAGCAATGATGGTATTTGAAGCCCCGTCGGAAAAGGGGTCGTACGACAGGCGACAGGAGGATTCTTAAATCTAGCGCGTAACAGGTGGCTCGAAGACCGTTTCCCGCGCGCGGGCGCGCTCGCAAAAACAAAAGAGACGGCCCGTGCACACACAGCACGCCCCGTGGAAAAGGATTGGAAGAGCACTCACGTGTCCGAGCTTCTCCACCTTCCGCCTCTTGGGATCGGCGTCGAGGTCCGGGGTGCGGCTGCGGAATTTCTCCGACGGCGAGACCGATCGCCGGAGCCTGTCGTCGGTGAGGGCGATCGGCTTACGGTCCTCGGGCGTCTCCGCGGCTCCTCGGTGCTGCTGAAGGTCCGACGGCTTCAGGAGCGCTTGCGCCTGTGCCTGAGCCGCGGCTGCGGCTGCGGGATGCGGCGGCGGAGCGAGATGGGGTGGCACCACCGCGGCTGCGGCCGCCGCGGCCGCACCTGCGAACCCCAACAGCCCGGCTGGCGGAAGACCGCCGACCACCGCGCCGTGTGGCAGCTGCTGCGCGTGAATTTGTTGCTGCAACATCCGGCAAAGGGACTTCTTACGATTTTCTTCCATTGCGCCCCAATGGTTCGCTGACCAGGGCGGGGACGCCAAGACAGCCTCGAATCACTTTGCGTTATTCGATAGACTCGGCGGATCTCGAAGACCCCGATGAGTTACTTCCAATGAGATGCGCGATGACTCGGAGATGGAAGAGTTTATATACGCGAGGTTCGAATAATGGTCAGAGTGATTCGAATCTGTTTCTCATTGTAATTGGGCTCGTATAAGTGCAGAGTACGCTAGTACTCTCTACGTAGGATACTCAGAAGTGATAGACTCACCAGTAGCTGCTGTAGACCCTGTTGCTGCTGCAAAAGAGTTTCGCAAGAGTTAGTCGCGCCGTTCACCACCGTTTCGTTCGTGAATTACGCTCGAGAATTATATCGGTACAGGCAAGCAGCCCGGCCGTGTAACACACTGTGCCAAGATCAATGTCCGACTGCTTGCCAGAACTATGAAGTTAACGGAATCAATTGCGGAGAGAAGCTCACCCCAATAATAGCGTTTAGCTCGGACGTCGTGACTTGCTTCGCCCTCTCGACGGCATTGGCCACCTGCTGCTGATGCTGCAAGCCATGCTATCATTATCGCGTCGTTGTCACTCTCGATCGTGAGATTGTGCGGCACCGCGTGCCAAACAGAAAGTCAAAGACTCACCTCTTGTGCCAGGAACGGGAGCAGCTGGACGATTATCGCGTTCAGCCTCTTAGCGATCTCTGTCTGCAAGCACAACGAACGTCACGATCAATGCGGGGGGAAGGAAGAAACCGAAGAACGAGGGTTGCGGTGCAATTTCCAACTGTCGCCGGTTGATCGATTAGCCGAGAACGCGTGGGATTGGTGAATTAGTCGCGGGACAGTGGCGCGGGAGTGTTAAATGTCGTCAAGGGTGTCAATACTAAAGCGCACTCAGGTTTATTACTGAGGTAATCGGTGCGGCGGCACACGCGTGGTGTATTTCTCAATGGCCTGTAAAAAAATTTAGTACCACCACTCGATGCTTCGGGCGTGTTGTCCCGATAGCTCAGCGGAATTAATTGAAAAATCGAAGCGTGGCCCGTACGATTGTAAACCGAACCCGGACAAATCGCGAAAACGCAGTAAAAGTGTCATGAAATTCGGGGTTGCGTTGCGGTGATCGTGTTGCACGTGACGACCACCCGACCGGCACGTGAGCTCTCTCACCCACGCTCCGGAATGAGAGCGGTTACTCATTAATGCCCGTCGATTCGATCGATTACATCAACTGCCACGTGACGTACTCACGATCGCAGTATTACGATAAAAGAAGCAGCAAATTCGTTGCAAAGTGAAAAATATTAAGTAAGGTAAATGTCCCAATTAGCGATCCAGTCCCAATTATTGACACTTTATCCTTTATATTTAAATTTGAATTTTATTCTGTTCGGAACCGGCGTTAAAGGTATTGAATTCGATTCGCGAATATTCTAAGTGTCTTGTTGATGGTTTCGCTGATGCATATCATAACGTATAATTAAGTAATTAATCAATTTCTTCACGCGTGTCACGTACAAATCCGTGAAAAAGTAGTTTCTTGTTACCGAACGTAAGATCGGCAAAATTTTAAGTATTAAGTATTTCATACATGAGTATATTAATGTAAGAAAAATATATTCAAAAGTGTGAGCAAATCATATGGCATCCCAAAAGGACACTTCTTTATAAATATAACGGAAAAATACCGTAATACTACAGTTAGTAGTTGAGACATTAGATTGCATGTCCCGATCAATGACACGGTGTTCCACGCATTATGTATGAGTCAAAGATACGGTCCGATGTAGGTCACTATTTGGGACGAAGAGAGAATTGAAGGGCAAAAATAGGTACACGTGCACCATAAAATATTTTTATTATTAATATTTATATTCGAACAATTTCATCATAAAAGAAGGGTCTTTTTCATACTGGAAAAGAACCAGCCATCTGATAGGCTATTAATGAGTAACTGCGATAAATATTTTTAATACGTAAATATGTTAGAACGTACGCGTAGATCTTACAGGGTCGCTAATTGGGACATTTACTTTAGCTCGCATGTTTTGTATTTGTTATAATAGAAGATACGTTGATTCCTGGTATTCAGAATGACAATAAAATCATAAATAGTTAAAGACTACAGATATTCTAAATTGCACCCTACTTTTTATAGGATATATTCCACACATTTCATCCTCCCGCCTAAAACCCTTCCCTTTGCCCTGCCTGGACTCTGATTTTCAAGATAACTGAGAAATTAAAGGTCCTACTGATTATCGACTTATTTATCAGACAGATTAACGAAGACCGAGACAACGCATCAGACCGCAGACAGCTGATCCGTACATCGAATCGCGGCTATCAAACAACAGCCGCGCGCGCGTTTCACGTGAACGCAAGAGATTAATTTCAACAATTAACTGCAACAAACACGGCGAAATGCGTACAGTAATCAACATTACAGCGAGTGATGGACCGACGGGGGGGGGGGATATCTATTACAAAGCGCCCAACACAATGGCCTAATTGCATCGAAGCTAACTGATAACATTATCCCTGTACAAATTAATACTGTATTTGCGCGGCCCAACCTCCGCCGCGATACAATTCGCTGTGTTTCACCGCGGATTTTCGCGATCGCCGGGCGCCGATTCCGCGCAATTTTCACGCTGAAAGCTGCGCCCGGGCTGAAAACGAATGACACTTTGAAGCGGTTTCAAGTTCGAATTCCGGCGATCGTCACGATTCCCGGCCATTTCTACGGTAGTTGACGCGCGACGCGACGGACCCCGAATATCCGAGCACGGTTTTTTCCGCGCGGAGGCGGCGGGCGTCGCGGGTACGCGTTCCACGGGCGCTTCAAACCGAAAAAAATGTCATTATTCCCACGGGGCGGGAGGGGCGCAGGAAGATGGAAAACTGCCGCTGCGTCCACGTCAGTTCGATTTCGCCCGGTCCGAGTCGGGAGGTGGCGGAGGTGGAGGGTGTGCAACCGGGGGGAAAAAAGCTTCGACGAAAAAAACGACAAAGAGCAGGCGACGCGGCGGGGAAAGAGGCCCGAGAGTGGAATAGGGAAGCGAGGGCGAGGACGGGGGAGTGGGACGGGGTGGAGGAGGAATTCCCGCGGAGGAAAGTGGGGGAGGGGAGTGGGGGGGGGGGGTCCAACGCGGCGCAAGTGTTGTCCGGTACGAAAAAATGGTTATTCCTTCTCGAATGTGCCCGATGCACATGCACATTTTCCCGCAGAACGGATGGTCCGAGGACGGAGGGGCAGAGAGGTGGTGCAGGGATGGAAGAACGAAGGGGAGGGAGGGCGAAAAAAAAGGGGGGTAGATGGAGGTGGCCGAACGAGAGGAGGCGGAAGAGGAAGAGGAGGCACAGTAGGAGGAGGTAACATTGAGATTAGCAACGGGTAAAAAATCGATGTCATCGCCCCCAGACCACCGCACCCTCGTTTCGCTCGCTCAACTCAACCCTCTACTACCCACGCAGGGCCAAATAAAAGAACTCGAATACACGACCCCTGGAGCGGGCTCGTGTACGTGTACGTGTCCGCTCTGGTACGTATAAGCACCCGCACGTTGCCGTGAGCGAGCGCGTGTGCGGATCTCGCGTCACACGCGCGCGGAAAAGTCCTGTGTACGCGAGCGCGCGAGAGCATCAGAGAATACGTGTATATGGACGGGAGAGTGCTGGAAAAGCGACCCCCGGCTACCGAAAGGGAGAGAGAACGTGAGAACGGGGGTAGAGAGGGCGAGCGGAGAGAACGCGCGCGGATAGATAGACGTATATATACATGGAGGCAGGAAGAACTGGAAAGGCAGGGTGAGTTATATGCAATTGGTCAGCCTGCACATTTTTTATCGGGCGCCGGGCGTACCCGCGATGGGAAATGGTAGTTACGCTTGTATCGACGAACGCCAACGGCGATACGAATTTCCTCCAACCGGCGATCTTCCGTTTCTTTTTGTTTTCTTTCTCGCCCGAGGAAATCAAAAGTCGGGGGATCCATCTTTCGCGGTTAGGCGACAGAAATATCTCTCCTTCGAATAAACGTCCACTTGCCGCGCGGATTTTAGCAACGGTAATTTCGCAGCGCGGTCGCACCGCTTCAAGATAAGTGGCCCCAATCAGCTCTTCTATTCGTTAAGCGGATAGACACTGAGGAAAGGCTCGGGAAAGGATTACCAGCCTGGGTAATATCGCTATATTAACTGATTCCTGAATCCTTGAAAGGAACGAAACTGCCTATATGCGCCCTTCGGAGATGTCTAATTACCCGCAACACCGCTGGACACCCTCGGGAACACGGAACCTCCAGTAGAGGGTGTAGTCAGACACAACGTCGGAGACAGAATTAGCCGTGCGATGTTTTGCGCGGCCATGGAAAGTGCGCGGAGCGTGACGGATTCGCGCGGCATATTGCCATAGATTGTGGCGTAATTGAGCAGGACAACGAGCAGCCAGCCGGTCCCGAGGTCGAGCCTTTCAATTAAGCGATAAGCGTTATCGGATAGGTCCGCTGAACCATCGTACGACTGGGCTGGACGAGCAGGAGCGTTGCGTGGCAGTCTCGACGCCCGTGCATTCTTCTACCACCCCACCCCCTACCCTCCCCCTCAACTCCCTCCCCCCCCCCAACGCGCGTCTCTTCACCCCGCCACGGTCCATACTTTCGTATTTTCCTTGTTCACAGTCGCCGATGCTTTCACAAACCTTCCTCCCCCTTCTCTTCCACACTTTTATTACTCATCTCTCCCCGCGATATCGTTGCGGAGCACCCTCGAACGTGGAAACGATCAGCAGAATGGAGTGGACGATTAATCAAAGGTAAGAACGATGCCCCGTTTCGACGGCGCTATTAACGTTCAGGGTGTAGCGTGCCGCGAAGCCGACAGCGGAAGGGCGAAACTTTTAACTTTATCGCGCTCCACCTGCGCGCGAGCAGCCCGTGTCATGGTAATAAAAGTTTTTACCTTTGCGACAAGCGTAAACTCGTTTCTCAGTCTCCCGTAACGCGTAAGGGATTTTTTATCTGACAGCTTTTATCGTACGGACGCGACGGAATCTAACGCGGTAACATCGAATTGCATCTCGCATGCCGCGCCGGTGATGTACACTTTAAATCGAGGCGGGCGTGTGCCGCGTGTCGAATGAAATTTACAAAAATTCACTTTAAAATTGGATTTAATTAAAACATCTCGTAACGCGGAGATTTAAGTGCACGACTCCTTGTATGAAAATAAATCGAAATTCTACAGTCAAAGCTACTGAGGAAAACCTGTTTTCTCTCAGAAGACCGCGTCGGGCCGGGTAAAGTGAAATAATTCCTCGGCGCGGGTCGTACCCTCCTATTTTCTTTAACGCGGCGGCCATTGAATATACAATAAAAGTCCTCGACCTCTCGAGACGGGACACCGTCGTTCCATCAAAGCGCCGCGACCGTCTCAATAAAAACCGTCCCCGTATCGAATCCGATTCCTCGAACCGTCCGCGCACGTGACCGTGCTCGGGGGCCGCCTGTCCCCGCGTGTACGTACAGTCTGCAGGCGTGTGGTACAATTATTTGAAGTGGGGTGGGCGGCAGGGGTCGGCGAAAGGAGAGAAAGACTCGTATAAGAACTGGGACATTGCCAACAAATTCGAGTTAGTCGAGTAGCGAGTGGTAAAGTGGTGGCTGCGGGCTTTAACGGCGGGGTGGGAGGCAAATGTCGACTTGGGGGGGGAGGGGAGGGTGGCGGCAAGAGGAGCGGTGGGCCGCGGACGGGGGTGGTTTCGAGGGCAGGGAGGAAAGTGGAGGCAGCGACAGAGGGACTAATGGGAAAGAGAGTGAGAGAACGAGGAGGATGAAATCAGAGAGACTCGCCAACGGTGCCGGCTAAAAAGGGTAAAAACGAAGGGGGATGGTTGACAGAGAGAGAGAGAGAGAGGGAGAGAGAGAATATGGGAGGGAAAGAGGGAGAGGGAGAGTGATAGAGACAGAGGGAAACTCAGGGAGAGGTCTAACCTCGTAGGGGAAGATTGTTTTCATTCGGTGCTCAAATTGAAAAGGAGCGGGGACCGAAGACCGCGATTCGAAAGCCGGCTAAGTGCCGGAGACAACCAAACGGAGGGTGATTTATTCTTTCACGTCTGCCCCTCGCGCCCCTCCTCCTATCCGACATCCTTTTATACGAAAACTAGAGGACAGAGGACCGTAGGAGGCAGAACGCTCGGGGAGAAAGCAGAATCCGAGATTCGCACAAGTGGCGACGTAATCAATTTTTTCCCTGGTGCGTCTTAATTCAACGCCTGGAGGGGTATCGCGGGGGGCGATAATGACACCGACACGAGCTTGCACCCAAAGGTCTTCGTAATTTCTCTACTGGTGACTCTCTTACGAGCCGTTACTCCATCCGCTTTAAACGGCACGATCAGAAAACTGAAATTTAACAACGAGTTCGTGTGACACGTCCGATAAATTCCGCTGCGATTAATAAAACGGATTGAACCGAAGAATGAAATTGTAACTGACGCACGAACGCACGAGGCGAATGTTCCTCCTATTAATTAACCAACCGTGAAGGGCTAATAACTTTTCATTTCACCCCTAATTAGCGTTAGAAGGTCGAATCTACCGCGTTACACCGCCCCCTCACAATTTGTCGACGCGCTACGCCCGAAGGGGATTGATTTCCTGGCGACCAGCGATTTTCCGTTTCCGGCTCTTATTTTTATTGCTCCGCTATGCGTCCATTACCTATTATACGATCGTGCCGAGTAACCAGTTGCTTTCATTCCCCTCGGCACGGAACGGTACACCGTTCGACGACACATTAACGAACGTAATTTCAGAGGACCCTGCTCGTTGAAATCGCGCCTCTCTGTTTTAAAACTAATCACAGAAGTGACTTAAACGACCACTATTAATAATAATATTCACTCGATGCAGTAAAATCTAACTCTATTTTATTTAAGAAAATAGACAAAGTATCTGCCAAGTGATTGAAGATCCACTCAGCTCTTTAAATCAACTCTATCTCAAGCTGACCTATAAATTAGGCACACATTTTTCTCTACTCCTATGTGTATTGTACCTGCCCGAAGCTCTCCGCTGCCCTTATCGTAGAGTGGCCAATGCAAATGGTCGTTGAACGAAAGCAATTCCGGGGCGAAGAGCTAATGAGTCAATTAAGCGGTACACGGCTTGGAGGCCGACGTATCAATTCGAAGCGCGAATCGTACACGGCAATAACAACGCCGCTATAAAGCATCCTAAGCTAACTAGTTTGCCACTTGAGCCACCGGACGCAATTTCGCGGCGATTTAATGGTGGACCGGCCTATTCGACGACGCTCCAACTCCTACCCCTCCGCTCCCCCAGGCTTGCACCCCATTAAGCAACGCCCCTGGGTACAAGGGTGAGAAATGATCGGCCGCTAATGCTAATGAATATCAGCTCGTCGTGTCAGGGAGGGTTGTTTGGAGTTTAGGAGTATCCCCACCTCGCCCCCTCCGCCTCCCGCCGGCACTTTGGAGACGACGGCTCGCGTGCGGCGAGGGGTCGCGGTCGCTTTTAAGAAAATTGCTGACAGAGGGGGAGCGTGGCCCACTGTTTCCCCTAATTAGCTGAAATTACACGATTTCCCGGGCCAGATGCGCCGGCAACCCCTTCGTTTTTGCGGCCACCGGCACGGCCGACATATTCTCAACTTAATTAACGAGAAATCTTTTGATCCTTAAACTACCCCTGCCCGTCGGCCGCCCCGGCAGCGCGATAGAAATCAGGCCGACATTCTTAAAGCACCGGCCAGGCTTAATGCCTCGGCTTGGGAACTTTGGTAAAAGGGGGTGGAAGTCGCGCGTACGTTTTAGAGACAGCCTTGACGAGATAAAGACCCGACTCCTGCGAGGGGGTAAAGGGGGTCGCGTAGATAAGAATTGTTTTGAAGAAGAATCGATTTACCTGCTTGTGCATCTCCACGGTGATGCCGTAGGACATTTCGTAGTACTGAAACAGAAAAGCATGGGATTAAACGATTTAATGTGCTGATTGATGTTGTGGAGGCGTGATTGGTAGATTGTCAACACCTGTGGTTTGGAAGCCATATTGTATTAGACTGTATTAATAATTCACCACAGCTGCAGATTTCCTTCGTTATAGATTCATCCCCGTAGCGACTGTTTAATTTATTGATGAGTGTCTCGCTATGCGGGGGAGGGGGGGGGGGGGCCTTTGCACGTTTCCCCTCGTCTTTCGAATCAAAGGTTCTCTCTTTATCACCGTTCACGCTGTATAATAATTTACGATTTACGATGCCAGCCAGGTTTTATCAAGGATAAATCCCAGCGGCGTTCGATGAGCGTGGTCCCGAACTCCCGCTTCAATTCCCGCAACGCCCGGAGTTTCGCCCTCTGTCGTTTCTTTCATTAGCGATACTTAACTTCCGTTTCTTTACAATATCGCTTGAGACGCCCTACAGTTTCCGCGAGAAGCACGAACCCGGTCGGCACGAAACTTTTAATAAATACAACAGCCTTCCCCGTAAATCTCGGCGAAACGAGGGAACCGCCGGTGCCACTGTTTCCCTTCCTTCCTGTTTGCCTTTCACTCCTTTCTGCCGTGTTGCGAGACCGATCTACAGAGGAAAGGATCATTACAACGTACTGCCGCGAGCCAGCTGGAGATCAACCACTTTTGTTCCTTCTGCCGCGGGATTTGTATTACCTTTCGGTCGTCACGAACATTCAATCCCATCGAAGGCCGAGAACAAAAGGAACTTTTGCAGAGGATCGCGCGATATTCAACCACGTTCCCACATATACAGCGCATGGTACTGAATACAATGCACCTAACGATAAGACATTTTTCTATAAAGCTACGAAAATATGGTTTTCGTTAAAAGACGCAACCGTTTCGAGGTATTCCGAATGTGAGAGGTATAATGTCGAAGGGCCCAGTGTTATTCTTTCAAAGATTCCGCATTTTGGATACCACAGTTACAAAGTATCCTTGAACTTTTGACAAAGCGTAAAGAAGTTGAATTGCCAAGGACAAGTTCCCTGCAAGTGACCATTTATAATGTTACATATGAAGCGCAAGGGGGAAAACTGGGAATGTCCATTTCTCGTGTTTCTTCGATTTATAGCATATTTTATTGGTGGCAACTGGAACTGCAGAACTGTCGAATCACAAAGGATTGTAAAGTTCAAATACCCCAGTAAGATAACGTTAAGGTAGATTTGCTATCCTACTGATTAAAAACAGGATATGTCCACTCTGCACTTGAACAAAATATGCTCTTCCTTCACTCCAAAATGTCCCCACTCTTTGCCTAAGCATACCTAAGCTTCTGTTCTCAAGGTAAAACAAGAAACTATTTAAGAGGAAAATCATATAAGAAAATTAAATTCATTGAACCTTGCTTTTTCACTGGTGAACTAAAGTATTAAAACTTAATTTCCTCGATAAATCTGTTTTGTGGCATTGCTTGATTTTCCCCTTGGCCTTCAGATTCACCCAACCATTAAACCGTAAACGAACCATTAAATCTAGCGTAAAGTGTGGATTCCATCTTTTCTTTGGATTATGTTCGAATCGACTGTAGCTTGCACGAGCTGCTATACAGCAAGTATATACCTTGCTCCATCAATCGAAGGGTGAAATTGATTATCGACGTCGCCGACGAGCGAATAAATTCCCGTGTACTTTTGTTTCGCACGATCCATTAAGCCAAGGATTAACTCCTGGTGTCTAAGAGACAGAATGCCCCCTTTGTCACGCGAAATTCTCGCCTATCGATGAATGTTAATCGAACCGTTTAATTTTAAAGTATAAGGAAGCGGGTGGACGCCAGCGAAAACAGATTCACCCCTTGGAAACGGAATGGCTCCAATTGGGTTAACTACATACAATTCGTGGGTAGAGGAGACCGATCGTAAATTGGTTAGTAGCTGAAGTCGCTCGGGCAACGACCACCCGTTCTGGGACGCATTACCTACAGACGCGATGATTCTGGGGCGCATTATAGCGTGCTCGTAAAAATGTTAGAAGCAAAAGGGGGACGAAAGGAAGAAGGGAAGCCGGCAGATACGTGAGTGGCATGTAAATACAGATCCCCTGTTTGTATCCACTACCCAATTCATTTAAGATTACGTCCTTTAAACAGAAACATTGGCGATCCAGCGTTTGATCCCCAGATATAGATTATTTCGCTTCGAAATACTTATTTTAATAAGGCTTTGTCGAGCTGTGCTACATATCTGTTTGCTTTTGGAACTCTAAGCGCATTGAAAGGTAGCTTTGAATTTTGCAAACGATTCGATAGAGTGTAGAAAGTCAAAGAACCGGATCACCAGATCGCTGCACCAGAATTCGAATTGAGGTCTCTCGTTTCGGCGAAGGATTCCTCCTCCCCGAATTTAATATTCAAAAACTGGAGACTAGTACCTATAAGACCGAAGTGAATCTCAAAGATTTTCGTACAGTTTCAGTTGGATTCCGCTGGAGGAGTTTTCCAGCGAGTTGGGTGTCCGTGGCTTGGAGAAAAAGAAACTATCGGTTCTCATTTAAATATTCCGCTACGAACGAAACACGGAATAAATTATCTCGTACTTTATCGGGTGTCGTTCTTTTTCCATTCTTTCATCATTCGCTTACACTTCGTATAATACGATTCGACGGTTTAATAGATCGCGTTCATTTAAATTTCATCTGCCTTCGGGCGGAATTATCAATCGTTAATAATTCACCGCGGTGGATTGAATGTACGCGGTAGGCATGGAATATCCATTGCGTTTTCAGATTTCCTTGGCCGCGCGATTAAACAACTCGCCCCGTTGCTTCCCGAGCTATATACGCTAGTGTTGTAAAAATGAGCTTCGAGCCGTGAGCTTCAAGAGCTCGAGTCGCGGTTCAAACCCTAAAGGCTCAAATCCTTAAGGCTCGAAGCTTGTAGCCTTGAAAGCTCGAGTCTTCAAGCTCGAAGGCTCGAACCTCATAGGGTCGTAGCTATGACAGCTAGCTCGAATCGTATAAATTGTATGTACTGAAGTGATGTACAATTGGTGGAACCATAAAATATAATATCAAGGACTTGGAGTTAACTTCATTACTATTAAACACAAAAGCCTCCAGCTTCGAGAGCTCGAGCTTCATAGGATATTAGCCTTAAAGGCTGAGTCTTTAAGGTTAAGGTTTAAAGCTTTGAAGACTCGAGCTTTATACAACACTAATATACGCACACAGCAAAAAGGTTGATGTCGAACTTTGGACACGCGCCGTGTTCGTCAAAGTAAGCAGAAGAATCTTGATAATCAACGCCTGAAAATCGATCCTTCCCAACGTACCACGATATTCTATAAGTTCTAGACAAGGAGTCATATTCGCTGCATCAGAACTAATTACATCCCTGCGCATGGGATCATCCAAACGCTACAGTCTACAGTATTCCGCAGTACACCGCCTCAAAGATCAAATACAAGTTTGCGAAACGCGTATTGCAATGAATATTAGCTGCAGCAGGCAACATCTCACTAAAGGACCCAATATCATCGCTGATCGTGCCACCGATTTCCAAATTCACGTTCATCAAGCGTCTGCTGTTTACTTTGATTCGTGGAAAAACTCGAAGCGACGCGACACGGAGCGCAACTGAACCGATTACCTCGCTCGACTTGTCCATCGCGGAGTAATAATCGTGACCCTATTGTCCGCCTATTTGAGCGATGGCCGACAAGAAGGTGGCAGTCGGCCGGCCACGGTATTGCCATTGCAATTTCGAGAAGGGCGTCGAAACGAGAGGCCACGTGTAGACGGCGGCTGCTTGGGGGGTTGCCGTCGCCCCCGTGGACGTCGCGGTCCCATCCTGATTATCGACTGCATTATTAACGCGGTATATTTCCGTGACCGATGCTATCGATCTTCGGCGGTGTCTGTCGGCCGAACGTGTGTGCTTTAGCCCGACGAGCGAGGAGCCGAACCCACCCTCCCCCTGAAAGCCATTCGTCCCAGAACGAGCGGCTAAAGGCGGACACGCAGTGCTAAGCGACAGCCACTAACCGATTTACGATCGCGCAGGCGCGCTCGCGGACCCCTGCGATCCGATGCACTTTATCGGAACACAGAGGCGGCTAGATCGAACCGCCACTGTTCCAGGATTGGACGTGACTCTTCCTTTCTCCCCCGTGCTTTCCAGCTTACCTCTGTTTCCGGGCTGGTACCGGAAGGGTGAGAGAGGGGAGGGTGGGGGTGGATGGATTACTTTTGACTTGTACGATCGGCTCGACGAGCTGCGTTGTTCTGCGGATCCTGACACTAATTCGATCGGAGAATCAGTCCGGGGGATTTGCCTGTGTTTACTGTCGTTAGAGTCACCGACCTGGTGCGATCGGCGACAGCAATGTTTTTATGGGTATACGACGGAGGAGATCCGTCGCCATTGCGGAATGGAATTCGCGGTATGGATGGCTGAGGTGAATCCGTGTATTTGAATCGGTGGAGATCCCCTTGGGAGGGGAATATTTATGAACCATACACTGTTTTAGATTTGGGTGGATTGATCTGTCACATCTGTGACCATCGCTTTTTTATCACTCTGTAGGGGGATCTTTAGAGATTGTGTCTGATGATAAGGAACTTGCCGATGGTCGCTTCGAGACATAGACACCTATACGTAATTATTTTGTCGTGATATCTATTTCAGGGGAGAGAGAATCCCATAATACGGGGATCCATCGAGAAGAGGTACTGAATTGCGCGCCATCGATATCCAGACGCGAGTTAATTTGATTCGCGATGTAATAAAATGCTTGGTGGTCGCATCGAGCGTACATATCGGTTCGAATAGACGCTCGAAAGTCCAAAACACGAAGAAAAGAGTTCCGCCGGGCCGAGAAGTCGATAATCGGATGAAGAGAAACCCTCTAGTTCTCTCTCTCTCATCCCTTCTCTCCCCCTATCCGACTCTATTCCTCAGCAGCAGAGGGCTCGTATCGATCTCATCTCACAACCTTTCCTTTTCTATTTTCACGTGGTTCAGAACCCAATAATAGGGGTTGTACCGATAATTTCACCCCCTCCGGTTATTCGATATGGATCTTTTAGTAGCGGAGCCTTTGCTAGGGCGATTGAACCGCCTACTACTCTTCCCAGCGCCCCCCCCCCCTCCCCGACCCCTCCCTATCTTCCCTCTGTTTCTCTACCCTACATTCCGCATCCCTTTTCCTGACTCATTGCCCCCTGCACTTCGTTCCACCTTGTCGCTCCCGCCCCCCCCCCCCGCTCTCGCCCCCTCCTTTTCATCCTTTCGGAATGTTTTCGCCGAGGGCTCTCTCGCACCTCGAGCTCTCGACTACAATTACTGGATAATTAATCGGCCAAAGTCGATCGCGGTAATAAGAATCCGCGGCGGCGAGATGTTGCCCCCCCCTCCCCCGCCGTAGACAATAAGGGCGAGAGGAGCGCGGAAGGGGGGCCTTGAATGAGAAGATGGAAACACGATCGGGGAAAAATTTATTCGCCATCGCGGTTGATTCCTGCCCTCGTTGGGCACGTTGGGATCGTAAAGCGGCGGCAAAGGGATGCGCGTCGACGTAAGTGAAATCGATAGCGGCGGTAAAAGCGGAAGTCGCCGAGTCGATGGAACGGTCACGATGCCCGGCAACGTTTAGAAAATTCAATGGTAAAGGACACCGCGACGCTGCGGTGGGAGGAAGAGAAAAAAAAGAAAGAAGGTCCAGCGAGTGCGCGTCGCTGGAGGGGTTGAAAGAGGGAAACGGTAAATTCGCGAAAACAGTTAACCTCACGGACGTTGGCGCGCCGTTATGAAACTTCGTAAAGGTCGGCGAGAAGAGGATGAAGAACCGGAGCGGTGCGGAGGGGGAGGGGGGGGGGGGCAGGAAAAAAGGAAGGGAACGAGAGCACTAAATTGCCCGGTGGAAACTTCAAAGGTGGAAATAAAATCTGTAAAAAGAAGCAAGCGGGAAAAACAAGAAGTAATCAAGAAACGTGCCCGGAGGATGTGGGTTATGTTTAATTTGTTACGCTGCGAAAAAACGACCCGAGGAGGGACAGACGCCGGGACGAGAGGTAGAACGAGAGAAAGAGAAAGATGGGTATACGTGTAATCGGAAAGTCCGCGTTTCCAAAGCGTGAAAAACCCGGCGAGATCGTTTGCCATAAGAATATCGCTCGACCGGTAGCACTTAAGTAGTTTCGGCAGCTCTAGGTGGCGGATGTTCTCTCTATAAGAGAATTAATTCAACGAAGCCAAACTCTATCGGTCCGCGATAAAAATGAAACGTATCGCGGAGTGGGTGGATTGCAATGCTTAACAGTCCACTCTGGGGATAGCCAACACGGTCCGTCCACCGCTAACCGAAAAGAAGCCATTAAGACAAATGGCCCCATTACAGGATGTGCAGGCTTCCAGCAGAACCTTCAGCGCCGATCGAAATGTCAGGCTCCAATATTGAATTGTAAGAAAACCATCGCCGCCCTACATTCCGCGCAACTTCGTCTTCCTCTTCCCTCGCTCGCGACACCGCACTCGAGAACAAGCGTCACCCAAAGAAAGTTTCGCCGCCGATAAAGATCGCGGCGGCACGAAACGAGTTACGAAAAAAAACGACAGAAGAGAAAGATAAGAACAAGAATCGTTACTCCGTAATCTCGCGGTGCGACATTAATCATAGGTAACGACGCGTGCATCGCGCCCGACCGATTAAGGGCTCGAGATACACCGTCGCGCGGCCGTATCGTCATTTAACGAAAAAACCCGCGAACGTGACGAGTCGACGGGGCTCTCGAAAGAGTATCACGGATAAGGACGTGTCGCGAGGCGATGATCCGTGCGCTGAAGTTCACAAAAGGATGGAAGAACACGGCGAGAGAAGAGCAGAGGGGGAAAAAAAAAAGAAGAAACAGAGACGGGGAGAGAGGGAGAGGGATGAAAATATTGAAGCGGCGCTCGGATTTACGCGGCACGTTACCCTAATGAAAATCGCGGAGGATGAATTGTGGGAGGTCGCGGAGGGGTGGCACGAGGTGGCTGGTTGAAATACACAGGGGTGGAATTAGAATATCAGAGACACGTTCGCAGTCTGTACATACGTTACACCAACACTCCCGCCCGTCGTTCTGTACGTATATAATACTTGTCGGTAGTTGACAAACCCTCGACATCAATTTCTCTCTCTGTCTCTAATTCCCCCCTGCTCCTTCCCCTCCGCTCCCCATCCGCCCGCCCCCTCCCCCTTCCGACCCATCTCTCGTAGCTCTCCTCTGCCGCTCGCTGTCTCCATCCCTCTGTGCCTTCTCTCGCGCTCTCTCTCTTCGTTTACTTTGGAGATATCGATTACCGGCTCAACCCCCAACCCCCCATCAACCCCTCTGTCACCTCCGGCCCCCTCCCCTCCACTCTCCTCACCCCTTATCCAACTCCCACTGGCACCCCCCCCCCCCCCACAAGCCCCAACCACTCGGCCCAGCTTGCTGCTTGGTTGCTTGCACGGTGTCACATCGGTGTAGCAGTTTACAGAGATGGTGCAGTTCGCGACAATTACGATCAAACGTACAGTTAACATCGGCGCACGACGGCCGATCGCGATGGTAGTCGCGGCGCGTAACTGGCTCCCAGCCTTCGGATCGATGATCGCGGCTGGACCTCTGTTATTCTCTTACTTTTCATTTTGTTTCTGTTTTTTTTTTCTCCCTATACTTGTATGGGGATGATGGCGTTATTTGGACACGTTTGAAGCGCGTGTTGGAAATGATAGCGTAGCAGAGAGCGGAGAACCAAGAGCGCAGAGATGCTTATTATAGTTTTTGGCTACTAGCGATTGAGCACTGAATTAGGCACACGTTATCCATGCCCCACCTTCGGTTAGGATAATTTAGTTGGAGATTATAAAATGTATTTTTCGCGAGGAATTCCCAGTTTGTAAACGACCGCGACTCGTGACGCGCGCAGACTCACGGCGTTTAAAATAATAGAAGGCTCCCGTCGGAGGTTTTTTCAGGGGGTGAAAATAAATCCAGAAGCGAGTTTCGCGACGGGGTTGTTGACCCTTCAGCTGGGTACGCACGTTTTCGTATGCTGAAAGCAATTTACGGGGCTGCGTAAGGGCGCGTTCGCGAATATCCCGGAATTTATCCGCGCGAATAAAGCGGGCGGATCCGAATCTCCTGTTTTCCCCCACCCCCTCGTTCTCCGTGCACGCGGAGATAAGAAACGAAAGGAAACAGCCCTCGTGGAAGACACTTCTCAGGGCTCGATGCAAAGAAACATTTCATTAAGCGTTTTCAAACGTTTTCATAGGAGTTACGTATACAGCAGAGCGGATCGTGATCGGGGACGCTTTTACTCGGGTCACTTTTGTCGCGTATCGATTCCAACCGGAGCCTCGACAAGGGAGATGAATGTCTTTTGGAACAAAAGTCACGAAGATGCATGGAGCTTTCGAATGTAGCATCGATACGCGCCGATATCTCGAAGCGACGTGGGCTGTATCGGCGAATTTTAACAAACCCGTCGACTTGCTGCGCTTTCCCGCGTTATCTGGTGAGTTACGACGAAAGCAGCTCTTAAATCAGACCTTGCCAAATCAACAAATTTCCCGGCAGAAAGTTGCAAAGGACGAATCTGTCAGGAGGAAAGAATCTCCTAAATTAAACTTCTGCAACTTCGATCCCTCGCCCAAATTTCTTAAGGATGCATCGGACCTATCTTTAAAATGGTACCAAGTTGACGAAAATTTGTGAGTGTTCTTTTTAAGATTTCTGATGTGCTCCAAAAATTTTACACGAATTCACTAAACAGTTGCTCAGTTATAACTATTTTAATTTTCACTGATTTTCACAGATAAAGTAACTGAAAAAATGTTGAAGAACTGGTACCAAAGTTTTCACTTTTTTTGTGCATGTAGTATATGGATAGATGAACATATCTACCGAGTTTCGATTGTTTTCACTACACTGTTTCAAAGAAATAAATTATAACTTGAGAAAATTATGAATTCAGGGCATTTTCACTGCCAAAAGTTAAGCAAATCATGCTTGAAAAAGCATTTGTAAAGTGAAGAATATATTTCTAGGAATAAAAATAAGACTCCAACTGTCGTTCGAGTTCCTTAAATCTAGATTCACTATGCGTAGATATTCATGTATTTCAAATTTCATATAAAATTGTACGTCCGATACATCCTTAACAGCTCCACAATAATGAAGCTCGAAAGCCAAAAAGCAGATCGAGTGAGCAGCTTACAGCGATAAGCAATTCTAAGCGCAACTGTGCTCACAGTTCGCGGCTGAACAAGAGATTTGAAGATTAAATGGCGAAATTGTGGGGAGTATTATGAAACGTGTCGTTTCGGGTTGCACGAGCTAATGTTCGGAGGGGGCACACAATATCCAGAAGATTTGATAAATATTTGATAAAAGGGACGCAGAATGAAACGGTCTATCCGGCAAATACTTTGGTCCACGTTAATACTGCATTTTAATATAGGTAAGTCCAAGTTAAGCTCCTTACCGATGGCGATACGATTAGTACGGTTGGTTGAGCTAATTGCCTTTGCGCTGATGGGAACTGAATCGAAGAGACGGCAATATGAAGCGAGAACAATATCGATCGTTTTTCTCCGTGCTCCCATCGAGAGGGTCGCGACAAAGATTACCGAATGCAGCGATGGGTCTGTATCACTCTGTAACCACGTTGCTTGTAAAACCACCTCGGCTACGATTACAGTAGGGTAAGTTGGGGTGAGCCGATGGGGCAGGAGAGTTGGCATACTCTATAAATAAAAGCGTGTTAAAGTGCAGACCAATTGCTTCTCTAGAAGCCAAACAGTTGAATGAATAACGTCACCTCGCTTTCTTCTGTGTTTTTCTGAACTTATAAGCGATAAAAGGATAGAAAAAAATCAGCACAAAATTCTGACCATATTATATTCATTCTGATAAATAACATCAGAGTTAGTTTTAATAGCCATTTTATATTAGATGAGCCAACTGTACCCAACTTACCCTGACCACCGATACTTCTCTATCAGTCACACGAAGGGGCTGGAAAGAAAGCTTCACAAATCATCTCCACGAGCTGCTATAATTTTTACACAGATTTTCTGCGGCGGCAAAGAAAACGTCCGAAATGTAAACCACTCGAAAGTCAGGATTCTGCACCAAGCGGTCGGGGAGTGCAATTGCAAATCTGTAGGTTGCGAAAGGCACTCTCTATCCAGCCCCCAATTGGGTTCCACCCCCGCCAGTGTTTGCGATCCCGGGTTGGCGATCTTTTCAATTGCCCCGGGTAACTGTATTCGACGGAGATGAAAAGACGTCGAAAACGAAGTTAGAAAAGTGCCTTACCATGAAGTAATGCCTCTGTATCTCGGTCTTCTCGCTGGCCAGCTTCTCGCATTCGATCTTCAGTCTGAAAAGTGAAAAGCGATTGAAGATGGGAACGAGCCAGACATGCGTTAAAGCGGAAATGGTGCGCATTCGTGTGCACCTACTACACGTACGCCGGGTACGCCACCGGGTACGTGTAGATGTACACAAGGGCGGAGCGCATAGAGCAAGACCACCGCCGCCTTCTCCTTTGGGATTTGCAGCATCTTGAATTCGAGAAAGACGGCGGGGAGCGGAGGGGCAGGGGCGCGGTGTGTCTCTGGAAGTAAGATCGAGTTCCCCCGGCGAAAGAGCCGAAGGAATAGGAAGAAATGGGATTATGGCGGCGTTAGCGGTTGCGGTGGGCGACTTAGCGAGTGGAAAATGGTAAGAAGGAAGAAATGCCTATCCGCGAATGAACCGGGGACACTCGTTACAGGCATTTCGGTAAACATGCTAATTCCCCGTGCCACGTAACCGCGAAGGAACGCTTTGCGCAGAGTATTATGAAGAATTTAGTTGGCCTGGATGTTACAACGTCACGGATGAAACTTTCGTTCGATGCAATTTAAAGTTTGTAATTTTTGCAATGCTCATCCTCGCGGGGATACTTCCGATACTGTAAGTCCGCTGAAATGGCTTCCTTAACTCGCGTTTTCATTAAAAACCCGTCCGCTCCGATGCGTCTGAATGCGACGGCAGAGCTCAGGAATTCGTTAATAGTTAATAAACGCCAGTCTAAGGAACGATTACTTCCGAGTGACGGAACGGAACGCTGCTATCTTCGGCAATTTTACAGCGCATCGTGACATTTCCACCGCGAACGTACCCCGCGCGCCACCCACAGTTTCCACAAAACAGCTTTAAAGAGCCGAAATATTTCCCGCGCGTTGCAGAAGGAAGAGCCCGCTAATTCAAAGCGGGGCGAGTGGACCGCGGATACGCGCTGCGTTTATAATATTTGCCACTCCTCCTCCGGGAAACGGGCGAGCGTAATTTTACAATTAGCAAGGACCGCGAGGGACGGAAAAATTAACGTCCGGGCAAGCTGGGAACGGCGAGGGCCGGCTACCGCCGCGGCGCGGCGCGAGGATTCGTTGTAACGTGTCTGGGGGCAGGCAGCGGCGCGACCGCGAGCGAGTTGCTCGCGCGTAATGCACCGCCGTTAACAACCAAGTGCAAATTTAACCGTCCATCCGACGGTTTCAACGGGTATCGCGAGTGAGCCGCGCAAGATAATTAATGATACGTAAACGCAGACATTTGTACACACGGACCTATTCCGCCATTTCCAGGCCGAAAGTGAGCGTCGTTCCCAATAACGCTAACCGTTATACTGCACCATCACCTGCATCTGGGATACTACTTGCCGCAACGGTAATTAATTACCGTCCCCGACCTCCCCCCGCGTGCCCGCACCCCAGCTTGCCAGCCTCCCCCGGCCGATAATCAATTACCATAAATCGGCCGACAGAGCCCGATCGGTCGGTTGCTTTGTCGCGACAGAAACGAGAAGCGTACCCCCGTTTTCCACCGTGCCCGAACCCCCTTCCCCGCCCCTCGAAGAGTTGCACAACGCTTTTTATCCCTCCCCCCTCCCCCTCCCGCCCTCCTACCGCGGACTACTTTCACCCGCCGCCTCGTTACTCGCGATCGCGAAAAATCATTCCCCGGCTTCGATTCGAGACCCGGCAGAGGGGACGCGTTTGTAGCAGGAGTCGTAGGAGGGAAAACAATTTGAAGTCTTCCGCCGTTGGATAAGAGTGGGAGGTGATATCGAGACGGCAGCAGTGACAGGACGTGAGCAACAGCCTCCGAGACGGGACCGGGGAGCGGGAGAGTGTCAATAATCGTGGATGTTGAAGGAACGCGAGACGAAAGGGTGAACAGGGGCGGAGGCAGGGGGATAGAGATAAAGAGGGGGTTGAAAGAAAAGCAAAGAGGTGTGGCAGGGAGGGTTAAGTTGAGTCGAAGACGAGAGAAAGACTCACGAGTGGTTCTGTTGCTGGATGAAATTGAATTCCTCTTTGATCCTCTCGCAAGTGTCAGCCACCGTGAATTTCAGCCCTCCCGCAGCCCCGCCGCTTCCTCCGCCACCCTGCAACGAGAGAGAGAGAGAGAGAGAGAAAAATAAGTGGAGAATTCGATTAGCATACGCGATAAAGCAGCCGCGACAAAGAGCGGGAAAATAGTTCGGGCTGGAACGCGCGTGGGGAAATATCGCGATCGTCGCGAGGACCACAGCGAGCGCGGCATTTTTCACCCGCGCGACGCCGTTTCGGTGCACCTACGCGACCTCGTCTCGATTCACGGGGAGTTCGGCGCGAACGGTTAACGAAGCGCGTCGCCCACGGAGCGTGCAATTCTATCCGCGAAATGTCTGATTGCCGAGTCGCGTATATTGAGACCGCGCCCGCAATGAGAGCGCCTCGCCCCCCCCCCCCCCCGCGCCCCCACGCTACAACTAACAAGCGAGATTTCAATCGAATCGCACAAGTCCTCGGTACAATAACATCGGTCCTCGGGGGAACGTCGTCGGCACAGGCTCGCGGAACTGCGGCGGAAAAAGGCTCGTTAAAGGACCGTGGAGGGGAGAAACGGGGAATCTCGTTACACGGGAAACCGCGTCGGACTTTGAGAAGGTCGTGCTTCCGGCCGCGAATAAATCTTAACAAATCCGAATTTAAAGGAAAGCCGCGAGTGCGCGCGCGCTCGCTCGTCTCGGGAACCGGCTGTAAATCGTAACGAGGTTAAAGTCGAAGAAGATGACAAGCAACCACCATCAAATGGCCTTCGGCTGCATAAGGCGCACGCAAACACACAGACGGGCCACGGGAACGCGAGCAGAGGGCATCCAGGTATAAAAGACGAGCGTCGCCGTCCGCGGATAGCTGGTCGGAGGGGGAAAGGTGAAACCTGAAGAGCCAAGGATGAAGGGCCATGAAGGCGTCCTTAATGAGACCCATTCCACCAGGTAGCACGAGGTCTGGAGCCTCTACGGGTTCTTCAGCCGCCCGTATACACCGACGCCGCTTCCCACCGCTTGAAATTACGGAGAAAAGGATCGGGCTTTCCGATGACAGTAATGATAACGTTACACACACCCTCCGCGGCGACGGCAATCGAATTTCGTCAGCGACCTCTGAACGTGTACACGGGAATACCGAAGGGGGGCCGATCGCGCGCGTTTCTCTTAAACGGAGAATTTATGTAGGACGATCACACTCTGTATTGCACAGCTGTCTTTGAGCTTCTGATGCGCGACGCTGTAGTGTAGATAATTCCTTCGATGGTAGGTACACGCTCTTCAAGATCCACGTGCCATATATCGGCTGAAATATATAGGCCCTGTGTGCCTCATTTATATCGTACGCTTTAGATATTTTCGTGGCGGCGTTCGCTGTCGAAAACACGATGTTACGCGCGGAGGTGGGAGCGCGATCGGAGAATTGCGAGCAGAATGACAAAATCCCTCGATACGCGGATATATGCCCGCCGCGGCGTTAAATGCTCAATGACTGTCCGATAGGACGGGAGAATTCGAGTTTTTCGGTGGCGCGTAGCCACAGCGGTAGAATGATTTGGCCACTTGTTGAATTCGAAACGGGGAGTGGCTGTCGGTGGTAAAATGGTTTGGGAACAGGCCGGGGAAGAGGACGGCGGTGGGCCTCACTTGTTGCAATCATCAAACGGAACAGTCATCGAACAGGTTGTTGTTCCGATGGTTAACCCGCGCGGCGTACACACATCCGTTATGCGATACGGCCGACGACAATTCGTTTCCATGAAAATTCTCGCGCCATCCGACCACCGCGCCGTGCCCCCGCTGTCGACCGTAATTCGAGATATCGATCCCTTTGTTGCTTCGTAATTCAACGCTCCCGCGACCCTTCGCTTCCGCGTCGCGCCCGTGGCCTCGGAATTCGTTATCTTTAAGAACGATTAGAGAAAAGTTTCTATTTCCCCGTCGAGGCGCGCTTATTCCACAATCTTCCTTTGACCTCAACTATTTCGGCAAGTGTTTTTAACACACAATCCGGAGATGCGTCGGGACGGAAATTATTAATGACGCCGGGCATTAAATTCTAACTTTGGCGGCACTTAATGAAAGGGCGAGATGGTTTCCATCAGAGACAATTACGCCGCTTAATTGCCACGATACCCGTATGACGTAAATGAAGATTTATGAATATTCGAACGGAAGCTCCAAATTTAGCGGATAAAAACTAACCGGGCCAATCCACTCTGATTCGAGTCTGCTGTTTCCCTAAATAGCAGATTGTTCATCGTGCACTCGAAATGTGATATTTTTGCGCGGATACGTTTCAAATAGCATTTAAACCTTTCAATAATAAATCCAACGCCTCGCGAATATCACAAATACATCCGTATATAACTGGTAATTGATCATTCTCGCCTAGCAATCAAACCTTGCTGGACGCTGTCAATAAAGAGTCCAGAATACTCAAAAATGTCTTGAAATAAAAGGCTCGCCGCGACCTAACGCGGTTAATCAGATTTCCTGCAGCAGCTGGATGTTAATTAACGACAACCGTCCACTAAAAACTACCATATCGATACGAAATTCAATGTCCAGTCCGTATCACAGCGGCGGATCAATTTTTTACCACTTCTTTCTTCCTCCTACGTTCTTTTTAAATTTTTTTTTAATTACGTCCTCCCCCACTGGAGTTTTCGACCGTTCTTTGACGCCGTTATCGGATTTTGCTCTTTGAGCTTAACGAATCACACATATCCGCCGATCGCTCAAGCACGTGTAGCCCCCGCGGCGAAGTGCGGCACGTGCGCGCGCGCAAGATGCAGCACGCATCAATGCTCCGTTCTGATCAAAAGAACATTTCGGATGGTGAAAATCAATTTTTCAATAATTTCCTTTTGCCCGGGCCCCTCCATAAGCCGTCCAATCATCCGCGGGCTTTGCCGCTATGTCAAAACTGTTATTAACGAGCGAAGACAAAAGTCTTCCGTTCTCGAGGCGCCTCCTCTCGACGAGAGCACGCTTCTCTTGGCCCGGCCCCACGTCCCCGTGTAGCCGGGCCTTTGTATTCATTGTCTGCCCGATTCCCCTTTCACACCAGCGAAATCAATGAAGGAGAGAGAGAGCCCGCCCGCGTGCAACGGTGTGCGAGGGCGGCTGCGTGCCTGTGTGCCCGGCCGCGGCAGGATCGTATCGAAAAACCGGCTGGTTCACTTTGTTGCCGGGAGATAATGGCCGTGCGAATCGTAAATAAGGTAATAGGTCTTCGGGAGGGCCGAGGATAGACCAAAGGATCCGATGACGTAAGCGAGAAACCCCTTTTAAGGGCGCGTCCACAAGTTTCCTGGAAGCGGCGATAGATTCAAGCGCGCACAGGCGATTCAAACACTTAAGTAGTCCCTTCTCGTTTTAATTTCGAGTCGCGACTCAGATGCCAGCGATTATTATGGAATTGAAATAACAGATGGAGTTAATAGTGTTGACCAAGGGAAAATCGAGTTTCTGCGAAGGGGGCTCGGAAAATTTAGAAGAAATGCATAGAAATTAGAAATTCATAAATATGAATACTGAATACACTCTAACACCCCCATCTCGCAGAAATATTTATAAAGAAATCTTCGTGTTACTTACGCAACCACTTAACAATTTACTAAAACATTGACACAGGCCGCGTAATTATGTATGAAACGAGAGATACTCGACGAATTTGATATACTATCCGATCGCTGGATCTTGTTTAGGTGAATTTGCTCGCCGCTGTCCTTATTTCCTATCGCGCAAAGGAGTTCTAATTGGACGAGCCACCGCCGTCGGGAATTATTCAAATCATGCTCCGGGGCTGTTGAAAGTCAGACCCACGGAGCCGATGCAGCTGCACTTGAATAAACATCGACGCATCGATATGCAGCGGCGAACATCGGCGAATAGGCGCACACAGGTTTTCTAGGCGTGTACGGACACGCCGTCCGCGCGCCCTCGAATGGAGCACACTACGTGGCCATCGGGGAGCGTCGAAGGCGTCTTTGAATTACACACCTGGTTCATTAAATGGAACGGTAAATAAAGGAGACGAGGATGCATCCAAGTGTCCAGTTGCCGCGGCGCGCGATAAACGTTCCAGATACCGATCAAGGAAGGAACGCTGGGCATAGAAGCGACACTTCCAAGCGGTTCTAGCTCATCCGAACGAACAAAAACCACGTCGACGCAAGCCTCATTCGCCGGAAAAAGCAAACCAAGGACGTAATTAATTGCTACCAGAGTCGGCTATTAATTCGATGCGATTATACACCTATGTATAGCCATAAAGGATCCCCGCGATGCAATTGCATACTGGGTGAGAAAAAGTGACACGCGATGATCGTAAAATGCTGCGTGCTTGTACATTAGACTGACATGAAAACATAGCATACCAATCATGCGGCCGTTTTACTTTAATTACTGGACTTGCTCTGTATATCGAGAGGCTGGGAACATTTGACGCAAAGGTTCTTATAAACCTAACTATTACTTAGCGTCGCAGTTACTGAAGTGGAAAGGAAGTAAGGAAAATCACATTTCACAATAATCTGAGGACTTATCGAAAGGAATACCTACTAATACTTAAGGGTATCCTGCAAAATTTTAGATATAGTATCAAGTGTGATTATATTTCCGATAAATGATGAAATCATGACTGGGATTCCTGGGAAATAGTAATCTACGATCGTCCTCCTCATCCAATACGCGAAGCTCCCCAGTCGAAAGGAAATGGTATCCGCAGAATGGCCACGATTTTTCTACAAAGTTTCGTCGAGCACGAAAGGAAACAGCAACGGGAGTTTGACTATAACAGAAGACAGGTTGGAATGTCCGCCGGGGAGATGCTTCAGCGGAATATGTATGCTCAATCAATGTCGGGGCATAAAATGCGCTAACAAATACCGGCACGCTTTGCAAGGGGAGCCTAGACTGAATTTAGAGGGTGGCTGAGTAGGAGGGAGCCTGCTCGTTGAAGAAGACTAAGGTGAAAGGCAGGGAGGGAGAGCACGTGGTGAAATTCCTGTCGTTCAGAGGCGAGCACTCAGAATGCGCAAGGCTCCGTTGCGATAGCACGAAACTAATAGCGAAGACAAAAGACTCGAGGGCCCGTTTAAACAAAATTTCGCGCAACTTCATTCCCCGGCTGTTATAAAATCTCTCTATCCCCCAGACACCCTACCAACCTACCCCCACATCTTCGGAATACACCCTCGAACCGAACGAAGTTGAAAATTACCGAGACTCCGCCGGTGTACAGAAACTTTTCGTCACCACGGTCGCCTTCGACCAAGTACGTTTCAATGCATGATAAATCGTAGCCGACTCGCGCGCGGGTTAAGGGGTGAACCAGCAACACCCAGGGACCCACTATGCAGCATTTCACCGCGGCCAACGATGCTGTAAGCCCGCGCGCACAGGCGGAGGAACCCGCGTAGCGTGTGGAGGGCGCGCGCGAGCGTTACCCCGGCTCGCACACACGGCCAGGCGAGCGTAACAACAGCCGCGGTTCGCCTCTCTGTCGCTGGATCACGTCGGTCTGGGTCTGCGGGAACACGCCGAGGTTATATCTCTCTACCCCGGCGCATTGTGCGCACTGCCATGAAACGTCTAACCTATAATAATCATACCGATACACAAGACGAGCTCCGTAATGCTCCCTTCTCGTACAGGCGCGCACACCACGCGAGCGCCCGCGCGTGTACGTGCGCGACCCGAGCGGTAACGCGGCCGTCAATCCGCCATTGCGACATGGACGTGAGGTTACGCGCGTGAACGAGAAGCAAGGGGTTCAGCTCCTCTTCGTGCTGCCTCCCCCGCTCCCCCCCCCCCTCTCGCCGGCCCCCGCCACCCAGGGTGTACCGCTAGGATCCAGCAAGAAATGGTGGCAAAACCTGGGTACCAGGTTCGATTGCTTGGGATGTATTGCGCCGACCGTCGAGACGTCCGTAATTGTTTCGTAATGTAGGATGCTGAGGAATCGCTCGACCAGCTCGATGGCCCCGGATCTTTCGCTTGCTGAACGAAATTGCTTCGCTCGGATCGATTGGATAGGCCGGCGAGAGATCTTTTACTTCCTTGTATCATGGTGTATGTACCCATCTCCATCAGACATTTCTAATTGCACCTAAGCAAAGTTTCTCTATAACGATTGAACTCCAGCGTCGAGAACTACTTAGTTAGTCCATGTATTATTGAGAATTTGAGGAAGTGGAGCTGGACTTCTATAGGGTTTCTGTAGCGATTAGCAGGAGTCTCTTAAAATCGCAATGTCCCAACGGCAGGATCAAGGGATTTCTCGACCAACCATCTATCAAGAAGCTTTTTGCGTACCATGAGTGGCTTCGATCGGCCGCACGGAGGATATCAAACTAAATTCCTTCGTCGCGCAAGGGATGAGACGTTTATCGTCCACGAGAAAGCTGGCATTTTTCTCCTATTCTCACCCTCCGCCACGCGCCCTTGCCCTGACTACGCTTTCGGAGTCTTTCTACACGAGCCCGTGAGCAAACGCGTGTTCTATCGATCTTCTCCGCCGCCTCGTACACCGCTATTTCCAAGCGATAATCGTTCCGCCCGCACGATGGAAGAAGCACGCATCAGCTGTTCATTTCACAGACCCCCGGCGCGGACGAAGATGGAATAAAAGCAACTTTTAAGCGACTCGACTTGCTGGCATATTCAGGTCTTAAGCGCCGCGATGCCGAGGCGACCGGGGAACGGCGAACACGTCGGGCTAGAGGGGATGAATTGGAGGTTCGAGCGAAACGAGCCGTCCACAGTGACCGGGACGGGATAACATTCTATACATCTTATCTGCGCTCCCTAAGGCAACAGCCAACAGCTCGGGGAATGGGCTCTTTTGATCGATACGCGTCATTCGTCGGCCGAACAATCATGCGGATGACACCGGCAGCCGTTCCACGCCCGTGCCCTATGAATATACGCGCACATGTGTGCCTCGTGGATTTCTGACCATGCCCTTCTGCGCTTTAACGAGGATAGCCGAGGGTCGAACCTCGTTCGACATGTAAATGTAAATGTTGGACAAGAACCGACCAGGGGCTCCCATGCCGCCCGATTCCCGTGGCCCGGCCACGCCGCCGGGCGGACGGGGCCTGCTGAGAATCACTGGCGAGGATACTCGGGTGACTCCCCCGGTGTGGCAAGAGTGTTGCGACGTTCTCGACACAGTTGGCAGTGGTGATCAATCTTCCACGAGCGGGTCGCATTCCTCGGCCACGCGTCCGTCACAGAGGAAAAACGCGCGCGGACTGTACAATGCCGTATAAATGGGCTGACTCCAAGGCAGAAAACCCTGCCGGCTCGCCGTTGCCGCGTTTCCACCGCGAAACCCTCGATTCCTCCTAACCGGAGAGGGAGGGCTGGTTTGGAAACAGAACGATTCGAGGTGCAAGCGTCTGGAGCTCGTTTAATTGAGATCACGAAACGATTACCCCTCCGCGGGTAGAAGAGCGGGAGGGGACGACGAGTGTTTCGTAGCGGAAGATTGATCCGGGAGCGAGCAACATGAGAACCACTCGTCGGGATTTCAGTGGGTGGCGTTGGTCCCCTCATCAAATGCTTGTCATACCGTTCTTACCCTCAAACTCCGGAGCCTAACGGATCCCAACAGTCGGGTAAAGCCCGAGCCGCACCCCCGTGTACACAACGAGAAAGAGGACGGTGTGTATATGAGAGAAGAGGCGGCCAACCACCCCAATGGACCCGTCGACGAAGGCTTAAAGCCCGTAGGCCTGTGATATGCCCCGGGGCCAAGAATTATGTCGCTAAAACCCACCAATTACGGGGGCTGCGAGCCGAAAACGGCTCTCTTTCCTCCCACTTCTCTGTATATACACACGCAAGCATCGCTTTTCAATTGACGTCGAGTCTATGGGGTGTGCCTAGCGAATCCATTAAAACGCCAGAACGAGGCCTTAGACGACGATCGTGTAAGTGACTATAGGAGGATATAGGAGAATGAACGCTGACTCATCCACGACAATTTAACTAGTTAACTCGAAAGATAACTGAAGATTTTACTAAAATCAACCTAAGTAGATTCATATTAAGGGAAACTGGAATAACTCCAGTCACTTCAGAGACAATTCAGACAGCTTGTTTACCAAAGTTGAACTCTCCTTTTCAAAATATTCCGTATGCACTGGAAAATGTCAAGAAGACGGGCAGATCATTCATAGGGAGTAGAATCGAGTGCTGAATAATTCTCGTGTATGGATACGAAGTTCGGCGAACGTTTCTGCCGGATGCTGAACAATGGAGCGACAGAGGATGAACAGAAATCCCCTCAAAGTATCGTCTATCATTCGTCCATCGTTCGACGATGAAAAAGACCATTCGTCTGATTACGATTTCGCGAAGCGACGCATCCAACGTATCCACCAGCGACGGGTTAATCAACGAAACCGTGCGGTTTCTTGCCCCGTCTGCGATTAATTAATCCCCGCGATTAATCACTCCAAGCGCTTTTCATCGTGCAGCGCGATCGTTTTTATTCGTGCGCCCGTGCACAGGATACACGCGCAGACCGCGCTCGCTTCCCTGCTCGAAGAAGAGAGCTTGCGATATTTATGGTATTCGTAACGATAGTAGACTTCCGCCAACTTTTGCATTTCAATTATTCCAATCACAACATCGGGCAAATATCCGTTACGAAATAATGTAACGCAACGGTATTGTTGGTAATATTCCAACAAATAATGAAACTTTTTGTTCGCGTTTAATTACGACGTTATTAACGTTGCAAATATTTTAATCCTGCCATATTAAGATCAATGTACACACAAGGCGGCTTGGAAAAAAGCAATAAAACTTCCTGCAGCTAAAAACAATATTTTTCGACGTCGAGGGAACAGAAAAGTATATACGCGCCTGTTCGATTCTATTTAACATTGCATTATTTACGAATTAAATAAAGATGCGTATGACGCGATGGTACGAGTACACACGGATGCACCATGTAAACGAACGCCAAATTACCTACCGTGCGGCATCACCAAATTGAAACGCTGGAAAATTTGTTCGACAATATATATTTGGCAAAAGAGGGGAAAAATGTGTAGGTACCATATGCCGAATGTAACGGGGAACGTTGGACTTTTGGGAAGTGTATCGCGATCGATCGATCGTAAGCTGCGCGTTGAAGTTGAATTACGAGTCCTCTGTGCCACGAAGTCGTAAGAATTTTTGGATATTTCCCGGCTAGCTACGCGACTGAACGTTGCACACGCCCGAAAAACTTGCTACATGATTTTCAGTATTCTGAAAAGAGGAAGTGGAACGCAGGGATGAAGATATAACAAATAATTTCTCAGAATAAATTGAACGAGACTATAGAGAATAAAATGGGTTAAGTGGAGATCCCATCGATGAAGAGAATTTTAAATTACTGTGTTTCCTTAACACAACGCCTGCATTCTCTTTTTTAAAAGAAGTAGCAACAGAAGGTAAAAAATGAACTACTTACAAAGGAGAAAACGTAGATCTAAACCAGGACAGTGACCATGAAAGCATTCCGAACGCTGATTTGTACGCCAAGAAAGGAGTTGCTCTACGTAAGCTGGGTTTCAAATCAATGAAGCGATTAGCACAAGAAATGCTATTCAAAATTACGCCAATTAACCATGAAAGCAAAATGAAACCTCGATCTTCAGTAATGAGAGGCAGAATCGTCTTTTCGTTTTTGGAACAGACGCTAAGTGGCTTCCGAGAGTTGGGGCCGAAATTAACGATGACTTTTAAAGTGCAAGAGTAAACACATCGAGGAGCATGTTTGAACGGGGAAAACAGCGTCCACAAGTTGCATCTCGAAAGTATAGATTCGTCATTGTCGTGCATTGTTACCGATCGGCCGCCTAGTATAACTTTTTCTATTTCAGAATCAAGTGACCCTCCGGCGAGCATTTCAATTTTCCCTCCTCGTTCCAATTCGGACGGGACAACTCGACGAACAATTAGCCGTCGTGCAATTTGATCAGCGATTGTCATCGGCGTATCCCACCCCTCGCGATCCACCCCTCCCCCCTCCAGCCATCCCACACCCTCAGCGCAGAAAAAACTCGCAGCGGACTATCATTTTTACGTTGCAATTTCGCTTCCCGTCCGACGCTGTTAACTGCTTCGGGTTTTCGCACAACTTCTTTTCCAGAGAAAACAGCGAGTCGATCGAAAGGCGATCGAATTTTTCGATGCTTACAAACGCAGAATGTACAAATTTGATTTTTGTTTTAGAATTTTTCTTTCCAACGACCATCGAGGGAATAAGTATTCAACAAGATCACAACGTCAAATACTTTAATAAGAGGAAAGATAGGAAAACCGTGGACCCTCGCGTACAAACAGCATAAGCGATGCAAACGGTTGTGTGTGCGGACAGAATGCGAACGAATAAGTAAACGAGAAAGAGAGGGCGAGGCAGAGAGAGGCAGGCATGAAGTAGTAGGAAAAGGCTGAAAGAGAAGAAGGAGAGAAGGAAACAAAGCAGCGCCCCTTTGTTCTTTACTGTAATGCACGGTACAAGTCAGCGGCGCTGCATTTGCAAAGAGGTTACAAGACTTTTAGTTACAGCGCAACGTTTCTCTTTCTTTCTTCCCTTCGTCTATGCATAGCAAATATGTGCATATGTAATTGATAAGACTGTTATACTACGCAGAGGGTATGTGTCCTTACCATAATTTCAAGCTTATCACTTATTCAATAAGACGACCTATCACTCCGTAACAAACGGTATCACCCTGTTCCATAAATACCCACTTGTCTCTCGAGCGGCAGAAATAGAATTTACGAGAAAGAAAAGAACAGCTTCTAAGAAACCTTGAACTATCCTCGATCTAACTGATCGTTGCTGATGATTTGGCAAAGTAACGAACAGCGATTGTTCATCTAGCGACTCCTTTTATCTCTCTCCCCTCCGCGGTGGCTCGGGTTACAGAATTACGAGCACAATAGTCGCAGGCATCCCATCATTTGTTCCGTTGCCAAGTGTAGAGAATGGGTCAGTCCTTAGCGCTTAGGAGTGCGTTCACTTCTATTACGAATGCGCGAAGCATCTATCATTCCCGCGGCGAACGCGAAATCAATTACCCACGGCCAGGCGCGAAGGTAGAGATCGCGCCCGTTCTGATTCACACTCGAAGAAGTGACCTTCGGTGACCAACCGTGCCCCAGACCGTTTACAATCGATCGCCGATCGATACACTGCCGCCAGATGTTATAACTAATTAATAATCATTAACCCCGCCGCGCATCAATCGTCGGGCCCCGCGTCATCGAAATAATTAACAGGATCTTCCCCGAGCTACCAAACGCTGCCGATTAAATCAGAACCGCTCGCGCGACGGGCTTAATTTCCCTCCGTCGGTATCGAATCGATAACGACGCGCACACACCCGACCTCCGCCAATAGAATAAACCGCGCGTTATTACCGGAACGATCTTAACGCTTTAAAAATCCCCGCGTGGAAATTATCGGAGCGCTCCGGTGCCCGTTGAACGGCGCCACATTAGCGCCAATAAGCAAATAACCGTCGAGTGTACCCAACATAATATCAGCCCAGTGGTCGCTTCTTCTGCGAACGGCAATTGTTGTACGTCGACTTGCACTTCCCCTCTTTCACCCACTCCCTCTATAAATAATCTCTACAATCTCCAGGCCCCACCCCCCTTATCCTCCCTTTCTCCTCCTGGACCTGTGTCAGCGAATTCCCCCGGTGTGGTCTCGTTTCGCATAAAGGACTTTGAGCTTATGTGACGCGTGAAATTATAACGGCGGGGCGGAAAAGGTAAAAAGAGTGGCGGCGGGAGGCGGGTGCCAAAGCATTCTTTGAATAGTGGAATTATTTGCAGTAAGAAAATGAAAATCTAAAGTCGGCCGTGTAACGCGCCTCTGCATAAAGGAGAATGCTTTTTCTACGATGCCCCTCACCCCCCCCCCCCCTCGCCCCGCCAACCCCCGCGCAATTATATTACTCTCTGTGCCGATCCTTTCTTCTGGAAGCTATCTAACCGTCATTCGGTTTCCTTTTGCCTTAAGACCGGGGCCGGCTTAACCGCGAGCCGAAAAAAAGTGGTGAAAATTCGCGCCAACAGACGATATTTACAAGCAACTATACTCGCCGGATATTATAGACTTTTCGGGAGACAGTGTTGGAAAATTACCTATCGTGTTAAAACCTGACAGAGTAATGATATACTGTAATAGTATCTACTCTTAATAATTCCTTTTTGCAGGGGTCCAGTAATGAATAAATCGAATTAACCCTTCGCCTACAGTATAGACTAGTTTCAAACTTATGCTAGAAGAATAACAGAAATAAAACAAATCGAGAAAATGACAACATTCTTGTCGTCTGGTGTATATTTCTAGTCCTAGATATGTAGATTATCTCTCACGTTCTGCGCTTTCTCCTTCTTATCACAGCTGCCAGCGCGAGGCTATGAATAAGCACGCAGCGGTCAATTTCCATTTGAAGTGCCGCCGCAGCTGAAGGGTTAAAATTGCAAGCACCCCGTAAGTGGGCTGCCGAAAGGGGGGGGGGGGGGCGGGGTCAGAGATATAACGTGGGGCGCCGGGCTGGTGTTGGGACAACTCGCGGGGTAACTACTTTGAAAAGAGAAGCTGAAAGCCCGAAAGAACACGGACGGCTTCCTATTCTCTGGCAGCGTGAGCGGTCGCGGCTCTCTGCCAGTTCCCCGTGATACATACTCGGCATTGCAAAAGTAAATAGAATTCAAAGTTCGCGAACAATAAATCATGATTCCCTTCCTCGCCGGGCGTGCACGATTTACGAGTGGCCTCCCACTCGGCGCTAAATATAGAAGATCCTAATCAAATAATTCATCTTTACTCTGGACTCGCGGTAGACAACGCGCTCGTGTAAACACTCCTCTTTACGGTGCGCGCTACGCGGCTAACCGTAAGTCGCAGGAATTGCCCACAGAGAGGAAAATTACAAAGATTAGCGAGCTCCTGGGTACGCGCCGAGACCGCAACGGACACCATAAAAATTGGCCAGGTTTCTCGAGTCGCGTCGGGTAACGCGCCGCGCCACTCGTAATTTTTTTTACCACAGCGGCGAGGTCCACCTTCCCGGCGTGTTTCGAGGGACTTTCACGCCGCGGAAAGGAAAAGGGACGGGTAAGGGAGAGGTGTCTATTTTAATGAGTACTCACGGCAGCGGCTGGGTGTCTCGCCGGCGCGGGGTACATCTTAATTGTGGCTAAATACTTGGCTGGAATCACACGTGTCCGCAATGTCCTTTGTACACGGTCACTTCACGATCCATTCCCCGGGCCGATCTTTGCGGTAACATTCTCAGGATCTTGGAGCTACGCCAGCGGCCTTCCCTCGGCGCACACCATCGAGGTCCTCCCACTGGCTGTAATTATAACACGACACGATTTGTTACTTAGACCGAAACTGTGGCGTTTCGCGAGCTTGTCTACAGTGTTTTCGACAGGCGTCGTCGCAACGCCGCTCTTTCTGCCGTTAATATTAGGTACTGTTCGAGGAATTGGTCGCTGCGGCGCGAGTTCGGTCTTAATCCTCCATTGCCAGCGCCAAAGTTAATTGTTAACATAATGCTCCCTTGAAACGCATCTCATTAATTATACGAATCTACCCAGGACTTTGTGTGCCTCGGGTCCGGGCCACTGTTGGACTAATTGGTGGCAATACATTAACAATGATTTTAGATTCTACCGTTTCGCAACCACCTGCTTCGTTGATGTAGCATTCTACCTGCAATTCTTGAGTGAAGCCAGAACGGCTAATTCTGCCAATTATGTGGCTAAAGTTTCGCTCTGTTTGTTGAGGGAAGCAACAAATTTCTCTCGAGCTTAATATGATTTCGTTCATGTTAAATAGAGAACGCCGCTTCTTACGTAACAAGTGGAGTTTGCGTGTCGCAGTATGGCGAAGTAAAAGGAAGTCGAAGTTGTTCGATGGTTAACCTTTGAGAAATATATAACACCGAGATTTTTAAGGAACTCCAATAACGCGATCTCACTTACCGGATTTCCACGCGGGAAATAACAATAAGCTTATTTCGGGGCTTAAAAGCGAAGAACACAAAGCTTCTATTCTCGGTTTCCGCGATATCGGCGTAAATCCCACCGACGCGACGCGTATTGATTTTTGAAAAAAATTTATTTGTCCTCGTTGCGTGTGCACGCTGCTCCGCGAATCCGACCGATCAATTTATCGCTCGATTTATGAGCCGCGTAAACTATGCTTCGTCGCCGTGCCAGCGACGTCTATCCTAATCTCTGAGCCGCGTCTCCGCGGGAGGACAAAGAATGGGGGGAAAAATAGGGACCCAGAAAAGAAAAATAGAAAACGAGAAAGAAATAGGTTCGGCCTCTCGTGTAAACCAAACGCAAAGCTCCCGTGTAAGCTCGACGTCACGTACAAAAAGCTGCGTTGCAATATTTAAGCTGCTTTTCAATTAGCACTGCCCTTTACACTGCTCATTATTTCGCAATGCGTAAAACGATGAAATTTATTGTCGATAGTAACAAGCGGAGATCAAAAAACTACTAAATTCAATTTACTGATATAAAAGATATTGTAGGATACATTATATTAGTCCGAATAATCGACAGAGCACATTGATTCGATACGTTAACAAAATTGCTTACCGATCTTATTAACTGTTGGAGTAGAGATTATTTTGGTGCATCAATGATTTGCACTCCGAGACGTTCTCAAGTATGCAACGCATAAAACAAGATAAATGTCGTTATATGCACTGACTGAAATCTACCGATAGAATTCACGAACACCAATTTCCACTAATATATGCATTAACAATCAGTGGCGGATTTAAGAAAAAAGGTCCAGGTGGCAAACGTTCATCGAACGCCCGTTATTTCCGCCACTGTTAATAATCTTAGGCCCAGACTTTCGACACCCCACGCGTAACAAACAATCCACCATGAAAAATAAAATGTCCGAAAAAAGACGTCACGTGACTGGTCTCTGGCGTTCAATTTGCAAAGCGCGCGAGAAACCTCGTGACCTGTCTTCGACGCAGCGATAGACAAGTTGCTAATTGAGTGGCATTAAAGTTGTAGTTTGGGCAGTCTCCAAGTACTTTTCAAGTAGCGAAATGGCTACACGAGGAGCCGAAAGGGCGTAGGGCTGTTGCTGATAATCAACTGCGACTTCGCCGGTTGTACATTCGAATTTAAAATGGGAACGCTCGAACGTCACAGTGCCTACACAATATTGTTTAACTTGAATCAACGGCCGCCGTAAAAACAACAGAGAGCTTTCGCTCGAAGCGAAGAGTTTTATTATAGTCGCTGCCACTTGCCCGTTGTCATCGAGAAACGCGATTGCACGTGCGTAACGGGTGTCATTACGGGCTCTTTGTAACGCTGGATGATGTTTCGTGTAACGTGAAAATGGAGTCATGTAACTCTGTTAACCGTCCATTCTCCTCGGATAATATATTTCACAGGGGATGTGTAATGGAGCGGGCGTACGCGAAAAACTCCCGGTCGAATTCGAACAGTCATTTCCATCAATTTGGAATAAACGAGCGCGACGGGGCCGATGAAAACTTTCAGCGGTTTAACGCGCCAAGCCTTTATCGCCCGCTCGTGTATCGATACATAATACGTGTTGGCTGTACATGGCGAAAAATTCAACGGCGCAGCTTACGAATGCTCGATCAACGACAGGGGCGTGATCCAGGCGATCGAAGCCTCGCCACCTGCAATAGTGAAGGCAACAATACTAAATATCAACAGAAAGCACTGTGGAATAAATTGGTTCCACGTCAGAAAATGAGTGACGAATGTGAAATAAAATTTGCAGATGTATCTGATTCTTAGGTGCGGGCGTAACCAATTTTCTATAAAATACTCCGAATTCCACTCCGCTCTGTGTAAGTACCTATAAGCATACACTGTGTATGCACTTGAAGAAGGAAACTGTCTCCCAGCTGACTTGTTGCAATTCCCACAATTACGTTCGTAAATTTTATCGCATTACTTTTAAGCCTCCTCGTAGAGAACGACGCCGTTGGAGCACGGTGGGGGTGCGTGTGTGTCGGATGGAATTCGTGAAAAGGAAAATAAACAAGTCCTACACGCGGCAGCTGTACAAAGGCACCTATACGTCCGGCTTGGGAAGGAGGGAAGAGAGGCCCACCGGACGTGGCGCAGCGCGAGCGAGTCACGAACGAACTTATCGCGGATCTCGCGTAATCACCGTTAAGATCCTTAACCACGCGGTCACCGTGATTTCTTTCGCTGGCGATCGTTATCGGGACACGGTCAAGTACCGAGGCGCGCTGCGCCCCGTGCTAAGAGGATTTCTCGCGCACACCGAGAGCCGCGCATTAACGAAATTACACGGTTCATCGATACCCACAAACACGATAGTGTCGCTTACGACTTCATAATGCCGGCGTGCGCGGGGTGGGAGGGCTTTAGCGCGTGGCACCGATAAACGTCCACGCTTTATTCAGTTAATTAACATTCAAGAGAAAACTGCGACGGGTAAACGATAACGATACTGCTCGGGCCTATGGCCGTACCTACGATTGGAGCGCTGTTGATATCGGCACTATCGCCGATTTATGCGAAGGTCGAACATGTGACCCGTATTACTGCCGCCTGAATATTTAAGCATTCGTACATGAGAAACTTTCGGCGCGTGTGCGCGCAGCCGATGCAATGTCGAATAAACTGTACTCATTCCGTGCTCTATATTTCTTATAAGGAAACGATCAGTGCGAACAAGATCGTGGAGCTACTAATGGACTATCAGTCTCGTTTGAACAGAATAGCTTCGAGCGTGCCTCGAGCCCGACCCTATAAGAAACGCGCTTGTTCCAATCGTAACTTTCTTCCGTCAGTACTTTGTGCTTAATTCTGCGTATCTAACTTAATTGGTCGATCACAGTGACTAACTATCGCAAGAAGCAAAAGAATCCCTCGTAAAAGTTCCAAGTAGTCGGGCCAACGAGAAAAGTAGCCAGTAAAACGCGTCGATTGTCTCGATGATTTAATGAGCCGTGTACGTTGACTCGCGATTACCCCCGACTAACACCGAACTCGCATTCCTAGCAATTTACCAGCTGTGCCGTGTCGCGAAAGTGCTACCAACCGCGCATCGCTTAATAAACCACGAAGGAGCGAGGCTCGTCGCACGATTTCTTTCAAAACCGGCCTACGACATTCGCTGTTAAATATCTGTAACGACTTGTCATATAGGAGGTCGCCTTATCGGGACAATTAAGGGGCTCGATTTACTCGCGCGACGTACCCCGAAACCCCAGCGTTGATTCCAACACGTAATATTCGGGGTGTATCGCGAAAAGCCATTGAAATCCGCCGGTGCCTCTATAATTACCGCCACCCGAGTTGGCAACGAACAGAGCGAGCCCGCTTCAAGCGATTATCAAGGTTAATGTTACGCGATACGGTGTTGTCGGTAAGTTTGCGAAAACGACCGAGTTGCTCTTTCACCATGTGACATCGCGTGTATGCAAACGCTCCGGATAATTAGCGACACGGTTCCCGCGAGGCACCGATAACTTTCGTCTCACGGAGCGATGCGCGAAGTGTTGCCCTTCGGTTCTCGCCGCATCTGCGGTTTTTTCTTCCCGTGTGACGCGGCCGAGCGTTACGCGAGAGGTTTATCCCGCGCGTCGTTAAACGTACATACATATATTTGGTTAGTTTCTCGTTAAACCGATAGCACAATCGCGAGCGTGTTAAACCGTGCGGCAAACGGTAATCCGCCGTGTTGGGGACGCGAAAGCTTCGGGATCGTCGATAGAAAAAAAAAAAAGCTGTCAGTAAATACCTGGGCGCGCGGTGGTGTTTGCTGGCTCGCACGGAGAGTACGTCTTTTAATCCACCTTTGGCACTGGCAGGAGAAAAGGAGAAACCGAACGACGAACACAGAACCGATCCCTTCGCACTTGTATCACCAAAAAAAACACTTCTCTACGTACAGTCTAATGAGGGGAAAAGGTAAACGCGTGCACGGTCACACACATATACATCGAACGTACGAGGCATCGAGACGAATCGCGAACGCCCACGACCGCACCGTACAACGAACGACGCTCGACTGCGAGCCGGGTACCGAAGTGGATGACGGGAAACGTGTGAACGCCGCTTGCCGCCGCGGCGAACACCAATGAGCGGCCACTAACACCATCCACCGACGGCGACGCACCGACACATCAATAAGGGGACACGAATGTACACACAGAGGGGGATCGGGCCGCGCGTTTCCCTCTCTCGCCGTCCTGAGCGTCCCTCCTTCTCTAGCCCGTTTCTCAGTTCGTCGAGTCAAGGGCGTCGACCGACAGGGGCGATTCGTTCTGTTTCCTTGTATCACACAGAAACCAATAATAGGTAATTTCGTAACGATTATGAAATTACCAGCTCTCCTCTCGTCGAAAGATACGTATCGATCGGGGGCCCGTCTTCGACCAAAGAGAAACGACTCGACGCGGTTTCCTATCGGAAATTTTAATGGCTATTTAACTTACTGACGCTGCGACCGCCAGCGGCCTGCACTTTGGCCCAAGTTTTTTTAATGGACTTCTGTCGCGACGTCCCCGTACTCGCGCGGAGGAATGAAAATAATACCGGGCGCACAAACCGAGCGCCACAGGGGAAGAATTTCATTCGCTTATTTAGTAAGATTTCGTTATAAGTGTGTAAAATGAGCTTACCAATCTGTGTGAATCGAAGTCTTCCGCAAAATTCCCTTTGAAGGTAAGAACGGATTAGTGTGCCGTGACAATTGCTCGGGACCGTAGCACCTCGGTATAAAAAAATCTTTATCGACACCCCTGCTTTCAGTTGTCCCGCTCACACTCGTCACCCAACATCCTCCCACTTGCTATCTCCATCGCGCTCGTGCGATAGATGCGACATATCGCGCGATCTCCCTCGCGCTCCGCTGTTTCTTGATCTTCCACCTCTCCTCATCGCTCGTCTCGCTCGCTCGCTCATCCCTGCACTTGCCGCCTTTGTCTTACAGGTGCACCGCATCATCACCGTCGTTGTTTCGCTCGCGCTCACTTCGTGTCCTACATGTGTCCCTTATCCCCCGTCTCGGTCCATCTCCATCGAGCCTCTCCCTCCCGATCTGTCTCTCTTTTAACCGCGGGGCCCGCGATCGTTGCGCCTTCCTCCGCCCCGGCGTTCTTGGAACAACAGAGACCGCCTCGCCTCGCCTCGCGCCTCTTTCTCGCCCTCGCAGGCCAGCAACGAGGCGTGGAAGGAGTAGTACCGGAACCAAGTGCCGAACGTTGCTTGTGTGTCGCGCGCATGGAAGTGCTGAGCGCCGCGCGACGGACAAAGACGGAGCGAGTCAAAGTGCTAGAGCCGGACAACACGAGTCAACCGTCGATGTAAGGAGAGACCTCTACGTGGGTGCAACCGAGGCGGCGGCGGCGGCGTGTGGGTGATATTCCAAGCGTGTCGCGCGCCCGTGTGCGTGCTCATCATATTACACACTGCTCATACATCGTGTCTGGTGCGCTTTGAGGGCGCGAGGAGATGAATCCTCGATTCGGTTAAACGCCCCGCCAACTGGGGGGATGTTCTAAATCAGGCTTTCCACCTGAGACTCCGGCTTTCTGAAATTCCAATATGCACGCGCACGCTCGCGCGTACATCCGCCCCCTCGCCGTCTTCGAAAAACAGTGAAACCGAGCCGCGGATGAGGCGCCCAAGAGCCGCGCAAAGCCGGCGCGAATTATCCGTCACGTAGTAGATAAACGGTGTACAATGCAGCGACGATTTTATGCATACGTTTTCGCCCAGCCGAAGGTAGACGTAATGGTAACGCATCAATGGCAATATGAAAATGCATTTAGCGCGCCTCTGTGCGTGCGTTATTCTGTTTATTGACACATCAATTTCAAGAACGCAATAAGCGTAAAACATTTAGCCGCGGTAATAGCGCGGCGGATAAATGAAATATCGCGTGATTAAAGCGCCGAGTGAAATTGCTGTTACTTCGCCCTTCGGAATCTGTTGCGTTTATTATTGTATCGATTCTGCCGCGCGGCGAGAACGAAAATTATGTTATATTCTGCCGATGGAAGTTGTAAAGCGGCGCGCCCGCGCGCTCGGCAACCGGGAGGTAAGTAAACAACCGGAGAAAACTTTGTGGGCGGATTAGCATGGTAGGTGTCGGTGGGATATCATAAAACTAGTTTGCGAAGTAGAGGGCGAGCCCTCCTCCGCCGTGGCACCGAAGAATCTCATTCTTGGTCCACGTTGGAACGCGGAGGGGTGGTCGGACGGAGCTTCGAAAGGATAGATTAAGGGGAGAAAACTTTATCGCCACTTCGATTCTCTTTCACCCGACTTCCCTCGCCATCGTTTCCCAGCCCGAGCTCATTCAATTTAAAATCGATAAATGATTATCATTTTGACGGCCCGCTTGATCGCCCAACAACGGTCATTCAGCGACGGCTTTTCCAAAATACAAACGACTCGTTTCCCGCGGCATGCTGCGTGATCGGGGCCAAAGTGACGAGCGCTCTCCAGCGCGGCACTCCGCTCGCCTCTACCTCGGGCCTATATCGAACAAGCCACGCACCGAAACAACACGATGCACGCTCGTTTACTTATTCCTATTCGACTGTCACCGTCGTCGCAGGTATATGCGGGAGTATGTTACGCGCGCTGGTCGCGCAGCGCACGCAAATGTACGTATTCGGTCTCTCTCCCGCCCCTCTTCGTCTCTCTCTTCGCCTCTCCGTTGGTTGGCGCATTGTGCTTCGGTTCTCGATCCCTCTTCCGAGCCCTTACCACAAGCCGCAGCCCACTACACTTTTGCACGAACACGAGCGCGTTCATTATCAACGTACAACGTCGTATAACCATATTTACGTAGCCCCGGTGGTCACCCACACACAGCTACGCGAGCTGCAATGAGGTTGCAAAGAAACGACTCGCGCGCACAGAAACGAAATGCTATTTGTCGTGCTGTATACACTGGGAACGTCAGAAGGGGGGGGGGGGGGTGGACGAAGCGAGAGGGGCGGATGCCATAAATGCAATTGGAAACCTTTACCTGATATATTCATACAATTTCCTGCGCGCGGCGCGGGCGATACGGAAGTCGTGTACATATTACTTAAAATCGGGAGAAGAGCCCGCGAGGTCCTTTACGGCCTCGCTTTCAACGAGCGCGCGGCGAACGAAATTCTGAGGGCCGCTCTATCTACCCCCCACCCACTCCGGGTAGGGGATTATAATTGCGGCCCGTGATTAATCGTTTATTCAAAACAGCTACGCGAAAGGCTGGTTTTTCTGCGCCCGAACGTATCGTTTCGCCGGATATCTACATAATTTCCTCGTAAATCACGCGACAGAGAAAATAGCGGAGTGTTTAAACGTCTTTCGCGTACGCACGCGAAATTACTCGTCCCTTATCGCGTGACTAATAACGAACCACCGACGGGACCGTCGACTGCTTAATAATTTTCTTGGTAATTGGAGCAAATAAGGTATTACGGCTGGAAGTGGCTGTCAAGAAAATCGATATGTCTTTTCTAAAGATACAAAGGTGCACGTAACGACGCAGGTATCAACGGGAACAACAACGTAAGACAATATTACCTTGATACGTGCAAGGATGTGGGGGGGGGGGGGCAGGGATGGAACAATGGAGCGTGCCTTTAGAACGTTTTAAATATAAAACACTGTATTTGCTGGAAGGCTTTGTCGGTGGAAGTTTAAGTCGCTTCCCTAAAGAGTACTACCATCCTTGAAGTATACCTCGGTGGAATCATCCTACTACCGGCGTCGTAAAACGACGATATATCTAACTTGCACCACCCTGGCGAACACGAACCCCCTGAAAACCTGTAAAACACGCGAACCGTCCGGATAATCATTCTTCCAACGGAACGACTAGTTCCTGAGTTACGTCTCGCCGAAGATAAAAAAGGAACTGGTTAATGGGATAGGATGGTCTTACCTTCGAGCGCTCGGGACGCTCGGGCAATGTCGTATTTCCGCGATATGACGCCAAACGCTCATTCAATATTCCAGATAGTAATTAGATAAGACAATTAGCGGCGGAAAGATCACTTTGTCGACACATGCTTTGCGAGCCTCGTCACTGGCTCGACCACATTTCAACAACGTTCGCGGGACTTGTTTCTGGAAGAAGCGAACGATAGCTATGCTTCCTTGTCGATACGATCTAACAGCTACAATAGCCGAAGCGGTGTAAAGAGAACGTGTTCGTAACCCACGTTTAAATCGTGTCGTTATTTTCCTCTATGACAGATTTACTGCCGCTCCATATTTTAAGATTTCTCACAAGCACCAATTACGCGGATGTGTGTGCGTTACGGCGGACGGCGCAACATTCTGCTCGCAAGGTACGCACGCAATTAGAATATATAATTCAAGAGATTTCCACTTGGCAAGAGATTTATTCTTCGCGAATAACTTTCCAGCTATTTACTCCTCCCACGCTTCTTTCAATCTTTCGTTTTTTGCCTGGCCGAGTCATTGCAAAGAATGCAATGAAGTCTGCCGTCAAAGGAGATCGCGGGGTAGTGTTCCATCAAGTTACGAGATAACGAAGTTTAAAGACAGAGAGTCCTTTTGGATGGACTCTCGTTATATTAAGGATCCTTACACGGTTGAAAAACGCAAAGCTAAGATACCACCTTTATTCCACCATAAGCTTAACAATTGAGGGGCATTTAATGTGCCGTTTTATAATTGAATTCTACCATTAATCTTACGTCTGTGCGGGGAGCGGCGGACATTCTTAACTTTTGTCGCATAAATGCTTTTAGGATCGTTCCTTGCTTACGCTCGAAGTTGCGTCGAGAGTTTGAGCAAGATATACTACGGCTCGGGAGACTTTTATAATTCTCG
Source organism: Andrena dorsata (assembly GCA_929108735.1). NCBI lineage: Eukaryota > Metazoa > Arthropoda > Insecta > Hymenoptera > Andrenidae > Andrena > Andrena dorsata. Next base: position 75,542,590 of record OV815488.1, on the reverse strand, counting down.
AGCAGCCCCCTTGGACACGGTGCAGTTACAAGTCACCTCCCGTATTCTTCCTATCCCGGCTTCTCGCAACCGAAAACGCTGGCCTGTCTTACGAAGGCTCGGTGGTGGCTCGGTTTTTCATTCCTCCGCGGCCGTGACAGCGCCGACTTGCATTGTGTGCAGCTTTTTTCCGGCTGTGTCTCTTTTCACGTATACACGCTCCAGGCAGCCCCGTACACATCCATGATACTTTTTCCATCTATCAGCCATCTCATTCTGCCTCTGACCCATCCACCACCCACGCGCCCTTTCCTCTATTCATTTTTACACCGACCTATCCTTTCGTTCCATGGACGGGCGATGCGCAGGCCAGGAAAAGAAAAGGAAGCAACAAGACGAGACACTGCCGCCTTCTCCTTTAGCTTCTCTCCATTTCGATAATTGAGGAACGTTTGGTGGCGCGGCTTGTCTCTCGCGATCCCCTGAATTATGGTGGCAATCGTACGGCTTTGTGGACAGGCCCGAGTTAATCCCCCGCGGAGCACTATTTCTGATTATTAAACGTGTTCCGAGGCGGCTCGCGGAATCTTTCACTGCTGCGCTTTTTGTAATATTTTGTGGATCCCTTCAGAGAGATTCGTACGAGACGCTAACACGGTCAGTGGTTCAGCTGGTAATTTAATTAAATGAAATCTGGGAAGACGAGTGATCAGATTTTACAATCTCATACATTATTTGAATAGCAGTTTCTTTATCACTTAAGAGGCCCTGCGTATGCAGAAGTAAATTGCGCCTCACGATATCTGTAGATGTAGATAGTAATCGCTTAATCGAGCTTAGGGAGTGATTAAGATACTGATTCAGCGTTCTTTTTATGACTTTCCTTTGTGAAGAAAGTAATCGCCAGCCAGTGTGTACTGTGGCTACTGACGCAAGGCTGTCGAATGTCGTCGAGTTGAGACTCGGATAAAGTACTGTTCGTGATGTACCGGCAAAAATGTAGGACGAACTAAAACGCACTTGACGTAGAACGAGTGCGTCACTTCGAGGCGTTAAAATCGAGGGTGAAGTGCCGACTTAACGACTCCCCTGCTTCTCCTGTTTCACTCCTCTCTTCTTACGCCGGCGCTGACGAATCGCGATTTAGCATGTACAGATTAACGGTCTCGGTTGCCAAATTATATCAATATATGGAGCGGAAATTTCAACAGTCGGGATTTAAATTAGACAGCTCAAATTATTAAGTTTAAGGAAATTACGACATTTCAAGTCTGAATCATAAAGCTGCAAGATTCCAAAGGAACAAGCCGCGATATACTGTCAGTTAATTGCTTTCATGTTTCTACTCATCACAGTTCACCTAGCATCTAAATTACCTTTGTCCGAGACAGTAATAACAAACTCGAAATCTACGCGCAGTAAATATCAAACGGTATTTAATCTTCCACTTTAATACTACGCAAACATCTCTTCTGCAGGCTGTTCATTGCACCGTAAACTGGTGGCATAAGCTTAATGGAACTTCAGAAATATCCAACGTAAATGCCCCATAAATTCATGCGATTTAGCATTTGTCATCGATTTCCGCTACAAATCATAATTACTCAACAAATCTGACATATCCACGCGCCTCGAAATACTGCACAATGCTGCCCTCTGCGCGCGAACGGATATACCCGCTACAACGGCATATAGGTGTGAAGATTTTCAATTCCCCAGCCAATCTGTGTACAGCCAGAGCCAAGAGCGACGGGGACAATGCACTATTATTCTCGAAAACCGATTAACGACAATAACAACTGCTGATAGAAACCGAAGCGAAATGAAACCGCGACGCAGTGCCTGACGCCAGAGTAAACCGAATCTCCTTAGCCGCGAGCAACGTAAAGCGACGTTAAAGGAGCAGCAACGGCATCGAGGGAGAGAGAGGGAAACAGCGAACAGCTGGCACTAACACGATTGATCCGACGTAGTTGGCAGCTCGAGCTCAGTTGTTGACGGGCCGTCGAACCGACGGTACAGGTATCGCCATCTGATGACCGGACGGGGCGTGCGTTCGCAAAACCACCGAAACAGGACGCCCGCGGCGAGGAATAGGTCGTCGCTTCGGTTGTACGCGCGCGCGTGGTATCTAACTGTAAAGTCGTTCCGCGAAGGGAAGTGAGAGAAACATTAGCGCGTAACGGTTGATCGTTCGGATGGTTTTTCGGCCGTCGTATCGGGCTATCCGTATCGCAACAGGCAAGGCCCCCGCAATTGTGACAGAGAAGTTGCGGGCGAGGAGCGACGAGGAGGACGGCCAGCACGCATCCGACCGTGCTTTTGGACAAAGGGATACGCCAGCCGTGAATCTGACGGACCAGCGATACGAGGGTTAGAGGACAGTGCCGCCGTGTTCCACGGGATTGTAGCATGTGAAAATGGATTTTTCGAGCGTGGTGTACAACGCTGCGAGGGACGGCAAGCTGAAACGCCTGAAGGTGAGTTTTTACGAGATCTCGCCAAGATAGTAGGACTAGCCACCGCATTCCGCGGCTCACTCCGCGACATCGCTGTTTCGTGGAAAATATCTGACCTCTCATTTGGTTTCGTGCAAATATCTCTCATTCCCGGTACAGTCATCTCCATAAATGAACTGGTACCACTTTATAGTGTAGGCATACAGGACGAAGGAAACTGGTTAATCGTTATCCACTTGCCGTTAATTGCTCTAATTGAGTATCAACAGCGTATTTGATCAGTATTCCTGACCTGCCTGTTCTTGCGTAAAAATGTCGTATGGGGAAATCTCAATGAGCGTAATACGGAGGTATCTGTACATCTAGGAGGTTAGAATTTAAAGTAAATGCTTTCTCGGTCAAAAATGTACGGCCTGTTCAAATTTTCTGCGATATTCGCATGCGACTATTACGAAATGATGAATAATGCTGAAAGGTCAGATATTTCCATAAAAATCCGTCGTCCTGCCGTCTCGAGGCAGTTCACTTCAGACGTGTCGAGAAATTTCGCCCATTACGTCCATGTTACATTTCGTCGGTCTAAATTCATCATCATCGTCTTTTAACCTACCAGAAAAGCAAATATCCATGCCCATTCAAATTATCCCGTGTTACCATCTTTTCTTCCCAATCTGTAGGGGGTCCTTTAAAATATTCTTTCGGAGATGTTGCAAGCGACAGATTTCTTACGGAAACTTCCGTCGTTAAAACATAATCTCAATACTTATAGAACATTCGATAAGTATGTCCTCGCAAGATGTGTTCACCATCTTGTTTCGTGTCATCCATAGCCGATGCATCTTAACACATTTTAATACACAAGAAAACTTCCTCGTCTACCGACACGTCTGCGGTTTTATTAATAACTGTCACCTACGCGATGTACAAAAACACCGCGTGTCGCGAGAGTTCATCTTTAGAACGAAATTGCGACTCATCTACCGAACTTGCCTACCCTAACATGAAACAAATACGAATTTCGGTGTAATTTAGTGAAAGGGGGTTAGATTCTGCGCGTTGAGTCTATCAAGGAACGGCCCTCAAACCTTCCCTCGTTTCTGAGATAAATTGTCAGAATTCCTGCAGTTGTGTCTTTTATCGAGTGTATTTTTACTCGATCATCTACGTTCGTACGAAATAGCGGCGTGCCGATGTAATGACGTCTAGCGCGTTATGAAACTCGAATGTACACGGTCTCCACTAGATTCGCGATGCGTGCTCACATCGCTTCGCCGAGGCGTAAGCACGCGGTGCGATAACGCGATAGAAGTAAAACGAATTGTTCGTTACGACTGGTGTTTTCGAGCCCCCATTGGCGGCGACAGAGACGAAATCGTGTCGCTGCCCCCTTGGCTCGTGTTTATCTCGAGCAGGAAATAGCCACAGCAAACAGCAGTTATATTTAGAGGTCGGGTCGTGTCCGTACTCCGTATACGCTAATGGGGAAGTCTGCTTGGTTAGGTTTTATCGGTGGGTACGTGCTTTTATACTCTGCGTGCCTATATCTGCCCGCCGTGATACTAAGAAATGTGGGCGCAGGGGGGTGATGTTCTACCATTACCAGCTGGTTTATTAGTATTAAAAGTCACTCTCAAAAATTGCCCTTTAATAGAATTATCGATGACTTCCGCTAACGCCGCAGCCTGGGAAAAAATTACAATCACGGAATAGTGTGGAAGCCATACGGGTGTACACTTATAAAAGATTTATTTATGGAATGCGTCACGCGTTGTACTCTGACGTATTGTCGACGGTAAAAAAAATAATGACGTTGTGAGTTAGACGTGGCTATAAACGGAAACGTGTTTCGATTCTTCTCGTTCCCGATTCTTTTGTCCATTTGTTCTATTGGCAGCTGAAATCGAGTCGCGTACAAAAGTTAACGAAGTTACTTTGGTGCCATGGAAAGGGAGAATTGAATTCTGCTTTCGTTACGAAGAAAATTGTCGCTAATAATTTTCGCCCATTAGTTGCACGATGGAGCAATTTATAAATGGTAATGGTGACACTGTTTGTAGTCAAATTGGAAATCGCTCGGGTCAGTGCCGCGTATATTGATTAGCTGGATAATCGACGCTGTATTCAGCGAATAATTAACGAGACTTAATATACGGTGGTTGGTAAACGTACTTTATTATCGCGCGAGCGTTAACACAACGCGTACATTGTTCTTACCTGGCGATGACAAACTCATTCGATCCAGTTTCGTATTACCGATCAATACACGCTGCATGATGATGTTTGTTCGTGGTACGTGGGCGGCTAATATATCGCCTCCAGATTGTCACCATCAATAAAACGATGATAATTCCATTTCTATCGCCGTTCATCTCTTCCTTCCTCAGGATTAAAAGCTAAAAGCGCGAATGAAAACACTACGTAATCAGAGTAATTACAGTATCAGGAAAACGTGGAAGTCGTTATTCCCCTTGCTGTTTACAGTCTCTTAGGCGATACGGTTCATTACACACTTTGCGTCGAGTACGCCTAATTGAATAAAGGAACACGATTTGAATGCTGCTAGCGCGAACTCAGCTGTTTCCTTTTGTGTGTATTCAGTTTTTTTCATGGGTACAGTCATTATGAACACCTTATCTATGCGCCTCCAGGCCTGAGTCATCTCATCGGCTTCCTGTTTCCCATCGCACGTATGAAAAGACAGGTGTCTTTTGAACGTCTCCAAACAGTCGGCGCGTTTCGTAATCGCGAGTGGTATTGCATCGAGCAAAGTGGATGGAAACAAATTGCGTAAACGAGTGCCAGTAGAATGCATCGAGGGTCGTCTACCGGGCTTGATCATTTTTAGCTGCGAGACAATCGAAGCGCGTGGGAGGACCACGCAGTCGCAACAAAATTCGCAGTGGAACGCTAGATCAGGATAGTCAGTCGTGTTCGAGTCGCAGTCCAAGTTGGACTGCCTACGTATATAGTTCACGTGCGAATCGGAATCGTTTGCGTTTCATCGTCGCCCTGCAAGCGATGGTACACGAAATTGCAATGGGAAAGAATATAGTAGACTAATTTCAAAGTTAGTACTTCATTTTCCTTCATTTAAATGTAAAGGGAGAAAAGGATTGTTTTTCAAAAGTCAAAGCATTTTAAGTGTACGATGTATTTTCTATGTGTATTTTTCATTTACGATCGTTCTTGCAACGAACTAGCAATTGGGGACCTGCGATTCGAGTTGTTGCAGTTCATACTGCCAGGGGGCCATCGAGTATGAACTGTGGCCCCTTGGAAAAGGTTTCATTGGCATTAGAGCTAGCCAAGGGCCCCCGAGATAACGGTATAGGTATCTGCAATGCTGACGAAACATCGTGTTCTTACGAAAGGACACGGCTTACACTCGGAAGCCTCGAGCGGTATTATTCAACTTAAAGATGATGCCTTACAAGGCTAGTTGGTACAAAGTAACACGATTGAGATGCTCATTTCCTGGTTCTATCTGGAAACTGGCCTAAACCCTAGAGTGCATCGGATTGCAAGGGATTTGGAAAAATGTGCACTAGCCAGGTGGTGGCCTGCGGAGAAAGTAGATATCTGATGTGAGTAGGGAATCCAATCCCGGGATACGGTTTTTTGGATTCCAAAAATCCCGGGATTTGATGTAAATAATTCCGAGAATTTTGGGATTTTTTAAAAATGTGAAGTACTTTATGAACACCTGAAAAATATAAAAATAAACAGAATAAATAAACATAGTCATTTCATAATAATAAGGACAATAATAATAATGATTTATTTAAATAATAATATTAAGTCGGATATAACTAACTAAACTATATTTATTATTACAATGATTTTTTATTTATTTATCTTCTCACGTTTCACTATTTCGAAATCGCGCCAGTTGCAAATCGTACCTTGTCTGCACACGTAAAGTCGAAACATTGTAGATATGTACCTACTTTAAGCCGCGTATTCACCTGTGCATTCGCCCCGAATGTGCATTCGGCGCGCACCGATTTTTGCGCGGATACAATGTATGGACCGAGATCGAGGCGATTGCGAACCGAACGTTCGCCGGGCCATTCGCGCCGATCCGGTTGCTGGCGGTCCATCAAAGCGTGGAGTCGCGTCCGAACGACACCATGATGGAGTGGACGCCGCAAATTTGACTCGAGCTCCTTGAGGTATTCGAGAAACACGAATCCTTATGGAATTCCAGACACCCGCGTTATTTCGATACTTTAAAAAAGGACGACGCGTGGTATACAATTGCCCAAGAGATCGGAACGGAGGCGGAAGATTGCAAGAGGAAAGTGGAGAGTCTAAAAAGCTCGTACAGACGGGAAAAGGGGAAAATTAAGAAAAGCACCATAACGGTGGTATGATATTAAAGTAATTGCCAATCTTTCTTCCGGCATAATCGCTTTTCTGTAGGCAGTATCTTGTCTTGCAATTTTATCGCGAATATAATTTAATATAATAAAAAAATCTTCCGATAACATCCTCGTGAAGTTTTGAAATTGGTTGCTTCTCACTTCAGCATTTAAATCACGTAGAAATGTTTCGTTGCACCTGATGGTATACATTTTCCTCGTCCACCAACGTTTCTTCTTTTTATCCTTTTTTTTAGCAATGTATACAATACAGACTTTTCTCCTCGTTCTTTGGATTGGTGTTTATAGGGTCTGTTGTGAATGAACACTACACGATTCCCGAACGTGCGCCGAATGCGCGCCGAATGCACATTCGGGGCGAATGCACAGGTGAATACGCGGCTTTAGGTGCTTCGCCGTTTCTTCCTTCGCATTTTCAAAAATCTTCATAATGGTTTACTGACATTATCTACTTCTTAAGGCTTTATTATTCTTCATTGTTCTACTGTTTTTATTGTAAAAATTTTAGCTTATGTTTCAGACTAATGATAGAAAGTAAGATTGTTTACTTTAAATAAAGATTTAGAATTTTAACACGTCATAAATCATTTTAATTACTGAAATTTTCTATTTCCCAATCCCAGGATTAGTCCCGGAATCCCGAGATAGACTTTGAAAAATCCCGCAATCTCGGTATAGTAGGTAAATAATGACCAAGATTCTATTCCCTATATCTGAGGCATGAAACACCATCTACTCATTTGGGCATGTCGAAGTTGTCCTTGATCTGTCCCTCCTGCTTTACTCTAGCTTCGTGCGAAAGCAGAGGCAACGTACAAGCATGACCACGCAGCTAGCTTCAAACAAGTAGCATTGACGTTACTTTACTAATCCTTCCACTTCCAAAGTCTAGCTTCTAATTCTAAGTTCACAAGAAAGAAGGGACTTTGGCGAAAGTCTTCAGTTCTTCCGTATTTTGAAAACTGTCTCTTCTAAGGCGTGATCTTACCTACAAAACCAGAGATCCAACATAGCCTACTCTTTTCAAGTAGCGTACAGATTAATACATACAATTAATAACTGTATAGCACTAAGTGACACGAAGATAAAGACGCATAAAGAGGTCTGCGTTTTATCGCACCGATCCTTCTAATAAACGTGTCTTTATCCGACTTTCACGTTATCGCGTTAATCGGTTGTTTATCAGGATTACCAGGCGGCACGACGATTTATTGCAATTTATACGCAAACACCAGCCGTTCGGCTCAGTCTGCTCGACCTCTTGTTGCGTTTCATTCTGCATCAGGATGCGCTGTACGTTCCTGCACCTTGTCAGAATCATTTTATCGGCGGTTGTTTGCTAAGCGTCGCGGGTGCGCGACTACGGAAAATACGTTGGAAGAAACACGATGATAGAACGAGAAAACAAGCCCGTGGTACGTATCTCATTACCAGACCACGATTCATTCCGATTGTATCGATTCTGTTGAGCAGACAGTTTAGAATTCCTCACGCAACGAATAAATTGTCATCCCCGAAACGCTGATCGAACCGCGTGGAGCGCAGCCAGTCTGGAAAGCCCAATCGTCGCGTTCAATCTTATTTCGCGCGAACTTTTTCTACTGCAAATACATAAGTACCACGTAATGCGAAAGATTTGAAAGAATCCTGGGAAATGTTCCTCGACGAGTCATGGATAAAATTTATGATACACGGTGCTATACATCTTCATCAAAGTATTATGAATCATTGATATTTATCGGTGTTATCTTACAATTAATGTTTCTGACAATTCGTTTTTCCGATTCATTACGATTCGATCGCGATACACCGAGCATTTGCGATAAATCTGTAAACACGGGAAACTGGGTTTTTCTGTCTGTTTCCTCTAGTGTATTCTCGGTAATTGCTTTTCATAATTGGGTATCTCGTTTTAAACGATTCGTAGGAACAGAGTATCGGAGCGATGTAAGAGACGATGTAACAAAATACTTCGCAATCCGATTGGAGTTGTCGAACTGGACGCTCTCAACTCGGTCTCTCGCGTGTGTGCCTGCAATTGCATAACTCCAATTCTTCGGATTCAAGGCTGACGTCGATTTACTCCACTCAGTGTCTTGATTTCGCGTAGACCTCTTGACCGGATCAATTCTCGTGCGACATGATCTAGAACTACGAATCACGATCCCCACCTCCGAATCCGCTCTACTATAAAACGCGTAAAGAGATATATTGTAACGTGTCCACTCAAATCGATGCAGATTTCTTAATAAAATCTACTGTGAAATTTCGTTTTAATTGCCCCGTAAAAGGTAGAACTTGCTCTGCTTTTTACGTAGGATACTTTTTATTACGTAGAGAATTATAACTGTGTTTGCGGGTTTCGTACGAAGGACACGCGAAGCGAATGATTTCGTGGCAAATGAATTCACACGATTGGAAAACAGTTGTGAAGTTAAATGGGTTAAGATCCACCGTATTCCTCGTTGCAAGGTTCTCTTTGCATGTTCAGCGCCGCTTTCGAAAGCATTCATATCACGAGCGCGCGGATACCATCGCGGGCGATCAAGAAGTGTGAAATCTGGGTTAGGATCGTGCGCACGTGTGACACCTAACGTTCCAATTACCGAAATAACTTCGAGAACGGCGTAAAATTCTTTTTACTCCTCGCCGCGTTATATGTACCGCGAACTTGTCCCCGCGGCTTCGCCGCTCGACTCGTAAAGAAATTGAATCTCTTCAAGTGTGACTCGACGGCGAAAGATTCCTAAACGTGTAGGCGGGAATTCTGTACACGGCCGTGAAAGCACCGGCAGCATACGTTATCGAAGTTTCGTTTCCTTCGGCTCTTTCCCTCGTCACATTTCAAGTTTCCATTGTCACATTAATTCATTCAATTTCCTTATACCAACCACGATAACACTCCTATCTAATCATACAAGCACTGAGATAACACTGCAAGACTTTCCATGTGGAGTTTATCGCTCGCCATCTAATAACTGAGGCGCAATTTATGAATTCGCCTCTCTACTATCCCAGTTTATTTTTTTTATTTTTTTAATAAACGTATTGGGATTGGAAATCGAACGTAGCACGTGCCCCGTTTTCATTTATGGACGCAGAACTGTTTTCATCGTGGATATCTCGATGTCTACTTTCCAGTCGACTCGTAAAAGTGATTTCATACAAGTCGATTATAGGTTTCAATATTGCCCAACGATGCTTCTTGACGCTCGAAACGATTATATTGTTCGAAGTTATTCTGGGACTGTTAAAGCACGGCGTTCGATAAAAATGGCTTTATGATACTTTCTTGGTTACGCGAGGCAAAAATAGTTCGCGATTACTTCCCGAATTTTTTCTCCTTTCGCATTCCATGTTCTCTCGAGGGTAGATAGGGATCGTGCGCTAATTAGTCAGAGGTATTTTACAATAATTACCCGCGAAAGTGAGAGAGGAATGGCCCCTGTTTTCGTTTTCATCGGAACGAAGACGTTCGTTTCTCGGAGGCGCGGGCCCCGTCGGTTAGATTTCACGGAAACGCGAATCGACGTACGGTGTATCGATTTCCAAGCATACGTCGTTTAATGGTTTTCTCGTCGCCGTGCTTTGCAATTCTAGCACGTCGTATTACACACAGTCTGCCAGCTCCCGAAGCTGCACGGAAATCGATAAGACTCTCTGTCTCGGCGTCCCACGCCTCTTGTTCCCTTGTACAGCATAAATACCTCGGAACTGAAACACCCCGGTCCCCCTCCGCGGCCCTGTCCTTCCACTGATAATCGACTCGGTGAAGGGTTTCATCCGGTCCCTTGACATTGGATCGAACAGTCTGCCCTTTGCGCTGAGAGCGCTTAGGAGAAAGAATACTGTAACTTCTAATTACACAAGCAGCGCGAATTTTTCTGCAATTCTTACCAACCACTTCTATCGAACGATTACTGATTCGATTATCACTGAATTCATCCTTGCAAGGTCCCACGACACCCAATCAAACTACCGATCATCAGCAGGATCAAAATCAAAGCCACAGCAGAAAAAGTAGGTATGAAAAATCTTTGTACATTTACAATCAGAAGGAAGAAATAGAATTTTCCTGGTTACCCCCCCAGTGTTCACCGCATACCTTCATCTTGATTCTCCCTTTGTACCTTGCGCGACCGCCCTTGTTCTTCCTCCCCCTGTCGCAATTACTCCGTCAGCATCGTGCAGCAGCAAAGGGGAAACGCGAAGGTACAAGGGACCGAGTGACCCCGAGGAACGGGAGAGTCAACTTTCGTGGCACGTTCTAATATTATTCGGCCTGTTGGAGCACGCTGGTGAGTCAGGGGTATAACCAGGCACGTAGCCGCGCGATGAGAAAAGACGCGTCGCGAGGGAGGAAAAGAACGGAATGCTCGCGTGCAGCGCGCCTGAACGCCTCTTTTAATATGTATGGTCTTTATTTACCCCTAGTCCAATGGGAAATCGACTACTGCTTGGAACGACGTGTTCTTACGCTGCCCTTACCAATCACTACAGGTAGTCACGAGCGTGCGGCTTCGACGAACGTAAAAATGAGTTCGAGGCTCGTGATCTATCTGCTATTGTAAACGTTCGAAGACCAGCGCGGTGAATCGTAAAAGCCTGAAATGTCCCACACGACGTTCAAACCTTGCGCTTCCACCAACAGATACTGGTAAATGTTGGGATTTACTCACCGCTGCTGGCAGAAGCCCGAGGTCTGAATGTTTTGTACGATATTTCGGAATTTCGACGCGCCACAGTGGTGATTTGTAGGATTCACCGGTAAATTTTCAAATTCACTGGTCTTCGAAATTTTACAGCAATATATATCGTGATGTCTGAGAATGAAAATGGTGGTGAATTACGTATCCAAGTGAAGGGACTTTGGTGGACTGATTAAAGTATATTTTGAAGTGATGGGACTATGTAATGAGTACCTTCCTGCCTGAAGACGAAGTTTACTTCCTGTTGCTTCACCACGAGTAATGCAAATTTTCATTTATACATCAAGGATTTTTAAGGATTCGGTTAGAACGAATTGTAAGGGATATCATTGTTCTGACTGAAGGAGAAGTTCGGTTGTGTTTCATTAGCGCAAACTCTGTGTATCCCCTAACTAACAGATATTTAGCAAGGTCTTTCTGTGGACTTGCTTTTACTCTGCGGTGTTTTAGTACAACGTTCTTGGGTACTTGCTTATTTTTATGGCTGTTTTATGTCTATACCGAGTGGGGGATATTTATGAGTAATTAATGCGTGTTTCTCAATCGAAGATATCAAGTAGCCATTGCGTTAGGTAAGAAGGATGAGCGGGGAATCAAAGATCAAGGTTATTTGATTTTACTGTAGAACAATAATTCACCTGGGCGTATTGTACGCCTTCTGTGCGCGTCGAGTGCCTGGATGTTTCTTAAAACGTAGTTTAATTGTTGAACGGTTCCTAATAAGGTTTACTTGATAAATTTAGCGACCCTGATGATCCGTGATGCTATCCTACGGTCATTAGCTCGCAATAAATCAGAAGATTCGCCGTTCTCGAGGGATTAGTTATAGAGACAATTTTAGTCAGTAGTCGTGGATTCGTATTATAATGAAGGAGAAATATGATTGCGAAGTGAACTAAACATTCAGATTGATTGCGATACAACGAACTCGCTCCTCGATTGTCATGTACCTAATGCCTCTCAATATCCTATGAATGTATCTGTGCACCTTATGTAAAACGTTCTATTTTGTCACGAAGCTTTTCATTACTTATGCAAGACGTCTTCGAGGATATCCTTTAATTAACGTGCTGTCGATCGATAATATTTCAGACGTCACAGCTTCACGAATACCTACGTTGCTACTCCGATTCTATTTCAATTTACTAACACATTGTGCACATACATCTCGTATTATAAACACTGCCCTTTAGAAATTGGCTTAGATCAGCTTCTTTTTGCAGTACCCTCCAGTAATATTCATTAGATAAAAGTTTCTATCTTGGCCCTTTACACTCATAGAACTCAGGATCATTTTTATATGAATAGTTTTTCTTTTTTTTTTTTCACAAATCGTTTCAATTAATTCATTTTCATCAAATGCAACGGTTTAGGGTACAGGTTAAAGTGAGCTAATTTTGGTTTTTGAATTTACAGAAAATCGATTCCGGGGCCATAAAATTGATCTTCCTTTGATGTTGTAGCTTCTGCGAATTCTTTATTAGAAAAATCGATTGTTTCGATTGTTCTAGGTGTATGTAGCCCCTGAACACGTCCACTATCGCGTTTCTAGTAGCAAAGTTCACTGATTCCGCAAATCTTGGAAAAGAAGAAGACCCTTCCTGACCTTCTCCAACTCGTATTGCTGGCGCGATGATAACGCGTCGCGGCTCACCAGCCTCGCGTTAATTTTTAAAATATTTTCGTCAGCGGGAATGCTTCTCACAGTTTAACGGCCATCCTTGCTTTGAGCAAGCGTTTAACGCGTTTACGCGAACGCAGAGAATAGTACACGCTGCTCGGAACGTTCAGAGAAGCTCGTGTCTGCTGAGGGAACCAAACATTAGATTCTGAGGGACGAACCAAACACCAGTGAAGGATGGCAAGGTACTGTATATTTACCACAGAACCTCCATTATTCGGTGGTCATTACGCTTGAAAGTGACGAGGGCGCTGTAAAACTTTAGAGTGCCTGTGGCGTCGCGATTAGCAGTATTTAAAAGGTACTTATTTCCGAAGTACATATTCGCGAGAGAAGAAAACCGACTGCAAAAAAATAAAAATGCACGAAAAGGTACAAAATAATTTTCTCTCTTATTTAATCTGCGACTCTCAATTTGTTTATGCCAGTGCCTCCTTATTTGCACTGTGTAAATCTATGAGAAAATTATTTTTTACTTTTTAGTGCATTTCTATTTTTTTAAAGGCGGTTTTAATTTTTCTTTAAATTTGATTATTTTTTACTTTTTAGTTTTTAAGTTACGTATCAACATTTATGTAAAACTATATGGGTAGACCTATACAAAAAGCTGCTCGTAAAATGACTCGTTTGCTAGATACGGAAGATTCCAAAAATAAGCAGCTTGAAAAGGTGGGAATAGGGATGTCTCAAATTCGTTAGATGGGGTCTACACCTCAACGCGCGGAAATACTCTAAAATGCAAGAATACATGAAATACAAATTATGTAATGAGGCGAAGTTTGAATTAAGCAGTACTGGCAAACTATTGAGCCAATATAGACGCAGTGGTGGAAGGGACTACCGGGCCATCGCCCTCTTTCAAGTAAAAAATGATCATCAAAATCGGTTCATATACTGGGGAGTTATGCGGGGACAAACATATAAAAAAAAACATACATACGGGTCGAATCTATAACCTTCTCCTCTTTGAAGTCGGTTAATAAAAGGCTTGTGTGAGCTAATTGGAGATGTGTAAAGAATGTTCTTCTTCATAGTTAAACGCTGCTAACTTAAGAAGCTGGAGAGAGGCTACGATTTAAGAAGAAATCATTCGAATGTATATTACTTTACGCGAACGATATTTGGAATTTCAAAATTAAAAAACGAATTTAAAAAATTATACTTCCATTATTCAAAAATTTCATAATGGGAATAGTAGTGATCGTTCAGTTTTCACATCGTGCAAAAGCCCTCGTAATACTAGTCGCTCCGTTTCAACAGGTCATCCTCTAATTAATTTCATCGCTGCATTATAAACGCTTCTGAACCTGTAACCCCTCGAATTGCATATTCATTCGATTGCCCGAACAAAGTAGGTATGAGGCCAAAAAGTGGTCCCATCGGCATCCTAAACGTGCGGCCCATGCGTATTATAATTAATCCAAGCTCGAATTGGTCGCTTAATGCGGGTCCAAAAGTTAGCATTGGTAATCGACAAATTAATTACTTTTACTACATTCAAATTTCTTCCTGTATATAAATGACTTAGAGGCATTAAGTCACAACCAAGGTATTTATTCTCCAACGATGATAATACAGTCATTTCCGTTCATTTTTGCTGGAAACCCTTCTAATGAAATAAATATTTACGAGCGCAACTTAGCACCCATAAAGAAACCATTCGATGCTCCACCTGGTGGTGAATCAAGGTGAAACGAGAAAACTAGAAAAGCCTCATACGACCACATACTAGAACCGCTTAAAAAGGATAGATTTCAACAGTGGAACGTCCCGCAGTGATGTTTTAATTGCGTTCCCTTTTGCAAATCGCACGCGTGGAGACTCGGTTCGCGGCTCGCGACGCCGATACCGAACGCGCAGATAGAATTGCAAAGAAAGTACTGCGCTATCAGCGTTGGCCGCCTTGCGACAGATTTTTACAGCGCTGCGAAACTGGCGCGATTATTCGTGTCTTACTCGGGCATCGCAGCCAGCCAGGAAGTCCGTGAAAAGCAGGTCGCTCTCTGCAAGAAAGACGACGGGCATTTGCGCGGGAACAAAGAGCACACGAGTGGCTATTCGATCTACTTTCGCAATTTTCACGCGGCGGACTGCGCCAATGAGCGCGCAGCCGAGCAGCGCGCGTCGTCATGTTTTGAAAACGGATATGAATGAATTTCTAATGGTAATTTGCGTTCGTGATTGTGATTTGGAATGATGGTTATCGCGATTTAGCCAGACGTACTTCGTCTTAATTGATTCGAGATTTATGCTGGCCGGGGATATTAGAATAATCGCATATCTCTCTTCTAAATGAATCGTCGATACCAGATCATAGATTGCCCAGGCTCCGAAGACTTTTACTGGACATCTGAACATTCTGAACCCACGAAGTGACATCCCTAGCGCCTTGTATGGGCTAGTCAGGAACCTTGGAAATCCGAATGATATTAGCTCACGAACTGCGCCGTCGTAAATTATAGTAGAATGGACACTGATGAAGAAAATGTCGTTTCGCAATAAATTTCGTGCTACCTACGCTGCCTTCGCTTGACAGTAGCAAGATTTACGAATTCTCTTCGCGTTGAGTACACGTGTACCCGAACTTCTCAATATGTAGCGCCAATCGCTGGCCATCCTGTATATTTTAATCGCGTGGTACAATCCGTCTAGAGAACTTTTAATCCGACCATTTACGAACAAAAGGCACAGGCGCCTCTAGGAAGGCAGCGCGCAAGATCTTTCAGCCACGATCGCCTTGGGATTTCTCGGAAAAAATTGCGTTACACAGCGTCTTTCCACGTGGACTCCATTGTGCTGCTGCGAACAATATTCTGTTTCTCAATGCCGTGCAACATTGGGCTGATGAAACGGTTAGCAGCATGTCATCAGGATCACGGGACAAACAAGCATTGAATTTCACGACGCACGATGGGAATGTTTCCTTTTTCTTTCGCTTTTATTCTAGCATATCCTTGCGTCTCTTCCTGAACGTTCGATACAGTAGCATAAACGGGTATGCACCTACCTAATGGTAGTGTGTAGCCTCTCCTGGGAAATCCTGCCCGGGTATTACCGTAATATAACGCCGACAATGCCGTAATACCGTCGATGATTCGCTTATCGAGCGTTACGACTTACCTACCTGCGGTGAATCAAGGGAATTGAGACTTCCCGTGCGAATCCCGCTGCACCGGTAATCAAGGACGCTTTTATTCATACGTGCACGAGGAGGCTAAGTAAGAATTTCGATTCATTGCGGTGCCATTATCCGCGTGCACGGTATAAACACTGGAAACCGCGCTCCAATCGCTATCATTTTGCGGGGAAAACAGAAGCGGCGCACGGAGCGGCTGACGTTTCAATTTTCATGGAGGACGACGAGTCTATTTCCGCGGATTGCTTTATAACGCAATACGAGGACGAAAATAGAGGGAGAAAGGACGGAAGTAGTGGGTAAAAATATCGAGGGAACACTCGTGCCTCGTTATGGGCGTACTTTTCTGATTCCTCGGGTCTCGTTGATTCGTTCTTTCATCGACATAGAAGATAGGAGTTACATGCGGCGTATGTCGTTGTTGGTGACCCTCGGTTTCATTAAATTTTAAAAAAAGGATGTTACGTGCACGTGCATAAGCTCGACGTTCCTTAA
Organism: Andrena dorsata; assembly: GCA_929108735.1. Lineage (NCBI taxonomy): Eukaryota > Metazoa > Arthropoda > Insecta > Hymenoptera > Andrenidae > Andrena > Andrena dorsata. The sequence goes on along the minus strand of OV815488.1, from coordinate 75,525,749 downwards.
AGGTCTAACGGATGTACAGGTGCAAAACACGCGTGTCTGTACAAGACATACCCAATTTCGACGATAATCGAAGAGGGACGATTGACGGAGGACGTGGCCAGGATGATTGTATTCGATTGATTGACGTAAGAGTTAACGTCGGTAAAAATGAATGAACGTGACACATCTGTCGTACAATCCATTGTTATTGTGGATTACATTGAGACCAGAAGTGCGAAAACAATTCCTTCATAAAAGTATGAATAACTCAATCAGCCACACTATAGCTTTTTCTAAAATACAGTCATAGAATAAATTCTCATATATCGATGGCTTAGTGCAATGGTACATAAAATTCAGGAGCATACAATGAACAGAAATATTATTTTTAGATATAATAATGATTTTTATACAGCATAAAGAAACAGTCAAGATCTATTTGTCGCATATAAAAACTTGACTTTCACAATAACTGGGAATAAAATATTTGTGCACTAAGCCATCCATATGTATTTGATGGTAGAGGTACAGTAAACTCACAACGTCAATCAAGTGGCAAAATGAAATATATCTCAGGCGTCAGAACAAGCCACTGTATACATATAATACGTCATAGCTGATAAAGGCGATACTTGAGCTATCAATAAATGGTATCAGACAGGTCGTCTGGTTTCACAGGTCTAATACCACTCGTATCAGGTGTGACGGGTCTGGTACCAATTGTATTGTGCCTGATGAGTTCCATGCTACCTGTATTGAGTTACTTACGGAACGTTAGGTGCATGTTTTCCTACACCCAACAGTTCTTTTTCTCACTTCATTAAAGATTATATAAAATACTTAATGGTACACGTGACGACACTCGTCGCTCCTAGGGTCGAATCTTTCTTACAACGGTGCGCGGGTTCAACACGCGACGCGTACTCTCGTCGCTCGTAATCTCTCTCGTAACATATCCCGCGATGGTCCACGTAACGATCTCGCTTGGAAAGTAACGAATAGTGTAACCTCACGTAACTCGACATCGCACCGTGCTTAGCGGATTGACGGTTCCGTTCCTTCTGCTACCTCGACGATTCACAATCGGTCGACCCACTGTTCACTTCCTTCAGCGTGCACCACTGTTCCATGAGGCAGCTAAAGGTAACATCTCTCCAGTGCTTTCCCACTGCTTCGGTCTCATTAATTAATTGCACACCCGACACCTACTCCAATCACATTTACGCGGGATTGAATAAATTCCATTGTTTTTCCTCCGCGTCGAATAAACCTCCCATTGTGTTACCTATTCCTTCGCACACGCAAGCATAACCGATAGCGTATAATTTCACGCGGAATGCGGCATATTATTTATTTATGGACAGCGTTTCGCGCACCGCGGCGCTGTACTTCCCATATTCCCGATCGTGCTACTTGCTCGCCGTACTTGCGCGATTAGAGCTAATTGGACCTATCAGGGGAGTTCCCAGATTGCCCGATGTTCTCCGTTCAAGAAGCGTGCATCCGCTATTATCTTCGCAGCGAGCGCTATTTTACGTAAGCCTCTGTGCATGTGACGTTTTCCGCATCGGGCATTTGCATCTGTAGGGAACCCCTACGTAATACAAACGCGTTCATGGTGCATGCCTGTCGCACCTATGCAGACAGCGTGTTTGTTATGCAACAACTACGCGTCGTTGTCTTCCGTCCCGATGTGTGACGTATCGGCGCGTGTGACGATCGTGGAGATCAGAGATGGATCTCTCGATATGTGACACAATCCCAGTGCCCTCGTGTTGGTTAATGGTAGCATCGGTATTAAAAAGGATTCGTGGGTAGATATAAGATTTCGGTACCTGCATATTACAATTGAGGACCTTGCAGCCAGAAGGGTGCAGCTCCATCTTGACCAACTTCAAGTAAACTAGAAAAAAAAACTGTTTATAAAATTATTACTTTGACTTCAGGAGCCTCCCTACTTTGATGGCCTGAAAAGGAGCGCGATATTTTGGATTTTTTTTAAGAGAAACCTTCAAATTATATTAATTGATATTTTTGTATATATTTGGGCAACATTTTATAAAAAAAATCTCATACAGATTACCCCAATTTTTAAATTTTCTATTTTAGACAACTATAACGGCTGATTTTATGCTAATGGTTAGCATATGATTTTTGCAAGGTGTTCTAGTTGAAGCACTATAATTCCGGGTATAACCACAACTTCTGCATGCAAATCATTTTTTCGTATTCTCTAAAGATTGACAAATAAAGGCAAAAATCTGGAAGTAAATATATTTAATGGTTTTGTTTTAAAAAATTCCCAAAGTCCGCATCATTTTTGTCCGTCAAAATAGGGAGACCCCATAACATTAAAAACAGAACACTAATTGAAAAATATACATTTTTACGCAATAAGTAGTAGTTATTGAGTTGATAAGTTTTTATTTCTATTTTTGGAAAAATTTTCAAATCTGGTGTAATGGGTGCAAATTAAAAATTTGCAATAAGTCGCTCATTTGTTATCGGATTTGCATCAAAGAGTGTAGAATTTGGTTTACGCATATTACACGTCATAACCCAAAAACTGTAAAAATGGGCCCGCACCCCTCTTGCTGCAAGGTCCTATATTATCTAATAGAGCAATTTAGCATTGAATGCTAGTTTCGTTTTTATCTCCGTGCGCTCTACTGAATAGGAAAATAAAAACACTGGAATCGTGTCCCCACAAAAAACGTCTTTATTACTTATACAATAATGAGACAGGCTGAATGGGGAGAGTCCGGAAGCTCTAGACAACTTAAAGCGGACAGCACCGGCTTACACACAATAATTGCGTAATGATGTAATAATTTAAATAGCTGCATAAAGAAACCTTTCCCACATTTTCAATCATGATACCGATACCAAACAAAAACAGTTTCCCAATCAAAAAACAAGGTCTAAGCCCAACTTAACACTCTAACCAGCGTCCATATTTTCTACCTCCGAATTGCTCTGCAATTCACTTTGAAAACAAAGCAAACTCGGAGTCACCTTTGTACAAAACTTTCCCAGGGGAAGCGATCGAAAGCCCCGGCCGACTTAAGGGTGCGTATTTGAACACCCAGCGCGACCTCGGTTAAATCTTTCCCAGCCAAGCGTTCGCCATAATCGGCACGCAGCATCGCATAACACGTACGCCGGGCCGAGCCTCTGCTATTGCATAATAACCGGTAAGAGCTGATCAGGAAGAGCAATTAGAAAGTACGGCGGAGGCGTTCTAGCGCATAAACGCTCATGCGATCAAGCTCGCATCGTCTCGCGGGCTCCGTTGCATAAAATATCGCTGTTAACGCGCTGAGGTGGGGCGACTTTCTCGCGGGGCGCCCGTAAAATACGTGCCCCTGCCTCTCGTCGTAGAGTTGTCCACCGCCTCCCACTGGTTCGATCCCCCATCACCCTCCCTCGCTTCCTCTTTTCACCTTGCCGCCTTGTCTCTTTCCCTTCCTCTCTTTCTCCTACTCTCTTTTCCGCGTCCACTTGCTAGAATCTTGCGCACGAACTTCGGTTAAACCTGGAGGAACAGCGACGAGGTGAACTTGCAGCCACGCTTCTCCGCCCGTCTCGTCTCCCTTCGCGAGCCGCCGCGCCCAACATCGGCCCGCGTCTAACTCCGCCCGGCTGATTGTGAGTCGGTTTTGCGCATCTACTGGTCAAATCGGTGGTTGCGCGTGCCCGAGAACGCCGGTCCTTTCGCACGTGTTGGAAAATTTCGTTGGATAGCTGTCTGAACTGGGAAAGTGGAAGTGTGCTCTTCTTCGGGGGTTCGTTGTTTTCTTTTTCAGTATCGTCCAGCGTCGTTGAGTATTATTGGTCGGGGTAGGATTAGCACGAGGGTGAGTTAAGGTAGAAATTACTGGCAGACATTCGGTGCGTCTTTATCCCTTAATTACCGAATTAGAATCGCTGATTGAAACTAGGCGATGGGAAAAGGAGGATCACTCGAGTAGCCGTGCTATCGAATTTCTGTGCGAAAGGGGCCGACGATCTCGCGATTTCTGAACGTTCAACGATTCCTGGTATGCGTGACATTTTTTTTTATCGCCTTGTGAATTGTGTTTTTCAAGCACAGTCGAGTGACTACGAAAAACCCCGTTGACTAAGCAAATACACGCGATTGTATTCGGGAAGAAAGAGGACAGGAAATGGATTACGACGCGACCGGTGAAGACCATTTCACCCGGGTGAGTTTTGCATTGTCACTTTCATCCCATTAAATACTTGGTTTAATAGCATTATGCTAAGACAAAAACGCTGGACGTCTCTAAAAACGTCTATACAATTCACGGCCATTGGTAGTGCCGGTAAGAACCTCGCGATCGGTCGAGCGTAAAGGTGAAAGAGTGACCACATTCTACACGTGCGATTATAATCCATCAAATTGCCCATTCACGTGACTGCAAGTATAAACAAAAAGGATCGGTTCTTACACTTAACACGGAGGCTTGTGTTCTTCGGAACCAGTTTCTTATAAGATACAAAGGCGATCCTCGATCTGGAAACCGGCTCCATCAACGAAACTAATTTTATCGTCGTTTGAAGCACTTTGTTGATCGCCTCCTTCGGAATTTTTCACTAAACCACTTTCCCCCCGATCTTTGGTAGCTTCAGAGACATTTACGTGGCAATAGTTACCGGCCATATTTCCGTGGCACCCTGAAATAGAGCTGCTGATCTGTGTTTTAAGGCAGAAATAGGCAAAAGTTTTATTTAACTAAAAATTTCGAATAACGAATAACAGATAAAATAATTATTGTCGAATGAGAGAATTAACTTTATTCGTCAAACAATCGAATGTTAAAGTAACTTTTATTTGATCCGTTATTTAAATAATTTGTTATTTAGTTAATGCCCAACTCTGTTTTAAGGCTTATTCGCATTCAAGGGTCGTGCATCCTCAGAGTTCGTTGCCTGCGGAAAACTAAACTCCCCCGACCTTTGCCCAGCCCCCTCTTTCTGTGAATTCATTTTTTGCCCTTTCTGGATAAATCCGCGTACACCCGGCTGTATAGAAGACACATGTTTATTTATGGCGCGTCTCGCGATCAGGAAGAGGGTAATACATTTATTCGCGATAGCATATTCCACTGGGATCGCGACGGCGATCGTTTGCTAATTACCATGCTAATAGACAGAACCGTCAGTTGTCTCGAGGTCAATGTACTCGATGAATAACGCCACGCTTAGCAATTAGTCGTGCCCGAGAATGTTGCGTTCTGAATATCGTAGATCGGATGATCTGCAGAAAGAAGTGCATGGAACTGTTTTCTTTATATCACACGTGTAGCAAGTAGGTTTCAAAGTACACAAACAATTCTAGAGAAACCAGGATGCACCGCAAAGGCAAGCACGATCTTCTATTTTTATATTAAAGAATGTTTGAATAAAACAAAGAAGTGCTTTTAGCGCGATACTTTTTACTACAAAAGGAAAACGATGACAATTAAAGAAAAGATTCCTCGTAGAGCTCGGAGATATGCAGGAGCAAGCATGCAAATTAAGTATCCGCCGCGATGTAAAAATATTTGTATGCCGAACGTCGAATAAATTAATGATCGCACAGTATAGATACACGCTGATTTTATCGACGCGCACCAGCAATGACACAACGATCCGCAATGCCCATCGTCGATCAACCGGTTCCTTTTCTGATCCCGCGCATTTGTCAGGAGAGTAACTCGAGCGGATCGAGATGCGGGCGGCTTCCTCTTACCGCGGCGGACTTTATTCGCTGCTCGCGTTCCGTCCTCCGAATGCATGAATTTCTAGAACATTTTATTATTCGCGAGATGCCCACGGGGAACCTGGGTCATATCTTTTACGTCGTACCGAGACAGAAATATCCTTTTATGCAAACGATTGTTTTCGTTTAGCGAGCATGCAGGAGTCCCTGCGAATAATTAATTTCCCTGGCGTATCGAAACGTCCCGATTACCCTCCGCAAATATCGATCTTCACCGTTTTAGAATCCCCCAAATGGACTTGAAACTACCCCAGCAATCATATCATGGAAACCGAGCAGTACGAGATTACGGAATTCTCCGATACTCTGAATAAGTTAATACACCTGTTCCGAAGGCGAGCCTGTGTGCATTAATCTCGGATGACACTAAATCTTGCATCCGCGCGTCACGGCAATTTTACCCAGTATTTGGGTCAGCCATAACCCAGGCAAGTTTGAAAACACCCGAGTAATGACAGAAACATCGTCTTGCCGATAATAATAGCCACGGATAATAACCGGCGGACCTCGATTACTTTCTAAATCGGCAGTGTCACGCACCAGCTCGCCACGCTCCGCGAGCGCAGTTATTGTTCACGTAATTCACAATTATTCCGTAATATCGACGTAATTCCGCTCGGTCGAGAAGCGACCGAGGCGCAATGGACCGTGACGGGCAATTGCGGGCGGCGTAATTCCTCGCGGCTGTGAACCATCGGTCGCGTTGCAGCAATTGTTCGCACGTTTGAAAGTTTTTCGCTGCCGCGCAAAAGTTAGACTTTCCCGCGCGGAATTCCAGAGACGAAGTACCTTTCCCCTTTTTCGCCTAAACTGCAGCCGCGCGGCAGAAGCCGCGGCGACGTCCAGCGAGTCGTTTTACCGTAGCGTTTCGAGAAGTTTCTATTTTGGGTGGCCAGGTATACGGGCCGGCCACGCGCGTGTGTGCGTGAATACGAAGTATGCTCAAGGATAATAGAAAGAGAGGGAAAGGAAGAATTGCGCTGCTCGGCGAGGTTCTCAAATAATCGAGATTGCAATCTTTCGAGGAAGAGAATACGTGATGAATTCCGAGGCACAGGTATGGGATTTTACCTTTTAAGTGCTTTGTACTGTGAGAAGAGATCTGTTTGAGTAGAAACATCGCGAACCCCGTCGCGTTGGAGTTTTTTTCGCTGTTGAAATTATAACCGAACAGGTATGTCGTGTGACGTTCGTCTGCGAGACGGTCCGCGAATTTTAACGAGCCCGGCATTGTAGTTGGAATGTAATAACGTCTCACGTTAAATGATTTTTTGAATTGTTCGAGGTCGATCTATTTCGAGAGGAATCGTCTTTCAAACAAATCGTTTCATTTCGAGTTTCGAATGTTTATTGCCGAAGAAGACAGCCATAAACCGCGGCCAAGAAAGCTTAGCCTTGTTTAGGTCAACGATCAGAAGAGCGTCGCGTAAATATTCTATTCCGTGCGCAAATAACAGTTGTTTACGCCAAGCCAGTGAATCATACTTAGATATACGTTTCATGGCCCATCAAATTTCTAATGGCACGGCTGCATACTAAGTTTCATTTATTTGCAACAATTTCGTGCCGTCTTCTCGTTAGCATAGTTAAACCGCGTGTCCCAGATTGCATCTAAGCTCTCTCCACGGGTCACTGTTTCTTTCGCGATGCAATGCGTACATCGTAAAGGAAAAAGTCGTTAAGGCGGGGACCATAAATCTGGCCATTCCCCGAGTTATTTAAATCGATATCATGATTAACGACGAAATAAAGCGTCTCGTGCCCTATTTTCAATCTGCAGGACGCGCTCGTTGGGTAGTCAAAACATTTGGTTAAATACGACTTGCCAGGTTAACGACGTGGAGTCGAATATCCGATAATCGTATGGAAAAGCATAGAAACATAGATAGAAAAAAAGGTGGAACTTCCATTGAAACCGAAGGAGAAGTTGACACACTGTCATTTCCTTTTTAACGAAACGATTTCGATCACCAATGCCGCCTTCCCTACAATATTTTAAATAACTTACGCACCTATGTAACTGTAGTTACTTCTACCTGTTAACATATATCAGATACGTAATTAAATCGCATCCAAAAAGGTGATATGCGTCAGAATTTCTCAGAACCAGGTAGACGAAAGTGTGAAGGTCGTCTCAAGTTCCCCGAGACCTTGTATCGTTTAAACGTCATTCAAAATTTCATCCAGATTTAGTATAGGTACCCGTATTTCTAGTTTCGAGCGGTGGACGTGGCGCTCCCGGAACTCGGCTTCTTTTTGCCCCATCGAAGTCGTTCAGGAAAACGTGACCGCCGAACGAGATAGAAACCGAGCGGCCGGATTAATGGCGGTGGTATTTCGATCGGAGAGGCCCATAACCGACCACCGTTCACCGTTAACCGAAAAGAAAACCGCCTCGACTCTCTCACGAGCGGCGAAGAAGCCGCAGCCCTGTTTCGGCGTCTTTCGTTCCCGTTACCTACATCTCTCGGCTACAGAGGAGATCCGAAACGCGGGTCTCTCGGGCTGGCCCACGAAAAAGAAAATCGGTCAGCCGAGTAACGGAACGTGCTGCGCGGCGAAAGAAGGCGCGCGCGCGGGATCACGTCTAGACAGGCGAGGAGAAACGCAGTTGCAAGGAGGCTGAGGTGTGCGTGCAGAGCAAAGAAAATCGTGTGGACAAAGAGGGAGTGGACGTGCGGACGAAGGAGAGGGGCTAAGTGACAAACGGCTAGGCGACAAAAATGCGAGAGAAAAGCGAGATACTTTTGGCTCCCTCTCCCCTCCCGTTCTCTAGCCCCACCCCCGTTCCAGGGCACAACGACGTTTCGTCCATTCACCGTTCTTGGTCGTGGGCCCAATGTCACCGATTATTCGTTTAACGGGACCTACGCGTCCACGGTGGAGGCAAATGATGATTTCTCCGCGAGCCAATCGCCGGTCAGGGGTTTTGGGCCTCGGTCAGTCGATGGGCATACTGTTGCGCGCGAGCATCGAGGTCCGTTTTTCTTTTTTCGAATCGATCCCAACGCAACTGATTTTTAATCCTCCGGTGCTAAGGTGTCTCTGCTGGAAGCGGAATAAACGAATCGCTGTTTGCTGAGACGGAACGCGCCGATTGATCGAGCAATATCGCGCGGTGGTGTTCGGCTGATCGTAGCAAAGTTTTTGCGCGAAGCTGGAATAATATCTACGCGGCGATCTCGAGGCAAGGAGAGCCGTTTTTAACGCGCGCGGTGACTGTGGTAGTGTCCGCGAATTTGCTCGGGGACGTGACGCAAGAATCCCGTCGCTTCGCCTCTGCAAACGTGTACGCGCAACGACCACGTGTTGTTTGAGCTGGAAGACGGTGCTTCGTGCCAGTGCACGCTTCGTGGAACTGCTTCGAGAACAATACTCGTTTGGTCGTTCTCCGCAGCCAACGCTCACCCTCTTTCTTTTTTTTATTCCTTCCCACCAGTGCCTCACCCTCCGCGTGCGCCGAGTTCGAAGCGCCCGGCGGGCGAGAGAGGAATCGGCGATAGGTCGCGATGTCAACAGTGGTCGTCGATTTTAATGGAACGAAACGGCAGCGATCGAAAGATCCCGTAGAAGCAAGCTGCGTTGTTGTCTGATGGCAAGCGCGTTAAATATCGAGACGGTTGACAGCTGCAAGAGTTGAGAGTCGCGGCTGGGAAGAAGCCGTTACCTCGAGAACGAGACTGAGAGTAAAGGAGTTGTGAGACAAAGTGCAGAAGAGGACGAAGACGAGGGGGAAATTGACCTGGTTCGGGATTTAACGCAAAGACGCGGTACGCGTCGAAACGGTCACCAGGTGGGTGGGAGGGAGGGTGGAAGAGAAGGAGCCGAACAAAAGCGTCCAAGTACGTTCCAGGAGGAGAAGAGCAGTTTTGGGAAGAGGCGAGCCTCGTCGAGTGCTGTGCGACTACAAGAGAACGGGCCCGACGTACTTAACATATTTATTATTCGTCGGAAGAAGGACCCGCCGGTGACGAGTGTCTTTCGCGGTAACTCGTCTAAGTGCAGCCACGTCTGGCCAGAAATCGAAGCGATGCAAGTGCCATTGTCGGCCCTTTTCTGAGACAGTTTCTGTAAAGCACACCCTTGCTCGCTCGGCGGTGAACTTGTCGAACGGTTCAACACGGGTTCCGTACTGTCGAACGTAAGTCAATCGGGATGAACGCGAAGCGTATGAATTCCAGAGCTGTCCTGGTTACTCGGAAACGGAGAAACAACTACTCGAGTACTTCGATTGATCGAAATATGACTACTATTTGATAAGTGGAGTAGCATAATAAATTATAGTTGTTTGAGTTTCGGCGAACAGGGACGCTGGAAGAACTTATACTTTCTTTCTTTCTAGAGTAGATTGAATGCCTCGATGTACTCAAAGTACAGCTCGAACAGTTCGAGTGCCCTGACAGCCCTAATTATTTTCACGACAATGCTTCACAGTAGGGAGAGAAGCATGGTTACTATTCTAAGGCTTCTCTCTTCATCGTCTTAAGAGACAATTAAAAGTTGAAACTGCTTTGTTTCTTGCAGTCAGACGATGTTGTTAGTGCGTGCGGATCCGTCGATGTCGAAGTACTCGATGGTTTTTGCGTAAAATGATAATGTTTTTATAAAAGAGAATATGTATTTATTAAATTTGTAAGTTATATCACTAAAAACTGTCTGTTACGTGGGCAGTCTAATAGGCGATTAAAGACAAGTCGGCTAGTAATAAGATGTGACAATTGTGATCCTTTACGACTTGTACAGTTAAATCGTTCCTTCAAAGGAAAATAATGGAAATCATAGATATTCTTATAGTAATAAATCATATCTATTTTACAGATAAAGAAATGAAATAATTTCAATAAATCAATAAAGAAGTGGTAACACCGAAACAATCATTTTCCAACTAATATAGAAACAATGCTTAACACTTAACATACTCTTACGCTTCTACCACCGATCGTATTTCACCATACGTATTTCCCCGTAGTGCGATCGACTTTCTTCACAACCGTCGCAATTTCTTTTGTTCCAGGTGTTTCTCAGCCACCGAGCGAAAGATGAGGTAGAACAATTAGTGGGCGCCAAGACACATGGCGCGACACCGTTAGTCATGGCTTGTAGAAACGGACACTACGACGTGGCTGAGTACCTCATCGAGAAATGTGGGGCGGATATCGAGCAACCCGGGACAGGTAAGAATCAAGATCATCCTTTCGTAAGTAATTCTACGGCACACATGGGTGCGTCAGCGTCGTCCAACGCGCAGCGACGAAAGCGAATGACGAAACTGAGAACTTCCACGGGCGTATTTTTGGAATCCTGCAAGTATTCCTTGAGCAATGTTTTCTCAGTCCCATATATTTACAATTTAGAATAGTTGTTGCAATATGAGGAAATGAAATTAGGAATGTCGGGAAAAAATTGATTATAAATTAAAAACCTGTTGTTCCGGAATCTTGTAATCCCTGATGATTGGGCGTGTAACACGCGTGCAGTGTCAGAGTATTAGATTTACAAGGGAACATCCCGAACTCGGAAATTCAAAAAATTCTGAAACTGCGAATATGTAGGGAATGCCCTCCTGATTATAACGCAATTTTTGTTTGCTGCCCAAATTCACTCTAAGGGGGTGTAATTGACCCCTGAAAGTCCGGTTATTTTCCGATTTTGTGTTATAACTCGTGAACTGTAGAATAATATTTTTACCAAATGATAGATCTAATTAAAGGAAGTAACTTTTGTCTTGAAACTTTTTTCTATTTCTTACAGTTCACGAGTTATAACACAAAATCAGAAAATAGCCGAATTTTCAGGGGTTAAGGGGAGGTTCCGGTCTAAAAGTCGATTTTTTTTAATTACATTTTTCGATTGTTCAACCTTTCAGGAATACGTGTTCAAAAGGATTTGTTGAAATTCGTAACATTCTCGAAGTTATAGGCATTTGAGTTGCGATAAAACTTTAAACGCGTTTTTCTCGAAACAGTGTTCTCAAAACGGTGGGACCTATATCTCCAAAAGTTATTATCCGATTCGACTGGAACTTTTTTTATTTTGAAGAATATACTTCTGGCTTGGGGAGGGGGGGGCAGACAAAATTACAAAATAGTGAAAATTTATAATTTTTAAAGACGTGGAAAGGACGAACATTATAGGGAAAAAGTGATTTCAAACCTCAAGTGTCGTTATTTTCTCAAAAATGTCATTTTTGTAATTTTTTCTGGTTTGTCCCCTAGCTAGAAGTATATACTTCAAAATAAAAAAAGTTTCAGTCGAATCGGATAATAACTTTTGGAGATACAGGTCCCACCGATTTGGATGAATTTTTTGACGCCTTGATTTTAACGACTCCCCAGTGCCGTCTGCAGTGATTAATTATAAAACAAAAAATATATTTCTATAAGTTAAGACATCCCTAATACAATGCAACAAGTCCCATTAAATTATATATAGTAATATTTCTTTAATTAATTCCTAAAAATCACCTATTTTTTGGGGCTCTAGACCGGAACCTCCCCTTAATATCACCCTCTTCGAGTGAATTTGGGTAGGAAATAAAAATTGCGTTGTAATCAGGAAGAAATCCTCTACATATTCACAAAGTTCCAGAATTTTTTGAATTTTCGGGTTTGGGATCCTCCCTTGTCAGTGGCGCACACAGGATTTAATCTTTGGAGTAGCCAAGTCGAACAGTTTTAAATATTTTTAATTGCAAATTCACTAAAATTCATTAGGTAATTATAAAAATTGTATTTAGACTATGAAAACCAGTTTTCTTTCCTTTTTACAAAACCCCTTCTTTGGGGGTGCTAGGGCCCCTTGGCCCCCTCCTCTAGGTGCAGCACTAATTAGATTTCACACCTATTGCTTGAAAATAATGCAAATGCTACAAAAAGCTGGTTGTATAACACCTACAGACTATAATTCGTCGGCTTACATGCTTGTTGATGGTGTAAAAATCTAATTTCTAGTATTAATTACTGGAACAATTAATTACAGTGATCTTCGACGGCGAAGCGATAGAAGGCGCGTGTCCTCTATGGTGCGCGGCAGCTGCTGGCCACTTATCCTTGGTGAGGTTGCTGGTAAAAAGAGGCGCCAAGGTGAACTCGACGACTAAAACGAACTCCACACCCCTACGAGCGGCTTGTTTCGACGGCTACTTCGATATTGTTAGATTTTTGGTGAACCACGGCGCAGGTACGACGAGTCATTTACATAATCCCGAAACAAACAGAGAATAATTTAAAATAGCGCTCTCTGGTATTTCTCTTTCAATAATCGCACAAGTATATGATAAATGTATCCCTGTTTCTCACGGAACGTTTTATTGTTTGCTTAGACTATCATGCATACAAAAGTACGTAGACGTGAACGCTTTGGGGGATCCTATACTCAAGGCAGAATATATTGGCTGCTCAAGGTCGCTCAATAGCCATCCCCCACCGTACCCACTACAGCCGTCGCGTCTTTGCCAATTGAATCTAGATTATATTCGAAACAAAGATCAGTAGGGGACATGGGGGTGGTCAATGTTTCTGTCCTAACTATGTTGTGTCACGAGTTGCACGTGCGACGGGCGTGTTTTCACAAGACGCGTCGCATGCGCGACAAGCGTTATTCTCCGCGAAGTAACGATCCGTCTCAATCAATTCATCGGGATGCCCAATTGACGGCAGACACGCTCTCTGATTGCAGACATTGAGATGGCAAACGATCACGGTCACACGAGCCTGATGATCGCTTGCTACAAAGGTCACATTAGAATCGCCAAGTTCCTACTGGCCCTGAAGGCAGACGTGAACCGAAAGTCCGCGAGGGGTAACACGGCGCTGCACGATTGCGCCGAGAGCGGTTCCTTAGAAATCGTGAAGGTACTCGTCGAGTATGGCGCCCGGATGGACGTGGACTCCTACGGGATGACGCCACTCCTTGCGGCAGCAGTAACAGGTTAAAGCAGAATGTTCCACGCACAACCTCGAAGGTTCCCTTAAGACGATTACAATTAATGCTTAGCCAAGTGTTTCATTATCTAAACAGAGGAAACACTCTACCGATGGCAGGTAAATCATCGTTTGCTTGTGTGTCTCTTGCAGGGCACAAGCACATCGTCGAATACTTCATTAGTATGCCGAACTTGGTGAGCCGAAAGGAGCGGATCGACGCGCTGGAGCTGCTGGGCGCCACCTACGTGGACAAGAAGAGGGACATGATAGGGGCGCTGGAGCTTTGGAAACGAGCGATGGAGGAAAGGTTCGTTGGAGTATTTGTGGAGGAGCTTGTAATTAGCCCGCCGTGGCTCCCTGTCACTTTTACAGATGACGAGATTGTTCACGAATATTTTAGATACAGAGGGGATGGCCCGGTAATAGCGAAACCGTCGTCACCTCCCGTCGTAGCCGCTTACAACTTCGCGCGGGAGATCACCGACCTCGATACGTTCGACGAGCTGCTGACCGATCTGGACGAAATGCGAATGCAGGCGCTCGTGATTAGGGAGCGAATATTAGGGCCGGCTCATCCCGACACCAGTTACTATATCCGCTACAGAGGAGCGATTTACGCGGACGGCGGGCAGTTCGATCGTTGCATCGAGCTCTGGAACTATGCGTTGGACATGCAGCAGCATATGCTGGACCCGCTCGACCCGATGACGCAGAGCTCGCTCTTCAGTTTCACCGAGCTCTTCAGCTTCATGATGGATAAGCAGACAGGCACGGGCTGCAGGGTGCCGCCGGTGCAGAGGGGAGATCTCATTAGGGTGTTTAATAAAGCTGTAAGTCTCTCGAGCCATTCGATAGACTCGTCCGCATCGTCGCACGTGAAATGAACGACAATGCTGTTGCAGGTGTTAGAAGTAAAACTAGGGAAACAATTGCTGGACGATGTACCAGCCTGCGTGCGCGACGTCACGTATTTGAACAGGGTTCTTGTGGTCACTTTGCACCTGGCGTGCTTACTGACGCAGGATGTTCCAGAAGAAGGCACCGACGAGCATAGAGCATTGCATAAAGCGATTTATAATTTAGTCCGAATAAACGCCAAAGGCAACCACGTAAGTTCGTTATCGGGCACCGAAGTATGAGCATATTGACGATCAGTTAACTGAAGTTTCCCTTTGTCTTTTTTAGGGCCGTGATACGTTACAATTGATACACAGTGGCGAGGGAGCTTTCATCGGCAGGTATTCGACTTCCAAATTCCCTTCGTCGCACTTGGCTATGGCTCTGATAAAAGTTGGCGCTGATGTCACGGCGAAAGATAACGACGGCAACACGGTGCTGCATCTCGCTGCACTCTCGCACGTTTGGCGGGCGGATCTCGCTATCACGCTTCTCGAGGCCGGCGCTCATATCGATACCGTTAACAACGAAGGTAAAACCTTGGAAATGTTGTTATGCGACAAACGTCTCTACGACTCGGTGAATCCCGTCAAGTATACTACGCTCTGCTGTTTGGCGGCCAGAGTGGTGAGAAGAACGCATAGGATGGCGCACGTCCCGAAACACCTTCGAGCTTTCGTTCAACTGCATTAATGGTGCATTAACGCGCGCGGTAAATGGAGACCGTGCACTGTCGCATAAGGTTTGCCGCCGGAGGGAAGATATTTATTTGTTAACTGGGAGAGTTGACGGGGCGAACTTGTGTCTTTTGGGAAACGTACATCTAGAGAACATGCTTCTGAATGGGAAAGTATGAAACCTACCCTGAAGAGAATTTGCCATTAATATTCATGTGATAACGCGATGAAAAATAAAACAAACAACAATACAGTTAACGTAGAACACGCCTTTAGAGACGTCTCGTTAGATCCGAGTTTCGATATCTCAACAACTGTTGGTATTGATCATTAACATCTACGCGAGACTATTTCGATGACTCAGGTATTGGCCCGATGTTGGCAAAAAATTTTATAGGTAATTGGATGTGGTATGGCGAGTTGAAAATTCTCACTGCAGTCTCTTCGTTACTATTCGTCGAATGTCGAACGATACAAGTACACTCGATTTTTCAAATAAGAAACCTAGGAGAATACTTATGGCGTCGGTCGCGATGGCTTAGAAATATTCATCAATGTGATTTTACTATTGTATACTTGGCAATGCAGCCTTTCCCTTATACATAAACCCCATTACAAGCCATACACATTGCGTTGGTAATATATTTAGCCATAATATGAATCTATGTTAAAATCGAGAAGTTGTGTAATCGTAGAAAGAAATGATTTTATTTTCAATGCTGTATAAAGAAATAAATACCAGGGTTAAGATTGTGTAATAAACATTTTTTTATATAGCGCGAACAAGTAACTTGAATGATAAAAATAAAGTGCCGCGCTGTCGCATAGAAAGAAAAAAAGTGGGGAAGAAATAAGGCTTGTAATTTGCAATATTCCTAACACCGAGAAACATACATTTCTGCTTTAAAAAAAAATGTGTAGGTGTGTTGTTTTTACCAAGCATCGCCGGAATATCATTCAAGTTATCTCGTTCAAAATAAAAGAGCAATTTACTATTTGACAGATCAGGAGTTACGTGCATATTCTGATTCGTCGTAGACAACGTTTATGTTGGAAACAATTTCATTCGCATCGATCCTTAAGCTTAACTTTATTTAAAATGTGATAAACAATACATATAGATTATATACCTATTATACAGAATTACATATATATATATATATATAAGAACTATGATACGCGCGAGGTGTTCAAGTAAGGTGCTTTTTTTTCTTTTCTGAGAACAGGAGAAATATAATACACAAGACACTTTAAGTAGCACGTCCGTGGGCATAGTTTGTAAACAAACGTGCCACGGAGCTTATAATTTCATTGACGATTCTTCACGTCACTCGGCGATATTTTGTACTTTTTAAAACACATTTCCGTTCCCAGCAATCGTGTTCGCGCACTTCCTATCGTTACACAAAAACACTATATGATTCTCGAACAAAAAAAAAGTATCTTACGTAAAAAATCACCAGATTTAACTGTTTTTCATGATGTAAAGACTGTGGAAATACAGGTGTGATTAATAATACAGCGTGTTTATTTCTATTCTGTAAAATACCACTGAACTTCACCTGCACGTAACTTACCACCCCGAATTACCTTGCGATCTGGACGAGATAGACTGCCTGGAAGAACAACGTGTACATAAACATCCGTTTCTGAAGCTGAAAGACTTACCTGGTTCTCCTGTAAGCTAATGAGCTGCTGTTTAAAAGTCATTAATATATCCAAAATACAGGGTATTTCTTTATTAGTAAGACACACTTCAAGATTGAACTCAGCACTTGTGGCAAACTAAACTGACACAACTAATTACACAGACTTGTTTTATCAGCTAATTTACTTCGCGGTGCTGATAAAAGCGCTACGCCTTGAAGCTTCGTAGTTTTCATGATTCTTTGCCTTTGAAGAGATAATAGTAACTTATCGTAATTGCTTTTCTTCGGATACAAGTTGGTCGACGCAAACATTGCTAGAACGTCCTTGTTGTTTCTTTAATACTGAACCCAATCTTAAAGTGGACGTTCAACGCGTCTGCCCATAGTGACAATTATATGTGTAATGATAACTTCCAACGACTTCTTCGACAATGAATCTTTGAACACCACAAGCATGTACAAAGTCGAGCAGTAGCAAGGAGGAGATTCTTGTTACCCCTACTTCCCTATGTTCGTCGAAACGGTTACAAAAAATGCCTCCACTGAGGTTTCTCTTGGAACAACAAAAACACGAATGTGCGAGATCACTTTGGATGGAAATAGTACGTCAAAACCATTGCACACGATCTCATGCGTTATAAAGTAAGACCCTATACCTCACATCAGTCGCTAATACAATAAGGAAAAAAGGTGCAACGCCCTTTAAATGTTAAGAGACAAATTTGGCAACCACACAGCTAAGATCGACTTGTTTTTTCGTTAAAAAAAAATTCTCCATACGCGTGCAATGACAACACGCGGTTAAACTGTTTCATCGGCGACCGCGACAAAGACCAGGCCATAAAAAAAAAAGTTTACCACCACTTACCATGGAAGTTATTAATCGCCACAGAGGGGGATTCGCTTCTCATGTTACGTCAATTCACTTGGAACGTATAGAACTTTACGATTCTTTGGAGACAGTCGCAATTTACCAGCGAACATGTTGAGGATGCACTCTCAAATCTACAATAAATTAGAATCAACCACAGTGTTAGAAACGAAATGCCACATTGCCACCCAGTCTCAACTTCCTCCAGAACCTGTTAATCCACTATTTCAAGCCGCAGTAGAAATCGCAAGCTCACTGTTAACAAATCGCTCTGAGACAGAGTACTACTCATAAACTTGATGACCCGAATATTGATTTAATGACGTTCCAGCGGCAGCTATTAAACGAAGGAATAAATGTTGGCAAATAGACGTTTGAAGCAAATTATTCCTTTTTGATAATGTATCGAAGATGGAAGAATAGGAGACTACGATCACCTGCAAAATGAAGTTCTCACCTGGGATGTAAACAAAAAGTTCACCTTATGGATTGTAAATGGGGGATCACTACAACTAGAGACGGAATTGTAAATTTTTTTAAAGCAGAATTCGACTGCCGCCCAGAGCTCGATGCATTTTAAAACCCAGACACTGCACAAATGTATTGCGATACGTGAGTTTCGGAAGTGGACACCTCTCTCCTTAGTCAACGCATATTCTTTCAGCTTGACCTGCTTAAAGTATTAAAGAATCACAACAACACAGAAATAAAACACAACGACCAGCATGTTTTTTTTTGTAGTCAAAACGGATTTGGATTTTATTCAATCACTGTCATGATGTCGTGGTTATACAAGAGTGTTATACAATTCGCAGAATGTTCCTCGAGATCTACATGGCGAGAGGAAATATGTTTACCAAAAAGTTGTGGTTTATAAAATTAGCTGGATAGCTTTTCTCTTCCCCTCGTCTCTTTAAACACCGAGAGATATTAAAAATTTGCTCGCTCCCTTGGAAAAAATCTGTTTGTACTTTTTGGTAAACATATTACGATGCACAATACGTAAGACAATTCTGCCAAATTTAGGGTATAAAGTCATCCAATAGTTCGTTCGCCGAAGTTTCGAAGCGAGTGAACTGGAAGGGACCTTCCTAATGAGAACTAATGTTTGTTACTCTACTTGAAACTCCAAGTCACTAGAAACGATGTGGCGCGACGAGCAAACGATTAGATCGCAGAACTACAATGGAAACAATACACAGTCCCCTGTCGAGCCATGATGTATCTCTGGTTATGTGTTGGATACAAGAATAGAGTGCGACCGATACCACAAGAAAACCGACACACGTCTACGATCTGCGTAGGATTGTGCATGAAAGTATCTATCATACATGGATAAACTTTAGCTCGTAAAGCCCGTAACAACTATATCGTGTTAGTGTTTACGCTTGAAAGATTAATCTTCTATCCCTGATCGATTGACCAGCCCACGAACGACCAGAGCGTAGCGTCACATTCCACCGGAATGTGGGAACAAACTGATTGATCTCTCGTCATGAAAACTATGAAAAATAAACTTACAAGCTACGTTTCACAATTACTTGTAAATAGCATAAACCTACATACTGAAAAAAAACCCTACGGATTACGTTGAACATTATGAGAACCTAATCCTAACAACTAAACTATATATCGTCATCGATCACTCGAACAAGCCTGAATTTCTGGGAGTGAACAATTTGTAGGACTTCCACTGTAAAACGGAACGATAATCTGGTAAAGAAATTTTGAACGAAACAGTCGTAGCACAAGGAAGGGTGACCATCGGCAGCCAATGAGCGTTTCGACGTTGAAGTAGGCATTAAAACACAATTGTTGATCTTCCAAAGACAGATACTTCTCACCCACTGTCCTAAGTTCTGTCACACAACTAGGATGAATTTCAAGTATTGTCATCAGGAGTGGAACAATCCCGCAGACGACATACCAACACCCCCGTCTCCTCTCGCTGCATCAATAAGTTATGGTTAAGCGTCAAACACTGCGGAGGTTCTCTATTAATGTTACCTTGAGTGTGTTTTCCAGCTTTTAGTAAAGGCGAACATCGATCGTTCTGCCGTCGATACGTGACCGATTCATCATAGCTATATATACGTCGTCAAGGAAAGCCTATCGAGCCTTTCTACATCACTTTCAACGCACATCCACGCAATATGATGTAAAAATCATCTTTATCGCGTGATATGCAACATGTATAGGGAGCTCCTCTATTGCTGGGATCCATTTAACTCTCATTAGAATCGATCCTACCAATAAAAGACTGCCCCCTATATATCCAGCAATATATAATCTTTTCGAAAGGATACACACAGCGCGCTCAGCATCCCATTCAGATGCGAATCGTACCATTCCCATGTCGGTGCCCCGCATTTCAGCGAATTTCACTTCCCCAACGTCTTGGAATTTGTCCCGTAACATTTGCCACGTAGTGTTTGGTGGTAACTGTAACAGTCGCAATCAGTTCATCAGTTGGACTCATTTCTCTGGACACGGTGCGACAGATTATACATACATTCCCTATAAGAATGGTATCCGACATCGGTCGCGAACCATTTGTGTTTTGCCTGTTACCACCTCCTCCTTGACCCTGATTGCCAGCAAAACCACCGCCACCACCGGGGCCGCGATCGTTGTCTCCTCTGTTGAAACCACCATCGAAATCTCTGCCGCCCCCGAAGTTAGAACCAAAAGCATTGTTTCCCCCGAAGCCTACATCATTGTCCAATTTAGATAAGCCTCGAGGAGCAAACGAATTGTTGCCTTGTCCACCAGATAAAGAGGCTTGTAAATTAGACAAACCTCCGACTCCACCGCCGAAGCTATTTAAATTAGATGCCAATTCATTTGTCAAAGATGAATTCAGCAATGAATTGGTGGTCAGGTTAGCACCCAAACCGCCAGCAAGGCTCGCTTGAAGAGCTGCCGCATTTGTGTTTGTCAGTGCAGATGCTGAAAGCGCAAAAACGTTTCTTACATTATTCCTTCCTTTATCTATGCTGTTGCAGCAATTTTACGCCCGTAGTAAGTTCAAGGCTCACCTAATTGCGCTGGTACAACATTGTTCAAGCTAGCGCCGAACGCACCGGCAGCCAAAACAGGCGCAGAAATAGGATTTACAACGGGTGGATTATTCGCTTGAACATTAGGAATGTTTCTTGCTACATCCACTAATCTATTACCACCAGCTCCGAGTCCCATTCCAATTCCCTTCAAACCTATATTGCAATTAATATTCACTCTCGTTTCTTCGCACAATATTAATACCACACGCTGTAACAAAGCAAATATGTACCTTCTGGTAACTTTGGCGGCATATCTGGCTCGTTTGCTCTATCCAGCCTAACAGTCATGCGCCTATCGAATAGTTGCTGATTGTGAAGCATCGATATGGCTTGGACAGATTCTACCGGATGATCATATTCTACAACTCCGAACCCTCGAGACTTTCCATCCTTATCCTTGCCTAGTTCAACATGCAGCACTTTGCCAGCCAATTTGAATACCTCCAACAACTTCTTTTCGTCCACCTTGTAATCCAGCTAGACGTACAAGGTAAGATACTTAGTTGACTTCCACATCGCTGTATAATTTAATGGCAAATTATTGTTCTTATATGGAAGTGCACTTACATTCGCCACAAACACTCTAGTAACTAAAGGTCCGTTAATACCTAACGATTCTAAAAACTGAGTACTTAAACCATAAGTATTTCCAAATTTATTATCACCACCGCCACCTCCGCCACCACCTCCACCCCCACCTACACCCCCTCCGCCACCACCCCCACCACCTCCGCTAGGTGCATTCATATTTTGCCGTCCACCTCCTTGTGGCCTAGGCGCATCTCTAAATCTGTCATCACGAACTCTGTCGTTATTGCGGGCCGTGGCTAAACGACCGTACTTATCACGTTCGACATCAAAGTCCTAAAAGGAGAAAGTATTGTAAGACGTGTTCCCAATATTGATCGCATCGCAGATAGTGTTTGTAAGGAGCTTGCGGAAATAATAATATACTAACTACCTCTTTAACCACTAGCTTCCTTCCTTTAATGTCGTACCGATGCATTTTCTCTACAGCGATTTTTACAGAGTCTGAGTCTTCGAATTCAACGATCCCGCAGCCTCTGGGCTTGTCGTTCTCGTCGGTGAAAAGTTCTACGTGCGCAACCTTTCCGACTTCGGTTCTGAAGAGGTCCTTCAGATCTTGCCAACGAAAATCATAGGGAATGTTTGATACATAAATTCGGCGGTCCGAAGCTTTCCGGCCACCGCGGTCGTTTCGCTCCCGACTTCGATCGCGGCTCGTAGAGTTTATTCGATTTTGCCTGTCCGATCGCCTATTACGATCGCGTTCTCTGCTTCTGTCCCTCTCGTCATTATTCTGCGCCTGACTCCTATTGTTTGATAAGATCGCATAGAAACAACATACGTGAGACACAGTTACCTATTGTCTCCAATTACGTTGCCAGCGAATATTGCGTAATTGAAGGGTGGCTCGCTTAAAAGGATCACGCTGTCGATATATCGAGACGTATCAGCGTCGGTTTGTATTAATTGTACGCCATCCCGCACGCCGACAAACCAGCCCTCGACGTATTCTATTATTTTTATACTTACTCCTCTTGTTTGATCATCGTCGAGGCTCCGTTCACTGGGCGATCTATCCAAATTACTCGAAGAACTTATACTAAAGCTCGCCGTTAAAAAGAGTAAAAGATATCGTGCATGCAAACATACGCGATCGCGAAGCGTCTTATAAAATGGCCGTTCAAGGAAGTGGCAAATCGTACCGGAAACTGCTATATTCAAAAATAGGTTTCTCATGGGAAAGTATATAAACAGAGAGATATGAAGATCGTTCGCGCGCGAGACCTTAATACTTATTCCGTTGCTATCGTGTTGCTTCGTAACCATCAATCAGAAACACGTTGCTTATCTGTAGAGAATATATTTCACGTTCTGAAGTTGCTAGTTAAACCGACGAACATAACCCGACACGCACTTTTCGCCCGCCGAACTTGGTAGCTTCGGAGAATATTTAATTCTTTGACTAACGGTGAAGAGTTTCTACGTAAAAGTTCTTCATCCGTTTACTGATATTGGCGTGCTTTTACATAGTTGTGGCGGGGAAAGTATTGACTTACGCGTTTGGTCTAGGGACATTTAGTACCATTGTTAATTGCTCATCCACGGCGATCCACGGCCGTCTGCTCATCAGATCGTGGACTGCGAAACGCAATAGTGCGCAATAGATAGTCATCCACCGGAGATATCTACGGGCGAATTCCGCGTACGCCCAAATCGCCCGTGATTTTCATTAAGCTAGGTTTTCCTGTACGCGACTAAACGCAACGTCAAGAATTTCAAAGTCAATCTTCTCGAAAATGAAGCGCGATATGAAAAAAAGTTACTCTTTCTTTTTTATTTATAACAAGTAAATAAGTCGAGAAAAAAGAATAAAATTTTTTGTTATTGCGCTTCATTCTCGAGAAAATCGACTTTGAAATTCTTGACGATGCGTCCAGTCGCGTAGGGGAAAACTTAGCTTAATGAAAATCACAGGCGATTTGGGTTAAGTGGAATTCGCCTTACGTATGTTTCTAAACGCGCATTTCGGAAAGTTTACACGTTTAAATAAGGGTATAATTACTCGGACGCTTGTAGACCTTATACTGCCTTCCTATTAGCAAGACGAATTAATTTAAATTCCATGCATCAACGTTTATAGGTCAAGGGTTATCCACTTAACTTATAGCGAATTCGGTACATCGCACTGACTCTGCACTGGTGTCAGGAAATGACTTGGATTAGTTAATTCTGATAGAAACGAAGATAGCTCTATAAAAATCAATCAATCCAAGTTATTTTCTGGCACCAGTACAGAGTACTGATTCTCGCACGGGCGAGGTACGTACCGAATTTGCTATAAGGCCGTGCTCGCGCGAGTACAGATGTGAACATCACTAGGTTTTACTCTGGAGTTGCACGTTATTGGTCGACGCGAGTAAAATCTAGTGAAATCACTCAACAGTTAAGTCTGCTGAACGCACCCATTGGTTCACGCGCATCATGTTCCGAAGTATCCCTAGATCAAAAGTGTGATCGATACTTTTCCTGTGGTATCGGCGTAAAAAGGCGCCAACGTCAGGGACCGAATGAAAGCGTGTCGCTAGAGGTCGTTGAAAAAATATCTCCATTCGCGACCAATTAAAATCCCGTATCCGTGTTTTAAACCAGACGTCGATAACGTTCATCCTCCAATATTTTCCATCATCGTATGTGCATCGTTCTTCCAGTTCATCGAGTTATTCACTTGGAAACTTCAACAACGATATCGATCATCGAGATCAAAGCCTCTTCACACATTTTCAGCTGATCTCGCGTAAAATGAGAATATCGATGGATGTGGAGCCACTCGTCGTGCCCATACGTCGTCCGCTATCTTCCGTTTCCGAATAGCAGAAGACATCGTCGCGTGGGAACCAATCAGGAGCCTAGGCCCGTTCTTCTACTCGTTTTTGGTATTGCTTCTGACGTGCGCAACATCTTTGGCTAGTGGAGGTTCATTTTTTTATCGTTACATTTATTAAGAGAATGGCAGCTCAGTGGATACGAAACGCAGTAAGTAACACGTGCCGATCAAGAAATCCTTGGAACAGCCAGTGTCCTACATCGTGACCCCGTCCTTCGTCCCCCTCCAAAGGAAAAGGTTAGATTCGTCACAGATTGGGTTATATATCCGTCTGCTTGACCGCCGATATCTTGGCAGCCGCTCTCCTATTCTTATATCATTCATCCTTTTCTCCATTCCATTTCCCCGATACTAATCCCCTTACCGCGATCCTACCATCCCCATCTACGAAATACCGCATCACTCGTCGCGTGTCCTTATCGGTAACCGTGAATTATATCGATTTCTTATGAACAGATCCCGAAAATCGGCGGCGTCCGCCTTTACAGCAGTAAGGTTCACAAATGTACGCTTATCCCCGGGGACGGCATCGGGCCCGAAATATCCGCCGCTGTTCAGAGGATTTTCGAAACCGCTAAGGTATGACGATTATTTCCACGCGAATCTGTTATTTAACAGTTGCCTCTATGCACGACACTTTTACATAATATGCATGCCAAGTACCAGTAGCGTGTACGCACTTTGACACTTTTGTTGAATTCTTGCACAGTAGCCGCCACGTCCTTGTAGCGTTTGTAGATCCCGATTCACGAGATCGTTTCTGGTTGATATCATGCAAGGTGACCCTACTTGTCCTACTACTAACCTTAAGGAGTTTATTTTAATCTTACTCTTATACAGGTTGATCCAATTGTAGGCTAATTCAGTCTGCTCTTAGTGTAGCTAAGGTATGTTTCTTAATTTCTATATTTTTCTTTCCGTAACGCATTAACGTATAAAACATCTCCGTGTTATCCGTGCAGTCAAATGCATGGAGATTATCCGAGTCCTTCCCTCGATTACATTTAATGCTAGAAAAGGTCAACGCGACATTCTTTTAGCACGAACGCAAAGTTTGACTAGTAATGATCGTATATCTTGTATTGCATAACACTGTTACTCAACCCCTAGTATTTACAACTGTCCGTCTATATATTTTGTTCCCTAGTATGGCAGCACTTGTAAAACTAGATGTGTTTACTCTTAGATAAGACTTTAGCAAAACAATTTTTGTTCCCTCGATACATATTTGCTGTCATAAAGTTATCTTGTATATCAGGTGCCGATAGAATGGGAATCTGTGGACGTAACACCAGTGAAAGGCCCAGATGGCAGATTTGGTATTCCGCAAGCTGCGATAGACTCAGTTAACAGGAATAAAATTGGTCTGAAAGGACCTTTGATGACTCCCATCGGAAAAGGACACAGATCTCTGAACCTTGCGTTGAGAAAGTACGTTCGCTCTTATCTTTGTGTAATTAAGAGCAATTTAATTCACTTGTCTCGTATACGGGGGAATATTGTTTCAATCTTAATGCTAGTTATGTAATCAGAGATCACATCGTAAACATGCGATTACTTAAACTAGCATGGGCCGCTTGTTAACTATACATTTGAGATATGCGAGTGCTAGTAATTGTGCCTTATTCTTTTTAGAGAATTCAACTTGTACGCTAATGTTCGACCATGTCGTTCCTTAGAAGGTTATAAAACATTATACGACAACGTTGATGTTGTCACTATCAGAGAAAACACAGAGGGAGAGTACTCTGGCATAGAGCACGAAATTGTAGAAGGAGTTGTACAATCTATTAAATTGATCACCGAGGAAGCTTCCAGCAGAGTGGCAGAATTTGCTTTCCAGTATGCTCAAGAAAATAATAGAAAAAAGGTCTGCAATTCTCATCGTATGAAACACTTGTTTAAATACTTCAAGTACTCATAAATGTGGTTCACAGGTAACAGCTGTGCACAAAGCGAACATAATGAGAATGTCAGACGGTCTGTTCTTGAGATGCTGTCGAGACGCTGCGCAGAAGTTTCCTAATATCAAATTCGAGGAAAGATACCTTGATACAGTCTGTTTAAACATGGTTCAGGATCCCAGCCAATACGACGTACTTGTAATGCCTAACTTGTATGGTGACATTTTGTCAGACATGTGCGCTGGACTTGTAGGTGGTCTTGGCCTTACGCCAAGTGGAAATATTGGCTTGAACGGTGCTCTATTCGAATCGGTACGCATCGCGAATCAACGTTGCTTGTTAAACGTGCCGGTGTATGGCTTAGTAGTAATATTCCTATTTAAAAACAGGTGCACGGAACTGCTCCAGATATCGCCGGTCAAGATAAAGCGAATCCCACGGCCCTGTTGCTCTCCGCTGTGATGATGCTCAAACACATGGGACTGAACCAGCACGCGAAAATCATTGAAACTGCCGCTTACGAAGCTATTAAAGAAGGCAAATGCTTAACAGGGGATCTTGGGGGAACTGCGAAATGCAGCGAATACACCAACGAAATTTGCAAGAAAGTCACGGCATTATCAAAATAGACGACATAAAAGTTTATTGAAAATAAACTGCCAAATACTCGTAGAAATGATACGCGTGCGATAAGATGCTGTTTTTGAACGTCTCTTGTAATTATTGTTTGAACATTACCGTCAGCATATACGTTCAGGATAAATCTGCAGTTGGATCGAACCGATTCAGCAGATGGCTTCGATGTTTTAGGCAGATGTTTTACTCACACCGTTCACACACATTTAGACAATTTTTTGCCGAGTACTTGTAAGTAGTTTATCTGTGAAACTTTGCGTTACTCGACTTCGTGGATTTGCTAATTATGTAATAGCATTTAATAGTATTTTATTGCGATGGATCGCGCGCAGTCTAGTCGTGCGTGTGTATTGGCCGAATATACTTCTACGTACATTCAGCCACGCGAATATTCTTCACTGTTAAAGATTCTAGTGGGATCTGTAAAAAAATAATAGGTATGTAAATTGATCTAGAAACACTGTAAGTATAATACAATTAAATGAAATTGTTATGGAAGAAACGTGGCCTCGAAGGAGAGTTTCAACAATCAACATTGCGCAGTATTATACCTTAATAAAATACGTATTCTAAATTCGACGTGTCCCTCGTTATTACACCTCGAGCGTAAATATACATTCGGTAAATAATTTTTTTCCCAGTATTTACATTTCGCGCAGCGTCAACGAGGATGACACACGCGCGGTAGAGTGTCATGCTTCGCTATAAAAAAAAAAGTATTACTTAACGTTCTTGTACCGAGAAGTCGTTAGCGCGCGGGATGTTTAATTCCCCAATATTAAAGTAATAACGCGGCATCAACGCTACATAGTTTCACCCCTTGTTGCGTTACGTTAAAACTTTCCTCCCCAGCCACTTCATAACTCCCTCCCCCTATCCTCACCCATTTCACCAAGAGCACAGTATGCCTCCAAGGAAAACTCTCAAGTATGAGAAAAGTTGTCGGCTATATTTCACCGCGGCAGCGAAAGGATGGGGGCGAGGAGAGGCCCGGTGTCATCTTCGCTGCTCGTTAATTCTTTCCGTGATTTATCGAGATTCCCACGAGCGGGTAATGACTGACTTCTTGTAAATTCTGCGATATTACATTCTCAAGCGTGATCTATAGGGGCGATGGATCAGGATGCATCCCATCGATGAATTCTCAAAATATTCTTGTACACCGCCGCTGGAGAGCGCGAAGAACAAAGGAATAAGATCTGAACGCGAGAACCCCAGTCCCCCTGTGATCGTTTATCAGCAGGACGATTTTAAAAGTAAGATCAACGAGCGTTCCGATGATTACGTGCCGCGCGGAGGGGGTGGCGAATGCAAGTGCAAGGCGCATCATCCCCCTGCTCCCGTTCGTTGCAACGAGTAGTTACACAAAGGTGGAACACCCGGAGGGGGAGAGGGGGGGGGGGGTGCGGAAAGCGACGCATGCATATTCAGCGCGAGGACCGGCGCAGTCATAGGAATAATAAAAATTTCGAGGGTTGAAATTATTTAGATTTATGCCCGCTCTCTCTTGTCTCCTCGCGCAGGCCGGGGCGGCGAGAGAAGCGATTCGATTCCGGGGAACAAATTTCATGCATTATTCAGGACTTTGCACGATGCACCCCCGCACCCCCCCCCCCCTTCTCTCTCCCCCTTCCCCGCAGTCAATGGAACCGATCCTTCGGAAAAAGTCGTTTTTAATCTCTCGCCGCGTTCCAATAATGCACATGCAACCGACTCGTCCCGCTTTCACCTACCCCTTTATGAACGGAAACCGTGTTTTCTGCCTTTAACGCCGGAGCCGGGCTCGAGCCACGAACAATACAACCCGGATCTATTGGCATCTATGAATGAGTCTGCGATTTATTTCCAGCTCCGGGGAGGGGTCGTAATTGCTGGTCTAGTAATTTAAGAGAACTTTGGCGTCCAAACTGAGATAGAAAAGTGGGGCACCGCATCACGATATTAAGATCCATGCCCTTAATCCCGCTAATGGTCCCTCGAATCTCTTTCAGCTTTGCTCTTTTCTCTGTTACACCTCTTTTTACATCGAACGTTAGAAACTTAAGCGGATGATCGTTGTGGTATAAGAATTTACAGTGGGGCCAGTATCTCGATATTAATACCACTGCGTACAGATGTTTTGCAAAGTCTGCGAACGGCTTATCCGTTTCAGCGAAGGATAAATTGTCTGCAAGACTCAATTACCAAGTACTAATTTCTTTGGAGCTCGTCGCAATTGAAGAGTCCTTGTAGAAAACACAGTAAGTGCCAAACATCAATATAAAATTATAAATAATACTATAGTATTACCATTGGCGCGCAGAACATTTTCTGATAAAAATTTCTTTTTCAATTTTGGCGCTTACAATGTGTTCTACAAGGATTCTCCAATAGGGCGGAGCGAAACTATATAGGTGAAAATTTTAATTTGAATTTTCAGTTGACATGGGTGCGAGGTAGTTGTCTTTTGATTAACCAAACACGAATGTAAAAAAAATTTGGGAAAATATTCATGTCTGCAGGTTCCTTTTTCTCTTAAAAATGTAAAAAATAACATTATGAATCTTATTTTTTACATTTTTAAGAGAAAAAGGAACTTGCAGATATGAATATTTTTCCAAATTTTTTCACAGCTGTGTTTGGTTAATCAAAAGACAACTATCTCGCACCCATGTCAACTGAAAATTCAAATTTAAATTTTCGCCTGTATACTTTCGCTCCGCTCTACTCTTCAATTCTTCATACGAATGACAGATACCTAAATTGAAATATCAAAATCTGATCTTTTAAACACACATTCCCCGGGGTCGTATCGATTTAGAGCCCAGCAGTTCCAGCTTCTGTCTCTAAATTAATCTAAAGCAATAGGGCATTCACGTTTCACGCCGTATCGAGGAGAGGACGACCTGAACCGTGGATTTTGTTTACGTTAGACCGGCGAAAGGTTTCGTCACTGACAGGTTGCGCTCTTAATTAATCATTCCGCGGAACGCCCTGTAATCGCCTTACAACGGATTAACGAGTCTGGCAGCTGCCACAAGGAAAGTGTCATTTCATTATTTTCGTCGAGGAACGGCTGCCACCTCGTCCGAGCACAGTTCTCCGGCCACTCTACGCTCGCGGGTACACGGAACGATGAAAGGTAGCCAAGGTGTTATCGCGATCCTCGCGATCTTCGCGGTGGCCGTCAACGGGCGAGTTTACTACTTGCAGAACACTGATGAAAGCCGATACGGTGACTTGACTTACCCCATTCCAAATGAACAATCTTCGCGGGATCTGGATCTGAGCTTCGTCGCCGGGGATTCAAACGAAGCTGACGACACGGTACGTCCTGTTAAAAAGGTGAGCCGAGTTCTCTATTTGAAGGGTAAAAGTCAGGGAATGCCACCAAACAGCTTTGTCGAGATAATTAAGTGTTTTGTTCCAGTGCAGTTTTTAACCAGTATATTAAAACATAAACTTTACCCGACGAGGGAATTTTAACTTTATAACCCTTTGTGACTCGACAGTTTTGCAATCCCAGTTGCCACCAACATAAATCGCGAAATCACGAAAAATGGACATTCCTCGTTTTTTCCCCTTTACTTTTCATTTGCAGCATCATATCGTCGATCAGAATTACATGCAATAAAAACACAGCTATGTTGCTCGGTAATATCCACGCTGTTAATTCCGCGTACAGATAATTGAATGTTTTCTGGAGCAGCTTCTGATGAATCGACCGATCGATGATCGTTAATTAAACGAGTAGGAGGAGTGGCGGGGGTAATCCGATTAATTGTAAAATCTCCGGCGAATAAACATTAGCCTGGGCTGACGTTAATTACAGGGGTAATTCTATAAATGTCACGTTAATGCCCGAAATTAGGTTTACACGCTCGTCGCGCCGGAAAAGCCGTACATCGGGGCTAACAAAGAGGTGCTGCCGGTGGCGCGCTACAAATTGGTCGAGGCACCTGTTAAGAGAGCTGGCCTGGACGACGTCGTGGTTCTTCCAGAGCAGGGTCGCAGGACGGTGAAGATCGACGGGGGCAACAAGGGCGAGGTGATCCTGGAGCTTCGAGTTATCGCCAATCACGACACCGCTTCATAGACTCGTCGAATGTATCGCTGATAGGGCTCACGGCAAATAAACGAAACAATAAAGCCGCAGCCAGGACTCCGCGTAAATTTGCGAAGTGGCTTGTCCTTTGCATCGTCTCGGGGGCTCGTACCAATATTTGCCAAACGATTTCGCTGCGATTGGGGCGGGTTGCCAGCGAAACACGCTTCATCAATCTAACCGCGCGCTCAAACACACGCGATCTTTTCCATTCAAGCCTTCGCAAATGAGTCGCGGGATCGATATCCACCGTCAGATCTGCCGCCGTCCCTAAAAGCCGCCTATCCCTTGTCGCTTCACTCGCGCGTGCACAGACCGGACCTAAAGCGGCGTCGGGAGATTAACGAGCGGATTCTGCGTCTCGAGATTAAGAAAGAAGCTTCTGCAGGCGCGGCTCTGCCCACCAGCTGTTCTTCTAGAGTTATGGCTGCTCTGAGCGATGGCAGAGATTACGATAGGCAATTTTGAAGTGGACTTGGAAAGTGGAGAAATGGACGATGCGGTCTGCAGGTAGGAATTAAAGTAGAAATGGAAATGGTGTGATTATAAGTGAAGCCTACTTCAGACAATAAGTTTACAATAGTTCGCAGGCCCGTGTTTAAAAGAGATCGTCTTCTTTAGTCTTCGAATTTAAAATATGCCCATAGAATTTTATGGCACCCCTTTACATCCACCCTGTACATCGAGGACTCGGGCTCCCCTAATTGTGCTCCGTGGCTGACTGCTCATCAAACAGAGAGGAAGTGCAGGAGCCCGGTCGATTTTCGATCGGCGAGCCACCCGTCACAGAAGTTTATTAATGCCAAACAACGCGCAGAGGCCGGCGAATAGAACCGTGACCATATATCCGGCTGAACGAGTGACGCTCTTTTTAAAAAACCGTGTGCGTTTCCTTCGAGGGTGCTCTTGATTCTAACGAGCTGGCGCGCTGTGAAAGGTGAGGAAACAGGCTACCCCTCCACCGTCTGTTTCACCCTTCCAAGTTCGAGTGCAGTCGGACCCTTCGTTTCGCGGCCGCGTGTTTCGAGTCCGTGCACTTGATCCGAACCGCGACTCGCGAGCCCGAACAGAAAATTTCGCCCTCGCTGTTCCACTGATTCTTTAATCGAGCCCTCTCCGAGTCGAGAGCCCTTTCGACGACTTCATCTGACAAATTTTTCGAAGCCCTCGAGCGAGCCGATCGATACTGATTACGAAATCCTCTTAAAGGTTCAGCTGTTAAACAATTTTATTGCATCCGTCTTGGAAGGAACACAAGCTCTCCCGCGCGGTTCAGTCGCAGTATCTTTTATTACGTTTAATATACACGTCGAATACTTTCTATCGGTACATATAGATACAATAGAACACTACTATAGTATGTACAGCGCATATCACATACAGTTGAATTCGGAGCGGAGCGCCTCTGCCCCCCCCCCCCCGGGAGTTTCTCTAAAAGATCCTCTGTCCCTTCGCTAAAATCTGACCCATTCGATCGAGCCCCAAATGCAAGGTGGGGAATGTGTTTAATAGAACGACAGAAAAAAGGGAGCGAATCTTAAGGGTTGCTGGATCGGAAAGACGGTGCCTGGAAGGGTATAATACTGAACGGGGGATACGAGAACGTCGCGTGTTTCGTGCTATTAACGGCGACACGAACGCAGGTCTCGTGGAATTGTTTATCGGATTAGAGAAGCACATTCATTACTTCCGAGTACGTGAGATAGGTGATATCACCGATGGCAGTCGCCTGAACGCGTGAATATACCTGGTAAGTTAAATAAGGAGAGGAGGAATGAAAAGGGTCGGAACACTTTCGGAGATCAGCAAAGGCGTGCAGTTCTCTTCGACTGTTAATGCCAGTCGATGCTGTAATATCGGGAAACAAAGTGTCACGCGGGATCGTTTCGCGACAGTCTAAGGGTACGTTTACGTTGGAGCTGCGATAAACGATCAGAGCGACGATAAGAGCGAGATGACTATATAAATGACAAATGATAAAAGCGTCGAGAAACAAATATTTCTCTTTCTTCGCTATTATCGCAGCTCCAACATAAACGTACCCTTAGAAAGTCCGGAGCTTTCTGTGTTACCGTGAACGACGACGTGGCCGAGCAAAGTCTGATAGCCGCCGTGACTCGAAGTGTCGGAGCTACATCTATTTATACAGGCAAGAACGGAAGAGTGTCGTTCGATTCTGACGAGTTATTCGGTTACTTGGGAGGTTTGTTCGTTCGAGGTGTCCCCCTTTGGCTCTTTCACGTAATCGACGACCAGCTCGAGGCCGATCAGAGCCCGCAGATCTTTCCTTCCTTCGTCCTGGCTCGCGGTCGACGCGGTCGCTGTACTCTCCGCTTTCGGGTACCTCTCGCCTGCATGTTCCAATTAAATGTACAACCGATTAGTAACTGATCTAGAAGCACGGCATGCATCGCAACAAGCAGAAAATTAAAAACCCCTTCCTTCAAGATTCTCCTAGCCTTCGATTAACCCTTTAGCGCTCGCACCTAAATCCCGTCGAAGGAAAAATATCCCGTCTTGTTTTTACCGTTAAAAATGATACGAATTTATATATTTTTATACAAAATTTTTTTTAATTTACTTTTTTGAGAGGTCAAAATGCATAAAACCACAGACTACAGGGTTCAGATAGGTCCAACTTTCTTCAGTGAATAAAACTACGGTAAACATGTATCGCTTAAACTGTTGCAAACAGCGAATTGCGAATGCAAACGGCGAAATGGCAAAAAAGAAGGAATGTATCATATATGATACGTTTGGCGCTAAAGGGTGGATAAATATCAGGCAACCACAAATGAAACTATTCTAATCAAATAGAAAAAACCTTTAAAGAAGCAATAGAGAGTTGAATGGACAAATAAATCCCTGCTACCACACCGATACCACAGCCACGACTTTAAAAAGCAACCACCCACCGTCGTCGAACTCCTTCGAGGCCTCCTCGCTCTCCGTCGTCGACGTCTCGCTCCTCGTCGACTTCTGTGCCTGGCTTAGGTGCCTGTACGTCCTGGTGAGGTGTCTCAGAATATAATTGGTGCCGTGGGAGTTCTCGTCGCTGCTCCTGGACGTGCTGGCCTCGTCCCTCGTCAGGTTCAGCGGCCTGTTGCTGCTGTACTCCTTGGACTGCGGCACGCTGAACGCGGAGCAGTGCTTGCCTTTGAACGGCAGCTGCCTCTCGCTCAGCTTCCGGTCCCAGATGTGCCCGGACACGCGTAGGTCGATGAAGAAGTGGAGCGGATCGATGCCGGGGTACGATTGTGGCATCGGGTAAGGCGGGTACCAGAGCGGGCTAGGAAGAAACTCTGGGTTGGCCACGTTCCCCGGCAGGCCGAATCCCTTTACGCCCTGCAGCATGTCGCAGCCCCTGCCGGGGAGGCCGGGGAGGAAGTTCCTCGAAAAGTCCAGCTTCTTCTGGTCCGGCAGCAGCGGGGGTAGCTCCTGGTTCCCTATCACGCTCTTGGTGCGCTCATCGTACGCGCCTCTGTCGCTGTAGGTGCAGTTCTTGCGATCCGCCGAGTGCGTGTCCTCGGGCTTCACCTTCTGCAGCTCGCTCGGGAAGATGCTCTCGGGCGGTTGCGCCTGCTCGAAGTGGCGCGGCCGCTCGTCGAAGTAACTGCTCTTGCTCTGTTTACTGAAGTCCGGCTTGTTCTCGTCCACTGGCTTCAGTATGTCCCCGCCGAAGCTCGGCTTCTGCTCGAAGCTCGCCACTTTGCTCTCGGGATCGTAAATGTCCGCCTTGCCCCTATTCTCCAGCCGCGCCTCGGGCTGCTGCTGCTGCTGCTGCTGTTGCTGTTGCGCGTGGAAGTACTTCTCCTGTTGCTGCTGCTGCTGGTGATGATGATGGTGGTGGTGGTGCTGCCTCTCTTTCGTGGTCAGCTCCAGGGGACGGTCGCGAGCGTCACGCCACGACCTCTTGCGACGCCTAGGGGCGCTCGTCGTGTTCCCTGCCGCCGCTGAGGATGCCTCTGTCTTCGCCTGCACGAACGAGCGCAGCATCTCGCTGAAGAAGAAACTGTGTGGCGTCAGGGGGACGTTGTATAGGTACGGGGGCGTCGCTGCCAGTAGGCGGGAGACCAAGTCGCCGCCCGAGAGGGATGCTGGCGTCTTCAAGGTCGACGGGTCGCCCGTGGTCGTCGTCATGTTGATCGTTTTCGAGAATGCCCACTGGGGGAAATCGTAACGAATTAGGTGCAAGTCTTCGTTTAACTATCCACAGTTCCTTCTTCGGATTTTAAGGGGATGGAGGACACTGTGTTTCTAAAAATATTTCGCCCACCCGAACTCTGTAAGCTGACTTCGATCCTTGCTACGAAGTCAACGAAACGCTGAGTCGTTATTATTTACGGCGCAACGATGCAGCATCCTAGCACGCGTGAATTACGGTAAAGCCCGGCAACGCCAAGTTTCCATAATAACCGACCGACGCGACGCACAAAAGATGAAGCACGGTATGTACAAATCGTCAGAGCGGAAACGGGCTACTATTGTCTCCTGAAATTAATTGAATATCCGCCGCTGTTAAGTCTAAGACCAAGGCAGCCGACGCCTACGACGAGGGAAAGGGAGCGGGGAGGGGGGGGGGGGGGAGGGGTGGCGGGTAATACCAAGCTTGCGTCGCATCATCCATTAAGGATTACTAATTTCTGTCAAGTGCACGTTCGGTTTTCGCTCGCTCGAATGTCTTGCGAGGAATCCTCGAGGAATCCCCGAGAAATCGTTAATGAGAGTCTACGGTCGTACGGTATTTCAATTAAACTTGGCGCTGCGGTTGTATGAACAATCGCGACCGAGAACAAATAGTAATTAGAGGGAATGTTCCCGAGATCCGACAGCTTCTCGTGATTAATGCAGTTATAATTTCTTCGACGAGCTTCAGTCGTACTGGGCGTCCCTTGTCCTGCACTTTTACTTGCCTCGCGCAACGCGCTTCACGTTATGAAAATCGTACGATCGCCACCCTAACCGACGGATACGAACAACTTCGTTGAAAAAAAAAAAGGGAGGATCTTGTTCTCCATCGTTCTCAGATCGTGGATATTTCGATAGAACTGTACCCATCGCGAATACCAGCCAGAAATCCACCCCCCGCGATGCATTCCAGGTGTCGAGACGCACAGAGTGAACGTGGGTGAACGCGTTAATACGCGCGATTTCTTTCTCGCGAGCAGCCCAAGTCCCCGAAGTCCCGGAAAGATTTCCACGCGGCGGAAGGGCCGAGGATAGTAGCGGGGCGTGGAAATCAGAACGGCGGACCGTATCCGTGTCCGCGTACCGAGAAGGGATTGGGTATTGTTTCGGTCCATTGTTTCCCAAACAAACGGCGTCCACGTTGTTTCGTCAGGAGATATTATGTTCAGCCAGACAGGCAGGACGAACAGGAAATGGACTGCTGTCAGTTTTACTCTTCGTGATAAATACGAGCCCGTCGCCGACGCTCGCGCCCCGTCCACCCCCATAATTCCAACTGTCTCTGGCCCCGCCGGCATCGAAAATCCTTTGATTTCTTGCGTATAAACATGATCAAACGTGGCCACCGTTGCTCGATGGCACGATTTAATGTATTTTAAGGCATCTCCTCTTGAATTAATGAATATTGCACCCTCATTACGCGGCCGTTTTACGGTGAAAGGGGAAACAAGGCTTTGAAAGGCGTTATACGTTATTACGAGGGGGTGCACGCGCGAAACGAATTTTCTCCCGCTTTGGGAACAAGGGGGGGACATGTACAGGCACCTTTGATTGCGCCCAAGGAGATTTTAAGGAAATGCGATTGTATACAGGGAGCTGTAACATTTTCTGTGGCCTGAAAATTTAGAAACTTCGCCTTCGTTTGAGGCGCGATGTTTCGTTGTAATATTTTGTTAACTTCCCTCTTTGGTGGAAACCGTGGATCGTTATTAGTCCAGCGTTGAACGGGGCATCTCCCGTCGCGTCTCATATTTGAGAGATCTTTTTATCGCCGCTGCAACGAGAAAGGGATACAAAAGCCACGCGAAAGGCACACGGGTACACGGAACTCTTTCTGAAGAATCCCTCGGGACGAAACGATTTTTTTCCCTCGGCGATGGCTTCGGCGGAAGACAATAGCGGCGCGTTTCCATTGCTTACACCGCGGCCACCCTTCCACCGCGAGCAGGAGATTTTAAAGGCGCGGGCGCTTCATGAAATTCAGCGGCGCACCGTTTTTTTTTAACCGAGCCTCGAACTGCCGCCCGCGATAAAGAGGAGCCCGGATTTCTGGGACATCAATCGCCGCGATCTTGGCCGGAATTTCTTTCAATTCTTTGTCTTCCTTCGGAGTTTATAAAAATTCACGCCCGGGAACAAGCCGAAGGAACTGCAGTCGAATTTACATACCCCTGGCCCCACCGACTTTATGGAAACGTTACAGCATCTTCTCGCTCCCCCACTCTCCGCATTTAAATCCTATTGCCCCAAGTAAAATAATTCAACGGCGCGCTCCCGAGGATACGTCAATTATGCAAAAAGTGAGAATCTCCATCGGCCGACGGGTTCTTTATTCTATTACCGGGACAGATAAAGAAGCCTTCGCCACAAGTCCGCCAGTATTTACTACAGATTCTCGCCGCGGCGAAACAATTTATTCCCCGCTGGAGTTCCCTTCTGAAAGTCAACGGTACCGCATTCTCCACGGATCCACCCCTCTAATATTCTCTTTAAGTGTCTTTTTAAAATTGTAATAAACACTCCCCTTCCTTTAGACCTCCCCCTTTGCAGAAACTCTTCGTTGGCGAACAGTTCTCTTTAAGTATCTTCAACATTCCTCGCTCAATTTCAGTTTCTTCCACGCATACTTGTCAGTCGCTTAGATGGCACTAATTGATCACACGATATGCCGTGTTGCTACTATGTCCGTTTCCTCTATCATCTCTGCTGTCTTATTATAGGGTTCCTGCAACTGGCCCGCCGATGTATCTCTGTGACCTGCTTCACGCTAAGCTCTCTATGCATTCTAGATGCCGTCTAGTTTGCTGCGTGCCTCTCCGTGGTACTTGTAAATTCAACGCGCCTTTTTCCTGTTATTGCAATTCTATTTCTCCTAATATACGCTCGCGGCCGTTGTTTACTTCCTTTAAACGTAGGTAGTGTTAGGTTTTTCATCCGCTCACGGTTTCTTCAACTCTTTCTTGATCTTTCCTTCCTTTCTACTTCCTTGGGCTTGGGTATCTCTATTAGTTATAGGGTTGTGTAGTAGAGCAGCATTTTAATTTTCAATTGAAGTGGTGTGACAAAGACATATAATATTATTATTATTATACAATTAACGGAATGGGCGAGGATTGTGTTTCTACCTCAAAGATCAAGGAATCCGTCCCTCTATAATGTTGCAAGATGCATCGCGTAATATCTTTGAGTTATCAGGAAGAGGATGCTCGATGGACGAGGTTCCAAGTAACAAGGCTTCCACAAAGTATACAGCCCAGATGGAACGAATTTTTCTTCAGCGAAGTCTGTCGGAAGGCAATAATAAAGGGACGAGAGTGGCAGCCCGTTCTGAAGCCGGAGTTTTACGGGTTACATTATTATTCCGTTGAAGGCGAATCGCCGCGGATGGCCGCGCCGTCGCTGCACGAAGGCGAAGACGACGTTTCTTCGCGCGAGACGCAGTTTCGGTTTCACGGCGCAGGGGAAAGGACGGTTTACGATTCATAAGACAACTCGGTGGATTGAATTAAGCGAGCGGTGCGGCAGCTGCCAGTCGGTTCCTGGTCTGTCCGCGCACCCACCGCGAATCTGCATAATCCCGTTCACGTCGACGATTCTAATTGGCGGATTGTTTCAATCTCTGTCGCCGCGAATATTTGCATTGCTGCTCCACTCGCTTCCATCCAGCGTTCTCCCTCGCTCTTCCCGCTCCCACTGTTCCTCGGCCCTCGCCCCTCTCCCGTCCCTGCCAACCCTTCCGCTCGTTCTTTCCAACGAGCTTCCTTCTTCAACCCCATCTTCGCACACCTTCATTCCCAGCTTCTCCTCTCCTTCAGCCTCTTCCTTACGTAGCTCGTTCATTTCTCCTTCATCCCTCTTTTGTCCTTTTTTTTTACCCTTTCACGCATCTTAATTTCCTTGGATCCTAGTTTCCTGCATACCCAGCCTCCTGGAGAGCCTCTCCTCTTCTTCACGCATCTTGTTTTCTTATCCCCACCTTTGCACGCGTCATCTTCGTTCCTGTAGACGTTCCTCCTGTCCGATTATTTCCTCGACTTACAGGAGCGAAGCATTGCCCCATATAACCCGTGCGATTTAGTCGCAGAGCTATAAAAGTTCTCCGGCAATAGTAGCTTCATCTTATTCCCTCGGAATTCAAACATTTCCGCAATTACCTGGCAGTGTATTTACCCTTCAACAATCTCACAATGGGGAGGTAGAATAACCTAGAGGGCGATGAAACAGAGAAAGGACAAGATGGTATATTGGAAATGTGTTTGGTCATCGAAGCACGCGA
Source organism: Andrena dorsata (assembly GCA_929108735.1). Taxonomy (NCBI): domain Eukaryota; kingdom Metazoa; phylum Arthropoda; class Insecta; order Hymenoptera; family Andrenidae; genus Andrena; species Andrena dorsata. The sequence goes on along the minus strand of OV815488.1, from coordinate 75,486,425 downwards.
GGAATCCATTACTTTTTCGATCCCGACGAATATTCAGCTCTTTCTTCGCTCCTCACGCACGACACACGTCCTCATTTCCCCTCCGTGTAACGCCGATCCCTTTACTGTCCGCATAAACATTTTTATTGCGCGACGACTCCCGACGCAAAACGATCTCACTTTACATAGAGAGGAAAAAAAATGTCAGTCGCAGCAGAAGCTGGCTATTTTTTTTACGGTTGAACTCTCTGCGTAATTCGAACGGCCCTCTCTGTGCGCTTTATAAAAGAGCGCAGGCAACGGAAGACACGAAATATCTGGCCGAGGGTGTGCAACGTGCAACGATACGGCGGTAAGGAGTTTCCATTAGTCCCTGGGCAAGAATTCGTGGTTGTAACGTGATAGCTCCAGCTAAGAGGCAAGTGATTTTAACGCCCCCGCGGGTGCACGAATTGCGGTACGATTGCTTACTGTCGATGACTATGGACGTGCACGGAAATCGATCGATTTGAAGAAGTGGAGGAATCGCGGCCAGGCGAGTCGATACACTTTTTTCTTATTCAATTTTCTGTACCAGAGAGGAGGGAAACAATTGGAAGTTTGTTTAAGTTACTGCTAAGGAAATGCACGTACTGAACTTACAATTGGGAAATGTAGAGGATATCATTGAAAAGCAGTGGCGCGAAAAATTAGATTAATGTAAAAAGGAGAGAAAACTGGATTTTATTATTTAAATAAATTTTTCTAATCACCTAATGAATTTTATTGAATTTATATTAAAATATTTTTACTCGTTCAACTCGGCCTCCTCAAGATAATCGAGATCGTTTGATTGGCTGACGTTACTGACACAGTCCAGTGAGATAGAATCGTTAATATTATATATATTAAGGATAAAGCAATAGAGTAGAGTTTTCAGCATCGTTCATAGATTTCTACGTATACACTAACCCTTCGTCGTTTTTATGTGTCTAAACTGAAACGCGATGAAGTGATAATCAGTACTGTCGCGTGGAAGAAAACACGCGGTTCAAAGCACCGAGCAGGGCCAACCTTCGGGGTTGTATGATGAATTATTATCGGACACGCGATACACGCTTGATACTCGCGTTGTGCGCCAATGTTGAATCCATTTCGTTTATACAGCCCGATTCTTTCTATTTACCCCGCCACAACAATTTCACGTTTCCCAATAATTACAGCGAACGCCGATCGATTCGTCCATCTATATATTTCTCTATAAAAATGTGCGTGGCAATACATTAAATTAATATAACCAACACTCCTACAACTTCGAAAGTCACCTCTTCCCTTAACCCTAAGCTGGGTTTCCTAAACGAAGAAGAAGGCCCCTCCGCGTAACTCCTGCATCGCTTCGCGTCGAAAATCTTTCGGCCGTGCTTAAGAGAACTAACTCCTTACGGTAACTAGTGAATCAGTTTCGTCCTTCGCACGGTACCGTTCCCTTCAACCACGATACCCGACACCAACCTACAGAACGATCCATCCCTCCCCACGTGTGTTTCACTGGAATTCTACATAAACATTTCGAGAGTCGAGTTCCAAGTGGGATTCTTAAACAGTAACACCTGGGGGCCAACTACCCCCAAACCACCGAACTTCCCCAAACACCACTACCCCATGCATCATACAAAACCAGCCACTTCGCGGATGGCACCGGAAACTCATTGGAACTCACACGGAATAACGTCACTTGCGAAAGGGCCAATGGACAAGGGGCGACCGAAAGGAGAGGCTGCGAGGCCAGCGGACGATCGAGGGGGGGGGGGGGGGGTGGTGCACCGTCGATCGGCGAACACCGGGGAATTGAAGGAATCGAGTGCCAGGTAGGACTCACCTGTACGCGCGGCGACAGGTTGCTGGGCGGCAGGTGTTCCCGGTCCGGACGTGTGGTCGGTGATCCAGGAGGGATAGCGATCCACTGATCCTGGCAGGCGACACTGGTAGCGTCGCGTGCTGCCCGTGCCAGCAAATGAGATAATAATCGGAGGACTCAGTCACTCGTCGTCGGGCACCGTGGTAGGCAGCGGCGGTAGGGTGGTTGTTCGGCGGCGGTGCTGAAAGTGGGGGTTGTATTCCATCCCTGGCGACCGTCGGCGACGAGAGTGCGAGTGACGGACAGAGAGGGAACGGCGGCCGTCGGTGCAGGGCCGCGCGACGGTGCGAGCGAGACGGATCGGTGTGTGGGAGGGGGAGAGGGGGTGTAGGGGGGGTGGGTGGGGTGGACGAACAGCAGCGGGAGGAGGGCCGGAGGCAGAGGGTGGTGGTTTTTGAGATGATCCGGCCAATCTGCGCATCATTTCCCCGATGCACCCCCGCGCCGCGGCAAACCGGCGCGGATTCCGCACCACCGCAAGCACCGTGGAAGCCCTGTTGAATGCCACATTTTCGCGGCGCGGATGGAAAGAAAGGGACGCTCCGGCTACGTTCGAGGAAGATCGCGGATAAGGGGGGGAGGGGAACGGGCGGGAGACGGGGAAGAGGGTGGAAAAAGGAACGAGAAGGAGAGGAAGAGGGCGGCACTAAAAAGGGGGAGAGAACACGAGAGGGAGAGGGCTACAGCCGTACCCTGCCACGGGGATGAAGAAAAAAAAAAAAGAATGAAAGAAGTGGAAAACAGATATAGGCGAAAGAGATTCTTTCCCTACCGCCCCCGTCTATCCCCGACCTCTTTTCTCTCCCCCTTTTGGTACCTGTCTTCTTCGTGTGCTCTTTCGGCGTACGGACGTATCGCGGGATATGTTTACATTGCCGTGGAAGAATCTGCTACGCGCTCACCACTGGGATATCGATCTTTAATGCACGCCGCAATTGAAACGCGCGTGCCATGGCGAGTTTATCTTAGGCGGGAGCCGTTTGTTCGCGGTGGGATTAAGTGGAACGGTTTAAGTGGTATGAGAACGGCGAGTGCAGACGTAGCTAGTGGTACGAGTCAATCGTTTCGCGTGCACGTCACGCCTTCGCGTAGTAGGCACCGAGGAAACGTCCTTATATCCTGGCGGTCCTATTCGTAATCCCCTTTCTTTAGTTAAGGCAGTTAGTTAATCAGTGGTCGAATTCGATGTGCCGATTTCGAGTAATTTTTTATTGCGTATGCTTTACGTTTATTTTGAATTATTCCGAGAGGCACGTTATCGTTAAGGGCGAATGATACGAGGTGAAAGTTTTTTTAGTAGATAACGTGCGCCGAGCAGATTTCCTTCGACGAGCGGAATTCTGCGAGCGGATAAACGGGGTTCGGCGCGATGGGTTCGATTCAGAATTTAAAGGATTTCGAGGGATCCCTCGCTGCCTCGAACGCAACGAGCGCGTTTTGTTAAGCCGCGAACGGGGACATACGGTGAGCGATGTAGCTTTCAATGGACGAGGGATCCACGTACACGCCTGCATAGATACGCACTGTGCGTGCTTAATTTTCGCATTAGCTCCGCCAACCCATCGGCCGTATAAAGAATTAAACAAAGCGATCCGAGATAACGGTTGCGTTCGCTGGTCCCGCGAAAAAGTTTTGCAGACCTCCCGTTTGTCGTTAAGAGGACATTTATTTAAACGCTTTTGCGCGAACAATGCTGGAAGATTGAGAATATTCGGGGATGACGCAAGAATTACAGCTGCTGGAATATTAATAATGTTGATTGCCCGTACGACACCGTCAACTATTTATTATTCACCGAGACTTCGCGCGACGCACGGATTATCCTCGGTAACATGTTTCACTACATGTAGAAGTTAGATGACCGTTCACATCACACCCTGAAACGGTGCTAATTGGCCCGTTGCGGGGGGGGGGGGGGGTAATATGCGAAAGCACTCGTAACACTCCTCACACCGCCCTAAGCCAGACTTGCTTCCGGTTCTGCTTCGACGTAGCCAGAAAGCAGGATTAAAATTCACTTAATTCCTTCTGTTAATTTTCCTTTAACGTCGAACAGTGACAATCATTTGGCCGTAAAGAATCCACTTGAATTCTACTTCTGTTACGATAGGTACACTTTGATGCTCGATAAAAGGGAAACGTTCGTTTCCCTTGGAATTCTTGCCACGTTACTGGAAGGGAGCGAAGGTATATTTGTGGCAGCTCGGTGGAAAAAATGTGACACTCGGAATTACGGTACGATGACCCATTGGATCTCATTGTTCAGATAATAAGCAAGCTCGTGGCGATCGACGAGCAATAAGGTCAACCCGCATGAATATCGCGCCGCACAATAGGACGGGTCACGGCATAACGATTCTAAGTAAATGCTCGGAATTCCCAAAAGGCCGTGGTCTCCCGGTGGTCCAGGAAAGCGTTTTACCTCGCGGACAAACGCTGCACTTAAACCCTTGACTTTGACGTGCCGACGATTCCTTCTTTCACTCGCCGTCCTCGTTACGATTATATTGTCGATGCTTCCCTCGAACCTCACGATCCGAACGAGAATTCCAAATTGAATTTAGCATCGTACCTTACGTTCTCGCGCGAGGTTCTCTAAGAAGAAAAATAACGAATCCGCGGTTAAATCTAAAAATGCCCCCTCTGCGATCTCGTCCCCCGTTAGAACCGAAGGATGCTTAATCGAACGCGATTTCAAGAGAGCCAGTGGGTGGGAGAGGGGATCGCGATGAAAGTATGACGATTTGAAATCGATGATCTTCAATCGCGAGAGGTGAAGGCCACCCCAGAGTCCAGAAGGGTGCTCCGCCTCGCGGGCAAGTACCCCAAATTTAAATCGTCGCTTCCAACGACACCAGTGAATCTCCTCTGGGCGATGGGCGAGAGAATCCGTAGTGTAGGGGGGGGTGAAAAGAGGCGCTGGAGGGTAGGGGAGGGGGCACGGGGGAAACAATTTACCCGAAATTCGCCTCGTCGCGTTTGGCGACTGGATACACTCTTATTTGTCCCCTCGGCAATCTGTCGACTCCGAGCGCTCAACCCCTTCTCCTCGTTTCCTCTTGGTCCTCCGCCGCCTTTCCAGCAACCCCTTCAACCTCGATCCCTCCGCCAGCACCACCACCCCCCCCCCCCCCGCCCCCGCCCCTCCTCCTGTGTTCCCACCTCCTCTCCCGAAGCGCGAAACCGCGAAGCCTCACGGGAATTTTAAACACCGGTGATTCGTCGGTGTTCCTCCAGGGTCTCCCTCTCTCGCTCTCTTTCTCCCCGCGTGCTTTTCCTTTTACCCCTCTGGCTTCCTTTTTTTCCTCCTTTGTGTTCGTTCACTATTCCTCAGCCTCGAGCTTTTTCTTTCGTTTTTCAAGCATCGTCCCTTTCCGTTCAGGCCGGAATACCTTCCCTCAGACAGCGAATCGTCGTCGTCGAGACACTCGCGCGCTTCCCATGCCGGCGATGCTGTAACGTTTCGAATTGCGCGCAGCTTCTCCCGGCGACACGGGAAAATCGCGATCCGCAGCCCCGTTGTCTTTGGGGTTGCGGGGGGTGGAGAGGGACGCCTCGACGTTGACGCGCCCCTCGTTCAGGGGCTAAGGGTGCTTCAACCGAGGTACTTACGCACTGGTAATCTTATAACGAACGTGGCCCGCGAATTAATCCGTTTGTTAGGATCGGGCCAGGGGGTCTGAGTCGCGACTGACACACACCGTAGTTGAATCGATATCGGGAGCGTGCATCCTCAAGTCCTGACCCTTGGGGCGCCGCGTTTCATTGGCTGGCGTGACTGAAACTTTCTAATCCGGTGTTTGATCATTACTAATACCGTCGGCGTGTGCAGGCTTTAGATGAGAATCTCGGTAATGGGATGCGAAGCATCGGATTATAATGTTCATTCATCCCCTTCGTACGGCCAGAACATCTCGGGAGCATTTATAAAAAAAAACCGCCTGACAGCGAAATCGCAGAATTAGTCAAAGTAAGTTAGGTCCTTAAAACTGTATAAGTACTAAGTAGTTCTCGCGCAAATGCAACATAAATTATCGTTCTCGCTGCCTCTAATCCACTGAGTTCCTTTTTTTTTTTTTTTTTTTTTTTTCAAAACAATCCCCGAGCGAGCGCAGGTACGATAAAGTCTTGGGGTGGATGTAGGAAAGGAGGTGAAAGGGCGCGCGAAGAGGAGCATCGGTGTAGCAACGAGTCGGCGGCCGTTTAAATCCGAAACAGGGCCGGCATTCCATCAAATCGAAATTCATCTAACGGGTAGAAGGGCGGTAAATATAGCCGCGTTGTTGCGCATCTGCTTTCGCGAAAGAACGGAACGGTTAGGAAAAGGGCGAGAGATGAGGAATCACTCGAATCGGCGGGAGCTCACGGCGGGGCGTGTAATATTCCCGGGAAGTAAAGCTCCCGAGAATTTCAAGACCCCTCCCCCACCGTCAGCCCCCTGTGTGTCCGTCTCCCAGTCCCGCTACCGCTACCTCCAACCCCCTCCCGCTCCTCTGCCTCCACCCAGCAGCCAGTGGCAGCCACCCCACCGACTACGAAGGGATGCAAATAACTGGTGATAACAACAGATAGCTCCGCCGGCACGGCTGACTCTATATCTGTGTCGGTGTACCACTACGCGCCGGTGGTTTAGGTTTCAGGGGCGAGAGGGTTGGGGGAGGCCGAGGAAAAGAGCTGGCAAGAGGAGTAGCAGCCGGCTGGAGAATGGGGCGATGAAGGGTGGGAGGGGGATGGGGGGGGGATGATCGCGGCGGGAAAGAGAGACCGGGGGAAGTTCGAAGAGAGACACGACGGAAGATGAAGAGAGTACACAGAGGGTGGCCGTCGGTGGGAGTGAAGAGGCCGGCAGAAATCGTAGAGCAGCGAGAGTCAGAGAAGCGACGGGGGCCTGGGGGTTGCGGGCAGGGGGGTGGGTAGCGGTAGTAGTAGTAGTAGTAGTAGTAGCAGCGGGGGGAGGGGTGACAACAGAAACCGGGTGGAAGGCAGAAACGGTGGAAAGGGGTAGGTCTCTCTGCTGGAGATGGAGAAGGGTGGAAAGAGTAGAGCGACAGAGAGGCGAGCCCACGGATAGAAGGAGAAAGGCGGGAACGAGCGAGCTTAACCGGAGAAACGAGACGGATAGAAAGAGACATTCGGGGAGGAGAATGAGAGAAAAGGGGGTTGGTAAGGGTGAGAAAGAGAGAGGGCCGATAGCGGCGGCGGTCCGAGGAAAACGGTGATACGGTGCGGTGTGCGCGGGGTGGCGCGAGAGGGGGAGGGTACCGCGCGCGCGAGGGTGGCGGGCCGGCGAGGAAAGGAGAGGAGGAAGCGGAGGGACGTCACTCGCTGTCGCATCGAGCGCGAGCGATGAGTGGCGCGCGCTCGCTCGTCTTTTGTTTGCGATACGATGCGACTGCCAGCCTGGTGACAGCGGTGACGGCGCGGGGGTGGGTTCGAGGAGGAAACGGACCGGGGGCCGTGAGGGGGAGGGGGGAAGCGGGAGGGATGAGGCAGGGGGAGGAGGAGGAGGAGGAGGAGGAGGGGGACCGACGACAGAGGGGCGAGGGAGAGGAGCCGAGAGCTGCGCCGCGAGGATGAGAGAGGTTGCGGGTGGGAGAACTCTGCTGGGTACCGGGTGAGAATCACAGAGCTACGCTACACTTAACGCGACCCATGCGTACATATGTTACGCGGATGAGCCGTACGTACAGAACACGTATGTACGTACGTACGTACACCAGCGCTGATACGCGCGCGTAAATTTCTACTGGCGGCTGGCTGGCTGTATTGGGGCCTTGTTGTCAGCAGGTTGCCGGATGCACATCCACCTACGGATGGTCTCCTCTCCTCTGCTCTACTCCGCTTTGCTTTACCTCCCCGGCAACACACGTCCGACTTTCCGCGTGTGTACACGCCGCGGGTACATCGGGGCTAGGCAACACAACTGCCCGGTTGGCGTACACGACGTTTTCGGGATAATCGTCTCTCCACTGTCGCGCGCGGTACTATTGGATCAGACAAGGGGTGAATGCCGCGGGATCGTAAGAACAGAGTCGGTGGATGCAGGAAAGTCGGATATGCCCCGGTGACAGGGAGCGATTGGCAATTTCAGATCTACCTCCGGCACCGGCGAATTTCGAATCGACTGGCCAACTCGCTGCTCGCCGAGAGATATCAATGACCGCACGACGGGTGCACGAGTTTTGTCTAGGGGACTCCTAAACAGAGCATGCTCGAGGGAAACGAACACGCAGCGAACATTTTCTACTCTCAAACCATTTACCGAGCATTAATTGCCATTCAGTGAAAAACTGTACGTGTACGCATCGGCGCGCGTTACGAAAAGTAGCACGTTTCATTTTTTCTACACGCAGTTGTCGGTATGAAAGAAATGAAACCTGCTACTCTTCGTAACGCGCGTCGATATTACGTTACATAGGGTGAAAGCACTAGTAGTCGACCACCCTCTAGTAGTCGACCACTTTTATTATTTAGCTTAAAGAAATAAGTACTGAAATAAAGAATTTATTAAATGACAATTTTATATTATATTTTGTATTTCTAACTTTACAATACGACAAAAAGCGCCCGTCATAGGTAAATAAAATAAATGCTTTTAAAGAGATTTGTAAACCGATTTTGATTCTACATGTGCCACTGCTGTTTTCTAACACGAGAAGCATAAGTGTGCTTTGAATAGAAACGACAAATGTAATTCAGTTCTATACATTTTTTACTGGAAAATTATGCTATTTCACTGAAAAAGCATCAACAATTTGATATGCGCTTCAAAAATTAAAAAAAAATGGGATAATTTATTTATATATGGGAGGTCGGTAACTGGATCATCATTCCCTTTCAATTTTCAATAGTCGACCGCAGCGGTCGACTTCTGAAACTAACTGCATTCACAATGAATGCTAAAAGTCGACCACGTATTAAACTATATAATTTTTCTTAATTTAACCTCAGAAACAAAATGACAGAAACGAAATTTAACTCACATTTGAACTATTCACATAACCTATTTTGAATTTTATATTAAAAGAAGGTGGTCGATTACTAGCTATTGGACCGGTCGACTTTTAGAGTTAAGCGGTCGATTATTAATGCATTCGGACACTTTATTTTTAACGTTAGTTATTTATTTTCTCCGAACTTTCCTACTAACACAAAATATTTAGTGATATATTAAATACATTTGAATTACTTCGATACATTTTATATATTTTATAACATTGATTGTTTATTTTTTTTCAGAACTTTTCATTCGAGTTTAGCTTTAAGTGGTCGACTACTAGTGCTTTCACCCTATCAAACTGCAGAGAAGAGCGTCAGCTCCGCACGGAGTGTCTGTCTACTGCGTGGGAACTTCTACTGACCGAGACCGCGGGTTCCTTATTCTCCTTACTGGTCAGACATCCTCTACTTTCAAGAGAGCTCTTCTTGATCCGTCGGTACCCGTCTACCGGAAACAACTTCAAGCCATTCAATGTGGCATTGTTCGATCATTTTTGGCTAAAATCAAACAATACCACAGACAATACAACATTCAATTGCTTGAAGATATTTCGGGTAGCCGACGGGTCAAAACGTAAGAGCTCTACTTTCAACAGCCATAAGTGAATCCTACGTAATACAAAGCAGTAAAATTACAATCTCTCCAACGACTACATAGAATCATCATTGCCTTCGTCCGTTTTCGCAGTAATCGTCAGCGATCGTGGACAAGGACGCAAAGGCTTCCCTTATCGGACGTTTATTGTCAACACGGCCGTTTGCGGGCAGAACAAGAGACACGCCAGCATCTATATTTGTCCTTTCCGTATGTCGGATCCTCCCTCTATTAATTCCCGCTACGCGTCAGCGCCGCTCGCGTTCTATTTCAAGCGGCACGCGAGGAGCATCGCGAATTTCGCGCGCGCGGAGGACTCGTTTCCATTGTAGCCCCGCGATTACACGCCCCGACTCGCCTGTAAATAACTCGCCCCGCGCGTTTAGAAGTTCATCGACAGACGTCTGCCCTTAATTACTCCACGCTTCCCATTGAACGAAAGATTTCTGTTCGGCAGACGCGCGCACAGAGAGCCCCGGTGTTTTATCGCGGTTCGCCGCGCGGGGAATATGGAACCAAACGCGGACTTCAAAGTGCACCGATGCGCCGCGTCGCCGGAGAATTTCCACAGAAACAGAATGCTCGCGTCGGTGTGCCTGTGCACGCGCGCGAGAACGTGTCACGCGAGCATTCGATACTGAAGAATGCTCGCCGGCAACCGCGACGTTTCGCTCGACTGTTCTCTGTTCCAGCGCGGAAACACGAATTCCACCCTTTGACCGCCCGACGAACGCGATACCTCTGTCTTACGGAGGAGCACGCTTCGCGGTGAAATAAATTTTTCAAATTCATCGCCGTCGAACCTGCCGACGCTTCTTTTTATCTAATTGAAAGCTCTCTCGTCATTGGGCATAGCCTGGCCTGTGCATACGAGACGGCTGGAACCTTTTCGTCGGAAGGTTTCGGCTGGGGAGCTGGAAAATCGCGGTCGGGGAAAATAGCGGCTACGCGGCGCGAAGAGGAGGCGAAGTAAGTTCGAGATGACAGAGTGGGGTCAGAGGATAACTCGGGTCTCGACCGGAGCTGCTTTTGACACGAATACGTTTATACGATCGCTTGGCCTCTCGCTTCTCGTCGCTAAGGCTCCGTCCACACGGACGCGGCGCCGCTTATCAGCGATTTTCTCACGACGTCGCTGTTCCGAGCTTCCTCACGCGTAGGTAAATCAGGGAGAAAGATTTTCGCTCGCTGCCGTTCCAAAGAGATCCCCGTTCGCCGGATCGCAGATTTTCCTCCCTCCCTCTCGCTCACGCTCGCCCGGGTACGACTGAATCTATAATGCTTTTGACATCGAGCTCCAGCCGTTTGGTATAATCGTGTCGCTTCGCTGAAATACGGGAAAGGGGAAAAGAGGAGCGAGGGGGGGGGGGAGGGAAAGGGAAAGGGGGAGGCTCGCCGGCGACAGATCTCGGTTTTTAACTGATTTGCATCCGTAAACGCGGCATCGCGAGCACTAGTGCGCGCGGAGCGCCGCGCGAACCTATTAGCGCGTGAAATGGAGCGACGCTGAAAGAAACGAATTCTGTCCTCATCGAGGACGCCTGTAATCCGCGTAATCGCGGGCACGCTTCAAAGCATACGGCTTAATCCGCGTCGCTGGAATTTTCTCGATTGCCAACGTGCAATTAAGCGGGAAGAAGCGTCAATTACTCGCATCGCCTGCGCCGCGAACGCTCGCCCTTTGTATCGCATCCCTCCGACGATACCCTCGCGGAGGTCAAGCTTCTTTATTAACCGATTTCCCAGCGATGCGCCAATTTGCAGTTACACGCCCGTGCCTCGAAATCCCGAAGAATGCCGCGCGCTGGAAATATTGCAGCGCGAACCTGGGGGCGGCGATAACAAGGGACACTGATACGGCTACAATATCAGCGTACCTAGATTACAAAAGTCGGGAGAGCAAGAAATACGAAATAAATGTGAAGGGCGGCTCCATTGTAATTTCGGCGGGGTGACGCCGAGGTGTATGAAAAGCGCGACGTACCGAATCCCGCGGCGTAATTGCGGCGAAAGTATATACGTATAGGAATAAATTAAACGTAACGTTCCGTGATTCTGTGACGCAAGCCCCGTCCACAAATGGAAGCGGATGGGAATGGGCGGCGGGGGCAAGGCCGTGCTCTGTCGCTCTTCGGGAATGGGTTTCGGTGGCGGTGGTTTTTCGGTGCGGCGGCGACCACCGATCCCGGCTTCCGGTGACACGATGACGGGCATAACTGCCGGGCGATGCGACGCATTAAATGCGAGGACAATTAAATGGCCCCTCCTTCGCTGCCACCCGCTTGCTAACTTATCCCCGAAGTTTCCGAACTTGCTCGCGCAAACAACTTTAATTAAATATCTGCCAGCGATGCGTGCGCGCGGCCCGGCCCGGCCCGGCAGCGAAGGGGAAAGGGCAGAGGATCGGCGAAGGAGGCGGACATGATGGGAAGCGGAAAAACCTAACCGGTCGGCGAGCGAACGAGTCGAAATGATTAAGAGCGAGTAAGCGGGAAAGAGTGGGAAGGTAGATGGAAGCGGGAGCAGGAAAGAGAATTGAAATCATGGATTGATTGTCCCTTTGCGGGATTCGAAATCGGACCCGATCGAGTGTATAGACCCACAAATGAAAATGAATAATGGGCAGAGTGGATGGATAATCATACCGCGCGCCGTGGATACTCATCGGGCCACAACCCCCCCCCCCCCCCCCGACCGGCGTTTTCTAATTGTGTCCATCATCGCGTAGGCATGTCGCGGTTACAGTTAATTATAATGAATCGCGAATCGCGCGTCACGGTAAATATGACGGGGATCACTTTTGTTACGTGCCATCGGATTACGCTGACATCCCTGCAGCGGAGATGCGCCGATATCCAGGGCGGATTTCAATCGAACCTTTTGCGAACCTTGTGTATCTTTCTTCGACAGAGTACTACATGGAATTACAAGCATTGTGTTTGGGTGTATTTCCCACGGGGTGCCGCGCCACACGGATTATCGCGGTGTGTCGTTAAATGTTAACGGGATTAAAAACCTTAAGCGAGGAAGAAAGTTCGTTTTAAACCAATAATCCACTGTTCCCAGACGAGCCGCCAGGAGCGCGGGATCTCCCGTTTGGTAGATCTATCAATGTTCGTAGGGGCAGGTTCGATTCGAGGAGTATCGACTTTGACCGTCCAACGGCTCCTCACCTTTGGCTGGCGCGATCCTTTTAATCTGCCGGCGCGGGGTTGCTCTGCCTCCCAGGGGTTTTCGGATAGCAATGGAGGGAAGAAGAAGCAGAGGGGAAAAAAAGGATTGAGAAAGATCGGTGGAGAATCGCGGCCGTGGAGTACGCGGAACGCATTACACGATCATCGCGTACGGAAAGCCCAGATCAATTACATAATGGCGCGACTGAAACGGATGCTCTTCAACCACCGCCCCGAGCCCCCTTTAGCCCCTCCGCGCCCCAACCCCCTGCACACCCCCCCCCCCTGCCGGGGAGAGAATCCCCGCGCTCCTGGCAGAGCCCCTTTCGCAAAGTGACTATAGAACAAAGGGTTGAGCCTCTTCTCTGCGGGCGCAGTAATTATTATGCTCTTTGACGATCCCTCTGTCTGTCAACGGTAACGCCACGGAATCGATACTTCTAAAACTTTAATCGTTTCACGTATGAGTGACATGCTTGCGCGTTAAGCCGCATGTAAAAATATTCCGACGTTCCTCGAGGGCTGAAAGGACACCGTGGAAGCGGACGCTTAAGGCGTTCGCGGGGACGATGTCTTCGCTCGAATCAGCGAGTTCGGTGAAAAAAAAGAGTTTACGTTTTACGAAAGAGTATAGGTACGCGTAGCGAACTTTCTAATAATCAAAGGGGGCTGTAAATACGCGGCAAACTGTGCATGGACACTGCGCGGACATCGTTGCGAGTTAAGCCTGTTAAACTACTGTTGCAACCGAACAGAGCCACTGCATCGTGTTCTATGCATCCTCGTCTGAGAATCTTAATCTTTGCGAGCGTTCAGCCGACCGTGCACCGCGCATCCTAGGCAGCTAAGCATCGGTAAACAGAGAGGCGAAAGATAAGTACGGAAATTGTTGACTTCGTAGACAGGCGACGGATAACGGTGGGGGGGGGGGGGGGGATGTGGAATGTAAACGTGCGATCGCGGTGTTGCCGTGGGTTAGATACTTGCTTGGAACAGCGAGTGAAAAATGATAGGGTGCGATCGAGCGGGGCGTCGGTAGGATCTCATTATCCGCGAGGAAAGACGAGATCTTCGCGGCGGAACTTCTTTCTCGGTTGGCAAGGAGGCCCGGACCCCTCTCCTTCTGCCCGCGATACAGAAACGCTTTCCTCGTTAGTCTTAATTTTCACGCGGCCCGACATAGACGACACTTCATACCGCGGACGACAGTACATCCGTAGAGGCGTTAATGACACCGTGGGCATATCCACGCGGTGAATAAGATTCGTAATAACGAGTGGCGCGCCGTTGTTTGCCAACCGGGACCCCCCTTAATTTTCCTGCCTAATGTTCGGATTAATTTTCCGTTCGTCTTTTTCGCGCTCGCCCACCCTCCCGCGGCGCGTATATTTACTTTAGCGGGATGGAACAATGAATGTAGGCCGTTGTCGTGTCTGGGAAAATGAAGTTTCCTCTCGCGCTGGGGCGAGATACGCGAGTACAATGTGCAGTGTGCATCGCGCGGCGAGCAACGACTCTGTGCGGCTCTCTTTCGCCAGGGAAATCGTTAGTTTCAGAGGGACTCGATCGTTCTTTCTACGAATTCGAATGCCATAAATGCCACTCATTTCATACTTATGAAGCCGTTTAACTGCCACCTTTGGCCGGTGCCAGTTAATCCCTGATAACTAAACGAAATTGATCCAGCATCGTGTTTTTATCCTGAATGGAGCACAACGGGGAATCCTATTTCGGTGTACGTATGAATGAATTTTTCCAGGCACGCTAAATTGAAAAATACCGCGATCCATCGGAGAAAGGAATTCGTGCTCGCGGTTCGCGGAATATTGGAAATCGCGTATGTTATGAAATCGAAGAACCTCGTTGGCCGATCAGATCTTTGATCGGGACGCGCGTAAGGGCCTGAGGAAGGGGAAGAATCGAACGGAATGTCTGACTTTCGAAACGCGCTTCCGAAAGGATATATCGCGTATCACTGCACACATATGTATAGTATGTACAAAGTCATATAGCAGAGATGCTGCTCTTGGCCCGAGCAAAATCTCAGCCCGCAGGAATGACAATAGACTGTCAGATAATGAATCCCCACTGTCACCCCCCTTTGCCATCCCACGTCCTAAAACCCACCCTCCGCGGTGTCCTCTCTTTCCCTCGCCATCCCCTTCCTTCCAGGCGCCGCCTCTCTCTCACCAGCGACAGCTTCGAAACCGACAACTTTTTGCCCACGGAGAACAAACTTTCCCGCGGCATCGATGGGTAAGGGAAATTAGCCTGATCATACAGACAGCGCAACATGCGCGGTGCGCTATTAATTTTCTAGCACAACGGGTGAAGACAAAAACGGCCGATAATTCAATGGGGAATGAAAGTTAATTTTAGATCGATGTATCCACACAGAAATCAATGAAACGTTCTTTTAAATCGTTTAAATTACGTAACACAATTTGTATGAACTGAAACTGAAAATTTGTTGTCTGAAACAACCCCTATTCTCAGATTCTCAGTTTTTAATTGGAAGAGAAACCCTCGTTTTATTTCCGCGCAATTTTTTTCATGCATAGCGGAGAATTAACAATTCTTATTTTTATAGTCTAGTGTGTTGTGTTTTTACGATTGAATAAAAATCGTTAGGACATGTTGATGTAGAAATCGACGAGCGATGAAAGGAAGGGAATGACTTTTACCTGCGTTTCAGTTGTATCTCTCGCTAACCGTGTCCCTTGTACTTTCCACCCTCTGCTCTTGTAGCAAACAGGACTATGACCGAGTAGGCGAGGCGTCCACTTAGCGCTAATGCCCCTTTTATTGGTCAAGATTTCAGTCAAAAGCTGAATAGATGCCCGCCTGGGTCGTTCTTCCACATCAGTTTCCTCGAAAAGTTCAACGAGAGTATCGATCATACCCGCTTGCAAATATTGCATTTCTCGTCCGAGGATTAGTCTGGAATCAATCCATCCAAGCACATGTAATTTCCCGCTATTTGCAGGGAAAATATGAGAATGATAATTCGATGTCACTTACTATACTTAACTACTCTCGCAGAGCTCCGTTTTACATTTACACCGATGAGCACGATGGAGCCATCCGTTTTTCCCTTTAAATGAAAATATTCCACCCGTTATCGGTGATTTCTTGCTGGGTTTTATACTCATTATATTATCAATAATTCATTATCGTTCACGCGTTACACATGGGGAAAAAGGATTACTCGTTTATCCGCTTAGAGTTAAGCCGACGACGTTTTTCAATCGAAAGTATAATGCGTATTTAAGTTTACTATGGGTACATGCAAATCCTCTTTCTCTCTCTCTCTCTCTCTCTCTCTCTCTCTCTCTCCCCCTCTTTTTCTATCTTTTTTTAATATGGACTCGGAAACGAATGGAGTAAAGCCGGAAAAAAGAATTGGAACGTGAGGTGTAACATATCGAACTGAATGTTGAAGCCGACGAGAGGGCGAGTCGAAAAAAAAATTCCGCCTAGAATAACTCGAGGCAGGAAAAGCGAACAAAAAATTTCCATAAAAATGCAGCCGCACGTATAATCCGGATGAAGCTTAGCATCGCGGGAAATGGTATGTCACGAATGGAAATGGCTGGAAAAGCACAGAAATGGTACATATTAGATGATAGGAATCGAAGGCTGTAAAGACACTTATCTACTTTGTTACGTCGTTATTTCATTTCTGTTTCCCATAATATTAGGAAAATTGTAAACCGTTAAGGAAGCATGATTGTTAAACTTGATTGATAAATCGAAAATCGAGCGGGAGGTGATGCGATAGTTGAGTTGCCTGAAAGAATTAACGATTTTTTTAGTACACGTTCTCTTATCTTACGAAACGCATCGGAAATGGGAGATTTTGTGAAAATATATTTATTCTGTTACTTATTTTGATACATTCATGATAATTTGTATATATAAATACGGCTTACATTTAGGACCTGAAATTTTGCTTTTCATAGTGTATAGAGTTTCTGTATCAGTCTCATAGAAGGAAAAGTTTGATCATCTTTCAATGTTTAACTTCTACAAGTGTTCTTACGCGGCGAGACACTACTATTTCTAAAATATATAACAGATTCTTGAAAATATAGGTAATCTCGCTAATTAATCCAACAGAATATTCAAGGTAATTATTAACGTCAACCAACATACTGTAGAATATATTTATTACAAAATATTTCAGTAAATATGTGTCTTCACTGACGTATGTTCGCAGAAAATTTGGAAGATAGCAGTGTACTATATACACGTCGTAGAGTTCTTGGAAGTAGTTTCGTAGAAATTTCATGTCTAACCGTTACTGCAGACATTCATCGATACAAATTCTATGATTATTGTACAGTAGAGTACGAATGGAAAGAAGTGATATCTTCGTATGCTGCGTGAAGACGTAACGAGATTCAAGTTGTAAATGAAAATGCACTGTTTAGAAAAATATGAATATGACCTTAGTATCGAACGAACCTCTACGTGTTCTAAAAAGGGTTTTCTTAGAGAGAAAAAAAAAAGTTCTACGCTTAGAATGCGTGTTACAGTGCCATAAGACCTTAAAGTATACTAATTACATATCAGACTGTTAACTTATTAATCGAATAATCATCAGTAGTAAATTAAGCTTTGTAGATCACAATGGTTTAAATTCACGTCCAACAAAAATTGTTTTGTAGTTTAGGCATTTTCACTAGCGGGCCTCTTCTTGTTCTAGAAAGTAAATATTTTTCATCGGTTATTATTTAATATTGTACCCGAAACATCATATTGTGCTCGATTTAGCTTCAAACATAATCTTACAGTTTGTTTGGATGGTTTAACATCTGCACTAGAAGTTCGTGTTTTGGACCTTTCTTGCTCTAATTGTGCATGTAGGGACGCTACCTCTATTGTTAATTCATCCCGTATCTCTTGTAATTTCGCTACTTCAGCTAATACTGACGCTTTATCTTTCACTATCAAACAGAAATTACACAGTCAATTATAGATTCGACGATACCATACCGTTATCAACGAAACAACATTAACTTACTCTCTCCGTGAGATAATATTTGATATAGCTTTTTATTCCTTTCTTTGACTTGCGTCAATTCTTCCTTCATGTTATCAACTTGCGTTCTTAAATCGCTAATAACTTCATCGCGTTTCTCCACTTCTACCCTTAACTGAGCAGTCGTGATGTCGTCGTCGATTTTGTTCAGTCTTGCTTTCAACATATCCTTCTCCTTCCCCTTTGTAATTTCGTCTTTCGTTTCCTTTTCAACTCTGTTGAAGAATTCTGTATCCGACTCTGTAAAAGCGTTGACTAATTATCCCCTTATTTTTCTTTATACAAGTCGACCGTGCATTTGTTTCACCCACAAAAAATAATATTACCTTTTGGTTTAACGTCCTCGGGTTCGGGAGGTGGAACCGTATTATTCGGAACTGCGTTCGAACCCAAACTGTTGAACTCCTCCAACGACATAGTAGCCTTTTTCGATTTTTTCCCAGGTTTCTTACTAGGCTCCGGCTCTTTGTCCGACTTTGCCGTGACTACTAGCTGCTCTTCGTAAGCCAGCTTTGACAGCATGATGGCTTGATGCAACTCTTGCTCAAAGGTTTCCTCGACAGCCTTAAGGAAATCACAATTGGACGTGATAACACACAACACTTATAAATATGTCACTACTGAAACAAAATCTTAGATTTAACAAACTACGTCTAACACTGAGCTATAATTTTCACGCATATTAGTCAAGCCAGTGCTGCACTTGTCATAGACGATGCATTGGGAACCAGCGCACAAGTATCTGACTGAATTATTGCAATCCGATTAAGCTCTAACAAAATAGTTTACACAGCCACCGGCAAGTAAACTCAATAAACCAAAAACAATTTATACATTACCATTATGTCCTTTTGTTTCCACTGTTCCCATTGCTGATTTTCAGCATTATTACCAGTTTTTTTCTTTTTCTGCAATAAAAAGAATTTGGTATTTAAATGTGTAACAGCTGGCAGACAAAAGCCGTTTTTAAAAAATAATTTTATACTTTCATTACGCGCCGTTCGGATAAACATCGAAATTTAAAAATCTTACGAAATTCGTTTTTTAGAACTCAAAAACATTAGACAATCAACGCGTACGCGTAGAATCAACTCGGGTAATTTGAAATACGTGAACGTTCCCGCCGAAGACACGGCGAGTACCGGCTGACGTTACCGGCTAATCGAAAACAAGGGGAAAAAAGGCCAACAAAGGCCACCGCGCATTATACCTTATTTTGTTTCTTCTTGTCATCCTTCTTCGGCTGTTGCTGCTGCTTCGTTTTCTCGTTTTTAGCCTTTTGATTTGCCTTGCCAGCGGTAACGGTCTTCTGGGTCTTCTTCGGCTTACAATCATCGTCGTCGATGCTGAGCACCGCGAACCTCGACGGTACAGCGGTCGCCATTTCTGTGAACTGTGAATATACGTATTGATAACGAAACTACAGGACTTCCGGTATCGTTACGAACGTAGGGCACGCAGTATTCGCGGTATCCCGCGCCACTGAATCGTACATCGCGCAGAAACTGTCGTAACGTATCGTGTGCAACTTACGTTCACGTACACTTATCGCGTATAAATGGACGTGCACTGAAAAATGAAGAACGTCGTTAAGCTACAACATAAACCGGAAACGAATGGTAAACATTGGCGGAGAACAGCAACGCCCCTAGCGGGAAATATTGCCGTGATTGCACTTACCCGCCCGGCGACACAGTGGGGCCAACTATTGCGTAACAAACACGAGACGGTGGCATGTTGAATTTTGTAGGAGTCTTTTAAAACGCAGATTTTATATTGTTTCACGTGTAAGATAACATTCTTTTGTAATCTATTCTATTTGTAATGAACCTTCTTCTCTTTTAATTGCGGGGTGTGCTAGTCTAATGAAAGAAGATGCGCAATCGATCGAAGAAAGCAGTTGACAAAATCGAATTTAAAATTTTATATTCAATATTTGAAAGTAGTATAATATTTATTACGCTTTAGAGAACGCTTAATATTCTTTAAATGCGACGAAAGATGGTAATATTATTATTTCGACACAATTACATGATGTCATATGTAAATATGGTTTTCTTTATTCGTCGTGTATAGGGCAAGTATCCGGAATTTTAGTATATGTAAACTTTTTTATCCTATGAAAAACTTTGAATGTAGAATGTTCAGATACGTTGGTTAATATAATTATATAATTTGTATTTACACCTTCACTGCTCCTTCAATCGTACTATCGTGGAAAGGAATTAAAAAAGGGTAGCAGTTAAAATATACCGCGTTTTGTAATTTCCATGTTATTATCCCACGCGTATTAAACAATTATGTCACAGGTCAAAGTGATTTAAATACGAATACAGTTTAACGATTTCTACATTATTCTATTAAAACGCAGACATAATCTATAGCAATATAAAATCATAGTATCGCACTCTGTATTATCATAAATATCATACTTGTAAAACTAAATGTAACGCTTAAGAAATTCCAAATATAAAACATTATACATGCACACATTTACCAATAAACCGCTTTAAAAAGATAAACCGCGAAATATGTACAAAGTTGCACACACAGGATTTTAAATTTTAATCTTTATAACTACCGATTCTATGCACTTGCCATTCGTTTCGGTTGTCGACAAAAGACAGTCGCTTCATATCAGCGGTATTCGCCCGACACTATCGTCAGTATCGTCCCAATAACGCTCTAATCTCAAAGCTAACGATTAATCGTAACGTTGCAGAAGGACGGGAATAAAATGCGCCCGCGTGAAAGGTTATTGACGCGCAATAGTTGGCGGGCCTGGCGGATCGAGAGTCTCGATCCAACGAGAGAGAAGGAAGTATCCATCTACACATCCATCCGTCCACCGTACGGAGCCCCGTTGCACGTCGGGAAACTGAACATGTACGTACGTCGTACGAGCGACGTAGAGCGTTGAATGTGTCGATTCCGTTCGGGGTTGGCTTGCAGTTTTCGCGGTTGTATGTGCGCGCAGCAACGTCGCGTGGTCGGCGATCGAGGTGTACGCGAAGCCCTCCAGTGTACAGTGACTGGGATAAAAGAGGCGAGGTGAAAAGAGAAACTTGCTATTTTCCTGGGACGCTCGCCAATTCTGGAGTGAGCACGGCTCCGCCGCGGCGTCGTTCTAACGAACAGCCGGGACTACCTTAAACTATCGGGGGCCCGTGCACCTGTGCTGCGGGACACCCAATCACGGAATTCGCGGGCTAAGATGCCCGACGTGGCTACCGCGGACACCGTCGGCATCGAGACCAGGACCAACGAAGCGGCGCACGACGAAGGGAGCGACGCTCGCTCCTGGTTTCCCGCGAATACACCTCCGATCTCATTTCTACGTATGCCCGCGCATATGGGCGAACAGTTTCTCGTATTTTGAACCGCGGTACAGTGCTCTCTCGCTAATTAACTGGCTACCCCCGGATGATATTTGTGCTCGACGTGGTAGCAAGGGTGGTTGCAATTCTATTTCAAGATAACAACGTTAAAACAACGACATTTCACTGGCGCTCTATCTTTCTCGCGTGTTCCCAACCAAATGTGTCGTGCATAACAGTCGCTGCCAAATGTTTACGATAGTATTCCTAGATCTGGCGAGATGTGCATTAATTAAGGCCCGGTGAATGCTTTCCGCGCGAGAGTGGATTGTGACTACGCCTGCTTCTGGTATTTGGAGCGATCGAGGAGGACACACATGAAGGAACTGAAAGTGTTTCAATAATTAACGCAGCGTAGATTAAGTTCTCAGCGAGCTGCGAAATGAAAGAAACATAAGTGCAAGGTGCTCCGAAGCTTAGGCGGATCGTCGGTCCCTTCGGCAATTGCGCGTAGGATTTGTTTTGTACAGCTTCGCTTATTAATCGTCTTTCTATATCGATGAAATAACATTTATCATTTCTGCGCGTTAGGGACTATGCTTTGATCGATAGGATACTTGTTTCATGTCGCTACATACATGAACGGCTAATGTTAGAGGTGCTTGTCTGAAAACGGAGCTGAAGGACGACATAAGATAATCATTTTGATTTTCGATGCTGATTTGGTGAGAGAATCGAGCCATATATCTTTCTAAGATGTGTGAACAAACAGAAATCAATTACTTGGACGGAGACGTCGTGTGGGTTAAGCTTGGAGCTTGTTGGTGGCCAGGGCAAGTTACCGGCTTTCATAATCTGCCTGAAGATATTCAAGAAGAATTTCAAAAGAAGCCTTTAATTGCTGCTGTAAAGTTCTTTCAAGAGGATACGTAGTAAGTGATTTAATATTCGCGTCGTAATGCTAATGTCTGTATAATCACTTTTTTTTACATTTTAACGACGCTTTTAGTTTATAGGTATACCCAATATTTTATCCTATAAGTGTACTTCATTTTCTTTACACACTGGCGTTTGTTATTTTCAGCGAATTCGTCAAGAACTACCAACAGATTTATAAGTACAATTGTACATTAAAAGATGACTTCATCAAGAAAGGCCTGGGTATGCTTTTTGTGTATTTCGAATAATTTTACACATGGAAAAAGAAAATATTGCATTCTTTTTTTAAAATTGCACGTTAAATATGATTATGTACATTGTAACACTGTTATTTGCAGATAAATATAGATGCAAAAGCAAGGATGGATCGAGGTATATGGATAAATTCCCTGGAGACGTTGAAATGGCTGAGAAATTAACAGGAGGTGATCCGGATATATTAAACAATGAGAAATTCTCCCCTGAAGAGAAGCCGAATATATCGGCTCTGTTCGGGGACAAGAAGATTCCTAAACGGAAACGAGAACGCGAGGACATGCCGAGAAGAAGAAGCGATAACATGGACGTCGTTCGAAAAATCACGCATCCTCGGTTTTTGAAAGAGAGCGATCACGAGGTTCGAATTCGCCAGCAGCCCAGCAGTTTACCATCCACGCCAAATAACACCGGGTCGCCGCAATATCCCTGTCATGAATGCAGCTTTACTTCTTCCCGAGTAAACGTTATCATTTGTCATATAAAAAGTCATAGGTCTGGGAATTCACCGATGATAAAATCGAAGGTGAAAACTTATTCTCAGTATAAAAGTAGGGACTCGGAGATGGACACCCCTAAAAGAAAGTATGCGAGAAAGGAGAAAAGCCAGTCGAATAAGAATAAAAGTAGCAGTGAGTCTGGTAAAAGAAAACAAACTAAACAGAGTGAGAAACCTAATAAGAAGAAGAAGACGGACCCTAAAATTCGTGACACTATACTAGCTGACTGGGAAGATGAATCGGATGAGGATGTCAGTTTAAATCAGAGCCAGCCTTCTGACGTAGCATCTGTGAATGATTCACCTGTAAAAAGTCAATTTGATCTTGAGAAATCGGATCCCGAAGAATCCAGCCAGAAGAATAACACGATAATAGATACTAACGAGATCATCGCGGAAACTGAAAAATTACTGAAGGAAACTGAGAGATTGACTTCGATCAACATAATAGAAGAATCTGTAACAGACGATACTAATACTTCGAAAGATTTGAAAACGAGTCTGTCGGATAAAATGTCAGAACCAGAGAAAGATGCCAGAAGTTCTGACGTGGAGATTAATGAGTTGCCTGACAAGTCACAAAAAGAGAAAGACATTTTGGACGTGGATCATGAGAAACTTAATGCCTCTGACAAAGATGATAAAAAATCATTATTGTCCTGTTTTGACTTTCATGAGGAGGAGCCGTCTGTACCTCCCGTGAGAAAAAAGTCGCGCGCATTCCACCAGAAGAAGGAAATTATAAAGGAATTTGAAATGAGCCAGGCTTTGAAAATAGAACAAGAAAAAGAGATTGGAAATAATAAACCCGAAGTTGAGAGTAATGATGTTAATCAGAAAGATGGTGAAAAAGTAGATGGACAGTTGTCTTCGAACGAACAAGTTCCGGAGGTTGTGGACGAAGACAAACGCACGAAGAATGAAGCTGAACAATCGAAAGAAAAGACTGAGCCTGAGAAAGTATCAAAAGACGTACTAAAATCAGACACTGGTACTTGTGAAACACACGCAGATATTATAGAAATATTTGAGGAGGAGAAGGTCAAAGATAAAACTGAAGATACTGTAAATGCTTCGAAGAGCGAAGTGCAAGATACTGCTACAGCAAGTACAACAGTTAATATTGCTACAACTAGTACAACAGTTAATACTGATACAGCAAGTACAACAGTTAATACTGATACAAAAATAGCAGAAAAGGAGGAATTAAATGTACAAAGTAAACTCGCTGAAGGCAACCAAATACAGTCTAAGGATACAGTTGCCGATAATGAGAATGTAGAATCTATGGAAGACGAACCTTCAAAAGACACTGAAGAAAGTTTATCAGAGCGGTTTACAACAGAAACAGAGGATGAGACGGTTTCTGAATCTGCCGAGACGCTCCCCGAGCAAAGTGAGAATTCAGATGCAGACATGCTGGATCAAGATCAAGCATCGAATTCTAACACTAGGAACATTTTATTGAATAATGATCAGTCGAGAAACATAACTCTACAAGTTAAGAAGCGTAGAGGTAGGCCGAGGAAATCAGAATCTGTCCATACTAGTACCAGCGGAAATACTAGTGGAAATGAGAGTCCAAGAATAAAGGACAAGAGAAGCGATAAAAAGTTCTTTGAAAGATTTGAAATAGACAGAAGAACTTCAGAGTCTGATAGTGAACGTTCGTACAGCGGTCGAAAACGAAAGCCTAATAAAAGATACATAGAATCCGACATATATGTAAAAGATGTGGAGCAAAAGGTGCATAAAACTGACGAAAGTCAGTCTGAGAATGAAGAGAAAGGTTCTGAGAGAGTAAGAAGTAAATCGAAGAAGAATAAAAAATTTATAAGAATTGATAAAAAGATAAATGAGGACATCGAGCTCAAAGGACAACAAGAAATAGAAATCTCGTGTAATGTGTTGGATACAGCGAAGAATAATGTTCATTCGTCGAGTACACGAATGAAGAATGAATTAGCTGAGCCCAGTTCACAAGAAAATCAAACGTTTGTAGAGTTAGATACAAAGCTTCCCGATAAGCACGTTCCCATTGAAGTATCCGAAGAATTGCAAGCGCCTGCAGAAGAAAAGAATTTACCAAAAGGATCTGACGCAGCTCCCCCTCCTGAAGATGTAAAGTCACAAACGACACAAGATAGCGTTACAAACACCGAAGGTACAAAACTTGAACTTGAGGGAACAAAAGACGATCAAATGGAAACTGAAAATATACTAGCTTTAAGCACTGCTCGTCAAGAAGATTTAAAAGATCTCACCACAAAATCTTCAATTCCGGAATTGGAAGTACGACCATCGAAAGAAGTGTCCTCTCAGCAAGCGAGTATTTTAAAG
The DNA here is from genome assembly GCA_929108735.1 of Andrena dorsata. Classification (NCBI taxonomy): domain Eukaryota; kingdom Metazoa; phylum Arthropoda; class Insecta; order Hymenoptera; family Andrenidae; genus Andrena; species Andrena dorsata. The sequence continues at coordinate 75,461,388 of OV815488.1, read as the reverse complement.
ACTGTCGACATGCTTCCACCGAAAAAGTCACAAATAAAAAAGTTCGAGTTATCGCAGATTGATTTTTTTGACACCGGTGCCTCTACCACTGCCGCCAAAACCACTACACAGCCGGAGTTGGACAGTGGACAAGAAAAATTGGCAGATCCAAAAGTCGAAGTAATCAAAATGAATACAGATTCAGAAGAAAATATCTCGTTGAAACAAGAAGAGAAAGTTGTTCCAGAGAAGCTTGAAGTACCCACACAGAAGGAAGAATCGGTGAAAGACGCGCCAAAAGAAGAGAAGAAAACACAAGAAACCGAAGAAACTGTATCGGTAGATCCGGAAGCTCATAAAATAAAAGTGGAAACGACCGAAAATCAAGAGCAACAACTTAAACCAGAAAGCTCCGAACAATTAACGAAAAACGCGCCGAGTGCATTGCCCGAGCCGCACACTCCAAAGAAGACACTTATGCAAACACGATACAAAGGGAAATTTACGCCAGAGACGGGCGCCAAGTCAAAGAAAGATAAAGAATTATTCCCCGAAGAGAAATCAACGAATACATTCCAAGAAGCTTTCTTGAAAACACTACAGATAGACAAGAAGAAAGACGCGGATGATTCTGACACAGCTGGGAAAGGAAAGAAGGGCAAGAAGCCATCAAAGAAGAAACTTGAGGACGAGAATATAAACGTTCCCTCTGGGACAATTCAAAGTGTGAAAGCTGAAGATTCGAGCAAAAACTTGGAAGTCGTAACAACTTTTCCAGACATTCAAGTTCAGGAAAGTAATTCTCAGGTTACAATGATGAGCAATTTCGAAGGTATAGAAGTAGTAGTCGATCAAAGTGTTGAAATTGATACGAAAGTGGACGAAGCTATCTTCCCAAGCGTTGATCAGCTTGCATCGTCATCGAGCGAATTCGACATTGCATCCAAGCCATTAGCTCAATCTTCTATTACCGAGGACACATCTAAATCCATCAGTTTAGACACGCAGAAGCTGGATGAATCTTCAAGAATGTCCACGTCTACACCTTCACCATCATCTGACGTGACAGTACCGGTGAAGAAGCGCGAAATGCCGCGGATAATTGAGAACGTTGCATTAACTGAGCCGATGCAAATCTTGAAATCAAAATTACTGGATAAATTACCGCAGAAAGGCGTTAAACATAAATTAGAGACGGATAGTACAAAGAAGGGTGACCAGAAAGGAAGTCCAAAGACGAAGATAATGAAATTTGAAACTATTTCGCCGACCACTAAAGTGAAAGCTAGTTCTAAAGTTGCACCCCCGCATCTCTCTCTGAGTAAAAAATTACAAGTTATAAAAGCCGAAGAAGCAGAGTCGACAGCAGCGGTAGAAACAAAAGCTGAACAGTCAAGCGTGAAAGCATCAAAAACACCCACCCCAACAGCTAAACCAGAGAAGTACATTCAACAAAGTTCACAGAGCCTAGCGGACATGGACTTGGACATAAACTCGATGCCGTTTGTCCTGAGCGAAGACGTCTTAACTCCGGAGAGCATCGAGCAGATGCCTGTTGTTATATCTTCTATTATACCTGCATCTAGTACTATCCCAGCAGCAACGATATCTTTCACACCTACCACGCAGATCGTGACACCTACCAAAACGCAATTCAAGGTAAACGAAAGTACAAGCGAATTATCACCCACGAAGAAGAAGAGCGGGACGCCCGCGATCTTGAAGAATAAAAGTAAGGCGAAACCTACGATCACGAGCATAAAAACGTTAGTACCGCCACTTACCGGCGGTGTGAAGGGTATAAAATTTCAAAGCACGCCAGCAACGAGCAAAGTCCCGCCGCTTTTAACACAGAAGGGTGCTCCAGGTAAATACGTAGTCGTGCAAACCTCCGGGGGCCAGCAATTACGTTACAGCGTTCAGGGGAAAGCTGGCACGCAGCAGAAAGTTGCCATACCCACTGGTAAAACTGCTGGGAATGCACAAGTAGTTCAACAGGGGGGTAAAGTAGTAATATTAACGTCGGCGCAATCCGGTCAATCGAAAATGTTGCCCTTAAATATCACTAAAACCCTGGGTGGGAAAGTCCAAAGAATCGTGACTAGTAAAGGTCAAGTGCTTTGTCCCATCAGCCCTCAGGGTATCATAAATTCCAAAACAATAATTGCGCCGAAAGGGGACAATGTTTCGCCGACCACCTCCAAACTTCCGCCGGGTCATAAAATTATTAACACGCAAAGTATAATAGCATCGAAAGGGGTGTTGACTCCTATATCTGGAAGCATTGGCAAAACAGCTCTGTTGGGAACATTGTCGCAAGGGATTCTTACGAAAGGTGGGATTTATACCCCGATAAGTGCTTCTGCTTTAAGCGCGAAAACTATTATCGGATCGAAGACTTTAGTCACGAAAAGTGGGACCATTTTGTCCTCACAAAACTTAGGTACCTCTAAAGCTATTTTAACTCCTATATCTCAAGCTGTTACTGGGAAAACGATTCTGAGCACTGTAAGCAGCAAAGGTACTGTTTTGACGCCGATAACCGGGCAGCAAGTGAAAGCCATCGCGGCAAAGAGCCCATCGAAGGGCAGCAAGGTACAGTATCAATCTGTACAGCAGAAGGTGCAGCTGCCCATGTTGCAAAAGTCGCAGAAGATCGCACTGTCTTCGTCGCCGGGAAGATCCGGGCAACTGAAAACTGCAGGTAATACCGTAGTGCTGCAGAACACTTCGCCGGCACAAAAGAGTGGGCATCAAGGGAAGAGAGTAATTAAACAAACAGTTGCGCAAGCAGGCTCTGCTGTTCAGAGTGTTACATCCGGCATTCAGCAGACGGTAGGTATAAGCACACAAATACAGCAGAAAGGAAAAGCTGTCCCTACCTCGACTATACAAAAAGTCATCATCCCCCGTGGCGTTCGGCAATCAAAAACGCAACAGAAGATCGTTGTCCAAAAGATACAAGAGCCTGCGATCACTACTGTACAAAGTGGGCAATCAAAGCAACCATCATCAGTGCCACAGACAAGTATGCCGGGTATGTCTAAGGCGATAGCTCAGCAGAAGCAAGCAGCTGGTAGCGCTGCTACTGCTAAAACCACCACGAAAAGTCACGTAGCAAATAAGACTGCTCAACAGCAGAAGAATTTATTGAACGTAGCGATGAATTCAGCGACTGCGACTAACGTGGGCGCAAATCTTTCTACGCCTTTAACTCTTCCGCCATTGGAGCCTATCGAGCCTGAACGGAAGTCGAAACTAGAGAGTATACTCGCTGAAGCAAGTCAGAAAGAGCAGCCTAAAGTAGAGAAGCTTAGCGCTGAGAAGGGCAGCGAGATAGAGAAAATGGAGGAGCCGAAGATAACGGCACAGCCACAAATAATGGCTTTGCCAACAGAAAGCAGCGATGGAACGCAAACTTACGTTCTGGTGACTATTGACGAGCAGGGGCAGATCCAGCCGCTTGATAATAATACTCTTATGTCGTTAGAAGGCACCACGCAAAACCCAGACGGCACGAGAACTTTGTACATAGATCCCAGCTCGTTAGGAGAAGCAGGCACATTAGACAATATCGTTCTGCAATTCGACAACGGTGTACTGCCGAACATACAGACGACCAGTGGTACAGAACCTACGCAGACAATTATATCGGAAAGCTTCCCTACTTCGGAAGTGATGCAGACATCGAACCAAGACATCCTGGCGGCCGCTCTGGCCAACACAGATTTCCAACAAGAGATCAGTTTATCGGAGAATCCAGCAGGGAGCGTGTTGACTACTGGCTTGACTCAAACAAGCTTGATCAATCAGACCATTTTACAGTCAACCATCATTCCTCCTACAGAGCCAATATCTTCTCCCTCTGTACTTGAGACGTCGTTGACTTTGAATCAGCCTATAATGACGCCGCTAGAGGTACCCAGCAGTTTACCCATACAGACCGAATCAGTTCCACCTCCTTCTGTGTCAACTATCCCTTCTTCTCTTCAGCTGCCAATAACGATCACAAATCCTAGCATTTCTTACATTTCAACTGGAGAAGCACGGATCCAGATACCTGGCAATTCTATGCCGGATATCGGAGAAATCATTGAGAATGCGAGTGCAGCGGATATCGCTCGAACAGAAATTCCTGCGAGTGCCCGGTACCTAGTGTTACCGAACTTGGAAGGGAATATCGCCGTGGAAACTCAGAATGTGCAAACCGACGCTATCTCAATGCCGAGCGTTTCGTATTCGGTTTCCATACCGAACAGTCTAGTTCTACAAGGTTCGCAAGTTCAAACTACACCTTCGATGCCGATCATAGATGACACCTACACAGAAACCGTGCAATTTACTTCAGCTATGGAACCGTCACTGGCAACAGGGCAAACGTTCGTAGAACTACCTGCCTCTGAAATGCTTGTCACAAAATCCCCTGTATCAGCAGAAACTATACAATCGCAAGATATTACGGTGACGTCGGAAATGATAGTGTCTCAGAACGTTTCTACGTCTTCTCAAGAAGCTATTGTATCAACGAACGACGCCTCCATTTTAAACGACGAACAAGACAACGTAGCATCCATGCAAGAGGTGTACTCTTCCGAAGACGTTCCCATGAAATCGGAAGAGATGATCTTGGAGCATACAGTTGTTAACGAGGACACCGATTCGAGCGCGGTAGTGGGTAGTCAAAGCGAAGAAGTTAGTAACAACGATGACGCGGCATGTGCGCCAATTGTGGAACAGCCGAACGAAGCGATGACCAGTAGCATGTCGATAATGGACGAGACTGCTTTAGTTACGCCCGAGTCCAGTGTAAAAATGCCACCTGCGAAATATGCGAGCTTCGAAGTCTCAGATTCAAATGAGATGGAAATAGACACTTCGCAGGAATCGGAGAATATTAAGAAATTTAAGGAATTAGATTTTAATGAAAAATCTAATGACAAGGTACGCTCTCCCGTAGTTGAAGAAGAAGCGGCGACATCGAACGAAGTGGAGGCCGCTGACGGAACGGCAGAAATTTTGCCTGCCGAGTCATTGAATCGTTTAGGTGAACAGAGTATGGAGGTAGACGAGGCTATTGATTCTAAAGTTTATCCTACAGGCGCAATGAAAGAGCCGAAAGACTGCCAAACGGACGAGCCCTCGTCTCAAGGAGAATCAGATCTGGTTGAAAGGAACTTGGAGCTACATTTCGAGGATACGAATCCCGAGACTAGTCATGAAACGCCATCACAGTCGTACGAACAGTTTGGAATAGCAGTGACTACCGATTCCACCGATTTACCTAGTCAGTCTGCTACAAAATCAGAAAACTCGAGAGAGCCCTCCCAATCGATAACTTACGAGCCCATGGAGACGGACGAAGAAGCGATTGTTACGGAGCCGCCGACTCAGTCGTTCGAGCATTCGAAGATGAACGAAGCCTCTCAGTCGTATGAGACTTCCGCAGAGGAGAGCACTAACGCGCCTACCCAGTCATTTAACGAGCTCATGCAGAGTCAGGAAGAGAGGGTGGGCATTGACGAGTCGATCGATGATCAAACGTTCCCAACGCAGAGCTACGAAGTTGGTAAAGCAGAGAATATTTCAGAAAACCTAGAGACTGACACTGAAATCAGCCAGGAGGGGAACATGCCGTCTCAATCCAACGATATCGGTGCGGACGGGATCGGCACGTCCTCCGTTTCTACTAACAATTCCGGGCTGAACGAGGACGAGACCGCGAGCTCGTCCTACGTCCCCGAAACGCCCGAGACTCAAGAAAGAGATCCAGATCAAGAAAGCGCGATAAGTACGTCGTCTTGCGAGATACCCCCTTGCGCAGAATTAAACATCGCGTCCTCCAGCGCGGAGCATACAAGTATCCATGACAATGGAGTACCTGAGATACCCACATCTTCGTATAATCTGAATCCTGACATTACTTCGACTCACGTGGATTCTGTGCCGACCTCCAGTTACGAGGAGCAGAATGTATCGACTTCCTACGAAGTGCCAATTTCGATGCCCGGCCTAGAAGAGGCCCCGTCTCAGAATTTCGTCACCGAGAGCACAGATCACAGGAACGAGCCCTCCAGTTACTATGCTCATCACCAGGAAGTGACGGCGAGCTATTATGAATCTGTAGGCCAGGAGACAAATTCTAGGTTGGACGAAGATCCGCAGGAGGAGGTCACGCCGGGCTACTACGAGGGCAATCCACAGGAAGCGAGTCAGAGCTACTTTGCTCCAGAGGAAGCCACACCGAGTTACTCGAGCCACAACGTCTCGCCCAGTTATTATGACCACAGACCAGAGGGCGAGGCGAGTCAAAGCTATTATTCTGCCGACGACATAGAAAAAACAGAGCAGTCCTCCTCCTCCCAAAACATAGAGGCGTCCCAAAGCTTTTATCAAGAACAATCGGACGAATTGAAGTTGAGGCAGCAAGGGGAAGCTACTCCGACATACACAGAAAGGTACCCTGTTGATTATACATTGGAGAATTCACCGATAGAAAGGCATGATCTTGTAGAAAGTTCTGTACCAGCCACTAGGCCTACAGAGAGGTAATACATTATGATGGGAAATAGCACTTTGCTATGGGGAGAGTCCTTGTTTTCATAGACTATTTGGACATTGCAGCCATTGATAGATAAACTCGAGTCTATTTTGAAATGTAAATATAATATTAAGATGATAAGCAATTAGCTGTAAGGTTAAAATTAGATTCTTACTATAATTTATATATAAATAAATAAATAAATATATATATATATATATATATATCTAAATGTATGTATGTATATGTATATATACATGTTGATACAATATGTTTGTGTGTGTGCATATATACATATACGTATATATATATATATATATATATATATATATATATATATATATATCGACACGGATACAATCCGTATATATAATTTTGACATGTAAGCAATGTAATTATGAAGGAGAAATATGATTTCACTGCAGAGACACTATGATCTTATTGTATTCATCTCGTTTTAACATATTGGAGTAACATTGACACTTCAATTGTAACATGTCCATAACATGTTTTTACTTTTCTTTCAACCGGGCATGTTGATACTTTGGCATATAAAAAAATTCATTATTGTTACACGTTTTTAAATACCATGCACATGAAGTGGGTATACTGTAAAGATTTTCTATGGATCATTGGAGTAGTAGTAAGATCTGTATTTCATTATGTAATTGGTACGTGAGACACACATTTACGATATTAATGGTACATATGGCAGTCAGGTGAAGCGAATAAACATAAAATAATTGTAGAATATTTATATGTTGTCACGGGTTTATATTAAGTGTAATCAGAATCATTGGACTTTACTACTACTCCGCAGTGTCGAGTCATAACGAGCGACTTTTTCGTCTGACACCCGAAGAACATGAGCTCGAGTGATTGTATAAAAATAAATGCACAATATATCTTCAATAAAGTACCAGCAATGTACGCCCCTAAAATATATTTGTAAAATACAAGTAAAGACTTTGGGCTATCAATCGAAGACTTAATTTTTCAGATAAGTTTTTCTCCACTGTCCTTCCAATTCGCTCGATGGGCTGCCTGCTGATAGAAATTTTTAATGTTGCAAACTAATCAGGGGCGCGAATGGTTGAGCGGACGAAGGATTCGTGGTAATAGAGGTTTACTTTGTAGGAAGTAGAGTTTACATTTATGAGAAATAAAGAAGCCTATTATTTCAAACTATAATGATGTGTAACCTGTGTGTTGATGAAATGTAAAGGATAAAGAGGAATGATTAGGTAATCTGTCATGCTTAGATCAACTTTTGTAATTACAGGGGGGCAGTAATTTTAAATTAAACTATAATGAACTATGATGATTGTTATATAAGTGAATCATGTGGGCTACTATAAATGAAATTTTAATTCTGTAAAATATTTGAATAGGTATTACATTGAGCAGATCTGCGTAATGCATGAATGAAATAATATGCATTTTAATGATTTAATACTGTAATTTCAAGCGAATTATTCGTAGGTCTCAAACAGGACAGATCTACCAACATATCCTAATAGAAATGATTATATTATATTCTTTATAAACTCATGTTATCAAAAATAAAAATGTTTTTATTTCTCGTGGCGTTTTCAATTGTGGTCACGTGTGTATATATTATGTTATTGTCTGGGGAAAAAAGTTATTAAATGTCGCACTAAAAATGGAACACTTGATAAAATGTCTCTGGGTAAATATAGCCAGATGAATTTTCGAAAATGGACTGAATTGTTAATATTCTTTAATTGCTCCTCGAATTTAATTAATATATACATATTTATGCGTGTATAAATTTATGTATGCCGCATGCGTACCTACGTAAATATACACGCATATATATATCTTCCACTCGAAAGAGTTATATTATAAAAATTCTGTACCTACGAATAGTATGTAATACTGTGAGACGGGGGAAAATATAATTACATTTTCTATTAAAACTTTCTGGTACAATCGTAAGTTGGATATGCTTTGTCGAAGTAATAAAATATAAGTGGCATAAAGTGATACGAAATAAAACAGCTGCGTTTCTTATATCAATAACAATTTGATATTTTCATCACTAACAATATTATCTTTTTATTTCTACAGTGTGCACCACATACACGATTGTAACTAAGAGATAAAATAAATATATGAATATTTACGTAACAGATTACATGTAAAATGAATAAGTTTTTGGTTGTTATTATTTGGATATATCCCGTGACAACAAACTCATAAATGTGTAAAAAAACAACTAATATTTAATCTGTTTTGATAATTAAAGAGCTTGCAAGTAATACGAACGAAGAACTTGTATTTTACAATCTTTTTCGTACGGACTATACTCTTAAGAAAGATTGTTAGAAACTGATTATGTATACCTTATCGCTACGCGCTTTTGTTTTCATGTGCTATTTACAAGCGTAAAAAAACTGCGAGTATTTGTCATTATCAAAGATTTATTACCTAAAATAATCCCAAAATACAATAAATTATGTTACATTTATAGATGAATGGTCATTTATATACAATATAGTAATATCTGCAATAGTTATAAAGGAACACAGTCTTTACGATCGTTATCTCGATTTCATTTGCTTTTATTTCCGCCAATACTGTGCGAACTTGTGCAACTGTTCCACTAACGCTGCCATTACGGCTGTTACTGATAAGTCTAAAAGATTGTGCACATAATGTACTGCTTCTTCGTCGCTCAAATCCAATCGTAGCTTATCTTGAACTTTCTTCACAGCTTTATCTGGCTCTAACGCTATGTCCGGCACGCTGGCGTCAACCATTAACGAGAACAAATTCAATATTAAATTCGCATGCCTGCGTAAGTGGAGAAACGCGGTGTAACACTGCTTTCGAAATTCATGATAATGCTCGGACCCTACGCCCCCCATAGCTTCCACCATTTCTTTGCTCAATTTCATTGGCGGTGGCAAGGGCTTCGGATCTCTGCCCAGAATGTAACCGAAGTCTATATGGAAGAGTTTGCCTGTAATCAAGTTCAACAAAAATCCTCTATTGGTAAATTTCTTATGGCCGAGATAATGCGGGGAATTTATGAGCAAATTTACCTGATGTTGTCAAGAGCAAATTATCTAAATGTCGGTCACCAACACCAAGTACATACGTAATGATACAGTAGCCAGCTGAAATTTTGTGGTTTTACGTAATTCACATTCACACGAATCGTTGTCTCGAGAGGATATAATTATTCTTACCACAGCTTCGAACATAAGTATCCATAACTTCAGGTACAACACCGTAAGGCCCGTTCTCGGAAGGATGATGCTTTCGAAAAAAGCTTAATATGGAACCCTCGCTGGCCAGAACCTCCGCGACCGTAGTGGATTCGATGAATTGTAGAAAACCATGCCTTTTACTTGTTGCGAGCACCCTGGGAATTAATTAAATTGCACGTTATATAACATAATCTATCGTGCTTATCGGTGTTAAAAATTTTCACCTGTAAGGAGTGAGTTTCAAGTCCAAATTTTCTCTTCTCAATAATTTATCCATAAGTGCTATCGTTTGTAAAATTAGCTGGTCCTGCCTTAGGTCGTCGCCGTGTTTGAAAATTACAATATACTCGCTGTTGTCTGTCGTCAAGAAAGTTAATTTCGATGGCATAAGAGCCGATTTGAAGAGACTCGCCCTAGAAGCAATGAGCTGGAATCATTGTGGCACAAATATTCTTGGATATGTAACAGAGATGTTACTCATACTTATCGGGGATAATTCCTTTGATACAAATTTCTGGATCTAAGGGGAAAGGTATCGGCTCGAAGTTGGAGAAATTGATTTTGAATGCTGGATCTGGATCGGCCAACAACGCTCTGAGCCTGTCAGTCTTCTTTTTACGGTTAGCGCTTTCCCTCGCCACTGCTTTCACGAGCGCTACTAATTGGTCGATAAATATCTTCTGCCGCAAGAGAAATGCTCTTCTTTTCTGCCAGACTGCGTTCCCTTGAGCCAGCATCGTGGAAAACATTGACATCACGGTGATGTACATTTCCTTCACTCGTGTATCTTGCTTCGCGCTCATAGCTGGGTCATTCTGATCCTCGCACTCGATAGAAAGATACCAGTAGAAATAGTTGGCCAATGTTGTGTTTTGACATGCACGAGTGATCAGGAACGATGTTAAATCCATGTGGGTGTCTTGTTTTACCGACAATTGTCCGCTTTCGGATTCAATGGACTGCAAGTCACGCGTGCTATTTGTAATAAATTAGTAATTCGATGCGTTTGCCAGAAGATTACTTACATTCGTTACGGGAGTAGATGAAGAATCGTTGACCTGTACGTCTCTATCTACTTTCTCAACCTTTTCCATTTCCTTTTCCTTCATTAATATTTGATGAGCTCTTTTGATGCTTTCGAAATCCTCGTACTTTAACGCTTGCACCAACTGCAATAGGTATAGCATTAAGTCATCGTCTGGCGCTTGATTTAGTCGAGCTATCGCGTATCTTCTGACGGCTGGATGTGTAAACGCTGGGCCAAGTAACTCCAATGCATCCACGGGATCGGGCGGCGCCCACAATGCTAACATTTCTAAAGCCTGTCGCTCCTCTCCGGCAACTTTCCAGTTCACGCACTTCACAAATTTTGTTAAAGCCTTTTTTTGACTTGACAAATAAAACCTGTACTTCCAAATCAGATCTTGTTCCTCTGTGGATAGTACCGTGGTTGGTGCATAACTTAATATTGTATTCAAAGCGTCTCGCACGCTTGACGTTGGTTTCAGCTCTCGTGTATGGCCTCCACTACGTAAACTACGAGCCAATTTGTGGTGCTTCGCTTCCACAAGATTTTCCTAACGATAGAAATGCATTTATGAAATATGACAATGCGTGTACTTTGTCTCACTTTTGTTTATAGTAGAATTTTTAAAATAGTACCGAATCGAATTTCTGTTTTATATTTCACTCACTTGTAGAATCTCGTAATCAGGTAGAGTCACAACGTCTGGTTGGGACCTGTGTTGAACAACTTCGTCTCCATCTTTTTCGTAATAAACTATGGAATACTAGAATATATAAACGAGCAAAGAATAAGAATATAAACAGCAGTAATTCTAAAATGAATGAACATATTAAACGGCAAAGTTTTCCATACCAGTATACCATCCATAGTCACTTCTGGAAACTCAATCATTAAATACAGATACTCAGATGCTCTCTTCTCTCTTTCATTAATTAATTCGATCTCCCTGAACGTTAATCTATCCAGCCAATCGACTTTGTTCATCTGACCATTCCTATGCTTCTTCACAAGTTTCGCCAACCGCTGCATCTGTTCCTTTCCGTGATCCCTAGTCTTGCCAGGAGTATTGGTAAGCGCGCTACCATCTGCTACCACTCCGGGCCACACTCTGAGATCTAGCATTCCTTGACGAAATACTCCGTGCTTCCCGAATAAAGATATCGTGGTGCCGCCAACTGGCAGCTGCCTGCCAGGTCCGGCACAGTCGTATAAGCTTATGCATAACTGAGCATCTCGCGGCAAGTCGGAATAAGAAATAGGAAGCGTCACCCATTGATTCCAACTGTAATGATTAAAGAAATGTAATCCGACGATAGGGATCGATTACAATGAATCAGAATCGTGCGTACTTCCAACGCGACGTGAAGTGTTTGTAAGCTGTGTGAACAGGTAAAGCTAACGGCCTTCCACCAGCCCAGACTTGCAACGATGCAGCTAGATCCCCGCGACTGCCGTTCGCTCCATATAGGCCGGAGTATTTTAACATAGGATCGATGAGCAATTTGTCATATTCCGGTCTGTGCCTTTTACCTTCTAATGTTCCTCTGCAAGAAGCATGTAAAAAATTACAGTAACTTTCACTGAGACGAGTCTGCGGATTATTCTAGTTAACAGAACTTGTGTAAAGTATTTTGCGATTTAATATTCAATTGTCTGTGTTTTATCCGGATTACATATCATAATCGGATCGTTTTGTCTTTAACTGTCACTGGTCCACCTGTTTCCGACGGAGAGATACATTACATAAATAGTATTTTATTATGGTAACCTGAGACCAGCTGATAGTGACGTTCGTTGTGTTTAACACATTTACAATTAAATCTTACATTTTAATTTGTATTCTTGTGTCCAAAGAAGAACTGTACACATAGAAAAATTTATCATTAATATCTTCCATGATTTGTTTAGAAAATAAACTCAACACATCTCTTTACTGTACACTTGCCATCAATCTACCGCATCTACTGTGCTTAAGTGCATCGTCGCGCCTACAGAGGTCAGTGATTTCATTCCCAAATCCCCACTATTTGAATGCGAAGAAGGCGCACTTTTTAAAGCGATGTATTTATTGACATCTCGCACTTCGCAGGTGTCATTGGTTCTATGGAATAGACCAGGCGTGTACAGCTGAATGCCCGCCGGGCAAAATTTTTCGGGCGCGTGCGGAAAGAGCATCGAAAATCACTAAGCCACGCCTTCATGAACAACAGTGCCGTGAGTGCCGTGGTGGGGAGTGTTCGTGAGTGAAGTGTGCCGCTGAACGTCAGCAACACACCTTACAATTTACACGCATACTACAACAGCTATTGGCCACAGGGTGGGGGAACTGCTCACGGCGTCGCTCTTCGCAATGCTCACGAGCAATCGAGAGCGCTCTTGCCCGCCACAGCCTTGCTGTGCAGGCCTGGAATAGACCTTTAACTGGAATTAAACGGAATTCCCGGAGTATCGGGGAGTGTAGTTCCTCTGACAAAGTCGGTGACCTTAGTAACTACTTTCATTTTTGTTGGCAATTTCAAAGATTGGGTGCATACAGTGCCGGTGGCAGGTACGGGCGACCGCCCGCGGCGCCAATTCCCGAGGGCGCGTCAATAAAAAAATCGTTGTTTAATTTAGTTATTTTCTTGCTTTATTTGTTTAGTATTTCTGTTATTATTCAAATACAAAACGATGAATTACGAAAGTAACCATAGCAACGAAAGCAACCTCTCCTTACATTCAACCCTTGTCGCGTGGATCAACGTGGAACATATAGTAAAACACTATTTTAATCCACTGAGTGGTGCTACCGAGCGTCGCGCTCGAAAACAATAAAAAAATATAGTTTTGCAAATTTTTGCAGATCGACCGATTGATTTAAATAAACTAGAAAGTCTCTACTTTCCGTACATTCAACCCTTGTCGCGTGGATCGACGTGGAACATATTGTAAAACACTATTTTAATACCGATGCAGAGAAAACTGATTTCAAAAACCAGGTTTTATAACTTAAAAACTCAGAAATTACAGGCATAGATACATTATTATAATTGTTAATTATATTTAAAGTACAATACAGTCGTTTTGTCCTTTTTCCTTTATTGAATTAGTCATATTTTTATTTTATTGATATTTTTAGTGAAATAATAAACTGTAATACGAATCAGGTATGTTTTCTAACAATTTGGACCCCATATGAACCCAAGCCCGCGAAAAAATAATTTTGTCCAGCTAGCATGTAGTATACTCGAACCACTGTGCGACGTTTTTAACAGAAGATGTTCTTCTTGTAAAAGTTTTATCTCACGAAGCTTAACGAACAATGCCTCACCGGATTTCTTTTTTACTTGCTACTATTTTACTAATGGTTATATCCATTTGTAAACGGCTTAGCGTAATATACAAGATAAATTTCAAAGTAATATGGTGATAGCTTCGATGATAATAGTAACGATACCAGGTGAAATAATAACAATAACGTATTTTCCATTACAAGAGCTTAATGTCTTAAAAGATGGTTGAATTTCGAGGGGTCTGTTTTAAAATTATATACGTTGTGTTCACAAAGAAAAAAAGGGTTGTCTCCTATTCAATTCGGATTCTCCAGATTTTGTTGCTGATTCTGATTCTGCTGCTGCTGATTCTGATTCTGCTGCTGATTATTCTGCTTCTGCTGCTGCTTCTGCTTCAGTTCCAGCTGCTCCTGCTGCTGCTGTTGCAGCAGCTCCAGCTGTTTCTGTTGCTGCTGTTGCGTCAGCAGCTCCAGCTGTTTCTGTTGCTGCTGTTGCGTCAGCGGCTCCAGGCGTTCCTGTTGCTGCGTTAGCAGCTCCACCCACTCCTGCCGCTGCAGCTGCTTCAGTAGCTCCAGCTGCTCGTGCTGCTGTTGCTGCTGCTTCAGCGTCAGCTCCCGCTGGTTCTGCTGCTGTTGCTTCCGAAGCAGATTCCTCTGCTCCTCCTGCTGCTGCGGCTCTTGCTGCTGCTCCAGCTCTAGCTGCTGCCGCTCTTGCTGCTGCTCCAGCTCTAGCTGCTGTAGCTCCAACTGCTGGAGCTCCAGCTGCTGCTTATGCTGCTGCTTCAGTAGCTCCAGCTGCTGCTGCTGCTGCGGCAGCTCCAGCTGATTCACTTTACACTCCAGCAGCATCCGCTCCTGCTGCTGCGTCTGCTTCAGCTCGTGCTGCTCCTGCTGCTGCTTCTGCTTCAGCTCGTGCTGCTTCTGATCTTGCTCCCGCTGCTTCTGATCTTGCTCCCGCTGCAGCAGTCTTCGCCCGAATACGTCCTGGAACTTTTCAATAGGTTCCATTTAAAACAATGACTGCGGAACTTTTTCAAAAATGCTCTCACATTATAAGTTCTCAGAAGAACCGATAAAATAAAAGTTGTTGAAAATAATGGTTCTAGTTGGAATGGAACTTATAAATTATAAGAATAAAAATTTCTCTATAACAGGAACAGATATTTTGTTCACCGATATTAAAAACGTTCTCAATCGTTGTAACAAATACTAAATACTATTCAATGTATTGTAATGCAATAACAGATCAACTAACCAACGATGATGGTCAAGAAACAAAATATTTATGATGTGAAATTCTCCACATAATTATGATCTGCATCTGCAAACAATTTCAATATAAGAAAACCGTCCATTCACACTGTTAGAAGTATTAGATTCAAAAGAATTCCGAGTAATTGTGGAACCAATTATTCGAGAGTCCGCTCAAAATCTGTATACAATTACTCTGATTGTGAATGATTTTCAGATGACGAGATTTCTAAGTACTCCTGATTATTTATTTGCACACTTTTAGGCATCTCGTTTCAAATATGGGATTTATTAAACCTATTATTGACGTTCCAATACGATGGAATTCTACAACTGCAATATTTTTAGATCCACGGATTTCAAAGTGTTTATATACGATAATGTATTATAGCTATAATACTATGACGCTGAATTGCAAAACATAAATAGTATAATAATACGTAGATGTATATTCGTATATTCTATTACTGAAATATAAATATTATATATTATATTAGAGATTTTTTATGTATTTCGGTTCATGTAAGTTATAAAAAAATGTTATTTAGGTATTATTCTTGACAAGTTCTCTTTTCTGTTCAATACTTCTTATGAAACCATTAATTACTTATGTTATGATTTTCATACCCTTTATTAAATAAACACATGAAGAATATGATAGTATATTGTTAAATAAAACTAGTACCTAATAGTTGATTACTTTTCTTTATCTTTTGAAAACTTTTTTAATAAATGTTCTAATGTAACTTGTTTCCATGGAACTTTTATTATATAGGTTTTAAAATATCTGTTCCATGAGAACACTTTTTAAAGAAGCTCCTGAAGGTAGCATTTGTTTCAATAAAAATTCCACAGGAACAGATATTTTCTTAATCGAAACAAATAAGTTCTAACAGAATTTTTTAAAAACGAGGGTTCGAGACCTTTTTCGATCCCTGGTTTTATTTTAGCAGCTTGTCGTATTTCATCAGCTCTACCTTGCTTACCCTCTGGTTCAGCTTCATCTGCGGCTGCTGCCACAGTTCCAGCTGCATCTCCAGCAGCAGCTCCAGCCGCAGCTCCAGCCGCTGCTCCAGCAGCTCCTGCTTCTGCTCCCGCACCTCCAGCTGCTGCTCCAGCAGCTCCGCTTCATCTTTGTTCTTTCTTATTTCCGCTTGCAGTGCGCAGACCACCGAGTCATTGTTTACGTTCATGCTGACCTAAGCCAAAAAGCAAAAAAAATGAAAACTATGAGAAATGAATTTGTTTATTACTTACAAACATACTTAAACTATTCATCTATAAAGTACTGTGACGAATTTTTGGAAAATTATAATAAAAATCAACTTTATAGTGAAAAAGCAAAACCCTTGGTGTTCGGGATTACCCGACTGCCGTGGGCTAATCTCGAATAGAGCGCTAAATATCGCAGAAATCGCATAGATAGCGCGATTTCAATGGTCAACCTATAAAAAACGTTGCTGCAATCTATACCTAATGTATTTTTCAAATTCCTCTTCTTGTGCGTTAGAAAAAAATTGCAATTGATCGGAATATCGAAAAAAAATAGTAAGTGCCGTTTTTTAAACTTTTTTTTGAGCCTGTAATGAATATTTAAAACTCCCTTTTGTAGATTTAAGTAAGTTTTATACATGCTGAAAATTTCATCAAAATCGACTAACGTTGCTCTGAGCTACAAACGCTTAAAGATCGCAGAATAGAGTCGAAAATCGCAAAATTCCCGAAATCAGCGATTTAAAAATTTACCTTTACTATTATTTTCGATATTTCGACCAATTGCAATTTTTTTTCAAAACGACGGAACACGTCACTTAGCAAACTGATCCTTCTATCTTCTAAAAAAAAACTCAAGTCGTTTGGATCAATTCTAAAAAATTTATGCGATTATAAAAAGTGTAAACTTTCTTTCGTCCGTCACTGTATAAGTCAACATAAATATTGTTAAGAGAGCGGACCGTGGTAAAGTGATTAAAATAAATCGGTAAGGTGTACCCTTTTATGCATAATTACTTCTGTATCTTTTGAACGCATTAATTGCTAAAGGTAAAATTTTATATTTGGGGTCGGTCCACACCCTTCGTTAATACCCACCAAGTTTCATCTCGATCGGCCACCGGTTGGGGCTAGACCAGTGCGTGGGGCGCGGAAAGCACGACAGCGAACCGATGTAACTTCGGCGATGCCAAAAACGAGACTGTGGTTGCAAAATTTCAAAAATAAAAAATAGGGGGACAAAAGAACTCCCGGATAGGAAGGCCTGTACCAACTTCCAAAAAAATTTCCAGAAAAAATGAACAATTTTTTATTAATATTTCGGAAACTAATAAATACCCGAAGCTACAATTTTAGATTTAGGGTTCACATTCCCTCCTCCCCCCAAACCTCATCTCGATCAGCCACCGGTCCCTTTCGGAAGTATATCCTTAGTTTCTTTTGGCTGACGGTTTTCGTGCAACGCGTATACGTATTATGTTAACGATAATTTTATCGAAGAATCAGAAGAAAAATCTTACCTTATCGGTTCCGACTGATCCATGAGACGATACTACGATATCCATGTCATACGTGAACAAATTTTATTGAATTTGGTCTTACTCGAAAGTTTATATGCGGTTTACATAAGAAAAGTGCGTTTAAATTTAGGAAATATTGCAGGCGTGATGAGATATTAATGAAATAAGATTCAGGTAAAGTTGAAACAGCCGGGTTACGAGTAAAGATACACGGCAGCGACAGTCGACATATATACAGGATGCGAAACATGTACTTGGCGTCGAGACACTACCGCGTCTCTAGATATTAAAACAGATTTTTCGTCGGTTAAATTATGCACGATGTTCAGTTTTCGAATTCATTACGTAGTATTTCGTACGAGTGCTTGAAGCATTAGTAGTGAAAGTATAGAAAACGTTCGGTGCAGGGAAGCACTTACCTTCACTCTTACAATGTTGCACGATTATTAAATGATCAGTAAGGATAGGATTCAGCGCTTAAGCGATTACGGTGATTAAGCGCAGTGAATGGAAGGGTTATCTGCGCTTATCTGAACACTTATCTGCGCGGTGGTTATGTGTGCGTGACTGACTACTTGATATAAATTCAAACATATTGATATATTTATTAAAGCATGATACAGAAATTAAACAAATAATTCAATTTATCACACAGCAGAATATAATGAATATTCCAAGTTGAAACAATTTTTTGGAAGTATTTGAAGCATTCGTAGAGTACCGTAAAATGGGGGAACATTGGCCAGCCAGGTGCAAAAACAATATTGCCGCCCTTATTAATTTAATATTCTTTAATTAAAAATTTGATACGCAGTGTTTTCTTGTATATCTATATACACATAATTTTAAACAGTCATCACGCAAAAGAGTTTCAATTATTATTCTTATTAGTCAAAACTTTACATATAATAAATGGCCTGCGGCCGCCCCTAGGTTTGGCTGCCCAGGTGCGGGGGCCCCTTCTGCAACCCCGCCAGAAACGGTCCTGCACGTATATGTAGGCATGGGCCACCGGTACTCTGCTTGATGCGACACACATCATAAGATTACCATAATTTATTAATCATTTTTTAATTAGTTATTATAGGAAGTGTTCAAAATGATAAATGAAAGTGTATCTCTGCACACAGAGTATCCCGGGTATACAGTTGAAAAATTTGAAAAAGTTGAAAAAGTTAATATAAACCCATGTCCGCAAATAATTGATTAGGGAATTATAAGATAGCAGAGATTCATTACATCATAAATGAAGTTGTACAATGCTTTTCCGTTGTATGGGTCTGTAGAATTGCTGATTGATAAACAAATGAAGAAATTTTTATTTGCGTTTTAAAAATGCTGTATTAATTTGACATGTAATTTGACTCTTTCGTGTAAGATTTTTCAAATCTTCTCTCTTAACAGTAATTACATTCGAATCATTAGATTCGCGTATCGAAGGCATTAATTTGATATAATAACTAACAATGCCAATCATTGTTGGTACTACCTGCTCACAATAATATCGCAGAAATGTTCCTAAAACGAATGCCAATTATATGAAACGGGCCACTAACCGCCGCGCATATGTATGTGTTGGAAATGAGCTGACCATACAAGGTACTCGTAGATAGAGTGACATGCATGTGTCTGTCTTAAAATCAGAAAATTAAATCGATACAACATTTGCTCGCGATTTTTACAATTCCGATTAATAATTCGAGTCGAGTAGAGTCACCGCGAAAAATTTGAAAAGGTTCCAAGTGCAACGAGTCTTCGTAGCAATCTTGTAGTTTAGCAAGCTCCTTTTTGATCGCGTGTAACGCGATCGTAGAGTCCCCGCTTTTTTCACGTCTATCTACATATTTTGCAGAGCACCGTGGCTCTTACTTAGAGTAATTTTACCGCGAAATAATTAACGCGTCTGGAAAGTGGTTGGCGCAAACGAAAACGCGGGTCATGCGGGTACAAATTAAAAGTAGGAAGGACCAGGACCAAACCGCTGTGGACCAGGCGGTTTAAGAGTCCCTGAAGCACGGAAGGTGTGGGGAGAGTGAGGCCCGAACTGACAACGGGAAGCAGCGATATTTGTGCTACGGATTTTTCCACTATCGCTTCGGTTCTTCAATGCCAAAATATCTTTTTTTATTAATATTTTGGAAACTGTTGAATGTTGAATATATATATAAGATTCATCAAAATCTGTAGCACATATATCGCGGCTTTCCCTTGTGATGGGACACAAGTATCGTGATTATATATTATAATACCAAATTTGAAATGATTCGGATAATATTTGTAGAAGTTATGAAACATTTATTGCAAACATGTACTGAAACAGGGTCACAAAAGTATTCGAACGGCATTCTAAAATAATTGAAAAACTAGTGCACAACGTCTGAAAAGCGTAATTGGAGCCAAAGGTAGCCTAAATGAATATTAATCTAAAATATGCTGCATATAATTAATGCGGTTCGAATATTTTTGTGACTCTGTTGCAGTACATCTTTGCAATAAATGTTTCATAACTTCTACAAATATTATCCGATTCATTTCAAATTTGGTATATACAATTTCGATACTAACGTCTTATAGTAGTTACAACATTAATTTTAGAACTTTAGTCTAACATGTATATTTTTATTGTTTACAGTTTTAATAGCGAGCGTTCGAATACTCTCGTGGCTCACTGTATACAGAATAAATATTCATTTTATGTACCAATGCTAACACAGTATGGGTATCGCGACATTCTCGAATGTATCGCGAAACTTGTAAAAAGTTTTGCAATAAGAAAGTGTATATCACGCATGTAATTTTCGAATATATACTTTCTAAGCCATCTGTGTTAAGTTTCACAAGCTTAATTAAAGTACACTCCTGTATGTAGATGCTAGATATTTTATAAACGAAGGAAATGTATCACGCGTAATATTTCTATTTTACTGTTAGCAGAACGTGTGTGTAGAAACGACTTTTGTTATGACTCAACGATGCTACCGTTGGAAGTCACCTCTGTTTACACGGCTCGGTGACGATATCCCAACACTTCGAAAAAACGTACGCGTGTATTGCCTCGCGAGTCCTGCCGCCTGCCTGCTCTCCCCCCACCACAGTTAATATTCGCCGTGGTACAGCGATGGGCGGCGGGGGTCATTCGTTCCGTAGACGTCGTTCAGTCAAGACACTTCGATAGCTAGCTGCGTATTTAAATGGTACGCGTACATTATCTACCTCATCCACTTACATACAGTCATTATTTGTCTTCCTCTTTACTCTCTATCGTCACTTGCTGCTCCTGTTAATACAGTTTCGTCCCGAAATTGATTAAATATCGCGAGAAAACCGTTAGATTTTCGTCGCGTATTCCCTTCGTTGAATAACCGATATTTCTGCACATTTAGTGCACACATATCGTGTCTCGGTATTCAATTACATCCTTTTCCGGGCATATTTCAAGTTTATTTGTTGTTTAATTGCCTTACGAATGTTTTAATGCTTTTCTTTCAAACTTGTTGCATCGTTCGGTTACAGGCGTTGAGGCGGGAGTCGAAAGCCAAGGGCAGGCAACGCCATGACACTTGCTGGTTAATTTGAACGGTGCTTGGATGGCGTCTGGTTTCATTCCTTGGAAAAATGAGATGGCAATACGTGTGGACCACACGGTGTGGTAAACGTATTATTCTTGTTATTTTATTGAATCAATACCCGGCTTTAGACGGACAGTTTTTCTCACAGTTTTGGAGCGTACACTCTATCTAGGCGTGCGCTCCAAAACTGCACTTGTAAAGTCTCCAACGTGATAAAGGACTGGAGTGCAGGTCTAAACTTGTCCTGCCACGTTCAGACGTGATTGACGTGCCACGCGCCAGACCATTGTTGGTTGTGAGGTTGATGGGTAACTTTGCAGTCGGTTAATATTGGGATGAAATGAGAAAAGATTGAATTATGATAAATTGAATAATTTTAATCAGATTTGTTTAAAATTTTTAAAATGGCGTCGGTAGATGTTTACGAAATATTAGAATGATCGAATTCTATTGCATTTCGGTCGCGTTTACGTAAAATTCAACGATATTTCAATGATTTTTAAGAATCTAGCTCTATGAAGCTGTTATAATTGCATTTACCTTCGGTTTTGGATGCAAGTTTTGTTCTTTATGTACAGAAACTGCGTAGTTGATCAATGACATGCTATTGATGACATGAATAATTAACGAATTTTTATTTATTTATTTTTCAGAGATTGTGACCGCGTGCAATGCGGCCAAATAGAGTCAGTGCAAAGTTTTTCGTTTTGAGGAGCACAGTTGCTTATAGTAGAGCGTCGTTAACAATTTCGGGATACGCGAGGGTAGAGTCAGTGTTTTCTACGCAATTTGTATTCTTTCACGAGCGTCGCGGCTCTCATTTTCGAATCGCGAGACTAGAATCTTTCGGGCGCGTTGGTAGTCTACGTATTTCTTTTTTTTTTTTACTTTTGAAAGCGAAACTCGTTACCGGAAATTAGAGTCACTGCGTCAGCTGAAGATGAGATTCGTGCGCAGAATATTAATGGAAATATGTAAGTATCTATGTATTTCATTCAATTCCATTAAAGTAGAGTTCATTCTTCAAAATTTTAGAAAGAAATTTTTTTAAAAATTTTAAAAAATTAAGTTTTAGAATAGAATCACCAAGCAATTAAAAACTAACTAAACTTTTGTTAATTTTAATTTTTAATATTTAATTTTTTCTTTAAAATGTCTAAATGATAAAAAATTTCGTTAGTTTTGAATTGCTTCGCGATTCTTCATCAGAGTTCAAACAATCGTAATTGTGGAAACAAATTGTAATCGTGTTCTGTTCCTTCGTTCCAGTCTGGACGCAGCTCGATGACTTCCCTTGATCAGTAGCAGGGGTGTTGGCGTCTCCGTCACCGGGGCACAGCGAAATGTGAGTGCGCATGCATTATGGTTCCTCTGGCCACTCAATCATGTCGTAGGACGTTTGGTCCGAATCGACACGAGTGACCGGTTGTATACGTGCTTTGGCGAGCATAATGACCGCGGGTATGGTAACCATGCCCGTGAATTGTAACATTTTGGCTGTATATGTATTTATTAGACGAGGGCTAGGGTCTTCTTGTACACCGCGCCTTTTCAATAGAATCAAATTATAATCCAAATTTCCAAGATAAACGGTTCCTAATGGGAATGTTTATTGATTATACATTGATGTAGATATTTATTAAATAATGCACATAAAGGTGCATTGCAGCTCAGAAGGTATTGGTATGAATATCAATACGGCTGAATGCTAATTTTTATGTAGCGAAGAAGTTTGATACTCTCGGACTCCACAGCTACGATCATTTTTATTTAATATGTAGAGGAAAAATCGGATGCCCTCCGATTTCGTCATTGCGACGATTATAATGACTTGAATTTCTTTTATTTTTCTGATACTACGTGTTCAAAAGTAACTTGATTTCTAAATGATGATAATAGACATAAAAGTGTAATTCCTTTCTTATAAAGGTTACTCGTTTGCATACACAATAGAATAATTAATTTCCATGTGCAAGAAGACAATTGAGGGTGGGCAAATTTCAGATTCAAAGTAATTAGCATGAGAACATACTTTCTTGATTTATGAAATTTACTTTGAAGATGGAATCGCTCGTTTTAAATGCTTAAAGTAAATTTTTGATGATTTAGAATAATTTTCTTAAATAATTCTATTTTAGAGTCTTTTTTCTTGCAATCTAAAGTAGAGTCCTTTTTTATTTATCAAACTTTAAACTATTCACAAGTTGAAAGTCGAGTCACTTTCCTTAATACTATAAAATGAAAGAATACTAGCTAGACATTATACAGACTAATCATATTTTCTAGTTGAGGATTTTCAGGATATCTTTCCGTACCTATTGCCTTTTAACTCATCCACGTGCCCAGGCGCTACTTGGGTGGGTGAAAGCAATAGGGCACGATGACTTTCTTTACTAAATAATTACATTTTGGCGGCTGGCATTGCGTTAGTGTATCGTGCACGTCGCATTTTCCACCTGTGTGTGTTTGTGTGGTTAGGCGGTGGAATTTGTGTCGGTGAAAGATTCTCAACAAAGATCATGTTAACGAAACTATAACATTATATTATTATTCATGGTAATAACGATACCAATGTATCATATTCCTTGTTGCACACGACGTTCATTCTAGTAAATAATGTTGGAATATGAAACTTAATCAATCTCGTACAATTAAACGAGAAAGTAATAACGATTGATGTATGTACCTAATACGTACAGTGCGCATTATCAAGTAATCCATTGTTTGAAATAAAAAATAATTAATTTCTATGTAAATCATACTTACACGCAATGGTCACTGTCTTTGCCAGCCGATTTCAGTGAAACCTGGTACGTACTTGTTAGAGTGTGATTGTGGCCAAGCTCGGGTGACGGAGTCGTTCCGGGACGGTCTCTCTAGTGTAGGCTTTTGCACCCGGGCGGTGATGTTTGAGAATCGTGGAGTGGGTTGACTGATGATTGTGTTTGAGAGACTGTTTTGCCATTTTTTAAATATAGGTTTTGTTTAGGGTAGGTAACTTACCTTCTGGTACGAATGTCTGACTTAAATATAAGTAGGTAGGTCCGGGGCAGGTCGTCGTATTCTCTGCGTCGTATCGCATGTTCCCCCGCGCGATGACCTGCTTTCAGGAAATTTGTGAGAAAAGTCGACGACCAGACTAGCGCGAGTGGGGTATGCCCTCGCTTCTAGACTCGCTATGTCGACTTTTTGACGCCAGTGAGACATTGCACATTGTCGCTGGTCGCGGTCGGAACTTTCAGAAGGATGGACCCCCGACGCAAGAAGTGACCAAGGAGCCGAATATAGCCCGGCCAGAAAAAAGGCCACATCATGTGGGCTACGAAGAATGGTCCTGCATTCTCGGGTGCAGGGTCATTCTTCTAAGGTATTACTTTGCCATTATGCTCGCTGGTAGTTGTAGTAATAGTAGTAGTTTGGTTGGCCATAGGCTAACCCATCGACACCCCCTCTCCTGAAATGGAGCACACCGCGTTTTCAATTAGGGTTGCGAAGAAAATTACGGGGCCAGCTAGTGTTGCGACTAAATGTTGATTACGGTTTGAATTAGCGTTGCGAATCGACTATTCCCCGCGTTTGGTTCCAGCATATAGCGTTGCGAATGAATGTCGAGCGTGGCAGCTTGTAGTGTTCCGCAAAAAGAGTCGCGATTGTTTTTGAGATTGTTCTTGTATTTGGAATTGGAATTACTAGAGTTTGGTTCATTGCATTACGTTTGATTCATGACTGATCGCGATTTTTTAATTACTCGTCCTAGTTTGATACTTAACCCTCCGAGTACGGGACTTCGAGTACTGAGCCTGGGTCTTTGTAGACCCACACCGATTGTTCACAAATACATATTCACGGTGGCTCGAGACCCTCACCGATATAGTACTCAGGTAGGGATGGTCGCTCAAGCTCGAGATCCTCGCCGAAATACTACGGAGCATGGTGGAAGCAGTGATGCCAGATTCGGGACGGGAGCGCTCGAGAATTTCCCCCACCTCGCATGCACACTATGCACCAATCACGTGCGTGTAGATCACATACGCGACTCCTGCATAGTGTGCATGCGAGGTGGGGGAAATTCTCGAGCGCTCCCGTCCCGAATCTGGCATCACTGGGTGGAAGTGGGTTTTGGATTACGTTTGGATACTTGGACATATACGAAACGATAATAGGGTTGCGATTTGTGAATTATAAAAAAATTATGTTTATTCAACATTTATATTACCACATATATTACGTAAAAATGTGCGGCTTCCTGTAAAGTGGTTTTTACAGATATGTTTTTTACACGAATAGCATACAGTGCGATATTTGTTATTGTTCCCTCCATAGAAACAACATCTACCACCCTTGTGATCTGCTAGTTTTTTTACAATTTTTTTCCCATCGCTTCTATCTCGATTACAATATTTGCTTGTAGCCGTCCTTCTTCATTTTCAAATTTAGTAGCCCATCTATCAATATTTTTAGCAGTTAAATTTTTTGATAATTCTTGTAAAAATACCTTTCTCGACAACAACGATAACGATAATAACAATGATAATAGTAAAAACAAAAAAGGTAAGAAAAATACTAGACACAGGAAAAAACACGAGATAGCAGCGAAGCGTCGTTGTCGGCTATACAGTCGCGAATGCCCCAAGGCAACGCAGTCGCTTCGAGCTACCGACTCTTTAGGCCCCAACACAGTCCGCGGAAAAACCCCGTTTATGACTAACTAAATGACCGCTTGGCTGAGAATAATATTAACAGCTCTGTCACTGTGTGCGTGAGAGCTCTGAAACGGTGGGTCAGAATTGACCCGGGCTCAGAATACGGAGGGTTAATATTTTTTTGAGTTAGTGTTGCGATGATGACTGATCGCGTTTGTAATTAGAGTTGCGACCCCAATGCCCCGAAACTGTCCCGGGACATGTCCGAAGGCATGTTCCTGGGAAAAAGGAGTCCCGAGCAGCTGGCTTTGCTGCACATGGGACCCCACACAGCATTCAGGAAGGCTGCAGCGAATTAAAGTTAGAGTTGCGTATTGCGAGACACAGGTGCACTGAATTTTTATTAGTGTTGCGAAAAATGAAACCACCCACGTGGTGGTTCTCGGTAGCTTTTTGTATTTGTTAAAGTAATGTAGCTCCTTGGGAGCTTCTTCGTTTGCTATTCGGTATTTGTATGGAGTATAGTAGAATTTTCTGTAATGAAGCACCATCCGGGAATTTTGAAGTTGTTTGAGAAATTAGTGCTGCGAGTAGTCCAAAGTCCTAGTGACTATGCTCGGGAGTTGATTTTAGTCTATAATAAGTTAGCGTTGCGAAAGAAAGAAACGGTCCACTCACGGTTTTCTTGCATTAATAAGTGGACAATGATCAGCTGCCCTTCTGGCTACTGATCATTTTTTGTAGCAGCCCTAAGTGGCTGCACCATCCTCCTTCTTCTACCACCACCAATCCACCTTTGAATCGAGGGTTTGTCACTGGAAATATTGTTTTAAAAGTATAGTCATATCTTGCAGACAAATGTTTTCTATTTTTTTTAGAATATTTTTAAATTTGAAGTTCCAATTTTCATGGAAGGCATTTGGAAAATTTTATTTTGTGACTGAAAGAATGGCGATGAAAGGTGTGATTCATTATTTGTAATAGAAATTGCAGACTTCTGACATACCTCTATTCAATTAAAGTTCTAATTAGAGTCTTTGAAAAGTAGTAGTTGCTATTCCTCACTAGCGTTGCTGATTTTTGCACAGTAACTTCGTCAATCGTTATATATATTTATTTTCAGATTGATAAGAAATGTAGTTTTTATTTTTATAAATTTTCAACATTCGTTTTCATTGCTCAAAATTCACCCGCGACGAGCATATGACACAAAATTTCATTGCGTGATAGATCTATCCTATACTTCGTCGATGACCCTGTATCTAAATTCTCACCGCTATTATAACTTTCATTCCCACCGCTTGTAGCGCTGCACTCTTATTTCATGCTTAACCGTTCACGTTGGATGCGACACGGAAATGGTAATGTTGCTCTATTTAGAGTCCCAAAATCGAGGGAAACAAAACACAATAGGGTGAAAGGTCTATTCTACACCTGGTCTGTGGTCCTAGGATATGGTATAACACTTACCATTTTAGGGTCACAGGCAATGTTAACGATAAGATCTCGAAACGGATCGTAACGCTACACGTGGTAGGAAACAGAATTCAATGGCTATACCTCGTCTGTGGTGGTATCACATCACTGTTTTGGGATATAGGGGAACGTGGGGCAAGACGGACTAGCGGGGTAAGATGGGAAAGCATTGTTTATAAAAAATGGAAGGTACTACCGTATACACGTAAACATATTAGCGAGTTCGGTGCAAAAGAGCAGCCGTCTGAAAATAGCAGTGTTATAGACCACGCGTGTCACGAGTTACGATGAGATATTACATTTTTCTAATAACGATATAATTGTTCAGGAAGTTTGTAATAGTGTCACTTTACTTATGTTTATGTTCTTTAACTAAAACCGGTAAGTTAATTTTCCTTATTAGTTACTTTTTCATAAATTCTGAGTTTTCACTAAGAAATGGTTAAGGTTATTTTATAAAAAGCATGTGAAGTATTAAATACGTATTGGGGCAAGACGGGATCGGATGAGTGGGGCAAGATGGCACGTCGCAACTTGAATTCTTCCTTCAATATTTCACCAAGAGATATTATACCCATCCCCAAGATACAATGCAAAAAAAAGGGAAGGAGTAATCGACGTGGGAAAACAGTGATTTTAACTTCTTCACCATGCAAAAGAGAGTTACTTGATTAAAAAAAAGTAGCCGAAGAGAAAAAACACAACAAATTCAAAAAAACGAAAAAGGACTTCAGGAAAATCAAGACTAACGTCAATTAAAAAAAGAAAAAAGTATTTCTTCACATTCAAACTTGTTTATTTATGAAATGTGTCAGTAAGAAAACATGTTTCGTCTTGCCCCCACAGCAATCCCATTTTGCCCCGTATGCGGGGCATGATGGGAAAATTTAGTTACTTAAGAAAAAGATGTTTATTTCAGTTTTTGGTCCTTGTGATCTCCTTTCTGTTGCTGAAATTTGAAGATGAAAATATATTGATTCTAAAAATGCTTTAGTAAATGTTCCAAAATAATATATTTGATTTCCTCTACGTTTCTTCTTAGCTATACCGTCTTGCCCCACATTCCCCTATCAATAATCACGATAGTCACGTTTGTTACTATCTTTGCATTCTCAGTGTACATATGTATTATACTAAATGTTTGTTATCTGCCAAACATTGTAAGACTACATATGTAGTAACAGTGTCTTTGTTTAGTGTTTTCATAATGTGCACTTAAATATATTAAATTGTTAATTGAGGTAGTTTCAAATAAGACTCGGTCACGTGAAATAATACAGGTATTTATACAAAATTTACATTTACACATAGATGTATCATTTGGACAATAATTCAAACCATGATCGAGGGCTACGTGGTTCGTATGTACGTCCACAATTTTCCAAGCTTGTTCGGTGTACCTATCTGTGCAAGGTTTACTAATTATCAGAATACGCAATATCCTTGATGTGGCTATCAAATGCAAAGCTCTTCGTAATATTGTAACGGTATAGATAGTGCAATAGGCACCGTAATACGGGGAAGCATTAACACATCTTGTTGTTTAGGACTACGAACAGTATTCGTATTACTGTAAGCACTTTCGGATTGGGAAGGGACAGGGTTTGGTTGGTGATGTTCGTATCAACAGAATACTGTATCTGACTCTGGGTAGATATGGTTTGTCGTACAAAATTGTTTTGCACGTTACATAACATATAGGTTATGATTGATTCTACATTTACTCTGTTATCCAATTTCAAAGTGTGTCCTGCCGTCTGCCTTACACTAGTTACGACATTTATTCGTCACACGATAATTAGCGTAACTAAGTTACAACGGTAGTAAAGTCTCTTATCGTAACATAAAAATCTAGAATTCGTCACACGATAATTAGCGTAACTAATTTCCGAGATCGGGGGATGCTGCTATTTGTACCTTATGACGGATTACTGTTTCCTGTGCGCAATCAAATAGGTGTTACGAGTTCGAACGTCTCGCAGTGTGCTGTCTGTCTAATCGTTGAAACGAGGCATATTAAAAGTTCAACAGAGGTATCTGTATCATTCGCTGAACACAGCGCGCCCGTTTGGGTGAGAGGGAGACAGAACAGTACAGAATAGTAGAGCAGGCATGATGAAAACAGAAGAAGAGGATAAGGAATGGAGATGAAGCAAGATGAGCGTAAAGCAGCGGTTCCCAACTGCCACCGTATCGTATACTTCTAATTTAAAGCCCATTAAATGCTACGATTGTGTATAAATGCTCAAGCAATTCCTGTGAACGTCTATAAGCGTTTGGTAAATACGGTTAACAATTTTCACGAACGACGTAATTTTAACATCGAACTCTTCGCATCCGAAATGGTTAATTGTGCATTACTCGCGCTCGTGATGTTGGTGGATCTTTTTTTTATTATCATCCGAGTCCCAGCCCCGAATGAAGACTGCAGAAAAATAGTGCTATACCTGAAATATGACCGTACGATGTTTCCTTCGTCTTCGAAATGAATAGAATATATTGTCCATGGGTTTTTCATCTTGGGGCACCTCGTATGGAAGTGTTATAATCCCTCGAGTCACTTGCATTGGGAACCACTGACGCAAAGGGTTGAAGAACGAGATACAGAAAGCGTGAGAGGACGGAACAAAAGAAAAGACACGCGGGAGGAGGAAGAGGGAAAACAGTAGCGGAGTATGAAGAGGGAAATACTGTGACAGAGTTGGGAGTTGGTCGGCGTGGGGGGGTTGCATACGCAAGTATGAAGGAGAGGACGGACGTTATTAACACTATGCATCATATACCCAGTCCAGACGGGGGCGTAGCGAGGCTTTTTATTGCTCTGTAGATAAATCACGACGAAATACTGGAACTTGACGACTCTCCGCCGCACGCTTTATTCTGATTAAACTTCGGTAGATCCAGGCGGGAGGGTAATTCCGCTTTAAGATCCTCCAGAGTTTCTGTTTTGTTTGGCTCCTGCTGATGCCTGATCCTTGAACCCGATCGAAGAGTGCTATGGCCTCGTTCAGCATTCGTGAAGCTTCTGTTCTTGCTGTACAATGAGTCACAGAAAATTATTGACGGTGAGCGGAACGACGATGTACAAGATTGAATTAACAGACTAATGAAAACTGAGCTGTCAACAGAAACGAAACAGATAAAACGAATAAGAAGAACTATAAGATAATACGAATAATAAGAACAGGAATAAGAGAACTCGGGGGGTCAGCTTTTGCGACATTGGTAAAGCGGCTGGCCAGTAGCGCGGAAGACCCCCGAGGATCGTGGGTTCGAGTCTCGAGTCGCATCGCTCGAGGCCCACTTTTTCCGTGGCTCCCAAATATATAGGAATTGCGAAACCTATTCGTACACATGTTACGACGAAAGTGAATTCAATGTCTCTGGGGATCAGATGGGAACAGAACGAAGGGCGCGTGTTGAAAAAGGCTGCGCCAACAATTTTCTGACTCACTGTATGATGAAACACCGTGAAGTATAAGGAATTGGTATTCATTTAATTATTATTTGAGAATTCCAATGATTGATTATGCCGTGCCGGGATTGAGGGAACCTTTCGGTCCGCCGATGGAAAAGAAGTTCAGTTATCTTGAGCAGGAAATATTCCTGGTATGAATTGAACTCTTGAGGTGGAATAGCTCTTTCTCCTTCTTGTAATTGGAAATCGATCAGGAATGCAAACCGATAACTTGCACGAATTTTCCGATTTATTTTAAACGCTTCATCCTTTTCAGCGCGTCCAATGGGAATCTTCTTCTTGCATCTCGAATGCTTTGTATTGCCCCTTAACGACTTCAACGAGACGGCCAATAGAATCGCGACTGTCTTTGCGCAGACTGTACCGAGCCGTAGGTATTCCAGCGGCTGTAAACATAAATCGGCCACCTAGAATCGATCGCCACGCGAGCACACAATACATTTCTCCTGGTTCTGCGACGTAACGTGTTAACGGCTGCTAGCCCCCATTTGTACGTCTACCAAATTTCATTTCCAATTCCAATAGTCGCCAATCTTCAAATTGATCGAGGTAAAGGGAACGGGGACACCAGAGACCACTGCCTTGCTGGAAGGCAGAGACTCTGTCGCGGATTTTGGGACCAAAATCAGACGGCGGTCTAAAAAGGGGATATACTACTTACCGCTACTCTACGCCTAACACTATCTTCTGTTGTCGATGCCAATCTCGGTTATTCTGCTGTAACTTTTCAGAGTTCCGATGGGGTAAAATTGATGAACGTTTGGGGGAAAGGTGAAGAGCGGGTGTTCGTGGAAAGTTGGCGTTAGGTACAGCTGCTCGCCGGTTGACAGGAATTTTCCGGAACATCGCGTTCCGTTTGCTGGCAAAGCTGGAACAGATAAGGGCACTACGATCTTGCACTGGTTTCACCGCGTGGGCAAATGTAAATTTCGAGTAAGTCACTTTGGAAGTTGGTATACCGGGTGTACCGTGGCTACGGCAGCTTACACGACCGCAGCGGCGCAACGTAGAACAAAACGGCTTAGTCCTGATATCTAGCTCCCGACTGCGCTGCGTTATCCGCCCCGGAAGTTGGCTAATTTCGCTCTAGACCGTGTCCCACGTTTGCGCGTCTACGGTCACGCTAAAAGTTCCTTAGCCCTTTAAGCGGCAATGTAGCTGTCCCTGATGTAGATTAGCAAATGCACGTGGTGCTTTCGATTATAACTGTTTATCGCTCGTTACCTGAGCTCTATTGTTTTGGGAACATTGATACGATACTGCTGTGCGATTTTGCGACTGATCTCTTGCTGTCTATTTCTGATGAAACGTTTTATTGGGAATTATTATCGTGGTATAACTGGGAGTATCAAATTCCTATTTTAATGGAATTACTAAAGGATGCTATTCAATTCCGAATTTCCATTTTATTTTAAACCCGATATTTTAAGCAACAGCAATCGCAGAACTGCACGACGGTTATTCATCCCTTTCAATAAATTTCGCCCGCGCGAGGAAGCCAAAGAAACACTGCGAGCCTAGCAGAGTAGGTACATTTTAATTTACTCCGTACTTTAGATAGTGCGCACGTACCATCGCGGAACAAGTTATTTCGACCTTGGTACTTAGGACTCTCTTATCGCGTCTCGGTTACATTAGTGATAGTAGTGGTGTAAATTCGTGTCGAGATAATACTCGAGTATTTTACCTGACGCAATAGCGTTTCTTCGTTACTTCCCGTTGAAGTTGTAGTCGTGCTCGTAATGCCATCCCATTTACCAATTATCGATCGATCTTATTGTATCGCACGTCGATTTTGCTTATGCCCTTGTTTGCCTTTATTAATCTACTCCTGCCCACCAGGAAAGAACTTCTCGATCTTGAATTTTTTAAAATATATCCATAAACGCCTTAATAAGTTTCAGAAGTATAATTAGTTTCAATTAGTCTGCGGTTGTTGAAGCATAACAATTTCCGCATCATGCGCTGCGTGTTATCGTGCCTCGCGCATGCATAAAGGCTTTCGAACGAATCTATGGAGGAAACCTCGCGCTGATTAATTCCACTCTACACGGGGTTGGGAGGGGTGCCGCTGTGATCGTCGAGATAATACCATGGATGAGCAAAATAGGTTAGTCTTCCTGATATCCACGCTGACTCTGTAGTCTGCCGGGATCGCTAATTTCGCCTTAGGTGTTGCGGTATTTACAGCACCATGTACAGTCCAAGTTATTTCGTTTCTCTGAGGTATTACGGTCGTCCTTATCGGGCTCTGTAGGAATACAGAATTGGCTTGTCGATGCAAGGCTACCTTCCCATTTTAGTCATATAAATCATTCATTACTTCTTCATTTGGATCAGTAGTTTGCAGAATATCATAATCTATTATGTAACAAACAACCAGGCATAGGTGAAATTGTGAAAATATTTCATGACGCCTTGAATCTTTCAAACTATCGGAGCAGAGCCATTTAAATGCGAAGCACCCTGTCAGTAGTCTCGGTTCCACTTATCGCTTCAAGGATTTCGTGAAACGTGTTAAGAGTCGAAGCCCTAGAGGTGGAAAATCCTAGATTTAATACTATCAGCGGCCGTTAACAGAGATTATCTATACGGCCTATCTATTACGCCGACCTTGTAACCGCGACGATAAATGCCGCTGATAATGGCGAAAGCTTGTTCCGTTTCGATATTTATAATGCCGTGATACCGGCTAGCCAGCTGTCTTGGCAAATCCGAAGAAGTATTCGCTAGACACGCCTGTGCGCGGGGCACGTACACCTATATTTCGGCTGGCTTTTTCTCTCAGACGATCGTCTGGGGAAACATGTTGTCAAATATTCTGGGAGTGCCCCTTGAGGCCTGTTCCTCTTCAGCCTCGACTTTGGATTCATCTCTCGACCGCTCGTTTCCTTCCGTCCCCGAAGAACTCTCGCGACGTCCATGACGACGGCGACAGGCCTTTTGACCTGGGCAGACACTTCGCCTACCTATTCGCAGGATATTTGAAATTCTACTTCCAAGATACGTGCTACGGTTGCAATAACAAATTACATCGGAACTCTGCGGGGCAGATAATACTGCAGGATCGTTTCGCGAAGAAGACAGGGCAGGGATATACGCGTCAATCTTTTAATGCCACCGGGGTGTAAAGTCAGAGGTGTTATAGGCTGCCACCTCTGCGGGGTATAGAGACTCGAGCTTACTCTAGCTTGTTCCACGCAGAGATCATAATTTATCCCCGGAGGCAGAATAAACGTTAGCTTCAAAAACTTAAATAGAGACTGACAGGGTCTGATATTTCCTATCAAGAGGAGTAAACTTGATCCGAACAATTTCTCACAGTAACGTGCCTGTTGAAGTTACGACGAGGCGAAGTACCACGAAGTAACGCCTCGAATATCAATACGCCATTTGCTTCCTTTCTAAAACAATTGAGCTCTTTTCGTCTTTTACACTGCACTTCAACAGTCATAACTTTCGACAGATACGTCTTTCCGAGGAATGCTGCAGGAATTATTGTGTTCCGCCTGAAGTTAGGCTGTGCAGTCGATTGTAGCTAACCCTAATCCGTGGCGCACTCGGGATACATTCTTCGTGAGAGCCGAGTTGAACGGATAAAAGTATTTTTAATCCGAATTCAGTGAAATTGCAGAATAAAATCCAGTTTCCTTTTCTTCTTACAAACCCCCTTATTTAGGGGTGTCAGGGCCACTTAGTCTCCCCTCTGGGTGCGTCCCAGACCCTAATTAACTGTTGCATAGGTAACATTCGTTTTATCTTATGATTGCAATTAATGGTAACATGTAACGTGCCCTTTCGAATGCAATCTGGTACGTGGAAAAAAACTCTCACCGCGGCACCACTGTTTGGCAAATGTTACTGGGAAAAGACACACACGGTGTACACAGTTTGAAACGATAGGTGCCGCGCGTCTGGCAACGTTGGGGTAGTAATTTGCACGGGGTAAAGCGGATTAGCTTTGGAGGCCAAGGGGTTCGATCGTTTCGGCGATCGTTCAGCTTTGCATTTAGTGATTGCAGAGTTGATGTTGCGGTTGTCTGTCAATCGCAACGGCGTACGCCACGACATATCGAGCACGACCGCAAAGACTGTGTCTGTCGTTGGTGTCCTGTCTAGGCGCATCTGTGTTGTTGGTTCTGATAGAATTGGTAATCGTGACGTAGACAGCTATGTAGATGCAATGAGCAAATAGGAAGACTTACCTCTCGATGAAGGTAAGCCTGCGTCATTAGAAAGGAGATTACAATATTTCGTTCCACGTTTGTGGAGATGAAGAGGAATTTAAGCACGGTGTCATTGTTGCTTGGTAGTCACTTGCGAATCGAAATGGAAAGAGGGAAATAATTGCAAGAATATATTCTGACGTAGATCACTGCAGTACGTTGTTATCTGTGACATCGAGTGGTCTTCTGTTAGAGACTGTTGAACTCGCTTGAAAAACGCTAACGATCTCGGAGAGTAAGAATTATGAGGTTTTTCTATAAGAATGCGAAATCGACGTTGAAAAATCTCCGGGGCGTCTTTTTAATATATGAGAGTACATGCAAATATGGATGCAGGATCTCTGTTAAAAAGTAATCTTCTCAAGGTCCTAAAGGTTCTTGGGGGATTTGGGGTGTCACGGTACGTAACTCGGGCCCGTGCTTTTTACGTTAATTCGTATATGCAGTTCTGTGGAATAAAAGCCTGTCGGACGAGCATTAAAACGTCATAATTTTCCATGGTATTATACGAACGTGGTAATCTCAGAAGGAAAGAAGCTAAAAGAAAACGGTAGCTTCCGCGCAGCGCGCCAATTAATGCAGAAGTGCAAAAAACATCGGGGATAAAGTGCGTGGAAATATTTTTATAAAAAGATTTTTAACATTCTCTTTATTACCACGTCGCAGTTACGGCTTTGGCCTTTGCATATGTAACGTATAAAAGCTTTTAGCGTTTATGTTTCGGATTACACACCGAAAAGAAATTAGAGTACGTTTAACTCCGTGCATTTCTCGTTACTTCTCCAATGGTTACTTCTTTCCCCATTTTATTACATACCTCTACCCCCCCCCCCCTCCCGGTGCTCCGTTTTATGCCCGTCATATATCACTAAAATACCAGATGTATTGCTAATACCAAAGTGCAATATGCGAATTGGATGCTTCGATATGACCTATGTAAGCGTCATTCTATTTTAAGTGAACTTTCACTCACGAACAAGCTTAAATATTTCCGATGCAGCGCAACTTATCCTCACACCACATTAATAGATTCAGCATTTTCGATCGCATTTCACATCGCTTTTGAAGTTACAATCATTCCCTATCTCACTATCTAAATATTTACACCTATCCGCACAAGCATCATAATTTATTCGTCAGGTGCTACAATTTTTATCACACAGCTTCTGAAAATTGCAAATATAATCTCATGAGAATCTATCTAAACTTCAGCATTCTATAACGTTCATACGAATAAATTCCATGCCTCGTTGAACACTGCGAATATAATCGAGAAATGCATCTTTTAAAACTGGTAGGGCGCCGAAGCGCTAGCTAAAACTTTGACCCGTGCATCTCTCGCATGCATGCGCGTGTGTACATCGCTGGCGTCGTGCAGAAGATGAAGCTGCAAACGGAAATATTGATCGCCCTCGAAATTTACCCGTGCCCTTTTTTTTTTTTCATTTACTCACCCCGGCACGTTATCTGTTCCCCATTTTTTTGTTATCGCGCGTTCGAAGAATCGGTGACACCGGTGCATCGGGGATGCAACGATTGCGTGCACCGACATCGGTGCACGTGTGCGCGGGCTTGTATGCAAGGGAAAAGTTCATACGGGGGTGGAAAGGAGGACCGAGGCATGCGTATCCGGGGGAGAGGGAGAGAGAAACAGCGAGAGACGAGTGGTGAAGTTGAAGGGGTGGTGGGCGGGACAGGCAAATGGTAAATATTTCAGCCAGCGGCATACTCGACGAAACGAACTCTGGAGCTTAGGTGGTATAGGTCACGGGTTCAGTTTAGCTAGCCTCTGCTAAAACTAACCGCGTAAAATATACAATGCTGGGAAATTCAGCGTTGCGCTTCCGGTCTTCTTCCACCCCCGATGTCTCCGTGCTCGGCTCACAGATTTGTATTTCAGCCGTCCCAAACAGATGTCGCACGATGCTGCACCGATGAATTTATAGGCGAGATGTTTCCAACTGCAATTATCGAGCTTTGTGAAAATTGAAATTTTAATAGCTTTTCCTCTCGTGCTTTGTCATTGATAGGACTGTAGTTGAGTTGTCGTTGCAAATACTTCAAGTGGAACAAGCCAAGCTGAAGTTCTATTCGCGTGGTTTGTACGCCTAGGCCTACTATCGATAAGCAAATATCTACCGATTCACGATCGCGCGATCCAGGGTGCTGCAATTTTTCCTCGGGAAGAGACGTCCGATATCTGCGTGACTCGGTTTCAAGCTCGTCGCTGATATAAATTGCGACCACGTATCTTCCGCGAGCTTTCCTGATATTTTTCACTTCCGAAATGTGATCAGTGATACTGCAAAATTGTCGGGTAGCTGGTTCTGCACGGGTAGCTGCAAATTAAATAATACACGTTCGCGTCAGATTATAAATAAATGTCACTGCTTCGTTGGAGAGCATGGGTAATTATAGTTGCCAAACAGCAAACTCCAAATAAAAATTTCAGATATAGGCATGTGATCTTTAACATTATCATTTATTTGAGGCTATTAATGTTATAGAATAGAGTTTCAACATCAGTTATGTCACGGAAACGAAATTTTAAGAATTTTCTTTATGTTTACGATCGGGGTAGGAGAACAATATCTCTGCCTTTCATTTTAAAATTTATTACTCCTCACCCTTTCAACTAATTAAAAATAGAGGCTGTTAAAGCCACTCTAAAGTATTCTCTTATATTTCGGCGGTGCTTTTCAGTTTTAA
Source organism: Andrena dorsata (assembly GCA_929108735.1). Lineage (NCBI taxonomy): Eukaryota > Metazoa > Arthropoda > Insecta > Hymenoptera > Andrenidae > Andrena > Andrena dorsata. The sequence continues at coordinate 75,423,472 of OV815488.1, read as the reverse complement.
TTTTATGTTTGAAGATAGTAAAGAGAGCGTGCGGTAACGGGCGAGGTTTCTCGAAACCTCAGAGATAATAGACTCGATACTTAAGAACTCGATAGTCGCCGCGTTAAGGGAAATCGACTTTGGCGGAATGCATTAAAGTTGGAAACCATTAAAGAAATTAAGCGGACCGTCGTTGCAGCTAAGGTATCCCTGAAAAGTTTGGATACTAGGTTTGATTAAAACTAGATAAGAGGCTGTGGCACCGGATGTAGCTATCCCGAGCAATATGAAGCGCGATGCAGTGTGTTTGGCAAATTTCTTCAACAAATCACCAAGCTCCCTGTGCATCGCACGTCGACGCTACCCATTCTTTACATGCCTTACGTAATAGATCTTAACAAGAAACGATTCCTTCGTGAAAGATTACGCGGCAGGAGAATCTGCGTGGCAAACAGGACAGTGAATTTAAAGAGCTCGTAAGATCAGGCAACGCGCGAAGTGCAGGATAGTCGAGGCTCGCTACTTGGCGATGAATGTAAGAATTTCCCGTGTCGACCCAACGTCCTGTTACTCTTTTTCATGGAAACTACAGGCTTCCCTTTCCCGTCACAGCTCGACGTCAAGCCTTCTGAACGGAGATTGACGCGTTCCTATTGTGCCCGTCGGCTGAGGGCCGTTATTTTTTACCCTGCCTTTCTTTTTTATCGCAAGCTCTTAATTTATCGAGGGCATTGACGTGGGAGCCGGAGGAGTGTAAAATCACTCAACTTGATGCGATGCTATTACCTGAGGGGCCGCCCACAACGTCGAACAGTGGAGAGTGTAAAAGTGGTGGATGCATGTACTCGCCCCGAGCTGTGTTGTCGATTCCTTGGACGAGGTCGAAGGATATGGATCTTCATCCTGCGTAATTTTAGACGGAAGGCTGATGAATAATTAACGCCGGGACGGTGGAAGGAGCAGAGGATAGTGTGACGCTGCGCTCGACGGGGTGGAAACGTGCTCGTTAATTCTGTAATTTAGTTGGCAGGAGTGTAAAGAAATTCGATGATGGGTTTAAGATCATCTTTAATTATATTCCAGCGTCCGTTCATTTCTTCTTTTCCCGCGGTCTAAATTTTTTGCAGGGAAGTCTAAGTAGAAGAGTGGTTTACACGGAAGGAAATTCATAACAGAGTGTGTAATTAAACCCTCTTATGTCTACAAAATTCCGTTTCGTTTTCCAGGTGTTCCGTATTTTTTTCGTTTAATGACACGATATTCATTTCTCTCAGTTCAGTTCCCGATCTACTACTGGCGATGTAACGATTTATTCCAATTTCTGTCGAATAACATTTAGTCTACGCCACTCCAATCGTGACGCGTAGGTTCTAATTTCGACAGAGCTGCAGGTACAGCGCGTGCACAATTTCTGCCCGCACTGATTATTGATTTTCCCTCGCATTGCGAAACACTTGTATCGGAATTTTAAATATCCGATTTCCCGGGTCATGGTAAAAAAGAATTCAGGTTACCGAGGAATAACGGTGGCTAACGCTAATACCGCGTTCCAGTGACACAGAATTAACGGGCAGCAACATCGATATTTCTTGCATCTCGAACGCCGGTATAATAAATCGCGCATTTCCCGTCGAGTGGTCTCCAAAGAGAGATACGCGCGATCCACTGGATTTGTTTGCATCCCCAATCGATAGGTTGTCAAGTGGTATACTGTATGCACCGCTATGGAACTGTTTGCGATAATGTTTCCGACGATCGGACATTTTCATAGGGACTAAATAGATCTTGCCACGAGGTCGCGGGGAGAGCTTTGGGAGAACTTGGAGTTTGTTTTTACAAATGTAGGTCGACCGGGGCCAGCCAAGATAAAATACAAAAAGGGCCAACACGGCGCAGCAGCCGTGAACCACTGGACAGGTGAATTTCAGTTGGTAGTGACATATTGTTTGTACGATAACATTTCGTTCACATTTCGACGTAACGATAGTTGGTCGTTCTTCGAATCGACCTACGGTCTTAAAGTAGCCCCTTCGCTAAACCTTTTCGATGCTCCATGCCACTCTCGTTTCCACCCGAGCAGAATTCTCGGTATCGCGCTCTTCAAGCCTGAATCTACCAGACTATTCGCTGGTTCCTTCTGAAACGTAGCTTACTTCAGTCTAGAAGAACAAAAGATGGTGCGCATTCGTCTTTCAAGTAGCAAAAATATATCACTCGCGACTTCTTCATTCTCACGTTAAGTTTATATTCGGTGCGAGTTTTGATTGTCCTGACCTCGTTTAATGAGGGGTCCTCAGTCACAGGATCGGATCACGAGGCATGTTCGAAGCGCGGCTGTTTTCTTCACTGCTGCTTTGTATTATATTAAGGACGCCGAAGCGTGACTCACGTTTCCCTTTACGAGCAGCTTAGCACCGCCATATACCCAATGGGGATTCCCGTAATGGGAAAAATAGAACCCAGGGGCACCGTAACCACTTCCCGCAGGAATGGTTGTTATCGATTGTTTGCGGCTCGTTGCAGTTTTTGCAGCACGCTTGAGCCGCTCGTTCGGCCACGCTGGATCGCGTATCGAACGGGCGCATTATGGTCCCCTGGCCGCTGGCTAAATTACGCTTGCCGCCCCGTAAATTGATTCGCGCCGGTCGGAGTAATAATTGCCGCGCGGCCGCGACCAGCGCTACGGTTTAATGGTAAAAATAGTACGTCTGCTTTGTAATCACGCTGGTCTCTGAAAGAATAACGCGAATCTCCGCGATGACACACATTGTCGATCGTTTTATTATAAATTTTATTATAAACGCCTGGACGCGACGGGGTTGAAATCTAACGCGACCCTTGATATCACGCGTGCTTTGCAATACAATATTTCTATCGATTATCTCGCTGTTTATAATACGCGCTGCATAGCGCGCACGGCTGGTACTATTACATCTCGTTACTGTGCTATGTACACGTAGTTGCATTAACCAAACTGCCGGCCGTAGAATAAACATTTTACTGATCGTTAGCGAGTAGGTACTTGATACGTGGGCATGTTGTTATGTTGTAAACATTGAGGTTAAACTAAGATGATTCCCGAAGGGAACGCACTCTCGGAGAAAAATATTTCAGCTCGGAGCAGCTACGTATTCGCTGTTTGCTTGAGCTGTTTATAGAGATTGACTACCCCAAAATTTTGGCGAAATTGAGCTAGTAGGAATAATGTATTCCAATAGGCTGTATTAATCATATAAAATAGAAAAAAGTAATTTTGTTTCAATGTGGGTTAGTCAATGTCTTATGCAGTTTCTCTGGTATGGCTGGCCATTGGCAGGTATGTTCTACTTGCAGCCAGTAAAACCTCGAACATCCTGTGAATGCTGTACGCTTCATTATACAGTAATGCCTCGTTAGTATCGCGACGAACGGGGCTGGCGGCGCGATTCTAACGCGATGCGGACACTATTTCCTTAGAGTAGTATATGCTCTAAGACTATTCCGTGCAGCCGATGCCGCGAGTGAGAAAACCCCAGAGCCGAGCGAGAGGAGAACGAAACAGTTGACATGAAGTTGTCGTCGTCTCTTTCGTTCTCTCACTCTCGACCGAAGGATTCCAAGAAATGGTGGGGATAGTGAGCGCGATTATAACGCATGGTAAAAACACGATACTAACGAGGCATTACTGTATTCGTATTAGCCAAGTTTTTTTTTGTCTGGCATCAGTGAAAAGTCCAATATGATTCTTGGGTTCTGCTGACCATTGATGTGGTCTTTTTACTGATACCTCGGAAAATCAGGATACGTCCGTTACGTTCTGTAGGGAAAGTTGTCACTTATGTGGACAACTTTTGCTGGACTCTGGAACACTTGTTGTAGACATTTCATGGTAACATGTACATACACCGTAGAAGGTATTGCTGCAATCATGGTATGTACTGCTTTCCTGTCCGTGGGGCTGTTTCTACTAGCAATCGGAACAATCTATATATACATAAGTAATGTAAATGCGCTTTAAGAATGAATTCTCTTGTTATGCTAACAGTTAAAGCGAAATTTCGTATTATATCCGCAGTCGACTCATTGCTTTTGTTGCTTAACCTGCTACATTTCGAAACTTGATCATTATTGGAAAGGGTAGAGATTCTCACTGGCGGGTATTATCGACCTATTATCATGTTACAACGCAGAATCATAGTGCAGCAGAATTACAGTACATTGTTAAAATCCCTCTGATGCGAATAGTGGTGCACTATTAAATAGCACAGCTTCGGTGCAACTAATGTATCCGATTCTACGAGGAAAAGCGAAATACAAGCTTCGTGGAATCATCATGGTCGACTGTCAGTTTTCCCGCGGCATTGTTTTATAAAAAGGAAAAACCGCCGTTGCGAATAATTTCGTTTATTTTGAATAGGTATCCGTGACAAGTGAACGTGACAGGCCACCGGTATTGGCCGAATCTGGAGGGAATCAGGTGATCTCGCGACGAAACGAGGACGAATCGATTGACTCTCCCTTGTCTGTCAACTTGACTAAGGGACCCGAGAACAACCCCCTCCCGATGCACTAGATATATTGGCATCTACGAGCGAGCACTTATCGCATCCACCAAGATTTAAAGAGAAAAAAATACTGTTCCATCGAAATCGACGTTTTCTATTGTTTCTTTCGGAGGGAGTCATTGGCTGCCTAGTGGACAGGTTCCCACCGAGTCGCTGGTTGAACATCAGAACTCTGTTCGCTCCAATCGTCCTTCGGCTTCCCAAATGTGTGCCAAAGAAACGTGCATGCAAAGGGAACCTCTACAATCTACTTATCGAAAGCACCTTTTTCTTGAAAAAAAAAGAAAGAACGCGTCGCCTTCCTTTGAAACCGCGCTATGTGCACTCTTTCCGATCGCAGGCTCGCGCCTGTACGCGACTCCAGAGTGCGATACGCTAACGCGATTCTTCGTTCCTGTTCGCTCGATTCGCGGTGCAGGTGAAATAAGCGCGCAGGGAGAGGAAAATATGCCAGTAGGGAACTGCTGCGAGGGGCTGGGCGAGGAAGGGAGACGGAGTAGAGCAGCGGCGGAGGGAAAAAGAGGAAACGAGGGTAGAAATGAGATAGAGGGTGGAAGCGTGGAGGAAGGGAGGAAGAGAGGAGGGAGATGGTTGGCCGGGAGGGAAAGAGGTGATGGAAGAGGGAGGGAAGGAGGAGTAGGCGTGGAAGCGGAGAGAGGGGCAGATTTGACCCTGCTTGTGCACCTGGATAGGAGGCTGTAATCAATACCACAGAAAGCGCGCGCTGCGGCAGGCTCACCCCCTTATCCGCCTACCGATACCTGAATAACGGTGGTACAGTTTCGCCGCAGGTGAATCTCGAAATATTTTCCACCCTCTCCTTCAACGACACTTTCCTTCGCTTCGCCTCGAACCGCATTACAGATGCGCACTCGATAAATCCTTACGAAATCTCAACGAAAATCTCGCGACACGGATCTATCCGGAGACATTAACCCGAGTAGGGTAATTCCGGGAGACGCGGCCGGGCTGGAGAGTTAGTCGAAACAGTTGATTTCTAGAGAATTAATTGTTCTAAACCTTAACAAATTTTTACATATATACAGATGTAGAGTCTGAATATAGCAACTTGACCAACTCTCCAGCCCGGCCGCGTCTCCCGGAATTACCCTAGAACATTTCATCGTCAAACCTCCGCTCTGTATGAGTTTCATTCGTGCACAGGGTTCTTCTGAGATTTTGATGGTACACCAGGGGGAACCGTTTGTGAAGCATGGGGAACGTGGCTGGTTTGGAGCGCTGGGGGCCTGATACTCCTAGATATTTATCCCTATCACGTCCTGCCGCTTTGATCCACCCCAAGAGCGGGAATCTCGATGTATCGCGGCGCTTGTTACCAGGCGGATGAATGTCGGACATCGCGCTCCTATCGTTCCTCTTTTGAGTGCTGCTCGCGTGTTTCGTTAGAAGAGGAGGGCCCCGAGGGTAAGGAGAATTGGATGTTGAATTAATTTTGCATACTGAGCGATTCTTCGGGCAAGTTCTTGCCTCGGTACGGCCTCTCTGCTCGGTACAACTGCTGCTCCCTCATTGTCCCGCGAAAGTTTTACGCCACTTTTCTCCTGGTTCCCCGAGTTTAGCAAACTGTTCGAGATAGTGCCCGCTTTAAAGCCTTAAATATCATTGAAACGCAAGCGTCCCGCTGCAAGGGTGACGTGTCCGTTAACAGTCGCGTTACCTGAATCGTCCCAACACTTACCTGGCTACACGCGCCGTAACGAACTTCGGCCGCTTTACGTGCCGGCGAAATTTCACGAGTGAACGACAAATCACCACTTCGAGACAAATTGAAAGGTTTAGGGGACCCCGGCGGAGGTAGAGCAGATAATCTGGAAGATCAGCTGAGGCGAAACCGCAGGTGGTCTAATTGCGAGCAGGCTTGGCTTCGGTAATCGAGGGGTGGGAATGTCACATTACACGTGTAGATAATGCACCGTCCATGCAAATTCGTGTGTCGCGTGTCTAACGTTTATCCTTCAACCGGCTCGATCCCGGAGGGTTTCCAGGGGTCTGGCCACCTATCAAGCTTTGTAACTCTGTCAACTTTAATTGGACCGTGCCCACTGTTAGTTCTATCCTTTCGCTGATTTACGCGTGTCGTGCGTAGGAAAAATTAACCGCTTTGCACTTTCATTTTGACGTTGGCCGGTGAGTTATTAGCCTCGAAAGGGATTTGCTTCCTGGAAATTTAGTCGAGGGGTGGTCCCCGCCTTCCTTCCTTTATCGCCGGCATCCACTTCAGATACGGATTCGGTATTATCAAACGATCGATCTCTGTGACCTTGTTTCCGAGTTATAGCCATTTTTTCTGCTGGATCAATTTGCATTCGCTTATCCCCTCGAAGTGCTCAGAATAAGCAGCTTGCGAGATCCGTACAGGCCTAAAGAAGCGATTATTCATCTTCTTATTGCTACCGGATCTCCACGTAGACAATCTCCAGATACCGAACATTATTTGAAAACAACGGAATCAAATTATACCAGCTGAAATCGGTATAACTCGAAGACCAAATCAAAAATGTTATAATGTCTACATGCATAATGGCCCACCAATATTGAAATAAATTCTATGCGCGCTGAAACGCGGATTCCGTTACCAAACTGTGAAATTCTACTTACCCTGAAAGATCGTGGTTATAATTGTATGTATACTAGCATCGTTATTAGCAATATCACCGCAGATGGGTTACATTCTTGGCAGTTTCTTCGGGCAAAGATGGAACGCTGAAAATTTCAATACCGTCCAATGTTTCACTAAGTAATTACCGTTAAACATTAGTCCACGGCCATCGAGAATGCCATTTAGGTGTACGGTCGATAATTTATTTCTGATTATAGATACAATATACATCGTAGGCTAGACGAAACACTTATTAAGTATATTTTAGCCTATCTATGAGAGTGGTACGGCGTGTCTGGAACGCAGAGGGTTGGGGATGTAAAATAGGGGTGAAAGTAGTTTTCGCGTTTTCAATCGCCTTGCCTTGAGTTTCGGACAGCCGAATGTATGTGTATGGAACTTGAAACGATAGATGTACAAGTGGAATTCACTGCCCCCTCTTCGTCTCCTCTTCTTTCTGGCCGTTTACCGCTGTTCGGCCGCGATGCATCTTATCACTTTGTTTCGTTACGCTTAAGTGAACGCTCGGCCGGTCGAGTACCGAATAATTGAAGTAATTCGACAGTATTTACACGCGCACACACCTCCGCTCTTTCACGCACTCGCCCATTCTTCGTTTACTCTCGTCCACTCTTGCTGAAATGCGGCTCACGTCGAATGAACTGGCAGTCGGACGAAATTCATACAATGCGGTCGCCCTTTATCCGATTTATTGGCTATTCAAGGGCGTATAGAGTCGCGCGACGACCGCACGAAAATTGAAATGCGCGTTTCAAAGGCGGGACGTGTTTTGATGTTCCTCGGTAACGAGTACCGCTGTAAATCCTCTCCCCGCTAACCGAAACCATTTCCACGTGGCGGCAAATACAGGCTCTATGATAAAGAATGAATGCGACGCACGCAACGTAACCAACGAATCGCGTAAAATATAAATACGTCGAAACTCCGTTTTAAGGGACTGCGAAAACTCGTGTTTCACAGTGACAGTGAATTGCAAATACATTGAAGCTTCGCTAACAAAAGAACGAAACGGTCTGTAAATAAATGCGAGTGGAAAATGGGGAGATCGATGTCGCTATTACAGTCGGTTAATAGAAAATGGGACACGTGGAAATACAAATCGTTCTACACCCAGTCATACTCGAATACATTGTTTATTGCATTTGCTCGATCCATTTATCCGCAGTGTTGAACGAATTCTCGGCAGATCGTTTCTGGTGAGAAGGAATACTTTTCGAAGAAGGCCCAGAGCTTGGAAACACTTCGGAAAGTTTCCTACGGGGGGTCAGTTCGATTCATCTGTCCCCCATCTCCGTGATCTTTCACTTTCCCTGCCACCCTCACCACCCCCTGCTTCCCTCCACTCCTATCTTTTCTCCCCCCCCCCCCCCTTGAAAGCGAATGGCGTGGTTGAACGAATTAGATCCGCCTTCTCGGCGCTTTCTTACCTCCCACAATCTTCCCAATCAAGCTACTTAATTCCCTTGAATAAACTTCACTTTTACGCAGCAGCACTTCCCTCTACTTACTTACATATTCACAATTATAACTGTATTCGAGGGCCACCGAGACGGAAACTTTGCGCCGCGGCTTAATTCCTCTTCCATTCCGCGCCGATTATTCCATCGAAAATCAGCGAAACTTTTTCTCGCCAAGTCCGCTCGAGGATTTAATCCGCTGCTACCCTCTCTCTCTGTCGTCCCGCACGCGTCCGACGCACGTTTTAACAATTATTTACACGCAGACCATGTGCTTTGATTCAGATTGATCCCTCCTCGCGTTGGTTCCTTTCTACTATCAGAATGAAGCATTGAGTGAAAAAAATAATTTACCCTTCTTTGGCCAGCCCGACGCATGATACTCTGCGCGGATGCCGCGCTCTTATATTCAATATTTTGCACATTCCCACGAAATACTTTCCCGACTATATTCGTACAGAGTTTTCGCGAAGGATTTACCAAAAGCCACGATCACAGGCACGCCTCACTGTTTTCCTCCTTTCACGTGAAATTACTCTGGGTGACGAATACGCATTCATACTCTCTCTTTCTCTCTCACACACACACACATACGACACACGCGCATGCACTCCGGAAATCGATTGATATACAGATAATATATTCACAGTTCTTCTCTCCGCGATTCGGTCGCGATTTAGTTTCTTTGTTTTTTTTTTAATTTTTTTTACACTGACTAGGCGATAACGTTACAACGACAGTAATGTTGCGTCACAGTAATTTACGGTGTATAACTTTACGCATATCGATATAATTTTTAGACGTAACCTCCTTTACATTCGATTTATCAAACTACTAGGGCTCTTATGTTACACGGTATCATGGTTATACTGCGAGACGACGGTGTATCGTTTGTCTTCTTCTCCTTCTCGACGTTTAATAGTTAATAGTTTCTTCGTCTCGTTCTCAACGTTCATACTAAATTCTCGTGTTTATATTCCGTTCTCGTTCAACGATTACAGTAATAATTGTCGTCGGTTGGTCAAAATATACATGTACAGCGTATCATACAAAACGAATCGTTAGTGTAACGGCCATGCAGTTATGTCGTCGTCGTCGTCGTTAGATATTGTCCCAAGCCAACTAAACAACTAAACGGTACATTTTAATACATATTTACACTCGAGGAAAGTACACTGATCGTAAATCGTCTTCGGTCAGGCTAGTTAAAATCTCGTCTTGCATACGGAGTTGAATTAAGTGGAAGTGGAAACGTTCCCTCCGTTCCTTCGCCACCCCTTCGCGTATACGAGCATTGAAGAAATTAAGCTTTAGAAAAACCTAATGATCCGCCGTAACGTTTCTCTTCGACTAATGTTCGAGTGCATCTGGACAATAAAAAATGGTGATTGCGATCTCGATGAATTTATCAAAATTGTGCCATTATATGATTTTGATTGATCATTTCCCCTTTTTATTATACTCCGCGCGTGAAGGTTCGTAGGCAGTGCCGTGCTTTGCGAAACGTAGCACGACTTTCACGATGATTTATGAAATTAGGAAGAGAGTTATACGGCATGCCGTGATCATGTATAACCTCACGTACGCGCAAATATCGTTAACGATTTGAATATCGCTCGGTGAAACTCGATTTCGGAACATTCGGGTCCATCGCGTTATTACGGCGCTAGAAACGTGTCCCCTTTGTTTTTCGTTCCTCCCCGATCACTCGCGGCTATTGGGTATATATTTTCGGTACAAAAGGTTTGTAGAAATAACGTGAAAATGCAGAATAGTACGATGGAGACTTGAGCAAAGGTGTGTCAAGTTCAAATCCTGCTGACAAGTTCGATTGAATTTTTAGGGCAACTCACTGTAACGTCGCGATAAAACGAACTAATTACTTTGATGCTGGTGCACGGTGATGTTTGACAAATTGTACTGGTCGCTTTTCATTCGATTCACGGGACACGGACTTTATAAAACGACACGTAGATTTCTCTTGCCCGTTGCTGCCACGCGTTGAATACTAATCCACGCTGCAACGGCACACGCATTTGGCACACTGTTCTCCCTGATTTAGCTATTGAAACTGTAAACTAAAGTATACACGAAAAATTTCATACTCCAAACTGCACAGCACGCGACGGTAAAACTGTTTCCCACCTCAATATACCTCGTTATTCTCCTCCAGTTAGGAGTGTATCTGCTTTGCTTTCTGGCATAAAAGCGTTGTCGATCGTGACTGAGAGTTTTCGAATTCTGCGCGTTAAAAAGATTATATTTCATGGGGTCGTTAAATGTCGCTATGTACAAAACTTTTCTTCCATTCTGTAATAATATTACCAGCCATTATTGTGGCGGTTATTCTTCTTTATGATGAGAGGGTAGAAACCAATTAAAATCAAATTAATTTCAGCTTAGGAGCCTTCTTACAACGCAGAAAGCGACATTTGAGAAATGGCTTGAATTGAACAAAGAGAGGATTTCATGCAGGCACGTTTCCCAGAAACAATTCAATGCATTTCCCCTTTATTTGCAGCAGTAATCGGATAAACCATAAATTACGAAATATCTTTCGCAGCGCTGGCGGCGAAAGGAATTAGTACTCGTCCGTTGTCGGTTGCAGATGCATATGGCGCTTTAAATTGAACATCCTATCGAATGGTTGACCAGTTTTCGATTCATTAAAAAGTATTACTCTCAATGACACATGGAAAGCAAATATTGGAAATACATGAAAGCGCTCTGTCAGCACGGTTTGTTTTTATCACTGATCCAAGTGACCTATAAATAAATTCACCGTTTCCTTTGACCTGACATGTTTTTCGAAAGTTATTAAACTTCACAGCGGCTGCTTAACGTAGGAAACTTACCGCGCGATAAAGGGAAAATGTTCTAAATTTTCTCCGTTATTAAATGTAACTCTGCTGGAGTTCCGCGTTTTCCTTAAGTTCGGTGTAGAACTTCTCTCTGCTCTCCTCTGATGAGAGAAAATTTACCCCGCGCAGCACGATGCATGCTAACAAGGATTGCAAGTGCAGCAACATGTCTCGATGCCTGTTTCATCTGGTTATAAATAATCGCATGTATCCAATTAATACATGTAGTGTATGTTGTATTACGATTCGATTGTAAATTAATCCTCGTTACGCAAAATCGTCACTTTGGTTATTTCCCCATCTACTCACTTTCTGCTACACCCTCTCCACCGTTTACCATAAAATCAGATTCATTTCGCAAAGAAAACCCCCCGCATCATTAACGCGACCTGCTTTCCGTACCCCAGCTGAATGATTTTAAACGGTGAAATTTTTAGGCATTCAGAATTACAGATGGAAGCCTCTCTCCCATTCATCGTCCTTTGACCATTCCTTATTCACAGCCAGCGAGATGATCATCCTTGGTCTCCGTGGTTCGTCAACGGCCTTTACAATTCGTCTTTCGCTGCATCACAAAAGACGACTATACTTCTTCAACGGTATCTTGGTTTCTCGCAAAATAAATGATCGCGACCGGCGCGACGCGGGTATGATCGTTAAGCACGAGGGGGGTTATTTTTCTTTCGGCCAGACGTCTTCTCATTTTCCTACGCTCCTCGTTTCTACCTTTACCCGGTGTCGCTTCCTTTGCGCTAGGTAAAACACGATTCCAAAACAGATCCCCCAGTCACTTTTAATCTGGCTCGCTCGTCGCTTCGAGTTTCGCCGAAGAAAACAGGAGGGAAGAAAAAAATTAGGGGGCGAGAGAAAAATATTTAAAACAGTATACCTCGCTGTCGAATTGAATCGAAACGGGTTACACGGCTCTATATGAATCACTGTCAGGATACCGTTCCGACCGGTAGTTTCAGGCTCTATTTTTCAGAGGTGCACTCGACGTTCGTGATCGAGTCATCCAGCGTTTGACGGGAAGGTTCTATACGATCGTTCACAGAGAAGATAAGTATCCTGGCCGCTGTCGCGTTAACTAGAACCGATCAATAAGGGTTCGCTCGTATTATCTTTGTTTGTCCAGCCGACTGTCCCCTAACCCTGCCTCCTATTATTTTCTTTTTCCTTTCTGTTCCGTGGAGCTTTTTCTCCCCGGCCGTATATATCGTTGACGGAAATAAATGTTATTTTTAGTGGCGTTATGTCGGCCGCGGGAATAACGATCTGAGGAGTTGGGAGGACGCTTTCAATACGTAATCTGCACGCAGCGTCGCCGCTCCGAAAGCTCGGAATTACACGGTCGCAAAGTTTAAGCGCGTTTATGTGATACGCCAGAGTTTATATAATTGTGGCATCTCGTTTCTCCGGCCAGGAATTATTAAAATGGCGGGTTTCGTGATTCAAACGGGGGAATTCGATGAATTTTTATTGCGCTCGCCAAACGAGGTGAGGATCGCCAACTGACCCCGTTATTAAATGTGGAAGACGGGGGTCATCTTCCTTTGCACAAACGTCCTTTCATATTTATCTAGCTATCTCTCGCCCCTCTTTCGCGGAGATTTCTCCCTTTTTCTCTGTGTATATTTATAACCTTCGATTATTTTAAACGATGGCGCGTTCGTTATAAAGTTGCACGTCAAAGAGCAAATATTTTCATCGTAGCTTCGGAAAGTTCGATTCGACTGAAACGGGAAAGGCGTGTTCGCGTGTCACATATTGTTTCGTGCAATATCCATGAAAAGTGTTGGGGATTTTTCGTAAAAGGGAACACCACTGAAGACATCGATAGACGGTGCTCGCATGCAGTGGATCATTTGATTTCTAAACGGTTGCCCGATTTATTTCTTTTTTGGCGAGGAAACCCGTTACGTTGGAAGGAGCGAAAGGATTTCTTGTGCAACCGTTTTACTGGCGTGAAGGTAATCTCGGCAATTTCATAGGACAATTTAGACGTCACTGTCAAAGAAGATTTCAAAGCAATTGGAATGGAAGAATCGTCTGTTAAGTCGACGTCGATTCTTTCTTGATTACCTGCATACAAGTTTCGTGGATAGCGAATCTAGAACCCACCCCTTGCATTGAATTTCAATGAATCATTGTTCCAACGATAGGAGATATAAATTTTAATATTCATGGATTCTATTTAACAGTCTCCAACTTTTAATTCAATATTTAAAAAAAAAAAAACCGTCAAGATGGTAAATGATATGTCGCAAGCTCATTATTTTATGCGAAGCTGGAGCATATTCGTATTTGATACGATGAAACGACAGTAATAGCGCTTTACGTAACGTGACATTCTGCAATTTCACGAGCCTTGATATTACGCCGCATTGTGCTTCATTACGTCGCCTTTTTAACGACCGTAACGTAGAATAATGTATAAAGGCATAAATTTTCATAATCATGGATTATCTTCAAATGGTGCCCTATTTACCCTTCAGAGGTATGCTCCGCCCATAATTGAAACGACACATTGAAAATAACTACACTGTTCCAAACTCAAACGTGTGAATATGAGATATTACAAAACAGAAAGAATATGCTTTATGTCTTATGACAACGGAATATTTCAAACAAATCACTCTGCACACCAACGAATAATGCAATTAAAATTAAATCGAGATTCAAAGAAATAATCTTTAACGATCTCAGATTATCTGGAAGCCTCCTTCCACCTTTAATTTCAAGTTCGCAAGAACGGAATAGTGAAACGATAAACGCCGCGATAACAGTGAATTAATCCTCGTCCAAAGTTGAATTACCAACCACTATCAGATAGCATCGGACGACCAACAACAATGCACGTCGCTCACACGACAGCGAACAGACAATCTCCAAGGGGTCAACGCGACTGTCAAAGGAGCAGTCTTAATCGGTCATAATCGAAACGTTTCAGGAGACAGATAGCAAGAGAGGGAGAGAGCGAGAGAGAGAGAGAGTGAGAGAGAGAGAAAGGCTTGCCTGTGCGTGAGCATGCACGCGAATATCTGTGGTGATGCAACGGGTGCAGTATGCAACGCAGGCGCTTCTACACTTGAGTGTCGAGGGTGGAGAACCTCGGCGCGAACATTATGCGGTGCACCTCGCGTTTAGCTTGATAAATGGCGTCGGAGCAGCGGCGAATGCTGGCGTTGTTGCAGCCGTCTTTGCCCTTGTTTTCTCTTTGTTTTCCCTTCCTTTTTTTCCGTTTGTTTCTCGCGTTTTTTTCCCACTTTCCTTCCTTCCTCCCTTTTACAGCGGAACTGCCTGATTTCCACGTGGCCAGAGGGGAGGGAGAGAAATGGTGCTGCGATCGCGAGCGAGCAGAGCTCCGACGAGGGTAGCGGAAAGCACACCGAGAAGTAAAATGAAGGAATGTTCATTATTTCCCGTGGTTTCCCGTTATGGAGACGCGATTATTCACACGGCGACCAGACGCGTTCTTACGTGTAATCGGGGTCATTGTGTTACCCTACCCCCCTCCCCTCCCCCCCTCCATGGCCGGTAAACTTTTTTAATCACGTTCGCCCGCTACTAGATATTACTTCGACTTGTGCACGCGGTCGCGTTCGCATCGAGTCTTCGGATTAAACCGTTCGCCCGCCTTTCATTCATTATTCATATTTCCGCTTGTTTTTTTCCTCCCCCCGCCTTTTCCTTGGGCTATCCGGAAGTTTTATTAATTGCCGCGGAACCGACGCCACGGAGTCGGTTAACGCGACCCGCTATATAATTCTAATTCCGCAAAGTTTCTGAATTTATTTCCTTTTTCCTGCTATTTCGCTTATGAAATTCGAATTGGATCGCGCCCGCGGCATCTGATCGAAACTTTAATTTGACAGCGCGTCGCTGAGTGATTCATTGATGGGGGTATATCAACCTCCAAATAGAATATTTGCAGTGCAGTTAATATGTTACAGACCTCAAAGGTATTAATCAGTCGTGAGTTAATATCGTGCAGGCAAGACCCTCATTGTTGATCGTAATGTGTATTAATTTCTGATGGCAAGTCTACCCACCGAGCTCTTTCACATATTAAATTTCCAATGATTTCAATACACTCGCCGGGGAAGCAATTATGTGCATCGATTTTATTATTCCCCGTTTTCATTTGAAACGACTTCTAGAGATTGCCTCGAGAACCCCTAAGTAGTTGCAGTTTTACTCTGTACTTTGTATTTTGTAGGAGTCGTTTGATCGTTCGTTTCTGTCCTCGACGAAGACAGGTTCGATTTATCATCGCCACGGATTTTATGGGTTTAAAATGAATGGCCAATAAATAAAATAATATACCTAATTAAGCCTTTCTAATCGGTCATTCTGATCGATTCTACGGTACTTTGGGAATCTCGTAGCCACAATTCGTAATCGAATAATTTGCCGCAGCAGCGTAGAAGTATCACGGATTCACTGATCATAAGAGACTTTCCACTCCGACCATCGCGCAAATAGTGAATCGTATACTGGCGTAATATCGCGTAAATGGGGTGAGGTCCGTGATGCAGCGTCTCCTAACTTACGGCCCCCTGAGTCTCGTGGTACGTAGTTTAATAATTCGAGGCAGCCACGCCGAGAACGTAAGGGCGGGACGATGAGGCTGGGAACCGTTCGAGCGCCGTAATGGTCGCGAAATTGGACGTAAATCGGCGCACGCGTTTCTTAGGAGAACCGTTGATCCGCGGCGAGAGTTAGTTGGGGAGCAGGTCTTACGTATCCACGGTTTACGTGCCGACAGATTCTTTAACGCGAGAGATCACGAGCTTACCCCGTCCCCGTCGAAAGCGTTGTATAAATACCGACATTACGAGGACTAGTGTTCCGGAAGTGCGTGTGTCCCGTGCACGCAATGATCGAATGATCGTCGTTATCAGTCATTGGTCTTTGAACGGCAAATGGGACCTGTCAGGGTGGCGTGGCAGGTCGACGCGACGCGATCGAAACTACCGGTTGCGTGGCAAAGATTTTCGTCGATCTGGACGGGATCACGTTGCCAGTTACGGGATACGGATCCCCGGCTGGCGATCGGCGTTCCGGTATCTCCTCTTCCTTCTTCATCTCTCGCCCCTCTGCCACCTTCTGTCCACATGCCGCCGGTGTGGCTGAATAATTGCGGAGGAAAGGCGATCCTTTGTACTCTGATCCTCGCCTTTGTCCCGGTGCTTGTCCCGTTCACCCCCGGCTCGTTTCAGCTTCCCCCGTCCCGCGGCTTTCGCCGTCTCAATTTCCGGCCGCCCCGCGACCCGGTCGCGTTTAATCGCCGCCCCGCGACGCTCCGCGTTATTGCCGCGTCGCGTTGCCCGCGTCACCACCCCGTTCACTCGCGATTACGATCAGCAGTCACTTCGTCGCGTCGCCGAACAACGCTGGAATCGATTCCTGCTCCTTTCGGCTGGCTCCTTTCCCCGACGGACCCGCGTTGTTGCTCGACGACCGCGCCGGGGACATCCTGTCGCGTTTCCACGCCGCCCGGTGTGCCGCCCTGTCCTCGACGCCAGTTACGTTCAACGACGTCGAATCGATTGCCGAGGAACGGTACACACTTCCTTTCTTCCTCTTCTCTCTCCCCTCCTTTCTCCTGCATTATTTTCGGCACACGGGATCACTCTCCGTGCCCGCGTTCCCGCGTACAGCCGCCGGTTTACCGTGTCACCGCACCACTCTGATTCCCGGTCGCACGAACGCGCGCACTCTCCTCGATACCGCGGCCATCGTCCCTCGCACGGTGGGCCTCGTGGCGGAAGTCCGTCGTTCACCGTCCGCGAAGGGGAGGAGGAAAGGTAGTTCGGGGCGAAACAGTTAGTAGAGCAGCAGGCACAGACAGAGCAGAAGGGAGTAGAGCCTCGGTTGCTTCGCTTGACCACCGTGCTGCATTGCCGCGGGATACTCTCCTGAAACATAGGACAACACTTAAATTTTCTGAAGATGCCGGGCGAGGAGTTAGCCGCTGGTGAAGGGAAACCGAGAGAAGACACGTGTAGAACGAGCACTTGATTCCTCCGTTTCTCCACTCTACCGAACCAGGTAGCTGCAATCTCGGCTGCACTTTAATTCCATCCAGCAAAGTTAATTAAAATGGCAAGGTGGTTTTATTGCCGAATCAAAGCTAATGCGCCTCGCCCCACGCAAATATTTCGATTGCACGTCACACAGGACCATTACGACGCGAAAATGATATTTCTGAATGGATCGCAGCTTTACGTCGAAATTCTGTTAATCAACGCGATGAATGGGTAGCCCATTAATTAAACGCGCGAATCGAAAGATGCGGCTTCGTTCCGTTCCTCGTAGCCTTTGTTCCCTTTGTTTGTCGTTCATCAATTTTTAAATTAATATCGCATAAAGGCCCGGCCTTCCCTTAGAATTATTAATTTTAATCGTTCCGATAAAAAGTTTCGCGCTTCTGCAGAGGGCTGCGCGTACATTAATTTCCCCACTCCATTCGGGAACGCCAGCAATAATGCCGGCGCAAAAATTCCTCTCAGACGCCGCCGATGAGATAACGAAGCGACAAAGGGACGGTGCAATTAAGCCCGAACCACTCACCATTGAGTACGTGCACGGTGATCGATTTCGGTTGAGCATTACTGGGATTACAAGTGTACCGTCCAGAATCGGAGGGTTTCGCTTCCTGGACGAGCAGGAAGCTCGTGGTGCTGTCACCCTTCTCCGTGACTACGGATACGCCGCCTCTGGTCGAGTCGTAGCTGATTATCTGCAACAAAGATCGGAATAGCGCTTTGAGTTCGAGCGCCGCGTACAAACCGGCTGGTATACTCGAGGCTACCCAAGACGGCCACGGGATGAGAAAGGGTGGGCAGGAGAGGGCGACCTTCGTAGGAACTTCCCTTTTATCCGACAGCTGGAAGTTGCAACTGGCTGGAGGACCAAGGGAGATAAACCCTCGAGACTACACCTCCGTCGCCATTGAATGAGCGTCGATACGAGGGAGGTGGCAAGAATTCACACGCTTCCTCTCGGTGCTTCCTCCATTTCTGCGGCCGGAGGTGGCTAATCGAAAAGATGCTGGGAAACGCGGGGACGAGGATTATCGTTGCGTGCACGAATGGACGGGGATTTGCGATCGGAGCCTTAAATTTGTTTCAGGTTCTGGAGCTTCTCATTTCGGTGATTCCGGTCTCGAGATGAAAAGTTGGAATTTATGAGAATTTAGGGGCGAGTTGCTTAAACTTAGAGTAGCAAAGTTCCTGCGTTGGTAGAGATCGGTTAATTTATAGTCTAGAGATGTCGGATTCCAATTAGGATTCCATTAGAACATCGTTCCTTCGAGTTAGAATTTTACTTAAATTCATTCTTCCTTTATTGGAGGATTAAAGTTCCGCCATTTTTAAAATATGCAAATTTTTTACACCATTTGTTGATTCATATTCTTGCAATTGGCACATGCATTGAAAAAAAAATTATTGGTCTGTTTCACATAACTACCAGAAACATTACAACCGGCGCCGTTTTGCATCTCGAAAAAAAACTATTTCAGATGCTGCTCTATTTCTTTTGTATTTATTATAATTGTGCTGTTCTAAAATACCCTTAAAGTTACGAAAGGATTAGCGCATGGGTATCTTTGCAAAAAATTCCTAAAATTTGATACAAAAACAAGCCGTTTATACGTTCTTCTCCCCTTAACGCAGTTTAGAATTAGCAAGTTAGTCTTTCTTTAATTAGGATCCTGTGCTGCGTTCCTGCCCTGCATACTTGACCGCTCGAGGAAACGAGTTTTAGCCGGGAATACGTAATGCGCCAGAACCTGCTCGAAATTCCTAACTAGAAATTTTAGACATTAGTCTGGTCATACTTTCATCAGCGTAGAGGACTTTGAACGATCGTCACGTGGGGAGCGATATTAACTTCTGTCTACCTAGTCGATCTAAGAGGTGCTCTTTTGAGGTAGTGTTTATTTCTAACACTGCAAAATTCATTCAAACATTCGGAACCAGTGACAGTAATAAGCAATTAAATGCTCGTATTTAAACCTAAGTACGAGAAAAGAAAACTTGGATGCAAGATCAGCTACAACTACGTTCCTGTGAACTATTTCAATCACTTTCGGCCGTTAAATTCATCCCCGAAGTTACTAGCGCTTTTGCGAAATTTTTGTACCAGCGAAACCGATTGTAGATTCAGAAAGAGTAAGACTGAGGGAACGTCCGAACGTGGAACGGTACACACTACCGGCCCCCTGCAAACGCCGTGTTTATCCTGTGCCTGTTCCACTTGACGCTCCTCGCGAGTGTCTCTTTAACAGGGGCCGGAAGGGTCGACGTACGCTCCGCAGTCGGAAGGGAGCCAGAAGCGGTGGCTGTGTCGTCAGACCCGAGACAGATTTCTAAATAAATGACCTCGCAGCTGGAGCCTACGGTCCGTCGGTCCTACGGTTCCGACGGTCTCACGTACCATCTTGAAGCCGTCTTAAGGGAGGACACCCTTCGCGAAATTTCTCGAAGCACATTCTCGTATTTCTTCTTCGCCCCGACGTCGTTGCAATCTTGACCCTTTTACGAATTTTCCATCTACAGTAAATGTACCGTTTGCTTTTAGTCCAGCTGCGCCAGAATTTTAATGCCAGCCTTTACGTGACGAATTTATGAAGGACTATTATTCGATTCTAAGTAAGAGTATTAAGACTAACGTTGGACACGTTGTCCGAGTGTAACTGTTCAGTGCCCGATTCGCCTGAATGGTCCCGGGCGTGATTAATCGGACGAGAAAGTTGTAACTCGCGGGCTCGATAAGCGACGATCCACTTCCTTCCGTTCCGTTATCTAGCCTGCGATATGACGCAGAATAATACGCGAAACTTTCGTTCGGAAGTGCACGGTTAATCCGTGGACCGCGTAGCGCGGGTAATAACCACCCACGCGTTTCATCGTTCCGTTCGTGTCCGTGCAACTATGCACGTACTCGTCTGAACCGTCGTACAACCAAAAATGAGTCATTAAAGTTTCCGCGCTTTGATTTGCCAGCGCTCACCGAGTCTGAAAATCTTTTTAAAATTTCGTTCTGTTAAAAACTAAGACGATAGTACTATTTTGTGCCTCGGGGAAGAAGGAATAATGGTTGGAAACATTTTCGCGATCAGGTGTATCGAGGGTGAAAGATAAACGACTAAGTGAAGTTTAGGATTTTGAAGTCGCGGTCTTGAATTTCCTCGGGATCTTTATTCGATGCCGGCGAACGGAACGCGGCAGTTCACCGAGCTAGATAATTTCGTTGCGTTGTAGAGTTCGTAATTTGGAGAAGTTTTAAACGCGCTGCGGAGCGAGAGAATTTGCACGGCCTCGGCTGGGGAAAATGGAAATGGTAGGAAGCGAGGAGAGTCTCGTCAGCCTCATTACGCGTTCATAGGAGGAATCGGCCTCCCCACGGGATCCTCGGCGTACTCGATGGAACATCTTGGACCCAATGGCCCATCGGAATGGTTTCCACCCAGCACGTTACTACTTCTGTCTTATCAGTCTTTTCCCGCGCCCCGATAACGACTCCCTAGTCCCCAGTCTTTCTACATTTTTCCCTCGACTTACGTCACTGCCGCTGGCTTCTCCGTTTCTCTCCCCCGCTCCGCCTAATCTTAATTTATCTACTTCATTTAAATCGATGGCCTTTCAGCTTTGATTGAATCCTCCGCGATCACTCGAACGATTCCCTTTATTACGCGAAATCGCTTTACGACCGTTGAAAATCCTGCCACTTTAAGTTCAATCTATCGCGATGGATATTGTGTGAAATTAAGCTTATTAGAATTTATACGAGAGCCTCCTTCGGTGCCCACGATAAGAACGATCTGGAATACTGTGACGTTTTACGTAAGTATGCCTTGAATTTACAAAGAGGCGAGCAATTGAGGTGGTGAGATTGATTCGCTGGAGTATTATAGCGTCTCACTGCTTCATCTTCGATTGCCATTGCAAAACCTGCGATAAGTTTTCCGCGGAATCAATTTCCGTTTCAAGAACACTTCGCACAGTCGCGCAAATTATAAAAGCAAGACGGGTCTCCGATCGTCAGTTCGTATTCTCCGCGAACTCGTTTCATTTTCAGCAGAAGCATGCTCCTCAAGTCGAACTTATAGATATTCTCGTTCCGCAATTGTTTGCTCGTTTACTGGCAGCGAGCAGAGATAGTTGTCGGTTGCCGCGCCCCGAAATTGGCATTTATTTCGCGATTTTACGGCACCGGGCGGAAAAAATACGGTGCTGCTGAAAAGCGACCGCCGCCGCCGGTAATGTTGTTATCGGTGTACAAAGTTCTTATTACGGGTCGACCTTACGTCGGTACCTTGGCAACGTTCCTCGTTGCAGCCCAGAGAATATTGCGGAAACACCGCGAACGTCACTGATATGGGGATGCACTCGAGATCCTTAGTACGCGAGATAGAAGCTCCTTCTCAAAAGAATAAAATGCAAACATCCAAGTCTTCCCAGTAGAATTCAAGCAATTCTCAATTTCTTCCTGTGCCGTTTCACCGTTCCCGCAAGATCGGCAACGTGGCCGAGTCGAAAGTTTCATTAGAATTTAATAAACATTGGATTAACGATTTCATCGCGAGCAAATTTCACTATCGGAGAAATGTAATTCAAATTCACAATTCAGCGGCAGGCAGATATCCAATTGAAATTCTTCTCCGCTGGATATGGTAATATACATGCAAGGCAACGATCGCGTCCCAGCTTTAATAAGGAGTTTCAGAGATACTGTTCCCATAATGCTGCGCGATGGTATGAAAGCGATGCTTACCCAACCAGATACATAGACGTCACTTTACCGCTTCCCGAGGTTCCCTGCTTGCAACCTGTTTCTCTCTTTAAGGGAAACGTCGAGAGAGAATGACAACTCTTGTTAAGCATATTATTCGTCGCGCACACACGGTGCACCCTTCTTCTACCTCTTTCTTTTTTGTGCTACGCGTTCCAGAAGCTTTAGTCCAGCCTCTGGCGGTTCGAGAGAGAGCGTTTCGCTCGGAAAATGTGTCGAGAGTTAAATAAATGATTTGCCCGGTTCGTCGCAACATTTTCTTCGCCGTTTAAACGTCCCCCACGTCGAGTCCACTTTTTGTTTCGCGACCGAGCAAGTCGTTATTTCCGGGGACTTCTACACCGTCACGAATTACGTGGCTGGGCTGTTACGGCGTTTCTCTTGTCGAAAATTAAAGTTGACTTTTGTGTGCCGCGCTCGACGCGCAAAATACCGGGGTCTACAGAGAATTGCGGTTTCGAACCAATCAAGTCTGGTTTCCAGCGTTTTGTGGGATGCTCAAGCTGGAAACTGTATCCAACGGGCAAAAATATTTGTATATAAAGTACACGTGGGATACCTACTTTCTTCCGGAAACTACCATTTATATATAAATATTAAAGAAAGAGTAAAAAGTTGCGCAAATGAAGCGAGCTTTCAGATCCTGTTATGTTCTTTGGGTAAAGTTCGAATAAATATTTGCGACTTTTTATTTAAAAGCGAAGCGGTACGGTGCATACTGTAAATTAATTAAAATTGCAGAGCTTTGATAAGCAGGGTATCGAAATGTTGCTAAACATAGGTAGGTACACACAGCGTGTGATCTGTAAAATGTTTATCGTAATCAAATTTTGTATATAATTATCTTGTCAATAATTCAGTATCTATTTGCTATGGATTTTCGCATCATGGAATGAGGATATCTAGAAGTTAATTCTTCAGATTCATTCTAATAACCATTTTGTTTAGGGTAGATACACCATTTGTGGCCACTTTAAGGTATTGCACCAGTTTTGGCCACTTCTTAAAAAATATAATATTTTTCCGTGTAAGCAATAACTGTAACCTTATGTTTCGGGCGGTATACTAAACTAAATATTTATGCTGTGAAATTCTCCACAGAATAATGATCTGCAAGCAATTAAAAAATATGATAATTATGCACATGGCCAAAAACAGTGCAATGGCCACAAACGATACATTTACTCTATATGGAATCGCAAAGCAAGTATTTACATTACACATTATTGACCCGAACCCGACTTACATTAAAGGGGATCAACAGGTTTCTAACGCTGAAATGCAAAATTCACCGATAAAAGTTGAGCGCGCTCGAAATCGAAACGTGCCGAAGTTTAATCACATTAAGTTCCTCGGACTGGCTATAGCGGCGCACTGAAACTTAAACGATTAACAAAAATCGGTTACAATAACTGGGAAAGTTTACATTACTCCATACCGCGTTCCCTCGCTCCACCGATGTAACAGTTCCGAAGTCATTACAATGATTTCCCTTGCAATTGTGTTTCTAGAGCACGATTCTGCTCGCAACGCAGCTATTTTGGGGGAATTGTTCCGAAAATATTTAAATGATGAAATTTCAGTTTTTTCGGTAAATATTTTCTTTATCGAAGCGAAGAAATTCGACCAAGTTACCGACTCGCGGCAGGAGCATCTCAAATAGAAAGGGTTAAAGCCTATTGACCAGAATTCGTTCACCGTACCCGTTTTTCTGAACAAATGAGAGTTACAAATCCGCGGAATGTGCTTTTATTTCTGTCCTCGTAATACCGTGGAAACCGATTTGGCAGCGTCTTTGCCTTGCCCCTTTTGGCAATCGTCCACGACCGCCCACATAAATAAGACGCGATATTGTATCTCGTTTAACAATTCCTTAATAGGATTTCATTCAAGTAAACCGATTGAGCCGATCGAATCCAATCAATTGGTACATCAGTGGCAACAAGGGCCATCGATAAGTCTCGATATATAAATTCATCGACGAATCGTTCGTCATAAGATCGTTCCTTCTGATTTAAAGAACCTTAACAAAGTTATTAATTCCAAGCATCAGCAACGACAATATTCTTTCAATTATTATTAAATCATATTCCACGTTTACCGATTATCGAAGCCACGCTGTGAACGTACCACGGCCCGGTCGATACAGATAGAATGACTGCATCCACTTGCGTGGTCGTATCATTGTTCATAAGAATTTCGAGGCAGAAGCACCGACAATACCTCCAAAAGCGAAAAAATAAACGCTGTAGCGCAGGACACACGACACGTTCGCGGTTAACAGAGCCGAGCAAAAAGGCAGCCGATAAATTGTTAAGTCAATTTAATTGCCACCAGTTCGGGCTTCTCTATTTACAAACACCTACGTACACACGGAAATATACGGAAGGGGTGTCGCCGCACACCTACGCCCCTTCGTCGCACGGTGGGACATAGAGCGAGAGACAAATCCGCAGGTACAAACCCGAACAAAACACATGTTCCTGACTTGCACGCGGCACGGAGCAGAGAGACGCTGTCTCAAAATTCAATCGAAATCAAAGGGGCGGGGTTTATTGAAGCGTAAGGGGGAGCCCCCGGCAAACTCCCTCGATTCCTTGCGGCTGGAGAATGTTTCACGGCGTGGATCGATCGATCCAGCGACCTTATCATCGAAGGATTGCAATTTCGGCTCGTACTACCCCCTGGGACGACTCCAGTTCGCCCTCTTATCGGACCGGCCCGCTACGACGTGGCAAACTTTCTTCGCCCTGTTTCATCGAGTTGCACCCGACTTCCCCCCCCCCTCCCGCCACGAATCACTGCGCCCGCACGAAACCCTGGCTCTGACTAACATTGCTTCATCTTTTTTTCCTACCTCGATGCCAGCTTCGCGGGATTCATGGACTCTCTACAGTGAGACGATCCGACGGGGGTCGAAGATCCTCGAGGTAAACACGAGGATTTGCATCCCCAAACACAAGAAAAGTTACGTTGCACTCTTGGGATACACTTTCAGACCCTCCCCAGCGAAGTTCGGTACTCGAAGCGCCGTTTCGTTCGGCCAGGGGCAATCAATTGTTGTATAATGCGCGGCTACTCTGTTCAATTCATCGGTAAAGTTGGGGGGGGGGTGAGAGCTCCTCGAGGACTAGACACCACCAGTGGAAGTTTATGGGGCGCATTACGGGCCTGAAGGGTATTCGCATAAATATCAGCAAATGTGAGAGGACCTCGTTCGAATTAATGTACAGTCACGGAATCGTTTTGGAAATTACTCGAGTCCCCCGGTGTCTCATTAACAGTTCAAGGGTGTTTAGTCTGCACGCGTTAGTCACGTGCCATGGAATTCATCTTAAGGCTCGGGCGGCCCTGCTCTGTAGTCGCGGCAGGGGAACACGGCTCTTGGTCAGACTTAATGCGCCTAATGGTGTCTCCTATGCGCCATTATCAGTTGCCGCCGCCGCTGACAATTTACCAGTTGCTAACGTCGGCATTATCAAAATTTATCGGCCTCCCTTTCGCGAACACTCCACTGCACGGAGGTGTTTTATGGGCTTCTTTTACGGCCCCGCGTACTTGGATAGTTGGGAGCAAGAAACACTCTTCTCTCGGAAAGGGCTAAAAGCACGTGGACTAAGCGCGACCGTTAATTGTGATGAATGTTTATGGGTACGCGGTATGATTCATGGTAATTGTTCGGTACGCGCTGAAATTTCGCGTATTCATAGGTGCACGTCGTTACAGGGAAATATAAGATTAAGAAGTATTCTAGAAATAAAAAATTTGGATCTAAAGCTTTGATACATGTCTGCGAATTGATAAGGGTTGCCGACGGATTTCCGATGAACCCGGAAGACGGAGTAGCGGCGAAATTGCATGGAAGCTGAATAACCGTGGGAAAAAGACGGATCGCAGACTACACCAGAAAATTTCGAAGTACATAACTTCATTAGAGCAGAAGCGGAAAATTTAGCCGTCGAGGAGACAGGGTGTAAGTTTCGCGATATCAGACAGCCAGACTCTCGAGAACTACTATCGTCATCAATTATCCTCGTACAAAGTTGACGCCGGTGCAAGCTGTCCTCCAGTTATGAATTACGGTTTCGCCACGGTCTCCTATTTGCGCTTGTTTGCGCAGCACGGGCGTCGTACGTTTCATTAGCCGTTTTTCTATCCCCGTGGAAAAAGGAAGCAAATTTTCCGAGTCTCTTCGCGGGGGAACTGGTACTTACCACGTCGTTATGGTTCCAAAATATAAAAGATGGAGGCTCCGGACTTTGCAGGACCACGCAGGTGAGGTTGATGGTACTTCCTCGGTTAATGTACAAATCCGGCGCACCCAGGATTTCGGTTTTTGGCTCTGAAACAGAAAAGTATTGACCGCTTATTAGCCGTGTCCTTCGTTGATACAAAAAGTCATGAGATCCTCTATTTGTCATAATCTAAGTCGTGATAAAATAATCAGGTTCGACGGCAAAGCCGAAGAACAGAATCAATGGATCTAAGCACGTACAAAAAGAGTACGGAATTTCTGCTCGTTCCCTAAAAAACGACCACTGGTAATCAATCTCAACGGAGGAATCTCTTCGCGGTCATAGCATACGAATATTGCCACGTTCGACCATGAATTACCTCGCGAAACGATCTTAAAGCTGCTCTTCCCGCGATAATAGTCACCACCGACGAATAATCGCCGGCCACTATATTTATCACGCCGAAAAATGCCAGCCACGTCGACGCGGCGGTATTTATAGTCGATTCGGTTCGCCGATCCGTTTTGTGTCCTTTCGTGGGGCCGAAGAGCGATGCGGTTGACCTGGCTCTTGTGCACGGCTCGAAAGAGCACTTTGAGGTGGCTCATATAGAGTATCCCCTATCGTGTGTACTATCAAAGAGAGAAAAAGAGACACGGAAAGAGCGAGCTTTCGTGGCAGGTTGAAACGGGGCGCGGAGGAGGCGGGGGTGGCAGACGAGGATGAGGATGAGGAAGAGGAAGAGGAACGGGAAGAGGAAGAGGAAGCGCGGGCGGAGGGAATTGGCGAAAAAGGGAGAAGAGAGTCGCGATGGATACAGAGGGGAAAAGAGTTTTGGTCAGGGTGAACGAATCTGTACGGATGTGTAAAAAGGGGGTGCGTGTGTACATGTGGGGGGCGTATGTTGCGCGACGATGGAAAGATAGGGAAGCGGGAGAGGTCACTCGGTATAGATCGATGTGAATATTTTCCGGGCGGCCTCCTCTTCGAGGATTGACCGAAATAACCGGGCACCGTACTTTACGGCTTTGTGCAGTAGATGATACCAGAGACGACAGTTCTGCCTCCACCGTTCGCCCTTCTTTCTCCCTCACTTCGTTTCTCGTACCGTGAATCCATTTTTCAATACGTTCGCGTGTTTCCCTTTCACACTCCCTTCGTTTAAAACCGACCCCACCGACGCAGGCCCCGTTGCCTATTAACGCTAACGTCATAGAACGAATTGAAATAGGCAATCGGGTTTCGCTAGGCAGATGTTTCACTTCTGCACTTGCGCCGTTAATTGGCAAATATTCGGGGGGATTTTCATGGGTACAGTTCTAAAGGGTGGTGTTATGTACATCCAGAATTTTATTAAATATACAATATACAGGTGGTGCTTGTATTCAAGAGAATACGTTATGATGTTTGTTCCGCGGAGTGGAATTTTTTAATTAACATTTAAGCTTATCGTGTCAGATAGACTTTTTTAACTTCACCCATTCTGTACCAACTGCTTGTTCGTCTTGCCTCGCTCCTTTTTACGCGTTTTTTGCCCCCCCCCCCCTTTTTTTCTGTTACGTCGACTAAAGGATTTTTTCCAACCCTTAGTTTTACTTGACTTTTTCTTGACGAGATCGCTCATCCGGGGGTTACAGCAAAAGCTGGGCAGCGCCGCCCACGTTGTCGATCGATATCAGGAATATACGCGAAACGCTTTAACGTGGGTTAACCGCAGATGAAAGCCGAACTGGCCGGACGACGCCGATCGTTCGCTCTGAAATCACGTATCGACTCTTCCGTACGGTTTCAGCCTTGAAAAAGTGTGCCCACCCCCTTCAAATTTTAATTAGTGGCTGCGAGTGCTTTTGGTAGAGCGAATTGCAGAGGGACTGCGGGTCCCTCTGATCTCTTTTTTAACATGCTATAGGGCAGAGCCTTCGAAGATCGGATTGGTAAAATGATTTCTCGATGTTTAAACATACTTTGGACCTCTGAAAGGGAACTAATAATAGGAGTTCATTGAACGTTACTATATTTCACTTTCAGTTGTCTGTTTTTAATTATTGGAGACCGTAACGAAGTTGTATCGTGCTTTGTCCGCGTGTGTACTGCATAGGAAGATTTCAATACGCGAATTTCCGCAAACCCGAATACCTTCTGTTTGCGTTTTATTGATACAAATCTAGATGGGACATTAATCTTCCCGCGACATTGAATAATCTGCTATAATACAGCGGCGGGGTAGCCAATATTGGCATGAGCGAAATATGGACTCGTTCCTTTCGAGAGAGGTCATGATTACACGGGATTTTCGGGATTGGTTCTGACTTGCCGTATAAATTTTCAGCGTGCTTCGAACGACACGTGAATGGAGTGCCACGCGCGAGAACGTATGCTAACTAGATCACGCGTTTCTATTAAATCCTACCCAGTTTGTAATACATACACCAAATTGCCAAATGCCAAGCGACGTTACTCTAGTTTCCAAATAAAATAGATCAATCGGATTACATTTTAAATAGAATTCTTAACATAACGTGGAATTCTTAGAGTTAGTTACTTCGCACGAGGGAGCATTAACTTGCCAATTATATTCTATGCGTAAACCAGAGGTGTTCTTAATTATTGCGACATCAAATCAATAAATACCCGACGTTATACAGCAGCCACTTCAAATCAGAAATAAACATCGAGGGGTGGCGTTTGTGTGAGGTTGAGGGGGTAGAATATGGGGGGGGGGGGGTGCACTTTCGCATGGTCGATCGCTAGAAGATCCACCATTTCCAGATTAATTTCGTCGATGGGGTCGGCAAGAAGGAAGAAGAGGCTCGAATGTCGATTGCAGAGTTTCGGTGGCGTTCGACGATCGATCTGTCATCGGTCCTGCATCGCTGATCCCTCGAGTTGCACGGTATAGAGCTTTTGTACTTACCGGTGCTATTTGTTGAGGAGTCCACGGGGCTTGCATGCTTCGTTGTTGACACTCGACCTGAATAAAGCACCGATCACAATGACGCGTATCTATGCCTTCCGTGTTGCGCCAACACGCTTGCTACCTGTCACATGGCAAAGACTGGACACAGATACAAAGGGAAAGATAGAGAGAGAGAGAGATGGGGGAGAGAGAAGAATGAAAGGGATGGAGCGAGAGAGAGAGAGAGAGAGAGAGAGAGAGAGTCGAGCCGATTGACGATTGTGCCCAGGACTACACGGTAAATTGCGTTAGACGGCGCGATTCTGCGACGACGTACGTAGGTACATGCCTGCCTCGAATACGGCTATTCGCTGGGAATAGAGAGTGATTTCGAACGAAATAGAGGCTGGAGTCATACGGCCGGAAGGAAAATACCACTGGGAGACGCGTGCTGTCCGATGACGAATGTAGAGGACCAATCACGGGCAATGCGGGTTCCAGTGATCGCATCTTGGTTGCGGCGAATCATTCTTTAAAATTATGAGTATTTGTGAAAATATTGTTCGCGCGAAGAAGTGTTATTTAAGCAAAGTTGAAAATTGAGAGGGTGAGGCATAATTTTTAGACAAATTCAGCCAGTGTGCAAACTCAGGCTCGAGGAGATATCGTAGTCATAATTGTACATTATTCGATTGCTCGATTGTAGTCTATACATTTAGGCGATAGTCGATGATTAAAGGTGGTGGATGAAGGGAGACTGAATTGAAACGTTTTAGCCACGTCTGTTTGGATTCCGTACTCTGTTCACAGACCATATTTTTTAATTAGGACCAGCATTTTTGCGAGATAAAACGCATCCCTCCTGCGGTTCAGTTAATTGGAATCAGACGTTGTTTGCCACGTGCCCTATAAGCTTTGTGTAATCAACATTATATTAATTACGTGTAAGTTAAATTAGCATTGCATTCACTGTATTTTCCGAGTGATGTGGGCATACAGAACTGCATATGTATATTGCGTTAATAATAGAGGTATACAGTCGAAATTAATTAAGCTAATTAAGTGACCAATATTAGGCTGGTGATGCGCCTTCCGCTTCAACTATTTATTTCCATTATTATTATTAATATTCTCGTATTATAAGTTCATATTCTAATGAATTTATCGATATTTTTCGTACGATAATTAAATATACACTTCGTTCCCACAAATTACTGTTACGAGTAACATAGCTTCCAAATAACACCTTTTATCTTCACCAAACTGTTTCCTCCCGGATTATGTAGCTACGTACTATATCCCTGTGGCGAAACATAAATTCGCATTGGTTACGGGGCGACCAATAAACATTTACGGTAACCAATGATCCGTGTGACGGATAGACGAGACTCGGTAGATCCGTCGAGCGTAATTCCTCGAGAAGAATGAAGTTCTCCTCCGGTTATCCGGATGCACGGGGACTTGAATGGATCGCGATCCATCGCCTGGAATCGCTTTAAAATATTCCGTCCGAGTATCGTGCCGACGGAAACCGGGCAAAGGAAGAAACATTCGCGACTACCCGGTCTGAATAAAATTTATTAGCCGAAGTATATCCCTTTCCCCCCTCTGGCATGACGGAGGATCTCATCCCGAAGAATATCTCGCGAGGGAACTCTATTCGACTCGATAAAAGTGGGTCGCCGAGATTCTTCTCGTCTACCCTGGCGGGCAAAGTGATTCGAGAGGGATGGTAGAGGACGCTCGCGAAGCGACACACAAAAACACGTCGGATGCAAATTGCTGTTCCCTTTTTCCACGGTACCCGCGACTCTCGTGCGGCATCGCTAAACCCGGCAAATCAGCCACGCGCGTACAGCGAAAGTTTACCCTCGAGAAATCGTAAACGTTCCGCGTACGATCGCACGTGACCGCTCGACGAGGGCACCGTCGAGAAAGAAACACCCCCTTGTCAGTCGGTTTCGACGGTGGCGCGAACGGAATGCAAACCGGAAGCTTCTCAGCTCCTCCGCATTCTTGTTTGCCTGTACCCGACAAACCGGGCCACCACCGTGTTTCCGTAACTTTTTCACGGCCCTGCGCTGAACTTTCCTGCCCTTTGCATCCGAGAGCCTACTCTTGAAGCCGTCGCCAGGAATCTTGGGACACGTACTTCTGAGATGTCGATTTACGGGCGTTTATGGAGGTTAGAGGAGTATTAGATGGATTTTCAAAAGGTTCGCGTTATTGGTCAAACATTTTTGAATATTAGAATGATTTTTAAACAATGGGAAATAAATGCTCGATAAGTTAAATATATCTCTTGGTTAGATTATTTGTTTATCAGGTGACAGATTTGGGGTGGGATTCTATTCGAACAGTTTAAGAGACTTTGAAGTATCGTGTATAAATCTTGCAGCGTTTACGTATTAAGGGAGCAGACCACTGTAAAAAATCGGAAAAATCGATTTTTTCTTTTCACAATTTCTGAAAGACATGCGTTTCAAGAATGTTCTCTCTAAATTTTATGAAGAAATTCGTACAATTGACGGAGATATAGTATTTTCCGTGAAGCGGTGTCAAACGCGCGACTGATTGTGAGCCGCACGGAACTTTGAACGAATTTTTCTCAAAATTACATTTTTCAACCGCGTTGACAGTCTACAGAGAAAACTATACATCCAATTGACATGAGCAAGGGCATTTATTGTACGAAAAACCCGTCGCTATTACATGACGATCAGTTTTTTTTTTCAATTAACGACCTGCTTCTATTTTTTTTTATCAACATTTCCCTAATTTTGTACCACGAAACATGATTTTTTTTCAGTGGTCCGCCATTTTGTAATTTTTTGCGATTTTGAATTTTTTTGATCGTCATATAATAGACGTAGGCTTCTAGTTTCTAAATATTTTTGTCTTTTTTAATTAGGATTATATGGCCTGGGCACTGTCAACGCGACAAGCACAATTTTGTCGCAGCGCACATTTTGACGAAGAGTATAGGTACTTGCAGGAAACGGATTTGTGAATTTTAAGGAACAAAAAATTTTCTTACCCTTCGATATGTACATTATTATTAATACATTAATACATTGATTTACTTTCGTTGTCTGGTTGAAATAAATTCCCGAAAATACCCTTACATTTCGGACCGTTACAGTGGTCTGCCCCCTTAAGAAATGTTGAAGCTGTGTAATACTTTGCTGTTTCGGAGTGCTAATAAGGTGGTTTGGTTGGGGGTGCTTGTGGCCCTGAGTCGCGGTTAACAGCTTCTTCTTACGTCCCCTTATTAACCTCTAGCCTATTGTGCACGTATTTCCATTTCAGCGCTAACTCGACATTCGCGTGAGACGAACTATTTAAGTAGTTTCGTGAAAATTGCGTGCGATTAACAAACAGTAAAGCGTCTGTACCTATAGTTTCCTCGTATGCCCGATGGACTAACGAGGGCTTTTTCTTCTCGGAAATATATGTAAAGCCTGCAATACTAACATTACATTGTATATGTATGCAAATGCTCTTCCATAGGAATTAAGGAAATTTCTTTTACATAAGGAAATTCACAAATCTAACTACAATACAGTTCTAAAAATTATACTATAAACATAAGCTGCAGTAACTTAAACGTAATAGCCGTGCCACCGGTTGCCGCAATCATATTAGGTTTCATTTCGTCCCTGGAATTGCGATGCTTTCCCCTCGTTTCGATACTCCTTGCGTATACTTTACTGTCAAACCACTACGTATATACATATACAGTCTCCACGAGGGAACTTGGAATTTCATTTGGCGAAAAGTATTCCGAAGTCAAAGATATGTTTGACTCTGGTAAATATTATGATCGCAAACCGGACAAACTTTTCAGCTCGTCTTCCGTGCTTTGAACCGGATAAGATCTCTTAAAGGAAGAATACTTGCCCGTATAAAGGCAGGGTTTCGTTCGGCATTGGTCCTGGCGCGAACAGAATATATGAAAGGAGGGGCAACGTTGCGCGTTTCGCACTCGCGAGTTGGCTGCGCGATCCAGAACGCGGTCGAAGAACTTTCGCCCAACTTTTCCCGTTTAGCTGTGTCATATGCACTGGTTACTCTAGTTTTACTGGTCATCAAGAGCCAGCGGAACGCGCTGCTAACATGGACGGGAAGAAATTTCATTTTTGCCGCGAGATCGTCCGGAGCGATGCAACGACGCGATGTAGTTCGAAATTAAGCAGCGGAAAGTACCAATTTCGCGCATGATTACTGGTCGATATCTACGGCAAGCAGATTCTATCTTAGGTCTGGCGAGTCGAAGGGTTGAATTTATTCTGATGCTTCGAAGACCGCGCATTTCAGCGATAATCTGATCGCACCGCGCGATCTGTTACAGTTCTTTTACACGTGGGTCGGGTTCTCAAGTGAGTCACGATTTTTATTACGGAGGTTCTTATTAAAAATTTTTAAGAGTCCCAGCTAGTCCCATAGTATAAAGTACTTCGTAGTAGGCTTCCAAGATCTGGTACTACTTGTACTATCGCTCCAGACAATGACAACAGGCTGCAAGGCGAACGACAGATACTGGGTCTTAATAGGACGGTACCTACATAGAGCCGTTGCGTAACTTTCTGCAGTTTTTACCAGCGAATGCTCGCGTTCAGCTAGTTTACCCGCGTTGTTCGTCCCGGCGTTCATATCTCATCCAACTTCTTATTACTTTTCCCGGGGAATTTGTCACGTTCGTCGCGTTCCTAACTATCATCGTCGGGCCCGTTTTCCGCCTCAATTCCGAAAGCACGCAAACAGGCAGGAAGTCCTGACTCCAGGGAACTTTGATCTCGATATTAAGTTTATTCGTCACGGAGTCCTCCTCCTTCTTCCCCATATCGTAAAAACGTTTCGCTTGGAAAAATATTTGCTCGAGCTTCTCGACGACTGCTGGTTGAAACGTCCCCGCTCTAGTATCTCGTACAGTCCTCCATAAAATCTGCGCGCCCGTGTAGGTCTGCGAGTCAAAAATCTGTTTTGCGTCTCTCACTTGTGCTACATCTTATCAAATAGCAGGGAAAGATGCGCCAAGGGTGCACTCGCGAAACCTTACGTTTCCGAGATATAAGTGTAGGTATCGTAATGAGGTGAGTGAAGTAAAACAGTTTAAGGAATATTCTCAACGATTTTCATCTCGATTACCTCCGTTTGGCGAGCTCTCTTGCGATTCAACTGCACACGCAGATTTCTTTCAACTGCCGGTGATTTCTCTCATACCACCGGTGCCAATAAATCTTTGGTCGCTCTCCACTCTATCATGCAGTCTATTTAACCGAAGTTATCGATTATCAGAGGATTCACTTATCCGAGGAGTCCCCAGCCGGTTTCCCGATAAGCGACGCTCCGGCGTATTTCGATGCGCTGGGTATTCTCGACGGACGTCTCCAAGGAGCCGAATCCCATCCGATAGTTTGTGAAAAGGCTAGACACACGATACTTGTCGTACCGCGTTCGGAAGACGATTTGCTTCTTCTTGGCCGGCGCGGGGGTTTTCGAGCACCGGAGCATCCGAGCTTTCAAGGTGACGCTCCCCAACGGCCGGCTGTTTTTCGCTTGGGCGGCCAGAATTTTCAGCGCGGAGAGCTAAACGCGTCCTAGACGCTCCGCGAAGCGCGAACGACCGCGATGAAACGAAATTATGTGGTCGTGCCAATATTCTCGAGCGTTTGTACACTGGAGCGTGACGACGCGCGGAACACCACGCGAGAATGCCTCCGTCACGTCTCTGTCTCTCTCTTTCGCGAATGATTCCTACGAGTTGCAATAACGCGCAGCAATTGGCCATTATTGCTCGGAAGATAGAGGATTCTAAATTTTACCAGGAAACTTTATTCCCGACACTTTCTTCTCTCTACCTTTCTCCACTCTTGGCCATACGCGAGCTCCGAAGGGTGAGCCGTGTACGCCTTTCTCTCTAAAAGGCACTACGACCCAAACTTGATCGTAAGTTTCCCCTCGAATAAGTAACCCTCGTTCAGCTGTCCGTCCGACGAGCTCTTAGGGAACCCGGAACGAAGTTCTTCAACCTTCGACAGGCAATGAAGGAAAACTGAACTGCTTCTTCCACGAGGCAGCCGAAGTCTTCGGAAATAGAGACGTTGTGCTTGCCTCTCCATAGAGTACAGACAATGCACTTCGAGGCGTTCGGTTTTGTCTTCGCTGTGCAGTCTTTCTCGATGTATACGCTTGCCAAGTGCGGTTTGTTCCCATGGAAACGTAATATGCGCGATATATGTCACGTTATATGCATTCTCGAGCGTCTTACATTTTTGCTAAACTGTAAGTAGAGAAGCGAAAGGGCGGAATAGGGTATCGCATTTTCGCAGGCTTTCTTGAGTCAAAAGATTCACCGTGGCGCGTAGAGATACGAACTACGAAGGCCCCTGTACGGCGGAGGGGCGTTTATATTTCAGGAAATTGAAAGTCGCTCACCCTGCTTGTATCGAATCAGGAGATTGAACGTAGCCTCAATTTCGAACGGGCCCGATACCGTGATTTTTTGCTGATGTAGGTATATCAGGCACGCGCAGGAATTTCGCTCGCGAAATTGTTGTCCCATGTATTACTTCGGTACACACAGTGACAAACAACGTTTCCATTTTGCCGTAACCGCTCTATGGAAATTTCCCGACCACGATTCTGGAAAACGAACGTTTAACCACGTCGGATCAATTGAAATTTTTATCGCGTCGGAAGTTTCGCAAAGTTCGAAACAGCCAGTGAGCTCGGCAGGCGAGCGAGAATTTCCTATTTCCGCTCCTCTAATTCATGTTTCATATCGACGGTAAAAAATGATTTTTTACAAAGCGTTCGGGATAACAAATTCTGTTGATTGAAACGGGCGAGTTTAGTTGAATAGAGACGCAAAGTGTGGAAGAGGGTGCCGCGTCCCAAAGAACGTCTTTTAAATTATGTAAATCGTTGCGTATAGGTCAATTGACTTATAAATAATTTTATTTCTATCGAGGCATCGTAGACGAAATTTCCCGTCGGCATGCACCCTTTTCATCGCGCAAGAATATATTCAGGCCCGATATCGTGGATAGAAAAATGTGTAAGCAAAGAGAGGAACGTTGTCTACATTCTTTTCTGTGAAGCACGAGCGAGTTCAATCAAAAGCAAACGAAGAGAAAGGGTACATGCTGCTGTACAGACTTCTCTCAGTTTAAAACCGGGACCTTTTTCAGTCCCGACGACACGTATAGAGACGCTCCTGTCGCGAAATCCCCGAAGGGCAGTTACGTGGGTGCATACCTAATCAGAGAGACGTCCTGCAGAATGCTTGAAAGCCTGGAATCTCGTGATTCTTCCCGTCTCGTGCCAAGACATTCGGGAAGTTTTGTTAGACACGTTTCTAAAGGACAACGCGCGCTGTCATTCCACCATAGTAGTCGCTGCTACCCCTTGCAATTCACGAGGGAGAAACTTTTCCGTGCCCTCCCTGTTAGTACGTATTAATTTTCTGCACGCGCAAATTCGTTTGCCCCGGCGCAACACTCGTACTCTCGTTTTAAAAGCATTGGAATTGAAGTTTCCAAGCTCTTGCTAGAACTGGGAGCTGCTAGAGATAAATAGCATTCGGTGAATGTGTTACTGTATTTCTTCCTTTTATCCTTGTCGCGTGGCTCACTCTCTGGCATTATCTTTGGACGTGACCCATTAATTGCTTCGAGCGAGTTGTTATCAGCGACTAGGTCTTCAGTTTAAAGATTACCCCGTACAGATTGATCGTTGAATTTTTGCTTGCATTGCGCGACGAAACACGAACCGTCACTCAAACTAGGGACAAATTACTCGGTCGCAGCGTGTAATTACCAAATCGTGCTAGGACTTCTCGCTGGGGTCAACGATACGTCCCCGAGATGTTCCATTTTTACCATCAATTCACGAGGCATTCAATAGACAAACTAGTGCCATTAAAAAGTCGAATCTCTTTTTCACGATCTCACTACTTGGCGAAAGTTTTTTATCCGAGTTTGCGGGTAACGAATCTCGAAATACGTGTGACCTTTAACGTGCGATGATACGTATAGAAATATTCCTAGGACGGTAAGATCGTCGAACGTCGCTGACGTCGGTGCATGCTCAATCGAGGAAATACATGCTTCTCGGGAAATTCCGACTGGTTGAAGGTTTCCCTCGTCGTTTTCGCGGGCCTCCTACATTTTCCAGACAAACAAACGATGCTCCGTTGAATATGTCGTTTGCAAGACGCGGGGCATTTTTTATTTTCACGATTCACTCGGTCCATGAGATAGTTGCACGTACATACACTGTTTCTTATAAACGAGCGTTGGAAATTAAGCATTTGTAGAATGTAGAATTGGGCATATAAATATTTGCATAATATCCAATATTTATTTTTCGTTTCTCTGAGAAGTGGAAAAGTTGCATGTTTCAAGAAGATTTGAGGGACTGCGAATTTCCATTTGAGGTAAATATGTAATTGGTACGTTTATTTATACCCAAACGAAGTCTATAGCTCGAAAAGTAGTTCACAGCGAACGTAGGCTTATATCAACTGTTCGCCAAGTGTGGCAGCAACTTTTATAATATTACACATTTATAGACGCGTGGATAGTATCGATTTTCCTTGGTAAAAAATAACTCGGAACTCCAGGGTCGTGTAACACGATGGTCAAGTGTTGTACTTGAAGCACATCGATCCTCTCTACAGAGTGACAGTAGCAATGGTAATTTCATCTTTCGCCATGACTCGCAGTTTCACTTACTCAATCGTTCCTATCGCCGGTGAAATACTCAATCTACACTTCATTGTCATGCGTGATTTTCGTTTTACCGTTCTCCACTTTCCGCGGGTCCATTTATTCCCCAGCGTGTTTTCTAAGCGATTGCACGTCAGCAACACTCTCCCTCTATCTCGTTTACCACCGGGCATGATACTAACGTATCGGCGCAGCGGATTCCAGACGCTGGATTGCTATTACACATAATTGGCACGCGGATGGTTTTGCTCGAAGCTCGTTGGCGAATAAAGAACCGCGGTTTCTCGAAGAGAATTTAATTTCGATCTATATTCCCTTACTTTCAAAACACTTAGCTGGAAAACTCAAATCTGCGACACAAGATGCTGCAAAGAACACCGGGACCCGTGATATTTGCGGGCGTTCATTCATTATACCCAGAAATTCAAACGAAAAGTTCAACGTTTCGTTGCTCCGCGAGCAAACAATTTGCCCGTAACTTGAACGGGCGATAGAGTAAGTACAAGCCCCGCGACACAAATTTCTTTCCGCGGACCGTTTAACTGGGAACACAGCAACTTAGTAACTCTGGCTCGCAAGTCGCCGGCGCGTAAAGCGAATTTAATATTTGTCAATGCGGTTAAGGAAGTTCGTTCGTTAAGGGGAAGGCGGCTGGGGCGCACAGTTACGCGCAAGGAAACTTATGAACACTTGTTACGAGCGTCACAACGGAATTCGTTTCTGTTTGACGATAGGTGGGGGACAAAGGCCGCGTTCTCCCATAAAACGTCCTGGAAAAGGAGGAGGCAGGCGATGATGACGCACCCTGTTCCCCGGCGCAGAAGGGGGGAAGTAAGAGCGGAAGGTGGTAAGTGGAAATCACAAATGACTGATAAAGCCAGGCGGTGTTCATTCTCGTCGCGGTGGAACGCCCCTTTTCTCTGTCTCTTCAGCTCTGTTACCATCGTCTTTTAGACGGCCGAGTTTGTAAAGGCTCGCCTTATCAGCGGACGTGCTCATCTTCTAGTCGTTAAGCATTCTTCTCTGCTCGTAACCGTGCGTTCCTCGCCTCTCTCTCGTCGCTCCTCAGGCTCGTTACGGGACCAGCGGATTCAAGATTTCGTCGGTACACGCCCACCTACAAAGCCCACGCGCCTTTTGTGTTATAATATACGTGTTACTCTTTATACAGTCGCGAGCACGACGCGGCGATAAAGGGGCGAGTTGCTCCGAACGAGCAAGAAACTCGCGCGCCCACGTGCGATTTTATTTCTCGACATATTTCGCCGCGTTCAGCGAGCAGCCCACGGCCGTAAAAACCGCACCGTCGATCATCGATTTCTAGAACTTGTTTGTAATTTTTAAACGCTGTTGTTTAAAGCTGTTGCAACAGAAGATGGAAAGTACGTAGTCTCGTAGGTGGGGAAACCAGTTTCCCCTTTCAACAGGGAAGTCGCGAAAGAAGGTAATAACTTCGGGACTTGCCGTAGGTCAAGCTTGAAGCTGCCACTGTGAAACATTTCCATTTCTGCGCGATTAGTCAAACTCACCCCTCGAAGGCGCTGCAGAAATCGCGCTTAGCTTCAATTTGGGTGGCAAGCTGTCTTTCCAGGGACTTCCGGGAGACAGAGCAATCATTGTCTTCGAAACTTCGGCTGGTCTTTGAAAACCGGCACAATGTATCTCTCAGCCCTTTCTCTCTCTCGCTCTCTCTCTCTCTATCTCCTGCTGTTATCCACCCTTTTCTTTCATTCATTCTTTCTTCGCTGCTTCCAGATTCCACCCGAACTTTCCCGGAACTCTCTGCCCTTCGCACCGAGCCATATTTTACGCCGACTCGTTTCGCTACTCTAGCATCGAGGAACAATAACGCAGAAGAGCACAGTCCTCAAAGCATTCGGAAAATCGGAAAGAGGGTAAGGAGTCGTTCGAGGTGCAATTCAACTTGCAAGCTTGCTCAGCTCAGTCTCGTGATTAATAAACCTGTCATCGATCATGTTACACTTTCGTAGCTGACTGTGAGTATCATCCATTGACGGTCTACGTTGTTTATTTTTCCGCCTTCCTATTCGGTTCTTTCCAAAGTGGCTTGGTACTCAATTTTGTTAATGAGAGGATGTTCTTTTAGAGGAATTGAATTCCAAGGACCGAAGGAAAGGCTCGTTTTCTTAATAGAAGATGGTATCTTGACGTGAGCTATCGATTTTTCCGAAACACTCGTGCCTCTTGCGTGAATTTAATCGTATCCGAGTTTGTCGCTAACCTGCGCAAACTTGCACACGCAACCGTTGCGAACTTTGCTGGCGTAAACTTTGATGGATCCGTCGACGTCCCGAATATTAGCCAAGTTTGCCGAGACACGAGGCACCGCGCCTTAAGTGGTGCATTAATGAGAGAAACAAACCGTATTGTTCGCGACACGGTTAACGGTTAAATTGCTAATTAGCAGAGACGGGTCGGCGGCGTCTGGTGGTACCGTTGATTCGAGTGTGAATTATGTCGGCGCTGTTCGACGCCCGGAACGAGAATTCATTGCAATCGAATCTTCTTTCTCCATCCTTCCATTATCGGGAATTCGTTCCCGTAGAATTCGCGGAATCGAGTGAATTTTTCTCCCCCACTCTCTGCGAAACGGCTGGGCGATGGTAGAAATCGAGGATCAGTAGTTCCTGCTTCGTAGACAACATTCGAGATTTCTGGCGAACATTCTTTCCCGTTTTAACAGCCACCTGCGGGCTAGAAAATGGGGCCCATAGAACACTTCCCCTCTATTTTTCGCTCGATTGAAGTGATCCCTGGAACAATGCGTGGAATAATATTTCCCGGGGGCTTCTCTTGGAACTCGTAGTGGCAGCGCTGACGGGGAAGATCGAATTCCTCTCAAAAATTTCGAACAAGACAAATAGAGTGATCTCCGACAATATTGAAATATTTCGCTTCAACCGCTTTCAATCGTATCGTCGTTTTATGTCCGCTGTATTTCCGCCACAAAAGTGCCGCGCGATGTACTGGCGATTGATGAGTGACGTAATGCAATAATACCGTGCAATTTCAGTAATAATACAGGGACGCATCGCAATAATGATCAAGGAAAAAAGCTCGAAACGACGGTCATGTCGACAGCCTCCGGGCAAATTAATTCTCGTTATGAACAGGTGGCAGGGTGGGGGGAGGGGGTCATGCGGATGAAAAAGCCGAACGGATTGATAGTTGAGGTATTAATTGAAATTCATCAGCCATGAAACGGAATATCCGACAAATGTTTGCTTCATGGATAGACGGATGCATAACAACGGTGCACGCACGCTGTATTTAAAATAAATAAAAAAATGGGCCGGCACGGTGCGTTCGCCTGGCTTATCTTCTGTTGTAAAATTGCAAAATCATCTCGTGGGAAAACGGCTGCCAGTATGAGCTGAATATTTGCGTCACGAAGCGTTACCTCGCTCGGCTTCGCGTTTAATATTATCAACATTGAAGGATGTAACGAACACACGCTTATCATTACGGCGTGGCGGTGGTGGAGAGGAGAGGTAATGCTGTAGCTTTTCACGCAATGTAAATTTGATAACTGTCTTCGCCGCGAGCCGTTTCCCCGTTTAAAGTCGCTCCGAACCCGCCTGAGGATTTAATTAAAATTTTAGCGATAGCTAACGGCGAACACGAGTTTGCGCTACTTCGCGCTGGAATTTTCAGCGAACCACTTGAAATAAAACGCGATAATTCCCTGCGAATGATTTGTGACAGCTATCCGGTCCGCTGCCCTAATTCGAAATGTACATATTATATACCTTCTCGTTTTTACGATAAGTACAGTATATTTCTTAGAGTAACACGCAATTTTTTGACGTGTAAGCTCGGGGAACAGCGCGCTGCATCCACGCAGCACGTTGCACGACAACCCTTGCAAGAATTTCAGCTAGTCAGCTTCGCCGTAAAGCTTCGACGCCGACGTATATCGACGTTTACGTGCTTTGTACGGTTTGCTCCGTGCGGCGCGACCGCTCGTCAAGCGCGACGTACCACGGGCACAAAACTGTAAAAGGGAGAAGTGGAAGGGGAGGCATAAAAAGTGAA
This sequence comes from Andrena dorsata, assembly GCA_929108735.1. NCBI lineage: Eukaryota > Metazoa > Arthropoda > Insecta > Hymenoptera > Andrenidae > Andrena > Andrena dorsata. The sequence continues at coordinate 75,381,268 of OV815488.1, read as the reverse complement.
TCACAGGCGTGGCTCTGGATGTGTGTCTCTACCTTGTCAGGGAGAAATACTCTGTACGGTGCTGTCGCGTAATCTCAAAGTAAGTTGCACCGCTTGAAACGATCCTAATCGGTAGATCGGTCATATCCAATACGAGCAACCCTCCGCGAATCCGCAGCCGACTTTCCAAGAGTTTCTCAAGGCTGTTATCATATCGGCTGGTTCGCTCGCGCGATTCCGTAAACATATTAATCAAAGTCAAAGCGGAAATTCCATGGCTGGCGAAGCCGCAGCGCTGTTCTGGAGGGCGGCGAATCTTCCCGGGGCACGCTTATATCCGCCGCGAACGAGTTGTGTGCTCGCGAGCGGCGCTACGCTCTCGAGAGCAGGGCAATATAGAGTGAACGGCGAAACGAGCGCACACAGCCCCTCGAAAACGAGGATGGCGACGTGGCGAAAGGGGGGCAGCCCGAGGAGGACTAGACGGAAGTGCTTCGCGTACGTGTACACCCCTCCGCGAGCCCCCGCGCCAGCCCCGAGTCTTGATCCGGGACGTTTTATCTTTTTGGCACGGAATATAGGTAATCGCGCCTTATATTACTCCGAGAAGCTCACCGTAAAGGCTGGTTTAAAGTGTTTTATCATCGTCGGACCGAGAGGGTGCTATTACTTCGCGACGAGCCCCCTAAACCCGGTTCTATCTCTCCGCTCCCTCCCGACCTTTTCTCTCGTCTCAGCCGTTGCTCGTTCCGCTCTTTCAGGGACCTTCGACGCTAAGAAGCTCACGATGAGAAATTGTCTGGCTAAGTCCTGTCTCCTTCCACTTGGTCAACCGTGTTTCACCTCGCGCTACGGCCGCCCACGTCGTTACGCGTTAGATACACCAATCCCTGTAAACAGGGGCACGTAACGCCCAGCGTCCCGAGGCCAGCGCCGCTCCCTTCTTGCCTCCGGGGGCAGATTATTTCGAGTCGGCTGCTACGAACGCTTACGGAGCTGCTGATTTATCGCGATCGTCATCGACGGGCTATCAGAGATTTCTCATCCGCGCGGAACACTTCGCTTCTTCTTCCCCCTTTCGATACTGTTGGTTTACGTGCACCGCTGGAAACGCTAATTGCCATCGAACTGGACGGCGTAATAACATCGTGGAAGTAATTCTAGTAACGGGGATTTGGAATTAGCGTGCATTTTCAACGGGCAGCTCGTGTTTCCTCGACGTGAAAAATGTATCGTTCTTGTTCGACGCAGAGGGATCAACGTAATTCTCCGCGCTGCCATACTATTTCGATCAAAGGTTATGCAATTTAACCTGAATCGCCGATAATTACCACTAATTAGTTTCGCGCACGCGATAAGCCTCCGGTAGCTCACGCTGTCTGTAATCAAATATTCTCGTGACCGCATGAAATGAGCACAAATCATCGGCTTCACCCAGGGGGCGCGTACCGATAAAAATGTTTCGTGTTGTCGGTCGTATCGAAATACATACTCAGTTACAGGCACCGCTGTTGGAACTGTTCCCAGACTGCAGTAAATTTTACGTTCATTCTTCGGAAACGCTTTTACTTGCGCGGAGGGGCGCGCCTATTTCTACGGCATAAAAATTGAAAGGTCTCGCGGCGAAGACGAATACGGGCTTGCCTCCGTTTACTAAAGTACACCTTTATATTCGTCGGTACTACCTCGACACACGTGCGTTTCTCATCAGCCCCATCATCCCAAAATTCCCCGGCGAAATGCGATAGAAAATTCCCCGCTATCGCGGAATCGTAACCGGTCGAACAGAAATTGGAAAGTAACATTCCTGAAGGAGAATAGTTTCGTCGAGTCTCGAATCTTTCGCCACCCGGCTTTATCCACGCTTCGTTAACCGTGCCTTTATGAACGTTCAATACTTGCATTTCGATCGCGATGCTCCTCGGCGAGGGCGCGCGCACCGGAAAGACGATTCTCGAAAATGGCACCCCCATTTTATGGAACACCCTCGACATGATCGCAAACCGGCACGTACGCGGAGGACAATTTAGACAGTGTTATCGCCGCTCTTAAAGTGTGCGTTTTACTGTTCCCGGCGGTCGTGGGAGAAATTTTTAGATATACCCTTCGGGGATACCGGATGACCGCTATTTAATTACGTTGCTGTATCTGGCGCCCACCTAAAGAACGTGTTTTTACAGGATTACGCTCGGCAGGTTATGAGCGTATAAATTCGCGCGCGTTAGCTTCCGGCTGGAATCTACGCGAACTGCAGTGTTTTAAGATATTTTGTGGCAAGGAGATGCAAGTTTAATATTGCATTCTTGGATATTGTTTACTCTAACGTTTCAGTTCCACTTCTCCTTCTTAGGTTCTCCTTTAACATTCTCGGATTCCTTGAACCTCTGCTTCTTTACCTTTCTTAGACTGCACCAACTAACTTCTAACTCAGCTCGCACTCTTTCCTAAACATTTACGACTTCCTGCCTGCTCCCTGCGCGAATATTAGCGCACATATTGCGTAGAACTAAGAAGGCGCAGAAGGGAGAATCGGCTGGATCAAGAAGGGCACAGGGTCGATGAGAAACGGTCGGGGCACCGTGGAACGTGCAGAACTGGAGAACTTGGAATAATTAGATTGCGTGGTACGGTTGGGCTAGTAATAGGAATAATACAATCTTCGAATAACATTTCCTAGTTATCCTTACAGATATCGCTGCATGTTTGATTGGTTTTACAAATATATGCATATTCAATTGCGTGTTTAAACGTTCACACTGCTTCGCGACTCTTACACCCAGCTGTACGGAAGCGGGGAAAAACTGACGCGTTATTAAATGCATGCCGGTGATGCGGTGGCTGTGACTAGAGTCCGAATATTCCGGAAAGTTCGCGTGGTCCGCGGGAACGCTGCTGCCGGGCAAGCTGCAACCAGATTTTGCATATGCAAAAGCGCGTAATTGCTGATTCTGCGAGCAGTTCACCATCCGACTATAGATAGACCGGGCACCAAAGTATTTATTCTGTCCTCCCCTGCCCTGGTCGCTTATTGTTTCGCCGTGGAAACGAGCTTAAGGGTTTCCAACGATTATAACGTTCCGCGCATAAATTCTTCAACAATGGCCGCGTTGCAATGCTGCCCGCGTTCGTGAACGAGGAATAACAAGCGATTGTTTTCCTTGCGATTACTTGTCCAGTGGTTAATGAAGAAAGTGCACGGATAATTACTAGAATGCATAGTTCTTTCGGTGGAGGGTCGGGGAATGAATTTCTGAGACGGTCGGGCGCAGTTATTTTGCAATTACGTAATGGAGGCCGGCTGACCTTTGCCCCCGAGCCAGGGAATATTACGAGTTTCCGTGCCACCTCGGGCGATCGTCGTTAACAGTTATGCATTTGTCCGCGGTGGTTCGCAATGAAAAAACAATTTATTTTAATTTACAAGCCACTGTAATGGCCGCCGGCTCGAATGGGAACGCTCATTGCTCAAATAATCAAGCCCTTTGTGCCCCGCACTATACCGTGACCAATACAAAAAAGAAATCCCGCACAGAGATCGAGTAACTAGTTTAAAGAACCGTCTATTGTTCGTTCGCGTTCGTTCGCGTTCGTTTGCTCGCCACAGTGGAAGGAAATCCTTGTTCCACGCGATTGTTCCAATTATATTGTTCGATTATGTTGCCGCGTAAAATGCTTTCGGCGGTGGCAATTGGTTGGAAATGCGTCATTCTCTCATCACGCTTTCAGGCTACCCCACGCCCAAACAGCATTCGAAAATAATTGTTCCACGCGAAATAATTTTCAACGAGAACGCAGGATATTGTTTACGGTGGTGCATTTGAATGGTCCGAAAGTTGCGTGGTGCACTTGATATTTTTCGATTAACTTTCACCGTATTGTTCGCCAGGACGCATACGCGCCGGTGAGGATAGAAGTTTGCAGCATCCCTATTATCTTTTTTGCACAAGTCACGATCTACTTGCCTGTTTGCCTGAATTATCGTTAAACTGCACTTACTAATACAATAATTGCAACAATAGGAGTGCAGCTTCATCTTTACCAGCTTCGATTAATTCGAAAAAACTGTGTATAAAATTATTGCTTCGAATTAACATTGAAAAGAGAACACTATAGTTGGAAATATATATTTTCATGCAATATGTAGTAGTTATTTAATCGATAAGTTTTTATTTCTATTTTTGGCGAATTTTTCAAATCTGGAGCTGCCCCTGACTTGCAACAGGGTAATGGGTGCAGGTTAAAAATTTCCATCAAACTTGCACCAAACGATGTAGATTCTTTTTTACGTATATTTCAGGTCATAACTCAAAAACAATTAAAAAAAATGGAGCTGCACCTCTCTTGCTGCAAGGTCCTCAATTTCACAACGGCTAGACAGCCATACTTTTATTTTTTAAACGACAGTCACTTTCTCTTTCTGGCACATACAGGAACCTACTACTTCGTCCATATATGGGCTCGCTACTTTACATCCTCCTAAACGATTCCGGATTGTTTGTCCCCGGTTTGTTCAACCAGCCTTTTCAGTCTAACACAATATCCCCGGTAACGGTTCGTGCATTCCGAATAGCTACAACGGGATTTGCCCTAAACTTTACGATTACTGCAAGATTTGTTCTTACGTCCCCTCGTAACGCGTTTAACGGAAAGTTACGATTCCGTGTTAACATCGCAAGGCGAAACGGAATAAGGACAATGGATTTCCCTCTCCGCCTCTCCCGCCCCGTACTCCCGGCAGCATCTTCTTTGGCGCGCCGTTCATTGTAATTCCGCAAAACAGGGGCCGCCCGAAATCCCCGCGAAGTAATAATTAATCCCCAGTTAGTTTAACGCGCCGCTTCGACCGCTCCCGGACCCGCCCAAGATCTTTTGGCTGTGCTCCCTCATTATAGATGTACGAGACGCGGGCCCGCGAAACTTGCGTTATTAAATCCAAGTACTAGGTACGCGGCGCGGAACGTAGCCGAGCGGAGTCGGTGCGGCCGACGAGGAAGATCCCCGCGCCACGACTAGCAAAGCTGACTTTGCCAGCGCGGATGCGAGGCAGCCTGCCAGATACCGTCTCGCCTGCTTAGACCCGCTCTGCTCGTAACTTTGCTCGTCTTTGCGTGGCCTGTGTGCACGCCAACCTCGCTTACCGTCCCGCGCCTTTCCTCCTCTCGCTTCGAGGCGATATCGCAGCTTGTGCGAGGCCGGAGGAGAGGCAGCGAGCGCTCTGGATGCGGTGCATAAGTGTATATCTAACGGGAAATTAATTCAGACTGCCTACGTTCTATTAACTGACGTTTAACTGTTAGTCCCCTCACTGCGAGTATTCGAGATCCAGCGTCGCCAACGTGGACAAAGAGTCACGTTTCGAAGCAACCGGTCAAGCCTCCAAGGTGATTCGGTACAGGGTAACCCGTAGCTAAGGCAGCACGTACCGCACCGAGCCATTCGGTGCCCGTTCGGTGGCCATGCTCTCTTCGACGGTGCATACCGATGTCCACCGTTCGGCATGTAAATATGCGTCGCAGGTATTCCGAGCGGCGACAACTTCTCGCTGCTACTCTGCAGCGCGTATAGTCGCGTGACGCGCGCGGTCGAGCTCCGATAGTCCGGTTTCCTTATAATTTAAGTAGCCGACGTTGCACACGAATCGATGCGGACAATGGACTGCGGGAACTGGAACAAGGTCCCCGCGCGAAGGCCGACCGAATTCGCCCCTAAATTGTAGACTGCATTGGAATTTCATCGCATCTACTGCAGCGTGGATACAGCAACTGCTACGTGACGAACAGCCGGGTGCACGGCGAACAACGACAGTCGAGGAAGGGAAAAAGGAACAGGGGATGTCTAACTTCGTATAACGGTATCGCGCGATGGAAGCGGCTCGTTCGTTTATGCTCCGGGCACAGAGGAAGCAACCGCTTCGGAACAAAGAAGCGTTTCGCGATTTTTCGTGCTACCGATTGCGAAAGCAGCAAAAGCACGGCATGAATGGGAGGGAGGGAGGGGGGGGGGGGGAAACGGAGGCAGAAGAAATTGTGCCAGCCGGTGGAAACATCCGGCACGCTTTCGTTCGAATGGAGTGCCATTTAGTCGCCCTACCGCGAGCCCTGTTATAGAGTCCCTCCGTCTGTTTTATAATGCAACGATATCTCTGAATGCCTTGCCGACCAAGTGAACAGCAATTGTTCCCGGTGGCCCAGGCTCCCGCAATTTCCTTTTGAACGCGATCATCGGGCATATACCGCGATCGCAGGAGTGGCGGCAGCTGGTGGAACGATGCGGTTCGTGTCAGTAATGATTCGGGTCGGCGGTCACGCGATCGACGATACTCCCGCGCCGCTACACGCGGCCTTAATTATTTTTACCTGCCCTTTGTCGTGGCCAATTCGCATCGCGGGCCTCCTCAGATAATCCCCTGCCCTCCTCGTTGGCGAATTAGCTTGTTCACGGCTCGTGTTCAACATCCATCGCGGGAAGAACGTTTCGTGTCCCGTTAAATGGATATCTATCGTGCGATTATCCCCGAAGTGGGATTGCCTTCCGAAAGATTGGCCTTAGGCTCTTCTTCCATCGCTGCTTTCTATTTGGAACTCCGGCTGGAACGAGATTGCCTCGTCCTGGCGTACAGGGTGTTTCAGAATTGCAGATTGAAGTTGGGAGCTTTAATAGTACTCGATGGCGATGGCTCTTGGAGTCGACGCGGATCCCGTCACTTTAGCAGCGATAATGCAGTCGTACCGATAACACATACATTTTTCGTCGCGTTAGTCGGCCGCGAGAGAAATGTCCTCGCACGTCACTAGTAACGTGCACCACGCTCATATTTCGCTGGCATGGAAGGCGGAATAAGCGACGGTATCGCTTGGATGCAAATTCGTCGCGAACGCCTTCAGCGCACCGCTTTAGGGCGTATAAGCACGGGCTAACTCGCTTCTATAAAAGTCTCGTAATTCCCTACGGACTCGCGCCCCACCTCCCCGCGTTTATCCGTATTCGCGTTCGATCGGTCAATGCACGCCCGATAACATAAAAAATACCGTTGTAATTTTATTAGGATCGCGTGAAAGTAAAGTATTGTTGAGATACGTCGGTTCGATTCCCCAGCTGGCACGAGCCGCGACCCTTAAACCAACTGGCGACACTCAGATCAAGCCCCGCGATCGGACATTGGACGATAATAATTGTTTCCCTGCCGCGTTTCATGTTAGCAATAAATTCAGCCGGGCAGGCTTACTACGCAATCGTACTATTTCAGTGTGGAAAGAATAAGAAGCAACGCGTATGCATTATCGCTACGAGATCAGCGAATGCAAATTCCGAAGGCGTATTACTTAATTCTCCCTCCGTTGGAACGATCAATGCTCGAGCAAAGCTTGAACAGGAAACAAAAAAAAAAGGCTGTTGGAACGTGCACGGACTGGGCATTCGGTCGCCTTGCGTGACTTTTGTTCATCTTTCGGAAATTGTAAATGGAATGCATGAATTCTGGTTTCTGTTGCTGTTTTGTGCCCGCTACGTTCTTGCCACTTGTTCTGCAATGGTTCACTGTTGCCCAAACTGATGTTATAAACTCAGGAAGGATTGGAATATTGAAAGGATTCTTAAGATACAGACCTTAATTCCACCTAGGTACTATAGGGTAAATCCGGGAGAAGCGGTTGGGCTGCAGAGTTGGTCAAGTCGCTATATTCAGACTATCTGTGTATATGTAAAAGTGTGTTAAAGTGTGTTATAGGAATACCTGGAGAGGAACAGAGCAATGGCGGCCGGTCTGAGAAAGAGGAAATATAACGGGTGAACCTATCTCTGTCTTACAACAGGTTATGGATATATAGTGCATGTGAGTGAAGTTATCTGCGTACACGCATGCATACATAACACAGATAGTACAGAGTGAGAGGGATAATAGGAAGAACGATAGGTTCACCCGTCATCTTTTATTTCCCTCAGACCGCTGTCGCCTCTATTTCTTCCTATTGCTGTTCTCTCTCCAGGTATACTTATAGCTCAATGGTTAAGGTTCAAAACAATTAATTCTCTAGGAATCAACTGTTTCAACCAACTATCCAGCTCGGCCGCGTCTCCTGGATTTACCCTAGCACTTATTTGCCATTCATCTATCTGGTGGAATCCACAAACATTTGAGCGCGAATGGATCGAAAAACCACTCCACAAGGTGTTATGTTTCTAACTGGAAAACTTTCGCTGGTTCCCTCGGTTTTTCTCCCGCGCAGGTAGGAAATCGTAAACGTTCGTCATAAATTGCCGAGATCGAGGGAAGCGCAGAGTGTCGCGAGGGCCTGATGACCCGTGGAACGGTCTGTATACAAGTCCGAAGCTGGCAAAAAAGTAGCCCCCGACCGAACTTCGGAAGCGTCGTCGTCTAAAAGCCAACGAAGTCGTTTGGACGAGTGCCCGATCGCGGGGATCGTCTGGAAGCCCAGCATTTTGTCGAACAGAGAACGAGAAAGTTAGCAGCGATTTCGATTGTTCGGTACACCTGTCTTAACGATCGATTTTCGTTGCGTAGATATTTTAAACGCGATCGTTTCGTGTAGCTGCGATTGACACTAGAAACAGAGCGCGTTTCATAATTCAATTGAAACGACGATCCTGCCGATAAATGTCTGATTCGGACACACGACGATATAACTTTCTTCCGAATGAAGTAAATTGTTGATGGTCACCTGAACAGTTCCAGCTAATTTCCTACAGTAGTTTGGAAATTTTCGAAAGCTTCCAACTACTTTGGGAGGAGAATGGAGCTACAGAATATTGTAGTAGGTGTAACAGTAAGAGCTGTTGCAAATTTCGAGATAAACTTGATGCAGAATGTTCATGAGGATTCATAGTGACGCGAGCATGATACAATCGCGCAAATCATTGGGAAATCTGTTTCGCTAGTGGATTACCATCGAAATCGGTCGATTATCCATGCACCGCTGCTGCCTGATTATGATCTAGTTCCACGAGGTTCGGGGCCCAACATGCTAGGGGAATTTAGCCGGGGAACCGATCATGTTCGAGATAGGGTTATGGCAGCACGAACGGGATCACTCTAGTTGGATTGCTAATTGCTAATAGAACTATGATCAAACTGAGGGACATTGACCCACATAGGTACATATGTACGCGCTGCAACATGCTCAAAGGGAAATCTCCTTCGCCCGGTTTGTCCGTTTAGTAAATACGCGATGCGCAAAATCGTAGATAACGCAGACAATCGTTTTATTCTTAAACATATAAATAATTGGCGCATCAGCCTTGCAAGGAATTCTAGCTTTTGTTCTCTACGAAATTCATTGCAACTGGTACTCTCGATTCTTCTATCGAACGGAAGTTCCTCGATAAGTACCACCACTTTGAATTCTTTCCTCCTTTCGTGCTTCTGCCACGATCTTTCGGTCGACCCTATACGCGTTTCTTAATTACAGCGTTCACAACGTCGTCATTTTGCACGCGTAATTTGTAATTTCGAGGTTCGAAAGTTACGTCATCGTTAAGTTACCAAGAAGCACAGCTTGTTATGCGAAGAAATCGAGTAACTAGAAGAAAGATCAGGTCCATGGTGCACGAGAGGGTGGTGGGTGGAGGAGAGAAACGCGGTTAATTAGCGTGGGCGCGATGAAGAGAGAGTACTTTCTGATGTCACGTGGCGCCGCGTAACCTAATTTGCCCCGCGAAAGATAGAAAAGAGACCAACCGCTTCGGGACAAGCTACGTCGCAGGAGGATGAGACGGCGGGGTATAGAACTCGCAGGGGGGTTGAGACCCGGCTGGGGAGAGAAAAATGAAAAATAAATGCGCCTAGGGCAACACGCTGCACCGCTGAGCTTGCAATGCTTTTAACTTTCCCCATAAATTTATTTGCCGTCCCTGTCTCTCTCTCCCTCTTCGCCTCGTTCTTAGGTTATACTTCCCCTCCTCTGTTCCAGGATACTCGCTGAACTTTCGTCAAGAAACACTGCTTCCTCTATCCCCCGCCCGAGCCCCCCGCTGCCCCTCCATTCTCTTTATCTCTTGACCATCTGTCTCCTCTCCCCTCCCGCCTCGCGTTCCCATACTTTCCACTGCGCTTCTTCGTTCCGGTGCAAGTCCCAGAGTCCCGAATTAACCCGGGACTCTTCGGCATAGTTGCCCGAAAGTTTCGAGTCGCCGTGGACCGGAACGTCTGAGAAAGCCGCTTCGCGCAAGATAAACAGACTAATGTTTACCATCGGTCGAAGGGGTAGGCGAAAGTCAGGGAACGGCCACGTGGCCTGACCTATTGTAGGGATACTCCACTGAAATTCACGCGAACCGTGTATGTAAACATGCGACAGCCACAGAAGCCAACAACGCGATAGAAATTCAATCGTGTTCCTTTAGGATTCTAACAGTTTAATGCTTAGCTTCGCTCAAACTAAAAGTGTTACGCATAATCTTCCGAATAAGTATACGGATGAACGCATCAGGTGTAGGTTGAAAGAGGAATTGAAACCAAAGTTTGCGCGAAGGAATTCGCAGCCCTCCCCCCATTCCGTAACCCAAATGAAAACAAGTTGAAACTAATTACCCAACGTTTATCAGACACGGCAAGTTGCTGCTCATCCATGGAGATCTTCTTCCTTCACTTGCCTTCTACGCTGTTAAATCCTTTCCTCCAGGCGCGGCACGACGGGAAGGCAGTCGTAGTAGGATCGAAAAGTTCAAGCTGTCCATTCTATCGCGGCGCAGAGGCTTCCGCGAAATTTCTGGCGCGAATCTTTCCGCGGTGTTCTTTACACGACTTTTCACTTAACCCGAAAACCAGGGTAGTTTGAAAGGCCAAGCCGTTGCCAGGACGCGAGCTCGCCAGCTCCTTTTTTCTCGTGTTCCTCCCCCTCCCGAGTAAATCGTCGCGTCGGGCATACGCGAGGACAGAGGTAAACCCGTACCGGATTACTCAGGATCCCGTCCCGTTTCCGGCTGCAGCCCTTCGTGACCGAGGAGATCGCATCAGCGCGACGGCGGCTCGCTGCCCTCTTCCTCAATCAGGTCACGTCCGCCTCCTCCGACGCCCGCGATACCGCTCTAACGCAATAACGCGAATAGCTCCTGAATGCAATGGTTTTTTATCAAACACTTCCGGGTAGGATCGATTAAGCCTCTTGTACTCGGTAACGCGTCACGTTTCGTTTCTAGTCGGGTCACGCGCTCGTCGCTGGTGAAAGTCCGGACACGTGCACCTGTTGTGACGCCACAGATAATATTTTCAGATTAAAATGTGACTGGCTCGAGAGAGCTCCTCGAGGGTTTTCAATGCTTGCGTGTTTGGGCGATTATATCTTGGAGTAATGGTCGCCGTTTCCCTCTTCTGCCTCTTGTCCTTCCTGTTCCTTGGGAGCCTTTTACTTTTCAGGGAAGACATCGAGGTGTAGGCTTGCAGGTGGAACGCTGCTCGATCTTGTTGCACGATGCACTCGCTGCTCTGACGATAGATTAAGGACTTTTTATTGCGATGTGTTGTCGAAAGAATGTTTGCCTCGAGAGTACCTTAAGAGGATTCCAATGCTTCGCGAATAGTTAACTGCCTCTCGCAGACGTTTGGTGGCAAAATATTTTTTCATATGGGTATAATATATATGTTTGTTATATTTTATCTGTAATAGTTATACCTAAAACATATATTTATAGTTTTTTACATAAATGAATACTTCTTAAATCATAAAAATGGAGATTTTGTACGTTTACATGGTCTTCAAGTAGGTGTTCCGTTTTACCCTACCACTTGAGCGAGGCGAAGATTTCAATACCTCCGGTAAATTTCATTTTCCTTTGTTGCCAAATATTTTTCTTAACAAAGTCTTTGATTTTCTTATAGTCTAAGGTCCACGTAAGACTCCTGTTGAAGTCCCGCGTCTCTTTTTCCTACCAATTTTACGTTATCACCCTCCAAAATCAAGCGTTCCATTTTACCCTACTCTCCCCTATCTGTAGCATGGAAATGTGTTTCTAACGGTAAATATTGTCTATGCTTCAGGAATCGTAGTTTATAAGATTTTCCTGTAAGTACCCTTCGACCAGCTGGAATTGTCGTGGAAGTGTCCTTGGGCAAGCAATATGGGCCCAAGTGCTGTATACCCTGCTCCACGTTCATCGGTGTGATGTAACTACACGTATGATTTCCTCTCGACAACTACATTCGAGCTGCACGGTAACAGGGCCAGACGTCGGCTGCACAATTCTGCGCAGCGCTTTTCTCCCCTCTTCCCCGAACGTTACACCGGAGAGTAAAACTGCCGCGTGTAACAGCTGCAAGCCCCAGCCATATGCAATTTCAAAATGCACCTCACCCCTGAATGATTGAAAAACTTCACGGCGCTTTAGTCGAGGAGCGAGGCCGGGCTATAATCCTCCGACACTTCGCACGGTGTGCTTAAGCTTTTCAGAGCTGACTGATGATTTTAATATTCACGAAGACGTGTCGGACAACAGCGCGAACGGTCGTGGCATCGTGACAGAATTACCGCGCGCAAAGCTGTGTTTCGTCCGCGCAACCCACGGACAAAGCATTAAAAAATCATACGGCTACCTACTACCCCGGCGTGCTTTCGTCGCCGCGCGTAAAGCTGCTTTCCCCGCTTATGCTCGCCCGCCATGCGCTTCGGGGCGGCGTCACAACGTCATAACGATTTGCATCCGATCGTTCCGGAATCGCCGGATCGCTAGCAATTTCCACCCGTCCGTTCGCGACGACACATTTCACCGTGGACTACCTGTTTCCACAATTTTTTCAAAGATAAGCCCAATATCGCACGCGCTGATACCACCAGACAGGGTACACGCGTGTTCTCGAGCGCCATCGTGTTTCGCTTCTTGCAGAGACGGACATCCCCCTGTTTGCGCTTCGTTGTTCTCTCTGCAAAGTAAGATTACCGTTTGACCCACATCGGTGTAATTACATTCTCGCATTTTTATGCTGCGCCCCGTGCCCCGAGGAACAACGTATGGCTTTGTAACGCTGGTATCCCTTTAAAAAAATTGCACGAACGTTCTCTTGCGAAGTTTACAGTGCAGCTGTAGCTGTGCGCCGTTTATTATCTCTTGAAATCAGGGGTTTAATTCACAGAACAGGCTGCTGCTACTTAACAGGTGCTTGCTTAAATTTACTCCACTACCGAGACTCATTTGGTCGTAAGGGCAAGCCACTACCAAGTGACCTGCTGCTTTTCCCTTCGTATACTCTCAAAGGTGTTGATGCCTGTAGACCCGACTAACTCGTAGAGCGACATAAAACGAGGCTTACTCTTCAAACTTATTATTCATTGTAGACACCCGGTACAGTAATCGTTAACAATGCAACCCTTCTCTTGCTCGCCTACAACCTACACCTCCGGCGGTTGCGGAACACTTTTTCCCAGTGAACACGGAATCTGATAGCACTGCCCTGGAAGCCGGCCGTGGCTGAAACGAATCTCCAATTACTGGGATCCCGATGAATTTCGCGCACCACGACGGGGCATAAAATCGTTTCCACGTAACGCTTTATTTCGTCGTTACTCGTCGGACGTGAAATATCAATTTTTCGCCCCGTAGGGGATATCCTCCGGCATAACCCCGGCGCGCCTAAGCCTTCGAATCCTCCCCATACGCCGTTGTCGTAAATTCGACTCCCGAAACGGCCCGGCCGCGATATCAATTACCATTTCTGACCTTCGATCGCCGTAGGTACATATGGGGCTCGGCCGGGCGCGCGAGATTTACGATGGACGTTCGAATGGACGAACGATCACCTCCGAGCACGCTGAGACAGAGCCGCCGGTGTATTTACCATTTTCGCCCTTAAACGTACACCTGCTACACCACCACGTATTACGGTTAAAAGGGCGCAGTGCTTTATCTTCGCTCGCCCGACAGCGGAGGTCACAGTTATGGGCTCAGGTGGTGTCGATAGAGTGGTCGATACGGGGCGCGTATGTCTCCTCTCGTGTCTCCTAAACTGTGCTGCGAACGAACCACTTGCTGCCTCTAATATCTTCGTTGCATGCTGGCACGCCTCTCCTAACGTCGTGATACGTTTAAATTAGTCTTCCTTCGTGTCCGTTCCTATAAAAAGAAGGTGGGTAGTGCGATTATGTGTGTCTCACTACGGTGAAATGGCCGCAGCCCTTCGAAAAGGACAAGCTTTCAAATAGTTCTGCCCAATTTTCGTACTTCTCCTCTACCGTTACTTTGCCGAACTACTAAGAAACCGCGGGCAATGTTTGGCGAGCTCTAATAACGCTAATCGTCACGCAAACGTCTTTTACGAGCTTCCAGGACCCCGGACCCATTGTTCCAGCAGAGAAAAACAGGTGAAATTAGCGAGGCGACCGTTCCGACCATCATTACACGCGAAATTCGCGCCGATAACGACGAACCAGTTTCCCTGTGGCCAATTCCCCCCCGCCCCCTCCACCCCCCTCCGTTCCGTTCATCTGATAAGCTAATTAAGCGCTATCATTTAATTTTAATTGAAATCATCGTTCCTTCGCCGGCGAACCAGCGGCGCAGCTAATGACGAACGTTTTGCTTATTAAACGCAGCCCGCTCGGTGGCGACCAATTATACGGGGTGTCTCGTCGTTTATTGGTTTATTGTGGCCGGGCAGAATTGAACGGTCGATATGATAACGGGGCGCCGTTACAAAGTGCAGCGCGCAACAGCGAGCCATTTGCATCGCAAAAACGGCGCCGTGCCTCACGCGTGCCCCCGTGCCCGATAAGATTCGCCGTTGCGACGTGTCTGGGAATGGTCAGCGTTCACTAGGGTAATATTAATTAATGGCCGAGCGGCGTATAACGCGATCAAGCGACCCAATTTCCGGCGAAAAATCAATAATGTCGGGGCGCGGAGAGCGCGTGTCGCCAGCGCTGGTGCGCGCTTTTCCGAAAATAATAATTTTATAGCCTCAAAGAGGAATCTTGACCCCTCCACAAGCCCCTCTTCCCCGACCCCCGCCGGCCCCCTTGAGCGGTTGCTAACGAAGATTTAATTGCTTTTACGGCTAGAAGGCGGACGGAGCCGACATATTTTTTATCCCCCACGAATTAAATTCCTCTCTAAATTTATTCCACGCTTCCTTTGATACGTTGTATCCCGACAGCGTGTAATTTTCGTGCGGCGCACATTTCCCTGTCGCGATATTAGCGACCGGCTATGCCTCCACACGCCAGTCACGGTCTGGCGTTTGTTAAACCGAGACGTAGTTTTTATTCGAATACGTACTGGCAGCGTACCTGTCGCTCTCAGCCGTTAACGAGTTCTTCTGGCGTAATCCTCGAGCGCCCTCGCGATCGCGGGACGTAGGGTCACTCGGGGTAATATTTGCACTAATTTCGTTCAATTTAGTGTAACTGCTATGACGAAAATAGATTCTGGCTTTTACCTTCTTTTATTTTCAGGAAATGCTGGTAAGTTATGAACAATTGCGACATATTCCCCCGAAACGACCGTAAACTGTTACAGGAGGAAACCGAGAGGAAATCTTGTTTGCGTGGTGAGTTTGCGCGTACAAAAGATTTGTACAGTTCCCAGATCTTTCTTACCGCGAACTCGTGGCACGATCACGCTGTTACGGATAAAGTAAGACGAAAGGTGGTGGGGTATGACGAGTGTAACGGACAGAGAAAAGAGAATCAATCATCTTTTAGGGACTACTTAACACGTTGGCTTTCGTAGACCCCGTGCGCCCTAGTTCTCGAGAACTACAACTTAAATTTACATATATCTCATGAATGCATAACTCAGAGAGGATCCTACGTCTTGTCGCACACTCTCGGGGACCTACCGCTTTCTCGGGAAACAAACTGAGGTCCTGGCTCACGTCCTTGCAAGCCAGCGAAAAAATATGAATATGAAAATACTCGACCTTTCAGCTTCGTAGCCGTACGATACACAAATGTGCTCGCTCGCGCCTCGCCGCTTTTGTTAACCAACGTTCCGTTGCCGCGGCGTTTCGACAGGGAGCAACAATTGTGCAGAATTTTTTATGGCTGGAGGAGAGGAGCGGGGCGAACGGTAATTAAAGGCACCGGGAGGTAAAGACGTTCCCCAAGATACAGCGTAACTTAATAGCCTGCGTAAGTAATGTCGCTTCGTTGGCATGATTACGAAGTTTCCCCTGACGAAAGTAGCCGGTTAAATAAATTACGTTTCGCTGCTTTGCCGCGGGTAGGGACGGCGAGGGGGGCGGGCAACGCGGAAACAAGATTGCAGCAGACAGTGGTATCGGCTATGGAATTAGTTTCGTTGGCCCCGCCACGGGCGGAGATTTTACGTTTCTCGCGGAAGCGTGTCTCCGCGCGGGATAGCGTTACGTGACCGAAATTTCCGATGCGTTCGCTCATAAATTTCGCCGCGATTATTCAGTGAATCCCTTTCGCGTAGCCTTTGTCCTGCTAGCTACGGGGAAGGTAAAGTTGTTCGGCTGGATGCCGGTAAAATTGTTTATCGGGGTAACTGGCAACATTCTTTATGGCAAAGGCACGGCTGTGGTGCCTTTTCGCCTATTTATTCTAACAATGTCTGCTTTCGTTTAGTGAATTAAGACACGTTTCCGCATTCTACAATTCGGAACTTCATCCACGTAATTCAAATGTTTTTTTAAACATTTCAATTAGAATAAATTTCACGAGCCAATGGAATTTCGTGCGTCCCTCTTCTCCGCTTGTATCTACGTCCAGATTTATATCCGTGACCGGCAGCTGAATTTCGCGTGGCGAAAAAAAAAAAAAAAACGGAAGAACGGGCGATTTCGCTTTTCAGCTAGCAAGTTTTTTTCTTCGTTGAGGAGTATGACAAGCCAGCGAGTCCCTGTCGACGGGATTAATTCGGTATTTGAATCTGTACAAACGTGACAGGCAGACAGGCGAAGCCAGCATCAGATATCATTCCGTTGCTCAAACGAAGTGCTTCGCCGATCCAATAAAAATAACTTGGTCGCGCACGGGAAAGCTTTTAGCCCGAAGAGCTTTTTGCTTCCGCAGCGCGATATAGATTTCTTTGTGCGGCGGTCAGCCGCTGTGATTCGTCTCGAAGCCAGCGCATAAAGCTTTTCACGGTAACCACGTTGAACTTTGTCGAACTCGGGCCGGGCCTTTGTACGGCCTTTCCACCGTGGGATGGATCTCTCGTCACCGCCAGCAATTTCTCTCCCGGCGGTCCGCCATTAATTCGTCATTATCGGGACAGGTGGCCGAGCAGCCGTGAAACGAGTATCCAAACAGCCAGAAGATGGAATACCGAGGGGATGGGGAAAAAATCAACGCCGACTCGAGAAACGTCATAAGCTTACTTCCCCGTTTTTGTCCCGTTTGTTTCTTCGTTTCTGAGAAATAACAAACGCCCGCGGTACAAAGCGGCGTCGTTCTTGCACCGCTTGTAATAAGTTTACATCGCTCGGACTGGCGGTCATTTGTTCAGGAAGATTTCTTCCCTCGTTGCAGCTGTTTTAATTGCGCGTTTTTTTGCGCTAGCGTGGCGTTGACGGGCGTCCGCGGTCGATACGGGAACAGAGGCAGCAGTTTTTGCGGAAAAACGGAGAGACGGGGCTGGATACGGTATTATTCGTTGACACCAATTGTTATAGGTGGCACGGACTGTTGTCGACACTGCGCTTTCGATATCGAATAAAGATACTGCATCGGGAGTCTTCGGGCGCAATCAAGTAACCATTCGGCTGGGCACAAAGACGCACTCTGCCAGAATTCAATATTCACGTACAATTGAATGAAACGCGATGAAATCGGATACCGATCGACGCTTCGTTCATCGCCGAACGTTATAAAAACCACAGTAATTGAAGCCCAACAGATTTGACTTGAGCGAAGGAGAATCACGGGATGAATTGGCCGAGGGAAACATCTCCCGTCGTTCGATACCCAATTTTAAGAAAGCAGATGAGCTCTGATTACTTTATTTCCTTCAGACGGACGTTTCACGTTTCACCGCTGCGAGACATCATCGCCCCGGACGCCCAAGGATGTTAATAACCTTCGACCGGGCTCTACTGATAACTTATCGGATTTGCCCGTGTCGCCGCCGCTCGGCTGTATGGATTTACCCTTTCGAATCAACCCCTGGCACGTCAAAGTCGACATAATTTCATCGGATCGAGGAAAACTGCGGAAGCACTCGAGAGAAGGAGAGCGGGAGTAGGGGACGGGGAGATGGAAGGAGAGGAGGACAACTCGAAACCCGGTTATAGGAAGAGGTTTTCACTTAGTAAATTGAACTCTGCGAAGTTCCCGTCTAAAGCCGCTATTCTGGGACACTGGAAGGACTGTTTCGCAAGCGCAATAGGCGTCGGTGAAAAGGGGACAGTGCTCGTTCTCGAGGATGTCCAAATCATTTTATATCAAGCCACGGGAACCGCTTGACGATGCGCCTCTGAATCCCGGATCAAAAGTATTTCGTTACGAGATGGGACTGCGTAATTCATTGCCTGAATGATTCATCAGCGGGATTACTCTTCCGGGTCACCACAATGCGGCCGAGTGTAGACGACGTGTGTGTACACCCGGTCTATTAATTATTCATTCGGGTCGAGGAATTTTTGATACCTCGTTCTCCCTTATCACTTTTCTGTTCCCGTTGCTTCTGCCGCGATTCCAGGCTACCTGGGCCGCTGTAATAGATCTCTTGAATGTTGAATATCGGCGATTAAATGCGATCAGTGATACGGCTGTTGATTGCGTGTAGCGTCGAGGAAATCTGTCGGGGAATTTTTTAATGGGCCGAGGCTCGAGTTGGAACAGCGAAACTACTCTCCTCGAAGTTTCACTTGTCCGGAGCCGCCTTGCGAACTTTCGGGGAGTGCAGAAACTCTTTTCAGACAAATGTTTCGTTCCCCTTTTTCATTATGTAAATCAGGCGTCGGGCCGCCCGATGTGCCTCTTGAGCTGCTTTCACTCGTCGCATGTTATGCAAAAACAATGGCCCTACGATTCTAATCTCTTAAATTGATTCCAGCCATGTTCTCGTTCACTTCGCTCCACATTGCATACTTCGTTTAATTCCCCCCGCACTGTTTGCGTTTAAGAGACCCTTGCGCGAATCGACGGGTGTCTATTATTAATCGTTGCTACTTAAAAAGAAAGCAGGCACGTCTCTGCTAACATTCATCGCCATTTATAAGCGACTATCGCGCGATCTATCCACCCCCCCCCACGACGGCAGAAACAAACGACAATTTCTAGCTGCATGCCGTACAGCGAAATGATACGCATCATTGATAAAGGCAGGTGTACCGTGAACTTTTCAAAGGAACGCCGGCTGAATGGTGCCGCGGCCAGCGTTTCCGGCAGCCTTTGTACCCGCTTCTCCGCGGTGTCCTTCCGTCGCTGACACTCTGCAAATGAAATTTAAAGAGGAAAAGCGCTTATTTCATTACCGCGGGCACGCGTGGAATTGTGATGCGTATGTTTCGCCGCCGGCTAGCAAGAGCTCCCCTTACAAATGGAACAGCGGCATGTTCCCGGAAAGTAAAAGCCGGCGGAGCGTAAAAACCCCGGAGGAATTTCTGCCGCGCTTATATCCTTATCGCGGCACGTTGATAATTATTTGAAATTATTCCGCTCGCTTAGTATTAGCCATTTCGCGTCCATTCGGGCGCTTCAAAAGTCTAGTTGGACCTTACTTTGCGGGCGTGCCGCGTAATTTGCGCGTGACGCTGCGAAATTTCACCGCGGTGATCATAAAACCCGGGAAAACGAGAAATTATTCGCTCGGGTGCGAAGAAAAAGATTTTCATCGGTTTCGCGTGTCCCTTGATCCGGAGTCCGGCGCAAATTTATTTACCAATTAATTCCTGTACCCGACGGCGATTTTTTGTCGATACGGCAATGGAGGTTCCATCCAACGCGACCACGCTATCGACATTTCCGCAGAATTCGCTTTCGGCCAGTTTAAACGCGCGTATGAAAACAGTTTTTTTTACGCTGCCTGGCAGTTCTCTCGCCAGCGTCTGAACTGGACTTGGCTTCCCGGTCGCGGAGAATTTTTTCACAGATTTCGTTTGCTAATGGTTCGTTCTTTCCCGTGGGGTGACGACCGCGTTTGATAGATGAAATGGATGACTTCCGGGCGACGAGCGCGCGATTTAAAGAGCACTGTAAATGCAGTTCTTTGAGGAAACTTAACGGAACGATTGATCACTCCCGCTGGAAAGAAGGACGCTTGAATTTATTTCGAGCGAGTTTATCCTTCCTAGATTTTAATCGCTGGATGAATTTCGCCCGGCTCTCGGCTGGAACTTCTGCTCCGCTGGAACACGAACCGTATTCTGTAATTCTACTCTCTTCGCTGATTAGCTTCATCCGCGGGGGACACTCGGAAAATTTCGCGGCATGACAATTATTTCAGCTACCAACCACTGCTCCACGAATCCTGCTGGCGATAAGCTTTCAGTGTGCTTTCAATGGAAACATTATGGGGCTGCATAGAGCTTATAGTTTACGCAGTAACGCAGAACGTTTCGTAAAAGATGGGTGTGTTTGCAGAGATTTCCGATACATCAAGTTAATGTAAAATAATTTATACGATCCTCTTGGGCTTTTGTTCTTTACGAATCATTTCTGTATTGTAATTTGAGAGGCCTGTGAATTATTGCCACGTTTCGTTAAGCTTCATATATACATGCGGCTGAAATTAATCCAGGCAATGTTTGCTCGCGAACTTTTAATTGCGAATATATAATAAATGATTGCCACGCGGGAACTTCTATGCCATTATTCGGTTTCCACCATTAGTAATTATTAAGTCTCGGGTTGCCAATCAGTATTGCGTATTAGCGCGTACCCAGAACAGACTGCAAAAGTTATTTTAACGAGCCATTGTTTGTAACACAGTTGCAATCAGCGTTTCGCCAATGCTACTACTCTGAACCGCGAAATCGTACACCCTCGCCCGATAAATTCGATACCACGCGATTCTTGGTATCGCGATCGAAATGCAGTTTTCCCAAGTTCAAAGCGACCCCCGAAAGCAGGTCGCGCCAGCAACGGACACCGTCAACTTGCTTCGTAACTATTCTAGAGCGCTTTGCTCGTGATACAGCAATCAATATCCAGGAACATATTTAATCGTTTTAAAGGAGAAACCGATCATCCTGTTGGAGCAACTTACCCGCTCTATAATCTGTAACAAATAGGCCACGGTAATGTCTTGCGCTTTGTCAGGATCAAGTAATTCCAGAGATAATAATTCTCCGAAGCATCGGCCCGTGAAGGGAGAGGCCGCGATGCATTTATCTCAAAATTGGATTGATTATAAGTTGCTCGTGGAGGCAGGCTTCGGTTCAGCCGTCGCAGGACTCCAATACGGGGAGAAGCTGGTTATTTCGAGGCTCATAGAACACGGAAGCACGGAGAACGGAGGGAATATGTTACGAGGCCAACTTTATCGTCGACATATACTACTGCGCTTCTATGTTATTCCAGGAGAGTAGCTCATAAGCGACCTGCCCAATTTCTTCATAGACACTAGAGATGTCCCCTTACTTGCCCTCCTTTGCCTCGAATTTTTCCTCCCCATGTCCCTCGAACGTCCGGCCATTAATTACGAAACGCGTTGTAAGCGTGAGAAAGAGTATTTGCGTCACCGTTTTCCACACTAATGTTTGCAATATTCGTGTCTGTTGATCTGCCGTCTGAATCTCGCCCTCGTTCCGTCCCTTTGCTAAATGCATCTTCCCTACGTCGACAGTCAATTACACCTGCCAGCTCGCTATTTATCCGAAGCATAATTGACACCAGCGCGCTTGTATCCTTAAGCCGAACCGCGGCGTCGCCGCGGAGACAGGCGAGGCGAAGGCGACTAATCGGGAACAGTGGATCACGTGTCAGGTCTCTAATTAAACGACGGCTGGCTCGTTTATGAAGCTGGACCGTGCAACGCATCGTTCTGCAACGTCCAGCGAGAGATTATCGACGACGACGGCGGAAAAATCGATCGTAGCGTGTTGCCATGTTCTTCTTCTTCTTCTTTTTTTCCCTCTCTAGTGATAGATGAGCCCGAGCAGGGGATGAACGCGGTATAACGTGGTTAAGAGATATCGTGATGTATCGTGATGTATCGCGGGGACGGACGGGACACCGTAAACTTGTCGGTTCTCATTTCACGGTAGGATTATGTTCTACTCCGCTAAAGGAACGGGCCCGATTCGCTGTCCTTTTTCCTCGATGAAGGGGCAGTTTAAAGAGCGAGGGAAGATTAATGATTTACGCGCTCGGTGTAACAGAATTCAAGCGTTATGTTGCGATCGTAGCACGATCCTCGTCATCATTGAAAAAGAACTCGCCAGTGTCCTCTATTTTTCTCACAATTTTATACAGACAGGATAAAAACACCCGCGAACCGAATCGCCGGCGAAGATGATCGAAACCATAAAGGAAACCGTGCCTACGTTCAGATATGCACGCCTGGGGTTCGGAGAATATTCTAATGATCGCGCCTGATCGGGAGAACTAAGCGCGCCCCCATATATCATCCCCAGTAACAAGCTGCTCCGTCGAGTTGACGCAGCGAGCTCAAACAAGAACAAACTGCCCACCGATAGAGGCGATCCGAGGAATTAGTTTCATCGACAGCGACGGCTAAACTACCCCGTTAGGATCGCGAGTGCTTACAGGTCTGACTGGACATCGTTAATCGCGGCGGCGGGACGACGTTCCCCGTTAATCATCCCTTCGAACGACGAACGTCACCGTGCCAGTAACGCAGTAACGCTCTCGACCCAAGCCATTCGTCTCTTTATCCATTAGCCCGCTAGTCCTGTTCCCGAAGAGCTGACGATTCGCCCCGCTTTCACCGCGAACGCCAATTTGCGGTGCTGCGGAGCTCTCGCGCTACCAATTTACCTTTCCGAGTTTTTACGGCCAAGTGATTGGTCTCTTAGCAGTCACGCACGCGTTAACGCTTAACCATGTCCCCGTGTATGTAATTTGTCGCATAGAATACACGTTCAGGCAGGTTTCCACTATGCTGCACGGGATACAGAACACAGTTCAATCTACATAAGTTTCTACGTGAGTACCTCGCGTGGTGTGGATTACAGTTAAAGCCACGTTTCCACGTGTACTCAGGTGTAAGGGAAACTTGAAGTTAGTGTCTCATGTGTGTAAGACACGGTGCATAATGTAATTAGGATACTCGAGGAAGATTCTTTTCCACAGCAACCGTAGCGAACAAGCTTCTCAAATGCACGGAGTTTACACATGTGGGAATGTGGCTTTATGTTCTGTTTCCCGTGTGATACAAGCGGAAATTGTGGATTTACGGCCAGTGCCGCTTTGTCAGGTAATTTCCTTTGCGCGTGGCGAATCGTCACATGGTAGAAACGATGCGCCCTCGTACACCTAAAGGGGAGAATAAACGAGCCCCTGATAAACGAGCCGCGCGATCGGCGCCGGAATGAAATTTTCATCGGCCATCGCGATTTTTATCGGGAATTAAACGATACCAGGATGCGTCCCGGCCACCGAGCACGCCGCTGGTAGCTGCTTGGTAATTTCGTAATTACAAAAATGTGGATCGTGCAGCATTCTCTGCCCCCCGACGGCGGAACTGATTATATCATATTGAAAATTGCTGGTCGCCCGGCGCTGTGTAACGGAACTAGGTCGTTCGAAAATTGCGCGAGTGCTTCTGAAAAGGTAGATATGCGGCTCGCTTTCTGGACGGTGTTCCAGAAAGTGTTTCATCCCAGTGCGAATTTTCATTGGGGCGTATTACTTCTTTGGAGTACTACGGCTGAATATTATTGCAATTGAGGTTCGTTACTACGTGACGTTATAGATGAAACGCGATAAAATCATCCGCTACTATTTACCTCGTGCATTCTTCTCCAGTGCCCGCCCGATTTCGCGAATGTTCCCGCGCGAAATTTGTCCGCGTGTTAAGGGTCGACGCGGTTCTGAAGCAAGGGTTTTACTTAAATCTGCGGACAGGAATGGTCGAATGAGCTCCAATCTCGGGCCACCGCGTAAACACGGCCATAGATTTCCTTTATCTCGTGGTGGACGGAATCTCGCTTCCCTTTCTTCCACGTATCGAACGACTCGCCGCGCTGCTCGTGCGCTTCTTTTGCTGTCCGCCTGAATGCACTCCTTTGAGATTGCTACGAGGACTTATCTCAAAAGATATCCGAAGAATTCACTCGCGAACGTCAAGCTATCGACTACGGGCGTCTAACTTGCGGCAAGCCTGTTCCATCAAGATTTACGTTCGCAAAGAGAGATTATTCCCATGAATGCGAACGTCTTCGCTGCTCGATGTAAACCCAGCACTGGGTAGTTTATTAAATTTATCCCAGGGCCACAAGATTTTGCCTTCTGAGAACTCTCCATGGGTTTACGGTGGTGGGTGAACGAGTTATCGATTCCGATGGTTGTTCGCAATGTGAACTTAACATACCTACAGTAAAGCATGCCTTTCACGTTTAGATTAAAGAAAAACAGTATACAGGTTTGCAGTGTTCAGAAGAATTTTCGGTATCAAATTGCAGCTACAATTCGGTTAACTCACAATTGTTCTCCTCCGTGATACGTATGAAGGTGGAAATCCACGATGAAACAAAATGACATGAGATTTTAATTTTTAATAGGTATTATAATTCTTTAATTTCATTATTTCCATTTTGTTGCCGCTGAGATTTCTGTCTCGTGAAAGAATAGTCGCATGTAAAATCTCATCGTGGATTGGCACCTTTACGAATGCGCCGGCTTCACGCGAGAAATTATGTTATTTCCTCCTAAGGTCTGAATTAAAAATTGTCAAAGTTTCGACTTTCCTCGTTTTGCATATTCAGTGGAACAGCGGAGAATGGTCGTAGGAGGAATCGCCGCCATATCAGATAGAAGGCTTGTTAGCCTAATTGTAGTCGCCACCCCTCGGGCCCACCCGTTCCTCTTCACGCAGATGAAGAGCCAGTAGAGAGTTTTAATTGTGATCCGCCGACTTAACGCGGATACTTTGCGAGCGCCGCTGCAAACAGTTTTAGGAACGGGGACAATCCCCCGGAAAGCAAATTAACTAATGGAAATACAATCTTACCTTCATCATCAACGCTTCTACTTTTCTTTCTCTCCTTAATCACACAATTTCGCATCAACCTTGCTTGATTCTCGTGCGGTTCTCCCCTTGCCGAGGGATTAGGGGGATCAGTATCAACTGCAAGTGTTTTGGGGCTTTTAAACAAAAACCAAAGGAAATATTCTACAGTGATGTCCAAGGGAAACTTTAAGATTCATATTTTTGCGTGCGAATATGTGTACAAACCACTTCGCCTGACACACATTTTTCCACTAATTCCGATTCCCCGTTGAATGCATAAACAGTCCGTGTACACCATTAAAATACGAAATCTTGCAGCAGCTTGCCTCGCCTGCAATTTCAATTTTCCCTTATTCCCAGCCCTCGCAAGAAATAAAGCAAAAATTAAGCTTCCGTTAAGGTCCGAAGTAATGATACATTAAACGTGCACAAAAGAGCGCTAAAACACATCATCGAACCCAAGGGCTGGGGGAAATCGTCGGGGGTGCCGCGATAAGTGCAAGCAACCGTTCGAAAGTAATTGTTGGCTTCAGGATAATCTCGTAAAAGTGATTAAGATTGGTCGCGTATCGGAAATTGAATTAAACCGGCAAGGGTGAAATCGCGGTCCCCGTATTCTTGGCTTCACAGCTCCGCTGTTTTCCTCCCCATTCTCTCTCTCCACCTACGTCCCCTTTCTTTTCTTTCCACCCTCTGCTGGGGAAATTCTTTTATTCCTCGCCCCCATTGAAAGCTCGGCGCGTGCGTTCCCGGGGACACGCTCCCGAGAGACAAATCACGGTGAATGCGAAGCCGTGTCAGAGGAAAAATATACGTCTGATTATGACGATAGTGATTGGAACTAGCGCTTCGTAGCGCTGAGAAATCTAATTTCCGGGAAGGCAACAGGGACGGATTCATTCCCTCTAATTATTTCGCCCGGGTCCTCGCGCACCTCGCTGTTAATTGGAGGCTATTCACTAGAAAAACAGCAGGGCCATGCGTCCAGTTGGCGCAGCTCGATTTTCGTGGAGAATTCTCTGCGACGGTCATTACTCGGGGCGAACGACAGCCATGCACGAGCGATATAAAACCTGAAGCTCGATTTAAAGCCGCCCCTTGTGCGCTTCGATCCTTCATTGTTGCTGCATCGTCCTCGCAGGAAGCGCAGCTCCTCCGTGAAAGACTGATCGACTCTCGGAGCGCCGCGCGTAGATTCACACGACCCCGGGTCTGAAATATTCTAACGCATTTGTTTGGAAAATTATGCCCTTCATATATCACCGGGTATCCTTTCTAAGGGCACCCTCGCACTGGCTCCAGATCCTTCATATATCAGCACTTTTATCTTCCCCGGGTGTCGCTTTGCATCGGCTTCGTGTAAAATCTCGCGCCGATGGCGTCGTGCCTCCCAAGATCCCTCGAGCGTCCATTTTTATCGTTACACGAAAGATCGAAGCAGCGCGTAGCAGGATCGTTAGAATTATTATTTCGCTGCGGTGAATCGATACGAATCGCATCGTTACGCTTTAGTACGCAGGGATCAGGGTACTTTACGCCGATGATTTACAATCCGCAATGGACACTTTTTCCTTCTATAAAATTTGTAGCGGGCATCGTGGGCTAAAAAAACGGATTGGAATCGGAGGGCCGTTATTTATTGGTGCTTGCGTGAGCCATTAGCCGGGGAAATATCCGGGAACAATGGTCTCTGTTTTGCACGTTTTTTTTTTCAATGGAAAAAATCCACCGTTTGTTATCGGTGCCGCGAAATCGAGAAAAAGCGTAAATGCCGATAAACAGCGAGCTCATTGCCATATCGTCCGTCGCGTCCATAGCCGAATCGATTCGACATTGTTCCGTCTCGCGTACAACAGTCAACGCGAACGCGACTTTAATCTCCGGCGTTAACCCTTAAATAGTTGATGGCGCTCGCTACTATGCAGCAGCGAGAGAGAACGATTTTATGGGAGCGAAAGGGGAGAGGGGAGGAAATAAAATAGATGGAAGAGGAGGGTTTGTTGAATCGTTACTAATGCGGTTACAGCTCGCTGAAATATTGCATAGGAACAGTGAATAGTATTGTCAATTAATCATTGCCGGCCTGTGTAACGCGACGTTCGATTATTGCGGTCGATAAGCTTCCAAAGACGCCGCGGACGCGTGCGTCGAACGATTTATGTAGCACGGGCTGGCCCGTTCCTTTGTAATTTACTGCAACGTTCCCTTCAAACGTAGGTATATTGCGTCACTTTCAAAAGTATTCAAAGTTTCCGAATTCAAGTGCTCGATTGAACTTAACAAGGTCTGCACGGAGCTGAGCTCCCAGTAGTCAAAAGTTACGGGCGATCGAGCAATCCCCCGTGGCAGGAAGTTTTCCAGATTTCGAATAAAAATACTCGACACCGCGCTATTGGAAAGTTCTGGGCGCCCACAACCGCGTATTACCCATTCTTAAAAATGAGACCACAGAGCTGATTCCCTGTTACAGAGATACATGTACAGAATAAAATGCATTTCGGTTCACAAGTATTAGTAAATTTCGTTCGGATGAAAGTCCGTTCGTTTGAATCTTGATTTTATTTGAAGGGGAGGGGGGGCTGAAAGCTTTCATCGAAACGATGATAACAAACTCAAGTAAAATTGACAGTAGACCCACTGTCCTATTTGAGCTCGCTGTTTAAATAATCGAGCTGCGCATTCGAGTTACTCCGCGGTGCCAATATTCGCGATGGCCAACGGGGACTGTAATGTGTGCCGTGATTACATATCGGGGCTGACAGAATTACGATCAACATCGAGTAATGAGAAATGAAAGTCTCGTAACATCGGGCACGAATATGTAGGTACTGTACGAAATGTTTCGCAGAAGTGCAAACCTTGAATCGTCGACATAATAATTTATTAGCGCGGTCGATCAAGTTTGTACGAAACTTAAATATCGCATCGCCTCTTTTTTAACTCTCCACTCTATCATTCACCATCGAGCATTACAATAGAACGTTTTGATAAAGAGGCAAAAGTCTGTTCGATCTGGCCCATTGTCCTGTAACGCTGCTCCCCGTCAGAGATGGGAATTAACCAAAGAAATATTACGCTCGACGAAAAACCGCGCCCCAAACGAATCCCGTACGTTCCCGTTCCTATTTTCCGGCCCAACTGTTTTTCCGTATTCCCTTTCATTACACGGAAAGTTTGCGTTGCGGCCCGGCCACGGTAAAAAGTCGCAGCTATTTCATTCTTCCTGGCGTGTGCAGTTTTTATGCATTCACCGCGCGACGTCGCGAATAGAAAGGACAACAATCTCAGAGTCGTTATTTCTCCCCTCCCGGGGGCTCGGCCGACAGAGAATAATCGAAGTTGGTTTGTAGAGCCCTGCCGCGCGAATTTAATATGTAAAGTGGCTTATACCAAGCCCCGACACTGGCCGGGTCCGGCCAGTCAGCCTGTCGACTACTGGAAAAAATGTTACTCCACTCGCCCGTGACTGGGAACCGATTAATCATTTCAAAGGTAAACCTTATTCAGCGGCTGCAGATCAAATGCTGTCTTCTTCGTACCTAACGTGATTTAGCATTCCAGCAACGAAGCGGGACACCATCCAGAGTTGCTCGACACTGTGGGGATTCCGAGCAGTTCCTACTCAACGTCTATTATTGCCAAATGAATTGCTATTCTGTGGCCGAAGTTCCAAAACTTGATAATCCCGATTCGCGGCTTCATTTTAATCTCGCGCATCTACGAGGATCCTCTTCAAACCGAAGACACGAGCGCTCGCTGCGCGACGGCAAGTGTGTTTAATTAAGCTGATCAGAAATACAGTTTCAAGTTAGAGGGCTCTGATGCCCTCCGTAGCCAGAGTCAACGCGGCCGATAATCCCGTCGAGGATCGAGATCAACGGAACATTACAGGTCCGGAACGCCGCACCGATGCC
Source organism: Andrena dorsata (assembly GCA_929108735.1). Taxonomy (NCBI): domain Eukaryota; kingdom Metazoa; phylum Arthropoda; class Insecta; order Hymenoptera; family Andrenidae; genus Andrena; species Andrena dorsata. Next base: position 75,352,331 of record OV815488.1, on the reverse strand, counting down.
CAGCCGTGTATCGTAAATTTAACCAGCTGCGAGCGCCGAGCGCGCCCGAAATTCCCGTGTCGGCGGATTACTTTCCGCGCCACGCGACAATAGACACGTCGTTTCGATATGCGACACCGCCAGCAGTAAACCAATTCGCCGGCTGTGATTCGACGATCGCGCGAAGGCGGGCCGGGTAAAGGGAAGCAACGGATCGTGAATGGGAACAAGGGTCGAAGACAGCTAGCGTCCAGGATGTTTTTCAATCGCGAATAATGCGACAGGAATTAATTGTGCCGCGAGCAGAGCGGAGCGACGCCGGTATCAGCCGCGGGACCATTTATCACGAGCCTCGTAATGGATACGCTCGGTTTATCATGGCACGCGTGAAAAAGGAACGATCTTGAATGTGTCGCGACTCCTTCCGCCCTCGTTCTCGCTTTTCAGTCACGGTCGAACATATTCGCAACGTTTAATGGCGCGCACGAGCGGGATTTACGCGCGGCGCGTACCAATTGCGCTAAGGCGTAATTAGTCGGCGATGAGTGATTTTATTGGCGACTATTTAGTATCATGGCATTGAGCCGAATTGAGGGAAGCGAAATTGATTAGGAAATCGTAATAGGAGCTTTTGGAATACAGTTAGGGAATTCAGGATGAGTCGAATTTCATGGTGTAAAACTTGCACACTATGGGGGCCCTGCAGAACTGAAATTACTATCCACCATGGTACTTAGGGACTTAAAGCCTGCAGGCATTCTACTGAACGAGCTCGCAATTCGTCGTCGCTAATTTATTTCACTGGACATGCGCACTTGTTACGTTATTAACCCTTCATTGTCACACCTTTTTATAATCACAAATTGGTCACATGGGGTTCACTGCACCCCAGCGTAATTTTTGAGTTACCATTTTCGTATTTTTCAATCTTTTAACTCTTCAGTGATAATTGTACATTAGCAATAGTCGCACAACCATGCTCTAATAACATTTTTCTAGAAATGTAAATTTTGATATGGTGGTATTTGAAAAAATAGTTGTGAAAAAACGATTTTTTTATTAAAATTTAATATATTTTTTAATTTCAAGGTCTAAAAATTTACAGAAATATTGGCAAAGACATATACTTCTGGAAGAAAATTTCCTGGAGTGCGATACACCCTCGTGCGACCACGAACGGTTCAGTTTCTACATCCCCGTGTTCCGCTCGAACAGCACGTGATCGTCTGACGGGCTTATCACGTCGTTTAAAATGTCATCGCCGGTATTGAAAATCTATGGACATTAATTAACCGAAACACCAGACGGAATAAAGACAGGGAGGGGTGGCACGGCTTTGAAATCTGTCCATTGAAATCCGCTTCGTTACACCGAACAGGGGCATTCCCACGTTCTAATAACTGCAGTCTGGCCTGCGTGTGTGTGTGTGTGTGTCTGTGCCGGGTTACGTAGACCGGGTGGAAATTAAAGGAATATAAATAACGATGATCGGTGGCCCTGCGCTAGTAGTACGGAAATTGGACTGCGGGTAATCACTCTACAACAACGCCTGTCCAAATGTGATTTTCAGTCGCAGCATTGTCCGGAATTAACCCATTTTATCGAGCGCCATTCGATGACAGAACGAACGGACAGATGAACTTGAGCGGGGAGAAAATAGGCTGGCGGACGGGGCCGAGGGTTGCACTGGCGGACGGTGAATGGGGTGACCAACGACCGTCCCTCGACCGCAAATAACGTGAAATATTTGAAATAATTGCAGAGGGAAATTAATTAAAATACCGCGACCCGGAACGCGACGTCGAAATGCATTAATCGTGGCACGAAACAAAAGCGTTTCCGCCCCTCCGTGACAGTTTACATCTTCCGTTCTTCCGAATGAAATTACAAGATGCCGTGGACGACACTGGGGAGTTTTGTAAATGGTAGTCGTTACTGTGTCGCTATCAAAAAACATTATTATGGTTACACGGGCGAAATTAAATAAAATGGAATAATAGAAACCACCTCGACCATGCTATTGTTACTACGAAGGGCTGCATTTCAGGGGAAATGTGTACAACGAACGTTATAGAGCTACTATACAATTCCATATTTTTGCATTTCCACTGTATATTGTATTTGGTTTTTAAGCGGATGAATATCGCTAGAATGAATGCGAGAGCTGCGGTACGAGGGAAATCGATAAAACTGATTACGATCGCTGGAATCGAATCGTAATCGAAGAGAACCGCTGACAAAATCGATTCCCCGTTTAATCGGAGGCCCGCGAAGAGTAATGATAGTGATTAATCGTACAATTTTCGAATTATTCCGGCGTAAAAATCGAACCGCAAACGAGGGTTTCATTTCTAGGTCGATCCGAAATTAACTGCATTCGCCGAAGTGTTAATCGATGGTTGATGCTTCGAACACAGATCGCAGGTTTCAGAATGTGTAGTGGATTAGAATACGGGGGTTGGTCGTGATGCCACAGGAATTAATCGAAAATACCGCGGAATTACATATGAAACCTATAAGCGTTTGCGTGTAAAGATTGTACGTCGATCGATCGCCGATACAGAGACGCGTGAATTCATTACACGTTCATTACGAGTATTTATGCAAATTTCGCGATGGACTCTAATTGCGTTGCATCGATCGGTTACTGACAAAGCCGAGTTTCGCTACTCAGCACGATAGCGTGAAATGCCAGAGGATTGGGAACCGATTTCGAGCATTCCACGAGCAGCTTCATGTATTCCATAATCCATTTTCTGTTTCCTTTCGTGAGTGCAATCGTGGCCAAATCTCTCGTAAACATTTCGCAACGGAATGCCGCGGAAAAGGGATTCGCACAATTATCGGTCGATTCAAGATCGTGCTCCAACCATTCGACGTGTCGATACGTTCGTTCGGATGGAAGAACGCCCGTCGCGTACACGATGAAAAGAGCATCTCTTCGAATTACGAGCAAACAGCCTCGTAACCCTATAATTCTCCAAAGCAAGGAAGCAAACTCTGTGTCAGTGGGCTGCCAACAAATAATTTATCCGATTAGCCTTTCCTCTTGCTGCGTCGGGCGACGGGACAATTTCATTACGGAGACAGTTCCAAACGTGTTAGAAGTTCAGGGAGTCCCGATGGAGCCCGTTTTCTGGTTCGTAGGCAATGCTTTCCGTAAGTGAGTAAGCTTATTTGAAAGTTGGACGTTTGCACGATAAAATGTGCTACAATTCAGTGGACCAATTCTCAAATGCATGATGGTGCCTAGGTACAAAGCGTTAGCGTTAGAGGCAGTTTGATCGTCGATTTTGGTCAGCATTACACCGACTTCAGCCTGTTTTCAGTTATTGTTATTGGAACAGGAGGAATTTTTTTGTTACGTACATCCAACAGAATGCATTCTGCTTGTACCGCCGTGTCTGCTGAAGACAGTCGTTCAGTGAAAACGTGGCATACGCAGGAAGATAAATTTATAGATGATCCTGGAGCGGACACTTGAGGTACGTGTGTCAATTGCATAAAAGTAGGTTCGATCGACTGATTAGCTTTAAGGTATTGGTAGCTTGATGTTTTCGATAGATTTCCAGCTTTCAAGAACTCGCTAAGGCTGACTTTGGCTGTCTAATAATATATGTTTAATATCCTAGATCTTCTCGCGTTTCCTAGGTGCAGACTCACTTGTCCTTGAAAATTATTTTTATTTTAAAACAAGTTTAATTAGTGAAAGGGGATAACTTCTATCGACAGAGGTTTAACTTTTCATTCCGTACCACTCGAAAGTCATTCGTTGCGCACCGTTTTCCTCTCGCCTTAAACTTCAGGTTTCCCCTGTCTGTGAAGCCAGCGTCTAGCTCCGTTGCGGAATCCTTAGGGCTGCATTGCGGAGCGGAGAAGTAACCTTTGCACTTTCGACGGGCCCTTTGTAAGGCTGCAGAGAAGGCGCGCCCTTGTTACCCTTCTCGATGCAGCATAAGTCGCAAAGTGAAATGAATTCAGATTGTTTCTGCGTCGTTAGATGAAAATCCCCGGCTGGAGTGACTCGGAGCAGATTTTGGTGCACGCTTTGTTGCTCTCCACCGTAGATAGTTCGCGGAAAGTAAATTAAATAATGCTGCACCGTACAGAAAAGATACCTGGTATTTCATACAAAATATATTACGATGTTAAAATGGGAAGAAAGGTTCTCTAATTTAGCGTATTTCAAAAACCTCCCCCAAAGCCTCAAATTGCAAGAATGGTAACTATTCAATATCTTTTGACATGATGAACTGGCATTTTTCAACTTCTCTCGTTGTTTTGGAACCTCTGGTATGCACGGCAAACGGTATCCAATTTCAAAAAATAAATGGAATGTTCGTTTGAAAATCGAACAGTCGCACGTAATTGGCAAGTTCGCAATTGAAAAACAGGAGGCGTATTTTCAGCGTCGATCAAATTCAAACAATGGAGAAGCTACCAAATAACGTGGATTTCGGTTTCAAAGCACAGAGAGACGTCAGGATTGAAAGGAAGCATCTAGTTTTAGAAATTCTCTTCGTCAGTAGAGGCTCGTTAATAAGAAAAACTATTAATATTACGTTGCCTACTCGAGGGCGCACAAGCAACGAGTCCTCCGTCATTTTCACTCCGTTAAACGATGAAATTGATCAGAAACAAGCCACGACAAAAGTTCATCGCTATTTTTCCTCCGAGCGCGTGCTCTAGTGCGTTTCCTTGTCAAACTTTCGCTTCGTTTTCCGAGGCAACCCCGATCAATGCTTTTCAAACTTCCCCACTCTGCTCCCCTGGTATCTTCTCGACTTAAAGCTGCGTTCGTTCCCTCCGCGGCCACTTCGTTAGCTCCCACTGCAGTTAGAATCTCCACATTTGAACGAGAATCTTGTTCGTTGCACTTTAGAAGCAATCCAGCCAGGTTTGTAGAAACCGCAGAGTGCTGGAATCAAAAGTCCAGGAACACATTTTGTCTAGTTTCTAAGCACTGGAATATTAAGAGCCGCGACACGCCAAGGTAGACAGACCCTTTAGGCCTGCACGGCCCTGTAATGAGTGGCAGGAAACACATTTCGCGGATTACACCCCCGAGGGTATCATCCCTTTGCACACACTTTTAACTGTGCAGCCAATGCCTCGTTGCGCCTGTATCTTCTTTACATCTTTCACTTGCGATACCTCTCCACCCACCCTTAGAAACGGGGAAGAAAGTGCGATAAGTAGACGCGAGCATTGACGAAGACAGAAGCATTCTGGTGCATCTCATTCGTAGAGGGTTTCAGATTTTCAGCGTTTCTGGGGTAAGAATGGTTTAACAAACATTATCATAAAACCCGTAGCTACCCAGTTTATTCGCGTACGAGGACAGGAAGGATACGAGGCAACGATAATTCTTTTTCGTTTTTAACCCAGTTCGCTCGCGGGGTGTGTTTATGGCGCATGCCACGAGACAAGATACTTTCCATACGGCGGGGAACAGTCTCATCCACTCGACTCCTTGAATTAAATAACCGAACGAATAGTCCACCCGCCCCAACGATCGCGCGAGCTCGCCAGAGCGGCTGGAGTGGATAGTGGCAACGCAGGAAGGGTGGGAGGGAAAAGGTGGCACCAGTTTGCTCGGAAGAGACTGCATAATAAGCCGAAGCGATTCCTGTTTAGCGAGAGGATTGGCTGGCCAGTTAGCCCACCGCCGTTGGAACGGTTTGTCGACAGCGCCACTCCCTCGTTTTACCTTCGATCAGAATCACCCCGCATCACGGCACCCTTATTAGCCGCTTTCTACGCCGGGAATACCTTCCACGCGTTCTCCTCTCGCTCTGGGATTGCACGACCAGCGAGTCGCTGTTAGAAAATTAATCGCGGCGAGCGGAAACGTCACGCGAAACAACTCGACGCGCTTGGAAACCTGGGAGAGGCTCGATGCGATTAAAATCGACGCTGTAAATCATTTAGCCACGCGCATCCTGGATGACCACCTAGGGAGTGCGAGGGACGATAGGGGCCGGAAGTTCTTCATTATTGATTGGCTAGTGCCTTCAAGCGACGATACTGTGAATGGAAAAGATACAGGTGTTATATGAAGAACTTTTATAGGTGTTTGTAGAAATCAGATTGTGCTGCAAGTTTTTTCATGGGGGAGGTAGAGTAGATTGTTTGTGGAGATGTGTGTTCCAGTGATCATATAGTTTTAGGAAGATAAATGATCAAACTTGTATAGCAGAAGGTCTCAAAGCTATTCTAGGATTCTATAGGTAGGTTCAGTTGGCCTCTCAAGCTTAGCTATCCACTATCTATTGTTCTAGTACAATAGGGCTTCGATAGTTATAGGAAAACGTAGCTGACAGCTCCTCCAAGCATTTCGTTTACTATGAATTCCATTCCGTGCAGATTTCATTAGCATCACTTTCTGGATAACATTTCCGTATTCGTCATTGAGAAAATTGTTGGATAAGACCGTGAACAAGTGTGCGTATCGTGGCCAGAACTACAAGCTGTAAAGCCTTCGGTGTTCCGTGCAGACGATTACACAAGAATGGAAATCAAATAGGCGAGGTAGACGCGTTTGTCGCTCAGTAAGCGACGTTATGCCGCACTTTCGAGGTCTGCGGAGGCAAATTGACATTCCGCTAAACAGCATAATCGCGACGCATCAGGAAAAGCGGAACGCGGTCTCTTACGCGCGAACAATTGCACCGAAAAGTTTCCGCGAGAATTGGATGGAATTCATGACATTAAGAACGGCGCGCGTTACTCGAGTTTCTCGGCGCTTTCGGAAACAGTAGCGAATGTCTAAACGGAGAAGTTCCTCCCGCGTTGGGCTTCTGTGCCCGCCCATGAAGTAAGGCTCGTCTGACTTACAAATTGTGGATCGTGTCAGTTCGAATAACGCGTTTCTAATTATAGAAAGAAAGAGAAACGCGTTCACTACGCAATTACAAACGTGCCGCGTGGATATTCAACCCCGAACGATAGAAACGCGGGTTCTTTCATTCGCTTGATTTGTTCCACTGGCAATTCGCACGAGAACAATTGAACGTTTAACTTTTAAAGCTCTTTGGAAATCAATCCGCGAATCACAATCACCGTTCGACCATTAAACCAAAATATTTCCCCTTTGAATTTTCTGCTGTTTCATCAGAGAGTTGACCGTGTATCGTGATATTTCTTGCGAATTTAAAGCATAGCGCGCATTTTAAGCGTCGCGCCACTTCCTTCGTAGCGTTGAAAAATTTGATGCTGAAATTAAAACGCGCTCCACGAGGACTCGCGTTAAGTGGCAAAATGCTGGAACGCGAATATCTGGCTCGATTCCCTTCCGTCGGTTTTACTTTCGGGCGTATCTGGCCGAAACTAACGGGCCGTAGAATCCCGGTAACGACATTAGCGTACAATTATGACGACCAATCTACGAGTCATCGAGTTTCGAAGTGCAAGAGTGAATTAACCGCATGGTTTGCGTCCGCTGGCACGCTTCCGAACTTGCCGCTACACATTGCTCCCCGAAACTCCGATAATTCACCATCAGCCCATTGACAATAATACACTACCGGCTTATTCGATCCATAATCTCCTCGTGGCCATATTAACGTCCGTTTTCTTCCACACACGACTCTGCTCTCTCTGGAATCTCGTTTTCGTACTTTCCCAGGGTTCCAAGCAAACAGCTTCAGAATTGAGAAAGATTTCGTATTGCATAATTCATTTCATTAATCATGGAGAAGTTCGATAATAAGTCAGGCTGCAAATAGTAGGACTTAATTCGTAGACTTACGGTTTCAGTGGAATCTGAAATTCCTTAAGGGGTGGGTTCTGCCTTGTGAGACCGAAAAAGTAGGTGATATTTGCGATTTTTTTTTATGAAAAAACTGTTGAACGGATTTAGTTGAAATTTGGCAAGTTGTTTTACTGTACTTTTAAGTATTATTACAAATTATTATGAGGCTATATGAAAAAAATGTGCGGGTGTAGAGCGTCGATTGCAGAACGTTGAAAAAAAGACTCGTGCTGGCGTTCAAGGAAAGTGTCCTATGGTTTATTTGAAACATAAGACGGAAAATGGATTCTTAATCTGCATGAACATGGCTATCTATGGAACTAGGATTATGGCTATATCTGTAACCGTTCTTTTTTTCTTTAAATAATTCCTTGCGATTTTTGGACGAAATTCGAACTTTTTATTCAAAAGGCTGCCATTTTAACAATTTCTCATTTTTCTGAATTGCTCTAGTTCCATAGATAGCCATGTTCGTGCAGATTACGAATCTCTTTTCCTTCTCGTGTTTCAGATAAACCATAGGACACTTTCCTTCAACGCCGGCACGAGCAGTTTTTTCAACGTACTGCAATCCACGCTCTACGCACGTACATTTTTTTCGTATAGCCTCATAAAAATTTGTAATCAAGACAGAACCCCCCCTTAAGCACATAGACACAGTAAATAACAAAAATTTCATATTTAATTCCATTTCCTTCCTAAATTGATACTCTTCTCTATCATTTATCAATGAAGAGTCACCTCACCTTCCCGTGCCCGTATGGAGGCGGCCCTGAGTCATTGTGCATTGCGATAACAGTTCACGCGGCGCACGCGAAAAGTGGCTACAAACGTCCTCTCGGTTGGAGCGCAGACTGCAGGTAACGGCGTTATCTTCGCAGAAACAGGTCCCGTTTCCGCGACGGACAAGATACGAAGGGAAACGGACGCGACAATGGTGCACGCCCCAGCCGTTTCGTATCGCGGCTCCGTTGATACGAATCTTCGGAGTTCCTTTTCACCCACCCCCCTTTTCACCCTGCCTTTCACGCGTATAATGAACGCGGCCGATCGAGCGTCGATGGACTTGGTCTCGTCACATCGCGTGCCCAGTTTCGGTACACGTGTCGCCCGGCTCTGTCGTGTGTGCGTACGCCAACGCGGCATTATGTCAGTCTGAATAGCGTTTTCGCCGGTGTACACCGCCCGGCAGCGTGAAAAGCAGTGTCAACGACTGCCGAGCGAGAGCGCGCTTTCGATCGCGCGGAAATAACGGGCAAAGAATCGCTGACCCTCTTCCACCTTTCCGCCAAACATCTTTTCTTCTCCGCTCCTTCCATCTCTCCCTCTCTCTCGTTCTCCCCCTCCCGCGCCCTGTGTACACACTTCCGCCCCGAAAATTCCATGGTCGTGGGGTGCGATTACAGGGGTTGCCTACGCCGTACGTGCGCTCCAGATGCTGAATTGTCGGGAGGAATTCTTCGGGTCGAAAATACCCTGATGGGATAACTGGTGGTGATAAGCCGAGGGAGGGATAAACCGTGCCGAGGTTCTGAATAGTTTCGCGGAGACGCGGAATTAAGGATCCGTAACGGAGAGAGTCAACTGTGGTGCTAGAGTGAAGTGGGGAAATATGTTTGAAGAAGGAAAGGGGACGGTGATACTCGCGAGAGACAATCAAGCATTGGTGTTTCAGAAACTACTGCTCCGTAAACATTCTCATTTTAATTTACCTGTGCGCCTGCTGCTTAGTTGCTTGCAAACGAGCAGCTAGAGTGGAAATAATCATTGAGCGTTGACAGTCATTAAAAAGCGTGTAACTACTTGCTCGGAAATTTAACGTCCCATGGAATGGCTCGTGAAACTTATCTTTGCTTATTATAAATCGAAGTGGTTGCGGACTACGTCGTGTTCCGGTGTTATGTGATGAATTATCTACGTAAATATTATTTATCACAGTGAGCACTGCGAAATAATTGTTTCTCTGCTTCGTAGTTCGGTACCGTACATTTATTTTCACTTCGTCTCTTCCGCTGAAACAACATAAACAGACGCTCAACCCCAAACATATCGCTATAGCGTAATTGCTTCTTTCAAGAATATTTACCATTTACTTCCCTTGCAATTAATCATTCTCGGCCCACTATCTATTTCTTGTCTAATTAGCCCTTCTAGAACTACCATTCCAGAACCACTAATAACTCCCTTCAGGGCCATTGGATCTACGCGCGCATGCACTTATTTCATAATGGAGGAAATAAATCTCCTGGCAATTATTCATAAATTATTCAAAACTGGTGTAAACGTGCACGCGTACGCGAGGCCGTATCCAACGACCGCCCTTTATTTTCAAATATCCAACCTATATAAAATCACTAAACGGAAGATCGTTGCAGCAACCGCCACTCCCGGTTCCGCGATAAACGCGAGCGGCGAATGAGGATGGAAATTTTAATGATGATCCATGGAGGGCTGGATTTTACCGGCTCGCGCTTGTAGAATAACCGCAGGGCTCGGGGGCCATTTTGAGAGCAGCCGTTAACGAAATGCTTTGAAACGTTCGACTGGGTAGCGGATTAGGATTTACACGCGCTGATTTCGGCGCCGCATCGGCCAGGAAGGACAGGTACAGGGAGCGGTAATGTGCCGCGGGAATTTCGCAGTTGCGGCTCGCGGTGAATCGCGAGACCAGGAAATCAGGAGGTTGGAGCGGGTTAAAATTTCAGTCTGGTCGGCCACCACGTGTGCACTGCGGCGGTTTCAGAGTTCGGAGTGCGACGATCGAACAAAGGTGACGGGAACGCTGCTGGGTCGCTGCAGACGTTCAAGCCGCCCGCTGTGTACTTTTCCCTGGTAAAATAGCTGAGGAATCGCTCGCAAAAAATGGAAGTAATACGGAAGATAAAGGATCCCCGAATTAAGTGGAACGAATTTTCACGGAAACGTACGTGCGGCATATATATAATAATGGGGACTATTACTATCTTCGTTAACCGACCTAGATTCGCGTGATCCTCCATTATGGCCATTACCCCGGTGAAGAGCATATTCTGCAATTCATTTTTAGACGTATCGCGAATAACGATTGCAATTAATTATAATATGCCCCGTTAAATTATCGTTATAGTCGTACCATGGAGTTTTCTGCTCCGTTGGAGGTACATAGCGAGAAGTGGCGGAGTTTTCGAGGGCCCCTGAAAGAATCGAGTAGCTCTCAATTAAACCAGATCCATGACGTTGCATAAAAGGGGAATACAAAGTCTGACTTTCGAGAATCCTTTACGGCTGCTGGCCACCGAAATCCTTTGAGCGATGTCGTACAAACTCTAAAACTGTAAAGGAACGCTGAATTACGCCTTGAATCCCAGCTGAACCGTTAAATCCTCGCCAAGTACCGGGCAATTTTAAGGATTTCCATTAGGTTGTGCGGGCGCAGCAACTAGAGTGCGCGATCTGGCCTACAGCTGGAGGAAGCAGCAACAGCCTCGGCTCTTAAGGCACCTCATCCATTATTATGCTAGCCAGTAGTATTACTCCGGTGCTTTTAATATCATTGTCTCGTCTGACCCCAGGTCGATCCGGCTATTCCCTACCAGTGTTCCCGGGGCCAAAATTAAAATCTGCTTTGTACGAGCAATTCAGCTAGACCTTAGATGCTGGCTACCCGGATAATAGCCTCGAGACGTTAAAGAAATTCGCTCTCCTCCTTCGTCCCATCCCGCCGACAGAGCACTCTCTCTCTCTCTCTCTCTCTCTTACTTTCTCCGCCTCTTCTCTCATTATCATCGAACAAAGCTCCGTTTAAACGTCAGTCGCAACATCTGCGAGGCAGCGTACGAACAGGAAGCTACTTCGCGAGAAGGGATGAGGAGCTAACGCGGCAGCCATGAACCTTTGCCGCATCCCTCATCCACCCTTGCCCACCCCCTCTCACCCACGTAGTACCACTAATTAGAAGCTGTTCCCATCATCACACATCGCGCGATTCGCGAGATTGCCGGCTCTCGAGGGCTTTTGTGGTGCAGGCCTGTGGATGTAATGCTGCTCCAACCGCGCATCCTATCCGCTGCTCTCAGGGGAATTTAACGCTTGTACTTTGGGTGAAAAGTATGGATTTCGTTGATCGTTTGCTAATTAAGAATAGAGCGACGGGTGAAATTGGCGCCTCGAAGTGTGGGGTGAACGTGAAAGTGTTGAGTAGTAAACCGTTCTCTAATATTGTTGGTTTACGTTGCGCGGCTATATTGTTCGGAGGGACTTGGGGGCTGTAAGCGTCCCAGAGAAGTAACTCAACGAATTATAGGGTTTTATGGGCGGGGAAAAATGGGATGTTTAATTTAGCAGCGGACGTGCTGCGCCGCGAAAGTCCGTCGAGATGGAACGGCACGACGGAGGATGCTTAATCTCCATCGGGAATAGCGAGGTCTACGAGAACTGTTTTCATTCCAAACTTTCCGAGCTGAATGCCAGACACTTGCCAGATTTTACTTCCGAGCGGATTTCACGTTAATACAAGATATCTCGTGATTATCGTGAACGTGAAGCGGCCCTACGAGTGCAGAGGATTTTCACCGGAAATCGAAGAGGAAGATGTAAAAATTTTCAACGCGGAATGCTTCCGTTCCTCCGATACTTCATATATCCAACGGCGCGTTATCTTTCGTATATTTAATCCGCTATCCTGCAGCCATAGCACTGAGACCTTTAAAACATAACGGTACTTTTAAAATCACTACGCAAATATTCATTAACATGTCAGTGATTGGTGGAAGAATTCTACGTACTGGAAAATATTCCGACACAAAAAGCTCAGATAGGTCTATTTATATTGCGACTGTGTTAACCAGCTCGTTCTACGTATATTAAAGCGATTAATTGAATTCCTGCTTTCCGTATGGTGATACCCTGATTGCAAGCGGCAAATATAGCTGCAGAGCAGATATAGAAATCGAAAGAGACTTTAACGTTTCATGCTGCAAGCTACGTGCGGATTCTCCTCATCAGCCTCGAGGTGATAGGTTACATTAGTTGATAATTAGCGTTCTGGAAACATGACAGAAGAGCGACACTTGGAACAGAGGCCTTTGCAACACGAAGACTGGAGGGCTGGGGTTAGAAGTACACCCCGCTTAATTCGTTTATGCAAGAGATTTGCAAACCCGCGGAACTCGACGACGTAGCGTGCGAGGAATTTGGTGACGATTATTCGACGTTGACTGGGAAGTTTATGTGATAATTGGGCTCGAAATCGGAGGATTCATCGGGGATCAACATTGTAACTTTTCAAACGTCGAATCTTATCCATTTACAATTCCATATTTTCGTCGACCCTTCGACAATCCTTCCTGGGAAGTTTCGCTGATTATACGGGAAGTTAGATTCCTCTCTTACCTCTGGTTTTAAATATTCCATTTCAATGTTGGCTCCATTAATAATTCAAAAACACGTCTTCGAGTGTTCGCTGGGAAGGATTTGCCCGGACCAGATTCCCTTACACGGGTATTGAATACAGAATTGTCGACGAAGTACCAAGTTTCAGCGAAGTGCGCCGCAAGTGGATCGAGTCGACCAATGCGCCGCCGTTGCAGAGCCGTGTCAGTGGAACAAGTCGACCTAATGTCCGACAATGAAGGAGCCTTGTCCGCTAGCAGATGCTGCACTTTGTCACTGTCACTTAGCTACTAGATATTTACAAGTTGTTAACGACCGAGGGTCCGCCAAAATTCGGCTGCTCCCTCTATCATCGAAACTGTTCAACGCTGTGGTAAACAGAAGGGGGACGTGGCCGAGGGAGAGCATCGAGCTCGCACAAAGAGCACAGGGGGCGATGGGTTCGCGCTGAATACATTCACGTTACCAAATAAAATGTTTGCTTTGTACATTCCCGAAACCACCGCGTGACAAACGGAACATATCCTACGTAAATCTGAAATATGTACTACCTTTAACGACGGCCTTGGACTCCTCGTTTATCCTAGTTGGAGATCACTCACAGCCAGGAACCTCTTGCCTCGAAATGGGTAGTAAATTCGCAGTCAGAACTTGTACGCGATGATGACAACCCCCGTGACGATTATTCCCTATTAATTGACAGGTCGAATCGCGGGGAACGGCGCGCAATATCCGCGCCGCCGTGAAAGTAGATCACGAGCAAGTAGAGGCGGGCGGGCGTCATTACAAGCTTTTACGCGGTCGTAAAGCCGCGAATGGAGTGACACAGGAGAAGTTGGTCAGGAAGACGGTGTGGGTGGAGCGACAGGAAGGTATGGATATTGCAAATTTGCAGGCGACGTGAATGGAGAGACGGGGGGGGGGGGGAGAGGAAAAAGGCTTTATAGGGGCGCTTCGGGGGCGCGAGGGATGAAATACGAGGCGACGTTAGCACGCACGCGAACGTCTGCCGCGGTGAAATCGAGCTTAACGCGTTAATAAAGGTTCGCAATGCCGCTTTATAGGAGGTCGTTATTCAGTCGGTAATGATTCCTCGGTGTCCAAGGCTCGCGCGGCTTTCCCATTTTTTTTTTGCCCCACTCCCCCCCTCCGCCATTTATACTCTTTCTTTCTGTTTTACTTTTCCCGCGGCGGGGCGGCTGCGGGTATTAAGTGACTCGTAATTGCAGCGGCGAACCTAGCCCGTTCCGGCGCGTTCTTTGATAAAAGCAGCTCGTTATTAGGAAATCGAACCGATAAAGGCGCGCTGGTCCAAAGAGGGCCAAGAAAATTAAAATGACAAAGGAAACAATTAAATGGGAGCTGGTACTGCGGTGTATCGGGGACGGGGAGACAATTTCAGGAAGCGGGTGGAACGGGGTGCAAGGAATCGATCCTGCTTGAATGCCAATCGAAATTACCTTTCGCTTTTAAAGGGACTAGCTGTTTGCGAAAGGCACAAGCTGAAAGGGCAGCAACAAGCTGCCGATGCTTATTAACATTTGGATGTCATCTCGATTTTCCGATTTGTAAATGGTGCTTCGGCGAGCTCGTTACCGTGGGTCGAATCGTGCGCGTTTCTCGAGGAAAGAAATACATTGTACATCGTTCAGACAGGGTGGTTTATGACCTGATTGCTGCGAATTCAAACGGGCACGCGATAAAGCGTGAAGATAGTCTGAGATGTCATAAATCATTTATAATCTGGGCGTGTTTGATGTGTTGAAGTGCGCCCTAGTTTACGCGCAATGATTTCACAGTTTTACATCGCCGAAGACGGTCGCGAAGATGTTCGGCGTTGCAATAATAGTGTGTAAACGTAGACGCGGTTTCCTGTATAAGCATCGAACCGCCGATGAAGTGGCAATATTTGCCAACCGGTTCGCTACCGAAAGTTCGGAATCTATCTACTTGAAGGTAATACCCGGCAATATTTACTCACCTGCAATCAATTTACTGATTTCCTAGTGAACTACACCGAGTAGCAGGGTCAAATATTTACCGATGCACGATTTCTTCGATGCAATTAATCGATCAAGTTTATAATCTTGGTCACACTTTTCACGCGCTTATGAGGGGATCGCTTTGAATTTCATCCACAAATTTTTAAGCATAGTCGCGCGGAGTAGGGAAAATACAGGAGGCAGTTAAAACGATATAAAGGGCATTAAGCTAACTTTATTTCAATTTGTAACAATTTCCTTTTAAATCACGTCGCAAGACCAATTTCACATTGTAAAAGTAACCGCAGGCAATGTAATACCATTGTCCACGCGATTATCTTTAATACGGTCAAGTTAATGTGATATTCCACCGTCATTTCGATTTTTTATTTCCATTTTAACTTCGAGGTAAGCCTCTTCACTGCACGATGCTGTCTCTGTTGAACGAAAGCCCGGTTCGCCCGCGTAACCGTTGTCGGCAAACGGGGAGAGATATTTCTAAGTTCTCTGCAAGAGCGAGGAGCCGTTCTGCGAGAGGTAAGTGACTCGCGAATCGAGGATGGATCTTAAGGCAATTGTTTCATTCCAACGCAGTTGATAATGCTCCGGGGCGCCTCTGTGACAGACGTTTCTGCAGTTGCCCGCGCGAAAATAAATGCACCGTAATTCAGATGTAAATTTCCCAGGCACAATTATACCGGCCGTGAAGGAGGGTGAGAGTTTTCTTTGTTAAAGGTTGTCTCGATGGAGAAGATAACAGTGTGTTTCCGTTAAATGGATAAAGAGGGAGAGCGGGGTTTCGGGGGGGGGGGGGGGAGGGTAGGCGAATTTCGAAAATGCACTCTTTGGCGGATGAATAATGTAATTTCCATCGGCAGTATACCCTTCTCGAATTTAAACGCGCGTCGTGCTAAAAGCTCTTGCAATTCACTCTCAAACGAGCACCGAATACCCTTTCCGCGTTTCACGTTTGTTTTACTCACAAGCTGCGAGCGAATAAACGCTACGGATCTCTTGTGCAGCTGAAATCCTGTTGATTATTCGGGATAACATCGATGCAGAGCAGAAAATGCTGCGTTTTTTCCAAGCGCGTTTCAGAATATTCTACAGCTGGATGAAATTAAATACGGCTCGCGTACGGTTTGCAGATGTAGGCGAAAGTGTCGGAAGATATCTCGAGTGTGCTGCAGTCGGGCGGGATAATAATTATCGCGATGTTTCGTGTACGCTCGTACCAGTTCCTCCGAGAATAAAGGGCAGAGCTTAGCCGGTCGGAATTTAAGTTGGGCCAAGTAATCTCGCGTAATCAAACCCTTGTTCGACGGCGTGGCTTAGCTCGGAATCGGTATCAACCAATCCCAGGTGTTCAATTGGCGCCTCGCCAGGATTTAAGCTTGGCTTAAATTTCGTACAACGGCCACGGAATTGGGGCAGATTCAGATTAGAATTAACTAATTGTTGCGTAGGGCGTTGTAATTAGCCGCGTGCCTCGCTTAATGAAAATCATACGACGGCGCGCCATCCAAACCGATGGCAACCGGTTTGCATCTGGGACTCGGTGAGTATTATCTGATTGTGAGGCCGGTAAGACCGACCTCGATAGATCTCAGATTCGTGTAGGTTGTTGCATCGATGTTAATAGACATCCGCGACAACGAATATTTCCTTTGAAACGTTACTTTAGAAAGCACGTATTCAGGAACTTCTGCCGGGACGTGAAGTTTGCGTCGTGTTAACGACTAGACCGGTGTTCTGAAAGTTAACGCTGCAGTTTAGGAATATACCTGTGCTTCTGCATATAGTTCGTAAATAAATAACAACGTTTGTCGAGTTGTAAGCTGCTTAAAAGCTGCCGTCAGCTTTGTCCCACTAACAATACGCGTGGTTTACCTTGAAATACTAGCTGATATTATGCAAGTACCGCAGATTTTCGTCACGGAATCATGTTTCACCAAAGTTAATACTAAGAAAGCTAGGAGTGCAATGTTAGGTGAAATCAAATGCTCCGCAATATCGAACTCTGTTCTCTATCCTCGAACTGGCGGGATCAGCGATGCCTGTCTCGTTAGACGCGTGTACAATATCCCATTCAGGATGATAGCTGGACCTGTCAAGAAGCTTTGCCTGCGCAATTCAACATCACGCCGAGCAGTCTCGCATCAACGTGCCGGAAGCCATGGGTTCAAACTCACCGACTACGTTCAGGTGCACGATGTGGCTCATGTGCGGCGTCGTGGAGACCTGACACTCGTAAAAACCGCTGTCCCGTAGCTGCGGATACTTGATCTGAAGCATCCAGTCGTCCGTGTGTACATTGTGGATCGCCTTGAACCGCTGGTCGTTCGTGTACGTGTAACCACCGATGGTCAGCAAGTGGATGTCCCTGTGCCGGACCCAGGAGACTTGTAGCGACATCTGTAAAATCAGCGAAGAGCAAGGGCTTCGGTTAACCCAGTAGTTCGTTTCGATTATTAACCGTGGGTCCCGCGCGTCCACGGCAAATAGGGTACAAGCAGGGGATGGGGCAGAGGGAGGCACGATAACGCGGAAAGATTTAAATGGTTTCGCGCTGTGAACTCGCAGGCCGAATCTTTTGTCCCCCGTTAAGGGTTTCCCATTAAGCGGGACCGCGCAATTAGAAGTGGCTCGTTTGTGTGTTGCGCTGGCAATTAGCGAAACGCCGGGGACGACATTTAACCAGAGGGTGCCCGGGCGATCCCCTCGACCGTGGTTTCGAGTTTCGCGCCATTCCCCGCCTCATTTTTCCCCCGCTCGAGTGTCTCCAGTGGGCGAATTTTTCCACGCAGCGAAAAATGTTTTTCGGCCCCGTCGCGGAATTCACGCGCGACGGGACCGAAAACCCTCATGGCTGCTGAACTACTTTGTTAGCGACGATTCGCGGGGAGTAAAATGGACCGGCTCCGCGCGTGATTCTTCGTAGAAATCCTTGAGTTTGAAATGCGGTAGATAAGGGCGATAGCACGTGCGGAAAGGGCAAGCGGTTTTCCCACGGGACGATGGTTTCGCAGCGTAGCGGAGGCGCGCGCTCAACGCCGGTTACAGTGTGCTCCGTGAGAAAAATACGGCGGCGAAAGTTAATAACGTTCCTTGTATATGCTAACAGGGACGCGAGAATTTCAAGCAGGCATCGCCGCGCTTTGGCGGATACGACGACGGCTGCTGCCCGCCTGTAATCCTCCATTAAAAATTAATTGAAACGCGTTCCATAATGCACGGGATTTGAATTTTCATTCGCCAGCCGCGGACCTGCAAATTTCAAGGGTGTACAGACATTCCTCCTTCCCGCCCCGTCCCCCTTACGTTGCCGTCGCTCCGTCGGTGTAGTGGAAAATTAATAGAGCCGCTTTGCATATCGTCGGGAAGTTAGCGCGCGAGATAAAACGGTCCGGGACGCGATAATTGGGCATCCCGGAGTCAGCGACGTGTAAATATTTGCGCCCTTTGTAGCGCCTGACACGCATATCCCGTGGAATATGTCTCGACGCCTGAGCGCCGATGCTCAACGCTCGCGGCCAGCTTCTGCCCGCCTGCGAGCCGGATCGCGTGGAACGCGCGAGAAAATTAGGAGGAGGCGGCAATCCTCTTTGCGCCATCCCCTTTCGCCACCTGATCCTTTCCTTTCTGGCCTCGGAGAAGCAGCGTGTTCAAGGCGAAAGGAGCACGGAGGAAGACTCAAAAATCCACAAGATTAGCCGAGCGGGGGATAAAGTCTGAGCAACTCTGTCTCTTCCAGACCCGGCACCGCAAGTGAATGTAGAGAAGTGGATAACGAGATTATAGATACCTATCGCCTCCCTTATTCGCAGGTGTGTAGTTTAGCACCCCGGTCTGCGACAGCGTAGCAAGTACAGAATATTCGTGTTCAGGCGTAGTGTACTTAACTGCGCATTTTATTGCTGTTCAAATATAGATGCTCAGTTCATTCGCTTCGGGATGTGACAAGCTTTAGCGTGGAGTATAAACGCACAGTGCATCAGTGTAATATGGGTATACTAAGCTTGTCGTTTTGGTAGATTGGCAAATAACATTTTTGACGTTGCACCTACGTTCACACAAATGAGAGCAGAACATTTTATTCGACCTTCGTGCGATGTTACCAAGTAATTAATTCATTATAAAATGGAACTTAATACTGCTTTCAATGCGCGTGGCAGTGACGATTCTAAATCAAAGGGTTACTTGCCAATAGAAAGGGAGAAGCAAGCAGGCAATGCGATCGGAGGCCTCCCGCGTGGAGCACATGAAAATACGCAATTCAATAAATTTCGTACATCCGTTACGATTTTATTACCATCGAGGGGGAAATAGTGATAGGAAGGGATATTAATATAACGCTCGCGTCAGCGTGTAAAATCGCTTTTTACGATTGTCGCACAATATTCGTTCAACTGACCGTTTAATTGTACCTCGTATTGGTTCGTATCTCCCGTTTCAATAAGAAAAAAAATACCATTTTATTGAAATGAACGGCGAATGAACGCATCAACGAGGAGGCGTTGGAATAAATACTTCGAAATTGATATTGGCTGCGACGTGAACACATATTCCACGAATTCAATCGATCATTCCCGCGTACAGAATTCTAAACGAATTTTAATCACGATATTTGTGTATTTGTTTTATTCGGTCTACTACAGCATTTATAACAATCACAGTAATTACACTCTGGGAAATGGCAAGTGCAAGAATTAATTAAAAAATCCATCGCTTAAACCTACGCTTTGTATAATCCTTTGAACTCAATGCCTTTAAATTTACTCGACAAAATTAACGCCTGAAAACTTTTCAGCCCGAACAATAAACCCCGGTGTACACGCGAAACCTGCAAATCGCCCAACGATAGGAATCGCACGCCCGCGCGATATCGAAAACGTTTCAAATTTCCATAGAGCAAAGCATTACGATTCCCGGTCCGAACAACAACACCCGTGGCGAGCGTATCGTGGATTATTGAGGCACGATTTCAACTCGCATCGTGTAGCGTCGCGCAAACCGCTCGTTTCCCATGGAAACCTGCTCGAATCGGGGCACCGTTCTACCCCGGGTTTTCGCCAGGTCGAAAGGGTAACATAGTAGACCCTCCCTTCTTTCGCCCGTTGGCCTAGACCTGGAATCTTCGATATCGGATTCGTACGTTTACCTTCGACGTCGTCAGAAATCGCCGGTGAGCATGGAGGGCCTCGTTTACGCGTATCTCCCGTTCTGCCGACGTGGCAGCCATTGTTCCCGAGGATTCGGAACGTTCCGCCGCGATTCTTATCGCATTTCCTCCGAAATTTTCGGGGGAAACATTTCGCCGCGCGAATGCGAGTTGTCGTCGCCGAAATTCGAGCCAGGCTGTTCCCAGAAGATGCTCCTTGTTCACCAGCCAGTCCCGTGATATCCGAGAAGATAAGGCAAGGGGAGTGTCGGTGGAGGAGGGGAGGGGTGGACGGTCGTCAGATAAGGGGGGGGGGAGTGGGATGAGAAGGGACCCTCAAAGGAAACGGTAAGTGGAAGTAGCCAGAATGACGGCGCGATGCCAGCTCAGTAACTGACTTATACTACTGCGTATCGCTGGCCGCCGGGTGTGTGTGTTCATGGCACGCGTGGACGTGCACGGACGCCTGCTTCCCAGACTTTTTACGGCGCATTTAGGTGTGTAGAGTGCGGAAAGCTGTGTCGAGTGCGTCCTCGAGAGGCCGTGATAGGGATAGATAACTTCGGACGAGTTGAAGTAGGAAATTCTTTCCTAGACTTAGGGAACGTTAAATAGGGTGATGATGTTCATATTTAGAATCTAGAAGCTCGTCGATAGAGATATGAAAAACTGCAGGAAGTTAATATCGTCTTGGATAATGGTTTCCGCGTGATTCAAATTGAATTTGAAAGAATTTTGTTCTAGAATAATGGTAGAGCGTTTCCGTTAACGTGTACAGAGTTTTCATCTAAAGTTTTATACTTTTATCATTTGATTTATGTTAATTGCACCCCGGAAGAGCGTCACAGGCCACGGTACAATCTCCTCTTTTCCCCGTGACCACTTCCTCTTATTCCCTGCTATTCTTTCTCGTCCCTGCATTCTATGTGTCTGATCTCCTGCTTCCTGCCCTTTTCACTTTCTGTCTCAACACTTTTGTCAGTCTTTCTGCCGTATTCCCTCCGCGCCTGTTTTCATTTTTCACTTCCTCCCCTCGCTCCGCTTTCTCTGCCTTTCTACTCTCTTTTCTTTACCCTTTGTTTTTTTTAATATCAAAGTCTCGCCCAGCCTCCGCTCTGCACAAGCATATCAAGAAAAACGGTGCTGACACAGAAGAAATTCACCCTCAACTGTTCCGGCGGTACATTCAATGCCTGCCACTAGACAAGTTTCGCCAGTAGGACAGAATACCACTTTCCTGCACGCTCCCTGTAACTAAATCACCGGTCCCTTCAATCGAACCGTTTCCCAAAGACTGAAATACATCGCCGAACGAGATATCTCTGTATCCGAAAATTCGCCCCGTACAATTCTCATTTAGGTCCTAAAATTCCTGTACGATAGTGGCATTAGCTGTAGCTGGATGTTTCAGCAAGCAAATTTATCGCTTCCTTCTTTCTTTCCAAAAATACCGCCCTCCCTATCTGTCTTCCAGCCGTCACACCTCTATCCCCTATCTTACCATCTTTCTTTCATGGCCGTACAATATGCTCAGCGTGTACACGCCCCACCACAGAACCCCCTCATGGCTTCCACGGTGTGCACACGTCACCGCGAGCGCGCACAGCGTATATAATTTATGATACACGGCCAACGTAAGCTCCCATAGTTGACCCGCCATAGGGTTCCGGTACCGTGTACCGCCCCGGATCCGCCAGCAGCATCTCCAACATCCCCCGGTTTCTGCCAGGCTCTCAACGCCCCCCTGCACAGTTGCCCTTTGCATACCAATATTGTTGTTCTATGCAAACGATTCACGCCCAGATGCCCACACCCGTCCCCCATCGACTTTACGAGCGCCGAAAACCTGCCGTGCTTTTCCAGCCGCCTCGGGTCAACTCCGTCTTCATCTCAGAAGTTCGTCAGAAAATGACTGCTCCGTTCCTCGTTTGCGAAGCAGAATTTTGTTACTGCGACGACCGCGACTTGGTAGCTGCGATCTCCTGTAAGAGTCGTTCAAGAAATCTGTTCTGACTCGTGGACAGCGTGGCGAGGGAACGGAACTCATCCGCTGGGATGACGTTTTCCCTGATTGCACCACCGATTCCAAGATCCCGCGAATGGACCAAGCGACGTTTGACACGGGAATATGGTTTCGGAGGAAACCGAATGTAATTTTGGGAGATTGATTGTAGTCACGTGTATAATACCTACTGCTTGTAGTAGGTACTGTTACATTGTCGTCCATAATTCCTGGCGAGTTATATAATCGTACCGAAATAACCGGTTCAGTGGAAATAGATACCGACGAATTGCGAAAAGGAGAAAATTGGTCGTGACGAGATTACCATTTTACCATAGATGTGGCCATCCAACTATCGTGGCCGAATTATCGCAGTGGAAAATTCCCACGAGCTCTCGGCGCAGGTTATCAAATTACTGGGCAATTATTCGCCGTAAACAAATCCCGTGTAAGAAGATTCTGACCCAATTTCACGCTACGCTCGAGCTGGAATCGTTGCGTAAAAACGAAGGACGGAAATTATTCCGCGGAAGTACCAAACGGCAGAGAAATCTGAGTTCGTGCGCAGAATCTTGCCACACGATGGTGAACAGTGAATCTCTAAAGTTCTCACCTTCCTTTGGGAACTATGCGTGTATTCTATGAGCGTTGCACGCACTAAATTTCCCTTGCGTTCACCACTGCTCTTGTATGAAAATTCCCGTAAAATCAGGACTTAATCGAACGCGCACGCGAAACAAAATAATGACCGAGACTGATCAGAAACGTCCGCATACAGCTCCGACCTCCCCACGTGCGATTGTAAATGGTAAAGGCTGCGATTAAACGAGCCGGGCGCCGTCATTTTCATTCGAATGCCCCTGTAACCTGTCGCTGTGAATTTAATCGTTGAAAGAACTGAAAACGTTCGCGAAAATGAGCGTGCAGCTGCAATCATGCATTTAATTCGTGCGGAGTATAACATAGAGTCCGGCTAAATTATTTTACGTCATGGGACGTGGCCATTGGTTCGTTCAATTAAAATTTCCCATTATGCGAGCGCTCTCGTTCCTGTGACGAACTGTTGCATTGTGAAATTTGCGTGATACAAAATTCCATTAGACGCGTCAATGTTTCTAACAGTAACGGAGAAGAATGAATAATAATTTGATATTCATTTTCGTCGAGGAAGTTCCGTCGAGAGAGGATTCGTCGGATTACAACGACCGAATAATGAGCGAGTATTTCCTCCGTCGCTGTCGACAATGGAGCCCAACACGAATTTTCCTAAACGATCACCACGGTTTCGCAGAGTCGGTCGATTTTCAAGTCGATTTATCTCGCAACGTCGTAACTGCTCCAAGGGTCAGCAAGAGTAGCGTCTATTTATCCCATGGGATTGCACCCTTCTCCCGTGCAATTTCGCCCTGGCAATCTACATTCAGCTCGAATCGTCCACGAGAATAGTTGTTACTTTATCCTTGCTCTTGTTGTGCCAATTTTCGTGCCATTCAAACGGAGATTCTTTCTTTCAATTGGACGTGACATTCTTCAGCGACGTCCAATTAATCGTACACGGAAAAGAGTCGCCTCCACCTGCCGCGATCGTACTAGCTAACGACACAAGGGAAATTCTCCAACGAGCAGTAGAAGAATATGCGACAGATTGTCAAGAATGACTGTATTCAGGCAAAGGTGCAACCCAGAATCTATCTTTAGTAGAAGTTTCTCGATTTTCTTCATAGTACAATACTCTAACACCTTGACACTCAGTGGTTCACCCAGAGGGGGCTAAGGGGCCGCCCCAGCACCCCCCAAAGAAGCGACTTTGTAAAACGAAGTATTCTTCAAATAAATTTTTATAATCACCTAATGAATTTTATTGAAATTGCATTAAAAATATTTTTCTCCGTCCAACTTGACCAACTTCTCCCAAGATTAAATCCTGAGGACGCCACCGCTGACACTACAGCCAAGTTATTGTAGTTGACGAATCCCTTTGTAGAAATAAACTTTCGCCGCAATAACAGTACTCGAGAGTTTTACACGCGTATATTTTTGTAACAGTTCCACTATGGTGCTCGAAGCAACAGAATTAGCATTTTTCCAGGTACATCGTGCTCGCCGCGACGCGTATTGCGGCAGACGCGTTAAGTGCGTTTGTTTTATCTGGTCGTGGAACAGCGGCCGCCGCGTTAGAGGGTGCGTCGACAAGGGTGTACACAGAGCATAAACGCGGACGTGGTCGTGCTGTCGCGTTTCCCGCGTCCGATAAGCTTCTCAAGAGTATTACAATGTTCGCAAATACTTTGTGAGGCCGTCCCTTTCCCGCTGGTCGTGGCTCTCCTCTATTTTCTTCTTTCCGTGCCTCGCGGAATTTCGCATCGACCAGCGGCCCTGGCAGCCTGGCCATCACAGACGTTCCCCTTGCTTTCGCCGCTTTTTGCCAGAGGGATTTAGCGGGGACGGCGACCGACGTGTTATTTAATGCACGGCCGCAGAGTACATTATCGCGCTTGTTATCTCGCAGCACGTTAACAATTTTCTCTCTCTTTACACCGGTGTCCGCGCCATTCATACCACCCTTTTCCTCTTTATCTGTCTCTCCTCCCGTTCCAATTCTTTGTGCCAAGCGGGCTTAGAAGAAGCGGGTCCGTTTCACGTATGTCGTTTGACCCTTTAAACCTCTAAAAAATCGAGCCTTCGTTAACTTTCTTCCATTGTTAACGCGGTGTTTCCGTTTACATGGATATCCGTCGTGGCTCCGTCTCTATTTGCGCGTGATAAATAGACAGCTCGTGTAAACGTCCATGTTTCGTCACACGTACGTATACGTAGGATTACGCGTATGTGCGTAATATTGGCTTTGTTTGGTGTAGGTATACCCGAGTCCAGAGCCACGAGAACGCGTGTATAAATGGTATTATGTACTTGTAGAATGTGGAACGGAGTGCGCGGGTAATCCAGAGCTGCGTCCGACGTATCTCTAAGCCGGCGATGGTATTTCTTCGGCTGGGGGCCCAGCAAAAACGTTTCTTCGAGCAGGAGAAGAGTCGGTATGTTGTTGAAAGCGGAGCTCAGGATAGTCACTCGCCCGAGTGACTCGAGGCAACTGCAAACTTTGAGGTCGCGATGCTGTTTCCGTACCTACCTGGGAGAGCTTGTCAAGATATCAACGTCGTTTAATCTTTGACTTCGAGAAATCTACTTGGCTTATATAGACAACGCGCTCCGGCAATCCAGGTAAGTAACAGGATTTTATGTTGTTACACTATCCGTCTCCTTGAAGAAAGGTATAGGGTAATTCCGGGAGACGCGGCCGGGCTGGAGAGCTGGTCGAGTTGCTACATTCAGACTCTACATCTGTGTATATGTAAAAATGTGTTACGGTTCGGAACAATTAATTCTCTAGAAATCAACTGTTTCGACAAACTCTTCAGCCTGGCCGCGTCTCCCGGAATTACCCTACTAACAAAATAATGGACAATATCTCGCGAAGTATACATTTTTCAACGCGACTCTGACACCACCCCTCCACCGTTCCTACAAAGCATTCCCAACTGCAATGCATACGTACATGAACTTTATGGCAATATTCTGATGTGTAGAATGAATCCTGGAAAGGGTTACACCCACCTTTGCATTAACACCGCGTACACTGAATGCGCGACATTCACTTGAACAAATCCCTAATCTGTATCGCCTAATAATTTTCACGAATTCCCCGATACTATTACTATCATTATCGCGCGCCACTCGTACAATTATTCAACCATGTTCCGAAGAGGGTGGGATTCGCCCTCTGTGTCGGCCTCACGCACGCGTGCGAAATCTCGACGCACACGCTCGGCGGTCGTGTAAACGGGCCGATTAAGAGAACGAGGTTACGTTAATTTCGTTGCGTTCACAGTCGAATAAACGGGGCAGAGGCGTTGTCAGCGGAATCCCGACCTGCTCGCCGAAAAACACGATAAAATCGTGGCCGGGATATTCCCAGGATTTTCACCTGAACGGCGAGAGGAAGACCGCGCCGCGCCTGGTTAACGTTACGCCCGGTAAAAATTTATTAAAAACCAGATAATTAATTTCTCGCCGGAGTTTGGCTGATTAATTCCCCGCGGTGAAATATTTCCGCGCGGAACGGGGGGATACGTACGTCGGAGCGGGCGCGAAAATGGGAAAAGGAGCAGGAATAGTTTCAGCTGGCCGACGTCGCCGGCCGATTCTACACCGCGATTCTGAAAAATAAACAGGGAACGAGGGTAGCGAGGGATGGCGCTGAATATTCGATGTTTCGCGCGATGAAAAAGCGTGTCAACAGATACCGAGCGGGACCAGCGGCGGCGCGATATTATCGCGCGCAGCTATGCCGCGCAAAGTGCTATTAAAATATAATTAACGTCGCTATAAATTATATTTACTGCCACTCCTACGTATGCGTGACCCGTAATTCGACTGCGCCCGCGACACTGTAGCCGGCAAGTTTTATACGAGTTTTAATATACGAGTATTAATAAAGGAATGCCCGAGATGTAATAAACGCGATACATTAAAGAGAACTTATTACATTCTGTCTTTTAGGTATATAAAACCGTCAAAAATGATATTGCATTCGTAGAATATTTTACGAAAGAGTTGTTCCATAAGCACGAACACTGCGGGGTACTGTAAAGTTTTCCACTGATTTTTCTAATGCGTTCTATTTTCACATATTCCAACTTCCACTAATTTCCTCCAATCAATCTGTACAACTGACATCAAAAGCTCCACTGAAAAGAAAAGCATCACTGGAAGCTTCTCCCTGTCATGATATGGTATCCTGGAACAGTGACAACGAATAGAACTGGTCTTTAAATTATTAGAAAATTTATTGAGAAGCGTGCTGCGTTCTCTCAGCTCTTACAAGGGACGTCCGGCAACCCGGAAATTCAGAAAATTATGAAACTTGGTGTGCAAGTGGAGTAGTTCATCCGTAACATAACTCTATTTTTTGTTGGTGCCATAATGCAATTTTCAGGGGTGAAATCACCCCTTGAAGAAAATGCAGAATTTTCCATCCCGTGGAATATCTCGAGAACAGTGAGAGATACCGAAAAGAAGTTTAATCGGAAGTTACATCGTTTTCTTATATCTACAAAATGGCGTAAAAATAATTTTCGAAAAATCCATATATTCAAGTGACCCCCACCACCAACCTTTAATATTAAGATTTTGTATTTTGAAAATATATGCTGAAATACCTCTGGTTAATCTCTTTTCATACATATAAATAAATCATGTGTTATGTTTTTTTTTGTAAACAAATAAAACCTCTATTACCGAATTTGAAGTCCATTTTAGTAGTTTCCATTAATAAAATGATTTCTTAAATCCATATTTAAATTAGTATTTATATAAACTTTAAACAGCTTTCAATTATATTATTTGAGCAAGACAGTACGTACCTAGAATTGCATCCAAGGTAAGTAATACTCATTAAAACTAATCAATGACGTGGTAAGAATCATTATGATAACAGCACAGTCGTTACTTGAAGCGTTATCTTAATTGGCTATTTTGGGACCCACACAATGAATACATAATGCGTGAAAATTTACAATGGTATTGCAAAATATACATGTATATGTTACATGTTATTATAACATTGTAGGTATATGTTATCATTGGATACATTTTAAAGTCATTTTTGCAGTCATTTTCAGGCATTATTTATTTATCGCGTGGTTCCCAAAGTGGCCTATTAAGACACTTCAAGTAAAGCATCTACGAATGTGCTGTTTTTTAATGATTCATGCACATTATTGATTAGTTTTCATGAGTTTCACCTTGGATGCAATTTTAGGTAGGGGAGACCAGGGTAGGTTGTAACATGGGGTAAATTGTAACATAAGGAAAATCTGTTGAACGCCAAATTTGGCAATCCATAATATGCGAGAGCTGTTTGATGATACGAGCCCGCCGGTTTTAGTGACACAAACGAGCGTTATGTATTCAATTTGAGGAAAACGCTTTCGAGAAAAAACTGTGAAAGCTTTTTTTATACAATCTGCCCCGGTCTCCCCTACGTATTGTCTTGCTTAAAAAATATAATTGAAAGCTGTTTAAACATTATATAAATACTAATTTAAGTATGGATTTCAGAAACCATTTTATTAATGAAAATTACTAAAATGGACTACAAATTCGGTAATAGAGGTTTTATTTGTTTGCAACAAAAAATATAACACATGAATTATTTATATGTATGAAAAGAGATAATCCAGAGGTATTTCAGCATATGTTTTCAAAATACAAAATCTTAATATTGGGGGTACCTTAATAAGGTGGGGGTAACTTGAAAAATATAGATTTTTCGAAAATTATTTTTACACGGTTTTGTAGATATAAGAAAACGATGCACCTTCCGATTAAACTTCTTTTCGGTATCTCTCACTGTTCTCGAGATATTCCACGGGATGGAAAATTCTGCATTTTCTTCAAGGGGTGATTTCACCCCTGAAAATTGCATTATCGCACCAATAAAAAATAGGGTTGCGTTACGGATGAACTACTCTACTTGCACACTAATTTTCATAATTTTCTGAATTTCCAGTTTGCCGAACGTCCCTTGTTAGTCGAACAAAAACGCTTTTCACCGTCCGTTTTGTGTGTGCACGCTTCTTTGTATTGCGTGGAATACGCGATCTGTCTGCACCTTTTCCACCGACTGTACACGATGAGTGACGATTGCCCATCGTTTCCCAACATACGGATTCGGACACCCGCGAAATTGGCCTCGTGGACACGTCGATGCGCGGCCGGAGCGCTCGAAAAATGTCGCGTCCACGTGATAAAGGAAACACCGGGCGAACGAGCTCGGACAGCAGCTAACTGGACACGTTTGTCCCCGTGCAACGCGTCGCGACGCTTGATCGGCGACGCTCAAGTGCCGTCCAGAAGCAGTTAAACGTTGGACGCTTCACCTGTTGATACATTTTTATACATCGCCCCCTGGGCAGCGTTTGATCGGCCGTCGAAGAAATGAAATTTCACGGCGTTGCGGCTGAAACGGAAGTGACCGCGGCGCAGTTCCACGCCTAATTGGACGTTTCAGTGGTATAACCTACCGAAAGTCATCCACGCCGCGCGATGAGCAATAACGATTCTCTAATGGCAGCATTCACTGCCGCAACTTATAAGTATTCATAAAGCGTTTATGGTGTGACGATGGCTGTGTAAGTTACAGCGGAAAATGGTAGGCGAAGTTTGGAATGGGCGGTATTAATTATTAGTGGCCCATAAACTGGTCTGCATTAACGTGAGTGTGATGTAAAGGGTTGTTAAATGGTTATTAGAGGGCGCCTGGTGGTTTCGTAAGTTGATAGAACGTCGAGTCACTTAGGGGATGGTTGGCGTTGTTTATTAGATTTTTATATAAATGAAGCCTTCGAATGAATCGCACGAATCGGCCTTATAATCGTGCGTGCGTGTAACCCGCTTTTAGTTTCCATTTCAAGAACAACACAATGATATCGTTGACCAACTAGAACCGAATTTCGTCTGATCCTTAACGCTGGATGCTTATTATTCATGAAACTTAAACGGATGCCCGTCCAGTGTCCGTAATCCCCCTGATTAACCGTGCCGCTTAATTGAGCACGCGATCCGTGTAACGCGGGAGGCGAGAGCGGTTGGATCCGCGGGTTCATTGATATGGATCGCGAATCGATCTGCTGGTTACGATATTTACGCACGCAAATGCGTTAACGCGTGGATCAAAAAGTTCTGTTTACTCGATGAAACGATAACTCTGTTAACCACACCGCGTTCATAAAATTTAACTGACTTCCCGTTTTATCGAATGGAATGTACGCTGCCCGCTAAAAACTGCTGAAGGCTTCTAAATGGATCGTGAACACCAGGAACCATTGATTACATCAGCAATTAAATGATTTATGCCTGAAGTGCATCAAGTTAGGGAATTAACTTGGACATTAGCATTGTAAATGGGCTCGGGATAATCGAATTGACTTCTCGTTTAATAGTACGCTCCGTAGCGACACGAGATTTAGCATCATTTTCGGCGGAGCAAATAGAGTAGGTACCAAATAGATCATTCAATAGTTTCCAGGCGTTTTGATGGATTTATTCCGAGCGCAACTGGAACGTACTTAATACTAACTGCGCGCAGTTATTGAAATGCCCGAGTCGTTTGAAATTCGCACCCGCACTTCCCTGCCCTTTACAGCTGTTAAACGGGAATCGATGGAAACAAATGACTCGAACGATTGTGTCCTCGTAGCAGTCAGCGCCCTCCTGGAGTCAAGCGCGCGTTAATACTGAAGTAGTAATACCTAATTAACGCCGAGACTTAATTAAGTATTCACACGGATCACGCCCGACATAGCAATGCATTCTGTTCCAACGCATTCTCGATTCTACACAATATCTCCCCAGCTCGAGCGCGGTTCTATTATCAGTAATCGTGGGACTGATAAGCTGTAAGCAGTTTCCAGTTGGCTGCTCCGGAATTCACCGAGCATGATATCGATTACGTTTTACCGATCGTTCGCGACAGCAGACTCGATACATTTTCTATGTCTGCCACGTTTCTGACCGGCTCTTCTCATGTCCAATTGTCCCCCACTTTTGCTGTTTCCTCTCAAATGCGTTAAGCCCGTTTACGATACTTCTCAACATACAAATTTGCATCCTTGAAGCATTCAAGGTTGCTTCAGTCATGGAAGACGGTAAAGTTGTAAATTCTACTTTCAGCTCCATTATTGTTAGACGCACGAGCGAAGTTCAATGAAACTGAAACACAATAGAGGAGACTGCGATACAAGGCAGCTTAGACTCAAGAGTTCTCAAGAGAATTCTATGTACCAATTACCATCGCCGTTGTCCCCTTCTATCTTCCTGCGTCATTCCCATTGAAAACTCTCTGCGTCGCGACCCTTTAAAGTATCTCGAATGCTTTGAAAATACTTGCTTTCATCCCGAAATATTTATACAGGAATAGTTTGTGTAAAACTAGGTGGCAGTCGGATGTTGAGCTGTTTTCGATCGTAGCCAGGGGAAGGGGCTCGAGCCATGACGCAGCACCCTTAGAAACGAGCAAGGGAGCGCAGGAAGACGGGCGAGGGGAAAACTTAGAAAGAGGGGACGGTTGCATGCCACGGTCTAGTTTGTCTACGCGCGTACTATCGGTTAACCATTCGTCTTGGCCGTTGCAGTCCACAGTAGTCCTGCAACCCCTCTCGAAGAAGCTTTCTGTTTGTTCCCTACGGGGAAGACCAACATTCCTATTCCTACGGCTCTTTCACGCCATTGCTCGATGGCCAAAGTAAACCCCTCTGCGGCCCCGCTGAGAAATTCGATTCTTAAGAGGTGTCCCCGCTTTGGATGCTCCGCTCGGTCTTCGGGGAAACTTCGCAGAGAGGGGTCGCGGAACAATATCCTGGCTGGCCGTGTATCGCGTTACGAGACCACGCCTAGCCACGGCTAAGATCGCGAAAGCTAGTTCATCGCTTCGGCATTAATCCTCGGAATGGCACGCGCTTCTTACGCGAACTCCGCCGCTGTACGCAACGCTCCGAGGACGCTTGTTTACGCGATCCGATAACGGGCTCAGAGGAACGGTCAAATTATCACATAAATTAATCTGAACTGCCTCGAAAGCTGCCCGCAATGTACAAGGGAAAATCACGTTAATCTCATTGTCAGATAAGCGCGCATTCCGCGTAATATTATTA
Source organism: Andrena dorsata (assembly GCA_929108735.1). Taxonomy (NCBI): domain Eukaryota; kingdom Metazoa; phylum Arthropoda; class Insecta; order Hymenoptera; family Andrenidae; genus Andrena; species Andrena dorsata. Next base: position 75,320,371 of record OV815488.1, on the reverse strand, counting down.
TTCCCCCAAACTTTGATCTGTAAACGTAGCTGAAGAATAATCGCGATAACATTCAGTTAAGATAACATTCGGTTACAGATTACCAGAGAATATAGATAAAATTGAAATTATCCTTCGCAAGGCCGGCAGCGACGTTTATAGGGACCAAACTTATCGGTATATTCACTGTCACTGTTTCTTCACACTTAACCTGACGTCGATAGTGTGTTTATTCTAAGTGTAGCTGCTCGTCGCCGGACTCGTTACACGGAAATGAATTTTCTAATCGTTATTACTATCGTTATCGTGAATTACCGAGAGTGTACACGGCCAGGTCGTTCTGGTCCGATACGATCCCAGGGAATGAAAGGTACACTCTACCGTCCTCCGTTATTTCTCCTATCGATATTTAATGAATTTCCTCTGGGCAAACAGCGGCGGAGAATTGAAAAATTACCCGAGCCGTCGAGGGAGCTGGCGGAGCAGATACGCCAAGTGGGTGACGGTGAGAATTCATCGAATCCCATCTTCCTCCCACCGTTTCCTCTATCTAACGTTACTCGAGCAAATCCCTTATCCGATACAATGTTTTCCCCCGATTTCTCTCGCCGTTGCCGCACCCACGCATCCTCTGGCCCCGTGGAAACCGGGAGAGAAGCTACGAAAGCTCTTTCAGGTAGCCCGCTACGGCTGGAATACTTCAATCCGTGGAGGTCCGTTCTGTAATTAGCGGGAAATTGAGCGCACGCGGGCGTGGGAAGTATCCGATGAAATTTCACGTAATTAAAGAGTCGGGACGTGAAACACCTGCAGCTAGGCCGAAGATATATGCCGTTGGATTTTACTTCTACACGGGCCCCGCGGACTCTCGTGCGCTGTAACGCCGCGTATTACGCTGTATCGCTTTTAATTAGGCGCACAATTTTTTCCCCGGACCCGTAAAATATTCGCAGCCAGGAGCCTCGGATTGCCCTCCTTATTGCGCCGCGCAGCGGAACGAGAGTGAAATAACGCTGGGCATAAATAAGGGCACTCGCGCAACGGAGCTTCTAATGTCTTCTTCGAGAACTCCGTTCCCGGTGCGGCATTTTATTGTCTCTTTATTAAATGGAAAGCGGAAAGTGGTGGTGGTATAGGGCAAGAACAGTACCTAGTAGTCAGAGTTCTCTAGATTTTATTGTAAGAGTGATAAATAGCGATGACAAGCTCAGATCTTCGACGTATGAATTTTAAGTTTCGCGGTGATGATGGATAAGCCGGGGACGGGAAATGCTTGACGACGACCAACGAAGTATTCAGAACGAAAGTTCGATGAAGTCGGGAGTGTTCTTGTGCCGCTAAAGGCTGTTCCCGTCGTCAGAGGGCCGGAGGAAAGAAATCCTCCGTGTACTTTGCGGCACTGGCAGCGGCCATCGATCAATCCGCATTTCATTCCGGCTTAACGCAGAGGAACGAAGAGCTGAATGCGAGGGTCGAAAAGGCGCTGCACCGTGAATACCAAATAGGTTTTTGGTTACATTTCCTGGCCTGGTACACTGACCTCTTCCCTTCTCTTCCCGATAGCTTCAATTCACCGCTGAAGAGCCCTCGTTCCGTTCCAGATTTTTGTCTAAAGAAAATGTGGCGTAAAATGTCCTACTGATATGTGCGCTGTTGCTAATATTTCTAACATCACCCATAGTTCTTACAACCCACGCACTACGGAGATTATTCAACAGGAAAAAAAAACGAGAATTTTGCTTCTCGTCTCCTCAATGCTAGTTTATATCACTGAAATTCTGGATTTTAAAGCGCCTGGCGTATTCTACAGGATAATATAGAGTAATTACAAAAAAATACATATACAGGACTCGTTCTAAGTGAAAAGTTTCTAAACCTCCTCGAGAGAAATAGCGTATTAACTGTCGTCAGACTAACAGTTGCAATTTCTCAAACAATATAGCAGACTGCGCTGGTACAGTGATTCAAAGCATTCCAACAATACTCGGCAACCAAACTTCTTTCGCTTTGTACCCAAAACCGAGTGTCTTCACTCGGAGCTCTGTTCCTGAATCCCGTTTTTCGTTCGCCGCGAAAGCAAATTAAAGTTTTACCGAGCTCCTTGCCCCTTTTGTGGCGCACTGGTCGCTCCGGGTGCCTCTTCCCTCCACCGAAATTCCGCAACGTCCTCGTTTCGAGCGTAGGAGGATCCACTGAGCTCCGTGCGCTGGACGTGACCTCGCGAGGTCCAGGTAACGACGCGAAAGATATAACTGCATAACCGGCAACATGCGGGTATCGCATGCAAGCGGCTTCGACGTCCCCCAAAACGCCTATCGTCCTCCGTAAATCTTGGCCCCTTTGTGCGGCGAGCTACTTCGTTATCGTCCCCGTCATCACTTTCGTTTCGCGGCCTTTTAATATATAGGTATCTCGGGCCACCGTGACGAAGCCGAATGAAAAATGTGCATCGTCGGATATCGCCTCGAGCCGTAAATATCGATCGCGGCTACACGGGGAAATTACCCGATCGTGCATTGCAAAGTGCTTACGCGTCCAATGGATAAGCAATCGTTAAAGTGGTTGGGTAAAACGGAGTCTAAATATTCCGTGGAAGTGGTTCGGTAAAACAACTTGCAGAGAATAATTGTGTTGAAATTGAAGACGTTAAATGGGCATCGCGCACCGCGGTAATGTAGGTAGAGTATTCCAGGAGATTTTCAAATGAAACTGAAAACTGCAGGTAGAATTTCTTCCTCGAGTTCATTAATTATTACCCTGCGTAAGAATCGTTAGTGGAAGTTTGCAACGTGTTGTTGGAATGGGTATTAAAATCGCGCTAAGCATATTGCAAAAGTGTTTGCAAGTAATTGAATCGCGAGCAGTCGCGCGACTCCAATCCTTTATAATAAAGTGAACCCCCTTTCTGCCAAGAAGTCTCTCTCGGCAGTTTTGAAAATCTACTTTCCGAACCTTACGAGATTTCTCCTTATCCCCGGAAACAGAAAAGCGGAATCTTTCTGCCGCGGAGAATCGAATTTCCAAGCAACGAGGAGAGCTGCAGCTGTGCGGCTGAAAAATAAAATCTCCGTTTCCTACGGTGCCTTCTATTCGACGTGTAACCGTGATTAACGTATACATAAAATTATAAAATGAAACATGCTTTAGCTTGAAAGGCTATCGTAACAACGTATTGTACGCGTTTTTTCTCCTCCATTCTGTACTTTGTCTCTTCCTTTATTTGTACACTGAATTTTGCTTCTCTACGAATACCTTTCTCGTCTACGTTCCAACGTGTACATAGTAGGTATGTAGCTCGTACATTTTGAGCGGTCTCTCGTTAAATTAGCCATGCTGCTTGGGAAAAGCGTGCTCCATCCCTCGCCGGCATCCACTCATTCCCCCTTTCCTGCAGAAATTGTTAATAAAACCGCGGATGTAGAAGCGACTGTTTCGTAGACGAACCGCGAAACGTGAGGATTCCTAACCGGAGCTTCTTTGAAATAAAATTCCGCTTCGCCACATCGAGTGGATCGATAGTTGCGTTCCTCGAATGACCCCTCGCTGCCCTCCAAGTTTCAATCACCGAAGAGGGAAGCCGGTGACAAAGCTTTCCGTATCGCTCCGCCTGATTAACGTGCTAATTCCACGCCGTCCAGCCGCAGTGTTCTCACACATGGCAATGGAATCAGGGATTGCAAATCGAATTTCGAAAATCGCGATTCGTTTCAGCGGGGGATGTGTCATCGCATCGGGTTGGATCCACTGACCGGAATTAAACGGAACGGATACCGTGCTCCCACGATTGAAAACGCGCGATATAATCTCCTTACTGTCGCTAAATTGTTTACCAACTTGTAAACGGGCGGTGGGGTTGCGATTTCATGTGTATAAATCGACGGGTCGTGAAACGCGTTTTACAGCTGAACTAGACGTCCCCGGACATAATTCTTTCCTCCCGCGCGCATCGGTTCGCTATACAGCCCAACGATAAATTCTTCATGGTAACCGTGAAGAACACTTGAATGTAGTGTTCAATCGTCCCCCGCCTCATTCAACTTCAGTGAAATAAAATCCACGCATTTCGGACACGGAGAATAAAAGGGTCCAATGGGTGAGTTAGTTCAGACTCGTGGAACAACGGAATGACAGTTGCGCACCAGAAATAAATTCTTTTTTTCGTGTGTATTCCATCGTGACCTAGATCGAGAGAGTAATTTTCTATTTCCCTTTTCGGTGTAATTCATGCCCGTGATCCCAGGCCTCGATCGGTTGGTTCAAACGGTAGCTTCCGTCCAATAAATCGGCCCCGGTGTAGATTCCGTGTTTCCTGCGTTCTACGCGCGATGATTAATGCACGCAGAGGTTTACCGATAAACACACTGGTCGTATTTAACTGGGTATTCATCGGATCGTATTGTGCGACGTGCGAAACGTCAGAGATATTACCGTAAATTTCGAGGTCCATTTACGATAACCGCGATTCGGCGAAAGTTTCTTGGTTGTATTAAAAAGAAAACACGCTGTGCGAATTCCACACTGCTTCTTTCTGTGATACGACTATCACTTTGACACCAGCAAGTTTTCTGCAATCTGCAGCTTATTATAGAGATGGAGAGCAGCAGGAATATCTACGTTCTAGATACGTCAACTCCTTGCAGCTCCACCCCGGGGGCACACTCGAAGTTCTACTTCGTTTTAGTTTATTTTACTTTAAACCGAGCATGGTATGAATTTCCCCACTGTTGATACACGTCGAGCTTTCAAATCGGCGGATTGCTGAACTTACTTAGAATACCGTTCATAATTGCTGCTACATCCGTTACGAAGGTGTAAATGGGTTTTACGGGCGTTAGGTACGATTAACACGTGCAAGGGGGTACAGCATCGAGGAGTGTCGTGGCTCGAAGGGCACAAAGTGCCGATTGTCAGTGTTCGTGCGTTAGGTACACGCGCGCGGCGGTGTGCGTGCTGTTAAGACCTAATAGCGGGTATCAAGGGCTTTGATAGTTGCATATCGAGAGGCTGAATCTAGAGGGAGATAATGTATGTACAGCGTGGGAGTGTTCTAACATAAGTTACGAGAAAGTGAGTCGTACATCCATAACCATCCACGCGTAACGATGTTTCGAGCAACGGGAATATTCTAAGGAATATCCTGGCGAATAAAACGACCCGTGTGCTAAAGTTAAAAGAGCTCTACTTCACTCTCCTGATACAGAATCATCGCCACATGGGTTGCTGGGACCGCCTTGCGCAATTAAATATTTATGAAACACTTTCCCTTGCTCTCCCGTTTTCCCCGTGTCAGGCATGCCTTCTCTCTCGCGCCGACACTCCCCCCCCCCCCAACGATTACACCCTCTCTCACCTGCCGCTCAATCTATCCGCCGCCGTGTTTTATGTTTATCACACCGCGGGGAACGGCGTCGCAACTTCTGCGCGAGTACAAGCGGCATTTAAATGCATGATACGAACTTCGTCCCCGAGACCCACGGACATCGGTATTAAACCGAGGGGTCCAGTGGCAATGCGAGGGCCACGGGATCTACGCGCTCGCTCGGGGTATAGAAAAAAAGATTATGACGGGTTCAGGGTTTCTCTGGAATATCGAGAGGGACGTGCGAGGCCAGTCGCGTCAAACCAACTCGCGCTTGGATTCGAGCAACGGGCGGGGGTGGCTGCCGGATTCCAGATGTGCAGCGAAAAAGGCGTCCCCGAGGCAGATTCTTTCCAATTTCCTCGCGAACAGCTGTTCCACGGCTCTGGTCAGACGTGTTTCAGGAGACGAACGGCTTGTTTGGCGGGCTCGTGCACGCGACACGAGCGAACGGTTCTCAGAAGTGAGCGAGGAACGAAGGTGGCGAGGAATTCTATGGGTCGCGCGGAGCTTCGTTGATCTATGCTCTCGAGGTTCTTCGAATCACAATTGTCAGTGGATTTTTGCTGCGTGGTATGGCCTCGGTTATAGAACGGGAATTCTCAGAATTTCGCACACTCGGTTGGACCTTCTACTATTTAGTTATGCGCACAAGAAGGACCTTCTCGTAGCTGCACAGGGGAACGGTGAATGAAAACGGAATTCGCCCGTTCAATGGTTCTTTCTTGCTCTAATGAAACGACGAGCACAGAGGATCAATGAGCCTGAGAGGAAGTATCGGTTTCGAGGCGGATCCCACGGAAAACTTCGCCTCCCAGGCTCGAGATCCTCGGGTGGAAGTTCGCTGTCAGTTGGAGCCGGTTTTTGGTTGGGAATCGAAGACAGTCGCCGTAAATTACTCGTTAAGGCGGAGAATCAGTCGGCTGCCTGGCCCGTAATGCACTGGCCGTGATTTATCGGCGAGAACGGTGACGCGGTAACTCACTCGCGACGTTTTCCCGAATTGCACCATCTGCAGGTTGCGTGGGAAATGCGCCGAACACGGCCAACTCGCGCAACTTTCCCCCGTGGAATACAATCGGGCCGCGCTAGCATCGCGGTGTTCATGCGTTGCACGATGTCCGTAATTGATTCGTTCATCAGACCCGGTGTCCTTTTGCCTTCGGGAACTGTTCGCCTCGGTTCCCCGTGTTCCCCGCTCGCCACCGACAACGCGGCACATTTGTACTATTGACCAGCAGCAATATTTCATGGCGAGTTCACTCAGAAATGCTCCCCCTCTCCCAATTGTTAATAACAGAGTAAACGCGAACTACTGTCGCGCAAGAAACTGGAACGAATTCGAGTGCACGACTGCGCCAGAAAATGGAGAGAAAAGGGAAAGACGAGGAGAAATTGGGGAGAAAGGGAAGAGGTGTACGCACGATTTCCGCGTATCGTGCTGGAACGTCGAGTTACGAGCGTCAGTGGGCAGACAGCGAAAATATCCAAGGCTCGCTACCAGCAATTAAGTACGGCAAAACTAACGAGTGCCGGGGCACGGATTTCACGGGCGGCATTAAGTCGAGTGCCACTAATAATTCCGGCAGCGTGGTCGCTAACTCGTTAAAGGGTTACTCCGAAAAAGTTGCGGACGCTTTTTGCCAGGGTTACGTTTGGAACACGGTTAAGACCGGCGACGGCAGCCCGATGCCGAGGCATCGATCGACCAATCCTCCGCTGGCTGCCACTTCTCCCGTCCCGTTCCCCCGTGTCGCGCTCCTACCTTAATTAGTGACCGCGATAAATTGTTGGTATCGGGTGGAAAAAGCCAGCAGACGGCAAGAGAAACTAATTAAACGGGCCACTTATTGCGACCAAGTGGTTGCTCGCTCTGTGCCGATGGGAAGGCCGATTTCGAGTATCTCGTCTAAGCCGATGCGTTTCAGATTTACCTGGCTCCTCCTTCAAGGGGGATCGTTCTCGAGGGCCGCGATATGTTTTATTAATTAGGAGGGGCTTGATGTGCTACGAGGCATAACGAGTTTAAAACTCTTAGGGAAGAATAGTTCATATAAGACAGAGTAGTTTCAAACGGGGCTAATGCAAATTTCCGATAGTTGCCATCGAATTTTTCTCGAACGCGAGGAGACTTTCCCGCGCGATACAATCTTCGACAAGTGGCCGTATTTTTTTTTGTCATACATAAACATAGGCGTTTTATCATAAGTTACAAGTTTCGCGACGCACGCGCCTTTAATGCACCAAGAGCTTGCAGTTGCACTTTTCACGCTCTAATTGTATAATATTTGTTTAACATGGGAGAGAAACTCGCACGTGTTAGCTGGAAGTATAGCGACGAAATTCTCTGGTGCACGAATGTTTGTTCGCGCCTTGCGTGAAAAGCCCTCGATTCCCCTGGTATATATCGACCGGTGTACGATTCAATTTAGACCCGTTCGCCGCCCGGGCTTCTAATAAATCATGACCACCGCTAACATCCGGTTGATCGTGAACTCCGCTGGCATTGGATAACAGTCGCAATACCATCTGTTTACCCGTTCGAAGATAGCGTTCGTCGGACTAATTACTCGCGGAGTGTGTTGTAAAGGTTTAATGATCTCTGGATCGCGTGAAGCGCTGCTTTCCCTGGCCGTGGCACGCGAGTCTGAGTGCTCGTTAAAATGAAAGCAGGGGAAGAGATACCGAGTTTTGACACACTCCTACGAACCTGCCAGGTGTGGGGAATTTTTATTCCAACGTGGCGATCAGACTTCTTCTTAACACGCGCTGACGTAAGAATCTAAATTGAGTGACATATATTCTTTTCCCTGAGACCGTTAGCCTGTAGGGAATTTATATCGCCGCACACTCGAATATTATGAATGAAATGTGTGCTCTCCACCTCGGCTGAACGAAACACAGCCGCTTTAGAACGAGTTACATCGAATTATATAAATTATACTGGAATATGGACTGGACGAGACACGGAGGTTAAAAATTGGAGGGTAGTTTGTGCAGCGAGGGCGAGTGGCAACCAACTTGGCCAGTTTCTTGCCCACGTACCCTTCTTCCTCGAATGAATTTCGATTCGCAACATTCTCTTAAGGGACTACCCAGCTCTTCGTCCCCGTTCTCGACCTTAGACGACCCAGCTGCCTGTTGTCCGCCGAGAAAAGTACTCGCCGCCTTCAGTACGCTCCATTTCCGTCAGCCAGGCGTAACTCGAGCGAGCGATTCGGCGCGGGGACTCTCGGCTACCGATCTGGAAAAGCTGATTACTTTTCACTCCGCCACGAACCTAGTCATTTGCGAAGCGAAAGGGGTTTCCGAGCTTACCGCCACCCTCGGCTCTCGCCGATAATCGCCGTTACGCCCTTCCCTGCCCGATAAGGTTAATTTCGAGTGGTAGTCGGAAATCGGGCTCGCTCGCTTAAAGCCTCTGGGCCGAGGAGGCGCGGAGGCGGGCCGACTTAAAAGATTTTCTCTAATGCATCGCTGTTATGGCCGGAGGAGAAGCTGCGGGAAACGAGGGAGCTTGCTCGCCGAAAGAATTTGATAAATAGAACGAAGCAGCTGATCGGTGCAGGCGTGTAGCAGAGGGCAGCGCGAGGAGTACGTGCACGCGAAATCCAGCCCAAGAGAAGGAAACTTTCTGAACGTGCTGGGAAGATTGAATTATTGCTATTGTAAGCTGTTCTTCATCCGAGCAGACAGGCTACAGTGGGAGAGTTGAGGTAATTGCATTAAAGGCGATCGCCGAAGCGACGAGGGTAGTTGGGTGAAATTATGGAGACAGCGAGAAAGGGTGTCAAAGATATTCCTGTTCGACGAATGATGCAATCGCAGGTCGTCAATAATGCGAGATTTGGATCGAATGGGGAAGAACGAGATCGATGATATGACGCGTGAAAGTATCTAGAGTTCTCTAAGTTCTTATATCGCCGTGGATGCTGCTTGTCCAGTTTCCGTTTCGCCGCGATCGTTCTTCCGCCGCACCTGAAGACGTTTTTTCCTTTTTCCATCCTCTTCTGCTGGATGCGCCGATTCTTCAGCGCAAACCATTAAGGAGTACACACGGCCGCGCCTTGCTTCACGTTTTTTCCGCCCCTTTCCCGAAGCTCTTTAAACGGCACCTTCAACAGCGCGCGACCGTGGCATGCTTTAGTGCATTTCCTGAGCTTTTAACGAGGCCCTCACACAAGTACTGCCCCGGTTCTACAGCCCCCTTATTCTTGCTATTTAGTGGCCAGCAACATTGCCTGTATCGCGAGCTACCCGTTGACGCGAGCATCACATCTGCCCATTGATTCCAGTGTCACGTTCATCAACCCACTAGATATTTCTGCTTCATTGTGAACGTTCAACGATAAGGTTGACTTCTCGGTGTCCCGTCATTTTTGTGGCGAGTTCGAGGACTATGGATGGGTGGATGTTTTCCAGTTCCCTCGTAGATTCTAGTTTGCAACAAGCGCTGTTTCCTCTTCGTTTGCTCAAGCTTTATAAGAGGATTTTACTTGGTGTGCCTAGTGGAGTATTTGTTAAGGAAATGAGCGCCTAGGAGAAGTTGCATCAATCACTTAGTCTCCTCGTCCGGCTAGGCGCTGACCTATTCTACCTGTCAGAAGAGAAAATAGCCTTGTTCAAGCTGTCTGACTACACACTGTCCTATCCCCATTGCCAATTTAGACACTGCTTTATTTCACTTGCCTGGCCAGGCACGCCTTCTTCCACTTCTCCAGCCGGAATTTTCTGTCGTTTACCGATGTGTTTACCATTACAGTAATGCCTCGCGTGTCCCGACGAACGGGGCTGGTGGCGGGACACTAACGCGATGCGGACACTATTTAAGACTATTCCGTGCAGCCGATGCCGCGAGGGAGAAAACCCCAGAGCCGAGCGAGAGGGAACGAAACAGTTGAAACGAAGTTGCCGTCTCTTTCGTTCTCTCACTCTCGACCGAAGGATTCCAAGAAATGGTGGGGATAGTGAGCGGGATTATAACGCATGGTAAAAACGGGACACTAACGACGAATTACTGTATAACGTTGTTAAACGTCGAACGTCAACCGTCCTTCCGGCGAACTTTATAAACGGAACGAATTGTACTTAAAATTCAAAGGGACCTGCTTCAGGAACTTATAACGACAAAGTGAGTTCCGGTATTTTTCAAACAGGAAGGAGGCCTGTAATGGGGACCGAAGTTGCCGGGAGTTTTCCGACAGTTCAATCAAGCGTTTTGCCGGGAACTAAAGAAGAAAGTACAAAAATTTCAGATATCGAGAAGCCATCAAAAGAGTAGAGGATAGAACATGTGCTTAATTGCCATTGAGAAAAACTGCCAAATGATCTCGTCTATTTCTCCGGAGTTTTACCGTGTCCCTTTTCACCTCATTTGTCTCTCTGACGTTTCCCTCTTCGTTCCGCCGATGTCTGTGCTCGTTCATTTGCAGGATACCCTAATAAACTCAAGTTTTCCGCGTGTCCTCGAGTCGCCTCTGCGAAAAACGGCTCTAGAACGGCCGGCGTTACGTTAATCCGCGAACGTTGCGCAGAAAAGAAACGGAGGGTCGATGTATTCGTAAAGAGATCTTTGCCAGGCTGCCTCGAGGACATTCGTGTAAGAGCGATATTCTTGTCTTCGAAGGAAGGCAAAAGACAAATTGTGGACGTGCCGTTCAAGGCAAGAAGGGAAAGGCGCTTTTTCTGGACGGGCGAGACACAGAAAGTAAGAGACACGGTTTCGAGAAAGGACCTGAAGTGATCGTTGGCAATAGTCATTGGCATGGACAGGAGAGCCCAGAAATTCGACGTGGAACATCCAGCTCGATTCGATCCTTCTGCTTCTGAGAGCTTGAAATACCTAGGTATCATATATTATAGTCGCGAACACATCGTCGAACGACATAGGAAATTCTGGCTTGAATAGATATATCAGAGTCGATGAATCCACGGTAACTCATTAACCGAATTACGATTCACTCGTCGGTTCTACTCGTGGAAAAATCGATGCTTTCAATACGTCCTCGAATTTATCGCCCTCCCCAATCTCCACCGCGTATTTGGAGGCAAGAAACGGTCCAGAAACAGCGAGCTCATCTCGAAGAAGCGATAGGTCGACCAGCTAGCTAATTGCTGATCAGAAAACCTTTCACAGCTGTTTGGCCCCGCTCCACTTCTTTCTCGTCGCGTTGCCAGCTTCGTTGCTTCGTTTTTTTAAGCCTTCGTTCTTTCTCGCCTAGTTCGCGCGCCTATCATTGTACACCTTGCTCTTTTATCAGCGCCACTCGCTTGCGAGATTTGGCTGGCAGCGAGAGCGTCGAATCTGATTCTAAAGCGGCGCCGGGGCGACGTCCGCCGGAAGCCAGCTAGAGGATTAGCCCTGCAGATCCCTCTTGGTTAGACGCCGCCCTAAGATCCAATTTCCAGCAAAGTGTGCAGTGTACCTGGGTGTAGCGGCAGCCACTTCGCTTTGACGGCAAGAAACGCTCGCGGAATCCTGTGGAATACCGAAGACGAAGCTGCCGCGCGGTTCGGTCGCTTTGGTGCTGCCTCGTCGTGACTATGTCGCATTCTACGTGGCCGGCTAAGTTTGAACGTGCGTAGTGTAATAATGCATCGGCGGGGGTGCTGTACGGTTTGGTTTTTTAATAAGGTGCAGATCTCCCAGAAGGAGAACTCGCGGTGTGAACGCGCGATCCACGATGAAGGGCTTCTTTATCCAGGGAACCGCTTCCATATCCGTCCCGACGTCTTTATTTTCCAGGGTTGGTCCTTCCGTCCTCCAGCTTCACTTCTTTCCGCCCCCGTTAAATCCCTACTTTATCCCCCGATTCGCTCTTCACGTTCGCGCACTCGATTTCAGCCCAGCCGATTTTCTTCCCGGCAAACGCTCGCAGAGAACATCCTGTCTCGCCAATTTCCGAGAGAGGAGCCGATGAATTTTCGAGCGACACGATATTGCGTCAGGTGGCACCGACTTCAACCTCGTTCCACCTTTTTTTTTTACGTAATCGCGCGAGACGAGGGACGTTCGGTTCTCTTGGAACAATCGAATTCTCAATATTCCTTTCTCCACCGGACTGTCAGAATATCTCTCTTGACACTCGACGGAGTCTCCAGTAGATCCAACAGTCACCAGCACGTTCAGTCAGTTGAAGCATGCAGGATGTCTGCCCTTGATTTCAATTCATTCAGTTTAATCATCATGGTTCTTACGTTTTCCACGGCGAGAAGAAAAATGGTTTTATCGCGCGATCTCTTTCTTCAATTCCCACGCGAGGGGCGCAAAGCTCGCGATTCTACCAGAAGACAGAATATCTACCTCGGCTGATCAACTTAAGTGGAACGTCGTGCACTTTATGCAACCGAGATTCCCCGCGGTTTTCAAGAGGAATTCTCGCGCGGGGTCGGTTCGTGATCGAATCGAAGGAATCTCGCGCGCAAATAGAGACATCGAGAAGCCGCGAGAGGAAGAACAAGGGCCTTCGAAACGGCAAATTCACCTTGTTAGACTCAGAGGGGTCGCACGTGTGTCGCGGGGAATCGAGACAATCGATGGCCCTCTTCATTCCAGGTTGAACGCTCCGGCGGACAATTTTCACGGCGGCGCTGGATTTATTGGGGCACGGAGCTGCCACGGAATTTTCAATCTCCCAGCAATTATACGTCTTCTCGCCTCTTCTCGCCGCTTTTTCGCGTTCCTTCCCTTTGTACGGGTCGGCATCGATGGGACGATACGGCTGCCATTCCTCCTCGATGAACGCCGAGGGGATTTGCTAAGGAATATCCGTGGAATTCTCAGATGGCGGTGGAAAAAAAATAACGCGAAAATCCTCGAGACGCTGGCGTGGAGGGGAAGCTAGTCGGATTTATGGGGAGTCATTAAAATTCTTCGGTGATATCGCGCGGTTCGAATGCGCAGCTACGCACCGCCATACTTCATCCAAGATTTCTTCACACCGATTGCTCGCGTTGAATAAATCGTCGCTTCCAGGTTTAGATTTCACGTAATAACTGCTTGTCGAGTGGTTTAAGAAAGGCAGAGCCGAAGCTACGTATTTCTTTGCGAACTCGTTCTTCTCAACATTCTGTGAAGCTGACGCGTCAGAAAGAGACGCGGGAACTCGTGAAACTTTCAAAGCTACCGCCGGCCGTTCTGATCCGACGGTATCGTAGATCATCATTATCCTGGAAAATGAACGACGGAAGTTGCAGGATGGTTGATTAATCGAGAGGCACCATAAACCTCGCGTCGCCCGGACCTGGAATTATTGAATCGGGATCCGTTGGCCGAAATTATCGGGAAAAGTGAATGGGTCGGGGCAGCGAGAGCGTACTAACGTTGCTTATGTTAGTTTCGAAGCCTTTGCGTGGGTGTTGAGCACGAATCCAGCCCTCGAAGTTTCCCCGTGTATATATATTCAGTGGGGCTGGCCAGTGCATGCCGGGAAAATAAACAAGATTATCGAGAAAGCTCGGCGTGCTGCAACTTGTGCCCTGCACCACCGTCCACCTGTCGAATATATACGGTTTCTGCGGCGCACGAGTACCGACGAGTACGTATGTGTACGTGCACCGCGACACTAGCGTGCAGCTGGTAAACACGCGGCTACACATATTTGCACTTATGGTTAGCCGTGTAGGTACAGCGACGGCCACACGTATCCGAGGGTAAAGTTTGAGCGCTAGCGTCTTTCTGGCAGACGGACGTCGAGTGACGACAATTATTTCTTACCCTTATCACCCTTTACCAGCACGACGATCCTCGGTAAATAATGCTCGTACCTTGGACGAGGGTTTAATAAAACTTCCATGCTTCGAGGGTTTAAAGAGTTGTAAGCCTTCGGGCTTCGAGTTCGATGAGTTTAATCCATTCGTAAGTAGAAGAAGTTGCCCCCATTCTTTACTCACAATCTACCCTACCTCTTTACCCTACCGGTTTATCTCGATACAACGTTCCAAATCTCCGATACCTGTGATCACTAAACTCAGTTCTAGTTTGGCGGTTCACGGTGGACACAATCGTTGCCCCCACACGTTCCACATTCATTTCCACGCGACTCGCCTCGCCCCCCCCCCCCCCCCGAAACTTTCCCTCTCGACTATCGCGAGCCGAACGAAAAGCTCGATTCCCGATATCGCCAAGAGGCGGAAAATAGTACAGAGGAGTACAAGAGGTGGGGCACACCGCGGCGGACAGTAATGTGTATTTACTATAGCACGTCTGACTGCAGCCTGCCCGTCGACTTTCGCGCGCTGGTCGTTCGCCGTACACGTAGAATCGCGTGTACCGGATGCAGCCAGTTGGAGGGTAGTAGGGAAACCGTGCCGCTACAGCTTCGGAAGGATGTGCTCCCTGAATTAATGAAGCCACGGATGCATTCGCCCGTGTGACTGGTAATCCTCTTTCGGTATTTCCTGAAGCGGCGCTTGGGATTGCACGTACGATAAATAGAGATAATCCAACCCGGCGCGTATATGCGCCACGAAATATGTGGCTCGTGTACGCTAGCGAGCCACGTATCGGTGTTTGGTTACCATTGTAGGGCCGTTCGTAAATGCTAGCTACGGCGAAACGATGAGCGCTACTTGCCCTACGCCGAATCATTACGCTGGCGCAGTGTTATTGGATGCCTGCGAATATAACTCTATTCGATTGCGTAGCGTGTAGACTAATGTACTCCCCCTTGCACAGATATTGTGGTTGCACCTCGGTACTTCAACCCAGTAGAAAATATTTATTTATTTATTTATTTACCAAACGGGTTGGCCCCAATATTAAACACAATATAAAACAATGATATACAGAATGCGAACCACGAAGCAATAACGAATACAGAAATGCCTGATAGCAATAACAAAATATGTATTATATGAGTGCGTTCTCCGTCATCTTATTTCTGTCACATTCCTACGTACCACAAGAGCGTAAAGTATAATATTAATGTATAAAAGGTATGGTGACTAGGATTCTATGGACTTGCGCCGTGTTAATTTAACGATATCATTGTGACATTGATCGCACTGGCGAGAAGCTGTTCAATTAATTATTAAGTAGTTTCGAGTGATTTTTCATATTCGCCTGATCCGTAGGGGTTCAGGTTTCAGCGAAATAAATTGTCGATGTCCCCTCGGACAGTACTTGCCGTGTTTCCGCGTCGCTTTATCAGCTCGCGTGCCCCCGCTTCATTCTCGCCGATCCCTCTCGCAAGCGTCCGATCAAAACGCGACTCTTTATAGAAATTTCCCGCGAACGCGATACTCGTAGCTCGCAATGTCGGGGTTATTTCACGGAGAATAGGGCTCGTGGGCGCGACCGTGGTAAAGGCCCAGGGATCCAGGGAGCGATTTGAAACTGCAGCGATGACAGGCAGCCCTGATGGAATCGCGACGAGAGGTCGGGAACTACGATTTGAAGTAACGCACTCTTGAATGGAGGTAGTAGAATAATACAGAAAAATAGGAGAACGTACGAATTCTCATAACGTATTCCGTATCCTACTTTGAATCGTCGACTCGATCCTATTAATCACACTGTTCGCTCGGGTAGCAAGAGGAAAGGAGGAGAGTAAATGTAATTCACGGGGCAGAACTTCATTGAACAAGGCCTGCTAAGTAGATTGTAGCAGAAATGATTTCCTAGAGATTGAAAAAGTGAACCGGGGGAGGGGACAGGGAGAAATGGCGAACGATTAGAGTGAAAGATAATCCATAAATTATTAAACGAACGGATCGCGGGAATTTTCAAAAGCGGAGGGAGAGGCGCGCCATTACGGCGATTTTTCTTTCGCGCGAAGAACCTTTTTCAGGATACATTATGGGATTATTAGAGCGCCGCCACGGCGAACTAATCTTTCCCGGGGCGAAATTGTTCGCCGTCCTCCGGCCCTCGTTCTCGTGCCAAGCTCGTTTAATAAACTTTCCCGCGCGCTTTGCGGACGCCGCCGCGGCAGTAATTTCTTTAAGGCGCTGCCCATTACGCGGCGAATTCTAGACGAAAGGACGAGTCTTTATTCGAGCCCGTAATTATTCCGTGTCTGGCGACGCCGACGATACCAACAGAGATCAAAGTCACGGGGATTGAAGGAAAGTTGATAGCAGAGTTCAAAAGAAACCTGACCTCCGGTTAACCATGCTCCGGGCTCACGATTATTCGAATATTTTCGCTGTTCTGGTCGGCGATACAATTCTCGATAGGTCAACCTTGGTTATGGTGTATTCAACTTAAAAATTGTTGTGCCACACGCGGCCTTCAATCGTCTTCGGATTAACTTCTGAAGTAATCAACGCTCAGATACTGCGACAGAGTCGGGCTGGAAAGTTATTAAGTGTCCGGTTGATTTTCATTCGTGAAGTGCAGCTTTAAAGAACACTACTAATTACTGGGAGAATTAATTTCCGTTGAAGAATATTATCCGTTGCTTCGTACTACGGAGATACGTAATCCGGTTTTAGAGATGCAAACAGAAGCAGCTTGTACTGCACAGCGTGAACATTTTAATTTTCGCCCGACTCATCTGATTAAACTAATTAATCTTCTACGACTCGAGCGAGCGGATAAACGCGACCCGAGAACAATCCACAGATAAATACACGCGAGATAGATTGCCCTCAGCGATTGTTATAACAGTTATGAAGACAGCATCGATAAGACAGTGCACGCGAGCACACACGGCCAGAGAATTGCTAATTATAAAAGCACGATAAATCAGGGACACGTCCATTTATCAACGGAAAATATTAAATCGCGGCAGTCGACCCGCTGGAAACTTTATGCAATTGTTTCTCGGATTGCGAGTCAAATTATTCGACCCCTGCCTTGCGGCATTAATCTTCCGGTGGATAAGTATCTACGTATTTCCCTCGCATCGTTGAATGCCGCGGTCCCAGGCGCTCATTCGCTGAATAGATTGCAATGTTCTCCTCCTTTCAATCCTTAATTCCCATCAGGATTTACTAATTGCCAATTGCACACGGAATTAAAGAATACTATAGTAGAGTAGCGAGAGGAATTTTCAATATCGTGTCGCCCATGCGAACATTTAATTACCATTCGCAAATATTAGCCGAGGTTATACCGAAGTAACGATTAAGTAGGATTTGTACATCCCCCTAATGAATTTGAACTCTACATTCTACAAATTCATCCATCTACTGTAACGCGTGAATTTAAAGTTTAAATGAGATGTGCAATGATGAAGGCTTAGCCAGCGTTGAAGGGAAGACTGGGAGGGAATACAGAGATACGACTAGCGACTGGTCGTGTTGGGAAGTCGCTCTTACCGAGAATCGAAGATAAAGGGAAGAAGGGAAGTAGAAAATCTTGGGAACTTGCGACAACTTTATACGTAATAGTTCCAAGTTCCGTGGGCACAGGTTGGGGAGGTATTTCGTTAGACGAGGGCAATATCACGGACGTTCGGCCCGCTCCTCCGAGAGAACGAATCCCTTCGGAATGTCTTTTCAACATTCCGGCAAACTGACTCGACCCAATTTGCCGAGACACGATGAATTACCCTCTGTCCACACGGTGACGTTGTTCCCGGTTAGAGGAATGAAACAACGCTGAGGCGAAATTTCAATGGCACGCTGCTCTTAACGAGCATCATTAGCATTAATACGTCATTAACATTCGAATGAGGCAGGAGGCGTGATTCCTTATCAAATTCAAAGTACCTCGCGATCAAAAGTAACGCGACACCCCTCTCGGTTTCCCTTCCAATTAACGTAATAACGGTGCATTATGTTCTTTTTAATTCAGTAAGTCGAATCTCACTCGTACCTCTGCATACGTCGTCTTCTTCGAAATATGAATTGTGAATAACAGTATTGTGAATTTACTGTTGCTTCATCGAAAGCGCTGCAAAACAGTCGGGTACTTCACTGTGAATTGATGAAACAGACTCTTTAATTTGTAGTTTTAAATTGAATTATTGCGTGCCAAATACTGAACCGGAATTCCCTTCATTTGCCATCGAGCGATAAATACTGTATTACCTAACAAAACGCGGGAAAACGATATTTTATCTCCAACTCCGGCGGAATAATCTTCAAAAAGTCTGTCGCTTGCTGTCAGATTGCCATGGATTTATGCTTCATTGTGAGACCGAATGCCACGTGCAGAAGTTCTCGCGGCGTCAGGCAGTGAAATATCTCATTTCTGAAGAGAGATTAGAATACTTTAGAAAACAGTCCCAGCCTATTGTATGAGACGGCAAATTTACATTTCGCAAGACGGTGAAATTTACAACCTCCCATCCATCAAGATATCCCCGTGTTTACTTTCAATGCACGTGACGGGGGATGTTTCTTCTTTAAGAAAAGTAGCCGTTTCTGGTATGGAAATATACTCGATTGACTACATATACTCACTGATACTGTATTCACTGTCCGGTAGAGAGGGTTCATCTCGAAGAAGTATTTAAATAGATTCTCCGAGAAACCCGATAAAAGCAGAGTCAATAACTGTATGGCTCGACAGAGTGCAGAGAATTATTGCAGAAAAACAGTTAACTGTTTTCTCGCAAAAAATTGAATGCTCGTGAATATTATATCGCTGGCAATTAATTTATTTTACACAGCCAGTGCTAATAGTCTCTTAAGACTCGGAATAAAATTTCAATTGTTGGCGTTTATCGAACACTTATTTCCTTCCTTTCTGCGCACACAGGAAAATTGATAGAAACATTTGCTTTCTATTTGGAATGGTAAATAACATTTCGTTCCACCCATTGCCTTTTACGATTCGTTTTCAATGAATTTCACTTGATTCGTGATAACAAACGGTACCTAGTAATAGCTACTATTTATAGAAACAAGGGGCAAAAAAAATATAAAGATGTCACAGTGGCTGACACGTAGTAGGTACAGTTCGCCGATAAAACGATCAGCTGGCCTATGGAAATATTACGTAAGAGCGGTGGCCGTAAAGTTGTAAAACCAATATGCCAGACGTCTGTACACACCGACAGCGATAACATATCAGAGGGATGTTTAAAGTTCTAAAATCTACACAAAGCCCCCCTAAATTTTCAAGCCAAGGTCTCTTAATCGCAACCACGCCGCCTTGTTAGCAATGTAACATTATTTGTTAACAGATAATGGAGGATAATGAACATCGTTAATTGTACGATTCATCGGTATACTAACAAACTGATTTAAATACCAAACTACATGGTACAAATAAGGTATTCTGTCCTAAATAGTTAGTTGCAAACATGCTGCATAATTGCACACCCACCAAACGGATTTATCGTGATAAAATAAAAAGGACATCCTTTCAATTTACAATGACACATCAAGTCGACACCAAAGACCTATCCAGCTTTTCGTGCTATCGTTTCTGGTTCACTGTATCATCCGCTCACTAAATCAGAAAGGAGACTTCGCTCGCAAATTACAGACTTTAATTTCAATTGTAACAGCATCAACGATTGAGTTCAGCTCCGGAAGAACCACCGGGGACGTTCGAATTTCCTTAAGTTCGTGACGTTTATAAGACAGACTCGATTAAACTTCGGCAAGTTCCGTAGCGTTCTATTGCCAGCTCCTCTAACCAGCCAGCCGCGCTGCTTGCAATTCGAGATTTCGTAATTTCTCTGTCGCGCGATACAGTGGAGTAAAGGCACGAAATCAATCCAGTTTTGCGCGAGACAACAGCGAGGATCGGAGGGGGTTAATAGAAAGGTGGGGAATCGAATTCTCCGTGGATGGAAGTCAGCTGCATCCCCGGTAAGACCAGCGGCGCTGAGAATGCAATAGGATCGGCCCTGGGCCCCGCTTTTTCCTTTCATTTGATCGAATGCCCGTCGCTGCGCATCGGTTTTCGCATCACGTTGATAGCGGAGTTGCGTGTGCCGCCTAACAATGCCGAAAGCATCGCGAACAGCCAGCTAGCATGGCTAGCCGATCCTCTGGGTAAATAGAAACGTTCGGCTGGACAATGCGCCCCCAGGGTTGGCTACAATAGAAAATTAATGACGAACGAGTCGGCATACAGATGCCCCCCGCGGGGTCTTTTCGCGATTTCTCGGCAACTCAGCGGCCGGCACTTTTCTTTTCGACGCTTGTCGTTAGTTTCGCCCTTTCAGCTGAAGTATCGGGTATATCGCTCGAGAAATTGATATCAGGAGTGCCTGATTACAGCTGCCCTTTCAACGATTCGTATTGTTTCAAAGGGGTGATTTGTTACCGAAACTGTAGGTCTTTCCACTCACTTCGAGAGTTTTCATCGAGCTGTGACCGGGACAGTTGGTTTACTTATTTATATCGTACTGTAGAGGGCAAGCTCCCGAGCGCGATCCAGTTTGTCGAGTCTATTAAATATGATTTCATAACTCAGTGTTTCCCCATCTTTTTTGAGTCGCGACCTCTTTTATAATATTCAAATAACCTGTGACCCCCGATCCCGCCCTATATAAGGTATGGTAAATTTAGTAAGGTAAAGAAATCACATTGAAAATAGGTATTTCAGAATATAATCCTAATTTAATAATATTTAATTATCTTAATATTATATTAAATATATTTAAAGATATTTAATATACTTAATTGTCTTATTTATTGTGATGGTTGTGCTTGCATCTGGGTAACTAGCTTTTTCTTTTTTCATTCATAATAAATCTTTGTTATATCAATAATAGAATATGGCAATATACCCATATTGGAATAAACAAGTCCTAAAAATCGTCAACCAACACTAACCGCGGCAAACCCCCTGAAAACACTTCGCGACCCCTTTAATCGCAATCCCGAGAACCTTCCCCTTTGATAACAGTGCCTTCAGCCTTGAGATCATCGCGAATAATTATGGTGGTGAACAGTTACCTGGGCGCAGTGTGCTACATCGCAATTAGGGATCACACGCAACGCCGTTAGCTTCGTGCATAAACAAGTCTAAATCAATAATGCCGCAGGATTAAGTTTGCATGATTTCTTCCCCTCGAGCCCCGAGCCTATCCGACCCCACGTTTTACCTTGCGCGACAGGCGGTGTAATTTTCACCTTTGCCAGGCAAAGACTTGGCGCTGTCGGGTCGATGTCGATCGGGGAACGCTTCGTTGGCGATACAAACGTCTTGTTTCGTCTTAAAGGACAAAGGTGAGCTCAGGGCGAGGCGAAAATTCAACGTCTTTTACGATAGGCAATTGTTTGTTCTCGAAGCGTTCGTTGGGAACCATTTGCCTGCCAGATGACTAAGAGGCAATCGACATCGTGCCCTTTTTTCTGATATTTTCGACTACTCTCGTCCTGAGATAATCCGTTAAATTGTTCCGTCGGCGAGGGTACACGGTTACCTCGGACCGGTACATACCGTCGGCAAGGGTACACGGTTACTTCGGACCGGTACATACCGTCGTCCACCGCTGACTCACTGAACAATACGATCATAAACCGTGACCCTGACTAAACGCTTCGGCCGAGCAACCTAGCTAGGTTTGTTGGCCAGATGTCTGGTTTTTCCACTGCTACGTCACCAAGAAGGAGAAGCCTTCCTCCTCCACCACCGAAATCGCGGAAGGAAGGTTCCTCCTCTTCGAGGAAAAACTAGCGAATCAGCAATTTGGCACCTCCCAAAGTCTGATGTCTCGTCTACCTTCGAGATCGAAGGGCGAGACGCGTCAGAATTCCAATCGTTTTTCAAGCGAACACATTCTGCTCTTGTGACGAGACTCGGACTCTAGTCGTCGTACGGACTAAGTTGACCAGGTCTAGTCAAACGTTCGTGACTAAGACCATCGTTTTAAATCATTCGTACTCTTGTCTGGTCATCATACGGACCAACAAATTCTCTTTCATCGGATAATAATAAACAGTCACTTAAAATTAATTTGGCGAGTGATAAGGCGATCAACACCGCGTACCACGGAGTCCTTGGGCCTTACAACCCCAAGAGAGAAGGCGAACTTTCGCGCGTGTGTCGGTCGCTACATAGTTTTGGTCCTTCGAGCCGGATATTCTGTGATCGTGAAAGTGAAGTGATCAAGAACATACATTACTTCTTTCGCATGGATTACTGAATTCCAACAACGAGCAGTGGACATTCGAAGCGGAGACGATTCAACCAACGCAAAAGGCATCGATCAGGGTAGGCTCGTTATTGGATATTATCAGTCAGTTTTACTAGTGACCTTCCCATTTTCGTATAATCCTATCCAACAATGACGAAACCGAACGCGAATACACGTGCGAGCGCAAACGTAACTGATAACAATCAGATAATTTCAAATTTAAAGCTTAAACGACGTACATTTAAGGCACAAATCACTGGCTTTTCTAAGTATGTTGAGTCGTATCAGGATTCCGATAAGGAACGCGTCAAACTTCGCGATCGTGTCGATCGGCTTCGGAAACAATTTGACATGTTTAACGATATTCAAGACGAATTGGCACGTCTTGAAGATTTCGAACAAGCTGAAGCTGAACGCGAGGAAATCACGAATCAATTTGATGATGTTATAGCTACAGCGGTAGTTTTATTAAATAGCTGCGAAGCATCCACCAGCCGCGTTCAAATACCAGCAAATGTTGAAAATGTCTCGCGAGATTCTCCTGCGCCATCCACGTCCGCGTACGGACTTTCGGTCAAACTTCCGAAAATTGATTTACCGAAATTCGACGGTCGTATGGAAAAATGGGTCACGTTTAAGGGTGCGTTCACCACCATGATTCACACGCAATCCGCGTTAAGCAGTATGCAAAAATTGAATTACTTACGCCTTTCATTATCGGGCAAAGCTGAAGCAGCAATAGAAGCATTCACGATATCCGACGAGAATTACGAGGAGGCTTGGAATCATCTGATCGATATATATGACAATAAGCGCGCTCTCATTCTCCGCCACGCCGCTCTCCTTCGAGACACACCGGCTATGCCCGACGATACATCAGAGTCCATTTTCGATCTCGCTAATTATATGCAATTGCACATTCGTTCACTACAAGCTCTCGGTCGCACGTGGGAGAATATTGCAAATGATTTGCTGACAAGCATCGTAGTGGCTCGCATGGGAAACGATATTCGTAAGACGTGGGAACGAACTTTGATGGATACCGAAATGCCGGAAATCACAAAAATATTTAAATTTTTATTCACCGCGTCGCACCAGTGCAAAGATTACGAACCGGAATCGACCGTAGTACGCTCGCATCCGCGCTCGCAAACTGAGACACAACGCCGTCGCGAAATCAATATATCAGATTCACCTCGCACAAAGGCAGTCAAACGGCGATATTCACCTCCAGCACCTCGAGCAAAACGTCAAACTTTCGTTAGCAATTACATCAACAAATGCCGTATTTGCGATAACGACTCGCATGCCGTTTATCAATGTGCAAAATTTATTGATATGACCGTCGAAAAACGCATCGAAGCCGCGCGTAAGGCACAATTATGTTTAAATTGTTTGCGCTCAGATCACCAAATAGAGAATTGTAAATCCGGAAGATGTAGAGTATGTAATGAACCACATAATACGAAATTGCATCAAGAATTGCCCATTCGCGCCGACTCTAAATCCTGACTATCCGCATCGCGTAAAGAGCCACAGAGGTTCGAATTAAAATCTCGAGAACGTAATCACCAGAAAATAGTTCCAATCATTGATGGGCCGACCAACGGATTAATGACTACTGCGATCGTCAACGTTCTTGATCGCGACCAACAACCAACCGAGTGTCGGACATTGGTAGATACGTGTGCGAACGCGAATTTCATGACAGAAGAGCTCGCTGCGAAACTACGCCTTCCAAAAAAAAGATTATCAGTAACTATCGAAGCTCTTAATGCCATTAACACTGTAACAAATCAAATCGTCGCGACCTCCATCAAATCACGATCATCAAATTATAAGCGGAATCTAACATTCTTTACGATACCTCGAATAGCAGGTTTACTACCGGACACACAGATCGATCGTTCGAAACTACAAATTCCAGCGAATATTCGATTAGCCGATCCGCATTTTCATCAACCTGCACCAGTCGATATGTTGATTGGAAGTGGTCCTTCACTCGCGTCTTTAAGTGTCGGGCAAATTAATCTGTCCCCTCTTAACGCACCGGACCTCATCCTCCAGAAAACGCAATTCGGATGGATCATCGGGGGGAGCGCACCATCAACGGCGCCGCGTGCGAAACGTAACACCTTCCTAACGAAGCTAGATTTCGATCTAAAAAGTTTTTGGGAAGTCGAAGAAGGACCACACGGACGGCACCTCTCATCCGAGGAGCGGTTATGCGAGGACCATTTCTCTAACCACGTTCAACGGGACGTATCGGGTCGATACATCGTCGCGCTACCGTTCAATGAAAAAATATCGCTCCTCGGTGATTCGTACGCGCAAGCTCTTAATCGGTTTTCCTCGTTAGAACGAAAATTCAATCGCAATCCGGAATTGAGACGAGAGTATTCAACAGTAATTGAAGAATATTTCACGCTCGGTCACATGAGCCAGATACGAACGGACAACACGCACGGTTTTTACCTGCCTCATCACGCGGTCATTAAACCTTCCAGCATGACAACGAAGGTACGGGTTGTATTCGACGGGTCCGCCAAATCTAGCAGCGGCTTATCGCTCAACGACACGTTAAGGATAGGACCTACCATTCAGGACGACGTTTTTTCCTTGCTCTTACGATTTCGCATTTACACTTATGTGCTGACCGGGGATATTGAAAAGATGTATCGCCAATTCCTTGTTCGACCAGAGGATCGTAAATATCAACGCATCTTATGGCGAAATGAACAAAACGAAATCGCGACATACGAACTGAACACGGTCACGTTCGGATTATCTTCAGCTCCATTTCAAGCAATAAGATGCCTTCATCAACTTGCGGACGACGAAGCGGCCAATCATCCGAAAGCTGCAATTATATTGAAGAGAGATATGTATGTTGATGATCTTCTGACTGGCGCAAATACGTTCAACGAAGCACGAGTTTTGCGCGATGAGATCATTAGCATACTCCAGCGAGGAGGTTTAAACATTCGACAGTGGGCATCAAACGAGCCCAAACTTCTCGCTGGACTCACGGAGCAACAAATCCATCCTAAATTCTTCGGTGACTCCACAACAGTGAAGACATTGGGCATCTTCTGGAATGTACGAGAAGATAAGATCAACTACACTGTAGATCCACACATAACAGGAAAGGTTACCAAGCGTACAATTCTTTCATCCATCGCAAAGATCTTCGATCCACTAGGTCTGCTGGGACCAGTCACCATCACCGCTAAGATAATTATGCAGCAGTTGTGGCAACTGCGACTTGATTGGGATGAATCGTTACCGATCAAATTACACACAGAATGGACTACATTCATTAACGATTTAACATATCTCAATGGTTTCTCATTCAGGCGAAATGTCACGCAACACGCTTTTAGCAAATTCGAGCTACATGGTTTCTGTGATGCAAGCGAACGAGCATACGGGGCCTGTCTATATGTCAGATCAATCAACAAAACCGGACAAGTCAAAACCAACCTTCTGTGTGCAAAATCCCGCGTTGCTCCATTAAAAACCGTCACTCTCGCACGTCTCGAACTCTGCGCTGCCGTCCTTTTAGCCACTTTATACAACACCGTTCAAGAAGCAATGACAGAAAAAATCAAAACCGCCACCTTCTGGACAGATTCTACCATAGTCTTGAATTGGCTTAACAAAGAACC
Organism: Andrena dorsata; assembly: GCA_929108735.1. Lineage (NCBI taxonomy): Eukaryota > Metazoa > Arthropoda > Insecta > Hymenoptera > Andrenidae > Andrena > Andrena dorsata. Next base: position 75,294,374 of record OV815488.1, on the reverse strand, counting down.
GAACAATTTAAAAACTTTCGTTGCGAACCGCGTAGCTGACATTCAAACGAAAACAGATGTCAGTACTTGGCGTCATGTTAGATCACACGACAATCCGGCAGATTTATTGTCTCGCGGTCAACCATCTGCTCAGTTTATTGAAAATCACAACTGGAACCATGGACCTGAGTGGCTTTCCAGCAATGAATCAACTTGGCCAGTATCGAAATTTACTTTAAGCGATGAAACTCCAGAATTAAAACGAATTTCCTGTTTCACGACAACGGTTAATAACAACGAAATCTTAGATCGTTACTCAAACCTGTCTCGATTAAGAAAAATTGTCGCGTACTCTTTACGTTTTAACCTCCATAATCATTTCAAAGGACCTCTAGTTATAGAGGAGCTTCAAGCAGCTAACGACCGAATCATCCAGCTTATACAATCATCCAGATTTGCACAAGATATTCATCAACTGAAGTCTGGAATTCAACTACATTGTAAAAGCAAACTTCTTCCTCTTCATCCCTTCGTCGACGATAACGGACTCTTACGTGTCGGAGGACGACTTCAAAATTCAGCGCTATCATTTGAAAAAAAGCATCCGATTCTTCTTCCAAAGGATCATCATGTTACGGACCTCATTATTCGACAAGCGCATGTCGAAAACCACCATGCAGGTATCACCACGACCTTATACGCCGTTCGACAAACCTACTGGCCGATCGACGGTAAGAACGTAACAAGAAAAATCATTCGACAATGCGTCAGGTGCTTCCGCGTTAAGCCACCTGCGACGGATTATCTTATGGGTCACCTACCTGCCGCTCGTGTAACCGAAAACCGACCTTTCTACAATTGCGGTATTGATTATTGCGGACCATTTTTTATTAAGGAGCGACGTTTTCGAAACCGTACAAGAATAAAGGTTTATGTCGCCGTCTTTATTTGTTTTGCTACAAAGGCCGTGCATCTCGAGGTAGTCAGCGATATGACAACCGAGGCATTCATTGCTGCCTTAAAACGTTTCATCGCGCGCAGAGGAATATGTCGACATATATATTCCGATAATGGCAGTAACTTCATTGGTGCCAATAATGAGCTGACGGAGCTTCACGAAATGTTGCAAGGGGATGAAAAGGTGAAAAAATTCCTTACCGAAAAAGAAATATCGTGGCACTTCATGCCAGCGTTATCTCCACATTTTGGCGGACTGTGGGAAGCAGCCGTCAAATCATTCAAACACCACGTTAAACGCGTTGTCGGTGAAGAATTGTTTACTTTCGAACAATTCAACACTTTCGTCATTGAAGTGGAAGCTATTCTTAATTCACGACCTTTGACACCCTTATCATCCGATCCTAATGATCCGTTAGCCCTCACCCCTGGTCACTTTCTGATTGGTAGTTCTTTGACGGGTTTGCCCGAGATCGATTTCAGCCAAACACCAAGCAATCGGCTATGCAACTGGCAACATATTCAGAAGGTCAAACAAGATTTTTGGACCCGATGGCATAAAGAATACATCAGTCAGCTCAATGTACGTCAAAAGTGGACCAAGGGATCTCACAACATTAAAGAAGGAACCATCGTCGTGCTGAAAGACGATCATCTTCCGCCACTACAGTGGCATCTCGGACGAATCGAAACGGTTCATCCCGGCAAAGACAAGGTCATTCGAGCTGTCACCGTACGGACAACCAACGGACTCTACAAAAGGAACGTGAAGCAACTAGCACCACTTCCCATTCAGGAAGAAGCTTAAGGGCTTGTCATCTCAAGGTTTTTCTTTATTGTAATCATACATCTCAGTGTATCATATTTCGCTCGTTATGGTATATCATTGATCGATACAGTCTCTCAACGGGGGGAGCATGTTTCGTCTTAAAGGACAAAGGTGAGCTCAGGGCGAGGCGAAAATTCAACGTCTTTTACGATAGGCAATTGTTTGTTCTCGAAGCGTTCGTTGGGAACCATTTGCCTGCCAGATGACTAAGAGGCAATCGACATCGTGCCCTTTTTTCTGATATTTTCGACTACTCTCGTCCTGAGATAATCCGTTAAATTGTTCCGTCGGCGAGGGTACACGGTTACCTCGGACCGGTACATACCGTCGGCAAGGGTACACGGTTACTTCGGACCGGTACATACCGTCGTCCACCGCTGACTCACTGAACAATACGATCATAAACCGTGACCCTGACTAAACGCTTCGGCCGAGCAACCTAGCTAGGTTTGTTGGCCAGATGTCTGGTTTTTCCACTGCTACGTCACCAAGAAGGAGAAGCCTTCCTCCTCCACCACCGAAATCGCGGAAGGAAGGTTCCTCCTCTTCGAGGAAAAACTAGCGAATCAGCAATTTGGCACCTCCCAAAGTCTGATGTCTCGTCTACCTTCGAGATCGAAGGGCGAGACGCGTCAGAATTCCAATCGTTTTTCAAGCGAACACATTCTGCTCTTGTGACGAGACTCGGACTCTAGTCGTCGTACGGACTAAGTTGACCAGGTCTAGTCAAACGTTCGTGACTAAGACCATCGTTTTAAATCATTCGTACTCTTGTCTGGTCATCATACGGACCAACAAATTCTCTTTCATCGGATAATAATAAACAGTCACTTAAAATTAATTTGGCGAGTGATAAGGCGATCAACACCGCGTACCACGGAGTCCTTGGGCCTTACAACCCCAAGAGAGAAGGCGAACTTTCGCGCGTGTGTCGGTCGCTACACGTCTCGATTTCTCGCGTACGCGAGATCGACGAGCTGCTGCGCCAAAGGATATATGAACGGCTGATCGTTGGGGTAACAGGAAAGGTACCGATGTATTTTATCGACTGGAAGCCATACGCGGAGGCGAACGACTCCGTGGCGAGGGAAAAGGAGGAAGGGTCAGAAGCGAGAGCAGGAAGGTAAGGGAACCTGGAAAAGCTAGACGTTCCTTCGAACCTCGTTGTTCGCACGTGCTCGCTTCGTTCGCTAGTAACACGCGCCTAAATAACGTCCCTAAGGGACGCTGGTAGCACGTCGAGAGCGGAAAAATTAGATTTTATAAGTGATATAGGCTTAGTGTGTGAGAATCTTCTTTGGCTTATAGAAACGAACGATGCAATTATCTGCTAGCAGTCTTCTAATGGAGCACCTTAGGGACCCTAGAGAAATTCGGTACCTGCAGCCTTTTCAGAAGTGTTCCAGGTAAATATAGGATAGTATAAGTCCTCATATTCTGCAACTGTCCTATCTCCCCTTTATCATTTTTCTCCTGTCGTCATTCTCACTAAAACCTAGCTCGTATCAGAATACAGCCAAGCTCCCGGCATACCAGAATCAAAGGAGCAAACGTTTTCTCGATTTTCAAACGTTCGGCAGCACTTTTGACGCAGCCTAATGGTTTCCCGATAATGCACCTGCCGTTCGAAAATCAGGCTACCCGAGAAATTGCTGGATTAACGAAGGTATCGGGGAGTCCTTTGGAACGTCGCGGTGAATCCTGCCCGATGAAATTTCACCCGTGCCCCCGTCGTCCCTTGCGTGCTCATTACAGGTTTCTGCAGTGCTACAAAGGATTTCGCCTTCTTATATAACACTGTCCTTCCCCGTTAGTTTCTAGAACTCGTCCGTCGCCACCCTTCGCCCTCTCCATTCCACCCCTCGCCCTTACCGAGAACAATTCCTCCTCGTGGGGATCGTCCGTCGCTTTGATGTCGAATTAATTGTAAGTGAAATTACTGCTCGTGTCTTGAGCACGTCACCGGCTGATGCGCCGATAGTAATCACCCTGGATATGAAGCATTGATTCCCGTCGACGCAGCGCTGAGGCGTGCACAGTTTTTACCCTCCTTGGCGGCAAATTTGGCTCGCCTTTGACGGGTAAAAGAACGTGGCTGAAAAAGATCTAGGACCGTCCAGTGACGTCCAAGGTATTCAGAGCCTCTTCGTCCGCAATGTGAGACTGGAATATCTGCGTCTCACAACTGACGATAAGGGAAATGTATGCCTCCTCTGTGGAATATTTCTTGGAAACAGTACGACTTCATACTCTACCGAGTATCCTTCTTCTTTCGAGATGACGCTTTCGTAATATCGCCATATTCTATGCATAATATTTTTCCAAGTAACAGCACCGAAGGAGCTGTTGTTTATGATCTCGATGTTTTAACGAAAATGTTTCATCACGGATTTGAAGGATGAGTACTATACAGTAGCTCTTATTTGCGATTTTTGAATATTCTTCGCAGCACCCCTCCAGAATAGTTGCAAATAATAAAAAACAATCTCTGTAAAGTTTGAGCTCGATCGGATAACGGGCAAAGGTGCCCCTGGGCTCTTGAACATTTAAATAATTATTTAATAAGAGCCACCCGAATGAGTGCATGAAAAGTATAATTGGATGCAAGCACTCGTTAGGATAAGTTTATTAACAGCACGAGCCTCGATGAGGCCACTGAGAATAACTCTCAGTCGGTTGCGAAAATTATGCAACAGGATGGGTCGGGAATTAAAGAATGACCCTCGGCAAATTACTTTCCACTAACAACATTCGAGTTGCATAATTTCGGAATATTTACAGCCCCGTTTCCGATTCATCCAGCACGGCCCGTATTGGATCCAGAACTTTTCCGAAGTTTTAATGGATGATGGTGTAAACATGATCTCGAAATCAAATACTCCAACTCGGTGTAATTACTGGAGTGTACTCTGTGGAATAAACTTAGTTGCGTCCCGGATGAACATCGACGAACCCACCGTCCCAGGACCGTAGGAATTTTATGCGAGAAATAAGTTTCCGGCTAATTTACCCCTCAAAGAAATTCATCCACCCTTCCCCTGATCAATACCGAAGCCTCTACACCGATACTTATCCGTCTTGTCCACGATTATCTACCTGCAAGTACGCGTACACATCTGGAAACGATGATTTCATTTCTCCGTCCATTGATCCGAGAAGAAAGGCTGAGGGTGACACTCGATATTTCCTGAGTGGCGGACTGCGAGCGTGTAATTATGTACTCGAGTCAATTTCACAGAATTCCCGCGACTGTTCTCGTGGCCAATTCTACGCGATGTCATTAAAATATCGCAAACAATCCATTGGGGTAGAAACTTGATCTGCGACTAGAATTTCGTAGTGATACAGTGCTTCCTATTTAGTAGAACTAGGCCAAAACTGGGGCACGTCAACACATATGAATGGCCAGATACAGTGACGTTACTTTTTCACAGGCCAGTGCTGAATCTTCTTTCGAATACATTCGATTTGCAGATTAACAAAGGTGTATTTAGGTTAAGATACTTTCGTCGACGATTCGTGGACGCGCATTCCTCGATGTAAGGCGCAAATCCGATTACAATCGAGCGTGCATGTATACTTCGAACCGCCAGATGTTTCGTTTCGAGGAGCAACTGTCGCGAATCTCTGATTCACGAGATGTTGAACACGAATGGAACGTGGGGCGACAGATATTCCCGATGGACGGCTTTGCCGTGCCTTTTCCGTGCTCTGCGGGCTTTTCGGAGTGCCTGTTATTCGGGGAAATAGCTGTTCCTTTTTGTGATTAAATGCAGAGTGAGATTGAAATGCACGAATGTATGTAATTGATCGGGAAGCATGTGAAAGATATACATGAGTGTCCTCGAGACAGGGCCCGATCTAAATCTTCCGCCGCTCTGAGCAAAAGTAATTTTTACCGCTCTTTATATTTACTTTTAAATAATTATTTTAAAATATAATTTTTGATGGTGACTGAAAGAGTGATCCAAAAATGAGGTCTTTTCGCCTCTTTTCGGTCCCACGATTCTGGAACTGAATTTTATTCCAAACAATACCTTACGGTGACACGTCAATGACACGAAATTTTCAAATTGAGGTGATAATAAGTTTCTGAGATATGGGAGGTGAAAGATGTGAAAATTCGTTAACGCGTCATCCCCTATGCTTCGATGTACGGACTTTACTGTCAGTCCGATAATTTAAACAATTATTCCCAAAGGTTTTGATGTCTGCTAACAACAAATTTGAACTTGGCTTTTCAACATTCATAATGGCCGATTCAATATTCTGGACTATATACTAAAAAAAAAGCACCCATTACACGGACATTTATATTTCTTGATTTTTTTTTTGTGAATTAATGTCTCCTCACGAAGCATCGTTTGGCATAAAATTCAGTTCCAAAATCGTGGAACTAAAAAGAGGCGATTTCTTGTGTCACCCTTTTGCTAGATCGGGCCCTGCCTCAAGATTCCGATAAAGTAGTATGTAGACTTGCCTAGATAACCTCTGTACGGTTCTCTCATAATTATAAACTAATTAACCTGACCTGTTTGATAGGTCCTCAGGCTTACCGTTCGCAAAAGACGAAAAAATTCAACGAGTTGGCTGTGCCAACTATTTCACAGGCCCTGGTAACCATGAATCGTGCAACGGACCGCGCATAATTCGGACGATCTAATCTTTCCCCGCAAGGTGGTGGCAAAAAAATCTCATAAAACCATGTTACATGAATTACGATCGTCGAATCTTCCCAGCCTGCTTCCCCATATACATGTCTAATTTTCATGCATAAATTTCCCCCCCCCAAAAATGACTTACACGAATTAGAATAAAACGACCAACTACCGGAGATTTATCGTTACATCCACCATTGCATTCCTCTCCCGCGAAAAACTACTTTGGAATTGTCGCAAAAGCTCCCTTGCTGCGATCCACAATCCTTATTCTAATTTCCATTGTACTAATTCATAATGCTGGTATAACAGTTTCTTTAATTTGCACAGAAACTCGGACAATCTATTCGAAAATTATATTGCGCGCAATTCGATAAATTAAGAACGAACGACAATGCAAGCACGCCTCTCTCTTCGCTTCACAATTCTTGAGAAACTTGACGAACTCTTCGAGTTTGTTAGTGAAATACACAGTCTCTCGCGGAGATGTGTCGAGTGTAAATCGACTCTAATAATTGTCTGAGATTCGCAATAGATAAACATTACCTATATACACACATCTATATAAGTGTATAAAAATATATATACACGAAGGACTGGTGCACTTTGTTCAATGGAATTGTGGAGAGCCCGACGGCGCCCAAGTGCACTTCCGATGCATCCCCTGCAGTTTGCTACAGACAGGTGACGATCCATTGTGCCGGTAAAATATTGACACTCGATATTTTCCTGCACTCAGCACGGAGGGAAAAACGTTTACACCTAAGCCTCCATCTCCGTGATGGAGGTCTAGGGTTTTTGCCCGGACCTCCGCCGTCGTTTTCATCGATATTAATTTTCACCGTTATCCCTTTAGGCGCGAACGCGCGAGCTGCAATTATTTTAATTTCCACACTCAGTATACTCTGACTGTTTATCGCTCGGCTGACGCTTTCAACGTGCCCCACGTCCCAGAATTTATCGGAGAAACGTTATTAAATTTCCTTCTTTCGAAGCTGTTGCTTCGGCAACGATGGCGACCAGCGCAGAAGCTTCGGTCTCTGCCTTCCCATACATCGACGAAGCAAATGAATTTAAAGTGATTCGAAAGAGGGTCCGAACGAGACCCATTACTACATTAGCACATTAATAAATCTCGGAGGGTTAAATATAATTGAAAACATAGGCCTCTATTGTTTACATGCAGTCGCCCACTCACCGTCTTGTTGCCCATGTTCTTGACGCGACAATTCAAGAACGTAATCTTGCCTAGGAGAGCGGTCACGTTCTTCGAGGCGGCTAGGTCGAAGTACGGCCCAGTCCGAGTTGTACCACTGTCGACCAGGCTGTTCTGATGAGCGTTCACATTCTTCCCGCTACTTCCCTGCAGCATGCTGTAGCAGTGCGCTCCTGGAAATTCAAATAACAATTGAAGTTTCTATTCATATTCTCTACTAGCAGCATCCACAGCCCACATCATCAACCAGATACAACTAGATACAAATATACCTTGCGTCGCGCAATGGAAACTCATCCAACATTCTACACGAGACCGTCAGCGTTTTTCACGCCAATAAACAGCTTCTACTCCATTCGATCTCCATGTTTAGTTCGACCGCGCGTCCCATTCAACATTACAACGACGGCTCGCGTATAATAGGGCCCAATAACGTCCCCGCCCGCGGGCGGACAGCAGGGATGTTGCTCGTGCTTGCGTAATGCACTTTTTCCACTGGCAGAGTGGCTCGCGTATTCGATTAAAACGTCAGTCAGACAGCGGGTGTGTCGGCTCGCCAGCTCGCGTGTGATAAATGCTCGTGTTTTTATCTGTGTTAGCGAGCCGCGGTCGCCCAGTGAACTTTCCAGGCGGATCTGTTCAACCAGAACCGTGCACAGGGAGCGCACAAAGGGCCTTGCGCCCGCCACAATCGTCGACGTCGTCTATCAACGGAGACCACAGCCACGTTTATCGAATGAGTTCGCTGAGGAATTTCTTAATGCTCGGGGATAACGAGATAAATTGGATTGATCGGCTCGCGAACGTCAAGCGTCAGCGCGACCCTAAGTCTTGTGAGTGTGAGCTGGTCGAGATTCGAGATTCTGTGGGCTGCGTTATGATCGGTTGCCTCGTCTCGGATCGCGTTTGACAGCCTCGTAAACGAGCTGATAGTTTACGAAATTTACGAGAGTTTCTCAGACAGCGAAGCTCGTCCCGAGGAAAATTTTAGGTAGTCGAGTCGCTCCTTACCAGGGCGAGTGAACCCTCGGAAAGCTTGCGCAACAAAGAGGATTGTAATCTTGATTCATCTTCTAAATGCCCCTCGTGTTTATATAATCGAACGGGAATAGCCTCGCGGCACAGAAATATTTGCACAGCCGCGGAACTTTTTCCAATTAAACCCGTATTTTCGCCTTGGACAAGGGTGAAACGTGTTCAAAGCGCGGGGACTCGGTGAAACGGCAAACAATCAATTTTCTCCCGGTCTTCTATTTTCTCGAACAATTTTTAATTTCGAAATGTCAGGTAAAGATTCCCGGTAAAACGGTTTTGTAAGTGTTTCCGAGTCGAACCGGTACACCGCTCCTAACCGCTCTCACTTGGCGAGTTGTCGAGCAAACTTTCGGAATGAACTTTAATGCAGTACGCCGAACTCCGATAGAAAAAGGAGGAACGTTGATTTCGACGTGGTCGCGGACAATTACCGAACTTGTTTAGTATTTTAACACAGAGTTCTCGAGCCATTTCCTTAGCTCGCCGGCATTCTCCGGTGGCCATCGAGAATTCGTTTCGGTATGAATTACGGAGCATTCTTCGTACGATTAAAGTAGGTACGAACTTCTCAGAAATAGCGAACGCCGTACATCTCTCTGGATATTGCTAAATACCTTGCACTTCCTCCGGGAATAATAATTTCAGGGAACGTGCAGAGTCGTTAAATGAAACAGCGAAAATCATTCGTCCGGTTCGCAACCCTTCATTTCGCAGGGATAATGAAAGTACGATCGTGCCAGAAGTTCTGAACGGCAGAATGCGATATTTTCAATTTACTTCGTTCGAGAAAATATTAAAAGTTACGCGGGGATGAGCGGTGCCATTGCGCAGCTCGAAGCTGCAAGACCTGCTGTGTCAAGAATAGTAGGAAAGTTGCCGGGCAATTGTCTGTAAAGAGGCACAAATGCGGAGATATGAAAGTTCATTTGTAAAGTCATTCTGTTGGAAGACTCGATAACGAGAGACGCAAATTTAAATGACGCTTCTCTCGTTAAAAGTTACGTTATTGCGAGTACGTGGTAGAAAATTATTAGTATAATTCCAAACGGAACTTCTACGTGCCGTTTCTGTAATTCATCGGCATCAGGGATTGAAATAGCAACGATCTTCGGATCGGTTATCGTTCCCGGGACAGGTGGAGCGCGTAGAGTGCTGGAAAACGGCAAAATGCGGGGCATAATTGGCTTGTTATCGCTCTGGCAAACGGTCTAACCGCACGATTCGTTTTCTACGGGTTTCGCCGCTAATTACAGAGCATTGCCGAGAACCGAGCGAGTACATAATCGAATTTCGCTGCTCTTAATTGCGACACGATTACGCGCGCGGACAGCTCGCGTAAATATTGAATTTCGTCACGTCTGCGCGGTTAATCTCGCTCTGCTATTGATGCTTTAGATTTTGACTTCATAACGAAGATACGAGGTAGGTATCGAGCATATCTCCCACTCACAGGTGCCGTGTCAATCATCAGTTGTTGGTAAAGAAAAGCAGTTCGATGACAACTACTGGTATTTAGGTAACATGTCTTACAATTAGCGTGATTGGTCACCATGATTTCGATACTTTAAAATTCTATTCAGCAGGTACACAGAAACGAATGAAATCGAATCCTCGGTATATCGAGTACCTGCGAGACTTTTTCATATCTTATGGCGCTGGAATTTCTAGATTCTATGATGATCAATTTCTGCCTAAGAATACAGGGGTTGTTCGTAATGAAAAAGACCCTTGACACGGCAAGGAACTTTCGTGCATTTAAAATATCTAAACAGCCGGCGTGTCCCGGGAGAGAGATTCTACTGAGGCACCGGGGTCGAAGAATGGCGATCTTTTAAGAGAGGAGGAAGTTTTCGATTCGGGGCGCCCCTTTGTGCAGGTGCTTCTTCGCGAATGACGCTTGGAAGTTGAATTGCTTCGAGAAGAGCGTTCGACATTTTCTCCTGACTTTTTGCCGTTTTAATGACGTGTCCTTTCTCGACGGTTCCTCGCATACCGTCAGGTATACGAAACTTCCAACACCGTCCCGAAGGCAATTCAATCTGGAATATTGTGCTGGGTAGGGGGCCGTGCACAAAGAGCAGTGATCGTAAGCACTTGTTCCGGCGATCATGCAGCGCGCATATCTAATAGCAAAAGCATTCTTCACCCTCCAACGATTGCGGGATACGCGAAGGAATTAATAAAATTCATATTTATGAGAATTCCATGCATGCAACGAAACAAATTTAAGGGAGAAAGTCAATTCAATGGAATCGGGCCGAATAAAGCTTGTTCATTCGACACGCACGTTCCACCGCCGCGCTTTCATTTCAATTCCTCGCGAACGTAAACGTTCGCGCCATCTTTCAAACTACTTTCAGTGTGATTTACTGCGGCTTTTATTTCGATTTCGAAATTATGGACCTCTACATAGAGTTTCGAGCGCGAAATTGCGAAATATCCTTCAGCCGTTTACCATAAGCTTGTTCTTTATTATACTTCGTGAAAGTAGCGGAAAGAAGTCGCGCTTTCGCGTAGTCGATTATTTCGCCAACGTCGATTAATTTAATTATGACTCAGGTCTATTGGGAGTTCTTCTCCATCCCTCGAACGACTTCCCCAGCCTGCTCTCCATGAAACTCTCAGCTCCCGTTTTATTCTACCTCGCGACGTTTCCTTTGGCACGCGTCGACACGAAGCAGCGGAATTATAATTCAAAGATGGAGGGCGGGCAAAGGGAATTTCTGCAAACAGAGCGTCGCTAGTGCTGGGAGTGATAACACAGAGCAAGATTTTAGGAAAATATTAGTCAGATTCAGTAGTTCAAAGCGTAAGCGAACGTTACTTTGTTTTCTTTCAGGTTTAAACGGCAACCTTCAAGATCGGTGCTCTTTGAACGGAGGAAATGGTCCAACGAACACTGGAAGCTGCCATCGCGATTTCACGAGCGAACAAGCTGACAAAACACTCGCGAAAACGCGGCAAATAGACCAGCATCTCGAATTCCCAAGGAACCGGGACTGCATACTGTGCTACCTCGCGACACGACCAGCGCCGAAGGAGAAACTCATTTTCTCCTGGCTTTTCCCATTCGCAAAGGCACAAAATACATTTACGAAAGCGGATCTCTAGCCTCCGGTATCTTTTCTTGGCTGCTCTGAATATGCCTTTCACGTGTAAACGCGCCTGATCGACGGCGGGAGCTAGGGGGAAATCGATTAGCTCCCAGGGGGCTGTCAGCGTTTTCGAAATAGGAGTTTAATCGGGGTACTTGTACTGCGTTTATCTCCCTCGACGGTTCATTACACTGAACGAGGTTAATATCGTTCCCGTAGCACATGAGCCGCGAACCGTGCGTGTCAGCGACGCTCGAAGGATCGCCAATTTACCCTGAACGTCGCTGTACAGTGCTCGCATACTTTCTGCCTTCCATCTTTCCTTCTTTCAATTAGTCTTTGAAGTTTATACCTTTATTATTCCTCTTCGGGATATTCACCATCTGTTTATACACCCAGCTATCTAACATACACGCTTATAAAACCTAGAGCAGTCGAAAGAAAAGATTAAAGTGCTCCCCCGTTTCCATTCCGAGGCGTATGAAGCAGAACGAAAATGCTTGTCACCTCCGCAGGAGGGCGAAATTTTCTCGCCCTCGCCCTTTCTTCCATGGTTTCTCCCGTATCAGTGAGCCGGGCGCGAAGATTCTCTCTTAAATTTTCAGATTTTACGGCCCGCGGGTCGAAGCCAGCTCGTAAAACATTCGCGACCGGGAGAAACAGTGGCGCGCGCGGAACGCCGCTGTGGTCCAAGGGCGGAAGAGGAGGCGGCGTAGGAAGATCTTTCAATCTAACCCCACGGTGCACCGCGCTCGTCGAAGAAAGAGCAGGAAGCTGGCTACGCGAGCGGCGGGGTCTACTTTAAAATTCAAATTCACAACTTTTGCTTAAACGTCTCTTAGATAACCGAGATAGCTGCGCCGCCGGTCCCTTCAACAGCGCCCTTAGCCCCCGACGACACTACCCGCCCTGTGGCTGCAGCTCCGAAGGCGCGCGGAGAGACGGTCCCCGAAGGGCCAGGCCGGAAAAGAGAGGATATAACGTTAAAAGGGAGGATCGGGGGCTGTGCGCGCAAGTTCGAATCCAGCCCAATCTCCGATAAGTAAATTGGCCCAACCATTAGGAGTCCCCGACGCAATGCAATTCCGATCGCAGAGGTTACGTTACAAGACGACCACCCAAGAGAAGATTCCACCCTCGGTTAGCGGCGAGTCTGAGATTGCGAGGCACGCTAACGAGGCATCGATTAACCCGGAGGAATCAAGCGTATGATATCGTCTAACGTAACCAATCTCGTTATCGTAATTAAATATATCTCTACTTGGATCGAATGTCGGGGGCACGGCGTTACGTAGGAAACCTGCTCTATTTACAATCGCAGTAAACCTGCCTCTGTTTCACGCTAACTCTCGAAGAAAAGTGACCAGCCGCAACCAGTGACAAGTGGAACGGAGCAAAGATGAACTCGTCGTGTCGCGGATCCGAGAATTAATCCGAAGGGACGCGCGGAAAATCAATTCGATGATAAATCTTCCGGGGGAACCGTAAATATCGCGGCGCCAGATAGCCGGCTGACACCGCAACGCGACAAAGAAATATGATGGCCCATGGTCCGGCTTATTTATCGAAGGGGCCAGACGCGTCGTTCAATGGGGCACGGCTTTCTTCGCCCGATTCTCCGCCACGGGGATTCATCGGCTGGCTATTTTACATTCTCCTCCTTCTATCTGGCGGTTGCATCCTTATCCGGTTTTCTGGCGGAACCTCCGTTCATCGGTTTTCACGGCGTCCTATCGGGGCGGTAGGTGAATCGACGGGTACGATCGTAAACTTTTTACTACAATTCCCCGTACAATATGCCTGGAACGGTCTCGAGACGGCGGCAGCCTCCACGCGGCCCCTCGCCGAACCGTTTACACCTCTGCCGGATCCGATTTCGTAACCGACGTCGGCGCGACGGAACGACCGTCTCTATACCCGCGAATCTAGAATTACGAGAGCCCGCGCGATATCCTGCCAGTTCGGATATAGAAATACTCGTATTGATTCGGCGAAGGGTGCCGGGAGCACCAGCGCCGAGTGGCGTTATTTATGGCACCGGCTCCGTCCGTGTATTTATCTTCACCCGGCCTGCTACCCCCGTCGGTCCTTTGATTTTCAGGATCCGAGGAGCGGCGGCAGACTATTTGCGACCGAGCCCCACCGCTCGCCCCGACGTACCTTCCTATTCGGGGGCGGCTCGATTTCGCGCGGCAAAGTTGCCGCTTTCGGACTCGCGGGCGGGTAACGGCGACGAGGAGGGACGCCGAGCATGGGCGCGTTTGTTTAACGAGTCCTGGCTGAAATTGTACCCGCGAGTTTGTTAAGGAATAACGTCCCTTCTAAGAGTAACCGAATCACTGTTTCGCGAAAGGAGAATGACGCTCCTTTTGTTTCCGAGGGGGAGCTTGGAAGTTCGTTCAAAGGGACAGTGTAGCTACTTGGAGTGGATTTAATTACGAAACTCACTATCCACTGCTCGATATCTACACCTTGCAGAAGGAGGGATCGCAACTGCAAGTATATTGCAAATATTATGTAAGCAGACGTCATTCGAAAACAAGAACGATTTATTGCATTTCGAGTTATCAGACTTGTTTAAATACTTTGCTGTGAATATTTGCCCGTCGTCAGGTTAATAATGAATAGTTGCGAGAGTAACGGAAAGTTTGAACAGAGGCTGCGCGAAGGTGACGAGCGGACAAGACGCCGAGGTTCCGATAACCTGAATCTGCTACGTCCCAAATCGTATCAAGAAGTATTTTAGGGTGCTCGTTACCTTAATGAGTGCCGTGCTCCGCGCAGGTAACGCTAATCGGTAACGGGGCTTCTCGTTATCGTTCATTTCCCAGGGAACTAGACCGTTATGGCGACTAATTTCACTGGATGGCTAGGTCACACTCTACCGTAAGAAAAATCGACAAAAAATCTGCGATCGTTTTTGTTAAATTTAAAAAAAAAATGCCTTTTCCCTTGAAACGAAGCGAGATCGCTAGGTGAATGAATGTAACGCTGCGATCGCATGGAATTAAACGGTGCAATTAATTCCAGGCTTTTTATTCTGTTCCGTGTTTCGAGAGAATTCCAGACAACTTCACGCTTCGAATAAATATCTGGACTTTGCCTCGCTATTTGCCTTGCGTACGAGAAAGAGAAAAATAGGCAGAACGGAATATTTATCGATTGTTTGCACACCAAATGTTATCGCTATAGTTTTCGTTTTAACGTAGAGAGTCAAGAAGTGAAGAAGCATTACTTTTGTCTTGGTAAGGAAAGATTATCGAAAATGAGGGGAATCTTATCGGAAGATCGCAGGAAGTTAAGTTCCACTAGATTTTACGCTGGCTATCGACTGCTAACTATTTTCCAACAGCTAATATTGAATTGTACAAAGTTCTTCTTGTATTGCAAGACAGTAGTTTCATTTTGTGCGGGCTTCTTAACCCTTTGACTACTGTTGACGCCTATTGGCGTCCGACACATGTTGGCTTCCCGGTACTGTTGACGCCTATTGGCGTCCGACACATGTTGACTTCCCGGTACTGTTGACGCCTATTGGCCTCCGACACTTGTGCGACAAAAATTTCGCCGTACCCAGTGGACGTCGCGAGTGAATTCGTACCGTACCGTACGGCCAGTGCGTGCCAAAGTCTCCCGTAGTCAAAGGGTTAACATCCACAGGCACTTGATAGACGTGATCATCTGAAACAAATCATTGCACATCGATCTGTGCATTATACTACGTAAAAGACATATTTTATACTCCTTTTAGTGTAGATATATAACGAGTTCAACTAGTTCTTTGACGCTTTATTATAGCTCGCGAGCCAAGAATCTACTCAATGGCTTAATTACAGGCCACTCTTCAAGGAAGCTCGATAAGATGTTTGACGGGTATTACTTTCCGCGTCGAGGTCGTCGACGCGTTCCTCCATCCGCTGCATAAATGAAAGGCAGCCGTTCCAGATGAGGTGAATCGTCACGTCGCTGAAGGGCCGTATCGAATGAAATTTGCAATGGAAATTTAATCTGCCTCGGTTTGTACCCAAGTACTGGGCTGCTCCTTCTTAACGCCGACCGTTCCAACGTCTCGCGGAACTTTCGACAGGAAATACCAGACACCTACAGATAACGTGTCACGTGGAAATTGTCCCCGATAGAACTCACCCAATTACATCCCCAAAAACCGCCAATCAACTTCCACGGATTGAACTTGCTCCAATGTTTCATTTAAATTTAAGCAAAACGAACTAATCGATTTGACTAAAAAACGATATGGCGGAGTCTTCGAATAAAGATGTCGACGTAATATGAATCAGGACGAAGGATCGATTTTCTTAAAACACACAAGACTCTTTCGGCGCGCATCCATTGGCGAGGATGTCTACGTAGTCTCGGCAAGATTTCGAAAATCAGCATCAACCGTGGGAGCACCCGCCGTTGAACACACGCGGAGGGAGAGGGAGGATAATTTATTTGAATATCAAATTCCTCCACAAAGCACGGTTCCGCGGTGTTTGATGTAAAATTCATAAGCCCATAGCGGGTAGACGGCCGCCTGCCGGGTTCCTCCAAAATTTTATAAATTTCATTCAAGAGCTTGCGGGAGTGTTTCAAGCCCGATACCGATCGAATTTGCATTTCCATCGTGTTATGGTACAACGTGGCGCGGCGTCGGGTTACGTCGCAGGTCGAGTGGCCGCAGAACCACTTAAAAAAGCAACGTCAACCGCGATTATGCAAAACTTACGTCCCGAGCCGAGGAATCAGGAGAAGTATTTTCCTCGTCCGCGGGATGAGCAGCCTCTGCTCCTTTCCTCCTCTCGGCGTCACTTCCTCGAATGCGACCACGCAAGCAAACAAGGGAATAAGAATTCTGATGTTCTTTGTGTGAAACGCCCTTTCCCTCCGCGCCCTCCTCGCACAAACAGGAGAACTCGTTGTTGTTCTTTGGAAGCTGAAGGAATTACTGGCTTCTCGGAAACGGTCGCTCCGCTGAGCTCCATCGTTGCTATTATCGATCCGATCTTGTACGCATTCACTTAAAGAATAACGCTCTGGCCAGTTCGATACTTTCCTGGAAAGAATACCGTGGGATGTTTTAATCCTCTTTCGCCTATGTTACTCACAAATGATCGTCCACTTGCGTGGAAGATCGCGTTAAATTGAAAGAAGATGAGCCGCCGGTTGTCCAGCTCGCGATTTCCGCTTCGAAGCTCCTCGCCGGCCGTGGTTCGGCGGGTCGAAAAGGATGACCGTGTTATTTGCATATATTGTCCGAAGGGAAGGGTGGAATTTATATAGCAGGGGGTGGTTGTTTCGCGGCCTGCTCCTTAAACGTCCCCACTCGAGGCCGTTTCCCATCGCATCCCCCGCTTTCATTCTGCCTCGTACGTCACGAGGGTCCACTCGTGCGCAGCCAATTCAGTTAATTTCGTCTCGCGAGCCAAGAAGACGATTTCGCGCTGCTTGCCTTTCTGGATCGTGGCTTCCGCCTCCTCGAGCCCGTCCCCTTTCGCCCCTCGACCCGCCACCAGCCCTCGCGGCCCGTTTCTTCTCCCATGGTACCCCGCTATTGTTCGGGGAAATTCCTCTCGAGGTCTCCTTTTTGTCGACATCATCGCGCCTCTGGAGGAGAGAATTTCGAAAAAGAAACAGCCAGAGGCGCGTGCAGCCGTGGCAAGAGATAAAATTGCCGGCGACGAGTTACGAGAGTCAGCTTGAACGCTAACCAAGATTCATTAGTCACACTCGAGAGCGGGAGGTAGGCTTCCGTCGTGAATAGAAATATTGTGGACACAGTGTGTAAGTAGATAGCACGCGCGAGTGCTTCAGCCATTTCCAGAATCAATTATCTTGTGCAAACGGAGCCTTGGTATGTTTATCCTACATCAGCGACTTACTTTCATTGCTCTGGCACGGGGAATCGGTCACCATAAAGTATGAATACTGTTTTGAAGAAATTCCCACGGGTAGGTAATGACTTCGAAACAAGTTTGAGAAATTTTTCAAGCATACGACAGTCTTGATTGTCCTGGACACATTTCAAAATAATACACGGGCTGCGACGAGTTAATAAATGTTCGACGACTGCCATTTCTGCTGTATACATAAAGACAATTATTTTTACGTAATATAGAGTGCTAATAATACCAACTTGAAAAATGTGGGAAGACGTAAGCACGCTAGGACACGGACGAAAACAAAGTGAATCAGCTGTTAATATGTATATGGCGTGTAAAGGGAAATCGAATTCCTTTGAAATCGAATACTTGCCGCGAAAGAGAAATGCTAAAGTTGATAGTGAGAAATGAAATATCCCGGAACGAAGAGGAAACAAAGTTTGATATACCTAGAGATCAATTACCGCGTGTCCATGAAACTATTTCTCCAGCGTCATGTGCACGTTCAATCCTCCTTCCCTCCGCTGTTATTGAATCGTTCTTTATACGTCAGGCGGGAAGCGAGATTGAAGCGCACGTAATTACGTATCACTCCATTATGGCCCGTGCACACCGCTGCAGACTGGCGGAACAGTGTCAAACAGAATGATGAATCGAAGAACGAATCGGTTAATTCTGGTGGTTAACAAAAAGGATCCAGCTGAATCAACTGTAGCAGAGTTCCTCCGTTCCCCTCGAACACCGCGCTCGCATTTGTCTCGAGTCATCATTGGCAATTAAACACATTTCTTTCGTAGCTTTGTAACGCGATTGCGTTACCCAGTTCCAAGGGCACGCTTAAACAGGAGCATTACCTAAAAAAACAGAGATGCGAGCACTCTCCGCAGATCGTCGCTTCACTTGCGTAATTCGCGGTAATCATATTGACTAAGCAACTCGACAATACATCCACTCACGGTCACTGATAAATAACGCGTTGCATCAGAGGGGTCTTTAAATTACTCACGGTTAGTGTTTACCTAACTATTGCGCCGTTGTGTGCGGGTCTGTAGTCCGTTCGGCGGCAATGATTCGACATATCACGAGCTAACGTCTCCCACTCTCCAGCTCGTATCTTTCTGGTACAGCCCGACGTTGCCATGATCCCAGCAGAATAGGCAGTCTCCAGCTGACACACTTGACGGTCAGTGGCGCAGTCGTTTAGCAGGAGTGAACCAACTCGATCCGTTCGATCTGGATTCGCGTGACAACCGTTAATGGGTACCATCGCCATGTGCGAAGACGCGGGGCACAATTCCACCTGGCTGAACTCCCTGATGAAGAAGGTAGGCGAGAATCTCGGGAAGGACTTCAACGATGTACGCTACGAACTGGCCGAGCCGGACGAGTCCTTCTTCATCTCGAGCATGTTCTTCGTGAACATCACAGCGAACGCTAGCAACGGAGACGCGAATAAGAAGAGAACCGCCAGCGTGGTGGTGAAGAGGCCGCCGCCACAACCCTTCATGAGAGAGATGATGAACACGGACGCTCAGTTCCACAACGAGATACTGTTCTACAGGAGGTACGCCACGGGCCACGACGACCTGCCCCAATGTATCTACGCGGACGAGAAATCGCCGGCAGAGTCGGTGCTCGTCCTGCACAACATCGGCCAGCAAGGATTCAAACTGTGCCAATGGAAGTACCGTGCCCCCTTGGAGTACACGGTGGCCGCGATCCGAGAGATCGCGCGGTTCCACACGAAAGGCTACGTCATGAAAGAGCGCAACAGAGACGAGTTCTTCGACTTCGTCCGGACCATACAGGAGGTCCGTTTCGAAAGCGATCCAGAGAGTATAATGAAGCTGGTTATAAACTCGTCGATGACTAGGGGAGTCGATTATCTACGCGATCACGGCCACGGCGGGGAGTTCTACGACAAGCTGAGGAGTAAATTCGAAAACGGGTATCGAACGGTGATTCTGGAAGTCGTGAAGCCTGAGGAGCCTCTCGCCACGCTGTGCCACGGTGACTTCACGTTAAACAACACCTTCTTCAAGCGGGAAGACGGTGAGCTGAAGGTGATGTTCATCGACTTCGCCCTGATCAGGTACGGCTCGCCTGTCATCGACCTGTCCACGTTCCTGAGCCTGCACTGCGCGGAGGAGCTCGACAAGGACATGATTGACAATGCGTTGAAAGTGTATCATGACTCTTTGAAACAGTGCCTTGCGGAGAACGGTATAGAGGATTGTGAAAGGTTCTCGTACGAGGCCGTGCACCAGGATTACAAGAGGAAAGGTATTTTCGGGTACGTAATCGCATCGTTCTTCCTGGCCATGCTGATGGGCAAATGTGAGATGACCACCGAGGAGCTAGCAGTCCTGGATATGGAAGAACAAGCGAAAATAATCCGCGAAGTAGGGGGCGATGAGGTCTCTGAGGTTCTGGGGAATATGTTACTGAAGCTCAAGGAATTCGGATGCTTGGATGAGATGGTTTAAGTAAATGTTCCCAGTCGTGGTGATTTCGCACAGAATATTGTACTTTCGGGAATCTTGGACTCCTTAATGCACACCCACGTTTTGAAAACGAATTAACAAGTATTATTGCAGCGTAATTTATGTTTCGACCGAGGATATGATTGCGTCTTAAGAAATACATATGTTGATTGAATATCCCATGCGTCAACGAGAAGAACGCGTCGACAGCTCATCAATCACTAGACTAAGTAGATCTCTCATTAGCATGCTACACTGCGTTGGGTTGCCTTTAACGTATCTACGTGGAGTGCACACCAAGTGTGTCCAATGCTGCTGCGCTCGAAATTAGAAATAAGTGTTCTACAATTTCGACTCATTTCTTAACGAAGAATCATTCTTCCCTCAGTCGCACCAGCACGTCGCGTTATTTCTAGTAACTACGAATTAGTATTTAAAACGAAGACCAAAGTTTCCACGTGAACCGCGTTCTTTTTATTACACGGCTATTATTTATACTTGTCGACCGCGCGAGCTAAGCCTGGAAAAGTGTCGTTATCCAGCGATTAGACCGCGCTGCCATTTCCCCGTGCACATGTTCGCGACGCGGTATTCGCGGCCCGGTAATAAAGCGGTATCAGGGAATTTGTTGGGGCGGGAATGGGCCCATTCTCAAAGGGTGCGTGGTGTATGTTGCGGCGCGAGGGGAACGCGTGTAACAACGCGGGTAAAAGGCTGTTTGGAAGGGTGCATACGTACGACGCGACCCCATATATATCCCACAAAATAAAGCTCGCTGGCACGGGGCGCCGGGACGATGTGCGAAATTATTCTTTCGCCTATGCAAGTACGGATCTGCCTTTCAAATAGAGGTACTCGCTGGCGCGCGGGTGCCCGCGAGCACGGAAAAACTTTGTCATTTCCATATATTTTCGCAGACTGGCAGCAACGTCTCTCGGGAAATTCACTTACGCTCTAACCTGAATTTTAAGCCCGTTAAATTTTGCTGGTGGGGCGCGCGCGCGTCTTTCGGTACGAAAAAAAGAAGGGAATCGAGGGGGAAGGTAGCGACTTACTGGAAGTATTCCCGCGCTCGGAACGGACCGGGCACACGCAACCTACAGGGAGAGAATTGCATTCGACGTGTAACGATCGCGAAGAGAAACGCGAGCTGCGGCGAAACTGAGCGACGGGCGCCTGTGCGGGAGCGATTCATTCGATTTTTATGATTAAAAGTGGCGCGGTTGCGCACGGTGACGTGCATATGTAATTGGAATTCCGGAGCTGCTAGATTTATTAGATTCATTCGCGTAAACACTGGGGTCGCGAACTTAATTTTACCATGATTTTATATAGCCACAGAGTTTTATTGTATAGGTACGTCGATGCTCCCTTCGTTCGAAACGGTTAATAACGAATTCACTCGAATTAGGATAAAATTTAAGCTAATGATCGATTATTTTGGATGAATATCTTTGTACGTTTGCAAGATTCGGATCGGAATAAAGATGAGTTTGTTTGAATTACATTTTGCGACTGGAGGAGCGTTTTTACGCTTGTCTTTCTGTCCCTCTAAGTTGAGACATTGAGAGCAAAACGGGACTAACCCGCATTGTTTGCGAAATTGAGTTAGTAACGATAATATATTCGAACAGGCTGTATTAATCATATAAAATAGGGAAAATTAATTTGTTTTCAATGTGGATTAGTATTTTTACTCTCAATGCCTCCTTTTATCCTGATTAAATTTCAAACGGAGAACGCGCAGGCTTTTTCAAATCGTTGATTGATTGTTATGTAATACTTTTGCAGCATCAAGTAGGCGTAGGATGTTAGCCACTAGATGGAAGGGTATTCAAGTGGCTATTAATTAATCTTGAAGTGGAATTCTGCTCATCATGTGTGCACACTGCACAGTATTAATTCACGCAATTGCAGACACTGTGTGCAGTAATAAAATTTCCCGGTTGTATTTAATGAAACGATATTTGCGGCATAGAATGAAATTTTCTATACTCGCCGCGATGAGTACATAATCCAATGCTTTATATAACGCAGAATTTATGAAATGATTACCTCTCTCCATGATGTAAGCTTCCGGTATTAATGATCGTTCATTGTATTCGCTTAACTCACGTTTCATTTTATTTCGCTCGGACGGAAGTCATTTATAATATTTAAATCGATAAGAGGTATTAACACTACACTTTTTTGCTCCTTCTATTTACATTGAGAATTGAGCAAGTAGCTTCCACGAGTTCTACCGTGTTTGCAAACAATAAACAAGAACGCTAATTGTTTTTCAGCGTGATACATGATTTTTTACTTTAACGAACGGTTCCATTATACAGATTACGGTAATTCAGCGTACTCCAAACTCCCGGGTAAATAATTCTCTGCTGCGAAATTGCGTTTCAGTAGAAACGATTGATGTTTCTGATGAACTGATGTTTATAGATTTCCTCGACACAGTGACGAAATACAATTATGACATAATATAGAATGTAGAAACAGCAAGAATTTCTGCGATATTAAAACGTGGACTATCGGAAATTTCGATTACACGATTTGAGGAATCGCTGTCGATCGAATGGCATCGCGCACGAGAGGCGTCCCTCTGAGATGAGTTTTATTGACATATGTCAGTTGTACAAACGCGAAAACACGTAAAAAAATACGTATCTCGACGCATCTATCTCTTGTCTGCTAATACATATTTAAAAAGAAGCCATGGTGTTTATTTAACTATCATTTTAACGTTTGCATCTATCGCTTCGATAGCCCGTAACACAATCCAGTGAACGATCGCGGCATTTGATGGGCTTATGTGCCCTTTTTCCTTAAATCGTTTAAATCGGCTCAGGTATATCGTTACTAATCCTTACTCCTTACTAATATATAAAAGTGAAACGTTGTCTGTTTGTTTGTCCTTCTTTCACGCCTAAACGGCTGAATGGATTTCAATGAAATTTGGAATATACATTGCATACGTCTTAGATTAGATTACATATAGACTATTTACGTTGTTTAGTACAGGCTGTATTATTTTTCAAACATTATAAATAATTCCCGAGTGAAACCGGGTAACGGGTCAGCTAGTGTTATATATATTATATATCAAGGACATTACTTCTCTCGCGTTCAGGTTACCTAATGCTGCTTTATTACGTAGCGTGATCGACACGCAGCTACATAATCGCTAAGCGGTCGCACTTCCGCGCTGTCGTGTAATAAGTACTTTTGTTTCATAGAGTATTTTCTGTACCTAAACGAGAAAATATGGAAAGTGAGGCGAGTATCCAATCTGCATAGACAGAAGCTAATTTAGGAAAGAAAAAATTGATTTGTAAGACAGCTTGCTGCAAAAAATCGAAAAAATTAATACTTACTTAAAACATAACATTTTTTGTTTATTTTGCGCTTCATTTTGTATTTTCTATTTAAGCGATGTATAAAAAATGGGCAACGAAGTATGTAAACAACTAAACAAAGAAGCAATTTTGTTACGAATTTACCCTATTTACGGAAAATGGGCACATAAACCTCTTGCTTAATACTTATAAATAAAGACACACATCATTTTCAAATCGTGACTTCTGTTTTCAAAACGTTTGAAGGATGCGGCAACTACATCCTTAAAAAAATTGGTTTTGATGGCATTACATTGTATTAAGTTACACTATAATGAAAACTTTGAAATCTATTTTCTTGAAATGCCATTTTGGCGTATGTGCCCTTTTTCCATCAAATGCCTCAATTGTCAGTTACAGTCTGTTCAATTAGCCCCGAAATTACAAAACACTTCCACGATTAACACGCTGGACTAACCGTGAATACCCTTTAATTTGGTTCGCGTTTTACGTAACAGTGCAGCTGCAAATCAAAACGCTACACCAAACTAAGTAATTTGTTCCTACGGTCTCCACTTTTGTTGATTACTATATAACTCCATACGAAATCTCTATAACCATGGAATTATCCAACGTCGATTGAAAAAGAGAAGAGAACAGAGATCCTGAAGCAGATGCAGTAACAGTTGCATCGCGCGAAAACAATTCCACTGCAACGAACCGTGTAGCCAGTAAATAAGCTGATAGTGAAAATATGTTCCATCGAGTCATTCAGAGACTGCGAACAGATCGTTTACGGTCACGCGAGCGACGCAACGCCCGCGATCCAGCTCTTCCTTCGGCCAGGCATCGCCCCCGACGCAACTTCACCCGTTAAGATCGCGGAATGCAATTTTGCACGCGGCTGCGGTCCAACTTTTCGAATGCTTGACACGGGGCTTAACGATTATCGAGACGGAACGACCCTCGGCGAACAGGTAGGGGCCAGAAGCGGACAGGAAGAAGCACCTTGGCGTACTTAAATCGGCTAAAACGAGCGCGCAATCCGGGACGTGCGGGGACACTTTAATCGGACTCCACCAGTTACGAGTTCGAACCGAGGATCCCATCCTCGCCAGAGATTTCTAATAGCTCCAGGACGCGGGTCCAAAGGCCCTCCGCGCCCGTAGGAATAAAGCCCCCCCGCTTAAACAGCCACTCGATCTTCCCCAGGGGTGCCTAAGTTTCCAGCGAAATTAAGAATTCGCTAATGAGATTTCGAGATTGCTGATCGTCCGAGGATGGAGAATCAGATTTAGTACGATTCGATTGGATCGATGAGGATATTTAATAACGGAGGAGGGTAGAGCAGAGTGATGGGGAATTTGAATTTCACCTGGTAACCGTGTAAAGAGCCAGGTAGCTCGATTACACTATTCTTGGATTACAGACCGCGAAAACGGACTACATATGCACTAATTCAGTTTCATGTTTATTTGAAAGGAAAGCAATGGAAGAGGTTCCGCTATCCAATTCTATCTCCCCGCTTTCCAGACCGACACTGGCGTATCCCTCGAATTTATGCTCGTAGCCGCACTTCGGAGCAGTATCCTCAGTTTCAACTAGCTAAAATATTCATCGACACGAGTGTTGTCGACGCGGCGACGAGTGCCGGGTGACTATGTAGGTACTTGTACGTAGTAACCGGGTCAGAAAAGCCTCGGGCTCGCGGGCTGTCGATTCATTCTGATAATGAAAGGCGTAGCACGATCGGATAAATAAATCCATCGAGGCGCGTATCCAGAAAAGGAGTGTCCCGGGGGATCTCTATCGCGGTTCACCGGCGACGCGCATTTGTCTCCGGGGAAAGCTCTATCCAGGTCTCAGGACGCTATTCGCGCCGTTTGATTTACACGCGCGGTTAAGAGGTCACCTGACATCGAGGGGGGTTCAAAACACATTCTGAAATACCGCTGGTGGGTGTAAACAGAATTGATCGATGACTCGAAACCTCGTGGCCAATATTCGAGGATCTCTGGAACCTTCATATCTTCAACTTCGGTGTATGTACCACTCAGCGCTTTCGAGCGCGATGAAGATAAAGCAAAGTCGCGCTTTGTCAGGCTGTTACAAGATTATTAAAGGTTTCAAAGATGCTAAAGGAACCTTTGATAAAGATCGAAGATACGGAGGTGAAGGAGAGGTTAAGGCTTTCTCTGTTGCTGCAGATTTCAAAGCCCCATCACCTTACATCGTACATCAAAAGAAGCAAGGTTGGAACATTTTATGATACCGCGGCGATGTGCATGCATCATTTTTTACCACTTTGATCTAGAATCGTTTACATCTATGCTACCAAAGAAACCACCCACACCGGAGTATTATTCTTGTTCCAGCGAGCTCCGGGGGAAACGGTAAGAACGCGAGTTATTCGTGAGAAGACTCCGTGCACGCGCCCCTGGCAAAAGATTAACGCTCCAGAGGACATAAACAGATGCAGTCTCGGGTAAGGGATTTATCGACAAAACGTGAAGTCTCGCGCCGCGCAAGAAAGCCGGTTCGCTGCCAAAATATGCTCGCGACTCCGGGGTATACGAGAATGGATTCCGTGCTCTCTATGAATCTCTAATAACCCCGACCACCGCCGACGCCGCGGTCCCCGTCGATCCTCTGGAGAAACTTGGAAATTCGCTGGCGTCGATCGCCGACGACACCGCGATAAATAATACCATTTGCCAGCGAATCGCGGGAAACGGCGCGGCGTCCCGCGGGACATCCGGAACACGATTCGCCTCCGGTGCGCGTTTGCGGGCGGTCTTCCGGTCCGTCGTTGTATGTTATTGTCTTTCACCTGAACAGCAGGGTTCGTTACGACGTTGTTCGAGTTTCACATGGCCATTTCCTATATCCATTGTACAAGCTGGACTCGAAGCCGCGAGTCTACAAAGGGCGAAACTCCTGCGTGAACAATTCTGGGGTGCTTTGAGCCATGTTCCTTAATCCCAATATCCATTGCCCCCTGTATACGTGGAGACTCTCACGAAAATCTAAGAGCTAGCTAGGGGCTAAGATCGCGTTTGTTGCATAATTAAGGCAACAGGATGAAGCAGACGGATGATTTCTAGTAGCAGTGGCTCAGCTTCCTGGCAGATGCTGGCCTCCTCAAGGACAAAACGGCTCGAGGATTCGGGAGGAAAGCTGGCAGCACGGCGAGGTTTCGGTCGCGCGCGGACGTAGAATCTGAAAAGGAGCGAACACCGGGAGGATATGGAGGCCGAGGACGAGAGGTAACTATGCAAATGCAAGAGTACATTTATCTCGGCACCACGCCCATGTATTTCCTGGGAGCTTCCGGACGCATTGTCGGGGGCGAATCGAATCCCCACACCCCCGGTGGCAACCCCGACCCCCACCTAGCCTCTCTTTCACCTTCCTCGCGCTCTATAGCCCCTCTCCCCCTTCTCCCTTTCACCCCTGGCTCTCGTTCTCCTCTTTTACTCCCGCCGAATGTGCACGCGTGTGCGCGAGGGGTGTACGCCACCACCGACGCCGATACTCCGGAGATTTACGAGCAAACTAGCCCCGTCCCCAGGGCTAATAGACCGGCAAGTTATGGGCCAATTCAATTTAATTTCGAAAATAAACAACCGCCGACGGCCACGGCGGTCAATTTATTCCGAAATCCCGCGAGCGGAATCGCGATGCCCCGCGCCGTGAACGTCGTAGGTCAAGATCCTCGCGGTCGATCACCGCTCGGAAAGCGCGCAAAAGCTCCTTCGACCCCGCGTCCCATAGATCGCCGCTAATTCGCGGACGGAGCCCCGTTAAATTAACCGTTTAACCGACCCGGGCGTATATTTACGCGCCAATTGTTCAAACTGGCGGGATTCCAGCGCATACTTTTACGCGTCACGCGAGTCGAACGCGTCCGGATATTTTCCCCGGCGAATGTAGGTTTCCATTATCCTCCACTCCTCTCCCTTTTATTTGCTAGGGGAGATTGCAGTGCGCCGCTGCGGATTCGTCACGGTCTTAAACCGTGTCTGTGAGCGGTTTGAAAATTTTTAAAAGTGGAAATTAAAGATGGCATGATACGCTGAAAGCTGGCTAGAAATAAACGCAACTGCTTCCGCGCGGGTGGACTTTTAGAGTATTCTTCGAAAGAGATGACACGCATTTAGCGGCGCACTCTTGGCGCTCGAACAATGCTGTCGCTGTTAAGATACTTTGCATTGGTACTATACGCGAACAGAGTCACGATTTACGAGGAGCTAAATGATTGCTTGACACCGTTCACACACGTAGCGCACGGTTATCGCTCTGTTTTCCGAGGCGCCGTTGCGCTCTTATCGCGAACAAGAAACGCCCGCGTTCTTGCTCGATCGCGTTTCATTTCCGACCGAAAGCTCTAAAAGCGCGGCATCTTCGCGTTCTCCTTCGATCGGGGATTACGGGAAAGCGATTTTCAACGTGCCAGGCGAATTGCGTTTGTCGAGTTGGTCCAAGTGCACCGCATGCCACACCCTCGCGACTCGAACGTTAACAATAACAGCGCTCCCGGCCTTTCCGTTCTGCTACGATAAACGGAAATTACGCGCTGGAACGCTACGATGAGTTTAGACACAGAGAGTATCTACGGTAAACATCCACAATGTTTGCGTGTCTGTAAAATTGAACATAAAGAGGGTCTGACATATGCAGGAGTTTTTTTGAGACACGCTTTGCACCTTTCTCAAGAAAGGTTGAGACATTGCACGCGTCAACCTCCGCAGATATATGTCCCAAAACATCTCTCTTTTCGACTGACGCAGAACACGAATAAAAGAGCTTCATTCCCTGCTTAATTAATTTGAGCGAGAGCGTGACTGGCAAACTGAGCGCTCAGACGCCTGGAAGTAGCATCTACGTAATAATCGCGTTGCCCACAGTCACGCCGCACTCTTTTTCTCGATAAAACAATGCAACGGATTCTTTTTCTTTATCAGTTTAAGGGAAGAGGTCACTGAAATTTGGAAATCCGAAAATATTTGAGACATGCGAAATTCCTTTTAAGGGAAGGAAGTAGGTTTGAAGTAAAGGCCTTATGCCAGTGGGAACACAGTTTTAATCACTGGTTGTCATAGAATTTACATTACGTTACAAAAATCAAGCATAACTTCAAAAATCTTCTTGCGCAAAGTGTGTGATGCCACAGCCTCCAGGATTTACAGCGAAGAAGGGTCCATAGTGAAGTAAAAAATTGTGTATCGAGAAGTTTCTACGTCTCATACTTTTTAAGCTAAAAATGATTGAATTTATTAAATGGCAAAAATGCAAAATTTCATCAAAATTTTGAGGAAAAGCAAGCGCAGCGCAAAGAGTTTTGCAGATTTCTTCATGCCGATACACAATCTTTTTGGTTTCATGTCACTCTTGAAGCACGCCAAGCTGTAAGAGAATCGGACCAACAGTTTTGCGCAAGGAACATTAGATATATTAAAAAAGTAAGATTTGAGATAAATGCATTTTAAATCTAAAGAGTAAATTCCAGACTACTTCCCTTTTTGTATAGTCTAAAATCCATCTGGTTGATACACATTTTCATCAATCTTGCGTCTTTTCCTATCAGCAGCAATTTTCTTTGTGTTTTGTTTCTTCTTAAAGCGCTTTCTTGTAGTGGATTGCTGTTGTGAACTGCAGGTTTCTTTTCTGTTGTCTCTGTCTCTAGCTATACTTATAGCTGTTTCAGATACAACTTTCCCAGCTGTTTGTTTCCTCACTGTCAATGAGCGTACACAACCCATATTAAATTCTGAAACAACGCATGCCACAGGTACTTCAAGTCTTGCCTGCGATACAAATGTTGTCTTCGGGCAGGATCTCCACACTTTTGAATGGAGAGATTAATTTGCATTTTCAGTGCCTCCCTTACAGCACATTGCCATCAAATTTTCATTTGACAGTCTTTCGTATCGGGTTTTCACTTTGGTGGCCACATCTTCAGACAGCTTGAGTGACATGTGTGTGTGGCTCATTGGTTTTAGTCTAATACTTTTTGCTCAATTGTAAAAGTACCACGATTGCTTGCCCTTAGTACATCTGGCATGGTTAGGTTTGCTGTCTATAGAGCTACAGTGATCTAAAATAGCCATCACAGCATATTCCATGGCCTTTACATTTGGCATATTTTTTACAATAGCATTTTTGTAACATTAGAAATAACTTTTGCAACCCGACAGAAAATATCAAATTGATAAAATATACATGTTTTCTACAAATCGCTCTATAACCTATAATAATAGCATGCTTCATTCTACTCCTACTCTTGTGATATTTTCTTCTAATGAGGTCCATTTCACTCGTTTTATATAAGCTAAGTTCACTGCACCGTAAAATCTCACTCTGTATTTTCACGTAAACCGAAGTTTTGAAAGATTTAAAAAAATATAGTGTCTAGCGCCCGAAGAGACTGACCTCTGTCGGCAACCACTGACTCTTTTGGGCCCGCTTAGAGAGTTACCTATTGTACATGGCGGAGTTACATATTGGCCGCGTTACAGATAGCCGAGAGATACGCAACCTGACCACGACCTCCGTCACATACTGTACTTTGTAAGAAAGCGTTCGTAGTTTAGTAGGCGCAGTCGAATGCGTTTTAGAATCATGAAACGCATTTTGGCCATTGAAGAAAATAAACAATGTCAAGTCCATGCAGTTAATTTGGATTTCCCAAAACACTAGCCAGCGACTGAACATACTGGAAGAGCTAAATAATAGAGAAATATACCGAAAAACCAAGGT
Organism: Andrena dorsata; assembly: GCA_929108735.1. Lineage (NCBI taxonomy): Eukaryota > Metazoa > Arthropoda > Insecta > Hymenoptera > Andrenidae > Andrena > Andrena dorsata. Next base: position 75,264,152 of record OV815488.1, on the reverse strand, counting down.
TTTGGTTTTCGGCCCTTTCGCAACGTTTTGGAGTAATAGGTTTTTCTGGTAGAAAGACAACACTATGTGTCAAACCATGTTGTGTACGGTTGAACAAGGGTTCAAACTTGCCAAAAATGCAAAAAAAAAAAATCTTAGAAATGGTCGAAAATCGCGATTTTTTCAGTGTCCTCTTCCCTTAACCAGCAGCAAGGGCACGGCATTATTGAACTCCGATATTCCTTCCAATTGGCTGTCGATAGGAGGCCGACGTTTCGCTCACGCGCTCGCCATATCCTTCTAATCACGCCGTTATAACAGCGTGTTGATCGTCACACGTGTAATTGGCTCCGTTAAATCCCTTGTATCCGTGTACAGCCTTTCGATTCCACCTGGATGGCCGCGCGGCGCGAATTTGCATTTCTATCAGCCGAACCGATGTAGCGTTCGTCCCTTTTCCGCCGTTCGCCCTTCCCGCGAAACAAACACCATCCGGCGTCAAATATTCTCGAGCCTGCCCCGAATCCACTTCTCCTTGCTTTCGTTTCCATTCGCGTCCCTCTCTTCTTTTTTCCATCAGTATAATTATCCGTGGCTCGTAAATCGCCACGCTGTCCTCCCATGGATTTCCGGATTTCGCGGTATAAATCAACGAGGTTTTCGATTAATCAGCCCCGCTAATCCAAAGAGATCACGGGCATTAAACGAACCAGTGGCCAGTGGAGCGATTAAGTAATCGTTTAAGTCGACGAATGGTCGACCGATCGATCGTATGTACTCGTCCGAGCGATCGTGGAGCAAAAGCACACACGTCGCTTGGCTGCTGGAACGTGTGAAATTTCGTTTCTATTCCATTCGGTGGCTACAGAGGACAGCGCGACCGCGACTCGCCTCGCTTTTGTCCAGTGTACTTTACGACAGCAATATTTGCCCAGAACCATGTCCCCGCAAATGCCCGGTCAGTCGATACGATCCAATGGGCCGATACGTGGGGCGAGCGGCAGAGGCGATCGTTCGTTTCTCTCGTCACGAGACACACTCGCCACAAAGTGGCGTCCAAGGATCGATAGCCGACGACTGGTGGTCGCGAGTCGGCAAGTTTCCCGGCCTCTTTTGAGGTCGCGGCTTACACGTGCACGCGGTCGGTTCACGGCTGGCGGTGTTCCGAGCCGGCGAAAAACGGGGGCTGCGACGCCTCGACAAGTTTGCGAGCCGCGCGAAAAAGAATTCGCGACGAAGAGGAACGGTGTGTAACGGGGTTGGGGAAACGGGAGGGATGAAAATGGAATGGAGAGGGCGGTGAACGAGATCGAAAGAGAGAAAGCGTAGAAAGGCGTGGGAAGGAAAGGAGGACACTGAAAGAGGGTACAAATGAAGGAGAGGAGAAACAGAGGTAGAACTTCTCTTCTCCCTTCACCCACTCTTGCCACCGCTTGCCGCCATGGCTGCGAGTTTCCATGCAAACACACAACGAGAGCGTATTTTACTATTCTGTTGCAAGTAGCCTTGTAAAAGTGAGAATACATCAGCAGCAGTATTCTGTCCCTCTACTTCCACCCACCCGTCGCTTCCTGCCTCTGGAATTTTCCTTCTCTCGTAAGAAACGCTGCAATCCTCGCTGACCGTGCGTAGATCTCCCCCACTTCTAGGGCCTAGTCATTGTCAGTCACCAGTCCACCCTCCAGCTGCGTCAGATGTCTTCATCGCGAATCCACGTGTTTCTCGCCCCTCTAACGCGAAAGCTTACATCGGTTGGCTTACATCCATTATTCTGTCCGCTTAATTTCTTTAAACTGCAAGCGGAGACGCTCGGCGAAAAGCGCGGCAGGTGAAGAGGCTATAGATTGTGGGGGAAGCCTGCGTAGAACGAGATTAGCCTATATCTGGTTACAGCCCTTTCGACGTGCTACACGCAGACGACGCCAGCTTTGCGTACGGCTTCGTATTATTGTGCGTTATCGATGTTAACTTCTCGGAGAAATGCGTTGTCCGATCCTGGCCGAGGCGACGTGAAAAATCGCCTGCGCGACGTAAGACGATCCAGTGGAAGGCGGGCACCACTTCAGAAGAGTATTGTATTGCGGAGATTCTAACGGGGATACTTGTAGTTGAAATTTATTTAGTCGGGGTAAATATAATACTTTCGCGGATGAAAAAGTTATTTTATTATTAATATATTTATCGCGTCGCGAAAGTTCAACAAGCCAGCGCGAGGTCTGTGTAACTTTCCAAGCGTATAAACTTTCGAAAGATCTATGAAAGATTTCAACGGCGTCTTATCAGGATCCGAAACGAGTTGGGATAACTGTTGATTTTTCGAGAACTTAAAGGAGCAGAGATTAAAGGGCCAGAGAAATACGGCGAGCTTTCCTCCTCGCGCTAATTTACATCGCATTGACTTAATATTCAAGGGCCGTTTAAATAGCTGCATTCGTTACGGAGCACTTTGAGCGAGCCTTAAAACGTCGTTACCAACAATTGAATCAAGTCTAGGAAATCGTAGCCTCAGGGGGTGGGAAATGGTCACCGGTTTTTCATACCGTTCTGCGCCTTAAACGCGAGGAACTGGTATTTTTCTTTCCCGGAATTAACGTCGGTACAATGGAATGGTATTTCCACTGGCCATTATTCGCTTCTACAGCTCATTATTCGTTTCCCTTTCACCGCCAGGCAACGCCAACCAAAGGGGCAGTGGAAGTTTTTTTTAATCACGCCAAGGGTGTTTATTTCTCTCGAACCTGCTCTCTTCGTTTCATTGTTTTCGAAAATAACGTGAGCGAAACGCGCTCTTGCAAGTTAATTCACGCTTAACCTTACGGCACATCAGTCGGAAAATCATTGCAGCAAATCTTTTCTTCCCATCATTCTCCAGCCAGAATTGGGATGTTATCTACGGGCCGTAGTTCTCCGCGAGGGTGGAAGTCGTCGAGCTGATCTCGAACTACGATATCCGCGTATTATGCGCAATATTCGAGGCCCCGAGTAATAGATAGCCGATGGGAGGCGATATTAGCGATCGATCAAAGAAACTTTGCATCCATATGGATCTCGCGTGCGCAGCAAAAACCTCCATGTTAATAGAAGCCGGGCATTATTCGGCGTAGCCACGTGATCGAACAGCTTTTTTCCCCCTCGCAAAACCCCGATTCGCGGCATTGAATCGAATCCTGGCTTCTGTTCATCGCAGATAACGTTTCCTTTTTCCTCCTACGTAATGTCATTTTGAGGTCGTTTAACATGCGTCGCATCTCTACGCGGATTGCGCCCTTCGCGCATCAGTTCCATTCATTATCTTGCAAGTTCGTTAAAATGTTTTTCATTATGCTGTTTTAGTCTGCAAATTGAAAGTTAGTAATTAACCGAGGAACTTGTAACTATATAGTTATAAGAACCGTCGACCCAAAAATTAGAATTTCGAGAACTTTCCTTCATGTCGATCGCTGGAACTTTTTGCACGTTTTCCGGTGCACGACGAAAAAACAAGGTGTTGCTGGCCGGTGGCGTGAATGGTTTGTTGATTGTATGGAGCAACAAATTTCACATGTCAGAGTTCGACTGGAAGTGGGTTGTGCATTGGGGCAGAAATTATTTACAGTGTGGTGCGAATTGTCAGCAAGTTGTGGAGCGAAGCGTATCAGGGACTTCGCAATTCTAGCGTCGTCCCACTATACGTGTACTTTGTTGGAACGGCACGCGCACGTGTTGCTCCCGATTGACACGTTTTATATGCGATAGAAACCTGCGAAGTTGTCCTGTGATACACCGTCGCTCTCATTGCATTTGGAGGCGACTTTAACGGCTTCGTTTCCTCGATTCTTTTCTACAATTCGCGCGCGGTTCGTCTACGGAACGGAACAGTGCTCCAGGCTTTCCTGATTATTCCAAAGAGATGCAATGGGAGCTACAAAAGCGTTCCACGTGTTTATACCGAATTCATGACCATCGCGGAACTTTCAGTAGTTTCGAAATTTTCATCTTATTCGAACCCTCGCGTCGTGGGGTTCGCGCAACTCGTGGAAGCCCAACGAAGGTACGAGAACTCAAGTCAGGGAGCATCCTGACTTCCTAACAGATGTTGGATCCAACCCCATGCCACAACTTAGGGCTCGTTTCATCCATCGTCAGTCCGTGCAAGTCAACTCCGCCTTCGATATCCCCTCAGAATCACCCTTTGCCTAAAGTTTCCGCCTTGCCTATCTCAAAGCGCCGCATACTACTCGATAATACAATCGTGATTTTAAAGGGCTGAAGTAACAAACAAAACTGCTCCATCGGTAATGGAGGAATAAGGAGAACCGCGAAGACGCTTTGATAATTCCACGTGCTACGAGACTAGACGTATGTAGGTGGAAATACTTGGAGCGCCTTCGGAGCGGCGGTGGTTTCGTCAAACGTCAGATTTGCATTGTTTCCCTTGAAAGCCAACCCCCGGCTCGGTTCTCGGGACCCGTCCTGCGGACAGGCGCAGGCTCGCGTGCCCCGTAGAATGCTCCGAGAGGGTTTTTAACATTCGTCGCGTGTTGTGTACCGTCGTTCGCGTACATGAAAGGCGAATTGCCGTCCTGTGTCGGAAATATGCAGACGCACGGCACATTATACACGCGATGCCGAACGAAGGGTCGCCATGGGATCGAACGGCGACCAGAGCGACGCACACATCGCTGAAATTTCAGCGGCCGCGATCGATGCGCATTCGTCGAATGCCGCGCATCGCGGGGGCGGACGGGTGGGGGTATCGAGCCGTGATCACGGTATTTCTTGCCCGCGTGCAACACGTCGTCCGAGTCGACAAATTACTTGGTCCCCCGAATTCCCCGACGAGTATCGCGAGAATGCTTCGAATAGCCGATCGCGGCCGAACCCTAATCGAATTAATGAATCCGAGGCAACGAAGGAAAGTCCCGACTGATTACGCTTGGGCATTAAAGACGGGTGTGAATTTTATTATCGCGTAAGTTTACCATCCAATTCCCGTAAACTATTTCGTTCTAGTTTTTCGCCTTTGACCCAAGCACAGTGTAACATCAAGTTCGATGATTGTCAATTAAGAAATACAGCGGCTTTTAAATAAAACATCCGACGATATCGCGGTACGTAAGACGCGGTGATTAAACGGAACAGAAGGTAGTAGGAAAATATACACTGCACTCGGCGTATCATCGTACCACGTGGAAGAACTTCAGTCCGCAAATACATCCCTTCATCGTTCGAGTCCCCTGTTTACCCTTCCCCTGGCCGAGTCAGCACTTTCTCCTACTCCTCCTTCGATCGGCCAGCCAAGGGAACGAAAAAACCTGCACTTTAATCTGGAACACCCCCAAACGGAAGTCGGGGAAAAAACACGTCCAGACTAGAGCGGCAGGGGTTTAAACGTGAAACGATAACGATTGATTAGGCGATCCGCTATTCCGCTAGCATTGCCGACGATAAATCTTATCGAGGCATTAGGGGGGCTGCTCGAGAAAGGCCGTTTCCTGCATAAGAGTCAAGCAACGAGAACAACGCCTTCATAAACTCCTCGTTTCCACCGTGCGTTATTGCTCGAGCGTGTCCGTTCTCGTTCGCGATTATCTGGTCAGATTGCGACCGGGGAAGGCGTTTTTTTTTGCGACGAGAACGGACAGCTTCCACGAGACACAGAAAAAAGGCAGTGCAACGCGCGCATAATTCCAGTTGAACACGGACAACGCCGTTCCCCGGGGTGAGGGGTGCTACCCCCTGGCCAAGCTGCTGCCAATAAACATCGCGAGCTGTTCCTTGCGTGTAGCTGGGATGCGAACGGGGCAATGCAGGCACGATGGCACGCGGCCGTTCATGCTTTCACATGGGGGCTACACTTAAATTCGCCACGGGCCCGACACTCGTTAATACGCGCGGTAAATAAACGGGCTAACGCTATTATTCTGTGACAAGACATATCGAATCGACGGGGAGAGGCGACGGAGCCGCTAAATTGAGCAAGTTTACGAGCCTGTGGATCGTCTCCGTTGATGTACATAAAGGCTTCGAGATGGTTTAAGTGGCTGTTTGTTTCCGTGTGGTTTAATTTTATTCCTCTGCGAACAGCGTTCGTTTACGAAGAACGTTCTTTCGTATCGTTGAGCTTTATTCGCGCAGCAAGCAGGTGATTTAAATCTCCCTGAGCTCTTTGGCCTTGCTTCGCTTTAAGGGAATTTCATTTAGGGTAACAAATTCGCCTATCGATTAATCACCGATACCTAGATTCCCCATGAATATAAACTGTGAATTCTCAGATTGCCAGAGCCGAACACCGGAGCAGGAAAATTCTGAAATATTAGTACTACCCCCTGGAGTCAATCGATTCCTACACGTTTCTGCAAACAAACGGCGTCCATCCGGGTATAGTCGAATGCTCGTTGCGATACTGTTTGCGTAGCATGGACACGAGGGCTTACGGGTCGACCGTGTGTTGGTGCGTGTTTGCCTAAGCTTGCAGATCTTTGTGCGAGTTACGCAAACAGCGGAGAAGGAGCAGACTCTGGTATTCGCGTTGAAGCAGCTGCGAATGTGGGGATATAAAAATTATCAGATCCTGCTCGTACGAATGTAAACAAGCTTGTAAACTGTGACTCCGAGACGGGGAAAATACGACTGATAAGGGATTACGACGTTATCCCGCGAAATCCTTCAGGATGGGGTGGCAAGCTTTAATTTCGACTCTTCCCTATCGCGAGCGAGATTGCGGAGCAAAGTTCTAGCTTCGAGATTGGGTGCTTAAATCGTAAATTTTGCCTGTAGAATTGCAGGGGGGGGGGGGCCTTCTGTCTTACTTAGTCTCTTTATTACGACTTGAGTCCCGTGCGTTAGACGTTACTATCTCAGATGAAATGGAATCTGAAGTCAAAGTAAGGGAAGTACAGATATTCGCGCCTCTAAAAGTGGAACGATGCTCGCCAGGATTCAGCGTGCTCAGGAATAAACGATTTGTCAGAACTCCCGTTTTTCACGCGCAAACTGAAACAAACAGCGCATTGTCCAAACAGCAAAAATAAACAGAGAGCACATGCCGTGGACTAAACACCTATTCCCATTCGTGTACGCGCTCCACATGGACGCTTGGACGCGTGCGGACAGAAATACAGGAACGAACGGTCGGTGAGCACGTGTTACGATACACGCACGCGAATAAGGGATGGGTGTGCGAGCTGACGCGCGCTTAGAACAGTACCATCGCGCAGCGATAGCATAGAAGATAGATGGTACGTGCACGTGAGATCTTGTCGCCGATATCGAGCAGCTTCCGGTTTACGGGTCTCATTATTTTCGCGTTAGACCTGCCGTCAGCCTGGTTCTGGGTCACTTCTCCGCCCTCCGTTCCGAACTCGAGAGCCCTTTGAACCGTAAAGTCCTATCTGCTCGATATCGCCGCGGGAACTCGACTATACTCGCCCCCCGCTAACGTATTCGCGCGGCCTTCGTCGCTCTGTCGGAATCATTTTATCTGATGTCTCTGGTTGTAGCCTTATCAGCCAGGGAATTCGTAGTGCGCCGTATGGGTCGTTGGAATGTTTCCCGCGTTTAATGCCCCTGCCCGTGACGCGTTCCACCGCGGAATTCGCCGCTTTCTAGTCGACGGGATTCTGGACTGCCCCGCGAAATTGAAATCTATTGCGCGCGACTCGAATTCTACCCCGATCTATTTAACTTTCAAGGTTCTTTTCCGCGAAATTTCGGGAGGCGTCGGCGACCCTTTCAGTGGGTAAAAAAGGAGCAAAGCGGAGAGCGAATGTAACTCTCGTCAGGGACGGTTTATATGCTGGTTACTGTGAAAGTAGTTTAAGTATACAGTACGTCGTAATAATTTAACGTAATAACGTAATAACGTAACGGACGTAATAATGGTTGAAATGCACGGTAGGCACGATATCCCACCGCGTAATTATCTTATACCAGAAGAGAATGAAGTCTCCTACCTTTTCGCAGCGTGGGGCCTCGTTTTCAATGTGCAGGCGATTGAATCTTAGAAGATCGGTATCTATCCTAGGTGCACTTGCATACGAGAAACACAGTGCACGTTGTTCAATTTATTAGAGTATTTTTTAATTCAAACACGAGTAGAAAGGAATATCAGTTCACATTGATAGACTCGAGTGACGCGTCACGCTGCGAGGTTTTAAAGAACACGCTAACCGCGTCAAGAATCAAGATGAATTAGTGAGGGATATGATTCTACGAAATTCGATTTCCAGATTCACAATACACCAGTAAAACGGAAAGGGAGGGTCAGCAACTGGTAGCAGCTCAGATGCCTTGTTCTTATTGCCAGCGTACAGAATTATTACATGATTCGCTCTGCTAATAAACATACATAGGTATCTATTCCTGCACAGAACATAGTTCAGTAATAGTCATTCCAAGTACTCGAATTCAAGCAAAAATATCTCCATCCCTGGTAAGAAGAAAAACTCGACGCGCTCGTGAATGGGAATTAAATTAAAAGGTTTTGTCGAACACGAGGCGAGGGGGGGGGGGGTGGCCGATATTGAACCGCTGAACCGGCAGAATCAACGAGCGCGAAGTTTTCAGGTCGATAGAGCGCGTAAGAGGGGCCGAAGACATCGGTCAGAAAAGCAAGATGTAAGAGGATGAAAGAGGAAGCGGAGGCTCGAAGGAAGACGGGTCGCTTGGGGGTGGCTGCGCCCTCGAGACGGCGACGAGGGGGCGGAGGTACAATTGAATCAGCGAAATCAAGCCTTCACGGTCGAACGGAGCGGGGCAATCACGACCCACCGCGAATTTAAATGTTCTGGGCCCGTGGACACGCTTGCGGAAATCACGGCCCTCGGACACACGAAATCAGATGGCCGCGCGTTGCACGGGTATGAAAAGACCAGCGATGGGATTGAAGAGGCGCCGTTGTCCGTGCTATCTATTTCCGAAAGAAGGGGTAACGTGATGCGCTCGTGCAGTCCAGAAATCGAGCCACTAAACGAGGAATTTTAACCCTCCGCGTCGTTGCCTCCTTGCGAGCCAGCCAAAGCGATATCGATTTCGATATGGGATTTCCAGTTCGGCGGGGTTGATGCGCTCCGCGATAGAACGATTAACCCTTTGCACGCGACGGGGTGTGTAGGTGAGTTTTAAGGGGGTCGTCGTTCCTGTTTTCCTAAAGGGAGTATATACATCTCCCTCTTCTAGGACTTAGCTGTACGCTCCCTTACATAGTGGCTAGCAAGTGTTGGATAGCTTGGTTTCGAGAATGGTTTTCAGGGAAAATTGCTGACCTATAACATTTGTTTCTCAGCGTTTGGATGCCAGATTTGGATACTTCGCGGAGCTCTCGACGTGTCGGTAATTAACCCCGTTTTCTTTGAGGACAGCTTCATTGAGTTACAGTATGAAGTGTTGCCTGAGACTCTGAGAGTCTTGTACGCTCTGCTCCTCAAAGATTGCTTATGTTTTTCAAGTGGTTTTCATGAATTTTATTAACTACATCGTTTGCCTGCTCACCAGATTTCGGTTTAAGTTACTCTATAGATATAATCACATTCGTGTTTCGACTGTACTTTAAGACTCAGTTAACTGGATTATATAGAATTGATATTCGATCGGCTTAGACTATTGCAGAAGTGTATGGTGTCGAACAGCATTTTGAAGTAGCAGATTCAGTTCCTTCGACCCAGTTCACCTTAGATAAATCTGAGTGTAAATACGTCGCTCAATACATTCAATCAGCTCAGTTCTGTCGCAGTTGAGCATTCGATGAAATAAGCTAGACAGCTGTAACCATAGAATCATTGAAACTCTGTCCCTGCTTGAATTACTGAAACTGCAGTGAAACTACGGAACTATGGAAGCTATACTCAACCAATGAATGGATCGAAGGCAATGTACGTACGATGCGTTTATGGTAACTGTAAGCACGAACTAGGAACGCCGGTGATTTGCTTGGTCGTAGGTGTAAGATTGAGGTAATTTAAAATTGCAGAAGCAAAGGGGTTAAAGTTACAAGTTTCTCGCTAGACTACCTTTACACGTTTACACCAAGCTTTACATCTTCATGGTTGAGGAAACACCGACTTTAAATTACATGCGCGGTGTGTTGATCATTTATGTCGGATGCTATAAGTATTTCACTCCACTTTGTTCCCGCTTTTTATGAGACATTTACTGTCCCGTAGAAGTGAACGTAACCGTCTAGCCTATTAAAATTTCAAATCCTTCCGTACGCCGCAACGGTAATGACTTTAAAACACCGAGTTTTACGACGATCTACGGAAACCTATCTCAACTGTATACACCAGTGAACCGAGCATTCTGACTAACTATTGTTCTGAAATAATCACTGTAGTTCACAAGGTCTGAGGAAGCCTTGAAGTAGAGGTCGACGCGAATGAATCGCTTTACATTCCGCGTGAACCTAACAATATCAGAGTTGGGTAGGGGAAACCTGTCCAAAACCGTATACTAAAACCGTATGGAGCTAGGTTCTAGCTCCATAACTTTTTAAATAATAAAACAAATTGGGAAATGAAAAGGGTTTCTATTAAAGGGTTTTGTAAACAACATAAAATAACAAAAATATAATTGAAAAGTTTAAATAGGGTACTTAATAGAACAATAAAACAAAACCTCTTCTTTTTCCGGTATTGCCCAACCTATGGGGTAAAACCCTATAGTATATGTATGTCTAAATTAACAACGGTAGCAATGCTTGAAGTAGTATTAAATCTTGATTTCTTCGATATTTGGGCACTTCATACGTTTGGGCTGCCTTTAAGTAACCCATGTTTCGATTGATTATACTCATTATAGCCTTTTTCATATTTTCCGAGTTCCAATCTTGTCTGGTAGTGTTTCTTTTATAATTACGTGGCATCTTGCTGACACCTTTAAACAAAAATGGAACACTACTTAGTTTACGAACCGTCGTTTGGTGTACGATTTTACCCCATACGGTTTTGCCCCAAGAAGTAAGAACCTATACTTTTGGTTACAGCTAAATATGAAAATGACAACAATCGGCCACGATCATCGAAATATAATAAAAATAGATACTGTTAATAGATATCTTCGTGTAACTTACCTTCTAATTACCAGAACACTATATAGTTCACTTGAAGTACAGTCGAAAATATGATCACAGCACGTAGAAATATAATAAATTTAATAATTAACTGGAGCGTATGTATTTTGCTACGAGGATCTGTTGACTAACAGTTCAATATGACGGAAAACTATTCCCAAAAAAAAGCCCAAAACTATGGGCTTTCTTTATTTGATTTCGGAAATCCGTATGGTATACGGTTTTGCCCCGGTATACGGTTTTGGACAGGTTTCCCCTACTGCTCGAATAAATGTTTACTCGTATGATCTCGAATAAGAATTGCGAATAAAATGAAGTTATTGGAAGATAGCGAATAATTTTTTATTCGTATAAATTTTTAGTAGCCCATAGATCAGAGTAAATTATTGATCGTCAGTTCCAGATATCTCGATTAATTAGTCTTTCCCGGAAATAAGTCGCTTTTACTACTCTTCATCATACTTATCATACATTTATGCTCTGTTTACGTATCGTCTTATTATTCCAAGCAAATAAGCTTCATCGTCGAAACATATACATAGTTACACGCGCTGTCGCCTCTGCGAAATATGAAAAAACATCTATCAACCCCGTTTTTTTTCCTGTCTAGTTTTACATGCATGAAATATGAAACGGGCGTAGAATCGAAACGCGTGTATCAGGGACGGGAAATCTCTCCCAAAATCCTCGTATTCTTTCCCATCGACGGTGGACACGCAAACACCGTGTTTTCTCGCGCTGTTTTCCAACGCACCCTTCTCTCGTGCTCGCAGCTTTACCGTCTATTGCTGAGAGAAGTAAGGGGAGTGTTTGCTTCGGAAATAGTAGAAAACTGTCACGTTTATAGATCGAGGCTTACTGTGGACCGTCAGTCTTCGTTGCTGGATGGACGTGTGGCTACGACGGCACGTTTTCTACGTCGATAGATACGATTCCACGAGAAGCATTTACCCGAAGATACACTTTGGTCGAGTGGAATCAAATATCTGCCGGGACAAGTTTCATTTTCGATGTTACAAAAGAGTGTAGAGATAGTTCCTTCGATTGGAATAACAGCGCTACAGTTTCACCAAATGCCTGCGACTGAGCACTATATGTAGACGGTATGAATGAATATGTCCAAGCCCGACAGAAAATTTCTTTGCCACGTTTTCAAATCGGGAGAAAAGTCTCCTCTTCGAAATTCACGCACATAGAAGCCATTCGAGCTCTTCCCGTTCATGCTTTGATGTTCAGATTCAATCGAAGCTTCGAAACGTACAGTGTACAAGAATAAGCGAGCTTTGTTTTCGCAACATCCGCTAGTCTTTGTAAACGTCGCAGAGGAAACAATACAATTTTCCGTTCTATTAAGACCAGTGACTGGCTGACCTAACAGAAACCTGTTTTGCGAAAAAGAAGGAGCATTAGTTTCTTTTCGTCTCAGCCCACGGTCTGCACCTTAAAGGAAACAGTTTAGTTGAACGATTCGCTGAGCTTGCCCACTGTTGCGCGAATCACGAGCTTTGCTTGAATATTGAATCGAGAAACAAAGCTTTAAATAGCAGGAAATATTCCACTGCATTAATCTGCTGGATGGTGGATTCATAATTGTTCGAGAAATATGCCAGATTGGCTTTTAACGACATCATTCGGATTTTACGCCCCTTTTTGCGCGCTTTTATCGCGCGAACATGTGATCGACTGTATCGTGAAATTGATATAAAAAAAAAATATGGAAAATATCAACCGAAACCTTTAGTCCCATCGCGCGCGCACTTGCAATATAGGATTGAAGCGAGTTTCAGGGGACGTATGAGACGTTTATGCAATATTCAGAGACGTTTAGGACTGCTTCACTCCGCTGCTATGCATTCGACGCACAGACATCTGACATGCATCCTATTTGACATTAACGCGGTATATTCCACTTCTCCAATCGATTTGTACATACTGCCGTGCATTCGTGAAACCGTCGCACAGGGAAAGCGAGCCCCGTCCTTCTTTCCAGTCCAAAAATTCGACTTTTAACGAAGCTTTATGGTAATGCGGCCGGCGAATTGTCTAAGGGGCCGTCTTTCTCCACGGAAATATTCAAATGTGGAGAACGTGAAATTACCCTTTAGAGTCTGTGCTGGTTTTATCATAATCGCCAGATCTCGTCATCCACCAGAAGCGGGGGAATATTTTTTAATAAAAATTCAGATACCTCGTGAACGAGGAAACTCGAACAATCGAGCTTTTATTAATTCTGACTTTCTGAAAATGAGTTCCCCCAATCAATTCAGAATTTCTCCTATGTTCCGCGTAGCTGAGAGAGAGTTCATCCATTATTTCGCAGGAATTTCGAAATTTTTAACGAAACGCTCGGCCCATGATTCTCAGAACATTGGGACGCGGCGACACATTCAAACAAGTATTTTACCCAAATAGTTAAGGCCGCGTCAGTTCCCGCGGTGGTTTAATTAAGCCGTTTTAGGGGCCCTCGCCGAGACATAGTGACACACGTGCAATTTTCAGTGTAAAGTTGCCGGATGTGTACGCGCATGCTGGCGTGTAAAGGGCGTGGGTTGCCATTTACATGGGTATTAAGATTTAATAGAGGAACTTCGTGCCGAATGCAGTTAGAATTAGCGCGAACACGAGAATATCGCCGTTTTAACCGCCGCTCCATGGTATTGCCTCTAGTGCCAAATTACCATGTCGAACAACAACGGAGTACGCATACAGAATGAAGTGGATCTGAAGGGTCTGCACCCTGGTTAGGCATCCTGCTGTGCTGGCAGGTACAGCGGACAAGGGTGTCAGCAGTTTTCGCGATAAACGCGGTTGAATGCATCGAACTGTGATCTTAATTCCCGGAACGGATAATTAAAAGACTGCCACAAAGCCTGAAGTGGAGTTCGAGTGGATAAACTCCTTTCTAAGGAGAGGAGGAAAATTTTCACGGGAATGTCGCACTGAAGTTCACCAATTCTTAGGCAAGACAGTTTTCTATCGATCGACGCGAAGAATTTTGGCTAACCATGACCTGTCCCGACATCGAAGGTTATAGTCGGTGCCCTAAAAACATTCTGACAAAATATAGTTCTCTCTTTGAGGTGAAGGTAGTGCTAGGTGGTTTCACGAAGATCTTTGTAAGTTTCACTCGTGAATAGGAACACGAACGGTCCAACAGATTCGAATTTAGGACTTTTGGGCAATCTCTAATGCGTTACATAGCTACGACTCGTAAAGCCCTGCTTCCTTGAGTACCCGTGTGCGCAGAGCAGAGTTCCGCCAAAGGGTTGTAATTAAAGGAAACTTGCTTATTAATCACGAAACCCCTTACGGACCTTCCATAACGGATGTACGTCGGTTTACGAGATGAAGTTGTGATACATGAATCGTAGATTAGAAGAAGATCAAGAAATTCTCAACAATTTTGATTGTAATCTAGATGGCAGCGGCTCTCGAGATGACGAAACAGCTTCAGCCATTTTGCGTCAAGGCGGATTCACGAGGCAGGCACTTGTAACGTAAAGCAGTTGCAAAAGACACGGTTGTAAGTGTTCGTGAAATTAAATCTGTTCTGGAAACTCAACTCTACTGCTCTCCAAACTCCAATCTACTATCCAGGAATGTAACGAACATAATGCTGAGCTTTCCTGGTGACTCGTTTCGTTGACCGGTTAACAAGAATTTATCCAATAATTAATATAAACAATAATCACGATCTGCAGCAAAACTGTTCTCCGCTGACGCGCAAGCCAGTCTCTGATCGTCATTGAGCGCAGCTGGCCAGAGAACGTCCGCTCGGAAACGAATATTACAAAACAATTATTTTTCCCTCGTGCACCCGTGATGAATAGAACGGAAAATGCAGAAGGAGACCTTGGTCTCCGCGACGAGGGGGACATTCGAGCGGACGCTCGTCGACCCGACACGAGCAGCCTCGACGATGTTTTGCGAAAGAGGCGGGGTGTTTCTTAAGCGGCTTTAAAGCTCGAAACGGCAGGCGAGGAATACGAGTTTTTCATTGTCGTGCGTTAGTATCTCCCCCGGACCTTAGGCGTGCCGCGATTTTCTTTTCATCGTCCTCCTTGCAAAGATGCGCTTCCCCTTCTGAAGCGAACGCCGACGAATGGTATGTAGGTCGCCGCGACTCCGCGGAAGATACGGACTTTTCCTTTCGCGGCGAGCATTCCGCCAGCACAATATCTCATCTCCGGGCGAACGCGAAAGAATGAATTGGTTTTGGTTTCCGCGAGCGTGGATTATTCGACGCCTTCTATAACCGGGGTATTAAAGGAGGAATTTGTGTACGGCGTCGCGAGGAATAGGAGACGGGGATACGATTTCATCGTCCCGAGATCGTTACATCGGTAAAACGAACACAACAGCGGTCTTCGTGGAAAATAAATTTTACAGCGGCAAGCGTTTCGCGACTGTGCATTTTTATAACGCGCAGGAAGATGGGCTTCTTGCAATCGCATCTTGGTGTTCCCTCGCGGAAGCTTCTATATTTTGTAACGACTTGGGGTCGATCGATCCATAATTCGTGTACGGTTTCGATAATGGAGGCTCGTCAGTTCGAGTAGAATTAGGAGATTGGTTGGTATGCGAATGGTTCTTAAGAACGCGACGTTTAAAGGGATAATATCGATGAGCGGTCCGTCCGGGGACGGCTTAAAGAGCGACCTTTACTACTGCCGCCTCGAATACGAGGTGCCTGCGAATTCGTTGGTCGTGCGATACGCGCAATTTGCCCAAGTAGCTCGCCGGAATTCCTCTTTCATCGTTTTAGTGGCGGAAACGAGTGTTGCGCGAAGATCGAGACAATTGTTACACGTATATGTTACACACTTCCCAGTTCTTTAACTTCGACTGTTTAAACTGTTAATTTCCGCCTAAACCTTCGCTCGTTCTCCTCCCACGCTTATTCGTAACTTTTCTTCCATACGAATACTCATCTTTTCACTCTCCGTATGACATTCGGCGTGCCATTTTCTCCATTCACGTGAGAGAACCCTAACATGCTCTGTAATACGTGTTCCCATTCGCTACAACAGAATGAAAACGGCGAACTCTTGGGGGAAACATCCAATGCTACGCGGCCCACTTGCGAAATGGGTTGGGTTTGTATGTGTTCCCCGGATTCTACGTGCCCCTAATGAAACACACGTACTGTTACGTGTAACTGCGACGGGCATTTGTTGCTGGAATGAAACGATGTCTGTAAAGCAACGCAATAGTGATCACTGTATAGTGTATACCAAACAAGGGTAGAATGGACAGCGCAAAATGGAAACAGGGAAAGTTCTATAAATTGTATCCCCCCAATTGAAAAATATTTAAACATCTACGTAGCATTCAAAAGTCCGCAAAATTTCGCGTAGGTTAATGTTTAACCCCTTTCAAAGGAAACTGAACATAATTTTTCCTGCTATAGCTACCCTTGCAACGGTTATCGCGATCACTCAAATCCCTTTTAATCAAATTACGCTCTCCTACATCCTCAGTTTCTCTGCCCTAACACCCCTGGCACCCTTAAACTCTCAATTTCCTTACCCCCATTTCTCTTCCCTTTTCCCCTTTTATCCTCCATTTTCACCCTTTCCTCCCCACCTCCCTCTCTCCGAAATTCACCCTTTGTCTCTGAAAAGCACCCCAGAAAGCGTATAAGAAATTTCGTACTATGGACGAAGGAGAGACTCGATTCAGTGTTCGGGCGAGGTTGAAGCCCGCAATGTCTAACCTATAAAGCCAGTTTCGGTAAGCGCGTGGCGCGAATCGGGAGCAAGCAACGATTTCGAGGGTTTGGAGCGGCTAGCCCCCTCTTGGCACCGGGCTGTTTCCAGCATTTCGGTCAGTTGCCGGTGGCGTGCAAACGGCCTGCAATTAGCCCGCTTTCTAATTTGGTTCTGGCTTGCCTGCCGTCGACGATCTGACGATCAAATCACGTGACCTCCAGTTTCAGTCGAAGTTGAAGCAAGTAAGCGCGCCCGTAACTCGATATCCTCCCATGCCCCGCCAGACTAACCTTCCGCCGGCGTTTTACGATTTGTTCCGAATTATATTCCGTCGACGCTCGTTACTGCTTCGTGGCACAGGGATTTAATATATCGCACCGTTAATACGTCGAGTTCGTTCCTGTATCTAATCACGCGTACTTCCGCTGTACACAGAACAGTCGGCTCGCCAATGTTCAAGGCTTTTCCTGTGGCTGGCGACAGAAGTGAAGAAGATTTCTATGCGCGATAATGTAATACGTTTAATGGCAGGTTCCATGAAGAAGTCAAGAATGGAATGCCGAAATGGAAAAGTTACCAAGGACGAGCGTGTTTGAGTCATTCTCAGAGGTAATCCATTTGATAATGCGATGAAATCTTGCGTTCAACATGGGACATATAAGTTTGAAGTTCTTTAATCCTAATAGCGAAGGAATCCCTGGCAAAGGAGCGCTTTATTTCCCGAGGCTAGAACAGTAAACACTATTCTCGATGCGCGTTTGTTTTTCGGGGACAGCAGCCGGGGTGGCTCGCGCTCCGATCGTCATTTCCTACGTGGACGTTGGAGTTTTACGGAGCGCGAACGAAATACGTAGGAGCATCCGAATGGAAAGGGGTTCTGTCTGAAAGCGATATTACGGATTCTCCTTGATTCGTGATGGCGAATGTTGTCCGGTTAAGAGAAGCGAAAGGAAGATTCCAACCCCGAAGCAGCGAACGGGAGGCGAAATATTTGCGAATGGTATGGAAGGCATACTGCTTTCAAAAGATGATTGCAAAAAAAAGATGTACACAACGAATAGAGAGATTGTTTGCGCGCGAACGCTCACAAGCTTTGATTGAACGAGAATATCTTGCAGGAAGTCGTTGCTCACTTGCGATGTGCGCGAGGCTGCATCATTTATCGAACGTCTTACCTTTGGACGAACTTATTGACAAGAACCCGTCGCGACAAGCCCACAGTCGCACTCACGCTGGTACACCGAACAGCCAAAGTTTCCACGATCCCGTAATCCCGAAACGCGAGTTGAAAAGCGTGTTTCCGAAGCGCACGCGATCGAGGATCTTCGTCTCTGACCGGAAGGAAAATTCCTCCACGAACAATGCACCGGGTCTCGAGCATTCCAACAATCCCTGTTGTTGCCCGCGAGCAGGGTAACCGAGATCAATTACAGGATGCCCTTAATAATCACGCGAATCTTCAGCCACGAAAAGTTTCGTGCAATTCACTGGATCTAGGCCTCTGGATCTCCCCGTACCAAAATCATTGTAATAAATTCGAAAGCTTGTCGTAGAGATCGCGGCATTCGTTTTATCTTCTATTCCCCCATGGACTTCACGAAAATTAAATTACACCGCGTGCCTTTTTTATCGCAGCTTTCTCAGATACGGTGGGGACCCACGTACTTTTGTCCTTGCGCGGCTGAGTATGAGATATTTCTTTTACGATGAGTCGCCGGCGTAATGACGTCGTGCCCGTCAAAGCCTTTACAACCCCGAAAGAGCTGAACCCCCTCCGTATCCATAAACTCGAACAATCGTGAAAATTCGCGAGGCTCTCGGCGCGACGTGTACAAATACGAGCGGTGTACCGACTCTCCCAAGTGAAAGTACTAAAAAGAAATTTATTCATGACCCGCGTCTATCCATAAAATAACATCTTCGAGGGCCCGCGCCACGGTGCGCGCACACGTGCACGCAAAGCTGCACGGTGGAACGTCGCGTAACAACGATCGATCAAAAAGAATCGTTCGCTCAACATCCTTTCTTGAATCGCTCATGAATATTCACGACAGCACGGCTCTCCACACTTGTCCACACGCAGCCGTTCCTTTATTACTGAATGGCAAATAAGTACTTAAGAAGACGCAAACTCGCACGAACGCACGGCCAAGTCTCATTGAAGGCGCAATTACTCATAGCAAATTTAATCGCGCGCCTTCGCATCGGAGTTATGCGCTCTCATTTGCATTTTTTCAGTTCCCCCTTTCGCGTGACCCTTTTACAACGGCGTAACTTTGTAACGGAGAGCACCGTGACGGTAATTAAAACTCGATTATCAGTCTTTTAATGGGACGAATCGTCAAGCAACGTCCCTGTCCCCATGCCATTTAATTTCGATTATATGTACCTAATAGGTACTATTATTTGACTGGCTTGGTTTTCCATCGCCCACTCTTTTATTCGCGTAGAATCTTCAGAAGTGGAATACTTAGAAGCTCCTGCATGTTCTCACTCTTAACAGCCACATAGTTACACTATTATCCGTTTATCGATTAAACCACCCCACGCTTGTCCAGATAATCGACCCGCTTCAACGCGAACTTCCCTTGGCCCCAGGAGCTTCCCTCGAGTCACTTTTGATTTTCCAAAGTTCCCGCGGATAGGGGACGGAAAAAAAAACAACTGAATCTGCGCCACCTGCGACCAGACAGCAACTTCGAGGTTCCCCCTCGGGAAAGTAAAAACTGGACGCGAATTGGAGGTCGATTCCATCGGTGGCTTCCCTTCGAGACCCGCTCCTCAAACCCCCACAGATTTACGAGCCTCGAGGTTAACTGCATTATCCACGGGAATCGGGAGTAAACTCGAAGCTTACGACGTAACGTCGATTGTCATCGGATAATCGAATCTCGCGCGGATCGCGCTCGCTGCGACGCACGTAAGGAACCAGTGCTTTCGGCGCGGTTAAACCAGATGATTGTGGTAACAAACATCTGCTTGCCAGCTGACACGTCGCCGCGCGTCGAATATTAATCGCGTTATATCGCCACCGGCGGCTGTAAATCGTTTATGCAAATCTTATCACGCACGCTGGTCCACGTCAAGCTTACACTCTCCGTCCGCCGGTTTTCTGGCGTGTTTTGCAAGCACACCGGTGGTTACGCTCACCCAATTTTCTATTCCCGCCGGTCGAATCAACAATATAGGTCTTTTATCGCCTTGTTAACTGGGCAATTCGAAAGTCTCTATGCGGTGCACGCTCCCTCGAGTCACCGTTGGCCATTCTCCGCGCCGCTTCGACGGGCCAGACACTCGTAATTAGTTATTGGCTTTAATACAACGGACTGACGTTTACGCCCACGCTGTATAACATCTATAATAACATTATGCCCGAGCGTGTGCAGCTGACGCAACGTTATTAAGCAAATGTTAATCGAGCATCGTCGCGTCTGGAGCCCGGCGATTAATTCGAAACGTTTGAAGCGCGTCAAGTTGGTGGCGAGAAAGGAGGCAGTTGAGGATAGGACGAAGGAGGAAGAATGCGAAGCTTTCTGATTATTCTTCTTGTTTCCGCATGATAATTTAAATAATATCCTCCTTTTGCTTTAACTTCCTGATGGCAAATGCAAAATTTAATTCCTCGAATTCTGCTTAGTTGGATATGAATGGTGTTTGTTCCTACTAAGAGCATCTTACAGCCCGGAAGTAGGAGATGAAATTAAACACTCCCTGGTTTTAATGCAAGTCAACAGTAAACGTCCCCATTGAATTGCAAACATCGTTCGGGCGAGACGAGTATTTAACGAAATTCATGGCCCATTATTTCGCATGTATCGAAGGCAGCGTAAACGACTTGGCCGAAAAAAGTGTAAAACACGACAGTCATAGTGTATCGAGCCGCTTCAAAGCGATTTACGACCACGGTAAATTGTGGTCCACTAAATCGCGGTTTATCAATATACATACATGCAGAGGCATAGATAGAATCGAACCATCGTTGCTCTGGCTGTTACGAATATGTAACAATGCTTTAGGGCAATTGAACACGGTATTTACATAAACAATTAACATTCACGTGTACTAGAATATCGTTACGTGGAATATTCTCGAATTAATCGACAAGTGCCTTTCATATAATATCAAGCTTCCTGTGAAATTTGAAAACTGAAGTATCCCACAGCGTTCCACACGAGAACTAAATAAAAACTGATAAAAAGGTGATCTCCTGAAGGTGCGATTAAACCAAACGAACGAGTACTCGTTTGCCTCCCACTTCGAAAAAATTCAAGTAATGAAATACTGAAAAGTTGCAAGTGAAGATTGCTGTTTACGCTAAATGGGCACGAATTTTGTCGAAAAGAGGGGCAAACGAGCATTCGTTCGTTTGGTCTGAACGCACCTACAACTCGTGAAGAATAAACGTATAGGCTTACAGCATCGACACCCTTTCCTTCAAGAAGCAACGTTGCTATTCATCAGCTTACAGCAATCAATCGAACCTTCACAATTCCATGCCCACTATCGATTTCAGTTGCCGCCAAAGACGAAAAGCAATTAAACCTACGTCCACCTGGGCGAAAGAAATTTAGCTTGCGACAGGGGTGCACCGAGGCACCCGGATTTACACGATCAATGAATTGCAGAGCTGTAAATCGTATGTACGGCGATACAGATGGGGGATATCGGGACTCGATAACGGGCGGCGCGGTTGCGGCCACCGGAAAAGTAATAGTTGCAGATAATTTTATCCTGTCGGCGCGGCCTCGTAATTCCAGGGAATCGCGAAATATCATTGCGCCCCCGGTAGGTTGGTGTAACGTGTTGCCTGTTCGTGCACGGAGGCCCGGCTTAACTGCATCTGCTGCCGCGAAACAAACTGAATACTAATAACCGGCCGCGGCGTACGTAATACGCAGCCATAGTATTACACGATTGAGTGGCGACGGTGCCTACCCGGGGTACGCGTGTGCGTGTGCGTGTGTAACACACCCACCCTCAGCCACCGTTCCACTGGATTCAATATCGAAATAGGTTGCAACAGTGGCCCCCGTGAGCCCGTGACACGTCGATGCTTGCTGCCGAATTAATTTCATATGTAACTACGCACCGTTGTGCCCGTTTAGCGGGGACGTGCCAGAAACCGTACCCTACATTCGTCTGTCGGTCGCGAATGCAGACGAAGGCCTGATGAGGGCCACGCGAATCCTGATGATGTTCCATCTCACTTCTCCGGATAAATACGGAGCTGGTTATTCGCGTAATCTTATAATAATGCCGATTCTGCTACTAGGATTCACTGCTTTATATTCCTTGTGCGCAGACACAGAGATACATACATGTGGATTCGAGAGGTCAATGGATTTTGTCGTGACTTATAGCGTAGCGATATTTCAGCGCGTTTGATTGATGGAATAGTGATTGTTTTGATTTCGATCGACAACTGCGTGAAAAAATACGAACTGTGATTTTTTTTATTTCAGGAGGATGTGGGTTACTGCGGAGGTTGTATAGTAATCTAGTTTAACTGTTATGCGATGATCTAGTTAATGACGTATCGTTCATTTAAATTATCCTTTATACGATAAATTTAGCAGTTACGAGGCGCGCAGCCGATCAAATTAGAAATGGATCATTCTTCATTGACCGAATGGATGCACTTGGTTAATTTAATCACGTTGCGGCGAGATCGATACGCGATACACGTTGTTTAAATTCTGCCGTTGATGTCACCGATTTTACATTTCCGTCGTCATTAAGCAAATATATCGGGCAATTAATTTAACCGAGCAGTTGGTCGAACATCTTTTATTGGTCCCAATTGCTATTTCAATTTTCAGCGGAAATGTTTATAGGAATCCAATGCGTTCCCTTTAGTTGTGTCACTTACCAATTACGAGTCGCGATACTCATTAGTAACTCCCTCGTTAGCAGCCGCTACGGTGAAATCGCTTACCTGCAACAGAAAACGAAAAACTTTCCATTAATGCCAGTCCTCCCGTATCCATGCACGAATTTACGATTACGCGGGCAACGTTTCGCAATTTCAATTCGCGGTGATTGCTATCGTGGCCCCTGTAAATTCATGGCGGTTTAATCGTTGTAACGCAAACACGATATCGACAGCGACCAGATTGACAACGTTCACCATGCGTCTCCCTTACACGGCGACGATGGAAACAGAGTGCAATCTCTCTTCCCTTATATCTCCACCCGTTTGTATTCGACCTAGAATTTGTTAAAACTATACCACTCAATCTCTGAGAAATGCAAACTCCAATTCTACAAGCGACTAAACATTGAGCAGTACCACACCTCCATTTGATTTCTACTTCCATCGTAATTCGAATGCATCATATGTTTAATTACAAAGAAATCCAGAGTGTAGAATATAAAATCGACTCGCACAAGCGTAGTTCCACTTCAAATCTGCAACTAAAGGTTCCCCAAATGTTGTACCAGCGAATTTAAAAAGGAACGTGTGCAAATGATATAATTACCCTTTCAGGAAGGCGGAACGGCAACTGGCGAGGCACGTGTTTTAATTTAAGATGCGGTAAGCTCGTTCTTAGCCGCGGGTGGTCGTTCCAAGTCGATGGGTGGATCGCGCGAGAAGCACGAGCACTCCACTTTCCACGTCCTTCCTGAAGAGAAATTTCTCTTCCGGGGCAACGAGGCGCGCGCGAATCCATCCTATCACGGACGGCCTCGGTCGAATTCCAAATTTATCGCACGGGAAGTCGGCGTGATCGATTCTTGATGGTTTTCGGCGCATCTCCTGCAGTGCTCTCTCGCATACGTGCCGCCACATAAATCCGTTCGCAGCAATTACGGTAAAAGGACGGTTAATAATTGACCGTAGAAGGGAGCGTTCAAATATTTAGATGCTGCAAATATCGCCACTGGGGGCTCGTTCTGTCGATTCCCCCACAGGTTACTACCGACCGGGGGATTTTACCTAGCAAATATTATTCGAAATGAAGGATGCCCGTTAGCAAATTTTTCAACTTGCCGTCTTAATAAATCCTGAGGCTTAAAATCCTTGAATATCTCTGGTCGTTAAAATGTTCCAGCTATCTTGGGAAAGCTGTGTCACCGTTTAAATAAGAAATAACGTTCATGTGATTACTGTACCTCGACCTGTCCCCCGGAATTATGTCAGCGTGCATTAGATATTTCAAAGATGCTTGGCATCCTGTTCGAGACTTCTAGAGACAGTTTCCCAGACTGTCCCAGATTTTACAAATTGGACATTCCTGAAGTCTACTCGGAGCTTAACTACAGAGACTTTCGGAAACCTTCCAGGCGATCGGCACGAGTTTCTTCTTCGAAGCGATTCGATTTGCACGGGCCCTGCAGCGCTGCCTGACCAGCCACGGACATGATCTACTTGCTCCACTTGCACACGCACGCATCTTCCCGTACAATCGGACTTTCTACAGCGTGCATATACACGCGACGCGGGGGAAAACTCATTACACCACCACACCTCGAAGCGACCTTTGAGCTGAGATCTCAATTTCGATAACCCAAAAGTTATGGAAATCGATGCACGTGTCCACCCGCGATACTCGGAACTGTGGCTGACAACATTGATGTCCCAGCAATTGTGACGCATAATATAAACGGTCTAGAGGAAATGCAAGCCAACACAAGTGTCTTCCGAAGCAGAAGACTATAGAGAACGAGCCTGAGTCCTCTCACTGTGGAAGCCCAGCTTTGTTGCGCCCGAGTGCGTCCACTGAAGAACTCACGGTGCCTGCTGCCGGGCAAATGGGATCAGTGGATCACTGTTCGAATAGCGCTGTGGGGTTGGCGAAAGCAAACGAGGGTATTCGGATCGGTACAACAGGCCGAGTCGCAATTACAGCGAGGCAGGATGGAGGGCAGGCCACTCGTGGCGTGGAGTAGCCGGGGTTAAATTGAGTGGCGCGACGCGCGCGCCTTGCGAGGACCGCATAATGCGGCGTGACCCGCTGGGACCTCGCGTGTAAAAGCCATAACTAACCTACAAATATCCCCGAGAAACTTCTGTCCTGACCTCCGTCGACATCCACCGATGCCAGCGGCCGCATTACCATTAAAACCACGGAGGGCGAACGGACCCTGCTCATAGACACTCTGCCCCTCCTGCTCTGCAATCTTCTCACGCAGTTCTGTTGCGCAATGACACTGTGGAGTGTCTCTTTTCCGGATAGATATTTGTACAGGGCGTATAGGCTTATGGAGAAACTAATACTTGCTCGAAACATTACATTTTTTGTTTGTTTTGAGCGTCATTTTGTATTTCTCATTCAAACAATGTATAAAACATATGTAAACGAGTAAGTAAACAAAATAATATTTCAATAACTAAATAAACAAGCAATTTTTTACGAATTTACCACATTTACGGAAAAAGGGCACATAAACCTCTTGCTTGAAACTTATAAATAAAGGCAATTATCATTTTCAAATCATGACTTCTGTTTACAGAACGTTTGAAGGAGGCGGTACTACATCCTTAAAAATGGATTTAATTGCATTAATTTTTATTAAATTATACTATAATGAAAACTTTGAAATCGATTTTCTTGAAATGGCATTTTGGCGTATATGCCATTTTTCCATCGAATGCTTCAATTATCGTAATTTCCAGAACAAATTTCATAATTACAAGCAAATCTCATTATCTGCTGAATAACCGACTCCTCGAATTCTGTGGGGGATGGGCGGGGAACTCCATGTTGGCGGATTTAATCGGTCCGCGCGCTCTAGTGCGGTCGCGTATTTATTTTGTAAATTACAGACCGCCTGTTTTATTAATACCCGGATTTTTATCGTGAGGCGACTTGACGCAGTGAATGGCAAGGGTGTGGCCGTATGTTGCTGTATCGCGGCAGGGAGTTAATAAATGTCCAATAGCTGTAAAGCTTTTCCCTTGTCGCGCATTATTCTCGGCATCGATAAAATACTGCAATGCTTCCGTGGCTCGCGCGATCAAGTGTTGCGTTTCACGCGACATGGGCTATCACTAGATTCGATACGACGAACTTAACGAGACAGATTGGAACACGTAATAATGATAATAATAATAATAATTCGTCTTTATTCACCATAAATTACATAAAAATGTATGATGAATGGGCGAGGTTCAGCATACATGCTGTTTCGCAACCTAACCCCATAGTTTATTATTAGAAATAAAGCTGGTGAAACAACAGAAGAGTAAAAGAAAGAACCAAACAACAGGGGAATTACGGAAAGTGGACGAAAATAAAAGAGCGGGCAGCACATTTAAAAGCAGGGAAAGAGGACAGAGAACGAATTTCCGAAGGAAGAGAATTATAATAGAAACAGGATACATAGGAGAAAGATGCCGTAAATTTGACCGTACGATGTACCGGAATAGCCAGATCACCACCACGCCTAGTAGAAGGTGCAAAAACAGAGTGCAAAGAAGAGTTAATACAAAGTAGTTCACGCAGATAGATCGGTGTCTCAGTTACCAAAGCCTTGTGCCGCTGTCTGACATTGAGCCAGCCAGAGCGAGAAAAAAACGGCGAAATATGGTCAAACTTACGGACATTATAGGAATAACGAAGACACGAATTCTGGATACGTTGGACAATAGACGAGAGACGAGTAGAGAGACAAGGACCATACACGACATCAGCATAGTCAAAAAGAGAAATAACAAGAGACTGACATAGCGAGAGCTTGGTGTGAGTAGACAGAATACATGATGGTTAGAGCACCACTGAGGATCAAGGGTAACACCAAGGATTTTTACAGTAGATTGCATAGTAAGGGATGCAGAGCCCCAGGAAATATCAAAAGAAGACAGCTGCTGACGAAGAGCGGGAGAGCCCACCACTAATAAAGACGATTTAACGGGATTTAATTGCAAACCGTGAGGCGCCGCAGGTCGGCAGCCATATCAAGTTTAGCAGAGGCAGCCCCACCAATGTCAAAATCCTTAACCAGCTGAGTATCATCAGCAAGACAACTGCTCGTCGATCGCGGCTGAATCGGTTGATATTTTAATGGAATATTACTTGAAGTTATTAGGTACGCGTAACTTTTATTGGAATTCATTCAAAGTTTCGCGATTATCGCGAAGTTGGATCCCACCTCGTCGTCGTATCGAAACGCGAAACTTTCCGCCGCGTATATCTCGACCAAACAGAACGAAAATTCTGTCGGAAGTTAAATGAAGAAACATCGGAATTCCAGAGAGCGCAGAATTCCTTCCGCGGGTCGTTCGAAATTTTTCACGGGCGAAAATTTTCCACGGCTCCGAGCAATTCCGCTGAGCGGTATTTAAATTCAAAAATAACAGAGATTTTAAACGGTTGATAATGACGGTACTTCGGGCAAACTATTCCAATAGCTTCCCTACTAAAAATTCAAAACACCGCTGTAATTGGACGTGCGGTGTAATGAGTTTTACGCGAAATACGCGGTCTTGTTAATTCTCACATTTTTTTGTGCAATAAGAGATATACCAAACGGCGAGTGTAATTTTTATGAGCACACTTCAACAAGTACCTTGCCGTGCTGTTTGCATAACGTTTGCATTCGCTTTATCGCTAGGGAATTCAAACGATGCGATGAAACATACGATTGAGGCAATTACATCTACCTTTCACGCTCCTTTCCCTTATAAAGAGAATTTTCTGTTAGGGAAATGCGTGCTCAGAATTTTCCTAAGTTTCTGCGACTAACGATACCAGACACTGCAAGCTTCCAAAGTTCTTTAATCTTTGTGTGGGTTACGCGTCATCAATCACTTCGCAACCAACGATCAAAGGGGAACCTCCGATCAACGGTAGCCAAAACCTACCACAGTGTGCCGCGTCTTCGTATCCGTTAATCACGCCCGGAGAATGGCTCCTGCTTTGCATGCAAACCGAATTTTGTGTCGGGCTGTCGAACGATTGGTAGGGTTTCCTTTGATTCATGCTTCGCTATCGTTCAGTACGCATGCACACACGTCGATCGCGTCACGTACGAATTCCATAAAATCCACGTATTCAATGATTTTCTCTCGAACGAAGGATGGAAGCTAACAGTCGGTTTCCTTGACAATTTGTAGCCAGAACGTTGAGATTACAAATACACCACGAGAGCCCGTTTTCGGGCTGAGTACAAACAGAACTCGATCATCTAGAGAGCAGTCGAGCTTGGAGGAGATAGAGCTCGGAACTATATTCCTATTACATCGTCGACGTTTCAGCAATTGCTATCGAAACAGCCATGCGGCGACATTGCCAGTTAACTCGATTAGCTGTGTAGATTGGCACCACATTCGATTGTTATACCGAGGAAGATTCTGTCGATGGTGCAGAGAACCGCATTAATACAGCAGGCGTTCGTTGCTCCAGAAATTCCCGGACTTTTGACAGAGAAGAGGAGTATAAAATAAATTAACAACGTGGCAAGATGAGATTGGACATGTAAAGGTGTGAAATGCCAAGGATCGTTCACTTTCAATTGACGCACGTGTAATTAAAATGGATTCCAAAAGAACGCGGCAGCAACCGTGCCAACGAGCAGTGAAAGACCCAAAAATCTTGTGGCTCCTTGGCCTGAATTTGAAAAATTTCGGCCACCGTGGCAGATTCGACAAGAAACGGCGCCCACTTCCGGCCGTACACCTCGCAGGCAACGTTCTCCATTAGGGGCGAGTATAAATTCGTCCCGTAATTACGAAGAAATCTTCCTGCTCTCTTCCGGGCACCGAGTTCCCGATGTTTCATGGAACTCCGACAGAAGCTGGGCACGTTCTCCTTCGCCGTGTAATTTATGGCCACGAGATTGCAGCTCCGTAATACGGTAACGGTAAAAGGACAAAGGCCTCCGGTTCGGTGGCATCATTAACGTCTGGTAGGATATTCGGCGGTCGTTTCGCCGGTTTCGCGTTGCGTCGGTTTTATCTAGCTTGGCTATTGTGTAATTCGAGTGTAAACCGATGGGAAACGACCATGCCGCGAGGTTTACGTGGACGTAATGCGAGCTACTACGAAACTCCTTGCGAACCTTCCCGGTGAAACGAAGAAGCACTGTCGAATGAAATATTTTCGCTTGAATGTTCGGTTGTGGGAGGAAGCTACTCTTAAGGCGTTATAGTTGCGGTATGGTAGGTAGGAAAACTGCAGCGAACAATCTAGACCGCTACAGAGTCCCGATGCAATTATCGTAATAAGAAAAGTATAATTATTCCGCAGCCCGAAGTGTTCTGAAAACAGAGGTAATCGAATCAGAAACTTCTATATGGCGTGTCCGTAAACAGCAGGCTTCTACTTGCTTTTCCTTGGGAACGAATGCCTTGAGGAGAAAATTCTCCTCCAAATTCTGGATTCATTTCGCCCCGAGAAATAATCTTCTTTTTGGTGGTACCGCGAATAACGGCACTGTAGATTATAAAGGTGGTGACAACGTCGACGACCGTGCAAGAGCGCGATATAAGCGCCCGTAGAAATTCCGACCGTGCACGTAAGCCGATTTAGCTGGCCCCTGGCTCGGGAAACGCGATGAGAAAATTAATTTCCAAAATCGACACTGCGAAGCGAAATTCCACCACCCCATTACCGGTCGGCTCGTTCTCCTTTTTCATCGTTAATGCGAGAACTGATCATCGAAATTGTTTCGACACGGAATGCCACGGTAAAAGATACTGCTCTCATTCGAGCTCGCCAGTTAAACGTTTCGTGGGTTTGCAAGCGAAATGAAATGAAATTATCATGATAAAGGTAACTCGTTTTTAAGTGATCATTTTAGTTAATAGAAAATGCTTTGAGTACGAAGAAAGGTGATGGCTCACTCTGAAACCCTACTGGCTGTTTTCGAAACACGTATCAGCAGAGTAGTCGAACGCCAGCCCGAGCTACAGACACCAATGGCAAATTCCTAACAGGGAAGATCGCGGAAATTGCAACGTCGTTAGCGGAGAGGGGAAGCGGTACAGACCGAAGGTAGGTAACGCTCTCGGAATCAAGCGAGTTAACCCGATTCGCATCAGTGTCTTTCAGCACGTAGCCTAGATCCGCCGAAACGTTCGATCCGCTATTAAGATACCCGGTAAGATAGCAGAAATCCCGATTTGTGTACAATCGATAGCGGGAGGGGCAGAGTGGCGAAATTAGCGAGACAATTTAGATGGGCAATCAAGATAGCTGTATCCTTGCGTGGGGAGCTTACGGAACGGCGGATAGATTTCAACTGGCCAGGGGAACGGCGAAATGAAGCCGTGGTACCTTGACCTCGTTCCTGTTTTTTTTTTTTGCTCGTCGCGTGTACCCAACATTGTTCACGAAACGCTGTGACGATTTTTCATATACCACCGCAACGCTGAAACGATAGACGGGATTTCGCGCCCACGATTTCTGGCCTGCTGGTTTACGAGCCCGATCAGATAACGCCGTTAGGAGCGCTGGCACGAACTTTCTCCGTTTTATCGCTGCGCCAGGCGTTAAAAACTCTATGCCAAGGGAGAGGCAGTGGACATTCAGGGGGCGACGTCGCCTACGCAAGGGCATCGGAAGCTAAATAGGACCATCCATGCTCCATCCTCGGAAGCTGGGGGCCATCCATGCTCCATCCTCGGAAGCTAGGGCGAGCTAAGGGGATAGTCCGCGATTTACATCAGCCTCCGCTGTAGAACGAGGAAAGTGGCAGGAAATCGACGCTTCCTTCTGGAAAGAATGGCCACCGTTTTTCGATGGACCGGTGAAATCTGTTCGTGAGTGGAACAGATTTGAATGACGTTACGAGGCCCCCTTTGTCGATGCCAGCCCTTGCGGTGATTCGTTTTCTGAATAGTCAGAGCGATTGATTTCTGCGCAGAAAGAGACTAAACATGCTGATAATTCAATCTGATTGTTCCCTGATTTTAATCGGCGAAAGGCGAGATTCGTTTGTCAAGTAAAAGGCTGTATTTAATTTCAGAGACCGTGAAATTTTTTGCTGCCCGACGATGCGACAAGCTTGCAATTATAAAGCAACAGGCGACATGTCCATTCAGCGAAGTCTTTACATTCGGGTGGACAACATTTTCTGTGAATATCGGTGTCCAATTAAAACGAAACGGTCGGTATAAAAGAGATTCAAAGGGGGTATTAAAAATGCTTGTTCCTGAACTGCTGGAACGGATCGGGGAGGGTCGACTACCCAGCGAAGGTAGACAAGCATTATGCTAGTATAAAACCGACGGCCGCAGCATACTGCTAGCACATGGCGCACCCTACAAACATTTGTCAGCGCTTCCTCTCGCTCGAGGCATTACGTCGAACGTTTAGTCTGCCTGTGTTTCCCCGGAAGAGCAGAGTTTATCACACCTGCGGTTACTTTTTCGCCGTGCTGAAAACTCCGCGCCCCACAGCAACCACGGTCAAATAACTAGGCGTTTCATTAAACCGGAAAAGGACTAATCTTCTCTCCTTCGAGTTCAACAATTCTCGATCTGTTCGAGTTACTTTTATTCGATGGTAAACCGATCTTTCCACGCGAAAGACCATAACTCTTCTAGATCCCTTTTTATCGGACCCAATCCCATCATTTCTATATCAGTAGAAAAATACCGCGTCCTCAAACATACATTGCAATCGATGGAACAAATGTAGGCGCATCAGGAATCGATGAAATTCAGAAAAAGTGCGAGTCAAGGATGTGAAACGATTGGGTAACGTGTTTCCATCGCGGTTCCCTTTTCTCCACAAAATAGACAGCCACTGCGCTAATGAATGGATGCGTCAGTGTTAAAAGAGTGCTTTCGACGTAGCAAAGAAATCGGGGCTTCTTTTGTTTCTGCCATGAATAGGTGCATCTAGAACGTTCGATACCTTCCTTTAGACTTTAGATGTTCAAACAGGTCTCTGCTTCTCGTTTTCCCTGTTCTTGGCGAAGCGATCCTTCTTCTTAAATTAATTCCCCTCTGCCTGCTCCCTTTCATGCCAGTCCATTGTAACTCGTTATGACGTTCCTTCTATAACCCGTGTCCGCTTGAAATTAATAAATTTTCGTCCCCCGTTGCGCGTGTTCATTGTACGCCTTATCGCCAGGCGGGGATTCATTTATCCCATGGAAATCTCATTGTCATTCTCGCGCATGGGAGGATGCAAACGAGATTGCGCGACAAACACCAGTACCGATGGCGATCGCCGCACAGCTAACCCCCACGGTTTATATAATTCATTCGTATATTTGAGCGCCCCATACAAGCGTTTACGATACCGGACATGTTGCGCGTAATGGATGCAGGTAAAAGGGCCATTGAATGGATACAATTAATTAAATGGCAGGATTGCGTGTATCGACCCAGCGCCGAGAATGGCGGCGCGGGTTCTTGAACAATAGACTTCTTGAAAATTAATCGCCCCTGCTACTGAACGGCGAAATTGACGATACCGAAGCATTGCGAAGTCAGTGAATTATTATCGCTACAGTAAACGCTCTTTTGTCAAATAACAATGAGCTTTTCGTGCATAGAATTATCTCGAATTATATTAGGTCATGTGCAAAAGTTCGTTCGCTCACTGCTTGGCGATGCTAGATGTACGGAATAGTCTTCATTTACTATAGCGTCTAACAATACTAAATAAATAAATAAATAAATGACTACTTGTACTTTTGCTAGAAAAGTGGCAAGGAAAATACTTTGATTAAAAGAAGCACGTAATATATGTTTACTTTTAATAGTCTTCGGTTTGATAAAGCGAAAGAATAATACACACGTCACTGAAATCTTAGAACTCAATTCCTCGATACATCGAACGCCAGAATATGGCATCGGCTGCTGGAGTCCCAAAGGTTACAGCTTTGAGGTTTCGAAACAAGAGGTTCGGCATTTTTTGAGGAACTAAGGTTTCCAGACCTCTTGTTCCAAAACCTCAAAGCGGTAAACTTTGGGACTCCCGCAGCTTTTAGCACCTACATAGACCTGAAGTACCTCTGTGCTTCACGTGCCCTAAAACCACAGCACTCCCTGTTACAATCCACAGTGTAACAGTCCCTTTCTGCTTCAGCAATATTACAAACAGAAAATCGGTAACAGCGAACCAACGAATTTAAATTTTCATCGTTCCCCGTCAGTTTCCAATAACATAGAACGCGAAAAGGAGCCGGTTCGTAAACACGTCCGATTTGCAAGATGGAATTCGAACAACACGTTTCAGGTCACAGCTTCCCAAGTTCTCGAGCGAGCGAAACCCACCCCGGCTGCTCGCGCGACAATAACCGAACGTATGCGTGTCACCAGACGCAGCGACACGTCCGAATATGATCGAAGACGCGGCAGGAAAAACGAAAATACAACCTTCGTGCCCGACAGAGCGTGTTGGAAAACACGCTAGCACGGTGTACTTCAATGCCCTGTTGCTGGCGACGCTTTACGACGCGCGTGTAGGAGTGTTTGTCGAATATGAACTGCACTATGCGTCCTCTGCGCCCATAAAACCTCGCGACAGTCAGGGGTCTAGTATTTCACCGTTCTCACGGTTCGATAGCTCGCTCGCCATCCGCCGTGCGCTTTATTTCGCCCTGATACATACAGTACAGCGGACGAGGCATCGTTGGGCCCATTTCTCAGATAGAAAATGTTGCTGGCTCGCCGGCAACAAGCTCGTTAAAGTAAACAACCCGCGCGGCCAGGTTCGGTAATTGAATCAGCTGACAGATTTTTCCTCCCACGCGCCGAACGATATCTCGCGGCTGTGTACGGGGGCGCGGTGGTCTTTTTTTCTTCAGGAACGCTCTGGCAATTACGAAGGGAAACGTTGATCTAGGAAAGCGACGACACGGTGCTTGGCGTCGCGCGCCATTGATTCTAATGTTGATCAAACATGAATGTTCTAGAGCTAGTCTGGCCATTCGTATGTTTTCATCCCTTTGGGGAGTCTGAATAATTTCAAACGGTACTCCTGCTGGGTTACGTAACGAATAAACTGTACGAGCCACGTTGGGCTGCTTTGTGGTCTTTACATTGGTCAAATATTGAGGAAGTAACACACTGCGTCGCCACTCTGTGATGTTGCATGTCACTGTAGTGTTTTTCGGTGGATTTTTTGTTGAACAGGTTTGATTGCTAGTTAGTTCAGAGAGGGCAGCAAAGTGGTGTACAGGGAATTAAAAGCGATTCGTGGACGGAACCCGCGAGATAGATTCTTATTTTTGGCTATTCAAGGGGAAGTTGGTCTGGCTGCTAATTACAAGCGTCCGACACAGCAGGGACAAATATTTTCGCCCGCAAACGAGATCGCTGAACTGCAATCCGAGTTGCATCGCCGTCGACGCCTGTGTGCGAAACATTCTCGTGGGCGTGCACATCGCGCACGCAATCACTGGTCTTTTCTTGTTTGGCCGCGTCGAAAGCCCTATCGATTCGCCGCTAATTCGATATTCGCGTTCACTGATCGCCCAACACAACGCCAGAACTGCATCACCGGCAGGCGCGCTGCCAGTTACTGTTTCCTCAATGGAAAAGTTTGGCTGTTTGGTGCGCATCAAGTGCAACTGCTGTACTCTCACGTGGACTTATTACCCCGCATTCGCCAGAGTAACCTGGAGGAAGAATATGGGACACTGTGAAGAATTTACGGAATAAGAACAGATTTCCTTTAGCGACAACGAGTCGCCGATGCTAAGAACGTAGGTAGTACGTAAGTTCTGGGAACAAGTTTCGTTTGCTGTCAGCGTATCGACCAACTGCAGCAGTGTCTTGCGAATTATGTACGCTGATTAAAATTTCCTAAACTTGCCAGACAGCAGTTTAAACATTAAATTCGTCGCATCCGGTTACGTGGGCTAAATAATTCTAATTTACGTTCCATGACGTCAATGTTCAATCCTATAAGTGGTTGAACGTGTTAGAGTCAGGAGAGCGTGCCTTCTATGCGTCGAAAGTAATCCCCTCTTCGGATGAAAATCCCTTTTCCAAACAATCCTCTTTCGCCACCTCTCATTTCTCAATATTCGTGAATCACGCTCCCTCCCGTATTTCTTCCCAAGCACAGCCAAGAGAAGCCAGAAACGGAATGCTCGCATTCCCGTGAATGTGGGAACGCTCCAACCATTTCCAGCTCTCTCCCAAATGGCGCCATTCTTACACAGGATGCGTGGATAATGGCCAGCCGTAGGTATAATAACGCGAAAAGTTGCTTAACGCCGGCAAGTTCTTTAAGTCCACCGCAGTGTAGCGCGGCAATGCGGGGCAATTAAAAACTTCCCTGTTAATTTCGTAACACCGCGACAGAGGCCGAGGGGCGCAGGGATACACGCGTCGGTGAATGGGCCGTGTTTGTGTCGGAGCAATTGCAGCGGAGAATCAGGCTGTACGTCATTGACGGATGCGCACAATCGGACGTAGCAGTTGTCTCTTCCTATCTGATGCCCTTTGACGCAGCAGGCATGGATGCAACCGTCTGATAAAGTTGTTTATTACAGATTTGGCTAGGGTCGAGCCACGATCCCGTGCACAAGCTAATCCTGGACACTCTGCAACGACGGGGAATTCGTTCGGTCTGAAAATTGCTGTGCTACTGGAAAGAGTCATCTGGATTCTTCTTGGCTCGACGTTTCTTCCCCGTGCAAGATATCGTGCATTATCAAACAGCAATTTATCTTGCGATATAAGGTACCAAAGAGAGTCGAAGTGGGAGAGCGTGTGATAGTCTTTCAGTGAGCCATAAACAATACTGTATTATTCGTACTACTTTTCGCTCGTGCATTGATAACTCCGAACATTCATACCTTTCTCGGCGGAATCGAAATGAAACGTTCATTCTCACAGTATCTACTGAAATATTACAATTTCTAGGCGACTATCTTGCACAGAAATCCCATGGATCCCGTTATCCAAACCGACCGGAGAGTAACGGCCACGGTATACGCGATCGCGTCGCATGCAAAACATCCGGTGTGCATTAACATACTTCAACTACGTAATCGGAGAAAAAGTTCGAAATTCAGGCCGCGTCTCGCTCGGCACGAATTCAATAATCTCCGACATAATCTGACCGCTGTGCCGTAGTAATATTAATACGAAAGATAGGGTAGCAATGGTTGCAACAATTGTAACAGCGGCACGAAATGTCATGGCGGCGTTGCCACGTCCGTCCTAGAAATTTTATTAACCCCACCAAATCCCGTTAAACTTGCCCGAAACTAAAGCGCGTCGAACCAGTTCATACCGCACGGACATCCGTGAAATCGGACTCGGAGTTTTAATGGGTTTAATCAGTGTACAGCCGTGGCCGTGGCTTAATCACACCCGTAAATCAACGTGTCGCCGGAAGTCGGGGATCGTTCGCCAACTCGTGAATCCCGGGGCTCGTTCCACGAACGCATTCGAATACTTCGCGATACTTTTTCTATTACCGTTATTGCCGTGATCCGTATCGCCCCGAGTTTCCCTGGCCATAGCCGAGCGCCCGAAGGACGCTGCGAGAGATGTGGATAGAACGATGGAACGTTGAAAACGCGAAGCTGCCGCGCTTCCTCCACTTTCTGCTTCCAAACACATTTAAGGCCGCGCAAGTTAGCGAGAACACATCGATCTCGATGTCTCCAGCAGCCGGGAAAAAGGGAGACGCGGAAGCTCCCATCGTTCTTGCTTCAATTAAAAGAAGTTCACGTTTTCCAGATAGTTAAGCAATTTCGCAGTAACGACCCATGACAGGGGGCAGATTCTTGTCGCTACTTCGATCGATCAAAATCGCGGGAGCACGTTCCACGCGCGAGCTTGGAAATCGCGTTTGCTTAAATCGATGCTTAAGCAACGTGCCTTAATGATCCAAACGAAGCGAAGTCGAACTGTTTATTTACGGAGAATTGTCCAGTGGCTCTTTGATCAGTGAATTCCGTTAGTATTCTCGCGAACGGAGGCGCACGGTGGTTGGTAACGAGTTTGAGAAGAGCGTCGTTCGGGGCGCTCGTTCGAGATCGAGGCGATTCGGTAACGGGCGCTTCGCGTTTCATAAAGTTCAACGGAGCCATCCCGTGGAACGACGAAGACGATCGACCCCGTACATACAAACGGCTCGAGAGCGATTATTTACTATCGATTTGCTTTTACGCGGCGTGGCTCGTAAAAGGAAACGCTGTTGTTACAAAGGCGGCGCGACAACGGGCACGGTTTATTTCGAACGAGTGGTCGTGCTTAAAAGGCACACCTGCGACGTTCACCCATTCACAGGGTGCTCAGGGAGGGATGATGGCGGGTGTAGGTGTGAGTTCCGTGCATGGGAACGAGAAAATGAATTCGTACATGACTGAAATAATGGTATATATATAAAGGTACGCTGGAATTTGTGTAGATTGACAAGTATGTATTTACATACAAATTCTAATGAATCTCCCTTTGTCCTTCGATTATGAAATCATTCAGTCCCTACTACTCTCGCTCTCCTTGATCCGAATCTCTAGGATACTCCC
This sequence comes from Andrena dorsata, assembly GCA_929108735.1. Classification (NCBI taxonomy): domain Eukaryota; kingdom Metazoa; phylum Arthropoda; class Insecta; order Hymenoptera; family Andrenidae; genus Andrena; species Andrena dorsata. The sequence continues at coordinate 75,227,027 of OV815488.1, read as the reverse complement.
CCAAATGAACTTTGCATCGAAGTCGTCCATATGTGGATATTCCCCCGTGATAGCGCCCGTGAACTTCCCTTAGTCACCGACGCGTGCAATTCCATTCAGATCCCCATCGCGGGACGTCTGAAAAGGCCGAGACCTCTCGCCGTCAGGAAGCCCGCGTCTGCTTTGAAAGAGAATAGTTGGAGAAATTCGACTGTGCCCGTTCACCCATAACGGATTCGGGTGAAAGTGGAACGTAGGCGTTAGCGGATCGCGGGAGGTGCGTTTAATTTGGTAAATGCAGCCCGGCGACACTGGCTGGATTCAATTAAATCGGATGGGGTTAAACTGGGCCCCGGCCAGTGATTACAACCGTCCCTTTTCATCCTTTAACATGATCCGTCCCCTTTCAGGCAGGATCGCTAGCAACAGCACGGTCAGCCGCTGGTGCTCCGATGCCCTAAAGTTTTAATGCCCGAATCAGTGAGCGCAAGTTTAATAGGCGGGCTGAGCTACTCGGCCGGCCATTGCGCTTTATAGCGTAACCAAGGGCCTTTGAGAACGTTGCACGTGTTTATGTACGCTCGCCAGCCGTTCCGTAAATGATTTATCGACCAGAAACAAAGAGTATTAATGTTGGATAGACCCGAAGCGTCCGCTGGGATCTTGTTAATTTAAAGTGGACGTCGAAGGAGGTGTGCTCGTCTTAGATGGAAGGAAGGACGGTGATCGGGATAGATTACCATTGGTAGAAAGAGAAAATTCTTCGGTAGGAAGCCAGCAGGGTGTAGAGAAACTCGGCCGCGTATTTGAGGAATATGCTTTGTATTCTCCCCAGCGGCTTGTAACGCACGGCTCTCCGCGAAAATTGGAGAATTATTGGAGAATTAATGGGAGGAAGTTGCTGCTGTGATAAATGACGCGACGCGAGGGATAGCCTCTAATTTTCCCTGGGAATCGTTTATTACGCCCCGTTTGGGAGTAGCTCTTCTTAAGTTTCTTATAAGCAGCTGTCACTGTTCATTCGCGCTGCTCACTTGCTTCCCACGGCCATCGTGGAAAGGAATGACTCGCACGAGACACTGCGATGAAGACTTTTTCTGGTTAATACTGCTATGACAGTGGCGTATTGGCTCCTTATGCCTGAATTATTTAAATTGGTCTTTCGGTTAATTCCACTTATACTCCTACATTACACACACCGCAGACACCACGCCTACACCAACAATTCCCTTAGACTCCATGTGTCTCTCGTCGCAGATTATCCTCTTTTGCTCGCGGCACACGTTGCTCGACAATAATCCTCCCTCTAACAAGAATATCCGTTCAGCAGCGTTCGTCATGAAAAAAACATCGTTCCAAAATAACTACACCCCGGCAACCGTTTCAAGGCTAACGATCAAAGGAAAAACGTCGAGATAATTCTCCCCGGGCAAACAGCCCCGCCGTTATCTGTTAGCAATTATCAGGCTGATAATCAAGACGGGCCGTGAAAGCAGGTGATCGCGTTTCGTGTCCAGTGCAAAGCGGGTTACGAGGCTTCGCGGGAGCCTTCTGCTGAACAATGGCTGGGAGCCGAGCGCTGCATTTTAATTACAAGGGACGGCGTTCGCTTACGATGATTAGTACGTTTAGTTTCTGAGACGTGGTAATACGTATGGCGCCGGTATTCAACGACCAGCAACGATCCCTTCGCCGACGTAATAAGCTTTCGGGGCTCGATGGAAGTGGGCGGGACGGTGTTAATTGCGACGACGATCGCACTTAGCGAACGCGTAAACACGGACGGTTCAATATCTGGCTTGAAAATCTTCGTGTGATTCAATAATTCGAGGGTTCGAGTCGCTATTGGTATCCGAAAGCAAAACTTTTGACAGGCAAATTTTGACAGTCTTGGATGTATTACAGGTATACCTATGGGGAAATGAATTGGGGCTATGTTGAGGCAAGCGTCGTTCTCGAAAGCTCTCAATTCATTCAGGATCATCGATATTTTTAACTCTTTCACGCTGCTCAAAACCTTCTTTACCTACGCGTCTTGAACTAACGGGGATGTCATCTAATGACACAGATACGCGGCGATCGATGAAAGTGTAATCCACACGCGCCGCTAGCCGTTGATAACGAAACAATTTATTCTGGGCTGTACGGAAGGTGATACGACTTCGTACCTAATTCGTTTATTTATCGTTCAATGGGTTTTTCGGCATATCCGTGCGCGGAATAATTCTGTATAAAATGAATGAGGTCCGAAAGCAATGAAGAGCTGGAAAATACAGTGGTGGATAGCGAGCAGGCTCGGAAAAGCCCCGGGCCGGTTTCCGACGACCAATTTTCCACGGACGCGCAACCGTGCCTCTCTCCTGTTACAGAGTAAACTAGGGAAACATCGGAAATTTTCGTTCCGCGTATTTTTTTCTAATATTTCGGGGCAAAACTGGGCGCGAATTTACGATTTCTTTTTTCGCAGCGCCGGTGGTCAATGGGGGTTGTTTCTACGCGATACACCTGGCCTTGTTTAGGTTTCTCGTGAAAGGGAATTCGATGTTCGTAATGGTGAAATATATCTGTCAGCGTTTCGTTCTTTCGAGCGAAACCGATACGTTTGCGTTTCATAGATAGATCAAACTGTTGGACATATTGGTGTTATATGAGGAGTGATTTTTCCAAGGGGCATACTTTAATTTTTAACCTCGACGCAAGTTTTGATAACATCCCCTTAATAATATAAAATTACACCCCCCAGTGGCACAAAACACTACAAAATAAGTTTAATTCATTTTTGAGAAATTGTAGTGAAATTGTACCGCTATTTTTATGCGACGTATGTACTTTGTGAAATAAATATGTGTACGGATTCGAGTAGGTCGTTCCACGCGTTGGCCTGTTCTACTGTCGACTTGCACGTACCTATATGTAGGAGGGAGGAGTATTATCATGGTCCAGTTACACATTTGACATCGGTACCAACTGATCCCGGCTTTGTAACGCTAATTGGAAACGGCGCTTTGATACACATTCGGGCGACATAACGGTTTAACAGAGATCGGTGAGTAGTCGTGTCGCATTATTGATGCGCTGACCCATGGTTCTAATAAGCTGACGCTTATTGCAAGACACGTGCAAAATCGATAACTTAATAACCCAGTACCCGGGCACGGCGGTTCAAGGCGGTGTTAAGCCGTCAACACCCCCGCCTTCGATATAATGAAACGACTGTCACTCATTCATCCCCTATGCTTCGTGGGAAATGAAGGAACGGAGGAGAGTACAAGCGTGGATCCTTCGTTTACTAATCAACTACTGTTTGTGACATGAATGAGCAAGATTCAGTCTTAACTCAAAATCAGATAGGGGAGAGCTGCTATAAAAGGGACACTTTTGTTTAGCGTCTAATTTTGGCAATGTCATTATAGGTATTTAAAAAACAAGTTACTTTATTTCCCTTCGATAAAAGTACATTACAAACTCATAAATTGTAATAGAAAATAACAAAATCTTCAATTTTCAAATAAGTAGGAAATGTCCCCTTTACGACTAGGTGGTTTTAAAAATAAATTTATTAAGTATTACAATTAGAATTGTGAATCTTAATGATACAAAACAATGGAATCTAGGAAAAAATTAACTCTTTGCACTATAAATCATCAATATTTTTTACTATCTTCATAGAGTGTGACATTAATGATAGCTTTAACAGCTTTTTTCGTTATGAAGCAATATTTTTTTATAAAATTTATGTCTTACAAAGTAAGTTCAACATAGGAATACCCACGAGTGGTAAATATAAGTACGTACTTAACAAATTTATAAAACACTTAAATAATAAAATAGTTTAGAATTAAATTCTACTTGCAGAGTCAGTGACACGGGACCGTCGTGACACTAGTTTTGATATAAACAGGAAAATAACTTAGACGTGTAATGTGTTTAGAATTTAGAATTTTGGCAATTCGATTTGTCCCATTTAAAACCTGTCCCCTTTATAGCCCCTCTCCCCTACATAGAAATTAACGTCTCAGACTCCTTTCGAATCTAAGCAAAAACAGCTCCGGGTACTATTCTATTTATGTAGGATGAGTTCGTGTCAAGGAATCGATAGAAGACTTCAAACATTCTACGATACGGGGCCAAAACTGTGTATCACCGTTAACTGGGGGGGGGGGGGAGAGAAAGAGAGAGGAACAACACCTCTCAAAGGAAGCCACTATCGGTTTCCCTGACGCACTTGCGCCTTGGTATATAAGATCACTGGCGTAACAGGCAATTTTGAATGATATTGATGCTGATACAGGTTCGCGCATTGGGGAGATCGCGCAGCTTTGCCGTGTCACGGCGTGATTCCGCGTTATGAAACGCTGCTGCGCCCACTCACGTCGCCATATTATGCACACATGACACGGGAGCGCGGTGTGCACAACACGGTGTCCTATTCCTCGCGCACACGACAATGGGCGCATGCGATCCCCGTAATGAAATATGACGAGCATAGAACAAGCGCAGAACGAGCATGCCTCGTTTCAGCGGTGTTTATATTCTAGTTGCCGCTGAAACAGGGGCAAAACGATTTGCTTTATTATGCCTTCCATCATCGGTTGCAGGAAACGAACCGCTGCACCGCTGTCGCGTTGTTCTCCTTCCAATGTATCGATTCACCCTGGATCTGCGCCTCTACCGGCTGCCGATTCTGACTAGTTAACCCATACATTTCTCGTAGCCTGATAAAATAATACTCATTGACCCACGAACCCTATCTACTTCATCGTCCCAATAAAGAGCAGGGCCAGCGGGCATTTATCAACCGAACTTCGGGCCACTTCCGTTCGACGAGCGAGAAAACGAAAAGACATGCGGATCGGTCGTACGGGGCACGCGCTAACAGCGAACGAAATGTGCCGTGACTGATGAGAATTGGAGCGGCACGCGTTGCGGCACATTTGCAGCGGCCGAACTCGATTAGCCAGCGACACACTGATCCGTATCTTGCTACGAGGAAATGTCTAGGCCGGGATCGTTCCCAAAAACGAGGGCGTAAATTGCAACGAGTTTCGTTTCACGTGGCGAGGAGCAGGCCCCCCGTTCCCCGCGCGGAGTCGGCGCGAAGGCACGAGCACGGCTAGGACCTCATGGAAAAACGATTAGGACCCTTGGCGTGAGCTTTATCGCGCCGCGCGATTTACTGCCGACCGTTGGCCAGATAGGGGGTGAGCTCGGCAACCCTGGGAAACGAGCACGACTCCTCCTTTAAGCGGACGTTCAACCACCACCCTCCCCCGTCGAGGCTCTTTCATCCGTGACCACCGAGCGGAACTGTCTTCGACGTACAATCCAGGAAGGAAGAATTTTTAGGAACGACCCGGGGCTCGGGGAGAAGGGCTTCATGAAATAGGCGACACGACGAACCGTTCGGGGATTTGAAGACACCGGCGCTTTGGTCCCTTTGGGACTTGAGTCGGCGTTCACCCAGATGAAAAATTGATCGCGCTCCTTTCTTAAGCTCGTCCGCAAGCATTTGAAAGCCTGGCGATTAAAATTAACTCTGACATTGAGAGTGTGTAGTTGCAATGTTGATAGCAACAGTAGTATCTAGAGAAGAAGGTGTAATTGTTATGTGAGAAATTGAAGCCTCCCTCCAAACCGTACAGCATTTCCATCTCCTCGCTTTACAAACAATAATAACGCGGCAGACTATCCCAGAGAAATTGCAGAATAAATTCGCCCGAAGGGATTCAGTTAATAAATCGTAGGTTGTTCTACGCCAGTCTACGTTGGAGCTGCGTTGAAGATGCGCTGACTGAAATGGGGTGTACAGATACTTTAAGGAATTGAGGTTGCAACCCTTATGATTCGGAAAAGCGGCCACGGCCCATCGCCGAGCAAGCAAAAGTGCAGCGAACTTACGTTACGAGGGTACGAGAAGCATTCTACAAGCCGGTCAAGCGGCAGGGTCTTGAATCTTCAGGAAATCCACCAGGCTCCACAGGAAGCGGAATTTGGAAAATCTGAAGAGTCTATGAGAAGATGGTATTGAAAGCTTAGTGGATGAGATCTTATTCAGCTTCTTCCAGAAATGTGGCATCCATTTAATGTGGCACGACTCTGTGAAACTAGGTATGTATCACATTGCATCCCGCTTGATTCGCTCACCACAGCCATCTGATAGAGACTAAGAAAATAGTATTCCATCTCTTTCCAGTGCTGAATTAACCAGTGAGCACAATAAACACGTGCTTAGGGCATCCAGAGAAAGCGGAGCACCATAGACACTTTCTGAATTTTAAAATCTAACTTTTGTTAGAAACACTTTTTAGTTAAATTATCGGAGTTGCCTAAGAAATCGTACATTGCGTGGAAGTGATCACTCAAAATATTTTAAGTACTTAAACCCTCTAAAGGTCTGAATTCGGCCCTGTCTCTATCAGCAGAGAAGTCATATCAGCATCGAATCCTTCCTCGTCGGCCCGTTGCTAAATAAAAGAATTCTCCGCTCCCTGATCTGGAATTTCGTAAGGCAAACGACGTTCCATCACGAAGCTGCTTAAAAGTTCGGGAATGGCGACGGAGCTCGTAAGGATGCAGCAGTTCGAAAGTGAATCTATTCGCTGTACGTAGAGGAAGGCGAAACGACCCAGGCCAGGGATAATGGCCGGTGATGGGAAAACTGAGTGAAGGGTTTTACTGGCGCGCTTAACAGCAAGTTACATGCGAGAGATTATAGCGTGTTAATAGTTCAGGTGACTAAAGCGCAAGGGTGTGTAACATCGACGCGCCGTGTAGGCAGGTTACTCGATATCGCGCGGGTAAACCATCGTACACGGCAACTAGTAAAGCAGCTTAGGTAAAAGAGTTTTCACAATCTGAGCCTTGCAACTCGCCTTGTACCCTGAGCATAAATTCCTGAATCTTACACCAGTTCCTCGCGGAATCCACGTCGGATCCTTCTAACGTTCCGGCCGCACACAGCGGCAACAAATAGCGTACTTCCTCATCCGAGCACCCGATTTACGAAAGATTCAGAACCCCCTTAAATATCCTACGTCCCATATCAGTCACACTTTAGATCTCCGCCACCCCACGCGACAGCAAATCCTCCGGTTCTCCCAGCGCGCCCTGACGACCTGGAAAACCCTATTACTCGCGAGTCTTGTAAAATTCCACCACCCCCTCCCTTCGTCCCCCCCTTTAATCTCCTTTTCCAAATGAACACCGTTGCGCGTCATATTACGCGCGGCCGCCGTATCAGAAAGCAACGTTTTTCCCCCGAATTACGAGGCGCGGGAAGATGAAGTTTCCAGATCTCTTGTACGCCGTGCACCCACACCGCGCCCCGATCGTGCACCGGTAAGGCCGGATTACATACGACTACCAGCTCGTACGAAACGTAGCCGCGCTGCAGCCTGATGCAAGAATATAACCGTATATAACGTAACGTGCACCGTAACCCATGCTACGTAGGCAATATGTAGGGGCCTCTCTCCGCTGCACGATGATGCCGCGGCAGGCTGCTCCACCCTGACTCCGGCACGAGGCGTTTTCGTAGAATCCAATTTTCCAAGATTCCCGGCGCCTTGAGCGAGGCTGGACCAGCTATTATCTCTCTTAAGCGCACTTGTTCCGTAATGGTCTCGGCCGGGTTAGGACACGGCCGCTTAGTAAACACGGCCATTCCACACTCGTAAATCGCCGGCGTAAACTGGGGAAAGGGACACATCTAGATCGGGCCCGAAATATTGCGGATATTTCTCTTCGCTAGCCCGTGGAAGCAACGGCTTTGCGCAACGTCGCGGCATGTAACCGTGCGCGAGCTTTTTTCTTATCTCGTTTTGGGAGACCTCGCTTAACAATAACCCTCTCCTCGATAGAATACGCAGAGCTTGCAACTGAGTAATTTCCTGGGAGAGTAATATTTAGAATCTTGATATTCTCGAAGTTGTCTGTTTTCGAATGCGAGGAAGTTTAATTATTTCTGGTGATGATTCTTTGATAGAATATCTCATTTTACTGATAATAGAGTTTGTAAACAAAAATCACACTGTTATATCGCGACACGTAGGTGGTCCTCATTTCAGTTAGTTTGAAACAGGATCAGAGCCCCGGGTCAGCGCATGTTCTCGCCCCTTATTAGCCCCATTTAATCCTGACGAACGCTCATTCAAATTTCTCGAGCTTGGCGCAGGCCAGTTGCAAAACGAAACGCAATTTTGCGTCTCGTTGGCGGCCCCGATGTCGTTGCGTGGTCAACTTTCATCGTCGCATATTTGATGCAGGATGTTAAAAGTTGGCCAACGTTTCGTTAAAAAATTCATCGAACCTCCTGCTGTTCCACCGTCACTCCTGCCCATTTTATTTACTTCCTCTACCCGGTTACCTTCGACCACGGTAATACTCCTATTCGCGAAATCCCAATGAAAAGTTTTACAGCGACGCGGCGTGTTTCGCGGTGCCTCGTCGCTTCAAATCTGCATGCAAACCCTCCAGCGTTGTGGCGGTTTCGCACAGTCAGCAGGGGCGATCGATGTGTTTTGAATATTTCAGTAAACGCGAATATACGTAAATATAGGCAGCGGGTGTTAATATCAGAAAGACGTAGATTAGTCGTTTGCGCTGTTAATTCCAAGGTAGATGGAGTTAAGTATGGAATGTACAGTAGGGAGTTTATCTTTCCTCCCAAAGGTTCTTGCGATGCTGCTGCAACTTTTCTTCCCCAAGTACCTTTGGTGAATTATTCCCTTAAAACTTTACAGGCGTAATAAGTCATTTATTCTACCCACGAATGTCTACGCGATACATACTAGCACCGAACTAGTTTCATAGTGGGCACCGGGAAAATAGATGAAAAATAATGCAGACGAGTGTTTCGCAATCGCGGGGGTTATATAAAAATTACACCAGAACCGGAGTTAATTTCCAGAAAAGCTTCTGCAATTCGCTGGTCATAAAGAACGATTGTAATTACATTCGGACGTGCTCGTAAAACTTCATCCCGTGTTTTAGCTCGCGTCGGGGTTGGCGTCCCGGCTATTTTCACGGTGTGTTTTCTTTCGACGCGATCGGGAAAAGGGGATCGAAGGAACGTCGAGATAAAACGTCACGAAAACACTTACCCCCTAACGACGTTATCTTGTAATGGGCAAAGGTCGTGATCTGGAAAGTATGATACGCTACTTGATCGTTCCTTCGGTATCCGCAAGAGCCTTGAACGCCTAGAGATAAATACAAGGGTGGAGAAACGGGAGCACGTTTGCGTTTCTTCAGCGAATATTATTGCTCGACACGGAAGCGACCCTCAAAAGGGACCACGAAAGTTCATATTTATTCCACTACATGGAGCTTTAGCCTGACACAGTTTCGTTGCTTTTCTAACTCATGGATGGAATGTTTTTTCAGTAGAATCAAATGGAACGTAATACTTGAAAGCTTGTATAAGAGATACGAAACGTAGAGTGGCGGTGAAGTTATTGATACATATTACAGAACATCCTTTTTCCTATCTATGAAATAATTTTCGAACGTGAGTTTGCCGACTCCCTTTCGGTCCATTTGCGAGCGCGATTAATTCGCTAATGCAAATAACTCATAGAATAATGTGTAAGAAGGAGCCATTAATAGCTGATTATTCCACGAGATAATAAAATCTATTACCGATCGAGGTTCGATTTAACGTCGAGAAGAATCCGGAATATACGGTGCGCGGTTAATTTCTGTACCTTGATGGTGTTGCACAACTAATCTCCCTCGTATTTTCTAATTCCATAATCGATATGCAATAAAGCGTCGCTGTTTGCGCGTAGATGAACCAGTGATTACATACACCCGACCCGATAACGCCTGTAAAGCTGCGGCATAAAGCTCGGATTATTTCGTCCTGCTGAATATCCCCATAAAAGTTGCGTCGATTAAAAGATTATGCGAAGGTGATAGGAACGAAAATTTAGCTGTATCTAATTTCGATACGAGAACAGTAGCATCGTAGAGGAGAGTTGCCAATATCGTACTGGTCACCTAAATCGTACCTCATCAATTTCTAAGTAATTAATGAATGTAAACGACATTTGATCATAAAAACATCAAGCAAATGCGAAATAAAAAATAGAAACAAAACATTTTGAGCTTACACCCTATTTTGTGCGTGCTATAAACATTTAAAAAAATCAGGTATGATTGATGTAACTTTTTATCAGTTTATCGTAGCTGATAATAATCAAACAATACAATTTTGCCTCGTATTTTTGTATTTTTCTAAAAGCAGGTTTAATGTAGAATATTTTGTAGAAAAGTTTAAATTGATATATATAAATAAATTGATCATGTTTCCTAAATCTTATCACTACAATCCTATCAGCAGGATTTGACAACTCGTATGTTTATAGGTTATGTACATATATCATTTACATAGGTTATTGCGGCCTGTGTGTGATCCATATACACTTGTATATGTAACTATATAATAATCATTACTTTATGTTGAATATTTTCTTCTCTATTTGTTATTTATACTGTTTTTTAGTGGAGGTACGATTTTGAAAACCGAGGGGTACGATTTAGGAGACCGGTTGTCTGAATCGTACCTTTGACAGTATGTGACAAAAAGATTAATAACAAATTAATTTGTTCTGAACACAAGGCTAAGCATATAAAAGTTGGTGCCTAAAAGATCAAGCTAAAATATCCAATAGCCATTTGCGTTCATATGAGTACCAAATATGAAATATAACGTAAAATGTCTTAAGTGGTACGATATTGGCAACTCTCCCCTACTCTGACGTTAAAATTCCAGTTCCTTCGTTTGATGAGCTTCAGCCTGTGTAAATGGGACGCGTCAGAAGAAAGCGAAACAATTTTTTAATTCTTCGAGCTAACTTCCTCTGAACCACTTCCAGGATTCTAGCAACCAGTGCTAACGATATTACCGAGAATTATGGCGAATACGCACAAGATGAATACACTGGGATTGCGGTGAGACCACCAGAGGCCTATTTCAGTGGCCACGGGAGAGTTAACTTTACGGATTATAGCTGTGGGGAAACGGGACCTACACGACACGGCCATTTCCGACTTCGTCTATGCACCGTTGACCCAAATGGACATTCGGTATCGATTTTTCGGATCGTTTCCTCTCCAGGACCACACGTTCGAAAACGATCGAGGATGTCGCCGCATTCCTCGATGAAAGGAGGAACATTTCGTTCGGTTGCTGCGGCGAGCGCGTTCAAAGGAAAAACAATTTCGCCCCGCAAGGAGTTTACCCTGATTCACATCGGCGCGGCGAGGTGGTGGCACGCGAATTGCGACTTGTCTCGCTGGAAAGCCGCAGTGCCCGATGATTTACGATTGATTCTATTACGTTCACTTTGTCGGCGACATTGCAAGATTATGTCCCGTTGAAAGGTACGATGAGATGTTAACGCGACGATAAGATTTCTTTGCAAACCAGTGTCAATTGTGCGCGGAACGCTGCTGGTGTGGCTGCGAAATGCACTCACGTGCGTTTATCTTGATGGAAGTGGTATGAATTAATATACGCCGCGTCAGTGTGCCCTCACTTTGCAGACTATTTTACAGAAAGCGCGTACCATTTCACTGCAGATACATTATATTAACATTAACACAGACCAATACGCGCTATGCCCGCGATTTTACTCCAAAACATTAATATTCTCAAATAAACCCCGATTGATATACATTTGCCACAAGCCTTGGATTACACAGGATGGCCCACAGGCATCAGTATCTGCTCCCAATTAGCGTCTTCAATTATCCACCTGGATTACAGTAATTCGTCGTTAGTGTCGCGTTTTTACCATGCGTTATAATCGCGCTCACTATCCCCACCATTTCTTGGAATCCTTCGGTCGAGAGTGAGAGAACGAAAGAGACGACAACTTCATGTCAACTGTTTCGTTCCCTCTCGGTCGGCTCTGGGGTTTTCTCACTCGCGGCATCGGCTGCACGGAATAGTCTTAGAGCATATACTACTCTAAGGAAATAGTGTCCGCATCGCGTTAGAATCGCGCCGCCAGCCCCGTTCGTCGCGATACTAACGAGGCATTACTGTATCGTCGAATCGACAGACAGTGGTTCGTTTCAATGTGACTCGGCGCGCCAGACGGATCGCCGCCCGCGAAACTTTTGACAAGTAGGTAGATCGCGGCGTGGTTTATTTCCAACGCGTTCCCCAGAGGACAGACGTTAACTCGTTACACGGTTTTGCTCTAAAACGAACAACAACAAGGCCAGGTGACCCAGAACGTTGCGCATGACAAGCCCGTAGCGTTCTTGCCCTGGGTCCTTCGGGTGCGACGCGTGCTCCGCAATTACTTGCAGCCACCGACGAGTAGACTCGTCGGAACAATGGGCCTCCCCCGTGATAGCGACGGCAAAAACCGACGCACCACGGCTTCCCCGCCGCGCCCGATTTACCCGCGGAACTTCCGTTTTGCCCACCCAAAGCGTTGTTAATCCGAATTACCGTGCTTTTACGGGGCGAGGCGCGGCCCAAGGATAAAAGAAGGTAATTACGTTTTGCTCCAGCGACTAATTACGTTTTCGTTCTGCTCGGGGAGTGTTTGCGCCGGTCCGGTCCCCGTTGCTGGAGGCGGTTTTTGGTATATTAAATTAAGTAGACGTAGTCGCGGCAATATGCGCGGTGTCTGTCGAGACAACATGTTTAGCTAGGGAATAAAGATGATTCCGAAGTAGGACATGGGACACCCGGTGGGGTATCTTGTTCGGAATATCAATATTCAGGCGACAGATGGATAAATAGATATGGAGTCTTGATATTCAAGATATTCGAGGATAGTGACGCACGTTTCGAAAATTGATATTGGCAGAAGTGTTCTAGTCCAACAGAGTCGCGTATAAACACAGCTTGGATAACCAACTAAATTGCGTTCCGGAACGTTCAAGTAGCACAGCGTGTAAACTGTGGCTTCGCGGTGAGAATTCGGCAACGAATCCCTCGGCATTGCAACATTGCGGCGGAATGGGCGAAAATCAATACACCTCCGAGTACAGACCTTTAACTTCGGAGCCGGATAATTTTTGGGTACCGCGCGGCAGTAATTCCAACGAATCGACGGTTTATAATCCTCGAGTATCGCCGATAGCCGCGCGCAATTCTCAATAAATCGTAAGCACGCCATGGCTGCGATTAAACACGCTACACCGACTCCGTAATTTACGAACGGAGTTACGATTGCCTGTGCCTTTATTGGAAACGCGCAATAGAATCCTCGGAAATTTATATGCACTAAGAAGCGTTATCTGCCGCGAGGTATCGAATGATTCGCCGAGAGCTGCGTGTAAAGTACGGAACAATAGCTCTTCTATTACGAGAAGAATTATTAGTACATAATTCGCGTAATCCAGCCGAAAAGAGAAAGGACCGAAACAGCTGAACATAAAACGATGGAGGGACAGTGCCATGAAGTTTCATGCGTTCATCTGCGCGACGCTATGTTCAAGGGGTGCAATCACTTCCCGAGAAACACTGCGACCGTAACATTCCGTCTTGCGCAATTTTGAATTATGCCTCTATTTACGTCCTCGTATGATGCTAGCAAGCGGCATCATACGGTTTATGGGCCGTGTTTATGGTGCCACGTTAGACCGAAGAAAGATTACCTCGGATTTCGCTGGTTTCCCCGAATCACGCGCGCAACAGTATCCATTCCGAGATGACTTGTCTCTGACACGACCTCGGTATGAAACACAGTATTTTCTGTTTCGTTTTAATCGCTCCCTCGATCAAGTACCTCGAATGGCGGATACGGGATCACGTTTGACGAGGTAGCGTGTAGGTAGGCAGCGTGGTATATACCTGAGGCGAGCAAAATTCTTCCGTTGTTTCGCGTAGCAGCCTCGACAGAATCGATCTACCAGCTTTTTGCGTGGCGAATTGCATGATTCGCTCTTGAAGAAACTGACCTCCCCTTCCACAGGAATTAACCCTTCGATCGATCCAGCTTTACACTCGCACGCCAACCGTTAAATGCATGACGATTTCTCGCGAAGGAAACTCGCAAATGAGCGCAGGCATATTTAAAACGGGAAAAGGTTAACAAGATCGCGAGCGAGTTGGTAGATCGAATTCCTTAAATTCGAGGGAAACTCGACCTCGCGCTTCTAATGGCTTGTTATTTGCGCGCGTTAAACTTATAAGTTAATCAACATAAATCCATTCGTTTAGTGACTTTACCGTACATCTTTAAACCATCCCACCGTGCGTCAGTTTTATCGTCACTCGAGACCCCGAAAAAAATTCACGACCCCATCAAATATCAATCATAATAAAAATCGAATAAAACGGGATCATCCAAACGTGATATCCTTTTTTCTTTTACCTTAACGCGCCACCTTCCAGCGTTCATAATCCAGATCATCGTTCGTTTTCCTCGTTCCATTGCTCCCGGCTCCGTTCCCGCGCCCCTCATCACCCCTGAGCTGGGTATTACACGGTTCATAAAAGAGCGAACAGTTCGCGGTGTAAACCTTGGAATTCGACAAGATCCGCGAGGAGAGAGACAAAACCGTGGCGAAGTCTCGACGGAACTTGAGGATCCGGCCATCGTCCCTTGCTGACAAATCTCGAAGACGGGTCGACCACCGTTGGGAATGGAAGGGAAAGCTCTCGGAAGAATTACGGGGAACCAAACGATGTCGTAGACAGAGACACGCCGTTCCGATATCTCTTGTAGGCGAGATAAGAACGTTCGTCTCTCGGCTACGGCTGTAGGGTGAGAGAAGGGAAAATGGGTCGAGACGCGGAGAATCCACGGGGCCACTATTTTTAAGACCGTTTGATAGAACTCGTCAAACGAAAGTTCGATAAACTTTTGAAACGATGAACGTGGAACGCTATCCGCGAATCGCCACTGGTATTCAATCAAAATAGATGATCCAACGAATCTCCGTTACGTGGAAATCATGAAGAGACTAGTTATACTTTCTCTTGATTAACCAATTTGAATGGAAAATTAAGAAAGTTTAAAATACTTGCTTCCAAGAATATCGTGACCGAGGTTCGAATTATATTTCAGATTTAGATAAATACTGCTATTGTTTCTGAAGAATGCTTGAAGGTTTCCTGAGCATAGAGTTCCATCGTTGTATAAATTAAAAATATCTATTTGAAAAGAAATGGGTGTAGATAATTCTTACAATTAGTCTAATGGCAAAAGGAATGTATATACAGGCTCGGGGGATATTTAAAAGAAGAAGACCAAGAATGTGCTTACTTTTATTCCATCTTCGAGATTCAATTCAAACTCTATTACTCCGATGCATTATAGATAGACCCATAATCCTGACTTCAATCCGTCCGAGCGAAAACCTATGGATATTCAAGGAAACTGTTCGCAGTAACAAGTTCGCTGAAACCCTAGGCTAAACCTTAGAGAAGACTGTTCGCTCGCGTTTATTCTTTTGATACGGGGATCGGCCGAAAGTACAAGCCGCATCGGTGTTTCAAGAGGGCCCGATCTTTCAGCGTGTACACGGTAGTTTTGCGCGCGAGAAGAACGCGGCTTCATACTTCGGAGAATTACGATTGGCACGAGGCTCTTACCAGTGGAAACGTCCAACCTCGGCCAAGTGAAAAAGTTACGGCACACCTTCGTTCCTTGCTGGAGACGTCAACGGGGAAGAGGTCTGTTACTGCTCCGACATTCTCGACGAATTCCGCTCGAGAACCAGGTCGAAAAGATGGAGGAAGAAGGGATGGAAGAGGGAGAAGAGGAAGAGTAATGCCTCGGCCGTAGATAGCTGCTCGTGCTTGTGCCGCCAATCCACGGAGATTGAATTGTCTAGCCAGGCAAGTGACTCGTCGTTACGCGGCTCACTGTGACGCGATCGCGTCCACACCCGTAGCGAAATCTCGGTAACAACGTCGCGGATGGTAAGTGATCGAGGGTTTATTTCGCGCGGGATAGCCAGGACGGTTGAATCGTTTCTAATGGACCAGGAATTCGGAAGCATGATCTGCGAGGAGCTCTGTCGCGACGTACACGCACGTTGTCGTTTGTGCGCGGAGCGTTTCAGAATTTCAGCCACAGAAATATTGTATTATACAATCGAGAGAAACTTTCTTCGTCCAATTGTTACTTAATCAACGTCCATCTATCAACGATTCATGTCCCCGTGTATGAGGACGCCAGTGGCTAGGGGTCGACCGTTCACGATACGATCTCCTTTCTCTTACGAGAAACGCGGGGAAGGACAGCTTGGTTGTCGGGGAAAAAGGAGGACGCCGAAGAAAGGAGGATCCCCCTCGATCGCAAGAGAAATACGGAAACACGCGATACACGGCAAGAATATTGGGACGTGTATAACCGTCCCGGGTATGGTACGGCGAGCACTCGAGACGCTCAGACGCCAGTGGCAAAGCAATTTTTTGATAGGATCAGTGCTCGAACGGGTCGCCCTGTGTTCCTTCGGCTTGCTCGCGCGCACGAGCAGATATGGAACGTCGCAAATGGACCGCAGTCCTTCCTTTCACCGAGAAAACTATCGGGAAATTTTCCTGCAATGCAGCTGCACGGGGATGCCATAAACGCGCGGCCGCCACCCTTTTACACAGGGAGTACGGGGTGCATCGCGCGATCCAACGGCAAAACGGTGTTTATAATCGAATAACCCTGTGCGCGATGGACGACCCGATGCTGTTATTGTTGAGCCAGGCCCCGAAGATGAATCGCGAACACGCGAGACGCTCGCCACGCACGCCACGCGAGCATTTACTTTTCCGCGAACCGCCGCTCGCGATTCTTCATGGAATCCCTTGGACGAAGCGGTTTGTTTGTTTCGCCCCGATCGAAGACCTTAAAAGACGCTCGCGAACGCAACACTTGATTCCGCAGTATTCGCGCTGGGATATTAAATCGAAAGGAAATCGTCACGCAGTGGTTTTATAATTAGAAAAGGTCGTTACGTTGAATGAATAAAACTTGAATAATTTAAAT
Organism: Andrena dorsata; assembly: GCA_929108735.1. Classification (NCBI taxonomy): domain Eukaryota; kingdom Metazoa; phylum Arthropoda; class Insecta; order Hymenoptera; family Andrenidae; genus Andrena; species Andrena dorsata. The sequence continues at coordinate 75,210,090 of OV815488.1, read as the reverse complement.
AACAATTATGTAACAACTGGACAAGGAGAAAGAACTCACGCTGGGAAGAAAACAAGACATCTCTAGTTGGCAGGAATAAATACCTGGTGTAAAAGTTCCAACAATTCGATGTCAGTAGGAAATGATATTCGTGGTAGAGAGTATTGGTAGCACAATGCCGCCTCTTTGTCTGAGAGACAGAGTATACGTCGACGCGATCACTTTTCACGCGTGTTTACGACAAGATACCGCAAACTACTAGCTGGTGTGCATACAATTTACCAGTACCCGGTACACGATGTAAAACACGTGAGGCTTTGCTGCCTCCTCCGTGCAACAAATTACAGCACACTTATCCTCGGTGAATCTGCGTTCACCCTCGTCCCTCATCTTTCCGCAACGTAGGTATCCGTCGTTTCTCTAACGGTCGCTAGATTTCCCGCGAAACGGGGCGCAAAAATATCCTGTAATTTATGCCATCCACGCGTGCACAGCTCGCAGGGAAGGTACCAAAGAAATTTCCAAGCTCGTACGAACGCACGCCAGGGGTTCAGACGAAATTTCCCCGCCGACCCGCTCCGCCGGCGATACTCGTCCGTGGTGGACGTTTTAAACAAAGAGAATAAAATCCAGCCGTCCCAAAGATCAAAGCTTAATCAATATTCTTCACAGTGGCGGCCGTGGCGGAGCGCCCCCTCGAACGTGCGATTATTCCAACGTACCTACGCAGATCTGCTTCTAGATTTTAAAAACGCGCCGGCCGAGCCTCCTCAGTGAAGCCACGCGTGTCAGCGAGGCGTCACGCTCGACGTGGATTCTGCATCCGTTGAACCGGCCGATTCGAAGCTGCATCCGGTTTTCCGTGAACGTTTCAGGAAGATATTTCAGCGACGGGGTCGAATGAAATGGCGGGGTTCGCCGTGCGGAATTCGCAAGGAGTATCCGAATTTATTTCCTGCTTTGCCAATGATTGTCCCCGTGTTCGCGTTCCCCGCGTATTTCTTGAGGATAAGGGGGTCGTAAAGATTGTGTACCTCCTTCGTACGTACTTGAATCTGTGGGAACCTTGGAAACTTTTCCGAGGAAAGTGGGCCAAGTAGAGACTTTGAGGATTTTTAACTTGGATCGTGGAAGAAGTCAAGGTCGTTAAAATTGAACAGAAGATTGGCAGATACTTAGATACACTCTGTGAGAGTACCACATGCACGTGTGTACCAATCCCGTAAAAATTGAACGGACTCGACGGCGTCTTAAGTAACCCTACAGAAAAGTCAAAGTATCCCATTTGCAAACGATCGATCGCACCTGAATCGCGGCACGTTCCAATTTCACAAGGATATCCCCTTGAAATTCTTTCCTTTTGTCCGCCCTGCGCTGGACAGAGCCCCGATTCCCTCGAGTAATCGAGGCCCGTTCGATCGAAGTGCGGTTAAGCTCGTCGTTGGCCAGCCACTACGGTGTAATTCCACCGAAATCCGGAATAGAAGTCTAATCGACGCAATCAATGTTCAATCCGACGCGACGGCCGTAGGGGTGATTAATAATAGGCAATTAGCGTTTCCATATCTAATTATTCACCGTGAACGTCCATTAGCGGCAGGCAAGGCGGGCATGAACAAAGACGCGGGGAAGACGCGCTAAACCCGCTGATAGCGCTGGTATGTCTCGATTCTACCTCCGGTTCTCTCCATTATACCGAGCCCGATGCGTCGTAAGATCGATGGTCGGTTTTTCGGCGAGGCTCCATGACACTTTCTTCGGCTTCATTCACCCAGGCGACGTGGCACCTCGACGGGCCATTAATTACGAGCGTTACCAGCCCGACGTGGAATTTATAGATTTCGAAGTTGTTCCGCCGGCGAACGCCGCTTTATATTTCAATCGGATAGTCACTTAACGTTACTCCACCCCGCGCGAGCCTGATTCCTTTGTGCCCTCTCGCGCGGTAAACGCTACTGCCGCTTTGGAATTCAGTCTGCCCTGGCGCTCGCGGTGTTTTTGCTGGGGTAACGAGTGGAAATTAATCGACCTTGGAATGGTTCTCTTTCAGGGGGGGAGGGCCACTTTATCCCCAATTCTCTGTTAAATGAACAAGGATAAAGGGATTAATGTTTCAGCTGAGCGCGCGCTTATTGTATTCTCCCTGCAGGAACCAGGGATCCTCAGTGACCACTGACACGAAGCTGCGTTGAACGACCAGCGCCAATGTAACCTGTAGCAAAATAATCACGGTAGCCACCGCCAGTTAATACACCGAAACGGCAGAATGGGACGGAAGGAGCCAGAAGAGCACCAACAAGACTGTTCAAGTTCTCCGCGATCTTCGAGACGATTTCCCAGATTTGCGAACGCTGGGAAGATCCTGGAAGGCACTTACTCCGAAAATGGACCAGTCGTTGGGGACTCCTTCTTTCTCCATTGTCTGGCCACCCCTGTACTACGCTCCTGGCAAAAAGCCGCGTTATCAAACTGTTCGCTGTCGTCGAAGAGTCCGAAACGGGGTCAATGGCGAGCATGAAATTCGTGGCTCGCATCCACGCGGGTGGAGCCAGGAGGGACGTTGCGTTCCACCACCAATTCTCATGTGTTCCATGTGAGGAGACAGCCGATGCTGAGATCCTGGCGATCGAGAACGCCGTCCCAAGTGTATACTCCGAGACGGTGGAGTGATCAATAGGTCACGTAGACCTCTTAACCTTTTCACCGATACTTTACGGTGTACGCGTCGCTGCTGCAGATTTATCCACGCCACTCGGAATGCGAGAAATCGAGACGGCGCGCGGGCAGACCGCTAGCGTGCGTTATTCAAGCTCGCTCGGCGCATTCTTTTAGGAATTTTTCATGGGGATTGGGTGCCTCGAAAGAAATAATTGGTACAATGCTCGTTAGCAGGAATTGTAGCGTTGGAAGGTTTGTGCATCGATATTTTTATTTTTATTTTTATTTTTATTTTTATTTTTATTTATTCACGGGACCAGCCCAATAATAACAAAGAAAAATAAAAGTGAACACACTAGCAAACTGTTACAAAGATACAGACAATTACTACAACACGGGAACGCTAGGCCTAGGTGTAACGAAGAGTGAGATAACCGACCGCCTGAATAAATCAAGTGACGAACCAAAGAAATTAATCCGGTCGGCCACCTCACCTCCCCGCATACAAACCCTAGTGATAGGATCGCTTTGACGGATGTTTGTTCGGAAAAATCTAATTTATATTTGAAGTTTATAGTTCCCTTGATGAAAGATCGCGGAATTATTCTTCTCGCTAATATCCGTAAATCCCTTTACGGAATTAGAAAAATATCTTCTTCTTGATAACAATATCTTTCAAGCTACCGAGTACCTACTCCTGTACAGTATCGCGCAACGCTATTAATTTTCTCTGAACGACCCGTAAATCGGCTCGAATCTTATTTGAAAAATAGCCCGACCTTCGGGACCGGCTGGGAATCGAATCACACTAAAGGCTGACGACGTCGTTACCCAAATTTGAAGGCCGATAATGTCGGGGAACGGGCCACGAAACGCCGTCGGTTCTCTTACGTTATCATCGACGTTAAGTTACCAGTGGCCCGTCGAGGGAAACGATAGCGCAACGAATCGATAAACTGCGGTCGAAGTTTATAGGCGGTCGTATTTCGGCTCGCAGAAATATTCTTTTTTTTTTCTCGCCACGGCCACGGTTCCGCGCAGGACGATCCGCGCGAGAAATTTATAGCGCCATAAAAAAATCTGCATCGGCCGCGCCCGATCTCGATCCACGCCCCGATACAACTTATAAATCTGCGGCCGGTGTCTGCAGAAATTCGTTAAATCCAGCGGCGTAATTTATCCGTCTCGCTTTGGCGATACCGCGAGATAATTCTGCGGTCGCGACTGCTCGCTTTAACACGCCGGCCACCGGGTTAATTAGATCCTACTTGCAGTTAGTTGGATGGATAATTCATGAACGCTAGCTATTTCTCGGCCATGAGTATTCCGGTGTCCAAATGAAGTTTCTGTTTCGCTGGCGCGCTTAAATAGCTCCGTTAAGACAGGCAGGTAGAAAAGCTATTGTTGTCAGACTATAATCCTCGAAATATACCATCAAACTTGAGACATAGATACGTGCCGGGCATTTGGTTTCAATGATCTGGCGCGTTCATTCGCGGAGAATGACATCCACTGAAATACATACGCGAGATCATAAAGGATCGACTCAACGCGACACGAATTGCAAATAGCACAGTTCCTTCTCCCGAACGATCGCTAATTAAATGCTCGCCGTCGAGGATGTATAAACGTGGTGAAAATACATCCTCCAACGGTTGGTCGAGCTGATCTAACTGGAGCAAAATCTTCGGGGCCGAATTTCCGCGGGAAATCGTGGAAAACACGGGCGAACCAGTTGTCCCGGCGCACGAGCGTCGCCCCGCTTCCTGGGACAGAACTTTCCCTTTAATTGGACGGACGCTCGGGGGCGGATAAAAAACCGCGAACAAAGGAGGTCGATCAGGTTTTCTTCCCCGCTGCCAGAAACGGCACGAGGAGGGATGACGTGTCTAACAAAAGTGGGGGAGAAAAAATGGGCGAACCGGGTGGGCGAGGAAGATGGCACAACTACGGAAGAAAGGCAGAGGGGAGGGCTAAGAGGGGTGACATTGTAAGCTGGATATTTTCCGCTCAATCTGCTGAGGCAATCGCTTCGAACTCGGTGCTTTGTGTTGGACGCAGTGTGTGCCTCTTCCCCGAGAACCAGAAGTCGAAACAATGATTCGACTGGGAAACGAGTCCTTAGCAAAGGATTCGGGCATCGCAACGAAATGATATGCACGGTAGGGTCACTAAGAGCAGCCGTCAATGAAAAAGAATAACGCGCCCGCGGCGAGTCCACGGTGTCCGTGCCAAAACGGAACAATCGCCCCAGATCCATCGCCGCGAACAATGGTGGGGCGAGGATTTATCGAAGCCACCGGATCTACTCTCGGCGCTCCTGATGTCAAAACCTGCCGCGGGATCGATTTACGCGCACTTTATGCGCTTGATGTACAACGAAGCCTGGCATTTACACTCAATGGAGCTTGCGGTGATTCAGTGCGAAAGACGCGACGCGCGAGACCGAGGAACCGGTGACGACGCGGAGCTGCGGGTGAACCGAGTGGATGATGAATCGAACGCCCCTTTCTCGGTCGGAACGGTGATTTCGGTGAGCTTGGAGCTACTTGAATCACGATTTGTTCCTGGAACTGATGTGCCGCTAAGTACAGGCCATCGAGCAGAAGAACTAGAATTCCAGAATACTGCTTTAAGCGCGAGCCTCCTCAAGTCACACGCTCGACGCACGAAAGAATAAAGATACAGTCGTGTCCTTACTATAAAACGAAATTCACTGAATGCCGGTGGCCGCTGACACAAGACGCAGCCCGCGAGCAAGCGAACGGCAGTTCATATTTCTTGGAGAGCACTCGTCACGCTCACGGCCCTCGCGAACCATTTGCCTTGTCAGATAAAAATGTCCCGAGCATTGTCAGTCGGAAGCATTCGCGGGGATAAGCAAGTTCACCCGCCTCGGCTTTTATCGTTCTTGCAAATGACGCGGCTATAACGGGCGGCCGCGAGGACAGCGGTTGAAAAGTTCGCGGCCGAGAGGGCTCTCTTTAATTGCATCGCTAGCACGCCGCAACAAACACCCCGCTGGGTTTATGCGCCGCTGTTATTTGGCATTCACGGGACACCGCCGGGGCAGTAATTTAAAACTACCGCGCGGCCACAATGCGTGGCGACGTTAACGTCGTATTAAAAGCACCAAGGAGCCTCGAAGCTCTCGCGCGTTAAGCAACACGCGCGATCCGCCGGATGAAGTCGAATGCTAAGCGAGAACTTGCTTCGGCATCAACTGACGCAGCGGTGGAAGGATCCATCTGTCTATTTTTTGTGGAAATTACGATCGAAACACAATTGTCCTGGAAAGAGAAGGATGGGGATTGAGTATTCAGTTTCGAGTACTTTTAAGAAAACCAAGTGAATAATCTTGGAAATCAGAAGTTCCGGGGAAGAACAGTTAGTCAAGGTTGTTCCTCCTACCATGCCTGCGAACAGGAGAGGTTAAATATAACCTCGTGACGCCGCGATTTCCGTATGTATCCACAGAAAGTAACCGAATCCCCAGGTTTATAAATCCTGGTAATTTATAATTATTAGCCATTCGCTGGCGGGGTTAATCGACTGGAAGAGAAGCATCGCTCCTGAGCGGAGGAGGGGTAAACTTTACCCGCGCGAAGGAAGCGAAACATATTTCTTTCTGGCGGGTTTCACAGAGCCGTGTTTAACGACGCGTGCAGTCGAAACAAAGGCAGGAGAAGCTCGACTCGCGAAGAGGACACTGACGCGTAATTGGCATAGGCCGAGTGTTTCTCTTCAATTTATCGGCCCGTCCCGTCGGCTAATCGGCACGTTTAATCAAAGTGACTTTTCAGGCACGTAGTCACGTAGATAAACAAACCCTTATTTCCCTAGTGGTAATTCAATGAGGATGGAGAAGGGAGGGAAGAGGGTGAAGCCCGCTGCGCTGCAAGATATCGATGCTCGAGTTTCTCGGATCCCTCTCCTTGAATATGCATTTAGAAAGATCCCCCACTTCTTTAGCTTGTTGAAAGGAAACTTTAAATACACTTTTGGTATGTACCTCGGATATGAAATCTGCGTTGATTTTATCGCGATATAGGTTAAAATAATATCCAATCATCGAATGCTTGCTGAATAACGGAATGTGGAATGGGGAAATAAATCTGCTATTACGGGGCTAGAGTGGTATCAGTAGTTACAGTCAACGATTACTGATCCCGGTGTGTAGGGACGCGGTACGTTTATCTCGGTACGCGATGTCATAAATCAGTTGAACACAATATGTACATCCGAGTATAATCAATAGTTACCGCATAATTATTAACATACATTAAATACACGCACGCATGCATGCATTTTCGCCTGTATTATGTGTTATACATTAATGGCCTCGCTTGCAGATTGAATTGGAATTATTGAAACCTCAAAAATGTTCAACCGACACAGATTAAATGTTATTCCGAATAACAAGCAACGCGCGCGGACGAATAACACTTAGGCGTAAATAAAACTACGATGCAAGAAGTGTCTCGGAGCTGCAATATTTTCAATGAAACGGCGCTCGTAAACGTTTACCTTTACAATCACTGCGCGTAAACCATGTCGACGCCGAGCCATTGACAGTATATCCCGGCGAATCCCGTATTTTTCATTACCGGAAAATTCGATCAGTCATCGAATCGCCTTTCTGGAGCTGGCTGCTTTTTCGAAAACAAATCCGACCGCTTTGATCGATGTCCGCGCTGAAAAGCGAACAGCGAGCGGGTCAAAATAGGGCTGGATTATTTATTGCAGCGTATCGAAAATACAGGGACTGTCTGTAAACATCAGTCACGTTCCGGGAAAATTTACACGGTTTCCCAGTTGCTTCGATCGCAGGGGGAAGAGAGGAATCGTCTGAGCGGGAGCGAGAGCGCGTTTCGAGGCAGCCAGTTGATCGCCGCCTCGCTATTGCCAGACCGTGTTAACACGTCCGGCGAGTAATTCGCTAAACTTGTCCAGGGCTGAGTATTAAATCGCTTGCACGAAGTTTCGACGTTTTGAAATGGCTCGTCACTGCACCAAGTTTCTGCTTGTCGACCGTCGATATGTTTGTCGAGGCGAGCTCTGCGAAGCTCGCGTTAACGTTTTGTCGGCGTTCCATGGGACGGGATTACGAGGAAAAAAAATCAATAGGGATTTCGGTTCTTCCGCTTTAAAGCTGGTGCAATTCTGAATAATTACGTCGATGTATTTAGAATGGTATACAGATGTAAAATTGCTTGCTTCCTTCTAATTGTTAGTCATTTCTTTCACGCTTCTGCATTGAGGAAATAATGTGAATAAATTTTACCGGTAACAATTTTCAAAGTACATAATGCACGTATTAAGAGTTATAGGAAGTAACGTTGACTGGTGTGTTAGGGTAAAATTGTGTCTGACTATGGGCAGTCTTCTACAACTTGCGTGCCCTACTTAGTCTGTCTCGTTCGATTCTTCTTTATACGTTACTTGGACGATAGACAGTATTTTTGAAAATGGAGAACCTTGATCCAAGTCTAATGAATTATATCCGAATGGAGATAATGAATTAAAGTTTCCGACATACGAATTTGTAGAATTTATCTCTGAGAATCTTGATTTCGATGTTAAGGGGAGCTTAATTAAAGTCAGAGCTCAGATTACTTTCCGATACAATGGGATGAAAAGACGGACAGTTACGAAGAAGAAAGTGGAACATAAATTTTCGAGCCAATAATAAAACTTCTATGTCTACGAGGGTAACTGTCTTATTTAATTAAAGTGAAAATACAGTTACTGCTTGGAGCTTCACCTGTTCGTCACGAATCGCGAGACGATATTATAAATTAAATTATCTGGGCCAGGTTATACGGCCGAATGAATTCCTGGCTCGTTTCGTGAACTAATTGAATAATATTTTTGGCTCTCTGCCTTTTACCTCATTTTTCCCATCCAGCTAAAACTCATCTAGCAGTCCGCATTGACGCGTCCTTCGGACAAACACTGTAATTGAGTCAGATTTCCCTTCTGGAAAATTCAGAGTAAAATTCCCTGAAAAGAGCAATAATTTTTACAAATCAAATGACACCTGATGTTTACACGATGAAACGTATAATAAAATGCAATGTGTCGTATAGTCGATGCAATTTCTGGTGTGTACCACTAGAAATTTCAAGAATCTCAAACTCGTTGCTTTTAAAGGGCAATGCTTGTATCCGCCAATGATAATATTATATAAGTTACTTCTCTTCCTACTAGAACGTCACTTTTCACCTATTAATTAGAATGTAGGAAAACAATCGCAGAATAATTACATAACTGTCATTCGACTTTTATCACTTTAATTCTACTAACCCAGTTCAGTTCAGCTTAATATTTAAACCTACCTAACTCACCGTAATAGTGCCGCAATATTTACAGCGTTTTACTTGAAATTCTGAAAATGTGTGTCGCAAGTAGTGCCACTGCCACAAATACCGTCCGTTCAGTGAATTCATTCTATCGACACCAGGGGAACTTTCTTATCGCGTGGCAACGAGCAGCTTTAACAGGGCCACGAGGGGTAATACAATGCAGATTACGCTGCACTTTCAGCCTACCAGCCAGGCCAAGAATCTTGGCGCGGATCCCATTGAAATTATTTTCGAGCAGCGTTAACGGGACACGACGCCGCTGGAATCTGATGTACGGCACCGCGTCCTCCGGCCTGATAATGAAACAATTTTCTACTGCCAGTAAAAACGACGCGTTGGACTGCACTCGGGCGGAGCAGCCGCGAACTACGTCCTACTAAATTTGGAAGGCCCTCTGTCCTAATTAACAGGCGAATTAAAGTCCAGCGAGGAGTCGAGGAGAAACGTTCCAAGAATTTGTCTCGAGCAAACTTCGAAAAATAAATTCCCCAATGTTGAACCTATTGTGGCGCTCGATCTGAACATTGGCATCAAGTGCCAAAACTGAGAATTCATAGAATTTGCTAATCTGCTATTCTGAGTTCCATAGTCGCCTGAGGAGAAAGTATCTATTAAATACAGCTCGTAGAAACTATAACACTTCAGGGTGTCGCTAATCTGGTAATGATACTGTTTCGCGATTTTCAAAGAATTTTACAATCCCGCCAAATCTCGATCCCGATCTGATTCCCTAAACGTCCTCGCCACCCCATCTTTCCTCTCCCCTTCGACTATCCCGATCAACGGTCGACATATTTCAATCGACGCTGCGTGCCCGAGACAGCCCACCCCTTCCAGGTACACTGTCATGGGAAAGAGAATCAGTAACGCGACAGTGGTAAACGACGTGTCATTTAAAATTCCCAAACCGTAGACCCCTGAGTCTACAACCCAGACTACCACTCCAGCGATGATTCCGTCTCTCAAAGTAGCTACCATTACATCGAAACGTTGCGTTCATCCCGCGAAGCGAATCGGGGAAAGGGGAGGGTGGATCTCCTCCAGCCGTTTCATCCCCCATCGGCTCGTCATAGCGTACCTATCGTGCTACGGGGCTTAGTTCAATTTGCGATCACCATACCCCGTCCATACTCGGACCTGCCGTTTCACCCTCCCCCGATGCTCGCCCTCCGCTAGCCGCGTCCTTCTGCGTCGTTCTCCCTCTTAACGAGTGCAGGTTTAATGCTTGCAGCGGTTTCCGTGGAGATATCGAAGTCACCGAGCAAAAGGGTGGCCCCAGGGTGGTGTCCCTTAAGAGTCCACTTCTCGATAACAGAGGGGGGGAGTTTCCGGAGCGCGGCGTCCACCGGTCGGCGGAGGGGAGATTCATAACGGCCACTGGGAGGGGGGTGGAACGAGAAGAAATCGTTCAGATAAGTTGCAGATAGCGCCGGGAAAGTGGCGGTGCCGATGGCGGTGGTGGCGACCGATCGACCGGAAGTCCTCCAAGTGCGATTACCCGAGATAAAATCGTAATCGCCCCCGTCTCTCTGCTCGAGAACTGTACTCGAGCTTGCTACGCCGCCCCACCTTTAACCCTTGCTCGCTTTAAGCACGGTTCTTAGCGAATCTGTTGCCGCGACTGGAAATTAGATTTACAAGCCCGAAGACGGGCCCGCTAGAAGTATCTGTGCTCGTGGCTTTAATCCCTCGCGGGTCGTTTCACGCCTCAGTAACGTGTGTAGAAATAATTTGCCCGAACGTCACACTAGTCACGCAAGATTAACTGGCCGCGTGACGGTGTAAATTATCGCGGCTATGCAACGGAACCCCTGACCGTTCACCGCGAAGAGGATCGATGGGACGGGGCGAATGAAAAGGCCGTGGACATTTTTTCGAAGGAGCGCCACTGCTGATTTCAATCGCGGACTTTCAATTATTCATTCCAGTAGCCATTCACTCGGCCTCTCGATTCAACTGAAAACCACGTCATTTCGTTACCGTAGTATGAGCGGCCGGATGCCGACGGAAGTGGCTCTCGTGAATCAACGCGGCCACTGCTAACGATGTTTCGAGCGAATCGATTCTCTTAACCCAACAATCGCTTAAGAATATTCCACCGAGGACGGGGCTACCTTGACACAAGCGGTGGCGCAATTGGCTTGAAGATCGGCTCCCATGCTAGAACCTAATTCGCGAGCTCGATTTATTTATCGTGGATGTCGGACGGCGCAGGAGCACCGAGGTAAAAGTAGGAAGATAATTCTCCTGGCTATTAGCCCCATTCCGTTAAAGAGCCGCAAACGATCCTGTATTCATTTTAATTACTAATTTTCTACCCTGTCGAGCTTCTTTTTCCCTTCGGCTTTCATGCCGGTACAAACCAATGCTATAACTCTGGCCTGGAAATAAACGCGGCAAAGAAGTCCAGTGGAAGGCAGAATCCTTTAGAGAACCTCCTTTTACTCGACTCTATTAAATTAACAGCATTAATCCTTTGCACTCGAGGCATCAACTCGCTGTAAGTGTGCAGCCGTTCCACTAGCACTGCCAGCTTCAGAGTCCCCGGCATTGTTTGCAAGTACATACGTACATAGCCTTATCTCGCTCTTGATCGTGTAAATTAATTTCCCCTGAAGAAGGCTCGGGCGAAATAAGGGGATAGAAAATGGGTTAATTTCTGGTGGACGGTCAGCTCGGTTACACGGTGGCACCAGCGATCAAACATTTCGCGATTCTCCGCCTTGCCGCATCGAGACTGCGCATAGATTGCGCTGGATCGCAAAATGCATTTAAATCCACGTAGGATAACGTGTCTAGGTAAGCACGTTTCCCGTTTCAGTTTCGCTTGAAATTGCACGAAAAATTGCTCCCAACCGTGTGTCCTGGGCCTTTATCGAATTAGCGCCAGCGTGACATGAGAAGTTTCTAATTGCGACCCCCTGTACGCTTCGCGGAAAATGCGTTCGGTCAGGCTCAAGCGTCGCGGATACGTTGAATTGGGGCTGGCACGGCTTTGCACGCCTTTTCAGGAAACTGTCGAAATGGAATGCAGCGAGCATGAGCTGTACAGAAGCCGCCAAACGCGAGTGAAATATTGATGGCTATTTTTCTGATCCTCTCGCGTGGACCGATGGGAAATGCACTTTCCCTGAGACGTCATTACGTGAGATTCGCTCGTCAAGGAATTTTAAACACAAATTTCATTCTGTTTTAATATTCTACTGCATAGCCAAATTATAAGCTAACTTGAGATTCAAATTGGACTATGTAAACTGTTAAGCTTCAATTAATATGATCTTGGGTGGTTTCAAAGAAGTTGAGGAAAATTCTGTGTCGTTCACTGTATTCGCGGAAAAGAACTCGAGTGTCCCGACTATCTTATGGAAATTCGGCTACATATGCATGCCAGCGGTCCATGGCAGACAGTTCCCTAATCCCGGATGCATGCGAGCATATAAATAGGATATTTTGCCGTCGGAAGGCATCGAAATTTCCTCGTAAACGATCTTATCCGAGGGCCGTCGAAGAACGCAGTTACACGCGTCATTCGCGCTCCACTGTTCGATGCTATTCTAGATTTAACCGAGGGTTGTAGGGTCTGTTGGCCTCCTTTCAACCCTTCCACGACCGTCACTTCCCTCCTCGCTCGTGTGCCGGGGGAATGTAAATAGGGAATTTAGCGTTTTGAAACGTTTTCGCGGAGAACGCTGTTAGCATAATGCTTGTCGCACGAATTGCATAGCGACTGGCGCCCGTGAGCTACGTTCCTCGAGGCTCCGCCGAACAAGGGTTTGCACAGCCCTGTTTTCGAACCGGCTGAAATCTCGATCGTGCACCAACAGGGCGCGAACGATGTTATCCATGGGCCGTTTGGTTTTGCCTGGATAAAGAAACTGGGTCGTTGGTCAAAACATTGATTGTTAATCTAATAAAATACTAACGAATATCACTACAGTGCTGTCTCAGTGAAAATATTCCCCGTGAAGTTGAAGTGTTATACAGTTTACGTTATTCTACGAGGTAAAACTGAAGTAACTGCGAATGTTTCCTCTAGATTTTTCTGCGATTTTTTACTCAAATTATTATGTACTCACGAGAAGTGTCGCCATCGCGTTTCATCGAAAAAGATACACGTTCAGGGCTTACCTGGAATCAGAAAGAAAGTTCACGTTATTACCTACACAAAGTACTCGATGAAAGTTACATATTACACACATATTTCCCAAATTATCGCGCACTGATTACGAAAACATTCACCCCTCCGGTCATTTAGTTTTTCGCGAAATTAAATTAAAAATCTCGCGCAAGTGAGATTGCTATTACTTTCGTTATGCAATTTGAAAATTTCATTCCATCGAAGGCCGAGAGAAAGAGATACGCGAAGCTCGCAACAGATGCAATTTTTAATTGAATCGTCTAATGGAAAGATTTTCAATCGAACGCCCACTGTTTGACCCAGTTCTATGGCTCGGTCCACGGGGCCGCGATCTCTCTTGACTCTTTACCGAAACGTATTCAATGCAACGCTATTCCGCCATTTATTGCTTTCCAACTTATTGTCAACAAAGTATCCGCCGACCTTATTGCAGTCAAAATACCGCGGCGGCGGACTCGAGGCTTGCGGCGAGGTATTAAATGAAAGAAACTTTCCTCTATCTTTCGCCCGGCCATATCGATGTACAGACGCCGAGTAATTACACCGCGAAGCTCGTTATTTCTTGCTTAATCCAACGAACTTGGTCGGTCGACGCAAGAATTCCCTGGTTGCATGCCGATGGTACGTTGACAAGAACTTTTTGTGCTCACTGCGCATGCTGCACACAATGCAGCCCATCAAACCATCGTTCGCGGCGATATTCCTACTGTTAAAATATCCATAGGTCAAGCCTTATAGGTACATTCGCCTCGCAGAGAGCAGTGCTCTAGCTTTTCAATAGCTTTTCATATAAACGAATGCTTCGGGACCAATTTAATGCACTAACTGCAACGCTGCATGTGGATCAACATGCCCCATAGCTCAACGTTCAAACAAGCCACAGCGATGGTAGCTATAAATTGGTGGAATATAACTGTCAAAGAGGAAATGTACGGGGATTACAAAAAACACTATAGAAGTCAGTGGAATATCATAAATCCCGTGGTTGTCTGTTTCTGGCGTTTATCGATCAAATTGTACAGCGAAAGGCGGTAATTCCAGCGTGTTATTGTTATAATAAAATTGTACATTGTAGTTTTATCCGTCAGAATGGTAATAAATGTTCTATACCGTTGTAAATTCTGGTCGGATTATCGTAAACCGTGCAGTCACTAACGACGGGGTAAAGGCTGTACGGCGAGCAGGAAAAATGGAGTACTAAAACAGAGTTACGGCGCGTCCGTGAAATATTGCAAAAACCTTTTAATACATCATTTGCGCCATATCAGCGTCGTTTTAGCGCGGTTCAACGCTGCCAGTAATTTTTATTCTCATTACCTGTCCAGCCACCTCGTCGGTGTCCTAAAATCTTCACCACCATTTTACTGCCTCGCATCACGGCACTGTATTTCAATTTCACCTACCGCGCATTCCCTTTGATCATTTTTCAATGCGCGTTAACGCCGCCCGAGAGTTTTTGCAGCGATCAGCCGTACGCGAGTAGGCAGCCGCATATAGTTGATAAGCCGTGAAAAATGCGGCGCGTGTTGCAAATAAGCTCTCATTAAAACTTCGCGCCCGTGTGCTCGCCAACCGACGTTGAGTTACCAATGAAGGGCGAATAATTGCTTTAATACGAAAAGTGTCATTTGTTTCTTTTTTAGTCGGGATTAAATGCACAGTTAACCTCGAGTTTAATTGTAAACACAATTAGAATGGGTGCAATCAGAGTCGCGTGTTCGGCGGGATATCGGCATGGAGTTCTGTTAATGATTTTTCACAAGATAGGCGACAGACGCAGGAGCCCCGCTATCAATTCGCCGATAGTTTCTCGCACGGATGGCCGACCAGCTCGCTGCAGATACTCTTCGACTGGAAATAAGGCCATCTCGGAGCACGCATATTGATGTTCGTAAGCACAATGTATCGCGCTCTCATCCCTCGCGATATGAATAATGCACAGGGCGTGACTCTTACACCGTCAAAGTGGTGCGAACGAAGTTCGAACGGCGATGGTGTAACCCACGTTTCCGTTTCAGATATTTCACGCCAACAATTGCAGCGAAGGGGACGGGCCGTGCGCAGAGTATTACCGAGCCACGGTGTAATAACCAAAATGCAACTGCGCTTTATGATTCGCATAACTACCGGCCGCACCCGTTCAGATGGAAGGAACCTGACGAGCCCGGTGGAAAATTCTTCCGCCGAAAAGGGCGAGGAGAACGAACGCGCGGTCGGGTACCGAAGGACCGAGGTGAAAGTAATTCTGAGACAATCTTCCTAATGAGCAATCCGAGTAATGGAATGGAATTTTAACCGAGTCAAGTATTCCTTAAATTCAATCCATTTTTCCTGCGCCCTACGCCTATAATACCCTTTCGCATTATGTTTCAGAGTTAGGATTTCGAGAACTGGATTAAGTGTCGCTCTTAACAGGATGGAATTCCGGAATTCCACCATGGGCAATAGTCTCTTCTACCTTCTCACCTTCCCTTCTCGTTTCTTGCATCTCCCTTTCCTCCGTCTCTACCCTCCGCGTTCCCTTACTTCGCTATCTCGATCCCTACCACTCAACTGTTTATCCCCAGAAATTTTTCTTTACATCCATTCCTTATGTCGGGCAGTAGGTACGTGTTTAAGGGGGAAGCCCCAAGGGGATTGTCCCTTAGTCCACTGTTTAGCCTTAGTTACTTTTACGTTACACCAGAGATCCGTTTGCTATTACGAGAAAATGTCGGCGCGCTGCCGAGGAATGGACGAGAGTATACATCTGGGAGAAAGGGCGAGAGCGAATCACGAGAAACAAGAACTGGAGGAAATTGGTCTTGCGGGATGTTCCCGCGCGCAGCGTGAAAATAACAGAGGCAACAAATCGAGTATCCTGTTAGTTTATTTCTGATTCGTCAGTATTTTACTCTGCCTCTGCGATTTTGATGTCTCAAGGATCTGGCAGAGAGTCGGGGGAACGCCACGGCGGCTGGCTGCGAACGGTGTTGCGATAGTAATTATAGGTGATAATCGAAGGTGTGATCGATTTACGAAATAGAGAAAATCACTTGCTTCTTCATCTAAACGCAAACTTCGTCCCTAATGGGAAGGGAGAATCGCGAGGTCGCTGTTGGAAATCTGAAAAATCGATGTTTTCTTTTTTACATTTTCCAAGAGACGTAAGTTTCAAGAATGCTGTCTCTAAATTTTATGAAGAAATTCGGAAAATTGACGGAGATATGGTGTTTTCCGTGAAGCGGTGTCAAACGCGCGACTGAGCCGCGCGGAACATTGAACGTGTTTTCCTCAGAATGACATTTTTCAACCGCGTTGACAGTCTACAGAGAAAACTATAGGGGAAAGTGGGGCATAACCGGGTACCTAATGTATTTTTCATGCTAGCATAAAGTCAGACGGCAAAATAAACTTTAGACACAGCTAGAAATCTTAATTGGACCTTACAGAATCAGAAAATGAGAATTCTTATATGAAAAAACTATTTGGCTCACAGGAAAACAAGTTTTCTCGGAAGTATGCAAATACCCGGTTTTACCCTATAGGTGTGGGTAATACCGGGTACCTATTAAAACACGCATAAAACATGATATAATTATAAAACCTTTATTGCTATTATTTTAGAAACCATAAAGGAAGGTTTTTTACAAATATTACTTTGTATATCAATTTATTTTAATTTATTTAGCGAACAGAAATCACAAGTAAAGGTCTCGTCACCCTCCTCAACACTTGTACAAATCTCATGAGCCCATCCGAGAGGGTTGAAAAAATAACAACGGTTTTTCAACGTCAGCATCGTCTTGAGCGTGTTTCACATTAATGTTGGCAGCTTCCAATTTTTGGGACAGCATAGCAATAAACCTGGTACCCGGTTTTGCCCCAAATGAGGTGATTTACTAAACATTAAATATTTACACGTCAACATGCGATAAAGAACCGGCTAAAACGGCAAAATACTGTGAAAAGTCTACAGAATACAATGCAGTACTTAGCGTAATCGATTCTTTAAATCCAAGTGGTATAAATAAGGCAATTCACCAACGCAACACTGGAACTTTTCAACTCGAAATTTTTAAACTTCTCTAAATGAAAAACTACAACGGTCTTTGCTCTACGATTGATCTCATTCCGTCGTGAGGTCCACCCGAATCTAACACCATACGTTGGCTGCATATCGCAGCTCTTGTCTTAGAAATACAGTGGTACCCGGTCTGACCCGCGTACCCGGTTTTGCCCCACTTTCCCCTACGTCCAATTAACATGATCAAGGACATTTATTGTACGGAAAACCCGTCGTTATTACTTGCCGATCAGTTTTTTTTTAATTAACGACCTCCTTATATTTTTTTATCAACATTTCCCTAACTTTGTATCCCGAAAACATGATTTTTTCAGAGGTCCGCCATTTTGTAATTTTTTACAAATTTGACTTTTTTTGATTGTCACGTAATAGAGGCAGGCTTCTAGTTTCTAAATATTATTGTGTTTTTGAATTCGGATTAACCATATGGCCTGGGCACTGTCAACGCGACTAGCATGTTTTTGCCGCAGCGCAAATTTTGACGAAGAATTTACAGGAAACGGAGTTACGAATTTGATTGAAAAAAAAATTTTCTTACATGCGTTATTTGGTTGAAATAAATTCCCGAAAACACCCTTACATTTCGGACCGTCACAGTACTCTCCCCCTTTAAGAGGCACACAGCAGAACCGCGCGGCCGTGTTAAATAAAAGTGAGATGAAAAGAAGAAGGGAGGGAAATTTAAAGCGCCCCACGGTGGTTCGAGCATTGGTGTTTAGCTTTTTAACTCCGATATAACCGAGCCTCGATAATGCCACGGACAGGCCGACAAGTTTTCGTCATCGTAGGCGGCAGTCCCTCGTTCTCGTGGGAGTGCTTTCACCGTCGATTCCAGCGACCCACTCAATTTCCGTAAATCGCGGGACGGCCGTCGAAATCGTGAGAAAGCTCGTTGGAAACGGGCTGCGAGTAGGAAAGCGTTGGGGGAGACGCGCATACGCGGTGGTATCGAGGCTGGCGCGTGTTCGAGCTACCCAAACAGAAGCCAACGTCCTGCAACCACGCCACAAAGGAACAAGGGAAAAGGGCTATTCAACCTCTTTAATCTTTCCGGCTGGTTAATTACGAGACCAGCGTGTTTTCAGGCGCTCGCGTATTTTTCCAGCGGCCTTCGCCGCAAAGGACAGAAACGCGGACCAGCTTTGCGTGGATTTAATGAAATCGGCAATGACGGAGGCCCAATTCAGGGGAACTGTACGAAACCAGACGACGATCAAAGATATTGGAGATGTGGAATATAGGATATTGGAGAATTTCATCACATGTCGTTCGTGATGATCATATTTTTTAGCCATATCAGAATTCATGGCACAAACTCCTTCAATCGTAATTGCATTATAAATAAACGACAAGCCCCTGCAGTTGTTACAAATATTGGATTTTCCCAAAAAACAGATTAATTGAAAAGAGGGTGGATGGTTTTAATTGCTTGACCCATGGATAACGAAAAATTCTTTGGATTTTTAGCTGGGGATTCGTGTAAATTTTAATTGATTGAAACATTCAGTATTCGGAGGATTCCCTGTTAACACAATACTAACAATTTGCCACAACTTGATGAAAATCAATCAAACTGTTCGAACAGCCTCGCGCTATGCAATCGAATCAACCAGTTCCTTTTTACGCGACTGTGGTACGCAAAGGAGGGTATTGTGTGTATCAGTCTATGTTAATTTAAATTGTCGTCTCATTAAATAATATACTATGTATAAATAAATTAAATCTTAAGGTGTAAATAAATTAAGTCGTGTTTTTGTCATTTTTGTTCGCTTTTAAAGCTGTCGGGTTTTTTTATTTAAAGCAGAATTTCGTCACCAGCTTGCAAAGTCTATGAATAAGATGGAACAGGTTGCACGTAAATAATTAATTCTATCTGCGCGCGTTCTTCCTGCACGTCTCTTCAAAAAGCGCTGTCTGCTGCAGGACGAAAACTGTTGCTAAAGTGGCAAAACCAACCCCGCGTCGTTGCCAATATTGTTTCGCGAGCTTCGGGGAACGCGTTTGCGAAGTTGTCAGCCGCTTTTGCAATATTTGGCCAACGGAAGGAAACTACTCTCTCTACCCCCTCGAGTTTGCCATCTGTTTCTCATTGCAAATTTCAGCAGAAACTGTTAACAATACTCCGTTTCCTTCGAGGGGAAGTCCCGTGTCTTGTTTTCTTGGATCGCGTTTCTATCTCAAAGTGCCTCCGAATGTGTACACTCCGAGTCTCGCGTGTCGAGTACGCACACGGCGCAGTGTGAATCCGCAATGGAAAATTTGCTCCACAGTTTTCATTCCCTCTCGAACGTGGAATCATCCGCCTTTAAGTTATATCCCTACACGTACATTTCCAATACTTCCGATAGAGTCGTCGAACTTGAAATCGTCGAATGAGTTGATTATCAATCGATAGTGATATTTATAAACGACCAATAGCGAGTCGCCGTCCACTGAATTTCACCTGACCCTTCATCCTTCTATCGATCGTGCATTTTATGACGATCGAGTAATTCGGGGTCAGTGGGGAACGTTTAAGAAGATCGAGAAAGAGGCAACGCGATGTCACGAGTGGAGAGAAAGTAAGAAAAAAGAACACTCGGCTTTGCGAAAGCGACGGATATAAAGGCAGACCCTTTTTTTCTTTCGCTAGGGGGAAATATTCGCGGCGTGGTATCTTAACTTCGCGAAACTCCCTGTACAGGATTAATTGCGGCTTTCATTATCGGCGTTTTCGCTGACAAAGCCAGAGGCACCGTCACGTTTGTGCCGCAGACTGCGGTATATATTTTGCGGCAGTAAAATAAGCCGCTGTTTCAAGTCAAAGGCTGTGGTTTGCGGGCTCTATGTAAAGGAAACGAACGCTCGCCCCGTTGAATGCTCGTTGCTGCAACCTGCCAAAAATGTTCAGTTACTCCGTTTGACCATTTTCCGCGTCACTTCGCGTTCGGCTAGTTGACGATCGCGTCCTTTTTATCCCCGTTAACGGCGCGCACTTCCGACATTCGCGTTTAAACGAATCTCGCGATTGAAAAGTACATATTTGGAGCGATGGACGATTTGGAGTCACGGACGATTCGCGAGGGTAGGTATTGATGCTAGTGAATTTTGTACAACACATTACACTTCTTTTTAAGTGGCTCCTTGATTTCTAAATTTTAATATTTCATCTTCACTTCTTCGATCAACACTTTCCATTTTATAAATATAAGGGGAAATAGAAGACCGAAACGTTTAACCACGCGATCGAAGTAAGAATAAAAGAATAAGATTCCATTCACGACTGAGATTAGAATTCAACTTCGTACGCTCAATTTGCCAGATTGCCAGGTTCGCGTGCGCACGGTTTCCCATCCTGCGGGTTAACCGAGGAGGAAACTTCGCGCGAATCACCATTACGCAATTCTCAAACTAAGGTCAAATTTCGGAAGAAATTCAAAGCGACTCGGAGCGTGACGGACCAGCTGCATTAGCGATTAGAATCTCGCTTGTAGCGCAGTATACGCCAGGTAAGGGATGCAATTTCCAAATAAGCCCAGCTGCAGATTAGAATCTTGCCCGCAGCACGGTGGACATGGCGCGTAGCACGTAACTTTCAATTACCTTAGTGGTCTCCACCATTTTCGTCCTCGTTTCGAGGTATATTTTCACTAATTCGTTGCACCCTCCCAGTCTGCCTCAATATCGTGTCCGATGCACCTTAATCCTCGAGCAGTTACGAAATTAATCCACACTCCGCAGTCTGGGAGCTAAATAATTACGTCCACTCAAAGGAAGTCATTAATGTCACTGATAATTCAGAGGGAATCTACGTTCATCATCTCCGCCCTTTAGAACCCTCCGAATTCTCCTCGATACTACCAGCAGCAGATAAATCCAACAGAGGTATTCAGATATTCCGTTCCTGATGGTCCACCATCCCCGGGAATGCGGCTTCAGATCCGATGGGAAGCACCGCGCTGATTGCAGTATCGTGCGTCGCGGGAGCTCGCGTTCCATGGAATGGAAAATCACGTAATGAGAGGGCGATTCTTTTCCCGGGTTAAAGGGCGTTCATCGGCCAGAAGGAAAAATCAAGGGAGGCGATCAACTTAGCTCCGTGGAAGGAGATTCGCTTTGAGTTTTAACGAGCGCGCCGAGAGAAGCTCCTCTCACCCGCGAAAGATTCGACGACAGGTGTGGAGGATGAGAGGGGCAACGAGGGGGGACGGCGGTCGAAATTCCTGTCGGATCAAATATACCGACGGCTCCTTTTAAGGGGCGACGTCGGTGCTGCAGGCCTCGTAAATTTAATTCCCAGAAAATCGCGGGCCACGAGGGCTTCCTCCCTTTAGTTTTTTCTTGCTGCGTCACGATGAAGCGACCGCGGATGTGACACACATCCCCGAGAGCGGCGCGTTATCTTCCGGTGTGGCAAGTTGAAGGAAGCGCGATACAGCCTGGCAAAATGCGCAAGAACGAGAGGAGCTCTTCGCGTGCGCGCCTCTTCTCCGCGCTCTCGAAACCTCTCCGCTCCTTTTTCCAGCGGGACTTTCACGTACGACGTCAATTCAGCGCGCGGTGATATCTTCCTCGACGCGACGCGCCAACTGGAGCGGCGACGAATTGGACATCGAAGGCCTAACCCGCGGACGAAGCACGGTTTGTCGCCTCTCCGAATTATGAAAAAATCACTTACCGCGGTCGGAGAATAGATCAGGGATCCGCGGATATCGATGTGTGGTTTATTAAACAGCGGTTGAAAATACATCATTAATTATTGAAAGCCAAAGTTACATTTGGATATATAAATCAATCGTGTCTAATTATCAATTGGATCATATCAAGATTTAAACTTACTTATACTTTTACATACAAGTATTTCAAGTCTCCACTCTAAATAAATGACGCTAATGTTACAATAAATATTGAAGGCATCGGGCAAATGTATCCTCTGTAGGTGAATCGATTAGTTTTTGGAATATTTTGAAGTGATTGAATACAGAAAAAGATTCATGCAAGAACTGTGACGATAGCGAGGAAGAAAGTAGGATAAAGGGATATACGTTGCATGGGGAACTTGTTACCACATCCGGTATTAGAAGAGCGATCCACTTAAACAGACGATTAGGCACAGAACTTGGGAGAAGCAGGTGTGGCTACGAATCCTCCATGGACGATCGACTGCACTTCAAACTCCCCTCCAGTCGCCGTCAGGAGGGCTCTCATCATCATCACGAAATCCCCATTTCCCGCAGATTCAGTACCTAACCTCCTCTTCCAATAGTCTACCCGTCTACCCTGTCTAATATCGAGTGTCCCCGAATCCAAGGCACGATTTTCCTAGGTAGCCTCACTGATGAGTTCCCTAACAATTTTTCTTTCTCCACCATCCCCCGACCTATACCTCTTGGGGGGGGGGGGGGGGATTCTATACGTGGCAGCCATTTTCGAATATTAAGCTGAGAGGAAAACGTACCGCTTGTTTAAGTCAATCGCCCAGAAAATACAAATTTGGAACTTGAAAAGAAAAATAACCCACTTGACGGCGCCAATCCTCTTCTTTCAAAATTTTATCAATTCTACGTCTTGGAAACACGAAATTCCGTGTACCTAATCAGGAGATTCGTGCGGACCATAACCAACTAAACCGCAAGAAGCGAAAGAACGCGGCGCAGGGGAAAAGGACAAGCGCTCAACTTGTGGCTGCAGTGATCTTCCTCAGCGAGAGAAGACCGCGAGGATTCTTCGACCCGTTAAATAAACGGCTCTCGTTACTCTTAGCCGTTCGAGTTATTCACTCGATTATTTTTTCTGTCCGCGGGACGTGGCGCGCCACGGATGTTTCGTCGGTCGTAGATATATACGGTTGGTCGCAGCAAACGGAAACGACAGCCGCGTTTTATACAGCGCGCCGATAGGCGACTTTTCCAGAGTCATCTTTCAAAGTAGACGCCCACGGTGAAACAGTGTTACTCGCGCCAGGCTGGATAAATTCAAGCGCGACGTACGTTCCGTGGATTCCGATTTAATGACCAGTACATAGAGGAGCTGAATTCGCCCCGTAACGTTAACACAACGCACGCAGGGCACGTCGAATGTACGTGGGAGGGAAACGGCCCCAAAAAGTGAACATTCGGGAAATTTCCTCTTACCAATAAATTTGCACGCTCGGGGTGCCTGTGTCTCAATTTAAGCACACTTCATTTTTGCCTCTTTTCGACCATCCATCTCCATTCATCACCAAGATGAATTAACAGCTTTAATGGAAACACTGGCGAGAATGATGGCTACCGATGGTGTCCTCTATACACGAACACGCTGCACCCGGTTCGTTCGTGCTGACTGTGAAACGGGCAGCCAGCATCTCGCGACTGGTCCTCGGCCCGGCGTCCCCAAGTTCGCTGCCCGATCCGAGCGTCACAGTTGAATTATCGAGGAAGCAGAGATCCCATCGCGAAACGACATCGCGATCAAATCTCGAGCAATGCAAATAGAACGAAATTTATACGGTGCGCGATGATTCATCGGGACCGCAGGCTGCCAGAGAGTCCACAGAGGCTCGGGCATCAATATTTCCCGACAGGCACGCGGGCGCGGGCCGAGACCGCGTGAATTTCGAGTTAGCCGGGGCGCTCGATCATCGAAACGGTGAGCGGCTGGAGTCGCAGCAAATCGTTCGATTCTCGCGGCGGCAAACGTCGATTCGGCCGCGCCCGTGGCACAACATTGACCGATCGTTTTATTAATCCTATCTAACTCGTGGTAATAGTCATTTTTCTGGGAGCGCGCGTTAGACAGAGAGAGCGGCCGAGAACGCGACACGGAGCTGTCCGACGAAGCCCGATCCATTATCCTTTGGTTGACAGCGCAAACAGCGCCGTCGTCTCGGTGACGGCCAATGCATTTCAAATAGAGGCGTTTACGTTGCCTGTACACGGCATCGCTGTGCCCTCCGGGCAAGGGAAGCTGCTTGGGAGAAGCGATCCTCCATACAGCGGGAAAGAAGCTGGAAAAGCTTGGAGGGACAGGCAAGAGGCTGGGGCATGTTAAGGGCCTACAGTTCACGTCCTGACGTAAACATTGCGACGCTAACGATTGTGCAAGCGGCTCGGTTTCGTTAGGGAAACACCGCCCGACCGCCACGTTTATGCCTCGGTCAGGAATACCTTATTTCTGCTTATTACAGGGGAACACGACTGTAGAGGAACACGTTTTGGGGATTCAAATCTTTACGCTATATCGTTGGAGCGTTTCAATGGGTGTTATAGGAATGGATGTTCGCGGCTTGACGAAGTATGGTATTCTGTAAAGTTACAATGTATACAGCTCCATTACGAGGAGAATTAAGTGCGCAAAGTTCCAACAAGCTCGTTACCTCACCGTCAATTAATATTCTCAACACAGTGATGCATGGTTGTCTAATAGCCGGGGATTCTTGGATAGCTAAATGACAAATTGACTACATAGAACTAGCTGACTCTTAACTCCCTTAGTGCTGATTATAACGCGGAGATGAATTAATAAGTTTAATATAGTGTCTGAGCAAATTCGACAAGGAATAATTTCTCTAACCTTAAACATGGGATCAGAAGCTAAGGGTATGAGGTTTAAGGACATTGTCAAAAGAACCGCACGAGCAGCGGAATAGAGAATTAATTTCAATTAGTGCGATAGCTCGAACACCTGCGACTAAAGAGAATGCGGTTGCGTAACGTAATTGTCTTTAAGCCCCGACCGTGAACTTCACCCTTCATTTATAGTTGAAACGATTGCCCATAGCCACTCGGTAAATGAAATGGTATAAAGAATTGAACAACCGTACCTTTCATTGGAATGACTATTTGAAACGAGTTACCCGAGTTACGTAGAATTGATTCTGCGAAGAATACAAATACCTACGCCGGGCTTTATTTAACCCGATACGTTTACTTGAACGTGGAACCTCAATTTCTCCACGGATGCAATTTCCCAAGTGCAATCACATTCTCTTTGACGCACGACGTGAATCCTAAAGAGATTACGGCAGGAGAAGAAGACGAAGGAGGTGGCGAAGGAGAGGAAGGACTCGTGGTCGTGAGCTACCCAGCCGCAATACCGAACGTTGGAGGAAATTCAAGAAAAGGGAAATTCGAGGCATCGATGCCACTCTTCCTTCAGCGGCGGCAGGAACAAGTTTCGGATTAGGTGGCTAGGCGGCGACGTGAGTGACAGAGGGTTGGCAGAAGATTAACCCTTAGCGGACCTTTATTTTCTCTCGTCGACGGTAAGTTCTAAGGCTGTTCTTTAGAACTAAGCCTTCGGTGATCTGTCGAAACCTTGGCACACGTGACTCGAATGCGCCAGTACGGACGCCCGGCGAATTTTCCGCTGTGCGGCTTCTGGCCAAGATTTTCTGTTTCCCAACTTTCCGCGGCGACTATGTAGTGAACGAATGCCGCTCCAACTTTGTTAAACACCGTTACGATCGATAATTTAACAGAAATGACCGTTGCAATGCAATTTAAAATACGCGAAAGCGTTGAACGCCACGCATTTCATTCAAATCTATTTATTCGTTGGACTGTAGGTATTGTAAAATGCAATTCATTTTTGTCGATTCTTCTGCTACAGCACGCTTTTAAATATCAAATTTAATAACCCTCTACAATTTCGATCCTATATGAATGTCAATGTTTTGTGGAACAAAAGTCGAACAGTGCACTCATTTACGATTTTTCGTTATAAAAAGATATATAAAAAAATGTTATGTTAAACGATTTTATTAAAAATGCACTAAAAACTAAATTAAAATGCACTAAAAATTAAAAAATAATAGGCTTATATCCACTAAGAATAATTTGCATGGATTAGAGTTTCTAATGATTAATCACGATACAGAGGAAACAAAAAAATAAACTATTTATTATAAAAAATAAAGTTTGATAATATTTTCGGAAATTAAATTCTGCAAAATTAGGCATTCAGTCACGTGACAGTGAACACGAATCAGAAAGCATGACGTCCCGCCGTGCAAAACACCAACGCCATTGTATGTTGTTGTTGACAGATTCATACAACAGGTTATTTCGTATTTAGCAGTTTATGTGAAGGTGATTCAGTTGTTCGCGATGAAGTATAGGGTAAGTCCGGGAGAGTCCGACCACTTCTTGGGAAAGAAATTGTAGCATCGTTGTTTTTCACATTTCTGTCGTTTTGGGCACATTAAAGCAAAGTCCAAGCAATTTAGGATATATATAAATTATAGTGTGCGATAATTTCAAATATTTATTTTCATTTTCAACCAAAAACATTGGCACTGCAACTGGTCGGTCTCACCCGCATGTCGGGGGTAAAAAGTAGCTTACAAAAAATATAATACCCGAAGAAGTTAATTGATATGTTACTTCTTCCTCACTTCTCCATGCAAATCGCAAACATTCTTGTACTTGGAGCATCTAGTATCATGAAACCAACGACTTCAGTGCACGCATTTAATCCAATCGTCACTTTTCGAGATTTCGAAATAGTTTTCTCCGCATCCCACGCATTCGTTTTCGTCCCAGTCTTTTAACGACATATCACTATCTTGTAGAATGGAATTTTCGCTCCCTGAATCTGAAGATGGGTTTACAGTAAGAAAAACACATGTGATCGGACTATCCCATAACCAAGGGAGTGATCGACCACCTTGTCAAAATAAATTAAAAACAAATACATATTGTTGGGTTGACACTGTAGTTTTATGCATATTATATCCGCCAATATCGGTGTAGTGTAAATGAACCTGCCTGTCTTGCAAATATCACTAGCACTGTAACTTAGTCTAAAAACTTTCAGATACGCATAAAGTCGTAAGTGTTTCCTATAATTTAAATATGGATTTGTGACAATGGTCAATGAAAGATTAACAAGAAGCGCATTCATTTCTTTTGTGTCAATGACACACAGTACCCTATCTTGCGTCAGTCTTAAATTATCACCACTGGCCGGACTCTCCCGGTGGTCGAACTCTCCCGGACTTACCCTTTCTTGAAGCACAAGCGTAATAAGCTATGGAATCAAGATTTAACAAAGCAAACAGTAGTAATTTGCGCCAAAATTGACGCTGTTATACTTGGAAGATTTTTCGCGGCAAGCAGTGACTTTTGCTCATCGGAATTCCGCAATGTTAAAACTTCGATGTAAGTATACACAAGTGTAAAATATATATTATAAGCTTAAATAGTATTATATCAGTTTCATAGAGCATAACCTTTTGTTATGACATAGGTATTGTAAGTTAATTGATACTAGTTTTGAGGTTAGATTTGCATTGTACATACAATTATTGTAGACAAATAAACAAGTGCTAAATTTGAAAACTGGGGCACTATACAATACTTGTAGTACGAGGAATTCATTTTTAATTAAAAACAACATCGAAAACTAACAATAGCAATACACAGACACGATCGTTTAGGTTTGTTTTACACGGCGTGACGTCATACAGAACGCCATGACAGTCTGGCCCGTTTTAGAATCAAGTTTAAATAAGTTTTTGAAAACGCAAAAAAATCATGTAAATGTACGATTTTTCGAAAATAAATACAGTTGTCGTGTAGAATAGACATGAAAATAATGTTTTAACCAATGTCTCAAATTCAGTCAACTAGCCTATTCTTTTCTTGTACTACAATTTCACGGTGTTAATATCACGTTAAATAATTGACTTTAAATAAAGTCGTGGGGCACCATGTGCAACCAGAAGTTGAAGTATTAAAGTGATTCATCTCCTGTTATGAAATATCGTACCCCACGATTTTATTTAAAGTGAATTATTTAAAGTGATATTAACACCATCGAAATTGAAGTATAAGAATAGAATTATTTTTTAGTTTTTAGTGCATTTTAATTTAGTTTTTAATGCATTTTCAATAAAATCGTTTAACATAAATTTTTTATTTATTTTTTATTTTCCAGTGTTTAATGTTTATGAATTTAAATCAGACTTCTTTACAAATATCTTTTATTCCTGTATGCAGGTTAACAGTTTGCTTAAACATTATAGTGCTAAAGTCACTAAAAAACAATTCATTTCTTGTACTACAATTTCGATGGTGATACACTACGAACATCTGCAAAATTTTAGTTTTGCTATTCCTACATACGGATGATTTTTCGATAAATTGTGTATTTCCGTCCCGAACGCAGCGGCTTTTTGTCGTTTTCGTAAAGAACGTGAGTGGCTGATTTCCAGTCGTTTGGATTTCTGGTTAGGGGTTATATTTATTGATGAATGGATAATTTTTTATCCCTCGGGTTCATTTATTATTAAAATATTGTATTGTCATCCAAACTACGCACGCCTGCAAAGTTTCAAGACCATTGGATAATTGGAAATGGGTTAAATTTGAGTTGCCAGATTTGAACCATACATACATGCATTAAACAAACAATCAGATGATCGAAGCTGAATAAAATCGTTTAATGAAAACGGCAATAACAGATACAATCATTTAACTAATGGAAATACAAGTCGATGTAAAATGAGATG
This sequence comes from Andrena dorsata, assembly GCA_929108735.1. Taxonomy (NCBI): domain Eukaryota; kingdom Metazoa; phylum Arthropoda; class Insecta; order Hymenoptera; family Andrenidae; genus Andrena; species Andrena dorsata. Next base: position 75,181,411 of record OV815488.1, on the reverse strand, counting down.
GAAAAATATGATATATCTAACGTACCTACGATACAAATACCGAAGCTATAAATCGAAACCGATTTGTTCTGCACTGGACTAAAATGATTTCGAGGACGGTAGATATTTCGGGATTATTTTCCAGGAAATTTCGTGGAGATGCTTTCCATTTTTATGAGACTTCATGACATTTGAAATCAATTTAATCTAGAAAATGGGCTTCCACAGATTCGGCTGGACTAATTCCGCTTGAAACACTATTACACACAGAGAGTACCGAGAGAATTCGATTGTTCCTATTAAATGATGAGGGCTGAATTGCATTGTAAATATAACGAGAGGACCTGGAGCATGGATGCGCATCTGCGATGCATCGAATTTGTTACTCGAACCGTATTATTGCGCGTGTCCAGAAATTATATAACCCGTTATGTAATTTATACTCCGAACTCCGTTTTACCATTTCCTTTCCATTATATCACTCGCTAAATCCAGCTGCACCGTTGAGTGCCATAATAAAAGGATAGTGGCAATCACAATTGATAGACAATAATGGTAACGTTAATATCATTGTCGAATAGCATTCATACTTACACTATCATTTGAATGCCCAAACAGGTGTTAATGAAGACCATTTACCATGCCCAATCGAACAACTGTTTGGTACCTTTAATACTTCTAAAACTACTAGCCCGTGTGTACATAAACCATTTCGTGTAATTAGTCCCCTAATCGACCGAAAACACGAACTATCAGAGTTTCGACGTCGCCTAAATATTATTCGATCATCAGCATACCGATTCTATCGTTTCCCCGACAGTCGAGACAGATCTACTACGGTGTGCTCTACACTTCCGCGAGGAACGCGTCTCAGTGGTAAGATCCAGGAAGATCCGATGATATCAGAGGGAAGGCAGCTCGTCGAACGCTTCCTTCACGAAAGTGCCACGGGTCGTCGAGCAATCAGCAATCGACGCGCGAGTGAGAGTCAACACGCACGATTTGCGAGCGGTATTAATTACCGCGAGATCGTTCGAACACAATCTAACGTCTTAGCTCACTTAGCGGGAGCCGATGTTTGAGTTAGAGTAGCGGCTTGTTCGAGGTCGGATAACGCGTCTAATCACCCGTCGACTAATGTCGCAAGTTTGACTAGCAGTGGCCCCGCATTAGAGTCCGCCCCTCCCCCCCCCCCCCCCACCCTCGATAATCTGTAATCCATTTATTGAGTGTTACTAAGGACGGGAATAGGCAACCGACCGATTCATTACACGCGTCCTCGTAATTTCGGCTTACGCGTTAATTTCCATCGCTGGACCCTGTGGGCGGTAGCCCGCCCTTTGCCTTCGGTATGTAACGTTCGGTCGGAGATCGATGGAACTCGATAAAGTGGCAGACGAGTGACAATCTTGGGACAGAGATATTGAATCGAATCGTGGGGCGACTTATCTCGTAAAAATCGCTTCTATCTTTAAGATCCTGTCGGAGTCAAGAACGCCTCTACGCTCGCACTGTTTCGCGGAAGTTGATCGATTGGCGTTACAAACTGAAGACCGTGTGCAAACGAAACGATACATGGGGGACAGATTTATCGCGGAACTCGGGTAACTGAAAAAAAGTCGCGGAAGACCATTGAAGTGCCGATGTTTCTTGTAAGAGGGACGGAGTACGGGCGAGAAAAAGAGCCCGCGAGGGGCGGGTGCAAACTCGGCCAAACTAAAATTGCTGTGCTTGTCGTTCGAGCATTTAGCGAATTGCCTGCGGTAAGCAGCGGCAGCTTATCCCCGGCGCATTAAAACTTCGCGTCTTAAAACTGGAGGAAAGCCGGCAAGGTGAGAGAGGAACGAATGAAATTCATGATCTCCGTACGTGAAATTGCCAGCGATAAAGTCAAATTTCGTCCTCTCCGCTTTTTCCCTTAATTAAAAAGTTGCACTCTCGCGAGCAGATTGGACCGTTCTTCGGTTGACTCGTGGCTTCTTCGACGGCGCGAGGGAGGTTTACGTTCGACGAGGAATCCCCCGGGGAAGATCGATGGTATCGTTTTTCCGCGGTGTGCAAGAAATTGGCGCTAATTGGCGGAGTCCCGGGGCTTCTGCGCCGGGGAACGAATATCACCATGAATTGAGACGGAGCTAGCAAGTATCCATCTCTCGACCGACGTTTAATCCGCGGCAGTTTCATCGATTCCCCCTCGCCATTCAACTCGATGCCTCGGCTGGGAACATTAATGAACGTCAAACATACCATTAACCGAGTCAACGTCAAATTATGTTCCACTTACCGGGAACAATGGCTGGCTCGTGCGAGATTCGCGGCCGCGTCGGAGGAAACATCATAAATGGAATGAAAAATGATCGAGTCCCGTCTTTCCAGCGGCGGACAGCTTCGATTATCCACGCGCTCCGATTTATGGCCGGATAACTATTTTTCCTCCTTCCTTCCCCGGAAGACGAGGGAGAAAAACCGAGCGGGAGCCGTACAGTGAAACAGCCATTATGGAAAATGGAGTGGCCGCGATGCAACGATAGTCTTTGCCGATGACGTGCGAAACAAGGGACCAGGAATAGAAGCCGGCTGGTGTTTATAAAGGGATTGACGGGCGCAAGAGGGGGCCAAAGGGGGCTCTCGGTGGAAGGAGTGGAAGGATGAGAGGGTCCAATAATGATCGATCACACGTTACGTCGCCAGTTACGGGCGTCGTATCCCCACGGCGCACCAAGACAGTCATTTGCGCGAGGACCCTGAGATAACGAGCCACGAAAAACGCTTTAGGAGAGAGTAACGACGTTTAGCGTCGGTGAGACGACGCTGAGCCTCCCCTTCGCGCCTGTACCATCCGCGGTCCATCCCCTCGTAGCTGGGATTCCGGTATTGACGACGCATTCTCGCGATACGAATAATAGTACTGAATTCTTCTTACGATCGATTTCTTCCGTCTCCTTTTCCCTGCCATAGTGATTGTTGGAAAATTAGTGTTCGTAATCGACGTGGTCCATGGAGCAGAACTACAGCCTTTCCTCAGTTCTCAATTGTCACTCGATCTTCCTGCTCTTCGACTTCTGCTTCTCCTCTTGCTCCAATGAATCCAATCCCTTGGCATTCTTCGCTCATTCCGTAGTTACGCCCCTACCCTTAGAGCTTCTGTCGGCAATCCTTAGTCTCTTCTTAGTATGTACTTCTGTCGTCGCTGACAAAAAGCCAGTGTCGGTCCGTTCCTTTCAACGACACTGAAAGGGGCACCATCCATCTGGCAATTTGGTGCCGATATTTAATGGGAACGCGGCACGAAGGAGGGAAGTTCAATTAGTCGGATCCTCGTTGTTTGCATGCAGCAATCAGGATTCGGTTAAGACTGTAAGGAGCATCGCGATGATAATCGTCGATGAAGCATATTAACTACGGCCTCGAGAGCGTGCACAGCTTGTTATTGGGCACTTTTGTTGGAACTTCTCGCTGGCCATCATTTATCACTAGCCGCAGTCGAGACACTTTCTGCACAGTCAGTTACGATACCCGGACGGTTAATCATCTACGGGGACGTCAACGTCCGAGGACACTGCAGAGACACGGAGCGCTGCGAATTCTGTTCAAGGATCGACGTGCTGAACTCATCAATTTCCATAATTCAATTTACATTCGCACAGACGGACGCTGGAAAGCAGCTAACCCAGCGATGCAACGGCACCTCTGGTAAGTTCCGTTTGCCCGAGGACCCAGGCTTCTGCAATTCAAAAACCTTGCCCTGTCACGGTGCCGAGGACGCTTCTTTTTCCTTTTGCAACTGTTTGGAATATTAAAGAGTCTCGCTCGTCGCCGCGCAAGCGATCGTTATCTCGTGGAAAATACCCTCAAGGTATCACGCATCAGGTGCATTGATTACAACATCCCATACCGTTCGTTGGCTACGGCTGAAGCTAGACTCGTACGGGTAGTAGTAAGCGCGCAATGCATGTTATAGCACTAATGCGAAGCAAAGCGTACGTAAATTGGTATTGGAATTTCATTGTACTGTGCGCTCGACCGGCGGACACACAGGCGTTCTAATTCGATCAAAATGATCTTTAAACAGAGTTTATAGGGTCCTTAGAATTTCCATGAATACGACAGAGTGGAATGCTAGGAAGAGGGTGGAAGTGCTTCCAGATCCCTGAATTCCTGCTGCAACCCCGGTGACCTTATTTGCAAAAGTATGTGTCGCAGCCGACTGTAACACCGATACCGCTTTCGATGCCCAGAACGAGAACTTCCAAAATAACGTTTAACCCATTACCGATCCCTTAACGCGCTGCCGACAAAGCGGTTTAAAAGTCTTAAGTAGAACGTGTATATATATGCTGCAACGAGCCCGTACTAACAGAGTTACAGCTCCAATAACTGTAACTTTCGAGAACCGCTTACAGAGTATTAGGATACATTCAAACTTACAGCAAGGGGCTCCTAGAAGCTCAAAGTTTTATTCCAAATAAACTGAAGCTGATAGTTCCTGATAAAGAGTCGCTCTCTTCTACTTGTCGAAATCTCATCGAGCCTTACAGGGCCTGCTAACAGTAACCATAGTCTTAGACTAAATTAGCTTAGAATTCACAATAAAACCTGCAAGTCTAGCATATCTCACAAAATCTGGGTGAATAGTTGAAACGTCTTCAACGCTAGATAGCTAAAAGTACCTACTTTTAACGTAAGCCCTAAAATGTGAGGACAAAACTTATTTCACAAGCTCTTGCAACAAAGAGCACCCTATCTACCCCTTGCTGATGGAGCTGTAGCCACGAATTTCACGACTCGCGACCAGGAGCCGTCCTCTCGGTAATTACTGTCTCCCTCAGAATTCTGTGACGCACAATGGCACGTTCGAAAAGTGTCCCAACGAGAACGTCCGTCCAAAGAGCAGCCGGCCAGTCGCAGCCAAGCATCGCCCAAAATCGTGGCTCGCGCGTAGTCCTCTGCATTGTCATATCGCGATGGGCGGTCGGGGGAGGAGGAGGAGGAGGAGGGGGGGGGGAGAGCAAGGCGACCCGTAATTATGACGCCATTATCCCCGCGCCAGGGGCGCTTAATTATACGGCGTTAGCACCCCGGGCGTACGTTGCGCACTGAGTTACGTTAAGATGCTCGCGGGAATACTTGCTCGGTTCTAGGGCGGCGGTAAGGAGGCTGAAAGGACGACACGGTCGCTAAAGCAGGAGGCAAACAGGCGGAGGACCTAACATAACTTTAACCTGGCGGCTCTTGTTAATTAGAGAACGCGTCGGGTACGTGTGCCATCTACTGATCATCGTGGACCGAACCAAGCCGCCTTAACCATCCTACCGGTGTACGTGCCGCACCGCCAGGGCAAACATCCTGCGGAGGAATTCCTGGGTGGTTTCCCGGGGAAAGGATACACCGATGGTCTTCCTGGAAGTATGCTAAAGGTGCCCGGTACGAGATGCAGACAACGAGTAGCCCCGACAAGTGCACGTTAATGCATTAATTATATAACCAACATCGGGGGTATCTCACAGCGTGTTGCGAGCTCTGCTTCGTTCAACGGAGAGAGTCGAGCGGCAATACAGAGAGGAGCGATCGCCGGCGTGAGATATAATTGCATGTACAGAGTATCTGGCCGTTAATGGGACTGTGCTTACAGAATATGATGTGTAAAAAGCATACTTTCCGCGTTGGTATTCCCGGGGGAAGGCACAGGTTTTTCATTATTTCCTGCTCATCGTTCGGTAATTACGCAGCGCTGTTGGAAGTTTGTTTCATCTCATGATTAAATGCATCCACGCTACCAGCAGCACAAAGCGCAGATGCGATGCTTACTTTTGCGCGCTATGAAAATATTTCTCGAAGTGGGTGAATTATGAAAGCGAGTTAATACGGAGGGCTTCGAAGTGCTGCCGAGTTTCATTTGAATCGAGCATGAAGTCCCTAAGTCGCGCGAATGTAAAAGTTACAGTAGGCTTTTAATATTCAGCATCCGCACTTCGGACGGTGACCAATCCGTGCTGAATTGTGTACATCTCGAGGACTTTAACCGTGTGTCGACCTTGTTAAAGCGTTACCACAATTCCTCTGACATTCTACTTTCTCAATCGCACGAAATTGCGCGCTCGGCTTCGTCGCATCACAGAGGCTTTAAACACAACAGATCCTAGTTCAATATGTGGCAAGCTACTAACAACTAATTAGCCTCCAGCATCAATGGTACATGCACCGTTGACTACTTTCCTTAAATACGGTCTAACCAACACGAAACCCTTAGCCCCATGCGTCTTGCTAACTGTAATTCACGCGTACATGCAACACATTCTAATGATTCCTTCAGGGCGGGTGCTTTGAGACTACAAACATACCGCCCGCGGAGCCATGCAGGGTAGAACGACAAACACGCGCGAGTCAGGCTCTCAACGAACCAACTGATACGTACACGGAAACATGAGTCGAATAGCAAATGTTCCTGACTCGCGGTCAATCGATCCCGAGATCTTTCAGCACCGGAAACGCGCGTTTACGCAGCAATGTCCCACCCCCGCGGCGCAATCTATCAATTCCGAGCCCGGCCAACTAACACATCTATGGCAGACCACACCTACGTCGCAATTATTATTTCCCTAGACGCAGTTAAACAAGAATTCGCGTTTATTCAGCGTTCGACCGGCAAACAGACCGTCGCTCTGTTCAATCCCTTAATCGCGGTTGATCGAAAAGCGACGTACACAATCGCGGCGCGTAAAATTGTCGAGCGTCCGTTTTTCGACAGGTTGAAATGCAAATCTGTCGTTACAGCGGTAAAACGTGAACGTTGGCGTTTCGCGTTGGTGGGGCGCCGCTGGCTTGTCAAAGCTATTGCGCCCATCGGCTCGCCCCGATTGATTCCACGGTGGCAATATTTTGGCTGGACGAGTCCTCGGTGACAACCGATCCCGTCACGGTGATTCTGTCAGGGGGACTTAATACTTCATGGCCGATGACTCTCGATCCTCGCGTTACCACTGAAAGGAACGTATCGCGCGGGGGAGGGCTAGGTGCACAGGCGTGAGGGCGCGCGAGCGAGCTCGCGGCCCCTCGGACAACGTAGTTAGCCCGCACACAAACGAGCCACCTTCGTGGGGCTCTTACGTTAACGATCGCACTCGAAATTACACCAAATCTAGGGCAGAGCCGCAATACGGCTTTTCGGCCCCGGGAATATAAGACAGGTTAAAGAGTCTTCGTTATAGAATATTTGCCTGGCGCAGGGACGCGAAATACCAGCCGACCCCGACCTCAGGTTACGAGGATAATTAACTCTGAAAGGACCTTAAACTCGTGCCGCCCGGCGCGCGAATAATGCACCGCGAGAAATTTCAAGCATTCCGCTTGATACGCTGACCGAGGTGGAACGAAAAATAAAGTTCCCCCTGGGCCCTGGGGATTCGGCCGTTCCGCCCTTAGACGGAATATCTGCCGAGCATCTGTGAAGAACGATTACGTCTCGCGGTGTCAGCTTGGAGGCAACCAGGCGGTTACGAAGGATCGCACGGAACTGGGGGTGTTACCAAATCGGGGTAAAAAGTTAAGAAACTCAACTCCCTTCGGCCAAGATGGGGCGCAGAGAGATAACGTCTGTAACTACTGGAAAATGAGAGTCCTTTGCCCGTCAACCTCCAGATACTCAATCTTTGCGCGTCAACTAATAGTCACCTCGGGGCAATTTATTACTACTTAGCCCCTCTGAATATATTGCCGTTAAGGGACAAGCAGCAAATCATTTACCACATTTCTCATTCCCCGCTAAAACGCTTCGTCATTGAATTATGCATGGTCGTTGTTTAAAAAACAGAAACAACATACTTTAGCCCTGATACACTAATTAAACACGGCCTCTCCGCGGGCGTAACTCGAACCCAACTAGAACTGAGCGAGGTAGACGTGCTCGCGCGCAATTATGCCCCTTCGCATTATGCCGTATTAAGTAGAATATAAATCGTGCCGGGTGGTAAATTATCGCAGCAGCGCGTTTTCGTTTAATTGCTGCCGCGCTACGGCAGAGGGGCGATATAGACGTCGCGGTTGATAATTCTGGCATGTAATTCGCGAAATTTCGCGGCGGATCTCCGCGCGTTACAGCGCCCAGGGAACGTAACTGGCGGCCGACTGGCAATTCCTGTCATTATAAAATCGAATTAAAGCGGCGGCTGGAGTCGTACGTTGCCGTGTTTGCGCGAATTCGACCGTCCCACCCGCGCGCGATAAGCTGCTTAGATGTTGCCTGGCGCATAAGGGACCGCCTGTAACGTTACATTTCATTAATAGCTTTATCTAAGGACAATACCGCGGCGTTCCATGTATCTTCGCGTGCATCGTCGAGCAAACTTCTAATAAGTACACCGCTCGCCCCTCCAAGTAGTTACGCTTACAAGTTAATTCAACGAACGGTGGCAATTCGATGAAAAAAAGTACCGCGCGATAGATCGCCAGGATCGATTGGAAAAACGATGCTACAAAGTGCAGGCCCTGGTTTTTACGGTGAACGTAACCTCTGAAATTGATAATTACGTGGCGGGTTGCGGGGTTGGGGGTGTATTATTTGCTCGGGTAGCTCGTAAAATTTCAAGTACGGTTATGGAGCGGAGTATAAGCGCGGAGCTTCTCGGTGGAATAGTTGAAAAATCGTTTCTTTCGCCGATCGATTCGGGCGTTGTTAAGTGGAACGAGCGGAGTTATGGCACCTTCGCTCGCCTCTATATATTTCGCGAGAGGGGGTGTCGGTTTAAAGTTCGCGGAGTACCTGACAGAGTTCAGATTCCCTGCCGATCTGGATCGCGGAACGCTGAGGTTGCAGAATCCCCGGGCAGCATCGTACTTTCAATGAACGTCGATAAAACTCCGATTGATAACAAAGTGAAGTACGTCGAGTGCGATTCACCATTCGCCGCGCTCAAATTAGGTCAGGTGCTTTACTCCAAACAGTCAGGCTCCCGTGATTAATGGCTGAAAATGGGCTGGAAAGGTCACGGAGAAAAAAGCACGCCAACTCCATTCGGCCGCCTTATTCCTCACACAACTTATTCCGAATGGGATCGAACATCCGAAACATCCCGCGCGACTGCTGTTACAGATTTATTCGAGGCGGAATAAAAAGTCCTTGGGCGTTTCTGTGCTGCTGCTGTACGCGGAACACGATCCGATTCCTGGAGTGGTACAATGTTAATAAACGCTGCCTGTTATTTTATTCCCTTTCAAGCCACTGTACACGTTACACACCTCGAGTCCGCGTTTCATTTCCTACCGTAGCAATATAACGTTCAGGGATTCGCTTTCGCGTCATTGTTACGACGGTGCACTCATCCCGACTCGTGCCATTTTTTTTCTCCGGTGACAGCGCGCGAGGAACGCGTGCACGCGAGCCGTCGTCTATGAACACGCGCCGAATTAGAAATACCTACGAGCGGCGGAACATTTGGACAAGAAAAGTGTCGCAAAGGAGGCGTGAAAATTCCGCCACTCGCTCGGAGGAAAGGACAGAGCTTCGATTCTACTAATTCACGACGAGCAGATTCGTCCGTTAACAGGGGCGAACTAACTCAAACATACCGGGGTCACCAAGTTCTTTAACCGTAACTTAGTGGCCGTGCCCCGCGGCTCCAGCACGCCAGCCAAGGGAATTTAAGTTCCGAAAGCTTCGAACTTCGCCTAATTACGGTTTGCACGGGTCGTGACGTCCGTACGTAGCTGCCTCGTACGTACCAACTCGACTCGAATATCCACTGGCTGGCCTAACATAATTGGACAGCTATCCGACTGTTCGACAATTTAGGTCGCCGTTCACTCGAAATTCCCCGTAAAACTGGCCACAACGTTACTCATCTTTCCCGAGGACGTGAAGCGACGTAAATACGGCTTGCGATCGTTTAAAGTCGGTCTGTCGGCAATTAAGGGGACGTTGACCATTACAGAGGTATTATCAAAAAGAGATTCCAACTTGAAACCGTACGACAGCTCAGCGGCTTTTTACCATTAAAACGGAAGCCTCAGCGTTCCAGTAATCCGGATGCTAGATGACCCCAGGTATTTCTGACTCATCGATGCCAATGCCAGTGGAAATTTTATTCGAGACGAATAATTGCTGCTTCGGGAATTTGCGGTGGATACGAAGCAAACAGCATCAGAAGGACGAGCATGAGAGGAGAAGAGCGGGACGGGTTTCAAATGCACAAGGAGATTAAAGGGAAACGAAGACACAGCTGATAAGGGGATTAAACGAGGTCGAGTGGCTTCCTACGAATCCGGCCACTCGATGGATCGAATATTGCGATATAATCATCTGCTACTTTTTTCCAACGGGGTGACCCTCCACCTGGTTCCAAGTGTTGTTTAACCCTTCGATGATAAGGGACCGTAACGTATCCATTTTCAATAACGAACGGCTATTTTTCCATTCAAATTGCCTTCCCGAGGCCGCGCGAAACTTCTGAAAAGCCTCGCTCCATCCGCGGTTTTTGAACGCCCGATTCTTTTCAGGCACGGGTTTACGTTTCATTACAGCGCACCCGTTTACCCCGTAACTGTATGAATTACAGAAAACTTTCTTGAACGCGGGCTTCTTTGCATAGAAATACAGGGCCGCGACGATGAGAACGCGTCCTTGTGTCCGTGGCGCGGACAGAAAGGAGCCAGGGAGGCCTTTCGAGATTTCCCCGATAGAATCCATCAATATCTCGCGAGGTATCCCTATTTCCTGACTATAAATCAGGTCGATAGCAACACCCACGCAATCATGAAGCCTCGCCACCTTAAAAGCCAGCCACTGAATCGTGAAATAATTTGTTCAACTACCATCTTCCTTGATATCGAAACTCGAACGCGCAAAAGAAACCCAAGACTATGTGTGCCAGATCGACGAAAAAATCTAGGAATGGGATTCAAGAGATGGCGCGTGCTCTGCCCGCTATCGAGTAAAAGGTGACGCAAATATTTCATGCATTGAAGGAGAAACGAACCAGCAAATCACGACGCATGCAACCGAAAAAGAGATACGGCAAGTTGCGGGTTGAAAGTGGATTGGAAAATACCTCGGAATCTTTCTTCCAAGTATTACGCACAAGATATCTGGCAGATAGCTACGAAGCTTGTACGGACCTTTCCCCGGGGCAAAAACGTTATCATAACGTTGAATTCATTTCCTTTGGCTTTCACGGAGAAATCTTAACAAACCGCGAGCACCCACGTTTCTACGTTCTAAACGCATCCGCTTTTCTTGCGACACAAATTTAACGTCGAATTCCCTGAATTTCTTAACATATATGTAACATAGAATTTTCGATGAATCACGCAAGCAGATACTAAGTGCGAACATCGGTATCACATTACATAACCCGTAGAATAAAATCAATACCAATTGACCCAAGAAACGGCCCTCGCCGTTGTGCCCTTCAGGAGCCATCTTTCCTATCGATAAAGTTTCAATTAATTCCAATCTATAGCAACCAATCAATCGAGAACAGTTTACCCTACGCCGATGAGTTCACCATTAACAAATTGCACGGTATTTCGTTGCCAGTTTCCCTGGCTGGCGCCGCTCACCCCCTGTCTGCCGACAGAGCCGGCCATAAACGTGAAAGGGCGAAGGGCGTATATACGGCTGCAGGGGGTCTCATCAGCGCCCATACGTACATGTACCACGTACGATTGAAACGGCAGATGGAGGTTCAGCGGTGGTATCGGCGTATTTAATTTCCAGATATTCACCGATAACAGCAATAAGGTCTGCTCCGGAATGCGGTATAAATAGGGCCTGGCATCTTCCCCTATATTGCTTTACTATTGGCTGACTGCGAGCCGGAAAAATTCACGAGGGTTCGTCGCGCGCTCAATATCCACCCCCCCCCCCCCCTGTACCAGCCATAACTCGATCTAGGCAACCCCCCCGAATATAGAGGCTCTATCACCTTATTTCGCCCGTCTGATCGTTCCCTCTGATGCTCCACGGGGTTGATAAGGGGGCGCAAAGCGTGGAAAAGTCAAACATAATTCTTTGCTCCATTACTTTTTAAGTTGCGAAAACATCACTACCGATATCACCCCTTACTAACGTCCCCGTGAGCCCCGTCGAATACCACGCCCGTGTTTACTGTTCGCCGCGAGGGTACGATGTTCGCGGCTCATTCGCTCTAGAATTTTTTCAATACGCCCCTGCTGGCTGGCGAGATAACGCCTCGCCAGGCGCTGTCTTTCTTTCAGCGGGTAAACATTTTCCTATTCAAAGTTCATGGGACGCCCTTGGAATGTCTCTGCGGCGAGGGGGCTGTATACGTGGGGGAATGCGACGATGCTTTCCAGCAAGGGTAGATCGAAGTTTGCGGGGTACTTTAATTGCAGCTAACCAGTGAGACTAAACGTCAGAGCTGCGGATTATTCCTTCAGCCAGACGACCCATTGAATAATCACTCTGCTGCAGCCCAAGTATTTCAATTGACGAGAGAATTTCAATTTTTAACCAACAATTCCTAGGCACAATGTGTCTTCTGTCTTGGTGGTAGCGTGCGTTGGGCGTACCACTATCGCCGCGGCCTGTGCAAATGGCGAGGCAAGCGTGAGGGATGGGTAGCCCAGAAAAATTCACGACCGATTCAACGATTCGGAGGGGCGGCGGGAGGAGGGCGTTTGGCCGAGTAACGCGGCAGCTCGCCCGGACCAAACTAAACAGAGCGAAAATGCGGTATTCGTTACGAGTCCGGGCGAAACTTTTCTTTCGAACGGTAATTCGCTTCGGGCCGCGCCGACCGCGTTTCCCATTGATTGCCAAGCCGCGTCTCTCTTCCATATTTTTTTCTCTTCTCTCCCGCTTCTACGTCGGCGAGCCAGTGTGTCGGTCGGATGGTTAATTTCTCACGGGGACACGGAAATGCATAACCATCGCGGCGACCGGCTGAGAATATCCTCCATTATGCGGGCGATACCGATTGCATCGAAACGAAATAGGATCGTGCGTGTGTTTATGCTGATGAACGGACGAGAACGGGCGCAACAACGTTTCCGCGTTTAAACGGCCCACTGAAAAAGCACAGGGTTGGCGCTGATACAGAACGAAAATTGAAACACGCTTTTACTCGCCGTTTTTTGTCCACCGAATTTTCGCTCCCATTTGCATACGTGCTCACCGCCGCGTTCTGTTTCAACGCGAGCTCGGGATCGATGGAACCTCCACCCACGTCGTGCTCGTTAATGACTTATTAATGTAATAGAAAAGCCACTGCTGTTGTAAATCCAAGGATAATGCGGGAAAATTTATAAAGCTCGACGGTAATCAGTTTTGATGTAAATTCATCTGACCCGCGCTTATCTTGGTTGCGAACGCATATTGGAAACGTTGTGCGGCTTGGTTTTCGACGTTCAGTAAGCGAGATTTCATTTCCGTGTAATTTGTTCGCCGTTTCGGAAACGTCATTCGGTTTACCTTCGACCCCAATGTAACAACTGGAAAAATTCCGGGGGCTGTGCGAGGACTGGTGTGCCAATGATTTTTTACGCGATTTGTCGGCTGCTTTCCGCGAAGCGCTGGCTGGACGACAAATAACGAACGCAAGCAAACGGTTTGTTGGGGTCGGTAAATTCGAATGTCTCGCGGGACAAACGGGGATAGCGAGAAAGAGAAATAATAAAGTCTGTACAAATAAAGAAGAGATCGAACGAAATTAGGTCAATCGCAAAACGAGGTACATTTCACGAGAATACAATTATATGCTTGGCGCCTCGCGCGACCAATGACCGGTCGCCCTAATTTCTGCACGGTATTTTAGGTTGATGTTACGAGACGGGAAAGAAAATCCATTCGATACTTTTGGCGAAATGGAAAACAAGCAAATAAAAGGCTCGAAGAATTGTCTCCTTGTGTTCGTGTTCTGTATCGAGGTTAAAGTACTTTCCTCACTCGCTATTTATTAAAGATATTCAAACTTCCGTGATGGAAAATGAAGTGCCAACTTAGTAGGATACAATTTCAACGTTGAAGAGCGAGAAAACTGCTCTGCTTTGTTTTATGGTGTCGAGCTCCGCAGTTTATTTGTAATATTACTTGAAGTAGGTCCAACAAGATTTCCATGTTTTATGCAACGATTGCAACCACTAAAGGTGCGGTTTCACGTGACACTAGTTATGACGTTCGCAGTTGTGGCATTGTATTATAGCGTGAATCAAATGTGACAACATCGTCACGGTTTATAGGTGTTGATTCATGCTATAATACAGTGTCATGTCAAAATGCACCTTTAAAGAACAGCCCCAATTCTGCCACTTTCATTAGTTAAGCGTGGCCTGGATTTCCATTTCACCTGGTCCACTACAAAGAAGTAGAAAATACGTGCGATTGACGTCGACATGGTGCATTTCTAATTACACTTCAAGCTCGAAAATAGGTACTTGAATATAAATTTCCGTTCTAGATCGAGTGTATAACAGAAGCAATAAAGGAATGTCTGTGAATAGTTGGACTCGAATCACTTATAAATATTTCAACCTGTTTCCCAAATTGAGAACTGCCTCACGAAGGCTCACTGACATCCCTAATTTTGTCTTCTACGAACAGGGAAGAGAGTGAAAATAGAATTTACATGCATCGTGAGATCAGTTTTAGGAATCGAAAGTTTCTCGACTATCGAAACTGAACTTCCGTACCGTGCATTTTGGACCGTGTAACCTTAGAAGCATTTGAATTATTTGCACTATCGACACTTTCAACCGTCATGCACCTAAACTGCCCTAACAGAATATCAGAATTTTAAGACATGTACAATACAAACTGTACTCTAAATAGGCATTGAAGTTTCCAAATCAAGGAATTCGCGACCGACTGCAGCAAACTTCACACTATTCACAACACGAACACCATAAATCACACAAATCCTGAAGGATTACGACACCACGCCTTTCTCAACTTATAACTGCGCTCTAAAAGAAGAATGAAGAATAAGGTGTCCGTCGCCGTATTTATCAGCAGTTACACTGCCGTAAGATTGCAAAACGAAAGAGAAGAAAAATGGTTAAGAACGGGGGGTATAATTAACAGCATCGATACCCGGCCACGTTTAATCATCGCCAGAGTCGTTTAATCTTCGATCAAACGACGGCTGGCGGTGATGGGACGCGTCCACTCGCGTCCTCGACACGCTCGATGTTCAAAGGATTAAAGAAACTTCCTGCTCTGCAGGGGGATGATGGTCTTTCGCCAGCAGTTTGCTAGGCGAGAGGACAACGCGATGAATTCGTGCGCTGATCGACCCGGCGACGGGATACCAACGACAATGTGCATCGAGGGGATCGATACCGAACAATGGCAAGGTGTAGGTATTCTACTTCCGCGGGACAGCACAGATACGGGGATAGTTTACGACGTCGTGTAAAATAATTGCCCGGATTTAATTAACAGTAGTCAACAGTAGTCGCTCGTCAACGTGGCCGTCGGGCTAATAAATAGCGGGGCTTGAACAAGGACTTGGTCCTGCCTCGCCAGGAGCACCGTATTTCACCGAGATATACACGCTCTGAACATTCAACTCTGCCCGCAGCCTGTTTAACGCTGACGAGCATCGTGCCCGACTCCAGCAGCCGGGATTTCTTATGCCATCATTTAGAAATAATTAATGAGCCTCCCACTGCTTTGTATCGGTCGCTGATTAATGGCGGTTACGATTTACAGCCAAGTACGAGATCATATCGTCAAACGCTGTGCAGGATGCACGTCACGTAAATCGGGGCCAGCATAGAAGCACGATATCGTGTTATTCGCCGTTGCTGAGAACGCAATTATATTTTGCAATGGAGTAAATGGCAGTGCCACGCTGCTCTGATTTGTAACGCGAGATGATCAGAGCTGTTCGAGACAGGGTGCGTTACGCGTACAATCTCAGGTGAACAACAACTGGCGTAATAAAATATTCTTTCTGATTTTACAACGCCACGAACAAACGTCGAGTTTCAGTGAAAAATTTCATCCAGACCGACAGTTGCGCCCATACGTCACTCACGAAGATTCTCCCCAGCGCCCTGATTTTTATTTCGATCGTGATGCGATTGAATATTTCAATCGCAAAAACCGATCAGTCTCCGCCCGCGCTCGGGGATATAAATGACTCGTCTCGATAACGTAATTTAATTAGAAAACCGTGCGTGTCACGCCCGTCGACGTGTGTCAACTGTTTAAAAATTTATCGCGAGCGCGCCCGAAAAGTGTGGAAATTAATATTCCGCCGTTGTGCGGCCCGCTTGAACATCGGGGCCGCGGGCATTTACGAAAAACGTATGCATATGCATAATATGTACGCAGTGGATCGCTGGGTGCTCGGATTAAAAAATGCGAGGACTAACGAAGAGAAGCATAACGCGGATAAAGCGCGGGCGGAGGAGCGAAAGAGGAGTTGCGAGTCCTGCATATTTAAATTGCTAGCCACACGGCTTGCGTTCAATCAGTATCCGTTCGCCAGTTTTCGATTTATCGAGGAGGCAGCGGCGAGAATTTCTGCTCTTTTTTTTCTTCCCCCCCCCCTTGTCGCGGATAACTTTTCAGAGCTTAAGTAGCCTCGGCCCGCTAGCTTTTTCCGCTTTTGCAACACCGGTAACTCCTGCGATATTGAATGCAACGTACCGCGACGGACCGAAAGTACAATGTGGATACCAATATCCTGCCACTTCTTAATATCCGTCTGGGAAGCACGTACGATGCATGGAAAATTTCCGTGCGGATTGACGGGGGAACGTTGCTGCCGAAGTTTCTCGTTATCGGTGCGCGAAAATGCGGATCGCGGACGCTAGAGGAACGCGGGGAACCACGAGCCAGCGTTCGTAGAAGGCTTAGGAATTAAAGACAGACACTTTCGAGGGAGGATGTTGATACAAGAAATTCTGCGAGGAAGAAAATTGTGGGGAAACACGAACGTTTTATCCAGGCGAAGCACGACAGGAGTGGGTACTCATAATTTGCTCGAATATCGGGAAGAGATGCGAGTAGCGTGGCAGGTCGCTTGGGGGTAAGTTGCTGCGACGCAATTTCCATTAGATGAGGCGAGCAGATTTATACAAATCCAGCGCGGCTCCTTGACAAACAACTGATGATTACCAGCGATCTCCACTGCGACGCCGTGAGAAAATGGGAAGCGAGACACGCTGAGTATACGCGGTAAACGTTGTAACGGGATACGCGATACTCGAATAACATATTCCAAGGCGTCGGATCGGTGTGTACGTGTGCATGCGGCATACATAATTCAACGGCGCAGGTGACAAGTGAGGATGAGAAAACAGACATTTCCTTTTCCGCCGCGAAATGAAGATAAGTTACATACGGAAAACACACCAGATGCCGTACATATCCACCGAGGATGCACTCGCTACGTGAACGTCGCGCCGTGACTCGTCCCCTTGCAACCACCTAAGGCTATTTGCTCCTTATCGATATGATAAATAATGGGGTGGCAGGGAGCACCTGCCTGTGCGCCGAGTTCCCCGAATCGACCTCGAAAAATTTCATCTCTAGCCACACGGAAGGATCTCTTTATTTCTCGTTCGATGCGTGAAGGATGTGGGTTAGGAAAATAAGATTTGCACGAGAGTTACATACATCGCGGAGTTTGCTCTGGTAAACCTGATATCAGTTTTGGTTTGCTCCACTAAGAACCATTCGTATGGCGAGTGCGGGATTATCACGAGCAGGCGAGGCGACGTGTAACAATTATATCGGCCGACCTGCATCGGTCTGCGGGCTCGTAAAGCGAAGATTTAGTTAATGGCTGCGCAAGAAAGGGCAAAGAGGAGCAAGCTTTCGTCAGTCTGGACCTACATAAAACCCGCTGCTGTACACGACATGGCAAAAGGTTTACGACTAACGGTGGAGTGGCTGCGGAGGTGCAACCGAGGATCGAGCGGAAGTGGGCTTTCACCCTGACCCACTCGACAAAGAAATTGAAATCTTCAACGTCAATGTTTCACCATAATGGGTTTTCTCGAGGAGAACCACTAGCTGCTGGCATAACGTGAAAGTACGCGTGCCTTTTACATCGAAACGGTACTTCTCCGCGAGTTTGCAAAATATCGTGTCAGTCTCTCCCTTCCTCTGCGATCGATGGTTCTGTGCGTCGAAATCGTAACGCGATGAAATACTTCGTGTCAACTTATTCAGTGATTCCCAACCTGTGGGCCGCGAAGTGTTTTCTGGGGGATGGTCGTATCTTTTTTTTTTATTATTATTAAATGAGAATTATATTCCGAAATACCTATTTTTAATGTGTTTTCTCTACCTTGATATATTTACCTTACCTTATATGGGGGCGAGGATGGGCAGGTGTAGTTGAATATTATAAAAGGGGATCGCAATTCAAAAGAAGTTGGCACACACTGAGGTAATTAGTTAGTGATGTTTGATCAGGGAACGCGAGTACGTCGTAACGAGAATTTTCATTCGTCGGTGCTACTATGAAGTTGAATTATTAATGAGATACTCTCGAGTCTAGGAAAACGAATGAAATATCAGGCACCAGTATTTTTAAACGATTTTATTCAGCTTCGATCCTCCGTTTGTGTGTGTGTGTTAAACGATTGTTTAAACGACTTTATTCAGCTTCGATTCTGTATTTGTTTGTTTAATGTATGTATGGTTCTAATCTGGAAACTCAAATTTAACCCACTTCCAACTATCCAATTGTCTTGAAACTTTACAGGCGTGCGTAGTATATCGGCATTGAAATTGCAGTACAAGAAAATAATTATTTTTTACTTTTTAGTGCATTTTAATTTAGTTTCTTGTGCTTTTTTAATAAAATCATTTTTTTAAACCACACATTTTTTTATATATATTTTATATCTGTTACTAAATCATTCCAGACTCGTAATGATTTCCAAGCCGTTGTAACAATATTCCTCTACCCATTAAAACTAATATTGCTACCGTGATCGATAGACACCTAATCTCAATCCAGGGAGTAAATCGTGGATCGAACAACATCGAGCTGCCCCCGCTGATGTATCTCTATAAGGAGCAACAGGCAACGCCCAATTAAGCGGAGCAATTTGCGGCATCTTCGCCCTCCTCCTGTATACATCGTTCGCGATTTCCGAACATGGAGAACGATAATCGAAGATTAAATATCGAGTATCACGATGTCGACGCTTGTTACGTTAATCTTGGCAAATTGCTGGAGCAGTCTGCCTAGCGGAACCGTGTATCGCGTTATAGAAACAAACTTATGCGGCGAGCTAGTGCAAAACGGCTTCCCATTTCCAACTTTAACACCACTTTAGTTGGAAAATTCTGTACTTGAGTGAGCTGCAAACGTATCTACACCTAAAAGCATCACTAGAGACGGCACTGTATGAATTTACTGTCTAATTCTTTTTCGAGTTAAGTGCTATGATAACGCAATTAACCCCGCGCTTAAATTACTGAACTACCCTAGCGTACGTTCACGCACAAATTTTTCGCGCTGGCGATGGTCCAAATGCACACTTACGCTGTGCTCGCATTAAACAGTCGCCCGTTTAAATTTATCGATGGTGTATTTCTTTCGCCATGCTTTATCGTAAATGCCAGGCTGAAACTACGTAATCCGTATTTCGTGTTTGGAATGGATAATACAAAAATGTTTCGAACCCATGTGTAAAGCATGAAGCTGAAATTTGTACCTTCTGTCGCTAACCGAGTAGGTTCTAAAAGCCTACGCCCTTCTTCCCAGTATCGTATGATTCATCGCCTTGTGATTGTTATTTATAGCGTGTCCTGGAGGACGTTTATTCCGAGGCACACCCACATGCAATCGATAACCTAAAATACGAGCATTAACATAGCACGGATAGATCCTCGTCAATTTCAGGATACATGTACTCGCCAGTTGGTCCCGAATACCACATTCTAGGCGTGCCCGGCATACTAGTTCAACAGAATTTGTTTACAGTCACTACCAAATCTGGTGATTAATTACTTTTCAATGTTAATAGACACTCTGTGCAATATTTCCCTGTCAATGAACGCGAAGGAACTGAAATTCTGGGAACGGCAAGAAGTGTTTTGTTCCAATCAATGACGGGGCTGCACAAAAGAATGAGGAAGCTGGCTCCATTATAATATAATTGAAGGTACACAGACGCAGCGAAGAAAACATGGTTCTAGCTGCACTTGCGTCGCTGCAAAAACAGCCAATATCCTGAGAACTCAATATCTGCTCGCCATACACGCTCTCCGATTCCAAGCGCACACGAAAGCATAATATCGGCTGTCCGTCAATGGAAGCACGCAACAGAAAGCGGCCTGTCGATGCAATTTATATAAGCTGGCCACATACAAAATGACAAAACGCTTGGGCTACGCGATCAGCTTTGGCTCTGACGCGCCCCGATAAACCCTCCGAGAAATTGGAACAACGTGTTACGGCAGCTCTGCCTAGCTCTTAGAAATGCCAAGAATACATCAGATTTGCCTGGAATCCATCATCTAGTTACTATTCTCTCAACAACACAATCTCCTTCCTCCCTTTACACGCGAAATTCGAAAGCAAACGAGCAGGTACTTCTGTGTTAAGGAACAATCGGCTGCGTCAAGTTTCGCGAAAGGGACACTGCTTCCTCAGATCGAAGTTTAGGTGTCTCCAAGATCAAATCTCCTTTCTCATCTACAGAATATCAAGAGCGGCATACAAGGGAAAATTAGAATTTGAGATATCGATATACTGTTTGGATAATTAAAGACCCCCTGAGAAGCTTCCCAAATTTTCATCTCCTTCGCAACTTGCATCCCAAGCACAACACAGCTTATCCCATAAAATAAGCATCGCCCAAGAGAAAAGAAAGAGTCCTAGCGGAACAAGCGAAGCGCGTCGACGAAATGTCGATCATAAGTTGGCGATCGGTTAATAATAAATTGCCGCCGCGTACCTGGCCATTAATAAGCAAGCATCGCTAATGGACACCGACAGTATTAGACGGAAAACGGCATGGCCGTCGTCGTTGGAGGAAGAGGAATCGAGGGGTCTAGTGGCCGCTGCGAGTAAGCAAATATAAGCGTGCGTTAACGAGAAGAACGCTGCCGGGCCGAACTCAGTTTGCCAATCGTCCCGAGTCACGGGGAAGAGGAAGCGGTCGGGGTGCTCAATCTACGCAAAGTTGCCCCTGTGAAATGACGGTCCCGGGGACGTTGCATTATTAAGTCGAGGACCTTCAAGTGCCTCGAGCCAGATATCTCCAGAACAGCTCTGAGCAGGACAAGAGGGAAGGAAGAAAGTGTAGTAAAAAGAAGAGCGCAGAGGCGTCTCGGCCTGAGCCTGACCGATCTTACCCCCCCCCCCTCCTCCTCCTCTCCTTTGTGATCCTGTCTTTTTCCTGACGATATATCTCTCTCCCGGCTTATCCACCACTTGGATCATCGATTTTACATTTCGAACATTCTTTGCCCGATTGTTTCTTGATCGACCAGCTGTCGCGTCTCCTCCGCGACGCTCCCGAATAGGATAGAAAGCGCCCAATGCGGGCTGAGTGCCTCGGCCATCAGCTTCCTCCAGGAACGGCGGTATCCCGAAGGCAGGAACATTTTTTACGATCCGAATGTTTCCGCGGCGATGAAAAATTGCGCGAAAGAATGGCGATGGTAGAAGTAGCTTGGAATTCATATTTCTGTCGCTTCAGGTTTCAAGTAGCAGGGCGAGGAAGCTCTCGCGTCTTAATTGTCCGTTGTTTGACCATTCGAATGCTCCGACATTGTTGAATAAAGAGGAAGGCGCCCCCTTTTTCCGTGGCACTGAAGCTTCCGTGAAAGGGATGCCTCCCTTTGTGCCGCCGCAGTGTCTCGGACACTCTGAAAAGATAGTGTCCCTCTCTCTTCTCGCGACGCCGTAATACTTGTGGCACTATTTAGGAAGTCCTTGTTCCTCCGCCGTCCCAGTACTCCCGGTAATATTCAGCGGAGATTTTAAAACTGCTCCTCTTAATCCCACACAGGAGATGCCGCGGCAACGTTCTCCGTTTAATACTTACTTTACTTAATCCCAGAAACGCGTCTTCCTTTTGCTTAAATAGTTAAAAAGGCGGAGGCTCGTCATCAAGCGTGCCTTCGACATATCGTTTCATTCGTAATCATTCCCGTTCTTGCCTCGAAGATCGTCGCACAATGAGTCATGCCTGACCAAACTGCGCACTTCCCACTGAATCCAGTTTATCAAGGGGGCACCGAATCAATAGAGAGCACGGCGACTAATAAAAGAAAGTTATTTTCTGCGACAGCGTTTTCGTTCACGAGGAGGAAACTGCCGTTTCCCGCGCACCGAATCAGCCGTTTTATGGCAATGTATTACGAGCATATCGGCTATCGGAGCCAATCGACCGGCCCGTTCGACGACTTTCTCCTTCGGATGGTGCATAAAGGTGGACGAGCTCGCGAGACTTTATCCACGCGATCGTCTATGGAGCTCAAACGTCCCAGACGATGCATAAACGCCTTCTGGCCGGTGATTTAAAATCTGGCGGGTAAACAATCTTCCCTAATTCCCTCCAAGAGCCCATGTGGCACGCGCGACGTTGCAGCTGGCGGAGAATTTACCTAGCCAGGAGATATGGCGAGGTTTGCGCTTGGCAAGATTTGCTCAGACCGGGCTTTGTGCCTCGTACACACCTCAACGCTGCAGCAGGTGCGATATTGCGTCGTGATACAATCACGAGGCAATACAATGCGCGCTGCTAAGTGCGGCGGATTGGCTTTAATTGAACCCCAGAGTTCGATTCGATTTAAGCCGCGAACAATACGATTTAGCAGTCGAATCCATGGCAATGGCTTCGGGGCAAAAACGCTCCATTGATTCGGTTTAATGCTCTATAATTCGAAGTTTCCTTGGCTGGGGTTGGTACTCGTTTCACTGCCACCATTCCGAGGGCCGGGGAGCCCAGTGAAACATTCGTGGACGCGTAATTGACAATTTAATTACCCCGCGAATCGGAATCATTGCAGGCTATGAACCCGACCGGGATATATCGCGCCTTCTACTGTTTTCTCTCCGTTTCGAGTGTACCCCGAATCACGTCCTACCGTGTATAAAGAATCCTCAGATGGGACTCTGAAATCTATGTGGCTAATGTTCGACAGATATGTACGTCACGGTAGGCGAGGAAATCGGTCAGAAACACCCAATGCATCAAGAACGAAACGAACATCCCGGCCAGTATCATCCCCCCTCGCCGGGATTCTCCCGACACGTCTGTTGACCAGCCGTGGGTTGGAATATAACCAGCTGCCAGGCGGAAAAACAAGACCGTACGGTCGGAACGAAAGATACATACGTGTATGTGAATGAAATGAGGGAAACGAACGAGGGAGACGACGAGAGATGTCTCGGGGGAACGCCGTTAGGAGGCTACCGTGGAAGATTGGAGGTAGTTACCAGAAACGATAAGGCCGACGAGTAACATCGAGAACACAATCATAGGAATCTGTTGGCGCGATAACACCTACGCGAATCGATTCCCCTCCGCTGTTCTTTATTCTCGGCTAGCCTCGCCAGAGTAATCGTCGCGCTGGTGCGTATTCCAACCCTTCGAATCAAACGGGGGCCACGCTAATGATATTACACATGCATCGAAACTTTCAACTTCGGGCGTAAAATTCGGAATTTCATGAGGGAAAACATTTTTACGAGTGGTAATAATTCCAAGGGATACGTAGGGACATGGATGGCCCGGCAGAGCTCTCGAATAGTTTCACTTCATTGCCAATTCAATAATACTTTCGACGAATATTTTACTATGCTTGTCAGTTTTATTTTAGACAGAGTGCACGGGGTTTGAGAATATGTTCTGCGACTAGGGTTGTCGTGTAATGACAATGAGTGGCGGTTTTACGAATGAGAAGTAATTCGATCCCAAGGTTGGAGGTATTTATCTAATTAGAATGTTACGTTCTTTCTCCTAAGAGAAAATTGTTGTTCATGGGCTCTAAAGAATTAATCGACATTGAAAGAGAGACACCAGTCGCTCTGTATGATTCACTCTGGCCGTGGTCTGATTAAGCATTGACTCTCACTACTGGCATCAAGCTCAATTCATCTTGTATCGAATGTTCGCATGCGTGTGATCTAAGAGAAAACATTCATGGGTCGGCGAAATTTTTACAAAATGCAGGTTAAATCTTAACATAACTCAGCGCACAGCAGTTTCGTCGTAATTCGCAGGAAAAATATTCAACGGTGGTTGCGTTTAGTCACCGTTTTTTGCCGTTAACAGAGCTTAATTTCGCCCCCGCTTGATATAATGGCCAGTATATGCTCTGAGCCCTCGCACAAGCAAAGGCATAAAAGTCGTATCAGCCTCTATTTCCTGCGTCTCGGAAAACTTTGTCCCCCCCGCGCCGATATCGCAAAGGAAACTATACTTTCACATTAATATCTGTAACGGCGAAGTCTCTAGAGAGAGAGAGAGCCCTTCCTTCGTGTTCGAGGAAAGAAAAACACACCGATGTTCACTCTTTGTTTTTTTAACAATCGTAAATCTATCGAGATGAATTTTCCGCGAAATGGAGAAACCCCGTTATTGGACCTGCGAGAAAGCTCGATATATCCTAAGATCAGTACACAGGGCGGGGCACGTAACTGGGACTGCTTTGATAACTCCGCAAATATTGTTTCAAAAGAAATTGCTTCAGAAAAATGTTGCAAACCGTAAAGGTAGGTCGTCAATTTTTCAGATCTCAAGATCGCCGCTAGTTCGTTTTAAATAGAATCAATTTCTTCTCTAAACAGAAGTCGGCCGTTCCCGGGAGCAGGTACTGTAAATGCGGGAATTTAAACGGCGGAAAAACAAGGGCGAGTGTGTGACGGGAAAGCTAACCAAGCCAGTTCTTCATTGCCCAGCTAACTAGCTCGTTTCCATACATAATTTACAGCGTCGGCGCAAGAATGTTCCTAGCCCGGTTTTACCCAGCCAAGGGTAAGTAATTAATGAGTGAAATATTAAAGTCGTTATCTCTACCTTACCGATGTCTCTGATCTGAATGAAGAGTGCCTAGGCCTGCGCCTTCAATCACCCGTTCGACCCTCAAACGACCTTATTACATGACTCATAGACTCTCTAAGGGTGTCTTTATTCAGCGGGTGAACTAACGAAGTCTATAAAAAACGAGAGTAGCTTTTCATTACACATGAATCGAACCTGATAGATGGGAGCTTCTCGAAATGAGAAATCGCCGACTCTCCGCAAGTACACCACGATTTGCCCCGTAGCAGATTAAAATGAACATTTAAGGACTTTTTGAGCTGGCCGCGGTAAAAAAAAAAACGCAAAAAAACACCATGCTCGTGGCCACTGTTGTTAATCGTCGGCATTATGCGCGGTAATCGTTGCGGGGAAAATGGTGGAGGGAGGGGGCGCGAGCGTGCACGCGGAATTATATCGAGATCAAAATTTTATCGAGCCCACTTTACCGGGAATTACCCGAAAAATGTGTTGCACCATGGAATTCGCACGCACCACGCCGCTGGTATTTATCGATCGGAGCGTTGTTATTCTCTGTTCGTGCAACTCGCGCGGCAATTTAATGGCCGACGTACACGCTACCAGACGATACCGTGAATTACGCGTCCAGTAACTCGGCCCAACTCCCCAAGGGGGATTTCAACGAAAGGAATATCAGAAAATCCTCGCACTGGCCCGCCTATCGACGATCGAAGTTCTCCCAACGACGAGTAGCGTTATCGATGTCCACCGATGCTGGAACCGTGTCGCGAGTGTTGACCCGAATTTCCCTCGTTCGGGCGTTTGTTTCGATCCGGGACGTTAATCGGCGAATCGCCGGAATCCGTCATCGATACCCACCACTTCGCCGTTCCCGTCCAGCGGGGCGAGAAGTTGACTTTTCGATCGGTGGATTAAGACTGGCAATAGGATCAGAACCCGTAACACAACGTCGGGATACTGTTAATACTCGCTCGACCTACATAGATCTCTGCAGCGCGAGTTCTGTGCTTCTGCGCGACGATCCTACGTTTCACTGTAGCACGACGAACTTTCAACTTATTGATTGAACTGATCAATTACGAATAGAAATGTACGCAGACTTGAACCTTCGATGAATCTATATTATTACGGGAATTAACCATTTATTTAAATCGTATGAAAAATGACATAGTTCACCCTGCTTTTCATAAAAGCCGTTAAAAATGTCATTCACGTAGCCACTTTTCGCTCCATGCAACACGCCACAGTGAAACAACGGGGACCTGCTCGATTACCAAATTGCTTAATTGCTTATCAATACTGATGACGGAATTAATGACACCGAGCTATTAATGTCAGAGCAGTGTCACCGTCCGGGGATGGGGTAACGCGATCGAACACGCAGTATCGCGCGTATGAGTTGCATAAATGTGCCGCGTCACTCGCAACGCGCGGCAGTATGTACACTTTTCGATTAATCATCGAGCTGACAGGTGGAATCAGTGACGCGACAGGGCGACAATGACAGAGGCGCGAGGTTCGCGCGAGTCAGCCTCGGGGAAGCGTGGAATCAAAAATCTGTGGGATCGAGAGTTCTGCAAACGAGTACGGTGGGAACACTTCGAATTCCGATCGCGGTGAACGAGGGACAAAGCGAAGGGCCGAACGAGTAGGCCAACCGGACCAATTCAGGAATCAGCTGCCATTCCTGTTGCCAAGTCAGCTCCCACCGAAGAGGGGGGAAATTAAATAACTTCTACGCCCGTGTCCGTCCTCCGCCTTCCTCCCCCGTCTGCCCTGTACCTTGGAACCGCAGCCTACGGAGCGCCACGGTTCACTTAACCGCCACTTGATATTCCCCTGTCGTACCGCCGAGATCCGCCCCTATTTTCGTAATCCTCTTACCGAATAAGGAACCGAACTAAGTTCCCCGTCGATTTTCCGCGGAACTAGCCGCGCGATTGTTTTAAATATTCAGGCCGGAGTCCCCATTGGCATTACACAGTACCGGCGCACATACACGCGGCACCAGTGCGTCGTCCCGCAGCGTCTCCATCGAGCGTCTGCGCGAAAGAAAACCGTTCGCCCCATGTGACGCTGGTCGCCACGGATGATAATAACGGGGCCACGGTTCCGGGGAACTGGAGTTGGTCCCTTAATACCGCGCCAAAGGAGCACGGGATCCTCCAAGTTCCAGAGAAGATGGGAACTACTCATCGGACAACACACGTCCCGCCACACAGCTGAGGGTAACTGGCCAAGATTTTGCTGGTCGATCTGCTGCCTAGTCGAGACGACAACGCGTACTCCTTCGGGGCTCTCCGCCTCCTATGTGTATACGGGCTCTAGCTCTGTACACCCCGGCTGGAGTATTAGAAGCTACCACCTTGCCCAGTGTATATAGAGCTAGCTACGTACGTACATATGCAGGATCGTAGCCCCCGCTATCCAACCCCTGCGGACCCCGTATCCCTCCTATCCGATTCCGTTTGACCGGCTGGACACTCGCCAAGACCTCTATTACATTCCGTCTAATGTCCAATGTTGGGGCTGCCGCTCCTATATCACGCGAGCCGGACCCGACCGAATTTACAGATGTTCGCTTACATGCATCTGCCGTTGTTTTATCGCCGGACGCCTCGTGATTCGTCACCGCAGGGCCAAGCACTTTCGCGTGCCCTCGGCCCTTTCGATGCACGAACACACGCCGGCTGACCTTTCCCCTTTCCCAGCTTGCTATATGCACGGCGCCACTATCTCGGAGGGCGCTCGTAAAAGCGGATCGACCGTGATCCGGTGCTCGAGAGGAGATAGAGCAGCGTCATCGGGAACGCTGATTCGAACGGCGCGGCGGACTGGAGAATCCGCGCCGTAAGCACCGCCTTCCATTTGCCTTTTTAACGTTCGATACTTTTAAGCTGCCGTAACTCGCCGACTGGATTTCACCGTTTCAGCTTACGCTCTCCTTGAACAGGTATATGTATTTCCGGCTTCAGTGGAAAAGGTCGCGAGTGGTCGGCCCTGTAGGAGTGACCGTTTAATTCTGGCCAATGGCCGGTTATCCCGCGATTATCGGGCTTGTCTTTGCTCGCATCTAAATTGCTGTGTGGATTTAATGGCAGCCCATAACGCACGCACGGAGGGTATTAAGGGCGCGGCGCACGCGTGCGTTTTACGGAATCTCGGCGACGTACGCGGGGTGGTTTGTAAGGGGCGTTGCTACGAATGAGAAACTGCCGATTCTGCGTGCGAATGTGAATCGAACATGGAAAGTGAAGGCGTTTTGCGCGAGCTTCAGTGTCATACGAAGTTACTGCTGAGCATTCAGATAGGGTACCTTCTTACTCGCTTTAAGTAGAGCAGGATTGCGTGGTCAGTGGGTAAATAAAAGTCGTATATCGTTGGGGACGAGAAAAGAAAGTTAAATAATCGAGGTAACTCGATAGATACGATACTGCGGTGCGCAAATAGCGCCACTACCCTGGATTTGAATCGCGAGACAAGCTACTTCCATCGATTCTTCTGATTGTCGAGGGACGATATCTCCTATCGTTGGCTCGACGATATTCAACGCTGGTGCTCCCTCCGAGCAGCGAACCGTACCGACTCTCATTCGAGAAAGAGTTGCGTTATTCAATAAACATCTCTGCGCGAGATTTATCAACCAGCGATTTTACTCCTGAAGAAAACAATCTCTCCACGATTTCTTATCGGCCACTCGCCCACGTCGGAAACTTCTCGACGTTTAATATTGAACGTGACTCGGTACTATGTAGAACGCAACGTACGCGGAAGTATTCATTACCCACCATCAACTTATGCAGACTTTTACGTGCAGAACTGGTACACGATACTTTCCTGCGTTCCAGCTAGGAAGTTCGCCCTTAGCATTCCTTTGAGTGTAGGTTCCTGACAATTAGCTCGGGGCTTAATTACTTTTAAGATGTGGCGGCCGGACCTGCTATTAGCCGATGCGAGTTTCAATTTATTCCTCCTATGCGCAGCCATTGTAAAAAGTATACGGATCTCCGTTGAAAAACATACGACCCCCTGAATAGTAGAGCCACAGCCTAGGGATCGTTATTTGCGTAGAAGATTCCGGTTGGCGCACGATAGTAGGCTTAGCAAACTAACATAAATTTCCGAAGTACACAGCTTAAAGTATTACGAAGCGCATGCCAAACCCTCGCCCTTTTACACGCCGTGCCCACTGCTATCTCGTGGCTGGCGCGTTCTGACTGATTCGCAGGGACAAACTTTAAAGTAACGCGATTAATGATACACTATCCGCTGGCTTTGCTAATCTCCGGAAATACGACCAATTTTCGGGTCGCGAACTCTGAGACTCATTCCACTGCGGCTCCGCTTCCAAACGCCGTTTCGAACGAAACGGACAGGTGTGCCAGATCAAATTTGGGCGCGATGAAATGCTAGGTGGCTCTAAGAATAGAGAGAAACAGGCGGACCGTTATCGCGATCGTTACTCGCAGAGGAACATTCCACTTTGCATTCGCGATAGAAGCCTGGATATTTCGGCCACTCGCCTGGAACAAGGAGAGAGGTAGACAGATTACGTAAAAGCGACCGTTCAAAAATAGATGACAGCTTGTTAAATATTCAAAGCAGTGCTGAAGCCCATGTCTTGAAGGAAGCAACGGGTTCAAGCGATTCGGCCAGCGCGAAGGATTAGATGAAAACGCTCGCGCGACTTTTACTCGCACGGTAAACAGGAAAACGGAGAGGCAAGCTGATTCTCTAGAGATCAAAGTGTGTCGAAAGATAGTGGATGCTTTTTCCAAGAAAGCACTTGGATCTCTAATCTCGGTCTCCTCTTTCCAATCTGCTGGAAAAGTAGGGAAAGCAGGAAAAGCCACGCCCCGCCACTGGCGTTACAGACCTGCTCGCTTTGAAATCCGACGATTCAGCCGCCCTTTTCTAACCCACCCCTGGCGCCCCTCCTCTATTGAAAATTAGTAAGCATGAAGGATTTAATTTTATGCGCCTGTACAAATCGCTCCTGAAACGTCTGGCAGAGCGCGGGGCCGTGATACAGCCTCGCAATCCTTTGTACGCCATTCTGGCATTTATGCGCTGGATGTACTTAGAATCCATGATAAGTATATTCCGTGTCGCATTATTATTCATAGGCTTTCAGCTTCGTACTCCGCTAGACGTCTCGGGGTACCTATTGATTTTCCCGGGCCAATTTTTCTCGGAGCCGAGACCGCTGTGATTCGCGTGGAATCGCTCGCTCGTTGAGATTACAGACTTTCCACTTGCGCCGCGGAGGGGATTCTGGGTTTTTTGACTAGTGTATCCTGCAGCACTCGGTGGCCATATGCCAATGGATATGGAACAATTCAATAATTGTAATTAGATTCGTGGGTCTGGTATGATTTACACTTTCTCTCTCTCATACCGATTTTCACAGTTCGGTAGCAGACCAGATTTAGAATAAAGAATCCTGATACGAGTGAATTGATTTAGAATCGCCACGGCTCACAGTGATACCAGCGACTAATCAGGAGAAGCAGTGTGGGGAAGCAGTAGGATTTCTGTGGCAAACTGCGTAGGGGGATAAAAATCGCGAGCGGGATAGTGCACGGAAGGGAAGGCGAGGAACTGTGCGATAGCATCGCGCCTCATTTAATTAGCAAGCTCGAAAGCTTCATCTTGACCCGCCGCGAGATTTTAGAATTGCGCGCTATAAATAAAAAGCAACGAGCCCTCGGTGAAAAGAGGAACCGAAACGCTGCTACTTTCGCGTGTCCCAGCCAAGCTGATAAACTTATTAAGAGCGAATTAGTTCCGGAACGTCGTAATAACCGCGAGCCCCTGGCTCACAAGGCTTTCCCCAGCCCCGCCCCTTGAACAGGGTGGCAGAGCATGAAAGCTTTTTATCAACAGCAATGGGTTTACCGTTGCGTTGGACTACGGATCCTACGCTTTATTATGGGAACTTAAATTGCGCGGAAAAATATAATTTGAATCCGCTGCCAACACCCCGGGAAGTTAAATCGTGTTTCTTGAGTTCGAAAAATGTGAGGACGAGCTTCCTACTTTCTTCCACCTAGCTAACAATACCTAAGTACTTGCGCTCAATATTCCACGTGTTTTGCAGAAAACAGAAGTGCAAATAATTGAGGCATTGAGAGCAAAAACAGGCTACATTTTTTCCGAAATTCAGTTTATAACAATAATGTATTCCAATATGCTGTACTAATTATACAAAATAGGAAAATTTATATTTTTTTCATCTTTTTCATTAAATCCTGTAGGAGCCCCTTGCTTGCGGTGCGTGCTCTGAGAGCCATTGCGTGGATGTGTGCGTGAATGTGTGTGTGTGTGTGTGTGTGGAATGAGCGCATGCGCGCGGCATATGCGTAGGGGGCAGAGTTTGCGGAGAGCGATTATGTGAACGCCACGTGCAAGTGTATCCTCACCGTATTCGACTAAATATATTGTTTATTATCTTTCCCTTAACCCGAATCGATTGATTCCTACAATCCATTAGAGGGAGTGCTGTATATTTGGAATGAAAAACAAAAAGTAACTAAAACTTTGGTTTGAATGAAAAATGACAAGAAGTATTGATTTCGTTAAGGTGCAAGTAATTTGGAATACCGGTATTCTAATTTGCCTTCGCTTTATAAACTTAAACAAATTCTCCGAACTCCACTGCTTCCTTGTTTTGTATGTGTTTACCGTTGCCACTTCTAAAATAAAAATATCTTAAGGAGATATCTAGGTATAACCGAATATTTATAAAAATGATAAGAACGGTTACTGAAAAAGTTTTGCAGATTGACCATTTCTTCCTTTGCAAATTAAGTCGAAAATGTGAAAATGGCGGTTCATCCACAAATGTCATTAATGAACAGATCATTAGCCCCTATAATCTACGGGGTTACAAATTAAATAGCATTAGTAGTTTAGTAGATACTTAGGTATTCCAAATTACCAACAATATTCCAAATAAGTATATTGCAGTACCACTTCCTCTACAAAAGTTAATAATCTATTACGCTCTGTATACAAGTACCTATTTAATAATAAGTAAATCTGCTATTGCTAAATATAGTTTACTATAATATACCGTAGACAGCGAGGAATCAAAAATACTTTCTATTTCGTATTCAACCCAAAACACATTTCTACCACATCTATAGTAATACTCCGTGTACGCAAGTGCAGCAGGTGAACCGTACCAATGGCAGTCGGTAGCTATAAAACATTCAGCTAAACGTTTTCCCAGTAGCAATTATCCTCAATCTAGAACAGATTCCATCCAGCACAGAATCGAACGAAACAGTCGCTGGATATCCTGTAGTCGCGATGACACCATTGAAAATTCCACCTGCACAGTTAGGGGATGCACGAGAATGCGGTTTTCGAGGACACCGTCGAATTTCGAGCGCGATATTACGTTGTCGTACGGTAAATAGGATATTATGGATGCGATCAATCACGCCTCTAACGCGTATCAAGCTCCAAAGCATCGATTCCCGGTGCCCATATTGAAACCCATGAGCTGCCTTCGTTCCACGGTTCACAGCCGACGGTCCACGATCGACAGGCAGCTAAATTTCGTTAGAATAGTAAGTTTCGTCCGGTTCGAAAGTAATGAGGAGAATAAACCGACGGCAATGTATAAAGCAGCTCGTGATCGAGCCTTATAAAGCCGCTTTGAATTTTCATTCGTTATCCGTCCAGTCCTGGCAAGCGGGGATGCTGACACGGATTGCAAACGTAGGAGCAAATGAGTACAATAGATTAATTTTAAAGCGAATAGGCGAAATAGACCGAAGTGTATTGATTGCTCGGCATGGAATGTATTCAAAGTCCATGTAATCTTTATCGGCTAACGTTGTCGTCGCTTCGCCGTGGGATGTCGATGATTATGCCTCGTACCTACAAGTATGTATGTAAGTCCTCAACCCGGGAAAGCTATAGGCGCTACAGTATTTATGACTCCTACCATGTAATTTCCACGGTATTTGAGCGTTTTTTGATTTGTGGCCACTTTATCGTAACGAAGGTAGGTATTACGGACTCGTTACAGATCTTGATACCTACGACTGTACGCTCGTTTCGATGAAAGAATTATCGTCCTGGGAATTGAAATTACGTCCGCTGCTTGTGGAACGCAGTCCCATCCCTCACGGCTTGATGACATTGTATGGATCCTCGATACCGCTATGTTTAGCTAATGCGGACTGACGTAGGTTTAGCTGGATAATGGACAGTGCTCTATATGTTTCTGAACAGTTTGGGGATTAGGTACTTTAACGGAATGGAGCACGATTATGCAACACGTGGAACTGGAAACATAAAGTGCCTCTGTATTAAAGAATTTACAGAAAATGTTGCGAATAAAAGTCTGCTTAAAATTCAGTGTGCTGTTTACAGGAAATTTCATTTCGCTGAATAATTGGTGATAACTGCATCTTTACGTTCTGTTTCGTGGATTTAACGAGCAGAAACGATATCATTTTCATTACGCATAATTTGTTTTCATCAGAAATGTTGCTTGCTTCAGGAATCGCACGCAGAAATTTCGGTTCTCAAAGAATGAGTTGATGCATACTTTAACAGCAATAATCCAACAAATCAGTGTACTAAATTGCATTAGGTAAATTTCAATGAGTGAATATTATATTAAACATTTCGTTCAACTCTAATTCCACGATTCAACCGAGGCGCCGAATAACGTGAATTATCGATTAAATATAATGTACGGCAAACAAAGAGACACGGACACGTTTATTCACTTTGTTCCATTAACAGCTGCTCGTAAATTCATTCAACGAGAGTGTCGTAGACATCTGCACTAAATGCGGCGCACTTCGTTGCAAAAGTTCATTTCCATTTGCAAATGGTACATTAAGTAAAACAAATATCATCGGAACAACGCCTAACCGAGATTGCTAGCAAAAGGTTAAAAAATTGTGTGCCAATCGACAAGTATCCTAGATACCGCCTCTGTTGATTGCTTATCGCTTTATCGAACCTGGCGGTAAAAAATATTCAGTCCATTTGAAACAGTGGAATGTAATTCAAGTCATTCTTCTACCCTCGAAGGGAAACCGTATCGCGCTGGCAATTTCTGACTTCGATATCAAATGTAAATTGGAGCACGGATATGAACAGTTACTTCATTTTCTAGATTATTCGATGCCGAAATTTCATCACGTCCTTCCCCTGCCTCGCGCGCTGCTTCTGTCCAAGAGGGAAATTTTCAAGCGTAAAAACTTGGCGTATCGACCAGTGCGCGCGCGCGGGCGAAATTCATGGTTTAAGGCGCCCAAAGAATTACGAGGGAGGGCGATATGCGCGCGGGCAAAAGTTTGAATATAAAGTTGCGGAATAACAAGTGCGCGGCGGCGCGTATTTCTTGAGAGACAGAATGCATCACCTCGTCTTCCGCGAGCGGAAACAACGGTCGAAGGGGGACGGAAAAACTTATCAAAAACTTTCCCGTCCTTTCCTCCTCGACGCTGTCGAACCGTGCTTCATGGAACCAAACGACGCTTGCCGTCTCCAATCTTCCAGCCATCCACTCTATCCCACCTTCGATCAGGGCGCTCCGTAACAACGATCGAGAGAGGACGAAGCTCAGCTCCGAGAAGATACGACAAAAACCGGTTCTAATTCACCAGTGATCAAATAATAATTATCGAAGAACGAATTTAGGAAAAGGGAAAGAAAGCGCGTCCGAAGGGAGGAGGCCATTGGAATGCAAATTCATTGAAATGAATTTCAACGTAGTGTAAGATCGTCGCAACGCCTAGAGAGCGAGGCTGGAACGGAAGAGAGGAAAGCTCCGGCACAACCACCATCGCCCCCGCGCATCTTCGCTCTTTGCGCCCTTCTTCAGGCATCCCCGCCTCCCTTGTCTCTGTTTGGCGGCGGCGAAGGAATTTTTTTAAGTTAATTTTCTCCACGCCCCGAGTGCTACTCCCCGAGGGGGTATTTACATTTTCGTAAGCCCGCTTCACCACCCCTCTGTCGCACGTCTGCTTTAGAGCCTCTTTTATCTCTGAAGTCGCAATCTTTCCTCTACTGTCGGACGAGTTAGTCCAAGGTTCGGCGTTACCTTAACCCGTAACCGCATTTCGCCGTTACGTATCGCCACGTACGTCCCGAGAATACGTAATTGCGCGTGCATCGCACAGAGGGGTAATTGTGTTACGCAGCGGACCAGTCGGGTCGGCGAAGGACGTTTTGTTACGTAACAAAACAGTAGTCCATTCTTGATGGAGGACAGAGCAGCTTCGCTTCGACGGTGATAACGTTATAAATCAAAGAACGTGGTAACGCAGATGTTAGAATTGTCAGGTGAAGAATGTTAATCGCGAATCTAAACTTCAGGAGAAATTCACCGCAAAAATTCAGGAGAAAGTGGTGCTTCTTTTTGAATGTCGAATCTCGAATTTCCCCGATTTTTTTTAAAGCGAGTGTCAATCCTATCCAGATTTGTCAGTATACCGCACTGAACCCAGCAAAGCTTTCCACGTCTCACCCAATCAATCGATTTAACCTACTTTTCCGTATCCAGAGCTTGTATACCGAAAATCTACTTCAAATTGTGGCAGCAACATCGGAATCGTGTTCTACATATTCCATTGACCTCGTATACCTGACGGACAGCATACTGCAAGCAGACACAACACCGGAAACTCAACAGAATTATGTACACCTCGATCATGATCCGCTGCAAGTAGTACAGCCCGTCGCTGGTCGGCCGTCGCAACTGTTACGGTAATTTCCACCGTAACGAAAGTCGCCCACCTATTTTGGCCCTTCGATTAGATCGAAACGAGCGAGATTAGCCAGCGCAGGGTCACTTCTCCCTGTTCATCGACAGCAAACCGAGACATTAAATTAGCCTTGTTTACGGCTCAATATCTCTGGCCAGGGGATTATACTTCCTACCGACAAAGCTCTGCGAGGACAGATAGCCGTGATCCCGGTGACCAGGAGCCTGAGCCTTTATGCAAATCATATTTCACAGAGCGTAGGCACGGTCCATCTGTTGGCTGGAGGTCGGTGCTCGACCGTTGAACGAAACAGGGGCGAGAAATCCTTTATTTAATAGCGGTATATATCTCATTCGGCGCTTACAGTGAAACTGCTCCTCGTCAAATCGCATCAGGACGGCGTTAAAACAATTTATATCATCCCCATCCGGGGGGGGGGGGGGGGGGGGGACAGCTTTTCTCGCGAGCAACGTTGGGATGCCACGCGGACCCGGTCCTTAATTCATGGATTACACTTCCAAGCCGAACCCCTCGCAGTTCCACCCTGTATCGTTTCATCTGCAGCACCCCTCCACTCCCGGTTCCCCACCCCGGTTTCTGTCGCGGCACTGCGTCGCGCCCTTATTTCGTCGCGATTCGGCACGCCTTGCATTTTAATTTCATTTGCTCCGTCGAATGAATAATTATTTAAATTCGCGTTCGTCTTGTCGGCCACATCTGCCGCCGACTCCGACTCTCTCGCGTGCGCAGCTTAAAATTCATCGTCACCGAGTGTCGGAAGGCTGACGGAAGGCTCCGATTTTAAACAGATTATCATCTCGATTAGAATTTTAAATAGCAGCCCCGCGCGGCACTCGACGACTCCGATCCCAGAGTCTATTACGCTTGAATTGCAACTATAATCTGTATGCGTGATCGTAGTCCTTCTGTATACTTGCAACATCGGCTATGCATTATGCTTGAGTGTGTCCCATTAGGTTTCATGGATCCTTTACTTTTATATCGAAAAGCCAAGGGAGCATCGCGGAGAATTCCTCTGCTACCAAGATGAGGCATCATTATACACCGAGTAGAAGCAGAAACGTTCTTGGTATTTTCTATGGAACGAATCGCGAAACGATGCAAAACGGGCGCAATTTCAGACGGGGTCCGTCGAAAACGAAACCTCGTAACAGTGGGGGGGGGGGGGAAGAGAGCGCTGAAAATTCGCGATGCCGCAGTATAAATTCCCTCTAACAATGTTTTATCAATCACGGGCGCACAAACAGAACTCGCTCGAGCGTTTTCATAAAACAAAACTGGGCCCGCAAAGGCGAATAAAAATCCGGCCGAAAATCAATACTGTGTTCTACGCGATAGAAGTAGCCGAAACGAATAAAACAAAACCGAAGGGACGAAAAAAAACGCGGGTCATGCACGCACATTTATCGAATGATTATTTCAAATCGATTAACGGCTCCCCATCTTTTCATCGCGTGCGTGTGACATCCGACGTGTTATCGAGTCAATCGATCTTTAAGGATCGAGAAAGGCTCGATTCGCGCTGTGAAACGATGCTAAACTGGTCGTTCAATGAACGAGGAATCGGCCATGAAAGTACCACGTACAACTAGAAATGTACTTCGCCCAAATACGCCCGAATGATAGCCTCAAAAATAAACCCAACCACGTGTCTTTAACAGCCCCGCGAAAGGAACATTCTCCACGAAATTATCCAGAAATTATGATCATTTCCAGGAGTCTTTACGAGCAATTCTCGGCGAACATCTAAAAACGCTATCGTCTTCGTGGATGAACTATAAGATTACAGAGCATGAACGCTCGGCATGTTATTAAACGAATCGTAAAGCTTCCCGAACGCTACCCCCCACCCTGCACGATTTATTGAATAAAGATGAACCGCGGACAGTGGATTCCTTGTCCGACTAATAACTTCGACGGTCCCTGATACCGCCACTTTCAACGCCAGATGGGAAGTTGTCCAACTTTCCGGCGGGACGCTTTATGAAAAAAAATCTCCCAGGCGAGATAACGTAGCCCCAGCGATAAAGAGATCGCAAATGACGCTGTGCATAATTTCCCGTTACATATTCATCGCCTCGTTAATTTTTTTAATGCGCCGGCTATTATCTCGTTCCTTCGTTTCCCCTCCGTCTCCCGGGGAAGCGACGAGGATCGTCTGTTGGGTTTAAAATTCAGCACGAGCTACGTGCTAGAAGATATCACGGGCTCATATTAAACGCGAAATCCGAACGTGTCTTTGTCGCTCCTGGATTCGAATCCCACCGTTTTTCACGGCCAGTGTTTAGTGGAGAGAAAAACCGGTGATCTGGAGATAGCGCGAAGGTGGGGGGGGGGTGACGACGCTGGAAGTTTCGAGGGGGGACGACATCGATACGAAGTTTAGCGATATTTCTGTTGCAGAACCGACAGACGCCACGCAAACCAGCGAAGTGGACTCATTGCCTGGGCGTACGTAAGCGAAAGAAAGGAGCAACATAATGGCGGGCATGATAAGCCCCCGGCTGGATTGTATAGAGGCTTTATCTCGTTCCCGTGTTTTCACCGGCGAAGAAAGGTTCAGACGGGTGAATGGTTCCGCGGATGCGACTGCAGTCTATAAGGGATCCTGTAAAATTAATGACGCAACTGACGCGTTGTAGGCACGGTAACGTACGGGGCTGGATATCAAGTATTCACGAGCTATGATAGACGCGCATCCAGTAAGAGCGGTGTACGGGGTAACGGTTAAAAGGTGGCGGCTATATATTTCGTACGAGGGGGAGTGTATCGAGGGCAACGGCAGACTTTCCAGAGCAGCGTAGGCATCAGCTGCGCTATTGGCTTATTGAGAATTCCTCGCGCGGCCGATGTATCATTCAGCCGCCAAACAACATTATCATTCGATGGGTATCGCTTATAATTCATCGGGCGCAAAAGCTGTGTTCCTCGAGGACTGATGGGATCTTCCCCCAGCTCTCTCGGGGACCAGGCAAAAGAATGCTGGTGGCTCGAGAATTGAATCGAGCCGCTCCAATAGGTTAGATGAAAGGAGTCCCTGGGATTATCATTGTTTCTGATATAGGTCAGCCTGTATACATATCAGAGGTCGTTAAACTATCCAATAAAGAGCACGGTAAATTCATAAATTCCGTTATAGAGGCAACTGGATTAAGCATAATGCAGCCACATAACGAGGCCAGGAAATCTGGTTGAACCGCGCTATTGAATCATTCCCAGTAAAGCGAATGCGTGGACGTTAACGAGGGACTATCGATAATGGGCTTAACACCTCGTTCTGGTAACCTGTACCAAAAACGGCCAACGAAAGATGCGTTAATACGTGC
This sequence comes from Andrena dorsata, assembly GCA_929108735.1. Classification (NCBI taxonomy): domain Eukaryota; kingdom Metazoa; phylum Arthropoda; class Insecta; order Hymenoptera; family Andrenidae; genus Andrena; species Andrena dorsata. The sequence goes on along the minus strand of OV815488.1, from coordinate 75,142,404 downwards.
CCGCGTATGCTGATTCATCGGCTTAGTGGGCAGCCACTGCTCGAAACCTGATCATAACCGACGTAGCGGTAATAAAACGAGCTCTAGGAAATATATAGGAAATATAGGCTAGGATATCCAGTGCAGAGAGCCTATAGGTTGACTGGGCATGTCCTACATATAGTACCTGGTACCTCTTTCTGCTTTCTGACCCATAAACCTTATAATGGCCCCTGGTTACTCCACAAAGAGCATCCAGGATACACAGGCTTCTGATATTTCGATCACGCGCCGAACATTTTTTACACGACCATGTTCTTCGCAGTAAATCGTCTAAAGCTCCCTGCAGACTTTCGGACCGGCGGATAGTTGCGGGAACGCGTGTAAAATTATAGCACCCGAGTTTCTAAAAGTGGCCCCATTTTCTTATTAAATTTTGAGAATCTCTCGCGATGTCTCTCAGCGAATGAATATATCGGTATAAATGTGGCTGAAACGAAATACGGACGTGCAAGGTGCACGCGTGATCGTGCAATCGAAAGATATTCCTCAAAAAATCGATCCATGGTAACCTGACCATCAGCCGCACGTTTCTGATACAATATGCCAGGAAAATTGTTACATCGTCCAGCAAGGGGAAATTTTCAGCCCAGCCAATCCAGCTTCCATCGGATTACAGTCTTGCAATATCGACTCCTCTCATCGCACCACTCCTATACTTCTTTCACCACTCTCCCCGTAATTGGATAAACCTGAAAATAACACGAAAAGGCGATCGCATCGTGGCAGACCGAGAGCCAGTTCGGCGTTATCGTTCCGCAGTATAGAGTAATGAGGATAGATTCAACTTTCGGCGGATCCGCGTCGAATGCATCGCTATCAAAACCCTTAGAACCCCCTACCCACCAGCGAACATTGATCCGTTTCGAATGGAAGAATATATTCCACCGCATATCGTACCGTTTCAAATTCTGTTACTCCTTTCATTATCCCACCAACGTTGGAAAAAGTTCGAAACTCGTGCATCAGTCGTGGCGATGTGAAAGCATCGTTACGCATCGGCGTATTTGTCATAGGGAAGGTGCACAATACTTCTAAGGGGACAGAAGCAGAGCCGCGGAGCTTAATAATTCTCCGGCATGCATTCATCGAGCCGTGCGCCGTAGCTGCGCGATGCCCAGTGCATTTGCGACAAAGTGCGAAACATCGCCGCTCACCCCCATTTCCACCGAGCATGTGCGCTCGATTCCTTTGTCCTGCACGCTCGCCAAGATCCTACGGGCAGAATCGGATCATCTTCTTTCGCGCATAAAAGGTAAAAGGCAGGCCGATACCAAGGTACAGATGGGGGACATGAAGTAACGAAGCAGCTACACGGCGGATGATAGATAGGAAAGTCGAGGATATCTCGTGTCTGCGCATCTCCACTTCCTTACGACGATGCTGTCGTAAAGACGCGGCCACTTTACGACTGCTTCTCATCTTTTACAACGTAAAACAAAGTCCCAAGCGCGGCCGCCGCGACCGTTACGCGGTAAAAGCTAATCTTTGCGGAGCTGTGGTTCGCGTATCGATGGGAAACGTTCCGCTGTGGTTCGTCCCAGTACTTAGATGTCGTACAGTTTCGAACGCGGACGGTGGAGAATGAGTCAGTCGGGTAAGGCAACTCAGAAATTTCGATTACAAACAATTTTCCTGCGCCGCCCCATTTCTTTGCCCTCGTCACTTTCCACGCCCCGGAAGTTCAGATCCTTAGTGACTTCCTCGTCTGTAACTTCTGATGTCCGCGGTGAGAGCAAAGTAAAACAAACAGCCGCGAGTTTCCCCCGGGCGGGAAACATTTTTCGCGTGGACTACGCGCCCGTAAGAAAGTTTCCGGGGAACTTTGTTTGACCCGCGCCGCGTCCCACAGAATCGACGTATCGAGTCATATCGCTTAAGTTAAACGAGTTTCCCCCCCGAGCAAAGATATGCGCGGCCGGCGAGAAGGTAAGGGCGAGGACGGTGGGCAAGTTCCGCAGGGAGAACAAACAAGATAAAGGAAGTTTTTAATAATCCTGCCCGTTATTAGCCCACCATAGCCGACGGAAATCGGGCTACCAGCTCGATAAGGAAGTTGCACGAATGGTCGCGGTTCGATCACAGGGCCCGATACTTTCATTGAATTATATTAATTTACCGAGGAAACTTGTGTTTGTGCTCTCGAAACTTCCCGATATTGGAAAAACACGGTTAAGCGTTCTAGTTAATAACGCCCTCGCGCTCCAGCCATCGAGATCCACGCCGCGAACTTTCCGGCGAAGACAGCGTCGTAACTTTCTGCTTCTATCGAATTTAAATAGTGGGTTAAACGGATGCTGCAGGGTTTTATTAAGTCGTCACACACTTGGCGTATCTATGGCCCCAGTAGAATGAACGCCCATTAATCAGACGTAGAGAGAAGTACTTGAATATTCATTCGGCCATCACCTAGCAGTTGTCGAGACTTTGGAATATTTTTTAAGTATTCCTGCATTTCCCCGCTGGCAAGGCCCAAGGCTTCGAGGGTCAACAGAAAATCTTAACGACGGAAAAACGTCTGCCGATAATTCCGTTCCCTTCTCGCGCCAGGCAAGTTGCAGACTAAGTTCATTAGCTCGTCGGGAATTTGCATATAAAACGACGCTCTCATCAGATACTGTTATGAGAGGCGAACTTCCATTTTATAACAGCAACTGTTCCTCGTACGCTGCATAATTTATGTATCTTGTTTAGGCTGGTGTATTCCGCACGATAGGATCTCCTTTTGATAGGAAGCAGCGCTGATCAGCATAATATGCAAACAGCCACGGAAGGCGACGTTAATTCATAACGGATACAAAAGACGGAACTAAAGAACATTCAGTCCTTTCTACACTCAATCGTTGCTCGTTAACGTAGTTGTATTTCGAGTCCCGTCAGCGACACTACAATTCCCAGTGAAGCGTGTACCGTACGAGAATAACATTCGAAACGCAAGCTATCTCGACAAGAACGTTGCAATTTTTTCCCAATTTTTACGAAGAGACTGTTAAGAGAAGAGAATATTACATAGAAGTTAATAAGACACGAAGAGATTATTACATAGAAGTTAATAAAACACGAAGAGAATCTTACATAGAAGTTAATAAAACACGAAGAGAATATTACATAGAAGTTAATAAAGCGCAGGTTTTACAGGTTTCCAATAAACGAACCTTCTGAATGATCAAGTATCAAATAGAATCCATCGACGTTACCCTCGTCCGACACAACGGAGAAGTTTCATTAGAAACTGTCGCCAAAATGTATCAAGACGCACGTCCATTCCATTTCCAATTTTCTTTCTTTCTTCCCTATCGCGTTAACCGTAACGGAGGATAAAGGAAGATTGATCAGGATCACCCTGACGTACGTTCCCTTCTCGGATCGCGATTCGAAACAATCCAACAGTCATTTCGAGATGTGTGGTCGTTTCGCGAGCCAAGTGAAAGATACGGGGGCTGTCGATCATCGTGTGTCGAGGTTTACACGAAAGAAAGAAGGAGGGCAAAAGGGACGCGGAAGGGTAAGAGCACGCGATTACGTCCGTTGCGTCTCGCGTGGGCCTCTTGACGCAGGGTGCCGATAACGAAGCGGAAAGCACGAATTTCTACGTGCCCGACATACGAGCAAGAGGCGACCTCGTATCGCGAAACTAGATTCCGGATTCCACGATCCTATTGAGCAATACTATGAGCTTTGTCAACCGTCACTGGGTCACATGCAAATCCACGATCGGCGGCGTATTAGCACGTGCGCGGCTTCGTGCAAATTTTAAAGGCATTCCGCGCCCTCGCATGACCCATCGCAACCGACAAGGAATTCCGGCGCGGAAGGAATTCCGTGTCAGTGATTCGTCTGAGAAGTAAGTTCGCTTGGTCCGTTTCGCACTCTTCGGTACGGTGGACGCAGTGATTACTGTTCAGGGATCTGGGGCGTCTAGAACGACGCAGGGAATGTTTTAAGTAAGAGTGCAAACACTTTTACTTTGAGGGAGAATAAGGTTGAATATTGTGGAATGAACGCGAATAAGAGGGAAGCGATGCGATACGTCTTATCTGCCGTCTGTTAGTGGATTCATCAGCAAGATTACCCACCAGACCCTTGTCTTCCGGATGCTAGCAAGCAGAAAAGACATTCTACTCGAGCAGACCATTAGTCAGATTTGTAACTTGCTGGTACAGGGATTTCACAACGGCGACGCATCGCGATGGAGGCTCCAGTACTTTTGACGAGTACAGAGAAGACCATCGCGAATGCAGACGATACTGCGATTAACAACGTGAGATTTGGATAAACATGTAACTTGCTGGGATAAAGAAATGAAAGGATTACATATCCTTGGTGCTTTTGTATTTACCTCCTGGCATTCAATTACAGCAAAAGGGCCACGATACTCTGGAAATATATTCAGCGAGAGGCAAAACACGCCGTAATTAATTTTTTTACCCCCCTCCCCGCCGGATGCGGCGTCGCGGTCGAGATCAAAATGTAAATTATTCCGTGAAGTACCGCGCTATCTATGCAGCGTATCTCTTTGCAGGGGAGATAGAACGGTCGCCGGGGTTTACATTTATCTCGTAGGGTTCGCGGGAAGGCGGAAAAGTTAATACCATTAATCGCACAAAAAAAAACGGAGGCCATGTAATTGAAGCGATTCGAGTTCCCGCCAGGCGAAGAAGTCTCGGGGCGATAGTTCAAGCGTTTTCAACGATCTCTAATTTTTAATCCGCTCCCATTTCTCTTCTGGAACGGGAATTAAGCTCCTCTTCTCTCTCGCGAACCACCTTCAACAGTCTTCTTCACTTTCGAAAACACGCGTTAGCGTGTCGCTTAAAAATGGAATTTTGGGGTTTGTCATTTTCTTAAAGCGCAACATCTCAAAAGTATTGTGTGAAAGTTTCAATTTGATCCGACCAAAATTGGCGGAGCTGTGCGAGTTTTAATATAGGTATGTCCTGGAGGATGTAAACATAACTTAAAAGTTTAAACGTGTTTTTCTCGAAACTACATTTTCAGAATAGGTGACCAAAATATCTCGAGAACCGCTGCATCGAATGAATTCAGCTTTTGTAGGCTCTATATATCAAAATCTTGTCCTTAATCGTGGCTTTTTCATTTCCGTTGCGTAATTTTTATTTTACAGATGAAAAATGAGCGGTTTTTGTGGCGAAAATCGATATTTTAATTTAAACAGCCGCCATTTTGTAGCATATTAATATTTCGGGATAATATATGATTAAGGACAAAATAATTTAATATACTAACTAAATTCCTTCGAATTTTTAATTTCGGATAAATCAGGTTAAAGTTAGAGTGGTCACCGCAAATTACTGAAAAAAAACTAGCTGCCGGGAGATCACTGATATTTCTTTTATATATTTATAATTTCCATTGGAATAATTACTACGAGTAGTATAAGATGTAAAGGTTTGTTTAAAAAAGTCTTCAAGTGTTTTCCACAAAAAATATCGAAAATACTTGCGTTTTCAGACCTTGCAGGTAGGCATAACCCCTTAAAATGTTGGCGTTACGCTTACATTCTCTATTTCAGCGTCAAGCGCGAGATACGTTATTCGGTGCGATCTATTCAAAAAGTATCGTGGAGACGGGAAATCGATCCAAAGCCAGAGAAATTGCCCGTAATTTACCCACACTAGACCTTATTTGCGCGACAAGTATCCCTTCCGCGTAATTAATCCGAAGTCCCTAGGTATTCCCTGGAGCAGCGGGCGCCCGTGCAGGCAGCCTACGTAACGGATGCCGTCCAAAGAAGTGTAAATAAGAAAAATGAGCTCAACAAGCGTACACGTAATTAAGAAAGCGTCCTACAGGAGTTCCATTAATCGAGTCCCTACCGAATAGGTAGCCCGAGCTTTGTCCGACTTTCGCCGGGCGATTAATTAAAACGCGGAGAACCTGCAAGTAGGGCGACTCCTTTGCGTCTCTCGCACTTCATCGGTTCGAGACGTTAACAAAAAGCAGAACAGCGGCTTCGGAACGGTAGTTTACTTAATTAAAACCGGAACCAGTCTCTCCCCTCCGTCCCTTGGCTTTAATTTCGCCCAAGGCAGCGAGCAAAGTACCTTGGGAGGACAGCAAGTTCTCCCGCGGAAGCGTTCCTTTCTTACAATTAGTTCAGTGCGGTCAAGCGAATCGCACTTAGCGAGTTCGTGGCGCAAACGTCATTCAGAGAACTCTGCCGCTCGCGCAGCGTGTGCATCGTTAACAAGGATACTGGCGCAAAGTGGACCTGTGCGGGGCAAGTTAACTGCATGTTCCATTAACTCCAAGTTCATGCCCATTCGTCTGCTCGATAGACCTCGCTGCCTCCCTTTGATACCGCGACGTTCGGAAAACACTTGGACGCTTAAATTTCGGTCGGAATGCTGCGAGGTCTGCTCAGCAGAGGGTTAGTCTCGCGAGGAGGATCTGCTATCTTTCATTTCCGATCAGTAGTTCGGTACGTAGATCAAGTGAGGGGTCCCTTCTGCCAGCGAGGCAGCAATAGTTAAGTCGATGGAGCAGAAATCGCTGTAGAGTTTAGCACGCTGAGGATCGTAACACCTAGAATTGCCTGGCACCCGTTTCCCACTCCAAGTCACGACGACTGAGGGTGGATGCCGCGAAGGTAGAAAGGGTTAGCGCCGCGAGATGAGAGCTTCAATGTTGTCGAAAATGTTTGAAAAAGCGCGCACCAAGAAATTCCGCCACCCGAAGAAGGAGCTGTTCCGTAAGAAAGAGATCCTTGCGGGGCGCAAAGTAATTCCGCTATTACGACTGGGCGACTCCAGCGGCGCAAATGAGAAAACTTCTCGGCGCGCGGATTTTCCCCCTCCTGCCCGTAAATGCATGCAACGCACGGGCAATATTAAGATTATGCGTCGCGCGGTCGGTTTCCTTTCTCGGAGTATTTACAGTGCTAGCGGAATGCGCGCACCTTAATGCGGCAAAGTAAGAAAAACGACCCTGTCCCGGTGAAGAAGAGCGCGGCGAGCTGGAAGCGTAGAATACGATTCATTTAATTCAAGAGTCACCAACGAGGGACCGTCTTTCCTGAACACGTGTCCGGGGAAGGGGCAGGGCGGAAGGAATACCCTAGAAAAAAAGAGTTAGAAAAACCAGCAAGTCCGGGGAGCGGGGGAGAAGTAAATGAAGAAAGAAAACGGAGAGAAAGGGGCGCTCGCAGGCAGTATAGCTGGAGACCAGTGTAGGTAAGTGCAGCAGTTACAGATTAAGCGCAACTAAACATCCCTTAAACAACTTGCCCATAAATTCACCGGGGAAGATTAAGACGCCCTCTGCTGCCCACCCCGCAACTAAATACTCTTCTCCTTTTAGCGTATGCCTTCCAGCGAACAGACGTCCGCAGGGACAGAAACGTTGGGGGCCCTGCGGCATTCCATCTCCCACCATCTTCCGATTCGCTATTTTCTTCGCTTGCTCGTCCACTTCTCCTTTTATCTTTTTTATCGTTACGCCCCTACCACTCGCGCTCCAAGTATGCACCCTTATCTGTTCGTTCTGTCATTCTGTCTCTGTTTGTCCCTGCCCGTGGCAATACAACCCCCTTTGTCTCGCTCCACTCTATCTGCCGCTGCTTCGAGGCGGATAGTTAGCTGTGACTAACGATGCCTGATTATTGCGACCGGAAGATAAATTCACTTAATTTCACCCCTCCCACCTAAGGCCTAGTTATGTCCCGTGTGGCTAGCCCTCGCCCTCCCCTCAGCCGGCACTGCGGTCGGGAGCTAAGGCAATCCGTGCACGTTTCACGAGCATCCTTGCCGGCCGGGACGAAACATTCCTGGACTAACCCGTTGCCGTACATTCGACGTCTACCCAGTTTCCACCTAATGAAACGGCGGGGCTGTTTCTTCGCTGAAATTTATGGAGGGCGGGAACAATGCGCGAAACACAAGCCCGCTATCCACTCAGGCGAAGAAAAACCACCGGCTAAATCGAAAGCGAGCTCCCGCGGATATTTATTTCACCGTGGAAACTTCGCGAACACCTGACGGGATTTGTATGAAATTTTATCTCGCGGATGCATCATTCATCCGGGGAATCTTTTATTAATACTCTCGCGGGGTGCGGAATTAGAATTGGAAGACCTATACTCGAAAAAGTAACGAAAATTGTATGCTCCGCGAGTACGGGGCGGGCTTTTCATATGATTTATCGTCCGCGAGGAGGGAAAGATGAGAGTTCAATCAGGATTCAAGTTATAATCGTGACCTACGAATCGAAGGTTCGATTATACTGGAAAGCTCGCTTCGTACGTTCCCCGGCGACAGTACCTAACAATGAATGATTTTTCGATTCTCGCTGATAGATAGCGGTGCGGATCGGGAGCCGTTCCTTTCATCCGAGTTTCTACGCGCGTCTGTTCAACGATACCCCTCCAATTATATTATACCTGAATAGAGGTCGCAAGCTTGTAATGGGACATCGATATTCCCGAGACGATTCTCAATTATTCCGTTTCTTTCGAATTGTTTCGGTACAAATGGAGTGGCTCTTGAATTCAATAAGGAAACCGACGATACAGAAGACGCGGCGAGGGGCGGCGGGGCCGGAGGGGCGGGTCTCTTTTCACCCGTCCAGCGTGCATCGATTTTCCTTCAAAGCGCATTAAAGGTATTCGAATATACTTTCCACGCCGATGAGTAGCCACCCGAGGTGATGGGCTATTGAAAGCTGCTCTTGGCAAAAGTATGGTAAAGTGCTAGCGGCAGATCAATGGAGGTAAACTCAGCGCGACATTTAATTAAAGTCCCTCGCGAAATCTCGCTGGCGAAATATCATTCGCGCCTCGTTCTTCGACGCAGCTTACGAGAAATAATTGAAATGTTATTTACACGGTGTCCCTCCAACCGCGTTTTGTCAGAAGCACCGCTTTGAATAAACACGAGAAAGATTGCGCGGAATTTAATCAAGCGAGCATGGAAATATAAATGAAGAGGCCTTGCAAGATGCAACGATGAATGAATTCTCCGCTGGTGTACCGGCCAGTTGTTCCAGGCTCGACGTGTTTCCAACTCACGAGATAACCGCGGCGAAGATCGAAGCTGTTTATCAATCGCGCTGTATAGAACTGCAGGGTAGATTGAAATGTAATTCGGCCTCGTCTCGCCGTTAACGATTTCCATCGGGCTCGCCTGGAATTGCGTTACACGGCGACGACGAAGTTCGATTGGCTGGTGAAAGAAACGGACAATAATCAAAAATCAATCGCGACGGGGAATCGCGAAAGGCGCTGCTGGCAGCCGTGCGAGACTTCGAGTGCCAATAACGTGTCATCGAAACGAGCTTCCTCGTTTCCTGTTTTCGACACAGTTCCACTTCGGACGGCGCGTGTCACGCCTGCGTCGTTTTAGTGTAACGATATACGCAGGATGTTCGTAACGGGCGGTGCAATAAAGAAAACGAGGAAATTTTGTAACAAGAGATGGATGCAAGAAATGGAAGGGAACTTTCATCTCGAAAATTCTTGGAACACAGGTATGTATAACTTGGACCCACTGCGAAACTGTCCCGCTACCACGAATCACGCTGTAATTGCTCTGAAAAAATCAGCGTTTCTATTACCACTCGTAACTTCTGCATTCTAGGGAACTCCATCGAAATTGGATTTAAAAAGCCGTGCGATTGAATTAGTTGCAGAGCGCCGCCTCCCTGTTTGCGCCGCGAACTTCTCAAATAGTCCTGAATTTTTAGACAGCAACAATGACGATAAATAGACGAACTGGGTCGCCACCGTTATAGCCTCTGCGACCTCATCGAAACGTAAAACACCAACGCGGTTGAACCGCGGTGCACAGCTACAATAGGACGTATTCAAGCATGGCGAGAGAGATCCCCGCGATAGCTATCATCCTAAGTACGGTCGCATCCGTCGTAGAGGTATTACCCCGTGATTTGTCCTGCTCCATTTGAATCACGCCCTTTTTTTCACCCTTATCCTCCCTTCTCGCCTTACTCTCCCTCTCCCTCTCTCCAAATATCCTCCCTTTCGCAGGCGAACACGGCGCAGAATCCAATTCATAAGACAAATCACCTTGCGGAATTTGTTCCTTCAAGTAACACTTTTCATTATGAAATTTGCTTTCGTGTTTTCACTGTAAATAATAACTGACGCTAATTGGGATAGGATAACAGTGCCAGAATTGTTCGAAGCTGTACGAGGAGAAATTATGTTATTATTACAGAGAGTAGGTCGAGTAAAAGATTACAAGCTGCTTCCTCGTGAACTACTAACGGTAGCGACAAGGGTCTTTCTTGGTATTTTAGGGGTCACCGGGGCTCTTTGCGTGATAAATGGGGTACTACTGCTGGGTAACCCCTAGGACATCGACGGAGAACCCTCTCATTTTTTAAAGTGGAACGATGTAAATTTCTTCGCTTCTGGACGAAAAGGGCGAATATGTCTTTGACACATTTTTTTTCTATATATTACATGATTGGATCACTAATAGGAGAGTTCTCAGATGACAAAGGAACACGTCGAGACTGACGCGTTGTCAAGTGGCATTCTTCATCCGAAGACAGTGAAAATTGATATGGCAATCTAGGTAAAAGAAAAAAGAAAAATGGGGGAAACGTTATTTTGCCCTCTGCGGATAAGCTTGCAGAGACACATTTATCACACAAAGGGCACCAGCGAGCCCTAAAATGTCACGTACAATTTGTGTCACGGAGCCCTAACACTCTTGAGCTGCCTATTTTTGTTATATCGATCTAAACAAGAATCCAACGTCGCGTATCGATGTGACCCTACTCGCAGAAATTCGAATTGAAAAGTGGAGTAATTTTTTCCAAGCTCTGCATAACGCAAATGTTGCAGAAACAACGAAGCAACGGGCTCGAACCATTACTTGGATGCAGAATGACGGAATATCGAGATCCACTGCCTCGATCATCGGGTTATCCCGAATTCATCGGAACTCCTCCAAGTTTGTTCTGAAACTTGCCGCACTTCGTTTCAATGTAAAAACTTGGCCGATGGTAAAAACCGTCCATCGATTTTTCACGCCCGCCTGAAGTGTGAGCCCACTCTCGCCCTTAATATTTTATACTCCCTTTCTTCGTTCCGTTTCTTGTGCACAACCCCTTCAAAGCTGCATCCTTCACGCCCACGCGGGGCCGTGCCCAACCATTTCCGCGTTTCCACGGTCACGGATTAGCCTAAAGAGAAATATCGCGTGTACCGCGGGCAGAGCAATTCCGTTCCGGACGAATCGGGCAAAGTAGGTCCCCCGGTTTTGGTTAAACCGACCGTTCTCTCTCCTGTTACTTTTATCGCGAAAAATCGGCGCTGGTATTAGTCGTTGATTTGTCGCGCTCCTTTACCTTCCTCCTCCATGCTTCTTCTTCTCTCCCATCCCGCTCCGCCTTCCCGCTTTTCCACCCCCCTTGGCTTGCTCCCCTACGAGGCGCCGACTCCTTTGTTCGCTTATGCCACGAGATGTACCCGGTGCATGCGCTGATCCAAGGATTTCAGGGAGGCTCAACGTAGTATAATGCGACCCGTTTCTCCGTTGTGCTAGTAAATTCTCGATAAACATTCGCGGAACTGCACGATCGCGCAGACCCACTTGTACGCGAAGGATGGGGCGGGCAACAAACGTTGTTTTCTAATCGATGCAACGGTTTTGTATGCAGGGCAATGCAAAACAATGGGTGGAAGACTTTGGAAGAGTACGCGGTACTCGAGAAGAAAGGTAAAATATAGCCAGTGTAGATGAATACGCGAATAATCGTATCGAAGTGATACGCCATTTTACTGTTTCGATCATTCAAACATGAGGATATCGAAATTTTCTTAATTCGTACTCTTGCAGCCATGGAGTTTTAGTACCTGGCTTTTTGTCCAAATTAGTAACGAAAATGTGAGAATTATGTCGCACAGCCTGTAGACGGAACTTTCTAGTACCCACTGTTACTCCTCTGCTCGTTTAATTATGAATCGTAAATGTTGGAGTGGTCGTCATGAATCATCGAGGGGTAAGCAACAAAGTTAAAATGAAACGAGCAGCCGAGAGAAAAGTTTAATTTAATTTCTGGAGTTCAGTTCCCCCGGAAAAGTTCAATTTCAAATCGTATCGCTGCTACTTCTAACCGCCAATATGATCTATATCTGCAAGCGCAATAAATCTACCAACCCTTCGACTCGTTTCCTTGTACATCGTATATTGTCGCAGGTGTACCCGCTACCTACAGATTGCAAACATTCCAAGCTCTGTAAGATTGAGAAAACAAACATGATTCAGTTGAAAGTGCGAGGGTTCGAAATCTTCAATATCTATCTTCAGCTTCTCGAGTAGACGATAAAGTTCCTTTCTCTGGCAGGATGTTACCTTCATTCATTTCACTCCCTCAGAAATGCACAAGTAAACGTACACAGGGCATAAAAGATCCCGTGCATTCCCATCAACCGTTATACACACACCCTTGCTTCGTCGAGCAAACCTTTAGCAACTAATGATGAAATTCGAGTCGACATTGGGTACGGGAATTCCGGTTCAGCATTCTCTCTGTAGCACACCCTCCATGGATACATATTTCCAAAAGAGCCTGAGAGTTTCGGGAATGCATCGCAAACCCGCAATCCTCGAGTCCATTACAAGTTTCCAAATTAAACCGTGGCATTTCGTCTGTGAGGAAGCGCGTCGAAACCGAAACTCTTTATCAAGCCGCGGTGCGCAAAGAAATCTCGAGAACGTGACCGACCTCGCTAGTCGCGATCGTTTCGCCGCGAAATAAATTACCTTTAGTCGCGACAGACGGAGCACCAGGGGAGTTTCCCCAGCCCGGGCGCGAAATAGCCCGAAACCGATAAGAGGTGAAACATAATAACACCCCCAACCCTTGCCGCGTTTGTTAAGAAACGTCCGACTTCTCAAACAAACTTTGGGGACGGGGGGGTTTAAGTGAATACGGCGACAAAAGGGGGGCTGCTAGCCGGCCTGACCTCCGAGTTACATCAATATTTTTTTTTCTCCTCGTCGGTTATAATAACCGCCTAGTTAGCCACCTCTTGAGCGGGGAACAATACCGAAGGCGGCAGTTTATGCACCGACGACACTTTTATTCTCTGCCAGCACCCCACAAGCGCAGCCAGCTTCTGAGGGTTCGCGGCGGTGCGGTGGGGTCGAACGATGAACGAGGTTCATTGTACCACGAGGAAACGGAGGCACGGCCTTAAGAAAAGGCGTGCAAGGCGACGATCTAGATCGCGATGAGCCTTGACGCCTCGAGGCCCGCCTGCTTCGCGTATCTTAAATTATGTATCTACGTTCGCGGTCGTGGGACCGAGTCACGATACATCGCCACCGATTTGTTTGAAGAGTCTAATGATAGGGTTACGGACGCTTGGCGGAGTTAATTACCCACGTGTCTGCTTGATATTTATATATTCTCCGAGTCCGTATCAGCATCCTATGTGAAACTGGACAGGCGAATATAGTGCGACGGGGTAATTTATTGTTCGCTCAATCAACTAGCTTCAAATCCATAATCTTGGCAATTTTTATGAAGTACATTCGAAGGAAGAGCAAGGGATTCTTCGTGGAAAAATGAATCGAAAGTGCGGGATAAAATATCCTCGTAAGGTGTCTCGTTTCCGAGAAAATCGGTATTAAAGATTCAGCACATGCGGCACTGATGCGGCGCGTCGCTTGGCTGGCGCGTCTGACTATTGCTCGATACTTCTACTTGCGCGGCAGCGCCTGTAATGGAGCTATGGTTTGCGCGATATATACAATTTGTACAGATTCTTTGGCATTAACATGTCGGAAGATGATTTTCATTTATTAAGTAAAGTTAAGTCATCGATAAAAATTCTGTACATGACAATGAGAGAGACAATTATATGTTGATTGAAGCTGTAGTTTATCGTACCTATATGCACAGAATCGTTCATTTCGAATTTGCACGAGAAGCAAGCCTCTTAGGCGGAAATGTCGTTTCCAATTTTCCATTCATTTCCACACAAAGGATCACCCCATTTTCGACGGTATCGCGAATTACATCCTACCCTGCGCACGGAACAAAGGGGGTCAGTATCTGAGCAAAGTCAACAAAACAAAGTGCCCGTTAGAATTGGAGCAAACTCGGTATCCAATGTGACCGTAGAACAAGCAGACGCGGTACGTATCGCGACGAAGTGCCGGTTGATCGGATGATCCTAACGAATCTTGGTAAAAACATCGAACGAGGCCGTGCAACAGCGAGCTCGTTACAAACTGGCTAAGGATTGACAATTAGGGTCGATCTGTTTTTGCAGATAGCGGCTCGCCGGGCGCTCCGGGGACCAAGTTCCGTAAACCAGAGAGTAGAGATGACAGAGGGCGAGAGGAGGAGAGGGCGCGCGGAGAGAGGGACGAAGACAGAGAAAGCTTTGGGACGGGTTGATTTAAGCCCTGCAGGAGGTGGTAGAAATCTTTGATAAGGCACGGCTAGCGCGAACGCTGATTGGTCGCCCCAGGCCTCGCGTCACCGTTCAAACAATGCGCTCCGTGCTAACAATGCAATCCCGACCGAGATAAAGATATATAGAACCCCAGCAACCTATATCTGCCGGGCCCAACTACATCGTCGCCCGCGATCTCCTTACATCTCAGATACGCCGAGCTCTATCCTCAAAGGCTCGTGGATCCGTGTTTCGAAACAGGGGCAACGCGAGACACTTTCCTCAAACTACGTTATCGTTGCGAATCCCCGCGAACGGTTGCCGACTCTTTGGCTTTCTTTGCACACAATCCCGCTGAAACAAACCCCCGCCCGCCCTGCCCGTTCCGGTAAATCGAGACTCGGATTCTGTGTACGCTAGCCCGCGCGGCAAGTTTCGGTACAAGGAGCGTCGTCTACGTTTCGCAAACGATTGCCAAACGGAGCGTGCGTCATTCGATCGCCTCCTGATCCTCGGAGCTATCTAAGAGGAGTAAAAGAATTTGAGAACGATGAGATCGAAGTGAGACGCAAAGCCCGGGTGTTTCGCGAGTACCGGAATAGTGGAAGGTGGCGGTAATTGATCACTAATAAACAACTGCATCGCGCCCGCGAACTTTCCTAATAACGTGAACGGAGGGGTCAGAATATATTGCTCGAAAGTCAGAACTATATTCGCCGTCGTTGTCGCGGGATAGATGGGAGAATATATCACTGGATGAATGGAACGCGTCGTATTGGAAAAGTTGCACGAAAATGAGACCGTCGATGCCATAGGGAATAGTAATCAAAGAGAAGGATGTATGTCGACGAAAACGATGTTTCGTAATATATTTCCAGCGATCCACGGTTACCTTTACCTAAGCTTCGCTCCGCGGCGGGAGCGCGCGCTTTTTTCAAGGGAATTGAAGTTTAACGATCGACCGTCGAAACAAAAACCGGAACGACACTATTCATTCCACGGGCGGGGCAATGAAAAAAAAAACTGAATTCCATTCGCGAGTAGAGCTCGGTGACATCCATCAGTCTCGAATTCAATTACGTTATTCAACGGGGGGAGGGGAGGGGGGAGAGTAGATGGTGTCTATTTTCGAGGTGAAGCTGACTTTTGCGCGTCGTTCATAACGCAAACTCGCCAATTAATTGTTTCGCCGATATCGAGATATGGGACCAGTGATACATCGGCGGTGTGTGGGAACCGTGAACGGTGAACGGTGCCAGCCATCAATTAATGCGAAAATAATACAAACCCAAGTGCACGCTCGGCGTGGATTATTATCGGGTGGCCGGAGTGCTGCCCGTAATCCGAGCTTAACTCTCGCTATTTCGTCTTTAACGTCACGCCCAACAGTCGCTTCGTCAACGAACGTTCGGCAAATTGGTGATGTAATTACGAGTCCCTGCTTGGTCAACAGGCTTACCTGCCTGGTGGAATTGCTCGTAATGACCGATCGGATGTATCCCCTGCATCTATCGTGGATTCACCAACTCGATATACATCGCCACACACACACACATATATATGTATATATATGCTTAGACACGAATGTGCAAGGGGAATATAACGTTGGCGGAGCGACCATGCACAAGGTGTTCCACGTTTTATCGAGCAAATCATACATGCGTATTTCACGAAGAAACATTTTTCTGCTCAATTCGCGCGCGTATCAAACCACGTGGAAACACGTTTCGATTAATTCTTGTTAGATCGATAAAGAATGCTACGTGTACTTGATAAGAAAGTTTGAAAGAAAAAATTAAATAATTTCAATATGTAGGGTAAGTCCGGGAGAGTCCGGCCAGTGGTGATATTTTAAGACTGACGCAAGATAGGGCACTGTGTGTCATTGACACAAAAGAAATGAATGCGCTTGTTGTTAATCTTGCATTGACCATTGTCACAAATCCATATTTAAATTATAGAAAACACTTACGACTTTATGCGTGTCTGAAAGTTTTTAGACCAAGTTACAGTGCTAGTGATATTTGAAAGACAGGTAAGTTTATTTACACTACACAGATATCGGGGGATATAATATGCATAAAACTACAGTGTCAACCCAACAATACGTATGTATTTGTTTTTAATTTATTTTGACAAGGTGGTCGATCACTCCCTTGATTATGAGATAGTCCGACCACATGTGTCTTTCTTACTGTAAACCCATCTTCAGATTCAGATGTCGTTAAAAGACTGGGACGAAAACGAATGCGTGGGATGCGGAGAAAACTATTTCGAAATCTCGAAAAGTGACGATTGGATTAAATGCGTGCACTGAAGTCGTTGGTTTCATGATACTAGATGCTCCAAGTACAAGAATGTTTGCGATTTGCATGGAGAAGTGAAGAAGAAGTAACATATCAATTAACTTCTTCGGGTATTATATTTTTTGTAAGCTACTTTTTGTTATTTTTCAAGGTCGGTCTCACCCGTAGTGGGTGGACGATCTAACCCCGACATGCGGGTGAGACCTACCAGTTGCAGTGCCAATGTTTTTGGTAGAAAATGAAAATAAATATTTGAAATTATCGCACACTATAATTTATATATATCCTAAATTGCTTGGACTTTGCTTCAATGTGCCCAAAACGACAAAAATGTGAAAAACAACGATGCTACAAATTCTTTCCCAAAAAGTGGTCGGACTCTCCCGGACTTACCCTATACAAATCATCAGCTGACTTATTTATCCCTGCAACGCGAGCTCTTCGCATATTCGTCTCACTGTTACTCATGAAACGAGACCGTCACGGTTTACAAAGCCCGGGACACCCTGTATTTCGGCGCATACGTTCACCGATGACGATCGGGCGCGCGTACTGCACGAGCGCGGGCACTTGCACAGAAGTAACGCGGCGAGGGTGGAGGCGGCGGTTGAGAGAGAGAGAGAGAGAGAGAGAGAGAGAGAGAGAGAGAGAGAGAGAGGAGGCGCGCAGAAGGGAATAGAAGGATGGAGATGAGTTTGAATTTGGCCCGCGCCTCGTTAATTTTTCGCCCCGTGTCACTGCATTGTTTGCCCAGGGAAAAAGAGTGTTTATTGCCCGCAGCTCGAGACGAAAGCCAACGAGCTGCCTCTACGTGTTTTTTTCCGCGCTCGTGTGCACGCGACCGTGTCAGCCACCTACACAATCGCGGCCTCCTCGAGCATTCTCGTTTTAATGATTTCGATCTAACAAGGCCGTCTAAGTCCCGTGACTGCAGGAACAAGGGGGAGCAGAGGAAGCGTTCGAAATGCCCGTCCCACTGTCTATGTTCGACGAGCGAGGTGTATTCGACGAAAAACAGGGGTGGATAAAATAGGGGGCTGGGGTCGCCAGGCAACGATGAACAATCTCAACGTGCTCACGATCCCATTAAAACGGTAAGAACGACCACTGAACACACTCGGATGCTCGAGCAAGAAATTCATACCACTTCCCATCGATACGCGCATCGATTTATCTTTCGCGATTGATACGTATTTCATCGAGTATGTTTGCATCGGCGGGATGAAATTTCACGAGCGCTCCACACGCACGTTCTCACGTGGATGAAATTCAACTCGATCGAGTTCTCTCCCATATCCTTGCCTCCAGTTTGCGACTGCCAGTGCTGAATTTCTCCCTCCGCCTATGGTTTACCGTCGCGAACGAATCGAAAATCAAGCGGAAGGACAATATTGATGAAGAGGCATAGGTTGCAAGATCGGGAAGATCCATTCGGACTTCACAGAACGATCTATCAAAAGGTTAAGATGCCAGGATGCCAGTTTTTTTCATTACACCTGAACTGATGCGAACAGGTGACAGAGGGAAGTAGAGTGTAAAATTTCATTTTGAAAATTGATAAAGTTGGTGATTAATTCGAAAAAGTTTCATCGTATCGCGTTCTAATTATGCAAGTTCGCGGTACGCCCAATAAATTTCAGACGTTACACCGCTAAGCTCGCCTCGATGTACACATTTACTTTCTCACCCTCGTGGGGGATCAAACGCGCGCAGACGCGTGTTGTCAAACAAACCGGCGCACTTTGATTCGGGGGTTGTGTATCGCAGCCCTTCGCCATAGAACCCCCAACGAACACCGAATTTCATATGCGAACACGCGATGTTCGTGTCTAGAACGTTTCAATGGCTCATCAGCGAAATTAGGGACGCTGGGGTAGGTACACGCTGATGAAGAAAATTATTCTGCTCGGCCCCGAATCGCGAGAAACCTGCTCGCGATGAAAAAGGATCTCCGTTTGTTCTAGGTCAAGCCTGAATATCTGAATTGCAGATTTCTGAATCGTGGATCTCCGTGGCTCTTCGGCAAGAACAAAGATAATAAGAACGATGAGAGGAGAGCACGGAATTCCCCGCTATAATCGTGACTTAATATCCATCGGATACAAAGAAAATTAAATTAGACATCCATCGAGCGAGCTCACAGGGCGGACCGTTTAATCGCGAGCCCTTGTTCGATGGAATGTTAAAACTCGTGTACCGTGAACCCCTGTCCCTAAGATATCGACAAATTCTCCTGTTTCCTGTTAGCCGTGGTACCTACGCGATGCTGAAGTCCCTTCGGCTGGAAATCACTTTGCGATTGTAACAATGTTAACGCTAATTGCCACCTTGCATTCGAAATGTCAGCGTTCTTCCCCTCGGTTTTGCCGAAACGGGCGCAAGAAAGGGAAAAGAACTCGGAAGTTCGTTAACGACTTGAAAGAGCCATTCTTGAACCTAAGCTGAATGTGAATGACTTTAGAGGCGAGGAGAAACTTCGGGCACGACCGAGTGCCGGGCAGATAAGCCGGCTAGTCCTTTTACCTGGTATTTTAATTATGTTCTAACCGAAATGCCCTCGTCGTTTCAGTTATCCAGTAACAAGCTTGGGCATTAAATAAAAATGAGAACGAATTAACGCAATAAAAATTGCGATCAAAGAGCAGGCACCGTTACACAATCTCGCGCATTATACAGCTTTTATCGGGCTTTGATAAACCAACCGTCGCTTTCACTTCCACTCCGACGTCTCTACTGCCTACTTGTGATTTCGAATGTCACGTTAAAGCGTACAGCTCGCATGTCCGTTTCCAATTAAAATCCACGCGGAACGTTTTCAAACAAGCGGCAATGGAAGTGGAGGCGTAATGACCAAAGAAACGGACCACGCCATAAAGAGAGCGAAATGAAACAACTTCCGCGAAATAACTTTGCTTTTTATCGTCAGATTAACTTGCGGCCAGGAAGTTTGTTCAGATTTTTCCAGCTATCATACAGCTAACGGATCTGAAATCTCGAACCCTTAAGTCCGTGTTTATAATCTAATGTTCTTCAAAGTTCGTCAGAAGGGAACCTGTGTGACTAAGTACTTAGCTATGCGCTTAACAACGGCGCAAGATACTCCTTTCACAGAAGTCTTGGGCTTGAATAGTGCAAAGTCGACTAAGAACTTTACCCTCGTGCCCTGGTAATTACGAATTCACATAACAAGCGTTTTATAATGCGACTCACCGTTATTAATCGCAGCGAAAGCGACGGCGCTGAGGAGCCATGCAGCCACGCTGATGGCGGACATCTTCGTTTCCCTCGTTGCAAGTTTCACCTCACATAATACGTGCCTCTCGGACGTTGGGATGAGCTGGAAAGGATAGGAGGCACATTGTATTAACCATGTACGTGACGTTCTAACATATTGCCGGCTCGCTCGTGCGTTCATAATCTTTGCAGGGCACTGCGTTTCACTAATATTCAGTTGAACGTCGTGCAATACATTTTACGCCGTGACTATCTCGGCCAATTGCAAAGTGATGTGGGCAAATTTTACAAAAGCATGGCGACGTACATGGAAATGACTTTACAGGGTCGAAATTTTCTCCCACACTGAAATTGAATACATATAAGATTCGTACGCAACGAGCGAAGCTCCGAGTGCAGCTGTATTTTAATACGCAAAGTTATGTCCTGCAAATGTTTCAATGATACGTATATACAAGCTTCATTTCCATTAGAGATATATATTTCGTGGATGAATAGTTTTTGAAATATGCTAACGCCCGAATGTGTTCATATATTCATTTCCTATGGCTTTCATAGCTCTACAGTCCATATCGCAAATAGAAATGCACCCCACATAATATTCATGGATGGTTATCGTTCAAGTTTATTATTCACTGCAATTCGCAATCTCTATGAAAGAGTTAGTGAATAGCAACTGAATAATCGAAATAATCGAATCGCGGAGAACCACTCGAAGCAATGAAGCAAGGTAATTTTCCAAGGGTATTCTTCCAAAGTCCCGCAAGTCTCTTAAGGGGGTATTCCACTTTGAACGGTCGAAAATTAAGCTATTTTTTAAGATTTTTTCTGTGTAAATACAGCATATAATGAAATAAATCTTTTTGGTATTTATTAAGCTACTCTTATATTATACCACAAAAAAATGAAAAAAAAAAATTTTAATTTGTTTTACTTGTTTTTTTACAACGTCAATATGGCACCTAAACAAAAACGGTATGTTCGTGGTGCAGGTGATTTCCCGGCTTAGGCTTATCTGAAATAATAAATTAGAAAGATTCTTAATCTGTATGAGTGTCGCTATCGCCCATAGCTCAATTATGAATTTTTGTTGAGAAATAACAAAATGGGGTCGGTTTGAAGGAAAAAGTTCCCCAAAATATTGTTTTCTCGAATGTTCCCCGAGAAAAATCTAGATTATTTTTATAATCACTATTTTGCAAACAATTTTTTTGCGTATTCTCTAAAGACTGACAAATAAAGCCACAAAGCTAGAAATAAATATATTTAATGATTTTGTTTTATAAAAATTCCGAAGTTCGAATCATTTTTCGTCCGTCAAGGTAGCCAGAACCCTTAAACAAGGATGTAATCACGTCAGCGCCTCCTCGTAAATTCTATCGGAGAATTTTCATGGATCACGCGGATGATTTCTGATTACCCGGCTTCATTCGTACCCACCCCTTCGCTCCTGTGTTCCCTGGGGTACGAAAACGATCTCGAGAAGCTGCTCATTCGTCACGTCAAGATAGCGTCGAGCACTCGCGAGAGATGCGCCGGAGGCGTGATGTCCTGGCCGCTTCTTATACCGCTAACCGTTAGCGAAGTGGTCCACCGTGGCCGGGGGTTGACGTCGTCCCGCGTCTCCCCCGGGTCCTTCATCCCCTGCGCCCACGAGCCGCCCCCTTGGCTCACGTCGCGGTCCATTTATTCAAATCACACGCGACGCTCCTCCGCCTCAGAACGCGGGCGGAGGAGTCCCTTTGACGAGGCGGACGGGGGAAGGGGGAGACAAAGAATCGGGAGCAGAGCGAGGGGGTACAACGGAGAAAGGAAAGTGCAAAGGAAATGTTGGGGAACGTGAAATAGAAACGGAGAATTAGGAAAGGGGAAACAGAAACGGCGAAGGTCGTGGCGTTAGGGAGAAAGGGGCACAAAGGGGGGAAAGACAGGGGAGGAAAAGAGATTTAGAGGGACCAAAAGGGTAACAGGGAGGAGGAAAGTGGAAAAAAGTAGAGTTACAGAAAGGTAAAACGAAAGAGAGAGGAATGCTATCGCTCTATCCGCGCAGACTACTTTCGCAACCTGCACACAACTCAACCAGCCCTTCAGACGCACGTTTCCCTCTGGTTCCCCGGCTCCTTTCATCCGGGCTTCGCTTTTACGTTATGCACCGGTTGTGCATGGACTTTATATATATCGTCGCGCGCCGTGTGCCACGAAAACCCGAAATTCCGCTTTGCTACGGCTTCGCGGGAAGTCGCGGCGCGGCGGCAAGCCCTTACACCGCGTTCGCGCGCGCCCGTATTTCGACAAACCGCCCTTCGCGCGGTTAACAAAGTTCTCGCGAACCGGGACGCGTGATTTTTTAGCGTGCTACAAAATTTTCCCCAACGAACCTTTTATTTCTGTGTGCAGGGTAATTCTGTGGAATTGAAACACGCTGGAGGTCTCGTTCGGGGGAAAATAGGGAGAAAATTGATGAAAAGTAATGTTGCTGTTTCAATGAAATCATGTAACCATATTTATATCGCAGAATGAACAATACACGTGTGAATTACAATTTGAATTCTTTATGGATAAGTCGCGTCGCTGTTGCACTCAGAAAGATTTTAATTAATCATATTTCGAATCAGATCCGTTGATGGTTGGAACTGACTTTCTGGTGGATCCATTATTCTCACATGAGAGACGGAAGGAGTGAAGGAATGAGGAACGATGATAGGACTAGTAAGCAAGAATTCTTTCAACTCCGTAGTCCGTCAAAGGAATAATTTCTACTTTTATAATAAATCAAGGGAACTGCATTTAAACGCGAAGAACGGAGGAACGAGAATTGATCGCCATACAAAGGGTACACTGGAAGCGAATGCATTTCGTTATATTCTTTTTATGATTTTATCATATAAATTTCCATACATTCATAACCCCATCTCGGAAATAATTGAATTACGTCCCGCATCCACGTAACACGATTTCATTGCTTCGCGCGAGTGATTCATACAATTCGATCAGGATATTTTATTACATAGCGAGGAAAAGAAACTTTTTCACGTATTGAAACACCAATCTCAATGAATAGATTTTGAAAAGCCCATCAAAACTCGCTGCAACTCTTCTCGCGAAGTTCAGTTTCATATATTTCCGACCGTAATTAATCAAACTATAGCCTGATAAAAATTTATATATTTAAATGATGTCAAGATAGAACTTTTCCCAGAAACTTCGTTAGCACGTTCTTACCGTAAAAGAATAAACAGTCAACGGTTGTTTATACCATAAGGATCTACTTGTATTTAGAATAATTCAACCATGAAATTGTTTTTCAAACTACCTACAGCAAATATTCACGAGGAAAGTTCGTTTGCTGATGTTCATCAAACATCAACACAAGACTATTTATTTTGTTATTCTCTGTTCCATTCTAGCTTGCATACACAAGAAATGTCTGCACGAAAGAAAGCCGCAAATTACAGAGAACGATAATAACCGAAGATATCCAACGTGGAGCTTTGTTTCGAGGAAAGTAAAGAGCGCAGAATTCGCGGACGGCGCAGCTCCGTCCGTATTTTTTGCGATAATAATATCAACCATATTTAACCCGTGCGCACGGCGCGTAGCGTAAAATAACGTGGCTAAAAATAATATCGTACTTCCACCACAGGATGTGAAACTTTTCTCCTACACTATTTTACTTTCTATATCCCGCGAAACACTCTCTTACCATCAGATTCTTCGTTTCTTTAGAAATTTCACAAAGTTTTCCCATCGCCGCGCGCAAAAATTCGTTAGCGCGAATCTGGCGAAAAACTGGAGTCGACTGTTATACTTTCACTTATTAGCAGGTGTGAATTTCCCAAATCGAGATTTGTCAAACTTTGCCTGAGTTCAGAAGTGTTTTCATATTATTATTTCCTGTCATACAGGGACACGAAAACTCATCAATTACTCCGAAAAGATTGCTGTTGCGGACCTGTATTAGTCGGACATACTTGATCCATAAATCCTTCGATCCCTTTTAGGATTACTTTGTGTGGGAGTGCTACACGAGTTTACTATTTTGGGGGATTAACAGCAAATTGAACCTTCTGTTTTAGGTACAGAACGAATGAATACGACATAGCTAAAGGTTGCGTGAGAATCGAATAAAACTACGCGTCCGTAAGATTTTCACGCGGTGGCCGACGTTTCCATAACTTAGAGCGAAAAGTTAAATTGCCTTAGTCGAGCTGGGCAAACAGCCTGGCATAGTCCAGCGGCCGCCACGTTCGCAGGCAAAGAATGGTCGCGATATTTGTAATTAGTGCACAGCAATTTCGCGTTTGCCGCCGCAGTCCATGAAATTAACCAACGAATTTCAGCTTTTAGGCGCGGCGACGCCGCCGCGGGTACTGTGCTCATGCACTTGGACGCGCTCGTGAATTGAAAGTTTGCAAAGCGTTTAAATTTTTCAAATAGAAATTCCCACGCACAATGCTCATATCCAGTAGCTATGAGAACAAAAGATGGCCATGTATTTCGATGTTATTTGACGAGCGATACCGCAAATTTTACCGCGATATTGCGTTGGAACGAATTTCTGCCTCGTTCATTCCACATTTATTGCTAATCTCCTCGAATTGGCGGTTTATCAGTTCTCTCGTTATGTCGTATTCCCTCGCATTATAAATCACGCTACATGATCTAATATTGTTAAATCTACCGAGCGAATTAATCATCGATAGCGCGAAACCTGGATAGTCTTGAAATTAAATTCATTTAGGTTGTTTATTAAGGTGTTATTCTACTTTACACCGCCGAAAAATGAAGCTATTCTTAAAGACATTTTTCTCAGTAAATGCAGCATATAATGAAATAAATCTTTTTGGTATTTATTAAGCTGCTCTTATATTATAAAAAAATAAAAAGAATTTTTGCAATTTGTTTTAATTGTTTTTTTACAGTGTCAATGTTGCACCTAAAAAAACTGGTATGTTCTCGGCGTATGTGATTTACAGGCTCAGGCTTATGCGAAACAAAAAATTCCAAAAGATTTTTAATCTGTTATGAGTGCCCCTAGTTCAATTAAAAAATTTTGTTGAAAAGTGAGAAAACGGCGCCGGTTTGAAAATAAAGTTTGACAAAATAGCCAAAAGGATGTATTCTAGGATGTTGTAAAAAACACAATTAAAACGAATTGCAAAAATTCTTTTTAATTTTTTTTATATAATATAAGAGTAGGTTAATTTATACCAAGAAGCTTTATTTCATTATATGTTGCATTTACTGAGAAAAAATCTTTACAAATAGCTTAATTTTTCGGCCGATCAAAGTAGAATGTCGCCTTAAGTAGAATTTGTGGCGCGATAACTCCGATCAGGATCTAACATAAACCTAAACTTCATCGAACATACTCCCAAATAATTGAACACTTTTCTTTCGTTATCCTTGTCAACCTTAAAAGAAACTCAATTATCTATCTATCCTGCTCCTGTCTGCGTGACATTGAATCAAAGATGCTTATCTGGCGACAAACAGATTGGCGGTAATGTTTACCGCGAACACGAGTAAAGCTCGGAAGTGAAAACGTTTCGAAGAGGAAAACGTCATTTATATGATTGAACGTGGTGCGCGTCAGTGGGATATACGTATATACCTGTGATGCGCTGACGGTCAGTTAACCCAATCCACATTCACCGAAAGAACACGAGAAGATGATTGTCAAGCAACATAATGTTAAATAACGCGAATGTTATTCTAAATTGTCACGTATGAAATGTAATTTCCTTTCCAATTAAACGTACTGCATATGGCAGAAAATTGCAGCATAAATTCAAACTTCTTTCTACAGCTCTACCGCAGATTTTGTATTTCCCCTGAATATAATATATGTATATAATTAGTAATCAAGCATCGCTTCGATTCTTTATCTTTAAACCTCGAAATTCAAGTTTATGTCTATTCGAAGTCTTGGGTTTCATTTTAAAAATTGGAATATGGGACGCGGAGGTGGGGGTGCGTGGAGTAGCACTATCCGGTTTGATGTACCGTTGCAATCGAAGTGAAAAAGAAATTGGCAATGAATGTGCTCCATCCCACATCCCCCCACATCGATTTTCTGGCATCGAGGCCCGAGCAAAAGAAAGAAGAGACAGTTCGTCTTACCTATTGCCGTTGCTACGCCGCTTTCATCACTTCGACGTGGCGATCCTGGATTCCACGGCGGCTGAAAAGCTGCTCACTTCTTTCTTCCCCCGACCTATTCCGTTGCTTATCCCCCACGCCCGCTTACGTACCCTCTTCCACACGCAACGACACAATTTGTCACCCGCGAAGGACCGTTTAACTAAAATCTGGCCGAGCTCTCTTGCGCGAAACTGTCGCACACGCGAATCCAACGGCACGAGTCACACCGACAGCGATCCAGTTCTTTTTCCCCCTTTCCACCGATCTCTAACGAGACCGTAGCGACACGCGTACCAAATCGCTCCGCCGTCGAACACACCCGCTGGCTGTATCGTCGTATCAGAATCTAACCTTATTATTCCTCGGTCTCGCCATCCCACGCCTCAGGCCTCGTTGGCAATATTCGCTGCTCACCTGCCGCGGTGGCTGTCCCCGCTGTCGCTAATTAATTTCGAACAGAGGCGCGACAACGGCTTGTTCCTCCGAGGTGTGTTTTAATTAAAACTGGAAGCCGCGTGTCTTTGGCACGGCGCACTTGACCTTCCACGCGGCAGATTTAATTGAAACCCCCGTGATGGCGGGCCGCGACGGTTACGCGTACTTGCGTCGATTAACCGTGAACACGTATCTCGCATATTCGACGGTTACCGCCAGCAGCATTCCTTCACAAAACCGACTCCGCTCGCTTCAAGTACATGACTCCTGTAACCGGGACGCTGATCACGAGCGCGCTTTCGATCTTCGACCGCGCCAGGCCACGCTCGCAATCCTCGAACGCAGCGCGCCTTCGATTCTCGATCGCCAGCCAGCTAATCGCGGCCGTCGTCTCCACGCCAGTTCCCCGGGGCCGAGTCACGCGAGACCGTTCCTCGTTAGAGTCTCCGCGTAAAAGAACGTGCCGAGTAGTTTGAAAAAGTTTCCTCGGGGAGCTGTTTCGTTGCACAGTGTCTTCCAACAAGTGTTATCCGGCAAGTGGGCGTGCGGAAGAAGCTCGAGGTTGCCCGTGGACGATGAGAAACCGTTTCTGACGCCGCACAACACGCTCCCGGTACGTTTCGGTGATTGAGGGGCTGCAGTTGCTCTCGAGTGTCACTGGAATCGACGCGGGGGCCACGATCTTGCCGCCGACCTAGACGTAAAGTCGACGATCATCCACGCGTGGCACGCACTCGCGCACGAGACTCAACGGGGGCCGTGTCATTTGCCAACAAAAGGCGACTAGAGACGCGAGAAACTTTCCGGGATTTCGTCTTCACTGGCTCGCGGACGTTGCTCGCGCGGTTAGTGTCATCTCGCGTCGGACCGGGGTAACCGTGGCGTTAACGCGTCGCGAATAAATAGGTAGGATTCCGGGGACGGGGAACGGTGTCCCTTGACGGGGGACGTGCGCGCGTGTAGACGTGTACGTGTGCGAACGTGACGGACAAGAGGAGAGACCCGACCGTGTCGCGGTGCGATAGCGAACTGACGTCCTGACGGGTTGCAGCGCCCCACCGACGGTCGTCCAGCGAACCAACCACCAGCGTTTCACCGCAGGGGACCCACCACCACCCCCATCACCTAGCTGCTCCCACCCTTCCATGCCCCACTACACCTGGAGCGCCTAATCGCGGACGGCCTGTTGTACCGTGCACGCGAAACCTTTCCTTTCTCTTTAGGGCGCGTCTTTCGTCCCTCTTTGCTGAATAGTATGCAAACATAGTAATATGGTAAGTTGAAATATATTTGGTATTGAGTATTCTTTGAGGGATTCTGTTCTGGTTAACATGTTTCTTATTTTTAACCGACTTCAAAAAGGAGGAGGTTAGAGATTCGACCCGTGCGTATCCTTTTTATGTTTGGCCTCGTATAACTCCTCAGCACATGGACCGATTTTCATTATATTTTTTTTTATTCGAAAGAAGGCGATAGCCCGGTGATCCTATCCTTTTGCCAATTCTGGTTAATAAAGACTATTGTCACCTAAGTATTATTATTTTATTTACGCACGCGCATATCTCCTCAGCATGTTGTGCGAATATCAAAATATAAAAGAACCATGAAATAAAAAACTTTTAAAAAATTAAAACCGACTTCAAAAAAATAAAAATGCACTAAAAAGTAAAAAATAATTTTTTCCCTTATTTAATCTACGACTCTCATGTTTTTTAATTCGGCGCTAGATTTACACAGTGCGAATGATGAGGCGCCGACTTAAAAAATATGAGAGTCGTAGATTAAATAAGGGAAAAAATATTTTTTACTTTTTAGTTGATTTTTTATTTTTTTAAAGTCGGTTTTAATTTTTTTTTAAATTTTTTATTGTTCCACGCGTTGGTTGCTTCTGATAAGGCCTAGTAATAGAATTTGTTGTTTCGACAGGGCAGATGGTGTATCGAAGAATATTTTCTACCCCTGTATCACTATTTTCAATATTTTGAGTAATTTAGAGTAATTGAAATTTTGAGGAAATGGAGAGGGGAGGATGCTTTTGATCTGATTCTGTTTCAAAGTCTTTTATTCTTCAAACCACTTCATCCTTGAAATTAAATTTCTTCTTTACTCTAGTCTGCAGTATATTAAACTTCTCTTTGCGCCTGGTAACTCATTCGTAACGATGTTAGAAAAGTACCACTTGAGTGGGCGTTTAGAGGTGCCAGTTGATGTGCTTCGTCTGGCATATTTAGGTACCCCGCGTTTCAGTTATTGGATTGGCAATTATGGATTTGTTCCTCGTAGCGGCGTTCGTGCCGATTAAAAACGGGAATGCTGATTTAAGGTAGTGGAGACGATTTATGTAATCTCTTAATCAATGTGCTTTAAATCATTCCCGGTGACGGAATAAGGCTCACCTGCAGATTCTCGTGCGCGTTCATGCATACAATGGGGTCACGTTATTCGGAACGGCCCTTGCAGCGACCTTGATTTCCTTTAAATTGACCCTACTTAAATTGAGCCGGAATAGAACCAAACTCCATCAAATTACGGACTCGCCAAGCCGTACGGAGCCGTCCAATTTCATCGAAAATGTGCTGTTGCGTTGGATCATCACGAGCCACCGCTTCTTTTGCAATCTCGCCTCAGAAGTACGATTATTAATCGCGGAAAACAAGGCTGAACACCTGTGTCATGGTCTAATTTCCAATTAAGACGTTATTAATACCGGGGCCGGAGGAAAACGGCCGTTATATCTCAGGGATTATATTACAATTTACGTTTGAATCTATTCGCATGTAGAAACTCCGGCCGCGAGCGGCCAAATTTCTGATATCTCTATTCGCCGCGCGCGTTCGCGTTAAATTAAACGGAGCCTCGGGAATATTCAAGCGCGCGTGGGTTCCGAGCAGGCGGAAAAGAATAGTTGGTAAACATTTCCCAGCATGTTAGCGGTAAACATCATAATAACCCAGCCTTCGCGAGTACCAGCACGTCTCTGAAGGAACACAGTTCCTCGCGAAAAGATCGTCGAATTTCCTGCGCTCCGAAACGCGACCCGATTGTCGAATCATGCTAGTTGTCGTCACACTTCATAATCGAAGGAAATACTTGGCTCTTCGATAGCATTTTCCCGATTCAAAAGATTGGATCTCACACGGCAGTAGAATTAGAAGCTGGTAACCAACAGGAAACAGATAACAAACTGGTAAAGGGTGCTCGCGTTTCACTGTTTCGATAAAACTTTTCAGGACGAGGGGGTGGAAAAAGGGGATGTTTACTTAACAAGCGCGAAATTCATGGACACCGACGGTTTATACTCCCTTACCCTTGGGAGGGTTGAAAGGTGGGAGGAACAGAGGGTAGGTCGTTTCACACAGCAGCGCCTCGCTTAATTACTAGTTACTAGTAACAAGAGTTAGGAGCGTTTAGCTCACAGTTCACGCCATCCAACAAAAGCTTATACCGTTACGACGAACTATTCCCATTGCTAGCGTTACATTCAGCAGTGAGGCTTCGCCGTGCCCAGATTCCTATTACTTCGGAATCATATCACCGGACGAAACTGCCTCCGAGTTACCAGTTGCCGAACTGCAGCGAGCTTAGTTTACAATATAATTATCCGCGGCACCAACTCTCGGGCGCGAATTAACAAAATATATCGGCGTTGGAGCATTATTACGCGTAATGCGCGCACATAACTGTCACGGCTGCGAGTACACGCGAGCGACAATGGAACGCCCAGAAGCTTTCTATACGTTGCAACGATTAGTTTGAATGAGAATGAATAGACAGAGGGATGGGAGGGGGGCTGCGCTTCCTGGATGAACGTTTCAAAAGAATTCCACTGAATAGTACGGGAAGAATAGAGAAATTTCTCAAAGTCTTTTCGATCGCGAACGTCCCGAGGTTAAATCTTTGCGCTCTCGAAACGTTTTTACCCTGGACACTGATATGCGAGTCAAGATGGCAGGAAAAAGCGATTGTTGCGCGAGCTGCGACAGGAGGATCTTCCTTCTCGCGAGATGTGACCCCGATTTGCCAAACGCTGCGACGTTCGACTCGCCCCGTGCTTTACTACCTACGTACGAACGAGCGTGGCTCCGCAGACAGTACACGCGAGATATCGATTTTCCCTCGTCGTTCCCTGTTATCCCTAAATCCAGAGAGTGAGACGAATCGCGTTATCAATATCGCTCGCCCTCCAAAAAGTATGAATTCCTGCAGCTCCAATATACGATCCTTTTTTACGAAAACCATCTCAATTTCCTTTCAATATTCTCAATGTAACGATGCGAAAGGTGTAATTAACTGTTGTTAAAAGGTTCCTAGACAGGCTTATGTTCTATATTAAATTTTCTTATGTCAAACTTTGCGATGAAAGGAAAATGAATGTCTGGGGACCAGGTGCATACGCGGAAATCTGATGGCTGCCAAATAGCGAGTGCACCTGAAAACGCCCGGCTGTGGCAACGATTCCGTGATGTCTCGCCGAGTAAAAATGTGATCCCCTCGTAAGCAACGCCGGCAATTTAGCCGGGGAACATCCCTTGTCACCTTTGGCGAGGCTTCAGGGCCCCTACTACTCGACACAGCGTTCTCGGTCGGCTGTATCCACACGCGTATAGTTACATTGGGCTTTGCGCCGCCTACGCGTGCATGTAGATCGCAGGGAATGACGATACTACGTACACCGGGGCAGTTAGGCCAGGCCTGGCATCCGTTAGCCGTGGACCATACACACGTAGATTGGATCGGACATTGCACGCCGTCAGCTCAGTTTCTGAACAAGGAAACTGCGTCCACCCCGCCACTATGTTGTCCAATAGGATACGGACTAACGCGACCGCCCGTACATTCGGGCTATCGAGTTGTAATGTACAGTACGAAAGGCAATCTAGATTTCTCACTGACAAGACCGTCCCTGGAATTTCTGTCAATTTCGGCGGCCCAAGTCACGAGGCGCCTATTAATGGAGATATGCTTCGAGCGCGTTGGTCCTGACCGAGCAGAGGAAAATATCATCGATCACGATTCCACGCCGTCGATATAAATTGCTACAGCCTGCCGCTACCCGGAGCTGAAAGTCACGAGGACCCGCGATCGCGGACTTCATCGATCAGGGACGGGAACGACAGAAGTACGACCCCGATTTTACCGGAACTTGGAAATTTACTGGACGGGAACGGGGCACGAGGAGGGGGCGCGTAAGCCTGGCAAAGTTTCTAGCCCATCAAAGCTCGAAGACGCGGCCGTCCACGTATTTACTTGCCCCATCGACGTCCCAACCTGAAATCGATTCCCCCGGCGTGTCGTTTTCCGTTAATGGATCGCGTAATTTAATCGCAGACGGGTACGAATCCCTCCGCGAAGTACCGCGCGGCATTTCGCTCGATAATCTACCGAGGGTTGGACGAGTCTTGGAAGGATGACGAGAGAAATATTTAAATATTCGCGGTGGTTAAGGACCACTGACTCGGTAATTATGAGTTTCGAGGCTCGTGTATTCTTCAGTTGATAGGGTACGGACATCGAAATTCAAAGCTGAGACTCGGAAGGATCCAGCAAATTCGTGCAGGGTTTCTATTTACAGGTTTCACGTTACAAGAAAAACGTAAGGAAACGTAATTTGCGCATGCAAGGAGGGATTTACGCCGTATTATACGTGCAACCCCTGTAAACGAGTTTCAATCACCTTAATGGGCGACGAATGGGTGTCGGCGAGCCCGTCGTCTCATTAGTTTCCAGTAATTCCTGAAAGGAATGCGATCCTTGAAAGCGTTTTTAAATTGCTGGCAATTCCCCGGCCGGCCGTTTCGTCGTAGATTCTAATGAAAGCATCAAC
Organism: Andrena dorsata; assembly: GCA_929108735.1. Taxonomy (NCBI): domain Eukaryota; kingdom Metazoa; phylum Arthropoda; class Insecta; order Hymenoptera; family Andrenidae; genus Andrena; species Andrena dorsata. The sequence continues at coordinate 75,110,030 of OV815488.1, read as the reverse complement.
CGACGGGGAATAAACGATTTCGCATCCTTTTCACCGCGTGGCAATGTCTAATACGGAATTGAATTCACGGGAAGGCGGAGGGTGTGGCCGTTCAGCGTTTAAAAGATAAAGGAGCCGGAATTACGTAGAAACGGCGAGGTAACGCGGATCGACGTTCAACCTCAAGATCCAGTCTCGTGGATTTCAATTTCTCATGAGGAGAAACGCGGAAGCGCCGAGCGTTAAAGCGGAAGAAAACTAAACGAGTGGATTCGTGGACGACGACTAGTTGCTTCCCTTCCGTTATCCTTCCCCTTCGATTTCCGTTCGACCGCCAAAACGGTGCGCCCCATTACTTGTCGTCTCGCGCGACGAAAAAATTGATAGCTTCACGCGTCTTTATAGCCCTCCCCCTCCCACCCGTAGATTGTTACGAGTTAGTCGTACGTTAAATTTCGAAGAGCCAAACGGAATGGAAGGGCGACCCGAATATTACGATTGGGAAGAAAATCGTTTGAACCTGGACCGTTCTTTTCGCTCCGTTGCTCGCCCAACAACCATCCAACCACGGTTGATCCTTCGTTTTGGAAATTTGGGGCGGCAAAATTGGTAGAAAGGGAAAATAAAAATGAAGAAGTAAAACTCTTTAAGAAAGTGGTAAAACAGTAGGTAAAGCTTTATGCCACGGCAATTGTATTGTTATCCAGCAAGGACCTACAAAAAATTTCACTCACTGTCAAACATTATATTTTAACAAAGATGATTTCGGCGAACTGGTTCGGTCTTTTTTAAAAAAAATTTTTATTAAATCAAAGCTGTTTTACACACGCGAGTCGCATGTTCCTTTCGAACGTGAGATTTGTTTCAACAGCATACGCAGTATTTTTCCTTTTTATCTAAACTTTCCTTGATAATGGTCAGAATCAGTGACCGAAGCGTTGGAATTTTATAAAATGTTCAAAAAGTGCAAAACAGCTTTGATTTAATAAAAAAATCTTTTAAAAAAAAGACCAAACGAGGGCGCCGAAGTCATCTCTTCTAAAATTTACGGTCGAAATTCAATTTATACTATTATATTTTAACATAATTATCTATAATTAAATAGAAAGTGCGGTAAAAATAATTTTCGCCCAGAGCGGCGGAAGTCCTAAATCAGGCCCTGCTCGCACTTTCCCCCAAAACATCCTTCGCTTCCTGAAACGATTCCGTGTGAAACTGGAACCTTCATTGAACAAAATTGTAACCAATGATTCGGCGTGCCTCGTCGATCGATATCGCGGCCGAAGAACAGTCGAGTGTCGTTCCCTCGCGTCCTTCAAAACCGGGCGAATGGGTGCGCGGCGAACGACGTTAATTCGCGAATCAGATGCAAAATTAGCAAGCGGGCAACGCGCTGTCGGTGACGGATGACGCCATAAATTTCCGCGCGCGTAGATCGCGTATTCATATATATGAGGGGGGGGGCCGGGGTTGTAACGGGCTGGTTTCGTCGAGGACGGAACTGCGATGACTGCTTGTCACCTGCTGCCACGGCAATTGTCAGCTTACGCGGCAGGGCCAGGTATTCTCATATACGGGGCCTGGAACACGGTTAACTATAATAAACACGTCGTAAACCGGGTACATTATACACGTAGTACACGGTGGTAACCGACGACACGCCATAACGCGCGGAAAATGAACAAGTTGCGCCCCCGAGCAGGTGCGTCTTGCTCGATCGGCCGTTCAACGATGAAATTCCTTATCGTTAATTTCGACGACGGGGGAATTTCGCTCGTTCCTTTTGCAGCCATGTACAGCCACGCGTAATGAAATTCAGCGTTGCCCTCACAGTCGATAAAGCTCCCCCTCCCCCCCGGTGTTCAATCTGTACGGAACGATACCCCCAGCTGAATCTACCGCGCGCAACGATTCTTTCGGAATTCGGTTTCCACTTCGTCGGGCTTCGTCGCGATGTAGGGATCGCCTTGTAACAAGGGCCTAGATTACACGACGGTGGTACACACCATTTGTAAACCGACACCTCGCCTGCTGGCTGCTCGAATTTTAATTGAGAACGACAGGTACCTGATTGCCGCCGTTCGATCTCGTGGTGCGTGAGATCGGAGGCAGGGCGGTACGAAAGTTTCCTCGTTAGCCGGTTGCACGTAACCAGGGAAAAATGAAGACTCTCTCGTTATTCGTAGTATCCACGCGGATTCGATCTTCAGGTAGCTGGGATCGCGTCTTCGCGACCTTTGGGAGTCGACACCTTTTCGACGAGGACTTTGCATAATTTATGACAGGAGCTGCGACCAGCGAATTTAAATCAGCGCTCGGTTATGTTCGAGTGAGAAACTGCCAAGTTAGATTGCTATCGTTAAAACTTTTCACCGAAAAGAAGAAAGGGGACTGTGGCAATCTCTTACGATTCTGTCGTAGAAACACCGTTCAACTGCTCTTCCGTAAGTCACTCCTGAATTATGCTTAAGGGGTAATGCCACCGTAGAGCCCGGAGAGGCAGCCTGATTTTCAGAATTTTTTATGCGAGTATAATGAATACAATACAAAATCTGTTTGAACGCCTTTATTGTATATACCTTGAAGTATGATCACAATTTTTTTTTTAATTTTTTCAATACAGAGATTAAGATTCTTTTGGAATTTTTCGTTTCGGATAAGCCTGAGCCGCTCTTTTTTAGGTGCCACATTGACGTTGTAAAAAAACAATTAAAACAAATCCGTAAAAATCCTCTTAAATTTTTCTTGTAAAATATAAGAGTAGCTTAATAAATACTAAAAAGATTTATTTCATTATATGTTGTATTTATTGAGAAAAAAATCTTTACAAATAGCTTAATTTTTCGGCGGATCAAAGTAGAATGACCCCTTAAATCGCGGACTACCCGCAAACTGAATTCTCTGCGACAGACAGCAGGTACACCTCGGTAAGCCACGATTTTCGACAACGCTATCACCGAGTCGTCGATACAGTGCTCATTTGTTATACTTCCAAGGAATGATACATCTTCAAGCACTGCAGGGACGCAGGACGTATCAAGCCCACCGTGTCGTTGATAAAACACAGCCGTTCCCCTGATTCATCTTCCCTGAATCTAATCTATGGCCATTTTTAAGCGCCACCATTGTCACCTGGTACCTCCGTTTCATTTTCTTATTGTTCCAATAATGGGGTCGCGCGGGACGAGCAAGGTGTGTCTCGCGAATCCATTATTCTTGACAAAATGCTCGTGCCACGGCGAGCCCTTGAAGCGTTTTCGAGTGAATAAAACATCGTTATTACGCTGGCTCGTGCTACGTCGGTATCCAGACACTCGCAATCTAGCGGCCAGGCAATAATCATTAGCCATTAGCAGCGGGGGGATAGAGAAGAACGGGCAGCGGAATACTCGCGGCGAATGGTTCGCCTGCTCTAGAACGGTGCGGCGAGACGCGCGGAGGGCGAGAGGGAGCGAGGGAGGCAGAGAGGTCAGGGAGCAGGACTGGCAGAGATACGGGAGTTTAAATAACTCGGCAGCAGCGGGGTAGATAAGGAAGCCCCATGGCAAACCGAGCCGAGGAAGTTGCGCGGCGCGAAGTTGGCGTGCTCGTAAGCACTATTGTTTCGCTTATTGCGTCGATCGCTTTGGATTTCGGCATAAGCGCGCGCGTTCTCTTGTGCTCTCCTGCTAGCGGCCCCGTCCCGTCTACCCTGGCAACCGTCCCCTCGTCTCCAACCCCTCCAGCCCCGCCGCTCTTTCTCCCGAGGTTTTCCCGAAATGGAAGGAGATCAGAGTGGGAGCTGCATTTAACGCGGCAGCCCTTCTGTTGTGGTTGCTCACCCTGATTTAGAGGAAAACTTGGGGCCACCGCCGCGCTGCCGCGAAAGACCTCGACCAAGTAGTTCAGCGCGCTCGCAGTCGAACCGGATGGAGATGAATAAATCAGCGGGGTTAAGCGTACACGGATATTGCCGAGTGTATCTGTACCTGGATTTGCATGGGATATTCTAGCACTGACTCGTTGGATAAAGTATCAAAGGCAACACCACTCTGTACCATGCTTCGTTAATTCTTCGGTCGTTCCTTTCGTGACATCAATCCTCTCACGGCGCAACTTCAGCGCACTGTAGACTGCCAGGGTCTTGGAAATACATACGTTATCGCTGATGACTCGTTCCATCGCTAATCTACACTACAAAGTCAATCCGTACAGTGGTATGGTCGACTTTAGCTTCACGCCGTATCTAGGAACACAACGTTAACACGATGCGCAGGTCTTTCGAGAATTCCATCTTGCGTGGTTTCATTGTTTCCCGCGGAGGTGCAGTATTCATGCGCTCCTCTGTGAGCTAGTGAAATTCCTTGATCACAACAGGGTTGGAGTGCTTCAACAGGGATTACACGGGAGCTCGTCGCGTCGTCGCGGGGTCCTACCCGCTTCGCGGGGAATAATATCTGCGGTGGTAGTTGCGGGGCAGCCGCAAACTACGAAACTTCGTCGGATACGAAGGCAAGGTTACGTTCCGCGATATCACGGCCCGGCCACGGAGCCGTGCATTCGCATCGCAGGTACACGTGTCCACATCACGGCCGAAACGTTTCAGCCCCCGCGTCCCGCTAAGGCGGGAGAACTTCCCGACAATTATAAAGCCCGACCCTGCGACGGATGGAATGATGTGCGCCCCAACTGCGCGAGCATAGTGCTCGCCGAGGTCCCAGCGTGCGAGCAAAAATTCATTCGTCGGATTGGTAGACGACGGTCACGTAGAAAACACCTCGGCCAACATGGCGACGTTTAATTAGCAGCGGACACTTTACAGAGCCGCAGAGGCAGCGAATCTATCGAACGTTAACGGTCGGATATCCGATACATCGTTTGATGCACCGCAAAGCTGCATTGCGCGTGACCGCAGTGACGTTGCACCCGGCCGGCTGGTATACATATATTCTCGATTTCCCTGAAACCCGAATCCGCGATTTCTCTGCTCGAAACGGACGCCCGCGCGTCTACGCGTGTCATTGGCCGACGTTTCGCCCACGGCGGAAGGAGCAGTTCAGATCTGCCCGTGATTTGAACGCTTTCACCAGCTGTCCCTCATCCGTTTAAAAGGGACAAGGTTTTAACATACCCGTGACACGGAACGCTGCATGGTTTCGTCTCGTAATTACCCCTTAGTATTACAGCCGCGTAATAACGGGGCAGAAAATTACCGAATAATTGTACACCCGATGTGTCTCTGAATTTCCATGGAACGACTACATAATTAATCACCAGCGAAAGATAAGGTAGCGCGGTACGAAGAAAAATTAACAAGTGGAATGGTAGGTATTCGCTTTTCAGGCACGAAATATGGACATTTGGGTGGATATTTTTCAAGCTGCTTGCTTATGTTATTTGGGGGATGAATAATGGTTGCGGAGACTTTTGAAGAATAATATTGAAAACTGTATGTAGGTGTGCTGGTAAGAAGACATTCTGAGGGAAAGAATTTTCTTTAAGAGCTGTTAAAAATAATGTTCCAAGGGCTTTGATGGTGATCGTAAAACAGTAGCAGAATCAAGATCAATTTCATCGGTACAATGGGTGCTCCGTGGCTGCGAAGGGATGGAGAAAGCTCGCTGCGACAGACAGTTGAAAGTGATGCCGAAAGTTGTACCAACAGGGTCAGAAAGCAGTCGTTAAAGCAAAGAAGCTGTTCTAGCTCTTGCAACGAAAGAGCTGAGACGGGAAAGAGGTTAAAGAAAAGAACGAGCGTCGTCAACTTCACCTTTTCGTTTCCCTTTCTGACGGTTGCCCTCGCCTCCTTTCGTCGCCCGCGATGCTATGACAAATCGCATCTGCCCCACGCGCTTTAATTTTTCAGTCTAATCTAATATTCCAGTAATCGCCTGTTCGTGCAAAGGTACACGGCAAGCTCATTAACTTGGAGAATGTACGGTGACTCAAGTGTCATTAGAAACCTTGTGATTATGCCACGAACACTTGTAACTGATTTCACGTTAAATAAAACCACGCACACTCGTGCTTATCCGTCTTACAGAAAACTATACCCGCAACATCGGTAAAAGCGAAATGAAATTGCGATACGACGTTGCAGATGGAAAGAAGCGTGCTGCTCGCGAGGAAAAGGGCCACGCTGGGGGTTGTTCGCTGCCATAGTGACGTTTAATTACGATAAAAGCAGTCGCCTGAAGGGAAAATTTTCAGCTCCCTCGCCAGAGATAAGAAGCATCGCGTTTTGCGCATCTGTATGATGAGAAAATTAATTCGCTGCCCCGTCGATGGTAAAAATATCAATTATGTAAGGGTAAAGGTTAAATAAAACGCAGACGTGTTGTTCGTTTGACTGGTTAGTAACAACTGCTTTATTCGAGGACTCGGCCGCGGACGGGGGCCCACGTCGATCGTCTTTTGTTCCGCGCCCGACGCTCTACGGGGAAGGCCATATCGCTTGGCGCGTTTTGCAAATCCGTAATTCTGCTCTTACAATTACTATGCCACACCAGCACTGTACTTCATCGTACAACATGCATCTTTTAATTAATGTCTCCAACGTTTCCCGAGTATACTTCATTCTCCGCTGGACTATGTAGCCAGATCAACCTAAAAAGTATCCTCCCGCTGGAGGGATTTTTAAACAAATATTAATTATCCGTTGACAAGAATGGAAGCCAGATGCCAGGCTACAACAATATCTACGCGAAACTTATTAAGCAATTTATCAAACGGTTCACTCGAGCACACGATCGTTTAATAACATCCCCTTGCCTGCCTTCGCGAAGCCCTCTATTTTTCGTTTCATAGAACGCGGCACCCGCCCTCCGCGATAACCCAGCCCATCTAACGTTCTTTCACGCCGGCAAGCCCGTTCCCTTGAAAGAGCCCGTGTTCAATAAACAAAAGCAATAGCTGGATATCTATCCGTGGGAGCAATAACACCCGTCCCCCGTAAGTTTTCCCTTTTCTCTCGGAGCACAAAGAGAACGGATGGCGAAAATAAACACGACCGATCGAAGCCAGGTTTTCGGTAGGCGACGACAGTCAGCGGCGTCGTTAATTTCCACCGACGATTCAGGCCCGATCTATTGGATCACAATCAGAGGCTTATCGCGCTATCCATTTCCGGTATCCTCTGTCGCCCCTGACCCTCTCGAAGCCCCAAACCCCCCCCCCGCGTACTATTCTATCGTCACCGTCACGCTTTTGTGCCTGCACGGGCTAGAGCTGGGTGGAATTTCGCGTGTAAATCCGGCCAGCACGCAGGTTCCAATCGTAGCGCCCGACCCACCCCTCGCCCGACCAGACTGATACAATGGACAATTTGTCAACGAGCCTAACCGATGCCAGAGAACGGCCACTGACGGTCTTCGTCGTCGCCACGCTAACGATTTAAGCACACCACGTCCCTGTAACTCGTAAATTAATTAATGCCATGCAAACGAGTGATATTTCATGCAGGGCTACGCCGTACAATCGACGCGTATATCCCACTGATTATCACCGATCGATTGATCACTTCGCGGCCGAGGCACGGCGATTCCGACGATCCGGGAACTGAAGTCAAGCGCTGCGTCCTCGGTCTAAGTACATTGACAAGGGACAATATTGATAAATGGGCACGAACGAAACATTGTTTCGCGCTCGTTCGAAGTGATAGAGATCGCCGGGATAGAAATCTGATCGACCGTTAGACAAACGGTCCGCCGTTGTTTAACTCTCATTCCTGTGATCCGTTTTACCGTTTCTTCTCTCTTTTCTCCGTGCATGACGTATAACGAGCGGTGAACTCTATTTCCCGTGGTTACGATAAATACCGCGGAACACCGGGCGCGCGTTTTAAAAGAAAGACAAATACGCGACCGGCGTATTTACCGTCGCCGGGAACAATCGCACGCACCGCGCTCGCCTGGAAATGTGCTTTCGCCGCGGAAAAAGCCCCGGGAGCGGGGGTTTCCTTTCCTACCCCGAAAGGAATTAAATAAAACAATACGAGACGGCGATCGCGGAAGGGACGCCCGCGAAACGATAAAAAACCGTTTCCGTTCCGTGGAACTCGTTACCATGAAACGACGCCGTGGGAGAAGAAGTGGAAGATTCGGAGCAAACTCCTACGAAGTAGACGTTGTTTAATCACCGGAGGAGTGAGAAGAAGAAAAAGAGGGAGGGGGGGGGCGGGGGCCAGCGGGAAGAATTAATCAGAGCGAATCAACATCGTCGCAATTACGAGAAGGCAAAGAGTTGCCGGGCGTTCTGTCAGTGCGCGAGATTCCGTGTAACGAATTTACGGGGACGGACGTACGCGTCATGTAATGAGAACGATGATGCATAGGCGCAGGCTCCAAGGGACCTGGCGAAAGATAAATCGAGGGCGAGATTTCGCCCCGCGCGGTCGCTTTCACGTCCACGCTGCCAGATGCTTTTCCATCAATTTCAATTCTCGCCCGGCTACGCGCGCAAAGGATCGCGCTACGTTTGTCTGCCGATCGCGACTGCGAGACCAAGGATGAAGAAGATTCCGACAGAGCTGGGAGACAGCTTACAGAACAGTTTTTTTACTGGCCCTCGGCGGCCAATCGATTACATTCGGTTATTTCGATTGTAACGAAGCTGGAAACGAAAGGCGCGCCATTCGTTTACGCTACCTTTTCTCCTTTCTCCTGTCACGGCTGCCTGGAATGCGGGCCAGCCATCAAAGCAGCCGTGATTTATAAACCACGCGGCTATAAGCGAGAGTCGCCCGTAAATCTTGGTATCGCCGGTTGGAAATAAACGGGTGTTAACGAACCGTCGTCTAGCGGCGCAAAAATATCGATTCCGCGTGACACCGGGGCGGCCTAGCTGCTGGCCAGGCTCGCGCGGTTCCCGCCGAGGACTCGTTTAACAGAAGCACGATATCGCGCGGCCGTATCGAGGCCGCTATCTAAATAACGTAATCGACAGGGCTCGGGAAACTATTTCGATACGTGGACAGGTACATATCTACCGCCGCCACCCCCGTATCGGCGTTTCATGATGTATATCGTTGCGGTGGCGGACGCGCGCAGTTACCCAAAATGCCTGCACGCAATCGAAACAATGGCCCAATTGCGATCGCTGCCATCGCCCCCCCCCCCCTCCTCCTCCTCCCCCGAAGCCTACAATTTCCATTTAACGCAGTTGTCTGTAAGCTTGAATGTAATTCGACGGCGGCCGCGCGTGATTAGGTTTCCGCTGTACCAGCGTTTCCAGAGCGGATTTCGCCGTCTGGCGCGCGCGTTCGTTAATACCGATCACTCATGCTGCGCGTAATTATGCCCGCCGAGCGCCACCTCCGAGCGAAAAATTGATATTATCCATTGAAGCGGAATCGTCCGCCTTGATCCCAGCGATCCTGGCTGACTTTAGGTGGGTGACTTTATGCAAGCCGAAAAACTGAAAAGGACACCTAGTTACCACGATTTTTCGCATTCGGCTTCGCAACGTGAAAGATTCGGTTGAATTTCAAGGCAGCGCTGAGTGAAGAATGATACTCTCATGGGCTGTAATGCATGTTGAAAACTCTGAATTCGAGTTTGTTAATGACGCTATCGCGAAGCTGCCCTCGTGGAGCGAGCTCCGTGCTCCCATGGACGACGAAAATTAAACAAGAGACCGTGGAAAAAGCGCGGAGTTGCAAGCGCAGCGTTCGACCGGCCGCGGTTCGGGTGTTTTGATTAACGGTGCTGTGTTTACGGAAAAAAAAGTTGGTTACGAATGAAAGACACGATTCGCCCATTCGCTGCGGAATATTTCAATATTTTATACAGCGCCGAAACGAAACGTAAACACCCGGCTATTTCGCTGCCGTTCATTATAGTATCCTCTCTGTTCGAGACGCGGACCGACGACGATCTGGCAAAAGTTTCTGGACAGACTCGCTAATTAATACGTTTAGATATTCATGGCAGCAGATATCGTCCAAGTTGGTGGAAGTTACGGATTACAACGGGACGCTCCAGCTAACGTCGCGGCGAAAGAACGATTGGCTCGTTGCCCGAAAATTCCCAAGATCAAGCGAACAAAGGATTCCTTTCGGGGGAGGAGGAATTCTTTATGCGTTCATCAGCGAGCAGATTTGGCCCTGGAATGAAAACTCAAGTTTCATTGGTACCTGTCGTCAAATGGATATGAAACTTGATAATGCGTACTAAGTAGGGAAATTGAAAGAAGAGAAATTTCCCAAAAATGGGAAAGTTAGAGGCCGTCGCGCATTTTGACGTAACCGGGGAAGCGAAGCGAATCAAAAACTTTAATAATAATTAATTATTGTAAGTCCGGGAGAGTTCGACCGCATTTTGGAAAAGAAATTGTAGCATCGTTGTTTTTCACATTTGTGTCGTTTTATGCACATTAAAGCACAGCCCAAGGAATTTAGGGTATATATAAATTATAGTGTGCGATAATTTCAAATATTTATTTTCATTTTCAACCAAACACATTGGCACTGCAAGTGGTCAGTCTGAACCCGCATGTCCGAGTTAGACCGACCTTGAAAAATAACAAAAAGTAACTTACAAAAAATATAATACACGAAGAAATTAATTGATATGTTATTTCTTCTTCAGTTTTCCATGTAATTCGCAAACACTCTTGTACTTGGAGCATCTAGTATCATGAAACCAACAGCTACAGTACACATTTAATCCAATCTTCGCTTTTCGAGATTTCAAAATACATTTTCTCCGCATCCCACGCATTCATTTTCGCCCCAGTCTTTTAACGACATATCACTGTCTTGTAGAATGGAATTTTCGCTGCCTGAATCTGAAGATGGGTTTACAGTAAGAAAAACACGTGTGGTCGGAGTGTCCCATAATCAAGGGAGTGATCGACCACCTCGTCAATACAAATTAAAAACGAATACGTACGTATTGTTGGGGTGCCACTGTAGTTTTATGCATGTTATATCCCCCAATATCGGAATAGTGTAAATAAACTTACCTGTCTTTCAGATATCATCAGCACTGTAACTTGGTCTAAAAACTTTCAGACTCGCATAAAGTCGCAAGTGTTTCCTATAATTTAAACATGGATTTGTGACAATGGGCAATGCAAGATCAACAACAAGCGCATTCATTTTTTTTGTGTCAATGACACACAGTGTCCTATCATGCGTCAGTCTTAAAACATCAACACTGGCCGGACACTCCCGGTGGTCGAACTCTCCCGGACTTACCCTAATTGTCGCTGCGTTTCAGTTGTAAGTTGTTTATAAACTTCCCTCTTCGTATCGCCGCGCTTCGCGAAGATGCGCGTCGACCTTAAATATCCTTCGGTATTCCACCACACCCGTGTCCCTCAACCGCGAAATTCAAATTCACAGCGGAGCGTCCATGAGATGGAAGTCCCGTGGCAAGCGAGGATACTAAACGAAGCAATTGCATCGGAAATTAGCGAGATTCCCGTACCACGAGTTTCTCCGGTGCGCTTTTGAAACGAGACAACCCTCTTGAACCCGTCGCCGCGTTTCCCCGCGGTAGACTCACGTCAAACGTCCCATTCAACATATTCGCGGGTAAATTCCGTGTCGACGGCGCGCGGCTACGGGGTGATACAATTTACATTTCACCAGGGTCCGCGTAAATTGAGGCAGTTTGCTTAAATCGTCTAAAAATAGCCGTGATTTGAATGCGATAACCTAGCCGTGGGGTAGGCGGGAGTCGACGGGGGTAAGTCGCGCCGCGCGAGGGTTGGATCCATCCGTTTGAGTGTGCCATCGAGCTTCCACGGCTTTTCCAGGGGGTTACCGTGGGTTCGGCGCGGCGGAAGGCGGGCGGAAGGGAGGGTGGTCGAAAAGAGTTGGAAATAGAGCGAGCCGTGACTGAAGCAGAGCTCAGCTGTCGCGCGCAGCCCGTCCGTGGAGAATCCTACACCGTACAGTCGTTGTTAAAAGTTTCACCGTACACACCGTTTCTACGAGCACTAATTACGCCCGTGAAACTTTCATTATAGTCACGTTCCGAGGCGGCGCGAAGTTTCGCGTTCGCGACCGGCCTGGGCAGGATCCCGTCTCGCTGAATAGCGATCCGCTGGCAATCCGACCAGTCGAAAACGGAGGCTGGACTTCACGGGGGGACTCGGGCGCGGAGTATTAATTTTAAAATCGTTGCTTAATGGAAACGCTGCGTCAAAGGAAGATTGCGTCGTTCCAGCTTACTTTCGCCTGGCTGTACATAATTCAATGAAGCCCCCGGACGACTTTTGCGCGGCTGGGAATTTTGCTCCCGAATGTACAGTCCGCCTGTCCCGCTGCTGCAGGACGCTTAGAAGCACCCTCCTACGCGCGTATATGCATAACGTATCCGTGTCGCCAGCATCTATGCTCCTCGGGGCTCGTCCTGGCGCTCCGCCGTGTTTCTCGTAACAAACCCGTGTTGCTTGAAGCGTTTCGCTCGAATGAAACCGATGCATCGGCTCTCGTTACGAGGCCGTCGTTACTACGCATCCACGATGAATGCAATGGAACGAGCCGCGCAGCCCTCCCTTTTCCTGTTTGTACACGAACACGCGCCTCACGTTGCAAGTGTCCTACGATTTACGCTAACTAAATATTCCGACCACCTTCGGACTGTGCTCGAGGCGTGTCCTTTTTGTAACTACGTGGGGGGGGGGGGGGGTCGGTATCGCGGGATCACGTGTCAATCGTTAAATGTGTGCTTGTGTGTTTAGGATACGTGGGGAGTAATCTGCCGTGTAACATGACACTCTCGTGTCGATTAGAATCTAATGTCCGTTCCCATGTCGCCGTTTTGTAACCGTGAAAGGATCTATTAAACTGACCGCCCAAGATAAATCTTCACCTGTCAGACCGAAATAACCAATATGATTGGCACATCCGCGGAAAATGGTACACATATAAGCAATCCCCCAAGTTTCTCTCTCGCTTTCCATCCCGCCCCTGTTCGATTCCCCGGTCGCTTCTCGCCTCCTCCCCGCTTCCCGATCCACCGATCTGTCTGGGGAGGTAATTCCTCGCACGCGAAGTGCTCTCGTTGCAGCCACGGTTTTCATTTGGCAGACCGAACACGCATGCCCCGCGCACATTGTTTTCCCGCTCGGTCTGCGCGCAGCCCTTTGTGTGGTTCTCTGACTCGCGCCCCGGTTCCCTTTCTCTCGCCGCATTCATCCCCCCCCCCCCAGCGTGCACGCATCTCCTCAACCTGCAACCCCAACGACTGCGCGTACATCGTAATCAGTCCTTCGTCATCGCCGTCCTAACCAGACCAGCCGATCAAAGACCATCCCCCGCCCGACAATGGCACGCCTTGCAAACATTTCTTCAACGTCCCGCTGAAAAAGTCTCCCCTCTTGTCTTTGCGCGCTAGGCCGCCGCCAGTCCGCCTGTCCCATGGTGTCCAAGCTGTCGTTGTGATTTCGCACGATGCACGATGAATTTCAAGCGAGAAAATGAAAGATGCAACGATTAATGAAAGAAGGAAAGAAATAATGAATGTTTGCTGCAGGGAGTATTAATTTTCAGCGAATCATTCCCAAGAATCCATATCCTCGATCGTTTATTTTCCACAGCCGGGGGAACGACCGCAGCTGTGTTTCCTCTCGAAAGAACGCAGCTCCGCGTAGCTAAACACCGTTCGTTAAACGTCATTTTACTGCGAAGTCGCGGGGGCGGCGCGCGGCTACAGAGCGTGGCCCGATAAATGATGCAAGTCTGATAAACGGTGAAAAACGGTTTAACGTTCCGGATTAATCGTGTATCCGTTTGAAAGGGGCACGGTTGCGTGGGTCGCAACCACCGGGAAGAATTAAATGCCGTCGCCGTGCAGCCTTTCAGCCGACTCGTCCGTTTCGCCCGCGCCGCACGCTTTCCGCGGCGGAGAATCGTCGCGGTGTAGGCGCGCGCCTCCCTCAACGGCTCTCGTCACTCGGCCGTGACGGCAGTTCTACGATTATAAGAATAATTCGCTAGTTTTCCACCTGTAGCCGGAATTTCCATCGTAATCCCACGCGAGGGCGCGTTCCACCGCGATAATTCAACCCAGCTCTTTTCGTTCCCCTCGCAATATTACGGGGGTGTTCAACACGAGCGCCACTCTTTCGTCGGTGCCGCCTAATTAGGACCTATCTTTGCCCGGCGCAGGCTTTTCTCCATCCATCCACCGTGGTGGTTCGACCACCCCCCGCTGCCCCTCTCCCTCTTCCACGGACAAAGAACAGCGAAAGGAAGTCGAGGTGTCCGTAAATTACGGAAGCGCGTTTCGCACGACGCCGCGTTACGTACACGTCGGAGTTGTCGCCCTGTTTACAGCAATAATGCACGTTTAATTGCGACGTCAACGTCACAGCCAACCGTACGTTTCAACTGCTGGAATAATAATTACGCGGAGAGCAGCCGGTTGGTTTCTCTGATTTCCGCGGACGATTGTGCGCCGTGCGAGGGCGGACCAGCTAACACCAGCCGGTGGAAAGAATGAAAGGAGGAAAGTAAGGCGAACATTTAAGTCCACGCGTCATGGATTTCTCTGCTACACCGCGAACGTGCAGCTAGGCTCTAGCAGACGGCTTTTATAAGTCTGTGGTCTGTGGTAGGTTCAGTTAACTGGGACTTTCAATTTGTTACTGCGGCGTGGAAAGATTTAAGGACGCCTATAGGTGTTAATCGCTAGCGAAGTTGCTTTTTAGATTAGGAGGGAAATGAATGTTTCCAGACTCTCGAGTGTTTCCACTGAATACCTAGATGGAGGTTTGGAATAATATTACGAGGGGATTTTGTTGCGGGTCCCACAGGGAAAATTCGTGAGTTATTCGTGATTATAAACGATGCGAGGTTTCGAAGGAAACCACACACCCCGCGGACGACGAAACGAGTTTTCAACAGGGCCCCGCGTCGTATCGCCTCTCCATTACTAGATGTTGGTTTTTCATTAGCGCCCTTAATATTCCGGGGGTGTAAACACTAGCTGGGGGGGGGGGGGGTCGCGTGTCGTGGGGAAGCGCAGCTGCGAAATCCAATGAAAAAGTTTCGCGGTTCAATAAGCGAGATCTCGTTCACGGTGATGAGAATATTCAACAGCGCGGTGGGGAAAAAAGAAGCGGCGGCCGGAAGGAAAGCACGTTACGAGGAGTTGAACCGCTGAAAGCGATACCGCGTAGCGTGACAAAGGAAATGACTAATCCACGAATTGCTCGAAGCCACATTTCCAAAGTTCGTTTCGGCCGATCGCGGGGCGGCGAGCAAACAGAATGCTCGGTGCATTCGATTCGCGCGCACCGATTGACGTTAATCGCGAATTGTTATCGACAAATTGCCGCATATTACATGTCGCGCGCGGTTGAATAACGGGGCACAGTCGCGATTGCTGCACACCCGTGAATATCAGATTGCGCGTTAACAACAATTCACCGCGGCGAAGGAAATTGGTGGGTTTCGATTCCGTTTTCTGATTAACTGCGACGCCCCCGGTTGAAAACCACGGCGTCGGAGGAGCCGTATTTGCTTGGGCGCAAGTACGAAAAAGGAAGTAGGAGAAAACGCTGAGTACGGTGGAACGGCGGGACGGACTTGTAAACAGGGTCTTTTCGAGAATTGGATCGATCATGGGAAGACCCCCTTTCATGCCGCTCGACTCAGGCTCCCCATTGATTGCAACTGATAACGGTGGGGATTCGTTTACAAGCCCCCTTTTTTTCCTTTCTCTCGGTGAACACAACACGTACTGCGAGATTAAGTGAGTTCCCTCCGCGGAACCTGGAAATGTGAAGGGAATGGAGAAAAACAAATAGATTGTACATAAACGACAATAGTCTACGACGCTACAGGGTTCCTGGATCTATCCAGTGCTTCGAACGAAGGGTTTGGCAGCATTCGCGAAACATTTCCACGGATGTCGTTAATAAATCGAAAGGAGGAAAGCATCTTCCTCTTCGCAGATGCTACTTAACAGGTAGTCGGGCATTAAGCTACTTCCTACCCGGAAGAAAAGCGTAAAAGGATGCTCGAAAAAGCGTCGGCGCGCGAGCTGAAGGATTGTTCGTCGACGGAAAAAGATACTTGTTGTAAAAGTTGGTCCGTGCTCGATCTTCGAGCCTGTTGATCGAGAAAAAAGGAAGCCTCGTGGCGGCGTGTGATGGAGCGCGGGAAGCAGAGGATTAAAGTCTCGATATCGCTGGAAAGTATGTTTTAAGGGGAGGCGAAGTGAAATACAGCGACAGCGCCCAGGTGGAAGTGGAAAAGTTGGGGAGAAGACGTGGCGGGATTACCCGCGACGAAATCGAACGATACAACTCCCCCGAGGACTGGCCGCGCGGCCGGCTTGATTACACGATTACACGCCCTGGGAGGAAAGCGGGACGATTTTTCCTGATTAAATGACGTGGCGATAACCGGTACATCGCGACGACAGCTTCCGACGATTAATCGCATCGGGAGTCGTGCGACGTGTTAATTAAATACGCCCGTCAGTGTGTCGGCCCGCCGATGAAATGGGGCGAAGATTTCCAGCACCGGTTTACAAGAAAGTAAAAATTGCGACAAACCCTTTATCGGTGAATGAACCGAGTCACCAATTAGCACGCGGATGGAGCAGATACAAATATTTTCACCAATTAAAATTATTCTCGCGTCCGCGGCACGAGGGTGAAGCGAGGGCGCCAAATTTCTAATGGAATCGCGTAATGTAATTAGAAGTCACGGAATAGGTTGCAGCGGCTCTGCGGACGTGCGATGGGAATGTGGAATGTGGAAAAGAGGGAAACTGAAAATCCTGGTCGTTATATGATGTAATTACCGTGCGTGCGTGCGTGCGTGCACGCGCCTCGCTTTTAAGGCCTCCTCGAGATCCAATTTTCTGTGCGGCACCTAGCTCGCTCCTATACACACGCATCAATTTCGGAATGCTCGTTATACGCGCGACGCCCAGCCGTCGCGTCGAGTCGCCTTAATTACAACGAAGGAAAAGACCAGCAGAAACTCGTCCGCGGCCGTGGGCGTCGCGTCGGTTCGCTCTTCACCTTCAGAAACCCGACACCTGCTGGGCTTTCCTCTGGTCCCGTAATGACTCGTAATTACAAGCGGGCGCGTGTGAAAATGATTGCGGCGGGGACTTTATTTCGGCGTCATCGATCGTCCAAGACACGCTCGTCGACCCTCCTTGCCCTCTGCCCACGCATTACCACCCTTGCCACCCAGCCTCGTTTGTTATCCGAACGGGCAACTTTCATTCCCAAAAACTTTCGACTCGTCCCGACCCTCCCTGATTCAATGATCAACCCCCTGCGATCTCGCGTGCCAGGGTGTAATACAAAAACGGCCAACCAACCGCGATACACCGCCCTCGCCCTTCCCTCTTCCATTTCCTCGCCCCTTCGTCGCTAATACCTTAATTGCGTTCCGTGTTTCCGCGTTTAAGTTTCAATACGAATTGTTCGAGGCGCAACAGTTGCTCATTATAGTTCCTCGTTAGTTGCTGGCGATATGTCCCTTTAAAGGATACGCGCTGCAGGGCAATGCGAGAAGGGGAGATAGGTTGCGCGCGATAACGTTTATTCCGCGGCAGTTTTTGTCTAGACGGCGCGCGAGCATTTGTGTGGAGTCTCCTTGCACGGATGCTTTACACTTTACAGTAATCGTATTCAATGAATTGCAGAAATCCGTTCTGATTATCGCGCCGCGCGGAATCAGCAGTTTTCAGGCAAGCAATTTGTCCAGCCGTTCGTAACGAGCATTCGTGTTGTGTTTGAGCTGCCCCCCCCCCCCCCCTCCCCCCCCTCCTCGAAACGGACAGCGCCCATCGTTTTATATCCCCCGATTACCTTGATGCCACCGTCGATTTACGGATTAATGAGAATCGTCGCGGCAATTACGATCCCTCGGTCCCCCCGTTTTTTCGTTCCGCCCTTTCACCGATTTTCCGTTTCACCCGTCGGCTATGGCCGGCGTACCTATTTCCCCGCCGTGCCAGCCGAACGTGTATCGCCGTGCTCGCGAGCGCCAAACGGCCGACGAGGTACGGCATTTTTACGGCGAATAGCGTCGAATGAAAAACTAATTACGAGTTTCCTCGCGTGTACGGGGGATCAAGTGGCGTATACATGCTCGAGCGTGCAGCCGGAGTGCGCGGCGTTAAAAGTTATCTATGTCACGTGCGCGAAGATGGAAAACGGGGCTGCGTAAAGTGCACACAGGGCCCGAGCGCCCGCACGCCTAAGCGTTACTTTATTTTTAAAGTTCGCCTCGCGCGGCTGCACGAGCTTCATTATAAATTTAACACAATTACGCCGGCTGTTCTATTCTTCTCAGCGCTCCGCTGCCATCGAATGGCGACTTCGCCACGCGTCCGAACGAATGTCGTAATTCGAGAACGATTCGGAGCTAGTGACGGGTGTGCCTGTTTAATTCGCTGCTCTTCGTCCTTGTATTTGAACAATAGTCAGTCACATACCTATGTAATTGTTCACGAAACTCTTCAGAATCGTCTACTTCCAATTACTCGACGGAGGACTACTTTGGCCAGTCAAACATGCTTCGTTGTTTCAACTGACACATTAAGGGGGTAGACCACCTTGGCCACGTCAAGAAATATCGCATCTTTGGGAAATTATTTCTAAAGTGACAGAAACACTTTTATCGATAAAAAGTTTTCAATGAAGATAGAGACATCGTGGAATAATATAGGTAGGTATACAATTTTTTTTTCGAATATCAAAACATTCCGAAAATTTTAAACGTATTTTTCTCGAAATCACGTTTTGCGAAATGGTGTACGCTGCAATTTGAGTGAAACTCTATGGATTTTTATACAATTTTGCACAGATATTGTTAAATGTATTCCCTATCGTCCAACCGTCAATATTTTCGATATTTTAATTTTTACCTAACTTGTACGTAAATAAAGTCCATTTTCTTACACTCGAAATTGAGTTTTTTGCTACAAAGTGTAGCTATTTTGTTATTTTTCAACCAATCGAAAAAATTGACGGTCGGACGATAGAGAATACATTTAAGAACATCTGTGCAAAAATTGTATTAAAATTCATAGAGTTTTACAAATTACAGCATACACCGTTTCGGAAAACGTGGTCTCGAGAAAAACGCATTTAAAGTTTTCGGAATTTTTTAATATTTGAAAAAAATGGTATATAGTATTTAAAAATGTCTCTATCTTCATTGAAAAATTTTTATCGATAAAAGTGTTTTTGTCAGTTAGAAATAAATTCTCAAATATGCGATATTTTTTTACCTGGCCAAAGTGGTCTAACCCCTTAACTCTCCTCCGACACCGCGACACAAAATTCTTTGGTATTTCTCTTTACCTATACCTGTCTGTAAAAATTTGAGAGTGAAAGCTTTATATTTTCGCGTCTATTGACCAGAGTCGGGCATTATTCGAATAAATTGTTATTGAAATGATGTCGAATAAAAATTTGAAAATAAAATGAAGTTATTCGAGAGTAAAGAATAATTTTTTATTCCAAACTGCTATTGACACCTTCGTAGAGACCGCTCAAATTTTCTAGGGTCGCCGGCGACCCCAGAGTGTCGTTCTAGGCTTAACAGCCCCCATATTTCCTTCTCCTCGTTAATGAACATCCCCCTGGTGTGTTTTGGGGCTGGAACTAGTGCTGCCTATTATTCGTCCAAACAGGAATCACGGCGAAATCGCTCGTTTGCGTACACACCCGGTTTAAGCGTGTTAAGCAGCACAAGCACGCGCCATTCTGAAGACTCTTTGCACATCGGCGGATAGAAACCGCGCTATCGTCCCGGTGCCGCCATTATTCTCCGCGCTGGTCGTCGACGATTTGTGCTCACCTTTTATTGGATCGTTACTCGGACGGAATGACAATGCACCACGGACTAACACCTCCCCGATGCCCCTGGGCGCGACGGATGTCACCATTTGTTCGAGCCATCATTTTTCAGAACGTACTGTTCCTGGAATTTATTCTTCATCGGTGACGAGCCAGCCTATCTCTCTTCGACTCCTCGGTTTCGCGTGCTTTTTAACCGCCAACCCGAATCGCCAGGCTGGTTTTGCTGATTTATGTACGCTACCCTTTATAAGCAGGGATTCTTTCTATACATAACTTATGACAGCAATCCTTGAAGCTGGGGATTGTTTCCAGGAACGGAACAAGTTCAACCCTCCTTTAGATCCATACCTGCATTCCCTTTCCTGTACGTCACCCTGTAGAATATTTCTCCCACGTGTTCCATGCCTATCGATTAATACATCCCCTTTTCTATCCCGTTAAAACGTTTCCGGCGTATCTAGCAGGGTTCGTTTAATCTCCGATAAAGTCGATTAGGTGTCAATCTATTACAGCGACTGTCGGCTGACAGAGTCACTTCCAGCTCAGACGAATCGCGGGATCTGTTTCGAGTGAATGGTCGGGGCTCGAAAGGAGGGTGCTCGCCAATTTGACACGGCTGGGGTTGGCTGGCCGGCGATATTTAGCATCCCACCCTGCTGCAGAAACTATTCCCGTTCCGTTTCGAAGGGGGAGGATAATTTGGGTCACGGGTCGAGCACAATAGCCGATCGTAGGTACCTAAAGCGTGAAATTCAATTGAGTAGATAAATTCGTAAACGACAACGGAGCTGCGACGATACCGCGGCACTCTGTACGCTCCTTTTCCGAAAGCCAACGCGATGCATTCGATTAAGGCGACTACGTTCGAAAGTACGCACGGTTCTTGGACCCTGTTAAAGCGGAAACGCTCTGCTTCCGATCCAGAAAGCTATTTGAGGGTACAGCTCGCATAGAAAATACAATGATAATTGTATATTTTACTTGTAGATATTAAAAATACCGGACCTAAGTCAATTAACAGCACTCATCGAGGTCGCGGATTTTTATATTCCCCAAGGGCGGGAAGTATATTGATACTACTTAGACGGGGAAATAAAGAGTCAACAGACCAGCGCGAAAACCACGCGCGATTAATTCCACGCGCCCCGCGAAACGAGCAAACGCTAAATAAACGATCGGCAATCCGATTAATCTTTAATCGCGTATACATAAATAACGATCGCTATAATATGCACATGTAAATAAGTCACGTTCACGAATGACCCACTTGAAAACCGATATGAGGCGAGAGAGCGTGCTCGTTCGCTGTCAGAACGATCGATAGGAATGCGAATATACGCGATACGTATGAAGCTTAAATCGTGTGTAGCACGAGCGGGGAAGATATGAAAAGTGCTTCGAACCGATTTGCGTGACCACGCATGATAATCGAACTTCGCCCATGAAATTGCACCGGCACACGAACGCTCGCGAGCCCGGTGTCGGGTTTCGACCAGTGGTCCTGCGCTCAACTTGCTCTGGCTCACCCTCTAATTACGTTCTCGACATTACGGAGCACAATATTCGCCGTGGTTTTGCGCCTGATACCTGTGCTTCGCGCAACAACGCGAAATTCCCTCTAACCTATAGAAACTTCCTCCGCCCGCAGAAAAGTATCTAATCATTAGCGGGAGGTTTTATTTATATTTGCTTACTTCGAGACATTGACTTTGAGAGCGGTGAGCCGAAGGAAGGAATGAAGCATGTGCGTTAGGGGTAATGACATTCAATGTCAGTAAGGGATAATCTGTTGTAGGTATTGGTGGATAAACGAGATTTTGGGGGTGTAAGGTTCCTTGGAAAGCCTCCACTAGGGAGAGGCCCAGCATCTGTTTAAATGTGAGCGATAGGTATATTTATAGAGGGATCAGTCAACCCTGCCACTCTCTCCGTAGTATCTAAATCTTGTTTAGTGAACGCAGCCTTTTTAAGAAAGAAGGTACATATTGACAGAGTTCGGTGACGGATGACCTCGCGTCGCCTTCTCTGAACTTTGAAATAGGGATTGAATAACGATCCAGCCATAAAGCACTAGGGTAATAAACTCTGTCCATGAGAGGATTAGGTAGAACGTTTACAATTTAATAAGTTAACCGTCAAACGCAACCCCCACTTCGTCGCCTACTTAAGGATGGAACCTCGTGTAAAACACATAAAAAATGAACAAGTTTGGGAATCTCTTACAAAGGGCCAGTGCAACGGGTCTTTCTCAAAACTTCTGAGATTATGTTTGTATGCACATAGTAATAAACAAAATTGGTTATGTTACAAGATCGCCGCTGGTTATTCGAGAAGTTAGCAGATTCCCAACTGCAACGAAAAAATCCAGCACTTTTTTGTTCGGTATGAAATTACGCCGTGGATGTAGCTGTGGGAGAAGCAAAACTGCAAAATGACGAAAATAACGAACTTGGTGGTACGCAAAGAATGGCGAATTTCAGAACATTTTCTCGCACTAGGAAAAAGGGGTACAAAATTTGTTTTCTTTTTGTGTGGGTTTATTAACGAGAACGTGCAATAAACTGTATGTATGCACAAGCGCAACCTGATTGGTTGAATAGTTTTTGAGCCACCGTGTACGCCGTGTTTTTTAAATGTGAAAAAAATATTTTCGCAAAAAACACGTTCAAAGCATACACTCTTGCCGCGTGCACGTACAGCTGCGCGCACAAAAACGATGTGTACGGACCTTCGGAGTTTGAATATTGGCCGCACGCTTCATGAACATGTTTTCCACATGACATACTGTCTATTAAACCCTCCACAAAATCGATTTTATAGACCGATTACACAAGGCTCCCCCCCCCCCTGAATGCTTGAAACGGATAAACCCTTCGTCCAACCCCTTGCAAACGGCCGAAATCACAACCGTGGGCTAGAATTCCTCGAAAAAGAATACGTGTAGAGAATTGAATGAGTCGATGCGGCAATGCGCATAACAGCCTGCATAAAACGTATAATTATTCAGTCGACTGGTTGAGCTACATGCGGCGGGCGAACGTGTTCGCGGGCACGCGTGAGTATTTCTCATGGAATAATATGCTCATATTAATGCGACGGGGTATAAATTAGTTGGAAATTCAGGCGGGCGAGACAAGAGGAAAGGTATCCACCTACGCTGAACGCGTCCCCGTTGCGTTTCCCCGAACGCGGCGCGCACAGCCGAAACCGGCGAGCATATGCGTATTTATAAACGCGACACAGTAGAACAATGAGAGCCCCCGCGTTTACGTGTTTCCCGGCAACCCCTGCGCATGATTTATCTGACGCTGTGCAACACCCTCGAGTCGCGCGAGCGCGCCCGGAAATCGTCCTCTCTTTGCGCTTGATTTCATAAGCGCGAACGGTTACGGTGACGATTCACGGGATTTCGGGGGCGAATCTCGTCCCGAGCGCCACTTTTCCTCTTATTCTCGGAGGGAAACAGCGCAAACGTTCAGAGGCTGGGGAAACGGAAACGCCGCCCGCATTTACATTTGACAAAGATGGCGGTGTGGGAGACAGGATACTCGAGGAATGGGAGAGCATTTCAACTTCCACGCTTTTGATACTCTTGTATGAATGGAAAAATTGCATTAAGGAAGGGGAGGAGGAACTTTGTTCTGTCTGCAGAGAAGACACATTGTATAAGGACGAATAAGTACTTGATAAGATTTCCACGATGACGTCGAATTTTTTATTAAAAATGTTCCGAGAATTTCGACGAATTTTACGTCGACGTGTGGACAGGGAATCATGACGAAAATTCTGGTGTATCAAAATTGCGGGGCAAATCGCGCCGCTGCTCTGTCCTGCTTTCATTTATCCCTCCTTATCGGGCTATAGCGGCAGTAGTAAACTCGAGGAATGACGATCCCCCCCTGTTCTCTTCTCCTCGCGCTTTAAGAGGCAGAAAATCGGGCCTACTCTCTCAACCGCCTCCCCGACACTCGTGGCTACGTATCTCCCTTATCCGGCTTGGAGAGAGGGGAAAAAAAAAGTGTTCCTGACGGGAACAAAGCGCGACTAAATCTTGAGAAAGCGCCGCGGAAAAGGGCAGACGTGTAACCGAGAGAGGGAGATAGTGTTACAGCCACGAGCACCGCCACTGAATGACAATCGTTTCCCCTGCTTTGCATGCTGCCAGGCTGCTGGAAGCTCGTGAAGCCAGTCATTTCTATCGGTTATCTACGATACCATCCAGGAACGTCCAGCCCTTCGGCTGAATCGTCGCCCGAGCAAAGTGGATACACGTTAGGCTGCGTACTACGTCAAGTCTCTTCCGTTTCTGTACACAGATCCTCGTAAAAAACGTCCATTGATGCGGGGTGAAGGGGCAGGATCGTGCGTGAAATCGTGCTCGTCTAATTTCGAAGAGTTCGCACTTAGTGAATTAATGTTCGAGGCAGGCACGATGAAAACGGTGTGGTAGAGTAGCGCTTATTGACGGGCGCCTGTCAAGGGTTCCGTTAATAATTCAGATAAGCAAACTGCCGCCATAATGGATACACTGCATTATGTGTAATAATAATATTTAATTAATCAGATATAATCAGCAGGTACGCTCGTGGCTGCGTTTATGGTTCCGTTTTGGTAGTTTAATTCTGAAACGTGGAATGAATATTGAATGTGTTCATCGTGCACCGAGACACAATAGATTATGCCTCGCCGGTCGATTAATTTTGTTACGCGGATGGTAATCATTATCGATTATTAGACTTGGTAAACAAGAATTCATTTACTGCTTGAGCAGCTCTATTGGCGAGCCAAGTATCCAGCAAACAAAGCATCTGCGTGAAATTCACATTTTCCTGTTTTTTTTTATCAATTTCACAAGGTTTTTCATTCGGTTTCTTTTCTGTGAATGGTGAGCATTTTCGAGTTTCCAAATGTAAGAAGGATAGGGGAAACCTGTCCAAAACCGCATACTTAAGGTTCTAGCTCCATAACTTTTTAAATAATAAAACAAATCTGGAAATGAAAAGGGTTTCTATTAAAGGGTTTTGTAAACAACATAAAATAACAAAAATATAATTGAAAAGTTTCAATAGGGTACTTAATAGAACAATCTTATTCTAAAATAGCAGTTACTATTCAATCGTTCAAATCGTTCAACAATTCGACTCAGTTATTCAGTTTAGTTCCATCAGTTTTATTCAATTTTAAGTGTTCGTTACAAAGCATTTCTTTATTTCGTTTATTTAACTTCACGCGTTCGCGAGCAGAGCTCTTCAGGGCTCCACGGACGGCGGACCTCACGAAAATTCCCTCAAGACGGAAGAATTCCCAGCCGGCCTCGCAACAAAACTGTTCAATATGGCGGAAAACTATTGCCAAACGCGCGTGGGCCTTCTTTATTTGATTTCAGAAATAAGTATGGTATACGGTTTTGGACAGGTTTCCCCTACTTGTGGAATATTGTTTCGATTTTTTCTCCTGCTCCCCAAATCCAATTGCTCGATTTCTTCTCTCTTTAAATCATCAAGATCAAATCATCGGATCATAGTACTTTGCCCAAGTTTTCTTTTATATCAGTTTTAATACCATCATCGTTGCTCCTCCGATGATTCTTTGCAACAGCAGCGAAGGAGGTAAGGGATAAAGAGGTAGAACGTTGCCAGCGGCGAAATTGGTGGCTGAAAAGTTTGAGATAATGCTGCGAGCGAATGAACCCCTCGCCGTCGATCGATTATCTGCGCCGGATATTCGCGTACACGTCGGCTGGGACGAAATAATTAAAATTAACGAGTCAATTTTTGTCCCGTTTACGCCCCGTGGCCACGTCGAGCGCGTGTTGATTAAAACCGAACGATTAGACGAGCTGGCTCGCGTTTCTTCGACCTTATCACTTACCACAAATTGGCCCGTTCGCTTCTAATTAAGCTGTTAACAACTTTTCTGATGAAGCTCCTCTAACCGATGGAGTTTATCGCTGCTGCTTTCCCAACGCCTTCGATCTAATACTCAACAGAGTGCGGAACGGTAGAAGTATTACATGAAACGAAACTAGGTAAATAGAATCTGGTAAACGAGCAGATGCCACGAAGCGCATAATATTTGGAAACCACATTCATCCATTATCAGCTTATGAGCTTGCCAAATACAGCATGATGAATGAACAGCGCCTGAAATTTGTGATGATTAGGAGATTGTTTGTTACTGAAGTTATTTCATTGAACTGAAGCATCTGTTTCGCGAACACTCTGTTAATCTACGCGGCGCAACGTTAGAACCATTGAAAGATATCGATTCCGAAATTACGAGTGTAACCGTAATTGATGCACTCGGGCAACAAAATCCATGCAACCGCAGAATTAATTACAGCAGCCATCGGCGACGGGTGTTTATTTATCGTTATTGCTATTATTCATACACTCTGCGGGCGCGGTTTAATGTATCGAAAAACACGGTATTATACGACAACGAGTTAAATGCAAATGGCTAATTGAGTAACAGATTCTAAACGCGGGAACGAATTAATGCGTCCGACCGACCGTGCATGATAGATACGCAATGGAACGCAAGAATCACGAGTATTTAACAGTAACAGACAGAAGCCGCGATATCGGCCGCAGCTGTGAATAAAATTTCATCGCACGAATCGATACCTACACCAGCTGCACACCAAAACAAACACAGCCAGAGCTTTCCCACAATTACTGTCCCGCGGTACTGCAGTGTAATGAGGCATGCGTGTGAAATACTCAGTGACGGTCTGTTAAAAACATGCACGCGCGTGTGTGTGTGTGGGGGGGGGGGGGATATGCGGTACGCGCGTACAAGCCAAGCTAGGACGACTAAATCTGGGACTGTTTTCATTGGTAATTCACGAGCTCCAATATTAGAATACGCGATGTTTCCTCGCAAAACGTATCGTGTTCAAAGGAACATATACAGACGGGGAAGCACAAACACCAACGCGGTGCAATTATCCGAGATGGAAGGAGCATCATCGAGAATACTCGAATTCCACCGTCAACACTAACACCGCTAACAGTCCCTTTTAGCTTAAGGGGTTAGACTTAGTCAGGCGGCAGAAAAGGGGCGAATGTTTGTGAATTTTTTATGGAAAAACGAAAGCATATATTTTTCCAGGAATTTTTGCGCTTAAAACAGCAACGCTTAAAGAACATTTCGTAATTTTTTTGTAGAAAAATATTTACGTTTATAATAAAGTTACAACGGACATCCGAGAAGGCTTTTTAAAAACTCGTTTTTGTGGTGAGCACCGCAAAATAAAAAATAAAAAAACAAACAAGATTTCGCAAAAATCACACGATAAAATCGGAATTTTAACTTTAAATAGCCGCCATTTTATTTTAAATTAATATATCGGAAATTTCCTTCGCAAATCAGAGGATACATTAATATACTAACGAAATCATTTTTGTTTTTTGATTTTAGATAATCTGGTTCCGAATGGCAGTGCTCACCGCAAAAACCACTATTTAGAAAGGTTTCTTAGATGTACGTTGTAACTTTATTATAAACGTGAATCTTTTTCTACGAAAAAATTACCAAATGATCTTTAAACGTTGCTCTTTTAAGTGCAAAAAGTTCTGGAAAAACATATGCTTCCGCTTTTCCACAAAAAATTCACCAACATTCGCCTCTTTTTCGGGCGCCCGACTAAGTAGGTATAACCGCTCAAGACAATCGGCGAGGAATTATGAAAATGCAATCCAAAGGCGAATCGTTGACGGTTTCTCGGAAAACACGGCTGCGAGCAAACAGCGTGACTTTCCAACGATCATATCATACTTGCAACCTTCGCGTCCGGCTTCTTCCGAGTTGTTTGTAACGCAAACCGCTTGAAGCACGTCTTTTGTTGAATACATTTCAGGCGCACACGTCAATGTTACCCCGCCACGCACGTCGCCCTACTTCTTTTCCCGGTGCATATTCATTACTTTCTCCGCTTCCCCCCCGCGCACAATCGCGGCAGCGATACTAACGGCTTTCAAGAAGCCCTGAATTAGTAAACCGGCCGGCTGTTCGCAGGCAGCGGGAAAAGTGAAAGAATAAAAACGTCTGGTAACACGGAGGACGACTACAGGAGCAGATGTGAATTATTGCTTAACCGTAAAATCCCGGATCCCCGTACGAGTACTGAGGAAAATGCGGGAAAAAAAGGAAAGAAAAAAGTAAGAAATCAAGCGAAGCTGGATGGGTGCTAAAAGTCACGGCGGACGTCGCGTTCCCGTAAGCCCTGCAAATTGGTAGCGATGACAGAAATCCACTCGATGCTTACTTAGGCCAATAAAGAAGTTTATGGCTTCGTTCCCTTCGGGCGATGCTCCGGGGCGAAGGATTTTTTATCCTTACGCAAAACTGCGCCGAGGGAAACGTAAAGTTAATAACAGAGAAGCAAAAGGAGGAGAGGAGGCGATTAATTAAACTTTCCCGTGATGAAGCAAAGAGAAAAATAGAAAGAGAAGACACGTAACCGTTGGGATGAACGCCGAAAGGGTGGGACGAGCGGGGAGTGGGGCGCAGCGGAGCGGAAATAAGACAAATTCCGATTGATCATCCGGAGGAAAGTCGGTGGAACGGAGAATGGGAGAGGCCCGTAATTGAATTATGGTCGGTCAGTTGTCGAATACTGATAATAGGATGTGGTAATCAGCCTGATCGATAAAAGAACTTTTGGAACGGGGCAGAAAGTGTCCTTGTTTCGTAGCTCCCGAAGTGGACGAACAATGAGACATAACCTCGCCGGCGAAGCAATTACAAATTGGGGGCAACGAACGAATATCGCTGCTAAACTCGCAAGCGCCATGGGTGGATCAATTTTTTTTTCACAGATATGCGGGACGAGTGGGGGAATTTTTTATTCGGAATGCTGGTTGTCCGGCAGGAATATCTTGTCGCATAATCCCACTGTTAATTAATTCCCGTTTCTCCATTAAACGTAACGCCCGTATCGCGTTTTAATTACATCGCTTCGGGTGCCTTTATCAGCCGGCGCCGCTTAACAGCATCCGGTATTCTACGGGCCATCGTTATCGCGAAAAACGGAGAAATTCCTGAACGCGCAATACTCCCCGGCCAGCTATGTAATAAAGACATTCCATCGAATGGCTGGAGCGCAGATGCGGGTGTCATTCCTACCTTGAAATTAGTCTTGTTCCATGTTACGTTACGATATGGACAGAGGCATGTAAACAGAAATTAGACCTGCGACTTGCAATTAAACTAGCCGCTCGTCAGCTAGCAAATAAACATGCAAAGCCTTAACGTGCATTAGCTGCTAGAAGCTTGTACCAGTTCCTTAATTCCAACCACCCAACTGTTAAAACCATTATGCAATGGAATCTGCGTAGGTTTGTTCAGCGCCAAGTCCTTGATACCTCCTCGACGCGGGTTTCATAATCGACAGAGTCGCGCTAATTAATTGCAGCGCCCTGGCGAGTCCCCTCCGCCCTGCGACGCTGAAACACAAATATTCGCCCGAGCGCGGGGGACGTTCGGTAGCGTCCAAACTAATTGTAAGTAATCTTAATAAATAATGAAACTCCACGGCGGCAGTGGAGCGTAAAGCTTGCGTCCCTTTAATTAATGGCGGGGGATAATTAAAGAAACGCAAGTCGGGGGGGGGGGGGTGGCGGGGTCAGTATCGCTTCGCGTTATTTAATTGACGCCTTCATTAATCAACGAGCTAATTACCCGCGAACCGAGTTTAATATTCGATCGGTTAGTCAAATTCACTGTACTGGGGGTGGTTGGGGGGGGGGGGGTGGGGTCTGATTATCCGTGCAAATACAAGGGACAGGTACCAGCATTTATTCGACAGCCAGTCTATCTGCGAGATATACGCGCGATAACGTCATAGCGGGGGCACACCGCGGCGCAGAGGTCAAAGACAGCTGATACTATCAATTATTTTAATTAACGTCCCGCATCGGGAACCGGCAGAAGAGGGTGGCGCGAATCAAAATGCAATTTCATCGTTGCCCGATGACTGGCCGCCGACGAATGTTTGCAAACGGGCCAGAGGGGGCTGAGGGATGAAAAAAAAAGAGGGTAGTAAAGGATATATGGGATCGATCGACGCCGCGACACGTGGCAGGAATAATTGACTGTTAACGCATCGATCGTCGACGGAATGACTGGCAGCAGTCTGTTGTTTCGCGGTGACGTCCAAACTACTGGCTACCGGTGATATAGTTCTGAACAGAAATTGGGAACCATTCGCCTGTGAAACTCTGCGCTTTTGGGCGTTCAATATCGGATCGACTAATCAACCAGGTAAGAACATTCGACGTGGCTAATTACTGTAGCGCTGCTTGCAAACGTGCGAGGGTGGAGGGTGTTAGAAGCACACCTTCTTTATTTGTCAATGTGCAGGCTGGAATTGCAAAATTTCCGCGATACGTAATTCGCGGCTTCTCGCGTAGAAAAGGAAAGGCAAGCTCGTCAAAGCGCACAGCTGGCTTGGGACACGATTTCGTCTGCATTCCGTCGGCAGCATCGTCGCGGCAATCGGCGAATTACCCGAATTGAAAAACCGCCCGGGGTTTCATGAATCTCTCGATAATTTATCGATTAAGCCCCTGCGCGGAATACGAAAGCCGGTTTCGGGGCACCGCCGCGTCGCCTCCCCTTGCGATCGCGCCGATTAAAATTCGCGTCACACTTGTCAGATTTCGCGCGGTCTCCGAGTAAACCGAGGCCCGATCTGCGAAAATTCCGTAATCGACATTTAATCGCGCGAAATCTTTTTTTCTGCCGGCAACGCTTTCCCGTAGAAATTGGCACGCGCCAAATTCGCCAATTTGCACCGGCGAAACTTTCCCCCTCTTTTTATTCCACTCTAATCGAATCCCATTTCAACAGAATTCCGCTCGTTCGATCAGCTTTCGGGGTCGACTAGAAAGCTGCGTTCGCAACGTTACATCGATTCCAGGTAGCACGAACGACGCTTCGTTCTTCCGAAGACTCCTCAAAGAAGTCGCGGTGGTTTCTTTCGCCGCCGGGACGCAACACGTTCGCTTTAGCGTGTAAACTGAAGTTAAGTCTTCCACAAAGTGTGTCTTCCGCTTCGAAAGTATGTTGTCGGTGCCCGCTAGGGATTCTGACCACCAGTGACGGTAGCGAAATTTCATTCCTCGCCTGTTCCGCGAATTCCTTGCAGTTGTAGCGCCGTGAAATCGAATAATCTAAGCGTGGTTTCCTCGAATTTTCGGTTAACCTGCTAGCACAGGAGGAGACATGGGACGTAGGAGAACAGAAGCATTACGTTGTTGTCATGGCTGTAACTTTGCATCACTCAGAAATTTACGTGGTACGCACTAGTTCCATAGCAATATGATTAATAAAATGATTCGTATACAACGTATTTGGTAATAATTATGAGCTACGTACTTTTCGAATAATACATTATTATTACTGTTCTCGGGGCTTAAGAGAGTGAATAAATAATGGTGATGCCACGCATTATTATTCATATAATGCACACCATATTTTCCATCTCGCCTTACGGTGTCTAATTATCGCCGTTTTTGCTAATTACCCAAAATGATCTACCGTGGAAAATCGTCAACCGAAATATCGCTTTTCGCGAATTGTGTGGCAGTCGCGAATCAAGGGCGTACATAAAACACCGCAGCCTACGTGCAGACGCTTAGTGAGAAGAAGGGCCATTTTAAAAAGCGTCATGACACCGTGACATCTTGTCACACTGGAAAAGCGGATAAGAAACCACCTCCGTGCCTCCTCGCTCGCGGAGATAATGCAGACTCGCAATATTCCGCTGGCTATAAAGGATGCGGAATATATACCACGCGTAATCTAAGATAAGAGGATATAGAAAAAGAATCTTGAGCGGGGGGAGATTAATTGCGCGGATTACTTTAGACTGTGGTCACGTAAAGACCGAGCAGAGGAAAATGTGCTCAGGAAGAAGGTAGCTGTGGCTGATCCCGGGAAATTTGTAACACGAATTATTACGTACCAGTGTTTACATTGATTCGCTTTAGGAAACAGAGCCCATAACACATCTACTTATTAAAACCTTGGAAAATTATTTTATCGTAGCTAATTCTCTAAAGAATCGATTAATGCTTTTGAAATCCGAGAGACAAGCTTACAATCGACCGGCAGCTCATTTTCGTCTTCTACTGCGCATTCCCAATTTCCGCCATATTAAAATATGTATAGATAGGATTGCATATGTATGTGTACGGACGTGTTATTGAAATGTTGACAATTCATGCAAGAGCACACATTGAGCCTGATGAATAAAAACTAAGCAATTCCTTACAAGCAATTCCTTATTAGCAAAATCAATTGCTTCAAAAGCAATTACTTAAACAAAAAAAGAATTTCTAATTTTCATACGAATAAAAATCATAAGCAATTGCTGGCTTTGCTAAACCGTATAAGTAAACGGTAGCTGAATATAAGCAATTCCTAGTAAAATATTAAGAAAAAGCAATTGCTTACATTTTATTCATTAGGCTCCTTATGTCTTTACATCATGGGATAGCGTAGGAATAATCGTAAGATTTTCAGGGCATGAGAAACCCCTGAGACTAAAATCAGAAAGCTGAAAGTTCTTCATGACTTCAAAGCCGCAGAAAAGTCTAGATATCTTAGGGACACCGAACTCCTCGCAGCCCACGACTCGCCTCTAATCCTTGTTCTATTACACCGCTTAGTATTTCATCCTGCGAGCCTCAGAATCACTGGTAGCAAGTCCCGCGAGTCCACAGTCGCTGCCGCCAGATATTACGAGATTAGAATCGTTATAATCGGATCGCCGACTTCAATATCGTTTTTGTAGTGCTCGGCGTTGTGCCCCGTGAGTTCCAGCTCGTCCATTAGGGCCCTGCAACGCCGCCTCTTCCGTCGGGAAACGCTCCCAGCCTTTTCTCGACCGTCCTCCCAAGATTTTATCCACAGATCTCGATGGGATTAGCGGATGGGCGGGGACGTAAATGAAAAGCGCGGCAGCGATTAACCGAGCGTGCAGTGATCAACCGGGCTAGAAAAAAAAAGAAGCCGCGTAACAAAGCGACGAACGCGCGAGGTGCAAGGGCCGCTGAAGATACTACGCTTCTGCATACAGATGGGCTTATTAAACGGGAATCTGCAGATGGAGGAACGCATAAAGCACTGTCCACGGTCCTTATCTGATTAGGCATGCAACGCCGAGCTTGAGGAGCTTCGGCGCTTTCGTTACGGTGCCAGGGGTTGCCCCGATATACCAGCCACGTAAATTCTGTAAATCGCCGGCCTGATTTTATCGCAGCATCGAGGCACAATCGTTTAGAAATACTTATTCGGCGATTTGTCGCGCACCGGTGACTAACACGACTGTAATTGTCCCCGTCGAAACGCGTGAACATTCCAGACACGCGGAGTAAAATCTGCGGGAGATAGCGCTAACTATCCCCCCAAATGTATTCAAATTATTCCAACACTCTGTTAACCGAGGCTTCAATTGCGACGTTTCATAATATCGTTGGATACTCTGCTCTCCCTTGAGTGTTAGAAGCGGCGAGCTTCGCGAAGCAGAATTACGGAAAACTATGTATTATATTATACAATGCTCGCGAAAAGGGCGACCGTGTACCCAACTATGCATTCCTTTGCCCGCCGCGAAGGATTCCACATATGTTTGACAAAAAAGAATATTTGACGTATGTCTGAAGCGAATTCGAGACACCGCAGCTATTCGCGGAATGGAATGTTCGCGCGTTCGCCCGAGAGAAATCTCAGAGGGTGCAGAGTGTTGGCGTACTACGCGCGGGAAAGTTTAGCGCGAGGGTGAGAAACGAGCGAGATTTTATAAATGTATCGGTCGCATTCCTCTCCCCGAAAACGCTGGATAACAGTTCTCCCTGGTCTGCGCCAGATTTCTCTCTCCTAGCATACGTTGGGAATATTCCACGAACTAACCTCTGGAGCGAAGGAAATCTGGGGGCGCCTTAAATTCGATGAGAGCACCGGAGGATCGTTCGGCATCTGTTATTACGTAAACGGACGCCTACCGAAGTCAGCGTTCGTCGCTTAGATTATTGATTACGCTCGATCGCAGCATCGGACCGCGTTAAGTAAAATCACTCATTGCCCGCGTTCAATCTCGCCGGAACTTTCGGAGCGCACGTCCCCCGTGGGGATTTTCGCATGGAAGTTGAAAACAGCCAGCGGAAGAATACGGAAGGGGATACGTTTAACTTGTTCGGTGGTCCAGACATCCAACATCACTGTCGGCCGTTAAGCAAGCTGCTGCTCGACGAAACTATTTCCACCGCTAGCTCACTACTCTCCCCAAGAACTTCAAAACAGCGAGCCGTAAAAATAGTGAAGCGCGCAGGAAGCAGTTGGTTCTCATCGGTGAAATGTTTCCCGTGTTTCTCGGTTAACGCACGGTTAAACCAGGCCCTGGCAGAGTAAAGCGCGTCGAACATCATTAACTGCCCTGTTGGAACTAGGAAATCGCATTGCGCGATGTATCGATGAGGGTTGAGGTGCAAAATCTTCGTCAGGGGCGCCTAAGTCGCAAGGGTTAAAAAGTGTTCTATGTTCTCAGGCTTAGAACAACTAGAAGCAAGAGGTGTTCCCTAAAACTTTTAAGTAGAAACTTCCCAAGAATCGAGGAATTCGTTTATGGATGCTTCGGGGTTGGCTCAGAGAGAAAAATCGTGCGGTAAACACCGAGGAACCGTGTACAGACAACTCGGTGTGCTTGCTGAATCGCAATCAACTGAATGCAAACACTCGATTCACTTGATGGCATTAGGCAAACGTGAGAGCCATAAGCTGTAAGCCGTACGGGAAGTGTCGACTGCGTTCATAATCCCTAAGTTCTGCCATCCTTCGACTGCCAGTGCCTCGCGATAGTGCAGCCATGATAAAATATTACTGTTGCGTCTCACGCTTCGACCCCATTGACGTTACAGTGCCGGATCCGAAGTACCGGAGATCAGACATTGTTTATCACACGCTTGGCTGTTTAAACAATGACTCGTTGAAAATGCACCTCTTTCATCGGAGTCGACACTAACTCTGTGTGCAAATGTAAGAATCAGTAGGTAATTGGGAGAACGGGCCAAACGGTCGCAGAATTGCATTATTTAGCAGGTGTCGTAAAGCATTAATTAGTGACATGGAGGAAAACACTTTGCTGAACTGTATCACGTCTTCGAGCAAACGTGGACATAATAATAAGTAGAGTGCCCGGTATTCAGCTCAATAACCCTTCTGTGTAGTGGAGCACACATACGTATGACCCTCTTAATACAGTCGCATTGCATCTGGAATGTCGTTACAGCGCGCAGGCTGTGTTAGCGTAACCGAGACGCGTCTAACAAGAATCGAGAAAATGTAGCCTGAGTCAGAAGCTTCATATGTAAACAGAGTTAGCGGCTCAAGCAAAAGGAAGTCTTCGCATACTTTTCTTTCATCATTACCCACAACAAGAGGTATTCAAGCCACTTTACATTAGCCGCTGAAAATTATCTGCATCCCTGTGTAGTACGAGCCATCTGTGTCGAGCGTATCTCTAATCACGTCACAGCTGGTCACATTCCACTGAATTAGAATATTCCACGAATTCCAAACGGTCGCTGAAACAACGCTACGCTGGCTCCAAACAGCAAAGTTTCAAACTGAAATAACACTCGCATCAAAGAGCTAGGGCTCGGAACGTTCGTCCCTTAAAAAGAAACGGTTCGAAGGGACTTGTTACCAATTTCCAGCCGCGAAGCCTGTCAGTGAACTTTCACGCTGGTGTGTGAAAGTGACGTC
Source organism: Andrena dorsata (assembly GCA_929108735.1). Taxonomy (NCBI): domain Eukaryota; kingdom Metazoa; phylum Arthropoda; class Insecta; order Hymenoptera; family Andrenidae; genus Andrena; species Andrena dorsata. The sequence continues at coordinate 75,074,510 of OV815488.1, read as the reverse complement.
CCGCAGCTGAACTCACGCCGTACAGATGAACGAACGTGAAAAGTCAGACGATCGGCCTTTGTCCGCGATCAAAATCGAAATCCACGGTAGGAGACAGTTTTGGCAGATCCGTCCAGGCCGCAGAACCGTCAAAATTACGGGATCGTGAATGGGTTTGAGCGCTGTAAAGACCCTCTGCTTGTGCAACGGCTCCGCTGCGCCCAAGGATGTCCTACCCACGTGCCCGCCGATCCTAAAGGCCGCCGTGAAGTCGAAATGCGGGCCACGGCGCATGCTAATTTCCATCGTCATTCTGCTGATCATGGTGGCCATCGTTTATTGCATGTGCCTAACGAACCAGCAGCTGGGCAGTTTGACGAATAGACTGTCCAGGAGCCGTGCGCAACCTCAACCCGTCGCAGAACCGCCACCTCCACCCGTCGCAGAACCTCCACCCGTCGCAGAACCTCCACCCGTGGAGGAACCCGTGGCCAGTGCCGAGCCCGATGCTGAACCAGCGGCTGAAACGGCTGCAGAGCAAGCCGGTGAGCGTCTAAGGGTACGTTTATGTTGGAGCTGCGATAAAAGCGGAGAAAAAGAAACATTTGTTTCTCGTCGCTCTGATCGTTTATCGCAGCTCCAACATAAACGTACCTTAAATCAGACCTAGATCGACGCGTCAGTCACGTAACCTCTACTGACAGCTGCTGAATTTTAATGATTTCTAGAATAAACCACCTGGATACAAAATTCACGATCCCTTACACGTGACTACTATATCATTGACAACCGCATATTTTTAAATCCCTCGAGAACGATCCACCGAACTCCTTATTCGGTGCAACACCTGTTAACAAATGGACGTTTCCAACGACGTAGCGATTTTTAATTCCGTGCCCGGAGTAGGAGGTTGGGTGCAATGAAAAATTCAATGCTCCCCGACAGTGACACTTGGCAAATTCTTTAATTCCAAGGAGAATAGGAGGCTGAGCTTAACACGCGGGCGGAAAATTGGCAGCGTGCGATGGAAGGGTACTCGATCAGGAGAGATCAGATTGTCCAAGAGGGGGCGAGATAGCTGATACGGGGCGAGCTCGATCGAACGTGAGTGATTTGATTAAATTGCGCCGGGATCGGGTGCGAAGTGTATCGTGACCTAGTTTTCCGCCGCCCTTCGGTGTTTCCAGTTAGGTTTATTTGCCTGGCGGCCCGGGCCTCGCTTCATGAAAGTATGAGCCTGCGTTGCGCGTCCGAAGAGCCGCTGTCACCGCTGGAATGAGTCTGAGGAGCCCTGACGCGGCGCGAGGAGAGAACGGAAGGTTTGATCCTGGATAACGAATGTGCCAACCGTGCTGCACGGGAGCGTAACGTATGTACATAAATCCGGGCCCGAAACGGCGGGCTCGGACTACATTTCTCATCCCGCGGCATTATTCGAAGCGAAGTAATGTTACATTTCACAGAACAACGCCGATACCGTTCTCGGACGTAACAGCTGCAGAACGATGGAGCGTGCAGCACGAACCGTGTGCTTCATCATCTACATTTTAATCTTCGTGCCCGATAGGTAAAGGAATCGCGGGGCTGTTAACTGCTCGTTGAGAAATCATATCCAACCACGAAGATTCTTCCTTACCAATCGGACTTCCAGTAATACCGGATCTGACCCACAACACGTAACTTGATCTACCATTTATTGCCCAGAGGGACGACAGTTTGAACTAAACAACGGTGTCTTATTAAAAAATTATTAAAAGTAACGGTACAGTCGTTAGAATAAACGGAGCATCGACAAATACAGAGGCAAGTTGCCCTCGCGTTTCGTCTACTACATTTCTCTCGAAACACAAAGGGAAACGCTATTCCGAGGGACGTTTATTACATCTGCTTAATAATGCGCCTAAAGCTTAACTGGAAATACGTGCTAATTTAACATTCTTCGTTACAAAAACATTCAGTCTCAGCGTTACAACGGTGCTAAAGTAGCCGGCGCGATCGAGCGCCGAGCATTAAATGGAGAGACGTGGATTCAGTGAAAGGCAGTCAATCGTTCCAGTTTCGAAATGACTCCGGTCAGCTCTTCGTCGGTTATGTGCTCCTGAAGGGACAAGATAAGGCCGGCGAACAGAAACTTGTCGACGATCTCTTCCCTCAGCCTTTCTCCGGCTATCTCTGGATATTCCGACCTAACGGCGTCGACGTACACCGCGAGGATCTCCTGCAGCTCCGACGGCCCGCTCCCCTGCTCCATGTTATACAGTAGAATGGGTCCTAGATCGACAGCCGGCGAGCAGTACCTCATTGTTTGCCAGTCGATCACCTTCGCCTCGATCGGTTTACCGTTCTGGTATTTGAACAGCAGATTATCGTGTGAAAAATGACCGTGACATATGGTGGAGAACTCGTCGACCATCGAGGCCATGGCCTTCACAATCTCTATCGGGCTCTCGTTCAACTTTTTCTTCGCGCTCTCGGTGAACCTTGAATCTGGCATTGATTCCAGCACGTCCATCATCCTGCAATCAATCAATTTCAAGCATTTACACTCGGTTTCCTTCTCGCCGGCAAACCTGACCGTCTGTTAAAGACGCGAGCGATACTCGCCGAGCGATTACGGTGCCGGGCGTGCAGCAGCGACATAATTGCTTACAGATTTTATAATCGATATCCCGTCGAATCTGCAGATACGCGAAGCCCCGATCAATTTCGGAAATGGTACGCCTCAGTTGCGCGTGGATTATTCCAGCCGCGTGGAAGTCGAGACGCAAGTTATTGGCATCGACAACGTCGACGTTACTGGCGCACCGAATGTAGTACGATGACGCGGTCGTAACGCGTGTTCAACGACTCCGTGACCGTCGCGAGCCCCTCGAGCTCATTAAATTTTGTAACGTTAATCCACCAGCCCGTAAGGTTAATTCAACCCCGACATCGCGCAACCGACGGCACCGCTGGGTTGCTGTTTATTTAACCCTTCGGTGGAATTACTAACCGGAGTTAGTGATACTTAAGTGGAATCAGGAAGATTCCGGGTGATGCATTTCCTCTTCTGTTATCCTTCGTGTAATCGCTTGGCCGCGATCTCCGGCGATTTCGGGGCGCCCGGCGCGTTCCGCGAGACCCCTGGTAGTCGAGATTCGATGTCTAACGAGTTAAGGGAATCTCGATTGTTTATCTAGAGAATACCGCGAAACGGGATCTCGGGACACGGTTCCCGGGTACGCGGGATGGGTTAATCCGATTAATTGATAAGTTGGCCCCCACGAATTACCAGATCGCTCGAATCTGAAGGCGGAATACTTTTGCAAGCGATTAGCGACCGGGCGGGTCTAGATTTTGCGTGGGAGATATAAGACTTAAATGAATCACTTGATACTATGTAACTATACGAAATTTCTGAGAGTACAGGCAATTAAGGATCGGCGCGCTTTTACGACACTGGATCCCACCTACAAGGTTACTCGCGAAATAAAATTCCGCGCCGGGTACTGGCAATAAAATCTCGCGTTCTCAAGTTGCACGGGAACGTCGGCGAGTCGAGAATCGCTTGCCATGAAATCGAGAGAGGACGAATTACCTGGACGATCTACTCTCGTAACGTCTCATCGATTCCTCGGTAAGGATGATCTCCAACAGCTTCGCCTCGAACTCCCTGAAGATTTCGGGTTCCGTTGCCTTCAGCCTTAGCCCCCTGCCGTGGAACTTCCCCAGAACTTGCACGCACAATTTCAAGTGGTCCCCGTCCAGTTCGCCGTCCACCGGGACGTAACCAGCCTCTTGGAGGTCCTCCAGAACAACCACCGCCCTGCCGTAGCGTCCCAAGTCGGCCAAGTAACACCTCGGGGTCAGGTCCGACCCATACTTGAGCGTCATCTTCGTGTAGAACATCTCTTCGTTCTGGTACGCGTCGAAGGCCGTTCTCGAGCGTTCCGCTTCTAGAGGGAGCAGCTTCACGAACAGGGGGAAGCTGGAGGTTTCTCCAGAGAAACTGACGACAGCCTCCACGCGGTAGATTTCGCTGGTGCGGCTGATCTCGTCGAGGCGAGCGGCGGCTGACTCGAATTCCACGAACTCCCTGGAGCTCGGCTCGCAGAAGCAGCGGGCGTGCACCATCTCTGGGATCAGCTCGTGCTCGATGAAATCGACACCCAGCTGGCGAGCCTCCTCGGACTCCATCGTCTGTGCCCTCGGGACGCCTTAGCGCGGATGTACGATCGTAAACAGCACCGAACAGCGGCGGAAAGGCGCAAGTTGCTTCGATCGCGATCGCTCACGATTGCCACTTACTGCCGCGACGGAATGCTGGACACTGATGTTAGCAACGGTGTGCCGAGAGTGGTGGCACGGACTGTCCGACGTTTGGCTATCGCGTCCCGTTAGTCAGATACCAGTCGAGGACTGATAACGTTCCTCGGACGTTGTTGATGAAGTTCTGCTCTTCGATCGAGCGATTCGAACACTCGTGACGATTACCCTTCAATATGTTGCTCCTGGCGAAGGATCGCTGAACAATTGAACAATTGAACCCTGCTCCGGCGGGGATTACGAGCTCGATGAACACTTTGCGGCGCGCTCGATTGCCTCGGAAGCAGCTCGTAATTTCGAACACGTTCGGCAGCAACGATCGTTCACGGGTAAAGTGAGAAGTCTGATCAGCTTTCGGAGAGATTCACGAGTGTCTTGAATGGTGCTACCTCGTCCACGGACGCGTGTCGAAATGCCCGCGATAGAGCGGCTTTTATCGCTAACCTTTAGTCACTGGTGCACGCGTTGCGACGACCCGATCGCAAGTAACGGGCAAGAATTATTGCGGGGAATCATCATCGCGTGCCGGCTCGCCTCGCAGATAACGACTCTCTTATCTTCTAGTCGCGTTACGAGCGAGTTTATACACCGACAATGGTCTCTGACAGTCGGAAATGGTCGTCGACACCGCAGCGAGCCAAGTTATGTCGTATGACTAGCCTTCTGCTGGCGCGGAATCACCGACAGATCTGATAAGTGTTGTCTAATACCTGTGTCCAAAACGTGTTATTCGTTATCGTGTTTGCGGCCCCATTTCTACTTTCGTAATCGTGTTTCCCTCGGTAAATGTGTACTCCGGTGTAGGTGCACAAGAAACGATTAGTCAAACATGTGTGACAGAATCGGTCGGGGAAAAGAAACGGTGTTCGGTAATCGAAACTTAGGTTCTTACCTCAAGGAGAACGAGTGTTAAGAAATTGTCACCGAAATGCATTATACAGGAGTACAGAGATGTAACAATGGAACGGGAATCTTTTTCGCACGGCCAACAAACGGGCAAACGAGTAAGTACAATTACCAGAGCGAATGAAATGTAACGAAACGGGGGCAGGTCTCGCGCAGCCAGTTGTTTCGTTTAATTAATTAAGTAAATCACTGGCTCGTGATCGATGCCCGAGAGCTCCGTGCAAAGATGGAAAATTAGATAATGACTGCAGCAAGCGAAGGCGCAGCAATTATAATAATAAGGGACGCTTCTAGGGTGCGACTTGAGCTTCATGGGGACATCCCGGCGCAAAGCTGCTGCGAAAAGGTCCCCGTCCTCGTTCCGACGTTGTTGAGCACGCTGGCGAAGTGATTTTAATTCTAACACCCGAGATGGGTTAGGTGGGTTTGAAAGTTATTCAGAATTGTGTTGGTCGGTGCTATTAATTACGCGGAACAATCCTAATTCTTCTAGGTAAATAAAACAGAATGATTCCTATAATTGTAATTTGAATTCTAAGGAAATATTTCTTTATTTATGGAAAAGCGAGTAGTATATGCAATGGTGTCCAGTTATCGGCGCCACGCAATAATACTTTAATTTGCCTGGGATAATAGAATCCGTTGCTCCAATCACGCTCACAGCGCGTCTCCCATCGTTTACTCTGGTTACAGTTTCTAGTGAAACGTTTTGCAGGCGCTCGCAACTAGTTGAACCACTATTTCACCCGTATCGCTACAACTTCAGGCCCCCGACCAGGTGGAATTAACCAACAGGTCCACCCAACCCCGTAAACCAATCCCGAATCCGGCAATCCCCTCAGGCTCCCCTAATTCAAAATTCCAAGTGACAGAACCGCGCGGCAGATTACCGTGGAACCTTTACAGAGAAAGGGACGTTACGCCGGTCGAAACAGCCGCGAGCCTCCTCGTGCAGCATCCTGAAAAGACGAACCCTGGACTAACCTGTCGCATCGATGATTAATTTACCCTGCAGCGTGCCGCTCGTGGCGCAGAACGCGCCGATGCGAACCAGTCATAACAATTTCCCAGCGTTCCAGCAGCCTCAAATGGTCACCCAACAGATGCCAGGTTGCCCTTCCGCTGTTTGTCCAGGATCCCTGCAAGGTATTGACGCGCGTTCCAAAGTTATTAAGGATCTCGGCGAGTGCCGATGACCAAGGGAGAAAGGAACAGCGCAGGTTACACAGTATCGTATTTTCCGTCGAAGAATCATGACTCGAGTGAACAGCGGAACAAGTTAAGACTCTCTTGTTCCTTTCTACTTTCGCCAACCCCTTGCATCTTTCGCTCTCAAGCAGCCTATGCACTTTCGCGCGCAGACACCTGCAAGCAGCCGTTCTATCAGCTTCACCAGCCAGACGCATTCATCTCGAGCAATCAGTGCGCGCCTGGACGAAACCCTTGCCAGCCGATGTTCCATACCGCCAGCAGCGTTCCACCTGCGGGGCACACGCAGCCAGGCTGCGCACCCCTGTCCCAAAACGTCATCGACCAGATTCGCGGCTACGCGAGCAACGCTACGCCGATATTTATCCTGCCTAGCAGCTGTCCTCAGTCTGGGACTCAACACCAGCAACCGGTGGGTGCGTTTAGCCAAGGAGGTGTGCCTCAGCCGACAGGACAATCGACAGCCTTCAATTACCCACCGTCAATCTACTGCCCGCCGCCCTCCTTCTACCCCTATCCAATCCCTCTTCCCGTTTACGAGCCGTCAGCTGGCCAAGCCTGTAGCAAAGGCAGACTCTCGAGCTGCGGATGTTGCCAAAGGAAGCAGGGCTGTGGAGAGGCCAGCATTCATCCGTGGAGTAGTTGCTGTTGCAGCGTCAACTTGGAGGAGCATCGCTGCACAGCGACCGCCGACGAAACAATTTGCTCGCAACGGAATTGCCCAGCCTCCATAAGCTTGCAAGCCCTCGCCTCGCAGTTCCTCTCCCTGCCTGGGATTATATCCTGCGCGGCCACCCGCCTGATCCTCAGGAAGGTGCCGGGCTCGAACATAACCAGCACCATGGAGGACACGATGAACAAAGCGCAGAGGTCCATCAGCGTGCTCACCAAGGACCAGCTGCTCGCGGAGTCGAGGAGCGCTCAGCAATTGACCGCGCTGATCAACCTCCACATGACCACCAATGTGCCCGCCAACATTATCCCGTTGCTCACGTTGCTGCAGCTCAAAGTGAACGTGCTCAAGGCGCAGGTCGAGGCCTTGATAACCAAGAAGGTGATGGAGTGCCAGGGATACGGCTTCGAGGTGAGATTCCGTCTCTTGGGACCTACCGCTTTGGATCCAGTGCCCCCGCTCTCGCTAGCTCTCCCGTCGTTTCTATGCTGCTCGCACGCCAAAAGAACCCCGCTTACTCGCCCCAGCCCGCGCGCCACTTCGCTGCAAAATCGCAACTGCTTCTTGCCCGCGTGCCTCGCGTGTTCGCCGCCGTGCAGCCAGAAACACAATTAAGATAACAACTTTCTATCGGGTCGAGGGTTCCTCCGCGTCGCTGGAACCGCCGCTCCTCGCGCCGAGTAATTCTCCAGCGGGGGCCGGGCATGCCTGAGTTACTATCAAAACACGCTCTTAGCCCCGACGCGGGGTGCTTCATTTACATTCCTTTCGCGGCGCTAGACGCGCTGAGCTACGTGGAAATTTCCAGGTAGAGAGCAGCGGGCCCATAGATCCGGCTGTGCTCGCCCTGAGGACCAACGCCGAGCTGCGACAGCTGTTGACCGCCCTCAGGCAGAAGGAGTGCGACGAGAGGCTGAACGTCAACTTCTCGCCCTACGCCTCGCAGCGGGTGATCGCGGAGTCCCGTCTGAAGAACGTTCAGGTGAAGATCTGCCAGGTGGAGGCAGAGTTCGACAACAGGAGGGCCGCCTGCTACCCCACGCCGACCATCACCTCGCGAATTATCCAGCAGTTCGCGGAATCTCGCTGCACCTTCGGCTACGCCCAGACGTGGCTGTTCGACACCGACGTGCCAGAGAACCGGCTACACTCTCCAGACCCCTTCGAACCGAGTCCGCGCAATCCTAGGAGGCTGTACCTGAAGCCTCGCGTGCCTGAGCCGATCGCGGCGCAGCAGGACCAAAGCAGGGCGACCAGCACGCCCCAGGATGGTCCGTCCACGTCTAAGGATAAGGGAACAGGTGAAGAGGGCAACGAACCCTCGAAGGAACGATCCGTGGAACGAAAGTCCAGCACGGATAGCTGTAGTTGTGACAAAAGCTCGTCGGAGGATAGTCTCGATGAGGATAAAAAAAAACTTCGGCTACAAATTAATCGAACTGGAGACGTGAGGATGTCTAGCGTGGCTAAGCTGAGAGATGTCTCCCTGTTGAAACTGGTGCCGAATATCGTCACTGTGGTCGTCACGAAACAGGACCGATTCCGGCTCGATCCGATCGTTGATTCTGATCCTGCGGGCATAAGAGATAATACTTGGAGAAGATCGATGGAATTCCCTGAGGCTCCTGAGGAAGATGATAGGATCGCAGAGGTAAAATCCCATGAAAGAAAAGAAGATTCCGTGGAGGAGATGAAGGTAGAACTGGAAGAAAAGGACATCCCGATGGAAGCTGGCAAAGTAGCAGCTTCAAGCGTCATACCAACGGAGAAAGTGAAAGCCGAGCCTTCGAAAGGCGTGACATTCGTAGGTGAGAAGAAAATCGACCTCGACCTTGATACTCTGAAACAGTCCGGAACGGCGTCAAAGGAGCAAGCGGAGTCGAAAAGCGTGGAAAAATTGAACACCATGGAAACTTGCGATGTTGTTGGCTCCTTGAGGATTCAGGCTACGATTAAGGAATCTAAAACTGTGTCTCCGGACGGCGGTAAGACGCAGAGACAAAAGACGATCTCCGAGGACGTTCCCGAAGAAATTGAACGCGAACAAATGATCAAGGATTCGCCGGATTCTGGTTCGCGCAGAAGCTTCTGTGGAATTCGATTGAAGCCAGCGGCGGCAAGCGACGCGAACAAAAGCGGCTCCAGTTCAAATGGGGTGAACCAGGTTAACCCCGAGATGGATGAAACGCGGCGGGGAAATGACAAGAGGGGAAACGTGCAGATCGTTTCAATGATGGCTGGTATAGAATACGACAGGCGCTTTGGCGATTTCAGTAGATGGATGGTAATAAACAAGCATAGCAATGAAAAGGGGAAGGATCGATACAGAGGAACCTCTGTGAGAGACTCTTTGGTGGATACCAAGAAGGAAGACGCGACTGAACAGAACCATGCGTGTCTACCTTCGAGCGAAGTGAATTCACCCGTGGAGAAAATGTTTGGTGGGAATCATCTGGGTAAGTTATAATGTTGCAACGAGAGGTAGTTATACTTGGGGTTGGAAGGAGGAGTAGTTTAGTTGTGAGAGGTTTTAATGTCCTGAGATCTGTTATAATCTTCAGCTGTATTTGAGAGTATACAGTTTCTCGCTTTATTGCAATAATATACTGACATTAATACGATGCAGACAAGAAAGCGGTGGACGGTATCAAACATTTCCCACCCCTAAAATACGCGACGCCGAGCAGAAGACCAACGACGACCGACATCTCGTTGAACGTATTCCACGAGAAAGAGATTGAATCGAGTTCCTTGAGGATCGTTTGCGACAGAGGCACATTTTATCACTGTGATACGGCAAGGGGGAATGGCATTGTTTCCGCGATTTGTTCTGTGATTGAAAACCAGCTCGACACTGTCGGCTCGCTGCTGGGCAATATACCGAATTTACAAAGCGTTTTGTCAAACCTGTACCCCGACAAGCTATGGAGCAGTAATAAAAACGTTTCATCATCAAACAATGAAACACTTCCGCCGGAGGATGACTGGACTTTGCTTCCTGGGGACATCGACGACGATGATCGAAATAGTCCCGGTGTAAATTACGTTTCTGCGAGGGAGCAGCGTAACGCCCCGCGTACAATTAAGCACTCGATAATAGTGGACAAAGAAAGAAAGAATTACGTGTTAATTGGAGGATCGATAAGCGGTCAGTTGCGAGTGCTAGCGGAGAACGGCTTCGAGCGACCGTATCGAGCTCGCAGGAGCTTAATAATAAGAAGTCGATTGAAAGATTGTGAAAAGTTCGAGCACAAGCTCGCGTATCCAATTAAGGTTCCGAAACGATCCAAAGGGAGCAAATTATTCGATTCTCGGGTAACGAAGGGCGTGCAGAAGGAATTGAGATCTAGCAGGAAATCTTATCGTCTATTTAAAGGATCAAAGGACGTAGAAAGGTCAGAAACTATTATTCGTAGCGATGAAACGATAGATAATTTAATTGATACACAAGAGTACAGACTACTCGGGGCAGTATCTGAAAACGCAACTCTGAAACGAAGCAACGAAAGCAATGATAGTTCGAATTGCAGCGTGGTTACCGACGAGTGCTCCTTGCCGGGAAGCGAGCAAGTAACGGGCACGCAGGACTATTTTACAGTACAAGAAGGAACGAGCGTGTAATCGAACGGAATATCACGATTTTATTAGCATTGGGGGATTAAGTGAAGGCAAATAATGACGTAAGAGCAACAGACGAGTTTTTACAATTGTCACTCTCCAGTTTCTGCGATATGAAATTCTCCCGGAAGTGACTCCCCTTATTTCTTCAATCCTATTCATTTCGAACATCGCGCGAATGCTTTGCCTAATCGCTGGCTTGTCTTTGGAGGATCCACTTCAATAATAATAATAACTACAACGCAAAACTCTCGGTGTATATTTGTATAATATCAATAGTCTTTTCAAAAAACATCGTCGGGTACACGAGCAATAAACATTTGTCTCATCTGTAGCCGGAAATAATTACAATCGGTGAGCAAATGCAGTGTTACCTTCTTACACCTTTATTAACCCGTTAATTCGGTTCGTTAACTGTCGCTAGATCTGGCCGATGCAACCAGTTCACTCCCTAATAGCTGTCTACTGAGAATCTTTAGAATTGTAGCGTAGTAACAACGCGACCATACAGTCGAACACTCTCAAACATCTCTGAACACTCTGGGAATCGTACAAGGTTTGTTTCGGAGGCCAAAACGGAAGAGCCCTTCCTTAATTAACACCTTAATTAACTCTTCTCGCGCGCATTCCTCTAGTAGCATTCATTCTTCTCCGGACACAATCGACCTTTCGAACATCTTCAATTCGGATACACTCGTAGACTATGTAGCTATCGCGGGCTCAAACTTCATTGGCCGCTCCCTGGCCGTAAAGGTCCTCTTTTTTTATAATTTCGCTAAGTTGCCCGAACTGTAACCAGGTTGACAAGATACAGCGGAGGCCGAACAAATCTTAATTTTCATTGAAAAATAGCATAACTCTGTTTCTCTACCTAGTCGTTACTCTTTCTTTCTCTGGAACGAGGTGAGCGCAATGCAGGGCGAAAAGACGGCGCGGAACAGTGCGGCGGGAGGGAGTCTCGTAAAGTGGCCTCGGGCGATCAATTTAATTTGAGCCTGCTATAGTAAAACTCGCATCGATTGATGGTTACCGTGTGTGATCTTTTTATTCAATATACACGTATATATTAAATTTCTTACAAGCTAATAAATTTATATCGTGAGTAAAAAATAAACGAATTCAACACACTGGTCACATTCAGAAGACTAACGCGCCGTTTATGTGTAACAAAGACTCGCGCGTGCATACGTTTAGTTACACGGGATACAATACGATGAAGTTAACATTGCCACGTCACACTGTGATACGGATGCCGTTTACAGGGGTACAATAAAGATTAGGGTTCCGATATTTAGCGCGAGAAACGCGGGAAGTACAAACCAAAAGAGGAAAGACAAAGAAACGTAAAGAGAGAAGCATGGACAGCGTCGACAATCCATATTGGATGGCAGTCGAGGGTGAATATCCACGAGCGTGGCTTTCACACGTGAATCGCGGAGATATCGTAACGCAAAAACGCGGGTCGATGATATCGTCGAAAACGTTAGGTACTGATTAGGGCCATATATATACTATCGAGGTTATAAACGGACTTGTATCGGCTTATAAATAGACTATATACTAATACAGCTATCTGCTACTAGTGATCCTCTAGGTAGTGATCGGAAAGTGTATCCACCAATTTGGTCAATTTTGGTCAAAAACGGAAGTCACAAATCGGCGGGCACTTCAGTATCAAATAAAGTTTGCTGCTGATCCCTCTTTTCGCTGAATGTTGTGGAATCAAATTGGTAAATGCAGTATCTGTTTCTTTTTCGACTTATTTACTTGCTCTCTCTGCTTCCGATTTTGACCCAAATTTCGTCGACCAATAGAAAACGCGGAACACATTTTCCGATCACTACCTAGAGGATCACTATCCGCTACCTTTCAAACTAGACACGCGTATTCACTACGTAACAGAGTCGATTATCGTTAAATTATTACCGCTACGAAGCTTCATTCAGTCACGACGGCCCTTCTGTCGGATACTATTGAAAACAATTAACAAATGCGAGGAACTGAGTACGTTTCGGTTGAAATTTCTCTGACAAGTCTCTGCGCTGTGTACATACATACGACCCCGTCGATGATTTCCAATGCTCGTCTACACCAATTTCTCGCCCTCCGATAACCAGGATAGTTTATCTTAGAGTATTAGTTTTTACAGCTTCTCCATCCCATTCGAAAACATCTTACCCCCGGCTATGAATAAATATTATTTATTAGTCCGTTATAACCGTTGGTGAAATCTATTAAATAAGTCGCGGCTCCTATAGTACAAGAAGATAGATGCAATAACGCGAGACAGTAAAATAATTTCATTACCATTTAGATACACAATATCCGAGTTCACTGTATCGTTGCGTTACGCGGGTACATTTCTGTTATGGACATTCGATCGCCGTGCAAATTAAGTCAACCTTATAACTAAAAACAAACATTATGGACAATCCACGTTTAAATTCTTCTCTCTAACCAACATCAACTGCATACTCGAAATATTAATTCTTTCTTTACTTGATAGTCAGATATGTACAAAAAAGTATTTACAGGGATACATTTACACTACTATGTGTATATATATATATATACTATATATTATGAATATAAATAGTATATATATACATATATATATATATATATTTATAATATATAGTTCAAATATCTCGCGGAGGGACAACTTAAATAATCATTTATAACGGTTGCAATAATTTAGTTAAAAATTAATACTTCCTACGACGAATCTTTGATTAAAGAACTTATACCACTAGCAAGTACTTGTAACTCTACAGTAGCTGCAACCTCGCGGAAACATACGAAGGATCTATCGAACCAGTAAAAATATCTAGTTTCCTCTTTTTTTTCTCTCTTCCTCTTCCTATTGTTTACGTGCGTAGTGAAAAAATCCTGATATCCAACCTTACATGCTTAAGTCCAAAAGATTATTGTATAGTATTCGTAGAGACTAATTATTCTGCGTTTCATTAAATTCAGTTCTATGTAAGGCGCTTCTCACACACCTGGAGAACATTTCCCGTGTCGTAGCAACGACCGAAGCACGATTTAAAAACCGCGCGCGTTACGGCGGCTTTCGCCTGCTCCCTGCAATCCTCGTCAAGATAGACGTGACTGCAAATAGCAATTAAGTAATGGACAAGTGTCGCGACTGTTAAAGGAAATAATCATCGAACTCTGAATTCTTTTCTCCAGCCCTACCTGAATTTCGGGTGTACAAGTTGAGCTCCAACTTGGCCAAAGGCACGATCGACGTAGGTGTTAATTTGTGTGCAAACGATTTTCATACGGAATGAGAACAGAAGGAAAGAAAATTGCGGAGTAATAATAAATACAAGCGACGCGGACACTATTTTTGTACAATGAAATAAGAAAATGTACAATCAGCAAGTGTTTTCGGAGCCACTACTTTCGCCCCCCTGATTCAAAGGGAAATGAAAAACATATTGTCTCGAAAACACTAATCCCGTTCTCGGTCCTCTTCTTCTACATCGAGCCTAAGAGTAATAAGTAACGTTCCTTGCTTTTAATTCACACCTTTGGTGTATTCAGCTTTCAGTTGACCAAGCACTAGCTTTATATCGTAGAAGGTAGGTCGCTTCTCAGGTTGTAAGTCCCATGCCTGGAACAAAAACAGGGAGGGACGTTCAATTAACGACAACGCAGAGGCGCAATTACGATCTTAACGTGGCCAGTGGCGTGCTTACTTGTCTCATAATATCATAAACCTCGTGCGGACAACCATCCGGTGGCTCCATTTTGTAGCCTTTTTCCACGCATTTCACAACGTCCGCTAATGGCTGAAATCAGGGCAAAGGGGGCAGCTGTTACCCAGAACTGGGCGAAACGCGTGAGGTAGAATGGCAAAAGTGTTACTCACGATTCGTGGATATGGTACACGTCCAAAGGAATAGATTTCCCACAACAGTATTCCAAAACTCCACATGTCAGACTTATTTGAAAACTTCTGAAAAAGAACATTTCAACTTACGCTCGCACGCGTCGCAGTACGCGCGTACTTTGGTCGACAAAACGAAAGGGCTCGAACTCTAGAGATCGCTAACTGTGAACGCGCCATGGAACACCGGAGGTACAGGTATTTTCACCTGCCGCGTGTCCTCCTGTTCCACAGGATCAATTCCGAATCACTATCCACAATTTATTCGCACTCCCTACCGCGCGTGAATTCGAGCCCGATGGTTTAGCGATCGCAGGTTCTAATCGCATATTTACATTCTGCTTTAAAGCCTCTGGTGCAGTCCATTTGATGGGCAGCTTGCCGCCTTCGAGGGAGAAATTCTCGTCCCGCGCCAGGCCGAAGTCGGACACTTTGGCAGAGTTATCCTCCGTGACGAGAACGTTTCGCGCGGCCAGATCTCTGTGCACCACGTGCCGGGACTCGAGATACGCCATGCCGGCGCACGTGTCGCTGCAAGAGAACGGGAAACAGGAACGTTTAGAGGCCCACAGCCGATCGGGGGTGACGACGGGCGAACGATAAGTTCTCTCTGGGCTACGTACTAGGCGAAGTTGATCTGATCCTTCTTGGAGACGTGCAACCTCCCCCGCGACCTCAAGTAATCCACCAGGGATCCCTTGCTCATATACTCCGTGACCAGGTACATGTGTTGGTTATTGAAAACGAGACCGAGCAGCTTCACCAGGTTGTCGTGGATCAGCGACGTCATCAGGCTCGCCTCGGCCAGAAACCTCTGGGCCGCCTCGCTGTTGTCCTTGAGCATCTTCACGGCGACCCTCTCGCCTCTGTAGACGCCCAGCAGCACGTCCCCGAACTCCCCTTTACCGATGCACTCCCTCAGCTCGAGCTCGTGGGTCTGTATCACCCAGCCGGCCTCCATGAACGCCTTCGGGTCCACGCAGAAGTCCTGCTTGCCCTGTTTGGGCAGGGACTTGGTGAGCTGCGTGGACAGCCCGTCCGCGTCCTGCTCGTAGTGCTCGACCAGCAGCGCGAGGTTCTCGAAGAACTCCTCATCGTCTATCGTCAGCTGATTGTTCTTGTACTTGACCCTGTAGTGCTGGACGCGGCCCTGGTAGCACACGCAGAGCGTGTAGTCGCCGGGGAAGTTGGTCGACTCCCGGACTAGGAACAGGCCGTCCTCTCTCGGCCGCAACAATCTCTCCGCAGTTTCCCGGGATATCTTCCCGTGGAACCATCTGCAACACGACGATCGATTGGATCGGGCCGCGCGGTGGTCGTGAAAGTGGAAGAGAACCAAAGCAGTGTAAGTATCTGCTTGGCCGAGCTGCTCGAAACGATTAGGGGATAGGCGAGGAAATTCTACCGAGTGGCACGCTTAAACGACTGGGCGAGCATGTACGTAACATCGAAACCGAGATTCAGTGATCACGCCATCAGAATGTTCGATATCAACGGGAACCTCTTTCGAAAAAAGGCACCTCGCTGATTATACCGTTTCTCGCCTGGAAGCGAACGGTTTCTTCTCGACCCCCACCTTCTTCGTCTGTTAGCTACACCAGTCTTTAGAGTATAAGATACTTTATCGCGCAAAGAAAATACGGCGTTTGGAACGTTCCACGTAATTCAACCTCTCCGAAACAGCCTGCTTTTAACTTAACCGAAACGATAAACGCCGAGTTGCGCGCATCTCCCAAACGAATCCCCTAATTACTTCGAGCTTGTGTCCCGAGGTTTATCAACGCGTGCAAAGAACGAATACGTACGGCATAGCGTTCAGTTTGACCTCGTGCCTCGGATTCACCGATAACGCAGCAGGATTGCTAGGATTCGTAAGGTTCGAGGTGAGGATTACCGGCGGCGAGCCGGGGTTCATGTGACTGGTTATATTCGGAGCGGTGACGTTCGAATGCGTGGTCATTGTCGGTGACACTGGATGGGACGGAATGTTACTTGCAGACAAGTTGGAAGGAACGTTGTGCTGTGTGCTATTTTGTATGAGGGGATGGGACGTTACGTTTGAGGGGATCGTATGGTGATTCTGATTGCCGTCGAGCTTCGCTTGTCGCGCTGGCGCTGACACATTCGGGTATCCGCCACCCGCATTGTGATACGTTGGCATCGCAACTCCCGCGGTGGCCTTTGCGAACCTGCAACCGACAACAGCTCCTTAGTTACCCCCTTCGCCCCCACTTTTAATCTCTTCGCTCTCCCGCCGATCTACACGTCCGCATCGTCGCCGTGTCTGACAGACTTCGGCGGGGATTTTAAAAGTGGCTTAGGGATTGAAGACTGGAAGATGCTCAATTGCGAACAATTCGTACGAGGTCATATTCTCGACTGTGAATCATGCTAAATACAGTAGGTGTGCGCTTCCCGTGGATCAGATACAGTGATGGAGGCGGGGCGAACAGGCGGGAGATAAAATGATAGGGATGACCGAGTGGTTTGGGGGGGGGGGGGAGTGCCTCTAACAATCCGATGCCTTCAGCAGGCAATTAATATTGTACTGATTATAATTACTCATCAACATCTCGATCGAAGTGAACCGTATAGTTGATCTTCAAACGCGGAATGAACAGAACCCGTTTCAGCACATTTTGCGGTCCTGTTTCTACTAGATAAATGATATTTGCGTAGCTAAATCGCAAGGTAAATGATAGATGGGCTTGCAGAAGAGTCTTGAAATCCCAGAAACCTACCTGCTTACACAAGGATTCATTAGAGTATTGGCACACTTTCGAGTCAATGCTAATCGAACGTAACGCGCTTATACGGAATAATCCGCGCCCGGCTGCGATCGTACGTCAACGCGAGACGTATCGTTAACCGATACGAACGGGGAGAGAAAGAAGCACGGCTGTCGCGTATCTATCTCAAAGACAAAATCAACTATGGAACCACATGCTCGCAGGACCAAGTCCCCCACGACGAAGTGGATCTTTATCGTCGTCGCGCCAGAAACCAGATATCCGAAGCACGCTCTTTCAGCAAACCCGCTGCCAAAACATTTCTGATAAGTTTCAATTACAAGCGCTATCTTCGACAGATGAAACGCCATCCGACACGTGTTGTATAATAAAATCATCTGCTCAACAGCCACTTAGTAAGGAGCTCGTCTCTGAAGCACAATTCAGGACGTCTCGACGCGGTTAAATCATTCGCTTTGCTAAGAATTAAGGGGTTACGCCACCCTGAAAGTTTTGAAAAATCGATTTTTTTTTGCATTTTCTTATTACGCGGAGTTTTAAGAATAATTTAAGTCATGGTAGACGCAAAAATTCCCCAAAATACCCGAGTTATAGACTTTAAACGAGGCGTGGTTATCGATATTTCGCAGCAGATAGCGGCCACCGGTTCCGAAGCGCGGTTACTTGGGTTTTCCCAATTATTTTATATGGGGTAATTTGAATACAGGACAGTCCCAACGTGGACTTATTGTTTCGGGTATGGTTGAAGTTTGGAAAAATCCAATCAGTTTTCTGCAAACATCGTCAGAGTACGCATCGTTGAATAGGAAAAGTGAAATTCGTATCAGGTAGTTTAAAATGATGTCGGAACGACTATACCTTGACAAAAAGGGATCGGCAAAGAGCAATCCACGTCCTTTAGCTAGTCGCAAAAGGAAAAATTACCCGCTAAACCGCTATTTGATGGAAACTGAGAAAGCCAGCACTAGTGCATCTGCGAAGAAATTACGGAAAAGCGAAGATATTGACATAGAAGTCGACGCAACTTTCGGATATCGAATTGTAAACTATGTCACAGTCTTCGCAGCTATTGGTGGAGCAGTGAAATGTAAAAAGTGTGATGGCAATGTGAACTTCTCTGAGTCATCTATTCGTGGACTTGGTTTCAAAGTCAAGATGTCCTGCGTGTCGTGCGAACCTGTCTATATAAATTCAAGCCCTCTCATCGATGGAAACGCATATGAGATAAATAGGAGAATTGTTTTTGCGTTTAGATTGCTTGGAATTGGTTTAGCGGGAATTGAAAAATTCTGTGGAATAATGGATCTGCCTAAACCCGTGTTTCATTCATTTTATGATAAGATAGTCCAAAATATTCACTTCGCGGTGAAAAGTGTTTGCAAACTATCCATGAAAAATGCCGTAAATTCCGAGAAAAAGATAAATACTCAAAACGGAGATTCGGAGGGTCTTACCGTTTCAGGAGATGGAACGTGGAGGAAACGAGGATTTTCTTCTCTTTTCGGTGTATCAACGGTTATTGCAAATTATACGGGCAAAGTTATAGATGCAATAATAAAATCTCGATATTGCAAATCATATGAATTTTGGGAAAAATTTAACAGCACCGAGGAATATTATGAATGGAAAACAGATCACGAGGCTGAATGTTTGACAAATCACGAAGTATCAGCAGGAAAAATGGAAGTTGATGCCATAATAGAAATATTTGCGAGATCGGAAGAACAATATGGAGTGAAGTACACCAATTATATAGGGGACGGGGACAGTAAGACCTATAAGGGAATCGTCGACTCTAAACCATATGGAGATGTCATTGTAAAAAAGAAAGAATGTATAGGTGTCATTGTAAAGAAAGAAAATAAAGGTCTTGGTGGCAGGGGAAAATTAACTGCAAAGCTCATCGACGAGCTAACTGTGTATTATGGGTTAGCCATTAGAAGATTTCCAAATTCGATCGAAGAAATGAAGAATGCCATTTGGGCTACGTTTTTCCATAAGATGTCTACGGATAAGAAACCCCAGCACGACAAGTGTCCATCCGGAATAGATTCTTGGTGCACGTGGCAGAAGGCGAAGACTGATAAAACTTTAGAAAATTATAAACATAAAAGCCCTATACCTACAGATGTTCAAAAGGCAATTCGTCCGGTATATGAAAAACTGAGTACTGATGATTTATTAGGACGCTGCCTGGGAGGGTTCACACAGAATAATAATGAGAGTGTGAACGCTGTCATTTGGTCTATGGCTCCAAAAGTGACATCCAGCGGTGCCACAATCGTCGAAATCGCAACATATATTGCCATAAGTTTATTTAACGACGGCTACGACAATGTATTGTTGATGATGAAAGTTCTGAATTTAATCATTGGACCAAATGCGCATCACGCCTGCAATACCATGGACGCGCACCGCATCGCTGCAGCAAATTTACAAGCACAACAAGCAACGAAAGAGGGCAGAAAACTAAAAAGGGCAGTTCAAAGGGAAGCTGAGGATATTGCTTCTGCTATGGAAGGATTGCTGTATGGACCAGGAATTGTGGATTGAAGATAACACGAATACTTTTTGAGTTATCGCATGTAAAAGTTCCACTTTTCTTCTTTTGCGTTTTTCTCGAAACTACATTTTCAAAGATAACCTATCAAATATCTCCAAAACTACTTGTCCGATTGATTTCAAACTTGATACGCATATTCTTAATGGTATTATCTACGATGTAGCATAGCGGTTTTTCTATCCGATACCCCATTCGAATATAATTAATGGTTTAAATTCGTTTTTTCACGTAAAAAAACGTATAATTTTCTTCATTTTGCTCTCATTTGTGCAATAAATTTTTTTTTCACAAACCCCTATGCTACATCATAGGTATTTTATTAAGGAACAAGAAAATCATCGGGATTTTGATTTCAGACGAACATGTTCGTCAGAATTTGTTAGGTTAGTCACGCGTGACTAGTCAACTCGGTCATTTTTTAATATTTTTGTACAGTATTTATACAATATATGCACTAAGACATGCTCTACACATAAGAAAAAAATAAATAATTTTCAACCTCATAGTATCGGTAAAAAAAATTCGTCTAGTTTAGTCCTGTTTCGAGCGCCTCAGGGTGGCGTAACCCCTTAAGTATGCACCCCCTCGAATACGAGATACTCGATAAGTCACCGGTAACGTACTCCAAATTGAGTACCTCCTCGAAGGACCAACGCGTCCAAAAAATCGAGGCAGACAAAAGGAAATAATCAGGGGCGATTTTGGGTATAGGTTGCAGGGGAGTGGTAAATTTGGGGAGTAATAAATTTTGAATAGCTGCAAATTTGGGGGAGCGTCGAATTTTAGAAATTTGGGGTAGCGGAAAGTTTTGGGGAGCGATAAATTTTGAGGAGCGGCAAATTTTGAAGAGCAATAAATTTTAGGCGAAAGGAATTGAAACAGGGTTAAATACAGAGGCTTTCAACAACTTTAAAAACAACTCCCTTCTTTCATGTAGCGAATCAGCTATAACTCATGTTTGAATTGCCATATCGAATTAATTTTAAAATTATCTCGACTCTTTAAAATTAGAATATTTGATACTATTTCGCGTCAAGGGCGGCAGACCCTCGTCAGCCTAGGGGCGCCAAATCTCCAAATCCGCCCCTGGAAGTAACTATTCGCTATATATATACTATGTCTCCTCCGTATGCCACCGCAAATGTAATTCTCTAGCAACGAAATGATTCGCGCCCAGATTCACGATCGTTCTTCCAACGTCAATGTACCTATTTCTGCGCGAGGAGGCCAGCCAGAAAAGCGTCCCCCTATTGAAATTTATGAAGCAAAGCGAACGGCAGTGTACACAGACGATACGTACCATATTTAATAGCGCATCCGCGGACTAAGGTGAGCATTTAATAAGGCAGTTAGTTTAAGTGGCCATTGTTCCGACGCGTACACGCTGCCCGTTCATACAGTCCGCATTAAAATGCACTAGGCACCGATAGACGGACATGCGTGAAAGATGAATCACGCCCGTACATTTTCAAAACGCACGGGAAACGGATGAATCCGCTTCTGATACCGGCTCGACCAACGGACGTCTGGTTTCCTTCGGGCGCTCGAGAACTCGCCGCGTCCTTAATCCCCGTGTTTTTTTCTCGATTTACTAGGGGAACTCGGGGCAGAAGAAGTCTCTCGTGCACAACTCTGCGAGAGTATATTTCTCCGAGGTACAGATTGGAAAAGGAATGGCGAACAATAAAGGTTGCTCGGTTCTTTATTCTGAGCAGGATAACGAAGAGCGTATAAATGACTTCGCGATCAAAGCAAAAACTGTGACGTTGGTACTTTCCAAGCTACCAACTCAGCAATTCTCAAGTTACAAGTTCAAACTTCGGCGTCGCAGTTAGCGAGCCTCGCTGGTTTTCAATTAAACGTTACTTCTGCAGCAATTTCTGTGAATCGAGTTCTTCGCGATACGATCGGCAAGATCGTATTGAAAACTCTTCCGAGGGAAAATGCGCGCACGATGCGGGGCGTCGTTTGGAAGTACATAACGCGAAACTCCCATTCCCCGTGGTATAATCAGAGGCACCGGCGGTGAAACGGATCCGTTGCACGAGCAAATATTGAATAATTCAACTGGAGGTTTATCCTTGGTCGGTGTCTATGACGAGTACATACATACGTTATGTCACGCGAAAATATATAGTTGCAGTTTGGACATACTAATTCGAGAATACTCGTTGCGCAAGTATGAATGACCACCGGGCCACCGTCCTTAACTTTACGTATTCCGAATAAAACTTTCTCCCAGACTGTCCTCCACCTTCTGTTTAATTTAGTATTCCCTTAGGCCCTAAGGCTCGGGGACACTCTCCGTAGGTGAATGCAACGTTCCTCCTTTCGAAACACCACCCGCCGTTCAATGAAGTCTATTCGAGTGCTACTTTCCATCGTACATATAAAAGTAATCTACGCCTCGTCCTTCATCGCTCTCTAAGAGCATATTCACGAATTATGCGCGAAACTTGCAACGTGACCATTACTTTCCCCGCAACTTGTGCCCCCCCAAAAAAATAGACGTCCTAGAAACTCATGAATTCTAGCGGCAGCATATTATGCGTGAGAAGGGTGAAGCATTGCCCACGCAAATCCGTGACTAGCTACCCGAAACCCTCGCGAATTTCTCACAAGATCTCGAGTGCTTCCGCGGAAGCCGGCTCCCAAAGCTCCGTCTCAGACAGCTGTTCCTTGTTAGTCATGGTAATTAGCGCGGCCGAGCGGAAATTCGGGGACTATGGCTGCACGAATCGGCGGGGGCAGGTGGCATAACGACGGTCACTAGGAAAAGGTACTCGACTGTACGATAAACGAATTATTCGAGAGCGGATGCACCCCTCGGATACCTGTACATATTGTGTATAATTTCCCTCATCGACTGAATTTCAATGAAAAGAGCGCGGCACGCGCAACAACCACTTCGGGAGGTTTTATTACGTCGAGCATGAAACGTAGCACGTAGGTGTATGCACACCTACGCGTGGAAAAGCGCGGAAGCGAGCGGAAGTCGAGAGAAAACGAGCACGCGAACGCGACACGCTTGCGGGTTGCGCACGCTTTGCCTCAGGATTTTCGCGACACGCGAGTGTAAACGAGGCGAGGCGATATATTCGCTCGGGTCGACCTGTCGACGGTGCCTGTTTATGCGCATCCGCGCAAAATGCCAGCCTATAATCCTTTGTTACGGCCAATAAAGCGCTAGAGAAGCTTTGTGCCGGTTAATCCGATACGCGAGAAGCGAGCGCTCGCGGTGAACCAGTTCGCGCCTGTCGCGTTTAACGGGCATACACGGCGAACAAAACGCGTTCGAATGGCTCAATTAAACGCGTATCGATAT
This sequence comes from Andrena dorsata, assembly GCA_929108735.1. Taxonomy (NCBI): domain Eukaryota; kingdom Metazoa; phylum Arthropoda; class Insecta; order Hymenoptera; family Andrenidae; genus Andrena; species Andrena dorsata. The sequence goes on along the minus strand of OV815488.1, from coordinate 75,051,287 downwards.
TGAGTGGCAAGCCAGAAGTGTGAACGCGCGATAGAGTGCCCGTGCGGAGCGTTTCAAAAGGCTTGATCAAACCCTTACCGCGTCAACTCCAATCGAAATGGGAAACAAAGGTTCGCGCCAGCGAGCGTGTGGAGTCATTTCAACGCCTTCATTGTTTCTGCGCGCTGAATTCGCCGGTGATACTTCTTATGGCAGATCTCCACACCTCCCAGTGAATTCACCGGACTCCTCCGTTATACCGAACCTACGTAACCAAGAAACAGTATCGCAAACATCGTGACAAACGGCGCGAATAAATCGGCTGCAACCACGGTCCCAAGAAATTCCAGGCTTATTCGCTGCTGCGAGGGAAACCGCAAAAGTGGCTCGCTCCGTTCCGTGCGTCTAAAGATATCAAACGACGAGAATGAAAAGAGAGGAGAAAAGTGGAGGAACCGGGCGCGTAATGCTCGCGCGAGTGTTACCATCGGTGCAGAGTGACAAACGGCCGCGAAACGCGGCTGTAAAACGCGATTCCGTTCGATCCGCGGCCGAGCGAACGGCGCGGTGCGCACCGCGGCGTGCGAACGCGCCTACTAATTGAATCTCTAATTGCGGATAATCAAAACTTATTATCATCGGCTTGTACACGGGATACCGCGGGGAAACCAGTCTTAATTATAGTAATCGAGAACGAGAGCACCGTTGCAACGGCAAGAAGAGTAGATGCACGGTTTATCGCGTCGAGCGAACTCTACCGCGAATCATTCAGCGAAACTTCCTTCTATTCTACTATTTACTAGACTAATTGCTCGGTTATATTTGATTCGTCAGCTGGAGGATTCACTTGTCACTGTCGCTTTCGCGGCGATGATAGAGCGCGAGGCCGACGGTGGGAAACTCGGACGGTCGCCTCGCTTCGAGGGAAGTTGGGATTACACAGAGCGCTACGAACGGGATTTATTTAGGAAGCTACGTTAAATTGGAACGAACGAGGACGTGGACCTTAAAGGATTCTAACGTTGGAAATTTGCAGAAGTCACCATTCGAATCCTTTAATTTAATTCGGCGTACTTTCCGAGATATGTACTGAAAAGTGCATTGATGTATCGAAAATAGAGCTGTTTATTCGAGAAGCGAGAGAATCTCGCTATTGTTCGTTACTGTGGCGCAGAAACTGCTCCCCCGCGTTTGTAGATCGGTGCACCCCAATTGCTCCCTCGAATCTTCAAAGACCCGCCGTTTACAAAAGGGAAGAGGGAGTGGTTGCGGGAAGAATGTCAGGAACGAAACGTGCGCTGCGTTAAGTATGCAATGGGGTTCAGAAATCGGCAAGAATCCCAGACTAGCCCGTTGCTAATTCCACGACTGGAAAGCTTCGCGATGTCACGGTCGAAGGGCACCGAGTACCTGCAAGCAAAACCGAGATCAGCGAAATCGGTTTCACGAGAAAGGAACCAGCCATTTGGAAAATCAGCTCGGTGAAAGGGGCCGCGCGCTTCCATGGCACTCCCTATTCATCTGCTCCTCGATTCCATCGACGCAGCGAGTATTTTTCGTCGATCAAGCGGGGGTGGATCGCGAAGGGGATGAAGAACGATATCCTCCAAGCTCATCGCCCCCGTTTTAACGTAATTTATGCAAAGCTAGCTCGCGCCGATGTCACGTAACCGAGGTGCTATTAATACACGCGGCACGCGAGGGAAGAAGCCACCGTGAGAGGAAGAAAAGGAAGAAACGCGGGACGGAGCAAAGAGCACGCTCTCGACCGATTTGCTCTGCGCTGTGTTCCTCTTTAACAGTACACGTTACTGTACCGTGACCCGACGTTTTCCATCTGGCGTTACTGCATTACTCGCGCGCGTTTACCATTTCTTGCCTGGCGAAACGGCGGCGCTTTTTCCCCGGGAGGCCCAACGATACGTCGCCTCCAGAGAGCAACGAGGGACGGATCGAAGGGGTGGGCGAGGTGACGCAGCAAAGCTAGCAAAGCCGGGGGATCGGAAGCTGATGAATAACAGGAGGAGGATAACATCCTACGCTTCGCTCCGAAACGCGCCTCACAGATTCTACCTAGAAACCTGGAATTGGCTGTACGTCCTACAACGCTGATCGCGTTAATAGTCTTCACCTAGAACTCTACATTTCTAACGAGTGTCCCCGCGATGGTAGATGCGCAGCACGATTCACACGAGACGAGCCAGTATCGCGCGTCGAAGGCAACGGCGCGCAAACTTGGTCTCGCCAGCGAAGAAAGTATGACGCGACCCAGAAAAATATCTGTCGCTGGCCGGCGCGCAAAGCTTTGAAGTTTAATCAAGCTGCGCCGTAGAAAGGAGAAGGGGATCGAAATGGAAGGCGGAGAAAGGCTTGTCGTGTATACCCCCGCGACGCGAATCCTGGCCCTTCGAGCGCGTAACATCGGCGACGCTGCGACGCGATGCTTGCTTATAAAGCGTGCACTGTTTGTAAAAGGGGGCCCATTGTCCGGTGTAATTATACTTGGAGGGAGCAATTTCTGGAATCGCGAGGCAGCAAGTCATTAAACATCACTAATGAGGCCCGATATTAAAATACACCGAGCCTCGCGATAACGAACGACCAACGTTCGCCGTGGTCGATCGGGAATGCGGAGTATGATCGATCAATGGGCTCGCTTGAAGGGATGGGACGCATTCTGAACGGTGAATCTTATTTTAATCAAAGACCGATTGATTCTGGGGACAGTGTAACGATTGTCAAGACAGGGGAGCACAAGCAAATACAAATTCATCCGGAATAAATTCAGCGGAAACTTTGGACATCTCTCGTGGCGAAGATGGCACGCTTGATGCATAGACCGTGGGGTAAGAACGAGCGATACAGCTGCGATAGTCAGCTAAATAAACATAAAGCTCGACTCTCCGAGTCATCCTGTTTACCAATAGTCAATACCAGCTACTCGTCCGCACACTCCTCCACAATGTCCTTCAACCTTTGCACCCTTACGCATCATCCCCTCCACCTCTAGACCGTAAGACATATATACATATATATATATATATATATATATATATATACAAGTCTGTAAGCCGCGGGGGTGTTTCAGTCTCTGTACAACTAACGAACCTCTACTTGTATTAAATATACATATATTCTAAAGGGTTGTCTTTCGGCAATACAATGCCTTCACCTAAACGGTATATTTGTGCGCCGGTGTCTAACACGTATCATGAGAATCTAAGAGAGCACGATCTACGGATTCCAACTCTTCTGCGTCCTCACGTCCAGCCCGTCATACCGCAGAAGCTTAATGTTTCAACCTTAAGACGTAAAGTAAATTTATCGCATCTCTTCGACTTAATTAATGGCACAGTTAAATGACCTCGACTTTTCGAATTAATTAACATCTACTTATGTTCCTCAAAGTTTCTCGACGCTCTGCAGAACTTTGGTAGGTCATTCTATAGAGCGGAATATGCCGGTTTAAGTCATGAATTGTGGTGTGTATATTCGTCGTGAAATATGCTAGCTACTTTCACCAATCGATGATGTATTATTTGCCATTATTTACACTTTCCCGAGATCTGTTTGATAATTTGTAGCCACGAGCGATCTTTAGGAGTCTCCTAAGCCCTGCGCGGTAAGAGTGCGCAAGATTTATGTGCCGAGGTGATAAAATTTACTGCTTTACTGTACGCACTTCTGTGCCCTCTTTTACTCTACAGAAGTGTAATCGAGTGAAATGCTTGGATACGTTACCTATACTTCAGACTGATTGTCCATCCTTCGGGTATGTGCCCCTCTGAAACAGCCATAACATCAAGCACGTTATTAGATGATATTTATCAGTGGCTGGATTATTAAAAATAATGGGCGAACGAATGAGCAGAAATAGGCAAATATTGTACTGCTGCGTTGAGGGAAAGGAGTTTTCGAATCCCGTCACGTCATCGTGAAATTCCTTTTTAGAAACTTGCAGAAAAAGGCAAAGAAAAATTGCAGCCGCTGACTAACGCTCACGTTCTTAAATAGCGAAGAAAAGTGGGAAGCGTGCGTGTCGCAACGAATTTAATGAGACTAACTATGGACGGGACTCTGTGCGTTTCACCGAGACGCTCAATTGCTAATTAAAATACCGAAGAACGGAGCGAAAATAGCCACGGCCATCGCAAGCGGCTAGAAACAAAGACTTTTTCCATCATTTAAAAGCACATAATATTTTTTAACACCTGCAATGCGACTGCAGAAAAAAGCCCTCCTCAGTAATTAACTGCGCAGCTGAAGCTGTACAGATGCACGGTTCGCCTCGCAACATTATAAATACGTGGAAAACAAGATTCCCTTAACTAATCTCCCTAAAAACACGAAATTTTCCTCCGTCGGTCAGTACATTGATTATAATTTGATGTATGCGGATCATTTGCGTAGCATTGCTAATCAAATATGAGTCACTCGTTTGTGTAACCAGTCAATAAGTGGTAATTACTAGCCGTTTGGAATCACGTGCATTTGAATAAAAACTCGATCAAACGACGCTCAAATTTGCCATCGGTTTTTTTTTTGCAATAGTGCCGATGTTGTTTGATCAATGACCGCCACGGTCTCGTAACATTCAGCCGCAAGGTTGCGGTCATTCCCTCTCGCTCTGCCTCTTCCAAGCTCCGCGCGGAATCCAATTAATTAAGGGAAAAACACGCGTGAGAGAATCTTGGTTAGCTGCGACCGCGAATTCACGGTTTCCCTGCTCTAGGCGAGCACATCCGCGGCCGCCACGTGGAAAAATATCCAGAGGAAGAGCGGCCCATTTGCGGCGCGTACAATTAAGCATTGTGACTGAATTATTCGACGAGGATGCCTAGCACCGTTCGTTAACCGTATAATTAGCCGATTGCTAATGGCTCGAGTTCGCATGAGCTATTTCTCTCGCCTCGGAAGCGTATTAATCACTCGCGCGGGGCCTTGGACAGACCGCACACGGGAAATGTAGGGTGAAACGAGTAGAAAAGGGTGGAAAAACCGTGGCGGGAAATTTGGAATGCGAAGGACACGTGTGCGCCTTCGACGCGCCTCTAATAATCATCGTCAGCCAGCTGGAACGAACGTGCCGATGGAGTTGCCCCTTTGAGGAACGCTTCCGCAATTCGACGGCCGATTTACATGACAGAAGTGTAGCCCCCTTTTTTTCGGCGTTTGAGCGTTCACCAACGATCTGGCACTCGTCTCGATGATACTCGTATCCGTTTCACCGCGAAGGTACTCGGCGCACTTGAGGCGGATCGTCGAGGGTATCGTTAGGAATGAAATATGCGTTTGAAACGCGGCTCTACTCTACGGCCAAGCTCGGAGACTCGACGTGAAATGCTGTATCTCGTTCATACGGTGCGTTGCATAACTACAATTACGAGTCGCATGCTTGATAGTGATGTACGCCGAGGCTCGGTGTAACAAATCCTTTCGCTCTGTCGCGATGATCAGCGATAAAGCTCTGCATACATTACATAATGTGTCACAGCGAACAGATATTAATTCTACCGGCGGCGTGCGAGCAAATGAGGATCAATTTCGAAACTGAGACGCGCAGGGCAGCCCGGTGGACACTCGGTAACCTCGAAATTCTCCGTGCAACGAATCGAAGACCGGGGTCTGCTTGCGTGCATGCCATAGTTTTTGCGGGATTGTGACGTGCCGAAAAGGAAGCAGCGATAGTGTCACCGAATCGATATGGGGTACTAGGAAACAGGCGGAAAGCGTTTCTCCGTCAATCGGTGGGTTTAGAATGCAACTGCGTGTATCATTTAAATAACGCCCACTTTTGACTTGCAATAGAGAGAGGGGGGAGAGGAACAAAGAGAGAGAGAGAGAGAGAGAGAGAGAGAGAGAAAAAAAGAGAGGAAGAGAAACAACTCGAAATGTAATCTCCGATCGAACCGAGCCGCTCGCGCAATTCGGAGTGCGGCCGCCTGTAAATAAAGGAACAATCGAGTTTCTGTCACTCCGCCGTGTCATCTCGAGTAAAGCGACTGTCTCGGAACGACAGGATTGGGAATGTTTTAACGTGTGTAACAGCACCGCAACAGTTTCATCCTGCGCGCGAAATACGCCTGAAACTCGGCACCCACCTTGTCGTATACACAGATTTCCGTGACTGGCCAGCGGCTAAACACAGGAAGCACAATAACACTATGTCACATGAACGAATATTCGTAGAAACCACATGAAACAACGATACAATCGCCTCGCGAAACGTCACACTCACTTTGGTCGAGCGGCCATTTTACTACACACGACCCCGAGCGAAGAACATCTTGATCTACGAGAGATGCCAGGGGCTTGAAGTTAATCCACGACAGGCCGCTGGTGAATCTTGCAGTACCAACATTGCAAAATCACCTCAGCGATGTTCCCATCGGAACCGACAGGGGGTTGTGTTCGAAAATTCGACCGGACTTGCCGGCGACGTCCTTCTACGTCACTTTCTTACGTTCAATCGCGAATGATGTCCCGTCATAGGTCTTTAAATATTGCGCCCGATATAAATAAATTGCCATATGTGCTCGTACGTGGGTTGCGTACGTGTATCGATGGTTGGTTAAGTTTCGTATAGTTTTCGGTTCAACAACTTTAGCGTAATGCGATTTTTTAATTAAACCTTGCCATATGGCCATGGTGTACCTCTGATCTGGGATAAATTTATGTAAAAAGGTAGTTTATTATTAGATCGCTGAAATGGCGCCTCGATTGCGAATTTTATCTAACATTAACGAGGTAATTGCTACGTGCTTTTGAATTTCGTACTGTTTTCGTACGCAAACAATATGGTGTAACCGAGAAACATTCATTTTTCAGCGATTAAAGGGCATAAAGGATAACGTAACCGGCCACCTGTACGGTGTTATGTATAATAATACGTTAACAGTATTAACATTTAGCGTGAATTTAGGCAACGACGAAGAAGCCAATATAAATCATACTACGTTACAATTGCATATGCCGGCAGAAATATACCTCTGCGGTATTTTACACGTCGGCGAATGCGAGGAAAAGCTTCCCGATACTTTTCAAGTGAGATTAAGTTTGCTTATAAGCGGAGGAACAGGTGGAGATTATCTTGCTTTCATACGTTGTATTTGAAATTGTTTAGGACATCGACATCACGGACAACCCCTTGTTATTAAAGTACTCCCATCATGATTTAAAGATAGAATCATATTTTTACATCCACCAAAAGCTTGAAGCTGTTAACGATGTCACAGTCATTAACGACGCTGACATTCATAGAGAATTTATGTACATTAGATTAAGGGGAACTATGCCACTAATCGCACAGAGTGGTAATGTGATAGAAGCGTTAGAAGAATTAAGAAAAGATGTAAGTTATCTGTATCTTATCAAGAGCTTTTGAGAGCCACAGCTAACCCTGCGAAATAACAGAGGAATTCGTTTACAGATCGCATCAGGAAAGATAGGGATTCACTTTCCAGCAAAGAACGCTTTCCTCTTCAATCATGAAAATAATTTGAGGGATATATGCTTGAGAAAACTTTTAGACATGTACGACTATTACGAAGGCACTACGATTGTAAAAAAGGGCATTATACGACCTGCAGGAGTTGTGGTACTTTTAAACAATTCTATCGTGCTTTCTATTCTACTTTTTACTCTTCTAGAAAGTATACTCATTTTACTGAATTTAACAGGACGCTGTGAGTGCCAATATACTTTTAAAAATGTCTGCAGATAGGCTTTCCGAAGAACAGATTAGATATGCCCCGGTGCTCCAATACGTAAAACGTAATTTTCCATTACATTATTATGTGTACATAGAAATTAGAGATACTACGTTTTCTGAGTATACTCTTGTAAAACCCTAATGAAAAAATGTTTATAACATAGGACCGTTTGACAGTTTGGAATGTAATTTATCTATCGATACGTTATCTTTCGTCAATCTGAAAATCTATTCAGCAGACTTGTATGGAATATTAGTAGAATCCATGTGTCGAAATATTAAGTTAATAGAAAAGTGTTTTATGGATCAGCTTAAGAATTCCGAGCTGTCTATAAAACTGCCTATACCCATGCATTTCAAACCTCATGGTTTCGGGCATTTGCTTACAGTAGTCTATCCAAAGGATTGTACAGACAGAGAAACAAGTAAGATTCCTTTACTCTGCTCTTTTGCATCGCGTACAATACCGAAACGGTTTTCTACACGAATTTAATCTGTTTCACTTTAGTGCCATACCGTGACGAGTTGCACAGAATTTTAGGATTAGGTATGACTAGACCTCACTTCCGCCATGGGAATGCTGTGAAATTTTATAATGATTCACAAACGAGTGATATACTGATAAATCCTCATGAAGCAATTTCTCAAAACGATGGTACACACTTCGTACTGCACGTTAGAGTAACTCAGTAGTTTTATATATATATATCGTTATCAATTTCTTAATAGATGCAGTAAATACCACTCGGCAAACGGGGATTGTTCAAGGGTTGTATGCGTATCACCATTATATGCAAGATGATTTCGATGACAACGGCTGGGGATGTGCCTACAGGTCTCTGCAAACTATTGTCTCGTGGTACAGGTAATGTTGAATTATTTCGATCGGCCAATTTTGGCGCCCTAGCCCCCAAGGGTAGAATTTCTTCGCAATCGGTGCAAAGCAGTACATCACAACCCTCAGTGGCGCACGCAGAGGGGGGGGGCGGGGGCCCTGGCCCCCCAAAGCAAAAGAGAAACAAGGGAAAAGGGACGGAGTTGTATCAAGCACCTGAAAGAGGGAGCGATACAAAATAAAATTCTGGGTGCGCCACTGACAACCCCGGGTCTCTACCAAGACAAACACGAACAAAAACAATGCGCGCGAACGAAATTTTTGTCTCCAAAATTGGAGAGAAAAAAGCATTTCAACATATTTGATTCTTAAGCGCCCTTGGTTCACGGGCACCCCTGGGCTATAACCCATTTAGCCCATTGGTAAAGGCGGTCCTGCTTCCTCTCTGGCACCTTTCAATCTCTTACTACAGTTGGCGCCTCACCTCTCTCGTTTTATCCAGTTGAAAGGTGCCTAGGAAGTGGTACCTTTTTCCCGAGGTATATGTGACATTAGAAATCTTCCGTTGTTCACAGATTACAAGGCTACACCGAGGTACCTGTACCTTCTCATTGTACAATACAAAAGTGTTTAGTTGATATAGGAGACAAACCATCCAATTTCATTAATAGTAAACAATGGATTGGCTCTACGGAAGTAGGGTTTGTACTAGAGAGCCTCTTACATGTCAGCGTTAAAGTGCTATGCGCATCTACAGGTGAAGAAGTATCAACGTTAGCTACGAGCCTGTTACATCATTTTCAAACTCAGGGTACACCGGTGATGATTGGTATGCAATTTCTTTTTTCAGTGAAACACAATGCATGATTGTTCTTATTAACTTGAGTTTTAAACATGTTCTAGGGGGCGGAGTGTTGGCTCATACAATTTTAGGGGTCAGCTACGACGAGATTAGCGGGGACGCGAAATTCTTAATCTTAGATCCACATTACACAGGTCCGGAACATTTACCCACTATAATAAACAAAGGTTGGTGTGGGTGGAAAACCAAAGCTTTTTGGAAAAAAGATGCATTTTACAACATGTGTCTGCCGCAGAGGCCATTGTGCATTTGATCGTGTTAAATTGTAACTTTAAAAAACATTGTATAGAATCACTTTGGTAGTGTTCAGAAATACTCATGAAATGAAATGTCTGCTGTTACATGCGCAAGATAAAGTTAACATGGATATGCAACTACAAAATATCACATTTCGTCATAATTTATTGCAGCGTAACAGTTGCTATTCAGAATTATGTGCATAATATACATAATTATGATTTTACTGAATTTGTTGTATAGCTAAGACTAGTTGCACAGCGTATGCATTTGTCATAAAATCCTAGGATCAGAATTGAAGAGAAGCATTTTATCTAATATTAGGAACAAATTGAATCTTCATTCCAATTTTCTATGTTGCTATTTTAACGTTGATTATTCTTTACGATCTGTTGAGAATAACGAATTCTTTTATATGGATTTCTAATTTATGTAAAATTAAATGCATTTACGTTCACAATGGCTATTACATTGCCAACTTATCGCAAAACACTAATGTAAGTATATTTAAAAAGCCAGTAACATTCATGGAACCAAGAATGCATTTATTGTGACATCAATGTTATAATGTACTACGTCTCTATACAATTCCCCTGAAGGATTAAAAAGTTTTACAATTAAATATAAGTTCAGGTGTATATTTTGTAAAGTGTAACATATAAATTGGATTTTTTGCATAAATAAATTTTGAAGAATAATTTTGTTGAAAGAAACAAAACTCTTAATTCTCTCGCATCGAATAGTTTTCTTTTCTCTACTTTATACATTTCATAGCCTTTTCATTACGCATACGTAAATGAAATAAAAAATAATTTTATTTCTAATGGTCTATAACAACACAATTGTTTTATTAAACTCTATTAGACTCTACATACTTCCTGCACTCTTTTGTAGAAGTTGCGCGAAACGATTGGTAATTAAAAGAGAAACATCTATGAACCTATCCACGCAATTGTGCAAACATGTTTCCGTCCGACTGTCCAATTTACTTCCTGGTTTATCGACACATTTCTCCCAACAAAAGTCGTTGAATTCGTGAATCTAAAAATGTATGGACAAAAACTGTTATGGGACTTGATTGACATTAAAAACATCGCTTCCGAATGTTCAATAATCTAACTACGCATTCTCAAATGATGCAACTGCTCTTATGACATTGTAAAATCAAGCGCATAAGGCAAATCTACTACAGAATTTTTAATTGAAGGATATTAACCTAGAAACAGTATATAGATATGCACGTAGAAAAAAATAAAGATAACCTCTTTGACGCGTTATAATAAACTCTAAATTGCTTGAAAAGTTTTACGAACTTAACAATATCTATTCGTTTTGGATTTATTTCAAACTGAATACTATCTATTCGTTTTGGATGTATTTTATAACAGATATTTCACCTGGGCTTGAAATTGTGCTTTTTGCTTTTCGGCCAGAAGAAACTCTTGTAGTTCATTGTCCATATCTTTGGATTTATCATCTTGGAAACTGGAGCTATTATTGAACAGGTCGGACATGTTTTATTCTTGTAATTTTCAAGAAATGTGTGCAATATTATTTTTCGAGATTGATAGGGTACTCTTCCCGCACACACGTGGTCAGTATCAGTCGCTATGGCTACTACTACTGATAATCACCGCATTTATTCGTGGACATACACTAAAAAGTCACACAATACAAGCAAACTTATTCATAATACTTCATAGCTACCAACTACGATGAATTATTGGTTACTATATGTTCGCACGAGGAATTTAATATTTCATTACATCGCGAGATACTATAAAATCTCACATATAAATAAGTAAATAAATCTAAAATATAATGTATGCTTTTCCTCTCAAATTAATGAATGCGATGGCGACCGTACGGCACTGTTCGTAAATGGTACTACCTACGAGTAACCTACATACGGCAGATCGTCGACAGTGAAAGTACTACCGACTTTTCTTACTTATTAACATATGAAAAAAAAGTTAGCGTGCACTGATTTCTACGCGTTACAAATTATGATTCTAGATCAGAAGTCGCGTAATCTTCAGGTAACTGATGTATACTTAAAAAAGTGTATAAGTGCAGAATGCAGATGTAATATGAATCTTATTTAAATGCCACAAAATAATAATTTCCTCGCGGGGTTGTAAAAGCCGAAACTTGTCGGAAACCGATACCTATTAAGTGGTAACAATGCTATTCCTTCCTTCCCACAGTTAATTCGCAGTTACACTATAAAATTTGTCTTATTCTCGGTCTTGTTCCTACTTTCAACCAGAGATGGGCAAACAATTATTTGAAATAAAAATTTCGTACACAAATTTTTCAATCTATAATTTTTCAATTTTTAAATCTATACTTAACTGTCTTCAACTTTCTATCGTAGCAGCCAATAACTTGACCGTATTTACCAATCTATATTCAGATTAAACCTTTTTTATTCTTAATCTAGATCTATATATACTGCACAACAGTTTAACTATTCCGCCTACCATGTGATGTATATATTTAAAATTTCGAGCATGATTGGAGATATAATTATATTTATGACACAAATTGCGACATATTTTGGCACTGCTTCACCGGCGCACATTTATTAAATAAGTTTTTACGTACATGCAATACAATTACGCAGTTAGGATCCAAAATTTCTAAAATTTCTCAATGCACGAAGTAACGGTACAAATTTAATTTACATTAATTTATCTTCTACAACCGATATGCATATAGATACATCGCTAAAACCGATAAAAATATCATTGCGTCATCCTGTCATTATCGAACAGTAAGTACATGCAGGAGAGGCATGTTAAAAGGAATAGTACGTGACTCGTGTTTTTAGTTTCATCATATTCATTAATACACCACTCTAGTGGTCGTAACGGACAGAATCGCGCCATTTCTGGCACAAGCCCCGGCGGTTCGCGCGGGTACCCGTAAATGCGCAGTGGTGTGCTGCACACTCGCCGATGCCGTCAATGGATCAACACTGTATCTGTCACGTGGAATTTATCCTGCCACTTGTGGATACGGCCCTGGGTGCCGGCAGACCTGTTAGCCGGCGCGGAACGAAGCGGCGCTGCATTTCAGGATCCGTCGTCAACGGCGACATTGGGTGTCGTGGTTGCGCGAATTCGTCGCGGGCTCTCCAACGATCATTCCCTTGAGGCTTGAGGGAGAGAGAGAAATCGTGGGCGGCGAGGCGCGTAGCCGTATCCTCTCTCGGCCGTGAGTGTTTAGTGCCGTGCACCCGTGGCACGACGCAACATTACGCGGTGGTGTGTGCGCGCGCGCGCCTAATTTATTCGATTTTTCTATGATCGTTGACAATGACCGCGTCCGTGGAGGACTACTACGACGGTTCCCGGACGTTTTCCTGGCTCACGGGCGTCATCCACGTGCCGATCGATCAGGTGAGAATTCCATCTTCCCGTTTCGCTCTCTTAAAGCCGAGCACCCCGCCCCTCTTCCTGTTATTTTCTCGTCCTACCGCCGAAAAGGATGGCGCATCGATCGGGCTCAGTAGATCCTTGTCGTCCTTATTAAATTATCCTTCCTGCGATTCCACTTGCTCGTCTAGATTCGGGCTACGTCGCTTCGTTCTCTTCCCCCCCTCCCCCCCCCCCCCACCGCCCCGGACCATCGTCAAGGTTAAGGTTCAACCTTCGAGCCTCCGGGCACGGTCTCGCGGATCTGAAAACCCTGAACTCCGCGTCGAATTCCTATTCGTATGGGAGCCGTGTGGCGTTAAAGTATGCACGCGGACGGACAATGCGACGGTCGGTTACGCGAATGGTTAACCATTCGTTACAGCGTCCTCCGTATCGCAACTTGTACGGTGTAGGTGCGCCGGTTAGGTATAAATACCGTCATTGAGATCACTTTCGCACAGTCTCTACATTGTTACTCGTACGAGCTGTAGTAGTCCATGGGCAGGATTCTAATGCGCCTCATTCTCACACATGGAAGTTCTATCTGAGCGGCGTGCTTGAGTATTGAACGCTGTCAGTTTAGATGAAATAGTCATAATTTTTCATTGCCGCCGGGTAATTTGTAAGTGACGAATGCCAGCGGTTAGTTGAAATGGTGTGTATGTAATAGGAAGTAGCTTTGCTTTGCTAGGATCTATCTTTGTATCGGCGATGATGGTAACGCTATCGCGATAAGATTATCTCTGTTAAGGGGCAATGACAGCTGCAAGAAATTCGCGAAAGTAGGAGGCGTTCGAGGGCAATGAGAACTATGCACACGCTGGAAATAGGAATGACCGGAGAATGCATCGAGAGGCAATCTACTGCTATATAGACTACATCAGATGCAACAGTTGGGAAAGCTCGAGTGCAGCGTGTCTACTATAGAGTTCCACGCGAGTGGCCGTTGTTTACTATTGCCGCTACCATCGGAGTTGAAATCGTAAACTCTTATTTAAAACGAAAAACAGAAAAGTAGGCATTACGTATAGGCTTTACAAATTGGGTTACGATGGTGCAGAGTTTCACTCAAGTCACAACTACGATACGCTTTTGGTCAGTGCGAGCATTTCGAAAGTGTAATACGCGGGCGTGTATACTAATAGCTTTGAGAAACAGCACGTTTCCTTCCGTAGGTAGGTCTGCTAATGGATTCGCGCGTAAGGCCCAATCTGACCAGATCCCGTCTTAAGTGCGACTGAATGTTAAAAAGTCTTCATACAAGCAGGGACTTTTCCTCTTTTTACTGCTGCTGAATAGTCACTATCGATCCGGTGGATCTAGTGGTAGAATGTGAACGTTTAATATTACAACACACGCAGAGGAGAAACTGATTTAAATTCTACTAAGAAGTTTACCCTTTACGAAGAATAATGAAATAGTCGCTGTTAAAATTTTGTTTACCGGTACTGATGCTTGGGAAACGTGATTTTATTGGTTTCAGAAAGAAAGGTTTGCGCAATGCGATTATTCGAGCACGCAAAGTTCTGCGAAGGAATATATTACAAAGGAATTGTTAAAATTAATATGTCGCGTTTACTCGTAACTGGCCGAGGTGTGAGAGCATACTTTTTTGTCGGTTACACATGGTAGTGAATGCACCCTGAAAATTGGCGCGCGGTAACCTTGCAACTGGTTCAACTTTGTAGCGTTTTATGGGCTTGAAACTTTTCCACATAAGTGGTATTTTTAGCATAATCGTTTCGCTTGACTCTTTCAATCACATACTGTGAAAGAGAGCACTGCGATGAGTAAGAGTTCGAACGGTTCGCTGCGATAGTTGGCGATAACGACAATATTAAGGTTCACCCATAAGCCTTATCTGTTTTCGTACGCTACGTACCATACGATTATTAATACTGTTTCAAACTCATTTGTGCAAATATAAAAGTGAAATTACAGTTTCTGCTTAAAAAGCAGAATCGATTAAATACATATGTACATGTTAATTGGTCATTAGTATCCTTACCCTGTGTCATTCTGTTTACCCTTTTTATCGTAACTTCCCGATATCACGTGTGCGCGTCAGCGTAAGTTAGATACATTATTGAAAGTTGTTTTCATACGGAGCAACAAGCCGTGTCTGGATTTGTAACGTAACCGCGTAGCGTAACACCGTAACGTAACATTGTGGACGGTATTCGCAATTTCGTAGCGTAACAAAATTTGAATACAATGTTACGTTACGAGCTTGTTCTAGGGGTGTTCGATTCCGATTCGATTCTTTAGAAAATCGATTTTTTGCTCATTTACAGTTAGTAAAATAAGTATTTCGACACTTTTTAAAATCGCATAACTTTTTTAGAATTAGTCCATTCGACACGAGTTTTTTTTGAGAAGCTAGAAGGATTAGTTTGCTAAGTGACGTGTTTCGTCATTTTGAAAGAAAATGTATTTGGTCGGAATAGCAAAGAAAATAGTAAAGGTCGTTTTTGCAACTTTTTTTCTGAGCCTGTAATGAACGTTCAAAAAACCCCGTTTGTAGATTGAAGTATGTTATGTACATGAATAAAATTTCATGAAAATCGGTTAACGTTGCTCTGAGCTATAAACGGTTAAAGATCGTAGAATAAGGTCGAAAATCGCGAAATTCCCGAAATCAGCGGGCGCGTAAAGCGTGGTGGCTGACTGATATGAGTTTGGAGATTTGAAGCCAGAAACTTGCGGATGCCCGTCAATCCCGATTCTGTTCTAAAACATAATTTTTTTGCTAGGAAGAGTGTGCTTTCGAGAGCATCTGTTTGGTGTGTGGGGACTCCCGTGAACACCTCGACTCACATTGTTTCGCTACCATGCTTTACGCGTCCCCGCACTAATCTAGCCCCAACCAATTCTAATACCCGGGACAAATTGGAAAGTGGAATGCATTGTGTCGGAATAAGTCAACAGAAGTTTTTCGCAAATATCTCGTACGCGAAGGTAAAAATTGGTGAGCTATCCCTAAAGTAAATAATTACCCATTATTTACCTTCATACTTAAATAACAATAGGCCAATGATTCGAACGGTTCAGGTGTTATACCCCTGATTTTTAATTGTATGTCATCACAGAAGAGAATATCCTCCCGTAACTGTGAAACCTTTATAATATAAATATCTATTCCCTCTTGGAAAGCTACTTGAACAAAAGTTGTAACCCCCTGTAATCGGCTTAACGTTCTTCCTGTAATTCGTGAATCATAGATTCGCGCGGCAGACATCGAGGTGCGATTGGAGTTTAAAGTGTTTTCATTACAATGTGAATTATTGCGAATTTTTTGAGGACATTACAGTTATCGTACGCGAAACCCCTGGCAATTTTTCTGAATTATAATCGAGTGTCCCGCGTGTGGGTAATTAGGAGGACCAGCCGTAAGGATCATGCGAAATAACGGATCACGCGATCGGTCGAATTGCGAATTCGTTGCATAAACCGAGCAGACCTTTTAAAAAGGTACACGCTATGTATAGTTCGTGTTATATACTTAGCTACGAGTAGAGAGATCATTGGCCTCTGGGGGCCGACAGTCGTGTCAAACCATTCGTTCATCTTGAACCCTCCTGACGAAATAAATCGGCATTGGTACGATATTGTTTTGACATCACACGCGACTTAATTATAATTTATAGCTTCTTTTGATAAGCCATCAGCTTTTTAAACGATTTTATTCAGCTTCGATTCTCTCTTCCTTGTATGTTTGTTTGTTTGTTTCTACGTTCGTTCGGTTCAAATCTAGAAACTCCATTTTAACCCACTTCCAACTATCGAATAGACTTGAAACTTTGTAGGTGTGTGTAGTTATGATGATAAAACAAAATTATGAAAAAAAATCCTCGGGGGTGAAAAAATTGCCCAGTTACCAATAATTATTATTATTATTAAACGATTTTATTCAGCTTCGATCCTTGTACTATAAGAGAAGAATTATTTTTTGTTTTTAGAGCAATTGTAATAAAATCGTTTAACATAAAATTTGTTTTTATACCTATATTTTTTTCTTGAGTAGGAATAAATATGATTGGGATACAAATCGTTCAGCTCGATTCGAGTGAAACAATTTAATCGTGTTGACGACACAGACGAGGCTTCACTGTTTAGCAATTTCTGCACATTTATTCCTATGTATCAACGCATAGATACTCCCGAGGATACAATAGCGTTGCATTAAGGTAACGCTGCGATAATAGGCCACAAATGGTAGGAAAACTTTGGAGGCGATTTTAACGAAATTTATTCGCCACGGAGGTCCTTCGAACGTGGGCGCTGAAGAGATCTGGAGAGGTGAGGGTGATACACTTACACTATTCACCTGATTATACAAACATTACAGTCATGCAACTTTACAAGAATCATACCAAATTATGTCAATCAACTCTTCATACATGTTGGTCCATGTCGTACGTATGTATGTATGGTTATGATTAAAGAATTGCATGCACAGCTACACTTGGAAATTCTGATAACAGAGATAGGTAGTTTCCTCGTAGGCGACGCTGAACAAAAAAAAACTTTGAAAAGGGGACGGTGAGTGAAAAAAAAGGCGGGGAAACTATGGAATAACGAATACAAATTTAGTCGAATGAAAATTTATTCATTATTCTCGAATAACTTGATTTTATTCCAAATTTTTACTCGAAGATTATTCGAAAATTTCCAACGAATAATTCCCAACCCTGTCTGCAGGGCCATTGCGAAGTTTCTTCCTATTTTCTTTTATACACATCCGCTGACGAGAGGACCTTTTCGCAATGTTCAGACATAGTCGCGTCGCGTGTACAGAGCTCCTGTCATACAGCCCCTCTTCTCGTTATACATCTAATTGGATTACTAATTAATACAAAAAAGGAGGTAACTGCTCGAGGCTTGTGTTTGTTTTTCGCAGAAGAATGTGGGTACCGTTGCGTCGTTGAAACAACTGTTATAGCAGCCATAGAATGCAGTGCAACATTTTAATACTTTATTCGTAGGCAGCTACGTACAATTAAATACCGTTAGCTGCACACCCATTGCCGTTATTGTAACTTCTTCCTCGGATTTCAATGAAGCCGTAAATGATACCCATGGCTGCAAAAATAGTTGCAATAAGGGCACCGCCAATTTCTATTTCCATAACATGCAATCAAAGTGGAGCGCGTAACCCAAAAGACGAGAAGGAGGACGTTACAGTTACGGCTCATTTTTGTTCGTAGAAATCAGTGGCGAACGATGGCAAATCGAACTCGGTGCTTCCTACACACGCAATCTAGATACAAATTATAATATCGTCCTTCGAGCGTAGTTTCGCAACGGCGAGCAATGCGGGCAACTGGAAACTGAGACAAAGTGAACGGAAATTAGAGAACCAATTTGCATGGCATTCGCGAGGCTCCTGATCCCCGACTCCGGATTTTGTCTTTCTACGCGTGGTTCCGGAACGTCAGCGAATGCAAACACACGTGGGCATCGTTTTCTTTGATGCTTTCGTTTAAGCACGATGCCAAATTCTTGTAAGAATTCTCCAGATTCTTTGGAATTTCGAAAGAAGGATCCCTCGTGGACGCTCGGTCGCTTTCTATATTATCAATTTAATTTGAAAATGCTCTACTATTTATAGGTACGTTGCTCCAGAAGAAAGAGAATTTTCATATGACTGTTCTGTGTCTCGCAAAGCATATGCATTGAATAAACATGTAAACAGAAAGTGTTTCATACCAAGTATGCCATTTACCTTTTCTATGCGCTTACTTCGTTCACCATGGAATTCCTGCGACGTTGTATACCTACATAGAACCGCCAATGGCGAGTACATAACGTTTATGCTCGTGGCTGGTGAAATGTGATAACGCGACCAGCGAAAAAATTACTCGCATGATTGATCCTGCAATCGCGTGCATATTTTCTTTCCTCCTCGTTAGAGTGCTTTCACGATTAACTGATTACCGAGCGGGGACCGTGCACATTATCACGCCGTCAGAGCGCTTTTTAACATAATCTTCGGTGACGTTTCTAAGTTTCCACGCGTGTCCGTGCGCAATCGCAGTCCACTTAAAATAATTGCAGGTTCATCTGCCCGAATAATTGATACGCTGTGAAACACTCGTGTTTGACACACTATTCAATTATACAGAACATTACCGGACAGAGATAACATAATTGCACCTCGTACAGCACAAAAAAAAAGGAGGTAACGAGAATGCCCCGCATCAAATGAATCGTTTTCTTCACGAACATGTACATTAATAAACACGTAACGTAACAGGAGACAAGTAATCGACTCGTTTCCACGTGACCGATCCCTCGCTCGATAAACATGTGTCTCCTATTCCACGCGAGAATGACCTTTATCGTAATCAATCGATCAGTCGATAGATTCGTATTCGCTTTCGTAAGCTTCAATCGATTGCGATAGTAATTGAATCAAAGCAGTCAACATTTGGTAAATGTATGTACGTTTTAATGATAGCGTACGGTTAGCGGGCTCGTTATCCAATCGTAATAATGGCGTGGCAGAAATAGATTTTAATTAACCGATCAGACGTACTTATTAACAACCTCATCACGGTGACATACTTGTATGGACGCATGTAATTGTTTCCCTTTCTGCATTGTAAATCAGTCGTAAATGATATTCGCGCGGCCAGTATGGAGTTCGCCGAAAATAAACCTTGCACCAAGGTCTTCAAGTGGTCACCTCACCTCAACTTTACAGTTTTACGCCGCGTGAAATAATAAGCTACTTTCTATGTCGTCCCTTCAACTAGGGTAAATCCGGGAGACGCGGTCGAGCTGGAGAGTTGGTCGAGTGCCTATATTCAGACCTACATCTAGGTATATGTAAAACTGTGTTAAGGTTCCGAATAATGAATTCTCTAAGAATCAACTGTTTCTACCAACTCTCCGACCCAGCCGCGACTCCCGGATTTAGCCCAAGTAATGTTACTTCTCCCGCATTTATTTTACTCCACGTAAACTGACGCGTGTTTCATTAAACTACGCGCTTCAATGGACCCCGCTTTACCATAATATCGAAACGTCAGCGTGCTATTTATTAATAAGCCAGCCGTGCCACCCTTTCCTTTTTTCATTTCTGCGATCTCGCTGAGATAAGCAGCCTCAAAGCTGCCGTTATAAATATCGTTCCTCCGGAGGCGCGTTTTATGTGCTCAGAACGAATTTATTGTTAGTGTAACGCGTCGTCACGCCATTGGTTAATCGAAGGATTACAGTTCGTCATTCGAATTGGTGGCGTGATTTCTCGGAACGTGAAGAATTAGATATAGAGGAATGAGATTACCATCGCGAATTTATAACACGAGACCATATATTGGGCTAACAGATTAGAACATCCACGAGTCACGTAATCCATTTGGTTAGTGATAAATATTATCAGTTCCCTTATAAGCACTTGGATCAACATCCGCTGTGGCGCACGAAAATCTTCGAAATTCCTCGCTGCTAATTCCACCAATGTTAACATTGCAACGGATCTAGTACAAACCCCACTTGTAACGTTCATCGACGCATCGAAACTAGGTACATACTCGTACAGAAAACAAATCCATGAAAAGTGCACACGCAGCACTTTTCCATCTTCCGCAGTCCCTCCTATTCAACCCGCCCGCGAATCGGTTTTCTCTCGCGTCGCGAATTTCGTAAATGCGAGCGTTTCGCAAAGGTATGTTTGGACAGTCACTAAAAACCCTTAAATTTTAGGCATGTGTATATTTATTGAACAACCTAGTTTACATCAATTTATCCAATGAATTTTTATCTGTCTTTTAATAGCACCATAACGTCAAAAATATCATGAATTGCGAATTTGGAAAACGTTCAATACTTTATCCTTTGCCAACGTCTTATTACTAGTAGCCTCTTTAGCAGAAATGCAAATGTTACATAATCTCTATGATGATTAAATATTAAGTACGTTCGTCCACGGGGCCTCCATAGCGCCACTCAATACTGCTCCTGGTCTGCATCTTGGACGCTCCTCCTGAATCTGAAGCCACCGTTCAGACCGAAGCTCGGCGACGCTCCACCGCCGCGGCCGCGCTCGACCTGGCCGTATCCCCTGATGAAGCCCCTGTTGTTATTAAAGTTTCGCTCGGCTTGGAAACCGACATGCGGTTGAGGAGGCTGTCCCGGTCGGATGTTGAGCCCTCCGTAGGCGTTCGCGTTCGCGCCGTTCCTCTCGAACACACGCTGGTGGTAGTCGACGTCCAACGATGGTCGACGATCAGGACCGCTCAGGGGTTTCTCTCCACGGATGACGAGGGATCCCTGGGGATCGGTCTCGCGACGGAAACGGACTGGGTTCTACGAAAGACAAAATCGATTAAATGAGAAGAGCGGCAGAAATGTGGTGTCCGAGGCTTCCGCTAAATTGCTACTGCAGCAGACTTTTGGATGCGAACTTCATTTCGAAGAACGTCGGCACGTCTTCGGTCGTCTAATGAAAGTAGCGTTGCGGAAATGTTTGAATAATCTCCTAGAAAGGCTACACTCTGGAAGCCTGAAGTAGTAGCATTACTAATTGTAAGTTGGGAAGCAGTAGTTTCTTGCTGGGAGGGCCTTGCAATTACTTCGGCGACAATTTAATTACGGATAAGAGCGGAGAATTGCTGCTAAGTTAGACATTTTTGATAGGTTTCTAGCGCGTTATAGATGGGGCACTCTGCGTGGATCGTCACGAGACGAAGCTAACGATGGGCAATCTATCTCAATTGGCTCGCTAGGGATGTTATCGGTATTAAGTGAACAAGTTCAAAATTGAAATGTCTAGTGACCTGTCCTAGATAGCAATTACAGAATATCTTCGCAGAACTAGATGAAGTAAGGTGGAATCAGAGACAGCAGTTTTAATTGGCTACTTAAATTAATGATGATCCCCGTAAACTTCCCATGAAGAGGACAACCGAGAAATAGTGATTATTGCGATTGTATACTCACATAGGACTCCAGTAATGTCTCTGGTTCGACTTGGCCAGCGGAAAGTGCCACTGCACCGAAAAGGGCCAATGCCAGAGCGATGAACTTCATGGTCGATGTTGCTGGTTTGCTTTGAGTCGCTTGCCACAAGATTTCTCAATGCTCTTCAGAGAAGCTGAGCGAAGTGTGTGATGTGTTCGGCAGGAGCCTGGCCTTATATACGAAATTAACCCGTGAAGCTTTTTCCCTGTTTCCCTTGTCGCAATTCTGACGGGGCTTCACCGTCGGTTTCTTATCCGGTTTTATCTCCTCTACACGCTGGATCCTACATCGGGTCTGCGGGGAAGCACGCATCTCGGGTCACCGAGGGTCATTAATGCGAGCCGCGCAGCGCGCACGTTCGATTCTATTCAAATTTCCGATGAGTTCGATTAAATTTCAGAGAAGAGCTTGAGGCTGAAGGTGAAGATTAAAGAAAGATTCTTGTAAAGAATTTTTGTACATATACCTCATCTTATTCTCTTAGTAAAGCACGATACAAATGGAATGGAAGCACCTTTCAGTTGCAAATGTTATAATTAGATCTTTTGTGAACGGCTGCAAGCCTGAATGGCATTTGATTGCATAAGACACTAAATTAGGAGGACACGTGGATCGCATGTGTAAAGAATGCATTCCGGCCGTCGCTGCATACTGCGAAACCATTTTCTTACGATTAATCATAATCTCGCTCCTGCTAGTATTATGAACTCCATCCTGCTATTTCAATAATTTTACAAATGGGAAACGCTAAGGGACTTCGTACGAAGTAGGGCTGGGACTATTCGAATATTTTACAAGTATTCGAATGCTACGAATAAACTTCGAATATTTGAGTATTCGAATGCTACGGATAAACTTCGAATATTTGAGTATTCGAATGTTATTATTCGAATACGGAGGTATTAGCTTACAAGATTTCACACTGACAAATGAACCTAAAGAATTTGATTTATAATTCTCAGCATACTATTCGAATACTTAAATATTCGAATAGTATTCGAATGCTTGGTTATTCGAATTATATTCGTCAAATAATTGAGCAACTGAAGTATTCGAATATTCGAATACCGAAAAATTCGACAAATGGTCCCAGCCCTAGTACGAAGTACTGATTGGTGCAAAGTCTGAGCATCCTTTATTTTTTTTTTTTTAAAAAGGGCATATTGTATTCAATGAATTCAATGGTTCGTGAATGCCAAGGAACAATGGAGGCGATACAACGTGCATTTCCTTTCATATTCGTCCTTCGTAGGTCTGTCATCTTTTGTGAACAGGGAAGCCCCGTGGATACAGAAATCGCCAATCGGAATTTCCATATTCCTCAATCGCCGTATTTACACTTTTTTATTTATCTTTTCGCAAAGCGTGACATGTGTTGTGCAACTGTCTGACAATCGTGCCGCGTTGAGCGACGGAGATAACAATTAATCATCTCGACGCGAGTGCATCCCCCGTACAAATAGCGTTCGTCATTCGCGGTTATTAAACGCGGTCTTCCCCGCGCAACTGGCTCGCGAGAAAGAACGAGCAAACTCGCGATAATGGAGCGCAACTGTGTTCTCGACTTTCCACAATTTGTCATTCTACCACTGAAGCCATAGATGGAAGTCGCTCGAGGAGTTGGGTACGTTGATTGCCATTGACTTACGGCGTTTAATGAGCCTCCTTTTTCTATACCGACTGATTGAAAGTACCTCCGTTTTATGTGTCGTAACATTGTTTCGAGAAATTGCTCCAGGAATTCTATTATCGTCGTTGCAAGTTATATTTGAGCGCTCGATGATGTTAAAAAAATGGATCCTCTCAACGCGAATTTCAGTGTCGAATTTTTCATCCATAACATTCGGTGCTGCAGAGTCTAGCTGCCATAAAGAAACAACTATAAACCGTATGACCATTCGGCTGCACCGAAGTGTATTCGCATGGCAGCTTTATTGTCTCCAATTACTATTCGCAAGCTCGATGGCCACGACATTTAATAAGGCTAACGGATCTTACCGTGCTAAGTGTTACGCGTAATAAATCACTTTTTAAAAAAATATTCTTGCGCGAGTCCCTCCCTCGTGCCACCCTTCTAATCGTTAGTGTGCTCGTGCTAAGTAATTAGAGGATGTTCAAGCGATTTCAACTATCATACAGGATTATGCAGGAAGAATGGGAGAATTAATTGTAAAATGATAATCGCTTATTCCATACTTTATATTAGACAGAATTATAACAAACTAGCTTTACTACTCTGCTTCGCCCGAAATTTAGATTTTGATTTTAAAAAAAGAAAATTTTTTAATTTATTTATTTTTTGTGAAAATACTTACATTCATCTGGATTAGCTGGGCATTCTGAGCTGGGGCACATCCCGCGACCCCAGAGTTTAGCGTTCGAAAGTTTTTAAGCGACAGACAAACACAAACAATTTCTGCTTTATATATTAAGTTACGTTTCTCTTTCTTTGTACAGGTGAATTTCCTGCTTACACAGTTCACGGCGCTGATATTGGCTGGATGTTTAAGATCGTATCTTAGCCCTGTCGCTGTGACAGCAGCCACCAGACATGTGTTTGGCCTTGTTATTGGACTTAGTCTTGGGTATTTCTGCTTTGGCAGGTGAGTACTCAACTTACACCAACCAACATTCATTAAGGATGTATCGGACGTACAATATCAGACAAAAGTATATGAAGTTTGAAATACTTGAATATCTACGCTTTACGCATAGTAAATCAAGATGTAAGAAATTCGAACGACAGTTGGAGGTTTATTTTTAATCGTAGGAAGGTATTTTTCACTTTACAAATGCTTTCTCAAGCATTATTTGCTAAAGTTTCGCCAGTGACAATGCCCAGAATTCACAATTTTCTCAAATTATAATTTATTTCTTTAAAACGGTGTAGAGAAAACAATTGAAACTCGGCAGATATTTTCATCTACCCATATACTGCATGTACAAAAAAATTGAAAACATTGGTACTATTTCTTCAACATTTTTTCAGATGGTTTATTCGTCAAGATCGTCTCTTTCCATAAGAGTACGTGTAAAATCAGTGAAAATTAAAGTCGTTATAACTCAGTACCGTAAAATGGGGGAACATTGGCAGGTTTTTGATACATTTTGTTATATAATATAAAAATTAAAATGTTTACAGTTGCTTTAAGTGTCCTATTATAACATTGCATGTTTCGTGCTTGTACTACAAATTAAAATGCATAAAATTTTTGTCATTTTCTTCTTTAATACATGTTAAATACCAGCCGATACGGGGTAATATTAGCACATCATGTAGATAACATTAACGGGTTAAGCTTTACTAATCTGAGGTCAGTAAACTTAAATTTGTTTATTTTATTTTATTTTTTACATCTTAACTAAAATCAATTCGTAACGTAGGCACATCATATAAATAGCATTAACAGGTTAAGTTTTACTAATCTGACGTAAAACAACGTAATTTCGGCGTATGCCACTGTTGTCCCTGTCTGCCAATGTTCCCCCATTTTACGGTAACCGTTTAGTGAATTCGTTTAAAATTTTTGGAGCACACCAGGAAGATTAAAAAGAACAATCTCACAAATTTTCATCAACTTGGAACTATTTTGAAAAAAGGTCCAATACATCCTTAATTAACGAGAGAGAGAGTGTACTTTTTCAGAGAGTCGTTCTACAATCAGACGAAGAGTCTGCAAGATGCCTGGGTACAATGGAATTTCTTTGAAGTCCAGCAAAGTACAATATATTTTAACTCTGTTTCATGACTTCCGAGTGGAATTAGCTTCGTTGAAATTAATTGTTTGAAATCGTTGACGCTACCGTTCCCTTCTAAATTTGTTTGAAATAGTATTTTGTTTAAATAAATAATAAATATTTTTAAAAAAACGTGCAGAATATGACGTTCGAAACAATTTCAAGGAAATTCGATTGTATCGATTGCGCACTAAGTTAATCATTTGCAATAAGATTAGTCCAGACATTCTGGTAGATTCCGTAAAGTCCGGCAGCCATTTGTGGCATTGCTCCCATAATATGCTAATCATTTGAGAATTTTGCTTTAAACAATCGTATCTTTTCAGGCAGGCGATACACCTTGTAGGCCTTCCCGCATTATGTTACCTTGCAATGCGCACACAGAATCCTCGCAATATGCAGAGGCAAGTAACACACGCCATTCTAAGTCCTTTTCTCGAGTTACCATAGATACTGTGATTGCATTAACAGTTGAAAACATCGCGGAATTAAAAAGCTTCATAGACCGTAGATGATAGAATAGAGAAACTCATTTGTTTCCCAAGTAGCGACACGTCTCTATTCGCTCGATGCGTATTGATGTAATTCAATAGAGCTTAAAATATTCGAAATTCTGAATCCACTCGGATTCTATGCAAAAAATATGCGTCCGCGCAACTATAAAACGTCAAAAAGACCACACAGTGCACAGATTCTAAAAATAGGAATTTGTCAATGTCCACTTGGCGATACAGAGGGTGGGACATTGAGCATTATCAAGGTGTGAAGTTAGGAGTCTCATCTTGCACGCTGTCCGTACGTGTGCGCGAATACAACTCCGTTGCACAGTGCTTCGCGTACATAGTTCTAAAATAATCCCTCGTTAGGAATGGTCGCGTATTACATAGATTAAATCTGACGGGATCACGCGACTCGCGAATAAAGTACTCTCGACGAAGATGGATTCTAGGCAGAGTAAGGAGCCGCTCGGGTTCCGACGCGCGGGAGAGGCAACGACGTAATGATCCGTGCGCTATGAATCACCCGTAAACATGCGAGATATTAAAGGCCGAAGCCTTTCCGCGTTCATCCGCGATGCGCATCACGGTCAATGATCATTCCTTGAACTTACTAACCGATCTCGGTGACACCGTTTCAGGCTTGTGCTGGCGATCGCGCTGTTCTACTTGTCATGCGTGCACTACCATCGACAGATGTACAATTACGGCTCGTACACTCTCGATATCACCGGTAAGTAATACGCCAGACTCCTACGCGCCAGCGTAACGCGAGAATTCGGTTTCGCTTTCCACGCGGCAAGTATCGAGTGCCGACAGCGAGCGAGCGGTACATTTGATCCGACCAGCGATTTGCGACCATGTCTGCAGATGTATAATCATTGAAACAGGGGAACAACAATGGTGACGCATACGCGGTGGTTACCGATTTAGTGAGACAGCCACTCCGTACTTATTTTTCCATGCCCCGCCCACTTCCTTATTTCTGTTCCACTTGCGCGCTTTCTAGGTAGGTATGTACGTGCATGGTCAGCGGAATTGGTATGCGAGCAACGTGGGAACGTAAACACATTAGCCTCACTTAGGGTCATATGGAGTGTCTGTCTCACTTCTCATTCACTCCCCTTCCCATTCATCCCATTGACGAATGCAGGGTACCTTATAGTGGAGCGCCATGGATGGCTCTGTCGATGAGCCCCACTGCCTCGATCTAACTACCGATTTTACCACTTCGTTGTTATATCCTTGGTGCGTTCTGCACAGAGAGGGAAAGACTCGGTGGAAATTGCGCAGTAAAATCGGCATCCCCATATTCCCCCTGCGGGGAAGCAGCGACGAAACTAGGCGGGGGGAGCGTCAAATAAACAGGTTTATTTTATCTTTTTTACGGAAATCGGTCTCCTAAGGTGGGCAATACAAGGGGCTAAAATGTTGGCGCCCCCGTACCCAACAGAATCCTTGCTCCGGGCGCTTACGACCTAGTTTCGTCCCTGCGGAGAATAGCGAAATCTCTTTCCCTGCTGTAAATCGCGATAAAAGCTTCTCGGCGAAAGTGAACGAAATGACCGTTCACTTGCTAAATTGCGACGAATTACAGGGCCACTGATGGTGATAACGCAAAAAGTAACCAGCCTCGCGTTCAGCACACACGACGGTTTAACGAGACTCGAAGAGGAGCTCACGCCAACGCAACGTCATCAAGCCGTGAAGTGAGTTTGACGTCTTCTTCAACCGGCCATTTATCCCGGCTCGCAGCACACTGTGTATAATTATATAATGCACAACGGCGAGATCGTGAACGGCCACGTCGTCCATTCGTCGTATCATACGCGACTTTCATTCATGATCAAGAATCGCGCGTCGCCGGTCTACGCGCCGCGGCTCAACGACCGTTCGCCGTTCCATTTTCGTTCGTACGCCTCGATAAACTACCCATTACGCATGATCCATTTTAGGAAGATGCCAACCCCTGTGGAGTACTTCAGCTACATCTTCCATTTTCAAGCACTGATGGCTGGCCCGGTGATATTGTATCGCGATTACATGGACTTCATCGAGGGCCGTGACTCGCGCGAAAGGAAAGCACTGACGGTAAACACTATTATGGTTTGGGCACACATATCAGCCCCGCGTCCGCACTGTTCCGCCGTGGCAGTGGTAAGAAGAAGAGGGGTGCAGAGGATCTCTTCTTGAAATGGAACTGATAAGTGTGCTCAGACCTTTACCATTGCTTCCCGCCCTCGTGCACTACGATCTCGAAGAAGGATGTATCGGACGTACAATATTAGACAAAAGTATATGAAATTTTAAATGCCAGAATATCTACGTCTTACGCATAGTAAATCTAGGTGTAAGAAACTTGAACCACAGCTGGAGTCTTATATTTACTCCTAGGAAGGTATCTTACACTTTGCAAATGCTTTCTGAAGCATTATTTGCTAAACTTTTGGTAGTGAAATTGCCCTGAATTCACAATTTTCTCAAGTTGTAATTTATTTTTTTAAAGCGGTGTAGTGAAAATAATCGAGACTCGGCAGATATTTTCATCTACCCATACAGTAAATGTGAAAAAAGATTGAAAACATTGGTACCACTTCTTCAACATTTTTTCAGCTGTTTTATCTATCAAGATCGTCTCTTTCCATAAGAGTACACGTAAAATCAGTGAAAATTAAAATCTTACAATTTTTCATTAACATGGTACTATTTTGAAGATAGGTCCAATACATCCTTAAGAACATCCTTCTTGACCGTTTCCACTCTCTCCTGTATTGCTTGCTTTCGAACCTTAGACATAAAACCAGAGCGACCAAAGGGAGCGTAAATTCTGTTCGCAGGGCAAAGACGAAGGCTCCGAGTGCAGCAATGGCAAAGCCCTGGAACCATCCCCGTCGCGGGTCGTGATGAAGAAGGTTGTGACGAGCTTACTGTGCGCCGCTATGTTCGTGGCTTTCATTCCAATGTACTCGATCCAGAAGCTGAAAGGTTCGTTCCACTCGCTGTTTTGTATTCCCGCTGGCGTTAACATTCCATTTCCGGCGAGACCGCTGTTTCACTTGCAGACGACGATTTCTTGGAGAACACCACGATTTTCCACAAGATGTGGTACCTGATGATAGTGACCATGCTGGTCCGCTTCAAGTACTACCACGCGTGGATCTTCGCCGACGCTATTTGCAATAACTCCGGGCTGGGCTTCAACGGGTACGACGAAAACGGCGAGGCTAACTGGAACCTATATTCCAACGTGAACGTCGTTGGTTTCGAGGTAGCTCTTCTAAATATTAACGAACGCGTGTCCGACTCGGGCGCGGCAGAAACGGGCGACTTTAGTAGATGCTTCGTTAGCGCGCAACCCATGACGACATCGCTTAAACTTCATTGATTGAGGCTCATCACGGGAGTCAGAATGTACAACTCTTTCTGTGCTTCTGATCGTAGATCAAGGCCACGGCAACGTCATATCGATAAAAACATCTCGTTTAAAAAATCTGATGAAAACGACCGTGAAATCTCGTAATGTGTAGCCTTGAAGAACGTGCCGCGTCAGGCTTGAGATACATCCGTGTGTAACACTTTCTTTTTTATACACCTTCTTGCGTCATCAAGAACAACGGCAATGTGTAGTGTGACCGCGCGAAGGTGGACAGGAATGCATACTTGATTGTCAGGTTCACGGACTTATTCCCGTTTCCAGATGTCTCTTAGCTTGAGGGACAGCATCGCGAACTGGAACAAGGGAACCAATACGTGGCTCAGGTCGATCGTGTACGAAAGAGCCAAGCAGAATAAACTGGTATTCACGTACGCGCTTTCCGCGCTATGGCACGGCTTCTATCCGGGCTACTATCTGACCTTTGCCAACGGGGCCTTCTTCACCATGGTGTCACGCGTCGTAAGTGAAACTGTAACAGCACCGCCGCCTCCTCGCGGCATGTGGTAAACAAAAACTGACTTTCCTATTACGACAGGGTCGTCGTACCATTCGACCGCATTTCTTGGAGTCGAAAAACAAAAAGTTCCTTTACGATGCGCTTACGTTCGTCGCGACTCGAATCTTAATGGCCTACATAACATTCAGCTTTATACTCTTGGAGTTCATGCCAAGCATCAGAGTGTACCTGTGAGTAACGATGATGATGCATTATTTATAGGCCGACTGGCGGGCTCGTGCGTCCGCGACAACTCGGAACAGTCGATGCGCAATCATTTCTCATGTTCCAGGTATTTCTATCTGATCCCGCATTTGGTGGGTCTAGCTATAATAGTCCTCGCACCGCGTCTTCCGAGGATCCCCGCGCACAAGCAGCCCGCCGACAAGGAGTCATCGAACACTTCTCAGGAATTAATAAACGGCACCGTGCGGAAATCGATGTAAAAAGGAATTTCCACGCGGTCAGAGACAAGACGGCCACGAGAGATCCATATTTTTTATGAATGTTTTGAATATGCATATAAATATTATGTATATATTATATATATATAGGCACGCGCGCACATATACATATGCATATTTATTGTTACATGGCGTGTTGCTGGTACAAATTCTATGTCGAGCGTGTAAAAAAGTATGTTTTTTTTTATATATATACAACGTGAGTGAGTATTACGCATATTTATGACTGTCTCGTGCGTATGTTGATGATGACGGGGTTGACGGTTCGCCAACGATCCGACTATATCGGTCAATATTGCAGATTTTTATTGTTCGCGCGATTATATATGTATACATATATATACATATATATATGGTAATTTTCTCCAGTGTTTCTCGCGTTACTTTTTCCCCACTCTTACCTTCGCGACTTTGTCATAAGATTGATGAATAGATTGTAATAGGACTTGTTACGGTTCTTACTGCTAAGAGTTCACGAGGAATTTTACAGTTTTATACTTTTACTATCCGCGACGATATATCATTATTAATTTTAAATAAATCAGATTATTTATTTATGAAATGTTAACCCTTGGGCGTTTCATTCATCTCGATATATTCGAAATCCGGTTGCAGGAGAATTATACGATGGAAAGAGCTGGAAACAATGCTCGGCGGTCGGGATGCGAGCATTATGTAAGTATGAATGTATATTCCTACGCAGATTCGTGAAATATAGGTTTCCGGATTGTTCCCCTCAAGCGTTCGCATATGTATACCTCAACAGGGCTCCGTGAAATTAAATAAATTCCAGGACTAATCGTACCTATGTTCCCAGCTAAGAACACTTCCAGACTAAACTCGTCCCGATGCAACGATACACTTTGAAACCTGCCGCAAGCTTACGTCGTCCAGTACGTCCGCTAATAAATGTCCAGGTATTAGAGTGCCTTCAAAAAATATTGCTTAAATCAATTCATTTTCCCCTCTTATTCCCTTTTTCCGTACAAAGTTTAAATGCGTGTCACAACGCAGCTGATCGACGAGGAACGACTTTTATTTATTTATTTATTATATACGGGTGGGCACCCGTTGGTGAAAGATAAAGTATACATGAGCAGAAGACGGAGATATG
Organism: Andrena dorsata; assembly: GCA_929108735.1. Taxonomy (NCBI): domain Eukaryota; kingdom Metazoa; phylum Arthropoda; class Insecta; order Hymenoptera; family Andrenidae; genus Andrena; species Andrena dorsata. The sequence goes on along the minus strand of OV815488.1, from coordinate 75,019,529 downwards.
TACAAGTGACAGGATGTAGTATACGCAAATACAAGATTAATTAGATTAATATTTCTTTATGAAATTTTGTGTAAAATTTTCATGAAGGATAATACTTTCAAATTCAGTAAAAAAAAAGTAATCGATTTTCTGAAGCTGAAATAGTCCACTACCCCCTTAAGTTCAAATAATTCTGAGATCGGAGAGCAGTCGATCACCATTTATAAGCTTAAAGACAAACATGAAATCTGATGCAGTTCTGCGCTGTTGGAGAGAAAGCATGCCCAGAGATGTTAGAAAGGGGTCGTATACGTGACAGATAACTTTACGCGAAAATCGTGGGAATGCGCGTGTTGCTCGGCGAAATCTACCTAACCGTGACGGATTCATCCCCCCACGCGGCTCCGCGGTCTCGCACAGCTATAATCTCGATACGAGCATTCACTGGCGACTATTTTCATTCGCCGCCTAATGGAATACCGTCCTTATAATCGTGTAAAGAGAAGCACCGAAACTGTCTGGCACTCACGAAGCCCTATTATACGGGGTGGTAGCGGCCACTTGGCTGGAGGAACCCTCAGTGCGATCATCGCGATCGAACCACGACGATCCCATGATCGCGAGCTCGCGATAGATACGTGCTCCTTTGATCCAAGGAAGCATGGTAAATGCCTTCTTGATCGTCCAAGTCGTGGGTGTGCAAAGGGCGGCGGAGTGCCGCGAGCACGGGGTGGTTTGACAAAAAAATAGAGAAAATAATCCTTGCGCGGCTGCTTTCACTGCGGCGTTAGAAACCAGTGGTGCTGCGAAATGGACATAATGTTGAATGAAACTGCAATCGTTCGAGGTGGTGAATTCGTGTTTCGCGTCCCCTTCGATGCCCTACGCACACCCAGGGACTCGTTGATCTGTTAATTATTCGGTCTAGTGGAGAATTACGATACACCGAGAAGCGACGTCAAGTTAGTTCGAATAATGCCGAATTGGATTTCGGCAATTCAGGGGAGACAAAGTTTACTCGACACGGAGACAAAGGATACTCGGTTTAACGAGTCAGCTTCAGATTGTGTAACCGAAGCGAGTGGACGAAAGCGAAGTTTTAGGGAATAAAGGATATTATTAGAAATAATTATTTAGTTCATCCGCGGCGCGAGGACACCAGAAATGTATGTTCGCCGGGGAAAAATGCTGCTCGAGCGCTCCGAGTTTATGTAACATTGTGCACACGAGGATAAATATTTCTTAGAATTATTAAGGACGTTGAGTACTACTTAGGTGTAACTTACACGGATAAGTTGTCCGTTAACGATTAAAATTCGGAGTAAACAAAATACTTACTTCCTGAAACAATTGGTATCTTCCAAAGAAATTGTACGTATACAGTAGCGTATTTTCGAGAATGGAAAATTAACGGCAGAAGATAGACGAACCTCCGTTGTGTTACGTTTGATAACGGGGACACTGGCACGTGTATGGAAGACGTAATAAGTACAGGGTGGGGACAAGATCGCGGTACAACCGGCAAGGGGATGATTCTTTATGCAAAAATGAGTCGAAAGTGTAAAATAAGTTGTTTTCGTCTGAAGCTTTGTTATTGAGAAAATTAAGGTTGAAGATAGTGTTAAGTAGGCGTGCACTTAAGGTATACATAGTTAGATATGGTTGGAAATGTGGTCCCTGTTGCCGTAAGCAGAGTTACGCTCCTCGAATTACAGATCGCAGTTAGCATAAATGAAAGGTAAAGGGAAAAACGAGGAATGTCTATTTTTCGTAATTTTGCGATTTATATCATACTAGCCTAGCCTGTTACCCGGTTTCACCCGGGAATTGTTTGTGACATTTCAAAATGAAAAAGCGTAAAAAATAAAATGAGTAGCCTATAATGTAATCTAGGACGTACATATGTAATGTATATTAAAAATTTCATTGAAATCCGTTCAGCCGTTTCCGCGTGAAAGAAGGACAAACAAACAGACAACGTTTCACTTTTATATATTAGTAGGGATTTTGTTGGTGGCTACTGGGACTACAGAACTGTCGAATCACAGAGGGTTATAAAGAACAACTATCCCCGTGAGATTACGTTAAAATATTGATATACTGGTGAAAAGCAGGTAATGTCTACTCTGCACTGGAACAAAACACTTAATTTTCTCGATAAAACTGTTTTGTGACGTTCCCAGTTTTTCCCCTTACTCTTCAAATGAGTAAACACTATCCTCGCACTTAATCTTCTCTAAAACAATGTTTCAGGCGACACAAATTTATATTACACTTTTGAGTTATTTTCGAATGGGATTTGCCCCTTGCCCTGTTGTACCACGATTTCGTCCCCACCCCGCATGGTATGCGATAATTGGCTTGTTTGGCAAATACGATTTGAAGCTTAATTATGTGAGGAAAGAAGCAAGTGTCACAAGACGTCATAGTGGAATTACAATATTTAATTGGATAAACTGTGTTATAACATGAAAATTGAAAATAACATAATAGGGTAAATCCGGGAGACGCGGTCGGGCTGGAGAGTTGGTCGAATGGCTTTGGCTATATTCAGACTCTACATCTGTGTATTTATATGTAAAAGTGTGTTAAGGTTCTGAACAACTCTCGATCAACTCTCCGGCCCGACCGCGTCTCCCGGATTTACCATAAGTTAGAGTGCTTAGAGATCTTATTTCAATCTGATTTTCGCAATGAATAATTAACATATCCTATTGTAGATGTATGAATATCGAGTATCACTAATAGATGGAACGAATGAGTACAAGTAGTAGAGCAATTTAATCCGTGACATCCCTGAGTATCTGAAACTGTCATTAGCTGAACAGAACCCCGATTGAACCAACGATTTCCGATTGGATTGCAGAATTTGGTAACGATGGTGAAAGTGGGTTACGCTCTAATGATTTTTACCCTGTTGCTGATGATGTGGGCGGTGATGGTCCGGATGCACGAGCTGCCCGTGCAATACCCACCGTGTTTCTTCAATCCCCTTTGCACCTGCTCGAAAGCCATCCCCGATCTCGGCATAGTCACCTGTTACAACGTCCCGATGCCGCGGATACCTCAGCCGATCAACTCCTCGAAGGTGTTCATGCTTCAACTGGAGAACAACGGACTGATGTTCCTGCAGCCGCAATTTCTCATGAACACAGGTACGAAGAGAAGAAGGCAAATCAATCCCGTTGGCGCTCTGCTATCTGCTTGCGCATCGGTTTAATCTTTCAAAGCTCGAAGAAAAGAATGCTTGCCAAGAAAAAGAGAGAAGAATCGTTGCTCGAACAGTGACAAGCTAATCGTTAATGCAAAAGGAACGTCCCTTTCTCACCGCGTGTAGAAAAGTTACTTGAAAAGCTGCAGGTAAGCGATTGATCGTTTCGAGGTGTGGTCGGGTACGAGGAGAAGGGAATAGGGGTTAAAGGGCACTGACCGCGCGTCACGAATAATTCTTTGCATCATCGATTACGTTACGGGCAAACGATACGTGACAGTTCAGTTCCCACCTACACGCCATCCCCTATCTCACAGGTCTGTACAGCCTACGGATCAAGCATAATCCCCTGGCCGACATCCCGGACGAAGCTTTCCTAGGGCTTGAGAGATCGTTATGGGAGCTCGAATTACCCTACAATCGACTAGAGAGGGTTCCCAGCAGGTCGTTCAGGCATTTGCAGAAACTGCAACTCCTCGATCTGACAGGTACCTGTTTAACATAATCAGGCTCCTCCATTCGGGGATGTTATATTTCGATAGGTATCATCGGTTCGTGTCCTTGATACTTCGTTCGCAGAAGTGCGATCGATTTCCGCGATCTCATTCCCCTTCGTGAAAGTACATATTCTAGCTGAGAAAGCTATTGTTCCCCCGACAGGTAACAAGATATCGAAGATCGCCGCGGACAATTGGCGGGGCCTGGAGAATTCTCTGCAAAAGCTGCACCTGGGCCGCAACGCGATCGACAAACTTCCGGCGGACGCGTTCGCCGGCCTCACCTACTTGGACATGCTCGATCTGAGGGAGAACAACCTGAAGGAGATCGACCCGTCCGTGTTCAGGGACGGCATGGCGCATCTGGTGCACCTCTACCTGAACGGCAACCAACTCACCCACGTCCCGTACGCGCAGCTGTCCTCCCTGAAGCGCATGAAGGTCCTCGATCTCAGCTACAACAGGATATCGAGGATGTTGAACATGCAGCAGGAGCCAGAGCTCAGAGGGATACAGATGTCCCTGGACACTCTGCGGCTGGATTACAATCAGATCGAGATCCTGATGCCTGGTGACTTCCAGCACTTCCATAAAGTCAACAGGACCTACCTCGATGGCAATCCTTTGGCTGTAATCGAGGTAGAGCTTAAAGAATATTCCATACTCACTCTAAATGACGACTTCAAATACCCCGGGGGGGGGGGGGCAAGAATCAGGCAGCGTATGCGAGACGTGGGACGATCTGCTTTCAGGAGGGGGCATTTAGGGATTCCAGGATACGGGAGCTTTATTTCAGCGATTGCGACCTCATGCAAGTCAGCTCCGCCGAGTTCGCCGGACTGGAGTCGTCCCTGGAATTGCTAGATCTCTCTGGGAACAACATCACCACCCTCCCGAGCCCCATCTTCCAGGAGTACGATTTCCTGCGCACTCTAAACTTCCGCGAGAACAAGCTCCAGACCTTCTCGCCGGGTAATACGAAAAATCCCACAATACATTTACGTTTCCCCGAATAACGTTTCTACCACGCTCCACGTTTCCGCGAAACAATCCTCGACGTGTTATTGTTAGCGGAGGTGTTCAACGGCTTCCAATACTCCCTGTACAACTTGGACCTGAGCGGCAAGGAGAACAGCGTGGTGTCTCTTCAGGACCTCCGGCAGATGCGTAACATGCGTTTCCTCTCGATCTCGAGGATGCCCCAGTCTACCCTGTCCACGGAGGATTTCATGGAGTACGGTATGGACATCAAGGAGCTCCGCATCGTGAAAAGTAACTTGAACACCATCAAGAGTCACGCTTTCATGCACGTCCGCGGGATCAAGTACCTGGATTTCACGGAGAACTCGATCTCGTCGATAGAGGACGAGGCCTTCTCGGAGGTAATTCCCATCGTCCTCGGTCAATTCCCTCTGAGAAACGTGTTCCCTATTATACACGGCGAAGCGCTGAGGTCGCGGCATTATTTAAAAATCATCCGGACCCCGACGCTTCGAGTCGGCTGCAATTGTTCGCTCTGGGAACGATCTTCCAGAAACGTCACGTTTCAAACGAGCAGCCCCACAAGATCGCAATGCGCCGGATCGATAAGAATCAGTAATTTGACCTAATATTTAATTAAACTACATTCGAAACCGCATTCCCAGAGGCCTTGATAGTCGCGGATAATTCCAATAAAGCGGGCTTCTAGAAGTAATCTCTGGTCGAACGAGTACTTGACCTGTCCGCGAGTATAAGCCATCAGACAGTTTCGTGTGCATCGAGCGGGCGTTCCAGATCCACGGCTTAAATGTTTCTCTCAGGTGGGCCACTCGCTCCTGACGCTGAGAATGTCCCATGGCCTGTCGTCCTCCGTCTCTGAGATACCCATCAAGCCCTTCAAATTCTTGACGAATCTGCAACACCTCGACTTCAGCAACAACAAGATCAAATCTCTGCCAGACACGTCGTTCCACTTTCTCAAGAGGATCAAACGGATCGAGCTGCAGGACAACGAAATCGATAGCATCAGAAAGGGAACGTTTCAGGTGGAGTTGCCATTCCCTTGATCTTCCAGTTTCTTATTTCAATTTCAGCGCGGCCTATCGGCAGCGTTAGGGGAACGTGCATATGATTATGGTATATATTGAATGATGCCTGATTGTTCAGGGTGACATACATTCGACCCTGGAGGAAGTGAATTTCGCGTACAACAAGATTACGACGATCCAAACCCACACGTTCGTCGACCTGCCGAAATTAACGATGATAAATTTAGAGGACAACGCTATAGATAAAATCGAGAGGCGAGCGTTTATGAATATGAAGCTGCTCAAGTATATTAATCTTCGTGGTAATAAGATAAAGGACATCACCGACGAGTCTTTCCAGGTACTGAATCCATTACTACACCTTTATCGTATCCATTACTCCTCAGAATTTCCCATAATTACCAATCACGTACAATTGTATTACCAATTACAATTATTTACGCCGAAGAATCTGCCGGATCTGGAGTTCCTCGACCTGGCGTACAACGACCTGAACGAGTTCGATTTCGCCTCGTTCGACCAAGTGGGAACATTGTCCTCGTTCAAAGTGAACGCCAGCCACAACGAGATCCCAAAGTTGTGGATCAATAGCACCACGTTCACGCCGCCGACTACCAGTGAGTCCGTCCTTAAATACTTTCGGCGTGTCTCGTTTAACGCTCCGAAACAGGTTTCCCCGAGTCGCCTAAACGAAAGTCGATGAAACCCCTTGTTGGTACAAATCGAGATGCCTGCTCCTCTTACGTAACGCGACCACAGAAATGCGTAATCTCTACGAGCCGCTTTTTTTCGCGGGCTACAATCACGAGGCGACGGCGTTTCTTACGAAGCCTTCTGTGTCCGCGCTGCACAGATCATTACCCTGAGATTATTTATCTGTTGCATCCTTCGTAAACCTGATCCAGACTCTGTTCTCGATACGTTGCAGTCGGCGGCACCATACAGTCGAACATCAAGGTGCTGGACCTCAGCTTCAATAACATATCCGACATAATGAGGTACTACTTCAAGCCCGTGGAGTACTCGCTGACCCACCTCCACCTGTCTCACAACCAACTGAGCAACGTGACGCAAGGTGTCTTCGGTAACATGCCACACCTGCAATGGCTCGATCTCAGCCACAACGAGCTGATGGAGGTCGACTTCGACTGCTTCAGAAACACGAGAAACATCCAGGTCCTCTTCCTCTCTTGGAACAACATCATAGACATACCAGCCGAGACCCTCAGGCCGCTGAAGAAGCTGAGGATCATCGATCTATCCCACAATAAGCTCAGAACAATGCCGGATAACATGTTCTCGGACGCCAGTATAGAGAGCCTGGATCTATCCCACAATCAATTCATGAGGCTGCCCATCAAGACCATGTCCATGTCCTCCGCTGCTAGCTTGTCCATGCTGGATATCTCGTGGAACAGCTTGTCGGGGATCCACACCACCGACGCCATATTCCGATTACGAGTCGGTCTCTTACAGCATTCAAACGAACCTGCAGTTTCTAAATTATCGTAGTTTCACTCAATTTCCCTTGCATCCTCTAATTGATAGTAGGACTCGATCAGTTTTCATCTTGATTCGAGGACCCTTGCGAAATATTCCTAGCAGTTCTTCTGGTTTCTCAGTTTACAATTCAACTCCTATCGATTCTCCAATTCTCACGTGGATTCACAACACATTTTCTATCCGTCTCAGAGTCTAACGTGGCTGGACCTGTCTTACAATCGGCTGGTCAGGCTCGACGACGGGGTGTTCACCGATCTGCCGTATCTAACTCACCTCGACTTGAGTCACAACAAACAGCTGCTCCTGGAGTCTCGTGGAAGAACGTTCCATGGTTTGGAGGACTCGCTTCTTTACCTGGATTTAAGCAACATTTCTCTTCTAAGTGTGCGTAGATCGATGTACAGCGGCATGGACAGGCGTTTTAAATGAAGCTGCTGTGGTCATTGTTTAAATGCTGTTCGTAGGTGCCGGAATTGCCATTGCGGAGACTGCAAACGTTGTACTTGGCGCACAACGAGCTCGCATCGATAGCACCGGAAATGGCATCGAACTTGACGTCCCTTCACTACTTGGACTTGAGCGCCAACGATCTGACAGTGGTGCCGCTGATCACGCACACCTTGCCGGAGCTGAAGACCTTCAATCTCGCTGATAACCCCATCACGGCCATCAGCAACACTAGCTTCTTGGGCATCGCGGACAGCCTCGAGGAACTGGACATACGACGACTGTCTTTATCGACCTTTGAAGTGAGTCTTTTTACACCGAAGGGGACTTGTAACCTGATAGATATTTTGTCTAGTCTTTGAGGACGTAAGAAGTTACCTCTGTAAAGAAGCAATCGTGCCGAAGCGAATCTGTTGGCAGTGGCGATTATGTTGATCGTTAAATTTCGGTTAGATTAATTGACGGCCTTGCAGCAAGAGGGGTGCAACTCCGAAGCATTAAATTTATAAACAATTACTCGATTGTTGAGGAACTGACACAGCATCAGCACTTCTTTTCATTTATTTCCTTTAATATAATTTTAATATTCAATTGTAAAGGAAACGAAGTAATGATCGCTTTTTCATTTCGGTTCATTCTTAGCTATCCAAGAATTATCTTAGCAGTAGCTAGACATTCTTTTGCATTTCACGGCATATTCGGGAACGAAGAATCGCGTGTTCTTCTGCCGAGACACGAAACGTTTCTCCGTTTGCAGGCGGGCGCTCTCTGCAAAGCCACCAAACTTCGCAAGCTATATATAACCGCTTACAACGGCGTGAAGAATTTCAACTTCCCCGGCATTCTGGAGTATAACCATGGCCTCAGGCACCTTGTCATCGACGTAAGTTTAAACTAATCTTCGTAGTAAAAGGTCACAACGAAAATCTGTCTATGATAATCGATGCGGATTTATGGAAAGGCAGCGAAGGTATCGGATGCTTTGGTTTTAGGTACAAAACGACACGGATTTGGAGAAAGAGATGAAAGGAAAGTTCCCCTACAAATTATTCAATATAACACTGACTGGTCGAGCTTTGAAGAACATCCACACAGATATACTACATGTACGTAGTTCTACTTCAGTTGCTTCTTCGATCATTCTCTTCTTTTTCATCGAAAGAACATTATCCAAACATTGTAGATCCCTTTCATTGGAGAATTTCAAGAATTTTGTTACAGCATCTATTATGGCATAATTTTCTGTATATAATTTAAAAGGAAAACTGCGAATCACTTTAAAAATAGATACCCTTTTCAAGTTTGACAATACTTTCAATCCCCGGATCTTGATTTAACATCGTAAGATCAATTGAGGAATCCTATTCCTCGGTTTCAGGGAATAAGGAATCCGCATTTGCACTTCGGAATGTATAACACCAGCGTGGGCACTGTCCCGCAGAAGATGTTCGAGAACGCAGAATGGGTGAGGAACGTAACAGTTCATCTTTATCACAGCGACGTGCGAACCCTTCACAATCCATCGAACGGATATAAACCAGGCGTTACAGGGAAACGATTTCTGATGAAGCTCACCGTGGCTGGAAGCTACTTCACCTGCGACTGCGATATCGGGTGAGTTCGTTACTCAATTTGCGTCTTATGCCGGTCACTGTCTATACGAATGCTTCACGAACTAACGCTGTTAGACCCCGAACGCCTCAAACTTCCATCCTCTTGTCCCGTCAATTGCTTCCTCGAGTTCAAGCGCTGAAGTTCCTCCTGAATATCGCAGCAACGATTCCCAACGACTTCTGACATTCCCCTCGATTAATTCTTGCCGAACCTCGGCACGTTAACCGCTGGCACGTGAATCTTCAGATGGATGGAGACCTGGCAGAGGAAGCACAGACAGTACCAGGAGGATCGGTGCAGCACCTACAGCGAGTTCAAGAACTTCGAGAAGAACGAAGAGGACGAGGAGTTCGATTGCTGGAACAACGACTGGGACGACGACCTTCGTGAATCGTTTTGCTTGAACAAGAACAATATCTCGGTGCTGGAAGCATTGAAAAGCGACCTCGAATGCGGATGGGGCGCCGGTGGCTACATCCGCCCACCTCATCATCTCGTTCTCCTGCTCCTCGTCATTCTCGCAGCGGCGATCTACTAAGCTTTAGCATCGCGTACTCGCATTTCACACTTCTCGAATCGCTCACCATTCCTCTCCTCGCGGTGCACATACGGTTCCAAGTGCAAACACGCGCGACTCATCGCCTCGTAACAGGGAAAGCGTTGGCTGGTCGTACAATCTCTGTTTCGCGGGAGAAGCATCTTAGTCGTGATTACATTTGTTCGCGAAGAGAACTATGTTGGCAAGTAGACGATTGCGATGGGAATAGATCGATCGTGTCAGTGGTAAGTGTGCCGTATAGTAGTTTGCACTTATCGAGCAATATTTATGATAGCTTTATTGCCACTCAACGTTGTCGGCGCAAGTGTGATCGCAGCTACGATTGCTCGTTTGCAAACCGGTGTGTTTGTTTCTTTCGGATTATTTGGAAGCACCTCGTGCGCGTTTAAATCCGGCCCACCGGGGAGAGGCAGAACTCTTTGCACATCCCTCCGTTTCTTCGCCTTCAGCAGCACGCTTACGAATCAATGAGACTGTCAGATAAACGTTCAGATACTCGTACAAAGCGTACAACGTCGGAATCAACAGGAATTGAGGTTTTACTCTCTTCATTAGGAATTATCGATCTCTTCTTGCGATCGTTCTATACAGGTAACACATCAGCGTCATCTTCTTCATCTGGTTTCTCATCTTTCTTCATTGTCGGGCTGAGAACTTGCGAGCAACGAGCTTCAGCGATTCTGAGCTACCAGAAGCTCCATATAATTTCCTTTGGAAAGAAATTGGGCCTTCATGGAAGAGAAGAAATCGATGTTCAATGGAATTTAGTTTCCTTCCTTGGATCACAAAGAATATTCCATTGGCGCTTTTAAATAATTTACATCACTCTGTAAAAGGAGTTCCATTTTGCTCGCGGGGGCCTTAGCTCGACAAAGAAGGGTACTTTAACATTATGTTCGATCAGCTGGATGCGGGAGGCATCCAGATCGTTAAGCGTTCGAAAGCATTGTCCTGTAACAAATTCGACAGTGAAATGGATTTTATACCTATCTGTTAAAGAAGAAACATATTCGCCTTGCAAGTACATGCTGTCGACACATTTTTTAATAAAATTGCACCGACTATACAAACGTGTTCGTTACTGTTCTCGATCTTCTATGTTTGATATTACACCGCGTGTGTAAAATGAAAACAAAAGAGAATTATGAAAAAAGGGAACGATAATGGTAAGGTAGGAGTAAAGGTTTAATGAATAGTTATATCGGGCTTAATTAAAACTTAAGTTTAGTTAACGAAACGGACGTCAATATTCGGCAAGAATGATTCTTTAATTACACACGAGCAAAACAATTCATAATAATTACACAGGATGCACGTAACAATCATTACAATACCGTTCTAGCACACGATACGACCACAATTCCGTTTAATTATAGAGCATGATCTTCCCAATTATACCAATAACCATCTGCACGACCGGCAGTACGATAAAACCGAATATAAATATCAGGCAGACGTAAACGCTGAATAACTCTGTGGTGAACACGAAGCATCGTATCGCCGTCTGCTGGACGTCGTTGCTGCTCCTTATGCTGATCACTTTGTCCAGAACGAATCGTAATATGTACAGAAACACCTTAAAACAAATGACTTTACAGCTCTCGTCTCTTCTATTCAAATACAAAAACAGCTCACCCAACTTGAGCTTCAATCTCCAATGAATATTTACAAATAACTTTTGCTATCTTGTTTCTCTAGAGTTACCCTCAGTCTTTTAAAACGAATCAATTATTACACTTTGACATTCGAAAGAGACTCGACAATTCTCATCTAACGTTGAGTAAAAAAGGGTTGACATATACGGGATTGAAGCACGAATGGAATCATTCAAGTAGGTGATTCATTGATTATTCTAAGCAGAGCTATCCAACAGATCGCACAGTGAAATTAACAGACTCTACTGGGTGATCGTTATTTAACAGTACCTCTACAACAGGCATGATGTTCAGCATCACGTATAACAGAGCGAGGAGAGATCGACCAGTCGCTTGGCCCATCATTCTGATAAGGGCGGAGAATGAATATTCCGTTCTTGGGACGCCGCAGGATTCTTGGTAATTAACCAGGTACTCCCGAAAGGTGTACAAGAAATTCGCTTTCGCATCGCAATTCAGGGAATCCCCATAACGGCCGTCTATCTTGTTACATATATCGCGTAACACGTTCGTCGTGACATTATTCCCTTTGAATAGAAGAGGAATATTTAATAATCAATGTATCGGTTAATCGATCGCAAATATGGCCCGTTCGCGATTAATTCCCTTAATAAATTTACTTGACTTGGTGCTCCTATGATTCCACTGATCCGAGCTATCGATATCGGAGATGCTGTAAAGATTCCTCCACTTCCGATCAGAATTGCCGGGCTGGCGGGCGATATTTGCGGGTGGAAAATTCTCCACAGACTCGTCGTCGTACCGCCAATCGCCTGACCTTTGATTTAAACTATCCCCATCCGTTTTCAGTTCGAATTTGTCCGTAGATCGCGAACAAAGTTTGCGCGTTAAGTGACCTTTCGCCTGGCTACATTCTATCTCGCATCTATCCCCTTCTTGGAACTATAGAAACGCAAAAAGAATGCGCAGAGAGCTTAATACTACTTTCTCACCGACGCACCGAAGTAGCCTACGCGCTAAGTGTAAAGGATGGAAAGAAGAAATACAGAGAATACTGGTGAACGCAAGGGATGAGGCAATATTTGAATGGTCACCTTTCCGCGTGACCGATTTCTGTCTCGTGGTTCTCTCCCTTCTAAAAAATTGTAGAATATACAAAGCACGGAAAGTAATGTCGCAGTGATTCTTCTTAAATGAACGGATTAAACGAAGAGCAGTGTGGGAAGAGATACGCAAGAGATTTGAAATGAATATCTGTGAACGCATGAGATGGAACGGTATTCAAAGCTTTCGTCACCAGACCACTCCTGTTTCCTACGGCTTACTTTTTGATTACGAAAAAGACATTTATTTTCCAGATGCCACTTCTCGTTATAATTAGGCTTTGGTACAAAATCGAAGCTGCTCTGACTCTGTGGATCGCTTGTGTCCAGAGAACAGGATACACGGATCGCAGTTGGTCCTTCCTCGACACGCATGATTGCTAATTTCGAGACGACTGCGCGATTATCGGACACCGATTACAAATTTTCCCTGCCGCGTGACGACGACGGAGACGAACGGAAGGGATCGGTTAAATTTTCATTTCACGTATTCGTCCGAAAAAACGTTCATCGTTCCAGGATGGAGACACCTGAAATTATCAATGGTACGTCACCTGACAACGAAGTACACTGACATAGACCGCGGACTCGGTCGAATCGAGCCGTCTCGTTTCGCGTTTATTTAGATCTACTGCAAAGTTCATTACCATCGCCGTGAAAATAAATAAAGAGAATTATTCAATAGAACTTTATTGTCACGTGACTAACAATAAGACAGCCGACAACGTGGAGCAGTTTCTCAAGAAAGCCGCTGATTACAAATTGTTTATACAAATTCATTATCGTGTACCTGTGTGTGTGTGCATGCGTGCGTGTGTGTATGTATGCATGTCCTGTGTACACGTATCTCAGATGCTACTTAAGTATTCACCGACGATAAAATGTGATGTAAGAGAAACTGGAAACGGAAGGTACAGTACAAACGCGGAAAGAAAGGATCAGCGATCATGATTCTGCGTTCTCTGTCACTTTAAAAAAATCGATCCTGTTGTGTACAGCATACAGTCGGGGATATTATCGGCTTGCAGCATCGTACCAACTATGATCCGCTAAGTCTACAAATAATATATCTCTCTACAATCCCGGACCGTTCGATCTCGAGTTCACTTTCACACTCATCACAGTCGCGCAATCTCACTATTTATTCCCTTAAGCTGTGTGCACTGCGTCACGCTGATTTCTTTCGCTTGTTTCCCATTATTTCCTGCGGTATAACATCAAGTCACAGCAGCTCTGAACCCGAGGCTCGGTGGCGGAGATCGTTATTCTCCGCTGTCTGCAATCGAGCGCGAGAAAAGCACGAGACGTCGCCGAGGTGCGTTTAATCTGGTTTGCCGCCGTATAAACAGCAGTGGTGCGAGGAAATTTCGAAGCTTATATATCACGTGAGATTTTTTGTATTATTTTTTTTTTCTTTCTTTTCCATTCTTTTTGTCTGTACAGCGATCCAAATCGCCACTTGTGCGAGACGAAAACGCGTATGGAGGACAACGATCGATTGCGAGGTACTCTCGGTATCAAAGGGGCGGGTTGTTCATTTCCCTCTTCTGTTTCTTTAAAATCGTTTTCACGAAAAGCAGGGGGCCGGGGTCTTGACGATTGCACGCGCCAGCACAAATTTCGAATAAATACGTCCGTGTAGCGGGGATAAAGGGACAAGGATCGTCGAGATCCACGATGGGAGCCGACGTGCTTTGAAAGACTGGGAGGGATACCGAAGCTTTTACGCACATTTACAACATGCCGAAACCTTTTGAATAATTGATCGCTTTCAGCAGGCGATCTTGCAACTTTTCTATTGTACTGTAGTCAGGCAATAGCAAAACGTTGAAGCATGTGTGAGCTATTGGTAATCTGAAAAGCGAAAACAAACGAGAAAGAGAATAAAATACTATCGGTGAGAGGAAGGAGCGATTCTTGAATCGCTTGTAAACCGTACCTATCCGAATCTGGGCCGTGTCTGGCAATCACCATCTTAAGTCTCGACAAACCACCAACCGGCACTCTGTCGCTTCCGGTGGTAAACTGGAGAAGCCTTCGTTGACTTTCCAGGGGCAACGAATGGGCAACGCGCCAGAAATTCCGCACCGCTTCACTGTCAACGGTGTAGCCACCTTCGTATTCCGTAGCTGCTTCCAGTTCCGCGAAATCGAACACTTTACTGCCGCAAACCAGCTGCAGGAAATGGTCGGTTAAGAATGAGTATATGCGCGCCGTGTCCCAAAATGATAGGAGAGAACTCGGAACACATCAATTATGAATTAAAGATACAAGTTAATGCACACCTGTTCGATTTCCTCGGGTCGAAATAGCAACGCGAGTGGACTCTCGTCCGTGACCATTTGGAAGCCGCGCCTGAATGCCTTGAACTGCCTCTCAACTGATTTGTTAAGTAAAAAGTCCGCGTAGAGGTCTACGAATTCCTTCTTGTTCTCTTGCGTCACGAACAATTCGTCGCCGTTCTCTTTGAGATCGTGGAAAGATATGGAGCCAAACACATCTCTGCCGAACAGCAAGAAGCCATTAGTTGTTAATTAGGAGATACTACCACACCGACTGATTCGATTATAAACGCACTTGTAAGCCACTCTGAAGGTTTGCATGAACGTCTCCGGCATATCGTCCCCAGTATAGTCCATCAATTCCTTCAGCGTTCGATACAACGTAGGACTCCAATCCTCCAAATCAGCGAAACTCCCTTTCCTGCCCAGCAGCTTTCGATAAACCACCATCGAGAAACGCACGTCTAGTATGACATTGTTGTATATCGCTAGACCAAGAACGATGCCAATCAGCGTGAAGTGCGCGTCGCTTTCGAAAGATGTTGGATTGAACCACGTCATCTGAGTGTCTTCCTGGGTCGTGAACATGCCGTAGTCAGGATTGAAGATCTCCTCCACGATTAATTGAAAGAATTCTTTGGAGACGCCGCCCTCGTCAACTCCTTGTTCACCCTCGAATTCGACGACTAGCTGCTTCTTCAGGTCTGACGGATTTTCCATCGCGATCATTTCCAGCTCCACTAGCGCGTCGTCTATCAGACGATCTCGCCTTACCTATTTCAACGAAAATTAAATCTGTTAACGGGAATCACGATAGAAATCGAATTGCATACGTGCCTTCAGTCTTAAATACGGATTCGTAGGCTGACCGACCACCGTCTGTAAAAAGCTCATTCGACGTTCACTGTACATTCTGATACGATTGTCGTAATACAAGCCCAACGTTTTCGTAGCAGGCGTGAGGATAAAAGCGTAATTCATAAAGCTAAATTTCATAGGTTCTTCGCTTTTATAATACGCAAAGTCTTTGTCCATCTCTATGGCATCGCTCAGCGGTTCGTTATAAAAGTCAGTAAACGGTATAAATGGTTTTCGTGCATCCAGCGCGGTGATTCCAAGTTCTTTCGCTAATGGGTCCTGCGAACGATTTCAATTACTAATCAGAAAAGTAATTCAAGCGAGCGCTAACTAAGCATCTCGTTTTCCCGTCGATGATGTTACCTGAGGAATCTGTGTCGCCGATCTTCCAGACTTATCGTTACCAGCGGCCTCACCATCCTCGTCCAAGTTTAGTTCAGGTTCGTCTAATTCACCGGCCAACATACTTGCATAATACAGAATTTTCATAACTTTCGTAGGAGCGGTAATAGTGTCTGCATCTTGAACGCAATAATCTCGCGTAAAAGATCCACCTATTACCTGTAAAGATAAAAGCTCTTGCAGTATTCTGTACTTCTCTTTGTAATTAAAATGAAGATACCTTGACTGTGATCAATTCTTGTAGAGCTTGCAGAATACTAGGAAGTCGACATTTACAGTGCTTAGCCCAGACGCGTGCGAGTTTCGCCTGTGCCACCATCGGAAAACAGCTGAGCGCTTTGCAAAGCATGTGAAGCGCCAGTTCCAGATATTCACTGTTCCCGAGCATAGGAATCTCGAATACGATCAGGAACACGTTTAATAAGCTGTCCATATTATCCCAGGGCATAATGCGGAACACTCTTAAATCCAATTCGATGTTGTCCGCCAGAGTGACTAGTGCATTCACTAAAGCAGACTCGAATGCTTCCCCTAAACATGAAAACGGATTCGAAGGATTAAGCGGTCGTAGAAAACGTAATGATTACTATTAAGTATCTTACTTTATGAAAGCGTATACTACCTGGCAAGAACCAAAGAGCGGTGAAAGCTCTTCGAACAGCTGGTAAGTCGACGCTAGTGTCGTCATTGCTAGGAACTGTGGGCGACGGTTCGCTGCTATCTTCTTCTTTGTCCTCTCCTTGAAGTGATCGAATTGCTTCCTTGTCCATGTCACTAGCTTGCCTCAACAAGCTATCCGAAGCTCTGTCAAGCAGCGCAGTGAGCGGAGAGTCATTTTTCACAGTCTTTTGGAAACTAAGGCTCAACGCTTTCGCACACGAGAACACTTCTCCCAATGTACGGATTAATAACGAATACAATCCTTCCGATTCGCATTTTTCTATTATGTCCAAAAGCTTATCTTCCGTGAGATACAGACCCTGCTTCCCTAAATTATAAATAATCTTATAATATATCTGTAAATCAATCTTATTCTAATGACAGTGGTTTCGCGTGTAATTTAGAATCGTGTGTAATGCCAACGGATGCTTCCCAATCACGCCTATTATCAGTTGTTTATCTCTATAAATTAATTTTAGAAATGAATGAATAACAAGAGGTGGGAATTAAACACAACATTTATTAACACGTTTACAGCAGCCGCACAAGGAATTTAATAAGTAGTTTTAATCAAATCTTTCGTACATTACTCTGGTAAGTGAGATGAGAAGTTAGTCAATTTTTGTAGGGCGGCCCGTATATCTCTCTTTTTCCAAGTACCTGAGGTACAAAGTAAGTACTAATAGTTTCGTAACTAAATGGGAACAATTCTTTACACTGTGCCCTCTCTTACAGGATATATATCTTTTATGTTGAAATCTCTTTTTTATTTTATACTTCCTTGACGTTTTCTTTACATTCGAGTGCTTATTGTTTCGTTTCCTGATTGGGTCGCTACCGTAACTTGGAATATAAATTTTGTATCTATCTAATATGTTCTGAAAATTCTCTTTGTCTGATATCATCAAGTTACATGGAAATGTAGTTACAAGGTTGCGATTTAATTCAGGGCAATAGCACAAGTTATCGGAACTATCTATTCTTATTCTATTGACGGGAAGCGAAAGAGTAGCCTTCTCAATTGAAGTTCGTTCAATGCGAGCTTCATTGTTATTCGTAAATTGGTCATTAGAAGAACTTTGGGTATTGTGTGTTAAAACTGGTGGAATACAATCTGATTCGTTTGCAGTTTTACAAATATCCATGCCTACTGAGATCACTACAGAATCGTTAATTAAACAAACAGGATTTGTGCTGGAATTTGATGTAATACCTTCTTCCGAACATGTTGGATTAACACTTTTAACTGGTAAACTCTTAGCTAAAGATGCAGGTCCCGGCTCCAAGGTTGTCCGAGCGACTTTACTCGGTTGAGTGCCATCACAGAGCCTTGCTTCTTGCGAAAATAACTGGATAGCTTGAGCCGCTGCTTGATTCGGGGTAAGATTCGTCACCTGTTCAAAAATATTTTGCATCAGTGACAAAGACCTTCTTACGAAATAATCTAGATAGGCTTCGCACGCATACTTTGCCACTCGATGCACAGTTTTGATTGTCACATTCAGGATTCCCACATCCATCCGTCAGTTGATAAAAGTACCGTTCAATCAACTTTTTAGCAACCGCACGCTTCATGTCGCTGCAAGGGCTCTCTGCTCCTACCCTGATAACACAATAACAAAACACCGTAATTACTATTTACTCGATAAGCTTTCTCACAGTCACATATAAAATTAAAATATTCTTAGAATGCTGTCCAATTCCAACAATCATCGATGAGTATATGACGCAAAGTCTACGCCGAAATATCGTTAGATGTTACAGACACAGTCTCTAGCCTATAGACGTTTGCTGGTCACAAGCCCGCACATATAAAATATTTTCAACCCACAACGTCTCACGATCCGAGCATACTCCTTCCATTTAAGAACAGAAAAGAAGCATCGATGTCAATGTTGAGCCGTTGATATCCAATGATCCACGGACCAATTGGATTTATAAACATAAGAGGGGCCAAGGGGAAAGAAAAGTAACAGCGTTCGAGTGAGATTCGAATAATTGCAATTCATTCAATTGGGAACACATGGTTGTGACGTATTTAGTCCGCGATTCGCGGTGTTGCCAATTCAAGTGGAAATGACAGTTCTGAAAGACATTGGCTGTCGCCGAGTCGGGAAAAAGAGGGAGCCGAGTCGTTGTACCAAAACAAAGCGCGTTAAAAATAGCCAGGGCTTGTGGATTATTCTAACGATATTACGTCTCGCGAAAGAGCGAGGGTAAACAAATTCTCACGCAACAGACACGGGGAGACACGGGGAACGTTGTAAACGGTGAACAGCACGGAACCGTGAATGTCACCTGGAAGCGTGATCTTCCCCAGGGTCCCCTTGGCCCTTGGCGCTCATAGACCGTGAATCTTCGAAATTTTGTCTCCTCCGTCGTCGATCGTAACAGGAAATCTCGCCACGACCGCGTTCTTCTGCCTCGGCCAAAGTTTCTGCTGATCGGTCGGTGCGCTACCCGCTAAATTTGGTCGGCGGCTTCACCGCTGCCTCTTCAATTGCGTTTCACTACGTATTACGCGTTACTTAGTGCTCGACTGGTTAGACACGCCGCGGGACTAAAACAGGAGAAGGAAGATGGAGTAAATAGATGGGAAGCAAGGAGAGAGCAATAAAGACAGAAGTAGGAAAAGAGAGAGACAGAGTGATAGAGAGAGAGGGAAAGAGAATCGGCTTGCGCTCAAGAGAAGTATATTTGTCCCTAACTCGAACCGAACGTTTTAGAAGTCGAGGTTAGGTAAACACTATTCCACAATTGCACGACGTTGTTAATGTCCGTGGATCGCGTGGCCCGTCGATTCGTTAACACGCGAATTTATCAAGTCAATCGCAAAACACCGGGAAAATAGGAAAATTGTATGGTTTTGCGGCCCGTTCGTGGCTGCTGTCTACTGTTCTGCACGGACACGACCAGCTGCGAGAATCGAGACCACTGTCGATACCTCGAACGCCGCGGACGTGGTTCGAGCTGTCGATAACTCGAAGCGAGACGCGCCTCGATTTGTGCGGGAATCAGATCTCCGCGCGTAGAGCACGGTTTGAAGGGCGAATACTTTTCAGGGCGCTGGTATCTTTTTCACCGCTGATGCGTGATGTCCGGAGCTGTGAAGCGGGAAATTTGACATGTTGACAGTCACAATTAGGCCACAGACGAGGTATAGGACTTTATATCACAGACGATATCACTGGTTTCCCTGCTGGAACTGCCAGTTAGAAACGCATTGAATTTTGAACTGGATCTATCTGGTTTAATGCGGTACTACCTGGATTTTCAAGCACTGATTTTTGGCAGTTCAAAAATGAATCCGATTCAATAACGGATATCCAGATCGATGGATGAAACAGGATTTTTCAGGTCTAAAATTGATCAGTTTCTATCAGGAATTGCCATTTGTATAAACCCGGAAGGTTTGCATCTGAAATTACGGATTGTGCAAAAATCTTACGGATTCAATCTGGAAATGCCACAAGCTCTTTCGAGTCTGCCGCGATCCGGATTGGCGGAGAAAATAATTCACGGGATGCATATGGAGTTCGAAGAAAATTTTTTTATTTAGTTTCCAATGAATTGGCGGATAGAAAATTAATGCGATTCCTTCCGGTTTTACGAAACTCAAACTTCGAAATAATTCGGATCAGGAAATACGCTTGAGTTAATAGAAACACGGAAAGAAGTGGAGGTCGTTCAATTATTGGGCCACCAACTTTCATTGTGAACGCTTGATACTTTTTGCTTCGGGATCAGGAGCACAGAATGTAAGGAGCTAAACGGATGAAAAACGTTGTGGAAAATGATGAAATTTGCGAAACAAGCGGGGTAGTTTCAATTCTACAAAATGTTACAGGGGTAGCCACGAGTAATGCCGCGCGCTGTATACCGACACAATCTGGCCCGAAACATGGGTTTGGGGGAATAAAAGGCGTTAAAAGCGATAACTTGCTGTATTTCGGCGATACCTGAATTATGAAGTACATACCACATGCGTCTACTATATTACGAACGCAGTTGTAAGATTTGATTGTATCGCATTTCACTTATTTGAATAAAATGCAGATAAGTGATAAAAGACTATCTAGAGACGCGGTAGCGTCTCGACGCCAAGTACATGAAAGACCAAGTCATACATGAAAGACACCCTGTATATGTCGACTGTCGCTACCGCTACCTTTTACTCGTCGCCCGGCTACTCCAACCTGAAACTTATGTCATTATATATCATTACGCCTGCAATATTTTCTAAATTTAAAGGCATTTTTCTTATGTAAACCGCATATCAGCTTTCGAATAAGACCAATTTCAATAAAATCGGTCCACGCATGACCGAGATATTATAATATCGTCTCATTGGAACTGTCACAAACGGTAAATTTTAAGATTTTTCTTCTTCTTCTGATTCTTCAAGAAATTTTTCGTCAACCATAATACGTATATACGCGTTACACGCACACCTTCAGCCCAAAGAAACTAACACATGTTTCGTTCGTCAAACGCTACCTTCACCATGCAATCTACTAAAAATTTGACAGCTTACATTCAGGTTATAACTTGGCGAGTGTTAAATAAGGTAAGTTTTCAAAATTTGAGATGCCACGTATTTTTACAAATATGGAAGTATTTGACTTCCAGGCCGCGGACATCTTTTTTTGTCTTTTATTGTGTTACACAGTGTCGCCTTTGCCCGCTGCGGGAAAGCACCTTTATGTACTTGCAGCTCATTCTGATTTCACATCTTTTTTTACTTTGTATTTATTATTATTTTCTTTTTTTTGTGATTTATTTGATTTCATGTACTTGGCGTAATTCTTTTACTTTTTAAAAGTTTATTAGGGTTATTATTTAACGAGCCTTACTTCCACTACTTGTTCCTTCCGATTCCAAGTCATATATAAAAGACATGATACAAAGAACACCTAAAATGATCCTTCCACACTGAGCTGTTTTTAAAAATCTTTACATTAACGCACTGTTTTAAAAATGCTATTCCCTACTTTCAAACTTTATTGACTTCAACACATCACGTCACACTACTTTTACATTGCTCCAGTTTTAAGAACCAATCACCTTATGATCACGCAAAATATGGTAAGTATTTAGGTAAGCTATTTGGACGCCCCGCGAAAATGCAACAAAGTTGCAAGGATCAAAATTTTTGCAACAATGTTGGAAATGAAAATGGCCTGTTCGCAAGAAAAAAGCTCGGTTTGCAACTTTGTTGAGATTTCGCGAGGAGTCAGATTCCGGTTAGAAACTTTGTTGAACGTCAAAATCTTTCAATATTATCTTCAGACTATTCCGATTTCACCGGATTTGGACGCCCCGCAAAATTGTAACAAAGTTGCAAGGGTCAAAATTTTTGCAACAATGTTGGAAATGAAAATGGCCTGTACGCAAGAAAAAAATCTCGGTTTGCAACTTTGTTGAGATTTCGCGGGGAGTCAGATTCCGGTTAGAAACTTTGTTGAACGTCAAAATCTTTCAATATTATCTTCAGACTATTCCGATTTCACCGGATTTGGACGCCCCGCAAAATTGTAACAAAGTTGCAAGGGTCAAAATTTTTGCAACAATGTTGGAAATGAAAATGGCCTGTACGCAAGAAAAAAATCTCGGTTTGCAACTTTGTTGAGATTTCGCGGGGAGTCAGATTTCGGTTAGCAACTTTGTTGAGCTTCCCGTGAAAACGCACAAAGTTGCAAACCGGGATTTTATTTCTCGAACACCCCAATTTCATTTGCAACAATGTTGCAAAAATTTTGGCCTTTGCAACTTTGTGCATTTTTCGCGGGTAGAAGGTTTTTTCAATGATAACACAGTTTTGTATAGTATTTTTCTCTATATTTTCTTTAAAGCATGTTCAAAATATTACAAAAAAGTGATACAATCATGTACAAATGGTTATTTATGTAAGTATGTAAATAATAAATATATTTTCACTCTTAGTCTATATAATCACTTCACTGCATATATAAAATCACTGTCTTCTTATGTTCATTGTTAAGGTTAACAGCTTTCCATCATTTGTCCCACTGCAAGTTCCTGTCCACGGAGAAATATTCCGAAGTTTTATCTATAACATAAAGAAAAATATTTTTAATAACCTGACTTGTGTATTATAGAAAATGCGATGGGTGTTTGTCACGTCCCGCAACGAGGTGTCAAATATTAATTAACCCTTTAAATCATTTATATCTACTATTTTGTACTCTGAGGTATTATAACTACCTCGTATCAAAAACTTTATAGACGGCAACGAGCAGGACAGCCAGATCGAGGAGGTGGCGGACAGCTAGCTGTATACCATCCAAAAATATGTGTGTTTGAACATGCATATGCGATATGTAAATTTGTGTAAAAACGGGTAGCAGAATAATTTGAAATGACCAATAGATTCCATTTTGGTTTGGATCTGGATTTCCAGATAGAATGAATGAAAAAATGAATAAAGTTACTCAAGAAGTTTACTATAGTAATATGCGAGTTACTTCGTGTAAATCCGAGCAGAACCGATGACAAATTGTGCTAGGAAATACATAAATACCATCAAGATTTTTACATGCATATCCGGTTTGAAAACCGCATCAATCCGGATTTAAAATTTTTTAATGCGGTTCTAACTGGCAGTTCCAGCAGGGTTGTGCCAGCACCCTGTATTTAAGAACGGTGACTCCGGGAACTAATGCAACACAATCACCGATGTCGGTAAAGTTAGTAAAGGAAAAAACAATAACGATGCGTTCACAGTGTAAATTGGCCTGGTTCCTGCGTACACTTGTTGTCACTTTAACAACTAACTATGCAGCCAGATCGGTTCACATTTGTGTGTTTCGTAGCAATTTTCACCACATTTAGTTTCAACTTTCACCGCTAGTAGGATTACGATCGAATTCCACTCTGAAATGATAACGTTGCATACGACACGGAAATGGTAAGGAAGTTCGCCAGCCCTCCGAGCGTGTTATACAAAAAATTAAAAAAAAAGTTAAAACCGACTTCAAAAAAATAAAAATTCACTAAAAAGTGAAAAATAATTTTTTCCCTTATTTAATCTACGACTCTCATATTTTTTAGGTCGGCGCCAGATTTACACAGTGCAAATGCTGAGGCGTCGACTTAAAAAATATGAAAGTCCTAGATTGAATAAGGGAAAAAATTATTTCACATTTTAGTGCATTTCTATATTTTTGAAGTCGGTTTAAATTTTTTTGGTTTAACTTTTTAGTTTTATATATTTTCTATATAAAAATTTTAGTTTTATTGATGCAACATGTTGAGGAGGTATGCGTATAGGTACATAAAATAATAAGAATTAGGTGACAATAGTCTTTATTATTAATCAGAACTGGCAAAATAGTATATGGCTAATATTGATGCAGTGTAGGATGGGGCCACCGGGGCATGGCCCTCTTTCGAATAAAAAAAGATCATCAAAATCGGTCCATATGCTGTGGAATTATGCGGGGACAAACATAAAAAATATACATACGGGTCGAATCTAACGGTTAATTCCCCTATAACCTCCTCCTTTTAGAAGTCGGTGAAAAATAATATTGGGTGATCTCTTTTAAAATTGAACGGCGAGAGATTTAAATCCTCGGATCTATTAATATAACTGTCGCTATTACTTGTGTTACTAATGATAAGACTAATCTTCCAATCGTTACTAATACCGAGTTAACAGTAGGTATATAAATTTCATGACTTTCATTGGTATCTCTCTCGTTTCATATTCATTTTCAATCGTTCCACGTAACAAAACATTGGCGTTGAATTTCTGATTATCCAGACATAGCGATGAAAACCGCTACGTACCAACAACGAAGGTCCCGTTTGACAGGAATATCGATTTCGTGCTAAATCTAGCGTACGTTATCGTAGGGCATCGAGTATAATTTGTTCCTTGATTTCACGACAATAAGTGAGGGTAGAACGTAGGGTAAAGCTAAGGGGCGGTAGGAGAAGCAGTGGCGAGGGACTGAATAATATCTATCGGCTCGGACTGAATGTAAAAGGGAAATTGAGCTTTCGGAGGGGGGGGGGGGGGGCGAAACGAGAGTCTGACGTAAACAGGAAACCATTAGTCGACGGGAAAAAGGGGTGAAACTATCGGTGCCAAGCTGTGCCATTTGCTGGCCAAACGTGCGAATAAAGCCGCTCCCTCGGTCACACCTTCGTACATGTGCCCACTACGTTCAGTTTCCATACGTTTCTGCTACTTTCTCGTTAATTGCGACACTAAATACACAGACGAATGGCACTGCACAGAGTCACTCGGTTACTGCGTTAGTGTCTAGACCCGCGATGCCGCGTTAATTGCTAGCAACGAAATATTGTGGTATCGTGGAAGAGGAAAAGAAATTCGCTTAAAAGAATTTATAATTGCAATCGATCGCGTACTTTGGTGTCCATTTAGGTCGCTCCCTGCGATCGAATGGTAATTTTTACGAATGTTGCCTCTCCCCGGGAGTAATTTATTCCGATTCCGCGTAGATAATGGTTAAGTGCCGTGTTCCTCGAAATCGTTTAAATTCGTGGGCACGGAAGAGTTGGAAATTGGTTGCGAGCTCGCGGTAAAGAATTTGTAAACAACGTAAGCGAAGCATAAGCCAGGCAATCGGTTGCTCAAGTTTTCGAGTTAACAATGTAATTTAAAGTTCCCGAGATCGTTCTCGGGGCGCAGATAGCTGGGGCAATTTAGCTGGATGATCGAGAGCCGCTGATTAGACAGAAATCGACCCTCCAGCTAGTAAGGTGTCATCAGTAATTTGGTGCCAAGCCAACTTAGTCAACTACTCGAGATTTTTTCGATGATACATAAGTATATCTGGCTTCGGTCCGAAATGTGTCAAAGGTTCGGGTCCGCTACCTCTGCGATAGATATCTCGGCAGAAATCTATGTAACTCGCAGCATCCACCACCTTTAACGATTCTCTTCAGTCTTTCAATGGGGATTTACAGCTTAATCGCTCCTATTCAAATTTGTAATATGATAAACATACTTGCAGGGCCTATGTACGACACGAAAAATAACAAATACACTTAATCGAAACGGTAAAGAGAAGGACGAGCTCCCCGTTCTCGAATGACAGGAAGGAGAGAGAAAGATTCATCTGCATCGCATCGAATCTACTGCATCGCGCTTTCGACTGGCACAGAGAGCTTTGTGGACCTTTCAAATCTGGTAGCATCGAGAGACAATTGTTACCGTTATCGCGAGAAAGCTACTTGGACAGATCCAAGTAAACAGCCCCCTCCCCCCCCCCCACCCCCCGGTTCCCTCGGCAGAAAAGACTGGGGCACGGGGGTGAGGGCGGCAGCGAATATAGGGATCGGGGAGCAGAAAGGTACACGGATTTACAGGGACTAGGGGTCGCTTGATAGAGGATGAAGCTTCCGCTTGGATGCGGCCGAGTTTCGATCAAGGCCAACTTTGCCATTCGTTTGCCACCCCCTCCACCCCTTCTACGCCTGTATCACACTCTTCTTTCCTCCTCCTTCTCTCACGCCCCCCTACGCTTCTTTCTCACCCTATTTTTATACTCATCTTCTATTCGCCCCCCTTTTTGTGATACTTCACGCTTTCCCCATCGCCCTGCGCCTACTTCTGCTCACCCTGATCGTTCTGCTCCCCTTGTTCTGTGTCTACTAAAAAACGTTTCGTACCCTTTGCAACCTTCCCTCTTCAACGGTCCCTGAAATTCCCTTACCCACGCCGCACCCGACCAGCAAAACCGTGAACCTGTTATCGGACGCCAGTATTCCCCTCTGTATGTTTAACGAGTAAATAACAAACATCCCCTATTGTGTAATTCAATTAAGGGGCACATGTGTCCGTATGAGTTCTCCTTCATTTCGTCTTCCACTTCATTGATTTGCCCTTAGAGACGCGGTGCCTCCTCTTTTACGGCTAGAAAACGATTTAGTATCTCTTTTTACAATAGATCACAGATTCAAGGCCTTTACTGTCGACTGGTATAAGAACTGCGAGCGTGACTCGCCCGTTACAAACAACTCGCGAAACAATTAACCTTTTTCATTAATTCCTTAATTACGTTCAGACTCCGTGCCCTGTTGACGCGTTAAATCAAATTCTCACGTAAAACACGAACGTTTCTAATTGCACGCTCGGCGGATAAATAGAAGCGAAGTGGTGATAACAGTCACAGCACATGTAATTTTTACTCTCCTTCCTCTACTTCATTTCCACATGACTTCTTCACACTTTCTCTCCAACCTCCCGCCCGTTATTTTCCCTTTCATTGAGGCACGTATTGCGCTATTGTTCCAAACAGCCCCTAATTCCGCCAGTAATGATCTCGTCGTGGCTGCCTCGACCAGTCGTGTCGGTGTTTCTGCGTTACGCGCCGCTGCTCCCACCCGAGTTTCTTCCTATTAAACATCGATCGTCGATGCATCGGATCCCAATGGCCGGCTACAACAGTTCAATATGGCTCTCCAATTAATTTGTCATTCACGAGCCGCGCCGCCCACCTCGCAGTTCATTACTGGCGTCTCCATTCAACGGGGAAGGGATGCATCAGCGCAGCTGCTTCCAGATACGAGACGTCGTTCATTCACGGGCCCTATTGTCGCCTGGAAGGACAATCGCAAAGATGAGAGCACGTCTGTGCGGCGTGCAAGAGTCCGATTTCGCCAGTTATTGATCCGTCTGTTACACGCTGGATCTCTCAATCTCCCTGCTGCCCCGCGTTTCTCCATTCCCCTGGCGCCGGCTGGTATCCTTCACCTTGGAATCCACAGAACTTGGGACTTATTTCTGGAAGCGATCGCTTACGCGGCGCTGTACCGCGCGGCACAAATGAAACAACCGTACGTATCGACAGCGAGGGGGGTCGATGGGTTGCCGTGTTCAATCTCCGCTAATTGCGTGTTTCACTTTTCAAGGTGCTCGTACTCTTTGCCAGTCTCCATGTAGAAAGAAAAGTGAGAATTAACCCCGATCCTGGTACAGGTCCAATACGAAATTAAATCTGCCCGACGGGCACGGTGAAAAAGGAACGCGACGGCTCCTAACCGAAGGTCTCCCATTAATTTCCGTAGCCTGAAGCTTCTCTGTTTCGTATTAAGCCGCCGCGTCGCGCGGAAAGCGTTGCTCTCGACGAGCCGCGGCAATTAACGCGTTGGATTCGTTAATTAAACCCGCGACCCTCGCGATTCCTTGCGGGCGCACGTGGGCGGAACGGGAGGGGGGCGGTAGGGGTTGTTCGGCCGTGAAAATGCGAGTGTGTTTACGCGTCGAACACGAACGCCATCGTGTGTGAGTTCATCCACGATAAGTCGATCGGTCCAGGCGCGACAGACGGTGAAACTCGTGCGACGGATCGGTCGATCGCGATCTGCAGCGTTGTTCGGAGTCGTTGCTCCGATCGTGGCATCCCTCCGTTGGGTTTTTACTTTTTGAGAATGGGTGAGAGGGAGGATTTGAGCTTCTTGCAAAAATCACTTGCGCAATTTGTTGCGTGGAAATGATGTCGCGCATCATCCCTAAAAGTAGTTTTTCTGTTTGCCTTTGGTCGTACATTACTTCACATTATTTTACATTACCTTTCGTTTATATGCAATCCTCATCGTTATACTCACCATTCCAAACTAAAGGGTAATATTACACCCGAATAATAATAATAATTCTACATTTCTTTGTTCCCTTTCCACGGCCGCGAGGAACCTAGCGTCGATCGATAGACTCGCTGGACCGAGCTTCGTTACCGAAATCGCGTTGCTCGTAGGTGACTGTCTTTCGAGCGGGAGACTTTAAGGGGCACGGCTTGAAGGTCGAGACGAGGGATTAAGGGCAACATAAAAGGGAGAGAGAGAGTGTGTACCATTGGTTACAACCCTTTGCAGGGGATGCTATCTGTGCTTTCGTAAAACCACAATGCGTATTTCTTTCCTGTGGAAGGACAGTTTGCGTAGGAAGATGTTTCTCCCAGAATATAAACTGCAGGTGTTTAAAGATTATTTAATAATATTCTCATGTCCAATTCTACTCCAAAGCTCGAAGACTCAGAGAATTACAACTTTGGGGGTTGCAGTCGTGGGGGAAGATAGCAATGTCGCCATATATTAGAGTTTAGTAGTTAAAATCGCTGAGTACTCAGAAGCGCAAGTTGCCTTCTCTGAAAAATCGTCTCTCGGCACTTGCAGTTGGAACTATTATTAGCTCGGCTCTGCAAATTGTTTTTTCCTGGAAGAAGTCGGATGCTCAGTCGTTTAGTAGGCATTTAGTCGCCAGCTTACAATTAGATCTGGATTCTGGGTTCCCCTGTAGCATCTACACCGTTCTGTATAGGTATACCTACATCATTGAGCGGCGAGGCTTGCAGAGCAGAGTCGCCTCGAAGGATCCTGATTAAAGGGAAACTGCTATCTAATCCGAAAATCCGTTGCGGACTACTTTGTGCGTACCTATCTGTTCGCCTCGAAGATGACATTACGAAATACGAAACAGCCAAATTCTGCGAAACCTTGTTTCAAATGTGACAGTGTTCCAACGATACGTCGATAATCCCCCTTAAACGATTACACCCTGAGATATAGCAGCGCCATACTGCACGCAGCATCATTTGCAATCGCGAGTCGAAAGCAACAAGTCCCTTTTACCATCGTGCAGCTTCATCTGCTGCGATTAAAAATTCGCACGAAAGCGTAAATGATTCCACGAAAGAGCTCGTTGCTAATACCATTTCGCAAACATTTTCTCCGGTATTGTTAGGCAACGCTTCGCATTTAATTCTTTCGGCGAGCTATGTTCCCACGGGATTGTATAGAAGAGCGACGTACTGCTGTATCACCGAGATTATGACGTCAGCGCTTCCGTCACGAGATCTCGGGTACGTGGGCAGTAAATTGTTTCCGTGCCACGTACGATAACAGCGGCACCCTGGAAAATCCTCTCTGATGTATGGCCCGGGGATTTCATTATATTCCATGGCGACCGTCGTTGATTTCGCCCACGAGTGAGGGGTAAGAGAAACGGGAGCCCTTTCATATGTAAAGACCTGGTTAAAATATTGGCTTCCCGATCGTGATCCGCGAATTGACGGTGGCTATTGGTTTCCGATCGCGAAATAATCGAGTTTCCAAACGAACCAGCAGCCTTGACATATTCATTAAATGTTCAACACCCGGCTCGGCGCGGAAATCGAACGCTCCGCTATCCGTCTCCCCGCACGCAACTGTTATGCGTGTTATTGGAAATCTATGGGGTCGAGGTAGGAAGAGATTCATTAGCAACGTCGATTAACAGTTGCTAAACAAGTAGTATTGAAACGAGTTTCTAACGTCACTTGACGTTCACGGCCCATGAAAGTGGAAGGAGATGATTCGCGACATGTGGGAGGCAATAATCGTCCAAAGTGACGATTTACAAACTCACCACACTCGATAATGTTCACTCCAAATTTGTGGAATTGTATAGACACAAGTCTAGCTTCATGAAACCCTGTAATGGCGGACCCGGATTTATCAGGACTGAATGCAGACCTTCGTGAACCTTCGGCGTCGAATATTTCAAGTGCACATTGATCCCAACACGTTTGGAATACTTCCTATCGAGTTCCACAGAGCTGGAATTCTCAAGTTTGGAAGCACCCCTATTAAGCACAACAAGCCCAGTGTGTTCGTTCAGTTCATTCGTTCCATGGTCCTCGAGTGATTTTCCTTAATCAAAAGGTGTTAGCATCTTCTGTCACCGGGTGTTATGTTATTGAAGACGCTGGTCCCTAGGCTTTAGAGATCTTTCTTCGTGGATCCTTTCAATCCTACTTAGGTCATAAGCATCGTATTTCACACGCGCGATATTCTCGCTGTGGGTAAATTTTCGTGCTGCCAGTATCGTGTTCCATAAGTCCTGGGTGTTTGGTGCTAACTATATGTATAATATATCGTCATTTGATAGGAATGAAAACTTGGTCGAAATGTAATGGATTGAGGGTAGTTGGTACGCGGCTATTGTTAGGGGTGTTATCTGCTTGGTCAGACTCCTTGTCTATTTTTTAATTCGTCTATTTCGAGCAGAACGCGTAGGCACGCGGCGGCTTTCATAGGTGAGCAGCCGCGTGTGACGAGATCGCAAAAGACCAGGCCGGTTAAATTGCAACGTAACATGGGCAAAGAATGATCGCGGAGCGTCTTTGCGTCGGCTTTGTCCAGGGTGATGTAAGGCTAATAACTCGACGCGCAGCTTCTTGCATCCATATCTTCAGGATTTCCTCGAGGTTACTCGTGGCACAGAGTTTGCAAGGTCTCGTAATATGTGTCGTTGCCTATAGCCGTGTTTCGGAAAGAATAACTTAAGAATAAACCATTGAACTTCACTCGTGATTAAATTACACGTGGCAATCGCGAGGAATTATAGGATTTTAGTAATCCTTAACTCTCTATGCAACCTTTGTTTCAATAATTAAAGACTCCTTGTAGAAAACACTGTAAGTGCCGAAATTTAAAAAAAAATTATCGCAGAATGTTCTACGTGCCAACGGTAATGCTTTATAGCATGGAATTTGATTTTGGTCACTTACAGAGTTGCCTACAAGGACTCTTCAATTGCAGACGACAGAACATAGTTCGACAGTGTGTGAAATAGAACTGTGCATGGTCCTGACGTCGGATAACATCGACGGCGAAACAATGCAGCTCTTTGCACAATACTACTGCAAGAACGTGGGCTCGTGTCGGTCCCAACAACACCTGCGTGTCTGTTTCCATTCATCGTCGAGCAAGTAACGGGCAGCGTTATCTAGGCCATGTAAATTACTTTTCGGTAATTCAACGGCGCTCGAATAATTCTCCGTGTAAAGGGAGAATCGGTTGCCCGGTGGAATCCGAAATGACCCCCCTCGGTTCCAAAGGTTGGAACTGCATACGCCAGGATTCTTCGCATAAATCACACGCGAATTTCCACGATAGCACGTCACGTAATACCACTCTTTATCGTCAAGTTACCCAGTCACGGTCTCCAAATTGAATATCAAGGTCCCCTTTTTAGAACGCAAACACCTGAATCGAAATCGGTTGCCGTCCACGGCGAAGCCAATTAATTCCCCCCTTAATCAATCTCCACAGAGTGACAGCGTGTTAAGGGTAGAATATTTTATAGTCTACCCCGTGTCAAAGCCAACGCCGCTGCGCCCTTGACTCGCGTCGACGTGGATGTGATCGCTTTGCCCGAAACGTCTTTGCGCCCTTTTTGCTCTCCTCTCCGATGGCGACGCGTGGAATAAAAAATTTTGCCCCTGTGACCAAGACGTGGAATGAAATATGAAAAGGGCGACCAGGAAACGTGGCGGGTGTGTGGAGGTGAGATATATAAAGTAGTCGCCTGCGGAAGAAGGTCGACAGAAGGAACGAAGAAGCAAGAGAACAATTTCCTAAATAGGTACACGATAGTAACAGTGAATCAGAAATTAGGGGAGCACGTGTATGGAGCGTGATTGTGGGAAGAAATTAACGAGATAAGTAGGATGGAGTAAAGTCGGGACAAACTTGAAACTCATCGTCCGCTGAAGAATCTCCAACAACGATCCACGAATAACGAGGGAGCGGATGGCACGTCGGGCAGACAGAAATGAGATGCGCTAAATTACGGTACAATTACCGGGAAAGACTGAATACATAATCCTATACAGATAGACTATGCCGTGGAAAAGAAGGGCCTCGCGAGAAAAGCGCCAGTCTCCCTGAATAGATTGCCAGAGTAAACAACACGGAACTCGTAATACCGGGAAGAGCATTACGCGCACTTGTTATGGAGAGCAGGCAGCCTTACAAAGGAAGAGACGGACCAAGCGGTGGGCTTGAAAAAAAAAAGAAGAAAGAAGTACAAAGACGGTATCGCAAGGCCGAAGAAGCGTTTTTTTTTCGGGGAGAAAAAGAAGAAAAGCTAAAGAGTATTTCGGTGCAGCCGGAGAGGAAGGTGGCTACTGGAGGCGGAGAGTAGGTGGTGAAGTGGCCGAGAGAAGAGACAGAAGTAGAGTGAGAGAGGAGGAGGGGGTGGGTTTGACAGAGGGTACGAGAGGGCGAGAGAGGGTGCGAGAGTGTGAGAGAAAGGGTGGGAGGAGGGGAGAGAGAGTGCAAGGTTTAGGGTAGGACGCAGCTCGCAGGAGCAGTAATATCGATCGATCCGTCGAGTTCGAGGCTCGACAGGGTCGACTGGGGTGCTGCAAGTGGAAAAGCTCTCCCATAAGCAGGCAGGCTGGCTGGCTGGCTGGTTGCCCGGGACACGGACCGTTTTCCACTGTCTGTCCGTCCATTCGTCTCGTCTAGTCGTCTCGGCTCTCTCGGCCCTCTGCGCTACACTTCACTCGCCAGCGACGACCACCGGGGCATCGTTAAGGGGTGGTCTCGCTGTCATTGCGAGCACGCCAGCTACAACACCGCACCACCCACCCCCCCCTCGATTCTGCCTATTCTAACCGTCTGTTGTGCTCTCGTGCCGTACCTCGTGGCTGTGACCCTGAAAACCAGTGACAGTGCGTGTCTCTGACCTTGGCACGTCAATCGCCAAGTTCCCCAATGGCAGCGCGGGCTACGGTACCAGCCACAGCTGATCGACCACCGGCCAAGCCGAATTCCCGTCCCCGCGCCGACAGGTTGCGTCAGCAGGCATAATTCAGGTGCGTGATCGAGTTTGCGCCCGGTTACGGGAGGTCGGGGAGGGGGAGTAAGCTAGCTGGCGCTCGCCTGGGAGACGATTCGCTCCCTCGTCGCGGTGAACGACACTCTCCCTGTTACGTAACGCCTGAACCCTGCAGGAAATTTCGTGACCGCGGCGACCTTCCGTTTTCATGACCAAGAGGACGGCACCTTCCACCACCTCGGGGTGCTATCTCGATCCCTGCGCTCCGTGAGTCGATAGATAAGCTTTAAGTGCCATCTTCTTCGCTATCTCGTACTCGTTTGTCAGCCCCGGTACACTTGTTACACATCCTTCGCTCCGTTTCGCGTGTGACCATTGAGATCATTGCTTTCGCGTTGACACGTCCGCGTAGTCTCGCTGACATGATCGATGCGATCGAAGAAGAGGTGAACGCGTAGGGCCAGCTGGAAGTCAGGTGCGTCGCGCTCGGGGCGAGTTACAATGACACAGATTCCGCTGGGAGTGAATCCACCATCGGGCCAGGGTTTACGTAAGGCCGCGAAGGGTTGAGTATAGTGATGAGCTACGATTATGGCCGGCCGGGTGACATTTAAGGGTGGCTGTAATAACAGGGGGCAATAAGGGAGCGTATGCACGTCGCGTTATGCAACATTGAGTGAGAATTCCTATCGGGATGCTTGCTTGCATCCATGAACTTTGAAACTTGCCTTGATACGCGTGTACCTACTGTCAATGACTTAATTATTCCAAATCGAATTTGAATCCGAATCATGGTTCGAATGGTACAGAAAATTCTGTGGCATATTCGCTGGGTCTACTCTGAAGCGGACAAAAGAGCATCCGGTTTCCACGCAGGCGATTAAAATTAATGAGATATAAGATCCCGCGGAACGAGGGCGCAGTTCAAGCAGCAGCCCCTCCCCGCGTCGGAAAGGTTAGAGATGAGAGCTTGCCACGGACAAGGTCAACAGCTGACGGTTAACATTAACCGCATCTCTCTTCTCGTATCCTCACAGGCAGATTCTAATCGGCATATCGACTCGCTTCACAATTCCTCGTATCGCGTAACAATTGATCGTCGATCCGCTCAGTTCCCGCGCGACCCCGGGAGAATTAATCCAATTAATCCAAATCGCGTTGTTCTTTTCCAGGTTGTCCATTAAGAGCCCCGACAGTTGTCTCGCGAAAGCGATTTAAAATAAATACCCCACGTTCCACGTTACGCGGGGCAATTATTTTTAACGATTTATCAATGCGCTCGGGACGTTAGAATTGGGTAGATCTCTCTTCTCTGCCGGGGTTCGCCGGATAGTCACATCCACGGACAATGCTGGTACTGCCAACTAGATTGTACATTGCCATCGTTATGACGATCACGATAAGGGTGAAGCTTTAGACACTCCCGCTACATCTGGGGATAAGAGATACTTCCATACAATCGATGCTATAGCTGCCCGAGGCCTGCAATTAACACGGGGAAAAGGGAACGATGGAAATGGTGGGCGGGGTAAAATACGGCGTGACCTGGACTGTCAGTTACAAAGCGGCCAGCATTGGAAGGAGTAACTACGTTATTGCGTTGGCCGTGTATCTGGTGTGAACTTGATAACAGCAATTAGGACGTGAATAGTTATTGTTTAGCGGCTGGGCCGTTTCGTAAGCGTTAAACGATAGCCAGTCCGCCAACCAGTCCTGATAATCCCTTCTCGAACAACCGTGCCATACGTATCATAGCCAGAAAACCAGCTGATACAAGGATGTACCGTTTGTTTCGGGGGCGTGAATGAGAGACGGCTGCTTCGTTACACACCATTCATTTCTATGTTGGCGCAGAGGCAGGGATTCTGAGTGGCTGCGCGTTTTTCCAGAAGACAGACGGATGGCACACTGACGAATGTGCATCGACCCGCGGGATACGCAGCGAGGAATCGACGAAATGGGAGCAAACGACGCGTTCGGTTCGAAAGGAGACCCGAATTAACAATGGACCCCAGTGGATCCGGAGCAAACGTTCCAGCTAGAGCTATCAGAGGTTCGCAGAGCATGAAGAGGAGAAGGCTCAACTGACTTGGTAGACGCGTTCGGTGCCGGTTCGGAGGATGGAGGAGTCCTCACCAAGGATTCGTCCCTTCCTGGAATGCTGGGACGTGAGTAGACCGCTTTCCACAGTTGAGCGCTCCTATAATCCCACGATCCATCCACCTATACGCAGAGGGGAAATCTCGTTAGACGGCTTAAGGTATCCTTTGGCGAACGAGATCCTGCCAATTCAAGCGAAAGTCGAGCGACCCTCGATATACCGAGAAAGGGGAAGAAATCTCGGAGCGGGCCGAAGAATGTAATTGTCGGGACGTTTTCCATTTAACTCCATTTACTTCCATTTAATTGTGGAAATTGCGCGCACTCTTTTCGCTCGAGCGATCGTTCAGAGGGATGTCAACTTTGCCAACCACTTTGGATCAACCCCGTCGTTCTATCCTATATTTACATAGACCGTGGGACCACCACTGTTCAGTCGTTCCTCCTCACCTGCGAGTCTATCGTTCAATCGCTCGTGCGTTTGCTACACTTGAACGGCTCACGTTTCGTTATCGGTTTAACGTGATCGTTGCGAAAACTCTTCTTCACACGAGAGCTCCGCGGCTCTTGTCCCGCGTTTATGTGTCAGGAGAAAAGGACATAGTTCTTTTAATAGGGGAAACCTGTCCAAAACCGTATACTTAAGGTTCTAACTCCATAACTTTTTAAATAATAAAACAAATTGGGAAATGAAAAGGGTTTCCATTAAAGGGTTTTGTAATCAACATAAAATAACAAAAGTATAATTGAAAAGTTTAAACAAAACCTCTTCTTTTTCCGGTATTGCCAAACCTATGGGGCAAAACCGTATAGTATATGTATGTCTAAATTAACAACGGTAGCAATGCTTGAAGTAGTATTAAATCTTGATTTCTTCGATATTTAGCAACGCGATCTTGCAATCTCGACTTGGGCACTTCATGCGTTTGGGCTGCCTTTAAGTAACCCATGTTTCGATTGATTATACTCATTATAGCCTTTTTCATATTTTCCGAGTTCCAATCTTGTCTGGTAGTGTTTCTTTTATACTTACGTGGCATCTTGCTGACACCTTTAAACAAAAATGGAACACTACTTAGTTTACGAACCGTCGTTTGGTGTACGATTTTACCCCGTACGGTTTTGCCCCAAGAGGTAAGAACCCATACTTTTGGTTACAGCTAAATATGAAAATGACAACAATCGGCCACGATCATCGAAATATAATAGAAATAGATACTGTTAATAGATATCTTCGTGTAACTTATCTTCGAATTACCAGAACACTATATAGTTCACTTGAAGTACAGTCGAAAATAAAATCACAGCACGTAGAAATATAATAAATTTAATAATTAGCTGGAGCGTATGTATTTTGCTACGAGGATCTGTTGACTAACAGTTCAATATGGCGGAAAACTATTGCCAAACGCGCGTGGGCTTTCTTTATTTGATTTCAGAAATAAGTATGGTATACGGTTTTGCTCCGGTATACGGTTTTGGACAGGTTTCCCCTATTTATTTTAAAACACTTATAAAAATTTCTCCAATAAACCTTGTATATACTTAACTTGATCGTAGTTACACAAGCTTCGACAGAGATTCAAGTGAAAACCAGTTGTTCTGGATCTTCTCTAAAATAGAATTGATCTACAATTCTCCTGGGAATTATTGCGAAACGTGTGAGCGCGCGCGGAAAGGTTGGACCGTATAAATGCGTCCGTTGCGGCGTCAAGTTGTTAAGGCCTGACATTTGCATACCGAAGATTCAGTTTAGGATTTTCGTGATCCAGTACAATCGGGGCTAGATATTCTTGGTGGGGCTCAGGCTTCGAGGAGAAATCGATGGCGGGCGCGCTCGGGAGCCAGAATCCATCTCGAAAATGAAATTTGCCTGAATGGGCTCTCCTCGGGATTTAATCGATTCACGGGAACCAAATGTTCCCGGGCACCAAGGCGAAACGCTTAACAAATTGCTGCGAGAACATCTGAAGTACACGCGGCGAGCTCAACGTGACCTTAATGCGAACGTCTATTACGTATGCAAAGAGACAAACAAATATTCGCCGAATGCTCCGTTCAATCTTTTTGGCGGTCTTTCTTCGTGAATTAATTCCTTATTAGTCCGCGTTACATTTTGGCGAAGCGGAGCTTAGCGTGAATTGCGCAGCTCGTGTGAAAATAAAGCCGCACCTCACCGGCTGACAAAAATGTTTCGGCATTCCATGAACCTTCTTTCGCAAAGTGCGTACACTTTTCGAGGAATACGATGTTGAACTTTGACGGTAGAGATTTGTAAATCCCAGATAGTGGTTTGTAAGGTGCAATCTGTACCTATGTTTTATTTTTCTCCCACGATTTCTGAAGCCATGTCACCCTTTTGAATATAAATTACGCACAGGAAGGTTCAAGGAATGAGTTGATATTTTTTTTTAAGGGAGGAAATATGAGAAAGAATGGCACAAGAATTCCGTGTCAGCACCAAACACTCGAGATTGGAGCGGTTCACAAGTATCACCTTTATTCAGAGAATTTCAAAAGTGCTTTCACATTTTCAGAATGCAGAGCACTTAGAGTAACGTTCGAAGAATATGCTGGTACATATTTTATCGTGGGTGCTGCATCATTTTTTAGTTTTACGCGACCCACGCTAAGTGCGCCCACAAATCAATTCCGCGAAGTAATCGTGCTTCGCGGAAGACGATTAATATTTGTGTACCATGAAAAATTTATAATTACTAATCCACCCGATGATGTGCACAGAGGCGTAAAAAAGAGAGAATGTTCGAGAGATCCTTTTAAATGGAATTTAAAAGCATGGTACGCAACTCCGAATAATACAAAGCACACTCCATCGTTGATTTGCGTAGTAGTAATTCGTAGGAGTATTACCTTTCGGTTTGCTTTTGATGTTTGCCTTCCATTCTTTGAAAAACAAATGCTCAATCTCCGAGCACAGAGAACGAGATGCGTGGGAAGTATTAGCGAGATAAAAGGGGGCTTTCGCGCACATTTTGCGTGCATATATAGATGTCTAAAACGATCCCTCGGAGTAAAATGATTCCTGGTTCTTCTGCGACAATTAGTGGTGCTATCTCGTAATATCGATGTCCACGAGTTCAGACCGCACGTCGTCAAGTGTCATGCGAATATCTGCGCTGTGTGTGTTATAATCGAGAAAAAAGTCAAAATTACTGCTTTTTATCTAACGTGAGGTCTATTTCAATGTCGTGTCACCTTTGTCATAAACGGTTTAATGTGACAGTCGCTTGTTTCGCGGATTTAATGACAATTCAACAATAATTTAATTTACGTTTCGTTACCGCATGTAATAATTTAACGTTATATTCAACCACTGAATGTGAGTTGGTTGTTTGGGGTCATATCACCCCTCTTTAGCAGCGTGAAATGATCCGAGGAATCCCAGGTGATTCGCGTAAAAATGTGTGTCCGTGAAGCTGATCCCATTTTCTTATGTTTGTTATTTGGTTTTAAGTATTTCTATTCATCCATTATGTAGCAAAAATTATCTAAGATTTGATGCTTTTAGAAGATTGTTTTAATTTATTATATTCGTATATTTTGTGATTGAGTTTAATTTTTGTTTTTATTTAAATGTAAGTGTGTAAATCAAATGTTTTTTAATGTTCGTCGTCTTTACTATCCTAGGGATCATTTTATACCCGCAGGTGTACGAAATGATCGTTTAGTGCGCCGTCACAAAAATGCGATTAAAAAATATGATTGTTCACAAACACTACTTACATTTTTCTTAAATAATGCGTATTTGTATTTTCTATATGAATTACGCCTTACAAGGATCGCTTTAGACATCTTTCCCCTAAATATCCAGTCGTTTCCAATATTACGTCCGCTGAATTTGCGATTTATTGCGAACCTACTAACAATACCAAGGCATCTCAACGAAATTGTACATTTTATTGCAATTCCTCTTGCTCGTCGTTTCCCGGCGAAATGAATTTCAGGCTTGCAGGGTCATTTTCGAAAGTACTCGCTCGATTGTTCATTTGAAAATATAAAAGAGCGCAAAATTATAGAACAAAATTGTTCGAATTATTATTATTATTACCTGAGCATCCGACTTGTTCCTGCTTTATTAAAAATTCAGAGTGAAGGGTATCTTTCATATAACAGTTAATTTACGAGTTCGGTGTTTCACAATTGAGAATGGAGGATTCAAATGTACATATGTATATTCCGAATAGGTTAATGGCAATTCCCTTTAATCTATGCATCTTGATTAGAGAATCTCGATGTTTTGATAACATCACGCTTCCACGCACCACACGCGCATCGCGCCACACAAAAGCGACGCGATCGATCTTACGTTGCACCTGACACGCGTGTCTCGCAGAGCAGCATCCAGCTGTCGACGATATACGCGTCAGTCGGTAGAAGTTTAGACGATGGTAAAGTTAGACGAAGCCCGGTGGATTCAAACGTGCCACCAATTTGTTAGGTCTGATTTCCCAATGGTCATTATCGTTAGCAATTGCTGTGGAAATTTCGCAGACATTGCAGTTTGCTATGCTAAGACGTTGCACTGCACGACACCCCTGCGAGAATCGAATGAAGACCATTGGGGACGAGTGATACGACGGAAAGTCGCGAATCTTGCAAATCCTCATTTGGCTCAGAGACAAGCTTCTGTTTCTTCATTGGGTGATTTTCAGTCGGTGATACGTTAAGGGGTGAATTTAGGGTGCAAAGAATATACGAACATGAAATATTTAGGTGTCAGTGTCTTGAATCACACCGAGTTGAGGAAGAATACGCGCAACATGCTCCACACCGTGGTCTGACCCAATTCGATGCTTACCACTGCCACAATCCCTGCTCCATCGCTCTGCAATGGACTGCTGCTTATTACTTTGATTTCAAGTGACAAACTGGTTAAACAGCCACGCAAACTTGTCTTAGAATGACAAATACGTATCTACCATACGACATTTCGATTCTCTCATCTTTCTGTGGCCGAGATTCATCCCTTATAGTATTGACAAGTAATTAAGAACAGTCCGGTGTATCTACAGTGCGCTTTATGACTTCGTACAGATCGAAACCCCTTTGAATTAAGATCTATCAAATGTCTCTTCAAACCTCTTCGAAATGTAATGTCTGAATTTAATATAAACACGATTCGCGATTGCTATCACTCTACCGTAATAATTCTGTATACCTCTCATCTCTCCTCCAATAAATTCCATTATAATATACAGTACTGGAAATATTTATTGCTTCACTCGAATATTTAGCGTGTATTCACTCCCACCTCATTTAGTGCTATTACTCGGAAACTACTACTACTTTCAACTATTTTATCAATCATGGGGTTAGGAAGATTTTTTTCATAGGACGTGGATTTAAGGGTGATGAATATTTCCAATACTCTATACTATTGCGAAGGAGTAAGATACAAAGTGAAATCAGGGCCACCTTTACCACTGGGCTACCTGGGCCATAGCCCAGGGGCACCCATGATCCAAGCGCGCTTAAGAATCAAATACGTTGAAATGCTTTTTTCTCTTCAATATCGGAGATAAAAATTTCTATCTGGAGATATTGCACCCTCGGGGGCTAGGGGGCCAAAAATTTTTAGCCCAGGGCGCTGAAATTTGTTAAGACGGCCCTGAGTGAAATTCGAAATCAAATTAAATGCTCGTTCGTTGTGGTTTCTATAGCAGAACGAAGACAAGTACTCGGTGGCGAACAGCCAAGCGCCGCTGCAGGCTGGCGAGGAGGAGCATCCAGAACGAGGCACATGGACGGGAAAATTCGACTTCCTGCTGTCCCTTCTGGGGTACAGCGTAGGCCTGGGAAATGTCTGGCGCTTCCCTTACCTCTGCTACTCGAACGGCGGGGGTGCATTTCTGATACCGTTCACGGTGATGCTCATTATCGCCGGGCTGCCACTCATGTTCATGGAACTTTCCTTAGGTAAGATACCCCATCGCTTCCCCTGCAGGCTCGATGAATAATTCAATCTCCTTAGAATCTCGCATAATAGCATCTACCTCGGAATGATACGAACGACGCCGGGTTATTACGACTTTTAGTAACGAACGGCGGATAACTTTATTTCCTCGAAGGTCGCCGGGAGGAGCCGATAACTTTGCTACACGATCATACGTCTCGGGACGTTCCTTTTCGAAACTTGATCGAATCAGGATACTCGTGAAATCAGTTTCGCCTCGGGAAGGGTCGGGGGCACGAAGCCCCCAGCCACAGAACGAGTATCGATTAACCCAGTAGGACTCGAACGTGTGAAAACTTTCGAAGCGGCCGGACGATTCCTTCAAGCAGGGAATCAAGAAAGTTTTAATCCCGGTGCCGCGCAACCCTCCCCGATCTTCGCCTCGCAGCGGCGTCAGGTTTCTCCGGGCACCCTCGGGTGGCTGCAACCGGGAATAAAGAATCCGCGATTGCGGGCGACGTGGCCGCAGTAAGCTATCGCGCGCATCGTATCGAGTGGCATGGAAATAGACCGGCCGTTTTAAGAACATAGACGCGAGACGCTCAATAATTGCCGCGCTCCCCAAGGTCAAGTTTTCGCCCCCCCCCCCCCCGCTGTTGATTCCGTGAAGCAGGACGATCAATGGAAGATCCGCGCCTCGTTACCGGGTTACGTAACGTTATTTTTAGGCACCAGGTGAACCCCAGGCACTCGTCATATCGGCCCCGCGCGACTCGATACTCCGCCCCGCGTCGCGTAAATTGCAGGTGCATTGCTACCAACCACGACTACTGATCGGCTTCCTCTTTCCCTCCTTCTCGATATTCTCCCCCAGGGCAGTACGCGAGCCTTGGCCCGGTGGCAGCCTACAAACAGTTCTGCCCATTGCTGCGCGGCTTGGGATACGGGATGGTGTTGGTCAGCTCCATTGTGATGCTTTATTACAATCTGATCATCGCCTGGACCCTCTATTACATCTTCGTGTCCATCACTGGTGAGCTTTCATCGCTCGAGAATCATCATCACGTTTTGCACGATGCACATGCGGGATGGGATTATTGGGGTATCGATTTCTCAGAGTGCATTATACGAGTGAAATTAAAATAGATTACAAATGCTTTGTTACCATGGTCGAAGGGAGGTGGCGAAATATTTTCTTTTTTTCAATTGTAGGTGGGCTTCAAGGGTTACGAAACAACAGGGACGAAACTAGGGGAGAAGGGACAATCATTTTGGAAATGCTACATCGGTGGCTTTATTCAAATTTATATATTACGTTAGTTCATTAGGAGTAAAGGAGATACACATTTTATGGAAAAGTAATTAAAATTTATTCGTCTGTTATCAAACAGCAAACGAATTAGGTTACCGGGAATACATTTGAACCCAGTTAATAAATACGTTTAGTATACCTCTTTTTTATGTAAAGTGTGGACCCAAAATTCTAAGGTGGGCAATACAAGGGGGTAAACTGTTTAGGGGAGGGGGTTCCTAACAGAATCCTTGCCCCGGGCGCTATGCAGCGTAGTTTCGTCCCTGTGAAACAATGCTTCAATGTTTCTAACGTAACTTTCCCCTGGCAATAATACTGTGCAAAAGTAAAATCGAATAGAGTTGGTTGAAAGTGTATTAAGTAACTATTCAGCTAGGAGATATGGTACTTGGTAGGTTCATTGCGTGAATTCATGCCTCGGATCGCTTCAGAAGTGTCACCCTTGCATGTGTCATAGAAGATCTCAAGATCTATTGACTGTTCTTCTTACCGTGAACTAAATGTCATTAGCGACGTCTGTAGGAGCCGGCACCCTGCCGTGGAGCAAATGCGAGCCGCCGTGGAGCACGGAGGATTGCTTCATGCCAGAAGCTGCCGATGAGTGTGCGTCTCAAAACACTAGCTACTTCAAAGGGAGATGCTTGAACTCCACCCAAATGGCCTCCATGGGCTTGACTATCGAGAATATTACTAACGCCATTAGAAAACCACCGGCTGAGGAATATTTCAAGTAAGAGTTCGCCATTTCCTCCTTTTCTATCCACTTCCGTACAATCGGAAACGAAAGTTCTAATGCTTCAACCAACTACTCTCTCCATTGTCATCGACCATCGCTCCTCTATCCAAACACCGTACACCGTGTCAGGAGATTTGGAAGATTCATATGTATTAAAATCGTATATCTACCCTCGATTCAGCAACCATGTCCTGGGGATAAGCAGCGGTATCGAGGACACAGGTTCCGTTCGACCCGCGATGGCAGTGAATCTCCTGTTAGCTTGGATCATCGTGTTCCTCTGCCTGAGCAAAGGTGTCCAAAGCTCGGGGAAGGTTGTCTACTTCACTGCTCTCTTCCCATACGTCGTCCTGGTACGTCTACCTTTCGAATCTATCATTCGTCCCTTAGTTTCCACCCTTGGTATTTTTTATCTATTTTAAAATCCCTCCGCACGCGATTGCCTATTATTTCCTCTGTTTTCAGCTACCTAAGCGTTAAACTAATTCCTCCCCGCTTTGCGCAAGTTTTACCTCGCGACTCCCCGTCGATCTTAAGGGTGAAGCGAATCGTGGACTTTCTCTTTCCGCTCGCAGGTCGCCCTTTTCATACGGGGCATTCTGCTCCCCGGCGCCAAGGAGGGCATTCTGTATTACCTGACGCCCGATTGGAGAAGGCTAATGTCGGCGAAAGTGTGGAG
Organism: Andrena dorsata; assembly: GCA_929108735.1. NCBI lineage: Eukaryota > Metazoa > Arthropoda > Insecta > Hymenoptera > Andrenidae > Andrena > Andrena dorsata. The sequence continues at coordinate 74,975,430 of OV815488.1, read as the reverse complement.
CGACGCAGCCGTTCAAATCTTCTTCGCCCTGAGCCCAGCTTGGGGCGGCCTGATCACGCTCAGCTCCTACAACAAGTTCACCAACAACTGTTACAAGGACACGCTGATCGTCGCCGTCAGCAATATCTGCACCTCGTTCTTCGCTGGTTTCGTGATATTCTCCGTGATCGGATTCCTGGCACACGAGCTCTCTGTTCCCGTCGCCTCTGTTGTCGACCAGGGCGCCGGCCTGGCGTTCATCGTCTACCCCGAGGCGAGTGGATCACGCGATACCGTAGGATTAGAAAATCCTGAGTCGATCCTCGTGATACTTTAGAGCAGACTTCCGCGCGCTAGGGAACTATATCTCACTAGAATAACAGAAGCTAGACAAATTCGTATAACCTAAACACGTGGGTCGTTGTAAGTTTCTCACGAAAGTCTCCGATATGGAATGTAAATGTTTTGTTGAAACAAAATAGGTGGTGTCTCGTTTACCCGTGGCGCCAGTCTGGTCGCTGCTGTTCTTCGTGATGCTTCTCACCTTGGGCCTCGACTCGCAATTCGCTCTGATGGAAACTGTCACCACCGCGATACTCGACGCGTTCCCGCAAATGAGAAACTATAAATTGTGGGTGGTCCTGGCGGCCGCTTTGTTTGGCTACACCGGAGGGATTGTCTTCACTACCAACGTAAGTTTCGCGAACAGGGATCTTTGAATTGCTTTCAGGGCCAGGCTCTTTCATCGACATCTCAATGCACACTTCCAGGCTGGCATGTATTGGCTGCAACTGATGGACAAGTACGCAGCCAATTGCTCGGTGCTCCTGATTGCGATAAGCGAGTGCATCCTGGTCGCCTGGATCTACGGTGCTGATCGATTCCTCGACGACGTGCAGCAGATGATTGGATTACAAAGCCGGCTCTGGAGGTTCTTCTGGACCTGGATGTGGAAGGTGGTCACCCCGGCGACGCTGCTGTTCATTCTCTTCTTCAACTGGGTCGAATACGAGCCGCTCACGTACGGTGACTACGTCTACCCACAATGGGCGAGCATCGTTGGATGGGTCATCGGAATAATACCCGTTCTGGTCATCGTTGGATTGACTCTCGTACGTATTCCACGTTACAACACATTCCGTTATTCATTATCCAAGGATTCCAAGGTAGACATCACCGTTTCCCCTCAACGTCCAACAGAAAAGCAAGGTGGTCGTATTCTCAAATCTTTTGCTAAGGCTGACACTATTGATATGATTAAACTCTTTCTGCCAGCTCTGTTTCACTCGAAAGGGACACAGATTTCCCTTAAAATATTTGTTCCCTGCACAGAAGCGTAATTCTGCTTCTGTGTGTACGTGGGAAACGTTTCAGGAAACTATATGTTCGTTAGAGTAGCGACGTTTAAATTTAAATGACCGTCGCGGAGAATCGACGGGACGAGGGTAGATACAGAAGGAAACACGCGTGTTTTACAGGATCAGCTAAGGGACCGTCGACGGCGATCCGCCTACGACGACGACGATGACGACGACGACGACTTCGACAGCAGGCCCTCCTCCCAGAGGCCTGGAAAGGGCAAGACGAAGAAAAGTAAGAGGACGACCGTCTGGCAGCGCGCGAAGCTGCTACTGCAGCCGACTTCCGATTGGGGACCGGCTTCCAGGAACCTGTCGACACCGTCGAGGACCCTCACTCACACGCCGTCGCCAGGTAATCAGGAACTCGATCACGCCTTCAGGAGCACAGAGATAAACGCCACCAGTTCCGTGGAACGTTTATCTCTACGGTACCAGTCCCGCCCTGGTTAGGCTCAAACCGCGAACAATAGAAGAACGTGACGAGTCTAAACGTTGGGTCGAATCACGGAACGTTGCCCCGCTTCCCATTGCTTCTGTATTTCCCTCGAGCATCCACCGAATCGTTTGACGACGCCAGCAGCGGCCTTCCGCCTACGCGCGTGCCAGAGTGATCTATAACGAGGCGAATGTCACTCGCCGCGCGCGGGGGATTTTGCAGCCCACAATTTTTGGTCGATTGAAAATTATTCTGGCCCGTCTGTCGAAGCTTCAACGATGTTTAACGGTTTAATTATCGACGCTGAGGCACTTGGGGGAGGTAATTGAACCTCGACGGCGTTCGATCGCGAAGAGGGTGATTAGCTTCCGTTTTCCCGGGAGATACACGTCGACGGTAAATTTGCAATATAATTAGGCGTGAGTTTTTTGGTATTTGGAGAGTTTCGGTCGAATTTCTTGGAATTCTTCGAAACGATCGCGTGCTTTTAACCGTGTCTGCCATAAGCTGCGTGTGATTTAGGGCCAGCATGTGGATACGACTCCGTACGAGACACCATAGTCCTGGTGAACGGTCAACCAATGATGGTGCAGCCGTCGGGCACATCTGGCACCGCTCAGAAGCTTCCAGGACCATCGATCCTGAAGAACTCTAGTAAAACCGACTTGATCACATCCCAACAAGTCTGACACGATGTTCATTTTACCTCTAAAGACGAGTCTGCCGAAGAGTCTATCGCCAATCACACGACACGCCAGTGACAGGTAGTTTCATATCGCAGAGGCAGTCGAGAGGTGGCTGAAGAAGGCGTTTCGAGCGTTTAGGAGAGAGATTTATACGAAGATTATTTTTTTTATATATTCCAGCCCCACAAAGTAGGCGCATCTATTTTCAAATCAAATGTCTTCTGTTAGTGTTACCGGAGTAACTTGGAAACCTTTCACTTTCCGCGGTTTAGATTCAATGGGGACGTGCAAGAAGTTGGTTAATTGCGCTTTTCCATTGATTAGAAACACGCCAAGTCTTTTCCACGTTTCTTCCACTCTCGTAGATCTCGGCATCGGATTGACGGTGGAATTGTTAGTAGTAATTGAGGCAGTGAGAGCAACAACGGAATAACCCACATTTCATTCGAAATTCAGTTAGTAGCAATAACGCATTCCAACAGGCTCTACTAATCATATAAAATAGGAAAACAAATTTTTTTAACGTTGGTTGATCATCCGTTGTCGCTCTCACTGCCCCCAATTTAGAACAATAGCGAGGACCTCGTTTAACGTCGTAGACGCGAATCGTAGTTGAATCGTTCAGCAATCATGATTGGTCGAAGCGTTGAGGCAAGTAGCGTTGCACGATCGAGATGGTATGATCGTTAGTAAAATTCACTTGGCGCGAGGAACCCGCCAAACGCTCCGTACACGCTGCGATGTACAGACATTAGGAATTAACGCTACTTCACTGCTTTCGATTGTACATAAAAGTGATCGTAAGGAATTAACCATTAGGAAGAAAGTTACGTGATTATCGCTACACCCAACAGACACACACACACAAACAACATAGACAATTAAACTATTGAAAACTTTCTAGTCGGTGGATGTCATGCAACCATCGTTTAATGATTTAATCGCTTACGAGTCTAAGGTAATTTTAGCGATAGGCGTTCGATTTTTAGCCAGTTGAAACTTGAAGCCCCTCACGAGGGAATTACACGGGGAATATTCGGCGCAATGTTATCGTTTCACGGGGCGCGAGAGATCTGTTAACCGCGCAGCGTTCATTATTACGTGATCGTTAAAGTCAAGCAAATTTAACGAGCCGTCAGTTTTGGAAAATTTATAGCAATTCGTGGACGCTGAGTATTTTGTCGATGTGGCACGCGGACATATTTCTATACAATACACACATATACATACATGGGAACGCGTCGACCTTTTCGCCGGGACTCGTGGGCGTGGTTTAACGATGATACTACTCGATCGATGGAGTCCACGCGGTGATTTCAGTGGAACAACCGCCCGAATGGGCCGACATGCGAGGAGATTCAACAGTCGGCAGTATTATCTTCCGAGTATCAGCGCGATTAGTGGTAATGTCCTTCTTCCTGCGTTCACTTATCGATGTTCTTCGAAAACACAAGTCGCAACAATCGTTACCCAGCGAGATTGTAATATTTTTTTTTAACAATCGTAGCGATTGTTGCCCCATCTTTGCCCGACGTTTCGACCCTTTAAGCATTGGCCTGCGATCTTGATATGATTCTATTTGATGAAAACGTGAGGACACCTAATAACCATCAGACAACCGAAATAATGTATATTATTGTCGAAACTACGAAGTTCAGGTTTGTTTTCCAATATTCAAGAAGCCTGGTTATTCCGCGGGTATACCGAACCGTGTCAATCTTTATTTTTATCCCGGGATTATTCTTTTTCTCTGATATCGACCGCCGCGCTCGGTGAACTGGAAGCAATCACGGAACGCCCGTGAATGTAGTACTTCACTGACTTTCCAGGGCCAAGTGGTAATTATTATTATTAGTAACAGCGATATTGACATTGAAACCGTGACGAACGCCGCGCATCGTTTAAAGGGTCGCATTGTCGAGCTCCGCAGAAACGTAATTACCACGAGTAGGAGAGAATAAAATTATTTGTCGTTAAATGTTAGATCGACGGAGTCATTGGGATCGAGAGTATAATTCTGAAGCGTTTATTATAATCGGAGCAACTCGCGTTGGGTCGGGAAGTGAATTTAAGTGGACAGAAGAAATATATAATAACCGTTTAAATATGATCGGAGGAACAGTTCGCTTAAATTCACCGCTCGACCGGGAACGCGAATGGAAACGGTGCGAAGAACGCTTGATCTGTCCGAACTGTTTACCTATACACGTGTAATGTAATATTTTCGCATGAATTAGAGCGACTATCGGGTGCACACACCGTTTCCGTGCACCCGCGCCTTCGATTCCTATTAATTTCGGGCTGTCGAGGACTTTCAGGGAAATAGAGTAGCTATCGTGCGTGCCGCGAATATTAACGCGACAGTGGCGAAATGCGAAGGGTGATGCCGCCTGCACAAGTTAGAAGGGGAACGTTTCGCGAACGTATCCCCGGCTCTTAAAACAGGCATCACCCTATTAAAACATTAAGCCAGGCGAGATGTCGGGTTGCCAGTGACAATTACGCGTACGTATACAGTCAATAAAACATGAGAGATTCGTGATTCTTTATTTTTTATGTGACCCCGTTTGTAAAGTGTTGCTAGATGTAACCGTATGTATAACATTTATCGTACTACGTATACAATATACACACGTTACAGGTATACATATAGTATATATAAATATTGAATATATATATAATATACATATATAAATATATGCATATATATGAACGTGTATATATATATTTATATATATTTATAGACGCTTGTACACTGGTGTACGCGTCGCATAGTTTATATTACGTGTACAAAATGAAACCAAGCGTAAAAGAATCGTTGAATATTATAAAGAAATTAATGTTGAAGTGGCGTGATAAAGAAAGAAAAAAATTAACATTACGGAAGCCCGCTGCGTTGAGAGCAAAGGGGAAATAAAGGTAGCAGAGGGATTAGTATGTGAACTCATGTCTGTGAGCGTGCGAGTGGAAATCGCGTGACGAGAGCTGTTGTATTTCTGTTGCGTGCGTAAATGAGGAAAATGTGTCCTGTGCGAGCGTATACGTATATTTTCTAGAGCAGAAGGGCCTAACTCCACTTGTCGTCCTCTTAAGGATCCACGCGCGCTTGTTGGATGGTTGCATAACACTCGCGGATTTCCGGCAATTCTCTAACGATGGATTTAACGATTTTTACTTTAATTCGCAGAAACAGCAGAAGTCTCTTTTTACATTAAGTTCCCAAGTTACCTTAACTCGATCGAACTGTCTTTATGGCATCAAGCATTGGTAGATGTAGTTCGCGAATTATCAAGGTGGACGTTGGGGATAAGCGATTATCCCCGGTCATCGATCCTTTGCTCAAAAGGACGAACAAGTGGGGGAGGATCCTCGTCATCCGCGTGCAAAGACGGATCCTCTGGTGACCTAATTAACACACTTAGAATCTAGTCGTTGTTAATAGTCAGAGCTTCGGAGCATAGGCAGAACATTCCATAGAGCAAGTATTCGAATCCCAAGAGCGGAATTCGTTTTAGGTAGCGTGGAAAACAGTGAAAGTTTGTGGCCGATTTAACCTCGAGCCACTGTTCTTTAACACACTCTTAGTTAAACTCCTGCTGCCTCTAACAATACGTTGAACATGGTACAATTACATTCGACTGGAATTCGCGAGAAGGGCCGTAGATCGAGTTAGAAAGAGAAACGAGAGCACCGAGAGGGAAATGCAAAGCACACTGCTGACTAGCCATATCCGAGACATAATCACCGAGATACTTTCATCGTCGTTAAAGCAACCCCCTTTTTTTGCCGCAAGCGTGGCTATCGATTCGAAAACTTGGGATTAACGACACGCAGGGTGATCGATACAGAAGCGTTCGGCAAACTTTAATGTCCTTAGGCTAGATAGGAGAATCCTAACGCAGGCTCGAGAGGCATAGAAACGAGGGAAATTGGAACTTTAGCGCGTCATTAACAACCACAATAATAAATACTATTATCAGAGTTACGTTACAAGTAATGATTAATAATAATAAATAGTGTTAGCGGCCGGTTTAAACCGGCCAGACCACGTGGTCGACTGTCCTAGGTAGGGTTAAGATTCAGTGACGTAGAATTATCGGTAACAACACGGTAACATTGCCAGTGACACAATAAAAACGAAACGGATGAGTTTAAATTGTAATTTCGTTCACGGTTTAGCTGCACAACGATTCCAGGCGAAAGTATCGCGCGACTTCAACCCTTCTCGGTTCGAGTGTCTCCACCGCGTTTTCTCTGTTAGCAGAGTTGAGAATCTTCGTTTCTCCCTCATCAAATTTTATTCGAGGCAATTAATTGCAGGCGAAATAATTACCAAAGTGGCTCGCCAGATTGTGACTGCTTAAGACTACTAAAAATCGAGTTACTGTGCTTTATCCTTTCACCTCTCGACTGTTCGACTAAATACGTATTAACTAAATTTTTACTCAACAAGTGTATGCATAGAACGCGACATGATTCAAAGTAAAGGGGGTAGATTTAAACAGTCACAATTCTTGCTGCCATTCAACTTCCATCTTACTTAGAACCGATTTGCCGAAAGTAGCTTAAACACGATTTAAATACGATTCTAATTGTTTTTGGACGCAATCGCTTTCGCCACGTTCAACGTGAAATTGTAAGGTTTCTATGATTTCGTGCCCACCAGTAAACATCATTCTGCGATTCCTGCCAGACGAGAGCAGAGGCATTTCTTTAATTTCACCTCGATTTACAAAAGGAATCCCACGGTTACCGGGTAATGTTAACGGACTTTACGTCACTAAGAGCAACCAGTAGAGCGAACAGTACAAAGCAACGTGTCCTAGTTAATCAAGGAAGGGCGCTCCAGAGCGAAGATAACGATAGGTGATAGTTTGTGCGAGTGCGGTCAGTATTCCTTTTAGTTGAGGCGAGATTCTTGTAAGTTGGCGAGCACGATTTCATCTGGCGACCAAAGAATAAAATTCCAGGTGTTATTGAACACCAGGGACACTTTTCAGAGCTAAATGAAACGTCACCAAAGCACAATAAAGAAGGATGAAGGTGCTCGGGGGCGAATTAAGAAATGAGGGCAATTTCTTCATACCTTTTTTTAAATTGAAAGTAGGGGAAGAAAATGTACAAACATTTCGCGATATTATTCTTTCAAGTGATCTACTTATATTCTCTTTTAAGACTCCTCACGATACTCCTCTCTTTGTATTGTCCGATTTGTCCACTTTGTTGTCAGTAAGCTAACGTTCGTTGGAGAAATTTAAGAAGGCTTCCGAATAGAAATATTTAATTGTAACGTATTGATTTGAGGCTAACGGGGCAAGTTATGTGAATGTGTACACGTTGTTGCATAATGTGTTAGGGCGCTCCCCACGCGTAGACACGGCGGGATGACTTTGAACGCGTGACGGGTTCGGCTCGAGATGTTTATCGTGCGTTGACAATTTCAGGAGAGTATAGGTGGAAATGAATTAATAAAGAACACAAAAAATCCAGAGAAAAATGGCGAAGTAACAAACAAAAATATATATAAGAGACGATGGTATACATATAACTGAAAAATAAGAAACTGTATTAATATACATGTACATTGCATCGCGAAAGGTATATATACATTATGTAAATTCTATGTATATGTATATGATGCGTGTGTAATTAATAAAGTGTTGATATATATGGTTGACGATACGCTGACCGCGTATATTCTCTCTTCTTTCTTTCTAATTAAATTAACATTAGCTTCTAGTCTCGTTCCTTTTTGGTAAATACTCCCTCTTATAAATACTACTTACAGTTAAATCTGGACTGAGCTCTCCCTTATCAGCGGCGTCGGAAGCGTTACTGATGCGTTTTAGCAATTAACAATTAGCAATTCGACGAACACAAAAAAAATAGCGTACAATGAAACAACAGAGCTCAATTCTTAATTAACATTGCCAACTGCTCGAATCAGTTTCTCATTGTCCATTGTCCACTACTGACTCAGATTTTCTCGACTAATTTCGGTGGAATTTATCTGGGCTCGAGTTCCGTCGAAGTCTTATGTTCCCTTAAAATTTCTCCAAATTTAAGATACAATGACGAAAGTGTAAGTGTCCTTCTAAATCTACGAGTTTGGAACGGCAGAGAGTGGGGTATTATATCTTAACAAAGATGTTCATCGATGACTATACAGAATTATATCTATTTCGTGCAATTATTAGAGGACGGAATGCTGGAATTTTAAGTAAATTCACGAAAACTTTGATGTATAGAAAAATATGGGCTCGAAATTATTCGTATTCATATCCGTAAGTCTTTGAAACTCCCTAAAAGGCTGAAGAAAAGTGTCGTTGATTCGGCGACGATTAGATCCGTGGCAGATAAAATGCTCATCGCTATATCATCGATAAGACTCCCTCTGATCGTACGTGACTCGATAAATCTACGCTTTCTAGGGAAGTGCGCGTTATCAGTGCCACGAAGAAAGCAGACGTAAATACCTTTAATCGGTCGTTACCGTGGTAATGTCTGATCGAATCTAAAGCACCGCAATAAACGTGGCGTTGACCGATCAGCGTGCTAGTGAATAATCGTCAACCCAATGACACCTTCCCTCAAAGCTGGATTACTGTAATTTACAATCTCGTAGTCGAGAAATTCCACTGGAAGCATTCGCGTTGCTCGCGAATGCTGACTATCAAATCGTGATTGACGGTTGGAAATTAGGGGGTGGCAGGCGGTGGGCCGAAAACTACTCTGCTCCTGGAGACGGCCCCGAGGACAGGCTTCAGCAGGATCAAGAATCCAGCGATGAAGAAGGAGGAGAAGACCAAGCTTCTCCCTGTGCCGCTACCAGGCCACCAGTGGCTGTACGTCCCGGTGATCACGGATGCCAGCAAGAGTATCGTGACGGCGACGCCGCCGAATGCGTGGACGATCTTCAGGAGGACTGGCCTGAAGCGTGGGTAAAGCCACTTGGGGTTGTTCGTGATGATACCGAAGCTGGCTATCAGGAAAGCCAGGATGATGCTGATCAGGCCGAGCACCGAGTGTGGCGAGGCGAAATGGGGTTTGTTCTTGGTCACCTTGTTCACCACGATTATGATCAGACCGATCAGGACCAGGGTCAGGCCTGCCGTGTGCGCCACCCAGTGCATCGTCACTCTGTTCAACCTGGAGACCTTGGAACCGAGGTACGCCTCGCCAGAGACGCTGAAAACTGCCTCCGTGATCAGAAAGCCGACCTGCAAGGCGGTGGGTGTCAATCTTTGGCGGTTGTATTCTTCGATTTTGTGGAGGGAAAAGGGAATCAGTTGTAGAGTTCACTGTTTTAATTCTAGAGGTATTGCGGTTTAAATGAATGGTGTGGGTGGTTTCTTTGAACTTTGTAGGAATGGCAGAATTTTGCAAGTTTCAAAGCATGATAGATCTTCTTATGTGACTTGAGGAGTAGGAAGAAATCAAAACTTACCGATCCTATTAAAGTGTTATTCTCCTTCTTTCTGTTCAGAGGACCTACGCGAGGTATTGCTCAAGTTTGCAGAGCGAAACGAAAAAGCTGCGGCTGCCCGCGGAAACACGATCTCGAACTACCATGTTCTGTTAGTTCGCGGACGATTTTCTATCGTCATTTTTTTCAATAGTTTCCCTTGTCTCGAGTTTCGAATTGGAAAATTTTACGTAACTTTACACCGTTCGACGTGCAAAGCAAGAATTTATTGCAGCAAGGGATTATGAAACGTGTTTGCAGTGGCAAATGTTCTTCCACTTCAGACGCGAACATTTCACGCACTCCTCCCGGAGAAAGATGTGTCATGTCCTCCAGAAAAAGAGCTACTGTGCTTGTTCATAATTTTTTTGTATTATCGACTCATTTATACGTGAAAGGCAATGAAGTTAAAACGTCACGTTTATGTATTTGATTTGTGTCGATATTTGGCAATTAATTACTCACTCCGAGGCTCATGCAGATGGGATGCCATGAGAAGAAGTTGTACGTTCCAAAAGCCAAGGAGAGGATGTAGATCACCGGTGCCAATAGAAGAATATGTGTGAGGGCCGAGAACACCATCGTGATGGCGCTTGGTGGTCCTTTGCCTGCTGGTGGGTCAGTCATTCTGTAGCTAATGTTACCTTTACAACTGAAAGGATACGTCATTAAAATTTTAAAAGAGCAACAACCATTGCAATTGCAATATTGGCACATGCATGCTTTAATATCGTCAACTCTAGCGTAGAAAAGCAGAGAAGAAGAAAGTGGTGCTTCAAAGAACCTTCGTCCTGGAGAATAAAATGAACTTCTTTTTTAATTGATTGCGTTAAAAATTAGAGTTGGAGGAGCTAAATTTTTCGTAAATTTTGTTGGAATTAACTTTTATTTTAATTGATTTCGTTAAAATTTCTAGTTGAAAAAGCAAAATTTTTCGTAAATTTTATTGAAATTAATTTCTATTTTAATCGATTATGCTAAAATTTCTAGTTGGAAGAGCTAAATTTTTCGTAAATTTTGTTGAAATTAACTTCTGAAATGAATCGTAGCGTAAGTCCTTTATCATAAAACAAAGGTTGAACAATTCTAATTACTTCCTCCTATATTTTCTGACGGTATCTTTGTCGTAAATAAAAAAAGCCGTAATGTTTCTTTTTTATCTCTTCTTTCCTTCTTCAAGTAATTTGCGTGGTAGTTTGATTTTTCAAGATTTATATAAAAACGAAGGAATCAATGCTGGAAAAGCGCGAGGGAAGATGCGCCAGACTCCTATTCTTCGATGTATAAAAGAAAACCGGGGAATTCTTTTGTCGCAATTGCTCCTACGATCGTTTAGATGCGCGACGTGTGATTCATTGCTAATTGCGCAGCACGATTCCCTGGTTTCTTTCAGCATCCACTTGGGCAAACTCGAAGAACGTCTTCTTTGACAGTTGCACAAGCTTGAGCTTAATAGACGGCGTTACCGATTAAATAGATAGACGTTGGAGAGTTACTTATTGCCATAGCTTTCTTGGCGTTCAGTATGAACAGCTTAAAGAGTCGTGCGATATGTTAAATTGAAAAAACATGTAATAAACCATTTGTATTCTTTGCCACATTAGCTCGTAACAGTGGCTTAAGTTGTCTCTCTCTTTCATATATCTACCAATTATGTGAAGCTCTCTATTTGAAATCATCACGAAAGATATCTACCTTTATCTCTAACGATAAAAAAGGGAGTAAAGAAAAGGGGAAAGGAGTTTACGCAAGGATCGACGTGGCTCCAAATAAGCACCATAATGTCACACTTTCTCCCGGCTATTGTCTATATTTTTCTTAATAAATAGAACCAACAGTAGGTAGCTAGTGACATATTTCTACCTCTAGTGATTAGCATGAATATCCTTTGGCTAGAATTAATTAAAAGTTAACAAGCTAGAAACAAACTCCAATGGACCGGCGCTTATCGTATTTCCCGGAGTGTAATTGACAGCGGCGATTACTCGATCGCTGATGTATTACATTATCACCGGTACGTGCGAAGATAATTATCATTATTATGTTGCAACGAGCCTTCCAATGTGACCGTTTAATTGCGTTATCGTCCCGCCAGCGTTATCGCGTTCACGGGGTTTAACACGTTTGTTCTTTTTTCAAACTTTCCTATCCAGCGTCGCGGGAAGCGCGCTGCCACAATTATCGCGAGGCACGGTGGGTTCAAGTGTTAATGACTGCAAATTCTAGCCACCGTTTCCTTAAATTGAATGAACGCTCGACGGCTAGCGAGGAGGTTTCGGATGACTGACACTGCCGGCAACGTGACCATTAGAAAGCACAGTGCGACTTCCACGATTTCCCACGTCCCGTTTAAATTTAAAAAATCGCTAACCACAGAAACTGGACGGACAATGACTTGGGCGTTTAAATGTCCACTGCAATCGAGGTCGATCGAGGAACGGTGCTTGGATAATATGGAACGGTTGCAGAGCTGACCTTAATTACGTCAAGCACGCCTATGGTGGATTAGAAGAAAATTTTTTAAGTGGCCGTGGAAAATCGATGTTAGCCGAGAGATTTCGTTTGCATGCGTTCCAGTTAACGTTGACGATGCCTAATGAGTGTCAAGGCTTAGATGAAAGCTAGTTCGTCGAATTGGAAACATTGCAGATAGTGATACGGTTATCAGTGGCAGTTGAACACATGGGATTCTGACGTCTGTTGCATTGGACGGCCTTTTGCCTACGCGAGACCGCTCATAAGATGAGTGCGCACTTGTATCGAATTTTTTAATGCTGAGGAAACAGTAAGTGGTAAACAACCGGAGGATTCATCTTACCTTCGGCAGTAATAGCGCGTGATTCGACTGAATTCTACGGTAATATTTAAAAATCGCCGTAACGCGGGGTACGGAATGCGATCCAAGGGCAGGCGTAATCGTTTATGGGAATATACACATCGAGCGTACGTTGAATTCAGAATAAAAACAATAGAGGCAGGATTTATCCCATAGCTTTGTGAGAAACGACTCCACTTTTGACAGTCATAATTGCGACCAGCACAGTATGTATTAATCATTTCGTTCAAACGGAAACGTTCGACAGAAGGAATTATTCACGACCACGTTGGAGAACGTGTGAGAACGACTGGAGAGTTAGTCAACAGGAGATTTGCATAAATAACGAACCACACTTTACATAGGCTTTAAAAAATTATTGATATTTTTCACAAATACGACTATGATCTATATCTCATTAAATTAATTTATAGATTTAATTCAACAGCTGTTACTGGCACTAAAATTACCTTTACTTAAATGAGTAACTAAATTGAACTTCCATTTATTTTTAAATTTTAATTTTCATAAAAATATCATTCTTATTTAAAACTTATATTTATAAATCAATTACTTGCATTAATCATTTAACTGAAAGTAAATTAACCAGATAGAATTAACCGGTACAGAAAAATGTGGAACACTTGGAAGTAATTAGCGTCACCATGGACGAAGTTATCTACGTTTAAGTCGGAGGGAATCGCCAGTCGATTAGCAAGTTGGTCAACAGCGACAATCGCGAATACTTGCCACGTTACCCTGGCGATTATGTTTGTCACAATATGATCGCACAACGATTCGTTGACCCAAACCGACATACTTTCAGATACGCTCCACTTTCACGGTTCGCAGCGAAATATACCAGCCATAACGTTCGCGGAATCCCGTGTTTACACGAACCGTATCGAAAGCAGTGCAGATTTAGCTGATCTCCCCTTACGAAGGTAAAAACTATCGTTACACACTAGCAAACCCGCGTTACGTAACCGTGCACATATAAAAATAGCCGTACGAAACGAAGATTTCTGCATCCGGCGGGGAACAGAAAAAAGCAACGAATCCAAATCACCAATCTTCATCTACTATCAATTTATCACGAGTCTAACTAACACGCGCACTAAAAATACACTAAAACACGACAATCCTCAGCCAAGTTGCTCGTGTAAAGCTCACTAGAAGATTTCTCGAAAGAAAGTTCAATTGCATTAACTCGGAAGAGCCGCAATCGAACGACGAAAATTTGCCCGCGAAACTTGGCGTCGGATTTGAAACTGCACCTTATCAAACTGTCCACGCAAGCTATTATTTCAAAAACACTCGATGAATGTCGATAGTGTTACTCACCTAAGACGTTATGAAATAGAACGGTCAAGTCTCCGGAAGAAGAAGGTGCTCGACGTGTCGATTTTCCATAAAATAGAAGCGCCGTGCTCCAAAATCTAGCTCGCACACGCGCGTAGACAAACACTGGACGACGCTCGCGGCTCGACTGAAGCACGCGCGGAACCGTAGTGGTGGGCGATTTATCGCTGCGTTGCCGATACTCCTTACAAACGCCGAGGAAAATCGTCGAGTAAAGGCGGCCTTGACGAGTTTGATCGTCGTGTTCTCTTCTGGGTCGGGATAAAATGAACGATGCTCGCGTGATTGGAGCAGAAAATCGTTTCCTACCATGTGAACATCGAGCGTTGTATGTTGGAGACTCCTACGTCGTTTGAAGATCTGTTGTTTTTGGTATTTTTCACATATTGGGTATTTCCCTCTAGGTCGTACTTTATCTTTAGGGAGTAATTCGTCTTGGATGAGAAGGGCTGTAGGAAATGTTTTTTTTAAAGAAGGTTCCTTTGGTGTATCGTACTCCGATGGTCGGAGTATGATTCATTTCGAATATAAATGAGGATGAGATGACCTTGAAAGGTGCTTCATATCTGGATCCATTGATCTTCCTCAATTTCCATTAATACCGCCCACTTGATCTTTCTGGAGTAACGTACCTTCTGCAAATATTCTTATTTATAAACGCTTCGTACAGAACGCTGAAAGAGGTGTCAAGATTGTACGCATGGCGCGAGGAGTTATTTGCAATTTAATCGAGTTTACGTGGCAGACTCCAGCTGTGTTTGTTGAACTACTGGAACATGAGAACATTTGTAACGCTCATTAGACTAAGGAATAAGTTTTTACTGGAACATCTCCGTCAACCCCGCGTCTGTTCAGGGAATCTACATGTATTTAATGTAATGTATCGGTGTATTGCACTATCAGATCTCTCTGTCAGTGCTAAGGAACGGATAACAAGGCTCGTTTCAATACCATCCTCTTAACGCCACGGTATCAGCTCTCAGCTCATGAATCGCAATCACGTAACAGTTATGCAAATCGCTGTTATGCAATTCTAACGGAATTCTAACGGAAGGCATTCCTCAAGATGTTCCTGGTGATATGTTATTTTTTAATGGAAAACTTATTGTTTCCATCGCCAGCCATCTCTCTGGATACTTTCCAGACACCCTATGAACAGCAGACTCCGTCGTGTAGAGGCAGTCGATTTAAGCTGTGCATTAAATGCCATGGCAGCGTTTATGGCGGCACTTCAGCGCGAGTGGCTGCTGATTACAACACCACGTGCCCCTCTGATTACGCGCGATCGCGAGCTAGAGTTCGTGTTTTTCTCTACTCCGCCCACGTAATCCAGACTTTTTTTAGTGGCCCAGAGAATTCGACCGCGGACCACAGAGATGAAAGGAAATTCTCCAAGTTCAACGACTCCACGTGGCGATGCAACTTCCTCTTACTTACGTTAGCTAACGAACTGTAGCTACTACGCTTCCACTCCATCCTGCTTCGAACCACGAATCGAACGTCAGTCGAATGTGAAAGATCTGCAGAAAGATCTGCGGAGGGTATTGAAAATCTTGATGGGTCTCGACGAGTCGTCTACGCTGCGAGAATGCACGCGTGCGTTTTAAGAATTCTGCCCGTCGTTGTCATCATTCGTTGAATTAGAAGCGGAGACTCGTCAGAAGTAGACAGTCGTTTTTGTCGAAAATGAAGCATACCTTTTTTAATTAATTACACGGAACTAAATTCAAGCTGAGACTTGTTCTTTGACACAATGTTTAAAAGAACCTCTTTCTTTCGTCAAAAATATAAATTACGAATGACACTATACAGATAAATCATTAAAGAGGCTTTTCAAAAAAGTTTCTTTTGTTTTCGTTACTTCATCTGCATTTGCTTTCTCTGTGACAATTTCGCGCGAGACACAGTTATGGGAAGATAACAATAATGAAGCAATCTGATAACGGTAACGATGTGCGCGTTGTTCATTGATCCAAAGCAAATCGTTCTCCATAAATAGATGTCGTCGTACGAAATTTGCTTTCACGGCCTGCAACATGCTTTTCGCTAATGGGCGTGTGTACGATCGCTTGCAAATCCAACGAGCGATCATTCCTTCGTCGCACACGCCATTTGTTGCGGCGGAAGTGTGCATGGACAGGCCATACGTATGCACGTGAGCGGATAAATCGGCCTCGACGATCGTCGGAATGTACTCTGATTGCTTATTCGAGGCGTGGATGCCAACTATACCCTGATTATGCAAATATTCGGCGATAATAACATTAAGAATGCCGGCGACTTGGTGCACGCGCGCATCCTCGATGCTTCATTCAAAGCTGCGCGCTTCGAGCGCGATGACAACGGTACTAAAGAATTTTGAAAAATTATCATCCGTTTCTCGATCCGAACACGCTTCGATTTAGCAGCGTTTAGTGTTATTCATTGAGCTATAAGAATACCTGGTGAGAGAGCAGCAGTGGGAAGAAGTAGAGGCGACAACGGTCCGAGGGAAATAGAAGAAAACGGGCGAGCCTATCCTTCTTCCTATTATCCCTCTCACTCTGTACTATCTGTATTATGTATGCATGTGTGTACGCAGATAACTTCACTCACATGCACTATACACCCATAGCCTGTTTGTAAGACAGAGATAGGTCCACCCGTTATCTTCCCTCTTTCTCGGACCGGCCGCCATTGCTCTGTTCACTCTCCAGGTATTCTTATAGCTCAATGGTGTTATTCTTACAAAACAATGTAGTTCAATGGTAGAAATGTAGACGCCTACTGTAAACTGAGTCAGAAGTCGATTCATCAGCCTGTCCTTTTTTCCTTACATATCTTTCCGCTGACGCACTGCTATCCTCTAGTTACAATATTCTTCAATTGGTCGCAACTGCTGGTAATCGCGAACCGTCATCTTGCATGCTTCCAGAGGCACGCAATAGTCTAATTTAATTGGGTTCTTCATATATTCGCGAATAAAAAACATAGAGAACAGAGTAGACGAGGAGCTTGTCTGTATTAACACAGTTCATAAATAAATAGAAGCCAGTTATTCAAACCAAAAAGAGCTGGTTGTAATCGATTAACCTCGCACTGTCATCGAGCTTGTAAACGCACACCTGAACCAATACTTAATCAACCTACGTACGTATCAGAAGGCTTATGTTGTTCGGAAATTTCGCAGCGTTTCTGACGGCTGTTAAACAGATCGCAATCGAGAAGTTTTCATCCTTTTTTTTTCACATAACGCTCAGGAACTTTCAGCCTAATTTGAAAGGAAAAGCATGAAAAGTTCCTCGGTCGTATCTGTTTACCAGCCGTCAAAAACGCTGCGAACTTCCCCCGCAAATCAATATTCAGAGTGCGATCTTTTCTCAGCTCTATCTATATTTGACGAGCTCCTGCAGAAAGGTAACTCTGCTGAGTCGTCCACCTGCCAAGAACCACTTGCAGCTACGACACTGCCAGCACGTGAGCCAGCTGACAACTGGGCTGTGTTGACCGGGAGTCGTCATGACAACTTCAACGATCACCACACGCGACAAGGGCGACCTTTTCGTCGTCGTTTCATGGTGCAGCTCTGCGATGCACTCGTGCGACTGACACTGAATTCTCTGTACGAGGAAATAGACTACTCAGTGAGAATAATGGTGGTGGTTGATAAAAGGAGGTCGCTGATAGTGGCTACCGCTGGCCACTTCTTCGGCGTGCCTTTGAAGGACGACGAGACCATCGCTGATGGAGAATCGGTGCTGGACAATTTCTTGGACGGAGCCGCGTGCAGAACGCTCTGCGCGCAACCTGCTGACACCGGTGGTAATGGAGCACGGTTGAAGCTGAGCAACGAGTTGCCAATTGGCAGAAACACCTTGGTCTTCTTCAAGGTAGAGTGGAAGGTGATGGTGAGGGTGGAGTTGGAGGGAGTTGATCTGGGTTAGGTTGTTGGTAGCAGGTGGGGGAACTGGCGATAAATAATTAATGATCATTAGGCCAATCGTAATTGGTATATTTGCACATATGCTTTATGAATAGCGAATAGGATATCTTTGACCTTCAGTGGTTGGAATGTTGGAAATTCTGTTCCCCAATTGCTCTTTTTATTCATGCAAATTAGATATCCACCACTTTCTGCGACATAATAGTAATGGAGCGTTTGATATAGGTAACAGATTCACCAGTCACAGAGAAGAATTTCCACGACCTGGTTCACGTGACTACGACTGGCAGCGGCAAAGGGTCGACCCTGATCGAAGCACTTCGTCAAGTATGGGCGCCGACTCTGCGATCCTCCAGCCTCAGCCCGTCGTGCTTGAAGAAGTTGGAGGAGAATCTTCTCGGTTCACAGGCTACGACCTCCGTCCTCGAGGAGGAGGAGCACTGGAGGAAGAGATGGGAGGAATCGAAGCGTTCACACGACAAAACGATCTATGGAGAGGCTGTGAAAACATTGACGAGCATCCGGGCGGAGCTGGAGAGCGCAGCGGTGGCTAGGTGTCGTAAAAATCGCGTTAAACACATTTCAAGTAGCCTAGCACTCCATTCGTGGTAACTTCCATCCATACACACCACTTGCTTCTAAAGCAGTTATCAACTATTAGACGTGCCTCGCTATTAATTTGTAGACATTATCGAAATTCAATTTTGAACGATTCTTCATTGCCGCAGAGATGGTCTAATCGGAGTGGAGGATGCTGTCGAGGCGGTATCCGGTTACGTAGACGATTTATGGAAATTAGGAGAGGCAGTGTACCCCGAAGAGCGTATGAAATCCTTCCTGGATATCGTCGGGGACGAAGTGGTGTCCCTTGTGAGAAATATAATAGACGAGGTAACAGATTATAGGATTCCAGTGACAGCTGTGCCTATCAATTTCAATATCGTCGATTTAGCGTTTAGTAGATTAGAAGACTCCAGAACTCGTTCACTAAAGAACAAGTTCGCTTTGAAAATAGATCCGCGCTTCTGACGATCGAGTGAAGGTTGAAGCGATTTCGATCGGCGCGGATATTTGCGAAAAATGGGCAAACATGTCGGAGAAGTTCACAACCCTTTTCTGGCCCCACCACTCTCTTCACCCTTGGAAGGGCCCGAGTTACACTCCCGCGAGGTGCTCTCGAATTGGAACACGGCTCAGGTACTAGCTGCAGATACTTCCTCTTCCTGGTTCGCGGTAAAATTCAATGATCTTCGCGATCTTTAGGCAGATTGCCGAGTTACGTGCCCAGTATCGGCAACTAACCCGACTGCTCACGCCCAATGAGAGATCTGGACTTGGCACTGACACCTTGATGCAGTGTTTCGATGACGTTAAAGGTATCTCGTTTCCACCGATCCTATTTCTATTCCTGACAGTGATACCCTTGAAGATACGCTGCTAGTAGATTCTCAGCGAGAAGCATATTCCTATACACAAATATTAAATGTCTCTTCAAAGGATGGACAAAGAAATTGACGCTTAGCCGCTGAGAAAACTGTCCACAAATACTTGCTAAGAATTTATTTCCTAGTCACTGACTATTGCAACCTGTTAATCGCCCATGGTAACCCTTGCCAGTGGTTTTCGACGACGGCGAAAACAGCGTCGACTGGAATCGCCTCCGTAGAAAGGTCGAAGAAGGCCTGCTACCAGCCGAGGAGCGAGTCGCACAGAAGCTGAAATCCCAGATCGCCGACGCCACCACTCCGAACTCCTTGCTCGCTGAATTCCAACGTTACCTCGAGCTGTTGAAACGAGAAGGTTTGAAGAGGGCCCTGCGTGGCGAACGCGAGGCACTGCTCTCTGCGTACGGAGATCTCATAGGTAACTTTAATAGATGTGAAGCTTGCTTGTATACCACTCCTGCCTCTGCAAATAGTATCTATTTCTGATTAAAATCGACATGATTAAATCCTCGAAACGCAAGAAAGTTGCTTGGCCGGGCCAGACACGGGAGACCTCTTAGACAGTCCCCGAATACTCCAAGAGGTTCAAGCGGCGAGGTCGTCGGAGATGAGGCTGGAGAGTTTGAGCAAATTGGGGAAAGAGCTGCTCGCGGATCTTCCTGGTTACCAGGGAGTGTCGTCGAAAGTTTCGGCAGCTCTGAAGGAAATCGAGAGGAAGCGGGAAACCATCGTCGAGGCTTGGGTAGCTCTCTAATCTTTGCAGACAACGAGCTTTTCACTTGGTTCATGGAAAATTGTGCGCTCGACAGGTGGAAGAGACGAAGGACGCTGTGGCGACGAGGCAGCTGACTTTGGGTACCGATTCAGCTGTGGTGGAGCTAACTGGCACCAGCATGATGCGAGTGACGTACGATCCAAGATTGATGACGCTGATCCGAGAGGCCAGGGCGCTTTCCAGCCAAGGGGTGGAGCTTCCTCGACAAGTGAGGGACCTCGTCGAAAGGGCAGGCGCTCTGGCGGGTCGTGCTAGGGCCCTTCAACAAGTGGCGACCTTCCACAACACCATTGGTGACCGTATGGTGCCATCCCAGAGGCCACTGATGCTCACGACAGCGCTGGAGTTGGCGCGCGCCGTTCAAGAGCAGAAAGGTGTCGTTTGGTCCGACCCTCAGGCGGTAGACGCTTACACCGCCAGGTTGAAGGAACTGGTAATCACCCGAGATTCCTATGCCTTGTTCAAACGTCATAAGTTTAATTGCAATCTTCACCGATGCAGGTGAGGAAGTTCGCGCAACAGAATTCCCAGCTGGCAGCGAAACACGGCTCGTTGCGAGACTTGGTGGCGAATTTACTAAAAGGAGAGACTGTCAATCTGATTAGCAACCAAAATGCTTGGAAGGACGCTCTTGTGAACATGAGGACCATAGTCGACACCGTGGAAGCCGAGTACGGGAACACGAAAGCGTGGAAGCTGCATTGGGACAGGCAGCTGCTGAAAGCTTTGGGTGTAGCCTACAGGTGAACACAGTTGAGCTGCAGAGGCTGGTTTTTTTTAAGAATGTATGACACTATGTGCTTGCACCTCGTCAGGTTTCTTTGTCGATACCGTGAACGATGGAAACCTTCTGCATCCTGGTGGCTTTCACTTGCTTCTGCCACCAAACATTGTACTATCCCTCTACTTGCTCATTGCACGAATACTGGATTTCAATATTTATACAGAAGCTCCGTTTAATCCGAAAAATCATTCCCTCGCGATTCCCCAAAACTCTATAAAGAAACGCGAAGCACTCGCCAATGAATGTAAAGTGGGCCGCAAACGGGATAATGGAAAAAAAATTGATATTCCTAACTAGCTTCTCTTCCTGCGCGGAAAACGCGGGCCCCCGCGAAATGCATTCCTAATGAACTCTCAGCGTCCTTGAAACCATCTCGCGATTTTAATGCGCAATTTGCATATTCATAGGCGATTTGCATAGAACAGATTCGCGACAGAAGATTCCCCCCCCCCATGGTTTTCTCTTTTTGCAGAGGCGCGTTACCGTCTTTGCTGAAGAAGCTGCCCGATGTTAAAGTGGAACTGACGTTCCGCGACGGATACCTGCAATGGAGGCCGTCGATCGAGGAGGTCCGCGCGAAATTGTACTCGTCGATACGACGATCCCTCGCGATCCCCGCGAACTTTAGGGGTGTCGGGGATGCCGCTGACGCTCGTTTCGGCGATCTGATTCAAAGGAGTGGCTACCTGTTCGGCGGTGTTTACAAGCAGGCGGAAATCGTCCTCTCTGCGCTGGAAACGCTCAGGAGGAAATGGCTGTACGTGGCCGCGCCGGCGAAAATAGACGCTGCGGAACGGTACGAGCTTGGAGATGATTTTATACCAGCAGCGCTGCTCGAAAATTCTGGACTAGTTTAACGAAAGTTTAAGAAACCGCGTGGAAACTTGTACCTCTCTGGCACTTGCTTATATGTATGAGTGGCGTACGCAGACGAGGGGCAAGGACACCCCAAAGAAAAAGAAAAAAGGAAATTAATGGAACCTGGAAATTCAAAGAATTCTGAAACTTTGTGAATATGTAGGGGATTTCTTCCTGATTACAACACAATTGTTGTTTACTGCTCAAATTGACTCGAAGGGAGTGAAATTAACCCCATTCGGCTATTTTCCGATTTTGTGTTATAACT
Source organism: Andrena dorsata (assembly GCA_929108735.1). Taxonomy (NCBI): domain Eukaryota; kingdom Metazoa; phylum Arthropoda; class Insecta; order Hymenoptera; family Andrenidae; genus Andrena; species Andrena dorsata. Next base: position 74,953,274 of record OV815488.1, on the reverse strand, counting down.
CGCGGACTGTAAGAGATAGAAGAAAAGTTTCAAGACTAAATTTATTTTTTTAAATTAGATTTAGTAAGAAATTATTTTACAGTTTCGGAGTTATAACACAAAGACGGAAAATAATAGGATTTTCAGGGGTCAATTGTACCCCCTTGCAGCAAACAAAAATTGCGTTGTAATCAGAAGGAAATTCCCTACATATTCACAAAGTTTCAGAATTTTTTGAATTTTCAGTTTCGGGATGTTTCCTTGTAAAGTAATAAAAGATATTTTGCTCCCCTAGGCTAACAAGCGTCTGCCGCCCTTTCCGCGAAATATCATCAATTATTTTAATTTAAAAGAGTGGGAACAATTTCAAAATTAATTCGATATAACAGCTTGCATACGAGTTACTGTTAATTCGCTAAATTTTTCGCTCTCCCAAATTTGCCGCTCCCCAGAATTTGCAGCCTGTGCAGCTTGTACCCAAATCCACCCCTGACTGAATGTATCTCCAATTTCCATCATCTTCCATCGCATTCGAGACTATACATAAATATCTATGTTTATATCCTACCACTATAGAATCAAATGATAGGGGAGAGGCTTGCAGGTTGCCACTGCTTGCAGGTTGCCACCCCTGCTGTATTTCGACTTTCTAGCAGTGTCATAACCCGAACTCTGACTCAAATCGACGTTAAAAGAGTAAATGTCACTATTTATTAACCTCTGGAGCGGACAGACGCAATAACGCTGTGTTTTCTGAGCGAAGAGTAATATAGTGTTTGTCAAGAAATTGAACTATTGAAATTGTGTGTTTCCCTGAGCTCGTAAATTGAACATTTTCATCGACAATTCAAGATAACTATTCGTACTGTGTTGTTTTTTTCATCTAATTTACATATGCCAAACAGATTTCCAAACATATCATGAATTGACAATTTTTTCTCATATTTTTCAAAAATGCGTCGGAATGCAAGTTGCCACCTTTTTTGGCTTGCAGGTTGCCACCTCTCTGTTTCCCGCTTGTTTACACTCAAACGTCATTTTTCGTGGTTATGTGATGTTTAATATTGTCATTGAGTTTGAAGTGAAGTGTTTTTATTATGGCAGCACGCAGGTTAAGAAACTCTGAACGCGGCATTAAGGATTTTGAAGCGTTGCTCGACGCAATTAAAGCAATCAAAATCAGCCACTGTATAATATAATTTATTAATAAAATTTAATAGTTTGACTTTTTTTACGCTTTCAGCAATTTTTCTAGGGGGTAGCAACCTGCAAGCCAAAATTTCAAGGTGTCAATTTTAGAGACTTTCGATAATTTGCAGTATAATTTTTCTTTTTCGAGAGTTTACATGATTTGTAGGTCAGGATTGTAGCTTTACCCTTCCTCTTCCCAACTTATACCATAAATCATCGATACGTTAATTTTATGACAAGTTATGATCAAAAAAGCTAAGGGGTGGCAACCTGCAAGCCTCTCCCCTACGTAATACCCACTGTTTAACTGAATTCTTGTTCAATGAAAAGACTGAAAGGCCGGTCGCCGCAAGAGTGGACGAGAGCGTTCAAGGATGCCAAGCAATGGGCGCAAGAGGTCAGCGAACTAGCGAGAATCCTTCGCATACACTACGATAAGACTTCTATGCACACCCTCTGTAATCGTTGCTCGATAATTAGGTTGGCAAATTGCGAGGAAGCGAAGTGAAAGTATGGTGCGTGAGCGTGGACACAGCGACGACCAGGAGCGACTTAGAATCAGCGTCCCGTCGTTATTGGGAGCGTCTGTGCTCCGATTTAAGGGTGGAGGCTTCTTCGAGGTTGGTCGCCATCGTAGAGTTCCTTTCGTCCGCCTCGAAGGAGCTGGAACGTAGGCCCAGAAGCGTGGAGGAAGTTGGACTAGCTTACGAAGCACATGCTCGGATCGAGGCGCAATCGTCTGGCATGAGCGAAGAAATGGAGGCTGTCATTGGACTTTCCAAAGTGTTGGCCGCGTGGACTAGCGAGAAACTTGAAGGTAATTCATATTACTCTCGATGATAAGACGAAAAAAAAATTCATTGAAACCCTACCCCAGCTATTTGCTGACTAACCCTCCCTGTCAAAAAAATGTTCGCTACTGTAAGCCTTCGTTGTAAGGAGCTACCTTACAATTTCTTGAAACAGGTGTCAGCGCGGCATACGCTTCCTGGCAGCAGCTGGCTGACCGTTTAGAGCGTCACAAGACAGTGGTAGCTCGGGAACTCGAGGACGCCAAGGTGAACCTTCGTCACAGAGCAGTGGCGGTGCGGGACGAGATAGAAAGATGGCAGACGAAATGGTCCTCCAAGCCAGAGATGCTCACGCTAGACTGGATCGTGTCGATGCGGGAAAGATGGACGAACCTGAAGGAGCAGTTGGACGCATTGAAAGTCGATTGCCAGAGAATCGAGCTGAGCATCGAGGACATTCTAGAGGACAACGAGGAGACGACGAAGAGGCTGGAGCAGCAGCTGGAAGCCGAGGAGTCGAACTGCCGGTTCCAGGCTGAGTTTCTGGAAGAACTGAGGAACCAAGAGGAGGAGGAGTGGACAGTGGCAAGAAGGAGACTACCCAGGCTGCACGATTGGCTGGATTCCTGGGAGAACAGGATACGCGTCCAGCTAAAGGATCAATCGAAGGACGAGTCGACTGATAAAACAGAGAGTCTGGAAGTGGACACGTTCGTTGGCAGGAAAGTGCGACAGGTCAGAGGCGCCATCGAGTGGCTGCAGCTTCTGCGCGGGGACGAGATCGCGGAGGAGCATTGGAGCGAATTTAAATTGCTTTTGAGCTTGAACAGTATCAAGGACGCGAGGGATATCACTCTGGGTGATTTGCTTCGTTCCGTGGACAGCATCCAAGAGAACGCCGAGAAGATAAAGGTGACGATTGCGATCCTTGATCCCTTCGATAATCCCAAGTCGCGATGACTCGAGAATCCGCCCAAGGTGATGCACGCTGAAAGCGCAATTTATGTCCAGGAAATAGCGAAAAGAGCGGCGGCGGAAAGTGGCATTCGACAAGGACTGATGGAGCTCGAGTCCTGGGAGGCATCCGCGCGCTTTCAGCTTCAGCAATCGAAGGACGGTAGAAATACCGACATCCTTCTCGTTGAGGAATATGGCAGTCTGTTGGCAAGGGCAGGTGAACCTTACCTCTCTATCTAACAAGCGACAAGCACTCTTGCAATGTACCGTGCAAAGTAATTACGTTGATTCGCGATAAGGTGAACTGAGATTGCTGCTGGAGGGCGCGAAAGGGGCAGCAGGCTACGAGAGGTTCGCAGCGAGGGTTGCTCGCTGCGAAGCAGGACTCTCGGAGATGGAGGAGAGAATAAAGACCCTGAGCACTGTCCAGAGGAAGTGGGTTTACTTGGAACCGGTCTACGAAGGAGGTGCTGCGCCGAACGATACTGGAAGGTGGTCCAGGGCTAACAAGGAATTTAGGTGATCAGTCGTTAGAGCTGTGGCAGTGAAGTTTTTAAAATTTCGTATAGTGATCGAGGGGAATGTTCAGGTATCTCATGGGCGAGGTCTCTCGCGACCCAAGGGTGTCTTCGCTGAGGAGGCTTCCCCTTTCAGCCTTCACAAACTTGAAGGACCACCTCGACAGGTGCCAGCGAAGCCTCGACGAATACTTGGAGGTATCGTAGAGACTCTGCTCTCTGAAAATCCATAGCTTTGTCATTTCAAAACAGTATGCAGACCACGCTTACATTCTCCCGGTTACAGAGTGGGGAGCCTAACCTTACATTAGATCCTCAGTATCTCAGTATCTCAGATTAATGGGAATCTCATCTCTCCCCTCGGACCTCGATGTTTCTAGGAAAAAAGGTCGTCTTACCCGCGCCTGTACTTCTTAAGCGACGAGGATCTCCTGGAATTAGTGTCAGCCAACGGACGTGGCTTGGAAGCTCATCTACCGAAACTGTATCAAGGCGTGGGATCGATAATAAAGGGCGATAATGGGCTGACGGCCGTCGTATCGCCAGAAGGCGAGATCCTGCAGTTAACCAAGCCCGTCGACCTCCGAGACCCATTACCGCGATGGCTGGGCAATCTCGAGGAGGGAATAAAAAGCGCCCTTCGTCAGAAGCTGGAGAAATGCTTGGTCGACGCCGCGCCTGATCCATCGATCTATCCCACTCAGGTAAGATAAAGGCTTTCCCCGAGATTGCTGAGCTTCGTCGAAGGGTCCCGCCTGCCTCTGACGTGGCCTAATAAATTCTTAAGGTGCTGTTGCTCGCGGAAAGGATTCGATTCACGGAACGGTGCGAGAAAGCTTTGAAGGAAGGTCGGGCTGGTTTGAAGAGCCTGGTTGAATATCTGGAGACGCAAAGGGCGAGGTACAGAGGATTGGAAGACACAGCCGACAACCTGACTGCTTTAAAGGCGCGTGGACTTTTATTGGACACCGTTCATCATCTCGAAGTGGCCAGGAACCTTCTCAGCGTCACTCTTCAGGGAGAGAGCACCGTTTGGACCTGGCAGAGGCAGCTGAGGAGTTACAGAACTGTAGGATTCTTATTCTATTGTTCGATGCGTTGCCTGTTGAGGAGAATAAACTTGCATTATCCTAGCTCGCTTCAGGTACACGCTGGCACCATAATGATTTGTTTTTCAGAATAAAGGACCAGTCGTGCGTTGCGCTGGTGCAGAATTTCCGTACCGTTTCGAGTACCAAGGTGCAGCTGTAGGCTTGGTCCAAACGCCGTTGACGGAACGATGCTTCCTGGCACTCGCGCAGGCCATGAAGCTAGGCCTGGGCGGCAGCCCAACTGGACCGGCTGGAACTGGAAAAACCGAGAGCGTAAAAGCGCTCGGTGCTATTCTTGGCAGGCTCGTTTTAGTTTTCAATTGCGACGAAGGTAACGATCCGACGCCTACGAGGCCGAAATCGATCTCCACTGCTCCCCGACAGCTGTTCACCAATATTTAACAGATTAATACCCTCTACATAAATTTAATTGATATACTCCATTGATAGAATCCCTCTTCCTGAAATTTGTAATTCCGCGAACTTTCTAATCTTCATTATTTGAACCGACATCAGGAATGGACGCTGACAGCATGCGACGTATCCTCGGCGGCCTCGCCCAAGCAGGCGCATGGGGTTGTTTCGACGAGTTCAATCGGCTGGAAGAAGAGACACTGAGCGCAGTGGCTATGCTCGTCAGACCCCTCCAGGAAGCAGTCCGCGATGGCTCCCCTCAGATCCTGCTAGGCGACCAGACAGTGAACCTAGACCAGCATTGCTGCGTGTTCATCACGATGAACCCCGCCGGGATCGAGTACGGTGGGCGGCGCAAGCTTCCCGATTCCCTGGCGCGACTGTTCAGGCCGATCGGCATGGCCCATCCCGACAGGTCGGACATCGTCAAGGCATTGCTGGAGTGTGCTGGATTCCTGGACGCGTCCACCCTCGCGACGCAGCTCGTGGAAACGCTCGACATCGCGGAGATTCTGTTGTCCAACCAGCCCCACTACGACTGGGGCCTCAGGGCTCTCAGATCTGTCCTCGACGCCATCCCTGCTAGCAATCAGTTGGACGAGACCAACAGGTTGTCTTCGATAAAATCTTTTTTCAATACTGAGAATTCGAAGCGGTTGAAGACAATTTCCCCAAGTCCATCTTCCCATAGATCTTTGTCTTCAAACCGGCATCGAGGCGAATCCAAGATCGACGTGATTTATTTTCCAGACTGGTGGCAGCGATCAAGGCGTCAACTTTGCCAAAATTGACAGAGGAAGACACGGCGAACTTCCTCTCGCTGCTGGAAGACGTTTTTCCCAAAGTAGACCCTTCTTTGTCCAATTTCATCGAGAGGCAAGATTTGCAGAACGTTCTGGTGGAGCTATGCACCGACCAAGAACTCGGCAACGAAATGGCGAACAGATGCATCCAGTTGAACGACCAGCTGAAGAGTAGAACCGGCGTGGCGATCGTTGGCCCGCCGGGAAGCGGTAAAACGACTATCAGGAAGCTGCTTTGCGAGGCATTGTCGAAAATCGGGGAAACGGTCGTTCAGTTTCACGTGTACCCTGGCGTCATGCCTAAATCGAGGCTTCTGGGTCGCGTTGCCCCTCAGACTAGGTACCGTATCCTTAGAATTCTCATTCCAGTTCATTTCATTTGTCGTTCGATCATATCTTCGCGCCATATCGAATCTCGCCTTTAATCTCACAATTTAGTGAATAGTTTAATTAAGCGCTGACGAGTAATAGCTCTTCAACATCCAATTCCTGTTGACTCATTAACGACGTTCTTATTTTGCGACACGGGTTGAAGTGTAGAGACGTGATTAGTGTAGAAGCAGAGTGGATGAGATCCGTCGGGTAGCTGCACTGAAACTTAATACTGAGGAAATCGTCGTGTTTGGTTGCCAGGGAGTGGAAGGAAGGTTTGCTATCCAACGCCGTAGCATCGGCAGGAGAATCGACCACGTGGATCGTCCTTAATGGCGACGTGGAGCCCGAGTGGGCTGAAGCTCTAAACTCCGCTCTAGACGACAATCGATTACTGACTTTGCCCAACGGCGTCAGCGTGAAACTTGGCTCTCGAACAAAGTAAACGTCCACCGTTTAAAGCTTAAACACTCGGTCCATTACTTTTCTAATTAGTTTCGCCTGCTATTTTATTCGTTTCTCAAAGAAACTTGTTGAAGGAAGAGAACGTTAATTGTAAGTTAACTGTACATTGCTTTCATTTATAATATCAGAATTAATTTCCCTAACTCTAATTCCAAACTGGATGGGATTCCCAAGTCACCGTGTATGCGATGTTACGACTACCTCCTTATCTCTGCTCACGGCTACAGGTTCATCTTCGAGACCCATAAACTCGCTGGAGCGAGTCCAGCCACCGTTTCGCGTTTAGGGGTGGTTCATTTGGGCTCAACGGCTCCGAACTCCTTGCTGGTAGCCTCGAGATTGAAAGCACTTCCAGAGGCAGCGAAGGAACTCGCGAATTCCCACCTCTGCCCCTGCGTCGAGGAGTGTTTGAAGATCAACGTGGACGTTTCCTCGGCCATAGGCTTAATGGACTCGACGCTCTGCCATTTAAAGGGCGCTCACACTCGCACCTCCGCTTCTTACGCTCTGCTCGCTTCTCTGTGCGGTCAAATAGGGGATGAAGCTTCTAGAGAGGATTTGGCGAGGATGATTTATCAATCGACGGATTGTTGGTGAGGATTTCGACATCTGTCGAGCGCCTGCTTGCAGTCGATGTCGATTATTCAAGCTTGGACTTTGCCTGATATTAAATAATGAAATTAGAATTTCGACCGTATTTATAAAATATCCAAAAAATCGAAAGTGATATCAGCGCATTAGTTCGGTCAACCATTTGCCTGATATTGTTAAACTATAATTATTTGAAAATACAGGTGTCCGAATCAAGAGAACCCATACTCTGTGGTGTATAACCAGGAGACAGATCGATTGGAAACTATCGGGGATGCCGATGAATCGACGGACACCGAGGACGGTCCTGTTTCACTGTCAGGTGATAAAGTGGCTTTGAATCGAGCAGAATTAATTACTTGCATCTATCAGCTTCAATTCCTGTTACAGTATTTTAAACGTGGAAAGCAGTCCGATAACTCGATGTGTATGTGCTTCAGGTGCAATGAAGAGAGCGTTGTCCTCCGTTTTACCATGGATCAAAGACAACCAGCCTATAATGATCAGAGGCCCAGAGGGATGCGGAAAGAGCACTCTAATATCCGTTATACTCTCCGCGATCAGAAGCAACGAGCCCTCGACTTTGGTAAAGGGGTCGTCCCTCTATGGGTCGCAGGACCTGGTGACGAAATTGAAGAGGAGCTGCGTGCAATTGAACTCCTCTTCTCACGGCAGAACGTACAAGCCTAGGAGCGGATCGAGGGTCGTGTTGATTCTGGAAGATTTGCATCTAGCTTCCAAGGACTTGCAGGTATCGTTGACATAATAGCCATACAAGTAACAGTATCGAGACTTTCTGTCAAATAAAAGCTAGATACGAGGGCTGGGAATAATTCAAGTTCTGCGTACGACGTTTGAAATTTACTCAGGAGCTGGTACGAGAGCTGCTTCAAGAAGGAGGATTCCACGAAGAGGATCTAGAATTCGCCAGAGTTCCCCTGACCATCGTCTGCACAGCCAATGCAACGTCCAGACTGCATCCACGATTAAATGCGCTTTTATCCACTCACTATTTATCGTTAGTGTCCTTTCTACGAAATAGACAATGGCTACATCCTTCACATACTGAATTTGCTTCGGTTTAAATGAAATACTGAAAAGTGCTCTTCGCCCGCCAGATATCCAACACCGAAGGACACCGTCGCGATCTTGGAGCTACATTTAAAGAGCTCCTTGAAAGGAGACCACAGTGTAATCGACTCCTGGATCGCACAAACGGTGCCCGCCATAGTGGAAGCTTTCGAGTTAATGAAATCTTCTGATCGGTCCTCCATAGACTGGACCCCGAAAGACCTGATCCTATGGGTCGGCAGTTTGAAGTATTACCCTCCTCCGGAGGACGAATCGAGTATCACGCATCATTTGCTGGATGCTGGACGACGGTTGTTCCATTCCCGGTAATATCCTACGATTCAATCCTTAATCAACCTAAGATACATCTGGTGGGAAGGAGAGTAGAAGAGTTTTTGCGATTGAATTTCGATCTGCCAGATTGACGTCCAGGGATCAGTCGCGTTGGGAGTCGACCCTCCTGTCGAAGACGTCGAGGCGGCTAACTCCTGCGAGCGATGTGTACATATGGAAGGCTGGGAGTAACGGGCTACTGCCCTTCGGCGAAGAACAGTGGCAGAAGGAGGTAATTAACGCCGCGGCGAGATGCGCTCGGGAAGGCGATCCTGTGCAAGCGTCGATTTCCTCTCACCTGTTGCGCACGGTGGCCGGTAAGCCCGTTAAATTAACTTAATTTTATGTTATTTCGAAACGAGCTTAATCCCAGCGATCGCTCGCCTCGTACCTCTCCCTATGTTTCCCCGTAAATTCAACAAGATTAAGCCCGCCGTTAGTTCGCGTAATCCCGCGCCCGACAATCCATATAATCGGCAATTCGCAGTCGCTGCTAATTGCAGATTCTCGCGGCTCGCAGTACCACGCGCGGTATTCGTCCCCCAATTCCACGATACCCAATTTCCCTATTTCTTTTCTGCCTGGAGGATTAAGCTGGGCTTTCGGGACTAATCTGAGGGGCGTGATTTTAATCGGGCGGCCGGGGGCGGGAAGGAAATCCGCCGCGAGGCTTGCCGCGGCGTTCTCTGCCCATCGACTGGTGGACTCCGGGCCCGGTACGAAATGCGCTGTTTAATTTCACGGATGGAGCGTCGAACGTTTGCGAATGGGAACGGAGTGGAAGGTAGATTTTTTTTGTCCAGGACGCGGTCGGGGATCGATGAAAAGCGCGGTTCAGGCCGCGGGCATCGACGGTGAGCCGACGCTGCTGTTGCTGGAGGAGCACCATATGAGGGAGAATGGATTGGCTGTTTTGGCGAGCGCAATTGTGTCGAGGGGCGAGCTCCCAGGACTATTTACAGCGGAGGAACTCGACGGTTTAATAGCGCCCCTCGCTGACGTGGCGAGGAGGGAAGATTTCTCGGGCACGCTGGAACAATACCTCTACCATCGTACGTGCGATATTAACAGTTCAATTTCAAGATTTCGCGTGTCAACGATTTACAGAGTTTCGTTAATATTCCACCTACGCGGGGCTCGCCTACGATCTGGCCACTTCTTTATCCGTTGAATTATTCGCGTGTGTAGGTATAAGGAACTATCTTCGAGTGGCCATGATTTTGGACAGCGGGGAAGTAGGATCGACCTGGTTGTCGCGTTCAGGACTTCTTAGGCACTGTCCGTTGATCGGCCCTGGGCTCGGTAGCGAATGGTGGTGCAGGGCTGGGTCCCTGACTGAGCTGGCCTGCCATCAGAACAACCTCGAAGTGGACGACTTCGAGGACACGACGCCAGGCTTGAAGGTGATGGTCGACGCCCACCTTCAGGCACCGCGGCAGCAACAAGCACCAGCGAGGTTCTTCGCCCTGCTGCACACATGGAAGCACTTGCACGTGACCTGGGGCGAGGAGGTAGAACAGAAGCTGAATAGCCTCGAGGCTGGGATAGGCAGATTGAAAGAGGCTGGCGAACAAGTGGCCAAGTTGGAGGACGAAGTTTCCAAGCAGCGCCAGGAGCTCGAGGTACGCTTTCACTCCATCGATCTTGGCTGAGTTTCTTGCACTGCGGCTCCAGTGAAAGATTTTGGGCATTTCTGCCTATCGATCTTTTCTGGTCACCAAGTTGTCCACGTGCCTATGGATCTCTTGACCTCTTCGCATGACAATCCCCTGATCTTTTGCCATACGCAGCAATGTATTGATCCAATGCACTTTAATACTTGAGGAGTCGAAGTGGTAAATGGTGTAAGCGCCAGAAGTGAACATTTTCAGTATTTTCTTTGAAAACTATTTTACGACAGCCCTAGAAGCTAAAATAAATTATTCTACCACCAACAGCGTTCACCCCCGTATGTAGCATGGAATTTACACCCTTTTACATCAAAAGAAACAGTTTTGTACTTCTCTGACACTCGCGCCGTTTACTACACTCCGCGCCAAAATTAAGGGAACACTATAATTTCCAGAAAATTTTGGTCATTTTCAAATGGCTGTATCTCTGCGAAAAATGGTCGCAAAAAATATTTAAAAAACGCATTTTAAAGCTTGAAGTTTCTAGTTTTTGAATCAAGTACTCAATTTTTTTTCTTCGTCCATTATGATACTGTTTTATCAAGATGGAGCGCAGGAAACAAAGTTTCAGAAATTTTTGCCAAGTTTGGACGTATGTACGGGCTGAAAATTTTTTTTCCAGATAAATCTAATGGAGAACTTTTATAGAGCAAACATTTCTCTTTAATTTCGTTTTTTTTGGTTAGTTGTATGATTTTTATTGACTGAGTTATTCGCTATCAAAGCAAAAAAGGAACGATGCGTATGTGTATGAGGGAACGTGCGTGAATTCTCTGCCAAATTTGGCGGAGGGCGTCTGCTAATCGTCCCAAATTCGCCAGGTTCGGGTACTGTTGTCGCAAACGTCGCCCAGGAATGGAAAATTCGTAACTGTATTAACATGCGCTACCGACACGCACGCACGTTCCCGCATACACATACGCATCGAGGAGTGAGTTTGGAGTAAAAAAATACTGCGGGAGTGACGAACCGCAGGGTTTCATCTCTCCATGTGACGCACGTACAATGAAGTGTAAATCCGACCGCGCATGCGCCAGCTCGTGGCGTACTTTAGATGGTGCTAATGCCAGTTATCGAAGTACAGTTTTCGTCATTGCGAAGAGTTTGGGTAAATTTTTTTTTAAATTTTTGCATTTCTTTTCTTTTTACTAAAATGACGTTGAACTAACAAAAAAAACGAGCAACAAGTGTTCAAAAGCCGCGAGAACAAAAGAAAGGGTTTTACAGAGAAACATAATGTAAAACAGGTGATCCTTCAATTTTTCAGACCGTACCGCATGTTTGACCGTCGAGGACATACGAAAAAAAAAATCTGATCGGTCCGACCTTTTGCACAGTGTTTAAGGGGTAATTTCACCTAAGAAAAAACGTGGACACTTGAATGATTCCATGATTTTCCTTGAAGTGGCATCATGTTTTCTAGGAAATGGTAAATATGCAATTTTTGGGATCATTTTAAAATGAATTTAATACGGTTAAAAAAATCTCATTGAATTTGCAACTAAAGGTTCTGAAAGGAAACTGTCTTAGCTTTCCAAAACACTCACGAACAATGTTCTACGATCATGCGTTCGCAAGTTATAGGCGTTCAAAGTAGAAAGTTCCTTTTTTGCTTTGATAGCGAATAACTCGGTCAATAAAAATCATACAACTAACCAAAAAAAAACGAAATTAAAGAGAAATGTTTGCTCTATAAGAGTTCTCCATTGGATTTATCTGGAAAAAAAATTTTCAGCCCGTACATACGTCCAAACTTGGCAAAAATTTCTGAAACTTTGTTTCCTGCGCTCCATCTTGATAAAACAGTATCATAATGGACGAAGAAAAAAAATTGAGTACTTGATTCAAAAACTAGAAACTTCAAGCTTTAAAATGCGTTTTTTAAATATTTTTTGGGACCATTTTTCGCAGAGATACAGCCATTTGAAAATGACCAAAATTTTCTGGAAATTATAGTGTTCCCTTAATTTTGGCGCGGAGTGTATTTCAACACCTCAATTATTCATCGGATTTCCATAGAAATATCCTTTTCATTTATTCAGCCCACGAACCTAGCTAGCATTTCGAGGTAAGAATTCTGGTGATCGTACCTTTTAGGCAGAACAAGGGCGAGCAAATGCAGCTCTCGAGCAGATAACTGCCACCATGAGAGGTGCTACTGGGCAGAGAGGGGAAATGGCCACGCTGAAGGTTGAAACTGAACGGGAGAGCGCAGAACTCGCACGTAGAAAGGTAACACTGGTAAACATCCTTCGAAGCACCATCTGCAGCGAACATGTTCTATTTATTTTTTTAAGACGGATATCGAGGGAGAATTAGGAAAGGTCGAGCCGTTGGTAGAGCAAGCAGCACAGGCAGTAGCTGGCATCAGCGCTGACGCATTGGCAGAGGTGCGATCATTGCGAGCGCCACCAGCCCCCGTTCGCGATGTCCTCGAGGGTGTCCTTCGGCTGATGGGTATAAAAGACACGTCTTGGAACAGCATGAAGACATTCCTGGCGAAACGAGGGATCAAAGATGAGATCAGGCAAATACCTTCGTTCCTCCTTTCGTGCTATCTCCACTGAACTGAATAAAAGCACAGACAGAATCACCATTGTATTCCACTCACTCTTTGTACACGTTGGTGCTGAAAGTTGTGCAAGGTTGCCACTTGGGTAGTGGTGTCAATGAATTATAGAAATCCACGTGCTTTCTCGCGCCTTTCATCGAATATCGGTGTTCTTCCACGGGAAACCGCCACTACAACGTCGTTCTGCGATTTAGGACTTGGGACGCGAGAAGAAGCACGTCGTCCAGCCTGGAGGCGGTTGCCAAGTTGGTCAAGGAGCGACCAGAGAGCTTCGAGGAGAAAACTGCGAAGAGAGCCTCGGTGGCTGCAGCCCCGTTGGCTGGCTGGGTGCTAGCTAATCTTCAATACGGTCAGATCCTTCAGCAAGTTGCGCCTCTCGAGAGGGAGCAACGATTACTGGCCGAGTACGTTGCCAACTCTCTACCAGAAAATTGTTATCCGCGGTCATAATCTCGTCGCACACCGTATCAACGAATCCTAATCATTATTCTAACAATTCTAAATTCCAAACGCTTCAGGCGTCTGTCAGCGGCGGAGGCGCAAATCGGCAAGCTGGCAGCTGGCCTCAGCAGCGTCGAAAGTCGCGTGTCGCAGCTTCAGGAAGAGCTAGCAGAGCATTCCAGAGGCGCAGCTGCGCTGCAGTTGCGCGCGGAGGCAACGGAGGCGAGACTAGCAACTGCCAGGGCGCTGCTCCAGAAACTAGACACGGAACACCGTGATTGGCAGGCGCAGCTGGAGGAGCTGACGGCCAGAAAGCAGAAGTTAGACGTTGAAGCTGCCAACGCGGCGGCGTTGCTGGTGTACCAGGTGCGTGTAATAATGCATGGATTGGTCCAGGATCTTTAATAGAACCTTCGAAACGTATCCCAGTTTAAATGGTAAAACGCAGGACCCCGGACGAGACGACAAATGGAAGAAATCGGCTATTGATCTACTGATCACCGAGAGAGAAAGGTTACAATGGCGTGCTCAGGGGCTGCCAGCAGACACTGGTAGCCTAGTGGGTGCCTCCTGCGCCCTCAGAGGCCCGTTGGTTCCTATCTTCGTGGACCCATCCGGCGTAGCAGTGCCATGGTTGAAGAGCAACATCGGGCCCAGGATGGAGGTCACCAAGCCAGAGGATGCCAAGTTTCTGACCACCTTGGAGCTAGCTGTACGATTTGGAAAACCCCTGCTGGTGGAGGAACTGGTCGAGTTCCCGTCTGTCTTGTTACCACTGCTACGTCAGCGTCCATTGCGACTCGGCGAGCGAACTTTGCCCGCTCCGCAAGGCTTCAAACTTTTCCTGGCCACTAGACGGGACAAGCTGGACGGCTTCCCAAAGGAAGTTGACGCGGTCCTGTTCAGAATTGCCCTTGGGGCTGGCACTAAGAGCTTGGCGGAGAGATTCGTCGAGAGGGTGAGGGATATTACATTCAACGCGGAACTGGTCGGTTACTTCGGTTTCTACTCGATAGTTCCATCTCCCGGTCGTTGGAGTCGATAACTTCTTTCCTGGAAAATCGCTGAATAATTTGTAGAATTGAAGTGACAGTTCTGAAGCAAGGGAACGGAAGACTGGGCGCAAGGATTAATTGCTTCCTCGGGGGGGCAGGTTCTGTTGAAGGAGACCCCGGAGCTGGCGACGCAGAGGAAGGAAGCACTGGAGCGGGAAGAGAAATTATCTGGCGAACGAGACACGGCGAGATTGGATCTATTGGCGCAGCTGGCCACCGCGAGGGGTCAAGATCTCCTTCAAGAGTCCGAGGGGTCTCAGGGTGGACTATTATCGTCGTTGCAGGCCACTCAGTCGAAAGCCAAGGAAATAGCGCTCGCCCTCGAGGAAAGTCGACGAAGCTTCGAGGACGTTACAAGGTGCAGCAGAATTCTCTCAATAAGTGTTGTCGATATCGAGATCCTTTTCTAAACATCTCCCAACTCCAATTATTCCTTCTCTCCCAGGAGAGCGGAGGATCACGAGAAGTTAGCCAAATTCGCGGCCAACTTGTACAAAACTGTGAAGGCGTCGACGGCTTTGAGTCCGCTGTACGTCTTCTCAGGGGAAGCTTTCACAGACATCTACTTGGAGGCAGAGGCTTACAGAAGCTCGATATTGTCACAGGATAAAAGGGAGCAGGATAAGCTGATCGAGAAACGGTCAGTTGGTAGTTCATAAAAAAAGCCTTCATATCCTCTTTCAATTCTCCACTAACTGTAAACGCGTAATCTTATCTGCTTGCTCACAGATTGATAGGTTTAACTCTTCAGCATTGCTCGAAAGCTGTCTATCGGAAGCACAGATTGCCGTTGGCGTTGCAGCTGGCGCTGTCCCTCAGCTCGGTGCCAGAAATTGAGAGGAACTTCCTGCTGGGTGAGGTGGCGTTGAACGACGACGAAGATTCCGAGTACAGAGTACCAGAGTGGGTGCCAGAAGAGCGACGCCTTTCCGTTCGAGCTTTGGTGTCGTCCTTGCCTCAAGTAACATGCTAATCCCTATTTACGCGATTCGTATCCTGCCTTCTGTTCTTGGAAAATGCTTGTTCCCATTCAGATAGCTTCGAAAATGAAGCCGGCTTGGTTGAACGACGTCAGCAGCATCTACGCGGAGGGCAATTTGACTACGTTCCAAAAAATTCTGCTCGTGAAGACTCTTCGACCTGACTACTTGCACACAGCTCTTTCAAAACTGGCTGCAGAAGTTCTAGGTGATTCGGATGTTTGGAAATTTCTATCGATACTCCTGCCTTATCCTCTGGACCCTACTAAAGTGAAATTTTAATATGCTTTACTGTCACGAAGGCGTGAAAGGCTTAGCGCCACCGAATTGGTCACTGATAACCGTGGCAGAGAAGGAAACTGCGTATCCTGTGTTACTGCTTCTATCACCCGGAGCAGATCCTGGCTCGGAGTTGAGATCGTTGGCCGATAGCCACGTCGCGTCTGCCACGGGATTCGTGGAGGTCTCCTTGGGCCAAGGTCAAGTTGCTCAGGCTGAGGTTGCACTAGAAACTACTTGTCGGTAATGTGCAAATACAACTTTGTTATGCAGACATTGTAAAAGTATGAGTTTCGAACTTCCTTTTAGCCACCACTGCACAGTGGGCCAGGCAACTCGTGAAAGTGGCCAAAAATCAACATTTTATCTTACTTTTCTGAAACTTTCCCAAGTCACTTGTGAAGAATCTGACATAAAAATTCATAACGATTGCTGTAAAATTTAAAAAATAAGATATGAGTTTCCCAGAGCCGTTTTTACGTGGAGAAATCTTCCGAAGACAGAAGTTCCCAACTCCCAACGTGATAAGTTTTCGTCAGGTTAATTTTTAAAGTTCGCTTTCGACCACTTTTCTTCGTCTTCTGGCCCACAGTGCACCGCGCGTCACCTCGAAATTTGCAAAGCTCTCTATCCGCTGTACGCCACAGCACCAAAGCGACGGACTTGTCAAGCTCAAACATCCCGTGTTGAGGAGATTAATCTAAAGCTCGTTAAACAGGACCGGTGGTTGGATTCTCCTAAGCAACCTGCACCTCGCTCTGAACTGGTTGCCCCGTCTAGAGAGCCTGCTGAGGTCCCCCATGTGCACAGTGGACAAGAATCCGGCCACGAGGATCTGGCTGACCACAGAGGAGTGTCTAGGCTTCTACCCGAGCCTCGCTGGCCTCTGCTTGAAGCTCGCTTACGAGCCACCGGAAGGCTTGAAGAGGAACGTGAAGAGGTCCCTGCAGCAGCTCCAGCAGAAACAGCAGGACACCGTCAACGTTCCTGGCAGTGTCCTGCTGTCCTGGCTCCATGCCACGCTTCAAGAACGACGGAAGTTCGTGCCGCAAGGCTGGATCAGAGCCTACGAGTGGAACGAGTCCGATCTAGAAGCCGCTTACGAGCTAGTCGTGAAGGAGACCAGCCTGAAGAAGGGCAAGGACAATGATGGGAGCTGGGAGACTGGGAGAGGGTTGCTGGACGTTGCTATTTACGGGGGTCGACTTCAGGACGACTACGACATGCGAGCACTGTGCTCGATGGTCAGCGATGTCTGGTCTTTAGAGGTGTTCGAGGGCCGCAGGAAGCTGGCTGGCGTGCTTAAGGTGTCGGACAGCTCGCTCGAGAACGCGGTGAAGGCTCTGGAGCAACTTCCTGACAACGACTCGCCTCAGGACTGCTTCGGCCTGCCAGCTAACGCGCACAGAGCTTGGGAAAGAGCTGCTGCTGAAGCCGCGCTGTCGCATCTGAAAGGTTCGTTGCTGTTAGTGGGAGAGATTTGGGTGGATTTAAACAGAGAATTGTAGAGATTCGAGGGTTGAAGAGGTGAATTGTGCGGGGAGTTTGTGACGAGTTTGCGGCCACTTTTTGTAGGCGTTCTGATCAAAGTGTCGAGTGCCGACGATAGGATCAGCAAGAAATTGGAGTCGAAGATCCAGAGGGACCTGAAGGAACTGATCGATCGAAATGGCTCGATTTTCGGGTCAGTAGGGAGGGCGGAGAGTGGCAGGGACAAGAATCCTTTGGAACGGTTCTTCGCCGATGAGATGAATTTAACTAGGAAAACTCTAAACGCTGTTCGAATGGAGTGCGATACGATGCGTTTCGAAGATTCCAAGGTGGGGGTGAATTCTTTAACTTATCGAAACGATCATTGCGATAAGTGTAAACGCTATGGGAATGATTTGTCGTTAATTGACAGACTCCGAAACACTGGATGGAGGAGTGGGAATTCGGACCCAAAGAGGTTCTGCCTTTCGTTAAGGGACTGCTGTCCAGATACCAAACTCTGGAGTCCATGCTGTCGATCTCTTCGTCCATAGTTAATATCTCTAGATTGGTCAGGCCGCGTGCGTTCCTCACTGTACTGAAACAACACACTGCGAGGGAGACGAGGAAACCTTTGGAGAACCTTCGACTTCGCGTGAATTGGCGCGAGAATCGGAGGAACGAGGAGTGGAAGGTATCAGTGATCATCGAAGGTCTTTTAATATCAGGTAATTATAATCCTTTCAAAGTGACATACATCTGGTAACTGTTAAATTGACTTCGAAGCACTAATTGCTCCGTTTGCTGTACTAATGTTACTTGATTAGAAAATAAATATTCAGAATGAAATTCACCGAATATCGTTTGTTCCAATAAACAATGTCGCATATTGGAAATGCAGGTGCGTTGATAGAGAATGGCACTTTGAGGGACGTAGATGCCAACGCAGCATCCGTTGCAGCTGCACCGAGCTGTCAAATTGCGTTTCTACCCGATGACGAGACCGAGGACAATTTCACGAGCAATGTATTGGGCGATTCTCTGCGAAGCAAAGATTCGGAAGGCACGCTTAACATTCCAGTGTACGCGAGTCCGCAGAGGGACGTGCTGGTCTGCTCGCTTCCAGTTGGATGCTCCAAACAAGACCATGGCGACTGGTTACGCCGAGGTGTTGCTTTTCACCTAAAATTCACTTAGCTTTTACTTGAAATACCAACATGTTTCGTTATTCGGTTATAATTAATTTGTTACACTACTGAACGTAGATTCTCATTCATATTATTCAGTATTATACACCAAATATAAGTTGAAACTGCTAGTTTCACACGTCTGTTATAAATAATTTTGTGCAAGAAATTGCATAAGAATTGAAGGAATAAACTTCACCTAGCTATTTCACTTTTTCTTTCTCGTAAAATTATTTAGCAACAGCATGACTTTTTATGATAAACGCATACGAAAGTGAATAAACATGGGCCGATTAATGAACGTAACTTGTTGCATTTAATTTGCGTAAAATGGAAAGGGAAGATAACGAGCCAACGCTCGTTATCACGGTAGAGGCCTTGCAGTTAATCTCAGTCACTTGGTTCCCTTCAGCGCCATCGTGCACCGCCATAGAAACTACATAATCCTTCTATCTCAAATGAGAGCAGAGCAATAGGATCAATTACAGGGTAGAATGAAGAAAAGGGTCGAGGAAAGTTTCACAGTAACCATTACAGCGATACGATTTCAGACGGAGAAGTTGACCAGTAAGTCTTCGAGGAGGTTTTCGATAGGCGAAGCAAAGTTCCGAGACGAGTTTAATTCCTCCCTGCTCGAAAAGTAGTTTCCCAGTTCCCGTTGTGGCGGAAAGTTCAGAGTGGCCCCCTCCTTGCCTCGCAGAATTCTCATTCATTTAATACAACCGTAAGCTTCGAGGACTCGTTATTAGCTAGTTCAGACCTACAATAAAATTACGTATCAATTAACGAGCCCAATTGCAGAGGCTCGGTAACAAAACCTATACTACACGATCATCCCGAGTATTAACTATAAACGTGAAACTTTCGACGAGATCTCGTTAAAAATACAATGCTTGGTTAAACAGTTCCAATTACAAGATACGGATGATTAACGCTGAAAGGAGAAGTAGGAATAAAATAGCCCCCACATTTGGCTCTGTTGATACTTCTATTTTGTCCCGAGATAATGGTTGAATCGATGGCCAACGAAATGTTGCAGTGGAAAGGGTCCCCTTCAGGGCGACATCCGTATCGACGAATTGTTAATTAACCACCCCACTCGTCGGTCCTCCTCGCGGTATCTCGAGCGGGGGAACGGCAGGGAATACCAGGGAATCGATCTTCATTATCCTCCCATTGCTCTCGCAAGACTGGGAACTGGCATTGTCTCGGCTGCTCGCTCGCCTCGCGCTCGTTATCCCCGTCTCACAAAGGAACGAGACGCGAAAGATAATGATCGTCGTCGCTAGGAATAAGTCTGCAGCCCCTTTCCTATGGCCACTGCAATTCACTGAACGCTAACGCTGATACTCTTATTCCGTGCAATTACGCAAGACGCGCCTTGATCGACGGGGATACTGTGAATGGAAACCTTGGGGTGGTTGTGTGGCTCCTGCAGCTACAATGGGGCTGGGGAAATAAGTGAAAAGAACGATGCAAATGAGGTGAAGGTAAGGCGCATTTTGCTCCGCGCTTGTTAAACCACCCAAAAGGCAGAAAATGTGTGGGCTTACTTAAGGATAAAGGGGTGGAGGAGGCAAACGATGTGGTTCATGTAGCTGTATTTTCACTAGAATGGCATAAGGGTTTTGAAAAATGGTCAGACCTTTCTGAGCGATCGCTTCTGCCGAGAAACTTCCGTACAACGTGAACTCCAAGCTTGCTTTATTTTCCAAGTAAACATTCGGAGACTCTCGAACAATACCTTTCATACTTTAAAAAATATATCAACGCGATGTTGTTCAACGTGACGTTTTCGGTGCTGAGTACAATAACTATTTAACAAAGCTATCTTGTACACACCTGTTTATCATAAATACCAGAGGGATTCGTCATAGGAGGAAGGATTGTCTGAAGGTATTACAAAAATGCTGTTTAAAAACAAGTGAAACTGCTGCTCGATGAAAAATCTCCCGCTGACGACCGTAGAAGCTACCGCGCTGCATTCCACGCATATCTGAAAATTGACAAAGTAGAATTCACGGTGGCCATCCCCAACTCTCGATAACCAACCACGAACTGAACACAATACACTAACCGACGCAGGATTCGCATGCACAAAAAGCCCAGACGTCGAGAATCAGAAATCTTTTTATTACTTATAAAGTAATCGCATGATACATCCTTCTAATCAGAAGTTACTCGTAAAAGTTACATAGACTCCGAAAATAGCGAGAAGTAACTGGAGAAGTCGTTGAACTTGTACATGGAGGTAGAGACCCAATGAACTCGTAAGTTCAGTAATCGAACGGCAGCTTGAAAAGGTGCGCCCACAGAATCGACACCGCGAAGGTTCAGTGCCACGAGTATCAGTGGTAGAAAATATCGTTTCCCTGTTTCGGAATGGAGCAGTTCTCTGTGTCAGTTACTTTGTGAAACAAAAAGACCATTCACGCTGACGGCAGCGAACCGTCACGGGGCAGATAAGTGCGCGGCGGATATTAAATCGAGGCGGAGTCAGAGAAATTTCTACGATCTTATCCTGGGTGACGCGCACTCTTCAATGGGTTAGCGGGAACTGAATGAGAGGCGAGCTCTGTAAAACTTTACTCCAGGATTCTCATTTCCCCGGGTTTGCATCCTCAACGTCCTTGCGCAACGATTCCCAGCCCGTTTGCCTTCACGCTTACATGGCTGACCCACTTCCCTGTATTTGCTCCACTCGCACTATGTACGCGTGGCTAGCGAAATACGAGAACTGGGTCGGCCCGTTCGCGCGTTAAAGTAAACAGGTATCGAACGTCGGGACAACGTCCTATGCGGAAAAAACGTGGAAACGTAAACACGTGGCCACGGTTGAGACTCGGGATTGCTGAGAGCGCCCGCCTCACTCCTGGCACCTCTCACACGCCTCTCATCCGTTGCACCGCAGTACGCACGGTAGTCTAAGCCGAGGCGTCGCGAACGGCTCCGTCGATAAGCCTTGCCGCCTTGATTTCACAATAGAGTTAGGCTACAAATATCCCCTAATAGCTGGAGACAGATTTAGTTCGAAGCACCCGTTTGCTCTTACGACTTCAATGTGTCTCTACGATCGCGTGCAAGGATCGTTCCTGTAACGACGCCGGCTCGAGACACCTATCCGTTGCCAAATACACGCATTTGGCAAAGTCGTGGCTGACGCGAAACGGGCAGAACGAGCCGATCCAAGCGTCGAGGCGCTCGTCTGTTTACGAATTGGAAGGAACTGCGAAGCGTCGAACTAGGGAATCGAACGTTAAAGTGAACGGTTCCCAGTGGCTGGATTGGAGGAAACGAGTAGTCTGTGAACCGTTTGCGAAGCCAGGGAGACGTACACCGTGTACTTTGTTGAAAGAAAATAGCGGAGCGACCATCGCGCGATCGGCGAAATCGATCTCGCCTGGCCGTTCTGCGTCGGACAACCCCGCGCCTCTCCGCCGTGTGCCTGTATTTGGCAATGATAGAATAGAGCAGGCCCAACTGCCGTGGCAACAAAATACGAACGGAACAAGCCCGGCTCGCTACCGACGGGAAAATCCAGGTATTTGGGTCGCCCGTTCACAATACGCGGCCGAACAGAACAGTGGCCCCATTGTCTCGCGCTCTACTGCAGTCAAAACAGAGTCTGCAGTTTAAATTAGCGCAGTTTACCCGACCGGCTGAAATCCCACGACGAATCAATTAAACAATTCGTTCACCTGACACAGTTCTCGCCAGCCGAGCCAGTCGCCGCTCTGTAACCCAGATCCCCACCCTCGCAACCCTTAACGCATCGACGGCCACGCAAAGTAATTCTAATATCTTATCGATTCCTCGCGGAGCGTGCAACCGCGGCCACCGCGAATCAATTGTCCGGTGTACAACGAGGACGACCAGCTTCTCGGGAAGGAACTGTAGACCAATTCCCTGCAGAAGAGTTATCGAGAGACCCGCGGTATGATGTACGAAAATTTGCTCCGCCACTGGAACAAGGGAACGCCCAGCTTACCCGCGGTATGTCAGCTTAGCACGATTGCCAACGGATTACGCGGGTGCTCGCCTCCGCGTGTTACGAAATTCCAGATGATTCCGCAAAATTCCACGATACTCCGTCAGATTCCAGGAGGCGGGGGCCACCGTGACGTCGACGACGCGTCGCGAACGATAGACCGTAACAATGTGGAACGAGAGTGGCGGGCCAGTCGCGGGGGGAGGGGGGGCGGTCTTCTTGCCGTCGACGGTGAAAGCAGAGAGGAAAGAAATGAACGCGCGAACAGACGAGAAAGTGGGTGACGCGGATCTCGGCCCGAAACGCCGTGATTGTCGCCGATTTATTGCTCTAGAACTTAAGATGAAACTCACGGTCCGAGGCCGCGTCCCTCAGAAAGGCAATACTGTGTTTCTTTTCCTCCCTTCGGGGAATTCCGCGCGAATTTTTACACTCTCTACTATAATCTCTATGTATCTCTCTCTTGCACACACTTACTTCACGCCACCTAATTCTCATTCAACTAGAACCAGACTTATCAACTAGAACCAGCGTCGCCCTTGCCCCGAGTCGCCCACGGTGCTCGACAGCAGTTGCGAACCTTTGGCCCGCTGTTCATTTAAGTTGACAGTGATCGATAGTGAATTATAACTTGATCGCACAGTCACGCTGTAATCCTTTCTTGCCAGTTGGCAGCTACCAAAGCCAGGATAAAGACGAACTTTGAATAATGCAGCGACCGTGCTTTGGTCACGGTGTATTTTTCGATACACTTAGTAGAGGATAATAGCGCCTGCACGCTTCTAAAGTCGAGGCAGGGCAAAGCTTCCGCGAGATTAAACAGCAGGTTCGTTAAAATTTAACTCGCAAGACCAGCCTTTCCGCGGCGAAGTGCCCGTCGCGCCTCTTAACGCGTTGGCCTTTAAGGCCATGGGGTGCCATTTCCTAGGGTCACCTTTCCCACGATCTTCATAAAACATTCTCAGCATTTTCCTTGGAAAATGGTCCAGCGTCTTTATGCCGTGTTAAGGTATTAGTTATTTGTGAAGCACTTTATCGTCTATGACTCGCAGCCACAGTAAACAACTCGAGGCTTAATATCGCACGGTCTACTGCCGGATCGTGGTAGAATTTTACGGGCGCACACGGGATACTCGGGGCCCAACATACTTCGAAACAAGAATTTTAACTTTCAAAAGAGTGCCTGACTCCTCAAAGCCCGTCCAAAAGATCGATCTCGCGGGTTAAACGTTAATTTCAGATCACACGAGCTCTCGAATCGCGTCACGCGAACTTATCGCTCTCCCTAACTTGCGCGCGATGCATATTATCGTTTAATCTGAAGCTCGGTCGATTCGAGCGACTGATCGTTATTCGACTCCTAATTCGTTACCCCTCCAACGATTTAATACGAAACCGAGTGATAGACACACGATACCTAATCGACGACGAATAAGAGATTCTTGAAAGAAAACGGGAAGTAGTGTATGTGTGTGTTTGTGTCGTGTAGTCGACCTGGCGCGAAGGAAAATTTTTCGAATTCTTGGGAACACCTTCGTTCGTTCTACCCCTTAATTCGATACGCAGTTGTGAACCACAGAAGGCATTGATTTTCTTCATTATTAAGTACTCGAAAAATTCGATCGATATATTAACGTACGTATCTAGCTATTAGGTATGTACAGATTAGTGTTCGTATGTTACACTGTGCAAGTGTAGGACGAGAGTGGCTTGACGCTGTACTCGATGACATTGACGTTTCACCATCGCGATTACAGTGTTCCTTGATAATCTTCATGGTCATTCCATGATCGCTTAGTTAGTTAATTGAATTGTTCGACTGCCTATTCAGAGAGTGTTGACAGTGATTCGTTATGCTCGACGACTGGATCATTTTCAATAGCTAGATTAGGAAGAGGAAATACAAAATGCTTGATAAGCCTGGTTACTATACAAGAAATATTTTAAGACCTCGCTAGGTACCGAGAACTTCTCCATTGAACTGGGTTGAGTTTGAAGCGAACAATGGCTTGTCTGGCCAATCCTACGCATGGTTCCCTTCCGATACTCAAGTTTCTAAGGAACACTGTAACAACATTGCGACACGATAGAACGGTCGCTTACCGGTCGACCCGCCTAAAAAGGAAAAGAAGAAAACGAAGAGCAGGGGTCGCGTTCATTATTGAATCTCCACGAAGGTTAAAAGCTAAGATTAACTCTAGAAAGTTCAAAGGGAATATCGCGTTGGTCGCGTCCTGTTCCTTTCGAAAACGAGTCGTCAAAAAGTGGAAGAATAAGGATAGTGTACGATGAAATTAGCAGAAGACGAGGACATTCGAATTCGCGACGGACTACGTTTTTAGCCACTTACGACGATCGATAAATGTAACTTTAGTAAAAATACACTTATATACGTATATATCATATATATATTCGAACAAATAGACCGCCGTCGTCATCGGGATAAATGCCACGGAAATTTTCAAGGAGTTCCAACGTTTCCAGAGTTAATCGATAGGAATATATAATTATCTATAATTCGAATACAGGTACGGGAGGTTTCTCGAAATACACACCACTCACAGAAAATATTAATTAATTTGTAAAATTGTAGGTATTATCGTATCGTGACGAGAACATTCCAATAAATTGTGTAATTTTGATACTATAGGTTTATCTGATAATTTCTATCGAGATTGAAAATGATGATCAATTGGTGAGAAGAACTTTCTTTATAATTTTATCATTTTCCTGAGCATGGCTTCCCACAAAATAATACAAACATAAAGATGTCCTCAGGCTTAACAAGAATTTAATACTTTCACTTCAATTGTGAATTACTCCTTTTCCTTAATTTGCCATTCCCTCGCCAATTGATCGATCACAGCCAGGGCTTGAAAAGGTTCCGAAATAACTGTTTCAAACTGTTATATAAAGGTTCTGACTGAAAGAGTAATGAAGAACCTTTATTCTGAATAACCGTTATAAAGAACCTAAATATCAGACTATAAAAGTATAAGTTAAGGTTCCTATATAGCTCTATAACTTTTATTTTTTAGGTTTCTATATAGCTCTATGACTTTTATTTTTTAGGTTCTATATAAGTTCCAAAACGGTTATGGAACCGATTCTTTCGGGTAGCTCGATTCTTTCGGGGAGCTCGATTCTTTTCGGGTAGCTCGATTTTTTCCAACAGTTCGAACGTATTCCGGTCAACCCGACGGTGCCGGGTAGTCTGCTTGCTTAAAGTACATCGAACGTTTTAAAAGGAGGAGATTATATCCTTCTTTGGTTGAGTTTTCTTTCGAAATTTCGTCAAAAACGACGTAGGACCAGTCGTTTAGGAGGTACGCAGCGTCAAAGTGTCAAAAAGTGAACTCTGAATTCCATCTTCTAAACGGTACCGTCGTTGTTGCCGTCATCTTACAGAATGTTCAGATCGCTTCGTTTTTTAGCTACTCGAAAAAATCAAGCTAACCGAAAAAAAATCGAGCTGTCCGAAAAAATCGAGCTACCCGAACAAATCGAGCTATCCGAAAGAATCGAGCTACCCGAAAGAATCGGTTCTATAACCGTTTTGGAACTTATATAGAACCTAAAAAATAAAAGTTATAGAGCTATATAAGAACCTAAAAAATAAAAGTTATAGAGCTATATAGGAACCTTAACTTATACTTATATAGTCTGATATTTAGATTCTTTATAACGGTTATTCAGAATAAAGGTTCTTCATAACTCTTTCAAGAACCTAAATCTTTATAATATCGGTTTCAAGCCCTGATCACAGCACGCTCCAAGACTCACCATCATCGAGTACTCAAATGCTGTAACCGAAGAAGCTTGTCACCGAAAAGCTTCTTCCTCGGGGAACAATATTTGTTGATCCCCTCGTGATCTATCCAACGATAATTATCAATGAACATCTCGAGGAATACTTTCCACGAGATAAATGTCGTTTTGAAAAGTGTGAAGGCTGTAACAATTGGTGCCTGACTTGTCTAGCATCGATATTGAATGACGCGTCGTAATCTCCGAATAACCCGAGTAGCCACGACATTTTAATCTGTTTGTTTAACGTCACGAGTTCTCGCGAAGGATACAACGATCGAAGCTATCGTAATCAGCTCCTTTCTACCTGTTAACCAAGGATCCGCTTGAAAGGGGACTCGTAGAAGGATTCTAAATTCCTAAAAGAAACGTTTGGCCTCTGGATCGAACCCTGCACAGGTGGCTACAATCACGACGGGCGATTATAAAAATCGGCAAGCCACGAACTTGCTACACAATCGAGAACTGCCCGGGATACTTTAACTTGCCGGAAACACGAGGAGTCGGAACATAATCAAGTGGTTGTCGAAGATTAGGAATCCCCTCGCCACTGCGTTCCCAGTTTCAAAAAAATTATGGACCGTCTAACGTTCTCGTTTTATTGATTGTCTGTTGACCAACTGCGATTTATTTCACGTCTCATTTTTCCAGGCACAGCTAAAGCGTGCTTGAACGTGCGAAAGATGAATGGTGACGAGGAAGTAAAAGGAGGCGAGGTAAGTGGTGTTAAGTGGCCAATTGATCTTGTTCCGACTTACAATTAGCTGGCAACGAGACATTCGGCCTGGCGAACCGAGGTGAACGAAAGAAATGGCAAGCAAATGACCGCTCGAAAATTAAATAGAATGTTCGACTAACGGTTCAAGTCTTTAATGCTCCGTGTTCCTTTCACGTTTCTAGATCGCCGCGGCGTTCATCGCGCGAACGACTGCTGTCCAGCGACAGATATTCATTAATTAAATAGAGGACATTAAATACAACGGCGGGGTGGTCGTTCGCGCGATGAACACCGCGCCCTCGGGGACATTACAAAGGCATTACGATTATACTCTACATATAAAAAATAATCAAGAACAACGTATCTTACACACGAAGGCATCTCTAGATCGTTTGCCGCCATCGTCATTGGTTACCTGTAGATACTCTACGGATATATCTATTTATATGTATACGTAGCGGTTGCTCGCACCTAAAATTTCCTCTATCGACCTTAACGATCCTTAATAGTATCGATAATAATTACACAGGATGAAGAGAGACACGAGGAAGAGACACGCGCGCGAGTACGCGGAGGCTCCTCGTTGCACTCGACTCGATCTTCTTTCTTTAATATCCCTTAATAAATTCATCCCCGAGCGTACAGGGCTGGTTCTTCGCAGACGATGCTCCGATAATATATGCTCCATTCGCCGTGAAGATCGAGAAGTCCATTTTTGCCACGAGGACTGTACAAGCAGGCGATCATCGTCGGTCGAGGGCGTTGAAGGGATTACTTATAGAACTTGCGATGTGGTCGTAATAATAGAAATACATACACACATAGGCGCTCGCGCGCGCGCGCGACGATCACAAAGTTGAGAATAGGACAGTCTCTAACGATCACAGAAAAGAGGACACGAAGTTATACTTGAAAACAAGAAACTCGTTATCGTTATACCCTAACCACGTACCGGGGCTTGTCAGCCAGGTATGTATTTACATGGTTAAAAATCGAATGGAGCCCCACAGGTGGAGCAGTTCTGCGGAGCCGCTGACGCGTGCCCGATAAGGAGTATAACTTACCTGGCCAGGCGTCCGCAGGATAACGCCGGTCGCGGCCCCCGCTCTTATCAGAATAATTCACGGTGCCCGTCGAACGATCGTTCGTAAAGGATGCCCACGCGCGCACAGTTATACGATGTAATCCGACAGTAAAATTAGAGTAGTCTAGTAACAGTATTATAATAATAGTGACGATAGACCGTCGTTTTAAGAACTAATTGGTGTTCGTACGTTGATCCCCTTTTTCATTTTGGTACCGAGTAAGATAATTCTCTCCTTCACTTTTATCACGTTTCTCTCTCTCTCTCTCTCTCTCTCTCTCTCTATCTATCTATCTTTCTATCTCTCACGCTTTTCTACACTTTCTCTCCCACACTTTCATTCCACGCTCCGCTCCCGTTGCCGTCCCCGTCGAGCTCAGTTGATTAACGCCTAATGAGTTAACGTACCTACGAGATGAGCATGGCTGCACGGTACATCGAAATACGGCGTCCACTGAACGGCACATTCGCCACGGGCATCATCGATCAGAGCGAAACGTAGGTACAATCCCGCTTCGGCGATTCAAAGGCACGCTCCCACGCGGGTAAAGAGGAGTTTCGAAGTCACTCGCGCGTGTCTCGCAAGGGAGTGCCATCGGGGAAACGTGTCGATTAAATTTAAAAGCGAGAACCAATGCTTCGCGCTGATCCCGTGGATCTTCGAGTTGAATGTCCAATGAATATGCGACTGTCCTGTAGAGGACATGATGTTACTCTATGTGTTTGTCGCCTTGGTTCGCTCGTTTGTCATCTTTGTACCCCCTTTGTGTACCCTCTGTGTGTGTGCACGTGTCTCTGTGTGTGTCCAAGCAATGTGAAGAAGTTCGACGAACGTTCACGGACAAGAAAAACAGTATCGCGAAGAAACTTCTGCGTCTTACGGATAATAAATATATATCAGTATTAACGAACGTAGAAAATATATGTATATATATATATGTATGTATAATGTATATATATATATGTATATGTATATATTAACGGGACACTTATAGAAAAAGATATGTATCCGATGCAACCAGATATCCTAAAAGAAGCGGGGAAAAATTCAACGGGAGAATAGAAATAGTTGGGTACGAGCAGAGTCGGATAGAACTTCTTCCCTCCACTTCGTCGTTCTTTTTTCCTTTTCTTTGTGAATTATCGTTGAGGAATAGAATTCTCACATCGAGCAGCTCTCGGAGCCGTTTGGAGTTCGCCGTCGATAACAATAGAATAATATTATAACAGCGAACGAAACTATGGTCGAGCAATATAATTCTCAACAATCGTCGAAATAGAATATAATCATTGGAATGAAAGCTAGAATTCCGTCCAACTCTGACTACACCGCTAAATTCGCGTTGCCCGCGCGAGGAGAGTCCCTATCGTTAGAGTCTAACGGTTAGACAATCGCCAAGGTAAAATGTAAAAATCGCTACTAAGGATAATCGACGAAACCACTTCGCTGCCAATACACAGATGCCTAGAACTGTAACGTAGAAAAATATAAAATAAAAATCATACAAACGAATACCACGAACATTAGTCTTCACGATTTAACCCGATCAAACCTTTTGCCATCTAATCCTAATTTCTCACTAATTCGGTCGGGATCAGTTACTGCGAGTGCCGATCCCCTTAAAACGAGCAAGATCGCGAATGAGCAAAAATCTCTTACCGATATCGTTTTTTCTCCCCCTTGCCTGTCTCTTGCTTCGCTTTTCTCCTTCCACGAGCGAGACGCGCGTGACTGTTACGTCCCCGGCGGGAGGACGAAGCTCCAGAGGTGGCACGCGTGTAATTCATCGACGGTGTAAGATGTTTGTTCCCCCGTGTGGATGTGTGAGGCATGATTTAAAAATATACGTGTACGCGCGCACGCGTGTATAGACTCGTGGTGTAATCAGCTAATGACGCACGGTGACGCGTATTCATTCATATAGGTACGCGATCATAGAAAGTGATCTCGAGCGTTCGACGAGAGATTCATTTAGAGCACTTGAATAAATTACCGCCTTACCTAAATCGCCGGAGAAGAATATCGATTTAATCGCGAGTACGGCTTTACGCTAGGATATCGGCCGAAGCATGAGCGCGTCGCGTCGCCGACGACGATCGCCGATCGTTGAACTGGACCCGTCCTGACTCGATCGAAGGCAGAATCAGCTAGGGTTCGCTCAGGCCCTGCCAATTACGACCGGAGGTCAAAGGGCGTTCTCCATTTCTTCGGTTGCCAGCTGGAACTGCTCTTGACCTATATCACCGAATAACGTCGATTTTAACGATCCGCCGAGCGACGAACAATAGTGAAAGGGACGTTAATTTAAGGGGATCTTGCTCGACACGACGGCCAACCAAATACTCGACCGTGCCCTTCAACTAAAACGATCACGTTCGGAACAGCCTCGTTCCATTGCATTTTAACGTCAAGATAGAATGAATAAGGGCGGCTCAACGGGATTTAATATATTCGAAAATGTACTGCAGGCTTCTTCTTGTAACAAGGAAACTGATTACCACTACTCGAAGAACTGCGAGAGACTTTGTAGATTCGAGATATGAAAGTGCTGCGGGATATGAAAGTTATTTAAGCTGCTGTACGCGTACACACGCGCGCCTCTACCTGTATTTTCTCGCAGTTCATACGCGCAGTTCTGTTTGTTCAGCTTAGTTTTTTCCTTGGCTGACTAACGTTTGTTCAGGAAAATAGTCCAAAACACTTACTGTATAAATATGCTGCGAGGTCACGGTCCTCCGCTTGCAGTGCAAGATCACGGGGCGTGTTGCCGTGTCGATCCTTGACGGTTAAAGTAGCACCGCCTGCTACCAGCATGCAGCAAATGGAACGACGCTTATATTGAGCCGCTTTGTGCAAAGCGGTCTGACCTCTGCAATTACAAAGAAGAGAGGCGCCTTTTTATTTGGTTCCTATTTCCATGGCCAAGAATAGGTTGTCCTTTAGCCGACGTTACGCCGCGTTATAAACGTGGCTTTAAAAATGCAGGTGGGGGGGGGGGGGTGGGGGGGGGAGAAGCTTCTCATTTAGCGGCATGTCGAACCGAGGAAATAGTTCAAGCTGAATACACGGGGGCGTTTTAGCTGATAGAAACTTACTTGTCGTTGTCAACCATGTTGAGGATGCTCGATGGTGCGCAAGCAATGAGATATCTGACGATATCCTTGTGACCATGCCTCGAGGCCAGGTGAAGAGCAGTTTGTCCAGTGGCGTCGATCGACAAAAGAGAATATCCTTTCACGTGGAGCTCCTTCAACGCCTGGTGATCGCCGATTTTCGCCGCCCTCAGGATACCGTCGCTGGTTTTCTCCAGTAATCCAGTGCTAAATGCGTGGACCTCCGAGCTCAGACCGAAGAGCCTATCCCGCGGACTATAAATATCAATTTTTCCTCTCTACTTTACACGCTCCACTTTCAAGCCTCGATCAGCTCTCGATCAGAGAAATGCCTCGGTTATCACGAACACGGTCCGCCTCTTATATTCCTGAAATTCGGTGGTAAGAATAAAGTAGAGTCTCACCTAATGAAGGTGAGTGGTGGCTGATGTTGCGACTGTCCAACAACCGTCGCGGAGATGGATTTCGAGGAGCTGCTTTGCTTTATAGTGCCCCCGGATACTCTGTCCTCGTTAGCCGATATTCTTTCCCCGTTCCTCGCATTCTTCGTCTCGCTGTGGGAAGTGGTTTTGCTCATCGACCCCTGAGATCTGCTGGTGGCCAGAGGCTCTGGCTGCGGCTTGCTCTCGGCCGTTCTGCTAGGCGCCTCTTCGCCCACTGGAACCTCCGGTACCGGAGATGGTTGCGAGTCCGGCTCGTCGTTAGGCTGCTCTTGTGTCATGGCTGCGCTTGTCTTTGGTCGTTCTTCGCTATATTACACGTTCTTTCTATTAATCTAATGATACGATTCCATTACCATTACATTATCATGGACACACAGACGAATGTGTGAAGTAGGGAGAGAACGCTGGAGGAAGGTATCATTATTATTACATGGTGGACGTATTTGCCATTAGTCGCAGATACGGTTAGTCGTGTACGTACAGGGCAGAAGACAAGTAGCCACGGCGCCTAACCCCGATGAATACCAACAGACAAGAGTAATATAATAATACTATAAGACGAGACACGGTACATGTGTTTGCAGTAGATATTAGAAAGGATCACACAACTCACAGGGGGGTGATACAATCACAATGAAGCTACGTGTCGGCGAATGAAGAATGAGCATTGGCCAGGCGTGACGTGCGTAATAAAGCTACCTTGGCGATGGTTGAGCAGTGACGGGCTCCTGACTCGGCGAGACCTTCATTGCCCCAGGCTCGTTCGATGATTGATTGGTAGCACTCTCCTCGAGGACGTACACCACGTCGACGGCGACATCGGTGACGTAATGCAGCTGCTCTTGGGCACGATCGATCCTGAAGAATCGCTCGGCGGTACACGCTGAAACGAAAGCGAGCCCGGATGGTAACGCGATAGAAGAATTTTAATCGCAACCAGCCGTTCGGTGGGCGAACGCCCGGCCAACACTCACAGTCGATGAAGCAACAAGTGTCCATGTTATGATCTTTCGCCAGGATCTGCCTCAAGGATTCCAGATCCGTGGTGGCGTCTAGATCCAGCGGCTCCTCTATCCACGGGACAGCCGACTTCGTCAGCATGTCCTTGTCGTGATGGTACCTCTCGTAGTCCGACATCTTTATCTTCATCACTGGCAATTTTAATCTATCCAGCTTCACGTCCTGGGGCGGTTTGCTCGCGTTTCTCCGTTTCGCCAGCATCGTCGCCTTATTCAACAGCTTCATGTCTATGATGGATGGCAACAGTCGACAGGCCTCTCCGTCCACCTGAAAGGAACATTGTAATCTCTCTTAACCCCGCAATGATCGCCTGATGTTTCATTGAACGATTACTCTCGAGAGCCACATCGTCTGCTCGAGTTTTCTCTTATACTTCGCACGTTCTTGTGGCCGAAGGTCCATTAATCACGGAGAAAATAACGGACGACTACTGTCATGCGTGCGACCAATGAACGATTATGATGATGAAAAATCACATCTACTTCC
Source organism: Andrena dorsata (assembly GCA_929108735.1). NCBI lineage: Eukaryota > Metazoa > Arthropoda > Insecta > Hymenoptera > Andrenidae > Andrena > Andrena dorsata. The sequence continues at coordinate 74,920,384 of OV815488.1, read as the reverse complement.
CTTTATTTCCTTTCTTTTAACACCAGCAGCGGCTAATACGTTTTAAAAGCGAAGAAGCGTTGTACGAAGGGTATTATTAACCTGCATTGGAATGGTCCTCGTGGTAACCAGCTTAGCGGAGCTGCATTGAGCTATGCAGGTACCATGCCCGCCAGCTTGAAGGAGGGGAAGCTGATAGGTGGTCAGGCCAACGACCTCGATCAGCCCGTCTTCCGTAGATGGCTCCTTGGTCCCGCTCGCGGCGCCCCAAGGATGGGTCCCACCGCCGTACGAGGCGATGTTGAGGAAAACTATGGCGTGGACGCGGTGCTCTTTCAATTTCGGCGTCATGTCCTGGCCGTCGCAGTCCAAAGTCACGAACTCCGAGAGGTCCTTCCATTTCCGCCGCACGAGATCCTTGCCCCCCATCTGGCCGTAAAACATCTTGTTTCGCAATCGCGAATTGAACCTCTCTGGATGTGCCTCTGCAATCGAACGCGACAATCGAATCGGATCGATCCTCTTCCTCTCACGCGCAGGGAGCGGATTTGATTCGTACAAAGCGTTTTTGAGCTGCAACTACAAGCTTAACTGGATGACGGAACCGATAAAGAGTTTCATCCGTAAGTGTATGCAGTGTTTATCCATTTGGACAGGTGTGAGTAATCATAAACACCCTGAGAATTTAAAAGAAAAAAAAAAAAAGATTAGTTTGTGGCCCCACAGTTACTGTACCGATACCTAGAGTTTTACCATTTCTCGCCCCGACTTCTATCAACCAGTTAAGTTTGTGCTCCCAGCTGTAAACCCCTCGCGCATTTCTCCCACACTTGAGCGCTATCAGTTGCTCTTTCAGCGGCAGCGCCGATTAATTGCTTCCGATCAAATTGAAGCGTGCTGTTGCACGCCACACGGGCTGTTGAGAGACTTTAGAATGGGGACGATTGGGGCCGACACTAACCTCGTGCCTCGTGAAATTCAAGAGCGATGTGAGCATCCACGCCAAGAGAGAAGTAATTATTAACGACGTTCAGCGGCAGGTTCTCTTTCCCCTTGCCGTTGTCGTCGTCGCCCTGGGCGTCCGGGTTCCTTTCAACGATCAACTGCCACCTGTCCAACAGCGTAGTCTCGCTCTCCCCGATGTTCATCAAGATCTTCCCGATCGGCTCGTCCGTGTAACCGCCGCCCCAGCCCAACGCCCTTGCCAGATCGTTCCCGGTGCCAAGGGGAAGCACCCCGACCGCCGGCGGCGACGATGCACCGATCTGATCTAGGATCGACAGCACCCAACCGACGGTACCGTCGCCGCCGCACGCGAGCACTCGGAGATTGGGAACTGTCTTGAACAACTCCAGCCTAAAAGTAGGAATTCCTGTTTTGCGCCATTGTTAATGCCGGCGAGAATGATCTCTGTTAATAATTCAACGAATGCCGGACTTTCGCGGATAGATTAAGAGGATTCTGTACTTTAAACTTTCGAATAGAAGATCTCGAGATTCTCGAGTCTTGGAGTGAATGAAAGGGATCGCTGTAACGAACATATGATACATTCTAAGAATAGAATTCTATTAGCCCTTTGTTCTATACAGACTGTTTCGCTAAGTTTATAGGTATATGACGAAGTCTCGGCGAAGATAGGAAGCCTCAAGGGCAGTCCACTTTACAGATATGCTCCTGGGAGCTCACCAGCAGAAAAGATCGACCGTTAAATGAGGAAACTCGGTTTTACTCTCAAGAGTGTTAAGGCCAATTGAGAATGATCAATTTCGTATTTTTACTTTGTATACCTACCTAGCGAGTTTTGTTATTGAGGAGTTCGCGAACGATTTTGATGAACGGCAGGCTATGCACAATGGTTCGTTGTAAAAGAGGCGGGCAATTTATTGGCAGTTCGAAGGAAGTTTTATTAGTATCACCGTCCGGGCAGGATAATATTCGCGGATCGTTGTTTACACTGGCATGAATGCGGCCGAGCGAAATGCCTCAGCTTCCCAGAGGAAGTTGCCGAGAAAGTTTTCGATAATGTCGTAGCGACAACTGCTCACCTTCATTCAGTCCACTTGCTGGCTAACGGCCCAGCCCCGTGGAACTTTAATTAAACCTCTTGTTCATTTATCATATTTTCCAATATCCGCGGCCCCCGGGGCTCGCCTAATCCATTCGGCCAATTCATTTTCAACTCAATTTCCATTCAATTAACCCAATTCTTTGCCGAGCCACGGGGCTAAATTTAAAAGCGTCGGCTCTCTAATGCCGCGCCACACGGTCGACGCGACGGGAATAGAAGAAGCCAGAGTACGGATAGACGATCGGCAAACTCACCCCATTTTAGGCCCACCCTGCGTCAGATCGAACACCTGCCTCGGATTCAGCAGCCACTGGAACTTCTGCAGCAACTTGGCGCCCTGATTGCCGCCCGATTTCGGGTTGATGAACACCAGCACCGGCTTCACGGACGCGGTGGGTATCGGCTTCACCACCCACAGCTTCCCCTGGTCCTTGTCCTGCTCCTTGTCCTTGTCCTTCGACTTCTTCCGGCTCTCGCCGGACTTCTTCTTGCGCGGCGATTTCCTCAGGCTGCTCTTGAAGCTGCCCTTCCTCGGAAGCTTCACGATCCACGACGGCGGCACGATGATGGACGCGTGGGCACCCAGCTCGCAGTTCTCCCCAATCTTCTGCACGCTGAAGCACGCCTCCTTGTTGTGATAAGCGGCCTTGCACCAGCTGCAGCACACCGCGACGATCTCCTTCGAGGTGAAGCTCAGCTTCGATTGAAACGACTTCCCGCAATTCGCGCACTTCCCCTTCTGCGAGCGACGGTGGACCCAGTGATGGTGGGTGTTCGTCTGCTCGCGGTACTGCCGCACGCCCACGTCGCGGAAGCTCGATTTACACGCGAAATTCAAACTGGCCGCGCACGCTTCGTGGGCGACCACGCGGCAGGCTGCGCATTTCATCCTGGCTCCATGTTTCTGCAACAGCGTATCGGTCTCGCGTTAATGAACTGGACGGAGCGGCTGCATACGCCGCGGATATTCAAGGAAATCCTACGCCCTGCTGGATTGATTTCAGGGCTGTTGCAGATTGCGCGCGGAATACGTGATAGAATTTTGGATGACGTTCGTGGGAACAGCGGGACGAATGCGCTGCTCGTAGGCAATACGATTCTATCCAACTTAGATCTAACCCAGCTCGGGCTTAAGAACAGCCATCAAAGCTGAGCCTTCTTACATTTGCATTATTAAGAGCTTCCGTTTCTCTCCCTTCTCCTTCTATCTTTACGACCAAATTATACCTACCTTTCCCAATTACGTTGGCAAGGTGATTACGGTTAAGACGTAATAATATTTGGATTTTCATGCAACTGGCTTTTTCAAGAATACCTCGGAGGTGTTTAAAAACATTATGGATCCTTTTAACTAAAGTGGTTGGCCCAAAAAGAACCGCAGTGTGCGCGAACCCGTGTTGGGCCGTGCTCAAAGGGATACTGAAACATCGTTCGCCACTCTAATTTCATAATCGATAGATGTTATCACGTTAGGACAGCAAGGGTATTTCATCGTTTTTAAATACGACATCATATGTGGCTCGTGATATGATATTTTCATATCACGAGTGCAACTCGATTATTCCTCTGAAACCAAAAAAAAAAAAACGGCTTCTAACAGCTTGAATCGGGATTCCCGGTATCATGCCAGTTTCCGAAATTGAACCTTGTTTACGCGCGATCGATTTATTTCTGCCACACACCGGTGTAAGTTCGCTGCCAGACGCTTTGTTTTACACAGAACGAGGACATCCGTATTTCCGGACCCAGTGCAGGGGGAGTTACAAAAGCAAAACACACAGAGATAGTATACAGTTCTAACGAGTCCACAAAAATGCCGATGCACGGATAGACCGCGCGGAACCCTTTCGGGTGGCTTCAAGCGATTTAAAAGCTTCATCGGCTTCCATTGTCTGTGCAACGATCAAAGCGATAAACGGCCGCGGTGTGGTTAAACAAACTATTCCCCGCAGCGACGGATGCATAAGAGGGCGAGCTCTAAAATGGTGACGATTTCAGTGAGAAACGCGGTCGAGTAGAGAGATGGAGCGAGCGAGGGTCGCGTCTAGAGGGTCAAGGCTGGTCGACAGGACCCTCGGCGAACCTCTTCCCCCCGTCGTTCCTGGTCCTCTCGAAGAAAGCGTTTCCCCTTTCGATATTACTGGCGCGGTTTACATTGCCCTACATGAGTCACCTGAAACGTGGACGGGACTCGAATTCAGTCGTCGCAGCAAACGATTCGCCAGGAATTAGACGAGGAAAGAGGAAAGGAGGGATGCACACGCGAACGAGATCTCGATTGTTCATCGTATCTACTGTCACTGTACCACGTACATACATTGCCACCGACACCTTTCGGCTAATTTTAGTGACTGATTCGTTGCACGACCCGCGGAAGGAGGCGCGACGAGAAGGGGGGAACCCTTTGTTCCAGAAATAACGCGAACGAGATTGAACCACGCGTTCCGGGGGATTAGAAAGCCGGTTGAAGGGGTGTGCATTTCCCCGAAACACCTTATTTCCATGTTCGCAAACACGGAACGGGGACGGAGGTTCGCGGGACAGCGCGAATCGCTTCCCATCGAACCCCCTTTCCGGCTTGTTGATCGCTAAATCAATAGTTGTAATTGCGTGCACGCGGGGCGAGCGCGTGGAATCGAGCTACTTTTCCAATTTAATCGCGCCCGATGTCTGTCCGCTCTTTAATCGGTTGCCCCGATGGAACACTTTCGATGTTAACGTGGCGTCAAGAACGCCCGATCCAAGGAGGGATTACTTTGCAAATTTGCTGATCGTCGGGGAGGAAAATGCGCGACGTTACGCCGGGGCCGATCAATCATCTTAATAGCTGCGTCCGCGAGCAAATTCCGCGGCTCGAACAATGGTGGGCGATGGCTTGAGGATCTTTGTGGCCGCCCCCCCTCGATTGAAAAAAAAGCCACGCCGGAAGGTGAGAAAGGGTGGAGAACGGAGGGAACGGGGTAGTGGCGGGCAATGAGCGGGAAACTTAAATGGAGAATTCAGCGGATGAACGACTGCCGATTCATCAAAGCCCACGGGCACCGGTGGAATCGATCTTCGTTAGAGGTACACGCTGTTAGGATTCCTCTCGACGAGGATAAAATAGTTCCCTGCCACGCCACTGACGGGCCGCGAGATTTATTTATCGTGCCCAAAAATTGCCACCCCTCCTGCCGTCGGCACCGACCCCGCCAGGAGCAGCGAAAATTGTAGTTAAATGGCGGGGTGGGCATTCCATTTCCAAGCCAACCGTGCAACCGTGGGCCATCGGGAATTCCATAAATCGTAACTGTAACCCCTGCCTGACACCCTATCTTCCCACGTTTGTGCTTCATGGTTTTCCTCCTTTCCTTTCATCGATCCACGACGAGCAACCATGGAATTCGACTTAACAAGGCCTAGAGCTGTATGGGGTGTCTTGCTGTAAGCTAATGTACTCGTATCATCACTCATCGTAGCAGTTGTTTCTGAGTGACAGGTTTTTTGGCTGTTGATAGAAGCTTTATGTGGGTCAGCTGTGAGAAGCTTTCCATTAAGAAGTGGAAGGAATTGAAATTCATTTTATTACGAAATAAATTGCAGGTGATGCAACGTAGTTCTGTAATTTCCCCCATAAATATTTGTACAAGCTTTAGACGCATACTTCTGTACACTCGGGAGCAGGCGCCTCTCTGGTGGCTCCTTCTGCTTCGTAACTGAATTAAGTGACACGTGTTTATACGTATATCAAAGTGAATAAACAGATGCGTTGAAATACATGAGCATATTCATTACGGAGCAGTATTAATTCTGCATTGCTCATAAATGCGGAAAATTCGCGAGCGAAACGAATTTCTGCGTAATTTACAGAGATATACACGTGTCCAAGAGGTGCACCGCGTTGCCATTTATAATCTGTTGCGGGGGCTGAGATATGGGAGAATAAGAAGAATGATAATTGAATGTAGAAATGTAGAAATAACACAAAAAATGTCGAAACCCGTGGGAACAATTGTGCTGCGTAACTCTCGCAGTGCAATTTCGAAGAGAATATTTCTGAAGAATGAAAGATTCATCGTCTGACCTAGACGACGTTTGAAGAAGTATAAAACCAAGCTCTATGAGAAAGGAACACGACATGGCCACTTCGTGAAACATTACTTCCGTTTGTAACGTGTATCTGTGTTATCGAATCCGCGCGTGGAACGAATGAATTTTGCTTTGCTATTGGTTTAAGTTTACCTTGCAGTGCGTTCAACGTAACCATTCACGCAGACAAGGGAAGCCACGAATTGCTGATGTTGCGCGGGGCTACAGTGCACGCGCATATTCCTGCAAAATAAATTGATTTCTGAATTCGGTTAGACGCTATGCCCGGGTGGTAGTTTGCAAATTGTCTGAAACCGCCGAGGTAATGCAATGGCGTTGGTGCATCGCGATGTAGAGTAAACTTCCCGACAAGTTTTCGCTGGTTCATTAACAACGTTATGGCCCGCCCTCAGATTTCTTACGGTATCTTTTTAATGAAAATATAACCTGATAGCATAGCCATGATCTAACAGAATTAACCACTCGTCGTTCATTTTTGTGGTAGGTAACGCAATTTGCAGACCCCGAACATTTTGCTTTATTTCGAGCGATTTATTCAATTTTTCGGACGTCGAAGTATGGATTACTGTGATTGGAAGGTAACAGAATTTTCTTGTCGATGCCAAATATAGAGCCTGAGTTTTGAGAGACACCAAGTAATTTTACATCGCGCCAACCCGCTGCGTCCCAAACTACATATACTCTTCTATTGTTTGACAATCGATGCGCCCGTATTTTCGCGAGCCCACATTGGAATTACGGCGACAGGTTGATTATATTTTATGCAGGCTGGAATTCAAATGGTCTTTGGGTCAAAAGTGCACCAGCCCGCTTCTTCCTCCATCGGACATCATTCGTTTAGAAACACCATCGTTTCACTAACCCATATATTGAATTTTGTTATGCAACAACTTTCACCCCCTGTAGTTTCAGGAGACCGTGAAGAAAAGTATTCCCCTTTCTCGGACAATGCATAATCACGATTTCCAGACTCATCACACAGTTTGTTAATTATCGTAAACATACTAAGAAACTAATGATTTGTATTAATTCGAATTCCAACGAACACATAAAGATCTCATTGATATTTCGGGATTTCTAATTTGTTATAAATTGGGTTTGCCGGAAAAAGTTGATTACTTATAGCGAAATGAGTTTGCAAGTTTTCCCCTGCCAATAACCTAAAGATTTCAATCAGTACGGCAGAAATGTTGTGCAAAATTCGTGGTCGCGGTCACGTCCCGCAGCAACTACTCATTTCGAGTCATGCAAACTAGCTGCGAAAATATTTACCCGGCTAGATACCTCCGCTGAAATTTTTCATACCACCGCGCACCCTCCGTGCCCCCGAATGCGCGCTACCGCATACTAGAGGCATGACCGATAATTTTTCTTTCATACACGAGGAAAACATTTTCGTAGATTGGCAATTCCCATTATTACCGCGTGGCGAAGCTGATAGGGTTGATTTTTCTTCCTTGTTAATCAAGTGTTGCTGGTTACGTTTCCTCGCGGTACACGGCAAATGCTAAACAACCCTGCACAGTGGAAAACCGTGGGAGTGAATAACGAGACGGCGAAATCATTTGCATAAGCGAGAAAATTGTGCAAAGTGCTAGGAAAGACGAAAAAACAAAGGGCTGTTGAATATTCTACGTTGACACTGTTGCTGAATATATATTACTTCTTATAATAATCTGTAATGATGTGGACACTAGTGATTTAAAGCGAAATGTGCACTTGGTAATTTAATAAAATATATTTTATGTCGAAAACATTCACAACAATATCGTTGTAACCGTATATGCGATTGGTTAAGTGTTCGGTGCTTATTTCTGCAGGTACCTACGTCCTATGGTCGTAAAAACAGATATCGCGTACCTAGATATTCTACGAAATCAATTAATACCCTATAATTGGCTGGATAGAAAGGCGAAAAATCATGCGCCTTGTTACATTAACGAGAGGACGTATTTCGATGGAATGGAGAAGCGAAGGAATTCGAAAATGTGTCCAGGTGAGCCAGTCTACCGTAATAATAAAGAAAATTTATCTCTCCAATAGGCAAGAATATTCTCACGCGATTCCGATAATTACGTAACGATCGCAGGTATTTCCGACAGAGATAGATATTTTACGTTAAAATGATATCAACAAGTTCTTAATTAAATGGCCCCCGTGTCTATAAAAAGAAAGTAAAATAACAGTGATCTGAGAATGATCCCCGGAAGTTCGTCTAATTAAATCCACTCCTGAGTAATTTCAGCTGCGAATCGTCATGAGCGGTATATGTATACTCCAGAACTCGAAGGAATTCAATCAGGAACGTGCCACATAATTAATTATTTCGCTCGACTCAACTGCGGAATAGAAATGTACGTTGGATTTAATTAAAAGCGCGCGTAATTACTTTTTTTTAAGTTCGAATACCAGATGACTAATAATTTACGTTGCCTCCTAAATAAATTATTCTTTCTCCGCGCTCTTGGGTTGCTTCAACAGATGAATTACTTTGAATGGGAGTCGTGTCTGCATGTACGGATAAACTTTTTAAACCTCTGACCCAATTTTTTCGACATCGCAGCCACGGTATTGTACCTGTACATGGATGTTCCATTTGACGCAGCGGTTCTGGGTGTAAATAAAAAATTGCAGCAGGCGAAATGAAAAAAACGGTCTCGCGAAATATCCATGGGTCGTGTAAAAGGACTCCCTTTTCAGCGATAATCCTGTCTGTGCCCAATGATTAATTTCGAAGGCATTCGTAACCGGCCGAGGCTGTCGGAATAAAAATTCGATCGGAAGAAACAAACTTAGAAAGGGATCGATAGATCACCGCGCAAGAACGTGCCCCAAAATACCATTTTAATCTTGCTAATGAAAAATGTACAACGCCCAGCGATATTCTAAGAAAGTATTTTTAGTACGTAGCAAGAGTGTCTCGTTCCTTCCCTCTAAAGTATTTATCGCTACCTGACAGACGCAGTTTTTCATCCCGAACGACGTTGTGTTTCCTTTCGAGATCCAAACAGTAGGTATCACAGAGAAACATGCTTCACGGATGCACATTTGTGAAGCACTTTCTTCCACGTTTTTATTTTCCGCTTTTTACGATTATACGGTACTCGTGCTATAATATCGTGTGTTTGAAACTGTTTTCTTTACAATGCTACCCGTAAAGGATTAATGGAGAACTCGAGGAAGCACCGGGTAGAGGTAAAAGCAGAGGAATGGAGTGAATACAACTCCGCTGATGAATCCAGAATGGGGTTTGCAGCGCCCATTCCGAAATTATCCTTTGATTATATTAAGTTCACTTGGCTCCGAGGGATGGCACGAACGCCCGCAATTCAACCACTTTGCAAACATTTGATTCGTGATATCAAATGTTATTTACAGTACGCGATGTATTTTCAGCAGTGTTTTCTGTTTATTAAATCTTTGATGTAAAGTACCTTTACGACCACCGCCCTCGCTACGAAAATTCAAGCACGTACGCCTGTATCCTTTTCTTTTATTAACTTAAAATAGAGCTCCAGTGTTAACTCTTCTCTCAGAAGGTACACCCTCGTAAGCATCGAATAAGCGAACATCGCGGCGATGCCACTTTAATATTTGCACGCGAGAATGGCGACGCTTCGAATTAATGGAAACTAATGCGTTTGTAACGTCCCAAGACTAATAGCACTGTCCAACAGCCATTTTGATCTGTAACATTCAATAGCCGTTTCCTATAAACTCTTCTGCGCTGAAAACAAATCCGCAAACCGTTTGTCGTCATCACCACCAGTTTTCGAGAAATTCGATTTTGAAGAAAAAATGCAAATTTTCAACTTTCAACATCTTTTGTGTTCAAACAGTAATAGTTATTCGGTTGCTTGTTCCGTGAAATTATTCTATGAACCCTCGCGACCACAACGATATCAGTTATTGTTGAATTATAAACATTTAAATATGTTTAAACAACAATCAAAGGGAAAGGACACCCGAAATGCACCAATTTATGCAGATATCTTTCTATCATATATATTTCAAAAACTAAGGGCCTAGGAGAAAATTTAACTACTCCACGCCATGTAGCAGACAATTTTCCTTCGGAAACCATCAACAGAAGTGGTAAAACATCTTTTGTTTATAATACAGAAACGAAAGCGTTTGGCAAAACATGCGGCGCCGACAGTGATAATCAAAGGCGCGTAGGCCGCTCAGCGTCACAGAATCGTGTAACGCGCGTGACTACCATTGTCCGCGCCGCACATTTTGCCGAACTCTTCCTTTCTGTATAGAAAACAAAAGGTGTTTTACCACTTCTGTTGAAGGTTTCCGGAGGAAAAATGTCTGCTGCATCACGTGGAGTAGTTAGATTTTCTCCTAGACCCTTACTTTTTGAAATATATAGAAAGATATCTGCAAAAATATAAAACATTTTACAGAATAGAAAAGAAGTTCAATTTTGCTGGACAGTATAATCCATTGGCGAGAAGAAACGGTGGCAGTGGAGGAAAATGAAAAACAGGGGGAAAGCAGGAAGCATAATTGGCAATGAGGCGACGCCGGGCGGCTTCGTGTTTCTGAATTAAACAGTAATTAGAAGTTCAACAAATATGAAGGAATCGTAGTTGGAAGCGACGCCCGAGCGCGGACGCAAAGTGTGATAAAATAGCTCGCATATTTCGTAAAGCGCCCTGTAAAAACAGAGTGCTGAAAAAGTAATTAAAAATCGTTTTTACGCCTTACTTCGCTCCTTTTTCACGTAGTTAAGTTCCACTGGGAATTGGCGAAACTATATAGAATCTCTGAACGCGGAGGAGACGAAAAATGGGAGGTCTTTTTCCGACCCAGGGTCCGTCCACTCCGAACCTAGTTATTTCTGCGGAACGTTCCACGGTCCAATCGCTTGGTAGCTGCACTAACAGGAATTCAAGTAGACTAATACATAGTTTAATGAGAGAAATTACGATCGTGGTTGGCACCGCTAACCTGGGTAATTTCAGTGAATCTACGGTAAATGATTCGTAATGTGTCGGTTTGTGCCTAATTGTATAGCACCAGGAATTTTGCAAACGAATTCTGAATGGAGCTCGGGTACGTTCTTCTATGTGTCTAAATAATTACTTATTCCTGCGTGTTGAGCAAAAAGAGCTGATAGCGGCAAGTGCGCGAGCAGATCAGCAGCTAAACGATCGGACACATATTGCAGCCGTCAGCGAATAGGTACAGTTTATACGCGATAATTATTTACTCGTTACCGTATAAACGACCATTTATCGTCTTAACGAGGAAACAATTGCCGTAAAATTTGATGTGCAGCATAACTTGTGACATCGTCCTTGCGATACAGCTGTACGTGCCTATTCAGTGGCACAGTATGCTCATACGAACGGCTCGATATGATTGATCGCTCGATACCGCGTATCGCATGTTTTCCACGTTCCTTCTGCCTTTCACAATTTCATTCCATTCGATTTCCATCCCCGACTTCGCCGACATCCCCCTCAGGAAGCCTTCCCGGCTCAGTTTAGATAGCTAAAGATGCATCGGGAGCTAATTTGCATAAAGACGAGGGCGCAAGGGGAAATTAGAGGCCATGTTTTATTCATACCTGAGCTGAATGTGTTTTTAAACACTAGTGGAATTAAACGAAACGAGATCAACGAATACAGTGTATCGAATAAGCTAATTCTGATACGTTGCAAGCTGTGTATTTCGCGGCGGTCGCGACGAACAAAGTTGTGGTTAACGATGACACGCGTAGGGACTGTTATATAGAAATTAGAATTTCGGAACGCGAAGGGAAAAATTCACATGACAGCGCCGATAGTTTTAACCGACAACAAAACACCGTCCCGGACAAAGAGGCTTTTATTGGCGCGGGCGAATTTCCACGGTATTCCGTCGCTGTTCTCGTCTTCCTTCGACCCGCTGGCGACTAGACAGGTGAAAAGCGATTAAACAAACCCAGCAGCGAAAATGACAATACCAGAAAGACAATGAACGTGTTACTCCGTGCGAGTGTATTCAACCGGCTAGTTAATTTCCTGTTTCGGTGACACCATTCGGCTCCTATATAAATCCTTTGTAAAGCCCCGTTTACCGAAGTCCGCCCCGGCGTCGGCTACCCGCGTCGCCGGTAGCACGGATCGCGGGGGAATCAATTTTTCCTATTAAAACCCCAAACATCTGTTTGTAATTACACGCAAAAATTACGCCGGTTTCCGTCGGACTGCATTTCAATCTAAACGGAAGGAAACTCAATTTCAAGGGACTTAAGGGGGAGGTGCGTCTGCGAATAAAAAGAGGCGGCGCCTGAAGGAATAACTGGGAAACAGTGGCGCAGTATTTCCGTCCAGTTAACGATTGCTGGAAATATTTTCAGCCAGCCAAACCGTTCCGTTGCGAGTTTTAACAGAGCGCGGCTGTCCGTTTTGGTAACGATGCACCTCCGTGGCGCGTGGATGCGTGCGTTGTTCCCTGTGATAAATGAAACACTTTGACAAAAATTCGGAGCGCTCTGTTATCGTTAACGATGTCTTTTTGTTCCACGGAAATCTTTATTATTCTTGCGCAACGAGAACGACCTTTGTTTTCTCCGCGTTACGTGCTTGCCTCGACGAGTGCAGGTCGTCAAATAATTCTTACGCAATTCATAATTAATTGCTTCCACGTCAGGTTACTTCTGCACCGCCGTAACCTTTTCTCTAAAACCAGTTGCACAGATCAAGATAAGAAAACGAGGTAAATTGTAGTCCGCATCAGCTGAGATGTTACCTCCGTGTGTAGATGTAATTATCTCTCTAACGAATCTATTAATTGATACCTTCTAACTACCGTTACCCATAACGACTTGGAATATGAATTGGATGCTTTGCTCGGCGGTTGTCTTAAACACATCGCGGAGAGAACTCGAACGCAAATGTTCATAATTGTAGAATATGACGATAGTTCCAAGGAGTTTAACTCACGCGCGTGTTGCAAACAAGATCTAGGCGCAGATTCCTCCTTTCCGAGTCTGACACATAACAGCACTCGCCATTTATTCCATCACCCACGGAACTGAAAATTCCAAGTAGACTTCGGGTCCACTACTGACCGAACTATTCAGTTTACCAATAACCTCCTCCACTTCAAGTTTAATATTAGAAAGTGTCCACCATCTAATACTGAATCCACCTAAGAAAAAATCAGCTTCGCCCACGTGCGACGCTCGAAATACGAAACAGGCAACACGAAAACAAAGTGCGACGACGGGGTCAGAACGAATTGAATCTCGAAGAACGGTAGGAAGGGAGAGATCGGATTGCTGTTCCAAAATTTACAGCTAAATCCCTGGTTCAACCTGACGGCTGTTCTATCGATTGAACTACGCGGGTAGCCGAGGAGTTATTTCCCAACTGTGGCGTCCAAACACAGCTGCGTTCAATATTGTGCAACGGATATGAAACTTACCGAGCAATCGTTGACGTAACAGAAATCACCGGAAGCCGACGTCGGCACCCAAAGATGTTCGCCATTAAGCGCACCAGGTCCCCAATCGGGCGTCGATCGTGGTTCACGGTGGCCGCCACTCGTGCCACCCTCCTCTCTCCCTCTGAAACCGCAAGACACTCGATTACGGGGTGACACTTCGATATCGATGGCGCGTTCTTGCACCTGACGTTAATTCCTCTAACGGAATTCAATTTCGACGCCTACAATGCCTCCGCTGGCAAGAATAGTAACGAACTGTCGATCAGAGACGTTCCGAAACTGGATCCCACCGTACGTATCGCGGTGAACGTTAATCGTTAATTGTAACTGCAAAGCAACATCTAGACATGGCTGCACATCGACTCGTCGAGCAAAGCTGTTGGTCGGCACTGGAATCGGTATTTTAACCCTGCTACGATACTCATCTATGTATACTGCTGGACACTATTTTTTGCCGATCGGTTACGCGAAAAGATGAGCGAAATTTATGTAAAGTAAATAGTGTATCATCTGGTACATAGATGATATTGTTTTAAATTATCAATTATTAGTTAGAAGAAGATGGCGTATTGTTTGAAATTTAAGAATCAATAAGCCAGTGACGATTCAAAGGGATAAAGTTTATCGTCAACAAAATGTGGTGCAATCAATTAGCCTTCGTTAGAAGTTTTCTAAAGTTGTATGTAAATTTCTTACTTCTTACATGATTTTTAAAAAGATTGCATATGCCTTTTCTTGCGCATTTGTTTCAATCAATCATATATTCGGCAAAAAATACTGTCGAGCAGGATACATTTGGAAAAGCTTTGTGCTGAAATCGTGATTGGGTCGGTGAAGACCCGAGGATCATAATAGGGTTAATAGCGATCACTAGCTCTGTGACCTCGTTGGTACTTGCCCATGCTTGATTGCACACAATTATGATTCTGTTAGAAGCGAGTAATTGATTTCTGTGAATGCATGATTGGCCAGAGACGCGAGTCTCTATCTTACTTGAATGGTGGTAGTGGTACGCGCGCCTTCGCCCCATTGAATGCTATCATAAACAGTCATTATCATTTGTTGATATCGAAGTTATTAGAAGGTCCGCCGGTTTCTATTCCAGTATTCTATTTTAAAGGATTCCTCGCCGCAGGAAGGGCAACGAAACGTCCAAGTTGAACCGGACGTGGCTCAGTATTTTCGTCGATATGACGGCCGAAAGGGGACTTAATGCTATCCGGCAGTCCCCAAGGAGCCGGAGCCTCGTGAAAGATTCAAGGGCACTTTAAATTTCCGAGACGCGAGCGGAACATAATGCGCGCCGCGGCATGCAACTTTAATGGCAAAAAGTCATCTACGGGCTTCGAATCCCTTTGGACGATTACATAAAAATTTTAGGTTGCGTTGGCAAAGCTTTGTAGCCGCTTTCTGCATAATTAGCATGCGGAAATTACCCGGGTATCTGGGTCAAACGCGAGACAGGAGGACGGAACACGGAATGACGCTTGCTACTGCATGCCAAGTTCCCTAGCCCCGGGGATATCTGCCTTGCATCGAACCCTGGTGAGCATCAAAAGTCATGGGATTCTGGAAAACTGCGACCAGAGTAAGTGTGCGCGGGATTCAGACCACTTTGGTTTTGATGCATTTTCATTGAAATGGGGAAGAATATTTCATTGGAATCCAGACACCGAGATTTGTCATTCAGGGATTGTATGCGCAACACTCTTTTACGATATTCAGAAATTAATTTCCGCGGAATCAAGAATGCAACGGTGGAAGCTCGTCAAACTCCCTACAGCAAGGGGGTTAATCGAATTCGTGGAAAGTATGGCAATCAAATTTGCAAGTAATCAAGTTAACCATGCGCGAGCACCTCTCTGCGATACCTGCAATGAACAACGAAACTGTTAATGGCATAACTAATTGTACCGGTTACTGAAACGAGCGATGCCAAACATTATCGACTAAAACCGTTCCATTAAAAGTGCATGCGCGTGAGGCTGTAAAAGTGCCGATAAATCGATCTCGATTCTTAGGAATTTTGATTAACGTCTCGCAGGTAGTAAAATATTAGAAGACTCTTGGTAACTAATTCTGGGAATCTCGATCATATTAGGGGTAAAAATTCGCCTATCAGAAATCAACCACCATCCGGCGATGTACGTAAATATTATCTCTATATCTGCCTCGTTAATGCACCGCGCATATACATGGATTGCATTAATTACGCGCGGAACATTGCATATGTCGTATCAAACTGTACAAATACATTTCACGATGGAAGAACGGCCTTTCACTTTTTCATTACTCGGCAATAAAGAAAATCAAATTTGAACTTGGCATACAGCACAGCCGAGTTTACACCCCAATAATTCTTTCACAATTCCCACGACAGCGTCGATTTCAAACACCTATGCATTCATATTATCCAACGCGATAATCGAACAATGAGATCATATCTTCGTATGGAACATGCAGTACAAATAATTCTGTTCGCGTGAATTCCGATTTGATCAAACATTATCCACTGAAAATAATGAAAACTAGCCAAAAACAGGGGCGCGGGGTTAAAAGAGGGGGCGGGGGAGCACGTGTACTTGTTCTCGCAGATAAATTCCAAATATAAAGGAAGCCCGCCGCGGAACGGTACGTTATGTAGAATTAGTTCCTTAATAATGAACGCTTCGCCGTCGTTAGTGATTCACGAGCATCCCTCGAGGATATGCGGCCGTAATACCGTGCCTGAAAATTTCATTTGCCAATAGACCGTGCCACGGCCCGCGCAGTCTATGGCCCTTTCGAGACCTCTCAATATTCAAAAGTCGATTCCACAGCTATCTCCCTACTGGAATCAGCCTCGTTCCTCACATCTGTCGTCGAGACGATCAGTGGATGGACATCTTAACTATTATGGAACGAAAGGCAGCCTTTTAACAAACCTCGACGTTAAAGAACGATAAGTAACCGCTTCGCTAGATAAATTGAAAAGTATATAATTCTTATTGAATTGAAATATCTCTCTTGTATTAACTGTAGCTGTTCCCCGTACCTCTAGACAGAGCTATAACAAATCGACGATTTAGCGTGGGAAGGTAACGATCGCACAAAGAGAACACGTCCACGCGATGCATTTAATTTTTAGCCACGGCCAGATCGCATAGCAGTAATTAGCTTCATCGGCATTGTGTTAATCGATATTTAAGATGGGCGCTGCAATATTCATACGCGACGGACAGCCGACAGAGCCAACGATAAATTATCATCTGCATTTAATTAATGCACGCGGAGCCTCCCCGATTAATCGAGCCACGCGAAATGAAGAGTAAATCTGCTAAAGCCCTGCGTATTATTGATCGCATCTGTAATTGACTTCTGAGACGCGGATAGCCCTCTTTGATCGACTGGAACGAGAGGAAAATTTCGCTCCAATAGGAATGGGGCACGGTCTGTCGTTACATTAACGTCGCAACTCATCATTTCCCCGTTTAATTCTTTGGGAAGCTGGGGGGCATCTGGGCCGATAGATCGTCGCTATCTTCTTTACATCGACGTCGTTCCACGTCACGCCCGAGGACTTTCAAAGGGAATCTCGCCATCGATCATCCGTGTTCTCCCGTCTATTTTTTAACGGATCCGGAGCTCCGTGACCGGCCAGGCGGACGGCAGGAAAAAATCCTCGAAACGGGTAATCGAACACGTGGAATTGGACGCGCAGCGGCGGACGCTTGAAAATTCTACTTTATCGATGAAACGTGTTCGGTGCCCTGGTTTACGAGCGCTCTCCCGGCCTTTTTATAACGCGAAAAATGGATAAGAGTATCGACAGTTCGCAACAAACAGTATCAAGTAGGATACGAAACTGGAGCGCGGGAAAATTGGCGCAAACATTCCCTTTTATGTCCACGACGGAAGTGCCATATTGCTCTCGTATCGACACCGAGCAGCGCCCGGCGAATAATAATCAACCAGTTGCAACCGACCGCCAATGAATGGCGGCAGTAAGTGGACGTTTATCATCATTAGCCCGCGAAGAAAGAAATGGTGGTTCTCCTTGGTATCGTAGCGTCGCGTCGCGACGCTTCCCCGGGAACGAAAAATGGCTAAATTATCGCAATGCAACTTGGACGTATTAACAGACTCGCCTCGGGGGATGCGATACCTCCACATCTTCTTATTTACCTCTGACGGCGAGTTCTCGTAATACCTCGTCCCGTTATCCAGCTTCGAGAGAAGCGGCAAAAATATACTTTCCCCAAGGCTGCCTTTAATTCCGACGATTCGTTTATCACGCCAGTTGCAATACGACGACGCGTTCGGGAAAATGACGGAATTTCCAGCAGCTTTCCCACTGAAATTCGCCGGGCGTGCGCAGGGTGACTCCTTTCCTGAAATATTCATCTATTCCGGGCTTCATAAAATTCGCCTCAGCGCGAAATGATTGAGGAAACACGGATAACGACGGGAGCTAATGGGTATGGGGCTTATTCGCCGCGGAAACGGCGACAAACGCGAGAGCCGCCAACAAATACATACGCCGCGTTGATTGGAAACTGTTGAGTAAACGTACGAGGGGTCGATCGGTTGGATAAAAAAGATGGGGAACCGCCGGACCCGATCTTTCGCGAGCGTATAGAGAACGGTTCAAGAGCGATCGATCCGGCAGCCAAGCATCGCCGGTACACTTCGATGTAGTTTCTCGAAAATACGGCACTTCACCCACGACGATCCCGTACGAAGCCTCGTACCGCGCTCCGCCGCTCGTTTCGCCGAGTCCCGTAATTCGATTGCGACTGTTCGTTATCCGAGGAAATAGCCCCGATCGAAGGCGTAAAACTGCCGCTGCATTTTCTGCCCGTCCAATGTAAAGTCCCCGCGGTTCCGAGGGCGTTTCAATTGCGTCGCCTTTCCCGCCGCGGTGATCCATCATTTTCGCGAATAAATGGGCGATTTTTATCGTTCGAGAAATAGTCGGGCGACAACGGAAAAGAGAAGAGGAGGGCCAAAGAAAAAAGGTGCGTCGTGGTTGAATTTATTCGCGCGAGTCGAGCGGCTGGTTTGCCGGGAAAACGTATAAGCACACCACAAGCCACATAAAATTTTCGCGCGACCAAACATGCATTCGCCGGTTTGGTTCCAGTACACTCGAAGAACAAGTCGAACGGGACGTGTTTTTAACGAGAGCGTAGAGGACCAGGCGTCCAGGACACTGAAATGCTTCTTTTCGCCGAGGACTTTGGGCGAGGAACGGAAGGGGCGAGGGAACTGCGAGAACTTCGCTGGCGCGCGACCCTGGGCGGAATTAAAATCGACGGGATCGCCAAGTTTCCAAGTTTGGCCGAAATTTCATCCGCGCGGTAGACCTGGACGAGTCCCAACGGGGAAGTGGATTTCGAAACGATTAGCCGTGATTTGACTTTCATCGCCGGGTTACTAGGTAGCAAAGTATAACGCAAGGCGATCCAAATTACTCGCTAGGGAACACCGAAATCGATATCGCGTCTGCCTCTGGCGTAGATTTCTAACCAACTCTCGTAGATTCCGAGGAATTATCGTGAAATTGTGAGTCAGTCAATATTTCGTTAATACTTTCTTTTCCTGAGCAATCGAAGGTGGCACAGAAATAACATAAATCGTCGCAAGAGCCCAGCCTCTGTAACGTATCGATTTTCCCTCCTTGCTCCCTCGAGCAACCCTCTATAATCCATTGACGATTGGGTTCGATAAAAAGAATTCTCCAAATCAGGAATTCGTATCGTACAGTTTAATGGCACGTTTCAACCACTCCTTCCATCAGCCAGGAGCAACAATACAAACGGGCCATTTATTATTCCCCGTACTAGGGGGGTGAAAGGATCTGGTAAAAGTATCTGGCAAGTTAGCAGATCATCAACCGTCTGGATAAAAGTTGCGAGGCACGGGGCTCTGATAAGGCCAAGATGACAATAATTAACTCACTTTATTTCCCTTCCGTCTTCGCGGGGAAAGAATCGTTAAACGAAATTCTCCGGAGGCCGAGGGTAGTTACAGGACTAGCGCCGCCGTCGGGCGTCATTTCGCGACGGATGTAAGCGTTCGTTTGCATAGCCGGGGGCTTATAAAATTGTTAGATTAGAACTTGCTGGCGTTTACGTCGCGCGACAGTGCAAGTATCGGAAATGGGGTGCGAGATGAGCGACCTATCGGCAACCAGAAAAAGAACTTGTTCTCTCGTTGGAAAAAGGAGCACGAAACGGTGATTATGGAGTGATTTTAACAGAATTGGAGGCTGTAGTGTTTCCTCCCTACACCGTTGTCGTGGGGCTAACAAAGGTAATAAAAATCTCGTTACCCGAGCTACCGCCGACTCGCAGAAAGCACGGCGAACTTTCGTTTTAGAGCGCTTAACGTTTAACTAACTTCGCCCCGACCCAGCCACAATGAACTCTCGGAGCGGGCGCGCGCGCGCGCGCGCTTCAATTAGCCGCGTCGCTCTCCTAATCAACTCTTCTCTCGTGAATCATTGACATCTTAATCTTCCCGAAATAGAAGAGGCCGGGGAGCTTGTCGCCCTGGGTCACGGAGGACTGGGAGGACGCCGATAAACCGACTGGGCGCGAACGCGACGGCACTGAAATCGAATTCAATACGATTGAACACCACGCACGAACTTTCACGGCGCTAGAGCACGCCTGGTTTTATGAGCGAGACCTGGCGATTGTCTGCCGCTGCGTTTTATCGGGGAAATAAATTGGGACGGCTAGATGACAGAATTTGCGTGATACTGGTTCGCGTACTTGGGACGAGTGGATTGGACGGGTTGCTTATAGCTTTAATCTGATTTTAGAGGATGGTAGTCGAAGAGCCAATAACGTGTCTTGTCGCGTATTTAATTAATATAGCTTTTCCTAGATAACGTGGGTGGCTAGTGAATTGTTAATCGTTTGAAACGCTTCTCAAAGAGAAACTGTATGCCACTATCCTGCTGAAATAATTGAAAATCCAAGGAGGGTGTATTAAACTTTCCCTCGGTTAGTACCTTGATGTCTTGAATCGTGTCAAGATTAATCACGTCTCCAGTCGATATAATTATTTAGTATATATAATTTTCCTAAATTTTATCAGTTAAAACACAGAATCTGTCGCTGGGAAAATCTTGGGTAGCAGCTGTGTGTATCAAGTTAGTATTCTGTTATTACAACGTCGAGTATATGTATGGAATGTAAACAGCACGCAACAACAACAACAACAACAACAGAGACACATAAACGGCACAACGAAACACTGACCAGGCAGAATAATACGGGCGAGAAAGCTTACCAAGTAGAATCGAGCAATATTAACAAAGGAAATATCACGATCTGGCTGAGCGTCACTTACATTAAATCGGGCTTAGAAAGTGAGAGCTAATGAACGCCGACAACTCGCGGAGAGTTGGCCGCTAATGGTGAACTGTCTTTCTGCAGACAGCGGCATCAAACATTACATTTCCAAGTCGTCTCATACATTTAGTTACCAGTGAATTGCTTTCCTAGTAGCGCAATACCCGCAGGCGTTTGAATTACAATCTCAAAGGATCAGGATGCGATTGTAAATATTATTCTGTTATCTTATTCTTCTTTAAAACCTTACAGTTTACACAAAGTGGCATGAATTCGAAGAAAGAAGCTTTCCTACAATCTTGACACTTTGCCCTTGCTAATTAAAAATAGGGCTGGGACTATTTGTCGAATTTTTCGGTATTCAAGTATTCGAATACTTCAGTTGCTTAATTATTTGACGAATATATTTCGAATATTTAAGTATTCGAATAGTATGGTGTGAATTATAAATCAAGTTCTTTAGGTTCATTTGTCAGGGTCAAAACTTGTAAGCTAATTTTGACCCGAATAATTTAGTATTCGAATACTGAAATATTCGAAGTTTATTCGTAGCATTCGAATACTTGTAAAATATTCGAATATTAAATTATTCGAATAGTCCCAGCCCTAATTGAAAACGACTGAGATTTTAAGAAACTCCATAACACGACTTTCAAGTGTAATATTTGAAACCATTCGTTATAAAAACAGTGGATCATTAGCGACTAAAATTTTATGAATTATCCATGCTCAGTGGCTCGCACGTATCAAGCCCGCCCCCACGCGAGAGGCACTCGTCCAGGTCGCGTTCCACCATTGCGCGACAGGCCGATCGTGAAGAACATTTAGAGAATTCAAAGTATTCGGAACAAGGAGAATTGTTCCCTTCACCAGACGTACCCACCCTCTTGGAGGTCGAGCCTCGTTCCCAGGCAGTAGAGCCGTGTACCTCGTCTGCGCCTTGGTGGGCAGCACGATATCGACGCTCTTCGACCGTATGCCCTGATGAGGGACGGCGAGCGTGTCCGCGTCCTCGCTCCCGTCGTCCGCGTCCACGTTCCCGTTCTTGTTATTGAAGCAAGAGTCCACGGATGCGGCACGGTCCCGTTTCAGGCCGGGGACCGTGAGAAAGATGTCCCTGACGACTAGCTTGCACTTGCCGGAGTCGTCGTCGTTCGGCTTCTCCTCGTCCTCCGGCGGCAGCTCGACGGAATACGAGGTCAGAGCCTCCTGCCGAGCGAGTTTCGGCGAGGCGACCGACCTTCTGCGCTGCCTCTCCGGAAATAATCCGCCCCTGATGTCGTTGCTATCTAGCTCATCGTGCGCCGCTCCTGGCACGATTTCCGGGGACGCCGCGGCGGCCGTCCCCTCGACAGTGGATTCTTCATCGTCGGCTGCCTTCTCGGTGAAGGTGGTAAGGGTGACTCTGATCTCGGGGCTGCCACCGTCGCTTCTGTGCTCCAGCTCGGAGTCATCGTCGTCGGACGTATCCTCGCCCACGTCGTCGACGTCATCGTCCTCTCTGGACGACGGCTCGTCGTCGTCCCTGCTCGAGTAAAGGCTCTTGTATTCCTCGACGCAGGCACAGTGGTAGCAACCGGAGACTTGAATCGTCGGGGTTTCCGGGCGTCGCACGCTGGCTAGGGGTTGCTGGCTGGAGGACGAGCCGTAGCCTCTCTCGCATACGTCGAAGCTCTTGGATCGTTGGCCGCTCTGCAATTGCGGCACCCTTAGCATGGATGCTCTCCTACCGCGCATCGACTCCTGGGACCTGGCTGGCGAACAGGAAGACGACGACGAAGAGGTGGTCCTCGCGGACCTGCAGTCCCTGACGTCGTCGTGGCGTTTCGCTTCTAACTGGATCTCGTCGAAGGAGGCCGATCGTACCTGCTTCGGCACCTCGAGGCTCGACTGCGACTTCATCTCCGCTCCCGTCGGGGTGCGCGACCTCTTAAAGGTCGAGCGCAGCCTCTGCATCCTCACTTGGCAGCTATCTGCTGAGATAGTGTGTCTTCGGCTCGCTCGCGCCGATCGACAGGCCGTACCGCCGCGTCCACTGAGGTCCCTCGTTACCCAGCTCCTCCTCCTCCTCTTCGTCGTCGGTTCCTCCGGCGCCGCTCGTGCCGCGATCCTCTCGTTTCTGAACGATCCTCGTCTCGGTGGGAAGCTCGATGACCTCGGTACACCTCGGCGACGAGCTGGTCGCCTCGAGCTGCCCGCGACCGCACCCTTCCTCCACCTTCGACTTAGCTGCCGGTCTGCAGCCCATCATAAGTGACCTCGACGTTCCACCTCGGCTCCTACGCCTGTCGATTTATCAGGATCCCTGCTGGTTAAGATATCGGCTTCCTTCGCTAAATCTTCTAAACAACTTTTTTTCTACCCCTCGCTTGGTATGCTGGCCTCGACACGCTCGTTTCAACGTTCCGACCGTGGTTCTCGCTTAGAGCAACAGTTAAGGTGGACTTGATTTACTGTAATAATCCATACGTTGGTCTCGCGTCGCGCCCATAAGATTGTCTACTGCTTAACGATTAAAAGTAGCCGCCTTTCGTCTTCCCGAGTCGTTAGCACTGACGTTCCTAAGCACTGTCGAGCTGGTTCAGGAAGAATCATAGTCTACCCTGTTTTCTTGGTCGCGTGTTTCTGGTTAACTGTATTTAACCTCCTCGCTACGAGTTCGATAACTACTTCTCGCGTAATCACTAATGAGTCTTAGGAATTAATAGTGGTTAATACACCTTGCGTTTACCGCGATTGCTTTTAGCCGATTAATCTTCGTTTACGCGATGATTAACTTTCACGTTGGTCTTACAGAGTGGTCGATTAATTAATGCACGTAATCTTCGTGTCTTGACGTAGACGCGAGTTACAAGGTCTTACGTGGTTTCCCATCAACATGGGGCTGGGATTCTCATTCGCTAAAATTACATTCCGATCCGGGACACACACCCGACGCCACGTGGAAACGACGTCCTCGACCGTCAGCACTTGCAATTTAACCTCCTTTCCCCAGCCGATGGAATTTCCTCATCACCGCTTCCAATGATCACACTTTCTCGAATTAAACGCTCCACCTGCGGCGCACGGAAAGATGAACTTTATTCCAACCTATTCATCCCCCCCTCGAGTCGTTTAAACACGTGGAGACAGAAAAGTCGCCCTGGCACAATTAATCAATGAGGATGCTCGGTGTGTGTTTTTTATTTAATTCAAATCGACGAATATTTCAGTCAGAGTCTGGAGATTCGCCGAGTCATTGTTCCATTGAAATCACCGTCGCAAATACTCTCCAATAACGTCATTGTACCGGACGAACCGAAATTCGCGAAGGTGAATCGACTAGTCTCCGCGCCTCGTTCTTCTTCTTCGTGTTCTTCTTCGCCCGAGAACAATTGCTTCCCCGAGGATTTTTACTTGCACCTCATAGACAACAAAGGGCCGGTATCATCGGCAACCATCCACCGCTGCAGCAATTATTCTCTTCGACGCGCTTCACCACAAGGCCCCTCAAAGGCGAACAGTGGAACCACGAATCCTCTCGGTCTTTAAATACCACGAACAGATTGGCACCACAGAATACACCGATCGTTTCCGCCAGGATGGCCCTGAAGCTGGAGGACTTCCTCCTCGATCTCCAATGCTCGACGCTAAACAAATCAAACTCATTGATCATCGAAAACTCCTCCTCCGAGTTCAGATGAGCCAGGCACGAGAGTTAATCTACCCCCGATACAAAGACACGCGTTAAACGGTCCTCTGTTCAAATTAGATCTGCAAGATCAGTCAAGTCTATTCGACTGGACCGAGCCAATCGATTCCTTCTCAAAGTCCCCGAACCAACGCACAGTGGCACTTTGTCCCGAGATTTAACGACGGTTAAAAGTCTGACAGGTACGCCTCCCCTAAAGCCCCGCCAGGAAGTGACACGGACCAACGCTCCGCCGTGTGTCTTGGAGGGTTGATAAACCAGCGTCGGGTGCACTGGCCACCGACGCGTGAACCATAATCGAAGGTCACGCGTCCGCCAGGAACCGTCGACGACCTCGGCGAACCTCGCAGCACGTGAGCTCGTCGCCAAACACCTCCACTGGCTCTCGCCCTCCCCCCCTGCTATTCTCTCTGCCAGCGCGTTTCACCCTCGCTTCGTGGAGACTCGCTGCTCTCGAGTGACTAGCAGCATCGATCGGCAGGCTTTCCAGCCCCGTAACTTAATTTCCGTGCGACGGCAGCGGTTATCTCGCCATTGGAGATCCCATGGAAATACGCCGTCGGGCACGCGTGTCACGGTGATCGTGGCTGCGTCGGAGGAACCCACGCTCGTGCTCAGGTAATCTCCATCTCAGCGGCGCCGCGGATCCACGGGGACGCGCCAGCTGGCTCTCGTTTACCCTCGATTCAACGGCCCGACCGCGTGACAGCGAAATTCACGCCAGCACCGGGGAGCATCGCGACGCTCTGCGTATCCGACGGCACCAGGAGAGCTTCGGGCAGCCAGAACGGGCGAGCGTCACGTTCGCTTCTCCATCGAACGATCGAAATCACCGATCCAGCCGCTGGATCGGACGCAATCCCGTTGCCACCCACCCGAGTCTCGAGAATCCCTGGCGCGAGTTCCACGCGACTTCCCGTCGACGATCCTCCCTATGTAAACATCGCAGGCACCAATCAACGTTCCGCAGATAGAATGATAGGGACACCCTCCGATCAACGTGCACCGTCCCTCGTGCACGCGGAGCGCGTCTCCCGACGGACGTTTACCGCCTGTGTCGGCCCACGCGGTGTCCGCCGAACGTCGAAATTGTTTTCCCGTGATGGTTTTCTCTGTTGTCGCCCGCCCACGAGAGTGGCGACAAGGAGAGACGGTTGAGGGAGCCCTCCGGCCAACGAGCGTACGCGTAAGGTGCCGTGACAGGGTAGACTGGTCGGACTAGTGACCAGGGCTCGGCAGTGGCGGATGCCGCGAGAGGCAAAGTGGGGGTTAACACTGGGGGCCTCCCGTCTCCCTCTAACCCTCGCGTCGCCCTCTTGCTCGCGCCCTCGCAGCCGTCGTCGGTCAGACATGCGCCCTCCGACCGGATTCCATCTGTGAACGTGCACACGGACGGCTGCGAATGAGGAACACCGATGCCGCGGAACGACGAATTGGAGATTGCGCTACGTGGCCCACTATCGGTGAAACGTGTGACGCAGGAAGGGCAGACACGTGTGGAGCATTCTCCGCTCGCCCTCTGCTACGCGTCCAGATACACCGTCGCCCCCGTCGTCTTTCGCATCCCATCGCTTCCCTTTTCTCCCCTTTCCCCTCCCCCTCCCCCCACCGCCTCTCGAACCCCTGACCGTTGGCGAGCGTGTTTTTGTCTTCTGGAACTTGGCGATCTGCCGCCCCTCGCAGGTCGAGGCGATCGGGGGATCGTTGGAGAATCGAGTTCCAGGCGTCTCCACTTCAGCGTCTCAGGTATTATACATTGGCGCTTAAACGGCACCCAGTGATTTTGTTCTGTGCTCGGAGCGGTGGAGGGATTCGAGCGATTGGTAATTCATAGTGTTAAATGAATTCATTGAATTCGAAGGTTTCAGAGTCAAGATTTCAGAGTCTCGTATGAAGCGAATGTAGCGCGAGGCGGGAATGTCTCTGGTCGATCGGCGAGCGAGTATGTTGGAGAGCAAAGGGTTAAGTTTGCAGATGTTTGATTGGCTGTAACTTTGTTATGCCGCCGCGATACGCATTTGGCTAACACATGGCGGTCTCACGACCGAGCGGTTGGATATTCTTGCCTGGCCGGGCAATGTTCTTTCGTTCTCTTCGTCCTGGGTTGATTAACGCTTGTCAATATTGAAATAGGTGAACGCGATAACGCGAACGGCAAATTTTCGGGTGGCACTCGAGATTATTTGCTGCGGCAATTACTACCGAGGAAGAATAGATGGTGGGCATAGGTCGTTCGTAATCAAGACAGGTCTTTCGTGCCACGGAACGTTTCGAGCATACGATTTCCGCGAATTCATCGATCATTCGTGATCGAGCAGGTACCATTACCTATCATAAGTTTCAGGTGCAAAAGTGGATGTGCGCGGTACTACCGGCAATCTCTCTATTGGGGTAAACAAAAAGGCTTCCGGAGTCTCGCGGAAGGAAGTCGTTGAATAATAACTGATATCGATTAATAGTCACTGCAGTATTTATGCACGAGATTAGTTTCGCCTTTTGCCCACCTGCATTATTCAAGGCATAAAGTTGTAGCCCCAGTTCTACACGGAATAATCGATATGACCGATTAGTACTACCGGACATTTTTAGTTAGAAAATAGAAACACTGCGCAGTCTGACGTAATCCTCAAATGAGATCTGCAGATAATCATTCTACACTCTTCTAATTAGATTTGCAGTGAGGAGAATAAGTTATATTCTGAGTTTATCGTCGGATCTTTCGATAATATTTTTATGAGCAGCTTTGGAGTAGCATGCAAGGGACCTTGAATTCTTTTTACAACGTCGAATGTTACAGTGTCGCCGACTACACAAAATCTGCTCTGATTAATAACGTAGACCACGTGGAATAAATAAATTAATCCGCCCTTCCACCCCTCTGCTGTTCACATAATTTTGCACGAACACGAACCCTTGTAACCATGGCGTCTAATTGCCGATTCTTGGTACCTACGTGGATATATGAACGGTGTATCGTAATGTTTGCGCCCCTAATTATATTCAACAAGGAATTTCCATCAACATCCCTCGATTCCCAAGCACCGATAAGGCCTTCTTTCGCTTACATTCGTTTTAATTGGACGAAACACCGCGATTTCCTAATTTGCCTCGATCTTCCAAAAGGGAAAAGCTTACCACGTCTCCGGTTACAACAGACTTTCCTCTCTCGTGTTACTTTGCTAGCGATAAAATCACAGGTTAGACGTTGTTGGTGTTCGAAAGGTGGCCGGTATCGAACTACACCAAGAACAACTGTGGGGAAGTGGATCGATAAGCCTTGAAAACGAGTTACTCCGGCGAAAGAGCCAAGAAGAAAGTGGCCATCGATACGTAAAATATCGTTGCTCTTTCAGAGTTCCAACGTCTGCTAAGTGAGCGCGAAGAAACCGAAGCGAGTCACAATGGTATTCAAAGTGGGGTTGAATGAAAATTCTGAAGTCACGTTTACCGCGAACTTTTTCATACCCTACGGGGATAGGTATCTATCTTGAGCCATTTTCCACCAAAAACATTTGTCGTACGTTTCGAGCAGCATATACTCGATGAAAATCGCGCGATGCGTGGACCCACCCGCCGTGGAATTACGACGCCTGTTTCGAACCCTCCCTTTCGGGTAGCTCCTGTCTTTTTTCACTTCATCCCCCCGGCGAGTGAGTCAACAATGGCCGCGTCGCGCTCGAAGCGATCCACAAATCACGGGGCACGCGAGCTTCGCCGAGAAGTCACGGATTTATATTTGCAAAAATGTCGAGGCTGGCTGCCGTAAATTATGCGCATACGTAATGTGTAGGTACACCGAAGTTATATCTGCACGATTCTTTATTCCCGCGCGCCGCGCCGGCGGGCGGTTCACCTGTTTTACATGTCGCCCTGTTTAATCCTCACGCACGCGAATACATTAAGTAGCTGCACGGGCACGCGCGTGCCTCGTGCGTAAATACGCTCCACGGAAATATGCACAATACAGAGTGTGCCCGTCCGGCTGTGGAACACGTTTTAACAACGATTAAAGTTCGCGGCAAGCCGCGGACGAGATGAGGCGGAATCGATATCGCGGCGGAGCCGCGGGGCGGCCGCTAATGCGAGCGGGAGATATCTTTCCACAGTCCATTTTTCACGGGACGCTGGTGGAAAGGGTGTACTCCCCGTGGAATTAAACTCTAGCTCCTCGGGCTTTTTCATCCTGATTTGTGCACAAAGCGTAGGTGAAAGCATAAGAGCGGATATGGTTCTTTAGGGGATGATCTAGGGTGAAAGGGGGTGGAGAGTAAGATGGCAGTAAGTAAGGTGGATGCTACACAGGAATGATGTAAACGGATCGACGAATCTAAGGGGATACTGTTCTCATAAAAGTGGATGAACGATGTCCAATGAATACAAGTCTACGGAACCAACCCTGTTAAAGTAGTGTATTATTTACTTGCCTTCGTGGATGCTACGAATGCGAAGGGAGAACAAGGGCAACTGTGATGGAACGCAGGACGCTTCAAACAGAATCTGAATGTATCTCGGAGGGTGAATTTGCGAAGCAACTTCGTAAGCTTCCAGAGTCGCCTAAATCAGGCAGTTTAACGGTGCTGCGTCGTGAAACGGGGCTAACAAACGTTGTGCGCGAAGCATGCATAACACGGTCGCAGCATACTGATCGTAAAATTTAGTTTACCCTGAATTCGTAACGATGTTTGCGGCGGGTGGCCCAATAGGGTGAAATTAAAGGGAATATTTTCGCGACGTCTTCTTGGATCAACAGATGAACACTCGCAGTCAAAGCAGAGGTACGATTTTCAACTACGAAACTTGCAGTATTGTGTATTGTTTGATATAAACGACCCAGTCTCTTATTTCAACTAAATATTCATTTATTTTTTTCGAGAGTAGAGAATACTGTGTAGAATACTAGGAAATTAACAAAATTACGCCATAGCCGGTTAAAAGATACGCAAGAGCGTGCCCATTCAATGTCCCGTTTGTACGTGGCGGCCCGTATTATGTTTATCCTATTAGTTAATCTCGATTTGCCCGTTGAACAGGGGTAGCGGCACAATAAAAGCTCGCCCGAACGATTAAATTTGAAATGTCAGCGCGCGGCTTCTCCATTTCAGCCGAATCCCTTGAAATAATTTAACGAGCAACTGACAGTCGCAATTTAGGAATTTCCGCAGCGAACCCGTCCCATTGTACGGGTTAATTGGAACAATTCGTGATAGTCCTCTCGTAAAGTAGAACGCCTGCCCTCCATCCTTTTTAGTCACCTTCCTCGCGCAAAGATCCACAGAAGAATAGAAAGGAAAGTGGCAGATTAATTAACGCTTGATTCGGCCGGAAATACAATTTAATCGAGGATGCAACGTCTTTTAATGTAATTTTAGGGGTACGCGGCAATTCAGATTGATTAATTCAGTTTAATTAGAAGGTGGCGATAAAAACGGGAATGCTACTATCGCGCTTGAAACGGAAGCTTAATGAGCAAGCGTATGTAATTTTAATCGAAACCAATCATCAGACTCGCGAGACCTCGCGACACGTTTGCAAGTTTCTGTCAGCAATCGCGAAATTACAATGTGAAATCGATTCGATCCTCGAAAACTACAGTAATTTCCGTCCCTTTGTCGGATGTTTGATCGGAGCTGCCAGTTCCAATTGATTCTGGTTGTACGAGGATCCTCTGTGTCTATTTGATTTTCGAAGCGCCAATTTAAATCTGTGATGATAGCAAACTGTACAGCAACGCCAAAGCCCCCCTCCCCCACAGACCACTCTAAATGCACTATAGTTTTTTTTATTATTTACAACGTCCGCGCGTACGTTTGGATATTTGTACATTCTGAAAATTGTGATTGTGTTGGTTACAAAAAAATTATATCAAAAACCACTTAGTACAATGAAGACTGACAGTACTCATTTGACTCAGCGGTAAAGAGTGATTAGACTACACAAATGTGTTTCAAGGATTCTCGAAGGTCGCTTCAAGGTTAGTTTTAGTCAAGTGTAGAAATAGAATAAATGGATCTTGGATTTCAAGGTCACGCTGAATTTTACAGCACAATTCCCCCATTATCAAATCTCCAACGATCTTAGTAGATGCACAGATTCGCCCGCCGTTGTTCTCTATACGCCCACCAGTACGAGCCTCCGCAATACCCAGAACGTCGACAGCGATTTTTATAACCCCTATCGCCTTTCATCAACCCACCGAAATGCACTCACCCGCCGTTGTACATCACAATCGAAAATCCCTCGATATCGCGGCAATCAATAATTCAATCTCCCCTTCCTCTTCCGCTTCACGCATACAATTCTTCCATTTCCCCTCGTTGATAAAGCATCGATCGCGCCGTTCGTCCGAACGCCCAACGACGCGTAACGCTAACGGTCAGAGCAATCGACCGATCGAGTTGCAAAACCGCGGAGCACCGCGGAGCCATGAATAATCGTCGATGGTGACTCTATCCTTCATAGTCGCGTCTCTAGGCGAGCCTAGCAATAGCGAGGTCTCGGGCGAGCATGCGCTCGACTTCTGCACCCGTGAAAACCCTTCGTGTATTCTGTAAGACTGGCCATGAATAGATTGAAAGTCTGCCAGGCGATCTGCGATAGCAGCGAGGCGCTGTCACTGCGAGTTGGCCCACGATCAAAGGCACCTTTGTCTCCCGGCCACCTCTCGTTAACTCCTCCCGAAAGCCTCACTATTGCTCGGCACACCTACGCTCGAGCGTCTAAGCGACTCTATCTCTCCTCCGCTCCGTCTATCAACAGCCCAGAGCTTTATCGGTCCGCCCCGCGCGCAGCTTTCGCTCCCAGCCAGTCGTTCCTATCTCGTTCGCCCCGCTCATAGCCAACCTTTCCTCCGAATCATCGGACGGTTTCTTATCTTCGCGGCACCGTAAGTTCGTGCCCTCTGCGAAATGCACCCGCTGTCCTAGTTCCGGCGACAATCCGAGCAACCTACAATGCACACGAGAAACACCGAGATGGTGGTATACGATCTCAAAAAAGGGCCTGGCTGCCCTCCAGGGACGGGGGCACACAACCTTTCACGATTGTTGCTCGTTTCGTTTAAATCGCGCGGAGGCAACCCAACCTATATCCTACATAGCGTATCCGCGGGCAATCGACGAGCGTTAAGACGGGGACGGAGGGGGTTGGTAACAGGGGATCCCGAAGCGGTGGGCGGCTATTCAAAACGATTTAGGCGATTCTATCGACGACGGGAGCCTCGTAAATAGGCGGGCGCGGTGCTCTTATTCTGCAGCAAAATGGAGGAAGCTCGGAGAAGAGCGAAGAGTTCGTCGAGTGCTCTCGTAGCTAATACTGTCTGAGGATGTCAACTGTATACTTTTGGAAGACGTCGTTAGGGAGATGCCTAACGTTTAGGTATTGAACGGTTTGAAGAGAAAGTTTCGGGGGATCGAAATTAAGCCGCGATCTTTAGAAAAGTACACCGTTTGAGAAGGAGAACTGATACCTAGCCACGATAAAGCGAGAGCTCGGGAAAGATACGACTCGCGCGTGAGAATCTTGCGCGTTATTAAACATAGCAGCTTCGATAGAAGTAAGTAGACGTGGCACGTACGTGGCCCTCGATACATGCCACTCGAAAATCGCATTGCGTCGCCGCTCTGACATTCTGAAGCGTGAATAACGGCGCAAAGCTGTGTGTCGCCGTTCGTTCTCTATTTCGTATTGGGACGTCAAGCACGGAACAACCGAAGCTTTCGATTCAGAAACGTCGCATCGGTTCATCCTTTAATGTATTTCGTTCTCAAGTGACTGGGCAAGCGATTAAGGCATCGGTGCTTGCTCGTCGCCGGCCAGAGAGAGGGGAAGGGAAAAGCAGGAGGCATCTGTTGGCCCAGATAAAAATACCACGGTAACGTGGAATGGAGATTCCGAGGAAATGAGACAATTGGAAAACCCGGCTCTGCCTCGATCGTACGGTCGTGGTCGCTGGAATCCGTAGAGAGAGCCGGGGTGGGTGGGTAATTTAAGCGGAACCAAAGGATATCGATGGAAAACCGTGCGGACTAACGTCCAGCGTGAATCTGATACGATTAGAGCAGAGAGGTATCTGGTTCTCGGTTGACATCGTTCGCTATCCCCCTTTCTCTCTTTTCTCTCGTCGCTAAACACCCGAGACGAATTGTTCCACGTTTCGCGAGCGAATCACGATCGTCGGGATCGCGTCGATCGATATGCAAAAGTTGAAGCAGCCTCGCGTGATGACGCGACGAGTATCGTCGGATAGGCGAAGAAACGAAACCGAGATACCATCAATAGTACTATTGCGTCGTGAAGTATGGGAACGCTTGTACTATTCGTTTACGCTAGCCTACGTCGAGCATGATTGACAATTTCGCGCGGCTATAATTGGAACAAAGGCAACTGATCATCTGCACGCCAGGTACGACTTCTAAATATAATCGGTGGAAATAGTTTTTCGGTAGCAATAGATCAATGACCTGAGCGTATCAAGGTGAGCTGTCATTTTAGAACACTGTCTTGCAATTGTTCCGAGTATTATAATTCTCTAGATTCCTTCCACCCATTATACTTTTAAGAGTTTCAAGTCACCTCAATTTGCTACTCTGCTCGAGAGACGCGGATTGTATAATCATTGAAAACTTTCGCGAAGAAATGAGAAACAGAAGACTGCATTTCGGAACGAAAGAGTACGTTAACCAATGCGAAACTAATATTCTTCCAAGTATAGTCCTGCAAGGAATTGCTGTTAGCACACACGAGAGAAAAGGTGTATTATGTATTAATGAAAGTTAGCTGGCTAGGGTAAAAAG
Source organism: Andrena dorsata (assembly GCA_929108735.1). Lineage (NCBI taxonomy): Eukaryota > Metazoa > Arthropoda > Insecta > Hymenoptera > Andrenidae > Andrena > Andrena dorsata. The sequence continues at coordinate 74,886,976 of OV815488.1, read as the reverse complement.
AAAGAATAAGTGGGTGAATAAAAGACGTTAAGTGACTCGGGCGTGCCACGTCGGTTTAGAAAAGCGAAATGCGAAATGAAAACCATCCGATACAAGAAGGATGGAGAAAAAGCCGTGGTTGTTGAAAAATTTCGACTGCGATAGCGGAAAAATATTATCTCGACCGTGGAATTAAAACGCGGATACATCTGAGTGCATAGTGAAAAAGGACCATTGTGTAAAAGGTAATTGTACGACTCGTGAAAATCTCGCGACAGTCGGTTCAAGAATGTGTGCCCCCTCCCTCGTAGCACTTAAAACAAAGAAAGTGGAGTAAATGGTAAATACAGAATTCGCGGATGATGCTACAGGGAACGTAAAGCGCAGGGGCAAACAGAAAATTACACATTACCGCACAAACATTCACGCACAAAACATCTACATGCGGAAAAATCATGGCGAACCCTTCCGCTGCCGATTTAGAAACACTGAATCTCAAAGAACACATCTTTCATCGACAAAATACCAATGCTAATTCATTTCAGTTTATGTTAAAATCCACCCAAACATGTCCGAAATATAAACTACCCCATCGATCTTGCTGAAAGCTGAATATTTCACTTCGCCATCTAGGAACCAAAATAAAACATCGTGTCACGTAGGATCCTTCCTTTTATCGCTATCCAAAAGTTTAATAACGAAGAGTTACTCGAATGGCCATTGTAAAGTTTCCGAGCGTTTCGTCGCCATTAATTAACAGGCGGCTGCATAAATCACAATTGTCCGAGATATATGACGGGGATGTTTGCTTCCACGTATCTCGGAAATATGTCCTCGGATGATGAATCGAACACGAGGGCGATAAAACTAGCGGCGTAAAGTTACCTCGCAGTGCGTTGCTCGTGTACATTGAGTAGGTCTATAAAATCTATAAAATAAGGTCCGTAAATCGAGTCGCGCTTGTATCCGTCGGTGCTTGGTCCAAGAAAATCACTCGCGATTCATGCTTGCGCGATAGAACACACCCCTCTATCTGCTGCGTCGAAAAAACTAGCAGAAGAGGAGTTTCATAAGCCGATAACGGCCGAAGCGGGATTTCAACGATCGCAGAATACCGTGTTCCCCGCCCACTATGACTTTTCCAGCTCCTGAATATTCATTCGAATTAACGCGTGGGGACTGGCCATCCTCGTTGTTATTCAATAAACATGCAAAACCGTGGAATGGTGCAGCTAAAGCAGCGATATTTTTCAGCGGTGGGAAATTAACTTATGTATCGGCCGCGAGATCTGGCGAGTCAAGCAATTAGCGGCACACTGCGGGCACGAGATATTAGAATTCGCTTGGCGAGAGTGAGCTTCAGGTCTGAATGAAGAAAACAGTATAGTTTGTGGGACGAACGATGTGGAAGAATTGTCTACTTCAGTGACATCCTTCCTCGGGGTGGTGTGTAATTATTAAAAACCCTACGTGCACTAGATAAATTTGATATTTGTTGAAACGAATCGTTTCGTTTTACTCTTCTATGTGGGCTCGTTCCTCAGAATTATTTCAGGGTTTAAGGGGGGATTCTACCTTGTCTGGCCGAAAAATTCCATTTATTTTTTTTTTGCTTTTTCTAAAATATATGAGCCTTGTGTATACACTCTGCAAAGCTTATAGCCAAATTCGAAAAATTGGTGAAGTTGTAGCGTTTTGAACCGAGCGGTACGCAGGTAGAAGTATACATAATATGAACTATTAAACCCGATTTTCTCGAAACTACATTTTTCGACCTGGCGTTGAAGAAATCTCAACAATCAATGAAGCAAACAACTTGAACTTGTACATGCATGTTGAGCAAGTGTCTGTCTATCTATGGTAGTAGATTTATTGCCGTATTTGTAACCTGATTTTACTTAATGTAATTTTGTTCCTGATTTTACTTAATGAAGTTTTGCCAATTTTTGAGAAAAATTCGATTCATCATATTCAAAAGCCTGTCATTTTAACGTTTCTTTATTTATCTTATTGAATCTACTACCATCGATAGCCACATTCATACAGGTTAAGAATCTCTTTCCTTTTTGTGTATCAGATTATCCTTAGGGTATTTTTCGTTAACGCCAGGACCACCCGATTTTTTTTCAACGCCTCAAGTCGGCGCTCTGTATCAGCCACATTTGTTTTTACCGTCACATAAAAATTCATAACAATAGCTCAAGATACAATAAAACAGTCTATCAAACCGCAAAATAATTTGTCAAACAGTTTTTGTATAAAAAATTCACAAAAATCACCGATTTTTCGGGCAAACAAGGTAGAATCCCCCCTTAATTGTTGTAATTGCTTGCTCTGAACTTCACTGGGCGTGAAAAAAGACGCTAGCTGAGTACGAATTTCGAAAGCGAGTGTTGAAGGAAGTGATCTCAAGTGGCCAGTTGATTTCGTTCCGATTACAGTAGTAGAGGCGTGTAATAAGGGAGACGACGTAGCGAAGGCACTCTACGCGATCATTTCAAATGCTCATTTGACTGCGCTTCAGATGAAGTAACAAGCTTCGAACAATTAAGCAAATTACCAGCGTATTCTCCCTGCACAGAAAATTCTGAATCCACTTCAACAAGAAGCGTCATTAAGGCATCCAATATGTACCTCGAAAGCTCTGAACTTAAATGTACATACAGTGAAAACAGTTCTGTATTACATCGTCGAGCGTTTGATAAAAACCAGTGGTATCGTGTTAAATAGGCAGTGTTCTTTTCACCCCTTGAAATTCATTTCATTCACCGGAATTATCCAGTGACCCGCGCTCGCGGATCATCGCCAACGCCCCGGCGATATTTCAGAAATCCGAGACTCGACGGCCGACCGCGGCGACTTGTTGAAAATCATTACGTCTCTGTACTTGGTCTCCGCTTAATTGCTAATTAATTCGTAAAGCGTCGCAATTAAGATATTGCCGTGGGAACGAAACAACTCGCGAGAGCGCCCTGTGCTTCGACCCCTGACCTTTCGACCAGGGCCGCGGGTGTACCCACCGAAAAGAGTCACTTTAATTCCATTATGAATGGAGGTCAAGGAAGACCGCTCGTTTCGGTGTCGAGCGCGAAGAAAAAAGAGGAGAGAGAGAGAGGAAGGAGCGAGCTATATAAATGTGTATACAGGGTGGCGATTACGCGGGATCTTTTAATGGAATTTAATCGGGCGAGATAGTCAAACGAAGACGCCGCGAAACTCAAACGGAAAGATAAACAGTCGAGCATGAGGGAGCCCTCTTTCCTCCCCTCTGTTCGCGATAAGTTTCCGCTCTCAAGGAAACGAATCCATTAAGGGGGTATAGGACAATTGAAATCTTGAAAAATCGATTTTTTATTATTGTTAATTCTGAAAGTCCCATGCTTTGTGAACATTTACAACAATGTATCGCGAGGAAATTCGAATAATAACGGAAAATATAGCGCTGAACGTAATTCGGTGCACCGTCGAGTAACGGCCTCTCAGAGCGGTATTGGCGTATGGGATTTAGCTTTGAAGCCATTTATCTCGAAACTTCATTTTCAAATACGGTGTACATCATAACACTTGAAGGAATGAATATTTTCACTTAAATTTTTAACTGGAACTGTAGAATTCCGTTCTGTGTCGTGTGGAATTTGCGCATCAATATTGGATGTTAGTAAACATTTTATAACTGATTAAAGACCTTTTATCCCATAAAAATGTGCGAAAAAACAATGATTCGTGTGTAACCTTTACAATTTTTATTTAAATTCGCCCAGCAAAATTTTACACGATAACTATTAGTGTGGAAATTAGTCACCACAAAGCATCTTGCCTTTAGATGGTTGGTTTACCAGGGACTATGTACACCGATTACATCTGCGCGCTACGCGGTACCATCTATAGCGTCAGATAACTTGAATAATTTTCAACATTCTGACAATTTTGTCATTTTACATTATTTGTAAAACCGTACATAAAAAACTGTGGAAAGTGCCGGTATGGCGATTATTTGGTATCTAAGCAATCCAACCGATAAGAAACCGTCAATTTTAGTCGTTCAATAGTCCTATACCCCCTTAATGAGTGTAGTGCTGGTGACATAACCAGCCGTGCCTCGGATCGATCTATCTGCTTTTACGTGGAATTAATCTGCTCTAAATCAACCATCACGTGCTAGCCCTTCGTTCACTTACGTCCCCTGTAGAAACTGTTACATCCCTCGATTTCATAATCGTTGGATCATCCGGAGGAGTCCCGAAGGAGATAAAGCGGGAAAAGCGTTCTGTAGGTTCGAGCGAGTTGAAGTGAGAAATAAGGGTTCTAAGAAAGGCAGATCTCGATAAGATTAATTGAAGGGCGGGAGCAGGCATAAATGAAATAGGAGGGGAGTAAAGGAATGCCCGCTTAATTCTCATTGTAGAGGTCCGGCTAAGGAATCATTTTCACCCCCAAAGGTATCACAATGAGGAAGCGTGAAAGGAGGTACGAAGGGGGAGCAAACCGAGCGCTCTTCCCCGTTGAAGGACTGAAAGCTCAATCAAAAAGCTGCGACCCATTTAGGGATTCGTAGCCGTGCTTTTGTGCCTGCCTCGTCGTTATTTGCGAGCATCTGATGGACCTCGCTCCAGCACCTTCGTCCTCAGGCAAAGTCATCACCGAATGAGTTCCCTCTGTCTCTCTAAATAGGATGGCGAAATTTCGATAGACGTGCCTTTTGGTGGAGGAGAGAACTGTAAGACGGGCTGTAGGAGTAAGACGGCTTTCTCAGATGGAGAGTATTAGAAATTCTAATAAGCGCAACCACCTAGAACCGACAGGTGTGTTGCAATCAAGGTAAACGACGAAAAAGCCAAGGATCTATCCAAGTCTGCAGCTACAATACCGATACTAATCACAAGAATACAAGTTGTATAGAAAATCGAATGCTATTAGGTATTGAATTCAGGACGACGCCGATACACGGAAGACACGAAAGGCACGGAAACCGTGGCCAAAATAAGCCCGCGATCTATACTTGGGGTTACGAAATAGAAGCCCAAACGGGTTCGTGGACGTAGCTCGATTCACCCTCGCTGGTATTAACGGCAACCACCATTTTTCTTACCGCTCTCCTTTGCTAATTGGAGGGGAGTCAGGATAATTGATGAATATTTTCTGCCCACTCGCAGTTATCGCGCCAGACTTCAAGCGCCTGGACAACATTTATTTTTTTATAAGAATGGATGGAACGAGCCTTACAGATTTATGCAATCTTCCCGATTCAGAATCACCTGGCAAACACGGTACAAAAGCTTGTCAGTTACCCCGCGGGACACCCCGTACGATCCATCGTGAGTAAGAATAGCAAATGCGTCCAACTCATCAAATTTTGAGTACAGCAAGAGCGCCCGCCCTGATTTCGGAGTGTGAAAGTTTCAGCAGCGACCGGGAGCTTCCCATCAGAATTATCATACGCTTTACATAATTCCGTCTGACTACAAATTCGAGGGTGCATTAGGTTTTCGTCGCCCAGAGAGCAACGAAAATAAAGCGTACCGCTGTGTACCTGCGTCTGTCTACTTTATCCGTTGAAGACGTGACTGCGAGGTGCATCTAATTTTTTCCATTTTCGAGGTGATTCTGCGCGGAGCATAGTTCGCAATGAGCATTGGCGAAGTTTGAATCACAAAAGTTTGCTAATGCGGTGTGAAAACGCGATAAATACCGCGAATCCGTGCGGCGTTATTTGTTTTCTGGGAATTCTGCTGTCGGCGGAGGCGTCATTAGCAGTTCACGGCACGCTGACATGTCTGAATGCGATTTCGTACGATTAATTTGTAGACGGTGAGAGAAAAATGCGAGAGCAATGTGTTAGGAGCCATGGAATTTCCGTTTCCACGGGAGCAGGGTCGGAGGAATAGTGAAAGAAGGCATGACAAAACGTATGTGACGTGAATCACAGGATGCTCCTCTGTTCTTAATTCAGGAGCAAGGAATTAGTTGCACTGGGATTTAAACGAGAGAAATCCGAGGCACGTTTCACATGGTTCGCGCTGAATTCGAGGCGTACGCCATTATTCAAATGAAATCGTCGACGGTACGTATTGCAAATTGACTACGCGCAATTCATGGAAATTTATTCGGGCTGGTTCACTTCCGCTTGCCGTCCGTATCACTAAAGTTTTATAGTTTTAAGGGGAAAAAAATTGGCACCTTAGAGTCAATATACACAGCAGACATTCGGTTTCAATTATCACTGCTATCGCTCTTTAAAAATCCCAGTTGAGACACTTTAACAGGGTACGTCTTCTTGAGATAAGATTAAACTCAGCTGCCGCGAAAGTACAGAAAAAAGGGAAATATAATCGAGAATACATTTCTATGATATTTATCAATTGAGAAATTAATCCCCAAGCACAAACCCAACAATCATTGTCACATAAAATTTCCCTGTAAATCGAACAAGGACTATGAAGGTGATTATTACTCGTACAATTTAATAACGCGACACGGTTATTGCGAGGAGTATCGCGGCCGAGGATAATAGTTCTGTTGAATGCAGGACGACTGGTTAACCTTGAAACGAAACTTCGCCATTCGCGAGCGAATTTCACGATCTCTGGGTTTGTTATTTAAAAAGAGAAATAAGACGGCACTCACTTATAACTCAACCCATAGACTCTGTTGGATTCCTGGCAGGCCCACTGGCACTTGAGACACCCGAAACAGGACTCGATAAACATTTTCAGGAATCTGTACGAAAAATGATACAAGACGGTAACTCCCGCCTCCAAGCCCGTCTGCATCGCCCACTGATGCACTTATGCACTTTCCTTTTTGATCTCCTTCCGTGTCGCAGTTTCACTGGAAGTGCTGCCGATGTTATCCACGTTCTTACAGAGGCGTTATATCACTGTGGCACCGTTTCGCCTCAACACTTTTATATTATGTCGCTTGAACGCGAGTCACCATTAAGTGGATCACTTTTCAGATCCTCCACTTGTTCGCCTTGATCGCCCGCTAGGAATCGCGAGATTTCTCCCAAACTCTGCCACCTGAGCGCGCCAACTGTCCGGCACCGATTGTCCGTGGAATATTATATCACCGAAGATCCTGATAAAAGTAACTCAGAAATATCATCTAGTTTTTACGTATCCCGATCACTTAACTCGTTCGTTTTATTTCTTCTAAGTATTTCCTGAAGTGAACACGCGAGGTCCAATGTAACTCAAACATTCCTGGTGCGTATTACAATCGCCGTGATGGATAGTCCCAAACTTGCTGCATGAATTATACGAACCCCGTGTGTAATTCGGAATTGTGTATATAATTTAGTTGCCAAGTTGCAACGAGTATCTAATCCACCAAGCCACGACGAAATTTAATGAGAAAATTGTTGAATAATAACTGGAGGAAGTTCTACTTTAAAACATGATGTTCTTGAAGCCACGAACACCGAAAGACTGGAATGTCAAGGTGTCTTTCGCGACGTATAAGAAGTTTACGGTCGTACATTTGTTTGGGTACGTCGTGTCAATATGATGTATGTTTCGCACAGAAGGCCGCTACGACTCGTGTAATACAGCTGGACCTGGATTTACTACTCGACTGCCTCAAGCACTTGCTGGTCAAACTTTCAATAAACGCTTTCGACTTGGTACATTTGAGTGATTAACTTCACCGACTGATTAAAGATGCATTGATTTTTTAAGAATACGAGGACAAGTTAACGCTCGAAAAAACATGTAACTGGGACGTCACTGTTTTGCAACGCAAAAGTTGAAGAACGATTATCGTACGAGAAAAAGAGGCTCGCGCGATATTTATTATTCGTCGAGTTATTGCATAAATATGTCTCACAAATCAGACTCACACATAATTACCAAGTGCTACTTCTTTAACCCTTCGTGGTCACACGGGGTGTATTGTACCCCAAGAGCAATTTTCGATTTGAAATGTCGCACCTTTACTTCTTTCAAAGGGGGATTTATCGCAAAAAATAAAATCATTTTTTTTTTAAAAATCGTGTCTTTACCACAATCATGGAAAATCGCTCATTTTCAACTACAAATTTTATCATGTAAAAATTTACATTTCTAGAAAAAGATTATTAGACCATGACTGTATAAGTTTTACGAATGATCAATTATTACTGAAAAGTTAAAAGATTCAAAAATACGAAAATGGTAACTAAAAAAATGACGCTGGGGTACAATAAACCCCGTGTGACCAATTTGTGTTTATAAGAAGGTGTGACCACGAAGGGTTAATAATCGCTCGAAGACGTGTTACTTAGAAAATTCGAGACTTCCCTATTTCTGTGTAGAATAAACGTAATTGCGTTAACTTAGGCAGTCAAATCGCTGGAAAATTAAGTATTTTTTGCGAATTAATTACGAGGAGATGAAAGCAAGCACAGACTTTTCCTTTTGTAAAATGTTTATTAATATCACATAGAGTAAAAAAATATTTTTTGGTCTACATATCTATTTTACAAAAGACGCCAGGTTGATTAGAGAGTGTTTCAGAAAAAGTGTATCTGATTTTGCCCTGATATTCAGCTAAAAAGTAAAGATACAAGGGGTTTCTTGGAATATGTTTCTCCTCGAACTTGTAATTTCAGTCTGAACCTCTGAAAAATACATTGAACCACAATTATTAAACTAGCGACTAGGGAGAAGGCGATTTGTACTAAAAATGTTACTTCTCGGGGTGCACAGGTGTTTTTTTGTCTCGGAAAGTAGACCTTTTATACTTTACGCCGAGGTACACTCCAAAAAGGAATATATTTTGAACATGCTGTAAAAATTTAAAGTCGATCCAAACCTCGGGTTTTTCGCAATCAGGGCAAAACCGCAGAAACCCGCCTACACACTGTAGCGCCGTCATATACATGTAGATATCACCAAAAAGATTTTTTTACAGTCTATAGTATTAATAAATATTACCCAAAAGTACTAGTCACAATTTTTATTCGTCCCCTTATAATTAATTCGCAAAAAAATACTTCATCTCCGAGCGATTTAACTCCCAGCTTGCGATTGAAACGTGCCCAACAGAACGTGAATAAAATATAAAACAACGCAACCGCAGTGAATATAACCAGAATGAAGTGTTCTCTAATTTCCATTTGTCACGCGTGGGTTAGTGCGTTACGTGGCTTTTAACGTAAAATTATGCAGAGAACAGTCTGTAATTTAACATTATGATATCTGACGACATTCTAACGTCAGCTCGACCTCTACACGTCAGTAAAAAAACAGGCTCTAACAAAAGAATTCTTTCACAACTTCTCACACCTGAAATTAAAGAGAAAATCATTCATTCCTCTACTCTTCGACAAGAAACAATTGCATGCCCATCGAAAGCACGCCACTTTAATATTAGTTCGATCAACGCGATCGCGGGGCGAGGAACTATAAACCTCGCCGGCACCCATTCTGTGCAAACAAGACACTGGAGTCGCGACAAATTGCGAGCACGGAAGAATCGAATCCACACAGTTGTCCGACCAGACGATAAAAACGTTTGATTGCCGGTGAACGTGCTGGCCTAGAACGCGTATGCAAGGGTATATACGAATGACGAGTGAAAATTCGAGTGCACCAATTCTGAGTTGCTTCGGAATCAATGGGGGTTAATTAACGAACTCGATTAAACGGTTTCGTGAATGTTTTAAAGGGGAACGCGAGGGTCGAACGAATGTAGCGAAGCGGCATCCTGGAAATAATGTGTAAATGGTGGGTTAATTCGACCACGCAGTCGCGCGGTTCCTTTAAATTTCGCGACGAACGCGACCCGAGCCTGGTCAAAGGCGAGTTTATCGAATTCGTTGGAGGTGTATTACACGGTCACATGTGCCACCTCCCCTCAGGGCAAAAATTCAATTACAACCCCAGCCCTCGAGCCATTCTCTGCGAGTCGTTAGTCTCCTGCGTTCGAGCACCGATACGTTTCAATTACAGCGAGAACGCGACGCGTTCATGCAGAGCTATCGAAACCGAGGGTGTAATTTCTTGCGAGAGGATGCGTCTCGTGCGTCGTCGGTACCCCAGGCACGGGGGCCATTTAAAAATATTCATTCATACACCCGATGCCCGGCGAAATCGTGAAACACAGCGGAACAATGTGAACGAGATGAAAGGGACCGCGTTTGGGTACTGCTCTCAGCTCGAAGTGGACCTCTGTTTCTTTTTCAAGGTTCTTTTTTAATGAAAGGGCTTCGCAATGGGCAGATTTTTTGGCTACCGTTATTGAGGTAAAAGGCAGCTGGTAGCGAGAAAAAAGGTTGAAGAATGTTCGGTCGACTTTTGACTTTAAGTGATTTTGAGTAGCTCTGAATGGAGTTTATTCGAAGGACTGCTAGAGATGGGTGTCTCCTTTTAGCGTGTAACTGCATCGCGATTATTTAAATTTAAATTTCGTTCGGAGAAAGTGAAACAGAAGAACCTCTTTGTACGAATTTCCTGATCCTCGACAGATTGAGATTCCCAGATACGCCTGCTTCCATAGAAAATCCTCAGATTATCGCAGAAGGTACTTAAGTTATATTACTAAAGATGCCCTTTATAATCCAGCAATCTCATCGCCCGTCGATGAGTCGTCATTTGTACTTCATTTAAAACCACTTCTCTGCAGCACGTAACATAATCAATGTCTACTACGCAGATAATGGAGAAACAATCATTCTACCGCGCATATCTCCCACCAACGCGTTATTTATCTGCCACCAGCGTATTCAATTTCCCAAATCTATCCCGCGAGATGTATCCGAATCCCTGAAACCCGATTCGCACCGCGAAACGGGAATCCCGTAAAAACATGATGATATTCGAAAAGGTGCAGCGAAACAGCGGAAGCCGAAGCAGCACGAGGAGCAGTGGGATTCAATTGTAAACCAAGCGAAATAAGGTAACCTCGATATTTTCTTAACAATACCAAGGACCCGTGGAATTCCAATCTAAATACATTCCAGGCTCGACTCTCCCCAAATTGACGTTAATATCCGGCGACTATCAAGGAGCGGTCTTGGAGCGGCACAAAGGCCGTCCCGGCGACGTCTACTCAAACGGAGCGAATTCAATTTGCCGCATACTTTTCCACTGTTCTTCCCACTAGCAGGCAACTGTGCGCGCGATGTGTCAGCCACTTGGGCATAAACGTTTAGCAAGCATTTCTGCGCGACGACCAGGTCACGATCCGCCAGCGTTCGATCGCCCGAGGTGCACCGTCCACGGATATCGATAACGCGCGGCGTACTGCGTTCGAAGGCTTCAGAGGGAGCACTATAATGTGCATTTCGTCTTTCTTTCTCGTCTGTTGTCTCCTACACAGTTTCTGTCTCCCGCGTGGCTTCTCCCTCTCCTTCCGCTGGCTATATAAACAGGAGCTACCGGTATGGAATCGGCCGATTCCTGCGCGATCTTCGCCGCGCGCAATCGGTCCAGAAAGGTGAATTGAATTCCACCTTTATTGCGATCTAGGAAGACCTGTCGCGATCTTCGATACGTGTCGATAAATCTGTTAAATGTTCATTCTGCGCGATCTTCATAGTTGACAGATCTCTTGCAGGACTTCTAGAATATAACAGACGCCTAAACCAGCCGACGGTGTTGCGCTATGTCTAAAAAATATTAAGAAATCTAGAGAGGCCACTGGAAACCCCTTCTTATACAGAATTTTGTTGTTTCATGGGCAAGTTTATTTCGACATGCAATTTACACGTGCGCGATGCTTAACAGCTGCGTCAACGCTGCTAATAGCTAGGCTAAGGATGATCGAAGCCGATTACCATGGATGGTGTTGTGATCACGTAACCTCCTGTAACTTATCCGACAACGTCGGTTCGAGATGCTAGCGTTTTTCTCCGTTGCATTGATGGCGAGCGTTGCAAGTGGGACGGAGACATAGATAGAAGCTAAGCGTAGGTTTTAATTAGTTCGAATAATAATAATAATAATAATAATAATAATTTGTCTTTATTCATCACAAATTCACATGAATTAAGGGATAAAAGGGCGAGGTTCAGCATAACTGCTGATTTGCTACCTAACCCCAAAGCAGTTATATTATAGAAATATTATAACTAAAATTAGCTATATAAAACAGAATAGCGAGAAAAACAAGCATGGGAAGGACAAGAGACAAGGGGAGCTACGAATAGTGGACAGGGATAAAGGAACGAGCAGCACATTTAAAAGCAGGAAAAGAAGACAAAGAACGAATTTCCAGGGGAAGAGAATTATAATACAAGCAGGATAAGTAGGAGAAAGATGCCGTAAATTTAACCGACCGATGAGCAGGCACAGCCAGTTCATCACCACGCCTAGTAGATGGAGCAAAAACAGAGTGCATAGAAGAGTTACTTTGTAGAATTTCACTCAGATAAATAGGCGTCTCCGATTTCAAAGTCTTATAAACTGTGCAGCACAGGTGAAGGATCCATCGCTGTCTGAGATTGAGCCAACCAGAGCGAAGGAAATACGGCGAAATATGGTCAAACTTACGGACGTTAAAGGAATAACGAAGACACGAATTCTGAATACGTTGCACTATAGACGAAAGACGGGTAGTAAGACAAGGGCCATACACAACATCGGCATAATCAAACAGAGAAATAACAAAGACACTTCTTAGGTATTTCGATATTTTGCTCCTTATTTAGTATACCCTCCTATTTTCGATCACACATTGTGGATTTAAAATGTAAACTTGTTAAGATGAAGCTTGAACGGCATAACAGACTCGATTCTGTATCGAATTATTGTTCAATTGAATCTCAGGATACAATTATAGATTATTTCAATGAAATTGTAAATGTTTTCCAAGCAAAGTCTGTTTCTTTTAGACAGAGAAATCAGAGAACCTTTAAGAGTTTTCGTCGTCGTCGCGACCTCATCTCGCGAGAAGCATTCCCAGGAACTAAATTTCAGCAAAGTATTTACCAGTAACTCCACTAATTGCCTTCCAGCCGACGGCGCAAGCTGTTCCAGGTGAAATATAAAATCTCGAAGTGACACGGCCATGAGGATGATGTCTGGCAAGCGTGAAGTCGCGGGAATGTCGATATTTCCTGAAACTTACTTAACTGGGCGAATGTCCTGCGATCGCGCGAGGAAACATTTTCCTCGGGCACACAACTTTTAACTTCTGATGCAGTGGAAACTTTACGCGAAAAGAAAAAACACGTGGGACTGCCGAGAAACCGAGAAAAATTCAAGATAATTCTGTAGATATAAACGTACCTGAATGAGCACAAAGGAGGTCGAGGTGAAGAGATTTAATTACGAACGCCTGCCTTTTAATCCAGCAAGAAAATCATAATTTCTAAACCGTGTCTTTCCGTTTCGGAATATTCGCAGTATGCAGAGTGGCAAAGTTCCCTTCGTAAGTTCTGATTCGGGGGAAGTTCGATTACACGTTTCGCCAGGCTGGAAGCGCTGTTGATCACAGCGCCGACATCGTTGTTAATTAACTTGCACGTCGTTCGACTATCCCCGTCGAATACGGATCATCCCTGTTTTTCCCCCAATTTTCTTAATTAACTGTCTGCATTCAACGCGGCTGGTATAAAATCAGCATTTTAAACGAGCCCGCCAGCAAAATCCATTTAATTTCGGCGGGGCGCATGAATATACATGCACCGTGCTACATGATTATTTCTCGTTCGATGTCACCGGATTTGTTTGCTATCGCTGCATGTAATAGTAGGGGGTAAACGCTGAAACCTTCATTTCTGATTCCCGGCGTGCAGTCGTATCGGTATATACGTTTTCAAATATTCAACGAGCGACGATTTCGCCGGAAAATCACGGAACGAAAGGGAAGAGAACCGAACGGTTGAATCTCTGATTCTGCACGGCACGGAAAATGTGCAGTTTACCGCCTCGAATAATGACCGTCGCGATACCGCATTGTATTGAAATGGCTTTGGCCAGGTTCGCCGAGTTATTTGTTAACAATCCCAAGGTCGACGAACAGGCAAACGGATGTGGCCAACGTAAGCTGGCTGGAACACATTCATTACGCCTCGTGAATACCTACACTTCGAGGGCCATTTTTATATTTTCATAATCGAGTCCCACACACTCCACCGTTCCCTTTCATATCTATACTCGCGAAGCACCTAGAACTGTCTACAATATCTCTCGGTACTTATTAATGATTGCATAACTGGCCAGAGTGTTCTTGAGCGCCCTGAAAAATGCTATAAGTAGGTCAATGCAGTGTTGTTCAATTATTCGCAGGAAAATCTAGTGAGAACAGTTTCGTATCCTGGATCTGTAATAATTGAAGAGAAAAATCAAATTTTTATAGTAATAGTATTACCACATTGGCACGTAGAACATTTGTCGATAATTTTTTTTTAATATTGTACTTAGTGATTTTTACAAGGACTCTTCAATTATAAAATTATCAGAGGAACGTGAATACCAGCTGAGAGGCGAGACTCTGAAGTTGTATGGTTCATGAAATGAGCACTGGCCTAATGCAAATTTGGAGCCAATCTGGTCAGTGAAACTTTGTGCACTGTGTCTGATAAATATCGAACTTAATACGGGAGAATAAAGTATCAAAAGTTGTTTTATGGCTAAAAAAATCGCTAATCGATGCGCGAGACCGGCTTTAATCCCTGAATAATGAATGTTGAACGGATGATCGAAGATCATAGGTGACGATGGCCGTTTTCCACGGAGGAAAGACAATAAATTTCGACGCGGGCCTGTTACACAAGACTCAACCGCGACGGTTTTTGCATTTTACGGCGTCAGCTCGATTTCAGACGTTCAAGGACTCGCCAATACCACCGGGCGAACGTAAGCAAATGGCGAGCCACGTACCGGCACGTCTGAAACAGGAAGTGTGTTGTAAATGTGTAATAAGAACGGCTCGAAGGAGCCGTGCAACCGTCTTGTAATCGAGCAATTCCTCGGGTCGCTGGAATAGCCCAGGGGAACCCTTTGGACGAAGTCCCGCATTGCATGTGAACCGGTACGATTGTCCTCCTGAATCATGCATTTCAATATTACATGGAATATACCTATGCTAGTTTTAAGAACGGAGAGAAAAAGTTCTTCTCTGCTACTAATAGGTTAATATCGATGGCTTAGTGGGCAAATATTGTACGTCGACTTTCAGTGTCTTAGAGAGAAACAGGTTTAAATATGCATATAAAAATAATAAAAATATTATTGTGACAAATTTATGAAGTCGATATAAATGTAATTTTTATATACTATAAAGGAACACCGAAGAACTATTTCTTGCATATGAAAACTGAAATTTCACACAAAGTGGACATACAAAATTTTTGCCCTAAGCCATCGAAACGATATATCGACTTTCGAAATATCGGAGTTGCGGTATACAGGATATTAAATATGCAGATCACTTCTGCCCAAAATAATTAATGGATAGGGTATCTAGGTAATTCCTAGAATGGTCTACTTAATATAGAACGTGGAAGCTTTGAAAATATTATAATGGGCGATCCTCCAATTATATAGTTTGAGCAGTATCTGTCGTCGCAACTTTACGTCGTTTACAGTATGCCGAGCGTCGTTCCCCGGTCGAAGAAAGTTGATTTCCTCCTTTGAATTTCCAGCTTCCATTCGAGCATCTCTGTCGCACGCGGGAACCGGGGGAAAAGTGGAACTCTTTCCACCGTGGGATTGAATTATAAACACGTAACAGCATCGCGACGCCTAAGGAGAGTTTACCGTCGAGTTCGTTTCAAACGCCCTGGAAAGGGTCGCCTTTTAATTCCGCTGAAAGTGGAACTTCGTTAAGAAGGAAATAAAAATGTACCTAACGGGCAGATGGAAGGGCTGAGAGAAAAGCGAGGAAACGAAAGGAGCTGGGGTGGGAATAACCCTCGAAGCTCGGCCGAGAATACCTCGTTGTAATGGGATCGAGAGCGAAGCGAGGTGGATCTGAGAGACAACTCGGAGAAACATAGTGGCGAGAGGTAAAATGTCGCTGGGACTTCGATCCACGGGCTTCGGAGTCGATCAGGTCCGAGAGCTTCGCATTTATCCACGAACACCGCACGCTATGACGCTATAACTTTCGTTCTGCGAGAGCCAGGTGAAGGACAGAAGAAATGCCACGATACAAAAATACCTATACTTATTTACCGAGAAACGACTGAAGAATAAAATGCAAACGCATTTCTCTTGCGATCTTACGGAGCACTGCGTGAACAGTTGCCACCGAATTCAGAACCATCATTTCATCTCTCCATCTCTGATCGATGCAACGAGGCACGCTGAGATTCAGATGGTATTTAATTAAGAACGAGCGCGAAACACGCGACGAGTAGCTACTATCCAGCAATGTGAACTCGAAGAGCTTAAGCTATTCGTCCTGGAGAGTCAGTAATCTCGTGCAGCTAATTTCGCCCATCGAATTCCCTCGAAAATTAAAGAAAAGAAAGAGGAAGCTCCACACGATCGTTTAGGATAGTAATTGCACGGTCCTCACCCCTCGTTATCCACTTCCCGCTCCGGTTCCTCTTTATTCTCCTCGTCCGCCATGGCTCGCCGACGGCTTCTCGTTTACCAATCTCCAGAAGGGCTGGGCTATACCTCCGGACGGGTCATCACGGAAGCATCGAAACAGCTTGACCGCTCGTCGGCGATGATTTTAAACGACTGGCTTGCCGCACGACGATCAAAGAAACAGAGACGAACGCGCGAATCGAGAGCTGAACACCACCTGGACTCACTATCAAATTTTCCTCAACTGGCTCGCACGAAGTAGCTCAAGGCATCGTTAACTGTTACGGCTTCTGAAATCCCGCAAGCACCCAATTCTATTTTGTATAATGCCATAATGCCATTAGGGCTATCCTATATCGCCGTGTATTTCCCGCGTGCGGTGTGTCGCAGACGAAGAAAAACGACGGGGAAGTGATGGCCCGCGGTGGAAAGTCGCGTGCGTGGAGCGGAACCAGGCCAGGGGACTTAATTCTAAGCCGGTTCCGGCAAAGAAGGGCCGTAATTTCTAGCGCTTAGCACGCTGAACGCGCTGGATACTTTACGTTTCAGCATAATGCCAATCCTGGAACGAACGACCGGCTATCATTACGAAACTGTTTACGGACGAAAAGAAACGTCGGATTAGGTACCCGCACATTCTCCGCTGCCGCTGGATTCATTCCCCGCGACGGAACCGGGGAAGACAGTAATCCACGTAGGAAAGCTGTTAACGTCCCTTCGGAGGCTCGGGCAGAAATTGGGAAAAATGAAAGGGATTTCGTCTAAAGACAGGCTTCCTCTGAAACGAAATGACATTTTAATCCTGTCCATATAGAAACGTTAAAGGGATGCCTGTCGGCATCTCAATATACGTGCACGGTTACAGAATCATTTACGGAAGAAGATTAAAAAGCTTCGCTGGTCTGACTGCAGGAAAAGCACTAGGGCCGCTCTGATGCAACTTTCTGACCGCGTCGTTGCCGCGAATTTTACAGTCATCTTTAGTGATAGCGAAAATTAACCTTGAGATGCCACTACCGTAGTACTTCTTGCATTCGGCGGTGTTTGAGGCAGAAATTCAAGATAAGATAGTGTGAGGTAATTTTGCAGGAACTAGTACAGCAATAACCGCGTAATCTCACTTTCATTTGCGTCCATCGTTAGCTGAAAAGATTGCGCACTTGCGCCTGATTACACAGAGCCGCGAAACTGGCACGTACTCGCCTGACGGCGAAGAGGAGCGCGCAAGCAGCTCGTATTCCACTCGCAAGTGCACGAACGTGCACGACAGGAATACTGAAAGTTCGATCTTTTATCTTTAGTACTAACTGCTACATGTATTATGACATTTGCTAGTGTGGAGGATTAATTAGTCGGGTGCTACAAGGTAAGGAGTAGATTAAGTGTGCAAGTAAATCTATCGGCAACGGAGATGAGGTTCTGTGAATTGTGTTAAGTGCATCGTTTACCTAACTGATCGACGATCGGGCATCGTTGACCTGTTACACCAGCTTCAGAAAATCGCCCAAGCAGAGGGTACACTGCCAATTTGCATCCAATTCGAAATCAATTAGATGTAAGTCGATATGTCTGAAGTCACGTGGAAGCAGGTTTACTTGACGGTGTTTAGTCTAGTCTGGACTCTGACCAGAACTAATTACTGTGTAGTGGAATACTATGTGCAGCCGCGTGGCTTCTGCCAAAGATTTTATAGTTATTCTGGTATATTACCAGCCACTTGGAGCAGTCACAATTCGGATGGAACGGAAAGGAACAGGTGCATTCAATAGGACATTTGTAGCTTTACGCAAAGCCAAGTAGAATCGTACTAACTAGATGAAAGTCCCACCGACGTATGTAGAGTCAGCTTGCTCACAACAATATAATAATATTCTTTAAATGCTAGATAAAACCTCAGATTTCGCCATAAAATTTGATGAAACGACGAACGAAATTAGACGGGTGTGAGTAAGTGACAGGGGCTTCTCTTACAAATGTGTGCTCCGAATCCATTTCAGTCGAGTTGTGATGGATTGATGTGGATCTAGATTAATAGAATGTCCAGAGAATTTATGTAGCCCAAGATGACTGTTAGATTCATCACTCGAAATTATGGAAAATATGGCAGAATATATTTAGCCACAGTTGGCTAGCTTTAGTATTTTCGTTTAAACTATAAAGAATCCAATTGTTCCCGACCGAGTTTCCTGCGCTTCTAAACGAGTTAATGGACCTACGATTAGATCGATACTATTCGTGGGGTTGCTTCCATGAATGTGTAAGCAGTTTTACAGGCTTAATTTGAAATTGTGGAGTAAATCAATGCAGCTTTGGTTGAGTTTATTTGCGTTATTATAAAATACCACAGAGTGGTAATTATTGCAGCGTCATCAAAACCATTCTGTTTGAAATACATTACGTGAGACAAGAAGCACAAAATAATAATTCGGCACTCCCAAGTTATTTATATGAAATTAAATAGATACAGACGCACAATTCTGCTTACGCCAGGCCACAGCTCAAAACTGTATATATGTACCTTACATTCTTTTACCATTTCCTCTTCGCTATTATTTATTGGCGAAATGACGGGCAAGTGTGACCCTCATCACTCTCACTGTCACCATAATAAACGGCAGTTTCCGTATTACGCGTACATAACGGTGAAGACTGAAGGGACTCTGGGTAACACAGAAGAGCCCCTATTCACTTCGCTATGTGCAGCATGCGCGACCATCTCTCTTATGCGAATGCACCTCGCTGACTTCGGCTTTATACATTCGCCTCGAGCAGCCCTGAATCGCGGCTATTGTGAAAATGTAACGAACCGTCGCCTAAGCGACTTCCGATACACCACAGACAACTGATGCATTCTTGTTTAATTTCCTGTGTGAATAACAGCACCGCCTGCTTAACACTCCGCCACTGATAACATGCAAGCGTCCTTCGAGCAGGCGTTAACAAAGACGAAACCTTTTTACAGCGAACAATGAATAACAGGTAATTAACGCCAACTGACGAATCAAATTTCTGCTCGAACGTCAATTTATTGGATCGAACTGTTGCCGAAAGAATTCTTCTTTATCAAATATCAATCTAGGCGTCGCGAAAATTATACTGTTTGAAATACGGTAATGCCAGGACATTTCTGAGATCGTTTCTTATAAAGAAATCACAAGTTGCGTGCCGCTCGTCTGTGCAATTACGAGGAGCCATGCACTAGAACACGCAATAAAGTATCCCTGTAATTTGAAGGGAACGTTTGCGTTCTAGGCGTTACCATCCTTTGTTCACTTGCGAACCCGCAATAGCAGGAAATACGTATTCACCGCTCTTATGCATTATTACGCAACAATCCGCAACCTATACACATATCGGCCATCATGGGCAATCTCGAATCGTTTACACCGCGCGGTGATGCAGCGCACCGTTTACATTAAATTTAATCCTTCATACATAAATCGACCTATTTCACCGAAAATACGACCAAATTCATCGTCCCCCAGAGACTTTTTAACATCCCTTATGAAATTTACGATAACTGTAATTTATATGCATCAGTTTAACACTATTTTCACTCTGAATGTAGCCCGACTGGAATAAATTATAATGCATTTCACATTCTTTTTCCTAACGCAGTTACTTTCGTGTTCATTTATATGAAGCGATACTTTTGCCAGGCGTCTTCGTGCAATTCCTTCGCGAAAAGTTCATTTTAAGGATATTAGACAACATTCATTACGTTCTGCGTTAGATTAAAAAGTCTGACGGCGAAATAGAATGGAGCAACGATGAATACAGAAGAGCGCAGAAATTGAGAATATAAAAGCATCCCGCGGATGCTAATCTGTGATAAAAGCTTTTATCCCGACCTCAACTGGAAAGCAGCGCAACACAACATAACGCAAGCTTCGATGCAGAGTCGCCTACTGTACCGCGCAGATCAAGGATCTACTTTCATCTCGAATAAGAAACGAGCATGATACGGGGACGATGCGAATGGAAAGAATGATCAAAGGAAATAAAGCAGGATTTGTGAAAAATGCGGACATACATATGTGTGTTGAATTACTTTCCAATCGGGCACGTGTGTTGTTGAACATATGATACTCTACGTCTACGTACATAAAAGTTTCTACATCTACGGAAAGTACAAGAATCTTTTCATTCAAGAATTTATCCTTCAATCGAACGTAACGGAAAATGTTTAATTAAAACCGGATCGCTGGATTCAACCATGCAAGGAATTTTTAAACACCTGAACGATATTTAAATTCGTCGCGGAATTGGAAATGTAGAATGGTCGCAACTTTATCAAAGTACGTTACGTTGGCATATCTTCTTGCCTGTTAAAAACTTCCACTTCGGTATGGCAATTATAACTACTTCTGCCTACGTGTAAAAAATAACAAAGTGGCTCCGCAAGCACCATAACTGCCTGTGATGGGAGCGTGGCCTTCTCGTTATTACCACGTATTTTCCTGCAATCGCCTACCTGCAAAATATTACGCACCAGCATTCCGAGGACAATCGCAGATTAAAGTATTATCACCGGCACGCGAGACGGTGCTGTTTTATATTTAAACGTACTGTCTTATAAATAACTTCGATCAAGTATTTAAATGTAAACAATTGTCTGGGTCAACAAGCTGGGAATTGCAGATGTCATTAATTACACATGTACGACCTATTAAATCGATTCAGCCTGGATATAGGTATCTAACCTAAACGGAGGCCGATTAGTGAAGTATACAAATGAATCTGTTGGTGCTTTCGTATTGTGATAAACGAAGAAACTAAAGTAAAGGGGGAAAAGAAGAATCTTAACGTGAAACGATAAAAAGGATTCCAACGGCTGTTCACGTAACCTTGGTTCAGTGCTGAAAAGTGAATGTAAAGACGGTGCCAAGGACACCACTGCCACATTAAATTCAATTTATCTGATATTCCTACGCGAAAGACACAGCGAATCCCGCTGTCGACGTCAAGCATCTGAAATCTAGAGTTTCGTCACGCTGGCGAGCGATCCCAGTTGCTTCACCAACTTCCCACCAGTTTTCGCGAAGCGTCATCTACCTGCATTTAGTTCGAATCAAAAACCGGGGGAACCAAAGGTATGATAAATGACCAGCCTCGCGTGCCCTTCGTTGCTAAGCGCTCCGAGGGATCGCCACTGCAAACTCATTTACGAGCGGGAAATTGAAAAGAAGCACGCATATCCGCCCTTTCGTTCCTATACGCGCCGCGGTAGGTACGAATGATCCTCACGTTTCGCCGCGAGCGATCTCGCAATCGTTCTTATCGCGTGCTCCCCCACCGTTTATCGGGTAATCGCGAATTAGCACGAAGCACCGCGAGGCCCGGCTTCGCACGTCTCTCGACAGAAATCGTGAATTTCCGTGGAGTTCCGGGCGCGTCGCGCGATCAACCGTCGGCCCCAGCAACCGCGAAGCGTGTCCTCGCGCGGCACTCGCCAAGCATCGTGCAAACGGCACGGGAGTGACGTGACGCGACAGTTGCAGCCGATCTCCTTCAACGCGGCGTCTGTCATTAGTTTGTCGGCCGTCACGGCCGAATTATTCTACGTCCGCTTACTTACCTCATCGGGAGTGGTTTCCACGTGGCCGAGCCGCTTCTCCGTAGTCAGCTCCTCATCCTTCCCCTCTTTCGCTCCTTCGCGGCGACCAGCATCGTAGCCATGCGTGTGCGAACGTGGCCGTTCCGCGCGGCGATCACCGCCATGACACACGATTATATTCCATTCCCGTGGCTTCCACCAGCTCCGCGACAAACATCTCACGATCTCACCGCGCACATGTGCGACCACGTACTGGCTCCTTTTTCCGGCGACCGGCAACAAGTCGCGGAGTCGCTAGTTAGTCCCGTGACACGCGACCCGCGACCGGTGTTGTTATTGTTTATTGTTCGGTCACGACACCTACGGCGTTGGTAGCGTCGGTAGCGTCGGTCTCTCGCTCGCCGCCACTCTATTTCGGTCCCCTTAGGTAGGAGAAGAGGGACAGCCGCTGTCTGGCTCGAGCGAGTGCTCGGCGACACTATTAACCGAGCTTAAGGAACGTCCACTCTGCACGGACCTGAACGGCGGAAAGGAACGGGATAGTGGCACGGCCAGAAACAGAGAAGGATTACGTGTAAAAGAGAGGTGAAATATACGAGTCGAGCCAGCGGCGGCTGCCCATTATAAATAGTAGCGACTGTACGATAGCGATGGGAGTAATACCCTCTCGTCCGCCAGGTGGAACGACTGTAGATACCGCCAATTTCATTCCTTTCGGAGTAGCAATGGCTATTTGAATCACTTTGTCATTATACGAGTGTTGTAGAGTCCCGTGGGTTTCGAAAGGTTGATGAATTTTTTGGAAGCGTCGACGAGTCTGTTGTTCCTCGTTCTACGAGAGGTTTCTCTTCTTTCGGAAAACATTCAAAGCGATTCGAATCTGTGCTGTGTTCGAAATGATTTGAAGCATAGCGAAGCCCACCACTGGTGAGGGTACTTTTATGTTGGAGCTGCGATAATAGCGAAGAAAGAGAAATATTTGTTTCTCGACGTTTTTATCGTTTGTCATTTATATAGTACCCTAAGCTAGCGGAAAAGGTGCGCGTGATTGAAAGTGTGTGCAACTTGTTCTCGAGTTGTTTGATAACGTTCGGTATCGTGTCGCTCCCATTACTGGCGACTGGGTCAGCCAGGCAGAGATGAGTTCGAAGGGGGGAGAGAAAGAGGAAACGTCGACGGAAGTGTGCGTGCGAGTGGAAGAGAGACAGAAACGGAAGACTGTCTCTTACTCGCTCCACCTTTATTATTCGCGTCATTGTTCCGTCACTGAAGCCTGCCTTGAATTTTAACGAACTGCGGCCCAAACGTTGTAAATTTGCATGATTTCCTTTCGACAGATGGCAATCACCAATTTTACAGTACCTAACGAATCGAGACAATGGAAATGTTCATAAATAAAACGCACTCGTATGACTGCGATACCGTTGGAAAATTCTCATAAATTTGCATTTACAATCGCTATTCGACAACAGCACCGATTCCGATTTAAATGAATTCACCATTTTGGGCATTAGCCTCGAGTGTACTACAAAAATAACAATCTCTTTCTTATGTCTAAAAATGGTAAAGAAGATAATAGATTACCTTACGATTATCCGAATATTTGTAAATCTTCAGTTCTTAACTGCGTTTCTAACCAATCACTGCGGAAGACGATATACGAGACCGAAGCGGACACCAATTTTTCAAGTTATACGACTCTCAATTCTGTTTCCTCGGTGGAACTAACCGATCGATGTTTACTTATTTAAGTTCTCCGATTGCAAAATATTTCTTTTGGGCTCGAAATCCAAGGTACTAAAATTCGCGCGACAGCTATCGTTAGACGCCGCGATCGCATTGCTTGTTTTGACGAGGATACGTTTGTTGGCAACACTTCCACGCCTTGTACCTGTTTATAAGTTTTGGCGCGAATCCTAGGTGTCATTGCGTTCGCCGCGTATTTACGGTAGGATCATAAATCGATCGATATACAGTCGGTCCCGCTTTTAGTCGACGCGACCACGGATGTGTCTTTAATTAGTGATACGTAGTGTTTCGAGTTTCGTTAACGCGAGTGACGTGAGTCATCCGCAGCGCGGATATGTATATCTAACGCGAATTATTTTCCAACGGCGCATTGCACTCCCGTCGAATAAGCGCTTGGATAGCGGGCCAAGTGAGTACACTAACAATAGATTATAAAATAGAAATTCCACCATTTAGATGATTAGGGTTAGGTTTCATACCACTACTCGCTAAACTTTGCCCATAAATCGTTGTAAATGGTATAATAAATATGTCGTTACTATTCTTATTACTAGCACGCAATCATATTTCACGGTTACCCCTCTTACGTGACGTGTGCAAGGTTAAGTTGAAATGGCGCCAAATGTTGTTTGAACCTCCCCTCGAACGACAGATTAGAAAACGAGACCCCCCAATCAATATTATCTTTTGCAGATTTACACGATTTAAGTATGTAAGCCAACGAGATTACGAGAAAATTGTCGATCCAAATTCGAGACTGTTCTTCGTCAATTTCGTGAATATTAAATACACCCTCGCGATTAAAGAATCGTGGTTGCTTCCAGGGACGCGGGAAGATTCCTGCCAGGACTTTTATACGATAAACCGTTTTATTTTAATAATTGTGTGTGCGTGTATTTTGTACAATATAATAATAATAATTATAGTAGCAATAGAAGTAATAGTAGAACAATAGTAGTAGGAGAAGTAGTAGTAGTAGAACAGCTGGGAAGTGGTAACAGCGTGTTTTATCTCGCCGGAATCCACGGCATTACAGGTTAGGTTGGTCGCGGTGTGATACAGCGCGCGGACTTCTCTCGTCTTCCCGCGTCGTCCTCTCGTGACGTAAGGCACGAAACGAAAAGCCACCTATAACCACGAGATTCTGGGACAAAGGCGCGCCATTGTTGCCTCTACTGCCGCCACGACTATATTCGTCGGTTCGAAGGATGGTTTCGAGATTGCTTGATGATCGATCGTTTGAATTTGCGGTTAGGTATCGGTTCTCCAGAAGAGCTGTTTATTCCTCCTCTTCCTCCTCCTCTTCCTCCTCTTCCTCCTCCTCCTCTTCCTCCTCCTCTTCTTCCTCCTCCTCTTCTTCCTCCTCGTCGCCCTCGTCCTTGTCCTTTCCTTCTCCTCCCTCTTCCTCCTCCTCCTCCTCCTCCTCCTCTTCTTCCTCTTCCTCGAATTGTGGCTCCTCCAACTCTTCGTCCTCAGCCGCAGCCTTCACGTCTTCCTCGCCCTCCGGGGACTCGGGGTCTCCAGGTTTCTTTCCTGGCCTCTCGCCGAACCACTTCGGCAACTTCGCTGTTTTTCGAAAAGAAACGTGCTAAATTATTAGGGGCAATCAATTCTTAATGAGCCTTTTACTGCCGTGGCTATATCTCGTCCGATGGAAGCGAGGATACCTTAGACAATTTTCTTGTCGCGAGGTAGAAAATGCCTAGTCTAGCTGGACCCGCGTTTTTTTCTAATGGAATCCGGACTGAACTCGACGAATATTGATAACTTGTCGAATAATACCCACTAATACCTCAAATATTACGTTCCTGACTCGATTAATGAATTTCGTTAGAATTTCAATGTCTTGCAAGTGACACAATCGCGGGATCGGGGTTTCAAATCCTCCAAAGGACAATTCTTTCCCTTTGATTCCGTGCCGCTTTCCGAAAGTACAAAACCGAAGGAGCGGAGTATCCCTCGAGAGATTCGATACTCGATCTTTCGAGTCGCGATTAACGACACTGCAGCCATTGCGCAGCTTAGAAATCCCATAAATTCAAACTTAATATTCGAGTCCAAATATTCTGAAAATTACCAACGCTCGCCGATCCCTACCTTCCACCCCCATTTTCGTGCGAGCCCCATTCGCCAAAGCCGCGACCTTGTGTGCTCGGATTGCACAAGCGTAACGAGACAGTCGTTGCGCTTCGATTGACATTTGTCATTCACGGATCAAAGGGAAGCGGCCGGATGCGAAACGTAGAGAATTCGCGGAACGCTGACCTCGCTGTGAATAACGAGCGGCGGCGGGTGAAAAAAAAAGTATCGACACGTGCCTCCAATTTCGCGAAAACTTTTCACCCGCTTTCCATCGGACGGACGTGCCTTCGATGCCCGCGAAAATATACTTCTCTGCGGCCGTTGCAGTTCGACCCAGTTTCCAGAGAACGTTCTGGACGATCTGGGCGCCGAGACCCGCGACTCGAGCAAACGCACACGATGCTACACGGTCAGATAATAAACTCGCGGGAAAGAACGGAAACGGTTTTCGCGGCCGCGCGCACAGCTATCGTCGTGCTGCCCGCCGACAAACGACTGAAACTACTTTCAACCTGTTGAACGGAAATATTCTCCACTGTATTTACAATGGGAGCACGGTACGTTGCTACTCGAATCGCACGAACCGCTTAGTATTCCGCGGTTGTTCCCTTTTAAAACTCGCAGGAATCTACAATCTGGCCCCATCGGCAATTTTCGTATATGCGTCTGCTCGAAATTGATTATAGAATACGTACTCTTCTGGCGACCAAGGAATTGTTCCTTCTGCTGGGTCCACTGCTTCTCTATGACTTCCTTCTGCTGTTCGGTCAGACCCTGAAACACCAACGGACAAAATGGCATGCTAGGATACATCGTCACACGAGGGGGCACTCGCCTGGACCATCGGTATTCGAGACAATCACGTGCTAATCTGTCCTCGAGGGGGTTGAAGGGTCACGGAGAAGAAAGTGATCGATCCTATTCCACAATCCATATAGCGTATTCCGCTGGAGGTTCGTCACCTTTTCCGGCTAACGAATCGATTGGACGGTACATAGGGGTTGGGCATTCCACGATCAACCAAACACAAATCTTTGTACTCTCTTGTTACGCAGAGTGGACGTTAGTCACTTGACAGTGATGTCGAGGTGTGACGATTGCTTGTAACGAAAGTGTGCGGGTGTATATTCGAAGATCGTATGGATGTATTGCTCGAGGGTCCATCTTCGATGGTCGTTTCAAAGACTTGGCGAAATTAATACATGGGTTCGTGAGATAGTGTATGAAGTAGAATCGTAAATGATCATATGTCTGTGGCTGGAAGCTCTGCATTAAATAGTGTAGAGGTATCCGCGAGCATTGTATTCACCTTTGTTACGGTAACGAATTACGACGAATATCAGAGGCCAGAACGTAATTACCGTGCTTTACGGACGAAACAAAGCCCTGGGCACGGTACATTTTCGGTGGCCCCCATTGTGTTCTGGTTCCACTATTTAGTAGTAACGCGGATCCAACAGGAATTAGAAACACGATCGTCGTAACGATCTTAGGGCGCGGGTGGGCAAAAGGGGAGGTTTCAACCAGCAACGCAAGCAAACGGGGGTGATACAGTAACAGTGGGAGAGAGAGAGAGAGAGAGAGATATATATATACAGAGAGATACAGAGACACATAGAGATATAGAGGGTGTGCTCGAGAAGACTCACTTTTGTTGCGCTTCATGAACTGTTCTGTTTTCTGTTTCCACAGTTTCTCGTTGTACTCTGCTAAAAGCGTGTCATAGCCCTGCGATTCAATCGACATTCTTCACTGATCACTCGCCCTTATAAAAGTACTACTGCCTAACCAGCTATGTCGCTTATTCTTTTCTATTTTCTCCCCCTCTTACTTTGCAGGAACTTTCACGCCTCTGACAAACATATCTCCGCCTCCGTGATAATTATTATTACAACAAATCCCTTTCTTCGAAAGCAATCCTATTACAGGAAGTGCGATGCATGAATTTTGAATCCATCATGATGCCTATGCATCCACATTTTCGATTCATCAGTACGCGATTCTGGGGCCTCGCGTTTAGCCAAATTATTTAAGTAAAAAAGTACGTCGAAGTTTTTGGTTCGGTTGAATAATCGAAGAATCAGCGACTGATTTAATCAGGGGAAAGTATACTTACACCCTCGAACAGCTTCTTCTTGTCGTCGTAGGACCTGGTATCCACGCGACGTTCGTATTTGGAGGCGACTTGGATCTTGGGCTGTAAGAGAGAAAAGTCGTTTTACAGCGTCCAAGGTATTGGGCTTATCTGGACAACCATTTTGCCGATTCACTTACAGGGTACTTGCCGGTGAGGGCTTCGGGATCGAGACCTTTCTTCAAGGCCTTGTGCCTCAACTGCTGCTTCTGACGTTCCTTTAATTCTTTAAGCTGGAACAGAACACAGATCGTTGTCCAACGAAGCTCTCTAATTATTATTTAGCTACAGTTACGGCACTCACGTCATAGTCCTGGCGTTTCTGTCGCTCTTCAAGATCGTATTTCTCGGTCTCCAGCTTGACTATGGTGTCCCAGAGTTCGTTGGCCTTGGATCGGAGCTTCTCGATGGACAGGTTATCGATCTCCAATGGTTTGATGCGGATGCTCAGCGAGATTTTCTTCTCCTCCTCGAGCTGTTCTTTCGTCTTGTTGCGCTCTACTTGCGCCGACGTGAGTTGCCCCTGTATCGAGCGCGGAAACGCATTAGTAACTCGGAAACGTGGCTCGCGGGCACGCTTGGCTCGCCGATTCAACCGCGTTGTCGATCGATACTAACCGCCAGATCTTTCCTGGTGATGGTAAAATTGGGGCCTTTCTTGCTTGCCTGATCCTTCATCGCTTGCATCATAGCTTGGCGTTTCTTTTCTGACTCTTCGAGACGCCTGTGTAAACCATTTTCTATATAATTCTCACCGTTCAAACGCAAAGGGGGCAAACGTACCTTCTCTTCTCCTCGATGTCACGTTGTTTCTTCTCCTCTGCAAATATCAAAGAACGTTAAAAGTCAGAATTCTCGGGCACAGTCTCGATATGGGAAGAAACAGAGCGCGTGACATACCGATCTCGCGTTGACGACGCTCTTCCTCCTCCTTCTTTTTCTGGGCCAATCTCTTCTCCTCGTCCGCGCGAGTGATCTTGCGCTTCGCTTGCTTCTCCTGTGTTGCGCGGCAAATAAAGCAAATAATCAATGAAGGATTCACGCCGGATCCATGAAATCCACCGTCGAGTAGAGGATGATCCCGTTCCGCAGATACGAACCTTCAATCTCTTCAGCTCCTCCTCCTCTTTGGCCCTCTGCTTCCGCCATTCTGCGATGTATTCCTTGAGCTGTTCGTCTAAGTCGCTTCTCTTCTGTTCCTGCCTCTGTGGCCGCCCAAGAAACCAAACAGATAGAGCGTAAATACGCGTGCACGTTGAATCAACGGCGAATATCGTGTGTCTACGAGATCCGCCGGATCTATCCTCACCTTCATAAACTCGGGATTCTCCCCAGAGTCCCTGATGTAGGCCGGAGCGAAAACAAAAGTAACTCTCTTTAGTTGCTGCCGCTCGTCCTCCAGAGAGATCTCCTAGAGATCCTCCAGAACTCCGTTACGCCACTCTCGCGTCCCACTTTCGATTATTTATCACACCCCCATCCATTCTCTCTCGTGGCGAATAACTCTTTCTTTCGTCTGCACATCTTCCTGATCCCCGCCCTTTTGCATCCCCCCTTTGCCCAACTTTCATCTCACCACACGCAGCCAGACACACGCAAACGGACGGACGTACGGACAGACAGAGAGTAAAGTTTTGTACGAAGCGCGTGGACAGAAGATAATTAGGCGCGCAGCGTGAAAAAAAAGAAAACTGAAGAACACGTGTACTTGAGGGGTGTGCGGGGGCGCGGAGGCGGGCAGACTTTAACGAGTTTTGGAATATGAAGGCTTTCGCGGAGGATTTCGCGGTCGTTTGAATTTTAATCTCGCCTTGCCTCTTGGGTAGACGCGTTTGATGAAATTCCAAGCAAAGAGGCTCAAGTTCGTGGTGAACCGAGGGGCTGAGAATCTTTTCGTTGATTCAGTGCAGCTGAACGTTTTGAAATGTAGGTAATGGTGGTAAATTGTACGTTGAAACGAGAGAAATTAAAGATTATCATGATGGATTTAATTTATCAGAAATTTGGACGCTCTTCAAAAGTTGAATTAGCGATAAATGAAATTGCATCAGGTGGATCGAATCCAGGATGACGTTGGGTTAAGGATCTCTAATTTTAAACATGATTCCGTGGTGGCGAGATATGAGTGGCTGCCCGACTCTTGGATCGCGAGGATCGATAGGGGACGCTCGTTTAGGGTTTAGTTTGAGAAAAATAATACGGGAAAGAAGCCGCTCGTGAACAAGCGATTAAGCATTTGTACAGAAGCGATTTAGCAGGCTCGAAGAGAAAATCCGACAAAATTGGTCAGCGTACAACGAGAACAAGAATAGTCGTGTCTGAAACGAAATTTGGGGCGACAAATACTGCGATCCAATAATAACTTCGGTATTCTTTTAAAAGCACTACAATATATTAATGACTATTTACAAAATACTCGAGCCTCAAGCGATATAAAAAATTGGACTTTACCGAGTCACACGATCTTTCACGCTATTAAAAAAAAAAATAGATCGATGGTGAAGGAAAAACGGGGATAGAAATGGAGCTCAATGATCCAGCACTCACTCTTCTTCTCGTCAGACATTTTCTTCTGCTCTCCCCACTCGAACGCAAGCAACACACAGTCGCCGCCGTTAGCAGCGTCACCGCTGTCGTCATTCTTATTGTCAATTAATATCCACAACGCCGTAAGAAAGAAAGCAACAGTCGAAAGCCAAGGAGCTGGCCAGTTTACATGAGAGTTGAGGTTCCGGACGATCGTGTCATCTCGGGAGATCACTGAGCCCCCCCCCCCCCCACCCCGCGCAATCGCGTAGCAGCATCACCTGAATACTTCGCGAACTATTAATCGCGAGTTCCCCCCTCATTTAATTTAATTTAATTAACCTAATTCAATTTAACCGGAGAATCCACAGAAGCGAAACCGACCGATTGGGACCGTTTCCAAAATTTGCCGGTGGTCAGGTCCGCTTGAAATCATAAACAACGTTTAACACCCTTGGCAACGCGGCGCGACGTGTTGCGTAACCGTGTGTTACGAAACAATCCGGCGGATTGTGTTAAACGAGAAGCTCGAAATCCGCGGTTCCCGCGAAGAACTCAGTGACCTCCCCTAACGCTTTAGCCGATCTTACTGCGACAAAAGAGACCGAAAATCAGAGGATAATTGGCTGGTGGACGATTATTGCTGCGGGTCGATTGATTATAGCGCAAGGTCAACATCGTTAACAACAGAACGTCACAAAGACGGGGTTGGTGGGGGTGGGGTTTGAGGGGGGGGGGGGGTGGCGGGTGGGGGTGGACGAAGGGCGCGATATTGGCAGGGAGAAAAACAAAAACGACTCCTGGGAACGCAGGACACAAGAAAAAATAAACACGAAACATGACACCAACTGGTTGGCTGAACGAGATCAACGAAAACGTGGATGGACTCGTCGATGGGTTTTTACAACGGATTACGTGTACGTGCACGTGGCACACGGAATTATGTACAGAGCCGTTAATTCGTGATTAATCAGATGTAGACAGAGAGACAGAGATAGAGAGACAAAACGTAAAAAACACGAGAACGGGGTGGGGGTGAAAGAGACAGAGAGAAACAATGAGCTTTGGGGCGGGGTGTGGTTGCTTCGAGCACTGATCACGAATTATTAGACTTGTTTCAGGTTTTTGGCAGGATCGAGACGTCGATTGTACGGTTAAATAATAGGTAACGGTATTCGTCAGCCACGTCGAACGATCTGACATGGAACAATTTACGTGTACACGTGGGGGGACTTTTCGGTACAAAGAAACAGAGTACGTTCGAAAGGACCCTCGAGGTTCGACATTCACTGTTTCAGGGAACACGAGTAAACGTTACAAAAGGAATTTCGAGGTATTGAAATTTACAGAAAGGTGGTTAGCTTGTTGTATCTGCTGGGAGATTCCTTGACCTAGAAACGGAGAATAAACGTCCCCTCGGTTTTATAAATTCTTCTTTCTAGAGATCGCGACTATCAACACCCTTGATCAGATTGGCATCGGAGCTTCAATGCTCGCGCCTTTCCATCGAACACAGTGTACTCATTATTCGAATTGCATCTCTTTAGAACGCGGAGCGTTTCAAACGGACACCGAGGCTTCGGTATAAGAATAAACCGCATTACGTTATCGTACACATATTTATGAAACGTTTGGCAACAGTCCAGTCGACGGCGAGTTATAGTTAGTTGCACACAACCCCTTATGCAACTGCAGCCCGTATAACACGGTCAAAAGCCTTTAAAACTTTTCGACTAAACAACCTTGTCGCTCGTAAATACCCCCGCGATTATGCACCGTCCCGTTTTAATTGCTCGTGTTACACGGTCAAGGACCTCGGATAGAAATTAAACCCACAGAAATTCCCTAGCTTTCGAACGAGCCTGAAACTCTGGCACCATCTCGAAACAATTGGACGTAGAAAGTGGTGGAGGAGCGATTGAGTTTGAAAAAATTACTTCGAAAACGTCCCCACTTCTTCCCGATACTCGGAAGATCAGAAGCGCCATTCACTTTCAATAATAGCGCGACGAATGTCTCGTCGCTCATCGGGGGGTCTCGTTCCCGCCAAAAATTCGAAAGAAAGCGCGGACTTTAGGGGGCGATGGGCAGTGTGTGAGAGCGGCCGAAGAAGAAAAGGAAAGTATTATTGACGTGTAAACACCTCGAGAGATTCAACTTACTTTTGGGACGCCCTACCCCTACAAAAAAAGAAAGGAAAGGTACATTAATAACAAGTGACAAATGTCTTTGGTGTCTTTTTAACGTGGGACTGCACAAAGCCGCGATATCATACGATCGAGCTCGCCCTTCGCGGTTTCATTATCCCTCCCGTTACGGGATTAAATCCAGTGTCCATCGATCGGACGAAAGAAAGCATCGTTAGAATCGACGACGGCCTGCCGCTGTTCCATCCCCTTTTATACCCTTCCGTTCGTCCGTTTTCGTTTTATTCGTTCTTTTCTTTACGAGCGATCGTTAGAAAAGTTTTGCCCACAGGCGGACACAGGGAACGATGCTCGCGTGCTCGCGGGCATCTCGATTGGCTTTTTATAGACGACGTAAAAGTGGAGAACAGGCAGCCTACCGTCACTTTCGTCTCGAGGATCCTGAGATCACACCTATATATAGCTTCCTCGCGAAACATTTCCCAGTCGCCCGGCACGGAATGCGTGAAAAGTACGACGATTATGCGACAGAGATAATGCGCAAAGAGACAGAGATAGAGAGAGTTAGGTGTTGTGGTGTGTGATGGTGGGCGGCATTCCCTCGGCTCGATCGAAAAGTAACGGTGATTCGTTGCCGATGAAAGTCGGAGGAATGGAAATACGAGAGAACAAAGAAGAAACGGAGCTTCGATATCTAAGGGATCGTACGCGTCGAGGAGACGCGACTTGGAATCACCAATTACTTTCCCATCGTCTGCGTTTCGTTGAGAGACGCGTGACCGCGTGCAGGTGTGCCTCTGTCCCGTTCGAAACGACCAAGGATCACACTGTATAGCGAGGGACACCCGAGGCGTGTACGTGGACGTGTATCAGACGGGACAGGGTGGCAGCGATAGACGTATTTGTTTAACCATCGACACAACAACAGCGACACAGCACCAAAAAAAGAAAAAAAAAAAAAAGGTAAAGAAAAACAACAGAATCATGAATAACAGCGGACGGACCAACAGGAGATTGACGTCAGAAGTAGAAAGGTACACGAGCGAGTGCGCGCGTAACAAAATCAGCCCTCGTCGCTTCCCTTTTCCTTTCATCGCGCTAATATTAACTTCCCAACCATCGAGTCATCGATCGGCGAGGATTTCAAAAATATTCACGCCAGCAATGTTAAAAAGTCGAGGGACAAAAAAGGAGTTCCTTCTTTAAAAAGGGGGTGGACGGGGGTGAAAAACTAGACGAGCATGAACGCAAGCCTGTGTCGCCGGTGATCCGACGCGTTCGAAAAAGCTGGAAAAAACAATCTAAAGGGAGACTCGCGGCGCGCCCTGCGCGTTACCGTGCTCCCGCGGACAATATTTTTAAGTGCCGGCGAGAAAAAAAAACGGGGGAAGAAAAACAGGGTGGACGCCGGCGCGACGCGTCCCGCCTCTAAAGTGGAAGAGGTGATTCTTCATTGTCAGGATGCTGAGCCCGTGTACGGGGTCCAACGATATCAGATTACTTTAGCGTTTGACTCGAAAAATCCATCTAGCCGGGCGAGGAAGCGATTCTCGCCGATCTGCCGTGAAATTAAAAAAATAAAAACTCGGGACAAGGCCGCTGAAAAAAAAAAGGGTGGTTGCTCGCACGGCATGGAGCGAGGGGGTGGTACGAAGCTTCGGAGCGGTTCCTCGCCGCCCTTACGCCGCGAAGCGCGGCGTCATCGCGAGTCGTCCGTCGGAACGATCGGGCGAAATTGTCTCGCGGCAAAAAAATCTTTCTCTCCGCGCGAATTGCCGGAAATTAGCCGCGGCTATGTACAACGCTGGCCTCTGGCGCAGCGGAATGGAGCAGGGACAGAACGGAAGTGTTGCTCCAGAAAGAACCAGCGATGGCGATTATGGAGGAGAGACGATGTAACTCGCCGGAGGAAAGAAAACGGAGTGTCTCGACAAAGAGGACGATGACTACGGACTAAAAACGATGTAGCGAGACAGGGACAGAAAGAGAGAGAGAGAAGGAGAGAGAGAAGTGGGTAGAGAAATAGATAGACAGATAGATAGATAGATAGAGAGAGAGAGAGAGAAAGAGAGAGATAGAGGAAAACAATGCGAACGTCTCACAAATAGAAATTAATTGTTTGTACAAAAGAGAAAGAATACATTGCGTGAACAGCGACCGGTGAGAGACAGAGATTTAAGAGCGAAATAGCGGGCGTACAGGATGTATACTTTGAACAATCAATATTTATCGATACAAGACAGTACAACGGTTAGGCGATTAAACAGAGCGAGAAAAAGAAATAGAGAAAGAAAAAGAACACTGCGAACAGGCGATTTTTACAATTCGTTTTTTTTTGTCGGGGAAAAACTTACTCGATCTTCCTCTCGGTGTGCCTTCGATTTTCGGATTTTTCGATACGCGCCGCGCGTTCGTCGTTTGGTCGATGGTGATTGGTGGTTTTTGATTGGTTGGTTGGTTGGTTGGTTGGTTGGTTGGTTTTTTTTTGTGTATTGTATGTGGAGATTCAGGCGTAGGAAGGTAGAGAGAGAGAGATAGACAAAAAAAAAGAGAAACGGAGATCATAAACCAAAGTCAGAGAAAATGGCTAGCCGGTTTGATTCTATTATCGGGCAGCCGACGGATCGGCCGCCAATCGATAATTATACTTCAACCCCTGGAATCGCCGAGAAATATCGCCTGGCCGCGAAGAATGGCAACACGATTGCCATCGGATCGTTTCGTTTTATTCTCGTTTCAGCCTCCGTCGACGGCGATATTTCTCGGCGGTTCGTTTCGCTCGGGACGACTCAATATTTTACTTCGTTGCCCGTTAAATTGTTTTCACGTGACGATGCGGAAGAAAATGTTGAATCGTGGTCTGTTGTGTTTGCGCAAACGAACGACACGTTTAAAGACATTCTGACTGTAATCTTTCGGTCCGGAGATAAGTTTCAGCGGTTGAATTACTATGCGGCTAGACATTCGGTGTCATTCGTCTGCTCTATTTTCGTGAGGGAAGCACAACTGTTCTAATTTTAACGGTTCTACGAGAGAGATCGCTCTAGGTAGGACGCTGAACGTAATTCTTCACGATTCCCGGTGAGAAATTCCCCCTCGCGGTCTCAACGAACGTTTCCAAACGGCCGCGAGAATCTTTGCTCGCGCGAGAAGTCTTTTTATCGCTCTCAAACGTCATCGAGTATCGCGTTACTAGCTACGCTTCCGGGGATTAGGAGTGTATTCTCTTTGAAAAGCTTGCGAACTGGATACTCGAGGGTGCCGCGAGGACAGCGCCGAGCGCGGTATCCTATTTCTGTGAAAAGGAGCGAGTCCGTTCTAATTCTAACCGAGTTCGTATTAGGCGAACGGGCGCAATGTTCGATGCTCCGAGCCGTGCGCCTATGATCACAATGTTGCACAAGCGCGTAACGCGTGGGACGGTAACTCGAGTCGGTGACAGCAAACGTAACGATATGCTAAATTCGAACGGCTAGGTTCTCCGATGGCGGTGGCTCCGATAGCAAATAAACGAAGCGAAGCCTGCGGCTAGAAGATTGATCCAGCTAGACTCCGGAGAGGACGGAACGGAAGAGCGATCTCTCTCGAAAGGCAGAAGTGATGGCTGGGAATCCTAATTTCTCTAAAAGGGGACGTCTGTTTTTTTTTTTTTTTTTTCTTTTCAAATTAGAAACCAAAGCGGTCGTGCGCGAAACGACACGGGGAACAAGCTAACTCCGATCGACTACGGGGCGCTGCTCAAAAGGAGCCTAGAGTCTAAAAGACTGAGATCGGGGGGGGGAAAAAAAAACGAGAGCTAAAAGATCCCGCGGTTGACTCTGCGCAGTAGTAGCAGACGTCTATACGCAGACACGCCTCCGGAACTTACTTCCTGGAATGAGAAAACGAGAGAACGTGGACGTTAGAAATATCTTTGGGAATGTATCACGATGGGATTCGAGGATATGACAGGGCAACACTTACGTTTCCTCGACCACCTCCTCCTCGCTGCTGCAAAACAGAAAATGGAAAACAAAATCGGTTAGTGAACGGGGCACAGGTAGTATACAAGGGGGGGGGGGGGGGCTATTGAACAAACGTGAGAAAAAAACGAGTACAAAAATAGAGGGGTCTATGGGCTTTGGGGTAAATTCACGTTCCCATGGGGTACTTTTCATTTAATCGCACACTAAAACTGTTTCCCTCCAAGATCATCGTATTTGTCTACATTTACCTTGCACAGTTTTCAAATTGGTAAAACAGTGGAACGTAGAGTATAATAACCTATGCGGCTCTTGATCTG
Organism: Andrena dorsata; assembly: GCA_929108735.1. Lineage (NCBI taxonomy): Eukaryota > Metazoa > Arthropoda > Insecta > Hymenoptera > Andrenidae > Andrena > Andrena dorsata. The sequence goes on along the minus strand of OV815488.1, from coordinate 74,850,057 downwards.
TCACGACATTTTCGGACCCACCTTACTGAATATGGATCCAAGTCGATCTAACCAGATGAATCATCGTCGGTGCGCGCAGCGTTTGCCGGCGTAATCAACTACTCTTGGCAATTTTAGTGAGCGACTTAATCAGGGTATCGTGCAATAACTACAATTCGATCCAGGAAAATACACGTGGGCACGTTGGGGGGGGTTGTTACTTTCACAGCAAAATCGACAGTGTAGGGTTGGGGGTGTGGTGTGGGGCTGAATGTACAATCGATAGCAGCTAATCGAATAACAGGGGAGGGTCACGATCGGGGCAGATAATTACGGTGATTTCTTTCTGATCTTACGTGGAGGCTATTCGTTTTTCTTGGATATCGTTCCTAGCGTGACAACGATCAACACGGGATCTCGTTTATCCTGGTCTTATGCAGCGATCTGATAGAGTCGCATCGTGCAAAGTGACTAGAAATCTGCGATTCTCGCTACCCTGAAAATCGCCGCTAAGAAACACTGAGCGTGATCTATCGACGACATACTTCTTTCGACGCTTCGTTGGGCTACCGTTACTATCTCTTACTTAAAAGTTACGCTTCGCTGAAATATCCCCGACATTCCCTGCCGCAACGGCGCTCTCCGTGGCTCCGATTTCATGGATATTTCACCGCCCGGCTACGATCATTTTTCAGCCCCTGTCCCGCGCACGTGGGGGGGGAGGCCCGTCTTACGTAACTTGCAGCTCGAATCCGCTTTATCGAAAGCCGCGATTCAGTGGTCGCTTCCATTCTATCGACGAAGTCTGCACTCGTTCGAGGGTTAAATCTCAAAAATTCGAGCGGATCGAGCGCCAGGGAATGTCTGAGGTTTGAGTCCATTATTCTTCGCTATTTCTCGTGGCCAGTTTCAATACTTACGAGTATTGGTCCTCGTCGTCCGACATGTTTGCGGGTGGTTAAGGTGCTGCAACAGGCAAACGGGTCACCGATTAGCACAATCAGCTCCTTATCGGATACCTTCTAACGCCGTTTCACACCGATCCTTGCGACCCCGTCACGATTTCACGAGGCAGAAAGGACGAACCGAATCGTCTACGTGCAGGTGCGATCTTCGGATTTATACGGGGCGGGGGGGGAGGAGGACCTGACAGGTTCTCCTCCTACGTTCGCGGGAGAGAATAACAGCGACGCACTCGCGAGCAGAGTCCCGATAAACGAAATCTGATAAATCCGAGCGCGGAGCAGCCCGGATCGTCCCTTTCGCTTGGTACCCGCGATCGTCGGAGCACCTCTCACGGGGAATTTTAAATAAACAAGCCGGGAAAGGCGAGAGGGAATAGAGGGAACGGTGGTGAAAGAGAGACGAGAGGGCGAGGGCGGTGGTTGCCGAGCATAAATCGAACCTTGCAGGCGCCAGAAAGAAGAAGAGCTGGAAAAGAAAGGAAGTCGAAGGGGCGAGACGATGCACTGGTGCAAAGGTAATCTGATATTCTGAGACGAGAAAGAGAGTGCCAGTTTGCTAACCCTGGCCGCAAGCTCGACGTCGCAAGCTCTATAAGGAGCCATCCCCTTCTCTTCCTTCGTCGCTCTAATTTTAGAGAACCGACTCTATCGCTCGCTCTCTCTCCCTTTTTTTTCTCTCTTTCGCCTCCCTCACTCTCTATGGCAGTCCCTCCACCTCCTCCTCGATCCCGTCTTCGTTGCCGTTACCATCGTCGTCATCGAGCTTCCCTGTCCTCGCGGAGAAATTAACCATCGAATTGGGTAACACTTTTCTCGGTCGATACCGACCAAGTTTATCTCGTTTCTTTCATCGATTCTTTCCACCATGGCACGAGGGGAGAACCCTATCGCCGTCCGAGCATCGTGAGCTTCTATCGATCCTACATCCCAAATCGATCCGTCGAAGCGCAGGATCGAAATGGATTTGAAGAACCCAAATGTCCTCCGTCGAGCTTCAAATCCCGGCAACCGCTCGCCGCGGCGCGTAATGCCGTATAGTACGGCATTGCACACGAACAGGAACAACATTACATAATTGTGCACGTCACCCTAGAATGTCTCGAAACGGGAGATTGGACGTGCGTTTATAGTTATCACGGCGGTAACGCGATTCGCTTCTATATCGGTACCCACTGACCCGCCATATTTGGGAAATGGAAGCAATTTCGTTTCCCCCGCGGTTACTCGGGCGTTAAATTCGAACCGAAGCACTTGTACATCTTCAGAAATTGCGGATATAAGATATCACCATAAAAAGAAAGTGCTCGTAACAATCATTGCCACGGAGAGAACGTTGAAGACTCGTCGCGAAGCAACTCCAAAGTACCCGTTTACCAAAGAAGCGCTTACGAACTTCTGGAAACGACGGCGGCTCACCGATTCCCTTCGTTCACTCGTTAAACGCGTCAAACATCGAATACTTGTCCTCGTCGTTCCTCGCCGGCGTTATTAAACTAAAAGCCATTCACGGTAAGAAAGTCGCCCGGAACTTAGCGCGCGTAAATTTCCGGGCCGATTAAGCGCGTCACATGGCCGTCCCCGCCGGCGCGGGAGCGCACCGCGGAAATACGTCCCGAACAACGGGAGCCACAACTCCTGCACAGCCTCGACAAGTTTCCTGTACATTGTTCGAGCTTTACCTCCCCCCCGCGGATATTCGTCCGATCCCTTGCCACGAACTTTCCCTCCCGATCTCCGAAGTTTCGCCGCGAGATCAGCCGGAGACGTCGAGACCGATCTCCGCAGGTTTCAGTAGATTAAGTCGTCGCATGGTCGGACACCGCTCGCGTCGGGACTCCGGCTGGTCGGGCGCGCTCGTAGATCCCACGCGAGCCGAATCCTTCGGTCGTCAACGGCGTTTTACACGACGCTTTAACACCACATCCAAACCTGTTCACCCCGACCGATCCACGGTAACATCGATCATCCTCGGGAAAGTTTGATCCACGGGTCGCGGCAGGTTGATCTCCCCACCCTCCATGGGACGTCGATGTACAAGCGTATCCGATTCTTTACGGACGTTTTTTCACTTTCACACTTGCTTCGGGCTCTTCTCCCGGGCTCGGTCTCCGCCGCTCGGAGATGCTCGGTAACCGTGCAACGCTCTGTCACGGGAACGGCAACGAAGACGAGCAATGCTCTCTGCGGCGCTCGCACTGACGACGCATGGGAAGATTCGCTCACTAATCGAACTCGTACCGGGAACGTCTCTCTGGTACACCACCGTTCGAACAGAGAGGCGCGACTCAGGGGTGTCACTAATCGACCGAATACGTTACGGATTTTTTGGAACGGCAATGTCGCAACGTTGAACACAATGAAAAATAGTAGGAACTTACACTCGAACGGTGTCAATGTGTGGCAATGTGTGTGGACGTGTGGGTGGGTGGGAGAGTGTGTAATGTGTGGTATGAGGGTTCGCCTCGGGGCACCAGCCGAGCAACAGATGCTTCTAACAGGCACGCACGAAGAGCTTTTGCTGGTGGAATGTGGAGTCCGCGACAGCTCGAGCGGCTCTGAAGTCCTGCGAGCGGATTCTGGACAGCACCAAGACTCGGTGAACGATGCCTACTCGGGATTCGGCCCGAGTCGATCGCTCCCTTTCGTCCCGCTATTAATAGACGGCAGATACGCGTCCGTGGGGCCGCGAGCGTGATACGATCCTGGCACGCTACTATTTTCGTCCCTTCTTAGATCCCGTGTGGACCGCCCGCTCTACCGTGGACCCCTTTCGACTGTTCCGCCCCCGCAGATCTCATGTCCGACACGAATCATCGATTCGAGACAAATTGGAACGGATCCGGCGAATTTTCAATACCATCGCTAGCTGTTCGCACAGTGACTCGTACAGGGGAACATGTCGTTGGTCCGATCGATTCAGTGGATACAGTAAAATCCCCATTATCTGTCACCACATCGTCGCAATTAAATCTGATTATAAGAATGCTTTGGGTATTGTCGGTGTAACGATCAGTAGAATTGCGGTACCCGATCTTCTCCCTTTCCCAAGGGTCGTAAACTTCGGTTAATTGGCCTTAACTATTTCGCAGCTCGGAGGAAGTTCGTAGGTGTATCTATCTTCCAACGCCCTTTAGATTACTCCCACTTCGGGAACTTGCTCCGCGATGAAGGGGCAGGTGGATGCTCCCAAATCCCGAGTAACTCGCTTCGCGGTTCAATGAGTCGCAGTAGCTTTAATTAGTAGCAGTTAATTAGTGTACTTGGATCATATAGTTCGTACAATTGAATCGCCTTGGATCCTCTTAGGAACTATTAAGTTTCACGCAACTCTGTCTTCGCGTCTGGCTCGCCTCACAGCCGACGCGTCGACATTTTTGGTGTTTTATAGAACAATGTAGGGTATCATTACCACTTCCTCCGTTCGCTCTTTTACACGCACCCTCGTTACATTCCCAGCTCAAGTGTTTTATAGATATTTTCATCGAGGTCTCGTCCAGCCTTCGGGTGATCCCTATTGTTTTCTACACTCAGCGCTGGAAAATGTTAAAAGTCTCAAAACCACGAACGCTTCGGACCAAATTCCCCTACTGGACGATAAGAGCTTTGAGGGCAAGCAAAGCGGAGTACCGAGCGTAATTTTAGCCATTTAGAAATAGCAGCTTATTCGAAAGTGTACCAACCACTCGCGTAACCTTTTCGCGTTTCCTTTTTACCTGCCTTCCGGCGAGAATCCGCCAGCGCCAGGGAAAGGAGAAAATGGAGGTGTATTTTTAATGGCCGGGCAGGAAGTCTCGAGCCCGTAATTGTGGCCGCGTCGAGGAACGGCGGGCCTGGAAATTGCGGCGAATTTGTAAAACGTTTCGCGAATTGTCATTCAGCGGATGGCTATTTATACCGAGGGACGCGAAAGTGGTAAATTCTTCCATCCCCAGGCTTTTTCTCCTTTCATTTTCGCATAATATCCTCGCCCGCTTCTCGAGAGGGTTGAGAGTGTGTAGTGCCTATATTTTCAAATGAACTCGGCGAGATATCCGCTCGCCTTATCCGCGATAAGAGCCTCGGGTCTCTCGAATAGGCCGTAGGGACGGAATCCCAGATATGCCTTGCATTTGCCATAAAGTTCTGCCGAGATGTACGGCTGACTCATTCATAAATAGACTGTTCTGGTATCAAAAATAGCGCGAAGCAGAGTTACGTCGCCTGGCGTTTCTAAAATTCGATATGCAGGAACAAAAGGGAAAGGCGAATTTTTCCATCGGCCGAGCTATTTCCGACGCTGATATAGCTACATTATATCTGCCTCGTAGCCATCTCGTATTTAAGTTCGCCGCTGGTAGACAGCTCGCTGCTCGCGCGTCCAACGCGGCACCGAATACATTTACCCTCCAGCAATGACAGCAGAAAACCTACTAATAGCGGCTACTTTAATTAAATCCACTGAGGATACTCCGCGTGATTAGCTGCACGGTAGGTAGTACTTGGATTATACGAGCAAGCAACAATATTCGCGAATACTCTAATCGTTCTAGGCATCCGATCCTTCTCGTTTCTATCTTCTCACGCGAGGCACGCTGTCTTAACACTATTTCTAGAGCTGACAGCGCTGCACATTTCCCAAGTATCTCGTTGGTTCACTTCGACAGATTTTCCGTTTCAACGGTAAGTAACCGTTACCGCAGACCTCGTCAGCCGAGAAGAGATGAGAATTAGATGGAGAATTAAGCTGCTGAGGGACGGGGCGAGTGGAGGGGCGAGTGGAGGGGCGAGTGTGTCGCCGGTGAATCACTCCTTTGAAGGATCCAAGGGTAAGGGTTGCGAAGGGCACTTCGCAACGAGGAAATCCCCGTGCAATCGTGACGAGTGGTCCCCGAGTAGGGGCTTGCTGCTACACGGGGCAGCTGTGTCCGTGAATAAAAAAAGCACGACGGGCACAGGCGTGCTGTGTTGTGGAAACGGGAGCAGCGGCCGCGGAGCCGACGAAATAGGAGCCGCGATAAACGAATGTGGGTTGGCCCTCCGAGACCTTGTCGAGGGGTGGAGGAGGTAGATCGAGAGAGGGACATCGAGGAAGGAGGCTACCTTATCAGAGGCAGCCTGGAAGCTGAAATCCTCGGCCGCGTGGTCGGCGACGAGCCACGAGGCGGCTCCTTATATGGAGGGGGCCGCGCCGGGGAGAGGGCGTCGCGACGCTCGGGTATAAAGTTCCACGACGCCGGCCACGTCCGATCACACCGCCTCAAAAACCTCACCTCCGCGCTCTCTCATGATTGCAGGCTAATCGCTCTTCGGCAACTCCGAACGTGCACTTTTACGCTCGCGTAATTCCACCTCCCCTAAACTTCCAACTCTCGAACAATGTTCGGTAATTTCGCAGCTGGATCGACGTCGGATAATACCGCGATCCGATCAGGCAGCGTTTTAATTCCCCTGCCGGCACGAAATCGGCTACGTGTTCGTTTAATGAAATTGAATCGGTTGTAACGCTAATGCGTTAATTAATTTCGGGCCCAGCGGTGTAAATGGTTAAATGGATTTCTGAATGCCCGGGATATGTGATATTGAATGGCTTGAATCGATTCTGAGTTAGCGAGCTTCCTCAGAAGGGTATAATAATTTGTCATTGGAAATGTATCGTCGCTGATTTTTCTGATTCCTTTTCCATCGATGCAGCCTGACTAGCTGTGAATAAACATCTTCCTCAGCATCGATATTCTGTAATTTTAGAAAACGAATACAGGGATATAAATCACCAGGGGGATTTTGGCACCGGCCACGATTTATGCAATGCTAAAAAAAAATAAGTAAATTTTTCTGCACGACATCGGCGACGCGAAACTTGGGGGTCATGTATCAAGAGGCTTCGGATATAGGATAGGGGAATGAAAGAGCTAAAAATATTAAGCTCGTAAGAATCAATAATTCCATTCGACTTTAAAAAATTTATTATATCTTAAAATACTAACATTGATAAATAACTACAATATTTATAATAGTCATTTTAAAAAAGCGCCTTTTTCCATTATTCTCACTTCGAGTCAGAAATAAAAATTCAGTAATACACCTACGTTTCATAACACGTAAACAGTTGTGCCTAATGCGCTCGGAGGACACACGAGTAATATGATTCTCGAATATTTGTATTGGATCGAAGTCAAAATGAAAATATTTTATGGGCAAACTTATCAACAATGTACAGGTGCAACGTTATTGATAGGAGCTTTCAACGTGTTTCATTTTACTCGTTATTTGTAGCAAAGTGCGCCCTTTCGTGAACTTCTGTTAATAAGTTAAATTACTTTAATTATGGTGCCTTATAATATTAGGTACAATCGGTTTCTTGAAAGGTCTATCTTTCCCACCAAACCTAAGCTGTCCCGACTCCTTTTTTCCCCCAAAACCACCACCTAAATCATTACAACAAATTATAAATCATATATACAGGTAAAATGTAAAGCTACAATCAACTCAGAATTCTATCAAACTTACCAAGCCTTCTCGGCTTCCAGCCTTTCATGTTACGCCCACACTCGTAGTCAACAAAAATTCTGCACCCCTTTAGAGTCGCATCAACGGAACGTCTAACCGCTCTCCTAGCATCATCCTCGCTTCTCATTTCTACAAACCCGTAACCTTGAGGTAGACCGGTTACAACGTCAACTATGACTTTTACCGACACAACGTCCCCGTACCTACAAAAGAACTGAACTTATTAATGTTTAAAGTGTATATAATTGCGCACAATTGTGCTGAAATTGTCAAAGCACTGGATGTGTACCTCCTTTAAGTCGTATTTAGTAACTTTTGGACCAAATCTAGCCACGTACAGCGTTCTTTCTGGCTTCGATTTCAATGAACGAGGTGGCTCGTACTGCGACTGCATCGCACGGCTAATAGCCTTATCGTGCGGCTCTGTGTCGGTACCATCTATACTGCCAGCTTTAAGAGGATCGTACTCTTTGGCATATGGACTCCAATTCTGTAACGGATCCGTCTAAAATCGAAACAATGAATTTCATTATGACGTGCCTCCACAGAACTCTAGGACAAGGCATAAAAACATAACCTTCGAAATTGAATGAACATATAAGCAAGGGTTGAGTCAATACAAAATTATTACTGTATATTTCAAACTCCTCTCACACATCCACAATATTACTTCTATTTTTCTTACAAATCGTTCTTCGCTTACCATTGTCGGAGAAATGAAAGTTGAATTGGTTCCAGCTAACAATGATTGTCATCGAAATACGATCGCACACTTTTACTAGAATTCTATTTTAAATTAGATATTGTTGACTAACAATTTTTAAAAAACGTAGAAACAGTGGCACGACGTTATCGATACGATTTAAGTCGAAAACACAGGCAAACCGACTTCGCGTTACACGATGCTGCCATCTTCAGACAGTATTGCGAATGCAATTTGAACAGCGAGCACGAAGTTTCGTGACCAACCCGTCCCACCTACAAAGCAGAAAGAATTCGTAGCTTTAGTATCAGAAAGGCGCACGAATTGAAAATGTAACAGATCCAATTGACGATATGAAATAACACTCGCCGTCCTTTTTTTAAAGTGTTGTAAAAGAAATAATCGTATCCGGCGGGATTTTATTTTTACGAGAGATCGTGCCGACAGATTTATGCGCACGTGTGACATAACGTAAAAATAATATGACCTGCTGCATGTTCGCGTGAGCCGCGCTACTATTATTAAACCACGGAGTGGTGTTTGCATATTCTAAATAAAAATTCTAAATATCAGATTTGATCAGCAGTTCCCAGCAAGCTGTTCTTTTCTGTTATAATAAACAGCGGGAGATCTTATTTTCTCGCGTGCATAGGTTAGGGAATGTGGCGGGGAATTATTATTTCGACCAACTTTGGAATCTAGCTGCAGTTGGGCCACTACGCGTCCTTGCCTAGATAGAAGAGGAACGGACGCGGTTAGAAACGAGAGAAGTCAGACAACAGGTGGAACTATAGCTATTAATATAATACACAACATCGCGCGGTTTCGTGCTCTGCACGACACTGTAGAAGACTTTATTTAAAGGCACGACTGGCGCGTTACATGCGCGTATTTACATAATACGAATTCCTATCGCGCGGGAGGCCCGTAAATCCACGATACCGCGCCGCTTCAAGAATCTCGGATCTGAGCGCGTATATTTCGCCAACGATGGCGTCAATGTCGACCTTTCAGCATTTATTGGCGTCGGATAGCTGAAGACGAATGCGTTGCCTCTGCGCGTATCAGGAATGTTGGGTTGTAAATTGGCCACGGGCGCAGATGCGATTGTTCGGGCAAAAAACACAGAAAGGAAGGGGAGCAGTGTTCGTTTGGAGTTTTAATACTTCTAAAGCTATGCATTAAAAATCTGAAGAGATTCAGCTTGATCGGCGAATAAATGGAGGCTGTCGGAGAAATTATTAAAATTACATTTATTTACAAAATTGTTTCATATATGCTCCTTTACACACCGCGATTTATTTATTCCATCAACCTCGCGTTTACGGAGATATATATTTCGAATTATCGTATTTTCCGAGCGCCACGTAACACGTAACGTAATCGCGCGCTGCCAGAGCGCGCCATCGTTATTTATATTTTTCATACGTCGGATAATGGAGACTATAAAGTACAAATTTGGTTAATCGAGCGTAACTAGAAGAAGTATCGTCTGCGAAGTATTTCTCAGAGTAAATATGAAAAATATAGAGATTATCAGCGCGGGGTAACGATTTATAACATAGCTCGATGCATTTCTCTTCAATCACGTCAATGTAGCAATAGCTAATTACATTATATATCTAACTATGCAAATCATTCTACAGTGAATTCATGCTAAACTCTAGTTTTTACTTCTCTAACATCACGCTGTGTCTAAGTACTCATTATTATTAAAGAATTTCCAATGGAAGTTTACATCGGCATAGTCTCAGGCCTCGTCAGTGCCAATTTCGTAATACTGTTGCGTATAATCGTATACATGAGCCGAGGCACTGCATTCGCGCCTCGACGTTTATAACTCGGAACACTTTGGATTGTAAATTTCGTCTGATTGAAAGAGGAATATCAGGGAAACCTTTCAGGTATGCGCGTTTCAATTATCGCGTCGTAGCGAAAGAAGGTAGTTCTTCGAATGTTCACTGTACCGTCGCGTTATTTTTTACATTAGTATACCTACTCGTCACGCGTCTAGCCTGGGTGTTAACTTACTAGCTGAGGATAGAGTATCAAACTAATTCTAAATCCAGATGGGCGCCCATTCGCTTTAACGCCAGTATGGTGTTAACCGCTTTAACCCATCTCTTCTTGATGACATAACGTTTTAATCGAACTTTACAGATCGGGTTATCCAGAGCCACCTCCAGCCAGCGGTGCTCCAAGAGTTGGCCCGCGGTTGGTCTGTTCCTGGAGCAGAATAACGGGTGAGACTTCTAAGCGCCTTTAACTAATATCGCTTTTAAACAAGATGGATCATTTCACTGTTAAATATTTAACAGAAGATTCCTTTGTACACGTGCTTTGAATCCTTGCTGTATATTAGATGTGAAGACATGCAGGCGATCGTTATCTTTAATGTCGGAAGGAAAAGATCTGTTTATGAATATAATTAGTCAGAGCACTACTCTAAAAATCGTAAGATCTTGACACAGCCATTGAGTCAATTGAGTGTCCTCCAGCAAATATATTTCTAACTTGTGACGCGATAGGGGCTTTTCAGATCACCACGGTGATCTATAATTGTAGAGTCATTGAGGACCATTTTAACTACCTTTGCTACATAGTAACGCTACACATGCTGATGACGCGAATTAGCCGCAAGCTGTACGAAACATCCATAGGGAAATTATCTTTGTGGCTGCGGGTGCGCGTGAAATGAAATAGTCCACAGGTTTTGCTTTCATGTTCTTTTGTATTAAATATATAGTATAAATAAGACAATAAAACAGGGATATATGCGCGGACGTGTGAACGCGACGATATCAGGATCTAATGAAAGGATTGCTCCACACGCATCTGTAGCATAACTTATCGTCTGAATGAGACATTTAAAGTATACGCATGCAGCTTTATTATACAGAATAAATACAAGTATAATCTCCGATATACCGCGCTCGAACTTCTAATAAAATCAGTTGCTTGATATGCTCCTCCCTATGCTGCCACCGAACCCCGCAAACTGCTGCTTAACCGTGTCTGTTCTGTCTCATATTAAACTCGTAATAAAGTGCCGCCAGAATTTGAAGAGGAAAGCACTCCGCAGGTACAACTCAATTTTAACAGAGAAACGAAAGTACCCTTCGAACTAAATCCATCGAGTTCCATGCCAAAATGAGCTTAAAACACAAATACATAAACTCACACGAGGATCGTTTGAATTTCGCCGCGTATCCTTCAGTTTCATAACCGGGAGCAACTTCGTTATGTACAAGTGGCGAGCAAAGAACGCTGCATATCAAACAATCCAACACTATCGTCATCGTCGATCACGCTTCCCCACGTTGCCCTGAGAACATGCCGACGGCGACCCAGCATCCACTGTCACGGAACAATGGCGAACAAGCCCGACGTAGTCCCTCGAGTCCGAAACGAGAACGATCTCAACGATGTATCGAGTTCGGCTCGGTCGAGTCCGCGGTGGGCGAGGTCGGTTTCTGTTGTTTCGATTGGAAGTACTCGGCCAAAGAGTTCATCGTCTTCCTGCCGATGGACTCCTCTCCGCCCCAGTCGACGCTGACGGACTTGCGCCCGACGCCCGACGGTCTGGTGGCAACTTCGTCCCATTCCTCCAGCAGATGAAGCAGCAGATCCTTCGTGCTGGTCGGCTCGTCCAGGTTCAAGCTTTTGTGCAGATTACGGAGGCCCGAGATCCGCGGCACGTCCCGACTGGTCTCCCCGAACACGCGTTTCATACGTGGACGCCTCCAAGGCGGCGTCAGGTCCATCTCGCAATCGACTATGCCAGGTATCCGAGGCAGCTCGTTGCTCGCCGAGGAGCGATCCGTCTGCTCCAAGGATCCCGCTGCAACTAAGCTCTTACTATCCTCCTGACACGCCCTATCATCCCGCTGCCTCGCGGGCCTGCTCCCATCCACATTCTGCCTGGCCTTCTTCAACGAAGCGAACACGTTGTCGTTACTCGTCTCCGTATACTTGTCGAAACTACGGCTACTGTGAAAGGTCGTACCATTCAGCTTCCTGTGTCGCGCAATGCTCGACAGTTTCTCGGCGATCTCGTTGCACTCGGCGTTCTCCCCAGTCGCCAGACCGTTGCTCCTCGAGTGCACGCCGTTTCGATTGCTCTTACCCTTCTCCCCAAACGGCTCCGTTCTTCTGCTCGGTACACTGTCCGCGGAGCCGGTGTCCTCCTCGCTGGACTTGACGCACGTGCCCATGGCAATGGCGCGCAGGTGCTCGGACAGCTTGATTATCTCCTCGGCTAGGACGATCTGGTTGGCTTGGTCGCACCTGGTCTTATCCGTAGTGACGCCTTCCGAAGCTCGCCTCTCGAAGCTCAGGCCGAAGCTCGGGACTTTTAAGAAGCCCTGGCTGTCCTGCGACGGACTGCCAGCCGTCTCCGAGGAGCTGCTGCAGATGCTGGCGCAGGGTGACGGGCTCTGCCCCATCAACGACACCGCGTCGTCGTGATCGAAGGTCGAGTGGCGACGCGAGAAGCTCCGCTGGGGGATATCGATCAGGTAGGGACTGTCCGGGTGCTCTCGCCAGCGTTCCACGAACAGCCTCAAATTGTCCTTGGCCACGTCCAGCTCCTCCGCCCTGGTGTCCCGCACCTGGGAGATCGTGGGGATTTCTACCACCGTTTGCTCGACCTGCTGCTTGGCTGACTTTCTCGCCAGCCAACGGTGCTCCCTGCTCTGAGTCGCTGACATACGTTTTCTGAAAGATTCGACAGCTCCTTCGTGAAGGTGACCCCGGCTCGAGTTCGTGTGTTCTCTTTTCCCTTTCTCTCTCTCTCCCCCCGTTTTTTTTTTTTTTTTTTTCTAGCTCCTCTCGCGATCTTCTTACAGAGGCGCGTACAGGGTGTTCCGAGGGGTTTGGCTAATTGTAAGGCTTTGGGCGTGAGCTCTATTTATGGAAACGAAAATGAAGGGACACGTGAGCGTAATCAACCGAAGTGCTCGAAGTGTCCTGTATGAAGTTTTGACGCAGACGTGTCTTGAGCGTTGTTGGATGGTAACAACGTGGCTACATACGTTAATTGCAGCTGATTGTTGAGTTATGTATGAAAATGTATTCTAAGCTCGTCCCCATTGACGCTAACGATTTCTTTCTCGAACACCCTTCTTCGTGTCTGCAAAGGCAAGGGCATTGTTTCGATCGATCGCGATGTAGGGAACACCCTGTACTTGTTCAGCAACGGGAGCAAATAGCGAGCGAATGGGGAGATGGGATAGCTGCGCGTGGAGCGTACGATCGACGGATCGGAGCTCGAATCGATCTATGCAAGCCAGACGCGCGTCTCAAGTGCTAGGGAAATTCAAGGACGGATCGCCTCCTTCGTCATTCGTGTCCCGGGATGCATTCGTTTCGTGGCAGCAGGTCGCCAAACGTGAAAGGACTGTTCGTGAACGCACGTCGAGAGCGGCTCGATTCCCCCTCGGTACGTGAACTGGGCGAAATCGGGCGGGAACGTGACTCCGATTGAGAACACTTTATCCCACCTGTCCACGTGCTTCGAATTTCGTGGTGAAAGGTCACTTGCAATTCGAAACGTTCAATCGGCGATGAAAAGCTGCGAGGATCCGAACGATTCGGTGTCTCTTTTCTGAGATAGCGTTACCTCGAATCAGATTGCCGAGAATGAAGAAAGCATGCTTGGGGTTAATCAGACGCAGAGGGAGAGAGAGAAAGTCGAAGAATCACCGTGGAAGAGGTGGAATGTCAACTGCTCAGATAACTGAACACTATTTCAAGAAAATTCTAGCTTTTAAAATTAGTACCTTTCGGGCTTATTCGCCAATATGTTCATCAACTTAACAATTCTCGGTGCTTAGGGTAAACCAACCAGTAAATGACCGCATACCAGTGAATGATCATTAGGCAAAGAAATGTCAATTATAAATTTAAAAATATTATATGTTTATAAATGGAGTGCAGTTGCACTTTTAATATACCATATTTTTAGTTACGCGTATTAAGCAAACATTAATAAGTACAATTCTTATTAAAAGTATGCGGTCATTTACTGGGTTTCTATACGTTTCGCATTTTATAATCGCTTTTTTTAAATTACGATAAGAATAAGTAATCATTTTTATAGAAATTTCAAGAAAAATAAATTTAAATGCAATCTCAACAGTTGTTTTGTTGTTACACATAAATATGTGTATTCAAGTATTAATCTTAAAGATCCATAAATTCAACGATTCGGGCATTCACTGGTTGGTTTACCCTATTAACAAGCACTTTATCGAGAAACTCCTACTGTTCCTCTTTCTAGTAACAGCGGCAAGTGCGCGAAATAGTCCACGCATCTCTGCGTGCTTGATTCACATTGCTCGCCATAAACAAGGGATTCTACGTCGCTGCCAGACATGTTTATACACTGCGTCCCGTGTCGTTTGACGAAACTCGAGTAACTCAGTGCGTCGGGTTATTTAGTCTGGAAGATGAAACGAGCTGATCGATCCCGAAAGCAAAAGCAAAACGAAAGTTATTGGGACATCGCGTGCAACTTGCGTCGAATATTCTTGGCAACGTGCACCCGTTTATCGGGCAACGTCGTCCTTGTTATTTCGTTATCTGAGCCGTTATATCGTTAGTCTTGTGCAAACCCATCGACGCCCGCGTTCGATTGCTGTCGATCGCCGGGAACGCGTCGTAATTAATGACGCGCGGGGATATTTTTGCACAAGTCCACCTTCCTCCACGTCACCTTTCCTTCGTGTAATCTTAACCGAGAATAACAAGCGCATACGTACTCTTTGTCTTTCACCAGAAGACACCGGATGAAGTCCTTCGCGTCCTCCGATATGTCGGCGAACGCGTCGTGATCGAAGTCGTACTTGGCGATGGTGACGTTCGCCATTGTCTCGATATCCGTGTCGCCCATGAACGGAGACAAGCCGGATAATCTGAAATAATCGGTGGCGGGGATATTAAAATAAGAGCGAGATCCCGGAGGAGAACAGATTTCCAAGCAAGCGTTTCGCAGAGTGAAAGGATAGCCTCGGTCCCTTTTATCCAACACCAATCTATCCAACCCATTGGGGATAATATGTTTTGGATGGGTGGTTAACGTAAGAGTGATTCTTTGAAATAATAGCGTATTCTTAGGTAAATCGAAGGGGAACTCACAGTACGTAACAGATGACGCCTATACTCCACATGTCGGTACCGAAACCAATCTGATCGAAATTTACGACTTCCGGTGCAACGAACTCCGGCGTGCCAAATAGAACTTGCAGCTTCTTCTTCGGGTCATACTCTCTGGCGAGGCCGAAGTCTATAATTTTAATCCTGTTACCCTCCTTCGTCAGGCACAATATATTCTCGGGCTGTAAGCAGAACATTTGATCACTGAGTTTGACCATATAAAATTCAGAAGCACCTCGAACGCCCCCGTATTTATACCGGCTCTTGTATTAATCTGAATTCTCATCCTCCACAGAGACGCGTTGCCTCTAAACATTACAAGATCTCTCTCAGATACTCCACAGCATCTGGTGTAAAATAGCGATCGAAGATCGTAGCCTAGTCAGTAGCGCACTCAGAATTTAATCTGGGGGGAGCCGAGTTGAACGAATAAAAATATTCTTAATGCAAGTCCAATAAAATTCGTTAGGTGATTATAGAGAATTTACTTAGAGAATGAAATCCACGTTTCTTTTCTTTTTACAAAGCTCTTGAATTACTCGAGACGCGGTTACATTAATCTCATTTTCCTTTTCCTTTGGGGGAGTTCCCAATAGGTGCCCCACTGAGTCCAGTAATTGAAAATTGAAGTTGGCGTGCGTGGAAGAGCGCCGATACCTCACCTTTAAATCGAGATGGAGAATGTTCTGCCGATGAATGAATTCCATGCCCTCGCAGGTTTGCCGCATGAAAACGGCGCAACTGCGCTCGGTCAGCATGAAGTCGTCGTCTATCACCCTCTCGAACAGTTCACCGCCTTCGATCCTGGGAACACGAAAATAGCTGTAGCTGGCGTATTCTATCGCCTGGGGATACAGCGCAGTTATGGCATTAGGGGCTTACAATTCCAAGATTACGTATATCTGTCTGCCCGTGTCGATGGCATCGTACAGCTGAATAAGTCGGGGATGCTGAAGCCGCCGCATAATTTCCACCTCCCTCTCCACGGCCCGTCTGTCCTCCTTCTTCGAGGTGTTCACCACCTTCGCGGCGAGCATTAAACCGCTCACTTTCTCCTTACATCGATAAACGGTGCCAAATTTTCCTCTGCAAATAGGAACGATCCCGTTTCACGTGCTTGCACCGTTCGCCTCTGTACACCGGGGCACGGAACACTCTCGATCGTTGGGCAATTGTATCAAATTCAACAACGCCCGAACGAACCAACCAACGACTCGGCCAATTATGGGGACACGGTGCTCGGTGTCGCGAGGATTCCAGCGGAATTCTTCAGTCTATAATTTCCCTCCGTTGCAGCCTTCTACGATGTTTGCTTTCACGCCCAGCGCAAACTTGCACCGAACAGAATTCCGTGACATTTATGAACGCATCAATTGTTACTGGTGCAAGTTAACCGGGGAAGGCGCACCGTTTGATTACAGAGAACATTGTCGTTTCGTTTGACTTTTACGAGCAAGGCGATGGTAACATTTATGTCCGGCATTCTTGATTAGGGGGGTGGAGGGATGAAGCGTGACGGGAAGTAGAGAATCTTGGTTCCCTGTTTCCGATAATTCGGTGGCTAAACGAAAACGGAAACGGGATAGAGCGTAAAAGGACGATGCAAGTGGAAGCAGGAAATGTCACAGATCTCCCGAAATGAATCATGATGCATGCAACACAATTGTGCCCGAGCAACGCGCGTTCCAACGTTGACACAACAAATGCCGCGGCCGCGTCGAATTTATTATGCTTTGTTGTGCCAAGCGTCGCGCACGAGAGTCAAAAACGCCGTCCGAATGCGTGAAATCTTCCTGCGAACGTCACGCTAAAAGGAACACTAGTTAACAACGGAGAACGAGTTTCCTATTTCCTTCACTTCTGCTGCGAGCGACGAATTTTTCTTTTGCATCACGCTCTGACGCGGCAAGGCCAGCGCGTCGTCAGCTTTCGACCTTGACGCCTGGGATCTTTATAGTCCAGAAAAAATTCCGAGTAACGGCAGAACCCCGAAGGAAGTGCCAAGCTACACCCCCTCGAGTTCTCCTGCCCGCTAGAACGCGGTGGTGTAACCTGTGACACGGTTGTCACGGAGCCAAGTTAGTGAGTCAGTGAGTTAGTAGAGCATACCGCGGACAACAGGGTCGGCAGAACGAATTATCAAAATGGAGCATCTGCCAGAGAGAGCATAGCGCCACGGCGAGACTCTTTTCCCACTAATTGAAACGCACGGCTCTAAAAGATTCTAATGACTCGTCCGTTTTCTCAGACATCGATGTCTCATAGACGCTGCAAGTAGCTTCAATTTCGAACACCCGACGTTTCTAACGCACCCACAGAATTTAATGCTCGAAATACAAGCTTCTAAACAAGTACAATTATACGAGAAGAATTGCAACGCTTGGCATAACTCCGTAAATTGAAACCATTCACCATTAACCCACTAATTGACTAACTGCGTATAGGCGCCACTAGTATCTACATAATAGACCAATTAGAAAGAGATAAATTTCTATTGTGTGGAGAAAATTCATTAAAGTCTCGAGTGATACAGAACTTCGACACAAAATCTTGTCTTATAATGAGGAATAAAGGGAATTTGTCGATGAACAGAAATCAATAATAGAATGATGATTTTAATGGAAACGGCGATCTATTCTCTGGCCAGGGGTGCGAGGCGCGATTCAGCCAGTAGTGCGTGTCGACGCTCGATCGAACCGCGTGTCAAGTGCGTCGAGACGTTCGGCGTTCGAGCGACGTAGGTACGTCGGCTCGACGCGTGGACGTCAGTCGCCGCGAAAAATGCATTATTTATAGCCGAGCGGAGACCTTGATTACACGACGAGGACTCGTGCAACGCCGTGGCTGCATTCCGACGTTATCAACAGTTCTGCGTCGGATTGGTAGGTATTCGGATTTCCGAGCCTCCGATTTCTATCAGACCCGTGACTGTTCATTTGAGGACCTTGCAGCAAGGCGAGTGCAACTCCATCTTTACCGAGTAAATTAGAAAAAGCTGTTTATAAAATTACTGCTTTCACTTAAAAAAAGAACAGTAATTGAAAAATATATGTTTTCACATAATTGTTTTGGCGAATTTTTTAAACCCGCAGCTGCTCAAGACAAAAATATTGTACGAAACAGTAATGGGTGCAGGTTAAAAATTTGCAATAAGCGTGCACCAAACGACGTAGATTTTTTTTACGTACATTACACGCCATAAGTTAAAAACTGTCAAAAATGTTGCTGCACCCCTCTTGTTGCAAGATTCTCCTTTCCTGTCTGACCCAAAAAAAGCCATCCTCCTATTTCATTTCTATCGCGTCTCCTATCGAAGCAGGAAAGTCGTTAATCACGCGTATAATGTAAAAGCTATGTAAAACTTGGCAGAACAGCGTACTTCATCATCGACGTGTCTTCGATCGTCTCATCGGAAGCTCCTCTCCACGGGTCTCCGTTTCTGCACGCGACTCGCGTGGAATCGCAAAGTCACGATGGAGAGCAGCCAAATGAATAACGCGATTGGCGAACGAATGGAGGCGATTCGAGATAATTGGAAAGCATGATTCACGGATATTACGGGGAAGGGGTGCGCGAGCGTATTGGGAAGGATGAATGATTCTGGATCGTGGACGTTTCTGACGAGAGTGTAGTAAAATAGCACGTTCCGCGAGATAGAGAATCGTCAATGATTCATAATTGGAGGCGCTTCCTCGAGAATGCGGATTCCCGAGTAGAACGACCGTCATTCTTCCGGTGGGCGATACGATGCGCCGCGTATGGCCTTTCTTAATTAATCTCTCTTAAGCGGAGCTGATCGATCATTTTTCTAGAAGCGGGGCATTGATATTGAAAGAAGATCGAGCGTCTCGTTCGGGTCGAGGGTGGCCATTGAGAATCGATGGTTCACTAATAGTTCGTCATTGACATTCAGATCTTACCTTTGGCATCAGTCCATTCGTCAATACATTCGCCCGTGATACGCGATCCGTATCGTGCCTCGGCAATTCGGTCCTCGATTAAAAATAAAAAAACTCTACCCTTCGAATCGCACGATCCTGAAATGTAATTGTGCGAGCTGTGCTAATGCCTGGCCCGCGGCGTCTAGCGCGAGGAATTTCGACGGTTTGTTTGTTAAGTTTACCGGCAGCTGCGTTGCACGAGGAAGATCATTCAAGTTCGGGTCTCATTCATAATGGCAGGCGCGCATAGTAACCGAGAGATTACGATGTACACAAGACAGGAATACTACGCTGGCCGGAAGGAATAAACACGTCGAGGTTTCAAAATTCCTTTCCACTTCCTCCCTTCCTCGATCTTCGTCTAATACTCTGTCACTAACACCACCGTTCGTCTAGCTCTCTGACTTTGCTCGGTACCACGCTACGCGCCCGGTACTACATGACGTAAACAAAGGATCTCATCTGCGTTCGATTTCTCGAATTACACGTTCAATATTACGGGTTTGTTAATTCAAGCGCTGCTGTTTCGAAGCAACGATCGCCCGCTCCCGCGTACATTCCCCGCCGCCCGGGGGGTTGTATTAGAATTTCATGGCAGCTTGTTTAATCGTTGCGCAATGCTCGCACGCATATCATGTCAAATTCAGAAACAGCATGGCCAATGCCTGCGGCCAGCCGCGATATTTGGGACGATCGTGCGCGAACCACGGTTCGGTGCTTCTACGGACACGATTGTCAGTCCCAGGATGCCACCGGACGCGAATAGCTCGGCGTTATTCCATAGCGAGGGTGCAACGCGATCGCCGAACATCTTGCCAATCGATCGCGGATCGGCGAACGATCGAGCGCGTCCTTGGCACGAAATCTTTGTCGAGTTGTTTGTCAACAATAATAAGCCTGACACTCACCGTCCGATCTCCGATTGGATGTCGTAATTATCCTTGAATTCCACGCCACGGCGTATCGTCACGTCCCGATAGGGAAAGCTGGGCTCGATCTCTGGAAAACACGGGGAAGTTTGCAATAAGAGGAATGTCCATAGCCGCCCCGCGGCACGTGTGCTGCGCGGAGAGCTCCGTCGCGGGGACCGGAAGCTGATCGCGCAGAAATTCGACGCGGTTTCGTTAACCAGCGGACAATTTCCGGCACCGTCCGCGTTTCTCGCGGCATTCGGCGGCGAGAATCGCCGTTCTGCGCTGAATTTAAACGCGAAATCAAACGCCCCGTTAATCGTCTATTTTTTGATGATCCTGTGTTACGAGGGAACCTCGCCAACTCGTTCAATTCTGACATTCAGGAAGCTGAGCACGGTTGTACCGAATTCTGTCGCGTGTAAATTTAGCGATTTTTGTCTTTCGAGCGGGAATTGGCTTTAATATCCGAACCGGCAACGCGCGGCTATAGGGTTCGCTCGTATAGCTCTGAGGCGCAATAGCAACAGGAACGCCAACAAATTGTTGGACGATTGAGAGAGGCGAAGGGGGATTACTTTTATTAGCCTCGGCTGAAAGCATTCCTCTGTGTCGGAAGGGAAGCCGCTCGATCATCTATTCAGAGATGAAGCTTGCCACGTTTCGCCGCGGGGCCCTTCGTCATCGCGACGGAACTCGTCGTTTCGCGCCGACCGCGACCTCATTTCACCCTTGCTGCACGAGACAGCTGGCGGAGCGGCACTCTCCGCTCGAAACGACGAGACGGAAAGCTTCTCGCGGTTCATTGAAACTGTACGTCGGATCGGTAAACAAGAAACGTCGCTCCTCCCCGCCGTCCCAAATTCCAGCGGGCCACTGCATTTATTTAAAGAAAAATCGCGATCCAACCACTGCACCGTGCCACTCCCCCGCGTCGAGAATTCAATCACCAGGCGCGGCCACGTTCTCAGTGACTTCCCGTGCTCGGACGCGATCGCGGAACCAAAATGCCCTTCCGGTACCTCGATGTCCCCGTAATTTATCGATCTACGATCTACGACCACCGTTCCACCAGTTGCCACGCGTGCTGGGCGCACACTCGAGCTGGCGTTTCGATGAATTCTCAGAGATATATGGTCTCCCTTACCGCCCACCGGGTCGGTCTCGTCGACGCGTATCATCCTGTCCCTTTGCTTTTCTCTACCCTCCCCCGTGCACGCCGAAGAAGGGGGACGAAGCTGCGCGTTCCCTCGGTGCTAGTCGGGCGTCCGTTGCACGCGTCCGACGATCACGATGGTCCGCTCGCAGGCCGCGCTCCGATCCGATGCACCCTACAGGCAATTATTGACTATCGCGCTCGTGGCTGTCGAGCGTCGTGGGTCCCGGTGGCCACCGTCCGCGGCGGCTGCCTCTTCTTCTCGGCTCGGACGGATTTAGATTTTCGGCGGACGCCGCGGATTCTGCCTGGCGGGTCACGTGGCCAGTGGCGTTCCTCGACGCCCTCCTGCTACCGCGCTTCGCGGCCAACCACCTTCGATCGACCTCACCTCCTCTGCCGCGACGATGCTCGGACACCAACGGTCGCGGCCTCGATATCGACTGTGGATCGGCGATCAACGGGGACTACCGTCGACGGCCCCGATCCCCGTCGACCTGCAGGACCACGCGACCCGTCGACAGCGCGGTTGAGAACCACGTGGCCGCCGCCAGCGTCCCGACGATCGAGGTTTTACGGTGAACCAGTTTTAACGTTCGCCGGCGCCGATCATCGCGGGGCCACTCGCGCTAGACCTTCTGGAACTCGATGGTGTTTCGTCTACGAGTCGATCGCCATTCGGTTTGGTATTTCTAGGTACTATTGTTTGTCTTGCAAGGAGCAACGAAGCGACGTTATTCGTTCAGTTCATTGCGCATTGGCTGCACTTGGGACGGGTTGTCTTAAATAAGAAAGTAGGAGATGTATGCAGGATACAAAACAAGTTTCTATGATGCATCGTCAATTAAATGGTTCGAGGAGCTTTCGACGATTTTTACAGGATTTCGAATTGTATCGGCACTTAATTATTATTATTTTTTATGGCACGGGTAGATTGTCCCTTAGTTTTCAATGATAAAAAATGAAGAAAATGGAAAGAATCAGATTACATATAAACTAAAATTAACTTGGAGCAACGTATGACAAGAAGGAAAGAATAAATGCTTCTTTAGAGAGAGAATTGAATGCAAAGTCTCTGTGCGTTTAGTGGAAGTGAACTCGTACGGTTGCTGAACAGACGGTCTGTGTAGCTTTCGCCTGTTTCTACTTGTTGCCTGTATGCAGCACGTTTCTACTTTACCATTGCGGAGAATTCATTTCTCACATTATTTTCGATACGGATTTCTTTTACGATTCTGAATGTCTAGTTACCGTAACATAGATTCTATCGTGGTTGTGTATCAGTCTCGCTACTTCCACTCCAATTTCTCCGTCAATGATAGAAACCGCATTTCATCTCGGTTAGGCTTGCTACGCTTATGTGCATCACAATAGTTCATCGTTGGCACAAAGCTGTCCCTTGCGATATTTAGAATCGAAATCTTGTTTGGCCGCGCAATTTTCGACCATAGTGTTCGATACCTCACGTGCGCGCTGAAAGGCTAGTAACGGCGTTTATATTTAATTTCAAGTCCCCACCGTCTATGTCCGCTAAACTTTTGGCAGCGTTTTGGCAATTTGTTTAACCGTCGCATGCCTTCTGCATTCATTCGCGAGTCTCTCGACCGCGGAACCCAAACACACATCGATACAGAAAATTTAATCTGCGCTACCTAATAATTTTCTTTCCTTGTCCCTTTTTTTCATTTACCGCAACGCGATGAAAACTTCCTAATTTCCTTCTGTTACGTTATCTCCTTCGTTCTTTTACAATAAATTATCTTTCAGTATAAAGATTAGTGAGATTACGAATAACAAAGCGTAAATTTTTAAAAAATATCGATTTTCTGAAACACCTGCGTGGTATCGATGTAGACACGAAGCATGTATAGTCTCTGACGTTATTTGTGTCAATTTGTGTTACATGCATTGTAGACGGAGGAGCATGGAGGAGCACGACGCCAGTGAGAAACATAACCTGAGAATTGCGATTTCGAGTAGTTCGTTGAAATGTTTCCGTGAGTTAAAGTGCCATCAAATTTGCGAAAATGGCAGGCAGTATGAGGCAGCTGGAGGAACGACAGCTTCCAGCTGAAGTAACAAGAATGCAGTGGTCACCGAAAATGGACCTTTTAGCGATACTTAATGTGAAAGGTTAGAATTTTACACCAGCTCATATACTTGGATTATTTGATCTTTTTCACCCCCGACGCGTTATTTCCTTTATTTACGTTTTCGGAAAGCGCTTAGAACGTATCAATTATTTACCAATTGAAATCGAGAGTTCGAGCGTTACCAGAAGCTAATGTATCAGAATGACAGTGTTACTTGCGTTGAAACTGTTGCAGGAGAAGTTACGCTTCACAGATTAACCTGGCAAAGGGTATGGTTATTAAGTCCTCCAGAGGAATCCGACACTTTAGTGAACCTAGCCTGGAGACCGGACGGGAAGCTTCTGGCTATCTGTTACGAAATGCTCGGATTGGTGTGTCTTGTAGATATAGAGAATAAGAACGTGATTCATAAAACGATACTCAACTTGCATAGCGAAATTACGTGCATGACGTGGTTGCCATTGACGAATTTAGAGAATGACAATTCGAGTAACAAAACGAGCATGCTACCGATGGGCGAATATCTTCCGTCGTTGCCCAGTCTAAACAGAAGTTTTGGTCAGGAACCTGAGCACAAGGAGTTCCTATCTCAAACTTTAGATATACTTTTCGTACGTTTCTCTATAATTTGTATATATAGAGTAAATTGGAATTGGAGATAAATTATGGTTATTATAAATGGTTGTATTGTTCCCAGTTTGGTTTAGAGGACGGAAACGTCGCAATGTATGTGTTCGGAATGTTCTACTGTGGCACCATTTCGATCGGGCATGGTCGAATATTAGAAATTAGCGGCGGGTTTGGTAAACCAATGTGGATCACATGGAAAGACAGTGGTGGCATTAAAGCAAACAGGTTGTGGTGCCCGTTGCTGGAGCAAAACACTGCATTTTTAAAGGTTCGTTGCATATTAAAGATCGTAACATTGCCTTTAGCTAGGATAAAATCTCTATAAAGCTTTTATTTCAATCTGAGGTAGCGCAAGCTCAAGCTAATATAGAGTACTTGATGGATTATCTTTCGCGCACATTGATGGCAATCTCCGAAGCATGGGAAACAATTTTGCTGGAAATGGACGAGAAGCTCGAAAGATACGCGGAAACAAATCCACCTGGCGGAGTCGCCGCAGATTTCCTGGAACTGTTAATGATCGGCATACCGACTCAAAACTTGGAGAATTTTCTGTTGAGAGATTTGACTGAGAAGGGGTTGAAGAAATTGGGGCACAGTATCGAGATGTGCTACAGTAATATACAGGTACGTCCTATACAGGCTTTCTTTTAG
The DNA here is from genome assembly GCA_929108735.1 of Andrena dorsata. Taxonomy (NCBI): domain Eukaryota; kingdom Metazoa; phylum Arthropoda; class Insecta; order Hymenoptera; family Andrenidae; genus Andrena; species Andrena dorsata. The sequence continues at coordinate 74,825,384 of OV815488.1, read as the reverse complement.
AAAATCATAAACTACGGTAATAATGTGTTGTCGTTTTATAGAAATTGGTACTAAAAAATTTAACTAGTGTTGGGATGGCATTAGTGTATCAGTTGTCTGAAATGAGGGGGATGGTGAGGCTGGGTGGCCCGTACGAGCTGTTAGGGCTCACCGATGAAAGTATCATAACTAATGCTCTTCATGCTTCCGAGGGTTTTCTAGCGAAATCGTCAGAAATCCAACAAGTAATAGATCACAGTATGCGCGATTATAAAGCGTTCTTCAGGTATGTTTTAAAAGCTAAAGACACTGTCAACGATGCCTTATTGTTACGCTCTTTTTATTCAAGGTGGTTGTACGTGGTAATTCTGAGACTAACAGGCGAAAGGATACCGTCCGAAGTCAGTCGCGTTAGCCAACAAGAATTAACATTTATTGCCGAGTTCCTGCGTGGTTTCGATAAAACCGAAACAGGCGTTGGAGGCAGGATGGGAGTGAATTTAGAAAAATTGGGGCAATATTTACGACCTGGCAATCTACAGACATGTTTAACACCCGAGGGAAGCGAGTGGGCGGCCATACTCGACGAGAATCATTGCCTCCGCGATCATCCGCTTATCGTGAAACAGGATCTCAACTTCTCCTTATTGCAATCCCATGCGGAATTAATTATCGCTGTACAGAACGTTTTCGGCGAGGCTTATCAAGGCTTAGTTAATCATTTCACAATATCGAATATTTCGTTGACACCATCCGCGCCATTTACGTCTTCTCAGATCGCGACGAACGATGATGGCTTACTGGTGGCTACGTGTGACGTAGATCACAAAGTGTTGCGAATTTTTAAAGTCGAGTGTTCGTGTACAGAATCTGGCTCGCTCAACTTCAGATCGGGTACGATAGACGTGGATCACAGATCAGGTTTGTCGATTTATTCGGAACACGTAGCAAAGCGGACGATAACTTTTATATTAATAATAACTATCCTTTATTTAACAGAATCTTATTCGAAAGCCTATGTGGATGGTACTGTAATTGATCTGCAGTTTTACTCCCAGGAGTACCTCAGTTTATTGTTACTCAACAAACATACCCACGCATCGTTTCTCATTCAGTTACCATTGGTCCAATCTCGGATTTTCGAACATCAAGATAGGAATGTAATTAGTTTAACCGATCTGTTGGGCAACAGTTGGCCACGTCCTTTTCAAGGCATTAGTGCTAGACGAATAGCAGTTAGTGGTGCGCGGAAAGTAGCTGCTGTTTTAAGTGAAAGCAACAGGAAAATAAGATTGCTGGAGACTGAAGTGGAGCCTGAAGATGAGGAAGACGAAGAGGACGAAGAAGATGGAATTAACGACAGTATGTTGGACACCACGCACGGAGAAATAACAAATAGCCCTCAATGAAGTTACGCAGAAGAAAGACGATCGAGTTGTGACTAATAAAGACGCTGGAAACGTAAGTGACAGATAAAGTAAAAGATGATGTTATTTTATACTTGTTAAAATAATGCAACATTCGATGAAATAATTTAATCATTGTTTATATAATATAAATTATATGTACAGTAACGTATTATGAGTTCTAATCTGCAAGATACAAGTTACGATTACTTTATTAAGTGAGAGATGTCCACTTATCCTTCGCGTCTTAACGGCTAAATTGAAAGTTTGATGCATGCGTCGATAAACGATGTACGATGCCATGTCTTTTCGATGCGATATTTTGTAATCTACTATGTAAAAATTGCTGTGTATAGTAGTTCACAAGATTCTTCATTATTTTTGCATTTGCTTGAATACTCTGGGAAAATCGACATCAAAGGCTTCATTATCGATGCCAGTCTCTTCGATTATCGGTGTAGGCAACGCAGAGCCTCCGCTGATATTTGGCGTATATTTTTCAGGAGAGTTCTCCCTCGACTCTTCTAGATCTGTAATAATTATTTAGTACCAATGAAATGTATTAACGTGATCGTTCGATTCACGTATCAATCAAGAATAAGTAATCCGTAAGAACATACCGAAGAATTTGCGATTTCGTCTCCTTTTTGCTGTGATGATAAAAAGTGCAATCGCTATACCAACAACTATTACCATAACTGCAGCCATTCCTCGTAATAAATTTGTCTACAAAAACAAGTATAATTAATGTAAAAAGAGAAGCATATATCTATTGGTTTAAAATAGTTTTCAACATACTTCGAAATCGTTCTCCCAAACATCTTCCCAATCTTTCTTAACAATTAACTCAACAACGTGAATATTTATAGCAGAATGATCAGATATACCCTTTGAAACACACTTGTAGAAGCCAGATTCGGCTGTTGATACACCCTAACAAAAAAGTATTAGTGAAAAGGAAGAATTCATTACACGTTCGTTTATTTATATTCACATTTATTAGTTACCCTAATGAAAAGTTTTCCAGTTAATACTTCATAATTATACTTGTTTTCATCCATAAGATTCCCAGGTCCAATAATACGTCTGTCATCAGTGAGTTGCCAAAACATAAAACGATGTTCGTCATCACTGCTCAGACATGGAAGTTCAGCTAAATGACCAGCTGGAACTTCTGTCACCGTGATTGCCTCACTAATGATTCCATTGTTTAGCAATAGTAGCGACAAACTAAAGAATCCAAAAAATTTCACGTTCATCTAAAAAATAAGATTGAAACAGTTCAAGAATTATTATTTTAAACATCGACCAAGATTCACAGATATAAACAAATACGAATAAGCATTGAACATCGAGCTTAAGTATTATCTTCACAATATAATTTCTATTTAGATTCACTTCCTATTAATTCAAGCAATTTTTTAATTTGTACGAATTTGGTGGAGTGAAAAATAGATTCTAACAGTTCTACCTGTTGCATATTACTCGTTTCCACTCATCCGAATATAAAGGCGCCACTGTTAAATCGCTGTTATTTCAAATTACATTAACTGTGCGAATATCATAGATTTGCTACTTCTGCACAGTTACGACCGAAGTGTTTAGTCACGCAAAATTGAAATCGTACTGAAACTGTAGAAATACTACGTAACCGTGGCACAGAGAACTGCTACTACCAACTAAGCGAGAGTAAAATGTTTGGTATTGTTAGCACATCCTGCTCTATTATACAACTATTATAATTCTAATCGCATTGATCACCTTTCTGGTATGAATATCAGTACCATAGAACCGGTTTTAAGTGCGGCAGATGGCTGTCACGACAATTATTCTACGCACAATGCAGGCAGAAGGCACTTGTCAATGAACCATATTGCATAATTGCGAAGGTAACTGTATGTGGTCTCTCACTGTTCTCGTGTTATACTTTAATATTTAAATGCACCAATGTAAATTGATAACGTAGCATTAAAATCACTGTTTGTAAATGATGACAGTCTTATGAACTAATGAGAAAAGTTTTGATAATGAAGCTGCCGTACAGTTACTTATTTATATCTTTGTCCTATTCATCCTTGTGCAATAGAGTATTTATAGTATGCTAGACTCGCATCTTGTGACTACCATACCATCTGAAAGTATGCTATATCCTTCTCTTCATTTTAACTATCGAAGAAACAATGATATGTAAGGCAAACCGTAATGTCAAGGTAATATTTAATACATTCTATCCGTTTGTCGTTATGTAATATATACATCTGAGTTAGGAGGCATAACAGAATATCATCGCTCCATTTTGCAATGTATTCCGAGATTACTGGTCACATAATCTTATACTTTTCTACAATTGATGTTATTAAATTGTGAAGATAATACAAAGTACTACTGGTAGTTAGAAACTTTGCATAAATCTCATACCATGGACATAAACATTACACTTATATAGAATATGGTAAATGTTACAAATACTTATTTCAATATTTTTAAATGAATTATAATCTGGCATCAGTACTGGTAATGTTGTATCAGATGGACAAAAACATCAACTGCCAGTGCTGGAAGAAGAATGCAAAACGGCGCCAGGGCAACTTTTGCCGATATGAACCATTGAGGTACTTCCAGTTTCAAGCATATCAAAATTTGGGCACTTAGTTTCAAAAACACAGCTGTCATGTGCCATGCCTAGAAGGAAATTCGATTCAGTTTTCGTGAAGTGTAATTAATATCCAGTTCCATCAACATTTCAGAAGCTTCAAGTTTATATATTACAGTTAATTGAAAATTTTTTATTTACAACTTCCTTTCGAATATCTTGAAAACCAATTTATTAACTATTTCAAGTGAATACATTGTATATTATATATTAGTTATTATATAATACAGTCTATTTTAGACACACATCGGTTCAATATATAAAGTAATGTGATTAATATTATTGGGAAATGAGATACAACAAATTAAAGTATGCCATTTGTCGATAATTTATTAAACATTTTCTTAATCAACAGTTTTATTCTCAAACAGAACAATTTACGAATTATGTGAAACGAAGAATCTTTAATGAAACTTTGAAAATGAATTCTCGATGAAACTGGATATAACGTCGGGAGTTCATCTCTTTCTCTCTATATAGTTGCCCTCGTTTGTTAATCAACTTACGTCCCGGCGTAAGTTACCAACACGTCCGTTTTTGCAATGAGAAACCATATGGAAAACTACATAAACGAGAAGTATATGGTCGTACAGCCACATCGGAATAAAAACTATGAACCAATTCCATTGTATTTTTTGGTCGTGCTTCAAGATTATTAGAATAAGGAAAATTAAGATATTAAACCATGTAAATAGTGCGCGGTGTAAAACTGCCATCGGAACATAAATTCAAACGCGTCGGAAATCACGGGTTTAAACGTGATCGCAGAACTATAGGATCATGTTGCAAATTCGTCGATGTGTTTACATCAAACTGATCAACACTTGATATACCTAACCTCTACCACCGACTAACCTATAAGATATATTAATTTTCAAGATGTCGCTAGTGTCGCTACTTGCTAAAAAAGTACATATGCATAAATAGCATTGCACAACACTGGATGCATATATCTTTTAACATAAGTGCATTGTCCCTTTGCAATCATGCATATGTAAATTTGATTTGTTTCGTCAAATTTTCGTTATATCATATCTATTTTAATTATTGTGTACATCGTTTCAATTTTTTATTTAAATATTTCAATGATTCCTTAAACCATATTTATTCATACGAAAGTTGATACAATCTTATATATTCCTATATAAGATCTCTTGTATATTTCTATAGATCTCTCGTACAAGATTAAGAAAAAATCTACTTTATAGTTTTACCGGTATGTTCATTTAGATATGAACTTATAATTAGCACAACAGGAATGCGTGCATGTAGATTACGCAATACTAAATTTTGCATGTCACTTTTGAGTAATAATCCTGCATTTCTGGAATTTGTGACACAATGCTAAACTATTTATAACATCTGAAGGTCATAGTATTGTAATTTCTCTTTTTTTTTTTGTATACATATAGTCGATCAAGCAAATGTAACTTGGAATGTTTCGTAAAATTGCAAAAAAAGTGTATACATTATCTGTGACCAGTGACCTTGAGATCTGATACATGACTATTTTATCACCCGATAGAAAAATACCGAAGCAAGCTCATTGTAGATACGAGTATAAGACCGTCCAGTCAAGTAACAGATTCTGGACACGGAGTGCTGGTTGAAAAATTTCTGTGTTGCGTTTCGCGTAGCACTTCTGCAAGTTAACATTTTAAGATGCACAATAAGTGTTTGTATTCTTGAATTAACCGTGATAACAGGTGGTTATCGGGTGCTGCGTTCCTGAAACTTAAGAAAGTAGGGTTGTAAATATTACAATAACTATTATGTCGGAACAGACGAACGTAATACCATCGAGCTACTGTCACGTGCGTACATTTTGCATACCAAAGGACCTATTCTTTTAATATAATTCAGTGTTCGATATATTCATGCTCATCTTAGTAAACAGAATCTCAATATATAACTGTTGTGGTCGTGTTGTATATGCGAATAATTTCAAAAGACTTAAGACGTAATCTAAATGAGTATATAGAGTGGGTTTGAAACTAATTTTTAGAATCTCGAAATTCGAATCCGAAACTTTTTAAGGCTCCGAAACTCTCGAAATTGTTTGTTTGCTGATTCTGTTTTGTAAGTGAAATATCTTACCTTGAGAACTGAAGTCAACAAAATTTTTTGCATAAATCTCTATTGACCACAGTTACACAAAATAGAAACAAAAATATAACAATATAAAAATTATTCATTGATTTCATACTTTTCTTATCCGGCTTTCGAGAGTTTCGAGTGGCGAAAAAAGGTGCAAAGTCTGGAATTCTCGAAATTTCGATGTTTCGAGAAGCCCATCCCTAATCACCAATCGAGATAGTCATTTTAATTGGCTCTCTATACTCTACAACACATTCAAAAGAAGTACCTAAAGTAAAGTGAACCAAATTTATTCAACATTAGGTATTTCGGTTCGAATGCTCTTATAAATATGTAAGAGTAACAGGCCATTCATTGAGCATCTATTTAATTGCTTCGGTCAGCGGAAACGTGATTGTTATTAGCCGATGTAATGGAAATGTATTAAACATCGCGAGAGTATCATGTACCAAGTTCTATCTCCCAGATACTAAAAGTGTTTCATAACATGTCTTTCCAACATTACGAGTGATCGAGTTAGTAACAGTATGATCGATTATTTCCTTGTGTACTCTGCAACAATGACGGAAAGGCATGTCGTTCCATACTTCGCGTGAAATGCCTCTGGTCATATAGCTATAAATACGTTGGAATACTAGCCCTGTTCCTAGATCGAGGGAAGTAAAATCTATTTTAAAGGGTAGCGCTCTGTGTCTGAGCCCATGGTAGACGCCGGTGATTTCTCGAGGCGTGCGCGTAAAAATTCCTTCGAAGCCGGCAACGAGTCGAGGACGTTTCCGTAAAGATTTCTCGATTGGGATTGGTGCTCATTCTTCCTAAGATCCTTTCTTTTTTCACATAATCCCCACCTGCTTCTCCATACGGTTACGACCTTAGCCTCGTTCTCGGCATTCTTTCCGCGAAGCTTCTAACCACGTGCGATTTGATTTACGATGCCAAATTTACGGTCGCTGGTAAGTTTGTCTGAATGGGGAAAAGAGGAGCATCTAAACGAATATTTCTTCTTTATTAATCGTCGACATGTAGCATTAGTCGGCCACTTTGACGTATAACCTCCTTGAAACCAGCGTCGCAAACTAAATGCATTATTATTCAACATTAGAAAATGATTTCGTTAAATTCTGGGTGGGTTTAAGCAAAGCGGAATTGTTCTACAAGAGATTACACTAGGATTTGTAAACTGACATGCATCATTGTATTATATTTTTAAAGCACACATTCTGGGGCTTCTAACTTCTATTGTCAGTGGCAATTAAAAGGGAGATTAAATTCTTTTGAGGCTGTTATGTAGAAATCGTTACCATTTTTTACATTTTGCATATGGAAAACCAATCTGTTTAATGTGTAATTAAAAAATCTTATGATTCGTAGCTTTCAAATTCACGCGATAAGGGTGCATAATTTGTAACAGTTACACATTGTATATTTTGGGTTAAAAGTTGAATAAGATAATCATACTACAAACTTTCTGGCTTCGCAAATTCCTTCTGTGATCAATTTGTAATCTTTGCGATTGTTTGCAGGTTTTGCCAGTGTTGGCTGCCGTAGGAACTATAGCTGTAATAGGATTAGCAGTAAAACTTTACAGATCGTGGAGCAGCGAAAAGAAAAAGAAGTCTCCGAGTTTGCTGGTTGACCCAGTTGTTAAATATAGCTTACCATTAATTCAAAAAGACATAATAAGCCACGATACAAGAAAGTTTAGATTTGGTTTGCCAACACCAGATCACATCTTAGGTTTACCGATTGGTCAACATGTACATTTAATAGCAAAAATTGGAGAAGATGTTGTTATACGTTCCTATACGCCTGTTTCTAGCGACGACGACCATGGTTATGTAGATCTCGTTATCAAAGTAAGTAAAAATACAACAGTAGATAACGAACCTGTACTTTAACTTAATTGAAATTTAAACGTTCGCCTCTAGGTATATTTCAAAAGTGTGCATCCAAAATTCCCCGAGGGGGGAAAATTGTCTCAGCATCTAGAAAACATGAAGATTGGAGATAGTATTGATTTCAAGGGACCATCGGGTCGCCTCGTTTATAAGGGCCATGGAAAGTTTTCCATAAAGATTTTAAGGAAAGACCCACCTGTCGATTATGACACCAAGAAGGTACATACATTGATTTACATTTGCAAACGTATTTCACATTTATAGAAATTTAACGTTACTAATTTTTCGCGTTGATCGCAGGTTGTAATGTTAGCTGGTGGTACGGGTATCACACCAATGCTGCAACTAATTCGTGCTATTACAAAAGACGCCACAGATGAAACACAGGTTTCTCTACTCTTCGCCAACCAAACAGAGAAAGATATACTGCTTCGAGATGAGTTAGATGGTATCGCGAAGGACCATCCTGAGAAATTGAAAGTCTGGTACACATTGGATACCAGCGGTGAAAATTGGCCGTACAGCACCGGGCACATAAACGCAGAAATGATAGAAAAACATATGTTCCCACCGTCGTCTGACACGATTGTACTGATGTGTGGTCCACCGCCGATGATCAATTTCGCTTGTAATCCTAATCTTGATAAACTTGGATACGATTCGAAATTACGATTTGCATATTAAAGGCAACAAGTTTCCGTTGCATTGAAACGTAGACTGCATTCGGCTTATTAGTATGTCGTTTCATTCAAGACACTTCACTTTAACTTCCTCACGTATACAACACTTTACCGTTTTATGAACCATCGTGTAGTACTTGTGCGGCGCCACTTTGGAACCTCTCCGAATACATGCAGTAGTAATTTATATGAGAGCATTTAAAGCAGTATTCGATTTAAATATTCGAATTCATTAAAGAAACATTTAACTTGCAATTCGTACTCGAGGTGTCCACAGCAGAATAATTACTCGTTATGACGTAAAGACAGTAATATTTATATTTTATTATTCCATGTTTGCTATAAATACGATTGTTATAAACTTTTGATTAATGTTTTTAATTTTTTTATAAAACATGTTGCCAGTGCAAAGCTTTAGTGAAGAACAGTATACAGGTTAAAGCATTTATTCATGTTAAACCTAACGTATTGTTATAAAAAATGGAGATCGCAAGTTGTTCCGATTGTTTTACAAATCCCTAGCGCACTTCCTGTTCAATTGTTAGTACATATAAGATTTTTTTTATGTATGAAATTACAGCATATATCGCAGTAATCGAAGAGAAATTAGTGTATCGATATCTGTAACTAACAATTAATATTCACGTGTATTAACGAAATGAATGGATGCTGGAGACCAAGTTGCCGATAATATGATTATAATTCGTATCACGAAGAAGCGGTGCAAACAAAAATTAAAGCAATGGAAAAGCGCCCGTTTAATTAACAACGTCCATGGTCCTTGACGCGCTTCCTGGGCGCCGCCCGCAAAATGTCATCCACGCGTAAAATCATTTCTGCCGCTTCCGCGGCGCTAAGCAGGACCTGCCTCTTCACAGCCCAAGACTCGGTTATTCCTAACCGTTCCATGCATCCTGTACGTCCTTGCTCCATATCTATCAGAATAACAGAGACAGAAATAATTTATTACTTACCGTTTGGCATTTTTATGAATTATCGAGGGACATCTATGACTTACCGAGACCCATAGTGCTCGCGCCGGAATTGTGCGCGGCTCTAAGCTCGCTAACCAGCTGAGCGGAATCGTAGCCAGCGTTATCGGCAATTACGGTAGGCAATTGTTGCAAGGCTCGAGCAAACGACTCCATCGCAACCGCTTCTTTTCCAGGAGTGGAAGCTGCTGCTTTCATAACAGCGCAGGCCATCACCATCTCGCTGCATCCGCCACCGTAAACAATTTTCGATTCGCGCACTGTAGCCGACAGTACGCAAAGTGCATCGTGCAGCGATCTCTCCGCTTCGTCGATGATCTGCTGCGTGGCTCCTCTGATTATTACAGTGCACGCTTCACCCAGAGGAACTCCTGAGAATTTCAGCAGGGTATCTTCGCCTATCATCACCTACGGAAATGTATAGACGCTCGAGATCAGTACGCTCCAGCGTGCGTTGAAACGGTATTAAATTCGTGGACATACCTGTTCGATGTGATCACACTTTCCAAGCTTCACCGTTTCTGGACTGTCGAAAGTGCTGACTATTTCTCCGCCGGTAACAAGAGCAAGTCTCTCGATACCTTCGAAGTCGGCGTGCTCGATAGCCATGATGTTAGCATCGGCAAACAGTTGTTCCGGGTAATTATAAATCAGTTGTCTGTTGATAAAGACGTTGCAGCCGTGCTTTATGATCTTGTCCACTTTATCCTGGATTAAATGCAATCGTATTATAATCGTTGATAATTGCAAATTTTACATCTGTTTCTAACAATCTCCGTTACCTTCATCTTCTCTTTTTCCGCTGATTCCAGCTCCGCAATTTTCGCCATTGAATCGACTCGAACTCTAGATCCAAATACCTGAAGACCAACGTACATGTAATTATTATTATCGAATTATCATTACAAATCTACATTTTTATCTTATTTACTTACCTTGATTTTATCTGTATCCATAGGAGTGTTGGCTATAAGTATACGAGCATCAGTTATTTTTTGCGGTTGATGGACTCCAGGTTTTTTATCCAGCAGGAATCCATCATCGAGGAAAGAGTGGGCTAAAGTTCCTCCACGTTTCTTAATTACTTGAATCGCAGACAAATTGCCAGATCCTTTAAGGCGCAGTACAGCGTCCACGGCGAGCTTACTGAAATATTCTTTATGCTGAGACAAAATCTTTGAGCTCAAAGTTGTGCGCGCAATGTTTAATAGATCTTCGTGGAAACGTTCAGGATCCGCAGAATTATCGGTCGCGGCGTTTCTTAAAGCTTCGCGCGCCACATTAGTTGCGCTCCTCCAACCAGAGATTATAGTTTGAGGATGAATCTTTTGATCGATTAATTTCTCCGCTTCTCGTAACAATTCGGCAGCTGTAATTAGAAATAATATGTTCAGGCATTTTTACACTTAATCAATGAATCTTTTTGGTACAAAAGATAACTTCTATCCTAAAGTACGTTAAAGTAAGGGGTGAATTCATAATAATATACGAACCGAGGACAGTTACAGAAGTAGTGCCATCTCCAACTTCGTCGTCTTGCACGCGGGACATATCCACCAGAATTTTAGCAGCAGGGTTATCCACGCCGACGTTTTTCAGAATAGTCGCTCCATCGTTAGTGACCTGAACATCTCCTGCCGTCCGACCGTGAGCCACCAATACCTTGTCCATACCCTTGGGCCCGAGCGTCGACTTGACCAAATCTCCAATGGCTATCGCTCCTACGAACAGGCTGAGCCTGGCAATCTCTGCCTTCTCTTCTTCCGCATCGTTCTTGAGGATTCTGACAGGGTTCAGGGAGACCTGCGTTCATATTTAAATTTCTATAATCAGCGGTACTATTAATCGTAATTAGAACTCGGTGCATATATCAATTTTATTAAAATATGCAAATCATGACGTTAATTGCATTGCATTTTTGTATCAGTTTTCTTAATGAATTATTTCATAGCGCGTTGTGGAATTGAAAGCGCCTGGTCAACGCAGTTATTGGTACGCAAGATAATTCAGTTTCTTCGGGCCGCGAAAACGTAATTTTGGGACGTGATTTTTCTCTCAAAGAGAGTAACATTAAGATCGTGATAGAAAATCTTGCTATTGACACACGTGCGCCATTTGTCACACGTTCATATACGAAACCGGGCAATGGACGCTCGGCTCGTTGTTACTCCGATTTCTCGATTTCGTACGATATTACGGTGATATTAGTCTACGGTACAGAATAAGAAGCGAGAATAACTTAATTACCATTTTGAATCACCGTAAAAACGAGTGATTACAATTGTAGGCGGATAACGTTTCTTCAACTCCACAGGAAAGCACAATTTCAAGAAGTTATCGGTCTACAGATGGCGTTCCCACTTGGAGCTTGAAGCATACACCTTCTGTAACAGTTTCCGCTGTGACTGTCTCTGGGTTGGCTACTGGAAACGATGGCGATCACGTCGAACGAATCAGCGAGTAGCCGAGGATACTTAGGAAGTAGAATGTACCATTGGTGATCGAGTTTCAGAGGAAAACACCGAGAACCTTCTTTTGTAATGTGCACGCGTAGATGGCGCATCATTTCAACGCACGATCCTTACAATCCCGAATTTAATTCCTTTTAAGGTTGCAGGAGGTAGTGCAGATAGAATTGATTAGCGCACACCTGTCTCTTTATTAAAATTCAAATGTATGTATTCGAAAGCATCGGAAAGTTAGAGAGACATAGGGAACATTGCTACGATTATGATAAATTATCTGTTTAAACAGTGTCTCGGAAAATACTGTACAAAGGAAGGATTCTAAACAGAAATCTTGTTCATCGACACCTTCGATATTCGCCATGTTTAACACCTTTCGAATTCTCAAACGGTGATTGACTCTTAAAACTCATTGTTGATAATATTTTCAAATACCTATATCCTTCACTCTCGTATCCGTGAAACGGCAACCTTTATTATCAATTAAGTTCCACCAATTTACTTTCAGGTATATCTACATACAGCATTTCCGATCGAGAGTACTGTTCGTTCAAATTAACACTTCCTCTCGACTAGCGGTACACGGATATCGAGTTACCAGTTACCAGGCGCTAAGCTTGCTCGAAACCGCGCTTCATTATGAAAGTTCGTCAATACCACTATCGCGGCTGGGTGTGTTGCCAGCTATCTAACTCGATTACACGGTTTATTACATCCGTATTTGCATTCTATGGTGACCATTCCTTCATGCAGTGACTTGACTCATCGAGGGACGAAGGTACAGCAGTTATACTTTCAAAAACATGTTTACAGTTCCAGTTAACGTATAATCGCATTGTGAAATATTGATATTCTTCACCACAGAATCGTGGGTGCTCCGAAGGCTGCAGCTGGATACGATAAATCGATAATCCTTTCGGAAATTTAAATTTCGCCGATCAATCTGGACGGACGCGTGCCTGTTCGCGCGCGCGCGCGGACCTTTAAATAACGGTCTGCACCCAGCTGTCCCCCATTTCGTTCGCATCTCCGCGCACAATAGGGGTCGCACAGACCCCTTGACGCTTTTATACGACTGCAGACGTTCCCGCACATATATGCGGCGTCCCGAGACAATAACACGGGACGCCAGTCGTTACAGAATACAAAGACCTGGGATTCTTTCAATAATGAACGGGTGTGCATACCCACACATATTGATTAACGTTCCTTCGTCGTCTCCAAAGGCATCTGCAGCCCCTTCGTTTTCTCGCGCGAAATCAGCCTTGACATTTTGCTAAGGCCCGACGTCTTCGCGTTTCGATCATTTCCTTCCCAGCAATGTCTACGTACAAACACGCTTCTGGCTGTACGGGCGCTGCATATGCAAATCAATGATAGTGGATGTACTCGCTTTCGTTCGACACAGTTTTACGTACAATCTCACTCTCCGCGTGTCGCTTAACTGGCTAAGGCTTCGCTTGCAATCGGTAATAGTAGATTTCCCTAATGAATTCTGTTAGAAGGTTGATCGTGCCAGACGACTTTTCAAGCGCTGCCTTCGCATCCCACGTTCCATGATTCGCGTGCGAGAATCTGTTACCGAGAAAATTCCGACGCGCGTAGTCATCGATCTACGAAATCGCGTTTAAAGGGAAGCCCGAGGGAAGAGCGTGACGCGCAACCTTTGTCCGAGCGACCTGATCGCGACCGCAAACGAGAATCCGCCGATGCAATTTAAATACCTGCCGCGTGTAAGTGTTTAATGATATGTTAACGGGACTAAATAATGAAAGGCATGCCCAGGAACGTTGCAAGCGCTCAAGATTTTAAATACTTGGCAATTGAATATATATTATCCTCAATTATCTGTCACGCGCTCTGTTGATAGTTAGTACAGTTAACTGTTAAGCACGGGTTGCGATTAATGGCTACTATTAGTACTGTTGCAAATTTAATTCCCGCTTTCATCGTTTCCTTTCTACTCTTATATTTGTTCGCGCGTAATTTATGGTGTAGTTTAAACGCCCATATATTTACCATTCGCGTTCCTTAAAGAGAAAAAGGAATTATTGAACGCTGCCTCCGGCCACGTTAGTCGATCGAACTGCATCGGCGATTCATACATGAACGCGGGTTAAAGTGAATCATCCGTGCGCACACAATACACATATGGGCGGAACACTCATCATACCTACTGGAAGCATTTTACGCAGATGTCCCAGAGCGGCGCGTGCCCCTGGATCCGGTGGTGGTGGAAAAATGCCTCTATGGCCCGGTTCCACAGGGGGAACCCGACCCCCACGCGTGTACGTGCACACAGAGACGCGATAGGAAGAACTGGGGTCACACCTGGCTCTCCAAAATAGCATTGGCGTGATTTCGTGACGTCTCTCGTGGTGCATTTAGTATATACTAACAATTCTTCAAGGATATCACTGTGTAACATACTAAACTATTACTCGCAACCGCGCGTTTGTACACACTTTATTAATTACACTGTAAACAGTCGGTATGAAAGCAAAATGAAATAATCAATTGTTTCTTCACTATCAGGTACTAGGTTTTTTAAGGGCACCCGCCGCTCAAAAAATCGAGAAATTTTTCTTTGCATATTTTCATTCAACATCTCGAAAATGTTCAGTTAAAATTTTGGATCGAGATTCCTAACGGTACAGATTTTATAGGCAATTCAGGGGGATCACCAGTGTGACGGCTTTAAATAGGTGTTTTTTGAAGATGGATTGTGAAGCAGGTATAATAGACAGAAATGTGATTTTTCTTTTGAATAATAATACATTTAAAGATCAAAAGAAAGAATCAATTTTTTGTTTAATCGAAACAATTTTTCACGCACTGTCGCCCCGATAAAAAATGCAATTCTTGACCGAATCTAAAAGTTCAAACGGGAATCCACTCGTAATTTTCATACACCCAATTTTTTTACGAAACATTTGCGTGCGAAAAAAGCCATGTTTCGGGGATCCTATCATTTAAATAAACATTTGGCAATCATCGCCCAGTTGTTTCTTAACACTGCCCGAGGGCAGCGCGATAACGAAACACGTGTAATTAAGGAATATCTTTGGTTTTTTGATTTTTGATGATCCTGTCTATAGTTATCGCGGCGCCAGTGCAAGCGTCTTTTTTACAACGAGTTAGCACGCAATACATATCAGAGGCAGGGGTGGGCAAGAATGAAATAAAAAAATTGTTTTATACTCTACATTTGTAGCAGAAGAAAGGTGCAAAAAGTTTTAGACCCATGCATTGTATACTTTTTTCTAGAAAAAAATCATAAAAGTCATCTATGTTATCGCGCGATTTCAGCGGCGGATGCCCTTAAAGGGAAGCAATCAGACGGGCTCGCAGTTTACGCCGTTGCATCTGATCGCCGGGAGAATGCACCTAGTTACGCTTTGGCGGTTACACATGGATCGCACATGCCAGGGGGTAGACGGGGGTACCGCGTACAGTGGTATGCAATATGCACCCCAAGGCACCGGGGAAAGAGAAGGGGAGGAGCTCTGTTTTCATACGAGTTGGCTTACGCGCTCGGGGCGGGGAAGGAGCGCGACTTACGGGGGGAAGTCGGAAGCGACCCGATCCGAGTCAGTCGTTCGCGAGGCACCAATACGTTTACAACGATCGATCCGCAGACGCATGCTGCTCGATCGGTCCGCACATCGATCAGCATACCGCAACTGCGCGCAGTTAAACGCACAGAAACAAAAGTAGCGTACAAATGCGACAGAGAATCAATGAATTTGGGAATTCACTTAACCGAGTGATATCTCATTACAAAAGATCGAGCGCGGGCGCTTTTAAACTTCCAACGTGCTAGCCAGCATACTTGAAATACAGTCCATCCGGAGGGAAAACGGAAGTCCGTTTAAGTGAAGTGTTGGATCGCAGGAAACCGAGGAATGTTTTGATGGGAAGGACGATTGGATCTCCATGGGGGTTGCGTTGGACACCATAAGGTCCTCCGGGCACGCGACCTGTGGGAGGGTCGTTCCGCTCCGCTGAGTTGTGAAACCACCCCAGCGTATTATTCCAAGGTGGATCCTCGTCGCCTGCCATCGGCAGTGAAGCTCCGTAGCTCGGTTCCAACGACTTCGGTGCGCGAACTTGAAGTGCAATCGAACCGAGACGCGTCGAAGGGAACGAACGGAAGATGAGCGCGTTCAAGAGGCATCAGAGCAAAGTGTTCTGGGGCCACATGGCCTCGCAGGATCTAGAGAGAGTGGAGCCTTTCGCGGCGCGCAACGATTTCGCGAAGGTCAGGCAGAATCCTTGCCGCGAGTCAGTGATAGCGGAAGAGGAAGCGGAAGATCGGTCTTCCAGTATCAACGAGAGCGACACGATCGACGATGGAAATATAACGGCGATACGCGTCTGTCCAAGTGAGAATCGCGATCGGGACGGCTTGTATTCCGTCGCGACCACGGTTTCCGACGAAAACGTAATGACTCAAGTGTAAGTAGACTTGACGTTATTTGCCGTGACAAATGCGCCTGCGACATTCAATTTTCTGTTGAATGCATTTGCTTGTCCGTTATAAGCTGTTACTCTTATCGCAGTGACATGGAATGCTACTCACGTATCGCTATCCTAATTACATAGAAATTATCACCACGAAGCTGCGCAAGCTTTCACTTTTGCGCAGATTCGATTGGTGTTCTTCGTTGCACGTGTACCTTGTAATTCGAAGATCGTTATTGTTCTTGGATATTTAATTGCACTTGTGCAAACAAGCGCTGTAGTTTTATGAGGGCGCGAGGCTTTTCTAACAGTTTCTGGAATTGTCCCCAGGGCCACGATGGAAATAAAAGACGATGACAGTGATAAAGTAGACGATGAGAGCAACATCGTTTTGGCGAACAGATCCTGCAGTCCCATGAGCCAAGACCTCCGGAGCCTGGATTCCGGTTTCTCTGATTCCGAACGATCCAACTGCTCCGAGGTGTACGAGAACGAGACACCGAGGCGTCGAAGGAGGCGAAAACGTGCGAAGGATCGGCTGTACGGAGTGCAGCAGAGAATCGGCTCACTTTGGCTGGGAGGCGAAGCTCTTCCGAGCCCTTCGTACACTTCCACGCCCAAGGACTCCAGAATTCTACCGCGGAAAACTGTGCCAAGAACGCGAAGGTAACTTAAACGCAAACGAATTAATTAGAGTAGAGGTTGAATAATTCGGATCGGATGCAATGTAGCGTGGACTGATCTGAAAAGATAATACTAGTCGAAACACGTGGATAATCTTATCTGAGAAATTTAAGGAAAAGAGTCAAATGCCAGAAAAGGAATAGCATTTTACCTCTGAATCTTTTATTTATATTTACAATTTACAAGCGTTTCTCAATCTTATTACTCGTGGCATTGTCTTTTATTAGAAAGTGGTGGTATTTTTTTAGATATTAGAGTTCAGTATTCAATACTTTAATTAATAATGATTCTCAAATTACTATCTCTTATGTGTATTACTTCTGCAAAGAGAATTGTGCTCGTCATTGAATATTACGAAAGTGTTGCAGTGTTAAAGAGAACAGTCTAAAATGGGTGGAGACCAGAGATGGGCAAAAAATGATTTGAAATAAAAATTTGTGTACGAAATTTTTATTTCAAATAATCTCTTGCCCATCTCTGGTGGAAACGTATAATCTACGAGTCGTTGATGTTCTCAGTTAACAGTACTATCCCGTTCACTGCTTTCGTTCCAAAATAATCTTACTTTTATAACGTCGCTAAAGGCATGGAATTAAGGCGTCTCTCAGCGTTCGAAGGCACGATGGCATTATCTCTGAAACTAAGCCGCACCTTGCAACACCTCGATAAGGTGTAAAGCATGTATGTTTTAAGAACATGAATCGTCATGATAATGTCCCCGTGCTGAGCCAAGCGATAGGAATGCAGCACGTAAAGCACTTCCCATGCCCCCATGCTTATAGTCCTCTTGGTGTTTCGTAAACACTCCGTACACCCCTGTGGGGCGGTTGCGCGATAGGTGAGCACGTAGACGGGTCGTCATTCTCCAGGTGCACTGGAAGTAGCACAATTCATCGCTGAGAATATTAAACACACGTTAGCATTTATATCGCAATCAAACAAATTCGCGCTCTAAGAAATTATATTCTCGTAGAGCTCCATAATTTTATTATATTTTTCTTTTTTATTATTTCCTACAGGCACAATATATAAATGTTTAAATAAGTGAAGGAAAAGAAGAGGGCTATTTTTTTTAGAGTAAATATACGTGAATCTTTAATTTTTTATTGGAACGTTGGAGCCCGGACAGTTTTTAGATTTAGATCAAGTTTGCTCAACTTCTGCAATCAACTCTTTGCGGCTTATGCGTTATTATATGTAAATCGCGCTATTGATATTCAGGAAAGTCGATAGAGAAATCATTACACGCGACGCGTTCTCCAATCACGGTATCGATATTCCTTATAAGCTCGTACGGAGACTAGACAACGCGAATGGAACGTGCAGGAAAATTCCGTGCCATATCGTCAATTAACATCGATTAATGAACGTTCGAGCGTCCACAATGTAAATTGAACTATACGAGTAACCAGCAGCTAGATCTAGATCAGGATCGCTGACTGTTCCGTAAAACATAATCTACATACACAGTAAATACAAATTCAAGCAACTACAAAGAAGCAGCGAAGAGAACCATTTGCCTCTCCATCGCCCTCTCGCATTTCTTCAATTCTTCAATCCCTTCAGTATGCATTCCTGATGGAGAAGAGTAGATTCGTCTCTGTGATATACCGAAAGCAATCGGGTGACGTGAAAGAAGATTTGAGAAGGCTTATATGATTCTAATCCACGGGACAATGGATCTTCCCGGTTGGAGAACGCGAGGCGCGCTTTTTTTCCTCGACACCCTGTACATTCACGCGCGCGATCGTACGTGATTCAATGCAACGTGCCACACGTGGAATACGTAAATGAAAGAGCGACGAGAGGAGGCTTTGAGTCAACCTGGCCGAGGGGTAACCAGGCGACAGCAAACCTACCAGGAATCTCGTGCCGCCGCGGTGGATCACGTTGCGCAGGTGATCGCTCGTGCACGCAGCTTGGTCGTCAAGGAAATTGGGATTAGTCATCTCGCCAGTGAGAGAACGATTCTAGTTCCGGAGCCGACCGGATTAGTCAGCATTTCGCGTCACAACGTTTCACGTCGGTCTCGATCGCGCCGGAAAGGGAATAGTTGTGCACCTGGTTATGCGGACTGGAATCGGGCGGTGGTCAGGCCCTAACTATGCCGCGGCGACGGTAGCCGAGACTCCTGTCTCGTTATGGCACGTTTCAGGTACCGTAGACTTCCTATATCGATCCCACTCGGGCCAATCTAACGAAGAGGTCCGACGAATTCGAGGGTGCGTAGGGTACACGTTAGCGAGCACGTCCCCTTCGGTTGCTAATTCCGCTCACCTTTACCTGTAAAAGCAACGATTGAGGAAGTTCAACGAGGATGACGGCTAGAAACTGAAATTTGTAATACTTTATCCACTAATAAAGATTGGGAAAAATGATTCACGCGGTGAAAGGGCGGACACTGCGCTGTTGCAACGCGTTGGAGACTTGAAAGCGATAAGAGATAAAAAAATGACTGCGTGGAAGGGAAAGAAATTCCGTTTTTGCTGGGCGAAGTGGATTTCTTGGAAGAAAGAGGGCAGAGGAAAGTTGTCCATGGTCATTGATGTCGCAAGTGGCTGATATTGATATTTTCCTGGTTGACAAAATACAATATACCCGTGAGTCAACTTGGCGGAACGCGGCTCGATGACTTAACGATACGAGTTAATTGGTAATAAGGAGGCCAAAACAATTTGTGGGACGAATCGGTGTTGCATAAATTTCATGCTGCGCGAACCCGCGGATATAATTATCCACGCCATTATAACTGTTAAGATAAGAAACGGACGCGTTGCAATAACGTTTCCTCGATATGTGTATAAATTTTAAGCGATGCTGATTCATAGCTATTCGGTTACTGTAACGTTACTTCCGAATATTAAGACTTAGGTCTGTTGCGAAGGAACGGGGCGAACTCGCCTGATTTATTCCAAAACTGTTGACTCGACAATTCTTAGAGCGGAGGGCATTTCTGTTTCGCAGAACGGAAGAGGATCAAGTAGATGCGTCGACAGTTCCATTGTCCGCCTCCCTGGATAGCGAGTGTTTGGGCGATTTCCTGTACGCGGCTGAGCCGCCCGAGGATGCAGACGAGCCGAGGAGCGCGAACTCCTCGATAGCGGCTAATTTCTCCGAGGCAGAGCCATCATACAGGTCTCTTCTACACTCCAGGTCGTACAGGCAATCGTCGTCGGTGAGAGCATGGCTGGGTGGCCTCGAGATGGAAACCGAAAGCGAGTGTACGAATACACTCCAGAGCAAAGCTCTGCCCCGAAGGAAGGCCCGCGAGTTCTTATCCGAGAAGGACGAGATGAACGACTTGAAGACACTGTCGACCTTGGCTACCGCCGCTGCGAACAAGCTGCTGATGAGGGCGGAACAGTTTGATCGGCATTATCAATACATATTCGAGTAAGTGTATTTGAAACAATCAAAATAGAAAAATCCCTTCTAAAAATTACAAACCTTCATTGACCAGCTGTATGATTCACTCGCTAACAATACCGTCGCACGCGTGTTTCAGTAAAGTGGCGCACCTAGAAGGCGGCAGATCTGAAAAGGAGCTTGTACGTGCGATCGAGGACCATGCTTTCTCGGTGCTGTCTGAGCTGGGTGCACCGCCTCCTCGCAGAATCCAGCAAAGTAGTCTGAAAGAGATATTGTCGCAGCTCAACAGCATGAAGAACCACGTAGACAGTGCCGTGAATACTCGTCTAGATTTTTACATCGAGGTAAGATTCCTTCGCGCCATGGAGCGAATTAAGAAAGGATTTAGAGTAATATGTTTGCTGAAGTTAATATTTCTTTGCAGAGAGTGGTGAGAGGATTAGAAGAGGCGCCAAAGGACGATACCACGGTGGCTAGAGGTGCCCTGGCGGCTTTGACCGCCCTGGGTCTTGCGGGACTGCGAGCTGGGAACAGTATTACCAGGTGTTCAGGCATTAGAGCGCTTCTTACGTCTCTGATCACCGCCGGC
Source organism: Andrena dorsata (assembly GCA_929108735.1). Classification (NCBI taxonomy): domain Eukaryota; kingdom Metazoa; phylum Arthropoda; class Insecta; order Hymenoptera; family Andrenidae; genus Andrena; species Andrena dorsata. The sequence goes on along the minus strand of OV815488.1, from coordinate 74,804,108 downwards.
AGGAGCTCCAGCGACTTCGTCGCAGCTTCCCTGCGTGCCTTAGCGAGCGTGTGTTGCTCCGCGGCAGCGATAGATCAATTCGTTAAAGACGGCGGTCCCGAGATAGTAACCGATTTACTGGTCTCGGATAATTCGTCGGAAAAAGAGAAGATGGAAGCGACGGCGTTACTCGTGCAGATAACAGCGCCGTGGGTCCAAGCACTAGGTCTCCCCTGCTTAGAACCTTTCGCGAACGATTTGATACCCCCCTTGAATCGTCTAGTGGAGACCACCGGCTGCGGGCAAACGTTGTTGCTAGTCGCGGCCGCGTTTAATCACCTGTCCAAGTCCAGAAAATGCGTCTCCGTGATACTGGAACAGGACACGGTTAGGAAGCTGCTAAAGAGCGTGAAGAAATCTACCGGCAGGAACGTCTGGTTAATGGAACAAGTGGCGGCCCTGATCAGCGAGTTGGCTCGCATCCCCGAAGCTAGGCCGCACCTGGCCGAGGCTCGTGCTTCCATTGCGCTGGTTTCCTTCCTCAGGATGAGACCCCCGGGCTTGGAGGATGCCTATAGGCGTTTAGAGATCACTGCCGCCGCCGCGCTCACGAGACTCTGCGTAGATCCAGAGATCGCCAGGCAGGTGGTTGCGGTAGGCGGCGCGGATTGTCTTCCTTCGTGCAGGGTGGATGATCTACTGACCGAAGACGAAGAGCAAATCGAGGCTGGACTGCTGAGATACACGAAGTCCTTGAGGAGAGCGTGCAAGAGAGCCGCCAAACAAATTGACATCGCGAAAGCCAGCGACTACAGTACCTTGAGTTAAGATAAACACAAGGCACTTAATTGTATATACGTGGTATCGTAACGTCTTGTAAAGGTGGATTGCTTAAAAGCAGATCGATCGGTTTGGAAATATGGAGAAAACGACTTCGAGCACTTTTTCATATCTTTAGATCCACTTGAAGTATTCAAGCAAATAGTTTTAGGTGCTCCGTTCTGTATATACAGTTGTACGAGAGGAGAATTATACGTTTATGAGAAATAATTTTGCCGCAAAACTATGCTGCATAACGAGAAGGCTATTTAAAAATCTTAATTTGGATATAAATAAAAGAGAAAGAAAAAGAATAATTTGCAAAAATAATATATTGTGTCATATTATGTAGGTACATCAGGTACTTTATACACTATGTAGTAAAACTGTAAATAAAAACCTGTATAATATAACACTAAACGTTCGATTCTTTTAAAAGCTGCGCGTCAACGAAAATAGTTCGATGAACACGCGAAGACAATTGTTCTATTCATTCGTAATTCAATCAACACAGTCGCCTATGTAACGTCATTCTTCAAATGGCTTTCGTGAAATATGTCTACCGTTGTTTCCAAACAAGGTCTCAATTCCATGTCACACGAGCCCAGCACAAACTTTCCACTGGGCGCTTTAAAGTAGTCTAAGCCACGCCCAATTTTGATGACCCAACCGTTGCTGAGTCTGAAAGAAAATATAGACAGCAATAAAGCGTGCTAAGTTTCAGCAAGTAAAATTATACAAGGAACAGGTGTAAATTCGCTTACGATATTTGTCTATCGTGTAAAGTATCAGAAAATTGAAATTCAAAAGAAATAAGGTGAGAGCTTAAGCTCTGCTTCAACTCCTCCAGTCTTGCTATTTGATTCTTCCTATCGTCTGTATCAAGAGTCGTAACTAAGGATATTCTGGATAATGCATGACACTTCCTCACAGCCAATTCACATAATCTCACCAAGTTTTGACACTACAAATACACGTGAATCAGCGACAATGACACCAATTTCTCTCTCTGTCAAAAATATGCAGCAGATAATACCTGGTGAAATGCTCTTATATATGGATCCTCGACACGGACGTACGTAACTTTTGCATCTAAAAATCTACCGAACACAGTATTGTAACCATGCCCTATACTACCACTTTCAATTTTAGTTAATTCCCTGTACGTTCCAGCTGCCTTCCCTTTCTCAATCAAGGCTTTCAACTTTTCTCCTCTGTCTAAATACTGCGAAGCTCTGGTACCAAAATGTTTCTGCCTAGCTGGGTCCTTCGTTTCTGCATCGTTTTATTACTAATTCTTCAATTAATTCATAAAGTCGTAAAAACTAAACAGTACATAAAGGAATGAAATGAAGCAAAAATAGACGCGTTACATATAAGCAGTGTTTTTAGTGCTTTTGCGTAGAAATAAATAGCTGATATTAGGCACAAGATACAATTGCAATGTACAGCTAGCTTTTATCATATTGTGATTTGATTTATAGAAAGCGTCAGATATAAAACAAGGAACATACCTTTCATGGAATCTAGAAGTATCTGTACGCCTTCTTGATACAACACTAAAGCCATCGTATATTGTTCACTTTTGTCCATTTCTACTGCCCGCTTCAAAATTGAAGCTGCTGCGCTCTCCATTGTACGTATACCTTAAACAATAATTTACATTAAATAACGTATATGTATCGGAAGCAACATACTGGGGTATAAATCGTTTTCTTAAATATTTAAAATAGAATACACGAGTTTATAAACGTATTCCAATTTTTTATTTAATATCATAAAGTTCGATTCACCGTTTAAATATTTAAAAAAAAGTGTTCCAAACACGTGACGTCCCAATGCACATGCGCGAATAATATTCTTTACTTGGACGAACAATGGTAAGCGAAACTTGACGCATGCGAACTTGTTGCAACAACGATTGCTACGCTTTACAATTTAAAAAATAAACTACTCTCGCATACTTAGGTACAGTGACGAAACGTTATATCTGATAAGTCACTGAATATGAATGATAATTCCGTACGAAATTATACATCGCGTGGGCTGATGATAGTAGTAAGCAAGCAGGAACAAAATGCGAAGAGTTATCAGCTTCGTCAGCTTCTTTGAGCGTCTTGTTAAAATTCTACATAGATTGTAATTCGCATTACCAAGCTTGACAACTTACTTTGTATTCGTTTGAATTCGGAGCGTCGGATCTGCTTCACAATTTGTGAGATATTCACACTATCGCGTACTTGCAATACTTGCAATTTTATCGATTATCGGATATATCGAAACTCATCTTGATTCTTGGCAGAAGTGTGCACTGAGTACTGACGCACACAGTAGAATCGTAATCTCTCCTAACCTAACAAATATTGAAGTTGAAGTAAACTGAGCGAGATGCGCGGTTAATAAAAATTGCTGCTTCACTTGCGTAAGAATAATTTTTTACGAGAGAAAACATTAGAATATGCAATTATGCGGTAAAGCAAACCTGAGATACTGTTTAAACCGTGTAACTTTGATTACAGGCTTTTAACCAAAATGCAATGACGTTCTACAAACTGCTTCGTACACGTGAGCTCTGTGTACGTGTGTTAAGGCGGGTTGTTTGATGGGAAAGATAATACCATCGTAATTATCGGAGTTCGGACCTCCATGTATGTGTTAGTCTTTCAGTACTAAACAGTGAAAATTAATACGTAAATAATTAATATCGCTTTGATCTTGATTAAATATAAAGATGACCTGTCACATAAATGTTGAGGAGTATAATGTCATCAGAGAGAATTGTTATTGAAATTTATCAATTTTATATGTGCTACAAATTTAAAATCCCGAAAACAGCAGCTTCCTTTTTTCTAACTGTTTTGTAGTACATAGATATAGTTAAATGAAAAGTATAAAAGTTTGCTGAAAATGTTAGGTATAACATAAAATGAAATTGAGGAGTCTTGGTTTTCTAGACTATTATTATATTTGGTACATGAATGCGTATCATAGTTCTCGCCATGAAGGCTACTAAAAACCTTGGAGCTGGTTCGTTATGGGGAGAATTACCCGCGAGAGAAACCCTCAAGCAAGAGGTAATAACTCCAGACATTATAGAAAATGTTTGGAGACAAGTTATGGAAGAATCGAACAACATGGATTGCGATTTTCAAATGGAGAGGCAACCTGATTATATACAGTAAGGATAATAATGAATTAGAAATGAAAAAGAAATTTCAGACAATTCTTTACAGCATTTATTTCTCATTTACAGATTACCCATGGGAAATCTTCACGTGTTGAATACTATAAACTTCCATCAACAGTTAAGAATGATGGTAAATAATGTAGAACGATTGTAGACAGTCTAAAGGTTGTATGTGTTCGATGGTGCGTGTATTTTCTTATTAATCTTTAGGACGAGGGAATGGTATTGGGAAACATGACCACAATTGAGACACAAGACTCGCAAGATTTAACAGAGACGGAAAATTCCTTTAATTTTCTACCCGTACAGAAGGAAAGGTATAAGAATATTATAAATATTATAAATACATCTTCCATTTATACAACTACTAATAGTTAGCATTATTCCAGAAGTGCATTCAAGGATTCTTCTACTGTACATTACCTCACACCCCAAACAGCACGTAGTATACTGAGGCATTCGGTCATTGTCCTTTTAGCTCACATTGGATTCGAAAAGTCCTCGGACATAGCCATAGAAACGCTTACAGATATTGCCGATCACTTTCTCAGAAGAATGACGCTCCTGATGAAAGTTGCATATGAACAGAAAGATCATGGTTTCCCGGTAAAATAAAACCGAGTGATTTAATTCAATCTTATTGCTAAGTACCTTACTTTATTATTTAGTATTTAATTCTCATAGGATATAGTGGAAAGGGTCTTGCTGGAAACAGGTGTCGGCGGCGTGGCTGCTCTTCACGACTACTATCAAGAATACGTCCTAAAATTAGAAGAGAATATGAGAAAGAAGGTGGAAATCATGCTGGAAAAACAGAGGCAACTAATAATAACTTAATGCTTGTAGCTCTAAGTATTTAATCGCAGCGAAACGGCTGCGGTACCAGACAAAGAGGCGTTTCATCGCTGTCAAGCGATCTCATTCCATTTCTAGGGTGGTCTTGGACGAAGCAGCCAACAAACTACAATTCGAGGACCTTGATGAGTTCGGGAACGTCTATCGGGAAGTACCGACCCTTCAACTGCTAGATCCCGAGATGGGCTTCCCTCCTAGCCTCGACGCGGGTTTTCAAATGCTGTACAGCCTCGAACAGGACGAGTAAGCTGCGATTACGCGAATACCAGTTACGAATGAGGTCATTATTAACGTAGACATTAATGGTTGTAGATTAAATAGCTTGGACGTGGAAGAAGAAGAGGTGAACGTTAGCGATTCTCCGAGTACCGGGCAGCGACCTGACACATCGGCGGATAAAAAGAAATCTTGATATACCTGATAAGTGTACAGTTACAGTTTGTTCTTTTTACTTTCCTTCAAAACAACGGTTTATAATAAATTCTTAATATAATTAATGTTTCTTGAAATTGTTGCGTAAAAGGAACAGATGTATGCATTAATAACTTGAGAGAACTTCTTGTATAGTACAGATGTTTATTATTATAGACTAAATACATTCGTTATATAAATTAATGTGGTGCGAATACGGGTCAGGAACGTGCGATCTAAAATCGGTCTGACCGGTATATACCGGGAGAGACTGCGAGCGTATGAAACTGCAGATAGTAAGTAAGCGACCTCTATGCATGGTACATACACTGGCCGTCGCCACGCGTCCCAGAATACTTTGCGAGGCCGTTGACAACACGTCAAAAATGGCAGATCCAGGACCGAGTAAAAGTGATATTGAGGAGATTTTTAAAAGATTGCGAACCATTCCAACAAACAAGGTTTACTTCTTTGCTTGTTATTTCGTTCTATGATGCGGAGTATTGAAATAATAATATCCGAATGCGAGAGGCCATAGTCGATAGTAGCTTCAAACGCAACGTCACAATTGCATTTCCAACCTGTAATTTCCCGGAAACTTTCGTTCGACCATGAAACATGTCACAGGGGGGGTTTTCTAACAGCTTGTGTTTTAGAAATTCTTGCGGAATTTATCGAATTTTATGTGAAAAGCACGTCTAAAGTTATTCCATTGAATTTAAACTGTAGTATGTACGATGTATATTGAAATTGTTTATTGACTTTATTCTAGACATGCTTCGACTGCAATGCAAAAAATCCAGCATGGGCCAGCGTCACTTATGGTGTCTTCCTATGCATCGACTGTTCCGCGGTGCACAGAGGACTGGGCGTTCACTTGACATTTGTGCGCTCCACTCAGCTCGATACAAATTGGACTTGGCTGCAATTGAGGAATATGCAGCTGGGTGGAAACGCGAACGCTGTCGGTTTCTACTTTCCTCTCCAAGTATTTTCTTCCTCACTGGTAATCAATGCTAACCTTCTAATTGTATCTTTCAGAGGAAGTACTTTTCGCAGCATAATTGTACGACGACTGATTCCCAGCAAAAGTATAATTCACGTGCAGCTATGCAATACAGAGAGAAGCTGGCACAGGTATCTGCTCAGGCTATGCGACGTTACGGCACCAAGGTAAAGCTAATAGTGTTTACATTGACGCGCACACTTTACGGAATATACACTTTGGTTAAGCCATAGATTTGTAATTAAATATGATAATTATAGGTTTTTCTTCCTTCTACAAAAAATAAGAAAACGGTGAGCTGTGAAACTGATTTTGCGAACCAACATCTTGAAATTATTAATGTTATGTTCGCTTCGTCCTTTAGTTTAAAAAAATCGCTTTTCAAAATAGCTTTTTGCCCAACAGTTGTACAAGACTCGCACTATTTTTTTCTACAGAGTCGTTTACTTGGTATTACATAATGTATTTCACGTGTTATAGTATACACATAAATTACCTGAGATAACGATTATTGTGTAATTAACTTGCCTAATATGTGTGTATTTTAAATGAAGCGCAATGTGAAAGCGATTATGTCAGAATGCGCTTTCAAAATGACTAATCTTCCTCAAAACGGTGTTTCTTCATAGTTACACATAGAAGAAACCCCAGCACCAGCGTCGGAGGAACAGAGTGAGATTGACTTCTTTAAAGAGCACGAAAACTTTGAATTACACTCTAAAGAGACCTTGGTGCACGTGGAAGGGAATTCAGTTCCTGTCTCCAGCTGTCTATTGAATAGTGAGAGTCTGACGAAAAGTGATGAGAATGTTACATCGGAAGTGACTTCTAATTCTTTAGGACCGACTATTAAATTATCCGACCCTGCTTCAAATTTAGCATCTGGACGAAAATCTACCATAGGTGGCAGGAAAGTTCAGACCAAACGACCTGGTGTAAGTATATAAATAATTGTGTATTTATTAATGACTTGTGTCCGATACAATTTTACACGCCATTCAAAACATTTTTAATGCAAATTGAATTCTGTAATGTATCGTAATATAATTCTAAGCTACTAACGCAACATTATTCAGAAAGGTATGACGTATAATGTATTGTTTAATAGTTGGGAAAGAAAGCTGGAGGCTTGGGTGCACAAAGGGTTAAAACGAATTTCGATGAATTGGAAAGGAGCGTTGCTGAGGTTGGCAGAGAATTTCAAGAGAAGGATCAGGCAGAAAGCTTGAAAGACGAGCAAGAAGGAATTTCCACGCGTCTCGCTTATCGATACGAGCAGAACTTAAGCGAACAGGCCAAGAAAGTAGAGGAAAGAGCGAAACAATTAGATCCATCCAAAGCAACGCAAGTAGAGCGTCTCGGTATGGGATTCAATACGCGAAGGTAATATTTCTGCTTTCTGTATAAATTAATTTATTACACCTGTATACCGTTTTACGTGTACGTCCTTAATATTAAAACTTAGATCTTTAGACATTAATACTTTTTTTTAAAGAGAAAGCTAATGCTATCGTAACAATTTATTACAATATATTAAGGCGTACAGAATAAATAATTTGCAGTGGTGCGAGTCATTCTGCATTCGGTGACATGCGGACAATAACGCAGGAGACATCGTCAAAGACCGTGACTGCTTCTGAACCGAAAAGTGGGGATGTAGAACGAGGTCCTTTCATTAGTTTAGACGAATTTTACGAGGCCTTATCGATTCCATATAGTGGCAGCAACAATAACAGCAACAATAACAGCAACAGTAACAGCAAATCATCTCGCAGCGAAGAAGTTGTTATAGCGGAACCAGAGCCACCGAAAAGAGTAGCTCCGTCGAGTCGACCGAACAATAAGGGTGACAGCAAAGAAGCGATGGGAGGCGAAGCACAAAAGAAATTTGGTAGTGCCAAGGCTATTAGCTCAGATCAGTATTTCCAGGACAACAAAGACGATGATTCTGTGAGCTGATGTCATCTGCTACTATTTCTTTGCACGCTTTATTCCCCGTATAGGATAACACTTTATAGATTTTTAATTCCAGTGGGAACGTAAAAGCAATCTACGCCGTTTCGAAGGTTCATCTAGTATCTCATCGGCCGACTACTTTGGCACAGGAAGTTCTACACCAACATCCCCCACATCTTCTTTGTCGATGCGTCTCAGCGCCGGGAGAGCGGGGGTTGTCGACTTAGATGACGTTAGAGAAAGCGTACGTCAAGGGGTGAATAAAGTCGCGGGGAGATTAAGCTCTCTTGCCAACGCGGCCGTTTCGTCTCTGCAGGACCGCTATGGACTTTGAACGAAAACCTACTGCATTTTACTAAGATTGTTATTAAACTTATATCTGGGCACTCGTTGTCCATTGTTCGAAATTGTAAATAAAAGCTTATAATTCAGCTTATTTTTAATTTGCTCTTTGATAGTTTTAGATAAGACACCCCGACAATAATGGTAAACGAATATGTGTCATTATAAAGGAATTTTTATAAAAGAATGTATATTCACAAAATCTTTCAAAAGACGAGTCCACGAAGTTCAACAATTCTTCTAGGATGCATGACATGATTTATGATGATGAGGATGATAAAGCAAATGCTTCATCGCGGTGCGAAATAAAATATAAACGATTTGAGAGATGATCGAGATTAAAGTATGACTAATTTATCACTACGGATTTGTACCAGCGATGGGCAAAGAATTATTTGAAATAAAAATTTATGTACACAAATTTTTATTTCAAATATTTTTTTGCCAATCTCTGGTTTGTACTAATGGATTCCTTGCAGCGTGAGATTAAATGAGAATATGGTTTCCCGTGAAGGAAATAGACGAGAACGACTGTCATATTGTCACAACCAGTGCCCATTGAAGTGTCCGGTGCAAGGCAATGTTTCATAAGGTCTTCGCAAATTTCTTCAGGATCCATCATGTCGTTCTCCTCCCCTGTCCCCAGCTTCGACTGGATCAGCCGCGTTCCAACGAATTTAACTACTTCTCTACTCGTCAGCACATCCCAAATTCCATCGCACGCCAGGACAACGAACTCCCAATCCTCCGTTATTTGAAACTGTTGAACTTCGGGGAACGCTGTAAAACGAAATTAATGTTTGTATAAACGTTTCCAATTACTAATCCAGTTTCACATTACCAGTCACGATTTGCTCTTCGGACGATTTCCGGTCATTCTGTTTGAACATAAAATCTCCGAGAGCGCGGGACAACGCAAGCTGACCGTTGACTCGGTTAAATTCAACCCAACCGCCAGCAGCTTCGATTCGTTCACGCTCATCTTTTAACGTCGGCTTGTGATCTCGACTTAGCGGCACTGCATTACCGTTAATGCTCGCCACCGCCCTACTGTCACCTGCATTTGCCTGCGAAACTCTTGCCACTCAGAACCAGCAGCGATGGGAGTAGCAAGCTTAAAAAGACTTACGCTGTATATAACGTTGTTCTTAATAAGGAGAGCTATGACGGTGGTCCCAGCTTGCTTGTCCCTAAGCTCGGGATCGTTTTGCATCGCCTTGTCTAATTCCAGGAAACCCTGTTGCACAGCTTCGACAATATTCCCGGCCTTGTACTCGCTTCTGTTAGTGATGTATTCGTGCAAATGTTTTCCAGCGTGTTGTGCCATTGCCGCACCTATCAATATCACTTATCTGTAACTTTCTATTTATAGCAGTCGCAATAGAATCTGAAATTGTCTCTTGAAGTAGATTTCTTTAATTCTATCTCCCTCGGTTGACATTTAAATTAAGCGGTGTTCTTTTTGTGCATAGTTCTAAAGGAACCGTGGGTCATCTCTGCTTACAATCTTAAAATGTTCATTCGTGTATCGCATTCTTACCTCCGTGACCATCGTATACTGCAAAAAATGCAGTACCAGGATCATCGGGTAGTGAAAGTATATGTACATGGCAGTCTTCCATTTTAGTACGCCAGCCTTGCATACACGAACTACCCACTATATAATTTGTATCCCGACAGCACGCCGACTTATGGGATGTCACGGGTTCGCTAAGTGTTTGACCCATTATTTTTCTGAAGATTCTGAGACCATTTATGACACACGATTAGCCGCTTAGAATACGCTCTCCTTTGATGTCGATTGTTAGATGGAACGTTTTTACAATATTACGCTACTGACTACAATCTTTTGAAAGTGAAATTAACGACTAATTTATGCTAGGTAGAATTTGTGCCTGTTCCTTCAACCCACCCGTCGTATTCTAACTTCGTTGAGGGAAATAAACAAGCATTTTACTTCGATCGCTAAATGCCATTACTTTCACGAGGACACAGCTGTTTATATATTAACGACAAACTTACAACACATTCCTTTACAAACTTTGTCTTCTAGCTTCCATAACAGATTTTTAGCGTCGTCCTTTGCATATAGTTTTTACACAAGCTCTACACCTACGTCAACAAAATGCAGAAGAACAAAAATCTAACGTGAAGCATCGATAAATGATCTAACCTCTTGCCGAATTTCATACGCATCGCATCTTCCACAATTCAAGATTACGGAAATATCCTTCGAAAATGATGTTTGCTATCATATATACATATACATATATGTATATATTACGATCTATTATTAGTTCTTGATCTATTTACATGATATTATTCTGGTATCCAATCTCACCTTCGTAAGCTGTCAAACAAACATTGGCAAACGTTACCTATCCCGTGTATTGGTTTCACAGAAAGTTTCGTAGGATTCACAATATCATACAGCTTCGACGACACCGTGAGTTTATCATGCGTGTTTCGTATTTGCCTGCGTAGAAACTCGCTGTTAATTCTACCGAACAAGTTATTCCGAAGAAGCGTAATTTTGTCTAAAACGTATCAACAGCTGATTAACACCATGGCAGTTCATTGATGGGGGCGACACACGAGAAACAACCTCGCGAATCAACGTCACGATCGAACAGCTGTTTTTCGGCACGTGCTTTGTGAACCTGTCATCGCTTGTCAATCTTGTCATACATCAGGCACATATCGTTCCGATTACCATAAACGCATGGCACATATACATACATATCAGCACAGCGGGGTATAGGATAGACTGGGTTAGAACTTAGACCTGTCAACCAATGATATTTTCTGTTCCACGGATTTGGGACTCATGAGCAACAATACCATTTCCGTGGCGCATGCGACGTTATCAATTCAGAGAGGAATTCGATCGCAATCCTACTAGTGGTTAGAATTGAAACTAAATTGGTGTAAATTGATGTGAGAAAGGGAAATGCGAATCGATCTGGATTTCAAGGGCGTCCATAGAATTTTTCTAGGACGGGACGACGTTGATGAAAAATATGAAAAAATTCTTCTCTTGAAAAAAAAAAGAGTAGCCCGCTTACTTTTTTTAATTCATTTTGTAGTGACAATTTAATACAAAATTTAAATCCGAAGTTTAGAATTACTATTCACATATTTAGTATAAATTTAATAAAGACCAATTTTTAAAAATAAGTAAAAAATTATTTTTTCTCAAAAGCCAGGGGGGGGGGGGGCGGACTGCCCCTTTTGCACTCCCCTTCGGACGCCCATGCTGGATTTAGTAGATTGTAAAGGTGCGATTTCATGCTGACGTTTGACGCTCGTTTTCAGCGTCAAAACCAGTCAAAACCTAAAAGTGAGAACAAGTGAGCGCGGGAAGAAGTTTACTAAAAAGTAAAAACTAATCTTTTCCCTTATTTAATCTAGACTTTCATATTTTTTAAGTCGGCGCCTCATCATTTGCGCTGTGTAAGTAAATCAGACGCTGACTTAAAAAATATGAGACTCGTAGATTAAATAAGGGAAAAAATTATTTTTTACTTCTCAGTGCATTTTTATTATTTTGAAGTTGGTTTTAATTAAACCACAAGTGAAGAAGTTTCTGTTTTACGGACGTCGCGACTCAAAATTACATTCCGTGATAGGTCTATACTATACCTGATTTGTGGTAATACAAGAGACCAGGGATCGGAGGTCTCCGGCCGGTGTTAATGAGGGAAGGACACCTACAGGAGCGGCAGTAATGTGTGCGTGAATTGACACCGAGTGCGAATTTTAGCCAATCGGAAGCGAGGAATGTGAACTTTTTCGCTTCCGATTAGCTAATAGTACATTCGGCAACCCGCACTAGTGCGCACTGAGTGCGAACTTTTTCAGTGCGATACCATGCCGCACATTCGGGTGAAACTAGAGCTGGCTCAGCTCTGTTCTGGTGGATTCTGGTTAATCTCGAGACCATCTCAAGATTATGACCCTATTGGTAAATTCTGTGAGAGCGCCATCTACGGTTTGAAGCTCTGCAATCGGGTCAATCGCGTTACAGAACTGGTCTCACACAAGTATTGAAATAGTACAATAATGTTATTGACATTAAATAGTCTGTTAAATATTACAAAATCGATTATCAAACAGTCGAAATTTACAATATTGCCAAATACATGTGACAGGTAACCTGATTTGAGTGGTTTAATTTTCGCCACCAGATTGCGTAGCGGAAATAAGAAAATGCCAATCTATCCACAGACAGTGTTCGCCTGAGATTTTATGCCCAACATTCCAAAAAGAATTTTATTTACGAATGTGACTTTCGAGGATAATGGTAAAACGGAAGTTTACCTCCGAAAAGATAGTCCCTCATTTTAGAGTACCTATATATAAACGATACATAAATCGGTTATGTATCGTTTGTACATCATTGTTCATTAATTTATATTATTTGTTCATCAATTGACGATTTATAATAAATTAAACAAATTTGACTGATTTTTTCACCCAGCCCCTCAGTTATATTTTTTTTTCTCATTATTTATGAATAATTTCATGTGGAATCGATCGTTCGTCGTTTGCACAACTTTGTTCGCTCATTTTTATTACTTGTTCACAAGCAATTGTCCTATCGTATTTTCTATAATACACAAGTCAGGTTCTTAAAATATTTTTCTTCATGTTATAGATAAAACTTGGGAATATTTCTCCGTGGACAGGAACTTGCAGTGGGACAAATGATGGAAAGCTGTTAACTTCAACAATGAACATAAGAAGACAATGATTTTATATATACAGTGAAGTGATTATATAGACTAAGAGTGAAAATATATTTATTATTTATATACTTACATAAATAATCACTTGTACATGATTGAATCACTTTTTTGTAATATTTTGAACATGCTTTAATGAAAATAAAGAGAAAAATACTATACAAAACTGTGTTATCATTGAAAAAACCTTCTTCCCGCGAAAAATGCACAAAGTTGCAAAACTTGACTTCTAACGAGAACGCACAAAGTTGCAAATGAAATTGGGTGTTCGAGAAATAAATTCCAGGTTTGCAACTTTGTGCGTTTTCGCGGGGAGCTCAACAAAGTTGCTAACCGAAATTTGACTCCCCGCGAAAATGCAACAAAGTTGCAAAGGACAAAATTTTTGCAACAATGTTCGAAATGATAATCGCCTGTTCGCAAGAAAAAAACTCGGTTTGCAACTTTGTTGAGATTTCGTGGGGAGTCAGAATCCGGTTAGCAACTTTGTTGAACGCCAAAATCTTCGAATATCATCTTCAGACTATTCCGATTTCAACGGATTTGAACGTCCCGCGAAAATGTAACAAAGTTGCAAGGGTCAAAAATTTTGCAACAATGTTGGAAATGAAAATCGCCTGTTCAAAAGAAAAAAACTCGGTTTGCAACTTTGTTGAGATTTCGTGGGGAGTCAGAATCCGGTTAGCAACTTTGTTGAACGCCAAAATCTTCGAATATCATCTTCAGACTACTCCGATTTCACCGGATTTGGACGCCCCGCGAAAATGTAACAAAGTTGCAAGGGTCAAAATTTTTGCAACAATGTTGGAAATGAAAATCGCCTGTTCGCAAGAAAAAAACTCGGTTTGCAACTTTGTTGAGATTTCGTGGGGAGTCAGAATCCGGTTAGCAACTTTGTTGAACGCCAAAATCTTCGAATATCATCTTCAGACTATTCCGATTTCAACGGATTTGAACGCCCCGCGAAAATGTAACAAAGTTGCAAGGGTCAAAATTTTGCAACAATGTTGGAAATGAAAATGGCCTGTTCGCAAGAAAAATACTCGGTTTGTAACTTTGTTACATTTTCGCGGGGCGTCCAAATCCGTTGAAATCGGAATAGTCTGAAGATGATATTCGAAGATTTTGGCGTTCAACAAAGTTGCTAACCGGATTCTGACTCCCCACGAAATCTCAACAAAGTTGCAAACCGAGTTTTTTTCTTTTGAACAGGCGATTTTCATTTCCAACATTGTTGCAAAAATTTTGACCCTTGCAACTTTGTTACATTTTCGCGGGACGTTCAAATCCGTTGAAATCGGAATAGTCTGAAGATGATATTCGAAGATTTTGGCGTTCAACAATGTTGCTAACCGGATTCTGACTCCCCACGAAATCTCAACAAAGTTGCAAACCGAGTTTTTTTCTTTTGAACAGGCGATTTTCATTTCCAACATTGTTGCAAAAATTTTGACCCTTGCAACTTTGTTACATTTTCGCGGGGCGTCCAAATCCGTTGAAATCGGAATAGTCTGAAGATGATATTCGAAGATTTTGGTGTTCAACAAAGTTGCTAACCGGATTCTGACTCCCCACGAAATCTCAACAAAGTTGCAAACCGAGTTTTTTTCTTTTGAACAGGCGATTTTCATTTCCAACATTGTTGCAAAAATTTTGACCCTTGCAACTTTGTTACATTTTCGCGGGACGTCCAAATCCGTTGAAATCGGAATAGTCTGAAGATGATATTCGAAGATTTTGGCGTTCAACAAAGTTGCTAACCGGATTCTGACTCCCCACGAAATCTCAACAAAGTTGCAAACCGAGTTTTTTTCTTTTGAACAGGCGATTTTCATTTCCAACATTGTTGCAAAAATTTTGACCCTTGCAACTTTGTTACATTTTCGCGGGACGTTCAAATCCGTTGAAATCGGAATAGTCTGAAGATGATATTCGAAGATTTTGGCGTTCAACAAAGTTGCTAACCGGATTCTGACTCCCCACGAAATCTCAACAAAGTTGCAAACCGGGTTTTTTTTCTTGCGAACAGACCATTTTCATTTCCAACATTGTTGCAAAAATTTTGACCCTTGCAACTTTGTTACATTTTCGCGGGACGTTCAAATCCGTTGAAATCGGAATAGTCTGAAGATGATATTCGAAGATTTTGGCGTTCAACAAAGTTGCTAACCGGATTCTGACTCCCCACGAAATCTCAACAAAGTTGCAAACCGAGTTTTTTTCTTGCGAACAGGCGATTTTCATTTCCAACATTGTTGCAAAAATTTTGACCCTTGCAACTTTGTTACATTTTCGCGGGACGTTCAAATCCGTTGAAATCGGAGTAGTCTGAAGATGATATTCGAAGATTTTGGCGTTCAACAAAGTTGCTAACCGGATTCTGACTCCCCACGAAATCTCAACAAAGTTGCAAACCGGGTTTTTTTCTTTTGAACAGGCGATTTTCATTTCCAACATTGTTGCAAAATTTTGACCCTTGCAACTTTGTTACATTTTCGCGGGACGTTCAAATCCGTTGAATCGGAATAGTCTGAAGATGATATTCGAAGATTTTGGCGTTCAACAAAGTTGCTAACCGGATTCTGACTCCCCACGAAATCTCAACAAAGTTGCAAACCGAGTTTTTTTCTTGCGAACAGGCGATTTTCATTTCCAACATTGTTGCAAAAGTTTTGACCCTTGCAACTTTGTTGCATTTTCGCGGGAAGCTCAAAACCGGTATGTAAACTTATCAACTTTTATGTGTGTTGTGTGTTGAGTGCTGTTGTGCAAGTGTGATAGTGTTGTAAGACTGCTAGTATTGTAAGGGTGGCAGCGTAGTAAGTGTGATAGTGTCGTAAGTGTGAAAGGGAATTTCGTGATAGTGATGGTGTGAAGAATATGTAGGAAAAATGTAGGAATTGTTTGAAATGATAAATAAAATTGAAGTTATACATTATATACGTCTTTATTTTTTTTTATACACCCTACATGTTTCCACTATTCCTGTATTATCCTATATTACAGTTTCACAGCGTTTCCTCACAATTGCTGTGTTACCACGCTACATCACTTCATAGTTCTCAATTTACATTCCACACTTCACATTCTACACTGCACATTCCATACTGCACATTCCACACTTCACATTCCATACTTCAAACATGAAATTAGTCTTCCCGTGAAATCTCAACAAAGTTGCAAACCGAGTTTTTCTCTTGCGAACAGGCCATTTTCATTTCCAACATTGTTGCAAAAATTTTGACCCTTGCAACTTTGTTACATTTTCGCGGGACGTTCAAATCCGTTGAATCGGAATAGTCTGAAGATGATATTCGAAGATTTTGGCGTTCAACAAAGTTGCTAACCGGATTCTGACTCCCCACGAAATCTCAACAAAGTTGCAAACCGGGTTTTTTTCTTGCGAACAGGCCATTTTCATTTCCAACATTGTTGCAAAAATTTTGACCCTTGCAACTTTGTTACATTTTCGCGGGGCGTCCAAATCCGTTGAAATCGGAATAGTCTGAAGATGATATTCGAAGATTTTGGCGTTCAACAAAGTTGCTAACCGGATTCTGACTCCCCACGAAATCTCAACAAAGTTGCAAACCGAGTTTTTTTCTTTTGAACAGGCGATTTTCATTTCCAACATTGTTGCAAAAATTTTGACCCTTGCAACTTTGTTACATTTTCGCGGGACGTTCAAATACGTTGAAATCGGAATAGTCTGAAGATGATATTCGAAGATTTTGGCGTTCAACAAAGTTGCTAACCGGATTCTGACTCCCCACGAAATCTCAACAAAGTTGCAAACCGGGTTTTTTTCTTGCGAACAGGCCATTTTCATTTCCAACATTGTTGCAAAAATTTTGACCCTTGCAACTTTGTTACATTTTCGCGGGGCGTCCAAATCCGTTGAAATCGGAATAGTCTGAAGATGATATTCGAAGATTTTGGTGTTCAACAAAGTTGCTAACCGGATTCTGACTCCCCACGAAATCTCAACAAAGTTGCAAACCGAGTTTTTTTCTTTTGAACAGGCGATTTTCATTTCCAACATTGTTGCAAAAATTTTGACCCTTGCAACTTTGTTACATTTTCGCGGGACGTCCAAATCCGTTGAAATCGGAATAGTCTGAAGATGATATTCGAAGATTTTGGCGTTCAACAAAGTTGCTAACCGGATTCTGACTCCCCACGAAATCTCAACAAAGTTGCAAACCGAGTTTTTTTCTTTTGAACAGGCGATTTTCATTTCCAACATTGTTGCAAAAATTTTGACCCTTGCAACTTTGTTACATTTTCGCGGGACGTTCAAATCCGTTGAAATCGGAATAGTCTGAAGATGATATTCGAAGATTTTGGCGTTCAACAAAGTTGCTAACCGGATTCTGACTCCCCACGAAATCTCAACAAAGTTGCAAACCGGGTTTTTTTCTTGCGAACAGGCCATTTTCATTTCCAACATGGTTGCAAAAATTTTGACCCTTGCAACTTTGTTACATTTTCGCGGGACGTTCAAATCCGTTGAAATCGGAATAGTCTGAAGATGATATTCGAAGATTTTGGCGTTCAACAAAGTTGCTAACCGGATTCTGACTCCCCACGAAATCTCAACAAAGTTGCAAACCGAGTTTTTTTCTTGCGAACAGGCGATTTTCATTTCCAACATTGTTGCAAAAATTTTGACCCTTGCAACTTTGTTACATTTTCGCGGGGCGTCCAAATCCGGTGAAATCGGAGTAGTCTGAAGATGATATTCGAAGATTTTGGCGTTCAACAAAGTTGCTAACCGGAATCTGACTCCCCACGAAATCTCAACAAAGTTGCAAACCGGGTTTTTTTCTTGCGAACAGGCCATTTTCATTTCCAACATTGTTGCAAAAATTTTGACCCTTGCAACTTTGTTACATTTTCGCGGGACGTTCAAATCCGTTGAATCGGAATAGTCTGAAGATGATATTCGAAGATTTTGGCGTTCAACAAAGTTGCTAACCGGATTCTGACTCCCCACGAAATCTCAACAAAGTTGCAAACCGAGTTTTTTTCTTGCGAACAGGCGATTTTCATTTCCAACATTGTTGCAAAAGTTTTGACCCTTGCAACTTTGTTGCATTTTCGCGGGAAGCTCAAAACCAGTATGTAAACTTATCAACTTTTATGTGTGTTGTGTGTTGAGTGCTGTTGTGCAAGTGTGATAGTGTTGTAAGACTGCTAGTATTGTAAGGGTGGCAGCGTAGTAAGTGTGATAGTGTCGTAAGTATGAAAGGGAATTTCGTGATAGTGATGGTGTGAAGAATATGTAGGAAAAATGTAGGAATTGTTTGAAATGATAAATAAAATTGAAGTTATACATTATATACGTCTTTATTTTTTTTTATACACCCTACATGTTTCCACTATTCCTGTATTATCCTATATTACAGTTTCACAGCGTTTCCTCACAATTGCTGTGTTACCACGCTACATCACTTCATAGTTCTCAATTTACATTCCACACTTCACATTCTACACTGCACATTCCATACTGCACATTCCACACTTCACATTCCATACTTCAAACATGAAATTAGTCTTCCCGTGAAATCTCAACAAAGTTGCAAACCGAGTTTTTCTCTTGCGAACAGGCCATTTTCATTTCCAACATTGTTGCAAAAATTTTGACCCTTGCAACTTTGTTACATTTTCGCGGGGCGCTCAATAGCTTACCTGAATACTTACCATATTTTGCGTGATCATGAGGCGATTGGTTCTTAACACTAGAGCAATGTAGAAGTAGTGTGACGTGATGTGTTGAAATCAATAAAGTTTGAAAGTAGGGAATGGTATGTTTAAAACAGTGCGTTAATGTAAAGATTTTTAAAAACAGCTCAGTGTGGAAGGATCATTTTAGATGTTCTTTTTATCATGTCTTTTATATATAACTTGGAATCGGAAGGAGCAAGTAGTGGAAGGAAGGCTCGTTAAATAATAATAGTCTTTTATCCCTTAACTGCATTTTATTGAAATAAGTGAAATGCGATACAATCAAATCTTACAAATGCGTTCGTAATATAGTAGATGTAGTCTTATTCCAACCGACTCGCGGGTCACACGTAGTGCCAGAGCACTGTGACTTATTTTCAATAGCAAAAACAGTATTTTATATTTGTTCTTAACTTTCCTGAAGATGATCTAAACCAAGATCGAAACGTCGAAAGCTTATATAATTATTGTTACGTATGTGGAATATTCCCATACGCCGCTCTCAACAATTTTTCGAGCTCGCGTCTGCGAAGGGAAAACGCCCTAAAAGCCTTTTTGTTTATCACATACCACTCAGGGGGTCGTGATCTTGACCATCTGGAACACGACCATGGGAACGGGAGTGACACGACGACGACCCCGAAGGATTACCTTATATGGAAATCTCCTAACGAACCCCCACTCATTTTTGGGACTATATAAACCCTTTGGTTTCAACCCTCGTTGGTTAAAAGCAGTACAGTCACGCGTAGAGTAACGTCGTGTCACGCTCGTACAGAGTCGGTTATATTCAGTAAGATCGAGCTAAAGTCTCCGTCAGAATCATAGTTAACCTCATAGAATCCGCGAGTCCGGTTTATATTCTATTTGGCACTTCGAAATAGCCACTCTTACGCCCCGCATCGCCAGTGCGTCAACACCGTGCAACTAGTGGTAACTTACACACTTTTATTCATTATTTAATCGCGACACTTACATTTGTACAATAACTAATTATTGAATATACGAATGGTGTTCACATGTAAATCGAGTAGATTCGTTAAACCCATCTCTTACCCAGCGATCCTTATAATATTAGTAGCACTCACCCACTGATACAACTTTACCGCTCGAGTTGTATCAAATATTAATTAAGAGTTACGAGGCATTACTAACATTTCCCGCGACTCCCTGATTAAGCATCAGGTTCGTTCGCAACCTTTCATCCAAAACAAGGTATATTTTCCAACCCAGTGGCTCCCCGATTTCGCATTGGGTTCGTCCACGAAACCTCACCCTCCTACGGCTCCCTGATTTCGCATCAGGTTCGTCCGTATCCTACAGCTCCCTGATTTCGCATCAGGTTCGTCTGTAAATCTACCAACTTCCGAACAGCTCCCTGGTTTAGCACCAGGTTCGTCTGTGAATAATCCAACCTCCTAACAGCTCCCTGGTTTCGCACCAGGTTCGTCTGTGAACTTTATCCTAGTGACTCCCCGATTTCGCGTCGGGTTCGTTCACGACGTTTCACCTTCCTGCGGCTCCCTGATTTCGCATCAGGTTCGTCCGCGTGTGACTCCATTCCTAGAGGCTCCCTGATTTCGCATCAGGTTCGTCCTCGCCGTCAATAATCCTAGCGGCTCCCTGATTTCGCATCAGGTTCGTCCGCGCACCTAACTAACAAACTCATAAACCATATTCCTTGGGAAATACCCTTCTCGCCGGCCTCTCGCGTTGCCGCAGCCCCGGCTCGTAACATTATAATTGCAAAATAGCTTGTTTTTATTGTTTTAAATTGACCGATCCTGTGCGCCGAAATCATATATAATAGTAGATGTATGTACTTCATAATTTAGGTAGATCCGAAATGCAGCAAGTGATCGCTTTTAACGCCTTTTATTCCCCCAAACCCATGTTTCAGGCCAGATTGTGTCGGTATACAGCGCGCGGCATTACTCGTGTCTACTCCTGTAACATTTTTTCGACATCGATTTTACGCATTATAGTAAAGAAGAATGTAAACTATTGTAAATGAAAAAGGGAGGGAAGTTGTACGAAATGTTTGTACGGGAAGTTGTACGGGATGTTTGATCGAAATCCCACGAGAGAGAAAGAAATACACACCATTTCACTCTTGACAGCTCTGTTCTGGTGGATTCTGGTTAAGAATGGAGATAGTGATTTTTTATCTTGAGTGAATTTGCTTTTCGTGATCATAATTCTTAACATTGATTGAATAATTTTTTATAAACTACATCAATATAGCTTGTGTTAGAGTCAAAGCGTTACTTGAGCGCAATTCAGCGAATTTATACATCCTCTACTAGTCAATGTATGCACACATTGATTTGATTGGCTAAAGTATACACATATTTTTTAACTAAAGTGAAGAAATATTCGTTATATATAATATACATCTGAACTTGTATAAGAACATTTGGGAATGTTTTAAGAGAAATTGGGGTTATGTGACGCCTGTAAAAAAACAGTTATGCTCTCCACCCATCAGAAGCGATCACGAAAAATCGGTTCGCATAGAGTCCCATCTTGGCGTTGATTGGTTTGGCGTCACGGCGTCATCACGCGCATGCTCAGATCGCCATCTTGAGCACATTCTCATTGGTGTGAAGTAGTGTGAAGATCATTTCACGCGCATAGTTTTCTATAAGTTGGCTACACTGGAGGCTGCTCTGACTGCACTACCAAAAATCGCAGTGCGAGAAAGGTTGCACTAGTGCGGTGTATTCTGTTCATCCGAATACGAAGTTTGCACTACACCAGGGCAGTTCTTGGCGCCGAATACGATACAAGATTGCTCGTATGTAAAATCCTTTGTAATCGTGCCAGAAAACCCTAGAAAACATGCTGCACTGGCACGGTGCTGAGGCAGCACCGGCATAGCGCGAAACTGCGCCAGTGCAGTGCCAGTGCGTGTCTGCCGAATCCGCTATTAGTATAATACTGGAATGATTCCATGATTTTCCTTGAAGTGGCATCATGTTTTCTAGAAAATGGTAAATATGCAATTTTTGGGATCATTTTAAAATGAATTTAATACGGTTAAAAAAAATCTCATTGATTTGGCAACTAAAGGTTCTGAAAGGAAACTGTCTTAGCTTTCCAAAACACTCATGAACAATGTTCTACGATCATGCGTTCGCAAGTTATAGGTGTTCAAAGTGAAAAGTTCCTTTTTTGCTTTGATGGCGGATAACTCGGTCAATAAAAATCATAAAACATAGCAAAAAAGATGAAATGACAGAGAAATGTTTTCTCTATAAGAGCCCTCCATTGGATTTATCTGAAAAAAAATTTTTTGGCCCGTGCATACATCCAAACTTGGCAAAAATTTCTGAAACTTTGTTTCCTGCGCTTCATTTTGATAAAACAGTATCATAATGGACGAAGAAAAAATATTGAGTGATGGTTTCAAAAACCAGAGTCTTCAAGCGTTAAAATGCTTTTTTTAAATATTTTTTGCGACCATTTTTCGCGGAGATATAGCCATTTGAAAACGACACAAAATTTTCGGGAAATTATAGTGTTCCTTTAATTTTTTCCAGGAGTGTATTTAGGGTAAATTTAGTTTTTCATCTTTTTCAAATCGAGTGCATTGAGGGATACTTGATCAGTATGTGAAGTGGGGTACTTGAACAGTTGAAAAAAACCTCAGAACAAACTATAGAACGGCAAATGAAATAGAAAAATACGGCAAAGAAAGTGAGAAGGAAAATCTTTATTTTATTGTCATCTGAATCAGATGATATCTAAGTGAAATGTTCTTTAAGAATGCATTTATGTTATTTTAGGTTAGTTTAGGTTAGTCTTCGGATTTATTTTTTCAGTAATTCTATCAAGTTAATTATAGGTTACTTTCCATTTATGATATTCCCTTTATTTCACGTTATTGACTAAGATAATAAATATTTTTTGAAAAATTAATGTGTTATTTACTCTTAAAATTCACTGATCAAGTCTCCATAACCTTTTGATCAAGTATCCCCTTTAGTGAGGGATACTTGTGCATAATGTCACTGTCGGAAAATGTTTAAATTCAGTCATTACAATTATAGCGAATTCGGGAGAGCTGCACTGGGCGCACTGAGTGCGAATTTAAGCCAATCGGAATCGAGGAGTGTGAACTTTTTCGGTTCCGATTGGCTAAAATTCGCACTCAGTGCGCCCAGTGCAGCTCTCCCGAATTCGCTATAAGTTTTCAACTCTCAAATTTGTACAAGTATATTGAGAATACTCTAAGAATCGCAACTTAAGTAATTAAATAGAAACAAAGCAAGCCATTATTATTATTTTAATAAAATAGCAAAACTGTGATCAACTATCCCACCTTTCCCCTACTACCAACAATGTACAAGCGGACCGCTGAATTAGAAAATCTTCAATTTTTCGCATCTTGCATAGCGCGAAACTACCCAAGAATATTATTTTACAGAGCGGAGATATCACAAGCTGAGATTCCTTACTCCACCGCAGGCGGCGCTTCAGTCGGAAATCTTCGCATCTTGCACCTCTGCCGGAGACCTCCGATTCTTGCAAGAGACTCTGATAACTGATTTTTCATGTCGGTATTTCAGTCGGGTGACACGAGCTCTTAAAAGCGTGCAACTCTGAAGGATGTAATTTTGCATGAAAAATCTAGTTGACGGTGTGAAATTTTTTCAAATATACTTTATGAAATAGATACAACTTCGGAGATCCCGTTGGTAACTCGTACACTCTTTCTTTATGTTAAAAAATAGAAATATTCGGCCGGAGTTAACGTAAAAGGTTAAGAGCATAGAATTTACTTATATCCTACAATGCTTTTATTACACGGAAATATATTTAGAACACTGTTACATTGTAGGAACATTTAGACAGCAATTATGTATTGTAGGAGACATGTTTAGGAAAGCAATATCTACAACTACGGCATAATGGGACAGGGGAGAACCACAGACTCTGATAGCATTCTCTCTGAAACTGAGAATTGCAGTGCAATAGGAAAAACTGATATTGAGTTTACTCGGACAAAGAGGGATATAAAAAGGCATAAATGTACACACGATGGATGCGATGCAATTTTTAATAGGCCATCCAGACTGGCTCGGCATATTAGATTTCATACTGGAGAGGTATCAATTACTTTATCCTTTTCAATTTCAGCTGCTTCGGAATTTCATAGTCTCATTTAATTTCAGAAAAGTTATAAATGTAATCATCCTGGCTGCGATAAAGCTTACACAAATTCCTCCCATCTGAAGCGTCATACAGAAACTCACAGTATACAGAAGAAGACATACCAGTAAGTATAGTTCGGATTAGTGGAATTTCTGGCCGATCGAATGTGCATTTCACATCACCTTGTTTCAAGATGTCCCGAGTGTCCATTATCCATTAGTAATCGACATAACTTGAAGCGGCATTATAACATGATGCACGGGGATCGTGGTAAACTGACTTGCAAAGAATGTAACGAAACCTTCGCTAAAAAGTATCAACTCGCGACGCACATGTCGACTCATACTGGACGGCTGTATAATTGTGATCAATGTAGTAAAAGCTTTATGAACATGAACAAACTCAAAAGACACAAAACCAGCCACGAAGAGGGAAAGAAAGTTTATCCCTGTACTGCGCCAGGATGCGACAAAGTTTTTGGGAGATGGTTGCTTCTTTGTGCTCATGCAAACACACATGAAATTAGTAAGTATTTATTAAAATTAATATGTATTTATCAATGTAGTAGTGGTGAAATGTTTCGTCATAAACTAGCATAACGGTATTTGTTGCTCCAGGTATTTGCAGAGATCTCTTTAACCGACTTATCACTTTTATTTTTAGCCTGTAAGTTTAAGGATTGCAACAAAGTGTTCAGCAGCAAACGTCGTTTAAGGGCTCATTCTAAAGTCCACCTAGAAAACAGAACAGTTGTGCCTTGTCCGTACGACGGATGTGATAGAAGTTATTCTTTAAAAAGTAATCTAGACCATCATGTACGAATCAAACATTTAGGGCAAAGATACGAGTGCGACGTGTGCAAAGTATTGCTGTCGTCCAAAGCGAGAGTAGCAGAACATATTCATAAAATACACATGTCGGAGAGGAGGATAAAAAGGGCCAAAATATTACAGCGCAAGAGGAGAAAGGATGCCGGGACGCGTAAAAGAAGCGCGGTGTCCGCGTTGGTCGGAGTTAACTTGCCGCCGAAGATTGAGAGGATGGTATTGAAACGGCAGGAAGACATAACATACTTAGAACAATTTAATGGAGCGTTGGATGATAACCCGAATTCATGATCCTCTCCTAAGTTTTATAATAGGAGTATTGAATAAAAGAGACGATTACTACGTATGCATCTTCGTTTACATCCTATCTCTGAACGGAATATTGCCAGTAGTTTCTAAGATTGAAAATAAAATACTTTATTTGGCACTTTGGAAGTATAAACTGGAATATAATATTTTCATCTCATTCTCCGACTATTCAAATAAAACTATTCTGTTTCATAAGTATTTTCATTACGCTTGAAACACTATCTTATTTATATTCACAATGCTATCTATATTTAAAATAGTATTTCAAATATATTTCTACTTCCAACAGTACCCAGGTAATGTAGTTTGCAGGGGCGTCCGGAAATTTTTTCCAAGAGGGTGGGGACAACTATGGGATGATGGTACAGAAAAGTATACCTTTCTTGCGTTTTTAACCCATTTTATAGTGCCAATTTAATTGAAAATTTAATACCTAAATTTAAAAATATTCCCTTTTTTCGTATAAACTTAATAAAGATCAGTTTTGAAAAATATTTATCTCAAAAGCCGGGGGTGGGGGCAACTGCCCCTTTCCCCCCCCCCCCCTCCCCCCCTGCTGCGGACGCCCCTGGTAGTTCGTTATATTTCTATTCTTACAGTAATGCCAATAAAATTAGTACATTCGAATATAACTTCACAAATTCAATGCAAAATAAAATATTATTTTATTTTAATTAGCAACGTATTAGACGGAAATAAGGAGGCCCATTTACTACCCAGTTTTCGACAGTCATATTTTATGCAAATCTGGCGGCGAATATACAGCTTTTAAGACTCTTTGAGTTGCCCTAACCTCTAAAATAAGTTTAAACAGCATGCATTGTTCCGCGAGTAATCGAATTGGTGCTGGAGCATTATCGACACTTTTAATCCATCTCTCGCAGGCGAAGAAGAAAGACGAAGGAAAGCCACGATTATAAACAGTTGGGAAACCTGACATTATTTAAATACTCGTCTAAAAACATTTACTGCATTCTATCGATCTAATCTAAAATTTCAGTTTAAAATTAGAATTATTGCGGTTTTTATTGATGTCGTTCAAATAATTTAAACTCGCTTGCTTTCAAAACGATCTTATCACGATAAACCATTTGAGTGCAGCCCCCGCAGCTTTCGAATGCATACACATACACACGTGTACGCCTGTGCGAACACTGCGTCGGGAATTCGGGCAAAATGGAGGGTTACGGGATGAAAGAAATGTTACCTTTATAGATTAACACTATTTAAAAAGTTTATTAACCGATACTGATGAAATAACAGTGAGTCACGAATGATTTTCTCAATGAGAGGACCGAACTATTGGACGTGCGAAATTAGTTGCGTTCAACCGCTTGCTCGGCGAAGGTAGAATCGCGTGAAACATTTGCCGCGCTTTTCGTATTTCCCGCGCTTTTCGCGAGAGTGCCGAAGAGGAGTACGAATCGCGATCCCCTGCACTCAAATGGTTAAAGTCGTCGAGAAACGTTGTCCGGGCACGTTGTAACTTTCCGCGGACCGTTCTGCCTTGTCGCGATTCGTTGCAACTACAGTTTCATGAAGTCATCGACAGTTTGGACCTTACGACAAAATCGATTAATATAACGGACTTACAAAAATAGCGATTGAGGATCGACACGCGTGTTCGCAAACAGCCAAAGCGGACAGACCTTTGCCTTACAGGAAAGAATATAAAACATTGATCGATTACTGCGCCGATATGCAACGACAGAGATGTATGTAAGTTTCTTCTATTCATTCTTCTGCAGCGATTAAAACGCGACGCAAATCAATTTTCTCGTAGCATCGATCGCCGGGTTATGATTTCGGGAATCATCCTCCTTTAATTACTCCTTCTCCCCATGCTTTCCCCATTC
Source organism: Andrena dorsata (assembly GCA_929108735.1). Classification (NCBI taxonomy): domain Eukaryota; kingdom Metazoa; phylum Arthropoda; class Insecta; order Hymenoptera; family Andrenidae; genus Andrena; species Andrena dorsata. The sequence continues at coordinate 74,776,932 of OV815488.1, read as the reverse complement.
GCGAATATCCAGAATTACTATCGCAGATAGATGTTGAAATTCTTTTGCGGTTAACTATGTTTAGTTTTACTTCTAAAATAATATAAAAACATATTTATATGCGATAAAAATAGTTCGCGGTAATAGATATTTAGAGACGCGCATTGATCGAACGCGATACACACTCGTCGGAATTAAATAATACAAAGCCGCCGGAATGGAAGTAGGGGGAACGTGTCGGACCGTAGAGATTTGGAATTTTGTCGGGGCATGACGAAATATGTGGAACGAAACGATAATTGGATAAAACTATATTGGCGTGATTAAGTACGTTCTTGAGTATGACATTACGTGAAACAGGAAATAATGTTTAATGAACATCCGTGAATGAAATGAGGATACATTGCTGAATATGCGATCGAATCAAGCAACGACAATAATAACGCATTTATTGGAATCGTGGGATACAAAGAGTAGTCCTGCTTCGTAATTCACCCCTGCTCAGATTTGTTTCATACGACCCCCCTCTTAATTCATAAATATGCTCGCGGATTATATTAAAATTAGGGCGCTGTTTTGTTACAAAAATATTCTACGCTCTTCGGTAACAGTCTTTCAAATTAAAAATGTCATAGTCTCTGAAACATTGATGGACCGTTCGTTAACGTAGCGAGCACAAATGAATCGGGACACGCTGTGTCGGTAAAGTAGAATTCTGTATATTCTCGATTTTCAAACAATTCGCCGTTCCTTAGCTAGTAATAAATACGTATTATTGCCGTGGCTTGATCGGACCAATCAACGTTTCCCAATCTGATAAACAGTTCTCCATCCATAGAAAAGATTATTCTATTCTAGTAAGAGCCGCTTAGAAAGGACAAGCAATAAATAGATCTGTGTTTCGGAAGGCAGTTCGTAGGTCCACATTGAAATTGTCCTTGCTTCACATACATTTTCATCCAAAATATATTCTAACAAAAGTATTGTAAAACCTTTTACAGACGGATCGTACGATCGTTAAAGGCTTCGTTAAACATAACAAAATGTCGAGGCAATCGTGCACCGGTATATTAATAGAATAGCGAAAGTAAAAACGATTGGGAAACGCTGTACAAAACACCTACTGTCTCTGCCACCGTTTGTAAGTTCTGTTCCTCGTACAGCATCGATCGTCAGACACCATCGAGGTGATTGTCCATCAAAGGGTCGAGTTGGTAATCGTTCAAAATCTGTGCGCGTTACGACGAAAACGACGAATCTTATTTTCAGCGCCTCTACGCACTTGTGTTTTTCTCAGACCAAATATGCACATAGGCTGAATCATATAACTCGTCTAGTTCTATTCGTTGCTAGCGGAGTCACCTAATTTCTGCCCATCCCCGAATAACATGACACAAAGGAGCTTCTAAAGCTACCAATCATACCTGGAAGCTAAGCTAAGCTAAGCCATGCTATGCTATGCTACGTTTTAAAAAATTAGTTTCAATACATTCTTATGGAACCGTTTCCGCCAAAAGTTAAGCTAAGCTGTGCCAAGCTATGCTGCGTTTAATAAGAACAGCTTCAATACATCATTTTATACCAAAAGCTAGTATATTTCTGTGCTATGACTTGCTTTGTTTCCGAGAAATCGGAAACCACGTCGAGCTGACGCGACAAAAACATAGCACAGAAACGTAGCTTTCGGTGGAAAATGGTGTATCGAAGCTGTTTTTTTTTTTAAACATAGCTTAGCACGACACAGCTTATAATTAGCTAAGCTTTTGGGGGAAACGATTCCACACGAATGTATTGAAACTAATTTTTCAAAACGTAGCATAGCTTAGCTTCCGGGTGGATTCCCAGCTTAAGACGAATTCAGCTGGAGTAACAAAAAATATTCATTTCCATTGTTCGATGCAAAGTTTCAGATGAACACGGCGTGTGTTTTTTTAGGAACAAGTTATTCACGACGAAAGAAATTTGAGCCTCTCCGCAAGCAATGAACGTAATGGATAAATTACCAGATTCAACCTGCACCGAGTGATTTATGTAAGTACGGCAGGAAAGATTGCGTATGCGTGTCTGCGTGTCCTGTATGAGAAGTCATGTATATGCCGTGTGTACGCGAAAGTGAGCGAGCGTATGCCTTGTCAGACGTTTTACACATGCGTAATGAAGGGGGGGGGGGGGGCCACGTTATCATGCTGACAGAGAGAGATTAACAAATAAATATAATTACACGTACATCGCGCGCGAGCGTGCACGCATTAAACCTAATCTCTAACAAATCGATATCGTTTTTCTTTTCTTTTCTTTTTTTTTTTATAAAACAATTAAAATGAAACATTTGTACTTTAGCAGTATAGAGCAGTCGTTTTGTCGTACTTATTTAACCTTAATATCATTATCGTCGTTTATATTATTTTATACATATATATGTAATATTATATTTTTTGCTTTCTTTCATCCTTTCCTCCAGTTTTCTATCGTTTGTTTTTCTGTTTAAAAGAACAATTCCCGCCTCGCTTGGCACGCCATCATCCGTCGTCGTCGTCATCTTTATCGTCTCGATATAATCGTGCTACATAGGCTGTTTCGCAAATAATGAGTCGATCGGAAAGAGAAGCGGTGATTCCATTGCCGGAGCGAAGGCGACCTTTTCAATCAAGAAATAGCCTCACGAATCGTTGCTTCGCGCCATACGATACCGATCCTGAAATGTCCCCACCCAGTCGCGATTTACAGTCATCTTACGCCCGACCATGGAATCCTCTATCTTTTTGCTGGCTGCTTCGCGATCTATAAAACATCCGGCAATCGGTATAATACGCAGTCGATATTTCGCCTATATAAAAAAGAAGATTACGTATGATATACGTGATACAGCGTACGTAACGAGGTACGCGCGCTTGAGCTCAACTTATCTATAAATATACAATCATAGAATCAATATCAAACAAAAATCGTGATTATTGCAGAGTCCTGTCATACGGGCGGAATATACGTATATATCTGTGTGTGTATGTGTGTGTGTGTGTGTATATATATATAGATATACATATATATACATATATATATATATATATATATTTATCTCTGAAAAAGAAATTAAAGGAACCGCCTTTCATACTTTTCTTTGTTAGCGTTCCCCAATTAACGCGCAAACACCGCGAGACGAATTAATTGTCGGGCGTACAATCCCTAAACGTAGCGCTGAATGATAATATCGATATCGGTGATAACGGAACAATAGAATAATGATAATGATATAATCATAGTGATAATAAGAATACCATTAACTCGAATAATATTAATGATAATGGTACATCGACGTTACGCAACGATTCCCACAAGTATTATTATGTACAGATATCATATAGCACCATGACCGAAATATCAAGGTTAAAAAATAGCGTTACACGAGACGAAGAGTGGATGGAACCGGAAACGAGGCTCGTCGAGGCTATTCGGTAGGGGATTGTGAGTGGAAGGGGGAGGGGGGGGGGGGTGATGCTGCGCTTCGGTCGGAACACGAGAGGTGGGAAAGAAGAAGGGTGTTTGTGCATAGGGCGAGGGGGTGTGCTACGCTTTGAGTTTAAGGGATACTATACCTCGATTATCAATCTTATAGCTTCCCGATCGCGCCGGTCGATCGCTCCGCTGCTCTTGAAAAATATCTTCAGTTTTACGAGTTGGAACATAGATACAAGGTGCTTCATATGTTACCAGTTACACTCGACTGGGCAATAGAATCCGTGAAACGGACAAAATTCTTTTCGCGAGGCTCGCAGCCGATCAGACATCCTGTGCAAGTTTTAACGAGGAACGACCTGGGCGAGGCGATTCTCTGGACCGTGCGAAGCGGAGTTAAGCCCTGCGGAGTCGTTAGAGCATCGAGGAAGGTACAGCGCGAGCGATCGACCCTCATCACCGGGCGAAATATATCGTTATACTACAATAATATCGTTATTAAGTATTTGGCCGTTTCGATTAACGTGTTCCAACAACGTTCACGAGAGTGTCGTAGATTACACGATTGCTATCTCAGCGAACAATAAGTCGTGGGGGACTAGAAATTTTGAAAAAAAAAAAAGAACGAATCGCAATTCGAATATCACAGGAGGAAAATATCGCGACTTTTCTCTCTCGCTCTCTCTCTCTCTCTCTCTCTCTCTCTCTCTCTCTCACTCTCTCTTCCTTTCGTGATTTATATTTAAAAACGATCGATTAATTAGGACAGCCGCTAGATCGTTCGAATTGCAGAATTTATGTACACGAGCGTTAAAAATTCTCTCATACATACGTTACACACCAAGTGACTCGTCATTCATCGAGAATTATCCTCCCTACGGATGTCTCGCGGCGAAGAGGACGAGAGCTTAATAATTTATTTAAAAGATACTCGGGCGAGGCGACTCGCTGAAACGCGCGGCGCGCCTTCTGCTTTCTTTCCGCCCCATTCAATTGCTATTATTACGTCACTTTCTGGCGCCGGATCTGTTTTGGTAGATTAGGTAAGAGAGCCGAGAAACATTCGGTTCCTTTTCTTTCTTTTCTAGTTAGGAATCGAAATCGAGAAAAAGGACGCTGCGTTATTGTGCGCGTACGTATTACACACGCGTGTAAATTCTTGCCGTTTTCTTGTTGCATTAGCGGGTTGCGAAGGATTGGCCTACCACGGCAGATCTACCGCTCGTTCGACACAATGCGTATAATAGCTATTCATCTGGCATAATAGATTTATAATCTTTATATATATATATATTTTTTTTTTCCGTAATATATATAGACTCATATTTATATTATATTAAACGATGATATCCCTTCTTTGTTCAATATATTATTAATTAGGTATGATATGTTTATTCACAACTTGATGTGAGCGCTTAGAGTTGGAATTTCGTTATCCTTTTCTAGTGTATCGCGTAGATAATAATAGTCTCTCGTTCACTCGTTTCTCTTCCCCTTTCTCTCCCTTCCACCGTTTCTTCTCCCTCTCCTTCTTCTCTCCATTTTTTCTTTTGTTGCGATAACGATCCACCGACGTTATACTTTAATTAATTTAAGTACGACGCTAGGATAAAACATTAATTTTTCTTCTCTAGTTAGATAAATCTTAGTTTCTCTCTTCCCCCGGAATTTTCTCACGACGAATCTATGTATACATATATGTCTTTATATGTATATATATATTACATATCGATTGCGCAAATTACGTGCTAGTCATTGTCAGAGAATTATTAGCGTTCAAAGAGTTCGAAGATTCGAAACATGCCCGCTCCAGGATTCCTTTAACAAACGGGAAACGAGCGCTCGGCCGCGATCATTCCGTCGATCGGCTCGATATTAACAAATGTAACAACTCAACGCAACAAGTACTTTCGCACGTACGACAGCATACCGCGTAACGTTCGATCATCTCCCCCTTTCGTAACGTACGCGAGATTTAACCCCTCGCACCCCCCCCCCTCGCCCCTACGTTAAAAACACTCGCCGATCGACGATTCGCGAAGGATTCCGATTAATCTCATTAATTACATTAATTCCCGCGATAGAGCGACCCGACCCGTTAAAAACACGCCACACGCGCGCATCTCCGTTTCCACGGAACCCCCTGAAGCGATGCAACAATATCTATAAAGGTAAATTCACTATGCTACTTGTCAAGTAATAAAAATAGAGATTGCATAGATTGAGATTCGTAGCGGATGCATCTAAAGAGATACGCCCTATAAAGATTTCCTCTTGAGCTTTATAGCGTGAAACGTATTTTTTTTTTTATTCCTTTTGTATAATATCTGTATAATATGTATATAAGTGTTCATTTGTACGCACGCACGTGCGCCACTGTTCGCGTTGCAGCCGCCAACGCGGGTGCACCTCGCACGCGCGTTCCCCGTCGGCGCGTTCTACCCGAGGGAGCTTGGCAGCCGCTCTGTCGATTCGCAGCTTCGTTTCGGAAAGAGGGGTTTCGCAACGATCGCCCGATAATTCCGCGGGGAACAAAAATATGATATTACAGTTTCGATATGTCCGCGAGCTTTGCACAGATGTCCGCGAGTAGATTGAACCGTTCCCGACAGAGCGGCTGCTGCACGCCTCCCTCTCGCAACAACCGTTTCATCTCCCCGTCGAATCTGCATCAGAACGCCTCCGTTCGAGGCTTCCGAAAGGTTCGCCCGAGGAATCGTTTCAAACGGGACACGGCACGTGCCCACCGATATTGATCACGGTTTTTGTGCTATCATTTCGACGCGACGCGGTGTTCGATCACTGCGCCGCTTTATTGCAACAACGATATGCGCGTGACTAACGACACGAGAGACTGTTCCTCCTTCCACCTCCTCGTCCATTGAGTATTTAAAATGCTCTAGTCTGGCTCGCCCTTCCTCGGCCAATTTATAATTCTGCCCGCCCTTTACTCACCTTTGCGCGACTCAGAGCTAGGGGTGGGTGGGTTTAGGAGCGTTTACCGCCACTTACGGCTTGCTCCAAAGATAGAATTCCCTTCGCCGCTCTCCCCTGCCGAGCTCTACGAATTTCGCAGGAGTCGGGGGGGCGAGCCTCTACGTCATTCTTCTTATTAATGGCATCGGCTTCCACCCTGCGTGTCGCGCCGAGGGGCGTTTCAATCAGCGATCCACACCCTTCGCCCGCCAAATCACCCATCCTATCCGTCAATGAACCGAACAGCGCACGACGCGATCTGGCCAGATCGATCCGCGAATAGCGTGACGGACCCCGTCGACCACCGCTGGCAATTAGAAGATCCCCGTCCCCCCTCCCTGGCAGGCAGGGCCGTTCGTTTTCGTCGAATCAACATGATGTCCTCTGTAACATTCTTCAAAGACGGTGCGCCGATTAGGATCCGCTCCTCGCTGCGCCGAGCGGACGCGTCCGGACGGGCCCATTTGAATTGCAAATAGGGGGGGCGGCTTTCGAGGGGCGCGGATTAAAATGCAAACATGGATTTACGGGGGTTGCGAAGGAAACGCAGTGGCGGGACGCTTTGGCGAGAAGCTGGAGAGGAAGTCCGAGGGCGGAGTTGCTTTTTAAGTTTTATAGTGGGTACTTGAGCGGGCGTAGCCGTAGTTTGTAGGAAAGAATTATGGAATAGAGAAGGGGCGGGCGAACAAGTGGGGCAGTGTTTAAGAGGACCACCGTGGATCACCTTTTCACTGAAGATCTTCCTCGCACTTGGGAATGTCGAATATCTCGGCGAAGAGGGGCGGCAGCTTGAGCTTCGTCCAGTTCCTCCTGAACCAGTCGAGGAGGTTCGCGTGTCTGGCACCAAGGGCCCTCAGCTCCGGTATCCTCTGCGAAACGCTGGAGACGTTGGAGCAGCCCCCCGTGGACGTGGTCTCGCCGGGCACCGTGTGATTCCGCAACGCCTGGACCTTCAGCGCATCCAGAAGACGATCCTGAAGCCTCTGCACCGCCTTCACGTCGTTCAGGCCCGGCCTCTCGCCCAGAAGCACGGCGCCGGAGAACAGGCCCAGCTCCGTGTCCGTCAGTTGATGGGCGTTCAACGCAGATGTGAATTGCATCAGGGCGGACACAAAGTCCGGCTGTTTTGGTTCACATCGATTAATTAAGACTTGACGGCGAAATGCATCGCGTGCAACGAAAGGTGGCGCGAAGGAGAGGGACGTTCCATTAATCGAGGCTTCAGGGTCTAGTATAATTAATATTTCCATCAGAATTGTAAGATAAAGGACGCCGGGTGCCTTCATACGGAAAAGAGTGATTTCCACGGGTAATTGTTTAGTAAACGTATGCAGAATGCCAGGAGGGCTGAATATAAGCGCGCGTTTTATGTAATTTATATCCGCGCGAGGCTACGATCCCTCAGCTGCTCCTGCATGGTCGCAGTTTTCGTACCTCGTACATCAGTTCCATTTGCTGCCTGGTGATGTAAGTGCCGTCCTCGAACGTCATCGAGCTGTCGGTGGTCATCTTCGAGATATGGCTGAGCCAGACCTCGAAGAAGCCGACCTTGATCAGGATCAGCTGATCGTCCTGCAAGAGGTCGCAGAACCCTGGAACCCGCTTGGCGATCTCCACCACCCCCTGCACCGACGGCGTTACTCTTGTGGCGAACTGTTGCCAAAGCCAGATCCTCTGCGACTCCACCGTCTCCGCCGTCGAGGACGCAGCCTCCGGGTCCTCGGGGCTCGCGGGCTGCGAACAAGTGCTCGCCTAATTAGCGGGATCGAGGGAAAGGAACAGCCGGTCGCTGCCAATTCCAGCAGATGTTCCCGTAACTCTAACGTTAACTTAATCTTAGAAGTTGATAAACCGCGATGGTTTGTAACGAAGGGACTTCATCCGCTTCTAACAAGAAGCAAAACGAACAAGCCTCTAATTTCATTGCAGCACGCCGCGAGATTACCTAGAACAGTATTTCCCAACCTTTTTTGAGTCGCGATCCCTTTTTATAACATTCTAATGACCTGTAACCCCCCTAATTTAAGGTAAGATAAATTTAATAAGGTAACGGAAACACATTAAAAATAGGAATCTCAGAATATACTTCTAACTCAATAATATTTCAAATAGACCAAGAAACCGTGGCGACCCTACCAGAAAATACTCTGCTACTCACCGTTTGGGAATCACTGACCTAGAATATAATTAAGAACGCGATCACTAATGGCAAAGTAACGATTACAGAATTTCGTATTTTTAAATTGCCCAGGGCTGAAGTATAATAACAATTTAGCTTTAATTTTCTTTCATAAATAGCTTCGCCACATTCTTCATCGATCTACGTTACGTTACTAAAGCTCACCGGCATTATCATCGGTTTCCGAACGATCCCCCTCGTTGACTCCTCGGTGAAGCCGCAGTAAGCGTGATGCGCCTGGGACACTTGGAGTATCACGTCGTACACGGCCAACTGCTTCACGTCCGCGTCCGACTGATCCGCCTCCACCACCGCGGCCGGTGGCACGCAGGCTATGGGGTTCTGGCCCTGGTTATTGTTGTTATTATTCTGGCTGGTGTTGTTGTTGTTATTGTTGTTATTATTGTTGTTATTCCCAGTGCCAGGGGACGTGAGTTGTTGGACGCCCGTGGTGGTCGTCGTTGTAGTGGTGGTGGTCGGCACCGCGTCTTCGGGGCCGCGTTCCCTCGAACGTTTCGGCACCCTGCCGTATCTCACCGCTGGAACAAGCGCATTGTGCGTTTCAATACGGAAATAAGCACCGAACTATCCGGCAGCAACGATGGTTGTCAAGCCTTCGCGTTGTCAAATGGCTCGGGACAGGTTTCGGGGCGATAATCAGATGCGAAAGAAAACGAGTGCGGCAATTGGATCAGCTACAGGTTCTCCTCTCTCGTAAATGTGTAGGGGAGACCGGGGCTAGTTGACTAACTTTTTACATTTCTAATTTTTATAAATAGGCCATTGGTATTTTGTTAACTTGCGGCATACCAACAGTTTCCAAATTTCATTAGGTATACAGGCTTAATTTTTAAAATCGTTTTAATTGAGTCTAGGTTGTAGATTTTATTGTATTTAGAGTAGTGTGTCGAATAAGTCAACAAACCCCGGCTGCGGGGTTAGTTGACAAATATGATGGGGTTAGTTGACTTGTCATTTACTTTTCAGTTTTAACCCTTTGTCTGCGAAAAGTCTATATATACGCTGTCACTGTTCCATCAATATATATGAAAAGCGCATATACACGCTGCCAATTCCATCAATATAGTATACGAAACGCGTACATATGTATACTACGACCAATGCTACTATAAAAGGTTATGGTCTATTTGGAAGGCCTGAGAGTTTGAAGGGAGGATAGGGTGTAAAACTGGTAGGGGTGAGTTTGGAAGGATTTGTGGTGGGGGAAGTTAACTTGAGCAGTTAAGCTCTTTGCCTCGACTGCATCTTGAGGATAAAACATGTAATTATTATGCCGCGTTTACACCAATGCGAACACGAACAAAAACATTGTTCGCGAACGTTTTAGTCTGTTCTTGCCGTGTCCACACCGCCGCAAATAGAACAAAACGTTCACATACGATTCGTACATTGAGTTTTGTTCATGTTTGCGGCGGTGTGGACACGGCAAGAGCAGACTAAAACGTTCGCGAACAATGTTTTTGTTCGTGTTCGCCTTGGTGTAAACGCGGCATTAGTGGTACTCCTATGCTTAGTCAAGTAACCCCATCCGACATTGTTAACATGATAAGGGTCGTACGTACAAAATCTCCACGCACCGGATAAAATAAAATACCGTAAATTATAGTCAATATATCACGTTTCCACAAAATATTCATGAAAAAACATCAAGCAGTACTTAGTGGACAAAAATTCATAATTACTCGAAACAAAAATATTTACTCCCGGCCGACCTTTTTAGATTTTTCAATCTCATTGACAGAACAAGCAAGTTTTTGTCACGGGAACACATTAAATGGCAAGCTGGTCATTCGTATACTTCAATATCGCGAATCGCAGCATAATTTATTCTATAATACAATAATTAAATGCAATTAGTCAACTAACCTCGTTAGTCAACTAGCCCCGGTCTCCCCTACTTTCACTCGTGTTTGATTTGATGCTTTCGTGAAAGGGAGACTACAGGTAATTTGAGTTGAATAAATTTGTCTATGAAGAATTAGTGAATGTGTCCTGGGTCTTATGCCACTTGCCATTTAGCAATCACAATTGCGTAGGCACAAAACCATTTGAATATTAGATTCTGTTTTCTATGAAATTGAGGAGTACGATTAGGTAGCCCTCGATCGTGCTCGGGATTATTATTCCGGGTAATGGAGGGCGCTGCTTTCAGGTAGTGTTACTCCGGACAACGTACAATACGTTCCTTTCGAAGCGGATCACAAGGATACGGAAGGTTATTACGATTTCGAGCCGACAATGCCAGCGCGGAGCTCCGGGAGTTGCCTATTATACACGGCCGCATATTGCACGCTGGAACTTTGACGTTTAATTATGCACGGCAGCTTCACTCTCGTTTACTTTGCCCTTTACTTTGCCCCAACTACCGCCAGCGATACTTCTCCTCGGCCGTGCTGAATTGAAAGTGTCTCTAATAGCCTAACTACTGTGTCAAGTCTGCCCTTTCTTTACTGTAAACGTAGCTTCGAAAACTTTCCTATAAATTAAATATTAATATCGAGAACAACCAAGCCCGCCGGTAGCTAATCTCAGCTCCAAGAATTTACCAATTCTAATCTGGCGAGTCGCAAGTACCAAGCGATTAATTGGCAAACCTACGGCCGCGGAATATTCTACTGCGAGGAAATTCTAGTACAAAGTGAATCGTTACTCACAGTCCCTGGACATGCCGACAGCTAGGCACTTCTTAAATCTGCAGTACTGGCAGCGGTTTCGATTTAGTCTGATGACGAGACACTTGCCGTCCCTCAGGCACCTGTACTCTATCTGCTTCTGAATGCTCCTCCTGAAGAAGCCCTGGAAAAATAAAGGAAGAACGGGGGTTGTAGCAGCAGCCACGCGCTTTGCCAAAGGGTGTACACCTCTTCCTTACGATCTACTCGCTGCAATGCTCCCCGCTGCCGTTTGCTTGCCTATCGCGGTCGCTTTCGCTTTCCAGGCAATCGAGTAACAGGTGTCTAACACGGTAATTTCAACGCCTCGCCGCGGACAACGGTAACCAGTAACGCAGCACCGGTAGCGGAGCTTTTAAGCGTGCTCGAAAAAAATCGCTGACACGAACGCTAACGCTCCGAGGCACGTTCGGAACATCAAAAGCCGCGACGAGGAGTTGCGTCGGGTAGGGGCTGCTAGAACTTCGAAAACCCCTCGATACGCCGAGCTCCTCAACTTCCTCTTCTTCTTCATCTTCTAAGGGAAACAGAAATCCCCTTTCATTGTGTGACACGAGGCGGCGGCAGGAGCGACTCGATTCTCTGGAGCTCACTTTCGACAGGCACGATCAGAACCGTGACTGATGGACACATTTAGATCTTACAACGCCCGAGCGACAGGGTCGGCTAAATTCTTAAACCTGAATTCCAATCGCATCTCGCTTGGATCAGTGGCCCAGACTTCTTCCTAAGCGCAACGCTCGAAACGCTTCAGTCCCCGGGCGTCTAAGAAGTATCCAACTTATGTTAGACCGCGAAAGGCTCGAAGATAAGGCGACCGATATCTCTGAATCGAGCGGAGGAATCTCGCCCTAGACGATCCCACTTGATTTTCATTATCCCATCGCCGCGGCTCCGTTTTGCAAGCGATGCACGAATCGCGTTTCCGTTCTCCCTTGTTCAGGGAGATGGCAGTTGGTCGGATAGCCTGGCGAGGAAGAGAAAAGAGAGAGAGAGAGAGAGAGAGAGAGAGAGAAAACGATATTCGGAGCGTGGTTATCGGGCGTCGATATTCTTCCTCGGAGCGCAAGGTGGGGAATAAAATTGAATTATGCATAACCTCGTTGACCCAGAGACATAGAACGCCCCCGAAAGAAACAGACTCCGCCGCGCATTGAAATAATTCAGCGTCCCTCGCTGCCGATTCGAAAATTCCCTAGGACGATCGATAGCCGGCGACGTTCCCTCGCGGAATGAAAAACCTAGTTGTTCATTGATATTCCTGGCACGTCACGGGATCCCGCGAATCTTCATTCGAACCGGCCAAAAGATTCTAGCCTCTGCGCTAGTCTCCGAGACGTCGATCCACTCGTGTAAATCGTGGGGTTCTTAGAACACACGCGTTTAAAAAGAAAGCACGCGCCCGACAGTGTCTGGGGGGTGGATTCTGTCAGCAGGAAACGCTCGAGATAGTTCAGATCCATCGCGGTTGGACGGTAATCGACTGAGAAATGCTTTCGTTTCAAGGGACGCCCTCCCGGCGTGGTGCAGCCGCGCCGCAGTCCTCCGCTTGAAATTAATTACGCGAGATTCGCTTCCTACTAGCTGGAGATAAGCCTGCCCCGATCTCTCGGCTGCTACCTGACGCCAGGATATCGGCCGCCACGTGACTCACAGTCCTGCGCCGCGTGCACGAACAGGCGACTAGGAAGTCGGGCTCAGATCGCTCGGCAATTTTTCGCATTTACTCTGCACGCAGACGCCGAGCGCTTGATAACGCTCCTGGTGCACGGGCTTTTGGATATTCCGCGGGCTTGTTGATACTTAACGGGCGGTATAAGTGGCAGAGGTATGTGCCTCGGTATCCAGGATACCTTGCAATTGCTAAAGCAGCCACTGGTCTACTCTTATCGCCAAGCTTTCTGCAGCCATATTAGGCTCGAAGCTGATTCAGAGAAACGAGATTCAGATTCCAGGGAAATGGCGCTCGAGCGAGGCGGGTAAAGAGGGATGCAAAGTTGCTTCTACCTTGTCTTCTAATTAATTCCTTCTCAATGCATTCTACAGGGAATTTTTCTAAGTAGTTGGAAATTTTATTTCACATATACGGACAAGACCCATTTCAGGACAGAATTGGTAATAAATGAAACACAGTAGAGACGGACGTTACACGGAAAAGAAAAAGAAAAAGGATTTCGCGTTTATCCAACTTGGTATTTAGCGTGTTCTCTGTTTTTTATATTCTTTTGTACCTCGAATACTGCCGGGTTATTTGGCGAGAAACTTTGCAGACGTTTAGAAGAGAGGTGGAGTTTAATCGTTTTAAGAAAGCGAAGCGTCGCGCATGAAGTGCACTCTGGTTTCTTCCGTGCGGTAATTCAAATGGTTTATTTAGAGAGCGTTTACATGGAAATCGCGATAAACCGATCGGCTCACATAAATCAGCCGGGATACCGGGCCTCCAGAAACGCTGAGGTAATGGCTATACAGGACTATCTTGGCGCTTTCGAAAGCTCGTTTTTTCCCTATCGCCTCTCCCCGCAAACGACATTTTTACGAGCCCTAAATCCAGGCTGAGACGGGCAGAATTAATCGCCGATCGAACAGAGTATTCGGTATCCTTGGAACCTAGATCGATGCCGCGTTCAAGCGACATTTTCCAATTTTCTTTGACCACGCCGGTGCCTCAGCATACCTACGCAATCGTAGTTTTCCACAAAGTCATAATTAATATCCTTCGAACCCTTTCATTCCCTTCGTTTTCACAATAACAACGTTCATCAGCTTCCCCAAGTTCTCCTCATTCCTTCAACTTCTCCTCTCTCCTGAGTTCTTCAGATTCTTCAGCTCCTCCACCTTTTTTTCACATTCCTCTATCCCTTCGAACCTTCCAAGTTCTCCAGACCCTTCAACCCTTCCAAACTCTTAATACCTTCCGAGGTTTTTAAGATCCTCGAGCCACTTAAACCCTACCGGGACTTTTAAAACTTCCAAGTCCGCGGATATATAGAAATTCAAAACAAAGGGTTGAAGGTGCCCGTAAGGTCTAGCCGCCTCTGGCTCGTAATATCCGGATCCCATCCGCTGCGCGCTCGAGTTGCTTGGAGATCTTCTAGAAATCTGGACGGCGAGCGAAGGGCCCCGTGGCTGACGGTTGCCCCAAGCCCCGAGTTAATTGTAACTGGCGAGTACGCGGAGCGTAATATACCGAGGGGCACGCGTGCACGTTACCTCGAAATTAACCGTGGGTCGGCCAGGGGGTTGTGTTCCGGCGTTAGCCGGGGCTGACCTCGTTGCCGCGGCCGACAGGACGGCTCGTTTAATAAGCGACGTATTATGATTAATGCGCTGCCCGCGTGGAAACGACCCAGGAACTTTCGCCGGGCACCGCGGGTCTCGACACCCTTCCCGCGAAACACAAAAGTGGCCGCCGCGCGGAGCATTTAGATTAACAAAAACGAATGTGTATGTGTGTCAACGCGTCGCGAATCGACCCGCCACCTTCCTCGCCTGGGGCCCCATAAAAAATTCACTGTGTCCAGTGTCAGTTTCACTTGTCAATAGCAGCGATATTTCCTCCGGCCACCGGAGTTGCTTCGTTTCGCGGCAGACGACAGTTAAATCCGAATAAACGGGGCGAGGTGATTTGTCTCGGGGAAATGAAATCGATAAGTTGTTGCAGAGATTCAAATGGGGCTGACGTCCGACCCTCTGCCGTTGCGTCGATGGTGCCTGGGGACGCGAGGAAACGAGCACGCCGTACGAAGCGCAATTACAAGCAGAAAAGAAGGCGAGAGGGGCGAGGGGCGGAGATAACAGAAACAATAAGTGACAGCCGGTGAAGAGCGCTACAGGAACGGGTGCATCGGATATAATGAAGCAACGAAATAGTGCAATGGACTCGTACACGGCGCTCCACTTGTCTGCTGCTCGTTGCGAGCAGAGCCGTATCGGTTTATTGGTCTATTAACGGCTTGTATTAATTAATGAAAGCCATACGAGCGGCTGTGCCGCAGCGACGACGATGCATATCCGCCGATATCGCGAAATAGGGGGACGGGGGGGGGGGATTGGAGGGTGGAAGGCGACCAGTTCTACCCTAACGCAGTCAATAATACCAGCATTCGATACCGCGGCCCGACCTCGGCTCGTTGCTAAAATCGATACCTGACGTTGTATCAGCTTTGCACCTCCGACGGCTACGGCGACGCCGCTTGGCAAGTAATAAACACTTCCGTTCGAGGGTGAACCGCGAACGGAAACGCGCCTTCTCGGCATCGAGCCTCCAGGGGGAGGGGAGGAAAGGGGACGGGGGGCGGTGTAACTTATACGCGACGAGCATCGCGGCAAACTTTTCGGGATGATTTTCTCGGTCTGGGCACGAATAACGAAGGGTCTTCACGGCTTCGAACGGAACAAGGGTTTCCCTCCCGTAGCTGTATTTTAGTTGAAAATTCGTTACCCAGGGTGTGTAGATGTTTAACGTGGTCGTTGTTTCGGAGCGGTCGGGTGGTGGTAATTATTGTAATAGCGAGGGTGGAAATGTTCGCCCAAGTACGCGGCCGAAAGCACGTATAATTTCTCTACGATTAAATAACGTATCGCTGCTTTTCGGCGCATTTAAACTGCACAGCGAATGAATCGAGCTTTCCGGCGCATTAGGAAACAATAATATCCCCCGGCGAGATCGTTCGTTGCCAAGCCAGCGCATTAACGCTATGCGCGAGTTTTATTGTAGGTTGATTCGTTGAGTAATGGCCTGTAATTTGCCAGCTGGGATATTCGTGGCCTGTGATGGGAACGCGAGAATGTAAAGTGCACAAATGGCGGGGTTACTTTGTAGAGGAACGCTGCAAGGTATAAAAGGGAGGGGGGGGGGGGCTGAAACCTTCTGCTAAATAGACACTGCGTTCCATGTGGAATTTCTATGATTTCGCCGGGATGGAATTTCTGTAATTCTATATTCTATATTCACTGCAATTTCGCCCGACCGGATATTCAATAATCGCGCAACGAGCCGATCGTTGCACAGATTTTGCAGGCATGATATAATTCCGTTCCGTTCGCATTTTCTGCTCTCCTCAGCGAAACATTCTGCCGAAATTTCGCCCGTGCGATTGCTTGGTGCGCGCAGATTACCAAAATTGAACGCATTAAATGCTCGGGCGGCCGCTCGATGCCAGACGCGTCCATTACGAATTACCGAAGCATATCAATTGATCCGCCGTAGAATTCCGATGTCGCGAGGCAGCGCAGTAGAACGACGCGCAATAAATCAGGCTCAAAGAGGGGAGCCGACGTCTCTGGCGAGTAGAAAGGCTTTACGTTTAATCGGGCGAGTCGAGACAACGCTTTTCCCTCTGGAAACGCGCTCCGTCATCCCAGCGAAGCCAATCCGTGAAATGGAATCTCGGCGGCGCTTGTAAATGCGTAGCCCTTCCGTCGAACGATTAATTAATTAATCCTCCCCGTGGCGAGCATTATCGGGGAAAATAGCTACGTAACGCAATCCTTGTCGGCGATGTAATTCTCAGCTCGACCCGATCGCTGATTACATTTCATGGATGGCCAAGAAGTAATCGCACTTCGCTGCGCACTCGCTGGAGGAACGGTTGGCCAGTTTAATCGCAACCAGCCGCGGTTCATTATTTATTAATCGCGCACCGGCCGCCGCGCGAAACGCCTGCCTGTAAATACTGCATTAAATGCGAGCGTTTACAGCGATTAACGGGTCGCGTGTAACCCGCGATACAGCGGCGCAGGAATTTTTATGGGTCGCAGCGGCGACGAACGGGCCCGCAGTAGTAACGACCCTCGCGCAGTCAGACGCGCCGGATTCTCTCGTTTTTGTTTCATTCCCACCGGCGGCACGAGACGGCGATGAACTCCGTTGGCATTGTTCCTTAACGAACCAATTAAGGACAGCGTCCGTTATCATATATGTAAATTGATAGAAAAGAAGGAGCTTAAATCACATCCAATGCGTGACGGATGGAAGGACTGTTCTTGTAATTGCCGGAATCGAATGAAGCGTTTGCCCGCGATGTTTTCGCGCCCCTCCAGCGCTGGATACTCGTTTCATTTTTTTTTTTTCAAATTGCTCGTCTACGTGAATTTCGTTTTAAATTTCGCGATCGCACGTGCTCCTTCCTCCGTCGGTTTAACGATCCCACTCTGCCCAGTGATTTCAATTGCAGCACGAAAATATTTCGCCAGCTGCCGCGCAGAATATTGCTAAAAGCTTCAACAAATTCGGATCAATAATACGAAGAAAGGGTCCGCAGGTTCTGTGGCTTGTTTCGGAGATCCCCAGGAGCGACCGAGTAAGATCGATGTATCAGCGAAGTTTCCAGAGGCGCTCCGAAAATATGACGCTGCTGCGAACTTTCCAGACTCGACCACCATCAGGCTTACAAGTTAGTTACGTCCATCCGTTCTTTTATACAGCTTCTCTAATAATTCCCCGTGTACTCTCGCCGAAACGCAACACATCTGTTGCCCATCCTTTCGCCCCCTCCGCGAACCACCCTTCGGATATCCGTCGGCAAGAGGTGAGGAGACACGAGAGCCAAGCGAGGAGCAACGCCTCCACATTTATTTTCCCCGGCCGGGGAATTAATTCTGCTATATTGGAAACGAACGAGCTTGCGTGCCCCGCGCGTGTGTAAGAGCAACGCGTCTACGCGAGGCACGCGCGAGGATGTGTGGGTTGGAACGCGAGAACGTACCAATTCACCGTTAACTGTGGCCTTAGGGCTTCCGTGTTTCAATCTGAGCGGGCAGAGCGGCGGCGGATGTGCATCTCGCTGCGAAGATTAAGGCACGTACACATCGCGAGCCCCGGCCCCGCGAGTGCACTTCTTCACGGTGAGACGCGCCCCGCCGGGAAATACGAAACGAACGATTCCGCCGAATCGCCTCGTTCTTTTTCGATCCTCCTCCTGGACCTCTCCGGGCGCACATCCCCGACTCCCGGAGAATCCGACAAACGACCGCTGGAACTCCAGTCTCGTACGGATTCTCCGAGCCCAGCTCGAGTTCCTGACTAGCGGCAAGTTGGGCGGACATTTTGGTAACCAAATTTCATCTCCGAACTGGGAACCTGAACGAATTATTCGAATATTTCGCCCCGTTTCTTGCCCCTGTCATGGGACTCCCAGGTGGAAAGCAGGTTTTACTTCGCGAGAGATATGTTGGAAGGTAGACGCGAAGGTGTACCGAAGTCGAGTTACATTAGGAGGTACTTGGTTCCGTGTAACAGCAATCCGTCTGTTGCGATTACGAAGTACTTCTTGTTAATGTAATAAGTATTCGCGTTTCCCTTATCAGAGTATAAATGTTACGCGTACCGTCGCTCTTAAAAATAGCATGGAAGGCCCGGTGCAGGAAGTACAGCGTTGTACAGTCGATAATTCGCAAACTTGAAATATTATCACCACGCCCCGACCGACGTTTAACGATCCGTAGACGTTGAGGCGTGCTTATAGACAGTCGCCCGCTTCTCTCGCTAGCTCCCTATATCCACGCCACTCGATGCAACGCCCGCGACGTTAATTACAGTCAAACGTTGGCCAAGATGCATGCCGTGTACTATTAATAACGACACGAGACGCTACTCAGAACCGAGGCGCGGGGGAAAGTAACGTTTTCCCCGAATTTTTATGTGCCATTAGCGATAAGGCTTGTCGAAGAACGGAGGTTCAACATTTCACTCAGTAAATGACAGACAGGATTCGTTATCGAAGAACGCCAAGCCGTTATTCATTTCGCAAGCCCGTCTTTCGCGCTCGTCTCCTTCGCGAAGAAGAGGTTTTTCGTCCTAGATTCGTTATCGTTGCAAGGAAGATCGAGCAGCGTGCTGCGAGTGCCTTGAAATAAGGACCAATTAGCTCGATTCTACACGCTACTACGGAAACTCGATACTACACGTAGCGGGTTCGAGGCAGAAGCGAAAGGAGACCTCAATAGGACTTTCAAACGTTAAACTTTCCGTCGCGAGGCGCGTTGTTCGCGGAGATATCGGAATATCCTCCTCCTCGAATGTCCTCGCGCGTGCAGGTTCGGGCGAGGTCGGTTTTTGCCAGATCAGAAGACTAATAAAGTAGGAACGATCATAGGCGTCGTATCTCCACGACCGTAAATTTACTCCTTCGCGCCGATTTATTGCACCGGGCTGGCTGGAAAGCCGATCGATCGACGCCTCGTCTGTTCCACCATTCCCGAAAAGGACGGGCGAAGGGAAGGGCGTCGCCGGGGACAGCGGAGTGGTAAAAAGGGGGAAGAAAAAAGGGGGGAGGTTGGAGGAAGATCCACGAGGGGAAAGGGAGTGTCAGGGGACAGGGGGAGGTGTCAGGGGGTTGGAGAAGCAGGAACGGAAGAGATACGAGAGATAGAAGCTGAGGACAGCAGAAGGATCGGGGAAATAGGAATGGTGACTGGGGGAGTAGAAGTAATGTTGAAGGAGGAGAAGAGAAAAGCAGATGCGACGGTGAAGCTATAAAGTACAATCTAGAGAAAACAGAAGCGGGGAAGACGAGGAAATACTAACGACACCGGAGAACGCTGCCGAAGCAGCAGGACGGAGAGAGCGACCTAACCCAGACCGAAAGTAGTGGAAGCCAGTAATGCACGGACCCGATCAGAAAGAAAAATTGTATTTATAACGCCGGCAACTTTCTCGAAGGAAGCGATGCGTCGAAGGAGGATCGTGTTCAGAGGACAAGAAAAGTTTACGGTATATAATTGCGTTTCTCGGTGTAGAAAGTTCCGTTCAGGTATCTCCCTCGAGTTGAACGAAGAAGTTGAAGGAAGACTTCTCCGTTAAACAGCGGCACGTCTACTCGCGACTTAATAATTAGCTTTCGACGGGGTTAAAAGTTGATAGGACCGATCTGCTTTAAATATCGTTGCCGGCGTAGTACTCGACGTCTCCGCGGGGATGAATGAAGATTTTGTAATTGCATACTCACTTTGCAACCCTCGCAGCTGGTTACGCCGTAATGATAACCGCTCGCTTTGTCACCGCAAACTCTACAGGCCACGAAACTCTTCGCGGGCGTCGAACTGTTCGAATCGGCGGCCGCGTAGTGTTGTTCTGGAAAACAAAACAGGCAGCTACGTTACGTAACGTCATCGGTGCAAGTAGGTAAACGTTCCGCCACACACTTCTCCGCTTCGTCGCCGAAGCAAGAAGCCCGCGCAGGAGCCATCGCCGTAACGATCCCAAACGAAAGCACATCGCCGTGCCTCGTATCGAATCTATTACGAACTCCGCGACAACTTCGAAGCCTCCGAGTTAATATTAGCTTAGAATCACTTGCTGATTAAATATCAAGCCCCAAGTTTCTATTACCTCCAACTACGGCGTTAGTACGCGGCGCTTACTTCGCTTTAAAGTAGTAGGAATCAATGACTGAGTATCCCCGCATACAAAAGTACGCGCGCCCGTGACAACGTCGCAATTGATTCCCTCTAGAAATAAAATCTCCAGACAACGTACATTCAGCTCCACGATACAAGCTGCGCTTGACGGTATAACAGAGTACCCCGAGGATTCGAGGAACCGAAAAGCCGTGTTCGTTCTTCCTCCCTGGCGGGTACCAATCATCCTCAACCATCCGCCGTGTTCTCCAAAAGAGAAAGGAGCAACGGAGTCCCCGTGAATAGACAGCTTCGCACCGGGACCCCCATCGATCCAAAGCGGATGAGATCACGGTTCATCGAAGCGCAGGGTCTTGCTCCTTAACAACCAAAAAACGTGGACGACGTGCGTGGAGGTAACGGGGCATCGGTGCGCGATGGAAACGGGTAGACGGAGCGGCCGAGGAAGCGGCGAAGACGGCGAGCCAGGAAAAAGCGCGGCTGCGTGCTCGCGTCCAAATAGAGGGGGTGGGGGGGCGTGGAACAGCGAGATAGAATGGAGCAGGATCTAACGAAAAAGCGAAGAGGGAACGCGATGGCGATGTTCCCTTGGCGAGGGACACGTTCGGGCGGCTTCTTTCGTACGTCCGCGACCGACCCGTTGCATCCATAATGCAACGGCCGCGGCGCGGCACCGTCGAGGAAGGGAAAAGGCCGCACGGGTGGTTCGTCTAACGGAAAGGCCGCGTCACCGTTACGGTGCCACGGCTCGGGGAGGAAACGGGAGGACGAAGATCGCCGCGCGGCCGGCGAACAGGGGGGGAGGGGGGGGGGGGGCAGCGATGAAAAAGGAAGAGGAAAAAGACGAAACGGGGCCGCCCGCAAAGGGAGAGAGAGCCAGAGGGAGCCGTATAGGAGTAGTATACCGTTCGACTGCCGTGAAACCCCTCTGCCCAGAAGACGTCGTTACGCGGGCAACGGGTCGGACGGAGAAAGAGGCGACGAGGAGGAGAGCCGCGCCGACCGCGGGCAAGGATAGGCGAGCAGCTGGATGCGACAGAGACGAGCGCCGAGGCAGAGGAGGGGGGGGGGGGTGGAGGTGAGCCTGGTTGATTGCGGCGTCTGGAAACGGGGCCTGGATCCACCGGCCACCGCGGCCACCGACGGGATTTTATGACGCCCGTAACGTGGTCGGGAATCGAACGGTACTCCCCCTGCACCCATCGCGATCACAAAGACGTCCTGGAGCTGGCTACCCTGTCACTCCACCTTCGTCGCCGCTCGCCCCTTTTCCGGACGGGCCGCAGCGCGGCGGAAACGCGAGATAACCACGGGACGGGAAGCCGCTGCGGCTTTTTCTGAAGCCCGCGCGCGCCGCTGCGACTTTTCTACCATCGCGATTCCCTTGTCCTCTCGTGCCGGCAAGAAACTTGACGGCGATTTCCATGGACGGAGGCGGACGAATTATTTCCCTCGGATTCCTGCTTTCTTAGATCTTTCCCGCTGGCGAGGGGCTACTCTTCGCGGGATCTATCTTCGATGTTCTATGATGTTCTTTCGTCTTGTTTAAGGCGCTCTTCCGCCAGATCCACTCTTCGTTTTCCAATTCATCAACGTCACGCGCCACATCTGTATAGTTGGGCGCCAGTGTTGGCACCAGATTCAGGCTTAGGTTTACGGTCACTTTATTTTCCTTTCGTGCCCTTCTCTTCTCGTTGTATTTTTGGCAAAGCTTTGTAGGCATCAGAGACATTGTTTTCAAAATTGAACGAGGCGCACCCGATCGCCTGTGGAATATTTCATGGGAAATGAGCTGGATAATTAAGGGCGTACCGATAAACGATTCAGCAATGCGTAAGGGGCGCGCTCGCACGCCGATACATCGCGATTTATCGGGATGGCCTGTAATTTCGAGAGATGAAGGCGGAAGTGGCCGGCGTAATCACGTGCACGGCGACCGTTCCTCGACAGCGAGGCCAAGGTTTTTCGGTGCTACTTCATGGGAATTCGTTGAGGCTGTACTAACGACGCCTTAAACGATCGTGCACGAAGAAATTTGCCCGCGTTACAAAACAGTTCCCGTTCCAGCGAGTGCCCGCTTCCGCCTTTAAACAATGAGATCTTTCTGAATGCGTCCTCCAAACGACGATAACTTTTCCCTTAACCGTACGGTTACGAATGTTTTATGGTACGTTGTGCTCTCCAATCTTTCCCTCCTTTTATACACAGTTTAACGTAATTACAGAGTCTCGCGTGCGCGGGACGGGTGACTAAAAAATTCAGTGTGCGAATGGTGAACCATCAGAATGCTTAATAATGTAGATTTTTTATAATCGACTAGTAGTGAAACGAAAATTATTACTTCGAACCTGTTCCCTTTACATCTTATTCACATCTGATTCGAGTAAGGTCAGAATTCTTAAATGAAACAGTTCCAACAGAAATCGGTCGTTATAAAATATCGATTTATTATTAGCTACCCCGAAGAACACCACAAATCACATGTCTACCTCGGCAAGATCCCTCTAGGAAACAGCTTGTTAAACCAGACAACCCAACATTCATCCCGTTTCAACAGCGATCGACGTATCTGTTTCTGTGGAGCAGCGGTTTCGACAATTTTACAGTTGTCGCCGAATGGAAACTGCGGCGCAGCCCCGCGTCTTCGCTCCGCGCGCTTTCACGCGGCGATGATTGCCCGCTCGGTTCCGTATCGCGCGACCGTAAATCTTTTACAGGCCGCCGTATATTCTATTCTGTAATCATACAGCGCTTAACATTTTCACTTACCGCGGGGGCCGGCGATACTCCCGCGGCGCTCAGCCGCAGTTTCTATTTCTGCTTATAAATTCCGCTCGGCCGTACGAGCGAACTTTCTCCTCGCGGGAGTAGTTCGAATTGATGGACACGGTGTACGTGCAGCCGAATGTCGGGGATATTTCATTCGGTTCGAGTGAAAACGTCGCCGGGCAAGATAAAGCGAATTCGCGGGACACTTTGAGTATCCCTCCTCCCCGCGCAACATCGCTAGTTGGAGCCTTTTCCGCCCGGGGGACACCTTTGCGGGAGTGCGAGATTTGTATGTCAGACGTGTTCACTTGGCGGTGATAACGCCGAACCAGAGAGGAAAGCGCGAATGCGGCTGGAACAGCAGTTGCAGGCCACGCAAGTATCTCACGCGTGGGACAAGTTAGTTTCATACTCGGGATGAAGGCATCGGTAGTAATTTGACGCGTTGAAGAAGTGATAAAAACCGGGAATGGTCGGACACAGTGAAGTGTCTTTAGACCCCACTGTTTCTGCAAATTTCTTCGAGTTTTCGTGGGAAGAAATTTGTGGCTGATTGGGTAACGACTAACCTTATTATCCTCTAAACAAACACTGTACCATTTCTCTTGCAATAATCATAGATCATTCGCAGACACTAGAAGTAGGGACGCCTACCTCCCGTGAATGATAACAAATGAATAGTATTATCTGACTGTATCCCACAGTTCAATGAGAAAGTTGTATCTCTTATAGACAGAGGAAAACATTATCGACTTATCTTATCCTCACAGATTTCCGAATAGATGATAATTCAGTGTCTCCCAATTTCTGTTGAGTCGCGGTCCCCTTTTGTAAATTTAATAAGGTAACGAAAACACAATAAAAATAAGTATTTCGGAATATAATTCTAGCTGAATAATATTAAAAAAAGAAACCCAAAAACACTTCGCGACCCACAAGTTGGGGATCACTGTGATCATTCATATGAAAAGTCTGTGAATCGAGGAAGCAGTAAACTCGTCCCAACCCAGACATTCCACACGCACGGCAAGAATCGCGATCTTCCGCGTCAGGAAGCAGCTGTTGCTGGCAAGAATGCATCAGCTTCCGGGGCCTGTAAACAAGCTATCGAATCGCTCCGATAGTCGCGGGCGAATCGATGCGCTCGAGTCTGGGATGCAACAGCTATTCGTTTATAGGCGCCCCTGTGTGCCGACATCCACTGTGCATTAAAACCGTCGAGCAATGGACATCGAAGCTGCGAGAGGAGTACGGACCGAGCTAAATTAATCATTTCCCAGCATTTTATCCCCCACCTCAGCATATCTGCATACAGTCTCCGCTACCTCTGCAGTGCATCGTATCGTGCTTTCATTATTTCGTCGGTAATTGTCGCGTCTGAGTGATTTCCTCGCCTCCTACCTCTGGCAATTGGAAGCCAATTTGTCGTATCGACTAGGCTTTGTCGATATTTCAGATATTCGAGGGCCCAGGTGGCCGTGAGATTGCTAGGCAGACTAGAATCACATCAATGCCCGAATCGAATCAATACTTCCATGCAGCATCGACCTTTGAATTATGCTGCTCCTCGGCAAACCTCTGTCCGAGGGTGTTCTTTGTCTGCCGGTGTCGTTTTCAGATGCTATTCCAAGAGAATGAGTTACGTGGAATATATTCAGGACTATATTATGCATATTCTTAGAAGAAAGAGCGACGGGACTGGCGGTAAGTATCCCACTGGCGCAATGATCGACACGTAATACATGACTGTGTAATGTCGAACGAGTTTTAGACGCTGGCTCGTGAAAGCGCGATCATATCGGGGATCGGAATCCAGCGTATTAAAGTTACGTTGCTGTGTCTAATTCGCCGGTAATATTATGTAACGAATTAGAATGTAAGGAGGAAATCCTGCCTGCGTTTCTTCTGGGCCCTCGCCGCCAATCATGGCGCACGCTTCCATTTTCCAGGATTTCCCTGTTAGGAAGTTGAGAGATTTGTATTCCTCCTCGCGCCACGGGCGGGGATCCAGCGATCTTCGCCGCCGATCGTCGGAGCGCAAGCTTGGCAAACATCCGCGCGGCAGTTCCCCATTCGCCGGGAATATGATACGTAAATTCCGTCAGGGTGCTTGCATATATTCAAAAGCGCTTTGAGCGGTCGAGTCCTATAACTTGGTCGTAACGCAGCCACCGCCGCACGGGGTGCTTTTTAAACCGTTGAGTTTGTACAGAGTTCCACTCCAATCTGCTTCGCGAAGATACGCAAGCACGGCGCTGGCAACTGAGGAAAGAACTTGTATCTTAATCTCTTAGTCTTCATTTCGATACCTTTGAAAATGAAGGAGGCATAGATAACTGTAACAGATTTCTAGATATCACAAGGCTGGCATCACAGAGGGCTACTTCAACCCTCAAACCAAAGTCACCTGGACTAAAAAGTGCAGCTTTGCTTCAGCTAGCCTGGAGAGCAGTGACGCACCCAGAGGGGGCAAAGGGGCCCTGGCACCCCGCAGAGAAGGAGCTTCGTAAAAAAGTAAAGAAAACTGGATTTTATTCTGTAAATAAATTTTTACAATCACCTAATGAATTTTATTGAATTTGCTTTAAAAATATTTTTATCCCTCCAACTCGGCTCGTTGCAAGATTAAATCCTGAGTGCGCCACTGCTCCAGAACCTACGGTTTCGTCAAGCCCGACGTGGGACAGTTCGTGGATGCTGCTCGGAGCGGAGCACGCGCTGGCATCGTAGAATTCTCGCGGGGCGATTACGCAAGAAGAAGTGAAAGCCGCTCGATATTTCAGCGGGCGAGCGGAGAAACGCGTCCACGTTTCGTAGAAGCTCGCCTCCGCCTGGCCAGAGAGCCGGGAGGGGGGCTAGGATCCGGCGGAAGTGAAACAAAATGAAATTTTACAGCGGTGTCCGCGATGGCGGGCCACGGTGGACGCGAGCACCGTAAACAATCCCGTTTTATTCGCCGTCCACCCAACGCCGCGGCGGGCTTCTTCGTCTTCGCAACTTATTCGACGTATTTCCCGCCACTTAAGGATTTTACTAGCCTGGCCACGTGGGAGGGGTGGTGCACACCGATTGGACGCGGCACAGTAAAACCGCGGGTTCTCGCCAGCCAGACAGTTTCAGCAGAATTTCATTCCCCAGCGAGGTTCAGGGATTTCGCCCGCCTGGAAGGCCGCATCTGCTCGACAAGCAGCCTTCCCACGAGAGGCACGATCCCTTTTTGCACGCGTACCGATGAATTGCAGTTCCGCCTTTTCGAGTGTTACGCTTGGAACGCGAAGGGTAATTGTTCGATGCGAGATTCCCTTGTTCCTGAGTTTAGTCTCCGCTGGGCGGAAGGAATATGGTTCTTTGAGTAAGTGTGCGATTGTAATGAACACTTTTCTGTTAGATTTAATTACTCTAGCAATTCTTGTCGAGCTTCTACAAACGGGGTCAGTGCTTTAATTGGAGAAAGCCGGTGGTACCGTAAACTGGGGGAACATTGGCAGCACGGGGTAACATTGGCATACGCTGGGGTTACATTTAGGGTTGCCGTCCGTTCTTTAAAATAAAGTATCTTACGTTATTGAGATATTTAAAAATAATTAAAATTCACTCTGTAATGCTACAAGCAATAGAAAATAGTTTTGAAAGAAATGAAAAGTAATAAGATTAAAATGTACTTTTAATTTGTTGAGCGTCCTTGAGCAAATGTACGTTATTTTTCTGTAAAAACGGTGGCAACCCTATAGTTACATTGGCAGCTATACGCATGAGCATATAAATTCGTATTCGAGATTGAGATTTTATTATAGGTACCTTTGTTGCGTTATATATTGTATTAATAACTTATCTTACTGACTTCAGATTAGTAAAACTTAGCCTGTTTATGCTATTTATATGATGTGCCAATGTTACCCCGTACGCGGCCGGTTTTTAAGATGTATTAAAGAAGAAATAGGATAAAAATTTTATGCATTTTGACACTTGTCGTGAATTCACAAAACATGCAATGTTATGATAGGATACTTAAAGCAAATATAAACAGGTTAATTTTTACATTATGTAACAAAATGTTTCAAAAACCTATCAATGTTCCACCAGTTTAGGGTACGTTTATGCCCAGCATGGCAGTCTGTAACGACTCTTTACGAAGTTTTTATACGTTTCCTCGATGGATTCTGTGAGCTTAGGTCGCCAATGAAATAATGAGAACGTGCCATTACGAGCCCTTGCTAGACCGATGTATTCAGCTGATAAGAACGATTAGCGATCGTTTGGCGACTAACAAAGCCATGTTAACAAGCGGCTGTTTGCTCGCAGCTTTTCAAGAACGCGAAACTGAAATTCTATTTTCCGACGCGAAGCCGTGCTCACGCAACCTTTCTCCCGTTGTTATTCGCGAGGAAAAAGGTATACCGTATATACACTAGGGTGGCTCTAACTTTCGATTTTTGAATTTTCCTCGGGGCACCCCCCAGAATGGTTCCAAATAATAAAAAAAATCCCTGAAAAGTTTGAGCTCGATCGGCTAACGGAGAAGAGTGCCCCTGGGCCCTTAAACATTTAAATCATTATTTAACAGCTCGGGAAGTAGATTTTATATAACATCTTCCAAGTTATTGATTAAATAATAAAATATGTTAAACAAAAGTTGTAGATCCGTACAAGGAGCATCTTTTTTGTTCTATTACTTTTTCTCGTACGATGAACGGTTTTCGAAAAAAAATCCGAAAAACTTCAAATAAAAAATTTTTATTTTTCAAATTTTGAAAGTTTAAATGCTTCTAGAACACTTTTTATTTATGAAGGTGAACAAAAATAATGGAATTTTTATTTTCGAGGACTATTTTTTAAACATTTAAGGGGTGGGTATTTACCAAAATATGTAAAAAAGATAAAAAATTTGTTTTTACTTATTTTTAGTGTTTGATATGTCATGAATGTTTCCTGAAAATTTGGGCCCGAAATTCGTAAAAATATCGAAAATATAGACTTTATATTTTCGATATTTTTTTAGTTTTTCAGATTTATTTCGAAAACAGTTTGTCCCGCGAGAAAAAATAATAGAACATAAAATATGCTCCATGTCCGAATCTACAACTTTTGTTTGACAATTTTTTTTATTTAATCAATAACTTGGAAGATGTTATATCAAATCGACTTCGCGAGCTGTTAAATAATGATTTAAATGTTTAAGGGCCCAGGGGCACCCTTTCCCGTTATCCGATCGAGCTCCAACTTTACAGGGATTTTTTTTTATTATTTGGAACCATTCTGGAGGGTGCCCCATAGAAAATCTTGAAAAAGAATTTTACCAAGAGTAAGTTAGAGCCACCCTAATATACACGTTCCAATTATCGTGTCGCGTTTCGACGTCGTTACCCCAAAGCCGAGCTTCGATGAACGCCGCTAAAACGTACAAGCACGGCTTTAGAATGTGTATGAACATGTCTGGATGGTGAAATTTTACACCAAACGCCGTGCGTGGCGGTATTTCGCCCTTCGACCGCGCGAATATGAAAAGACTGAGCTTAGACATGGCGAAACGCTGAAGCAAGCTTCCTCTAGCGCGCATTCGAGCACAAAGACGAACGTGTTTGTTGGTCGTTGAGCTCGGTGGCTTTCGCGCGAGGCTGTTTGTCGCGCTCCTTCTCCATTTACCCCTTTATCCCCCGTTGCAACCACCGCTCTTTTTCCCCAGCTCTCTTTCTCGCCGCGTTTGTTCTCGTTCCCCGACTTTCCATTTTCCCTTTTCTCCACTTGTTATCTTCGCGGTGGTTTCCCATCCCCGCTGCGTCCTTTTAGTTACATTTCTCGCCATTCAGCCCTCCTCCTAGCCCCTTAGCGTCTTTGCTTTTTCATTCAAGCTCATCTCCAGCTTTGTTTGCCCGCCTTTGGTCTTTTCTCCTCTGCCACGACGTCGTCAGCTCTTCAGTGTTTTCCTTGCCCCCTTGTCTCTACGCTGCTCCCTTTCTCGCTCTTTAGTCGATCGTATTGGCGCAACGCAGCCTGGCTCGGCGCTAGCAACCCTTCAGACTTTCGACGTCTACATCCTCCCCGTGAAAACTGCTCGATATGTATAGAACAGTTATTCTAAAGGAACTTTAAAAGCACGAGTTTCAGATGTGTTTACGTGAAAAGTAGACTAACTCCGTTAATGAGGTACAGAGTTTTGGAAAGTTATTCGCTGCTCCCTGCTTCGTTCGCAAGCAGCTTCCTCCGCGAGAGCTTCCACGCTGAAAAGAGCCCCGGGGCTGGCTACAATGGATTCCATAATCCATCAAAGGAATAATATAGATATGACAGTATTGGGGCCCTTTCAGCTTTGTTTCGAAACCAGCCGCGCGGCGAAAGCACGGTCGCGTTTCAGCAAATACCTACTACCGCCTACGGTGTACCGACGATATTATCGCGTCGGATGTTATCGATTCCTATCGTTATGCGAGCTCGTTTCCTGCGTATTTAGCGGGGAATTTCGCGAGCTGGCCCCGCTGCACGGAACCGCGCCGGCCATTAACTCTGATGAGGAAAGAATTACATTCAAAATGCTGGCTCCTCCTTTTCCAACCAGTTTTCCTCGCTGATCACTTATCGCCTCGGAATATCGAAGGAAAGAATGGATGCGTATGTCGACGGTTGTGTTATTTATTTACCTATATTTTTTTTATATATTTAGTTGGATACAAGATAATGATTCATTATGCCTCAAGTGAAATTTATTTAAGGGGGGTAGCGGACTATTGGAAACGTAAAATCGTTAGTTTCTTTGACGCTAAATTATTTTGATACAAAATAATCGCTATATTGTGTACATCGATACAGGTGAGCCAATCATCTGAGAGCAAAATGATTTTGAGTGAGTACGTACTGTATGCACTAAAATCTACAGAGTGGAATTTTGCCGATGAATCTGTATAAATTCTGTGGAAGTTACACACGAATCATTTTTTTCCCCACATTTTTACGTAAAAAATCGTTTTTAATCAGTTATAAAATGTTTTACAAACATACAATGTTGATACGGGATTTTCAGTCTGTAGGGGAAGAAATTCTGCATATCCTGTAAAAATTTCAAGTGAAAATATTCATTGGTTCAAAAGTTATGATGTACACCGTGTCTGAAAATGGTGTTTCGGGAAAAACGGCTTCTATAACTTCTACAATTGCTTGAATTTCAGATTCAGTAAAAAGAAAGTAATCGATTTCTTGAACCTGAAATAGCTCACTACCCCCTTAAATACAAAATTATCGCGAATAGGCTAGCAGATTTGCTACAAGGGAGGTTGTAGGAAAACCGAGCTCGGCAAATTGTACATTTCATAGAGCTATGGATTATGTGAACCACGAGGACTGTATTACACCATTTGATGTATTATATAAAATGTTGTAAGTACAGGGGAAACGTTTTTACAGAAATAAACCAAGTAACGAGGTTTCGAGCTCTTTACGCGGCTGCCAAGCCGAGCCGAGTAATTCATAATACACCCTTTAGAATTTTTTTAACAATTAACCCAGCGTTGAAAACATTTCAACAGTTCGGCGTCGCAGGTTCCATAGCTGTGCTTCCTTCATCGCCAGCTCTCGAGGCTTTCCGTCATTTTCCCCTCACCCACTTTCTTTTCTCAAATAAGAACGTTCCTTATTACCGTAATCAGAAAAACGAGTAAGATGGTTAAGAGCTCCTTTCAGCGTCAAGGGTTTTAATAAACAGGAGTGAAACCGATTCGCCGTTCCCGTCGCGGAATTTCATGGTACGGCGAAAATTATAAACATTTCCCCGGGAGAAAACGATTTTTTCCCTCGGAGCAAACGGACAGGGAGACGGTAGGTACCCGCGCACTCGAACGTGATGTCTCGTACGGTCGAGATAGACGGTGGGCTATCGCGTTACGATGCTAATTAATTAAGAGCCGCGGTAATTAATGGGCTTTGGATAGAGCTACCCGCGCGCATGGGAACGTTTTCCGCGTACGAAATCCCTCTCGGCGATTAATTATGTCGAGTAATTTAATTAAATACATCAATCGGCGCTGGTACGTCCAACCGTTACTTTGAGCAGCTCGATTTTCGAGTCGTCGCTCGATTTATAAACCTGAGTAGGTACTTACACCTCGAAAAAAATTGTCGATGCACTTTTAATTTGAAGGGGAGGAGACCGGGAGAGCAGAGGAATGAAGCGGGCTCGATACTTTAAATGGCAAATGGATTTTGGGGAGTTCGGTTGCACGAACGATGCGTGGATCCCCGTGACAATGGGGAAGCGTATTTGTATCGCGACTCGGTATCGCTGACGGTGGATCTGTACGCCGTACACGAGAATCATCGAAGACGAGCCATTGTCGAGGGGCAGCGGTGCGTGCTCGCTGAGACGTCAGACACACCGGAAGCGTGGCGAAGATGAAAGGAGAGAGCGTGATCGAGGAGGAGCAGAAACCCGAGCGGGAAGAGATTTACGTTTGCAACCGTGAAAGGCCGGGAAACGTGCTCGTGTGTGACCTAGATCGCTAACGAGACGATTCGTTGATTAAATAACGCTGGCCACCGTGGAGTCCAAGTGGAAGAGGTAGCCGAAATGCCAGACGACGAAAATGACGCAACGAAAGCCGTGACTTTGCGAGGTGGAAGCAATGCGAACGACTTGCTAGACACTTACTTATTAATAATGACAATTATCATAAATAACACACAAATTGGCCTTAACACGACTGCAAGTCCACTTCTAACGACTTCTTCGAAAACATCGGTTGGAAGGTTTTTGATTGTTCCATATTTGTAAATTGTATATTCGTTCTTCGGTATATCGGGGATATACAATTTCACGAGCGCTGGCTCTAATTGCAACCGAATAATTCTATCCCTTCCGTGCCATTGGATTATCGCGAAATGCACGGCAATAACGGGCAGCCAAGTACACTCCATATTTAACGTTGCCGCTTATTGGGCATCCCCGTTTGCGAAACGCTGAATTAATTGTTGAATATTATACCGAGGGCTTGTTAATGTTATCGATCCCGCGAGCTCGACGCCTATATACGTATCGTTCCAATTTAGTTTCGGGAACTGAGCGCGGAACTGGGTCGAATCGGGAAATTCGCGACGAAATCGACACTGGCTCTTTGAACGGGGAAATCGAACGTCAAGAAAAACGCGACTTTTGATGGCTCGTGCTTAATTGATTCCAGGTCGCTTCAGCCTGTCCTTCAAACTAATTACAACGACTACGGCAATGCTCCGATGTTTTGTAATTTATTAGCGCTGCTTCGAGAAATCCCTCTGCACGAACAATACCCAAATCTGCTGGACGTTGAAAGGAACAGTCGGAAGATTCGCCGGGCGGATAGCCTCTGTTGGTATATGCAGCTTAATTGCAGACTTTCGTAGACCTTACCGCGACGTTCAGTGACCAGCCGCGATAAAACAGCGATATCGGCGGACCGTGGGAAAGGATTCGGCGCATCAACGATGCACCATCGTAATAAGCACTTCTGGGGATAGGTTCGTTACCAGGGATTCCTGTTCCGCGACGAAGCGGCTCAACGTGCAGCGGCAGAGACGTACGCGTCCCTGTAATGCTGATGTAATGCCGGTGTAATGGGATGCAGCACGACACGCAACGCATTACACGCTGGCTGCTGCAGGCGGATCGCGAGCCGCGCCGCGGAAATTCGAGAAAATCACAAAGAGCTCGCCAGCCCGACGCTGTTGCTCCCGTTGCACCCCTGCGAGGCGAGATTCGATTCCTGGAAAGACTGGGTAACGAGGGATATCCAGTTCCGTCTTCGCTCTGCCGAACGTTTCAAGCATTCGGCAACCGCGGTAAATGGCAACCCATAGATTCCGCATTTTCTGGAAGTAAATCACTGTTCACACACGAAGGAGATCTGACATCTCGGCATCATCGGGCCGGGCCCCGGGCATAATGAGATTAGCGACGGTCAGGGCGAGCTGACAATAGCGCGAGGAACCTCCGCCCCCGCTGATCGAGTTTGCTGCTAGCATTGGGAGGTGGCGGCAGGAAGGCAGGAAGAGGACACGGATGGTTTGGACGGGGATGTTTGCAACGCGGCCTCGACCCAAGCCGTAGAGCCACTTCACGGCATTTAGCAGCCCTTGTTTACAAGGAAACGGCGCGCATCGCATATATTTGCTTGGGTCACAGCATTCGTATTCCAGCCGACTGTGTGCCCCGTCCGTTCGTACTCCGCCATGCATGAGTGCAGTGTGCGAGTGTGCCTCCAGTGTCGATACGTGCTGGCACGGCGACGAGCCGCGCGATCCCAGGCCGAGGCCCTCCTCCAGCAGGCACCTCGAGGGCCGTCTCGGCGACACGGTTTCATTGACATCGTCCAGGCGATCGTTCCATTGATTTCGCGCTGCAACCATGCCTGCCTGTTTCCGTTTTCCGAAAAGCTTCATTATAGGGTAATTCCGGGAGGCGCGGCCAGGCTGGAGAGTTGGTCGAGTTGCTATATTCAGACTCTAAATCTGTCTATATGTAAAAATGTGTTAAGGTTCAGAACAATTAATTCTCTAGAAATCAATTGTTTCGACCAACTCTCCAGTCCGGCCGCGTCTCCCGGAATTACCCTAGGTACTTTATGTAGGACCAGCTGGCCCCTCTCGCGTCTAAATTCTCTCGTACAGCTTCAGTAGGTACGAACTGTTTGTCATCGTGAACGCGATACTTTATTCGGTTAACTGTTTCATTCGGAAAGTTCGTAGCGCTGTCGACGGATGAACGATTGCGACTGAAGGAGATTCTACATACTCTATATTTCGTCGAATTGGAAGAGGCTTGTTTATTATATATAACAGGCTGTACGGAAACATTGCCATTCGAATTTTCTTGCAACTTCGCTACGAACTTTCCTCGCAACCCAATAATGTTATGGAACTGTGGGAACTGGAACGCCAGAGGCCAGGACGACTATTAAGATACCAGGAGCTACAAGAATCCTTTAACTTTCACAGGCCTCGATATCAGAACCGGAGGAGATCTAATCGCTCGTGCTTGCACCGCGATCTCGCACACGACATTGGTGAAACGTAGGTAGAGTGGAAGCTTTCGCGTTGTCGATTCGACGGAGGCTGGCCTGAACAAGGAGCACCGTTCGCCGCTGGATGGACCACGCTAATCTTCCAAAGTGGAAGGGACGACGCGGCGCGCATTCCCCGCGCATACACGGGGCGAGACAAATAATTTATGGTCGCGTTTATGCCGCTCGTTCGTTCGCTTTCCCAATGCACTTTCTACGGCCGATCTCTCGTTGCAACGAGAGAGCCAGTTCCTTCTCTATCCTCCCGTTCTCTCCTCCCCGCGATTCCTACTTTCCCTCCCTCTCTCTCTCGCGCGCGCCCTGCCTAGCCGCCTTTTTCCCGCTTTCAGCCGTGTCAGTGCACGTTACGCAATTCCAAAGATATATGGTTGCTTCAGGAATATCTTCGGGCGGTCTCACGCGTCCGACCATTTACCGGGTGGCCACGGCAATTTTGAGTCTCCGTGGCCCCCCTCGGGTACCAACGCGCTTAGATACCTTCCATTACGTGACGAGCGTATTGGAATTTTTCTTCGGTGTAATCACCGCTTTGGTTCAAGTCCCCCTGTCATATCGATGAAATGTACGAACGTCGCTCGGTGCCTCCTATCCCTTTCTTAAAGCTCGGTAGTAGGTAATTAAAGAAACTGTTAACCATCTTACGAAGGAGGTCAACGTAATGCGCGAGCAACACCTTTGGGTGAAAAGCGGCTTATGTAGTTTCGTGAGAATCTTGTCTCCGAGCTGGCTAATGAAATGAATTAACCCTAGGTGCACACGTAAATTAAAATTACACCATTGCGCGCGTTGTGTTTCACAGGCACATATCTCCACATCTAGACCTGCATGGATATTTTCAGAAAATTTTTTTAGACTGTTAACGATCTGCTAAGTTAGACTGCTAAATATCTTGTTAACACTACTACTTAGTTATCATTATCTAAATCTTTTTCAATATCATGAGAATTATTCACTTGGGCATGAGAACTGTCAGGCCCCACGTATGCATTGTAGGGTTAATCGGGGAAGTATGAAGGTATGAATGGAAAAGGTGAGGAACGAGTGCGTAGTAGTTACGCACATCCCCCAACATTTCTCACTACACTTTCTCACTACGCGCGTCTCAGTTGAAGCAGCCCCGCGTTTCATGCGGAAACGCGGGCTTAAGTGCGTCGCGCGTCGCAAGTGGGGAAGTGGCTTAAAGTGGCTCTCGCGTGGAGACAGCCCAAAGTGCATATCGTGTAGAAACATAGCTTAAAGTGCATCTCCACTGCACAACCCCTACTGCAAGCAAAGACGACGCCCGTCGACGACGTTTCAAATACGGTGGAAATATATGAAACGAAAAATAACCGGGATCCTCGTGTCGCCGTGACGAATCGATGGAGAAGAGGCGCGGAGAGGGGCAATGCCAGGAGGATTCCGTGGATTTTCTGGCCAGCAGAGATCGGCGTGGGCGAAGGGGGGGTTACATGGGCGGTGAACAGGTGTTGTGCAACGAAAACGCGGAAATGCAATGTCGATAAACTCGCCTAAGCGAGAGAGGCCCAGACGACCGGCGTCGCCAGACTCTCACTCTCGCCTCCCCTTTCTTCGCCGCCCGTTTCCTCGGCACGTTACAGAAATACACCGGGAAAATTATGTCACTAATGCGCTTGGATATATCTCTAGGCGTGGAAACGGCGCCCCGTTGCGACTATCCGCCTGGAAGATCGCAGTTTCGACAAGTTCGAGAAAACCTCGCCTCCGAGCGGATAATTGCCAAGGGCTTCCTGGGCCTCGGCGAACGCCGCGGCGTGTAGGTACGTAGAATCGTTAGGGGAGGAGGGTGGGAATAGCGTGCCCATCGACATGAATGAAGCTGTTGAGCGGAAGCACGTGAGTGGTGATCGATTCAAGCTTGACGAGCAGGGGGGAAGAATAGGGTTGCTTTGATTGATCTAGCAGTTGTACTTGAGATTGTGTTCGTTAGGGTGTCGAGGATTCTTTCAACTTTTGATGAGAGGAGGGAGATGGCGTCGGTGTGCTAATTTGTTTGTCTTGCAGCAGGGGTTTGATATCGAGACGAGCTAGTGAGATTGAAATATGTTTGGAGAATTGAGGGAGAAGAAAGTGAAGATTTCTCTATTGGAATTAATTCTAGTTTAATATTCGCAAATATACAAGACGTAGCGGGTGTATTATCCATTGAAATGATAAAAACTCCTTGTAGAATTATATTTCTTCGTATTTGTAAAGTCACACAAACTCGAAGCTAAGTAGTTTTCTGAAAGCACCGCGAGTCCCAGCGAGCTCTTAACTTATTCTCAGTTTCAAAGACCGAATAAATACCACCGCGACGATGCATGCAGTCATTCGACGTCTGCTGATATTAGTTGCATGTCCATTTCTTCCCGTTACGATACGCAGAAATATTTCTGCATGCATGCCGCGCGATGCGCGCGGAACACTCGGCGATTTCGTAAGCGCTTCCTCGTCGCGGAATAGTAGGGAAAAAACGCGTCTCCCACGATGCCTCATCCGACGCTGGCGCCAATCCATGACAGGAGAGGAAAGAAATTCTTTTCTCCCCAACCCCAGCGAGATCTGCAAAATGTTTCCGTGCACGCGAGCGCACTACCAACGCGGATCTCCTCGCGAGCTTTTACATCCAGATGCTCACCGGCTGCACTTTACGCGTTAATGAGAAATCGATCGACGCGCGTAAGGTGTTGTGTATCGCCCGGGAGCTGCAGATATCGCGGCGCGATCGACGAACCAGCCTCGGTGAAATCGTATAGAAATTCACTTCGATCGCGATTTCTCGTGTCGTTACAGAGGGCACCATGTGAAATGTGCGGTCCATCATACTCTTGAGAGACCCGCTTTGCTAGGATTCACTCGCGGAGAGAATTACGGGGTCGCGACTCGAGAACGATGCTCCTCCGATTTTGAAAAACACTCGAGGCTACGAGGAGCAATATAGGCGTTTGTATATAGGTGAGTATTTAAATACTTACGAGGAAAAACGAGAAAAGGGGATTCTTCGAGAAGAGATACATGAAAGAGCTTCTTTAGGGCAACTGTACCTAATATTGCCACTGTTCTAATATCGCCACCCGCTATATCTCGTAGTAAGTAAGCACTAACATTTATCGGTTATGCACTCAATTAGTACCTAAACATATATAGGAAGGCATACTGCAATTGCAGCGTCATGTGATCAACAATTACAGAAGGGGAAGGATTTTAGAGAATCTTATCTCTATCTATATAAATAAAAATGTAACTGTTCGTTTGTTCAAAATCTTAAAACTCCGAAACCACTGGACGGATTGTGATGCGGGTTGCACCGTTGTGTAAAGCATTTCTCGAGGAAGGTTTATGTGTATGCGACATTAAGCTATGACAAATAGAAGCCGAGCAATGACGATTTTAGTGAAGCAAGGTTTTCGTGAATCGCAGCGCTCACAGTACAGCTAACGATGGGACTCGCACACCCATCACTGTACGGGCAACCGTCACGCGCATCTCTTTCGCGCAGAGCGCAGAACACTAGGGTAAAACTATACACTACGCCCCATTTGACAAAACGCCCCACCATTATTTTACGCACAAAAAAAAAGGTTGCATCGACACTATCGTCAAATTCGAACTTGCCTCAATCGGCCACAACTGTCGCAATAAAAATACGAGCAAATATTACGGCTTTTAAAAAATATACAAGAATTTATATATTCGGTCTTCAGATAATTTGCGGTGAGTGTGTGAGAAATTCAATTATCTAAGTCACTATTGTTTTTGCGATAAATTCACATATATATTACGAAAGTAGACAAATTAACCTCTTTAAATTGTTATTGCCCAAACCTTTTTTCAATACGTTCATGCTAATTTAAACCGGCGCGTTTTGTACCCCAGAATTAACAATATGCCCCAGCAATGAATTTACAATACGCCCAACCTCAAAAACATATTTTTCACGAGTAACCTATTTCTTAGCTCAAACCGTTTAATCTAGGAACGTGAGATTTGGAAGGTACATTGTTTTCATAACGTAGGCGCTCACGACGGAAGGATTTTTGGAAATTCCGTCCCCAAATTGGTGGAAAGGGATAAAATATATTTTCTCGGATTCCTTAATATTTCTTAGGCCCGATTAGATATCAACTTGGTTTCTACTCACAAAGATTTCCCACACATAAATGTCTAAAAACCAATTTCAGGATTTATGCCCTAATACCCACCTCTAAGGGAGTGGTGAAAAGGGGTGAAATTTGTTTTCCCGGAGTCCTTAATATTTCTTAGGCCCGAAGCGAAGCGCGGGTATATTTTGCTAGTAGTGTAATAATTTATTAGACTGCCACAATTTTACATCCCATTCGGAGAAGGCAAGTCTAATAATTCCGCGAAAGCAAGAATATCTATTAGAAATACCTAATTAATGATGTACTGAAAGAACGAAATCGATTCAAATATTTTCCTTGATGAAAATAGTGTTTTTCTTTTCGCAGTATGGGTGTTCTTATAACCGCCTACCGGAGGACAATGGTTTCGGTGTAATTTTTGTTACAGGTGGGGTTACGAAATGTGGCTGGCAACCGAAAAAAACTTCATTTGTCCAATATGTACATCGGAACGTAAAAAATAGAATATTTTAAAAATCTATATTTTTAAATTTCTATATTTTTCTAATAAAAATAAAATCAAAGATGGATAAAAATACATTTACAGCGCAAGAAATAATAGAAGCACATGTGAAAATGACTTTAAAAGACCCTATTTTTGCATGTCTTACGTTTTTTGAGTCCTAATTAAAAATTTGTAGGTTTCAGCGATTCTAACATATGCTACATGAAAGATGAATAATTTCTCTTTATTTCGAAACGAACTGCATGCAAAAATATCAATTATTATTCAATTGACAGCGATTTAACTTTTGCCTGGCGATATTAGGTACAGTCACCCTATACTGTATACTATTAGCATGAAGATGCGCGGAAGCCCCCCGAAGTAGAGTCCCCGCATTTTCATAAACACCTCACTGGCATAAAAGGCCCATAAAAATCAGGATTAACGCTAATGGTAAGTCGAGGCGTTAGAACGGGCCGCGGTGCCCCGAGCTGCGCGCAAAGCTTTACGCAACAGCCCTGTCAGGCGTGTCTTAATAAATTACATAATAAATATCTCATAAACGAATTACATAAAAGCGAACGAATACGAAGCTGCGATTTAGTCCAGGCACATTACCCCTGGCGGATTTCGCAGCGAGTGTATCGAACCCGCGAAAGCGAACGTCCAAGGGGCGTCTGCTTGCGGGAAATTCGGAAAATCCTACCGAGAACTATTAGGTTTAGACTGGAGCCCGAATGCGGGCCACTGCGCTCGCATCGATTCTCCTTTGATCGGTAAATAACCGTTCAAACAATCTCCTGCCTGATTCAGCTCGCACGCGAGCATCGGAATGCCTGGCGGGGGGTAGCAAAAAGGGAGAGGAAAAAGCACGGAATGCAGAAAAATGACTGGCGTTTGTTGGCACGAAAACAAAGGTAAAATAAGACGAGTACGGAGCGCTTCGACGGGGCACAGAGGGCCGAACGCGGGACAAAGGGCAAACAGAGGCACGGTACAATAGATTCGATAAAGTGTGATGGGATCTGGAGTATCTAACGAGTAAAACGAATTACGCATCTGTTCGGACAACGGGTACACTTTCGAGGGATATGTAGGAAAAAGAATTGCTAGAAAAGAGAATATTTCTTGATGCACGTGGAAGGAACTTGTGCAGCTTGAGTTCCCAAGATGCATTCTCGCATTAAAAAGACTCGATGGATACCAGCTAACTTTTTCAATCACTCTCTGATCACCCCGTAAAGAATCTTTTCTCTATTCAGAGCAGATTTTAAGAGGACGGAAGAGTACGAGTTTTTCCGCGTGCAAACGCTTCTCGCGTGGCCGACGTGAGAAACGAACTGCCTCGGCTTCAGGTTCACTGCCACGAGCATTATTACGCAAGAAGAGTCTACACCGTTCGTTCCTCCTGTTACGCCTTAATCGCGCTTAATTAATCGCCTAATTGCCGACCTGCCAATTAAACGACCTCGGGTGTTGGCGCGAGTTGCACTCGCTGGATCAATTTTCTCTCGCGGTTATGCATATTCCGCGTGGAACCGCGAGGAAAGACTTCCCTCGGCGCGGGCTGCAATGGTCTTTACGAAAGGAACGCTAGAATCGATTGATAGATCTTAATTGGGTAGCGCAGGAAGCTTTAGCTGGAGTACGGTAATTAATTGCTCTCGAAAGTACTTATGGAGAGAGAAAGCGGAAACAGTATTCGAGGAGGAGTTTAGAGCCTACTTTATATTGTTTTATAGATAAAAATATGTTGAACGAATTGAGGACACATTTCTAAGTAATAATCATCCTTGAAGTAAATCCACAAATCCTCGAGAATCTTCAGTTTGCATAGTTTGGAAAAATTTCATATTTAAGTGGAAACAGGAAAACTTTCAGGAAGATTAGTATCAAATACTCAGCTACGGTAGAGAAAATAATCAAATCCTAAATCCTCCTCCTCCTAAATTAACAAAAAAAAAACCGGAGCGGACCTTGATCGCTAATATTTAGCAACGAAACGTTCAACAGCGATCCTGAAGCGATTCATACTTCGACAAGTCAGACAGGACGGAAAGCCCGAGCAGCCCATCCCGGTTGAAAAATCACGGGACAAAGTGTAGCCTCGGGAGGGAAGCGGCAAGAGTAACGAATGATAGTAATTAAACGACAGAGGCTCTTGCCCGTGGTCCAACGCGGCTCGCGTTAGTTTAATCTCGAAGATCCCGGAAACTGGGAGCACCGCGGGTCCCACGTTCGATTCAATGGAGACTTTAGCGCGACCTTAAACCGTATACGCGAGTACAACGACCCCAGGCCGCTAATTATTCTCATTAACGGAAAAGCTGGAATCCGTGGTATTGCTAGGAATGCGAAGATCACGAATGAGGTGGGAAGGCGGAGGGGGGGGGGGGGGTTACCTTTTATGTACGCCGCGGTACGACGGCCACAATTGTAGTGGTCTTTATTACCTGCCGTTGCGATAAAGCTCCAGGAATGTTATTTAACAACCAGCCCCCCTGGCACCCTTGGAAACCAATTAAGAAAAATTAACAAACTCCACACGCCGGCCCACGAAATCCACCGACAATAATAAAGCGCAAATTATACTGGCATTTTATCGTGGCTCGCAGCGACATTTCGTTCAACCGTCCTTTACTTTGTAACGTCGCAGCAACGTTAAAGCCAGTTTTTTGTTCTGTAACGATCTTGGTGTCCGTTTAATGCTCTCAATAATTTAATCAGCGAGAAGGAAAGCACGGTGTTCGACGATCTGCAACCCCTTTGCTGGCTTCTTCCTTTGTCTCGATAGCTTGTTATAGTCTCCTTCATTTATACCAGATGTAACAATTCTCAGTTTCGTGTAGATATATTGAGGGTTCACGCGGAGGTGATTACACCGTTCAGAGAAATTGGTGGACAGTGTTTCTGGGTGATTGAAGGTAACGAACCGAATATCGCTGGCTTGCTGGTGAAATTGACCAAGTCCACTTTTTCCAAAAATGAGAATTTGGAGTTTATTAAATGATCCTGTGCTTGGCCTTTGGTAAACACCAAAGTTTTGCAGTTTTAGTAACAAGCCAACGATATGTATGTAGAAAGAACTCGCGTGGTAAATTTCGATATTTTTCTGCCGATATCAGCAGGGATAATTATACCAATTATCGACAGACCACACGTGTTCCTTGCCTCCCCGAAGTATTTGTTACCGTAGTTTGCAATTAATTAGAGTCGGCCAAGGAGCCTGGCCTTATCGCGGGATGCTGCAACTCCCCCAGGAAAGTATAGCTTCCAGTTAGGTTTAATCTGAAATTCTGGAAAGCCCGCGGTATATTCGTGCCGCGTAACGAGCCCGCATTAATTAAGTTCCGCTTCCGTCTACAACCGGAAGCAACCGGGAGAGTTCGCCGGCCAGTTAGCGGGCGTCCGCCGCAATGCGAACTCCGTTTCCAAAATTGCTCGATGACAACTGGCGCGCGTCGAAACGCCGTGCAACATAACCGGAGCAACGGCTAGTCGCCCCATTTGTCCACGAATACGAACGTCATTTATCCTAACTAGAGTACCTATGAAGAATGAACGCTGTCGATTCGAAAGCACTTTGAAATAGCACCGCTCCGCCTCGATATTCGACTTAATTCTACACCTATTTAGTAATACGACAGCAACGGAGCACGCGAGTCATTGTCTTCTGTTCGGTGACGATGGAGTGGGTATTTTAAAATAACGATAGCCGACTGTCAGCGGGGGCATGAATAATTCTGTGCTTTAAAAATTCAGCTAGGGGTAGTTCGAAACAGTTATT
Source organism: Andrena dorsata (assembly GCA_929108735.1). NCBI lineage: Eukaryota > Metazoa > Arthropoda > Insecta > Hymenoptera > Andrenidae > Andrena > Andrena dorsata. The sequence goes on along the minus strand of OV815488.1, from coordinate 74,734,107 downwards.
TACGCCTGCAGCTATTCCCAGGGACTTCTAAGGAAATTATAGGATGCACAGCGCGCGGAGGCCATTGCTGAGTGATTAAGTGGCGTTTACTGTTTCAGAATGTTTAAGAACGCGCATGTGTTTGTTTTCGCACTGTTTTACAACTTTCCCCGACTTCCGCGGCAACTTTTAGCAACGTTTCAGTGGATTCTATGCGGGGTTCAAGGATCTACTATAATCCGCATCAAGCCTCGATTAAAGCCTCGCATAACTCGCTCGTACACTCGATTAATACACAATTGCAACGTTCTTTAACACCAGTTATGTGCACCGTGGGTTACCGCCGGATCACTGGTGTTAATCGTTGCCACGCATCGATATCTAATATTTGACCAAGCCCTTCCACACCCCCGTTGATATTGAAGCAACGAGTTTCGCGAAAGCTACGCCCGGAGCTTTTCAATTTCGCGATGCGTTCGAAATTGAAAACTAAGTGGGCGTGAATGCCGCTAACTGGGACGAGTCAGATGGACCAATAAAATAATGGCGAAACGGGGGATGGAGAGCAGCAGACATAAAAGCCAGCCCTCGAGACTTTGGGGGGGGGGGGGGGAAATAACTATCGCCCTGTAGCTGGTGCATCGGACTACGTTCTCTTTTACGATTTTCGTGTAGCCATTATAGATTTAAAGTTACGCTACTTACAGTCCTCAAGCCGCAGCCGGAATCGCGTTTTCCCCTTTGTTGACCCTCTTTGCTCGACATTATTCTTTCCCTCTCTTATTCCGCACCCTTCCCAACGTTTCCACGGACATTTCTCGATTAATCTCTCTCCAGCGTTCCGTACAAGACTCAATCCCTCGTAAATGATTATTTCCCTGCTGTTTGCGTGCGCGGGGTGGTTGTTGTAACGTCGGTACTTTCGAGTGGCTTCGTGGGGTGGAAGTATTTTGTCTCGAGCTATTATAGGAGCAACTGTGGCTGGGTAATTAGAGAAACGGAGGTGGTTCCGAGATTTACTTAATATTCTATTTAATTCTAGAAAGCGGAAATTTTCATTGAAAATCGTACGTTCACGCTTTGAATTTTAAATTGTATTCTGTATCTTGAACGATCGAGCACTGTTTAATTCCAAGTCTTATCTTTCCATGAATTATAGTTGAGAAGGAAGTCGCGATTATACGCGGCTCAGCTATCGAATAAAGTCACGAAAAGGGCTCCTGGGGGAAACAGTGGGTAGCGTCCTCGGTAATTATTAATAATAACGCAAGGGACGTAACGAGCTTGCTCCTTGCATTTAGAGAATAAATGGGAGCGGCCAAAACGAGGTACGAAGACGATCGTCGGCTGCTTTTGCCGGGCCAGCGTGTAATTATGTTGGAATTACCGTTATGCTCTAAACTGAAATTACCCCAGTTCCTTGGAATTAAGTTGGAACTAGAAACAAAAGTAGTTCGCGATTCTACTTGATCCAGAGCTGCTTCTTTTTAGAAATCTTTAGTAAACTTCACCACTTTCATTGAAATAAACCAGCATTCATTGTCGTTGCGCAACGTCGATTGTATAACACGGAATCGAAAACAATTAAAGACGAGAATCATGAAACTTTCTTTCCTTTTTATATGAAATATGCGATACACACAGGCATCGGCTATTACATAAAACGTGCAATAAACTGTTCTTGCGCTTTAATAACAGCGTAAAGAATTGTTATAATTACACATTTTAATGGGTTACATTGCTCCTACAAATTCCTTCCAAATTAGATATTTCGTATATTTCCCGTTGATCTCTATCGGAGTTTATTAACGCTCCCTAATTTATTCATGAATTTTAATATAGATGTTGAGTTCTATATACGGCTGCAATCGAGGCAATCGAAACATGTTCAAGTCAATTTGTAGAATTTATTCGATATTCTGATGACAGTGAAATCCATTTGCGTTCTAATAGGGTTTTAATTTCAGCGAATGGCTGTCACGGAAAATTTTCATAGAGGTAATTAACGAGGTAAATACCGCATTAAGCAATCAACTAAAATTACCAATTCTGCGGAATGCACAGCGCTATCTTTATGTTTTAATTGGATCTATATGAATATATGTAAGCACACGCTCGTCTCCAGAGGCATACAAGAAATTCATGCTGTCCCTTTTCTATCATGCACAGGGTGTATATTACCATGTAGAGAAGGGAAGAATTGAATTCTTAGCAGGGAAGGGAGCAAACTGTTCATTCATATTCGAAGCCTCGCGTCGCCTCCTAGAACTTCGAACCCACCCAAACTTTCAACAGACACATTATTTTGAAATACCGGTCGAATAAACTGTATAAAGCCTGATATGAGATTTCGTATTATGCATTCCATGCCGTCTGCTCCACATTTCATTGTCGAAAGTGACCCACGCTCCTCCGCCAGGAATAAATCGCGACAGAAAGGTCCCCTCGTACCGACTAAAACGCGACAATAATCAAGTCAGTAGAATATTCTGTATTCTACAGTCTCCGAGGCACTAGCCTAAATCATCTGTTAACTTCACACTCTGGAAAAGGATAAATATCAGGATCCCTACGTGTCACTGAACCTTATATTAAATACCATACTATGAAGACTAATATCACCACAACAAGACATGTAACACATTATCACATCACCCTCATTTATAGGCTTTCCTATATTTCCATTACAACATGCAACCTTCAAACCACACTCCTCTTCATCAATGAAACCCCCTATTTCATTCTCCACACCCTTCTATCTCCCAATTATAGCTACCTAACATTCTATGTAAGTACAATCTCATGTTTCTAACCAACCCCTTCCTCGCGAAAGAACAAATCTGTCGTCCCCAATGGCTAAGTGCTTTCCACGCTGTAGAGCATCCAGCAATTTGAAATATTCCAAGCGCAAAGCACGGCGAGCTTACGTTTCCCAGGAAAATTATAGAATGTGATAAAGAGAGTAAACGTCCCGTGACACTGTAATCTCTATTAAACAGGGCATTAGAGTCTTCGTTCCGTTTCCCTTGTGCCAGGCCACGAATATACCACCCCCTGCATTACGGCCAGCAATATCCGTCGCGTTGCATCGGCCACGGGAGCCGGGATTATTGGTTTTATTGTGCCCGACGCCGGCGTCCAGCTCCCTCTTCGCGATTTTATTTTCGCTTTACTATTTGACGCTTTCACCCGATCGCCTGTATCGACCAGCCGACAACGGGCTTTCGATAAATCAACGCCACCGCGATCGTTAAATACCCGATGTATATTCATCGATAATGCACGAGCTGGCAGGGGGTGATACACGGCCCGCGGTTCCTCCATTCGACACTAACGGAAGTTCAGCGACGTGAAAGTTGGAGACATCGCCTACCCGCTGCATTTAACACGCGGCGATGATCAATTTCGCGAATCATTTAACAGCTGCGAAACAATTACCGCGGGATATGTAGGAATAGAGAAATTGAATGCTACTATAGTTGGATCGCAATTGTGAACCTTGCAGCAAGAAGAGTGCAGCTCCGGCTTTGAAAAATGTTTCTAAAATTATTGCTTTCACTTAATATTGAAAAGAGAACACTAATTGAATAATATATATTTTCGCACAATAAGTAGTAGGTATTAAAGGGACCTCCCACCCTTGACCACCTCAAAATTACCAAAAAATGAGCCTCTTTGTTGAAAAATTGCAGGAAAAAACTATGAGACGTATTGAAGAAAGTGGATATATTTCTGAAAGGGCTAGCCTTACACAACATCAAAAATAATAATTCAGTGTTAATAGGCGCCTAATTTCACTCCCCTGACTTTAAAGGCATTTTTCTCAGTTTCACTATTTTTGAAGTTAGCCGACATATCTCAAAAACCGTTCGACATAAAGTCTTGAAATTTTCAGCACAGCTTTGGCACACCCATAGCTACGATGTGACCTACAATAATCACTGGGAAAATTCTACAATCAGTTTTATAAAGCATTTATAAACTTTTAGTTTTTCTTTAAAATTATAAAATAGTTTCCAAACGTCAGAAAAGTCGTTCGAACTTTGTCTATTGGATTGAAAGTAGGTCACATCGTAGTTATGGGTATGCCAAAGCTGTGCTGAAAATTTCAAGACTTTATGTCGAACGGTTTTTGAGATATGTCGGCTAACTTCAAAAATAGTGAAACTGAGAAAAACGCCTTTAAAGTCAGGGGAGTGAAATTAGGCGCCTATTAACACTGAATTTTTTTTTATGTTGTTAAGGCTAGCCCTTTCAGAAATATATCCACTTTCTTCAATATGTCTCATAGTTTTTTCCTGCAATTTTTCAACAAAGAGGCTCATTTTTTGTAATTTTGAGGTGGTCAAGGGTGGGAGGTCCCCTTAAGTTGAACAAGGTTTAATTTCTATTTTTGGCAAATTTTTCAAAACTGGAGCATTCTTATTGCGGAAAACAGTACCAAATTTGCAATAAAAATGGAGCTGCACCCTACTTGCTGCAAGGTCCTCAATTCAATCGCGGATCCCTCATCTGCAGACCGCCTCTTCAAGCTCTTAAAGTATTATGTAAAACACTGGATAGATATTATTTGTAGAAGAATATGTTGAGAGTGCAATATTAGACAAATATTTCGGCAACCCCAATGGTTAAAGATCCACTGGGATCTCTTCCACCCAGCGTTCAAGAAAGAGAAAACTAGGAATTCTGTCGAAGGTACATCGTATTAGAGCGATCCTCGGCCACGTGCATTACAGATTCCTCGAGCTCCACCAGAGAACTGTTCGCTAAGAATTTATTCTTAGCAGACGCTCTTAGACGCGCGTTTCCTATCGTTCCCGCGAAATTCCTCGGAGAACCGGGTTGAATCTTGGCCGGAGATTTTTCTTCGTTTCCAGCGCTTCCGTGCCTCTCGACCACGTCCCCCTACGTTCCCTCGTGTGCCTGCTTTGCGTACGCTCGGGACCCTGGTCTCGTACCAAGTCAATTACTGGTTACTCGGTTACTCGCTGGTGCGTGTTGCGCCCAAGTTGCGGAGATACAGCACGCACACAGACAGAGGGACGACGCTGCGTATCGTAATTCGCAATTTGCCCGAGCATTCACCTTCGAATTCCCGTTATTCACGTTCCGTATCGTCGTCCTACGCTCGACACCCGGAGGCAGCCGCTCCAGGCGACGACGATGGAACAGCCGCGTACGATCGGCACTCTTCATGGTTCACCGAGGTGCCTCGCGATTTTCACGATTAGCTGCGAAGTGTGACGATGATTGCATGGTGGAGAGTGGGTGGACGGTACTGGGATCGGGGTTCGTGCAGCTATCAGTGGTTTATTAAAAATATTTTAATTAATTGAATTATTGGAGGGTAATTGAATTTGTGAAAAATGTATTTAGTATGAATGGAATATTATTTAGTGTGGTGCGTAGTGGGGTAAACTCGGCTTAGTCCGTGATAGTGGTTACTCCGCGATACTTTCTCATTCGTCTGTAACTCGAAGTTGCTAGACCCAATTTAGTAATAAAAAAAAAACTAATAGGTAAACAGCGTTGCTCTTCTAGTTGATGATGCGGTAAAAGAATCAGTCAATTGAAGTTAGTGTGATAGATTGAAAGCATTTTTGTACTAGCAGCGCATTATTTGGGAAATTCTTCGTGCTAATTGTGGACGGTCGCTTGTTTATGTATTATATCTGCTTTAGAAGCTAAATATAACATTAAAACGGCAGGTAAGTGATTGTAAGGTGACACTTTAACAAAACTTACTCTTGAAATTTTTGCTTATGAAAATAATTAAATTCTTATTTTTCGTGTGCCTGAGACTGCGTTTCTGATTACGCTGTTCGAGAAATTCTGATGGTCAATACCAAAAACAATGTTTCCTTACGTCTCAGATATCTAACGATCATGAAACGATTGATTATACACAAAATAACAATAATATAAAATAATTTAAAATAATGTAAAATAATATAAACAAGTAGCTGGTGAACATATATCGGGCCAGCGAGAACTGTCACGGAATAACCCAGAGTAGGTATGTGGTGAATATTTAATTTTGTACATTTTCAATTAAATATACCTACTTAGTAAATTTCTGTTAACCTATTATTTGTTTGTAGGATGATTGCCCGACCTATCATTATATCCAAAACTCACTTTCAGAACATGCGGATATTAGCAGTTAATAGACAAATTCTAAACCTATCACGGACTTACGCGAGTTTACCCTACGGTGTGTATCAAAAGTTCCGGGACTCTGACAATGAGTTTAATAATTTCGTCTGGTGGAACGAACGTGCCAAGTTAATATTTAGTTACTTATCGTCGTCCCTAGATCCCAAACTTTCACACTCTTCGATCTGCTCCAAATTCCGCTGATACCACCCCCGGCGCACAGTAATTATTCTATCGGTTGAAAAGCTATGCAGTAACTGCAGGAAAGTGGAGATTTCCCCGAGCCCGAGAGGCTGCATAAATCACGGCGCGGTGGCAAAAGAGTCGCCCACGAAAGCGGAATCGCTGCAATAAATACGTCGGGGGTTCGATCGACTCGCGTTAAGCAACCGATCGTCCCCGCGGACGTCGGCGTTTAATTATAAACCGAGCGTCGATAAATGCACGACGCGTCTATTAAGGAGCGATTACAAAGCGGCGCATCGATAAGAATTAATTGCCGTTGCTGCAGCAACAATCGTTGGAAATTATGGCAGCAACAACGCCGGCCCCGTTTAGCAATGATTTACGGTGGACAGCAGCGAATCGTAAACGATTTATCGCGGATATTTTTCCATCGACAAGATCGTCGGGCCCTTTTCAACTTCTGCTCGAACGCCTGTTGAAGAAGTCATGGATCGAAATTTCTTAGTCGTTGGTTCGCTAATGACTGCACTCCGAGGGCAATCGTCATCTCCTTCAGCGGAGCATTTGGGTTTCTTTGTAGGCTTGCCTGATTTATTAGAAAGGGAACGATATGCAAGTATTTGAAAGATGGAATTCTATACTTACTATACAGAAACAGATAGCTTTCGTTTCGTTTGGAAGCTCTGTAATACGAATTTACAGCTTGTCACGTACATGTCAAGCTTAATCGTGACGAGATCACAGGTCAAATGAGACATTGGACGAACGAATATACTTTACATTACTGGAGATGCTGGAAATAAGTCAAATATAGATAATTAACATAGCTTCGCTCATTCACCTACATTTACGGGTTCAAACTTTACATAAAATCAGTATTCTATTCCAGCTACAGTGACTAATTACGAAGCACCGCAATACAATCACTCGTGCCGGCTTCAATTCGCAGCTAGAAACATAGAAATGAAGATATTTCTCTGCCCCTCGTCCACGGAGTTATTTCCACTCGCTAACTCCTCACGATTGAAATCCCTGCTACTTAATTTTCGTTCTTCAGCGTTAAAAGCGCCGGGCGAGAGGTCTGTCCAAGTGGAAACAGAGGAAAGAGTGGAGCACCGTCGCGAACTCTTTTCGCGCTGCAACTTTCGCTTCGAACTGAATGCTCGGAACCGTGCGCGGAACACAGAGAATACGAAACGCTTCTAGGAAATTGCACTGCAGCGCGCAGGTGAATAAATTAGCCGCGCGTTGGGCGCGGAAGAAAATAATCAATTAGCGCTTGATTTTAATGTAAAAGGTTTTACGAGCCGGGGCTTGGTGCATTCCGCGAAACTCCTCGCCGAGAAATGAAATTTCACTATGAGCGCGGCATCGTTTTTACGACGGTCGGACGACTCTTCAAAGGGAAACACGGGACTACTGGTAGTAATTACACGTCCATCTAACTGCCGCCGCTGCATCGACACTTTAATCGTCCTGAAGCATCCCGCCACTTCAAGAACACCGTGCAAACGTCACTTTCAGGCACAGTGAGAAACCCGTTCCCCGGTCGAGCTCGCCGATGCATTTCAGTTTTCCGCGAGATGTATTCATTTAACGACTGATAATCCGTTAAGACACATTCGCACCCGCGAAATGTCCCAGCATTTGCCAACTTTCACCGCGATTCCAACGAGTATGCGACGAATAAAAATTCGAGACGATTGCCGTGGTCCAAGCTGGCGAACCGAGCATGGTGATACCTATTTAATCTTCGACGTTGGCATCGTTTTATTTTTCGAGCTGATCGGTGGATTAAAAAGGGTCGCTCGTATTAACGATATTCCCCGGGGCGTCGGAGGTTTTACGCTCGCGCGATTCAGCCTCGCGGTATCATTTCGAGTGCACCAGCCGGAGCGCTTATTATTTATGCAGAGAACTCTCGATATTGCGCTGCGGTTCGAGCTCTCGGTTTAACAGCGCTATTGTTCGATTCCCTGCAGATAGCGGGCTGTATTTTTTTCCCCCCCTCGCGACTCGTGCTGAACGTGTTCCCTTATCTCTTGCTGCGTTATGTAACACAGAGGGTAATGGAAAGAGAGAAAGAGGGGAAGAGAATAAAGCCGGGAAGGGGAGAGAAGTTTCGATTCGCCCCGGAGAACCGTTCCGGGCGCACTTAGGCGAGGAGGATCGATCGCGATTCTGGGCATAACGAGAGGGACTTTCTAACTCGCGGTGCTCGTAAAGTTCAGCATCCCCGTGCCGTAATTTGCGGTTGCTGCTCTATGGCAGTACGATTCGCGGCGTAAGGCGTTAAACGATCTCACGAGGACGGGGCACGACGATCGTACCGTGAAAACACTGGGCGAAACGCTTTCTAATGCGCCAGTCACGGAAACGTGGATGAGGCCCCCTGCGTTCTGCTTCATCTCGAAAAGATCGCGAGCAATCGTGCTCACTTTGGGCGCTCGTGGGCGGGAATGGCACCGAGTACGTTCAGACGAGATCCGTTCACGATTGTAAACAGGGCACATGCTTTCTATTTTTTTTTTTTTTTTAAAGTAGGAAGTTCGATGCGAGTGAAGCCAAAGGTGAGCAAGATGTAAGCTTTACATTTCTAACTGGGATGTTTTAGAAAGAAGGAATTTAATTCGGCGGGGTCGAAGATGCGTCGGAGCTCGCAGATGAAGGAAACTTCTGTGACGATTCGGCGAGTAATTAATTAAAAGCTACGTCACTTCTATGTTTACGTTCCTGTAATTGTTCAGTCGCGCAATCTTTACTAGTGTAACGGTACTTTTATGTTGGAGCTGCGATAAACGATTAGAGCGAGATTACTATATAAATGACAAATGATAAAAGCGTCGAGAAACAAATATTTCTCTTTCTTCGCTATTATCGCAGCTCCAACATAAAAGTACCCTAAGACCGCTGCATAGCGAAGCAATGCAACTGTTTCGATATCGATTCCGTACAGGGAGGCTCGTATGGGCGAAACTTTTGTAAGGCCATATCAGCGACTCGAAGTAACGAGCGCAGGCGGTAAAGCGACGGAAACTTCTGCTTCAATTAAACTTCCTGGCAAGGTTGTTCCGCTATCGACTCTTATGTTACAAAGCCAATATATCGGCGATAATGCCTCATTCCAATATCATTAATCTTCCAAATAAAACATTTCCCGAATCTATGTCCATCAAAGGCAATCGAGAAAGTGCAGCTGGCAATAACATTAAGCATACAGTTTGGAATTTACAAAATTTTCAAAGCAATATCTTTTCGAGCAAGTCGCTGGCCTTCGTCGCGTCTATGCGCGCTACAGGAACGAGCACGGGGATGAAAAATAAACGGCTAAAATATTCAAGAGCGGGGCACACGGGAGGGGTTGTCAATTAAGTGATGCAAGAGTGCAACAAGCGAGGCGCACCGTAAAAGGCTCTATTTACGAAACTCACATCTATTAACCCGGCCCTACCGCCCCGCAGTCGGCGACTTTCAGCCATCCAGATTAATTGCGAATTTATTCCACGCGTCTACGTGCGCGCACGTCGTAAACACAAGGCCCTCCCTCAGAACTGCACACACAATTACGAAGTGTCAAAGGAAGTTTCAGCGCGGGCTTTGGCCACGCTAAATCCACAATTAATTTCCCGTCAGCGCGGCCCGAGTAATAAGCACAAAGGCCCGTGCGAACGACACTGGGCCGATCGAGTTTTACGATTCCGTTTCCGCGGAGACCATTCAGCGTCTATAAATATTGATGATCCACAGAAAAGCCAGCCCCTATCGATTCCCGTTGTGGTTGCAGTTGTGCAGTTCTTCAATGTCATTCAGCAGCGTTCGCGGAGTCGCGGGGGAAACGGAATTACGCGGGGTCCATTGGATGTATTATAGATATCGATTAAAAATTTACCCCCGTTCCGTGCTTTCCACGGCATAATTCATATTCATTTTCCAGTTATTTCAGTAAACGCGACGTTGCGTGCAAGCTCCACGCGCCCCGATCCACTTTGCAATGCAAACGACCGTTCTTTGAAAAGTACACCTATTGCGCTCTTAAAGGTTTAATGGAGTTTAGAAATACACGCATAGTTGGGGCAACGAGTGAAAAGTTTTGCGCCACGTTCCGAAATGTTTTGAAAAGAAATTGTCCCGTGTCAGTTAAAAATGATAAAATTTCTTGATAATTACTCTGATATTAGTTGAGCCATAATTGAGCCATTATTTTCTTTAAACCATTTGCAAACACTCTTGCACCTCGCTGACTTCTAATTTTTATCCCCGAATATTTAATCCTATCTCAAACAATTATCGAATTCTACTCCTTCACTTTCCGTCCAACAAACACATTCGACTCAATAAATATACATAGGTGACTATGAACCCGACAGCTTCTCTTTTTCCTCGTTCCTCGATTTCGTTGTCACGGCCGCAGCCAAGCACGAGTGGCGAAGCCAGCAACGAAGAAGGTCGATGTTCGATCAGCGTTAGTGAAATTAGCGGGCATCGGGACCGAGAGCGGGTTGCTGTGGCGAAACGAAGCTATAAAGCGCGATAGTCGGTTGCTTTCGTGCGCGGCCGGATACCTGATATCGGTATTAGCTGCGTCGTAAAGCATCCCGCGGGCCCCGTCCCACAAAGTGATTGCGATTGCGCCCCGGGCATTGCAACGCGCAGATTTATGAACAGGGGGTTGCGTGGAACGTAAGTCAAACCCCCTTCGGGACGCTCAACAGAAAATCGTTTACACATATGGCGCCCAAGGCTGGCGCGCATCCCCGCGGATCCATGCACAGGGTGTCCGCGAAGCGTTCGCGGGGGAATCGCAGGCACGCTCGCGTGACTCTGAATAATAACCATTACGCGGCTAGGAGAATCGCTGCGCTATCTGTTCGCTTTGATACGCTAGGCTGAGATCTTCCCCGAGGTTCCTTCAAAGCTTCCCTTTGTTTGATCGAACAACGGCAGAAGTCACAACGATATCGATGAATTAGTTGAATTAGTAGGTAGTCAGGGGAGCTCTGCCATCGATGGATACGTAATGGTCTGCAAAGTAAGGGTGTTTCCGGGAATTTTTTCAACCAAACAACGCAAGTAAATCAATATATTCCTTAGTATAGTTAATATGTGCATATCGATGCATTGCGCTGCGGCAAAATCGTGCTTGTCGCGTTGACAGTGCCCAGGCCATATGGTTAATCCGAATTCAAAAAGACGAAAATATTTAGAAACTAGAAGCCTACCTCTATTACTATTTGGGGGGTACACAATTGGGGAAATGTTAATTAAAAAAATAGAAGCGGGTCGTTAATTGAAAAAAACTGATCGTCACGTAATAGCGACGGGTTTTCCGTACAATAAATGCCCTTGCTCGTGTCAATTTGATGTATAGTTTTTTCTGTAGACTGTCAACGCGGTTGAAAAATGTCATTCTGGGGAAACGCGTTCAACGTTCCGCTCGGCTCGTTGTCAGTCGCGCGCTTGACACCGCTGCACAGAAAATACTATATCTCCGTCAATTTTGCGAATTTCTTCAAAAAATTTGGAGAGAGCATTCTTGAAACATACGTCTTTCAAAATGTAAAAAAGAAAAAATCAATTTTTCCGATTTTTTACAGTGGTCTCCCTCCCTAAGGGGTTATGCCTACCGGCAAAATTAGGAAAAACGGAATTTTGGGTTTTGTCATTTCCTTAAAGAACAACATCTCAAAAGTATTGTGTAAAAGTTTCAATTTGATCCGACCAAAATTGGCGGAGCTGTGTGAGTTTTAATATAGGTATGTCCTGGAGGATGTAAACCTAACTTAAAACTTTAAACGTGTTTTTCTCGAAATTACATTTTCAGAATCGGTGACCAAAATATCTCGAGAACCGCTGCATCGAATGAATTCGTCTTTTGTAGGCTCTATATATCTATCAAAATCTTGTCCTTAATCGTGGCTTTTTCACTTCCGTTGCGTAGTTTCTATTTTACAGATGAAAAATGAGCGGTTTTTCTGGCGAAAATCGATATTTTAATTTAAACAGCCGCCATTTTGTAGCAAATTAATATTTCGGGATAATGAACGATTAAGGACAAGATAATTTAATATACTAACTAAATTCCTTCGAATTTGTAATTTCGGATAAATCAGGTCAAAGTTAGAGTGGTCACCGCAAACTACTGAAAAAAAATCGCTGCCGGGAGGTCACTGATATTTCTTTTATATATTTATATGTTCCATTGGAATAATTATTACAAGTAGCATAAGATGTACACAGGTTTCGAATACATACAGGTTTCTTTAAAAAAGTCTTCAAGTGTGTCCCCCCAAAAATTCCGAAAATACTTGCGTTTTCAGACCTTGCAGGTAGGCATAACCCCTTAACGGAGGAATTCGGGACAATCCGCGGAGCGAAGGCTCTTTCCGAGACAGCGAAGGTGATGAAGGTTCAACGTGGAGGCACATTCGTCAGCAATGAAGACACTAAGTAATGAAGTAATTAGAAATCATTTTACGCTTTCTAGAGGTTTATCGCAAGGGAGGGACTTGGGAGAGCCGAAGAATGTTGGAGATGTTACAAAACGCGTTCCGCAGTGCGGGCAGGGCTGGCGGCATTCTGTAAGGAGTTCCATGCCAAACTTCTTCGAGTCCCGAAGAGATATTGAACGAGTCTTTGACACTTTAACGCGCGAGGTAAACAACGACACGCTATAGAGATCATGGGAAACGGAACAGTTTCAAACGTTTCGTCGGTTAGGAGAAAGTGTCCAGAAGTCGATAGAGAACACTGATAAACTTCCCAATTAATCATCCCTAACTGCTTGTCTACTCTTATCTAATAGCCCGAGTTAGAAAATATGCGATTCACGCTACACGCGATGATTAACTCGGCAAAGAAATCACAGAAGGTAATAGCTACAAGTAGCAAAACCTTTTAACGTAACAAAAACGATTCAACATTTTCAACGCTCTAACGTGTAGCTTTCAGGCAACTGCCCGTTATGCAACGAAACTCTCATCGTAAAAAGAATCTAAGAACTTGCAGTATCAGGTAGGTTCGGCAAAAAATAATATCCGAACGTCCTTGCGCGATCAGCCGGGGGGTTGCACGCGCGGCTCACGAAACCTAATCGGCGCAACCGCCGCAGAACGTATGCATTTCATTTGCAAACACGCTTCCGCGTGCAGCTGGTAAGAGCCGCTCGAAATTGCTCGATCTCAATAAAATACACAGCAACTTCGCGAGCACTGTGTATACACGTGTGCTACGTACACACGGCGACGGGATCGATGTGTTGCGTGCCGATGCAACCGTGTGCAGATATTTCCTTGCAATTTTGCGGCAGCCCATCCCATCGGAATTTATGCCTCTCGTTACACTGTGTGTGTTTCGGGTGAATTTCGAGCGGCGAACTTACAAGCGTCAGCGTTCGCAGTAGTTACGGTGGGCAAAGGGGCGACGAATACTTCATCGTTAGAAATCATTTGGCTAAGTACGCCCGGCTATTACGAGTACGCGCGTGCGAAACGGTTTATTACCTCGAGTAAAAAGTTCCCTTGAACTTTTTAAAGGGACGTCCATATTGCAATGACGCGTGCATAATCCCCTTCTGCAGCTGGCTCCCGATTTTTCTGGCTCTCGGTGGACATTATTAGCGTAAAAGCTCTCGTTGCTGCTAATGAAAAGCTGAGATAGATGATTTACAAAAGGAATGAAAATCTGTGGAGGACTCTTTAACGAGTGTAATTCCTTTTTCTCAGTAGAAGTGTATGAAACATAAATGAATCGCAGTTCGTGGAATTTCAAGAGCAACATTTCAAAAGAACGTGGGGAATAAGTTGAAGCGAGTTCGCGTTTTCAGAACCCCAACGTGTGTGTATAAGTTTAAGCTCTAGGACCAAGGGAGGGTAGATTTTGCATTTTTAAAACGAACAGGGAGCACCTTTCTTAGGGTACGTTCGCGAACCCTCCGTCGCGCCACCGCTGTCACGAATGTCCAAACTCTGATAAACGTTCTAAATCTGATTCCGAGTTTACTCCGGAGTTTCCAACCTCCAGACTGGCGGGGCTTGCCAGAGATTTCTGGCGTCGGTGAGAGAGGTTCGCGTGTCAAAGTTCGAGTCATCGCTTCCTCCTCTGAAATCCAAGCGAGAGGAGCTGGCTGAGGGGGGGGTGAGGGTACAGCGTTCGGTCCATTAATCCCTCTGGGAGGATGTTACAGTGACTCGACGCTTGACGCATTTGACATCAGACAAGCAGTAATATCGCCTGAATGTTTTTTCATATTATAAAAGAAGAATTTCTTACGTCCAGTCTAAGGAATTTTGATCCACCTGCCCGGAATAGTTAATCTTCTGGTCCGCAGAAGATTCTGGTCCTGTGCGTCGCAGAGCGTTGTTCGAGCAGCGTCTTCGAAGTATGCACGAGGAATCTCGTCATCGATTGGCCATGCGTTCGATCGTCGATCCGGTCTGGCTCGATCCCCCTTTTCGCCGCTCTTCCTTATTCGTGTTTTTTCCTCTTTCTCCTCGGTGCATTGATCCCGTGGATCGCAGTCGCGTAATTAACTCGTTATATCTATCCCTTGCAACCCGGCATTACGTAACGCTCCCTCCCTACCCCTTTATCCTCCGCCTATACCTCTCTTTCCAATCTTCCCTCTTCTCTTTTCGCTCGTTTGCTCTGTTTCTCTTTCTCCTGTTGCTTTCGCCGCCGCGGCGATCCCCCGTCTCGGTCTTTCCACGGGTCCGCGTCTTTCTCACGCGAGCTCGAGTTCCATCGGGGCGTCGCGGCGACGCGACGCTCCCCTCCCCTCTCCCGCGAGGAACGCTTTTCGCTCGCGTTTTTCCTCTCGCGTCACGACGGATTCGTCGGACGCCTCGAATCGACCGAGCAGCTTCTTTTGTACCCGGCGAGCGCCACGGCTCGGTGGGCTTCCTTCCCTTTCTTTTGCCACCCTTTCGTTTTCTCCCTTTCGACGCTTCCTCCCCAGCTTCCCCGCCGCGGCGGGAATCTCGAGTGGCAGCGGGGAGGGGCGGGGCTGACCGATCCCGGCAGACGATTCCAGCCGGAGATGGCGTGGAGCCTCCGATAACCGTGAACAGGGGAAGCGGAGGTTGGAGGATGATCGTCGAAATGCGGAACCTTTCGTTTGTTCAGTCGAGTGGTGGGCACTTGAGAGCCGAAAGGGCGAGACGCGGAGATAGGGGGATGGCTGAAAGAATGTTTCAATGCTGAATGCTAACGAAAGCATCAGGGTGTGCTAAAGAGGAATTACTTCTGTATTCATGTTCCCCACAATACTGCCATTCCTACGTCACCGATATTGCACAGATGAAAATGGTACTTAACGCTTTGTCCCTTTAGCGATATTAATCAAATTCCCTTATCAATCCAATTCATACGAATCCCATCGAAATATAATCTCAGAAAGAGCTTCCACCTTCCAAATTCGAAAACATAAAATCCCAGTCCTCCCCCAAAAATATTGATCCAATGACAATTATATAGGTCCATTATCCTTACATCTCTTTCAACAGCGACGCAATAAATCCACCCCCCCTCGCCGCCCCCGCGAATCAGCGTCACCGCTTCAGGTGTTTCCTGCTCGCATCCGCTGGACTGTCTATATTTCACCTGGGCAGGATTTACGTTTGGTCAAGCAGCATCGTCGCCGGTGTTGTCGTTCGATGACCGCTCTCCCGCGGTCGGCTCGCAGCTGCAGCTGCAGTTCCCTGGCTCGACCTGGCACCCGGGACGATGAGCGCGCCATCGCGGGTGTGGGACGTGCACGTACGCACACAGGTATGCGCGCACACACGCCGCGAACACGTAGAACCAGTCCGTGACGTCACGCGGAGGACCCACCGTGAACACGAGATCGTCCTGATTTCCGGGTTCGGCTGCTGTGCCGCGAACGTGCGCCACGACGTCGTCGTCGATTTATTAAACGCGGCCCCGCGAGTCGCCGCTCGCTCCTGCAGCGAGCGGATACTTCGACGGGCCTCCGATGTCTGTCCCGCCAACGATGACGGAGTTGTCGAGGCCCGATGCCATAACTTCGACATGGTAGATGTGGGAGGATGAAGACAGTATTTCGAATCATCTTAGCCTCGACAGTGCCACTGCCGGTATTCTGTATAAAGGAGTCCGGAGGCAGGAAATATTTTTCTACCCCAAACAATTTCTCAACGGTAAAAGAGCATAACATCTTTTCACGGAAAAACTAATATATAATCGTAACAAAGAAAATGAAATTAAAAAATGGAAGAAATAAACAGATAAACATTAACATATTTAAATATGTGACTTTTCTATTACCGCATCCTCGATAATATTAGATTACATATCATGTTTGAAATACTCTACTTCCGTTTTTGACAGTCCTTGCAGACCATGGTATGGTTATCGCAACGGCCCTGAATAGTGCTATACCAATAGTAAGTAATACTAATGTGGTTGAGAATCCTCATCGGAATGTTCAAACTAGAATTCGCGTGGTAATCGTTGCCTCAACTGTGACAGAATCGCTGGTCGATTAACCATTTCAACGTTGCGTAATAGAATCATAACTCACGTATCCTCTTGCCAAGCTGGGAAGCGCACAAAAGACTACCCCTCCGCGCCCCCACGTCGCGCCTTTTGCTTTTATCAAGGGAGGTAAATTTCGCAAATGAGATAGATAGACATCGCTGGTGAATAGTTTGCTGCGCGAATTCCACCGCTTTTAGTTCCTCCCCCCCCCCCCCCGAGCCGCGTCAACCCTCTTAATACACTGATACTCTGTACACGGGCGGATACTTTGTGCCGCGGTGTACCCCCGGGGCGAAAAGGGCTCTTTGAATGCCAGTCTAAAGAAACGTCGCCGGGTGCTCGTCTCTGGATCCTCCTCTCACCTCTTCCCGTCATAAACTCGAGCTTTTACGGCTCGCGAATTAGCCGCTTACCCCCTTCGTTCAGCCTAATTCACTGAGGGGGACACAATGGGAGCCGTAAAAGGGAGGTTCGTGACACACTTCTTTCTTCCACGAGACCGTTCAAGCACCGACCTTCCACCGTTACTCCAAACACACTCAATCCCTTACAATGAATTAACGAGAATATGAGATAGGGGGAGTTCCCCTAGTGCCGGGCGATTAAGGTTTTTCTCAAGTAAGAAGAAAGAAATAATATTAGATCAATGTTCTTTAGCTGTGCACGCGCGAGTGGAACGTGTCGGAACCTAAATATTGTTTTTTCTCTCCCTTCTACGGTTTACGCGGAATAAAGGCTCGATGGCGATTCAAATATCAAAAGATATAGCTAATGTCCAGTATTAGGTGCCGTCCGGCGTTAAGGGAACTCGCTCGATTACAGTATTATTCGGTTCAGAACGGAGCATTTGTTGGGCGAAACGTGGAAGATCGTATTCAGTTAGGAAAAAGGCACGTTCGCGGTATTGTTGCATAGCTAGCGTGAAAGTGGCCTTTTTAAATTGAAATCGACGTGCTCTATCTGATTTACGTAACGCGGGATGTCAAACGGCTTAACGAGGATTAATTAACGTAACTCTGGATAATGGGTGGATTCTGACCAGCAGGCTGAAACACACCGCGTCTCTGCCACGGTTTGACGTCCCCCGAGAGCGTACGTCATACGGTTTCTGTGATTTCACTTTCCTCTATGCTTTATTCCAATCGTCGAAACCCGCACTTACACAGAGGCGGTACGTTTGTTACGCAAAACCGGGCCCACGTTCGCGGTGATTTTATTCCTAACCGAGCCGCTGGATCGATCGAGTCTAATTCGCTATTAGCTGCTTTGTTTTTGCCACGATGCTCCTACACAGCCAGCTGGCTAATTCCTGTAGATTACGCAACCGAATTGCCGAATGAACGTGAACCGATTCAATTCTTTTTGCTCGATTTTAGAGAATGAACTGCAGGGTGAAGGAAATCGAGGATACGAAAATTGCTCGAGGTAAAGGAAATGGACAAGTCTCTTACCATTTTTCAATCTGTGGCTTCCCTCCCAAAGAGGTGAGTGTTACACAGGTTCTACTTCCGGCCCGCCACATTTAAGGGGTCATATACGTTTCTCAACGTTGAAACGTAGTCAATGTTTGCAAGTGATTCAGGGATAAACTGTTAATCCCATTGGTTTAATTCTTTTTGTGTTTTACAGGCATATGTTTATATACCTATAATTGTATACCTCAGGTATGAGAATTGGAAATTTTTTAAAAATGTGGATTTTTTTCGAAACAGAATTTTTCAAATCGGTGGGCATGATAACTGCCTCACCGTTCATCCGATTAACTTCATTATTTACACACATATTCTACATAAGATTCGTTATCGTGTGATGTGAGCTTTTTCAATTAAATTGAACCATTTTTTAATAACAAGCAAAAACGTACAAGTTTTATAGCAAAAATCACGACCCTTTTCTTCAAAGTGCTACCATTTCCGCACTTTATTTTTTCGAAAAAATGGCGCCTACACACGATAACTATGATCCCACAGATTGTTAAAAAATCGGTGAATTTTATTTCAGACCACTCGTACGGGCTGAATCATGCCCACCGTTTTGGGCAGCGCCAGAAAACATGTTCTACGCCACTGCCCGCGGACGCCACGTTTTTAAAAATTTTGGAATTCTCATACCTGTGTTATAATCTATAAACGTATACCTATAAAACACAAAAGGAATTAAACCAATCGGACTAATAGTTTATCCCTGAATTACTCCCAAACGTTGACCACGCTTTAGCGCCGAGAAACGTATATAACCCCTTAAATCTCAGCAGCGCGGGCACTCGCATACGAGGCACACATCTAAACGATCGCTCCCTCGAACAGAGCCACGAAAGTATTCGGACGCACGCCATTAAAACAGTAAACAATAAAAACATACATGTTAGACTTAAGTTTTAAAAGTAACGTTGTAACTACTATAAGACACAAGTATCGAGATTATATATATCAAATTTGAAATGAATCAGATAATATTTGTAGAAGTTATGAAACATTTATTGTAAAGATGTACTGAAACAGGGTCACAACAGTATTCGAACGGCATTAATTATACGCACCTTATTTTATATTAATATTTATTTAGGCCATCATTGGCTCCAGTTACGCTTTTCAGACGTTGTCCCATGCTATGCACTAGTTTTTTTAGTTATTTTAGATTCGATAGAATTCCATACTCCTAAAATCTTTTGTTTTAGTACGTCTTTCGAAGTTATATCGCACTTTTTTAAAATTCCATTTGTTTCTCTAAAATGCCATTCATAAAAACGAGATTACCAGTGTCTGTTGCAACCATACACCCCCACAACATCACGGAACCACCGGAACGGCCACTTTTCATAGCAACCAACACGTTCAACGAAATAAAAATTACAATTTAGCACCTAAATTCACCATACTCTGTCGGTCGCATTGAAATCTGATTGAAGATCTACATTATTGGCCGCGAGATCATACGATGTATAGATTCGGAGATATTTAAAAGTGGCGACTTAGCCCCGGTCTCCCCTACTAAAAATGTACAACCTACTGTAAAGTGCTGCGGTGGTTCCGTGATGTTGTGGGGGTGTATGGTTGCAAACGACACTGGTAATCCCGTATTTATGAATGGCATTTTAGATATACATAAATTTCTAAATATTTTTTAAAAAAATTTGTACGAAAATTGTACAACAAATTGTGCACGAATGGTTATTGTATAATACACCACATGGGTTACATACACCCCCCAAAAGTCTGGAAATTAATATCGTCGAATATTTGTGGGCGAACATCGGCAGAGGATTAAAAAAATACGATGTAACTTCGAAAGCCGTACAAAAACAAAAGATTTTCGAAGTATGGAATTCAGTCGAATCTAAAATAACTAAAAAACTAGTGCACAGCATGGGACAACGTCTGAAAAGCGTAACTGGAGCCAAAGGTGGCCTAAATAAATATTAAAATAAAATAAGGTGCGTATAATTAATGCCGTTCGAACACTTTTGTAACCCTGTTTCAGTACATCTTTGCAATAAATGTTTCATAACTTCTGCAAATATTATCCGATTCATTTCAAATTTGGTATATATAATCTCGATACTTATGTCTTATAGTAATTACAACGTTACTTTTAAAACTTAAGTCTAACATGTATATGTTTATTGTTTACAGTTTTAATAGCGAGCATTCGAATACTTTCGTGGCTCACTGTATGTAATTTAGAAAAAAAGCTCTTGCCAGCGAGTTAATATATTCCAATGTATGCACGTGATTAAAGTGACACGGATTCTCCCTTAAGAATCACATCACTCAACAACGTGTTCATCGAGGAAGGTCTACTCGCGGTCGCGACCGAAATAATACTGATCGCGCGAGGCTGTTTTGGTTTTACATATTGTAAACCAACCAGTAATTGACCGCATACCAGTGAATGACCATTAGGCAAAGAAATGTCAATTATAAATTTAAAAATTATTATATGTTTATAAATGAAGTATAGTTGCACTTTTAATATTCCATATTTTTAGTTACACGTATTAAACAAACATTAATAAGTACGATTGTTATTAAAAGTATGCGGTCATTTACTGGGCTTCTCATTTAACGACACGGTCATTCACTGGTTGGTTTACCCTACAAGGGTATTGGAAGTTGTTTGAAATTCACGGTGTACCGAAACTTTGAGGTAGGTGAGGGAGCAGCGGCTGTGCTACGAGACCAGGTATACAAGGTTTCTATCCTTGGCTAGGAAATGTATTATGTAGTAAGGCCAATGAAATGTGTATTTTTCACTCTTCCTTTTTCATTTTCTTCTTACAAGATGCATGGTTAATATCCCTCGTGTAATTTGATAGTGGAATTTACTTTCCCACGTTTGGTAATTACCTTACATTCCCTCTACCGACATCCTGGATATAAATCAACATCCTCTTCGCCCTCCCATCTGACAATTAAACAGCGCGCACCACAGGCCGAATCCTTTACCATTATTTATACTCAAAAACAAAGTCTCAGATTGCAAAAAGGGAGCAGAGCTTCCTATCCCCATGCTTTGATGTAACCCACAATCCATCAAAAGACAACACATAGTCACAATTACACACATGGTCGATACCTGGTTTAATGGGGTATACCCGTTTGAACCCTCGGAAAATGTGTACATTTTGTGAATTTTTTCTGCGTTTAGCCGTCTAAAATCGGGAGACTTTCGGATATGTATCCATAACTTCCCAAAAACAATAGTGTTTTAACTGAAACTTGTTTTCAACTCGTTCATAATACTATGTAAAGATAGTAAAAGAACGGGAAATCTGCATCAAGCCGTTGACTTGCAAAAAAATCCACAAAATGTACACATTTTCCGACGGTTCAAACGGGTACACCCCTTAACCAACCACGGGTATGTACATACCATGTATGAAACTTTCTTCAGGAAGATCGGCCATATTTCGCCGTCGCAGAGAAAAATGATGCGAACGGGCCGCGACTTTCCACGCCGTGCGCTGTAAAAGCAACGATAAACGACTAAACCCTAAACGTCATTTTCCCCGAGCATTACTCAGCCGCGGATGGCGATCGCGAGTAGCAGGAGCACCGATCGTACGCGCAATTTCACTCCAAAAGTATCGTCGATCGATTAATCAAACTTCGAATTCTATCCAGGCGATGGTGCAAGAGCGTTGCCCATGGGAAAGCGAGGCTTTCTCGCCTATCTCGTTCACGATTGCTCCGAAAACGAGGAGGAGGCTCGCCTCCGCTGGAATTGGCCTTTGCTCCGCGGCGAGCACCGCGGATACCCGTCTAATGCAATATATCGGTAACCGCGAGTGTATCAGATGGGCTGCATACGAGGCTGGCCGAGGAGCTCTCTCCGTGCACGGATTCTAACCTCTGCCATTTCCCATAGATCCGCGCCAGCCACACCCATGTATCCCAGGACCGGCGGGGCTTAACGTTAAGCGCGTAGCGGCCGTGGTTACGCTTCGCGCCGAAGAAGAGACTTCGGGTGGAGCAAAAGGAGCGCGTCTGGATGCTCGAACGCGCCCACAGGCCCCGAGGAGGAAGCACCTTCCCAACCAGCAAGCGGCTTGTCGCCTAGCCAGTGCGAGGAATTCGGATATTTCAGGAAATATCGCGGGTGGCGAAAGTTCTGGCTTACCGAAGATTCGGCTGCGGTACGCTGGCTGCGCGACGCGGGGCGACTCTGCATTTTGGATTGAAATGCTGGAGGCAATGCACTAATAGACTCTGTATATTATACTTCGCTTGCAACATGCTTTGAAGATTTAAGCAACTAGCATCACATCCGATGTTAATATTCGCTAATGTGATGTCACGAGAGGTTTTATTAGACTTGGATGTATCCCAAAGTGTGATGTTTGAGCTGGAATTTTAATGGACAGATTCCGCGCGCGTTCTTCTACATATTACAACAACTTGGGGAGTATTTCTGTAGACGTCGAATTGTCGCAAGGATTGGAAGTAGCTTTAGCTGTATAGATTGTAATCCAATAGCAAGTACATTAGACGGGATAAGTCT
Organism: Andrena dorsata; assembly: GCA_929108735.1. Lineage (NCBI taxonomy): Eukaryota > Metazoa > Arthropoda > Insecta > Hymenoptera > Andrenidae > Andrena > Andrena dorsata. Next base: position 74,711,292 of record OV815488.1, on the reverse strand, counting down.
TGTTCTAATCCACCTGGAAGAGTGAAGTTTCGTGGCAATGAAATAAAACCGTAGAAAAGGCACTTCCCTCGGTCCGATTGAACCTTCCTAATTGCGTGTCAGCTCGGCTCCATAGGAGTCATTGAAACGAATCCTGTGTAAAGAATCGATTGTGATTCGGGGAGAAATGGGAAGGTAAGTTGGAGGACGAGATGAGAGGAGGCGAGGTCCTTGTTTGAAGGATGAGTCGTGAGACGCACCCGAAAATAACCGTCTAATAATGCAATGCGGAACAAGTTATTCTGGGTAGCCGAGGCCCCCTCACTGGGTTAAGCCGAGTGTTTGCCCGCGTTTCGCTTTGCTTCCTTTTGCCTTAGCAGCATAGATTGGGACAGGCCATGGATCACAACGTAAGCTCGCAGACGACGCATGAGGACACTAATCACACAGGCGCGCTCGCGCGCGCGAGCGAGCCCGTTTCGCTGCGTCTACAGGGTGTGACGCGCGAACCTGGCGAGTTACCATCTCCCAAAGTGGAATAGATATTGGAAACTGGATGGATTTAATTCTCGCTTTTCCTACACATTCCTCGACACGAAAGGTAATATTCCAATTATGCAATGTACCTTGGAGTAGCTATCTTCTGCGCGATATTCGAGTGTCTCCCACGATGCACGCTGCACAGGTGGGAAGGTGGCTTAACGTAACCCCAGTCCCAACACTGGCAGCAACGCAAGCGGGGTGGAGGATGCTCGGTAAGCCCCGCATCAACCCCTTGCGCCGCACCGAAATTGGCAAACAACGGTGGCCAGGCGTCGCGCAGGGTAAACGATTCCTGCGTTAGACGTTACAGCAAACGGCGAGCCGTTAAGCCCCGTCCCGTGGTGCTTGAATCAGCAGACGCGAAAACATCGAGGGAGATGGTATCGCGGGCGAGCACGAGGGTTGCGGAGGGAGGGAGGGATTAATTCCGTGTTTCGCGCGCGAGGTTGCGGCGTTATCGAGGGATCGGGCCGGCGATGGTGGCAAACGAGCTCGCCTGGCATCGCGTGCGATTTCGCGTGGGGCACACCGTGTATGAATCCGCGACTGTTCTCCGAGGCACGTCCGTGCGTGCGCGTGTGTGCACGCGAGAGCAAAGATAGAAAGCTTTGCACACCTGCACACCCTTGTTACACGCCGCGCTCGGAAAAAGGAGGAAAGGAAAAAACGGAGGAGAGAAGGAGGAGGAGGGGGAGGAGGAGGAGGAGAGCGAGGGAACGGAGGGTAAGAAAGCGCGGAGGAACAGGGAGAAATAGAGGGATAGAGCGATAGAGAGGGAGAAGATTCGCTGAGTAGAGGGTTAAATGGAAAAGGAACGGGGGAGAGGAAGAGGGAGCGCGTTACGTGAGCTGCTCCAAGGAGTAAAAGCGGCAAGTGGCTTCTGCATCGGTACGAGATGATACGCTACTGAAATATACGCTCCTACGGGCGTAGAACGAATGGCAGAAATGGGATACCAGGCGTTTCTTAGATGGATACCTTGATGGATTCGCGTTTCCACCGCTGCTAATGTCGGATACCTTATACGTCCGCGGGAATACCCGGAGGCGAGCTACCGAGGCGCACCGCGGTGCCAACGAATCGGTTTCAATCGTTCGCTAATGGACGACACCGTGCAGCGGTTACGGGCCCACTGACTAATCGGTGCTGGGGAATCGTTTGGCAGGGCTCTGGTTGCGGAAATGGTAAAACTTCTCGCAGACGCAGCGCGGCTCTGAGGTATCTATCTCCGTTCGCGGAACTCTGCGCGCGTAAAATCCGTTTTAAAAGGCAGGAAGAATCGTTGCCCTCGCGCGTAAACCTCGACCAAGTTCGCACGCCGTGTGGTATGACGTTGTTGGAATATTTAGGAGCCTCGACGGGCATCGATCTTCTTTGCTCGCTTCCATTCTGTCTTTCATACGCGTGGAACGTCTTCATTTACGCTCCTCTCCGAACACAAGAAATCGACATGCACCGAGGTGCATGCTAACTCCAAGTCCCCCGTTACCCACGATACTTTAACTTTGTATCCAAGAGCAGGAAACTGTACGCCTCGTACGTACGCTCCGTTTCCGCGCGTAGGCGTCAGCCCGCCAACATCTCCACCCCCTCCAGAGTGAATCAGGGCAAAGCGTGACGAGATTGACTATCTAAAGGTGCCTTTTTCCCCGATAGTTTCTCGGGGAGGGGGGGGGGGGGGGGGGAAGAGGAGGAAATGAGGCGGCAGGGGGGAGTACAGGAGACGCAAGCTCTCTTCCGTGTTCGAGCAACCGCTTATGGCTTATACCCAGGCGATCGTATATGCATGCCTGGCTGGGAGACCGTCACGGTAACGCTGTCTCTTTCCTTACGTAACCATATTAAGCCACCGCGTGGCGACTAGCCCCGAGCGCGTCGCCGCCGATAGACGCAGCAGCCGCGCGGTGTGTCTTTCCTTCTTTCTTTTTTTTCGGCTCTTAATCACCTGCAACGACAGAGAAACAGCCGCCCGGCGACGTGAAAGTCGCGGGGATTCACTTAGCCGAGTTGCGTAACGAATTGTCGCGTGCAGACACTCTAATCCGCGGGACTGGTTTCTTTGTTACGGTGCCTGGTAAGCTGGGCGAAGCTTCGATATCGGCTGCGCGGCGGCTAGGCGAATCGCATGAACGATCCCTCGACCGTGCCGCGGGACTATCCCGCGGTCCGTGAAACAGGATTGCCCGTTATCGCCGTACAGATTCAACCGGCGAGCTTTCTCCAGTCGCTGGCTTTGTTTCGCCTCGCTCCGATTCAAGATTTCCATGGAATTGAAAAATAAAGGGGAGGCTTCCCCCCCTGGGACGTTGCTTTCCATTCGCTGGCCACTGCGGCGTATGTACTCCGGAGCGTTAAGCGGAGTTTAGGCGATTCCAGTGGGTTTTTGCACGGGGATTTTATGCATTCGCGGTGAAAACTTTGCGCGTGAGATACTTAGCAAAGTGGACGGGGAAAGTGGTCTAATTATTTCTGTATCTTGGAACTCGCGAATCGGAATTTCAAGCGCGAAGAGATATCGAATAAAAGATACTGTCTATTTATCTATAAAAACAGCTAAGTCTAAGTGGACAGAAGGTTAAATAAAAGTTTTCTCACTTTACAACTCGTTTCTGGGCGCAAATGTACCATCACTTTCTCCTGTGCTTTGATGACTAATATAGTCACGGAAAGTTTGCACCACGATCACGCGATCAACTCGTAGATATTATAACGAAGTTCACTTTGGCACTGCTCTCGATTAAACTCCTAAAAGTCACGTTGCTATCCGCAAAGGCATTTACGTGTACAGTGTGTCTATACATTACAGCCATTTTGTTAGAGTTGTTGCATGACGTGCTGGTGTATCGTAACCGCTCAACTATTCAGGTAAGCAAACTCTGAATAATTAATCCGTCCGCAACTTCTGTGTGTTATTCTCAGTGGGGAATGGAGCCAACACTTTAAAGCTTTGCGCTCAGTTTTATTTTCACGCGACTTAATTTGCACGTAATAAAAGATATTGCGAACTCAGGGCCATTAGACATACACGACAACGTTGGAACAAGGGGACCGTATAAATCTCTAACGCCTCGAGTTAGAGATCTCACCCAAGTCATCAGCTAAAACTGTGTTCGGAATCCAAGCGTTGGGAAAAGATTGCAACGATCCACAACCTCCTCAAAGCTCTAACTCCAAATATCGATGCGTCGGAACTTTCCCTAAAAAATAAGTCCCCCACAACATTTACATCCCATTGGAATACGTTACTGTTACTAACTCAATTTCGCAAAAAATATGTTCACTCCGTTTTTGTTCTCAATGCCTCATTTCACCCAAACGAAATGATTCAAGCGTCGAAAATAGAACCGAGTCACGTGCGAACCACTTCGACCGATCGTTGTTAACAGCACCGCGATCCGTTATCTGTGTAACCAGCCCGACCGGTCCGAATCTTTCACGGAGACCGATAACTTTTCCTCCCGCGGCGCAGAATCGCGCCGCAGCGACGAGGCAGTGAATTTTCGACCGTTGCAGTAGATGAGGACGGTGCCTAGGCGGACGGCGAAGAGCGTACTTTCTAACGATCGATTGTGACCGCCGTAGTTCGAGGTGGAGAGAGGCAGATGGAACGAAGGGTGGAAGAAAAGGCGAAGGTTCGCTTACGCTCGCTTGTTAGCTCTATAATAATGCATCGAGTGCATTGGCCAGTGACCAACGTCACGGGCAGGTGCATGATCGACCGCGCTGTACCCTATCACGGCTATCATGGATTCTAACGATTATCGTCCTCTGCTTACGACATGTTCGATCGTCTAGCGACGAGAGGAACGTTGAGTCGCTTATTTAAGCGTTCGTCATGGGAAATGATTAATGGTCGGGAATGAGTCGCTGGTTTAGGGACACGTTGAAAGTTCCCTTGCATAATGCATCGGAGTGCGTTGGTATTATTGATTGTTGCAGAGTTCCCCTGTAGTATTCCAATGGCGGCGATTGTGGACGGTGATGCTCCCAGAAGTGCAATTCCACGTTAGGTGGCACGTGACGTTTGAATCGGTGGAATTTAGAATCGATTTATCTGCAGTAACGTTAGCATCGAGTAACCTAATGAACTTACGGCGATGCCTGAAATATAAAGGTGGTCCATGCAGCTAGCAACGCGTTAAATTAGCAGGAGACCACTGCACGTTGCAGCGCACCGTGACGTACCGCGAATACTTGATACAAGCCTGGCTACGTGATTCGCCTGTTTGGGCTTTCGGTCATTGTGTATAACAATTTGAACGAGCACGCCCCCTGCTTTGTATTCCAAACGCCCCGTAAAACTACTATCCATGACGCTGCACTCTCGAACGCGAAGGTTGTTCAATGAGCGAAGGCGCGTACGTGGAAAAAAGGCTTTCTTACATGGGCCTAATAAAATTGAACTTCAACGAGTGGCCGGGGTGGTGGGAATGCCAGTGAGACAGAAAGAAATTCGCGGAGGTATGTAACGCTGGGCTCTGCGAACCACCTGGCCAGGAACGCTTCGAAACATTCAATGACTTGACGAATGAATTGCCAAGTGATCGATGCCACACTAATTTCCCGATTACTCAAAGAAGCAAGGAAGACTTTGTACGCGAGCTTGCTAAATTAAACGTATGCCCCGTTACGTATCTCCGATCCCTACCCAGCCTCTTCGGTCTCGCAATAAAAACCACCGACACGACGCGACAGGCGAATGAAAGAGTGCACCGCGTTCGCCGTCGAAGCTAGGGGAACGAAATTCCTCGGTGCAGCAGGAAATGGATTCACAATAGAAAGGAAGCGATCTCGTGTTCCCGGGCAGAAAGAGAATCTCCCGCGGGAGGAATCGGCGCGGGGCGGTATCCCCCGGCAAGCGTTCGTTGAACCTTTTTAACGCATCAACGTCCGTCAAAACGCGAGGCGGAAGAGAGGTGCCCCGCGAGGTTGGGAACAGGGGGGTCCTCGAGCGCCGAGGACGGGCGAAGAGGATGGCGGCGCGAAAACCGGTGATTCGCACGTCCCTCGAATCAACGAATCGCGGCGGACTCGCCGGCTTCTTATTCCACCGGTGGTCCTCGCACGGAATCCTGAGTTCAATGCCTCTTTGATGAGCCTTCCCTTCTCCTTCGCCGCAACTCTGCCATCGCGGCCATCGTCGCGGACCGTCCACCGTTTCCCCACCCCGCCTGTATGCATGCATGTATCTCGATCCGCGGGCGAATCGACGGATCGAAAGCTGTCCGGCGCTGATGGATCGGCCGCGACCATCCTGGCCGCCGAGGATACACGAAAACGATGGCCCTGCCCCGCGGCTCTCTCCTCCGCGGCGAAGAATCACGGCCGCTCGTAGAGTGAAACCGCGTCGAATAACTTCCCGTTGATAGGCATCGCGGCGGAGGGTGGGGCAAATTTATGTGCGACGGCTCGAACTGGGTGCGCGCAGGTGGAAAATCAACGGTGTCCGACGGTAGCGTCGATTATACAGGGTGTCCCGTAACGGGGGTGAAAAGTCGAGGGTTCCGAACAGGAGAGTGGATCGCAGTGGCGATAAAAATTCGTACCTGAAGAAGACGGCCATAACTATGTACCAGGAATTCTCAGTGGAGGGTGATCGTTAATTTGGGAGCCAGTAAGGGAAAGGCACCGTTCCGACGTAGATTACAATCGAGGAGGCAGATCGCGACACCGGAGGCCCTAATGGAAGCAGCCGGGTAACGATTCGAGGCCGGAGCAGCGAATTAATATTAATCAAGCGACGTGCGTTAAGTGAAAAATAATTGCCCGTAAATCTTGCTTAATCGGAACGTCTTAATTCAGCCGGACTTTCTCTTTCACCCGGGATCCGCTGTTCGTTCGGCGCGAGCAACTTTAGCCCGTAACATCCTGTGGATAAGGATCGGGGAGAGAGTGAATTTATGCGGGGGCAGGTCTGAGGTGCGCTCAAGTGGGTGGAAAATCAGGGCCCGGTGGGTGGCGCGGCCGATAACTCACGTCCACCGACAGAAAACGAGGGGCGAACCTGCTCCCCCTCGACTTTTATTTCGGGGAACCAAGCGTGAGAATTAGCGGGCACAGGTGACGCGGTACACTGTTAATTTATGGGTAATTCGCACCAGGTCGACACGGGTACCCAATTCAGTATACAGGGTGTTCCCAGCGATCCCTCGTCTTCTTTCACATTCGACGCTCACTCAGGTGAGCAGAATCAGCGAATGATATTCAAAAGAAACACTTTTTTCTGGAGCACCGTCCAGGGGAGAATCGAGCCGGATATTTTTGACGTTTCGTTTGTCATCGGGGGCAGTATTGACGGGAATTTATTAAGCAAGGTTGCAGGGAGAAAGCAATTTTCAGTTCCCCAGCTCGACATTCTCGACAAGCGTTTAATAAGGGGCTGACGTATGATATCACCGGCGCGTTGAAGAAGGGTCCTATTCATTTTCAAAAGCGCGAGTTAAATGCATTCCCGCCCTCCCTCTCCACGCTCCTTCCACCTTTTACCTTTTCAGCGTTACTTTAAGTATACTCCCAGGTCCTCTCGTCTCCCCCGCCCCCCTCGCGTGCTCTTATTTTCTCATTTCCCCCAGCGCCCGTTTCCCCGGGGGGGCGGGCAAGTTGGCGCTACCCTGCACGGATCATTATGCGCCATCGAGTGTCTCTTCATCCGTCACTGTGACAGCTGTCAGGAGATTCTCCGTGATTAGACAAGCGCGATATTGTCGTTGTTGTTCCGTCGCGTCGGGAGTAACGTAATTGCGTCGAGGGTGTATTTACTTCCGGACACACCGCGGACAATTACGTCCGAGTGGATTAACGACGGCCCAGCTGATTGCTCAAGTGAATTGCAAATATTTTGCGCGCCTCCTTTGTTACGATCTCGCAAAGGGCGCTAGGCACCGGGCAGCGGATCTAGGCCACCGGAATACGTGCTCCCCGCGGCGGCCCGCACCCCCACGGCCAGAAAGCGTGTCCCATTTCACCAAGGCTCAAAACACCGCCTCGAACAGCTGTTTGAGGCTTAAAGGCAAGGTCGCAGCCTTACGTCTGCGTACGCAATGCCGCTGGTTCCTGCGTGTGGCGGCGCGAGCGCGTGCGCGCACGCTCGCGCGCGAGCCAGCGAGTGCGTGACACGTCGGGCGAGTGCAGTGCACCTCGGCGGCGCGTATCCGCCACAGCGCGCGCACACAGCCCCGCGCGCGCGTCCCAACAGGAGCAAGGGGGACGCGCCGCGTCGTTTCGCGCGTGTGCGCCACGAGGAGGGCTCGTTACGAGAGGACTCGCCAGCCGCGATCGACCCACGTGTGCGCGCGCACGAACACACGCGCGCATGCACGGGGAGGGAGGGCGTGGGGCCGTGTGCGTGCTCCGCCACACACACGGTTTACGATCGCAGGGAGAGCCACCGCACATAACTATAGTTATGCAATCCACCAACTCGTATTCATGGTCAAGGCCTGCGTCCTTACCGCTAGATACGTGTACGTTCCACACACGGACGCGGCCGGCTGACGTGCACGGTCGCTGTTCACGTATGCGCTGCGTAACGCGCATATTTCTGCTAAATAAATATTTCCTTCTCCGGGAAATGTTTCGCAGGCTTATCGCATCCGTCCTTTCTGCACCGAAAACTCTGCATACCTTTAGTCGATTCAGTTGCATACTACTTCTGCTACCCTTTCAATTTCTACTTTCAGATAACGTAACAAGAATCTATACTTGTTAAAGGAAAAGTTTTAAATTAATTAAAACATGAAACTGTACATACCTATGGCCCATGTAATTAAATGAAATTCACAGTGTGTCCCAGTCATTAAATATCAGTGTCCTAATTATTGAATATGTATTTAATTTAACTATTTCTATCAGTTAATGAAAAGAAATCAATATGGTAATATTTTGGGGTAATAAAAACATTTTAATTATAAGAAATTTGTGTTAAAATCTTCGGCATGAAAAAATGATTTAAAGTATATTATAAAATTTTACGTTATGTTAATATTATGACGAGTTTAAGAGTATTATACTTTTGTCTAGTTATTATTAACGTAAATATATAGGATACAAAAAAATACTTACTATGGTACAATAAATGTTAATAATTGTAAAACTTCGCTGAATACTGACGTCTGTACCAGTGTTTAAATAACCATTAAACACGCGTTTAATAACTGGTCCGTGTCATGTTATTGTTTTACTAGTGGATAACCGCAGCAATTACAATATTACAAACAAAAAATTATTAAGAGATCGAATTAATTTTCAATTCTTCAATATACAATAAATTCAAAGCAACTGTACTATTTAAAAAATTATAAAATAATAAGTAATTACAACTTTAAGGGCTTACGCCATCCTGAGGCGCTTCAAACAGCACTAAACTAGTCGAATTTTTTTACTGGTACTATATGGTTGAAAATTATTTCTTTTCCTTTTATGTGTAGAGCATGTATTAGTGCATATATTGTATAAATACTGTACAAAAATATTAAAAAATGACCGAGTTATTTGTTCCCCCGCGAAGCTCATCCACCGTTACACACGTGACTGATATAACAAATTATAACGCCCAGGTTCATCAGAAATGAAAAACATGATAATTTCCGTGTTCTTTAATAAAATACCTACAATGTAGCATACGGATTGGAGAAAAAAAATTAATGCACAAATGAGGGCATGGTGATGAAAATTATTCGTTTTCTACGTGACAAAACGAACTTAAAACATTTATTATATACGAATGGGTTATCGCATTGTAGATAATACCATTAAGAATATGCGTACCAAGTTTGAAATTAATCGGACAAATAGTTTTGGAGATATTTGATATATCACCTTTGAAAATGTAGTTTCGAGAAAAACACAAAAGAAGAAAAGTAAAACGGTCGCTACCTGCTGCGGAATATCGACATCCGCGCCTCGTTTAATGTCTATAATTGTATTTACATAAAGCTAATATATTTTGCAATTATATTTCGAACAGCTTAAACGTTGTAAATTAGTAAAACTGTTATTATTAATCAAATTTCTTCTCAATTTTTAATTATTGGGCCTCGTTTAAGTACTGGGCCATTTACCTTATAGCGAAGAGAAAGGACGACGCAGTTGGCGACAGAATAAGGGTAGACGTTATCGAATTCGCATGTGAGGAGGACGAAAGTCGAGCGTGGATGGTGGACCGGTACGCAGAACCGGATCGCCCGGAAACGCTAATGGGGTGGGAGTCGAGATGCAAAAATCTGATTCCGTTTGAGTCGGTTCGAGAGGCGGGAGGCTGCGGCTCGAAATCTTACTGCCTGGCCAGTCGCGATGGTCGCCTTTTTTTTTTCGTCAATCTTGCGTTCAACATTCTGGTATAAGCGGGGGAATCGAGGTGGTACTTGTAAATGCAGCTCGTACGGGGGTAAAAGATAAGTGAAACCGGAGCGAGGTATCCCTTTCGAATGAAACGGCGGGGAAGCCCGAAACGCGTCGGTATGGTGATTTAGAAATCTCCGTATGAATAAATGATTAATTCGGGGCCAGGGAACGTGCTGTAAAGTTCAGCTGGTAATTACTACCCCATTCGCCGGAGATGTTTCGATATCATTCCCGAAGCTTTCGCCGTGCGCGAAAACAACGGGGTCGTTATTTTCACAAATTGCTTCATTATATGCCGCGTGGCGAGCGGCAGGTATGTAGAGCGAGACGGGGACGGTAATAAAGTTTGCAAAGGGAACGCGCGGCCGATCGGCGATACCGCGAATAACGAAAAGCGACGGTGCAACGATGCGACGGGCCGGGCAAGGAGGAAAAGGACACGTAGAGGAAACGTGTGGTTTCTTCTACCTTTTCGCTCGGCGCTCCTCGGTCGAACGTTTGCGCGCCTGCGCGTGCGCTGGCGCTGCTGGCAGGAGGTAATGGTAATACGCGGAGGAAAACGGTAATAACGCAGAAAAGCGGGAGAGGCGGTTGCAGTGATTTAATATAACCGAGTTACAGGAAGTGAATATTATTAGCATTCGCTCACAGTGGGCCCCATACACGTACGATTTATCTCTCTCCGCCTCTCTCTCTCCCCATGCCTCTCTTGTTTCTCGCGCACCCGTTGGCACACGTATGCGCGCCTGGTCGCCGTGGTCGCGGGCCTGTGTACGTGTGTCGCGCGCGATGGTGCGCGTGGGTACCAGCGTGCAAAAAACAAGTGTACAACAGGCAGGGACTACCAGCGGGTCAGCAAGAAAGGAAATAATCACTCTTCGTGTGCGTTTAACGCGTCGACGGACGTGTACGCGTGTGTAAGTACGCGCGACTGTGCACGACACGTAATATGTGTGATGTAACGTACACACAGGCAGGCTGAAATGCACGTGCGAGCGCGATGCGCTTATTTGTGCCCCACCGAACGAGTTTCGTTGATGCAACGAAATCGCTTCGCGGTAACCTCCGTCGAGGCTTTTATCTTGTGAATAACGAGCCCATTGCGGCGAGGATCGCTGTGCTCGGCGAGGGTACCTAACAGTCTGCAGAAACGGCCGGGCCTGTTTAAATGTTACGGTTCCAACGCGACAGTGGCGAATTCCTTCGGGCAGCGGCGCAGTGCGAATATGTAACGGCTGGATTTTTCTGAACAAGGCAAGCGTACTGCGGTAAAGAATCTTAATTTCGGACGTCGTCGGTGTAACGCGGAGAATTTCTATTGAAATTAGTGGGAACTCGTGTGCACGGGCCTGGGTTAGCGAAGGCAGAGTACGGTGCGCTGCGCGCGAGGCAGAATTCGTGACGAACGTGCAACTGTTGCCGCACCAGGAAGTCTGAATGTACAAGTTCGATCAGATACACTTGAAGCGACCGATCTTAATCAGTTTCCCTTAATTTTACCGTTGTACTGGCACTCGGTGCTACACAGTAGTCGATTCAATGGCGTTCCACTACCCGACACCAGGCTCGGTGCTCCCTCCTCCCTTAAAGAGCTCTCCGGTGCCACTTGCATCGCCATTAGCATCGCCACCGTGTAGTTAAAGTCTCGTACGTCACGAAGAATTACCGTTCGAGCTGCGAATAAACTTTAAACGTTCGGTAATCCCCGATAATTACGCAATCCCTTCTCCTCGGCCCCCGAGCCCAATGGGAAAGTAATTACGTTTACGTAATGGCCACGCTTTTAGTGTCGTTACTCGAAACGCCTCTTGCCCCAACGCCACCGTTCTGATATAATAAACGCGAGTTGGTGTTTCGCGCTCCTCTTCCCAGAGCGCCAACCGACACACCGGCTTGCAACTTTCTCGCGAGTGAACCTTCCAAGTTCGTTTACTCGCCACCAGCAACATAGTAGAAGCTCGCTCAGCCGGGCAGAGTTAAACAAAGCGGCGGAATGGACGATGATCTGCCGGCAACCGAGACTTTCCACGGGGAATTGCTGCGCGCTTGTAATACCCGAAGCCAAAGAACGAGATTCCCTTTTCAATTACGGAGCCGCTAACACCAACGCTCGATTATTATTACCGCGCTCCGGCTGTCTCGTTAAAATAGGGTAGACCAGGGTGAATCGGATCAAAATAAGAATTTAGTCCATATTTCTTACATCGCGATAAAAATGATCATACCGATCGTTCGTAGTACCTCGTCCCTCTCCCCCCGCACCTACTTGAATAGCTCGTCAATAGAGTTAAGGCATTGTTTAGAGATGGCATACGTTTTCAGTGAGATGGTTGTGTGCGAACGTCACAATTTTGGTCAACATCTAACCTTCTTAATGTACAATTTCGCATTTCAAATAAAAAGCAAGCTTGAAAATTCAAATGTGCTTATTGTTATTAGTCTACACGGTGTCCAAGTTTAGTATTTGATGTATGTTAGACTATTATATCATAATATGTTTATGTATGGGGCTAATCGGATCACGTTATTTGGGGCGAATCGGATCACTCTTTTTTCATTTGTGTATTTTTATTATTATAAATATAAAAAAATAGAGAAAACTGTGATAAAAATTAAATCTAAAAAGATGACGAAAAAATGAATAAATTAGTGATTTTAAGAAGATGGCATTGTATTTACCGCGGCGGAAAATTAATTCGTGCATTTTCAGAAGATTGTCTGAGAAGAGTGGTGCCACGAGTACTGTGCTAATAGAGGCGGCAAAAAACGGCAATATCCTTCCGACCTGTGTGCTAAGTGGTATCACTTGACTTCACTGTCATTAAATTAAATTTGTTTAAGTTGATTCTAAAGATTTCGTTATGAAAATTTCAGGTTTTTTTCAGAAATTTCTGGGTGGTCCGTTTCGCCCCGAAACTTGGGGCGAATCGGGTATTTCTCACATTTTCGTTTCTTGTTTATAAATGAAAGATTTTTATGTTTAGTTTCAATTTGTATATACGCATGTTCAAGCCAAAGGTGTACTGGTCACGAATACATAACAAAAAATTAGTTTTTTAATGTTTGACTAGGTATTATTTTTTTATCGTCAAACTCAAAGTGATCCGAATCACCCCGGTCTACCCTATACCCGGAAGGTCAATCTATCCGCGACAACAACAATAACGGAGAGGCCAGTCGAGATGCATCGGCGGTCTAGGGTCGACGTATGCCCTCTGCACGTGCCGTGTTTGCCCGCTGCGCGTGCACCGATCTCGCAGGGTGCATCGCGTATATCCCGTACGGCGTGATTTCGTTTTATTCGACGCGTATGCAGTGGAAAAAAGAAAGGAAGAGAAAAGGTGCGATGGAAATGGCTCGCTCGCGCGCCCGCCCGCGCCTGTGTTGGTATCTCCCGCCACCAACACACGCGCGAGCACGAGAGCGCGCGCGCTGGTAGCATCACTTCGCTGATGATATACCCTACCAAGAGTTCATTGCTCTTGAGGTGGAACGGAGAACGACGAGGGATCCGAACGAGCGTTCAAGTGAGAAGCAGAGATAGAAGGAGATAGAAACTGGCATTGCAACTATATAGAGGGAGGGAGAGAGATGTAGAAACGGAGAGGCGTTGCGCGGAAGACGACAGCGAAAGAGCGAGAGGTGTATACTCGAGAAGCATTGAAACGTCCAAGGCGGAGCGAGAAGGATGGCTCGAGGAGTATTTACCACACGCCTCGGCGAGACTCTTAATAATTCACACGCGATTCCCAACGCGCCGCTCCAAGTAAAATCAACCGCTCTCGATGGCTTCCTTCTCTGGGCCGAGCGCACGGGCGCTACGAGTGACAAGGACGGGTTGCGAAGATGATTCGACGGGCGCCCCCCGGGGAGGGCACATTAAGGGGTGCATTTGACTAAACCACGTGCACATACCTATCGCGCCAGAGATCGGTTATGATTATTGCAAACATCCTCGAGAAATACTATTTGCACTTAATCAGCCACCGGGTCCACCGCCCCGGCCCCCTCGAGGAACGATCAACCCTCCGGCCGAGATTCCAACATCCGCGGGCGCCGCCAGGAGAGGATTGAAACTGGAAGCCTCGTAGCGTTCACGTTTCGCGGGCAACTGCGACTACATATCGTGCTTCATATCGAGCAGGGTCTCGTGATAAATTCATGGGGTGGCGATGCCCCTCGGGACGACACCGTAATCGGGGCAGGGGTGGGTGAGGCCGAAGGCGCAGCGTCGCGATGAAAAATCGGGAAACGTTGGCCGCGGTTGCGCGTCCACCGTACCGACTCCGTGCTCGTACCGGACACGTACCGGGTGCAATGTACCTGGATGAGTCACACGGTAACAGCGCACACAGCCGTGTTTATACGCACATGCGTCTCCACGGGGCCGCGGCTCGCGCTCGTGTGCGCGCGCGCCCCGCGTCTCTGTCCGACGCTGGGCGAGCCTCGCCGCGGAGCCGCGGGCCGAACGGAGAAAGCAGAGGTGCGCGGCGCTGAAACGCGGATACAGGGACAGGGGGTGTAGAGGTGGCGAGCGAGATGGAAGATAAAAATCCAATCATTTCGACCGGTTTTGCATCGCGCCGACGAGGATAATGGAATACCGCGTCACTTTTTGCCGGTGCACGGAATATTTCCTCGCGTTAATATCCGCGCGCTCTACCCTGACTCCTCTCCCTTCGCAGCAGCGCCCAGGTACGTACCTAACCGCGGTACACGAGGTTCGAGGCGCACTTTGCGTGCCTGGCGCCAGCGCGTCAACCGATTCCTTCGTTCCGCGGAAGTGCGATGCGAGTTTCCATATGCTTTTCTTTTTTGCCGTTTGGTTGCGTGTAGGAATTCTTGATGAAGGAATGTTGTAATTGGTAAATGTATAATTGTAATTGGCGAAATCGACTTTGTTTTGCAGCGCAGCCCGAATGCAAATAAAAATGTCAGCATGATCGCTGAATTTATAGGATCGCTGTAATTTCGTTTGGTAAGTGACAGCGAGAAGGCAACAATCGAGGAGCGAATAAATTATCGACTGTCTCGTTCGACCAGTTTCTGAAGCTGGTGATCTATGAAGCTTGCGAACTGGGATATCGCAGGATACCCGGTTCGAACGCAAATAGAACACTAAATCCGTGCAAGTAGGACAACCGAATCTGTTTGTAAGTATTCTTAGGTGAATCTATAATCTTGGACTGATTCGATTAAAAACGTACACGCTGATCTTCCTCCCCCACCTCTCTGCTGGGTATATTTTTAGCGAGGCTGGTTTTTCTTCTCTCTACAACGCGATCAACCGCGTAGCGATATGCCAGGCCCGACTTTTGACGACTGCGATAAATTTGAAAGCAGCCCCGTCCACTTTTCGCGGTACTATCCTGGACTATCAAAAATCGCGGCGGCGACGCCGGTCGACGTTAAAAATCCGGAAACGGTATCGGAAAGGTGAACGCCATACGGAGACAAGAAACGTGTATCTGGTGGCATGAATAATAATAAAGCGCGTTAACTCGACACGCGGCCCGGCCGTGCTTATACTACACTCGGAAGTAGCCGGCAATTATTCAAAACGCACGACCACGCGAAAAGACCCCCGATTCCTTTAAATAACCGAGCGTTTATGCAAAACATTCGCACGGTACGTAGTGGAAATAAAATTTACAATTCCTTTGTTTCGCTGTACTTTTAAACAGTGCAAGGTGTTGCTACAAGTCTCGCGGAGCATGTAATACTTATACAAACGGACAACAGAACATAACAAGCAGCCAGGAATCCACATACAAGTATGGAGTTTATACTCGACCAGCTCTGAACTAGAAATTTCGCTGTATAAAAGTTGCAACTGTGGGCAAAATTTATCTAGCTCTAGGGTGGATTGTAGCTGGACAAATTGCAGGAGGACGATTGGTGCAGAAGGGCTGAGGAAGAAGGCGGTCAGCGAAGTACATTAAGCGACTTTTAAAACGGGGTTGCGTAATCCTTCGGATTTAGTTTACTTTCGTCGGTGTCGATGCCACGCACGTAGCGTGACCGTGGCACTGAACCAGCGGCACGAACTTTCTCGTGGCCTTCGTTCCAGGAAGACGATTTACGTGACACGAGCAGGACGCCAATGACTGCGAACGGTCATCGCCGCGGCTACACGTTCGAGCCACGCCAATCCTCCCGTCGAATTGCCGCGAAACGAGCGCCGTGCTTCAAACGAATTAAGTAAGTAGCCATATGTAGTTTTGTAGAAACGCGGTGACGCGTGATCCATGGCAAGGTGCTCTTAAAAATGAATTGTTCGGGACACGTCGGTGAAAGGATTACGCAACGGCGTAAATATAGCGGAGCTGGTTCCAAATATGGGCGTGGTTGGCAACACGAGTTGTGCTTCTCTGTTTTCGGAGCGATTCACGGCTTCCTGCTTGCGATCTAGCCATCTTTACTTTGACTCTATCAGAATAAATGATTCTATTTCAATAAATAATACTATAGCTTCGTCATACCCGAAGCTGATTGTGAGTAGTGGAAATGGTAAACGGTGCCAAAGCAGTGAAAACTCATTTTTTTAGTGGAAATAATTTTATTTTAATTTCTAGAACTACCGCGAGGTAAAGGTGAGATCATAAGTACCAACGTCGCTGCGGTTAAAAAGGAAATACTAAAAATTTTCACTGCGACACCTCATTTATCGCTTCAACTCATCAGTTGTTTATTCTATTGGGAAACTTAAAAACTAATTCTCGAAGATAAAGTTCTTTCGCTTGGATGGATGTTAGTATTTAAAATTTATATGTTCAGCCATTGGTAAACGTATCTTTGGCGTTGGAACTAACTACTTGCAGTAGTTAAACGGTGGCTAGATCGAAGTGGTAGGATTCTACGCTAGTCGTCCACGGCGTTCTAGTTTAGGCTACCGCGCATCCATCAATGGGATCAATGGGGACAGAGTGAGAGGTGTGAGGCGTACACTCCATACGATCCTACGCGAGGCTCGCGTGTTTATTTTCCCACTTTTTTTCAGCGCCCACCCTTGGAACCTCGAAAATGTTTACCTTAACGCCTGGATGATTCCACCGACGCGGCGTCCGCGATTTCCCTGACCACGCATGTAGCGCGAATAGAAGAGAAATAGGGAAGTGGGTCAGACCATCCAGGCGTTAAAGTAAACATGTTTCGAGCGTTCTAGCAAGGACGTGGAAAAAAAACTAACTTGGGGTCGTACGGAGTTCTTCTCTCACTTCTCATTCACTTCTACCACCGTCACTGAAGAATGCCACGAAACATTGAAATTAGGCACCTAGACGCTTTAGTCGAATTTAAAACTTGACACACATATACCACAACCACCAATACACAAACGTAGGGATGATTTGAATAAAAGTTTCTGAAACACTGAAATGAAAGAGGTGACTGTACGTGGACTAGTTTTTACTCGGCATCATAAAACGCGCAGAGTACTCGTTAGCCTTTCTAACGAAAGTCGCCAGGAGCGCCCCGGAGCAATAAAAATACGATATCGTAGCCAGTGAATTAAAAAACAATCGACGGAACCAAACGGTAAGAACACTTTTTCTAATTCATAATTGACTTTCTTCTACCGATCCCCGTTACACGGTCTGATTCGGCCAATTATGGTCTCTCCTTTCATTATCCGAGAAGCAGAACAACGGAGGAAAAATATCCAGCGGGAAGGGACGATCATTAATATCACACCTCCGCTGCGCCAATGAACGCCGGTTACCCAGCGACGTCTGACTTCCGCGGTCGAAATTCGAAATATCCTCGCTCGCCGTGCAATGTTCCCCGACCAAAGGGAATTTCGAATTAAAAAGGATCGCTAGGGTGCATCGCGGGATGATTAAGTGAATTCTCGAGTTTCATAAAAGGGCCGCGGTTCATTGTTCGAAGATTGAGGAAGCCGCGAGCTTCTTGGGAAGTTTAAGAGCGAATGGAGGAGCGGTGGGTGATGGAACAAACGAACTACTCGGATGAACGTTGGCGGAAATAAACTGCAGCCGATTCTGGTGTAAATTTGGACGATCCCTTGAACGCGAGAGAAAATCGAGGTTTGCGAAGATTCTGGAGGAAGGAGATCTCTGGCAGCGCTATTTCAGATGGCATCTAATATCGCGTGTATATTAACGCGTCCCTCAAGGGGACCTCATAGTCCTGAATAGAATCACGCGCGGCAGACCTTGACCGCTCCGAGATTGAAATTCAAAGTTGGATTTTCGGCATCTGCCATCAGATCGAAGCCGCGGGCCTCTTAGACGAATGTATAATTTAAACGACGACCTCCAACGTGGTCCTCTATATACGCTTGTTCGGCGATGGAAAGTGATGCCTCCTGTGCCAGGGGAATCGCGACCTGGTAAGGCTCCACGATAATGTTAACGGAAGTTTATAATTATTGTTTGCAATTATAGTTCCCCAGCTTCGTATTACCATGAGCTATACTGAGCAGTACGAATTAGGTAAATTAATGAATTCCGAGTAACATGTTCTGAAATACTTGGGAATGTTAACAGCGATTTACTGTGTATCTTTTAACGGGACAGTTTTGCAATAGAAACTTGAAGCTGATCCTAGGTGCACGGATTCGAAGACGAAACCAGTGTGTCTCACCTATGCGATCTCGGTTCGAGTGAAATGTCAGCCGCTCTCTTTGCAAATAGAGAGGGGAGAAGGGGGTTAGGCATGATGCTGGATTCACAGCGCGGACGTAAGAAACCAGTTCTCGATCCGATATTTCCTCCAGACAATGGGGACGGGCGAAGAAAACTCAATCGAAAGAGAAATCGGTAGGCCGAAGGTAGCCAGCTCGCGCAGCATTGTGCGCGGACCCGCAGGACGAATTGCGAATATTGCGAAACGCCCCACCGACCTTTACAATTTGTATCGCAACCTTTGCGAAAGCAGGGCGCCCCGCCGTCCACCGAGACGGCGACGAAAGCGGATAATCGCGCCACGCGCTCTCGAATTTGACTTGCAAAGCGAAAAGCGATATCATTAGGACAATTGAAACTTCTCGGGGCGCGAGTTTTACGAACTGCTGAAATATGGCGCAGAACGACCCTCTCCTTAGCAAGTTGAGAAGAGGTTCTCCCAGTTCACAGAAATGACATTCATTATAGGGTAAGTCCAGGAGAGTTCGGCCACCGGGAGAGTCCGGCCAGTGTTGATGTTTTAAGACTGACGCGAGTTAGGGCACTGTGTGTCATTGACACAAATGAAATGAATGCGCTTGTTGTTGATCTTGCATTCACCATTGTCACAAATCTATATTTAAATTATACGTAAGACTTAAGCGTTTATGCGAGTTCGAAAGTTTTTAGACCATGTTACAGTGCTGGTGATGTTTGAACGACAGGTAAGTTTATTTACACTACTCCGATATTGGGGGATATAATATGCATAAAACTACAGTGTCACCCCAACAATACGTATGTATTTGGTTTTAATTTATTTTGACAAGGTGGTCGATCACTCCCTTGATTATGGGATAGTCCAACCACGTGTGTTTTTCTTACTGTAAACCCATCTTCAGATTCAGGGAGCGAAAATTCCATTCTACAAGATAGTGGTATATCGATAAAAGACTGGGACGAAAACGAATGCCTGGGATGCGGAGAAAACTATTTCGAAATCTGGAAAAGCGACGATTGGATTAAATGTGTGCACTGAAGCTGTTGGTTTCATTATACTAGATACTCCAAGTACAAGAATATTTGCGATTTACATGGAACACTGAAGAAGAAATAACATATCAATTAACTTCTTCGTGTATTATACTTTTTGTTATTTTTCAAGGTCTGTCTCACCCGTAGTGGGTGGACGATATGCGGGTGAGACCGACCAGTTGCAGTGTCATTTTGATTGAAAATAATAAATATATATTTGAAATTGTCGCACACTGTAATTTATATATACCGTAAATTGCTTGGGCTTTGCTTTAATGTGCACAAAACGACAAAAATTTGAAAACAACGATGAATTTCTTTTCCAAAAAGTGGTCGAACTCTATCGGACTTACAATAACTCCTTACTGGGACGAAAGCTGAACTCGTGATCAGCATACAGGTTTGCGTAGGATATTATAACTGGACAAATGTTATTCACATTTCCAGGCACTAAAAACTCTAACGACCGCCTTTTACACTGTTGAATTCCAAAAAATAATATCTTCAGTAGCGCCTACATCGCGCGCCCCCAACTCTCTTCTTTTTCTCCCCGGGATCGTCAACCATGAAATCGAATCAATCAATTACACCCCTCCTCGTTCTACAACGAAATCGCAGCTTTTTACCCCGTCTCGCTTTCGTAACCGCGCGAGGGAACGCAATCGACGCGGAAACGTTGCGACACCGTTCGCGTACGCGCGAAAATTTGCGTCGCGGTAAAAAGAGGCGCGCGGGCCCGACGGGCGCGGGAGAAACGGGTGGCAATCATCGCCGACCGGTGGTGGTAATAACATCCGCGAGAATGATACCGAGCCGCGTGGCGGGGAATAAGAAAGAAACAAAATGTAAACAGAAGAGAAAAGAAAAAAGAAAAATGAAACAAACCTTGCTTAATGACGATGCCGGACGGCACTTGGACTATCGGTATTGCGGTGTTGGAAGGGTTTACGGGGATGGTCCCGGGTGTTCCTGGCGGCGGCGAGGCGCTGGCGCTGCCCACGGAGCCGGGGTCGCTGAATCCTTGGGTGCTGTTCTCCTCCGGCCCGTCGAAGAAGCTCAGATTGAACTCACTGCCAGCGTCGAACGACACTTCCGGCGTAAGGGTGTCTGGCGCCGGGGCGCTACCCAGACCCGCGCTCAGCGACTGGTCGATTTTGAAAACGTCCATTGTACGGGGAAAGAGATGATGCCGGCGATGGTGCACCTCGGTATATACCAGCCACGGCCACCATTCGCGTACACGCCGCGCTACTGCGATCGATTCGCGTCACGACCTTCGCGCGGTCGCTCTCTCATCACTACTGTTGATACCGAGGCCTGACCGGGGCTCCTTCGCGGGCAATGTCTCCGTACGACGTCCTGAAGGAGTATCCGTCGGGATGGTCGACGATTACCGCGCCACTGTTTGCCGATCGTAGGATTGCACTTTCCTCCAAACGTCCTTCCGGATAAGACGGCTCACCACTGACGAGCTATGGACGCGCAATGAAGGATTCGACGATGCAGATCCAGGTGAACAGCCCGGCGACGTGGCAGCGTCTCCTGTCGCGTCTTCATAAGTGACAAGCTCCTTTTAAATCCGCCGGTCCCGTGCCGCCTCGGTGTTCACTTACTCGGGACACGCGGTGTCCACGAAAACGTCGCACGTCCACGGTCCATACGCTGCCCCTTTCATCGCCGATGCTCCCGCGCAACCGTAACCACCGACGATTAGAGCTGCTCGAGTTTCTAGGATCCTCGAGTCCACCTTCGATCCGACCGGGGACCAATTCCTTCGGTTCACTCGTTCACTACCATCGGCCTCCACCGTCCCGATCCCTCGGAAGCTTCACGCGCCAACGATTTTCGAGCGCATCCTGTTCTTTCGCGTGCCGATCCGCCAGAAGCAGGACGACGGCGGTCGCGTTTCCTCAAGCGGCCTCGGCGGGCTTCGCGGTGCTACGGTTTCGAGAAAGCATTCCTCTCGAACGGAGCGGTTTAACCACCGGGGAGGGTCACTGGCCCGTCACTCCTCTCGGCGGATTGCTCAATGAAACTGTCCACAGTTTGAAGGACGTGGTGATTTTCGGCGGGCCTCGACGGGCCGATCGGGTACACCCAGCCGCGGCGTTTTATCCGTTTAATCTCCGCCCGACGCCGCTCGAGGGAACACGATCGTGTGCGATCCTCGTTGTTCCCAGACACAGGGACAAGGCTGGCTGGGGGCAATGGTTTTCGGTAGCCTTGAGCAACCGCGTTATTCAATCTGATACGATTACCGGCGCGGACGCTTTATTACCGCGCCGTGAGACGTTTCCCTCTATCCTCTCGATTCTTATCGCCCGATCGAAGGGAATTAATTTCGGGGCGAAGATACGGTCGCTGTTTGCTTGGCACCTATCTCCGCGCTCCAAATAGAGGCGTCCGATGAACGTGGGCGAAACGTTTCAGAGGGGAGTTGAAGCGTATGGCCACGCGACCTCGCGGATCCTTGAGCATGTATCGAAACGGGGGACGAATGGGGGAGCACCTAGCCCGATCGCGGGCGAGAATGATTCGCACTTCACTGGCACCGTGTCACAACGCGAGGGCGAAAGGAGGGCCTGGTTCAGGCTAGTCGCCCGCGGGTTGCGAAAATCCGTGGGATCGCGATCCTCGCGCGGGCTCAGCGTTGCTGTGGAACACGCGCGTTATCGTCTTCGTGCGCGGGCATGTTCTCATCGGCATCTCGTTATCTTCCCTCGGCGGCTCTCCCTCGTGGCTCCTATCTCCAGGCTTGCCGGTCGAAAATGCAGAAACGAAAAAGAAACGATACGAGGGTTCAACCCATTATTTCCTTCTCCCCCTCTCTCTCTCTCTCTCTCTCTCTCTCTCTCTCCTCTGTTTATCCTCCCCCTCTGTTGTTGGTTTCGTCGGGCGGTGTTTGTTGCTCGTCGGCTCGGGGTCGCGATCGGTCGCCTCTGCTCCTCGCTAATCCCCTCTCGTATCCCGACTCCCCCTCACGGCCTTTTTCCCCTCTGTCTGTCCGTCCGTGCGTTCACGTCCGGCTCTCTCTCCGTTCGTCCCGCTGCGGGACGCCCGGCACCCTCTACGGGGAAAACTTTTTTCGCGTTACGCAACAAGTACGGCCATTCCCGCCGATATTCAGTGGATCCGTGGTCCCCTGGCTTATCGCGTGACCCATCGCTGAAAGAGAAACCAAAGCGAAACGAAAATCAGAAACTAAAGGCGAAACCGCGCGGCTGACGGTCGCGGGGGCCCGTGCGTCGTGGGAAACGGAACAAAAATCGCGGGCAACGGTGGGCATGCAAGCGCGCGGGTCTTCTTTGCCGATGCTGGGACCGGCCAGTCAGTCCGGAGGTCAAGCACGTCCTCGCGCGCGGACAGTTAGTACGGTCGCGATCCCGTCGATGATTCCGTCGATCCTCGATCGGCCGAGCATCGACGGCGGAGGTTTCGCTTTTCCCTTGCCGTTTCCCGCGTGGCCAGAGAAAACGGGAACGGGCATGGGTGGGGCGCGCGGCCAACGCGACGGAGAGGAAAAGAACGCGAAAGGAAAAAGACAGCGAGCCAAAAGAGGAACACGAGGAGGAGAGTGAGAAAAAGCGAATGTCATTGCCGTAATCTTCGGACGTTGACTTCCTCCTGGCTCGTCCCTCCTTCCTCTTGGTCACAAGCCCTCCCTCCAACAACACGTGCCCCCCTCTCTCACGCACACGTATACACGCTCTGCGCCCCTCTCCTATCGGTCTCTTTGTCCTCTCCTTCTCACCTGTGCCTTCTCCTTCGCGATTCTCTGCCCGCGTATCTCGCTTCCTCTCTTCCTCTCTGTCTCACTTCCCCCCCCCCCATCTATCTCTCTCTCTCGCTCTCCCTCGCTGTAGGTCTTTTTTCGCCAAGGCTCGTTACACCGTGAGGCTCGTAAGTCTCCAATATATTTCGTAGCGATTCGCGCGTGAAATTCCTCGGCACAGTGGAATATTTTAATAAACGCCCGATCGAAAGTAATAAACCGACGCATATTACGAAAGAGATCGCGCCACGACGGAGAAGTGTGACACAATCGTCACCGGGCCACGCTGTGAATTCGAAACGAGCGTCTGCTCACGCTATTAGGCATGGAATTCATTAAAAATTTCAGGAACACCGATTAAGGGATCGACTTCGGGGCTCGTCACGATGGATGATTAATGCAACGCTGAAGTAGGCTCACAGATTAGGTTGCTGGATAGGATCTTCCCGATGTTGGGCTTTCGATTTTCAGCATTCTGCTGAATATGTTACATTATATTACCTGTGTTAACCGGTTAACCGTCACTGTATCATATATGATCAAACAAAAATCTGGCCAATTCTGTCAATGTATCATGCATGATGAAAAAAATATCTGGCCAAATCTGCCAATTCTGTATCATGTATGATCAAATGGAATAACTTTGTGATTCACTTAATTTTTCGATGTTGCCAGTTTGGGCACGAATAATAAAAAAAAGCCGTGCCAGTTAACCGGTTAATCAGACATCACTCGTTGCTCGATATTAACTAAGGTTAAACACATTCAACCCCCCGAAAAGTCGCCATTCCACTGGTTCCTCTAATTAGGGACTCTCTAATCGCTAATCACTACAGTCTACTATACCAATGTCAAGCTCCAAGAGTTGCGCAGCAACCACATATCTCCTACGAGAAGCAAAATCAATCGAAGAACATGGGGAATTCGTTCCATATTCGTGTTCCCTCCGCCCCGTAATAATGTTCCACGCCTCTATCCTACCACAGGATGCAATATATCGATATCACTATCATCCCGCAGTGTCGAATTGAAACACCTCGGCAAAGCTCCTTTTAACGGGTCACCGTAACGCGGCATTACGGCTACTTTGCGCTTCAACGACCGTCCCCCATCGCGTTGCAACAATCAGCTTTTTCCAGCAGCTGGCCAAGGATACGGCTGTTGGCAAAGGGCGGAATCACGCGAGCCACGACACCGCCGGGCTATGATTCAAAGTCTCGCCGGAGCGTACACGCCGAGGGGATATGCATTACCCCGCGGTATAATCCGCCGCGGATGATTTATAAGTCGAGTGAATCACGATTTGGCACGGGGCAAAAACGGGTAATCGCGAATTAGCATTTGCATCGGCGCATCGGTGCATCGGGCCACGGCGAAAGCCCTTGTCCGACAAATCGCTCGTGCTCGCGTAAACCGCGCTTCCACAGAGATAGCAACAGATAGAGGGAGAGAGAGGAGAGAGAGAGAGGGGAGAGAGAGAAAGAGAGAGAGCAAGAGAGAAGGCTGGCCCGAATGGCGGTTTCGCGGCCTCGCAGACGGTCATTTGTCTCCTGCAACGCCTGCTCGGTTCCGCGTTCCATCCGCGTCACAAGTCAGTGCGTTCACCTTGCCTCGAGTTATCAAAATCGGATCCGACGCGATACGCCTTGGATTCTTGGATCTCGATCGCGCCACGTGCTCGGGCGCGCTGGAAAATCGGGCGAAATAAATCTCCAGCTTCTATCTCTCTCTCCCCCGGCTCTTCTCTACCCTCTACCTCCTCCTACGAAATACCGATGTAAGATCTATTCGTCTAAGTCGAAATTAATGCGAAATGAACTCACGCGAAGCGAATCCCTGTCTGCGACTCTTAATAGATTTCGCAATCTCGATTGTTTCCAGCACCGACGATCGTTTCGAAAGGGCGTAATAGACCCAGCGGTTAATTTTCTATTTTATCCCGCGAAGGTTAAGAAGCGCGACGACTCTTGATCCGCGCGACACCGAGGATCATTCCCGTTTTAACGAGACAGTCGCGGGACGGGCGGGTAACGAGCTTAGGCAACATCCTCGCCAATTATCTCGGTGGCCGCGGCGGCGTGCGATCCGCCCGGAAAGAAATGGGAAGAGGCCGCGAGGGCCACGCACGCCCGTCGAGTTTTACCTGCGCGAGGCGATGCTGGTAGCACGCCGGCGTCCGGCCGCACGCTTTACGCGAGCGCTTACTTCTCCGGCGGGTTTCAGCGGCGAGGCTGCAGCTCGTCCTTCCAGGATAACAGGACGATGCCACCGCGAGAGGCGAACGACGACACCAGAGATCGCGGGACCGTGACTGGTTCCGCTTAAAGGCCCGTTCACACCTCGCGTGATCCCAGCCGCGTGTTTCCTCCGGCAAGTGCAGGGAACAGGCTTTCCACCCCTTTATCCTGGTGTTCTAGGAAACTCTCCACCGCACGGCGGAGAGAAGCTAACGGGCGAGAAGAAGCACGTCCTGTCCGCGGGACAGGGGCCTCGGCTCCTCTGGTCTCCAACGGTCTGTCCCACTCGGATCAACTAGGTCTGATACACTGAACCGTCACTCGACCTTCGTAACGATCACCGGGATCATTGTCCGTGCGCGGGTAATCGCGGAACCGCGACGACGGGTTACTCGAACGTGGCGCCGATCGTCGTCACCGATCAGCTCGACGGGAGGCAGGCTCGCGTGGTCTCGCGTGCTCGGCGGCTCGCACCGGGTTGCCGTGATCGGCGGATCGTCACCGCGGTCACCGGCAGACGACAGCGCGGGGTAAACGTCCACGGACACGCGCGCGCGCGCGCGCCAGTCGCACGTCAACGGAACGTTGCGTGTTGAAAGTTGAAAGACAGGGGATGAACGGCCCTGAGCGGTGGTACTAGGGGATGGAACCGGGGCGGATCGCCGCGAGCTGCCCTATCACGATCACGTGCGTTTGTCACGAGTCGCGGTGGTGTATACGGAGCCGACTCGCTCGCTCTCGCGCGAGTGCCGAGGCCGGCTTCTCTCTGTGTTTCCCCGTGCTCCGTCTTCGTCTCCGCGTACCGTCCAGCTCTCTCTCTCACTCTCTCTCTCTCTCTCACACACACTCTCTCGCGCTCGCTCTCGCTCGCTCCTCTATTTTCCTTCCACTCTCGCTCCGTATCGCCCTCTCACCCCCCCCCACCCCCGATATCTGGCCGCTTCCACGCCGGCTGTCGGCCGTCCCTCCCGCTCTCCGCCGCTATCTTTCGCGCGAGCGAGAGGGAATCTTACCTGTGAGGTAAGTAAAACCGGCGCTCCGTCGTACGTGTTACGGCATTGCGCGACTCGCCCGACTCGTAGCCCCACGCTCTGCCATTACGCGGGGCTCCGCGGCTTGGTACGATCGAGGGAGGGGCACAGGGGGAGGGGGGGGGGCAGCAGAAGGGTGGAGAAGGAGAAGGAGGAGGTGGTGGTAGCGGCGGCAGTGGTAGTGGTAGTGGTGGTGGAACGTGGAGGAGAAGGAAGAGGTGGTAGCGATGGTAATGCAGCAACAGGGTTGAGGGGGAAGGGGGTAGCGTTACGGGGAGTGAAACAGAATGGAAAAGACGGAGGGAGAGAGAGAGAAAGAACGAGCGTGAGAGAAAGAGAGAGAGAGAGTGAGAGAGATGGGGGGAGAAAGGGAGAAGGAAGAATTAAGCGACTGGGTCGGAGGTGAGTTCTGGAGTTGGTAGGGGCTGTGGTATCAAAAGGGGGGCTACAGGGTGAGAGGAGGAGGAGGAAGGGGGGGAGGTGGCACGACAGAGAGGCTACGGGATGGGGGGGAGAGAAGCAGAAGTTGGAGGTGAGCCGTGTCGTTTGTATCGTGTCCGGTGGGGGTAGCGTGGACCAAGGCACGCTGCTCGGGGAAGGGAGGGGAGAGGCGGGGGCCGAGAGGGGGCAAAACGCGAACCGTGGACCCCGTGGTGGGGGACACGAGTGGACCAACTGGGTTCGCCAGCAACCCGCGGTTCATTGACCGAGAAGTGCCGGGAGAGCCGAACGGTCGGCCGTGTTCGACCCGCTGCTAAAACAGAATTTGTACCGGCACTTTATGCGCGTCTCATCTACGCGCGACTCGCGAAACCCGGCGGAGACCGACGACACACGCTAAAGCGGGGCGGGCGGGAGGATTGGGGGACAGCCGGAGGGGGGGGGTGGGGTGGTGGTGGAAGGGGGTGGGGAACGAGATTTCGCGATGCACGGCAAGAGGAATCCCGAATCAAACGCGCCGCGACCCCTGCGTGTCGGGGCACACGGGACGGGGTGGAAAACGAGGCGGCAGGAATTTCGGGGGCCGAGCTTACGGGCGACCGGTGATGAACGTCGACGCAAAGTGGTCACGACACCGCCGAGATGCTGCGAATTCTGACGGGTCAATTAGACGGCTACGAGGAATCGTGCTGCCGCTTTTCCTGGCGCAACCTTAACGAACCGGTCTCGTTGGAGATGGCGAGCATCCGCGAGACAGGCGCGCACCACTTTCCGACATCATTTAATACAATTGATTTCATTATGAGAAATATGCTCCGAGGCAGGGCTCGCGTTGTCGCTGCGTTAACAACAGTTACGGTGCACCTAGCTACGTCCAATTATCGTTACACACCGTTAACGATACTCTGCGCACCAGCAGATTTATAAAGAGATTCAGAAGCCACTTAAGGGGTCGTTACGCTGAAGATCATCGAACCAACGAAATCGAGGAAGACACCACCATGAAAACATCTCGTTACGAGCACATACAAGGCATACGGCCCGTCGAACGGGTTAATCGTCACCAGGGGGGATGCATGCACAGATCTCGCGTATCTCGTTAGGTGAGCCAGCAGTAGTGCCAACCGTGTCGTCGAGCGTAATTACACCGGCGTAACGATTCGGAGGGTTAACGCGAAGTTCGCCGGGCTACGGTAGCTCATCAACACCGTCACATGAGGGGGGGAGGGGGGGGGGGGGGAGGGAGGGAGGTCGGAACGGGCCGCACTTTGCAACTTACGTCGATGACGTTCCCAACGAACAAGCTTACCGCTCGAGCACGGGTGCGAGCAGCGAACGGCTACGAGACACCCGGAGCGCACCCTCGACACTGCAAACTCTATTACCATTGATCGAATCATAGGACCTATCCTCGATTCGTCCCGTACGAGATACGCGCGGAAGCTACACGCGGCTGTACCATCGTACAGATTGCTGGCAGGGGCCGATCGATCGGCGATAGGCCATTAGAGCCTCGATGCTATCGGGGGCTCGGCCAACGCGGAGAGCCCATCCGCGGTGGTATCGACGCGAGCGATCGACGTTAGGTCCGATCGGTTCGATGACTTATCTCGTTCGGGCAACGAGACGGCGACTACGCGTTTCCTGATCGCGGCCCGGCCCCGGCGCGGCTGGGACCGGGGAAGATGGCGGATGAGCGGCAGCGTTCAACGGGGGAAGGGGTCAGGTCCCCGTGCAAGTAAGTCTGCCGACTGCGCCGGTGACCACACGGCCGCACACTTGTCGGGAAAGGAGATGCGCAACTCGGTGTAATGAACCTGGGAAACCGGTTACATCCGCGCGCGAGCGAACGCCGGGTATGTATACAGATCGGTTCGGCCTCTACTTACGTTACATTACGCGGGTTGCTACTGCCCGCGATCGAGCGAGGCGTGCGCCACCCTTATGCATCCTTGCAGCTTGTGCAACAGTCGGGGAATATTTCAGGCCTAGACGATTAATCGTTCGGATTTAATGTTCTGCGATCTCGATGGACTCGTTTCGCTGGCGTCTTAACAAGCACGTTCGCGAATATCGGCGGCTATTTGGGGAAGCTCTTAGTGCTTAACTGTATTTGCCACTTTGGTCGAATAATTGAATAATAGATCTAACCTGGCGAGCATCGAGTTTCGAGCGTTTTTATCCGCCCCGCATCTCGGGCAATTTTCGTACCATAATGGATGATATGGTACCTACCGTGATCCATTAAACTTCCGCGGCGAGAGCTCCGGCGTACTCTGGAGAATTTCCTGCCCCCCCAGGGGACCAGGGCAGAGTCAGCGCCCGAAAAATGTTACACACCCCCGGGAGACATATCCTCCGCGCGCAACCCGTTGTATTTCCGAGGCTAGTCGTTGAAAAAGTAACAATGCACCGGCGCATCTGGCGCGGTCACTAAATCTACTTTATTCGTATTCAATTACTCCTTTCCGCCCGCGTCCGGCGGCCTAAAAATATATATTCGCCGCGAGTCCCTACCCCTCGGAGAAAGAAAATGGAGCTGTCGCGGCGAAGGAGAGCCCCGAGGAAAAAGTAAAAATAATAACCGGGACGCGCTCTCAAACTCCCACGAGATCAAAATAAATTTCAAACGATCGATCGACCCTATTCCATCCACGAGCCTCCGCGGGCATCCCTTAACGCTCTCCCTTCCACTGCGAACGCAATCCTCCCCGTTTACGCTCGAATTAAAAAGCCCCATAATCGTAATCGCGAGCTCTCGAACCACCCCTCCCCTTCTCCGCGAACAATTCCCTGAATGAGCGGTGTTTCATTGTCGAGATAGAAAGGGTTGGATACTCGACGGCCGTAATGGCGATGTCTTAGGGGAGGAAAAAATGCTGGGATTCAATTACCGCGGGGCGAAACGGGCGAGAGCGGAACTTCCGGTCGCCGGGACCTTCCGGCTCGGCGTAAACCGTTCCTGCATAAAAGGAATGCCAAAGGAAGGGGGATAAAGGGCGGTGGGACCGGGGGGGGGGGGAGAAAGCTCGCGGGGAAAGCTACGTGTCGAGGGGAGGGATGGGGAGGGGGGGAGTGGGGCCGGGGATTTAGCGCGAGAAGTAGCGGAGCTAGGATAGCAAGAGGGGAAAGGTAAAGAGGGGGATGGGGGAGGTTGAAGAAAACACATAATAGGGTGGGGCGCTTTGCTGCCGCTTTTGAATCGATCCAACGCTGGCTACAGCTGGAGTCTCATCCCCCAGGCTCGGCCAGCGGTTCTCATTCTCCATCCCCCTAGTTTCACTCTTATCGCGGCCGAATACAATTCTGTACTATACAGGCTACTTTCGAATCACGGCTACGGCTCCCAGGCTCCGTCCCACTAATTATATTAATACAGTAACGCCGTGTGAAGATGGACCCACGAGTGATTCCTTCTCGAGTGTCGAATATTTATTCTTGCACACCGACGGTGATACACCAGCGGTTGACTACACCGTTAAGGGTGCAAGCGACTCGACAATCTTCTTGTGTGACAGTAGCAACGTCCACGCTGAAGGAAGCTACTTTTAAAGCTCCCTTCGACCTGCGATCTTCGGAGAATGCGAGCGGGAGAGAAAACACTCGTGCGCCTATGCCCGCGCACAATTGTTTGCCAGTATAGAATATGTCGAACAGTTTAGGAGCAGGCTGTATAGGGGGCAGAGGTCGCGATTGGATTTAGATTAACGCCGACTTTAACACTGTCGAGAGATCAAACTCCTAGGGGTAAACTGGGTCGTGGATCGGGGGCTCGTGCCTGGGCATGTACGTGTCGAGCACGGATGAACGAGCTTTGAGGACACTTGTTAGCCAGAACCACTCGAATACGAGCGGCGGCTGGTTATTAATTCGTCGTCGTCCCATCGTAGACGTCGATTTCCAATAGGCTGTAGGACAGATCAAGATCGCGCTTTATAATCCGCCCGTTATTAGCCGGCCCCTCTAGCGCTGGGAGAGAATCGTGTTTCACCCAACCGTTCCGTCGATTAAATTGCGAGTGATTGACCAATTTCTAGCGTAGGCGCGAACGACATCGGCTCGTTCGATTTCGACCGTGTCGGGATCCGCGGGCGCTCGGAAAATCGCCGATGGCGGAAATAGTCGATTCCGGCGGATCGAATGGCAAAACTGCCGGGAGAACTTTCCTCTGGGTGAGCAATAATAGGAGCTGTCTAGCCGCGAGGATGAAGCCGAATCGACGACGAAATTAGAAGTTTGTCGGAAACGCGGGCAAATAAACGTCCTTCAACGTTCTGACCACTGTAGGGTGGAAATACAATATCCTGTGTTCCATTTTCCGTCGACGGTGCGGAGCGACGTTGTGCATTCGGTCGTAGTAAATGTAAAACCGGAAGGTAATTTCATTTGAGTAACACCGTCGAGATTCTGGTTGCTCGAATGGGAACTTCACGAAGACTGATGCTGTGTAGATAAAATTAAGTAGACTGTTCCTAGTTCCTACGCTTCTATCTCAAGACTATAGTATATTACCCCCAGGACCTACGATCATTCAAAGTGTCCCACGCGGAAAATCCTTTTTACCATGAATACTCGAGGCTCTCCACCTTCGACATCCCTGATTCTCCACGGTTTTAAGAGAGACCGTCGTGGTAAGCTCGCGAGGTGTTGCGGTGCTGATCGGGCGAGGCCACGTCGCGTGTTGGTTGACGAAATAAGCCGCGAGATTAAATTGGACGCGGGTAGACGGCTCGCCGTCATTTATAATAAAGACTCACCGTTGTTGTTGCGCAGGATGGAACCAGGACTCGTCGCCTCGAGGGGGCTGCTGGGTTCTTCCGTGCTCGGCTCCCTCTTCACGCTGAAATGGAAACATCTATTATGTATTCAATCGAACCTGGGACGAGAACAGAGAGAGAGAGAGCGAGAGAGAGAGAGAGAGAGAGAGAAAGAGAGAAGCTGAGGGAGGAGGTGGAAATCAGCCGAAAGCCGAAAGTAGTCCAAGATCGGGAGCGCGAGGGTCCTCGAGCCAGGGTCGTTCCGTGCCGCCGAAACATTTTGTTCGGAGGATACCTCCTTATCGCGGGGCGGCTCTGTTTGCGCGTAAGAGAGGTCCTTTTGGCTACGGCCCTGACTCGATCCGAGCAATCAGGGTTGACCCAGTTTTTGAGTTAAATTTGCGCCGCGAAGCCGCGCGCGTTCGCTTAAGCTGGCCGAAATGAAAATGGATTAGACCGAGGGTGCGGGAAAGAAAAAAAAAATCGAAGATTAATTGTTTGGGAGGGGGGGTCTAATTGTACGCTACGAACAACCTCGTTGAGGTGCAGCCTGTCGCGGGATGCGACCTTCGCGCGAGCTTCAGTCGACTTTGCTTTTAACGAGATTTTTCTTAATGGATTCTTGTAGGGAAGGAGCAAAACCGAATGCACTTTTATGTTATTCTTCGAGATCCGTGGGACGGGCTCGATTGAATGCAGTGAAGAGATACTATAGAAACATTGAAACGTTAGGTAGAGGAATCTATCTGAATAAAAGCAAAAAGTGACGTAGCAATGTAGCGTCATTAAGAACGTTTGAAAGTGATTGTTATTTTTCATCTGTAGGTTCAGAAGAATCCACGTGTGAAAGTGTTTAATGGCAGTGTGGGCTATGAAGAACGGAGAGAATTTTATAATGGAATTCAGTGAAGTTTAATAGAATATGGCCGGGTAGAAAGAACGATACCAGGAGGGACTCGATTAAGAGATTGCATCAAATGGTAAGGAAGTCAAGTGTCGCGTTACGAAGGACACCGAGGTAGCAGCCCCAAGATACCCGGAGTCGCCAGATTGGAAAATTCTTCTGGCAAATATTTTCCCGGCGTCTTTGAGGCTCCTTCAAAGAAGATCGAAGCCCATCAATAACCAATAGATCCGCGAGGATGGGACACGGATCGACACCCTCGGCTTCTGGAGGGGCACCCAGCCCCTCTATGAATAGATATCCTATTTCGGAAGCCGAAGTACGTATTATCGAGCGGCAAACGACGTTCACATTACCACTTTGCGCCGCGACGATGTCAGGAACCAACGAGAGTACAGTGCCATCTCCAGTTCTGCCGAGTGCCCTTCGGTAATTAGCAACCACCGAATAATTGGAACGGAACGGGTCGCAGGGAAACGTTTGTACGCAAAGCTGACGGATCACGGGTGCCACGAGTGAACCGATCCTGGCAACATAAACGGAGGAGCCATTCGTTTAGGATGCGCCTAATGTTCCGCTATCGAACACTGAATGCAATCAGCTATTCACATGGATGCAAGGCCTTGTTCTTGCGACCTTTGAATATCTATAAACGGGATAAAAGGGAACCAGTGTTGCGGGATGAAAGTGGCGCAGGAATACTTCAAGGGATTCGAGTCGAAATGGGACCTTTGAGAATCTGGGGATACTGTCTTATCACATTCCCTGATAAATGTCGTCAAACAGACCTTTTGTTACGATCTATATAATAATCAGACCAGCACAGAGTTTGGAGAAGCAGTGTATAACGAAATCATACAATGGACTTTTGTTGCGTCCTCCATGAAAGACCGCGAGAATGAGAAGCTGAACGTGAATGTATGTACAGACTAGATTAATAAATCATAATAGAAGAGCATAATGAACAGGTTGCTACACTTCAGGTTGAGCTACACTTCGTGCGAGAATAAAGAATCTCCCGCGAGCTCTCCGCCTAGATACATAGTTAATGGTAATTACTTGAGCCGAAAGTATGCGTGCAAAAGGAGGGGGAAAAAGTTAGCAACGATGTAAACACAGTCTCGTGCTCGCTGCGCTGGAAGGAACTCTCGTTTTGAAATAAAGATTGTATGATGAGCAGACGGAGATGGCATGGAAAGATATGGAAATGGATTTTCGCGTGGCTAAAAACGCGAAGTATGGGAGGCTAGAAGTGGGTTGATAAATTAGAGAAGATGCCACGGTGGAGAATACCTCCACAAAGGGAAATCTGTGTTCATATAAATAATTGTGGAAAAGTGTCCTTGTACACGGTAAATATACGATGAAAGATGAGAAGATACTAAACTTCAGTAGTCTGAGCAGAGCGTTAATATGGACGCTGATTACTGATTGTAAGTATTAAGCATTAAGTATTGAATGTACGTAACGAGCTCTGAGACCCGAAACATAATTGAGTAAGTACACAACACTGGTAATTAAATACTCCAGAAGATGTAATTTGTCACATAGCCAAAGAAGTGTTAATGATGACCATTTGAAGCAATGCTTCAGTTTCCAATGAAATTTTAAATGAAATTTCCAATAAAACCTTCTCCGCGACATTTACGTTGAAAAACGGTAACTGAACACAAAAGAACCATTTAACCCTTTCACAAAAATTCTATTCACATTTTAATTGCGCGTGATTTTCGCCGCGTTTTTCATTGCAACTTAATAATAACGATTAATTTTCAAAAGCGGGGAAACAAACAGTAATTAACTTTACGCATAAAGCATAACCAACGTTGGGAGGAAATTAATCACAGAATACCTGTGCAGGAACAAGCGCAGATTTTATCTTTTTTGCAATGTAAACTTAAATTTACGTAAAAGCGAACCCAGTCGCTTAGAATAGACAGAACTGAACGGTGGCGAAAGCGAAGATTTGGCTATTTCCATTTTTAAGCCCACCGAATAGAAAAACGCTGAAACGTTGGAAACGGGACGCGATGCTTTTAAACTTTGCATTATTAAACGGTAGGTTCACGATTATGTTCATGTTCAGAAATACGGGCACTGTATAAACAGCTCCAAAGCCACTCTCGTTATAGGCTTTAAAAGATCGCGTTCGGGTTAAAAAAGAAAAAATCGAACACGTTCTGGCCTTATACATTTGAATATTATGAAAAGGCAGAGCTTCGGAGATAAAGCTTTTCTGTAATGCGAGAAACACTACCTCTTTCACAATGACTAATACAGCAAATCTCAATAACAAGACTATCGGAAAAGTTCATCGAAGTTCAACTGTCAATTTACCCCGTTTAAAAATTACCGCCATTGCGTTAGAAACCATTCAGCCCCCGTCTAATGCTCACACACTACATTTACATACAAGCATGTGTTTCTATATAAATCTTTCTAAACATTGTACAGTAGCGGACAAAAAGTTACCACTTTTTCGAACCACTCTACTTCTATTACTTTTCAATATCAATTCAAAACTGCATATGTGCCTAATATACATATTCTGAAAAAGAATTAAAAGTTGTATAAAATCCAGTTACAGTAAAAGTTATCTAACTAACAAACAAAAACCTCACATAACATTAAACAAGACAACACACTTTTAAAGCCAACAAAAAGTTACCACTTTTGAACATTAATAAAAAAAAATCTAATATTTTGTTGTGGCACCTTTTGCTTTTAGGACAACCTAACAAGTTGATAAACGTGGTAACTTCTTTGTCGGTCCCAAAAATGTTACCCTATTCAATGTCATGTAACACTTTTGTTTTTCAGTTAAATAAATTCAACTTTAACTGGGTTTTATACAGCTTTAAATTCTTTATCAGAATATGCATATTAAACAAATACCACTGTCCCAAACGTATGCTAAAAAATAACAAAAATAGAACAAATCGAAAAAGTGGTAACTTTTTTGTCCGCTAGTGTATATGCTGTATATGTATATAGAATGCTTATTGCATTAAACAAAACACTTGGAGTTCTACAGATATGATGGTTTCAGTAACAACTGTTGAACAGAGGCTAGAAGTATTCCCGTTCTTTCTTTCTCTACCCCCGTTCGAATCGTACGGGCCCTAACCTTAATCGACAGGAAATCCTGAATTCCTACCTTATAAAAGTCGAGTCTGCCGCTGGGCTGGAGGGTCTCGGTGAGGAACTCGCGGTGGAGGCGGTAGTGGTCTCCTCCACGTCCATCATCATTCATACCGACGATGACGGGTCAGTGCAGACGTCAGATAGATGTGTAACGGGGGGATTACTTCAACGGCGGCAACGAGGACGAGAATGGAGGGGGTGGCGTGGTGAGGATGGCTGATTTTCCAGGCCCGCCTGCCTCTCCGCGTCCGATTTCACGGGAACCGAAACCATAAAGTCGGAGGACTTGGCAAGGGGTTGGGGGTTGGTTTCGTGCGCCCGTCCACGAGCGCGGGCTTACGGAAAACAACTGACAAGCGACGTTACCCCCACCGACAACAACCACCGTGCGGCGCCTGTAAACCTGCGCCGCCGATACTTGCCGCGCAGGAACGTTATCATTGCGCAGGCGCGTGCCGCCAAAGGATTATCCTGAAATTAAAGAGAGAATATGTTTAGATATCGGGGAATAGAAGGTGGCGTGAGTTATTTAATGGTTAATGCAGTCGACGGAAGTTTTTCGATCGAGGGCTTTCGGAATTAACTTGCCACCTATTCGATTCTGAACTTGTCCTTGAAGATTTGTATCTCATAGAATCATAGGCGGGAAAGAAAGCGATTTTCAATATCATTCATTAAAAGGAGATGTGTTATATGGAGCAGACGTTTTATAGAAATGGTTAGATGTAGAGATATACAGCGTGAGAAATGTAATAGGAAGTGGTATGGCGTTGATTGTAAACTAGATGCTTGTATTTTATTTTTCTTTTCAAACGTCTGATACAGTTTTTTCTTTTGTGGAATGATAATGCCGAGCAAACGTTTCACCTACGAGTAATGGGAACGCCAGAGATGCCTCGGCGTAAATCTGGAATGTTAATCGGCGGTGTTTGAATATATCGCATGCCCTGGAATGTTTAATTTAGATATAGAAGTTTCTTTACTTTCACTGGCTTCGCGTCCATTCGAATTTTACCCCAGGAAACTGCCTCGTCTGGACGAGCACCGCTATCGCTTCCATCGAATTCGGAAGACGTGTTTATAAATACAGCATAATCAGCGCCGTTTCTCTAAAATAGAATTTATTCTTAGTTCATATGTACGTGGTACTCTTCCTTCGATTTTCCTTTTTACCATTAGATTTGCGTTACAAATATGATGCTTTATGACACCACCCCCTACAATGATCATGCCACTTTTAACTGCTTTCATAGCCATTGTATTCAGTCGTCTGAGGTCTGTAATGCGACAGCAGAATAATGATTTTAATGTGCTAAGAGGAAGCAGCTTATTTCGTAAAAAAAAAAATTGAGACCTGATACTATATCCACGACCAGCCCTGGATTTTTAAACGAATGGAAGTACATCATGTCACCGAGACTGCCATCCGTTAGGGCAGGACTAAAAACTGGAATTTTATTTTTCGCAGCCCAGTAATAAATTGACTCTTCGTTATTGATTTCTTTGCCCAACCTGGCTATTACTTTGGATGGTGTCCAAAGTGTACCCTGAAAGTCACACTCTAAAATAATGCAGTTTGGAAGAGCGCGCAAACAATTCCCTTCCTTTAAATACAAACTTTCTCTTTCTGTTCAACCAACATCGCGTCTAATTTAGGCATCACCCAGTCTTCGAACAGGCAGTAATTGTTATTCGGCACTAGTAAATTTCCTATTCTATTAATACCATGTTCTCTAAGCTGTTTCCCTTCTAGATGAAAGTCTCCTACGTAAGTTGGAGCCAAACATTTGATTAAATCTTCCTCTATACCGCCCGCCGTAGCGACGACACAATCAACCTATGTAATACAAATATCAGGCTAAAATATCAAGATGATGGCATGAAAATTTTGAATATTTAAACCGACCATTTTATGCTGTACGAGAAACCGTATAGTTTCTCGAACGCCGCATGAAGCCATATTAGATGTGTACCCTAAAAATATTGTGCAAGAAGAATTCCTTCTAATAAAATCGTCATCTTCTAAGTTATCGATTTGATCGTCTCTAAGTGGAATATTCCTTGCATGTATCATTCGTTCAACTTCATCTACTGCTAGTCCAAAATTTCTGGCTTGAAATCCTGAGGTTTTATACGATTTAAACAAACCGTGATAGTCGATTCCATCATTCCAGTCGTATCCTAATGAATATTAATTTTATCATTTTTGATTACGTATAAAAATGAACAAATTTCTAATAGATTTTATTGTATCGTGGAAGTAGAAAACCTTTGACTGTAGGCGTTCCAGTTGGGAGCGGAGAACTATGTACTAAAACAGCATTCTTAACAAGTTCCGGTACATGACCATGTGAATTGTCTTCAACATCAGTCATACTGCAATTGTCTTTCAATTTATACTGCCTTTACAAATAGATATAACCTAAAATGTAAATATATCCGTACTAACTAGCTGCTTCAATCATTCGCAAAGAATAAACGTTATTATAATAAACTGATTAACTATTAATTTATTTTTCGTGTATGAACTATTTACACCCTTTTCAAATTATTTTAAATCCTTCGCGTTATTGGCAGCGTGACACGTGACGAAGCACTGCATCGAACATGTCAAAATTAAT
Organism: Andrena dorsata; assembly: GCA_929108735.1. Lineage (NCBI taxonomy): Eukaryota > Metazoa > Arthropoda > Insecta > Hymenoptera > Andrenidae > Andrena > Andrena dorsata. The sequence goes on along the minus strand of OV815488.1, from coordinate 74,672,862 downwards.
GTTTTTTTATTAAGAAAAATATGTAGTATTCACAGAATAAGTTATTTATGTATAATATTTGTAATGTTACAATAGAAATAATAATTTACGCGTTATAAACCAGTCACCCGAACCTTAACCCTTTAACTAAACATAGGGAAATGAATTAAACGTTTCTTTAATACAAGTATCAAAGCAATCAATCAATAAATATCGTTGCTGAAGATCGTTTTGTATCAAGTTACAGTGTGTTTGTAAGATGCCTTAATCCACAAAATGCGATTAAACACGCAAATAAACAAATCATTTGTACATACGGTACAAATTGTACCCTTGCACGCATTGAATAGGACTTTAAATTCCCATGTGTTACAGACGCCTAAAAAGTTCCTCATTTCATAAATTAAGCGAATATTCAAAATACTTTTAAATACAACATATTCGATACTATACTCTATTACATTAAAATTGTAATAGAAATAAATACACAAAGAAATGAATGATCAGGAGTGCAAGTCGGCATTGTCCCTACAAGAGAAAGGACGGAGACTTTCGATACGAAGACGTGTTACTGTAGTAATTTTTATATATAAAAATTACAACTAGAGTCATTCTGCGTTAACAAATATAAATGTTTTATCGTTACTTAATAATTTACAGTTAATATTCACTATTCAGTGTATATTAGTTTCACGAATTCATGTATTTAAGGACGAATTCCACTTACGCTCAAATCGCCCGTGATTTTCATTAAGGTAGGGTTTTCCTATACGCGACTGGGCGCAACGTTAAGAGTTTTAAACAATTTCTCGAAAATTATGCACGATATAAAAAAAAGTTACTCTTTCTTTTCTGCTTATAACAAGTAAATAAGTCGAGAAAATGGAATAAAATTTTTTGATATTGCCATTCATTTTCGAGAAAATCGGCTTGGAAATTCTTGACGTTGCATTCAAGTCGCGTATGGAATTCATCCTAAATATCTGCCCAAGATCGAGTAGAGAATGTAACCTGAAAGAAAATAAATACCAAGTATTACATGCGCATTGCGCAGTGGCACGCAGTGGAGAGTATCTCACAAGCAACTTCATACGGTTGATATTGTGCTGGTCGAACGCTTCTACAGAATTCCGCGAATATAGATTAAGGCAAAGCCACGCCATTGGCTCGCGCTTCTTGATTACTGGTTTCTAACCAATCAGAGAGACCCATTCCTGAAGGGGTAGGTCGTGTAGTGGCAGCACAGGCTACACAGGTGTGCGTAGTGGCGTTGTAGAATATGAATTCAAAAGAACAACGGTCAATCGCGTCTCGACAGGTCAAATTTGTAACAGGGATAAATACACAAATAAGTATAACGAATTTTCGTAACAGTTAGTCCGTTGAGCGCTGGACGCCGTAGTATTTCGTTAAATCGCGAGGGAGAAAACACGAAAATGTCCGATTTGGGTGAATGCGAACCGTTAATACAACAGACGGTAACAAAACTACGAAGTACGTTGAGTTATTTACACAAAATATGGAAAGAGATCGGCTTCACCGACGACGATCGCTCCGTATACTGCGAGCAGGCTTTGAATCATATAAACGACTTGCTGCGCGACATGGTTTCCGAGTCAGAGCTGAAGAAGGAAATGATACTCAGGAATGTTAAAACATTGATGAACGAGATTGCTACATTGACTGCGGAACTGGGAACAGATATAGAAATCAATGGCTACGAAGATTTACCATTGAAGGAGGTGGAACAGGTGCTGCGCAGTGACGTACAGAAGTTCCAATATTGCAAGGAACAGCGTCTGGTGCATATGAGAGAGCTACTCGCAAAGGAGAGATGCCTTTGCAAAGCGCTGGGCACCCAACCGATCGATATATCGGAGAAATTACCCACCGAGGAAGAGCTTAACAGCTTCAAACTTTATCTAGAGACTCAGGAGGGTGAAAAGAACCGCTTAGAATCTATTTTCAAGGAAATGCGTAGGGCGATCGTTAAAATGATGGATGACTTGGGCATGTCTCCGACCACGAATTTCGAACATTTTGTATATAAAGACAACGAAAACTTTGTCTTTAGTAGCAGCAACATGACCAAGTTGAGAGAATTCCGAGATGAGCTTAAGCATCAGGTAGACAAAGCAAAGGAGCATGTTGATGATATCAAGCGAGATTTAATAGCATTGTGGAAGTATCTCGATCAGCCTGAACGCATCTGCCAGTCGTTTCTAAGCAGCTATGTGGGATATAGCGCTGCCACTATCAATGCATTAGAAATGGAAGTAGAGAGATGCAAGGAAAAGAGGAAACAGAATATTGCCAAATATGTATCGCAAGTAAGATCCGAATTGGTAAAATTATGGGATTTGTGTAAATTTAGCGACGAACAAAGGCGACAATTTAACTACTTTCATTGCCAAACCTACACAGAAGATTTGTTGACTTTGCATGAACTTGAAATTAAAAGATTGCAAGAATTTTACGAAGCCCATAAATCTATATTCGAGCTCTTGGATGAGCGCAACAAACTGTGGACGAAGATGAAGGAATTATTGCAGCGCGCTAATGATCCAGATCGTTTCTATAATCGCGGGGGTCAATTACTGATGGAAGAAAAAGAACGAAAGAACATACAGAAGAAGTTGCCGAAAATAGAAGACGAACTAAGAACCTTGATAAATGAATATAAAGGCATGCACGGGGAAGAATTCACGATAAATGGAATGTCAATAGAAGAGTTATTACAAGAATCATGGGAACATCTGAACGAAGAGAAGGAAACTATAAAGAAAGCTAGAAAAGAGGCGAAAGATAAATCGGTGAAGAAAATAACTTTGAGCTCATCTAAAAAAGTAGTTTTAAGTGCGACAAAGAAGACACCGACTATATTGAGTACCCGTCGACACACGCCGATTAGTTTCTCAAAGAGAAAGTTGCTATATAGTCCTTCCCCAAATAATTCGGTAAAGCGTAGAAATATAACTGCGGTAGCTAGTGGATCTAAAGTTAGAAGAAGCGGAAAAGTTTCCAGAAAACTCTTGCACTCTGCTGGCAAGGGAATTAAGAGTAGCCAGAGAAAAGAGAATTCTGTGTCGCAAAGCTCAGCTGGTACAGACACGACGTATAACCAATTTAAAGAACACTTAGAGGATAAGAGAGAATTGCGTAGTTCGTTACTTCCAGAACAAGTATTAGCAAATGCGACCAAATCGAAAATGAAGACGCCAGTAAGAACGCCGGTGAAACCATTAAGAAAGAATTTACTACTACCAATAACGCCTACAGCTACAACACCTAAGCTGTCGCAATCACACAAATCACCTCGCAGTCCCAGAGGTGCACAATCTACGAGGCTTGCAGCTATGTCAACACAGCTACCTATAATCTTTTAAAGTACTTATAAAATAATCAGAATCATCTCACATAATTATCAATATTACTCGCATACTAAAATATACTTTTCAAATACTTTAATTATATTATCGAACAATACCATGAAACTAATATGAATTCAATTATTTTACAGAAGTGTACTATTAACTGGGATAATTGTACATCGTATTTATACTCGATACCAACGTTTATGTTATATAGCAATATAACATAAAGGAGTATTGTATAAGTATTATAGATTTATGTTATTTCTTTGTATGTATATTACTAGTTTGTCAATGTGTTTTCCGTGTCTTAATATTTAATTGCAATCTGTTGTATGTGCATATATTCAGTACAATTTATTACGCATACTTATTGCATTCGTAGTGTATCTATAGAGTAATATTGTAAATAAAACTGAACTTTTACAAAAATTATAACATACATTTCCTTAGTTTAATAAGTAATAACGAAACGTATACACAAGCTTTGTGAGAGCACAGTTTCGTTATATATTATACATAGTATAGAACAGGCCTTCCCAAGTAGGGGAAATATATATATAAAAAATATATATATATATGTGGGTTCTATTCAAAATGTGCATTTATAACAATTTCTTTCACAAAAAATTCTTTAAAATTACAACTTGTAATTCAAAGATGTTTCATACAAACGAATTGGTGTGTTAGGGACGCCATCTTTAATACACGTAATTTGGAGGTACTTCCGTTTCCGTTTAACGCCATAGAAGCTGGATAGAAGCCATAAACTTGTTTGAAGAATTGATTTGTATATAGGTTATATTCATTTTATTCGATTAATACCCGAAACGATATACATTTCGTTTCTGGCGTATTACTAGAATCACAAAATGGGTGATATAAAATCATTCTTTCACCAATGGTGCGCGAAAGCCACCAAGGAACCTCAATTTGACGTGAGACCAACAGGTATAATTTTGACTACATTCTAATGCAACATTCGTATTCGAAAGTATTTTAAAAATATTCGCAATTTTTTAGGGCCGAAACATCGGCAACGTTTCCTCTGTGAGCTACGTGTACCTGGATTCGATTATGTGGGCGCGGGTAACTCCACTAATAAAAAGGATGCACAGGGCAACGCAGCTAGAGATTATGTCAATTATTTAGTCCGTACGGGACACGTTAATCCTACTGATGTTCCGAAGGATGCGGGCATGGTTCCACCGCGAGACGCGGAACCTATTAAGGCAGAAACTGCTAACCCTTCGAAGTCTGTGTTCCAGGATGGGATGGGGCCGAACGATATTGGTCATGCGTACAGAGTTTATAACGAACATGGCCAAGGGAATTACACTTATATGGATAGAATAGCGGATCAGAAAAGAGTCGAGGACGCGGAAGATGTTGATGTAAATTCTGGAATTCATGGAAACTGGACCATAGAGAATGCTAAATCTAAGCTTCATCAATTTATGCAAACTAACAAAATTAACAGTGATTACAAATATACCCCAGTTGGCCCAGATCACACGAGGTATGGGTTGTTTCAATGTAGCCCTTTATTTATGCATCGGATTGGAGTTATTGCCGCAATATCATGATACTACTCGAACTCCCAGATTGTGTTTCGAGTGACTGTACCATTTGAAAGTCGATAAGACCATACTGGAGTACACTATTTACTTGTGCGCAAACGCTGGTGCAAGAGAAAGAAATTATTTTCTCTTGTGCACAGATGGAGATGATGTTTAACCAAAACTTTTATTGAAATGATTTAATAACAGTTTTGGTGCAATCGATCATACGAACTTATTACAATGTGCTCCAATGTGGTCTTGGACATTTTCAAGTGGTAAGTTGAAATTATGTTTCGATAATTGTTTGTTGGACGCGTTGTAGTTAAATATAAATATGCGTACGTAAAACGTTAATAATAAACACATATGTATCTCCCATTTTCCCTCAGGAGTTTCATGGCCGAAATGACATTTTACGTGAAACAACTTGGGAGAAGTATGTTGAAAAATTGTTGAGACATTCTGACAGGGTTAATGATAAATAATTTTATTTGAACCTCTTTCAGATGTTACTGGTCGTGAAACTGGTTCGAACAAGCAGACCGCATCAAAAAGTTGCGCTCTATCTCTTGTCCGACAATTGTATCATCTTGGTGTGATTGAAGCATTTACTGGCACTTTGAAGAAAAACAAAGAAATAGAGCAAATTAAACCGTATCCAGTCAGAATTTCACCGGATCTGGAAAGTCAGATAACCGATGTTCTATCAAGTTTAAATATAACGCCTGTGTCGGTGAAAGTAAATCCTGTACGTTTTAAATATAATTACATTGCCCATGATTCATCCTTACCATTTTCATCAATTACATTAGAAAAGGTAACAGGTGTGAATGTATATTATAGGCATCAGATGTAAAGGAAGAAACGTCTAACGCTGCTGTCTCTTTATTAACAAATCAAGTGCTGGATGACTTTATCTCATCCGTGCCTCAACCTGCTGGTGTAGTAAGTTGGTCTCCGCCTCAACAAAATTGGAATCCATGGACCGGTTGTAACATAGACGAAGGGCCCTTAGCCACGATGTCTTTAGATCAGATGTCAGAAGACTTGCAGCACGAGCAACGAGAAAGATTACATCAAGACAGTAGTCTGCAACAGAGTATGAAAGAAAGGTCTAGTTTGCCAGTTTACTCGAAGAAGAATGAAATAATGAATGCCATCAACGACAATCCTGTGATCATTATCCGAGGAAACACAGGCTGTGGTAAAACGACACAAGTATGCCAGTTCATCTTGGACGATTACATTGCGTCCGGTCAAGGTGCATTTTGCAGTATCGCAATTACACAGCCTAGAAGAATATCTGCTGTATCTGTAGCCGATCGAGTGGCTGCCGAAAGGTGCGAAAGTTTAGGACAATCTGTTGGTTACTCTGTACGATTCGAATCCTGTTTACCGAGGCCCTACGGGAGCATAATGTTCTGCACTGTCGGCGTGCTTCTGAGAAAGCTGGAAGGTGGATTAAGGGGTGTATCGCACGTTATAGTCGATGAAATTCACGAACGGGACGTGAATTCAGATTTCATTATGGTTGTTCTTCGCGACATGATTCACATATACCCGGACTTGCGAATTATTCTAATGTCGGCCACTATCGACACAACGTTGTTCAGTAATTACTTCAATAATTCCCCAGTGATAGAAATACCAGGTAGATCGTATCCCGTGCAACAATATTTCTTAGAAGATTGCATACAGTTAACAAATTTCGTACCGCCTATGGATACCAGGAAACGGAAGACTCGGGATTCGGATGATCTTCCGACAGACGGGGAACCAGACGAGAATCTGAATAAAGTCATTGGCACGGATTACTCTATGCAGACTAAGAACGCTATGGGGCAACTTGCAGAGAAAGAGATAAGTTTCGAGCTCATAGAAGCTCTACTGAAATACATCAAGAACCAAGGTATATCAGGCGCTGTATTGATCTTTCTGCCTGGTTGGAACTTGATATTCGCGTTGATGAAACACCTGCAACAGCATCCCATGTACGGAGGATCGGAATACGTAATTATACCGTTGCATTCTCAATTGCCCAGAGAAGATCAGCGGAAAGTTTTCGACCCCGTAGCGCCGGGAATAACGAAAATCATCATAACTACGAATATCGCTGAAACATCGATTACTATTAACGACGTAGTCTATGTGATAGATTCCTGCAAAGCCAAAATGAAGCTGTTCACGTCCCACAACAACATGACAAATTACGCTACTGTCTGGGCTAGTAAAACGAATTTGGAACAGAGGAAAGGCCGCGCTGGTCGCGTTAGGCCGGGATTCTGTTTCCATTTGTGCTCCAGAGCGCGTTTCGATAAAATGGACGAACATATGACTCCGGAAATGTTTAGAACGCCTTTGCACGAGCTAGCGTTGAGCATTAAATTGTTAAGATTAGGTAGCATTGGAAAGTTCCTGTCGAAAGCGATTGAACCGCCACCGATCGATGCTGTGATTGAAGCTGAAGTTATATTACGAGGTACGTTTTTAATATACCGGTTCATTGTAACTTTGCCACCTCGAGACTTGTTTTACAACGAATGCCCCTTTATTTCAGAGATGAAGTGTCTAGATGAGAATGACGAGCTAACGCCGCTTGGTAAAATATTAGCTCGTTTACCCATAGAGCCACGTTTAGGCAAGATGATGATTCTGGGTTGCATGTTCCGCGTCGGTGATGCGCTCTCCACAATGGCTGCGAATAGCACAACGTTCCCAGAGGTTTATAACATGGGGCCGGACGTGAGACGATTGTCTGCACAACAGAAATGGTTCGCTGGTGCAAGGTACAGCGATCATGTGGCGATGCTGCATGCATTTCAAGCGTGGGAGGAAGCTAGAGGCGGCGGAGAGTACGCGGAGCAAGCATTTTGTGATTCGAAAAATCTAAGTATGCCCACGTTGAGGGTTACATGGGAAGCTAAAGTAGGTCCACATACCCGTTACTATCTAATTCGTTAAGACGATATATGCTTACGATATGCTTCACTCGCAGAATCAATTGCAAGCACTTCTGCAAAGCGCTGGTTTCCCAGAAGAAACCCTTTGCCCCACGCCATTGAATTACCAGGCCGGCGCGGATGTTCGCCTCGACACAATTACTGCCTTGTTATGCATGGGTCTTTACCCAAATGTTTGTTTCCACAAAGAAAAAAGGAAGGTCCTGACTACCGAATCTAAGGCAGCACTGATTCACAAGACCTCGGTGAACTGCAGCAACTACGAGCAAAACTTCCCGTTCCCATTTTTCGTGTTCGGAGAGAAGGTAGATGATTGATCTTCTTCTCTTGAATAAACTAAATAAATAATTGCACGTTCACGGGAACATTTATTCTCTCTTACAGATTCGAACAAGAGCAGTGTCTTGTAAGCAAATGACCATGGTATCTCCGATTCATATGTTACTGTTCGGTTCCCGAAAAGTCGAGTACGTCGATGGCTTAGTGAAACTGGACAACTGGGTCAATTTGGATATGAATCCGACTCACGCGGCGGCAATAGTCGCTTTGCGGCCTGCCTTGGAAGGTCTTGTTGTGAAAGCCGCGAAGGAGCCAGAAACTATCCTGGAATTAAGTCCCACCGAAGAAAAGGTACCATCGTCACCATGCCTCTTTTTAATGAAATTTACAAGCGACGCGAGTAAATGACACGTGTCTTGTTTCTTTCTTATAGGTGTTGAGCTTAATCAAGGCATTATGTGGAATGAACGCCTGCCGTTACGAACTGGATCAGATTACAGGCGGTGGCTTCCAGTCGCGAAGGCCACCGAGGGGACATTCGACTGGTTTTCAATCAGACAGCGGTAACTCCACGAAAATGATGCGAGGAAACGGTGGCTTTCGCGGATCTCCTCGTGGCGGTGGTGGTTTCGGTGGCGGTGACTACTCAAGAAATGACTACGGCGGATACAGAGGCGGTGGGAATAGAGGATTCGGGATGAACAATTCACGCGGAAGAGGAGGTGGAGGTGGAGGAGGAAATTGGGGCGGTAGAGGTTTCCGTGGTCGCTATTAATCCATATTTGAATCAGGGGATGAGTGAAACAAAACCGTCCTCTGATCTCTAGATGACTTACCATTCCACGTGGGTCACACACTGGAATTAATAGATGAAACGCATAGAACTTTTTGGTTCTTATTAGTTCACAAACTGATGTTACTTTTAAGAACGATAATTTCCAAGATATTTCGGACAAAGCAGTTTATCGTACATTGGACATTCGGTGATGATTTTTCGTTCTTTCTTAGCACGGCACCGTTGCACGAGTAACATGGCTTCTGCCTGCTCGTGTTTGACGTTTAAAAAAGAAGATAATACGTTTATTGCTGCCAAAAGCGAACGTCTACGAACGTATTAATAATCTTCAAATTAAGCGATTGAAACTTTCAATTTGAAAGTTGACTACTGTGTATAACTAATGTTTCGTACGACTATATATATTACCTTGACAATGTATTTGTAAACGCAGTATATTTATGTTTGTAATACCTTTCTTTAAAACAAGCACACTTTTATGTATTTTATGAATACCTCTTATGTAATCCGTCTGAATAACAGTACAAATAAAGCATTAAAACCCATTGCTCTCGAGTGTCCAGTAAAACGTCGAGCAGTGTATTCTGCAAACATCGCGAGGCAGTGATTCAAAAGCGGGATCCCCTAATGATGCGCCACGTAATGTCGCAATTGAAATCTCAATGAAACGCACTGCCGTCCAATAGATCCGCGGAAACGCAATGCTCACGGCCATCTAACGGGGGCGAACGAAATGGAGGGAAATAAGTTTCCGTATCTCGTGATTTCGTAGGTCTATTTGTGAACACGTCAGGGATCGAGCACGGTATAACGTCATATAACGTCCGTAGCATTGGTCGGTGGTCAGGTGTAGTGGAACGCGTAGAAAAATGGCGAAGGCCTGCGTGTAAAGACGATCGTCAACAGAGTTGACAGAAACTAATGAAATTGGCCACTGTCAAACGTGACAAACGTAATGCGCGAGAGATGCTGCTTCTAGTCCGCGCCGTCTTGGTGCGTCTCGTGTGATCGGCTGGGCCGCTTCGGGAACAGTGTTGAGACGTCGAGTGTGAAAGCGACGGGAAATAGAGATAGAAAAAAAGGGGGATCCAGGAGACCCAGGTGGTTGCGAAACGTCACTGATCACAACACGGAACGGGCCACTTCAAGGCAAGGCGTTCCACCTTGTTCTGGGAGGGCAACCTCCTCTGTACAGTAAAAATAGTGCGATAACGCGAGCGACCAAGTATCACGAGGTTCGGCGGATCCCCGCGGTGGAGTCGCGATGACCTGATTCAATCGTGGTCGTTCTAAAACTGTATGTCCCGATCTTGAATCCGCGTATCGTGCAACGTTATGTGCAGCTATGCATCTGACGTTTCGACTCTTTGCGAACGCTCGTCAAGGCGGCTCGTTCAGCCGTATTTGCCAATTAGCGCCGCACAGAGTCACGATTAATTTCGAGCCGCGTAAAGAGGCGTGCGATTTGCGCGTTTTAACGATGCCTCGTCGCTCGACTAATCTTTGACACGGCCCCTTCGAATACCGCCCCCCGGTACAGTCCAAGTATCAAGTACTGTTCAGAGTTTAGTGTAATGATCGTTTTAATGTGACATTAATGATTCACAGAAACACAGTTCGTTCGGTCTTTGTAATAATTAACAGTGACTTGACTCCTATTGTTGTGCAATAACGTGCTTCTGACGTGTCATTCTTTATAATATTAGCTCCTTGGCAAAATGCCTAGAAAGTAGTTTGAGGCTGAATGCTGGGTATTTCGGAGAAAAATGTGGGACGCCTCGTAAGGGGAGAAGTTCGGAGCGCGATAGAGAATGGGTACGATTCGATGCTTATTTGGAACTTGCGTATTTCAGGTGTAACAAATGAGTCAGACAGAGATGGATCAAGAAACGGTATATGGCACACATGAAGACAGCCATGTGGTCATGTCGGAGAAGGTGCAGTCTCTGGCTGGCCGTATTTACCAGGAGTTCGAGAAGATGATAGCCCGCTATGACGAAGACGTGGTGAAGGACTTGATGCCCTACGTAGTCAATGTTCTAGAATGTCTAGACATATCTTATACCGAGAACCAAGAGCGCGAGGTAGAATTAGAATTATTAAGAGAGGACAATGACCAACTGATAACGCAATACGAAAGGGAGAAGCAGTTGAGAAAAACATCCGATCAGGTGTGGATTTAAATCTTCGCGATATCATGGTTCTTAATCTTGATGTTACGATTAGCGAATGGAGTTGTTAGGTAATTAACAGCTACACTTTTTTTAACTAGAAACTGCTTGAGCTTGAAGACGCCGCAGAAGATGAGAGGAAAGAACTTTTATCGAAAATTGATAGCTTGGAGTCAATTGTAAGAATGTTGGAACTAAGGACAAAGAATTCACACGATCACGGTACAAAAGTCAATGGCTCTCCCAGTCCATCCCTTCACAGAACATCCCTTCACAGTAGAGTAGAATGATTTTTTTTTCGTTATATGTTTGTTTAATTATTCAGTGGGACAAATTTGGTTGGACAGATTTGGACTTAGATGTACGCATGCATTATTTACAGAAGTTTATTTCAGTATCTTGCTTTTTACTGTTAAGTGCTTTCAGTTATCAGGGTATTTAATTTAAAGGATCGATTCGCTTGTACGTTATATTTTGTTATACCAACTTGTTTCACTGTATATAGATATATTTATTTAGGCTTAGGGTGTGTTCTGTCGCAATTAATCCTGAAACTTGAATTAACATAGCAGATATCGAATACGAGTTTTTCTGATTGTTTAGTTATACGTCTTGAAGAAAAAGAGGCGGAGCTGAAGCGAGAATATACCCGACTGCATGAGAGATACACGGAGTTATTTAAGACGCATGTAGATTATATGGAAAGGACAAAGATGTTAGTTGGAAGTACGGAGAGATTAGAAAATGCGGCTAGCGGTCGTGGCTCATCCCGTTTACCGTCTCTTGGGCTAGGGCACATGTCTCGAAGTTCTGGGCCATTGAGTTATGGTTTTCAGAGTTTAGAGGCCAGTATGAACGCGGACGATGTTCAAGACGATAGCCCGTTAAATGCTGCTAATTTAAAAACTGAAATGTTGGACAGTAGTAGCGAGGCAGCTATTGAAACGTCTGATAAGAGTCAGTTAACCGACAAACCAGTGCAAGCTAACAAGACAACGGCAATTTCAAGACGTACGTTCACCCAGCTATTGTTGAATTTTAATCTACAGTTTACGCTCAGCCCTTATTTACTAAGCGCGCTGCGATATCCTTGACTTAATTTTCCGTATTACTCATAGACGAAAGTCCAGAGACGGAAGTACCTCCGCCGTTGGTTACGCCTACGTCACCTACAGTAGAGAAAATAGCTACTCCTCTGAGCGGAAGGAGTAGAACGGAAAGAGAACAACGAAGCGGGAATACATTGTATCAGGAGCTCAGTTTTCAGGATGCTGACGCATTGGGTGAAATGGACGAAGGAGCAGACATCACTGGTATTCATTCACAACAATTTTTAGAAACGATTTGGCATAGTCCTGGAATTTGTTTTTAAAGCTAATACCTAATCCTTAATATCATAGGTAGTTGGGTTCATCCTGGAGAATATGCCTCGTCGGGTATGTCTCATAAAATAACTAAAAATTCATTGAAGTCTGGCATCTTCCGTTTATTAATCCTTTGAGTTCTAACTTACTCTTACAAACAGCAGAAAAATTCATACTTTGTACCGCTATATACTTGATCATTGACGAATCGAATAGTACAATACTCGTTTTGCGTTCAACAAGCATGTTCCACTTTCCTTCATTAACAGTGATAGATTAATGTTCATGAATTTTGTAAAAAAGTACTATTTCATTAATATAAATCTCTACTATCATTACTGCATATTTTAAAATTGTCAGATATTAAATCGTAACTGATTACTTTGAACTCTGAGGGTTAATACTATAATTACAGTTATAGAATGTTAGCCGGAAAAAGCTATTGTCTTTAAAGTGTATTATATAGAAATTCATACACTAATGCATTTTTCTGTTTTCTTGTTTCCCTTCTCACATCTGCTGGACATGGTCATCTTTTGACTGTATAATTGCATGATTTAAATAACCCTCCATGCAGTCAACGACAACTTCTTTGGTAAGATACTACTAATTTTAGTTTCACTTCGCAGCCTACGGTTTCATTATGCTTTACTAAATGTATCAAAACAAAATGTACTTTTTCAGGAATGGGCAAAGAGGTGGAGAACCTTATTATGGAAAATAATGAGCTTTTGGCCACCAAGTGAGTATTGAATTAATATCTGCTAGTTGTATTTAATATTTACCATACCACTTGCTCACACCTACATTACCAAATTTCTCAGGAATGCTCTCAACGTCGTTAAAGATGACTTGATCATCAAAGTGGATGAACTGACAAGGTAGAATAATACTCGTGAAATATTGTTTCATTCAATGAATTGAATAATACTGCCAGTACAAGCATACGTATGCGAATATTATTTACAGCGAGCAAGAAATATTACGCGAAGAAGTTCGGGGTTTGCAAGAGACCAGAGAACGTCTACGGCAGAAGGTCGCTGCACTTGAAAAGGAATTGAAGAAGGTGAAAGAAGAAGCGGAGGCAGCGGCGAAGGCAACCAAGAGCAACGACGAGGAAGATTTACCATTGGCGCAGAGGATGAGGTTTACGAGAGTGGAGATGGCCCGAGTGCTGATGGAGAGAAACCAGTACAAAGAACGATTTATGGAGCTTCAAGAAGCAGTCAGATGGACAGAATTGATAAGAGCCTACAAGACTGATCCTACTAGTATATCGAGGGGAAAAGGTTCGGTGTGGAAGTTGTTAGTATCACTTGCACAGAAAGAGAATCTAATACTGGACTCAGTTAATTTACTATTCTCATTTGTTTCTTTGTCCGTAGTTTTAGTAGTCTCTTCACAGGACCCGCGGATCGAGGAGCCTTGGTCCGAGGACCACACACGCTCTTACCTCACATTAGATACAGTGCGCCGACGAATCAAGTTGTCCCGGCACCACCCTTGGACACCATGCGTAGACGTACGTTGAAAGGTCGCCATGAGTTTTTCGACCAGGGAGACACCATGTGAGAAATCAATCAAATTCTAATACACGCACTTAGGTATTACTACGTCATCTTGACACTAAAAGCCTGCCAAATTTCTCTCTATTCCTCGACACTCGGACACCGGATGCCCGAGCAACGACGCGCGGTCCTGCCAGGGCATTTTCACCCATCGTGAAAAGTTCAGATATATTTGTACATTTTGAAGGGTGGTTTTCTAAGAAATTTTGCTGTCGTTATTTTTTTAGCATTATTTTATTATTTCTTAATATCTTACTGATCAATACTAGAAAAAAAGCTATGTATATATTTTATGCATATACACATATATCTAAGCAAGCTAGCCACGGCCCGGGTCTAAGTGACCCAGCATTCGGTGTGCGAGGGTTAAATAGAGATATATTTCTTTATCGCTATGCTCTCTTTTATCTGCAATCTTAAGATGCTGTGATCATTGTTTCTACAACGAAAGTTTTTACACAAGGGCACAATCGCAATAAGTTTTACACATACGTTTTATCTTAATATTATTTTATTAGAGCTATTGCAGCAAGAAAAAGGACAGAGTTTACATATTCCGCGCGGGACGGAATTTTGATATCATGACTTTTTAGTGACTTTCTGTTGAATCGACCTCATCTTTGCAGATTAGAGTCCTCTTTGGTCAGTTGGGATCCATAATCTTTTCTCGCGACTTTCAATTAGCCTTGATCACTCTTAAGAAATGTGAGTCAATTCTAAATAATCTGTTGCCTCAACGACTTACAATTGTGATGGTTTTTAACAAATTTATCGTGACGATATTCACCTGCCGCTTCTTTCTTAACGAGAAAGAAGACAGCGGGGGTTTGTATCTTACGCGCTGTGTCGTGTACTTTTGTAACGGCGATTATGGTCCATTGTACACAGACAATAATGCCCAATGCCCTCCTTTTTGACAATTTTGCTGTTACTATTTAGAACGTCTGTTCTTCGTATAGTTTTTCGGGCGTAAGAAAGGATTGTACATTATCATGTGTATATTATAATACGAGATCTACCACTTGCAGCAGTGGTAGTACGGTTCGATTAAAGTAATCGCTAATTTAATGATAAAGTAAATTATTTGTTACCAAGAGTCGTGCTTGAGAAGCAGTAGTTTTGTAAATAAAAAAAGTTTGTACATTTTTGAAGGAAGAATAATATAAGATCATTATTCGTGAACAAATAAACGAAGTTTCGATCATGTTATAAACTTGGCTTTTATTTCACTCTCGTGTGCACTTGATTTTATCGCTTGGGTTTCGCCCTTGCCTCCGTTCGTGGCTGTTGTCAAGAGACACCTGGTTATTCTGGTTATCGGTGGGGGTGCTTATTGGCCAGCAGGTAAATCTGTTCTGTTCTATCTCTAACATTCCGCTTTTAAACCTGGATGTAAATTTCCTTTATGGAAGTAGTAGCGACGCTGAGCATTAGATACGATGGAAAGAACAGTCAGTCAGATTAAGACTTCGTTCGAAGTTCAAGAGTGTGTCCGGTCATCAAGACAGTCCTCGTAGGAACAAATGGTTGAGCGAACGACAGAGTGTTCACTAAATCTACTAACTTCTACAAGTATAAACATTCCATTTTGATCGGACGTGCTCTAAGAATAGGCTGTAACTAATTCTGTGGCGAATTCATTTTTACAGATCGTCCGAAAAGCTCGCCGCCTGGCACGCAAATGAACGGAGAGAGCAATATCGGCAAGTTCGGGCGCACGTTAGGAAAGAGGATGGTCGATTGCAGGCTTACGGATGGAGCTTGCCAGGGAAGCCCAGTGCTCCTGTTAGACAGCCTGTTCCTGTACCAGTCTATTGCAGGCCATTACAGGAATCTGAACCCGGCATGAAGGTACGTTACATTCCATACGTTACCACGCGTAGACAGGGAATTGTGGATTCCAATTCCCTTCGCTTTTCTACTGTACAGATATGGTGCGGCGCTGGCGTGAATCTGAGCGGTGGTAAAACGCGGGACGGCGGTTCTATGGTCGGAGGCAGTGTATTCTACGCAGCCGAGGCGCGAGAAGTAGGTACTAATTCGAAGACCGAGTCCGAAGACGCTATCGAACACCTGGACAAGGAGCTCCAGGAGAACAAGAACCAGAGATTGGAGGCGGAGCGTTTGGAAGAGCAGCTCAGCTCGCTGGTCTGGATCTGCACGTCGACTCAGAAGATGTCGAAGGTTACTGTGATAGACGCTAACAATCCAGCCGACATTTTGGATGTTTTTAACGTTTGTCAAGGACATTTACTTTGCATCGCGAGTGTACCTGGAGCCAAGGAGAGTGACTACGCTCAAGCTGTCAGCGAGGACGGGGTTCGGACGGCCAACGGCGTGAACAATAACGATGGCCACGAAGTGAACGCGTGCGCCGATCAGAACAACCAGAAGCCCAAGCAGGAGGGCCAGGTCTCGCCGGAGCAGAATAGAACCGAGTCGGACAGTGGCTCGGAGAAACAGAGCAACGAAAGTTCTGAGAAGTCGGAGGACACCAACAAGAATCCCACCACCGAGCCGCAAAGTTTCGACAGCGTAGATAGCGAAACGGCGAATCTAGGAAAAGTACACTACGTGAGAGCCAGCTCGGAAGTATCATCGGTCCGGGCGAATGCGAAGGAGGGGACGAACGAAGAGAAAGAGATCGACGAGGTTGAAGATGATACTCCAATGGAGAACATGTCTTCGATACAACCGACTATGTGGCTGGGGGCTCAGAACGGTGATGTGTTCGTTCACTCGGCCGTCGCCAAGTGGTCGGTCTGCTTGCATTCTGTTAAATTGAAGGACGCTGCGCTAGCTATAGTGTACGTAATCCTCAGTAGCATCTTAATGCGATCTTAATACTCAACTCGTCACGTACATTTAACGCATCGCCATTATTTGCAGGCACGTGCAAGGTCGAGTCCTCGTCGCTCTTGCCGATGGAACTGTCGCGATATTCAGAAGAGGCGCAGACGGCCAATGGGATCTGTCTCAGTATCACGTGATTACTTTGGGTAGCCCGCAGCATTCGATCAGGTGCATGACTGCTGTTAGCGGCAAAACTGTATGGTGCGGATATAGAAATAAGATTCACGTCATCGATCCAGCTGCAATGACTCTCGAAGTGCGTACAATTCGTTTAATGGGGTGTACCTGTTTGAACCCTCGGAAAATGTGTACATTTTGTGGATTTTTTTACAAGTCAACGGCTTGATGCAGTTTCCCGTTTTTACTATCTTTACATAGTATTATGAACTACCTACTTAAAAAAAAGTTTCGGTTAAAAAAACATTGTTTTTCGGAAATTATGGATAGATATCCGAAAGTCTCCCGATTTTAGACGGCTAAACGGTGGCCCCAAAAACTCGGACTACGTTCTCTTGTGCCTGGACGCCGGGGTGTCGTGATTCTGGTGTCGAATCACGGGGGTGCTCCTGGCCGTCCTTCACAGTCGTCGTCCAACGGGCTCCGAAGGTTCGGGTGAATATGCCGGGACGGAAGGATTCGGTTTGAAACCGAAGGTAGGGGATCGTTGCGGGTTAAAGAGTTGGAACTTACCGTAAGGTTAACAAGTTTATTCTGTCCCGATCTGGGTGACAATGACACTGTGCCTCTCGGGCATGAGCCTCGTGTAAGGTCTGAGCTCGCATTGCTCGTACATCGTTCTTATACTGTAATCGGGGCGAAGCGGGGACCATCGGGGTCTCCGCCTTTGGCCTGCTTTTGGGTGTTTCACCACGTGCTGACGGTTTCGGTGCGTTTCCGAAAACGCTTACGCTGTTGTGCCGGATTTCGGCCGCGCGATTGTATCAATCGGAATGTACGCGGTGTCGACACGTTTAGATGTCGGTTGGGGCACAACAGTTCAACCAATTCACTTCCAACTTTGCATGCAGAATCGTTTTTATTCCCATTCCCCGTTTATTATTTATAAAGAAAAAAGGTGGACTTTTCTCTTTGAAAAATTTAACTTTACCTTTGATCTCTCACCATTTCTTTATTTCTCAAAAATTTCAAAATCGGCCCCGTAGGACGATAGTTATTAACATATTTTATAAGAAAATTTTAGTGTTTTCGATTTCAAACACGACATACAGCTTATTTCAGGGCCACCGTTTAGCCGTCTAAAATCGGGGGACTTTCGGATATGTATCCATAACTTTCGAAAAACAATAGTTTTTTAAATGAAACTTTTTTTAAGTAGTTCATAATACTATGTAGAGATAGTAAAAAAACGGGAAAACTGCATCAAGCCGTTGACTAGTAAAAGAATCCACAAAATGTACACATTTTCCGAGGATTCAAACGAGTATACCCGCTTAAGTCTTCAGTATACTTCGCAATATGATAAACATTATTCTGAATCACGTGTGAAATAAATTTTCAGTGTACAGTAGACGCTCATCCACGTCGGGAGTCACAAGTGAGACAGCTAGCCTGGTTGGGCGAAGGCGTTTGGGTCAGCATTAGACTAGATTCAACGTTGAGACTCTATCATGCTCATACTTACCAGCATCTCCAAGATGTCGACATCGAGCCTTACGTTAGCAAAATGCTGGGCACCGGCAAGCTTGGCTTTTCCTTCGTAAGGATCACCGCGTTACTCATCTCCTCGAATAGGCTGTGGATCGGCACAGGAAACGGGGTGATCATCTCAGTTCCTTTATCCGAAAGTAAGGGAAACAGTGTTGCGCTTATTGCGTCAACTCAATCATAGAAGATGTTCTATAAATGAGACTGTCTATGGTAAACAGGCGCTGGAGGCTCAATGGCAGTGTCCAGAATTCAAGTGGGAAGCGGGAAAACCGAAGCGCCGGGCGTTGGCGTTAGAATTTTTGCATCAGACCGCGGTGTTACGCCTGGGAGTTTTATACCGTATTGTAGTATGGCCCATGCTCAACTTAGCTTCCACGGACACAGGGATGCGGTGAAAATGTTCGTCGCGGTACCTGGTAGGTCGATTCATCGATTTCATGCATCTTTTAAAAACGCTACGAAACTAAGGACGGCTGACAATCTTTTTATGGATTTATTTGCCGAAGGTCATGGCGGCCAGAGCGCAGTGACGGATGGTTCTCAGCCAGCTATGCTTGTCCTTTCCGGTGGAGAGGGATACATAGATTTCAGAGTGGGTAAGTGATTAACGATCCGTTCCATTAATTGCCCGTTTTAAATCTCCCGACAGCACGAGACATTAAACCCATTAGGTACACACAACGTTTCGGTGTTTCCATTGTGAAAGGAATATCGTCAATGTGTAGCGTGGCGTTGAATTCAATGCATTTTGTATAGCTTCTTTAATGCAAAAACAAACAAAAAAAAAAGCAGGGAATACTAGAGTGTTGTTTCATGGGATTATAATGCTTCCAGCAGATGAGGCGGAAGACGATTGTGACGTGGCGACTCATCTAATTGTATGGCAGCTGGTCAGGTATGCCCCCAGAGAGAAGTGAAAAGCGGTTAATGGGTCTTTTGCTCAGTTTACACAAGTGTTTGTACGATTGAATGGATAAATGATCTATGTTAATTGGCCAACGAAACTTATACTAACTGCTGAGAGTATGTCCTGTTGCACGGTGTAATGAAATTCGACTAACAAGTCCGCGAGTAGCTAGATACATCTCTAACCTGATATTAAAAAAAGGATTTACATTCTTGTTTCTCTCTAAAAGCATCGGTACACCAAATGTACAGAGACCTCTGATTACAGTCGTTGCTACATGTTCTAAGAGCTGAGAGACTATCTTGATCTGAAATTGTTTCGCTTCTATACAGCACAAACTTACGTTTCCATAATAATAATCATTAATACAAGGAAAGCTGTGCCTGCACCTCCAACTGTTTCTCAAAGCAACTGTACGCCATTATCTGCTTCCTTCATTCTCTGGGGGTCGGGCATTTCCAGTTGACATGCATCGTACTTGTACAAAGAACGGCTGATAATCGCACATCTTTCTCCTATACCGTGAATCGCGAGACTATGCCGACGTTTCACAGCCGGTTCGTTGTTCATTGCAGGTGATGGAGAGGAAACGGAGGAGAGCATGGAGCGATCTAACAGCGCCTCGGCCGCCAATGCCGACGAACACGGGGAACAAAGTCATCTGATCGTGTGGCAGGTGCAATGTCCCGTGCCAGTGCCAATGAATGGCTAGCCTAGAACTCTTTGAAAGCACGCTGATCCCGGTGTACGGTTCAGCTTGAACTTCTCCACGCGAATCAAGCATCTCGAGTGATTCACGTCTCGCGCCGCCTCGGCGTCGACAATTCGGGCAATTAACATTCGAATCGAATGAATCTTCACTGCGCTGAACTAATGCTCTATCTATTTAACTATACATATATAACAATTGTAGGGAAGAACGCAAACGACTCCACGAATACAGCGGGTAATGTAAATCCCGTAAGTGGGACAATTTCTGAGAGTCGTAGGGAACATTTTCAACGTATTTCTTCGCGGATATCCGCGAACAAGCTTCCTTGGGGCATCCTTGCCGAGTGAGATCGCCAAAGAGACAGGACTCGTTAGACATTCCCCGAGGAGATGTTTCTTCATTTTTTAAATAAAAAGACGTAATTAGAATCTCTTAAAACGCTTGTAATCATTAGCTTCTACTTAAAGCGCGTCCTTTTAACGTACTATCGGCATACCGGTTCGCTCTTACGCGACGATAATGTAATTTACGAAGGGGAATTACTTTAGCGAACGTGCGTACGTCCCTTCGCGTGTCGTTCGGCGTGCAGCGGGTATTTTAATCCTCGGCGTTTTAATGCCGAGAACGGCGATGTTCATTTTCCGACGTGCGCACCGCATTTCCGTGCATAGGAGCTTTTTAAACACCGTCTCGAAGTCGGTGCTGACCGAGGAGCGTTTGGGAAAATAGTGTTACGTTTCCGTCAATCATTGTGATAATCGATTAAGATACGGGGGGCAATGAGTTTCGAAGCTACCGTCACATTTGCCACCTGGCTGCAACGATACACGTGATTTACCACCGAAGGTGGGGAGACCTTCGCGCACCGTCACGCGTGCATCTTGCAGGGATGAGAGGTGCAACCGATTCGGGCAGTATTTAGGCATAATATATTGTACATTGTTTCCGTTAGAGAATATATTATTTTTCAAACCTGAACGGTTTAATTTGCGCCAATATATACATATACATATATAAAAATCTACATATACATACGGGATGTAATATATTTTTTATGTTCTGCTCTCAGCTCTCCGTTAAACGTTTACGTTCGATCGAATGAATTTATGTACATAATCGTGAGATGTTTATAGCGTGTCTTGTAGATTTGTAATTTATGTTCTCGTCGACGATGAGATAGATGTGATTCTACGATATAGCGCACGTACACACCGGGGGTACAATATTAGCCTCTCGTCGACAACCGCAAACTTTCTTTTACCGTCAAACACTTCCCCTGCTACCAAAGAACAACTTATTGTATTCTTTGTACGAATTTATAGCGAACCGATGGTTTGAAGCTACGTCGCCCAGAGCCGTTTAGCAATTCGTCTAGGAAACGATCCTCCTGCCGTCTCGGATTCAAAACGGATGTTAGAAAATGATGAGTGTCGCCGACGCGACCGACGCTCGGGGCTTGCGAAATTTTTGTAAATTCCTATGTTAACACGATGGAAACGATGGAATTCGAGATCTAAGTACGATGTGTAAGGGCTGCGCATTATTGTGTGAGCTCGCTTTTGGTGTCGAGCTCGGAATTGTACCTGGCTCAAACGAAGCTGCAATGGCGTTAATAAAGAAACTTGTGAATCGAGACGACTGGACACTTTTTCGCAACGAGATCAACGCAGCCTCTCCTTTATAGCGCACGCAGTGTACTTTCCACGGTTATTCAGCGGCGGAGTTTTACAATAATCGCTAAACCGAGGTTGATTTTGAAATTCAAGGTGAAACATGTTTGGGCTTACGCACATTGCGAACGGCCGTTTACGTTCAAGAAGTGTTGCTGTCGATTAGTTGGTTATTATCTATGCTTTCTAATACCAGAAACAGAAGTTACATAATAAACAAATCGTAGAAAGTAAGTGGAGCCGCCGGTTCGCGCATAGTGTATTACAGGCTTGGGAATTAAGCGAACGCAGCGGCCGATTTTCAGAGGCAACGCCTCCTTTCTCCCGCTGTGCTACCACGTGAACCGCGTGTGGCGTATTAAGGCTTAGAACATATATACATGGAGAGTCTCATTGAGAGCTTGAAACTGTCGCCAACATGTGAAAGAAAGAAGTATAGATGCCGTGCGACGCATGCGTACTACTCCGCCCATCACAAGCCGTCCACCACGACTTCTTTCCTCCCGATCGACTGGCTCGACCCCCTCGTCTATGTTGAGATTTTGTGCTCCGTCCATTTAATTCTTAGGTTAATGGTATAGATTCACAATCGACCGTAATGCCGCATGCGCCGATATGGTGCGAGAGAGAAAGACGGGCGATTGAGAGCTTGAGACTCTATACTTCTCTCTGTCGCACCAGTTCGCACATGTCTTTCTGTCTCGCGTGAGGTTGGCGATAGTTTCGAGTCAGTCAACATAAGGCAATGAGACCTCCAGTAGTATATGCTCAAAGCCGCGGGGCCAAGACGCGCGGCGGGAGAAAAGAGGTGTTGTCCTAGACATTGCCTTATGTCTCCTGTCCTCGAAACTGTCGCCAACATCATGCGAGAGAGAAAGACATGTGCGAGCTGGTGCGAGTGAGAGGTGTACACCGGCGTATGCGCATTGCGAGCGATTGGGAGTCCCTTGTTCTACCTCTCTCGCTCGCACCATCGAGAAAGTATCTCTTTCTCTCTCCCATAATGTTGGCGACACTTTCAATATATGCTCTAAGGCGTTGCCTCTGAAAATCGTCCGCTGCGTTCACTTAATTCGCAAGCCTGCAGTGTATTAGATAACAAAGTGTGGATTGGCAGAAATGGTCCTGCTCGCTTTCTATCCAATTAGTTGGCACTGGTTTAATTAATGGTACTGATAAAAACTGCTACTCAAGAATAGCATTCATTGCCATTGTTTTCCACGTTTCTAACTCGTCGAATTCAACTAAAATTCTAAGTCTGTCTGTCCCCCCCACAACCATCAGTTTTGAGCATCGACCAGAATCACGAAGTTGCGTTTGTCTGAGGTGTGTGGAGGAACAAGGGGATACTTCTTTCAACAAGAATAGAGTTCTTTGTACGCTGTCCCATGAATAAAACAGTATTTTCCAAATCTAATCGAGCAAGAAGCTAAAGATTCACTTTGACGATCAGAGATAGGAAAGAACATGCTCCAGTCTGGAACCAACTTCTTTTTGGGAAGGAAATTCTTTAAGGAACCCGTGAAAAGCAAGGCGAAGATAAATGTTAGATAAACGTGCTTCGTTAATTTGTAATCATTCTCTCTTCACTGGATGTCGATTGAATCCCGAGTAGTTGTAATCTCTGTGCAACTAGAGCATCCACGAAATTTGGCACGAGTCGTCCGTTAAGTAATCGGAATTAATCCAAGATTCCCGGCGGTATACTCCACTTCCCTGCCCTCAGTTGCTCGAAGTTATCGATGCCTCGGATTGCTTGCCGAATGATGGCCACAATCAGGCATTCATACTGGCCGCAAATTGGAGGATGGCTTGCCAACTTCATTCGCTTGGCTGTCCGAGACGCAGCCACCGGTCTGAAACTTTACATGCTTGAAGTGCAGTAATAAATAGTTGAGCAAGTCCTGCTCGGTCTTCGGCGACGCTGGACACACAGTTGGATTAGGTTAACGAACAAACAGTCCTCTTTGTGAGAACGCTGCCAGAATCTATGTTCAAAGGTGCGCGAGAATGGGAATCCACATTTATCGCGTAATCGTACCCGAGTATTGCATTAAAGATAAACAATTGCGTGACCCCGATACGCGCAACCGCATCTCACGTTATGTTTTTTGAAAATGATCGTTATCAGTTTATAGTAGGTCACTCTCCGCAAGCTTGTAGTCGTACTTCGATAAGAGAATAACTTTTTCGTATAGCTTCTCAAAATAATTAGAGGATCATTTGTTTGGCGAAGTTGAACTCAGTGTCGAGGGCGAGGACCATATCAACTGTACTTTAAATAGAAGGGTTCGTTCCGACAATAGAGATTGATTCTTCCTTTTATCGATTCATTCTTGCTCGAGCAGTATTAGCTGAGATTCGCGAAACTGCATTACAAGGTAATTGATCGTATCGCGTGCCTGATCGATTAGACACGCGAATGCCTAATCAGATACCATATCGCAGTGGGGCATCTGGGTACTGTCCTGAGTAAACACCACACTGAAAGACACTGTACGGTTTCGTTTCATATTCGCGTTAGACGTGCTTGTTGCTTCTATCGAAGTTCTGCAAGTCTTGTTCGCGTGACTCATTGCTTTGAATTTTGCGTAATCTCGTTTCGTGAAATGGATTGCTTAAAACAATTAAGGGGGTCTGAGGAAACGATCAGGTTCTGGATAGAAAACTACATATGTGGGATTAATATTTGTACTGGGTGTATTTACAGAAACCAAGAGAAAATATGATACATAAAAAGGTGTAGGATTAGAAGGAACTGAAACTATTCGTACTAATTCTACTCGAATACATCTCGACACGACCGAGGCAACACATTTGCTTGTCAAAACCACTCTGCCCATTCCGCTCGTGACTCGTCCTCCCGGAAAGCTTCCCTCCAAAAAGGACGCTTTCGCCTCCACCAAGAACGCTTTCCCTGCTCGTTCTTATGGTCAAATATGATCATAAAAAAGAGCCCTCGAACTTCGAGTGCCTCACTGGGCCTCGTGCGCGGCCCTGTGTTATTTAACATTTCATTTACATAACACGGATGTTTTTGAAAATATGTGATGCTCTGATTATTTTCAGCAACGTAATTACTTCGACGATAACGCGGAGAGACGAGAACCGATCAAGCAAATGGAATCGATCCGAACCTTTCGTCGAAGTACGCGGATACTTCGATAAAGATTGCCCAAACCTGCATCATCCCGTGGAGAAGTATCGAACACGTGGACAGATTTATCGTTCGACTGCTACCCAAGTAGGTAGTTGTTATTGCTAAGCGAAGAAAAACGATCGGCAAGCCTCTTTCACGCCGCGAACGATGCAAATTATATAAAGTCCCTGAGTAGTTTAGAAATCCAGCCGCGCTTCGGCTTATTTCATCGTCCAACTCGCTGAACATGAGTTTTCCTTTTTTTTTTATCGCAACAGACATTTTCTCTATTTTGCGTAACCGCGTTTAGGTAGTTTTTCATCGAACTTTAAGCAACCGCGTTGCAGTAATACGAAGCGAGACCCTTGATTTTCTAAATGCGGTTGGAGTTTCTATCGACTACTCCGTCGCAGAATCTACAAATGGAAATTTTGTTTGCTTTGCATCGAACCGTCGAAGTATGTACCAATGTCTCATCTACCCATAGTAGGTAGATAAAACTTCAGCAATGCTTAAAGAATGCACTGCACCCTGCGTTCTCTCTTCCACGAAACCCCGAAAACACCATTTCCCTCACAAACCTCTAAACAATTCCCAAGCCCATCGCAGAAATTTTACATCCAAATCCACGTATCGGTCGCAACAAATCCATTCCTCTATATATTCCATAAAAACCATGCTGCGCCTCTATTCTTGGAAAGGTCACTGGCCTTAGCTGTCTATTAGCCGCCCACTTGAACGCCAACGAAATCAAACATTCTAACTAATCCTCGGAAACTCCGTCCACATCAGGCTCCAGAAATATTTGTTCTTACCATTCTACCTAATATTTCCTACCCCTGCAGCAATAGACTCGCGCAACAGAGTCAGCAAAGCGTAATCACGAACACCCAACGAAATACAGTTAGCGGGCCGCTGGCTTGAATAGCCCCCAATAGTGTTTCTTGAAACACGTGCGCCAAGTTTGCGCAAACTTTCGGGTACACCCAATTTTCGAGTCTTTCAGCCCCGTTGGCGGGAGGATCGTGTGAGCGGTGCGTGATCCAGAGGTACCAGCTACAGGAAGCTCCATCGGTGGAGGCCGCTAGAGCAACTGGCAGCCGGCGAGTCGTGCCGAAGAATGTCGAAGCGAGGCTCGGGCCTTGCTGTGGCTCTTCGTGTGATCTCATTGGGCCGAGCACAGGCACGCAACGCCACTTTGACGCGCGTTTACCACACACCAACCAGGCAGGATGATAAAAGTCCGTTGTCATTGCGACTGATCAGTTGCTGTTCACAACGTGGCACGCGAACGAGCGCGTTCCCCGGTAGAAATCTTCTGGCCACGCTGGCTCCCAATCGGCTCCCATTCAGAAGGTACTGCTGTAAAAGAGACTCCGAAGACGACGACGAGATGTCTGCCGCGAAGAGGGACTCTGCCTCCAATCAGCTCAATCAGTATAGAAGCACGCTCAAGGTACACCAACAACGCACGATCAAATTTCTTGTATGCCTGTCTCTTCTTGCGTTTCGGTGGCTGACTTCTTTAGACGAGTACGTTTATTTTGGTCCGACTAGGTGTAGGTATGATGCCGTTAGGATTATGGAGTGATACATAGAGCGGACATACAGGTTTCACTTGACCAGACTTTCATTCATTCCTGCATCCTCGAGTTTGTCATGATGATACGTTATCTATCATTGGATTATCGTTGCATTCCTCTGTAGCCTTTGAAATGTACGGTTGATGGGAGTTTCTTACAGGAAATTCATTATTCTTCGCAGTCTTTAAGATTGTCATTTTACTCGGATTGCAAGAGTCTCTGTTTTTAATATGCATCGGTTTGAGATTGATTATGGAGTGAAGAATATTTAATGTTGTCACTGAGACTGATGGTGAGTTTGCAGAAGTTATGAGAAGCGTATTTCTCCCGATTCTGAGTCGAGTAGAAAATGCCACCTTAGTATTAATTAATGAAAATATAAATTGAGGTCTGCGGTTGCCTGATAATATTTAAACGTACACGTAGGTCAAGCGGTTCACGAAATACGCGTTATTTTCCATGGTGTGGCGATGCAAACGAAGCTAATAATAGCAGATCTGAATGGTTAATGATTTTCCCCTTGTTAATATTAGCCGTGGACTGCGTGCCGCTATAATATTTCGCAGTATATCCTATCATTTTAATTCGCGCGTATTTTGCAATGTAGAATGACTGATCGCGTGGGAGGAATTATGAAAGCGATAGATATGGTTTGTCCGATGATAGCAGCTTGGGAGAAAGTAAAAGATTCTGGATAATATAGCACACCACTCTGTTGTGAAAAAGAGTGGAGTATTTGTACGATTGAAATGTTCGAGTCGAACTTCTCGAAGTGTCGGATGATAAGACAACGTTATGCCGCGAACTGCGTGATAGTTTGAACAACTTTCATAACCGATGAAGTATCTTGTTTGTACTGTGTGAAAGACAACGTGATAGTGCGTTTCATAAATAGTTGCCCTATTGAAGTATTTTTATTAATCAGGCTATTTTTAATAATCAGGTGCTTACTAATGAGAAGTCGAAGATTTCGTTATTATGTACACGATGCACGGGGGCGGATTAAGTTCTTTAGAGGCCCTAAGCAATTGAAATATTTTAAGTGCCCCCTTATACAGGGTGATCACTTTAACGCAATGTACGATTTCTCAGGCATTTCCGATAATTTGACTAAAAAGGGTTTCTCACAAAAGTTTAGATTTTAAAATTCGGAACAATTCTATGGCGGCCCCCCTTTCCCCTGATGCCGCAAGCACGTGCTCGTTTTGCTTATTGCTTAATCCAGCACTGACGGTACAACGGCGAGAAATGAATTCTATCGTCCACAGTCGCTCTTTTCTTTCGTTTTGTAACGCGTGTGAGAAATACACTTTGGTGAAAGGACAACATAGATAGAAGACTTACATTCAAAGCTAAAACGGAATACTGATAATAGTCCCGTTCCGAAATGGGCTAAAAGGGCACCATTAAGGATCTATGACTTAAAAGCCGATCATAAAAGAATATTTGAGGAAGAGTCGCTGCTGCCATCCGCAATAGTTCTCACTGTGTCAGATTTTGGCGGCATGGCACAAGCTTTTATAAATATTTGTACAACTCCGAGTGTCACGGACTTAAATGGGAACTGTGAAACATTCGTAGCAGGTGTTCGAAAAATCAAACACTATATCCAAACAGTCCGAATGAATTTGTTTTCACAGAGATTGGGAACCGTATCGTTGTATAATTGAATTTCTACGAGACCTGGCAGCAAAAGGGGAAAGCGGGAAAGAGCGCATCTGCAGACGATACCACGTAAATCTACATAGAAAGATTTATCCTCGGTTAGTGGTCACGAGATCGATGAACAGCGTAAATGGGAGATATCGGAGCAAGCAGTAATTTCACGTACTTGCAGAATTGAAAAGATATGACGCGTGTAACCAGTGGCGGATTTAAGGGGTCATATACTTTTCTCGGCGCTAAAACGTGGCCAATGTTTGGGAGTAATTCAGAGATAAACTATTAGTCCGATTGGTTTAATTCTTTTTGTGTTTTATAGGTATACGTTTATAGATTATAAAACAGGTATGAGAATTCCAAAATTTTTAAAAACGTGGCGTCCGCGGGCAGTAGCGTAGAACATGTTTTCTGGCGCCGCCCAAAACGTTGGGCATGATTCAGCCCGTACGAGTGGTCCGAAATAAAAATCACCGATTTTTTAACAATCTGTGGGATCATAGTTATCGTGTGACGTCGCCATTTTTTCGAAAAAAAAATTGCGGAAATGGTACCACTTTGAAGAAAAGGGTCCTGATTTTCGCTATAAAACTCAAGCATTTTTGCTTGTTATTAAAAAATGGTTCAATTCAATTGAAAAAGCTCGACGCCACACGATAACGAATCTTATGTAGAATATGTGTGTAAATGATGAAGTTAATCGGATGAACGGTGAGGCAGTTATCATGCCCACCGTTTTGAAAAATGCTGTTTCGAGAAAAATCCACATTTTTAAAAAATTTCCAATTCTCATACCTGAAGTACATAACTATAGGTATATAAACATATGCCTGTAAAACACAAAAAGAATTAAACGAATAGGATTAATAGTTTATCCTTGAACCACTTGCAAACATTGACTACGTTTCAGCGCTGAGAAACGTATATGACCCCTTAACGCGCGGCCGATGAGCAGTTAGTTGCCCAGGATGGGCCCTGGAGCCATCTTCCAAAAAAATTATGATTTTATCCAAGCACTATATTTTTCTTTATTCCCATAATTTTCCATACCACACGCGCGTAAATTGATTTGTGATTCTGTTATGTATACAAGATGTCCCAGAACGTTTGCCACCTGGGCCTTTTTACTTAAATCCGTCACTGCGTGTATCGAAAAATCTGCGAAACATCGCGGCCTTTGACCGCGCGAAAGGTTAAACAGATATAACTTTGTTTTCTACAGATAACGACAGAAATCGATATCGACGTATATGTTTTATCTGTGCCTCCCGCATCTGAATTTTTCGCTAGATAATGATGGAGATCGATAATCTATTGATTCACTGTGTTGATATTTGTCAGCTTTTACCGAATCTGTGCGCGGCACATTCCAAGATGTCTGCACAAGCTTTGCGACAGAACTCCGTCAGACGGTATCCTCGAAGTGCTGACATCGTGGAAGAAGCGCGAAAACTTTCGTCACTGTGGAAATTTCGTTCTCGGTAATTTACAGGTGACTAAGTTCATGCGATCTTCCTGTTGCAAAATCGGTTAACGACGAACGAAATGGCCACTGAGATGCTTTTGAAATCCTTTTCTCGTCCCCCGAGGAAGTTATTTGCTTCTGAAGTCACGGAGCAGCGTGGCTGACCGGAAAGGTAATTTTGAAACAATACTGCTCACGAGGCTGTTAGTTACATAAATTCCCATGCGATTTGCGACGCCTCGTACTAGAAGCTTCAAGAAGCCACGCGAAGTGCTGCATGGGAGCGAGGGAAGGTGCAAGTCGTTATAGCCTTCGATTGCTTGGTGGGAGTTAATCGTAAATCGATTCCGGAGGTGTTGGTTCTCAATTGATCATTTTCTAATGTTTTTAAACCTTCTTTACCGCATATATACTTATTTAATGACTCCGGGCCTGTTCCTGCAGCATTAATATTAACGATGTCATAAGTCGATAACTAAAGGAGCTTTTGTTGCGCTTATACGAGTCGTTAAACGATGTGGACACGGTCACGTACTAATTTCCATGCGAAGCATTCAATTCTATGACTTTGCAAAAGATAACTTCATGGAATCTTTTCATAGTCTAGAATGTGGAACGTTAGATCGTTGTAAAATGATAGAACATCCAAGGGCGGATTTGGAGATTTGGCGCCTCTAGGCTGACAACCCTTTCCCGCACTTTCCGCGAAATATCAAATATTTTAATTTAAAAGACTCGAGACAATATCAAAATTAATTCGATTTGGCAACTCACATAAGAGTTATAGCTAATTCGCTGTATGAAAAAGAAGTGAATTGTTTTTGAAGTTGCCTCAAGCCTCTGTGTTTAAGCCTTTCCCAATTTCTTTCGCTGAAAATTTGTCGCTCCCCAAAATGTGCCGCTCTAGTCTTGAACTTACTTAGCTTAGTGGGAGCATCTATTTTACTTCGCCCCTCTTATTTGCCGAGCCGTAAACACGTTTGAAAACGTCCGTTTACGTTCAATCATTTGTTTCCATCCGAGGAAAAGGAGCACCTGATTTACGATGGCCATTTAAGTAGTTTTCCTTTCATCGCGACTATGTCACCTAGTTGAACCGCGTATCTATGTGTTGATTAGAGCGATCGAGCGTTTGGAATTTTCCTTATCCTCGAGCATGTCATTTTTATCTGTGAACTGGCGCGATGATGGACTCGTGCCACCGATGCATTTCGCGGAATTGTAAAAATTACGTCGCAGTCAGCCCACGTGTGCTGTAAAAGCTCTAAAACTAAACGATAGATTAGATGGAGAATTATTTTAAGGCTCTTGAAGGATTCTCTAAACTCTTAAACCTTTTCGTTTTTATACTTTCCTTGCTAACGCTGTAGTTTCAACGATCGAATGCTTGTAAGCGTTCGAAACAGACACAAAGCGAATATGCAGTTAAAGTTCGACATAGGATAGAGATTGCGTTAGTCCATGTATTAATTCGGCGTTCATCGAGTGGGACTTGGTTCGAATCACTGACCGAATCGCGACACACTGGTGCGATGATCATTACGATACCGTCGCAGGCATTACATTTTCCGCGATGCAAAATATTCCATAATCGTATCCCATAATTACAGCTAACATTGACTAATCCGTTGTTGCGGAATTCAGTGGAATGGGTAGGTATATAGGTGGGCGGTGAAACTCATGGTGCATCAGAATAGTTTCGCTGGACACCGAGTTAGCTGGATCCTATTCAGCGTAGAATGGTGAGACGGCTCAACCGAAATTCAGCCACGCTTGCCTGCGCTAGTTTTCACAAAATGTTCTTCCATTCAGTCTGAATCAATCTCCAGCTTTTCGCCCGTATATCAACTCGCCAGAAACATCAACCGCAATTTTTCAGCGAATTCTATGTTACGAAATTTTCAATAGCTACAGTCTCTTGCGAATTGGAACCTCGTTTGCATTGAATATTGGTCAATACGTAAATGCAGAGTGGGTCGAAGGTAACGCGCGACGTTCGTGAGAGTAGTTCACGCGATTCTCTTAGGAATTACACTATCCGGAGATAACTATTGCAACGTTTGCGAGATATTAAATGGTAGGAGGATCGCGCACCGTCACTATTCTGAATAGGCCTCGTTTAGCTTGTGACTGCAACTATTTTCCTGCGAAATACTTATTCGCGTAGATTATCCAGTCATTTTCGTCACGCATTCCTAGCTAGCAATTACCTGTGGTGATCATACATTGCAGACGACTGCACAATCGAAATGTTAGATTTAAGGACGACCAGGATGAAAGTTAGATCGATGAAGGATCCCTTCTGAATGTCTGAATACTCATCGTCAGAATAGTCTATTAATAATTCATGATAAGGAGGTTCTGTAAACCGCGGATAGTCTATTAATAATTCTGTTTGCAGGGTGACCCTAACGTGCTGTTAACTGGCAATGGAGCACCGATCGCCCAAAAGAAGGCAAGCTTAACGGTGGGTCCGCATGGACCCATCTTGCTGCAGGATTTCGTCTACCTGGACGAAATGTCGCATTTCGCCAGGGAACGGATTCCAGAGCGCGTGGTGCACGCGAAAGGAGCTGGTACGTTCATTCGTCATGTTCTAACCGTATTAGGGTCTGTTTAGTTTACTGTATCACAGAGCGAAAAACATTTCTCGATCATTTAGCAGGGATTTTCCAGGGAAGTCTCTGTACAGCCGTATTGATTTTAATGATTCATGTAACTTTATGTAAATACAAATTTATGTAAAACAAGAGATCGTGTATAGCTTGTTCTTGTCAAACGCCAGATAAGTCATACACCTGCAGAATATTGTTGTGTCAAGTACTCGCAAATTTAAAGTGATAAAATGCTAAATGTGGAAACTCTGAAATAAGACTGTTTAAATGTAGAAGCAATTGGCAAACAACATAGCCGCAAGGTCTCTAAGCATTACACTTGCTCTTTTGCATGGTTGCAGGTGCTTTCGGTTATTTCGAAGTTACCCACGACATTACGAAATTTACCAAGGCGAAGGTCTTCTCCTCCATCGGGAAACGAACGCCCATCGCTGTGAGATTCTCGACCGTGGGTGGCGAGTCGGGCTCGGCGGACACGGTCAGGTAATTGCATCTGATTTCACAAACCCACACGCATTATTTTAACCGCGGCTTCGAAGGACAATTGATTTTCTTCCTACTGTGATTGATTATTTCTGTGGAATATTCACACGAAAGCTGGTGCCATATTTTACACGAAGCAATCACGTCGAGTGATAGCTCGAACCACTTTCTGAGTGACGAGACTAAGAAAACCGACAAGTTATAAGCGTAAACCATAAAACAATTGTATTCCTAAGGACTAACATTAGCGGCATGTACGGGTAATATTATTCAAACGGCCATAAATCAACGAAGACGCGAATGACACCGATGACCGCTGCTCCCCTTTCTGGTTTGCGTTTCAATATTACGACAGTAAAATAAAACTAAATACCGTGTCCGCTGTCCCTCGCGCGTCCAGTAATTGAACGGTATACGAGGATTCGTGACAGATAGACTGCTGTTGGAAATGACACTGTTCTATGTCTATAAGTCTAGTTCGATAAGTTTGAGGGACACCTGATTCGCATCCACGCGTTGAATATTTATATGGCGCGTAGCGTGCAACGTGAAAGTGTTACAAATAATTCTTCCGACGTTAGTCGGAATTATTACCGAGTATTAAGTGCTGTAATATTTCACTGCGAGGTCGTCAAAAGGAAATGCACTTTATATGGTCGATATGAAATTCAAATAATAGTAAAATGTAACGGAGATGTATCAATGTGAAAACTGAATAATCTGGATTGAGAGATTCATAAAGGTTACTTTTAGTTTACTCTTCAGAATAGATATCTATACCGTTG
The DNA here is from genome assembly GCA_929108735.1 of Andrena dorsata. Classification (NCBI taxonomy): domain Eukaryota; kingdom Metazoa; phylum Arthropoda; class Insecta; order Hymenoptera; family Andrenidae; genus Andrena; species Andrena dorsata. Next base: position 74,639,273 of record OV815488.1, on the reverse strand, counting down.
TAGACTCTAACGAATGAAAGAGCACAGTGAGTTGAAGACGGAGTAGTAATATAATTGGAATGTTTAAAAGATTTAAACCACGCGGAAAGTTTCTCGACGCTGCATCGTCCTCGTCACAAATCTAGGCAACTTTCTATGCTGGGCCATGTTTCCTCTCCAAGAAGCTATGGCGTTGTCTAAGAAGCCATAAAATGTAGGACACTTGTACGGTAAATCGAAAAATGTCACGGTTCAAGCCATGAATAATTTGATTAAACGACTCGTTTCTGTTATATTCCACTAAATGATTCCATGCGCGTCTATTGCCTACAGCTGTTACCACTTAAGGGGGTATACCCGTTTGAACCATCGGAAAATGTATACATTTTGTGGATTTTTTACAAGTCAACGGTTTGATGCACATTTCCCGTTCTTTTACTATCTTTACATAGTATTATGAACTACTAAAAAAAATGTTTCGGTTAAAAAACTATTGTATTTGGGAAGTTGTGCATACACATCCGAAAATCTTTCGATTTTAGACGGCTAAACGGTGGCCCTGAAAACACCTGTATGTCGTGTCTGAAATCAAAATCCATAAAATTTTCTTATAAAGTATGTCAGTAGCTATCGTCCAACGAAGCCGATTTTGAAAATTTTGAAAAATAAAGAAATGGTGAGAGATCAAAGGTCAAGTTAAATTTTTCTAAGAGAAAAATCCACCTTTTTTCTTTATAAATAATAAACGGGGAATCGGAATAAAAAAAGCCTTCGTTGGACGATGTGGAATCTTATTATGATTCTACATGCAAAATTGGAAGTGAATTGGTTGAACGTAGCGCGAGTTTTTAGGGCCACCGTTTAGCCGTCTAAAATCAAAAGACTTTCGGATGTGTATGCATAACTTCCCAAAAACAATAGGTTTTTAACTGAAACTTTTTTTGAGATGTTCATAATACTATGTAAAGATAGTAAAAAAAAACGAGAAATCTGCATCAAACCGTTGACTTGTAAAAAATCCACAAAATGTATACATTTTCCGAGGGTTCAAACGGGTATACCCCCTTAAGCGACCAACGACAATGTTTGAGTAAAGTATGGATCATTGTATTTTTTTAAGTATCTAGTTTCTTAATCAAATTAGTTTTAGAGTGATATTTGACTATATACACAAAAGTTATGCTGAAAATTATATTGGACCTGATGCCCCCTTTATTGACCAACTTGTACCATTTTCGATTTTTTGCTACAATAATGAAAGAAAATGAATATTTTCTTTTTATTTTATAATTCTGTATGTATTTCTAGTTAATTTGAGTAAGTTAGTGCATGGATTCATGTATTTTTATTGTAAAATTTGCGAGTTTAATGATATCTGTAGTATAACCTCACGTTATTAGAATCTGTCAACTTTCGTGTCAATGACCAACTCCTAATTTACATGTAAATTTACTTAAAGATGAAACAATAAATTACATAGGCTTTAATTATAATTTCTGAACTTTCTGGTTGATATTTCGCTTTCTGTATTGCAATAAAGAATAATAAATGAATAATTGGTCACTAATGGGGACATTTACCTTACCTCGAAACTCTCCAAAGGTCGCGTACAATTTGTGAAAGCTTAGTGCTTAGCATTGAGCTGATAATTGCAAAAGAGGAACTAAAGGTCCCCGCGCTTCTGGTGATATACACTCAAAGGGAATAGAAATACCAAGATCGTCGCTGCTTCTATTCGAATTATGTATTTACACTTCTTAATACCAAGTAAAAGGCGCGAAGAATAAATCCACGGATCACGCGCAGAAACTTCTTTCTCAAAATTTACCGGCACAAAGTTTTCCAACGAATCACGCGATCGCACAGTTTTTGTGTCGCGTTGCTTTTATATTGGCTGACTCGATTTGTTGTTTCGCCGTCACGCAATTGAATCGCGAGTGTTCACTTGTGGAAAATGGACCGTTTATCGCCTGTGGGCAGCAGCGTTTCGATCCATGCTGAATCGGCGCACATACTGGCCGCGGTTGTCCCCCTCCAAATGGTAATTCGTTGCTTCATTTTATTCACAGGGATCCGCGCGGTTTCGCGGTCAAGTTCTACACAGAGGAGGGTATCTGGGACTTGGTTGGCAACAACACGCCGATCTTCTTCATCAAGGACCCCCTGTTCTTCCCTAGTTTCATCCACACACAGAAGAGAAACCCTGCCACGCACCTGAAGGTTCATTTCTAATTATTCTTACCTCCTACTCGGGTGAAATGTACCTGCCTCTAGTAACCACGCGTCTCTCGAGGGAAACTGTTGAAAATTTCTGGAAAATGCTTCAAGGATTTAAAGAGCACGCTACCTTACTCTGCTACTCCCTAATTCAATCTCCATGCGTGTATGCAATTCAGGTGCCACCTGCATTCCCAGCGACACGTTCCAGTCATGCGCCAAAAAAGGAGGAACGGAGCTTGGAAACTTGCAATCCCGAGTCCCCAACACTTTTATGTTACGTCTTTGGTTACGACTTGCCCCTCGAAAGACGCATAATTGCACGTTTGCGCGGCCGTTACGGGAGCAAGCCAATTATCGTTTCTGCTGAACACTGTACCGGTGTTTCCTAATTATCGCGCGCGCGGCCCTAAACGGCCTGTTAATTGAATTGTCTTGCACAGGACGCCGACATGTTCTGGGACTTCATCTCTCTAAGACCGGAGACTACGCACCAGGTGATGTTCCTGTTTGGGGATCGCGGCCTTCCGGACGGTCATCGTCACATGAACGGTTATGGCTCCCACACTTTCAAGCTCATAAACGCCCGCAACGAGATGGTCTACTGTAAATTTCACTACAAGGTGCGACTCCTATTCCACGGCTGGATCAATGTTGCAGAGAGGTGTAGACTGCGGAGGAATTAGAAACAGTTAATGAAACGTCGGGGATGAAGGAACCGCGCAATATTTAGTACAGTAAAACGATTATTCCATTGGTAAAATACTGTACGACTGTCAATCAACCCCGCGGTATTTGTTACGCACGTGACATTTCAAAATCCTCGGAATTATAAAGACTGAATTCTGGGTAGCTTCTTCTCGACACGTTTCTCTCCTAGTAGCTGAATTATTTCTCCGTTCTTTGTCAATGATTGAACGAGTTAATACTAGTATTGTAGTGAACTAAATTTCGCGTGAAACTGAGCGCCAACCAAAGCTGGCGATAAATATGCATGAAGTTAACGATATCAAATATTCGTGCGTTTATTTAATAATAGGGAGAATTTTATTATTAATAGACAATGCGGCATACGAAGCTTCGTAGCGGATGCAAAGGGAGATAAAGCATGATTAATAATACAAATACAGAGTGACGTCAATCGGGATCGATGGACAGAGCGTTTAAAAATGTAGGTCGAGCCTGGGGAAAAATTAATCTGGCAAATAGTGCTGGAAACGATAGAAATTCTGGTTGTAATCCCATAATCGTTTCCACTTAGCTGATAACGTTGCGGGATGAAAAATCGCAGGAAACAATGAGACCTTTTGGGATTTCAGAATTAATTTATGACGTTATAAGCTTTATGCGCACGTTAGTTTCGGCTGGCTGATAAACGATAGAGAAAATACATCGCGCTGCCAGCGATGAGAATTCTCTTGCAGTGCTTATCGCTCAGCCAATTTCATAATATTATTTCATACAGACCGACCAAGGAATCAGGAACCTTTTAGCGGAGAAGGCGGCAGAGCTGAGCGCTTCTGATCCCGATTACTCTACCAGGGACCTCTACAACGCAATCGCCACCCAACGTTACCCGACCTGGACGTTCTCCATTCAAGTTATGACTCCGAGCCAGGCAAAGACCTTCAAATGGAATCCGTTCGACTTGACCAAGGTAACGGCGATCACCGATTTCTGTTACATCACGTTCGGCAAGCAGAGCTATCGTCCGGAATGATTGTATTTAAATTTTATGCGCATAACACAACGAACAAGTTCAACGGGTTGCAAGCCGCGCTGTATTGCAGAACGGTGGTTAAATAAATAATTAATGAGTTTCGATTATGAGCAGAATCGTCACGCTTTCACGTAATAGTGTCCAGCTATTAGCTGACTGCGTGAGCGCGAGAACTTGTTGTGTCTCACTGATTAACATGTATTTTCTATGCGAAGCTTGTACGAGTTTTTGTGTATTTATCTTGAGTGTTAATTAAGGTAACCGCTTAAAGTACCGATTAAACGCGTGACTCGTTCCAAATCGAACAGGTATGGCCGCACAAGGATTTCCCGCTCATCCCTGTTGGTAAGCTGGTGTTGGACCGAAATCCTGAAAATTACTTCGCTGACGTGGAGCAAATAGCCTTCGATCCGGCTCACATGCCATCCGGTATTGAACCGAGCCCTGACAAAATGCTACAGGGCCGGCTATTCGCTTACGGCGACACCCACAGGCATCGCCTTGGCCCGAATCACCTTCAGCTACCAGTCAACTGTCCGTACAAGGTAATTCCTCTCCACCTTTCTTACCCACCATACCCTCCCTGCCGGAGCACCTTAAGGCTTTCAGTGAAATTTTCAAACTTGCTCCCCTGCATTTCACCTTCTATCACCCTGCTCCGCCCGTTGTCTTCGAACGACAACTTCCTTGTCTCTTAAACAGAACCAGTAAGAAAATAGGAATGCCTCCACCCGCATTACTTCGAAAATTTGTCTGCCCCCTAACTATCTCCCAACTAAACTCTACCCTGCCACCTTTCAGGCAATCTCCGCGATGAACTACCAACGAGACGGCCTGATGACGCTGTACAATCAAGGCGGAGCGCCGAACTACTACCCCAACAGTTTCTGCGGGCCCAGGGAGTGCCCAGCCGTTCGTTCGCCGAGCTTCCACGTGAGCGGCGACGTGGACCGCTACGAACCCGTGAACGAGGACGATTTTGGCCAGGCCACCACCTTCTGGAGGGACGTGCTCGACGCCGACGCGAAAACGCGGCTGGTGAACAACATTGTCGGGCACCTTCGCAACGCGTCTACGTTCATCATCGAAAGGGCGGTGAAGAACTTCTCCGAGGTGGACATCGACCTCGGAAGCAGGCTAACCGACGGCCTGCGCAAAGCTGGCGTTAGGATCAACGTGTTCGGCAAGACTGCCAGTTTGTGAAGCACCATTCGTTTATATTGTAATTAATACAGTCTCACTTAAGATTAGATACGCGCACCGTGCAAGTTGTTAATACTTTACAGGAATAAAGGATATTATTACTTTCGTTAGAGATCGCTGTTGAACGTCGCCCACCTTTTACGTTATTCTTCCCGTTCTCTTTCGCTTCTTTTGGCTCTTCTGATTGGAAAGAGTAATGGGTTTCTGCACAAGTTACGGTAACTCTTTTAAGATAACGGCGCTGCGAGGGGCACGAGTTAATAGGAAGCGAAAATTGTTTGCAAGACACCTGCCAGTTGTATCGTAGTTCGAGCAGTCGTAATTAGAACTGTAATTATTCTGGCTGAAGAGGAGCAACGCTTCGAACCCCCGCGCTCTATGATTTACTGTCGCGCACCGTTTAACAGTTACAAATGAGTACAGTTTCTCAAATGTTAGATACGGCGGAAGTTCCACGGAGCGCTCGTAGATAAACTATATAGTTGTATAAACTATATAAATTATATAAACTGTATAAACTGCGTATATTTAAAGCAGACGTGAAATCGCAGCATTGGGAACTTCATCCTAGAAGATAATGCCTGGAACATTATTATATTTCCTTTGAATAATCACTTTTGCAATTGACGTGTAGATAATATAGAGTTTATTCGCGCATGTTCAATTAATTTCATGAATATTCTCGCTCATATACTGACCTAATTCCAATAATACGATCTTTTGACGTTATTAAGTTTCAACATCATTGCTCCAGCTCTGAATGCACAGAGACGAAATGAGAATTCCTGATGAAACGATACGCGATCATATTCGGGCAACAACGCGGTAATTAGTAGAAAATATTCGCTGAAATAGTTTCTCGATTGTCATTAATTATTGTGATATTTGAAATGGCAGCTATCATAACCATGAGCGCATCGTGAATAGAATTTTCTATAACAGGATCCCCGTCTTTGACAGAGCCCAGTGCGAGGGGCTCATTGCCACAAGAGGAACACGATATTTTGCCCATTGTGCGTAAAATGTAGAAATTAAATACGCGTCAGGATGTATTGGACATTTGGTAAATTGTAATTCCAGATCAATAACTTTACTGTCTCGCATTAGTACGAATGGCCACGTGCAGCACAGAGCTACTTTGTACGGCGATATATGATTCTGGAACTGGACGCGATGCTTAATTAATCCCGAAACGGATTTCGAATATCACCGGTGGACGTGATCAACACGGAACAACCTGCGTAGGTGCACGGGGTCCCAGAAATAAAGAGGAACGTTTGGGTAGAGACAATCTTCGAAACGTTAAACCGAGAAGTTCTGTGACAACGTGTACTACAACGAGAGAGAAGAGAACTTCAACAGTAAACACTTATACCCACCTCTAGCCTTGTCACGGAAAACTACCCCGACTCGTACAACTTTCTTTGCACACCCTCAGTACTACTTAGGCACCCAAATTCATCGAGATACACGATTCCGATCAACCAACACAATTCAATTCCATTCCTCCCATTTCCTTTTTTTTTCCAAATCGAATTATGTACCTCGAAAGCTGCAATGGGCACAGTGCTCTCACCAGGGCCACATTTATTGTCAGAAGAGCCACCGATTATTGAAAGCAAAATAATTAAAAAAATTCATTAGCGGAACGAGCCGCTATCGATTATAGGTGCCGTTCAATCTGGAAGCGTCACCAGTGTCTGGTCCACAAGAAACTGCGGCTAAACGAAACTCGATACGGTTATCTCGGTGAGAACGTCACAGTAGATACCCGGAAATGCTGTCGATGCTGGGCATCCCCCGGAGTTATCTGCTGGAGTAAAATTAGAATTTTCCTGCGTGAATCAGCGCGCAGAGAGCTGCATGCGCACGTTGCACCGCGAACATATGAATTAAGCGGGGTTGTTGGGGATCCCACCAGTTTACCACTACCTAGGGACAAGATCCTCATTTGTGTGAATAAGAATCTGCTACCTTCACCGGCGATACCCCCAAAAGAGTTGAAAACTCAGAACTGCTTTGATTAACAAGGGACCATTGCCAACCCGAAAATTCTGATTTTAATGAAACTTCGTGTGAATGTAGAGCATATTGATGTAAACAAGAAGAAACTCTTTTCCTCTGCGGAAATTTATTTCGAAGGGGTGAAATCCACCCTTAAAATTATCACGTTTTTTCGTTTTTTAATATAACTTTATTTTTCTTTCGGTACCATGATAGAGCATAAACCACTGAACAATTCTTATATTTAATGTTCCGTTCTATCTCGCACCGTTACAATGTTATAGCTTCTTATTTTATGGGTGTATGGAATGATTCCGAGGTGTTTTTAGCTTTATGGGATGGATCATGTAGTTTCTATCCTGTTTTTTTTTATGAATTATGAGGCGTAATGCTGTGTTGGAAGTATTGATGTTTGTTTATGGAAGCATGCTGTGTATGTACTACGTATTGGCATATGTGGGAGGCGTATACTTTTATTAGCTTCTAGGAGCTTCGAAGTATGTAGTACTGTCGGGCACACATGTTGCAGATCAGTACGGAGGTCACTCTTACAACATTGTCACTTGCATACATAACGATGCCGCCTTAACGGTGAAAACCGGAGAACAAAGTTTCCGGGGAAGAACTCGACGGTTGCGAGACTGCTGTGTTTCGTATTACAGTGTACCAAACGCATACATCAGACATCAGTTGCTGGAAATTCCCAGCCTGCGTTTGTAACTGAATATGACAAAACACCGCGGGATAGAAACAATGAACTTTTACAAAACGGTCCGAATGGAGAAATAAAAATTTCCCGTTGAAAGTTGAAAAACCCACAGCCATGGCCGAAACATTCTTATTTAGGTACTGTGATAACAGAGGAAATGTGCATTGTTTGAATCGTTTCTAATAGTGTTGCACGTTATCATCATTCAAAACTGAAACATATATTTCTGTTATTGATTTCTAGTGAAATTATTATACTAATTGTAATTTTAAATTAGTCGGTTATGCCTGATAAAATCGCTCGCTGGGATTTATTAGAGTTTTAAATTAGGGTAAGTCCGGGAGAGATGGTCATAGTTTCGTTTAGAGCCTGCTACAGCCAACCTATTCGAAATAAAGCAACGAAAATGATATTGTAGAACCAAACTACAATCCTTTGTCTATATATCCGTTAATATCAATAAATGAAAAATTATTATTACTTAATATACAAATTTTACAAATGGTAAAAAGTGTCATTGCCCATCTCTCCCTTAATGGAGTTGGTCATGTGTACCTTTCAGGCTAACAAGTTGTGGTCCTTAACTGGTTATCTAAGATTTTTTCTAGTTTTCGTCCACCTTCGTTTTTGCCCGCTCAGAACTTCTTTGGGCTCTTGCTGTGAGTCTTCTAATCCGCATGTATGACACGCGGTGTCGAACTCTGGGCCATTTTCATGGGCCCAATACCCACATGACTTACATATTAGTGAATCTTTTTTTTTTGGTTCCGAAATAATTTTCCCCGAATTTCACCAAAATATGTGAAATAACATCAAATACAGCTGTGACCAACTCCTGGACAACAATTGACCGTCTCTCCCTTAAAGCCCTGGTAAGATAGCCATTCTCATTTCGCTTAGACTAACAAACGTAACCCCGAATACTTTAAGGTAAAAAACACTGTAAACAATGCACTATCGAAAATACATCTTGAGAATTAAAAATATTCGGCATAAATAATACAAAGAAGATGATCCGTAGGACCATCGCACCCTGACTTAACCTATCACTAAAATGAATGAATTATCTTCTGATGGATTGCTCAAACGTTATACATTTTTCAAAGAGTAGGCACTAATCTTAAAAAAGCAGGAATGTTAGATACCCTGTCTGATCTTTTATATTTTTAAAACATTTAATATGTTAATGTGATTGTGGCTGTAATGAAGTGACACGTAGTTTGTTTCCAGTAATTGCAGAGGGGATATTTTTACAGATCTCTATCTCTACGCGTATCTGTCAGGGACTTACCCGAACGCTGCTGTTTGGCAGAAGACGAATATATAAACTGTTCTGTCTACAGACAGATCATCAGTCTCCTCTCAGTCAATCCTCGAAGTTGTACGAGAAACAACGAGAACCTCCGCAACAACCAACATGGTCAAAGTGTACTTCATCGCTGCTTTTCTCCTTGTGGCTGTAGCCACTGTCATGGCTGCGCCAGTAGGTAAGTGAAACTCTAACTTATATTAATCTATTTGTCTTTAACCGTTAATTATCCCAATAAACATATATAATTCTTACTACTTTATCTACATCATGCATGTACACTGTAATCATCGAGTATTATCTCTCCATGCAAAATGGAGGTAGGCTCTTCGATCGAAATTCTTCAACCTTTAACTAACGGAGTAAAGTACCTACTCCTTAGATAGAGTGTCCTGATATTATGGGGCGATTACAAATTCTTTGTTTCAAATTTCAGACGGTGAGTTTGAACCTTCAACGTTCGCTGTCGAAGAAGAGGGACGTGCCGATAGACAAAGAAGAGTAACCTGCGATCTCCTCTCCATCAAGGGAATCGCTGAACACAGTGCTTGCGCTGCGAATTGCCTGAGCATGGGCAAAGCTGGAGGCCGCTGCGAGGATGGAATCTGCCTTTGTCGCCAGTACGTAATTCATCAGAATTAACAGCCTTGATTAAAGTATTGCGAAAGGTGGGAGCTTACAAGTACCTCAGTCGAAGTAAACAGTACAACTATCATAGTATCCACTATGGTTCAGCATTATTATCAATTCGCATTGTTTCCGCACCAGAAACAAAGGAGCTTTTATGCCTCGTTCACATTAGTCAAGTTTACTGGCTCCAAGTGACTTGAAGCAGTAAACTTGATTAATGTGAACCTGTTATTCACTTGGCTTGAAATATCTTTTTAACTTTCTTTCAAGTTTTCTTTGCCTGCAAAGTTTCAAGGCAATTGTATTGACGGTTATAACCTGACTGTAAGCTGTCAAAATTTGAAGTAGATTGCATAGTGAAGGTAGCGTTTGACGAACGAAACATGTGTTTATAAACAACTTTTGAAACATGTGTTAGTTTCGTTTTGGATGAAGGTGTGTGTGTAACACGTATACCAGTCGGCTTACCATCGTGACTCTTGTACATACGTTCACACTGTTCAAGTTGTATTTCAAGGCAAGAAAAGTTGGAACACTCTCTACTTCGCTTGAAACTTGAAAGGATATTTCAAGCGAAGTGAATGACAGGTTTACATTAGTCAAGTTTACTGCTTCAAGTCACATGAAGCCAGTAAACTTGACTAATGTGAAGGTTCGGCGATTTTGTATGGACCAACGTAGTGCTCTGTAGTGAATCTTTTATCGCGGACTTTAACTAGTACAATGATAATTCCGTCTGCAATACCCGGCGTATTTATATATTTTCGGGAGATGTCTTTCACACTGTCCAAATTAAATTCATCTGGCGGATGTGTCTTCGACGATACAACGCCTCGGTAATGGAATCCCGCGAAAGTACTAGACGCGGGCCGCGTATACAGCGAATTATAGTCAGGCCAATAAGTTGCAGCGCATCATGCCATACTTCCCCTTTCAGGACTACATTCAAGGAGCTCTGGGACAAGCGGTTCGGCTGAATTCATCCCCTCGCTCGCACAACGGGGCCGGTGGACCGAATGTTCTGCGTAACGCCGACGGAGCACCGGCAACGATATTCCAAGGAACATCGGAATTCTCTGTAACACGCCTCCATTGTGCCGCCTATGACGAATCCTCGCTCGTGCAAAACTCACCGGGAGTCGTTGATATCCGTCTTACTTAAGGACGCGAGAGTAACGACGTCCTTTGTGTAGATTTTAAGTTGGAAATAAATGAGATCACATGTTCCATTGGAAGGTATGTTTCTGAATGATCACCCTTGTTCCACCTGCCTTGCTCAAGTTAACGAGCCCAGACCCGCAGGGCCACGCAGCCCGCTCCTAATTGAGAAGCTCCCACCCACACGAGAAATGGAATTTTCATTCGTTAACAAGTTCCTCGCCCGCGTTGTTCCCGTGAATCCCGCGCGAATTTTCGCCAAGGATAGCACCGCGATGGCCTGGAGCCACGTCCCCACGAAAGGGACCAAAAAGCTCGTTTTTCATGGAGCATCTTGCAGTGTTTACTCTTTACGTTCACCTCGCCAATGGAGCCACGGTGTTTGATCGTCTTAGAATTATTAGTTTCACTGGGGAATAAGTTGAATAGTATTCTGGTTCCTTTGTTTGGCGAGGGGCTAGCAAATAAGGTGGTGGTTGCGTAAATAAATAAGTATCCGGTGTAGAAGAATAAATTCGATATGGATGATAGGCGACGCAGCCAGTGCCTCGTCGCGGTAGCAGTACTTCGTACTGATTCCAGTAATTTTACTATTTACATTTAGTGATAAGACGGTTCTGGCGATACTCTTTCTCACCTTATTCGAGGAAAATGCAATACCGTCTGTCAATGATATAAATACCTTGACGTTGTGACAATGCCACCCCACCATGCCTCTGGATATCAGTAACCACATTCTGATTCCTATATAAGAATCGCACGGCAGGTGTGAAAATCAGTTGACAATTGCAACGACCAGTCTTCAATTTGCTCGAGAAAATATGAACGCGCACGTTCTCTTCGCCTTCCTGTTTGTAGGCGTGATCGCCATCTTCGCTGCTCCTATCGAGGTGTCTGAAGGTAAGCTACCAAGTTCTTCAACTAATGTTCACTGTATGCTTCTGAATGTTATTATCTCCCTTAAATGGGCAGAGACACAATCGTCGAACTAAATAGATTGTCTTGGAACTATTTGCATAGGTAGGAAGAAAGAAGAAACTGAGCCCTCAGCTAATTTTATTTGAATAGAAAGCATATCTAGATTATTTTTTTAGGCGAGGGCTTCTCATAGTCGAGGGCCTTTAATAAGGGACTACAATTTACGTATATTGAAGCTTTGCAACGCTAATACGAGTAGTTGTATCGTGATTGATAACCTAAAGTTTAGAAAATGTTGAATTAGAAGACAACAATGGCGACAACGATTACGTCAACGACTTAGTCAACGCTCTCGACGAGATCGTACAGGACATTGGCAATACACGTGTCGACAGACAAAGAAGAGTAACCTGCGACCTTCTCTCCTTCAAGGGAATCGTTGAACACAGTGCTTGCGCTGCCAATTGCCTGAGCATGGGCAAAGCTGGAGGCCGCTGCGAGAATGGAATCTGCCTTTGTCGCAAGTAATACGACGAACACACTTGCACCTGAAATTTATTTGCTTGAATTGGGGCATCCTTATAAACACGTTTCGTACTTTCCAGAACCACGTTCAAGGAGCTCTGGGACAAGCGCTTCGGTTAATCCATTCACGATTGAACCCTGATCGTCTTCACAGGACTTTGCGAACTTATTACAATAATTACTGTAATTAAACGAGAAATGAATATCCCAAATACATCTTCTATTTAAAGCATAACGAAGCTGCCCTATGTTTCTTTTAAACCCAACATTCGACCGCAATCCCCGCCGACGGTACAAAGAGCCTCCGCCTTCGAATCGAATCGCGAGATCATCCCCCTGTAAAAATGGTATCAACGAAAATCTCGGGGCGGCCTGCGATTCAGGGTGAAAAAAAGAGGCGAAAGGGCATGGAGGAGATGTGGGAGTGGGGGGCACGGGTGGAAAACCAATATGCCTTGTGCTTCGATATGCAATTAAAGGGTCGAGAGAGTTTACTGTCGATATTTTTCGACCAGCAATTATTGGAATCTTTTTTCCTACCCCTGATACAGCCTGGGTAGAGACGGGATCGAGCTCACTGGCCGCGATAGTCCTAGCAGGACTCTTCTGCGTGGAGGGCCCTTCAGGGGCGGACAAATGCGGCCACTATATGCACTTATGGTTCTTTCCGCGCTTTCATTAAAAATTGGACTCTACTCTCTAAAGCGTCCCGTGTGCCTTCTCGTCCCTCCATCCCTGTTCCTCTGCTGCACCTACCATCCCGCGTCTCTCTCTCTCTCCCGCTCCCTCTGTTCTATCATCCGTCCGTCGGTCTACTCTCTATCCCCCATTTTTTTTTTTCGCCACTTTTGGTTCGTGCAGATCGCCAGGATATAGCTGGATGTCAGTCATATTCGGTGGCTGGCTTTTCATCTTTGCCTGTTTCCCCCGGGCCACCGGCGCCCGCGCCGCAAATTATTTCCTCCCGGCATTCCGCGCGGGCATATTCGGCCTCTTCAACTATAATTCGGATACCGGATACCCGCGCTGAATTGCAAATAACTACGTCCACCACTGCCGCTCTCCTGTCTAGAAACGTTTGTCCCGCGTTTAATTGTCGGGGGGCAGGGTAACCGAATTTCGCCGCGTATCAGGGCCGTTACCCTCCCTAAAGTGAAAGCCAGTAACATGTAATTTCGGCATAATGATATTTTAATCCCTTGGCCACTTTCAACAGTGATAGTTTTCTATATTCGGCAGACTCTTTAAGGGGATTCAGAAATCGTTGGTCAGACCTAGGGAAACTCCTTATGTAGGTGGACCTGGTTTAGGACGCTGAAAACACGGTGATTTTGTTCAGAATTATTTTCGCAACAAATATAAAGCGAATCTTTCCAAAATTGTAAGCGCGTTTTACTGTATATTCAGATAACGAGAAAACATTTTTTTATTTAATATTGTTTTATTGGCACATCTTCGTAGCGCCGCGCCGTCGGAGTTGTCAAATTGTGTACCTACATCTAGCGGATCCAATTTTTGCCCGAAATAAAAAAACCAAAGTTTTTCTTCTTTGGCATGAATTTATATGCAAGTCTACTCATTCCGCGAGGAACCAACTTTCAGCGATTATAGCGAGTGAAGGGAAGGCTCTTTTTTTTTAATAAAAATTATTTTAATACTTTCAAACAGTGGTCTTTCATTTGCAAGAAACCCCACCTTTCTAGCTTTTCATTTTCATATAGAAAAAAAAATCATAAGGAATGATTAATTTTCGGGCAAAGAAAGTACTATGCCCCCGTAAACTCAAAGCTTGAATTTTTATTTACAATCGTGTGAAATGATGTTTGACACTGGCATATTGTTGAAAATGTCCACGCCGTGCCTCTATGCACGTACGTAGGTGTGCTTCCATTGGTCAATGCTAACGTCACCAGCTAGGTCAATGTTTTACTCTTATCGCTGCCTACAAAACGTAAACACCGCAGAAACGGACTATTTCATCACAATCAGAACGGGATTATAATCTCCTAACGCGATCACTAAGTAATCCGATAGCGGAGCTGAATTCACTCACTGTTTATATAATATTTTTCCCTCCCAACTACTAAATACCCTGACGAAGTTATCCGTTTTGCTCGCACAACACCCGTATGGCTGTCCAAGCGGCTGAACGTAATTTTCGCAGACGTAAACTGATGTTTATGACGTTTTAGCTCAACTTGCATCGCGGTAACAGCCTCTCCAATATTTTACGCTATCCGTATCGACGGTCGCGATTCATCGTGCCACCGTTTTCCGCTGCCATTTATCAGAAGCATCGTTCGCTTAAACGCTCGTTCAAAGGCGTCCTTTATCGGCCCGAACAAACAGGTGCCGGTGAAACATTCGTATCGAAGGGCCGTTCGATTTTCGTAAATTCGTTGAATAAACGCGGGCTACAACTGACCCAGCCCGTCCCTCTCCTACGCAGCAACAGCACAGCACGTACGTACGTTATCAAATATATCGCCGTGCCGCGCGGGGGAAAAAACGCAGCTGCGAGCCAGAAATTGCGCACTGCGGCGGACAACAAATCCCCAATGAAGTTTTCCGTTTAATTTATAACGGTCCCCGCGAATGCACGCGCCTGTCCCTCCGCGCGTTCGATCGTCCACGAAGAGATGTCTCCACGTGTTTCTACGCTTCTCCACTTTCCCCTCGGTTCAGCGACACCGCGATACTCCTTGAACCGATCGAACCTCGACATTCAACAGTATCCCTTCTAACTTTTTTACGGCAGTACAGAACGAACGGGCCATTTCCACGAATTCTAGGATACTGGCACAAGTTCTACGCAATTCAACTGAGAATTCGAAAGAGGATTGCAAATGTTGACCCAGTTCAAGGAGGGAATGCAATCGAATCAACTGAGTGTTCGCAGTTGAAACGAAATCGTTGAGCGATCCGCGACAGTGAAGTTTCTGCTTGATACAGCAGCTTATCAAACGAAAGGCACGCGACGTCCCAGTTGATTCTGTCATTCGTCACGGTAACCATGCGTTCATAGGCGCTCAGGAAAAGTCGTTGCACACAGGGGACGTGGATCGAAACGTTTCGAGCGGTCGTAACAGGTAACGCGCGGCTGAAAGGATTAAATTCGGTCGTGGAGCGTGCGATTACCGCGTTCCATTCCGCAGAGGCAATCGCGACCGAACGGCCCCGCGAAAATCGACAAATCTCGCGGCCGTTAGTTAATGAAACGTTATCGCCGATTACGAGGGGCCGGCGCGTCGTTCGCGATTTACGTTTCGTTCCGTCATCTACGGATCGCTCTCGGAGCGCCGGTATTCGTCGTCGATCCTTCTAGCGATGGTTAGGCCGATTCATTCGATCGTTACGGCCTTGAACGCCGTGCAACAAGCAATTGCCCCTGTCGGCGACGCGAAAACAGACGAGCCCGGGGAGTTACGCAAGATAACGATAATAACGTAGGTACCGATGGGCGAAGGAGGAACGATCCATCAAACCGCTTTGTTCGGCGGCTGGGAACCTTCGCTCGGCCGGACTTTCCCTTCAACGAATGGGACGCCAGTTGCGTTTTTCGAGCGTGTAATTGACGCTGCAAGGACATCCAGATAGTTTATGAAATTAGTCCATGGTTGTAATCGATGAAGAAACAGATTGTGTACGACCACTCGTCGAGCAGCTGCTGGGAATGCATTGATTAATCCGCGAGTCGATTAAATCGATCAATAATTACGGACGATTATCTGGTTACCCTTCAAACGGACGATGTAAACTTTCCTCGGGGAATCTAATTATAATGCTTTGCGTTCTCGCGATCGAATGAAATGAAAAGCAAATTGCATCTTTGCATTCTATAGAGTGCTTCAGGAATTCCTGTTAAGCACGGATGATTGAAATATATATTTCCATGCTCCTTCAGTCTCGGGTTAAGTGAAATCTTCCGAAAGAGTTCCAAAACTGGGGAAACTTCTTTTAACGACAACTGTGCAGGCACGTACCCACACCGGGACCGGAGGCTTTAGAAATTCGTATCCAAGCAAAGCGCTTGTTGCTTTTTTTAAAGATCCATTGTTACCAGACAATTGGAATAGTATAAAGAGCCTTGCACGGTTGGCTGTTTCGGGGTCAGCCTCGGCGGCCGAAATCCCGCGTGTTTCCATGGCTATGTTGTTTCTGGGACTGGAGAATTAGCAATTTACCTCGGCAGAGAGCTAGCCCAGGGCCAAGCCGATCGTCCTGCGCGACCCAGGATAAACGCAATTTGCTCGAAGGCAGGCTAATGCAAGAGTTAGTAGACAGCCGGTGCTGTGGGTCACGACGTAATCCGATTTCCTCCGCGTTAATTCGCGTACCGACCGAGCCGACCTGTACTCCTGCGAGCTCGCATTATTTCCAAACCGATCACTCGTGCCGTGGGACACGCGAGCCGACCCACCCTCGGCGGTGTCCGTTTCGCTTCGATACCCCTAGCACGCCTAATAGCTTCGACGACGCTCTCGAACATGCCCCAGCCACTGGAAATATTCAACTCCGGGAAGACACCGTTACGTGAAAACAAGAGGGGCTGCGAGGTACACTGAGTCGACAGAACTCGTATAAAAGTAACTGCAACGTGTAACAGCGCCCATTGCAACGTCTCCCACGTCCCCTGTCGAGAGTAAATAGATAACTCGGAAAGGGTCTACGTGCCCCATCAGATAATCACCCTTTTCGGCAATTCCCACCCTTCCGCACACTTTCGATTTCGCATCTATTTCTAATCCCGACGAGGAGATAAACGATGCTCCACGAAACCCTGGGAATCTCCAGGAAACCTTTCCAAAATCCTAATAATGCAAGACGTGCTCTGAAATTCACTTTTTTGCACTATAACACCGCGAGTATCGTGTTGCAATAAATTCCTCATAACGCATGAAGGAGCCAGAACGCGTCCTCAGAACTCCGGGATAAATTCTCACGGCCCGTTGCAGAGGTTAATAAATTAAATCCATCGGGGTATAGACACAACGAATCCTCCACTTCCCGAAGAACATCCTTCCGCAAAGCCCAAAACGCAATCCGGACGTTTCGAAGATCGAGGCACCAGTTTCTCGTGGATCACCACCCCGTTTCCAAGCGCAGCTACGAACAGCAGGCGCGCCGTTAAACGCTGAGTCTATGGGGGCGTAGATAGTTCTATCGCGTGTATGGTTACGCAAAGCCTGACTAGAACCACTGCGGTCATGAGGCACCGTGCGAGCGGGCAAACGTCGCTGTTGGATAATCTTTGCGCTGTTACTACTTACATTGGCGGCGCGATTCCCGTGTACCGCGGCACGTATTTGGCTTACAACGATTACGAGGGGATCATAGGCGACAGAGGCCGTTCAATCAATCAGATGTTCGGGTATTAGCGTTTCCTGGCACGTACACAGCAACACGGTGTGTGCTCCTGGCTCCATTGCGCTTGCATTCCGCAGCTGGGGGCTGGTCTTTGCCATACGCGCGCCACTGTTATTCCACTTTGCGTCCAGCCGACGATTCCGGGGATCGCGAACGGTACAATGGTGAGAAATTCCCTCTGAATCGACTTGATCGCCGTTTACTGGCGGCCCCGCTGTTGCTGTTTCAATTGATGAAAGGGGCTCGCAAAGTGCGTCGCTGCGAGCAACTTTTAATACGGCCTGGCTCAAGTGGAAGACACTCTGGCACTCTCGGTTGAATCGATTCTGTCAAAGCTAGGTGTTCAGAGGAGACGTCGCCCGTGGAGGAAGTCCAAGTTTCGTGTTTTGTTAAACGGGGCTGGATAGTTGGTAGACTGACGAGAGGAGCTGAGAATTTGGGAAATGGGAACTGATTGTGTAATATGCGACGAATTTGTCAAGCTTGCTTGCCTCCTCTATTTCTCCAGGCTACATAAAGGTACTCCATTAGCAACCTTTCAACAATGGAAGTTAAAAAACTTGATATACTCTTAATGAATCTGAAACAACTTTAAAGCGGGTTCCTTTCCGTATGTCATAATTTTGTTGATAGCATCTACTTCTTATTAATATATTCTTTTGTAACATCGAGCCAACAGATGATAATCTGCAGCGAAAGTGCTCCGCTTCTGGTGGGCTGCCCTATAATAGAGTATGCAATAAAATGTGGACTAATTTAAAGTTTAATTCAGTGCGCCAGAATAATAGTTTCTCCACGACTCTCGTAGATTCCTGAATCAATCGGACCGTTCATATTTCACGTCCGACCTAACTACCCCTTGAAATTTCACATTTCACGCGTTTCGACATCATTCTTGTCAGTCGTCTCGCGTGTTTATCAAACAAAACTGGCCACGAGTGAAACGTTGCGCGGGCCCCGGGTCTGGCGCACTGTGTCACGGTATTAGAAATCGTCGTTGCATCGTTAGAAATCATCCCGGCCGATCTCCGTTACGCGATTCACGGTTATTTCGCTGCAGAATCTCAATTAGCGTTTCTGGCGCAAACGTTGGCGAATCCGTTTCACTGTTCGTGCCATCGGTGTGCAATAATGTTACAACGGGGACAGCGTGGTTGTTGCTATCGCCTAATAACGCGTATTATTTGGGCTCAGCGTTATCGCCTCGCGCGAGCCATGAATCATCGAAGCGCGATTCAATAGAGAAGTCTGTAAGAGCGAGCAACGAAGCGTTTCCTCCAACATGTATATTTTCAGTTAATCTTCATCGAAGTAGGTACCACAAAATTTGGATTTCAACGATTGCTGTTGAAACACTCCTTTATTTATCGAGCACACCACGCGGAAGACCGTAAGCAGACGTTTTTCTAACGAAAATTTATGCCCCATCTACGAGCTCTTCGGGAAGAGGGCGATTAATTGAGCAATAAGGCATGAGATTTATTCGACAAGCACGTGCCAGCTGACGGTCGGCGGTGTGGCCAAGTAAGTCAGGATAATCCCCCCACTCCGTTCCCTCCCCCCAATTGATATTCCATTCATAGGATCCGCGTGATGGGGGGTCGTAATAAAGTTGCGCCGCGCGGTTAACCGATTGCCAGTTAACTGTCACGCTCGGTTAACCGTCGCGGTCGATCAACAATTTTATCCCATTAATCCACGTAACCGAGTTATTCAATTCCTTGCTCGTCGGACCCAGTCCATCCGCTTTCTCCCCACGACACAGCGCGACGCCTCGTAACCTGTAAAATTGTCGAGCTCCAGGAATTTCAAAATTCTCGGGGATGCCGGCCATTGTCGAGCCGAACAATAACAGAATGGAGGGCGGATTTGTGGGATAATAGGACCATCCCCCACGTGGTACCGTTGCGAAAACGTGCTCGATAATGCGGGACCCGGGGAAGGATGGTTAATTCGCGAACCGACAATCGAAAAATGAATTCCACCGGCGCACTTTAATTAACCAGCGAATTAACAAACTCGCGCGGCCCGTTAGTTACCGTGCTCCTAACAATTAGCCAGGCGGTGGGCTACTCTTCAATTGGATTCCATTGCGCGTCTCCGCTTTGCAAAACCGATTATAAATCCCGCCCGGTATGCAGGAACCGTTCTCGCGATTCGTAGATTCCAGCGATTCAGCAACGATTTAGCTTTAACGCTGTTGTCGGTTAGACGGAACGCCGTTGGGTTAGTAACGAGCAATCGTGGCGCGGAAATGATTTCATTGTTCAACGAAACTGATAGCGGTGCAAGGATTCCCGAAAAGATTTATCGCCCGGAAGGGGCACTTCATACTAACTTCATCTAGTATTCTTCCCTCGAAGCCAGGGGGGGGGGGGAGGGGGTGGAAGAGATGGGGGGCGGGGCGAATAATTCGATTCTATCGGTTTACCAAGTTCAGCGAGTACACGGGGAAGATTTACGGTAACGAGATCACGAAATAGAAGAGCGAAAGGAAGGGAGGAGAGTGGGGAGCGTGGGTTAGAAACAAGACGCGAGGTTTGAACGAAAACGGGGGTGGAATATCGTCGTGGGAGTGAGTCGTGTTTGAATATACTTCTTCTACGGTAATTATCCCCGCGATCTGGTCAGACGTGGTTAAACAAACGTGGCTGACCGACCGAATGGTGTCAGTGAAACGCAAAAGTGGCTGGCAATGTGGATGAAGGGGTATGGAGGGAATGTTGACTTAAACTTTTTTGTTATCTGCCAGTGCTCTGTTCGCCGAGCTACATTTAGTACATTTATTGCGTTCAATGACGTGGTATATAGGGGAGACCGGAGCGAGTTGATACGTTTTTGAGTTTTCAATTTTTTCCATTTTTGTTTGAATTAATTACTTGATAAGAAATGTGCTGAAATATACTTTGGTCCTTCCTCTTTAATATATTGTAAATGAAAAGTTGAGAAAATACATACAAAATGAATGAAAAAATGTTATTTGGACGAAGGTAAAATGTATCAACTTACACCACTGCGGTGCAAGTTTAATGAGTAACGGGTGGATGTCTGGAATATCCTACTTTAACATGAGGTGTTTGCTTCTTTTTATTAATGTATCTTTATAAAGCAATTTTATCTACGTATTCCGTATATTCTCGCGCTTTGACGTAACGACATTCACTCCTTTTCTACACCGACTCACCCTTTTTGCAATTTTTTCTGCGTTTTTTGCCACGATTCATTTTTCTGACACAATTTCGAACCATTTTCCTCGAAATAAAAGGAAAAATTCAATTAAAAGTAGTTGGGGAAAATTGATACACTGTATCAACATGCCCCAGAAAAAAACGTATCAAGTTACTCCACAGAAAGTCATTATGTACAAACATTTCCATAAAAATATGTGGATCATATAAACAAAATAACAAAACCTAATTACATTACCTTCCAAGGATTCGATGTGATGCCCAACTAATTTGAATGATAAAATTCTCAATCCTGTGTCAAGACGGATTGGAATATGAACACAACTATTTACTTTTTCTCTATGTAAACGAAAACAGTTAAAAATGGATTGCTAACGTCAAGGTACACAGACGTACGTTAGATCGTGTTAAAAAATTGAACAACAAGCTTCATATATCTGGGACACAAGGAGCTACATATATACAGTGTCGAGATAATTCGTCTGTATCAATCTGCCCCCTGTATCAACTTGCCACAGTCTCCCCTACTACGTCAAATGCTTTCAGCTTTATCTGGTGTTTCTCTAAACGGAAAGAAAGAGGTTTCTTTTTCTAAAAAAAGACGTAGTAGTATGTGAAAGTATTATGTAAAAGGCCCGTGTATCTTCCTGATGGAAATGTAGTACTGTGCCATTGCTCCCGCGCCAGTCGCACATTAAGAAAAGGAATTTATTAGGATCTTGCAAAAGAATGGACAGGTTCAGTCGCGAGGGGGAACAAGCTCAAAGGATACACGCCCTGATAGAGCACCGGTGTACCTTGTGATTATGCTCGCGTCATTAGCGGGCCGAAATGCCTTTGAACGTCCGTGGGTCACGAGTTCAAACGTTCACCTTCACGGAACGTACTCTTAAAACGTTACGGTCGATTGATCCGGGCTCGCTCTCCGAATAAGAAAAAAAAAAAGGGAAGCTGATTACGAAAGAGTTACCGTGCACGCGACGGCGAGATAAAAATATTCGAGATGAAACGGAACGTTCGACAAGGGCAGCTCGATTTCGGTGGAAGCCCGGGGGAATTTGCGGAATAAAAATTTTGACGCGATGCCAGCGTATCAAAAATGCCGCGCAACGAAGTAACGAGCCTCCTGCCCGACTGAATTTCGACTAAAATGTTCGATTCGTGTTTTCCAATTATAATGCCAGCTGTACCGCTCCGTTCTGTTATAAATTCTTTGATTTTAGAGATAGATCCGATACTGAGCTAAGTAAATAAAACCCTTTCCCAACTCGACCGGTAGATTTATTTAAAAAAAATGTATTAATCCCTTGTCCAATTTTATAGAAAGTCTGCCAGATTTCCTTTTAATGGCGCCCGAAAAGCATACACGAATTTGTTGCGACCTGTCAGTTAAAAGTTAAAACTAACAGAACGTTGGCGTTTGTAGATTCAACGTTCGCGGAAAATTGCACACGGCATGTAAATCCGGTCTGTCCGACAGTCAGCAACATATCTTCCTTGGACCTCTTTGCTACCCTACGCAACGGTTCCCTCGCGAATCCCGATTTTCCCGATGCGCTCGCGGCTCGTTCGTTACGCCCCCCCTCCCCTCCGATTTTCGGAAACAATTCACAGTCGAATTTTCTGCCCCCGCGAACCTGCGTCACGCTTGCAACTCGGGATCGCGAAACCCGTGCGCGGTTCCCCCATTGTAATTAACCGAGATCTCCGAATCGTTCATTATCCCCCTGATTTCCTAGCGCTCGGTTTCTTAATCCTCTTTCAGGAACGATTTTACGTTCGATCCTTCTACATCATCTGGAGAGCCGTGGAATCTAGTAATTGCCACGTATCCGCCATTGCAACATTTGTGTGCCCATAACAGTATCTCCGACCGAAGAATTCCCACAACTTACTCCTTGAGTCCAGTTGAGGCGATACGCTCGCGTAACGTTATGAAAGAAACGCGGTAACGGAAAATTCAATCGAGACGAAGCAGGGTACCGTCAAGGACCCAGTTCCTGATCATTTAAGATGCAATGGCAGCAATTTCTGATCAACCTAAAACATTTTGCTATCAGCTATAAAATGTTTGCGTATAAAGTTAAAAATACTTCATAATTATTTAGTAACTTTGTGGAATTAATTTGTATCGTGATGAACTTATTATTTGGTATTTATATACTAAACTGATCAGGAACTGGGTCCGTGACGGTACCAGGGATCGCGAGTTCGATACTTGCGACGGCGAAACAAACAAGCACGGCTCCTCGGCCATTCGAACCGAGAAATCCCGCGGAACTGCGCGGGTGAAGAATAATAAGCCAACGGGGCATAAAAATCGGTAGTCGCGGAGGTTTCAGCGGACGTCGGATGCCCCTCCCGGCGGCAATGTTTCGTACGTTTCTTGCCGCGGTTCCCTTAAATCGCCCCATGAATCCTCTCATCCTCTAGTCCTCTGTCCCAGCCATCCCACCGCCCTCGAGCCTGGCTCGCCGTTCCTCTCTTGCTACTTTCATTCGTCCTCGGCACTCCGGGAACGTTTCGGTCGATCGATTTCGCCGTGGATACGCGCGGAGGCACCGGGAGCGAGCGAAAGAGACGCTCTGGAGCTGGGCAAGGGGGAAGGAAAAAAAAATAGCGGGAACACGCCGAGAGAGGAGTCAAAGCGACGAGCCACGGGGCCGGGAGACAGAGAGAGAGAGAGAGAGGGAGGAAAGGAGAGAGGGGGTTAGAGGAAAGGAAGCCAGAGGAAAAGAGACATGACGGGGGGAGGGGGGCGCAGAGGTGGAGGAGGATGAAAAGAGAGAAAAAAAGGAACGCCGTCGCGGAAACGAGATCGCGAAATAAAAGGGTTGCGAGAGCCGGAGCCCGGGCGCAGAGGGGGATCGAGAGACGCGAAAGAGTGCGGAAGAGGGAAGTAGAGAAGGAGGGAAGGAGAGACACAGGAGAAGAGACGCAGACGCGTTGTGCCTGGTTTTCAACTACCCGCCTACAGGGGAAAGGACGGCGTGGTCGCTCTCGGTCTCTTCCTATTCCACACCCCCGTCTCTGTTTTTCACCTTTTTTTCTCCCTCTCTCTCTCTCTCTCTCTCGCTCTCTCTTCCTCTGTTACCTCTGTTCCCAACCCGCTAGCCACCTCCCCTCCCAGGGAAAACAAATTTTAGTTGCCCGGTGCAGTGGCTGCACCGTTCCCCCCGTCGTTCCCACCACTATCGTCACACCGCCATCTCTCTACGGGCACACAGGGTGGTCCACCTCTACTGTTTTCTGTTACCATCATCGACGTGGGACCGACTCACCCGCCAACCCCGAATAACCACCACCGTCTACGGCAGCAGCAGCGGCAGCGAACCCCCGGCACCAGCACCGCCATCTCCATCAGCCCTACTGCCAGCTCGGAGGGTAGCACCGCCAGCAACAGCCAGCCACCAGCGGCAGCGTCGGGTGGCAGCATTCGCGTCCAATCCCTCTCCTCGACGGCGGTGCGCGCCGCGGCGCTTTGAATGTAACTAATTAGTAACTACGTTCACCGTGACGTAATAAGCAGCAGACGGTTTCTAGCGGCGCGGCGCGGCGCCCGCTCGGCGTACCGTGAGCCGACGCTCGTTATCGTTTTATTTCGAAATTTTCATCCCCTTGACTCGGCCGCCCCTTTGCACCGACAACGAGCCCCCGCGCCGCTTCTTGCTTTTTTCCAAAGCCCGCCAGCCCCGCTTATCCCCCCCGACCGACCCTCCTCCTCCCCCCCCCCCTCCTTCACGGGCCGCTCTCGCTACCGCGGAATCACGCGCGGCAGAATTGCCAGCCGGGCGATCCCACGTGCTCCAGCTAGTCGAAAGTGTGCAGCATTGCGCATTGGGCGTCCCAGGCATTGTTCCCGAGCTAATTGAATTTGAAAATTGCCTTCGGTACGCGTGTGCACAGCGAATGGCTGGTCTTTCCTCGCGGAACACCCGAGTTACCATGATGTACCATGTTACGCTTCGAACTTGAATATAATACGTTGGCAGTACATGCGTTGTAAATAAATGAACGATGCGCGCTGTAATCGGTCGTGCAAAGTGCTCCGGGAACTGGGAGGACGGTTCTCGCGGAAAAATTTCAGCGGCACCCGCAAAGTGTGTTCCAAGAATAACGCGATGGTTCCGGCTATCCAATACGTTGGAACACCTCGGTACTTCAGCGAACGAGGGGGGGTAGATTCGATGTATACAATGGGGGGAAAAGTATTTAACGAAAAACGCCAACCACCCTCCAAAGTATTACGTAGCGAAGCTCTCGCAATTTTTCTGGAAGGCGAGGAGAGCGCGCGATGAATCCAAGGAGCGGGACGCGCTGGGGCACTAGACGATGAAATCGGGAGGCGGTCGTCTCTCTAATTAAAATCCACCACGATCCGCTTACCCCGTCTGTCCGTGAACGAGCATCCACCTTCGGGGATTAACAACGATCTCGCGACTATTACGCAAAGGCTGCCAAGTCACCGACCACCCCGGCAGATCAATCCGCCGGGCACGTTTTTCCTCGCGCCCCGAACTCGCTCTCCCCGTCCATGTTCCAAGCGTGCGAGCGTCACCAGCGACATCAGCTAACTTTCAAACCGATTGCCATCTCACGCGCCGCGAACGATAAATTCCAAGGCAAACAATGTCGTTTAATTTTCGAATGGGCACGGAACGTCGACGATTCACGCGATAAACAAATATCCCAGATGTATTCTACCCACCCGCGCGCAGATGGAAATAACGACGGGGATTCGCACAAATTTGAGTTTACAAAGCCTCTTTTCCCTGAAGCTGCGTTTGACTCTTTTTCTGTTTTTTTTTTTCTGTTTTGGGCGTCGGCGAAATGGACGGCTTTCGCGTTCAAATTGCTGTGTCGTTAGCGATCGATGCAATGGAAACGGTTTATATACTTTGTTTGCAGAGATAGAATTGATTTGTGGAGGCAGAAATGTTGCGTAATGTATTTCGTTTTGGAAGATTAAAATCGCGTTGCGCTACCCCGTGCTCTCGCACGAAACTGGGGCTCTGAGTTATTAACTGTGATTTCCATTTTCCAACTACCCCGTCAATTGCGCGGAAATATTCTCGAACGGTGGATGCGGTGTGCACGAAATTCGGTAAGGCAAACAGAATAAGACGATTCGCGTAAGGGGGCGTGATACGAACACGATAACAGTACGAACCCGCGGTTACGAGCTTAATGCCAGCTGCAAAATGTATCCGTCGCGCGGCAACTTGCCTCGTTTCCGCTTGCCCCGTTGGCGATATGATTTTAAATTCGCCGTGTAACACGTTAAACCGCAAACTCCCTTACCTTATACCATACTTAAGTCCTTATTTAGTTTATTAGCGACTCGCAAACTCCAGGCTGCTGCTTAAGGCAAACGGCAGCGGCTGTGCATACCTACGAGCCTAGTGCTCGAAGCTGAATAAAATTTCAGGCTTCGCGAGCGCAACAGGAAACCAGCAACTACTTCTACCAAATTAGTAACATTTCTAGCGTTACATTCGAAGTACACGGAACAGCGAGCAGAATTATTTGACCCCTGTTAAGTTTCGGATATTATTGTATTTAAACGGATTATCCCGTGAAATGAAATAATAATAATAATTATTGTGATGCAGAATTGTTTCAATGTAAAATGCCTGCAACATTACGAGCGTTTCGTTTACCGTTCATCCTGTACGAATCAGGACAACTTGAAATTCTAATGAGTACTAGGAAGACACGGAGCTGCTTCCTGTTTCACAATGGCTGATGCGACGCATACCAGCGCGACCAGATCTAGACGCATCGAGCAGAAAACGAGTTTCCAAGCTACTTTCCCCGAATCGGAGGATGTGTGCAACCAGTTTCAATGACATGCCGTGAAACACGGTGTTGCAAAGTGTGCGTGAATTTTGGGATGTTTACTCCACTTTCTATTAGTTACTTAACACCTCTGCAACTTTACGAAATCACCTTATAGGGAGACGATCGGTCTGCTCAGCAAGCTCAGATAAATATCAATAATTAAAGCAAGCTGAAAGGTTTCGGGTACCAAAGCTAAAAATGGAACAGCTCCGCGCACTCCACTCTTTTACAAACCTGCATCGCAAGTTTCCAAATTGAACACCCTCTCGTCACTCGCCCGTTTATTAAAGCCACGCGAAGCCACTGGAAAAAAAGCTGCCCCTTCATTTTCGATATTCCAACACCCTCGTTAATTACGCATCACCATTACTCTCAAACGATTCGTCGACGGATCCGTCGAGCTTGTCGGAACAGCAATTCACAGGGGCTCGCGACCAGAGCCATCGAAACGATTTCGAGGGATAGTGAATCACACGATCAGCGTGTGCCCGTGGATCGAAAGGGGCAAACGATTCGGGGTTATACCGCGGCCCGCTCTCAGCAGAAATTTCGCAGACCCATGAAATTTTACGCGACTGCGATGCGGGCGTTATCCCGATCCAGGGGCTTATCCGCGCCGCGAGCATTCGTCTCTTTCGCGGCCGTAACGGCTTTTACCGGCGCATGTATGGCCCGGCCTGATTATAGTTACACGATTGGCTTTTACGATCGTCTCGACGCGCTCGCAAGATTCCGCGAAACTAGTAGTAATCGATGTCATAACCATCGGGGAAATGTCCTGGGACAGCGGGGCCGCTTTCCCACCAGCCGGAAGCTGGTCGTCACAATCGCGGCTGCTCTTGCCAGAAACTCTGAGCTTTATTTTTCACAAATGTTCAAACAAAACTCATCACTCAACGTTTCCATGTTAGTGTTCCAGGAAACAAAATCTTCGGACTCTGAAAGTGTTCAAAGGAAATTTTTCTAGCTCTGTATTTATTCTACTTTAAAAATAACTTGGTTATTATTACCCATAAACATGACTCATGTGTGAAAGAAGCTAATTCCCTTTAATTCACGAAAAACGTTCACATGCAATGATTCTGAAATCATCGTTGCTAATTCTAATTGTACCTTTAATTCACGAAAACATTAAAAAAGTTCTCACGCAAAGATTGTGAAATCAACTTTGCTAATTCAAATTGTATTCTCCTTCTCCGTTCGAACACTGATTCCTCTGTAATTTTTTATACTTGACATTCCTTTATTGGCCACAAATCAATTCAGTGCTCAAAGTTTCAGCTTCGGTTTTGAGGAATTAGCGGGCGTTGTATAAGAAAAAACTATGAAGTCGACTTAAAACAAAATGTTTCATATCACTAGTGCAGGTTGCCGAATGTGATATTAATCTATTACCGACTTTGATTCGTTTAAATTAGACTCTACCAAGTTTTTATTATTTTTCATCGTAAAACGATTTGCATACGATATTTTTAACAGAAGATGCCCCTCTTATAAAAGTTTTTGTGTCAACTACAGGCCTCGCCCGCTATGTTAGGTTGCCTTGGGTTAGGCATAATAATAGCTGCGCTGAGCCTCGCCCATTCTGGACTTTGCGTTTCAAACTCAACTGCGTTGTAACTTATATTTAAAAGAATAAAGACGACTTATTATTATTATTATTAGCAAAGTTGATTTCATAATCTTTGCGTGAGAACTTTTTTCGTGAATTAAAGGGAATTAGCTTCTTTCATACATGAGTCATGTTTATGGGGGGGGGGGGGTATGACTATACTTTTAAAACAATATTTCCAGTAACAACCACTCGATTCAAGGGTGGGTAGGTGGTGGTAGGAGGAGGAGGATGTTGCAGCCACTTAGGGCTGCTAGAAAAAATGATCAGTAGTCAGAAGGGCAGCTAATCATTGTCCACTCATTAATGCAAGAAAACCGTGAGTAGACCGTTTCTTTCTTTCGTAACGCTAACTTATAACAGACTAAAATCAATTCCCCGAGCATAGTCACTAGGACTTTGGACTACTCGCAGCACTAATTTCTCAAACAACTTCAAAATTCCCGGATGGTGCTTTATTACTGAAAATTCTACTATACTCCATACAAATCCCGAATAGCAAACGAAAAAGCTCCCAAGGAGCTATACTACTCTAACAAATATAAAGAGCTACCGAAAACCACCACGTGGGTGGTTTCATTTTTCGCAACACTAAAAAAAATTCAGTGCACCTGTGTCTCGCAATACGCAACTCTAACTTTAATTCGCTGCAGCCTTCCTGAAGGCTGTGTAGGGTCCCATGTGCAGCAAAGCCAGCTGCTCGGGACTCCTTTTTCCCAGGAACATGTCTTCGGACATGTCCCAGGACAGTTTCGGGGCATTGGGGTCGCAACTCTAATTACAAACGCGATCAGTCATCATCGCAACACTAACTCAAAAAAATATTAAGTATCAAACTAGGACGAGTAATTAAAAAATCGCGATCAGTCATGAATAAAACGTAATACAATGAACCAAACTCTAGTAACTCCAATTCCAAATACAAGAACAATCTCAAAAACAATCGCGACTCTTTTTGCGGAACACTACAAGCTGCCACGCTCGACATTCATTCGCAACGCTATATGCTGGAACCAAACGCGGGGAATAGTCGATTCGCAACGCTAATTCAAACCGTAATCAACATTTAGTCGCAACACTAACTGGCCCCGTAATTTACTTCGCAACCCTAATTGAAAACGCGGTGTGCTCAATTTCAGGAGAGGGGGTGTCGATGGGTTAGCCTATGACCAACCAAACTACTACTATTACTACAACTACCGGCGAGCATAATGGCAAAGTAATACCTTAGAAGAATGACCCTGCACCCGAGAATGCAGGACCATTCTTCGTAGCCCACATGATGTGGCCTTTTTTCTGGCCGGGCTATATTCGGCTCCTTGGTCACTTCTTGCGTCGGGGGTCCATCCTTCTGAAAGTTCCGACCGCGACCAACGACAATGTGCAATGTCTCACTGGCGTCAAAAAGTCGACATAGCGAGTCTAGAAGCGAGGGCATACCCCACTCGCGCTAGTCTGGTCGTCGACTTTTCTCACAAATTTCCTGAAAGCAGGTCATCGCGCGGGGGAACATGCGATACGACGCAGAGAATACGACGACCTGCCCCGGACCTACCTACTTATATTTAAGTCAGACATTCGTACCAGAAGGTAAGTTACCTACCCTAAACAACACCTATATTTAAAAAATGGCAAAACAGTCTCTCAAACACAATCATCAGTTAACCCACTCCACGATTCTCAAACATCACCGCCCGGGTGCAAAAGCCTACACTAGAGAGACCGTCCCGGGACGACTCCGTCACCCGAGCTTGGCCACAATCACACTCTAACAAGTACGTACCAGTTTTCACTGAAATCGGCTGGCAAAGGCAGTGACCATTGCGTGTAATTATGATTTACATAGAAATTAATTATTTTCGATTTCAAACAATGGATTACTCGATAATGCGCATTGTACGTATTAGGTACATACATCAATCGCTATTACTTTCCTGTTTGATTGTACGAGATTGATTAAGTTTCATATTCCAAGATTATTTACTAGAATGATCATCGTGTGCAACAAGGAATATGATACATTGGTATCGTTATTACCATGAATAATAATAAAATATTATAGTTTCGTTAATATGGTCTTTGATGAGAATCTTTCACCGACGCAAATTCCACCGCCTAACCACACAAACACACACAGGTGGAAAATGCGACGTGCACGATATTAACGCAATGCCAGCCGCCAAAATGTAATTATTTAGTAAAGAAAGTCATCGTGCCCTATTGCTTTCACCCACCCAAGTAGCGCCTGGGCACGTGGATGAGTTAAAAGGCAATAGGTACGGAAAGATATCCTGAAAATCCTCAACTAGAAAATATGATTAGCCTGTATAATGTCTAGCTAGTATTCTTTCATTTTATAGTATTAAGGAAAGTGACTCGACTTTCAACTTGTGAATAGTTTAAAGTTTGATAAATAAAAAAGGACTCTACTTTAGATTGCATCATTAAGAAAAATCACTCTACTCGACATTTAATAAGCAAGAAAAAAGACTCTAAAATAGAATTATTTAAGAAAATTATTCTAAATCATCAAGAATTTACTTTAAGAATTTAAAACGAGCGATTCCATCTTCAAAGTAAATTTCATAAATCAAGAAAGTATGTTCTCATGCTAATTACTTTGAATCTGAAATTTGCCCACCCTCAATTGTCTTCTTGCACATGGAAATTAATTATTCTATTGTGTATGCAAACGAGTGACCTTTATAAGAAAGGAATTACACTTTTATGTCTATTATCATCATTTAGACATCAAGTTACTTTTAAAACGTAGTATCAGAAAAATAAAAGAAACTGAAGTCGCAATATAGGTCGTCAATACAATCGTCGCAATGACGAAATCGGAGGGCATCCGATTTTTCCACTACATATTAAATAAAAATGTTGGTAGCTGTGGAGTCTGAAAGTATCAGACTTTTTCGCTATATCAAAATTAGCATTCAGCCGTATTGATATTCATACCAATACGTTCTGAGTTGCTATGCACCTTTATGTGCACTATTAATAAATATCTAAATCAATGTATGATCAATGATAAACATTCGCGTTTATCTTGAAAATTATGATTATAATTTGATTCTATTGAAAAGGCACGGTGTACAAGAAGACCCTAGCCCTCGTCTAATAAATACATACGCAGCCAAAATGTTACAATTCACGGGCATGGTTACCATACCCGCTGTCATTATGCTCGCCAAAGCACGTATACAACCGGTCACTCGTGTCGATTTGGACCAAACGTCCTACGACATGATTGAGTGACCAGAGGAACCATAATGCATGCGCACTTACATTTCGCTGTGCCCGGTGACGGAGACGCCAACACCCCTGCGACTACTCAGGGGAAGTCATCAAGCTGCTCAGAAGAAGTCATCAGGCTGCTCCGCTACGTCCAGACTGTAACGAAGGAACAGAACACGATTATAATTTCTTTCTAAAGTTACGATTGTTTGAACTCTAATAAAGAACCACGAAGCAATTCAAAACTAACGAAATTTTGTATCATTTAGACATTTTAAGGCAGAAATTAAATATTAAACATTAAAATTAACAAATGTTTCGTTACTTTGAACTGTTTGGTGATTCTATTCTAAAATTTTTTTTTATTATTTTTTAACTTTTTCTTTCTAAAATTTTGAAGAATGAACTCTACTTTAATGGAATTAAATGAAGTACATAGATACTTACATCTTTCCATTAATATTCCGCGCACAAATCCCGTCTTCAGCTGACGCAGTGACTCTAATTTCCGGTAACGAGTTACGCTTTTAAAAATAAAAAAAAATAAAGAAATACGTAGACTATCAACGCGCCCTAAAGATTCTAGTCTCGCAATTCGAAGGTCAGAGCCGCGACGCTCGCGAAAGAATATAAATTGCGTAGAAAACACTGACTCTACCCTCGCGTATCCCCAAATTGTTAACGACTCTCTACTATGAGCAACTGTGCTCTTCAAAACTAAAAACTTCGTACGTCATAAACACTGACTCTATTTGGCCGCATTGCACGCGGTCACAATCTCTGAAAAATAAGTAGGATAGGAGGGTGGGATGGGTGTGGTTTCATCGAGTGTTTGTCGCGAGGAAATATTGTTTTTCTTAGAACCAGCCAAGGGACTTTCGCTCCTTGTTATTTAGAATACAAGGTGTGATGCGAAAATACAGAATGCTCGCTCGATACGAGCAGCTTTACATTTCACACGATATTATCCAAAATATATTACGTCAGAAATAATTATTACATTTAAATGAATCATAGTAGTGGCTTTCGTCATTAAAATTGTAAGCACGTTCGTGTTATTCGAATAATACTTTAAAATATATCACGATCTTTATAAATATCCAAAATTCATGGCAAGAATAAAAATTCCTTAATTATTTATGCTTGAATAGCATGTCATTGATCAACTACGCATCTTCTGTGCATAAAGAACAAAACTTGCATCCAAAACCGAAGGTAAATGCAATTACAACAACTTCATAGAGATAGATTCTTAAAAATCATTTAAATATCGTTGAATTCTACGTAAACGCGACCAAAATGTTATAGAATTCGATCATTTCAATATTTCGTAAACATCTACCGACGCCATTTTCAAATTTTAAACAAATATGATTAAAATTATTCAATTTATCATAATTCAATCTTTTCTCATTTGATCCCGATATTAACCGACTGCAACGTTATCCATCACCCTCACAGCCAACAATGATTCAATAAAATAACGAGAAAAATACGTATACCACACGTATTGCTATCTCCTTTTTCCAAGGAATGAAACCAGACGCCATCCAAGAACCGTTCAAATGAACCAGCAAGTGTCATGGCGTTGCCTGCCCTTTGCTTTCGATTCCAGCCTCAACGTCTGCAACCGAACGATGCTACAAGTTTGAAACAAAAGCATTAAAACATTCGTAAGGCAATTAAACATCAAATAAACTTGAAATATGGCCGACAAGGGTTGTAATTGAATACCGAGGCACGATATGTGTGCACCAAATATGCAGAAATATCGGTAAGGCAACGAAGGGAATACGCGACGAAGATCTACAAACGGTTTTCTCGCGATATTTAATCCATTTCGGGACGAAAGTGTATTAATAGTAGCAGCAAGTAACGGTAGAGAGCAAAGAAGAACCCTAATAATGATTAGGAGTAATTGTATGACGATAGATAATGTACGCATACCATTTAAATACGCAGCTAGCTATCGAAGCGTCTTAACTCAACAACGTCCACGGAACGAATGACCCCCGCGCCCTGCCGCTGCTCCTCGGCGAATATTGGCTGGGGGGGGGGGGGGGGGGAGCCGGCAAGCCTCGCGAGGTAATACACGCGTACGTATTTCCGAAGAGTGGGATATCGGTCTGTTATTGTACGCCGAGTGACATGTAGCGCGTGACCGAGCCGCCTGAACAGAGGTGACTTCCAAAGCTAGCATCGTTGAGTCATAACAGAAGTCGCTTCTACGCACACGATCTGCTACTGGTAAAATAGAAATATTACGCGTGACATATTTCCTTCGTTTATAAAATATCTAGCATCTCAGTGAAACTTAACACAGATGGCTTAGTAAGTATATGTTCGGAAATTACTTATGTGATATACTTTTCTTATTGCAAAACTTTTTACAAGCTTCGCGATACATTCGAGAATGTCGCGATGAAAGTGCAACCAAATTGGGGTTATTGGAAAAATGTTATTTCCAGCAAGACAATGACCGCAAGCATGCGGCCAAATTGTTTAAGAATGATTATTGTATAATACACCGCATGGGTTACATACAACCCCATAAAGTCTGGAAATTAATCTCCGCGAATATTTGTGGGTGGAAATCGACAGGAAATTAAAAAATTACCACATAACTTCGTAAGCAAGGATCGAAAAAGGTCTCGGACCCTTGTTTTTAAGAAAATTCTGGCAGAAATTATATGTTCCGTTTAAGAAAATATTTGTTCCTGTGGAATTTTTATTGAAAAAATGTTACCTTTAGGATCTTCTTTAAAAAGCGTTCTCGTGGAACAGATATTATAGAACATATATAATAAAAGTTCCATGGAAACAAGTTGCATTAGAAGATTTATTAAAGAAGTTTTCATAAGATAAAGAAAAGTACTAAACTATTAGGTACTACTTTTATTTAACAATATAATATCATATTCTTCGTATGTTTATTTAATAAAACATTAATGGTTTCATAAGAAGTATTGAACAGAAAAGAGAACTTGTCAAGAATAATACCTAAATGACATCTTTTTATAACTTACATGAACCGAAATACATAGAAATTCTATAATATAATATATAATATTTATATTTCAATAATAGAATATATGAATATACATCTATGTATTATTATACTATTTACGTTTTAATATTGTTGTAGTACGATCCATTGAATACAACGATCGAGAACTTTTTTAATATTGGCGAACAAAATATCTGTTCCTATTACAGAAAATTCTTTATTTTTATATTTTATAAGTTCTATTCCAAGTAGAACCTTTATTTTTAGGAACTTAAACAGTTCCCAGGAGAATTCTTGTAACCAAAAAAAATTTCTCGTCAACGATAATGTGTATTCGTAAACAAAAAGAAATTATAGTCATCGATAATGGTTATTCGTACACCAAAAAAGTTCTGGTCATCGATAATGGTCATTCGTAACAAAAAATTTCTGATCAAAGATAATGGTTATTCGTAACCGAAAACAATTTCCGTCGTCAATGATGACCAAAAAATATTTCGGTTGACAATAATGGTTATTCGGAACCAAAATAAATATCCGGCATCGATAATGTTAATTCATAACCAAATTCATTTAAACAAAAATATTAATTCTTATGTCATAACATTTAAAATTTGGATTATAACAGTTAGGGTCCCTGGTTAAAACTAAACACTCGTGCAAGTTCTTCCGCGATATATACAATTTTAGATTTGGTAGCTTAAACTTATTTTAATGAAAGGGAGAAAAAAATTTACGTTTATATAACAGCCACTTTGGCATCTGTCATTTATTATTATATGGTAAATGTGGCATTTTTGATTTCGTAATATTGCCACTATGGTCTCTTTATATTTAGCAGATGCAACGGTCAAGCAAAAGTAGCCTGCATAGTGAGCAGGTAGTACCAACAATGATTGTCATTGTTAGTTATTATATTAAAGAAATTAATTGTAAAAATACAGTTGCTCCACAACCGATATCAATATCTAATAAAAAATATAAATTACTTAGTGCCGTATTTCATAACGGTCTTCATCCTGAGAGTGGTTCATATTCTTGTATCCTTTTTTTGCAACGTCAAAAATGAAAAGAAATCATACTTTTTAAACGATTTTTTGAGCTTCGATCCTCTGTTTGCTTGTTGTATGTTTGCTTCATATCTGAAAACTCGAATTTAACCCAAAACTTGGCAGGTTATGATTAAGTGACAGCAAAGTGACATTTATTGAATAAATTCTGCTTTCGAATGGCGACACCAACTGGCGTCAAGTGGAGGAGGAAAACGTGACGTCACGAAAACTCTTAATCCCGAAAGTATCATTTTGATAACTATTAATTCAGAAGAAATCTTGTATCTTTTAGAAAAACGGCTCGATACATTACGTAAAACAACAAGTGGGTTCGAAGAAAAAAATTATTCGCTTAATCATGTTAAAACACCGGGACTATGTCATAAAATAAGATAATAAGGCCAAAATAGCTGCGGAGACCTGTCAATTTCGCTATCTTTAGTGTATTTGAGACATGGTCGCTCAGTGTGCCTATGGGTAGAGGGGGAAGGGGGGAATTAGCTTCCAGACGCGAACGCGTCTGTTGATTATTATTGATTAAAGTGTAATTCCTGTATTTTAGTACTTCGGGAATAATCGAAAGGACTTCTCGGAATACCTATGCCTGAAAGTGTGCCTTTGCCCTGGATGGATTATTAAGGAGAAGACACAGTATCGACGCTTTTACGTGTTAACTTCGCGAGATCCTGGCCTCGACTCTCTCCCACGGTGGATCGTAAACTTCGAATTAACGCGCGTTTCGCCTAGGGGCCTTAGGATTCTGCGAGACAGACGGGCAAGTTCCCAGCAAGTTAAATCCGTGAAATTCGCTGGTCTAATTATTAACTCGTTTGTGCTGGAAAGTTTTTATATAGTTTCAGTGAATCCCGAGCGCACCTTCGCGGATTAGACTTCGGATAACGCTTAATTAGGGTTTAATGTTCAGGGTGCGAGAAAAGTCTTCGCGCAATAGGCTGTCTGCTAACGAGACGGACAAATCTCCAGGAACTGTAATTAAGTATCGATGAGCCGTTAGTAGGCAAGTGTTTTGCAACACGTTCGAGTTTAATCCCGTCACCGCGGACGGATATCTAGATCGATGAATCTTTTGAAATAAGTAACGTTGCTCGCAATAAGTGCTAATTATTTATTTGTACTTGCAAATTCTGCGGAACGTGTGTTGTACCAGTACAAGCCACTCATTCGATGGCAACTTTACGTCAGTTAATATTCGATTGAGAATATTGTAGTAGAAAACCTATCGATGATTCATCCAACGGATAACAACCACGAAGCCACTTCCTGCAAGAGATTAATAGATCGCGAAGAGCTCTCTATCCTATTCGAAGCTCTCCTCCGGACACGAGCGCGGAAAATCTCAGCGAGAATTTCGTGGCCATCCATCACTCTACACCATAACAAACGTACTACACTAGATTAATTTAAAATTCACCCCTGTCTGAGCCTCTGATGCTTAACTTTCAAAGCGTAAAATTAATCACCAGCGTCCACTGGAAGACTAATCGAAAGAGTTTTCAATGCAGCCGGGCGAATATTCGACGAGGACGTGCGGACGATCGAAAGCCCCCCGCGATACGCTTTTCGCCGACACTGCGAGGGCAATAATGGCGCGTGGCTGCGCGCAAAATGCATTTCCGCGGGGACGTCGCCGAAGGTCTGGGCGTGGGGATGATAAAGGGCCAATAATGGGGTCGATGCGACGGGGATTAACGCGCTTTCCGCGTCGCGCGTTCGCTGACCAACCTCGGAACAACAGACTGACCAACCAAGAAGACAACGATTGAAGAGCGTTTAGAAGAACGATTTTTATATCCATCGAGCGAATTCGATGTAATTCAACTTGCGACGATTGTCGAGGCTCTCCCTTCGTAAATCACGATCCCTCGAGAAGGAGTTTGAACTTTTAAAGGCGCTGCCAACGATTCTCGAGGAGGCTGTTGCAAATTGATATCGAAACACAGGTGGAATTCAGGGGGTGGAAGAATTAGATCGAAAAGATTGCGTGGATGAAAGGGTCGTGGATAGCTAAGCATACCCCAGGGACGGGGAATGTTCTCGCGTGTGGTGGAACTTAACCACTTTCGTGAGAAAAGCGTTCAAGAACCGGATAACTGCATTAGCGTTCCACGCCCGGAAGTTGACTTTGCCCCACAATTGGAGCGCGGTGTAGGAAACGCTTAAGAGACCCAGCGTAGTCTGTTAATTTCTTAGCCGGCTCCGGCGGAGAAATAATCAACGATCACTGCTCAAAATCAATTCGAACGGCGGGCCGAGGACCTCGATGTGAAACGAAAGTGCACGTCTTCGGAGTGGAGAGGCGTTTATACTTGGACGTTTCTAGAATATATAGTAATTGCTAGGAGGATTTGATGGAGGCTTACGAGGGGGATTTAGGGAAGCTTGCAGTCGCGAGAATTAAATTCACGTGCCTTATCATCGAGATATCACGGCGATGGTACTGAAATGTTCGCAGCATAAAACTGTAACGAAGATATGTTAGCTGCATCCGGATTTTCGAGATACTACTATCTGGATTCAATTGGCTTTGTTGTTTAAACGCTGATTAATCGGCAACGAACATGGAAACGAGACACGGGGGGAATTCATCTGTATTTTTAAACTTCACATCACGCGTGTATCATTGTATCCCATTTTTTTTATTACATATCACGTCGATCGCAGAATAATTTTCGAACCGGCGAGTGGTAACGCAATATGGAGATCATCAGCGTGCTAATGCAACGGAAGTACTAAATATTGTGCGTCGGGAATTCGAGATATTCTGCAGACAAGCATCCAATTAAATCGTACGCGCGTAACACCATCAATTATATTCTGTTATAAAATCGATGCGCTACTGATATAAAATCATTGCATCCTCCACTCCCTCTGCTCGAAGCCACGGCATCATATCGGAAGCTGGGAACTTTCCTTAATAAATCATCGCTCCCGAACGACCAACTCCAACATTGATATCGCTCGTGAAATGGTCCTCCCGAATGGTTCTAGCGGTGGATCTCTAATTAAGCCCGCGGAGAAAATCGTCGAGGCAAAGGGGCCGCGGCTGGAGAAAACGAAAAAAGTTTGCGAGTCGAGCCGGAGCGTCGTTCGAAAATCTGGCCACGTAACCGGAGCAACTTTCGGGAATATAATTAGTTCCGTCGTATCGCCCGGAGCGTGGCTGGTAAATACTGGTTTGTATATAAGTTTAGACTCGCCTGCACAGATAGGTACACGTATAATTGGCAGACGGTGAGTTCGGCTGGCGACGGAATCCACTGACCGAGCGACGACGGCGGTGGTAAACTTGCCCTTTTGAAGTTCGTCAGTCGTACGATGATTCGCGATCTCGGTTGAACGGAGAACATAGGCAGCAGTCGAATGTGGTACATTTTCTCGATGTTCGGGGGCTCGGCTAGACTTCTGGCTGTCCAACGTCTCGTAGCTAACGTAGTTTCTGTATCGGAGGCTAGGGGAACGTAGAGCAAAATGGGTCTTCCTTCCTTGGGTAACCTAACCCTTTCAGTTCACCCCTTTGTCTCTACCTCCGCCATCCCCTGTTTCCCTCTTCCCCTTTCTTCTTCCTATTCCCAATTCTTCTCCTCCTTATTTCCTCCCAGTTCCCTTCCCATTTCCCCGCTTTCCACTGCTCCCATGTAATTCCCCTTCTCTTTACCATTCCACTGCCTCTATACACATCTACTTCTATTCTACTTTTTTCTCCCCCCCCCCCCCCAACTCCTTTTCCCTTCTCTCTGGCTTCCCTTTTGTCACCATCGACAACAATTTAAGTACCATTTCCTCTGTTCAATCGAAGCCTCCGGCGCGTCGATCGTTTCCGAGCGAGCCGCACGATCCTCGATTAGAAACTCGTCGAGCTTCCCAGGAAGGGAAGACAATTCCTCCTACAACCTGTCCCCTGTCCTTTCGTAATCAACGACCTGTCGGCCACGCTACGAGCTGAGGCTACGAAGGTAGCGACAGAGAAGGACACCGCGGAAGGAGCGCGCGTTGGCGGGGCGCAGCTCGTGTTCCTTCTTCGGGGTTGCTTCCCATTAGGTAGCACGAGTAACGCGTCCCTTTATGCGTTAACGAGACCCTCCTTGGAGTCTCGGGGGCTGACGCAAGCGCGGAAAAGCCAGGCAAGACAGAGAGGAGCCGGTGGCTCCGCTGGATCGACGGGGCTGGGAGGGTGAACGCGCGAGAAAGATTGAGAGAAGCGAAAAAAAGCGGGACGAGGGCCGCGGCGAGGGGGGGAACGGTGGAAGAGGGAGGGGCAAGGTTGAAGAAGAGCAGAGAAAAGGAAATAGCTGTGCAGAGAGGCTGGCACGGCACGGTGGCGTTTCACTCGAAGGAACACGCATATTTCCCCCGCCACTAATACCAATCCCCTCCCCGCTGCAGGTACACGCTGTACACTTTTATTCTAGTTCGTTCGAGCTCTCCAACACGCACACACGCGTGTACAGGGGTTGGCGGGCTCCGCGGGCACGTCGACGTTGGATATTGTTCGTCCTGCGACAATGTCGCCTTGATTAGGGAGTCGTCTCCTCTTGCCGGTCTCGCGTGCCGGCACGCTGATTCCTTTCTCTTAATCGCGGGCCCTACCTTCCCCGAACCCTCGCCCTTCCTCACACAACCACACCCACCGACGAGGGGTCGCACAGAAATCAGGCACACCGTCGCAGAGATGAAACGACGTCCAGCCCTTAATCAGCACGCACCCGGGGCTTACTTTCATAATATCCCACTTTGACGGCCGTCGAGGCTCGCGGGATCGCTTGCTCGATCGCGACGAATGTGGGGCAGTGATGGGAGGCAGGGGTGGATAGCATCCCCTGTTAGACTGAGAAAACAACGCAGGCGGGAGTGCTGTTTCTTAAATTTGTCTTTGACTACTGTGGTATCCATCTTGAATTATATCTGGTTGGATGGTATAGGGCAGAGCTTCAACGCAGACTTTTCCGAGAAGTCCTAATGAACGGGGGTGTAATTTCTTACCTTTAACGACCGCACGGTGTCACTGTCGTCGAGGCGTTAGGAGGGCACTAGACAGAGGAGATAATTCTTCCAGAGGCTGCGTTCAAGTCCCGAGTAATGAGACCAGGTCATAAATAGAAATTGCTCGATATCCGCGAGCAACTTCCTCGCAAACAAGCGAAGTTTCCGAGGAATTAGAATTTTCGGGACGTCGAAGTTCCCTTGTTAGAAAGAAAAATTTTGCTTAGCGGCGAGGAGCCGAGGAAAGTCGGGCAGGAGAGGCGAGGGAGGTCGGAGGGGTGAGAGTTGTAAGAAATTCGTTGCTCGCTAGTAAATCAGATTTTAAGTGCTTGAACTTTCGAATGAAATTCTCAGGACGACGGGGTCACCGCCTCGCTGCACCGTAGCCGATTCTTTTGCCAGCGGAATATGAAATTGTCTCTTTCAATTTCAGCGGGCAATTACCTAAGTTGGGGCAGCTGCCTCGGCGCGATCACAAGCTAATAACGTTAATTAGTGCGTCTCCTTTGTGCACGGTCGAACGTTGGAACTGACGCAAGACTGTGTCGATGCAGGATTGAAGTCGAACGTCGAGCGAATGGAAAAGCCTGCTTTCAAATAAAGAAGCGGGAGCCACGTTGAAATTCCACGAATATAATAAAAACAGGCGCCTTTCAATGCGGAGAAGGTAAACGCAGGTTCGGTCGAATTTAATATAAAAATTTTCCTACGGCTCGTTTTTCCACGGCACGGTGCTATTTAAATCAACGGAACTCGTTGTTTCAAGCTGGCTTTTCGCGTATTAATTTTCACTAGTACCTCCGTAGAGAGACGTTCCATTATGCTGCACGATTTTCATTGGATTTCAGGGCTGACGGTGCACAGCGATGGATGGATGGATGGACGATGAAGAAAATTGACCTGGATAAGAACTCGCTTCGTCTTCTGCGCAGGGAAATAAATAATACAGGGGCGTGTCGTCAAAACAATGGGCTGGCTTTTACGGCTCGCCAGGAATTGGATTCCGCAAACGGCGATCTGCCTTGTCGCGACGTTTCGTA
Source organism: Andrena dorsata (assembly GCA_929108735.1). Taxonomy (NCBI): domain Eukaryota; kingdom Metazoa; phylum Arthropoda; class Insecta; order Hymenoptera; family Andrenidae; genus Andrena; species Andrena dorsata. Next base: position 74,597,553 of record OV815488.1, on the reverse strand, counting down.
AATCGACGCGCCGCGTTTCGAAAATTCCATCGGGAGGAGGGGGGGGGGGGGGGTGCGCGCAAGAGAAATGGATTCTGCGACGGGAACTATGGGCCGCTATTTTTCAGAAAGGCGCTTCGCAAGGGTCGCGATTAGTTTTCGTCGCTTCAAACGCGCCAGTTTGGCAAACGCTCGATAGCTTTGGCGTGGCTGCCGAGGCGACGTTGTCCCCGGCCAGGATACCGTTTAGCAATTTCCTATTTCCGGGAGATGATCGATTTAATTAAACAATAATCTTTCCAAGAACCAGCGCGGCGGAATTCAGGCACGATTAAACGAAGGTCATTAGAATGAAAGCCTTCCCCCGGTGCTCCCGACCAGCGATGTTTCAACTTCGATGTGCTTACCAGAGTAGAAAGATATATCCCAAATTGGTGTCATTAACGCTCCATTTGGCTAACAAGTATCGATCACCACCATTTGACAAAGATCACCGGTACGGTACGATCTCAACTGGCTACACACCATTTCGAAGCTTGCGTAACGAGAGCACAGCCCCACCGTTTATATGAATGGCCAACAGTGATTACAAACGAGTTCAGAGTTCAATAACGATGAAAAAAATGATGTCCCCGATGGCAGCCCCGTTGGACTTGGAAAACGCTGGAGCGAAAAATCCATCGGTTTTATTCAGATGAAAATGGGTAAAAATGTGTGTTCTACAAAACGGTCAAATATTATTTGCGTGCCTTTGTAAACAACGTCAAAAGCACATAGCCAACACCTCTGTGGTCCGCGTTTGACCCAACGCAAAGGTCCACAGATTCGTGAAATTGTAAAGCTCAACTAAACAAAAACCTAAACCGTAACTAAATAAAAGAGAATTTCCACCAGTCAGTATATTAAGCGAACCGAATGAAGTCACGCGGTCCTTAGATCCACTTTGCATAATTTGCATCCAGCATTCCAGATCCGAAGGATTCTGAAGACCCTCGAAATCAATATCGCCTGTACAGGTTGCGAGCCCGTAAGAAGTGTCCTCCAGAAGTTCTGCAACAGATTGCCAGGCTCCCCCGAGGGTGCGTCGAACGGGAGGTTTCGAGCGGTGTGTAACCAAATTGTTCTCGTGAGGTGCGCGACGAACGACGGCTCTCCTCCATCCAACGGCTGCCGGGGCAGAAGAAGACGCGCCCGGAAGCAGGCTTCCCTCTATTTCCCGGGGAAACGCGGGCCCGCGGAGCAGCGGAGCCACGACGTTTCGGAAACGAGCGGGATTGCCACCCCCCTGCGCCGACGTACCCCATAACTTACAGGCGTTCGTTCCGCTCGGACCGAAACTACTGGCGATAGAGCGTTGCCGAATATCGTTCTTCGGCTTTACGACAGCACCGCGCGATCGATACGGCAAATTGAGCGTGACGAGTTTGCCGGAGACTCACACGTACGCCTGGTTTTGCATGATCGAGAGCTTCCTGTTCTATGTGCGCGAGGCACACTTGCACGTCCACTGTCCACCGTTTTTCCTAATATTCGTTCAAGCTAACAGATCGTTCGGCAGCCAGTTCTTTCGCACCAAGGGATTTCGTTTATTTCGCGGGGACATTGGTAGGAAGCCCACCCACTACCTATGGATAGAATCCTCAGTTGTCACAAGGATGTGTCGTAGTCGGGGGTGTTGCTTGGAAGAGGGTTGGAAATCCGGAATTGCTTTTGGTTTGACTAATTGCATGCTTATTAGATGGTCAACGACGAAACCAGTAAGAGTAAGTATCCGGGGCCGCTAGATGCAACGTTTCTAGAATATTACTGTGCACACAGTGCCATTACTTTTAGAAATTCCTAGTATACACGGAACCACCCTTAGGGCATATAAATAAAGGCTCGTAGGGCACTTACATAGATTCCGACTTCCGGAGTTGCTACATCATAATTCTGTTACTCGTGGACCCATCTCGCGTCTTCTCTATCCAAGTGAAGAAGCGTGTCTCATATCTAACTCAAGCAATTTTCTTCCAGAAGTATATATATATATTTGCCAATATTTCTGTAAATTTTTAGACCTTAATATTAAAATTTGAAAACTTAGCGAATTTTAACCAAAAAGAAAATCGCTTTCTTCAACAACTATCTTTTTGAACTACAAATTTCATCATATCAAATTTTACTTTTCTAGAAAAAGACTACATATTAGAGCATGATTGCACGAGTATTATGAATGTACAATTATCACTGAATAGTTAAATGATTAAAAAATACGAAAATGGTAACTGAAAAATGACGCTGGGGTGCAGTGAACCCCATGTGACCAATTTGTGATTATAAGTGTGACCACGAAGGGTTAAAATGAACCTTGTTACTTGGTTAAAACGCGAGTGTTTAGCTATAAATGGTTCGGTGAAGGGTAGTAAGTCTGGGGTCAGTGAAAGGGGAGAGTATAAATATCTTTCATCTGACACCTTAATTCTTGGTGTATTAGTCTAAAATGAGCCTTCAAGTAGGGCTAGACCCGAGCGATTGTAGGATCAGCAGGATCTGCTTCAATGGTTCTCAACCCAAGGCACCGCGTACAAATCGGAGGTAGACTTTAGAAGATGGGAATTTCTGAAGTGTCCCCCGACTTTACTATCATCACTAACCCCCGTAAAAGAAATTCAAACGACGCCAGAAGACGCATTGATCGGAAGTTGAATTTGAAATGGAAACTGCAGTATGGAATCTGAGGTTTGAGAACCGGCATCCGAGTTATAGATGCAGAGGGACTCCGCATGATGGATAAGCACTTACAGTTAAGAAGACTGGATGGTGAAAAATAGAGCTTTTCCATTGAAGGCGCGGAAGACAATCTCGTTACGTCCGGTGATCGATCAATGCGATAAGACTTCACGATTGCTGCGAATGCGCTTCGAGACCCGTGATCTGAGCCAAAATCGTGCATGTGCTACCAGAAAAATACCAAACACGGCATCGCACAGTGGGCCAGATCGAAGAGCTAGCTGTTCACAACTATTTTAACGTTATTTCAATACTTAAAGACCGCAGTATGTAGGTCGTTGAATTCGTCTTGACGTCAGCTATAACATTATTAAGTAAAAAATATATTTTGACAATTAAAAAATCAAGATGATCTTAATATTTTATTTAAAAAAAAAATTATTTTGATTTTTCATACTGAGATTTGTAGAAGAGTGAACGGTGATTAATTTTTGATTGGCAACATTTTTTGTCGGAGCATCAGAAATACCTGAAAAATCGCGATGACATGTGAACAGTAATTGAAAACCAGCTGTTCAGGCTTTTCAAACAAGTACAGTAATTCATAATTCTTGAATCAATTAATGTTATTACATTTAATCAGATAACAAGAATGTGTGACTACTTTCTTATTGGAAAAATTAAAAATATTTCAACTAAAACAAGTGTTATATTTTAATAGAATTTATATTATAATATAATAACAGACAATATATACGTATAGCACAAACTAAATATATATATACACACGAAGTAACCCAAACTAAATATATATACGAAACAAAAATAAAATACAAGTTTTCAATCTGGAAAAAGTGCTATGATTCTTTCACGATGCTGATGCTATGCTCTCTCGAATACAAATGATTCAACTGAGAGCTAGCAGAAAGTTGCAATGTTTATCAATGGTCGTACAATGTAAACAACGCTAACATGAGCCTCTGCGCTCTTAAGATCCGCCGGGTGGTCGGCAAACGGGTCTCGTGCGACGCGACTCGTCGCTGAAGTGCGTGTCACGCGACGCTTTAAACAATAATAATTTATCGGGTGGGATGAGGGGGGAACTGAATCTTGCATGATCTTATAGAGAAATAACGCTAGAAAATATTCCACTTTGATAGAACGCACAACTCTTTAAAACTTTAAAGATATCCCTTGTCAGAGGTGAAAAATTTTCACGATTCTCTTTAGTTCACCGAGTAATACTTTTTTAAATAAATTATGAACAATAATTTTTAATTTCAGGTGCGTTCACAATATAGATATATGCTATTCATAAAAACAAAAAATGAGTACATAATATTTAATAGGTTTTCCGGGGCATCAATACGAAAAAAGCTCATTTTTCCGGTGAAAAACGGTATTGATAAAAGTCTGATTTTTCAATGCTTGTTTTAACCACAATCTATATAAATAAAAATGTAAATGTTCGTTTGTTCAAAATCTTAAATCTCCGAAAGTTCTTTGTCGATTGCTTTGAAATTTTGACACAACGTTGCATTCCAATACGTGTGTGTTTTTATATACCTATTATTATATAGATGTCACACCTGTGACAGGTAAAAAATTTAACATGCTTTTTAACCAGACTGAGCCACAGCACCGCGTGGCCGGGTGCAGCTAGTTTTTAATAAATTTCATTAATGTTATCGTTTTCGAATGGGATAGGCATTTAGAAAACAATATACATTTGTTAAACATCGATATGAGGAATTCGATTTTTTGGCAAATGAACAGCTAGCTCTTCGATCTGGCCCACTGTGCATCGTTTCATTACCGTCGCACGTCACTCTCGCACTGGCGCACGATAATACCAAGCGCACTGCAGATTTCACGAGAATAAAATCTGTTTGAACCCGGAGCCGGTACATTTGCAATTTCCCCTCGCTGCAGAACTCGAAACTCGATTCCCGCGTGTTCTCCCTGCGTCCCTTTGACGAGTCAGCCTTAATTGTTAAATCCGTCGTGCATAAAGTCGCAGCTTTTATAAAAATTAACTTTCCCCACTTTCAAACGAATATTCGAGGGATCCATCCCCGAATCATCAGAAATTCTCACAGAAGAGCAGCGCCGCGCAAAGTTTCATCTACTTCCCATGCGGACGCTTCGAATATGCAAAATAACGGGGGAAGGGGGGGGGGGGTGGGTGGGTGGGGTGGGTGTGGGCCTGCAATCCCCGTAGTGTACCGACGAAAAACACGCGGGATGTGTGCCACGTAAAGCAGAGAATCGCGCGGTATCGATTCGCCGAAGACAAGGAGGAGACAGGGCGCGACGCGTGACTTTTGTCTTGGAGGGATGGCTGGAGCGTCTGTGTTTCGCAGCTCGAAAAAAGCGTCGCGCTTGCACGGCCTCCCTCTTTGGCTGGCGTCGACGGGAGAGAGGTCGGACGTTCCGCGGTGAATGAAAAATTACAAGGGTAGGAAGCACGACGCCGCCAGGACATGGAATAATGATGAAAGGAAGAAGAACCGACGGAGTCGTGGGGCTCCCGGCCACCGCGGAAGCCCGTCCTCCCCCTTCCGATTCAGCTAAATGAGAATGGAGCGGCACGGAATGGCTCCGACAATCTGATCGAGGCTCTCAATAGAAGGGCCGATTAGCGACGGATTTACGAGTTTATTCAATATGTATAAAATTCACCAGCCCGATCGGCTCAATCGGTTTAGCCTACCCCTCGAATAGAACTTCCCTGAATCTCGTAACTCAAGCCCCCTCCGATTCGCGGGATTTTAAAACACTTTTAACGCCGCGCATCGATGCAAAGCGATACCGTTTCGCCACCAATGGTCGAGTTCGGATTGATATTTTGGAAAATGCTCGGATAAAAGCCACTTGGTACGGTGTACAATAATAATAACATATGGAAACTGGTTTGGTTTTGAAATAAAGTTGGACACCCGCGCTGCCCGCAGTCGGCGAGCAACACGCCCCATTCCATTACCCAAAGCATCGCGTCAAGATTCGATCGTGCGTCTCCCATTCGCCGGCGTGCTTAATTTCACGGCGTCTTCAGCGCCCATCCCTCGAAACAGCCGATCCTGCGAGGGCCAAATAACCAATCCCCGCGGGCAGATCCACGGAAATCGCAAACTTCGGTCGTTCCCTGACAACGGTATCGCGGGCAACTTCCCCACGGGAAGTTAGCACGCGCCGGATCGAAATCAATGGTAGCGGGAGGGGGTGGTATGGCTCGTTCGCCGCGTTTCCCGTTCCTCACCCCCGTCGAGGGGCAGCAGCTATCGAGTTTCTATCTTCGCAGCGGTCTCCTTCGTCCCGGCGGACGTTGGGAGCCGCGCAAATTGGAGGGACACACCTTACGGGAACGGCGCTGGTCGGCTGGGCGTCGAACTTGAAACGGGAGATGTCAGTTGAAACGACGGGCGGGTTTGGGGATGGGGATCGGTCGGAGGGCGGCGACGTGGTTGAAAAAAGGCGAGACGCGGGGACCGGCGGGCGGGAAAAGGGGTGGAGATGTCGCAATTAGCTTTATTAGGGACGAGATCGAGGAGAGCCCCCAAGTGAAGCGGATCGTTTTCTCGGGCGAGCGACGACGCGGGACGGCGACATTTCGCCGGTTTCGGTTCACGTGGCAAAAGTACACAGGACGGGGCTGTCCGTTGCTCGTTCGATTGGAACGCGATCCGACCCCATCTCCTCGGCGTGTAAACACGAAGGGCGCCGAGGATACCAGGGGCTGGATGCTGGCGTGCTGGATGCTTCAGAACTGCGGCCACGGTGGATGGTACAGGCGTGGTGTTGTAGAAACGGGTCGAGGTGGTGGGGCACTTGAGTCTTGGGAATAAACATTGTAATGTATTAACGTCTTGGGCACACCATGCTGTGTAGACAAGAATTTCAGGGCTACTGCAACAGCGATCTGTTCTATAGCAACAACTGCGCAGATTTCATCCGTCTATACTGAAATTAATATTCCCAAGATGTAATCGACTCGAAGGGAGAATAAAGATATCCGTCTTCGCGTTACAAGCCGTGTTACTGTAATTTCCTAACGGGTAGGTATGTTGATGCACGGCCGTTTCGTAACTCGCCTGTCACGTCGCCACGGTTATCGAGATTTCCCTCGCATCATTAATGCACCCGTCTCGCCGGCCTGAAATGATTCCTCGAGTCTCCGGACGACTGGCCGTAATAAGGCGTATCCGCTATTGGGAATACTTTTGCTCCGCGGGCTACTCAATTATTTCTGCGGCTTAATTGTTGCGAAACCACCGCCGCCGTCCCCGTTCCGCTGTCCTTGCCCCTCTCCTTTTCCTCCCGGCACCGATCGCGCCGGGAACGGAAACTTCTTTGCCATCGAAGTTTACCGCCGCCTCCGCCATTGTCCGCCGAGCAAATCTGCCAGGACACGGCGTCCCAGCTTAATTGCCCGGCCGTCGCAGCACCTAATCGGTGCCGTGCAGTTTCATTTTCACGTTTCGACGCGCACGGCTGTTCCCTGCAAGCTACGAGATACACCGCCCGTGTAATATTCGTCTAGGGGAAGTTTTTTCACCCCGACTTCCGCCGCCGTTGCTCTACGAATTACGCAAGAATAGCTGTGCCGCGATTTCCCCGGAGGAAATGGAATGGATATTATGTAGGTACACCGAGAGCTTTTTCATACGTACGACGAGACGTTTCGCGGTGTTAACGTGACGCGGGCGTAATTTCGCGTAACTGTAGGAGAATTTCCAAGTTGAATACTCAGAATCCCGCGCGTGCTGTGCAGCACGGTACACCGTCCGCCAGTTCCTCAAATTTATTCCCTTTCATTCATCATTCCACTTCTTCGCGGCCTGAATATAATTGCTACAAGATCGCACCGGAGTGGCCGGGTCCCGCGAGTGTTCAAAATAATAATCCTTGATATTTCAGTTCACCTGCGAACGCGCTCCCGCAGCAAAGGTAATTACTCCATCATCGCCAAGAGATAATGTCAACGGCCGCGGCGAAGCGGTGTTCTCGGTGCAAGTCGATCGTCCCACCTACCTGCCCCTCGCGTCCACACTCGAACCCACACTAGCCAGCGAGGCAGCCACTTCATTGCCGGCGATGGTTATTACAGATGTTAAGCGGCGTAATTTCACCCCGTGTGGGAACGCACGACGGACCCAGTTATCCTTTCTGTCTCGCCTCGCGCGGCGTTCGCGCGAACGACCGTTGCGACACCGTTGCGACACATCCCGCTTCACGCATTGGCCAACAGCACAGAATCGCCGAGCGCGACTCGTTCCCGCCGGCAAGAGGCGAAAGGTCGACACAGAGGTGTATCTTTGCCCGCCGAGTCTTTATCCCGCTCCTCCCCGTTCGCCCCCTTCCTTCCTCGCGCTCCTCCGCGACTTCCATCCGCCGCTCCTTTCTTCGCCGCGGTCAGCCCGCGCCACTGAGTGCATTTCCTCGTAACCGCGTCCACTTGATCCTAGGCGATTTGCGAAATCCCGATGGACACCGGGGGTGGAGAGAGAGAGACATGGCCGCGTTGTTCGTTTCCTACGGCTGGGCTTGTCCCAGGGAAATGGTCCCGCGAAGTCGGGGCGGTCTGGTGTGGCTTCGCGGCCGCCAGGCGATATAATTCATGTCGGGGATGATATTCGGTAACGGCCGCTGATACTACTCGATGTTACGGCTCGATTGGACGTAGTCAGCCCCCGAACGGCCGTGGCTGATAGGCACGCCAGAGTTTCGTGTGATTGATCGGCCGTGCCGCGTTGAGTTACGATCATTCCAACCACCACGAGTGCCACACTTTTCTGGCTACGTCCCGTTGCAAATAATCCTGCAAATTCTAACGGGCGATTCCTTGAGATTCTGTGGGTTGTTTAGGAATACCTTCGCGGCGGTGGAGTTGATTTGGAGTGACGTTGGGGTTGTAGGGGGTGAACGAGGAGGAGAAACGAAATGAAATATTGAGAGAGAGAGAGAGTGAAATAGCTGGAGCCCCTTTGTGAGGTCTATTCGAGCACTCTGCGACGCGCTACGATCTGCCCGAGCCCGCTCCAATTCGGGCAGTATCTTTTCCTTGATCGCAGAAAAGTGTACGGTCTCGACGATCGTGCGATAAAACGGCATTCCATAATTTCCGTCGTACGCGTCGCGCCGTTTCTGAACGGCTTCGGAACGATCCCGTTGGCGTCGCAACAACTTCCCTTAGTTGGCTCGCTTTCTTTTTCCCGATGCTCGCCGCCGAGGGAGCCGCAGAAGCACCAGTAACTACGATAAACGATCGAAGTCTCGCGGCTGGACGATTGTGGAACGCGGTGTCGTCGGCCTCCGCTAGCCTTGACACGGTGCACTCGAGGTTGCAGAAGACCAAACGGCTGGCGTAAAGAAGAAAACACGAGACCCAACTGTTGCCAACGATAGATGGAAGGAGAGGGATAGAGAGAGAGAGAGAGAGAGAGAGAGAGAGGTGGAGACGGAGAAGGAGAAAGAGAGGCAGCGAGAGAGGTCGTAAAAAGCAAGCACGGCTGAAACGATTGGCCGCATGCGATGTGACTTGCATGAACGCCGCTCATGAACAGCAATTCCTTCTTTTTTTCCAAGCAGGAACAGTTCCCACCACCACCGACGCACTATCCATGTGGCGCCATTAACGCGAACGAGCGCTAAACCAGGGATGATTCGGTCTCCCGCGATGATTTTACTTTCGCCTACAGCAGCCTGACTGGCGCGATAACTCGTTGTAAACATACCAATGGAATCGATTGACTCGATTCAGACAGACCGCTAAACGGTTTCCCATCACTACCCAAACTTCATTCCGCCGACTGTTTAATTGCGAATTCAAATTCGGCAATTTGTTTCCACACGCGTTGCTTCGGCTCGCGACTGTGTGCCTACTTATTCGCCATGGTGCTGGACTTAGGAAGAAAAAGCGAATTCTCGCGAACAACTGGTTCCAGTAGCCAGATTCCAAGACATAAATCCAAACGTACCTCCGACTCTGTCCTCCGCCAGGAACGCCGCAATTATTCACCAGCTACAGTAATCTATTACTCGATAGTCCATTCCCAGCCAGTCATCAATAAGCAGCTAATTGCCAGGCGGAACCGTGCAAGTCCGGCTGCGGAGCAATCCTAAATTCAAGCCTGTCGATCCTGCCAGGCAATCGATACCAGCGATTCTGCCCCGGCGCGGTCCGCCTTGAAGAGGAGCAAACACAGGACGAGGATCAGGGGCCACTCGCGAGCCGAGTGTTTGGCCCGACAGAGTCCCTGCTCCACATCGTTGCGCCGTTAAAGAGCCAGGAGACTCGGGATCCTTTTGTAATCTCTCGCAATCGGCTCTCGCATCTGTACCACGCGGTGCAAACTGGACGCGGCCATTGGCGAGATGATATCAACGGGGCAGGATTAACGATACGCGAGCACCGGTCTTTGTTTTTCGTTGCCTCGTCGCGGCGGAGTGGCTGCCACGGCTCCCGGGGATCGTTTTCCTCCGAGGCATTTACCCGCGGGGGAACCAGAACCGCGAAACAGGGACGCGCGGATCCACGGTTACACAAAAGAGGCCTCCATCAAGACGCGTCGAATCAACGTAAATGCTCCACCCTCGCTTTTAATCCCACCGTTAAACGCTCCACTCTCGCTGCCGCGCAAACTGTGTCAACCTACGGCAATTAGTAGCTGCTTAGAGTCCAGGCCCCCCTTCCCCCCCCCTCCGCGCGAGGGGAACGGCCGAATTTCGAGCGTCGAGTCATTGTTGCCGAGCGAGACTAGGTAGCGCATTGTCGCGGCAAACCGTACGGAACCGGTGAATGCGACGCCGGCGTCTTCGGGGTGGCGAGAGCCGAACAGGGACGGTACCAGCTTGGAATCGTAGCGTCGACGGTGTCGTAGAACCCGGATGGGATCGTTTCCTAGTTCAATGTTTAGACCATCCAGGCTGCGGCGTCGCGGAACCTGATTGAGATGATTTCCTCGGTCCGTGTTGTTGATGCCGGGCGACTTTGGACCCGTAGAACCTGCTCGCTACGACTTTCGAATTGAAAACGATGACAGCCGGGATTCTGGAGTTGTAGAATCCGAATGGAATGTCTTCCGACAGTGGCGGCTATGAAGCCGTCCAACCAGAGTTTACGAGACTTTTCACTCGTAGATATTCGCCTGGAGTGACCTTAGCGGCCTTAGAACCAACATTGTTACGGCGTAGGAAAACACTCGACACATTCACCATTTCCAGATTGCAGACGCGCAATGAACGCGGAGTCATGATAACGTTATCACGCATAGTCGAAACTCATGCTCCGCAGCAATCACCACAAGCATTTGCAATTTAGGGTGCAACGAAGAAATCAAAATTGTCTGAACGTTTTCTAACAGTCAGCAAATTTCGCTTTAGCGATACCGATATTAAGACCGCAGAAACTAGATTCCATTGCCGAAAAGAATTTGCGGTGCTGCAAGAACCTTGAAGTATTTGGTAACTTTCTGTTTTTTTTTTTAAACATGTTTTTAAAGTCTTTTATGTGGTATTCTTTTTTATAGTCTTAACAGGTTCACTGTCTAGACCTGCAGCGTAACTGCTCGTCTCTCATGCGTCGAACAAAGCAACAGGAGGCATAATTTAAATAACATATGTATAATATATCGTCACTCCTTCATTGTAGCAGCTTTCTTCGATTATTGGAATGCAGTCGGATAAGATACACGGCTAGTAAATCTAACGAGTAAGTTTCTTTTTAAAAAAGTGCTATCGTATGATAAAATAAAATGCCTAATAAGATCAATGAAAATAATAATTTTTTCAGTAACTTTGCGGCACCTTAAATCGTTTATCGATGAAGTTCCAATTTCGACAGCTTAAATACCATTATTAAAGGCAACTTTTGCCAACTAGGTATTAGAAGTCACGAATAATAAAAGAAAAAATTGTCCCCCTACCATAGTGCCTCCGCTTTCCTTCAAGTCTCGCTAACTATGTCCGAAATCATCGCGTCTCTTGCATCCCCATAATCGCCAATAAATATTCTCGCGGAGTGAAAGTCCAGCAAAAGTGATGCACCATTTTCGGCAGCTGCATGCTGCACCCGCGGACGGCCGTTGCATTCTTGCGCCGTTGCGTAAGCGGTGTCCGCGATGCTGCTTAATTCGTTGCTCGCGTAACAGCACTTTCTCCGGAGATATTGGTCAGCATCGCGGCGGGCCTGCTTCGCTCGTGACGATCCACCGGGCGGACAGAGAGCCAGGCGAGTCAAGGTGTAGACTGGCCCGGCAATCAGTGTCTGGGCTGCGGATCTAGCCGGCGTTTTCTGTCTCGGTCGGGCGCGGTAAGTAAGCAGGTGCGCGTACCCGTGAACCCTGATAATTGTGGCCGCCTGCGCCCAGGTGGACGGGGATGCTTAATACCGGAACCGGTCTCTGTGTGTCCCAGCCGCGATTAGCAGTAATGCACGTCGGCCTACTTTCACGGTTTAACGTGGCTCCGCTTATGGGCCGCGCGCGCGAAATTGCATGAATTGTGCCAGCCATTATAGGACGCGCCAGCCTTGTGCTCATCTGCTCCACTTGCAGCGCGCTCCTCTTCTCCCTTTTGTCTGTTACGCGTCCGTATGACAGCCTTATGGGAGGGGCATTCCTTGGATTTTCTTTGCCCAGACTTTCGTTACCTGCGCTGTTGCAAAAAAGTACAACAGTTGCGAATTATTTTTTTTCTGCCTGAAAGCGACCAATCGGTTTCGAACCATTTTACAATCGTCTAGAGGCGTTGAACAACAGGCGTTGAAGAGAGCAAGTCGTCGCTTCGTAGAAAATGCAACGCGCGTGTAAAAGTTCATTGGCAAAACGCATTCCAAAGTGGACTGTTGTGTGGAAGGTGTCAGAGCAATGGAAGTGAATAAAGTAATACTTATTTATAATAGTAGTCGCTTATTCTGTTCCGTCTTTTTTCTTTTTTCAACACTCCATCCCTTTTCAGTTTTTAATATAGAATTATTCATAAAGGATACTCGTGTTCTTAACTTTAAAAAATACAGAATACCAAATAAAACAAAAAACAGATACAAATTTAAAAAAAGACAAGATAAAATCGTGATGTAAAGAGTACAACGCGCGGATAAAGAAAGGCTAGAGTTATGGAGGTTGAGGCTACGTTCAGTTATTAGCGACGTATTTAGTTTAGATTGTTGTATCTTTGTCTGGATAGGGTAATGGTTTCAGTTGCTATGGCGCGTGGGTAGCTTTGGACTACCTTTACGAGTGGTTGGTATTCAGGTGGTAAGAGTAAGAACGAAGTTTTCAGGGTATCTTGCAATGCCTGCTGGCTGGAACGTCATATTGAGTTACCGGGTAACATTTTCGTCCAAGCGAGAGTTCAGATTTGCATTACGATAAGAGGTAGTCGGAGGAACAGGAGAGGCGTTTTTGCCGTACGTGTAATTTGTGGCTTAATCTGGCGTATTCAAGGCTCGCATTTCACTCTGCGTAGCATTATGGGAAAATATTTCTTCTTCGATGGAACAACGATGCGACTGCTTAAGAACACGGTCGCAGACCTCGGTTATTCCATTTTCTAATTTCTTAAGCCTCGGTATGGGCGGGAGTTGCGTCTGATGCTACGTTGCGTAGCCGTGCAACTATTTCCATTGGGAGGGTAATGATCTGTGTTCTAACGAGGTGTGTTTGTTTCCAAATTGGATAGAGACAAACGTCGGGTAAACACAAGCCTACGTTAGCGCAAAAGTCTGTGAATGAAATGGCGAACGGTGCTGTGCATACGCAAATGGATACTGCGCGACAGTGAAGGTGTCAAAACGACTGAACGGAGACAGCCGCGGTAGCTAGTAACGCTTCATAATTTACAAGTCAATAGAAATCTATTGCAACGATTCTGTCCGCTATTATATGGGCACGAGTGCGCTATTGCCTTGTATTTATTGTCAAGCATAAAGTCTGCGGCATCAGACAACAGCATTAAAGTGACAGTGCTGTAAATCAAACGGAAGTCGCTGGCGTCTTCTCGCAATTATGAATTATTCAGAAATAACCAAAGCGTTTAACGCGTCTAATGTTGCCTCAATGTTTCAAATATCGATGAGGAAACAGGTGGAAAATGCAGATCAGAGATGCGGAAACTCACTTTTCGCTGCAAGCTAACAAAGTATCTTAAACCTGGCGCAACGGAACCGCGCGGGCTTATCTTTGAAGGATCGACGAGTGTATTGAAACACAAGGAGGTTGCGAGCAGGATCGCCGCGGAGATACAGTTAATTTAAACCGTGTTGTGCATATTTAATCAAACCCACTCGAGAATAGCGGGGACTCATGTGTCCACTAATTAACAGAAACAAAGAAGAGAGGTCAAAGATGATCTCTCCTTTTCGCCGCGTTGAATTGAAGAATTCACACGGCGCAGTCACAGTTATGATCGCATCTGGACTTCCAGCGACCTCGTTTTACGAAACTCTTGCCATGCAGAATGATGTTGCAACCGAGTGAATATCCCTCATCGTTGAAACCTGTCTATTAACGTGTCTCTTGAAACACACCTATCGATCAGCGTGCTGGGGACTCTAAGTGAGTCTATGTCGAGGACATTACGCTAATGTTGATGATCTTAAACAAAACAATCGAACGAAGTAGAATCATTCAAAGCACTTTTCAGTATAGCTTCGCTACGATCGGAGGCCATCCTTCAACCTCCAAGTTAGCCTCGAAGAGTCCCCAGAAACTAATTTCCACCTTGTCCTTGGCGAGACAGTGGGGCGATGGGTCAGCCAGAAATGGGAGATGCGTAAAAGTGGTCGCGGACGGCGCATGGGTCGGGCAATTAACGATTTAACGTACAATGGATTCGCGTGCAATTGACTGGCGCGCGAATCGACGGTCATTTGCTCGGTCATCGTTAATTAGAAGTTAAAGGGGATAGCGCGCGGCATAATACGCGAAACAGGAGTGCGCCGTTATTTCTGCCCTTCTTTTTTTTTCCAACTTTTCGTTCGTGAACGACAGCGTTCGGTGACGTTCAAGCTGAAGGCATATAAGATATCGCTCTGGCTAGCTGGAACGGAATTAATTGCCGAGCGTTACGCGCACCGCGGTGCTTCCGATCAATACGAGTCGTTACGCGTGAAAATATTTTCCCCGGAAATATGAATCCGCATGAATGAAAGCACGACCGCCGTGCTGCGTGGCGAAATAAAGCGCGTATCGGAACCCGCGAGAAATATTGGAGCGCCAAGTAATTGAATATCTTGCTCTCACCGTCATTAATTTAGCTAAATGTTCGTCTGCTAATTGCTCTGCAGTTATACCTTGCTGCCTTTGCCTATTTGTTAGTTTCCCCGTTACTCTGCCAGTGTATTTTATTTTCTATCATGAGGGATTATCCTGTCGAGCGGTTCAGTAGTTGAAATGGTAAACGATGTAGTAAAAAGTTTCTTTGAGTGGAATAGGATGTAAATAATTTATTTTAGTTTTTAGAGCTGTCGCCGGATGCAGGTGAGATCATAAGTACCAATGACGTTGCGATTGAACAGAAAAAAACTGCAATTCTCCACCGTTGGCATGTGCATAATTATGTAAACATCTCAAGTATCTGAATTGAAAAAAATTAATTTCAGTTTAGCTAGGAATCAAGCGACGTTCTAACACTATTCGTACCGACTCTTCATGTATGTATACCTATTCCTTGAAAAAGAGTTATATTTCTTACAATTTGGTACTTAATTAAATAAAAAATGATTCATTGTATGCATATTTCAAGAAAAGTCGTGAAGATAAATAGCGATGTGATAACGTTGTATGTGGGAAATTGTACGCTAAAGTTTGAAAACGGTCCGATTGACCGGTCTGGTACGAATAGTGCTAATTCTGCATTTTATAGTTGGGTAGATATATATAATTATAAAATGCTTCCACGCGAAGATTTGGATCTGCATCGCCTTGAGGCCATCATGCACCACGAAGAATCACCATAGCCAAGGAGAACCAGTCAGTAAACTTTCGTCGAGGAAGGCAAGTCCTTCGAGGATGAGTAGGTGTCCCCGAGGTATTTTAAATTGGCGGTAATGTTGATTTTTTATCGCCGACTCGTGCGAGTCAGGGAGCCGGTAATCCCGATAGACTTGATAAACGCGATAGCATTGGTGGTCGTAATAAAGCTTGCCGGTGCTCATCAACCTTCGTTGCAAAATCTCGCGGAAGTTTGGCGCGCGGCGACCGAGCTGAACCGCGCCAAGGACGAAGTCCTTTCGAACTGTTTCGGAACGGACCCGAAAAAATCTGCAGGGGCATTCCACTCGGTAGATGGATGACGCCTTTCTCATGTTAATTCCCATGGTCACAATAAGGCTGCAACCTTGGTCTCTGCCTACGAATACGCGGTCGCGTAGACTGTTCTGCGAGAGCCGTGACACTTTTTGCGAGGCGCGCGATGAATCACGAGCGAAAGATAGATCGCGGGGTTTTTTAATCGTTGAAGCGACGGAACGCTGGGTGGATTTTGCACCGTAAATGACTTTAAGTCGACGAGTCCGCACCTTGATTGGATTTCCCTCCACTCCTCCTGTAAGCCTTTAATAAAGTGGTCCAGAAATTCCTTGTCGACGTCTCTTACAACCCCGGTTCAGCTGATTATCCAGTGGCAAGGTGATCGAAGATCTCGAACACGTTTCCCTAATAGAAGAACGTTTAGAAAATTGACAATCCATCAAGGAGTCAGTCCCCTCGATTCAGTTTCCTGTGGTTGTTGGTGATGTACCTTTTTCTAAAACTCTCAAGTGTTTTCATTCTAACATCGACAATTCCATTCAATAAAATCGCTGGCTTTAGTCGCTCAGTTTAAATCGACTAGAATAGCTAGATTGTGACTTGGCGCGCGTCAGGCAGACCGTCCTTTTCCCGCGCGCTTTTACTTTCCGGACGACGCTCGCGGAAACCGATCCGTCGATTCCTCTTGAGCGGAGGCGTCGCGTCGCGGCGGGCGCGAAGTTGCTTGGAAATTTGATTTCTCGGTACAAAACTTATCGGGGCTCCGATCGATCTTCTCGCGATGAACGCAGCATCGTTTCTCATCCGCCACTCTTTCACCCCGCTTCCTCCCTGGCCCTTACCGTGATGTCGTTCCCTCTGCTCGAGGCGATAGCTCGCCGCCTCGGCGTGGTAAGCGGGGGCACGAATAGATTTGTGTATATTTCTCGAAATCGATTTGCCTACGCTTCTGAATATTTTTCACGGATCCCCGAGCACTTTGCGAGCCAGCCGCGCGCCTCTCCCCTCCCCCCTCCCCCCGGTTTCCCTGGTTTATCTCGCGTCCCCGTCTGGAGAAATGCAAAACATCCGCGACGCTATCGAGGAGCGGCTGGAAAAATGAACGGCATCCCTCATCCGGCGTAACCAGAGAGAAAACGTTTAAAGGGGGTGACAGGAATTCGGAGCATCTGGTCCACATTCATTTCTCCCCGCCCGCCTTGGTCGATGCCGCGCGTCGACGTTAATTTTTACGATGACAGAGCGTCGATCCTGGTATTCTCCAACGACCATATCCAGCCGCCCGCCCGACGTCGCTCCTCGGTTAACGTCGATTCAATCTCGCTCAGATTGGAGAGTGAACGTGCTTGCACGGTATCGCGGGAGGGCGAGCACCCTCTTCCTGGCTGCTCCACCCGCCCTTGTAAAGCCCCAGTTTACAGTGAGAGTTTGGAAACTGGAACGACTGGAAAAGAATCCGAAACTTTCGCCGAGTTCATTGTTGTACACACTGAAACTGCGCCACGTCATTCGCCATTCTAGCTTCTAGCATCCACACGTTTGCTCTAACCGACATCCATTAAGTCGGGCTTCTTAATAACCATTGCCATGGCGACTCTGGCCCCCCAGGTTCAGGAATCGGAGTTTAATTAAAAAGTAAGTGTATTGTTACTTACAGAAATGTCCGCGCCCGTCATACGAATATCATATTTTACTTATTTAAGTAATGTCAAATTATCATCTGCCAAAGAAATGCTGAAAAAAATTCTGCTGAAAGAATGGATTAGAATGATTTCACAGAAAATTAGTTGATCTGTATGCAGAATATATTGAAGCTTACCTATAATAAATCGCAAGAATATTAACTTATTCTAATTACGTGTGTATAAATTAAATATTGAATTTGGACGAATATTTTCTTGCACGATATTTGCTACTTTCAATGCATTCTCTCATAATGAGATGTAACTTGCTATGGAAAATCTTTATTACCATCTGAAAATATATAGAGGTACTTATATTTAACTAATATTTTATCCTCCTATATTGAGCTCCCAGAATTTTTCGAGATCCACTTTGAAACTGCGCAGGTATATTTTTGAAATACAAAAAATTATGAAAATACACCAAAAAATTTCAAAGTGGCTTTCCCTTTAAGGAGTCATCCTACCTTTTTAAAGATTTTTCTCCGTAGATACAACATAAAATGCAATAAATATTATATTATACAAAAAAATTAAAAGAATTTGTTTAATTTGTTGTAAAACTTTAAACGCTATTTCACACGTTATTCAGCACATTAGTGGATATCGCAGGGACCTCGGAAACCCCTTTGGATTAACAAGTTCATGCTTTTTACAAGGAAAAATTATTGACAAATTCACCATACTTCAACACTTCAAACTTCCAACCTCCGTCATCTTGTTATTTTTTCATCAGTCAAAATAATTCTGCTCCCAACGATAACCACACTCATAATGACTACAACGCACACTGAATTTTTGGTTTTACATAAGCCATTCTCCCGGAATCACCTGCCCCAGCACAATATATCGCTTTTTCAAGGCGCTCACATCAGTGCGAAATGTATTTAAAAAAAACTTTTGAAAAATTAAAACAGATTTTTTTATATTATCAATAAGTGTATTAATAAGTAGAGAAAACATTGTTTACGTTGAACATTTCGTTTACTAAAAAATAAATCCTAAAAAATGACAATTTTTCATGCCTTCACACTGGAATGACCCCTTACTACAATTTCCCTTGCGAAATTCAATAATTTAGCATTCCGCTGTGTACCTACAACCTCAGCATCCCAGAAATAATCGCATCCCATCAATGAATATTTCATTCGTACCCAGGTCTCCTGCATCGCCGTCGATTAAACGAGCGCCAAGGGGGGGAGCAAGGAAGAGAGGAAAGATTGCACCGAGCGAAAAATTTCATATTGCACGGTCGGAGCCGCGATCAGAACGTGGCGAAGGGACGTCGAAGATCTGGATCGATCGCGTTGCGTGCCGCGCGTTCCCCGAATTCCGACTAGAAAAGCTTGAAATTCATAATGGGGGAGGAGCGGGAGGCACGGCCGCACCGCGGAGAAACAACGGGGAAAGGGGGAGGAGAAGAAGGGGGCAAAAAGGGGGAAAAACCGTTCGGATTCCCTGGCGACAGAATTCTCGCGTGATTCCTCGAGTGGAATTCCAGCGCGTCGACGAGCCATCGGCGATGGTGGCCAGCTGGAATTGCGACATCCGCGATTGGCAGCCGTCCACAGGGCTCCGCGCGGCGTTCGATCCATCGATAGATCGCCGGATGACCGTCCTGGAACCTTTTCGACCTGGTCGCGGACATTGTACCGCTTCGAACAATCGGCTCGTTTGCCAATCGCCTGTACGTGCGAACTCGTACGGCTCCCTCTCAACCATTCAGAGGAACACGCTACTAATTACCACAGATTTATGTGAGAGATTAGCGGCTCCGTGCGACCGATCCCCCATTAAATTGCATCTTCTTTTTCACTTTTAGCCGTTTAATCCGCCCGTCGCGCATACCTGCGCGTGCTACTTCTCTCTTATGAAAAATCACCGAAGCTGTTACTTCGTATTCTTGTACTTCGGAAGCATATTTTTTTTTTTGCAATTCAAACGGTTCGTTGGTCGTTACACTTTCACGAACGAAGGAGTGCTGCAATTTTTCGTTCGCGCGAATTGCAGGTGACGTAACGGCGCGCCTTTTGGGAAGGCCGGGTCTTGGGAGACGGAAGGAGCGGGTGGAATACGGGGTGTTGGAATATTTAAGGAGATACCTGGGGATTAGCACACCCCGGGGGAAAGGAGATATCTTGGGACAAAGGGTAGAAGAGCGTGAGATATCCTATCTATAAAATACTACAAGGTGTTTGAAGTGTACAAAGTGTAGCGCGTTTCACGCTCGACGTGATTCTGCCGTTGGGAACGGATCTTGGGGAGGTAAGAATCAACGCCGAGCGGTCCAGACACTGTCGAGAACGAGCTGGAAAGTATGGGCGGAGAAGGGAGGCGGAAAATCAATTCCTGGAGAGTCTGGACCGAGGCTTGCTCGATAATTCGTGCGAACACCCTCGACGCTTACGCCTCGTTTGACACAAGAGCGCCCACCTTAGGTGTCGGTCGTCAGAGTCGATCAGTGATAGGCCCTTAAACCTCTCCAGACCCTATCGCTATACGAATAGATTCATGGTGTTAACAACGAGATGAGATTTTTATCAAGAATCCCGCGGCGGCTCGGCGAACAATAGACGGCCACGTCTGACTCTGCGCGGCAAATTCTACTTGAAAGATCCTCTGCTTGTAAACGCAAACGGTGCACAATTTCTCTATTTTATCTGCAGGCAACGTAATAAGGTCTATGAAAAAACGTTCCTTATCTTGAGGAATAAAAAAAAAAGATAGAAAAATGCTTCTGGAAGATCTAAATATCGTAGGCGCGGGGAGACAGACAGAGTTAATAAGTAGAATATTTATACCGCCACCATGAACATTCAGAAATGTTACCAATATCTTTTATTCTCGTCCACTTTTCTCAACTTCCCTTGTCTCCCGATTCTCTGTCTCACTCTAGCTTGATATATATTTGATAACGTTTCGGGGTTAGGTTGCAAAACAGCAGGTGCGCCGAATCTCGCCCATTTGTCACTGAATTATTCATGTAACTTTGTGGTGAATAAAGACGAATTATTATTATCATTTTCTCACGCGTCTAAAACCAGAGCTACAATATCAGGCATAACTCGCGATTGAATCCAACCCGTAACGTCCCACTGATTTTCCCCATTATAACGAATGAAGAGTCCCAGCGGCTCACAAAGGTTTCAAGCACCTAAATCTCGAAATCAGGCACCGTCCCAGTGTGCTTCAAACTCAATCCGGCAAGATCCACGGCAAAGAGTTCCGCCAGCGAGAGAATCTCGAATACGAATGGTTCGCCAGCGCCGTGCCCGGAATCCGCGGGCATTATGCACCGATGAAAATCTACCTCCGGCTGACAGCAGAGTAATAACACTTTCGAACTGCAAGCGATGTATACTCCCCGCTCGGATGGCAAGCTATTGCCGAACTATCCGCAACTTCATTAAAAGTTCCGTCGAATTTACCAAACGGCCTGTCGAACGTTTAACGTCCCTCGAAACCCGTTCTTTCGCCTCCGCGCGGGAACGCCTGGAGGAGGATGGCCAGCGGCAGATCGATCTGGCGCGTCGCCTCGCGCCCGATGCGCGTGTAATTAGTTTTCTGGCGGTGGGACCGTTCGATTAGAATGACGTGGGACGCGCGCTGAAGGTTTCGGGCGGGCGCGCACTGTTTGCTGGCGCGAGGCACACGCCTCGCTGGAGAGCCCGCACGGGCTGGTAGACGGTGATCCGCGGCAAAGACGTTCACGGGGAACGAGTTAAGTTGAGGATGAGGGTGGCTTTAAGTTTCCCCGGCGAGGAGCGCGGCTTCTGAAGTGCTCGTAGCCGACGGAGCGGAATCGATATCTTGATAGACGCGCGCGCTGATTCACGGCTATAACGTGGCCACCGAGCGCGGCTAGCGAGGCGGGCACGGTATCACTTTAATCGTCATTGTCGCTAATGAAATTCATTAGAACCCCTCGGCTGGGGTGGCGCGCCGGGAGACGAGGTCTGTGACCGACGCGACGGCTAAGTATAGTATATCAAGATGCACGATTCTCACCGAACGATGCGGCGTGATTGCGTTCGAAAAAGATTTAGGTGACGCGGGCCCTAGCGTTGCAATTTTCGATACCGCTGGATACGTGGTATAAAATCAACTATCAAAGTGATTACTAATTGTGAGAAATAGGTACGTACATAGCAGCGAGGGTGGGAGTAGAATCTTCTGAGTAGAAACCTGTAGTTTTCAAATGCCGGGGATCCCCTAATCTTCCTAAGAGCAATGCACTCTCTCGCCAACGTTATTTAGCATCCCTCCTCGCGTCACGATGCGAATGACAGTAATAACAGCGGCGAGGCTATTGGAAGCAAAGTTGCCGCGCTCTAAACCCTACGATCGAAGTGCTCGAATGGTCTCGAGGCGAGTGCGTCGGGAACTTTGAATAGGGCTTGTCGTCGTCGGTAGCCAGATGGCCAGGTTGGGCCAGCAGTCCAGCGGAGCCCCTCGGAGCTCCTTGCTCCCCGGGAATTATATGGATCGCGCGAAATTCAAAGGGGGGCACGAGCGGGGCATAAATGAAACCTGGCCACGAACGATTACGAGACACGAGGGACGGAATAGCGTGACCAGTTCGGACAAATTGCCTCTCGATTTATGGCGACAGCCACGGGAACTGTCCTCGTGGCGGCCGCGCGATTTGCGAGCTTCGCATGCAGGAAATGTCTCGCGAAAAATACAGATGGATGGGGCGGTGGAAAAAAAAAAAAAGAGGAGGGAGATAAAACGACGTTACCGTGTCGCGGAATATCGTCGAGCCTATATCGATCCGAAGCGCGGCATTAGCGTCGGGCGTCGCGGAATAAGAAACGAGGCGTCCACTCGTCGATTTGACCGCGGATGTTGCACGAACGCGTGACTAATTACGGTTTTCGCGACATTTTCGCGCGCCGGTGTGGAGAAAACGTTAAATTACACCTTCGAAGATCTGACGCGCCGGCTTAGCAACGCCGTCTGGATAGATACGGTCATTAATGACGGAGAAAACAAAGGGGTAATAGGAGCAAACAGCGGCGTAATTTTCGTAATGGAAAGCCGAGTCCTCGGGACACGGAGCGAACGAGATGTCATTACCGAATTCCTCGAAGAAAAGCAAGAAGCGGAATCGACCTGACGCCGGTCCAATTAACATCGTAGCAACTAATTAGGCGCGACGGCGGGGTTCAAAGAGCATGTTTCCAGCCCCTATCGACCGGGACATTCTCAACCCTCGCGGTGCATCGTTACCAGTAGTGATTAATTAAAACTGCGGCAGAAACGGGGACGCTTTATTGTTTCTCGAAATCCTTCCCGTAACCGTGTCACGTGTTACGACACGCGACGTTTTGTCTCGCAGCTGCTCGCCCCCACTTTTCACGCCACTTTTCAGCATCGTTCGCGACCTGCTTCATGCATTATCCCCGCGGAGCCTTAAATTCACGCACCCTTACCGATTCTCGCCGGTTTTCACCAATTCCTGTATGAAATAACAAGGTTCTAACTAATACGACAGCGTATTGCTCGAACCGCGCGTCGAGGTCCGCAGGCGCAAGTAGAAAGAGCGAGTAATAGACAGACACAGCAAGCCGAGCCGCGCTGAACCGCGGCGACATGTCTCGGAGCTCGATTTTCCCAGTAACGAGCCCTCCTTGTGAAGCATCGACCCTTTTGGATTGTACCAGGAATTACATCCCAGCAACCTACCCTTAACAACAATGCTCCTAACAACGTAGACACACGGCGAAGCTACCTTACCTATTTACCACCGCATTCATCGCCGTGGTGTCCCAAGAGCAATCTCTCGTGTTCGAGTGCCGGCGTTCGGCGCACGCAAGGAGCGAAGAGGAGAAAAATTCGCGGGCATTATTTATTCATAAAGAAAAAGGAGCGTCGTTCTATTAAAGGAATAAGCGGCGGAGAGGAAAAAAGGGAATCGACGCGATGAATACCCATGACGACCTCTTCCTGCCCAACAGACAAATGCCGGGAAGAGCTTTAAAGTCCTCCCCCCCCCCCTCCCCCCTCCTGCTCTTCATCTCCCCCGTCGCGAGAGACAAGGATACATCGCGGACAAAGTATGGAAATGCAGGCGGCAAAGCGTGCACGGTTAGATGGAAACGGGAGATGAGTAATCGACGGTCGCTCGAGGAATGTGGAAATAGACAGGGTATCGCCGCTGGTAAACAGACGATGTACAATCCGGCCCGATCTGCGCAGGGTATCCCTTTCATCTCGGCTGCGTTTTCGAATCACGCGCGCAAACGTAACTCGCCGAGGGACACGTATCGCGAACGAGATAAGTTTGATTGCTCGAGCACGCGAACGTGTTGCTTGCCGTGACATCGTGCGAGCGCTCTAACGCGACACGCTGCCAGTCTAATCGCGGAATAATAACATCGCCTGATTAAGGTAGGGCGCGTGTAAACGTGTCACGCTTCTTGCTGTGGTTACAAAGTGGCTGCGAACGAAGCCCAAGGAGCGGTGGATATCTGGCGCGTTCACGGGAATGTTAATGCAGTGTTGAGCGTTTCGTGTTAAGAAGCGAGGGGGAGGGGGGGGGCGGGATACTGGAAACATTGTTTACGAAGCGGCGTTGTCGTTCCAAGGGGCGAGGGCAGAGAATGTGAAATGCTTGTCTTCTACTGCGCAAGGAATTGAAGAATTCGCGGAAAAATTTCGTAAAAGCGTAGCAATCTCGGAGCGAAAGGTGGAAATCCTGGTAAACGTGGATCCGCGAGCCAACCTTTTCAGAGGTAAAACCTCTCTTTAATCTGTGTAAAATCGTCTCTTTCTTAACCGATTCTCCGTCTACTTCTGTGAGTATCGTTGCTGAATACCGCGAGAAATCTGCGAGATAATGGCCACGGAATTATTTTTTTAACGTGCACGGTGACTACGATATCGCGAATGAAAAGTTTCCACGTCGTGCGCGTTTCAGAACATTTTAGTCTGATTTTAACGAAATCTGTTTCGCAAAATATCTCTTCCTCTTTTTTTTTTTTAATACGAAACTACGATTTGTGGATACGTGATTAATGCTTTTATTTTCCACCAGAACTGTGCAACGGTAGCAATTTACCGTTATCTTTCGATCTTTCAACTAGGTAGACTTTGTATATTTATTAAATGTTTCGCGTCTCTTTTGGAGCATGCAATTCTTTTCAACGAAACAGTGGCAACAATCGATGCTCTCAGTTGTTCGATACGTATACCGAACTCCCAAAGGTTTCGCTGGCTCGTGAACGCGCAACACCGATGATAAGCGACTGCACCTGGCTTGCGAAACTTCTCGCGCCAGGTTTCGCCTAACGAAACTTCCTCGTTTCGCGATAGGATGATCCAGATTTAATTAGACTTTCGTTTAATTGTATGGCTGTTCGTGGGCCGATGCGCTTCCGTGCCCCACTGTGCGCTGTGTACGACGAGTTCTGGCCGTGACAAGCGTTTACATTGCAGCTTTATCCTGCCGACTCTCGTTTTCATTCAACGTTATATGACGAGAGTCCACGTGAACGCCGGTTATCGATGAAATCGCGTTACGATTTCATTGCGAAATTAACTTAATAGCCAGGCAAACCGACCTCCAACGAAATTGGGGCAATCGATAAATGAAGATATTTAATTGAGATATGCATCGAGCATGCAATCGGCTTCGATGAGGAATTGAATTATATTCGGAAGTAGGTAAATACACGTCTATATTCGTGAATCATTACAAACGATAAGTTACAATCCGTTTGTAATCTTGTAAGCATAATCGCGTCTGGCTTCCTGTTCTCCTTGGTCGAATATGAACCCGATAATTTCCCTCGTCATATTTTTACGCAAGAACGCAGCGGAGTACCTAGTTTCCTTTAGATTCTGCAGCATCGAAAACGAAAGTACGCTTCTGGCTTCCTTCAGCTCCCCTCGCGGTGCCCGCGGCTAGAGATATAAACAATGAACGGCGTCGAAGAGGGTCCCGTGATTTTTATTCAGAGGGATCGCCGATTATTCGCGGTAAGGCGACATTAAGAAGCCCGCGGCGGACAATGGACGGGGCAGCGAGGTACGCGCTTAATAATTAACGGCGTGTCCGCGGCGCAGGAGGAATGAAAACCTGCGGCGAAGTATCGGCCAGCAAACAATGCCGCTCATTACCGTCCATATCGGGGAGTTGAAATCCTCGTAACGAGTCGCAAAGTAACAGCGTTCCCGATCCCCACCGGCGATAACCTAATAATCAACGCACTAGGATGCGCCGGACGAGAGTGAATGTCTCCGTACCGAATACAATATCGGCTCCTAATCGCCACGACCAATCTATCATCCGGCAAATTCATTACGCCAACATTAATTTACAGAGAATCATCATGGAGCGAGGAGATACTCGCCGACGATGGAGTCGTTGACTTTGATGGATCTCTTTCAATGAGTCCAGAAGATAAGAAGACGTCCCAACCTAATCGTAATCGATGGAATTCTCGATCGGAGCTTACGCGTGGCACCGCAATTTATACGCGCTCGTGGCCGAAAATTCACGAGCGCATTAATCATTCTAATCGGAGAAACGGACGCGGGAAATCTGAACTTCGGAGCGGGGTGCCGGGCTGCAAAATAACGGCCCGTTAATGCGATATTAATTGTTATCTCGCGAGGGTGAATTAAATGGGTGTTTTCATCGATTTTAAACGGACAATGTGCGCGGACCTACGCGCCGGACACTGGCCAGGTAATTACAGAGAAATTATAAGCCAATTATGAATGATTAATTTGACCGTTTAAATCGGAATAATCGGGCAAGCAGAGGGGCGTCTATAACGGGGATGGTACGTTCCAGGGAGCGCTGAATGATATCCTCGGATCCCTGCTATCCTCGTAGATCCAGCACGACAAGTCGTTCGGGACTCGGAGGTTCTCGGCCCCCCATTTCCACCAAATACACTGCTTCGATGCCCATTAACCCCTAACGACCCGCGTGAACATCGGATTTCCTGTATTTCCCGAGACACCGTCTGTTATTTTTCTACCCCCGTGGCTGGCCCACCACAGTGGCCGCCTGTTACTGCGCTACGAGCGACTACCCACGACCATCCACGGAGGACTCGATCGATCGATCGAGCCGATAAATCAATTGGCCCGGCCGCGATACCCGCCCTCGGCTGTCTTAGCGGAAACTTTCGCCCATCGTACGCTCGAGATTCACTCTTTCCAGCATCCACCCCGGTCTCGTCCACCGCCCCCCCCCCCCACCCCTCTCTGTTTACGATATTACACAGGGCTGAACTATTAATTAAACTAAAGAATTCTTCTTGCCCCGCTTCAAGCGCGGCCGGGTCGAACTCGTTTCCCCGGCTCTAAAACTCAATTTACCCGGTGTCGCGTGTTTTAAATTTAACGCTTCCCCTCTTGTTGCTCGATGGCCATTTCGCTCGGACCGGGAAATAGAGTGGCGCGAGCGGGATTTTATGGAACGTTTTTTCAGGCGCCCCGTTACCCCGCGTGTTTGACTGTCCAGACTGTTATTTCTATTAGAACATTTGGAATTTTACGGTGCGCCCTCTTTGCGCCAGAAATTGTCCAGCTTCTCCTAGAATCTGATGTGCGATTAGTTCGCCAGACCCGCACGCTGCACGAGATACACCTTTTCACGCACAGCATTGTCGCGAATATTGTCCCTACTAACAGTGACGTTGATTGCACGGACGTTTTGTTTTAGTGAATTTTGAATGTAGTTGTAAATTGCGAATGAACAGAGTTGTTGTCGCGTCGGTTCTTATTTATTCGTATGAAATAATGAATGGATCGGCGCGTTGGAACGGGGACAGTCTTTCGACTAGCAAGAAGGTGGAAATATTTGCCCCCTCGTGGATCTGCTTGTTCATCTCTTCCTTCCGCGGAGCGGTCCTGTTCCTTGTTTTGCTGGCTCGAGGCCCGAAAGCGTACACTTTCAAGCAGCCACGCGCATACTTTCGAAGAAGAAGGAAGCCCGGCAAGGAAGAAGCGCAGGGTAAAAAGGAAGAGTTCGATCGATACCTCTCACGGCCTACAAACTCCGCCGATACGCGGCTTTTTCAGCGAGAAAATCTGCCGACGCCGACAAGTCCGACCAGTTTTCACCTTCTTGACCGTGAGGCACGTAATATTACGTCACGTACCGTGGAAGCATCTCTCGCGGCGAGACGGGAGAGAAAGAGAGGGCCCCCCCCCCCCCTTCTTGCTCTTTCGAAGCTGAGAATGCCCGTGTATTTTGCAATTCGCTATCGATATAGGTGCATACGCCTGATTACATGTGCCGATGATATTTTATATTTACCGCGGCTTTACGATCGCCAAACGGGGCTGCGAGGCAACTGGCTTTCGCAAATGTAGGCTCGCGGTATTTTCTACGACCTCCACTAGCCCTTCCAGCAGCCGGGTAATTGTCAATGAGAAGCTATCGTCGAAGATGCTCAGGTTTCAGCCCGAGTTCGTTTTACAGTAAGATGCTTTTTATATAACACACTTTGGCTGAGGATTACAGATACTCCGTAACCAGATGGCGGATCACTTTCACGCGTAGCATTTCTACATTTCGGTGCTATTTCCATTGCCGAAGAAGCGTGGGCGAGAGCGAAGCGAAAGTGAACGCTGCCCCAGTAATTCGGAATTAATCAAAATCGTTCTCCTCCCCGCATCGTCCCGGGCCCTTGGATGTTCGCTCTCGATGGGAACTGTTCGTTAAATGAATCGTGGAATAACAGGTGCACGGCTACCTGTAACAGGTGTAATAGCCTGTTTATATAGTGTTAAATGGATCACGCAGAGGCAGAACGGATGAGTGCATAACTGCGCGAGCAAATATAACGGACGTTCGTCGTGGTACATGTATAGAAATATTAATTATACGGAAACATGCTAGGTACACGGGCGAGCGTAACGGGCAACGATGGATTATCGACTTCGCAACCTGAACGCCGAAGAATCCTATTAATAACGCGGAATAACGAAACAGACGATTGCGAAACCCTCGATTGCAGCCGGACTGTAACGAACACTGGACCCTGCCGTTGCCTGTTAATTTTCTTTCGAATCCGGACGCCCTGTGGCGCTCCTCGCCCAAAGGTAGGTACCTACTCCGCGCTTGTTCCCCTCAGAAATCCTGGCGCTGTCGGCTGCAACAGAGGAACTTTCACCATTCTCGCGTATAACGTTGCAGGGACCGCGGACGCTCGGAAGGATTTCAATTTCAGCCGAACTGGTTTTACGAGCGACGAACAGAAATTCATGACGTTGGATAATCGTCGTTCGGAGATACATTAATTAAGGCGGCATAATACAGGAAGGAATTGAGGTAAGACTGGCTACGACTATGGAATAAAATCGCTCGTAGCGTTTCACGAGGAGTGCTAATACTTTAAGCTCCGCTAATTTCGTTGGAGCATACGAGCTCATTTTACGAGCAGCGCCAATGGGAGGACAGGATGCCATTTGAAGTTTTAATCTAGGTTCAGTCGGGAGGAAATAATTAGTCCCTTTTGAGGGCTGAATTCGCATCGGACTGCAAGCTGTAAAAACAGTTTTTATCGCAAGGAGAATTGCTCTTCTGTTTAACTTGAAGTCTGGCGGAACGGAATGAGCGTGTTAAATCGAATCACTGATTAAGTCCATGGAAGAACGTTATAGATTTATCATGCTCCCTTTAGTTAACCGACGAGCAGGAAGTGGGAACAAGCGAGCCGTCGAATTCATAAAAATCTCTCCATCTCCCTCGCGGACTTTTCCGCGCATCTTTGTTCGGTGTGTATATAACAGAGCAACTTTCACCGGTGAAGTGCAGCCACGATCGAGGCTCGATAGGTCGATTCAACGTTGCGACTCCACGTGGATCATTCAAATCCACGGGAGCCGTTTGCCTCTGTTGGCCAACGAGAAGGGTCATCGTCGTCATTACCCTGAAAAGGAGGAACAAAGGGTGGCTGGTGTATGCTGCGCGTGCCTCAATGGAATAGGGTAGGTTCGTTAGCAGCGTTATCAAGGAGAGGGTGACCATCTATAAGAACTCTGTGTGCTGTTGATTAATAATTGATCCTCCCAAGCTACCAAAAAACTTGGTCCTCTGTTAACGATCAATAACTGTCAATGCCAGCTACTATACCGCAAGCAACAATTAATAGCTAGACGAGAATCTACGGTTCCAGAACTTAGAAGGAAATAAGTCTAACCGAAAGTTACTTTAGCTTAACGACTTAAACCTAAACCTGACAATTTCTTTGCATGAATTCGCTCTTTTTACCCTTTTGCAACACCTCGCTTAGAACATAAACATCGCAGTGCTACGTCACCGGGCCCCCCAGCCCAGAGAGGCGCAGCGCTACGTAATCGGCCGCGAAAGTGTCCGGATCGAAAGAAAGAAGCGCAGAGGATCGAGCGATCAGTGAGTATGTATTCTCGATTAACGCAATTTCGAGGGCCAGGACCGGCTTGGTTCTCGCCGACGGGGACCAAGCCGCGCACGGTGAAAGGCCAGAAAGGCCAGAAAGGCCCGGTCCGTCTCACGAGCATCGCCCAGCGTCGTTGCCTTTTATTCCGCCGATCGAGAGAGCGAATGCTTTCGCGGACGTCACGCGAGGCGATAGTTTTCTCGGCTGGTTGGACGCGCTCTACAGGCGCGAACGCCCCATCGCATTAGCGGAAGCGGAACGTTCGCAAACCCATCCCGACTCCCATTATCAGCGACAGCCATTGTCCTCGAGATCGACGATTAAACGCCGAGCCGCTCGCCGACGATCGTCCCCGCTGCAGCCTGGACCATCCACGGGGACAAAGTCGCCCGTCGATTCAAGCAACGGGGACGAGAATCGAGACGCGACGTTTTACAGTCGATTCCCCACTTTCGCGGCCGGTTAAACGGCTTATCGGTCGGGGACGTCGATTGATTATCGTCCTCTTTACGGAGGCTTGCCCGACGATGGGTGCTTTTAGAAACGGCCCGGGACGATATCTTGCCACCGATGCAACCCGAAACTGCAGGACGATATCTCATCACCTAAAAGAATTAGGTATAAATTCCAATGCTTGGATTATGTTTTAGTATAGAAACCCTTGCACACAACCCCAAGAAAGTCAGCAAAACCTCAACTAAATGCACGTTGAATCTCTGCCGGACGTCACTGTGGCCAGTGTTCTAATCCTAATTGCAATACAATAAACTCTTCTTCCGAAGCTGACTCGAGAGTCCGTGGATCGTAGAAACCTCCCTGGAGTTGCCTTTCTTCCATCCGAATCGTAACCACGTCACCGCGGCGAAAGGCATCTCTCGATGCGATTAAAAACAGGGTCCTGGCGATGGTTGTCTGGTAACCGGCGCGAAACTGCTCGATTAAGCGGTCCCATTCCCCTTTAGCGACGTTTCTCCAGCGTAACAACGATTATGTTTATTGTTGCGTGCGCTGCTTACGGCTCGCATTGCCCAGGTTCTGTTGCAACCTCGACGTATGCGAGCAAGACTTGCGTAATAGTTTTAATACAGGTGGTATCGACAAAAAGAAGTATATGGAAATGAAGACGACTGGTGGTCGAAATTCTGACATGTTTTTCATCCGTCTGAAAGGTTTATTAATGGCTCGAGTGCGTTTATGGACGTAGCTGAAATCGGAGTTAACTGCTTAGGACCCAAGGACGAATCGTTTTGGAGTCGTTCGTAAAAAAGGACATGAAATTTTTGCTTTTTTTTTTTCCGAAACAGGGAGACGACGGTTAACTGTCAAGTGGTAAGAAAGGATCGGGCGCCGGCTTGCAGAAATCAGCGATTATCGTTTCTTTTTTACCTGTTCCTCCTTGTATCGCAAATCGCTCGTTTAATAAACTTCTCGAGAAAATCGCCGGGGTCCGCGGCGTGGACGAAGAGAAAGTTCCGTTTAACAGGATTATTGCAAGTTACTGTAACCTGTAAAAAGAATGCTCGGCGAGCTCCGTCGGTGTTTAATTAAACGAAAATGAAGCGACCGTTGACGAAACGGGTCCGTTCCAAGTATAAACCGACGCCTAGACGACGAAAGCGTTTCCTTCGCGAGACGGAGTTTCAAAATCCGTTCCTCTATCGCCGGGAACGTTGAGGATCCCGCAGCAGCGGGAGATTTTTCGATGGAGAGGACGGAGAACGCGCAACAGGCCGCATGCTCTCACCGTTGATCAACAACTATTTCGCCAGTTAAGTCCGCGGTCGGTTCCCAGGCCTCGTATTTTCCACGAAATTGCATAAAATCCTCGGGCACCGAGGCGCTGGTGAGGATCCACGCCTACGCTAACAGGTTTCCCGCGCGAGCAGCATCCTGAGCGTTCTACGCGCGGTACGCGAGCCCGGCGTCTAGGTATCGCGAAAACAAGGCAACCAACAGTCGGCCTCGTTCGAGGCGGAATCCCCCGCGGTGGCCTGCGGGGCCCCATCTTCAGCGAGGCAAACATTCCGCGAGCATTCGCGGA
The DNA here is from genome assembly GCA_929108735.1 of Andrena dorsata. NCBI lineage: Eukaryota > Metazoa > Arthropoda > Insecta > Hymenoptera > Andrenidae > Andrena > Andrena dorsata. Next base: position 74,565,503 of record OV815488.1, on the reverse strand, counting down.
TTATCTATCCGGCCGGTGAATCATCGCGTTCCCTACGGCGGGATCGAGGTCGGAGAATTTCCACACGATCCTCCTCGATTTTGACAAAAACAATCGACCCGCCGCGACGGCAGCCGTAGGTGCGGGCGAAGGGGGGAGTCGCGCGACCCTGTAACCCAGACGGGCCCCTTCAAAGATTCACGATCGCCCGTTTAGATTAAGCCTGTGCGCGGATCGTTGCACCGCGTTGCGAGGGGGAGAGTGAAAGAGCGGAGGAGAGAGAGAGAGAGAGAGAGAGAGAGAGATCCCCGAAGAGGGGGTTCCCGAGGTGCACGAGGGGCAGCCGCGTGATGGGTAGGGGATTTTTGTTGCGGCGACGGTGGTGGTGGCATGGACGAAAGTTAGGCGTTATGAACGGGCAGAAGAACAGGGGGCCGAGGGGGAGGGCGGAAGGGCGGGGGTCCGCGAAGAAAGGCAAGAGCTATAAAAGAGGCACCGGTCCCGACGATGGGCATCAAACACCTCAACATGAAGGTACGTGGCAACAGCCGTGAGTGAACGGTGGTGCACCGTAGTACGAATTATCGTACCGCGTTCTCTTCTATCTCTCGTAGAGAGAGCCTCTGCTCCACATCGATACCGGCCAGCAGTTCTATAAGATTCACGTGATCTTTTGGTTACAGGTGTTCGCGATTACGGTCTTCCTGGCGCTCGTAGCCACCACCTACGGTGAGTAATCGTCAGGCACCGGGCACCACGAACGCCGAGCCCCTGCTCGATCGAGGGGAACGCCGAGTGCGCGTCGCGTTTTAACGGGGGCGGTGAGTCTGGATGGCTGTCACAAAGTTTCAGGCGCGCTTTCAGTCTCAAGATTCGGGGAAGATGTTCTAATTGCACGCGGGTCTGTCAATCGTCCTCCTTCTTTCAGACACTTCTGGCTAAAGCATATCTTCATTGCAAACGTTGAAAATAGCATCCATTGTCGGTAGCACGCGGTTCTTGTAATTTCTGCCGATTCTGGCACGGGGTAGATTATACTGTGGATATACAGTGACGTTAGGGGATAAAAATCGTTTGAATTTCAGTCTTGTCACGATGGTGGTCGTGTTACTTGATCAGATTATTCTCGAGATACAAATTCTGGAGAACTATGAATTTAAATGCTGCGCGGGGAAGGGGCTGTAAAATAAGCTACTAATTGCAAGTACATTTATAAACAAGTGATTTGCAGACCCATGCGTATCAAGCCGCTTTTCATAACTCCGACACTTGTAGAATATGCCAGCAAGTTTTGTGACATCCATTGGGAAGCCACCGTGCGCGCAAGAGAAGTCAGACATGGATTTATAATCGTCGAATAAATCATCCCCCGAAAACCGCGTTTCCCGTTCGTTTTAACTACACGATCGATCATAGCTTCCGTGGCTCCGCGCGCAAAAAGGCACCGTGTTTGAAATTAACTTCTTACCCCCCCATAGAGAAGACTGAATCGAATCCAGCAGTGGTTACGGACAGAACAAAAACCAACGGACGCGCCACCAATTTCCGCGATCGCTTAGATTCATTTTCGAACGGGACACTCGGTGGCTCGCGACTGACCGTCGCGCCGGCGTTCGGTAAACGAGCCGAGGAATTACGAAATACTGCGTTAATCTTGAAAGTTAAATCGCGAAATTACAAAGCTTCCATTTTAGCCTTTCAACCAACTTGAACCACTTCAAAGAAGCCTCGCGTTACGAAGCATGTACCTCGTCAGAAAACCTCATAAAATATTCTCCAAACATAAAATGTTTCCTCTGATATCAATCCCTTTACACCGATTCACGCGATTTGATAGCCTTCGTCGTTCAGATGGCTCGCGGCAAATGGGCAGCGAGATACGTTCACCAGGTTCACGCGTCGTTAGGGGGCGGGTGGGGGGGGGGGGGTGAGGAAAGGATCGAAAGTGGTCGACCCGTACACCGGTTCTACGGCGACGGTCAAAGAAATCGGACCGACGGTGTTGTTGTGCGTTGCAGCCGGTTACATAAGCAGCGGCTGGTCCGGCGGCGGCGGCGGTGGCGGCTGGAATGGCGGAGGTGGAGGCGGTTGGAACGGCGGAGGCTGGAAGTCTGGAGGTGGCGGTGGCGGCTGGTCCGGTGGCGGAGGTGGCTGGTCCGGTGGCGGCGGAGGCGGAAAAGTCATCAAGGTGATCTCCGTGAGCGGCGGAGGCGGTGGCTGGCCAAGCGGAGGCGGAGGCGGTGGCGGATGGCCCAGCGGTGGTGGCGGAGGATGGAAACTCGGTGGCGGCGGCGGCGGATGGAGCAGCGGCGGTGGCGGAGGATGGAACGGCGGCGGCGGTGGTGGTGGTGAGCAATGAATTTTACTCAACGATACAGTTAGCAGATCCGAGCAATTTCCACGTGGGTATATTACTGGGGAATCTTTAGTCCGAAGACGTAGGGAGGTGGAACGTGACGAATCGTGATACTGATAACTTTCGGGAGCGCTGTAGTTTCATTGCTGCGGGGGCACTGTCGATGCGGTAACGTGAGCGGTGTTCGAGAGGTATCAAGTCCTTAATTATTAGTCACGGGAATTTAGGAAGATTTAGGAGGAGTACCCGTCAGTTTATGCACGAGGAGGATTGGTGGAAAGGTGGGTCAGATAATTTGTCAGTAATAGTTGAATTCAAGGGGAATTTACGGGCCATCAAAGTGATCTAGGGGTACTACGCAACAGTATTGGACATTAAATTCGGGACACGGGGTAGAAGATTCGGGGAAAATATTTAGCATCGCGGGTATAGATACCCGTGGCGACCGCGTTAATATTAATGACCGATAATATATGCTAATAACTTTTTGCCGGGGAAGGTTCGCGCGGCGGAACGCCGGGGAATTACTAGCGCGAAATCGCTAAATGCAATACACCATTCGCGGTACCTAATAAATGGACGTCAAGCGTACGAATTTACCGCCAGCAGTTTAAATACCAATTAAGCTGTTTGCGTAGCGCCGATACGGCGATAAAATCTCCCTATAGGAGGGGAGGTGGAAAAAAAAGGGTACGAAATTAGATCGACCCGCCGAAACTGTCGCGCGGCGATCCAGAGCGATCGTTACCGAGCTTGTCTCCGTTTCGGTCCGATCGCGATTAATTAAACAGAATCCGAGTTCGCGAGAGATAACCCGAAAATAAGTCTCGAGCGGGAATAATTGGGACGATTCCGGCGTAACAAACAACCCACACCCTCGACTGGCCGCAGACATTGTTTCCGTGCTTTTGATTAAAGGGGACGCGCGTTACAAAATAATTAAAAACAACGAATCCAGCCACGTGGATTCCGGGAGACAAAGAAACCCGTAAACAAAAGCCCCCCGGGGGCCATCGTCCGATGGAGAGACACGGAATCCCTTCTCCCTTCCTCCCCGGCGCAGGCCCGCCCTACGATTAACGCACGAAAAACTCTTTTCAGGCTGGTGGTAGGAGACACCGGGCATCCGCGGATAATTAAAAGGAAATTTGCTCACCGATCACCAACGCACATCTTGGCTGTAATATCACCGATCGTCGGTTTTTACGAAGAGACCCCGAACCCCTTTGCCAGCGACTACTCGGCAGATGAAAGATCATCGTCGAGGAATGGGAAAGAAAAACCCCCAGCAGACCGTCGAGAACCACCGTTTCCGCGTGCTCGAACCGGCGAGCGTGCGCGCTCACAACGGGAGGAGAGAAAGAAAATGTGAGGAACAGCAGAGAGATTCGAGGCAGGGAACGAATGCAACGACGTTTCCCGGACTCCGTTCCTTCCAGCAATCTACGCGTCGCCCTCGAGAACGGCCCTCGGAAACAGTGGTCGAGATTGCCAATTCGCTTCCGGCGAGCCGCCGCTCGCCGCCCCGTTGTCTGGACACGAAATCTCCACTCTACTTTCGATCTGGAATCCCGCAAGTCCGAGTCCCGTCAACCCCTCTCCACATACCTCGATACGGCTCGAGCAAGGGTGCCGGGGTGCTCTTCGATTGATTATATTATTTAGCGAGTAATATATGTATTGTAGATCGTGTACATTGGAACCACGCTTGGGGAGGAAATTTTCTCACGCGTACACACGACACACACGAACACACGACACACACACCCCCCATGTCCGCGCGAATAGAATGGCAGAAAAAGGAAGACCGACTGCATCGCGGGCGATTCTTCTTTTTTTTCTGGTTTCTTTTTTTTATATTTTTGTATACGCAGTTTCGAGAACGACGATTAAATCACATTGACACAAATCAGCAGTGTTTGCGTTTTACTTGTTTGCCTGCCCGCCAGCCCCCCCCCCCCGCCCTCCCCTCCCCTCCACCCGTCGTCCGTTCCTGAAAGTCCCATCCATAAGAATCGGCGCGTAATGCTTTCGACGCGCCTGAATATGCATCGCGCGGGAATTAAACGGGTGTAAATCCCCGATTCGGCCATCTCCTTTCGATTTATGTACCCACGGCCGCCTTGCCCGCCGGGGCAAAATTAAAATCGTAAACGCTTGCGAGGCGGGCGTGGCCCGGGCGCGATATTGCTGAACGAATGGATTTACTATCGCCGGGGCTCAGCAATAACATTCCCGATCGCGATATTGCAGCGGCGTAAATATCATGGACAGGACACGCCGAAAATGATCGACTCGGAAAGTTCCTCCGGAAAACGCAGTGGATGTATGTAACGGGGATATTTCGATGGTATTGTAATGACGATGAATCGTGGGCACCGTGATAAACGGTGGACGCAGAAATATACGAAAGATATCTACTTCTATTAGTTTCAACTCTGCTGGAGGACTCAGTTCAGCTGTAAGTATATCCAACGCGGTGTCCGAGAGCGAGAAACACGCGTATTAGCAGCAACTGTCTGCGATTTCTGAAAATAAACTACGACCTCATCTTTTCAGGCTTAGGGGAACCTCATCAATGGGGTCTCAAGGGAGGTTTTAATTTCTCTTCATAAAGAATAAGAGTTTTCGTTAACTTTAATCGAGGTCTGGTCCGGAACTACGCATTTTGCGAAGATACTCGAATTTGTTTTGAATCGATTGGAACCCCCGTTTTTGAGTTATCACGGGTAAAAGAAAAGAAACTTTTTTAAAAAGCCTCTTTAATGATTCATCTGTAACGTCATATATAATGCATGTTTTTGACTAAACAAACAAGTTTTTTAAAGCTTATGATGTTAATAAACTTCATGCCAAAGAACAAGTCTCCGTTTCAATTTGTTCTTTTTTGTAATTAATTGAAACGGAATTGCTTCGTTTTAGACAGGAACTACTGCGTAGTACCCTTAAGCAGACTTTCTGGAATAGCCCGTTTGCACGAGTAAACAATTGAAAAAGGAAACGTCGTAGTCCCCGGTCCCATAGAAACGTCATAAATCCTTAGTCGCAACTTTCATTCGTTGCACACTTTCAGACGCACTCCCTGTACATGCGTCGCTGACGGTCGCTTGGACTTCCTTAATTGGAAAAAATCCGAGTGTTCCGACACGGCGAAGCGAATGGCACGTGAATTGTTTCGTCTACGAAACCGGTTGATTGTGCATTTCCCGCGAATTTACATGGAGCGAAGGCATTTGAACGCGTCAACTGTCACAACCAATACGCTCCAGAAACGTGACGTCTATAACGGAAATAGTCACGTCAGCAAAGAATTCGGCTCGAAAATAGCCGAACAATCACACTTGTAAACCAGGTTGCACAGTCTTTCGAGGAAATCAATTGTAAAAAAAAAAGAACCTGCGTCGGATTCTTTAGGGATGTAATTAACTGAGCAAGTGATTGAGATATTTCGTGTAAAAAGTTATTTCGTGTTAAGAATAAACCCAGCCATTTTTAAATCCACCAATCGTCGTAATTATAGGAAAAGGTTACGCAAGATTTTCCTTCCACTCTCGAAGCATTAAATTGCTATCTGTTCACATGCTTTACCAGCAGAAGCAGGGAAACCATTGTGCACCATCTCTAAACATCCATTTCACGTAGCAACGACGAAATACGCTAGAAGTTGGCGTGCAGTAAGCTCGCGAAACTTTGCACGTTTCTCCTCCACCGAGCAGACAGCATCCGGATGTAGGCTATTTTAAAAATGCAAGAGCCTGCGGGAAAAGAATCCGCCGACGAGAGAACCAGGTCGTTAATTGCACGTAATTCTTCCGTAATCCTCTCCGTGGTGCTTTCTCCGTCTTTCGGCCGGCGAAGTTTCGTTTCTGAATTTCTCGGCTAATCAGATGATCAGATACACCCGAAGAAGCCTTGAGAAATTCAGCTCGGCCATTGCCGCTTGCTCGGGCCTCGTAGCGTTTCACGAAAGTCAAGGGAAGGCGCACGGCTGGACCAATAAGGCGTTAATTAATTAATCTGCGTAATCGAGTTACGTGGCAATTAAGGCGCTTACGCGGTCTCGCGACCGGAGAATTCTTGATGCGGGGATAAAATTTCATCCCGTAAATAGAACTGTGTACAGAGGCCCCTTCGCGGGCCGGGGACTTCTCTTGAAAATTAATTACTCCTTTCCCGGCGCTTCTGACGAATCGAAACGGCGCTCCAACGAATTACCAAACACTTCGCGGCCAGCTCTCGCGTGATCGCTTTTGACTATGTAGTTAGAGCTGATTAATTATATACGCCGCCGCGTGAAATTGGAAATTTAAATACGCTCCTGAATGTATGTACGATTCTGATCGATTTTCTACGAGGGATTGCCGTGGATACTGGTCTTTGCTATTTTATTTAAATGTGCCACTGTTTTTTTACGAGGGTAGAGATTTACGGCTGTTATCTCGCGTCACGCTGATGCCGCGCGATATAGTATTCTGTGGGAGGGATGAAAGTCATTATTTCAAGCTGAAAGTCCGGGCTAATGTGCGGCTAGTGTTCGTGACAGTATTATGCAGGGGGTGTGTAATGAAAATATTACTTCTGTTTAAAAACATTCGTGTAATTCGAATTGCGAGAGTTCCCCTCTAAAAGAGAACCAAGAAACGCCCACATAGGTAGCTTCAATGATCAACAAATTAGTCGAGTGTGCACAGAGTGATGCAGGGAATATCGCCAGAGAATTACAGTGTCATTGTCAAATATTCGCGTACACACGAAAGGTGCAGTATAAACACGGGAAGTTAATATGGCGACGTAGAAGTTCAAGTAGAACAGAGTACATATAATTCCGCACGCCCACTTAAACCGTGCGAAGCAAATATTGTAGGATTGTTACAAATTTAATTCGAGAACAGAATTTTCCCGAAGGTCCACAAACTTTGTTGGATATAAACTTTTTAAGAGCCTCGGCGTGGAAAATTCCAAGTACAATGGGCTATTCATGCAACGTTATGGTAACTTGTAAGAAATAACTGTCTAAATAATGACCCACTAATTAGAAGTTTCTCCGCCATTACAAGCGGCTACCCTCGCATCCTATTAAAGTATCCACGATCATAACGTTCAAAGTATCCTAGCATTAATACCGCAATAATTTCACCGTCTACAATTTCCTCGGCCATAATTCATTTACTACTATCATTACTCTAAACATCCGCGTACTCATCCGCACCCCCGAAGACAAGCGCAACATCCGCGCGGAACGGATCCATTTCCAGCTTCAAAGCGCACAATACCTACTTCCCGTCCGCCCGTTTTTTATTCAGCGCCTTCATCTGCGCGTAACATTTTCCCTGCGAATATTTCATTCGTTCCCGTTGGCCGGGATACGAAGCACCGGCGCGAAACGTGGTAGCCGCGAAATTTCTTTCCGCCCTCGAAACGCAGTTCCCCGGGAATGATTGGTTAATCTCGAGGAGCGTTGCAATTTATTCTACCCGAGGGGGAAGTTGTCACGAAGCGCGACTAGTTATTAAAAGCTAATTGAGATCAATGAAATGATCGTATCCGGATGCCTCCCGCGCCCGGTGCTCCCGACGTTGTGTTTCATGCAGCCAATTTGCGGAACTCGCCGCGGCGCAACCCTCGAGGAAGCTTCGAAAAGCATCCCGCCGCTAATTGGACTCTTCAGATATCTGCTTTGAATAATCACCAAGCGTCCGTCTTCGAGTAATTCGCGCGTATACAACATCCGTTGATATAGCTTTCTTTTCTCCGCGCTGCTCGCCATGATATCTCGTTCCCCCGCCGCTCTAAATGGCGGCTTTCAATCTTTCAGACGGACACCGGCCGCTATCCGCTGGATTCCCATCGCGGCTGCCTCGCAGCGAGATCTTTAAATGCCTCGAGCTAATTTCGATGCAGCGCTTCAGCGTGAGATACAATTTCCGCGAAGCGAGCACCGTGCTTCAGTTTAACTCTCGATGATCTTCGACGGAAGTTACGCTGCCCACCCACTCCCCACTGTTCCCCGTCGTGTTTTTCGCGAAACGTATGCATCGGCCTCGATTAATCACTGCCGCTGCATTACGTGACGAAGCGAAACTGGACGAAGACTGAGAAATCATTCGTGGTTAATGGGGTGGCTTCTTTGGAAGACAGAAGAAAGTGGCTTCCATATTGAAACTGATTTATAATCTCCTTTTAATATATTTATCGCAATAAAACGAATATTCGTGTGTTTTATAAGGAATTTTAGTCTCAAGCAGGTGACAGATTCTTCCTGACCAAACTTCCTACCAAATTCTGCCGCTTATAAAATTACAGTAGCTGGAAGGGATATAGTGAAGTCGTAGTAGCTGCCGGAGTCTCGAAGTTTACAGCTTTGAGGTTTCGGAGCAGCAGGTTGGCCAGTTTTTGGGAGGCAAGGTTTCCAGACCTCTTGTTCCGAAACCTCAAAGCTGTAAACTTTGGGACTCGTATATTTTACGACCTCGCTGTATCCCTTCTATACACTGTGGCATTAAGTAAAGTGGAGGTACGGTGAAGTTGTAAAATCAATCGGTAGACAAATTTAAACAAATCAGAGGCGTCGGAAAGGGCCGCTCGAAGTGGTAGATCGGGCGGTTGAATCGCAGTAGTAAAGCTCGTCGACAGAGCCGCCTGCAGCGCTCCGCTTTAGGCAAGATCCGTGCGTCCTCCGATGGGATCAATGGGAACCGAGCGAGAGATGCGACAAGTGAGACAGATACTCCTTACGACCCCCAACTGAAGCTCGCGTGTTTAATTTCCCACGGTGTTTTATAAGCCCCGGCGCTTAGGTTTGCTTTAACGCCCGGCTGAGCTGGCGGACTTTTCTATTTCGCTGATCTTGCAGCAATCGCGAGTGGAAGAGATACAGGGATGTGGGTCAGGGCGGCATCGATGCGTCAAGGTAAACAGGTTGCGGGCGCCGTTGCTCGGTCGCTGCTGGGAAAAACCAGCGGTGGGGAAATAAGGCAGCTAAAGTTAGCTTAGGGTCGCGTGCCTGGCTTCCCATTCAGCTTTTACTATCCCCCATTGACCAGTGCGTGAAACAGTGAAACGGGATACCGTAGTAGGCGGTTGCTCCGTGTCTAGCTCACGATTCTACCACGTCCGGGGCGGAGCTACGTACGTACGCGTCGATCCATTCTACACCAGCGGGTAGGGATCGACTAAAGAGCGAAGCTCGCCTCAGCTGAACTGAGCAGCTCGGTGTGACAGAAGTCTAGACCGGGGACGTGACGAAGCTCGCGGTGCTTCGTTCCGATTAATGGGTATAGCCGACGCGCGTTCAGCAGCGCGCGACCAATTAGATTGCCAGTGAAGGGCCTTCAACGTAGACGGCCGGGCCCGGTCGCATCAATTGTCGCATAAATTTATTGGACGGTGATGGGTTCGCAACGGCGCAATCGACTGACACCAATTTACGAGACCGCCGCTGGCCCGGCTGAAAGCACAGCGACGCTATCATTCCGCCCCGGCGCGACACCCTAACGCTTCCACTTATCCCTATTTTCATATTCAACGGGCATCGGGGCCGGATGCAAATCGCGCTCGAGTCAACACGGGGCGCGTAACGATCGATAACCAATGGGCGCCCGATATATTCATATCCCAATACCGGCGATGCGTTTATCTATCCGTTTCGTACGGCTCTCTGTTTCGGTGTTATTGTAATCGTTCGGTCGCTTCGCGTCCGCCGTCTTTCCTGCCAGAGGTTTGCCGAAATTGCCGCCTTGTAGCGGCACCGATATTCCCGACAATTCCATTCGGGTTAATGGCCATCGATGACGAGGAGCAATTAAATTAGCGCGGATTACGAAATGCGCGTCAGCGTATGTGTTGGTGCGCGCTCGGGGGTGAATTCGGGTGGTCGGTCGCGCGGGCGTGTGGGGGGGAGGTGGGGGGGGGGATGGATCGAGGGTATAAATTTAGGGTAGGCCTCTGGTAGTGGTACCATGTTTCAAACACATCTGTGCCACACGAGCGGCCTTCCCGCTGCCACCCCCGCGCACCATTCAGTGCCCATCCCCTGTCTTCGTCATCGCGCCGCTGTTTCTCCGTTGCCCCGTCGAAAACGATACACGCCTCTCTCGCTTCACCTATTTCTCTTCCCACTCTCGAGTGTTTTCCGTCCTTCTTTCTCACCTCGCCCCCTGCTCCCCGGCCGCTCGCCCCACACCCTTGTCACTCTCCCTGTCTCTGTCGCTCTGACTGCTCTCTAGGCACCGCAGGGCTCCGTGGCTGTCTCCCTCCTCGTCCACCCTTCACGCCCGTGTTTCACCCCTGCCAGGGAGGGTCGGTCGCAGTGCCATACCCCGAATCGACCTGACGCTCGCTGTGGCCGATTACAAATCTGACCAATTAGGCGCACACCGCGCCCGCTGGACCTGAATTGCCAGCCGTTCCGAAGGCGCCTACCGTTGCCACCTGGTCGCGGCCGCTCGAGGATCGAGCACCTCGGTTTAAAGAACCACCGCGATGTGGCGGGACACAGAGATCGTCGACGATCCCACGAGTACGGAGTTCCACGGAAATTCAAACGAGCTCAAGTTCCGCGGGGTGGATACTAGGGAAGTGATTTAATAGAAATCGCATCGTCAAGGAGGCTTTAAAGCTTCTTCGGTAGCCATTCTATATTCAGAGTCCATAACGCGAGTAGGGGAGACCGGGGCAGGTTGTAACACGGGGTAAATTGTAACATAAGTAAAATCTTTTGAACAACAAAACTGGTAACCGACAGCACTCGAGAGCTGCTTGACAATATTAGCACCGTCGGTTTTAGTGACACAAACGAGCGTTATGTATTCATTTTCTGGTTATAGCCCAGAATTTTAGTTTTTAGGTTACGTAAGTAAACGTTGTCTCGGCACTTTTATTTCAATTAACCGGCATTAGAAACCGTTTGAATTTTTGCTTCTTTGTCGCAAACGAATCAGTACACATTGGTTTATAATAATGTATACGTATTTTAGTGATTTGATGTTTAGTTTCTCGTTTGCTGAGATAAAACGCAAAAATTCGACCTCGGGGTAAATTGTAACATGTTACTATACTTACTCCACTCCAAATGGTGATAAAGCAAGCTATTTGCTGACACACCGGAAAAAGATGCTCTAGACGAACGACAGAACAATCGAGAATCCAAAAAGTAGGAAAAAAGTATAAAGGATAAAGTAAAGAAAGCGAAGAAGAAGATTTTGATAGAATCAGATGAATAAGCAATGATTGTTTAACTCGTGTATATCAAATGTTTAATAATGATCTGTGTTTTCATTTATATTTTTTAGAAACGTTTATTTGTGTTCAGATTTGTATTTAAATAAGTAAAACAGATGTGTTACAATTTACCCCAGGACTGGGGCACATTGTAACAAAGATTCAGATTTGTTTGGGAAGAAGCCAGATGTTAACAGTCCAATATTTTATCACGTACTTTCACGCAATCAGTTCACCACATATGCAAGTAGTAAATCACGCAAATTATTTCCTGATTGAGGGAAACACTTTCGAGAAAAAACTGTGTAAACTTTTTTTGTTACAATCTGCCCCGGTCTCCCCTACCGGTCCAAGTACCACGCGCTTAAGCAACAAAACATCCCCTGATTCCTCTAATTATCTTGATACATACCACGTATCGGCACGTTGTTATCCGAACGAGCTACGCGCGGAGTCTCGCCGACACGTTATTCCCGCTCGAACCGTACGCGCGCGGTCGAGTAGCAGGCACGCGGACATACGCGGGACGCTATAGAATGTAGAATCTTTCTACGACCGCCCCCGCCGCGTCAAGAGCAATCCTTATCGTGCCGCGCAGCGAGCTATAATTCAAAGGAAAGGAGAGAGGCGAAAAAGAATTTTGCGCAACGAGCTGTACGGCCCGACGTGAAAATAAGACCTCGACGGACATTCCGCGTCGGCCCCGATTCAATCGACATGCCCTACTCACCCGCACCCCCGTTTCTCTCGCCCGGCCGACCGGCTTTCAGTGTTTTCCCTTCTTTCTTTTTAATTCTCCTCGAATTACCCGCCGGCCGGTATTTTCCTCCTTACGCCGCGAGCGAGCGGGAGGGAGAGAGCCGCGGAGATAGAGATAAACGAACGCGGCCGGAAAATTCGGATGCACGCCGGCTACCGACGACGATAATTTATTATTCGCTGTTGGGCCACCACCGGGGCTCGATCCATACAGGGTGGCTTCGGGATACGCGCGCGCTACCAGCCGTTTCGAAAAGCGAAAGAGACGGAGAACGAGCGCGGTACCGTGGGAGGGGGGAAAAAAAAGGAGAAAGAAGGTAAAAAAAAAAAAACGAGAAGCGCGGCGTCGGTGGTCGAGGTCGGTCGGTGCACTGGTGGGGGTAGGGCAGGGGTAACCGAACAGGGAGAGGGGGTGAGGTTAAAAAAGAGGAACAGAGACAAAGGGACGAGGAAAAATGCCAAAAAAAGAGAAACGAGGAACGCGCGAGTCGGTGTTTTATTGCCGGCGGATTTGTCGTATTGACCGACCGGTGGAGGGGGGCCTGCGGGGGTTGAAAGGACGGAGAGCGGCGAGGGCGGAGGGCGCGGGAAGATCCAACAGGAGCGGCTGAAGTGACACTCACCTGCTGCCAGTCGATAAAATCGGCTGATTCCGGTGTGTATAAATGATTTTCGGATTGGACGCCGATCGGTCGAACAATTTCGGGGCCCGCTTGCTTCCCGTGCTCCTCGCGCGGGTCCTGATCGATACACACTGGCAGAGAGGGGCGGCAGCCCTCGTTACCCGGCGTGTTTCTCCTCGCGGCTCGTTTCAATTGCATCCTCCCTGCGGCCACTCTGAAATGGAAAATCATTCTTTCGTGTTAGTCCTAGCGGCCGAGTCACTGTGATCGAATGGCGGGAGGGAGGGGCGATTCGGTGATTTTGATCTGTTCGAGGGAGTGCTGATTCGAGGGTGTTTTTTTTGACGGTCGAGATTGGCTCGTTAGGATTGTTTTCTAATTCCCTGCTGAAAACTATTGTTTTAGATATAGGCGCGAGTTCTGATGTCAGATCGGTTGAGTTTGAAGTTCCAATTGAGATGTCACGTTTTCCAGTAGCACACATGTCGTTAGGGAGGACCGATTTTAAGTAAATCGCGAGTAATGAGAGCTTGCTGTCCCTTTAGGAGAACCATTATTAAGCGATGCTTGAGATTGCGGAGGGATGGGGATTCTGTGCGGTATTTAAATGACGCCAGTTACAAATCGATCAGGAAGGAATGAGATTTGCAGTTCGGCTAAAGCAAACGTGAATTCTTTCAGAGAAAAAATATGTGGATTCGGAGGAGCATCTGGCATCGCAAAGCCCGCCCGGAGACAATCGATTCATTCATTATTCCGTATCCCAAGCTCTCCGCGTCCGTCCGTCGTGGCTGATTGTGAGATCGTCATTTCCGCGGTACAAAGGCGACGCGAGGAGGTCGACGCGCTAAACGAACATATGAAAATTGACGACGCATAACTAATTCGTGGGGCGTCGGGCGTCGGTTGGGGCGGGTAAGAGCTTTAGAATTTCGACGGTGCAGACACGACGATCGCGAGAGGCGTGGGCGTTATAAAAATTACACGCATTTCCATCTGCGAGCGATACCATCAATCCACAAGTCTCAGGAATAAAAGGAACGCGGAATGAGTCCCGCTGTGAATCGTCCGTTGATTCACGGGGGCTCGCAACTCCCTCCTGCTTTCTTTTATCTTTTTCTTTTTGCTGCGACCTATCCTCCTTTTCCTACCCTGCCGCACAGCTTCCTGGTGTTCTCCTGCTCTAGCACCCGGGCTCCGTGCTTCTTTCGGAGAAAGAGAGATTGAAATTGCGGATTAGAGTCTACCTCCGGCGAGAGAGACCGTACAGGGGCGAACCGAAGAACCATCAACCCCCGTGCAAACGCGGAACAATCGGCTCCAATCTCGATCATCGAATAGAATCGAATACGGAGGGTACAATCGTAAGTTCTAACGATAAGAAATCAAGAAATCGTAGTTATAAATGTATGTCTGGCCTCGGTGGAGATGTGGACGGGAATCGGCGAACTTGGACGGCGAGAAAATTTAAATTTCATTTTCGACGAGGATTGCTGTATTTTCGGAGAATTAATCGAAAGTGTTACTGCGTGGGATAAGATTTTGTTGGGACAAGGGGACAATCCTCTGACTTATTGCCTATCCTTGTTTACTTTGTCGAATGACTAAATAGAAATCATCGAATGGATGCGATGAAATACTTTAGAAACGATACAGAGAAGCAGTAGGACTTCCTTGAGGAAGACTAATCAAATAGCTCTGTTTCCCAAGTATGTATCTCGATGAAAAAATTCTCGCACCAGCCCTGGAGCTTGAAGTTATTCTGATAGGCGACACGGGCGCAGCCATCTTCCGAGTAGGATAGATGAAAACAGAATATTCGTCGATACGCAGACGCTTTTTCCGACAGTAATGGAGCTGTAACTCGTTAAAATCTCGTGATGAAATGGTGGCAAAGAAACTACGCGCGACTGCGTCCCGGTCGTCCTGGATTTTCCTGAGCGATTTCATTCAACGGGGAACCTATCAGCCGCCGAGTAAGTTGGTAAGCAGTTTCAAGGTTTTCCGACAGTAATCTCTTACGGATAATTAATAATCCAAAAGACGACGAGACTTCCCTATTTCTTGTCGCGGCCCAAACTCTCTCCCCCGTGCGGCGTGAATCATTTTAATAGAGAAGAGCAAATATCGCACTTTTCAAAGTATCACCTCCATTTCATTATAATTATCTGCGCGTTTCAAATTGTTTAAAAAAAAAAACACGCGACAAAAGTAACAGCGCGGAATTGGGTCTGCGTTGGTCCGGTCTCGTGATCCACAAAATTGAAACTGCAACGGTGAAGAGACAATCAAAGCCTTAGGAGAGCAACAGAGGCTCGGTGGTCTTCGTGATTGGAAACTAGACGCATCGGTAGAGAAACGACAATAACAGATCCGATGCCACATCTAAATGGAGCGATTCAAAGTTGCGTTAATTAGACCAGCCGCTGTTCGAGGGTTTGTGATCACGCGTTAGCGGCAAACGGTGGCTCCTGGTGCGCCCGGAACGCAAACCTCACCCACAATAATGGAGTTGATTCATTTTAAACGCCGGCCTCATGCACGACGATTGCCCCGATAGGCGCGATCAAAGTGGGCCACGCTCGTCGATTAAATGGCCTTTGATGCGTGAAAGCCAATTTGGCAATGAACAGCTTTCCAGAAATTAATCTTCAATCGCGGCAACTAACGCAGCAACCCTCCACCACGCCACAGCGGCAGGGTGATCGTGCAACGTGTAAACGAATCAACAGAACGGGCTGCGAAGCCTTCAACGACACGGCGAAGTAATTGGCCAGCCAGCGAGGGATAATTAAAAATAATTACCGTTTCTAACGTTACCCCTGCAACGGTAATCAATTAAGTAGGTCGCGTTCGAGGCGCACGCCCTTTCCTTTTATTGCACACTACTTTTCCCTCTAGCACTGCACCCCCCTCCTGGGATTACTGTGCTCCGAATCGTCTGAATCTTTTACTCGAAGATGAATTTTACTTTCTTGATGAAGAAATTTTTTAGAAATTTTATGAAATTTTATTTTATTCAAAAGTTACCTTTTTCTTGCACAGAATTTCGTCGTCAGTAGAAATGCAATATTTAGTTGTGATATCGATGTTCAAAGGTGCAGAGCCTGCTTCGCGAAAATCATTGCCGTGATATCCTCCACCGTTTGCACTAAAATAGTAAAACATTCTATCCAATATTTAGAAAGCTTCGGATGGGTAGAATACCAGCGTCCAGGGCATGTATGTGTATACGCCGGGCGTCTGTTTCACCGAGGCTCCACTTTTATCTCGCCGATATCGTTTGCGCTATTTAAACAGCGGAAGCGGTTAGCGATCGACTCGCGAGGCTCACAGGTACTTCGAAGGATGGCCGAAACGTGTCAAAGTGGATAGCGGAATGGCATTCGTGTCGCTCAGCCGAGAAAGCTATTGGAGTGAAACGGAAGATCCGCGGGAAGAAGAAGGAAAGAGGGGGGCGACGAGGGGCGACGAGGGGCGACGAGGGGAAACTCTTAACTCGGTCCCAAGTTCGACTTGAAAGGCTAGAGTTTCCGTCCTTCAACGGGCATCGCTCTTTAAACGCGAGGCAGAAAGACTCCCCCCCGCTCAAGCCACCCTCGTACAACCGTTCTCGTACTCGAAGGAAAACGCGAGCCTCGCTGTTCCACATACGCGCGCCCAGAGTACGTGACGTTTTACGATCGAACGCGGCCACTGTGCGCAACCGAGTCGATTTTCCAACGCGCCTACCGATCCCGAACTGTTGCACATCCTCGACCAGCGGTAATGAACGTTCGCGTGGTCGCGCGATATCTGGTGGTACGGCTACTTACTTGTAATCAGTAATCGGCTGTTTGGTTAATGGCTAATCAGCGGCGAACATTTCGCTGAGATATAGGTATCCACGGGAGACTCGCGAGATTAAAGATTCTTGTGGATAAGGGTGTTTTAACAATGGGGAGGAGAACGTTTGAATTTTTGTGAAATCTATGCAGGTGCGATCCATGTGGCCTCTGGGCAGACATGGGTGAAATTTATATTTAAGGCTGCCGTCTCACCGGGCCTTGAATGTGTGCGTACGGTCACACAAACTAGGAAAAGCGTGTACGTATACGCGTGCAGTAAACAAACCGTTTCAACCGTTTTTCGTCCTGGAATCGGCAAGAAGGAAGTTTTTGCGGGTACAGTTGCCTTCGGCAGACATCCGTGCAGGGTGGTCTGGTGCGTTTGAACGCTAATAACCACCGTACGTTGAGATAATAATGAATTTATCAATGGAAAACTGACAGATTGAAACTTCAAGGCTTCTCCGTTGGTGGCGCTAACGGTAAACTGCAGCCATCTAGCACATTCTGTCAGATTTGTAATTCTCGAATAACAAGCGAAACTTAAAAGAATGAATATGTTACGTGTCGAATAAAGCTAACTCGGGTTAACGAACGAATAACAAACAGTTTTTTCACCTTTTATTCGTTAGTCGAAAATTTATTTAAACAAAAATTTGCCCATGTCTGTCTCTGGGGGATTCAGTGGACAGTAGAATCTCCCTACTGCGGTCAGACCTCCTGGTCGTGTGCGTAGCTTTTAGCACAGAGGAAGAATAGCCTTTACCTACATATCGAGTATTTGTTTACTGAATCGGTGTTTCAACAATTGAGATGTACAAATCGTTAAACGATTTGTGCACAACAGTTACAATTACAGCAGAACTGCGAGCCAGCAATTGCTGCAGCTACGTTTGCACCTGTGCACACGTGAGATGCAGAATAAGTGTTGCAAGTGAGTTGCATTGTGCGGGAAACGCCTACGAACATGGGAGGTTAATATTGATCACGGAAAATGCGTTGTGGAAGGAAACCTCGGACGAAAGCGCGAATTCCCTTTCGTGATTAACGAATCGCTGGCAGAGTTCAACGACCATAAGACCCAAACAAATTCCGCGCGCATTCGCCACAGAGACGCGTAAAGTTTGCTCCCTGGGTATAAATTGGAACCAATTTCAATATTGAATGCATGTCACAACTTTCAGCATAGCGCGGTCGTTTAAAATGTCTCCCGCGTCTACACACACACGCACGCACGCGTATACACATGGCGCGCGTATATAACCGAAAGCCATTTTATTCAGTCGAAGCGAAGTAAAATACGCTCTCCCTCTTGGGCTTCCACACGGGAAGAATTCACTTTGCATTTTTACATTTCGTCGAAAGAAGAAGAGAAGAAATCGACGCGAGATTACCACGGAGAGATGTATCCTTCAATGGCAATGGCAGCCTTCCCCGTCCTCCGCCCGACTTGCCAAGGCTTCATCCTCCTTGCCTCGCCATTTAAGGTACTCGTTCCTTCGACGATTCAAATTTTAATTCAATTACGACGACGACGTCTCCTCGCCGACTCTTTCGCGTTTCCCCGTCTTCCTTCTTCCCGCGCATTCTTTTATTTCCTCCAGATCTCACGGTCGGCCCCCTCCTTCCGCCCGCCTACCGCCCCGCGAAATCTGAATTTAATTATGACCCTTCACGTAGCCGTTTCTCTCACCCCCTCCGCCCGTGGCAGCGCGATTCGTGGCCTATCTCGCTCTCACATCTGGTCGTCTCCTGAACGCCAAGTCTCGCCTTTCTTCCCTTCATCTCCCTCAACCTTCACCATTCTATTCTTCTTCTCTTCCCCGTTTCTTTCCTTCCGTTCTCTATCCAAGCGCTAGCTGATCGTACACGACGCGACGGGGGGTGGGGGGGGGGGGGGTGGAACGCTGGGGAGCGCCTTAAATTTTATAGGGCGTTTAACCCCTCCCATTGCTTGCTCGATTTTTCCGCCCCTCCTACGCCGTTAAATCTTCGACCGTGATTGCTGAAACGCTCGACAAATGAGTCCCCGTGGTTGGAACGCAACGAGACGAATATTTCGCCGCCGGGAGTGGGAACGCGTTACGGGGCGCGGGGTGCAAAAGGGGATGCGCGGAAGAACACGGGGAAGACGATAAGCTGTTTGTCAACGAGTGCCTCGAAGATCTCTCAGACGTTTTTCTAATTGGCAAGGTCTCCTTGGCCAATCGGATGCCGGAGTTGACGCAGCCACGTAGACGCATCGTGCACGCTGCAAAGATGGATCATATCGATTCCACGGGGAATAAATATTCTTATACGGGAATAATGACGGGGTTGCATTATGAAAAGACGTAATGGCGTATTCGTATTCAGAACCGGCTACGGGATCGTCTGCGCCCTTCAATCTTCATTAATTCCCTTTCTGCTCAGCTCTTCCTTCGCGGAGCTATCTTGTCCTTGTCTCGATTATCCTTTAGAAAGCATCCGCTGTATCGACGACGCTTTCTTCCGTACGATTCATTCCTCGCCTTTGTTCCCGCCTTTCCTTCTCTCTCCCCATTCTTTTGCATTTATTCGATGGTTCGATTCCCCCGCTACCTCGACATCCATTCAATTCGAAATCCCCCCCCGGGCGCTGATGGCAATGCAGCTAATGCCAATTAAACAAACCACCAGCGGTTAATTGATGGTTTACATTTATGTCCGATCAGCTCGCGCTAACTTAGCGTTTTATAAATATGCATACGTTAAAATTGTACACCACAAGGTTTTCCGTTCCTGTATCAGTGGATAGATTGCTGGGTTCTCTCGTCTTCAACCAAATATGCTCGAATGCACCTCTTAGAATAGCACAGAAATTCCATTTGTCTAACCACAATTGTACGTCTCGCAACGAGTACATATGACTTGAGCAAGCTATTTAAATCGTGGCAGATCACTTTTTAGGAATTTTCCTGTATCTTCGCGAATTTATTCCAGAGTCCGTAATTCCGGAAAATTTACATTCGACGTGGTTTTAGAATGCAGCTGTGCGGGGCAACTGCACGGAATTCATCTAAATCAGGGTGTGCTCGAACAATCTGACGGGGCTATGAAAATCTGCAGAAGTGGATGGCTATTCCGCCGAGGCCTTCTGGTATTTGACACAGCGGAGCAGTCGTATTCTAATTAAACGGTACAACGGCCTGATCTCAGGATGGAATCCCAAGACTGGCATCGATTACCCAGCCAATTTGCGACGAGCCACCCTCCCACCCTCCCCCTCTCTTTCTCTCTCTCTCTCTCTTCACTGTCCCTCGCTGTTCCACGGTCGCCGTTACCTTTGCTGCACCATCGTTCGCCGAGTCCGTTTCGTCGAGTTTCCTCGAGGAAATCCCACGAATGCAACGTGCAGCCAGTGTCAAGGGGGCGGCAGAAGTTTATTTTGAAATAAACAAGGCAGCCCCATTTCGCCTGGCTTGCATCGATGTATCGCCTTTGACGCGTCGTCGAATATTTAGCAAACATCTCGCGAAAGCGACGCTGAATGAAGGAGCTGATGAAACTTTCAGCTGATCATCCCTCTCTCTTCCTCCGCTCTGCTGTCGCTACCTTAATAGTTCATTTGTCGTTACGAGCCGGAAACGCTCTGCAAAGGGGTGCAGACACGACGGACGAAGAGGCGAAGTGGCGAGGGATGAGGGAGGCCTGGGATGGGAGCCACTGTTTATGACAATTTCGTGCCTACAGTGCATCATAAAGGAAATAAAAGGGAACAATTGCACGGTCGCCAAGTGCAATTTGCGCCTAGATATTATAAAAAGGGAAGACAACCAGGGGGCAGAGGGGGTGGGGGGGGGCTGTAGACGAGCGAAAGAGAGGGAACAGACAGAAAGAGGACTAATGGGTGAGACAAAATGGTCGGAAGAACGCGGAGAAAAGAGGTAACTAGTACAAAACAAACGGCTCCTCCACCCTCCCCGCCTGTCCTCCGCCACCCCTGCATTGATATATCGCCGTGTATCTAACCTCGCGTGCGCCGCCGACCGCTCTCGGCGTGCTTTTAGAATTCGATTATCGGCGTGCACGGTAAATCAACGATGAAACTAAACTTAAATTACGAGTGTTTTTCTATGGTAGGGACGGGGAAAAACTACACTTTCCAATAAGCACTTTCGAACGGAAGCGATTCATTCGGGCGCAACGAATGCGTGCTGAGTAGCTTCTGCACAGGATTTCCGTTTCTGCACAGTCAATATTATAAAACAATTACTAAGAGTTAATAGTGATCTAACTATTTCGTTAGAAATTCAACGAACCACACGATTGATAGAACAACGGCGCATAATCAAACGATACTGTATCGTGTGATCGAATCCGTCTTAACCACCTCCCCCTAATTTAGCCAGCTGTTTCAGCGTTTTATCACGCCACAACAGGCCTGATATTTTACCCGCGAGACGCTTTATAGCCCAAGACCCATATCCCGACGAGGGCGACAGAGAACGTGGGGGTTCACCCAGAAACAGCCCCTTTCCGCGGTGGCCCCCTAATTCGCTCCTCTCTCCCCCAGGCGGAACGTGACCCGGGGACGAATTTGAATTCGCGCAAACCGTCGCTGGCTGGCTCTTTTACGAGCGGCCGTTTCACCAGCAACGAGAGAAAGAGAGCGACGGCGGCTAGGGGCTGCGGGGCCGACAGAGAAAAAGAGCGTCAAGACAACAGCCTTAATAGCCAGTACAATGGGCGGATCTTCGAGTCTTTTACGTCGCACTTGACGAAACAATAGTCGAACGAGTAGCGGGCGATAGACCGCCGGTACTGCTGCCGCCGCCGTTGCCGCTGGTGGGTGTCGAGGGTGTAGAGGGTGTCGAGGATGCCGAAGAGGGGCTGTGCCCGCTACCAGCAGACGACGACGACTCGGAATCCGTAGCCCCGGGTCGGGTTTTAACGACGTGCTCGGACACACGGTCGTTGCATCCCTCTGCCTCCGATGCACACTCTCCTCCTCCTCCTCCCCCTTCTCTATCTCCCTCTCTTTCTTCCACGTATTTCCCCGCCAGCTCCTCGCCGCTTCTACTTGGCCTGGCTCCATCTGTCTCTAGCGCGCTGCCCGCCTTCGTTTCGTTTTCGTGCATGCTGCAACCCCTGGACGCATCAAGCTCTACCACCCCCATCCCGCCCACGCACGCCGACCGACCCTCTCCCTTCATCCCTGTCGCTGCTCCTTTTCTCTTTCTCCTCAATTGCACCCCCCCCCCCTATCCATCCTTCCATTCTCTGTCCCTCCCCCCCTCTCTCTCTCTCTCTCTCTCTCTCCCTCTTGTCCCAGGCTATTCCTCTCCGCCTCTCTGTTCTTTCTAGCCGTACCTCATCTCCCTTTCTAACCCCCAACCTCCCTCGCGTCTTGCTGCCTCTGTCCCTGTCCGACGGCCGCGACAGTTGCCACCGTGCTCTCAGCGCGTCTCCGTCGTTCCTTTCATAAGGCTCAAGCTTGCCTGCGAGCTCCCCCGTCGCTTAACGTCAAAACTTTCGTGTCCCTCGTCGCTACCCGTTCTCTCAGCCAATCAGCACATCCTTCCGCGTACAGGGTGTCCGGCTTTATCACGAACGATACCGTCCGCTGGTCGGGTATGTAAAATCATCCGTTTGGTCTGTCCGGTGTGACCATCCCGCTGGGGATCATGCCAACACACGTGTCGAGGGGATATGACTTGGAACTCGATGGTGGATAGCTAAGGCAGCCTGATGTTTCTGCGGCGATGGAGGCATCGAGGAAACACACCCCTTCTTTCGCTTCCAAGAAAAACAGCGTCCAGGTTCGGGGAATCTCCAGACCGGAGCAGACTCGCTGGAGGAAGCAGCGGCGCGACGAGAGACCGAGGTCGAGCGGTGGAATATTTTAAGAGTCGTTAGAAAATACCGACGTTAGAATCTCTCGCAAATAGCGGCGAGTAAAAATTGATGGACCGAAGCGCTACGTGTATCTCAGGCTCCAGTTTTCATTCCCTCCCGCTTTTGCATCTCCCGTCCACATTTCTCTTTCAACAAAGGGGACAACGCAGCGAGGCGCGCGATGGGGAAAACAAGTCGACGAGACTTGTTTAAGTAAGAATAAAAAATGTGGCGGGGAGAAGGGCAGACGAATATAAGGAAGAACTCCAAGGTATAAATTATACATTCCTACCTTCTTGCCCGCCTGCATCCGCGTAAGTTGTAAAGTTCCTCAAAGATGCAACGGCTGCGAAACGATCTTTCCCCTTTCTTATTTTTTTTTTATGCGCGCGGTGATGCCACGGCATCCACCCATCTTTTTCAACCCTTACGACGCGCCAGCAGCTCGTTCCGGGAAGCTCGAGATGACAACCGGTAACAAGGGGCGCTTGAGTCCGCAATATGTGCACCATAAGACGCGATAAATTTGGAAGAAAACCGCAATAAGCTTCACCGTGCGACAAATGTGCTCGGCGGGTATTCAAAATGGCGAGGGAATCGAATTCCTCGATGAAAGGATTCGAGATACGTTTCACGATGAACTCGAATTATTAGATCCCGTCCCCGTGTGTGGTATATATTGTTGGGCGTAGAATACCTTTCTACATTAAGGTGATCCTTATTTTCCAACTTTAAAATTTGTATTGTCCGACCCTCTTAAAATCTTCGTGTTTTTTATTTGTATATTTTGATATGTAAAGATCGCTCAAGGACTTTATATTTCGCATGTAGCACAAGTTTGGTAACTGCGACTTTCCATAATTATCACTTGTCAATTTGAATGAAACAGGGCCCATATTTATATACCAGAATCCGACACCAATGCTTTTATCTATGCGTTTAACAACCAGAGTGGAATGTACGTCAGAGTTTGCGACTGCATCTGATTCGAGAGCAGCTGATGAGAGAAATTTAAATGTGCATATAAAGCCTTATGCCACAACACAATACAGTACACACTCGTTAGAAATCAGTTTCGTCTATGCGATGTGTGCCCGAATTTTAATGTTACACTCTCACTTAAGGGGACTAGGCAGTCGTTTTTCGTGAGAAAGAGACTCTGTCCTTTATTAATTTGCAAAAAAATGAAAGCACATCCAGGTGTATCCTTTTACCCAATGTTTATTGCTACCGTACAGATTGAGAAATAAATGGTAAGAAATATATATGTGCTTTAAAAATGGCGCTGCAGGCAGGTAAACATTTTAACGGTTTTCCGTCGTTTTGCCTTAATATCGGTCTTAAAATCTGACGTAATCCGATTTCAAAGGTGAGATTCTTGTTTGTTGGATTCATAGTTTCGGCGCAAACCTATAAAAACAATAATTAAATCAAAATTATGCGATTGGTGGCTGAAAAACGGTGATTTTTCCGAGAAAAATTCGTTCTTGTTTGTACGCTACCAAAATCCGGTGACTTCTTAATTTTTTTATGAAAATCTCGAAATGACACATGTTTTACACATCCAGTAATTTTTTTCAAGTCGATCTGAACCTCCATTCATTCGCAATCAGGGAAAAACGAAGAGACGAAAATATTCGGGAAAAACGCGTTTAAAGTTTCTGGGCAAAGGCGACGCTATAGGTTGCCGCTTGACGTTTTTAGCTGTCAAATCTATAATATTGCGAATTTTACTATAAACCAAGCGGCATTTTATTCAGAAAGGATTGTACTTTTGGGAAATGCAATAAAAAAATCGATTTTTCGACTGGCTAGTCCCCTTAAAAGTTAATCAAATTAATTTGCCCTTATTGTAAAAACTTCTATCAATTTATACAAAAATAGTAATATTTCAATGCCATTGAGCGACCTTAATATATTTTGACAAAACTTTAGACGATATTCTTTTAAACTATTTGGAAGCTTCTGAGGGGGTCAGAAGAATATTTTAAAAACTTTGATTTTTTACCGTACATATAAGGAACACCCTATTTTACATTCAAGAATGCTTTGCTCTTCAAAAAGCGGGGGCTAAAATGACAACAGAGATGAATATATATACGTACTTATTAATTTGAATTTGTAATAAAGCCGATATTAGATCATAGAGTTAAAACGAAACAAAACCGGTTTGTGCGCGGAACATTTGGGGAATGTGATTGGAAGCCAGATCGTTCAAAGTAATGCATAGTGGAATTTCATCCTGTTTTGAGCTTCAACGCAGCGTTTAATCGCGGCGCATGTGGCGTTATAGAGCCCCTGAAAGCTCACGCAGCATCCACCTTTTTTACTCTTTGCGACCATCCCGTTTTACTCTTTGCGACCACCGCCCCTGTATGTATCGATGTTGACCAGAATGAACGACCGCGGGGCTCGGGAGTCGTATGTGGTGGTTTGCAAAGGATTATGTCACGGCAAGGAAGCTGAAAGTTTTAATAGGTACTTGGCGTGCGTGAAATCGTGAATTACTCGCGCAAACGTTTCAGCCACGAACTGTCGGCGGCAACAGAGGAGCAGAATATCATTGAAAATCGTATCGTGTGCGGACTGGAATTACCTTCGAAAGGATTTTATCGTATGAGGACAGAGAATTCGACGGGCGGCTAAAACTGGTCAGCCATAATTGTCAGACATCGGGGCATTGAGGGCCGAAGTAGCCGAAAACAGATTTCTGGAATTTCACCTCCACGTATAACCGTTTCACACGACGACACGCAGAATGCGCCTGCGAATCTACCAAACCCCAGCGCGCTCTGCACCCCCGACTCCTCTCCATTCTAAGCGCCCCATGCCACCAGCGAAAGCACGAGGGTCGATTGAAAAGGTGGAGAAGTCACGAGGCTTGAACCACAGTACAGAAAACGTACATTCCGTCGGCGGTATGGCGGGAAACATCCAACAAGCCAAAGCACCCATTGATTCGCGTGCCTCTGACCAGTCGAACCGAACGTCTTCGCTTGCGAAGCCAGCCGGGACAACAGGGGAACAGGAGGAGCAGAAGACGGGCAGAAAGGATGGTTGAAAAAGAGTAAAAACTTCGCGTCGCGAGAGGCATCCGCGAACGGCGGTGGATGCGTGCGAGGGCCGCGCGCACCCTACACGTCCACCCTTTCATTCTTTGTGGCACCTGCAGCTACCCTCTCCAAGCCGTACGCTACGCGACCAGCTACCCGCGGGAGGAAGAGGGCCGATAGTAAACGGGGCTGGAGGGACGGGAGGGGGTAGGGTCGCGAGGAGAGGGTTGGACGCATGCGCAGGGTGGTTCGCGGGGGTTCTCCGACACGATCAGTCGTGGCCGGCGGTGCCGGAGGCCAAAGACTTTCGCGAGGGTGGACGCGCCGCGTTTTCCGCTGGACCTCTTTTGCTCCGTCTCCACGGCCGTGTCTCTCTGCCCCCCCTCGCCCTTGCTGTACACACCGCCGCCGATCTTTAATCAGTCACCGCGTCGGTGACTGGCGGCCGCAGCGTCCGTCCACGCACGCATGACCCTGCCGCCGCGTGCGCTTTACCGCGGTCGGCTGCACCAGCGTCGGGACGTCGTCGACGACCTGGCCGCGCGACACCAGCCTCCTGTCTCCCCGTCGCGGCGTGAACGCTCGCGTAACGTGACACCCTTAGAGGAGCAACGTGACCCGTGCAGCAACGCGAGGACCACCATCGTCCCCGCCACGGCCAAGCCGAGGATCATCGTCGCGGTGACGCGCGACCGGCACCACGCTCGCCCTCGCCGCTTACACCGGCTGCAAGGTTCACCGTGGTCCAAGGACAGGATCGAACGATGCTGGCCCGCTGCCTAATTTTCATCGGTAAGTCTGTGTGAGTGTTGATTCTGAGAGTGCCGCGTCTGCCGTGTCGTCCCGCGCGCGCTCCTCGCCGGAGCACTTAAGCGTCCACGGGGTTAACAGGATTATACAGCGACGTGAGAAATGATCGTGGCACGCTGATGTCTCTCGCCCCTCTGTCGGTTGGTCGATGGAATTTTTACGGGGGCGACAGCGATGATCTTTCGCTTGCCTGTTTCAATTGTGAACACGACGGTGTGACGGATGTAAAGGTTGATGTCCTCGAGTAGCTTCGCGAGAGTTCACGCGTATATTTACTGCGAAAGTAACGGGGAGAGGGGTTCCGCGACGGTTCTCTGTGTGGCAATGCTATTTTGATAAAACCAGCCCCGCTCTGTGGAAACTGTTACGGGTTTCGCGGGTAGGTACGCGTTGCTAAAAGTTTCGCCGGGCCGCGTAACGGGAACAAGATAACGGCGAGCACGTGACACTCGTGTGAGTAATTTGTGGAACATACACGCTGAATCTGCGCCTCTCTATTGATAGGAGGGAATGGAAGTTCCTCTTGAAAACTTCGCGAGGATCAACTGAATAAACGCGCGGCAGATTCTGCGATAAATTCGTGCGTGGAAAGCGTGTACAAATTGCGTCTGAAATTCTTTCCCTGATTTACAGAAGCAGAGTTCGCGAAAGGTAAAAGTCTGACTACTACGCAGAACTTGTAGAATCGTGATATTTCTCCTCGAATGGCTTATAATTCTTCAAAAGCTATGATACTCCCGTAAATTTAGCGCAGGACTAACGTTTCTTGGAGAATTCTAACTTTCACACGGCGCTGCAGAATTTCCACTCCCTCGAATTGCTTGTGTTCAAAGAATCTATTCTAACAGGGTTGAATTTTCAGTAGGGTGAGTTTAGAACCGTCGACTGTAAAAAGCCGTGTTCCACTCTCTCATTAAATTTTCCCGAGCGTGGATTATATTCTCTGGAGGGAAAAGCGATTCGAATGTACCATGGAAATTCGTAATGAGCATGGAAAAGTTTTATAGTCCGTTGCAAACGTCATTCCGTGAAGAATGTCTAAAGTGAACGTTCATCTTATAGCACTATGACGAATAAAATATTTGTCACTTTCATGCATTGCTATTCCAATTATTTATTATATTCCGTGTGCCCGTTACAGTTCATTATCACTCGTAATAACAAAAGCACAAAATACTCTGAATTGTGTGATTTTATGGCGAGACCTTTACCTACTCGAATCCGGGCTAAAAATTTAGGCACAATTGTAGCCAATGAAGTTCGTGCGCCAGTTTGCCTCGGAGGCGTAGAAAAATTCACGATCAACTTTTCTCACTGACTACGACACGTTCGCTCGCAGAGTACATATTCCTGAGAAATTCTCTCGGTGAAAAAGTCTCGTTGGAGAGCAGCCCTCTCGAGCGTACGTAGCAAAAAGGAAAGCCGTAATTTTATTCTGTGGAGTGCGCGCGTCTACCTGGAGTGTACATTTTCATTCGAAATTTCGTCGGAACCGCGGGTATAAAGGATTCGTTTGAATCAAAAATTAACTGCAGCCCACTGTAACAAACGATACGGGGAAAAGAACAGTCGAATTCAACGGCAGGCAGCCCTCCACCACCGGGCACTTTAAAGGGTTAACTCATTTCCATGTAATTCCCGTAAGTGGCTCGGAGCCGGGGAAGAAAACGAAACCTTACAAAGGGAAGCGATCAGAAGGCAGTTCCCTGCAACTACAACAATTAAACACATCGCCAAGTCCCTGAGTCCCTGCCGAAATTACAAGCCGGAGCTAAATATTCAAAGAACAATGTCAACGGAAGTGAAAAGATCTCCGAGCTACGAAGAAATCTACTTACGTGACTAACAAACGCTACTGGAAATTGCTGCGATATTAAACGGTAATTTAAGAGACGGAAACACGGAAAAGCGAAGGAGGAAGCAGCGTGGCCACCACGAGGGAGACGCTTCCGCATCAACATGCGGAAAACGATAGAAGAATATCTTCGTATTCGCGTTCCGAGGAAGAACAATACGTTCGTCTGGCCAAGGAAGGGGCAGCATCACTCAGACAATGAAGAACGTCGATAATGATCGCGACGCATCTTAAGACCTCTCTCGTTAACGTTCCGCCCGGTTCTTTCGCTTCTTGCAGGAAGCTCTCTGTAGTTTCCTGAAGGAGCTCAACCAACCCCCTACCCACCCCCGCCACCCTTGCCCGCCCACTCACCCGACCGCTGTCCTCTCCCTCCCCCCCCCCCCCCACCACTTTCCCTCCACCGTTTCGCACTAATTGCGGACAATTCCAGACTTTAAATCTCTCGAATCTCGAAAGCCTTTAATCTCGACGGTCGAGCCTTAACGACGTCGCCGTGTTTCGTATAGCGACAGTTTGAAATTTAAGCGCTCGAGGGGGCGGAACAGACACCCT
The DNA here is from genome assembly GCA_929108735.1 of Andrena dorsata. NCBI lineage: Eukaryota > Metazoa > Arthropoda > Insecta > Hymenoptera > Andrenidae > Andrena > Andrena dorsata. Next base: position 74,536,611 of record OV815488.1, on the reverse strand, counting down.
TAATAAGGTTCCTTCACCGTCTCGTCTTCCTCCCCCGTTCCTCTTCCTCTACCTCATCCTCTGCATCCCTTTCCCTCGCTCCGTGTCTTCGGCTTATCTACTCCCCTCCCTTTCTTCGCCGTTTCGCCTGACCTACGTGCTCGAATGCACAGAGGCGAGGGCGTTAATGGAATATTTTAATGGCTAAGCAAACCTTTAATCAACCTTTGCCCGACCGCCAGGACACACTGCGCGAAATTAGCAGTAAGTAAGTTGATGAGGCGGTCGCGATGGAGAAGGTACTCGGCGGCGGCCGAGCCATCGCATTCGGCCTCTGTACCTTCGCAGGAATAACTAACCCGTTAACTTCCGCGTGAGACTCGCCGCGGACGGATAAACGTGTGACCCGTTTGCGGGGGCACAGCGCACGGAATCCAGCCGCGCTCTCGAGGACTGATTAAAAGCCAGATACGGAATTTTCCCGGGCAACACTCGCGGGGAAGTAACTCCTCGAAGCTGGCGGAAGTTATCCCTCCGAAATGAAATCCTCGACCCTCCGTATCGGCAGCGACGGGGCGGGGAAAAAAATGCTCGATATAATTGCACGGAATCGTGCAGTTAAAGTTTCCGACGTGTTCGAAGCTGCCCGTCTCCGCGCACTTCTCTAACCATCGATGTGACTGCGCCGCGGAAAGTAGACGAAAACGAGGGGCAAAAGGACAGCGGAGGAGGGACGAAAAACGAGGAGGTATCGATCGTGGTTTATCGCGGAAGGTTGAACGGAACAACCGGAAGCGAAGGCCAGCTGAGGGCAAACAGCTTAACGCTCTGTCTGAGAATATAGAAAACGTGGAAAATAGCACGGCGACGAGAGAGGCCGGGAGATCAACAGGGAACGCTGTCAGTCACCGTGAAAATTATCGCTCAAGTATCCCAGGTTTGTACACGGATCCCTAGACAGTCTGAAGGGTTGCTAGTAGATGGTGGATGCAACGGGGGCTGGGGACGCGGACGCCGAGAGACGCCCTTCTCTCGTTGGCACGTTCTCCGATTATGTGGATAATGCGAGGCAACGTGACGAGCCTACGTATACATCCCGATGGGCACACCCCCGCTGGCCCTGCGCCGCCCGCCCCCAACCCTGCACACCCTATTCGTTATGAATATAAACTCCGTGAAACTGATTCGTACCGCTGCCGAGCGCTGCGAACTACCCTCGTCACTGGACGGAAGGGACTGGACATTTCGCGATGGAAGCCTGGCGAACTTGTGCACTCGCTGCCACACTGTTTAGTCATTTATGTCGCCCCTTGCCTGCCCCTGCTTCCTAGCAGTTCGTGGAAGACAGTTCAGCTGGATCAGCTGTCTCTAACAAGTGGGATGAACATTCCCGAGGGGTGTTCGAGAGATTTTGTGGCTGAGATTGATTTGTAAATGATGGGGGGGGGGGGGGGGGGGGGAATGGTTTAGCTGTGTTGCAGGAAGCTTGGTGCTATTAATTGTAATTTAATGTCTGAGTTTCTTAAGTACTTTTCGATTGTTTCTTTTCAGTTGTTTCTGTGCGGTTGGTCGGGTTTCACTTGTGGCGGTGGTTTCTTTTATTAGTTCGAAAGAAACGTTGCGCTATTTCGAACACGTTTTCGTTACTGAAATCTGTGAGTCGCCCCGTTTCGTGCTCCGTACTTTAAATAGATTAAAACCGACGAAGAAAAGCAGAGTAATAACTGCTAGGGAAGTCTCTGTTCTTCGTATCGGGTACAATATTCAGCCACTCTGAAATACTTTTTTCCTCGTTCATTTAAACAGCTACTTCCTGGGCTTGGCTCTTCTGCCGTGATACCGTCGCTAGCGAGAAACTTTTACGATTGCGAATCATAATATCTTCTTTCTCCACTTCCCTTTACTTTTAATTCCATTCCTTCCATCCCATTTCTTTCCCCCTTTTCCTCTTCGCTTCGGAGACAAGTCCCGACTTTTCATCAGTTTGGAATAAATCCAGCTCGCGCATGTATCGCTGTTTGCCTATCATCCGTGTAAAATAGGAGGAAACGCGGGGAAGGTAAATGAATGTTAAAGCGTTTCTGTTTTCCCGTAACAGACGAAATTCAAACGCGCACACGCGTGTTCCGCGTTTGCTTTGCAAGCTATTCCCTCGATTCTTTTACCGCTCGCGATGGATGGTATAATTGTAACGGGGGAGTTGTAAATCGGGTCAGTAGTCTGGAAATTTCGAAGACTCGTCCTTTAGAAATCCGCGTTTCGCATTTGCACCGTCTTTGATTAATATCGCGTATCTTTGATTCACTTTCGTTCATCAATCTACTTCTTCAACCTCAGAGCTGTATTCCCAGCCGTTAAACTTTATTCTCCTTCCATCCATCATCGTTCGTTGTACACGAATCGTTTGCACGACACGTTTTCTTGACAAATATTTCCCAGTTCAAAGCGATTTATCACAGACCCATGAATAACAAGCCACGTTTATCTGATGCGTTAATGGAAGAACACTCGATTCTTCTCTTACAGGGTTGGCAATGAATCCCAGATATGGTTTCAAACTCCAATAATTCAGAATAATTATAAAAAAAAAGGAAGATTACTGATTACAGAGAATATTATATCCCAGAAGTAAAATCAAGCGATTGCGAATTATGGTCTCGAATTGTAAAATTTCAAAGAAATTCATTTAAATCTAATACTAACCGCATTCTATGACATTGAAAAGGAAAGGCGACATTACCATAGATCCTGTGACACTCCGTACACTTCATCTTTATTCAGAGAGCAGTTCAACTTTCAATCGATGTCGAGCACATTTTATGATAACAGCCTAGAACCGTCCCTGGGAAACCACAATGGTACCCTTTAACTTGCCGAATGTCGTTCCAGGGAAGGTAGTTATTGCTGGGAGAAAATTGAGGGAGCGGAAGAACTGCGGAAAGTCGACAGAAAGTGATTTAGATACGTCAGAATTGAAGCGAAGCTTGCCCGCCCCCTGGAGAAAGAAAATTTACTTTGCATCCCGGGCATTTTCCTTACCGAAGGAAGTTGCAGTGCGAGGCATTTACAATGTAAATTACTTTCCTCGTCGCCTCTGGATTATTACTTTCACCTGCAACCGCGAATATCCTCAGTATCATTTTTCTAACGACCCACGCTACTTTACAATTCTAATTACGATCGTCAGAAAGAGAAGTTGAGAAATAGTTCGAGAATTCCACGACCCCTGGAATAAAGAGTTGAAGCGTGCTTCTCGATAAGCGCGTTTGTTGTTGGACACGCAGAAGACGTCTGCGAATCCCTGAAACTTCTGCCGGGGAAGGGAATCGTACGGATGTCTAGCTTTTAACGCGAAAAAATTGGGGGCAAAGTTTGAAAGTGGCGACCTGAAAGTTGCGAAGAACTTGTGGATGGCAGCGTGCGTCCTACCACAAAGCTCCGCGATCCGTTTAACGTCGCAAACACTCGCCTGCTGAAAAACGATTACAGAGTCGCGAAGATGCGACAGGAAGAAGAACGAAACGGGATCAAGTCATAGAGCGAAACAGTTGGAGACCGATCGAGCGGTTTCTCCCTCCCGATAAAACTTTCGATGTTATGCCCCGACCCCTTCGCCGAGTAGTTGTAACGGGATTGTATGCGAGAATCGCCCAGGAAATTTCGACGGAAAAAGGGCGCGGAGACGTAGGAACCAATTTTCGAGCGGGAAAGTTCGACGAGGATTCGGAAGGGGGATCGACGCGCTGGAGTTTCAACTACCCTGCATCTTGTACACTTCTGTCCACGACTGTTTCGATCTTTATCCCGTATCTTCAGATCCTGTAGCAGTTGAGGCTGAAGCAGTAGCGCGGTTGCTTCGCAAGAAACTTTAACACCGTACGTTTCAATTACTTATCGAGCATATAGATGACGCGCTTGATCCCCAAAGGGCCACAGACCACCGTTCGAAATGAAAACACCATCGGGGCCCCGTCACCCGTGGCTTCCGTCCCAAGAACGGAGACGGGGGGCAGAGGGTCCGTGCTCGAGTTCTCTCTGAGCGGCATTGTGCCGGTAAATTAAGTCGTCGCCGGGTTAAAGGCGTCACAGTTTTACGCGCGATAAAACGGCGAAAGGAGGGCCAATTTCCTGATCGGCCATGGGTGAAACGTCCAACCTCCCTTGCTGCCCGCCCCCGCTCTGCGCCACCACCTTGGGACGTGTTTTTCTCCTTGGCAGCCCCTGCTCGCCCCCCCCGATCGACCCTCTTTCAAACTCTCGACCGTAACACGCACGCCAGTTGGTTCGTCGAGTGGTCCGTCGGACCGTTTATTTTCATTCGCCGGGATTGCTTTTCATCGATGCTCGCAGGGGCACCGGTGTACGCGCGCGACAAAAGCTGCCCCTCGCGTATACGCGCGCTTCCTTTCACGCTGTGTTCCGCGCGCGCGTGTCACTCTGCACAGGGTGCACGGTTTTCGCGGGCCCCTCTCTCGCTGGAGAATGAACCCTGGCAACATTCTTGGCGGCTTGTATCGCCGGGGCTTGCAGCCGCGTCTTTACCCCAACGAACGAATCGCGGAGCTAATTTGCACGGTAATGAGCTCATTATCCTGGCGACTCCGGCGCAGCGGCGATATTAGGAGATAATTTAGATAGCGCCGCGTAATAGCATCAACCCGGCTACCCTTTGAGAACGAACCGCCCGAGCGCCCGATAACGTAGAACGAGATGGGTGAGAAGGAAATTACACGCGGGATATAAAAAGGTGGTGACGAGCGGGGACTGTGGAGGGTATGCGGTTGATTCTGGGGTAGAAACGAAAGGAGCTGCGGGACTCGGAACATGCGAATGAAGGTGTAAGTAGAAACGACGAGTCATGGACAGACACGTGGCAGGTAGTAGTAGTCTATTTCACTGGCCCTTCGATTTCACGAGAAGATTCGGTATGCATTCCAGTAGATTCAATAAGCCGCGTATACTCGGATCACTGCGGATATTACACACTAATTCTCACTCGAGAGCAAACAACCTGCTGCACTCTGCGTTACGGCACTCGCCCCACAAACTACCCCGAGATACCCACGCAGTTGCCGATTTTAAAGCTCTGCAAATTGCTTCGCGCCTTTCGCCCCGTGCGTTTCACATAATTAAATTACAAGAATGCCGCGGGAAACTTTGATAGTTCATCATTAAAGCATCGCGGCTGTATGATGCCGCGCCAGGTGGGAGAGCGGATGGTGTGTGTACGTGCCGGTGGACGGATCTCCGTAAAACGTGTGGCCATCGGTCCGCCACGTATAACCGCCCGTGCACGGCTGCTAAATTATTCCACGATAAACGTGTTTACGTACGTTTAGTCGCGCGTGCTACTTCAGTTCCCTCGGCAAATAGGGGTGTCATCCTCGCGCGACCCGTTCGACCACGCGTCGGCGCGTATCGACGAATAAATAATACGCTAAACAGTCTCGACGCACCGCGGAGACACGCTCGTTACACCGCCACCCCATTTTTCCCCCCCCCATCGGACCCGCGCGACAGTCGTTCCATCGACGATGTAACACCGATGCAATTTTCACGGGGAGTAAATAACGGCCGTCGAATGCCCGTGCGCCCCTTTAAACGCGCGTTTAAAAATTCAAATGTAAACCCGAAATTCACAACGCCCATTGCGCGCTAAACGCTCGGGGTCTCCTCATCCCCATTGTTCCGTCATTAACGCTCGCGCCCGGTACCAGCGGGGTTCTACCTGTCTGGCGATTTGGGGTAGCCCGGGGAATAATGTAAGATCAACACTTCACCCTTTGCTACCGCCTCATTGCCATCCCGTTTTACTTGACACTCGAGGACTTGGGAAAATAACAATGCACCTTAAAAATCTCCAAGTTTGTAAGTTTGCAAGCATTTCGTATTGGTCTGACCTTCGACATTTAAAGGGTAAAGTACTACTAATTAAGAAACAATTGCTTCCATTCTAATCAACCGTTCAAAGCACCTTTGACACTCGACTACGAATTCTCACAAATACACGGTAGAATTCAATATAGGTACCTATAGGTGCCTTGGTGCAGAATCAGTAATGATCATCATTCGAGATCGGGCAGGCACACCGTCGATTCACCGCAGTGACACAGACTCCCCGCTAAGGGCCAAGTTCCCAAGTTCGTGTCGAACGCGCGCGAAGCTGATCGCTAGAACCTATTGCCAGAATAACCTCTCCGCCGACAGACCGTATAGTCCAGTGAAATTAGACGAAAATCTGCCCAATCTACGGACTAATTACCATCCAGCTGAATTTTTGCATGAGCCTTTATTTGGTCGTTGTAAGCAAGATGTCAAAAATCCCCACCAATCCGACCGTCGCTAAAAATTTTACAGAGGGTTGAAAAAATAACCTGTTTTTCGCAAATATCTCGCTATCTATCAGTTGTGCGACAAAAATAGTTATTATACAATTTACAGCTTAGGAAATTCTCTTCCAAAAAGGTCCTGATGTCCCAAAAGGTTTGATGCCCAAATTCATTCCAAGAGAGTGCAATTGACCCCTAAACTTTTTTTTATTTTGTATTATTACTCGCGAACTATAGGAGATAGATAAAAAAGTGTTCAGGAAAAAGTTACTTCTTTTAATTAGGACTATCAGTTGGTAACTTATATGTAGGTCTAACAGTTTTTACGGTTCTCGAGTTAAAACACAAAATCGAAAAAAAAGACGTATTTTCAGGGGAATTATTTCTCGCAAGCGAAGATCCAACCCCTCGAAAATTCAATATTTTTTAAAACTTTGGAGATATGCAGACGTTAAAATAGGTGTGTATTATGCAATTTTTTTGTTTGTTGCCCAAATTCATTGTGAGGGGGTGAAATTGACCCCTGAATTTCTTTTTCTATTTTGATAGTCCTAATTAAAAGAAGTAACTTTTTCCTGAACACTTTTTTATCTATCTCCTATAGTTCGCGAGTAATAATACAAAATAAAAAAAAGTTTAGGGGTCAATTGCACTCTCTTGGAATGAATTTGGGCATCAAACCTTTTGGGACATCAGGACCTTTTTGGAAGAGAATTTCCTAAGCTGTAAATTGTATAATAACTACTTTTGTTGCAAAACTGCTAGATAGCGACATATTCGCGAAAAACAGGTTATTTTTTCAACCCTCTGTAAAATTTTTAGCGACGGTCGGATTGGTGGGGATTTTTGACATATTGTTTAAAACGACCAAATAAAGGCCCATACCAAAATGTAGAATTTATTCCCAAGACAGATCCTAATTTCACTGGACTAAATATATTATTTCTCGCAAGTGAAGATCCACCCCCTCGAAAATTCAAAATTTTTTACAACTTTGGGGATATGCAGAGGTTAATATAGGTGTGTATTACGCAATTTTTTTGTTTGTTGCCCAAATTCATCATAAAGGGGTAAAATTGACCCTTGAAAACACGTTTTTTTGTCGATTTTGTGTTATAACTCGAGAACCGTAAGAACTGTATGACCTATAACTTACCAACTGATAGTCCTAATTAAAAGGAGTAACTTTTTCCTGAACACTTTTTTTCTATCTCCTACAGTTCGCGAGTAATAATACCCCCAAAAAAAAAATTTAGGGGTGAATTGCACCCTCCTGGAGTGAATTTGGGCATCAAACGAAATTGCGTTGTATTCAGGAGGACTTTCCCTACATATTTACAGAGTTTCATAATTTTCTGAATTTCCGGGTTCAGGATCTTCCCTTGTCAAATTTATGGGGGTTGAAACTTGGTAACCCGACCTACTTGAAAATGGTTACACCTACGAAAAAACTTGTAAGACATTTTTTGTACAGAGTTTCCTAGGCTATAAATTGTATAATAACTATTTTTGTCGCACAACTGATAGATAGCGAGATATTTGCGAAAAACAGGATTTTTTTCAACCCTCTGTAAAATTTTTAGCAGCAGTCGGATTGATGGGGACTTTTGACATCTTGCTTACAACGACCAAATAAAGGCTCATGCAAAAATTCAGCTGGATGGTAATTAGTCCGAAGACAGATCCTAATTTCACTGGACTAGTAGCTGTACCGTGAAAATTTAATAAACGCCGCGCATGCAGATAGCAGCAGCGCCGCGCTCAGATCCACGGCGAACTCCTAACAAGTAAGAGGCGTGCTTGCCGGGGAGCTGCGAGGCACACTTAAGGAACAGCAACAACCCCTCGCATATTCATCGGTAGTTGACCAGATACACGGGAAAGGCGGACTTTCGGGGACAGACAAGTGCCCGTGAAAAAGGGGGCAGCCGAGAGGAAGATACGAGGGGCTGGACTCTATCGACTCGGCGATGGCCGAGCATGGAGCGGAAATCGGCGTTAAAACTGATCGATCCCCATTCCGAGAGAATTGATTAGTCCAATTTTCCGTCGGGGAAATTGATGTTCGCGGCGCGTCTTAATCCAGTTTAGAGAAACGCGAGGATATCTCGGCGGAAGATGAACGGCCGGGTAACGGAATAAAGACGTCGCCGATCTCCAAGCTTCCACCGTACGATTGCCTATCCCGCTCTGGACGCGACGTTGTCTTTCATTACCGTCCCCCTCCAATCGAATAACAACGATCATCGAATTACAGGTAACTGTCAGGAGGCGTTGGGAAGCCCGGCTGCATCGGGATGCCGGGGGAGGGGTGCGTCGCCGTATCTTTCGACGCGCTCGAAAAATGTCCCGTGCGTTATAGACCGAGGTAACGCGATTGCCGTCGGAGTTAATGGACCCGCGGAGATATGCGGGCCCAGAGCCGTCCCCCTATTTCTCGCGTCGTTTCCCTGTGATATTTTGAGGAAAAATCGTCGCGGTTTCGCTCGTGCGAATAATTTCGTCGCGAGGTTTACGCCCGCTCGGCGGTGAAACAAACGGTATCTCGTTCCCCCGTCCCACTGTCGGCGACGATTCTCGTGAAGGCTATGTCCGTGATTTTTTTCTCCAATTATCTCTGAATAATTCAACCGCTGTCTCTGTAGATCTACCAGCTCACTTTGCGCGCGCGCGCGCGCGCGAACGCCTACATCGGAGTGTACTCAACGATTTCCCTGGAAGCATGCACAAACGAGTGCAAAGTGCTGAAACACCTACGACTGAGATCCGTGGACGAGATTCAATCATCGCGAGGAACGTTTTAAAAAATTGAAAATACCCGGAAACCTAGCCTCTCCCTAGGCTTGATAATAATTCATCCGAGGCCCGCGTACAAGTTGCTCTCGAAGAAATATCTGAAACTCTTTCTCCCGCGTCTTTAACGGGTCTACTCCAGGCCCAAGAGAGCGTGACCGATCTCGAACCCGTTCAATGGCCACTTCTCGCGCCCCTGTGCTCCGACCCCTCTTTCGCAGCGTCGCGGCAAGATTTCCTTATCGGCTACGTGACGTTCTGCGGATTCCTCACGCATCACAGATTACGCCGTGGATCAAAAGGCCAGGGAGAACGAGGGTAGGAAGGAAGGAATTCTCGAGCGAGCGTGCATGTACGTGAATACCAGCACCGGTGCACGTAACCGTGCAGCGCACGACTACTGCTCCAGCAGCGTCTCTCCTTATCATGCTCGAGCGGTGACCGACAGCGTTACGTACCGATGTACCGCGATCTCGATAAAGCAACTACTACCCCGGCAGCCCATCGTCTCTTACGGTCTTCAAGAAGCTCTTGAACGAGCGTACAGCAGAAGAGAGACACCAAGGGAGAGAGAGGGGATGATAGGGAGAGAGAGAGAGAGAGAGAGAGAGAATGGCGGCGAAGAGAGACGAGGTGAGCTGCTGGCTGGCACGACTCGCTCGATATCCATTAACCCCCTCCCCCGAGTGGCATCCCGAGTCTCTGTAGAGTTTAGGGGTGGCTATTCCCTCCTCGTTCATCGGCAAGACACAAGTCTATAGCTCGGCGAGAGGGCGAAGGCTCCTCTCGTTCATTAACCTGCTGGAAACTGGAACTTTGGAAACGAGCCGGTGTGGCCGCAGATTCTACACTTGCTCCCTTCATTTTTTTCGCATTTCATTTCGCACCGATAGCAGTTTCGCGGCCGAAAACCACCCCCACGCGTGGGTCACGCTTCTTAACGCGCGGAAAACAGCGCCCGCTGCTGCATCCAACCCCAGGCCGGCTTCTTTCCCTTCAGATCCCTCGCGCCTCCTGTTTTTCCTCCCCACACCGAGCCGCAGTTACGCCTCGGCTATTTAATATTCATACGATTATACGAGGAGCGGCGGAGTCGCGGGCGAGCCACGTTCCCCGGGCGGCGTTTAAACGATGAACTACGACGTGGTCCGCTCCTCTTCCCCATGCGGGAAATAAGAAAGTGCATTTCAGAGGCTGCTGCCACTCACCTCGAAAGCTTGATGGCCACTCCCGCCCGGTTAATTATGCGCGTTTTATCGTCCCGCGCACTTAATGTAATTTCGTGGCCCAGCGACATACAACAGCGGCAGGGTTGTTTACCAACCGCCGTGGATCCTGTGAAGAGCGGGTGTTTATCACGCGAGCAAAAGGTGGACGACTGGTCAGTGGCTTCTTCTGGGCTTGATTCTGAGAGAGAGGTGATTCTTTGGGGGTGGAATGGTGGTTTCGTGAGGTAGATTTACGCTATGCCTTTGGATAGAGTTGTAAAGATAATCGGAAAGTTGCATCGCATACGAAGATGTCTTGTATCTACCAGGAAGCTTAAAGTTTGTTTAATCCGCAAGGGAATTGCGAATATCGTGTAATGTTTATTTTGAAAATTTCTGCTTCTCCAATCACTATTGTTCTACCTCAATATCGAACGGGGAATACTGGGCAACTTGCAGTAGACTTTGTTAAACAACGCGCTAAACCTTCCCAGATTCGCCGATATTTGCTCGCCGTGTATGTCAGAATCGAAGTCGCGATAAAAAGTTTATCGAAGGAAAATAGGTCGCGCAGAGGGAGACGGGGCGAAATTTATCGAAAAACGCATCAGCAATTTCGCGACAGTGTCCCATATAAACGACCGTATTGATTATTCCCCGGGCGATTAAAACATCGACCTTTCTACTCGCCCCACATTCTCATATAGACATAAATGTCATTTAAAAGCATCGATTCGAAAACTAAATCCTCCACTTCACCCGCCTCTATCGCGGAAAACGGAGAGGACGATAAAAAAAGAGTGTGGGTGCTTTTTCCACAACGCGGCCACCCTCTCTTTCTCCCCGTGTTCGGTCGCTGGAAGGTACAGGGTGTGAAGAAAAAATTGATACATTCCGACGGACAATCCGATCACTTGATGCATTCTGAATATCCTGACGAGCAATCAGGATACCTATTCACTTATTAAAAATTTTCAATCTATTCATCCCTTTACTATTCCTTCTATCAATTTTTACATTACCCTTTCACCCAGTTAACCCTGACGCGTTAAACCTCCTGGACCGTTCAACCCCGATGAAACGATTCAGCCCTTCTCCACGAGGAAAAAGACCTCTCCTCGATTTCACTCGACATCTACAACCAGAAAACCGTCCTAGATCAATCTTGTTCGCGATTTTCACAGCACCCCGTATACGCCGTTCGTCGCACGCACCAGTTTTCGTCGCAACTGCACGATACACGGCTAGCCGTGACCGGGGGGTGGTAGCGGCGTGGCACATTCAATGGCACGGGGGCCGTGTGCCGTCGGGGTACACGGTGTGCTGCGGTGAATGTGGCCACCCCACACCCCCCGGCCACCCCCCCCCCCCGTTCCACACCCCCAGTGTGCAACTGCATGGAGATGCAGAGACGTGGATGCATCCTGTAGGAGAGTATAACGAGCTCGAACCCGACTCTCGGGTCGATGGCTCATGGTTTCGCCTTGCCCTCTCGAACGGCCCACCCCTTTCCTGTCACCCCTTCTCGCTGCCCGGACCCTCTCTCGCTCTTTCGCCCAGCTCGCGTTGCCTCTCTTCCCATTCGTTCCTCTTGCCACGAACCCCTCCCACCGCCACCGCTCGCCCTCGTCCCGTCTATTCGTCCCAGCAGTGGCGTAACTTTAAATTCAGGGCCAGCGTACGCGAGGGGAGGGTCAGAGGGGGGTGGTGCGCGGCACGAGGGTGCCCTCACCTGTCGAGTGGGACAACGGTGGTTACCGGAAGGGAAAACGTTTTGACGGGTGTTCTTGAGAGACCGGCGGCCTTTGTGGGCTCCCGCGAACTCTGGATGATCCGTGTGCAAACGCGTTTCCGCTGCCTTTTGTCGCGACGGCAGTACAAAATGTCTCTTGGATCCTCCTGTTTCCATGTAGGGAGAACGGGGCTGCCCGTCGATACCGAGGCGGCTCGTCCAACGGAAATCGTCGATGCAAATGCGCGGACGGTGCCGACGTAAGTGGAGTTTGGTGCAGGGAGCACCGGCAAGATGCGAGCGTGCGGCTAACGAGGGCAATCAAACAGCAAAACGGATGATTGCTGCCGGAGAACGAGGAGCATCCGACGTTATTCATTAAGCAGCGATAGGGGGTGTGGTGTTCGTTTAGAATTTTAGAAGCTCTGATCTAACCTGTATTTTACATCGTGAGCTAATAGGGTTTCCTAACGAAATTCTGAATGCGTGTCAGAGCATATCTCCTCCCCCTAGCTATCCACAATAAAATTCTTGTGCACCAGTAGAAGGTCCAGTGAGACGGTAATTGAAAGAAGGAGAGGCCCGGGGGTGGGGGTTCTGGGCCGCGCAATGTTCCCCGGCCGATAAAGCGTTTCGCGTCATAGCAGCTATCGCGTAACTCTGACGCGGCACAGAAACGACGCCGAAGGAACCGGAAGAAGATGTCGCCTTGTCACCTTCCCCGTGCAAATACGACGCAAATTCGATACGAGGCGTCTCGTCTCCGTCGACTTGACGCACACGTCGAGAATGAGATACGGCACGACTACACCTGGGAATAGTCGAGCTTCCTCCTCCCTTCCCCCACCATTCCCCGCCACTCTCTACCACCACCTCTGTCGCTCCCCCCTCCCAGTGGCCCTTGTCCCTTTTTCACCCTCCACCTTTCCCTACACACATCCACCTGCCTTTCACGGTAACACGTCGGCCAAAGTAACACGCTGGTTTGACTGATGTCGCCGCGGTGACGTAAACGCCCCCGGGGAGATGCCTTCCAGGTTTGATCGCGCAACCGTTCTCCAGCTGTCTTGTTGCCCCAGAAAAGACACCTCTAGTCCCCTGCTGCCGGCAAGGATCCGCCAAACGGCGTCTTTCCTTCTCGCTAGCTGACGGTTCAAGACAATACGCGCCCCAGTTCGAGAGGATGATCTGGGGGAGGGACGGGGGCGGTTGAGTATCAATTATAAAATTGAAGAGCGGTATATACTCTGTCCAGATGGTAATAAGGATCGTTGGACGCAGAAGGGTTAACTGCTGCAGTTCTTGAGCAAGGGATTATGAAACTGACGATTGTCGAGAAGCATCTACCTGTTCAGCGCGATCTTCAAATCTGAGAGAGAACTAAGATTGGATGGAGGTTGATGGTGACGATGGAAGTCCACTTCTGTGGACTTTCACTTGAGCGAAGTCGTGTGAACTTGTGTTAGGTTAGACTGGACGGAGAGTTACTATCATTTGCAATGGCGTAGGTATGGACAAGAGGATAAAGAATTCAACATAAAAACGTAACCAATTACCTTCCGACATTCCATGCAGACTATGGGTGCAAAAGAACTTCGCTCCAAGTGTTTAGCTACACCTGGCTGATAGGCTTCTTCTGCTACTCTTTCCTCGCGACATATGTATCACCTGTAACCGCAACCCTTCTCCAGCCGGCAAATCCGTAAATACCTACAGGTGGTCAAGTGTTCCGAGCCGAGAGAAAGTAACGCAAATTGTCTTTGGACAAACATTCAACTCGCGAATGCTACATATCAAACGCGTCACCGCATTGAGACTTAAACCACAGAAATTTTAGAAATTCATCAAAGCATGGTCTTCGCACTTTCGAAAGGCATTGAATTCTTTGCCTTCGCGAAAGAAAACTCGTCGCCGCGACCCTCCGCGTTTAAAGTTCGCGCGTCGATGCGGATTCGCGTCCCTCGACGATTTCGCGAGCCCCGCCCTGCGCAGAATTTCATCGAAAGCCCTTGCTCGATTTTCAGAGATATTCCTTGCAGAGATAAGAGGCGGCCGCTTCCTCGGTCGTTGACTCCGCGGGTAAAAAATATTATTTCCGCCTCTGGCTGACGCTCTCGTCCTTCCTAAAGCGCCTGGTGTCTCGTGCGCGTATTAGGCGCAGAGGACGTCACTTCTCATCCTATTCGCGGTTCTCCCTCCTCCCTTTTTTTTTTCTCCGCTCAAGAGCCGAGGGTGGATCAAAAGGACGCGCGCTCCCGGCGAGACGTTCATATGGGAATACACAATGCGAAAGCGGCCTCGGTAAACGCACCGTCGAAAACAGCCCTCAGATCCGTGCACGCCTCGCGCCCAACTGTCGCTGTTTGTTTAAAACGTGCCAGCCGAGTCTCACTCGACTTTTATTTATTTATCAACGGTGCAAACCCTTTCGTCGTGCGGGAGCAACGGATATCGGTAATTGCACTTGCGCCGCGAAGAGATGGGAATATGGGAATCTCCAAAGCTTGCGTGCTTACGGTCTGGAGGCACCTCAAGCATTTTTAGAATAATCTGTGGGTCTGTTAATTTTTTCTGTGTATGACATATGAGAAGACTTTGCGGCGAATAGAGTACGAATTCAGCGAATGGATTTCGTGGCACAGTCTACGTATGTCTGTTCTATGGTTTTGTTCGATACAAGTACACACAACTTTGGGAATACCTTTACCCACTGACTAAAGATTCTTTTAATTCCTGGGCAATGCAATTGCGCGATGCACTTTGAGGCAGGGTAGCAGGGAATGAATGGAAACAAGTAATTGCAATGGAATACGATTTTAATGTGCACCTCGGGCCAGATGCTCTTAACATCTGGGTTCTCAGAAGCTGGCTCAAGAAACGTCAGTGGGATATTCTATAAATCCCATGGATTCTCCGCGAGATCCTGTAAAGATTACTGTCCTTTGATCTAGACAGGATATACGTCTAACAGCCCAGTGATATACACCCCTTTAGGATCTCTAGAGATTGGATTTCAATTTCAGTTCTATGAGCCCCAATCAGGTCGAATTCCTGGCGAGAGATATCGCGAAAGTATTTCGTTTCACGCGTGACAAAATGTCTGGGAATTTTCAGTCATACGGACCCGTCTAGAAACGAAAATGAAGACTCCGGCGAAAAGGGGATGAAATCTACAAAACTCTCGTCGCCCGTTTACAAAAACCCACGTTGTGCAGCAAAATCCGCGTAACGAAACTCGAGACGACGGATCCGAGGAAAGTGATTTAGATGAAAAGAAATTATCCCCTCACCCCCTCCCCTCCCCCGATGATCCATCGGGATAAAGAATTGTGCTCGCTGTTTCCCGTCGGAAAGGGAGGCGAGAGAGATTTCTATCTGTCCCGCGTTGGTCTATTCGACGACGGATTCGCTCTGCTCGGGGTATTTGCTCCCGTAATCTTTTTATCCTTTTGCTCGTGTTCATGGTCTGCGGGCCAGGGAGGGGGGGAGGGGGAAGGTGGGGGATGAGATCCACCGACATCCTTGGCCGCCGCCAAGGAGCAATATCGTTCTCCTTCAGGCGGACGCTCATCTCCAGGGGGAATGTCTGTTCCTCTGTTGCTCCCAACGATCTCTGTTTATCCCCCTTGCTCCTACCCCTTTCTGTCCACCCTCTGACGTTTATTTTTCTCTCTTTCGAACGGAAGCATCCGCAGACTGCAAATTAGCCCCGGATATCTCCGGGAGCCGTTCACCCGCCCTGTTCCTCGTACGTCGCTCCCCTCCGCATCTCTGTGTACGTACCAGCCGTAACAACATCAACCCCCCCCCCTCCGACTTTTCCCGCCCCTGTAACAGGGTTATGTGACCGCTGTAAATAAAACCCGCACGTAGGACCGGCTACTTTTGCCAGAAGCGTAGCAACAGTTTGCAGCGCGCGGGGATCGCGTGCTTGGGCCAGTTTGTTTTGTTGGCCCAGTTTCTTGCGACGCCACCTACACTCTCTCCCTCGATCGGGTACAGCCGCATCTTTCTTGGCCCGAGGTCAATACGACGCGAACCTTGCCAAGGGACATTGATCCCGATCCACCGACCAACGGCCAGTGAAAGTGCACCGTCGATTCTCAAACGCGATCCCGTCGAATTAAGGTCCACGCGCACGTATCAGCTCCACGACGGTTTAGTGGCGTCAGTGTGAAAGGTAGGAAATATCGTCACTCTGTTTTGGGACGGGAGCAGTTCACGCTCGACCCGGCTCGATTGTTCACACTGAAACAATCAGGCCATTCGCGTTGACGGTACTGAACCGTCACGGAACTGATATGCCTGTGCAGACCTTTAAGGGCAATCGTTGCGTCACACGCCTTTCCCGGAACGATCATCTCGATTTCCACTACCCGCCGGGTGTTTACCGAATAAGGTGGCCACGGATGTGGCTCGTTTAACGCGATTCGAGAGGCGATCGATGGCGATTCGTAGAACCGTTGGGTCAATAGAGGCTGACGACACGAGGAGTAGATCGATCAGAAACAGATGTTCGGGGAACATGTGTAGTATGTACCGGGAATTCGGCCAGGGGACGTGTAAATCAAGTGTCTCGCGATGATGTAGTACGTTTCGATAACAGTTTCTTCTTGTAAGGCGGAGGATAAACGGGGCTATTAAGGAAATGGCTTGAAATGGAATTATCCATTTGGAAAACAGCCACCGGATGGAAGTTATCTACGAACTGTGATGAAAGGACAGCTGGCTACCCAACAGTGCGATCGTCTAAAATCTAAGGAGATAGCAGAAATTCAACGAGAATACGAGGTGCTGGCGATATCACAGGCAGCGCGTCGTTTTTCAAAACGAGTCTCGGAGCCAAGTGCCTCGTGCAGCCTGGGAAAGGCTGTTGGCGAATTCTTTGGGGAACAATGTTCCCTGAAGAATGCGCGCGCAAAGTTTGGTACCAAGCGCAGCACAATACGCAGGACACGGTGAGGTATTACGACTCCTTCTCAGCGGAATATGTGCGCCTCGCGGTCGTTGCTGCCTTCAACCGTGACGAGATGCAAAACGATTGTTGCTTTATGCAGTGAAATAAAGTTTCCTGACGCAGGACGAGCTTGCACGCCTTTTGTATCAAGCTTGGCGCTCGTGATAAATGAATTCGCTGTGTAAAGCACGGCCGTCTAATGCGTTAATTAAAAAACTTTCGGGAAACTTTCGCGACTAGTTACGTCGAGATCGTCTTGGAATTATCAAGTGGAAACAACGCCACCATAGAATGCAAAAAGGCGCTACCGCTGCGATAATTAACTGTTCGTCGTTTGCTTGTACTTATATCAGAGCAACGTTCCGCTTCAATGCTTCGAGATTAATATAGTTAGTTTGCGAAATAATCATCTAGCAAATGTAAGAATTGGAATTCCTATCGATTGAGCAAACGTGAATATCGCTGGCTCCAGGTGATCCCGGTTTACTTGCACGCGTTACGATCGATCCCAAGTTATGCTAATAAATTCCACTCTATGATTTCACTCGCCAAAGAACTAATTAAAACTTTTCTAATTCCCCTATCTCGTTACGACAATATCGCGAGCAGACATTTACGGTCACCATTTCGTATTACTGCTATAAATTCGATTCGCTGGATTAATGATTCGCCGGCCAAGGAATTTTCCGCGTGATTCAGTTTAAAAATATCACTGTCCAACTACACCGAACTCGAATAGATTGATGAGAATCGTTCGATGAACTTCAATTCCTAACGATCAGTGAGATATCGTCCCTCTGTATCGGGGATATATCTCTCCTTTCAATTTTATGGACTTCTCAAAATATAATAATACTCCTTTAAAAATATCTACCATTGAAATATCTGCCTGCCTGCAACAGTTGATGGATAACGATTCTTGATACCACCGAAGTAAAACGAGTATAACAACATTTAAGAAGTGAAGAGTTAAGACTGCAAGCGTGACCGAGAATAAACGTTCCACAAAATTGTAATCTAATCAGAGACGAACCCATTTAACCCCTTTCCCTATTTTCACGAGTCAGACTCGGCTAAACAGCATTAGCGAAGCTTCCCACCCCGTTTAACTATAAACCACCCTAACCGCCGAAAGAAAATACATACACCCAATCGTTACTCCCCACAACGCGCAACATCCGCACACAGACCCATGGAACTGCATTTACGAATCACCCTCCCCAAGCATCCGCCCGTAATCGACAACATTACAATCCAATCTTCCACCATCACGCCAATCAAACTTGCCGGGGCCCGCGCAGCCATTGAAAAGCACCGCCAGCGATCGCCGGGGGACCATTCTCTCTGCGATCGGCCGTTTCGCCCGCCACCGAATGCCGATTCAATGCCAGCCTCGCGAAGTACACTTAAAACGATCCTCCTCATCTGACTCGTCTCATCGATACCATTATTCCGTCTACGACGATCCCCCCCCGCGGCCGCCTCCTTCTCCCGTTTCGCCTGGTCTAGCCGTTTCGCGGCGCTCGATTGTTCGCGGGCGACATTAATGAATCTCGTTAGCGGGCGTTCGCTTATCGAGGCGCGGCGCGGTCGAAAAAGTCGCGCCGATACCGCGCGGAAGCCATTCGACGACAGTCGCCAGTCGGGGAGCGGCCCTAGTCAGCCTTGGCTACATTGCCACCCACCAACACGGCCAATTGTGCGTTACGCAGTAGATACGGGGACGTTTGTAGAGGGGTTGCTTGGCTCCCTTAACGCCGCCAATTCGCGGACAGGGCTCGACTACTGTCTCTTCTCTCCCTCCTTCTCACTCTCTCTCCCTCCGTAGCGTCATTTCCGGCTGACACCGGTATTGTGCAGACTACATTGTCCCCGCGTGTATTCAATGAGAAGGCCCGCGGCAACTAACCGTCAGCAAGAGAGAGAGAAAGAGAGAGAGAGAGAGAGAGAGAGAGAGAGGGAGGAGTGGGTGAGAGAGAAAGGGGTTGGGAGGAGGAGAGAGAGCGAGCACGAGGAGAGACACCGTTGCTACCGCTGGCTAGGCTGCTCCTCCGCTCCTCTGCTCCGCTCCGTAAGCGAACGAGCTCTTCCTTGGAACAATGAATTGTTCTGGAAGATGTCATTGTCCGATCGCTCGCGGGCCCCTGTCGCGTTTCGCATAGTAAACTCTCTCTCTCTCTCTCTCTCTCTCTCTCTCTGCCCTCGCCACCCGTCCTGGCCCTATCGTCCCTTCAACTTGCTCCGTCCTAGTAGTCATCGACCTCTCGTTCGCGTCTTAATTCCTCCCCCTGTATCGATCAACGGGTCATGGGGGGATCTCTCGACGGGGCGGAGTGAAAACACTCTGAAAACCCGCTGAAGAACGTCGTTTGCCACTGTACCCTCTGAAAGCACCTCCCGATAGCCAACGAACGACAAACCGAGGCACACGGAAGCATGCCCCCCACCCCCGCCCCACCCCCCCCCCCTCATACTCGATGATCGATATTCGTCTATAGGTACGCTTTGGAAAATAACTTGGCGAAATTCAAAGGGTCTGTTAGGGTAACTTTTATTTCCGGTTCCGCAATTACACTCTATACGCCATAGAATCGATGCCCCCTCCCCCCCCCCGACCCTGCCCTCGCGGTTCAGTGTTCAGGGCTCTTATCGCTGCAAGAGATTGAATGCGCGGTAGGTTCGACGAGATGATTTCATTGCCGGTATGCCTGACATGGTCTGTTACACAGGATGAATGGTCTTGATTATATCAATGGCTGGCGTAAAATTCGAACCGCCGCGATAACGGTGGATTTTTATTCGCGTTATTTTCCCTCTTATTTTGCCAACAATAAGCAGAGCCTCTGCAGCGAGCAACGCTTCAGCTCCCGTCGACGAAGCGTAATGTATGCAGTGTATATTTTGATGACGAGAGGGACGTATTCCCGAGGCGTAGAATTTCGCGGCGGCCTCTCGCGATCGAGACCAAGTTTTGCGTTTTAAATTCCGTCTAGGACCGTCCGAGAAATTCAGATAATTGCGCTCGATAGCATTCACGGCTGCCGCGACATTCCGCCATTCAAATGTAGAGGACGCGGTGTTTCTTTTGCGTATTTACTAAGTATATCTTCATAATCTTATCGGTATCCTTATTTTTCCCCATACAAGGAAACACGCGCTGGAAATATTTAGAGCGCTTCCAGTATCAAATCATGGATACCGTCCGCGATCCCCGTTGGTGGATATTCCCGGAAAATCGATAACGCGCTCGCTCGAAACCGGAAAGTCGCAAAATTTCACTGTTAACGTCTTATCTATAAATCAGACATCTGTCTAGGACACCGCCTGTCGACTTTGATTCCCGAGGCTGTCTGAAGCCATTAGACTCCAGCTAAACATAGATTCGACGAGGAAAACCTTTTTGTAGTCCCTACGGAACAAGAATAGTTAACTATTTTACTCCGTTAATTGGGTCTAAACACTTTATTTAGAACTAAGAACTCTTCCCAGACTTCATCGACACGTTCTTTTGAACAGTATTTAAAAAAATCATTCCGATCAGATACCATCGTTTCACTAGCCACGTTTTTCGCAATCAGAGGCTGCAGGCTGCTACGGGTCACGTAGGTTGTACACGTGAGCAAGAGCGTCTTTATTACACTGGGATAGGGGGTTCAGACGATTGTCAGAGCGGCGAGATTCAAATACTGCAGAGGAGCCCATCCGGCAGACAGTAATATTCCGTTTTCCTCGAGCTAGGCTGGCGAATTAGCGCGACGTTACTGCGGCAAGTGCTCGACTCGATGGGAAGTAATATTGTCCGACTACCGTGGTAGGGTCCTGTTTCAACCACTTCGGCTCCTTTAAACAACGGGCTCCGCGCCAGAACTGCCTATCCTATCCGCGCGAAGCCGCGCGGCGATTCCCGAGGAGCTCTGCATTCGAGTCACGGTACTCGGTTAAATCCAAGGGATATAGGTACCCCGGTGCCGAGGGAATGAATTCGCACGGTACCTGTAGTGCGTTCGCGGGCGATAACGAATTTTTACGATTCACCGTGCGAACGTTCAATCGTCTCTCGGACCTAATGCGAATCTATTTTGAATTTCACACCCTGGCGAATTAAGCAAAAGAGTTTCCAGTAACACCTACTTTACAAGTCGGAAATATTACATCTAGGGAAATATCTATTTCAACATACATGCATGCATTTTAACCAGAAAAGTGGCAAAGTGTCATGGATAGACAGATAGTGTCGGTTCAAAAAGGTCCAACTGGCTCGCTGCGCCTCAGAGTCTCCTCTATAGCAGCATTTAAACCATGCAAGGTGGTATTAGCATCGACTAACTAGCGAACCCCGCCAGGGCCGAGCCGGAAAAAGCAGGGAAGGACCACGCTTGACTCCACGGCGTCCACTGTAGGAATTTTTCTCTTTGAGCAGGATGCCAGACTAAGTCCCTGGCTATTCGCAGCTCATCTTGGGGTGCATGCACTCACCCGGGACCACCTGGGACGCTCAGGTGGGCGGGTACGGCCTTGCTTAAGGGGAGGTTCCGGTCTAGAGCCCAAAAAAATAAGTGATCTTTAAGAATTAATTAAAGGAAAACTACTATATATAATTTAATGGGACTTGTTGCATTGTATAAAGTATGTCTGAAATTATAGAAATATATTTTTGGTTTTATAATTCATCATTGCATACGGCACTGGGGAGTCGTTAAAGTCAAGGCGACAAAAAATTCATCCAAATCAGGGGGACTT
Source organism: Andrena dorsata (assembly GCA_929108735.1). Lineage (NCBI taxonomy): Eukaryota > Metazoa > Arthropoda > Insecta > Hymenoptera > Andrenidae > Andrena > Andrena dorsata. The sequence goes on along the minus strand of OV815488.1, from coordinate 74,514,873 downwards.
GTGGCAGATCAGAAAAATGACAAAAAGACCTTTTTTGAGAAAATAACGACACTTGAGGTTTGAAATCACTTTTCCCCTATACTGTTCGTCGTTTCCACGCCTTTAAAAATTATAAATTTTCACTTTTTTTAAATTTTGCTGGCTTCCCCCCTAGCCAGAAGTGTATTCTTCAAAATAAAAAAGTTTCAGTCGAATCGGACAATAACTTTTGGAGATACAGGTCCCACCGTTTTGAGAACACTGTTTCGAGAAAAACGCGTTTAAAGTTTTACGTAAACGCCGAATGGCCGGCTGTTGCCCATGCATTTGCCGCTAGTCAAATGCCTATAACTTCGGGAATTTTACGAATTTCAACAAATCCTTTTAAACACGTATTCCTGAAAGTCTGAACAATCGAAAAATGCAATAAAAAAAATCGACATTTAAACCGGAACCTCCCCTTAAAAACGCATGCCAGTCCCCATGCGATTCAGGTACACCGGGAACGCAACTGCCCGTACCGGAGGTTATAAGAACCACCGGCCCTTGGTGGAGTCATGAATAGACAAGAAAAATATTTGGATTAAAAAAAGAACTAGAATATTGTTACTCTTAATAAAGACTTTGGTTGAATAAAGCGAACTGATTTTTGTCGCGTGGGATGTTTTTCAAGTAAAAATTATCGTCCGCAAGAAGAAAAAGAGGGATCGGAATTAAACGGCACAAAATGCCGCGAGACATTCCTTTCGTCTTTACTCCCCCCGCCAATAGCATCGTTCCAGTTGTTTCAGAACTACCTCGACAAGCCTGGCTCGAGCAATAACTCAGCTGCCCGTTGTAGCCCGCGTGTCTCGGTCGGTAAAAACTGACACGGTACAAATTGTACACTGTACGGCCTACGTACATAAATCATCCGTATCTTCCCCACCGCTCTATGGACCGCGCATAGGTATCTTTCAATGTAATGCGCTGTAAGGACAAACACTTGCGTGCAACTTGCCGCGAAAGACGAATTTATTTGAGTTATATTGCGGGTTGGACAGAACTTTATTTCAATTCCATCTATCTATCGTGACACTCTAAAGAAATCTGGTGGCCGTCTCGAGGAATTACGTGAACCACGGTGGCCCCCGTACACACCGAACAACCATTAGCGTAAATCCAGAACGGAAAACCGAGGGAAAGAACGACGGGACGAGAACAGGGAAGACGGGGAACGGGATCGATATCTGCCTTAACGTACTTGCTTCCCTCTACTACCTACTCCCCCCCCCCCCCTCGCACCGTCTTTCGGTGTATGTACACAACAATTCGTCTCTATTTTTCGCCGTTTACCGTCATCTCTGCATTCCCGTCGGTTATCGCCTCGACTTTTTTCGTCCCGCGTCGCTTTGTCTCGTATCACGGCGACGCCAACCCCGCAGCGGGATCTGATAAAAACGTGAACGTCTCCAGCGAACGAATCGGGTCCGCGGTGCTCGAGATTTATTAGAACCACGTCGAATTTCCTTCTTTGACTTTATATTAGCTTTCGTCCCCGACTTAAACGAGATATTCGAAGTATGTATGTCGTTCTCTTTTGTATTTCGCTGAAAGATTAGAAAGCTGCTGTTTGTTTTCGAGACTGGCGACTCTGTTGAATTTCAAGCGACAAGTTGATGTGATAGCTAGGCGACGCTTGCTGCAAGAAGTCGGTGCAATGTTTGTTGAGTTCAAGCGAGAGTACAGGCACCGATATTGTTTTGAGAAAAATGTAGGTATGTACTCACATACGAAGATGTGTCCTGCTGCTGAGCTGCTCTCTGAATAATCGTCATACACTGACTAACGCGAAAATTATCACTTAATTATCACTGTATGCGCTTAATCTCCACTCTTATTGGATAATTCATACGTTATGCGCGAGCGGTAGCCGGCTTTCCTAATGGTGAAACGCGAGTGTACTAAAACTCATCAGATTCTAACCGATCAAGTATTCTAATACCTTCTACATTCTATTTAAACGTCTACCGTCTGTTTACTGTTAATCTGTTTGCGAATGTAGACCCTGTTTAATGTTTCACTTCAGACCTCCCTAAAAGCAGTCGCGAAACACAAACAAACCCCAACTCTGCTCGCGAAAAACTACAGACCGTTACTGATAGAATATATTACACGAGTAAACCTCGTCTTCCATTGGTCAGTTATGAAAGTGGTAGATCTAATCTAACCTCTTATTGGTTGAAGTAATGTGTTTAGAGCTGGTGGAATTCCAACAATTTCTGCGACGTTAAAATGTTACGTTGCAATGTCTATTCTACTTTAGTTGTTGGTGTATTTCCTTTCTGAAGATGCCCTTTACACGTAACCACGCGTTCGTATATACTTAAGGTCACGTAACGCAGAGCAATCCAAACAAACATAACCGCACCGGGGAAATATCACTGCTTCCACTCTTGTAGAAGTGGCAGGAGTTAAGTGTTTCCTTATTGGCCACTTACGAAGGTGGCGCTGGTTCACCAACCTGCTTTGTTATCGGTCGATCAACAATGCTGTATTGTAAGCGACCAATTAAGTATGTAGATCTACATACATCATACGTCAGCATTATTGAGATTCCTGTATTACACGCGGGATTCTGATTCAGTCTGTCGTGAGATTCAACCGCCCGCGATTTGTAAGCTATTCAAATTTATGTGGTTCAAGCGCGTTGTGTAGCTTCTAGGTTTCTTTATAACCTAAGCAAACTAGGTGTGCCCGTGTGAATGCATGGCCAACAATTGAATATTAAACTGAGAATAATGACGTGCTTGGTAAGTCTAGTTTAAATCTTTTGTGTGATTCCTGTAAACCGCTCGACATTCGTGATAACGACATCAATTTCAATATGATAACTTTTTGAGTTTCTTTAAGTATTTTCCTTTACCACAAAATTCACGGAGGATTAATGGACCAAGTACCCAGAGATATGTAACGTAACCTCCATTTGCATCGCGAAGATTTCGAAATTGACTGAAAGGGAACATCAATCCCTTTCAACCAATAAAATTTTCAACCGTAACGGCACCGTCTGATAACGCGTAGCCACGGGGCACGTAGAACAGCGAACTAAGGTTTAATTTATAGAAAAGTTGAAAAGCGGCTCGGTCCGCGGTAAAAGTTCCAACGTCCTGTGGATCGAAAATACGACTCCTTCGTTGCTCGCGATCTCTCTCTCTCTCTCCATCTCCCGTTTCCCTCTCTCTGTTATCCGTCGAGAGAGCAACTAAAAGCGATGAAAAATTGACTCCACTCGTTGAGCCGTGGCAGAGTTGCCGGAACTTCCGGCGACTTTCCTCTTCTTCCTTCGTAAAAACTGGCCGAGCACGAGAGCGGGATAGCATAGCCCAGAGTGAGCCAGGTTGGAACGGGACGACAAAAAGCCAAGGAGGGTAGACTTAGGGTGTTCCAGTTCGACAGACAGAGGAGAGAGAGAAGTTTCGGCTCGTTAGCAGTTGGAAGGGTCGACGGGAATGCTCGAAGGAGTCGGATTTTCCCTGATTCCTCACTTCATCGATACGTATCGCTGGCCACCGTTTCACCTGGAACACGTTTCCTTGGCTCGTGCCAGGGGCATGCCTTATGATTAAAAATCCTCCCAAAGACCGGATCGATCGTGGACGTAGCACCGTCGCGGATGAATTATTCCGGCGGGAATGATATCGAAAATCGTTAAATAACTCTCAAACAATTTTTCGCCGATGTGAAGCCAATTTTCATCCGCACGGATCCGATCAAAAGGATCGTCCGCCGTGTGTGGTATCGATACAGAAATGGGTCGCTATTCATCGGTCCCCCGAATTTTCAGCTGGCTATACATTATTCCCCTGACCCTGTTAAATGATAAATAGGCAGGTTCCACCGTCGCGCGCCGATTAATAGAACGTTTTCGATGTTACGCCCTAGCCGAACCGTCCGCGCCATTTATTATCAGGAAAGAATGCGAACGTCGGGACCTAGCGGCACTCGTGGCTACCTAATTTCAACCGACTACTGTGGGCTGCAGCTCAATGCAAACTGTATAATTTCAACCGAATCGAAATCCGATAACGATACTCGAACATCTGCTAGCTCGGATATCGAGGCGATTAGTGTTGCGCTGCAAACTACTCCACGGGCATTAGAATTTTCGTTTATCGTGATCAGGTTTCCAGTGAAAATCTAGTCAAGTGAAAAATCGCTTAAGTAATGTAACGCTCTTTCTCATCTGAACAAAGGAGGCTTATCCCTTTACTGCTCTGTCTATTATTATAATTATCGTAGACGCCCCAAGTTTTAATTAAAACCAAGATATAAAACTCTTCGAGTCACGTTTGTTCTAAGACAATGGCGTTCGCAAATGAATCTCCGCTGCAGCAAAGAGGGGCTAACTTTCATTTCAATTTCCTGTACTGCGTGCGCGGTGCCTATCGTCTAGCTGGTTTTATTAAACCACGTCCGCGGGCACACGGGCTCGGCTATCTCTGATATCACGCTGCTACGTACATACGTCCCTCCTTCTCTCCCCGTTTGAGACGAACACCGTCCTCGAGGCAAGCAGCGGTAAAAGTCCAAGCAGGCAGGACTAAAAGAGGTCGACAACCCCGCCTTCGATAATTACCGTGGGTGGCGCGGGCGAAGCTCTTTCTCTCTTTTCCTTCCCCCGTTTCCACCCTTTCTCGCTGCCTCCACTGTTCTTCTTTCCCTACCCTCCGCCCTCCCCTCTTTCCTCATTGCTCTTTCTCTTCCTCCATCTTCGCCCCCCCTTTCTCTCTGCCCGTTTTCACCATCCGCTGCCGCCCCCGTCCGTTCCATCTTCCTCTCTTCCACGGCGGAGCTTTTGCGCCTCGGTAGCGGCGAATCGATGGAGCGGCCCCGATCGGCCGATAAAAATACACCCGCGGATATATAGGTGTATTATTTTCGAAAACCGACTAAATAGCCGCCTAACCATGGTAACCGGCACGCCGGTCCATGGCGAGCGCCGGCAAACGGTCCCGATAATGGTAGCGCCGCTGAATGCCGGGGTGATTCCTTTGGCGAAAGCTGCGCGAGACGTGGGTGTAGGTAGATCGTTGCGGAGGAAGCGAGCGTGGACACACAGGGCCTGTATGGGATGACAGGGTTGGTAGCGGCGGCGATATTCCTCGAGAAGGGAACGGGCACGATATTCTTTGATGTCGAAGACTCGAACGTTTACCGACGTCACGAGGATTCGAACACGGACGCGGGCCATTCGCTCCGTGAAATATATCATGGACCGTGAAGAAAGAACCGCGAGGGGTGGCTAGGGGGAGGTCACGAGGTGGTTAGGATACCAGGATGAGAGAAAGCTGGGGAGGGTAAACGCATAAAAATATCCGCTCGAACGACCACGCGAAATAGTTCCCAATTTCCGATAAAAATCGTGGCGCGCGGTTCTGTTAACCGGCGCGGATCTGGCCATCCTGAGAATTATTTTTCGCGATAAAACGCTCCGCGATATTGTACCGGCTTTAGTGCCGGCGGGTTTCGATATCCTCGGATTTCCAAACATTCGGGGAGAGCGTAAAGTGGATCGGTTTAGTAAGAAGTGATTATTGCTCCGGGCGGTTGAATGTTCGTGATTTTTCGAGCGCCTAATTTTCGCTGCCACCCCTGGAGCATTTAGGAATGTTAATTGTATGCGCGGCGTGTTATCGTCGCTAGGTTTGAGCGTGCAGGCTGCTTGAAATATTATATTCGCACTGAAACGTTGAGTGTAATTACACGGGTAGGTATTTACTTGGGTACACTTGCTGTCTTAATGCTAGGCAAATACGGGTCATCCGTGGGTGTGGGGCGCTCATTTGTCGAATTCGCGTCATCTACTGTAAATTTATGAAATTCACTTGGCACCGTGCTCGAGACCCGATTTACTATTCTAATTTCTGTGCAGGGGTAGCTTGTTTAATTCGTTAGGTAGCACTTGTCGTTTCACGATAGTATCGAATGGCGTTAATCAATGGTCGTGATTACATTGGCTTGCTTTATTACAAGCTATAGTATAGGGGATGATTCCAGAACTATCCGCGTTGAATTACGATCGAATTGGCTTGGAGTTAATTAGATTAATAATCACTATTCAGTTACATCCATGGTCCAGGTCGGGGAAAGTATAATCTCGCATCAGAAACCTGTGAAGTGGCAGAATTTCGAGCAGACATCGAATGCGTTACAATCATCATCATAGATTATCAGTCTTCGAGAGATATCATTGTAAAGTGGCTATTACATTTCGATGGAAATTCGTAGGAACTCGATACGCTACTCGATGCTCAGTTCACGCCTGTCACTCGGTTTCCGTTCGAGCGTTCTTTCCTAAGTATTCCTCAGTGCGCTGAAACTATCAAGTATCGAAATACCTGCCTGAGCCTAAACAGGCGGGGTTTCGGTTTCATCGTCTCGTATTCTACGTAACGGGCCAAATAGCGGAGCGTGTGCAGTCTGATAGGTGCGCGTTGACCTACATCAAGGTAATTCGCAGTGCTTCGACGGATCGTTGAGGCAGGGGAGAAGGCAGAGTAACAGTTTACAGTTAATACGTATCGCGAAGTTCTACTTCAAGCCTCCTCCTTCGATGCGGGGGCACAAGCGGCTCGTGGCTCATGCTTTCGGACCGTTGGACGAATCACTTTGCCGTAATCAGGTTAAAGTTAAACTAAGAAGAATTATTCACACGGTAGCGAACGAAAGCCTTCTGCTGCGGGACTAGTGAAATATTAACACTCGGGCATACACGCGATTTTCCACCCAGTCAGCCACGTTACTGCGCTCCCTCACACAAAAATGGGAAGGGGGGGGGGGGTAGCATCAGTGGGGCAATTAGAGCAAGAGGATATCGCTTCGCCGCTGACGAAAAAAAAAAGAAGGAGGAACAAAAAAAGCGGAATTCTGCCGTGCCATGGTCAGTCTTCTGTAAACTGCACCGCTAGCCAGGGATCAAAGGTCGCAGGAATCCGGGGCGAAAGTGGGTCAACGGTGAAATCAAATATCACCGTACACAGAAGGGAGGAACGGGCACTCGCGTTTCGCTCTCAAAGACAATCCTTTTTACCCGCGGCGAACGGTGATTTAATTAAGACTGTTGTCCGTTTAATTAATTTCGATATTATCAGGGCTGGGCCGGCGCGGCGTCATTCGCGAACCTCGCTGCCTATTTACAACTCCAACGTGCACCGCAGAAACCGACCGGGGAAAAGTAATTAGCAGTAAATTTTCGGTGTCGCGCACGATACACATTTATTAGTCGAATGGAGCAACGTCGACATAACCGTAGTACCTGGTACCTACACCCGTATGAGAAGCCATCTGTGATACACTAGCTCTTAGGATCTGTCAAGATTCTCTGAAAACCAGCTGTATCCTCGTCACAGCTTCTATAGATTCACAAAGAGCCAATTCAAAGTCTTTAAAGACTCGTTTCTCAACTGAAACTGCATTACCCTGCATTGAAACATTCTTTTCCCGCAATTTGGTAACACCCTCCCGCGAAATACTAGATACTATCAGAATCCCAGTGCCGGGTAAGAATCTCTCTAATTGATCGTTTCGCTCAGCGTCGCCGGCATAAATCGCGAGACTTGAACTGCGGAAAGACAGCCCCGACGTGGCGCTTAGACGTTCGACAAAAACATGTCTCTCCCAGCTGAACGTTCCGGGCGAGACTTAATTTAACTTTACGACTGGCACCGACATTTTTCATTTCCTCCGGGACGTTCGGTTCGCGGCCAGCCGCAAAAACTTTTCTTTTCCCAAATCGGCTGCGGCTTCCCATCGTCAGCCGGATCCCCGCGTCGGTTCCGTATACGTAATATCCTGGGGCCCAGGTAAGAAACACGCGGTGTCCCGAGGATCGTCCCCGAGAATAAATCTCGGGGCTTTATCGATTGTTCGCTGCGAGGGTGGCGGGTGGTGGGCGTGGTGATAAAAAATCGAGCGCAACGAATTCCTTGCCCTCCCCCCCTCTGAACCCTGTACACGCGAGCTTGCACGCGTGCACGCTGCACACGCCTGCGTGGGTGTAGCGCGCGTGCGCACGTTCCGGATGCGGCCTTTTAAATTCTGCGCGATTCGAATTCATTTCGAGCACGGCCAAGCCGTTATCTATTGCGAGCGGTTCTCGATCCTGGCGCGGTAATAACTGGAGGGGTGCGCATAGCTGGAGGACAGCGAAAGGCGGAAAGAAAAGGGGGAGAGCAGGATGGGAGAAGGGTTCGGGAAAGGGGTGGGTGGATTGGCGGAGGAGAGGACTCCTAGCCACCCCCAGGGGTATGCTTGCAGAAGGTACAAAGGTACAAAGCCTCGGTAATATATTTTGGATTACCTTGGCTAGTCTATACCCCGTTCTCGTCCGTTCCTCGTTAGAAGTATTCAAGCGTGCCTCTAACGAGACTACGGACACAAACAAACAGGATACCCGAGGATAAAGGAAAGGAGGAGTGTACGGGGGATGGTGGATGTCTTGGGAGATAGTGGTCGTGCGATTGCTCGATTAATATTCGTCAAAAGGACGCAATTTCTAATGGAAATGGTAGCCGTCGTTTGTCACATGCTTGTCTTTTCGATCACCGACATAAAACGTATTGTGCCCCCCGGGTGTCGCCGCTTGATTGACGCGCGTCACTATGCAGGATCCTTGTCTTCTCGAACTCGAGGCGAATGAAATGCTTGAGTAGGTAATATACTGTCGCGGCAAACGTTCGCGTTTAGCGTTGGAATCGTTTGGTCGTATATAAAACAAGTTCGATGAACGTGTAGAGTTAGAATATGCGATCGAGTTGAAATGACCTTTCAATTATGAATCAAGGCTGCGCGTAACGGAGGCGTGAGGAAAAGTTCAGTCGCGGTAGCGTGGAAAAGTCAACAGGTGCAAGCACGCGACCGAGTCGAAGACATCTCCCCTGGAAGCTTCCAGTTCGAAAGACAAATAACTCGGTTGTGTATAGGTTGCCTGGTGGGGGCAGTGAGATTTCGTTGTCCAGGGCGACACAGAATTGTTTTCGTTCTTGAAGCGACGGTTGGACAGTTGGAATGGAAGGTCGTTCGTGCGAGTATAAAGAAGCAGCACTTGAATTCGTCTTTTACAGATCGTGGACGACGAGTACGTACCTACGTTTCGTCATGCGCGACAACACTCGAGTTACATTTCTAATATTCTTATTTCTTTGTTGGATATGAATGCAAATAGACTTGTGAGACTAACCATAGATTATCCTTGATTGTCTTCTTAACTTGATTATCCTTGAAACCACGCAGTACCGGACCTTTGGGACTCCAGGGAGCTCAGAGCCATCAGGTCCCAAGGGACCTCAAGAACACCAGAGACCGCAGAGTCTCTAGAGACCCCTGGTGCCCCCAAGAACTCCGAGAACACTGAACGCCATCCGTCTCGAATCTCTCGAGTTCTGTACTCCCTGTATTGATCCTCAAAAGCAGAATTCTGTCTGTACTGCATCCGAACTGTCTGACTCCACTCTATCTCCACTCTTACTCAATATACTTTATATATGTATAGGGGAGAGCGGGGACAAACGTAACGGCGTCATGAAAGTAACACGCCTTCTCCCGCCTTCCACAAAAGTTTCCAAAACGTTTGCTTTACATAGTTACGCGTGTTTAGTGTTTCTTTTGATTCACGGTGTGACGCAGAACAATACGGCGATTCGTGTATCGTGGGCAAGCTGGTTTCGTTATTTCGAACATTTAGGTTAGTGTCTCCTCTGTTGGTTTTTTTGTTAATATTCATAGTTAAACTATAGACATTGATAGTTTTGTATGGTTTGTACGTTATGACAGTTCTATGCTGAAAAACATGACTGGGGACAAAAGTAACACGTCACTACGGGGACGAAAGTAACATGTTACAGGTGGAACACTCACGTCAACAGGAGTTATATCGTAGAAAATGTTAACAAGATTCCACAGTAATGAATAAATAATAAGAAGGATCGACATAAAAAAAGTTTCTATACGTTTAAAGATGCCTCCCTATATCCCCAAAGAGTTGAATCTAATATAAATAATAGTTTTAAAAAAAAATCATAAATATTAGTTACCTTTGGGGCCGCTACACGAGATTCCATATTAAATCAAATACACAGTATCAAAGAAATATTTGAAGCTTGTTATGCTTTTTTATCGTTATTTACTTAAAATATGTTTATTTAAATGTTTGTTTCTATCGTTTCTGATAATAAGAAAACCCCATTTTGCTTTGAAAGAAGTGTTTTTACTTAATTCTCCTGAAAATAATTAGTGTTACTTTCGTCCTCATGGTATGTTACTTTCGTCCTACCCCTGCAGGACAAAAGTAACACTGACAGTCACTGCGGAAAATTGCCATAACTCTTTAACTACTTATCATGGAAAGCTGAATTTGTGGTGAGATGATAGACCAAGAAACACACTATCTTAAGGCATAATTTTCGTTTTTATATCTGTAAGAGGTAATTGGCAGCTAGGCCAAATGTAAAAAGTGTTACGTTTGTCCCCGCTCTCCCCTAAATATGATATATTTGATGTTTCGACACGGTAGTTCGAAATGCCGCAGCGTTCACCGGCATGTTACTGTTTCATTCAATTCTCATATTTTCGCGTAAAATGGTTCCATTAGCGCTGTAGACTCATGGGAACAAATTGCGGAAACAAAACACCCTGAATAGTTTCGCATTTGGTTGTTAGGGGCAGTTCCGCGGAAGTGCAGCAAATCCCATACTACCACGCGAACGTTCCCTCTGCTTTCCCAACTACCAGCACAGCAGTCGTATCGCGTAGGTACCTATAGAATCGTTGGCGCATCAGCTCAATGCTGCAAAACATTTCCCTCGCGAGTCCTGAACCACGTCTCTTTTTTTGCGTTCAAGCTAACAGCGCGCCAGTCCTCTGTGTCGATGCTTGCACGCATTCGACCGTTTCCCCGCGATCTTCCTGCCCGGTCCGTGTCTGCTTTTAACGTTTCTTTTATCTACCTATCTACCTTCTTGTTCCCCTCCTTTCTCCGCCAATCCCCCTGCTGCTGCTAGAAACAACAAACCCCACCGTTTACGTAATTCCACATTTGTCCGAAATCGGTCTACGAGCTTTCACGTTTCGCATAATTCCAAGACCTTTTTCGCGAATGTGGTACGTTGCCCGAGTTTCTGGTAAATGCAAATTTTGCAAATGTTCCCCGTCCGCCGGCAGATGGGGTACCTACATTATAGCGCAGACCTGGAATTATGTATGTATGCCTTCTCTATTATTCTCAGCGAACGTCTGCAGAGACTCGTGTTCTTTCCAGTCTTGTCTGACCATGGTCTTCTTATGTTCCTTGAAACGGCGGCTAAGTATACGCTCAGTTTCGTTAATATTTCATGACGACGTGGAAACCTGGTTTCTCTGGAAGAATCTTTCATCATTGGAACCATCAGAAGGGGAATAGATTATGCATTTTTTAGGAACAATGCATCCGATTAAAGGAACCCTTCTTCAAATACCACTGATATCCACAGGTTCTCGTAATCTAGAAATGGAAAAGATGTTTTGTACATACTGGTCTCCGCGAAAAATTGTTCCTTGATATTTTCTCTACAGGAAAGCTTACCAACAATATTTATCATACTTTCATAAAATCCTTTCGCATGTATCCGACAAAAAGGATTTGAGCTTCTTTGTTTGTCCCTGTTAGCTACTTCAATGAAAATGTCCAGGAACGACCGTGACTTACACCACGAGACCAATTTCTTCTTATCTTTCCTTATCGCCGTATTCCGCCATATTTTTATCAACTGCAAATACTCGAGCCAGACACAGCAAACAGTTGCGATACGAATCCAAGAATTATCCGTTGGAGAGCACAAATATTTGAACACATACGACGCTGCCGTCATTTTTCCCTTTTCATTCTTTCCTCCAATTTCCTCCCAAATAGATCTAAACGTATCCCGCGATCAAATATAAAGGATGCTCCCATTTCCCCGCTTATCCCTCTCACATACACGTGTTTGCTCATCCCGGCTACAAATAGTATACACACCCCCCTCAGACTTTCGCGCACTCCTCACAGATAAGCCTGTTCAAGATGTTTCCTCGAACGAATCTCGTAAGAATACCGACGACTCTCGCACATGCATTATCCACGAAATACAGAAATAGGATCCCCTTCAACCGAATCTGTTCGAGAAGGTGCAACTACCTCCGCGAAAGGTATAGGAAATCTCTTTCAAGCATCGAGCTTAGTAGCCTGAACTAAACAATTTGAGCATTCTCCGTGGGGCACGTTCCCCAATAGCACCTCCAACACGACGATACCCCTTTTCTCCAAAATAGTTACAAGAAGAAACTTAAGAGGACTAGGCAGCCGAGAAATCGATTTTTTATTGCATTTTGCGAAAGCAAAATTTAGAATTCGCAAAATTGTAGATTTCGCAGCTAAAAACGTCAAGCGGCAATCTATAGCGTCGTCTTTGCCCAGAAACTTTAAACGCGTTTTCCTCGAATCTTTCTCTTGGTTTTCGGGTAGTTTCGTATGAACGGAGGTTCAGATCGCCTTGAAAAAATTACAGGATGTGTAAAACATGTGCCATTTCGCGCGAAACCTCTGATATGATTCCGCAAAATTCGAGATTTTCATAAAAAAATTCAAAAGTCGCAGATTTTTAGTTCGCGTTTGTGCGCTACTAATGGGAGCTCTCGCCTTAAAATCGAATTTTTAAAAAAGCTTCTTGGATGTCGGTTGTAAAAATATATACTTTCGCTTTTCCAAAAAAATTCACAAACATTCGCCTCTTTTCGGCCGCCCGACTAGGCATTACCCCTTAAACAATCTCCCCGGTCCACTCAACAGCTTCAGGCTAATTAAAGCGCAAGGGAATGCCTCTGCATACGGACAAAATCGAAGAAACGGGCTCACCATCAGAAAAAGCCATGGAAAAAGCCGCCACCGCTCTTACCGAGACTGGAGCACGCTTCGAAGCTTCCGTCGTTACGCGCGCAGGCCAAGCAGCGCGTATTTCCGGTCGTTCTGCCGCCTCATTATCCCCGGTCATCTTTGTTCTTGCCCCCGAGCAGCAAGAAGCCGCCCTCGCTATCATGCGCCGCTAATATTTTCATCATCCCCCGACCGACGGTGTAAAATATTCCCGTCTGGTCGTTGGCTCTTGGCTAACCAGCGGGAGCGAGGGAGGAGAGAGACTAGAGAGAGAGAGAGAGAGAGAGCCATCGAAAATTTTATTCCCTCCCCTGCGATGTCTTCCTTTCCTCTATCTCCGTGAGCCACCAGAAACGCTACTGGCAGGACCAGAGCGGGACGGCGACGAGTGCAAGGGGCCCGGGGGATGGGGCAGCGCGTCGGGGAGGTATCCACCGTCGAAATTTCCAGACGGGAACTTTTCGCGGCGATTGTACGGTGCAGACTCGGCGGGTCCAGCGCTGGAAGAAAGGCGGCCGGGAAAGATGAGGCACGGAGATGAAAGGACGAGGAAGCCGAGGGAGGCTGAAGCTCGACGCTTAGGGGGCGGCACGGGGAACAAGCGGGGACCGCGGATGGTGGACAGGGGGATGGGCCGGGGGAGGCGCGGGCGGTCGAAGGAGGTAGGCGAGAGTGTGGAAGGTTGTTGGTGAGCGAGTCAAAGAGGCGAGCACATAAAGCGAGCAACGTCTACGGGCGTAGAGGTAGCGAGGGAATTGCCTCGTCCAGGCCTGCCTCGAGATTACCGCTAAATTTTTCGTCGTTTGTCAGGCGGCCCTCGCTCCGCGCCATTGCGGCCTGGTAATTCCAGGCATCCTATGAGCGTAACGGGCCTTTATATGCCCGATACTTGAACGTCGGGGCGGCGCCACCCCGTGCCAGGCCTACCCTGGGACATTGAGTGGCTCCAGTCCGCGGAAGAAAGGATGAAGGAGATGAGTCTCTCGTCGGCCCGGCCCCGCGACTCGTTTACATTGACGCGCGCGGCCACGATTTTCGCCCCCCCCACGTTTCTCCGTATCTTTCCTTTGACCGGATTACTCGCGGAAACTAGCGTTCAAAGGCGTGCACGACCACCAAGAATTCGTTTATACGGGCCCGCCATTTGATCCCCCGAGAATACGACTTGGTGCGTTCACTGCCCTCAAAGGCCGCGACGCGGAGCTAAGTCGTCCACGATCTTCGTTACTCTGTGTTCTTCATAGACATGTCAGACGGAATCTCCTCTTCTACGCGGTGCACGCGATTTTCAATTGCTCTGCGACAGAGGCTGTGTTCAAAGGCCTGCCTTCGTGAAATCGTACTGTCGTTTATCTGCACGGAGTTTGGGTTGAAGGAAACTTTAAACTCTATTCATTTCTAAATGGTAAAAATAGTGTACCTACTTCACAGAATTTATTAGTGAATCTATTAATAGGTTCCACGATTTCAACAAATAGGTACCCTCCTCGTGTCGAAAATACCACCGACACTCGTAAATGTGGTCATCCGCGGATCGGCCTCGTAACCGTGCCCTGTAACAAATGCACAAGCGCGTCCTTAGAATACGGGGCAAAGGTACGGTTGAATTATTCATATACGCCGCGCACGCGGGCCGATTCGAGCCAGATTTTTTTTTTCCATTTTCGACAAGAACGTTCCCCTATCTCTCGTCGACCGTAAATTCGGATTTCAATCTGAAATTCGTAGTTAACTGCGTGCCGCGTTACGCGCGCGCATCAGGCGGGTCGAATACGTAATTCCGAGAGACAAACGCGCGCCGAGTGCTCCAGTTACATATCAATATTTTCGAACCCAGAACTACACATTCCTGGGAGAGCTGCTCGCACAAACGCATGGATATATCACCAAAGGTGATTGAATTTTCGTTACTAGTACCATTCGACTGGCAATTATTATTCGCAGCTAGGTACCTCACCGTAAAGTAATTCACAACCTTTGTAACGCAGGCTACCAATAGAGGTAGGATGTAAATTTAGATTAATATTGTTATTCATTATAATCCAACATCGAATACCTGTATATTCCGAACTAGCTGTTTCAAACATACTCGTGCACATATAAAAAAACGTAATAACATTGCGAAGAAGGAAAAAATCGGCTTTGGCTTCCACATCAGTATCATATTCGTGGACAGAGTTCCCTCGAATGCCCCGCACGCTCCCCGGTCCCTTGGAAATGTTGGAACCTTGCTTTCTTCGTTGGAGAGCGCATTCCACCCTTTCAGTCGCGATGCATCGCTGCATCCGCGTCGCTTTGAAATCCAATTCTTATTCGAACAAGGGGGTGGAAAGGAGCTGCAAGATACGCGGGCTTATGCGCGATGGAATCTCGGATGGGAGGTGCACCGACAAGATCACCGGAAGTTAGGAAAGTCACTTGGAAGCGAGTTGGTAGGTACCTCGGCCGGTTGCTCCCTTACGCCGTGTCCCTCTTCTTGGAATGCTTCTCTGACCTGCCCCTGCCGCCGTTAAACCCCCCCCCCCCCCCCGAGGTTCCCTCGTAACGCGGTGAATTTTCCCCATCCGAAGTGGATGTATATGTATACACTCGGCTGGCGCACTTCGGCGGGCCGCCTTCGGAATTTAGATTGCGTCGTTAGGACAGACGCGGAAGTCAGTCGCGGATTCTGACTTTGATTGGGGGAGATTGGTGAGGGGGCAGGACGAAAGAACGATTTACATATTGTTTTCCCGCGGTGCCGTTGCCCCATTATCGTTACGCAGATGAACTTCCAGCTTTCATCGATCTGTCCCTCGACACAATTCGACTCCGCCGTTCCAGCCTCTCATTCCCTCTTTCTGTCCCCGTTTCTTTGTCTCTCACTTCACCCCCTCTCCCTCCCATCCCTGTCTGCTCTGTCTGTTTCTCTGTTCGAGGCTTCGTTGGCATACGAGATTCCGGGGCCGCAGCCTCGGCGAGACTTTTAACCGAGAATGGAATTCGCGATGGAACGTGAATGAAACGCAACTCGCCTATAGGTGCACCCTATTTCCCCGCTATTCGCAACCGTTCGCCGAAATTCCCGGTTGTTCTCAGCGAGACGAAATTCCGCCACGCCGGACGCACCTGCTGTGTCGTTACACCACTTGTGCAAAAATCCCGGATACAAATACCTACGTCTCGCTTTTTCCTTCTTCTTCGGGTCTCCTCGGATATAATGGTTTAAATAATGAGTTTTCTCGAATTGGATTGTCTCGCGTATCGTGGGACTTAATTTGTCACTAGAAGTAGGGTAACTCGGGGTAATATGCAACAGTTAACTTTGAAACGCGATATCTCGCAAGTATAAATAGATACCGGGGAAAAGATAAAATGAGAAACGTACAAATACAACAGTCCTCGAACGTGGCAGCTTACCCAGGTGGTGGGTGAATATGCCACAAGGGCTGAAGTGCGAACTAATCACTCAAATTTTGGAGAATCAACAATATTTTAAACTATTTAAGCTATTAGTAACTAATAACAAATATTTGAACTCAATGGAACGTAAAATATATTTGAGAAAATAGCTATTTCTTACAAACTAAACTGTGTCGAATCTCTACGCAGTCTTCATGAACCCACTTTTTGCATCAAGTAGTTTTTAGCCAGTCACATTTAGGTCCTTTTTTATCATAATAATAGAATTCGCACATTGCACAGTAATTGTCATTTTCTGCATCAGTCGAATCGACATAAGAAATACAAGTGGCACATTATACCGACAAACATGTGGCATATTACTCCAAACGGCCATAAAAAGAAGGATGGAAAATCTTTCCACAAAGAACATAGTTTTAACGGATGTTTGAGAGGTTATAAAATTCGGTTGTTAGTATACTTTATCATAATCTACTGATTTTTTGTATAACTGTTCACACAAATGTATAATCTGCATTCTAGTTACAGTATGAAATTAGATCAAGCCGATAGTTTTATAACTTACCAGGATTTATTGAAAATAAAAGAAGATAAAAGCCAAAATCTGTTGTCGTCTTAGCAGTTACACTAAATTGAACGGAATTAGTGCAAATATAACGCCATCTGCGCATTATTTAAAAAAATATTGAGAAGTGGCGTATTACCCGCGATGGCATATTTACCCCGAGTTACGGGAATTGGGATGAATCAGTTTTCTGTTCTCGATTAAGATTGAATTTATCGCAGAGTGTTATAGTAATCATTCTAATGGCTCGAAGGAAGGTTCAACACGTTTACGTGCGAGAGTATGCAAAAGTTGAGCGGGCGTGACTCTGTTCCTCTGTGTGCCGGAATGACAACAGCCGGCAAGTTGAACACCCACTCTTGACGGGAAATAGAATTACCATCGTCGTCGTATTTCTAGTTGAACAGCTTCTATTTAATTAGCAGTCTCCTCGCCGGCGTAAGTTTGTATTTAACAAACATCGTTTACACGGAATTACGTGCAACAAGGGACGTTTTATCAGCCCGATTTCGCCCCGCTTTGCAGCTCGATCCTTAATGAGGCGATTCAGTCGAATTAACGGAGTTACAAATGTTAATTGTAACTTCGTCCGCAGTGAATGGCATTGCTAATAATTTCACCGACGCTAACAGACACTTGAGAACTTTCTGTCTACCATCTTACATTCATCTGTATATCCTTTAGAGAATCAAGGAGTCTTTCAGTCCCCAAGAATTCACAGATATATTCCACCGAAAGCTTTCTCAGTGTTCAATCCTCCTACTTCCCTCAGAGTCTAACCCACAAACAAAACTTTATCAACAACACTTCCAAGTTGGCCTAGTTATGCAGAAAGCCACCAGCCCTACAAATGACAAAAAATTAGTTAAGCACAGTAAGTACGTATCCCATGCTTTTGTCTTAAAAACCAAAAGC
This sequence comes from Andrena dorsata, assembly GCA_929108735.1. NCBI lineage: Eukaryota > Metazoa > Arthropoda > Insecta > Hymenoptera > Andrenidae > Andrena > Andrena dorsata. The sequence goes on along the minus strand of OV815488.1, from coordinate 74,497,087 downwards.
TACCGATAATTTAAAATAATGTTAATTATACTACTACTCTATTAAATAACCCATTAAAAAACATTGTAAAACATTAAGAAGAAATAAAATATACCTATAATAGAAATAAAGATACTTTTCTTTAACAGTTAAAATCTTCGAACTTTTACTCGGTTACGGGTCACTGAGGGTTGATATTAGTGATGGGATCAAGTATATTGGAAGTAGGTTCGAATCTGACTGTATAGTTTCGAACAGTTCACGAGTACTTCGGAAAAAAAACACTACTTTCAAGTAGACTCGAACCTTGACGAGAAAGGTTTGAACTCTTTATAAGAACTTTGAGCAACGCGCGAAACAGCGGTACTTGCAAGTATAATCGAAATAAATGTAATGTGGACTACTTTTATTTGCGACAATCCTACGTCGAGTTATACTGGCTACTGTCGACGCTGCTTTTTATTGTAGCAGAGCATCCTGCATTTTTCTATTTTTCTAAAAGCGAGTTTATTGTAGAATATTTCACACTCATTTTATCTACATATTACATTTATTATGAAGTTTAAATCGATATGTATAAATAAATTGAACAATCATGTTTCCTAAAATCGTACCACTGCAATCGTACCAGTACGATTTGAAAACATAAGTCATATGTTATATGTATAGGTTATGTACATTTTCAGGGTTCGATTACTATTTTACAAGATTCGATTCTTTCAAATGACAAAGTACTAGCAAGCACATATTCGCATCCTATAAATAAATGAGTAGAAATCGAATCCCATGAAGTGAACTTTTTGTATTGTATTCGACTTAGTTTCGTGAGTACATATTGAACTTGATCCCATCCCTAGTTGATATCTTTCTACATAACTAAGCTTAAATTATTTTACAAATCTTATTCTGAAAAATCCTCCATATTATTATCTCTCGATCCCCCTGAATGCCACTTAACCACCCACAAAATATTCCCATCCTCTACCAAAGCTCGACATCTTTCTCAAATTCTATTCAAGGCTCGCAAGCAAGTATTCGCAATCATATATTCAATTACTGCAACCGCGAAGACCTAAAACCATCGATAAAGCGCACAGGAAGCGAGTCACCGTTGGATTCGATCGTGAACGATTCTTTTCACAGTCGTGTCTCCTATGAACGAGAAATCCCAGCGGAGGAAGCTCGTTCGGGGCGCGGTACAAAAGATATCGGAAATAAGTACAGAAAAAGCGAAAGGAGCACGAAGATGCCGACCCGACAATGGAGGCCACCGCGATTCCTGGTGGCGAATTGTCCTCTCCTCGAGAATCCTATCTGCGGTCTGGTTTCGTCAGGAGCCGGCGCTAAATAGAAGGTAAGGAATGGCTGTCGTGTGTACCGGTTCGCAGGCGAAGCAGATAAACGCCAGTGATAAGGGTCGGAGGCGCCGTTTGGTGGCGTCCGTGGCCACGTTGGTCCCAGTTACACGGACGCCTCTTATTACCAAGGGTCGGCGTCGTTAAACCGGGGACTATCGTGCCAGACCATCTACGCGAGTAACCTTTATACGTGTTTATACGCCTCGCCACTACCAAAAGGCGCCGCCAATTTTACTGCTACGCGAGAGATAACGCCTGCATTCACCGTCGAACCATCGAAGCTGATCCAGCTCCGCCCTCCTGCTGATCCAGTTGATAAGAAGTTTCAGGTGCTCGGGCGGGGTGTCCCGTATAATTAATCTCTTGCGCATTTTGGGAGACTCGCCGGCGCAGCGGCAGCTGTTTAATTCCGTGAAAGAATAGGCGAAATAACAAGCACTGGCCCCACTTGTTTGTTCATCGGAGATCGTGGCTAGGAGATAAGTATCTACCACGCTTCCGGCGAGCGTTCTACTAGTCTTGAGTACTCAGACTAGTCATACTAACTGTAAGTCACCCGACCTAAGGGAAATAAGATCTTCCATACATCACGTATAATATTCCATCGAAATTGAGTTCACACCTGATCTGGGAAGCATCTACGATTCATCTTCACAGAGAACGGGTGGAAGCGGAAATTTTGTCCCGTATCACTCCCTGGCCTATATACCTGCAACTGCAGTCGATAAGTGGAAATAGAAAGACACCCCAGTTCCCTAGTCTTGCGCCTAATGCACGTCGCTGAAACACACTCCCCGCCATCGATACCATTTCGCCGGCGCTTCTTCCTTGCCGCCCCCTCGTGTTTGTATTCAATTACACGCGCGGCCGGTTAAGCACGTACCCGGTAACGCGATAACTAGAAGCTCCTTCGGTATCAGGCAGCGATCTCGAGTCTATCAAAAGAGCAACACGGTTAACGACCCGCACCTACAGCCCCCGCCGGCGCACGTAACATCGCGTGTTCAATGGCGCCGTTGGGGGTTGTGGGGATCGGGGTGGTACCCTCGGCGGGAGGCGCATCGCAATCAAGACGACGTCGCGTCTCGATGCGCCACACCTGCGAGCCATTACACCGTGAATTATGGACGCGTGCGGCAGTTATGGGTGGCTCTCGCGTTTCCGTAACCGGAGACACGGCCGATTGGCCCGCGAGCCCGCGATCCTCGCGGGGGGGGGGGGAGCAGCTTCGCCCCGGGGCAGGACGGAGGAGGCGAAGCACGTTAGGTGCGCCTGGAGTTTCAAGATAAGCGCCCCCGCAGGTGCTAGGGGCTGCTGCCTGGAAGGAGAGGGGGATGGCTTCGCAGAGAAACCAGAGAGCAAGGGTCGAGAAAGAGCTCGCGTGCACTGTCCAACCCTCGGGCGTGCTTCGAGCGCAAAAAGAAGCCGGTCCCGTGCAACAAGAATTTGTACTCAGCCCCTGGAATATCCTGGGGAGCGGCTGCAGCGTTCAGATAAACGATTTTTCACCGGAACTCGGAAATTGGACTGGGAATACGCGGTAATGCGGTTATGTTTTGCGCGCGGAGAACGCGCCACCGATTACTGGGGGTTACTGGCGCCAACGGGGTGGAATACGAAAGGGGCGCGGGCTTTTTGGGCTTCGTCCGGAGAATACAGTAGCACTGTGTTTTCAGCGACACGATGGTGTAGCTTGTGGAGTGGGAGCGGGATGTTGTTGGCTGTTACGTTTGTCAGACGGGGAATAGGGGACTTGGTTTTTCCATATTTCATGCGGTGCTGAGGTTCTTCCGCTGGTGTCTCTGGGCGGAGGTAGAGCGGGGCAAAGGGGTTGCTTGAACATTTTCTTAGAATCCTGGGTGGCATTGTGCACCCGGCTCGCGGGGGGGGCCGCGAAGTAGGTAGCGGAAGCGCGGCTGGCGCACCGAGATAAGACTTGCAGGTGAACGGGGCTGGGGAACGAGAAAATGAAGGAGGACAGCGGCAGACCGTGGCTTCTCCATCGGAAAGGGGATCAAGTTATGACTGGCTGCTCTGAATTACGGCGCCCCTGGCCTCGGGAAAAATAAATTGATAACGTTTCGGGAGGGACTTTACGGGCGCCGTGAAACACGGGCTTCGCCTCTCCTCTGTCCACGGTGAAATTGACCTCGTTAACGTAACACGAGCGATAAATAAAGAGCAACGGGGTTACGGTGTGTAATGGTATCGTACGTGGAAACGTGGCGGCGGAACAACGCCGGGAATTACACTAATTCGAGTGGTCGATGGGCCTGGATTTTCGCCCGCTCTAATTCTTGCGTGCGCGGAATATTGACACGGGATATTATTTATTTTACGAAGAGGTATATCAACCGCTGCTATCCGCCGGTAAAAACAGACTCCCGGGGATCCTCGTTCGAATAGCAAATTGGGGGATTGAACACGATCGCTAAACGTTCGTAAATATCACTGGACGAGATCCAATTTAATCCAACGTTAGGTCCGCGTGATTAACGAACGTCCAACCCGCGAAATATCGAAATAGTGGCATGATTTTATGGTTCGACTGTTCGGCAACGAGTGATATTAAAATTTGCTAGAGCATATAATAGTTTTTTCCACTTGTACGGGCCGGAGACAAGTTGCTACCAGCGGAATAGACGAAATAACGTCGGCAGTCTGACGCAAGGCGCGGGCCACTGTGGTAGAACGACGCGTGGAAATACTAGAAAGAGGCGGGCGAAAGAGGACGAAAGGCAGTAGACAGCCTCTCCTGGGAAATCATCGGTGTCCTTACCCATCCTTACCTCCTTCATGGTCCACCTTCCCCCCCGCCTCTTCACCCTCGCGCAAAGAAACGCTACCATAATGCCGCGCGACAACCGACCCCGCTGCCTTCTTCAATCCGTCGAAAGCGATAAACTTCCAGACGATGCATGTATCCTCGTTAACTTGTCGACCAAAACCGTACGCCGGGGTTCCGTCCTGTTTCATCAGGTAGATACAGATTGTGCATAGGATTCTCTGTAATGATATATTTAACTATCGTTTCATTCACAACACTGTATTCTATTAAAATTGTCGAGTAACACGTCTACGTTAGGGGAGGCAACGTAACTATGTAGTTCTTTCAATCTTCACAGACATTTCGCAGCTATGTATATTTGTATAAAAATCGTGTTCAACGAAGCTCGAAAGCGTCGTGTGGGATTCACACAGTTTTGGAGCACAGAATTTTATTAGCGTACAACACAACCCTCGACATGAATGGAAATATCACTACACTTAAACCCGCGACTACCACAAAGAAATATCGAGTGTTTCGACAGTTTCGAATTTGAATAATACCAGCTTTTCACGAACCAACGATGCTCCTGCTTCGAATTCAATGGGGGCTGGTAATTCGAAAATAGCAACGATCGGAGCCTCGACGTTTCCACAAAAGATTATCTATAATTATACCCAGCGAGACAGTTGCACTTATCGATTATCGCCGGGGTTATTGACCGCGCTAGACGTCGAACATCCGGGAAAGGATGCGCGCTGGATGCATCTTCAATTATTTCGCGTGGCTGACACGCGTCGATATCAAAAACCGTACTTTCCCGTTCAGCCATTAATAACGAGAATTCGATCGTTTCGAACACAGGCGACTCTCGGTTAAAACCGACCACTTAACGTGCCGTTCGAGCGTTATCTGCGTTCCCGCAAGCCTGTAATTAGTTAAACATGTAATGTAATTGGTTTCCCTTGACGAGTCGTAAGCCATCGCTGATTTAGGTCCCACGGACTGTGGATCAGCCGTGGCCATCTCGAGGTCGAGAGAGCAATCGATAGCCACGTGTAATTATTATACCGCGTCATTAAAATCGCCGTACAGTGGCGGCTCGATCCTCTCGAACCTGTTATCGCGGATAACCCGATATTTCGCCCGTATCGACGAATTCCTCTTGATCGGGCTTCCGTGCCGAGCACGAGGCTCCTGTCGAAATTTCGATTTACGTGCCACCGGGACGCGAGGCTCGATCGCGTACAGATCATTAAAGCAACATGGAATAGGTATCAATTGTATCTCTCCTGGCCGACGAAAGCAGATTCCTAGAATAGCGTGGGTTGTAAATTAATCAGAATTCCAGGGCTTCTTCCGTAACACGCGATGACCACTTTAAGCGTCACGCTTAGAGAGACAGAACTCGCCCACGCTGTAGATAGGTTAAATCTGTTAATCGGGGGGAAGGCGAGTGAATTGATCGATCAGCTTAAAGAAAAGAACGATGGAACCGCTAGAGACAGAGGATAATCTCCCACGTTCTACCCTCATGGAGATTAGCGGCCGATCAATCAATCAAACGCGGAGTATCCACGCTCAGGACGAGGATCAGCGACTCTCACCTGGGCCACGTGTTACGATAATCGATCGGCGCGGCAGCCCCGGCCCCCACGAATACGTTTGAATCAGCCTGCTCGCCTATATATTACCCCTGGAATATACGTATCGCGTGCACGTACGCGCTCGATTCAAGGAAGATGGACAGAGGTAGTAGGGATGGGCGCCAGCCGCTGAAAGAGGGGAAACACGGAGCCCCGAAATTGGGTCGTGGACTGGTCAGTTCTGCAACACGCGTGTCGCGACCGGCAGCATTCGGCTGGAATTCGCCCCATTTACCGTGCACTTGCAATCTCTCCCTCCCTCTCTCTCTCTCTGTTCGTGCTTCCCCTGCGCTCCTGACCCCTCCGCTACCCCACGCCACGACCTGGCTCACTCTACCCCCTATTGCCGGTCCATTTATCCCTTCATCCTCCTTCCTCCCTCTGTTTCCCTCCCCTTCGGCGTCCGTCCTTCTCCACGCGTTCCAATCCTTTTCGCTCGACCCTCCATCCCTATCGTCGTGCCTCTCGCACCCTCGCGTTTCGTCCGTCTGTGCCTGCCTCTCCCTGTCCGCGCCGATCGACGGGGCATCATCCCGGATGGACCAGTTCCTCTCTCTGTCAGGCACGACGGACACTACATGGCGACAAAAGGCAATCGGGGCCAATAGGCTAGTGGCGTGCACACGCCGACCATTTGATTGACGTCGGAGGGGTGCCACATCGCATTGATTGCGCTCATTGTTCCCGGCGCGCCTATATCTTTGCACCTGTGGGCCACGCCGCCATACCACGCCGATCCCCCGAAGACAAAGAAAATGAAATTGTTACGTGTTCCGCTCGGCGATCCGGAAATACTTTCATCCCCCACCCTCTCCTGGCATCCTCTCCGCGTGACGGGGGGAAGGGGATGTCGATTGTAGGATCGTGAAAGGAATCCCGATGCGTCTCGCTTTCAAAGGATCCCCGCCTTCTACTGCTCGATCCTCCTTCAGGGAGCGTTAATGTTCGCGTTAGCGGAAACGCGATACTTGCAATCAAGTTTGATTAAGAGGCTCCGGAGTTGGGTAACTGTTGAAGAGGTGCTTTGGTAACTGGCGGCGCTGGCAAAGGGTGAGACGCGATTGTCGTCTTCGATCGTGCTCGTTTTAAACTAAATTTCTACAGCGAGTCAAGCTCCTCGCGAATGCCTAGCGTTGATCGAATGCGATGTTCGATGTCGCGGGTATCCGCTCCGACGGGTCGAGATTAGTGGCAGAGTGGTCCGGTGAAGGCAGCGCTGGTCTCTTGACCATGGAGAATCGGAGAAGCTTGTGGATCGGCAGAGAACAACAAGATTTCCGTCGGAAGTTTTTCACTCGAGAAGATTCTTTTATCGGAAGTATTAACTAGGAGCTCGCGATGCTGTATGAAAGGGGCGAGCGACGAGAGGGCCCCGAGAAATTGCTGCAGCGAAAGGCGAAGCGGGGGAGTGGGTGGCAGAGAGCCGGCAAGGTGAACAGAGCGCGATAAAACTAACGTAGCCGGAAGAAAAGCAGCTTTTTGTCCCGAAAACTTGGCGCAGGCTTTCAGAGCGTTTTAAAATGACGAAAAGGTTACGCTACGGAGCACTCGTGGCGCGCTGCGAAATCTGCGCGTACTAGAAGACCGGGCGGAAGGCTGAAAGGGAGGGAAAAAGTAACGGAAAGAGTGTGGATGCTCCGAGGAAAAGCGGGAAAGAGAGCTGGAGGGGCGGAGAGGTCGGAATGGTTGGGTTCGTCTTAACAGAGCGGTGATACCCGAGGGAGGGAGAGGGGGGAGCAAGTGGGGGTTGAAAGTTTCCCTCATATTTCTAACAATCACTCGCCTATCCTTCTTCCCCTTGTTCCACGCTTCTATTCTTCTCTGTGTTCGGGAAATTGAAACGACTAACACCTCCGCGGAACTCGACGCTATCGAGGAGGTGCGTTCACCCTCCCCTCGTCGAAGAAACCTGGGCGAGCTTTCACATTTTCCACGCGGTGCAGTGGTCTTTCCAGAGGGAAATACGCAGCTGAGGATGAGTCGCGCAACTTTAATTAAAATTTCTCCGAAGTCTGCGGGAATACCGTTAGATACTGACATTCATAGCTGTTTATTTCCTCTGAAGCAGAAATTGCGGAAAATATGTCGCTTCAACGGAAACTATATTTCTGTTACATAAATGACTCGCTTTCTATAATTACATGTTTACAGGACCCGATGCATATTTTCTTAATTTACTTTCTTTCGAATGATAACGAATACTAAAGAGAACATAAGAGCAGACCCAATGTTCCCAACATCAAACTATCCCCGTGATACCTACCTACATATAATTCCCGGCATTAAAGACTGGAAGAGAATAGAATGGAGAGATCAAGTTCCTTAATTCTATTAAACCCGCTACTCTTCTCCTGCAACCGTGAAACTTTCTGCCCTTGCGTTTAGTTTCACATCGACCACCCCAGAAACCGCGAGATTAGTCGTTCGACACTTTTCGTAACGCCCTGGCGAAGCGTTCACGGAGCGGTGCCACGGTCATAACGAAACTTTTCCAACTTGTTGCCCGCCGCGGGAACTTTTCCGCCAAGCTGCACTCTGTAAAATCGCTCGTGTCCCTACACGGCCATAGTTTTTCAGAAGCGTTCTCCTACCGGTTCCAAGCCGTCTAAACAACTTTCGCAACTTGTTGCCACCGTCTCGATCCCGTTCGTGACGGCATTAGCTACTGTAATCGGTCGTTCGTACTTTCGTCTCGTCACCTCGCCGTCTCTTCGCAGCAATGCTTCAATCTCTGATCTCCGTGCGAATGCTACCAAATTTTCGCTTTCAAATCCATCGACTTGAACGAATTTTTTTATTTTATGCATTAAACGTCACCTAAGGTACAATTCTCTTCGAATGGACAATCACGTTCTCTAATACATAGTTCACTTTTTTGGGGAACGCTTAAGATTCTTATACTCTCGACGCACTGTCTTTCATTTCCAAAAATAATTTACCCGCACAATTTTCATCGACACCAAAATATGATACCGTTTCCACAAAGCACAGCCCCGTGGTAGTAATATTCCGACGTTTTATTCAACGTCGATCGATCGTAGCGTGTATTTCAATAAACATACAGCGCCAGGGACGCGGTGGAGAAATTCGTGATAGTAAATTGGATCCATCGGCCCAGCTGAAAGTTGCGACGGAGAAACGCGACTTAAGTATACGTAGCCGCAGGGTAGCTATCCCAGCCGGAAGACGAAGAAGCCTGTATCGACCTCGAACGACCTCACGGCTCTTACCTAGCTGCAGCAGGAACACAACGATGTCGCACAACGGCGGGCAGGTCTCCTTAAACTTTAAACCCAGAGCCCTCGAGAGAGATAGAAGCCTGAGTCAAGACCCTACCCACGGGGGACGAGGTGAATATTTCAGGTGACTCGAGTGTCCTCTAAAATACGCCGATGAATCCGTCGGTGGCTGCGCGCGACAAGATACCACGAATTTATCGCGCAGCTTACACCGTCGTGTACTGCTCCAAAAGAGCTGATAGGACACACATTAATGCAGGGGCTATCTAGCTTATTTCACGGTTAGAAGAACAAACTGTATTTCACAACAGCCCGCGTGAGCCGCTCCAATAGCGATCGTTGCGAATGCATTACACGAAGAAAGATAGTGGAAGTGCATCCTGACGCAAGGAGGATGAACCAGTGATTCATAGGACATGCAAGAATGGAATATAAAAGCAGAGTCACTGACCGTCCAAGGGGAAATTAACCTCCAAGGAACACTAGAATATTCGTCCCCAAACAGACAACCCCCGTTCTTAATAGGAGTTTTCTCCATAAAGCAATCAATCTAAATCTAAATGTGTTAGAAATTCCTTGCTCGCCAAGCTCGTGAATATTTCCCACGCAGCCTCTTTGGAAGAGCAGTCTGAATGAGAAGATGGACTATTTAATATTTAAGATCCACTCGAGCGTAGGAATATTGAATTATTTCGGGGGAAAGGGGATGGACGAATCCCGCGAAGGAGAAGGGGATGCAGCCTGGAAGACGGCACAATTCGCGAGGGGGTACGATCCATCCAGCAGCCGGATCAAATAATTGCTGTCTTGATCGGCAGGGCAAACAGCGGGCGCCTTCCCAGAAAAGAGGAGAAAAGGGAAAAACAGCGAAGGAGGGGGTGAGGTTCGTGAGGAGCCCACGTTCGTGAGACCGCAGACTCTTATCCGTCCTGGATTTGCCCTCCACCCTTTCCCTCGCTTCCTCTTCTTTTTACCCCGGTCCTTTCTCGCCGACAAGGGCGGCAGAGTCTGCAAATTCAATCTTACCAGCGACCTCTACCCACCTACACAGTTTGTTCCGCCTATTGATTCCGAGTGCCGTACCACGGCTTACCTTCGCTGGACCCTCGTAGCCGGCTCGCCTCGTGGAAACTGACTCCGCCGATGTAGCCGGCCTCCACAAAAGCTCAGATTCTGGAAGCAACCCAATTTTTCACGGAAGGAAACTTGTCCCGAATATAATCCCGGCGTTTTATCAATTTCCCTCGTGCCCGCCTCGGCCCGCCCGTCGTTTGCACCCGGAATTCCTCTATGATTTACGACGATGGATTAATCTCTTGACTCTGACAATAACGCGCCAGATCGATGGCCATGAATCGTTTAATCCCCTGCAGTTCGTACGGTTTCGCGCGAGGAGCCACGGACCGTTTCGGAGACGAGCCTGACCCATCTTCCATTACATACGTTCCGTACGCCGCTCGAATGCGCCGCCCGTGCCGCTTCAAGTATAAGGTTACACAGTCACTTGGTGCTTATACTGATAAGGCTTGTTAACTTGCTGAGTCCCTTCGTTAACGTCGAACAATAGCAATTACCCGGAGATACGTCGCGGGACTGATCGCATTTATGTCTGCACCTTGGACTCGAGAGGCGTCTGAAGCACCTAGCGCACAGGGCTCTAGCGTTTCACAAGGATCCGGTTCTACCGAAGCGCAAGTAACCGTGAGATCAAAGACCGATTCGGGTACCGGTGGTACCAGGAGCGTGGATGCGCGACGTAGAGCAGAGCGCAAATGCCATCGTTATGGATGCGCGTAAACGGTAATCCACGTGCAATGTGATTAATAATAATTTGCCGGTCGGCATAAGCGGAACCGATTAGTCGGCTTAGCCAAGCGTTATGGTAATTGGGAGCTATTACCCGCCGAGTGCTTTCTCCCCATCTCACTTCCCTCTGCTCTCTCTGCTCTCTCTACTCTCTGTACTCTGTACACTGGTGTACTCCCTACACTCTCTACTGTCTGTACTCTCAACTCTCTACTGTCTACTCTCGGTGTTATATATACTCTATCTACACTTTGCTGCCTGTTCTCTATTTCCTTTACTATCTACGCTCTCTGTCCCCTTTACCTTCTATCCTCTGCGCTCTCTACTCCATCTGTGTCCTGCACTTTCTGCTTTCCATCGCCTCTACACCCTCTACACGAGCTCTTCCTCTTTGGCACTCTGGTCAGACCTATGAAGCCCTTCTCGGAGCAATACCTTGAAATTTACGGAACGAAGGGCATAAGATTGCAGGGGAAATTAATTATATCGAGTACAGGTGTAATTCTCACCCCCAATTGGCATAAGTTCGTGGATCTGCTGAGACTCCGGAGCCATGCACCAATTCCCGATTCTCTGTTTACTTTCCACTCTCTGCACTCTTTAAAATCACTCTACTGCAATATCATTTGTATCTTTTATTTTCCACCATCCTGGCCACTGGCTCCTCTCTTCGCTGTTTACCGGTGCCTCGTCATCGAGTCGCGTCGATGCCCCTCCTTTCGATTCCCGAGCAATCCGAGCGATCCTCTGTGCTGCGGGGTAGTTCCTGTCATCTGTCCAACTCTCGTTCGATTTTCCACGTCGGCGAACAAATGCCCCGAGACGATAGCCCGCGAAGACGGATCGTCTGGATGGATCCGATCCCTACAGCAGATGCGTTTTTAGATACCCTGGGTGGATCCGGGCGAGCCCAGAGGTACAGCCGGATATTCGCATCGTTGTGAATCGAGGCGAGTAATACAAGAAGAAACGCGGAAATTGCGAGCTGATATTTGTTTTGTCGATTTGCATTCACGTTCTTGCGATGCAATTTTGAAGGAAGCAAGCGCGAATAGATAGATAACTAATTATATTTTAAGTGGTAATGGGTAGCGCGAGGCGGGAGTCCATTTCCACGAGTAAAGTAGTAATTCTCGCCTGTTAACACTTTACTCGCCCCGCTTGATAGCTCCCTTAGCGCGCCGTGAAGAGAAATGGCGAGAAGCGTCGGTCCTCTCGCTTCGACTTCACCACGTACGCGTGCGGTTCGTACGCAGCCTCCCTGTGATTGACTTGACAAAAAGCCATCCTCATTTATCTCCGCTTGAAGCCGCCTATGCTCCCTCATTTGCCTCGACCCGCCACGTTTCACAGTATTTCTCCTCAATTAAACACGAATTTTTCGCGTAATTTGTACGTTAACTCCAACTTTAATTACACCACCGCCACACCCAGCCAATGAAATTATCCCGTGTCCCGGATGGATTAAAACACAACTCGCTAATTAGCCCATTAGGCGAGAAATGCTGGATCCCTCCCGCGATATCCGGTCGGCATATCGTCGGTGGATTTTAAACCTGGATATCGTAATAGGAGAGTCGCGGAATCGCCGCGTTTGTAAGGAGGCAATTTCTTGTTCGGCTCACACGGCGGATAAAAGCGTCGGGGAAATAGGAATTAATTACACGGCTCGTGTGCCCATAAAGCGGGGGAGGCGTGGGGGCGTGGAACGAAGGGGTGGCGTGCGTGAAATTCACGGCGATGCCTGGCCACCGAAATACTTGGCTGGAATTAGTAATTAAGTGCTGGAGACAATTCCGGAAGCGAGTCACCGTGACGTTCTGTAATTGCTGGACACTACGGGGATTTCAATTCCTGGCCCGCCACGGGGATTTGCATACTTTGTGTTTTGTATGCGACGCGCATACTATCCGATGCCGGTATTACGAAATTCGGCCGCGACGCGAGTCCCTCTCGCTCTGCCTCTTTTCCACCCGCCTCTCCCGCTCTGCCTCTCGAACATCGTTATAAACGAGTTACGCCCGTCCCTTGGACGTCGTTATGAGTGCCACGTTTCACCGAACCCCGGCTCTCTTCACTTATGGACGCTGCCAGAGATATGCAATATCGTGTCCCTCCCCCGTTTCCCTCTCGCCCGCGAATCGCCGCGACGTTGTTCCTTTTTAACAGCCGCGCTTCGTGCACCCTTGCCTCGAAACTCATCGCCCAGACCCCTCCGCGTCCATGCTTTTTATCGGACGTATTAACTTCGTATCATCGTTCCGCCGTCTTTTTACGTTCGCGACGCGACGAGAGCTTCTGGCCCCGGGCCCGCGTCCCCGCGCCGGCACACTCTCGATGCAATCGGTCGATCGAATTGTAGGCAAGTGAAATATTAATGAAAGAAACAGACACCACCATGCGACGGGGATCGATGCGCAGGGATTTTAGAAGCAGAGAGACGGCGAGCTTCAATCTTGAACCGTTGACGAGAGATACTCTGATTCCGCTGTTAAATTGAACTGCACTCGTGGCTTCTTTCGCCAGGGCGTACGAATACCGCGACAATTAAACCGCGCTCTCAAAGGGGGTGCGGCCTGGCCGGAGTTATTAGCCTGAAGTGGCTTCTAACGATGCAAGAGCCCGAGTACTTGCTGACTCGTGTTTTCGCACCCCCGATCAAAGCGTTATGTCGAAGTACCACGTGTCTGATACACTTCGGGTAGCATAACTTGGCCGACGGGGGCACGGCGCGCCCACCCCTTCGTTCGACAATCGCGATAACCGAAGCGTTTAATCAATCCTGAAACTCGACGAACGCCCCTCTTCACGGCTACAACCACCAACCGTGCAATCTGTGCCCGTTAATTTCTTCCATACACCGTTAAACACCCTCTCCCCCGCCGGACGTGCGTCGACCATTAATTAACGACTATCATGACTTTAAGCAAGTTACATTATTACGTACGCGAACTCTTCAATACCGTATTCGGGTAGACTTGGGCGTACCTCGCACGGCGACTTAATTTTCTGTGAGTTAGTGTACTACATCTAATATTAAGAGGATCAACTGAGGAGTAGGGTAAACGAATGTAATATGGAACGCTTGATTTCAAAAGTATACCAAAAGTAGGGGAGTTTCTTTTTTTTTTTTAATAAATCTGACGTGAGGGTACGTTGGAACTAATGCATAATCACATGTAAAAAGAATTCACATGTTTTGAAATTATACTAAAAAAACTAAAGGGGGTGAAAATCGGCAGTTCGAAAAAAGTGGTATTTATTACGGAACAGCTAAGTAGGAAATTTGTAAAGAAAACTGAAAATACTTAGTACTTTTCGTACTAAAAATGAAGATTTATTAAGTACATCGAAATTTTAGGATGTTCCATATTACTTGCCGTTCCATATTACCTTTGCCTTTACCCTACATACTTTCCCAGTGTTTCATATTTAAAATACCAAATAGAGTGATATTTGTTACAGTTCTCCAACAAATTTCCAACGTTTTTCCCAATTATTTATCACACAGTAGGGTGCCGTAATATTTATGAACGACAGTGTATAGAAAATAACTCGCTCAAGAAACGATATACATACCTACCTGTAATATCCGGCGAAACATTTACGGCGACAATACTTTACCCATAACAATACGAGGCCCCGTACACCCGGAAAGTCGGGGCGGAAAATTTACGGTTCGCAATTAAATTCTCGCAGCTCGTCGATCGACGTGCCGGCCCTTGTGCGCAGTTTTCCCGCAATCAGGCGCGCGACGATTTATGCGCATTTTACCACCGTTGACCGTTCGTTTTGTTCACAGGTGCGGCGGCGGCAGTGACGTCCGCGGGCGGGCATGGTTTCGACGCGCATTTACGCGGGCCCAGCTTTGTCATGGAGCCCCCGTCGAGGGTGGAATTCTCAAATTCGAGCGGCGCCTGGCTGGACTGCACCGCGACGGGGAGCCCCCCGCCCAACATCGATTGGTCGACCGCGGACGGACATCCGGTGAACGACGTACCGGGCGTGCGGAGGGTGCTCAGGAACGGCACCCTGGTCCTTTTGCCGTTTCCGGCCGCGGCGTTCCGACAGGACGTGCACAGCGCGGCCTACAGATGCGTGGCAAGTAATTCCGTCGGCAGAGTGCTCAGCCGTGACGTGCAGGTTAGAGCAGGTAAGGACACGCGCACTACATCCTGATCCCGCAATAAGGGAAACCTTGGGAATCGTATCGAAAAGTGGAAAGTAAAACACATGACTCTGTAAAAGGTTGTTGGGGCGGAAGTGGTGTTTTTAAATTGAAAACGACAAGTAACGATGATGCGCGCCGATTTTGATGGCACTTTGCAGGTAGAGAGGAAATCGATATTTCAGAAATGTTCCGTCGTTTGCGTAGGCAGTCAATGGTTTAGGAGGTATTTGACGAGGAGGATGACGTAGTAAAAGTTCATGGACGAGAATTTAAGTTGAACTCGAAAGTGGGATCGCTTGAACGGTATTGTTCGTTAGTATGTGACGATGCTGGGAAGCAACGGAATGGGAAGTTTGTTTAGTATTCTATTGGAAATGTGGATATGAATACCTCGGATCGAATGGTAAAGCCGCATTGTCATAAATTTCTGTGCAAGAGGGCTGCGCCGATAAATCAGTAGTATAGGTCAATGGTTACTCCGGCAAACCCGTGTTTCCCTGTTTCGGGTACACGACCAGCGAACATTTTCTAACACAAGGCATACGAGATTACACAAGCGCAGATTGATATTATAGAACAGTTGGTAATCGTAATAATTGTTATTCTTTAGCAACGTATTGAATATTGTTGAGATTAGAGTTTAAGCTGATTGTAAGTTTCATGCTAATTATTCTGGCATCCGTTCCACCTCGATTGTTCATTCAGAATCTATTTATTTATTTCCCTGCACTTCAATGTATGCTGTATAATAATCATCAGATTATTATTATCATTATTATCCTTGTTATTATTATTGCCCCATATTGTAACGAAATTATAACTCGGTATATTTAAGTACGACACAGAATTTGCTTCGATAAATACAATAATACGCAGTATTTATATTTACTATTTATCTGTACAGTCGTCCGTAAATGCGCGAATACATTAAAGCCAAGTTCTTATCGTTACATAAATTACACGAAATCAAAGTGGATACACTACCATTGTTATCAACATCCTGCTACAGATTGCTTCCGAGCCCCTCGAGATTCAAGCGTCCTCATTGCTCCGGTACCGTTATCACAGGGCATCTCGATTAATCGTCCATTCCTTCCCCCGATACTTAAATATTCCAGACGCCAATGAATAAATATAAATTCCGGCCGGAAAATCCATTTTATCCCCAGTTTATCGCGAATCATTTCCCCGTTCACTGCCCCAAAGCAGCTTACGGCAACAAATAGCGGAAAGAAAACGTTTCCAATAACGAACAGAAAAAGCAATTCGCCTCCGCCTCGTTTGATCGTCGCGCTTGAACTTACCCCTGATTGCCCGTTGTTTATTTTTCGCCGGCCGCCCGCCAGGGGATCGTGAATCCCCGCTGAACAAACCCGGCGACCGTTGATTGCGCCCCCGGCCGTTCGAGATAATAGGAGAAATAATTAAAAGATCATTAGGGGACAGAGTCGTGTAGTCTGTCTTATCGGAGGGGCGAAAGATCGAAGTACAGATGGCGTTAAAACCTGGCCAGATACAGATGAGCCACGGGCTCTGGTCATCTCCGGCCAGTTTGGTGTAACTGCCTGTTTAAAAATGAGAAAGGAGGTGAAGAGAAAAGGGTGAAAAAAAAATGCAATCTGAATGCAAATCCGTGGCAGCTGCAGGCTCGGCTCTACGCTCTCGGGATTGCCAGCCACCGCCTCGCGGCTATAAACTTCTGGCCCGGACGTGTGGCCGTTAATTAAAACTTCACGTCCTGCTTTCGGTTTAACGAAAGAAATTTCTATCCGGGGCCTTCTGACTCCGCCTTACCGTAAGAAAATGTTGCCGCGGCCCGTCTCACCCTGGAACCCCGGGAAATACAGGAACCAGGGCACCGGACCATCCGGTTTCAATCCATTTCGCCAACCACTCGAAAGAAAGGCACACAAAACGGGAACACGATACTATACCAGATTTCTCTGACAGCTGTTTTGTGCCCCTGAACGTTCGCGGCGCACAAGCACCAGCCTGCGTGGAGCACTCGCGGGCGTTCGATTCGATGTCGAAACCTGCGTTCTACAGGGCTTGAAATTCCAATTTCGTTTTGAAAAACGTTCGGACGGCCGGCCGTTAAGTGTTTTAATTTCCAGAAGAATTTTCCGCCGGCGTGTCGGGGCCCGCGTGGAAGCGCGAACCGCGCCGGGCGATCAACGTTATTGGTTTTCCCTCTGGGCGCGGGAGAGGCAGGGAAAGAGAGCGAGGGACGTTGACGAGGGGGAGCATTCCACGGGAAAGCAGGAGGGGCGGAGAGAATTCGAATCAGCTGAGGGATTGGCTGGATATCGTTACCGTCGGCGTAACACGCCGCTGGAAACGGACACCGCGGAATACCGAATGAAAACAGAGGTGGAAAGGACGGGGGCAACGAAGGAGAGCGGAGTAGAATGGGTGGTCCGAAGGTTGCGGAAGCGACGGGAAGAAAAGCCGGCGTCGGAGGGCGACGGAACACGGAAGGGCGGGGTGTCGGAGTCGGCGTCGCGACGTCGGCGTGTCACGGCGACGGCAGCGTCGCTGGCAGCTGGCCCCGTCGCCCTTGGAATTTCCACGTAAATAAAATCTCCGGAAGAGTATAGTGCCTCTCGAGCGGCCTGGCGACGGGCAGAAACAAAAAAGGAAAGGAGAAAAACGACCGGCAGACGTCGAGGAGGACGAGGCGTTCGTTACGCTCGCGTCGACTCACGCCTCGCCGCATCCCCGACGTCGACGTCGAGATTCACCCGGTTGTCGACGACGAGTAACGACGTGACACCCTGCACATAAGTTCCTATATGTATATATATATATATATGACCATACATGGCACGGGGCACGTGTGGCATCGTTTGCTAGCGACGGAATCCCCCCCCGCACCCAAATCGTGTAACACGTTTTAATTACCGCGAGCGTGAACCATCATTTCGTAGGATTATTTGAATGGCCGTGTTTCGCAGCACTAGGTCGAAAGTCCAAATTAACGCGACTCCTGGCGACCGCGTCGGTCACGCGCTCGTTAAAGGCCACCCCTAAACGTCGTTACACGTTTCACGTTTGTCGATTACCGTAGCGTGCGTTTCGCTGTCAGCCAGATAAAAATGGCACCGCTACGTGCGGCCTTTACTGTATTATCCTGCTGAACCGCGGTGGAGGAACACGCGGGATGATGTGGTATTTATCGAGGGGGGGGGGGGAATGTTTCCGGGGGTTAAAATTTAAACCCGCGTTGGTAGTATGATTGATGGGGTAAGTTAAGTTCGACACTGATTAAGCGATTAATCGCAAGTGGCACGTGCACGATTGGTACGTAGAGAGGCGTGTAAAATCGTTGCAGAACGTTGCTGCAACTGCAATGCGTTTACGCTACTGTTTCCAGCGATTCCACTTGTTGAGACTGAAATGTTTCAGGCTTAAGTTCACTGGTTACCGTGATTAAAATTGTCCGTCGTCTTTCTAGCACGTGTCTAAATATCTGTTTTAGTAAGGTTTGTAGCGGGATGAGACGGCT
This sequence comes from Andrena dorsata, assembly GCA_929108735.1. Classification (NCBI taxonomy): domain Eukaryota; kingdom Metazoa; phylum Arthropoda; class Insecta; order Hymenoptera; family Andrenidae; genus Andrena; species Andrena dorsata. Next base: position 74,478,616 of record OV815488.1, on the reverse strand, counting down.
TGCTGCCTCGAGGGGATGGATAACAGTAACCCGACGTTTATTTGTTCGCAGTGGTGGCTCAAGCGTACAAAGTCGACGTGGAAGTGATCGGAGGTGCATCGAGGGGATGCACCGCGGTGTTACGATGCGTCGTTCCCAGCTTCGTGAAAGATTTGGTGCGCGTTGTGTCCTGGTTGCAGGAGCCCTCGTTTTACATTTACCCTTCTCTACAAGGAGGTAAGATTTCCTACTGCCTCGCGGGCAGGATTCACATTTTCACGTAGCTAAAGATTATGATCTCTTTCTCGTCTGTCTTCTAATTACGCCGCTAATGAGCAATTAAAATGAGTTACGGAGGGCATTCGCGATATCATCACCCACTTTTTCGGGGCTGATATTAAGTTCCGCAGTACCGGGGTTACATGGCGTGTCCTCCATAACTCGTTTTAATAAAGTAACTCGATAACATCGATGCATCATTTTCCCGCGCGACACCCGCGTGGCCAACAAGATAATAAAATTGAAAAAGCTCAGGTATACCCTTACACCGAGGATCAAATTAAAACCTATTTCATCGATTTCCACCATTCGCACACGTACCTAATCGAAACTTCTACATAAAACGACCAAAAATCCAACCACTCCACCGCGACAGATAAAGGGCCGCGCGCTCGCATCGGGATCCCCTGCGCATTACGAAAATTAATTTCACTCATAGTATCCCCCGCCCAAAAGCCCCGCAACTTTTTCCACATCCATTCTCCCACATTTTTTCGTCTATTTTCCACGAACCAGTCGCCGTGCGCGAGAAATTCCGGGTCGTAATTACGCGGGCCAACCGTGTGTCTTTGTAAAAATTAATTTCGCGAACTAATCACGAGCGACGCCCTGTAAAAAAAAATGGATGAAAAAGCGTAACTTTCGTCGTGACGTTGCCGAAATATGGAGCGCAGGAACGAAAAGAGAAATGGAGAAAAAAAAAAAGTAGGGGAAACGAGCTAGTCGAGGACAAATACGCCGGGGCTAATAGCCGCGGCGGCGCTCGAACGCTATTATTCTATATGAAAAGCGGCGGCGCTATCGTGTAATCGATAATTTCGCCTATCTACCGAAAATGTAATATTCCGCGGGCGCTCGCGCGGCCGTGGTAGGAGATGGCAATAAAAGCCCGACGGACATTCCAGGGATGGGGGCGCAGATGCAGTAACACGGCCGATAGGTGCAACAGCACGAAGAATTATACCGGGAGTGCGGGGGTGAGTGGGGAACGGTGGTCGCGGGCGATTTTCACGTGCAGGCAGAGTGCGAACGGCAAGTATTATACCGGCGCGCCATTGCTTACTGGGACTAAAATTTAATATCCGGCCACAGGGGCGTAGACGGCCGCTACTCTGAAATTTAATATCCACAATAATCTTGCATCGCCTTTCGCAGCGGCGTAGAGCGGTGATTCTATGGCGAACGTGGGGCCGGGAGAAACGGGGGGTGGTCGGACGCCGGCCTGGTAGCGCGCCCCGTAATTCATTAATAGTCGTAGAAATTAATTAGATTTAAGAACGCGCGACGGCTTGCTCCTCGCGCAGCCGCTCGTCGCCGCGGTTGAAAAGGATGGTGCTCGGTAATTAAAACGCAATACGTCGGCTGTCGCGCTATTAATTAGTAAGCATAATTATTAATCCGTTTAATTGGACGCGCCGACGATGTCGATGCGCCCCGGGATGATCCTCCACGTGTACGATCTTCCTACGAAAGGCGGCCGTAATTATCCCCCCTCTGTATACCGGTCTCGCTGAAGCCCCGATCAATTTTACAGCCCCCTAGTCTACCGATCTTGCGTGCGCGTATGTTCGCCGTTGAGAACGGGCTCTGAAGGAGGAAATACAGGACGGGTTGGTTATCCAACGGGGCCGTTGTCGGTCGGTGTTTCAATGGGGAGAACGACGCAAGTTTTACGCGAACGCTACAAGAACGGGCAGTAAAAACGCGCGCCCCGGTTCTCCACGCGAAGATATTGGCGCACGTGAACTGCCGTTGTTATCGTACCGTGGCGTAAAGTCCACTGCGTACCGGTGTACACGCTCCGTGACTTTCCGCTGGGCTTTCGAATCGGGCATTTGCGCATCGTGCTGCAGTCGTTACGCTCTCGTTACGGCAGCGTCGGTGTTATTTTGGTAAACCTGCGGGGCCGAAGCTGGTGTAATTCGCAGTTGGAATAGGGAGCTTTTATCGCTGGAATCTTTCGCCTCCGCGGGTCGTGTGGCTTTAGAGATATAAGTTTGCTTCCACGAACGAAGCAGCCGAAATCTCACCAGCGAGTGTACAATAATATTGCAACAAATCCGGTACAAGTCCAGAAACTCGATACCCAATCGAAACTAGAACGTGGCCCGGGTAGCGCGGAGTTTCGCGTGAAATTAAATTTCGGCTCCCCTTTGTCCCTTCCGTTTCCGTCGCGTCTTCTCAGCTCGCCAGACGGAAACTCCATTTTCTGCCCGGAATGATAATGCCCTCGATACGAATCGAAACAATGCCTCATCCCGGTACTGTATCTGTTACATCTATCCCCGCGCATCCGTCAGGATCCGGTCGCAGTTAGTTCCGCCCGGTCGACTCGCGCTCCGCAACTGTCCCGCGTTACTCGTGCGCGACTCCTTCGGCAGGCTCGCCGCCCGCCGCGAATAAAATATCGGCGGACATATTTATTCGTGACGCGGCGCCGAGACCCGACGCATTCAAACTGTCGCGAGAAATGACCGAGAAGTTTTAATTGCTCCGCGCCGATTGAATTGTCTTTGTGCGACTGGGGCCAGACATAGCGTACCGTTATTCAATTAATTCTCTAAAACGTACAATTCCGTTCTCCGTTTCATTCTTCCCGCCGGCGCGCGACACGCCGTCCAACGTTGCTTCCGCGGTCTCCTTCAGCGGACCAATTGAGAATACCGCCGCGAGCCCCGCAAAGAATTGAGCATTCCATTTATTTCGCTGTCTTTATTCGCGTGGAAATCGTTAGGGGGCGGCGCGCATTAATCGGTCGCTTTCAAACGGCGCATAATGTAAAACTGTCGACACCCTGCGTTGAGGCAACACGAGGGAGGCGGGCCAGCGTGATTCCCCGTTCGAATCAACACAGACGAATTGTTTACATTGGTTATTACTATTTCCATTTCCTTCCGCACCTCGGCGCGAAAAATCGCCGCGTCCACTAAAGCAAACACGCGTTTCCAATATCTGTATGATTTGTTTGGAAGCCTTCTTTCTTCCTGGACACGGTGCTCTTCCTATCGCGAGCACGCTCCGCGGTTCTGGTACGCCTGTTATTTTTGCTCGACAATCTGAATAATTCCGAATGTAAAGGAAATTACTTAATCCAATTCCACCGGCCTCGGCAACGCGCTCTGTCTACTCCTAAAATTCTACGAGCTTGTTCAACCGTCGCGTCTATCGGCATATTTAAATCGTTGCAGCCACCGCGGAACGTTACGTTTCTGTAACCGTAACGTATCCATCTTACTAATAGCGCCACGCTCGGGCTGCACGTAATTCGGGGTAGCCGCCGCTGGTTCCCTGGCTTTCGTACATGCGCGTACATGCGCGCTGCCACATAGCGTACATACGTGGCCTATCTACCTTGAATAGATCCGAGGGCGCCAGACATAGGCAGTAGCATCGAGTGTAATACCGAAGCTACATAACCCATCCAAGCCGGCTGACTTGGCCGACAATCGCTATTTACTAGGGCTCGCTTATCTCTGGCGGTCTTAGCTGTGCTAATGTCTCGCGGCCGAATGCACTGCCGCACGTAGACGCAATAACGTGCACGGGGTGTAGGTATGTATAGGGGGCTAACGTGGGCTGGCACGTAGGAGAAAGGAAACGGAAGCGCCGAGGGGAGGCCGAAAAGAACGGGCTCGGGGCACAAAACGTTTCCCCCGCGGGGGGGGGAGGGGAAAAGAAACCAGGGAGAGTATACACGGACACCGTTGAGACCCAGGAAAGCAGTTAAAACGGCTACGAGGGAAATGAAGAATAAGAGAGGGGAGCAGAGGATAACAAAGACGCTGGACGAAGTTAAGAGCAAGAAGGAAGTTTGAACGGGGAAAAGCAGCGTGAAAGTTTCACGGCGACGAAGAAAGATAAGGCGGTGGGAGAGATCAAGAATGCAAGAAAAGCGACGAGGTCGCAGAAATGGGTGTTGAGTAGAATATAGAGGAGGCTGTGGTGGTGGAGGATGAGAATTGGGGGTAAAAACTGAATGAAGCGAACGGTGGAAAACTTGAGAAGCGGTGAGAACCGTGGACGAGAAAAATAGCGGGACTCGTGGGGGGGGGGGGGGAGAAGGTGATGAAGTAAGAAACTGAGAAATGGTAAAGAGGTTATTAGGATACTGTGAAGTAGGGAGGGGGATATGAAAATGAATGAGGGCGGCGACAGGAGGGTGCGGCGGAAAAATGAGTGAGACGAATGGGGGAGAATATCGTGGACAATGAGGAAGAGGGGAGGGGAGCGGACCCTCGCCGCGCGGAGTAATCGTGTATCCGTGAGCTACGTTAAAGATTCCACGGTGTTGGAGGTTTCGCCAAGCGACTGCGAATGTTTAGGATAACTGCCGTCATTAACGTTGCTCGGGCTTATCTAAGGAACGAGCACGGCTTAAGCCGAGCAAGAACGGCAGATCGTATCTGGCGTCATCCAGTACAGGGCCGCTGGAAATCCTGGAATTAGCATAATTATCGTAAATGTAAAACCGTTCGGCACCGGCAAAATATCGCCGGCCGGCGATGCAGACGGCGTGTTGTTAGAGATAATTCTGCGCAGCGCGTCCCCGTTTATTGGAAAACGTCGGGGCCAATTATTGCCCCCCGTCAGATATGAATAATACAGAGACTTAGGAAATTCCAGGCGAAATTCCAGCCGGCCGTGGAATCGTTGGCGTCTAGCTTAAATCATTCACCAGACGTATTATCCCTCGAGGGACGATTTAATCTCGTTTAGCACCGCGGGCGATAGTTTCCGCCATTTTCAAGCTGGAATCAAGGGTTCCGCTTGGTACGGAGGCTCCAGATCCACACCGTGCCCTGTGGAAATAATAATTCAAATTACCAACGAGATTATCCCGTCGATTATAAATAGTCGCAGGATTGTAAAAGATCGAGCTGCGCATTCGACTAATATTCTTGCGCGCGGTTTGTTCCAGATGGAAAGTTTCATCTGCTGCCCACCGGCGAGCTGCTGGTTCACAGTCTAGAATTCAGCGACCAGATACACGGTTACCGGTGCCGAACGATGCACCGTCTGACCAGGCAGGTCGTCGTCAGTTCCGTGGCCAACGTCCGAATAGCCGGTAGGTCTGGGTTAGGTACGTGTCCTGCTTCGGATCGCCAGCAATTCTTCCGACGCCGAGACATTGGGGGGGGATTTTTTGCAATTACCAGGAGCATTAATCGACACCCTCCCCGTCGCGTTGCCGCTTTTTCTTTTGCAGATCACAGAGGGGCGATGCCTCCAGTGATTCTTGAAAACTCCGGCGTGGTTCACGTCGCTCAAGATGAATCAACGTCATTAGTCTGCGTGGCGCAGGCCTGCCCTACTCCCGAATATCGGTGAGTTTCTATCCCGAAGATTAATTAAGGCAATCTCGTCGGACGTCCAATAGCCGGGGCTGGATTGGCCGAGATCGCTCTCACTTTTATTCATGAGCGGCTCGGTCCGGCTGACTGGCAAATATAAATTGCCGCGATTATAATACGTCCGCGCAGTCGTTGCGATAATTACGCGCAATAGATAACCGTTTCCGGGTTTCTGCCTAAATTCAATGATAAGATGATTAAACCCTAAACGACTTGCGCGCAGTCGCAGAGCTGTCTGTAATTGAAGTAGACACGGGAAATTCGTGTAGGCCGAGTATAGAAAAGCTAGGTAAAGGTGTTACAGAGATCTGCTGTTCGTTGTAGTAGCTTCAAACTGTTAAAGACTTCGGACTGTTAACTATGCCCTTTGGGCGGTTGAAAGGGCACCGCTTACACTGTCAAGTCTCCAACAGTAATAACCACAATAATCCGGGCGGTGAAAGCCTCGAGTATCTTTCCCAATCGCCAGACACTTACTAATATCTGCAAGCTGACACGAGCTCGTTCTTCCCTCCAACTTTCACGCTGCGGTTCGCTCCTTTCCAAACGGCGCTCCGACGACCCGAAGACTCCGCGTTACATAAGCGAGAAACCGTGCCGACGTTTCTTTGTACGTACGAGCGAGGTGCTCTGTGCGCCGCGTACAAAGCAAATTGTGCCTCCTCCCGCCACTTTTCGGGACACTCGGAAGACGATAAAAGGCGGAGGCGGGAAAAACTCGCGGAGATCAGAGGCTACGGGGGTGGAGCGTGTGTTTCCTCTAATCTGTCGGTTCTTGAGGAGGGAAAGGAAAGAGAAAGAAGAATTACGATCGTTTCTTGAAGCCGGTGGAGGAGGATGAGTCTGAAAGGGTGGCGAAAATGGTGACGGAAGGGCAGGTGGCGGGGCGGGGGGGGGGGCGGGTTGGGAGAGGAAGATCGAAGACGGGAATATTCGTGGCGGAGGGGTAAGTAAAGGAATAAGGACTGGGCGCGACTTTGATCGAGGAAAAGTGGGAGCACTCGAACGTGAAACCTCGCGAGCGGAGCACAATCGGAAACTCTCCATGTCGCTCCAGGTCGACGAGGAGCCGCTCCCTCTAGACCCTTTTTCTCTCCACGGATTTCCGGACCTCCTTTTCCCGGTGACCGCGCATTTACATGCGCTCGACAAGAAATATCCGCGGGGTTGGAAATTTATTGGCAATATCGACGGCCAAGCCTGCGCGCGGTCGGCCAATGGGCTGCTATTTTGCCAAATATACGACCAAAATAATTCTACCGAATTGATACTTTGCGACACGTGCTCGGATATTACCAACAATTGGCGAATGGTGTATTGGAACTCGAGCTGCGAACTTCTGTCTAGGAATTGAAAGATACAATGTGGCTTCATCCAATTCCTAAAGGAAATCATGTTCGATATTCGAATTTCTTTGAACCCGACGAAAATTCGATTTAATTCGCCGAACGGAGCGAAGTGGACTTTGTGGAACGCTGTTCGAGTTCATTGAGAAGCAATCGAGGAGGTATAATAGTTCCGTAACTTTGGAATATTACGTTCCTTTTGTCGCTGGAGGAGTTAAAACGCGCTTTCGATCGCGATAACTTCTCGCGTTTAACTTACTCCCCGGCTGAAACTCCCCGAGGAATCTCGGTCCATTACGTGCCGACGAGGCTGAGGGTTCGCAGTGGACCCAGGTATGGACGAAAAACTGGGAAGTGAGGAAGCACGAAGGCGAGGGAAGGCTGGCGAGAAGATAAAGGTGGAAGGTGTGGAAGGAAAAAGGGGGGAGGAAGAAACGGAGATCTCTGGAAGCTGCTGGAGGGCCGAATCGAGCAGCCTGATCGAAAACTGTCAAGAAGTCGGGAAGCCAAAAGAACGCGGGAAATCTCGGGGATAAATGCTCGACGGTGGATGCGACTCGATGTCGTTTCTAGGTCGACGTACCCGAAAGCTAGTGAAATTGAAGCTCCCCCCGTGCCCCGCGGTCTGCCCTTTTGCTCCACAGGCCGTTTTGCCTTTCGATGAAAAATTATTCCCCCTTCGAGCATGTCGACAGAGTGTTCGGGGAGAATCGGGGTTACCGAGGGGGCGCGCGCGGGCGAAGGGAAATGCATTAACTCGAAATGATGCAAACTGCGTTAGCGCTAAAAGCTGCCGTGCGGAAGTATTCGAGATTTCGAGATTTATATTCGCTTGAGATTATGACACCGGCCGGCGGAGTGTCTTCTTGGTTTAACGTCCCGTATCCTTCGCTTTACGAATCGTTCGATCATGTAATTTCCAGATGGTACGCACAAACTGGTTCCGAGCCAATGCTGGTACTCTCTGGACCAAGGACCAGATTGCTGGGCTCCGTTCTGGCTCTTGAAGCTGTGACATTAGAGGATAGCGGCATTTATCGCTGCGCCGCGTCTAACCCCGGTGGCGAAGCCAGCGCTGAAATTAGGTAACAATAAATTACCCTGATTTCTAAAAGTCCGTTTTAAGTACACCGAATGTTGCAACTCATTTCAAAACACCCATTTCATCTTACATAAGCTCAATTAATTTTAAATAACTCAGAGTGTTTCATAAAGTGGGCATAAGAAGCCCACTTAAACACTTATAACATCCAACGTTATTTCCAAATTACACTGATTCCTATATTGCAAGAATTACCACCCCCCTATCAGGAGAACAAACTCAAATAATTCGTACACCAAACCTAATAATCAATCTCATACACGCTACATAAAATATAGCTTCCAAATATTTGGCTAAAGTCACTTACACTAATGCACTTTACCATCAGACACGTGAAAACACCGAAAGTGGAACAAATGTTTATACACGTACATTCCATTCAACCCTTAAATTACGCCCGCGCATCTGGGAACAGCCCACTTACGTGGCTCTCCGAGCAGAAGTTCCAGCACAAAGGAAATTGTTCTTCAGGCTCATCGTGACAGCCCCTTTACACGTGGAAGTGACCCCGCCATTGCTGAGCGTCCATTTAGGAGGTAATGCCGAATTTAGATGCGAGGTCAGCACGCATCCGCAAGCAGGAGCTCACTTTGTTACCTGGTACAAGGACGGCAGGCAGCTGCCAGGAACCGGCAGACAATCGGAATTATTGAGGCTGAACGGCATTGGCAGGGAAGATCGTGGAATGTATCAGTGTATAGTCAGGCGGGCGGAAGGCGACACCGCACAGGCATCGGCCGAGCTTCAGTTGGGCGGTACGTAAAAACATACGATTCTACCAGAATGCAACATAGAACTCCCGCGAAATAATACGCATAAATTTCCCGGCAGTCCATCGGGGAACAGAATAACGAATTAGGAATTTACAGAAGATTAACACGAGGCTGCTACCGAAACGTGAATGCAGAAGCGCGCGCGGCTCGATCCAATTTACCCCGATCTCAATTACCAAATTCCACATACTCAGCTTCATTCCGACTTCGGCAGCACAAAGGAAAATTACGCGGAAAGTTGCACTGCAGTTTCGATCGGAATTGCAGATGAAGAGGGGCGGCCTCGAATAGGTCTATGCATACGTATAAATTCACTTTTCCCGTTGCTATCCACCTTTATCGGGCGCCCAGCGAATTAGGTCACTCGCGAAGATTCATTTTCCGCTTCTCTCGACCTCGGCTCTGTCGCGCAAAATTCCCTCCGCTGGCAGTTAGCATGGGAATACTTGGCGCACAGTGGCATCGAGCAGAAAGGTGCCATCGAGGTTCTCGTTAGTATACAGTGAATGGACTACGGTCTGGTTAGAGGGAAGACATCGGGTGGACGTCTGATGTTACCGATCTATTATGAACAAGCTTTTAATTTAAATCGCTTCAGAGTAGGTATGTACACGGAGTTTGTCTCCGCGGGCGGCATGAATTTTATCCGAAATGGCCCTCGTTTCGCCCTCATTCCCGAAGCATATTCCGCGGAAACACCTTTCCCTCCCCTGCCGCCACAACCCACTGAAGCATCGAGGGCCATCGGGCGCCATCGATCCCCGAAAATCCAGCGCAACTGCCCTCGAAATACTTTCACCCAATCGATACACACCCTCGTCCGCTCCACTCTCCTCCGGCATCGGCGGGCATCGAGGTGACGTGTCAGAAGTGACACAGTAGAGGGCATCAAAGTGACACAGAGCATCGTCTATCGGTAGTCAGCGTTGCCGATCGCATTACACGGAACTCGATTATCGCGGAAAGAGCAAGTCGGCCACGTGGCCCGTTACGTCGGGGGAGCAGTGCCTCCCGCTTTGAAGTGGAGAAGGCTTCTTTTACGCCGCTTTAACTCCTCTAGTTCCACCCTCCCCCCACCGCGCGCTACCACCCACCAAGTTTCCTACCCCGTGTACCACACTTTGGTAACCGCTACGTGGCATCTCTCTCGCCCGTTTGCCCTATATCTGGACCGCCCACCTATGGGTGGAGGAGCGCCGCATGAAAGAGGGACTGGGTCCCGTTGGCAAGGGACAGGAGGGGGGTGAGGGGAGGAGGAAGCCAGCAGCCAGAGGAGGGCCTTTGAAACAACAATGAAGTTAGCGTCTCTCGCTCGTCAGCGTCGGTAATGCACGGAATTTACGTCAAAGGGAATTCGTGCAAGCGGTGCGCCGCGGTATAAGGACGTACCGTGGCCTGGAAAGAGGGACAGAGAGGGTGGGAGGGCCACTGGCTTGTTGCAATTTCGTGATGAGCAGTGAGCGAGCAAGGGACGAAGGGGTGGATGGGGCAGCAGTCTCTAGCACCGTCGGTCCACCGACTGGCGCGAAAAAAGTCATTGTCGTTGACGGTCGAAACGGCGGATTTATCATTTTTCATATCCCTTTGTTCCTCCGCGAGTGCCCGAGGCACTTGTTACCGACAAAGCTTCCTCGGTTTCTCGTGCGTTCCGTACCCTGAAACACATTGATCAAGAGCTCTCAATTTAGAGCCTCGATCTGTCGAGCGAATTCCTCCAACTTATTATCTGCTACGTCATTTAATTCCACACTTCCGTCACGATAAGACATTACACGCCGTATTCGCATTTCCGACACTTAATACCTTCCAATTAAACTTGTCGATTAAGGCAGCTGAATCTAGCGCGCATAAAAGCACGACGATTAAATCGTAATTATTGATCTCAGCTTGAATTTACCGTCGCTTTAATTTCCTCGGTTGTACGCGGCTGGAAAAGGCGGCTAGGGGGAAAAGACCGGGCACGAATTTGCGTAGCTGTATTAAAGACACGAAATGGCGAGCGGTGAATATTACGTTCACGCAGAAATTATGGCGCAACGGGCGTTATGAAATTTCTCGTTCCAACCCAGCATGTGCGCAAGCTGGGCCGTACTTTGTCGACGAATGAAGATTCACGTTTTCGAGAACGTACACCGGGGAAACGCTGACCTCAGGTATTCTGAAATGCTTTCGCAAGGAAACGCGGCAATTCTTTGGACCCGCAATTCCTTCATAAAACAGAAGCTCGCGTAGAGCGACGTTGCGATGGACAAATTCTCTGTCCAAAACGAAACACGTGTGTTCGAATGTTTCAACGTCGACAGCTGTTCCCGATTTCCCGTATCCACATCCGACAAGCCTGAACCTTAAACTTCCGTCCCCTATCTCAAACATTTGCGCTTCGCAGTCCCACCTCACCCTCCGCGCTCCACACTCCCCTGATTGCTGTATCCAACCGCGCCTAAAACACTTTCAAGGATGACTTCTTTCGCGTGTGCCTAGGCGCGCCAGCCATCCATCTTCCTCGCCGTTCAATTTTCCTCGCAGACAGAACAGAGTAAACACCCCCCCGGAATTCTGTGTTATCGAAGTCGAAGTGCTCGCGGTCCCGCGACCACGTATCGACGATCGCTCGGAGGCATCGGGACGTGTTTCATCAATTTCCACGGGCGCCGTTCCCGCTCACGTAGACCCCCAGCTATCTCGCCCTCCCTGCCCGCTCTTTCCCCCCCCCCCCCCCGACTTATAAACGACGGGACCGTCCTTTGTAAGCCGACGCTCGAGCATTTTTAATGACGAGACGAAATCGACACTTTTAATTATGAAAAAGTCCCTCGTCCTTCCAGCCCCGTCCGCCCGAGAAACTTCTGCTTCGATCTTGGACCTTCGTTCCTCCGTCTTCCACAATACCTAGCCCCCGTTCCTTCGCCCCCACCCCCTCCATACCGTGTCGTCGAGATAGAAACATCGAGAGAAAAAGAAATATTCACCGAGCTTCCGTCGCAGCGAGCCCATTGTCTTTCGTTTTCTATCGCGATGCGCGGCAGGCGTGGCGGCTTTCAGAATCAAGAATTCTCTCTGCCGCGGTGGTCTTTCACGCTCTTGCCTCTTGTTCTCCGGCCATTCCAACCGTCGACAGGGGGAGGGAGGGAGGGGAGGTTCTACTTTCGTTGATACATGGTACCGTCCGCGACGGCGGGCGGTATCTCATTCTTACCGAGATGGATTCGATCGCGACGTCGCGGTCATTGTACGCGTCGAACGGGTCGCGATTCGTCATCGACTTCGAGCGCCTCTTCCATTTTCATTGCGCGAACAGACGGGGCCCGGGTGATCGAAGCCCGCGCGGAGAGCAACCCACCGCTGTTACAGTAAATGGAAGAAACTTTCCCGCCCGAGGGGTGGCCGTATCGATATCCCTCGACGTTTCGTAACCGCGCGCGTTTTAAATGATTCTTTGAAGCGCGAAAGACCGCGAAGAGGGTCGAAGGGAGTTTTCCTTGCGATCGATCCATCGGAACGCGGCTTGAATGACGGCTGATGTAAGGAAATACGTTGGACTGATTTTATTCCAGATGCACCGCCGATGTTGCTATACTCGTTCATCGAGCAAACGTTGCAACCAGGACCGGCCGTATCTTTGAAATGCTCCGCGGCAGGCAACCCTACGCCGCAAGTCTCTTGGGCATTGGACGGCTTTCCCCTGCCAACTAATGGAAGGTAAGCTTCACTTAATCACTGGTAATCGGATCTCTTTATCAGCGCGAAGCGGGAAGAGAATTGCAATCTGCGAGACACTTGTTTGGTAGACCTGCGTCTTAGGGCAGATTTAATACAGCGGGAAGAAGACGCGAACTGGTCGAAGTGGATAATTATCAGGCGAATAATTACGCGGGTACCAGGAAGCAACGATACCCACGAGTATCTGATTCTCAGGTATAATAATAATAATAACTCGTCTTCTTTCTATTATAATATATGATAAAGACGGAGTAAAGTTAGAAGCGTAAATGCAGAACGGACGAAATAAATATTCCCCGAAATTCAGCGCAAGTCAGCAGAATCGAAATTCAAGCCGCGCGCTGCATCCTTCCCTTGAAAGCATCGCGGTGGCGGTATCGACCTCGTTACACCGCAACTTGCAGCGCAAGAAGTACACATCGATAAAAAAAAAAAATTGAGGAGACGCGAGCGCGTCAGCTGGATGCGCGGTGGTTCCGGGAAAATTGCCGGCATAAAACGCAATCCTCATAATGGAAGCTGCACAGCAAACATCTTTATATCCCGGCAGTAAACTGAACGTTAGGAATCGAGAGTCCCGGCCCTCCTTCGATTGCCGCGCGGGGCGTGCGCGGCCGTAATTCCTGACAACGATCCTTTTAACGCGTCCTCGATGCCACCGTAATTAAAATGCAATTCCCCGGCAGCGAGGGCCGTGGCCGCGTCTGCAGCCAGCCAATTTCAATTTCAAGCGCAATATCCAAGCAAGAAGCTGGAATATTTATCGGGACGGCCGTTTGGAGGACGGGCATGCTCGTTGGAAATGGAGGAGGCTCGCGGGAACAGGACGCTTGGATATGACGGGATGTCCTCCCACGTACGGTTTAATGGCTGATCGGCATAAAAGACGTCATATGATTCTTCGCCCGTGCCCCCGTTTTACGCTCCTCGACCAGCTCCTTCCTCTTCGGACGGAAAACGGCCGTCCGTGCGGCCGCGCGTCTATTCGCAGCCCCGGGCGACACCGCGATCCCGTTTCGCCTGGATCGTCACAGGCAACGTTCACTCCATTATCCTCGAGATCTGAAATTAGCGATTTTATCAGGGCCGCCCCGTTCGCACGGCGAATACGTACCGAGACCTTTGTAATTAAAAGTAACTGCCGCAGCGGAGGGTGGATCGGGAACCGAAAAAGTTACCGCGTGCTGTAAACAGAGTTGAAGGTTTCATTAGCGAAAGTTGGTTAATTAATATGGAGGATTTTGCTGCTACGATGTGTGGGCGTTTAGTTGGGGCTCCCGGGGAATCCAGGCGGTTCTGTTCGAAACGTTTTGTTCTGTGCGGAGAATCGATAACGGGACGAAAGTTTCTAATGCAGAATACTGTGGTGTATGGTAAATGAATGGTGTTTTTGGTAGTGGCTAGCGTTTAGAACGGTTTGGTTTGAAAACTGCTCGTTTGTCGTGTTCGAAGGTTCGTCATCGGGCAATACGTCACTGTTCACGGCGATGTTATATCCCACGTTAATATCAGCCACGTGATGGTGGAGGATGGTGGGGAATACTCTTGCACCGCTGAGAATCGAGCTGGAAGAGTCACTCATGCTGCTCGTCTCAACGTTTATGGTAAGTTTTAGTACTTCATTTAATAATTGATGTTTACGAGTAAGCATTCCCTGGAATCTTGCTCAGACAGTTTATACTTACCACTTAAACGTTGCTCGAATTCTTAGCAATTGAGGGATTTGATGGAAAAAGGGGCACATAGGCTCATGTGCCCTTTTTCCTTAAATCGTTTAAATCGACTCAGGTATATGTTATATGTATAATATATCAAGGACATTACTTCTCTCGCGTTCAGATTAGCTAAATGCTGCTTTATTACGTAGCGTGATCAACACGCAGCTACATAATCGCTGAGCAGTCGCGCTACCGCGCTGTCGTGCAATAAGTATGTACCTACTTTTGTTTCATAGAGCATTTTCTGTAAGCGAGGAAATATGGAAAGTGAGGCGAGTATCGAATCCGCATAGACAGAAGCTAATTTAGTAAAGAAAAAATTGATTTGTAAGATAGCTTGCTGCATAAAACGAAGAAATTAATACTTACTTAAAACATTATTTAAGCGATGTATAAAAAATGGGCAACGAAGTATGTAAACGAAATTATATGTAAATTACTAAACAAAGAAGCAATTTTGTTACGAATTTACCCTATTTATGAAAAAAGGGCACATAAACCACTTGCTTAAAACTTATAAATAAAGACACACATCATTTTCAAATCATGAACTCTGTTTTCAGAACGTTGGAAGGATACGGTAACTACATCGTTAAAAAATTGGTTTTAATTGCATTACATTGTATTAAGTTATACCACAATGAAAACTTTGCAATCGATTTTCTTGAAATGGCATTTTGGCGTATGTGCCCTTTTTCCATCAAATGCCTCAATTGCATCTCGCATTTCAAATTGTTTACACGAAAGGAAAAGCATTAAAAGATCGTGTTTTAAACGGTGTGTTTTGCATATCACGTTATAGAGAATTCTGGTGGAATAGGCAGAACAAGTAGTAATGCCTAGTATGATATCAGACCGCGCCCCCAGACACGAAACGCATATTTAGCTGTTTCAAACTCAGTACTATTCCATTTTCAATGAAACCAGCTCTTCACTTATTATATTAATCTTCCGTAGCAAATTCTGCTCATAAAAGAAAGATTGCACTGTGCGAGTAGTAGCAGCGTGTCCTTAGTCAGACCAGCGCGACTCCGCGCGCCACGTTAACGAGAAATATCCGCGGAGCTTTTGAAGCTGACTATAGCGAGATCTCAAATGAATGCATAGCTTTTTAATTGCAAAATATGAATATGGAAAAGGATCCTTTCAAAAGATCCCCGGTTTGTTCGCCGTCAGTGAGACGGTGTTCAAGTCCTTCTCTCTTCTTCCCATTGTCTCAATTTTCTTCGAACCATCGAATCAGAAAGGATGAATGTGCATTTAGTAATCTCTAGTCTCCCGCTTTCAGGTCTTCCGTACATTCGACTGATTCCAAAGGTGACCGCGGTGGCGGGTGAAACGCTTCGGCTCAAGTGCCCAGTGGCGGGCTACCCGATCGAGGAGATCAAGTGGGAGCGAGCGAACCGCGAGCTGCCGGACGATCTTCGGCAGAAAGTGCTGACAGACGGCACCCTGGTGATCTCGAGCGTGCAGAAGAAGGGCGACGCTGGGGTGTACACGTGTTCGGCGAGGAACAAGCAGGGGCACAGCGCTAGGAGATCCGGGGACGTCGCAGTGATCGGTAAGGCTTCACGTTCGATTCCCAATTCCCCGACTGTTGCAGGTGCTTCGAAGCCAGGTCAGCGGACTGCCAAATGGAACTGGCCAATAACCGTCGCGGCGAAGATGAAGCGAGTAGGAGGGCGCGTCGAATGATTCCGCGTTGCTCGAGAGGCAAACGGTATCGTAAGACAGTAAAAAGGGGGGAGGGGGGGGGGGGTGGGCGAAATTTCTAGGCTTCCACGACGAAGAGCTGACGTGCTGCAGGATGTCGTGTATATCGTCGTCTAGTGGTTCTCGAGTTCACGAGTTGTCGTTGTTGTTATTATTCCAGTTCCCCCAAAAATTAGCCCATTCACGGCAGATCGTGATCTGCACCTCGGCGAGCGCACCACCTTGACGTGCTCGGTGACAAGAGGCGATCTGCCACTCTCGATCTCGTGGCTGAAGGACGGACGATCTATGGGCCCGTCGGAGCGAGTCAGTGTGACCAATATGGACCAGTACAATAGCATACTGATGATTGAAAGTTTATCTCCAGATCACAACGGCAACTACTCGTGCGTGGCCCGTAATCTGGCCGCAGAGGTATCGCACACGCAGCGGCTTGTGGTTCATGGTAATCCTCCTCTAGGCCCCCTACAATTTTTGCCCGACGACCGCCTGTCCGCCCGAGATCTGTGCGCCTGAGGAATCGTATGAGTGCGTACACACATCGGTTGCCCACACACCTCGGGAATGAATCGCGTGAGGATCGCGCAGAGGGGTGCTGGGCACCATCAATAGCTCCAAGCCGGCCGTAGAGCGCGTCGCGAATGCAGACGCAAGACCGCCGCGTTTCTGGTGCCGCATCCGCCCCCGCCCGGGACCGATCTGTCTTACGATTAGTGGCTTGCGCCGCCGCTGCTGTAAATAAGCTTTCACCGTGGAAGGATCGATGGGAATGTCGCACAAGCCCGTACAGTTCTTACGCATTCATTCGCGATGGGTATCACTACGATATAGCCACTGACGTCACGCAGGAACGTAGAGACCTGGTTGACGTATGACTCGACGAAGGCTCACGCTTAGCGTGGCGCATCCACCTGCACGAGACCTGCCACCACTGTCATCTCCCACGTTTCTCCCTCCGCTCCACCCCACCCACACCCCCACCCCCACCCCCCCCCCCGTCGATCTTTCGGAGCGCCGCGGCGGTTCCCCGCTTCAACGCCGGTAGCTGATGAGTAGCTCATCACACGTTTCGATTCCAGTCGCTGGGCTTCGCGAGGGGGAATAGAGCTGCTGTCCGAACGATCGACGATTGCTAGCTCATGCGTTGGGAACGACCGTTATGCTGCGTGAGTGTGCGATGCCAAATTATGTGTACAAGGTGTTTAAGGGCGGCAGGGGCAGGTCCGAGGCGGGGCCACCCTCTCTCTCCTCTACATTGCTACGTTACTATACTGCCTCTATTGTACATATTCTACGTATATATATACATATTATATTCCATAAATATATATATATATATATAACTATACATATACATTGACGTACTACTGTCTATATATAATATATATACATATCGCTACTTATATGAACCATATATATATTTATACATATATATATAAAAGACACATGTGTACCTGGTACAAAGGTTCTTGCGTTTGTCTTTTTTTTTTATTTTTGGTGCCATCTTTTTCTCGCTCTCACGTATGGTTCTCTCTTCTCTCTTGACCTTTTCCAGTACCCCCTATTATTGAGCCATTTACGTTCCAAGAGGGACTATCCGAGGGGATGCGGACGCGGACGGTGTGCGGGGTCGCGGCGGGTGATCCGCCCCTAACTATATCCTGGCTAAAAGACGGCCAAAGTCCCTTTCCCTTGCCGCCGAATCTCGCATCCGTCGCAAACGTCTCCCAACTGGATCCTTACTCGAGCCTCCTCAGTATAACGAACCTCGCGGCCGAGCACTCCGGCGACTATACCTGCGTCGCCGCGAACCCCGCCGCCGAGGTCAGGTACACGGCCAAGCTACAGGTAAAAGGTAACTAGATGATCGGCGACCCATTTCCATCATGATCCCCCCTCCCTCCCCCCCCCCCTCTCCATCATCCACTCGCCCTCGCCGCCCGCGCCGTGCTCATCGATCTCGACGCTCTTCGACGAGTTCTTCACCATCGGATCCAGTCATTCTCAACTATATTAATCATCGTCGTCGTCATCGCCATAGTGTTGTATGCTCCTCGCTTTAGTCTATTGTTTATCTTTTTCTATATGTTCGTCGGAACAGGTACTTTTCAACAGATGATGATGACTTTACATTCCTTTTCTCATTATACGTTAAATAGAATTTCAGTAAAGAGGGCGAAAAGTTAGGATAGTCTTACTTTGTCAAGTATTTAGTCTTGTAGTTTGACCGATGGTAGTTTTCTTTATTCATCTCTCGCGTGACGAATTCAAAGGATTGATTATGTCGAGGATGCGGCGTTTTGTGATTCCTTTTCTTCGTTCGTTTAAGTTCCGGTGAGCTCGTACCTTTGTTCCGAAGCACCCTGAATTATTCAAAATGATTCGAAACGTAGAGGGAGATGATTTATATGGGATATACATTTCTGGTTGGGTTCCAGCGTTAGCATTTTCTTAACTATTACGTGATTTTGGAAATTGTACGAGTAAATATAAGTTAACGTGTTATTGAAATGTCGTCGAGGTCGAGGCTGCTCCTAAAGAACCCTTCTGTATCCTGAAGAATCCGTCTCCACCATTGTCACCGTTACCATCGTCCATTACCATCGTCATGCCATAACGCTTACTAACTCGATTCCTGCGTGATCATCGTTAATCATCGAGGTGTTCTCGCCCGGATCAAAGACGATCATTTCACGAATCTGGCCAGAGCTAGGTATTCAGAAGGACACGCGCTAACGAATGAGATCAAGTCTATTTCCCAGCGAGATCACGTGTTCGTCATCAGAACCCCCTAGTCAACCGAGCTGTTCCCCCCCCCCTCCAACCCCCCCGTCCCACGAATTCCCGATGAGTCCCGTTCCCTAAGACACAGTGTGTATTACATTTACGTTGCTTTGGCTCTCTGGGAATGCGTCGGTATCTCGTGGACCCCCCGAGGTTTGCTTGACTTGACCGAATAATAAAGGTAACAGTTTGCACCTTTCCTTATTTTACTCGTTTTGTTTTTCAAACGGAGCAACCGACAACAGCAACAGATTTGAACCAATAAAAAAAAAAAAAGAAAAGAAAAAGAAAAGAGATATGAAATGATATGTACAAAACAAACGAAACTCTCTTCTGGCCTGCGTACGTGCGTGCGTGTATGTGAGCATCACACACAACTTTATCTGCATGATCTTTTTTACGAACGTAGTGGTTTTTCTGTCTCTTGCATATCTATATATTATATGTGTATAACCTTACGTGTGTGTCTGTACATATTACATTTACTTTATCGATATAACTCTTAAGCGTTCTTTAAATCACCCCGAGTACGAGCACGTGCCCACTCTGCTCACGAACCAAAAATAAATCTTCACCAACCTATGCGCGCGCTGGCTCTCGTTTGGGCTCGTTGGAAGGCAACCACTTTTAATTACACTTCTGCATGCTTTCTCACTGTCTTTTCTATCTGTCACGCTACTCTTTTTTATATCTCCTCCGTCGCCGTGGAACCGCGGGGCACGGAGCGCGGCTAACATTCTCAACTCTGCCACTCCCTTCGTCTGAAACCTCTAGAAGTGATTGCCACTCGTAGAAGCGCAACTTTTCGAGAAACGCGTTACATCCATAGCGAATAGTCAAGGTACAGAATGTTACGGTGATTGAAGCTCGAAGATCGCATGCCCCGACGTTTCCACGCGACACGGTAATGTAGGCTAGTAGTACGTATTATTATTAATTAAATTCGTATTCATCGAACTAGTCGTTAGAAGCGGGTACTTGATATATATCTATATATACATATATATATTATTATTCGCCTCTCCACGATATTATATATCTTTCGGTCTTCCGCCGACATGCTCTTCATCCGTACCCCACACATCCCACCCGATTTTGCGCCTTTTACTTCCAAGAATTCTACTTGCCTCTCTCTCTCTCTCTATCTCTATCTATCACTCTATCACTCTCTCTCTATCTCTCTATTTCTCTCTCTCTCTCTCTCTCTCTCTCTGTCTATCTATCTATCTCTCTATCACGAAGTACATTACACACGTACACAAGACCCTCTACTAACATGTACTTGCATACACCCACATACACGGATACATATATATATCTATATATATATTATATTGTCGCACGCGTTAATGCGTGGCCGGTATTTGCCGTCTTGTAAAACGTTGGAACTCCCACTCACAGTATCTCGCTTGTGCAGCGTTTTTCACCACCGTAAAATGTAGAACCCGCCAAACAGTACACCCGACTAAGACAAGCCTCGATAAAAAAAAAAAAAAAAAAGAAACTCTTCGTAACAGCATCGATGCGCGGCGTGCGACGAGCAAACAGCCACCTCCGGTCTCCGCATTAGACGATTATACCATGCACCTCTCATAGTGAACGATCTCGTTTCAGCTCGTAGCTAGATATTGACAGAGTCTCGATAGACGCTTCGTTGTGCACTACCACGTCTCTCCTTCTGTTTTTATTTCCACAATTTTCTTTCTCGTTTTATCGTCGACCGCCCCACTTCTTTTCTTTTTCTCTCATTTATTTCTTTATTTTCGTACCTTGGGTTATCTGTTCATGGGTGTGTAAATTTGACATCGCTTGCTGGTGATCCCACGTAGAAGCAAAGTCTCGTCGTTTGTGACCGGTTTGCGAATGACCTGGATCGAAGGAAGGGTAGCTCGGCACGCGAACGACGCCACGCATCGACCTCCAGCCCACCTCCATACTATACCTCACCCACGAACCTGTCATTCACTTTGTCTTAATGTCTCTCTGTCACTTTTCTCATGACGCGAATTCTCGCCATCCACCATTCGCGTGTACCCTACAACGAAAGTACTGTCCCACCACCCCACGGGCATCGTTCAAAATTTCTCGGGCCGCGTAGAATGGAAAAATCGCCGCGCCGCTGTGCAGCGTCGGGTCGCTGGACGAATTGCTTTTTTTCGGAAGGAACGACATGATTACTCGTCGACGAGAGGCCGCGTCGTCGCGCGCGTATTCTCGCGCGGCGCATCCGCGTGTCACGTTGTACATACGGGATCTCTGGCGGCTGTTCCCTTCGACGACGTCGCGCCACACCGTCGACGAGCTCGTCCTTCATTTGACCGCGCTTTTCACGACTCTCTTATCACGACGTACCTGTCTCTAAATCGCTAACGACCAGTAAAAGTAACGTGAATGCGAGTTCCCCGGCGGACGTACCTAAAGCTCCGCGGTCTGGTTTCCAGTGCCGCCGCGGTGGATCGTCGAGCCGACGGACGTGAGCGTCGAGAGGAACAAGCACGTCGCGTTGCACTGCCAAGCGCAGGGCGTGCCTACTCCTACCATCGTCTGGAAAAAAGCCACGGGTAAGAATTTTGGCGGGGATTCTGGAAAGACCCTGCGAACTTTTATTGGGGGAAAAGAATCGATTTAGGGAGTTTAAAGAATCGATTGGGGATGATTTTCTATCTACTATGGAATATCTCAACGTCGTTTGTTATGTTCTTTGAAACGATTGGGGATCGAATTACTTATACGGAAAACTGGCGGGTAGATTACTGAAACACGCGATAAATACCAAGTGCACTACAAGAGGCGTGCCTATTTCTGAAAATACCGCGAAGTCTTCCTTACATTCGATTGTTTTTTTCATTTCTAAACTGACCCGTCGTCTCTGGGTAACAGGGAGCAAATCCGGCGAGTACGAGGAGTTGCGGGAAAGAGCGTACACGAAAATTCTCGGTAATGGTACGCTGCTGTTGCAACACGTGAAGGAAGATAGAGAAGGATTTTACCTGTGCCAGGCGAGCAACGGCATCGGGAGCGGTATCGGGAAAGTGGTCCAGCTGAAAGTGAACTGTAAGTCGGTGTTTGCTTTGCCACTTGGCGGCGGGATAGTTACGAGACAATGGTAAACTTTCGCCGTGAACGAGAAATTGCTTCTCGTGATGGAAACGTGGAGGACGCGTGGGTCCAGCATTCTAAGCGTCTCCTTTCTTCTTATTTCAATAGCGTCTCCATACTTCGCGGCACCTTCGAGGCTCGTCACTGTGAAAAAGGCTGACACTGCTACGTTGCATTGCGAGGTGCATGGTGACACACCAGTCACCGTCACTTGGCTGAAGGGCGGCAAAATCGAGTTGAACCCCTCGACGAACTATCGGTAAAGCTAATTAGCTTGGGAGTTAGGGAGCTAGGCTCTGGTCACAATATAGTCTGCTAAGTTCTATAACGAACACGCGTTAAAGGTCGATCAGTCTTTCAGGTACACGAACGTAAGCCAGTTAATTAAGAATTGAACAGGATTTAGTATATTCTTTAGGGCTCGTTAGAAGCAATCGATACGGGATACCAGCGCGTTGATCATGATCTATGCACTGTGCCAAGCAGTGATTGTCTTTAAGTGTCTTATGAGTCTCTTATTGCACGCAAAGGGTTACAGTGAAGCGAGAAGTAACTCCGGACGGTGTAATAGCGCAGTTACAAATTTCTAATGCCGAAGCGTCCGACAGCGGCGCGTACTTCTGTCAGGCGAGCAACCTTTACGGTCGTGACCAACAGCTGGTGCAACTCCTCGTACAAGGTACGAATAACTCCACGACGTAATGATCGTGTGAGAGTACAAAGAAAAATATCGGGCAACAGCGCCATAGTATTCGTACAGGGATCGTTGCCCAACGGCGTAAAGATTTCGTTCCGCTTTAGAGCCACCGCAGCCACCGAATTCTTTGGAAACCGCGATGGTTGCCAGTCGAAGTATCAACGTAAAGTGGCAACACAAATCTCAAGACACCAGCGAGGTGACCAAGTACATTCTTCAGTACAAAGAAGGCGATGGTAACGATATTAAGATTACTAACTAATTCTCCGATTACTAACGAAGACGAACGTGTAAGATGGGTAGTAAATTAACTAATGTCCCTACAGGTGGTATATGGCAGCAACAAGAATTCACGGGACCGCCCCTGCCGTACGCTGCTCTCATAGACGAATTAAAACCGGCGACCAGGTACACGATCCGTGTGATAGCCGAAGGACCAGCTGGCAGATCAGTGCCCTCGGCAGAGCTGGTTGTCCGAACCGAGCCACAGAGACCGGCTGGACCGCCGATTAATCTTGCAGCAAGGGCACTGTCCTCCTCTGAAATCTTAATCACCTGGTCGCCACCGTCGCCTGAACTTCGTCACGGGGATATCCAGGGGTTCAACGTTGGCTACAGAGAAACGAGGTGAGCGCATCGGTGACAGGAAACAGTCGATAAGCACAGGTAGACTTGAGTCGCGCAGCGTTTCTTCGAGGAATATTTGAAAGGCTTTCAATCCTTCGGAGATTGTGTCCTCTGAAATCTAAGGAAATGATACCTGAATGATAGAATCGAGTTAATTAAAAATTAGATCTATCGAGTGTACCGATTTACTCGGCTTAAGTAAAGCAATCTTTCTATATAATATTCTAGAATTGAATTATGTAAATAGTTGGAAATGAAGTTGGCGGTTCAGGTGGAGAACTCCATTACGGCGGGAATCTTCTTTCAGCTCTGCAAATCCCTCGTACAACTTTAGTTCCGTATCTGGCGACGGCGAAGAAGGGGGTGCAGAACTTCGGCTATCAGGTCTTCGACCCTACACAAAGTACACTTTGGTTGTTCAGGCGTATAATCAAGTTGGATCCGGACCACTTTCCGAACCTCTGCTGACGCAGACCCTGGAAGACGGTGAGGCAGTTTCTCGAGCGAAAGAAGCACGAAACACAGCGATAAAATAAATCGAATTCAATTAGAACGCTGACGCAAAAACGATTGATCAGTTCCCAGTGTGCCGCCGGAGGACGTAAGGTGCGCTGCACTCACATCGCAGTCCCTTCAAGTGTCCTGGCAGCGACCCCCGAACACGCACAGCAACGGCATCATCCAAGGCTACAAGCTGCATTACGAGCCAGTCTTGGCGGACATATGGCGGAGCGTCGATGAAATGGAAGTGAGCATGAATTAGACCCTTCTACGCTGGAAAGCTGTAAATTAATTGTTACAATTACTGTAGAGTAATCGGTCCTCCTAGGTCCGTAAAACGAGCGCCTTGACCACCGTCCTCACGGGGCTTAGGAAATACACAAATTACACCATTCAAGTGCTAGCCTTCACCAGGGTCGGGGACGGAGTGCCCACCACAGTAACTTATTGTCAGACCGAAGAAGATGGTAAAACTTTGCGCCATGCCCATTTAGAATCTAGAATCGTAGAAATAAATCCCGCGGATCTGTTTGCGACGCAAACATTAAACACTAACGATCTTCTCGCACAGTGCCAGGTAGTCCAGCGGATATAAAAGTGGTGGTCAGTTCGCCACAGGCGCTGTTCATCTCCTGGCTACCTCCCCTCGAGCCGAACGGGGTTATCACGAAGTACAATCTGTACACAAGGTACTGACAGCTAAGAGCGACCCCATAAACATTTCCCGTAGCATATTTCCACTATGCGATCGCTACAGAAGAATCGTCGCTCGACAGAGTTGTAGACGGGCGAGAGGAGCTGAATCACGGTAAAAGGACACTGCCAGCCACCAGTACCTACTTCGAGGCGACCGATTTACAGCAGCACGTGGAGTACCAGTTCTGGGTGACCGGTAGTACCCGCGTAGGCGAGGGTCAAAGTTCCAGGGTGGCTGCCCAGGTGCCGACTAATCGCGTGCCGGCGAGGATCACTTCCTTCGGGGGCCACGTAGTGCGGCCGTGGAGAGGATCCGCCACTCTGTCTTGCAACGCCGTCGGGGATCCCACCAGGGAGTGGTACAAAGGGTCGACGGAGCAAATTCGCCCGGACTCCACCAGGAACGTGCAGGTCTTGCCGTCCGGCGAGCTCGTCTTGTCGAATTTGCAGTCCCAAGACGGCGGCAACTACACTTGCCAAGTGGAGAACTCGCAGGGGAGCGACAAGTTGCATTACACTTTGACGGTCCAGGGTGAGCGAAGGTTTACAATGAGGCCGGGAATCCACCGGGAAGCTAAGCTAAGCTATGCTATGCGATGCTATGTTTTAACTTAGCTTTTGGTGGGAACGCTTCCATAGGAATCTATTGAAACTAATTTTTGTAAAACGTAGCAAAGCTTAGCTTAGCTTCGCGTTGGATTCCCGGTTTGAATCTTCTAAAGGGGAGAGCAGGTATCATGCGAAACTATATTCCCTTCGCTCACAGTCCCACCTAGCGCGCCTGTTCTCTACGTGACGAGCTCCACGTCGAGCAGCATACTGTTGCATTGGAAGCCTGGGCATAGCGGAGGAGCTCCACTCACGGGGTACACGCTACACTATCGAACAACGCATGGAAACTTGGACGAACTGCAGCTGTCTCGCCACGCCACTAGTCACGAGCTAAAGGTACGAGTAAATGGGCTGAAGAATAAATGCCATGCGAATGAAACCGGACGATTCTTCGATGTCCAGGGACTTCTGTGTGGAAACACGTACCAACTATACTTGACGTCTCACAACAAAATTGGAAGCAGCCCGTCGTCCCCGGTGTTGTCGGTTCGTACTCAAGGACAAGCGCCAGGGATACCGGCCGCAGCGGCTTTCCTCAGCCCAAACTCGACCACCCTGGTGCTGCGGCTTCACGTGTGGCCCGATAATGGCTGCCCCATCCTCTACTTCGTGATTCAGTACAGGCCCATCAACGAGTTCCACTGGACGCTGGTCTCGAACAGCGTCAAGATGCAGCGGCGGTTCGTCGTGACGAACCTGCAGCCGAGCTCCGTCTACCAACTGAAGGTCGAGGCTCACAACGTAGCTGGCAGCAATCAGGCGGAGTTCACGTTCGTGACGTTGACGAAGGAAGGCGGTAAGCTTGAGAATATAGACGGAGCTTTTAACTAAAACAAGGTGTGGGGAGTTGTATTTAAAACATTGATATGTTGCTACTGACTGTAGGTACACGTCCATTTTGAATGTGTGTGAAATTTTAGCTCAATAGGTCCAGCAGTTTTTGAGAAAAATGTGCGCCCGATCTAAAAATGTTGTATCGAGAAAAACGCATTTAAACTTTTTCAAGTTACGGTAGATGACAACTAATTTCTGTAACTTACCCCTAATCTGCTATACCAGAACCGTAGAGGAAAGCTTCCTCAGCTTCAAAGAACCCGTGTTGGGCAGCTCTCTCTCCTCTGCTAGCAGCCCTAGCCTCTTTAGTCACAACGATCGAGGGAACGACTACGTGCCACGCTGCGCCTTAAGGGGAGGTTCCGGCCTAAAAATCGATTCTTTTTATTTCATTTTTCAGCAATACGTGTTTAAAAGGATATGTTGAAATTCGTAAAATTCCCGAAGTTATAGGCATTTGAGTAGCGCCAATGGATGGACAACAACCGGCAACTGGGTCCTCGCGTAAAACTTTAAACGCGTTTTTCTCGAAGCAGTGTTCTCAAAATGGTGGGACCTGTATCTGCAAAAGTTATTATCCGATTCGACTGAAACTTTTTTATTTTGAAGAATATACTTCTGGCTAGGGGGAAACCAGAAAAAAATACAAAATAGTGAAAAAAATTAATTTTTAAAGGCGTGGAAACGACGAACAGAATCGGGAAAAAGTGATTTCAAACTTCAAGCGTCGTTATTTTCTCAAAAAATGTAATTTTTGTAATTTTTTCTGGTTTCCCCCCTAGCCAGAAGTATATTCTTCAAAATAAAAAAGTTTCAGTCGAATTGGATAATAACTTTTGGATGAATTTTTTGACGCCTTGACTTTAACGACTCTCCAATAACCGTCTGCCATGATTAATTATAAAACAAAAAATATATTTCTATAATTTAAGACATCTTTAATACAATGCAAAAAGTCCCATCAAATTATATATAGTAGATTTCCTTTAATTAATTCCTAAATATCACCTATTTTGGGGGGCTCTAGACCGGAACCTCCCCTTAAGCCCCCATAACTCTCGGAGTTCTACGAATTCACCTTAATACTTTAGAGACGTATTTTCAAAACCCCAAACTATTCGAAAACCAGAAAAAGAAAGCCGAAGTTTCGGGTGTAATACCCCCTTAAATCGAACAAGTAATACATGAGAAATCCGGCCAGGTGATGACTTTCAAGTTGAAAGAATCGTATCCAAAAGCACTGTGTTCCTGAAACATTGCAGAACCGCCGCCCCCAGAACTATCGAAGCGCGGGATCTCGTCGGCCGTGCCGTTTTACGCGGACGTGAAAGTGATGCTGCCTTTGATCGTGGCCACCGTCGCTTTGGTCGTTGCTGTGGTGATCGTGGCCTTCCGCTGGCGAAACAGTAAGTTGCGCCATAGAGCCCTGTCACACGTTAATTACATCGTACCGTAGTTATTAAACCCTTGGAATTGAGATCGATCGCTAGTACACGGTGCGAAATGTCTCAGGGTATCTAGGAGACAGAGTGCAACGGCCCATGAAGGAGTCGCAGGAGAACCAACAGAACGCCGAGACCCAGAGGGAGCGTTACTACGCGACGATCCACAAGGTGGCTTTGCAACAGGCGGCGAATACGGGCGGGGGGCCCGAAAAGATTCCAGGTGATCCTTTGTTACGATACGGACGACAGCCAGGTTTGGTACTATAATTGCTGTTCAGGTAAAAGTCGCACGCGTAGCGCTGTCCAAGCGGAGCTGGGACCGAAGCATTAGCGGCCGATCGCGGCTCGCCGCGCGACGGTGGATTATTTTATCGCATCATCTCTTCACCAGGTCACCTTCAATGTCTGATTCGTTCGCGCCTCTTACGCGAGCATACCCATCGTCCATACCGTCGATCATACGCTTACACGTTTGCTCTAGCGTATTTTGTTGATCCTTCTCTCCCGCATCGCTTCTACCATCGACCACTGCCCCTCTGTAGACCACAGCACCCTTCCTCGCGGCAACGCGCACAATCGTCAAGAAATGGTTAAACCGAGATCGCTAGAGGTCTTGTGTAATTTTCGAAGCTTGTAGTACAGCGTATGAAGATGAATCGATCCGTCTGAAGCGAATACTCTTCCCTTCGCAGACTTCTATATGTTTAAGTGCTTCTGAAGCAGAGCCGTGTCGAGTGGAAGTTGCGCTCCACTCGCGATGGATTCATCTTTCAGCGAAAAGGTTGTTGAGTAAGAACGGACGTTGTAGCGTCGTGGAATTGTGTTGCTTTGATGAAAATCGATCGACACCTAGGGAAGTGATCACGACGCGATTTGAAAGGTAGGCAATGCCTCTGGTGGGTTACAGAGACAGCGGAGGACATCTCTCCGTACGCTACGTTCCAGCTTTCGGAAGGTGGCGGGGGATGCCTGGCAGGGTTGGGAGGGCTGGGAGGACTGGGAGACGCGGCGGAGGCCTCGGCGGCCGGCCTCCACACGAACAACACGCTCCTGCACAGTTTCATGTACCACGAGCACGCAATGACCGAAGGGTGCGCAAGCCCTCCACCTGCCGCGGCGGTACGTTATCACGGAAAGCTTCGACACAAAGTAATCAGTAACAAATAGCATCCACACTTTTACAAATATCTCCATCCCGAAAAGATCGTTATAGCGTTATAGCGTGCTCGCGAAAGCTTTTGGTATTCCTCTCCTCGCGAAGCGGATCAAGTATCTATCTTACAGTAACGTTCGCTTAAAGTTCCAAGCTTCTTGATCGCGTCTGCCAATTCATGTCACCCGGGTGTTTGGAGATTGTCGGGACTCTGGAGAGATGGGAACCAATTAGAACGGATTGAACTTGCACGGTTGCAGAGTATGAAGAGCGTTTCGTCGAGGAGACGGCAGCAGAGAAAGCAACAAACTCCGGGCGACGTCGAGAGCGACGAGAGCGAGTCTGACCCGGATCAACTGACGAGCTCTCGCACGGAGTCTTCCAACCAGCTGGACGCTGGCAAACTCAAACACAGTACGTTCCCTTCTACGGTTTCCAAGCGGTAGCACCCCATCAGTCTAACGTCAATCATTCTCCCCTCAGTTCGGGCCGTTTCCGACTTCATTTACCACGGTACGTCGAGCACATCATCGGACATCTCACCCATGTCAGAACAGAAGTCACTCCCTCGAAGAGGACGTTCTAGGTAATTCGTCGCTTCCATCGCAACACCTATTTACGAGCATACGCGCCACTGAACCTTAAGGATGTATCGGACGTAGAATATTAGACAAAAGTATATGAAATTTCAAATACCTACTTGAATATCTACGTCTTACGCATAGTAAATCTAGATGTAAGGAGCTCGAACGACAGTTGGTCTTATTTTTACTCCTAGGAAGGTATTTTTCACTTTACACATACTTTCTCAAACATTATTTGCTAAACTTTCGGCAGTGAAATCACAAGTTATAATTTATTTCTTTAAAACGGTGAGCAGATATTTTCTAAAATGAAATAATTGGTACCATTTCTTCGATATTTTTTCTTTCACATTCTCATCAACTTGGTAGCATTTTGGAGATCCAATACATCCTTAAAGCACTAATGACGAGAAACATATCTGTGACAGAACGACATCCAATTAGCCCGTGTATATAAATTCGTTTGCTTGGCCGTCTCGTAAGATGGCATGTTCCCAGCAGGAGCTCCCTACGCACGCTATTACCGCCGATATCGGTCGCGGAGACGACATTCGTAGGAGGTAACCAGGGGAACGTGGTGGCGGGGAACGGCGAGCGCACCGAGCGGCCGGAGCTCAGCGAGGCCGAATGCGACATCGACTCCTTGAAGAAGCTGAAACTGGGCCTGAGGAGCTCCCTGTGGTCAAGGCCGAGCACCCAAAATAATCCTTCCTCCGACTACTCTATCGCCGTTTAATTCACAGACCCTCTCTGCCCCCCCAGCGTGCCTCCCGCGCTAATTCTTCCCGCACG
Organism: Andrena dorsata; assembly: GCA_929108735.1. Taxonomy (NCBI): domain Eukaryota; kingdom Metazoa; phylum Arthropoda; class Insecta; order Hymenoptera; family Andrenidae; genus Andrena; species Andrena dorsata. Next base: position 74,448,811 of record OV815488.1, on the reverse strand, counting down.
ATCTCCACGGTAGTCGAAAAGTATGCCCCCGTTTCAACCCCCCTCTCCGCCCTCGTGGTCCAAAAGAGTTAGGTAAACGAATCCTTCTATCCGATGTCCCGTCGAGCTGCCACGACGCGGTTTAGATTTTAAAGGAAGAAAAAGGAAAGAAGAAAAAAAAAAGTCGAAAGAAAGACAGGGCGCGCCACGCGCGTCCTCCACCAGCCCCCATTTTTCTCTCTGTCGATTATTAGGTGAAAAATTCAATTGTACCCGTTGCTGCGGAGCCGACAGATGAACCGCTCGTAGATAACGAGGAGGAGGGCGGTGGGTAGGTGATCGATCGGACGTATCGAAACCCGTTGGTACGCGCGGCATCGTCTATTGTCGTCGAGCGGCTCGCCGTAACTCGAACGCGCGTGCCTCCGTTGCCTTTCTCCCCGTTGCCTATGACGCAACGGGGTTATTACATCCGTGCGATGCGTGAGTGCGTACGCGTACGTGACGAGTGAATGGTCATAGGTTGAATGAGAGTTGACCGCGTGTAGGAGTGCGTGCCAAACGACAATTTGCTCAGACCGCTGCGACTCGTTTGCCGGCGGGCGACCCATTCGAGACCAAAGACTTACGAGCAGGGGCACAGGAGGAGAAGTCCTCGGAGCGTTCCGCGTCGGCCGGCCAGTGGGAAACGACGCCGCGCCCAATTCCGGGCAAATTCGCGTTTCAAAGCGGAACGGATCGCGTCGCGTTCTACCTCCGAGCGTCGTCGCGCTTGGAACCCGTGTGTCCGGCATCCCCCAGGGCTTCGCGACAAATTACCGTTTACCGTTTCGCGGCTCCCTGGCACCGAGGAGCCTCCGCAGCTCCGCTGGACAAAAACATCGCCGCGCAACCTCGGCGAAATTGATCGTTGCGTAACTAATTACCCGCGTGGCGAGTGGAGTATCCCTGCTCGATGCGGACCGGGACCATTTATTTTCGTCACGCCGACTCGCACGATTCGTTCGCTCGATTCTGCACAAGACCGTCGTTATTTTTTGCAACCGCGTTCCGCGCTCGCTTTCAATCAGTTCCCCGGCTCGTCATCGGCTAATCGCCCGTTGCGACACGCTGCGACTTTTAAACGGCCATGCTTGAGCAATCTCTCGTTTTGCAAGCGTCGCAGTGCGAGCAGCTGCGCCAGCCTTATCTCTCCAATTACTATCGGTACATTTCGCGAATTCTCTTATCCCCCTGTGTATCTTCTCAAGCGCGGATAACTAAACTTCGAGTAGAAACTTTGAAACTTTCTGATCCATATCGATTGTTTCCTACGAACCTCTCGCATAATTCCCTATCGTTTGAAAATCTCGGCACACCTGCCGAGGCCTGCGACGAGGCTCGGAGGGAAATGGGACGCTCCGTCCGCTTAGCAAGACTGATTTTTCTTACTCTCCGTTCGATCACGTCTTTTCGAGCCGCACGATAATTTCGCCGGGCGAATCCGCGGCGCCGTTTCGCCGCCCCTCGAGCAATGCTCGCCTGTGCCCGGTGCGCGCGCGGTGTGAGAATCGGGACGAGGGTGCGCAGCCGAGAGTGGCGATTTGGCCGTTAATCGCGCAGCTGTTACGACTGTTCGTGGAACGTTACGGCGATTAATCGGCAGGATGATCGAGCGGCCGCGCCTCCAAGGGGCGGCTCGCCCGACGGTTGGGCTCTGTTTGCATTGTAAAGTTTATACGTACGTCTAACACACCGTTGATTACTTTAAGTCCGTTATTAATCCTAAGACTCCCGCGCGAGCCGGGATCCGAGCGATTTTCTCGCGCGGGGACGCGCCGCGGCACGGTCGCGCGCTCCGATTCCCGCATCTGTAAATTTCCCGACGCGACGGAACGACGCCCGGGCCCCCTGAATCGTTGTCAGCCGCGTCTCTATCGGCGCCATCGTTTTTCGAGCCGCGATCCCCCTTCGAATGTCGCGCACTTTCAACTTAGAGGCACGCCGGCTATTTCTAAATCCACCCGAGCGCTACGTTCTCGAATTAAACCGCCGGCGTCGCGACGCCCAGCGACCGTGCGCGCCGCGGCGAGAGGGCCGGCCTCCCCAGAAAATCCGCTTCCAGAACCGACTGCACCCGCTGCCGCGTGGATTAAGACTGGAATCGATAAACACTTCCCCCCGCGACAGCTTGCGATCGTCGCTCGAACGCGTCGCAGCATCCCTCGCTTTAAATCGCACAGGAACGGGGAGACGCTACTCGCAACGAATTCCGAAAGCTCCCTCAGACTGATTCGAAAGTAAAACACGAACGTTCACGCGCGTATCCGTGTATATATACCGTGATTACTAAATGTTCCGATGACTCTCAACGGCACTGCCATTTCCCCGCGGACTACACGCAACGGGCCAGAACGCCTGGCCAACATCCTATCACCGGAAACAATAACTTCACGCGATCTTTTTATCGATAGCAACGTGAATTCCTACAGCGCTTAGGGTTAAATGCGGTTTTTCCGAAATGGTTTTTTAATGAAATTCACACAGACCCGATGGAGATGGACCTTTTTTCCCTCCTCTCCCACCCCCCCCCCCCCCCCCCTCTCCGCGTTCCCTTAATTCGATTGGCGAAGCTGAGTTCCGTGTGCGTGCGCGACACTGCGAAGAACCAGGGCATAGGTATACGTATATATAAATTTATATAAATAAATATATTATATAGATATATATGTACTTAAAGCGCGTGTAAAACGCATACATACGAATACATACATGGGTGTATATACGAGAAAGCACGTGAATCAAACTCGTAGAGTTCGATTAATTTGTTAGATCCTCGGGCGGGAAGCGGGTATCGTTTATCGACGTAACGACAAAAGTTTTTGTACATTCTTTCTTATCCCAGCGACCGACCGACGTCCGTCGAACGAGCACCGTGTACGATCGTCCGGGTTCATTCGACACCCTCGTACCGATTTTTTGTTCTCCCCTCCCGTTTCTGAGAATCTCTGGCTCCTAGCGACAAGCATCCGCGTGGGTTGTAGGATGATATTGATAATATGATTGCGGTAGACATTGCGTGCCATGGATTTTACAAATTCTCTTCTTTTATACATATCAGTGTGACTGGCGGATACGACACTTTTGTGTCGCGATGTCGACGGATCATTTTCGTTGATCGCGTTGGGTAATGCTGCGAGTCTTAACTGTGATGTAAGCGTTGGCCAATCGAATCGTTGAGTTTCCGGTATGGATATTTCGCGCGCGTATCCCGATATCGGTCGAAGAGCCAGGAATTCTCCGCGAACACAAGACTCTACTGCCAATCATTTCTTTCCTGCGTTAATCGTTGGGTCAGACGATCGAGCCTCGCGATGCTGCGAACGGTGCGTTTTAATTAAATCGGTGACGTAACTTGGGACACCTCGAAATACACTTGACGCTTCGCTGCGCGCCCGTGTATCACACGATCGGGCGTAACAAGAGGCTCCCTAGAATTCGGGTGACAGGAGTGCGTGAAAGTAAAGCCTGAGAAATGGAAAAATTTTAGGAGTCTCGAAGGATATTAGCGGCGCTGAAAGTTGCAAGCTCGGAAGATCGAGAGATCGGTTATTTATGGCTTCGTGCCACTTGTCTGATACCACACCCCTGTAATTTAATTAAACCCTCCTTGGTCGCGATCTTTCGCGGAGAAACGCGCTGATTTTGTGCCGACGGCAGTATGGAAGTTACGCCACCGGTTTGTCCGCGTTAGCGAAGGAACGAAGGCGTGGGGAGCGAGCAAATCAAACGAACAATTATTACTGTAACTACTACTAGCATCGTTGTAAAAATAAAAAATAAAAATAACGGAGGGAACGAGAAAGGACAAAGGATGGAGAAACGACGGCGCGAATGTGAGACGGTGTGCCTGCGTATCGAGCATTCCACACGGTGGCGTTTGCCACGTGCGAAGGGACGTATCGAGAATCGCGATTTCTCTCGCTGTTTCGCGCGATCGCGAAGCAGATGGGGCGACGCGATCGAACCACGTCACGGCTGAAACTGTATTAAGTCGACGGTATGACGTTTCGAAGCATTGTGTCGATCGTAGGATCGATAAAATAAATTGATATCCTGTAAAGTACTATGAAACAATACGACTCCGGCGACTCGCCGTTCATTTTCCACCCCTAGAAACGAAAATCTGACCCCGATCGAACGAAGTGACGGTAGAAATTTAATGTTTAATTAAAAAAGAAGAGGCACAGACATGGGCGTTACAAGAATATCACTAGTATCCGGTGAGGTCGGCGAACGTGGAGTCCATGTCGTCGCAGATGTACTTGTACTTCTCTTTTTCCCTAAACAGGAAGTCTGGAAAACAAGAACGCGAGGAGTTTGACGAGAAGGTGCTAGCGAAATATACATAGAGCAAGGTGTACAGAGGAAATGAACGTTGGAACGTGCCTTCTCTCGCGTCCAGCTCTTTCGAGAACACTTTCACCATCTTCTCTGCGATAATGGCCCTCTTCTCGGCAGTCTTCAGTTTCATCTTCAACTCCTTCAACTGGGCCTTAAATTCCTCCACCCTCTGATTGGCCTGCAAAACCCCCGGAACGCATTGCAAACGATTAATCCGTCAATGATATTCGACGAGCAAGCTAAGCCGGTACCTTTTCTTCGGACACTTCCAAAGACTTCAGTATATTTCCAACGATGAACAACTCGTCCTCCCGTTCCATGATCTTCCTGCAAATGATTACGCAGGTTCTTCCTCGCGTAGAAATCAACAAGCATCGAGAATTATCTTACGAAACTTACGCCTCGCTGGATTTCACCCTCTCCTCTGCCGCCTCCAATTCGTCCTCCACGAACGCCAGCTTCCTAGAGATCTCGTCCGACTTCGTGTCAGCGTCCTCGGCGATCAGCCTCGCGTCCTTCAGCTGCGCCATCAGCTGGTCCATCCTCTCCTCGTCCTGCTTGCTTCTGTTCTCCAAAACTTTGCAGATACTGAAAGGGAGCATTCTCGTTTTAGAACTCGGGACGGAGAGACTCCGGGGCTAAAAATTCTCTGTCTTATCCCCCTGAATACGTAACAGACCGTTTCGCGTCCTCCGCGGTTTCCATTGCCTGCGCCAGCTTCGTCTGAGCCGTCAGTCGACGCTCCTCGGACTTTTCCAAGCTCTGCAAACACTGCTGCATCTTTCTGTTCAATACTGCCAACTCCGACTGAGTCTGTCCCCGTGGAAAATCAGAGATAGCGTGCTAAGTACTAAGTAAATCGGCGCGCGGCAGCCACTATCTCGCGTCTCTGACAAATTACCGACCACGATGTAGACTCTTTCCTTCAGCTCGAGGTCTCTGTTGGACTTCTCCAACTGGCCTTTGCTCAGCTCCAAATCGCGCTCCATTTGTGCAAGCTTCTTCGCCAGTTCCCGCACCTCGTCCCTCAGCTTCTCTTCCCGCCGATTCGCCTCCCTCGCCTGTTGATCGCACATGTCGGCCCTGTCCATCGCCAGGTCCTTCTCGATCTTCAGGGTCTGCAGACGCTTCTTGATCGCGTTCATGGCCTCGGCGATCGATCAACGGGTCACGGTGGCAAGCTAAGTGGAAGATCGATCATGTAAGTCTTACGAAACACCTTGTCTCATTTTAAAATGACTCTCTGAGCCACCGTTGCTCATTAATAGGTCCACGAATCGATTAAGTTAAGTACCCTTTTGTAATGAAAACAAAAGTCACTGTCAACGCAAAAGTGGTGCAAGATACGAAGCTTTCGTAGCTTCCCAAAGATATTTTAATAAAATGGATGCATAGTAATTAATCGTAATGCGAGTAACAACAACCGGATTAATAGATTTTTGATTGAGTAGTGAATTGCTGAATGGTCATAGTTGTTTATAAATATAAAATCCGAATTGTTTCCTCGATTCGACATCGTGGACACCGCGTTACTACCTCGGCAATACACTGTCAAATGGATCGTTAAATTTGAACGCACTTCCACACTTCTGCGAGACGTTTCGCTTTTCGGATCGTGAAATCTGTGACTTTTACGTACTGGCGTTTCAGAAGAACAGTATTTAGGCAGACTGGATCGTACGGTTTTACAAAGCAAAGCTCGCGGGTTACTGCACTCGGTGACCGGCGAGGACAATGCTTTATAGACTCGAAGAAATGCAAAAGAACCGAGCAGTCCGCTTCTTTAGTTAGACGCAAACGGATTCCTCGACTTCTCTAGACGTTTATGCTCTTCCGATCGCTCGTTTGTCGCAAAGCTGACACTCGGCTCTCGGCAGGTACACGGGTTTTCGAACGACCCTATTAAAAATATGCTGTACCTGGTACAGCACAATCGTTCCTATAAAAATAAAACCATTGCGCACAACAGGAACTGATAAGCGCAACATATATTTCATTTGAATAACGATTTTACAAAAAAATATCGTCCGAGATTAAGGAAAATATATTCTGCCATAAACGAAACGATTTATTAGTTATTCTATTATTTTCAATCTTACGCACAGTATCCAGAGTTGAATTTAATCATGTAATTTAAGCTTAATTGAATAGTGTCAAAACAGGCGAACCGTTATCGCTCTTTCCCTTGAAATCCTTCGATCGTACGCGACAGGGAATTAGAAAAATAAATGTGACGCGCGATTGTACCTTTTCCAATGTGATTTATTGAAAATTCAGATTCGACATACAATGATAAAAAGGGGTGGGGCGCAGTATCGTGCTTGCATTCGTGTATCGCGGTCGGCAACTCCTCTTCGAAACCTCTGAAAGAAAAATAGGCGATCTATCGTCAATTCTATCAAAAAAAAAAGTGGGAAAGACTATCGTTTCTGAAGCAACGACGGGCCAGCTGGCGCCGCGGCAGAGGCCTTGACAAAGCGTGTTACACAAAGCAAAGCGGTTACATTAACAAACTAGCAATATACATCGTTTATTCGCCGGGTTAATTGCGAGATTTCGCGTGGCAAGTTACTCCGTGAAGCCCCTTAAGATCTCATCCCACGATACGCTATAACGAATTAAATCCAGGCACGGCTGAGCACGGCTGAAAGACAGAAGCGAGACTCCCGTGTTATATGCAGCGAACAAGCGAAAGCAGCAGAGAATAGCAAAATAAAAGAAACTCCATCCGTCCGAGTGAGATTAATATCCCGTCATTTCCGCGAACGTGGCGTCCATGTCGTCGCAGACCGCCTTGTACTTCTCCTTCTCTTCTCTGAGCTCGTCTGGAACACAACAACTCGATTACACAACCCTGTATTGAAGACCATAAGCGCCAACCGGGACCTGCCAGCTCACCTTCTTTCATGTCTACCTCCTTCAACAGCTTCTTCACCGTCCTCTCAGCGAGGATGGCGCGCTTCTCAGCCGCCTTCAACTTCTTCTTCTGTTCCTTCAGCTGCACTTTGAAGTCCTCCACCCGTTGGTTAGCCTACGCGAACAAATGCACACATGAAGCGTGCCCATAAAGAGCTGCATAGTTCCCCAATGAGAGATTAGTTCGCTTCTAATTAACTCACCTTCTCCTCGGACACTTCCAAGGACTTGACGATGTTCTGCACGATGAACAGCTCGTCCTCCCGTTCTATGATTTTCCTGTTGGCAGAACGGCACGCGTGAACAATGTGCTGCAGAGGCGTTCGAAATATCGAACACAAGGAAATTATACAAACGCCTCGCTGGTTTTCACCCTCTCCTCGGCCCCTTCCAGCTCCTCTTCCACGAACTGCAGCTTCTTCGATATCTCGTCGGATTTCGAGTCCGCGTCCTCGGCGATCAACCTGGCGTCCTTCAGCTCGTGCATCAGCTTCTCCATGCGCTCCTCGTCCAGCCGGCTCCTGTCTTCCAGCACTTTGCACATTCTACGATCGAAGGGAGAATCCGGTTTCATTCGTCGCCCCTACGGCGTCGGGGCAGCGACAGGCATATACGACGATCGTGGATCATAGATCTCGCCCATGGTTCAAGAGACACGCAGAGCGACGCTTGGTCGCCCGTGTCTCGGAGGCGGGCGACATTTAAGATCCACGACACGTGAGAATGAAGGAAGAGTACTGTTAAACGTGTCTCATAATCGCAATATGGACCTTTGCGCATCGTCAGCAAGCTCTGTCGCACGTCCAAGCTTCAGCTGAGCAGAGAGGCGCAACTCCTCCTTCTTGGTGAGCGACGCCTCGATCTCCTGCACCCTCTTTGTCAACGTGGTACGGTCCTGTTCCGCCTGTTAACGATAATTCCACGATTACGCACTGTCGTCTGGCTGGAAGCCTTAATAGGTAAGTAGCTATTTACGCACTCTGGACCAGGATTTCTCGCAATGCTCCAGATCGGCGGTGGACTGCTCCAGATTCGTCTTGGCCACCGCGTAGTCCCGCTCGAGCTGGGCCAGCTTCTTCTCCAGATCCCTCAGATCGTCGTACAACCTGTCCGCCCGCATGTTCTCCAATTTCGCCTTCGTCTCGTTCGTCTCCACCTTCTCGTTCGCGGTGTCCATCTCCATCTTCAGCGCCGCAATCTTCTTCTTAATCGCCTCCATGATGACGATCGGTGTTTCTCTCCCTTTTTATTGATTATCCGTCGCCGCCTCTTCGAACCTGATAGACACAGCGAGAAAGATCCATCAGCAATGAATCAATGATCCGGAGGAATGTATCCCTCGAGAGTGGAATTTTTAGTTTGGCTACGATCGTTCCTTCTCTCTGATCACTTGCTAGTCCCCGCTGGGCAGCGGGAACGGTGCAGGAACAAGCAAATGAATCTGTTATAACGACAATCTCGGCAATACAAGGAAGTTAATAATAATCTACCTATACTGTCTCGAAGGGAGCAGCGTCCGACTATGGTCGCTCCGTTTCTACTGCGAGTCGATCGTCGGCGAAAGAGGAAAACGGAAGCTTGGCAGCGAGAGATAACCGTACGGACTTATCAATCGCGGTTTTTTTCACATCGTCACTCTACTTCGTGAAAGGGAGTGCTCGAGCAGGAGGGAATCTCAGTTTTGAATACTAAATAAAGTACTTACTTCAGCCTCTCTCGGTCGGCGTACCAACGATATTAAAATGAACGAGGCGCCTTGGGCGCCGGTGCGTACGCTACTCACCGACGAACGACATTCATTTAATACGGATCGGAGGTGGAAAAAACGGGGACAGCACTCACTGTAATTCGTGGCGATGATCCGCGATGAGAATGTACAACCGGATGCCTTCGAAAGCTAAGCTAAAATAAAACGAAACCGGCGACGCGGGCCTCCTCGAACTCCTCGATCCAATCCAATTCTATAATTGCTTTGTCGCCTTGTTGGCCGCCGTCCCGATTTTATCCCGGGCTCTTTACTGGTCGATTCCTCGTCACCGTACTGACTACACCAACGAAACGCGATCTCCACCTCCCCTATGCTATTCTCGGCACGAAAGAATTCCATTCCTGTTTCCTGTCCGCCGCGTAACCGAGTCCTCGCGGTAAACACCATACCGGGAGCACGGCGGTCCCATCGTTTCGCGGTCCCTTAAAAATTCGTCATTCCGTGTCGCGCGATACACGCCCCCGGATATTCGAATTCTCCCGCCTCCGCGGAAGTGACATCGATCGACCCATCGAATCGACGCCGTCTGCGACCAGGTTTAAAGTTCGGACGGCGCCGAACGCGGGAATCCCATTGCGCGCTTGTAAGTTGAGACGCTCTGTGCTCTTTCAATGCGAATAATTGGGAATGTCGCGGAAATGGGAAGTAATATGAGGACTGAGATAATGAAGGTAACGAAGAGTATTTTTTTCTTGAACAATTGTTAGGAATTAAACGCGCAGGGGTAGTATGGCTATTCTTCTTGATTTCTCAGTGAATTGAAACATGGCTTTATTGACATTCTTCGTTTCATAGTATAAAAGAAATAGTTACACGTTTCGTTCAGATAATGTATTTCTCATCCTTTGTCGTTACAAATGAACGCGCAACATACAGCTATTGCCAATTGAATGTTTCCCCGGGAGTTTTACATATCTAAACGGAATGAACAGAATTTCACGCAACATTCTCCATACTTTACAGTGTCTAATTTAAAAGCATCGTTATCTACAGTAGATTGTAGAAATGTACAGGACTAGTTTATGTTACAGTACTCTTTACGATATCCTCGATGTTCGGCAACATCCTTAAAACGCCACACGCGAGTTTTAGACTTAATTTTGATTACTGATTTAAGAATACTCCTCTCCAATGATACGTTCCACCTAACTTCTACGTTCTCGTAGACGTTAAGCAAATTTACAGGTCGGTTATCGAAAGAACGGCTTCGCTTGGAATTTAAGTTGTGTCGTTATAAAAACTAGAAAAATGTAAACGCCATTGATTGTAACGAAATCAAGGTGTTTCCCTATTTTTAGACGGTATAAGTAGTCTTACAGTTCCTTACTCTGTGAAATGTCTTTGTCGCACGTGGTCTCGTACTATCAAATTTCCCCTTAACAATAGCTGTGTCGTACCAACTCCCTTTATCTAACAGCATGCGAAGGCTACGGAACATAAATATTAAAGCATATGTTACTCTAATCGAACGTGTCGAAGTGTACGATAAAATGGTTTCTTATGTAAAAGCTGGTTTTCAAAACGAAGTCGCAACGTGTCACGTAATTAACAATACTGAGCAATTTAATATTCTTAGCAGCCAACGTGTTGGCAGTTAACTGTACACGATACGAAAATAAATCCTCGACAAATACATAAGAAACTTCTGTATTCTAGTCATTGATGTGTATGATATTGAATGAACACGGTGCTCAAAGAACACAAACTTCAGTGTACGAATTTCGAAGGGCAATTCGATACTTATAAATTTTATAATTCGATTCTATAATTGTACAATACTATATTAAATCCTTGTTTTACGATGGACATGTATAGATAGAACACAGAAGATAACAGAAGCATTATACGTGCATTTTGTGAGAACGGAATCAGGATTAATTATACCGGTGATACTTTTTCTAGTCGAACGCACTACCCCGTTCGTGTTCATCTTTAACGCGAACAAACATTTTCAACATCTTCGGGATGCGTATGAAATATCGTGTTCTGTAAAGTAAGGATATAAATCGTACCCTACTTAACACGCTACGTTTAAGTAGTATCCAGTGGATAAAATTAATACGTAATGGATATGTTCAAAGAATATGTCTTCCATGAACAAGAAAATTCAATTGTTCTCTTATGATATATCATATACCCATGCGCATCGCACACGAATAGCGCCGCTGTGTCTACGAAATATGAACAGTCTCAAGCCAAACGCACCGGCTACGACAAAGTTTCTTCGAGAAATCGTCTTTTGTATTCGTAAACCTCGGCTTTTTAAGTAAACTGCCTTACTTTTACAGAAAGTTGCGGAGGGATGAATTTAGAGAACTTAGAAAGAGTTTTTCACGTTTCAATAGATACGATGAGCAAAGTGTTTATGGCACAGATTAAGTACTTTAGGAATGTCGTTTTAGTAAAAAATGTCCATTTAAAAAAATGGAGCTTCGTAGATAGCTGTACCAAAAAAGCGAAGACTTGTGCGAATAGTATCACTCTCTTCTCGCGTAAATAGTGTTCTAAATACCATAGAAGTCAAAAAGCAGCGCGACATTGACACTGAGTTTTGGCAAGATATAGTATATATGCATATCAAGAAAAGCCTTCAAAACAATATTGGTATCAAATACGATGATCAATCGCGTTTACGTGGCGCGTGAATGCATTTGTTTTGTGGGCCACGCATGCGGATACGCATTATTTAGAATTATTCATCTGACAGAAGTTCACTTAAGAAAACTCGATCGCGGATCCTGTTAATCATACAATGTAATATCACAATTCAAACTCTTACAGATATTCCACAATCGGAACGAAATTCTCGATATTTAAAACTTAAAACTTGTCCATATAGATCATCTCGAGTAAATACTTTGCAAACCTAACGAAAGCATAGAATTATAAAAACCTCTTTTATGCTAACAAGGATACTTAAATTATGATATATAGATATTGATTGTTATAGGAGCTCGTAAATAGAAGATACACAAACTTATGCAAATTACGCAAACTTTTAACTTATGTATGCATATATATATATATATATAAAAGAATGTTGTGCCGCGTAAGGTGCTTTTCTAATGTCTTGATATAAAAGTACACATCAGTGCATGTGCATATCGGCATACCTCTAAAGAAGTACGCGGGCAATTTTTACGTACTTAGCTTAAAGAGCAATGCAAAAGTTTACGTTGGGCGGAAGCGGTGACGTTAATAAGTTTATCAAACCCACGCGACAGGGAAAAAAATTCCTCTGAGAAATCCATCGTTTTAGAAAGTATTGATGCACCATTGATAAATGCAGCATTGTCATCTGGAAAGATTAGATCCCGTTTCGGAGTCATTAGTCGTTGATAATATGTACGTTGGTGTATAAGAGAGCAAAAGGTGCACAGCATCCTCTCTATCGAGAGCTCGTAATTGCTGTATCAAAGAACCCACGGCACAATCGGCGCCCGCTGTGTTCAGTAATCTGCGGAGAAGATGTGCCATTTAAAACCAGCCCGGTAAGCAGGATGTTATCCAATTGGTTCTGCGCGCAATTCTACTCACCTTAATGTTGGACTGTCTACTGTACTATCCAGCTGTGCGACTCGATCTCCCAAGCCGAGCCTTACGGCAAGCAAACACCAGTCTCTTCCGTGACGATCAGGCGGATCCAGCATCTGTGCTAATCTTCTCTGTACCGCAGGCTTCATCTGCTTTATTGGTTGCTTTGGTCCAGGAAGGCAATTCTCCATTAAAGGCAAGCCAAAACTTACTATATCCCATACAGTCTCTTCCCGACCGTTCAACGGATTTTTAAGTACCGCCTCTTCGAGACCTTTGTCTATTAGAGCCGATATAATCGGCGCTGGTTCCCACGAGTGCACAACCTATAGACACGTACAAGGATAATTTTAATCACATCACTTCGCTGTTGGATGTTTAAATCGTTCGCGATTGAATAAACTAACTTCGTCGTATTCCCGAAGTTGACTAGGGCTCAGCCAATGTCTCTCAAGTAACATCCCAGGAGCGACTAATTCGATAGTCGTGTCGATCGCATCGAAAATAATGCTAAAAAGTGCAAAGCATTGAGCGCTGGTGCCTCGCGGGCCACGTACTCTTATCTCTATGCAGCTTTGGTCTTCCTCTTCGAAAGTTATTATACTCTCGCAAGGTCCGATGCATAATTTCGATCCTCGCCACCATTGGTATAAATCCGTGTTCAGTGGATCCCACGACTGAGTAATTTTCCTCAGTTGTGCCTGCACGATGTATCATACAGCCATTAATAGCGTACATTAGAGTGGAACGGAGGAAACTGGCAACTGTTGGTTGTTATACGCACTTGTAAATGTGGAAATACCGCTATCAAATGATACAAAGGTGCTTCGGCTGGGCAGAGGCGAAGACCTGTGTGAGGAAGGACATTGGAACATGGTTTCCATGGTTCCCATAATCCTGGTAAACGCTCGATAAGGTTCAAGCAGGGTATTTCATACTCCACTTCGTCGTCGTCCACTTCGCACTAATATAGAATAAAGTAATTTCACTGGGCAAAACAAATGACAACATCGTATCCAGTAAATTTCGGCGGGACTTACTTGAATGCATAAATTTACTGCTTGCAAGGCTTGCAGAGCTTGACCCGCAGGGCAAGGGCAGCGAGCCTGAAAATCTTCCAAAGCGTAAACACCTGTAGTACGGGCTCCGAGGCGTCCCCTCTGTTCTGGACTCAATTGCCAATTGATTACATCCTGCCAGAACCACTCTGGACTTAGAACTATCAAATTCCCAGGAAGAAGCATGCATTCTCCTAAATTCTGAGGACGAACGCTCGATTAATATATCAATGATCAAAGACGACCGACGAAAATGCAACGGATGCGCAAACCTGCAATTGTAATCCAAGGTGTCTGCAGTGCTCTAAACAAACTAACGGATTAATCTTTCTCACTTCCCTCAGAAATTCCTCCTGTGAGAGCATTACCGGAGGTACCTCTAAAGATTGCGCATACGTTCTCCAAGCTTCCGCGAGACCGGTCCAGACTAGCGCGCTCTATAATAAGATTATTGGATCCTTAATGATAGAATGGAAAAGAAAGAGCAATTCAAATAAATACACTGATGCAGAAAATATATACAAGAGTAAATTCTTTTTATTGCATTGGACAATAGTGCATGTATGTATTAATGGGATCAAGCGTTAGAACAGTTATTAAAGAAATTAACAGTTTCATTATTACACATCACTTATCAAAGGAATTGAGAAATAGTTCGACCTGTTTATCAAGATTCGCCAAGGGCACGTACGTGGCCGCAGCCCGCGGCGTGTCACGTCGGAGAATACTTTCTGCAACTTCCGGTCCTTCCTACATCATGCATTGCATGCAGTAAGGCTGATGTTAATAAACGTTAATGACCAAATAATCAGCAACTAAAATATATGTCGTTAGTAAATTGATCATGTGATAGAGTGAGAGCAGATATAAGAAAAAGGTTGTTCATCTGTAACGATAGTTTCCTCGTTAGGAGTGCTCGATTAAACATCGCAAATGAGTACTTTCATCGAAAATCGTGAGAAATCCAAAATATCACTTTCGATGAGCTCTGTTACTTTGTACATATATGTATGTATATATATATATATTAAATCAACCATGCATCATGAATGACCATGGATTACTGAATCATAACTTCAACAAAAATGATCGCACAGTATTTAGGAATTAATGATCTGTTTAACGTGGTGTCGACATTACAGGATTCGAAATCAAACAGATATGTGATTCGTACAAATATAATTGGCGGTATGCAAAATGAGATGACCCGATTCTAATCAGAACCGTTTCGAAAATGGTAATGCACACATTTATTGCATGCTGTACAAACACTGGCCTCATCCCTGTAAAAGAATGTGGAAGTATAGTTATGTACACGAAGATATTAAAGGTGAAGCTTTTCATATTCAGTATATCCTGCATAAATATTTAAACGGTATGTCATCAGTTTTACTAGACTGAACCAGTGCCCCGTGCAATCAAGCATGAAATGATTTAAGATTCCAGGATTCCGCGGTCACCGATCTTACTGACCCGACCTGAGACTTCCGAACAGAAATCATGTCCGAAGGTGTTACGTTACTGTACCGACGATATTGTTTATGCCATTTGCCTATTCAGATTATCGTTCCAGTGACCACGGACTCGGCACGATAACACATTTAAACAAGGTTCGTATTCTAAACTCTCAACTCGGATCAAGTTTAAGATGATCTTCACATTTTTCACTTTATGCTATGTACGTCTACATGCAATGATTTCGTCGGTTTGATGTGTCTCGGGAATTTAGTACAGAATTTGGAAATTTGAAATCTGTCGCAAGAAATCATTCAGTTAGCGCTAGGATTATCCCAATAATATCTCTGTTTCGTATTCTTTTGCGACGATCGCTAATAGCGGAAAGTTTTTCTTGTTATACGTGTAACGAAATACGAGTTAGTACAATAATTTTTATAAATTCTATAATCACTTCACCTCTAGAAATTCCAGCCTCGCATTATTCAAGTAAGATCTTAGAAGTTTCAGACCAGGACTAGAAGGATTAGTTGCATCCACTGCAACCATTTGCGGTTCGTCTCCCAAAATCGGCGTGAATTCTTTTAGAAAAGGTAAAAGTGGCGCGAGGAGGCTACCGTTATTCGTGTTCGGGGCAAGTGGTTCTGGCGCGTAAGTCCCGACTAAGATTATTTTTACATCACTGTATTTGCCACCAAAACCTACGTTAGAAACAGGTGTTTCGGAAGTTAGTAACAGTCACGATTTCACAGTAATGAATTCACGATTACCTAAACTTACCGAAATGCGTGGATCCAATACGATCGGAAATAAACCGCAGCCAGAATTTGATTTGCTGAAGTTGCACAGTCAGGGGTTCTCTAAGACTGACTGTAATAAGATGCACTGCAGGTTGTTGAAAGGTAAGTACGTAGTGATAAGACGCCAGAAACTCCTCGCGTCCACATAATTCCCAAAAAACGCATTCTCCGCCTATTAAGTTGCAATCATAAATACATCTGCCTTCGACATTAATTATCATAAACGATGATGCGATTTCCTTACCAACATTACCACGACTCCATTCTACCCCCTGTGTACCTTCGTATTCACTATCGCTATATTCAAAACTAAGCGAGCCATGCTTGCTAGTTACGTCTAATTCGATACTTGGTTCCCTCTAAACATAAAAGTATCATTCTCAATTAAATCTTTATATTTACTAGTATTTCGGTTATAGTAAATAGCCACCTTTGCTGTATAATTTTGGCTCCTTGACCGTCTAAAGAACCCAAAACTAAAGATGCCGGATTTCAATGAATTTATTAGAGATGATTTTCCTGACGCGCAGTGCCCTAAAAGTCTTATGTGCAGCCGATCTATTGGTCTATGCGTCGGTTGCAACTGTTTAATGTAATTCTCGCGTTGGACGGGCTACAATGAAAGGTGGCATTAGTATAGATGAGAGGCGCCGTTAAATGTGCATCGTTCAACAACGTACATTTCGAAGTTTGTCCAACAGTGATGCGATATCGGGATGTCCGTACTTAATCGCTGTCACATCCGCTCTAATTCCACGATTGGTTTTGTCGATGTCACAACCAGCAAGGCACAAATGTCTAACAAGATTAATGAAACCGTGCCTAGCAGCCACGTGCAGTGGTGTCAAGCCTTTATTATTCGGTGTATCCAGATCTATGCCGTTCTCTATCAAAAAGGTTACCATTCCCTCGTCTCCAGCTTCGCAAGCTATGTGTAAAAGTGTATCGTCTTTCTGTACGAAGAGACACGACTGTTTACATCCTATTCGCATTGCACGTGGCTTAAACGATCTGTACATTAAGAAATGAATCTCACAGAATCTTTCACGTTCAACGGTGCTCCTTGTAGCAATAATTGAAATACAGCCTCGACACAGCCTCGTTTAACGGCACTAATCATAGCTCCACCAAGACCTTGAGAGGCTTCCGACTCCTACAGAATAACGAGAAACATACAATTGTTCAGTGTTACGTTGTTATCCGTGGCAACACACGTTTTTAGAGACAAATTACTACAGTGCGAAACATTCTCCTATAACACTAAGTGACACTGTATGAAGAAATATGTATGTCCTAAAACATAATTAAGGTATATATGTGTATTGAAAGAAAAGTATATGTTTAACTTAATAATGTATATTCTGTGAGAAATAATTTGTACGTATGATGTAACTGTACAGATGATATTAACCGCACGATGTATATAAATAAACATTATTTCGTGTGAAATAAAAGAGATAATTCGAGTGGTTGAAAACGAAAGTTATAATTAGCTCTGGCTATTGTGAGAGGAAATTATAATAGTGCATTCAGGAACAGACCGTGAGGATCCAAGGATGTTTAAGGCACGATTCTGCGGTTCCTCTTTCTCTGAAAGTTAAATGTTTCTCATACTATCAATCAATTTAATTTTAAGCTTATCGATCGCAATGCTGCAACGCTTGATATAAGCAATAAACTCTGTCACTTACTTCGGTTCCCTGATCAACAAGGATCGTATGAAATCTTTGGCAATTTCAGACACGGTACTGAAATACTCATTGTCAAACTGATATTGACAGGCGGAGACATTTTCGTAAGTTTCTTGTTTGTCTTCGCCTAAAAACGGAGACGCGCCGCTTAAAAGAATATACGTTAAAACGCCGACCGCCCAAAGATCAGTACCCAAACTGAGAGGCTCGTAATTTACAATTTCAGGGGCGACGAACTCGGGCGTGCCAAACAGTGCTCTGTGCTCCGATCCGGGTACTAAACGATGCGAAAGACCTAGATCTACATAAGAAAGAAATTACGCGGACTTGCATTAAACGCCACATCTCTCAGCAAACTTTGGTAGCGAATTAGCAATATTTATGTATTACCTATTAACTTTATACTTGGCATTGGGGGAGGAGTCGATAAAAGAATATTTTCTGGCTTGATATCTAAATGAGCTACTTGGTGAGAATGTAAATGACTGAGCGCCATTAAAACTTGTCGGACCTATAGAAACATAATTCGTGTCAAGCTTTATATCTCAATTCCATGATAGATTTAGCGTAAAACTACGAACCACGTGAGCAGCCTCTAGTTCACCGGATGGTACCCAGTGAAATAGTTCTCCGCCAGAAATTAATTCTAAAAGTAAAACAACTGTTGTGCCTGTGTCTACAACTTTGTGCAGCGAAACAATATTTGGATGCCTCAGTCGTGCTAATAACCCTGCTTCTCGAGCTACAACAGAAAGTTAACAGTTATTCATAAGGGAAAGCACAAATATATATAAAAGTTAGAGGCATCTACCAATGTCTTCCGCTGCCACGCCTCTGGCAACTCGTCTCTTTCTCATAATTTTGGCAGCGTACAGCTCTCCAGTCTTTATTTCCATACATTTTCGTACTATCGCAAATTGTCCTCTGTAATGGGTAAGTATGCGAACAGTTGAAGAAGCACATAATCGCGACAATGAAAGAGTGCTCGATAAAACACTTACTTGCCAATCTCCTCCAATAATTTATAATTCTTCTCGATCGGTTCATGATGAACCTCCATCAATGTGTCCCACTCAGGGCCTAATTGCAAGAAACATGACATTACAAATCCATGTGGTAATATATCACTCGCTTAACGGTAGAAACCATAGTAGTTATCGAAATAAAAGAAATAACGGCAAGTAAACTTTCGCGAACACGTTCTGTTATGCGCTGTGTTCTCTCCATAAATACGTTGCTCCAAAACGCCACCGAGCAATGAAATATTTACCAATATCGCCGGGCACAGAGAAATGGAGACAAAACAGAGGATACACTCTTTCAACTTTTACTACGAATCCGTGCAAATACACATTGATAATTGTACGTTAACGGTCGATGCCCGAGACCAACGGAATATAGACACCTGTCAATCTCGTAGTAAACAGATATGAAAATCACTTCCGTACACACGCAACCACGTGGATCCATTCTGATTAATGAAACGATAATCGCGCGTTTGAAATCGCTGATGGCATAGTTCGCATCCCCGGATCGTATCCGGCCCGCGGAGAGATATTAAACATCTGCCAGCCTTGACAGAAATATCGGGCGCGATAACGCATAAAACGATTAAAAACAATGGAGAGGAAGTCGGGTTTTACCACCGTTCGAAGTTCCCGATTGGCGAGACGTGCCTGGCATCATCTCACGTTCATGCTCATCGTTCAGTTCGACCGAACAGTCTCAAAGTTTCGCAAAGAGCCGTTACGAAAATTCTGTCCGATTCGTCGGCCTTCACTCATGCCGGCCACCCTACACACACAATCGATATACCTGTATCGCGTGAAACGCCACCTTCCTCAAAATTCCATCGCAATCCCATAGAACATTCTCCCTCGATCTTTTCGAACCGCTTGGTCCACGCGCCGCAGGACCATCACCGAATAATTACACGCTGATTAAATATGCCTGAACAGGCGATATTTAATTGCCGAAGCATGCTAAAAATTATCACGCAACAGAGCATTAACTGCGTTGCACCAGCTATTCGTTTTTTTTAAGAGAATTTTATAATTCTAGCTTCATTATGAGAGAGCAAATGATTAGGAACAGTTAGGATGTATGAAATATCGTTCTATGTTCGTTCTGTTTCGTGTAAAGATGTTTTCCCTGCATCGTACATGATGAAACTTGAATTGCAAGGATAAAATTTATGCATACTGCTTATTTAGACGTAATGTATGGAAATGGTAGGCGCACGAAAGTTCAGTACGTAACATTTAAGCGGTATTGTATTGTATTACTTGATTACTTTGTGATAAATTAAACATACAGCGGGACGGTATGTGCTGTTTGCAGACCGCATTGCCGGTATGCACAGACGCGTAGATATGACGTGGATCCTGCGAAGTTACAATGAAAAGAAAGCTACCCGATGAAAATAATTTGTTCATAATTTTATATTTTTTTTATGTTTTCGTTTTGTTTTTTATATTTTTGCTCTCTTCTGTACAGTGCACACTATGGCATTATATCTTCTGTTATATATACTGGGCTTAGTCCCGTTAAATAAATAAATAATTGCAGTTTCGTACATCACTCTTTAATAGATTGTTAAGATAGCTTTATTATATGAAAATGCATACAGGACAGGCAAAGTGCTTTCTGTGAACATGAATCGAGTCTCAATAAAATTATCGTGGACATGAGTTATTAAATGTTAACACAAATAAAAGCATCTCGAGTGGGATATAAATTTAGCGCATTCAATCCTTCATAGCTTCTTCTGAGATTTGTGCAGGTGGAGTGGGCTCATTGTCTGCTTTCTTCTTCTTACTTCCTGATACGATGTCATCGATTCTCAGCAGTAGAATGGCAGTTTCTATAGCAGTTTTGTATGTCTGTAACTTAACAGAGAGCGGCTCCCATATGCCACGCTCGTTCATGTCTACCAATTGACCAGTCTCCCCATCGATACCCCATGTCATCCCTCCGGTGGCATGTTTTGCACGCAGCGCGGTCAACGTTCGAATGGTGTTCGCCCCGCAATTCTGCGCAAGAGTTCGCGGAATGATCTCTAGCGCCTGTGACACAGCTTTGTAAGGCCATTGTTCCACGCCCGCGAGGCTCGCTGCTTTCTCTGTTAAAAGTCTTGATACTGACATCTCCACTGCTCCTCCACCTATAATAAATATGAGAAATTCGATATTAATGTACAATGCTTGAGCATATATCATAAGAATTTCTAAGAACGAAATGTTAAGTACCTGGCACCAATTTCGGTTCGAGGAGAAGATTTCTCGCAACGTGAAGAGCATCCTGTAAATTTCTTTCAGTCTCATTTAGTACATCTTTACTGGCACCTCTCAAAATTATAGTGCACGCTTTGGGATCTTTGCATTCTGTAATAAAGCAGAAGTATTCGTCGCCCAGCTTCTTGATTTCAAATAGGCCAGCTTTAGTACCGACATCTTCTTCTCGCAATTCTTCTGTACGGTTAACAACAGTCGCGCCGCAAGCTCTTGCAATTCTATTAATGTCGCTCTTTCTCAGCCTACGAATGGCCGAAATTCCAGCTTTCACAAGATAATGCTGGGCCAAATCTGAGACTCCTTTTTCGGTGATCACCACATCGGGTTTCACAGATATAACATCTTCGCATATTTTCTTCACGTGCTCCTCTTCCAGTTCCAGAATCCTGGTGAAATCAGTGTCTTTCATTATTTCTATATTAGTTTGTGATTCCCCCTTCTTATATTCTAGGGGGCAATCCAGCAGAATTATTCTCGGGTTCTTAATGCATCGTTTCATTTTTGGATGTGTAACATCCTTATTGAACATCACTCCTTTAAGAACAGTGCTGTCTTCGATCGTTCCGCCGGGAATTTTCTCCACTTTTGCATAACGCTTTATATCTATCTCCCGTCTGCCATTCTCCTCCAGCATAACGGTGTAAACAGCATCTAAAGCGATCTGGCATGCTAAATCTGACCAGCGGCCGATAAATTTAGTTCCCACGCAAGAATTTATGACTTGAATCAATTTCTTTCTGTCGTTGCAGTCCAAGCCTATGCTGATTTGCTCGTTGAGAATTGCCACCATGTCTTCTAAAGCTTGACGGAATGCTCTGATTATAATGGTTGGGTGCATATTCTGCTCAAGGAACGGCTCGGCAATGGCCAGAATTTCTCCCGCCAATACGATAACCGACGTTGTGCCATCTCCGACTTCCTCGTCCTGGGTCCTGGCTATTTCTATCATCGACTTTCCAGCGGGATGTTGCACCGTTATCTCACGTAATATAGCATTTCCATCGTTGGTCATGACTATGCCCCCCATTGGGTCCATCAACATTTTCAACATTGCTTGTGGTCCCAGACATGTTCTAATGACATCCGCGATCGCCTTTATACAAAAGTATAAGCATGAAAAGTCTGAATTATAATTTTTAAAGTGAAAAAGCATGTATTACGCTACTTATAACATAAGAGTGAGACATTTGGAAGCCATTACAAAAATGATCATAGTAGACAATGCGGCGTGAATTTAAAGTATTATTTATAGAAAAAATTCTTATCAATTTTCGGTATAAAAGTTACTGATACCATTAGACACAGTTATAAGTGGAGTTAGCGGGATATTCCTTAAAGGATAATACACGTGGGCGTGCCGAGCACCGGACACCTTAAAAGGCAAATACGTGAATGAGTATTGGACTCACCTTGCCGGCTTGGATATTCTCCCTCTGTACTTTCCGGCCGCTATCCCGCTTCGTATTCTGACCTGCAATAATCAGAGCACACGACATCGTGAGAAAAGAGGCTTTTCCGTCGAGTTTCTAAACAAACGAGTATCAGAATCATAATTGTTTCAACTTACTTAAAACAACGATCGGAGCAGCCCCTGGCCTGAACATTTTTATTTGGTTCGTTTAATCAGTTAAATAACCTGACAGAGAACGACACTTAAGTACACGCCTGACTTTTCCAGAAGAAAACGAAAGACGAGACCGGACGAGACCTTGCAATAATTGGTTAGAAATACGCGTGACGATTGGCGGATAGTAACAAAGTGAAATATATTTCTGCAGGGCGCGTGCTACCAACGCAGATAAGTAATATGTTCCTATAAATACATCTACCACAGACGAGCTATGGAGTAGATCTGCATCTTATGACACTATGTGGAAAAGAAACTGACGAATCAACTTAAAGTAAAACAGGTACTTCGTCGTATTTACTTTGAATTCTTAGCGCTAGTAACGCTGCAATCTCATTTTATTATGACTCGAAAACGTTGAAATCTACAATGTACATGATGGTATAGTAGAGCTCTATATAGAGAGCTCATTTTACATTATTAAGCAAAGTGGCTCGACTTTCAACTTGTGAATAGTTTAAAGTTTGATAAATAAAAAAGGACTCTACTTTAGATTGCATCATTAAGAAAAATCACTCTACTCGACATTTCATTAGCAAGAAAAAACTCTAAAATTGAATTATTTAAGATTTATTCAAGAATTATATATGATTGCTAAAAGTTCTCGTTCCGTTGGCAAATAGCGTGTTTCTGCATCAGCTACTGGTAAATCTTTACCTATTTCTCCTTGACTAAGAACTGCACCTACAGCGATACCTGAGGCGTCTGTCGTTATGTTGAATGTTTTTTCAATGTCCGGAAATTGTAGAATAGGTTCCTTGCACAGAACTTCCCGTAATGTTTCGAATGCGTTTTGTTGTTTATGTGTCCATTCAAATTGGTAATCCTTTTTAGTAAGATTGAAAAGTGGTCTTGCAATTTTCGAGAAATCCTTTATAAATCTTCTATAATATCCGCTTAGTCCTAAGAACTGCTTGACGGTTTTTACTGTTGTGGGGGTTGGAAATTCCTTAACTGCTATTATTTTTCGTGGATCCGGCTTGACTCCTTCTTCTCCTATTATGTGCCCTAAGTATGATACTTCTTTCTTTAAAAATTCGCATTTGTCTGGTTGTAAATGAAGATTTGCGTCTCTCAATCTGTTCATTAATCGTTTGAATGTTCGTTAAGAGAGCTGGCATATATGACGATGTCATCCAAATATACAAAGAGTAATATTCCCTGGAGACCGGTTAGAACTTGGTCCATAGTCTTTGGAAAGTTGCTCGTGCGTTTTTAAGTCCGAACGGCATTCTGCTGAATTCGTAATGCCCGTAAACTGTGGAGAAAGCCGTCTTATGGCGATCGTCTGGATGCATGAGAATTTGATGAAACCCAGATGCGAGATCAAATACGGAGAAATATTTCGCAATAATATGCTCACGCGTTCACCGAGGTTCAATCACGATCGCGCATAAAGTAGGACTGGCAGGTACATTGTTCGGCCATGGTGCGACTTTGGTAGAGGTCTTTGCTTGTTAACGTTCCTCGAGAAGTTTTCTAGGTACTGGGTTAATCGTAGCTGGGTAAATTAATCCAGGAATCGAGATATCGCGATTTAAGATTCACCATGGCACTTTAAACTAGTTCACGTCCGATTACGATCGCGTTTCAGATATAAAGTTATCATCTAATGGTATCTACGTATTTAGGAGTGCGCGATTTGTTTGGGAAATATGGCACCAAGATTGATTATGGAGTCTTTTTTTTTAATATTATTGGAGAAATAAAATGTAATTGTAGGAGCAATATTTAGAATCGAATCTGGACGGATAGAATAGAGATTAACGAAGATAGATGATCGCAGCCAATCGGCTAGTTTTACTTGTCACGTAATTAATAATTCTATTACAATGTTACTTGTGATACGATTAGTAATTACGCTTCAAATAATACAGATTGCCCAGGTCTCACCACGTGGAGGCGCTGCGAGTGGAGACCCACCCTAACCGCGGCCCATCCGCCCTCCTTTATGCAAAATTTTATTTACATTTCCATAGATCCCCCTGATGCACGGTTGCAAAACGATCCTCGATCGCTCCACAAGCGGGCAACAGAAGGAGTCCTTCTGTAAAAAGCTATCGCGATGAAGCTAAGCAGAATTGAAAACATTTCTTTGTTTCATTCATTAAAAATTTTATGAACTTTCTGGAATATTTCTACCATGATAATTATTCACTACATAATTGGGAATGAACCAAAGAAATAATATTTCCTATTCATTAATAGGAAATATGTCAGTGCATATTTGCTATGTCTACTTAAATACTAATAATTCCTACGTATACGAGCGCTCGTATTTAATAATTGCTACTTATATTTAGTTACACACTGCAGTGTTTCCTTAAAAACTACATAATTCTATGTGACCACTAAACACGTCTTACCTAACCATATACATATCTACTTAAATTTAAATAATGACCGGCCTAATGAAAATCTGAAATTGTCGTGTGTTTCTTACTTCCCTCGATGGACCCACGATGTTACCTGCAACATTCTCAAAAGTATTAATAAAAATTCCTTGAGGTTTGATTTTTCATGGATGATGAACCTGAAATCCTCTTGTTGCAATATTCTTCACACATACATAATATTTCTGCAACAGAAACTTTCTCAGTGGCTTAATACCTACAATCTATCTCGATTAAGTAATGTAATTTCAACAGATATAGTCCTTTCATTGAATCACTATTGCCCAAATATTGAAATATCAGACAATTTGAATCTAACCAGTTCCAAAAAATTTCGTTTAAATTCCAGGCAGCCGCATGGAGCGCCACGCAATTCGGACATTCAGAAAAATTTCGAGCAGCCGCATTAGGCGCTTAATGATTCTGAACATTGATAGAAAAAAGGAGTGGCCCTTTTGGGAGTTTTATACTTCTCAATTTTAACGAAAAAAGAAACGGTAGTCACTATGGGCGATTAAGTATGCCTAATTACAAGACGGAAGAACAGCAGCCGCTTTGGGCGCATAATAATTCCGAATTTGAATGTGAAAAAACAGCCTAAACAGCAGTACCTACTACTAAAATACAAATGGGGGATCACTGTTATAAACTTAAGGCAACGATTTTCCACCACGGTAAAAGTATTACCGATGGTCATTACACGAGTATGGTAAGGGGTAAGGGCACTACGTGGGTATCCGTTGATGATTTAAGAGTAGACAAACAAGCTTGGCCACGAAATGCTAAAAATGCATACATATTATTCTTCGAAAGGTATTAATAATTGTGGTTGTGCATACAGTTCAATGTTAAATACGTTCAGCGCCAAAGGCTGCTTTCAGCGCCATAAACTGTTTCGCGCACCATGTACTGTACACAAAGTACTATACATATATAATACATACATACTTTGTAAAGAGAAATGAGATCCCCATAAAAAAATTCGAAAAAGTAAAAAAAATACGCCAAGAACATAATAAAATCGAGGACGGAAACGAATAAACACAAAAAAAATAGAAGAAAATATACATTGTAAAGAAAGATGTGAAATCAGAATGAGCTGCAAGTACATAATAAAGGTGCTTTCCACTTGCGCTTAAGATGACACAACTACATATTATACATGTACGCGGCCTGGAAGTCAAATACTTGGCGTGGCCTGGCTACACCAAGTATTTGACTTCCAGGCGGCGGACATCTAGGCAAATGTCTAGATGTTACATTTTATCTTCACATTATTAAAATGTCGGCGGTATGAGTAGTGGAATGTATGAACACAACATTTTAGCTGTGTATATGTAGTTGTGTCATCTTAAGCGCAGGTGGAAAGCACCTTTATTATGTTCTTGCAGCTCATTTTGATATCACATCTTTTTTTACAATTTATATTTTCTTCTATTTTTTTGTGTTTACTCTTTTTCGTCCTCGATTTTATCATGTACTTGGCGTATTTTTTTTAAGTATTTTTATGGGTTGCACTTTACTGCGCAGTAATCGAAGTTACTTTCATACAGAAAGTAGCAACAACGAGCACGCGTTAATATTGCAAATTTACTAACAATATAAAGTGCCGAATTGCATTTACCTACTTTTTCAGTGCAAATTTCGTGTCAACATCATCAAATTAAGCAACAATCGCGGATGAATTTTGATCAATGCCTAAGAATATTGAAAATTTATAAAAATAAAAACTACATTTCTTATCAATCTGAAAATAATATGTACAACGAAAACATTTGTCGGGTGGGTAGGTGGTGGTAGTAGAAGGAGGATGGTGCAGCCACTTAGGGCTGCTAGAAAAAATGATCAGTAGCCAGAAGGACAGCTGATCATTGTCCACTCATTAATGCAAGAAAACCGTGAGTGGACCGTTTCTTTCTTTCGCAACGCTAACTTATTACAGACTAAAATCAACTCGCGAGCATAGTCACTAGGACTTTGGACTACTCGCAGCACTAATTTCTCAAACAACTTCAAAATTCCCGGATGGTGCTTCATTACTGAAAATTCTACTATACTCGATACAAATCCCGAATAGCAAACAAAGAAGCTCCCAAGGAGCTACATTACTTTAACAAATATAAAAAGCTACCGAGAACCACCACGTGGGTAGTTTCATTTTTCGCTACACTAATAAAAATTCAGTGCACCTGTGTCTCGCAATACGCAACTCTAACTTTAATTCGCTGCAGCCTTCCTGAAGGCTGTGTGGGGTTCCATGTGCAGCAAAGCCAGCTGCTCGGGACTCCTTTTTCCCAGGAACATGTCTTCGGACATGTCCCAGGACAGTTTCGGGGCATTGGGGTCGCAACTCTAATTACAAACGCGATCACTCATCATCGCAACACTAACTCAAAAAAGTATTAAGTATCAAACTAGGACGAGTAATTAAAAAAACGCGATCTGTCACATCGCAACTCTAGTAAAAAGAATACCACGAATCAAAAGTAATACAATGAATCAAACTCTAGTAACTCCAATTCAAAATACAAGAACAATCTCAAAAACAATCGCGACTCTTTTTTCGGAACACTACAAGCAACCACGCTCGACATTCATTCGCAACGCTATGCTGGAACCAAACGCGGGGAATATTTGATTCGCAACGCTAATTCAAACCGTAATCACAATTTAGTCGGAACACTAACTGACCCCGTAATGTTTTTCGCAACCCTAATTGAAAACGCGGTGTGCTAAATTTCAGGGGGGGGGGGGTGTCGATGGGTCAGCCTATAGCCAACCAAACTACTACTACTACTACTACTACAACTACCGGCGAGCATAATGGCAAAGTAATACCTACGAAGAATGACCCTGCATCCGAGAATACAGGGCCATTCTTGGCCTAGCCCACATAATGTGGCCTTTTTCTGGCCGGGCTATCTGCGTCTCTTTGGCCACTTCTTGCTTCAGGCGATCAGCCCTTCTGAAAGTTAATAGCGTGCCCAGGCCCGTCCTGCCGACCGCGACCAGCGACAATGTGCAATGTCTCACTGGCGTCAAAAAGTCGACATAGCGAGGCTAGAAGCGAGGGCATACCCCACTCGCGCTAGTCAGGCCGTCGACTTTTCTCACAAAATTCCTGAAAGCAGGTCATCGCGCGGGGGAATATCGCGCGGCGGAATATCGTGCGAGGGAACATCAGAGAATACGACGACCTGCCCCGGCCCTACCTACTTATATTTAAGTCACACATTCGTACCAAAAGGTAAGTTACCTATCCTACACAACACCTATATTTAAAAAATGGCAAAACAGTCTCTCAAACACAATCATCAGTCAACCCACTCCACGATTCTCAAGCATTTCCGCCCGGGTGCAAAAACCTACACTAGAGAGACCGTCCCGGGACGACTCCGTCACCCGAGCTTGGCCACAATCACACTCTAACAAGTACGTACCAGTTTTCACTGAAATCGGCTGGCAAAGGCCGTGATCATTGCGTGTATGTATGATTTACATAGCAATTAATTATTTTAAATTTTAAACAATGGATTACTTGATGATGCGCATTGTACGTATTAGGTACATACATCAATCGTTATTACTTTCCCGTTTGATTGTACGAGATTGATTAAGTTTCATATTCCAAGATTATTTACTAAAATGATCATCGTGTGCAACAAGGAATATGATACAATGGTATCCTTATTACCACGAATAATAATATAATGTTATAGTTTCGTTAACATGGCCTTTGATGACAATTTTTCACCGACGCAAATTCCACCGCCTAACCACACAAACACACACAGGTGGAAAATGCGACGTGCACGATACACTAACGCAATGCCAGCCGCCAAAATGTAATTATTTAGTAAAGAAAGTTATCGTGCCCTGTTGCTTTCACCCACCCAAGTAGCGCCTGGGCACGTGGATGAGTTAAAAGGCAATAGGTACGGAAAGATATCCTGAAAATCCTCAACTAGAAAATATGATTAGTCTGTATAGTGTCTAGCTAGTATTCTTTCATTTTATAGTATTAAGGAAAGTGACTCGACTTTCAACTTGTGAATAGTTTAAAGTTTGATAAATAAAAAAGGACTCTACTTTAGATTGCATCATTAAGAAAAATCACTCTACTCGACATTTAATTAGCAAGAAAAAAGACTCTAAAATAGAATTATTTAAGAAAATTATTCTAAATCATCAAGAATTTACTTTAAGAATTTAAAACGAGCGATTCCATCTTCAAAGTAAATTTCATAAATCAAGAAAGTATGTTCTCATGCTAATTACTTTGAATCTGAAATTTGCCCACCCTCAATTGTCTTCTTGCACATGGGAATTAATTATTCTATTGTGTATGCAAACGAGTGACCTTTATAAGAAAGGAATTACACTTTTATGTCTATTATCATCATTTAGAAATCAAGTTACTTTTGAACACGTAGTATCAGAAAAATAAAAGAAATTCAAGTCATTATAATCGTCGCAATGACGAAATCGGAGGGCATCCGATTTTTCCTCTACATATTAAATAAAAATGATCGTAGCTGTGGAGTTTGAGAGTATCAAACTTTTTCACTGCATAAAAATTAGCATTCAGCCGTATTGATATTCATACCAATACCTTCTGAGCTGCTATGCACCTTTATGTGCATTATTAAATAAATATCTACATCAATGTATGATCAATAAACATTCCCGTTAGGAACCGTTTATCTTGGAAATTTGGATTATAATTTGATTCTATTGAAAAAGCGCGGTGTACAAGAAGACCCTAGCCCTCGTCTAATAAATACATGTACAGCCAAAATGTTACAATTCACGGGCATGGTTACCATACCCGCGGTCATTATGCTCGCCAAAGCACGTATACAACCGGTCACTCGTGTCGATTCGGACCAAACGTCCTACGACATGATTGAGTGACCAGAGGAACCATAATGCATGCGCACTCACATTTCGCTGTGCCCCGGTGACGGAGACGCCAACACCCCTGCTACTGATCAGGGGAAGTCATCGAGCTCCTCAGAAGTCAGGCTACTCAGCTGCGTCCAGACTGGAACGAAGGAACAGAACACGATTACAATTTGTTTCCACAATTACGATTGTTTGAACTCTGATGAAGAATCGAGAAGCAATTCAAAATTAACGAAATTTTTTATAATTTAGACATTTTAAGAAAAAATTAACAAATTTTTTTTCTTAAAATGTCTAAATGATAAGATGTTTCGTTAGTTTTTAATTGCTTGGTGAGTCTATTCTAAAAATTAATTTTTCTAAATTTTTTTAACTTTTTTCTTTATAAAATATTGAAGAATGAACTCTACTTAAAAGCAATTTAATAAAATGCATACTTACATCTTTCCAGTAAAATTCAGCGCACAAATCTCCTCTTCAGCTGACGGACTGACTGTAATTTCCGGTAACAAGTTTCGTTTTCAAAAGTAAAAAAAAAAAGAAATAGTAGACCACCAACGCGCCCGAAAGATTTTGGTCTCGCGATTCGAAGATGAGAGCCGCGACGCTCGTGATAGAATACAAATTGCGTAAAAAACACTGACTCTACCCTCGCGTATCCCGAAATTGTTAACGACGCTCTACTATGAGCAACGGTCCTCTTCAAAACGAAAAACTTCGTACGTCATATACACTGACTCTATTTGGCCGCATTGCACGTGGTCACAATCTCTGAAAAATAAATAAATAAAAATTCGTTAATTATTCATGTCTTCAATAGCATGTCAATGATCAACTACGCAGTTTCTGTACATAAAGAACAAAACTTGCATCCAAAACCGAAGGTAAATGCAATTATAACAGCTTCATAGAGCTAGATTCTTAAAAATCATTGAAATATCGTTGAATTTTACGTAAACGCGACCGAAATGCAATAGAATTCGATCATTCCAATATTTCGTAAACATCTACCGACGCCATTTTAAAAATTTTAAACAAATCTGATTAAAATTATTCAATTTATCATAATTCAATCTTTTCTCATTTCATCCCGATATTAACAGACTGCAAAGTTACCCATCACCCTCACAACCAACAATGGTCTGGCGCGTGGCACGTCAATCACGTCTGAACGTGGCAGGACAAGTTTAGACCTGCACTCCAGACGCGCGTGCCGGGAACGCGCGATCGTCCTTTATCACGTTGGAGACTTTACAAGTGCAGTTTTGGAGCGCACGCCTAGATAGAGTGTACGCTCCAAAACTGTGAGAAAAACTGTCCGTCTAAAGCCGGGTATTGATTCAATAAAATAACAAGAATAATACGTTTACCACACGTATTGCCATCTCATTTTTTCAAGGAATGAAACCAGACGCCATCCAAGCACCGTTCAAATTAACCAGCAAGTGTCATGGCGTTGCCTGCCCTTGGCTTTCGACTCCCGCCTCAACGCCTGTAACCTAACGATGCAACAAGTTTGAAAGAAAAGCATTAAAACAACAAATAAACTTGAAATATGCCCGGAAAGGGATGTAATTGAATACCGAGACACGATATGTGTGCACTAAATGTGCAGAAATGTCGGTAAGGCAACGAAGGGAATACGCGACGAACATCTAACGGTTTTCTCGCGATATTTAATGAATTTCGGGAAGAAACTGTATTAATATTAGCAGCAAGTGACGATAGAGAGTAAAGAAGAAGACAAATTATGACTGCAAGTAATTATATGAGGGTAGATAATGTACGCGTACCATTTAAATACGCAGCTAGCTATCGAAGCGTCTTAACTCAACGACGTCCACGGAACGAATGACCCCCACGCCGCGTCGCTGTACTTCGCGAATATTAGCTTTGGTGGGGGGAGAGCAGGCAAGCGGCAGGACTCGCGAGGCAATAGACACGTACGTATTTACGAAGTGTTGGGATATCGTCATCGAGCCGTGTAAACAGAGGTGACTTCCAAAGGTAGCATCGTTCAGTCATAACAAAAGTCGTTTCTACACACACGTTCTGCTAACAGTAAAATAGAAATATTACGCATGATACAATTCCTTCGTTTATAAAATATGTAGCATCTACATACAGGAGTGTACTTTAATTAAGCTTGTGAAACTTAACACAGATGGCTTAGAAAGTATATATTCGAAAATTACATGCGTGATATACACTTTCTTATTACAAAACTTTTTACAAGTTTCGCGATACATTCGAGAATGTCGCGATACCAATACTGTGTTAGCATTGGTACATAAAATGAATATTTATTCTGTATACAGTGAGCCACGGGAGTATTCGAACGCTCGCTATTAAAACTGTAAACAATAAAAATATACATGTTAGACTAAAGTTCTAAAAGTAATGTTGTAACTACTATAAGATGTTAGTATCGTGATTGTATATACCAAATTTGAAATGAATCGGATAATATTTGTAGAAGTTATGAAACATTTATTGCAAAGATGTACTGCAACAGAGTCACAAAAATATTCGAACCGCATTAATTATATGCACCATATTTTAAATTAATATTCATTTAGGCTACCTTTGGCTCCAATTACGCTTTTCAGACGTTGTCGCATGCTGTGCACTAGTTTTTCAATTATTTTAGAATGCCGTTCGAATACTTTTGTGACCCTGTTTCAATACATCTTTGCAATAAATGTTTCATAACTTCTACAAATATTATCCCATTCATTTCAAATTTGGTATTATAATATATAATCTCGATACTTGTGTTCCATCACAAGGGAAAGCCGCGATATATGTGCTACTGATTGTGATGAATCTCATATATGAGGCAGTCCGAGCAACAATGGACTAACCCACGTTTTTTTCGAAATTGAATTAGTAGCAATAACGTGTTCCAATAGGCTCTACTAACCATATAAAATAGGGAAAAAAAAATTTTTTTAATGTGGGTTGGTCCGTTGTTGCTCTGACTGCCTCATATATATATTCAACATTCACCAGTTTCCGAAATATTAATAAAAAAATATATATTTGGCATTGAACAACCGAAGCGATAGTGGAAAAATCCGTAGCACAAATATCGCTGCTTCCCCTTGTCAGTTTGGGCCTCACTCTCCCCACACCTTCCCGCTTCAGGGACTCTTAAATCGCCTGGTCCACAGTGGTTTGGTCCTGGTTTCCTGGTCCTTCCCACTTTTAATTTGTATCGGCATCGCGTTTTCGTTTGCGCCAACCACTTTCCAGACGCGATCTTTATATATTTCGCGAATTATTCATATATTTCAATATGAATATTAAGTGCAATGATGCCATTGGAACATTTCAAAATAATAAAAATTTACTCTATAATGCTAAAAGCAATAGAAAATATTTGGAAGAAATAAAAACTAATTAGATTAAAATGTACTTTTAATTTGTTGAGCGTACTTTTTTTGTGTAACTCACGAAAGCCAATGTACGTTATTTTTCTGTAAAAAAGGTGGCAACCCTAACAGTAGTCTATAGCTGTAATATGTTGTCATTTCATTTTCTACCAAATTGTGTACAATCATTAAGAGAATCGGTTCTGTAACCGCTTTGGAACTTATATTGAACCTAAAAAATAAAAGTTATTAAATCGGTTCTATAACCATTTTGGAACTTATATAGTACCTAAAAAATAAAAGTTATAGAGCTACATATATAGGGACCGCAACTTATACTTATATAGTCTGATATTTAGGTTCTTTATAACGGTTATTCAGAACAAAGGTTCTTCATAACTCTTTCAGTCAGAACCTTTATATAACAGTTTGAAACAGTTATTTTCGGAACCTTTTCAAGCCCTGATTTCAACTCATTTCAGAGTAATTGCTGATTTGGACGCTGTGCATGAGCAGAGGCCGCTACATTCAGTCCTCAAATTATGGGTCGGTAACACAGTTTGGGTGGCGACTGGCACATTCATAAGGTGATAGGTTTATCCTATACCTCGTCTGTGATAGAGATAGTGTAGGCGGTGAATTCCACTTACGCCCAAATCGCCCGAAACGCCCGTTTCGTTAACATTCCAAAAATAATGAAAATCTCTTGAAACCTGGAAGAGAAATCTGTGAAAGAGCCATCATCGGAAAATACAGGTTTTTAATTATAAATTACGACTCGAAAACAGGAACATATAAGTACTTTACAGTATACATTTTATTACAAAAACGGGATAATCCTACGCTCGTGGGCGCGTGCGATTTGGACGTATTAGGAATTCGCCCAGGATAGGCCATCCGTACTTTTTCTCGAGTCTTTTACAACTCCCAGCTAGATGACGCAGCTGTCTTCGTAAAGTCCCACTGTCCTACATCACTAATAAATATCCGTCACTAACGAGTGCTAATATTTGCGGCATAGTAGCTTGACATACCAAGGACTCGGAGGTTTTACCAGTTCTTCCGTATCGCTCGCATTAAATTTCAAAAGCTAATTGCAGGCGCAATTATCCCGAATTACGGGTATTATGACGATTACTAGGCGATATTAATTCTAATATTGTTCTAATACTTTCTGTCATAGGTATGGCCCTTTTTCTTCAAACTCACAACCGTTACCATTGGATCTATTGACAAGGATTTCGAATAGTTTGGTAACCCTTAGAGAGGTGTTCAACCGTGTGGTCCCAGGTGAAGGGAACGAGCCTCCGAAGCGGCGGCACGGCAAGGTGCGACCGGACCTCGATGACACTGTAAACACTCGACTGGTGTTTCCAGCAATTACCAGGTAAACCGCACGGGGTGTTGTTTGCCGCGGGCGAAATGTGTTACAACAACAGAAGCGGCGCGCAAGTTGCGCGCGAGCGGAGAGGGCCGACGGTACAGGAGCCCACTCGAGTTACGCGGCAAGAAAGGATTCTCAAGGGCATGAGCTTGCAGATTTCTTCCGTTCGACGAACGCACCGGGGCCAATCTTTTCGGCGGTCTGCCCTTTGATCCCCGCCGACCGTGTTTGTTCTAACTCCAGGGAGCATAACTTCGAAAATTTCCAGCTAATGGAACGTCGATCGGCTTATGATTGGTCCTCCCGGCTACTGTCGTTCACAGCGGGATCTTTGGTGAACTGAGTGGTGTTAGTACTCGTCTTAGGGCCCCAATTACGAATCTTCAATACCTGTATTAATAAGCTGGCGCTTACTCCGACCAAATATGAATGTGGAATTTATAGAATCAAAGCTTATACCTTATGTAACGATTTGAATCGAAATATAACATGACATTGATGTCCGATTCAAGCACAAAAGCTTTAGCTCAGCGATACATCCGTCAGCTGTTACGAGCTTCCGAACAATAAGCACGCGCGCGGAGGTACGAATAAGATTGAAAAGAATTGCGTAGGCTCGCACGGCGCGACACCCTCGCGGTCGCTTCGAAGAATTCTTTGGAGGGCCCTTTGGGACCGGGAGGGAGATTCGTCGGGTGTTTCGCGAACGGAAAAAATGTTTTCGACCACACGCAATATTGTGGCCGTGTTTGCTGAGGAAACAGACGACACGGTGGTCGAAATACAAGTCGCGCGTGTTGCGAATCGGAATTACGCCTGTTCAGGGCCTGGCTATTCGCATCGTTGTCCAGACGAATCGGAGATGTAGGTACCTACAATGGTGTCTGGTTCTCGTTGATAATGCGCCCCCCTCTTTACACCACGGTTAACAATGCTTCCCCGCGATTGAACGATCGTCTTGAATTTCAAGTGAAACGACTTGAAGACTTATGCCGCGCCTGATTCCAAACGAATTATCCTTTATATCCGATCACTTTCTTCTGTAAGACGCTAGGAATATCATGAAGAATCTCCATAGCATTGGAACACCTCCAGCGATATTAATATTAACTCTGCATACCTGGTGAGATAATTCTTTTAATGTAAAACAGGAGCAGAGATGCGATCGCGCCATAAATTGTAACTCAATAAATTATTTTGTGCGTGTAGAGAAGATTCCACTCTTCGCCTCGAAGTAAGGAAGAGCCTAACAAACTTTGAGCGAGATTTGATAATTATTTACAATTTATGCCTGGGAAGCAGTCAACTGGGGTGACTTCAGTTCTTCCGTGGAATCATCCCTCAGCTACGAAATTCTTCTGCATTACCACCGGCGTCTGTGAAATCCCTCAGAAAAGCCAGAGCAAAGGAGTCGCGGTGACAGAACCGGTATCATCGCGTACACCTCCTGGCGTTCTCCTAATCGTTTCCCGTGCCGCGCAAGAAGGTCCTTGTAATAACATCGTCCGTCGAGATCACGAAAGCAGTGCTCCCGTAAATAAACAAAGAGACTGCACGGTTGACTTAAAATAGTTTGTCCGGTTCCGAGGCGTGGCCAGGCATTCGCTCGGACAATATTATTTTATGGTGACCAATGGCCACTGGTCCCCCGAAATACGCGTTTCAAATGTTCCCTCAGATCTCACCGATAGACGCAGAACGTAAATGTAAATCGGTCTCTACTAACGGACAGCGATAAAGAGCGACGATTAACGGAGTCTCCTCGCTGTACTATTGCCAAATCCACGTGGGTGGCTAAGGATTGTGAAAATTTGAAAGAAAATCGATGTTTGTAATTCCCATAAAGCTCGCGTTTCCACTCGTTATAATTATATAGGTATCTACTTTTTATCGTGGCTAATTGGCTTTCAGGAATTCATTGGAATTCATTAATCTCGATTCCTTTCTTTTCCAAGAACTTCAGGCGATCTGCTGGAGGTAGATCGAGCGGATGAACGTAACGGTCCAATGTCACACTCTTACTAAAAGGGTAAACCTGTTAATCGGGACGTTTAATTAAATTTCGATGTCGCCCCTTATCACAATGGGGTCTAATCAGAATTTACTAGAATCCCGATGATAGTGCCCACGTCGACTTTCACTGCTATCGCTTTTCACTCGTGGGCTCGGCGAGAAGAGTGAAAAGATATATATCCGGTGACTCGAAAACTCTAACGCCTAACAAATACATTTGTCCCATAAATCTAATGCCCAGCGATTTCATTACTGTCAAATAAAAATCATCAAAATTCAAGTCCCCGAAAAGTCTTGATTTCAAGGATCTCAAATACCTATGATATATGATCTTCAAATGCGAACACGTAGAACTGGTAACCTTCTGGTCGCTTTTCCTTCCACCTCGACGACGTAAAAAAATCTTGGAACATTGCGCCATTTAATTCCACGCGATCGGGGGCCCACGGGTCTCTGCGGTATCACTTGCACGGATACTGACAACGTGTACGCGGCGCGGCGACATCGTAAAACGAGGAACGGCTTCGTCATGCCAGTCGATCTAACGAAGGTGAAATAAAATCGGCGCAACGTGGCGTAATCGGTATCGATGCCTCCAATTTGTCCCTTCGGGGTCCGCTCGCGTAGCTACAGATAAGCGGCACATAAATTCGCGGAGACGTATCATTTAGGAGCGCTGCTATCGCCGTTCCCTCCTCTTGTTTCTGATACCGGGACTCAAATTTTACGGTGCGTAAATTAAACGCCGAGATTTTACGCGGCTATCGCAGGGAGTTCGAGCGTCGCCCCTTTGTTGTTACAGCGTGGTTCCCCCTTTCTTCGAGGAAAGCTTCGTTTCTCCGGTGCTCCGTGCTGTTCGGTGTTTGGAGTACGATCTTCCGTCAATTAAAAGTCACGGGCGCTAAAACCGACGGCCGCGACGGGAATGTGAAACATTCACCTGTCTCCTCGGAGGCTACATCCTCGGCGACCCCTCGTGGGGACAGCATTACGTATGCGTCCTTTCGAGAACGATGCCTGATCTCGGTTGTTATCGGGACGAACACGGGAGGATCTCGCTGCCGTGATCCGGCCGATCAGATCGGTCAGATCCGTGCCACCGATGACGTCCTGTCGTCGGCTTTAAATTAAACCAAATAAACGAGCTACCTGAATAGAGATAACGGCTACCGATAGCCGTCGAGCCGCCAATAGGCAGCGACTACGCTGCAAGATATTAGGTACATCATTATGAAGAATCCGCTAATACCTATAGAGGAGAGCGGGGAGAAAAGTAACATTTTTTACATTTGGCCTAGCCTACAATTACCTTTTATAGATATAAAAATGACAATCATGCCTTAAGATAATATGTCTCTTGGTTTATCATTTGAGCCCAGATTCAGCTTTACGAGATACGTAGTCAAAGAGTTATGGCAGTTTTCTGCAGTGACTCTCATTGTTACGTTTATCCCGCAGGGGTAGGACTGGGTAGGACGAAAGTAACAATAATTATTTTGAGGAGAATTAAGTAAAAGCACTTCTTCCAACCCAAAATAGGATGTTTTATTATAAAAAACGATAGAAAGAAACATTTAAATATACATATTTTAAGTAATGATAAAAACAAATACATTTTAATTAACGAAAGGTAGAAATCATAACCAGCTTC
Source organism: Andrena dorsata (assembly GCA_929108735.1). Lineage (NCBI taxonomy): Eukaryota > Metazoa > Arthropoda > Insecta > Hymenoptera > Andrenidae > Andrena > Andrena dorsata. The sequence continues at coordinate 74,410,587 of OV815488.1, read as the reverse complement.
GAACATTTCTTTGGTATTGTGTATTTAGCTGAATGATGGGTATTAAATTTGACCTACTCTGAATTAAAATTGTGTAGTCTTCGTGGGACTAACCCTTAAAATCTAGACATTGGATCCAGTTCTCTCTCAAACAGCTTTCACTGAAAGGGTCAAAACAAACTTGACATAGACAATCATTATCATCTGGAGAATTCCTATCCTGTATGCTACTTTGCTCCCCTAAGTAATATGTTACCTTCGCCCTCATAGTGACGTGTTACTTTTGTCCTCAGTTATGTTTTTCAGAATAGAACTGTCATAACACACAAACTATACGAGACTTGTTGATATCAAATACAGGAACTTGACAGTTTAACTATGACTATTAACAAAAAAAAAACAACAGAATAGTAGACACTTACCAGAATGATTTAAATAACAATATTAGCTTGCCTGCAGTATACGATTCGTGTTACTGCTCAGCGTCACTTAGTACAATAAAACAGCCACTATACACATGTAACTGTGTAAAGCAAACTTTTTAGAAATGTTTGTGGAATGGGGAAGGGGGCGTGTTACTTTCATGACGCCGTTACATTTGTCCCCGCTCTCCCCTACGACGGAAACAGATTTTTATGCCACAGCTAGTGACAGAATCAAGTTCGATGTGTAATTACTGACGAACATCGATGTATGCAGTGACTAAGTTTCACTTAATTTGTAATGCTAATAAACGTATCATGCAAGAAGTTTTATTAATCTTCCCTTCCACTCTTCCTCCTTTATCACAATCCCCACAAATCCGTATCATTACTGCCAAAACATCAGCCACCATTTTCACTATGTCCTTCCCGTCGCTCCCAATCTCCCATCAAACAGTATCACTCCTTCCTAAAACTTAATCTCATCGATCATCCACGAGCGGGCTCGCCGATCCGGTGCCTACCGTTTCACAGCAGCGTGAAAAAGATCTTAAGCCCCCTCTGGGCCGCTGGGCCCAGGGTACCGCGCTCATGAAGCGTTCACTTTTCGAGCCCGGTTCCTGGTAGCACGGTTTAGTAGCCTTATTTGTGTTCTCAGCCGTGTCCGTTGTGTGTTCTTCGGCATCAAAAACGGTCGGATGCGCCTCTTAAACGCGACGCTCGCCCCGGGGCCGGCCGCGTCCGACTCGCAACGGTTTTAAACGGATTAGACGGAATCTACGGGCCCGATCAAATTTCGTCAAACGAGTAGGTGTACCGGCACGGATCATCCGCGGTAGAGAGGAGGGGCAACAAAAGATCGCGTCGATCCGGTGGATTCGCTTGTTTGCGCGCCGCCGCGGCCGTCCGACACCTGAAATACAGTTTCGCCCACGAAACGGGACTGGGAATGGACGCGTCGTACGATCGAGCCACGTCGATGCATTAAACATGAAACATTGTGCCCGACGGTGTAAAAATCTTCGTTTATCGGCTTACTAGGTGTACGGCCAGGTATCTGATTACGCTCCCCTCGGTGCGCGCCCCGACTTTACGCCTCCATCAGATGATGGTGCAGTACCGGCAGGTGCTTACGAGCGAGAAGCTTTCACCGATTATTGCTTATTCGGCTTGCGTAGGCGAGGCTCGGCAGGTTTGCAGCAAGGTGCTCGCCTTTGTTTTTTTTTTACGGACGAGCGAGGATTACTTGTTACACTTAGTGTACTCGGCTTGTAGTACCGGGGGCTTAAGGGACCACGGTATTACGTTTAGAATAATTGCGGTGTAATTGAATTTGTTATACGCCGTAATACGTAATTGGGATACGTGAATTGCTATTTGATATACCGAGATTACTTTGGTATGCAAGGAATAGTTGGAATATTCGTTTGTGATTTGTGGATCGAGAGGCTGCTTGATGGTATGTGGAAGGTATTCGAGCCGCGATTCTCCGGCCGTGACGAATCGTACACAACTAACTGTTAACGCTGCTAATATTACCACTGACGGGGACGTTTACGCTGGTCAACGGCAGTGTCAGTATAAGAGGCCCTCCATCAAGTTAAAGTGAAGGAACGCCGGTGTGCGGAGCCTCATCTTCCCTCTGTCGATCTCAACGAGACGAGCTACGTTCCTCGGCGTCTCCACGTGACAGATTTCACGCGCATGTCTCCAATAAATGCATCTGTACACACGCCTGCCTTCGTATCGCTGGTCTCGTGGACGTGGAGGAGACCACGTGGCAAACGGGCTGACAGAGCCATGAAACGAAAGCGTGCTCGGCTCGACTCGGAATTGGGACGAGCCGCCGTTCAATTCGAGGGAAGAAAGTCAAGCGGCCTCTAAGCTCCTCGTGCCTCGCGGTCGTGGGAGGGTTTAATGGGAGATCTTCTATTCGGAATCTTGGTGACAAGCTTCGCGTTGTCATTGCTACCCAGTAACTATTAAATGACTCGACAACAGAAGCTTTTCATTAGTACTCCTTTCACGGCCAGGTTGCATCCTCGATGATGTACCTACTAGCCGAGAAGGGGGAAAGGGTTTTGTAGCGACGGCCACCGTGCTGGCATTATGTAAACTTACGTGGATGCACGCTCGACTTGGTAGCTTCATGGGAGTTCGAAATTGGTAGCCGATCCCACGGCTCATCTTCGCACCTTTGTGCCTGACCGAGGGATACACCCGTGAAAATACACTTTGTCAAAGCTACACGGCACCTTTCAGGGGGCCGACGGCCGGGGAATCTGTTACCATCCGATGCGTTGCGGGCCAACGCGCGCCATTAATTATCGGAACAAACAGAAACGGGGGAATTATACATACACGCCCTGCACCGAGTATCTTATCGTACATCTGACGCGAGATACGATTTAATGCCACGAGAGTGTTAATATATGCCCTTTTGTTGGCCACAGAGATCTGTAGATAATGTAAGTCGAGCACTCGTGCGCCAGACACGGCCGCCTGCTATGGTGGCTTGTGTTGATCGATGATGCCATCGATGCAATCACGTTTTATAGCGTTGTGTTAACGAGTTTTCTTATTAAGCGGCATTAGATTCGCGAATTGTGTAATGGACTTGTTTGTAGGTGAAAAAGAGGAATTGGAATTGTTTGTAGGTGAAAAAGGGGGCCTCGGGCGACGGGACTCGGACCCAAGATCTACGGATCCTCTGCGTACTGGCCAGCTGCGTTACCAATTCTCCCAACGTCGATTCTCCGATGTTACCGTCAAGGACCCAGTTCCTGATCAGAACCCAATTCTTAATCAGTGTAGTATATAAATAGATACCAAATAATAAGTTTATTACGATACAAATTTATTCCAAAAATTTACTAAATAATTATGAAGTATTTTTAAATTTACACGCAAACATTTCATGGCTCATAGTAAAATGTTTTGGGTGATCAGGAACTGCTCCCTTTGCATCTTAAGGGGTAACACCACTCTAGGATTTTCAAAAAGTCGATGTGTTTTTTTTTTGTTTAAACGATACTTTAGGGTCATAAAACAATATGCCATTTGATTTATAGTTGAAAACAAATATTAAAAGGTTCAATTATCGATTTTGCCGCAGCGCCTCAGAGCGCGCGCTGAGTGTTCATAAAACTTTAAACGCGTTTTTCTCGGAACCAGTTTTTTCAAACTGGGAGGACGGATTTCTCTGAGACTATTGCATGGATCGATTTGAAATTTTTACAGTAGCTTCACAACAATATTCTCTTTGGAAGTACGTAGCCGTTTTTTGATTGAATGTAAACTCTTCTTTTTATAAACAGTTTAATGCTCATTTTTAGGGCAAAAAATCGATTCATTCCTTAAAAAGTGCACCATTTTCACAAAAACGTATTAAAAAAAAAACCCTACGTACTTCCAAAGCCAATTGTATATAGATTATAATTTTTTTTTAGTTTTTGGTCCAGGAATCAAACATGCCGAGAAATCCGTCCTCCCGTGGCGGTGTTTTCAAAAAAGCTGTTTTCGACGACGGGCTCTGTCGCCGCCATTTTGTATGAAAATGGCAATAAAAAAATTGTTTCTCGTACTTCAATATGTGTTAAATAAACCCTCTGAACAGAAATTCTATTCCGTTTGTCATACTCCCAAAATAAATTGTCAAATTTGGGTCTCTTTTTCTGCCTCTAGAGTGGTGTTACCCCTTAAGTGATCAGGACCTGGGTCCTTGACAGTAGGTACCCTTTTCCGAACTTTAGAAATACCGAAACAAACAGGGCGCCACCTTCTATGTGCCAATCGCACCATAGGTCATTCCTAAACGCCAAATGCCTATATGTTATAGTGTAATAGATAATTATGTACCTTATTACCGATGACTAGTAAGAGAAAAACAAAAGGTCTACGCACATAGACCAGTTCGGTGGTAAAAAATATGATTCCCTGGAGCAGTTCACACTTGTCCGTGTTTACTGACACTGAAACTGCACTGAACCGTCACGAAATTGATATGTGCAGACTTTAATCGAGTCATCCTGTTCTTACAAAGCTTAATAATAGAGATCCCTCAATTTCCAAAATACACATATAGAATAGATTCAGTAGAATAGAAGTTAGCGACTGATTTATCAAAGATGCCCGCTACAATTGCGCCAACGCGAGAGTTGAACATCCCCCGTGCGGCGATTGGTCTGGCGGGACGCTCACGCTCACGTTCCTCGTATTCGAGTCATCGCCGGAACGATCCGCAGGAAATGATCTCCCTGGCGCAGACCTCGCCGAAGAAGGCTATCGGGCATCTCGGTGCACGAAACACGGCCCCGATCTCTCATCCTAGGGGATACAGATGAGTAGGCGCGATGGATACACTGCGCAGAACACGGCCGACACGCTAAACGCCCGCCCCAGGACTCGTGTAAACAATTATTCATCCGGTGGATCCGATTTGCTCCATTTCTCAATTAGCCCGGTGCCGCGATCGTGGCTTGAGTCACTGTTCCCGGTGCCAGCCGCTTCCGGCCCGTGGAACCAGGAAGAGGCGTCTCGATCCACGCTTTTATTTTCGTGGCAACGTTTAGCGTGTCCGTTTCCGTGCGGCGTTTGCGGTCGGCCCGTTTATATACCGAAGGGACGGGGACGGTAACCCCTTCGCTGCGGCAGTAAAAAGTCAGCGACGTCTGTCGCGGCGGAGAGTCGTTTTCTTTCGGGCGAAGAAATGGGAAAGCTTGACGACGAGCCCCGCGACGTTGTGGTTTTCAATCCCTTGCGGTGCTGGGACGAACTCGACATTGTAGGTAGGTATGCTTTGGTTGAGCTGATGCTGGACCGAGTCCGGGGACCGACGTTCGATTTTACGAATAGTATATGCTCCGCATAGCGATCTCTGTTCGTCATTTGCTTGTTGCGTAATATTTACAAAGCGAGGTTAAATGGGAGAAGTCTACTGTTGGCAAGCCATCTATTCCGCCACTCGTTGGCTGACGAAGAAGAAGCAGTCACGCTACTAGGAACACCGTGGCCGTCAGCGGCGAGCTGAAAACCGGCCTCGGCTTAGACTTTTCAGAGTCGGAAATTTTTCTCACGACACCGCCGGCTCGGGGGCTGGGGCGTTCCCCATTCGGCGCGGTGGTTTCCGTCGTATTTACTTTCGAGGCACGGGCATAAATTAGTAGTACGTGGCACGCGTGTAACGAATACCCCAGTCCCCTGATTGGGGAGATTAGAAGGATTATAGAGCTCTCGGTTGGCCGCGGTCTCGCTCGATTTTCTCGCTCGTTCGATTGCATCCTGTAATCGTTGCTGGAGCAAGGAACGCCGGCAAACGAGCACAGGCCGTGCGTCTTCCGCTGGCTGACAGGCCGGCCACTCGAAAAGTCGGTTTCCTTTTTCCACGGCCGCGCGTCGTCGTAGCGGCCGATGAGGATCTTAAATGTTAATACCGCGGCGCGCGAGCACGGATACATCGGTGGTGTGTTTGCCCGTCGCTGCAGATCCGCCGATAAATAACGCTTTTCAATGCGTTATTCGTGCCACGCACCGGCTATCGCATTCACGTGTCCCGCCGATCTACGAGCTTCCCTACGACGCCACGCGGATGTTACACGCGATCGTCACCTGTCCGGCCATTCGTCGCCCCTGACATCTGGACAAGCGCATCGGCGCACTTTATTGCTTCTCGTCTAGCTCTACGCTCTCACTTTCCGTAAAAATAGCGAGCCGTTCGCGCGACGTGGGTCGATTCAATCTACTCCGTCAATGACTCCCCTACGTCAATTAATTATTAAACGGACAGTAGGTGGATAATAGAGGGAGCTTTGTCCCCTCGTTTCCGTGACTTGCGTTATCCGCCTTCGCGATCCCGACGAATACCTATTTCAAGCGCGAAGAACTCGCTCGTAGGTTACGTTTTGTTTGGCCGTTCCGGATCACCGTACCGCGTGGAATCGTGGAATATTTTATGACGAACGATACTCGTTCCCCGTCTGCTCGTTTCCAGAGCCGCGCGTCGCGAGCCGACGTCCACTCGATGAACACATACTTCTCGGCGATATTTCCGCGGCGCTGGTCGTAATAAGAGGTGGGAAGTTGCAACAGTTTCGCTGGACGTAAAGTGTCGGTATTCCTGCGTCGTAAAGTTCTCTCGTTATCCTGGCCAGCATCCTGACGCAACGTCCGTGCCCTCGTGGATACGCGCGGATCGAGGACCTCGGCTCCTCGATTTTCCATTCAACGCGGCCCGCGAGTCCTCGTCCACCCTAGAATTATGCGTAACGTGTCTCAAGTCTGCGGGCATCCTCGCCGCATCGACTTACGCTCTTTTACGCGCTTTTTATTGGCACGAGCGATGCTGAAATTAGATGCACGTGTCTCTACCCTAGCGCGGTTTCGTACCCGATGATAAGATCTCCGATTCCGTCCAGCCCGATGTGACAGCTACTCGATGACTGATAATCTGGAGTTAATGACTTTATAAGCTCCTCCGTGAGTGCTTCTTTGCGCAAGAAAGTAGATGAAATCATCTTACGGGAGAAGGATCATAATTGTGGTTTAAGCAGCTTGAGAAAATAAAATACAGTCGCCGCAAATGTAACTTAATTTACTGTGCTATTCATTTCGCGAGAATCGCGCAATAGCTTTAACCCTAACCCCAAACCACCCTTCGCAACAGAGTTCCTTCCGCGTGCAATTACATTCTTGCTTCAATTTCCGCCTCGACCGCAACCCCATCATCTCGCGCAACACAATCATCGACATATTATTTATGCCAGCTCGAGGGACATAAACGCGAGGCGTGCGAAACTGTCAGCGAAGTTTAAACGCCGAGAGATCCTTTACGCTTACTATCCCATTAGAAGGCTCTAACTATAAAATCGCCTATTCACTGTGAAAGGAATCGCGGACGTGGGCACCCTTTTAAAGCCTCCACCGAAAGCGAGCGAGAAGAAGACATTTCTTTCTGATTGGCCTTCGTAACTCACATTATGCGAGGCGCAGGAGGCCCCGACCTCGTCTCCGGCCGAGCAGAGGAGGCGAGAGGAAGCCGCCCCGGCACGATACAGATTTTTATGGGCAGCGTAAATCTCGCGACCGACAGAAGCAGCGACCAGAAATCGTGAAAGGCGCGGCCAATTCCCTAATGATTCTGATTTATTGCCAATGGTTTGTTCCGGTAAGTCATTATCCGCGCGAGCACATACACAGCGGTCCGGAGACCTCACGCAGGGTGCGCGCAGATTGTGTCGAGGGCCACCGATACAATCCTTGTCCTTTAACGCGTCAAACGATCGTATTTCATGGCGGTCTTACGTCCCTTCTTGGATCCTCTACCGTTCTCGTTCGCGGATTTCAGTTCGAGGAAAATAGTTCTTGTGATTACTAATAACCGCCCGAAGGATCGCGAAGCTTCTCAAACGTGTGAAATTCTTCCAATTATCCGGAGCTCGCTTACACAATTCTAATGCTCCGTTTCCAATCCCTCTATCTGAACATTCTATTACCTGAAGCATCGAAGAACATCCTCCTCATCGATGGAACCAATAGAAATAATCTAGAAACAGATTTGAGTGTCGCATTATCAAAAGATTCTATTACTCGAATAGTCGTGTCTCCACATTCACCCACATAATGGTAGTCCCACCACGCGGTGTGTTTTGTAACAAGTTCCATCGGATTTTCTAATCAAACGCCAACACGCATTACGCTTATCTAAACGAGGAGAGGAAGGCGAGAGCTGTAACGAGCGTTCGGGAACAGTTAGATCCTGTGGTTCAATAAAGCCGGTGACAAATTGTCGCGTGTGTCGGAACAAATTTTTCCCAAGAGAAAGCAGCCTGACTAGCGTCCACTCGTGTCCAGCAAACAGGCGCGATTATTTCCACCGAGACACGGTCGGAATAAACATTCTGTTACTGTTTACTTTCTACGGTAAATTACACAACGACCTTCCCCCTCCCTCTCTGTACTCCTACGCCTTCGGTCGCGCTTCGCTACTGTTACATAAATCCATAGACGATCGTCGAGCTCGCTCCCCCCGGACCGGAACTTGTGGCGGAAGACGCGCGAAAGGGTTAGGCTCGCGCTGTAAATTCGAAACCGAAAACACGCCCGTGGCGCGGCGGTAGTCCCACGGGGAAAGAAGGAAAGGAGGGTCCAGGTATCAAGCTGACGACAACGCGTCGGCGATGCTATCTGAAAGGCTCGGGCGTAAATTCTCGAAGTGGGGCCCGATGATAGTATCCAGGGGGTTGCTCTAACGCCGTGGAAGATCTGCATTAGCAGATGGCTCGGCTAATAATCTGTCACCGGGACTGCTAACGTGCCATTAAGTGGGCGTCCATGCCCCGCGAGAGGATTTTCTACGTGACACTGCTACCCGAGCCCCGTCGAAACGCCACCCGCCCTGCCGCGCGCGTAAATCCGCCGCGACGGAACCGTCCTGGCCCATTCGTAATCAACGTACATCAGCGGACTAATTAATAATTACGCCGTCGCGCGGTTGATAGTCGGTTTTATTACGCGACTCGGCGACTGGTAATCGTACGATATATACGATCGAAATAAAATTACACTTGTGTAATGAAAAGAGGGCCTCGGTAAGTTACGAGCGGCTGTGCTCCTAGTTGCTGGCCGCAATTTACTGTAAATGAAACGAAACAGCGATACTTGCGGTTAAAGATGATTATAAATGTAATGAAAGGTGTGTGTTACCTCGTATCGCGGGGCAATTACTGGCTTAGCTCTAAGAGAAAATGGCGCAGTGAGTGTTTAAACGTGTGGTAAATGTTTAAACTGTGTTTCCGAGATTACTCTTTTGGAATGTTGAAAATTTATTTTGACGGAATTAGATATGTATATGTAGGTATAATTATTTTAGTGGTAATAATTTCAGTTGGAATTTTGAGAAACTTGTCTGAAAACACCGCGGGCAACGTTCACCATGGGTAACCTCGTGGCGTACGAGGAATTCGCGCTCCATAGCGGACGATACTTCACTCGGAACAGCAAAACGGAATTCGTCGTCACAGACAGACGGAAGAGCGCATAATGTCCCGTCTACATTGCCGTGTTCTATTTTCACCCAACATGTTCTAGATGCTCGACTATTGAATCCGACAGGCGAAACGACTTTGCACATTGCCTCGTGGCAGACGCGCAGACCGCCAGAAGATACGAGGCGAAGAAATGATGTTGCTTACGATGTAAAACGGCAACATATACCAGAGTGTTTACCACGGCAAAAACACTCGTGGCTGCTGATTTATTTTAAAAATCTCAACAGTAGGTACTACACATATAAAAATCTCGATATTATATCTCAACACTGTTAAACGTACCAACACTTATACCTATACCACTTTGAAAATCTAACCCAAGCTTCCCGAGTAATAACATTAATTTATAACCAGAGGATATTCCTAATATCATCAATCAAAAGCCCTAAATTTCCATTAAATGGTTTAAAATTTGCACATCGTTGCCTACTTCGGAAATGCGAATTCGTGTCTCTGCACGCGTCGAGCTTGACCAACGACGAACGTGGAGCCAATAGCCTAATCGCTAAGGGGCTTGCATCAGCACGAAATGTCAATGTCTAGCGGCAGAAAGGGCGCAGGGAGGAAACTTTTCCCTCAGTGATTCGGGGCAACGTGACGTTCAGGTCGCCCCTGGCGCCGTGGGCTGTTTAATTTTAGGGCATTACGCGTGCAGGCGGCTGCCTGGCCGAAGCTAAAGGGTTCCCTGGCTCGGTATTTGCCGAGATATTATCGCGAAAAGGGAAAGGGGAGAAGCCCTGGGTAACGAGGAGGGCGTGCCTCTTCTTCGGAGCTGGGGCTCTAGGATGCCCCCCGACACCGTTTCGCGAATTAGCCTCGTCCCCCATCATCGTTTCCATCGGCAACCGAAGAAATCGTCGTGACTCGAGGCTTTTGCAATAAGTTCCACCAACAACGCACCCCATCCTCTCTGCAATCGTACATAAAAACCGATTCTCGCCTCGGCGAAACTCCCCACGCTTATAATTTCGAAAATTGGCATTCGATTTTCATCACTTAATTTTCCTTTTCAACAAGAGAATCAGAGGATCCAGTAAGGTTACATTAAACGTGAAACAAGAAACTTGATTGGAATGAATGATGGTATCATTGATCAATAGTGGCTTGTGAAAGAAAAGTTCTAATTGAAAATTGTAAATAATTTTCATAATATCTTACTGTAGTAGAATTCCCGGAATTGTTAAGTTGAAAGGAGTAGCAGAGCCACGCACGATTGAACTAAAGATTCTTTCGCACAAGCCTTAGAAGCTCCCGTTTTTTTCTTCCATCAGCGGATAAAATCGCATACTACGATTATGATATTTGCATACATTTCTTTCTTGCTGGGAGCGATCAACATTCGCGATGTAAACGAAACCATCTATTCGAGGCGATCATCTCCGATTTTAATTTGCGGCTGGGCAGAAGTAGGAGGAGGCGCGATGCACCGTGTTTTGCAACGACCCCGACACGTTAATTTACACTGCGAGCTCGTACGCATATTTCTCAGATGCGATCGGCAATAATAATTAATAAAGTCCCCAGGCCGCTTGTATCGTCGTATATTAAGGGCGTTCCTTTAACCACCAGGGCACTTGAATTATTTGTCGCTTTTGCCGCGAATTACCTCCGAAGGCACGTGTACTGGCACACTGGGCGATCATACTACCTTCACTGGCGAACGATACAAAGTGATTTAAGAAAAACAGGTGGAAGAAATTACAAGCAGACAGGTAGGTAGGTACTTGAAACAAGTGGCGGGAAACGTCCAATAGATTAATAATATAGATTAATAAAGTTAAAATTTTTGGAATAATAGTTGAGTTTTTATAGGTGGGTACTATCGGTAACTAGAGGACTTATTTGTTGTCTCATTTGGGTAAAGTATTATATTAATATAACACTTATATTATATTATAGCCTACTCTATAATTCTGGACACCTTGAAGGTGTACAGATACTTCAACATACGTACAGAATTTCCCCAGCATTTCCATAGATCGATCTTTGACATCTACACGAGTACTTTCAGACAAACTGGCATGGATAATTACACATCGGGGAGAATATTAATGACAGCGTTATATTGAAAGTTTCGTGCGTTCAGTAGGGCGTGCACGTACGAGATATAAGTTTGATATCGCGTTCGCGTGCAGAATCACCAGATTATTATCGACTAACAGCGATTGAGGTGCGAAGCGTGCCGACGATTTCGTGTATCGAATTTATAATCGACCATTCGGTGCGCGCGAGGAGCTCGCGCCTTTCATTGCAAGAAAAATTCTCCGTTCAAGGCGATCAGTTTAAAGTGTCGATATCCTGCGCGCCTCGGAGCCGCGCGTTTTAAGTTTCCGACACCTAAGTACGCTTTATCCATCGAGACATTTCGCAGGAATCTCATCGATTAGGTGTAAATCAACTTTCGGGCCGCTCGACCGCGCCGCGCAAGATGCAAATGTGTTATGAATCGGCGCAGCAGCGTCAAGTTATCGTGTGCAAATGTAAAATGAGTTCAATAATTGCGTGGAACAATGGCGCCGTTTATTTATAAGCCGTATCGTTTCTCCTCGGCTGATTATCTTGCGACGTATATGCTCGCCGGTATGTTTACGTACACTTTCATCGGCATCGACCATGAGCGATCTGACTTTCAGATAGTTTATCGATCTGCACGCTTGTATCTTCGCTTATCGCGCCACTTGTAAACGGGAATGTTGCATTCTCATCGGGACATTGCTCGTCGGCGATACCTTGCACCGCGATCGTGGTCAATTTTTTTAGAGAAAGCTGCATGCGCGTACTTGGGGCATTCATAATGAAACGTCTCCGATGAAAATAGTAAAAGGGAGGAATTTGTAAATATTTCGACGGGGTTTTGGTTGGCACGTTACATTACGGGGAATCTGTAGAATCGTTATGGTAATGAAACGAAGAATCTTTCGGGGGGATTAAGTTACAAGTGAACACAACCAGTAGGACCATACTTTCTCTAGGAGAAAATGTACTTATGCAAATATTTTAGACACGCTCGAGAGAAATGCTAAATTAATCCAATCATAAATTCGAAATCCGACAAGTTGAATCAGAGCCAGCAGTAACGTTTATCCCGTATTAATATTTCTCCATGAAGATGCGAATACCGCGAAGGGGGCAAGATATGTAACAACATTGATCTAATAAGTTTCTGCCGTCGCGGATAGTATTTGATCATATGAAAAATCACAATCTGCCGCCATAAATCCAGCCAGATCAATTCTTAAGAGCATTATCCCCGAAGATTGAGCGGATCGACAGAACTACTTCAGCCGAAGGTCTAATCCTGATGTAAGTACCGGCTGAAACTGTCTCATTTCTCGCTTTATATCGGCGTTAAATTTGCGGCAAGATAACACGGCGGTTCTGCCTAGTTTCCGCAACTTAAGCTTCCCTCACGGGCCGCGAAAGAATTAAATTTACAGGTGGCGTAAATTCTAGGGTGGATTCAGCGTGCATTCTTGGAACAAGAGCCCGGATAATTGAAGCGGATGCAATCGGGAGAACTGAGGTGCCGAAACGGGTCTTAAACGAGTTCGAAAGATGAGATAAGGAACCCATAATACTTGGCAAGATGAATTGCATCGTGCGTGAAGGGTTAAGCCTCCGAGGTTCGTCATATTTTATGGCTCATTTTGTTACTCTTTACTGTCCCTCCCTTATATCGACATCCGTCGTCGTTAAATCTTAAATGCCCAAAGACTGACTTTGCCCCTCCAACATCCATTATTCGCGGAAAGTTTTATAAATCCTTGAGGATTATACTAAGCAGATACGTGCTTCTACTAAAATTTCAATAAAGAATGTAGAAGAATTGGTATTTCGGAAATATCTTAAAAACTGATTAATTTGTGGACCACTAAGATCCATTTCTTCAAGATTGCTTTTTATAAATCCTACTACCCAGCAAGTTGCTTCCACCAATCCTCATTCCGTACAAAACTAATAGGTATGCGCGCGGTGCGATACACACGTTTACTAAAAAATAAACCGAGCCACGAACGATTTCGCCCCAATCAGAAGGAATCTGGCAAATTCGCGTGACTGTGCGATAAAATTTTTTGCCGCTATTTTTAGAGCGGCGCTCTCTGCGGAGCGACCAGTATCTTCGCGGTCGGTGCATCGAACCCCACGATCGGTTCCAAGATTGAGATAAGCGGCTTGCGAAGAAATAAGTAGTTTAAGCCTGTTCGCGTGGCCGGAGATTGGTCTGACGTCGGTTGGCACCGAGAAGTGGGGATGTTTTATGCATGGACCCCGCGTTATGCATCATTCCAGGTGCATCTCGAACAGAACCCGTCGAACCCTGGTGTCCGTGCAAGGGACATCATTCGGCACGACCGACCAAGTGTGTTTTCGACGAGGAAACATCGCTCACTCTGGACAGAACTTACGAGCGGAAAGTAACGCTCGCCCCCGCGCCGCGATTGCCACGAGCAGGACACGCTAAACGGTGTAAATAATTCGCCCAAGTGATAGTTCCTACGACAAACGGATCCCTATCCAGTGTGAATTGCGAGCGAATGGAAAATCGGCGATAGTGTTGTGCGAGGGAATATAATTTCCGAGTTGATAAAACATCGACCATCTGATAAGTTTCAAATAAATACATATCGCCATATTATCGCGGTCTTGTGCTTAACACGTTCGCAGTTTGGACCTCCAAGTGCGTATGCACTCGCACATACAGTGGAACGATAAGCTTCTCGTGACAATAAACACACTGCCCCATTTTCCAAACACTACGCGTTATTCATTACATATTACTCAATTATGCTAATAGAATTCATTGTACATCGCTGTACGTGATCGTACACTGATGATAGTATACACCATGTGCGAGGGTCAGAACGTTTGATTCAACGCCACGCTGACCCGTATACAAATCAGGTGATGCGCGAATGAAAAGCGTTCCGACCGCTATACGAGTCAAAGTACCGTGAACGCGTTTTCGAAACGAATACCGCGGTATTTGTTATACTTTCAACAGTTTCGGAAGAGGTATTTAATAGAATAAACGCGAGACGGTAACTGATAACGCGTTATCGTGCCCAAAGGCCGACGGATCATCGACGACCGACTATGCTACTCGCATGCCTGTCACGGGCGAGCACGAATTCTCGTCGATATCGATGTTAAAAGCGTGTAAACACCTAATGGTAACAAGATTGTGTTGAGTAGCGGAGAATTGTATAAGCAGCTTTTCTGAAATATACGAAACCGTTTGATCGCGTGACCGCCGATACTCGAGTAAGTACATCGGGGATGTTGGATAGCGTGGCGTGCTGGTGGGGAGACGCTCGAGGGGGAGTGGGGGCGTGCGTTACGCAGGATTTAGGGTTCTACGTGGTGGTGAGGAGCCCACGATGCTCGCACCGTGGCGGAGAGGCAGCCGGCAGCACCAGCATACACGGTTCCGCCGCTGCGGAGAAGCTTCGCTGCTCTCGGTCGGAGCAGTCTGCGGCGATCTTCGGCCCTCACGGTGTCCCGTATGGCCATGCGTCGCTCCGACAATTTTGTCAACACTACGGCAAAACTGATCGTCGGCCCTGCGCGATATCTAACCGTCCACGGAGCACTCGAGGACATACCGAGGCCCACGATTCGAACGCATCGGAGAGATCACACCGGAGAACGGCGGCTAGTTGCCGCAATTCCCATCGTCGGTCGACGATCAAGAAACCTTTCTACCAGAATATCTGTCAGCTCTGACCTTCGCGGCGTTAAGAGGATAGGAAGGAACACACCTGACGGCGTCACCGAGAACCTCGCGTTGCTTTTATTATTCTCCGTTGTTAATGTTCGCTCGAGAAGCCTCGCCGACGAAAGAAGGCTTACCTCGCCCGGTACCTACGAATCCCGCCTAAAGCGACTCAGAAAGCACAGATTTACCATCGCTCCCGGCAGCAGCTCGGCCGATTCCCGCCTCGTGTCATCCGGGCAGTGCAGAAGCAGCGACATCGGTGATACCGCATCCAGCTTTATTAACCTCCAAATCCCCCGCGGTGCATTTCTATCGGCGCGCAGCGGTGTTGCTGACAGATCCCGTAAAGATCGCTGGCCAGCGCTACTCGAACGCACCGAATATACCGTACGCGTTCGCGTTTTCGCGACTGTTTATACCGTTGATCTTGTAGCCAGCGTCACACGCGTTGCGACTAGCGCACACGCACCCCGAACTTGCCACGGTTCGCACGCGGGAGGACCAACTCGTACGTGCGGTCCACCTATCGCTCCGCAACTCGACCATCGAGTCAGTGTTACTCTTGATTTCCGCGCGAGCGCCGGCCTCCGCTCAGCGGGGACGATACCAGCGTTCTGCATCGCTCGTTTTCGACGATCTAAAACCACTTTCGTGTCGCGCGATCGGGCCCGTCGATACGGCCATCGAGAAATCGAGCAGCCAGAGTTTTCTCGAAAATCGACGGTCGGCGCGATTGGGCGACCAGCTCCGCCATCGAAATTCTGCCGTCTCGACGCCCGAATCCAGTGAAAAGACTTACGAGGGAATGTTCAGTGTCAGAAGTTTACGGAGTCTCGTCGGACGATAGAAGCGGAGGCATCCAGCTCCGAGGTGAACCAGTGAATTTCGTGGCGCAGTTTCTCCGTCGGCGCGGCGATTGTGAATTGTTTTCGGTGACTGAGAATTTCGGATGATTTCTAGTTTCCGTGGAACTTGGGCGTAGTGACGTGCGGGCAAGTGCTCGGGCTGATGCCCGACTAAACGACATACACAGAAGGAGATAAACCGTTATCGAAGTATGTGCGTGCCGCGATCTGTATCGATTCGATAAACGTAACTCTTCCGTTATTTTCATGCCTCGGGAGGAGTGTCGAATTGTTCGCGAGTTCTTTTATGCTTTTCCACGGAGGTTTCCGTTATCAACGAACACGTGCCGGGCTCGGGACGATCGGGAATCTTGCCCAAGTATTTTTCCACGGGAAGAGGGGAAAGCGGGGGGCGCAAGTGAATCCGGCGTCTGTTTCGCATGGATTTTGCATTAGCACGGTGCGCTTCGTCGCGGGAGCCGCGTAACAAGAAAATCGTTTGGAATGGTTACGTGGACTGTCGGCGACGGTCATTGCACGTTACAACCGGCAAGAGGTGATTTCTCGCGAAGAAGGAAGTGAAAAGACCGCGGTGGCGCCAGGCTAAACTTCTTTCTTCCGATACAAGCTGCAACATCGTTACCGACATAATTATATCTCGAGTACCTTCAACAAAGGAGACATACCCGTTGCGCAACCACTGACAAATAATTATTCCAGCATTCAACACGAATACATACCCGATCGACATCGAAATCCTGTTAATCCTATATTACATCAATCGATGCGAAATATCTTGGGGAAAATGTTGGTCGGTAGATTTTGCGAACGGTGGTGATAGCTGTTTGGGATCTTCGGGGAACTTCGGCGAACGGATGAAAATATAAACGAAAAGCGATCGCAATCTGTCTGATCGATCATCCCCTCGCATCGTCCGCATGACTCGTCCGCTGGGACATACAAGACAATCGTTATTATCGTCAGCGGCTAGGTAGCGTGCCGAGATAACGCGCCTTGCGATCGAGAAACTGAGCCGGCCGGCGAGATCAGATCGCGATCGATCTCGAGAAACGAAAATTACAGGAGAATCCGCGAACGAGGGGGGAGAAGAGGGGGGCTGCCTTCTGCGGGGAATTCCATCGGCGCCGGAGGGCTGGCTTCCAGGCACAGGATCGGAAGGAAGTAACGTATAGTCCTCGTCGTTAGCGTCTCGGAACGTCATATATCTTGGCAGTAATGCGCACAAATTATGCGTCTCGCGCCTCCACGGAGCAACGGCCACTGAGAAGCGTGCAGCAGTTGCGCGTTTGCACTTACGGATAATCCACCGATTCCCTTTGCCTTTGCCTCCCTTGTTCTCCCATATTCTTTCCCCGCTTTGCCTCGGCCGCGTTTCCCTTTCTCGCGCGTTCGATCCCCCGTCTCCTTCCCTTCGTCGTTAAAGAAACGAGCCGCCCGCCCGTTCCGAGGATAAACCGCTTCTGGCGATCGTTTATTCGTGAAATTCGCTCGGTGGTCGTTCGACACCAACGCCTCTTCGCGGCACGAGATGCATTCCTCATCTACGTGACGCGTTCCCCGTCTTCATGCCGCGGGAATCGTCCTGCAGGCGAGCAAGGTGCACGCACGTGTGATCCCCGGTGTTTGTCCATTTTAACGTTCTCGTTCTTCGGGGAACGCTGTTCCGTGATCGTTGTTATTTGCCGAGTTTACACGACGGATTTCCGTGGACGTTCGAAACTGGACCATCAGTCTCCTCCATTTACTCGCGACGCGGACCGGGATGTTTACCAAGTGACACGGGGATTATCGACGGTTCGAATCGTACGCGCCCTCTCGGTAATTACTGTTCGACGGCGGGTCACTTGAAGATTCTCGGGGGAAAGTGAAGATGACTGATCGGAGTTTTTACAACGGCTGGAAGTTCGAAGCGTTGGTGCGCAGTTCGAAGACGATCTTCGGCGAAGCTGGTCGTGGATTTTGAACGGATATCGAAGCTGATACCGGCGACGCGAAAATCACGCGTGAAAAGGGCAAATTTGTTGGGATGCTTTCCATTGCGAATTGCAATTGGAAACGTGTCACGAAGCGGAACACACCTCTGGATACATCGTGGGACAGCGTTTCTGCCGAGAGTCCGAGGAATTCTTGCGACAGTGTCGCACAGCTGTCAGTGAAAATAGGAAGCATCGAGTACCGTTATTCGGTGTTCTACCGAGGGGTCCGTTTACCTAGACCTCGAAAGTGAACGGGCACGTGTCGAGAGTGCAATTGCTGGAGATTTCGAAGACCGAGAACGCCGAGCGTTCCAATTGACCCTGGGAGAAAAAAAGCTCTCGAGTACGTTCTGAATCCAACATTCGTTCGAGGGTCTTCCGGCTGGCCGCCATTATTATTTTTACACATTTCGACACGAGCTTGGGAGCGTGACCGAGTTGGGGTGAAACGAAGGATAAGCAAACGGTGGATGAATAGTGAAATAAATAGTTTAGTGGGCAATCGTTGGAAGCAGACATCTTTGAAGATTCTCGCAAGGAAGCTACGAACGACGTCCGTGCCTGGATTAAGGATAACGTCTGCGCCCTTTGGAAAAGGGACACCCTACGAATGGTATCTGTGGAGATTCGTGCCACGCTCGTTCTGGTGAGTGCTCGCAATTGCAACACAGTTTAACCGCGAATTATATAACATGACCAGAAATTAGGAAAATATATTCAACAGTTTCTGTCTGTGTCGCGTGAAATTCATTGCCTCGGGCTGAAACATAGAAACGGATCGCTATTTACATTCGAATGTTTAAAATTACATAAGACCGTAGATTCTTCTCGATTCTTTCTAACCTCAGTTTAGTTTTCATTAATCTTCTTATTTGAATATTAAACGAAGGAACGTAATTATTCTTTATAAAGAGCGACACGGAACGTATTGACAAATCTCACTTATTTACACGGTACGGAGTTTCTCTTTCTTTCAATACGTCTCTTTTTCTCCGTTCCGCGCATGCGTATTTGGCGAAAAATTCAAACAAGGAAATGAATTAGTAATTCGTTGAATTTAATAGTGGTTAACAATAATATATTTCTGTTAGTAATAATTATAGTTGTAGCTATCCAAATTTCTAACTTTTTCCTTTATCAAAAAGTAAATAATTATTGTATAATTGTTACCCTTTCATGTACAATTGTGATCTATCGTTTAATGTTCAAACATCGAAGATTTTTTAAATTTGAAACTCTTGTCGTAATCCAATGATATTTGCCGATTAATTGTGCGGATCACTGTATAAAACAAAGCGTTCGTTCGTATGCACAGACATGAAATGAAAATTCCGAACACGATACGAATACATGATGAACGCCCGTTCGTTGACTCTGTTCCCCGAGTTTCGGCGAACCGGTGTTCCGCATTGTTATATCGTTTCTCACATTAAAGCATTCTCCTTCACACCACGAATTTTGTAGCGCATTGAAATCTTAATGAACGATAGGTACCTACTAAACATCAGAATTTTTCGTTTAACAACTAGGTATTTTGTCGCAATCCCAGTGACTCAGCAGTTACAATTCCGGCTTGAATTATTAAAACGTTTAAGTGATTCTGTTCGGAATAAGAAATTCGTATCCGTGCTTTATTAAGGAATTTTTATCGCTAAAAACGAATACTGAGGAGAAAGATCCTAGAAAATTGTCTGGCTCGTCTCATGAAGAAGCATAATCGATGTTTCGCTCACGTAAGAGCTTCAAATTTCGACCCCATTCCATTTAACACTTCGATTCTATTTTATTCAAAATCGTGACCCCAAATTTAACCTTATTTTCCACGAAAACGAGTAGCAATGACTTGGCTTTCGTGGACAGCTCGCCGAGAGCTAGAATTCGATGTAGCCTATATCCTCCGTTACAAGAACAAGTTTCCAATTTCGGTCGGCTCCTCGCCAGATTATCGCCCAGGGATTCAAGATCGCGAGATCGTATCGCAATGGATTTCCCAATGAGGTTAGAATTTTCTACGATTATTTACCAAGGCAGAAGTGTCCTTTCACGAAGCACAAACACTCGCGCGATGCTTTGTTGATTAACCATTACTCCACTTACGATGCCGCCGCGTAGCGAAATTACCATGAATTAACATACGCGATAAGAGTGACGTTAGCAGTCTATAAGTACTTTAAATGTATCCAAAGGTATTCAATCGTAGCTGTTGCGAAACCGGCGGCGGGCACATAGTACGCACGAAACACGTTAGGACACTTTGATTTAAGTGAAAACCAAATTAGATGGGAAAACCACGTGAAAAATGGCCCCGCTCGAGTGGCTTTCAATGCCCCTTTTTAAATTCTCCATATTACACTGAAACTCGAACGCAAGATTTATCTACCCAGAGGCACACTCATCATCCACTAATCACAGAACATTCATCAAATCATTTTCGCCCATATTTCTCAAAATTGATCACTGACCTTGGCGATTACACGCACGAAACGCTACTGTAAACATTGAGTACTTCGACGCTAATTTTCTTCGCAAATTCGAACTCCTCTTCGTTATAGGAAACGTTCGTTCAAACATACCCCCAAAGAATTTACCAAAACACGGAGCACTATTTCCCCGATCCTCTGCCAGTGCGAACGACCGAACGAACCGCAGCGGTGTACATACAGTGGTCCCCGGTTTATCGAGAAAGATTCGGGACCGGGGATTCTCCATAAACCGGGGTAGGGGAAGTAGTTTGCGCCTAATAAACTGACCCTTGTCAGGACCCTCGCCCGAACCGTTCGACAAGGAGACTGAACGACGTAAACCGAGAGTGAGTGAAATAGCGCAACAGCGGAAGACCCTCGGTCGACGGCGAATTGAGAATCAGTATTGAATATGAAAATTTTCATATTACTGATTACACTTTGATGGGAGTACTACCGATGTTTATGTCGACGAAAATCAGTTCAAACACGAAGCAATTCGGTCCATTTTTTATTATGAAAACACGATTAGATTCCAGTTCCCCGGTTTAAGGGAAAAGCACGCTTCTGGTGATTAACTCACAATTATCTAAGTAATTTGCCAATCCTTGTAGTATCTGGAGCTTCGATTGGAAGATTGTCCGTCATATGTGTCTTTCCTTGGATATTGAATATGTAAATATGTAAAAAGGCAGATCTTAGTTCAAATAACAGAATATACACGATACTATTACAATAAGAAACAAAACAATTTCAACTCAAAGGAACTGATTACTGCCAAATCCAATAGGCACTACACATCCAGGCAATTTTTCCTGAAGACTGCATTTAAGCAATCTTCAGGATACACTTTACAATTTGGTGAAGTCGTTGATATTCTCCATTTAAATTCTCTCCTGCATTATTACATAGTGTGAAATGTAGTGGCATTCACTAAAAATGGACCGAATTTCTCCATATTTGAACTCATTTTCATTGGGAAATCCTAAAAAATCCATTGGTAATACTTTCATGAACTTTTATCAAAAACATGAACGTTTTATTTTTCTCTACTGAGTATTTTACCTAGCCCAGCGGTTTTATTGCTCTCGGCAGTCAACGGGCGGTCTACATGGGACCGGAGGCCCTCGCTCGTACCGAGGAAGCAAAACTGGGGTGGGTAGGTCTTTCCCAATGATCCGGGGAAAAATGCTTGTCAATAATCCGGGGACCACTGTACCTACCTACGCGTTCGGTGCACGTGCGACCGAACACTTTCGGTTAGAGCCCGCGCGCGCAAGCTTTTCGTCGATCATGATCATTCGTTAATATCGACGGGGGAAACAATAAATTCGCGTGCACGCCGAGCAAAGGGGATCGGGGATCATGAGTGGTTGATCGGGGAGCGAGCGTGAAACGCGAGAGTGTAAATCGCAGTCTTACTGTTTCACCGAGACACGCCCCGTTAACTCGAGGGTTAAACGTCAAACACCGCCCATTTTTCGAGTGAGCAGCTGTATTTTGTTTCTCCTCTTCCTGGGCCCCCTGTATCTCTCCCCTCGCCCGGCGATATTGCCAGCGAGATCGAGCGCACGACCTCTCGCCGATTTCCGATCGGGTTAAGCAAACAGCGACTGGTTCTCACCTTTATCGCGATAATAGCTGTAATTTCGGCGGTCCTCGTCCCGTGGATGCGCCACGTACGTGTACGTGCAAGTCTTCAGATTGCAGATGCATCGTTGCTTGATTGCATGGCGCGGCTTCTTCGCGCGAGCCCGATTTATTACGGGGACTTGTAACCACTCGTGCTGCCTCTTCCGTCGGCTTCCCTTCGAGTCTGCGTGAAAGGGTGGTCCATGGACTTCGTTCGCTGTAAAAAGGGAACGCTTTATTAAAGACAGCAAGAGATTTGTGGTAATTAATGTATATGTAATATATGTAATAGGTATGTGGTAATCAAGGGTTAAATAAATTTCAGAACAATGCGTTACGCCTATAGAATTCGATTTCGACAGAGTATGTAACTTCTATCGAGTTTGCCCCAAGGTTTCCACAATCTTTTCGTCCATATTTCATCCGACGTACCATCGACCAATCATCCCGCGACGATTACTTTTACTGTATTCCATCAATTTCTTAACACGCCTCACCATACCTGAGAATCTTCCTCCGCGTAATTGTAACGCAATTCGAAAATATCGCCCCGGGGCACGTTCCCCCGTGTCTCATCGAGATCTTCGAAGTTCCATGCGTTAGAAGCATTCCTGATATCGCTATCAGCGGTCTCGATCGCCGGTGGGCGCAAAAACGTCGCCGCTCTAGCTAATTAATCGACGGCGTTGAAAGGGGAACCCATGCCATATATTATTAGTTTATGAAGCCGTAATTTTATTAGGAGTTTTATAGACAAGAGAGGCTCGTAGGTTGGACAGGGCCCGGAGCGCCCTGTACACGCGCGTTACCCAGCTCGATCGACGGGACGTGGGTTCGTCGTTTTCTTCGTGCTGGTCACTTGCGCGATGCTTACGAAAGACAAGCGTCGAGTACGAGTACTGGGGGGGTTCAATGAAGTGCACATCCGACAAGCATGCGTCTAGACGTCGAGGTCCGGTGAGCAATGCTAATGTGGAAGACACGATAATCGACGGCTTCGCAAAACGAGGGTGAACCTTTTTGTCGCAACAGTGATTTCAGCCGCATAAACGGGTGTTCCTGTGAATAAACCATTGGTATCGTGCTCGATAGGGCAGTATAATCCCGCAATTAACTTCCCCCCTTGTAAATATAATTTCGCAATTTTCATCGTCATATATCTGACGGGAGGCTACGGATACGTCCCCAGCAGCTTCTCCCCGAGCTCTGACGAAATTTAATTTCCTTTTGCAAACGTCAGCCGTTCCACGCGCGAAATGACGGTGTTTGCGGAGTTATTTACAAATATTTGCCGCAAACACTCAGGCGTCCGTCGCGCGAGATGTCCGTCGAAGGAGAGGCACGGATCGCGCTCGTACAGAAATTCTACGGGCGAATCGTATAAGAACACCACCAGACTGTCTATATTCGACCGTTTCGAACCTTGAACACTCGATGTGAGCAAGCACTCGTTACCAAGTATTACGTAAAGTGCCTCGCTGTTTAATGCGTATTTATATAAACGATTATTTCTCCTCTGCGGCGACGTGCCTCTTCAAATTTGCTATTTAAATACGGGAACGGAATCAGTCCCGGCGATTAGCACGCGCATCATTGGGCGTTCGCGGCTCGCCCAGCCACTAAATGTCCCACGGTGTGTTTGCCTAACAATAATTCGTTTAACAGTTAGTTATCCACTTATTCTTAGTAACTAGCTTCGCTGGGCGCGCTACCCATCCGCTCGGCCGCGTTCTTATTTTTAAAGTTCAAAGCCGCGAGTGACCGCAAGGGAAAGCAGCCTAGTAGGTAGTTCTGAAACTACCAAAGCTTGGCGCAAGTTTACTTTCGTGGCCGTTTGAAGTGGCGCTCATCGGCACGGGACCAGACGCTGCGCAAAGTATACACCGGGGGGGTACATCGGCGCTTTACGAGGCTCGATCTCAAACAAGTAGATTTAATTACTCCGCGGAAGACGTTAGACCCGTAGCTAGCATTACAATGCAACCACGATGATCCATATCAGTGGCGTACCGAGAGAGGGAGGTAGGACAAGAGACCCTGGCACCCCTGGAGATAAAAGGTAAAAGGAGATTCATGTAATGGATTTTATTCTTTAAACAAATTTTTATAATCACCCAATGTATTTCATTGAATTTGCATTGAAAGTATTAATCATCCCTTCAAATCCACTCCCCCAAGATTAAATCCCGAGTGCGCCACTGATCCACATTAAAACTGTTCACTGGGGAAGATGAATCAACTTCCCTTTTAATGTCACTGCACTGACCCATATGAGTTAACAGAGTAATCAGTGGTTACTAATCACGATATTACTTCACGCGTAATATCATACTCTGTCCCCTCGGACAGAAAGTGTAACACTATCCGCGCCAGTCCATTTCAATTTCAACACAATCCAACCGCGCCGGCATCAAGCAGACTTTGTAAGACCCTTCCTTCAACCCTGCTGGACGGATCCGTTGGCGGTACTTTTCAAATATACAAATCTCCCGACACGCGACACCTAGTCCTAACAATAGGTGGGCGATTCATCAACCGCGATACGATCGGGGAGGCAAGTTTTAATTAGAACCCTACGAACAAGCGACATTAGTCACACTGAACAGCAGCCAGGTTGAACGAACGCCGGAACCCCGCGGCGTCTATCGAGATCGTCTTGGCCCCGGTGGAATCAGCGTCCATCGTTTTACCCAGTCACTTCCGCCGGTGGCGGACACCCTCGCCCACTGTCCATCTAATTTCGAATGATCTAAGCGCGCCGGTTGTTTAGCCATGTCCCGCGCGCGCGTCTGGCAAAGCCGCACGTAGCAGCCCCGTCTGCCAGAGCAAGAGGGAGAGAGCGAGCGAGTGAAAGCGTTGGATAGCCGAGCCGAGGGGTGGGGGTAGCTGTGAATGAAGCTAACCACGCGCTCTCTGAATGGAGCCGAAGCCACCGGTGGATGAGTGTATTTCCGTTCGTGTTTATACAGGAATGCGCCCGAGGAGCCCGGGACATTTGAAACGTAACAGAAGCCACCTAGTCAGTGTATCGCCACTGGCTCTCCCCACCGCCCCCCCCCCCCTCCCACCTTCCCTGGGTCGTCGTTTTCCGATGGGGGTTGGACGAGATACACGCGAGCGGAGCCGGCAACGAAAACGAGAATGGGACTCTGCCCACTAGCTGTCGTCGTCCAAATAACACCTATTTTCGGACGCGGCCCGGCTTTACGACGGCCGGACGGTTTCGCGCGAAAGGGCTGCTTTGAACTCCCGCCGTGTGACGTTTTACTGTCCGCCATCCTCACCTCAGCCCCGCCGTCCGTTCGTCGCGGTTCGTTTAGAAAGAATTTGATTTACGAGCCTTTCCCCCCTCGCGCCCTGCCGCTGTTCCAAGCCGAGCCGAGATTTTCGCGTACCTGCCGCGCAATACGCGCGACGCCGCCTCAGACTGCTCGTCGGCGCTAAGTGGATGAGAAACCTTTACGACGGCGGTACAGTGTCTTCGTCTGATCGTTTCAGAGCGAAAGGATCCAGGGCGCTTCCGCCTAACGGACGATACTTTGGAAGTCGGTGTATTTTTTTTACCGGGGAAGTCTACTAAGGTGAGAGGGAATTTTCTTTAGTTTCTTTTATCGCTTAGGGGAAGTTTGATTCTTCGATTGCTTTTAATGCGCTACGCGGCGTGTACTTGCATTTGTGCAGCATCGATGTTTATTTGATGTCTCTAGGAAGTCTTGTGGGTTTATGTTTGTAGAATATCCTCTGCAGAAATTGTTTATTTTTCTGAGTGTCACTCGATGCTTGGAGTTGCTCGATAAATAAATCTATCGACTTTATGTAATAGATAAATTCTACTATCTCGCGATAAGAAAATCTGTGAAAAGTTGAACCTATCGGTAGTTGATTAAATGGATTTTTCTCAACGTTAGAGCACTATCATCGATCGATTAAGTCTGTGATGCTGCAGCAGATTATTGTGTGATCGATGCTGTAATAAGTTTGCCGTGGGAGGAAGCCTCGCGTTTAACAGAATCTTGTCGCGTCGCGAGCGACACGAAAACACGGGTTTTATCGAAATATTCGGCCGATAAGGATTGTTTGAATAGGGGATGTTCGACACACCTGCGTTACCGTCGAACGATCGTGTTAAAATCTACATACATTGGCGCCGTACGCTGCAAAGAACCAATAAAGGGATCGCCTTATCTGCGGAATGCTCGATAAAGAGTTGGCCGATAGTGTGTTTCTCGGTATTTCGCTGTTTCGTCGCGAGATTCGTTCCATCGCGTGGACTCGAAATTTATAGAATCGAATCCATTCGACGGCGGTTCTACCCGGCTGGTAGCCTTATCGCGGGACTCTCGGCGAAAGAGTCCTATCGATCGAGATACCGAGCGATCCCTTTCCTCGCAATATCTTCGCTGTTCCCGCGATGCCGGAAATATCATTTATCATTTCATTCCGATCGCTAGGTGGTATCTAACAGCTCGCGCATTTCGACATTTCCTGCCGATTGTTCTCTCGCGGAAAATTATCGCAGCTAGTTCTTTTCATGTAACTCGAGTGCGTCGATAACCCGGCAAGATAGCAGAGAGGTGTCGTGTAATTCTGAGGTAATGACCTTTCCGCTATTCGATGCCGATCACTCTAGGCGCTCCTGTAATTTTCACCGCATTGCGCTCCAGAGCTGGAAATTAAATCGAGCGGAGCTCTTCTATGTCTGACTCAGGAACTCGTACAGAATTCAGTTGAATCCTTTCCTGCAATCGAAGCGCAGAACGCAAAATAAATTCTGAGAACATTCGGAGCGTCACATCCAAAGGGCACTTGTAAATTCACATAGATCCTGCTAGTCCGCGCTTACAAGACAGATAAAATTATCAGCTCGTAAACGATTAAACCGACCACCTTATCCCGCGAATATCAGCAAGAGTGACATTTAATTAAGAAACACCTGTACCTATCCAGGGAATTTCGTGACTGCCTGAGCCGCGGCATAAACGATAGAAACGTTTAACGAGACTACCATCGGATTCGCCATTCTATCGAAAGTTTTCGCCTCGGTAGATCGATCTTACGGTACTCGTTCGTCTACCGTTAGCCGTCTTCGCGTTCGACCAATGACAGGGAGGATTCAGCGCGACGATACACGTGGATTGGTCGATTACGGCGGCAATTAACAAGATAAATTAGCTTGATTGAAGTGGATTGACCGGCTGCTGGCCTGCTGCCTCGGTCGCCTTGCCGATCGCTCCTCGATATACGCTCGACTTTTCCTCACGGCTCTCGGCCGGCGATCGTCCTCGCGGTTCGCGACCGCCGGCGATAATTGCAGGCGTCGGTAAGTCGATCACTCGGCGATTCGACGGAAATAGCCTTTGTAACTGTCGGGATTAATTAGTCATGCGTCGCTGATGCGTCGGGGACACGGCGTGTGACAGTCGGCCGAGGCGTCGCGTCGCGTCGCGCGCCTCGCGAAATTCCCGCCGTTTGGTCGCGGCTGTTTATCGGCCTGGACGCGTTAAGTCGACAGCCGTGAGCTTCTCGCGCCGCGGCGGAATAAACCGTACGAATGCCTCGCGTACCCGCGTTGCACGTCTCCTCTTTCGTTCCACCGGCGAATCGAACGTTTCCAAGAAGC
This sequence comes from Andrena dorsata, assembly GCA_929108735.1. NCBI lineage: Eukaryota > Metazoa > Arthropoda > Insecta > Hymenoptera > Andrenidae > Andrena > Andrena dorsata. The sequence continues at coordinate 74,382,870 of OV815488.1, read as the reverse complement.
TGGCGTGTCGAAACGCGCTGGGGAATTCCGGCGCCCCCGCAGCTCCTCCGTGCTCCCTCTTTACAGTCTTTATAGCCTTCTATAAAGATTAGTAGAATTAGCAGGGTACTGGCGCGTAACAATTGAATCCAGACGATTAGGAGGACATAAACACGGCCTTACTTCGATTTATAGCAGCTGCGACGAGGTCTCGCGGGCTCGTGTGTCGCAAGCCGTGACATTCGTTGATCTGTGTTTTAACGTTAATTAAGCCTGTTAGCTTGGCGTTATTTGGGAGTACGCACTGTTCCTTGTATCTTTCCAAAGGCAGCGATAGCGCGAGGCCAATTAGGAAATTCGGTTGTTAACAGATTGAACGAATTCGCGGGAACTAGCGGCAATTAGCGGGGCACGTATCTGGGGAGTTAATTAGAAGCGGTACGAAAGAATAAACGTGGAGGGTGGTTGCTTCCTTTGCTCGACGAATGACGCGAGCCATGTGCTTCCGAAGAGGACAAGAATGGCGGGAGGGACAAATGTACCTTTTCATTTCCGTAGTTTATTTTTTCATCAACGACAGCTCCAGCGAAAGTTTTCCCCACGTCCCAACTTATTCCGCACCGAATACACCAAAAGTTGCGCAAAGATTTTATTCGCTCGCGCAGAGAAACACCGTTTCACGCTCGGGTACACAAAATATCCGTCTCCGTATTATATCTACAGCTTTTGGAGCCGTATACGGTGTTTGTCGACATTACAAAAGCGAGGGAGCAAGATGTCGGTGAGCGACGGCGAGGAAGCACTCGATGACACGGGTGGCGGCACTCGGATTCGAGTACCGAGCGCTTGATGCCCGGGGACGCGAGTGACATACACTTTTAGTGATTACGATTCCGTTTGTGGACACTTTCTCTTCACGATTCGTGTGCGCGCCCCTCGAAAAAATCGTTTCGGGAATTCGAGGCGCGCGCGGCCGGTCGTTCGTGGAATCCGTGTCAAAATCATATGCGAAGGAGATTCTGGAACGGTTCCCCGGCGGTTTCCTTGCCGTCCCGAAATCTTTCTCCTAGACGCGGGGACCACACCGGCGCGCGTTGCACCTCACCCCGAACTCCGCCGATCGTGGAATATTCTCCGGCGTGGAATTCTTCGATTCATCTCACGGCAGAGAAACGCCACGAAGAATTTCTATTTTTCCGTCTGCTTGAATTGCGCAAACGTCGCCACCGTAGTCAGCAACGACACCGTTCACAGTCACTTGTGCAGGAATTACGATACATCGAAGCTTTATTACGCCCGTCGACGTTCCGCGGCGTTCGGTGATGAAAGAACGTAAATCCGCTCCGTTGAAAAATCGAGCGGCATATAAAATCGGTGGCCGCGCGGGCGTTGAGATCGTTAGATCGTTTCGAAATCCGACGACATACGCGTTGGAGCTGGTATTATTTTATCGCGGCTTGATCGCGGTAAAGTGGTGGGTTAGGCGCGATCGGCAGACGTGATGAATTTAATTGAATGTTAGCGATTAATCGGTGCCGGGACTAGTTGGCCAGGTTCATGGTGTCGATTTCTATACGTACAATTAGCGCGCCTTCGGCTGCCTTAACGATCACCGCGATACTTTCCTATAATAGAGTTATTGAGCAATGTAATAGCGACAGACCACATAATATTCTCGCTGTTATCCCGTTACACAAATGGAGAGATTGCGGAGCGCTGATATCGCTGAAAAATGTCGGCATTTTATTCTACACCTTACCGCAATGATTACTACTTAATAATAGTAATAATACACTTTCATCGGGTGGAAATTTCTGCAGAATCAGATTAAATACCTCTGGCATTAAATATCGGAAAATTGCAATAAAGAAGCACATGGGCAAACTACCGTAATCGTCTTTCCCAGCCACAGCTTAATGGCGCGTTCCTTTTCGAAGTATGTATCTATCTCGATAATCTTATCGATGCCGATCTGTGTGACCCATTCGAATGATTTATAAAGTTTCGCCTCTGGAATAACGAGCGTTTGCGTAGTTACCGATGTCCTTGAAGATACGATTCTTAAGGTCTGAAAAGTGGCACGGAAACGCGACGAACGACAGAGAAATTTTCATCTCTAGGTTTGAAACGAGATACTCGTGGAGGCTGTGACACGCGGAAACGATCCCTCGTCGATAATGATGGATCACGCGCAGATACAGGTAGAAAATCGTATACACGTGTCGCATTTAACCGCGGAATGCGTTTTCACGTCGTCCAATTGGCATTCGTGTATTTCGGCCGATAGCGACGGCTACGAAAGGTATCGTTTAAATACATTTGAATTCTCATCGGTGACGCGTCATACGGAAGTCGACCCACGAAACCGCAGACCGCGGATGTAATTTGAAAATTAACTGCCAAACGGACATTCCGCGACGAGCGACGACACGTGTCCGCTTTTTTCGTCCGAGCTTACGACCAGACATCAACGTTTAATTTTTATCGTGGAGGCTTTCACGTCGAGGAAAATTCTTTGCTTGATAAAGTAACGTTCGCAAAAATTTCCAAGGATTTTAAATTTTGCAAGCTGTTAGCACTTACTAAACTGAATGTAATGGATACTCCACATCGGAATATCGAAGAAGCAATTTTTGTTGTGATAATTCACTCTGAAGCAGGGATCCGAACCGCCTAGTAACCCTAACCCTTACCCGGTTAACCAAGGAAGGTTTCTGTAACCCGTAGTAACCGCGAGGGAACGGTTCTTAAATTCTAGAAGAAACCGAAGTAACCCGGTTAACCCGCTACGAGCCGGTTACTGGCGAAATAAGACAGTCTTGTCTAGTAGACAGTCATTTAAGGCAAGGAGCTACGCCCGTCAATGGATGCGGCCTGGTACCCCGTAGCGAGGACAAGCCCCCTCAGTGCCTCACCGAATTTTAGGGCTTTCGACCCTCGATGGGGGTCCAAGATTTCCGCATTTCTCATCAGATCTTTGGGAAAACAACACCGATCGATTCCTTATGTTTCACCGATGAAACTAACACCAAGAACGACGTAATTCGGACCATAATGAAAGAAATTCCATTGAAAATCGATTTATATGATTTCAAGCTGACTTCGTTAAAAATAGTCCGATTTACATGAAATTTGGTATGATTTTCATTGGAAAACATAAGGAATCCATCGGCATCATTTCCATATCGATACGATAAAGAATAAAGAATTTCTTACTACGCTGAAATAGATATTTCACATTTACACCCCTTAACTGCAGGGCGCCGACCCCAATTCGCTACGGTCGACCGAGGGTTCATACCCGATTCAGAAAAAAATAATTCTTTAGTCTTTATCGTATCGATATGGAAGTGATGTCGATGGATTCCTTGTGTTTTTCCGATGATAACCATACCAAATTTCATGCAAATCGGACTATTATTAACGAAATTAGCCTCAGATTATGGAAATTAATTTTGCACGGAATTTCCTTCATTATTTTCCAAATTACGTCGTTCTTGGTGTCAGTGTCATCGGCGAAAGATCTGATTAGAAATAGAGAAAGTCGAAGATTTCTCACTTCTTAATACGCACTCCAACCCCTGTATTCTTCCAATATTACTGTAACCGCATTAACCCGGTTAACCCGGTTAGTCGGGTTACAGACGAATTCTGTTACCCGGTTAGGCGGGTTAGTCGGCGGTACGGCGTACCGAACCGGGTACGGGTTAGGGTTCGGTTTCCCGCTCTGAAGGCGTGAAATGAACCCGTTTTTCATTTTTTATATAACATTATTTTTATTTTGGTAGTGCGATAGAGACAAGATTCTATTTAAAGTTGTGTTCTATCTCGCACCGTTACAAAGTTATAAAAAACGCGATAACTGTGGGGGCTGATTTCACCCCATCAGTGTACTGTTCCGCAGAAAAATGTAATTGAAATAACAATTTTCCGGTTCGGAATGCTCCTTTGTTAGTCAGCATAGACCCTCAAATCACTCTCACTGGAACAGTATTTTTCTATTTTGATAGTATCACCTCCAAATCCGCGTCTATTCATCGCTTACCCCTGGCTTTGGGTAAAATACTAATTCCCCGATAATCCTGTTACTCCCCCGTCGCCATTATGTCGTCGATAATTAATTATCGCCCTGCAAGACCTACGTGCTCCTTACACGCTTCATGATTAATCTCTCGCATTACACCATGGCGCGTAACAGCCCCCCAAGTTAACTGGCCCCTTTCGCAAGTCCCGTGTCGTGTTAAAATTTATATCAGCGGGTAATTGCACGCGAGCCGCGTTAAGCCACGCTCGTAAATAAATGGCTGGCCGGGCCGTTTTTCGCGTATCGCGGGAAAGCTTGGGGGTCAATTAGCGGCAATTTCACGATCGAAGTGATCGAAACGTTACGACGCTTTACGCGGCAGTTACGATAAGCAGCGCGTCGTAAATACGATTCACTACGGCCCCAGTACAATATGATGTTTTGGCACGCCTCGTTTAATGCTCGCGCGTTACGGTGTTTCGACAAGGCGGCATTACGGCAGCTTTATGCAAACGCCCGAGCTCTCTTGGTAGGTAGCGATGTTCATCCTGGCGGACGCGCAACGTTTATTATTTATATTCACCGTCATTTTGTTCTACGTAAAAGCGTTATTACGTCACGGGGAAATTTACGAGGGTGCGATGAATTGACGCGTGTGCTCCCTGTGAAAATGATAAAATGGAGCTATCGATAGGTAGGGGAGACCGGGGCTAAAAGTTCCGGGCGTAAGTTGTTCCGATAGTTCTATCTTCAATATGAAAGTAGCTTTGTACTTTAAATTATTTTTTCCGTGTGAGTTGATCACGCCACTCTGTCAGCCATTTTAATAGAGCCCGCAACAGCGAGTTGCGTGGTAGTATATAAATTAATAGATGAATTTATCGGAGAGGGCATTGATGAAGAGCCGTGCAGAATTTGCGGGGAATACATTTCCCTTATTCAATTATTCGCGATTGCATGTTTCTGAAGCCACTGTGAGATATATATGTGTTTAGTAATACTGCTTCGGGTGCAACACGCGTAATGATTGAAGAAGTGCAATGAGAACCTTACAAACGACGGTCATTACTCCTGTCGGCTTAAGCATTTCTCCGCTTTATCTCCAGTTCCTTGTCCACTGGGCTGCGTGCGTCGCGAAAGATATTAATGATCACGGTTTCGTTCCATTAAAAGGCCGGCGTTTTGATTTATCGCATTGTTCATCCGGTGTTGCAAATTTTCTCGCCGCTAAGAACACCTTCTTCCGATGCTTCCTGATAGTTTAAGAGCGTACCCGGTCACGAAGTGTTTTAAATTTTAAGGAGAGCGATAGTAGGTATATACGAAATTTAGTATATTCGAAGCATATCGTAACTCCTTCCAGACATTTAAATTTCCATTTCAGATTAAACGTTTGCTGACTTTGGTAGTAAAATTGTTCCGGCGTGAAGCGAGTGGAGCCGCCAGAGGCACATAAATAAGACTTTATTATTTCTGCTTATCGACAACAACGTTCCGTTCGATGAATCGTCCGTGGCCCTTAAATCGCCGATTACGCGGCAGAAACCGAACAGGACGCGGTGCGTGTCGACTATGCAAATCAGGAAATTGACCGCGGGTTCATTAGCCAATGCCTGGCGAGGGTAATTTTTGTAATCGGCATAATCCCTCATTGGCGCGTATCCTTGATGCGAGCGGCGTCAATTAAACACATGTACCGCGCTTGATAGACGCGTAATTAGTAGATACGGGTCGCCAGCTTATCCAGTTCCTGTTTCTCGGTAGTCGATGCTGAATTGCGAACGGGGCGGATTTACCTGCACGCCATAGCGAGGCCGCCGCGGCTCCCCGCTCACAAAAGTCGAGCGTGGCTTCGCGATTGCAAAAATATTTGGCATACCTTCGCGAATACCGAGACTCTGACGGTACAGTGAGTTATATCATCAGACGGCGGTTGCACGGCGATAAGGCTGTACGTGTTACTCCCAAGAAATTAGTATGTCCCGATGATAATCGTGTGGAAGGTGTCTCTGAGTAACTTTCTCACGCTCTCTGCTTCGGATCGGAGGGATCAAAGGATTTTGGAGAAATGTTTTTTTTACGAAAGGTTATTCTGTTTTAAAGAAGGTACTGTAATTCAGTTTTGGATAGGGTCACCTCTGATTCGGAGATCTTAGAGCCCCTCCACCTCTGTTTTTCTCATCCCTGTAGGTTAGTGCAATTCGTGGGACCACCAGCACACGATGCGGGCCGATTAGCATCGTGCAATAAGTCACCGAATCCCTTGGCTCCAAGCTATGTGCGTTCCAGCATTATCGGCTCATTTGATTCACACTGTCCGTAATTTCGGCCTTCGCGAAAGAATAATGGCAGAATACGCAGACTTTCACCCGAGGCGGCTGGTCGTGCTTGCAGGGTGAACGAGTTCAACTGCGTCCTCGCACCTGCCGAATATACGTGCCGATTACTTTAATCGCGATATCCTTTCGCTGAATATTCCAATAACATTCTGATTCTATTTTAACTTCGCCCGGGTCTGAGATCTTCGAACGGAGCAAACGTAACATTTACCAGACACATATTCCCCATCTACCATGTATCACTTTTTCCATAAAAAAAAATAATCCTATTTATTTACTTCTCCGTGAAAGCGAGTGAATTCTAATTAAATTGTGAGGCGTGCATATTCAAATTCCTAATGTTGCGTTGCGAAGAGAATTTTTGTCGCTGGCGTTTTTAAACCGTTTAACCACGAATGTGGTCCAACGATCGAAATTATAACGAGGGTTGCTCCGGCCAAACCACGATAAGCCCCCTGAATTTTATAAAATACTCGTCGAAACTTCAGATCAATATGCAAATATCTCGATCAGAAGGCTTGTGTGGCACTTGCTGCAAAGGAACGCGCCGGGCTTGGACGTTCGTAATTAGAGCAGTCAATTAACTATACAAGATTGCTGCGTCTAGATAACATCGTATTAAGCTACCCGCCTGGATATCAATTTACGCGGCAGCAACAAATTTTCATTTACCAAATTACGTTCGTAAATGAGTAACAAAATAGAGACGTTAACGCGGAGCTAATTTATCCTTTAACGTTCCTTTGCTGCAAGCTTTCTGCCCACGTCGAACATTTGCATACTACCTACATAAAGCGTTTAATTTCTCGAAGACGAAACATTTCGCCTCGCTAACCACGCTCAAACGAGCCCCATTATGGATCTATAATGTCTCGAGTAGTGTGCTCGGCAGCCACGGACAGTTACATTGAGTTAATTACCCGTGTCGGATGAGCCTGCGTCTCGACTTTTAATTTACATCGCGCGAGAAGCGGTTATGTAGTAGCCAAATTATTGAACTCGATGGACGCGGTGGTATATAACAACGATCCCCCTTTTCCTCCAAGGACAATGTCGAAGACACGAGACACTTGCCCAAGAGGGCATCTCTCGTGACGGCATTCGATTTCTCTTCGAGATCCCCGGCTCGCGCGGACAGACGAGACGCGAGCGGATAGGGCCAACGATTTATTTGACGGTCGGGAACGTGTTAAGGCGTTGGCGATTTAGATTTAGGACCAGGAGAAATCCTGATAAATTTCCGTCGGGCCTCTTTAAGCATGAACATTCTACGCGAATGTGTAGGTACAGTTATTTTTATTAATATCCTACTGCTACCGGTATTGGTATGTTGGGGGACGTAGTTGAAGGGCCGGGTGTCTTCAAGTTCTCACGAAGTTCTGGAGGCGAGAAAGAATCTCGGTGGTAAAATTGCATAACGTTGGCGACTGTCGTCGAGTCTCCAAGCACGTGTGAGGGATTGAGAGAGAGAGAGAGAGAGAGAGAGAGAGAGAGAGAGAGAGATATTTTTAAGTACAGCGTAGGTAGCTTCCTCGACCATAAAATGGGATTTCCCTGTTACCCTCAGTTTTGCGGCTTCCTTGTAAACTTCGTAGTTCTTCTATTTGGCGAACCTACCCTGGGGACTTCTGAATGATCCCCGTAAAATTGGTAAACAGTGAATGCACGCTCTTCGGAGAAATCCTTCATCATCGTGACACGTTTTTGGGTACACTGTTTATTGTGGTCCCTGATTTGTGTATGCGCGTTACGATAACGTGTGCGTTATCTAAAGGACGGTTTTTAGTTCACGAAGAAGGCAGGGAGGCTGGTATCACCACGTGTGCTAAGTGGCCTTTAAAGTTTCTCTACGATTTCTTTATTTTTAATTCTGGTATTCTGAAAAGAACGCACGATTGTCGACTATAATCTGATCCTACATGTTAACCAACAGCATTTCTCAAAGTAAAGACGATGAAAGTTGGTCTCCAATATAATTCGGAGAAGGTCCCAAGCAAAGAGCACCAATAACCACGAGCCAAAGTCCCTTTGAACGAGGATTTCGTCGACAATTTTCCGCCAACTCGTCCCACCGTCTGAAAATAAGTGCAGCAACCCCGGCGTAAACGCGGGCACGCGAAAGGGCTGCGTTTTCCAGTCTAAGTTTGGACTTGGCCACACTTGACACTAACAATAACTGGCGCGCGATATCGGGCCACGTTTATTTCCAGTGTTTGTACGCACTCGAGAATATCGTTAGGTTCCGAGAAGCGAGCCCGTTGGCCGAGGAATGTCACATACTTTTTCCCGCGGCGGCCGGCGGCCGTAACGAAAAGGAATCGATAGAGATAGGGTCGGACAAATAATCGAATTAGAAAATTGGTCCAGCTGGGCGGCGCGGCTGAAAAGGCCCCCACGCTCGAGTGATCGTTAAGGTCGTATGTCAGATTACTAATTGAACGAATCAATTGTTTCGATCCTATCTCGGGGGCCGATCGGCCGTTGGAAAGCTTTTAGCCCGGTGTAATAGCACTCGGGCCTGATTTACGAACGTTTATTAGATAAACGGGCCTTGGACAGTGACGCCCGTGGGCACCTTTCGCCTCATCGACCCAGTGAAATTCATACGGCCGTATTTATTCGTCGGCAATTACGATCACGGATCTGCACGGGTTGCGGTCGTTAGGGATGCTTTACGATTCCCGCAAGTGCGAAAATACTGCCACGCGAGTGATTTACAGTCAGCCACGGTTCCGTTCCAATCAGGCATACCCGCTTCCTCGAATCATACGGAGTGTCGAGTAAATCGTAGTATAATTGGACGGAGAGCGCCTTCTAACGAAAATTAACATTTTGCGCGACACAGAGTTTGGCACATTGCATTAAGAAAATAGCAGGTGGAAAGACGTCAACGTGGAAACACGTCCACGCCACTCAGAGTCTTATACGCGCGGAGTAATGAAGCTATGTAATCAAAATTCTAAGATAAATAATAAATGATTCCAACGACACTCTACCAGACCCAATGTTTGCACCGAAGAAAGCTATAAGTTAATGCAGTCGACATTTCTACATTAATCTACCGTCACGACAGAACCTCTTCTGTTTATTCACGATCTCAGAACCCTGAACGGATTAATTGTCGCCCGTTTCTCGGAAAAGTTTATCTTGGCGTATCGGAAAACAAGATCCAGTCAGAATAACTTGGGCAGCGTGTAGACTGTTTTCCTGTCTGACAGAAATTCGGCGAAAATCGGTGTTTATTTCTAGTACTTCGGGTGTGGAATCTCTTGGGAAACATGGAGGAGAGGGTTGAGAACGTCAGTTGTCAGGTTGCATATAGTGAGATATTCAACGTGTACTTTGAGAGTGATTTTAAACACGTTCACAAGCAGAACTGTTGAAAGACACGTGACAAAATGATTTGCTTCTAATAAAAAGTACGTTTCGCTTACAAATCAAAATATTTTACCTTAGTAGATACCTGATTCGTGTTAACTCTATTCGCTGTACGAAGAGATATCAAATTTATTTTTTCCCGTACGCCCTTCTTTCAGAATTGAATTCAGCATGAATAAAAGAATTGCGCACACCTGCGCGCAGATCGAAATGAGCACGGCATTATAATCGCGGCAAGTACTTTTCTGTTCGCAGTGACACAAGTGTATTGATTTGTCGGTGTAGGAAAAGAAACCTGAAGTCCAATGCTTTATGACCGTTGGAAGTTTTACGGCAACGAGAAATGCTGTTCAAAAGACCGCGGATCAGATTGGCTGCACATTAATGCTGGCGCCAGAATTCATTATAACTTATGACTCATTAATACGGCCACATTTCTCTGCCATAAACAGTGTGTACCTACTTCTCCTGGAGCGTGACTGCGCCCCGCGTTTGACATTTTCGATCCTGCAACCTGATGCAACTGATTGTTAACAAGCCTGTCCTACTAAGGAAAGAGTTGAGGATATTATAGCTATCGTCTGGGCAACAATCAGTCAATTTTCCAAAATTTCATGTAAGCACGAAGTAAGGATTGAGGCTCACAGAAGTCAAACCGATCAATTCCATTTTCTATAAATTGAAAAGGATATGTTTAGCCCAAAACTTATGATTTTTTTCGGCTTCTAAGTGGCTCAATTACGAATTAAATACAGTCTTAAGAGGATTTCGACCATCATCACGAACCCTTCGCTCGCCGGTGCGCTGAGAAAGTTACGTTTGTTTGCCGAACAATATGTCCATACGAATTAGAACCGTTTAACAGAATTTCGGCCGCGATAAGTGTCGTGTCAACAGAGTTAACTCGTCGCTTCTTAACAAGCCACCGTTAAAAGATGTCGTTACATCAACCGCGTTTCCCAGTTATAAATATAATCGAAGGAACCGACGTGTGATATTAATTCTCAGCGCCTTGCTCTCCCTTTTGTCTCGTAATCGCGCCTCGACAGGAAGCTTCCAAGATTCTTCCCTGGAGGCGTCCCTCCCCAAAATCTAGAGCCAACAAGTCCTTCAAACAGCTCCGAATTAGTATAGTTATCGGGCCCCGTTCAAGGATCACGCGGTGGGAAATTCCCACACCGAGCGGGCGGTTAACGCGCGAACGAAAACAGATAAGGGGGGGGGGGGGAAACAACAGCGGCGGAGGATGCATCATTTTGACGCCTGCACGGATTCCCTTTTTATCTTAATTAAAGGCCCATCGGGTTCTTTTGTGACTCCGTTCGAATATCGGTGCACGGCCAATCCTTTCTGCCACCCGAACTCTTCCCCTCTGGCTCGCTTGGACCGCTGGGTCCATCAAAGCGGTGCCCCAACGTCCTTAGACAACCACGTCGGCAAACAGGCCGCATTAGTACAATTATCGGGGCCTCTTCTAGGATCGAGCTGTGGGAAAATGTCCACCGATGGACGACCGTGGCCAGGCATCCGGTGCCCTGCAGTTTGTACAGTCAATTATTGTCTTAATGCACGTCCTCGCTAAAGCCATTGTCACTCTGCCATTGACCGCGAACGGTGCTCCGGCAGCTTTGAAAAAATCACAAACGACGTTTACGACGCGTCTCGTCGACGGTAAACGTTCGAGGCGTTAACTTCCTTTTTAAACGTTTGTCGCCACGAGTTAGGAGTTATGGTTTTTTTGTGGAAAGTCTGGAGATATATTGTCTACCTTTGCCAACATTGAGTAAATTAGTGAAAGCTGTTTATAAAATTATTGCTTTGATTTACGATTAAAAAGAGGACACTAATATGTACTATGTCGTAGTTATTGAATTGATAGGATCTTAATTCTATTTTTGGCGAATTTTTCAAATCTGGAGCTGCACAAAAGAAAAACATTACACAAAACAGGTTCAAAGTTCGCAGTAAATCGGTCATTTGTTATCGGATTTGCATGAAACGTACACCAAACGATGTAAAATTTGTATTATATACATATAAAACGCGTAATAACTCAAGAACTCTAAAAAATGGAATTGCACCCAAAAATCGAAGACACCTTTTCATTCGTGGCACCCAAAACTTTACAAGCGCAGTATAGCTGCAACTCTGAATAACTAAACCTGTTGTAAACATCTCGACATTATCTTGCCTCGCGTAGGTAAATTCAAAATGCAATACGGTTATCCACTTGTATCGAAAAAGCGTCGTCATATGGCGTGTCCGTGTACCTACTCTACTACCCATGCACCAGGGTGGATTTTATCGAGTGATCCGCCAGTCCAGCGACGGGAACAAGGAGACTACAATCTGAATATACACCGAACTGTCCGAACAATCAATGTGTCGCACAAGAGGCACACGTTCTAAAGCATCGAAGGCAATCTGGAAATCAACGAGCACCGTGTATATTTAAGACCTATAACACCTATTAAGCCTCGGGAAGAATCTCGAGAACGAGCAACCAGCCGCACTCCTCTGGGCCTAGGAATCAGCTGCAGCTATCCCAGCTCATCAATCGTTGGTTAACGATTCGAGAATAATTAAGCGTTATCGAGGCACGATAGGCGATATCGAATTCCCATCGTAGGATCCATCCCTCGAAGGTAAAGGAGGCAGATCTACGTACGCGCACCCCGATATATAAGATCGGAGAACAGATGGCTATCTGAGTTACAGCACGAGGGCGCAGTCACTCGGACTTCGGAGGCTTACACATCGTCGCTGCTACGAGAGCTCCGGTAATTTGTTGCTAGTGTACGTGTCCGATATCGAGCGCAGCGACGGGCTGGATCCAGTACCGCGTTCTCGGAGCATCCGTAATGCGTCTCCGAAGATATCGGACATCGTCGGCAGACGAGTAGCCCGCGGAGGATGCGTTGCGTGATCGAAATTCCTAATCGTCAGCCTGTCGGCTGATTTGATATTCCGTGCGCGGGTACAGAGCCCGTAGTTCGGTTGCGTTCGGGGGGGGGGGGGGGGGCTGCTGGGTGGCGTCCCACGTGGAAGGTTCGTCGAAGGACAACCGGGGTTATTTAACGCACGCGGAATGCACGACGATCTTGTTACAGTTCTCACGGACCCTGGTGGACGTTAATCCTCGATTTTAGTCTCGTTGCGTTCAAAGGTATGTACAATTTGAAATCAGTAGGTGGGTCTTGATGGAATGTATGGTAACTGGTCAACGGATGTTACATAGATGAGGATTCAGTGTGTTGGTACTAAATACTTAGGGACAATAACTATTGTATAGTGCTCGACACTAATTCTTGCCGAATATATGATTATGTATACACTAATTGAAACATAAATGCCAAAGAAAAGGCACATACACTGTTCATAAAAATCATGTAAGAAGTTAATGAGACGGAGAAAGCAATTTTAATACATGAAATTTACATACAACTTTAGAAAACTTATAACGGGGGCTAATTTATTGCGACATATTTTTTTGCCGATAAAGTTTGTCACTTTGAATAGTCACTTGCTCACTGGTTCTTAAATTTGAAACAATACGCCATCTTCTTCTAACTAATAATTGATCATTTAAAACAATGCCATTTATGTATCAGATGATACACTATTTACTTTACGGGAATTTCGTTAAACTTTTCACGTGACCGATCGACAGAAATTAGTGTCCAGCACTATACGACAGGCTATCTTTAATTAAGAATCTACGATATTGGGGTATTTGGTTCTACTAGTTTTCCCAATATTCCCAAGGGTAGCTTCGATCTGAATTTAACGAAAAATGATCTGAGCAAATTGAATCCCTAAATGGCTTAATTGAAAGTAGCCTGAATCGTCTGCAATATTCTATTGGTTTTATCTGCATTATTCTGGGGACACTCACTGCTTGTTTATCGCGCGGCTCCTATACCCGGACCGTGAAATCGCGGAAAGCTGGTTTCTGCGGGCGATCCGCGGGTTCCCGGGTGTCGTTTGCATTGCGGCAGGACTCGGCGGGACGAGAGGAGGGGGGAAAAAAAAATGAAGGTTTCTTAAGAGCCGAGCAGGTTTACGAGACGTTTATTTCCGCTCGGTTGGCGATCCACGAGGCGTATCAGAGACGCACGGTGGCAGTTCTTCGTCCGAGTCCTTGTCCCTCGTAAATCACGCTCGCAACAAGACTAAAGGATACGTTTCGTGAATGAGTTATCGGATCCTCGCTGCATTCGACCGACGAAATTGGTCCCCGCCACGGCGAGCCGTGAATAATTCTTCATTCAACCGCGTCCCCCAACGGAAGCGATTTTTAACGCCGCAGCAATTAGGTCTCGCACTTAAATGCAACACTTCGGCTCCTTTTATTAAGTAATCGCTATCAAGGCACATTCGTGTCCCCAAATTTTTATCGAGCACGCAAAAGTGTTAATGTCATCGATAAGGTTCGTTCGAAATCTTCCCAGTTTTCACACGCAAACGTTAACAATACCACGTCCTCGTAATAGACATTCATAATCTCGCACATAAATTCAAGTGTAGACGTTGTACGTTGCCTGTAGCACAAATCCTCAAGTAATGAGATGTACCAGGATGATAATAGAGTACTAATGGCGGGCCCGAGTACTGTATCGCGGCGATAAATGACTGGCCCCTGATGGGAACGTAATAATAATCGTGTTCGCGCGACACGTCCGGACGCATCGTAAAGACAGAAGTTGGAAAGGACAATGGAAACGGAGAAAGTTATACGCTGCGATTGTCACACGAACGATGCTCATTTGTAACCAGACGACAAATGTTATGTCGTCTTAATGAACGTCTAACCCTTCGGCCCCGTGTCGTCGGTTATGAATTTATTTGATGGTGAACACCATGGTCGGACAGACATATTACTCCGGTCCCACGGGATCGTTGAAATAAATGACGGAGGGAGCGCATCTGTGACAGGATATAAGGACGAAGATGAGTGGTATGATTGTTGAGAAAAGGTGGCTTTGTTAGAACTGTTCCTTATCTTCAGCCGCCTTCCTCAAACTTCAGTGCGAATCAAAATTCCTCTGAATCACCGTGCACAGATACCTACTTAGGTAGCTACAACTCGGTGGCACGTTCCAAACGATGTAAAATTCTTTCTCTCATCAGTGTGCAAATCGTTCGGATTGATACACGAACGTTAATCGTCTCGAAGGATTTCGATGTATCGCAGCGTCGGGTCTCGCAGGAGAGGCCCCGCTAGAAGGATATCCGGAGTAGCTGGCATTATCTTACACGAGTAGACACGTAGACGATCTTGTGCGCCGGGGGAAGGCTGGACTCGAAACAACTCACTCAACCTGATCCAAAGCCGGCAGGCATCAACATGGTTTCTCTCTACCACGTTTGTCTGTCCGGTTTCGTTCCTCCGTTCGCCCGTCCTGGCTCCACGTTTGTCGGCTGTCGGCCAGGATGATCCTTAACGCGTGTTTTGACGCGATTAGTGGCCACGGTTCCTGAACAACGCAGACCATTGTTACTGCCTCCTGTGCGCGTGATTCCGCTCGTGAACCACCTCGTTTATGGCCGTGTTGCTTTGGTCCTTGCCAAGGATGTGGTCGCGAGGAAAGCGTCCGGCTTCTTCATTCAGGTGTGCACAAGTTCCACGCTTTTTGGATATAGTGGGAGCTTCAGGGCAATCGTGATTTTAAGGTACGGTGGCTGTTGCATAAACCATTTCTCTATTCCCATTAATCCTTTTAGATTTGAAATATTACTCTAACTTAAAATCATTATTATTAAAAGTGACGGCATTTGAATTGCGACGCCATTTGGTACCGATACTGTTGTAGGTATTTATAAACAAGAGAAAAGCGATCAATTATTTCATCTTCTTAGCTTCTAAGAATAATTAAAAACCTCGAGGCCGGAGGTGAAACGAGATTTAGCCGTGCATCGAAGTCCCACCGCCATTTTAATTCGCCCCCGTCGCATCGATCAACCTGCAACTACCCACGGGAAATAGCGACCGATCACCACGCATTTCAGTTGCCTCCGGGAACATGTCCCCGTGTGCTCCACGCTGACAGCGTTAACAAAGCGGTCGCGTAGCACGTGTCACGCGGAATTAGATGTATCCCCGCGCAGAAACACAGGCCGTTCGCTTTCGAATTCTTTCGGACACGCCGCGCCGCGAGTCGACAGCCATCCAGCCCGATAATAAACGTCGCGGCACTTAAAGAGACAGGCGCGCACATGAAAGGTGTACGCGCCGGCAGCAGGTACGAGCAATTAGATTTTTTTCGATGCGGCCAATCGGCGCCGATGTCGGTATCTATCTATCATGGAACAACGATATCCGTGCCAATAAACGACTGCCTCCGCTCTGTTCGCGTTGGTAATTTCGCTGCGACGCGGGGCCCGGTGATTGGTAGTTGCCTCGTAGACCGTATTTATCCTTCGATCGCGTTAGACAAACAACACGGTCACCGTGCATAATTCCAGCCGGCGGCAGCGCGCTTTTCCCCGCGACGTTTAAATCAACCGCGTCGCTCTTCCTGCCTCCTCGGCGCCCCTTGGCGCTGCAACCTGCGCGATTTACGGCCCGATTCCTGGTTAATTATTACGCGAGCCCGTCCTCGATATTCGCGGCGAATAATCAGCTGTA
This sequence comes from Andrena dorsata, assembly GCA_929108735.1. Taxonomy (NCBI): domain Eukaryota; kingdom Metazoa; phylum Arthropoda; class Insecta; order Hymenoptera; family Andrenidae; genus Andrena; species Andrena dorsata. The sequence goes on along the minus strand of OV815488.1, from coordinate 74,366,522 downwards.
GCCGCGAATAATTTTCGAGCCTAGAATTTAGTTTACGTGACGCACAAAAGGGAGCTACGCAGGGGTAGGGTTTGGGTATAAACTAAGAAGGCTGCAGCCTAGGGCGGAAAATTTTCGGGAGCGGAAGAGTTTGAAAGTGGTAAATTTTGCGGAGCGGTCAATTTTGAGGAGTGGCAAATTTTAGGACGCGACAAAGTTTGGGGAACGGCATCTCTGGCAATCGTTTGTTTCGTGGTCTAAATCGATGAATAGCTTAGATGTGTAGAAGTGTAACGGTGTTTTTTAAGGCTGGCACGATTTCATTTGTTGGAACCGTTTTGGCGAAGATTGGAGTGCCCTAGGGGTATCTTTTTGTTAATCTTTGAAGTCATTGTGGAGAGTAGGTTGCAGAGTGCTTTCGGGGACTTTTTATGAAGTTTCGAGAGAGTAGGAAGAGTTATAAGTAGCGAATATAGAAATTAGAGTTCGTAGAAGGTTAGGCCAGTGCAACCGACACACAGTGGGCCGGATTTTAAATTTGCCGCCTTTTGGGTCTTTTTTTTAAGATATCGGAATGAAAGTTGCGCTAAAAAACAGGAAAAAATTATTCCTATCTAATGATGTATAATTTACTTTTTTAAACAATTATTTATTTATTTATTTTTTAATTTTGTTAACTTATTTGTGATAAAAAAAAATTTAATTCTGTTTATTTGATACCTTATTTAATGCCCTTTACAGTGGTGTACGCAAAATTTTGGGAAACTTTTCGTTTCCAAGTTATACGGAAAATTCGAATAATGAAGGAAAGTAGCAACAAAACGGTTTGTTTAAATTAAAGACCAGGTTTATGCGATAAATATCTTCTTTTATTAGTAACTAATATAAACAATTCGTTAAAAAATATTTTTATATGCATTAACGAAAATGGCGACATTTTTTAAATTTGATTAGGGATATCTTCCAAACGCCGAAAAGTTCCACTTTCGGACCGATTGCAATATTTTCAGCACGCTTTCCTCTAAATAATCACGTATCGATCATTTCCCCCCTCGTCCCACTGCTCAAATTATTAGTGTTTAAAGTTATCAACGTTCGGTCAGTCCGTAGGGTAAAGGTGGGTTGCGTTGTGTTCATGATTGCAATATTAATTCCGGAGCTTCATGGTCTAAATTTTGATTTTTTTTAGTAGATGATCTTATTCGCATACTAGATATATAAGGATCGGACGTTAAAAGTAATTTATATAGTATGTCTTCGTTTGTTGCTCTTCTTTATTTTAGGTTAAATTGAAAAAATGCATTTGCACTTGTTTTTGTTACTTTCTTTTCGTTGTTTTCTGCGAATGAGATTGTCTACAAAACATTCAGAATTTAGACCTAGAAGCTGAAGAATTAATATTGCAAACATGAACATAACAACGCGACAATAGGGGCATATTGCAAATATAATAATAATAATTTAATTAATAGTTTCCCTTCTGCTCAACTATCCCACCTTTACCCTACGGACTGACCGAACGTTGATAACTTTAAACACTAATAATTTGAGCAGTGGGACGAGGGGGGAAATGATCGATACGTGATTATTTAGAGGAAAGCGTGCTGAAAATATTGCAATCGGTCCGAAAGTGGAACTTTTCGGCGTTTGGAAGATATCCCTAATCAAATTTAAAAAATGTCGCCATTTTCGTTAATGCATATAAAAATATTTTTTAACGAATTGTTTATATTAGTTACTAATAAAAGAAGATATTTATCGCATAAACCTGGTCTTTAATTTAAACAAACCGTTTTGTTGCTACTTTCCTTCATTATTCGAATTTTCCGTATAACTTGGAAACGAAAAGTTTCCCAAAATTTTGCGTACACCACTGTAAAGGGCATTAAATAAGGTATCAAATAAACAGAATTAAATTTTTTTTTATCACAAATAAGTTAACAAAATTAAAAAATAAATAAATAAATAATTGTTTAAAAAAGTAAATTATACATCATTAGATAGGAATAATTTTTTCCTGTTTTTTAGCGCAACTTTCATTCCGATATCTTAAAAAAAAGACCCAAAAGGCGGCAAATTTAATATCCGGCCCACTGTGCGACAGTAGCGCGTAGTTCATTTTCTCTCAACTCTTCGAAAGCTCGATCACGCGACTAAAATTATTCAAGCAACGCGAAGATACTTGAGTTCGTTTCTTCTATTACATTTCCTTCCAAGAATGAACTATATTCAATGAAACCATCGTTATCGAGGTCGCGTCTATATGTCGCGGCAATATGGGCGGCGGGCGACAGAGTGCACGGTTATCAGCTTGGGTTTCCACGAGTCGAACAATGGGTTCTGAGTATCATCCGTTTATTGCTGATATTTTGTCTACGGCCCTCCGCTGAGGTATAAACGGTGCCCGGGTCGTGCCGTATAAAGCATAAATCATTCGAAATGGTGTGCATACGTGCACGCGTATTTATACGTCGCTGGCACCCCGATGCCTGCTCAAATATACCTGCTACACCTGAACTCGAAAAAGACATTTCAATAACTTCCTCTGGCTGTTTCAACCTGAACGACACCCTACAACTCCAATAACGACAGAAGATCAATTAGACTCAAAGCAATCCGCGCGTCCCGGTCTTAATTTATATGCACACGCAACAACACGATCTTCCCCGAACCGACAGGTCACCATTATTTAACCAAAAACTGAAAGACACGCTTGACAAACCGTTTCTCCGTAACGCTATCCATCGACGAAACGCTTGGCAGACTTCAAGGTTTCATTCGACTCATCGATTGATACTCTTCACCGCTCTCGACCCGCATCGCCGCCCGATAATTGCTAGCGGGAAAGAAGCGTGTTCGATTATAACCGTTTCGCCGTGTACACGGATGCCAGCCAGAGGAGACTCTCGCCCGAGAAGGTGTCCAGCCGCGGCGTCACGGCGGTTGACAGTGCAGTAATTGAGACGCGATTCCTTAGCGATAATCCGACAGGTAAATTACTCCAGATACGTAAGCTGTTGTCCCTCTCGCGCTGGTTCCGAGGATTCCCGGTTCGTTATGTCCTCTCCGGCTGTCTGCTCTCGTCGCTGCTTTTGGTAATGCCGCGGCGTAGGTATCGCATACAGTGTTAGCCGCGGGTGTCAAAACGATCCTTGGATTATGCTTTCGTGGACCAGGTACGGCCGTTCCTCGTTACCGTTTCTGTCATTCGTCGCGGATTCCACGACCGCTGAGGGTACTCCTCAGCCATCCTCGGGCTTATAACACGCGATTGGCCCTGATAGGGCAGCGTGTACAAGATGTAGCGCGACAGACGGGGCGATAAGTATGTTAATCGATAGGGGAGGGCGGGGAGAGTTGTCAGAGGGGAAAGTTAAACCCCTCTCGACAGATTAACACGTGAATTATTAACATATGAAACGTCCGTAATATTGTTGGCACGCTTGCGGATGCTGATTAGGAATCAGCGTTGCTCACTTTGCAATTGAGAAAGGAGGATTTATTTCGCCGCGTGTCTGTCCGCGTTCTGAATTAAATAATTTTCCACGGTGCAGTCTGAAAACTTGTTTCACTGATCGTAAATTATAGGTACAAGAGGAAAGTTTATCTTTACTATGAGTTTAACGTAATTTACATCTTGTCGCGTTCCGATACAAATGTTGCAACGGTCGCATTTCAGTAATCGGTCGATCGAATATGATCCTTACGCAGTGGGCCAGAATACTCTCGATATGTCGGTAGATAAGCAGCGTCCAGACAAAATTGCTGCAGACGATTTATTCAACCGCGTATTTCCGATGTTTTCGATACGATCTCGTGTTGATTGTAACGTAAAGAGCCGCGTTTAAAGTGTCGGCCAACATGCCAGAAACAATGAAAAGAAAGGGGTTGGAGGTGAACGATTCACGAGAGTGGAGTTAAGTAAAATTTTATGTAACCTCCGTCCGCCTCCTCTTCGTGCGTCCATCTCTCCCGATATCCCGTCGATTATTTCAATTAATTCCGAGCGCCCGTTAAGAACGATTCGAGTGACTATTTCGTACCATAAAGCAGTTCCATTCCATTTCGTTCCACCATTATCCCCGGGGATGGTAGATAAATTTCGTATTCAAACGGCCAAGTAGATTCACCGCCGTGGATACAAATTGAACGCTCGTCGAGACGAGATACGGTGTCCCGATGCAACCCCGAATTTTACAAGTGGACCAAAGGAGAGGAAAGTGCCGGCTCGGTGCTAATAAATTCTGTATCTTATTGTGACGCCAGAATAAATTCCTGGGGTGGATGAAAGAAGGCGCCGAACGGTCGTGGCGCCTTCGGGCCCTTCATCCTCGTAATCTCGATATACCTGATTTTCCAGAATTCGTTCTTTATATTTTCGTTGCAGTGCACCGTATACAGGGCTGATCACGTAGAACGAAATAATCGTAAAGAAGACACAAGAATTTCGGTCGGGAATCGTCTACCCATCTTGCTCGCCGACCACACAGTGTTTTCTAATTAAAAAGATTAACAGAAGATTGAATAAGTTGTACAGGGATAGAGAATTTATTAACTCGGTGTACACACGAATTCTTTCAATATATTAACACTTAGAATACTACTTAAGTGGGCGGTTTATTTATCCTCCTAGACTTTGTTGATTGTTCACCCACGACTGTTGAAATCTAATTGTAGAAGTGGCTGTAGAATCGTTTCAACAACCAGCACTACAAGAACAAATATTTTCGTTCCGTCGAATAAGCGCGACAAATCGTGCGTGTCCCGTGAAAGCGTGGACGCACGCACGCGTGAGAGGATCGTGCCTGGAAATCGGAGAATTTTCACCATGTGTCGCGACCCTTAAGTTGTCGGTCCAATCCTCGCATTGTGGAAACGTGTTTGCGGTACGGCCGCCCCTGGTTTACAAGGTTGTTTCGTGGAAACAGAAGCATGTGGTGGAAGTGGGCACAAACTTTCTAAATCTTTTTATTCCCTACTGCGTAGCCCTTACTTCGTAGGAGATTTCAAACGGTCCCGTGTCGATCGGATGGATTACAACTGCCATTTGTCTCCGGCGAAGTTTCCCCTGCGAATTCCACCGTGCAGGCTTGCCAGCTAGAAACTACGCGCTAATCTCGAGATTACGAGGCCGAGATGATCCTAGATGAACCCGAGAAGATCCTCGAGCCGCTGTCACTGGTATGTCGCTCGAATTCCACGGGGGAAAATCCGACCAGTCACGCTGCTTAATCCGAGGAAGCAATCACGCCGGTCGCGAGGCCGCTCGGAAGACAAATTGTGGAATATAACGAGTCGTGGAACGAGATCGACCGCGCTTGACGTTCCTCGGCGCGTGGAAAAAAAGAAGCAACCAACGAACCCGAGAGACTTCCTACCCGAGCGCGGATTAATCCGACTCCACTGATTGGCGCCGGGCATTTTTCGACCCGCGACACGCGCAAATAGAAATCGAACATTGCATCGCGATCGTCGATCTCCTCCGCGTTCAGATTAGACGAACTTAATTGCAACGCGGCGACAGTAATGCGTGCCGATTCTTGTAAAGCAAATTGCTTGTCGCGTCGAATCTGCGTACGAAGAATCTCAATCATCTGTTATCTCCCCCTTCGTTAAAAAGACCCACGATAGTGGAGCAAATTCTGCTGTACGTTGCCGTGTAAATAAGATAGCTCTTGCTTACAGATTCTTCTCCGTAGACATTTCTCTCGCTAGCGCGAACGAGCGGACGTATCGCAGCTCCAAAAAACGGGGCTCCTTAATTAATATCTACAGAATTATTCGGGCAACTCCGGGAAATCATAATCGACGACTGCTTTAAAGCGGAAATCACGATTGCATCCGCGACATTTCTCGCACGACGGCAGAATGTCCGAAAAGTAGCCGGAGTACGCGCTCGACGGCGATGCTCGCGGGGATTCCGACGTTTACGGCTGATAAACACGGATTACGCGGGATTTGGTCCCCGGATTTCGTTCGACCGGCATAAGAATCGCGATGTCAATAATAAACGCGTGCACTCGCCTCCGCGCTGTCTTCATTTGCATGCGCCTCGCGGTTCTCTTTCTTAATAATGCCCAAGGGAGCACGCGGATACGCATGGACAGTGCGTGAATGTCACCGACCGCGGGACTGCCGCGGACGGGATCAAAAAGCGGCATAAAACGGGCAACGTGAATTTTATTTCTTTCCATATTGCTCCCCCCCCCCAACTCTCCCGCCCCCTCAATTTTTTACAAACGCCAAATAGTTTTCTTTGCCGTTATTTCATATTCGATACGCCAGCTCGTTGCTGGATGTAAATCAGCATGCAAATCGCCGCCTATCACTCGTCGAAACGCATACCGTGTTTTATCACGCGTTCCGCACCCTTTCCGCGGTGATACGAAGAGTCGTAACAATGGCAGAAAATCTGGGCCGCGGCTCTACGTCACAATACGTCATAATTCTCCTCCGTTCGTGGGTCTGGTTCGATAGCCCCGATAAATAATTGATTTGTTCGACAAGAGATTGCAGGGTAATTGGCTCGGCGAGGCTGGAATTTCGCCGGGCGCAGAGGGAGCGCGTAAACGGTGCCCGGGGTTGCGTGGAAGCCCGCTGGAAAATCACGGCATAGATCGGCGAGAAATCACCGCGGTAATTTGCGGCGAACTGCCGCGTCGTTATCCACGTCGCTCGCTGAAAAATTACGGTCTCGCTAGTGACGCGAACGGACGTACGTTTATGACCAGCATAATTCTTATTAAATTATGCTTCGTTACGAATGTGACGCAAGGCCCCCCTGAGATATCCCGACATTCTTGCTGGCCCGACAATGCTTTGGCGAAAATTTTATCCATCATCTGTCGGGTTACGTTGCTGTACCATTAGAGAAGTAGTGATCGATAGACTATCTTGGGGCCGTTATATCGTAGCAACGTCTAACTGAAAACTGTCTTTATCAATATGATTGATACAATAGGTGCCTTGATGAAGACCCAGTTGAACAAATACGAGCTTAGAGTTTGATATGAATAATATACAGGTGCCTATTGTTGGGAACACGTAATTGATAGACGGGATTTATCAGCCAGCCCCTTCAGTGGCCGAACCTGTTCTTATCGAACGGAAGACCTCATCGAACCAGTCGGTTACCCTGGCCGAGATCGAATCTCGATCGAACCGCCGTGTTCCTGGAACTCGAATCTCGTCGGGGGGTCCGCCTAGGACAGGGCAGACTCGAAATCGAAAGCGAAGCGGTGCCTGCCGTTGCATTAAATCAATTTCGCGCCCCGGAACCTCGCGGCTCAGCCACGTCGGATTGGTTCGTACTCGGTTGATCGATGAAAAAGGAGCAGGCCGAGGAAAAGGTACACGGGATTGGCCAATACGTCGCCGCGCAGACGCGATATGTAAACGGGATAGGGCGGCGACGCGCGTTTCCTCGCGAGGAATTTCGCTAACCTGTCGAGCAAACACGCGGCAGACCAGGCGAACGGCTATTGACTAGGCTGAACATTTTAATGGCGCCAGAAATACCGCGCGAAACGGTCACACTTGGATACGCTTAGTATTTCCATCAGGTAGTCGACGGTTTCGTAGAGCACTCGCCTTGGGGTTGGGATGGTCGGGCACAGCAGCGCAACCACCTCGTCTGTTCAGCGCCAGACGTTGCTTCTAAAAGGGTGGCGCATTGATTTTGATGCGCTTCAGTGTCCTAGCAGCAGCGCCTGCTGTATTTGTGCCTTAAAGGTTGCAGGATGGAATCCTCCATGCTGGCGTGCGACTGCTCTCTCCGAAGGTCCTCGTATATCAATCCGCTAGACGTGGGTCTTTCAAAGGAGAAAGTGGCGATGCTAAACATTGTAGAGTTTAAAGGTGCGCGAGCTGTTAACTTTTATATTTAGTTTCTGAAATGTTTTCAGTAGATATAGGTAATTTGGGAAGATTGCACCTTCGGAAAATCCTTTCTATAAATATTATATCTACGATTGACCATGCAGTTGGATTGATTAATGATTAGTTTCGCGAAAAGAATTTTCGTTTTTTACACGTTCTGTTTTTCGTAGTCGAGTGCCCAGCGTCTATGATTAATCGGTAGGTACTCGAAGAAAACTGTAACTTTGGCCAGATTCGAAGGCTATCGTTTAAAGAAAATTGTAAGTTCCGCGTAGCTTAAATAGTAACTTGATAATACGTTGTCCGGAGGAATGTAAATTCCCCTTTCTACTTAATTTCATTAGAAAAGAAAACTACTTACAGTACGATCAGCATAGATATAGGTACTCCCAGCGAAACTATTACTCGTAGAAGAGAATTCGGTTTCAAACACAGTTTCATTTTTTTCTTCTTCCTTCCGCAATGATTTTGAAATATTCAAATTCTCGTGTTTCCACGTATCACTCGGACAATTTCCTGAACTCTATCTCACGTATACTATGATAATTGTTTAATCCGTTCTCATTATCGAATTGGACACACCTGCTTCGTTTAATGCACCAACGTCGATAAACGAACAGATTACCCTCATTTGCGAAGAATGCTCCGTCAAGACTTGTTGCATAAGTCGCGGACGAAAATTGTAGAAAAGGAGGAGCCGTGGGGGGGGAATAGAGTGGTCGGTGGATAAAGTCGACTCGTTCGTTGATACGATTCACTAGCGTGATAAGGCAGAATCGACCTGCGAACGGGGCAACTTTATCAACAGCGTTCCTGCATTCGACGACAAAATGTAAAGCGTTCTGTCATCGAGACGAGAGCCACAGAGATGCGAGAAATTCGATAAACCGGCGTCATCGATTGGCCATGCCGTTCGATTCCTTCTGGCAGTTGATTATCGTAAAAACGTCGAACTGGTTTCGAAATTGTACACCGCCATAAATGCCGGCCTTCTCTTCAAATTACGAAGGATACGTTGACTCCGCTCGAGGATTTACAAAGGATGCCAGTTGCAGATAAAGTAATTTATTAAATCTACCATTTAATTCCCCGCTTCGACGTAGAGTCAATTACGATGCGGCCAATTTCGATGGTTTTTCAGAACAATCTCGGATCCTTCCATGGACACGCGCAACTTCGCTCGGAATGTCGTTAACTGGGTATGCAAATACCCATGTCCGGCACTTATGCACTGCTATTGGCAGGGAGCGCTATTTAATGGCACCAGAAACTTGAAACCCGACTCGCGCTTCGAGTGCACGCGTTTTGCAAACTTCGCGACTTCACGTGGAAGTCATTTCGCGCAGTGCGACTCGCTTTCCGCCAACTACTCTAATTTATTAACTTTAAACCTCGATAAAATTCCTGCCTCCCGATTTCAACTTCGAAATTACAACGTTGGGGCGTTGGATCGGCACTTGAAGGTGCCAGCAGAATTCCAGCAGCCACGTGCAAACGGGGCAGTAAATAAAGAGAATGGCCAATGATCTACTCGATCAATGTCCAGTAGTCAACAAAAAATACTGTAATGGTTCTACTTTGTGCGAGGCGGGTACACATTACTGCATCGCATTCTTCGTTACCCAAACTCGTACGGTAGTGGCGAAAAGAAAGTTTAAACTGTGAACAGCGACAGAAATCAGATAGTTCCATTAAAAAGAATTGTATCTTAAAATTCCTTATATACGCGTATCAGAATATAAGCTTTAAACATTCTTTTCAGCAGCACTGTACGTCCAACGACGCAGGAAAAAGTACTTTTCCCCGGTGGAACCCCGCGGTGTAAAAGTACCGGATATGGAAGCACGCGACAGCGCAGCGTCCGTGTACGGGGGAAGAAGAGAGATTTATAATCGGGCGGGACGGTACAAAGAAGTCGTCCTTCGTGGTGCGTTGACGTACAACCTCGTGCGACCTACCCACTTAGAACTCTGCCTAGAGAACCGAATCCGTCGGCTCGGAAACACGAGCCGAGGTAAAGACGTGAGGTAACGGCACCCCGCTGTGCACCCTGTTGCGAGGGGTCAGCACCCTCGTGTCCACCACGTGTATGGTTGTGCGCCTTCCAGACAAATATGCGCGATGAAAACGTATCCGAAGTTTCATGTTGATTCCTCCGATACCGGGTACAAAACGTCCATGCGTGCCTCCGTTGGCAACGAAACATGACAAAGTGAATTAACATCCCGATACCATCTAATAGACTGATGATTTATGATAACAGATTTATAGAAGCATTTATAAGCATTCATTTCACTTGCAGTCGTGTCGTTCGGGTTTTGAAAGTTTCTCGCAGATTGCGAGTCACGACGAATCGAGCTGGCGAAAATAGATACCTACTGTAATCCGAAGTGTGCTTCTACTGCAGCGTCCGTGCAGAAGGGACATTAATCGACAAGTCTGCAAGGTCGTGAAATTGGTAGTTAGCGTATGTAATGTGATGTTAAATGTACTAAGTAGTAGCTCGTTGACATGCTAAGTAGGAAACTTATGGTTCGACATGTAAGTTGGTGAATGAAGTGGGTACAATCTGTTTAACAAAGTTTAGTAATACGCATGCATGAAATTTACGTTGATATTTGCTACCTTTATGTAATTGCGTTACTTTGACCCGCGCCCGTTTTCTATTTCCGCTCGAGGAAACGGTAAAGTGTTCGTAAAGAAGCATGTGATCTACATTCTAATGTTCTTATTAAATAGTGCAATATAATCCATAACTCATATGCAACAAAAAATATCGAGCGCAGTTTTTTTTTGCAGGGCGTTAAGCAATTCGCGTTTCGCACCTGCGCGAGCTCAACATAAGTAACAATCGTATCTCAATAAAATAAACGACGTTGTTTGAATATTCTTTCCTGAGTTTCAATTTACTTAAAGAGAATCAAATAGCGTGGGTACACGCGTCATAAGCTACGTTTCATTAGGAAATAGTATCACACTGTTCCATTAAGCTTCAGGGAATTATAAAAAAACTTCTTTCCGAGTGGTATACCTACTGTTGCAAACAATTTTTAAAAGAGAGCTTAACTTTAACACTTGGATTGCATTTTAGTGCACCTCGCAGGCTTCGCTTTTTTCCCAGACGGTCCCAAGTTGGCCCACTTCCTTGAAATACACACTCCGTAGAAAAAGGTTGGAGAATTGGAGTGACATTTTTTTATTCCCCGCTACGTGTTAAAATATAAATGTCCGACTTATTAATATACGAACTGTTGCGTAATGAATTGCCGCGGACGAATGCAGCTCCTCGGCCAGCTCGCTGGTGCATCCATATGTTACTCTGCTTGAGGAACCACTTGAGAACCTGAGCGGTACGACCCCATGGATTTCAAAATAAGTGTAAGGAGAGCGTGGCTCGCATTTAAACGTCCTTTTTCTTTTTTCCCCGGCACGTCGACGGATTTACATGCAGCCGCACCGTGGATCGTAATCCCCATAACCGCCACATTTCTTTCATGCTCGAGAGACTGACACATGGTTTCGTACTTGTCCCCGACTGCACCCAGAGGACGGCTGCGCTCGTAACTGTAAACTCTCGAATCTGAGAGATTGACATTCCTCTTTTCATTTACCCCTCGCGTCACTGTAGCTATCTCTATCAGCGTAGTTTACTTGAAACTGAAGATAATGATGTAACATCGGAGGTCTTCCAAGAAAATACGAGAAAGAAAACACCGTAAGGGCCAGAATTAAGAAATAATTTCTTTATTACGCTTTAGCGCTTACACAACAAGTCAAATTTTCTAAATAGTTTAAAGACAGGGAAGTTTTCTCTCTCTCCTGAAAAATTTGATTCTTGGCACTAACAGTGTTTTCCGCGGGACTCTTTAATTCGAGCCGGAGAATTTAATGTTTTGTAAGAGGGATAACTAACGGCGATTCAGCGATGATGATTATTCAACAAGTCACGGACACTTAATCAGGAAAACAGTGAAAGTGGCATGAGATATTCCAATACACATTCGTCGTTGTTTTTAGACATGTTAGGGGGCTACGTGGTCATTAATTAGTAGGCTAATCGAGGGTAAACATTTGAAAATCGTTGGAATTTTTTCCAACGGCCCACACGTGTGACGCCTGCATGTCATTTTGGGCAGACACACGTGAATAGCTGAACTGTTAGCACTTAACATACATTTTCATAAGTCCCACGTTGCTTCCAGGGATTTATGAATTCCCCTAATGAAGCTGGGTCGAGAATGATCACGGGTATTCAAAGGTCTTCCTAGCCGGTTCCATTCCCATCGCGGAAATCGTGTTTATGTACCGCGGATTCACTCTTCCAACGCATTTCATTCGGAGCTTGCAACAATATTGCAACCGGCGCCACGTGCAGAGTTCTTTGTACCCACGATGGCTACATGTTACGCTTCCTGGTTCCGACATCTGCCCAGCTCGTAAATTCACATTTAGAGCTGGCAAATACATCGTAATAATTTATGTGTCACAAGTTGACGCTGAAACCACGGCTTCAATTGCGTTGCAAATCAAAACAACCGCGTGATCTACGATCAAAGCTAGTCGCGCAGCGGCCTGCGATTCCAAGAAAGTCTTGGCACGGCGTTACTGAGCCGCGTGTTACGGCTCCATGACGGTATTCGCTTGAATTTTTCGGCTTTCAAAAATCACCGCTCTCCGCTCCAATTTTATTCCCCAAAAAATCGTTGAATTCTCATCGATGCACTCGCCAATCTTCTTTTGCCATTTCTCTGAAAAAATTTGATTCCAATAATCACGACAAATATAAATTGGTATTATCTCGAACGTGCTTATAATGGGATTATAAGAATTCTTCGTATTCCTTCTTGCCCCCCTTCATTTATTTTCACAAGAGTCGTTGGACTTGCTGTACACATACATACTTCTTAGCTCAGCTTGTATCGCCTACGTTTTGCTCCTCCTCTTAATTAGTGGTTACACCTACGGTTCTTCGAACCGCTCTTGTATCCTTCTTCTCTACATTGTACGCAATTTGTGGTGGTATCAACCCTTTAAGGGCACTGAATGTGATCATCGATCCGGTTTCGGAGTCGTCGCCGTGAAATCGTCAATGGCTAATAAAACTACTCTTCGCGGCTTAGAAATCTGCTTCTCGTTCATGAATTTTTATTGACATTATTACATAAATCACGCGACACGAACAGAATGTAATCGCCAACCTGAAAACCTGCTTTCCATCTATAATACAACATCCACAGAAATAATCAGATCCTCGTCGCTCTGCCTCAGCCTCGCCAGCCCGCGGGTGGTGTATTTAGTAAAACGAGAAGTTGCGAAGCTTTCTACTAGTTTTTAAAGCGACGGCTGTTTAACACGAGGATAAAGCGTCCCGAGATGCTGCTCGAACGTGGCAGCGAATCGTCGTGGCGTGACACGAAATGGGATCAATTAGGGACGCTTCTCCTCGTCGGATACAAAGGGCGGGCTAAAGGGTTGAGGGGGAGAGGAGGTGGTTATTTTATTTCCTCGCGAATTTCCATTGCGCCAGAAGGGGCTCCACGCCTCTCGCCGCCCACAATCCTGTCGACTGTCAGAACTGTCAGTGTTTCGTGTGTCGGTCGGGTTGCTTGTTTTAATCGCCGTGGCATCTTCTCGCGTCCCCCTTTCTTTCAGACTCCTTTGCAACTTTTTTCCCCTTTACCTCCCCCGACGCTCGTGGCTCCCCGACATTGATGGAAGTAATTAGTATGTTTCCTGTAAAATTAGAACCGGCATCCTGGCCGCTGTGTTTCTCGAACAGCGTGATTTCGCCGCGAAATGTTCATCGCGACCGAGACGTGTCTTCGAGCGAAACCTGGTCAACGCGCGCTTCTGAGAAACCGTGGCCGTTCGACCTGAATTTCCCTCGATCCCCGCGCAATAATTCCTTCCCCCCTCGCGCGTAATTTCTCTTTGAATATAAAAGTGTGCCTCGTTAGGGGGTAAAGTTAATGCGGCGCACGGCGCGAAAAATTCTGAGCCACGACAGACATTTAAACATCGCCTCGGCCACGGTAAGACGTGCTAAGAGGTTACGGAATTCCCGTGCATTCAAGCTTGTACGTACGCGCAGCCGCAGGTACCCGTAACCCACCGTTTGACAATATTATAAACGCCTTCGTTTAAAGCGCATTCAGCCCGGATTTACGCTTCCCGTCTGCCGTAACACTTTGACACCTCTGTTTAAGCGGTTTATACTCGCGGAAATGCAGAAACCGCGGACCGTCTGGCCCATTTTACGCGATCTCTGACATCCACTGTCACCGCGAATCGCTGTATCACACCTCTTTTTAAACCACTGAATACATATTTCGAGTTCATTGCCTTGCCACTCTCAGAAACGAATCGTTATTGCCGCATTGTTCCCGTAACGGTAACACGCTTTAATAAAGCTTTCGTAAATAAATCGAATTGAAATAAATTTCAGGGAGGATGATGGTTGGCTACGTTAGATGTTACTCACATATCCAGAGATCTCATTACTGTTTCATCGATATCGCAGCGTGAATTTTCTCCCCACCGCGAGGCGAGCTTTAATTACAAAAAATGCACCACTGCGAAGCGTACATGTGGCCTTGTCGGCAGCGTCTCTCCGCTTTTATCGTGCTGCCTCGATAAACGCGAACCATAAAGACACGGACGAGGTTGGGTTCGTTCGTAAAACCACCTCGTATCGCGAACAGTCGGTTTAATACCGTGCTCGATGCACCCCGTTTCATTAACAAGTCTTCAACCGTTTCCTCGAGGAGGATGCTTACTTCACGGCAGATACAGGAAGCGTCGAGATTGCGTTCAGTATCGATATTTTGTAAGGGGCTTTACTGTTAGTAGTTACTCGAGCATTTTTTCTTCTCCCCGACTTCCGACTCGCCAGCAAATCCTCTATTCCAATTTCCAGCTACTGGGTGACGAGTGGACGTTCCATGAAACTCGCAAGGAATATTGTTATTCTTACTATTCCGCGGGCGAGGTGCCCTTTTGTTTACAATAGATAAGTACATAGTATGTGGATTGGAACGCGGCAGGAAATATCGTGAACTGTTTCACAGAAACGCGCGGAGCACGAGTGCTAATCCGAAGGGAGGAAGAGAGCTCGGGCTCGCGGTCCGAGCCGTTCGTCCGACGCCCAAAGTAAATACACACGAAGGTGTTCCTTATCCACACCGTTTGTTTGGCCGGTTTGTCTTTCGGGGTCTCTAAAATCTACATAATTACTGTGAGAATCGTTCGCAGCCACCGGCTAGCGCCACTCGACGGCGTCGGGATCCCGCCCGTGTTTGACTCACGCCCCTCAAAAGGGTTCCGTTTGCTTAGGGTTGCAGGCCGATCTTTTGTTTCTGTATCTTGTTGCGCGTCACGAGGATACTCGTGGCGATCCGGGTACATTTTATCCACCTGAAAGCAGCCAAATCACGGCTACTTGGAACGAACCGTGGAGGTTGGTAAGGCAGCTCGTTGTTGGCTCTGAACGAGATTCGGATTCCTCCGGGTATTAAAACGTGAGAACGATAAATAACGAAGCTGTGCTAGCCCGTGCGTTGGTTATCGCCCAGCAGAAGCTCTATTTCTGCCGTGGATAGCTGACTCTCGGTTCTTAACAGTTTTCACGGCCGGTTCATCGAATTCAGTGAACAAGCTCCGGTGCCTCGTGCAGCTACTTTGCCACGATCGAAAAGCATTGACCGTTACTACTTAAACGCGGGTTTAGACGTGGAACGAGTATCGCTTGTAGTTCAAACGCAAGGTTCGAACTTATAAGGCGAAGTAGAGTTACAAACTTATCCCCGTTTTGTTAGGAGAAGGTTTTGTATACGCGCCCTGTCCCTCGAGTGTCAATCAACCGAGAGGCAGCTCCAGAATTCATCAGACCATCACCCTCACCCACGCTTAGGAAAATAACATTCTTCCGCCTCGTCAAGCGCGGGGGTGGATATAAATATTATTGAAACACCGGGGCTCCCAGTGACGATCCACAGATCACTGACATTCCCCATATTTCTTTTCTCCGTTTACCACGAATCGGGCGATATTCGTAGGAGGCGATGACGCACGTCATCGATGCGTAAGAGCACTTGATCGTCACGTTCGAGTGCGGTATAATCTACGGCGTGAGACAACGTTACTCTTTATCTGAGACCGACTGTCGGCCCGCGTAAGCGTAGTGTCTACGGGCGAAGCCTGGAAAAGTGAGTTAGATAAAGCGCCCTCGAGAGGCGCCTGTTAGCAGCTCTTCCTCATAAAGCCATCATCCGAGTCACCTTCTTTCCGTGCCAGGGATTCACCACCAAGCCCTGCCCGATATCACGGCGATTTATTTCGCCTCCTACGAAAGTGTAAGTCCCACACTTTTCTCCGAGCAATGCTCGAGCCCACGCGATGCGCGTTTCCGTTTTGATGACCGTTAAACGGTACGTTTTATCGTTTCCCCTGTTTTACAGTCGCGATTGTACCGTGCTTCTTGCTCCGGCTTTTTACGTTCGTTGCAGTGAAACTTGCTGCAGCTATTCTGGGGACTGGCACGGACGTGTCCAGGTACCTAAGTGTTCATAGAGTCGTCAAGTCCACTGTGGGAATACAATGCAGACCGAAGGCAGAATGCTGTGGCATAAATTGTTGTACTTCTAGTGTCCCGTGATTATGTAGCACAAATTTGCGATGCGTGTATCTTTTGTCGGAAAGAATTGTTACACCAATTCTCGAGTCTCTGCATCTTCTTAGATTATCTTGCAATCTCGATACAAGACAGCAGTGATCTTCTTCCTCGGTGTTATCTATGCGTAAGACGATGTAACGAACTGTTTAGGATTCTCAAGTAGGAAGTACATACATAGTCGATCGTTCTGATCGAACGACGATCGTCAGGCCGCGCGTGAATTTTACGGCTCGTAATGTCACGTGTGACAGGAATGACACACAGTGGCCGCAGAAACGATTCTTATTATTAGCCGACATCCCCTGTCTCTGGCATTGATTTACTCGAGCTGTCACAGCTCGATAAGCCGGCCGTAATGCATTGCCAGCGGTTGAGTCCGCTGCTCCGATGCATATATATTCTGCGACACGTGACTTATGCACAGAGTTCGAACACGGCTGGTTCTCCCAGTGATTCGTCTTAATGTTCGTCACGTAACAAGGTCTCTAGCTTCTGGGGTGGTTCCACCGCGGTGATATACCGCGTCCATTTTGCCGCAATACGTTCGACGGTGATTAAGCCGGATGAGTAGAATTTCTCGCTTCCTTACGTGGAGTGCTTCTTTGCGGATGGGGCCTACTTTAGAGGGTAGATATAGCACTAAGGGATAATAAAACGTACCGATTTTGGGAGAAATAGTTGCAGAGCTTGTGCTACCATGTTGCGCTCCTGGACCAGAGTTTCCCTGTTAAATTTTACTACGGTAACTCTTTGGCGGAACGAACAGTGCCCTGACGCCGCCGCGTCGTTTTAAATTTTGCAGTGAGGCGTATGTTTCTAGTTGAATAAGTTTACACATTTCTAAAATATTTACATTGTATTGTAAGATAACTTTTCATGGAACCCTAAACTTCGTATCGCGGAATCCCAATTGGGAAACGCTGCCTTAGGACTAGTAATGTTAAATTTATCTCATAAAAGTGAATTCAACAATATATCAGAATTCTGATATTCCAGTGTACACAATCTCACTTAAGTTCAGTATTTTTGTTGGTGCACATTTGAACGAAGTAAAGTTTCAATTACGATGAATATCATTGGCCACCTGTGGCACGGAATGTGCTAACTATCTTTGCCTATGTCCACCAATGTAATTCCCCGAGAGTAACATAACATTCCCGAGATCGCGTGCTTCGAGGAGCGCAAAGCACTAAGGATGATGCACCGCGGTGCAACATTTAGCATAAACATTTTCGCCGATCGTAGATTAAATAACCAGTTACGGCTTGTCCTGACAGTTTTTCCTCCCGCGTGGAATTTTTACGGAATACCGTTGCGTGCAAGTATCTTCAGGGACAAGCAACATTTCAATCAGATCCGGTTCACCCGCCCGTCAATCTGCATTAACGTTCTTCACTTACGCGGCGGCGGTTAGATCTTGACATTTTAAGGTGGCGCCGTCTGACGACTATGACAGCGTCGGTGCAGCGACGCGCACCGTTATTTAATCGCCGTTTAGTAACACCCGTGAAAAGTTCGCGAACGTTATCCAGGACCGAAAACGTACAATCGGTTCACTCTGCTCACGCCCGTGGAAAAAGCCGAGCGAGACCGTAACTTTCTCCCTCGTACTAGTTTCACCGCATCAGCGGTATTCTGTCTGCGTGGAAGATTGCCTTATCGATTTGATTAACATTTACGATTCGTAGCTGCTACCAATCCCCGCGGCACGTTCATTATGAAGTCTCGTCGACGGCGAAAAAGTCACTCGATTTTCCTGGTTTCGTCTGATCTGATTAGAGGTTTAATTTCGCCGCTGTCGCGATCGGGTTAAATATTTTAAAGATTTTGTGCGAAAACCCGGCACTTTCGTACATGTACACTGTAATTGGTCTCGATTTAGTAACGCTAGATAGATAATGGTCCTGCTACGATTTCTTCATTGCGTAATGATGAGATTGCAATATATATTTGGCTGGATATCGCGGTTCTTTAAATAGTAGCCTTCACAGATCAGTTCAATAAAGATTTCTTTTTCTCGCGGCTGTTACTTGAAATCGTACATCGAAGAATGCCCGGTTGAAATCGCTAGGTGTCATTAAGGATTGGGTAATATCGGGTCGATTCACTTGTCGTTAAATGGACTGCGAGCCGACGATAAGACTATTTTCAGAAGTGCGGGCTACATTAGCGGTCCTTCAAGTTATACCCTGATTCAGCTATCGTGTTATGAATTCGCGCGTATATACGATCCACGGATCAAATTGAATTCCATTTCTCTTATCTAAGGCAGGTTAATGGCGCCCGAGAATTACGCGATAATGTAGCCTATAAACATGATATGATCCTGGAAATTGGGTATTACTAATTTCGTCGGGACTACTTTGTAGTACCACATAAATTAGCTGGATGGGGAGAAGTAAGGAATGTCGTCGCCTACTTTTCATAGGCTCTGAGAAATGTAACTTTCAATTGATTCTTTATTAACGGTGGTCAGAGTAGCCACATTTCATTTCACTAATACTCGCATAAACAAGTAACTGTTTGCTAATAGATTCCTACGCATTTTTAATTGTAATTGTTCAGTGTTCTTGTAGGTATTTGTAGTTTGATTGTATTTACCGCGCACGTATTTGCGCGTGCACATATTCGTTCGAACTTTGCGTGATTTACTTTTTCAACGCGTTATCACACGCTGTCAACCTGTCAACTCTGCTTTAGTCGACAAGGATTAACAATTTTTCACTCTGAATTGTGTATTCTAAACACGCCTCGTAATTACGACTTAGCCGCGATGCAGAATGCCAGAACGATCGGGAATTAAAAATCACGGGGCAACGTGCCGCTACGAGAGCACCGAGACGATGTAAATAGAGCGAGAGGGTTTTTAAGGAGCGGCTCTTTTACATCGACAACTACATACTCAGCGCATTCATCATCCCCCTGTTCAGCTTAATCCTGCTTAATAGCACGTACGCCACGTTCGCTGGATATTATTTATGAGAACTGTCCCCTGATTTTAGGTTAATCCTCGACGTCTGTCGGTCACTATCCCACACTCCGCATTCCGTTCGTTTTGAATGCGAAATCGCGAAGAAAAACGAGAGTGGTGTTTTGTAAGCGTAAGCAGGGCGTGCGGGAATTCTAGATTTCACACGGTAAACTTTCTTTTCTTTCAGCAGTGTCAATGACAATTTCAAATGAAAAATTGCGTGTCAACAGAAATCTGTTCCCGAAATTATTCCCATACGAATTTCGAGACTTGATGACTTTTCGGCCAATTATAAAATCGAACTATGTTAAGAAGCTTTTGCTCAAGAAGAGACGCTGTATCTAATAGAATTAAAATGCGTTAATAATCGCGACTGTAGTAACTTTAATGAAAGCAAGAAGCGAGCGTTCGCTTCTTGCGACGCAGCAATCGGAAATGTTTGTTATTTTCTTGCCAGACGTTATCGTCCACTTATATCCATTCTACGCTATTATAATGATCGTAATTAATATCCCGTCTTAATTAGCGCTCGTCCTCTCATGCAATTATTCACTAAAGAATCCTCGTTTTTTAATAATAGAACTGGTTACCGCGGTAGCTCTTCGCCCGTCCTAACCGCGAATTATAATAAATAACGGCGACTCGACTTATTACGTTAAAAGCAGTCTTCCCGTAACTCGAATGGACGCTGGCCACATAATCACGCGATAATCCATTAAAACCGTGGGATAGCATTTAATAATATCGCGTGGGTGCTTCGATTATGATCTAGATGGAACACCCACAATTCCAGTGAACATTCTTGCTGTGCTTGATCTTTAACCCTCGCACCATTCCAATTGCTACGTTGTTCCAGTAAAGAATACCTCTTTTTCCATTTGCTCACCATGGCACCCAAACTTGGCAATTACTTCGTTATCGGTTTTGAAAATATCTGTGTTATCGAAGGTGGCGAATATTTGGAGGACGAGATCGTCGTTGCAACTTCGATCGAAAGAAAAAGCACAAGACACGCAGGGGCAACGGCGAAGTGCACGCTTAATGCAGAAGCGGCCTGTTCTCGGAACGCAAAGGGCCCCCCCCCTTGTACCGACGCGATTTATCAAGTTGTAAAACGGCCAATGGATGTTAGCTGTCAGGTCGGCCAAGCAACGATTTGTCATCCAGCCGCGGCAGCTGACTCCCGCTTACTGAGAGGGTTCCGCTAACTTTGTTAGGATTCCGTGGTAGTGCTGATCGCATCCTGACAAGGCTTTTATGCGACTGTCGCGTCGATGGGGGCGTGAACGCGCGATAAAAATGACAGGCGGAAGGAGTTGCGCCTTAAGTGTTTCTTAAACGTGGAAAATAAGTGGCAAAAAGAGAGTGCAAGTGGACAGTACACTGTGGAGGGTATTATAAGTGGTAAGAAGAATCGGGTGTCGAGATTTCGGTAGCCCAACGAGGGGATAACAAACTTGTATATGTAAATCGAATTTAAAAAAAAAAATGAGTTGAAGCTACTTTCAGCTACAATATTCACATAGAATTGTTTGGATGTTGCTGAAAACCTTCTGTTTGTTGGATAAGGTTTCAATACTCTTTTTACTTTGAAGCATTAATTATTATTCACGCGAATTGGCACGTTGGTGCCATCGAATACATTCGTAAAATTAAAAATGGAACATTTTCTGTAACCCTAATGTACCCACAGCTCGTTCTACTCGATGAAGAACACAGTTAGAGATGTAAATAATAAATTGAGTCTGTGGTTTGAGCTTGTATCGCTCTACGTCAGTGTCCAGCAAATAGGTTTATTATTAAACAGTAGCCGTCAGAAATAAATGGCACGCGTACCGTATTAGTAGGTTTGTAACTTGCAACTGCATTACGGGTGACATAGTAGCTTTCCAACTAAATTTGCCCACTGCAACGACTCGCTCAATTTATTTGTACCAACATAACATAAGTAACGCTTCCTTCGGGCTGAGTATCCCTCGCACAAGCTAATATCAAATTGCGCTCTTAAATCACGTCTTTGTCAGTTATCCCCTATTATGACGCCTTTGGGTATGTATATTCACGCACCTATGGAGAACACTGCTCGGTTTACCTCATACGTTATACGCACTCGCGCAACAATGGGAAATCAGGAGCGCGGGGTAAATTATATGACCGTACAGGCGTGTTTCCATGCATATTAAGCAGGTCCCGAGGGGGGTCGTAACTATTCCGCGTGCAGGAGTAACTCCGACGTTCACGGCTACTGCGTGAGCCTCCCTGTCCACATAAACACTCGTAATACGCCCATAATAATTTTTTAATGTAACCGACAATCTCCTTCCCGCGACGATCACATAGTGTCGCGCATCGCTTATCTCCCTCGGAGATCTCGAAACAAGAACGCGATACCCACCTCCGCCGATTCGTCGACCTTCGAACGAAACCTCCGTCCATATCGACCCACCCTTCCTCCCCTGTATCTCCCGTGACCCTTGATTAAATGGCCCATCCAAGGATCGTTCCCCATTACTAAACCA
The DNA here is from genome assembly GCA_929108735.1 of Andrena dorsata. NCBI lineage: Eukaryota > Metazoa > Arthropoda > Insecta > Hymenoptera > Andrenidae > Andrena > Andrena dorsata. The sequence continues at coordinate 74,344,504 of OV815488.1, read as the reverse complement.
AACTGAGTAAAGAATAAATTGCCACCGAAACCAGCCGGACTTTGTTCGCACCTTTTTTGGCCGGGAGATTGCGGGCCCCGCCGACGAGATCTCCTCCAGTCTCGGGGCTCGTTGGTATGCCGTCGACGTGGCCCCTTGTAAATTTGCGGTCTCTTTACTGCGTAATGACGTTACACCGTTACGGCTTCCTCGTGTTTTCACCCCGTTTATGCATTATGCAAGCAAGAGGAAGGGCCGGGACGTAGAGGGCAGGGATAATAAGAGGGCGGTGGACGATGCTGGTTTAATCATCTCGCGAAACACCTAACGGCTGTTGCTCGCTTGCGTCGTTGACCGTGTCCACTGAGCTTGTCCCCTCCTTACGTCACCTGCCAAACGAATGCTTCTTTATATCCCATAAATCGCCGGTAGCAATCAATTTCAGCTGGTTCCTGTCGAGGCGTTAATCTTAACGCTTTGAACAGCGTCGGCGCGCATCCGCGCTGAGGGAGTCGCGCGCTGCGCGAGACCTTGGCGAGTTTTTCACGTTCATGTTTCCTAGAAAGCGTTGAAAATTGAGAGTATCATCCGAGTGTGCCCGAATCTTCGCACGGCCAAGTGAAGTAAAAGGAACGAGAGGCCCGGCCGACTCGAAGGGCCATTTTTCAGAGCCTTGCGCCACTCGATGCGCCAACGTCAATCCTTCTCACGGATAGTTCCCGCTATCTCAGATTTTGATGGATTTAAAGTTGGGCATTATTGAGACGGCGATGCCTACGCGCACCGGTCAGGTGAACAACGTGTGACGAAAGTGGAATTTTATGGGAAATCAGATTTACTGGCTGTTGTGTGCCTTGTTTTACGACGCTGCTGGACACTCGCGTCTTTTATGAGTATCATTGTAACGCGACTCCGATGAGGCCCTATCTCTGCATCACGCTACACATGTTATATTCCGTTGATGAGGTAAATATAAGAATCCCCTTTTTAATGTCCACTTTCTCCGCCGACTGTGAGAGCGTATTGTATCCATTGTTTTTGTAGAACAAACAATTCAGATAGATCCGGCGGTAAGAGACTTCTACACTTGACTGCTTTTAATTTTCAGTGCATGCCTCGTAACATCCTCTGCGTATAAACGTGTTCATAGGTCATTACGCAGCACGTTGACGCTTCGAGACCGTACCATAATTAACGATCACGCGGCTGGGCGCAATTTGGTTGTTAAGTATCTGTTCATCCAGCCCAGCTATTTGCACCAATTGACCATACACCGTTAAGCTGTCCGCGCATACCAGATTCCGTCGCATGTAATTACGCGCGCAGTAGATCGGACATAGAGCCAAATGACTCGCCGCGAAATTCCGATCGTTATCGGTGGGCACCGGCTGAACGGGACCCATTACTCTTCGGTACCCCTCGCGGCCCGCAGAACCCGAATGACCTATAAATACGACGATGCCCCTCCTGCTCCCTTTTCCCTGTGTCGCGTCGGATCCGACGCGCGCCATTAGGACCATTCTCTCGGAAGCTGGAATTAACGCAGGTCGGGCTGGCAAAGGCGGCGTGACCTCTAGCCAGCGTTAGTGGAAACGGGCGCATGGTAAATTACCAAACGACAACCGGCTAGATAGCATCTGACACAACATTTTTACGGTCCTCGAGCGGCGCACGAGGGCCATTACTTACTCGTAATGGGATTAAGGGCGCGCTGATGCAATCCGTGAAAAGAGCGACGGCGCGATGCCGCGGCCACGGTTCCAGCTCCATCTCCGTTCATTTCGTTTCTTCTTCTATCGTTGCTCAGCCCAGCGCCGACCGCTTTGGATATCGAACGATAAAGCGGCTAACGCTTCGTGGGGCGTTGGCCCATGAAATTGTAATTTAATTGGCCTTCCCGCGCCCGCTGCGATCGCGCCCCGGTAATTTGCATCCGAAATGGAAAATCAGCCGCCTATCGACCGCCACCACCGCGGTCCCCGACGGTCGCCGCGATACGTTTGCATGTGGCAGCCGTCCGTTAATTATGCACGGAGGCGTTCCTAGCACCGCGTGGGACGCGTTTCTGCGTATGGACAAACCGCGCGCATGTGTACCTGGATTGGAGATGCGTGCTCCTTGCGCTGTCGATCGCTCGCTGCGCTCGCGACGATTGTGATCGTAGTAGATATATGTACACGCGACAGGTGGGCTGCGTTGCGACAATGTTTCATTGATCCGTTCGCGCCTGCTTTGCATGACAGGGGGTCGAGGTGTTTGCGTAATTTGTCCCCGGTGCAGGTGGAATGCTAGCTAAGTGGTGCTCGATCTATTTCGCGAGCTCCTCTACACCTGTCGGGTTTGTAGAAAATGTGATATTTGGTACACTTCTTTAATTTAAAATGCAAAATAAGGAAAATTTGTTAAAGCTCTTCGCTAATGGAGGATGGTAGAAAATGGCAAAAAATCTGGCTAACTGCGACATCTGAAGGTGTCCACCTTCTGTAGGTCCCAAAAAATGGGAGTTGAAAAAATAAGTTTATATTATTTTAAAACATAGTTCCCTTTCAAATATCTACGAAATAATTTTTTATAACTTCGCCATCACATTTGCGGCAAATAATGGTATTTTTACCATTTTCGGGGACCTGCAGAAGGTGGACACATTTAGGTGTCGCAGCTAGCCAGTTGTTTTTATCATTTTGTACCATCCTCCTTTACCGAAGAGCTCTAGCAAATTTTCCTTATTTTGTATTTTAAATTCTTAATACTTGGGCCGCGAAGTTTCCAATCCACCCCCGTATCTTTCCATCGACATCAAGATACATATATCCTTCCTCACAGTCACGAGCGCAATTGGTCCAACCGGTGGCACTTTTCCAAACGCCCAAACGGAGTCACGCGACAGACCGGCCTCCCGTCCGGGTATCTCTCCCCCGACATTGCGAAAGCCCGTTTCATTCATTCGTCCCACACTGGCCGTTATTTTCGCAATGCGAAACCACCGCCGAGCCCCCGTCACGTCAATAACCCTGTCCGCTGGCGAACAATGAAGCCGTTGTTGGCAGAGTTCACCCGATAAACCTACCTGGCCGCTCCGCGGAAACGATCCGACCCCGTTCCTCTGGAACTGGTCGAAAAAGTCGGGATCGACGGCTTCCCTCCCGTGTTGCCGAGCATTGTAGCTCTATCGACATGAGAAACGCGCCTTCCGCGGCCGTAACTATGGCGGCGCAAGGAGGTTTCGCCGACTGGAGGCGAGCTGCTGCGCCCATTCTCGCGATCTGCCACGTAACACCGGGTATCCCCCGGCCGCGAGAGATCACGCCGCGGATCCACGTGTCCCGTGACCACTTCAGATCGCACGCATCGATACGGTACCTATATCGACAGATCTGACGTCCACGAGCGGCCGGAAATCCTAAAACCGTCGCGGCACTTTTACAGCCACCGATCGAGGGGGCTTAATCTCGTTGTCGATCGATTGTGCGCGAGGCGATGACAGCCGCCATTCGAGATCCATTGGCGAGATCGTAACGCCGCGTTAATTGACGGGGATTTAGATTAATTATCCAGCGACGAAGGCTGCCGGATTTATCGGCGATAACCGGGAGCCTTTTTCGCCTTTCCCTCCGTTTTGCTAAAAGCTGGGGCAGATTATTATTATTATTAAACGTCTTTATTACTCCATTAAAAGGCGAGGCGCAGCTAGTAAGCTGCTATTATGCCTGACCTTATTTATAAACAACAAAAAATAAAGAAAGAAATACAGCAACATAAACATAAACACAAACATAACAAGGTAATAAAAGTTAAGAGAAGAGAAAAAAAGAAAAAGATTTAAAAGATTATTGCCATCTAGAATTAGATTTACGCATGATATGTGCGTATATAGGAAGCAGCGGCGCGTTTAAACGAGGAATTATATATGTCTTTGAATGGACGTTAGATACATTTGCTGACGCGTTGGTCGATGGTGATCGAATCCCTGTTTGATGAAGAGAACGGTATAATGTGTTTGGTCACTGCTAAGTAGTGTTCCTGATTTCTCGATATTTTTCGCATCTCGAGAAATGGGAAGTCAGATTATATTTCTCGAGGATTCTCAAGAAATTAAAAAAATGCAAAATTTATATTTTTGGAATAATGTTGATAATATTTAGGTATCTAAATATTTATTCGTATCCAACCTATGTTAGACAGAACTCGTGTAAATGAAAAAGAAACAGATATTAAATATAATTGATAAAATTTATTTAATATAAAATGTGATCAAGGCGAACCGTTACTTTTTCGTTTTAAAATAGTTTTTGCAAAGCACAATGCGTCTAATGTCGCGTCTGCCAATCTATGTACTTCTTTTTTTGTGACAAAATCTGCGGCTGTAGAAAAATTTCTTTCATTTTGAGTGGATTTTGGTTTAATTGTATATACATAGAGCATCGATGATAAGAAGTGAAAAGTTTAAAAAGTTCATAAACAATCGCGCAATTCGTCGTATATATTACTAACATTTATTACTGATTTTATAACAACATTTATGACAATTGAGCTAACTGAAAATTCATTTCTGAAAACGAATGGGATTTATAATAATTTTCCTACACTGAAGATTCTCGGGAAACACTGTAATTTCTCGAGAAATGAGAAATAAGAAATTATAAAATTTCTCGAGAAGGTACACTAGTCACTGCGTTCTGGTAGAAGGAAGTCGTAATTGGTCTTCATTACCATCTGCAAAATTGTGCCCACTATTTTGCAAGAACAGAAAGCAAGACATGATGTGGAGTAATTAAGAGAAGTGGTTTATGTTAACGTTCAATTACAAAGGATGACTGGATGTTGCTGGATAAATGGCTGGCAGTGTCTATCATAATTTATCTGTTACTCTTGTCTGTCGCATGCGGCATTCTTGCGAGATGAACACGTAAATTGCCGCCTATGATCGGCCACGGATGGCTACATTATTTTGCTCGTCCCGCGTTCCTCTTTCTCGTCCTTTTTCCCCTCGTTTCGTGCGTTCCTGCTGCTTACAGTACGATCCATCTTGTTCGGCGCGTGCCGAAGGCGATGAACCAGCTCGCGTTTCAAACGTGTGTTTAGACCGAATATTTCTTCGCTGATGCACGATTGCAACACGGAGCCTCCGCAGATATAATTCAAGGCCTGTGTCGTCCCCGTTTCATTTCGCTAGATTAAGCTTTCGCAATTTGGTACAGTTGGGCGGGAAGATTTATTTAGGAATCGCGAGCGCCTCGTGAGAAGAAGGAATTCGAATAACGTAGAAACTTCGTCGAGGGAGACAACAATTTTATTCAATATATATATATATATATCACTCTGCTCCAACATTTATCGATAATTCCCTGAACTGGCGATACAATGGCGCTAATTACGTGGACCGTCACGTAATTGCTCTCACGCATGTTCCACTTCCGCGCGACGGACATTTGCCTATACACATTCCACGTCGATTGTCATTCAAATCGAGATGTTCGAGCAGAGCCGACCCCAGGTAAGACTGTCCAATGATAAACGCTATAGTGAGAACTAGGTGGCGACCAGAAAAAGGAAAAGTAAGAAATACGTGCGTCGTCGGGGCTTAGAACCGAAACATTCCCTATTTGAACTTTGAAGTTTACCGAGACGTTGACATCGATGCCGCTATAGTAATGTAAATGAACCCGGGCGGGCCTCCGCAGCGTTAACAGACCTTCCATGGTCGAGCGTTTGGTGTGAAGAAGACAGCTCGAGGGACAGACAAACTTTTGCTGTTAGTCCACGAAGGCGACCCTGTGAATTTTCACTCGCGAGGATTTCCGAAAAAGAAAACAGTCCTGTTTGCCTGGAGAGAGTACTCTCAAACTCTGCCTCGGGCAGTTGTATCCGTTGGAAAGTGTATGAACCAACTTCGTAACTCCTGGGAAGCAAATACTCGAGATAATCACACGTAGCAAGAGAAATATCTTGCGCGAATTCGCTTCCAGGCTACTCCCCGCGCGTTACGATCCCCAACATTCGAATACCATCGTTGCGAATTATTACAAATTACAAATTCGTTAGAAAATTATTGTCTCCTTCTCGCCTATCTGATTTCGTTGATAGAAACTTCGGAGAGTAACATTTAGGGATTACCATCGAACGGCGGGCGAAGAAAGTCGCCGGCCGATCAGGCACCTTCAAACTTTCTTCCTTTCGTTCGCTTCTTTCCTCTCTTTTTCGGCGTGCCTACCTGGCATCGTTGCTGGTGGCCGAGTTTCACGTGCCGTTAACCTTGAATCCGGATTTAACGGCTGCGTTTATGCTAATATGCCGTGGCCGCCGAAGAAAGCACCGCGCGGGAACACGAAGTCGTTCCCCGTGCACCTTTTTATCCCGCGGGACCACCGTGAGCTAATGACAATCGGCTCGAAAACTCCGCGGTTCATCGGCTGGACGTGCCCCCTCCGCTTCATTTTGAATGCACCACCGGCATGTTAGACGATAATCGGTCGTAAAGGACGATTAAAAGCGTATGCAAATTCGTGTAATCCTGTCGGGCCTCTTCTCCGCCTCGCCGTGGATTAGCCGTGTGTGCAACGATAATTAACGATCTACCGAGATTACTAAATAATGTTGAACGTTGTGTTAACCGTGTACTAACGTGGATGGATAATGAACTCTGAAGGGATTGGTCGATGTCGATCGAATTACATTGCCCTGCGAACGCGAAGGTGGTCCAGAAGAAATTTTATTAATATTTCGGTAAACTTCAACTGCTCTGCGGGCTTCTGTGTGCCGTAGCGTTGATAATGTTTCTACGCCCACAATTATTGCAATGCTTATTGTAGCGAATGAATAAAACATGAAAATTGTCGGAGATAATGATCGACTTCCTAAAAGCTATAAGCCAATTTGCCGTCACGCGTTATTAAACGAACATGCATTTACTGGTACAGCTAAATGACGACTATATCGTTCCATTTTTCATTTTTATTTCACGTTCTATTCGTTCAGACGATTTACCGAGGTATTCGAGATCTCAGCTAGGTATTCGAATATCTGGGTAAAATATTCTGAATTTCATTTCTCGTCAAGTGCCAGGGAAATATTCTAAGATATTCGATTGGACGGAACGTGGAGTAGTTTCTTAACACGTATCTCCTTTCGGCAGGGCAGGTGGAGCTGGAAATATCTTAGTAAGATGTCACAATAGAGAAAACTGATAAAATATTATAATTCCCTATTCTGAGGTTATACTAAAATATTCCGAGCCCGAGCATTTTAATGTATTAATCGTGTATTCTAAGATTGGAATGAAGAAACAAGAAGAAACGTTTCAACTTCTGCTTCAGCTTGCGTACCTAATAAAATACTCAAACTTTCAACCAATTTAATATTTTAGATTACCTTCAATCTTCTACATTCGACGTAACATCCCAGGTATTATTTACTTTCTCATCTCCTACGATTCCACGTTCTTCAGCATTTCATACGATAAAGTAACGAATCGCGAAGAAAAAAGAGGGGGACCATAAGATGAACCACAAAAGCATTTAAACGATTGTAAATATCGCCCTTGCGGTTTTCGCCGTGGTCATTTCGTTGCAGTAAATGTCGCGGGTGGTTGCTCTTCTGCGAGCCTCGCGGTTTGAAGATTTACGCTCTTGACAGTTAAAGGCTACATTGTTTGCAACGTGCTCAAACTTTCACGAACCCAAAGACTCGTTTCTCTCCTTGCAACGTTAACGTCAACTTCCATTTTCGCCTCGAACGGTCTCTGCTTGAAGGAATCCGGACGTATACGATCCTACAGTTGAATCTTCAAATTGAGCATTTCTCGCGAGAGTATTTCTTCGAACGATTTCCATTGGCAAAACCCTGTAATGATCGATGGAAATGGATTAACGTGTCAAGGGATGTCGATTCCACGTCGAGTTAGGCGCACGATAAGCAGTTTTCTTTCCAAGTGACAGCGTTTACACGGTGAATAAAATGGACGGTTTCAATGGTAGATACATTACGAAGGTGCAGAGTGTGCAGGGTTCTCAGGAAGAAGGTGAGAATCGTCGATACCGCGTCGAGACGCACGGTTCAGCCATGATCAATCGAATCGTTCCGACTCGGAACGATGCATTGAGAGCACAATCGCGCAACGATAAGGTATGGAAGTGGAACTACGGTGCATACTTAGTCATCGATACCAGCAGCTAGTACACTAGCTACCGCTGTCCTCGCCTCGTTTGCGGCGTATTTGCAGCGTACCTACTTAATAAATTCGCGTCGGACTCGAGCCCATTGTATCCGCGTCGCTCCAAGCGAGCGTAATTTCCATTTGAAATACGAGATAAGTCTCCGATGCCCCGATAAGCTCACAAATCGTCGGCTGGTTACAGGGAAACATTAATACAGCGCGAATTCCGCTGAGCGAATTAATTATCACTGGTAACTGGAAAGCTGTTGCCTGGGAATTTCTTGTACAATCCTTTCGGCTCCAAGTGTCCCTCACCGAATTCTAGCTTACCGAAGCATGCTCTTCTCGATATAAATAGTAGGGGAGAGTTGCCAATATCGTACTGGTCGCCTAAATCGTACCTCATCAATTTCTAAGTAATTAATGAATGTAAACGACATTTGATAATAAAAATATCAAGTAAATGCGAAATAAGAAATAGAAACAAAACATTTTGAGCTTACACCCTATTTTGTGCGTGCTATAAACATTTAAAAAAATCAGGTATGATTGATGTAACTTTTTTACCAGTTTATCGTAGCTGATAATAATCAAACAATACAATTTTGCCTCGTATTTTTGTATTTTTCTAAAAGCAGGTTTAATGTAGAATATTTGACATTCATTTTAAGTGCATATTACATTCATTATAAAGTTTAAATTGATATTTATAAATAAATTGATCATGTTTCCTAAATCGTACCACTACAATTCTACTAGTAGGATTAGACAACTCGTATGTTTATAGGTTATGTACATATATCATTTACATAGGTTATTGCGGCCTGTGTGTGATCCATATACATTTGTATATGTAACTACATAATAATCATTACTTTATGTTGAATATTTTCTTCTCTATTTCTTATTTATACTACTTTTTAGTGGAGGTACGATTTTGGAAACCGAGAGGTACGATTTAGGAGACCGGTTGTCCGAATCGTACCTTTGACAGTATGTGACAAAAAGATTAATAACAAATTAATTTGTTCTGAACAAAAGGCTAAGCATATAATAGTAGGTGCCTAAAAGATCAAGCTACAACGTCCAATAGTCATTTGCGTTCATATGAGCACCAAATATGAAATATAACGAAAAATGTCTTAAGTGGTACGATATTGGCAACTCTCCCCTAGGTAATATTGGAACAATGGTAAATCTGCGGCCCTTTGGTCTAAAATTCTAAATAGTTCTAATACTATCATAAACACGATTACCTACCTACAGCAAACACTATTTAGGGTTTCCTTCAAAGCGGGGTTGGCAGAAAACAATCGGAAGCACGCGGATTCGAACGAATGACATCGCGGGCGGCTCGATTCCTGCGATTCGCGGCGCCGCATATATCGCGGTAATGAAGGCAATTCATTCGGTTATTCGCCGTGTCAGATTCGTGTAGGAGTGGGACATTAACGCGGCCGCGCGCATTCGCCAATGTTGCGCGCGGGGAAATAGAAATGTGTCGCGGCGTGGGCGAAATAATGCATTGAGATGCGTTTCTTTTCTCTCCGGCTACCCACCCGCACGCGTACATCAGTCGACCGCCAGCCTCTCCCGTTGATTTTACTCTGGCTTTGCTGCAGGAAAGCGAATTGCAGCCGAATGATTCATTTGCTCGGCCCGCTCGTCTCGCGCAGGGGTGCTGCCTGCTTTTTCTGTTCTGGAAAATACCGAGAAACGGCCGATGAGGAGCTTCGTTACATACCGCGTTGAATTGTACGGCGAGAAGTCTGGGGTATGCTGAACGGAAGGAATCCAGTGGAATTGGGAGGAGTAGGGTAGTAATGAATACCGAGAATTAATTGAGTTGGATGGAGTTAATCAAAGGCGCGTGAAACGCGAACGGTGAGAAGAGGTCCAGTAATTTTACACTTGGAATGGAGAATCGGGAGATTTGGGATGAAAAAGGCAAAGTGCTGTGTAGGTACTGTTGTTATGATAATGGGATTGAAATACCTGATTGTAGGGACTGTTTAGCTGCATCGTTTAAGCTTTTGAAGCTGCAGCAGGAACATACCGAAGTGCAATACCGAATGTTTTTTATTCGACTAATTTCGAATAAGAATTTCGAATAAAACGAGTTTATTCGAGAATAACGAATAATTTATTTGAGTGAAAAATTATCCGTTATTCTCGAATAACTTCGTTTTTGACTTAGTCCGCTTTTGTTCTCAATGCCTCATATGTCTTCAGCATAAAGCATTTCGTTCTCCCTATATTTCGACTACCCTCGTTTCTCGAACCAGACCCATTACCTCCGTTGCGTATTCCCCAACTGATTACTTAAGTATGCCCGCAACGTTCGCCTCCATTAAGTTTCAATCGATTGATCATGTTCTGGGTGGCGCGAGCGTGAAACGTTGAAATTGCCCGGCCGGATCGCGTCTAAATAAGTTCGGACATTTTAACCAGTCCGTCCACTTATTCAATCAATTTATACAAACGAGCGAATATCGGGAAATCATGTAGCCGCCTGAATGCTCTCTTACACGCATGTCTGACCCGATAATCGTCTGTGCGAAGCGTTTCGTGTAAACACCGCCGCGAACGGGGCGCCGTTTATTCCCTCTCAGATTCTAATCAAGCCTGCAGCATTTCGGCGGACGTAAATGGAGTTTCGTTTATTCCGATCGTTGCGCGATTTCGCGAGTAAATGGCCGCTCTGTCAAGAGGCCCCTGCCGTTCCGAGCGCGCGAAACGAAATGCGTATAGCCACATTCGGATATATCGAGATCACAATCGTGCACCGGGACGAAACGGTGCGGCGAACACGAATTTCAGGTTTCCCCTGGCGAGAAAAATATTCGAATGGCCTAATGCGTAATAAACGCAGTTCATCGTCTATGCCGGTGTACGTCGGTTTAATTGGCGACTGGTTTCGGAACCAGTCTTCACGGGCCTCTTGAGTCACGGATGCGCTCAGCTTCCACGTCTCGGCTACCTACCATTCACAAACGACATCATGAATGAGTTCTCACCCTCGACGGATCCCCGCAAAGGTTTTCCCTTTTTACGACCCACTGTTCGGTGTAACCGCCACTACCAACCGGGGGTGTGCGCGTATCCGAGATCAGGGGCTCGGGGTCCCGAGCCTCGGGACTATCCGCACACCCTTACTATTTACTAATTCGTTGTGTTGTAAATTACATTCTCTTCGCTAGAATTCTATTGAGCTTAGTGGCAAACGGTCATAATGTTGGAGAAATAGTAAATGTTGGTGGATTATTTGGTTCACTAAACGTTAAAGTATCTTCAAGCGAGAGCGATACTTGGCGTTATTGATTGTGACTGTTCTAGTTTCTATGGGACGAGGAAAAGAGAAGTGAAGACCGGATAAAAACGAAAAAACGTCGCGAGGAGACTTTATTCCTTAATCATGTATTATATTACTTGTTGACAAGTACGTACATTCCTGTAAAATCCTAGATAATAATAATAATAATAATAGTGGATTCAGTGCGTGACAAATGCCACGGTTATGAAAATCGTGTAAGTATGAATAACGACGAGCAGGGTGAAGGTAGTCGTTACCCAAAGTACCTACACGAGGCTCATCTGACGTTGTGCGCGTGTGTCAAGAGCGATAAGGGACGTCTAACGGATTTGGCGATTAGCTTCGGGACACGTTGCTCCTGCTTTACAGCTGCTCGTGGGCGTTTTACACCCGGTAGTTGTCAAACGGTTACCCACCAGTTCTTTACGCTTGATTAAATGTAGCCAGCACTTGACCCTTGCCGCTAGAATCGCGGTTTGGCAAAAAACACCCGGCGCGATTAACGATCTGGATGTAATCTCCGTTCCACCTGCGGGATTTCACTTTCCTCCAAAAAGAAAGTCAGGCGTTTGATCGATCTCGGTGATCTAGCGACTAGATTCCAGTCGATCGATCTGGTACGTCGATTGTGTACTTTCACTGAAATCGTTGTCAAAAGCAGCCATCCGTGTATGATATAAGTTTTCGGGGGAATCTATCGACAATCTACATAACTCAGTTGCTAGATTTTTCATAAACAAATGATTCCTGGTGCAGCGATACTGCCAGACAACAATTCTTCTTCCAGCAGACTACTTTTTGCCATTGATCAATCTTGAGTTTCTATAGTTCTTATTAGAATGGCACTGAAGGAGATATCCCGGCGCAGCCCCGCCGATTTTTCCCTTTAACGAAATCTCGTAGCCACGAAATATGCAAATATGGCGGGCGACTTGTAAAACCGCGGTAAATAACCATTTCTCCCGCTGTACAGGAGCAGTAAAAGAAGTCAGCGCACGGTCGGTAATGGGACAACTTCTTCGAGCATCCGAGTGTCCAGGTGTTACGGTATAATTTACAAGAAGGGGAGTAATGTTACTCCGCGGTACTCCGTTCCGAGCAGCGGCGCGTCCCCTCGAGGGCCAGCGCGCACAAGGGAGTTTATATTTACAGCGAATCAGGTTCAGCTCGTCTTACCGATCTCCAGCTCGTGTATTAATCGTTATTTTATGTAAATTATACTAAATCGAATTGGTATATGAAAAAAAGGAAGGAAGATAACAAGCAATAGAAAGGAGAAAAACGGGGACGTGCACGAAGAAAGAGAATCGTTTATCGAAGAATTTAAACACCGTCTCTCATGTGCATTCATCGTCCACAGATAAATACTATTTATTATTATTAATAATATTTGTTTAAACGGGAGAGAACCCAGTATATCAAGATTGCGAAAACTGAAGAACATTAAAAACATTTTCCTCACCGCAAAAATACAAATACAAGTAATCAGCCCATTTGCGAAGAAATAAAATTTTATCCCATTAATTTTGTTCCGCATTTGAGCCCGAAAATCTTTTCGGTTAATTCCTCGTTAATGCTCGAACGTCAACGAGGCCCATCACTCCTACCGATGATTGCTTCGTGGGACGTACGAGTTCATCCCCGTGGCCACAGGAAGAAAGGGAAATTAGTGGCTCGTTGTTAGTCGTAGACTCGCGAGTTGCGAAATTGTGGCCTGCCCTGGCGGAACAGCTTAACTATGAATCACATTTCGCTGCGTTTCCTCGAGCAAAACCGAGTCCAGATGTACTCGGTGTGCCGTTGAACGTGCGCGAACCTCAAGGGGGAATAGTTGCACGCGTAAAGCCGCGTACTCACCTGCGCATTCGCCCCGAATGCGCATTCGGCGCGCATTCGCCGCGCATTCGCCGCGCATTCGGTGCGCAATCAGTGCGCGGTCGGTGCGCGGCGTGCATTCGGCGCGCATTCGCCGCGCATTCGCCGCGCATTCGCCGCGCATTCGCCGCGCATTCGCCGCGCATTCACAACAGTCCCTATAAACACCGATCCGAAGAACGAGGAGAAAAGTCTGTATTGTATACATTGCTAAAAAAAAGGATAAAAAGAAGAAACGTTGGTGGACGAGAAAAATATATACCAGCGGGTGCAACGAAACATTTCTACGCGATTTAAATGCTGAAGTGGGAAGCAACCAATTTCAAAACTTCGCGAGGATGTTATCGGAAGATTTTTTTATTATATTAAATTATATTCGCGATAAAATTGCAAGACAAGATACTGCCTACAAAAAAGCGATTATGCCGGAAGAAAGATTGGCAATTAGTTTAATATCATACCACAGTTGTGGTGCTTTTCTTAATTTTCCCCTTTTCCCGTCTGTACGAGCTTTTTAGACTCTCCACTTTCCTCTTGCAATCTTCCGCCTCCGTTCCGATCTTTTGGGCAATTGTACACCACGCGTCGTTCTTTTTTACAGTATCGAAATAACACGAGTGTCTGGAATTCCATAAGGATTCGTGTTTCTCGAATACCTCAAGGAGCTTGAGACAAAGTTGCGGCGGCCACTCCATCATGGTGTCGTGCGGACGCGAATGCGCGCTTTGATAGACCGCCAGCAAACGGATCGGCGCGAATGGCCCGGCGAACGCTCGCTACGCAATCGCCTCGATCTCGGTCCATACATTGTATCCGCACTCGTCGTTTGCGCGGCGAATGCGCGGCGAATGCGCGGCGAATGCGCGCCGAATGCACGTCGAACAAAGAAACGCGCGCCGAATGCGCGGCGAATGCGCGGCGAATGCGCGGCGAATGCGCGGCGAATGCGCGCCGAATGCACGTCGAGCACCGAACGCGCGCCGAATGCGCGCCGCACGAGCAAAAAATCGGTGCGCGCCGAATGCGCATTCGGGGCGAATGCGCAGGTGAATACGCGGCTTAAAGTCCACGATAATCGCCGGGCTCTGTTTGTTTTACAACGTTTCCTCGTTACTAAACCGCAAGCACCGAGGCAAATGAGCGGTTGCACGGTCATTAAGACACACCGTCTAACCAGAAGTAATTGCGACGTCAAGGGAATCGTAAAAACGTCGGGACGTGGCTGCTAGACTCCTCTTTTTCGATCCCACCTGGACGGCTTTCGGGTTAACTGCTGTATTTGCAACTCCGAACGTTATGGAATAATTAACTTTGAAATATCAATCGTTTCTTTAGCTTCCCATACAGAATGACGCGTAAAGAAAGCTGTAATATCTCACTCATTATTAACTATAACTAGCCAAAGAAATTCATAAACGTAAACCTACATTAAATGTGAAGAAGTATATACAATATGTAGTTGGAAAGTTTCAAAATTGCCACACCTTAAGGTTTTTAAGAAACCTTAGAATCGAATGGAAGTGTGTATCTACTCCTTTTAAACTGTGCTTTAGCTACATTTCCCATGATAGTACTTGCAGTTATCTCAATTGAATGTCTTCATTTTTCCATATAGGGAGTATGTTTTGAAAAGATGAGAACGCCAGGGATCTAGAATTGCACGGACATCACCCTGTATAAAGGTCGCGCTGCACATTGTAATATAAGCACCAAGCAGCGTGCTTTTTTTCACTGCTTATCATAATTTGAAACCAGATCTGGCATTTGCTATTTTGCATTTATTACGTCGATCCGGCGAAACCAGATTTTTCTTCTCTTTCTGCTTCGAAGAGCGTTGGCGAATGCACGTTAGTCGCTATCGCTAAGCGTATCCCACCGTACAGGCAATTTATCGTATTATCAAGGTGCCGGCTTATTAAGGCGCTATTCGATTATTGTTCGGAGCACCAGAGGGGGCGAGTTTTAACGTTTCTTTATCAATGATTATTGTTGGCTTGGAATACGGGTACTAATCTATATTCCCCTGGTATAAATTGGAATTATGTACATTTAGTAGTTCAGGCTTGGAGTTGAAACGAATGCCGACTAAAATTAGCTGATCAATCGCCCTTTCTGTACGATAATTGTGCATCGAATTTATTCTCTATTTTCTGATAAAGAAGCAGTATTGTAATATGTACCCATTCTTGTAAAATGTGAATCGATAATACAAGGAAAATCTCAGCAATGATAATGAGGGCGTTTGATTACGAAGCGCCGGCGCCATCATTCTAAAGAATGAGTTCGCACGCAATATCTACTTGTCGATTTTATCTGGGACCAACAAAACCCCTCTGATACATGATTCAAAGTAAAGTTCAGTTCCAGTTCTGCGAACTATCGGTGCCCCGCGACGCGTCCCGATTTATCAATACCTACTTCGCGATAAGTATTACATTTCCACTTCCACGTATTCGAGGACACATTCCTGAAAACGCGTATCATCGTGAAATTTACCGAATCATCCGTCATTTTCGTCCACCGCAAAAATTGAAACCTGGTGCGTCATAACTTCGTAGCAGCTCGTAATGAATCACGCGTACAATTTCGAACCACTTGATCTTGGTCTCGATCAGTTACTACGCTACTTAGCTTGTCACTGCACTTTTATTCGAAAGAGAAACTGCATCTCTCGCCATCACAACAGGCTCCACTCGTGCCACACGAAATTCCTCCGTCTCAAACAGCGCTGAGGCACGCGCTGAAATTTGATTATCATGCTCCGAAATGTCCCCCGATCTCCCATACAGCATTCGCATTTTACCAGGCACATTGCATAAACGCTATTAGCCGATTGTGCATTTACAATGTTGCCGATCGAGGCTTATTTCTCTTGCGCCCGTCCGACTGAATTATCTTGATCGACCAATGATCTGTGACCACACGTACGCTTGCTACGACCACCTTGCTTCATTTATGTGCGTAATGACGATAATAACGATCATTACTCTACAACTAAAGCGAGTAATTACGTAAGATTAAATATCATCGAGGAATGTTTAAAAATCCCCCACGGGATTACTGTTATTACCGGGCGCAATTTGCTTGTACCTATTCTCAACAAAACCCGCGAAACGATGAGGTTTCTTGTTCGAGTTTAAACGGCTCGTATGCGAGATCGCGCAATTTCAGCGCGGCCTTTCTACCCGATACGCGATCGAACCGCAAGTCGGCCGATCGGCCGATCGATCCGCAATATCCATCGGCCGATATTTCACCGCGGGTCCCCGATAATGTACGATAATGGGGAGCCATTTGCATTCAAGTTGGCTGCGCGGGCCTCGATATTACGCTGTAACTTGTCCATTACTTATAAATAACATTTCAATTAGAGCAGCGAGCTGCGCGCGCGTGCGCCCGCGACACGCAGCGTCGTTTCGCGAGGACAATTCTAGCAGAATGATTTCCATGCGAGCCCCGTAAATTGTAATTATCGTGACTAGTAACAGCAATTGTCTTAGGAAATGAATATTCTTTCTCGCGATACGGCGGATTATTTATGCACAGGTTTGTATTCAAGTGCAGCGACGGTAGCGTGTTATCATTGTCGCGTGTAGAAATCCTGTTCCGTGTTACATTACACAAAGGGTTGTTCCCGCCATGCAGGAGAAAGTTTCTGGATTTTCAGTCGTAGGTGGAGATTTTTCCCGCGAATCGTGTTACAGTTTCTCGATTGGTTTCACTTTCTACCGAAAGCTCGCTTCCTGCCTCCGCGTTTATGACGAAATGCTTTACGACACGGAATTCCCTTTCTTATCTCTGCCAGTGAATTACGCCCGCGTTCTAGATAGCGAGTCTCCTTCGTTGACGAAATGCTATAAAACTCGGGCAATTTCTGTTCGCGGCTGTTGCAATGTTTCTGCGTAAAGAACGGTCACTTTTCATCCCTTCGAATTGAGGTGCGTTGAAAGCGAAGACAGTCTAACCCACATTTTCCGCGAAATTAAAATGTATTTTAATAGGCTGTACTAATCATATAAAATAGGAAAACAATTTATTCTACGTGGGCTAGTCCGTTTTTGCTCTCAATTGTGAAATCCCGAAGTCGATCTCGTATTAATAAATTCTGAGGGGTTTGAAGTTATGAGGATCGTGTTGCTAGATGGAAACCATCACCTGTATTCTTTTTCGCGATGCGGCGGATTATTTATGCATAGGTTTGAATGCAAGTGCAGCGACGGTGGTACGTTATCATTGTCGCGTGTAGAAATCCTGTTCCGTGTTGCATTACACAAAGGGTTGCTCCCGCCGTGCAGGAGAAAGTTTCTTCTATAAATTCGTACTTATCGAATTGCGTGATCTTTATCACAGAAATACGAATATTTATAGCTCCCATTATCATCAATATCCAAAATTGTTTACGGGACAACCTACAGAAGCACTCGACTTCGATCTCGCGTCGATCAAAGATTCAAAAGCGTGACTCGTGGACGTAATATCCTCTTATCAGAAACGAGAACGATTAGTATTTAGTACTACAGTGTTAATATAATTCACCCATAAATCTGCAACGTTTTCCATAATTATTTTACACGGAGTAATTGTCCCGATATTTATGAACGGCAATGTGTGCTCCAACAGCTAAGCTTGTACGATTCTTGTGTACATTACACTTGTACCGAGCATAGCGAAAGATTCACCACCCGTTAATAGCACTAACAATCATTAAGCAAATATAATAACCGAGAGAATAAAAGACGCGATTTCAGCTCGACACACGTGCCGGTGCCAATTATTTCATATCCCGCCGTGCATTTAAACCGGGCGCGGAGTACCTGTGGCCCACTAGGATCTGCGCGCGATTACATCGCGATAGCGAGCGCTTTATTCCGAGCACTCGAGCACCCGTCCATCATTCTCGATCCAGGAACACGTGTTCCCCGTTTTCGTCCGGCGAGACCGCGTAAGGCAAAGTGGCCAGTTGCGTATCGCGGAGGAACGCGCCAACGGCATTCCACCGCCATACGTATCGTTTGATAAGTGGCCGATAATGCATGCCGCACGCGAAACGTCAGAAAAGGAGAGCCCACCGCGCCTCCCTCTACCCAGCGTGACTCGATCATCGGCCTAGGAAAAACCGCGATAAGGGATTCCCGGCACGTCTGTCGCCGAATGTGTGTCTGCCTTCCGCGCGCTATCGACGAATTCCTGCCGACAGCAATCAGCTGAGTCACCGCGAACGGCTACTCCGACCTTTCCACGTGCAGCCCGGTAATCCGAAATTATATTCCTAATCCGCTTACGATTACGCCGCGGCCCCCTTTTATCGATCCGCGGCGGCCCGCCCACACGGGGCCCGGATCCGATCGAACTTGGAGCGGTTCGTGTGGCATCGTCGAGAGGAGGATCCCAAGATTCACGGCGGAGAAGCAACCCGCACTGAGGCGCAAACGAGCCGGCAAGGAAATATGTCCTCGTCGCTGCGTTCTTGGATAACGATTGCCAATCGGATCTCGCGATATTACGTCCAGAAGTTACGCTTTTGAACCTTTGATCGATGCGAGATCGAAGTCGAGTGCTTCTAGTGATTGTGCTGTAAACAATTTTGGATATTGCTGATAATGGGAGCTATAAATATTCGCATTTTTGTGATAAAGGTGACGCAATTCGATTGGTATGAATTTATAGGAGGGAGGGATTTAAAGATGAGGAAGATTGATCGATGATGTAATTTTGTGCTAGGTACTTTATATTAATGAATTTAAGCAAATATATCCTTACGTTACTTGTACGTAAAGGTTATTCAAATAAATATTAGAAATTTATATTATGTGCTTTAGTGTTGGCGGTTTTAGGTAGGTGAAACTTTCGGCGGTTCTATTAGCGTTAAACAGTGTTTGCTGTAGGTAATTGAACTGTGCCGGAGTAACGATCTCTGGATCGATACAGTGTTACTCGATTAGGCTCCGAGAATGCAAAGTGTGAACCTCGAAGACCGAGAAAGAGCGAACGCATGATGGCTTGTCGATTGTTTATCAAGAAGCACGTCATTCGTGGTTTTAATTGCCCCTCGATCCGCGACTCGTTGCGAAAGCGTTTCGAAAGGGGCAGAAAGCATCGGCGCGATGAGAACGTTCGTGGATCACCGTTTAAAAGTGGCTGCAATCAGATCGACAGAGCGATTTGCATGGGATAAGGTTTTACGATCGCGCAGAACCACGGGCGCGCAGTTACGATGCAAAGCAGTCGGCATTTCTAGTCGAGTCGGTTCGTGTTCATGATGAGATTTGAAAACCGTGGAAGCGTTCCTTTCCCTGCTGTCCGTCTCGTTCGACTTGCTCGCAAAAATAGAAAATCGAAGCTGAGCTATGCCTGACAGCTCGTAATTACGTTACGAATAAAAGTAAACGCGATTTCTATGATTTATTAGCCACGGTTTTAATAAAGCTGTGTACCTTATCGAACAGGATTCTTAATATCAATACCGAGTGAATATTTCCCCCTAATTAATTTCAGATTCTCACACATTTAAGAACGTAATATATAATTATCTAATTATAGCACTTTTTCTTTCATTCCGCAAGATTCTAAACATTCTCTCACAGAACTCAAATGAATTTGATCCAGTTTCTCTGGCCTCGAATGTCTCTTCGCATTTTCCCTCGTTACAAAATTCGATAGAAGTGTCACTGTGTCGTCTTTACGCGAAAAGAAAGCATAGCGGGAATCTTTCCCGCTGGAAGTGGCGCGTGCACGGTGCTGGGACGCGTGGCTTACCGTTTCCCGCTCGAAATGTAACTCTCGTCCATTACATTACGTGAGAAGGCGTGTTTACACGGTGTGAGAGGCGTCGCGGCTTCAGGGCGGACCAATCGATGATTTCTCGAGAGTCATTAACTCATATAACGAATGATACTGGGAGCGGCGACGTGATACCCGCCATGCTATATGCCTGTCAATTGCAGCGGCTTGAAGGAATCGTGGGCGCGGATTGATAGTTTCTGGGCTCTCGATAGCAACGGCGTTAGTTTCATCGAGCGCACCGAGACGGGATACCGTCCTTGTGTTCCTTTCGATGCGTCCACCGTGCTTGAATACCAGAAAACAACCTGCCACCCGCTGAAACAGGTAGAATTAATTGCTTGTCAGCCTGGGGATAGATAAAAGTATTCTCACCTTCTGATCTCTTCTTCGTCTCTTCCCCGTATTATTATTCAATGATCCGAGCTCCGCTTTCCGCGGAGGATTCAATCTTAAACGGTGGAAGCAAGCATACCCATGAAATTATTAGCGGTAAGATGAAATATTTTAAGGGAGTGGGATAGGTGGTATCAGGGTCCAATGGAGCTTATTCTACTTGGGTACATACATCTTAGATACAATGGTCATACGCACAGCATAAGTATGTTGAAATGCAGATAAATGTGCCTCATGTCACATAATTGGGGGGGTGCCCCTTGAACGGGATTGCTACACCTATCGGATTCGCAAGTAAACGCCCCACTTCGGTAGGTCAGTGTGTGTCCCACCCGAACGTATTTAGTGTCTATCGGAAACGCGTCAAGATAAGGTATCGGTTCGCAACGTTATCGTGGCCGTTCGCGTGACGAAACGCGGTAGTCCCCCTTTTTTTTATAACTGAAACGCCGGCGTTTAACTGTGTTCTCGTTACTTTTATCGGCGAATCTTCAAGATCGATCCAGTCTACCGCAACGTCCCGTCGCGATCGTGTCGTCCCCGCCTTCGCGATATTAAACGGCTTATCTGCAATATATATCTTTAAGGGTCGTTATTTCCAATTTCTATCTTGTCGCGTTAGAATTGTGAGTTGCGTTCGTGTGACATGAGTTAGGTATCAGTGAGATTCTACTCCTACGATCTATATCGTGGATCGAAAGCTTGCGAAATTAAGCGGGACAATTGAATCGTATGAAGTCTCCCGTAAAAACTATCGACGGAACAATAGTTGCTCGGTTAATGGTTGGTTAAGTGGTTAACTGGCAGATTAGCGAGTGGCCCGAGTGTTGCAATGTGAAACGTGTTGTCGGCAGATCAGCGTAGGAGCCATGTCACCGGATCGGCGCAACGGATCGCGAGAAATCGACGTAGAACCGGGAGAATCGGATCGCCTGCCAGACACGCTACGGACCGAGTGAAGTCGTCGGCCGATAATCGAGGATCGACACACGAGATCGGTCCAGCAGCTTGCAACCTACGGCCTCCCCGCTGGCCTGGCCAGCTACTATGCGAATTGAAGCTCTCAGCACCCTCGTCGCGGTAAGTTTCCTCGTCAGTGATCTCTCTTAGCCATTCAGCTTGTGAACACGTGTCTCCCAAATTTGCAATTTCCACGTATCAGAAACCTGTTCCGTATTAAACATTCCGTGTTATAAGAATTTGGAATTATGGTGCCTTGTTCGCGTTTAAGTTTTTTGTTTAAGCTTTGTGTTTTTAACATAACGTTTTAATATAACTTTAAGTATAAGAATCGTTCGTGTTTTTATGCTCTATCACATTACCAAAAAAAGAAATAAAGTTGAGAGCTGTTTTTTTCACCATTTCGTAGGGTATTTCCGTAGAATGTGTTTTACGTTCACACGAAGTTTCATTAAAAGCAAACTTTTTGAGTTGGGAACGTCCCCTTGTTAGTGGATCTGTGACGACACAAAAGAAAATGATTATAAGTGATTCTCTTGATTTCTTTTTAAATGAAAGCGAGGATAGAGGTTTTTATCTAAAATGGTCCTGGAAATCTGGATAATTTCAAGCTTACTAGGTGACATCATGGCTTTAATAATAACAACAACAATAGTAATAATAATAATAGTATCCCTCTACCTCAAATTTCAGATAAATGATTTCTAAACGCTGTGCTGGCTTTCTTCATAATATCATTCGTTGCCATAATCTTTGGCGTACTACTTAGGTCCTATTTTTTATGCACTCTTTTCTTGACAATAAGTATCCTACGATCTGCATGCTAACACGAAGGATAATTACGATAACCACCCCATGTGCAACGATTCTAAAGCAGAGGGTATTCGCAATTACCACGCGACGAATTAACGTCCATTGTCGCGCATCCTTCATCCTACACAAATTGCAATACCGAGAACAACCTGAGGATTTCATGATTCGTTCACCACCCTCGATAAACGTCCACATCTCTCTCCTTTCCTCTCGTCGTGTTTCGTGTCCGTGGTTCCGTCCGCCGCGCGGTTGGGCGTCTTCAGCGTGTTTGATAATAATTTTCGGGCATGATCCCTGCGGTCAGACTAACTCACGGCCAGGTTTCTAATGACGAAAATTTCCTTCCCACGCTGCCTTTCGTGGCTGCCGCAGGAGAGGCTTTAATGGTCCTTTTGCCGGCATTGGGAAATAATCCGACATGAACGACTGCATAAATAAATGAATATATACACGCCGGATTGACGAGGGATTTATGGGAATATTTTTACTGCCGTCTTTTACTCGTAAACCGGCCGATGATCATCTCTGCCGACCTTCTTTCGCTTCCGAAACGGTCTAACAGAATATTGTTTTGACACGAAGTTTCTGCGCTCGCTCGGATAAAATGTGACTTCTGATACCCGAGTCGCCGGGCCTCGTGAAATAAAAAGTGTTTACGCGGCGCGGCTGCACAGTGGAGTTACGAGAGCGTTCGAATTTTTTATTACTCACCCTCGGAGCTGAGAGATTTAACGATTAAGGAACGATACTATTTCATCGGGGACATGTTAGACTGCCGCCGCGATTCGAAAGCCGTTAATGACACGGCTATAACGGCGGCCGCTGCAAGAATATCGGGAACGCAATAACTTTTCCGCCGAAGATCGATTACCGACGGTGCAAATTAATAAATCCAGCCTTTCACTGCGGCATTTCCAAGGCGATTCGCGAGTCGCGACGTAAGTCATAATATTGCGCGTTACGAGCGTAACGCGACAATTGGCGCCGGATCGGCATTGATGCCGATTCAAAGCCCCCTAAAACTGGTCTAGCCACTGCCGGGGCGTGCATATGTACGTTCCCCGAGCTGGCGGAAGTGCCGCAAAGAGGCTTACTATCAGCATCGTTCGAGGAACAATAGAAATACTTCATCTTAAGCTTCCTACATAAATCATTGCTCATCAGGGGAAATGTTGTAGGAAGTACGGCGAAGGAATTCGTGATTGCATCTGCGACGCGAATCAACGTTTCGCAGAGGACCATAAGTGCCAATTTTTCAGGAAAACATAATTGAAGAATCCTTGTAGGAAATACTGTAAGTGCCAAAAATCAAATTTTTCAGGAGAGAGGAAAAACTTCCCGGACTTGAAAATTATTTACGTTTGATTTGTTTTGATTGCTATATATGCTTAAGTATAGAAACAAATTTTCTATTTCTTTGCATTAATATAGTCCAAATTCATGAGAAAAAAAAGGATTGTACATATTTGTAGAAAAGCCTGTATGTGCCACCTTTTACCTACTCACTTAAATAGTTGTAGAGAAAATTGAATGTGTATTCATTTGCAAGCAGCGGCGTTGGACGCCCCAGCGTTACCATCTTTTAACATTATTGGTAACTTATTTACAAAGGGAAGTTGCACTAAAATTCTATAATATAGTATTACCGTTGGCACGCAGCACAATTTCCGATTAAAATTCTTTTCTTTAATTATGGTACGTACAGTGTTTTCGACAATGTATCTTCAATTTATGTAATTCCTACAGCTACAGATCTCTCTAGCATTCTCGTTTCATCGAAATGAAATCTAGTGGAATTACTCGAAGATCGATCTTACTCGTGTCTTATGCACGAAACGCATAAAATCTGTGGAAGAAAATCTAGAACTGTTCCGAAAAGACTGTCAATATTCTCCGCGCACGATAACCTCGAGTGGATTACGCGCCCAAGCATTAGACAAGTCCAATTACCGATTAATCGTAAAGCCCGCGAGCTAATTGGAGTTTAGAGCTAGCCATTTCGCGCTTGGATATCATCCGTACCGCTATAACGATCGTCACCGAGCTGCCTCGGATCAATTTCTGCCCGGAAGCGTACGTCAGTTTCCACGCTCGGCTCGGGCAGATCGATGGCCCTGTTAACGGGCGATATCGCATACCAGCTTTATCTACTGGATGTTGCGCGTTGACGTACGAATATCCACCGCCGATTAATGCCAGGATCGCGATACTGTCCGGCACGGTGTTGATAAACGACGCTCGCGGTTAACGCGGTCCCCCGTGCGAACGGATAATTTAATAATGGCAGATTAGCAGCGCGAGCAGACGAGCGAGCAGGCTCCGCTGCACCAGCGACGATCAGGAAAATCGTGGCCGCATTAGTATGCTAATCGCCCTCCCGGCGCCAATAGTTCCAATAAATAATTCTCTTAACGCGGCGTCAGACGACAGCCTGTCCTGCTACGTATACCCGCTACCGTTATGCGTGCATCCCCAGGACTCGATGACAGTCTGATAACTTTCCAGGTTTATGCTGGCCCCGTGGAAAAACCCCCGATTCCCGTGATCGCGCAATAAATAACCGCTACCGCTGTATTTCATCTCTAGCCAGCTACCGTATATCATTATCGGAATCCGCGATTATTCTGCCACGTTAAAAGTCGCCGAGTGGCTCGTCGTTTCCAAACAGGATCGAGCTCCTCGACGTGGTTACTATAATAGGAGTAGTTAACGCTTGCCACGAGGTAACGCCTGACTCTATTATTTCCTGTGCCGGGGTAGTCGTCCCAATTGCTGATAGTGTCCCTGTTACTGCCACTCATAAAGAAGAGTGTAGGGAAAATGTATTATTAAATTAAGACTGTTCTTCTTATTATCATTGTACCTAATTCGTTACGCGTTGCGTTTTCTTTAAGTAAAATAAATAAAGTGGCAGTACGAATGTGTACGATTGGAGTTCCAGGTGGCAAAGGTTTTTTCTGTTTCTAATCTTTCAGCTTTGTAATGCTCAGTTACAATGCGATGCTGTTTCGCAAGGAAGCTTCATCTCTGTGGCGACGCGCTGATCTCGATCCACGGCACTGCTAATCGAGCGTTAGACTAAGTTCTTGTACGCATCGATCATGTCGCGGATTGGTGGAACGGAAAAGAACACGCAGAAATTCCTTCACGCGTCAAGTTTGATACGGGGACGTGAGCTGCGATAACGCGGCTAAATAGATCGTGTGATTTCTTCGTTACCGAGGCATATAATTTGCCCCTCTAATGACAGTGATCGACTAATTAATTGATCGCTGGAGAATAAATTCACGGCTTAAATGATCGCGTGCCTCGATACCGATACGCTGGATGCCGCGGTGGCACGCGTGATCGAAGAAGAATACCTGCCGATGAAAAAACGGGGGGAGAAGGAGAGTATCTTGGAGGCCTTCGAGGCGGGCACGATTGGAACACCGCTGGATCCTATTGGGAATCGCGCGTCCACGTTCCCGTATCGATTTCAAAGCGACCGACCTGCCTCCTCGGCGCTGAATCATCATCCACCCACGCCAGCTGTCCCGCGATCGCGATCGTTGAAACTCTCCAGTCGCGGACGATTCCGTGGGAAGCTGCGAAATGAAGCGATTACCCTGGTTATTATTCGCGCGAGGCTTCCCCGATGGCGGTGATCTTAACAAACTTGGTAATCGGCGCTCGCCAACGGACGCGTAATAAAACTGGTTCCGGGCAAACTGGTTTAAAGTAAATTAGAAGAATTAATTGGTGGCTTGCTAGGAAGTGTCTCGGCGCAAAAATCGGGATAGATCGAAGGGTAAACGATCGTAGAGAGACGTTGCGAGTTTATGTTTAATTAATTACTGCTGGAAAGCTTCAAAGGCAATTGAAGTGAACCTAAGGGAGCAAGAGATTTCGGGTATTAATAAAAACTCAACTTTCCCGCTTACACTGCTTTCTAAGTAGTTTAGCAAGGTGCAGTTACTTATTACATTACCTGCGTTGATTCAACAGTTTGCAAACCCGTGACGTTCTTCGTTATATCCCCTCGTATTTATATTTACACGATGCACCGTCCACGCGTCCGTCGGTGCAGAAAGAGAAGCCCACGTCCGTTTCGTAAACCCGACGAGATGCGGACGAACGGGACGCCTTCTCCTATTATCGTCGGGACGCATCGCAGCGATCGAGCCTGTAATTTAAAACAATTTTCAAATAATATATTACGAATCGTAGCTGGGAGTATAAAAGGGGGTTGGTCCGCTCGCGTGCTCCCTTTGTTTCCTGCCTTCCGGTGATTTAGTGTGTCGTGGGTGGATGTTGCCTCGAGCGTGCGCTATCTTCCAAGAGGAGTTTTTGGTGGAGGGCCTTGGATAGAAAATTATGCGCGAAAGAATCATACCTCCACTTGTATCTTTTATCCGTTAAGAGTACACCGTCGATTATCCCGATGATCCTTTGCCGACAAATCATAGCATTATCAATTTCGTTCGTGAAATCCTCTGGCTCGTGCGTTTCTCCGTGACTTGGAGCTCGACAGGCCCACGGAAACGTGATTGTAGGCCATCTGCGTAGGCTCACGTGTAGCGCGAGGAGCGCGTCGTTAATTTGTCGCGTCGCGAGGGATAAGGGTCCTGCGGTCTCACGCACGCTCGTCCTCCGAACCGAGGAGGGCCTTATGGCCCCCTGTGCGCACGGTTTACGCGCGCGCGCCGAGCGTACGAAATAGCAAGGCGTCTAAACCAAATATTTATACACGTCAATCATTACAGACAGCGAGGCAGTCGCTGTCTAAACAGGCCGTTTTCCAGGACCTTTCACTGCTCCTTGCTCCGTGTCTTTAACGAGACTTTCCAAGATATTTACAATCAGTTGCCTTCTGTAATTTGCTTCCCTGGTTGCTTTCCCGCGCTGAAAAGCCGCGATCGCGGAGCAGCTTCTGCGTTGGCTGCGCTATAAGCAGCAACCGCGGTACTATATAATTAACGAAAGAAAGCACCGTGTCAATTAATATCCCCAGAGATTGGAATCCCATTGCTGTTAATTTATAAATTTACGGCCCCACTGGAGCTCTAGATACGAATTTGCGACTCTTAGTATGCTAATCGGTCTCCAATCATGCTCCAGCTACCTTCAATTTACACCTCCGATTTTTCTCTCATTACGAACTTTCAGCTGTGCGCTAATGTATGCGTGCTCGACGAGAGAAAGTCCGCCTGGATACCAAAACGTTACGCGTTTAATTGTTCAGCTGGTTGTCTAACGCAGCAAAGTTACGATTGATAATAACCGTGCGTCGTGGCCACTTGACGGTCCGTCAGCCGGCATTGGTGATCTCGAGCAAAGGTTAATAAGAAATTCTGCCGCTGACATTTGAATCACTCGATTCGCCACCATTTCTGCCCTATCATCGCGATTGCACGCTCGCGCCGGCTAAATGCCGCATTTATGGAGTGGCAGCTTGTTTGATCAGCAAACTTCGTGCTATCGTCTGCGTTCCATCGACAGATCATCTCCGCAGCAACTGTTAATAGCCTCGCTGCGAGAATAATTAGTTACCTGTAATTGCAACAGGGTGTAGGAAGGAAACACTCTGCGAATGACTCTAAGCCTGTCGACAATGCTCCATCTGGTGCGTGTAGCAGCAGAGCCGATTAGGGTGTGCCACGATTTTCCCGCGACGAAATAGGGACAGCGCGGGATCGCGGAAACTTTTGCCCCCGCATTTCGAAAGAGGCTACGGTATTGAAATGACGCTGCCGTGTTACGATACCGACAGGCTTATTACGATCGCGGATGCCGAGGCTTGACCGCCCGTCTACTTAGTTATTTCCCATATAACGGCACAGTTTCAACGCTCGAGAAACCGGAGGCTCGTTGGAGAGTTATAAATTATCGCCCCTGGCCTGTCCAATCGCTGCGCGCCGCTGCACGGGAAAACGAATCGCGACCAATGGTAGCAGAGAATGTGCAGAGTCTGTGCTCCGCGCTCTTAACTACCGCCTCCGGTTCAGGCTAGCGCAGTAAAATCGGCGATACCGCCGTGTACCGCTCCATTATTCCGATCGCCGCTCGTATCACATTGTATGATAATCGCGGCGATCCATCATCCGGTGATTCCATTCTCTGACCTGAAAAATTGTGTTGCGTGGTCAGGAAAGGGTGCCAAGGATGTCGGCGAGAGAGAATTGTAGGCGGACCGTTTCGATCCTGCGCTACCACCTAGCCCCGATAACTCAATTGGTCGAAGGAGCCCTGGCAACGAAAGCCTTTCCACTTTACAAGCCGTATCTACGATTGCAATTAACGCGGTCCGGGCAACTGTAACTCACTTCCCCAAGCAGGTTTCCGCCGCGTGTCCCGAGACCCTCTTCGTATCTCACGTTCGTTAAGCCGCCGCCATTTAATTCTAAGGACTGCGCCGGGGCGCGAAGCTTGAGAAACCGCGACGAACTTAATCGCAGTCCCCCCCCCCTCCCCCGGGGTCCACGTTCGATTGCCCGTTATCGCGGACTCGCGTTACTTGACGTATCGAGTTGCGTTAAGTCAGCTTCGACAGCTCCACCTTGCCTCAAGTTAATGGGCCGTTAAGCGCGGATCAGCTCGCGTTATGTCACGCCGCGGTGGCCACCTCTCCGTGCCTGTTCCACGCGAGGGAGCAGCGGCGACACACCCCGACGCAACGAACGTCGCCGGCCAGACCATAAACTCGCGCTGGGCCGGAGATAATCCAGGGGCCGCGCGCGTACGTCGTCGGCCGTGATTTCGGGACCGCTAACCCGCGGCACAGAGAGACAGATCCCACGCGTCCCTTGCGTGTGCACACGCGTGCGTCGCGCCGCGGACGTACATATAAACAAGCGCGTCGATAAGCCGCGTCTCTTTCGATACCCGCGCTCCGGCCGCTCTGAATGTTATCGGTGCACCCCGCGCGAGGGTAGGGGAGGCCGGGGCTAAAAGTTCCGATTTCGATAAAACATAAAAAATGACCGCAAAATAATGTACTTATTCTCTTGACTAATTTCTTGTTAAATTTATTATATTTTATGATTTTAAGCTTGTATTTAATACATTGCAATAGGTTTTTCATAAAAAGTAATTTTTTTGGCGCTGGTCGAAGCGGAACTTCTTACCCCTTTATGGGGCAAGTTGTTATCGCATTGGGGTAAGTTGTTACTAAGATATAAAAGTTGCATTTTAATGAAATACTTCGTTTTCTAATTAAGTAAAACAGAATTTTACTAATAATAATGGTTATTTATGAAAGTTCGTACCAACAAAAATGTATTCTCTTTAAAAGAAAACGAAAACAATATAGGGTAACGCATACAGTTGTTGACCCCTATAAAATGATTGACCCTTTTCTCCAAAAAGTAGGAAATATAATATAATGCTTCTTTTATATAATAAAATATATCTATATTTCAGTGGCCCAGATATTTTTGTTCCGAATATAATTATATTTTATCATGGGGAAAAAACATTATATTATATTTCCTACTTTTTGGGGAAGAGGATCAATTATTGTATAAGGATCATCAACTGTATGGGTTACCGTAATAATCATAAACACTATCTTTGGTATGAAACCTAAAATCTACGAATCAGTCTTACATTCAACTGTTTGTGGGTACCTACTTATTGAGATTTGTACCGCATATTAAAGCACATCTGGAACGATTGATAGATTTGCGGTGGGGCAAGTTGTTACGGGAACAACTAGCCCCTATCGAGACATGTGACAATTTAAGAGATTACTTTACGTACACATATATTGAAATCCACACTATTACATCATGTTCTTAAATGTCATTTGATACATAAGAACTAATCAATCAATAATATCGACGTTAAATAATCGAAATAGACCAAAAAATAATAGTTGGAAAATATTTACTTATCTGGTACGCGACTAATAGGTCCTCGCTTACTACCACGCAACTCGCTGTTGCGGGCTCTATTAAAATGGCTGACAGAGTGGCGTGATCAACTCACACGGAAAAAATAATTGAAAGTACAAAGCTACTTTCATATTGAAGATAGAACTATCGGAACAACTTACCCCCGGTCTCCCCTACGTGTATCGAGAGCGCGGCTGGAATTCCCTGTGACCCGAGGCACGCCAGATGTACAGTTACCTCGTTCGATTCTCACCGCCCCGACACATATCTCAGAAGCACTGCCATGATATTACGAATCGTCCTGCTTAAGGTCTCGACGCACTTATCAGTAGAGTGGCAGATCGGTGCCGGTGGTAAGAAGAAGAGGGGAGTAGAGGGTCTCTTCTGTCGCTGAACTGATAAGCGCGTTTAGACCTCTACTACTAACCCTGTGGCGCAGAGATGCGAGCACGGCAGCCTGCACAACGACCGACTCGCAATGTTATGGCGAAGGTTCGTCGCTCCCCGAATATCAGCGCGCAAGCTAATTTGAAAGTACGCGCCCGATAAATCCGCCGAAAATCTGCCGCTGCCTGAGAACCAGTGATGCCAGAATGAGGACGGGTCCTCTCGAGAATTTCCCCCACCACGCATGCACACTACGCCGGAGCGGCGTGTCCGTGAGCTCGGCGCTTCGGACAACGTCGCGAAGACGAGAGAGAAAACGAATGTGCGTCTTTCTCTCTCGCTCTTGAAACGCTGTGATCCATGGTGGGGCGCAAGCGACACGCGGCCGTGCGCGATCTTCTTGAGGGCCTCGAGATTCACTTTTCCCTTTCTGACATATGTATAATACTCTTGTAATGAAAAAAAATTTGGAAAAAATTTTATTACGGAAATCACGTTTTAACACCTCCTGATCACGTTTTTGCTATTTAGAAAAGAGCTTTTTTTTAAATATCTCATATATTTGTTAACACGATTACGTTTAAACGGCAAAATGGATTTCAATGAAACTTTATATTTAAATTTTATATTGTCTTAAGATCCGATTAGATCACGAAAAACCATAATTACCCGTTATGGTTCTTCGATTTTTCAGATGTACGAACTAAAATCTACATAAAAAAAAGGTTAGATAAAGTTCCTCTGTAACTTCTTTATCAAAGAAAAATGTACATTCATAATTTCTTGTTTTCATTTTAAATTTCCGTACTTTTTATTCGAGCTATTTCTATTTTTCAAACCTTAAAATGAATTTTTTTATTAAAAGATGAATATTTTGATACTATAAATTGGTGAACTTTGTTAAAATTAGAATCCACTCTTGGCCAGTAGCATGGACGCTGTAGCGCCTTCGATAAAAAATATTTTTTCAGGTAATCTCATTTCTCGCTAGATTTTTCGACAATTATATCACGTTGCGACAAAGAATCACGCACTATTTACAAATTTATTACGCGCAGCGTCCACGCTACCGCTCGATGGAAACTACGGGAAAGTGGTGGTCTCTTCCATCTGGAGGGAAATGTAAACGATTCGTTATGCAAAGCTAACATCGCGATACATGTTGTATACTAAAATGTACAAAAACATTACAAAAAAAAGAAAAGAAAGGCAGCACGTAAATATATCAATTGGGTTTGATATATTGACGATATGTAAGTCTGAAATAATGCTACAATTGTTCACATTTCCAAAGGATAGAAAGCAAGCAGAGAAATTTACTATATTACATGCGACAGAATTTCGAGATAATTGTTACATATAAAATGAATATAATTAAGAATATACATTTATTTGTACAATTATCTCGAAGTTCTCTCTATAAAGCATATGTACAGCAAGCAAGCGAATTTATCGCAAGGATAGAACAAGAATTGCCTGAGGTAAATCGAACAACTATGTACATATTCGCGGTGTCCAAAAATCGAATGAAATAGAAAATGGATGAAATTGATAATATTCTGGACATCACGAATTGGCATTACTCGACGTAGAGGGAAAATCCGCGAGGCCAACAATGGCATGTAAAGGTAAACTACTTTTTTGCTTCTTCGCAAAAATTGGATATAAAGTCTTAGATGACATGAGAGATAGATGTTTGTCATCTACCTCCATGGTCCGAGCTGTTTCCCCGTGCGCCTTTAATGTCGATTTCGTTACGCAAATCGCATTGACGTTGTTCGAACAAAGTCGGTTTCGTTTTTTGGTCTTTATGTCGGGAAGCATGGAAAACAATCTTTCAGCGTCAGCGTTAGAATTTGGAAGACATCTAATGGAATTTAATAATTCCTGCAAGCATGGATATTTGAATGGGCCTTGATCGTTTCGCGTTAACAACACCGTTTTCCAAACTTCATCAAAAGCTAATGTACAAAGCTTCTGCTTATCTTCATCTGCAAAATTCAGATGCAATGTCGACCATTCTTTTTGCAAACCGTCTTCGTCGAAACCGCCCAATTTCTTAGCAATAAAGAGAACACTTTTAAAGGAAGTGTCTCTGTCATTATCTACTAATGCCAAATGAGGCTCAAAAACACATAACTTGCTTAGAAATTCGTCATCGATTGGAAATCGCTTACGAATTTCGTTTGCAGCCGTTATGTAAAACTTAATACAATTTTCTCGAACGGTTTGGACAACATCGGGTTTGCCTTCTGCAAGTAATTGACTAAGAAAAATGTCACACTCTGGACCTAAATGAATACAATTAAGTGCAATCTGATTATTGCCTTTTGAAAAATCTATTAATTTTACTAAATCCATGTGCTTCAAAAGCTGCGGTTTCAAAAAATGACCTAAAATATTATACAATAAAGTTTTGGCAGTATTTTGAAGCAAATGGATTCTTGTTTTTTCAGACTGAAAGAATAAATTAAACTCATTAAAATACTCTAGAATATATTCTAAAAACAGAAGATATGCTTTCGCTTCTGGATTTTGCATTATGATAAGCAGATCTTCCCCAGACTTTGTCTTCTCACTTACGACCAATTCTTTCAGAAATTCCAACACACTATCCCAATTTTCTAAAAGTGTAACTACGGATGAGTAACGCGATAACCATCGCGTAGTACAGAATTTTAAAATTTTGCGGTCAGTAAATTGATAACATTGTTGGAAATCGCGGAAAATGGCCGAACGTTTGGGACTGCTATAAATGAATGTGGTGACTTTCCGTAATAATTCCTCGCAGACCTCGGGAATGGTAGCGCATGCTTTATGCACTACCAATGCAGAGGAGTGACATGGACACGGCATGGTGAGAAAATTTTCACCGCGAACTTCTGCAAGTTTGGTCTTGAATGACGAGCGACAACCTGTCATCACAGAAGCGTTGTCACACGACAAAGCAACAATGTTTCCGAACGGAATTTGCTTTTTCCACATAGAGTTCTTAAATGAAGTAAATAATTTATCGGCAGTACATTCTCGCGCGTCAAGATTAATTAATTCTACTAATTCCGTTCGAACATCCAAAGTCTCGGGTGCGACATACCGAACAATAAACGACATCCATTTCTCATTGGAAATGTCGGATGTCTCATCAATAAATATTGAAAACTTAGAATTTTGTAAAACATCACTAAGACGCTCTGTTTCCCGAGGACACAGAACGTTCGATATAATATTGGAACACTTGGTTCGACCACACGTCATACGTTCCAAAACATCGGGATCTTTCCCAACGTCTTGGAAAAATTGAAGAATCGCCGTTGCCGCTTGATGCGAAATATTTTTCTCCGCAACTAGTGCAGCAAAACGAATTTCCGCGACTTTTTTTCGTTCATCAAATGACAAAGGCGATTCCTCGCATTGCGATCTGAAATCGTCCGATTTCCTCACATCTATTCCATTTTTTTCGCAGTTTTTGATGTGGCACTTGGAATCCGCGTGACGTTGGATTTGCGACAGTCCGCAAGCAAATGATTTTTTACAAACTGAACAAAAACACGAAAAAGGATCATCGGTGACCTTATTCATCCATGGCTTGAAATCCTCAAGCCATTGAGGCATAAAAGTCTTTCTCGAGACCTTAGCATGCATAGTCATTCGCGGAATTTTTCTAGATGACAAATATTTATGTCTCGCTGATTCCGCATGCCTTCTAACGCTTGACGAGCCGCAAGAAAAAGTTTTCTCGCAAGAAGAACAGTAGAAAAGGCTTTTATCATTGGGTACTTCGCGAATCCACGATCGGAACTTCTCATTCGTTTCCCACGACGGCCGATAAACAGAAGTAGCCTTTTCACCTGTTTTCTCAAACGTTTCCATCGTACTTACCACGAAAAAATTGAAATATGTAGAAAAGATATTATATACAAAGCAAGAAGCAAATGCTAGCGTATAGAAAAGGGGTGATATCGGGGGCTACTAATTACTTACTCACTACAACACCATAGATCCGAAAAACATGCAGGCTACTAATTACACTTCCAACACCACAGATCCGAAAAACATGCAGACAGCGCGAAAGAAATAGTATCCACCACCTGATCTCTACTTCTACTGAAATTGACGGTTAAATGTCGCGAAGCGCGACTGCGCGACCCCACGAAACGCATCGGATACGTAAACAAAGTATACACTTGGTTCGCGCGAGTCTGACCGTCAAATGTACTTGACGAAAACCAGGCCCGAACGAACCTTCGCAACGAGAAACGAAAAGAATACATAGGAAATCGTAAAATAGTAAGAAAAATTTAGGAAGGAGAAAAATCGAAGAAAAGGCTAAAAGAAGTAACAGCAAGACAGTGGTGACAGTACCGAACTGCCTCAGATGCATTTATCAGTTACCTTTCTCTTATTCTTGTACAATTCCTTCATACCGATTTACACATTTTAATGTACCGTATATCGCGATGTTAACTTTGCATAACGAATCGTTTACATTTCCCTCCAGATGGAAGAGACCACCACTTTCCCGTAGTTTCCATCGAGCGGTAGCGTGGACGCTGCGCGTAATAAATTTGTAAATAGTGCGTGATTCTTTGTCGCAACGTGATATAATTGTCGAAAAATCTAGCGAGAAATGAGATTACCTGAAAAAATATTTTTTATCGAAGGCGCTACAGCGTCCATGCTACTGGCCAAGAGTGGATTCTAATTTTAACAAAGTTCACCAATTTATAGTATCAAAATATTCATCTTTTAATAAAAAAATTCATTTTAAGGTTTGAAAAATAGAAATAGCTCGAATAAAAAGTACGGAAATTTAAAATGAAAACAAGAAATTATGAATGTACATTTTTCTTTGATAAAGAAGTTACAGAGGAACTTTATCTAACCTTTTTTTTATGTAGATTTTAGTTCGTACATCTGAAAAATCGAAGAACCATAACGGGTAATTATGGTTTTTCGTGATCTAATCGGATCTTAAGACAATATAAAATTTAAATATAAAGTTTCATTGAAATCCATTTTGCCGTTTAAACGTAATCGTGTTAACAAATATATGAGATATTTAAAAAAAAGCTCTTTTCTAAATAGCAAAAACGTGATCAGGAGGTGTTAAAACGTGATTTCCGTAATAAAATTTTTTCCAAATTTTTTTTCATTACAAGAGTATTATACATATGTCAGAAAGGGAAAAGTGAATCTCGAGGCCCTCAAGAAGATCGCGCACGGCCGCGTGTCGCTTGCGCCCCACCATGGATCACAGCGTTTCAAGAGCGAGAGAGAAAGACGCACATTCGTTTTCTCTCTCGTCTTCGCGACGTTGTCCGAAGCGCCGAGCTCACGGACACGCCGCTCCGGCGTAGTGTGCATGCGTGGTGGGGGAAATTCTCGAGAGGACCCGTCCTCATTCTGGCATCACTGCTGAGAACTGCTTGCGTTCGACCTGTGGAGAGGGGTGGGAGGGGGGGGGGGGAGGGGAGCTGTAACTTACAGCCGACTGGCTCGTATTTTTCTCCGCGAAACGTCAGTTTCGTCGCCGCCGCGCCATCGAAACGAGTTTGCAATCCGAGCGCCGTACTTCACGGTTCTTTTGCGGCCCGATCGCGGTAAATCCTTGGCCGGGCGATTGATAACGATCGGGCAACTGTCCAGGCCTGTCATTGGACGAAGAAATGCGAGACCTGGCGTGATTGCCGTACGACCCGACGCCAGTGGACGGCGCGCGTCGCGTTTAAGGGACGCTCGCCGAAATATCTGGCGACGATACCGCTGCCAACCAACGGCCGGGCTAATTCCGACTTTCGGGAACGCGCCTCGCATTCCGGCCAGCTCGGCCGTTTCATTATCAGGCGGAAGACCGAGCTGCGACGAATTCGAGACGCTAATTGGCGCGTCGCGGGCCCCGGGGCCCTCCGGGGCACCGAACACGTTGCGGAGAAGCTCAAGTGCGTCGTTCACTCGACTCCTCGCGGGGAAATATGCACGATACACCCGTGGTACCGTGGCCTTTCGGTGCTCGAATGCAACCGCCAAAACTACGTATACGACATCGATGTTACGGTACGGCGTTTTTTACGAGTGGCAATGAATGTTTATTTTCCCCCCAAGCCTTCTTTTCCTGGCTTTTAAATCGGTCGGAGTGAATTTCTCATACGATTTCGGAGCGATATGTATACCGTAGGTGGTTAGTCTGGAAAGATGATTTCTGTTCAGCTCCCCATTTTACCGGAAGCTTTGAGAAGTTTATATGTTCAAAGTACCTATGTTACTGACAGACCGACTTCCCTTCCGAGCCTGCGAATCCTTGGAAACAGACTCCTCTTTTATACTTCACCCTTGCATGGTTTAGTCTGTATTTAATAAATTCGGGTGACCGTACTTAATATCGCCTAATAAAAGTTAAATCGCTGTCAACTGAATAATAATGGATATTTTTGCATGCACTTCGTTTCAAAGTAAGGAGAAATTATTTATCTCTCGTGTAAAAAAAAAACGCTAAAAGAAATACCCTATTTTCATTACGAAAAATATTTGAATCGATTTCATTCCTTAAGTATGTACATTGTAAATCATTAATTAGGTACATATTTCTAGTAGATATTCTTGAATTCACAGAATTATTAGACTTACCTTTCCCGAATGTGATGTAACATTGTGGCAGTCCAATAAATTTTTACTATTAAGATTCACTAAAATATTTCCCTTTCTGTAATTGTTTATCACATGACGCTGCAATTACAGTATGTCTACCTACATATGGTTAGATACAAATTCAGTGCATTGCCGATAAATTTGTATGCTTACTTTGCGAGACATAACGATGGGCGATATTAGGTACAGTCACCCTACCGCGGATGGGGACTCCCAGAGAAATGTAGGGGAGACCGGGGCAAAGTGAGTCGAAAAAAGTTTAAAGTCGAATAAAATTTTTCCCTTTCAATAAAAATATGTGGAAATAGATTTATAATATAATTCGAACATTACTATTGATAAATGACAAATAGCAATACTTAAAATAAACGTAAAGTATATTAAAATTCAATTTGAAATGAAAATTCCAAAACTACTATCCAGGGTAAAGTGAGGATATAGGTAAATATTAAACCCTTGCGCTGGAATGTCGTGTGTAGCACGACAGCTTCTGGGTTTTTTGCACCGTGGTTGCCAAAAACTGTGGCAGATTTTTCATTTTTTTGAGGTTAGGTACTGTTCCATCACGCCGCGTGGATTGCTAGTCAGCTGACAGGTCAGGTTATTGCGCAGCTCAGTTTACCCCGGTCACTTTACCCCGAATGAGTACTCAGTGGAAAATTAATTATTTAACAATGTTAGTATTCATGTTTTCTCAAACGCGTGCACATATGTATATTTATAAGCTTGAAAAGATTTGGAGTTAAAATAACACATTTAAGACTCATTGATCCAAAAAACTAAATTGAAAAGAAAACCAATTGGAAGTCTCTAAAACTTCATTTTTAATTTTTTAAACGAATTTCCATTTTTCGATATCTGAATGTGCATAAATATCATCGTGATATTATACACATTTATTACGTCATCAAAATTTGTGAATATATTCTATTGTCAAAGAATAAATTAAGAAAGCTCATTTTACCCCGAGGTTCACTTTGCCCCGGTTTCCCCTACAAACGCGCGCAGGTTCTGTGCCTCGGGCACATTAGCCCCCGCGACCTTTAACCCCCAAATACTCCAGCGAAAGTGAAGCATCGCGTCCCCAATCGCGAAAGCAACTTAATGCATCCAAGAGCACATTCGTTCTCAGCGAAAGCAATATCGTCCCATAACAGGGCCATTATTTAAAGAACACAGAATAAAGGGAGTACATTATAAGGATCCGTGGTGCGGATTAAAGGTCAGTCGCATTATATTCACGACCCCGCTTAACAATCATTCAAGAAATTCCAGTTCCTCGTTATTTCAGCGAACCCGTGGTGTATATCAAATTTCTCCCTCCCACGCGGCATCCGAAACGTGCCCGGGGATTCACAGAGTCCCCTTCGCCGCCGCGAATGGACGCTGCGCTTCTGCCCGTTGCCGACTTTCGTGCGTTTTCGTCAAGTACCGTCGCCGTTAAGTGGCCGTAATGCCGGGTTGGTATGACTCGCCGGCGCACGAGGATCGATTGAAATCGCGCTGGCCAGCGTCGAGTAGCCCTCTCGCCGATGAGCCAACAGCCAGCCGATAAGGATCCGAGAAAACTCGGTGTGTGGCCCCGTTGCGCGTGAATATCCGTTTAATCTGAGCGCCAAAGGCCCCGGGCAACCGCGAGTTCCCCGTACGGGAGGCGCCAGTTAGTTAACCGCTCACCCCGACGAGCGATGGCTTAATTAAGCGACACGGGTGCCGACTATCTTTTATTGTCCCATTTCTATAAATCTCCGGAAAGCCCGACGTTGCTATTCTCGACGCCCGTCCTTCTCTCTACAACCGGCGGCGCGACGTTAGCGACGCCGTTGAAATTCTAATTTCCTCGCTGTTTTCGTGGCGCGGAGGAGACGGACGGGGGGGGGGGGGGAATGGTGACAACTTTATCTCGAATGATCGATACGGCTTGATCGAAGATTAAGCTAGACCAGTCTCGACGTCCGAGAGACTTTCATTCTCGACTCCTTTCAGTTTTCTTACCCGTTCCGTTTAATTAGCTTCTTCGGATACATCGCTGTGTTACGTGGCTAATAAAGTTATAGATGACCGGTGGCGAAGGGAGTTGGTTAAGCAACTTTTCTTCCGCTTAAATTGGAAGAAAATTTAATCGAATGGCCGATAACGGGCAGCGGAATCGAGTTCTCCGACCTCTGATTCCTAGCTACGAGATGTATTCGGTGATTACAGCCGAATGTGTACGTGCAGGGGTGATGCGGGGAGCTGGGAGGGGGGGGGGCGAGACGAGAACGGCCGCGAGGCCTGTTTTGCATAAAAATTATAAGCCGAATTAATGTTTTCACCTCCGTAAACGCGTACACGTGTACCCGTGGCCACGGTGCACATCGCACTTGGCGCAGTCGGCCGATGCGTGACTAACACAGTGGTTTATTGCACGTTAATACCGATCCGGTAACGCCGGTACTTTCTCACGAGGTGATTTCTTCTGCCTGCCCCTGCGATCCTCGAAACCGGGCGGCCAACTCGACCTACGAAATCCCTGTGCTTGCGGCCTCTTCTCTTAATTACGGAACGAAATCCTTGACGTGATAATTGTTCAATAGTCGATACTTCGTATTATCAATGATTCAGTTACTTCGCAACGGACGTTCGGCAACTCGAAAATTCAAAAACACTTGAAACTTTCCGGAAACGTAGTTCGAGTGGTGCTAATGTTTTTGTTTCGGCAATGAAACGCCTCGTCAAAGAAATTGCGAGTTTGAATAGTTTAATGAAAGTTTCATAAATTCTTGATATTCAACATTACAATATGGCGGTAAAGAATTTTCGTGAAAAAGGGTGGTGGGGTTAATTTTTCATAAATTATCTTGCTATCCAAGGAGTATTGTATGAAATAGTCGAGATCAGGGGTCGAATGGAACTGTTCACTATTATAAATAAAAGTTACTTATCGAGTTGTAATTATTCAGTTGTAACAGTTATTTTATGCTCGATTAATAAAAGCTTTCGGGGATCATATACTTTTGAACAGATATTTAAGGGTAGAATATAAAAGTTAATAGTATTTAAATAATCATCATTAGTTAATATGTAAAATAAGAATATTTTTTTAATTAACTAGAACTTTATTCTACTTTCAAAAGAATAAAAGTTTCTTATTTACACAAAAATGTATGGAATAAAAATTTCAGTTAATAAACATACTGCATTTTATAACATTTTTCTCGGAACAGAAACGATAATACTCGTCAAATCACGGTTACTTCATAATTAATTGAACGCTTTAACAACTTCGTTCCACCCCTGGTTGAGATTCATTCCTTTATTGTAACTTCTCCCGAAAGAAACGCGTCTTAATAACACGCAGCGTAAGATTAAATTGAAAATCGTGACACGTGAGACTATCCTACGCCCTCGCACTCTCTCATCCAGCTGTATTTCGGCCCTTATTACACCGTGTGTCTCGCGGAATAATCCAGTGCACGGATCAGACCACCCGTCACGCCTCCCGTCCCGTATAAATTTCTTGCATTCTCTATTAACTACTTAATTACCTACCCGTGCCGCAGTGTACACGCCGCGGTGTTCGATAGTACGATCGAACAGCTCTCGTGCAGTGTTTTCTTGTTCGTTTGCAGGTGGTTTGGCTGACCGCAGTCCTGTGCCCGCGGCTTGCTGCCGCCAACAACCTCACTTTATCCTTCTCCACTCGCAAGGCCAGGGAACATCCTTTCAGAGGACACATCTCTCGCTGGTAAGTAAGTCCGCCGCGATCTCTCCAATCTCTTACATCGGAAGCTACCTACCCTCTTCGCCGTGTCGCGAGTCATCCGCTAGGCGAACCGCCTCTTCCGCGGAACGAACGCCGCTCGCGATCGAACAGAATTCCGCGGCATCGTTCAACCATCCAGCGGCTGTCGCGGATTTATCGCCCGGTATTTTCATACAGCTGAATTTCAATATTCAATCAGCGCCGGGCGAGCCCGTATATCTCTTCGGTAGCGGTGCCGCTGGACCGCTTCTCGCCCATTATTTATTGCCGCCGGTCGGCTGTCTTAATTATTATTAATGACCGACCGCGCGGGGAACGTTCGGCCGGCCAGCCCCGGGATCAGCTCGCCTATCGTTTTACAAGCCGATTTCTGTCTTTCCCCCGCTTTTTCTGCGCCGCCACGAAAACTGCATTCTATCGCGCGGTTTAGACACGAGCGGCTACGTTACCGGCACGCGCGGAATGCTATTTCTCTCTTCAGGGGCCGGCGCGCGGTCCCGCCTTTTAATAATTGGCCTCGAGCGGACCCGTTGATCTAGCCGAGGGACCGACGAGAGACCCACCCTGCCCCTCTCTCCTCCCCCCCCCCCTCCCCCCCGGTTCCTCTACCGGTCGGCGCGCGATCGGCTCCGCCGCGCCGGGCGGATTTCTGAACGATTTCAAGCCGCGGGGCCCCCGGCCTGAACTTTTCCAGGACGCAGACCTTGGAGGACACGACCAAGCGGATGACTTATCGCGAGATGAACATGATTCTGCGACAGGAAGGAGGCGAGGACGGCCTCCCAGTCGATTGCTGCCCCACGGTATTGGAAATGGTGGAACCGGTCGGCGGTCGAAATCGGGACGACATGTACGTCCAGCTCTATCGGGATGGCCCGAACGCCCAGAGGTTCTTCGAGTACTCCTGCAGGCCAGACGTCCTCGACAAGCCGTGCAGGTTCATCGACCGGAAGTTCAGTAACCAGTCCAGATGTGTGCAGAAGTTCTCGTACACTTACGCTATCATTGAGAATTCCGGATCGAAGGTGAGCATGGAAAATCGGCCGGAGCTTTCATTGGCCGCCCCCTGCCCCGCGATCCTTTCGCCTGTCGCGCCAGTTCGTTAGCTCTCCGACCCGTTCCCCCGTTACTCTGAAAAACGCTATCGAAGATTAGGACCGATACGCCTATCGATCGCCAGCTTCCCCCGGGATCCGTGGCGACGTGCATCGCTCTGGTCTGATACGTCGCTGTCGAAGTAGCCGCGATTAGAAATTTCCAGAATAGCGGGGAATAGCCAGGGGCGGATTTGTTTGTAGATCGCAATTTGTAGCGAGGAACGATTTTCCGTGTAAACTGCAAATTTTTAACAATTTCGTTGCACAGGTGTATGGGCCATAAAAAGCGATAATATTATTTTTATATCTACTATAATTTTCGAGATATACAGAAATGTAGGAACTCGCGGATTAACCTTTATGGGGTGTTTCACCCGAAAATGGGCAGAAACGAAAGATTGCCTGATAATTATATCGAGGTCCTGTACAAACCTGCACAGTTTTAAAACAAAATCTGAATGCTCGAGCAACCGAATTTCTTTTGCAAGTAGGCTGTAGCTCGGGGCGGTAAATTTTGGGCGATAGAAATTTGGAACAGTTCAAGCGCGATGGCTCGAGAGAATTTTTAGAAACAATTCCCTTTCTTTTCGTGTAGCAAATTAGCAATAATTCGTGTCTAAATTGTGATGTTGAATTAATTTCAAAATTGTCTCGACTCTTGATGAGAATGTTCGATGATATTGTTACTTGCTAGCTTAAACTTTTGCGTAACGTTGGAAGAGGGGAGATAAGATTTTCGAAGTTCGTTCGTCGAGCCACCCGCGAGAATAATTTCTTCTCCGAAGTGTCTTAAAAATTCGATGCGAATCAGACGCTATAAAGTGGCCGTGTGTTCCAGAAGGGAGTGAAAGCGGAGCACAAGAGGCACCACAGGGAACGGCTGACGTTCACCGCGAACACGGAGGGCGGATCCATGTGGACGCTGGACTACATCAGGGTGAGAAGCGGCTGCAGCTGCGAGGTCATGCCGAAGCCGAAGAAGAAGAAGAAGTGCAAGAAGTGCAAGCTAAGGGACCAGGACCTGGAGCCGGAAACGTGAGAGATCTGTGGGCTCGAGGGAGCCCGGGCGGATCCTACCTCGAGTTTCCGTGATGCCACCGGGAAGGGCCTTGCTGTCCAGCGATCGGTGAGCCGATCTGAACCGAGAGCGCGTCCGTAACGCGCAAAGACACTCGATCGTCGGTTTAGACTAGACGGGAACGTTACCAGTGGAGGGGCGCCTCCTGGCAGCTTCGCTTTGGCGATCTAAAGAATATTAACGCCGAATGTGCCTATTTCGATAGCTGTATCGTTTTTCTACTAACGCGTCGCGGCAATATTCTAACGCCCTATTTATTATTAATATATAGCTTGAGAGTATGTAAGTACGTTAAGGGTTAGCGATAGGATTCCAGTGGGGAGGTTCTGCCAAACTGTACAGCGAATACTCGTTACCGGCCCGGCGAACGGGGCTAGCGGCGGGCTCGTAGCGCGTTGTGGACACTATTCCGCGCGGCCAACGGCGCGAGTGAGAGAACCCAAGGGCGAGCGGGAGGAAACGAAAGCGCCTCTCGCTCAATCCCGGGGGTTCCCTCACTCTCGTCCGATACCAAGGAATGGTGGGGATGGTCGCCGGGCTTCTAACGCGTGGTAGAAACGGGCTGGTAACGAGGATTTACTGTATTCCGTTTATCTTTCTTAAGGCTTGACGTTGCGTCGGTGAAATCTGGTTTAGTGAAACAACTGAGTCAGTAGAATCTCCTACGATCGAATGTGCACAGACTGATATTACCATTCGAAGGCTTTCAGCGACGAACGTTTTGAACCCGTTTCGTTCGCCGGCTACCATTATTCGCGCGGCTGGAATTGATCGGCAGTCCAAGGCCACTCGGGGGCTGTCCGTGCCATCGGAGGGGGAGCCGAGTGAGCGACTAATTTATTTGCTTCGATTAATAAAGTCAGACTAACGGAAGGATACGGACGGACGTCTCGATTATGTTTCTATTTAACGCTTAGGCAAACACTTCGCGGCCAGTTTTTATCATACGTTCTTGTCTGTACATTATAAAGTTGCGCTTATACCGTTAATCCATCGTAACCGCAAGAAACCCCGTAGGCTTTATATCGTTTATCGTTAAGTGTAGCGTAATCCGTTGTGTTTCATAGATCTGCGTAGGGGTTCGTCGTGTATCAGCGACGCCGGCCAAACAGAATGCTACTTAAATTTATTTAATGAAGAGTAAATTGCTATTTAACGGACGTTATTGCGTTGGATATTTTTTGTTTTTAAAGCACTGATTGAGCGAGTCGGGAGGTACAGCGGGGGACGTGCTGCGTTAGCCTGCATTAGCTGGTAGCCATGACAAGTATGAATAAATCTGAGTATATGCGATAAGATGAAACGTTCGGGATTGGAGCAGGAGGCTTGGCTGCGTAGTCTAAACTATAAATTAGCATGTATGCGGAGTTTATTTTATATACGAGCACATAGGTACTTTTATACAAGTGTAACTTTTAAACGTACATGTATGGGACTTAACGTTAATTTAACGCATAAAAAGCAACGAGTATAAAACTTGCGCCGTTTTTTTTTTTTTTCATAGTTCTT
Organism: Andrena dorsata; assembly: GCA_929108735.1. Lineage (NCBI taxonomy): Eukaryota > Metazoa > Arthropoda > Insecta > Hymenoptera > Andrenidae > Andrena > Andrena dorsata. Next base: position 74,299,901 of record OV815488.1, on the reverse strand, counting down.
TGCGACTTAGCCGTTGTTTTGTACATATTAAGGAAGCACCACGAATGTTAATATAAATGTTAGTTTAATGTGCGTTATATTAATGCGATCGCGTAAACTGTAAGCAATAACCGCCTTCGTTCAGGATGAGAAATATTTTCTAGCGTTGTACTTAAATAACAGAAATCGTATTAGTCATGTGTACACACCGATAGTATGGATAACGAGCAAGTTACTAATAACAGTTCTGCATTTTTAACGTATTTATGAATGTACTATAGTAGATTACGTCGCACGTTTGATTGGTAAAAGTCTTTACAATAAATATATTTTTTTTCTATCACTGTGGTTGTATTAATATTTTAACAGATGGTTTCGACTCGATAACACTCGTGTACTGTAACTGTGCATCAGCTTTGCAGATCTATTCTCTGTATCGCCATGTAAAAAGCATTGTACATAAACGATATTAATACAATTGTTATAAAACGTTATTAAAGAATTTCCTTTCCCGAGTTAAAAACAGGGAAGCTTTATGTTACAACTTGGTTGTTTGCAAGGAGACTGATCCCACGCAACCTTATCGATTCCGAATAGAATACGATCACAGCGCCGCGCGCGGCTAGAATTGGAATGCGGTACGTGCACTGAATATGTTACAACTTATGGTAACAACGACCCCGCAATTAATGCGCGGTATATTTCCCGGCGGCGACCCCGTAGGGTCGAGCCGGGCGGGGGCGGTTGACTGGCCAGAAGGGCCGCCCTAGTACCGCAAACCCCGAGGAGCCGCACGGCGATCGGGGACCAATGCAGGTCAGAACCCGACCATGGCAATGCCAAATGGGCAACCCAACTGCCAGCTCGCCTCAGTGCGCATTGTCCGCGTTGACTAGGAGCGGCGCTATTTGGCCGCTCCCGAGAAGCCCCTCAAATTCCGGGGCCTCCCCTATCTCCGCCAATGATTGGTCGGGAGCAGCGCTATTTGTCTGCTCCCGGGTGGCCCTCTATTATCGAGGGCCACCCCTTCCTAGCGATGGCTGATTCCGCGGTCCTCACCCTATAGAGCCACCGAACCCCCGCCCTTGCCGAAGCAGCTCTCACCCCCCTCACCGACAGGGGGGCGGCCGAATCGTGATTTTAAAAATCTAAAAAAAGGAGGATATAGTTCTATCCTTCCCCTTGATGGACAAATTTTAAAAAATATGCACATTTTAAAATTGGCCCTGTAAAAATTGCCGAAAATTGACGCTGCGTCAAATGATCCAGCTGCTGCAATTACCGCACCAGCAGCTTCGCTTCTTTCATATTTAACCGGATTCTTTCTTCTAGGGCGCGGACCACCGTATTTTTTTTCATGTCCATGCTGACCTAAGCCAAAAAGCAAACAAAACGAAAACTGTGAGAAATGATTTGCTTATTCTTTACAAATATACTTAAACTATTCATCCGTAAAGTACTGTGAAGAATTTTTGAATAATTATAATAAAAATGAACTTTATAATGAGAAACCAAAACCCTTGGTGTTCGTGATTACCCGACTGCCGACTCACGAACAGAGTGCTAAATATCGCAGAATGGTGCTACAACCTATACCTAATGCAGCAAAGGCCACATCGGGCCACCATGATGTTTATTATAGCCACGCGGAAGGGGAGCTCGAAAGCCAATGGTAACGTGGGTGCGTCACGGATAGGGAAAATTGTAAGAGTGCAAGTACTTTGTACGTGACCCCCATATGTTTTGCAATTTACTTGACGAGCTTAACGAGCAATGCCTCATTCACTGTTTCGATTTTGGCACGATTTTTTCAGCTTTAACATACCGCCATACAGTGGTGGTTGATATCCCAAATATCCCCAAGGCTTCGTTTATCGATGCCACGTCCCACGTTGTCAGCGTGGAAAGCTTTATTCATTATCTCAGGCGTGCATTTTCTTGAAGGCTTGCTTTTCGGCGACTTGTTAAGTCCTGCAGCCGTGGCCTCTCGCTGAGGTATTACCAATGGATTCTTTAACCGCGAATATTGAATGAGCACAGGGAACTCGCGAGATTATGGTTCTACGGTTGTCGCGAACAAATCAAAGGGTTTCAATTACCAAATTATGCCAAGAGATCCATCTCATGGCTTCGGGAGGCTTGGGCTGCGTCCCCCGGTGACTCTCATGGTGACGATGCGGGAGCTCCTGGTAACGGCGTGCTCGACCTCAGGGACCACCTCATGTCAGTACCCTGTAAACGGAGAATTATATAGTATATATTTATTATATATACATATTCTTTCGCAAAGAATCCCCTCCTCTGGGTTAGTTACAGCCAAAATAATCTCTGAATTTTCGCGACTTACTTGTGGTTCTTGCTGCATTCTTATGTGCCGCCGCCACTGCTGCTGCTGGAGCTGCAGATGCAGCTCCCGCTCCAGCAGGTTCACTTCTTTTTTTTTCTAATTTTGTTTTGTAAGTCGCGGACAACATCACTAACGTTCATGGTAACCTAAGTCAAAAAGCAAACAACGCGAAAACTATGTGAGAAATGAATTTGTTTATTATTTACAAACATACTTATCAGCGTAGTCAAAGGTATGCCGGAAATCTGCAAAGCTTTATTTATGGAATTTACGTGGAAATTTTCTATTGCGTCCACAACGCAACGTCCTGGCGCCGTTTTGTAAACCGAAGGATTCTTTAATGATCGCTGAGAATATTGAATGAACATGGAGAACCAAGAGAACCCGCAAAATTATTGACCAACGATTATCACGAACGAGCCGAAGTAATTTTTTCAGAATATCGGTATTCATGTAAAAAATGTAACCAGGTCTCATGACTCTTTACCCGTAAAAAGTTGTGAGATCTCATGTAGAACCGAGTCTAGCTCTCTCATTAACTGTAACATTTTCATTCGCAAATCACTCCAAGTCTAGATCTTTAGATGAAGAACGTTTTGAAACTTGGCAATTACGCAGTATGAGAATGTGACAGCTGTTGTTTACATTTTAATATTCACGTTTACCAATAAAGTATTGCATAAAATAATATTTATATGGGAACTGAAAGTATATGTATTTATAGCGTGGACTTAATTTTACATAACATTGTAAGGTGTAATAACTTCCCTGTGCTACGTAATGGGCAAGTCACAAAATGTTTTTTAACTAATGATATAGACTTGGAGTGATTTATGAATGAAAGTGTCAAAGTTAATGAGAGCGCTGGACTCGGTCCTACATGAGATCTCACAACTCTATTCAGGCAAAGAGTCACGAGACTTGACTACACTTTTTACATGAAATATTTTTGATGGAATTATGGTTTACTACCCGGTACTCCTCTTCTGTCTTTCTGTTATTCTAATAATAGTTATTGACATGTAACAATTAATCCATATTTTTTACCAGATTATAATGAAGAAATAAATTATCATAAAAATAATATTCTAGAAATAATAAAAGCTTTTGTAAAGTTAAAAATTGTTTTACTTGTAGAAAGACGAAACAAAAGCAGTTGAAGCCACACTAGAATTAAGGCAAAACGGAAAAATATTACTTTGTATAGAAAATAATAATAACATTGATGAAGCGTGATTAAGATAATAAGAAATGTTCAATCCCTTATTGGGATGTAGGTAATTCATCTGAAGAGTAGAACTACTTATTTAATTTTACACGGATCCCCATTTTTTTAAATATCAAAATATTAAACTTAATCCTATCTTCTTCATTTATTTCTAATATCGGTAATAGCTTTGCATCATATTCATCACTGTCATCTAGGATTTTTGTAGAATATTCAAAATGTACACCTGATAAAATAACGATTCCTTTATTATACTTCATTTCTACTATTGCAGGTAAGAAAGTATCATTTTCAAGTTGATAATCGGCTATTACTTTTACATTAGTATATAAACTAGCATTTTGAAAGTAACCACCTCCGTTATAATAAATTCTCATGTTATCATTAAGAAAATCATTATCATCTATACTTAATTTAAGTAAAGCTGCTCGAGCTCCGCTATGACTTTTATAATCATATTTTGCAAGAATAGGTCCTATGCATTTATCAGGAAAAAATGCTAGTTCCCTTTTTTCTGTAACCTCCAATTCTCCTCCTTTATCAAATTCAACAAAACTAGAACCATAATATGCACCTGCACAGAATCCTAAATAGTTCCCACCATTTTGTACATATTGTTTAATGATGTTATTACCTTCGCCGTTAAGTTTTTTAGCATAAGGTATATCTGCACCTCCCGGCATTATTAATAGAATTGCATCTTTAGTCCAATCTTTGTATAAAATACCTTCTGCATCAATAAAATTGATTTTATAACTTGTAGTAATATTTTCTAAATTATGAATAGTATGTTTTAAAGAAGTTTCACCTGCCCCCTCATCGTTATATACATATATACTCATAGTTTTAGGTATAATTGATTGAGATTCACTATTAAGCATAGGATTACCACCTTTGCACCTTACCACTTACTGCCACTTACCAGGGATGGTCTGAACTTTGAAATAGCGATGACGATCAATATCGATACATCGAAATATCGATACTTAATGTAACGATATATTGCTATATCGATACTTAACCCATAAATATCGATATCGATCATGGACATAGGAATATAGGGACGGAGCAATAGTTGCGACTTTATACCGGATTCGGCAGACACGCACTGGCACTGCACTGGCGCAGTTTCGCGCTATGCCGGTGCTGCCTCAGCACCGTGCCAGTGCAGCATGTTTTCTAGGGTTTTCTGGCACGATTACAAAGGATTTTACATACGAGCAATCTTGTATCGTATTCGGCGCCAAGAACTGCCCTGGTGTAGTGCAAACTTCGTATTCGGATGAACGGAATACACCCCACTAGTGCAACCTTTCTCGCACTGCGATTTTTGGTAATGCAGTCAGAGCAGCCTCCAGTGTAGCCAACTTATAGAAAACTATGCGCGTGAAATGATCTTCACACTACTTCACACCAATGAGAATGTGCTCAAGATGGCGATCTGAGCATGCGCGTGATGACGTCGTGACGCCAAACCAATCAACGCCAAGATGGGAGACTATGCGAACCGATTTTTCGTGATCGCATCTGATGGGTGGAGAGCATAACTGTTTTTTTACAGGCGTCACATAACCCCAATTTCTCTTAAAACATTCCCAAATGTTCTTACACAAGTTCAGATGTATATTATATATAACGAATATTTCTTCACTTTAGTTAAAAAATATGTGTATACTTTAGCCAATCAAATCAATGTGTGCATACATTGACTAGTAGAGGATGTATAAATTCGCTGAATTGCGCTCAAGTAACGCTTTGACTCTAACACAAGCTATATTGATGTAGTTTATAAAAAATTATTCAATCAATGTTAAGAATTATGATCACGAAAAGCAAATTCACTCAAGATAAAAAATCACTATCTCCATTCATAACCAGAATCCACCAGAACAGAGCTGTCAAGAGTGAAATGGTGTGTATTTCTTTCTCTCTCGTGGGATTTCGATCAAACATCCCGTACAACTTCCCGTACAAACATTTCGTACAACTTCCCTCCCTTTTTTATTTACAATAGTTTACATTCTTCTTTACTATAATGCGTAAAATCGATGTCGAAAAAATGTTACAGGAGTAGACACGAGTAATGCCGCGCGCTGTATACCGACACAATCTGGCCTGAAACATGGGTTTGGGGGAATAAAAGGCGTTAAAAGCGATCACTTGCTACATTTCGGATCTACCTAAATTATGAAGTACATACATCTACTATTATATATGATTTCGGCGCACAGGATCGGTCAATTTAAAACAATAAAAACAAGCTATTTTGCAATTATAATTATATAAGCTTTCGACGTTTCGATCTTGGTTTAGATCATCTTCAGGAAAGTTAAGAACAAATGTAAAATACTGTTTTTGCTATTGAAAATAAGTCACAGTGCTCTGGCACTACGTGTGACCCGCGAGTCGGTTGGAATAAGACTACATCTACTATATTACGAACGCATTTGTAAGATTTTATTGTATCGCATTTCACTTATTTCAATAAAATGCAGTTAAGGAATAAAAGACTATTATTATTTAACGAGCCTTCCTTCCACTACTTGCTCCTTCCGATTCCAAGTTATATATAAAAGACATGATAAAAAGAACATCTAAAATGATCCTTCCACACTGAGCTGTTTTTAAAAATCTTTACATTAACGCACTGTTTTAAACATACCATTCCCTACTTTCAAACTTTATTGATTTCAACACATCACGTCACACTACTTCTACATTGCTCTAGTGTTAAGAACCAATCGCCTCATGATCACGCAAAATATGGTAAGTATTCAGGTAAGCTATTGAGCGCCCCGCGAAAATGTAACAAAGTTGCAAGGGTCAAAATTTTTGCAACAATGTTGGAAATGAAAATGGCCTGTTCGCAAGAGAAAAACTCGGTTTGCAACTTTGTTAAGATATCACGGGAAGGCTAATTTCATGTTTGAAGTATGGAATGTGAAGTGTGGAATGTGCAGTATGGAATGTGCAGTGTAGAATGTGAAGTGTGGAATGTAAATTGAGAACTATGAAGTGATGTAGCGTGGTAACACAGCAATTGTGAGGAAACGCTGTGAAACTGTAATATAGGATAATACAGGAATAGTGGAAACATGTAGGGTGTATAAAAAAAAATAAAGCCGTATATAATGTATAACTTCAATTTTATTTATCATTTCAAACAATTCCTACATTTTTCCTACATATTTTTCACACCTTCACTTTCACGAAATTCCCTTTCACACTTACGACACTATCACACTTACTACGCTGCCACCCACACAATACTAGCAGTCTTACAACACTATCACACTTGCAACACAGCACTCAACACACAACACACATAATAGTTGATAAGTTTACATACTGGTTTTGAGCTTCCCGCGAAAATGTAACAAAGTTGCAAGGGTCAAAATTTTTGCAACAATGTTGGAAATGAAAATCGCCTGTTCAAAAAAAAAAACCCGGTTTGCAACTTTGTTGAGATTTCGTGGGGAGTCAGAATCCGGTTAGCAACTTTGTTGAACGCCAAAATCTTCGAATATCATCTTCAGACTATTCCGATTTCAACGGATTTGAACGTCCCGCGAAAATGTAACAAAGTTGCAAGGGTCAAAATTTTTGCAACAATGTTGGAAATGAAAATCGCCTGTTCGCAAGAAAAAAACTCGGTTTGCAACTTTGTTGAGATTTCGTGGAGAATCAGAATCCGGTTAGCAACTTTGTTGAACGCCAAAATCTTCGAATATCATCTTCAGACTATTCCGATTTCAACGGATTTGAACGTCCCGCGAAAATGTAACAAAGTTGCAAGGGTCAAAATTTTTGCAACAATGTTGGAAATGAAAATCGCCTGTTCGCAAGAAAAAAACCCGGTTTGCAACTTTGTTGAGATTTCGTGGGGAGTCAGAATCCGGTTAGCAACTTTGTTGAACGCCAAAATCTTCGAATATCATCTTCAGACTATTCCGATTTCAACGGATTTGGACGCCCCGCGAAAATGTAACAAAGTTGCAAGGGTCAAAATTTTTGCAACAATGTTGGAAATGAAAATGGCCTGTTCGCAAGAGAAAAACTCGGTTTGCAACTTTGTTGAGATATCACGGGAAGGCTAATTTCATGTTTGATGTATGGAATGTGAAGTGTGGAATGTGCAGTATGGAATGTGCAGTGTAGAATGTGAAGTGTGGAATGTAAATTGAGAACTATGAAGTGATGTAGCGTGGTAACACAGCAATTGTGAGGAAACGCTGTGAAACTGTAATATAGGATAATACAGGAATAGTGGAAACATGTAGGGTGTATAAAAAAAAATAAAGCCGTATATAATGTATAACTTCAATTTTATTTATCATTTCAAACAATTCCTACATTTTTCCTACATATTTTTCACACCTTCACTTTCACGAAATTCCCTTTCACACTTACGACACTATCACACTTACTACGCTGCCACCCACACAATACTAGCAGTCTTACAACACTATCACACTTGCAACACAGCACTCAACACACAACACACATAATAGTTGATAAGTTTACATACTGGTTTTGAGCTTCCCGCGAAAATGTAACAAAGTTGCAAGGGTCAAAATTTTTGCAACAATGTTGGAAATGAAAATCGCCTGTTCAAAAAAAAAAACCCGGTTTGCAACTTTGTTGAGATTTCGTGGGGAGTCAGAATCCGGTTAGCAACTTTGTTGAACGCCAAAATCTTCGAATATCATCTTCAGACTATTCCGATTTCAACGGATTTGAACGTCCCGCGAAAATGTAACAAAGTTGCAAGGGTCAAAATTTTTGCAACAATGTTGGAAATGAAAATCGCCTGTTCGCAAGAAAAAAACTCGGTTTGCAACTTTGTTGAGATTTCGTGGAGAATCAGAATCCGGTTAGCAACTTTGTTGAACGCCAAAATCTTCGAATATCATCTTCAGACTATTCCGATTTCAACGGATTTGAACGTCCCGCGAAAATGTAACAAAGTTGCAAGGGTCAAAATTTTTGCAACAATGTTGGAAATGAAAATCGCCTGTTCGCAAGAAAAAAACCCGGTTTGCAACTTTGTTGAGATTTCGTGGGGAGTCAGAATCCGGTTAGCAACTTTGTTGAACGCCAAAATCTTCGAATATCATCTTCAGACTATTCCGATTTCAACGGATTTGGACGCCCCGCGAAAATGTAACAAAGTTGCAAGGGTCAAAATTTTTGCAACAATGTTGGAAATGAAAATGGCCTGTTCGCAAGAGAAAAACTCGGTTTGCAACTTTGTTGAGATATCACGGGAAGGCTAATTTCATGTTTGATGTATGGAATGTGAAGTGTGGAATGTGCAGTATGGAATGTGCAGTGTAGAATGTGAAGTGTGGAATGTAAATTGAGAACTATGAAGTGATGTAGCGTGGTAACACAGCAATTGTGAGGAAACGCTGTGAAACTGTAATATAGGATAATACAGGAATAGTGGAAACATGTAGGGTGTATAAAAAAAAATAAAGCCGTATATAATGTATAACTTCAATTTTATTTATCATTTCAAACAATTCCTACATTTTTCCTACATATTTTTCACACCTTCACTTTCACGAAATTCCCTTTCACACTTACGACACTATCACACTTACTACGCTGCCACCCACACAATACTAGCAGTCTTACAACACTATCACACTTGCAACACAGCACTCAACACACAACACACATAATAGTTGATAAGTTTACATACTGGTTTTGAGCTTCCCGCGAAAATGTAACAAAGTTGCAAGGGTCAAAATTTTTGCAACAATGTTGGAAATGAAAATCGCCTGTTCAAAAAAAAAAACCCGGTTTGCAACTTTGTTGAGATTTCGTGGGGAGTCAGAATCCGGTTAGCAACTTTGTTGAACGCCAAAATCTTCGAATATCATCTTCAGACTATTCCGATTTCAACGGATTTGAACGTCCCGCGAAAATGTAACAAAGTTGCAAGGGTCAAAATTTTTGCAACAATGTTGGAAATGAAAATCGCCTGTTCGCAAGAAAAAAACTCGGTTTGCAACTTTGTTGAGATTTCGTGGAGAATCAGAATCCGGTTAGCAACTTTGTTGAACGCCAAAATCTTCGAATATCATCTTCAGACTATTCCGATTTCAACGGATTTGAACGTCCCGCGAAAATGTAACAAAGTTGCAAGGGTCAAAATTTTTGCAACAATGTTGGAAATGAAAATCGCCTGTTCGCAAGAAAAAAACCCGGTTTGCAACTTTGTTGAGATTTCGTGGGGAGTCAGAATCCGGTTAGCAACTTTGTTGAACGCCAAAATCTTCGAATATCATCTTCAGACTATTCCGATTTCAACGGATTTGGACGCCCCGCGAAAATGTAACAAAGTTGCAAGGGTCAAAATTTTTGCAACAATGTTGGAAATGAAAATGGCCTGTTCGCAAGAGAAAAACTCGGTTTGCAACTTTGTTGAGATATCACGGGAAGGCTAATTTCATGTTTGATGTATGGAATGTGAAGTGTGGAATGTGCAGTATGGAATGTGCAGTGTAGAATGTGAAGTGTGGAATGTAAATTGAGAACTATGAAGTGATGTAGCGTGGTAACACAGCAATTGTGAGGAAACGCTGTGAAACTGTAATATAGGATAATACAGGAATAGTGGAAACATGTAGGGTGTATAAAAAAAAATAAAGCCGTATATAATGTATAACTTCAATTTTATTTATCATTTCAAACAATTCCTACATTTTTCCTACATATTTTTCACACCTTCACTTTCACGAAATTCCCTTTCACACTTACGACACTATCACACTTACTACGCTGCCACCCACACAATACTAGCAGTCTTACAACACTATCACACTTGCAACACAGCACTCAACACACAACACACATAATAGTTGATAAGTTTACATACTGGTTTTGAGCTTCCCGCGAAAATGTAACAAAGTTGCAAGGGTCAAAATTTTTGCAACAATGTTGGAAATGAAAATCGCCTGTTCAAAAAAAAAAAACCCGGTTTGCAACTTTGTTGAGATTTCGTGGAGAGTCAGAATCCGGTTAGCAACTTTGTTGAACGCCAAAATCTTCGAATATCATCTTCAGACTATTCCGATTTCAACGGATTTGAACGTCCCGCGAAAATGTAACAAAGTTGCAAGGGTCAAAATTTTTGCAACAATGTTGGAAATGAAAATCGCCTGTTCGCAAGAAAAAAACTCGGTTTGCAACTTTGTTGAGATTTCGTGGAGAATCAGAATCCGGTTAGCAACTTTGTTGAACGCCAAAATCTTCGAATATCATCTTCAGACTATTCCGATTTCAACGGATTTGAACGTCCCGCGAAAATGTAACAAAGTTGCAAGGGTCAAAACTTTTGCAACAATGTTGGAAATGAAAATCGCCTGTTCGCAAGAAAAAAACCCGGTTTGCAACTTTGTTGAGATTTCGTGGGGAGTCAGAATCCGGTTAGCAACTTTGTTGAACGCCAAAATCTTCGAATATCATCTTCAGACTATTCCGATTTCAACGGATTTGAACGTCCCGCGAAAATGTAACAAAGTTGCAAGGGTCAAAATTTTTGCAACAATGTTGGAAATGAAAATCGCCTGTTCGCAAGAAAAAAACTCGGTTTGCAACTTTGTTGAGATTTCGTGGGGAGTCAGAATCCGGTTAGCAACTTTGTTGAACGCCAAAATCTTCGAATATCATCTTCAGACTATTCCGATTTCAACGGATTTGAACGTCCCGCGAAAATGTAACAAAGTTGCAAGGGCCAAAATTTTTGCAACAATGTTGGAAATGAAAATCGCCTGTTCGCAAGAAAAAAACTCGGTTTGCAACTTTGTTGAGATTTCGTGGGGAGTCAGAATCCGGTTAGCAACTTTGTTGAACGCCAAAATCTTCGAATATCATCTTCAGACTATTCCGATTTCAACGGATTTGAACGTCCCGCGAAAATGTAACAAAGTTGCAAGGGTCAAAATTTTTGCAACAATGTTGGAAATGAAAATCGCCTGTTCGCAAGAAAAAAACTCGGTTTGCAACTTTGTTGAGATTTCGTGGGGAGTCAGAATCCGGTTAGCAACTTTGTTGAACGCCAAAATCTTCGAATATCATCTTCAGACTATTCCGATTTCAACGGATTTGAACGTCCCGCGAAAATGTAACAAAGTTGCAAGGGCCAAAATTTTTGCAACAATGTTGGAAATGAAAATCGCCTGTTCGCAAGAAAAAAACTCGGTTTGCAACTTTGTTGAGATTTCGTGGGGAGTCAGAATCCGGTTAGCAACTTTGTTGAACGCCAAAATCTTCGAATATCATCTTCAGACTATTCCGATTTCAACGGATTTGAACGTCCCGCGAAAATGTAACAAAGTTGCAAGGGTCAAAATTTTTGCAACAATGTTGGAAATGAAAATCGCCTGTTCGCAAGAAAAAAACTCGGTTTGCAACTTTGTTGAGATTTCGTGGGGAGTCAGAATCCGGTTAGCAACTTTGTTGAACGCCAAAATCTTCGAATATCATCTTCAGACTATTCCGATTTCAACGGATTTGAACGTCCCGCGAAAATGTAACAAAGTTGCAAGGGTCAAAACTTTTGCAACAATGTTGGAAATGAAAATCGCCTGTTCGCAAGAAAAAAACTCGGTTTGCAACTTTGTTGAGATTTCGTGGGGAGTCAGAATCCGGTTAGCAACTTTGTTGAACGCCAAAATCTGCGAATATCATCTTCAGACTATTCCGATTTCAACGGATTTGGACGCCCCGCGAAAATGTAACAAAGTTGCAAACCGAGTATTTTTCTTGCGAACAGGCCATTTTCATTTCCAACATTGTTGCAAAATTTTGACCCTTGCAACTTTGTTACATTTTCGCGGGGCGTTCAAATCCGTTGAAATCGGAATAGTCTGAAGATGATATTCGAAGATTTTGGCGTTCAACAAAGTTGCTAACCGGATTCTGACTCCCCACGAAATCTCAACAAAGTTGCAAACCGAGATTTTTTCTTTTGAACAGGCGATTTTCATTTCCAACATTGTTGCAAAATTTTTGACCCTTGCAACTTTGTTACATTTTCGCGGGACGTTCAAATCCGTTGAAATCGGAATAGTCTGAAGATGATATTCGAAGATTTTGGCGTTCAACAAAGTTGCTAACCGGATTTTGACTCCCCACGAAATCTCAACAAAGTTGCAAACCGAGTTTTTTTCTTGCGAACAGGCGATTATCATTTCGAACATTGTTGCAAAAATTTTGTCCTTTGCAACTTTGTTGCATTTTCGCGGGGAGTCAAATTTCGGTTAGCAACTTTGTTGAGCTCCCCGCGAAAACGCACAAAGTTGCAAACCTGGAATTTATTTCTCGAACACCCAATTTCATTTGCAACTTTGTGCGTTCTCGTTAGAAGTCAAGTTTTGCAACTTTGTGCATTTTTCGCGGGAAGAAGGTTTTTTCAATGATAACACAGTTTTGTATAGTATTTTTCTCTTTATTTTCATTAAAGCATGTTCAAAATATTACAAAAAAGTGATTCAATCATGTACAAGTGATTATTTATGTAAGTATATAAATAATAAATATATTTTCACTCTTAGTCTATATAATCACTTCACTGTATATATAAAATCATTGTCTTCTTATGTTCATTGTTGAAGTTAACAGCTTTCCATCATTTGTCCCACTGCAAGTTCCTGTCCACGGAGAAATATTCCCAAGTTTTATCTATAACATGAAGAAAAATATTTTAAGAACCTGACTTGTGTATTATAGAAAATACGATAGGACAATTGCTTGTGAACAAGTAATAAAAATGAGCGAACAAAGTTGTGCAAACGACGAACGATCGATTCCACATGAAATTATTCATAAATAATGAAAAAAAAAATATAACTGAGGGGCTGGGTGAAAAAATCAGTCAAATTTGTTTAATTTATTATAAATCGTCAATTGATGAACAAATAATATAAATTAATGAACAATGATGTACAAACGATACATAACCGATTTATGTATCGTTTATATATAGGTACTCTAAAATGAGGGACTATCTTTTCGGAGGTAAACTTCCGTTTTACCATTATCCTCGAAAGTCACATTCGTAAATAAAATTCTTTTTGGAATGTTGGGCATAAAATCTCAGGCGAACACTGTCTGTGGATAGATTGGCATTTTCTTATTTCCGCTACGCAATCTGGTGGCGAAAATTAAACCACTCAAATCAGGTTACCTGTCACATGTATTTGGCAATATTGTAAATTTCGACTGTTTGATAATCGATTTTGTAATATTTAACAGACTATTTAATGTCAATAACATTATTGTACTATTTCAATACTTGTGTGAGACCAGTTCTGTAACGCGATTGACCCGATTGCAGAGCTTCAAACCGTAGATGGCGCTCTCACAGAATTTACCAATAGGGTCATAATCTTGAGATGGTCTTGAGATTAACCAGAATCCACCAGAACAGAGCTGAGCCAGCTCTAGTTTCACCCGAATGTGCGGCATGGTATCGCACTGAAAAAGTTCGCACTCAGTGCGCACTAGTGCGGGTTGCCGAATGTACTATTAGGCGAGGGGAGTGAAGCAGCTTTGCGGGGGGAAATCACGGTCACGTGGTGGCTGCGTACACACATGCATACATAACACAGATAGTACAGAGTGAGAGGGATGATAGGAAGAAGGATAGGTTCACCCGTCATCTTTTATTTCCCTCAGACCGCTGTCGCCTCTACTTCTTCCTATTGCTGTTCCCTCTCCAGGTATACTTATAGCTCAATGGATAGAATAGTAGACTAACCTCGTAGACTAGTAGAGGATGCAGCATGCTTAAGACGAACTTAAGAATAAGCAACGACTGAGAATACCGCCCTAAGCATCCCGTATGATTGTGAAATTAAAGAATGCTTGATTTGCAGTTGCATCCATGCACTCCACGACAGTCATGCATCATGCAACTTTCCGCGAGGCTTATAAGAATTAGATTTTACTGTAAATTTCATATAAATTGTCGTGGTTCCCGCGTCCCGCATCACTTACAAGCTCCAGGGAGTACCAACTATATTTAGATGAACAAATTGAGAAAAAGTTTCTCCGCACGGTTGGTCTGCTTGCAGAATGCCGTGATATGCATTGCTTACTTCAGTTCAGTCTCTGTTAATAAGTTTAACTCCGCTGAAACGTGGTACTGCTTTCCAAAATGCAGGTCCCAGCGATTTTTATGGAATTACCCTTAGAAGACCAGGTAAGAAATAACTCCATTATATTAGACAATTTCCTCTTTACGATTCTGTCAATAAAAATTTCCAACCCATTGTAATCTGTATTTGTTAACTTAACCATCTGTAGGATACAGGTTATATTAAATGTCTCCTAAATTTATTAATTTTGGGATTAGTTCCTTTTCTTGTAACTACTCTGTTCGGATAAACACTTTGCAATACTTGTTTGTCTTCAGGCACAGGAACTAAGGGTATACTTTAAAAGCTTGGGTGCTGAGATCAGTGAAGAAAAATCTCCCAAAGGCATAGAGGATGATTTACACAAAATTATTGGTGTGTGCGAAGCTTGTTTTAAAGAAGGGAATGAGAGTGAAATAGAAACTGTTTTAAATGACATTGTTTCTATTATGATAGTAGTAAGTATTGTACGTTCCGAAATATCAACGAGCTTTATATATTTTAATAACCTAAGGTTGATAAGTTCCGTTACATACTCTGTCCTAGATTCCGACCGAACGAGCAGAGAACTTGATATTAGCATTTTGCGAGAAGCTAACAAAAGCTCCTGGCTATAAACTTGGTTTCGTATGCCTCAAAGCGTAAGTCGGCGTAAACAGCTTAAGTTTTATTAACGTCTCCGTTCGATAAACATAATTTAAAACTGTTTCAGGTTATGGTTATTGTTCCAATCTCTTTGCGACGATTCTCCGATGAGATATCACGTCTACTATCACATAGTCCAAATTGCTCGTAACGTAGATCAAGTGAAAGCAGTGTACGGCGGAGTAAATCAATTGAAACAACAATTCGCGTCGTTCCCGCCGTCGAATGAGCAGATGCAAAAGTTACTTCGGTTGCTTCACGAAGTGCTTTTGAGCTGCAAACAAGGGTAGACAAATTGGATGTTTATTTTAGAAAGCATAATGCGACGAAGCGATACATCTAACGAGAGCTAAAATTATACTTATTTATATCAGAGAACAGGCTGCCGCAGTTATGGTGGAGCTGCTGGGCACTTATACGGCTGAGAATGCCTCTGCGGCTAGAGAGGACGCGCAACGTTGCATTTTAGCCGCGCTGGCAGATCCGAATACATTCCTCCTTGATCCGCTGTTAGCGTTGAAACCTGTAAAATTCTTAGAAGGAGAACTGATTCACGATTTACTTCTTGTATTTGTGAAAGACAAGTTACCCGAGTATCTACACTTTTATCAACATCATAAGGAGTTTGTAGAACACCAACTTGGTACGTAAGATTTTTACTGAGAAATCCAAATTTCACTGCGACCAGATCGATGTATAATATGCTCGCTTTCTAGGATTAAATCACGAACAGAATATGAAAAAGATGAGGTTACTAACGTTTATGCAGCTGGCAGAGACAAACCCGGAAATGTCGTTTGACACTATACAGGAAGAATTGCAAATTAACGAGGATGAAGTTGAGAGCTTCATTATCGATGGTACGTTCTTTGAATACGACGTCTAAGCTTTATTTCCCCTACATAAATAATAACTGACCTCCAGACTTTATCGTAAGAATGGAGGGCGACGTATGCAGGGCACATAAAAGAATCAGTACTGGCTTAGTAAAACTTCACTTTCACTAAGTTATCGAAGTATTCGACATTTATAATATACATTTACAATTTCCGAAGTATGAGTGCATAATAATGCTATGTTTCAGTACTGAAAACAAAGCTCGTCAGGGCTCGTATGGACCAAGGCGGTCGCAAAGTTCTCATTTCAAGTACCATGCACAGAACGTTTGGTCGGCCACAGTGGATGCAACTACGCGATTTACTTGCAGCCTGGAAAGCAAATTTAAGCGCCGTGCAAGAGGGCATGAAATCTGTAGCTGCCGCGCAAATCGAACTCGCTGTAAAAAATAAACCCATCATCAACCATTGATAAAGTTTCACGTTGTGTATACGAAACTAATAACTCGCATATGGAAAAACGAAATGCAAACTGAACATTTTTTAATTAATTCGTATTTTCACCCGAATAAATAAACGTGCCGTCACTGCAGTATTATGTTTGTAACTAAATTAATCACATAATTAAAAGATGATAATGAAAGATTATTTACGAAATTTCTAACTCTATCTCGCGTGACATTCCGAGATCGTATAATATATTCTATTATTTCTAAGTAAAAATTGCAAGAATAACGGTACTCTGCGTTCAATTCTTTAAAAAAAATGGTGTAACTTTGTCCGAGTAATTACTTTCGACATACGGTAAAGATTTTTATACCGTTCCTCTTACAAAGTAGAAAAGAATCCTGAAATTTGGTAAATTCCACAGTGTAATTGAGCTTGAAATAAAAAGCACCGATAATACAATCACGCACCGTTTCATTTCCTTCTTTTCATACAGCAACATTTTATTCTTGTTAATCAGTTTTATACGTGACATAAAGGTTTATCATAGAAGCATTTCTTACATCTTACAATTTGACAAATAGAACGTTCATATAATATAATTTCATAATCGTACGTTACATGATTAGAAAAGCCATATAATTTTTTGTACTGATCCGCCTTATTATTTGTTTCTAATCTGTAGCTTGTTGCTTATCACATGATACTGTTAATGAGTACAAAAATTACAAATCTTAACGGACTAACATTAGAAGTCTATAAAAAAGTACCACAGCGATCGTTTCAAGCAAATGTATAATGTAAAGTAAAAAATACCTATTGTAATGTCTATCAACATATAACGTACACAGAGATGTACGTAATTCACTTTCTGTCTATTAATGGCTTACATACATTTCCGTATACCGACATGTACCGTTCTAAGCTCGCCTTATACGTGTATATATATATATACGTTTATGAAAATAATGTGTAAACAAAAATATTACCTTTTAACGTAATATTTACTTTCCACTGATAACTGAACGAGGGGTCGTCAATTAGTGAAAAACACATATCGATAAACACACTGAATCACATGGCGAATATGACGTGACGTAAATAACAATAATTGAAAAAGCATAAAATTACATGAGAAATGCATAATTCTTTAATGCGATAAGAAATTGGCGTTCCTAAAAAAACAAAAAAAGAAGAGACAAACATGTAGAATTAACGTAGCGCAGTGAAACATTATATACGAGTGCAGTGTATAACAGTAATTTGTTTTTCGAGTTATTGACATAATTTTACGATGAGTTCTTCTACACCTAATGATAATAGTATGTTGTAAAAATAATAGCTATCGTAGTAAAATTATCGTTTTAATCGCTTACTTACTAATTGATACATAAGAAACTTTCTTTGTTGTCCCTTAATTTGTTCCTAGCACAATTTTCCTTCAGATATGGCATCATAAATCTCACGTTGCTCCGAGTCTCGAAATCTAGATACTTCATTAAGTGAAACGTAATCAATTCTGTAGCACGCTTATAATATAGCCTCAAGCATATGCATGTATAAAAATCTTTCCTTACAAAGTAACTCGAGAACTAACAAAGGCCCAAGATTCGAAAGAATGCTTTACTCCAGAATGTATTCAAAATATCAATAATTCTATAGACCTTTACGTTTATTCTGCCTTTGCATACATCAATCTCCTGTAGCAATCACTGAAAGACAAATTACGGATAATAGGTACTTTATATATATATATATAGAACAATATATATATATATATATATTGTTTTTTTAACATAGATTCATTCTCTTTCTTTAAAGTTGATGCAAAGTCAGATTTGAGTGGAGAAACGAGGACGTGGCAAGTCTCCAAATACTGTATCACCATGAACGCTCTTAGCTAGAGCTTTAATCGAGGCTCGAATATTATGTGGATCGTGTGGATCTCTCGAGAACTGAAATACCATTTTAAACGGTTTAATAAGAAACGTTATTCTCTAATATTAGTATACAACAAATATACCTTTTAAAATGTCATGCAATTAAATCGATAACAATTCGAATTACGGGATGCAAGTTAGCGGTATGTACGTATATCCGTACCTGATCGTCATCCTGATCTTGAACTGTTCTGCGTACGAACGAAGGGAAGGATGGAACACTAACGGGCAACGACTTGGCTAACGTAGGATGTCCACCTCTCTGTCCCCTTGGCATATGAATCCCTTCATCTTGACCTGAATCTGTGCAAAATGTTAACGGCGTTATTCAACTTTGTTATACGCACATTAAGCCGGCAATCCATCGGGAAGCTAAGCTATGCTATGCGATGCTATGCTATGCCATGCTACGTTTTAACAATGCGATGCTATGTATCAACGTAGCTTTGGGTGGAAACGGTTCCATAAGAATGTATTGAAGCTAATTTTGTTAAAACGTAGCATGGCATGGCATAGCATAGCATAGCATAGCATAGCATAGCATAGCATAGCTTAACTTAGCTTCTCGGTGGATTCCCGGCTTAAATATCGTATAAACCGAGAGTTTGAACTAACCATCCGTGTCAGATCCTTCTTCCGAAGATTGAACTTGGTCGGTAGTGAGAGTGTCTTCCATCCCTTCCAGGGGAAATAAAGCTTCCGTGTCGAAGCTGCCCGTTCCTTTAGTGTACACGTATAGGCGGTCATTCTTATCTACATTACCATTCTACGAAACATTAATCAGATGTTTTCTATTGCATATTTGTAGTTACCAACGGCTATGCGTTCAGATATGTAGCGTACTTACAAGAAAATTAGGGGAACTACTAGCACCTTCTTCGCGCTTAACATTAGGAGTAGCAATAATCGTCGTCTCGTTCGATACTACTTGCGATGTTGCGTTTACATTATTAGTTGCGGAGGTAGTTATACTGGTTGTAAAACTGTCTGGGGTTGTAGGAGGTGTTTCTATATTATTTGTTAATCTAGCTGCTTCCTCGCCATTGCATATTATCCTGAAGAACACGTAGAATATATAGATTTAAAAATATATTACTAAATCGGCTCGACATGCAATTTCATTGTTGATTTGTATGTAAGACCTTGTTAACAATCTATGCTCGTTATGGGCTCTCTCGCGGAACTGTTCTAGTAATTGATATTGTTTCGCAGTGAAGGCACGAATTTTATCTTCTATTTCTGCAGAGCACCGTTGGACAGATTCTTCGAGCTGCTGTTGGAGACCACCCAAAGCCACTTGTACGTTGTTGGGTAACTCGGACACTGGACCGATAAAATACAATGTATTATAATAAATGTATATCTGACAGAGACCGAAGCACATCTTTAGCTTCTATGCGAATTGTACTCGATTAGTTCAGTCGTATAATTATGGGCCAAATTACCAGAGAATTTGGTAGGCTGTTGACGGTAATCGAGTTCGTCCAAAGTGTTGTGAGCGATTATTATTCTAAATACTGGACTATAATCTGGATTAGATTTTAACTTGTTTATCTCTTCAGGCAAAGTCTATAACAAACAGAATGATACAAGAAAAATACATTAAAAAAAATTGGGATTAATAACATAAAATTCGTATTTAATTTTGTAGTTGGATATTTTTTCTACACTGTAATGCACGAATTAATCATCCAATTTTTCATATCGTTGCATATTATACTATATTCTTTAAAGATAATGGTATATACCACGAATACCTAAATATCCGAACAAACCAATTTCTCTACTTTCTCTCTCCTACTGTAAAAAGGAATTTATACTCACGACGAGATCACTATTAATAAGGACTAAAGCAGCACCATATTCTCTATGTACAGCATGAGTATACACGGAACAATTGTAACAACGGTGAATGACCCATGATCCGACGTTCCTTATCTCCACTAAACCTGGCTGCTCCTTAGTAATACCTTCCAACTCCGACACCGTTGCCAGATTCTGCTTAGAATAAACATTTCTAATAAAAAAATTGCGAGCAACCGCGCACTGTACTAATTCTAAAAGAAAATGATGTCATTTGTGTATGAAAATACCAGTTGCCGTTTAAGTTACAAGTTATTCTTAAAGTGAAAGTTTCGTGCGCATAAAAGAAAGAAGGGAAAAGGAGAATATCTGACCTGGCGAAAGAAACCATCGGTCTGTTCCTGGAGTGTCAATTCAATATCATCGATGTTGACCTTTTGCAGTTCAGTGCCCCTGGATTTTATGGACACGTTCAAACATTTGCATACAATATGCATCTTACACAATCAGTATACACCGTTTTCTGAAAGAAATTCGAGAAACTCAAGCGCACAGTTTCGCGATGCCGGGACTCGTACACCGTACATACACAGATCACTTAATTCTCCTGCTGGTATCGAAACTACAATTCCCGAAATGGCTATGCCCGTTAACGCTTCTAATATTCGAAATTTGAATTAACCGAAGGCTTCGATGGATAATTGGAACGAAACAATAGAAAGTATCGAAACAATAGAGCTCGGCTTAAGGAGTAGCTGCCGTAACACTGTACGCTCGCGGTGTTGTTAAATTTCAAATCGTGCGTCGAGGCTGTGCTCGATTAAGCAGAACACCGCTACAGGGAGATATTTATTTTCGCAGAGAGCCGGAGCACTTCGCCTATGGATTCGCTGGTGTTTCCGATTCGACTACCGTCCAATCCGCTCCGTCGGCTAATTCATACACTGCTGACAGACACGCATACTCTGAGCCAAGTAAACGAATTACCGAAAGGAGAGCTCAGTGGCGAATATATATTTGCTTCTAAGAGTTCGTTTTCACCGTACACGGAGGTAGTTTTGGATATTAATAATCGTACAGCTCGCGCGAACTGTCCGGTATGACTCGTTACAGTTTTATTAAATGATAAATCCCTACATTTCTTGGCTACAACGCGCGTATTTACAAGTATTTCTGAAAATCTTCGGAGGGTCTACTAAAAATAAACACTGATTTATAGGTGCGTACAGATGCGTACGTGATCACCCCAGACAAAAACATACTTGCCTTGCTAGTCAATTGACCGACTTTTACCATATGACATCGGAATTCAATGGTGTGCGAATACACGAGTATGTGCATGCACACACACTCCGCGCGCGCGCGCGCTGCGTACACAGTATCCGCACACATTCGGACGCAAGGTTACTTGAAATTACGCACGCGACATGTAATTTTCGTCTAACATATTCGATAATTCCTATTTTATTTTATACCTGCCAGTAATGCAGAATACATTCGTATGTAACGAACGAGTGATTTTACGATGTTTTAAGAATATATCTTTTGACCAAAACTAAGCAGGACTGTACATTATATGTAGATTTTATTTTTCATGTATATTTACTAGCATTCTCTATGTATATTCAAGACTCAAAGTAGTCGGGAATGCTATTTTCAAGATATTCCGTTTCAATTCTTCTTTCTACACGTATAGGAAGTTTTATATGTAAAACGAAGCGCTACGCGAATCCATGATTTTCGAATATATTAAGGATACGCATGAAGGCATTTGTACAAAAACACATCTCTATTTATAAACCAAACAATCTTGTATTCTTTTTTTAAACAACATTATATCGTGGAGATAACACTCATCATGTATATTATTTTACAGAGATATGGATATTGTATATTATCTGTATAATAATAATATCGTCCGAATATATTATATTTGTAACAGGATTATATACATGTTTCTTTCATCGTAAAATTTGTATCTGTACATAACAGAATATAAAACAATATTATAATGCAACTATTGGAATGTTAGTTGAATAAAATGTAACAGGCAACAAAAATGTATATATGAAAATATTTCTCAGTTTCATACTCTGGTGCGAAGGCATTCTTCTTTCCACTTGAAATACTCGTTAAATCGTATCGCAGCATACCTATAAATTATTATACCGAATGATATAAAATATTTTCGTAAACATACCAGTACAATAACAGTTACAAGGAAACACAAGCGACTGTTCCTATACATTTAGTATCTACAATTCTTCTGTACCTTATACATAGAGATACTTACTCTAAAAAATCAAAGTCGATTGTCGAATGCTCACTCTGTATAAGTCCCCAACAACCCCAAAAAAAGTGTGACAAAAGAACAAATTTATTTACTTGTATATACAGTAAATTAATTTCATTTTCAGGTACATAGTTTACATTCTTGTATTCCTGAAGATATATGCTTAGCCATGCTTTCTGCAGTTCTCCTTCAGGGTACAAAGAATAATCAGGATTATCGATACCTGCAATAATTTTCATGTAATTAGTTCGATAATTAATCGCTTTGAGCGTGGAAAATCAGAAAATGTCGCTTACAAAATAATATCTAAGTATATGTTTTATAAATTACCAGCGAATTCGGCGAAATGATTAGCTATATCGAAAGCTTGATAATTATACGCGGTGTATTCAAAATCGATAAAAGTAACAGTGTCTTCTTTCTCATTGTAAATCACGTTTCCTAGAAGTAAATCATTGTGAGCAAAAACAACATTGCTATTTAAATCTTCGAGCTCCGCCTTTAAGAGCTGATAATCCTGCTTCAATACGGTAAATGGTTTTATCAGTTTCTCAAATCTGAAAGTGAGGATAATCAGAATTTGTCGAACAGTTTAAAGGGCGCGGTTCCTAAATGCTCGTAATACGTTACCTGGCTTGTTTGGAATCGTCGGAAAACTCTTTCGGCATGATCTCCATAAACTTTTCTACTTTGCCCCAAATGCACGCTTCTTTGGAAATGTCGTCGCTATCGGGTTTAAGTTTATGCATCTGTGCCATTCTCTTGGCGATTAAAGTATATACATCGGGGTTTCTTACTGTTTCTGTCGTAAGTGTAGTACCTTCGATAAACTGGTAAGCTAAACCATTATTAAACGTGGCATAAATGGAATGTGTGAAACCCGCTTTATTTAATATCTGTGGGATACGTAAACACACTTTTCGTTACCTGGGTCCATTTTTATTAAAGCGACGATACATTCCGACTTGTTTATACTTACTCGAATGTTTCTTGTTTCATCTTTACGATTGATTAGCAAATCTGTCTTGTGCCCGTAAACTCTGACCAAAACCATCTCATTGTAATGCCCGAAACACCACACTCCTATGAGTTTATTCGTTATCCCATCTGTAAATATCTGAAAATAAAATCGAACGTAACGGCACGCACCTGCATACATTATCTTCTATGAGTGCTACTTATTACAAATCACTGTTATCAGAGGAATGAAATCTGAAACGACCGCTACATACTTGTTGTCAACAGATAAAGCCAGATATTATATAAGCTATACATTGACCTCAAACATCTTCTCAATCATTAGTTTACTACTATAATCTTTCCTTTGATAAGTTCATTTTTATAGTATATTGAAAAATAAGATAACTAAGTATTAACATTTACGATAAATATTTAATTACAACTCGTACTTAAAGCGTACTTCAGTCGAAGATTAATAGAAAGCATGTTTCTAGCTGCATAATAAATTTAGATAAATATAAATATATATATATATATAAATTTTATGGGAGCCTATATTATCTTTCACAAAATTTCTTACCTTAAAATGCAATTTGTCTAAAGGCCACGTAGGCCTGATTCTCTTAATTATCTGTTTGGCGCCTTGGACGATTTCATTTTCATCTATCGTTATATTAAAATATGGCTCTTCGCATATTTGGTCCATGAATAAAATTTATCTGTAAGCATAGATATTTCTGTTACGTTACCGCTGTAATTAAACAAGTAAAACATTATGTACGCACTATTTTTCTAACGATAAAAATATTTAGAGATGAGAGTAATATCGTTTGTCGCAGAGAATAGATGGTATATTAACGTCGACGACACATATAATTCACCACGATATTGGAATGTACCAGATATTTGTTACACACAAATTTCAGCTGCTCTGTGCAGCAGCAGTTCTACACGTTCTATGGTAACTGGAAGAGTTATATGTACTTTCACGTGACACATACTGATAATGATTGATACTATGTACACATAGCAAGAGCGTAATACAAAGACCTTGAGTTCATTAATGCTTCCACATCCAACCAATTTCCACCCCCAGCGGAAATCATTATCTATGTGCAGGTTCAATACAATAATTTCACGTTGCATGCGTCTATGTGCACATAGAAAAAAACGAATGAAAAAGACACCAGTCATTATCAGTCATTATAATGACTTTTTCCCGTGTTTCGTACATACGTTCGTGCGTGCCTCCGACCAAGAAACATTTAACATCGCATACTTTAAATAAATTTTTATTATAATACACACAGGTCTACAACAGACAATAAAGCATTGTTATTATGTTTATTAGGAAAGATCTGCCGGAAACCGTAAAGCCGCTACTTTTATATCGGATACTTCGTCTTGTACGAATTAGTTGTAGCCTACAAATAATAATGGGTAATTGTTGCCAATATTTTGCAAAGAATAATTGCTGTGCAGTTTAACTGCGAACAAATGTTTCATAAACAAGTACACGACGATCAGCTGGATCATCGTCAATATTTATATTTACAAAACATTGAAATAACGCACCATTGATTTCTTCTTCCCTCGTCAGGCCAATAATGACGGGAACTGACGGGAACTATTACTCCTGGAAGGTGGTGAGATTGTAGCAATTGAATTGGCGCTTAATTTAATTGTATTAACGGAAGTACCACCAAATATCAAACTTAAGACTAGTAAAATACTGGGACACGCAAGATTTTTCAACGTAGCGACGTTATTTTATTAAACTATAGAAGCACATGTCCATTTCTTATACTTTTTGTTGCTGTATTTGCGATCCGTTATGGAAATAAAATGTGTACTGTCAATTTGAAATCTTGTAACGGAATATACCAGATATAGTACATTGAGGGTGATAAATGTCCCTAAAGGACTACTTGACCGTACTCTTTTCCGTTCTTTCTATCGTAATTGTGCACTTTAATTTCATATTATATCAGGTTCGATTAGTTTTCACCTATGAAATGACAACTAGAAATTCGAAACTTTTGCACGGCACTATATATTTCACGTAATTATTACTATAGTGTCCTGTTACGAATGTAAACAATCGTTATTCGTTGATCATTTAAGTACTTGTACTAACTTCAGATCGAATACCCTTTACAATTAATTTGGCGCCTATACGGAATAAGTACGGAACGCGTTTCGGTTTCTACGAAAAGAATTATGATAATTAATCGGGACAGTATATCATTGTACAGAATTAAAATATTATAGGCTAATTAGACTATTATATGCGTTATAACTTGTAATTTTTCGCGTTTATGTCACGTTAATTTATCTCGTGTGTATACTATGTAGACATTTTTATGCAGAATATTGACAATGACATTGTATCGTGGTTGTTGATGGAAAGTTCTGCAACAACAAGAAATGTGTATTTATAAAAGAATTTCAATCGTCTCCTGTGATAATTTTACGGTACGTCGAATATAGCGTTTTAAATACTCGTGTTTGCGAATCACATAGTAGCGAATAAATGTACACAATTTTTCATTCGCCAAAAATTTGTGCATTTTCAGGGTAACAAGATATTTTATTGACCGCTAATTTATCAAGAAAATGTCGAAGAGAGTCCCGATCAGTCGCCAAGAAATGCAACCCACGTTTATGGGTTTCCTCGATAGGATTAAAAATAAACGTGAAATACAATCCAGGTATGAAAATCACATTCTTAAGATACTTATTAATGACGCGGAATGCTACGTTGCTTAAAGCGTGTAATATAATTGAAAGTTAAGCATTATATGGCGTATAACCTATTCATCGACTTTGTTCTATTTCTTATTGTAAACAAAAGAAGGTAACAGTTTGTTTTTACAGCACTCCAAAATCAACGAATACAAATTCGCAACTCGATGAGAGTTTGGAAGCACGGAACAATTATGAATCTTGTAATAACGTGAAACTGCGAACAAAAGCTGGAACGTCCATTATATCTCTGGTAAGGAAACATTGCGACTATTTACCAGGAACATAAGAGTTTAATATTTTACGGCGCGACAAACCTGTTTTAGGATTCCTCGGAGGACTCGCTACTTTACGGCGCCTTCAAAACTCCAAATGGTACAAATAGTCGTAATTTGAACGAGGATCTAGTCGAACGTTCCCCAGAAGCAAAGTCGACGTCAAACGACGAATTCAAGCCACAATCTCCCAAGTCCCGAAATGTACAGAAATCAAGGTTCAAATTTCTCGAATCGTCGGATAGCGAAGACAATGTCGGAAGAAAGCCATGTTTGAGTTTAAATAGGAGGAACAGAATCTTGGACGATAGCAAAGAAGAATCGGAGTCGGACCAGATTTCGCGATCTATGAAAGAAGAGCGTTCCGCACATCCTAACATAAGTCCGCAACTAAGTCCCGAAAGTAGTCCCTCTAAGACAGAAACAGAAGAAAAGAAGATAATAGATAGCGACGGTCCGAAAACGCCGAGGAAATGTTTAAAAACTAGGCGGGGCGAGAACATCGTGATATCTGACTCTGACAGTAGTAGTCCAAATTGTAAGAGCAGTCTGAAACGGAGTCCTAGGAAAGAATGGGTGGGGCCAGATTTTAAATTAAATTTGAAATCTTTGGGCTTGGGAAAGCAGCTAGATCCTTGGATACAATCCGCGAAAGGCAGACCAATTATGTCTTCGATACCTGTAAGTGGTCTATCGAAACATTTATCGCGATTATATTAGACGCGCAAAGTATCGGTGCTTTATTAATTTCAATGCCATTACGCTAGTTGCTCGTAAATAATCCAATCGTTTCTAGGTGACGAAAGATAAATTGGAAGACAGATACGCGCAGTTGAAAGATTTTCAAATAGAAATTCTTGAAAAATTTTACGCCACGTTGGATCAAATTCCATTGGACATTTTAGGCAAGTTTCCGAACTTCAACACGCGTACGTTTCAAGATTTGAAAATTTTATATCAACACGCTAAAGCAAAAGCACGCTTGGTCGAAAGGAAGCTAGTTCACGTAAAAGCTGAGGAAAACAGAGTATCCGCGGATGAAAAGCCATGCGAAATTACGCGTGGTTGTGCGAATAACTCTGCGTTACCAAAAACAACAGGGACGTTAAATCAGCAGTCGATATTAAGTATCTCGGACGACAGTTGTAATTTTTCGACCATGAATTTGACCGAAGCAGAATCGAATTGTTATAACGCAGTGGAAACAAGAAGCTCGGTTCCAGTAGCGAAGAGGGAATTTGATCAACCCATACAGAAAAAGAACGAACCGCAACGAACAGAACAGAGCGACGGTACGAGTTTAAGTTGTTCGCCGGTTACCAGCAGATCGAGCGAATCTGCAGTTCAAGGGAAAAAGAGCACGTTTCAGTTGAAAAGACCAATTAAAGCCAGCGTGGGTACACATGTTTCTAAACAGATTGGAGAAATGTGGAAGAAAGAAGAAGAATCTAAAACCACCGGTGCTGCTGTTGCAGCTTCCAGTCTCCATGTACACGCAACTGCTAACAGTCCACTCTATAAACCAGAAAGAGTCGAAGTAAATAAAAGTGCAGGAAAAACTGTACAGGAAAAGAAAGAGAATTTCCAATTTAATAAAAATTTAAAACGCGAAAGCGTTCAAAATAATTGGAACGATACGCCGAATACGCATGGTAAATCACTTAAGTTTTTAGTCCTATTTAGAAATATTATAAGCTGTAAGATTATTAATTTATCGTAGATGACAGCTCGTATTCCGAAGATATAGTCGACTGTTTAACCCAAGAACTTGACC
Source organism: Andrena dorsata (assembly GCA_929108735.1). Classification (NCBI taxonomy): domain Eukaryota; kingdom Metazoa; phylum Arthropoda; class Insecta; order Hymenoptera; family Andrenidae; genus Andrena; species Andrena dorsata. The sequence continues at coordinate 74,271,479 of OV815488.1, read as the reverse complement.
GGTTTCCTGCATTAAACGAAGAGTCTAACGTAAAGTTTAACGCATCAGGTGAATTTAGATTACAATATCAGCTTATTTTCCTTCGTTTACGTGTGTATTTATTATTCTTTATTCAAACACGTAGGCTTCGGAGCGCCGTCGACACGAAACGTAACCAATACGGAGAATGAAAAAGGAGGGAAGAAGTCGAGTAAAGCAAACATTCAGGTCGGTGTCTTTACTGGAAATTACAAAAACGACGGTGTCAGTGGCGAATTCGACGGTTTAACGTACCCGCATTCGCGAGAAATGTTAAAGGTAAAACATCGCATTCGTCCTTTCTCCAAAATAACGAAGTTGCAACGTCTCGCAAGAATCCGTTTTATAATTTTACCCAACGATACCGTTTCTTTCTATACTTTTAGGTATTTAGGCAAAAATTTGGGTTGTATTCGTTTAGACCGAATCAATTGCAAGCGATCAACGCCGCGCTTTTGGGGTTCGACTGTTTCGTTTTGATGCCAACCGGAGGAGGGAAATCGTTATGTTATCAACTGCCAGGACTTTTGTTACCCGGAGTAACGATTGTCATTTCTCCGTTGAAAAGTCTTATCCTCGATCAAGTTCAAAAACTCACGTCTCTCGATGTAAATGTTTCTCAAATATCCTACGTAATTCTGTCGATTATCACTCCGGTTATAAACTAATGGCAAATCTCGCGCAGATTCCGGCGGCGCATATGTCTAGCGCGCAAACAGACACGCAGACCGAAGGGATATACAGGGAACTTTCGAAAAGAGAGCCAGCGCTGAAATTACTTTACGTAACGCCAGAAAAAATATCTGCGTCCCAGAAATTGTGCGGCGCTTTAACCTCGTTGTACGAGAGAGACTTATTAGGGAGTTTCGTTATCGACGAAGCACATTGCGTGAGTCAGTGGGGTCACGATTTCCGACCCGACTACAAGAAATTAAAGGTTCTCAGAGAAAATTATCCTAGAGTGCCAACGATCGCTTTAACAGCAACCGCCACTCCAAGGGTTAGAACTGATATATTGCATCAATTAGGGCTCACTAAACCAAAATGGTACGTATAATTGTCTCGGTGCAAATCGTGCCGCTTATTATACCGAAGAATTTGTGTCTATGTTCCCCAGGTTCATGTCAAGCTTTAATAGGCCTAATTTAAGATACAGCATAATTGCAAAGAAGGGGAAAAATTGTTCGGACGAAGTGATAGCTATGATAAAAACGAAATATAAGAATGTTTGCGGGATCGTTTACTGTCTTTCTCGCAAAGATTGCGACGATTACGCCGCGCAAATGAAGAAGAACGGCATCAGGGCGCTAAGCTATCACGCTGGACTCACCGACGCTAATAGAAGCGATACTCAGGGTCGATGGATCTCGGAAGAAGTACGAAAACTTCGTTAATTAATACTTGCCACGTTTATTCGCGCACGCATGCTAATACAACGTATCGAATTTCAGATAAAAGTTGTCTGTGCAACGATAGCATTTGGAATGGGCATCGACAAACCAAACGTTCGTTTTGTAATCCACGCGGCCCTTCCGAAATCGATCGAAGGCTACTATCAGGAAAGTGGACGCGCTGGTCGCGACGGAGAAATCGCAGACTGCATTTTATTCTACAATTACGCCGACATGCATAGAATAAGAAAGATGCTGGAAATGGACAATTCGAATCCTGCCGTATTAAAAACTCACATGGACAATTTGTTTAAAATGGTGTCGTTTGCGGAGAACAAAACGGATTGTCGCAGAGCGATACAGCTTAATTATTTCGGCGAAGTATTCGATCGGGAACAATGCGTCGCTAATAAAGCAACGTCGTGCGATAATTGCAGAAGTAAAGTAAGCGAAATTTAAGACGATATATCCCGTGCCCGTTAAAATTGCTCCGTGTTTAAATGGTTTGTAAAATTTTATAAATTTTTTTAGGACGATTTTACTATGCTAGACGCGACGGCCGAGGCGAAACAAATTATGAAGGGTGTTCGTGACATGAATCAAACGAGAGGCTGTAAACTTACGCTGGTACTTCTTACAGATGTATTTAAAGGAAGTGACCTGAAGAAAATTAGAGACTTGGGTAGAAAGAAAAAATTGTTAAGCGACACACGTAGTATAATTGTCGTGCGTAGAGTGGGGAATATGATTATGTGAATAATTTTCTAGGCCTTAACAAGCATGCTTTGTACGGCGTCGGAAGATCGTGGACTAGGGGCGACATAGGACGATTGCTACATCACATGGTACTTAAAGAATATTTGCAGGAAAATATGTATATTAATAACGAAATTGCTTGCGCCTATGTAAAAATTGGTTCGAATGCTAGCGAACTTATGACGAACAAGGATGTGAAGGTAAGAACTATGTATATTCTAAATGTACGAACATCGGAGCTTTATTTTAAGCGTAATGTAAATTGCGATATATTTATATTGTTCTTGCAACAGGTCGAAATCCCTATGAGATCATCTACCAGCAGTGTTAATGCAGTGGCAACGGTGTCTGCGGTTCCACAGAAGATGGATAAAGTTCTTTTGGAATTACAAGAACGTTGTTACAAAGAACTGTTGGAAATAATACAAGGAATCGCTGGAGCACTCGATATTTCAGCGTCCTCTATTATGAATATGATAGCAATCAGAGCAATGAGCCAAAAGCTTCCAGAAAACGAAGAAGCGATGCTACAAATACCGCACGTTACTAAAGCGAATTTCGTGAAATACGGAAAAGCTTTGTTAGATATTACGCAAAAATATGCAGCAGAAAAGAATGGTAAAATTCTAATAAAGATTTCGGGCGATTTAATTATGAATAAGTGAACTCCTTAAGTATCGCATGAATTTATTGCTTGAATGGCCTTCGTCATTTTTAGAACTATTAAGCCAAGAAAATGCAGTGAGTGACAACGACGACGAGGACGAAAACGATACGTGGGATACTGCTTCTACTTCGACCGGTCAATGGTCTAACAGCAGTAGAGGTAGAAAGCGCAAAACTAAAGGGAATTATCGAAATACTGCTAAAAAGTTCAAACGAACTACGTCCAAGTAAGATACGCATACATATTTTACGTACTCTGTGTGTGTCCTTCTGATTTTAATTTATCATATATCGACAGTACACGGAGAGGAAAAACTACGGCAAAAGCGAAATCCACGACTTCGGCCAAAGGTCCCGGGCTCGTAAATTTTACTCAAAAGAAGGAATATCTGTCGAACCCGCAGAGGTATATGCAAATCGGTTGACACGCTTCTTTGTGTTATACATATATTTATATTTGTAAACGAGTGATGTAAAAATTGATTATTATCTGTAACTTATGATCCATATCGCGGAAAATTAGCATTTCTGCGATTCTATAATTAAATAATATGACAGTATTATGGATCATTTTTGTAAAAAATTTGTGTAACTTGTGTATATATATGATGTTTTGTAATAAAGCGATTTATTTTAATAGTAACGTTAAATGTGAAAATCTTTTCAAGTACGTCGCAGGTTAATTTACATAGATTTATTCAAATTATATTTACAATAAATATCCACGTATCTATATATATATATATTCGTTATCAAGGGGAATAAATATCTCATCGTGCTAGTACAACTTTGCGTTTAAGAGAACTACTGATTAAAAACCGAACTGGAAAGTAATTAAATACTTTGGCTCTCATAACGCTGGTTGCATTATTCTCTCTTGACGATCCTCGTTCTTTATATGTTTCTTTAATAAATCCATAACTTCGTTATCGAATTCAGACGGTGTGGGCTTCGCGCCTGTAGCCCAGTAAAATATATCCCAATCGTTCGATGGCAAATTTATGAGACGGTCGTACAATCGTAGTTGTTTATCGTCAAAGTCGTTTAAATATTTCTTGGCAAATGTGCTTAAAAGTAGACCATTCTCTAACATACCCCGCTTACGGGACTGATAAATAAGCCTGCAATTAAAACATTACAATATTCCAAAGTTACCATTTCATGTTCGCGAATCCCTTTATTAAATACCTAGCTCTCTTAACATTTGTGCACTCTTCAACACGTTCAACGTACGGTGGTATACTAGGTTCGTGACCCTCTGGATGAATTATGTCTTCGCATTTATCTTTACATCTCGAACAACTCGTTGAAACACTTCTTACCACCAGTGTTGGTTTAACCTTATATTTGTATTGATAGAATATCAGTTATTTCGTTCAATATACAACAGCGTAGTTTTAATTTGACACGCTATATTTTTGTACTTACTACCGATGCGAGAGATTTCACGAAAATATTCATTCTTGTCATCTTATCTTCGACGTTTCACGAGCGAAGCGAAATGATCCTCATAATATTAGGAATATTAGAGGACAACTCGTGACAGATCGTGTTACTATATATAAATATATCAATGTTTCCGTTAGCTTTGTTACTTTGCCTTTGCTTATTGAATTCATTTCAAGCTGACACTTGTTTGTTTGCATAAATTGTAAATAATGTTTCTCTCTGTTATATATAGCTGACTCGTAATGTCATTGAAACAAATATTACTTATTTAGGTAAAATATAACCTTAGCTTATTAGTATGTTGTATATATATAACGTCTAAGTAAATACAAATTATATTCACTCTAAATAGTAAATTATAAGTGAAATAAATAAATGTATATGATGTGAAATTTCTGTAACGGAGGGATGGTTTCATTTTTCATAAGAAAATGCTCATTTTAATGATCAGTTTATCGTTTACCATTGCCCTGTTCGAAACGTGTTTATCAGTTTGATGCGAGTATTTAATCGTGCAATTGAAATTTCACGATCGTTGCTTTAGAGCTAATCGTTATACGAATACATAATTTATTATAAGCTATAATCATGTACGAAGAAGGAAGTAAATATAAGAGCTCGAAGCATCGAAATGAAACATTTTCTAAGTCGTTAGAAGGCATCGATTCAGTCCTTTCTATGGACGACACAGTATTACAAATTTTAGAGACTGCCGACGATAGAGAGAGAATATCTTCTGTCAGTCCTAATATACACGAAGAGACTTTAAACAGTCTTAAGCACGAATGGAGCATTTGCGATATATTCGAAGTACATGAAAATCCTGAGAGGTTGCAATCTGCCGAAGATAATAAAGAAAACTTGCGAAGAAATATCGCCGAAAAGAACGCCTTAAATATTTCGTGTAATATACCTAGCGGGGAAAATAATCAGTGGCAAGATGAGACGCTCATGAATCAAGTATTTACGCAACTGGATTCCCGCGATAGAAGAGACAGTGTTTTAGAATGTCCCACTCGGGTTATTTATCTTTTAATAAAACTAAAGTCAAAGTATCTTAAAAGCGACGCAATTTTCTCAATCACATTTTACTTTTTATTTCTAGATCTCGATTAATAACTCTGAAAATTGTATGGGAGAAACGGATCTCGGGCAAATCATAGATACGATGTATATGTCCGGAAGTAATCGGCAGAACACGAATTCACTGAAAAGGAACATAGTTGATCGTACCAATAATATTCCAAATAAAATGTGCCGTTCGATTAACAACGGAGTAAAAATACAGTGTACAAACATGCGTAATCATTCGACAAAAAATTCTACATTTTATGGTTTACCAGACGCAGTGAAGCAACTTTTCTTACGAGTCAGGGGTATCGACAAACTTTACGGTAAGTATTTTGTCCATTAATTTAACGAAGCGCGTGTTGTAATAATAAACAAGTTCTATGTATTCGCTATATACTCGAAAAAATTGTCTAATTCTTTTAGAATGGCAAGACGAGTGTTTAAATCTGGACGCAATAAAGAAGAGAAGGAATTTAATTTACGCTCTTCCAACAAGCGGAGGCAAAACATTGGTCGCAGAAATATTAATGTTAAAGGAACTTGTATGCAATAAAAGAAATGCGATATTTATACTGCCATTTGTTGCTATAGTACAAGAGAAAGTCGGTATTAGTATTACCGAAATGCGATGAAACAAATCCTTGTATAATTTGTTTAGTAAGCAGTTATTGCAAAGCATGCTTTTATCTATCACTTATAGGTCCAAGCGATGGCACCGTTCGCGTTGGAATTAGATTTTCTAATCGAGGAATATGCAGCGTCGAAAGGAATTTACCCACCGAAGAAACGGCGTAAAAAGAACAGTATATACGTGTGCACGATAGAAAAGGCATCAGGGTTAATAAATACTTTAATAGAAGAAAACCGCTTCAATGAAGTAAGTGAAAGTATCGCGAGAAAGAAAGATATTTGAATCTAATAACATCAGCGATCGAACGATACTGTGTTACTGTGAAATATTTTAGATTGGCATTATAGTTGTGGACGAGCTGCATCTACTTGGTGAAAGCGGAGGAAGAGGTGCTACGTTGGAAGTTCTTTTAACGAAAGCGTTATACATTAACGGTGAGAAAGATGTGGGAACATAGCGCGCATCGTTTGCATACATTTGTAAATAATTTATTAATTCCTGTTGCAGAGAATATTCATATCGTTGGAATGAGTGCAACGATCGGCAATTTGAACGAAATAGCAGAATTTTTAAACGCGGATTTGTATACCGGAAACTTTCGACCTGTTGAAATTAAGGAGTACGTGAAATGCGAGGATAATATTTGGTTGCTGGATATGAGAACGGAAGAACTGATGACGGATTTAAAGAAAATTAATTACAAAGTTAGTTTATACGTATCGTGGAATTCTACTTTCACAAATGGTTCGATATTTGCTTCTCTTAATTAATGGTTTGTTCGATAAGTATTCAAACGATGCAGCGATCATAGATCCGGATAGAATCGGGGGTTTAGTTATGGATGTCGTTCCACACGATTCGTGTCTTATATTCTGTTCGAGCCGCAAGAACTGCGAGAATGTCGCTTTATTGTTAGGCAGAGTTTTATTCAAGTGAGTAATTTTTTAATAATTCAAGCATTTCTAAGCGACTGTACTTATTATCGTTTATTAAGCGCGCGAACATTTTTAGATCGCTGGAAAATGTTAAAAAAGACGAGAAAGAAAAATTATTGAACGCGCTTAAAACCGAAGAGGGCCTTTGCCCTGTTTTGCGCAAAACTATAAAGTTCGGTGTAGCTTACCATCATTCTGGCCTTACATCCGAGGAGCGACGATTACTGGAAGATGCTTTTAAAGCAGGAACTCTCTGCGTAATATGTTGTACGTCAACATTAGCAGCTGGAGTCAATTTACCCGCAAGAAGGGTATTCTGTTTACTTATGTATTCCTCTATAGTGTCATTAGTTATTCCTTCTTATAATGAAAAATATTGCAGGTAATATTAAGGAGTCCGTACGTTGGTAATCAGTTTATAAATTTAAGTAGATACAAGCAAATGATAGGAAGAGCCGGTCGCGCTGGCATGGGAAATATCGGAGAAAGTATACTTATATGTAAAAATAACGAATTACCGAAAGTAATAATAATAGCTATTCTACCACGGCGTATCGCACGCGAAGGATATACAATTACTATATATATTAATGTCTGTTACACAGGTAAAAGCACTTTTAATGTCCAAGATGGATGATTCTTTAAGTACATTACACGTGGACAAAGACAGAGGTATAAATAACTTAATATTGAGCGCCACATTGTTTTCTATAGCAACAACTAGATCTGAATTACATAAGCTAGCAAAAAGGACGTTACTGAACATTCAGCAGCAGCGTTTAAGCGTGAATGTTAAACGAATCGCGGACGAGACGGTGACTGAATTTTTAAAAAGTGGCGTGATAAAGGTAAAGAAAAAGGAAAAAAGTGTCGACGTGTACAAGCCAAATGTAACTGTCGTTGTGCCATCGCAAGATAAATGTCCTAAAGCTAAGAGTATAGAAATAAAAGGGAAAAAGACAATAGTACTTACAAGCGAAACTGAATTGGAACTTTGCGATCTGGGACGCGCGGCAATGAAGGGTATAACTAATTTCTTTGGTAAACAAATTAACGAGACGCTTGCTTAGCCTTTATTATTTCCAGCATGTTTTCTTGTTACAGGTTCCATCAACATGCAGTCCGCATACATGCTATATCAAGATTTGAAAAGAGCACAGGAACATTTGATCCTTGTTGATTATTTACACCTTTTATATCTTGTTACCCCATATGATATAGCATCGCAAGTGAAACCAGTAGGATCAATTTATTACGACGTGGTAATTCTTCGTTATAACTTGGCTTAAAATTGTATTCTTACCAATAATACAATCTATTTAATATTTCTTTTAGGTGACCAATTTATCAGAGACACAAATGAAAACGGCGAGACTTCTTGGAATAAACGAGGTAACCATGGCCAAAATACGCGATGGTTTAATACCCAAGGTAAAAAAGTGTATAAAATTGCCTCCTTTTATATTATATTCTTTTGTATATTTCAATTGCTTTGTCCGTAACAGAATGTAGAAGAAAGAGTGGTTCAGAGATTTTACATAACGTTAATATTATACGACTTGTGGACGCACCACGCGGTTTATGCTATAGCGGAAAAATATCAAGTGAACAGGGGTATTATACAAAATCTATTGACCGGAGTAGCGTCATTTGCATCCTCTGTAGTTCGCTTTTGCCAGGTTAGTAAACTATAAACTGTACGAATATTTGCGACTTAATATTTTGTAAAATTTTAATCATTTCAGGAGTTGGACGAGTTCTGGGCATTCAGAGATTTGTTAAATATGTTTAGCAAAAGATTATCTTATTGTTGTCCGTTGGAGTTGGAAGCATTGATGGAATTACCATTGGTGAAGATAGTAAGAAATTTGTGCTTACGGCGGAAAGAAGAATGTTTACGACGCGTTTAAATTGTAATATTTTTCATCACCAGGGTAGAGCACGCCAATTGTATAATGCCGGTTATAAAACAGTACAGTCCATAACCAAGACGAGGGCAACGGATTTGCAAGAGAGAGTTTCATATTTAAGTATAAAAGCCGCGACGCAAATTATCGAGGGCGCCAAGGTAAATATATTAGGTAAACCAAGCTTTCCATATTAGTGAATTTCTACTAACACCTTCATTGCAACGCGCAGCTGTTAATATTGGAAAAGATAGAAGATCTGAGGGACGAAGCCGAAGACATTTTGGACGGTATAGATATGAGTAGTTTAAGAGAATTATGAATTCTGTAATCTTTTTGTTACATCACACGTACGAAGCAACGATTTGTATATTTTGGATACATTATTTATGAAGTTACCGCGATTATATACGTACGCCAGATTTATTTGAATAAACTGTTCATTTAGTCCATTTAGTTTCGCATGCTGTGATTGTAATTTCGTTTTGGTACAAGTGCGATGAAAATTCTTTTCCGTGGTCTATAAATAGATTTATCGTATATCGTGCCAAACAGACCAATGTGTTTCAAGAATATCACATTGTTTAAGCAGGCACGTACAGAAAGATCCAAAATGGTTTTGATGTCATTTCAAGAAAATATGACATGAACGCATTGTGGTACAGTTTTTATACGCCAAGATGTATTTATTTTATGTAATAATGCAACGATGATAAAAATAGTCATTATTTTATTAAGCCACGTATCTTTTTAGTACATGTAGTCTATAATACCCGCATATAGTAATCGCTATCTCTTTTTGTACAAACACGGCTTCAAACTAATGGGGGTTAATTTATTTTTTTTAAATCCCACGTCCTTTATCTTTTTAAAATCTAAAAAATAAAATAAATTGTGGGACAAATCTTTCCACGTATTTTTGAAACCATATTCGCCTAATATTTTTATAAAATCTTCCACTTTGTCGAATCTACTTTCGACTTCTGCCACCTTTAAAATGCCGCTGAAAGAATATTTTTCATATAAATTTTTAATACACGAATAAAATAAATCGCGTTAATGTAAATATCGTTTCTTATGAATGCTTACTCTTTCTTGAGGACTCTGTTAGCTTCTATGATGTAATCTTTGAGATTAGTCCCCATAAGCGACAAACAAAATACAACAACGTGCGCTCCATTCGTTAATAAAGGAGTATGCGCCATGTCACAAGCAGTGACATTGTCGTTCAAAGAAACGAAATCGAAAGAGTGTACTTTGTGAGTAACAGAAGCAGCGAGTCTGCCTTCTCCGCATCCAAAGTCAGCAATGACGTATTCTTTTGGCCTGCAGCACGAGAAATAATCAATTAGCACGCAGCGGAATATATAAAATTCGATCGATAATTGCAATATATTTTACACTAACATCTTTTTGATCGAAGATATTATAACGTCAAGAGGATTCAAGGGCCATTGTCCAACTTGTTGTTTATATCCGTAATGATATGCTGTAAACGCATCTGGATCGTCTTTGAAGTATTTTTTAGACTCTGAACTATCGCTATTATAAAGCGTTTCATTCAAATACCTAAATCTAGATGCTCTCAATTTTGTCATCAGTTGGTCTTTTAAAGACCGAGGTTTCGCATTCTCTTTTTCTTTCCTAGTCTGCTTTTTCTTGACAACAAGCATTTCTTCCAATCGTTTGATATCTAACGCGTGGAATTTTGTAACTGTCTTCTTATTCTTCTGTTCTTTCATCTTCTTCTTCTGTAACACCGAATTCGCCGATGCTGTTTCGTTCTTTGCCTTCTGCTTTCCCCTCTTTTTAGTCTTTGCACGCTTAGACTCTTGAATTTTATTCGCATCAGACAACTGAGGTCCATTCCCTTTTTTCTTGGATTTCTCAGCGATATTATTCTTCTTATCAAATTGATTAGCATTTTGTTCTACTGGACGTTTCTTCTTCTTATTATGTTGTTTTTTCCCATTAACATTGCGCTGTTTATTCTCATTTTTAACAAGCAAATCTGTTTTTGTCATTCGAGCTTTATTTTTCATATTTATTACTTTGGCAACGTCAGTATTAACGAGACTCGCGGATATAGAGCTCCCTTCCTTCTTATGCATCTGCTTCAATTTTTTAGGTAGCTGTTGTGTGTTCTTTTTTTGTTTACTTTTAAATTTCAAGTTCTGGTCTCCAACGACAGCAGGTTTATGTTTCTTTCCATCTTTGCCTTTCTGCTTCTTGTTCTAGAATAATTCTATTATTTAGGAGAAACGTGACGTCGACATGTTTATGGTCCTAAATATTTGTAGACGCGGTAATATCCACGTATGGAAATATATAAGAATAAATAATAATATGTACGAAAATGCTGGAACTCACCTTCGGAACATTTTTGCCATCAACGTTTCTATTAGCGTCCTTCGGGTTCTTTTTCATTTTCTTGCCCATTATCTTTATTTTATAAACAGTCGCGGATATCGGTAAGTAATATTCTTAACCGTACATCAGGTACTTATAAGCCAGATCTATTATAAAAGTTTGTGTAGCAGAAACTGAAATACCGACACGGTAAGAAATCAGTGGTTCTGTTCCACGCTCTATAAACAAAAGTTGTTTTCCACTGCAAAATGAAGGGAACAATGTTAAAAACTGTGCACTTGTGTAGCTATTCGTTGAATGCATAGATTGTAGGCTAAAAACAAAAGAAATACGATCGTAATTTTTTCCATTATATCTGGGCGCGAAAACGTGTTATGTTAAGCTATGTTATGCTCAGCTCTAATTTGAATGAAAAAGATCGATTTCAGGAGCGTGTTATACTTCTTCTACGGTATAACATTTGTTAAACTTACAGAATCTACTTATATTTAATGAAAAGTTTATCGTTAATCAACTAACACTTAGAAGACGACCGGCAAGACAATCGTATGCAAGGCGGATGCCGGGTAAATTCTGATCTCTAGTACAGTTTCAATTGTGCATACTTCAAACCAAGCTTTTAGACGAAAATACTGCATACAAACTGTTTTCCTTAGTTGCATCCGAGCACCATAGCACTAAAGAAACAGAAAAGGAAGTAGATCGACTCACGCGACCCTCGGGCGATATAATTTTCAGTTGTTTTCGGTGAAACAAAACAGACTCAAGGCGCGGGTCACGCGTGAGCCGGCTTCCGCCGCCGACCACGTGTTACAGTGTGTCTTACGCAGTTGCAACTTTCGTTAGATCTTTAACAGTCATTAAAGAATATCAACGATAATTACAGAAATATGTACTCCTTTTATTTCTAGATACGTAAGTTAGAAGAAACAGTTTGAAAGAATATCTGTCAAGAAGTCGCCGAAGAGAACTAACAGTATTAATTACGGCTTGACGGCACGTTTTTAATAATTGAATTCAAAGGAATTATGTTTTTAACAACACTTACTGCTGGGTACGGAAATATTCGTGTGGACGAGAAGTGTCTTGATCTGTAGTTGCTTAGACGACCGCGAACGTATATATTCTGAATATTTCGACTGTAGTAATGTCCTTGCGCCCTTTGTCTCCTGCACGTGTTTACATTTATTTAGCGCGCGCATCTACTTACTATAGGTTAGTCTAAACAAAAGTAGCAGGTTTCCACCATAGAGGGGGGAACACCTACGGTAGTGTACGGAAGTAGTGGCGGTTGGCGGTGTATGTGTGCCTGACTTGTAGCGAATTCGGCAGGCACGCACTGGCACTTGCTGGCACTGCACTGGTGCCAGAAAATAATTTTGATTGGTTGTTTCTGATGGAAACGAAGAAGCTCTATAAGAATCAACCAATGCAAGTTATTTTCTGGCACCAGTGCAGTGCCAGTGCGTGCCTGCCGAATTGAATATTACCTATCACAGGTAATAAATTTGGCGTGGCGGTGGCGTTTCAACTGCGCCTGGTCAGTCACGCACCATACCACCGCCAAAGAGGAGATATAATAAGAGGCGTCACTCCGGGCGGAACCTTTCAAGTCCTTAATTGACTTTGCATTTAAATTGGTTGTCTATTTCGAGCGGGATATTCAAATCGACTAAGTGTACCTTACCACAATTGGCTGATTATTGCCAAATTTTACAGATCATTGCCGAAACTTACCGATCATTGCCGAATGGGCATTTAAATTGGTTGTCTACCCTTGTGATTTCCTTAGTATATTTCTGTCCTTGTCGAGTGACGCCTCTTATTATATCTCCTCTTTGCCACCGCTCCTGTATTTTCCCCTCCATAAATGTAGTTTAAGCCCGCCGATTCATAGACATTTATAGACGGAGCGCAAGCTGAGGGGGGGGGGGGGCAAGGTTCGCGGTAAGGGTAGTGATACCAAATGATACGGATAAATCGGGTAAATCGGTGGTTATGCGTGCCGAATGCATCCGAAACTAACCGACGTGCCTGTATCTGAACCTCTGCCTCTTCCCTGCCTTCCGCGTAAGTGGAATTCGCCCATGAAGGGTGCAAAAAAATTATCGATATGTGGACGAAAAGTATCGATAAGTGTAATTATTGATGTTTAAAATATCGATAAAATTACATGTATTTTTCAATAAAAGTTTAAAGATGTACAGTATTTTAAGATAAATCTATTAATAAATAATATATATCGGGTACCGATAAGAGCTATGTTTACTAAACATTAATTGACCGTTTGTTGCGCGACTATAATTGGGGGGTGTATATAACATAATCCCCCTTTAGTTGTCAACATTCCAACAGTCGTTAAAGAATATACAAGCTTTCACGATGTTTAAGGTTATATTTACATCGACTGTCATAGGTTTGCGCGAATCATTAAAAGCGATAAACGCAATTACAAAAATCTCAACTAACTCGTTCCATACGCGTAAGTACTTTATCGATCGAATGCAGTATTAACTTAGCGATTAAATAATGCCTTAATCATTGTTACAGAATTTCAAATATTATTTTCAAAGGAAAGCGAAACAACCGAGAGCGAGAGAATGAAAGAATTTAAGAAAAAGTTAAGGGAACGTACACCTATAGGTATGTTACATGCACAGAAAAGAGATATTTGTTATAAGATTGCGAGGACATTAATCGAATGGTATAATTCAATGTGCGACAGAAAAACTAGAAGAACTGGAGGAAGGAAAGCATCCTTATCAAGAGAAGGAACCACTGAAACCATTTCCAAATAATATTAATCCAGAAACAGGTGAAGTAGGAGGACCGCGTGGGCCGGAGCCAACTCGGTATGGTGATTGGGAAAGAAAAGGACGCGTAACAGATTTCTAGATGCTCTAGCGAAGAGATGCGAGAGAAAGTTATGTAACGTAGCCTGTACATATTGTAACATAGAATAATATTTTACTGTCTTAGAAGCAGACCCAGTGCATATTTATTGTTTGAAAAAATGCACTAATATAGAGTTATAATTCTATATAAAGAAAAACTATCCCCCTTGATGTACATAAACGACTTACTTATTTACACTTAATCATTCAATGAATTCTAATAGCGAATTCGGTATCTTGCACTGACTCTGCGCTGGTTCCAGAAAATGACTTGGATTGGTTGATTCTTATAGAGTTATCTTCGTCTCTATCAGAAACAACCAATCCAAGTCATTTTCTGGAACCAGGCCAGAGTCAGTGCAAGATACCGAATTCGCTATAAGTGTCGTCTAGATCTATTGCAATATTGCTACTTCATTGCCCTTTCACATGTTTTAAAAATTGTTCGTTTATGGTCCAAGAAACGCTATAGCCATCTATGTTCTGTTGAAAATATAACAAAAGAATTAATACTCTTAATTTCTGTTTCATAATCATTTTTCAGTAAAATATATGAATAAGAGTGTTTTAGAATTGGGACTGTCCTCTAATCGTCTTAACGTCAACATGTTCAACTCCCTGAATAAAATTGCTATCGAACAATTAACGCATAGATCAAGAAAATTCGTCACTAGTATGAAACGAATGAATCTTAATTTACAATATAATTTTGACATTTTAACCCCCGTATGTCTCTTTCTCATGACACATAGGTGTTTTCTTGCAAACGAAAAAATTAGACTCGAAAGATGAGAAAGAAGAATCTACGAGAATGAAACAATTTCATAAAAAACTCAAGTTGCAGCCGATACCAAGTGAGCGATTAGTGTCGATGCTAATATTTCATAAGTTATGCTGTAAAATTGCTACATAGAACGTGTAATAACAGGAGTACCTCCGAAAGAGCGTTTCGTGGATCTGGTGTTAGTGGAAACTGATCCGGAGAGCGGAGAGCTAATAACAAATACTGAGAAAGACCCCACAAAGTGGGGAGATTGGCAGAACGGTGGGAGGGTGAGCGACTTCTAAGCCGAGAACTCCATTTCATACAGAATCTTCATTTGTATATCCAAAGTACAAGAAAAAATAACAATCTCAGTTCGTTTTAATCTACGAAATTCGTCGTTCTTAACTAAAAATAATAGCACGAATTTCTTCCAGTTTCTGTACACTAGTAAGAAAGCTCACTCCGATACATTGTGGACTGTCAATGCTAGGTGAAACCGTTTAAGTTTCCTTTTTTTTTTTATTCTGTTACAAACCAGTACCTCTAGTTGCCAAGCATTTGTAAAAGTACAAATAAAACTGAACCGTTAGAAGCTAGTTAACATTAATAGAAACAAACGAAATCTGGTATGACATCGGAAAAGATCGTTTAAAATATTGCCAGTCAAATCTTTTACGAAGAAATCTTTGCGAACATCGTACGAGTAATCGTTTCCTAGAAGGATTACTATAAACGTAACATTTTGGTTTAAATTTGTATAGGTATAATATAATGAACTTGAATTTTTCATCTACCGAATGTACGCATAAAAATAATGAATAAACGAGTATCGAATCGATAACTTCGCTTCGTTACTCGTTCTTTTTGTAGGAACATGTTATTTTTTTACATACAAGTGGTACAATAACAACGAATAAGTATATGCCACGTATTGCTTTTTAATGACTTTCGAAATAAAACGAGAACCCCCTTGTGTATCAATTGAGAATTTATCCTGTTACCGATTCCACGTAATAACTGTAAACCGAGATTGCAGATTATTCCAATAATAAATTTGTTCGCGTACGAATAAATCGTTAACTTGTCTTTGCGCGTGTATTGTATGTTTGATAGTGTTTTTTATACTCAAGATTACAGTTTGCGACTATTGCGACTCGTTGAAACTATTGAAAAAACAATGTCACGAACGGTTTTACGAAGATGCTTGATTTACTCTTCTCTGAATATTTGAAAGTGAATGAAAATATTACATCAAAAATGTTGCACGACGTGGAATTAACACTCGTAGATATAATAATATTGTTGTTTATGTCAGATTGTTTTTCAAAGTGCATTATCTTATATTTACAGTACAATGTAATATTACAGTATGAATACAGGAGTTGTCAAGTCACACCTTTATAATGCGCGATACACAAAATACAAAATTTTTTTTTATGAAAAGTTAAAATTAAGAATAGCGAAGTATGTACAAAATGGCGTTTCTTACATTGTAACAATTTTCGTTCTACTCCTAAGCAGATCTTCAAACGATGGTACCAAAAATAATGCTCGCAGCATTTTCACTTGGTAAAAAGTTGATACTAAAATGAAACTAAAATTAATGTTTCGCTGAACCTCGAATCTCTTTGATTTTAATAATACTCTGCAGATCTGAAAATCTTACGATAATAAAGTCACTTCCCTAGTTGTCGGTAATTCCGAATCGGAAATTACTAAATAAATGCGCTACCATTGGGGTTACGTTTGAAATACAAATTTGAATTGTAAAATGAGTAAAGTAACGTAATCTAAACGCAGATAAATACACTGACATTCGAAGAATAATCCTCAGTCTTTCATCTAGCATCGACGGACCTGAAAATTGTAGTTTTAAGGTAGCATCGAATTATTAAAGATTATAGATCTTAACGAGTTATAAACTATAAAGTTTTATTGATGGCTAACACGTCTCGCATCATCATGTTCCTGAGCGTCCATAAGGCATTTACCACATTCCCGTGGTTGCCCACACCGTTGCCGAGCCATTCGGCAGGTAATTTTGTTACATCGGGGATTTGCGTATTATCGGGATTAGCATTCATCTGCTTATCCCAATTTGATATGTACCGGTTCTCTACGTTTAACGCTTCGATATATCTACGGATCAACAAGTGGAAACGATACAATTTTCTGGACGTACTTTAACGATATTGGCTACCGTGAAACAGTGTAACAGAGGCAATTATCTTACCGTAAATAGGCATCTGAATGTAACACGCGACTTGGTCTTGGAGGAACAGCAACGAACATTGGCTCCGGTTGTTTGGCGGCAGGCACGTTACTAGTTTGTGTCGCGGCTGCTGACGTTTCTGCAACAACGCGTTTTTTGCATTTAACTATCTCTAACCAGTGTTATTTTCACCGCAAATATCAATCTGTATTTTTGTTAAGAATCAATTACCTGTTTCCATTGGCGGTAATATCGTTGGACCTTTCGATGGCATATAGTTTCTGCAATGAAAAACACGTTGAAAGGAAAGCGTAAACATTTAAAGCGGAAAGTAGATCGCGTCACAGCTTTGATATCGTAATTTTTCGGGACGTACTTGCTTCTTTCCGAAGGAGGTATGATCCGTCCATTCGACTTGAGGATATGTACTTCCTTAACGTGCCTTGCGAGTCTTTGTACACTTGGAAACGGAGGCACAGATTTCTTCGTACGGCCGCAGCCACGCCATTGGCATTGAAATTCTACGTCTATTGGAAGACAAATATAATACCGTTGGTTATAAAATTTCCTAGACTTTCACAGCTGGGTTGCAGTAGGATTTAGTAGATAAAGCGAAGCACGCACCGCTGGCGGCGTTAACAAAGGACGATTGCACGTGTCCGTTTTGTTCGGCGATACAGTGATCGATGCAATCGGTCATATCTTCGAATTGCCAGTCGCAATTGTCCCAACAACATTCGTATACTACGTCTTGTAAAGAATTGGTGCCTACTGCTACGGATGTCCCTTTAAGCTGTCCCCCGTCCTCGTTCATTTTAATCGCTCGTTCCTCCCAAGCTTGTTTCTCTCCAGCCGGCAATTTTCTCCACTAGAATCGAGAGAAAAAAGAAAATATTCGTTTCAATAACAACGTTTCACCGCGTAGGAACAGCAGACGTGAATAGGAAAGTTGCAGAATGTTCGAAAAAGTTGGAAGGAAAGTTTCAGAATGATGCGCGCCCTTGTTCTCGACAGGCGATCTCCGACGAGCCATTCTCGCGCGACATTGTGCTCGATAAATTCAATCTTCATACTTTCCTTCTTCAGTAGATTCGTATAGTAAATTAAAAATGAACAGTAAAAAATAAATAAATACCTCGTTACCAACAATTCTGCTAATCTCTCCAAAAGACGATTCAGGATTGTTTTGCGTAATCTGCGTTCGCATTTTACTCGAATACAAAATATAGCCCGTAACTAATTTCTTACCAGCCGTTTTCTAAACAGAAGAAAACACAAATTATAATTTGCCACCGTCTCGGGGAAGAAATCTTGGTATTACACCTTCAAAGGTAAACGTCTAATTTCTCCTTCTAATGTTAAAACAACGTTTGAACGGTGCAAAAATTAAAAAAGAAAAATTTAAAATAAAAAAAAAACGAAAACAGTATGCTGGCATATTTCTCTAAACAGAATTAAAACGAAACAAATAGAATGCAATATGTGATAAATTTATAAGCGAATAAAGCAAATAATGTCACGATAAAGCCTACCTTCTTAGTCGACACAGGTGTTTGAGTATTGGAGAGCACCGGTTGAGCTTCTGCGGATCCAACGGACGGTGGACCACCAGCATCCATGCTGTCCTCCCCAACTCCTACTCCTACTCCCACTCCTAATCCTACTCCCATGCCTAGCACATCGGGTTCCAGCTTCGGTAACAATGGTGATGCCTCCTATACCATTCATGTTATGTTACGTTCATTATCCGTTACCGAATGTAATAATCATGGATTTATCTGCGAATACTTTGTGTATCGGTATGGCAATCTCGTTTAATCCTATATATTACCTACGGAAATCTTTCCTAACTAGAAGAGATCTCGCGACACTCGCGGATGAGTTCTACGCGGTAGATTTTAATCGTAAAACGCTGCGATGCGTGCGCGCATCGTTCGGAATATAAATGTATTAAAAGCTGATACAGTACGATTCTTCGATTCATAAATTTTATCGCAAGTATTGCCTAAGAAGTTTCTACGCTTAGATATGTTAATACTGTAAGCATTCCGTTTAAAGCCGTTATGCTTAGTTTCCACATTATTTGGGTTAGAGTGACATGGAAGCGACTTTTTGGTGGTATTCTATGTATATCATATATATATATACATACACATATATATGTCTTGGCGATAAACCCAACAGGTGCTCTGAATTTAAATCCATAAAGAATAATTACCAGACCTATGAAAGTAATTATATAAAGAAACAAACAAACGAATTCGATAAGAAAATAAACATATATATGTATATAAACAAATACGAAAAGATATAAAACAGAGAAAGGAAAAACGAATATGCCGGCATAAAATTAGAAACATGCTTAGATACAAATTTGTAGACGATCTTCGTCACACGCAAATCATATTGAATGCGTTAAAGGAGTCTCGAGTGTACCGGTCGCGATTTATAGTAGGGCGATATTTCGCGACGTTAAGAGCGTTTCATATGAGCTTGCGTGTGATTCCAAGACATCATGCGTCCGTGTTGCGGATCGTTAACAAAACGTAAGAAACATATCGGTAGAAATTACCATTTCAAATTGAGCCGAGCTAGGAGTAACGGACTTGACTTGATTTTGCGTCTGAGCCACATCGCCCGGAACCTACAACACACACGTCACATGCAAAAGCAATAATATTCAGTTAGTCGCGCGTCAAAAGTGGCGGGCTACTTATTTGTTATCGAACATTCGTGTATGTTAGCGTCTGAATGTTTAAAACTTCGTACATACTTTAGCAGGGTTAATAGGCCTTCGGAAGAAGTAAATTTCATCCTCGGTCACTGCCGAGTTGTGATTGAACTTTTTTAAACCTTCTTGCCCGAGCTTCTTCATGAGGCTCTTACTTTCGTCGTACAGCGATTCGCAAATATATACATCGTCCTCTGGGATTTCCGTAGGTCGACCTATAAAAAGTACACGCATTTTCACAAAAACGGCGTATACCTTCAAGAGTACATTTTTCACGTTTTACCGTTATACAGGGTTATTCGTAAACGCGTATCCAAAATCGTTTTACGGACGTATATCTTATATATACCTTACGAGGGAACATCCCGGCTTCGGAAATTCGAAAAATTCTGAAACTTTGCGAATACGTAGGGGATTTCTTCCTGATCACAACGCGATTTTTGTTTGCCAGCCAAATTCGCTCCAAGGCGGCGCGATTGACCGCTGAAAAGCCAGTTATTTTCCAATTTTCTGTTATAACTCGCGAATTGTGAAATAATTTTTTCATCAAACGATAGATCTAATTAAAAGAAATAACTTTTGTCTTGAGACTTTTTTTTCTATGTCTTATGGTTCGCGAATTATAACACAAAATCGGAAAATAGCCGAATTTCCAGGGGGTTAATCTCGCTCACTTCGAGCGAATTTGGACAGGAAATAAAAATTGCGTTGTAATCAGGAGGAAATCCCCTACGTATTCGCAAAGTATCGGAATTTTTTTAATTTTCGGGTTCGGGATCTTCCCTTGTTAATATTCGAGTTATGGGGTGGTGAAAGAAAATTGTCGCGGTGTCCGCCTCGTGCCTCGACACAGGCTACTGCGCGTCTTAACGCGTCTTGATCTTATCTAACGTTTACCGGCAAAACATCGGGCAGTCAGTACCTTATTCTCGCGAATGCGGAATATGACGGTTTTACTTATATCATTGAGTATGCATTTACAAATCACCCTGTTGTACATTTATTAAAAGTTGCCTTGTGTACTTACTACAGCTGTACTCTCCATAATCAAGAACGGTGCATTTACCAACGATAGCCACAATTGGATGAGTACCATCGACAGTGGATAAAAAAAGTTCTTGCTTATAAAACAACTTTGTTGGAGTATGTGGCACTTCTGCCGGCATCAACAACCACGGGCCTTTAAAGTAGCACTTTCCACTAAAACACAATCAAGTAATCGTTTTTACCGGGTCGATGAGTTTTGTACGGGTTTACAGCGAGGGGTGGTATCGCGCAACATACTCTTTGGTCAACCATATAGCATCGATCTGTGCAATTTGTTGCCTGCCTCCGTCTGTTGCTACGTAAACAAAGTCTCCGGTTTTTACAGCACCCGCGCACGTATTGTATTGTTCGTAGTAGGTATTCTCCGTGTCATCTGGACTGTACAGTATCACATTCTACGAAGATAATTATTTTAACGCTATATCCTAGTTGGTATAAGTTTAAAAGATGATGTACGGAATAGCGTGTTTTATACAAAAAGGCAGAACTATCGTAAACGCGACTTACAGGTCTTTCTTTCTCCGTCAACTTTTCTCCTTCTTCCAACTCTGCAATCTCTTCTTTATGCTTCTCTAGTCTTTCCTTGTACACCGATATCACCCTCTTTGGTTCTAAAGGTTTCTCTCTTGGAAGTAGTTTCAAATGGTCCGGATCGAAATTCCAGACTTTGATTTTTTTAAAAGCTCTCGCTTTCGTCGAATATCTGGACTCGCAAACATAAACGTCTTTTTCCAAGAAACCTTCCGGTTGCATTCTAAAGTAATCCTTAACGCTTAGAACGCAACACCTGCCAGCCACTTTGGACAAAGGTACGGCTACGTGGGCGTCGCTCTTGAATAATTCCTTATCGAGAAATTTTCTAGATGCTACGTGATAGGTTTCGCTTGGTCTATAAAATAAATTGCCGTATAACATCTGTTGACCCTCCGCGTTTGTCCATAAACGTTCTATAAGAACCACGCTGTATTCCATCCCGCGTTCTGTAGGCTCTATGTACGCGAAATCACCGGCTCTGTATACTTCTTGATTGAAACTCATCGAACCACCATTATCGCTATTACTCCCCTCTGTATTAGCATTCGCTTCAGAATCCTGAGCAAAACAGAAATACCGAATAAACGACGATAGTCTCTCCAACATTATTTTTACGACATAAAGTACCACATACTTTTGCGTCATTCCCGTCGCAGCTCTCCTCTTCGTTAGGCAATGTCAGTTCTTGCTGTTGCTTTACGCGTTTCAATTCTGCAACTTGAGCGGAAAGATCGAGGAGAGTATAATTGAGCGCCGGCGAATGTAACAAATCTCCGCTACGAGTTACTTCGTCGCGAGTACGTAAGAAGAACGCTTGAAGCTCTACGCTGTCTTCGAAAGGTTGCGAATCTGAACGCGACAGCCGTCTCGCTCGCTCTAAACACGTAAACACATCTTCTTGGAACCGATCTAGACGCTTATAAACTCCACGGTCTAATCTTCTTTTAATTAAATCTAACGATAATCCTCGTACCCTATTATTCGAGACAGAAAAATACACTCGAATTGAATCGACGATGGGAACAAACGATAACGTACAAATACAATTAAGCGAAAGGTTAAATTTAATCCAAGGAAACGTACTTCTTTCCGTCAACAATATCGTGTTCTGGAAGTTCCGCCATAGAGTCCGAGTAACACCTTCCCTCTTCGTCTTGGTGATTGTAAAGAGCGGTGAAAATCGTTGCCAATATCTCTTGAACGGCGGCGGATACATCGGGTACGCTTTCCTCGTCTTCGCTTAATTGTAACTTTGTTTGAAGCACTAGCCGTTGTAAAATTAAAGCATCCTAGAACATCGTTTCCATCGATATTAGATCGCGTTACCAATTTACCAGCCCCATTAATTTGTTACACGATATTTGCAAAGATAACGGAATAAGCGGGTAATATTCTAAAGAGAACAAAGACGTTCTTTACTTCTGTTTCATTCCTCCTGGACTTTTTGGGTAACCGTTGATCTACTTCTCTGTCTCTCATTAAACGGATAAAACAAGGCCGAACTTTTAATGTCTTTTGCAGGGAAATGTTAGTTCCCTGGTTATAACTATTTCCTTGTTCGAACATTCTGAATAAACGCGTGCACATGAAAAGCTTTTGTAAAGGAAGCACAAACTCTGCAGCTAATTACTAGGCAACTTTCCATGTATTTAATTTATGATCACTAGCTTGATAAAATTGCATGTTAACGTTAATATTATTATCGCGTATGTTCATAAATAAAAATCATTCGTCATTGTGTAAAATTTTTCTATAAAACCGCACGGAGCGACGATGCTACGAAAGAAACAAACTTCGCGTAACCTCAAAAACTGTAACCGTAAACAGATCGAACTTTCCATGTTTTAGCGCGAAATTTCAATTTGACTTCCGACTTACGTGCGCGCTATTAGTCGCATATACCTCTAAACTATTTTTGTATTCTACATAATCGGCTCTAAGTGAAATCTCGAACGCGTCGTTGATATCTTTATTTTTCAATTTTCCTCCTACCGCCTTGTTAAACAAAACTACCTATACTTAACGCGAACAACACAAAAAGTTTATCCTTTTACGAATTCGAAGTAATTGAGAAACAAATAATCGTTATACTTTTATCTAAATAGAACTTCTCTTCTTTTCGAAATTACCCAAACGACTTATCAGGAGCGTCTCGTTTTATTTTAAACAGATCTTAGACAATAATGTATGTACGTACATATCACTGTGTACAAACCTTGTATATTTGCGAGTCAGGTTCATTGTATTTGCAAGCGTTGTCGAACATTAGTATAAAGTCTGACACAAGTTCGTCTAAATTTTCGTATCCATTATTTTTCAAGGTAGCAGCTATTTTCTCCATGTTCATCGGTTGTTTGATTACTTCGTAATAGTCGGGGTACTCGTTTTTATTTGGTAATTTCATAAAAATTAAAGACAACTGTCTTCCTTTCGCGTCATGATAATCTTTTATGGTATCGTACATAGTTTTTAATTTTTGTAAGTGAAGCGGTATGACCTTCTTAGGTCTCCTATGTATAAAAAATAGAGGTATATCACGTACACGCATATTTCTTATATCGTAATAAAGGCGACTGTTTGCCGATAAACGTATACGAATATCTCTGTAACGCTGTACACTTGTTAAATAGCACTTACCCGACATTCCTGGTTGGCGTGGACGCGCTTGATTTTGTCGGTTTAGGTGTTTCCGGCAGAGGACCTAACTCTTTCACTTTATCCATTAAAACTTTTTCCAAAGTATTCGCATCTTCGTATATCAAAGAGCCTTCTTCGTTATACTGACGACAGTTGTTAAACATTAACTAAACAGAAACAGAGACAGTAAGTAATGCGACGCAACGTAAAGTACGATAAATCTGTGACGAGGAGTACGCGACGCGTAGTTTTTTTTTTTTATTATAACGCTGTACAAAATATACCTTAAAATCTTGTATTAATTCGTTTTCGCTTTGATACTTCTCTGCTTTAATATTAGCTTCGATGGCTAACATGTCGATGGGCTCCGCTATCACTTGGTAATAGTCCGGATAGAGTTTTTTAGAAGGCTTTTCCATAAACATTAACATTGGTTGCCGGCCATCTTCGCACTGTAACGTTGTAATTCTTTCTGTATTGATACGTCTCGGCCTCGATAATTCAAGTTGGAATTACTTACAACGTATTCCATTACACATTTAACCAATGCGTACAATCGTTTCTTCAACGGTATATTGTCTTTATACTTTCCACGAGTTAACAGATTCGAAGCACGCTTAATGAGTTTAGGCTGATGGGAACTATTCTCGAATTCGCTGTCCGAGTCTGAATCCTACGGACGTAAGAAACACGCCAAATGAAAACTAAAATGTAGCGCGATGTATCGCCCTCCGCTCGGGAAAATCTTATTTACCTGATCAAATTCTAAGAGTTCTTGTACTTTCTCTTGCATAATTTTCTGTAGCTTTACGGCGCACTAAAAGATCACGGCATAAACGAATAATAGCTGTAAAGTGTACGTACCGTCAAGGACCCACATTCCTGATCAGAACCCAATTCCTCAGATCAGTTTAGTATATAAATACCAAATAATAAGTTCATCACGATACAAATTTATTCGAAAAATTTACTAAATAATTATCAAGTATTTTTAAATTTATACGCAAACATTTGATAGCTGGTAGTAAAATGTTTTAGGTTGGTCAGAAACTGCTCCCATTGCATCTTAAGTGATCAGGAACTGTGGGGGTCCTTGACGGTAAAACCTTTCGAATCAATCGACGTTTATTATATTACCTTGTACAACCTAGAGGTATGAATATTATATTTCTTTGCGTTCTCAAACATAATATTCATATCGCCAGCCACTTCGCTAACAGTGCCATATTCGCCTTTCTGTAATAATAATAATAAGTAACATAAAGATAACTTGCACGCTAAAAAGAGTTTGTACTTTTACTATCAATTACCTTAATCTTTGTACGAATTTGTAATAAAGAAATCGGATTTTTAATCATTTTATAGTAATCGGGATATAGTCTCTTCGACGGCAGTTTCCAAAAATACTCGCTCATTCTAACTCCTACGTAAATACAAAGTTTCATCGATATTATCGTAAAATGTATTCTTCTTGATGTAATACCACGATAACATTTGCTTTCTGCTTTGATACCTTGATTGTTGGGTGCCGTTCGGATAGTTTGAAATAGCTGCCACTGTGGATTGTCAGCTTCCTCGGTTTCCGCGGGCTCTTCCTCTTCATCGTCGCTTTCTTCGTCTTCGTCCGGCAACGCCGCTGTCTGAGATATCAAGGACTGCGCCATTGTGCGACTTCCTCTTTTACTTCGCGTTGACGGAGCGGTTGTCGCGATCTTCGGCACGCTGCTGCTTAATCCGGTATCCTGTTTCCTTGCCGCTGCAGTGATAATCTTCTTCAAAAGTTTGGCATCTTTATAAATCTGAGATCCTGGTTCGTTAAACTGACAAGCATTGCGACACATCAGCATTAAATCTTTCTCCATATCTGGAACGCAACTGTAGGCTCCTTCTTGAATTTTCCTCGCAACTGTTTTCAGGTCTACGGGTGTTTCGATTACGTCGTAATACTCCGGATACAACTGAAAACGTAATAATACACTCGTATAATACATTCGCTCGAAATACGGCAGATTAACACTTGGCAGACAAGTATTTATAATACAAACTTTTTTAGACGGTTTAAGTTGAAACATTGTATGCAAAGGCCTGTTGTTGTCGGCTGGATCTGTCGCTGTCATAACCGCGGCAAATAAGTCTTCGAAAAGTTGCATCGTCTCCTCGTCAGGATTCGTAGAACTTTCGGACGTATCTTCCGTATCGTCTTGTTTCGTTGTGGCTTTTCGAGCCTAAAGAATTAATATCGTATCGATCATTCGACGACACAAAGATCGCGCGCAGCGTATGTACGTAACATTGTAATTATCATAGCTTACCAATCGTCCTACTTTTAGTATAAGCTTTCCTTTAGGCTCCGGGTCTTCGTACTCCTCCGTGATACGATTTTTCGTATGTACGCACAACTCCCACAGCTCGGTGGCATCTTTATACTCGGGAGAAGTACGCTGTTTTCAAGAAATAATCCCAGTATAGTTTACGCGTCGACTTTTTATCTACGTTTCAATATTTTACACACGCGATACGTGGAATAATTTATGCCAACATATATATATATATATTACCATATAAAAAGCTTTCGCATTGTTAACCATAAGTTGAATATCAGCCGCTAAATCATCCATATCTCTATATTCGTCAGTTTTCAGTTTCTGTTGAACTTTTAATAGGTCTATAGGATTTGTTACAACTTCGTAGTAACCCGGTTCTTGTCTGCGTTTAGGCACACGTATAAACGCATCGCACAACAGCGTTCCATCTTCCTTCTTCTGATTACGCAGCACGTCGTACAATTGTTGGCACAGGTCGCTCTAGACACGCGAAAATCAAAGGATCGTTAATCTTAACCGTCGACTAATAATTTAGCGTTTTAACACGCGTCGGCTTACAGCGACCCAAAGCAACTTACGGGATCCAATTTTTTTCTCCTCTTCGTCGGTTCAGGCGGTATATCATCGCCGTCATCTTCTGTGCCTCGACTAGCAACCGAGGACGTTCTACGCCGCTTGTTCATCTCGAGTGATCTTAAAAGAGACAAAAGATAGACGTACGTACAAACAGGAAAATAACACAGATGTCCTGTATCAATATGGAATTACTACATCATAATTTCACGTCCAAGTCACAGTGTCACTGTGACTGGTGTACATACATAAAGAACTCTTCAGCTACATGTTATGCCTGGCTAATGCAATATAATTACATCACTTAGGATGCACGGGAACGGAGCTTGTAATGGTTATCTTATAGGGCGAATTTTATGTACAATATATTCATTCGCTGAATACGTTACTTTACAAAGGAATTCCTTTGCGTGCGTATTAGGTATGAAAGTAATCGAGATAGTCCAACTGCAGTTGAGAAAATCTCGCCGCCATGATATGTCGCCACTGTGCTTTAAAATGCAGGAATGCACAACGTTTCAATTTTTCGACTTAACGTCGTAAATGATGAGCATACCGCGTTGTCGAATTTAGCGCGGAAATTACACTGAGCTTGTGTTCGAGCAACCGATGGAACGGCAGTACGGTATCGGGGAAGTTTAGAACGAATCTCCGCCTGACTAAAATTTGCCGCCATATCAGAACCTCACTGCATCGTTTTACTTTGTTCGCCCACAATTATTATTGTTTTCCTCTCGACGCACTCGTGCTATTGTTCCCCGGGATCCTCACCTGCCGTTAAAATTTGTACAAAAGGTTTTCCATTAATATACAACATGTGAAACAGAAGCGTTGCGAATATAGTACGCTTTTCATCTGCAACGCACCATGACACACGACTTGGCTAACGCCATGCCGTAAGCAACCGCGGGCTTATAATCGTACGAACCGTACGATCCTACAGCCAGAAATAGAGACTACTTCGCCATGTCCTTTTACATATGAATTCACTCGGTCGATAATATAGATCTGAAATACAATTTCGTACAAATTATTGCAGAGCGATTAATAAGATATTTAGCTGGAAGAGTATGTAGTTGGTGGATTCAAATTGACAGTTGAAGATTGTTTTAATGGAAGGTGCGCGATATAATCCTGTATGTAGCATGATGTAAAGACATAAGGTGTGCTCGACCGGCAGCTCATTTTCGTCTTCTACTGCGCCTTCCCAATTTCCGCCATGTTAAAATATGGCCGCCTAGTTACATTATGGGGTTTATAATGTAACTACCCATGTATAATGTACACACGGCTCAAACGATTGTGGCCGATCGAGTTTCAATTGCATTCGAGCTTACTATTCGGGCTTTTTTACATCGCTAACATTCTACAGTATTTCGTGACTATGGTGGGGGCACTGCCAAGCCACAGGTTCCCGTCTAAAATACTTCTAATTCATGTTGAAACACCACTATGGCGCCATCTGCCTATGATTGTCATAATTATATAAATCATAGACTTTTATCATAGACGAAGTATAAGATAGACCCATCAAGCAATGTAATTTGGTGTCACACGTTCGGGGGGCTCGCGAGCCCCCTTACCATCTTCATGTCACACCCAACGTTATCGATTCAGTCTAAAATAAGATTGTAACGCTACACGTGGTAAGAATTAGAATTCAACACGGGTAAAACAGAGATCATTTGAAATCCGCAATTTACAAATCGAGCGCCACGGAATTCGCACATTCAGAAAAATTTCGAGCAGCCGCATTGGGCGCTTAATAATTCTGAACATTGATAGAAAAAAGGAGTGGCCCCTTTGGCCGTCTAATACTTTTCAATTTTAATCAGAAAAGAAACGGCAGTCACTATGGGCGCTCAAGGATGCCTAATTACAAGACGGAAGAACAGCAGCCGCTTTGGGCGCAGAATAATTCCGAATTTTAATGTGAAAAAAGCAGCCTCGTTTAGGCGCTAATGGCATGGATTATAATGCTTTCCAGTCTCGTTTTATTAAGAGAATCTAATGACTCGAATGTAATTAAACTTGAGAATTGTAACTCGTATTCAAAGCTTCAAGCTTTGATTATAAAATTCAAGAAAAATTATTTGGAATATTTAAAACGCGATATTAGAACTTTGACCTCGAATTTGAAATTTATTTATTGCTTTTGTCTGTATTAAACATTTGGAAGCACCCACCTTAATGTTACTGTTCACGAGAACTACTAGTATGTATTTATGGTCACTGTGCTCGCTACAGTTATCTATGCAGATACAGTTATCTATGAGACTTTGGTAGAGGTCTTTGCTTGTTAACGTTCCTCGAGAAATTTTCTAGGTATTGGGTTAATTGTAGCTGGGTAAATTAATCCAGGAATCGAGACATCGCGATTTAAGATTCACCACGGCACTTTAAACTAGTTCACGTCCGATCACGATCGCGTTTCAGATATAAAGTTATCATCTAATGGTATCTACGCATTTAGGAGTGCGCAATTTGTTTGGGAAATATGGCACAAAGATTGCTATTGGAGTCTTTTTTTAATAGGGTAATTCCGGGAGACGCAGTCGGGCTGGAGAGTTGGTCGAAACGGTTGATTTCTAGAGAATTAATTGTTCTGAACCTTAACACATTTTTACATATACACAGATATAGAGTCTGAATATAGCAACTCGACCTACTCTCCAGCCCGACTGCGTCTCCCGGAATTACCCTATTATTGGAGAAATAAAATGTAATTGTAGGAGCAATATTTAGAATCGAATCTGGACGGATAGAATAGAGATTAACGAAGATAGATGATCGCAGCCAATCGGCTAGTTTTACTTGTCACGTAATTAATAATTCTATTACAATGTTACTTGTAATATGATTAGTAATTACGCTTCAAATAATACAGATTGCCCAGGTCTCACCACGTGGAGGCGCTGCGAGTGGAGACCCACCCTAACCGCGGCCCTTCCGCCCTCCTTTATGCAAAATTTTATTTACATTTCCATAGATCCCCCTGATGCACGGTTGCAAAACGATCCCCGATCGCTCCACAAGCGGGCAACAGAAGGAGTCCCTCTGTAAAAAGCTACCGCGATGAAGCTAAGCAGAATTGAAAACATTTCTTTGTTTCATTCATTAAAAATTTTATTAACTTTCTGGAATATTTCTACCATGATAATTCACTACATAATTGGGAATGAACCAAAGAAATATAATTTCCTATTCATTAATAGAAAATATGTCAATGCATATTTGCTATGTCTACTTAAATACTAATAATTCCTACGTATTCGAGCGCTCGTATTTAATAATTGCTACTTATATTTAGTTACACACTGCAGTGTTTCCTTAAAAACTACATAATTCTATGTGACCAGAAAACACGTCTTACCTAACCATATACATATCTACTTAAATTTAAATAATGACCGGCCTAATGAAAATCTGAAATTGTCATGTGTTTCTTACTTCCCTCGATGGACCCACGATGTTACCTGCAACATTCTCAAAAGTATTAATAAAAATTCCTTGAGGTTTGATTTTTCATGGATGATGAACCTGAAATCCTCTTGTTGCAATATTCTTCACACATAATATTTCTGCAACAGAAACTTTCTCAGTGGCTTAATACCTACAATTTATCTCGATTAAGTAATGTAATTTCAACAGATATAGTCCTTTCATTGAATCACTATTGCCCAAATATCAGACAATTTGTATCTAACCAGTTTCAAAAAATTTCCGTTAAATTCCAGGCAGCCGCATGGAGCGCTACGCAATTCGGACATTCAGAAAAATTTCGAGCAGCCGCATTAGGCGCTTAATGATTCTGAACATTGATAGAAAAAAGGAGTGGCCCCTTTGGGAGTCTTATACTTTTCAATTTACTTCACTATGGGCGCTTAAGTATGCCTAATTACAAGACGGAAGAACAGCAGCCGCTTTGGGCGCATAATAATTCCGAATTTGAATGTGAAAAAAACAGCCTAAAAAGCAATACCTACTACTAAAATACAAATGGGGGATCACTGTTATAAACTTAAGGCAACGATTTTCCACCACGGTAAAAGTATTACCAATGGTCATTTCACGAGTATGGTAAGGGGTAAGGGCACCACGTGGGTATCCGTTGATGATTTACGAGTAGACATCTAGTATAGCCGTCTTGGCCCAAAAAGGGGGCGCGCTCTTCCTCAGGCTTTTGCCTATACGAGCATTTGGCTTGCAAGTTGGTATTAGCAAATTTTAACTATCGTCACAGGCCGCTGCCAAGAGAACTCCGACGTAGATGTTCTGTCGAAATGGAACTTGGAAAAACCCTGCCCTCATCCGCTAGGAATCATTGGACAAGTTGGATCTACCCCGAAGGGCGGCGGCTCGTTTAGTCAGCGCTCCACGTCGCGGTGCGACGGGGAGCACTGTCCAGTGGGGACCACGGGGAGGTAGAGCCGCCAGCGCAAGCTCGATCCCGGCAGGATGGCTTTCGCCGATAACGCCCCACCCTCCACAGTGCCTGGGCACTGCCTGCACTGGGGGTCGGGGCGGGTGACGTGGCTGAAAAATAGAAGTAATTAGTCTGTTTGGTGCGAGGGGCCTGCCGCGGTCGCGGGGTCTGCTGGTGCTGGGCGGGAGGAATTGCGTGGGTGTCTCCAGGTCGATTCTTTCTTTATCAGAATGGATTTCGAAGTGTTCATTAATGCGCGGAATGTGCTCTGTGTTATGAGTTGCTGAGGGGTCGGTGGCCAGGGGAGGTTCTTTTCTGTGGTGATAAGCCTGAGCTCCTCTCGTTCAGCCACGTGCAGCGGGCAGTGGAGAAGGACATGCAGAGCAGTCTCCTCGCCCTCGCCGCAGCCGCACGCATTGCTTTCCGCGAGGCCCAGGGATTTTAGTTTCGACGCAAAATCGCCGTGTCCTGATAGGAATTGAACTGTGTAGTGATCGGGCTGCAACTTACGAGTAGACAAACAAGCTTGGCCACGAAATCCTAAAAATGCATACATATTATTCTTCGTGTTAGAAAAATCGAGATGCCGTTCAACGGACAAGACGCCGCGAACAATTTTATAAAACGCGAGCACGGCAACGCCGAGTCCAGACAGCATGAAGTCAGCCCCATTATAATTCTATAGGACTAAGAAAGGTCCGATCGCGACATTGTAAGGACTCTCGGTCCCGGACAGTCAGTCTTCTCCAGACCTTGAGACGAAAACGTCTTACGCTTGTTCAACACCGAATAAATATTTCAATTGTAACTCAGACAGCGAGTCTACCTGTCAGTTTTTAGTAGTTATTCTACATTCGAAAGGTATTAATAATTGTGGTTGTGCATACAGTTCAATGTTAAATACGTTCAGCGCCATAAGCTGTTTCGCGCACCATGTACTGTACACAAAGTACTATACATATATGTATATTGTAGTTATCTCCTTGGACCATCTGTGTGGGAGGAGATGGTCGGGAGCGCCGCCGGCTCGACAGAAGCCGTCTTACAGCGGCCTTCGGCGGTTGCTGTTATCGCCTGCGCTACGCTTGGCGGCAGCGCCAACGAGGCCCGCGGGCCTGGCATGCATCGACGGCGGGGGCGGGGGTGTCGCCGATTACGGGGCCGATGTCAGCGGCGATGGCTTCCCCGGCCATTATTGACAGGCCTATCGCCGTCGACTCCGCCCGATGGCGATGGCAGGGCCCTGTGTTCGGCGGAAGTGGTGGATCCGTCGTCCGTCTGCAGGGTCGAGAACGACAAATATCTCTGTTTATTCGTTTGTATACACATATATGAAAGAATATTTTGCTTCGAATGTAAGTTATCATCGAAGCATATACCCGAGAAGAGCGCGATTACCTGGATTAAAGGCGGTATGAATCTCCAGCTCGGCCCTGCCACCGCCATCGCCACTGTTGCCACTCTTCGTTCTGCTTCTGGCTGCTGCGGCCCTTGCTGTTGCGGCTGTAATTGAAATGGCATTTGAATTTGCCATTGATCGTTGATCGGTGATCGTTGATAAGAATGCGAAGCTTCGGAACGCGAATGCGCGCGTACTACATACCGCCCGCCTCCGCCTCCGTCTCCGCCTCCATGTCTACCTTTGCCACCGCTGCCACCAAATTATTCATTCTTTCGTTATCTGGAAATTAAAAAAACAAAATTTATAAAACAGACGAAACGTTAAAGAAGCGCGCAGTTTCGGTCGAGCAGTAGGAGGAGAGAGGAGGGGGAAGGAGAACCGCGAAACGCGAAGAAACGCGCGTCGGGGGAAACAAAATTTGGGGAACGATGTCGTGAAACGTAACTACGCATACGTGTACTGTAAGTGTACGAACAGACGAACATGGACTCGTCATATTAAAAGGGTAAGCTAAGAGTGGCCGTCTCTCAATATCTACGAACGAAATATTCTCATAGTATCTAATTCTTGTATCGATATTTCCGACGAACAGACGACGCAGCAGCAGCGACTACACCAGGACCGCGCGAGAAGAAGCTGTTTTTGGCGCCTAGCGGCGAGCAATCCGCCGCTCGCTCTCCTTCGTGCTAAAGTTAGAATTCGGCGAGGATACAACCGCCATGCTGCCTCCCCCCTGTAGTGTCCGTGCGTGCTCGTAGGTTCGTTACGTCGGTATATGTATATGGCTGGGTTCAAGTCACACGAAACGCACGGACACTATTCTTTCTATACTTTTCTGTAGGTTACCCCAGAAATATGCTCACCCTTGTTGGTAAGGGGGCTCTCACTCCCAGGGACAGCAATATGAACAGAGTGGGAAAAGAAAAAAACAAAGGAAAAAACACGAAACGCACGGACACTACGGGGGGGGGGGGGGAGGCGGCGCGGCGGTTGTATCCTACCAACGTTCACACTTTCTATCGTATCGGCATGAACGTTTCCGTAACATACTACTGAGATTTTCCAGATGAAAATAAATACACGGTATAAATCGGATTATTTTTAGCATAATCAGGTTAGCAATGTTACATTTATAGTCAATTATCTAGTACCGTTCTAGAAATAAACTGATTTATACCGTGTTTCAACTCATTATAATCTGGAAAATCTCAGCAGTATGTTACTAAAAACATTACGTTTTACATTTTATCAATACATAATCCACCGTATGTATGCCTCTCGAACCGAACATTTATGCTAATTTTTCCAGATATTATCTT
The DNA here is from genome assembly GCA_929108735.1 of Andrena dorsata. Taxonomy (NCBI): domain Eukaryota; kingdom Metazoa; phylum Arthropoda; class Insecta; order Hymenoptera; family Andrenidae; genus Andrena; species Andrena dorsata. Next base: position 74,237,420 of record OV815488.1, on the reverse strand, counting down.
TGCCCATCTTTGTTTTCCAGCCGCTTGACCGTGATTCATTCAAGCTTCTCTGACGACAGAATAGTAATAGGGGAAATGCGGCAACAGTGCGATTCGACTCTCAATACGTCTCGGCAACTATGTATTTCCTACATTTATCGGCTAGCTTGGACTTCCACCGGTTCTGATGGTACATGGATCGAATATATCATCAGCGCTGGTGACGGAGAATCCTTGAAGCATAATTCTGTCATTTCTCGAGTTTGTCTCAATACACGAGTCATAAATTCATTATTATTTCAACGGACGGTGCTTATTAGCGTTTAAACGCACCAGACCACCCTGCACGGATGTCTTCTGCAGGCAACCATACCCGCAAAAGCTTCCTTCTTGCCGATTCCACGACGTAAGTTGGTTGAAACGGTTTGTTTACTACATCGCGTATACGTATAACGCTGGTGCTACGTGGCTCGAATATACCACAAACGCCAGTTACGGAGAAACCCTTAAGAAAGAAAGAAAGATAGAAAGCAGAGAACATGATTTTAGAACACGGTGCACGCGATGGTCTAATATTTTGTTGGAAAGAAAACACGAACGTCGGATCTTTTTTAATTTCTTTTCTTTTCTCAGCGGGGAAGGAGTGCATACTTCTACCTTTTAAACGTATCCTCATAATTGTTACGCATAATTGTCATCACGAATTATTTGAGACTACGAAGTATACAGCGCAGTTGTCGGAAATACTTTTACCGTTTTTACTAAGTATTGTGTAAGATTTTCCACGAGTACCCTTCTCTTTCTAAATTTTCGATACAGGAGCAATAGATTTTCATTGCTCCTCAGACAATGTGATATAAAAAAAAAACTGGCGGAAGTGTATTATGCATTTTATGCGTGTCATTGTGGGGCACGAAATCTTGACTAATATTACTTACGTTAGTGACATCGATGCTATCCATCATTGCTTCGTCTTCTTCTTCTTCCTCTTTGCCGGTCGCTGCGACCTGTCACAGGGAGAAACAGATGCATGCATACTTCTCCCACCGGCAGCTAAGAGTTCCCGCCATTAAGGGTCAATGCACACGAGCGATGCGGCGTCGTTGCGATCTCGCAGCGGTACATCCTATGTATAAAGAACATTAGTACGCAAACTAATAGTAATGGCCGACGCAAGTATACCATTTATTGCGATCTACCAAATTTTCACAGTATCGACGAATTGTATGCAGAAAAACATATTGTACAACAAATTGTAACGCTACAATGAGCAATTGTCTCAAATTAAATTTTTATAAAAGTGCCAAAAAGTGAAGTAACTAAAATTACCCACATTACATACATGTATATATTCCAAAATTGTGTCTAAATGTATTGTCAACATGTGTACTATAAGAAATAACTTTGAACTAAACTTTTATACTACTGGATCCATATAAACATATAGTAAACGGTATACTAGCGTCGTCCATATTTGTTATGTCATACTTGCGCCACCGTTCTCGCGGTGGTAGATTCCTTTGCCAATACACATATGTACCGGTGCGAAATCGCAACGACGCCGCATCGCTCGTCTGAATTTACCCTTACGTACAGACTTTTCCTCAACGACGACAAAGGGATTTTCTTGACTGAGAAAAATCAGTCTCGGGTTGCCACTTGCCAGAAAAGTCCCTGACACATAAGGGGTCTGTCCGGATTCGCACATGGAGCGCATGAAATTGGTGGCATCGTATTGGTGGCAAGTGAGAGAAATTCTAGGGAATCGTACGATGCCACCAATCGGAACAGACCCAAGATTGTCACTGGTGCGCGTGATGACGCCGGAACGTCAAACCAATCGGTACCAAGCCAGGTTTTGGCTTCCAACCCATCGACGCCAAGTGACAATGTGTGCATCAGAGACATTCCGGGTATCCCTGTTGTCTACTGTTCACCGTCACCGACACTACAACTCGGAGGAACATGGACGATTTGCACAACGTAAGTATTAAAATGGCATATCATTAAATAGGGTGATTCTCCCGTTAGAGTTCTCAAAGGCGATGCCACGAATAAGTCGCGCCTTTTTTAATCGGGATATTTTTAAGGAAGTTAACTTTACATTATGCAAATAGATTTTTCAAATGGACCATTTGCGTCGGGACGGCATAACGACGTGCGTTACGAAAAACAGCTCGTCTGTCTTCGTTGTGTAGAACGATAAATAATTACTATCATATTATTGTGAGATTATTACTGTTCGACAAAATTTAACTTTTTTCGGACTTGTAACATTCAATAGCCGTTTCTTCGTTCCATGCGATGCGACAGACATTTTTCCTCCGGAAACCATCGTCAGAAGTAGTAAAACATCTCGCGTTTTCAATACAGAAACGAAAGAGTTAGGCAACACGTGTACCGTCGACAGTGGCAGTCAATGGCAAGTGGGGCCGCTCTGCGTGACGGAATCGCGTAACGCGCCTACATTGTAACCTTTTCCAAAGTCTTGCTCGCCCGTCGGCGCTCCGTCATGATAGTTTCTACCGTATAATCCAAAATGTGCTATTCTTCGTGGCGAAGCACTGAAATATGCTAGTCAGGGCCGTTCGAGGGTTTTGTGCCGCTCAGGTGCAAAAACATTATTGCCGTCCTTATTAATTTAATATTCGTTAATTAAGAATTTTATATGCAGTGTTTACTTTAATATCTATGCTAGTTTTTGCGGCGGAAGACCAAACGTGCTAATATTCGTTAGAAACGATGCAATGTGCTTCTTTAGGTAGCAAACTGATAAGTGTTTATTTTTTCGTAAATGAAACTTGCTGTTTTTCGTAACGCACGTCGTTATGTCCTCCCGATGAAAATGGCCCACATAAAAAATTGATTTGCATAATGTAAAGCCAACTTCGTTAATAAAAAAGGATATTGAAAAAAGTGGTAATCGTGTATAAAAGGTGCATAATTTAAGATACGAAATAAGTATAAGAAAATAAGTATTTTTTAGTTTTCGATGCATTTCTGATCAAGTTAAATAAAATCCTTTAACATGATTTTTTTTATATATTTTGGAGGTTGATGGTGCGGCCCCCCATGAGGTGCCCCAAAATCCACCCGTGGCGGAGGTGGTGGCCGAAATGGTGGAAGGGGGGTGCAGGCCCCATTCCCGTCCCCCGGGGGATAAATGTTGATATGCAGAGACAACTTAACCAAGTAAGTATGTGGAATGTGGTTCTATGGTTTACTTCCTACTAAACTACTTTGTGCGAAACGTTGCGTTTATCAGAATGTTATTCCGTTGTAAGAAATGTCTTAATGTTTATGTTACTGTTTCAGTTAGAAAAATTAATGAAGAAATGGATATATACTCCCGCGGCCGTGGAGAGCCACGGCATAGGGCGCGGAGTGGAAGTGGCCGCGGGGGGTGAGGAAGAGGTCATCCGTATAAAAGATGGGGAGGCCACCGGCGCGGTGGTCGAGGAGGAGGAGGAGGAGGAGGAGGAGGCGGGTGGAAGAATAATATAACTTTAAATTTTTAAATATCTGATTGAATAAATTCTATTTTGTAATAAGTTTAATTTTTTCATTTCAATTGGATACAGGGTGATCCTGGAGCGACTGGACTCAAAGACGTACCACCTGGTACCCCGTGCCGATGACAACCCCCCGCAGTGCATCACCGAATTTGATGACTTTTGGCCCTCGAAGAGGTTGATGTACCTATTAAGAAGTGAGAAATGGCCACGCCGCCAATCGATTCCTTATGTTTGGCCGATGAAACTAACACTAAGAACGACGTAATTCGGATCTTAATGTAGGAAATTAGATGAAAAATTGGTTTATATAATTTCACGCTAGCTTCGTTAAAAATAATCCATTTTACATGACATTTTGGCACGATTTTCATCGGAAAAACATAAGGAATCGATTGACGTCGTTTTCGCAGAGATCTGATGAGAAATGCGAAAATCGTGGACATTTCTCACTTTTTATTGTATTCCAACCCCTTCGAGGATCAAAAGCCATAAAATTCGACGAGGCACTGCAGCAGGATGCTGGCCCCACCACCAGGGTACCAGGCGGCATCTCTTTGGCAGGCGTCGCTCCAGAATCGCCCTGTATGTCTTTCCTATATTTATCGACTAGCGTGGATTTCCACCGATGCTGGCGGCTCGACCATTTTCACCTTTTATAATAATTTTGTATAAGAATATGTTTCTTGTTACCATTTAGTTTTTCTATTGTTTTCACTAATTTCCAGTCGCGTCTATTTCAATTTGCCTGCACGTTTTAATTAACGTTTTATACAATTCCATTTGCATAGGAGACCAGTAAAAACAATAAAAATGATCCTTTGAAATCTGATTAATGTACCCTGAGTATTGCCACTTATACTTCAATTCACATAACGAATTGATAAGATTAAGATTTTTATTGATTCATAATTCTCGCACGATAGCTTAATCATTTATTTTTCTCAAAGTACACTGTCGTGGAACGTAGTATAATTCACCTTTAAAGCCGCGTATTCACCTGAGCATTCGCCCCGAATGAGCATTGCACGAGCACCGATCAATTCAAAAACTTCACAAGAATGTCGTGAGAAGACTTTTTTGTTATATTAAATTATATTCTTTAAATTATAAAGCACGATACTGCCGACATAAAATCATTACACCTGAAGAAAGATTGGCAATTACTTTCAGATTTCTTGCAACCGGTGATTGTTATAGGAGCTCACAATATCTTTCCAAATATCTAAACAGGTTATTTAAAAAATTATACCAGAAGTGTGTGAAGCTATAATTGAGAGTTTTCAAATCTGTTCGCAATATTCAACGGTTCCTGCTTTTGACTCTTGTTTAGCTACAGTTTGTTTTCACCTTTAAATATCCCCGTTGGTATACTGTTTACTTTAGTCACGTTCCAACCGATTCGCGGGTTACACGTCTTAGCAAACGTGTGACTTATTTAAATGCGAACGCAGTATTTTTTATAATTCTTCCTTGAAAATGGTCTAAAACACAGACCAAAACGTCGGAATTTATATATTAATAATTGCAAATTAGTTTCTAAACTTGTTTATTTTGACCGAATCAGTGCGCCGTTATCACTATTAGTTAATGTAATTGAGAGTCTAATGCATTATGTAAAGGTGAGTGATTTATTAAGATTTTACCGACTTACTGGCTAGCGGTCAATGGTAGCCGATTAATGGGCTACCGATCGGTAAAATGTTAATCGTGGTATCGTCCGAACACGTGTATACGTTGTATCTAGGGTTACCACCTTTTTTACAGTAAAATAACGTACATTTGCTTTCGTGAGGTATACAAAAAAGTAGGCTCAACAAATTAAACGTACATTTTAATCTTATTAGTTTTTATTTCTTACAAACATATTTTCTATTGCTTTTAGAGATATACTACGGTATGACCCAATCAACGGAATAAACTGAAATTTTAAGGGGTTGGGCGGGAGAGGGGCAGAACCTGTAATATAAAATTTCAGCCGCGGGTATTTGTTACTTTCTGAGATATTATTAAAAAACTTTCGGCATAATACAGTATTGTGTCCCTATGGGCTCTACTTGATACACACTCAGTGGGCTTTTCGCTATGAGAGATAACGGTGTAACAAAGCCCAAAACTGCCACTTCTTTTTTTCGTTCGTAAACTTAATTAATAATCATTTAAATATTTATATTCTTATTATATTCCTATTATCTTTACTTTTATAAGAGTGTTTAGCGTTAATATTAATTTTAGTTCCGGATATCGCGTGACGCGAGTATGACGAAAGAGAATTGAGAGTAAAGGAGTGGGAGAATCGAACGCATGCGCGATCCTCAGTCGATCAGCGGATCGACGAGAGCAAGGATCAGCAGAAGCAGTAGATTGTGATTCGTGCATGATGAATGAGAGAGGGAACCGAGCGTTCCATGCGTGCGCCTGCGTACTAATCAGTCGCTTAATAGACCGACTAGAGAACGGATCGAGCAATACGAGAATGATTGACGCGTAATAGTCGAACTCCATTCCTATTGGTGCGCTCCCAATACTCTGAATGTGTATGAATACGGGCAGGAAAGCCCAGAGAGAATCATTCAGACATATGAATTCAATCAAGCATCATTTAAGAATCATTTAAAGCTACAAGCTGATTCCAACATACATTAATGCTGCAACTTTGGAGGCCGCCTTGCAGGATACTCGGCTATACTAATCGTTTAAACTAATTGTAAGGCCATAGTCGCCAGGTTTAGCGAGAGGTTTCTGCCTTGGAGGCCGCTTTGTAGGCCACTTAGTTGATGAAGCTAAGTTATTATTATTATTAATCTCAGGTTAGTAATATTACTCCTGAGCGACGAGGGAACAATACTATTCCAGGTGGCAATACCGCCCCTGATGAAACACTGAAACAATTCAAACGATTCTCAACTTAACATATTCAATTCCTAAATTATAAGCTAATTCCTAAATTATAAACTAATTCCTATATCGACCGAGAGTCATAATCCATTAACCAATTCCTATATCGACCATAGACTTATGAGACTTAAGTCTATGATATCGACCGAGAGTCATAATCCATTAACCTAATTCCTATCATTCGACTAAACGTCATTATTAATTACTTAATTTATACTACTCCAAATCGATCGTTCAAACGGGCATTTCTTTTGTAACGACCTAGAGTCGCAACCCAAGACGATCAACCTTACCTTTTTGTAACGACCTAGTGTCGCAACCTAATTAATTTCTTTAATTTCTTTAGTATTAAGGCGTTAAATTATATTTTTATGTATCATTTAGAAGTGTTTTTCTTGAATAAACACTATTTAAGTTAAATTCTTGTTCTGGAATTTTAATTCTTTATCGCACGCCCCGATTGTATCGAAATCATTTCAGAACGATCCGTTGCGTAGTTGCGACGTGATTGAGTAACAAACATCCAAACACACTTTCACATTTATTATATTAGTAGGATTATACTTATTTATTATCCTTGCCTTTCGGTTTTGGATGGCTTTCGCTTATATCTTCACTTACATCCACGCTTACATTCACATTTATGTTTTACTCAGGTATATTCGTTTCGACGATTCCGCCACACGAGAGGAAAGAAAGGCAACGGACAAACTGGCACCTCTGAGGGATGTTACAAATATCTTTACTAAAAATTGTAAAGAATCATACAATGCAGCAGACGTTGGATGCGTTGATGAGCAGTTGGTGATGTTTCGCGGCCGTTGCTCCTTCAAAGTCTACATGCCAAACAAACCTGGCAAATATGGGATTAAAATATGGAGCCATTGTGATTCCCAAACATACTATTGCTGCAAGATGGACGTCTATTTGGGGAAACAAGGAAACGCACCAGAGAAACAACAAGGGCAACGTGTCGTAAGACAAATGACGAATTTCTGGAGAAATTCTGGTCGATGCGTGACGACCGATAATTTTTTCACGGACATAAACTTTAGCCGAGTATTTATTACAAAATAACCTCTTTTTAGTCGGAACGATGCGCAAAAATAGGCGGGATTTACCCAAAATACTAACAGATATTCAAAATCGATGTGTATATTTATCTGAATTTTTATGCCCGCAAAATATAACCTTTGTATCGTACGTGCCAAAACTGCTAAAGTGTGTTGTGCTGCTGTCCACATTGCACCGCGAGCATAATATATCAGCAGCTGCACAAAAATTTAAACCAGAAATAATTAATTATTATAATTCCACGAAAAGTGGAGTCGATGTCTTAGACAAACTAGTGAGGGAGTATTCGTGTAGACGCTGCACCCGCCGTTGGCCCCTATCGTTATTTATGCATTATATTTATATTGCCGCATATAATGGGTTTGTTGTCTGGCATGTAAAAAATGCGACATGGGAGATGAGACATTCATCTACGATGAGACGAAAACTATTTTTAGAGGCATTAGCCAAAAAATTGACTGCCAAAAATATTGACAGACGGACTACCCAGTTTGAAAATCAGGAAGGAGGTCTAAATGTAAATATTGTGAGGGCGATAGAGGCAACGGGGAAAAAATTGGTAAAAAAAACTAGAGTAGGAGGTCACAAGCGTGCGAGATGCTGTTACTGCGTAGGAAATAACAATAAATACCCCGCAAAATGTGAATCGTGCAATAAACACGTGTGTAAGAACCACTCCACAGAAACCCGTAGAATTTTATGCAATACGTGTAATGATAATAATATAAATATTGAATAAATGTAATTTTTTTATAATTCACAAGATTATTTCTTTCATATATGTACAACAAATTTCCAAACGTACCTAATCCGAAACCGACTGATTCGAGCTAGAGCGATTGTCACTGTGTGTACAATATCGATGAGGGTCTCGAGTTCGGCGACCATCCTACTTTACGGCAGTATCGGTGAGGCTCTCGAGCGACCGTGAATTAGTATTAGTGAACTATCGATGTGGGTCTAGAAAGACCCAGGCGCAGGACTCTAAGTCCAGTACTCGGAGGGTTAATAATGTGAAGATAAAATTTAACATCTAGACATTTGCCTAGATGTCCGCGGCCTGGAAGTCAAATACTTGGCGTGGCCAGGCAAGGTCAAGGTGTCGATGAATAAGAATTATTAAAAAAACGCAAAATAATGAAAGTGTATTCATATTGTCAGTTTTAATTTGACAAATTATGTGAAACCTTCTGAGAGGAAAGGTATCGATGTCGATGAATGATCTTACAATTATTTTAAAACGCAATATAATGAAAATGTACTCATATTGTCTAAGTTTTAAACGGACAAATTATCTGAAAGCCTGCGAAGGGGAAGGTATGGGTATTGATGATCTGAGAATACCTTGTCTGGCCATGCCAAGTATTTGACTTCCAGGCCGCGGACATCTAGACAAATGTCTAGATGTTAAATTTTATCTTCACATTATTAAAATGTCCGTGATTATTACAAAACACCATTATGTACTTGCAGCTCATTTTGATTTCACATCTTTTTTTATATTGTAATTATTATTGTCTTCAATTTTTTTATGATTAATTTTATAATACTTTTTTCCCTCCTTAATTTTTTCATGTACTTGGCGTAATTTTTTTACTTTTTTTAAGTTTTTTTATGGGGTATAATCTATCTCGTTGCATCGTTGAAGATAATTCCGTATAATATTATGTGCTATTCTTTGTATTGTGTATTCTTGTAAACTATGGGATCTTGTCCCGTTTATATAATAATAATAATAATAATAATTTAGACAGCATGGCATTCAAAACAAAACGCAAAATTTGGAAATTTTTTGATAAAAAATTAAAAAGTTCTGCCGAATGTAGATTTTGTCAAAAAATTATTCAAACCTCAGGAAACATTTCTAATTTATACACACGCATTAAAACGAAAACATCCAAATAGTGCATGTGGTTTGCTTGCTGACAAGTAAGATGAATTTACTTGTCTCTCTCTCTCACAGAATTTACCAATAGATGGTACTCGATGCATGCTTAGTTTCCGTCCGTTTGCATCTAAAGGTCCAGCAAGAAAAGCTACTTTATTGAAGCAGCTTACATTAAAGAAAATGAGTGAAGGTGATGACATCACAGCTCACCTTAATAAATTTTTTGAAATTAAAAATAAATTAGCTGACATGAATATTGAAATTAATGAAGATTTATTCTTGATTATGATGTATAGTCTGCCAGTTTCATATGAAAACTTTAGATGTGCCATCGAAACAAGGGATGAGCTGCCCAATGCTGAGGTGCTTAAAGTAAAAATTTTAGAAGAATCCCAGATAAGAAAGTCAAATTCTGAGCCTTCGAGTGCTATGACAGCATCAATGCCTAACAAAAATTTTCACAACAATAAAAGTGAAAATAATAGTGATAATTCCAAGCTTGCTACCTCGCTACTACAACTACCTTACTACAAATGTAAAAGAAGAGGACACGTAACAACTTACTGTAGATAAAAAATTTCAGTGAGTAATGGCAACAATAATAACCAAAATGCGAACGTGGTAGAAGATGATGCGTTTTTTGCTTTTGTTGGCATAGATGTTAACGATGATAAAAATAGATGGGTTCTAGACAGTAGCTGCACTGCACATTTATGCAAAGATAATGGAAGTTTTGACTACTTATTAGATACAAAATAGGTATCTGCTGTCAAAATAGGTCAATTAGACATAACAAATGCATTCTTACATGGTACCTTAACTGAGAAAGTTTATATGAAGATACCAAGCTTCTTAACCCTTAACTGGTATACTGATTTTTTCAAACGTAACTGGTATACTGGGGTCGTGGCGGACCCCAAATAAAAAAAGAACATAGAGATTTGTAAAATCGACACTGGATCAACGTCTATGGATATTTTGTTCTTAGGTAATGTGTAAAATAATAGAAACGTAGAACGTTAAACTATTATTATAAAATTAATTTTAAATTCAGTTTACCAACTTAAGCAACCAAAAATTTTGCATCGAACTTTGCGTTCTTGGGGTCACGACCGACCCCAGGATACCAGTTAAGGGTTAAAATTGTTTCTGGAACTTATACTTTTAAAAAATAAATACAAAGATATGCATGTGAAAACCAAAGATATGCTAGAAAAGATTAAAAAACCTAATCAAGTTTGTCTATTAAAAAAATCATTATATGGCTTAAAGCAAGCTAGTAGAGTATGCAACTTAAAAATAGATAAAATCCATAAAAGCCTAAATCTGAAAGCTTCAGAGACTGAACATAGTCTATATTACAACATAAACGAAAATTACAAAATAATTATTATATTGTATGTTAACGATATGCTTATTGCATACATATGATGATGAGACAATATTAAAAGAAATTAAAGATAAATTAAAATCTGAAATTGAAGTGAAGGATTTAGGTGAGGCAAACTACTGTGTAGGCATAGAAATCTTAAGAAAAAATGGGACAATTTGTCTTATACAAAGAAATCACATAAATAAAATGGTTGAAAAATTCAATTTGATCGATGCAAAAGTATGCATGACTCCAGCTGATAGAAGCTTATTATATACCTTAAAGAAGAATCAATCAAATTTGAATTTAACATATCAAGAACTAATTGGCAGGTTAATGTATGTGTCCGTAGCTACTAGACCAGATATTATACACGGCGTTGAATTTTTATCCCAATTGATTGGGATTTCAATATTCTGGATCGAAAATCATTTACCGGATATGTTTTTAAACTTGGTGGATCAGCCATATCTTGGAAGATACAGAAACAAAAAACTGTAGCCGTATCTTCTGCAGAGGCAGAATACATTGCTTTATCCGAGTCATGCAAGGAATGTATGTTTTTGAAAAATTTATTAATTGAGTTGGGATTTAAGGTAATAATAACATTTAGTAAAAAATAAGAATTAGATATCACCCGATATATATAACATGTAATAATATAATATTTAATAGTAATTTTCATATGATAATTACCTACCATGCCCCTCGAAGTTGGACGGAGTTTCTCTCCGCTTCGTATACCGTCGGCTCTCTGTCGACTACCAGGCTGACTGACTCGTAATAGTATACCTTCCATTTGCGCATTATCCTGAGGAAGAAAAAAAAACAGAATATTAAACACCACCGACAATAGCAACACAATTTCCCGAAATGTAATGTTAATTTCTCGCTGCACCGATACTACCGATACTACCTTGCCGAGACCGTTCGAAACAGGCAAGCAAATGAAAGAATTAAACGTATTAATAGCTAACGAATAGAACCGTTACTCTCTCGTTCGTTCGTTCGTTCGTGGAATCGTACTTACTTGCGTGATAAGGAAAAAAACTAGGATTTTTCCGAAATAAACGGGGCAGACGCGTAGAAGTGCGCACCGGCTTCTATACTATAAAAGAATCGTCTCAAAATGGCCGACCACGACAAAGGACACTCGCACGTGTGCTTGGCCGCGAATTCGCCGCAAGATTCGAATATACGACGCACTACGCATCGAGATCAAGCATCATGGATTAGGAACATTTCGATTCGTAGATGGGTAGAGTCGTCGCTGCTGCTGCGTTGTAATTATACATACGTCGTACGATGGCAATCGGCGTTTCGCGATCACGTCGCGGTAACCGATCGTATCGCGAATCGACGAGTATCGCGGTCGCGATCTCGCGATAGGTTTCATCGCCGAATGTACGTTAATAATAGGCAAGTTAATAGAGAAAACAACAAGTACATACGTGTAGTTTTCCACTTTCACTAGTCACAATGGAGAGATAACGGTACAAATACACTGCGGTCTTGGCGCACGTTGTTTGCTGGCGCATTACACGGAGAAGTGACAGACAAAGGGATTCGATCGGACGATCAGAGTGGCGTGTGGGAAACCTCCTACCACGGTAGTCGGACGAGAGTAGTGGGGTGATCGTCTACCGAACGTCTGAACCAATCATCAACACCAAGAGGAACTAAGAGGAAGCAAGTTTAACAACTTTTACTAGTGATTTCTCAAACAAATACTCAATTCCGTATGCAAATAAAGTCAGAGATGGGCATTATCTAGGTAAAAAATTATTAAAATACATTTTAGATAAAAGTTACTGTATCTTTGGTTCGTTATTCGAAGACAGATGTAGCGCGAGATTTTATCGGTAACTTTTATCCGTCATCGCTTGGTTTAGAGAGTTTATTCGTTATGTCTATCCGAGAGGTTTTTTGTTATCTCCAACTGTTATTCGACAGTCGAATACAGCGCCACAATGTGTCCGACGCCCGTATCTGTCGGAACTTGGTCACATAGTATATTCGTCAGATTTTACTGGAGAAGTTCATGTGTAACCTTGTGGGTTATTCGAACGTCCAGATGTCGCGCAAGGTTTATCCGTCATCATTTATCCGTTATTCGCAGCTCGATCTAGCGATATGATTTTTGCGACGCTTTTATTCGTGACGAGATTTTCAGAGAGGATAAAATCACGTTATCTTTATTCGTAATTTTTATTCGTTGGCTTCGAATAACTGGACATTGTGATCCGACGTTGCCAGATCGTAATACATATGTATAAATGAACGGTTTAAAAACTATGAAGCTCGAGAATGTTGTAGCTGCTAGAAAGGACAATGGTAGAAACTGGCCATTTTTGGATCTGTCTGGCAACGAAACATTTTTATAGCATGGGTATTTATGTTTCTACAGGTGTTAGGAAATCCAAAATGCATAATCCTTTAACTCGCAGGATTTTGTTTCTCATCAACACAACTTCTTTTTCGTTAATCTCTTACGGGAAAATGTGACCCTCCAGTCCAATACCCGACGATTTTCGTGCTCTCGATTGTTTGTAGGACTAACCTAAGAACTTTGCCGTATTCGATTCGTGTTACTTTCGCCCTTGAAGGGAGAAATTACTTCTTTTATCCAAGTCGCCTTTTTTACTTATGCGCTTATAACTCGTAAATTACGAAAGATATAAAAAACATGCAAATAAATGTCATACCGCTTCTGAAGGTCTATATATCTGTCGAAAACAATTTTCGAAATTTTTTTTTCATTAAGTACTCTCCTTAAGTCACTCACCGATCTTCCCTTGTGTGTGCCCTAGCGTCTAGCGTTTATTATCGTAAGATAGTATTCGTTTCATTCGTTTCCTGGCTGGGAAGAATATGTTTATAAGAGAATGTAATTTGATACGATTCAATCAGTTTACGCTTAATATTTATAACGTTCCCATCGCCTCCAGGGTAAATAACACTGTCCAACAGCCATTTTGATCTGTTACATTCAATTCGCATGATTGTGTTGAAACATATTTAAATGTTTATAATTCAATAATAACTTATATCGTTGTGTTCGCGAGGGTTCATACAATAATGTGACAGAACAAGTAACTGAAGAACTATTACTTTTTGAACACAAAAGATGTTCAAAGTTGAAAATTTGCATATTTTTTAAAAACGAATTTCTCGAAAGCTGAAAGTGATGGCGATAAACGGTTTGCGAATTCGTTTCCAGCGATAATTCTCCCAATTTCCGTACATAATTTTTCTTTGAACTTTTTAAACAGTCTTATTCATTATCAGCAACAGTGTTGGTCATTATTGAATTAAGGATTTTTATTACAATGACGAACTACGATCACTTTCCGTTAATTTCCTGGTACATTACATTTTCGTCTGTATTAACAAAAAAATTTCAAAAAAATTAAAACCGACTTCAAAAAAATAAAATTGCACTGAAAATTAAAAAATAATTTTTTCCCCTATTTAATCTACGACTCTCATATTTTTTAAGTCGACTCCAGATTAACACAGTGCAAATGATGAGGCGCCGACTTAAAAAATATGAGAGTCGTAGATTAAATAGGGGAAAACATTATTTTTTTGAAGTCAGTTTTAATTTTTTATATTTTTTTTGTTTTTAACTTTTTAGTTTTATATATATTAACACAACATGCTGAGGAGATATGCGCGTACGTACATAAAATAATAATTATTATCCTGGACTGGCCGAGCTGACTCGCCAAGCCACACGCCGTGGTACATCACCTTTAGGGCTGAAGCGCACACAACTAGAGTTTTCCTCATCCGTTGCATGCTCGCCGCTTCATTGGCTTCGAGCACCTCGTTCCACGCAGCACGTAGAAGACGCTATGGAGGCTACCGTCCTCGGACCGCCTACCTGGACCTGACTGGTGTATATGAAGGCGTCGCGTGCAGAACGGTTGACAGAGAGGTAACAGGCGGTAAGACGGAGAAAATCGTAGGCGGTTAAGTGGGGGTCGGACCAACCAGCGCCTCTTCAGAATCATTCCTGCGCGGAACAGGATTATTCTTAGGATGGACTCAGTATAGTCCCCTGACATTGTATAAACTTACACGCGACATGTAATTTTCGTCCAACATATTCGGACAATTTCTATCTTATTTTATACCTGCCAGTAATGCAGAATACATTCGTATGTAACGAACGAGTGATTTTACGACGTTTTAAGAATATATCTTTTGACCAAAACTAATAGCGAATTCGGACGACCGCACTGGGTGCGACTTTTAACCAATTGGAAGCGAGAAAACTCGCACTCAGTGCGACACTAGTGCAGGTCAGTGCAGGTTACAGAATCTCCTATAAGTAGTACTGTATTGTAACATGCACCGTTTATGGAGGACGTAAAATTTGAAAAACAGGAGACATTTAACTATAGTATATTTGTATTTCGCTTATTCTTGGTTTATGGCCGCGGTCAATTTAATTCTAGATTTAGGAACAGCTTGCTTTATCCGCGATTAATTCCATGCTATTGTTACACTCATTTGTTAGATCGATTTGTTAGATCAAGTTACATCTCGCTCGCTAATCGTCGGATCGCGGGAGCGACTCGAGGGGTGTTCAGATCGTCAGTCGCGACGCGCTAACGGAATATCGATCGACTGTCATCAAGCAAACCCCACAAAAGTACATAAATAGGACCGGATTAAATTCAAATTTAAGTCTAGATTATCATTGGGTGGTGGGCGTTAGAGGCCGTGTATTCGACCTGGCGAACTACCCTTGGTGACGAACTTTTAAAAATTGTCATTCAAATGTTTCCGCCTTTGTTCACGAGGCTTCCATAACTCAGCAGGACGTGACAGTACATTATATGCAGATTTTATTTTTCATGTATATTTACTAGCATTCTCTATGTTGTTGCGCCATTTCGTGGGGATTTCAATAAGACGGCGGGTCCGTGCCCGTGGAATGCTGAGGCATTCAATTCACGAGTTTGCGTGGGAATTTCAGATGGTATGAAAATAAGATGAAGTACTTCTGAATAAATTCTGTGCGAATTTTATTGACAAGCTCGACGTTTACTGTTTCGCCAGCAAGTTAGATCTGATCTTTTACAAAATGAACTCCTCGCTTGTAACCTCGGAGCGCCCTACTCTTCTAATTTGGCAAGTCCCTCCGACTCCCTCCTTGGATCCCTTCGTCCAATCAAGACGGTGCCGTCCCTCCAGCTTCGTCAGTGGGTCGATCCTTCAGCCCTCTCTTCGTCCTTGGCCCTTCCTCCGCGCTTCCCTTGGCTGGTGGTCGAGACACACTTTCCGATTACATACATTACATACCTAAACTGCGTATAGTACATACATTTCAAACAGATAGGTAGGCGCGCAACCCTCAGGGTCAAGACGACCCCACTGGCGCAAAGTTTGTGACTTTCAGCCTCTCCCGAGCTGAGTTTTTACTGAGTTTTTACCATTCAATTATATCCATTATCCTCGCTTGGCCTAACTGTAGTTTTGTAAATTACAGAATGTATTCCAAGGCTTTCGTGCGCCTTCCGAGTTCAAACATCTGCTGCTCGTTTTAAACCCGCATGCCTAGAATAAATCTTTCTTTACAAAGGATTTTGAATTTCGCTCTCACATCAAAGCTTGATATCTCTATGGCTTATGGCTAACTTCACATAATATACAGTTTCACACCCAGGGATCGGTGGACTCGGGCTGTTCCTAGACACCAGCGAATTGACGCCAGCGCCACTAGTTTTAAACTAGTTACTATCAATGTGAACTGATGCGTCTGCCGTCTAGAGACTTTAGAAAGAGAGTGGTACCAGAACGGTGTCGCCATTTTCCGGCATTCTCGTAGTTGCTCGTAGTTATAGAAATCATTATAGAAATGATTAGAAATATTATCTTTACGTTTCTCGGCAGTATTATAGTTCTTGACGCTATTGTGTTAAATAAAATAAATGCAATCGACGAAGGATTAACGAAAAATGGTCTACCATTTAACTGTTGATCGCAAAAATTTATCAACTGTCAATTAATTGTAAAATGTTACATGTGTTATTTCACGTTGCCTAGCAGAGTCTAGGTTTTTTAAACAGGTAAATTACTTTACCGCTACACCGTACTTATGCCAGGTAAATATGTCCAAGCACAAACATTTCCTTACAAAGTTCTCTTTTTTTTTAATAAAGTCGTATTACATAAATATCAAGTTCGTGTTTACTTTATTGGCGAAATAAATAAGACTAATGACTGTATTAGGCATTAAAGTTATTTGTCGTCGTCGTTCAAAAATGCTGGATTATAATATTCGTAATTCTTCACTTCCTCGCTTGTCTTTCTGACGCGAGGGCTCGACGCTTCGTCGTCATTCCTATCGTTTTTACGTTCCGCTTTAATTTTAGACGGTCGACTTCCTTGCACTTTCGTTGTGTCCTTTGGTACGTTCGTAGATATTACTTCGTTACCTGAGATATTAATAGGATTAGTAAAACGCAAGAGTATCCAAATATGATAAAATGTTAAACTCAAAATATATACCGGAAATGGCAGGTTCGCTTAGTTGCTTATGAAACAGTACTTCAAAATTACCAGATGCTTTTGGAGTGTCCTGCATGCCTTCTACTGATTCCTCAAGAGTTCTCTTTTTTCTCGAATAATGCATACTGCTTGTCAAATTATATTCTGTTTCATTGTCTGTTGCACTCGGTCGTCCTTCCACTATACCTTTCGCATGATTATTAGCAACTCGTTTCCCCTGAAAAAGTAAACGCGTTATAAGAAACTTCTGATTCATAAAAAATCACGGCATCCGAGTCGAATTATGCGTTGCTAGTAATTTCACGTATCGTATTACTTTGCCGCAGGAAAATAGATTCAACTTCACGTTGGCGAGTATGTGAGTAAATGTATCGAATCGATGGAAAAACATGGCTAAAAATTGAATTAACAAGATCACAACAAATGCGGCTATAAAGAGACATCCAATCGGTTCCAGATGCATGAATGTTTGAGTTACGCGTACCTGAGAAAAAGTACATAGTTTGCGTCAATATTAGTCGGTCTGTGAATCGATATTACTTTCATTCTATATCAAGAGAATAATACATACTTCTTCTCTTACAGCGTCGTAAGTAATATTATACGTTATGGAGAAAGGCCATTGAAGCTGCAAAACATCCTTATTGATTTGCAATAAGAAAATCGCTACTACGAACAAAGTATTTATTATAAAGAATTTTAGTAGGCATTCGTTGCGTATATCCACCAATCCTTTTGTGATCTTTTTCTAAAAAGGAATTTACAACTTGTAAAAGTGTCGATTAAACCTTTAATGTTTCGACTTATTCTTTATGAAATCGTACTTGGCTTTCTACGTCATTTTCTATGGGATGTAGATACTTCTTTATTAGTTGCTTCCAAAACTCCTCTTCCAAGATAGGAAGAAAATCTACAGCCCCGCTCTTTATGCATTCATCTTGAAGCCAGTGAGGACTGATTAAATAATTGGAATGCTTTTGATAAGGAATTGCTGGCGCTTCCAACGAAACTTCGCTTTCTGAATCTGTATCTTTGTACGCGTCGTCCTCGATAATGGTTAATTCTGTTTGCTCGCTATATAGCTTACTGCCTTTGCTACTTTTCTCTTCAAGGTCGCCTTTTGATATACTTTCAATCCTATAATTACTAAAAATTTATTTTCCCGTTTAATTTCATTTTAAACTAATGCTTCATCTAGACGAATGTAATATAATCTGCACTTTTTGCTATAATAAAATATATCTTCTATTAATCGAATACCTCTCCATTTGTTCCAAACGAATATTAATTTCACTTATAGCATTGTAAATAGACTTCAAGTATTTCTCTTCCTTTTCTGAAGCGTTACGTGTACCAAAATTACACTTGAGTAAATTGGCCATTGAAGATAATGTCCATTTCTTCTCTGCCTTTTCATCGTCCTGTTCAGTTTGAGACTGAAACAAAAATGTTTGCTGCAAAAATTATAATTTTCTTTCAAGTAAATAATGTGCCTTTGCGAGACATTACTTTTGCTTGCACTTTCGACTCTCTGGTACCCCATGTAACATTGTGAACATTAAAGATGGAGAAGATGGTGAGCAACATATACATCGATGGTACTGTAATATAATACACAAATCCGGTATTCAGGCATTCCCATTCTTTGGGATGCATAAGACCTGTCAATACGAATTGACCGATTACGATGAAAAAGAGAAGAGTATTGGGCGCGAAGCATCCTTGCGCCGCTACTTGTAGAATCATTCCGACTAGTACAACTACCATTATCAAACTATATATAACAGTCATAATTGCGGCTGTTATAAGCTGCAAAGAAAAGTTAATAATTGTATAATTTCGCTCCGTTAATCGTTGTTAATATCAAATTGATTCTGCGTTTATGCTTCTCTTAAGTTAGTAGAACAAAATATTTAGTCCGTGGAAAGTATTTCTAATTTGTCGGAAGCGCGGTCTGGACAATTACCTGAATGCGTTCTTCGCAACAGAAACAGACTGCGAGAAAGATAGAAAGCGGAATTAGATTGTACCAGAAACTTGTCCAGTGGTCTATATGGAAGGTCTCGACAAATGCGCCAACCATCATTAGATAGAGGAAAGATGGTCCTATAATTGTACTACCTGGAACGGAGTAAGTTTTAAAAATTAAAGAATTACCAAAATGGCAAGAATTCTTGAAACTGAACGTAGTTGTTATTGAAGTTTTCTGCTTTTAGTTCCTAACGCTTTACGTTTTCTTAATTATTCATAGAGTTACTCACCCATTAAAATCCACTGGTAAGCTACATAGAGCCATGAAATATTATTGTTTACTTTTCTGGTTTCTTTTGAAGTGTTCAGCAAATCAAACATATTCGCCATAGTCGATGGAATCCATCGACGACGTTGATTGTAAAATTCATAGAACGATTCCGGAGCATGAGTGTAAGCATCGCTGGCCGCGCAATACTCCACCTGATCGAATGAGATAACTTTAAGTGATACTGGGTGGTAGAAGATTCTCGGATTTCACATATCTTATAACTGAAATCCTCTTACTCTGCCGCCGGCTTGTAAAATCAACGTGCAGAGCCATCGATCTTCCCCTTGGTCATACTGAATATAATGCCTCGGTTTGGTAGATTTAGTCGCGTACTTTGCCAAGACATTATTTTGCATTAAATTTTTGGCTCTGAAAAGAGAAAAGCAACCGGGACTACAGAGAACAGAACCTGTTACGTGTTCCGTTGATTTTTGGAGCCAATGTCCCACCGCGTATTCAAATTTCTGGAACCACACCAGCGGACCTGTATAGAGAGATGCGTATCACTTCTAAGCTGATATAAAACTATTATATTCCACGCTATACTGGTATAGAACAGAGAGATACCTTTTCCTATCGGATGTATTCGCCCGCAGGCACCGCCCAATTCCTTGTCTTTCTTCATTAAATCTACCAACGCTTTAACAGCTGTTGGACAAAAATCAACGTCTCCGTCCAGTGTTAAAATATAAGTGTTTTCCGCAATCAACTCCTTGTGATCGATATCCATCGATGAGCTCATCAAGCGATATCCAAGAAGGTAATACATGTACATGACCTGGTACAACGTAGCAATTAACGTTTATAGAGATTCAACTTTCTTATACCGATTAATGTTTGTATCGTTAAATGCACCTGACTCCATCGTTTCCTGTGCCTTATTTTATTTTTATCTTTAAGGTGAACTGTTAAACGTGTCTTCCCGGGTAAAATCCAAACCAGTTGACCACCGTAGGGTGTTGGATATTTAATTGGCCATAACGAACGCGTACCAGGACTCCGTACATTGGTTCTCATAGTTTCCACGAACGTTGTTACGTATCTATTCACCTGCACTTCAGTTTCATTGTGGTCGCAGGATCCGGAACAACCATGCATGCAGCAATACGCATCATCGAAAAATATGTGTGCTAAGATGGTTGTTAAATTATTTTCATTTAATCCTCTGAAGATTTAAGTTAATCGAGCCATTCTTAATATAATGTAAATAATCCTGATTGGAACGAGAGCGGTACTTACTTTCAAGTTCGTAATAATCTTTAATTGGGCAGGGTTCGCATTGATCTTTATCCAATCGTAGAATGCTCCCGATTAGTTCGGTCATTTCTTCTTTCCGCTCATGCCACATAGTAGCGCAAGCATAAATTTGCGTGGCACAAATGTTTTTCTTACTGGTTGTACCTCCCTTCGATAATACCGAATTCGATAGTTGCGAGCTAACAGTCTGAAAGCAAATCGGTGCTATGAAATTAATAGTTGATACCGAAATACTCTATTTCCGGAAGAAGAGAGTGGATGTAGAGACCTCTGATTCCGCGAAGGCATCTAAAAGTTCTTCTTCTTCGACGATATCACGGGTCTCGTGCCGTCGCTTATTCAGTCCTATGAACTGATCGATTACGAGCGAATCATAATTCGGAATGTAGAAAATTTTCTCCGCAGGAGCAATCCTCTCATTTTCACCCAACCATAACTGTACCGTGATCCAAATCTGTGACAACCACCATAAAATCCAGCAGTAAATACGCCAACTTAGAAGGAAATCTGTGATATCGTTGTAACTAGGTTGTTTGAAAAATAGGAAGTCTGGTATGAAACCATGAAAGGCGCACGAATCATTGTCTCTTATAACGGAGAACATTGTTAGCAGAGCAATCGCTCCGGGGGTGGTTAAATTTATTGGAAAAGCAGCGCCGAACCTGTGCATGTGGGTTTTGTACGCATATTTCGCTGCAACGAGATTATGAGCATTTAATCAGTATCGAAGAACTAACATTGTCTCTGTTAACGTTACAAAACCATCGCTTTACCTGCTCCGAATGTAAGAAAAGCACAGGAAGCTTGTACTAAAAACGCGTATAAAGCTGTAGAGGTATCTTGTTCTGGAACAGCTGCCTTTGGTGTATTCGTAGGAGACTTTAAAATTTGAATTATGTCGACGTTGTATGTACCTGTCCCTGAGAATTGAAAAAATTCTTTAAATTCAATTTCCCTCAACGTTGAAATCACGATGGCGCTTGAAATGAAGATTAAAGATCTCCAGAATGCTATTCCTCCTTGTAATAACTGGCGACTGTTTGTCAGATCCATTTTTACAGTCGCTAAATACCTTACGAGACCTGTTAAAAAGAGAATAAATTATCGTAGTTACATGGTACCAAAGCTACGATATAAGATCGTTTAAAAATTTACGATTACCGCAGCAACTATGAATAGAAACATAATTGAGCCACCAACGACAGGAAGATAACAGAATGGACGCAGGAAGGATCCATGTTACAGAATCACGAGCATCGTAGTATAAAAAGTATGGTAATAACATCCCAGAACCTTGCGCGAGTAATGCCAGGCACGATAGAGTTAATACGAGTACTCTCGACGTACTCGCATAATTCTTATTTCGGGAAAATAAATCTGCAATACGATAAGTAGCTATGTACACTTGGGGCTAATTTAATTTAAAGAGTGTCTTTACTTACTCAGCAGAGCAGGGATGAAATAGATACAGCTAGAAATGGCTGCAGCATCCGCGGAATTAACCTTTGGGAGACTATAGAAAACTAAAAGCGCTAAACCGATCGGATGTAACGTTTCCAAAAGCAAAAGGATCGCGATACTTTGCTTCTTAGGCGTCCTTTCTCTCTTATTGAAAATAGCCCACCATATAGCTTTTAAAACGTTAAAACACTCTGGTACAAGAAACATGAAAATGATGTACCACGTCCAAATAATTTTGCCCTCTTTGGACATTCTTGCGTTCATTTCTTCGCTATAGTCTAAAATATTGAAACGATCTCTCTTTAAGTATTATAAGTCACCTTGGTGAAATCACCTCGACGTTGTCTCGTAATTTTATTGTATAACGAACACTTGTATGATACCTGAGTGGTAATCGCAATACTGCACAGACTTGTCTTCTTCGAGCTGTGCAATTGAGAAGAGGACTGCGCATTTAGCAAACAGACTACTGCAAAAGACAATGCAGAAGAGAATACCGTACACAAACAGTTTAATAGCACGCGTGCAGGCATCCATCCATTTGTTATTCTGCATTGATATAATCTCCTTTTTAGGTGGAAAATATTTAAACGTATCCCATGATTGGATTTCTTCTGCGACTCTACGATTAAATAAAAAAAAAAAAACAGATCACTAGGTATATCGAAATACCTTCTCCAATTACAAAACTAATTGTAAAGTCATTTGTTCCGTTTCTTTTAACTAAAGTTGACTTAACTTTATACAATAGCGTTGAATTGTAATTATTTTTGTAAAAGTTTAATTCGCACAGAAATAAATGAATACATATTAATACACGTGTAATGAAATTTACTTACGATTGTTCAGGCACTGTATCCTCATTTTCGATTTCCGAAAAAACGTCCCCGTATGTTTTAAAGTCCATAAACGACAACGAATTCGAATTGTCCTTATTCTCTAATTCTGACATATTTAAAAATGATTACTGCACGGTTGTTTCGTCGTTTCTGAGTCACCAATAGCCGAAAATTTCATCGGCGTATCAAGTACATCGATAAAACTGATAAGATTTCAAATTTTGTCGAAAATAGATCTCCCTTATCTACGATTTCAGGGAAATAGGGAAACCGACCGTGAAAAATAGTTTTCCAAGAATATATTGTCCAATGGTTCTTATTCGTTTTCAAAACAAATTACAAAGCTAACAAACAAACGTTTTAAACGTTCAGAACAATCAAATTTCATGTCGCGTATCTATTAATCGGTACATTACAAACACACGTATCGATTAAACATTGGAAAATGGATCCGCGTTGAATATTATTACTCCGCTTAGAGAACTACGATAAAATTATACAATATTCACAAACATATTATAAATTCCATTTTACCTTTTGCTTCGTTACGATTTACGCGAAGTTACCCCAACGAAATTTTGGTGCACGGAAATATTACGTAAATCTTATATAAACCGTTCCAGTCTCGTTTAAACGATCCAAAGATCTCTTAATTAAATAATTCTCGCGTGTCCGAAAGTAGACGCGTTCGAATTATTCGACGGGAGATTTTAAATTTGCCGCTGCTCGTAAAGTCGAAGTCGAATTTTGAATCGTTGTAATTCGATAAGGAATAATCGATAATGAATGATCCCGTAGCACCTTTCACGAGATATGTTCCTAGCTGTGAATTACGCTTTGTAGTTGATTTGTCAATAATCGCGGATAAAGGTGAATGCCGGATTAATCGGTCCAGCATGATTTAAATAAGCTCGCGAAGGGAAAAAGAAGGCGAAGGGCAATGTGGCGCGTGGCGAAGCTGGCTCTCGGAGCCGGGGCTTTCCTTGTTCAAATGAAAGTATTAATACCGA
The DNA here is from genome assembly GCA_929108735.1 of Andrena dorsata. NCBI lineage: Eukaryota > Metazoa > Arthropoda > Insecta > Hymenoptera > Andrenidae > Andrena > Andrena dorsata. The sequence goes on along the minus strand of OV815488.1, from coordinate 74,213,306 downwards.
AGGTTGAAACAGTTTAACCACAGGATACTTTCCCTGGAGTACTTGTTAAGTACTTTCCCTTGAAATTGCAAGCCTTCTTCGGGGGATAGATCCTCCCCGGTAATTCGTTTTCTTTTCTCGAAAATGGCATCGCAGAGTCAAAATGCCACGAATTTGAGTGCGACTGTGTCACCGGCGAATGGATCATCCGGATCAGCGACGACCATCTCGGTCTGTGCCACGAAGATGCAGTCGCTTGCTCCCGCACCATCCTCGCAGCCTTATCAACAACAACATTTATCGCCGTCGTCATCACCATCGCCGTCGCCGTCGCCGATGCAGCAGCAGCAACAACAACAACAAGCTCTGCAACAATCTAACAATATAGAGACACTTGACAGGAATTCCTCCAATACGTTGAAAGTGGGTGCCTGTTTATTAGCGAATTTTTTCATTCCAAAGGAACATTTGTCATTCTGACATTTCGGTTTATCGCGCTTCGTGCGTATAGGGAGTTTCATAAGTTATACGCAAAAGTTTAGCTGGTCAAACGAGTCTATCAAAAGAAGCGAAAGATGCCTGGTAAACGTAGGTTCGCGATCTATTTATTCCTTGGGTAATCGATGGTGTTAGATCGCACGCCGATAGCTCTTTGTACGATTACACATATCTAGTATCTTGTTTCTTTGTTACAAGCTCGAGTAACAATCGAGGAATACCTTGTACGATTACACATATCTAGTATCTTGTTTCTTTGTTACAAGCTCGAGTAACGATCGAGGAATACCTTGTACGTCAAACTGAATGATAATAATTTATTCAATTTTGTTCGCAGCGTAATCCGAAAATGGAATTGAGCAAAAGCGATTTACTAAAATTATTAGGGCACCTCGAAGGTGAATTACAGGCGAGGGACATTGTAATAGCAGTATTAAAGGTAACGTCTTTCTCCCCCGATGGAAATAAGAATCCATAGAATTAGTTTTAAAGACAAAGCGAACGCTTTTCTAATCTTCTTTGTTTTGTGGTCTATAGTCAGAGAAATTGAAACATCTATTAACTACTCGATATCTGAGCGGAACTTCGGATCCGCATACAGCGCTTGCCCGTGACGTAGCGATCGTAGGTGGTACGGTAGGACAAGAACCAAATCAAATAGATCAACATGTCGCTAGTTTAGAAGCGCTTGTGACACAGCAAAGGCGTATGCAGTCTAGAATGACCAAAATTCTCAAAGATGCCGAACTCAGGCACAGAGTAGTACGTATAATGCGCTTCCATCGCGAGTAAAATGCATTTGGTAATTCTAACTATAACTACATTGTCCTAGGTAATCAAGGAATTGGAGGAAGAGAAGCAGAAACACGAGCACGATACTGCCCAGGGCGATGATATTACGTATGGACTGGAAAAGGAGAGAACGCGATTGAAGAAAGAATTAGAATTAGAGAAGCAGGAAAAAAAAAGACTGGAACTAGAATTAAAAAAGGCGGGCGATACTTTAGAAGAAGAGAAGACTCGACAGAAGCAAATAGTACTCTTGTTGCTGGCTGAGCGTAAAAAGATAATAATGAAGTATATAGAGGAGAGAAAGAGATCGGAAGATTTGGCGCAGATATTGAGCGAGGAGAAAGTCCGAATAGATTCTATGGCCGAGGGGCTCGAAGAGGAGAGTAAAAAGTCATTGCAGATGGAAGCCGAGTTAGAGAAGCAGCTGGCGCAGTTCGATATGGAAAGGCAGCAGTATAGGCAAGCATTAGCGAAAGAAGAGAAGAGGGTTAAAGATCTCGAGTTAGAATTAGATACGCTTAGAAACGAAATGGACGTGTGGAAAGAGTCTCAAACGCGGGGTTCTCCCAGAGGGGTGGGTACAACACCGCCACCCCCTCCAGTTAAGCCAGCAAACTTAGTCGCTATGCCTACAGTCAGGCTTGCTAGCGCTCCGCAAGCAAGTATGTACCGTATACTGATTACTAATAAAATTACAAAGCAGTAACATCATTCTGATCCCATTGTACGTGTGCAGGCAAAGGCGCGGTACTGGGCACTGGAACACCAATGGTTAGTAGTAAAGTTGTTCAGCCCACTGCCACGGTATCTAGTGTTCCTGTCAGCGGTCCAAGTAAGAACAGCATATCTTACCCTAAAGTTCAAATAGGATATAAACGATTAAGGGCATCCGCCGGTCAAATCGCGCGAAAACTGTAGCTGCCTGTGCACAAACTGAGCTGCCTATCAAATAATCTGGGCCGTTAGGAATTTCGATCTAAAATTTTAACCGGGCCTTTTTGAGACGTTGTTGAATGAAAATATGCAAAAAAAATTCGATTTTTTTGACCGGCGGATGCCCTTAAAGTATTTTGGATACATGTTTTCTAAGAGATTATTCGCTTCGCACGAGAGTGGACGAGCGAACTAATTACATTTTGACAGTTAATTGAAAAGAAATGGTAATTGTAGTTCCGTAGTCTTGCTCTATTGTTTAATCCTGTTTAGATGTATATATATTTATTCTTCTCCTTTAAACAAATAATATTTTTCCAATATATTTCCCAATATAGTATAGGCACATTGAAGCTAAATATTAAACGAAAATATCTGCCCTCACTCTCGTATAGCTACTGGGATTGCTAGATCAGTCACTCCCGGTCAGGCACTACGCGGGGTCACATACGCAACCAACATAACAGCCACCAGTGGAGAGACTACAGCTTCTGAAACCCAGGTAAACTATCCTCATTTTCCTTCTCATTCTACTTTAATTTGAGGATACTATACATTAAATATTTGTCCATACACTTATTGTAAGAGACTTTCTTTATAATATAGGTCCTATAATATTTAAATCTTTTGTATGTTTTATTTCAACATCATTATGCTGTCTTTTAATATACCGTTACCGTTGTATATGTTCCAAACTTGTATCAGAACTTTAGAGAATGCATCAGAAACGATATAATTGACGAGAGATTATCGATTACGAAGTAAAATCATATCGTTCACGGTAATAAGTGCTTCCGCGATTAGTTTAGGAACGGCAACGTCGTCCACCGACGTTTAGGTGTAATACTATCTGATATTATGTTCTACGAACGTTAAAATCATAATACATTTTTCTAGTCCTATCTTGTTCGTTGTATAATTATTTGCATGATAGTAATGATAAATATTAATGTCTTGACTTTGTGTTTTTAGAGAGCACAGTTATTGTTAATTTTCTTGACTTTCCTTATTGTCCTTCGACGGGTGGTCAATGTAACTACGTAGACAGAAACTGCTTTGGGGTAAAACTGGTTCATTTCTTCTTCTAACACGTTGGTATGTCGTACTGGTCGTCGTACTTATTGCGATGATACACAGATGGCAACGGGCACGATTGCTTAGGTAGAAAGGAACGATCGATGTATATATTCAGAATAACAGTACATTACAATTGTTAGATACTTTGTACATTCTTAACCGAGGCGTGAGAGTGAGACGTAGACTGCACAGAACAATACGAAAAGAGAACACGAGATAAGGGTAAACAGTAAATCACGAGTATATATGCATTAAAGCTGCATGCACACATCTCGCAGATGCGTTGCACGTGCGCATCTCCAATTCAATAAGCACTTTTTTAATTATTATGACGTTACTTTGAAATTTGCTTTACCTTATTATATAAAGATTATATATTATATTGAGTGCTGATGCATATGTCAAAGTTTATAATATGGTGTACAGTTGTAGCTATAATCGGACAACCTTTCGTTATTTAGGTAATGTCAGGAACTCGCTTTTTTATTTTGGACCACATACAAACAAACAAACAAACAAACAAACAAACGCGCGCGCGCGCGCGCGCACGCACACACATTTTTCGTTGTTTGTACAATTTAATTCATACCGATTATATCACACTGTATTGTTTTATATAAGTTAGTACACCATCAAACTTTAAACCTAAATTGTATTATGCTATTCTTATTTTGTACATAAGATTACTATTTAGTATGTACATTGATTATTTCCTTAATTAAAAATTGTATGCAACTCACTTTTGAGCATTATTTCCAGATTCTCCCTGCTTGCCCTCCTAATTGCAACCCTGTATACGCTACCGCTAACTTTATATGGTTTGGTTTGTCACACCTGTTATTTTCTCCTCCAACCTGTGCGATGTACTATCCTAACAAAGAGATTAGACCGCCATACACTCTCTATACCAAACGATTTATGATTCTCTGGATTTAAGTTCGCTATTATTGGCATCCTTCGCTCGCTAAACAAGTGATTTGTATTACTCTTTAATAGTCCGCTGTTCCACGGCGTTGCCAAAGTACACGTAACATTGTAGAGCTACTCATTGCTGCCAGGAAGCAAACATCTCAAGCGTACATTAAATACTGGAGAAATATACACTAGACTTTACGCTTAGGTAACAAGCTGAATCTCTTCTCAAACAATTCCCAATTGCCGCTGGCTCTTCGCCCATCCAACCTGTTTTATCGCTTTGGACCCGGTGTCTTGGTATAATTCTTTCTCCCTCTGTTTAGTTCACCTTAGACGCAGCTACCGTTATCTACACGTACCCTTATACGGCGAGGTGTTTCGAAGGGATAGCCCTAAGGTTAAATCGGTTCTCGTGTGTATTCATTCCTCAGGCTGTAGAGAAACGTGTGGTTGTGCCTGCTCCTGTTAATCCCGGAGGCGCGGTAAAAGTTATACCGCCGACGCAAACTACAGGAAAGCTTGGTTTTCATGTTGGCTCTGGTTCGGCGGTTCAAGCATCTGGTATGCTGCCCTCGAAAAAGCCACCGATATCTCGCGGCGTACCTCCTCCAGTACCACCAAATAAGCCGGTGGTACCACCTAAAAAGGAGGCCGCTTATCTTAGAAGGACCGAGTCGTCGCAATCGGCGCAGGATGCCGTGAAACTTGCTAAACAAGCAGCGGCGCATCCTGTTGTCGGGCCCGCCGCTCCGCAGGTCCAGCAAGCGATAGCGGCCTTTACTCAAGCCTCCGACGAAGAGGTCAGTAACACACCCCCTCATTCTTCTACTTCTGCTTAGAGTCCATGGACACAATTCATCTGGACGACTATCTTGCGTTCTATGAGATCTCGGGAGAAAGACTGGTCGGGTTCCCAACAAAGCAAGGGAGTACTTTCACGCGTACCTCCCCGTTGAAATATCACTTTTGCACCTTCGATTTTCTAAGGTCTTGCTAAAATGTAATAGGAAATATCTCTTAGTGGCGCGATTAGTAACGCAAGAATAAGAGATTCTCCTTTGTTCGCGTCGTATTTAATGTTACAACGAGTTGCACGCAACTTTTTTGGGCGCCCGACGAGTCGAAATTTTGTATGTGCATGAAATACAATTCAGAGCTCCTCGTGAATATGATTTCAGACAAAGCCACGTTGATTTAACAGCGGCTAATAAAAACAAAAAAAAAAGCAAAAGTAACCATTATTAAAGTTTAAGAAAGTCTGAATCCTGTATACCGTGAACAAAAAAAAAAAAAAAACACTTGGAGTAGCATATTTGGGACAACACGGCGCCGGGATCCCCTAACAGCGTTTCTGAATCAACGAAAGAAACGTGCGTGCCCGAACTACTTGTTCATCGATTAATTTCGACGTCGCGTGCGTATGATTACTATAATCTACGTCGCCAGATCTCGCATCCGTACGGATCTATGGATCCTTAACGATCACACCGACAAACACCTACATCACGAACCATGCTTGTAACAATGTACTATAGCGAAGGAGATCCAATCCGCGATCGGATGTCTGAACTATTTAAGGTAGACTCTGTAGATCCGTAGTTTATTACCCGCGAATATTTTCCGAATTACGTTAAAGTCATTAGCTGGATATTTAGTATCGTTGTAACGTGCTATTCCGTAAGAAGGAACGACGCTGTTGCCTCGAGCGAGCCCGAAATAATAAATGTTTATGCGCCAGGGAGCTAGACCGTGTAACATGTTAATGAAATAAAGTAAAATACATTTAGGTAGGCGAATGATACGGAAGGGTCATTTAACGTTAAACACGCCCGATGGGGGGAGGTGGTATTATTTGCCTGTTTTACGGTTAACAATTGACGATCGCGAAGCGGCTATTGAATTATTCCAAGTAACGTATGCTGCGTGTTAGATTTTAATTAATTGACCCTCGCTCAAGACCGCCCCCCCGAGTGCGGAGCGGACCGCCAAGGAGAATGGCGCCGGTTTCTTGATCGAGGACAATTTTCTCGGTTCTCATTGAAGATCGTTAAGTTAAGAGTTATTACGAGAGTTCTTGTTCGAACGAATCAGACTTGACGTGAGATGACCCAAAAGTATATGCTATAATCACTGCCTTGCCTGACGTAATTGCGCGCATCGCCGATATACAGACGTAATATGAAACATACCGATGGATAAAAAGGGAAGAAAAAGTTTTGAGCAAGTTTATTCGACGAGGCGGATGATTAAAAACAGACGATCCCCGAGTATATTCTTACGTTGCGCACCCACTGATCGTTCCTGCGGACAGGCATTTTGTAAAATTGCAATTGGAAGAGGCAACCGATCGAACGCTATCCTATCGACAATACTTTTGCGCGCAGAGCAGTATCGCGTTAGGTTCACGCGAACATCCGTATATCCGTTGAAGTCTGATGGCGGTATCATAGTAGCTATCGACGATGGAGGAATCTGTACACGGGAGGCGATTTATTTTCTACGTCTTTCTATGAGCGCATTCGTTGATTTCAGATGAACGAACGCTTTCCAATAACGTGGGCCAGTCGCGCGATCATGTTGAATGTTAATAATAGATCGATAATAGATTCCCCAATAGTGTTCCGCAAGGCACGCCGCGACCCGGAGGAACACCGCGCGATTCCCGGCCGAGGAAGCGAGACAAATGGGTGCTCCCCCAGGCTGCTCGTCGATTTTCCTATGTATTCGTGCATAAGATCGTAGGCATCGCCGTCGCCAACGCGGACAGCCTTTTGCGAGCGACGGTGGCCGCGACGATATTTAAGGATCGCTTTTTCGGCTTGGGAATCCTTTATTAGCCGCGTGCAGCGCGCCTTGCGAAATCCCTGTACGAATTTCGTTCCCACGATGTGTAGAGTTTATAATAACAAGGACACGCGAATAAAATTATTCGTTTGTACACGCAGTTTCTCTTGTATAAATTATAAATGGGCGGGACATTGTTGCGTTCCCATAAACGTGGAAGGATGTGTGCACGAAAACCGTATCGGGTCGTTTAGACATGTATCTCATCTCCCTTTCGTACTTTTAAATGCGACCGTGATTTCACGAGACGTGTGAATTTATTCAAACGTATATGTAACACGACGATTGTCTTTATGCGAGTTTTTAGAGATCATGTATTTTGCTCCCCCCCCCCCACCCCCCAACCGCCGCTCCCTCCCTCCCGTTGCTAGTCGCCCGTTCCAGCCCGACGGCTTTTTTCAGAGACTTTTCGTATCGAATGCGTAAAATGTTGTACTGCGTTTCGCAAGCGGGGGATGCGCAATCCCGTTGGTTTCCTCATAGTTTGGCAATTACTGTAGGCGAGCGATTCAAAGCGAACAGACTCGTGTAAAACGTTAGCTGACCAAAATGGATATTAAAGAGCGACATCATCCTTTAAGTTCACCCACTCGAGTTGATTATTGCTCGTGCTTAAGCGCGGGATATGTAGTTGAAACGAAATATGTACGTACGATGGCGGCGATGGGACCTCGCGGGCAATTACGGGGACGCGAGATTTTTCATCGGGGCTGTTCAGATCATTTTGCGAGTAGCGAAGCCTGCGTTTTTCAGCGTCCGATAAATGGGAGAAAGATTTCCTCTGCTGTCCGCGGCGCACAGCTTGCCAGAGATAAGGCGGGCAAGTAGAAACGCCACGTGTGCGATCAGACACGTATCAATGATTCGCGCTACGGAGGCGTTCCGCGTTAACTCTCGGACGCATACACCGCAAGCAAATAGCCTAGCAGCGGAAAGGAAATAGTTTAGAGAAAACCTGTCCTCGGGGGGCCAAACGTTCCCGACTAAATCAATACGGGAACTTCAAATCCAATTTGCGTGCAGAGATACTGGACCACGATACTCGCGGTATTTATCCGAATCGTGCGACGACGAACGAGTGCGTACCGACCTTGGGGCCCCATCGCCGATTATTACGCCCCGAAGCATTTTGTTCGACGACGAGCAAGAACCCACCAAGGACCCGCATTTTTTCAACGTACATCCTTCCAAATCCTTTCTCCCCTTGCGCGTCGTTCGAGAGGTTTCCCGTATTACGCAACCTGCATCACATATCGCGTTTACTTTCTTTTAATGTAACGGAGAGCCTGGCTAAGAGGATGCAGAGATCTCACAGCTCGATCCTTGTATCTCTTAATCAGACGTTGCCCCGCAACGCAGCGCGAAAGAATCGTTAGAATAACGAAGGAAACGGGGTGGGGGGGGGGGGGGGGGTAACGTAGGTGTTCTCCGAGGTTCGGGGAAGTTTTATAGGAAAAGTTGACGGACCCGCAATGGGAACGGGAGCGCGAAATTAATTTCCGCGGGCGGCTCGCCAGGCGACGAGGCAATTAAGAGACCCCGAGCACGTCGCGAGTGGAGGTAATTAAAAGGGAAGGTAAAATCCTTCGGAATGAAAGTCGCCGGGTGCGCGGCTGTCGCGAATATGAAGAGGTCAGGCGGGAAGAAAGCGGCCGCGGCAACTGTAACGAAGCCTAGAGCAGAGGGGAAGCATACGTATGTACGCCGTCCATCGAAGGCAAGGCGACGGCACAGAGCGGCGCGATGCTCGGCTGCGAGGAGCCCGGGCATCGCGAGACGGTACCTTAAAACTGTCTCAGTAAGGCACGAAGAAGAAAGAGAAAGCACGGCAGATAGCATCGGGTCACATAGGAAGAGGATGACCAAGGAGCGAGGGTTACGCGGAAAAATTCGAGGGAGACAGACGGAGGAAACGGAGGGACAGACGGAGGCGGATGGCACGGGTAGAAGGTGAAAGAGTGGGTGTTGGGTTCAGAGGATGGTAAAAGGTAAGCAACGCGTAAAGCGCGTGCGCTCGTCGGCTAGGCTCCTCGATACACCTAGCGGGGAGGGCTGTGCATGGGGTTAGAGGGGACGAGAAGAGAGCGAGAGACAGAGAGAGAGAGAGAGAGAGAGAGAGAAAGGAAGAGAGATCGAGCGAGCGAGTGAGAGTTTGACATCAGAGGGAGGATCAACTAACGAGGAAGCAAGGAAGCGAGTGGGGGCGAGCGTAAGCGCGACGGGGGTAATAGCTGGAAGCGTGAATGGGAGTGGAACAGGGACAGCGGCCGGCAGGCCAGTCGCTGGAGAGAGAAGGGTGGCTCGAGTGATCCTTGCGCGCTATGGGGTTCGCATGCCTAGTTGACGTCTCCTCAGTATCGTCCTACCTTTCGTTCGCGGCGCAACCCGTCGTGCTTGTCGTACGCGCGTGTCACAGTCCACTATCGTGCGCCCCCCGAACTGCCGGTATAGATCCTTCTGCACGTAAAACCGTTCGGCGGGCTCGCGGTCAGTGGATACTCTGTCGCGAGGAGGGCGAGAGCTTGTTCCGGTCGCCGGTGATGTGTGCCTCTTCGTATTCGTAAATAATCGCCCGTAGCAAGTCGAGGAAGTAGCGCCCTGGGGGGGGGTGGAATCGAGCGATCGAACCGTCACGTATGTATAGCTCTTGATTTTACATAGATCCTAACAGGGATTCGGAGATCGATCTGTCGCGGGTCCTTTGATTGCCGTTGTCGCTGCGGCGTTATAATCGCGGCAGATAGGGGTGCGTGCCTCTCCGAGGGGGTGGGGAGAAAGCATCTCGCGGAAGGGGCGGCGTTGTTGACGCGCGGGTAACGCGGGATAGTGAATAAGCAATCGTAATAAGCAATACCCCTTTTATGCGTGGTCGATGAATAGTTCGTCCTCCTCCTTTCAAGTGTGTAGAAGTAAGTTCAATGTACTTTGCGCGCTGTTTACGCTGCTCCCCGGTTAGGATGGTAGAGCGACGGAGTTCGGAGGTGATTGAATACGATCCTATCGAATCACTGATAATACCTGATAGTAATTAGCTTCGCCCTGTAATTTATGCGCGTACTGCGGGGCAATCCGTGCAGGCGATATAAATGGTAATTTTCCAGAGATTGTCTCGCTAAAACTCCGACGTTTATCCACGGCTCTTACCTCGTTCTTTCGACCAGGCTCGTTGTTTCTTTGATATATCGTTCTTGGATACCTCGTCGTCGCGGTGGATTTTCATTCGTGGGAACGATACGGAAGAATATGTATATATCGTAGAACTGTTGTATATTGTAAAAGATAACTTGTAAAACTAACGGCAGGTACTTAGTAGCGAGTAGCGCGGCATGTTCCTCGGCTACGTTGAATGTCATTTGAAGCGCACAAAAAACCTTCGATTCTGGAACGCGAACGTGCCATTGGCTCCGGAGAACTTTGAACGTATGAGAGATGAAAGGAAATGTACCGCCAAATTATAAGAATACATGATATTAACGATATGAAATACGATTTAATCTGCGAGCCCTATTCCTTTCACATTCTTAATGTAATTCATTGCCGCTTCTCCTGTCACTCCTGTTTCGTAAATTGGACGGGATCACCTTCAAATGCCGAGCTTCCGAGCCGAAGAAACTAAAACCGAATACACGTACTGTTAATGGACGCCCCTTTTGGTAGACGCTGGAGAAAAGCCAGAGTGCCGTAAGCGATATCCTCGTGTTAGGATGTTAAATGGGTCGTTCACCTCTCATTACGGCACCGATTAACTCCGTGCCCTTTGTTGTGGCACACTCGGGCCCTTTTACCGAGATCCCACACGGAGCCCTGCAATTTCAATCCAAAGATAGATATCACTTCTTAGCCAACAGAGTTGTCGCCTACAGTATTCGACTTTTCTCCAAGGCTCCTTCAACCAGTTACCAGATGTTAGATTGGCCACCAGTCTCGCTTATTCGGTAGCTGAAAATCAAGAACGTTAAAACCGCCGGACTTTCGATGTAAAAATCACTGCATTCGATTGCTCCTAAGAGCGTTTCTAAATCAAGAACCGGATCTCCCGAAGACTCGAATTTTCACGGAAAATTGAAAAGCCTCTGACCCCGTTTTCGCGGGTATGATGTAAATAGCACTTTAAACGCTGGAACAATACCGCTCCTCCGAAACAATATAATTATGACGGTGATTAATTAAACATAAAGAAAAGGGGGTTCCCATGGTCGACATTGCGTTGCATCTCACGATGGAAGGGAACACGGCTTCTACGGTGTCAGCCTCTTGGCAACGTCACGCACGTCAGAACCTATAAATCCGCGAGACACCTGCGCTTCCGAGTTCCGGTTTCCACGCGCAGAGCTAAATCCATTTTTCTTCTCCGCCAACGTTATATTCGCCGGGCGCGCGGTGAAAGCCCCGCAGCTATGGATTAATAACGTAAGATGCGTTACTGCCTAGCACGGATAGCTTTTATTATCATCCGAAGACGTAACGCTTTACGTCTTCCTGAGAAACGGGCCCGAGCCATCGGAGCAGATTACGCGGAAAGCATTGATGCTCGCGATGGGAAAGCCGCAGACGGTTCGATTGAAATACGAAGCTGCCGATCCCCGCATCTTTTCATTCCCTATACTTCCCGGCACAAAGGGAAAATGGCAATTCCAGTGTTTGATGCGAGAACGGCCCCGGAGAACTACCCCGGGGCCTTTGTCGCGGAAAATGCATAATAAGATTTCTCGTTCTTATCTACCGTCGTCTCTTCTTCGTCTCTAAAATTCACAGAGCTGCGGGGAAATTTTGTGAATCGACGTTGAACGCGACACGATCTACAATTAAAATTAATTTCACCGAACAACTTATCGCACAATTCCGATTATAACAGGTAGAGATATCTTTCTCTTTCTTCTGTACGTATAAAAGAAAAAAAAAACCACCTAACTTCGTAATGTTTATGGATAAGTTTTTCTTGAAACTGGCTTGTGACACTGAGCCCCTTGCATCCGACAGTAGAATTCCCGCCAGCCTACGTTCCGCGGGGCGAAGTTGCGCAAAATATCGGGTCGCGGGATAACATCATACGCCTGCAACGTCTGATCTTCTCAGGGTGCAATAATTCAGACAATGTCATAATTATAATACGCTCGGAAGGAATTGACGTTGAACGACAAGAGATAGGAGGCTGGTTGGCTCGTCCTTCTAGTCTACACCTAATTTCTTTCCCCGCTGAATACGATGTTTCATAAGTATCCTGGAAAATGATCCTCTCGTTGCTTTATGATTAAGCCTGTAACGGATAATCGCGGGCGGGAGTGGGGGAGGGCAGCCGCGATACCATCGCGGAGATCCTTTCAGAAAGTCCCGGCGTGTGTACCGGTAGCACGTGTGTTGTTCGTAATTCCACTTATGTCACAGTCCTCCGCCGCGCCGCTGTTAGAGCGGCCACCCCCCCCTCCCGCCGGCTGTAGCACGCGAGAAAACGCGAGGACAATCGGCGTTTCTCTGTGCTGAAACAGAGAAGAAGAAGAAGAAGAAGAAGAAGAAGAAGCGAGGTCGCGGCGAGGAGGCGACTGGCAATCGCGCCTGCGCCAGGAGAGGCGAGTGTCCCGCGAGGTCGTAGGTAGCCAGACTTGTGCTGCGGCCGCCCGATGCTCTTGCGGCGAAAGTGGGCTGGCTCGTCTTCCGGATCAACGGCTGCTCAATAAATCGTACGAGCCGCTCGCTTCGCTTCCGTCACGGAGCAATGATGCGAGGATGCGCGCTGTAGAAACAGCGCCAATGCAACCGGCTGCGAAAAAAAAAAAAACAAATAAAACCCGCACTCTGGCGCGAAAACACCAAAGTCTTGGCAACGTCTGTGGAAACACCTCCCTCGTAATCGCCCCCCCCTGTTTCGTTACAGTAACCGTCCCCCGTAATTGATACTCGCCAATCTCGGGACCGCTCGCATCTTTGTCAATTCCAAGCGACCCCTCCCTCCCCCCGGCGCGAAGGAATCTCGAAACGCGGATCTGCCGAGTTACCGCTAGCTATTTATTATCGGGATAAAAAGAGATTTGCGGGGAACCGCGTCTTCCAGCGGCGTGCACGGTAATCATAGCGTCACTTTGTTTCAACATTCCCCGGGCCCGAGGCGAATAATTCCGACTAGAATTATACACGACCGAGGAGGCCACCGCTGGCGCTGACGCGGGGCGGATATTGCCGGTGCGGGCCGCCTCGCCTCGCCGCGACACGACTTTTCGGTTTAAACGTCGGTATTGCGAGGGGAAGGCGACGCTCGCAATCATCCCGAGACCCACCAGCCGTCCCCTGCATGGCTCAATATCGGCTTATAACCGCTTTCTAGGATCTTCTTTGCCGGGCACGGTAATCAGATTCGTTCCTCTCCGTGATATCTCGACGATCTTCCGTGCCGGCTAAAGGCGTCGGTGAGTGGCCCCAAATGACCTTTCTTCTGCGGCCGGGGCCGTAAACGCGGGGCGGATTCTCCCTGGCTTAGGGTCAGCGCCGACACGATGCCGCGGTTCCACGACGGTAGGAGGTCCGTACTTCCGCTTCTCTCACCGAGTCTCGGCTTGTCTTCCCGTCACCAACGGAGAAAGAGAGAGAGAGAGAGGGGGGGGGGGGAGGAGGGAAGGAGGGAGAGGCTACGACCGAAAGGCTCTCGTATGTGTCGGACTTATATTCGTGAACAGGATGTTTCATAAGGCGCCTGCTCTATAACGATCGCGCGTCGAGCGTTTCCTGTACCGAAAATACGGTGCTACCTCATTTTCTCACGCCGCTCATCCGCGACCGGCGCGCGAATCCGCTCGAAAAGCAGCCACTTTGGAATTATTTCTCCTCGGGCAAAGCGCGAATAACGATCATGGGATAGCGGTAGCGATTAAGTTATAACGCTTTCGTTATTTCGTTGTGAGAAGTAAAGCGTATTGAATTCTGGAGATCGAGGCGCTCGAAAGTAGGTTGCGGATGGTCGTAGGTGGATGTTAGGGTAAATATGGAATGGATACGGCGCGTTTGGGAAATTGATACGAACAGAGGGGGGGGGGGTGGGGAGATAGAGGCAGAGATAGGGCGGTCGGTCTCGTTGCTGGCACGTTTTTACGATTTCATCAATTCTCGCATTCGCCGAGCGCCGTGTCACCGGAAAAGAAGGCTACTTTATCAAGATGGAATAAAGGAAAAACACGCTGCCAAATAATTCAGTATGAAAGGATTATGGCACCAAAAGTCAGTCACGAAAGGAACGACCAGTTACACGAACTCTCCCATAATGAATACAATGCTTTACGTAAGATGGCACCCGCACATGGGAAGAGGCTTCGAAAAAACATGATTCTTCTTCAACGAGGCCTGTAATAACGCAAAGCGCGCGCGGATGGTGTTAAAGTTGCAACCGCGTAACAGACACACCTGGGTGTAAAGGAACGTATGTGTAATTCGGAGCGTTCGCCTTGCGCCGAGATGAACATTACATGGAAAATTAGTCAGCGCGAATGAAACTGCATATTGCTTAGCGGGCAGCGACGTTACCGTGTCGGGGAAGAAAAAAAAAAAACGAACGGGAAACGGCGAGCTTAGCCGATGGTGGCTCTTGGCTTCCGGAGTTGCAAATGGGAAAAGAGAATTTCATGCTTTTAACCGTAATAAAATGCGCTGAAAACTGCCGCAGCTGATCCGCGCAATTAACTGCGCCGTTGCTCGCCTCGTTGAAGCTGAACGAATGATAGAATACAGAGAGATCTTATTACCCGTTTCAATATCACGGGTAGCTTGAACGGTGGGAGCACAGATTTCCATAAATATCTTGGGATCTGAGTAACAATACTCGCCGGCGAAACGGGAGCCGGTGTGGCTTAATCTAATCGTTAAGCAAGCGATAGAAAAGTTACCTCTTAAATTCAAGCCGGCAAATGGCCGTGCAAGTTCGCTGCAAGATAGCCATTAAATGATTTCGACATCTTGATAAGGTAACCGAGCACAGCCTCCCAGCCGGCGCAGCTGAGCCTGTTACCCCAATGCACGGCCTTTAACTACGGATAATGTTTATAGAGCAACTGGCGTGAATCAGCGGCAAGAGGCGCAGACGCAACGTCCAAAGAGGCATCGGCAGTTTTTTTTTAAAACTGCCTGCACTTATCGGCGATTCGATTGTGCGTCACTCCGCATGGGATTCCGCTAATAAAGGCCCCCATTCAACACCAGCGAGTTACATCTCGCCGTTCCCACTTTCCCGATTCAGGCCTCATTGGTAAAAGTAATCTGTTTCCCCCGGGCACGCAACTAGTCTGGCCGATAATAATCTGGTGACTCGATTCGTTCGCCCGTTCATCGGATCGTTACCCTTGCACGATGCACCCGTGCCGCACCATTGAATCTCAGGCCGCGCAAAGGTGAACAAACGAGCCGGAAAGGATTGATCATCTGTTTCGCGACTTTCGATCGCGATTATAGGAGGCCCCCATCGCGTGTAAATCGCGGGCGCAATTAAACGCGGCAGGAATTATTGTCTTTGCTGGTAGGTGGATGTGTAAGAGGACGGCCCGGCGAGCAGCATCTGGGAATAATTAAACTAGCTGTCGTAATATCCGGATTCCTTTCGTTTCTTCTCCGTCAAGTCTCGGTGCACAAGCTGGATCGTCGACCCGGCCAGAATTCTTTCCGCGGGGACTTTCGCGCGCGCGCGCGCGCGCTCGCCCTACGGCCCCAATTGGCCGATAACCAATTCGGCCGGCGTCGCCCGGGAAAAAGCAGAAGGTTACCGGTTACTCCTGAAATAATTGCCTCCTTCGGATTAGCATTACAAAAGAGGAAGGCGGTACGTATGCGAGTACGCGCTCGTTAAGACGCCAAGTTTTGTTTCGCTATCTGCCGGCTATTGTTTCGACATCGCTCTATCCGCCAGGGCCCTGTGCGGCAAGCTTCCCTTCTCCGTCCGCGGCGCCATCGGGACCGATTACTGGAAAATCGAGAATACCCCTTATTACGGGCACAGGCACAATATATTTCCCCCGACGGGCCGCCAAATTACGATGGTTAAGAGTCATCGCCGAGAGGGCCGTAATCGTCCTGGGACCCGCGGACTCATCCCGTACCGCAGGGATCAGCAGAAATTGCTCTTCGATTGTCCCTCGTATTCCGTTTCATTTCTCAAACGATTAGAACTGCCTGAAATGCGATGGGAACGATTTGTGGAATTTTTTTATTCGGTAAGCAGCTTTCTCCTTGGTTTTGAAAATTGCTGTCGGCGGTAAGGTCGAACTACACGCTCGGCATTAAAGGGCGTAGGATTCAGATCGTTTAATAGTTGAAAGCTGGTTAGGACGAGTCGAGGCTCGCGCGCATCTCGGTGCCCAGCTGCCGATGGGCGAAGCAAGGATTCGAAATAGGGGGCCCGCGATGCAACGGTCGATAGCGGAATCAATTCCCGGGGAGATGCTAATAGCCGAGGGGTAAATAAAAGAGATGAACGACACCGATCGTCGGATCATATCGAATCACGCCGAGTGTAGCCGGCCGGGAGTGAAAGTACGTCATTATAATACTCATCGCGGTTCGCCCGAAAGGATTAACCATAAATTGCGCGTCGCATCAAATGCCAACTGCCAAGCTAATGACTACCGTAATCATTTTGAAAGTCCGGTAAATCGGTGAACCGTGAGAATGAACAAGATGTTCCCTACCGTCTTCGCCGGTGTTGCGTCATGCCCCGTTACAGCGCCGAGCAGCTATCCGCTCTTCCGACAAACGGGGGGGGGGGGGGCCCCCTCAGCGGCGGGTGCCCGATTGAATGTCACCGAGCCACGGACACCGGGGCCCGTGCGCGAGGCCTGACGTCTCCCGTGGAAACCCCATTACCACGGCCAGCCGTTTGATTAGGAGAATCGATTTCACGGGTAATCATAGTGCACGTCCCCGCCGGCGCATTATCGCGATTCAACCGAGGCGCCTCTTCCGTGGTCATCCTTGTTAATGGTCCATGGAACGCTGGTGACAGAGGGTGACGATGTTGAAATGTCCTGCGAGCATCGACAGTTCATTATACCTACTCCATAGTCGTTCCGCCGTAGTCGTTCTTCCTGTTGCTGCACCGTCATTGTAATTTAAATGGCACCTATCGGGGACTTTTGTTCGTGTACCAAGCTCGCGAAAGCTTGGTAAAAGCTGATAAGGGGACGGTGCCTTCTCCCATTCCTTTCGTTTTTTTTTTTGACGGTGTGTTTGCGTGGAGGTGAGATCGATTACTAGGCCCTTCTTCGTCCGAGGTATCCATAAGTGCTTGCTAATTCGCCATCGGCGAAGTTAATCGCGAAGGTATTGGCGTTAAAGGGAGATTAATCGTTTATCTTTCGTTTTGTTATAGAATCATGCACAAGGATTTATCGAGAATGGCTTATCTTGAAATAATCATATTTTTATGTAAGTACGGCGGTATTATTTAAGGAGTCATTCCGGTTAGACGGTTTCAAGAAAAAACGATTTTTCTTTTTTAAAACATTTCTCGAAAGTACATATCCTCTGGAATGTACCGCTAACTTTTCATGGAAAAATCCCGATTATTTTAGCTTCTACAGAGGCAATTTGTAGGAAGCGCAGAGAACTTTGAACGCGTTTCTCTCGAAACGTTATTTGTCCACGACTACGACCAGGCATTTTCAGTCAGTCCAACCTACTTTTAATAAAATAGAAAATAGCAAAAGAAAAAAGGCGATGAACATTTTTTCTCGCGTTCTGCTCGCCATTTTGGTAATTTTAAAGATCGGGCACTAATTATAGTCGCAGAGATAGCGACAGTCATATCGATCAAGAATTTGTTGGATTTTTGGATTCAGATAACCTAACAGCTGAAATCGCTTTCGCAAACGGGACATGAATTTTTAAACCTGTCATCGATACCGCTTTCAAAAGAATTTGAAAAGCGATAATTTTATTACTTTTATATTTTTCATTCGCTATAGAAATGTAGTTTAATAAATAGAAAAAAGTTTCATTCCGTTAGTATAATTATTTTCGTCGCGATAAATTCTCGATAATCGCCGAATTTATCGGCGCGCTGAACGGAATGACTCCTCGAATCGTTGAAAGAAGTTTAATTTTATCCTACGAATCTACGCGAACGTTATCGTCCGTAGAATTTCGGTGTTGACGTGTCATTCATTTTTGCAGGTTCAGCAGTTAGTTTGATGCCCAGCTACTGCAAGGCAGAGGTGATTATTATGTCTACTCATTTACGCCGCCGTCTGAAGAGCGTCACGTAAACGTTTCCTGCTAGAATATAACGAAGCGAGATGAACGAACGTGTTGCACGGCTCCGCAGTGGATGTTGGACTTTGTCATGAATGGTTTTTTCCCTTTCCAGTCAGAGAATAGCAACAAAAGGACGAGCCTGCCGGGGTTGTTATCGGGGCTGGATCTATCGGGCGCAGATCCATCGGCAGAAGAGAACGCGGAATCCTTGAGAAGAATCGCAAAAAGATCGGCACCGGAGAAGAATGGCGAGTACCAAGTTTATCAAGGTCCCAATGCTGACTTACTAACGCCGTCAACTAACCATTAACCCCTTCTATTATATTCTCTAAAATACTTTCTTCGCCTTTCCTTTTCCCAGTCTTCTTCGGCAACGCGGATCTTCTCAAGGAATGGCTCAAAGGAGCGGGTATTATCATTAATACTGTACAAGTACTGCATCGACCACTTTCTCTTCCAGCTTCTTACCGCGCGTAGAGCAAAGCGCGTGCATCTAGTTAGTATTCTTTTGAAACCGATCGACGCGACAACCGATCCCAACGCTCGCTAGGTAATCGATAGCGATCGATGGGAAAAAGGAGAACGTTGAAGAAAACGAACAGACGAATCTGTATTGCCTCCTCTTTCTTCGTCTAGTTTAATGTTTCAGAAGAATACCGTTTTATGCGCATTACGTACAAATACGCGACAAGTGGCGTAAAGTGAACTTCCACTCGAGAAGGTTCCGTTTGCATGCGCACAACGAGCTTGCATGGAAATTAAGGCATTCCTCGGGGCTTATTTTTCAAACTTCGCTGCCGCTGTGAGACCTTAGGAGATACGTAGGAAGAAGGAGCTCCGCTGAGGAGAAGCCCAGGCACCGGGCGATTTTCGAGAGGAGATGATCTAGTTTAAAGGAATGTTTCTTTTTTGTTAGGCGTGACAGGACAGCCTGGAGTAGACTTCCCGGCTCTAACAACGATTCCGGCCACGTCGTTCAGTTGCCGCGGCTTGAAAGGCGGTTACTACGCGGACCTGGAGACAAATTGTCAAGTAAGTAATAAACGGGCCCTGATACTCCTTGCTCGGCCGTAATTGCCGCCGCCGGGTACAAGATTCATAGTCGTATATGCAATCAGGGGAAGGTTGAAGAGTAGTAGTCTGCGCGGAGGCACGAGCATTTTAAATTAAAACGCTCGGGATTGTACGTGGCCGCGGGAAACGGAAGGACGAGAACCGCCCTGCGATCTTGACATTATCGTTTTGCAGGTATTCCACATCTGCGACAACGGCAGGAAGATATCCTTCCTCTGCCCGAACGGCACCATCTTCCAGCAATCGCAGCTGATTTGCGATTGGTGGTTCAAGGTGGACTGCAGCAAATCCACGGAACTGTACGAGCAGAGTAGCGAGCAGCTGATCGAGGAGGAACGGAGGCGAGCGGAGTCGAGGAGATCGAGATTGGACTATCATCAGCAGTCGGTGGAGGCGGGAGGGCAGCAGGACTACTACGACGTTCAGAATCTCAGCTACGACGGCAAGCAGAACGGGCGAGTGAAGACGTACGAGGAGCCGCCGTTAGAGAATCAGGTGCAGCCCAACCAGGATCGAATAAAGACCTCTCGTTACTTCGACTCCGGCAGCAATTTCAGCCAGGAGTCGAACGGACAAAGAGACGGCAGCCAATTCTACGGGAATGGCTTCCAAACCAGCCAGGCACCGAATACGAAGCAGCAGTTCAATCAGTTCACGAGGAACACAGACGAAGGGAGCGCGAACAAGTACCCGACCACCCAGGATTACTACAGCACCCCGAAGAAGGCGCAGAATTATCACGCCACCAACCGGAACGCGAATAGCCAGCGGGACGAGAA
Organism: Andrena dorsata; assembly: GCA_929108735.1. Classification (NCBI taxonomy): domain Eukaryota; kingdom Metazoa; phylum Arthropoda; class Insecta; order Hymenoptera; family Andrenidae; genus Andrena; species Andrena dorsata. The sequence continues at coordinate 74,193,192 of OV815488.1, read as the reverse complement.
GGGAGCGCGGAAGAGATTGAAGTTTAAAAGCACCCCGAGGAACAGTTCGACGGCCACCGTTGCGCAAAGGGTCACCCCATCTTATATGGAGTCTACGACGTTCAGGGCCGGTAACACGAGCCCGATAAAGGAGTCCCAGCAGTTCGCCGAGAGCGCGGCGTTTGTCAGCAATCGTGGGAATAGGTTCAACGAGAACACCGGCAATTCGCATCAGTATTACTATCAGCTGTACCAGAATCGCGACGCCACCACTAGAAGCCCCGACTACGAGCAAACAGGCGCCACCGTTTCTAGAGGCGACGACTATTCCACCCAGAGGAACGATTACTCCTCGTTTACGAGCACCACGTACACCCCGTTCGAATCGACCACGATAACGCCTCCTTGTAACGACGACGTTACCGCGGAGAGTACCGCCGCGACGTATCCTCCGACGACTCCTGATGTTCCATCCACGGACCCTGACGTGCCGCCGACTAGCAGTTACGATTACAGGGGGAACGGCAGGAGTGTCGCGGGGATTCGAAACACTTTCCCTACGACGAGTTATTACAGCAGCTTCGATAATAATGGAAATACGAATAGAGGGGCTGTTGGAAATTCCGGGACGGAAGCGCCCCCGACCACTCGCCCCTACGCAACCACGGAGGGTTATCGCGAGAATAGCGTCGCACCGAATTCCGTTCATCGGAAGTACAGCGCGAGCCAGGTCACTCCTCTGCCTACTTCGTCCGTTCGTGGCAGTAGCTTCGCCCGAGGCGCAGACAGCCCGACAACGAGGAGCACGTTCGACAGCGAATACAACAGAGCCACGAGCAAGAGTCCCTCCACAGTTACCCCGGGGTATCGACAGACCTTGGTCAGCACCACCACGGAGAAGCCATTTAAAACTACCCCTGCTTACCAGCAGAACGTCGTGACCGAGAAAGATTTGAGCCCGTACGACAGAAGCTTCACGTACAAGCAGGGCAAGGTGATGTCCACCCTCGGGCCTTACATACCGTTCACCAAGAATTACGCCTACACTACGACCACCAGCTCAACATCCAAGCCCACCCCGTACAGCCCCACCGTGCCCACGTTCACGTCGGCTAGGACCTTGATACCGAAATTGAGGCAGTCCTCGCCGACCACGCCGAGCAAACTGAAACCGAGCTCGGCACGATTCTCATCGAAGAATTTAGAGAACAATGCCACCAGTCTGCCGGAGAGGCCAGCCAATGTCTCCAGCGCCCCAGCCCCCTCGACTCTGCACTCCCTGGCTCTGTACTTCTCCACGGCCACGGAGAACTTCGACTCCAACGAGACCACCGACTCCTCGGCCAGCGTAGAGTCCGAGGAGGGCACGGTGAAGTCGATCGCCCCCGGGAACAGCAACGCGACAGCGCAAGTACCGTCCGGCCTTCTGACCCAGCACACCATAAACTCGTACGTCGAGCTGTTCAGGCTGAACGACGCTGCCGAGAGCAATAACGTGACGACGGAGGATCGTTTAGACAGCAGCAGCGTCTACGGCGAGGATTACAACGAGGACCTGGAGCTGCAGCAGAGCGGAGGCTCGTTGGACGATCTTCGAAAGTCGAACAGCAGCCGACTGCGAGAGCTGGCCCAGGTCTTCACGCACGCGTTGTCCGCGTACCTTCTCGATCCAGATACGTTCAAGAGGGTGCTGACGGAGATCAGGCCTACCGAGCCAGCGAGGACCACCGCGGAGCCCGAAGAATGGGGGACTACCACCGCGTATTCGACCGCGGACGAGGATTACACTTCCCCGATCAGAGAGCAGGACGAGGTGCTGGATTTCTCCGACGACGGCAACGACCTCAGGCAAAAGTTGACCACCGTGTACCCTACTACCTTTCAGCCACCCACTACGCTCCGCGATGTTTACGAGACTTTCAACACGCTACCGAGTAATTACTACACCACTCCCGGAGCCTCCACTCGCGAGGCTTACCACACGAGTCCGAATTCCGTGACCAATTCTTATTTCGATACTTCGGCGCCTCTGACAGGCAACGCGTTCGCCGCGGAGCACGGCAGCACCCCGTACACCGGCGACTCGAGTGTGTTTTACAATCAGAACAACGAGATAGGCAAAGACAAGGTTGGATCGCCGGTGACCGACAATTACGTGCCGACCGGCGAGCCTGGCGGCCAGAATCGAGTGGGCGGCTTCCAAAATAACAGCGTCACGATCGTCACCGAGCCTTACAGAGGCGACAAGCTGTTCGTTACAACGCCTTTAAGCGACAACTACGTGGCCTCGCCGACGCCCTCTCCGCCCTCGTTGCTGCTGCACATGGTCACTTACAGCTGGAACAAGAAGCCCACGAGCAGGAAGCCAGAGCAGCAGCTAACTCCCCCGTTATTCGAGAGCTACTTGGAGACGATACGAAGGGAGAACGAGAGGATATCGGAGTCTCTGAATCCCGTGAGCTATCCCAGCACCCCTATGTCCGTTCAGAGTGTACGCTCCACGACTTTCGGCCCCTCTAAGAGCTACGAGACCGCCAGCACTCAGCCGCACAGAGCCCACCGCCACAAGGCATCGCTGTTCGAGGCGAAAGCCAACGTGGCTTCTCCCCCCACGCCGCGAACTAGTTACATGAAATTCAGGAGCGGGTACAATCGCGTGGACGAGCACAATATCCAGTCGACCGAGGATTCGCCGACAGGAACGCCCAAGGCGCTGGACTTCGGTACAACGAATATCGCGGACACCACGCCGTGCTCTCACACCGAATCCAGCGACTCGTTCGAGAGCGTAGGTGACAAGGAGGACCCGAAGACGCTGAGCAACGATCACTGGACGTCGTCGCCCGCCGTCACGCACCTTTGGGAGACCTCCGTGTTCGTCGATCCTCAGCGCATCAATCACGGTTTGGAATCGGATCCAAGCTCGACAATCCCGATAGATCTGGACAGCGTAACCGGCAGCCACGAAAGTTTCGACTACGCGAGCACGCCGTCCCTGCACGAGGACTCGTCCGGCAGCTCGGAAGACTTGTCCATCAACGAATCGGACCTACCTTTCCCACAGAACAACAGGCTGTCGAGGGACAAAGACTCGCCCACGACCTTCTCCTTGCTACCGGCTTCCCTATCCATCGAGAACACCGTCACACCGAAACCGCTGATCACCACGCGCTCCAGCATCACCACCACCATAACGTCCTCCGTCACGTCTACCCTGCCTCGAGATAGCGCAATGCCACCGTACCCAGTCGAATCCACCTCGAACGGGACGGAGAACGAGATCGCGGAGAAGCTGTTCGGCAAGTTAAACGCCACGAGCAGCAACACCTTGATGAGGGTGATGAAGCAGGCGGACAGCAACGAGACTGTGAGGCAGCTGGTTCTGTTGCTGGTCAGACACTGCAGCGACCCGGTGAACAAAACGCTGGAGCGGGAGAAGGAGGAGCTGTTGAACGCGCTTCTTAAACTACCCGTGAACGAATTCTCGTCGGAGGAGTCGAGAGGCGTCGTGGCTGGTATCAATCAGCTGGCCGTGCCCGCTCTACGGTCCTCCGTTTACGCGAGAACAGCGTCCACCACCCCGATGACTACCACCGAGCCGCCGGTCACCACGTACAGGAGCAGGAAGACCCGGAGGTTTCGAACCACCACGGAGAACTCCGCGAACATGGTGAAGAGATCGGAGAAACCGGTGACGCCGGACGGGAGGAACTCTTTGCAGGAGGACGAGAGCTCTTCGTCGGACGGCCGGGCGTTGGAGCTCCTCAGATCGCTGTACACGATAGCCACGAAATGGGGCTGAGGCGTTTCTATCGAAGGGCACCAATAAAGGGGGACGTTTCGCGTCGACGGGCTTGAGAGATGCAAGCCCGTTCCCGAAACGCGCCCTCTGACTGGACGACTCGGATGATTCGATTAATCCATCAACCGTCTCGCGTCTCCTTCGGCACTTTGCTATCTCGATACGACCGGCTGGCGTGAATCTTGGAATCTTACGGGGATGTTCAGGGACGCGAAGCTGGGTGGTCGCTCTTACAGGTGTTGGGAATACACGTAGCTCTCTATCGGCGAGGAATCCCATTTGTTTCTCCCTCTCTCAATTTCTACGCACGCAACCCTTGAATATTACAGTAGAGCGTACGGAGGCAAGGCGCCAGAGAACTGACTGCCGATTAATTTCATTCGACCGGCGGCGGGAATGTCGCGCGGCGAGCAATGAAATTTCTTGGAACTCGTTCGTTAGGTTGCACGCGCCTATGCATGCCTCCAATCGCACCTGATTCTTGACAGTATTATGTATTACAGTACGCGCATCGTGTTACAACCGTTTGTCCCGCGTCCTTCGTTGGGCGCGGGAGGATTCCAACGCGCAGGATCAACGGCCCGCCTCGGGCGCGGAATTGGAGATCGCGCGGACGCTCGCGTCGAGCGTGCCTTAATTTTATCACTTAAAAGCGTAACTTAGAATTACTTGAAACTGCTATAAACGTTGGTGTTGGGTGTTGGTGTGTTCCTTTAAGTTCGGGCGTTTTAAAAGTAAGGAGTTTCAGATCCAAGGCTCTCGTAGCGCTTTTCTTTTTTTTCTTTTCCCTTCAAGATTCTTTATTTCGCTATTATGTTCAGAGCGCGTTCGAGATCTTCGTGTGCGAAGCAATAATTGTTAGACCTTCCGGTCCTTATTTATTCCTTGCAGTATTTCATTGATCGCACGGTAATCTCGCTTCGGGAGATGATATTCGGAACGATGCTTAAATTACGGATGGCCGTCCAGCGCGCAAGTCGGAGGCGGCAGATAATCATCGACTTTATGTAAAATACATTTGTACAGAATGTGAATAAATAAAAGCGGGTTTTGTTAATGTTTACACTGTCCGCTCGTTGGTTTACGACGGGGCGCGAGCGAGCCACAAGGATTCGATACGCGTGCGAAAAGCTGAACCGGCATAATATCTCGCGAATATATTCTGCAGGTATGCGACGCGGTGACGTTTATTCGTCAGTGTCGGCGAACCACACGGTAAAATTCGCAAAGATTTCCTTCGAGAGCTCGTCCGCTTCATCCCCGTCGATGGTTTGCCCTACGCGCTTTTCGTTCCTGTTCGTGGTTGGCCACACGTGCTCCTCGATCCAGTCCAAGAAAGGGTACACCGCGGTGTAAACGCCCGGAACGACGCTGCCGCAGAAGTCCCCGAAAGCCGTGACACCGACCACGCTGTCACCGGATTCGGTTAACATCAGTAGCGGCCCTCCGCTGTCACCGCTGCAAGCATCCGACATTCTAGTCTTGTTGGAATCCCTTGTGCAGATCAAACTGCTGTCGATACCACGGGGTAACTTCGCTTTGAATTGGCTGAACGATGCAGTGCATTCGTCGTTGTTCACCACACTGTAATTTATGGAACATGATTGATTCGCGGTAGTATTAATCTCGCGCGTTCAGAAAGGATACTACGAAAGGGCACCTCGAAGAACGTGGCGTTATAAACACGATGGATTGGAATTCGTGGAACGAAGGTCGGGGAGGGGGGGGGGGGGGGAGGCAAGATTCTTTACGCAGCAATGAACGAAAAATGCGGAACAAGTTTTTGAGAAAACCGGTTACGAAGATGCGTCGGGTAGATCGAGCGCGACTTGGTCGCTGACGCGTCTGTCTGTCACTGGGAGGTTCTACTTAAGTGTTTCCGCGGACACGCGTGGAGCCTGACAGACCCGATGTAAACATTTAAATGAATTGTATAAAAGAGGAACGACGACCCGTGGCGTTAAAGAGATATTTCTGCATTGCGTTTCATTGTGTTATAAATATTTTTCTTAATAAAGATTCAGTGCGATGGTTAGGGATCGTCCTTAAATTACGTAAGGCTTTTTTGGGGGAACTGGCGGTCAGGTCGCGCGTTACGTAATATTTTCGAGCCCAATTTTCAGTGTAAATCTTTCAAAGAATTTTAATAACCGAATACAATTACGTAAGCAAGGAGGTGTGGAATATAAAATCTTAGGAATTCTTCGTAACTTGAGGAAGCAGGGGGTAAGAAAGCGCTCAAACTACCCTTACGTAATTGCAGTGAGAAAATATGTTTTTCCTCGAAATGTCCATGGATTCCTAGATTTGGAGATACGGGCCTGCGAGATCCAACGCGTCGCAATGGTGTGATTTTAATTCGCGCGTAGACTGTGTATGTGTGTGTGGGGTTAATAATTGTAAACTGTACGTATACAGTACCCGAGATTCGGTGTCCTCATCAGCTTGTCAGATGTCCTAAAGCTGTCGTCGGTAACGCCCCACCCGATCACTACCAAAGATGTTTTCGGTGTTATATCGATGGTAGCTAAAGATTTGGTTTGAAGGCAGATAGGCTTAACCGTGGGCGAGATCTGTACCTTGGACTTCAGTTTCAGAATGGCCACATCGTTGTACTTTATACTGCTCCTATATTCCGGGTGGGAAATTATGTCGCTTATCGGGATTCGTTGGGTGCTCTCGTTGCTCTTTAGGTTTACGTTTCCCAAGCGTACCTGCAAAACAAGGCGTAGAGTTTGCACATTTCTCCGAACAACTTCTCACTCAACCTCTGTTAAGAGTGTCTTTACACTGTGTTAGGAACGAAGCGGAAGCATTTTCGTGGCACGTACGAAAATTTTGCTCCCGCGTCGATGATTTTCAAGCGCTATCATCAATATCTGTATACTAATCTAAAATAATTATTATACGGTTAGATGCACCTACGAAAATATTTTTGGGCCAGCTTTTACTATACGACAATGTGAATTGTCAACTGTCAAGTTACGGGCAAAATATTATTCGTCACGCGTCGAATCAAATTGCCCCGAGTTAATTTTATTCGTAAAATGAACAAAGTAACTATATTCGTAAAATAATCTAAAGCTGAAGTAACTTTTACTCGATCCGTTATTTAAATAATCTTTTGTTTAGATAATGCTCAAATCTGGTTAATTCTAATGAAAATCTATCTCAATTTTTCAATTCGTCTCGATAAAATTCAGCAACGATTAATTTTTTACTAATTTTTCCCCTCTTAAAAACTTCCCGGCAATTCGAGAAATATTGTTTATAAATTTTGGGCCCGCGCGGATAAAATGGTTCGCCTCCCCCGAGCTAGTATCGTGCTGACCATGAGCAGTGCTTACCTCGACAGGGACAAACTTGTTTATGTTAATCACGCAGTGCGCAGCGGTTAACACGTGTTCGTCGGATATCAAGCTACCTCCACAATTGTATTCGATAGTTGACGTATTCACGCCGGTCTTCTTGTCGTATCCTAAAGCCACCATGTATGGAAACTCGCCATCCTGCGCTCGGAATCCGCCGTATATATGAAACGTCAGGTCGCTCTGTATCCTGCCGTTTATTGTTATCGCGTTATCATACCGCTGGCAAGCTGAACGGCGAAAAAAAAACGGAAAGAACAGGGGGTATAATTTCAGTTGACCGAGATCGAGGCGCTATTAAACGCTTGCGAGAGGGAGAAGCTCGAAAGGGTATGTATCTTTTATTAAACGCATACCTCCCATTGTAAGTATAAATCTACCGCGAAAGGAAGGTCGGCTATTGAAATTTCAAATGGCACGCGTATCTCGAATGATTTACGCGCTTTCGGTGTTCCGATATATAGGTAGAGGAAGCGCAGTATATTTGGAATACCAGTTTGTTTAAGACGAATAAAAAATTACGACAGAGGATGGGAACAAATTAAACTACGTAATATCATAGGGAAACTAATAAACTTTCATATTTCTTAGTGTCAGTAAAAATAAAAAACAAAAAGTAACTGAAACTTTGGTTTGAATGAAAAGTGACAAGAAGTATCGATTTCGTTAACGTGCAGGTAATTTGGAATACCGGTATTCCAATTTACCTTCACTTTATAAACTTAAACAAAACATGTAGATAATAAAATTAGTTTATTTTATGACGTAATCAAGCTAAGAAATCATAATTAACCCTCGTACAGCGAATGCAGGGTCATTTTGACCCAACTCTGACAAAGTCTATCACGATGTTATATTTGTGTTGGCAATGGCAAAATATAGTATATGATGCCTAAATTGCAGGAGCATTATTTGTAAAAATCATACAGGAGATACACCTATTTTATGTACCAAATGTACATAAATAATTTTTTTTATGTATTTCCTTATTAATAAAGTTTAGTTAATGTCGGAAAGTTTAATTACTTAATTCATTCTATATTCAATTTTTTCGCGAAACTGGTGTACCATAGAAATGTTGCTATGGGTCAAAATGACCCTGCATTCGTCTCACGCGACCATATCTACCATTCGTCTTCCGAGGGTTAAGGAACAATTTTATGTAAATATAAATTAAAAATCTTGAAATTTACTTGCAGTAATCACAGATATAATTTGCTGTGTCATACCCAGCGCATTCACAGTGTACTCACATTTCGCATAAGAAACACTGTACCCACTTTTCTCCTCTTTTGTCTCCGCTGTAATTTTTATTGCAGAAGAGGCACACAACGTTCTTCTCAGCACGTTTCCGTTTAGCGTCAAATATTTACACAAATGCTAAAAAAGGTTGTATTGGTAACAGACGAAACTGGCGCGGTGGTAGCCATTACGCGTGAAACAAAAGCATCGGTAGGCTTCGGAATATTCCAAATTATCTTCACCTTCCGTACCTATTCCGAATTAGCAACATGGCATTGAAACCTAAAATTTCATGTCACACTTTGTATTCCCGAAATTATCGCAAAACTGGCACGGAACCATAGAAGGAACATGCAAATGAGTCGATTAAGGGGGGAGACCACTGTGACGGTCCGAAATGTAAGGGTGTTTTCGGGAATTTATTTCAATCAAATAACGCATGTAAATCAATTTATTGCTCAGTATAGTTAATAGTGTACATATCGAAGGGTGAGAAATTTTTTTCAATCAAATTCGTAAATGCGTTTTCTGTAAATTCTGCGTCAAAATTTGCGCTGCGGCAAAAACATGCTAGTCACGTCGACAGTGCCCAGGCCATATGGTTAATCCGATTTTAAAAAAACAACTAATATTTAGAAACTAGAAGCTTGCCTCTATTACGTGACGATAAAAAAAGTCAAATTTGTAAAAAATTACGAAATGGCGGTCCACTGAAAAAAACTCATATTTCCGGGGTATAAAATTGGGGAAATGTTAATAAAAAAAATAGAAGCAGGTCGAAAATTGAAAAAAAACTGATCGTCACGTAATAGCGACGGGTTTTCCGTACAATAAATGTCCTTGGTCATGTTAATTGGACGTATAGTTTTCTCTGTAGACTGTCAACGCGGTTGAAAATTGTCATTCTGAGGAAAACGCGTTCAATGTTCCGCGCGGCTCAGTCGCGCGTTTGACACCACTTCACGAAAGATATCATATCTCCATCAATTTTAAGAATTTCTTCATAAAATTTGGAAACAGCATTCTTGAAACCTACGTCTTTCGGAAAATGTAAAAAAGAAAAAATCGATTTTTCAGATTTCCGACAGTGGTCTCCCCCCTTAAGTGTTTAACACTAAAGTCTTGACACATTTTAACCATGATTGGAACGATTGAATACGCGCTGTAAAAGGTTTGCAGATTGACGTTTGCTTCCTCTGCAGATTAAGTTGGAAATGTAAAAATTGCGGTTCATCCACAAATGTCATTAGTGAACAGGTCATTAGCCCCTATAATCTACGTTGTTACAAATTAAATAGCGTTAGTAGTTTATTAGACACTTCGGTATTCCAAATATGCTGCACTTCCTCTACGTGTTGTCGGAAAATTTCGCTGCAATTTCTTTCTCTATATTTCGCGATCAGATAGAAATGAGAATTTTCAAGTTTCATTCTTTCGCCCTAAACAAGATCGGTGAAATATACTCGCGCCTAAACGTGAATTCTGTATTTTTCCAGTTAGAAATTCAGTGGACGCCTCGCAAGGTCCGCAGAAGTCTGAAATCGAACGCCACGTAATCGGAGATAAAAACATTCCCGATACATCCTGGTGTAATCGACAATCGCCAGTTACTAATAACGACACTGGCGTGTCCAATGCGATGTACATATCGCGCGTGTTTTTCTACAGAAACCGCGTATGAGTAGTGACTCATACGCGGGCGTAACTTTCTGTATATACACAACGATCCACGTAATTATGTCATACGGATGACTGTAAACTTTCACGATATTACCGTACATTGAACGAGGAAACTTTACGTTAAGATCCTCGATGGTCGACTGGATGCCCACCCGCTTACGTCACGTTTCCTATCGCGAATAGAACGTTTCGGAATATACAGAGACGTACCGATTTCGGCTGGTCGAAGGCCGACCTTTTCCGTCACGTTGACAGGACAACAGACGATCTCTGTGAAATTATCGAATCCGCATCTTCCCCCGGAGTCCGAGTTTCTAGTCCTAGCCTGCACCTCCTTCAACCTGGGAGGGCACTCCGGTAGCTTCTTGCAGATACCTTGTTTGCCATTCTCCAGAGTGCATTGATCTCCTTCTACGCAACCGAAAATAAACACGGAGGTCTTATTACACGCTAGCTCGTCACGCTACTACACTGTTATCACACCGGGAAACGCGTGGAAACGAATCTATTTAACTCTGACTAATTCAGCTCCGATATGCCATGCAAATCGCTTAACAAACTTTCAAACGTATGTAGAAAATCCGCCTGGCTCTGCGTGTAAAGAACGCGAAATCGTCGAAACGGACGTCACGAAGCTCGCGTAGACACCGTTGACGCACATTTCTTTCTTATTTCTCGCGTACGCGGAATACCGAAACAACGGGGAATAACTTCCTCGTTTAGCATTCGGGCGCGCTCGCGGTGGATGAAAAATAGTTCGGTCGATCATGATCCTCCTCGCGGAAAGCGGATTCTCCGAAAGGAAGGACCGAGACATCGCCAACGATGGACACGTACACACACTGCTCAGCGACGTAGACGGCGTAACAACTTTGTTTTCGCTACTCAGGGACCGCGAAAACGATCCTGTATTTACCGTCGAGCTCGTCGTCGATCCCGATCGTGAACTCCATGGAACCGATGATTAGGTGGCAGAGGATGGTTAGCAGAAGATTAGCGCGCATCTCGGGGGGGAATGTGCGGCGGCGACGCGACGAGGAACGCGGGACACGGTGCCGATAGAGCAACCCGCGTAGCGTGCTGCCCAGGACTAAACTGATGCCGTGCAAGCCGAAGTGACGCGATGAATCAGAGCGAAGGGAAAGACTCGTAGGAAGATTCGCACGCGTCAGCTCCGATCTCCCTGTTAAAAGGGGCCTTATTGCGAGAGGAGGTAGGTGATGCTGCTCAACGATACAGGCGCACAGTGGGACGAAACGTAGATAGGGTAATTCCGGGAGACGCGGCCTGGAGAGTTGGTCGAAACAGTTGATTTCTAGAGAATTAATTGTTCTGAACCTTAACACATTTTTACATATACACAGATGTAGAGTCTGAATATAGCAATTCGACCAACTCTCCAGCCCGGCCGCGTCTCCCGGAATTACCCTAGCTCTGGACATGGCCGTACCTTTGTTAAAAACCATCCGGCAAAAGGCAAATGATCATTCTTTCCGACAGTGAACATAAAAATTGCAAAAAATATTGTTTGCAGTCTCTAAGCATTTGACAAACATCAACAAATTTTTGCAGTTTGGCACACTCTTCTTTGAGGGCGGATTTTACTCCCTGGGCACCCATTTCGATAAATGTGATTCAACGAGTAAAAAAGTAGAAAGTTCAAACTTTAAAATGGTTTTTGCTTCATCAACTTTGGACGAATTTTAGCAAAGTTATGGGACTTTGAAAATTTAGCAAATTTTAAAATAGTTTTGTCTGGTTTTCGGTGCAAGTATAAAGGGCTTCAGGAGATGAATTATTATTTTCTGCAAAAATGAATATGAGAAGGGAAGGTAAAACAGACAGTGGGACGAAATGTATAAATTGCTGGACATTCAAACTTTTTGAATATGACCTATCATATCTTTATCAACATTAGCATAAATATTACACATATAAACTATTTTATTCTTATCATTTTTTTTTTAAATGCTTCGCAAAATAAACAGATAACGCATATATGAAGATATTTTCCACAATCCCTCAATTTCATCCGATCCTCTGATGTCAAATATTAGATCACACATTGCAGACAAAAGATAAATTAGTTAATGGTCCCCGAAGTATTTTTGTTATTAAATAAAGAAGACAATGAAGAATTAATTTAGAAGAATTAAAGGACATGCAGAACACACCAGAATGTAATGTAGACACGGACAGTCAAACCGGCAAGCCTTAAAAAGGATCTACGTAGAAGCAGTATTCATATGAAACTGTTGTTTTGTTGTCTGAATTTATGCATAGTATTTTATATAAACATTACGTTTGATCATAATTTCGACTGCCTAAATCTATTACTAAAACATATATTTATTTTTAAGAAAATAAGAAAGCGTTGCGATGCTTCGCCGTTTATTTATTAAACGGTTTAACTAACTTTAATAATAATAACCTAATTTTATGAATTATCGTTCGCTATATCATATTTATATTCATTTCCATAAAGACATCATAAAGACATAATCAATCGGGTACAAGAAAAGGCATGTCTAGATACATATTACCTCGTTTCGTCCCACATGCGTACACAATTTAATTAATTCTGCAAAAGGGCGCAAGTTGGCGCAACTGGAAATTGGAGTTTCTAAAACTAGAATGTTTAGTGATTATATATGGGTATTTTTTATATTCTGGACAAATTTGGACATTTTTCTAAATCGACAAAATAAATTTTTTTTTTGAGAGGTTGAATAACATAAATAAAATCATTAAATTTTGTTTTTATACTACATAAATAACTTCTTAACAATCAACCCTAAGGTGTAGTATGATGGTAGAAATTTTTTTCATTATTCTAATACTAATTATTTACATTCACATACTCAAGGATAATGCTCATATAATTGTATGAATGAAAATAGGTACTCCATATTTTCGTCCATGTCCGAGAATTTGCTCGCGTCGTCCCACTGTGAGGCGTCTATGTACGTGTCGTTCCTTTCCTTGTGCTCCAAACCGGATCCGAACAGCCAGCCGGTTGCATCTCCATTCTATAAATCTCGCGTCGATCGAGCAGATTCTACGGCAAAAATCATCGTGGCTCGCGGAGCGCTAAGCAACAGCACCTGACCCACCTTTTTTAGATACACCAGTCCGTTCGACGTATCATCGCCACTACAATCGACATTTATGCGCGGCATCGGGTTTGGGGTGACACCGTCGGTGGCCAGCAATCGACGTTAATTCGACGCTGGCCGTTGTCGTACTTTTAATTAGAATAATTGACGCGCGGGCTAACGTTAGATCGTCGACAATTGGTCCCGACTTGGACAGGATTCTTGCGCGATGTTAAGTTAGGGAAAATCACGAGAGTCTTATAATAGATCTTGACGCAAGCGCCGGGTGAATATCGAAGACGTTGATAGAATATCGAAGAAGCAATCAACTCTGACAATGTTGTAAGGTAGTAAGTGTCTGTCAAAGGAGTATAAGACGCGTGACAAAGACGCAAAGATTTCAGTGGAAACTGTTTGAAAAGTCAGTGATCAATGACGGAGGCGTAATGGGTGCTTTCGTTCTCGGTTTAAAAACATCTCGGCGTTTTGACTCGTTGCGCAAGATCGTTTTAAGAGGTTCATCTTAGACCTTCGAAAGATCTGCTGAGAATGACGAGGACCCAGTGCCGCGGCATAGAATGATGAATATATGAAACGCAAAACTGTCGCGAGGAATGGGAAGTCGGGTCATCGCGAGTGACAAGTATTTGTTATTCTGGTAACAAAAGCCATGCACGTGCGTGTTTTCACCCCGAACCTCTTCCCTACCATCGGTTATCTTCCATCGCGAGCAAAACCCACAGCCAGAGAGCAGATGGATTCCTCGATTCGATCGGTCGATGGCGCTCGGAAGTAGTTTTCCAGGGAGCTGCGCGTTTACCTTTCTGCCTACTCCAATCGCCCCTAACTTAATTTCTCGGTAGTCCGGTCGCGGTCAGTTTAAATCGATAAGGCAGCCGTTACCGTGATTGTCACGGGAAATTCGCTCGCGACACGGCACGGCAACTGGTTCCAGGGTTTCCCACAAAAATAGATCTTCAGGGTTGATGACTGTGCGACATTGGCCCGAATATCTTCTCCAAAGTACACCGGAATAAAAATAACCGTGTCCCTTGCGCATTCCTCGGTAATATCAGAAGCATTCTCGCCTGGAGTCTTCTTTCGATCGTTTGGACACTAACGTACCGCATCAGTGTCTAAAAAAATCGTACCTATCACTTGCCACCTCAATTTCAAATAGTTCCAGTCACGCACAAGGAATCGCTGAAAAAGATCTTAGGTAGCGCGAAAGAGGTTCGGATCACCCTCGACGATCCTTTTTGCTCGCAGAAACGTGGAACAGTCACCGTGACTCCCTGACAACTCGCAGACTGCATTCGTTATGCTTATCCACACACATATATATATATTACCCGCGTACGCGCGTATATCCACCGAACAGATTTTGCCCACAAAAACAGTTCAGGCGGCATCCGAAGAGCGCGAATCGCGAAAAGGAAAAGGAGCAAGGTGGATCGACGGAGGTAGCGCGAAAGGGAGGCAAGCCGGCATAGAGGCGCGCCTGGAACAAGCGAGAAAGAGAGAGAAGGAGAGAGCTGTTTTATAAGCGTTCGCGTTCAGTCTGCCTGCGGCGTTCGTGCTGGCCGTATTCCGGTTGCCTCTTCGAGCTTTTGTTCTTCCTTCTTATTCCAGTTTCTCTATGCCGTTTGCGTCAGTCGGCGAATGCGCGAGACAGAGGAATACACCACCACGCTCTGCACTCTCCTTTCAACTAACCCGCAAACGTGTTCCTCGCCCTTCCCATACCCAGTGGCCATCTACGTAAATAGAGCTCGTGCATGGGTAAGAGGAATTTTATTTTCGCGATTAAGGATCTCGTCGATCGCGCGGAGTCGGAAAATTCTACGCGTAAAGACCCGCGTGCCCCTGCAACGGTATTCCGCGAACTCGACAAGTGAAAGTTTCTCTCCGTCCCGTTGCTTGCCGAAGGTAGCAAGGCATCATCTCCGATCGGCGATTTTCACGGACGCATCTGTAGAATCACATTTATTAATAACCCATCGCGCGGAAACAATGGCGCGCTCCTGAGGGAGCATTTCCGCTGGCAGCAGACACGTGGTTCCTCTTGGCGCGTGCGAAATCATAGAAGAAATTTAATATCGTTACGCGTAACAGGATTTCCTCCGCGTCTCAATAACACGGCCGACCGTAAACCTGGAAGATCTGCAGTGACCTATATCGTGGACCGTCGATCAACTTCGAGTAACGCGCTCCGCGATCGAAACTCCATTCGAAATTCGGGGCTCCCCCTTTACAACCCCTCGATTACGACAAAGTAGGTACCTATTCGAAGATTGATACAGGAAGATCCGTAGAAGTTAGATCCGCCGATTTGTCTGCGATATTCTCGCGATCGAACGTTGCTCGGAAATTAGCAGGCGCTAGCGTTCCGAAGCGAACGTTTTTCGCGGATAATAACGCTTTGTGTTTGACATTGTAATTAATTAAGTCATGCCGGTCCGGGAACAACTGTCAGCGTTACGTCTTAATGAATCAACGTGACGTTTAAGAACACATGCGGACGTTTAATGTCCCGCGCACGTTTACTATGTCGCTGGCAAGGACGAGCCAATTTATCGCCTCAATGATATGATCGCCGTGCTAGATTGGGTACGCCGCACAGCTCTAATTAACCGTCCGCGTAATGTATGCGGATTGTTTGTCCCGTCTGGAGGGAAACGCGGCATTAAAATCGAGCCAGGCCCGAGCCGTTAATTAAAACGTTCTGGTTCATTCGAGGCGGGTGCGCTGCACGCGATCGTCGATGCGCTCTCCGTTACGTAATAATCTTTTTAACGCCGCGACCGTGTTTCAACGTTTACGAGGTGTTCCGTGAACTTGCACGGCAAATTGGATTCGTACGGTAACGGTGCCTCGCGATCCTCCGGCTCCGTCGCGTTCTTGCGACGCGGGAGGGGGGGGGGGGGGGAAGGATATCTTACTAAAGCGCGCGCGCGCGCGCCTCTGTTTCTGGAAATGCAAATAGGTGCGGGTTGACGGAGTTATTACAGAGCGACGTATCACGCGTTGCCTTGGCGAGGAATTATTAGCAATTACCACGAGGGAAATCGTCAAATGGACGAGTACGCGAAAGTGCCCCGGAAAGCAGACGCTAAAGCGCTTCGATCGCCCGAAGTAGACCCTGACAAGGGATTGGCGCGTTTGAAAGTGGCCGGCTGCTCGGTGACCGACGACGAGTCTGAATTCCCGAAAGTCCCGAAACGAAAGCTGTCGGTGTTCTGCCGATCGTTCGACGTGATCACGGCGAAGAATCAAGGGGACACGGTGGAGTTCCGGCGCACCTCCAGCAGCCCCTCCGTTCGGATCGAAAACGGGCAGGAGACGGAATCGAAGAGCGACGAGCGGACCAGCCTGTGCAAGAAAGGTTTCGTTAATAGTTACCGTTCGTTGATCGAGAGCGGCAAGTTCCTGAGCGGCTCCCCGGTCGACGATCTCATCGGCAGGTTCTCTCCGAACGACGCTCAAGCTCCCGCGACGAAAGCCGAGCCCTTGCCAGCAGCAACGCTCAAACTGCCCCAGGTTTGGGAGGGCAAGGCCGGCGATGCCCCCGCGACGACAGCCGAGGCTTCGATCGGGGAGCATTTTAAATCGGACAGCAGCGGTAGCGGGGGGTTCAAAGTAAGCGCCGGAGTTGAAGCCTTAACCGGTTAACTGGCACCGCTTTTTTTTTTTTATTAATCGTGCCCAAACTGGCAACATCGAAAAATTAAGTGAATCACAAAATTATTCCATTTGATCATATATGATACAGAATTGGCAGATTTGGTAGAATTGGCCAGATTTGTTTTGATCATATATGATGCATGAACAGAATTGGCCAGACTTTTTTTTTGATCATATACGATACATTGCCAGTTAACCGGTTAAGCGTCTAATCCGGAAGAATTAACTCTTAACGGCCTCGGCGTCGTTCCCTCGGGCAGGGTATTTAAATCCAGGCCTTTATTTTTATAGCAAACCGAGTGCTCGATGCGCGAGCGTAGCGAGGGGACCGTTAAGAGTTAAAAATAATTTTCATTTGAAAATAACGATCGCTGTCTTTGATCAGCGCGCCGATGAACGTGCCGCCGTTGACACGCGGGAAAGCCGCCTGTCGTCGAAGCCGGACAACTTTTCCATCCTGATCAACGACGCGTCGCCAGCCGGTGGAGAGCCGAGGAACGATGGAACGCCTGCGGGAGGCCCGCGGGGAACCCCGCCAGCACCGTCGGGCGCAACCTTCCGCGGCGGTAAACTTGACGGAGCTCCTAAGAACTAAAAATACAATAAATGTATATTGTTGGAAGTCCATCCTTTGGTTCGCAGATCTGGCCAAGATCAAAGATTCTGCATATCCGCGCGCGCTCGCGAGCGCAACGAGCGCTGGTCGCCTTGGAAAATATACATCAGTCGATCTCGGAATGTCGAGTCACGGGGATAGCTCCGTCGGTTCGGATGGCGAGGACGAGCCGAACGAGCGCGTTCACCGCGCGAGCAACGGGAGACCGCCGAGGGTGGACAGTCCCACGCGACCCTCGCCGTTCTATTCCACCGGTGCACTCCCGAAGAAACCGGATTCCGGCGAGCCCCGCGGAACGCAGAAGACCGGGGACCACGCGGAATTCCATTCAACGCGCGAGAAGCGACAAGTTGGTAATCCTTACGGTATTATAATACGTAGGTATATGGAGTTTCCTCAGGGACGAACAGTTTTCCGGAATCGATCCTACGTATCGTGATAACGAAGAAGATTCGTATATACGTATACCCCGATAAAGCTTCGTTTCTTAATCACGGATTACCTCGTATTTCCTCGCTAATCCCACGGACGCCCGTGGGAGGGCAACCGTACAGTCTTGCGTGTAAGGTACTATCACGAGACAAGAATCTCAGCAGCAACTAAATGTAAATGATAGAAACAATCGCGGGAGATGAGATTTTTGAAAGTATATCATGAAACTTGTCTCGCGAGAGTCTGGTGTCATGAAAAAATTAAAATCTGTCCATTAGTGGAAACACATCGTGAAATAATTGTCCGACGAGATTAACGTCTCGCGCGAGCCGCGAGATCTTTGCCCCGTCGTGGATTCGCACCTTAAGATCACAGGGCGAGGAAATTGAATGGAGGCACCTAAACATCTCGCCCCTTCGATTGTCTCGCTCTGCGTAAAATTAATAGGCCGCCTGATGCGCGGGGTTGTAAATCGGTTGCTGTCTACAGGCGCTCGGGAGGTCCGGGCGTTAAAATACACTAAATAGCGCGTAATTGGACAATTAATCGCTGCCAGAGATGTACATGCGGGCTGTTTCTCGTTATTTCGATACGTGGAATCGATCCTGAAGAAATATCGGACGTTTTTATTAATACCCTGAATGTGCACGCGAAATCGTTACCGGCACCACATGGTCGCGCCACGTCTGGCGATCTATTTCGCCCGATAGGAGAAATAATATTTGCTCTGGAAGTCGGGCAAACGTCCGGCAGATATTGCCGGTGAATTTGAAATAAAGCCACGGGCTGCTGAAACCCTCGTCCAGTTGCAATCGCGTAACGCGATATTTATAGGCCCGGATGGCGAAAAGCTGTGGACGTGGGAAAAATAAAACATTCGTTACGATACAGTTAGGACAGTGGCAGGGTATGAGCGGTATTATTCGATGCAGAGGTTCGTCGCTGCGAGGAGGTCCTTATCCGAGGGCGACGGCGAGCGATGCCACCTAACGAGACGTCGTTGCGGGTCCATCAAACCGAAGGAGTCGTCCGATGAACAGGAAGAGAAGACACTTGGTGCCTTCCCCAGCTTCACGGATGTTCACCTGCAGGCTATGGGATTATCCAGCACGGAGGGAACGGACACCCTGCACAGGTACCGGAGAAATTAAGCTGCGCGCAAATGATTCGGGACACGCGGGGGGGGGGGAGGGGGAGGGTCGAGCGTAGCCGTGGTGCACGACGATCGCTTCTTTTCTTTCTGACAGAGAAACTTTGCTGGACACCGAGGTCGAGCGCAAGTACATCGCATTTTCGATCGGGCTTGGCATAGACAGGATCACCTTGCATCGAAGGCTGTCGCTGTCCCGCCGTAATCGAGATCTAGCCGAGCGAAATCTCGCGGGTGAAATTCAACAGATGCACGGAGATATAGAGGCAAGTAACTTCCCCTGCCATTGGTCAGCACTGACACTGTCAGATCGTTAGAACCCTGTATACTAAAACCTAAGGGATGTCATTAATCGCTCCGTTTATTCGAAATACAATCAGCAACTCGCACCCCTGTGCACGGACAGCGAGTCGATAGAGAAAGTGGAAAGGGTCCGTAATCGGTTGGACATGGTGATGCGATGCGCTCGTAAAGTATCCTGCGCGGCTGAAACACTCGGAGCGGTTTGCCAGGAGCAAAGAATCACCAGAGCGATCTTTGTGGCTGATAAGTACCTTCAGACACTGCGCTCCAGGTGCGAGCTTTTGGCCACCGAGATAGCTGAAGCCAAGTAAGAGCCTAATCGCAGAAGAGGATTCCTGATCCTTCTCTCCCGCTTAAACCGACTCGATGAAAATGCAGCACCGTCCATTTTCAGGCGGATCTTACTGGAGAATAACATCGCGATAGACGAGAATTCAGCGGAGCTGAGCGACGACTTGCCTAAAATACGATACAAGAACGGGTTGCCTTTTAATAACCGAGTAATGGCAAGAATATTATATTACCGCAGGCTTTCCACATCGATCGATTTCTTTTTCATTAATGTTGTTCGCAGATGGCTAGGAGAAGAGCAAGCATCGCAACTATTTCGCGACCCCTGATTTCGCAAGATACGGCAAAGGTAATATCTTTCATCGCGTACGTTCCTAAGTAGTTTCTCTATGTTTCGTTTAGTGGAATAAAGACTAAAATGATTGTATTTGCTCCGATTTTAGGAATGTCCCAAACAACGCAATTCGGTGTGCGGTAGAGTCACCCTCAGGAGGCCATCCTTGTGCTCCGAAATACAAAAGTGGGAATACGCGAAACCGAATCGAACGGAGTTTGTAGAATTTAATAGAAATAAGTTCGCGTAATTATCGCAACGGAGGATACAGAAGAGTTTGTTTTATATGTTTCAGCAGCTTCAATAGCGTCGTCGAGTTGCGCGACATATTCGAGCAGACAGAGTCGAGGAGGAACTCGAACGAAGAGAACAATAATTCCCTGAGAGATGATCAAGGGAATAATAACGACAATAACGATACCGTGAGTCCTGACGTTGCCAGTCAAGCGGAAGATGAGGATCGATTAACTAGTACACAGAATTCTTTGTTGGAACTCGACGCGACCAAAGTCGTCGAGAAGCAGTCGACGTTATGGTAACTGGCTGTTGGAATTATAATAGATATAGAAACGAAATGTGTACAAAAGATGGAATGAGTTACCGAACATTCTGTTTCAGTACGCGCACAGCAGGATCTTTGCGAATACTTGAAAATTTCAAGGCATGGCAACAGATGTCGTGGTACGCGTTGATCTTCTTTCTTGGATTTTATACGAAGCACGTTATCTCGTCGACGAACGTGTGCGATAGATCGCCCAAATTCAGCGTAGATTGAGAAATTTCTATCGTAAAGCTTTGAGAACCGACGTTTTTCCGTCACGGTGCCACAGTATTAGAAGCTTGCCCCCCCCCCCCGGGTATAACATAATTCACAAGGGAAAGATAATAAAAGACCTAATTTACAAATATATCGGCGTTTAATTTATTCTTCGTTTTAATATATTATAAACTGTCCACCGTTCTGATACACACGAGCGAATTATTCTTATTATAATAACGCAGGGAGAGGATACTCGAGCGATAAGTTGAGTATATTTGCGGTGATTCTGTTTCAGGTACTACGGTTGAACACAAAGATATCGTATTTTTAAAATATTATCATAATAATAACAATAATAATAATAATAAATTGAGAAATTTGAAGACTAGAAATAATGGCGTATTCGCTCGCTCGATTAACTGTAATATATCTTCAATTATGAAATATAAACCAACGAATGAATGAAAACTTACTAATCGATGGCGACCCCCATATCGACGTCGGGCAAACTAATCGCACACCATTTCCTTTCCCCTGAGTTCGCGAAACGATTTACGATTCTACTCACGTGCCCGATGATCCATTGGGATCATCTCGATACGTTCGATATAATTAAACTTGCCAGCAAACAGCCGACTATGAACACGATTCTAAAGTAAACATCGTGTCGCAAGCGATCACGGATTGCACGATGTCTCTCGCAAACTATATAAATATAAATATATAAATATACATATATTTTGTCTGTAAATTTCCTCAAAGGTGTAATTATTTCAAGGTCGATATTTCATAAAGGAAAAATTGGATATCGTATATTTAATTATCACCCGCAAAATCGCATGTAGCATAACGTAGATCTGCAAGTAGCTGAAATTGGTGGAACGATGGGGAAACGTATGCATACGTGTACCGCGCATACTACGCGCAAATATAATAATCGAAAAGTTGTACGGCCGATGCGTACGACTGGCATTTTGATTCGCTTACCTAGTCCAAGGCCGCGCGAGAAGAAGCTGGTTTCGGCGCCTAGCGGCGAGCAACCCGCCGCCCGTCTCGTCACGCTAAGGTTAAAATTCGGCGAGGACACAACCGCCCCCCGGTAAGGTAAACGTACCTATTATGAAACACCTTCTCAAACATGTCCCCTTTTTGAAACAGCATCACAAATAACGAAATAAGAACTAGTTACGGCATATATAAGCAACTGCAAACATTCTATCGATATTTATAAATTCTTTTCATATACAATAATCTATTACAAAAAAAATGTTTTAAATGTAAGGTGTCTCTAAACTCGCAAAAATTAACTTCTACGTTTGTAAAAACTGCAAACATCCACGCCTAATTCTTTCGAAGATTTTTACGTATTTAAACTATTTTCGAATATGTGCATTAGCATATACAATAGCCTGTAAATCCTACATTTGATTTTTCTACAAGTTTTTTGAATTTTAACATCTTTTAATTGATAAAAATAACTGTTTCATATTGTGTACTTCAATTTTTTTAATGTCCCGATTTATGGAACGGTTCGAAAGCGTGTTCCAAGGCCACGGACCCGTGTCCATATGGTTGTACCAGTTTATGAAACACATGCCTCAGCTTTGTTAATTAGATATTTTCAGTGCCAAACAGAAATATTTCATTATTTCAACTGCCCTAGAGCAAATTAAATTCACGTTCTCATCATAAATACGAGTAAGTATGCGTAATTCAAACTTTTTAATAAATATCAAAAACTTAACCTATAAAACCTATTGTGCTGAATTGAACACAATTTAAGGTAATATTTACTTACATTTAAACGTTTTTCAACAGACAAATCATTTTATAATGTCTGGAAGAGTAAACAAAGTGAAAACTATTGGAAAAAGTAAAAACACGAGACAAGCGGTTAAAAGTGTTTTGCTGAAAAGTGGAACAAAACGTAATGCAGTTTACACAAAAGAAAACCTGCTGGGAAACTTAAACAAAAAAAGGGATACAAGGAAAAATTACGCTCCTGACAAATTACAGCAAGCTGTGGAAGCAGTTGGCAAGGGCATTTCTTTAAGGAAAGCAGCGAATATGTATGGGGTCCCTCTAACATACATACATAGAAGAGTGAAGGTGCCTGAAAAAGTAGAGTCCACATCTGGTCCACCTACTGTTTTAAGTAAAGAAGAAGAAGAAGCAATTGTCCAATAGATTTTATATAGAACAGTGAGGGGCTATCCAGTAACAAAAGCTGCTGAGTTATTGGATAGTGTGCAATTATGTAACAAAATTAGGGAAGAAAACTGCATGCACAGAAGGGAGACCAGGACGTCACTGGTGTGAAGGGTTTTATAAACGCCATCCAAATGTGACTGTCAGGACAGCACAACATTTAAATGTTAATCGCGCTTCTATAACAGAAGAAAATTTAAGAGGCTGGTTTAATGAAATTCAAAGTTATTTGGCGAGCAAGAATCTACTCACTATCCAGCCATGGAGAGTCTTTAATTGCGATGAAACTAATATTCAATTATTACCAAAACCAGAAAAGGTTTTAACACAAAGAGGAGCCCGCTCTGTTTATAAAGTTGTAGATGCCATAGAAAGAGAGAAATTAACAGCATTGTTCATGTATAGTGCAGATGGTACACGAGTTCCTCCAATGATCATGTATAAGTACAAAGAAGGTATACTCAAAAAAAAATTTAGAAAACTGTCCAAGTGGTTGGAGTATTGAAATTTCAGAGAATGATTGGATGACCACCGAGACCTTTTATGAGTATGTTACTAATGTTTTTGCAAGCTTTTATTTAGCTTCACTTGTGAGTTTGTTTGTTAGTTAGTTTGTGAGGATAAAATCTTGTAAGCTAATTTTGACCCACTTCCACATGTCCGATCGACTTGAAATTTAGCACACATACGTAGTTCAGATGACAATACAATATTTTCATGTCTCCAACCTGATTATGGAATGCACTGAATAACTGTTGTATCCTATTCTCGACTCTGTCGGTAAGGTAGGAAACGACATTGAAATGGTAAAAAAAAAATTCGAGTCGCCAAAAATCCTTCTCGCAAACGTTATTTTTATGCAAAATAAAGCTATTTTCAAAATTTCAGTCCAACCGGGTTTGACCGGTTTTCAGAAGTTTTGCCAAATGCTGTATTAATTTGACATCGGGATACTCTGTATGTAAATTCTTACCCCTATTATAACTTCCATTCCTACCGCTTATAGCGCTACACTCTTATTTCATGCTTAGCCGTTAACGTTGGATGCGACACGGAAATGGTAATGGGGCTCTAGAGCCCCAAAATCGAGTGACACGGAAGACAAAAGAGTGAGAGGTCTATTCTATACTTGCTCTGTGCTTCTACGTTTTTATTGTAACGTCCCACGGGGACTCGAATCCGGTATTACCAACCGTCGATACAGAAGAACTGTACTACATTACCGCGCAGCTAAACCCATGTTACCACGCACAAGCAGTGTACATACTTTTATACATTAAATTTAAACTAAGCGGATATTAAAGAAACAAATATTGTAGATACGTTAGAAATAATTAAATATAAGTACTGACAAAAGCGTAAAACAAAATATTATATAATAAGCGAGAAAACTGCGAGATGACAGATATCGAGTCACTGCGCATGCGCTAACCCGCCAATTCTCCAGTATAAAAGGAGGCGTGCGCAGGACCCAGCGCGCTCATTCAGTGCGCATTAACAATTCACCCATCCCTTGGGCAAACGATATCAAATATCTTGGCATAGTTCTCAACAACAAACTTCTCTGGGATTCTGCCATACGTGACAGAATAAATAAAACCATCAAAGTGGCCGGGTGTCTACACCGACACATCAGCGCAAAATCTCCACTTACAAAAACCATCAGAATCCACATCTACAAAACTTGCATTAGACCCGTCCTCACCTATGGGGCACAGGTACGGTGGAACACCACCAAAGCAAATCAGCTGCGCCTTCAGCGCATCCAGCATAAGATTTTAAAAATCATTACCAACTCCCCTTCCAGACATCCTACCAACACCCTGCACGACGACACTAACGTTCCCCTCATACGCGACTTCATTTCCAGTGTAATAGATACCTATTCCGTCTCCAACCACCCAAATCCTCTTGCCCGCCTCACGGGAACATATGACTTAAATAAAATCCCCTACAAGCCCAAAATCCCTTTCCCTCTATCCCGCTAATCCCTTCCCAACTCCACCCCCACCTTTCCTTTCCTTCTCCCTCCTTATACCCCCCCCCCCCCCGTACTCTCATCGATTCTATATGTTCTAGAAAACATTCTCATCTCTGCACTACGCACGACTGTCTCACGCTACTCTCTTCACTTGCCCATCGGAGGGCCCACCGCCCTCACCAGACTGACAAACTACTATACTTCATTTCTCTCTGCATCCGCTACCCACAAGTGCATGGCCTCACATCCACGAAAATATTTTTTACTACTCCAACACCGCCTCACTGGAGCACCTGAAACAATCCCTGATCTCTCATTCAAAATATAAGTTCTACATCACTTTCATTACAGCTTTGACCATACCAAGCGGTTTTTTTTTTTAAATTTTCCGCACTCTAACGTCCTGTCCTCAAACCTCAATTACTTGCTGCTGGTTACACCACGTCACATCCACTCGGCCGGTAACTGGGTTGCAGCCTAGAGGGACGGCCCACACGGAGAAAGACGGAAGACTATTTCCTCTTCACCCCCTACTGAGACAAAAAAAAAAACACCAGCGCGCTCATTCAGTATTAGGACAGTATTCGTGGAGTATTAGGTCGAACGTGGTCAGCCGCCGCTCAGTGCGGACCTCTAGTGACATCTCGCGACAAATTCTCTTAACCTTTATTGTGCCCTGTCCTGACAAGACGACTGGTGGGGAGTCGTGCGAGGCGGTGTCCTCCGCCCCTCCGGTTCAGCATCCTGTTACTGTGAATGAGTCCTCTGGATTATCATTTCCCTCCAAAGAATCAAGCTCGCAAGCCCGGCTAGATTGGGCCTCTCAACCTTCGGTGCCTTCTCCTCAGAGGGTCTTCAAAATCCGACGCCCTGCGGGTGGACGGATCGTCCGTTTCAGGGACGGAATCCCTCCTAAGGTGCGAAAACACCTACCTGGTGCTTTGAAGAGACTGGCATCGTGTTGTGAGGAGTCCGGTGAGTTTGTTCCCCCCAGGGCACGCCCTGGTTGTGTACAGCTATTCAAGACTGACGGCGTTCGTGTTTCGGTTGGTCCCCTTAAAACCGAGTCTTCCGCGATTTCTGCCTTGCCCGGTGGTGCCGGTGCCACTGGCCCTATGTCCCCCACGAGACCCGGTCGTGCTCCTGGCCAGGTGGTGGCCCTCCCTTTTTCTGGCTCGTCTCAGCCACACCTGCCAAATGGTAAACCTATTCCTGGATTAAGAAACGTCCCGGCATCCATGCAAGGGTCCTCCTCCTGTCAGGGTTCCACCCTGCCCTCGGAGATTATAATGCCATGGACCTTGAATCTTCCCCGAACGTCATGGTTAAAAATAGGTTCGCTGTTCTCTCGTCCTTCTCTCGTGACACGCAAAGGTAATTTGCATAGTAGGGAATGACTTCAGATAATTTTTAATATATTTTATTATTACCTTATATTTTTTGTGATTTATTTGATTTTTCATGTACTTGGCGTAATTTTTTTACTTTTTTGAAGTTTTTTGGGGATATACTCTGTCCCAATAAATTCTTTTCACCGACGTAGATCACACTCCATCATCTTCTGCTTCGATTATCTGTAAATATAAAAGTAAATATATAATATATATAAAATAATATATAAAATCCACATTTTATTTTTTAGTTACAACTAAACGTAGTATTTTTTATTATAGAAATAGAGTGGCATTTTGCTATAGTAAGTATAAAGACTACAAAATATATTCGAAGAAGATGAGAGTGTATGTAGAGACTACAAAATGTATCCGAAGAAGGTGAGAGCGTATGACAGAAAGTCTTGTTGCAGGAAATTTAAATACTAATAGTAATAATTCAAGGAAAACAAAAGAAGAAGGTATCCATTATCTTTAATGCACAATTTATGGGTGTTGGAATAAAAGTAATCTAGTATGTTTATTAGAGAACTGAAGTCTTGTTAATGGGAAATAATGGGAAACAAATAAAATTAATGAATAGCATGGCAACTTTTGTGGATTTTAAAGTATTATGAATGTCTTTCACAAAAGATTGAATTGAAAAGTATCAAGAGAGATGTGTCTTCAGCATACTTGGTTCACTAATCTGACTTGCTCCACATTGCTCAATTTAAACTAAATTTTGTTCAATTACCTTATTTGAGAAATGTCCAAGCTTGTGCGGAAGAAGATGCTTCTCTGTCTATGCAATAACCTTCTCCGGATAACCTCCAAGCCTGTGCGTTCCCTTCATCTATACAAACCTGTGCGTCCTCTTCATTTCTATAAGATTTACATAAAAACTCTGAATTAAAAATAGTTTGCTAGTATAAAAATAAATATCTGACAATTTAAATGCAATTTGTTACAATATATTATTATTTTCTCGATGCATGGTACAAATTTTCAGAAACTTATGCGAAAGAAGATGCTTCTCTGTCGAATCCCACCTTCTCCAGACAACTTCCAACTCTGCGACTCTACATAAAAAGTCTATTAAAAAATTTTGGCGACTTACCTTGTTAATTGAGACAATAATTCAGGGTCCTAATGTGGTGTAAAAACTCGAGACATTTCAAATTTCAATTTGGACAACTTACCTTATTTGACACTTCGCAGGTTTAGAGTGACTAACGCTTGACAGGTTATAATTTGGCGACTTACCTTGTTAATTCAGATAATAATTCAGTGTCCTAATGTAGTGTAAAAAAACTCGTGACATTTCAAATCAAATTTGGACAACTTATTTAACACTTCGCAGGTTACGAGTGCTTAAAACTTGGAAGGTTATAATTCAATAGTATATATATATATGTACAATGACGGACGACGATCTCTGCCGAATAATCCCGAGAGTCGACGAACGAAGAACGAAACATGTGTTAGTTTCGTTTTGGTTGAAGGTGTGCGTGTAACGCGTATACGTATTATGGTTGACGAAAAATTTCTTGACCGATTTTATTGGTTTTGGTCTTATTCGAAAGCTGATATGCGCTTTACATAAAAAGTGCCTTTAAATTTAGAAAATATTGCAGGCGTGATGAGATATTAATGAAATAAATGTAAGGTTAGGTTGGTATAGCCGCGCGTCCAGTAAAGTTACACGGCAGCGACAGTAGACATATATACATATATATAGGGCCTCGATTCTTGTACTTGGCGTCGAGACGCTACCGCGTCTCTAGATAACCATACCCCGAAGCAGATTAGACACCTTAGTTACATTAGCCAGTTCACGACGGACATCCGTCACGTGGCTGGTCAGGACAACGTGGTTGCGGATGCGCTATCCAGACTGGATTCCGTGGAAGAGGCAATCGATTTCGAGGCGATGGCAACGTCGCAAGCTACGGATTCGGAGCTCCAGGAATTTTTACGCAAAGATTCTGGTTTGACGCTGGAACAGGTGGCAATTCCAAGATCTTTCACAACGATGTGGTGTGACGTTTCAACGGGCACCGTGCGGCCTTATCTTACGGCCCCCTTCCGCCGTGCCGTTTTCAACGTGTTGCATGGTTTATCCTATGCTGGGATTAAGGCGACGGTCAGATTGGTAACCCAGCGTTACGTTTGGCCGTTGGTTAAATCTGATTGTAGGGAATGGACGCGGAGTTGTATCCCTTGTCAACTTTCGAACGTACAGAGGCATGTTTTTGCACCTCTGGGCTCGTTTCCTCAACCGTCAACTAGGTTTGAGCACATCAACATCAACATTGTGATCCTGCCCGTGTCTGAGGGATATCGCTACTGCCTTACTTGCGTAGATCGTTTTACGTGTTGGCCACAGGCGTTTCCGCTGTACGACCAGGAGGCAGCCACGGTTGCTCGAGCTGTCTTCGAGGGTTGGATTTGCCGTTTCGGGACCCCGCTTCGTGTGACCACGGACCAGGGGCGACAGTTTGAGTCGTGCCTTTTTAAGGAGTTGAACTCTTTATTAGGCTCGGTTCATTTTCATACCACGGCCTATCATCCTGCGGCCAATGGCATGGTGGAGCGGTTCCACCGCCAATTCAAGGCTGCCATTCGATGTTATCAGCATTCTCGATGGACGGAGGTACTTCCAACCATTCTGCTGGGGATACGCTGAGCCTGGAAGGAGGACCTGCAGGCAACTTCGGCCGAACTGGTCTATGGAGTTTCGTTGCGTTTACCGGGTGAATTTTTATCGCCGTCAACGAACTCCGACACCGCGGGTATTCGTTAAAGAGCTGCGCGATCATTTCCGAAGTGTGGGGCCTACCGAACCATCGCGTGTTTGTTTTTAAGGAACTTGATAAGTGTAAACGTGTTTTTGTACGACATGACGCGGTGAGAACGATTTTGCAGCAGCCTTATGATGGACTTTACTTAGTTGTAAGTCGCAATTCAAAAACATTTACTGCAAATATTAATGGTAAGCTTAGGGTTATTTCAATTAATCGTTTAAAACCAGCGTTTGTAATTGCGGATGATATACCGAGTGAGCCGGATCGCACTCAGGTATTGCCTTGTGGCGAATTGGTACCTCCCGACGTTGCGGTACCGCGAGAGGATGAGGAGATTCCTCCGGTAACTCCACCTGCAGTCCCGCCGGTAGTTAACATTGCGTTACCAATGGTACCTGCTCCGGATTTGACTACGCCAGTAGGGCGTTTTGTTACTCGCTATGGGAGAAGAGTTAAATTTCCGGACAGATTGCAGGTCGGTTTCTCGTAATTAGTGCTAATTACTACCGAGGGGGTGATGTAGCGGCTTCGACGCTAGCTCGTTCGTTCATTGCTGGAACGGCCGATTTGACCGTTATGCGTCGGAGGCTCGGAAGCTCGGAGGTTCGGGTTTTCCCCCGTGTCGCTGGGTGAGTCAGACGATGGCCAACGCTGCGTAGCTGGCAGCCGGGGACTTGCCCAGTTACCGGATTTTCGGCTTGACGAAGCGCCGTTCCCGCCAAAATCTGCCACGCGTTTTCGGCGTCGCTTGGGGGACGCGTCCCTCTGAGAGGGCTGTATAAATAGCCCTCCTGAGGTGCCGCTCGCCCTCACTCACTTGGAACCGCCTGTAGAGGCTACGTCACGCGCAGTGTATATTACCGTCGAAATTCTTTAGTCGTGCTTTAGTGTTAACTAGTAGTACGTTGTACGAGATACGCCGAGTATCACCTTCTGAGAAATAAAAAGGAGTGCGGTGTGTTAATAACTATCAGTTATTCCTTTTCACCCCTCAAGTTCTTTCGCAACGTTTTGGAAAAATAGGTTTTTCTGGTAGAAAGGCAATACTGAATGTCAAACCATCTTGTGTACGGTTGGACAAGGGTTCAGACTTGCCAAAAATGCA
Source organism: Andrena dorsata (assembly GCA_929108735.1). Lineage (NCBI taxonomy): Eukaryota > Metazoa > Arthropoda > Insecta > Hymenoptera > Andrenidae > Andrena > Andrena dorsata. The sequence goes on along the minus strand of OV815488.1, from coordinate 74,162,985 downwards.
AAAAAAAATTATTAGAAATGGTCGAAAATCGCGATTTTTTCAGTGTCCTCTTCCCTTAAGAGGTAAGCCGGCTCGCGCATCGCGCGATTAGCTGGCAGTGATTTTATTGATATATTTGTGTGCAGGTAATTCGGTCGGATAAAATTGGAAAAAGAGTGCCGATAGATGCCGAATGATTTATCCGAATTAATTAAACGAGGATAGGTAGAAACAAGTCGATCGGCGTCGATCGATTGAAATGTGTCGGTGATCTCTGATCCTAGAGCCTGCGCTCCGTTGGAAAATTTTTCTTTGAAATCGGGTCCATCCCCGTAGGAGACGACGCATTTTATGAAAATAGAACGGCTGTCCGAGGAAGGTTTTTGTTCTACGACAAACGGTAAATGGATAGATGAATAGATGGAGAGAGAGAGAGGGGGGAGAGCGAGAGCGAGAGAGAGAGAGTATGTGCGTTGGAGCGCTCCATTTGAAAATATCTTAATCCGAGAACACCGAATTTTTTCAGACGCTTGCCTGAATCCGTATCAAAAAAGGGAAAAAATATCTTAATCCGAGAACGCCGTATCAAAAAAGGGAAAAAATAGTGTCGTGTTGTTTTTTCTGAAGATAAAAAGGACTCGGATCCCCAAAAAAATATAAGCAAAGTGGAGATACAATTCCGAGACAAACTCGAAGAGGGAACTAGTGATATAGGAGAAATCAAATCGTTAGAACCATCCCATCCGAACTTCACTACACAGGAACCACCCTGCGAAACGAGGTAAAGGGATACCCAGAATATTACGAACCGGATCAGTGGGTCGCCCGAGAAAAGTGTACAGCAATCCTAGCGCTGAAAACGCTGAAACTATTAAGGACACTGGCGACAATGAATCTGCAACAAAGGACGATGTCTTCGCAAATTTAATCATGGATGAAGATCCTGCAACTTGGAGCGAAGCGGAGGCAGGGGATGACTCTGACACATGATATGCGGTACTCGAAGAAGAATACCTGGCCATGGTAAGGATCAAGACTTGGGAAATTGTCGAAAAACCAAAGGATCGCAAGATAATCGGCTACCGTTTAGTATTACAAACAAAATCAGACGGACATATTGTAAAAAAGAAAGTCCGACTTGTTGCCAAAGGGTGCGCACAGCGATTTGGGGAGGATTATATAGAAACTTCTTCCCCAGTGGTAGAAATGACCTCCATACGCCTGTTACACAGTACAACAAATTTGGACTTTTTTTCGGACTTGTAACATGCAATAGCCGTTTCTTATAGGTTTTCGTGCCCTGAAAACGAATCCGCAACCCGTTTGTCGCCATCACCCTCAGTTTTTGAGAAAATCGATTTTGAAAAAAACTGCAAATTTTCAACTTTGAACATTCTTTGCGTCGAAACGGTAATAGTTATTCGATTGTTCGTTGCGCCAAATTATTCTATGAACCCTCCCGAATACAACGATATAAGTTATTACTGCATTATGAACATTTAAATATGTTTAAACAACGATCAAAGAAAAAAGGAAACCCGAAATGCACCAATTTTTGCGGATATCTTTCAATTTATTTCCAAAACTAAGGGTCGGGAAGAAAATCTGACCGTCCCACGTGATGCAGCGGACAGTTTTCCTTTGGAAAGCGTCAACAGAAGTGGTAAGTCACGTTTTGTTTTCAATACAGAAGTGAAAGAGTTTGGCAAAACGCGCGGTGCCGATAGACATAAGAGAAAGCGTTACGCCAATGGTTTCAAGAAGTTAAAAATCATTTGAAAAAACAAGATATTCTCGCAATTGATGCATCACATATTTTTAATTGTGACGAGACCGCTTTTCTTTTTCTGCCCTAAAGTAAGGCAACGACTGGCAACCCGGGTACTCCGGATATCCGGATACCCGGGTACCCGGTTCTATCTCAAGATAGAGAATATTACCCGAGTCCTACCCGACCCGCCGGGTACCCGAGTACCCAAGTATTCCGAAAAACACCTAAGCAGATAAAAAATATAAATCTGATAGATTTGCAGCCATATTGTATGCATTATCACGGACGTTCGCTTTACTGCTGATATTCCAATTTTCATTAATCAGATTAAACATGATGGCTAAATTCTTCCTCGAATGACCATTTTCCATGTGCAAAGTGTATAACTTTATAGGATCCACTTTTTATTTATAAGGTGTAGAGTTGTAGAAATGAATGGATTTTATGATCTCGAGGGCCATCCATTATTAAGAATGGCCATATCAAACACCATAGAAAGTTATTTTTCTATTCTACTTCATTACGGATTAAAGTCAACCTACATTTCCTATAACGTGATTAATTCGTACCGCGTTATATGGAGACTGGGCCACTTTGGCGGAGGCATTCACTCGTTCGTCTGCCATCCTTCTGGGAGGACCTTTACGCCGTGTGTGCATGATTCTTGTCGGTGTGATCGTTTTATTCAACGATGCTTGGTGTCCCGCCGTAAACATTCCCCGGAGAGAAGTTCGCCTTCAGGGGGGCCAAGCCGTCATTGTTTGGCCGAAGTTCCCGTTTAGTTATCACCAAGTAGGCAGGACGCGCTAGGTACATCACACACATACCTAGGTGTATCAGTGAGCACGATACACAACCTTTCGACGTTGGTGAAATGTTACCATGACGACCGTCGTTATTTTAAATTGTTTGGCGCCATTTGGCGCAAACACGAGGAAGTATTGGGAAACCAAGTGGAGGCGTGGCTTAGACTTCAGCGCTGTTGGCGAACTACTGCAAATAGGACCGGATCCCACCAAACATTCCGAATAAGTATTTATTAATGGAACACAATTTTTAATCGTAAATATTTAGTGTTCAAAACAATTTAAAAACACTCTTTTTTCACAACATGTCTATATAAACACTGATAATCGACGGATGTAGGCCTACTCACAGTAGTTCAATTTTCCGTCACTAGTTGGCGTATCGAAATTCTTGGTTTCCCAATAACCCACGTGGATCAGTCATCACATAAGATAAGTAATTTTTGTAATATAGCGTCTTCGAGATACTGTAAGTTTTTTTTATTAATTGCATGAATTTGAGTTTCAGATTATGTCCGGGCCTAAGAAGTGCGAAGTGAAAGGTTGCGAATCGGGTAATAAACTACTGAGGGCATTTCCCGATATCGTTAAAGACCGAGAGAGGTGCTTAAAATGGATTGCTGCTTGCGGCAGCATCTCTCTTCGCAACAGGAAGATCTGCGATGCGCACTTCTTAGGCATCTACAAATTACAAAGGAATCTTTGTAATACTGCTGTTCCAATGCTTCAACTTCCAGGTATGTTTAATATATAGGGTGTACGTTTCTTAAAACGTGCTGAAAATATTGTAAGGGGTGATTCTAGAGGTGAAAATAAGACGAAAATCAAGAATAACGATTTCGCGTTTGGGCCTTCATTTTGCAGTAATAATGGTTTAAAGTTAAATTTCTATCTCCTGAACTAATAGTCGGAGGACACTGCGCCCTGTAGAGGGATTGGCCGCCTGGAGGTTCAGCAAGCAGCATACTGGTAAGAAAATACAAACATTCGATACTGTCTCCCTTATTTCAACTGTTAGAATAACAGATATTTTTCAATAATAATGAATAGTAGCGTAGTAGTACAAATTGAATTTTTCTATCTTTATGCCATTCCGATCAGCAAATTATTAATTTTCGTACAAAGCTTCTGAATGGTGGATTTCTTCCTTTCAGATTCGAGTTAACGAATTAATCATTTGCAATAAATTTTACAGATACTGGATATGCTGTTGCTGGTACCTCTGGAAAATCATTGCGGACAAGGAAAGGTACTGTGACGTTTTATATCAGAAACTATTCTTAAGGTTGTTTTATCCCAAATCCAGTTCCTCTAAAAACTCCCTTAAACTTCTGCTATTTGTACTGTGTTTTTTTTTTGCAAGCATAAATTGTTTTACTTTTTACTATTTAGCATCTGTGCTGAAATTGTTCAGGGCAAGTAGGAGGTCCAGCCTTTCTCCAGAAGAGGTGCGGCAGTATAACGTAATTGATGAAAGCAAGGAGACAAATGCGTAAAACGCCATATGGAACGTTTGTAACATTGCCAAATGTTGCTAAAACGTGGCTTTGCGGAACGCAATGAAAGTCTGCCCTCAACTGTGCGAGACATTTTTGCATTACAAGTCCGTAACATGAGACGACCTAAGTTCAAGAGAAATTACAGTTTAGATGACAAAATTTTTGCGCTTTCATTGCTGAAGCAAAGTCCAAAGGTTTATCGATACCTTTCCAATATTTTCCTCTTACCAAGTACAGAGACTTTAAGAAAACTGGTCACTAAAATCATTGTATCTCCCGGTATTAGTAAGTCTGTCTTCAACAGCATCGAAAATATACTCGACAATTTCGAGGATTCGCGGTACAGATATTGCATTGTATTTACCGGATACTACAAGTGATTGCTCATAAATTCATTGTTTTCCAACTCAGGAAGACAAAACTGCGAGGCAGATTGTAATGAAAATTTGTTAAATGTTAAAGAAATTTTCGAATTTTCCTCTCGTAATCAAAATTCTCAACTTTCTAATAATGCAATACCAGTAGTAGCTGTAGAATCAATACAGTCAATTTTGCAAAATTATGATGCTACTACTGTCAATTTAGATTACTTAGAACCGTTTATTCAAGCTTGTGCTACGTGTTGCCAAGCTTTTTAACACAAAAAAATTTAATAGTACAATTTATGCGAGAGGTTTATGTTTTAACTAAATACTGTTTCGATAACTTCGCGGAACATTGTAATTTAAAAATTTTAATTCAAACTTTTCTAAGCCTTTCAGTTGATGTCAACCGGAGCGATTGCCCTTTAGGGCATCTCAAAGTGTATTTTGAGTGACAACTATGTCGATCATGTATTAAAGAAATGTATTTCTTCCACCAATAGCCTACTAAATTGTTCCGAAGAACCTATGATTCCAATGTCTGGTTTGTCATTATGTGCTTTGACGTATGGCAGATCACATTGAAAGCAAAGGTTCTAATTGTGATTTTGTATAGGGTGAAGGCACCAGTAGTCGACCACTTTCAGAAAAACATGAAAAATAAGGTTTTCAGAAGTGACGATCTTTTGAACAAAGAGCAGTTCTCTAACTGAACTCTAACTGCACTCTATCTACACTCTGGTCAAAAGATTGTCACATCTAACAACCTTATTTTTCATGTTTTTCTGAAAGTGGTCGACTACTGATACATGGTCGACTACTGGTGCCTTCACCCTATCCGAATGTACTTTTAATTCTTTTTGCATGTATGCGATTGCAGTATGAGTGTGTAATGCGTTTTTTATTATGTATATATGTTTGGCTGTCGGACTGTTGCATGTGTGTTTAATTTTTTATATTTCCTGTGCGTTTCATTTTTTATATTGCATGAGTGTTTGACTTATTATATTGCATGAGTGTTTGACTTTTTATATTGCATGAGTGTTTGACTTTTTATATTGCATGTAGGAGTGGAAATGAGTGTTTTGTATGCGCATGGGGTTAACGGTTTTAGTCGGTATAAATCCGACACTGCCTAGCAGTGCGGATCCTACTAGGCGTCTTTTGAAGATTCCCGCTGTTTTCCCTCGTAAAAACAAAAAGAAAAAAATTTTGTCAACAATTTAATTATTTTGCACATTCTATTGATGTCAACGAATTGAAGCAATTTGGGAAATAAAGTAAAATATTTTAGGAGTATAAATTTTGTAATATTATTGTTGAATTTAATATGATCATTGTTATTGTAATAATTGTAATGACTAATATTATTTAAAATTAATAAAGAATTTGTATATCGTTTAACATATATTTATGTATCTAATTATCCTTTTACTTTAAATTATATTTATATTTTCAGAAGGTAAATCGGAGGAAGTACGGGCGTGATTCAAAGGATCCCTGTCATTTCTAAAATAAAATTTAAAAGATTAAATTTTGGAATGACCAGAAATCCTTCAAATGGCGTCCTCACTTTCCCTGGTTTACCTTTTCTAAGGCCGTCTGACTATGGATCGTCGCGTCAGTGACGCGTATGCAGCAGATAGAAGGATGTACAAAGAAATTGAATATATTTTCTTTTTCTAAGAAAAGAGGAAATATTCAATTTCAATGTTTATCCTTCTATCCGCTGCATACGTGTCGCTGGCGCGACGATCCGTGGACAGGTTTTAAAGTAAGCGGTGCATTACACGTATACACATACACATACGTCCCGATTCACACCAATTCACACATTCACAGTTTAGTACGCACCTAGTAGGCAGGAGGCGCTACAAACTCTGCTTCAACTTTCGTAAGAGGGAAGCCTAGTTGGCACGACGACGACGTGCATCGGCCGGCTGGTAACACGGGGAAACCTGGAAATGTGACGATCGATTGGAAACCGGTGAGTCGTGTCATCTACACTGCCCACACACCATCGTGTATTCTATTCCGCTTCGCGAGACCGCTGGGGTTCGCCAGTTAAGAAAATGGATTTTCGCTGGCCTGGCTCTAGCTACGTGGGTCGTCCTTATGGAAACGTTCTGTCCGCGAGAAAGCGAACGGAAATGAAAGAAGGTAGCGGTAGATCCGTCACAGATAGCTTTGCTTAACCACGATCAAATTGTCTTCTTTTCGCGAGGAATACACCGTGGTGCGATAAAACAGTCGTTCACAAGCACGATTGTTTTCGTGGACGAGCGCTGGTTGATAGGTTATGATGTCATAATCGTCCGATGGTCGCGTAGTCTTCTGATACCCTCTTTGTCTCCGTCGCGCGATCGCGATCCGCTTACACGTTCGTTAACCTTGCCTCCCTTGCGCTAAGTTGAACGAAACGAGACTGCGATTTTTACGCAGACGTACAGTGCACACTTTCCGTAGAGTAAGATTCTCCGTGTCCCCGCGAGTGGGAGAACTAACCTTACCTCTCGATTGGCCGAAAGACGCACGACAGGGCCGCTATTGATAGTCCTTTCTAGATAGGGGAAGCCCGGACAAAACGGATAGTCTTTTTTTTTTGCTTTCCTATAAAAGATGGCCCCACGAGTTTTTCCTGATCTAGAAAGCGACCGGTTGTAGACGCCATGACAATGCAATAAAATATATAATTGCTGTTGTGCGTCGTTTGTGAAGAAAAAACGAAAATTGTGCGTTTTCTTACACATTTCCCTCAGGTAGGTACGTGGTTTGATTAATAATAGTTATCGGTATTTACCACAGTAAATATTTTTTATAAGAACTCTGTGTTCTTAAGATTCTATTAGAGGTTAATATTTTTAATTTGTTGCTCATACTTTTACCAAACATTCCGAGTTTTCACGAAGTGGGGTCTTTGGGCAAAGCGGATGGTCAATCCTCTTAATAAGAAAACGAAAATAACCGATATAGCTGGCCCTACCTGTAGCCGTCGAGCAAAAAAAAACGACAAAAAAAGACAACGAAAATATCTGATATTTCTGATTGATGTGTTTTGAGGCATACTCCGACCCCCCATCCGAAGACTGAATCCAGTGGCAGCCAATGTACCAGATGGGCCCATGAATGCTGCACTATAATGTTAAATTTCCAGTGATTTTGTATGTTGACGGCCATGTATCTCATATTACATATCCATTATGCCAATTTTGTAAAGCGCACAAATTTGAGCTGATAGCTCTATATCCAAATTCAACCCATATTCTACAACCATTGGACATAGCCGTGTTTTACCCACTAAAGTGTGCTTACAAAAAAGCACTTGAAAAATGGAGACTGGCAAACCATTTACAGAAGGTGAAGAACGAAAATGTTTGTTTAATATTAGAGAAGGCAATGCAAAATATCAATTTTCTTAGTATTGTACCAGGAGGATTCAGAGCTGCAGAATTAATGCCGTTTAATCCTGATGCAATTAATTACATCATTTTGAATCACACATATAACCAACATGTTTCATGTTTTCCAAGAATATGAATTTTTACCAAGCAGCGTTACGGACCGAGAGAACCCTTCAACTTCTGCGAACGATGGGAATTCTGGGTCCGAACCTGCATCAGCCGCATCTGTAGAAACAGTCGAGCCGGAGACAAATATAAACGAACCAACGACTTCAACCGTGTCAGGTTGCCAAGATGAGTTGCGATCAACGCTTCAAGTTGTAAGTCGAGCGACGGCGTACGGGATACAATGTATGTTCTGCACATATCCCTAAAGCGAGGGCGCCGCGTCGAGTGACCTTCGACGAGCCGATTGTTGAGCTTGGTCAAAAAACGCGACGCGACGGCGAGCCGGTCGACGGAGACAAAAGACTGTGACGATCGGCAGCCGAGGAGGCAGTCTCCAGTAATCGTTTGCACGAGACAGTCGTGTATGCAAAATATCAAATATACTTATATTCTTTCTTCACAAAGGCTCGATATCCCTTACCCCCCTCCATCCTATAAAACCATGCGCCCGTTACTTAAGGCTGCACCGAGGCAGCAAAGTCGTCGAGGACGAAAACGCAGGAAAAGTGTTGTGTTAACACACTCACCCGTAATGAGGACGCTATCGGCTGAACAAACTGCGGCGCGGGAAAAAAAAGAAAAGAAGGATTTTAAAAAGAAAAAAGAAATTCGAAAATCTCTCGAGAAAAATGTTCCACGGAAAAGAGGGCGGCCTAGGAAAAATGCTGAGACTGAACGATAAAATAAATAATAAAATAATAAAATAAAAAAAATAAAAAAATAATAACACATCTGTCACGTCCCGGGTGAGGTCTTTAGGGATGTGGCATAGATGGGGTAATATTTGAGGGAACTCAGGCGCGAATACCAGATTCGTGGCACTGCGGAGAATAGGATTCAGGCACGAATGCAAGTTTCGCGGCACTGAATGTTCGAAGGGAATGCAGGCCCGAATGCCAGATTCGTTACACTGTAGGTAAATCGGAGTTCAGGCGCGAATGCCAGATTCGTAGCACTGAACGACCAGGGAAAGTTTAAATAGTAATCACTTTGGTCGTGACACCCGTTAGAGCACTTTGTTTTGGGTTTGACTAGTTGGATTTACTGTTGCATTCGTATAAGAAGTTACAGGTAATACTTCCTAAGAAATTCGTCTAGACATACGGGTGTACGCGGGCCGTGCAAAAGAACGTTAATAAACACTGTAACTGTTCTCGCGTTCGCGAACCGGAATCAGTTGTGTCACTAGCTTGTTTGGATTTTAGATGTTTCGTACCCAATGGATAAACACAAATGATTCGAAGCGTGATTTAAAACAAAGCAGTTTATTAACTTTGCGGAAGCGTTTATAGCGTTAAATTATAATAATGCGTGGAACTTTGAGCATTGGCACATAACATTTATATAATGAATTATGACATTTATAGTATATGTATGGACATGAGGTACAATATATAAGTCATAGAATGAAATACTTTTAGTATTGATCGTTAATAATATGAAGAAATATGATCGCAGTAAGCGGTTATAAGACAAAGATATATAAACAAAATAAGCGTTAATGAAATAATACACTATGAACGCTGTAAGCGTTAACGTTAGTAATACAAAATTATATGTACGCAAATAAGCGTTGATAGACAAGAATAATAATAAATACGCAATAGGCGTTGATAGACAATAATAATATATGGTATGGAGATGATATGCACAATAATAATAGGTAATAATAATGGCTTACGGTAGTTGCCGTAAAGCACTGCAGTTAATATTTAACACTTTGAAGATATACTTTTATAAAGATAGATTTCTGTCGAAGAACCATCTGTCGAAGAAAGAGGTCTGTCGACGAAAGAGGTCCCGGCCTCTCGAACCTTCGTATTTATATGGTTTACGGGAATGTCAGGTGTGAGGGGTGTTGCGCGGTATGCACCTTGACCCATTTACGAATTATGCGTTGCAATAGGACTTCCGGGTTTTTTATAAATGTCTATAATTAGACTATGTTTATGAATCATGCGTGAAATATGCGTCGCAAGAAGGCTTCCAGAATTTAGTTTAGGCTATTGATACGGAGATACTCAACCCATTAGGTGGATTTTAGGCGTTTTGACGGGAAAGGGATGAGAATGGCTTTGACTTGGGAAGTCGTAATGAGGGGGTGAGACGTGGTCTCGAATTAAGTGGTTTTGGGACGAGGGACTTGTTTGAATTCAAATATTAGGGAGGATTTCGCGCCTCGTAGGGCGAATAGTCGAAGGAGTTTTGTAACTGACCATCTTGAGATGGGAACCGCTAAGGTACATCATCTAGATGGCCCGATGGCTGCGGAAAAGGGGGTAAGAGTTGAATTGTGGGATTTTAATGGAGTTGTGTAGAGATTAATGAGGGAGACTTTAAAGTAATATCGCGCGAAAAATAGTGGGACGTCACACCTCCCCCCTTATATGAAGAAATGATTACATTTCTTAACAGTAATGAGTGGGGTGGATTTGTTTGAATATAAGAGGGGTCTATACAGGGCGAAGGGGAAGTGGTGTCCTGGAGCTGCTCTCAGTCGACTGATGATACAGGCATCCCTCACACGCACACATACACTTTGAGGTTGCAGTATGTACTCACTTCTTCCACGCAAGCCGCGTGATTGCTATGAACATAATTTGTTAGGGGTAATACTATATTGCACGAAACTCTTATTGCCATATTTAAAGCCGCGTTAAAATCAGAAATAACAACAGAGACACAGAGTAGTACCATAACTCCGGACGAAACTCACTTTAAAGAATTAGCTTCATTTTTTGATTTCGAACAATCATCGACAACAACAGAGCACCACGTCCAAACGGAAAATGATGTACAATTATTAACACTAGAATATTTTACTAATAATAATAATAATAATTATAGTATGCTAGATACATATCCGTCAATTAAAAAAATGTTTTTAAAATATAATACACCATTGCCGTCATCTGCGCCAGTCGAGCGTTTATTTTCGTTTGCAACGATTACAAATTCTCCTAAGGCGAACAGATTATCCGACAAGCTGTTTGAACAACGAGTTGTACTTAAAGTAAATTTGTTGAGTACAAATAAATAATTACTAACTAACTTTTTTCTAAGATCATTAACTTAAAATTACTGATTGACTTAAAATTTAGGCGACTAAAAATTTAGTCAGTTCATCGTATACAAACTTAGTCGACTAAAAATTTATTCGTTACTCGCGAATAACTTCATTTATTCGAAATTCTTATTCGAAGGTTGGTCGAATAACAATTTAGTCGAATAATGCCCAACTCTGCACGCGGCCGTGCGCGATCTTCTCGAGTGCCTCGAGATCCACTTTTGACTTTCTGGCATCTGTATAATACTCTTGTAATGAAAAAAAATTGAAAAATTTTTGTTATGGAAATCACGTTTTATGACCTCCTGATCAGGTTTTGACTATTTAGAAAAGAGCTTTTTTTTAAATATCTCATGTATTTGTTAACAGGATTATGTTTAAACGGCAAAATGGATTTCAATGTAACTTTATATTAAAATTTTATATTCTTGTCTTAAGATCCGATTAGATTATGAAAAATGATAATTACCCGTTATGGTTCTTCAATTCTTCAGATATACGAACTAAATTCTACATAAAAAAAGTTAAATAAAGTTCACCACGCTACATAATAAAGCAACATTTAGCTAATCTGAACGCGAGAGAAGTAATGTCCTGGATATATTATATATATAACATATACCTGAGTTGATTTAAACGATTTCAGGAAAAAGAGCACATAGGCCTATATGCCCTTTTTCCATCCTATGCCTCAATTTCTTGTGTTCATTTTAAATTTCTGTACTTTTTATTTGAGCTATTTCTATTTTTCAAACCTTAAAATGAATTTTTAAAAGACGAATATTTTGATACTGTACATTGGTGAACTTTGTTAAAATTAGAATCCACTCTTGGCCAGTAGCATGGACGCTGTAGAAGCCTTCGATAAAAACTAGAATCTAAACGTAATCACATTTCTCGCTAAATTTTTCGATAATTATATCAAGTTACGACAAAGAATCACGCACTATTTACAAATTAATTACGCGCAGCGTGCACGTTACTGCTCGATGGAAACTATGGGAAAGTGGTGGTCTCTTCCATCGGGAGGGAAATGTAAACAATTGGTTATGCAAAGCTAACATCGCGATACATGTTGTACACTAAAATGTGTAAATTGGTATAAAGGAATTATTGTACAAGAATTGGAGAGAAAGGTAACTGGTAAATGCATCTGTGGCAGTTCGGTACTGTCACCATTGCCTTGCTGATATTTCTTTTAGCCTTTTCTTCGATTTTTCTCCTTTTTGAATTTTTCTTACTATTTTACGATTTCCCATCTATTCTTTTCGTTTCCCGTTTGGAGGGTTCGCTCGGGCCTGGTTTTCGTCAAGTACATTTGACGGTCAGATCCGCGCGATTCGCGATCTGTGGTCGCGTATGCTTTGTTTATGGGTGCGTTCCGATTCACGCAGTGAGTGCAGAGATCGCAGCGCAGTGACTGCGCGCATTCATATCGTTCCGTTTTGTTACTGCGGTTCATGCGTTCTTGAAAACGGAACGCTTTTCCCTGCGTTTCATGCGAAATCAAGATGGACACTACAATGAAAAAAGAAATCTTGTTTACAATATCCTCGATATTATTACGCAACAGCGATACTGAAATTAGCAGCAGCAGTGATTCGTCTGAGGAAAGCGAAAGTGAAGATAGTTTATTAACAGACATTTTAGAATTAGAAATATTATATACTTTCTTCATTATAAATAAAAAAACCACGTGGGGAGATAGTAGCGGAAAAGTTAACGGGTTATGTAGAACGTGTTATTCCGGGATATTCTAAATCATTATTCAAGCTACATTTTCGGTAAGTAATATGTACATAATTATACATTTGTATTAAAAAAATAACGTGAGATGATGTTTCTTCGAAATAATAACCTAGAAAAGTGGCAGCTGTGATCATTAGAGAATTAATTATTTTTATTACTTTTCATTAAAATGTATCGGTTGAATTTCTTATGTTAGAATGTTCCCCGAGACACTTGAGATGGTCCTGGGAATAATTGGCCCTGGATTGCATGCGATGAATAATGCATCAGCGGGTAGAAAGTTTATATCAGAAGAGAAACAATTACTTGTCGCCATTTGGTTCATGACTACACCAGATTCTTACAGGTATATTCCATACACACACATATATATAATGTTATGTATATGGCATATTATTTTTGTAGATCTGTATCCACAAAGTTTGGAATAGGCAAAGCAACGGCTTTTCGGGCATTGCGCCGGGTCTCCTATGCTCTACATTGTATAGCGCCTGAGTATATTCGTTGGCCGAAACATGAAAATGCTGTAGATGTAATTGATCAATTTCAACAGAAATATGGTTTTCCTAATGTAATAGGTGCCATTGATGGAACACATATCCAGATTCGTGCACCCCATGACGATCCACATAGTTATATTAATAGGAAAGGCTATCCTTCGATTAATGTGCAAGTTGTTTGCGATGCACAGGGATTGTTCACACACTGTTACGCTGGGCAAGTGGGCTCTGTCCACGATTCTAGAGTATTTCGTAATTCTCCAGTGGCTCGATTCCTGGAAAAGCCAGAGGAGTATTTCCCCAATGATTCACATATTATTGGTGATGCATTCCTATAGCGTCGCCTTTGCCCAGAAACATTAAACGCGTTTTTCTCGAATACATATTTTCTTCTCTTCGTTATTCCCTGATTGCGAACGAATGGAGGTTTAGATCGACTTGAAAAAAATTACAGGATGTGTAAAACATGTGCCACTTCGGCGCAAATCTCTGATATGGCCCGTAAAAATTTGAGATTTTCATACAAAAATTAAGAGGTCACCGGATTTTGGTAGCGCACAAACAAGAACGAATTTTTCCCGGAAAAATCGTCGTTTTTCAGCTACCAATCGCATAATTTTTATTTAATTATTGTTTTTATAGGTTTGCGCGGAAACTATGAATCCAACAAACAAGAATCTCACCTTTGAAATCGGATTACGTCAGATTTTAAGACTGATATTAAGGCAAAACGACGGAAAACCGTTAAAATGTTTACCTGCTTGCAGCGCCATTTTTAAAGCACATATATATTTCTTACCATTTATTTCTCAATCTGTATGGTAGTAATAAAAAAAGGTACTAAAAAAAAGGCCTTATTTTTGGGTCACTCTTTAAGCACCCAACTCCTCTTCACCCAGACGTCCAAAAAAATATATTGCCAATGTACAAAGATTTATCAAACAGAGATCTACTCCAGAGGTGCTTAGGTGGGCATACACAAAACCCGAATGAAAGTTTTAACGCTAGCATATGGCGATTAGCTCCGAAACATCTCCGCACAGGCGTAAAAATTATTGAAATCGCTGCATTTATAGCTGCTGGGGTTTTCAACAATGGATATAGCGCAGTATTGACAATTATGAACGCGTCAATTTTACGCCGATTCCTATGACAACGCGCGATTTACCAGGCAGGGGCGTCGCAGGTTGAGCAACTCAAAAGAGGTTCGTACAGCTCACAGACTGCAACAAATTGAGCAGAACGAATATTACGAGAAAACAGAAGGTCAACTGTACGGGCCTGGAATAGGAGATTAGCGTCAGGGAGCGGTAAGTTACCAAAAACATCGGCTTTTCTGAACCCAAAACTTTAAACGCGTTTTTCTCAAAACCACGTTTTTCAAATTGGCGTGCAGCATAACTTAACAAATATTTGATCAATTGCGCTGTCGCAGTGCACATGTTTACATAATTCAATTCCCCACCGAGCTTATTAATTTGATTTAGGGGAGAGTCGTGCAGTAACGACCAGCTTACAGTACCGACCAAAGCTAGTTCTCGCTTCTTCTACCAGATATAAGCGTTTTACTTGAATAAACAACTAAAAATCACAATTCCGTATAACCTATTTTGAAATAACCTATTTCATCATTAACCCTTCGTGGTCACACCTTAATCACAAATTGGTCACACGGGGTTTACTGTATCCCAGCGTCATTTTTTCAGTTACCATTTTCGTATTTTTAATCTTTTAATTTTTCAGTGATAATTGTACATTCGTAATACTTATACAATCATGGTCTAATAATCCTTTCCTAGAAATGTAAATTTTTATATGATAAAATTTGTAGTTGAAAATGAGCGATTTTCCATGGTTGTGGGAAAAACCCGATTTTTAAATTTTTTTATTTTCTTTTTTGCGATAAATCCCCTTTGAAAGACATAAAGGTGCGACATTTCAAATAAAAAATTGCTCTTGGGGTACAATACATCCCGTGTGACCACGAAGGGTTAAACGTATTCGTTGATATTCAACAGGTTAAAAATTATTTTGTAAAGCCGATTTTTTGTTTCTCAAGTAAGTAAATGATTATGTTCTATGATGTGTACTGTCTCTAGTCTATTAAGTTTAATAAAACGCTCTAGTTTTTCAATATTTTTTGGTGCATAATATACCATGATCTAAAATATTCCTACATGTTTGTCGTACAGTACCTATACGAAAGATCTATAAAACTTGTTCAAGATTACTTACGTGACAAGATAGGATAGAAAATCCGAACGTGGTTTGGTGGTTGGATTGAGTCCAGCTTTAATGGCCACAACAGGGCACGAGGTAGTACAAACTCCCCTTCACGTTACGTAACGCAATGTTTATACGCGGGTCGCAACAGGATCAAACTCGCGAGCAGACGTGAGTCCACGTATATGAACAAACTCTTAAGATAGCACGGGAACACTCGCGTGCAAACAATGAGAGTTTTACAAAAAGGGAAGTAACTCGCGTATACACCCGTCACGCGTCCACACATTACGAGCGCGACAAGAAGAAGACGCCGCTGGACGTTCGCGAGCCGCCGGCAGGGGGGCCAAGCCGTCATTGTTTGGCCGAAGTTCCCGTTTAGTACGCACTTTATAGGTAGGAGGCGCTAGCTACATCACACACACATACCTAGGTGTATCAGTGAGCACGACACACAACCTTTCGACGTTGGTGAAATATCACCAGCAGTTACCATGACGACCGTCGCCATTTTCAATTGTTTCAAATTGGCGCGGACACACGGAAGTAAAACCCACGTGGATCTGTCATTGAAGAAGATAAGAAGTAATTTTTGTAATATAGTGTCTTTGAGATACAGTAAGTTTTTTTTATTAATTGCATTAATTTAAGTTTCAGATTATGTCCGGGCCTAAGAAGTGTGAAGTGAAAGGTTGCGAATCGGGAAATACCCCACTGAGGGCATTTCCCGATATCCTTAAAGACCGAGAGAGGTGCTTAAAATGGATTGCTGCTTGCGGCAATCCATTGTTAATGCACCAATCTCTTCGCAACAGGAACATCTGCGATGCACACTTCTTAGGCATCTACAAATTACAAAGGAAACTTTGTAAAACTGCTATTCCGACGCTTCTACTTCCAGGTATGTTTAATATATAAAGTGTACGTTTCTTAAAACGTGCTGAAAATATTGTAAGGGGTGATTCTAGACGTGAAAATAAGACAAAAATCAAGAATAACCATTTCGCGTTTGGGCCTTCATTTTGCAGTAATAATGGTTTAAAGTTAAATTTCTATCTCCTGAACTAATAGTCGGAGGACACTGCGCTTTTATAGTTACATTATCGACTAGTAATAGAACAAAAAAGTATTGATACATTTTTCTGTATCTCTTAGGGTTTAACATTTATAAAGTTTATAATATTCGAGATTCATTCCTTACCGACATCTCGGATTTTAAAAGCTTTATAAATGTTAAACCCGAAGAGATACAGAAAAATGTATGAATACTTTTTTGTTCTATTGCTAGTCGACAATGTAACTACAAAAGCCCAGAGTCCTCCAACTACTAGTTTAGGAAACAGAAATTTAAATTTAACCCATTATTACTGCAAAATGGAAGCTCAAACGTGAAATCGTTATTCTTGATTTTCGTCTTATCTTCACCTCTAGAATCATTTGCATGGTTTACATATAATTTACTTTACTAAAAACTATTTTAATATTTTGTAGCACCAATTGATGTAAGCTGCTTGCTACAGCATGCAGTTGACCATCAGGAGGTACCGGAAGTAAGGGAACCGTTGGATGTACATATTGGTGAGGAAATACAAATATATACTTATTATAAAATTTAGAATGCATGTGTTTGTTTTTTTTAAACTTAGAATTTAACTAGTTTATACAATATGAATATTTGTAATTTGCGTTACAGATAATAATGGACCCTGTGGAGGGATTGGCTGCCTGGAGGTTCAGCAAGCAGCTGAACGTATGGAGATCCATACTGGTAAGAAAATACAAACATGCGATACTGTCTCCCTTGTTTTAACTGTTAGAATAACAGATATTTTTCAATAATAATGAATAGTAGCGTAGTAGTACTGCCCTCCTTAGTTAAAATGTCCTATCTAGCATTTTGAAACAACCGAGAAAACTGAACTTTTATGATTTACTTTGTACCGTCCTTATTTCCCTTCATTCAAATTAAAACATGTTGTCACTAGTTGGTAACAGCCTAATATAATTTTTTGTAATAGGTATACCGGTAGGTAATGTATTAATAACGTACCAATTAATTAATTGCTTTAGATAGGATATTTTAACCAATTGAAAATAAGTTAGGTTAAATACATTAGAGTGTTTATAAATGTTTACGAAGCACGTAGAGTTTTCTAATAGCGAATTCGGCAGGCTTGCACTGGCACTGCACTGGTGCCAGAAAATAACTTGGATTGGTTGATTCTTATAGAGCTTCTTCGTTTCTATCAGAAACAACCAATCCAAGTTGCTTTCTGGCACCAGTGCAGTGCCAGTGCGTGCCTGCCGAATTCGCTATAACTTTACTTAAAAGGTAAAAGACGTGTGGAACTTTAAATATTTCAACATATCTTAAAAAATGATAAAATGTCAGATAGGACGGTTTAACTAAGGAGGGCAGAGTACAAATTGAATTTTTCTATCTTTATGCCATTTCGATCAGCAAATTATTAATTTTTGTACAAAACCTCTGTAATGGCCGATTTCTTCGCCTCTGGGTAAATGTTATCTGGTGAATAAGTACAGTAGAGTATGATTAATAGCAGATTCGGCAACCTGCACTGGTGCGCACTGAGTGCGACTTTTAGCCAATCGGAAGCAAGAAAACTCGCACTCAGTGCACACCAGTGCAGGCAGTGATGGGTAAATCACTAGAAAGCAACGTAATTTACCGTAATTTACGTTACGCGACATACGTGTATAATACTAAAATATCCTGTATAAAATGTCCAGTGGACCTGCCCCGGCAATATAGAGCCTAATAGGGAAGTTCCCACATCTTTTTCAAGCTTTATTAGGCTCTTATATTGCCGGGGCAGGCCCACTGGATATTTTATACACGTATGTCACGTAACGTAAATTACGTTGCTTTCTAGTGATTTACCCATCACTGAGTGCAGGTTGTCGAATCTGCTATAACTTGCGTTTCCCTAGGTTAGTTACATCGCAAAAATGTCAATATTAAGCTGGTATTTCAAAGTGAAAATTGTATAGATAAAAATATCAATTAATAAATGGTCATTCTTTAAACATTCACGAGTTTAATTCTGCAACAGCAGCTTAATATTAATATTTTTCCGATGTAACTAGCCTAGGAGAACGCGAGTCAATCACATTCTACTGTACCTATCCGTCAGATAACTTTTATCTAGAGGCGAAGAAATCGGCCGTAAAAGTCTCTCTTACCCCATAACTTCGATAAGTCGAAACCTCTATAACTCGAAGATTTTAGTTCTTCCCTTCAGATTCGAGTTAACAAATTAATCATTTGCAATAAATTTACAGATACTGGACATGCTGATGCTGGTACCTCTGGACAATCATTGCGGACAAGGAAAGGTACTGTAACGTTTTATATTACAAACTATTCTTAAGGTTGTTTTATCTAAAATCCAGTTCGTCTAAAAACTCCCTTAAGGGGGTCATCTTATGTGACGGCCGGTTTTTCTTCGCTTTTTTGGAGAATTTTTTTGACGAAGCATGAAAACACAATACGTTGGAATTTTTACTACATATTTATTAACATTTAAGCAGTTATTCAGAATGTTTTGAAGTTAAAATATGGAGTAGAATTGACTTTACACAGGTCAGTTGCGAAAAAAATGTTGGTCGACGGCTGACATGATTCCGGCTGTCCCGCTCATCTGAAATCAAAAAGTCAAACGGCACATTAATTTGTAGACTTGTGGCTATAGCTGGTACCAGAATGAAGTCCAAATATTGAAAATTTAATGTTTGGCATAGTTTTGAAAATAAAGTTACGATTCTCATCACTGAATCTTTACTTCGTCATTGGAACTTTATTTTCAAAACTGTGCCAAACATTAAATTTCCAATATTTTAACTTCATTCTGGTACCGGCTATAGCCACAAGTCTACAAATTAATGTGCCGTTTGACTTTTTGATTTCAGATGAGCGGGACAGCCGGAATCATGTCAGCCGTCGACCAACATTTTTTTCGCAACTGACCTGTGTAAAGTCAATTCTACTCCATATTTTAACTTCAAAACATTCTGAATAACTGCTTAAATGTTAATAAATATGTAGTAAAAATTCCAACGTATTGTGTTTTCATGCTTCGTCAAAAAAATTCTCCAAAAAAGCGAAGAAAAACCGGCCGTCACATAAGATGACCCCCTTAAACTTCTGTTATTTGTACTGTTTATTAGTATTCCCCAATTCCTCCTTTTAATATATATTCTTTATGCTGAGCATGGGCTAACAGCTTGTTTTTTATTATAACCCGGAGCATGGGGTGTTGATAAAACCACCTTAAATTTTATACAGTTTTCTGGGTGCTAGAAATTCAGTTTTATTTTGCATGCATAAATTGTTTTACTTTGCACTATTTAGCATCTGTGCTGAAATTGTTCAGAGCCACTAGGACGTCCAGCCTTTCTTCAGACGAGGTGCGGCAGTATAACGTAATTGTCTCCTTGATGAAAACAAGGAGACAAATGCGTAACCGCCATGTAGAATGTAAGGAACGTTTGCAACATGCCGAAATGTTGTTAAAACGTGGCTTTTCGGAACGCATTGAAAGTCTGCCATCAACTGTGCGAGATTTTTTTGCATTGCAAGTCCGTAACATGGGACGATCTAAGTTCAGTAGAGATTTCACTTTAGATGATAAAATTTTTGCGCTTTCATTGCTGAAGCAAAGTCCAAAGGTTTATCGATACCTTTCAAATATTTTCCTCTTACCGAGTATAGAGACCTTAAGAAAACTGGTCACTAAAATCATTGTATCTCCCGGTATTAGTAAGTCTGTCTTCCACAGCATTGAAAATATACTCGACAATTTCGAGGATCCGCGGTATAGATATTGCATTTTGTTATTTGACGAAATGAAGCTTAGTCCCCGGCTTCATTATAATGTCAAATCCGATACTGTAGAGGGACTAGTAGATTTCGGGTTTTCGCGTAGTAGAGACATTGCAGACCATGTTCAGGTCTTTATGTTAAGAGGGATATTTGGAGATAAACCGTGGAAGCAAACAGTGTCGTACTCCTTTTGTAGGGGCACCGCTTCATGGGAGTCGATAGCGCGTACATTTAAGGCCATAGTAGAGGAATGCACTTTTATACGCTTAAAAGTTGTTGCTTCGGTTTGTGATCAAGGGTCAACAAATGTACGCGCGATTAAGCAATTACTTTTCGACACGAAAAGAAATTGCGAGTCGGCTGAAGAGGGGCTCATCATGGTACATGAACAAAAGATAGTACCACTGTTTGATCCGCCTCATTTATCAACAGACGCGGTCGCGTCTGGAAGCTAATTCCCCCTTCCCCTCTCCCCAGGCACACCGAGCGACCACGTATCTATACACGAATGACAGCGAAATTGACAGGTCTCCGTAGCTATTTTGGTCTTTTTTTCTTGTCTTATGACATAGTCTCGGTGTTTTAACATGATTAAGCGAATAATTATTTTTTTTCGAACCCATTTGTCGTTTTAGTTAATGCATCAAGCTGTTTTTCTAAAAGATAAAACAATTATGCAAAATTTTTATTTATGAAAAGGACACTTTTTTTTACGAGACAGTCAGTCCTCACGTAGCGCTTGTACTTGACGCTAGTAGATGTCGCCATTCTCGTTTTACTTCTCCAATTCACGCGGGTAGATGTCGCCTTTCGTAAGCTGAAGTTATCCGGAATAGTTTTGCTGAAAATGCGGTTGCGCAGTTTACAAAAAAGGCAAAAAACCGCTGGTTTCGGTTCGCTAGTAAATGTCACCTAGCTGTCAATCAATTACAACTAGCCTGTGTCAGTTATCAAAAGTTTTGAAATGTCACGAGTTTTTCCACCATATAGAACATTGAATTATTGTCTCAATCAATTAACAAGGTAAGTTGCTATATTATTATTTTTGTTATATATGCTTAACGCATGACTTTCTTCTATCTTACGCCACTTTTATGAACTCTGGATGATTTTTTTGGTTAATTAATTGTTTATATTAATTTTTGTAGAAAATGCGGGAGGCCGCCCTACTTGATGGTGAGTTTTATTAACAATAAGCTTGCAGAAGAATTAAATAATAAAAAATTTTATGTATACATTTATTCAAATTCATTTTTTCCAGACTCGATTGATGCCGGCAGCGAACAAGGTACTTATAGAACGGCGGCATTGCCACCACCACTACAGCAGCCGGCGACAAACGGTATTAATTCCTAATATTATTATTAATTAGTATTTTTATCTTTTAACAATATAATAAAAATTGTTGACTTTAGCTTATATCAGGGGAGCCCAGGCCGGTTGGCTGCCGCTGACAGTCGCAACTACGTCGCTGCCCCTTTCCCCTACCACCACCAATGCCACCACCACCACCGCCACCATCTCCACCACAGGGCCCGGCCACGGCACATGGTATTATTTCTTAATACTTTAATTAAATACCTGTTTATGTTTTTTACAATATAACATTTTTATCTGCGCGTGCCAACAATGTATAAATTATTATAATAATATACTTGCTGACGTTTATTATTATTATAACTGATTACAGGAGGATACACGTTGAAGTGTCATAAGAGGAGCGGCTGGAGGCAGGGCGCCAAGTATCTTGAATAAAATATTTATTCGAGAGTGAGGAACCAGCGACTGCCAGCGACAACCAACCGGCCTGGGCTCCCCTGATATAAGCTAAACTCAACCATTTTTATTACATTGTTAAAAGATAAAAAATACTAATTAATAATAATAATAGGAATTAATACCACTTGTCGCCGGCTGCTGTGGCGGTGGTGGCAACGCCGCCGTTGATTCACTAGTTGCCACAGTTTGCGGGTCAAAGTTAATCAAGTGCAGTCCTTCCAAAGTAGTGATTCTTGAGAGAGCCACATAAACTTGCCCAGTAGAAAACACACTGGACTAGATTGATGCCGGCAGCGAACAAGGTACTTATAGAACGGCGGCGTTGCCACCACCACTACAGCAACCGGCGACAAACGGTATTAATTCCTAATATTATTATTAATTAGTATTTTTATCTTTTAACAATATAATACAAATTGTTGACTTTAAGCCTGCGCGCACAAGCCACCACCCTGCAGCAATTGGTGCGGGGTGACAGCCGTGGCCGTGGCCGAGGCCGTGGTCGTGGCAGCCGTGGCGGTCGGGGGGGGGGGGCATTAATAAATAATATTTATATATATATATTTTTTTAATACCATAATTAATACTTAAACAAAAGTTGAAATAAAAAAATTTTTAGCGTTTTTGGACTTTTGTTTAATTTTGTCGTCAGTACATTTCTATGCTGATGCACCATCACGTATCATGCATAAAAATGAACCGCTCTGAGGATGAAGACCGTTATGAGATAGGGCACTGAGTAATTTATAACAAATTATGAAAAAAGTAATGAAATCCTCCCCCTCCCCAAAAAAACATGACTCATGTTTGAATGAAGCTAATTCCCTTTAGGTCACGAAAAAAGTTCACATGCAAAGATTGTGAAATCATCTTTGCTAATTCTAATTGTACCCTTCATTCACGAAAAACATTAAAAAAGTTCTCACGCAAAGATTGTGAAATCAACTTTGTTAATTCCAATCCCTTTAAGTCACGAAAAAAGTTCTCACGCAAAGATTGTGAAATCAACTTTGCTAATTCCAATTGTATTCTCGTTCTCCGTTCGAACACTGATTCTTCTGTCACTTTTTATACTTGACATTCCTTTATTGGCCACAAATCAATTCAGTGCTCAGATTTTCAGCTTCGGTTTTAAGGAATTAGCGGGCGTTGTATAAGAAAAAAACTATGAAGTCGACTTAAAACAAAATGTTTCATATTCTCCGCATCTCTCTTACAGCGTATTTTCATGGTCGCAATGGTGCGCACTGGGTGCGAATTTTCGCCAATAGGAAGCGAGAAATTTCGCATTCAGTGCGCACTAGTGCAGCTTGTCAAATGTGCTATCAATGTATTACCGACTTTGATTCGTTTACATTAGTCTCTACCAAGTTATTATTATTTTCCATCAGAAAACTATTTTTATACGACATTTTTAACAGAAGATGTCCCTCTTATACAACGCCCGCTAATTCCTTAAAACCGAAGCTGAAAATCTGAGCACTGAATTGATTTGTGGCCAATAAAGGAATGTCAAGTATAAAAAGTGACAGAAGAATCAGTGTTCGAACGGAGAACGAGAATACAATTGGAATTAGCAAAGTTGATTTCACAATCTTTGCGTGAGAACTTTTTTCGTGACTTAAAGGGATTGGAATTAACAAAGTTGATTTCACAATCTTTGCGTGAGAACTTTTTTAATGTTTTTCGTGAATGAAGGGTACAATTAGAATTAGCAAAGATGATTTCACAATCTTTGCATGTGAACTTTTTTCGTGACCTAAAGGGAATTAGCTTCATTCAAACATGAGTCATGTTTTTTTGGGTTAAAATGTATTCGAAATAATTTGTTAACGAAGGATCTTCGTTATACTCTGGACGGTGTAGAAAGAACGGCAAAATGGTCCCACTTGGAAGATACTTATCACATTGATCGGTGTAGAGGTGATTTTAGAACTTTAACTAATATTACGGAACAGCATGTCGTTCCAAGTAAAATTAAGAAGATGCGTGTCAAATATTGTACACAAGTCTTCTCGCGTAAAGTAGCATCTCTTATGGAACTTATGAGCACTACTGAGGCGGAAAGTGCTTGTAAATCCAGAAAGATGTCAGCTTCGGGAATTGATACGGCGATTTTATTTCTAAATTTAAATTCACTTTTCGACAGTGTCAATAGTAGGGCCATTTTAGATAACGAAAGCAACGCCACAGATATTTGGAATAAGTGTATAAACTTATTCCAAAGTATGCGATTTATCAAACGCAAAGCGGGAGATAAAGAGCATCCTGCGGTGTTGCAGAATTGGATACATACCCTGAAAGGGTTCAAAATTCTTAATTCGTATTTGCTGGATCTTGGGTTTGCAGGATTCAAAACCAGAGATTTTAACCAAGATCCTTTGGAAAATTTTTTCTCGTTGGTGCGACAACATGGTGGAAGAAATACAAATCCGACTTGTTCAGTATTTACCGAATACTACAAGTCATTGCTTATAAATTCATTCTTTTCCAACTCAGGAAGACAAAACTGCGAGGCAGATTGTAGTGAAAATTTATTAAATGTAAAAGAGATTTTCGAATTTTCCTCTCGCAATCCAAATTCTAACTTTTTTAATAATGAAGTACCAGTAGTAGCTGTAGAATCAGTAGAGTCAATTTTGCAAAATTATGATGCTACTACTGTCAATTTAGATTACTTGGAACCATTTGTTCAAGCTTGTGCTACGTGTTGCCAAGCTTTTTTAACGCAAAAAGATGCAATAAAACAATTTATGCGAGAGGTTTATGCTTTAACAAAACACTGTTTTGATGAATTCGCGGAACATTCCAATTTAAAACTTTTAATTCAAACATGTTTAAGCCTCTCAGTTGATGTAAACCTGAGCGATTGCCCTTTAGGGCATCTCAAAGTGTATTTGACCGACAACTATGTCGATCATGTATTAAAAAAATGTATTTCTTCCACTAATGTGCTAATCAATTGTTCCGAAGAACCTATGATTCCAATGTTTGGTTTGTCATTATGTGCTTTGACGTATGGCAAATCACATAGGAAACATAGGTCCTAATTGTGCTTTTATTGAGTTGGTGAATAAGTTCGTAGCGTTTTGTGTTTTCTTTTATCCTAGAACGATTTGTTTGCTGTTTGGCAAAGTGTCTATATGCATTCGAAAGAGCTTTTTCTGTTCTACAAAACTGTGATAATCGTTGTTTTGAATAATTTTTTTTTTTTTTATTATTATTTTTCAAGCTTAGCAATGGAATTTCCAGGAGGCAAAAATCAACATTTTCGCGCAGTTGACTTGCCTATACCACCTTCTCCGTACACGTCGCAAATCTCTCGAGCGACTGCGGCAGCTTTTTGACTTCGATGAAAGCGAAGAAAAGCAGATGTCGAAAATGTTGATTTTTGCCTCCTGGAAATTCCATTTCTAAGCTTGAAAAATAATAAAAAATTAAATTATTGAAAACAACGATTATCACAGTTTTGTAGAGCAGAAAGAGCTCTTTCGAATGCATATAAACACTTTGCAAAACAGAAAACAAATCGTTCTAGGATAAAAGAAAACATAAAACGCTTCGAACATATTCGCCAACCCAATATATATCCGAATCTACTTTTAAGTCTTTTTGCATGTATGCGATTGCAGTATGAGTGTGTAATGCGTTTTTTATTATGTATATATGTTTGGCTGTGGGACTATTGCATGAGTGTGTATTGCGATTTTTATTATGTATATATGTTTGGCTGTGGGACTATTGCATGAGTGTGTATTGCGATTTTTATTATGTATATATGTTTGGCTGTGGGACTGTTGGATGAGTGTGTATTGCGTTTTTTATTATGTATATATGTTTGGCTGTGGGACTGTTGCATGAGTGTGTATTGCGGTTTTTATTATATATATATATATATATGTTTGGCTGTCGGACTGTTTTTACATTGCATGAGTGTTTGATTGTTTATATTGCATGTAGGAGTGGAAATGAGTGGTTGGTATGTGCATGGGGTTAGCGGTTTTAGTCGGTAAAAATCCGACACTGTTTAGTAGTGCGGATCCTACTAGGCGTCTTTTGAAGATTCCCGCTGTTTTCCCTCGTAAAAACAACTCAAAGAAAAAAAAATTGTAAACAATTTAATTATTTTGCAGATTCTATTGATGTCAACGAATTGAAGCAATTTGGGAAATAATGTAAAATATTTTAGAAGTTGTATAAATTTTGTAATATTATTGTTGAACTTAATATGATCATTGTTATTGTAATAATTGTAATAACTAATATTATTTAAAATTAATAAAGAATTTGTATATAATTTAACATGTATTTATGTATGTAATTATACTTTTACTTTTAATTATATTTATATTTTCAGAAGGTAAATCGGAGGAAGTACGGACGTAATTCAAAGGACCCCTGTCATTCCTAACATGAAATTTAAAAGATTAAATTTTGGAATGAGCAGAAATCCTTCAAATGGCGTCCTTACTTTCCCTGGTTTACCTTTTCTAAGGCCGTCTGACCATGAATCGTCGCGTCAGTGATGCGAATGCAGCAGATAGAAGAATAAACAAAGAAATTGAATATATTTTATTTTCCTATGAAAAGAAGAAATATTCAATTTCAATGTTTATCCTTCTATCTGCTGCATACGTGTCGCTGGCGCGACGATCCGTGGTCAGGTTTTAAAGTAAGCGGTGCATTACACGTATACACATCCACATACGTCCCGATTCACACCAATTCACACATTCACAGTTTAGTACGCACTTTATAGGTAGGAGGCGCTACAAACTCTGCTTCAACGTTCGTAAGAGGGAAGCTTGGCCCCCCTGGCCGCCGGTCGCAGTGATGCCAGAATCGTGGTCCGTGGGTTTGCGCCCACGGACCCTACCACCACTCCACGACCAAGCGTACCCCCTCCTAGCGCCTGTACCGTACCACACAAGCATACCCGTCCCTCCATCCGTGTGCCGTACGCGCTGCCTGGCCGGCGCTCTCCGGCGAGAATTCATTTTCCCGACATCGAAGCGCTTGGGTCCCAAGCAAAAAGTCATGAGTTCAAATCCCAGTGCGGATATTCTACTTTTTTCTTTATTTATTCTCTAATTCATCTTTTTATATTCTCAGAAGACTAAAGACTTAAAAACTGTTAATTTATAAAACATTTTCGAAGCTTGATTTGTTGCTAAAGATGCAATTCCCTTCTGGCTTGTCCCGCACCACTACGGGCGTACCCTCCCTTCTGTCCGTGTGCCGCGCTGCCTGACCGGCGCTCTCCGCCAAGAATTCATTTCACCGAAGTCCTAGAGCTTGGGTCACAAACAGAAAGTCCGAGGTTCAAATTCCGGTGCGAATATTCTACTTTTTTCATTAATTTTTCTCTAACTTCTCTTATAGCCGGGCAAGCGTCTTCGCGGTTAGCGTCGCGCGGTATCCCTGACAACGCGGACGAGAGTGGGAGAACCCCGAGCTTACGCATAAGCGACCTTGAACAGCGCTGATCTACAGCCTCCGTCGGACTAGCACCACTGTCCTTGGTGTTCAGAGGCCGCTGCAGCTGTATCTGCACGGGACCTCGAGCATCAGTAAGACGCGATTCGACGAATCGCTCTTGAACGAGAACCTGCCTTACGTTTACGTACCGAACTAGGGTAAGTGTGGGTATTACTGCGGATGCCCCGATTACTGCGGATATTCTAAAACAGCTCATATTTAATGTTGGAAAGTATATAATCTCTTGAAAATTTTTGCTAAAATTATTTTAAACTCCATTACAGGTAATTATTAATAAGTATGTACAGCAAAGTTATTATTAATTCTTTTATCGTAGTTTGAAATTCGTCAAGGCGAAACTTCGGTCGATTTCCGATATGGCGGTCATGAACACCTACTTGATAAACATTTATATTTTTCTTATTAACAGTAATACATGTAATGTAGCGTTATTGCTAGATAGAATAAGAGTTATATTTTCAGAAAAACAACAAATCAGTCGTCTACATTTTAGTTTAAATTTTTATTTCTCACCGCAGTATTAGGTGCAGTGCTTTACACCATGTGCATGCATTACTGCGGACCGACGACTGCGCCACCTAACCTTTCTTCCAACCGTATTCACGTATGTCTACATAACCTGCAAAGGTACTAAGGTTATGTTTCGCCTGACATCAGACCGTAGTAATACATGCGCAGTAACTGGTGTTTCGTTAGTAATTGGCACGCAGTAATACATGCATGTCCGCAGTAACTCATGCAATGACATTGATCGACAAATCTCTTTGTTTTTAATTAACTGTGCTTATTACCCCGTCCTTATATTTTTTTATGGAATCATTAAGGTCCCACCTTTCTTCTAAAAAAAGAAGGAGGAACTTTCATTCATTTGAACGCCGTATCGAGGGTTCTAAAGTTAACCTACATACCTTAAAAGTCCGCAGTAATACCCACACTTACCCTATTTCGGCGGACAATTCTTTATGGAGAATTTCGACGTCGACTTCCATCAAGCGATATGGTTCAAGTTTTACGAACACGTAAACTTCTGCCCTGCCGCGATGCTCGGTCTGCTCGGCGGCGAGAAAGGAACGTACAGCAGAAAGCACACGCTGGATCTCAGCTTGCAGTTCAAAGGTCCGATAATAATAACGTCGGACCTGCCGCCGCTCAATGACCGCGCATTCCGGAATATGGTGCTGATAATCAAGGCCGATCGCGAATATTGGCTGGACGAACAGCGAGTATCGACGATTTGCGATCGAAGTATCAAATCGAGCGCAATCGTTAACGAAATTATTCATTTTCGCACTCGCTTGTTCTTTCCGTCGTTAAGTGGTCGCTAGGTTAGCAAACAATACAACGATTTGCTCTTTGACGTACACCTACGCTATTACTTTTAACTTTGGAATCAAAAATGTCTGATGTGGTAGAAGGTAGTGAGAATAGCGGCCGCGAAAATGAATTTCGCGACATCCCAATATCTGCAAGTGCGTGTACGGCATCGGAAACGATGAATAGCGAAGTGGAAACCGCGGGGCCATCATCGGCTCCGAAACGAGCGCGAAAAAATGAAAGCTCCGTTTGGAAATTTTTCACGAAGCTGAGTCGTGAAGAGTGTTAATAAATAAGATTTGGCAAGGAATCATTTGAAAAAAGTTATTTCTAAAATCTTACAAGTCAAAAGAAATGTTAAATGTTTAGAAGATAACGCATTGGTATCTCCACCTTCAGACTCACTTTCAGACTGCATTTCTCCGATGTCTTCAAGTTCGTATTCTCATATGTCGGCCTTTTCTTACTTATTGAACAAAGCCGCTAATTACGAAATTCGACCTACGTATATAAGATATAACCTTCTAGAAATCAAACCCGTTAGGAAAGATAGGGACCACATACAAATTTTGCATCGTCCAGAACATTGGACATGCAGTTACTATGACGGGACAAATATTTACATATACGATACGCTGCAGAATTTCGCGGATCCGTTACACAAAAAGCAAAAACTTTTTTTGGAAAAATTGTATCCTCATATTACAATTACGGACAAAACCGTTCGGTTTCCGAATGTTCAACAACAAAAAAATACAAGAAATTGTGGAGTCATGGCTATAGCAATTGGCGTTTCATTAGCATTTAGTATTAAACCACAAAACGTTTACTATAATACAACACTAATGCGAAATCACCTGTTGAAATTGTTGACCGAAGAAATACAATTTGAACATTTTCCCCAAGATCATAATGTAAAAACTCCTCAACAAGTTTTACCGTTACAAGTTGCACGGCAAAAATGTTACGAAAGATCACGAATGAATATTCGAAACCGAAGAATTAAGGTAGATGTTAAGCAGCCATCCAATGGTAAAATAAAGGCTGAAGGTAACAAAAAACTGTTTGCTGGACGCGACACAAAAAAAGTACAAATCCGAAAAATTGGACAATCCATCCTGAGATCAAATAAAATTTTGAATAAGACCGAAGAAGGCATTTTTCCTAATGACGATACAAATCATGATCCTACATTTGCACAAGAGATTTCATCCACTGTTAAAAATATTTTTATGCAACATAATTATTCGTCAGGGAGTAATATCACAAACAATAATAATATGAATAAAGCGATCATAAATGGTAATGAATTTATTAATGATAAAATAGTAACTGATTTAAGACGTTCTCGTAAGCATTTGATTTCGAGAACAAATAACTCTACAACAATTCCACGAGCGATGAAATTGAGAAAAAGGGAATTGTAAGAAAAAGATGAAAAAATCATTCAGATAGGGGAGTGGATAGAAGACACGCATATAAGCCATTTTCACAATATTCTGCGACAATTTCATGGTTATGAACCCATAGATGCGCTTTTAGTGCAATGTCCAGATGCAATAATCCCAGTAGACGAATCGAAAGAACATATACAAATTTTATACAGCCAAGCGAACGATAAATGGTCTGATAGCACAGGTGGCCATTGGGTTTGCTGTTATTATGATACAAATTTGATTTATATATATGATTCTCTGAACAAAAAAATTATACATCGACACCATGAAATTATCCTAAAACGATTATTTCCATTTTATCCTTTCGAAGAAAAAGGTGTCATTCTTCACTCGGTACAGATGCAAACAAATTTCAATGATTGTGGCGTATACGCAATAGCTAATGCCGTGTCACTTGCATTAGGACTAAAACCCACTGAAGTGCAATATGATCGTAATAAAATGCGTGACCATTTGATCAAAATGTTAAAAAATAATGTCATAGACCTGTTTCCTGTACTTCAATATTGTAATGATCAAAGAAACTTTGATAACAAATTAATGAAGACTCCTTCTAATATGACGGAACAAATTTTGCAAACTGATTCACAAAAAAACAACGCCGAGAATAATGATGCTGTGAATATAATTGATTTTTCCCAGATAATAGAGTTTTTCACGCGATGCTAGAGATTTTTTGTTCTATCGATAATCCAATCGGGCACGTGGTACATTATTTCTGGAGAAGAGAATAGAGGAAGTGCAGCATATTTGGAATACTGTTGGTAATTTGGAATACCGAAGTATCTAATAAACTACTAACGCTATTTAATTTGTAACACCGTAGATTATAGTTGCTAATGACCTCTTAACTAATGAAATTTGTGGATGAACCGCAATTTTTACATTTTCGACTTAATCTGCAGAGGAAGAAAACGTCAATCTGCAAAACTTTTTCAGCGCGTATTCAATCGTTCCAATCATGGTTAAAATATGTCAAAACTTTAGTGTTAAACACTTAATCGACTCATTTGCATGTTCCTTCTATGGTTCCGTGCCAGTTTTGCGATAATTTCGAGAATACAAAGTGTGACATGAAATTTTCGGTTTCGATGCCATGTGGTTAATTCGGAATACCGAAGGTGAAGGTAATTTGGAATATTCCAAAGCCTACCGATGCTTTTGTTTCACGCGTAATGTATACCACCGCGTCACTTTCATCTGTCACCTGTATAACCTTTTAGGAGCATTTGTGTAAATAATGTCTTATAGACATCTACATCTTCAAGATTGGTAGAAACGTGTGAACCAAGAGCGAGTGCAGTATGTAACCGTTCTTAGCATTTTTATAAATATTCTGGTATACATATCTCCTCAAAATATCTATATTTTAGGAATGTCGACGATAAACAGATACAAAAAAAGGAAGCAGTAGAGTTCGGAGGATATGTCCGCAGCGGTTACTGCTGTCCGTGAAAAAAAGGGCTATTTGAAGGCGGCAAGATATTTCAATATTCCCAGAACTACACTATTCAGATTAGTAAATGATAAGGAGACAGAAATATGA
The DNA here is from genome assembly GCA_929108735.1 of Andrena dorsata. Classification (NCBI taxonomy): domain Eukaryota; kingdom Metazoa; phylum Arthropoda; class Insecta; order Hymenoptera; family Andrenidae; genus Andrena; species Andrena dorsata. The sequence continues at coordinate 74,131,022 of OV815488.1, read as the reverse complement.
AAGTTTATTAGTTTCCCTATGATATTATGTAGTTTAATTTGATCCCATCCTCTGTCGTAATTTTTTATTCGTCTTAAACAAACTGGTATTCCAAATATACTGCACTTCCTCTACCAAGATAGAGGATTGCAACATTTCCACCTATTAATATGGATCAAAGATGCTCCTATTCTAGGCAAAGATTCAGATGAAATAGTAGCTGCTTTTATACAAAGATATGTCACATGTAGACTTCCAGATCCAAAAATCTCGCCTACTTTGTATAGACGTGTGAATACCCATCAAAGGCATCATCACAATTCATATTGCATGAGAACAAAAAAGAACAATAAAAATTGCATAAGGCGAGTGTGTCGATTTGGATTTCCTAGACTTGTTACAGAAAACATAAAGATGAGAGACGTAGCTACATCTATAGCTGCTAGAAAGCAATTAAGAAGTCGCAGTAGATTATACGGTTTGCCTCGTGACAAACAAGAAGTTAATATTAACGATTATAACCCAATTGTCTTAACAGCATGGGAAGGAAATATGGATATCCAATTTGTAGGTGAAAACTCAACTACTCTGTGTTGGTATTGTACTAAATACGTGACAAAACATGAGAAAAGTTATGCAGCTGAAATGTTTGTAGATGTTGAATTAACCAAATCATTATGCGCTCGCTTATGGAATATTGGAATGCAAGGTTTAAATAATAGAGAATGCGGTGCTCTTGAAGCTGCCGATACTTTGTTGGGGATATCTTTATACGGTACAGATAGCGAAACAACTATTAGATGGTTGGACGTCAATGTAATCAGAAATCGGAGAGTTAAACGCAAAGAAGAAATAGAAAACTTGGATCCCGAATCGACAGATATATTCTTCCCAAATATAATTGACGATTACTATCCAAACCGACCAGTCCAACACGAATCGATGAGTTTGTACGAGTTTGCAAGATGGTACGATAAGAAAAAGGCACTAAACAATGATGATTGCAATAATGACGATGATCAAGATAATAATGATGATTCCGTACTCCAATGCTTCAAAATAGGAAATTTGTATTTCAAAAGAAGAAAGAGATCTTACTGGTAAATCACTGCAGGAATAATTCGAAAACTCAGTCAGAAAGATATTTCTATGCCCTACTATTGTTGTTTCAAACTTGGAGGGATATAGATGAATTGAAAAATGGATGTGATACGTACTCAGAGTCTTTTTTAACAGTACAAACTATTTTAGAAGAAGGAATGAGGTATCATAAAAAGTTGACTGATTTAGAAGAATGCATTGAAGCCGTTAAGGAAATGGTAAATCAAAAAATTAATGAACCATCTCAAAATAATCCTAATGACTGTGATGAAAATGCATTAGAATGTGATCCTTTCGAAGTTGGCGATGCGATGAAAGATTTTCATGACGCTGCTAATAATGTTAACGGAGATGAGCTTTCGGAAATGATTGCTGGCTTGAATATTGAACAAAAAAGTATTTTCGATAAAGTAGTTTCGGCTATAAATTCAAAAAATGAAATTTTGAGACTGTTTGTCAGTGGAGAAGGTGGTACCGGTAAGAGTCGCTTGATTCAAGCTCTCCAGGGTTATATAAAACAAAATTTGGGTAAAGAAACAGCTGTAACGGCGCCTACCGGAATCGCAGCTTTCAATGTTAACGGTTTAACAGTACACAGACTGTTTCAATTACCTGTCGAACATGGCGGTACATCAAAAAAATATAAACAATTGTCTAACGCCGTTCTCAAAATATTACGAGACGAATTGAAAAATATTTCTTTAATAATAATAGATGAAGTATCGATGATATCAAATGTTTACATTGATGTATATAAACTTACGTCTCATGGAAATATTCAATACATATGAATGTGATGAGGGCTGGTTCGGTAAAAAGCATATACTGGTAATCGGAGATTTACTACAACTCCCTCCAGTTCGTGAAGGTCTTTGTTACCTGCAAATGTCTGGCGATCAAGTACAAAAGTTTCTAGGTTGCTTAGCAGGTCACAATTTATGGTCTTTATTCCAATACAAAGTATTAACGATAAATATGCGTAAAAAAGACGATGAAACATACCGTCAACTCTTATCGAGAATTCGTTTTGGCACACTGTTGACTTCAGATATGCAATTGTTGCAAACGAGACAACTAAAATTCAAGTCGTCAAGTTATTCAATGAAACTTGATGAATTATGTGAATACATCAATCATTTGCCTGCTGACACTGTTTGCTTGTTACCTACATGCCACCTGTGTGATACTCTTAACAGTGCAATGCTTGAAAAAATTGAATCTGAAAAGATCGAGCTTATTGCTCAGGACCAGCTGAATTGCTCTAAAGTTTTGAAAAATAAAGTAACGAAATTATTAAATAAATACGAAGAAGATCATTCACGAACTGCTGGTCTGGCCAAAAGTATAACAATAAAAATTGGAACGAGAATTATGATTCGTAGGAACATCGACGTCACTTTAGAACTCGTTAATGGTACTATTGGAACAATTGTTTCTGTCACTCGATCTATTGATAAAAAAGATGATATCGACAAAATAACCATTGTCCTTCCAGGAGGCAAAGAATGCGCTATAGAAAGAGTTTCCGTTAAATTTGAAGTAATGGAAAGGGTGTTCGTTGTTAGAAAACAATTTCCCATATGTCTTAGCTATGGTATCCCTATACACAAAAGTCAAGGCTTGAGTTTGGCAAATGCTATCATTGACGCTGGCAACAGTGTGTTTTCTACTGGGCAAGTTTATGTGGCTCTCTCAAGAATCACTACTTTGGAAGGACTTCATTTGATTAACTTTGACCCGCAATCTGTTGCAGCTAGTGAATCGGAAATTCTTGAATATAACAAATTAGGGGCCACTCATGATCCGCCACTTCCCAGTAACGAAATTCGAAACATTAAACATGAACAAATCACAGACAATTTGTGGGCCGTGCCCAAAGGAGTGCTAGCATATCAAATTCCCATTGAGGATAATGCTGAAGATTGTATAGAAATTCGTGGATTACCTAACACTGATCAAATATCAAGTTATGCAAATGCCATCATGCAATGTATTGTACAATGTTATGTAATCAAAACAAAATTATTAGAGTTTACAGAGTTTCACGAAATTCGAGATTTCATAAATGATTACTCGGAACAACATAAAAAATTGACTACTTTGAATATTAGAAGTTTTATAGGAGGCAAATTTTTGCAAAAAGTTCAACAAGACGCATCTGAATTTCTTTTAGCATTATGCAATAATTTACAAGGGCTCCGAAAAATAGTTCAATTTGAAATGACAACATCTGTACAGTGCAGAAAATGTCCTCATAAAGAAACAACCACTAACAGGCATTATATTCTTCCCTTGCCAGTTAAAGAAATGTGTTTAAAGTCAAAGAAAGGTTCACCTTTACAAGATTATGTTAATATTGCTTTACCGATTGGTTGGAAATCGAGTTCGCAAAAACCGTGTAAACAATGTTCTGAGCAAATGCTCACTAAAATTGAAATTACTACTCCGCCAATAATTATTATAATGCAACTGTTGTTGTTCTCTTGTGATGAAAATGGCGACATTATTAAAGAAATTAATTGTAAAATTACAGCTGCTCCACAACCGATATCAATATGTAATAAAAAATATAAATTACTAAGTGCCGTATTTCACAACGGTCTTCATCCTCAGAGCGGTTCATATTCATGCATGATACGTGATGGTACATCAGCATGGAAATGTATTAACAACAACAAAATTAATCAAACGAAGTGGCCTCGTAACGCAACAAATGTGTATATTCTTTTTTTGCAACGTCAAAACTGAAAATAAATCATATGTTTTAAACGATTTTATTCGGGTTCGATTCCCCTGAAAACTTAAATTTAAAACAATTCCAGCAATTGTCATGAAATTTTGCAGGCGAGCGTAGTACGGATGACAATACATTTTAAAAATCAAATAACCCTGAGGGTGTGAAAAAAGCATCCAGGCAGCAAAAAACATTAAATATAATCCATAACCAGAAATCCAATCGACTTGAAATCAGTCTCTCGCGGTTTAACGAAAAAGTCAAAAAGCCGCTGTGTTCGGGGCGCTAGTCGTATATGCTCTAATATGAAGGAGATAGGGTACTGTTTGTGCCACTGCGAAAAATGGATTTCTAATATTTTTTAACTTTATTAATTCTTTAACGATTTCTCTAGTTAATGGTAACTTAGACATTAATAGTAAAGATAGTGCAAAATTTAGTAAAGCTTTTAGTTTCCTGATTTGAAGTACAATTTTAAAGATAATTACGATGAAAGTCACTGAAATCCTAAAAGTGGCCACAAATGGTGCATCTACCCTTTATATTATTATGACGTGACGCTCGTGTGCACCGGGTCTAAAATGGCCATGGCTCCGACACTGGTTTGTCGAATGTTTCCAAGGCATCTAGACTAGCTTCACAGAACAGCTAGAAAACAGAAATAGCTGACCATGGCATCAGAGAAGATGGAGACCGATGAAATAACTGTAAGTAATAAAAAAAAACTCTACTATTATTCATATACTCCAAGCAGAGTTGCACTTTGTCTACGCTTACTATCAGTGGACCTAGACTAGAAGTGTATAATAACAAGTAATACAACAAGAAGATATTAGACACGTTGAAGCATATTGTAACCTATAACGCCAACGATCAGAAATATGAAACACATCTGAGTAAGAATAAGCTTCAACGTGACTAATATTTTCTGGATGAATTAGTTGTTATACAGTTACGGTCTATGTTCACTGATACTTAACGAATGGCTTTCTTCAATCAAACGCCGCTTTTATAAACACTGGATAATCGTTTTTGTAAATTAATTATTTATTAATTTTTGTAGAAAAAACAGAAGGACGCCCTTCTTAAGACTTCATAGTTTTTTCTTATACAACGCCCGCTAATTCCTTAAAACCGAAGCTGAAAATCTGAGCACTGAATTGATTTGTGGCCAATAAAGGAATGTCAAATATAAAAAGTGACAGAGGAATCAGTGTTCGAACGGAGAACGAGAATACAATTGGAATTAGCAAAGTTGATTTCACAATCTTTGCGTGAGAACTTTTTCAATGTTTTTCGTGAATTAAAGGTACAATTGGAATTAGCAAAGATGGTTTCACAATCTTTGCATGTGAATTTTTTTCGTGAATTAAAAGGAATTAGCTTCTTTCATACATGATTCATGTTAATTGGGGGGGGGGGGGGGATTTCATCACTTTTTTCATAATTAATTATAAATTACCAAGTGCCGTATTTTATAATGGTCTTCATCCTCAAAGACAACGACAAAATTTATCAACCGATTATGAAAATATTGTGATGAAAATGGCTACATTATTAAAGTAATTAATTGTAAAAATACAGCAGCTCCACAATCGATATCAGTATGTACCTAATAAAAATATAAATTACTTAGTGCCGTATTTCATAATGGTCTTCATCCTGAGAGCGGTTCATATTCTTGTATTCTTTTTTTGCAACGTCAAAAATGAAAAGAAATCATACTTTTTAAACCATTATTTTTATCTTCGATCCTCTGTTTGCTTGTTGTATGTTTGCTTCATTTCTGAAAACTCGAATTTAACCCCAAATTTGGCAGGTTATGATTTGAAATACCTCAAGGTTTTCCTTTACATAAAATTTTACAGATAAAACCTAGAAACAAGCCTTGAACTCTGTCCCCAATGCCTGGTCCGTGTCGCTCCGTCCACGTCCATCATTCTTTTGTTTTGTGCCAAAGAAGCGACACGTGCATATTATTTATTTTGTTAAAATACATAAGAGATAATGGAGCAATATATTTGAAATACCTCAAGGTTTTCAATTACATAAAATTGACGATTTCAATGCATTTGAAAATGCTCAACAAGTAAATCATGATGTATTGGTATGCACATATATTTATGTTTTCATTATCATATTGCGATAACAATATCAATTATTTATATATGGACATATGTATACATTCATGTATATACAGCAGAGACATTTGGAATTTGTTGGTGGCCAAAATTTGAAGGACTCGTTACATAATTTTATTCGCGTAGCTATGACAAGCGAATTAGCCACAAAATTTTCATGGACAGGAAGAAGTGGCAGTAACCAACCAAATATTGCATTATGCAACACCAAATTAATACGAATATTTTTGAGTAATACGTATTACTCAAAATACATTTTGTTGTTGAAATAATACATTTGCCAGCATAGGTATCATGTTTACTCATATTTACATTAATTTAATATTCAACAAGAACAGCGCGAAAAATCGGAAGGGTTAAAAACTTCACCAAGGATGAGTTTATAACAAGTATGAAAGACGTGTTAAGATCATACAAACAAATTTCCAGAAATACGCGAAATGCAATAAACGGGAGAGTTCGTCAGCGGATAAGTGAGGATGAACGTGCATTATTTGATAATGAGGAGGATCTTGATCAATCACGTCAAGAAAATAATTAATATTGAAATAATTATAAGTATCTAAAATAGAAGTACAGTACTGTCTCTCAAATGGCACGCGTTTTCGGATTCTCTATACACGCGAAGCTATCCCCACTACTTCGTTTGTAGTCGCCGCGTCGCGGCATCGGGTATCGGATGTCAAAGAGAAAACCGAAGAAACGTTCATAACTTTTCTCAATAATGACACACCTCACATTCTGACCGCGTGAACTGTCATATGAAACTGCTCTCGCTGCCCCATCCCCCTTGAACGCTCGAGCGTGAAATCAAAGGAAGCCGAATAGACTACTCGTCTCTCAAATTGCGTGCGCCCGGTCCCGACACACGCGGCTATAGAGAGACAATACTGTATAAGTATAAATGTACAAAAATAAAGAAAAGTTTATGAAAGCAGCAATTCTTACATTAATTGTATTAACGATTTAATTAATCATTAATCTGTTATACATATATATCTACGTATAATATACAAGGTGTTCGACTACAAGTGGGAAAAAATTGAAGGAATGATTCTAGACACCAAACTAAGACGAAGATCAAGAGTAACGAAATTGTTAAAAAACAAAAGTTTGATTGTTTACCGCAACTTCGATACTCTTGATCTTCGTCTTAGTTTGGTGTCTAGAATCGCTCTTTCTGTTTTCTCACACCGGTAGTGGAACACTCTGTATGTGTATACATATATTGGGAAACCAAGAATTTCGATACGCCAACTAGTGACAGAAGATTGAACTTGTATTTATAATGTTTATTTATGTTAATGTTACGTTTACTTTTATATTCGATGTTAATTTTGAAATTAAATTCTTATTTAGATTATACGAATATTATGATAAAAAAATCAAATCAGCGTTATTTTATTTTTTATATTTAACCGAGGGTCCCCCGAATATTCAGCCTAGGGCCCCTCAAAAGATAAATCCGGCTCTGTGTGAGATCAGTCCTGTAACGCGATTGACCCGATTGCAGAGCTTACAACCGTAGATGGCGCTCTCACAGAATTTACAAATTCCACGTCAAAACGGATAGAGGGAAAATTTAGTTTCACCGATTCTCTTCAAAATTACAGCATTTGCCGATAACCTTGCAAAAACAAAATATAAGCCCTATGTCAAATAATTTTCGAAATATTTAAAGTTAAAGTCTTAAAAATTGGAACAAAATCGGCTGCCGCATCATCACTTAAACTCTTATATCTCGGTTATTTTTAAAGATAAGGTCTCCGTCATGGGCTCATTTTAAAGCTGAAGGAATACTTTCTCAACCCGTATTTAGAATATTTTGTTTATTGTTAATAAACTTGACAGTAATCGATGTCAAAGTTTCAAATCGCGATGTTACGTCGTTCCCACCCATGTTCCGGCTTGAAACAAATACCATTCGATTCGTTGAGCGTTCAGCTAATATAAATGCCTTTTTAAAAAAAATGGAGAGATTTTGGGAACAGTCAACAAAAAATAAAACTTACGAAAGTGCACACCGCTTAGAAGTACACGGATCCCATGGTCAATCCGCACGCACACGTTTTCAAAACAATCGCCTAGCGTAGGAAAGAATTTATATACGATGCGACAAAACAAACTTTTCGTTCAGTAACAACATGTAAAAAAAGAAAAGGAAGAATCACTAAAAGCTACCTACTATTGCTAATCTTTTGTATGGCAAGCAGATATTCCTATTACTTTTCTCGAGAATACATAATTCATTTCAATTCATTAGACAGTTCCTATTACGAATTAAAACAGCTACTGTGATTTCGGTTCCTGCATAACAATAATTAAAAAAATGATATTAATATTACCTGGTTTTGTTACACTGTCCCATTCATAACCACCCATGTCCCTTTCAATACAGCCAATTTATGAAAGGGACAAAACACACTTTTTTAGAAAACGAAAAATATGACATGTAAATATAGAGAGAAGCTTAATAGGCCCGTGTATTATTATAGCCAGATAACTGGCCTTTCTAATGTTACCAATTAGAACTCGAATGGTTATTTAGTTTTTATAATATGTGGTCCTAAACACAAGTGTCCCTTTCATCCCACCTCTCCCCTACGTAGCCGTTTTTCGATTGAATGTAAACTCTTTTTTTATAAACAGTTTAATGCTCATTTTTAGGGCAAAAAATCGATTCATTCCTTAAAAAGTGCACCATTTCCATAAAAAGTATTAAAAAAAACCCTACGTACTTCCAAAACCAATTGTATATAGATTATAAATTTTTTTAGTTTTTGGTCCAGGACTCAAACATGCCGAGAAATCCGTCCTCCAATGGCGGTGTTTTCAAAAATGCTGTTTTCGACGACGGGCTCTGTCGCCGCCATTTTATATGAAAATGGCAATAAAAAAATTGTTTCTCGTACTTCAATATGTGTTAAATAAACCCTCTGAAAAGAAATTCTATTCCGTTTGTCAAAATCCCAAAATAAATTGTCAAATTTGGGTCTCTTTTTCTGCCTCTAAAATGGTGTTACCCCCCAAGTGTTCGCAATTTGTTTGCACCAGCGGTGACAGTTATAAGCAGGATAGCCGCCAACAGTGTCATCAAACAGTGGTTACAAAAAGCGATTTGCGCGTACAATCAACCCCTGAAAACGACTATGAGCTGATCGAAATTGATTTATAAGTGATCATGTTTTGCATCGGGCGAAAGTGATATTTATACCTGTTTATAAATCATCCTAAAATAGGATCCGAATTTCTGTTACGTCAAGAAGCCAGCATTGATTATGCAAAAAGGCAAATCAAGTGGGGAAAAAAAACTATATTCCCTTTAATACATACAAGGAGATATTCGTGCCAAAAAGAAGTTCAGTCCCTTTCCATATTAATATTGCAAATCCAGAACTGCGTGAAGGATACGTAGGAAAATTGCACGTCAATGAAGGAATCTATTTGGGAAATGCCTTAGTAACAAATGGAGAGGGAAAAGCTCATATGAGAATAATAAATAGTACGGATGAGGAATGTAATGTTGTAGTACCTACAATTAAATTACTTCCATTTGAAGAACATTCCTAAGAATGATGTACCTTAACAAAGATATCGAAAGAAAATCGATTCAAGGAAATCTTGAAACTACTGAGGTTGGATCACTTAAACAAGGAAGAAAAGGAAAATGTGATGCAACCAATAAAGGAAAACGAAGATCGTTTTCATCTAACAAGAGAAACTTTGGAAGGAACAGATAGCATACATACAACATAGAATTCTTACTACGGATGATATACCGATAAATACTCAGCAGTATTGATATCCACCAGTTCATAAAGATAAAATAAATCAACAAATAGAAGAATTATTGGAAACCGGTATGATAGAATCATCCACATCTCCACATCCATATAGTTCTCCCATATGGATCGTTCCTAAGAAACCAGATTCAAAGGGAAAAAACGATGGAGAGTAGTAATCGATTATCGTAAATTAAACGAAAAGACGATAGGTGATGCGTATCATAGGTCGAGGACCAGAGGAATAAAAAAAGAATGCGACTCACTACTTGGATAATACAGCTGACATCGTAGGAGTCATCGTGAGGGTATCAGGGCAGCCTTGGCCCAGTCAAATCCTGTGTAACAAACGAGAAGAAAACGTATTATGATTTATTTCGTATTAATAAGCGATATCGATGCGTTTTCTTTTGTACTTACATATCCCTTTTTAAGCAATCCAAGGTTCGATGGAGATTCTCTCCACTTCTCTCCACCTATCCCAAACCGCATTGGCTCTTTGCGTATCAGGCTGACTCGTTACATGTGACACATTCTCCATCAGCAGCGCTTCCCCGTCCGCATCTCTCGTACATTTCTGGAACATCAAAGAAAAAAGTGGGGAATACTATACCATTGACGAGCGCAGTAATTTCTCGAAATTCATTATTACTTTCTCCAACTACAAAAATGATTATCTATAAAAATTTCATCACACTCTTATAATTATAAATGTACACGACATTTCTGTTGCATATAACTAAAAATTTAAATAATTTTCGTCCGAGTCGATGGACGTCGTTGAATAGTATACCTCTTCTCGAAAACAAAGCAAGGCAAGAGAAGCTTCGACTCACATTTATCCGAAACAAATTAGAACAGATCGTCGTTGACTGTGTGAGAAAGTGATGCTACACTCTATATTCTACTCACGGTGCCTTCACAATTTTATAACATTTAAACAATGCCAACAGCATTTAATTACCTCGGAATGGAAAATTTAGACGGAGAAGCGCGCGAAAGATAGTGACGCTTCCACCAGGATAGTTCAAACGACATCTACTTAAAAGAATCATTTCAAAATGGCCGACCTGACAAACGATGCTCGAACGTAATTGGCCGAGAATATTGGAAAACTGCAAGATTCGAATTTTCGCGCCCGCGGTCCGCCGCCATTATACGTTAAGGATTCAATATTCGCGAAAAAACGGTATAAAATTACTTGACAACCCACGAAATTAACATATCACGTTGAAAAAACCGCAAAGCAATACGAAACCCGCAATATTCAGGAGCAATTCGCGGAACTTTTCGAGAAATTAACGAAAAATCAGATATGACGTCATCAACCGGCAATAGATGTAGAGGCAAAAACTTTACTCACTCATATTTCTTAACCAGATGCGAGATTTGGACTAAACACTGCAAATTCGCGTGCCTCGTCGATCCCACTTCCAGATTGTCGGTACTCGGAGCACACGAAACTTGATATAATATCGCGAGAAAGATATTTCCTATGCACTTACTACGGAGAGACGCGATCACGATCGAATCCAATGGGCTAGTGGGGTACCGAGTGCAACTACGCTGTGGGGGAGGGGTTCGATAGTAGGGATTATACCGCGAATTTTAAACTTTGGATTATTGCGTGCCACCGAGTTTCATTTGTTTCACATTACCTACTGATAGGTAGGACCACGATGTAAAGACATAAGGTGTGCTCGACCGGCAGCTCATTTTCGTCTTCTACTGCGCCTGCCCAATTTCCGCCATGTTAAAATATGGCCGCCTAGTTACATTATGGGGTTTATAATATACTACCCATCAGCAGTGATGGGTAAATCACTAGAAAGCAACGTAATTTACGTTACGTGACATACGTGTATAAAATGTCCAATGGGCCTGCCCCGGCAATATAAGAGCCTAATAAAGCTTGAAAAAGATGTGGGAACTTCCCTATTAGGCTCTATATTGCCGGGGCTGGTCCACTGGACATTTTATACAGGATATTTTAGTATTATACACGTATGTCGCGTAACGTAAATTACGGTAAATTACGTTGCTTTCTAGTGATTTACCCATCACTGCTACCCATGTATAATGTACACACGGCTCAAACGATTGTGGCCGATCGAGTTTCAATTGCATTCGAGCTTACTAGGGCTGGCTTTTTTACATCGCTAACATTCTACAGTATTTCGTGAATATGGTGGGGGCACTGCCAAGCCACAGGTTCCCGTCTAAAATACTTCTAATTCATGTTGAAACACCACTGTGGCACCATCTGCCTATGATTGTCATAATTATATAAATCATAGACTTTTATCATAGACGAAGTATAAGATAGACCCATCAAGCAATGTAATTTTGTGTCACACGCTCGGGGGGCTCGCGAGCCCCCTTACCATTTTCATGTCACACCCAACGTTATCGATTCAGTCTAAAATAAGATTGTAACGTTACACGTGGTAAGAATTAGAATTCAACACGGGTAAAACAGAGATCATTTGAAATCCGCAATTTACAAATCGAGCGCCACGGAATTCGGACATTCAGAAAAATTTCGAGCAGCCGCATTGGGCGCTTAATAATTCTGAACATTGATAGAAAAAAGGAGTGGCCCCTTTGGCCGTCTAATACTTTTCAATTTTAATCAGAAAAGAAACGGCAGTCACTATGGGCGCTCAAGGATGCCTAATTACAAGACGGAAGAACAGCAGCCGCTTTGGGCGCAGAATAATTCCGAATTTTAATGTGAAAAAAGCAGCCTCGTTTAGGCGCTAATGGCATGGATTATAATGCTTTCCAGTCTCGTTTTATTAAGAGAATCTAATGACTCGAATGTAATTAAACTTGAGAATTGTAACTCGTATTCAAAGCTTCAAGCTTTGATTATAAAATTCAAGAAAAATTATTTGGAATATTTAAAACGCGATATTAGAACTTTGACCTCGAATTTGAAATTTATTTATTGCTTTTGTCTGTGTTAAACATTTGGAAGCACCCACCTTAATGTTACTGTTCACGAGAACTACTGGTATGTATTTATGGTCACTGTGCTCGCTACAGTTATCTATGCAGACAGGAAGCTCCTTCGGCAGGTTCACAGTAGTCAATGACAGTAGTACCGAATAGAATGTATCACACACACAAATATGTCACTTTAATTTCACGATCAAAAAGCTCGAATCAAAAGACTCTTATATACTTCAAGATGCGTAAAAACACTGACTCTACACTCGCGTATGATACTACTAACACGCATAGCCATCTCATGTTTTTAAATATAAAGCACTGCACGTTTTTAAATGTCCCTAAGCAGTGGATCAAAAAGTCTTCTAGATACTGGGTGAATTGCAGTAGAACCTTGTTAAACGACCTCCCACATGGTCCAGAAATCGATGAAATTAATGCGGGAATCGAAATATCACGAAATAATATGCTCACGCGTTCACTGAGGTTCGATTGCGATCGCGAATAAAGTTGGACTGGCAGGTACATTGTTCGGCCATGGTGCGACTTTGGTAGAGGTCTTTGCTTGTTAACGTTCTTCGAGAAGTTTTCTAGGTACTGGGTTAATTGTAGCTGGGTACATTAATCCAGGAATCGAGACATCGCGATTTAAGATTCACCACGGCACTTTAAACTAGTTCACGTCTGATCACGATCGCGTTTCAGATATAAAGTTATCATCTAATGGTATCTACGCATTTAGGAGTGCGCAATTTGTTTGGGAAATATGGCACCAAGATTGCTATTGGAGTCTTTTTTTAATATTATTGGAGAAATAAAATGTAATTGTAGGAGTAATATTTAGAATCGAATCTGGACGGATAGAATAGAGATTAACGAAGATAGATGATCGCAGCCAATCGGCTAATTTTACTTGTCACGTAATTAATAATTCTATTACAATGTTACTTGTGATACGATTAGTAATTACGCTTCAAATAATACAGATTGTCCAGGTCTCACCACGTGGAGGCGCTGCGAGTGGAGACCCACCCTAACCGCGACCCTTCCACCCTCCTTTATGCAAAATTTTATTTACATTACCATAGATCCCCCTGATGCACGGTTGCAAAACGATCCTCGATCGCTCCACAAGCGGGCAACAGAAGGAGTCCCTCTGTAAAAAGCTACCGCGATGAAGCTAAGCAGAATTGAAAACATTTCTTTGTTTCATTCATTAAAAATTTTATGAACTTTCTGGAATATTTCTACCATGATAATTATTCACTACATAATTGGGAATGAACCAAAAAATATAATTTCCTATTCATTAATAGAAAATATGTCAATGCATATTTGCTATGTCTACTTAAATACTAATAATTCCTACGTATTCGAGCGCTCGTATTTAATAATTGCTACTTATATTTAGTTACACACTGCAGTGTTTCCTTAAAAACTACATAATTCTATGTGACCACTAAACACGTCTTACCTAACCATATACATATCTACTTAAATTTAAATAATGACCGGCCTAATGAAAATCTGAAATTGTCATGTGTTTTTTACTTCCCTCGATGGACCCACGATGTTACCTGCAACATTCTCAAAAGTATTAACACAAATTCCTTGAGGTTTGATTTTTCATGGATGATAAACCTGAAATCCTCTTGTTGCAATATTCTTCACACATAATATTTCTGCAACAGAAACTTTCTCAGTGGCTTAATACCTACAATTTATCTCGATTAAGTAATGTAATTTCAACAGATATAGTCCTTTCATTGAATCACTATTGCCCAAATATTGAAATATCAGACAATTTGTATCTAACCAGTGCCTAACCAGTATCTAACTTGCCTGGCTAAGCCAAGTATTTGACTTCCAGGCGGCGGACATCTAGGCAAATGTCTAGATGTTACATTTTATCTTCACATTATTAAAATGTCGGCGGTATGAGTAGTGGAATGTATGAACACAACATTTTAGCTGTGTATATGTAGTTGTGTCATCTTAAGCGCAAGTGGAAAGCACCTTTATTATGTTTTTGCAGCTCATTTTGATATCACATCTTTTTTTACAATGTATATTTTCTTCAATTTTTTTGTGTTTACTCTTTTCCGTCCTCGATTTTATCATGTACTTGGCGTATTTTTTTTACTTTTTTTAAGTATTTTTATGGGTTGCACTTTACTGCGCAGTAATCGAAGTTACTTTCGTCCAGAAAGTAGCAACAACGAGCACGCGTTAATATTGCAAATTTACTATCAATATAAACTGCCGAATTGCATTTACCTACTTTATCAGTGCAGATTTCATGTCAACATCATCAAATTAAGCAACAATCGCGGATGAATTTTGATCAATGCCAAAGAATATTGAAAATTTATAAAAATAAAAACTACATTTCTTATCAATCTGAAAATAATATATACAACGAAAACATTTGTCGGGTGGGTAGGTGGTGGTAGTAGAAGGAGGATGGTGCAGCCACTTAGGGCTGCTAGAAAAAATGATCAGTAGCCAGAAGGACAGCTGATCATTGTCCACTCCTTAATGCAAGAAAACCGTGAGTGGACCGTTTCTTTCTTTCGCAACGCTAACTTATTACAGACTAAAATCAACTCCCGAGCATAGTCACTAGGACTTTGGACTACTCGCAGCACTAATTTCTCAAACAACTTCAAAATTCCCGAATGGTGCTTCATTACAGAAAATTCTACTATACTCGATACAAATCCCGAATAGCAAACGAAGAAGCTCCCAAGGAGCTACATTACTTTAACAAATATAAAAAGCTACCGAGAACCACCACGTGGGTGGTTTCATTTTTCGCAACACTAATAAAAATTCAGTGCACCTGTGTCTCGCAATACGCAACTCTAACTTTAATTCGCTGCAGCCTTCCTGAAGGCTGTGTGGGGTCCCATGTGCAGCAAAGCCAGCTGCTCGGGACTCCTTTTTCCCAGGAACATGTCTTCGGACATGTCCCAGGACAGTTTCGGGGCATTGGGGTCGCAACTCTAATTACAAACGCGATCAGTCATCATCGCAACACTAACTCAAAAAAGTATTAAGTATCAAACTAGGACGAGTAATTAAAAAAACGCGATCAGTCGCATCGCAACTCTAGTAAAAAGAATACCACGAATCAAAAGTAATGCAATGAATCAAACTCTAGTAACTCCAATTCAAAATACAAGAACAATCTCAAAAACAATCGCGACTCTTTTTTCGGAACACTACAAGCAACCACGCTCGACATTCAGTCGCAACGCTATGCTGGAACCAAACGCGGGGAATATTTGATTCGCAACGCTAATTCAAACCGTAATCACAATTTAGACGGAACACTAACTGACCCCGTAATGTTTTTCGCAACCCTAATTGAAAACGCGGTGTGCTAAATTTCAGGGGGGGGGGGGGTGTCGATGGGTCAGCCTATAGCCAACCAAACTACTACTACTACTACTACAACTACCGGCGAGCATAATGGCAAAGTAATACCTACGAAGAATGACCCTGCATCCGAGAATACAGGGCCATTCTTGGCCTAGCCCACATGATGTGGCCTTTTTCTGGCCGGGCTATCTGCGTCTCTTTGGCCACTTCTTGCTTCAGGCGATCAGCCCTTCTGAAAGTTAATAGCGTGCCCAGGCCCGTCCTGCCGACCGCGACCAGCGACAATGTGCAATGTCTCACTGGCGTCAAAAAGTCGACATAGCGAGGCTAGAAGCGAGGGCATACCCCACTCGCGCTAGTCAGGCCGTCGACTTTTCTCACAAAATTCCTGAAAGCAGGTCATCGCGCGGGGGAATATCGTGCGGGGGAACATCAGAGAATACGACGACCTGCCCCGGCCCTACCTACTTATATTTAAGTCACACATTCGTACCAGAAGGTAAGTTATCTATCCTACGCAACACCTATATTTAAAAAATGGCAAAACAGTCTCTCAAACACAATCATCAGTCAACCCACTCCACGATTCTCAAGCATCACCGCCCGGGTGCAAAAGCCTACACTAGAGAGACCGTCCCGGGACGACTCCGTCACCCGAGCTTGGCCACAATCACACTCTAATAAGTACGTACCAGTTTTCACTGAAATCGGCTGGCAAAGGCCGTGACCATTGCGTGTATGTATGATTTGCATAGCAATTAATTATTTTCAATTTTAAACAATGGATTACTTGATGATGCGCATTGTACGTATTAGGTACATACATCAATCGTTATTACTTTCCCGTTTGATTGTACGAGATTAATTAAGTTTCATATTCCAAGATTATTTACTAGAGTGATCATCGTGTGCAACAAGGAATATGATACAATGGTATCCTTATTACCACGAATAATAATATAATGTTATAGTTTCGTTAACATGGCCTTTGATGACAATTTTTCACCGACGCAAATTCCACTGCCTAACCACACAAACACACACAGGTGGAAAATGCGACGTGCACGATACACTAACGCAATGCCAGCCGCCAAAATGTAATTATTTAATAAAGAAAGTTATCGTGCCCTATTGCTTTCACCCACCCAAGTAGCGCCTGAGCACGTGGATGAGTTAAAAGGCAATAGGTACGGAAAGATATCCTGAAAATCCTCAACTAGAAAATATGATTAGTCTGTATAGTGTCTAGCTAGTATTCTTTCATTTTATAGTATTAAGGAAAGTGACTCGACTTTCAACTTGTGAATAGTTTAAAGTTTGATAAATAAAACAGGACTTTATTTTAGATTGCATCATTAAGAAAAATCACTCTACTCGACATTTAATTAGCAAGAAAAAAGACTCTAAAATAGAATTATTTAAGAAAATTATTCTAAATCATCAAGAATTTACTTTAAGAATTTAAAACGAGCGATTCCATCTTCAAAGTAAATTTCATAAATCAAGAAAGTATGTTCTCACGCTAATTACTTTGAATCTGAAATTTGCCCACCCTCAATTGTCTTCTTGCACATGGAAATTAATTATTCTATTGTGTATGCAAACGAGTGACCTTTATAAGAAAGGAATTACACTTTTATGTCCATTATCATCATTTAGAAATCAAGTTACTTTTGAACACGTAGTATCAGAAAAATAAAAGAAATTCAAGTCATTATAATCGTCGCAATGACAAAATCGGAGGGCATCCGATTTTTCCTCTACATATTAAATAAAAATCATCGTAGCTGTGGAGTCTGAGAGTATTAAACTTCTTCGCTACATAAAAATTAGCATTCAGCCGTATTGATAATATCTACATCAATGTATGATCAATGATAAACATTCGCGTTAGGAACCGTTTATCTTGGAAATTATGATTATAATTTGATTCTATTGAAAAGACGCGATGTACAAGAAGACCCTAGCCCTCGTCTAATAAATACATATACAGCCAAAATGTTACAATTCACGGGCATGGTTACCATACCCGCGGTCATTATGCTCGCCAAAGCACGTATACAACCGGTCACTCGTGTCGATTCGGACCAAACGTCCTACGACATGATTGAGTGACCAGAGGAACCATAATGCATGCGCACTCACATTTCGCTGTGCCCCGGTGACGGAGACGCCAACACCCCTGCTACTGATCAGGGGAAGTCATCGAGCTCCTCAGAAGTCATTAAGCTGGTCAGAAGAAGTCGTCAGGCTGCTCAGCTGCGCCCAGACTGGAACGAAGGAACAGAACACGATTACAATTTGTTTCCAAAGTTACGATTATTTGAATAACTTTGATGAAGAATCGCGAAGCAATTCAAAACTAACGAAATTTTTTATAATTTAGACATTTTAAGAAAAAATTAACAAAATTTTTTTCTTAAAATGTCTAAATGATAAGATGTTTCGTTAGTTTTGAATTACTTGGTGAGTCTATTCTAAAAATTAATTTTTCTAAATTTTTATAACTTTTTTCTTTCTAAAATATTGAAGAATGAACTCTACTTAAAAGGAATTTAATGAAATGCATACTTACATCTTTCCAGTAAAATTCAGCGCACAAATCTCCTCTTCAGCTGTCGGACTAACTCTAATTTCCGCTAACGAGTTTCGCTTTCAAAAGTAAAAAAAAAAAAAATAGTAGACTACCAACGCGCCCGAAAGATTCTAGTCTCGCGATTCGAAGATGAGAGCCGCGACGCTCGTGATAGAATACAAATTGCGTAAGAAACACTGACTCTACCCTCGCGTATCCCGAAATTGTTAACGACGCTCTACTATGAGCAACGGTGCTCTTCAAAACGAAAAACTTCGTACGTCATAAACACTGACTCTATTTGGCCGCATTGCACGCGGTCACAATCTCTGAAAAATAAATAAATAAAAATTCGTTAATTATTCATGTCTTCAATAGCATGTCATTGATCAACTACGCAGTTTCTGTACATAAAGAACAAAACTTGCGTCCAAAACCGAAAGTAACTACAATTATAACAACTTCATAGAGCTAGATTCTTAAAAATCATTGAAATATCGTTGAATTTTACGTAAACGCGACCGAAATGCAATAGAATTCGATCATTCCAATATTTCGTAAACATCTACCGACGCCATTTTAAAGATTTTAAACAAATCTGATTCAAATTATTCAATTTATCATAATTCAATCTTTTCTCATTTCATCCCGATATTAACCGACTACAAAGTTACCTATCACCCTCACAACCAACAATGGTCTGGCGCGTGGCACGTCAAACACGTCTGAACGTGGCAGGACAAGTTTAGATCTGCACTCCAGACGCGCGTGCCGGGAACGCGCGATCGTCCTTTATCACGTTGGAGACTTTACAAGTGCAGTTTTGGAGCGCACGCCTAGATAGAGTGTACGCTCCAAAACTGTGAGAAAAACTGTCCGTCTAAAGACGGGTATTGATTCAATAAAATAACAAGAATAATACGTTTACCACACGTATTGCCATCTCATTTTTCCAAGGAATGAAACCAGACGCCATCCAAGCACCGTTCAAATTAACCAGCAAGTGTCATGGCGTTGCCTGCCCTTGGCTTTCGACTCCCGCCTCAACGTCTGTAACCTAAAGATGCAACAAGTTTGAAAGAAAAGCATTAAAACAACAAATAAACTTGAAATATGCCCGGAAAGGAATGTAATTGAATACCGAGACACGATATGTGTGCACTAAATGTGCAGAAATATCGGTAAGGCAACGAAGGGAATACGCGACGAACATCTAACGGTTTTCTCGCGATATTTAATGAATTTCGGGACGAAACTGTATTAATATTAGCAGCAAGTGCCGATAGAGAGTAAAGAAGAAGACAAATAATGACTGCAAGTAATTATATCAGAGTAGATAATGTACGCGTACCATTTAAATACGCAGCTAGCTATCGAAGCATCTTAACTCAACGACGTCCACGGAACGAATGACCTCCGCGCCGCGTCGCTGTACCTCGCGAATATTAGCTTTGGTGGGGGGAGAGCAGGCAGGCGGCAGGACTCGCGAGGCAGTACACGCGTACGTATTTACGAAGCGCTGGGATATCGTCACCGAGCCATGTAAACAAAGGTGACTTCCAAAGAGGATCGTTCAGTCATAACAAAAGTCGTTTCTACACACACGTTCTGCTAACAGTAAAATAGACATATTACGCGTGATATATTTCCTTCGTTCATAAAATATCTAGCATCTACATACAGGAGTGTACTTTAATTAAGCTTGTGAAACGTAACACAGATGGCTTAGAAAGTATATATTCGAAAATTACATGCGTGATATGCACTTTCTTATTGCAAAACTTTTTACAAGTTTCGCGATACATTCGAGAATGTCGCGATACCAATACTGTGTTAGCATTGGTACATAAAATGAATATTTATTCTGTATACAGTGAGCCACGAGAGTATTCGAACGCTCGCTATTAAAACTGTAAACAATAAAAATATACATGTTAGACTAAAGTTCTAAAAGTAATGTTGTAACTACTATAAGACTTTAGTATCGAGATTGTATATACCAAATTTGAAATGAATCGAATAATATTTGTAGAAGTTATGAAACATTTATTGCAAAGATGTACTGCAATAGAGTCACAAAAATATTCGAACCGCATTAATTATATGCACCATATTTTAGATTAATATTCATTTAGACTACCTTTGGCTCCAATTACGCTTTTCAGCATTACGTTGTCGCATGCTGTGTACTAGTTTTTCAATTATTTTAGAATTCCGTTCGAATACTTTTGTGACCCTGTTTCTGTACATCTTTGCAATAAATGTTTCATAACTTCTACAAATATTATCCGATTCATTTCAAATTTGGTATTATAATATATAATCTCGATACTTGTGTCCCATCACAAGGGAAAGCCGCGATAGGTATATGTGCTACAGATTTTGATGAATCTCATATATGTATTCAACATTCAACAGTTTCCGAAATATTAATAAAAAAAGATATTGTGGCATTAAACAACCGAAGCGATAGTGGAAAAATCTGTAGCACAAATAGGTATCGCTGCTTTCCGTTGTCATCTTTCCGCGCCAACCACTTTCCAGACGCATTAATTATTTCGCGGTAAAATTACTCTAAGTAAGAGCCGCGGTGCTCCGCAAAATATGTAGATGGACACGAATAAAGCGGGGACTCTACGATCGCGTTACGCGCGATCAAAAAGGATCTTGCTAGACTGCAAGATTGGAACCTTTTCAAATTTTTCGCGGTGACTCTACTCGACTCGAATTATTAATCGGAATTGTAAAAATCGCGAGCAAATGTTGTATCGATTTAATTTTCTGATTTTAAGACAGACACATGCACGTCACCCTATCTACGATTACCTTGTATGGTCAGCTCATTGGATTCTGCTCTTTCCAACACATATGCGCGGCGGTTAATGGCCCGTTTCATATAATTGGCATTCGTTTTAGAAACATTTCTGCGATATTATTGGGAGCAGATAGTACCAACAATGATTGTCATTGTTAGTTAATATACCAAATTAATGCCTTCTATACACGCCTTATTAAGAGAATCTAACGACTCGAATGTAATTACTGTTGAGAGAGAAGATTTGAAAAATGTCACACGAAAGAGTTTAACTTCAGAAATGTAACTCGTATTCGACACATTGAGCATCCCGTATGATTGTGAAATTAAAGAATGCTCGATTTGCAGTTGCATCCATGCACCCCATGACACTCATGCCACTTTCTGCGAGGCTTAGATATAAGAATTAGATTTTACTGTAAATTTCAATGTCGGCGGTGAACTAATACTCGGGGCAAATAGAATCCAATTACTATTACTTCGCTAAAATGATTAAACAGTGCATTAGAAACATGCGGGAATGTCAGTAACAGCGTCAATTTGTAATACTTTTCGGTGTACGATACGTGAAAGGGTTCTGCTACACACAAAGTACTAACAAAACAATTTGTCATCTTGTAATTTATAGCTTGCACGAGCTTTGAAGAAATATCATTTTTGAGCGCCGTAGTGTCTTGATCCCTGAAATGCATTTTCGGAGAGAAATCCGCATGAGTCGTTGATAAATCGAGTCAACTGTCAAAGCGTAGCGTAGCGAAAGCCTATGTCAAACTCACACTTTAAACTAGTCACACGTATAAAAACATGCAACGCACTTTTCAGCATTTCTCACCATTTCAGAGTAGTTGCTGAGTTGGACGCTGTGCATGAATAGAGGCCGCTAAATTCAGTCATGAAATTATGGGTTGGTAACACAGTTTGGGTGGCGACACGCACATCCATAAGGTGATAGGTCTATCCTATACTTCGTCGATGGCTACAGCATCGCGAACAGAACCGATCTCGCAGACTTATATAATTATGACAATCATAGGCAGATGGTGCCACAGTGGTGTTTCAACATTAATTAGAAGTATTTTAGACGGGAACCTGTGGCTAGGCAGTGCCCCCACCATATTCACGAAATACTGTAGAATGTTAGCGATGTAAAAAAGCCAGCCCTAGTAAGCTCGAATGCAATTGAAACTCGATCGGCCACAATCGTTTGAGCCGTGTGTACATCATGGTACTACCTAACTTCGTGCAGTGTAAACTGTAGAGGCGCGAAGTTTGAAAAATTGTTACGTTACCAGATTTGAATGCAACTGTCGTATTGGTTGACAATCCAATATGGACGATCTTGGGAAGGGCACGTTATTGGCTAATCTGGAAGGCTGCGCACGAGCACACCTTATGTCCTTACATCATGGGTAGGACCACATACTAACCACACAACACACACTTGTGGAAGTACTTCGTGCTTGGTACACTAACGCAATGTCAGCCGTTCGTTTTGTTTATTACTATTACGAACAGCGATCGAAAAAGTTCTCGTTTTTAAAAAAATTCTGTTAGAACATTGAGTCCCAAAGCAAGCTACGGGTAGGTATATTTAAGAAAAGATTACCCGCTGCACATGTGATTCTACCAGTTTATAATTGTTTATATCGTTTTAAATAGTGTAGGTGAGTTCTTGGTACTAATAATGTGTACCTACTGACTGGTTATATATCGTGCTCTTCCTTTGCTTTGCTATATACGCCCTAATATCCATTGGCAAACTATACCTTAAGATTAATGTGCATGTCGGTATGTCTACCTATACCTTCATCTGTAACATCTGTCACAATCTTAGAGCATATATACATGGAGGTATCATTGCCTTAGAGTGACTGCCTCGCACTGCCTCGAAACTGTCAGCAACATCATGCGAGAAAGGCATACATGTGCGAACTAGTGCGAGTGAGAGAACTATATGTCCTATTTGACCTTAATGCGCATGCGCCGATATCGTGCGAGAGAGAAAAACGTGTGAACTGGTGCGAGAGAGAAAAGTATAGATTTTCAATCGCCTGTCTTTCTCTCTCACACGATATCTGCGCTTGCGCATTACGGTCGAATAGGACATATACTTCTCTCGCTCGCACATGTCTTTCTCTCTCGCACCACGTTGGCGACAGTTTCACGCTCTCCACGCTCTCAATGAGACCTCCATAGTATATGCTCTAAGGTCACAATAACACAATTTGATAAACCATTTTTAAATCTAATCAGAATTAATTTTTACTGTGCATACTGTGCATAGTAAACGAGCCTGTACATCTTTCCTATTATTTAAAACATGAAAAATAAATGACCTTGTACCTAAACTAACACCTCCTTGTTCCATTTCCCGATGCATAATGTTTGTCTAGAATTTTTGTAAGGATTATTCGAGAAACCAACCAGAAAATCAGATTGCAGGAATTTATATTCTTTGGTGTGTACAGATAAATTCTAAATGATAAAAATCATAGAACAATTACAAATTGAACGTGAATTATGCGTATTAAAGCTACAGTTTACCTTTAACATACGATACAACACGTTCGCTGTAAATCGTTGTTGTACAAAAATAATGCAACAGACCTTCCGATCTGCAGACTTATTACTATGGAAGTTCTTCAGTATCGTGAAAAGTTTCCAAACTTGATCAGATGAATACCAGTAATTTATCGCATTGTAATTGTCGCGTAACATAATTTCAGAACCGTTTAAAAGTTAGCGTTGAGAACTTGATAGCAGAATTCAAACGAATGAATATAAATACAATTCGAGTTAACTGACTTGTGAATTTTTTGCATATTCGTAGAACTTTTCGTTTCATCCTCTAACAGCTTTCAAAATTTCGTCCATTTCGTAATAAAATATTCCAGAACGTACACAGTTTCCTAAACATAACAGTTTGTTATAATGGAATACAAGAATTACAGGGTTGGTTGAAGTTCATTCGCTCTCTTTTACATATACGTTTTGTTTTCGTACATACCACTGCCTGTGCATACTTTTTGATGCATTCTAGTTGAATTAGATGGAGTAGAACAGCTTTACTCGCGCCATATACTCCTGTATCAAGAATAAAATTTAATGGAATGCGCATAAACTATGCACAGCTATATACAAATAAATATGTTTCTAACATATCCTACGCATATACCTGAATTTGCAAACTGTTCTTGTATGTCTCTCAGTATGGATGACAACTTTTTGCTCACAGTCTTTGGTCCGAACGGTTTGCTAGATTCTATACACTTTAGCGACCTCTTCAAAACTATAGTTTACAAAACTACCTCTATTTCAGTGATAATTTCATTTATCTTCTTTCCGACATCAGGTAATTCATATTCATCGTACCGGACCATCGCTTCTTTTGGAGTCGCATAATAATTTTTTACCTGCGTCGCTGAATTTACTGTGGCCACTTGTGCATGAAACGTTATTGCACAATGACTGCAATAACATTCAAATTTATTTATTCCGGTGTAAAGTTCGGAATAGAATAGCATCGTTTAGTAAATTAGTAATAACAAGGATATAGTAATGTACCTTAATAGTCAATTCTACTTTATCCAAACTCACATTAGAATTTAGGTCAAGGCCACCACTATACCTTGTCAAGGTCAAGGCTGCCACCACCCCATTCGCTATACCTTGTCAAGGCCAAACAGGGTTACAGGAGGTTACAGTAAACCCCCACCCCCTGCGAATCCCCAAAATAACAATAGCAACGATCTCCTCTACGTGAAAAGGGGATTCGCGGGGATACCCCCGACCTCCCCCTTTCTTCGCGTACGCGTACAGCAGGATCTTTGCGAATACTTGCGAAAATTTCCAAGGCATGGTGGCGGTGGCAACGGATGTCGCGGTACGCGTTTATCTTCTTTCTTGGATTTTACACGAAGCACGTTCGTCTCGTCGACGAACGTATGCGATAATTCGGCCAAAATTCAGCGTAGATCGAGAAATGATTTCTATCGTAAAGCTTCGCGAGAACCGACCTTTTTCCGTCACGGTGCCACGCGGTATTAGAAGCTTGCCCGGGTATAACATAATTCACCAGGGGAAAGATAATAAAATAGACCTAATTTCCAAATATATATATATATCGGCGTTTAATTTATTCTTCGTTTTAATCATATTATAAACTGTCCACCGTTCCGATACACACGAGCGAATTATTCTTATTATAATAACGCAGGGAGAGGATACTCGAGCGATAAGTCGAGTATATTTGCGGTGATTCTGTTTCAGGTACCACCAGTGTTGATGAATCGCTGAAACGTAAGAGACGGTTGAAATAAAACGGGCATTTCTTTCGATCCGTAAGATCGGACATTACCTATCGATAATTTTAACGTGATCGCGCGTAGGCCATAAACGAACGGTGCCATCCAGGCTTCCACTGGCAATGTATCGACCGTCCAAACTCCAGTCCAAGTACATGACAGTGTCCTCGTGGCCGTCAAGTTCGGTCAGCAGCGCGTTGGTCGCCAGATCCCAAATAAAGATAGACTTGTCGTCGCCTGGGGGAACGAACAATGTTTTAGATTAGCGTAAGTTTAGCTCGCGTTATTCCGACGAAATGCGGACGAATTATCGTCTTACCAGCGGCGGCCAGATACTTTCCGTCCGGACTGAACGCTAAACTATAAATCGTTGACCGTGCACCAATATACACCCTCGATAAATTCCCGTCGTCTTTATCCCATAGCCTGACGGTCTTATCGGCGGACCCCGTTGCCAAGTATCGGGCGTTTGGATGAAATTTTATGCACTGCAAGAGAAACGAACCGTGTAAAACTCTGCGTGTATGCCTCGGAACAGGCAGGGTCGATCCAACTTATCTCTCGGTTATTGCTGTTCAGAAACGTACATTTATATCTAAAAAATGACCAGCGAATATGCGTAATGGAAATATTCTATCCAAGGACCATAATTTGGCGGTTCTGTCGTGAGAACCAGTTGCTACGTACAAATTGAATACGCTAAGATCCATGCACCATATAGGATAACTGTGACCGCTGCAATAAATTATTTTGTTAATACAACAGAATCATGAGGACTTCGAGGTACCGCAGCGGTGTCGTTAAATGATTCGCCGAAGAGACGGGTATAAAGTGGGTGCGCGTGTTATACCTATAAATCGCGGCACACGTGTAATCGTTAAGTCTCCATGCCCTCATGTCTTTGTCGCTAGATACGGAGAGTAAAATATCTGACTCTGGGATAAACCTTAAATCGTGTACCACGTCCGTGTGCCCCCTAAGTATCATTGCCCCTCCTTCGGTCCTTAAATCGTACGAACTTACAATTTTATATTACGGTCTTATATTATATTATATTTCATCGTGGCAATTATAGAACTTACGTTCCGTCCGTGGTTTCGTAAAATTTATGTAAAAATGGAGTATCGGAGGCAAACGAGAAGGAGGGTTCCTCGTGCTTTGGCTTAATTAATACTGTTTCGTTTATACCCCACAGCCTAATCTCCGTAGTACTAAATCCTACCGCTAATTTGTCCATATTTGGCGGAATACATGCACTGCTCGCGCTGCAAAAATATATATATCGCATTATATAACCCATTTCCTGCTCGCTTTTAATTTGCATAGGCTCTTACGAGTCAACTAAACTTGGTATTACGATCGCGGGCAATTAATTACTTTTCAACAGCATTATTCACTGTAAATATCCGTAATGGTTGATGCACGTTATTTCGAATTAATCTTATAGCTTCTTGCAGTTCTCGCATTTCTCGATCGGCTCCGGTACCTAACGGCTGCTCTACGTATCCGTTAATGCCCGCTTCGCAGTGCGAACTCGATTCCTCGCATCCCTCCGGGTCTGATTCGGGCAGGTCCATCTTTTTAATTATTGTCACGTGCGTGTTTATTATCTAAACAATGAAAGTAAGAAAGAGTTGTACACTGTCGATATTAAAATGCTTACAAATACATATTCCATACGTGTATATTCGCACCCTACCTGCATCAGTACGATGTGCCCATGCTTCGAAAGGAATCGTTGAAGACATAAGTGAGCGGTATCGGACATATCCACTTTATATTTTCTAGTTCTAAACGAATTTACCAAAGGTCTCAATTCGATATCTTGTGCGGAGAACACGCTGGATAGCTCCTCTAAGAAGTCTTTTTCCGTTTCGCTGTTAAATTCATTTTGATGCGCTTTTAAAAACTGAATCGCTGCCTGTCTGTTGCCAGCATGTAGCATCTCTAAATACAAGTGACAAAATACAGGGTATAGAAGCCCTTTTAATTCCATTTTCAATTTATCATCGAGTACGATATTTACCCACATCTTTAATCTAGAAAGAATAATACACGCTTAGCGCCTCAAAAGAGATAAAGAAGTAGGCGGGTAGTGTTTAGTATCGGAATAATAGAATTAGTTAATATAGATCGAAAAGAAAGTGACGTACCGTTGATATGCTTGATCTGCGGCAGCAACATCGATGCTAATGGCACTGAAAATGATCGAGTTGTCTTGAGACGTAGCGGAAGCGGCACTCGCGTTCAGAGTCATTTCATCGCTAGTTCGGCAATGCGCTTGATTACTTTTGTAGAAAACGTCGTTAGTCTGTAATTAGTGGGCAGGGGTGACGAAAGGATATGTTATGTTTATCAATTATAATTCGACTTACGATTCGTACGATGATTATAAAAATTTGACCTGCCTGATAATGCCTCCGTTTCAAATACGACTCGATCGTCGCGTTAATTAATTCGGTCTTTAATCGTTTCATCGTTGTGGAGTGGCAAGTTGGTTATATTCGAGAGCTTCGAAAGTCTCGACCGTAAGAAAGGCGTTAAATAATGAAAATCATTGGAAGTACATCGTTTCGAGAACTATTTAACGAACGAATGGTACATAGGCATTATTTATAATCGATGAAAGTTTAATAAATGGGTTAACAAGTTTGTATACCCGTTTATGTTTCCATCGGTAAAGTGAATTGAATTCAATGAAACTTCAACCGGTAACGCGCGACATACTTTTCTCATCGCTAATCACTTTTTCTCTTTCAGCTCTCGCGTTTTGTACAGCCTTATTTGCAACATATAAATCTATAAACAAATAGGTAGTTGCCGCCCGTCAACCGTTCTGAAAATATAGATTGAAAATTATTACCTATTCCCCCTAGAAAAACATCGGTTATCCAGGTTATCCTTGACTCGCGATAGGGAATTAAAAGGCCGCCAGAAGAATGGCAATTGGCAGGCCTCCTTTGTTCGCGAATTCTCTTTCGCGGTTAACAATGGTCAGAAATGTCCCTAGATCGCACGTGTAGGTCGATACTTTCCCTTCAACATTAACACGAAAAGCCGCAAATATCGGTGAATACATCGAGTCATCTGTCATCCGCGATGAAAGAGTGAATATATTTAAAAAAAATTTTAAATTACAGGTATATCGATGTAATAGGTTTCTTTGATCATACATGCATTAGTACAAAGAAGAGTTACTATTGTCCATACTCGCTATATTTTATTTCAGAGATCCTAAAGGACCGTGGTTACGAGATACGTGTTATTTCCCGTTGGTCCTCCGGTACGGTTAATCTTTCGCGAGATTCCGATTATTCGAAGAGAAATGGAATGGAATCGGAGATACGCGAGTGTGAAACTATCGAAAGTTTGATTCTGCTCCGTTCCCAGAGGCGCGTTGGTGCGCGGTGCGCCGCAGATAAGAGCGATCGCGAGATCTCGCCGTGTTCTCGCGGGGTCACGTGACTCCGCGCTCAGACAGTTATTTTTTTAGGCATGATGGCGCCAAACAGCAGTATCCACATTAATGTAAATATAATATCGATTCGGTGCAACGCGCGAGGAAGAAAGCCATTGGGTGTCCTTACGGAGGCTATTTGAGGGCGTCGAGCGAGCTCGACGGAAGCCCTCGGCCCACGAAGTGAGTAAAAGCTGAGCTGGTCGCGGCTGCGACTCGAATCGCTAATGAGGACATCTTGGTTAGGCTGCCGTGACAGAGGCGTACTCGGACTACTGCCATCTCGGAGCTACCGATCGAAGAATAATTCGATCCCTCACGATCAGACGTGCCGGCTATTATTCGTCACGTGCATCATCGCGCGCGAAATCACCCTTTCCGCCGATAGATCAATAATAAGGCATTTGCTGCCTTCCGACCACCATCTCTGTCTTTCTCTCTCACCTACGTTCCTGCTCACTCTTGCGCGCGCGTGCGTGTTCATGTTTGCGTGTGCGTGTCGGACCTGTGCTCGCGTGTCTGTCATATCCGCGCCGTGTGCGTGTGGATTCACGTCCGTGCGTTGTACCTGTGCATTCGCGTCGCGTGTGCGTATTTACTTACGCCCGTGTGCATGTGTACTCGAGCCCGCCTACGTGTGCGCTCAGATGTGTGTACGTGTGCGTCGGGATTCGTGTGCGAGTCGAGCCTGTCGCCATCTGTATTGTCAATGTTGTCGGCCAGCAGGAGCACCACCAGCCCAATGGACCCGTGAGCATTTTCGACTCTCCGCCCGATCTTCTTCCTCGAGACGTCTATACTCGACCGCGAGTCTCGACTTCCACGTGTCGAGTCGTCGGAAGTCTTCGGGCGATCCTCCACGGTCGAGCCTCGGCGCCGCTCGAGCGTCGCCGCGGAGTAACTCCGTCGCAATGTTTACATGCCACCCGCCACGGCGACCAGTTCCTCCGAGATCCTTGTGCTTTTCCAACCGCCCGGGGCCTTGTAGCGTTACGGGAAAACAATTTCATTCGAATAATAACTATTCCTGCTGGACTGCCCCGTTTATAACCTCTCCGCGGCGGCCATCGAGGATCAACGGCCGCGGACCCCCTGCAACACAATCGGTCTATACCATCAACCCTTTTCTCCGATTTTTATGCTCTCGAATGTTTTTTTTTTCTTCCGCCGTTATAATTCGTACAGAAACCAGTCGATGCGCGCCAATCTCTGGGAATAGTGAATCTGTGCCGTTGGATATTTCCCTTGTCGAGTGCCTATGTTTCTAAATCCATCTAGCGAAAGAGCGCTTTCGTGTCTCGTGCTTGTGATCCCCGTGTAACACCAGTTGCTGAGCGTACCTTGGATATTTCCATTCGTGCGATAGTATCCGCGGTTAGTTTTATGTTCCGTTGTAGCGCGCGACGTGCGAAACACCGCCGAATGGCTACCTTCTGCATGTTCATTTTTCACTCTACGTGTTCGGTATCGTGTATCGCTGCTACGTCCGTGCGTCGTATTCGTCCATTAGACTTCTTCCTTTCCAGATATCCGTTAACGAACGGGTTATTGACTTCCGCTCATTCGATGTAATTCAAGGATCGTTTGGTTCGCGACGCGTTGTAATTCTCTCGACTTAGCGTGGTCCGAATACTATTGAGTAGCGTGGAAGCTTTATTTTCTGTAATATCTTAATTGAAATCGTGTTCCGCTGATATCTCCTTGCCTCTCTAAGAACTCTTCGTTTTGCGCAGAGAATCGTATACCGAGAGCCAAGACAAAGTTGTTGTTGTTGTTGTTGTTACTTGTTCTAAAGAGCTTTGAATTAAATTTCTGTTCTTCCGTATTTCGAGCTGGAGAAGGCTATAACCGTGTCTCTTACTTGTTACAGCTCCGAGAGGAATCCGCTTTCTAGATAATAAATACATGGACGACTATGTAGTGAGTAATGCGAGCGAATGTCTTCTCCTCGATTCCACGTCGAGCTAATTATGTAATCGAAAACAATTACGATCTTTTAGGGTGCGCGCGGCTCACCTGCACGTGCCACGTATCGCTAGCTCACTTGGTACAGTAGAATGGCACAGCGAGGCAAACGAATAAACAGAAACGACAATGATTTGGCGTCTTACCCAGGCGCGATCAAAAGGCGCAAATGTAGGCTGGGTCCAGCGACGGGTTCGTCGTCGCTGGCAGCTACCATGGGGCCCTCAGAAGAGGAGGAGACGATGGCGTCGTCCAGTCAAGGAGGGGCATCCTGGACCCCCAGACCTCTTAGCGACATCAAAATCTCTAGTATATACAATCGCTCCTCCGCCGAGGCTCCTGCAGAATTATTTCGTAAGGATTTGATCAGCGCAATGAAATTACCTGACAGCGAGCCGCTAAGTCCCAATGAATATTGGGTCATTACCGATCAGTGGAAGCAAGAATGGGAGAGAGGTGTTCAAGTACCTGTCAACCCAGATTCTCTTCCCGAACCAACAGTCACTATCACGCAAGCAACGCCCGTAAAACAGCACGGTGAATTCAAACTGTAAGTTCCACGGAAAATCACTCGATCGTTCATATTCCCCGGTACGAATAGTCGATGCGATCTCGATCGTAAGTTACAAAATTACGTCGGTACCAACAACACAGTCTAGGTAGTAGCTACTGTGCCATAAAAACTGGGTCAGTAGGGAATTAGTATTTGCTCGAAGCGTTGATATCTCGAATGGATTTCTCGTGGTTTCTCAATTTTTCGTTTCTCTGTAGCGCGTATGTTATTCGTTCGCGGGATAGGCTAAAGACGATACACAAGTTTCTTTGATAATAATGTTTTTATAGACCTAAAAAATTCGTAAGGATATCTCGCGACGATTACTTCAACTCCGAGGATCATCATTTAAGCACAACACCCACGCGAGCAGAAAAAGCTTGCGCTTACGACCTCGACGACACTGACATTGCTTGGTTGGACGTGTTAAACGGCGAGCGTGCACAGGTATAGTTGATATTCAGCAATTTCCACGCGTGCGGATAACTTTTTAATAAATCTGGGCAAACGATCAACGTAACGTTACCACGTTCGAACGAACAGTATTATTTCCTTAACTGGGTAAACTGTTTTCGTTGTTGTTTTGTTAAATCGTTAACTGGCATGGAAAACCTTCGAAATCGATACGTTTGGTAATTCGAGCGACTGAAGTTCGGTAACGCGTATTAAAGATGTAAATGTTCACTTTGCGATTTTAGGCTGGTCAATTGCCGATCACGGAGTCGCAACTGGAACGCGTGATAGAAGAGCTGGAGGTTCGTTGTTGGGAAAGAATACAGACTATCGTAAAGAACGAGGAAGGTCTCGGTATCGAGTACGATGAGAATGTAATCTGTGACGTCTGTAGATCCGTAAGTACTCCCCCAAATAATTTCACCACCCCCCCCGGCAACAAGAGCCAGTTAAGTAAAGCGTGTCAACTCCTTAATTGGCCAACGATATTTCTCCGATTAGCCCGACTCCGAGGAAGGAAACGAAATGGTATTTTGCGACTGCTGCAATATATGCGTGCATCAAGCGTGTTACGGAATTACTTCGATACCGGATGGTTCCTGGCTATGCAGAACTTGTTCTCTGAGTCAACGACCGGATTGTGTTCTCTGTCCTAACAAAGGTGGTGCTATGAAGTGTACTCGCAGTGGCCAAAAGTGGGCTCACGTTTCTTGTGCTTTATGGATCCCGGAAGTCAGCATTGGTTGTGTCGAAAGAATGGAACCCATCACTAAAATATCCAGCATTCCGGTACGTGGCAGCACATCGACGACGACGACGACGACGACAGACGTGTACGACAGGCTTGCGAAGAATGGTCGCGAAAAATGGTCCTCAACGACGAAACCTTTTCAATTACAGCAAAGTCGATGGGCCCTGATATGCGTGTTGTGTCGAGAAAGGGTCGGTGCTTGCATCCAGTGCAGCATAAAGACGTGTAAGACGGCTTATCACGTGACGTGTGCCTTCAAATACGGCTTGGAAATGAAGGCGATCATCGAAGATGAGATGGCCGACGATGGAGTAAAACTAAGGGTACTTTCAACTTGTTTTCGAACATTGTACAAAAAGAAAGAAAAAAAGGAAATATATTTTAGGGATGTAATCTCAAGCAGAATAGGAAACGTAGAGCATATACACCACGGTGTATAGAATGTGATATCGAGATAGAAATTGAGTTAGAGTGTACTTAAATAGAAATCGTACAATTTAAAAAAGACACTTCTGTTTTTGGAAATTTTTTTAGAAAGAAAATGTAAAAATTCAATTTACAGTCCTACTGCCAGAAACATAGTAGAACGAATACAAAAGATAAAGTTCAAGGCGCAGGAGGTAGTATAGGAAGCGGAGCTGACAAAGCGGGATCAGATTCTGAAGACGCGGAATCCAGAAGGCGCAAGAGAAAGGATATGACTTCCGAGGAGAAGAATCAAGCACGCGCTGCAAAGTACGTGTGCTCATCTCTCTCTCTCTCTCTCTCTCTCTCTCTCTCTCTCTCTCTCTCTCTCTTTACCAAGCGTGTATTCTTGGCATTATCACATCTATTGATATTTTTATGAATTACATCCGTTCCACGTTATAGACTGCAAGAGATCGAGGCAGAATTCGACAAACACGTGAGCTTGAAGGATATTGCTTCGCAGCAGTTGGACGTGGACCCCGATAGCGTTGTCTACATCTACAACTATTGGAAACTCAAAAGAAGAGTAAGTTCATTCGCTGGCGGCTATCGTTCGATTTCCAGATTCATTATAGGTGTCGAAACACGATTTGATTCGTTAATGTTCCCATTTTCCAGGCTGGTCACAATAAGCCGCTGTTGGCACCACGTTGCGGAGAACTGTCTGGTAGCGGGTCGCGGAATCAGGGACAAGCGGCCGACCTCGAAAAGATGAGAACGTTCGTTCAACTGCGCCAAGACCTGGAAAGAGTCAGGAATCTGTGTTACATGGTTGGCAGGAGAGAAAAACTCTGTCGATCTTTTCTCAGATTACGAGAGCAAACCTTTCACAAACAAGCTTTGGTGATGTCCGGCCCACCTTTACCGCCAGCCGCAGCCGCTGCTGTAATGGAAGCCAATCACGGACCATCGATCTACGACCGGCTGTATTCCCATCTCGATTCGGAAGATCACACTCGCGACTTCGACGCGATAGTCGCTCGGATCGCTGGTATAGACTCTCCGACCAGCGACGAGAAGAAGCCGCAACTGTCGCAGCCGCAGCAGCAACAACCACTGCCGCCGCAGCAGCAGCAGCAGCAGCCGCCGCCACAAGACTTTAACGGTGCCTCTAATAAAAAGTTATACTTCAACGGCTCCGTCCGAAAGAAGAATCTCTACGGCAGCGACTTGTCGTCCGTCAGTAGCAGCGAAACGGATGCGACGAAGGCGAAAACATCGGAGAAGTCGAAGAACTCGAAGCTCGAGAGCGAGTCGAGCACAGAGGAGGAGGTGGCGGCGGCGGCGGCGGCCATTACTACTTCGATGAAAACGAAGCTACCGCGCAGAAAGACGAAAAAGACTGTGCAGCAGGCGGACAAGTTGCATTCGATGGTTATTAAAGAGAAGAACAGCGAGAACGAGAAGCTTGTGAACAGTAGTAGGTCGCACACGCTTCAGCACATGGAGAAGGAATTGGGAAGCGCTTCCGGCAGCGACAGTGACGAATTGTTGCCGCTAAATGCCGGCGCGACGAAGCAGCTTGTCGCCTCGGCCATTTACTCGGACACCGATTCGGATTCTCAGGAGCACGCGTCCCATTCGGCGGCGGTGTTGATCACGAAAGCAGCCGTCAAGGAGTTCTCCGCGGCGAATCTGTCGAAAAATTCCCAGAAGAGCTTCGGCAAGGACTCCAGGCACACGGAGTTGGCGTATCACCACGATACAGGGACGAAGAATAAAGAGAATCAAAGTAAAGGTAGCGCCAAGAAAAAGGAGTACATACCATCTGCGCTGATCGTACCGCAAAGGCAGGCTGCAAAGAAGGCATCGGAGATCATGCAACGTACGCAGCAAGGGAAAAAGGACAATTCGGTGCCAGATTCTGTACCGGCGGAAGTGGTCAACAAGTCACCTGTCGAGGAGACTCCCAAGTGCTCCTCCTCCTCCGCAACCTCATCCTCGAAGCAATCAAAAGACAAAAGTCCCAGCAAGAAGGGGCAGAGGGATAACGGCAAACCGTCGAAGGAGATTAAGAACAACGATGTCTATGATTTCGACAAAGAGTTTGGCGATGGATCGGAGATCCTGGCGTACGTGCCGCAACGGCAAGCCGCGAAGAAGGCCGCGGAGCACATCAAAAGCGGTTTGGGTAGCAAGCCGACGCAACAGCAGGCCGAGCAGCAGCAGGAACCCGTCGATGGTGGACGGTCGAAGAAGGAATCTCCCGAGAGTGGTAAAAGGAAGGAGCTCAGGAAGGACGATTCTTCTTCTAGGAAAGAAGAACTTTCGTCAAGAAAGGAAGAAACATCCTCCTCGTCGTCATCTTCGTCGTCCTCCTCTTCGTCCTCCTCCTCGTCGTCCTCATCATCTTCGTCCTCGTCCTCCTCCTCGTCTAGAAAAGAAGAAGCGTCCTTCAGGAAGGAAGAATCGTCTTCGAAGAAGGAGGAATCTTCCACCTCGAAGAAGGAGGAAGTCAGCCTTGGAAAAGCCAGCCGCGCTAGGAGATCGAGGAAACCGAGCGAACGGAAGTCGATGCTCTCGAGCAACAGCGACGACAGCAGCAGCAGTAGCAATAGTTGCAGCAGTTCCACGGAAAGTAGCAGCGATTCCGAGAGTCCGGCGCGCAGGAGGCTTTCGAACGAGCTTAAGGAAGCTTCCTCTTCCGCCACCACTTCCTCCGAGAGCGACGCCGGTAACAGGACGAAGAGTAAAACGGCCACGGCAACGCCTGCGACCGCCGCGAATAGGAAACAACACACCACCGGTAAATTGTCGCCAGAACGCGAAACCGAAAGGAAACCAGTCTCAGGGCGGAAACTCAAGAAGCTGCCCGAGAAGAAGCTTAAAACTTCCGACGGGCGGCGGGGACCAGAGTTTCAGCCGCCTACTGAGAGAGAGGAACCTCGCAGACCCTCCAAGGAACAGCAGCAATCACAGCCGCAGCAACAACAACAACAGCAGCCGCAGCAGCAGCCACAGCAACAACCGGAAACAGCAAGTGTTGTCAAGAAGCAGGATCAAAGAGATAAAAAGCAACCAGCCGCAATTGAGACTGATGAGGATCTGCTCGTTAGGCCTGGAGATCATGATGGGCCGAGAAGTGTTTCTGGGTCCAGACCTGCCAAAAAGTCGGGACAAGCTGTTAAGCAGCAACCTCTTCCGCGAAAGGATGATAACAAGAACAAGCCGGAAGGTAGAAAGCGAAAACCGAACGAGTCCGTTGCGAAGGATGAGAAGAGCGGGAAAGAAGCGGCCAAGAAGCCGGAGAAACGGTTGAGCGAGAAGCAGCCGGTTAAGGCGAGTGAAAAGAGGGACGATGAGGAAGAGAGTAGGAAGGTCGAGCAGAAGGTTGTCGATCAGGAGAAGAGCAACGAGTGCACGGAAACCGTCTTGAAGAGCGACGAGAAGAAAGTGAAGAAGCTTGGAGGTAAAGATGCCATCAATACCTTAGAGGAGGAGATGAAACAGCGCAGAGCTGAGAGGGACAGCCCGAAGAAGTCGTTGAGAGGCTTGGACAAGCTGCTCGAGAAGCGCGAACATCTCGACAAATTGTCCAAGAATAAGAGCACGGAAGTGAAGATCGAGAAGCCCGTGTGCGAGGAAGAGAAGGAGGAGAAAGAGTCCTTGGAAGACATTCAGCTTACGAAAGAAACCGTGAAAAACGAGGATCGCAAGAATCATGTTAACGAGACCGATATAGGTATCGAGATAGCGAAACCGGAAGAACAAGCTCCTCTCGAGATAGACCTGATAAAGAAGGACGTTGCCGAGGTGCCGCAAATGGAGAAGATCGCGGCTGGGAAGATGCGGAAAGCGGAGAGATGCCTGGAGAACGTGATTGTCGGAGCGCAGAGCGCCGCGGATGTCGCCGTTCTAGCGGTGGAGAATCTTCGGAAGGAGACCAACGAGGACGATAACGCGAAGTTTATCGCGGACAAGATCGAGAATACGGAGAAAGAGCAGCAGAAGAGGCGAAAGTCTGGGAACCGTTCGATCTTCTCGCCGCAGCACGGCAAGGATCCGAGTGTCTCCGAGTTGTTCGACTTCGATCAAGACATGCTAACGGAGGAAATGGTGAACGAGGACGGATTCGGTATATCGCGAGACGCGGAGGAACGTGCCGCGCCATTGAGTTTCTCCTTTAACAATGAACTTTGGTTTAAAGAGGACTCGAAGGAGGACAGTGCCAGGGAAACTCTGCATCTCGTGGAGAAGTTACGGATGGAGCTCTCGAAGAAGTCCAATTCTAGTCAGTTTGAATTAGAGGCAGTACCTGTAGACGGCGAGATAAAGAAGGAAGAACCACCGACAGAGAAGATATTCGATCAGCAACAGCCGCAACAGCAGCAGCAGCAGCAGCAGCAGCAACAACAGCAGCTTAATCAACAACTGGAGAGGGAGGCGAAGATCCTCGAGCCTGCGGAGCCATTGTTGTTGGACGTGAAGAGTAACATTGAGATTCCTGACGAAGTGGTAGCGGTAGTTACTACCGAAGCCCGTCCCGGCATCTGCAAGGACACGCTGGACGAAAAGAGGAAGACTTGCTACTCGAGCACCAACGACAGGCCGTACACGGCCTACGAGGAGGATCGCGAGACGAACAAAGTCAGCCTGGTGGAACGATCGAAGCTCGATCGCGCCGAGACCGACGAGAGATGGGTACCACCGAGCATCAACAGCTTCGAGCCTGCCGACGTGCAACACCTGAACGCTTTAATGCAAACGCAGAACCATCGATACATCGACAATCACCAGTTCCCCAGCGAGCCGATCCAAGAAACCGAAACACTGACGCGTTCCCACCTGAACGCGGCGGCGACTTTACAGGAACAGTATCTGTTGCAGCAGCCGCACGCGATGCTTCACAGCCAGCAGGAGCCGCACGAGAGGACGATGCTCGACCAACAGATACCCGAGGAGAACCCGATGGAGATGGTGAACAGGCATTTGATCGGGCTGCCGGCCTCCGAGGACGACCAGGCTGTCGAGATGATGGACAGGGTGGTGCTCGATAAGGAGGACGACGTCGTCAGGCAGCAGGAGTACGATCAGAATTCTCCGTACAACGACTTGAACGGCCGGCAGGACACCAGATGGGCAGAGAGTCAAGTGTTGCCGTCCCGTAGGTCCACGTCCTCGTCGATCACATCCGCTTCCTCCGCAGAGGATCATTCCATTCCGCCGTACAAGAACGTGCCGGCCATTCCATTTCCACCGTGCTCGATGGAGTCCACGTATTACGCGGACTCGGGCTACGGTACCGGCCCGGTGTCTCTGTTCCCGCCACAGTCTTGCGCAGCCCCGTTGCCATACCCCTCGCCAGGGCCAGCTCTCTTTCCGCCAGCGTTCGGAGCAGCTTTCCCAGCGGCCCAGTCACTGCTGCCGCACGTCAAGCCGCTCGAGGACTCGCTGAACCTTCAAGCCTCGCCCTGCACCGCGGCGTTCACGTCTTCCTCGCACAATATGGCCCTAACCGCGGCCATGGTCTCGCCGACGAAAATAGCCACGCCGCCGCCGCCGCCGCCGCCGCCACCTCCACCGCCGCTGCCTCCTCAGCAAGTCGTCCCGCCTGTCGAAACGATCGAGAGGACTCGGCAGCAACCGCAACCGCAAACGCAAGTAAACGAACCACCTTCCCTGCCCATGAACTTCTTGAACACCGTAGCGCCGCCGGAGAGCCATACCAGCGAGGCGATCGTCGAGAACATCCAGGAACCCTTGACGGACGGCAAGATCCAGCATTCTGGCAAGAAGTCGCCTGCCAAGCCCACCAGGACCTCCGCTCGAGTGACGTCGCTGCAAGGGAAGTCTCCTGGCAAGTCACCGAGGCAGCAGCAGGAGGCTCAGAAGAGTGTTCCTGGGACGCGAGGGCGCGGCAGAGGGGCGAAAAATGCCCAGCATTGTGGGCACAGGGGGCGAGGACGCGGGCGGGGCAGAGGACGAGGTAGAAGCGTGCAGAACTCGGGGCTGCCTTCGGTGGCCGTCGCTGGTGTCGCGCAGCACGACGATTCTATCCAGAACAAATTAGTCGGTACGGTGTACGACTTCGATTCCGACGAGGACTCGACCAGCGAGGCGAACATCGCCGATCTACGGACCATGAGGGAGCGGAAAAAGTCCACGGATGTCGCGTCAGCGGGCGTCGAAAGGAGAGACACCGCCGCTGTGGCATCAGAGAGCATCCAGTCGAGACTTTCTAGTCCCGGTGGGGGAAGGAAGTATCTGGACGACAGGAGGCTGTCATGCTCCCCGGGTCGCGACGACTCCGCGGTCGTGGAAACCGAGTCGAACGCTGGACAAAGCTTCGATACCGTCCTACCACTAATCCCCGGCCCCGTCGACATGAGGACGTACAACTCCACCCTGGACGCGTCGAGTTCTTCCACGTTGCACGGTCAAACCTACGAGAATCATTTCCTGGGCACGTTCACCGGCGTCTCGGCGAGCGATCCCGCTCTTCCGGATATCGAGGAGGACCTTGAGAAGGAGCTGAGGTCCGCGCTGATAGGCAAACAGGGCCAGGAAGACTGTTCGAAGCCGAGCTTCGACGCGAGCATCGACGCCTCGTCCTCTGGCTTCGTGGACGCCAACAAGGTCTCCCTGACGGACTCCAGGAACCAGCTGAAGGTGAAGATCAAAGGTCCGTTCCTGGATGCGAATTACGTTCCTGCCTCGTCGGTGCCGCCGCTCGCGCAACAGGCACCCGTGATCATCGCCCCAGCCGCTACCAGTGCTTCCGTCGCTTCTGGGACGTCGAATCTACGACGGATGAGGAAGAAGGAGCTGCTCAGGCAGTACTGCTCTCAGGACATGAACATGGACGAGCCAGGCTGCGGGAATCTAGCCACGTCCGCGCCGATCATCATGCCGCCGATCAATCGCACGGTGATCACGATACCCAAGGCTGTCGCGTCGATGACCAGCATACCAACCAGGGAAGACTACAAGGCGGTGGTCGACGCGAACATGGAGAAGAAGAGGCGGAAAGAGAGGCCCGCCGGATTTCTGGACGCGAACGAGGAGGAGGGAAGCGCGGAGAGGAGGCGGAGTAGTGCAGCTAACGGTGCTAGTTCCAGCGGCAACGCGGCCGTTCCAAACGCCGATCGTCGACGGGGCAGGCAGAGCAGCGGCGGCAGGTCGACCACCACAACAACCTCCACCACCACCACCACGAACAGTGGGCCGCCGAAGCTGAAGATCAAGATCGGTAACAGCATAATCGGCGGGCAGGAGAGCGGGCAGGACGACAGGACCAGGATCAGACCGCCGAAGAAGCGACTGAGCAGCATACCCACCAGCACGCCCACCATCGAGGAGCTGCGCAGGGAGAGCATGAAGTTCAGGCGGATGATCATGGCTGGCTTCGACAACGACGAGAAGCTGCGCGCCAAGAGCAAGAAGGACAAGAACGGGAAGCGAAAGAAACGGCAGTCCAGTAGGAAGGAGGCCAGGGTGCGTATCCTCGAAGGTGGAGCTGCTCCACCGAAGCTGATCATCAGGCTGGGGAAGGGTAACGACTCGCCCGACGAGCTACCGATCTTGCTCACGGAGGAGGAGGAGGAAGAGGAGGAGGAACGGCATCCGACTGACAGTAGAGTAGGCCCACCGCCCCCGGAGCCAGCCAAGGACGAGCCGGTTTACCCCGCGGTGGCCGCCACCCTCGAGGAGAAACAGCCTACGGATCCAGACACGGGCGGCAGCGCACCCAGGAACGTTCGTTCAGCGAAGGTCACGCCGATCAGGTTAAAATTGACGCGCTGCCAAGAGGGGTACGAGCTGAAGGGCTCGCCTGTCCACGGCGAGGAGTCCTCTTTAACCACGGAGAAACCGAGGAGCCCCGAGGCTTCTAACGAGGAGTCGAAGAATCTGCCGGTTAAGAATCAAGAGGACGACTCCTCCAGGGAGGAGGAGGAGGAGGAGGAAGAGGAGGAGAACAATAGTTCGGTGCAAAGAGACTCCTCCGCGTGTCCTGCCGCGACAAGTATACCGCAGGGATGCCAAGTTAGGTGATAATTAATGATACTCGTGGAGTAACGGAGCAGAGGACACGACAACACACGGTGCTCGTACGATTTTTACGGTCGATCGTGACGGACTTTGCATACCGAAATATGCTTGCGCGTGCTAGCTGTGAAAAAGCGCGTTTGCCGTGATAAGGTGGAAAAAATAACGTTCCACGAGGTTCAACTAGTCTTTGAAAGAGAAAAAGGTGAAGAACTACTTATACTTGCGAGATATCTGCTATCTTTTATGTTGTTTTCTCTCTCTCTCTCTCTCTCTCTCTCTCTCTCTCTCTCTCTCTCTCTCTTTCTTTCATTTATTTATCACTTTTCGGCCAAACATATCTTGCCGGTTTAACGAGAGAATCGAACAAATGTGTTCGAGGCAATTAGTAGCGGTCTATTCAAGTGCTTGCAGATTTTCATAATCATTGATAATTGTTATTTTTGCTTTACAGATGATTCGGTACTTGTTAATTCGAAAGAACGCGAACCGCAAGAAATCGATCGCATTGAAAGGTAACGAAATCTGAAAACTGGCAATAGCTGATACAGTGGAGTAATGTATAATAAGTCTTGTTAACAAAAGGCCACCATCTGGACGATCGCTTTTTTTTCCCCCCCGGTAAAACCATTTGGAGGAAGTTAAAAGAACGAGGCGGATAAGTACGATCGAATCTTGGGAAGTATTGGCCGCTAAAAGAAAAGAGTAATCATTTTGGCTAATGAAAGGGACATTTGAATGTTTTAGTTTTAAAGTCGATTAGAAATCGTAATTCACAACTGTAATGCAATACGAGAAATGTGCGTCGTAACGAGAAATTAAATTTTAACATTTCTAGTTATTTTGTAATGAAAATGATTAATCGTTTAAGACCTCGAATGCTTCGTAAGATTGGTTTAAACTCGTCGGCCTCCCACACTTTAAGCTGATTTTCATCCAGAAAGCGCCGGTCCAGGTAGTGACCTCCCCTTATAAGCCTACAATATGTAGAAATCTTTTTGATACAGCATTTTTTTTTGTCGTAGGGAAAACCACTTTGTACTGCGCTATTAGTAATACCTACAGACCATCTTTTTATTCAATTTTGTTTTTTCTTTTTATTTTTTATCGTTATTACATGCAAGTGGTCGTTCTTCTTCTTTCATGTTATTAACGAAGGTCTTTTTATGTGTGAATTTCACCTTCTCACGGCGACAGAAACGCAAAACGAACGCTCATTTCGGCGAGAGGAACAAGGGTGATAGCGACGCTTCTAAGATATACTCGTTTCGGGGCTCGCACGAAAGGACATTCTCCGACACGTTGAACGAAGGAACCTTACGCTCCTCGAGAAATCCGGTTTTATTCTTAACACAATACTCGAGAGATGAAACGGGCGTGCCATTTCGCGGCGGCGGCGACGACGACGAAAATGTCTATGTTTTTTTCCTTTGCGAAAGAACGGACGGGGCGCAGTCTCGAGGCCGTTGACGAAGATGATTATCTGGGGAATCCGAACGTAGACAAAACCTGACAAAACCCGGCGTCGTGAAACTCTTTATTTCATTTCGTCTCTGTTCGCGAATACACGCGTAATATACGTGCCCGTGAAACGGGAGAGATATAGATATAAAAAAAAAGACGGTATATGTGGTTCCACTGACAGCTTCGTACACGGCCTCGTCACCACCTTCGCGGTAAGAAAAACTAGTTAATTGTACATACTTGTAATCTACGATTGTATTTAGTTTAAGTCGATGAGACAGAGAAAGAGAGAAAGAGAGAGAGCGCGTGGGTGTGTGTGTACGTGTGAATATGCGCGAGGACGAAAGTGATCGAGCGAATGAGAGCGAGTATGTGAGAACGCGTGCGAGAGAACTTTTGTAATCAGTGCGAAGCTTACGTGATGGCTGTGTTTTACCACGCGGTCCGATCTTCCAGGCAAATCCTGGGCCGCGCAGAAACATTCGGTATCCCCCTCCCTCCCAAGAGAAACCGCTGAGATCGCTCGAGTATTTCCCACGAGACCGAGTACGTTGTAGAGATGTTAGCAGCGTGTCAAAGAAGCGGTAAACGTTCGGGCGGAGAAATCCGAAAATGTAAAGTTAATACTACCGTCACGAGGACAATCCGGCTGTGTAGCAGCTCTTCACGCGCGTCCCCCCCTCCGCCCCCCCCCTTCCCCCATCTCGTTGCATTAAATCAATCGTATAGTCTGTGTCGCAATAAAAATCGTCCGTCGATTACGCAGTCGTCCCTACGCAGGAACAATACGCCAAACGTATTATTCATTATTGTAATAACGTCGTGTCAAAGGAAATCCGTAAAAACCGTAAAAGCACGCATTCTTCATCGTTAATACGATTCATTTGATATTATATATATATATATATACACACATACATTTATACATATATATATAGTATCTCTTAATATCGTCTTTTTCATATATATAGAGACAGAGAGAAAGAGAGAGAAATATATATATATATATATAAAGTATATTTTACACCGAGTACAATGTTAATAATTTATTCTTATTTAGTGTAAATAAGTTGTAATAGAGAATTGAGGTTTTTTTTTTTTTAAATACGATAGCTTATAGATCATATAGCTCGTTCGCCCTCCTCGGGGTTTTTACGTTTTTACTTTGACTAATGAAGGTAACGTCTTCTCATATCTCGCGTCGAATCGTTTGAAGTACATTATATATGATCCATCCTCCGGGACGGCTGCGTAATTAATATTAATATGGGGGATTCGTATCCCTCTTGGACGTTCAAAGTTAAGGACTATATGAGAAGAGAGATATAATTACTAATCGTGACATCGTCCATATCCGATTCGGAATGTTGTTGTGTATTGGAAATATTTGTCCTCGTTGAAGCTCCGCTGTGACGCCAGCGGGCGAGGGAAAAGGAATCCTCCATCATATTGGAGCGCGATACGCGAACCTCCGCCTCCTCTGCTCCGCGACGGAAAGGAAAATCACGCGTGAAACTTTTTCGCTCGGAATTCGGGGT
Organism: Andrena dorsata; assembly: GCA_929108735.1. Lineage (NCBI taxonomy): Eukaryota > Metazoa > Arthropoda > Insecta > Hymenoptera > Andrenidae > Andrena > Andrena dorsata. Next base: position 74,086,620 of record OV815488.1, on the reverse strand, counting down.
ACGGAATTTCTCTGCGCGGACCGGTGTGCACTTTCACCCTAGACCCAGTCAGCAAATCTCATTACGTCCGCTGTTGCGTACTTATTATCGTACATTTGTACCACCGGCAATTTTCTGTTCTTCTCTTCTTTTGTTTCCCATCGAACTTGACGCTCGAATTCAATCACTGTTAAAATTCGAATCGAGTATCGTATGCCACTTTGAAAGAGTATGTAATGCCTGTCTCAGAGAAGGATTATTTTCGTATTAACGATGCCTTTGCGTATTTGTAGTTCTCTATCATTTAATGTTATTCTTTTCTTAATACATATTTATATGCGTGCAGAGGTTCTGTCGCGTGTACAGGCTCCGGGGTAGCCGCAAACGTGCGTGTACACCCGAATATCTTCCACCGCGTTTGAAGTTACGAGAAAGTGATGCGCGGATGAATGCTGAAAGGGAGGAACGATGCTGACCGAGATGATTTCACTCGAGATCGTCGTTTCTATAATCCGCAAGGTCGTCTAATTGCTTCTTCTTTACATACGACTGCCCTTTTGAATAGCCATTAGAATTTAATCCATCCCATATCAAGATGTTTCTCGCGCGTTCATTCGAAGAGACACTAATGGCCTTGACACGGGAACGATGATCTTCAGAGACAGGATTGGGCAGCTCTTCTTCCCGTCACTTTCTTGTAAGCTCAAGCGTAACCAGCGCACTCGGGTACCCGATCCTGTATACGTGATTTAGAAACACTGTACCCGACACACGAATGATTCCTGAGCTAACAGTACGGTAAACTCTTGATTCACTTTTCGTTTTTACTCATTGCTCTGTAAGTATTCTTTTAAATTATCTGACGATCAGTATCGAGGGTTCAAAACCTGGCATATCGTGCGCGTTCATCGTAACTTGAGACGTACGGAGAGATTGTACCTTTCTTCTTCTTTTTTTTTTACTACCTATAACAGCGGACAGATCCGAATGAAGGGCCGCGTAAGTGGAACTAACGAAATGTTTCCCTTAACGTTTACGAAATGTCCCGTGACCGTCGCGTCACTTTTAAATCTTGTTGCTCGCTATTTATTGATTTTATAAAAGGGACATCATTTAATGAGTTCGCCACTCTCGTGTAATAATGGAATTGTGATCGATGAAAACAGTGCAAAAGTTAAAATGTGTTTCTTGCAGATTTTTTTAAAATGTTCTTTTTTTTAACGATATTCTCGTATCACAGTGACAAATCTTTTTATGATGTTCGGGATATGAGAGAAGAAAGATAAAGGTCCAATATAAGAAAAGCGTATTTATGAGTTGTAATAAACTGTGTAGAAAATGACGGTGCAATAATACTGCAAATACCTAGATTTTTCTATCTATACATATATATATATATATATATTATGTCTGTGTATATATATATATATTGTGCGTTTTTTGCTTATTATTTTACATTATACACTCGTGGAAACATTTAAAGCTCCTCTACTTTTAGCTCAAGAATCTCTTTCTGCGTATAATATCATTTCAAGAGAATACAAGGATCGCGTAGATCATCTCTGATTCAAATTACGTCCCAACGGCGTTAGGTCGGAACTACCGCGAGACCGGAAGTACGCAACTCCTCTTTTGTTTTCTTTTTATACATATATTTGTGTTATTTATATAACTGATTTTACAAACGAGTTAGCAGCGTGTTAGCGGGCTCGGAAGTGCGGCATCGGGGGGAAAGTGGTTCATTTCGATCAATTTGTAAATAGTAGATCGCCAAGGCCCAACGTCAGAAGTAACCGAATCGTGATTTCTGTCGATCGTGCCGGAATCGAGTCGACTGGTTCTAGGATCGAAAGGAGGTGTTAATATATTATTAATGATAGGTAGCATCCTGAATTCTGAGGGGGGAGTGGGGGGGGGGGGGAGGGAGTTAACGTTGCGCATCCTGGGAGCCGGGGACAGAATTCGTTGGCGACAAGCGGAGCCTTAGCGGAGCCTATTTACGTTTGTACAGAAATGGAGAAGGCGAGAGAAAAAAAAAATTGGGAGAGCCAAGCGGAATCGTTTTATTTCGAATCGTTTCTTACTTACGCTAAGCATAGGGAACTCGATTAACGATGAACTTGTCATAAACCGTCGTTGTACGCGCCCGCGCATACACGCGACGCGCGGACGCATACGATGACCCCAGACACATACGTGAGACACATATATAAATATATAAATATATAAATAGTTTTATTATATTGCAAAGTGAAATAATACAATATTTAGCTACTGTATATAATGTAAAAGAAAAGCTGGTCTTGTAAGATACGGATTAAGGTGTTTTAATGTGCACATAGCCGCGTCATTGTCAATAATCATATTATTACGATTAATAATAATTACAGTTTTTTAAAAAAAAAAGAGAACAATGTCGTTCAATTCCTTCGTGTACAACCACTACTCTCGCTCCCTCGATAAAGAGATTCACTTGTTCATTGTTTTATAAGAGTACGTTGGTTACCCATCGTTCGCAATCTGCGACTTTCGAATTTCGTTCAAATTCAAAGTTCCCGGTTATTTGCGCGCGAACGTGTTCGAATGCTTCCTACCAGATGGCGCTGATGTAGCATTTCACATTTCCAGCGGTCAGACCGCATCCAACGTATATACAGAATTTGTTGGCGCGTGTTTGTTCTGTCACAACAGAGGCAGTCCAAATAAATGTATTTAGAAAGTGTTTGTTCGATTAGAATTTGAAACAAGATGAAGCCGACTTTGGTGGCCGATGAAATGTTCCCCGAAGGTGCTGGGTCTTACATCGAGCTCGAAGAGGTAATCGCAAGTGTTTGTATTGAGGTTATGTTTCTATTAAAAGCGTTGCGCGAGATGTATAGATTATTATTTATTAGGTCTCAATTATAAATGGACAAAGCTCACTGCGCTATTGTTCGGCAATTATTGAATTGAAAAATAAATTATTCTAGGCTGGAGGCAGTCGTTTGCTAGTCGATCTTACCGCAAGTGAGAAAGCAGTGCACGCGGACTTCTTCAATGGTATTTGATTGGTTTAACGACCCGATTATTATTTATTACCGCGGCCTCATATTTGCAGCTAACGATGGTGGTGTACTTTCTTGTTTTCAGATTTCGAGGATCTGTACGACGACGACGACCTCAATTAAGATGCTGCAAAGTAGTAACACTGGCACGATAGTGCTATTGGAAATATAGATCACTGAAAATCTACATTTCACCCAGAATGTGGGGGGCAATAAATTAGTTGCTGTAAACATACAAGATGTAAAATGTTTTCCATGTACATAAGCAAACTCGCCGAGTCACGTAGAGTAATTTATTAATACAAATCTATCACCATCTTTTATTCGAAATGCTTGGGTAACAATAATAAACTTTCACTTAATATAATGCGTAATGTATGTCGTAATAATATATTTATACAAATATCTATAAAAAATTCAAATTAATAATATTGTGCACTTATCAATTAAAAATTTGTAATCGATTATAATTGAAACTCGAAACAAGTGAAAAAAGCCACTATTAAGTGAGAAAGCAGTTAAACGTATAAAGGAAGAGAAATTGGTATACACAATACGTTAACATTATTACAATTTATTATTTTTTTTTTTTACTTCGAAATTGAATCAGACGTGTGCCCGTATCCAGGATACCATTTATCTCGGTACGTTAGCTCGGGCAATATTAATTATAAATGTGCCATAAGAAAATGAGTACTGGTCATAATGTCTCGTACACATTAATATCGATATCATTGTAAAGATTATAATTTACAATACATAGATGCTAGTCATATAAACCTGTTAAGATGATGCACAATTAAAATAGCACCCCGGTTTTCAGTCGCGCCGCATTAATCGTGGATCCTGTCGATCGCCAGGCATCGAGAGTGTCCCCCATTTCGTTCAGACGAGTGACGCCCTGAAGCTTCTCAAGTTTTTCTTTTTATTTCTACGCGATTTGTTTCTTGCATTTTTTTTGTTTTCCTCCTTGGCCCCAATCGACATTCAATTCATCCTTTGACCATTCTCATCTCGCATTAACAGACTTTTATCAACGGCGGCAATGAGCCTCTATTTGCAAGAGGTCCCCGATTACCGTTACTCGTCCGCGCCTTGATTGCGCACGAGTACGACATTCTTGAGAGTGATATCGATGACGACCATGTCGAATACGCTGCTAACAGTGACGAATATCCTGAGAAATAAGAATATCTGAATTCTCGAACGTGCGTTCCCATCTCACCGCGCGTCGGGGACATGGTCGATGAACGGTAGGTGAAATTATCACGGTAGAATTTCCAAAGTATTACGAACCCTGAGTCCAGCCCCGAGAAGATCGTTCGGAGTGCTAGTTAACTTCGAGATCGCTATCGGCTTGGTCGTCTTGATCACTTTCCTCCTCCTCGTCCTCCTCCTCGGAGTAATATTGCGACGGAGGCGACAGAACATCTTCCGAGAGCGAAGTGTGAGAAGACGAAGGAGGTCGAGAGCCTTCTAATTTCGTGTCCAAGTCTTCCATCGAAGTACTTGGCCCGGGAATGGTCACTGGGATGAATTTCTCCAAATCGCCGGATGCCAGTTCTAAGCATTGTGTAAAACGTAATTGAATAAACAACGGTTTAATCATTTTTATACGCTTCAACGATGATACATACGCTCCACATATTTCTCCAGAGATTTCGGAACCATCAATTTGGCCTTTCGCAAATTTTCCTCAGTGCACTCTCCCTTCTCTAGACCTGATCGAAATAATTATTTTTAATTAGTTAATCGATACGAGAAATTAAAAAAAAAAGAAAAGAACAAGTGGAAGGTGTATAGTTTACCGAAAGCTAAACCCATTTGTTTTAGAACTTCAATGTCGTCGTGAATTTCGAACTTATCGTTAAAATTGAACAGGTACTCGGTTCTGCAACAAACACGATTATAATAGTATTCGGATTAAAGGAACGTAAGTATTGATTATAATGTTGCTTCTGATAAAGGCCTGTCGTACTTGTCATTCGAAATGCTGCAATCTATGACAGTCTTTTTGCTAGTATTCACAATGAGGAATGGCAGCTGTATGGCAGAATTTGGTTTCGGTGGGCCGCGCAGACTCTCATTGGCACGATTACGCTCCACCAGGTTTTTGAAAGAGATATGCGAAAGGATCAGCTGGTGTAATTGTTGCGTTTTCGCTTTGATCCTCTCGATTTTCTTCTTCTTATCTTTCTCGAGTGCCACGCATTCTTGAAGAGAGTTGGTTGGCAAGCCTAGCCACCTAATTTCCTTTTTCTCTTTTGAAATAATATTCATCGCCATTAAGACATTCAATGCATCGTAAACGCGTCTTCTAATGTTCTTCTGATCATATTGCTACGGAGGAGAAGCAGTGACTTGTGTATTCGTCCTTCATTCTTTATTCTTACTGTGGAAGAGAGAGATGTTATATACCTGATCTGTTAGGGAATTTATGTGAGCGGGATTAGTGAACTCTCCAACAAGCTCATCAGCAACTTCGTTGTACGATGTAGTTCCCTTCTTTTTTACTTTCTCACAGACTTTCATCGAAAAATGACGTAATCCTTTGCCGACCTTTTCTGTTTTTCTTCGTTTGCTAGACATCGAAAAAACCGAATTCAGTTTAACAAATATACTCGAGTCGAGCGATCTGGCACACTAATCAAGAGTAAACAAAATTCCTCGTGCCAACGTCTTCTATGTGTACACGCACCGCTCGGGGGCTAAACGGTACATCAAAGATTATTATGCGCGCGAAAGAAGGGTGCGATTGAGCTTGATTAAAAGAAAGGAAACACGCGATATGTGTACAAAGATAATGCGTTATTACTCTGGTACAAAGTCGCCTCCGTCGACATCTTGTCTTTTCCTGGAACCACTGTGATCCAATATCGGGCTGATGTAGGTCTTTCCACTCGCATCTTTAACAAGCTGTTGGTTATTACTGGACTGTTGCTGCTGCTGTTGCTGTTGCTGAGATACTATTGCCTGTTTTATATCACTCTACACAAAGGAGCAAATATATCGATCAATGACTCTGGAACCTCTTAAATACAACAAGTGACCCATTGGATTTACCCACGGCGAGACCTACCATTTGCGCAGATGTCAACTGTATAGTCTTGGTCAGTACAGGTTCACCAGCTTTGCTCGTCGCTAGCTTTGTATTCTGCAAAGGTATTGTAACCAATCCTGGAATAATCATAAGAAATTTGACTCATCTATTGTCCTTAAAGGGGTGAATAATAAAAATTTGATGCATATACAAAGTTACTCACTCTGGCCAGGAGTTGAAGGACTTTGCAAACTAATAGTTCTAAGAACTTGTGCGTTAGATGACAAAACCTGGAGAATAGAAACATATCCCATGCAAATTGTTCTTTAAAGTACAAAACAACAGAAACACCTCTATACATGTTCTGGGCTATATAAGGAAATAAAGGCCAAGGGAATTTTGACCATTCTACCTGAGATTCTTGGCTCGGAGTCTTGAAGACCTTAAGGCCACCTGCATTTGTTGTACTGACAATACCACCCAATGCCTTATTAGCTGTACTCTGTACTACCTTGATCACTTGCGGATGACCTGAAATTGTTGTAAATTTTCTTTCACTGCCTGAACATTTAGAAAGGCAGATATGACATCGAAGAATAAGGAAAGGGCCCGTCGTGTTTTTATTGCCGAGAGCACCGAATCCCGCAAAGAAGGCAATGCTTAATAATCAAGATCCGACAAAGCGTGATCCGTTAAAAAACTCTGCAAGATGAAGCTTTTATAGGTTACAATATCACAGTCTCAAGCACTCCAGAAGCTGTAACAGAATTTACTGATTCTCTGTGAATATTCGTCAAAGTATGTATCGAATATTCGTGCATCAACTAGATCAATCCTCTAAGACATTATAGTTTGCATAAATGGGCTGTTCAAACTGCTCAAGATCTTTACATTGGAATGAAAGGTTTGGGAAAGTAAAAGTGACCCCTTCGGCTGGAAACTGAAAATGAGCAAGAACATAATTTCCCAAGCAAAACCGAGTGCAAGACTGAAAGAGGGGATTATCCTTGTCTCGCTGATAGCAGTGGTTGAGCTGGAAGCACACTCTAACGAATGCGACAGAGAAATTTAGCGGAGAAACGCGGTGCAGGTCCGCGATGAACGTGAGGCGGAAAATGAGGCAACAGGGGCTTGCAGTGGGCACGAATCGAACGGGGAACGATAGAAATATGAGGGGCGACCGGGAAGGTGGAGTCGGAGTGGCGGGAGCATGGGATGTTAACGGGCAGGAGAGAAAATCGTGGCATTACCGTGGAAGCGAGGCATGCTGATAATTGGCGCGCACTCGGCATACTCACCGTTCGCGTCATGTATGAGAAAGTTCATCGTTTTGTTTTGTTGCGTCATCCTCGAGGTTAGAATTCCGTCCCGGCGTCACCGACGATCACGACGATCGACCGAATGCCGAGTGAAAATAAAAAGATCATAGGTACACTCGCTAATCTTGGCTCGGTCTATCACCAAAATGGCGACTATGATATAGAACCATTTGAGATGAGAATTCAACGATATAGAGACGATGGAACGTCTTGATACACGCCCGATAACGAAAGTCAGCCGTCTCTTTGTTGTATCGTATGAAGCATTTGCGCGGAACGCTCGCCTGTTTGCTAAATTGTCGCACGGATTTCTAGCTTCCGCGTGCACAGTACGGAATAGACGAGCTTGGCGGCACGACAAAGTTAAACAGCTGATTGGTCGCTTTCCCAGTCACGTGGCCCCTCCTGTTCCACGTTTATGGGCAGAGTAATCTCTGCAAGGAAAACCCGTCTCTAGAACTACGAAACACCAGACGTAACCGCTGGTAACTTTATATCGAGGATTGGTACTATTCGTTTAAGGCTCGTCTCTAATAAACAAGGTTGATTGCAGATGCTGACGCATGGTAAACGGGAGGACACAATTTATACTATATTCTAATCGAATGATTCGCTGTATGATGTGATAAAAGTCTTATTCGATTAATGAAGTAAGAAATGGTGTTGGCATCAAGTGACAATGGCTATGAGGTAAAATTCTCACTAGAAGTGTGTCGCACCATAGACAAGATAGAAAATAGAGGTAGTAGTCTACGCATGTCTGGATCGCGGAACTACAGTACCGGTTGTATGAAAAGATTCGTGATATCACAGACGAGGTATAGGACAAACCTATCATCTTATGGATGTGCGTGTCGCCATCCAAATTGTGTTACCGACCCATAATTTCAGGACTGAATGTAGCGGTCTCTGCTCGTGAACAGCGTCCAACTCAGCAACTACTCTGAAATGTGTGTTGCGTGCTTGTATACGTGTGACTTGTTTAAAGTGTAAGATTGACATAGGTTTTGGCTACGCTACGCTTTGACTCGGTTTGTCAACGACTCATGCGGATTTCTCTCCGAAAATCCATTTCGGGGATCAAGACACTATGGCGCTCAAAAATGATATTTCTTCAAAGCTCGTGCCAGCTATAAATTACAAGATGACAAATTGTTTTGTTAGTACTTTGTGTGTAGCAGAACCCTTTCACGTGTCGTACACCGAAAAGTATTACAAATTGACGCTGTTACTGACATTCCCGCAAGTTTCTAATGCACTGTTTAGTCATTCTAGGGAAGTAATAACAATTGGATTCTATTTGCCCCGAGTATTAGTTCACCGCCGACATTAAAATTTACAGTAAAATCTAATTCTTATAAGCCTCGCAGAAAGTTGCATGATGCATGAGCGTCGCGGGGTGCATGGATGCAACTGCAAATTTAGCATTCTTTAATTTCACAATCATACGGGATGCTTAATGTGTCGAATACGAGTTACATTTCTGAAGTTGAACTCTTTCGCGCGAGTTGTTTCAAATCTTCTCTATTCACAGTAATTACATTCGAGTCATTAGATTCTCTTAATGAAACGGGAATGCAAACCATTAATTTCTCAAGGATTTTCAACTATATAACTTGAAGGTCTTTCTCGTACAAATAATAATAACTGGGAATGAATAACTTAGAACTGAATAAAACTTATAAAACTGAACTGGATTAAATTGATTAAATTATGAAACGATTTAATACTATTTAAGGAACGAGAAACAGAACGAAGATGTTTTAGGAATTGATTAAGGCTGAGTTTATTCGAACACTTCCTCTTTTTCATTAATATATTGTTTTCGAGCGATAAGGAAGATTCATTCTTAACTCTTTTCTGTTCGAACTTCGCGCTATTAGAGTTTGCGTTAAACGCCGCTAGAGCAAGGATCGCAACTCGCGACATAGAAACGAATCACTGAGTTTCCCTTCTCGTTCGACTCGAGTCCGCAGTCCGCTGGTGTGGAGCCGCGTCGCGGTTGGTCGCGGTTCTTGCCTGATTTTGTTCGTGGCTTTAGATTGGAACGCGAATGTCGCTCTCCACGCGTTTATTTTTCATTATTTTATTACGTACTGTTTCGCATCGTTCCCCTGTATTTTCGCGTGTGTTTCCTACTCGAAAAGAGACAGATGCTGTACCGTAGGAAGCTCGAGACAAACGAGTGGAAATCACTCGGTGCACGAATCTTGGATATTTTGGACTTTTGGGATTAATATTTTGCAATACGGTTTCGTATTCTTATAGCAAGGTAGGATCGCTTCGTTTCGTGTCGCTTTGGTTGAGTTTTCTTGCGAAATTTCAGTCTAGACGTAGGATGAGCCATAGCGGTGCTACATAACCTCAAAGTGTCAAAAAGTGAACTCTGAATTTCTTCGATGTATCTATTCAGTTTAAGGAATGCATCTATTGTTCGCCTAAACGTTAGAGTGGTGATAGAAATAGCTTTCGTCATTCACATTTCGATAAGTTGTTTAATTAATTAGTTATTATTTAAACATTAATGTGTCCTCGGAATACGTGCACAACACTTGTTGCATGTATATTCTATCTTCTCTACGTTTTCCTGTTGGCATTGCTTAAATGTTAAAAAATTGTGAAAGCACCGTGAATAGAATATAGAATATAGCAGCACTTTCTGACACGACGATCTTTACCATTTATTTTGCAAAAATGTGCGTCCATGGTTCTCTTGCCTTGCTACGTTTGTGAGAATTGTATGGCGTTGGAAACGGTACTTGGACAAAAGTAATTCAAATTATTTCTCTTCCATTTCATGCTTCTTTATTCCGCAAGTACACTCTATAAACGAATGAAGGAGGGAGTAATGGTTCTAAATAATATTTTTAATTTTTTCATCTTGTTTAAATGATATACAATTTCTCTTATTTATTTGTTGCAAAATTATACAAGTGTGGTAATATGTAACAGAAATGTCGCATACATTTTTAATTATAAAGAACGCCTTGAAATTTTTATAGACAATCATTTTTGTAGATGGAGAAATTAGTAATGAATTTTGAGGAATTACTGCACTCGTCTATAGTATAGTATTCTCTCTTTTTTTCTTTGGGATATTTGGCAGAATATCTGAAAGATATTCCAGAAATGTACGAGAGATATGGACAAGGAAGCGCTGCTGATAGAGAATGTGTCGCAAGTAACCAGTCAGCCTGCTACGCAAAGGGCCGATGTGGTTTGGGATAGGGAGATGCTTGTCTCCGTGAATAGCACTGAGACTGCTTTCAACGTATGGTGAGTGATACTTTTTTATTCTTTAAATCTTTCTGCATGCTATCGAATAATAGTTTTAATTTATTTCGTTTCAAACATTCTAAACTACTTTTCTTTAATTTCACAATCATACGGGATGCTTAATGTGTTGAATACGAGTTACATTTCTGAAATTGAATCCTTTTCTGTGAGTTGTTTCAAATCTTCTCTATTCACATTAATTACATTCGAGTCATTAGATTCTCTTAATAAAATGGGAATGGAAAGCATTACTTTCTTAAGGATTTTCAACTATAGATTTTGAAGGTCTTTCTCAAACAAATAATAATAACTGAGAATAACAATTGATATTAGTACTACTTGGTCACTATGCTCGTTACAATATTAAAATCAGCTTCGCAATAAGTCTTAGTTTAAGAACTTTAGTTGTAAGACTTTTTCCACATTTTCAAAAATATGCAAAGCATTGGTTGAACATGGACCAGAAATATTTTGTAGAAATGGGTTACTTTCGTAGGTACCTCCGTGCTGGTGTGCCTGGAACTTGGTAACGTTTCCCAAGCATTGCGACTTGCGAAACGGAATCAAGGCTAAAGCCTACGATCTAGGTTAAGGGCCCAGATCGAGCCACACTTACCTTTGGTGAGTTTGGTTCGGTCTAGACATCTATTCAAAAATGCACTTGCGTACTTGGAGCGATACGCTTCTATTCCGTCTCGTTCTTTTTAACGATAAAAGTGCCAAATGCACTCTTCTAAAAATACAATTCGCCTTCGATCACTGATTTCGATTGCGCGCATGGTGGGCTCGCCCTTCATAGGCCGAATTTGCTAGGTACAACTTATTATGGCTTTACACAGAGGACTAGTTCATGACTATTTTGATTTTCGAGTTATCGCGTCGATACCGGAATGTTTCAGGATTGCTGGTCAGGGGTAACAAATTTGCAGAGATGCAGTACTCTTGATGACAGCGAATGGTACGCCACTTTATAATTTTTTGAACGTCGATGCACGCAATAGAACCAAATGGTTTCTGTAGAAAACGTAGCGTAGCCAGCTCTTTCGATTCTGGTCGTTCCAACACAAATGCGCGACATGCAGGAACACTTATGCGATATTTCGCGAAGTAGCCTCGTGACGTGACTCTTTTCTAAACCATATTCACGAAATATCGCAGAAACGTTCCTAAAACGAATGCCAATTGTATGAAACGGGCCATTAACCGCCGCGCATATGTGTTGGAAAGAGCAGAATCCAATGAGCTGACCATACAAGGTACTCGTAGATAGTGACATGCACATGTCTGTCTTAAAATCAGATAATTAAATCGATACAACATTTGCTCGCGATTTTTACAATTCCGATTAATAATATATTATATTATAATAATAATAATAAGAAGAATTATTCGAGTCGAGTAGAGTCGCCGCGAAAAATTTGAAAAGGTTCCAAGTGGAATCCCAGTCTCCCTAGCAATCTTGCAGTCCAGCAAGATCTTTTTTGATCTCGCGTAACGCGATCGTAGAGTCCCCGTTTTTTCCGCGTCCATCTACATATTTTGCAGAGCATCGCGGCTCTTATTTAGAGTAGTATTACCGCGAATTGGGAGTGCCATTTTTGCGTATCTAAGACTCGTTCAGAGCACCGAAGCTCCAGTTGAATTTTCTTCGCGAAACTAGAGCCAATTTTTGCGCATACAAAGTTCGTCCAGAGCACCGGTGCTCTAATTGCTTTTTTATCGCGGAAGTAGAGACCAATTTTCGCTTAGCTTCAATTTTCAGATTCTAGGCCCTAGAGAGGGCCTAGCGCGTGGGCCCTGGAGAGGGCCCAAAGCATGAGCCCTAGAGAGGGCCTAGGTCCATAGGATGGAGGACCGTATTCGCTGACCGGCGAATCATATTTCGATACTGAGGCTGCAGCTTCGGGACATTGGCCTGTAGATCGAATAGCAGTAGCGAAGGGGGATGCTTGTCCGCATGGATAGCAGTACTGTTTGCAACGGTCGGTGAGTGTGATACTTTTTCATTCTTTCTTTGCAACAGTAGACATGAGTACCTTGTATTTCTGTTACATTTTATGTTCATATTATTAAAATATCTGTGTACATGTATTTGTGTCATTTTGATTTCACATCTGTTTTTTATATTCAAATTATTATTATCTTTTATTCTTTTGTGATTTATTTGATAATATTCTTTTCCACCCTCTACTTTTTCACGTACTTGGCGTAATTTTTTTTACTTTTTTGAAGATTTTTATGAGTTTGTTATTAGTGAAAATTCGTGGCAACTTGATTGCCATCCAGAAGTACTTAACGTATTTGTAATTTCAAAATTTTAATTAAATAATTGGTTAGAAACTTTAAAAATAAATCTCGGTCCGATCATATATTTGTTAATGAAAATTGAAGGTAAACTATCAAGTTACCATCCAGATGTATCTACGTATTTTGGAATTCTCTATTTGTACTTGTTTAATTAATCGATCTGAAACTTTGAATTTTAATCGTGGCGAATCTTCTGCCATTCTCTCTCTCTCTCTCTCTCTCTCTCTCTCTCTCTCTCTCGCCTTTAGTTGTTATAAATGAAAATTCATGATAATCTATAATATTGCCATCCAGAGGTGCCTAATTACGGAGATTTCGAATTTCTAATTACTTAAATAATGTGTCAGAAACTCAGAAAGTAAGCCTCGGTCTCCTGAGCCTTTATTTGTTAATAACGAATTACAAATCGGGAATTCCTAAATACGTAGGTACCTCTAGATGGTGACTTTATAGTTTGCTTTAAATTTGCGTTATTAACAAATAAAGGCTCAGGAGACCGTGGAATGTGTCTCGGTCCGAAGCTTATTTTCAAAGTTTTTGACAAATTATTTAAGTAATTAAAAATATGAAATCTCAGACACGTAGGTGTACTTCTGAATGTAGCATTATAGTTGCTAAGACTTCGGCCCCACTCCTTCGGCCCCTGACCTAGGTAGCTTATTCGGTTGGTGCCGATGAAATTTTCGGGTTCGTTAAAAGCCATTCAAAATGTTATTATTCTGCCAAAGCCCACACCGATTTCTCTTCCTTTTTAAATGATTTCTTCTATTGTTTTTCATCATCTGTCCTATTTCATACATTCCTTCGTGGATTTTTGCATGAGTCGTCCTATTTCATGTATTTCTTCGATGTGTTTACATAAATTATTTTATTTCATGCATTTCTTCAATGGGTTTACATAAATTATTTTTACATGATGCATTTCTTCGATGGCTTTACATAATATATTTTATTTGATGCATTTCTTTGATGGGGTTACATGATTTATTTTACATGATGCATTTTCTTCAAGGTTAATAAAATAATATATTTTAAAGGAAATAGTGAAAAGTGATAGTGAACAGTGGTAGTGAAAGAAGACATCTAAGGAAGCCTTAGGTTAATTTATTATAGCATCAAATATTTAATGCCCCATGTAAAATTGCCAAGTAGTCACTGGATCATTAGCTTTGTTGCTCTTTCGTTGGCTCTTCATCTCCGATGAGGAGGTAGCCGCTGCTTCTGTATCCAGGAGCAAGCGACTGAGCATGGAATGGGTATTGGTGGATCAGTTTCATCCCCTGGTGTTCTTGTCGAAAGGGAAAAGTTTCGAGTGTAGGGGGTGTATCTTTTGGTACACTGCCTGCGTAAGTCACCCAGTCCGATTTCCCAGTCTCCGTGATAGACGGCTTGAGTCGCATCCGAGTAAGAGGAATCGTCTGGGAGACGCCGAGTGCTTTTCCCTTTTGACTCGGACATAGGGTGGTAGGAACTGCGCCATCCAATACTCCTTTCATGTTCACCTGTAGTCTTTCCTTCTTTGCTGAAATTAGTTCAATCGAGTGATTGCTTGGCAATTCGTAAACCGAAAGGATTGATGGAAATTTGTTTCCATCCATCTCTTTGGTTTAGTGGGCTAAGATTTTCATGCACAGAGAGATCGATGGAACTTTGATTCCATCCATCTCTCTATGGGTCTTGAAACGCAGCAACCTCCTCGCGGTGAGATCTGATAATCGATGAGAATCGAGCCAATCGCTGCGTTTGTCAAACATTCTACTTAGTCGGATATAAGAATTCCTTTTACCTGCAATACTATGGTGAAATGTAAGAATAAAATATGTAACTTGAAATGTTGTTCGATTGTTTCTACTGGACCCCAGAACAGGTGTATAGTGTTAAGATAGAAGGATAAGTGCAAGTTGGAATATTTCATCGAAATACTGAAACTGATGGGTTTTTGACAATTTTTGAAGTCCGCTCTGTTTCAGCAGCTTATTGAAATACTAGTTTTTTAGCCTGTCTTCGCCAGGCATTGCTATCCTATATGTATAATAGGACGCCTAAGGTAACCATAATTATCTACATGTAATGCGGTAGCGATTTCTACATTGTACATAATACCTGTTTTAGGCCACAGGTACTACCCATAACCGAATTTTCCAGGTTTTGGATTTGTACGGTATCTTTGAGTGCTGAGGAAACTTCATGCTGAATCTGAGCCTCGTAGGTCATCGGGAAATACGAAAAAAAGCCTCTGGAAAGATTTTGTTAACAAACAACAATCCACCTTAAGCGTCTTATTATACAGGATATTCCTTGGCGATGTATTCCACGTTACATCATGAAAGCATGTCTTCCATAAATAATGTTGTTTATATAAATTTTCATGTTAAATAAATTTGTTTTGCATTAAATAAACTGGAATAGGACAGCAAGGTTAAAAGGCGTATGTGTTCTTGTTTTGTTGTGATCTTTCTTTCTCTGTCGTTGCACGGAATACGTTTATAAAACGATCTTTAATTAATTGTTACTCTATCTCTAACAGAATCATTTGTAAATCGCGGATTTCAGATGATCTAAGTTTTACCCGTGTTGAATTCTAATTCCTACCACGCGTAGCGTTATAATCTTATTTTAGACTGAATCGATAACGTTGGGTGTGACATGAAAATGGTAAGGGGGCTCGCGAGCCTCCCGAGCGTGTGACACAAAATTACATTGCGTGATGTGCATAGGCGTAGCTAGGATTTTTGTCTGGGAGGGGCCAGGCCCCATTCCCCCCCCCCCCCTCTCGCGCTCTCTCTTCTTTTTATGGGTAGAAATTTTTATATACATACACATTTTATAACAATAATTTACCTACGTATTTATTTAACACTAAAACAAAGAGTAAACGGAATAAAAAATTATTTATTATTTACTCTCGGGAAATGTAAACAAAATTTTTAAAAACAAAGAAATTCAGCAGAAAAAATAACTTGTGATTTATTAAAAGCAAGAGCATATAATGTATACCTATAGTTAAAATTTATACAAGCTTTAATTTGCGGTGTTTTTCTAAAAAAATATTTAGGGCCTGTTGATGGACAGATGAATGTTTTTTATTTACTCCGATATTTCTTAAGGAGGGGCCATTTCGCGTTTGGGGGGGGGGGGGCAATCCGCATTTTGGGGGGGTCAGGCCCACCCGGCCCCCTAACTAGTTACGCCAATGGTGATGTGTCTATCCTATACTTGGTCTGTGGTGATAGGTCTATCCTATACTTCGTTGATGGTACAACGAAGCCCAAATGGTATTTGCTTGCAGCGCTATCTCGTAGCTGTATATATTTACTGTAAAGAGAAGTCAAGTGTTAACAGATGTCACTATACGCCAGTTTTCAATAGTGATCCTCTAGGTAATAGAAAACGGGGACCACAATTGCCGATCACTACCTAGCTAGAGGATCACTAGTTTTCAAGGACACGCATAGATTTTAGTAACTATGAATGGATGAAAATGGGAGATCGAGTATGTTTAATAAACGATGTAGAAGCACTAGGCAAATTAAATTGTTACGCGAAAGATATAGAAATATAAATTACCCCAAAAAGTACTGTAGGGCATTGCGAAAAGTCGCAGTGTCAATCGATAGATTATTATATGAGATCCGCGAATGATCTTAACGCGAATTTTATGCGAGACGTGTCGTGTCGACAGCGCCTTATGAGTAATACGCTAAATATTCGCGTGGTATCGCGATTACGTGGCAATATAACTGAAACTCGTTCCTCGGGCATTGACTTCTTGCAAAACCACGATAGAGCGCGGTGTTTTGGCTTGGGAATTATTCAATTTGTTTAAACATCGTTCATTCTTGATTATGGGTACCTATGTAGATTCAAAATTAGAATTGTAATGGAATAACTTCGTTACTTTCGTTTTTATTATTCTACACTACAAATCTATTTAAAAGTAGCGCAAAGGTGCTTTTCAAAAGTGGAATTTTTATGCAATGGGACATAATTCTATTCATTTGAATTCCATTTTTCGTAAGTAAGAATCAATCATTTTTATTATATTTTAACAATGAACAGGCATAAATAAATAACGCTCAAGTCAGAAAATAATTTGAAGTGTAACTGGATTTCTTGTTTCATTTAAAACTTCGTCCATCAAGGAAACAGATATTCCATTAGCTTGCTCTTCAGTCATGGTAATTGGGCGCGCTTTAATTGCATAAAATAATTGGCAATCGCGATAACAGTGTTCATGCACCTGGCAGCATCGGCATTATATCGCCATTAAATTACTTGTTATGGAATTTAGAGAATAATTGAATACTATGAGCTAGATTTTATACTCGCTGGAAGTGCCGCATCTACTAAACACACGAATGGCCACACTTCTATTCTACGGTGCTTGATTCTAAACAATAGCATCCGGGACAATAATGTCCAATCGTTGGCTTCGCGGAGCGAAGTATCGAAGGTGAAGTACAATTGACACCATTAGAAACCAGCAGTGGCGTTTTATTCGCCTTGTTCAGCTGTGTTACATTTCCCCAGTGGCACTCTCATTATACGTTCATCAAAAAGTAATGCAACGGGGGCTTGTTTCGTGGAGCAGATAGAAATTGATGATCACCCTTGGCATTTCGCGTACCAAACTCGAAGGGGGGAATCTTGGAACCATTTTGGGTGAAGCACCCAGGCAGCATTTTTCAATGATAAGGGACCATTCCATATGTGCATTAATTATCCTCAACGAGCTTTCTTTCATTTCTCAGCATTTGGCAACAGAATTCTTATACAATGTTGGGTCTATCAAATAGCGAATCCTTCGCGATTTACAAAAGTTCAAAACGGCATTGCACACCTTTCCCAGTAGAGCTGATAGAAACGAAGGAGCTACTTCGCAAAACCAAATGAACTCTCACTTTCAAAATCACTCCACCATATCATCCCCCATTCAATAATCGCGTCACCTACTAAAAGCACTCTGCCCGATCGATCAGATTAAGGCGAGCAAGTTGGGGCGCGAAGGATCAAGCACCCGTCGAATAAACCGGTCGAATTAAACGCGTCCTAAAAACCACCCGCTTTAGAGTCTCGCCCCACTACAGACCCTGCAAAAAAAAAAGAATCATCCCCCGAATTCCCGATGTCCCTCGAATTCCAGCAAAGTGACGTAGAACAGCCAGCTGGCGGGTTTCGGCACCGGGGCGCCCAAAATCTCCACGTTCACCCCGAACGGTGGCGTCAGCAACCCCGACGATCCTCCGCGCGCATGCACCACCCCCTCGCGGGGGTAGCTACCGGAGAATGAGAGCGACAGAGAGGGAGAAGGCGAGGAAGAGGGGGGGGATCGAACGCCGACACCGTTCCTCGCAGTCTCCTTTTGTTGCCCGCGCGTGCACTGATAGAATCTTCCTTCTAACGTGGCTTCAGCGATCGAAACGCGAGGGAGACGAGGCTCTAAAGCGCGGACCCAGGTGAACAGCGGCTCGTGCTCGTCCGACCACCTTTCTTCTGTCCTCTGCTCGCGGCGGATCTGATGCGAAGCCAGCAACCCGACGCTCGTGGGCTTCGCGAAACCTGAGGGAACCGGCTCTCCAGCCCCTGGATAGGCAACCAGCGCCACGTAAACCGAGAAAGTAAGTAGCTGAAGCCGGAGGAATAAGCGCCAGGCTGCTCGTACACCTGTGGACCGACGTGGGCGACCGCACGAGGGGTGAAATGACGCAAAACGTGACGCGAAAACGTCGTCTGGGCACGTCGAGGTGAACGGGGATCGGGCTTTCCAGGGAAGTCGATGCGAAAGTGGATGCTGGGTTTGGTGAGATTTTCGAAGAAATAGGGATGAAGTGATCGTTGGGGGTGTGTGAGGACTTTGAGATCGGTGGTGGAGCTGAGGGTACTGAGAGGGAATGCGGGGAAATTGTTAGTTTAGGTGACGCTGCATGAAAGAGATGAGATATTATGTTTCTATGATAGTTTCGCGTATAATGCTGGACACTATTTTTTGCCGATCGGTCACGCGAAAAGTTAGATGAAATTCGTGGAAAATAAATATTGTATTATCTGATACATAGATGGCATTGTTTTAAATTATCAATTATTAGAAGAAGATGGCGTGTTGTTTGAAATGTAAGAATCAGTAAACAAGTGGCTATTTAAAGCGACAAACTTTATCGTCGAAAGAATGTGTCAATAAATTGCCACTCGTTATAAGTTTTCTAAGGTTGTATGTAAATTTCGTGTATTCGAATTGTATACGCTGACGCCTACGTACGATTCCTAAATAGGGCAGATGAATTTTCAAGAGAATGAATCTATAGCTAGTGAAACTTTTGTGGGAAAAGATGAAGATGCGATGTGATGGAGCGGAGATTATGCTTCTTGGAGTCATTCGTTTCCAACGGTGCTGGAATTGAATATTTAGGGCAGACTACTCGTGACGAAATTTATTGCTTGCGACCTCGAACACAGCCAGAAGTATGTTGTGCGTTGTACAATGGCGCCACGAAGTCTGGTACCACGTACTACGCAATCTCGGATAATTAAAATCAAACTATCACGTTGGAATGCTTGATTTAGAGCGTAAAACTTTGAAATGGTAATCCGGCATTCTTTCTTCGTCATGGTCAATGGAGCTATTGAGAATAATGTAGAATCAGTTTCGACTGAAATAATGTAAATGTACGTGATAAATATTTCGTTAAATCTCTACCACAAAAATTCGTGATAACTTCTTGCATAATATTTCTTTTTCTACGTCGTTCTTTAAAAAATGTCATTTCTGTATAGGTAATATCCCATTTTTATAATATCCTTATTTTGCAACGTAGAATTTGTCTTCTTCCACATTCTAATATTATAGTGCTCCTCCGCTGCAATATTATTCTGCTGCAATAGTTTGCTTCTATACCATTTCCCCGAATAGTATTCATCTCTAGCATTCTGTTTCTGTACACGCCGTGCGTCTTCTACGAAGCTCCTTTCATACAGCACTCCTCTTCCACAATATTCTTCATCTTCTTCCATAGAATTTCAAACGCATCCATCTAACAAAGCTTTGTCGCCAGCATTCCACAAACAGCTTCATAAAGCTTTAATCATACGACTCGTGCTGCAATATTTATGCGGGCCCGCGATGTGGAGTACATACCAATGAAGAGACGCAACAGCCTCTCCAATGGAAATCGTTCTGCTATCCCCTGTCAATTAATTCGGCCGATAGGCGAAACCGAAATCCAATCGAATGGGCGAGCAACACCGATATCAATCGCCAAGGGAAACCCTTAATCTATACGCGTGCTGATAAGAGGAGAGGAAATTGCAATCGCAGCATAGGGCACAGAGAAATGATAGCAGCAATCAGGGCGTTATACACACAATAGGGAAATTGAATTGAACGATAAAAGATCCGAGTATAGATATCAGAACTATATTTTATTTGTATCGGATACATTTGCAATTCCACTTTTATGATACTCTGGATGAATAGTAATAGAAGTGTTCAGAGGTGCTGATCCGCAGTGCGTGAAGCATTTGTTTCTTGTACTTTCTATTTATAGAATGGAGAAATTCCAATTTTATATGTATTCTGAAGTTTAATTGCAATGCCAGATGTTTCCTGAATTTCTCTACTTTTCCTTACCGATCAGGTGTTTCTGATATCGCTTTGCAACTCCGTGACTGCGAATCAGTGGAATGTCCATTGTAATAATTTACATTCGGAAACTATAATTTCCAGAATCATAATTCAGAAATCTCTTCTTTCTACATCTTCCCAATGCACATCTATATTCCTCCATACCTACCCTCATTTTATATTTTCATAGTCGCTCACAAACTAACTCGAATATTCTGCAATCTCAATTTAATAGTCCCCTTTCAATTCACCCTACAATTTTCAACCATACATCCAACAGAAATCTTCCCTACCCCATCCATACTCCATCTTTTAAGAAATATAAATTTCTTCTCAAAAAAAAATTTGCAATACATCCATTACCAACAGCCAACAGAATCCATACTTTCCACCGTTTCAATTCAGAGATCCTCTCTAAATCACCCACGACTTTCAACTTTCTCCCAGCTCCATCGCTCCGAGCGATAAAGAAGCGTCCCGCGATTGTCAGCGAAATATATCCACGGAGGACGCAAACGATATCTCCCTTGATTATTACTTCACGGATTCGCGGTTCGTTTGCCCGTGGCCGTCTCTTTTCGCGTGTCTATCGATAGTTTCATCCGCACCATCGATATACACACCCTGGACTGGGAACCAACCCCCCTCCGATGAGCTTGCGGCCATGGTGGAGCTCGCCACCAGGAAGGGTAGAAAGGACTCGGTTGGTCGATCGATGCCTGACTCTGAAACAGAGGGAATGAGACAACCAGGGGAGAGAATAAGAGAGAGGGAACGCGAGTCTCCCCCTGGTCGGGAAAACAGTCGGGTGTCAGGGCTACTCCGCTCTGTGCAACCCTCATTTTTTCCCCATCTTCTCCCTCCTTTCACCAGCTCGGTCTCTTTCCCTCATTTTCTTCGCTTCTCCGTACGATAATGAAAGAATGCCATTGGCGGCGGGGACGCGTGACAGCCGCGACTTCAAAGCGACCGTCGCTCTGACAACTTTTCCCTATTTAAATTTGAATTGGTGCCTTTATTTATTCATGTACTTAATACGTCGAGCACGGCCATTGGCGAGAGATGTTAAGGATTTGCGTTGTACCTTTCACCCTGTGTAACAGAAATTTTTAGGAAGTCGGTGGATAGGTACAGTTTAATTTCATTTCGAAAATGTTTTGTTGTGGAATAAGGGTTTGTGGCTCCTTTGTTGCGATAGTTGAGTCTGAGAATTGCACATGGTGTTAAAATACACCCTTGTTTACGAGGTCAAACTTTGTACGATAGGAATGCCGTGGAATCATTTTTTTATTTCTTTTTATTAATATATTTGGCATTTTAATTGTTAATGGGAACCGAATTTTTGAGAAACAGTCGGGGACGTTTTTCTGTTTCTATCCTTCTTTTTAATTTCATCCTTCACTGCACGAACTTTCTTCTGATTTTTTGAAAAATTCGTTGGGCAAGGAATTCGACGAAAAACCCTTAAAACGTTATTTTCTGTTTTTATTTGCGTATTACATTGACGGTTACACTTTGCGGGTATTTAGCACAGTATTCTGTATCCATTCCAATAGTTGAAAATAGTACGAGTGTTTTTTTCACCGATGGTATCTGACGGTGTAGAGTTAATCGAAGGCTTAGTTGGCAAACGCCCATTGACCCTATTCTCATCGCGATCCCTCGCCTGAAGTGTAAATTTATCCAGAATTTCTGTACCAGCCGTTGATGTTCGGTGGAAGTTCAGTACAAATTGAAAGAGGACGTTTCAGTACTAATTAAAAGAGTTAGTTTCAGAGTTTAATCAATGAATTTCTAAATCCTAGAATCTCGAAGTCAGAGATTAATAACAAGCTTTCACAGATAACCGTAGTAGTTTGTAATCATTGATGGAATATTAATGAATCGTTGTAGAAATCGTAAGACCGACAGAGTCCGGCAAATTAGTTTACTCGGGACGTGATTTGTGCACGAATATGTATCTATAGGTCTTTCCTCTGCAGAAAGAAGATTTATTGTTAGCCTTCCCTATGGCAAAATTTTATTGGGTCACTCGATAACGATCTGGCAAATGGGCGATTGTCGAGGTAACTATAATGAGAATTATGTTGTCAGCGACCTTTGGCACTGCACAGCTACCTTCAATTCTCCTCGAAATTCTTTCATACTAATGTCCCCTGACTGGTCACTTTTCTTAACCCTTCGTTGACTCTCTGGGTGTGAGCCACCCATAAGCTGATTTTGACTCTCTGAACCTTTTATACGACTTACAAACTACTTTTTCTCCCAAAATATTATATCCGAACATCAACTCTGTAGATTTTTAGATTTTAATATTGACATTTGTAAAAGTTACAATTTTTTAAAGATTTTCTTCGTTTCTTCTCGACATGCGGCAATCTAGAATTATTTTACAAGAACTGTGATGAAATTTCAATAAACAAATTATTCGAATACATTTTAGAGACCTTGAAATTGATCCATGATTCTTTGGATGAAAATGGCACTCGTTCAAAAATTGCTCTGGGTGTGAGCCACCCAGGTATGTCAAAGTTGATTGAAAAAAGAGGTGTGTCAACGAAGGGTTAAGAATACAAGTCGAGTCGAACAGAAATCGAATTTATTACAATTCATATAGAAACGCATAATTAATGAGAAAAATTTTAACCAAGAAATACGATAATAAATAGGTCGAATTATTCTGCCTTCAGATATTGATCTTTTATTTTAAATGCTACATTTCAAGGAGAAATGAGAAGGCCAACTTTTCAAAACTGCATTTGGCAAGAGAAACTTTCGCGACCCTTGTTTTTCCAATCTTATACTGGGAAGTTACGATTCCCTTGCTTTCTACATATTTAAAGGGAAAGTCAGGAAAACCGAATTTCTTGCCCTGACAGGGAACATCCGCCCATTCCTTCTTGTCTGGACAGGATAGAGCTGACACGTGAATAATAAATTCTACTCAATGTAATTGAATTGAATCCACCCTAGTAACGCTTATCATTTATTAACTGTTCCAGAGAAATCCCATTAGAGGAAAATGATTCTTTCTCTTTTAAGACACTATAGGCTATAAGTGTATCTGCTTTTCATCACATTTCCCCCAGTACATTCTTCTTAAATATACTCCGAAATATTTTTAAAAAGATCGTGTAAATTTTTAGAAAATTTTCGGCGGAGGATAAATTGTCGCGAGTTTTCCTTTCGATATTTAATTCTATTCGTTTCGAGAAAGCATTTATACAAGTATATATTGATATTTGGAAAAGATACTTACTTTCAGTTTGAAAGGCACCTGATTCGTGCCAATTTTGAGGATTACCGAGTAAGTTTAGAGGGAAAGTGGATCAAGAATCATTATTCCTGAGTTATTCGCTTAACTGCGTCCTAAGAATGCTTTGAAAATCGAGGTAAACGGATGAGAAAACAGAAGCCGTAGGAAGTAAGTAGGCGTCAAATAACAGAAGTGAGCCGGAGGAACAGTAGAACAGATACACAAGGTAATCCACTACCGGTTTCAATCTCCAGGGAGCAATCGGAAGGGGCAACGTTGTGTTTTATGTACTTTTGCCAACGCGCCACGGCCTATAAATTTTATAAAACATCCGTAGAGGCATCGAAGGAAACGCCGTAGAAATCAAAGCCAGGCGAAAGCAAATAAATCAGCCACTGATCAAGATGGACGTTTACAAAACGGTAAATGCTTATTTAATTTGGCTATTGAAGTATTTATTGTACAACAATAAATACTTCGATTATTTAACTACAAAGCCCTGTCTATCAAACACAGATTTCATTAAATATACATACAGTAGCGGACAAAAACATTATTTACCATTTTTTTTATTTGTTTTATTTCTGTTCTGTTTTAGCATCAACTTGGAACTGTGATTTGCGTTTAATATACATGTTCTGATGGAGAATTGAGAGCTGTATGAAACCCAATTAAAGTTGAATTTATTCAACTAACAAATTAAAGTTTTATATGGCATTCAAAGGAGTTATCATTTTTGGTAACTGCT
The DNA here is from genome assembly GCA_929108735.1 of Andrena dorsata. Taxonomy (NCBI): domain Eukaryota; kingdom Metazoa; phylum Arthropoda; class Insecta; order Hymenoptera; family Andrenidae; genus Andrena; species Andrena dorsata. Next base: position 74,062,033 of record OV815488.1, on the reverse strand, counting down.
TAGGCCGTCCTAAAAGCAAAAGGTGCTCACACAAAATATTGGATTTTTTATTACTTTTCATCACTGACCCTTTTGTCGGCTTTAGAAGCGTACCTTGTTTAATGTTATGCAGCGTTTTTTATAGTTAGTTAAATAAATTCAACTTTAACTGGGTTTTACACAGATCTCAATTCTTTATCAGATGTTAAAAAGTAATAGAAATAGAGTGGATTGAAAAAATGGTAACTTCTTGGCCCGCTACCCTACGTTTCGACCTATTCTTTCAAGTCCTCTTCAATAGCAAAGGAATATTTTATATAGAAACTCTAGAAACGTGCATATTGATTTGTAGAAGCCGCTGTATCCTACAACAAAAGGCAAACTGAAAATCCCAGAATTGGTAGATTAACCATATCTCAACCTACCAGCATAAAAACCAAACCTAACTAAAATGACAATACTCGGACATCCACCAAGACCCAACCATTGAACCAGCAACTATTAATAAATGTAGAAGCAAAAACCACCGAAAACTCGACTCCCCAAAACGCCCTCAGCTAAGACAGAAAGCCTGCTAAACGCAACATCCGGCGATCGATTAAACGTCCCCCGCCCCAGCGCGTGCCCCAAAACCCTTGCAAAAACCAAGGAAACATTTACCCAATAAAAAAAAGCAACAGACAACCACAATATTTGAGGGCCTAACAGAAACGCGAGACCTGAGGGTTGGGTGGGCCAAAATGAGAAATTAAAAACGCAAAGCCGAGGGGGTCGAGCTGCCCAGCAGCAGGTTGCGCAGAATGCAATGGCAGGGGAGGGGAGGGGAGGGTTGGGTGATAGAGGGAGTGGGGACAGAGGGTGGAGGTAGGGAAAGAGCGAGGGCGAGAGAGGTAGGAGATCGAAAGGAGAGCGAAACGAGGGTGTTGGTTGCGAGTCGATAAACCACGGGAAACGCGAGCACCCTTGCGCACGGCTTCAACATGGCGGCCGGTGAGTCCCTTTTTCCTTGCACGTTCGCCTAGGGTAGAGCGGAGCTGCTCGCGCCGTCGATTCCATCGCGCGTTAATCTCTGCATCCCGTGCACCCGGCGCGCGTGCTTTCGTGCGTGGCCCACCGCGAGAATGATCCCGCGGTGCCGATGAGGATCGCGTACGTGCACACCGTGTCGTCGGCCACAGGCTGAAGGGTCGCGCGGCCAACGGGCCAAGAGTCACGAGACGATCTGTTACCACTATTTTCAGACGAGGATCCGGCGACATGCGGCTCAGGGAGGCTATCGTCTCGGTACCGCTGCACCCTGGGGGACTGAACAACAAGTAAGTCGATCCTCCATGGACAAAAAGCCCATTCATCGTTACGTTCTGTCTTCTTGTCCCGTAGCCCACACTCTGTTTCTCTCATCGTCGCTTTGGTTCATAGTATTAACCTGAAAATCGTCGCGAGAACTTTCGGACGCGTGAACCACGGGGGAGGGTGGTTTCGGGGGAATGAAAATTGCCAGTGGCGCTCTCAGGATTGAATCTTGGGGAGCATCAGTTGAACGAATAAAAATATTTTTAATGCAAACTTATTTGAAGAATAAAATCCCGCTTTCGTTTCACTTTACAAAGCTTTTGAATTACTTTAGTCGCGGTGACATTAATCTCCTTTTTCGTTCTCCTTTGGGGGCGCCAGGGAACCTTGGCACCCCCTCTGGGTCCGCCACTGACAATTGCTATCTTGGAGCTTTTCTTTATTCGTTTTTAGGGGGCGGCGACGTGGCTTTCGCGGAACCTCTTTTCCTATGGAAATTATTCGATATTTTGTTCGGTGATTAATTACAGATCTTTTTCGTGGAATCTTTCTGTTTTTGTTTCTGCTTATTTTTCGATGTGGGGGAGTATTGATTGAAAGACGTTTCTTTTGTTTAAGTTGGATGTATGTTTGATCTTTTAATGCTGCGCTCGGGTTTATTACAGATGGGTTTGATTGTGTGATCTGTCGGAATTCTGTGAGACTGTTTTCTTAAGTTGAGTAACAGTGTCGTAGATGTTGGAGAAGAGTTCACTTGGATGTCATCGTGAATCTCATTATTGTTGCTTTATTTCGGATTTTGGAAGCGTATAGTAGTCACCGAAATGGAGGAGAGGTATTTAGTTGTGAAAGGTTTTGTGAATCAACTCTGTCGAAATAGTAGAGAAATTTCTGAGCCGCTAAGCAAATTGTGCAGTCAAATTTATTACAAGTCTTTTTCTCCAATAACTCTATTTTAGAAACCATTTTCTTCCCTTCTTTTGAGTCTCATAAAATGACAGCAATATTATAAATATTTAGTCACCTGATGTCCTTTACTCGCACATAATATTTAAAAAATAAAGCGATACAGGCTATCAGCGAACAGAAAATCGCTAATTACTTAGACCAACACGTGATTTAGAAACTTATGCCAATTAAATTCTCCTTATCCATCTCCACGAGTACTATGAGCCTCTAAATTAGACACCTGTTTCTCCAAATCACCCTGCGTTTAATTTTACAACCAATCCCGTACTTCACCTGTTTAAATAGTACATTTAATATCTCTAGAATAGTCTCTCCATCGCCAAAGTTAACGAGAGTACAGCCTTGGTAGTGTTAGCAATTAGCTCACATTAAACCGCGTACTTAGTTTCACTGACATCTAGCAGTCGAGTCGCTTTATATGTTACTTATCTAGTGTAAATTGTAGAATATTTATTCCAAACCTTATTATTAGCAATGCCAAAGCATTTAACTGAAAAGGAAAGCCAATAAGGTTAGTGTTGACTCTAAACGGTCCCCTTTTGATACGATTTAACGTTTACATTCATTTCTATATTTTCCATTCACGCATTTCAAGTACATACCATGTGCTTCTTATGGTGTTGACCGAAAAGCAATCCCCCACTCGATCTAGATGTTTACTTATCGGTGTCATCATTTTGTAAATACTCAAACCTGCCCCCTCTTCTTTCTCGAACATCTCGAACAACGCACACACGTCGCAACAAGTGATTGTCGCATGAACCCTTGCCACTCCCACCCCCCAAGATACAAGTTTGTTGAACGAACGATTATTGTTATAGGATAGATGTATACCTTCTCTTAGAGACAATTTCTGTTTCCTCACTGGGCCTCGATGTTCGCCCTTACGGAACGAACACGTGAAACACTTAGAAATTTTTAGTGCGGTGTTTTAGTCTCCTGGGTAGATATTAGAATATTAGATATACGAACCTCTTCATGCTGGAGCTGTTCGGGTACTCGGGAAACAGGAGACAAGCTTGTCGCACGAATACTCGAAAGCCTCGAGTGGGTGGAAAAATGTTTCGGGAGGAATTCGAGGGACCCAATTCTTTTCGAGCTAAAGCGAAATGAAACTGTTCGCGTAATTAAAATATTCCATTGCTCTGAGTCACTTGAAATTGCCGAGCTGACTTTGGAATAGTGGCGCATTCTGGATTTAATCTTGCGGGAAGCGGAGTTGAAGGAACAAAATTATCTTTAATGGAAATTCAAAAAATTCATTAGATGGTTACAAAAATTGGTTTAATGAATAAAATCCAGTTTTCTTTTCTTTGTACAAAGCCCCTTGACCCACGCCCTCTTGGCGCGGCACTGGTTTGAAGAATAATACTGCTCCATTTATTTTGCAGCTGTATTCGAGTGATAGAAGTGTTACAGGTTTCTCAGCTGTTTGAATTTCTTCGAGTTACTTTTGTAATTAAGCTACTTAATTAATTAAGCCCCTCGAATCATAATCTCGGTTTAACGAACCAAGTTTTTGCTCGCCCCGAATTTCGATCCACCGAATGTCTGTTACGAATACTCGAACGGCTCTGTTTTATATAGATTTTCAATCCTGTTTCGATCTTTGTTTTATAAATGATGCTGTGTGTGCACGACGTAATACGAATTTCATTTGGACATGCGACATGTCGAGATCGAAGTATTGTCGATGCCTTGAGAACATGTTCGATCCACGCACATCGCAAGGTCCTTATAATTATCGATACGATTGCACATTTCTGCACCATGGGATCTAATGTTCAACTCGATTCCGCGGGCTTAGAAATATTTTTGCATCGCTTGACGTTTCAGTTGCGACAACCGAGTTTAACGACGCCTGCTGTTTAATTTCATAGAAGAATTTGTTCTTTGCACTGATAGTGTACGAGTAGATGTGTTTGTGCATCTTCTAAATCATTTACCGTCTGGAATAAAGAGCGACCTTTGTGAGGAATGAGATTAGAGTGGACGCAAAATTCAGAAAGAAAGTTTGATGGACTTTTGGCAATTTTTTTTAATAAGAATATCTACAACAGTGCTCTCTGAATATTTCCGCTGTTCTGCGAATCAGGCAGATAAAATCTTAGGAACATTTTGGAATTTTGAAATCTGAAGTTTTTGCATATTTGAATGTTTTAAAAAATGTGGTCTGCAATTTGGGAGATCAGTGCTTCATATTAATGTGATATTACCTTGGAAGACTTTAGTTTCTTGAAAAATCTTAAGGAAATGTATACGTATAATTACAGAGTAGTTGAATCATTTTAATGAGAAATGTAAAGACTACGATATCGTACATCAATATACCATTAGAGTAATTCAACAGTACTCCTGAAATATTCCTTCTCATTAAAAGATGTGATACCGTTCTGTATTTATAACTTCCAATTAGAAGGAGAGAAAGATTCAAGACCTGAGGCATTAATATTTGAAGTTACTTTAATATTACCATTCAAATATTTCTCTGCCGTCAGAAATCGAAGATAGATGTTTCACATCTGAAATTTCAAGCATCAATACTTCAATATATCACTTTAATATGGTACTCTCCAAACGTCCTTCTTCCTCGAAAAATAAAACGAAGGAACACAGTACAGAGTATTAAAAACATTGGATAATAACCAGCTTTAACACTTTGCGCTCCAACGGTGCTCTTCACGTACATCAAAATTCAAATTCATTAACATTTCGAGCGGCGCGAGGTTTCGAAGAATGCACCTTCGAGGCAACCACATCTTGCAGAACATACGAACTGGGAAACACGTTAAAACCGTGCACAGAATGCAAATGTATCGACACCACTCAAATTGTTACGTTTTACAAAAACTATAAAACTCCTAACCCACAGAAGCAATGCAGCAGTTTTCACGTTTAATTATCCGTTTATATTTGTGTGAGCCAGAGCTGGGCATTAACTACATAAAAAATTATTTAAATAACGAATCGAATAAAAGTTCCATTAACTTTAGATTATTCGACGGATAGAGTTAAATTTTTATTCGTCGAGGGGTTCAACTTTAATTTTAACTTTATTCGACGCATGGCGAGTAATTTTTTTTAGATAACTTTATTCGACACATGGCGTATAATTTCTTTTAACATTTATTCGCCATTCAAAGTTTTCATTTAAATAAAAATTACTAACCGTAATCACTCCAACAACCAAAAATACCTCTGCTCGATCGACACGCAGATCTACCCACACGTTGGAGCGCAAAGCGTTATATAAACCAGCAACAAAAAGAAGCCACCCACCAAACGCACATCGGTTCAAGGGATCAACGGTTGACATGTACAACGAATCGGTCCCTCGCGGTCGCGATTTTTCTCCTCGCAGAATGCAAAGGTTCCCCGATGGGCGAGCGGAGTCTCGTCTCGCAGACCTCTTACGTAGGTGTGCCCGCCTATATTTGCATCGCCGCGGATCGCAAGGGGGCCGCGGCTAACGGGACGTATCGATCCGCTTGGACTCATTTCTCTGTCTCGCTCGCAGTCAGCTTCATAGGAGCGACCATAGCCAGCCGATCACAGAGGGGATCGGCAACCGGAACGACACCTCGTCGACCAACGGCCCGGTCACCAGGAGCCCGTCCTCCGGCGACTTCGCCGTCGACGACGCCGAGGACTTCCGCGTCGCCGAGGACACTACCACGTGGTCCTCGCTGGCCATCACGCGCGACAACGTGCACATCGATAGCCCGATCAACGACGCCGGCAACTTGAACAACAATCTGTCGATACCCAGGATCCGCAGGAGCAGCTCCATCGAGAGCTTGGCTGACTACGAAGGTAATGTTCATTTGTGGCGCGGAAGATAGTATTTGGAGATTCGGCACCCCTACGTGGCCGTTTTTAAATTACGTAAGGGCAATTTTGGCGATTGTTTACCACCTTCCCGAATTATTGATAATTTGCCACAGAAAAAGAAAGCTAATTGATATCAAAATTATCTCAAGCCGTTGTGTTTAAAGATGACCTTGGTCGAAACCGGCAAAATGAAAAAAGGACCCTTCCTATTAAATGGTTCGCCAAATTAATCAAGTGTATCTCCACGCTTTGCGCTTATTCGGGAAATTTCGGTCGTTTCGTGATCGGCAGCTGCCCGACGTTCGTAGAGGAGCTCGCGCAAACATTTGATAATCGACGGACAGGGGAACATTTGCTTACGTCTCTAGATCCACGCATGTAGTTGCTCGCCGATTGACGAACACTCGCCGAATGTACGATTCCGCCTTAATAAGAAGACTGCGGGGAATGAAGTTGACGCCGTGCACAATTGAAAGCAATCGATTATAGGCGCAATTGTAAAATATCAGCGAAACACGGTCAGTGTTATAAAAGTCACGAACTTCGGTATTTTGAACGAACCTGCCCTTGACATTCACCGGAACTTTTACGACTTGACGCACAGGGTCCTGGCACACATTGTTCATCGCCGACACGCCAACATTGAGCGTCTTTGTTGAACAAATGGACGGAGATATTGCATAGTTTAAAAATCTACTTCTATTGCATATTTAAATGGAAGGCTGCGAAGCCAATCGGTGTAAGTCCTTTAAGGCTGGTTCAGACGCGTGCAGTAGTTTAGTCGAGTAGCAAATAATTTAGTAATTTTTCGTATATGGACACTAAAATTTAGTCGAGTAGCTTAGTAAAACAATGGTAAACTACTAAATTATTCGCTACTCGACTAAATTACTGGACGTGTCTGTTCCAGCCTTTAGCATTAAAATCGACATTTATACTGAATAATTTTTCCTAGTGATCCCGCGGTCAATTTGTTACTTACGTATGAAAGTAGCGACTTAATTGATTTATCAACTGAAAGTTTGAACAATAACGATGTTTGTGAGCTACGTAATTCATTTTCAGGGGAGGTTGGACTTCCACTGATTGGCTGATTCCTCCAAATAACAGTAACTAATTGACACTTCATCATAATCGTCCATCGGCCAAGTTATTATTAATAGAAAACCTTCGAAGAGAGTCCATAGAGCCTCACGAGGCACCCAACAGGCTTCCCCTCGAACTGCAAAATTTACAATTCATTTCAAGATCACCCGAGTGTCTCGTTCCTAAATGCTTCCTTCTACCGACCAGCCATCTATCTCTACTCCCCCCCAAAATTAGTCACCATCGTATCAGCGTGTTAATTGACTGTCCCGGGCTACGTGGAATCGTCCACTGCCCGTGCAGTGAAACAAACGGTTCGATCATCATATCCCCCAGACCTAGACACAGGATGAGTCAGTGCCGCGTTACTGCGCCCGATTATTCACTATTCCGGCAATGTGCAAGCGGCATGAAATTCCGCAGGGCGTAACTCCTCTTACGAAGACTCGTCCCACGAGCTGACGCCGTCCGAGTGGTCCGACTGGTCCGAGGAGGGAAATCTTCCGGCGGGTTGCCGCGGCATCGTCAACCCCAACTATCCGGGTTTCCAGCACCTGGCGCCGTCACTCTTATCGGACACGGACCTGACGGAGGACGAGAGCTGCCCCGATTACACCAGGTACAACGAGATCGACTCGCGGCCGGTCGAGAACGACAACGAGTACAACAATAACATCGAGGACAGCATCAACCATCTCTGCGGGCAGAAGAACGAGAGGAAAATCTTCTACGAGAAACCGAAATTTAATATACAGGTGAGCGGGGACGTTTTCGAAACAGACGTGGGCAGAGGAACTAGGTACTTGATCTTGTGGATCTTGGTTTTTGGTTCAATTTGCGAGGGCTTGGTGGGTAGGGAAGGTTGATTTGGAAGGTGAAGTGCGATTTGAGGTTTTGGAAAGTGGGTATTGTTTTTTCAATTGGACGTCGATGAACGAAAATGTGGAAAGGTTGTGAGAGGGTTTTTGGGGAATAGAAGGAATTTAGAGTGGGAGGCTTGCGGTTTAGTTTTACAGTTTGAAAGATAAAGAAATGAGTGTTCTGTTAGGTATCTATAAGCAGTGCAAGCTCTTGTATTCAAACAGTTTAGATAATTAACTGATAGATAATTTTAGGTTTAGATAATGACCCTACAATGTTTAAAGAAAGTATCGGTGTGATCGATTGAAAATCACGTACAAATAAAACTTGTGACACTGATATTAATCCACTATGAGATTTTACATGAGACTTTTCTATATTGACACGAAAGTCTCAGCAACAATTATATGTAAATAGTGGAAATAGTTGCCAGAGATTTTTGAAAATATATCACGAAACTTTTGTCACGGGAGTCTCGTTTCATGAAACTACTGACAAAATAATTAAAAAATAATAAAGTAATGAAATTAAAGTCTCTTGTGAGACCCTATTTTTGTCTCATCGTGGATTTGCGCGTTAAGGATACAAAACATCTATAAACATAGCTCTAGTTTTTATTACAGCTCTGCTTTTGCCGCGGATGACCCAAAATAGAATCCGAAAATACTTCTCAATAGAAAAATAATTGCGTCCCTATTTCTGTATCCGCTATTCGAATTATTTCGACGACCAGATTAGCTCAGTCTACAATGGAGTATATTAAACTCCCAGCTCGACAGCAAGAACTAAAAATCAATTGCATCAACGCTTATTATGGGAGCCAATAATCATTGCAGTAGGAGCAGTGCCCCTCATCGTTTCAATTGTCTCCGACGAAAATATCTTCGAACCCCAAAATACTCCTCAATAGAAGAATAATCGTGTCTGAATTCATTCGACTTGATTAATTCATGCTCTGAAATTAATTCAGCCAAAGTTGAAGTACGTTAAACTCACAGTTCAATCAGACAAATAGAAATCGATGGCACTGACTCTGGAATAAAAAGCATTATTTCTTAGTTTGTGGCACTTACATTGTTTACCATTTCAACTCCTGAATTTGGGCAGCAAAGAAGATAACGTAATTATATATCCTCCGCATATTCCCAAAGTTTCGGAATCTTTTTTAACTGTCCGACTTGGGGGTCTTGCTAATTGAATAAAAAAATAACAACCAACATCATCGACTCTACAACACACACACACACGTTCTTTCGTCAAGTCTGTAACAATATGAGGAACGATCGGTGGAACGTCGCCCGCTACGCTCCAATCTCCTGAATTAACCAGCCTCGTAAAGGCCGCGAGAGACTAATGATCGGCGGAACGTCTGTTTCCAGACCGTAACATCTTTGTACGAGTCGGTGGTGCCGCCGTCGGAGAAGTGCATAAACTACGTGAAGAGCGTGGAGGACTTGAGGACGGAGGAAAAGCCGTCGCTCGGCTTTCTCTCGCCGGAACCGGAGATCATCACCGGCGTCGTCGAGGCGGAGGCGCATCTGACGGTACTGGAGCTCGAGGAGGCGCTGGCCGACACGGTCGCCGAGGCTGCGCCGGAGCTCTCCGAAGCGGTGTCGGAGAAGAAGCAAGAAAGGGAGGTGCCGGTCGAGGTGGAGATCGTCGAGCTGTCCACCAGCGTGAAGGAGACCCTCCAGTTTCCGGAAATCGAGGAGATACCGGACTCTGGCAAGACCAGCGAAGTCGGCGAGGTAGGTCGCGGGACGTCGGTCATGCCTTTGCTACGAAACGAACGGAGCGGGCTGGCGCAGTCGTTGGGGTAACGATGCGAGCTGAATCTCCAGTTCTGTTCTACATGCGAAGCGCTCGAGTTGTAGGAAAATCGAGGAACGTAACTGGTAAAGGCATCGGTCCATTGCGCGCGCGAGTGCGCCAGTCTTCCGCGCGTAGTGGGTGCTTGCAAGTGTCACATGAAGCATGGACAGTGAATTCTCGTTAATCTCTGTTTGACAGGTTTTAATTCTTCTCACGAATTGTTATAATTAGACGCTCTTAAAATTGATTTTTATGGGAAGTAACACACGTGCGATGTGGATGATGTTTACTGGAAACGAGATACACGTAATTTAATCAGGTTCAGTACTCTGGGATGAGTTATTAGAGCGCTATTAGGGGTGCTTCCTTTAAGCGTGGATCCTATTTTTTGGAGCTGAGAATGTAGCATGGGATTTTTTTAAAGGAACTAGCGATTCGATTCATCTGAAATTTCGGCTAGGTTGTTACCCATCTTTGATGATGTGGCAGATTTTTAGTCCACGAAATACGACCCCCCCAACCCTTCGGGGTCACGCGGGGTGTATCGCATCTCAGGATATGCCTTTGCCAATATTAAATTTTTATGTAAATTTTTGCACCTTAATAATAAGATTGAAAAATTTGTTGAATTTAAATAATTAAAGAAATCGCTTTTATCCGCAACTATTTTTTCAAATACAAATTTAAACATATCAAAATCTCTAGAACAGGACTGTGCAATTTGTAAACGAATGTACAATTATCACTGAAAAGTTAAAAGATTCAAAAATACAAAAACGGTAGCTCAAAAATAATTGTGATTACAAGGGGGTGTGACCGTGGAGGGATAATCGTTAAGTTGCTCGTTAATTGCTCGTGAAAGGAGTTTTTATTCGCTTTTACGGGTTTCAAGTAGTCGACGATGGGTTTTAAGGGTGTTTAATTGCCGCAATTTTTCCGCAGAGATTAAAAAGCGAGTGGTATGGGGGGTTCTGGTTGTGGCGCTGCAGGGGTAATGGGGATTAATGAGAATTTACTTTATATCGTTCGTGCCACAGTTGTGAGGATGCGGGGGACTGCACGCGGCACGCACACCCGCGCAGAGCACATTAATGTGTTGAGCAGCGTTCGCGCCACGTTCCTCGTTTTAAAACGGCGCAACACTTGACTGTTTCACGTGCGGCGTTTAGTTACAAGGCAACGCTAATCATAATTTCCTGAATCCTTAACACGGTCTTACCTTCACTTACTAACTGAACGGCAGCTAGCAAGCATACAAATCAACCTCGAGCTCCAAATGAACTTCAATTATCAAATACACCATTTTACCATTAACGTTACGATGGCCACCGCGCATGAATGTTAAGCAGTTTATTTGTTATATAAATACCATTTCTTACAATAACAACTTTGAACAAAAATCACCGCGTTTCAAATTTAAAATTTTAAATTCCAGATTTCAAATTTCCTACGTCTCTCTGTACTAAAATCAGTATCCACCCCAATCGTAGAATTATGGAAAGGTTAATACAAGACCACCCGAAAAATTTAGAAATTAAAAAAATACAAGAGCCTCTAACTCCAATAGTTTCTCCGTACGGTCCCTATTCCGTGTTCTTGCACCGGGCCACGAGAAGCAAGAGGCTGACGAGCGTTCTCGTTTCTTTTTCAGACGGAGGATATCGTAGTGGAGCACATCGACCTGATACGCGAGGCAAAGGAGTTGCCTCGCCAGGCCCGTTCCAAAATAGGCAACCGTCAGGCGGTGACGTCGAACGGCTCGGCCGACGACGACTCGGAGAGCAACACCGACACCGACAGCTCTCCGGAGGAGCAGCCCACGTACACGAAGCTCGAAGAGATCGACCTGCTCTCGAGCATCGGCCGCGACATCGGGGTCGACCTCGAGAAGTACGTGCAACCGGTGCCGGACGTGGTCGCCATGGAGGCGCTGGACCGTCCCATTCACTCATCCTCGCGGTCCTCCTCCGCCATGAGCATGATGATGAAAGAGGGCATCGAGGACACGAACAAGCTGCTGGACCGCGAGCTGCCGGACGCATCGAGCGCGGACAGCAGGAAGAAGGAGAAGATGGCCAGGAACCAGGCGAAGAGGAGACAGCAGCAGCAACAACAACAGCAACAGTTGAGGATGTCGAACGCGCAGAGGCGCCCTGACAAGAGGAGGGCTGACGCTGACAATGGGCCAGGTGGGTCGGGGTGCTCCTTTTTATTTCGGCTTCTTTGTTGGCTTTCTTAAGGATGCTAGGTTTTTGTCGAAGATGAAGCATTCCTTTTTCATTTAATCACAAAGAAATAAATTGATGCTGAAACAGATTGATATTAACATCATAAGCTTTAAAGAAACATGTTTGTGTAGTCGAGATATTAGTAAAAAATATATGCTACCAAGCATGTTTTTTTTTTAAGTTTATGATGTAAATAAACATTGTATCAAAGAACAAGTCCCAGCTTCAATTTATTTATTTGTAATTAATTGAGAAAGAAAATCTCCATTTTCGACAAAAATGGTTGCCTAGTATCCTTAAGGTAGTATATGGTGGTTGTATATTAGAAAGTTTTTAAGTCTTGAGGGGTTCGGAACTCTTGGAAGGTAGAGAAGAAATTCAGGCTGTTTAGAAGATGTAGTTGGCTGAAGTTAAGAAGTTACGTCGAGCAGTTTCGATGCGTCGTTGCGCTTGTAACATATTCCGCGAGTGGAAACGGAAGTTTCTACTCTGGATCCCACTTAATGTCACGGAAACGCGGCTGCGTTTAATTCACTGTTGCCCAAGAGAAGTGAAATTTTACGGTGCAAGAGCGTAGAAGACAATAAGGCGCATGTGACTGCAACGCGTGAACCTCGATCCCAGCGTAACCGGGGAACGCGTAATCTTGGTCAAACTTGCTCCCCGTTTTTCACGTGCAGGAAGCCTACACGATTAGCGTAATCTCTGGGACAATAAAGGCACCTCGACGTATCTATTATACATGACACGTTTCTTTCATCATGGCTGCCATTTACGCCTTCCATTCCCTAGTATTCTCTTGTGCTTGCCGCGATTCCTCGGATTTCACGCTGTGGTCGTGTAAAAAAATTTTAACCGTCCAAATTACTCAACCTCAAAGTTTGCTTAAAATTCGTGGAGAGCTTGGTAGCTTCAACTTCAGACGAATATTTAATTTCGAATAGCGATGTAAAAGAGAAGAGCGGAAATATGAAAAAATTCCAAACTCTTGAATTTTAAATATAATCTAAAATTCGTGAACAGTAGCTTCAACTTCGGAAGAATATTTAATTTAAAACAGAAGAATTGATAAATAAGGATGTGAAGTGATAAATGAAGGGTGGAGTTGAGAAACAGAAATTCATTTATTCTCAGTTCGATAAATTTACCTATAATCTTGTTTCTTTGAAGGCGGCTTCGACGTCTACAATATCGAAACGGCAATGCCAAAGATCGACTTGGACGCGATCGAGTCTCACTTGAGAGCTGCCCGCGAAGAGGAACGACGGGTGAGTAGAGACTGTTCCCGTATAATTGCATGATTCACCGCTTCGCAATGTTTTTGCCACGATTTTGAGAAACGTCTGGGACGAGCGAGCTGAAAGCAAATAATCGTCGAAAGCAAGGAAAGCTTCGTGCGTAGAAATTGGTTTTCTCGTTTTACACGCCGGGGAACGGCGTCCAGCCTTTCACTTTGACACAGAGTATGTTAATTACGTGATATTTATTCGCATAGAACTGCGAGATATTTGCATAGCAGTATTTAAAGACGCGTTTTGTGGGCGTGCACCATGCAACCTGAGAAACGATATTCATTGGAGATTCATTTGTTTTTGACTCAACTCACAACTCAATTTTCACATTTAACGAACTCTATTAATTACTTTACACTTATTATAAAAAAAAAAAGAACAATGTCAGCGCAGTTAGGTATTTTTCTATTACTGCATAACTAGAACAGGGCTAAGAAATTAAGCAAGAGGTCGTTATTAACAGACGTTATATAATTGCACTATTTTTTTAAAAATCGTTAGAATGTACTCCACCAAAATTCCATATCCACAACATACATTTCTTTTTCACTTTTAACTACAACAAAAAAGAATACATATCTGGACCCACAAAGCTAGGGTGCATTAAGTCCACCTTTTTAAAAAGATTGCACTTCGCAAGTTTCCCTTATAAAGTTTTTCTCTCTTTCGGAAACATGTGAAATGCCATCTTTAAAATAAAAAAACTAGATTCAATACACTCTAGCTCTGGGGTCCAGATATGTGAAAAGAAGCAACACAAGGCTGAATCCTCCATTTCACTCCACTCGAAGAAAGAACTCTCTGACGCGACGAGGAAGAAATCGAGTTACTTTAAAAAGGCACCGCCAGTTCGAAATTTTCCTCGGATGGATCGATGAATATTCATGGAACGTCGCTGAGATAAGCGTTATCGCCGAGCGAATAGGAATATACGCGGGAACAAGCAGCGAATAAATAGGAGGTGGGAAACGTACATAATTGCACGGCACTCGTATGGAGAAGGTGGCATAATCAGCGACAGTGGACGTGCTAGAGAAAAACGGACCTGGTCGATGTTCCCGCGGATAGAAACGGCGCGATAAAACTGAATGAACACTCACACGCGACGAGATTGAATCGCTCTCGTCGAAGGCCGGGATCTACGTGTACGCCGGCTCGTAATCATAAATGTTGCATGCCTGATAAACTCTGACTCGATTCGTCTAAATAAAGCGGCAGAGGATGCGGTGGGCAGTTGCGCGGAGATAGCAGCCGGCCACATCGATCCGCGGTGAAAAATATGTGCCTGAGAGTCCAGATGCTCGTTGCTTAATTAAAACGAACGGGTGTAGGTACAGCACGGCCACACGCAGGTTTGTTAGATGTGATGTCAGAAGGGCGACGAGTTGCGCAAGATACTACCTTGCTTTTGGTTTTTGAACCCTGGATTGGCATTGCCTGATCATTACAGGACTTTAATATGAAGCTATGTGATCGGCTTTTGGGAATTAATTTGGGAGAGGCTGTATGCGGAAAGGGAACGAATGGTCGAATTAACTTGGGAAATTGAGGTATACTGCTTTTTTATACGGAACATATGGTCCTTTGCGAAAAATTGGAAAACTTGGGGCTTGAATTAATGGATCGAAGGGATTTCTGCAGATTCCTGGATTCGGTGAATTCTTTGAACATATATTTCGTAGATATACAGTAGTAGGGACAATATAAATAACCAATTACAAGAAATGAGGATATAAAATTTCCTAAGAATTCCTTCACCAACCCCATTGATATTCAATTCCCAAGAACAATGAATCCTAATTCAAAGCACCCAGTCAATCGTGCTCATACTCCAAAAAAACATACCGAAGCACCTACCGAAACCGCTCCCGAAGCCACAAAATTGAGTCTTTCTTAATCGAACACGAAACTAATACACGCGCAAACAAAAACTGTTTCCTGCCGTCTAATAGCGGGACCACCCTCTCGCGAACTTGCCGCGGGAGCATTCTTCGAGTTCGAATTAACCCAATTAATTCGCAAGGCCGTTTCTGCAAGTGGCGGCCGATTCGAAGTTTCGAGTCCTGCCGCAATTACGCTCGTTCCTCGAATAACGGATCGAAGAGCTCGTTTAATCCACTTCTGCCAGGGTGAAGTGGAGAGCAGGCAAATGCCTCGAACTCGCTTTCGAGATTTTAATTTCTACGCCGTTTTCGCCGCGAGCAGCGATGAGGAGGAGGGGCCCGTAATTTCGACGAGATGTTTCGCGCGAGGATTTTCTGGATTATTGACGCGGAAAATAAGGTCGACGAGGTTTACGACCCCGTTTCGGGGTCCCGATAGCGAGAGTCTCATTAAATCCGCAGACGATCTATATTTGTCGGCGCAATGTGTCCATTGTATGGAAATGGGGGAGCAGGAAACGGATGCCGGCGCGAAGCCGATCCAATGCATTCAATGCAACCGTCGGATATAGCGCCGCGTATCACGGCACGTAAGATTTCGAGAGCCCTGGAGTGATAACGAAGAGAGATCGATAACCGAGTGTTTCCCACCGATTTCTTGCGTCCACGATCGGCGGAGTACTTTCCAGCTAGCTGCTGACTGGGGGTTCCTTCCCTTGACGAGTTTGGAATTACGTAGTTTGTGGACCATTCTGGTGGATGGATGGCACCGAAGAGAGGCTTTTGTTTAAGTTCTGTCGAGGCAAAGCTTATTGTGTGTCAAGCGCAACTTTGCAATTGAACGCTATTACCGTCAAGGACCCAGTTCCTGATCAGTTTAGTATATAAATACCAATCAATAAGTTTATCACGATCCAAATTTATTCCAAAAAATTACTAAATAATTATGAAGTATTTTTAAATTTATACGCAAACATTTGGTAGCTCATAGTAAAATGTTTTAGGTTGATCAGGAACTGCTCCCATTGCATCTTAAGTGATCAGGAACTGGGTCCTTGACGGTAAGACGATGGACATTTATTCTCTATTATTGTAGGAACAGGTTTTGTAATTTTCCTATGCGTTTCGGTAGCCGCGGAAAAAGAGCGCTCGGGGTGATGGGACTCGAACTCACGATCTTCGGATCCACTGCCTACTGGCCAGCAACAAATTACACAGTATATTAGACAGAAAAAGTGTGACAAACAAGTTTTGACCTTGAAAATTTAATTTATGGACGACCCCTTATGGGGGTTCCTGAACACACGATATATTAGATGAAGTTTTTGAAAAAAATGTTTGGTATTTCCATTTAAAGCGACAGGTACGTGTATCTTAATTGAGTTGTTGAAGAGCTAAATTAATTGGCTGCACTTTCTGTAAGTTACTCAATGCTGGAATCCCAGAACATGGTTAGTGCTTGATTTGCCGATTTTCTCATGGAATTTATCAGTCCGCCTTGCGAGAGGCTCAATTGTTGCATGAGAAAATCTCCGCGGGGCTATAGCGACGTTAATTTTATGCGCGGAGGGTAATTAACGTGAAAGTGCCGGAGGTTAAATGCACACAAGGATTTTCTTCACTTGTGATCCACTTGTGAAAAGGTACAGTTATATACGTCTCGAGATAACGTATCGTTGCTCCTTAATAGTCGAAGCAGCCGTAGGTCAAGAGATTCGCATGAGCAGCCAAGCGAAACGCTTTGCGTAAAACTTGCGAATGATACACCATCTTGAACCACAGCAATTCGAAGATGAGTTTAAGATGAGGAAGATAACCTGCGATCTACCCATTTAACATCAAAGTTCATCGTGTGACCATAAATGGTAATCAAAGATTCAAAAATTTCTTGCAGCACATGGGATGCAAAAATTATCTGAAGCAAACGTACGTTCACTGTCAATCTTCTTCAGTGACGCACCCAGGATTTAATCTTGGTAGAGCCGAGTTAAGGGGTTAAAAAATTTATTTAAAGAATAAATTCCAGTCTTCTTTTCTTTTTGCAAAGACCCTTCTTTGAGGGGGGGTCTTATCCCCCTCTAGGTGCGCCATTGATCTTCAAATTTCCAAACTACATTCTCAAAAACATTCGCACTTGGACCTTGTAAATAGAAAGCAGCTACAGTGGTCTCAAGCTTACATATATTAATTGATTTCACAGTCGAGATTGATTTCACAAAAAGAAAGTCTACCAAAGCCAGGGGCTCTCTGTATTTCAACGCTACAATTTAATCCCCGGTAAATACGAAACGAGATCGATTAGCCGCGCTCACGGGCGTCAATAGATGGAAATCGTGAAGTTGTGGATCGCAACGGCGATGGATAGAGCGTCAACGAGCGCCAAGCAATTTGTATCGATGCGCTCCGAAGCATACCCGCTGGCTAACAAATCCTGCCGTCCGCGAACGCAGAGCCTCGGCATCAAACGAAGGCGACCACTTTCACCGTGGACTGTGAAAAGCGGAGAGCTAGCCCAGCCTCCGTAGACGGCAAATAGCACCAGACTCTCCACCACCTCCTTCGAGCAGCGAGCCTGGCCGGAAGATCGGTTCGCCGCTCCCTTGACTCGCTTTACGCCAGTCTCGTGTTGCCCGCGACACGCGCGAGTCTTTCGCCGCGAGAAACGCGAGCGATCCCGCTGAACTTTCCGGCCAGCCCTATCACGGGAACGTGGGAGGAAAGTCAACGTCCTAATCGTGGAACGGTGCTCCTCGAATTAAGGAACGCCCATCCTCATCGATCGGTTAAACAAGCCATCGTTGTATCCTGGTTGAACTTTGAGCGACCGCTTGGGAACGTGGAACAGGATCGATTCCGCATACTGGAGTTTCACTTGAACGAACACCCTGGCAAATATAATATCCCGCGGCTTCCGGATGCGAGCCGCGTCCATTATTTGCGAATCCGTGTTTTGTCAGCGTTGCGGTCAGGCTGATCAGGATCGGAGGCGACATTGATATGCACAGCGCGATAGAGCGGAGATCGAGCAGGCTTGTAGTGTCGTGGATCGTATGCAGCAATTTGGGGTTTCTTTTTGTGGGGCGGTCTTTGAGGATTGCGGTCGTTTAAAAGTACGTTTTTGGGGTGCTAAACCTGAAAGGTACTTCTGTGGCGATTCGAAGGGTATTTTGTTTTGGAGTAATTAAGGTGTACTTGAAACGTGTTGTGGTAATGGGGGCGATAAGGTAAATATTTACTTTAGGGGAGGCATCACCGATTTCAATGGCCTTGACATATGTTGACAAATGACAGAAACTAAGGCCGAGCGCCAAAAAGTTTAGAGGGAAATGTTGTTCGGAATGACGACCTTGACAACATATGTCAAGGTCAAGGCCATCGGAGATGCCTCTCATAAAGTAAACATTTACCCAAATAATAATAATAATAGAAATCGACTAAAATAATAATAATAGAGACCACAAAATAATAACAATAATAATAATAGAAATCACAAAATAATAATAATAGGAACCGCGATAGAGTAATAATAGAAGCCACGAAAGAATAATAATAATAATCGAGTACACTTCGAAATTAAAGACTGAAAGACCGCAAGAAACTGTAATATTCTTTCGAACGATATCTCGTTACGAAGCAATTAAATCATACTTCCGCTTCGCTCGCGTCTTCCGCGTGTCTCTCATTAATTAATGTAACACAAACACGCTGGCTGCTTTGACGCAACGACTGACTGCGCGCACTCGTTTCGATTGTGTACAGAACCGAAGAAGTCAATACTCTATCGTGATCAAGAACTCCGTGTCAAAGATCTCTGCTCTCCATCTGCTTTCCTCGGCATGGTACGAAACGAATGAAAAGCAGTTTCTACGCGTGTGACTCGTATCGCCCGTTTTGGAGCCACCGTCCAACATCGCGTGGTAAATAAAAAAGAAAGTGGATCGTGGAATATAAACCCAGTATGCAGGCTTGTTCCACTGCGTCGTGCAGCGAAGAAGAAGAAATCATTCGAAAATTTGCACCGCGATATCTTCGATCACTTTAACAACTGGATATACACTTAAATAATTTATATTATTATCGCCTTGTGGTTT
This sequence comes from Andrena dorsata, assembly GCA_929108735.1. NCBI lineage: Eukaryota > Metazoa > Arthropoda > Insecta > Hymenoptera > Andrenidae > Andrena > Andrena dorsata. The sequence goes on along the minus strand of OV815488.1, from coordinate 74,042,708 downwards.
TTCTGTGATCGTTTCTAGCGCGTTGACTTTTTACCGCTGTCACGATGAGCGACTGCTGGCTTCTCGAAGAAATCTCGGCTGTTAAGTGTGCCCAGAGAAAGAAGAGATTGTGCAAATGAAGTGAAGGGAGAGTGCGCGCTGTTTCGAGGACATAAACAATCGAGGAAGCCGTCGAGTGCCTAAAAACTTGGGAGAAGTAGAGCGAAGACTGAAAATATGGGTAGCAGTAGCAAGGCGAGGAAGCATTACAAAAAGGACTCACCTTTCGTGACAGACCTTTACACCTTCACTTACGATGACTCGGATCTTGTAAGAGTGGTCTTTCAACATCGACACGATGAATGGCGACGGAGAAGTTATTCCGCGTCTGCTTCATCTTTATACCCTCACATGAAGCACTCATAAATTTAAAATTCAAAACAGTGCTTCCATCGTTGAATACGTTCTTGTAAGGCTCTCTCAACTTATGTGAGAAAATTCGGGTAGTTTATTACAATTTCTTTTGACAGTGATTGAAAAATCCTTATAGAATGTCATCTGTATGTGCCAAAACTAAAAAGAAATTGTTTAAAAATGTTCCACGTGCCAATGGTAATACTATAGCAAAGTTGGGCATTGTCTAATACTAAATAAAAAATGATTTAAATAACGGATTGAATAAAAGTTACTTCAACTTTAGATTATTCGACGAATAAAGTTAATTTTTTTTTTTTGACAAGATTTTATTCGTAAAGTTTTTAAATAAAATTCAAATTAAAGGTAACGTTTTTATTTAAATATAATTAAAATTAAAGGTAAAATTTTTATTTAAATAAAATTAGAAGTAAAATTATTACTTAAATAAAATTCCGAATAACGAATACAAGTGAAAAAATTATTCGTCATGTGTCGAATATAGTTAACTCGCGTTATAAAATATAAAAAAAAATACAAATTTTGCCCATCTCTGTACTATAGTATAGAATTTGATTTTTGGCACTTACAGTGTTTTTTACAAGGACTCTTCAAGTTTAGAGGGGCCTCGAAATATCAATTAAGTAGCAATTAATAAATTAATTGAATGCCTCTTTCTCTTCACGACATATTACGTCAAAAGTCTACCGTTTTTCTCTCAGTACCAATCACAATCGAAGGCCCAGTATTCCGATACAAAGAAAAAAGGCACAGCTGTAAACGTGCGGAAAGCAAGAAGAAAGAATTTGTTTCAGCGATAGGATATCGACGACGAAAGCATTGTTTCGCTGACCCTGCTCGACAAATCGTTTCCTGCGCTTGTTGTCATCCCATGGAAGGTTGACGACCCACACGATTCGATGCATCGAAGGGTGAAAGTAGGTCGTGGGCTTGCAAGTGCTGGGGCATTAATTTTCGCATTCGCGTGGGGCTAATTCTTCCAAAAAAATAGTGGATTCGAAAATTCAATTAACGATGTTCGAACACTTCTTCTACACTTTTCTTCGTAGTAATATTATTATTAACAGTACATTTAGTTAATTGCAGATTTACTTCTTCCTTTTTACGGGTAGACCCGATTCTTTCAAATATAAAAATAAACGAAATATATTACGGCACACAAGATTATAAACCACAAAAACACCAGAAAGAAAATAAAAATTACCCGATAACAAGAATATAACAAGATCAAGAATTGTGTAGGTAACTGCAAAAGTAAACTTCAAAAGAAATTATCATATCGTGCCATAGAAGACTCTAAGCAGTTCGGACCTGAACACACTGATGTTCCGTGCAAAAATGTCTAATCTGTCATTATAATTATTTTGTTAATAGTGTCTCAAAAGTGTTTAAATTTTTTAAAAGTATTTCAGTGTTATTTGCCGTTACGACACGATTATTTATAAAATCTAAAAATCTGTGGGTAAAATGAATTTCTCGATATGTCACGAACTACGCAGAAATGGTAAAGGTCAAATCATTTTCAAAGGGAAATTCTGAATGGCGGTAAATCCCGTGGTCGAGACTGCGTTTGACATATTGAACTTCACCTTCGCGGGCCAATGAATCCATTCCACTCGACTGGCCCAGTCGATTTCAGTTTACAGAGGGAAATCATTAGCTTTGAATATAGTGAATATTGGAATTTCAATACCACGAAGTTCGGGAATCTTGGTCGAATTTACCTAAGACGAAGGTTTTTATAAACTTGAAGCCGAGGATATTTCGTTAAAAAGTTTCACCCTGCTTGCACAAAAAATTGGAAAGCGTTAAAAGAGAAAGGGGCATTCCCAAAATTCCTTGACTGAACACTTTTTCGTCAAATTGCGTTGAAAAAAATGGCAAAAATTAATCAACCCTACAATTCTTCTAAAAAAAAATCGAGTAAAGTTCTCGCTAAAGAGAAATTGAACTCCGAAATGTTTCGGGAGTATTTTCGCTACGTTTCTTAACTGAAAATCTCCGTCGCCATTGGTGTAGTCGAAAGTCACATATGCTGTCGATGCCCTGTAATCGATTACCGAGCCGGCTTTCATTTCTGGGGCATCAGGACGACGATAAAGAGCCCGTCAAGGAACAGCCGAAGTCAGACGGGACGATCGCATCGCTCCAGAAATCCGACGAAACGAAGGAGGCTGAAAGGGAAGATCTTGTCGCTCGATTTGATAGAGTCGTACGGGGAGATCCAGATGAAACTCTTCAGGTGTGACTTCTGGCAATCGTATGGCCTCCCTAAGAAATTTCGGCAACCGCAGCCGCGATAAGACCCGAGATTACGGTTTAAGGAAAGCTAGCCGAAAGAAGATTTCAGCTCAACATTTTGAATGTCGTTTGGTATTCGAAATGTAGAATTTTTGAGTCTTTTCTTTTATAATTTCGAGTGGAATCCTATAAGCTGATTTAACACTAGAACTACCTACAATATTAATGTAGACTGGTTATTTATGAAATACGTTCTGCAGGGACCTTTGTTGATAAATTTTTTTAATTTTCAATATTATATATATTTATACTATTTAGAAATACATTTTTTCATACTTAAAAATGGTAAAATTATTATTAAATTTAAAACCAGATCTAGTTTTGTTGAGTGAAAAAATTACATACATAGGTATATGAATCATAGAGTCGATTAAGTTCGGTGGTCTGAATAGAAGCATTATGTATTCGGAACGTCTGGCCACTTACGTCTGCTTTCACTGAATCTGTCACGCTACATATTCGTCGACGTATCTGCTGTTGTTACGTACCTAGTAAGTGGTCTGACAATAATGTTTTTACTGTGATTCTGTACACTTTCACATATTTTCCTCTAAAGTAGTGTTGATGTAATAATGTAGCTATTATGATGAAGTGAATAGAGCACGATATACGATTGAAACGTAAGTAGCTACTTGGACCCAGAGGGTAAAAGTATCGAATACCTCTGTCCACGCAGAACAGTTTTCTTTTTTAGCATTTACCCATGAGACGAAACACATAATGTAGTTTATAATGTATACACAGCATGTTCTGAGAAATTACAGGGTCAAACCTACTTCTGAAACTCATCAGCTATAAACTTGGCGCGTAGAAACGACCTCTTCTTAATAAACCTACTTTTTGTTGGTGTTTCTGTTTTCATAATAGTCGCCGAGATTTCGAAAATAGCAGTCACTTCTTCTTTCTGCTCCAGTAATAAGTAATAAGGGGGCCGTTGATGAGGGTACGAAAACATTTCGAAAATAATCGTCAGAAATTCAATAGTACATTCTGAAAATTTCGAAAATAATCGTCAGTCCTTGCTGTTACGCGAGTAACGGATAATAAAGGGTGTCTGAAAGGGTGCGAAGAGGTTTCACGCGCCCTTAGATTAATGGGAAATCCATTACACCTCTCCCCGCTGATAATTCGCAGCGCATTACACAGTGCCGTTACCAGAAACACGCTGTCAATCTCATTAATGGGCTCACCTCCCACGCGGCACTGATTCCGATACAATTCGAGGAGGAGAGGCGCGAAACTTTGGGGGATTAAAGCGCCGAGGGGGCTTCCGCCCACCGGCTGTAACAAGTAATCACACTTCAGACGGCCTCCTTCTGTCTGTTCACAGCGACGAAACGACCGCGAAGAGATTCGCAGGAGGCTAGCGATGGGTCCAGACGCTGAAGACTTGCGCGCTGAACGCGGAAGAAAGCCGAGCCTTCAGTCGCGGCTTCAAAGCGGTCAGTATCACTCGCACCCTTCGCGACTACGAACAGCCTGCCTCCGCGACATGCATCCCCCCGCATCTGCGGCAGCACATCTGCCCGCGATCGTGTTGCAAACGTGATTGTTATTTGACAAATGAAGAGGGGGTACGTTTCGCGGCAGTGAAAAGCAAAATGATAAAGTAACAGAAAAGATTGGTGATATCGTTTTAAATTTTTAGGAGTTTAGTGGGGTGGATTTAGTGATGCGTTTGCAACGACACAGTCTCAAATTATCATGCAATGACGGCGTATACAAATTTCTAAGTGGTGGATAAAGTGCAACGTCGAGGTAGTGATTCTGATATGAATTTTGCAGATAATTGAGATAAATGAGATATTAATTTAAATTTACGTGCAATGTGTTATTGATAAATGTGCTCTGCAATTCGTAATTGAAGCGAGGCTTCGTCCGAAGATTGTTCACGAGGAGATTGGCGATTTTAAATTTTCAATCCGAATGCCTGACTTTTATTCTGAAAGAGATTCTGGCTCTTCGGCCAGTAATTGGAAGAGTTTTGTTAAAATAGTATCAAATCGATATAAAGTGCAAGGAACTTGCAATACAGATGCTAAAGTGGTGTGAACGTTAGCTAAAAGGGGAAACACCGAAATATAAGTCATTCCTCGTTCAAACTCGCAATATCTAAATAATAAACTTTCTAAACGATACTCTCCAAAATTCCCAGCAAATAAAAAAGGCCATTCTCAGCAATCCGTCACTAAAGAATACAACACAAAAATTAAAAAAAAAAAAAATGTCATGCCAAATTTCGTTCTAAATTAACATTCCAAAATAAACGATCGATAGCCAAACGCTTACAGTTTAAAGCACCTCGCGTTTCACTTCGGAAGCTCTCATTACGAAAAGTTCCCTGAAACTGTGCCAGGATGAGGAGGAATTAATTGGCAATTAAATAAAAAGAATTCTCACGAGTATCGTCTCTGTTTAGGCATGAATCTCCAGATCTGCTTCATGAACGAAACGCCATCTGACACGGAGTCCCCGTGCTCCGAGAACGATGCCTCACCTGGATCCACCCCAACCTCCCTGAACTCGAAGCAGCAGCAGAAGCAGCAAATCCCAGTCAGACCGCAGGTGCTCACTCTTCCTCCTCTGAGGCTCGAGTCGGGCTCAAATTCGGCACCGATCGACGAGGCTGACTTCTTCGCCAGGCAAGCCAGATTACAGACGGAGGCGCGAATGGCCCTGGCACAGGCCAAGGAAATGGCCCACATGCAGATGGAGGTCGAGAGGCAGAGGCTGAAAAAGAGTCCCATCACGGAGATGGTCCGATCCAGCCTGGAGAAAGTGGGTCCCCGTGCAATTTCTTATATCGTGCTTCGCGTAAAGTTTAACGGAATCGAACCAACGAGACTTATCATTCTGGTCAGCCTGTGCGGTAGTCCGCTCCTAAATATTCAGGGGAATGTTTAACTTGAATATCTTATATTTTTCACGACACTGTGGAGGAAATTAAAATTTTTTCTCAGGATACAGGGGCGGTTTTTGGGATTTGCCATTCTGCCATTCTTTCAAAAATTTTAATTGAAAAGAGTCGAGAGAATTTCAAAATTAATTCAATATTGCTACTCACATGTGAGATTTGCTAATTTGCTACGTGAAGATAAATGAGAATTGTTATTAAAGTTGTCTCAAGCTCTTGGCTTTAAACATGTTCGAATTTCTTTCGCTGAAAATTTGTCGTTTCCCCAAAATTTGATGCTCCCTAAACTGCATCCTACTTAGCCTCTACACAAATCCGCCCCTATCAGGATATACTACAATAGAAGTGGGGACAAAACGTTTTGTATGAAAACCTTCCTCATGGTCCTCCATCGAGCAATCGAATTCTAATCCATCAGAATAGATTAACGTTCCTCCTGTCCTGAGTACGAAGGTACTTATACGACAGAACAACTTAGAGATCAAAGTCTGTGGCAACTGAAAGAAGAAGCGGAATAAAATAGACCGTAAAGAGTAATCCCCCAAATCCAGGCACCATTAAACGCTCGAATGCTGGAGCAGCAAGGGGACCCTTCGCTTGACAAACAATTTTCCAACGTTGTCCCCAGGTCGGCGTTCAATTAGGCGAGGACAGACGCCGGTTGTCCCGAGTACTCTTGACAGAGCTGAACGTGGCCCAGCTTCAGGTAGTAGCGAACGATTTGCACGCCAGGATCGCGTCGTTGAACGAGGCGCTGGTCGAAGGGCTGCTGAGAAGGGACGATCTCCACATGGAGCAAGATTCGATGCTCGTCGACGTCGAAGATCTCACCCGATACTTGTAAGTTGCTCCCTCCGTCGAGGCTAAACCATTTGCTGCCAGTTCCTTTTGTTTTCAATGCAGTCTGGGGGTGCGCGCTACCCTCGACGCAATTAAGATTACTCAGAGAAAGAAAAGAACGTTCGTGGAAAAGACGCGTGGCCCCATTTTTTTTTCTCCCCCGCTGAATGCAAAGTAGAACGAGGACTCTTTAGGGCGAACGTCGATGCTCTCTCACACTGCCGGAACCAGGATGTTTTTCTGCCATTTAGCCCCTTTTGGCCGGTTAATTATTCTGCACCCTCGCGTTGACATCAGAAATAAAAGATTCTTGAAATAGAGGACGTATGAATCTACCTTTGTTTGTCTCGTGAGTCTATGCATTGATAGATTTCGTTTAATTGTTTAGTGAGTTATTTACTAAACTAATTGATTAATATTGACGGAGTTTAGCAATGTGGTAATCGAAACCTTGATCCACTTTTATCCTTTGTAATCTTGTCGCGCTCACGCTGTTTCAAATTCTCTGTTCTCTGCGGACGCCCTTGCTTGACATTATAATACCTTGCGGAAATAGTGACTTCTTCATCCCTTGTTACCGAAGTGGACTTATTTGGTCAGAATTTTCACACTCCCCGGCGACTTAAGGTACTAATAAGGCGCGAAAACCTACTTAAGCCACCAGGGTCCAAAAAGTAGGTACATACGTACGCCTGAGTACTTCCGGCGGTCTCTTGACTTGCTGCCGTGGCACCCGGGAAGCTTATCATTTCTCTCGCTTCCACATCGGTATATCTCTGCGAGGCACCACACCAGCTTATCACCTGAACTCTCATCTCCAGCTTGATTAAATTGCTAGACATATCCCTTTATTCTCTATCCCGTCACTGCCGTCCAGACCTCTCGCAGCTTCCTCGACAATCCTACGATGTCGCGCTAATAAACAGCTTCTGCTGCGTTCGCATGCACAGCGGCGCCAAGCAGGAGTCCCTGAAGAAGAAGCAGCAGAGCGCGCGGGACCAGCAGCCGCCGAGCAGGAGCCACCAGCAGACGCAGGCCGCGCAGAACAAGCCGTCGTCGCTGAAGCCGAAGCTGGCGCACCGCGGTCTGGTCTCCCTGGTAAGGAAATAATGCCTCGCCGCGAGGCTGCGCAGTCTCGTCGGAAATTAAACCAGCAGGATGCATCCTAGAGTACGCGTAGGTCCCCTCGATAGACCGAGGTCGGTTCAGGACGAACGAATCCTCAGACTCGCCGGAAAACGCCCAGCGCCGCGCGCGCGAAGCCCTCGATCCCGGGGCTGAAGCACCCGCTCCTCGGCCAGAAACAAATAGATAGGGCCCTTGTTCTCGCGCAAAGCCACACTAATCGAGACGGAACGGGGGTTCGACGGATGCCAACATCGCGAATCCTCCCCCCCCCCCCCTCCCCGTCGCGGATCATCGCTCCAGAGGGGGAGGGGCTTCTCCCAGGATTTCCAAAGTTTTTACAGCTTCGTCGTTATCGAGTGAAAGTAGAATATACGTACGTGCATATATTCGTAGCCGGACAAGTAGCAACGAGCAGGTCCCCTTAATCCGCCCTGATCGAGGCGGACACGTTTGTGTCTGTTGTTGCGGGATGCTCCTCCGAGTGGTCCGGCGTGGTTTTCACTTAGAAAAGTCCGAGGCAGGATTCTATATCCTGCTGGTCGCGAGAGCGAGGAATGTGGTTAGTGGAATGGGACTGATCTTAGTTGCATACCAAATAACAAGAGAAATAGTATTGGCGATAAAATTCAACGCCAGACCTCCTCATTTTTCAGTTGTGGACGTGGCTGCTGTAGGGCCCCGCTCGGGCCCCTTTTGCTCCATTTATTTATATTTACTTACACACATATAAATTTTACTTATATCTCATATCAGTTCTGTTGGATACTTTCTGCTTTTGTTTAGTGACTGACTTTCTACTCTGTGTCCTCTTTACCTCCTTCTGTCATAAACATAAACATAAAATGAGTCTTATCTGTTCATTGAAAATAAATAAATAAATAATACATTTACTTGAGCTTTTTAACGTCCTTACTCTGAAATTCCAGTACAACTTATAATATTTCATTTAAAACTTTATTTTAAAAAATGTCATTTTGCGCGCCGTTGTGAAGCTGCCTATTTAATTTTGCCTATACGAACGAGCCGGTCTGCTGGTGTTCGAATCTGTAGTGCCACAATATTAGAGACTTGTCAGTCAATTTATACACCACTCTTCCTTCACGTACGAATCGGTGAAACGTCACGCGACTTCACCCTGGAAGATGTCGAACGTTTCACCCCGAGTGGAGAAATTGGCAGGATCGTTTTGATAGGTATTCCTCGTTCGATGCGATTAGCAGGGTACCTTCGCACGAAGTTCAATGAAACACATTGAGGCCATCCCGAACAACCGATCTCCGCCCTCCGCTCTGGTTATATCTTGCGGCCGTGCATGTTCCCCGAGTGTATCGCCTTTATAATGATAGCGTTTAAAACGGTAGAGCAGATCTCTTCTCTATGTTGTAAATAATCGAATAACGAGGTCCACTGTTCGGCTGAGACTTCTGCGCGCGTTCCTCCGTCGCTATGGAACAGGTTCTTTGTTCTAGACGAAGACATTTCTCTTCCGACAGGAGTAAATTGGCGGGCCAGGTGGTCGGATGATATACCACTTGGCCAATTCGCCCCTATCCCTCCGCGTATCCGGCCGTGGCCGCGACAGAAGGACGCGTTGCCGCGTATCGAACGATCCAGAGGCCTTCGAAAGGCAAAGCGGCTCGTCGGAGCGACCGACTCGCCGGCGATAAATGATTGCGTAGGGGTGAAACACTTTTGCGCGTTCTTTCACATCATTCGAATGGAAACGTGCTTGCTCGCCGATTGGAAACGGCTGGGGAGGAATTTTTATTTATTCGATGCTTGGATACTCGCGCGTTTTCATTGATCATGTATCGCAGTGACCTCGAGCGAGTTTGTCGTTCGTGGCAACGGTCGTTGGAGCATCGTAAACGTGGAATGCTCGTTACGCGGGTAGGAGCTACTTGAAAAGAACGGACGCGAAGGGTGGTCGTGGGAGATACACTCTCAGTTTGTAACGGCTGATTGGCTTTCGTTGGGTTCGATTGAACGTACGATGCAAAGGCGTAAGGTAAATTTGGTATCCATTGGCACGTATGCAAAACGGGGAGATTTAAAGCGAGCGACGCAGTGTGCGCGAGGGAAAGCGAAAGGAAGACAATTGCCACGAACGGGTACATTATACGCGTCGTTGTGAGACTTAACAATATACGTTCGAGATAGTCGATCCTCTCTTTTCGTTTTGAAAGGAGTGATACATGTGTTCTAAACTTGCATAATTTAATTCGTCGGAGTAAACGTGAATCAAAAGCGTGCACAAATAGAAGCCTGCAGAACTTCGCCGATATTGTCGAGAGCCGGCACGTGACGCGTTGCTCCCCTTCCCTCTGCTTGCGAGAACGTAAACGCGTTCGTAGGAACTGCCGTGCGAGAGAAACGGCTTCAATCATTTGTACATACACGTAAGCGTTTTTGTAAGGCCCTCTGTACGCTGAGGGAGGACGTGTCTTTGATTGCTTCATGGATCTTGGGTGAGCTGCGAAGAAGTAGAGATTTCTGAGTATGTGTAAAGCCCACAAAGTGGATTGCGCTGATACCATCTTAACGATTCCATTTTGTATAAAGACACATGGGATCCAGATTCCATTGGGATTCGATGTGGGATTCACGCGGCGAAGAAATATAGAGGGAGTCCCCTTAGCCCCGGACGCTTAAGGTTCTTCTCGAGTAAGAAGAAAGAAGTAATATCAAATGACTCTTCAGTCCTTAGCTGTGCACACCCGACTGGATTATGTCGAAACCTAATTGTTGTTTTTTCTATCCCCTCTACGGTTCACGCGGAATAACGGCTAGGTAGCGTTCCAAGTATTCGCAGATATAGCTGATGACCGGTATCTGGTACAGTCCGGCGTTAAGGGAACCCCCTCCTATGTCCTTGGAAACGAAGGAGCGAAGTGATTCGAAAAGTAAGCCCCGTTACGCACTTGCGACCAGGTCGCCGACGACCACGAGCTACACGCGATTATTATGATCTCTTGCCGACCACGTTGCCAGCAACTTGTCGCAAGTACGTAACGGGACTAAATCTATCCAACGTGTTTCAACATTATCGGTCCATTTATAATTACGAGGATTAAATACTCATTTTTAGCGATATCTACTCACTTAAATATCACCAAAGAAACGAGCGCATTCCTTTTGTATCGCAATGCAATGACAGCCATGAATGTACCATTACATAAGTACTCTGTTTAACGACTCGCTCGCGACTAAAATGCAAAGCGTTCCAAAAGCTACCGTGCGTTTCGGTTAAATAGAATGACATCCGAACGGGTGTTTTTATACGAAGTAATGAACGTTAACTGGAGGGGATGCGGATATCGAAGATCGAGTGTATGTTTGATTAAATGGAGTCTATCGAGTGCTTCACCAATCCGTCATTTTGAAAAAGGAGCGCCGAAGTATTTCGAAAACTGGAAATCCAAGAAGACGTTAAAACACCGCAAGGCTCGCATCGATTTAGCAAAATGTACGACGGCTTCTGGGACACCTTGCACCCGAATTTTGTACAGAAATATATGTATAATCGTGTCATCGAGACATTTGCTTGAAACTTATCCCACTTCACCAAAATACCCACTGACGTTTCGAAGCCCCTGTATTTAGGACCAGTCGTTTAAATGGTCCCACGCTTGTCCGTTCGATTGCCTGGCACGAGTATGAGATTGTCGGACGCAGCAGTTAGCCAACGACCGAAGGGAACGAAGAACGAATTACATATCCAGATTATCGGAGTAGGGGAATGTGCGAGAAATCGGATTAGGCGGCGAAGTTGGCCATACGAATGTACAGTAAATTCTCGTTATAAATGCCACGCTCGGGGTGGCGGCGCATTGTACATGCAACGCATGGCGTCACAGACGAAGCGGGACAGAGTGTAAGCACGTGAAAGTCAAAGCGAGAGGAAGTATCATGCTTTCCCTCTTTCATAGCCAATGGTAACCGGAGTTGGGCTTTAGTCGAATACATCTTAATAAATAAAAATGTAATAAAAATTTATTCGAATAATGTTCAACTCTGACGGTAACGTCGCGTCGACTCTTTCGTCCCCTCTCGCTCGCTCTCGACCGCAAAATTCCAAGAAGTGGTGGTGAATAGCGACCGCGCGTACAACGCATAGTGGAATACACGCGCTTATAACGAGAATTCACTGAATTCGAATAGGGAAAACGGCGGACTGGCATAAGGACGATACGATGTGAGCGTCCTATCGTCAACCGCCCGTTGGGACGACCTTAACCTTGGCGAACGTAATCAAAAGCATATAATCGTGTACTTGAAACGGATTACCCGAGTTTTCTATAAAAGTATCCGCGTACTGACTTTCATGTATCCGTACTTAAGGGTGTGGCCACGCGTATCGAATCTCCGATTCACCCGCGCGAATCTCTTGACGACGATACCAACTTATAAGTGAAAGTAATAATAAACGGCGGAGCGTTTGGTCTCTGAGGAAAACGCGAGGTTATTCATCCCTTCGGAACGGTCGAGGGGATGTTGTTCGTGTAAGGTTCTGTTTCTCACGGGGGCGAAGAATTAGGGGGTTCACGAGCTGAAATGTCACAAAATTTCCAACACAGTTCGTCCCGTGACGAAGAACGCGAACGAAACCAATCGCGACAATTCGCGGATATGGACAGCCGCTAAGAACCTAAAAGTAGGATTTCTTGGAGGGAATTGGGTGGAGCGAGTGGACGATTCCCCTTACCTCTGTGACATTTCAGCTTCTGGGTAGTCGGACCCTTTGATAGATCGGTAAACTAGCTCATTTTTGTAATTTTTTTTATATAAAGAAACGTGATACATACTAAGAGGCGTTAGAAGAAGGAGCTGCTATGGCACAATTTCAAAAGATATCAACAAGGTGTATATCTCGATTTTTACATATGACGTTTCTTTATATGAAAAAAAAAAATCAGAAAGGTGGCCCTATTTTCCGACCTGTCAAGGGCATGTATCGGTGGGATTCGACATTAGATTCTGCGAAAGTGGGTCTTTCTCTCATTCATCGAAGTTTCAAAGTGGAAATTTTTAATCGTGGTGCGAAGATAAAATGTAACAAAATACGAAATTCAGCTGTAACAGCGTCCATGATAGGAAATTGCAGTTTCATTCCTGTCGCGCAATGCGAAGGGGGAAGAGAGAGGTGATTAGATCGTCGATCTCAGGAAAGAATTAAGAGGTCGTCGACACGCAGTCACCCGTGCAAAGTGCACCCTTTCATTAATTCAAGACGTCACCTCGGCTGGTCGATGCGTCGCGAATAACCAAAGGCTACTAATTAACTATCGATCGCATTCTAGTTAGGCGCCCAGCAGTGTTGGACGCTCGAGAGAACAAACGGTGAAACATTCGCAATGTTTCTGCGCACGAGCAATAATCAGCATCGAACAAAAGTCAACGTACAGCCGGTCGACGAAATTTTCTACATGCTCGAAGACAATTCTAAATTTATTACAAAAATCTACAATTTAGATTCGACGGTTAATTACATGCCCTTTTGCCGGGGAAGTGAACGAACGGTCCCATTGCGAAACATTTTATCTCGGGACTTTGATTACAGATTGGAAAAGAAAAGTGTAATTAAATCGTGTAGATTCGAAGGTAAGAAATATTCTAAATGACGGCGAACGGTGTCCTTTTGTATTACAATATATCCGTTAGGAATAAAAGAATATTCCGCGTTACTGATTGTCAGCACTCGCTAAAATACACGTACATAAGTAGGTCGTAGAATATGTAACGTGAAAAACGAGAGCGTTCGTTCGATATCGTCGCTTGGAATCGTTTATACTTCCACTACGGTCCCTGTAACAGGTCCTCGGGATAGAATGCATTCGCCACAGAAAAACAAAAGAAGAAACTGATGCCAGACGTGCTGACTCCATGTTCTTGTATTGTCTTACCAATTAATATCATATAAATATATAAAAAGACAGTGAATGATCGATCTGGACCCCTTGGACGAGTAAACAAAAAAGAAAAAAGAAAGAACGATCGCCTGATAAAAAGAAATCGCGACCGAATCTGTTTAATAATTGATCGTATATCGTCATCATCGCTGATGGTGGAAACGGTTCTATCACTCGCGTATTATCTACAAAATACTTTTAATCGTAATATTAATTAATAATATACAGATTGTAAATAACTAAACAATAATAAAATATGCTCTAACAAGTTCACTTCCGCTTCTCCTTTGCTCCTGTCTTCTCTCATTGTCTCGCCAAAGAGGAGGTATAATAAGAGGCGTCACTCGACAAGGACAGAAATAACCTAGGGAAATCACTAGACAACCAATATAAATGCCCATCCGCAATGATCGGTCAACTTCGGCAATAAGCAGCCAATTGTGGTAAGGCACATTTAGTCGATTTGAATATCCCGCTCGAAATAGACAACCAATTTAAATGACAAGGTCAAGCAAGGACTTCAAAGGTTCCGCCCGGAGTGACGCCTCTTATTATACCTACTCTTTGGTCTCGCACTGTCGATACACTTCCGGCGCGCCGCCGGAGGGCACTGCGTCTAGGCGGCATCTTGAGCAAATGCTTGAGATGGTTTGAGATCAAGACTTTGTCGTCGCCATCTTGAAATTGTAAATGACAGATGATGAGACAAAAAGGTTAGAAAGACATGGTTACATTACAGGAGATGTACATATACACATATCCGAAAAACATAAAATAATGTACGGATGGTGCATTAAATACTAATAGTACGTGGTTACAGTAGGACGTGTGAATATGAAAAAGTGAAAGGAAAGTAATGATATAATTTTTTAAACGAAGTAAATTCATAACCTACAGTGTGAGTAAAATAATCATTATATAAGTAAAAGAAAATGTATATATATAAATTAAATTTAAAAGAAATAAATTCTTTAGTAACAACTATGTTTACATTAATTAAAGTTAATATAATTAAATATATTACAGAGAGAAGAACACTGGACAAGACTATTTTTGAATACATACATATCTATAGAGGTATATAATCAATATTCAACAAAATTAAAATTGAAACGAATATATACATTGTTGCAGAGAAAAGGAAGTAACAATTGTAGATTGTTTAGTCTAGTAGGCCGCCTACTCTTACTTCATGGGACAGCCAGAGTCCACCGATCCCTGGTTGGGGTCGCAGTGCAATTTGCACGGAGCTATGGCATCCTCCTTGTCCAGATGCTCCTTGTGCACTTTTATGCGGCACCCTGGCACAGAGCGCGATCATCAGTTTAGTACCGTGCCGACTGCTTTAACGAGGGCGGAGTTTGAAAATGTTTGAAGAATCGTGACAAATTTCTAATAATAGCTGGCTGCAGAGGCGACACGAATTGATGGGAAAAAACCGAAGAGTCGATGGCCAAGAGATGTGGCCAGAGACGCGTGAAAATTCGGTAAACAAAGGAATATTTATGATGCTGGTCCCGTAGTACTCACTTCGACACTCAAGCGCCGGTGGAATGTTTCGAAGAGGGTAAAGAACGAAGAGCTTCCCAAGGGGATCGTGCTTTTGTCTGGAATTTTTAGATTGACGGAGAATTTAATTTGATCATTAGAATTGAATATAGAGAAGAGAAAATAAGAGTATGCTACATTGCCTCAGACACTTAGAAATCGCCGGTCTCGAATCAGCTGATTTTACCCATAGTGAATTCGAATTCCCACCACGCGAGGCGCTTCAATCTGTTTCCAGACATTACCGGTTACGCTACATGTGACACTTAAATGGTAAGGAAGTCCAGGCGGCATCGACGAAGAATAGGATAGGCCTACCACCTTATGGAACTTTGTGTCACCAGTCAAACTGTGTTACCGACCCATAATTTGAGAACTGCATTGGGACAAATGATGGAAAGCTGTTAACCTCAACAATGAACATAAGAAGACAGTGATTTTATATATACAGTGAAGTGATTATATAGACTAAGAGTGAAAATATATTTATTATTTATATATTTACATAAATTATCATTTGTATTGGCCCAAACGGCCATAGGCCAAGCCGGCGCGGATTCGCTGCCGAAACCGCGCGCTTTACAAACATCTAAACGCGACCTGATCTCTGTATGCACGATCGCGGTGATGAGATCGGTCGGGCCATCTGTTGGCGCGCACCTCACCTAATTGGACGGCTCTCTCGCTCTATCGTGCGACCCGCTTTGTGTCGCTCGAAGCTTCGACGTTTCGCTCCTAAACAATGATTGTATCACTTTTTTGATTGTATCACTTTAAAGAGGAAAATACTATACAAAACTGTGTTATCATTGAAAAAACCCTCTTCCCGCGATAAATGCACAAAGTCGCAAAACTTGACTTATATCTAGAACGCACAAAGTTGCAAACCGAAATCTGGCTTCTCGCGAAAAACGCACAAAGTTGCAAAGGGCAAAATTTTTGCAGCATTGTTGAAAATGAATTTGGGGTGTTCGAGAACTAAAATCGTGGTTTGCAATTTTGTGCGTTTTCGCGGGAAGCTCAACAAAGTTGCTAACCGAAATTTGACTCGTGATTTAAAGTTTTGCTCAAAGTCACCCAAGGTCTAAAATACCTGAATTTAATCCTTTAATGGTAAAGTTTTAAAAGGCAGAAAAATTACCTGCTACGAGATGTGATTAATAAAATAAATCTAATGTAAACATTTCAGTTTATACCTAATAATTTTGGTACAAGGTAGGATCCCGAACACGAAAATTAAAAAATTCTGAAACTTTGTAAATATATAGGGGATTTCCTCCTGGTTACAACTTCAACGCGAATGCGCCACGTCTTCCTCTTATCCGATCAACTTCAAATTTTACGGGAATTATTTTCTTAACGAATGGAACCAAGAGTAGGTAAGGTCCGCCCTAGTATACATAGGTAAGTATGTAGGTATATCCGTATCCCTACTAATATATAAAAACAAAACGGTGTCCGTTTGTTGGTCCTTCTTTCACGCGTAAACGGCTAAACGGATTTGAATGAAATTTTGAATACACAATACATGCGTCCTAGATTAGATTATACCTAGGCTGTTTATTTTTTCGTTTAACCTTTTTATTTTGTTAACATAAATAATTCCCGGGTGAGATCGAATTCAATATGATTACGAAATTGTGAGATCGACGATACATACACTCCAAAGTGTAGACATAGGTGAACGTTAAAGTAGAGAAAAGACGTAGTATGTGTGTATGTATTCATTTGAATACAGTGAATTGTATCGACCTATCAATCCAAAGTGAGGGGTCAACCTTAAATTACGTAAGGTCTGTTTGGGGGGGAGGGGATCCCAAATTTCTTCCTTTTCTTACAAGGGGGGGGGGGGGAGTCTGGTAGCGTCTATACGTAATATTTTTTAACCCAATTTTTCAGAAATAAAAATTCTATCATTAATGTTCCAGAAAAGTAGTTTTAGTTTAGATTTCCTGAAACCGAGTTAAATGAATTATATAAACTTTTAAAAGAATTTTAATAACTGAAAAATTAAGTACAAAAAATATTACGTAAGGTGGGGGTTGGAATATCAAACGTTACGAATTCTTATACTAGGAGAGGGAGGGGGTAAAAATTCGCCAAAATTACCCTTACATAATTTAAGGACAGACCCTTACACGTGAATCGACATCGTGCGAGATGGATTTGATTCGACAGCTAGTGGCCGTAACGATTCCGATTCAAGTACGGTGGCATATTACTAATATCCCGTGATAAATATTTACGTGCTCCGGCATCCCGGCGAGAAACGTCGAAAAAAGGTCCACTTCCGTATCGGTCGCCTCGTTGCGTAGATAGATATGTAAACTTACAACGGTTCCAAAAGAGGAATGTTTGGGGTTGCCAGTCATGAAATCTTCAGTGGTT
Organism: Andrena dorsata; assembly: GCA_929108735.1. NCBI lineage: Eukaryota > Metazoa > Arthropoda > Insecta > Hymenoptera > Andrenidae > Andrena > Andrena dorsata. The sequence goes on along the minus strand of OV815488.1, from coordinate 74,025,266 downwards.
GTTGTGCCGTGATTCGTGATTCACCTGCATATTCAATTTGCGAGAATGGACGAACCTACTCGGGCAAGGAGATATCGTACGTAAATTTAAACTGTTCATCCCCCTAACTGTACTTAATTTCGAGCCACGTAATATTTTCTCCCACGGATATTTTTTCCCCGTTGAAATTCTGCTAGTGACCTAGACTAATGACCTGTTAACGAATGACATTTGTGGATGAACCGTCATTTTCATATTTTCGAATTAATCTGCAGAGTAAGAAAACGTCAATCTGCAAAAGTTTTTCAGCAAGTATTCAATCCTTCTACTCATGGTTAAAATATGTCAAAACATTAGAGTTAAACACTTAATCTACTAATTTGCGCGTTTCTTCTATGGTTCCGTATCAGCTTTGCAATAATTTAAAGCATACAAACTGCGACATGAAATTTTAGGTTTCAATGCCATGTTGCTAATTCGCAATACCGAAGGTGAAGGTAATTTGAAATATTCCAAAGGTTAGCGATACTTTTGTTTCACGCGTAACGGCTACCGCCGCGTCGGTTTGGGCCAGCGTTATCCATTTATATTTACCTAAGATTGTTCCTATATTGTGATTTTTCAGTCTGAATAGATCATAAGGGAAATAATTTTATCACCTACGTCTTTTTTTAACTAATAAATTTGAATACCGGTATTCTAAATTACTTGCACCTTAACGAAACCCATATTCCCTGTCATTTTTTGTTTCGATCAAAGTTTCAGCTACTTTTTGTCTTTTATTATTACTGAGAGTTTGAAATATATAAGTTTATTAGTTTCCCTACGATATTATGCAGTTTTATTTCTTCCCGTCCTCTGCCGTAATTTTTTATTCGTCTTAAACAAACTGGTATTTCAAATATACTGCACTTCCTTTATCGTCAACTGGTTTAAACTTCGTGTCGAGGGTACTGTGGTTTAGCAAACTGTTGGAATTTCTACAGCTGAGGATAGTTAGAAGAAGAGAGTATCATGCTTCTGATGAGTGTGAAAGACGAGGTACATATTGTTGGATTATGAATTTTTTTTAATTACAGAATCTAAACGGTATACCGTGTGGTATTATGCTGATCGCTGCTTGACCCGTATTTACCTCTTCATGGTCTATGTGATGCTCTTTGATTCGTGGTTGTTGAGCCGATTTGCCAACATCAGAAGAAGGATACCGCTGAAGAAAAACACACTGGTTCTTTGGATCGCTCTACTGCCGTTGGCTATTCTAACTGGTAAATTTTCACGGCCCTCAAGTTATTAGCTTAATATAAAACTCGTGTCCATATCTTCTTATCGGTCGTATTCACCAACAAGATTGAGAAATTGAATATTTGCTGTGGCATCTTCGGGGATACCGGCAAAACCTATCCTGGCGTTTGTTTTTCTTTTTGTTTCAAGAACTTCCATCGTGAAAAAACAGTCTGTTATTCATCTGGATTCACTGCACAATGTTCCCTACGATATCACTCAGACGATCTATCGCGTGTTTAACGATATTATCAATTTAACGTGTTTCAGAAACCACTTACTTGCCGAATATATACAGAAACTTGAGAACTTACTAATATATCTTGTATCCAGTGTGAACGTGTCTTTGCCCGAGATGCCTAACATTGATTGGAATTTGGTCTGGTGATTAGCCATTACAAGTTCTTTTGTCCTCGAGCTTCTTCTCTACTAACTTTTCTTTCCTCCTTTCCTATTTATCTGTGTATTTCATAGTGATTATCGCTTAGAATACAATCCGCTAATTAGAGTCGTTTCGCTGCATTGTTTTAGATTTAGAAGTGTTACTTTACCTTGCGGTATTTATTATAACGGTGTCGTTTATTAACATTTTATTTCGCATTTCGCGTATTTTACTAACCGATCCTGATAAAAAAAAAACCTATACCTTATACACTGCCATAATACTTATCAGAATTATTGTCTGTAAAAACACGTTCATACATAATTTAACGCGGTTGGTAGAGACACTTGCAATTACTATTATGTACGTACCTACTTGTATGATATTTGAAACATCTTATTGTTAGTGTCATATGTATAAAGCAAAGACTTGTCGCAATGATTCAAGATTAACGAACGGATAAATTAAAAGACTCTCGATAGTTGTATTTACGTATATTGTGAAAACACTGACAAACTCTAACAGTAAACGTTAAATATTCACATTTCAGGTTGCTGGTGCTTGCTGCACCTTTCAAATTTCTTTCTTTCTACAAAAGTTCTAATGCGACAAACCAGTGGTGCATCAGATCTGCTAACCAGCGACGAACGGTTACTTTCAATGGAGGGAGGATTTGGAAAAGCGGCCAACCACTTTAACCAGATAAATAAAAGACTAGACAGCAGAATCAACAGCTTGAATCATCGAACTCTCCAACAACATGTAAAGGACATAGACTTTACGCGGACTTTTATACATAATTAGCTATATTGCGCTATAATCTTAAACTATATCAAACGTTGAATGTGCTCAGAATTGTCTTTCAAACATCAGCGAAGCGCTTCAACAGCCAATGGATAGTGATTTCGGTTGGTCGAAATATAACGTAAGTGTATACAGATCGGTTGCAGATCGCTTCAATTAATCTAATACATACGTACTCGAGTATGTGCATGATTCCTGATTCCTGATTCCATTTAGAATAAAATGTTACTACTGGAAAAGAGGTTTGAAGAACATGACTTGGTTGATACATACGCTCGTGAGATCGAAACGATTAAACTGCAATTTAGAATATTGAAGGAGCTTTATTCAGAGTTAAAATCGTGTTGTTACACACATACGAGAGCCGTCAGCAACGAAGACCTACAGAAACGCATCAAAATAATTTTGGTTGAATATTTTGGCGCCCCGCTACCGAAAAAGGACTTGGCCAATGTTGTACGAAATTTGGCGGTCGCGGGCGACGAGAAAGATTCCTCAGTACGTAATAGTACTTTCCGAGATTCAAGATTAACAGGCCGAGGAAATTTTTTCGCAGTTCCGGACAAAATATCCACGACCAGTAGCAGTATCCTTACGGAAAATCGGGTACGCGAAATAGTTCGAGAAGCTTTAAAAGTATACGATGCGGATAAAACGGGACGTGTCGACTACGCTTTAGAATCAGCTGGTAAGTGAAACGACAATCGATTTCTATTATTGCATATGACTCTTGCGCGTTACCCGTAGGCGGCCAAATTATTAGTACGCGATGTACTCAACTGTACATAAATACCAGGGTATTCAAGCTGCTGGCATTCACGCAATTCCATGAAAATAATAATCCACGGACAGTGATACAGGGAAATCCAATACAGCCGGGTGCTTGTTGGGCCTTTCAAGGATTTCCAGGATATTTGCTAATTAAACTGCGTAGTCTCATTTACGTTACTGGATTTACGGTCGAACATCCACCCAAATCGATTCTACCAAACGGAGAAATGACAAGTGCTCTTAGAAAGTTTAATGTCTGGGTAAGCCACACGGTTTCATTCTTTTCAATTCAAAGTAGGGTAACTGTGCCAGTAGTCGGCCATTCAAGGGAAAGCGGAAATTCGTGTTACGCGTTGTTATTATTAATATACCTACTATTTTTTAAATGCGTTATTGACAGTTCAATTCTATAAAGTATTTAATTTTCTAATGTTTGGATGATTTTTTTAATAGTATAACAATTTTTGTTTAAAATATCTAAAATACTCAGAAACGTCCTTTTTACCAATAGTCAGCCAATAAAATCCAAAACTCCAACCTTTCATCTGCTAGTAGTCAGTAGGTTCATCTATCAGGTTATATATGTGTCAGCCACCTTATAGTATACTTATTGTTAATCGTCAGAATGTTGTGGTTTAAAATTTATTTTTTCTGAAAACTCTAATTATTTAAATTATAACGACCGACTACTAGACCAATCGTTCAGTCGTCAGCCGTTTTGTGTTTTAGACGACCGACCACTGGTCAAATTGGCGATTTCTTAACAATACCCAGTAGTCAGGCGCCCTGGCTTTCTTTATATTTTGAATGCCAATATTCCCGCCCCGGTTTTCTTTATATTTTGAATGCCAATAGTCGGCCACTTCGAAAATACTTACTAACCTAAGTTTAAATGCAATTATAATTTCACGAAAAGTTCATTCGAATGTTATTAATCGCGTATTCAAAATTTGAACATAAAATACTTCGTATTAGTGTTGGTATACACTATTTCCAAGTGTCGCATGGTACTAAATTAATTGAAATTGACTCATCAGTCGTCAACCATCCAATCGCCCACACAATACAGCATTCTGCAGTTCATATTTTTACCGCTAAATACATGAAACTTCCCACATTCGAAAGAGAGAGTACACCGATCATTGTTTCGTTTAAATATATAAGATTTTATTCCTAAAGCTGGGTTTACATTAGTCCAGTCGCTGGATCCAGTGAGTGGTTTGACTGGAAATCGCGTCTATATTATCCCCATAAAAAACTTAAAAAAGTATATGTATATATATCCCCATAAAAAAACTTCAAAAAAGTAAAGAAATATATAGGGTGTCGATTTATGTACCTACTTGGCGTCGAGACGCTGCCGCGTCTCTAGATTCCAGTCTTAATCCAGTCCGGCACTGGACTCAGACGTCTAGACCAGTCCAGCAACACTGGAATGTTGTGTTCTCGATGGAGGAGGTAAACACTGGATTGAAAAGTAGAATTTCGATCCAGTCGAAATCTGCTGGAATGACAGCACTGTTTACATTATTCCACTGTAAACCCAGCTTAATTTCTTATTTCTAAGAAATTAATTTCCGCAAAGGCTGACTATTGTGTAGGGGCCGAAATATGGCACATTTACCCTATAATGTATTATAGTTGCGGGCCACCTATTCTTCTCTCTCCCTCTCTCGCCCTCACATCCTCTCTTTCTGTTTTATATTACTATTTAACTAATCGTTGGCGCAGGGTTTTGTCGACGAAAATGATCCGGTACCTGTAATGTTTGGTGATTATGAATTCGCAGCTTCGGAGGAAAGTTTACAATATTTTCCCGTTCAAGTAAGTACGTCCTACTATTTTCAATACAACAACGCGGTAATTACTTATCCCTTGCGCCCTTCTCACCGTTTCATGTACCTTTTATTTTCACGTTGTAGAACAGTGGAATCGTCACACCTTACGAATACATCGAATTAAGGATACACAGCAACCACAGACAACTCGATTATACATGTTTGTACAGATTTCGTGTCCACGGGAGGCCGGCATAAATCGTACTATTTAGACCAAACGTACAAAAATACGTTTCTTTCTCGTGTTGCTATTTATGATGTAGCAGTAACAACAGGAATGAATGTCTAAAGTTTAGGCTCTAAACGAAGCGAGTGAGAGTAAGTGAGCAAAGAGCGCGCGAGTGTGAGTACGTGTGAGAGAGAGAGAGAGAGAGAGAGAGAGAGAGAGAGATTACTTTATTTCGCCCTTCAGGGGTGTGTTTCCTTTCTATTTCTTAATTACATTGTTAAGCACGAAAATACTAATCGATCTCGATGGCAATACGTGGGCGCAGAAAGATTCTTGCCAAATCTATTCAGCTAAAACTTGAGAAAGAACTCGTGTTCCAAATATTATCTAAACTTAAGTATCATTAAAGTGTTAATGCAACAGTACAAATTGTAAGAAAGAACAACTTCTTTACAGCTTAAGGTGAATTTTCTGTTTCTACCAGAGACCAGATAACAGTTATTTTTCGATTTTTTTCGAAAAAAATCTATGAGAAAAAGTTAATTTTTATTTAAATGGAAGTCAGTCTTCATTACATATTGTATACATTTTCCGAAAAATCAAGTGATTAAAAAATATTAAGATTTATAAAAATATTAAGATTGCTAACGTCAAGGTACATCCACGTACGCTGGATCGTAGGAAAGAATTTATCAACAATTTTCACATATCCAGTTGAAACGAAGCTACATATATACGGTGTCGAGATAATTCGTCTGTATCAACCTGCCTCTGTATCAACTAGCCCCGGTCTCCCCTACACATTATCAATGTTAACTAACATACTCACTCCCAACTAGACGTTCACTTATAAATCGCACTATTTCACAAGATTCACATATTATCAATTTGCAGTTAGACGTTCACTTATAAATTGCACTACAAATGCGGAGAGAAGCTAAAACACGTGCGTTCACCACGGAAGTCGGCGCAACAATGCAACGTATTCCCAACAGTCGATCGATTCCCGGCTCTTCTACGCGTGCGTAAAATCCCCCTCGGTCAGAATTTTCCATAAAAGTCACAATAATCGAGCACTGTCACGCGTGTGGCGCGAATTTCCGTAATACTCGACCCCTCGCACCTGCAACCCCAACGCACAGTCTACCTTCAAACCGCAGGTGATATTTCTCCCCTTTTTCCTTTGGCGAAGAAAATTACCTACGACGTTGCAAACTTTACCGCCGCCCTCGAATTTCTTCCCAGTTTGAGTGACAATCGTAAAATGAAAATGCAGGAAATATAGAATAATATGAAAACTGGAGGGAAAGCTCGATGGAAATAATGTACCTCCACGCAGTCGTGTTTCGAACGGGGAAAAATGAACTTCGAGAGCGGTCGTCATTGTAGCATCATGCGATCGATGGGTGTGCCACTGGGTCTCTGGCCTTATCGACGCACAATGCTTGGCAAAATCAACGGTGCTATCGCCGTAACAATTATCGTTCTCTGCATGGTCGCGCAGGTACCAAGTTCTCATTTTCTTCTCAGTTCGTTTGAACTGGAATGCCAACAGCTGCATTCAGCCCGCCTTACTTACTCCCGCTTTACATATCGAATTCGACTTGAATCGAGATATCAGTAACATCATTGAGATCGTTGCATTTGAGATATCGAATTCAGAATCCTTTCTTGCTGTATCCTTAATTTTCACTTATTTCTTCACTTTTACAAAATTCAGTTGCTAGCATTTCCGTCGCACGACGATTTATTAGGTACGTTTAAACGAATGTTCAATAGCAGGGGATACTTGCAGCTAGCAGTGTTTATCACCCACGAGTTCAGTGTGGATCTGTTTTTAAAGTGCGTGACTGGTATTCTACCGCCAACGGCCTACGTAGTGAAGTATTTCTATTTTATATGGAATATGGACAAGGTATGTTTTTCTAGATTCTCTTAACGATATGACATAGAGTTGAAAGCACACTGGCATGTGGTAAAGAAACAAATTTTAGCAAGTTTTCATTTTTTTAAATTTTTTTGATCCTGTATATCTTGGAAACTATGGAAGATCTAAAAAGTTGGCAATATGCGAATTCAATATTTTTTTATGCTATACGAAACTGTGCAATGAATTTGTTTGAATCTTGGACATTAAATAAGGAAACGTTCAACACCACAAACAATTAAATAACTTGGCAGTGCAGTTTGATAGGGAATAGAAAACAATTGAATTTTAATTTCGACAATTTTTTTATGTCTACAATAGTTTTCAAGACAAATAAAATTAAAAATTGCGAAGTTAATCAAAGTTCCCTTGTAAGTTAAGTTTACACGAACACAATAGTTTATAAGATTACCTCTTTTTTTTTAGCAAATAGAGACCCATTAATTAATTCACACAGAAACGTCCAGGTAAAGTACATCTTCGAGTGGATCCAAAGCGACTATGATTCATTGGCGAATGAGAAGGAGCTTCGATCGACAGAAAAGTGTGCTGACCGAGGAAGAAGCATAAGCAATGTCTGGTTTTGTGAGTACCAAACATATTTAGTGCTTAGCTAATTAAGAATAAATATTGACGCCTATTTCTGGCAGAGAAATTACGATATTAAGTATTTTCCTTAAAGTTAGACGAGTCTTCAAAGAAATGAAAACGCGGATCGGTAAAAACAGACCCGGAGGCCGTAGTAGAGGTAACAGTGTCAGAATCTACAAACGCGAAAAGAACACCCCGCGATGCCTCACCGAGTATTATGGCTTTCGACCCTCAAAGGGGCTGGAATACCGATTATGAACTGAGAAATCTCAAGTACCGAATTTCTCATTAGATCTTTACGGAATCGACACCAATAGTGGAAGTCAGGGTTTGATGGTCATGCAGGAGAGATGGGCAGTGACAGTATTTTTTAGAATGAAACGCCTGATTGCACTGCCTCGATGTGGGTACAAAGTGTCATAGAAAGGTAACATTCTCAGTTCAAAGTGTTGCAATAGAACGTTTTTAAAAGTTTGTAAATCCACTGATGAAATTTAAGCTGGTGCTTCAAAATGTTTGATCTACATTTTGACCATCTTGTTTGTGTTATTTGCGCTGAATATTTTTAATTGCCAATATGTATTTTCGATAGTGCATTGTTTACAGTGTTTTTAACCTTAATGTATTCGGGGTTACGTTTGTTAGTCTAAGCGAAATGGGAATGGCTATCTTACAAGGTCTTTAAGGGAGAGATGGTTAATTATTATCCAGGAGTTGGCCATAGCTGTATTTGATGTAATTTCAAATATTTTGGTGAAATTCGGGGAAAGTTATTTCCAAACCAAAAGGAAGAATAAGATTGGCTAAGAGTAAGTCTTTGTTGAAAATTGCTCAGAGTTTGACACTGTGTGTCATACATGCGGATTAGAAGACTCACAGTAAGAGCCCAAAGAAGTTTTGAGCGGGCAAGAACGAAGGTGGACGAAAACTAGAAAGAATCTGAGATAATCAGTTAAGGACCACAACTTGTTAGCCTGAAAGGTATTAAGGGAGAGATGGGCAATGACACTTTTTTCATTTGTAAAATTTGTATATTAAATAATAATTTTTCGTTTATTGATATTAACGGATATATAGAGAAGGGATTGCAGTTTTGTTCTACATCATTTTCATTGCTTTATTTCAAATAGGTTGACTGTAGCAGGCTCTAAACAAAACTATGCCCATCTCTCCCGGACTTACCCTAACTGATTCCTTACTTTTCTCCGATGAAAATTGTACCCAATGTCTTGTAAACCGTAAGTTTTAACGAAGTTAGCTTGAAATTATATAAATCAATTTTTTATCTGATTTATTACGCTCGGAATTACACCGTTCTTGGTGTTAGTTTCATCGGCGAAACATATGGAATCGATTGGCGTCGTTTTTGCAGAGATCTGATGATACATGCGGAACCGAGGCATTTCTCACCTCTTAATAGGTATTCTAACCCCATCGTAAGTCGGAAGCACTAAAATTCGGCGAGACACTGCGATGGGTTATCCTCGTCACGGTGTGCTAGGTGGCATCTCTTTGAGTCCTGTATCAATCTATCAAACAGAATTTATTTGATAAATATTTCACCATTGTTCTAGTTTCTTTGTTGCTTACATGCGTACCTCTCGGATTAACGTACTTGTCAGTACTATTCAATATAAAGACATCCGTTAATCATGCTCGTCCGGCGCAATTTCTCGTCAACACTGAGTACTTCGTCGATCAAGATCGGTACTACTACTGGATTGCAATGCACATCGATGCTACCACGCTCCTGGGTATTTCCATCCTGTTTGTCACAGAGTCCGCTTCCATACATTTCATCATACACGCGTGCGGATTACTCGAAGTCATCGGGTAACGAATTTTAATTAGAAATTCTTCAGAAATGTTGGAAACGATCGATAGTTATATTTTTCCGAGGAATTATTATGACTGTAACGAAACCATGTGACCAGTATGACCACCAGGTTCTATTACTTTTATTGCCACTTGATCCTTTGAAATATGTAGGGTAGACGGCAAGAGATAGTAGAAAAGGAAACGCATCATTACTACATACCAAAATCTGACGTATATGAAGAGTAAGTTTCTTTGATATTAATGTTTAATGATTTAGATTGCGGCATCTGGAGAATAGCAACTCGGCGATCAAGGCTGCGCACGGTTGCCGAAAGAGGCCTCAGTACGCCACGAGCGCCGCTGTCCGTCGAGTTGCCACCCTCCAGGGCAGGGTTGCGCAAGGAGCCGTTTTCAGCGCCCAGCTGCGAGCAACCAGCTGAGCGTCAAGCTGTCCCCCTGCTCTGAATTGGGGCCCCACAAGAAACCAGCCATATACACATACATATGTACATGCGCCATCAGAGTTGGGCATTAGTCGACTAAATTTTTATTCAACTAAGTTTTTATACGATGAACTCGACTAAATTTTTAGTCGACTAAATTTGTATTCGACTAAGAATTTAATCGCCTAAACTCTTAAATTCTTAGTCGACTAAATTTTTAGTCGCTATTCGTTCCTCGTTATTCGTTTAGTCGAAGTCCCGCTGTGGCGACTAAACGACACGAATAAGTGGGGGTCAGAACCCGAGGCGCCCCGGCTCGGCTCCCGAGGTATCATGAGCCAAGGGTTTTGCTTTTCGAGTGTCTCTACCGCCCCTACCAGGGGCTGTTCGGTATTCCGTACTATATATCGTCAATTTTAACAAATTTCACAAGATTGTAAATTCCGTTCTGTATATTGCACAACAATAGAGGTCGAAGATCTTATAATAACGTATAATATTACAATAACCACCGCTTAGCCGTCTAAAATCGAGAGACTTTCGTATATGTATCCATAACTTCCGAAAAACAATAGTTTTTTAACTCAAACTTTTTTTGAGTAGTTGATAATACTATGTAAAGGTAGTCAAAAACGGGAAATCTGCATCAAGCCATTGACTTGTAAAAAATCCACAAATGTACACATTTTCCGAGGGTTCAAACAGGTATACCCCCTTAAACCTGGGCAACGGTTGTCGATGAGGTGAGAATTCGGATGGCCGCCTCCATTCCGGTCGTAGGTAATAAAGTCATAAAGCTGGTATATGTACCTGGAACCATGCTGACAGAATATGAAGGAGAAAGTGAATTTGAAAACAGTTAAATGAAATTTCTCACTTCTTAATCGTTTTTTTTCGCTACGAGGTATCGGGCGGATCACCTTACATTCGACAAGCGTTCCTATCGGCCCGACCGGAGGTCGAGGGCCACGGAACTCTACCCGAAGCGGCCTGTTCGTGACGCTTAGTCGCCACGGAGATCCTCCGACTAACGAATAAGGAGGAACGAATAACGACTAAAAATTTAGTCGACTTAAAATTAATCGACTAAAAATTTAGTCAGTTCGTTGAATACAAACTTAGTCGACTAAAAATTTATTCGTTAGTCGCGAATAACTTCATTTATTCGAAATTCGTATTCGAAGGTTGGTTGAATAACCATTTAGTCGAATAATGCCCAACTCTGTGCGCCATGCGCCTGCGAGGACGCACCTACACTAATGCAGTTGTCCAGAAGCTACAGTGTCAAGTCTTTAAACATTAATAACTAAAAAACGAAGCCTTCACCGAAATTTCGTTACTTTTCATTTTAGTGTTATTTTGTCACGTCGATTCACCGACTTCGATTTTTACTAGCCTGTCACAGAACACCCTGTATATGTACGCATATTCAGAGGGAAAATAATCATACATTTATAGGGATCGCGTCGAAAGGGCGTGGGAAAGTAGTATTCTTTCTGCCAAAACGCATTCGTCGATACATGATCAACTAGCAGCCATCATTCAACTGCACCAGCGAGCACTCAAGTGGGTATAACATGGTATAAAAGCGAAAACCGTGTTTTAGAGCGATTTGACAAATATCGTAAACTTGTTAAAGGTTCATTAAATACTTGAATACCTCCTTTCTACGACAGTACTGCATACTACTCGTTATCGGTGTGATTTCGTTGAGCATGAACCTCTACATCGTGAGTAAGATATTAAAGCAAATGATTCTCATGAAGACTAGGTTGCCAAGGAGTTTCTCTCGGTTTGATTTCTTGTTCAATGTGAAGTAAAGTAAAAAGGACTGTTGATTTTCGTGCTACAAGCATTGGTCTCTGGGAAAATGGTATCCCTCCGATATGTTTGCCACGGAGAATTCTTAAAGCAACCTAGCACATATAAAAATACTTTGAGTAACTCTTGTTCGGTGCTCACCGTCACTAGCTGGCCGGAGAAATATTGCTGATGAAAGTCACTAGAGAAATGTTAACTGCATTAATGCTAGTCATAGTGCATTTCGCTTATATGGGCTGTGGTAATTACATTGGCCAACTTCTGTTAAACAAAGGCGATGAGCTATTCACGAAAACGTGAGTACTTGTATTCACCCCCCCCCCCCCCCTCTTAACTCGGTGTGACTATTTGTTACTAAATTTCCGAAAATTTAATTTCTATTTATATTGGAAATCAATAATATTGAAAAGTGGTAGTTCTTACAATGTTTGGTAGGTGAATTTTAAAGTGTTAAAAATATTAATAAATATAATTTAATTAATAATTAAACTACTAGAAATTGTCACAACTAACACTCGTAACTGTTCATAATGAAAAATGTCGGAAAAATTTTGCAATCTATAGATACTACGCAAGATGGTACGAATCACCCCTGCGTGTACAAAAGATGATGCTGTACATTCGGCAAAGAAGCATGCAACCCACGGGACTCGTGTTTGCTGGTCTTTACTCTGCTTCATTCGAATTCCTTTCTAAGGTAAACGGTTTACAAGCCTACAGTAGGTGAGGGAAGAGAAAGAACAAGACGCACTCTCTGAATTTCAGCTAGTGAACACATCGATGTCGTATTTCACGGTGATCTACTCTACAACTTAACATTTCGATTGGAAGGAAGCTATGTTACTTTTAGTTGGCACTTAGATACAAGATATTTATTATGCGTTATTAAACCATTGTATTATCTGAAACTGATTCAGATATACAACCCTGATTGACTTCTACTCTTTTATAACTTATATTTAATACATATCATTGTCACTATATGTATAAAACAAAATTTTTCCGGAAGATCTGCATATAATGTGACTTCAAAATTACGATTTAAAGTTTTGACAAACCTCTACTTTCTTGCTATACACATTCCCTTTCAAATTCTTGTTAAACATGTTGATCTTGTGTATTTAATAAAATTTATCAACGGAAATTAAATCAGAGTCGCTATATCTTCCACGGAAAATGGGCTGCCTCTAAAAACCGCATTGCGTGTCCGTCACTTACTAGCTTTTCCAGTTCTATTGGTCCCAGCACCTGTGACAGAAGAAATTCGAATTTAAAATAATTATCCCAAAGTAAATGCAATCGACGTTACTCCTTTACTCCCTCGAAGACATTGAAACCCCTTCACAATCCTAACACTCATCTAAAACTAAGTGAAGCCCCACTTCCATCACTTTCTAACATCCACAACCCCATTTTGATCCTTGGTGGTCCCTACCTTCACTTATTCCAGTTAATTCTCCTGATTAATGGTTCCGAGCTTGCCCTTCTCAGTAATATTGTATGCAGTGCAAAATAATTCGATATATTCCCCCGGGGCAGAAAAATAAAATTTGCCTTTGAAACAACACTTTTGGCACTACTCCGATGTGGAAACACAGGAGTTTGAAACACAGGAAGTGGATAATAAAATATGAGCACAGATAATGTTATGTTGGGTGAATTTCTGAGCCAATGGAATGTGTTACGATTCCATTTCCGGATGCTCGGGTCCTCGAGTACCGAGTGGAAGTTGCTTTAAAAAGCGTTCAAAAATGAAACGCGATAATTTGAAATGACATAGTGATTAAAAAACATTCGTTTGGCCCAATCAACGGTGTAAGCAAATCCCACGTTATTCCTCCTGACTATTTCTTTAAGTACGGTTTGCAAAAATTGAATAGATTTCATCAGCTCTATCGTTATATGAAAACCATTGAGCTTGTTTAGATAACTATTCATAACGATTAATATCTGCAAGCAGTATTCGTATGGCCAAATTAAGTAAGCTTGCACTAAAATATGATCTGAGTCATAATAATAATAATTGTCGTTCTACACAGCAACGCAATTACCACTAATACTTATATTGTAATAGAACACATGTAACTATTTCACAAGACTCACATATTACCAATTCGCAGTTAAACGTTCACTTATAAATTGCACTACAAATGCGGAGAGAAGCTAAAACACGTGCGTTCACCACGGAAGTCGGCGCAACAATGCAACGTATTCCCAACAGTCGATCGATTCCCGGCTCTTCTACGCGTGCGTAAAATCCCCCTCGGTCAGAATTTTCCATAAAAGTCAATAATCGCGCACTGTCACGCGTGTCGCGCGAATTTCCGTAATACTCGACGCCTCGCACCTGCAACCCCAACGCACAGTCTACCTTCAAACCGCAGGTGATATTTCTCCCATTTTTTCCTTTGGCAAAGAAAATTACCTACGACGCTGCAAACTTTACCGCCGCCCTCGAATTTCTTCCCAGTTTGAGTGACAATCGTAAAATGAAAATGCAGGAAATATAGAATAATATGAAAACTGGAGGGAAAGCTCGATGGAAATAATGTACCTCCACGCAGTCGTGTTTCGAACGGGGAAAAATGAACTTCGAGAGCGGTCGTCATTGTAGCATCATGCGATCGATAGGTGTGCCACTGGGTCTCTGGCCTTATCGACGCACAATGCTTGGCAAAATCAACGGTGCTATCACCGTAACAATTATCGTTCTCTGCATGGTCGCGCAGGTACCAAGTTCTCATTTTCTTCTCAGTTCGTTTGAACTGGAATGCCAACAGCTGCATTCAGCCCGCCTTACTTACTCCCGCTTTACATATCGAATTCAACTTGAATCGAGATATCAGTAACATCATTGAGATCGTTGCATTTGAGATATCGAATTCAGAATCCTTTCTTGCTGTATCCTTAATTTTCACTTATTTCTTCACTTTTACAAAATTCAGTTGCTAGCATTTCCGTCACACGACGATTTATTAGGTACGTTTAAACGAATGTTCAATAGCAGGGGATACTTGCAGCTAGCAGTGTTTATCACCCACGAGTTCAGTGTGGATCTGTTTTTAAAGTGCGTGACTGATATTCTACCGCCAACGGTTTACGTATTGAAGTATTTCTATTTTATGTGGAATATGGACCAGGTTTGTGTTTCTAGATTCTCTTAACGAAATGACTTAAAGTTGGAAGAACACTGGCATGTGGTGAAGCAACAAATTCATTTGATACGATCGAATTGAATCTAATTAAAACGGGAACTTCAGTAACTCGAAAATTCCATTTTCTTTAAACTTTGTATCCTTTTTATTTTCTATTACTTGTTGATTTCTTCGGTGTGGTATCACTTCGAAAAGGTTCATGTGCGCTTTCCTATTTTTAATCGACTTCAAAAAGAAAGAGGTTCTCAGTTCGAGGTGTTTGAATGTATGTATTGTATGTTATACGTATTATGTTCGTTTGCGAATTTCTCCGTAACTACTGAACCGATTTTGGTGAAATTTATTATTATTATTTATTAAACGGGAATTCCCATAGTTTACAAAAAGAAAATAAATGCAATATACAGAGTCTGAGCAGTAACTTAGAAATAATTAATACATAAGAGAGCATAAGAGTTATACCTAAAAGGATATACTAAGTAACGCCGTATTATTAGCCAGGTTATTAGCAAGCCTATAAAATTGCGTCCTAAATGAATTAAGAGAGCCCAGGAAGGGGTCAATACCGCAGAAGTACTGGTTCGCAGTACACATCGCTCTATTAACAGGGTCACACGCATAATACCGATATTTTGGTAGCTTAGAGACAAAGAGGGGCCTTGACCGCAAGTTCCTCACCGGAGTATTCAACATAACTCAGGTCAACAAATCAGGACAACTTATAAGGCGATTGATAATCTTACAAATAAAAATCATGTTCGCAATATGCCTACGATCCTCGAGAAGGTGAAACATTTAGTTTTGCTTCAATCAACTTAAGCCGTGTAGAAAGAATTATCAACATCGGTCAAGTAGTTTTGAGGTTACACTAAAATATAAGAAATTTATTTCTCTGCCCGAAAAACAGAGGGAGACAAAATATCAACGCATCGTCAGTCTCGTACAGTTTCTTGCTCGCTTTCAGTGACTTCAAAAAAATGAACATGCGCTAAAAAGTAAAAAGAGTTTGTTCCTTATTTCATCTGCGACTCTCAATTTTTTTAAGTCTGCGTCAAAGAGTGGCCCCAAAATGAGGCCTTTTTTAGCTCCTTTTTGGGCCCACGATTTTGGAACTAAATTTTGTTCCAAACGATAGCTTATGATGAGACATCGATCACGTTAAATTTTCAAGTTCAGGTGACAATTAGTTTCTGAGATATGGGAGGTGAAAGATATGAAAATTTATTAACTCGTCAGCCTATACGCTTCGATGTATAGACTTTTATGTCATTCCGATAATTTAAACAATTATTTACTGCTAATAACGAATTTGAACTTACATTTTCAAAATACACGAAAAAAAAAATCAAGAAATATAAATGTCTGTGTAGTAGGTGCGTTTTGAATATATCGTCCATAATGTTGAAACTGCATTTGATTTTTTCTCGTGAATTTTGGAAATATAAGTTCAAATTCGTTGTCAGCAGTCAGCAAAACCAGTGGGAACGATTCTTTAAATTATCGGACTGACATTAAAGTCATTACATCCAAGCGTATGGGTTGACGCGTTAATGAATTTTCACTTCTTTCCCCTCCCATATCTCAAAAACTAATTATCACGTCAATTTGAAAATTTGTCGTGATTGATGTCTCATCATAAGCTATCATTTGCCACAAAATTCAGTTCCAAAATCGTGGGCCCAAAAAGGGGCTATTTCTTGGGTCACTCTTTGCACTCTGCAAATGATGAGGCGCCGACAAAAAAATTGTGTGTCGTAGATTAAATAAGGAAAAAAATGATTTTTACTTTTTAGCACGTGTTTATTTTTTTTAAGTCAGTTTTAATTTTTTTTTAAATTTTTTCTCCTGTATATCTTGGAACCTATGGAAGATCTAAAAAATTGGTAATATGCGAATTGAATGTTTTTTGTTATACGAAACTGTGCAATGAAATTCACTTATTCATGAAAATCTTGGACTTAAAATAAGGAAACGTTCAACACCACAATTAATTAAACAACTTGACAGCGCAGTTTTATAAAGCATAGCAAACAATTGAATTTTAATTTCAAAACTTTTTTATGCCCACAATAGTTTTCATGACAAATAAAAAAATTGCGAAGTTAAAAAATAGAAATTTTTGTGTTATCAAAGTTCCCTTCTATGTTGCATTTACCCGAACACAATAGTTTATAAGATTACCTCATTTTTTTTTAAGCAAATAGAGACCCATTAATTAATTCACACAGAAACATCCAGGTAAAGTACATCTTCGACTGGATCCAAAGCGACTATGATTCATTGGCGAATGAGAAGGAGCTTCGTTTGACAGAAAAGTGTGCTGACCTGGGAAGAAGCATAAGCAATGTCTGGTTGTGTGAGTATCAAAATTATTTAGTGCTTAGCTAATTAAGAATAAACATTGACGGCTATTTCTGGCAGAGAAATTACGAAATTAAGTATTTTCCTTAAAGTTAGACGAGTTTTCCAAGAAATGCAAACGCGAATGGGTAAAAACAGACTTGGGGGCCGTAGTAGAGGTAACAGTTTCATAAACTACGAACACGAAAAGAACTCCCCGCGATGCCTCACCGAGTGTTATGGCTTTCGACCCTCGAAGGGACTGAAATATAGATTAAGGGGTTATGCCACTGTAGAGCACGGAAAGGCAGTCTGATTTTGAGAATTTTTTTATGCGATTATAATGAATGGAATACAAATTGTTTGACGGGCTTTATTGTACATACCTTGAAGTATGATCACATTTTTATTTAATTTTTCTAATATAAAATGGCAGCGCCACAGCTCAACAAAGAAGCTTCTTCTGAAAAACTGTGTTTCGTGGCCGGAAAGATTTCTCCTTCAATTTTTGACATAGAACAAAAAACCGAAAATTTTTTAGTTCCTTATAAGATTATTTCGGGAAGTACCCGAGGAAATTAAAAAATACTAATTGTTGTACGAATGGTGCGTGATTGAACAAAACACGGAACTGCCACAACCTCGGCGTTTTGTTCAATCACGCACCATTAATACAAAAAACGATATTTTTTCATTTACTCGTGTACTTCTCTAGATAATCTTATAAGAAATTTAAAAAATTTCGGTTTTTTGTTCTAGGTCAAAAATTGAAGGAGAAATCTTTCCGGCCGCGAAACACTGTTTTTCAGAAGAAGCTTCTTTTGTTGAGCCGTGGCGCTGCCATTTTAAATTAGAAAAATTAAAAAAAAATGTGCTCATACTTCAAAGTATGTACAATAAAGCCCTTCAAACAATTTGTATTCCATTCACTATAATCGCATAAAAAAATTCTCAAAATCAGGCTGCCTTTCCGGGCTCTACAGTGGCATTACACTTTAAGAAGTGGGGAGTCTCAAGTATCGCATTTCTCATCAGATGTTTGCGAAAACAACGCCAATAATTGATTCCTTACGTTTCTCTGATGAAAATCATACCATATGTCATGTAAACGGTAGGGGAAGTCAGGGTATTGTGAGCCACGGGGAATCGTGAGCCAGCGCCATATTTTTTCCCTAGTGAATAATGACAGCTGCCAACAACTGTTATTTACTTGTCTTATGATAAGCTAATATTTCCACGATCAGTGAACGTACGCACCCGCATCTTTACTTTGCTCTGTTAACAGATAAAAATTTGCTGATCTGGAAGTATTGCTTTTACTTGGTGTGTGGTCTATTATTGTGACACTTTTCTGTGAATCCACGCAGGTAACTATTTTTATAATACTCGTGTGACTTCAAGCTTTCGAAATAATAAAGAAATTTGGCATTAAGTTAGCATTATGTTATTTATTTGTGGCCATGTTGTAAAAATAATGGTTCGGGGAATTGTGAGCCACTCGATTCTTGACATTTAAAGAGCTAACCTCACGTGTTTGATGTTTCTTTATGATTGTTTATGTAATATTTGAGCACAATATAAATTTTACTTTCCCGACTGTTATGTATATATGTAACAGAGGGAAAGTATATAGATCGTGTCAAAAATAACCCCCCGGTTTTTTTGCAATTCTCGACGTTGCATGACCCACTGACTCTAAAAAGTCAAAAAAAGGGGTACAAAAATGCTTGTGTGTGTGTGTTTTCTAACAAGCATTGTCATTTTTATTCAATTTATAAAGTGGCTCACGATTCCCCGAGATTTTTCAGATCCAAGAAAATACAAATTTTTTGTAATAGTCTGAAAATCATCTAATTTGCAAATATTCGATTTCACTATTGTGACTAAAAGAAAGGTAAATCTTCATACTACAACATCCAGCTTTGAAATTTGAAGAAACACTTGATTTTATAGCAGTTTGTTAGCAATAAAAAAAGTGGCTCACAATACCCCGACTTCCCCTACTATTTTTAACGATGTTAGCTTGAAATTATATAAAAAAATTTCATCTAATTTCCTTCATTATGCACCGAATTTTGCCGTTCTTGGTGTTAGTTTCATCGGCGAAACATATGGAATCGATTGGCGTCGTTTTCGTAAAAATCTGGTGAGAAATGCGGAGCCGGAACATTTCTCACCTCTTAATAGGCACTCCAACCTCGTCGAGGGTCGAAATCACTAAAATTCGATGAGGCACTGCGAGGGGTTATCCTCGACACGGTGTGCCAGGCGGAATTTCTGTGAGTCCAGTGGCTCCAGGATCACCCTGTATAACCAAACCGATATTGTACCAATCGATCAAGCGCACTTTATCTGACAAATATTTCTCCATTGTTCTAGATTGTTTGTTGCTTGTATTCGTACCTATCGGATTACCGTACATGTCAATATTCATCAATAGAGAGACATCCGATAATCATGCCCGTTCGGTGCTAATACCTCTCAACGTTGAATACTTCGTCGATCAAGATCGATACTTCTACTGGATAATGTTGCACCTCGAAGCTACTACGCTCCTGGGTATTTCCATCCTGTTTGTCACAGAGTCCGCATACATACATTTCACCATACACGCGAGCGGATTACTCGAAGTTGTCGGGTAACGAATTTTCATCAGAAATTCTTACTGTGGTTTGCAAAATTGTTGGCGCCCGATTACTGAGCGGGGCAAGGGGGCTATCTCGCTCGTGCCGCCCCACTCTCTGCCGCGGAACTCCCCAATTCCCCCGCTCGCTCTCTTCATCACGCGGTGCTGCTGACCAATTCGTTGACGTGACGCGTCGGCCAATAGCGACAATACGTGTGCCTTACATTTACCACTGTGTTAGAGAACGTGGGCCTATGAGGATACACTCGATCGGACCACCAAGTTTCTGCCGGCAACATTTTTGCAAACCACAGTAGAATCGTTGCAAACAGCCGATAGTTTTATTTTTACAACGAAATACTGTAGTTATAACAAACCGAATCTCCAGCAGGACAGCTAGGTTCTATCACTTCTATTGCCACTTGATCCACTGAAATATGTAGGGTAGACGGCAAGAGATAGTAGAAAATTAAATGCAGGATTACTACATGACAAAATATGACGGAAATGAAGACAGGTCTTTAAAACAAATACTTTAATAAAAAGAAATAGAATATGCTTGTGCGAACGCGAAGTAGACCCGATGGCAACCGATCACAGAATGCCCTTCCGCCCTCAGGCCGACTCGCACTTTCCCTTGCTTCTAGCGACGTTGTCATAAATGGTCGCATCGTATTCGCCCGCGTGTTTGGCGAGTCTAGCGTACTCGCCGAACCAACAATACGCTGACCAGGCGTAGGGAAAAACCCCAGACCCGAGCGAGTTCAGGGCCGCAGCCTACAAAGAGTAAGTTTATTTAGATATTATTGTTTAAAAATTTAGTTTGCGGTGCCTGGAGGATGGCAACTCTGCGATCAGGGCTGCGCACTGTTGCTGCCAGAGGCTTCACTACGCCAAGAGTCCGTCGAGCTGCCACCCTCTCGAGTAGGGCTGCGCAATATGCCGTTTTCAGCGCCTAGCTTCGAGCAACCCGGCGAGCATTAGGGTAGAGTCAAAATTTTTTTTAAATTTCTCCAACACTGTATGTTTTATTTTTGACCGTATACTAAAGCATTATTCATACCAAATTAATAAGTTATTACATCATCCTCAGGTGGCGCATGGTAAATTAAAAAAACTTATAGACTATAAATTTTTTTCAAATCAAGTATTCTGCGCTTTCCGTAGTGTCCTCTCTCGCTCTAGCAATTGTTGATTATTACTATTACTGAGTCAAGGTCGGGAGGGGGCCAGTTTCCCCTCGGTCGCTGTTCGCGGCACAAGTGCAGACCGGACAATGTATCTGATCTCGAGCTTGAGTCAGTAGAACTAATAATCAACAATTGCTAGAGCGAGAGAGGACACTAAGGAAAGCGCAGAATACTTCATTTGTAAAAAACCTATAGTATCTACAGTATTCCCCCGTTATGAGCCCGTTTTTTTCCCCGTTGACAACCCGGCGACCATCCCCACCATTTCCTGGAAGCCTACGGACGAGAGTGAGAGAACCGGACAACGAGCGAGAGGACTGGCCGTGCGAAACCATGTCCTCAAGCCACTATGAGCCCGCCACCAGCCCCGTTCGTCGGGCTCATAACGGGGGAATACTGCATAAGTTTTTTTTAATTTACCATCCCCAACTGAGGATGATGTAAGAACTTATTAATTTTTTGTATGAATAATGCTTTAGTATAAGGTTAGAAATTAAACATACAGTGTTGGCGAAATTGTCAAAGACGTTTTTTTACTCCACCCTACCGAGCATCGAGCTGTCCCCGTGGTCTGCATTGGGGGCCAACATGGAACCCAGACATATACACATGTTTGCGCACGAACGTGAACGTGTAGATTTGAATTTAGGCTTAATTTAGTGTATTAGATAGTCGATAAGGATAGCCGTTAAGAGTAATCGTTAAGTTTAAACTAGAGGTCACGGACACTTCTGTATTTACACGACGTTGCACAATAATTTACAAGTTAGTTCACTTAAATGAACACAGAGCCGCACAGAACTTAATTAACTATGACGCGAAAGCACGCGAAAGATTGAGCGCGAACCGAGCAGTTCGAATATGAGAGGACTGGAACATTTCAGAAGAGCGCAAGCACGCAAGAAGAGACCACTACTTTTCGAGGCGACGATTCGTAGAAGAGAGAGCGATCGCGATGATGGATCATTTCGCCGAATTCCATGACGTCAGCACCCCACCTAACAGCTGATCGTCCTGAGCAGGACGAGGACCGCACGGGTAGATCTCATCACCGCGATCGTGTGTACCGCGATCTGGTCGCTGTAAAGTGCGCGTGGTTTCGGAAGCGAATCCCCGCCGGCTTGGCCTGTGGCTGTTTAGGCCAATCCCAAACAA
The DNA here is from genome assembly GCA_929108735.1 of Andrena dorsata. NCBI lineage: Eukaryota > Metazoa > Arthropoda > Insecta > Hymenoptera > Andrenidae > Andrena > Andrena dorsata. Next base: position 74,002,973 of record OV815488.1, on the reverse strand, counting down.
CACATACATATGTACTTACGCTACGCGGCTGCGAGCACGCACCTACACTACTGCAGTTCTCGACGCTCGACTGGTTGCTCACAGCTGGGCGCTAAAACCGGCTCTTTGCGCAACCCTGCTCCAGAGGCTACATTGTCAAGTCTTTAAACATTAATAATAAATAAAAAAACGAAGCCTTCATCGCAATTTCGTTTCTCTTCATTCTCGTGTTATTTTGTCGCGTAGAATCACTCACTTCGTTCTCCACTACCTGTTCCAGAACACCCTGTATATGTACGCATATTCAGAGGGAAAATAATCTTACATTTACAGGGATCGTGTGGAAAGTGTGTGGGAAAGTAGTATTCTTTCTGCCAAAACGCATTCGTCGATACATGATCAACTAGTAGCCACCATTCAACTGCATCAGCGAGCACTCAAGTTGGTATAACATAATTCAAACTCGAAAACCGTGTTTTGGACCGATTTGACAAATATCTTAAATTTGTTAAAGGTTCATTGAACACTTGAACACCTCCTTCCTACCACATTACTGGATAATAATTGTTGTCGGTGTCGTTTCGGTGAGCGCGAACCTCTACCTCGTGAGTAACATATTCAAATGGTTCTCATGAAGTCTAGGTTGCCAAAGAGATTCTCTCGGTTTGATTTCTTTTTCAATCTGAAGTAAAGTAAAAAGGACTTTTGATTTTCGACCTACTAGCATTGGTCTCTGAAAAAATTGAATCCTTCCAATATATTTCCTAGGGCGAATTTTTACAGCAACCTAGCACATGCGCACTATGATCACTTTGTTCGGGGAGAAGTACTTCGAGTAACTCTTGTTCGTTATTCACGGTCACTAGCTGGCCAGAGGAATATTGCTGATGAAAGTCACTACTGAAATGTTAACTACATGTGTACCGATCATAATTCAGTTCGTTTACATGGTGTTTACTAATTACATTGGCCAGATTGTGTTAGATAATGGCGATGAACTGTTCACGAAAACGTAAGTACTACCTAGTATTCATCCCCCTTAACGCAGTCTGACTATTTGTTACTTCATGATTAAAAATTTTATCTCTATTTATACTGTAAATCAGTAATATTGAAAGGAGTTAGTACATAGAATGTTTAGTAGCTGAATTATAAAGCATGAAAAATATTAATAAATATAATTTTATTAATAATTCAAATTAAAACTACAAGAAACTCTTACAAATAATACGCGCAACTGTTCATACTGACAAATGTAGGAAAAATTTTGCAATCTATAGATACTACGCAAGATGGCACGAATCACCCATGTCAGTACAAAAGATGATGCTGTACATTCGACAAAGATGCATGCAACCTACGGGACTCGTGCTTGGTGGCCTTTACACTGTTTCAATGGAATTCCTTTCTACGGTAAACGATTTTCAAGCTTACAGTAGGTGTGAGAGAAGAGAAAGAACAAAACGCAATCTCTGAATTTCAGCTAGTGAACACATCGATGACGTATTTCACGATGATCTACTCAACGGCTTAACATTTCTATTGGAAGGAAGCGATGTCACTTTTAGTTGGCACTTCGATACAAGATATTTATTATGCGTTATTAAAATATTATACAATCTGAAACTGATTCAGATGTACAACCCCGACTGACTTCCACTCCCTTATAAATTATATTTATCATTGTCACTATATGTGTATTAAACAAATTTATTTCCGCAAGATCTGCATATAATGTGATTTCAAAATTACGATTTAAAGATGTGACAAACCTCTACTTTCTTGCTATATACATTCCCGTTCAAATTCTTGATAAAAATGTGGATCTTGTGTATTTAATCAAATTTATCAACGGAATTTGAATCAGAGTCGCTATATCTTCCACGCAAAATGGGCTGCCTCTAAAAACCGCGTTGCGAGCCCGTCACTTACAGCTTTTCCAGTTCTATTGGTCCCAGCCCCTGTGACAGAAGAAATTCGAATTTAAAATAATTATCCCAAAGTAAATGCAATCGACGTTACTCCTTTACTCCCGCGAACACATTGATACACCTTCACAATTGTAATTTCACTCATCTAAATCTAAATGAAGCTCCGTCCTGCAACACTTTTCAACATCCAAAATAATACCAAATAGCGTTTGGTTTTTCGCCAAAAATCGCAGAAATATCCAAAGAACCGAGTCGTACGACGTTCACAGCGATAGTGTTACGGCTGGGCCCACGTGGAAATGGACTTACAGAGAAATCGATCCGCAGCAACAAGTATCGTTCTCGCACCGGAAAAAAAGGGAATACGGAAAACACGGCCCGCAAAATTTGAGCGATTCCCGCGAATCAAAAAAATAAAATTTGCCTTTAAAACGACACATTCTTCCCTACCGTGCCGTGGAAACAGATTTCGGAACAGAGAAAGTGAATTTCTTCAATTTGGATTCACGAAAATCGAATACTTTTCATCTGTTCTATCATTATATTAACACCCGATAAACTTGTTTAGGTAAGGATTCACGACGATACATAACAGACGAACGAAGAACAAGATTCTACACACACTTGATTAATATCTGCAAGCAGCATTCGTATGGCCAACTTAACTAAGCTTGCACTAAAATATTGTCTGAACCATAATAATCATAATTATCATTTTACACATCAATACAATTACCATTAGTACTTATATTGTGATCGAACACATGTAAATATTTCACAAGATTCACATAGTATAAATTTTAGCTAACATACTCACTCGCAGTTAGACGTTCACTTCTAAAACGCACTGCAAATGGGAGAGAAGCTAAAATACGTGCGTTCACCAAGGAAGTCAGCGCAACAATGCAACGTATTCCCAACAATCGATCGGTTCTCGGCTCCTCTACGCGTGCGTAAAATCCCCCTCGAACGATACTCCCCGTAATGTCAATCAATAATGTCATAATCCAGTATGCACGAATTTTCTTACTACTCGACCCCTCGAAACTACAACCCCTACGCACTGTTTACCTTCAAAGCACAAGTGATATTTCTCCCCTTTTTCTTTTGGCGAAGAAAATTACCTTCGACGCTGCAAACTTTGCCTCCGTCCTCGAATTTCTTCCTCGATTGAGTGACAATCGTAAAATGAAAATACAGGAAATATAGAATAACATGAAAACTCGGGGGAAAGTTCGATGGAAATAATGTACCTCCACGCAGTCGTGTCTCAAACAGGGAAAGATGAACTTCGAGGGCGGTCGTCATTGTAAAATCATTCGATCGATAGGTGTGCCACTGGGTCTGTGGCCTTATCGATGCACAATTCTTGGCAAAATGAACGGTGCTCTCGCTGCAACAAATATTGTTCTCTGCATAGTCGTGCAGGTAGTCGCCAAGTTTTCATTACGGGTTTCTTTTATTCGTACGAGCTGGAATGCCAGCATCTGCTTTCAGACCGCCTCACTTTTTCGTGGCTTGACAGATTGAATCAAGATATCACTGGTATCATTGTGACCGTTGAATTTGTGACATTGCATTGTGAATCCTTACTTGATGTATTCTACTCGTCACTTAATTCTCCTCTTTTTATGAAATTCATTTGCTAGCATTCCAGTTGCACAACGGTTTATAAAGCACGGTTAAAGGAGTGTTCAATAGCGCAGGATACTTGCAGCTAGCAGTGTTTATCACGCACGAGTTTAGCATGAATCTGTTTATTAATGTCGTGAATGGTATTATACCGCCTACAGTCCTGGTACTGAAGTATTTCACTTTTTCGTGGCATATGGACCAGGTATGTTTTTCTAAAATCTCTAACGAAGTCACTGTACGTAATATTAGAAGAATACTATTATGTGGAAAAAAATCAAATTCATTTGATAAGATCTAATTGGATATAATTAAATGGAGAACTTCGGTTACCTGAAAATTCCATTTTTTTTAAAAAACTGTGCAGGCTGTGCGGAACCTCAATAGAAGTGGAAAGCAATTTTTATTTCCTGCTACTGGTTTATTCTTCAGGGTGGAAACACTTCTCACATGTTAATGTGCGCTTTCCTAGTTTGCTGTATATCTGGGAATTTATAGCAGATATGAAACAATTGGTAATGTAAAAATTTAATGGATGTTTATGCTGTATGAAACTGTGCAATGAAATCGATTAAAATTTGGAATTAAAACAAGGAAACGTTTCCCAATATTGAAAGAGTACCAATAGAAAAATATTTTTTAACGTTAAAAATATTTTTATTAACCATGAATGATGTGTTTCTCCCTGAAGAACCAAAAATAAAAATTGCCTGATACTTCTATACAGATTCCCTACAATCCTGCAAAGTTAAAAAAATCATAATATTTGCGTTATCAATGTTCCCTTGTGAGTTGCATTTAGCCTGGCACAGTGTTTTATAAGTTTCCTTTTTTTTTACGCAAATAGAGACACCTTAATTAATTTACACAGAATCATCCAGGTAAAGTACATGTTCGAGTGGATCCAAAGCGACCATGATTCATTGGCGAACGAGATGGAGGTTCAATTATTCGAAAAGTCTGTTGACCGAGCAACAAACATATGCAAAATCTTCTTCTGTGAGTATCGAAATTATTAACTGCATAGCTAACTTTCGTAAAGGTTAGTAGGTAAACGAGGAGTGCTATTTCTGGTAGAGAATCTACGAAATGAAGTACTTTACTTAAAGTTAGAAGAGTCTTCAAGGAAATTAAACCGCGGCTAGGTAAAAAAGACCCGGATACTGTAATAATAGAGGGAACAGTTTCAGACTCTATGGGTATCATATAACCAGAACGAAATTGGGTTAATCTGTGAAGTACACTTGTCAACTATTTGTCAAATATTTTTCCGCTGTTCCAGATTTGACTCCAGGTCTATTGATATTTATCGGATTCCCGTTGCTGCCAGTACTCTTCAACGTAGGGGGATCATTTAATCAGTCCCGTTCGGTGCTAATACCCTTCTACGTTGAGTACTTCGTCGATCAAGATCGATACTTTTCCTGCATCATGCTTCATCTCGACGCCAGCATAGTCCTGGGTACTTTATTCCTGATTGTCACAGAGTCCGTGACCGTACATTTCATCATACACGCGTGCGGATTACTCGAACTTACCGGGTAATGAATTTTAAATACAAATTCTTAGAAACGTTGTGACGAAACCAAATGACCAGCAAGTCCATTAGATTCTCTTACTTCCATTGCAACTTAATCCGTGGATATATGTACGGTGCACGGCAACAGGATGTACAAAATGACACGTACGATTCTACGTAACAAAATACGGGGAAAACCAGGAATAAGGAAATTGCGTTGATGGCCTCGTTTTTTCGATATTAATTTATAAAGATTTAGTTTTGGACGCCTGGAGGAACGCAACTCGGCGGTCATGGTTGCGCCCAGTTTTCAGAGTTTCCACCAGGGATTGGCTGACTCGAGCCACGCCTAGCTCGAGTCTGGCGAAGCTACGCTAGCAGCTAGAGCTCGAGTCAGCCACTGCGCCACGTGCCCCACTGACCGCCGAGTTGGCATCCTCCAGGCGCATCAGTGCCAAATATTTAAATATTAATAACTAAAAACCGAAGCCCCCACCACAATTCCGTTACTCCTCATTTTCGCCGTATTTTGCCACTTAGAATCATCCACTTCGTTTTCTACTACGTGTTGCAGAACACACTTGTAGGAGGGCCAGCGAGAAAATAATGGAACAAGCTGTACATATAGTATGATATGCTTTATTCACCAGTGACTCCGTCACTGGTCCAGACACGAGAACCAACCTCACCGCATTCACGCTCTTATATATCCCATGCACCCTGACTTACTCACACACACACACACATTCATCCCTCGCCGTAGCCTTAACGGCGAAGCAACATGTGGCCACCTCTGAGGCCCTGGCGCCCGAAACCTTCGGGTGCGTTCCAGTTGGGCCCAAATCGCCCGCACGGTCACGATATGTAATGGAAATCACAGGTGTTGCGGGCGATTTGGGCCCAACTGGAACGCACCCCTAGTTACGCCGCTATCGCCTAACAAGGGCCCGCCGGTCCGGGGCGCCTGCACAACATCACCCGACCCAGCCAGTCCAATGCTTACACCCTGTATATGTATGAATATTGAGAGAGAAAATAATCCCACACTTATAGAAAACGCGTGGAACGGGTGTTGGAAAATAGTATTCTAAATGTTCGAAATGTTCATCGTGATAAAACGTCTTTGTCGCTACATGGCCAACTAGTAGCCACCATTCAACTGCATCAAAGAGGTCTTAAGTAGGTATAACTTGATTCAAACTCGGAAACCGCGTTTTGTAGCGATTTGACTTAAATCCTAAATTTTGTTAAAGGTTCATTGAAAACTTGAATAACACCTTTATACCACATTACTGCATTCTAATTGTTATCGGTGTGGTTTCGTTAAGCATAAACCTTTACACGGTAAGTAATATATTTATCCAAATCATTCTCACGAACACTAGGTTGCAGAGGAGATTCTCTCGATTTGATTTCTTGTAGAATGTGAAACAATACAAAAACGTGTTTTGATTTTCACCCTGCTAGTATTTGTCTCGCGAAAAATTGAAGCCCTCCGATATGTTTGCCACGAAGAATACTTACAGCAACCTAGCGCATTCGCACTTGTTCATTTTGTTCAAGCAATGATGCCTCGAGTAATTCTTGCTCATTATTCACCGTCGCTAGGTGAGCAGAGCAATTTTGCTGCGTAAAATCACTGGCGAAGTGATAAATTCAGTTTTACTGATCATGGTTCAATTCTTTTACATGGGATGTGGTGGTTTCATTGCCCAGATTTTGTTAGACAATGGCCATGAACTGTTCACGAAAACGTGAGTACTCGTATTCATCCCCTTTATCAGTACATGATATTCGGTGTGACAATTTGTTACTAAATTTTTCAAAATTTGTCTTACATTTTATAATGGAAATCGGTAATAATGATTTCGCAGTTTACTACTGGAAACTCTTACAAATAATACTCAAAACTGTTCGTACTGAAAAATGTGTGAAAAATTGTTTGCGATCTACAGATACTGCGCAACGTGGCTCGCAGCACCTTTGCCAGTGCAAAAGACGTTGTTGTACATTCGACAAAGAAGCATGCAACCTACTGGCTTCAAATTTGGTGGCATTTACACTGGTTCATTACAATTCTTTTCTAAGGTAAACGTTTTACAAGCTACAGTATGTGAGAGACGTGGAAGAACAAGACGTGATCTGTTACTTTCAGCAAGTGAACACATCGATGTCGTATTTCACGGTACTCTACTCTATGCTTTAAAATTTCGATTGGAAGCAAGAGTTGTTACAATAAGTAGACGCTTAACTACAATATATTTACTATAAGTTATTAAACAATTGTATTCATTGTAACTGATTTAGCTATACAGTGCTTACAGTCTTTTACTTTCTTATAATTCTGTGGCAATTTGTAAAAAATCGCGATCATAATCGGAGATTGCTATAACAAGAGACATTAAAAAACGCACAATTTTTTAATTTCATTTTTGCACCTATCCCAACGGTGCCTGATAGATTGCGCAAAATACGTTTTCGACCCTCAACTTTGAGGGCTATTTCCACCCCCTACATGCGGAGAATGGCCAATAAGAAAAATGTGTCGAATATTTTTTACTATTCTACAAAATTGCAACGTTTTAACACACGCAGCGTGTGACATTTAAGTGATGTCCCTTGTTAGCATGTTTCATAAATTTGGACCATGTAACTGTTACATGGTCCAAATTTACAGAATATGTTACTTTATAACATATTCTTTAATTGGATTGTTTACTATTATTTTATGTTGCCATGAAAAATTCTATTTGTAAGTATGTAGAAACACGATTAAAATATCACATCCATCACTCATAAAATTAACTGTATATTCATTTATACATTTTTATTTCAAAATATATCTTTTAGCACATAGAACCTTAATTATTTTGCAGCCTACAATTTGCATTTATCATTGTCCTTATATAACACTTTATATGCAAGATATATAATAATGACATTAAAATTACAATTTAAAGCTTTGACAAACCTCTCCTTTCTTGCTATATACATTCCCTTTCAAATCTTGATAAAAATGTTGATCTTGTGTATTTAATAAAATTTATAAACGGAAATTAAATCTTCCACGTAAAATGAGCTGCCTTCAAAAACCGACATTGGACCCCTTCACAATCCTAATTTGACTCATTTAAAACTAAGTGAAGCTCCCTCGTCCACCACTTTTCAACATCCACAACCCCATTTGGATCATTGGTAGCCCCTACCTTCAACCATTCAAGTTAATTCTCCTCATAAATGGTTCCGAGCTCGCCCCACTCAGTAGTATTGTATGCAGAACAAAATAATACCAAAGAGCGTTTGATTCTTCGCCATTAAAATCGCATAAGATCCAGAGAAACGAGTCGTTCGACGTTCACAGCGACAGTGTAACGGCTGGGCCGCCCACGTGGAAATGGACTCACCGAGAAATCGATCCGCAGCAATAAGTATCGTTCTCGCAACGGAAAAAAGGGAATACGGAAAGCACGACCCGCAAAATTTGAGCGATTCCAGCGAAGCACAAAAATAAAATTTGCCTTTAAAACAACACATTCTGCTCTACCGTGCCGTGGAAACAGAGTTCGGAACAGAGAAACTGGATGATAAAATATGAACAAAGATAATGTCAAGTTTGGTGAAATTCTGGACAGACCGAATGTGCTACGATTTCATTTAAATTTTTTAAAGCTCGTGTCCTCGAGTATCGATTGAAAGTTGCTTTAAAAGTGAAGCATTCAAGAATGATAAACGATAAATCAATTAGAACACAATCGTTTGGTCCAAGGAAGGCAGTCACATTCCACGTTATTCCTCCCAAAAATTTCTTTAATTTGGCTTCACGAAAATCGAATAATTTTCATCGGTTCTATAGTTATATTAACACCCGATAAACTTGTTTAGGTAACGATTCACGACGATAGATAACAGATGAATGAAAAAGAAGATTCTACACACACTTGATTAATATCTGCAAGCAGTATTCTTATGACAATGTTAAGTAAGCTTGCACTAAAATATGATCAGAGCTATAATAATGTTAATTATTGTTTTACACAGCTACACAATTACCATTAGTACTTATAGTGTAATCGAACACATGTAAATATTTCACAAGATCAATTTTAACTAACATACTCAGTCGCAGTTAGACGTTCACTTATAAAACGCACTACAAATGGGAGAGAAGCTAAAACACGTGCGCTCACCATGGAAGTCCGCGCAACAATGCAACGTATTCCCAACAATCGATCGGTTGTCGGCTCCTCTACGCGTGCGTAAAATTCCCCTCGAACGATATTCCCCGTAATATCAATCAATAGTATCATAATCTAGTATGCACAAATTTTTTTACTACTCGACCTCTCGCACCTGCAACCCCTACGCACTGTCTACCTTCAAACCGCAGGTGATATTTCTCCCCTTTTTCCTTTGGCGAAGAAAATTACCTTCGACATTGCAAACATTTCCTCCGACTTTGTATTTCTTGCCAGTTTGAGTGACAATCGTAAAACGAAAATGCAGAAAATATAGAATAATATGAAAACTCGAGGGAAAGCTTGATGGAAATAATGTACCTTCACGCAGTCGCGTCTTGAACGGGGAAAAATGAAGTTCGAGAGCAGTCGTCATTGTAAAATCATTCGCTCGATAGGTGTACCACTGGGTCTGTGGCCTTATCGATGCACAATTCTTCACAAAATTAACGGTGCTATCGCTCTAACAATTATTGTTCTCTACACAGTCGTGCAGGTACACGCCAAGTTTTTGTTGCGGGTTTCCTTTATTCGTTCGGACTGGAATGTTAGCAACTGCTTTCAGGCCGCCTTATTTATTCGCGGCTGGTCCTATTGAATCGAGATATCACCGGTATCATTGTGATCGTTGAATTTGTGACATTGAATTGTGAATCCTTACGTATGTATCCTACTCGTCACTTATTTCTCCTCTGTTTTTGAAACTCAATTGCTAGCATTCCAGTTGCACAACAATTTCTCAGGCACGGTTAAAAGAGTGTTCAATAGCGGAGGATACTTGCAGCTAGCAGTGTTTATCACGCATGAGTTTAGTATGGACCTGTTTGTTAAGATCATGAATGGTATTATACCGCCTGCGGCCGTCATAATAAGGTATATCACATTTGCCTGTCATTTGGACCAGGTATGTTTTTCTAAAATTTCTAACGAAGTGACTATATTGGGATACGTATGTAATATTAAATGAATACTGTTATAATGAAAAAAATCAAATTCATTTGATACTATCAAATTGAAAATAATTAAATGGGGAATTTCGGTGACTCAAAAATTAATTTTTTTTAAACTATGCTGACTTGTAGGGAATCTCAATAGAAGTGTAAGGCAAATTTTATTTTCTGCTACTTGTTTCTTCTTCGGGATACATTTCTCGAAGGTTAATGTGCGCGTTCCTATTTTACTGTATATCTGGAAATCTGTAGCAGATATAAAAAAATTGGTAATATAATAATTGAATGGATGTTTATACTCTATGAAACTGTACAATGAAATCGTTTCATATTTGGTGTTTAAACAAGGAAACCTTCCCCAACATTGATAGAGTCTGGAACAGTATTCAATTTTAACTTAACCAATATTTTTATATTTAAAATGATTTTTCAGAAATGCAGGAAAATAGGAAAGGCCACAATTATCCTTGAGTGGTGTATTTTCACCCGAAAGAACCAAAAAACAGTGGAAAATAAAAATTGCCTGATACTTCTTTTGAGATTCCTTTCAAACCTGCGAAGTTAAAAAAATCGGTATGTTTGAGTAATCAACGTTCCCTCAGCACAGTGTTTTATAAGTTTCCGTTTTTTTAAGCAAGTATAGACCCCTTAATTAATTCAAATAGAATCATCCAGGTAAAGTACATGTTCGAGTGGATCCAAAGCGACCATGATTCATTGGCGAACGAGAAGGAGCTTCGATTGTTAGAAAAGTCTGTTGATCGAGGAACAAACATATGCAAGATCTTCTTATGTGAGTATGGAAATTATTTACTGCATAGCTAACTTTCGTAGAAGTAAACGATGAGTAAACTGTTTCTGGTAGAGAATCTACGAAATTAAGTATTTTACTTAAAATTAGAAGAGTCTTCAAGGAAATGAAATCGCGGATAGGTAAAAAAGACCCGGGGGCTGTAATAGAGGGTTTCACACTCTATCGGTATCATATAACCAGAACGTAATCGGGTTAATCTCCGAAGTACACATGTCAACTATTTGTCAAATATTTTTCCAATGTTCCAGATTTTACTCCAGCTCTATTGACATTTGTCGGATTTCCGTGGCTGCTGGTACTCTTCAACGTAGAGGGATACTTTAATCAGACCCGTTCGCTGCTAATACCCTTCAACGTTGAGTACTTTGTCGATCAAGATCAATACTTTTGCTACATCATGTTTCACATCGACGCTGCCGTAGTTTTGGGTGCTTTCATCATGATTGTCACAGAGTCCATAACCATACATTTCATCATACACGCATGCGGATTACTCGAACTTACCGGGTAATGAATATTAATTACAAATTAGTAGAAACGTTGTGACGGAAAAAAGTGACCAGCAAAGTCCATTAGATTCTGTTACTTTCATTGCAACTTAATCCGTTGAAATATGTACGGTGCACGGCAACAGGTTCTAGAAAATGAAATGGACGATTCTACGTAACAAAATATGACGAAAATGAAGTGTAATATCACTGGTAGCTTCCTTTTTTAGTTATTAATTTTTAAAGATTTGGTGTGGGGCGTCTGGAGCAAGGCAACTCGGCGGTGATGGCTGCGCACTGACAGGGATCGGCGGACTTCAGCCACCACTGGTGGACGGGGAAAAACCTACATGGGCGGTGGCAGAGATGGGCAAAAAATTAATTTAAATAAAAAATTGTGTTCGAATAAAAGACAGAAAATTTTTTCGAAACTCAGCAAATAAAAATTCCCAGAATTATTTATTATTTGAAGCGCCATACATAAATAAAATTGTCAATTGATTGGAATTCATCCGAAGGTCCATAAATAAAATATTCAATCGACGGGAATTCATCCGTAGTTTCGGCCAATTTTCTCACTTCCATTTATATTTGTAGCGGAGAAGCTTAAATAACTCCGAGCCACGCCCAGAGTTATTTAAGCTTCTCCGCTACAAATATAAATGGAAGTGAGAAAATTGGCCGAAACTACGGATGAATTCCCGTCGATTGAAAAATTTATTTATGCGTTTCGGATGAATTCCCGTCGATTGAAAATATCATTTATGGCGCTTCAAATAATAAATAATTCTGGGTGAGTTTTATTTATGACACATACAGATGAAGTCTGTTTTATTTAAAAAGTTATTTATATAATTTTTTATTTAAATAAAGCCCATCTGTGGGCGGTGATAATTGTGCATCAACAGCGCCTGTATCAGTCACGCACACATAACCACCGTTCCTGTAGGTGTTTCCCCCTCCATCAGAGTTAGCTGGAGTTCGCCGATCCTTGCGCACTGCGGACAGAGTTTCCACTGCGCCTCGCGCCACTGACCGCCGAGTTGTCCCCCAGGCGCACCAGTGCCAAATCTTTAACCGGTTAACTATCAATGTATCATATATGATCAAAAAAAATCTGGCCAATTCTGCCAATTCTGTATCATATACGATCAAATGGAATAACGTTGTGATTCACTTAATTTTTCGATGTTGCCAGTTTGGGCACAAATAATAAAAAAAGCCGTTACAGTTAAAGGGCTAAATATTAACAACAGAAAACCGAAGCCCCCACCGCAATTTCATTACTCATCATTTGTCGTATTTTTCCACTTAGAATCATCCACTTCGTTTTCTTCTACTTCTTGCAGAACATCCTATATATGTATGCATATTCACTTGTAGAGAACGCGTGGAACGGGTGTTGGAAAGTAGTGTCCTAAATGTTCTTCTTGGTAAAACGTATTTGTCGATACATGGCCAACTAGTAGCCACCATTAACCTGCATCAACGAGCACTCAAGTGGGTGCAACTTAATTCAAACTCGAAAATCGTGTTTTGGAACGATTTGACTTGAATCCTAAATTTGTTAAAGGTCAATTGAATACTTGAATACCACGATCCTACCACATTACTTCATTCTAATGGCTATCGGGGTGGCTTCGTTAAGCATGAACTTCTACATCGTAAGTAGTATATTTATCCAAATCATTCTCACGAACAGCAGCAGGGCCGCCTTTACCAATGGGCTAAATGGGCTACAGCTCAGGGGCATCCGTAATCCCAGGACGCTTGAAAATCAAATATGTTGAAATCCTTTTTTTTCCGTGTCCACACCGCCACAAACGATACAAGACGTTCACATACGATTCGTTCGCTGAGTTTTGTTCGCGTTTGCCTTGGTGGAGACCCGAGGTTGTGATGTACTGTCTTGCACCGATTGCGAAGAAACTTTGGGGGCTAGGGCGCCAAAATTTTCTAGCCCAGCGCGCTCAAATTTATTAAGATGGCCCTGGGCTGCAGAGGAGATTTTCTCGATTTGATTTCTTGTTGAATATGAAGTAATATAAAAACGAGTTTTGATTTGCGCCCCGCTTGCATTTATCTCTCTGTTTGCCATGGAGGATACTTAAGCCGCGTATTCACCTGTGCATTCGCGCCGAATGCACCGATTTTTTGCTCGCGCGGCGCGCATTCGGCGCGCAAACGACGAGTGCGGATACAATGTATGGACCGAGATCGAGGCGATTGCGAAGCGAGCGTTCGCCGGGCCATTCGCACCGATCCGCTTGCTGGCGGTCCATCAAAGCGTGCATTCGCGTCCGAACGACACCATGATGGAGTGGCCGCCGCAAATTTGTCTCAAGCTCCTTGAGGTATTCGAGAAACACGAATCCTTATGGAATTCCAGACACCCGCGTTATTTCGACACTGTAAAAAAGGACGACGCGTGGTGTACAATTGCCCAAAAAATCGGAACGGAGGCGGAAGATTGCAAGAGGAAAGTGGAGAGTCTAAAAAGCTCATACAGACGGGAAAAGGGGAAAATTAAGAAAAGCACCACAACTGTGGTATGATATTAAAGTAATTGCCAATCTTTCTTCCGGCATAATCGCTTTTCTGTAGGCAGTATCTTGTCTTGCAATTTTATCGCGAATATAATTTATAATATAATAAAAAAATCTTCCGATAACATCCTCGTGAAGTTTTGAAATTGGTTGCTTCCCACTTCAGCATTTAAATCTCGTAGAAACGTTTCGTTGCACCTGCTGGTATATATTTTTCTCGTCCACCAACGTTTCTTCTTTTTATTCTTTTTTTTTTTGCAATGTATACAATACAGACTTTTCTCCTCGTTCATCGGATCGGTGCTTATAGGGACTGTTGTGAATGAACACTGCACGATTCCCGAACGTGCGCCGAATGCGCGCCGAATGCACATTTACTTCTAGCGCATTCGCATTTACTTACATTGTTCAAGCAATGATGCCTCGAGTAACTTTTGTTCATTATTCATCGTCGCTAGGTAGCCAGAGCAATGTTGCTACGGAACATCACTGGCGAACTGATAACTGCACTTTTAATGATCATGGTTCAATTGTGTCACATGGGCTGTGGTAATTATATTGGCCAGGTGGTGTTAGACAAGGGCCATGAACTGTTCACGAAAACGTGAGTACTAGTATTATCCCCCTTAACTCGGTGTGACTATTTGTTGGTATATTCTTAAAAATTTTATCTCAATTTATATTAGAAATCAGTAATATTCAAAAGAGGTAGTTCTTAGAATGTTTAGTAGGTGAAGCTTAAAGTACTAAAAATATTAATAAATATTTAATTAATTAATAATTGACACTATTAGAAACTCTTACAAATAATACTCGTAACTTGCAAGCTATCATACTTGCAATCTATCATACTTGCAATCTATAGATACTTCGCAAGATGGCACGAATCAGCCCTGCCTGTACAAAAGATGATGCTGTACATTCGACAACGAAGCATGCAACCCACGGGACTACTGGTTGGTCGCCTTTACACTGCTTCATTGGAATTCTTTTCCAAGGTAAACGTTTTAGAAGCTACAGTAGATCAGGGAAGATGATGACCAAGGAGCAATCTCTGAATTTCAGCTAATAAACACATCGATGTCGTATTTCACAATGATCTACTCTACGGCTTAACATTTCTATTGGAAGGAGCGATGTCACTTTTAGTTGGCACTTAGATACAAAATATTTATTATGCGTTATTAAACCATTATACTATCAGAAACTGAAGCAGATATTCAACCCTGACTGTCTTCTACTCCCTTATAAATTATATTTATCATTGTCACTATATGTGTATGAAACAAATTTATTTTCGCAAGATCTGCATATAATGTGATTTCAAAATTACGATTTAAAGCTGTGACAAACCTCTACTTTCTTGCTATATACATTCCCGTTCAAATTCTTGATAAAAATGTGGATCTTGTGTATTTAATCAAATTTATCAACGGAATTTGAATCAGGGTCGCTATATCTTACACGCAAAATGGGCTGCCTCCAGAAACCGCATTGCGTGTCCGTCACGATTAACTAGCTTTTCCAGTTCCATTGGTCGCAGCACCTGTGACAGAAGAAATTCGAATTTAAAATAATTATCCCGAACTAAATGCAATTGTCTGTACTACTTTACTCCCTCGAAGGCATTGAAACTCCTCCATAATCCTAATTTGACTCATCTAAAACTAAATGAAGCTCCGTTTTCCACCACCTTTCAACATCCAAAATAATAGCAAAAAGCGTTTGGTTCTTCGCCAAAAATCGCATAAATATCCAGAGAACTGAGTCGGCTGGCCCACGTGGAAATGGATCCACACGGAAATCTATCCGCAGCAACAAGTATTCCATCGCTTCTGCCACGGAAAAAAAGAAACACACAGACCGTATAATTCGATTGATTCTGCCGTGACAGAAAAATAAAATTTTACATTGAAACAACACTTTTGGCACAACTTCGATGTGGAAACTAAGAGTTTGAAACACAGGAAGTGGATAATAAAGTATGAGCACAGATAATGTTATGTTGGGTGAATTTCTGAGCTAAAGGAATGTGTTATGATTCCATTTAAATTTCCGGAAGCTCGGGTCCTCGAGTATCGAGTGGAAATTGCTTGAAAAATAAAGCGTTCAAGAATGAAATATGATAATTTGAAATGACAAATTAATTAGAAAAAATTCGTTTGGCCCAATCAACGGTACAAGCAAATGCCATGTTAATCCTCCCCACTATTTCTTCAATTACGGTTCGCAAAAATCGAATAATTTCATCAGCTCTATCGTTATATGAAAACCATTTAACTTGTTTAAATAACTATTCATTACGATTAATATCTGCAAGCAGTATTCTTATGGCCAAGTTAAGTAAGCTTGCACTAAAATATAATCTGAGCCATAATAATCATAATTATCATTTTACACAGCAACACAGTTACCACAAATACTTATATTGTAATCGAAAACATGTAACTATTTCACAAGATTCATATAGTATAAATTTTAGCTAACATACTCACTCGCAGTTAGACATTCACTTATAAAAACGCACTACAAATGCGGAGAGAAGCTAAAACACGTGCTTTCACCATGGAAGTCGGCGCAACAATGCAACGTGTTCCCAACAATCGACCGGTTCTCGGCTCGTCTACGCGTGCGTAAAATCCCTCTCGAACGATATTCCCCGTAATATCATAATCAATAATGTCATAATCTAGTATGCACGAATTTTCTTACTACTCGGGCCCTCGAACCTGCAACCCTTACGCACTGTCTACCTTCAAATCACAGGTGATATTTCTCCCCTTTTTCCTTCGGCGAAGAAAATTACCTTCGATGTTACAAACTTTGCACCGACATCGAATTTCTTCCCCGATTGAGTGACAATCGTAAAATGAAAATACAGGAAATATCGAATAATATGAAAACTCGAGGGAAAGCTGGATGGAAATAATGTGCCTCCACGCAGTCGTGTCTCGAACGGGGAAAAATGAACTTCGAGAGCGGTCATCATTGTAAAATCATTCGATCGATAGGTGTGTCACTGGGCCTGTGGCCTTATCGACGCACAATTCTTCACAAAATTAACGGTGCTATCGCTCTGACAATTATTGTTCTCTACACAGTCGTGCAGGTAGTCGCCAAGTTTTCGTTGAGGGGTTTCTTTAATTCGTTCGAACTTGGATGCTAGCACCTGCTTTCAGGGCACCTTATTTATTCGTGGCTTGACATATTGAATCGAGATATCTCACTGGTATCATTGAGATCGTTATTTCTTCTCTTTTTACAAAATTCAAATGCTAGCATTCCAGTTGCACCATGATTTATCAGGCACGGTTAAAGGAGTGTTCAATAGCGGAGGATACTTGCAGCTAGCGGTGTTTATCACGCACGAGTTTACTATGGATCTGTTTGTTAAGATCGTGAATGGTATTGTACTGCCTATGGTCCTGGTAGTGAAGTATTTCACTTTTGTGTGGCATAAAGACCAGGTATGCTTTTCTAGAATCTCTAACGAAATGACTGTATTGGGGTACGTAATATTAGAAGAATACTATTATGTGGAAAAAATCAAATTCATTTAATAGGATCTAATTGGATATAATGAAATGGAGAACTTCGGTAACCCGAAAATTCCATTATTTTTTTAAACTTAGCAGACTTGTAGGAAATCCTAATAGAAGTTTGTGGCAATTTTTATTTCCTGCCACGTGTTTATTCTTCAGGCTGGAAACACTTCTCAAATGTTAATGTGCGCTTTCCTATTTTGCAGTAGGTATATGTATCTGGGAATCTATAGCAGATATAAAAAATTGGTAATATAAAAATTTAACGGATGTTTATGCTCTATGAAACTGTGCAATGAAATCGTTTGAAATTCGGAGTTTAAATAAAGAAACGTTCGCAAACATTGATAGAGTATAGAAAAGTATTAAATTATAACTTTAATAATATTTTTATATTTACAATGGTTTTCCAGAAATGCAGGAAAATAGGAAAGCCCACAATTAACCTTGAATGGTGTATTTTCAGCCCGAAAAACCAAAAAACAGCGGAAAATTAAAATTTCCTGATAGTTCTATTGAGATTCCCTACAAACCTGCGAGGTTAAAAAATGGAATGTTTGCGTTATCAAAGTTCCCTTGTAAGTTGCATTTAGCCTGACACAGTGTTTTATAAGTTTCCCTTTTTTACGCAAATAGAGACACCTTAATTAATTTACACAGAATCATCCAGGTAAAGTACATGTTCGAGTGGATCCAAAGCGACCATGATTCATTGGCGAACAAAAAAGAGCTTCGATTGTTAGAAAAGTCTGCTGACCGAGGAACATACATATGCAAGATCTTCGTGTGTGAGTATTGATATTATCTAGTGCCTAGCTAACTATCATATGGGTGAGTATTGAGGGCTATTTTTGGTAGAGAAACTACATATTTAAGTATTTCGCTTAAAGTTGAAAGATTCCTCAAAGAAACGAAAACGCAGGCTGGTCAAAAATGACACGGGCCCGTTTTAGAGGTAACAGTTTCGGACTCTATAGTCTATATCATATAATCAGATTATAATTGAGTAACTGCATTTTAAGTATTTGTGAAATATTTCTCCATTGTTCCAGATTGTGGGATAGTTTGGTTTGTATCTCTCATATTCCCGTACCTGCCATTATTCCTCAGCATAGGGGCGCCCTTTAATCAGTCTCGTTCAGTGCTAATACCACTCACCGTTGAATACTTCGTCGATCGAGATCGATATTTCTACTGGATCATGTTTCACATCGACGCTACAGTAGTCTTGGGTGCTTCCATCCTGATTGTCACAGAGTCCATAACCTTACATTTCAGCACACACGCGTGCGGATTACTCGAACTTACCGGGTAATGAATTTTAATTACTAATTCTTAGAAACGTTGTGACGAAACCAAATGACCTGCAAGTCTAACAGATTCTATTACTTCGATTGTAACTTAATCCGTTGAAATATGTACGGTGCACGGCAACATGATGTAGAAAATGAAATGAACGATTCTATATAACAAAATATGGCGAAAATGAGGAGTAAGGAAATTGCGCTGGTGGCCTTGTTTTTTAGTTATTTATTTTTAAAGATTTCGTTTTAGGCGCCTGGAGCAAGGCAACTCGGCGGTCATGGCTGCGCACAGTTGTCAGAGCTCCCATTGCGCCACGCGCGCCTACAAACCGAATGCCCCACCGCAATTTCGTTACTCTTCATGTTGGTCGTATTTTGCCACTTAGAATCATCCACCACGGTTTCTACTACGTCTTGCAGAACACCCTGTACATATATGTATGCATATTGAGAGGGAAAATGTTCGCACACTTATAGAGAACGCGTGGAATGGGTGTTGGAAAGTAGTATTCTAAATGTTCTTCGTGGTAAAACGTATTTGTCGATACATAGTCAACTAGTAGCCACCGTTCAACTGCATCAAAGAGCTCTTAAGTGGGTACTATAACTTGATTCAAACTCGAAAACCGTGTTTTGGAGTAATTTGACAAACATCTTAAATATGTTAAAGGTTCATTGAATACTTGAATACGTCCTTTTTTCCACATTACGGCCTTATAATTCCTATCGGTGTGGTTGCGTTAAGCATGAACTTTTACATCGTAAGTAATATAATTATTCCAATCATTCTCATGAACACTAGGTTGCAAAGTAGATTCTCTCGATTTGATTTCTTAATAAATGTGAAATAATATAAAAACGAGTTTTAATTTTCGCCCTGCTAACATTTGTTTCTCGAAAAATTGTTTCCCTCGTATATGTTTGCCACGGGGAATACTTACAGCAACCCAGCACTTTCACACATGTTCACATTGTTCTTGCTCATTATTCATCGTCGGTAGGTAACCAGAGCACTGTTGCTGCGGAAAATCACTGGCGAAATGATGAATGCACTTTTCCTGATCATAGTTCAATTCTTTTACATGGGCGGTGCTGGTTATATTGGCCAGGTGGTGTTAGACAGAGGCCATGAACTATTCACGAAAACGTGAGTACTCGTATATATCTCCTTCATCAGTAGATGGTATTTGGTGTGACTATTTGTTAGTAAGTTTTTGAAAATTGTATTTCCTTTTATATTGGAAATCGGTAATAATGATTTCGCTGTTTACTACTAGAAACTCTTATAAATAATACTCAAAACTGTTCATTCTGAAAAATGTAGGAAAAACTGTTTGCTATTTACAGATACTGCGCAAGGTGGCACGCAGCACCATTGCCAGTGCAAAAGATGTTGTTGTACATTCGACAAAGAAGCATGCAACCAACTGGCTTCAAGTTTGGTGGCCTTTTCACTGCTTCATTGCAATTATTTTCTAAGGTAAACGTTTTACAAGCTACAGTAGGTGAGAAAAGTGAAAGAACAAGGCGCGATCTCTTACTTTCAGCAAGTGAACACATCGATGTCGTATTTCACGGTACTCTACTCCACGGCTTAAGATTTCGATTGGAAGGAGGCGTTGTGATTTTTAGTTGGCACTTAGTTAAAAGATATTTACTATGACTTATTAAACGATTAGCTTAATTGTAAATGACTTAGCTATATACAATGCATAGGGGGGAGTTGGGGCACTTTGATGCAGGGGGCACAATGAAACATTAATATTATCTTGATTTCTATAGGGTAACATTTTATAATCTTATATTATCTTTGAAGATCATAGAGTATACTGGTTTTGATCATTTTTTGAACTTCTGACTGTTTCTAGATATCAAGAGAATATTAATGTAAAGTGCCCCAACTGCCCCTACAGACTTTTACTTTCTTATAATTCTGTGGCAATTTGTAAAAAATCGCGATTATAATCGGAGATTGCTCTAACAAGGGACATTGAAAAACTCACAATTATCTAATTTCAAAGTTGCACCTACTCCAACGGTGTTCGATATATTGCGCAAAATACGTTTTCGACCGTCAACTTTGAGGGCTATTTCCATTCTCTACATGCGGAGAATGGGCGATAAGAAAAATGTATCGAATATTTTTTATAATTGTACAAAATTGAAAACTTTTAACAAATCCGGCGCGTGGTATTTAAGTGATGTCCCTTGTTAGCACGTTTCATTAATTTGGACTTTGTAACATGTTCTTTAATTGGATTGTTTACTAATATTTTATGTTGTCATGAAAAATTCTATTAGTAAGGATGTAGAAATACGATTAAAATATTAAACGCATCACTCATAAAATTAACTGTACATGCATTTATATATTTTTATTTCAAAATATATCTTTTAGCACATAGAACTTTAATTATTTTCAGCCTACAATTTGCATTTATCATTGTTCTTATATAACACTTTATATGCAAGATATATAATAATGACATTAAAATTACAATTTAAAGCTTTGACAAACCTCTCCTTTCTTGCTATATACATTCCCTTCCAAATTCTTTATAAAAATGTTGATCTTGTGTATTTAATAAAATTTATAAACGGAAATTAAATCAGAGTCACTATGCATATCTTTCACGCAAAATGCGCTGCCTACAAAAACCGACATTGAACCCCTTTCACAATCCTAATTTGACTCATTTAAAACTAAGTGAAGCTCCCTCTTCCACCACTCTTCAACATCCACAACCCCAATTGGATCCTTGGTAGCCCCCGCCTTCAATTATTCAAGTTAATTCTCCTAATCAATGGTTCCGAGCTCGCCCCCTCTCAGTAGTATTGTATGCAAAGCAAAATAATACTAAATAACTCGCCAAAAATCGCATGAATATCCTGAGAACCGAGTCGTTCGACGTCCACAGCGATAGTGTCGCGGCTGGGCCCACGTGGAAATGGAATCAGGCCCAGATTTAGGGGGGCGCAAGTAGGGCAATTGGCCAGAGCGGCAACTTTTGGGGGCGGCAAAATTGGTAGACAAATACCTATAAAAAATTTTGCTCAGTGTCAAAAAATATATTTTAAAATACTTAATTATGATACAATGCAAAGGGCGGCAAAAATCACTTTTGCCCAAAACGGCAGAAGAGCTAGAGCGGGCCCTGAATAGAATCACAGGGAAATCGATCCGCAGCAACAAGTATCGTTCTCGCAACGGGAAAAAGAGGAATACGGAAAGCACAAGCCGCTAAATTTAAGTGATTCCCGCGAAGCAAAAAAATAAAATTTGCCTTTAAAACGACACATTCTGCCCTCACGTGCCGTGGAAACAGAGGTCGGAACAGAAAAGGTGGATGATAAAATATGAACAAAGATAAAGTGAAATTTGGTGAACTTCTGGACAGACCGAATGTGCTACGATTTCAGTTAAATTTTTTAAAGCTCGTGTCCTCGAGTATCGATTAAAAGCTGCTTTCAAAGTGAAGCATTCAAGAATGATAAACCATAAATCAATTAGAACACAATCGTTTGGTCCAAGGAAGGCAGTCACATTCCACGTTATTCCTCCCAAAAATTTCTTTAATTTGGCTTCACGAAAATCGAATAATTTTCATCGGTTCTATAGTTATATTAACACACGTTAAACTTGTTTAGGTAACGATTCACGACGATAGATAACAGATGAATGAAGAACAAGATTCTACACACACTTGATTAATATCTGCAAGCAACATTCGTATGGCCAAGCTTGCACTAAAATATGGTCTAAACCATAATAATCATAATTATCATTTTACACAGCAATACAATTACCATTAGTACTTATATTGTGATCGAACACATGTAAATATTTCACAAGATGCACATAGTATATATTTTAGCTAACATACTCACTCGCAGTTACACCTTCACTTAAAAAACGCACTGCAAATGCGGAGAGAACCTAAAACACGTGCGTTCACCACGGAAGTCGGCGCAACAATGCAACGTATTCTCAACAATCGATCGGTTCCCGGCTCTTCTACGCGTGCGTAAAATTCCCTTCAGTCAGCATTCTCCATAAAAGACACAATAATCGAGCACTGTCTTGCGTGTGGCGCGAATTTCCGTAATATTCAACCCTTACGCACTGTGCATCTTCAAACAGCAGGTGATATATCTCCCCTTTTTCCGTTGGCGAAAAAAATTACCTTCGCCGCTGTAAACTTTGCCTCCGTCCTCGAATATCTTCCCAGTTTGAGTGACAGTCGTAAAACGAAAATGCAGGAAATATAGAATATATGAAAACTCGGGGGAAAGTTCGATGGAAATAATGTACCTCCACACAGTCGTGTTTCGAACAGGGAAAGATGAACTTCGAGGGCGGCCGGCATTGTAAAATCATTCGATCGATAGGTGTGCCACTGGGTCTGTGGCCTTATCGATGCACAATGCTTGGCAAAATGAACGGTGCTCTCGCTGCAACAAATATTGTTCTCTGCATAGTCGTGCAGGTAGTCGCCAAGTTTTCATTACGGGTTTCTTTTATTCGTACGAGCTGGAATGCCAGCATCTGCTTTCAGACCGCCTCACTTTTTCGTGGCTTGACAGATTGAATCAAGATATCAGTGGTACCTATCATTGTGATCGTTGAATTTGTGACATTGAATTGTGAATCCTTACTTGCTGTATCATACTCGTCACTTAATTCTCCACTTTTTATAAAATTCAATTGCTAGCATTCCAGTTGCACAACGATTTATCCAGCATGGTTAAAGGAGTGTTCAATAGCGCAGGATACTTGCAGCTAGCGGCGTTTATCACGCACGAGTTCAGCATGGATCTGTTTGTTAAGGTCGTGAATGGTATTATACCGCCTACGGTCCTGGTAGTGAAGTATTTCACTTTTGCGTGGCATATGGAAAAGGTATGCTTTGCTAAAAATCTCTAACGAAATCACTGTGTTGGGGTACGTAATATTAGAAAAATACTTATGTGGAAAAAAATTAAATTCATTTTATAAGATCTAATTTCACCTCGGTATACCGAAAATTCCACTTTTTTTAAAACTATGCAGGGTTGTAGGGAATCTCAATAGAAGTTTGTGGCAATTTTTATACTCTGCTACTTGTTTATTCTTCCGGGTGGAAACACTTCTCACAAGTTAATGTGCGCTTTCCTAGTTGGTGTATATTTTGGAATCTATAGCAGATATAAAAATTTAATGGATGTTTATGCTGTATGAAACTGTGCAATGAAATCGTTTAAAATTTGGAGTTTAAACGAGGAAACGTTCCCGAACATTGAAAGAGTATAGAACCCTGAAGAACCAAAAAACAGCGGAAAATAAGAATTGCCTGGTACTTCTATTGAGATTTCCTACAAACCTGCGAAGTTAAAAAAATATCTGAATGTTAGCGTTATCAATGTTTCCTTGTAAGTTACATTTAGCCTGGCACAGTGTTTTATAAGTTTCCATTTATTTACGCAAATAGAGACACCTTAATTAATTTACACAGAATCATCCAGGTAAAGTACATATTCGAGTGGATCCAAACCGACCATGATTCATTGGCGAACAAGATGGAGGTTCGATTATTGGAAAAGTCTGTTGACCGAGGAACAAACATATGCAAAATCTTCTTGTGTGAGTATTGAAATTATTAACTGTATAGCTAACTTTCGTCAAAGTAAAGGTTGAGAGCTATTTCTGGTAGAGAAATTAAGTATTTTACTTAATGTTAGAAGGGAGGCTGTAGTAGAGGTAACAGTTTCAGACTCTATGGGTATCATATAACCAGAACGAAATTGGGTTAATCTCCGAAGTACACTTGTCAACTATTTGTCAAATATTTTTCCGCTGTTCCAGATTTGACTCCAGGTCTATTGATATTTATCGGATTCCCGTTGCTGCCAGTATTGTTCAACGTAGGGGGGTCCTTTAATCAGTCCCGTTCGGTGCTAATACCCTTCCAAGTTGAGTACTTCGTCGATCAAGATCGATACTTCTCCTGCATCATGTTTCACATCGACGCCAGCATAGTCCTGGGTACTTTATTCCTGATTGTCACAGAGTCCATAACCGTACATTTCACCACACACGCGTGCGGATTACTTGAACTTACCGGGTAATGAATTGTAATTACAAATTCTTACTTCCATTGCAATTTAATCCTTTGAAATATGTACGGTGCACGGCAACATGATGTAGAAAATGATATGAACGATTCTACATAACAAAATATCGCGAAAATGAGGAGTAAGGAAATTGCGCTGGTGGCCTCGTTTTTTAGTTATTTATTTTTAAACATTTTGTTTTGAGCGCCTGACGCAAGGCAACTCGCCGGTCATGGTTGCGCACAGTGGACAGAGTTTCCACTGCGCCACGCGCGCCTCAGACGGCCGAGTTGCCATCCTCCAGGCGCACAAGTGCCAAATCTTTAAATATCAATAACTAAAAACCAAAGCCCTTACCGCAATTTCGTTACTCCTCATTTTCGTCGTATCTTGCCACTTAGAATCATCCATCTCGTTTTCCATTACGTCTTGCAAAACACCCTGTATATATATGCATATTCAGAGGGAAAATAATCATACACTTATAGAGATCGCGTGGAACGGGTGTTGGAAAATAGTATTCTGAATGTTGATCGTGGTAAAACGTATTTCTCTATACATGACCAACTAGTAGCCACCATTCAAATGCATCAAAGAGCTCTTAAGTGGGTATAACATGATCCAAACTCGAAAACCGTGTTTTGGAAGCGATTTGACTTAAATCCTATATTTGTTACAGGTTAATTGAATACTTGAATACGACCTTCCTACCACATTACTGCATTCTAATTGTTATCGGTGTGATTTCGTTAAGCATAAACTTTTACATCGTAAGTAATATATTTATCTAAACCATTCTCATGAACACTAGGTTGCGGAGGAGATTCTCTCCATTTGATTTCTTGTTGATTGTGAAATAATAGAAAAATGAGTTTTGATTTTCGCCCTGCTAGCATTTTTCTCCCGAAAAATTGAATCCCTCCGATATGTTTGTCACGGAGAATACTTACAGCAACCTAGCGCATTCGCACTGTTTCATATTGTTCAAGCAATGATGCCTCGAGTAATTCTTCTTCATTATTCATCGTCGCTAGGTGAGCAGAGCAATGTTGCTGCGGAAACTCACTGTCGAAATGATAACTGCACTTTTACTGATTCTGGTTCAATTCTTTTACATGGGCTGTGGTACTTATATTGGCCAGGTTATGTTAGATAAGGGACATGAACTCTTTACGAAAACGTGAGTACTCGTATTCATCCCCTTTATCAGTAGATGATATTCAGTGTGACAATTTATTACTAAATTTTTGAAAATTGCCTTTCTTTTTATATTGGAAATCATTAATAATGATTTCGCTGTTCACTACTAGGAACTCTTACAATTATACTCAACAATGTTCCTACTAAAAAATGCAGGAAAATCTGTTTGCGATCTACAGATACTGCGCAAGGTGGCACGCAGCACCCTTGCCAGTGCAAAAGATGTTGTTCTACATTCGACAAAGAAGCATACAACCTACTGCCTTCATGTTTATTGGCCTTTACACTGGTTCATTGGAATTATTTTTTAAGGTAACAGTTTTACAAGCTACAGCAGGTGAAAGAAGTGAATGAATCTCGTGATCCCTGAAAGAAAGGCATGATCTCTTACTTTCAGCTAGTCAACACATCGATGTCGTATTTCACGCTACTCTACTCTACGGCTTAAAATTTCGATTGGAAGCAAGAGTTGTGACTTTTACTAGACACTTAGCTACAAGATATTTACTATAAGTTATTAAATGATTGGTTTAACTGTAACTGATTTAGCTATACAATGCATACAGACTTTTACTTTTTTATAATTGTAGACTGAAAGTAACTAAGGTTTTCTGTGGCAATTTGTAAAAAATCGCGATTATAATCAGCAATTGCTCTAACAAGGGACATTAAAAAACCCACAGTTTTTTAATTTCAATTTTGCTCCTACCCCAGGGGCGTCCAATATATTGCGCAAAATACGTTTTCGACCCTCAACGTTGAGGGATATTTCCACTCCCTGTGTAGAATGGCGATAAAAAATTTTGTGTCGAATATTTATACTATTCTACAATTTTGCAATGTTTGATCAAGCACATTTCATAAATTTGGACCTTGTAAACACGATTATCCCTTCGTGGTCGCACGGAGTGTATTGCAACCCAAGAGCAATTTCCGATTTGAAATGTCGCACCTTTACGCCTTCCAAAGGCCACCAATTTTTATTAAAAATCGTTTTTTTCCCACAACCATGAAAAATAACTCTCAAAATTACTTTCAACTACAAATTGTATCATATATAAATATTTACATTTTTAGAAAAATACTATTAGACCATGACTATATAAGTATTACGAATATCCAATTATCACTGAAAAACTAAAAGATGCAAAAATACGAAAATGGTAACTCAAAAAATGACGCTGGGATACAGTGAATCCCGTGTGACCAATTTATGATTATAAGGTGTGACCACGAAGGATTAAAATATCATATCAATCACTCAAAGAATGAACTGTATATTCATTTATATATTTTTATTTCAAAATACACGTTTTGGCATATAAATAGAGCCTTAATTACTTTCAGCCTACAATTTGCATTTATCATTGTCAATTTTGCAGCGGTGTAAAACAGAATACCTACCACAGACATTTGATAATGCGCGTCATCTATCAGAAATGCGCAAAGTGGCGCCCCTAAACGGAAAAAAATCCGTGTAATTTTTTTTCATATATAAAATGGAATATCTCGTAAACTATTGAGTTTTTTTACTACTGTATTTTATATATTTTTTTACGCAGAATAATTGGGGGAATCAATTGATATAAAAAAGTTGTATAGTGCTCTTTAAAAAAAGATTATATTTCGTGCCTCGTTCTCAGGATTACTACTGTAGTTTCCTTGGCGTCGTCCAGTTCGTTTGATCGTTTAAATATACCTGCAGCTTTCAAGCGTGCCAATGCACCTTAAAAAAACAATCTCATAGTATGCTAAAGTTTATTGAATAGTGCGAAGCTTTTCTCTACGATTATATTGTAACTTGTTAACTCAAAGTTGCTAAAGTGTCCCAATGGGTCAAGATCTTAGTAGGGAATGTTTCCAAAAGGGGGCACCACTTTTGGTCACTTCCGATAGATGGCGTACAATGTCACATCTCCGGGATAAGAATTCTCTTTTACCCCCCCCCCCCCCCCGACATTTATATCCATAAAAAACTTCAAAAAAGTAAAAAAATTAGGCCAAGTACATGAAAATCCAATAAATCACAAAAAATAGAAAAAATATACAATACAAAAAAAGATGTGAAATCAAAATCGAGCTGCCAGTACATAAAGGTGCTTTCCAACTGCGTTTAAGATGACACCATAGACGAAGTATAAGATAGACCCATCACGCAATGTAATTTTGTGTCACACGCTCGGGGGGCTCGCGAGCCCCCTTACCATCTTCATGTCACACCCAACGTTATCGATTCAGTCTAAAATAAGATTGTAACGCTACACGTGGTAGGAATTAGAATTCAACACAGATAAAACAGAGATCATTTGAAATCCGCAATTTACAAATCGAGCGCCACGGAATTCGGACATTTAGAAAAATTTCGAGCAGCCGCATTGGGCGCTTAATGATTCTGAACATTGATCTAATACTTTTCAATTTTAATGAGAAAAGAAACGGCAGCCTCTATGGATGCCTAACGATTCGCAAGACTAATAGAAAGAAGGAGTGGCCCCTTTGGGAGTCTTATACTTCTCAATTTTAACGAAAAAAGAAACGGCAGTCACTATGGGCGCTCAAGGATGCCTAATTACAAGACGGAAGAACAGCAGCCGCTTTGGGCGCATAATAATTCCGAATTTGAATGTGAAAAAACAGCCTAAACAGAAATACCTACTACTAAAATACAAAAGGGGGATCACTGTTATAAACTTAAGGCAACGATTTTCCACCACGGTAAAAGTATTACCAATGGTCATTACACGAGTATAGTAAGGGGTAAGGGCACCACGTGGGTATCCGTTGATGATTTAAGAGTAGACAAACAAGCTTGGCCACGAAATGCTAAAAATGCATACATATTATTCTTCGAAAGGTATTAATAATTGTGGTTGTGCATACAGTTCAATGTTAAATACGTTCAGCGCCAAAGGCTGCTTTCAGCGCCATAAACTGTTTCGCGCACCATGTACTGTACACAAAGTACTATACATATATAATACATACATACTTTGTAAAGAGAAATGAGATCCCCATAAAAAAATTCGAAAAAGTAAAAAAAATACGCCAAGTACATGGTAAAATCGAGGACGGAAACGAATAAACACAAAAAAATAGAAGAAAATATACAATGTAAAGAAAGATGTCAAATCAGAATGAGCTGCAAGTACATAATAAAGGTGCTTTCCACTTGCGCTTAAGATGACACAACTACATATACGCAACTAAAATGTTGTGTTCATACATTCCATTACTCATATCGCCGACATTTTAATAATGTGAAGATAAAATGTAACATCTAGACATTTGCCTAGATATCCACGGCCTGGAAGTCAAATACTTGACGTGGCCAGGCAAAGTCAAGGTGTCGATGAATAAGAAGTATTTAAAACGTAAAATAATGAAAGTGTACTCATATTTGTCAGAGTTTTAAATTGACAAATTATCTGAAAGCTTATGAGAGGAAAGGTATCGGTATCGATGAATGATCTTGGAATTATTTTAAAACGCAATATAATGAAAATGTACTCATATTGTCTAAGTTTTAAATGGACAAATTATCTGAGAGCCTGCGAGGGGGAAGGTATGGGTATTGATGATCTGAGAATACTTTGCCTGGCTACGCCAAGTATTTGACTTCCAGGCGGCGGACATCTAGGCAAATGTCTAGATGTTACATTTTATCTTCACATTATTAATATGTCGGCGGTATGAGTAATGGAATGTATGAACACAACATTTTAGCTGTGTATATGTAGTTGTGTCATCTTAAGCGCAGGTGGAAAGCACTTTTATTATGTACTTGCAGCTCATTTTGATATCACATTTTTTTTACAATTTATATTTTCTTCTATTTATTTGTGTTTACTCTTTTCCGTCCTCGATTTTATCATGTACTTGGCGTATTTTTTTTTACTTTTTTTAAGTATTTTTATGGGTTGCACTTTACTGCGCAGTAATCGAAGTTACTTTCATGCAGAAAGTAGCAACAACGAGCACGCGTTAATATTGCAAATTTACTATCAATATAAAGTGCCGAATTGCATTTACCTACTTTTTCAGTGCAAATTTCGTTTCAACATCATCAAATTAAACAACAATCGCGGATGAATTTTGATCAATGCCAAAGAATATTGAAAATTTATAAAAATAAAAACTACATGTCTTATTAATCTGAAAATAATATATACAACGAAAACATTTGTCGGGTGGGTAGGTGGTGGTAGTAGAAGGAGGATGGTGCAGCCACTTGGGGCTGCTAGAAAAAATGATCAGTAGCCAGAAGGACAGCTGATCATTGTCCACTCATTAATGCAAGAAAACCGTGAGTGGACCGTTTCTTTCTTTCGCAACGCTAACTTATTACAGACTAAAATCAACTCCCGAGCATAGTCACTAGGACTTTGGACTACTCGCAGCACTAATTTCTCAAACAACTTCAAAATTCCCGGATGGTGCTTCATTACTGAAAATTCTACTATACTCGATACAAATCCCGAACAGCAAACGAAGAAGCTCCCAAGGAGCTACATTACTTTAACAAATATAAAAAGCTACCGAGAACCACCACGTTGGTGGTTTCATTTTTCGCAACACTAATAAAAATTCAGTGCACCTGTGTCTCGCAATACGCAACTCTAACTTTAATTCGCTGCAGCCTTCCTGAAGGCTGTGTGGGGTCCCATGTGCAGCAAAGCCAACTGCTGGGGACTCCTTTTTCCCAGGAACATGTCTTCGGACATGTCCCAGGATAGTTTCGGGGCATTGGGGTCACAACTCTAATTACAAACGCGATCAGTCATCATCGCAACACTAACTCAAAAAAGTATTAAGTATCAAACTAGGACGAGTAATTAAAAAAACGCGATCAGTCGCATCGCAACTCTAGTAAAAAGAATACCGCAGATCAAAAGTAATGCAATGAATCAAACTCTAGTAACTCCAATTCAAAATACAAGAACAATCTCAAAAACAATCGCGACTCTTTTTTCGGAACACTACAAGCAACCACGCTCGACATTCATTCGCAACGCTATGCTGGAACCACACGCGGGGAATATTTGATTCGCAACGCTAATTCAAACCGTAATCACAATTTAGTCGGAACACTAACTGACCCCGTAATGTTTTTCGCAACCCTAATTGAAAACGCGGTGTGCTAAATTTCAGGGGGGGGGGGGGTGTCGATGGGTCAGCCTATAGCCAACCAAACTACTACTACTACTACTACAACTACCGGCGAGCATAATGGCAAAGTAATACCTACGAAGAATGACCCTGCATCCGAGAATACAGGGCCATTCTTGGCCTAGCCCACATGATGTGGCCTTTTTCTGGCCGGGCTATCTGCGTCTCTTTGGCCACTTCTTGCTTCAGGCGATCAGCCCTTCTGAAAGTTAATAGCGTGCCCAGGCCCGTCCTGCCGACCGCGACCAGCGACAATGTGCAATGTCTCACTGGCGTCAAAAGTCGACATAGCGAGGCTAGAACCGAGGGCATACCCCACTCGCGCTAGTCAGGCCGTCGACTTTTCTCACAAAATTCCTGAAAGCAGGTCATCGCGCGGGGGAATATCGTGCGGGGGAACATCAGAGAATACGACGACCTGCCCCGGCCCTACCTACTTATATTTAAGTCATACATTCGTACCAGAAGGTAAGTTACCTATCCTACGCAACACCTATATTTAAAAAATGGCAAAACAGTCTCTCAAACATAATCATCAGTCAATCCACTCCACGATTCTCAAGCATCACCGCCCGGGTGCAAAAGCCTACACTAGAGAGACCGTCCCGCGACGACTCCGTCACCCGAGCTTGGCCACAATCACACTCTAATAAGTACGTAAGTTTTCACTGAAATCGGCTGGCAAAGGCCGTGACCATTGCGTGTATGTATGATTTACATAGCAATTAATTATTTTCAATTTTAAACAATGGATTACTTCATGATGCGCATTGTACGTATTAGGTACATACATCAATCGTTATTACTTTCCCGTTTGATTGTACGAGATTGATTAAGTTTCATATTCCAAGATTATTTACTAGAGTGATCATCGTGTGCAACAAGGAATATGATACAATGGTATCCTTATTACCACGAATAATAATATAATGTTATAGTTTCGTTAACATGGCCTTTGATGAAAATTTTTCACCGACGCAAATTCCACCGCCTAACCACACAAACACACACAGGTGGAAAATGCGACGTGCACGATACACTAACGCAATGCCAGCCGCCAAAATGTAATTATTTAGTAAAGAAAGTCATCGTGCCCTATTGCTTTCACCCACCCAAGTAGCGCCTGGGCACGTGGATGAGTTAAAAGGCAATAGGTACGGAAAGATATCCTGAAAATCCTCAACTAGAAAATATGATTAGTCTGTATAATGTCTAGCTAGTATTCTTTCATTTTATAGTATTAAGGAAAGTGACTCGACTTTCAACTTGTGAATAGTTTAAAGTTTGATAAATAAAAAATGACTCTACTTTATATTGCATCATTAAGAAAAATCACTCTACTCGACATTTAATTAGCAAGAAAAAAGACTCTAAAATAGAATTATTTAAGAAAATTATTCTAAATCATCAAGAATTTACTTTAAGAATTTAAAACGAGCGATTCCATCTTCAAAGTAAATTTCATAAATCAAGAAAGTATGTTCTCATGCTAATTACTTTGAATCTGAAAATTGCCCATCCTCAATTGTCTTCTTGCACATGGAAATGAATTATTCTATTGTGTATGCAAACGAGTGACCTTTATAAGAAAGGAATTACACTTTTATGTCTATTATCATCATTTAGAAATCAAGTTACTTTTGAACACGTAGTATCAGAAAAATAAAAGAAATTCAAGTCATTATAATCGTCGCAATGACGAAATCGGAGGGCATCCGATTTTTCCTCTACATATTAAATAAAAATGATCGTAGCTGTGGAGTTTGAGAGTATCAAACTTTTTCACTGCATAAAAATTAGCATTCAGCCGTATTGATATTCATACCAATACCTTCTGAGCTGCTATGCACCTTTATGTGCATTATTAAATAAATATCTACATCAATGTATGATCAATAAACATTCCCGTTAGGAACCGTTTATCTTAGAAATTTGGATTATAATTTGATTCTATTGAAAAAGCGCGGTGTACAAGAAGACCCTAGCCCTCGTCTAATAAATACATATACAGCCAAAATTTTACAATTCACGGGCATGGTTACCATACCCGCGGTCATTATGCTCGCCAAAGCACGTATACAACCGGTCACTCGTGTCGATTCGGACCAAACGTCCTACGACATGATTGAGTGACCGGAGGAACCATAATGCATGCGCACTCACATTTCGCTGTGCCCCGGTGACGGAGACGCCAACACCCCTGCTACTGATCAGGGGAAGTCATCGAGCTCCTCAGAAGTCAGGCTGCTCAGCTGCGTCCAGACTGGAACGAAGGAACAGAACACGATTACAATTTGTTTCCAAAGTTACGATTGTTTGAATAACTTTGATGAAGAATCGCGAAGCAATTCAAAACTAACGAAATTTTTTATAATTTAGACATTTTAAGAAAAAATTAACAAAATTTTTTTCTTAAAATGTCTAAATGATAAGATGTTTCGTTAGTTTTCAATTGCTTGGTGAGTCTATTCTAAAAATTAATTTTTCTAAATTTTTTTAACTTTTTTCTTTCTAAAATATTGAAGAATGAACTCTACTTAAAAGAAATTTAATAAAATGCATACTTACATCTTTCCAGTAAAATTCAGCGCACAAATCTCCTCTTCAGCTGACGGACTGACTCTAATTTCCGCTAACGAGTTTCGCTTTCAAAAGTAAAAAAAAAAAGAAATAGTATACCACCAACGCGCCCGAAAGATTCTGGTCTCGCGATTCGAAGATGAGAACCGCGACGCTCGTGATAGAATACAAATTGTGTAAAAAACACTGACTCTACCCTCGCGTATCCCGAAATTGTTAACGACGCTCTACTATGAGCAACGGTGCTCTTCAAAACGAAAAACTTCGTACGTCATAAACACTGACTCTATTTGGCCGCATTGCACGCGGTCACAATCTCTGAAAAATAAATAAATAAAAATTCGTTAATTATTCATGTCTTCAATAGCATGTCATTAATCAACTACGCAGTTTCTGTACATAAAGAACAAAACTTGCATCCAAAACCGAAGGTAAATGCAATTATAACAGCTTCATAGAGCTAGATTCTTAAAAATCATTGAAATATCGTTGAATTTTACGTAAACGCGACCGAAATGCAATAGAATTCGATCATTCCAATATTTCGTAAACATCTACCGACGCCATTTTAAAAATTTTAAACAAATCTGATTAAAATTATTCAATTTATCATAATTCAATCTTTTCTCATTTCATCCCGATATTAACCGACTACAAAGTTACCCATCACCCTCACAACCAACAATGGTCTGGCGCGTGGCACGTCAAACACGTCTGAACGTGGCAGGACAAGTTTAGATCTGCACTCCAGACGCGCGTGCCGGGAACGCGCGATCGTCCTTTATCACGTTGGAGACTTTACAAGTGCAGTTTTGGAGCGCACGCCTAGATAGAGTGTACGCTCCAAAACTGTGAGAAAAACTGTCCGTCTAAAGCCGGGTATTGATTCAATAAAATAACAAGAATAATACATTTACCACACGTATTGCCATCTCATTTTCCAAGGAATGAAACCAGACGCCATCCAAGCACCGTTCAAATTAACCAGCAAGTGTCATGGCGTTGCCTGCCCTTGGCTTTCGACTCCCGCCTCAACGCCTGTAACCTAACGATGCAACAAGTTTGAAAGAAAAGCATTAAAACATTCGTAAGGCAATTAAACAACAAATAAACTTGAAATATGCCCGGAAAAGGATGTAATTGAATACCGAGACACGATATGTGTGCACTAAATGTGCAGAAATATCGGTAAGGCAACGAAGGGAATACGCGACGAACATCTAACGGTTTTCTCGCGATATTTAATCAATTTCGGGACGAAACTGTATTAACAGGAGCAGCAACTGAGAATAACTGGAAGTAATTATATGAGGGTAGATAATGTACACGTACCATTTAAATACGCAGCTAACTATCGAAGCGCCTTAACTCAACGACGTCCACGGAACGAATGACCCCCACGCCGCGTCGCTGTACCACGCGAGTCGCGAATATTAGCTTTGGTGGGGGGAGAGCAGACAGGCGGCAGGACTCGCGAGGCAATACACGCGTACGTATTTACAAGGTGTTGGGGTATCGTCACCGAGCCGTGTAAACAGAGGTGACTTCCAACGGTAGCATCGTTGAGTCATAACAAAAGTCGTTTCTACACACACGTTCTGCTTACCGTAAAATAGAAATATTACGCGTGATATATTTTCTTCGTTTATAAAATATCTAGCATCTACATACAGGAGTGTACTTTAATTAAGCTTGTGAAACTTAACACAGATGGCTTAGAAAGTATATATTCGAAAATTACATGTGTGATATACACTTTCTTATTGCAAAACTTTATACAAGTTTCGCGATACATTCGAGAATGTCGCGATACCAATACTGTGTTAGCATTGTTACATAAAATGAATATTTATTCGCTATTAAAACTGTAAACAATAAAAATATACATGTTAGACTAAAGTTCTAAAAGTAATGTTGTAACTATTATAAGACGTTAGTATCGAGATTGTATATACCAAATTTGAAATGAATCGGATAATATTTGTAGAAGTTATGAAACATTTATTGCAAAGATGTACTGCAACAGAGTCACAAAAATATTCGAACCGCATTAATTATATGCAGCATATTTTAGATTAATATTCATTTAGGCTACCTTTGGCTCCAATTACGCTTTTCAGACGTTGTGCACTAGTTTTTCAATTATTTTAGAATGCCGTTCGAACACTTTTGTGACCCTGTTTCAGTACATATTTGCAATAAATGTTTCATAACTTCTACAAATATTATCCGATTCCTTTCAAATTTGGTATTATAATATATAATCTCGATACTTGTGTCCCATCACAAGGGAAAGCCACGATAGGTATATGTGCTACAGATTTTGATGAATCTCATATATGTATTCAACATTCAACAGTTTCCGAAATATTAATAAAAAAAGATATTTGGGCATTAAACAACCGAAGCGATAGTGAAAAAATCCGTAGCACAAATAGGTATCGCTGCTTTCCGTTGTCATCTTTCCGCGCCAACCACTTTTCAGACGCATTAATTATTTCGCGGTAAAATTACTTTAAGTAAGAGCCGCGGTGCTCCGCAAAATATGTAGATGGACGCGAAAAAAGCGGGGACTCTACGATCGTGTTACGCGCGATCAAAAAGGATCTTGCTAGACTGCAAGATTGCTACGAAGGCTGGTTGCACTTGGAACCTTTTCAAATTTTTCGCGGTGACTCTACTCGACTCGAATTATTAATCGGAATTGTAAAAATCGCGAGAAAATGTTGTATCGATTTAATTTTCTGATTTTAAGACAGACACATGCACGTCACCCTATCTACGATTACCTTGTATGATCAGCTCATTGGGTTCTACTCTTTCCAACACATATGCGCGGCGGTTAGTGGCCCGTTTCATATAATTGGCATTCGTTTTAGAAACATTTCTGCGATATTATTGTGAGCAGGTAGTACCAACAATGATTGTCATTGTTAGTCAATATACCAAATTAATGCCTTCTATACACGCCTTATTAAGAGAATCTAATGACTCGAATGTAATTACTGTTGAGAGAGAAGATTTGAAAAATCTCACACGAAAGAGTTCAACTTCAGAAATGTAACTCGTATTCGACACATTGAGCATCCCGTATGATTGTGAAATTAAAGAATGCTCGATTTGCAGTTACATCCATGCACCCCACGACACTCATGCCACTTTCTGCGAGGCTTAGATATAAGAATTAGATTTTACTGTAAATTTCAAGGTCGGCGGTGAACTAATACTCGGGGCAAATAGAATCCAATTACTATTACTTCGCTAAAATGATTAAACAGTGCATTAGAAACTTGCGGGAATGTCAGTAACAGCGTCAATTTGTAAAACTTTTCGGTGTACGATACGTGAAAGGTTTCTGCTACACGCAAAGTACTAACAAAACAATTTGTCATCTTGCAATTTATAGCTTGCACGAGCTTTGAAGAAATATCATTTTTGAGCGCCGTAGTGTCTTGATCCCCGAAATGGATTTTCGGAGAGAAATCCACATGAGTCGTTGACAAATCGAGTCAAAGCGTAGCGTAGCGAAAGCCTATGTCAAACTCATACTTTAAACTAGTCACACGTATAAAAGCACGCAACACACTTTTCAGCATTTCTCACCATTTCAGAGTAGTTGCTGAGTTGGACGCTGTGCATGAGGCCACTAAATTCAGTCCTGAAATTATGGGTCGATAACACAGTTTGGGTGGCGACACGCACATCTATAAGGTGATAGGTCTATCCTATACTTCGTCGATTATGACACAACTACATACACACAGCTATAATCACAGACCAGGTATAGATCTAGCGCCAAGTATTTTGAATAAAGTATTTATTCGTATTAAAATATTTGTTTGTATAAAAAATAAAAATATATCTGCTTAATATTATGTAATGCATTTTTTTCTTTGTATAAATAGCCATTGTTATAATTGGCGCAATTTTTGTGTATCATTAATTTTGTAAAGCTATTAATTAATTCACGACAATGTTTTTAAATGTGATTCTTTTTGATGGGTTAATTAAAATGTCCGCGATATGAGTAATGGAATGTATGAACACAGCATTATAGCTGTGTGTATGTAGTTGTGTTATCTTAAGCGCAGTTGGAAAGCACCTTTATGTACTGGTAACTCATTTTGATTTTACATCTTTTTTTGTATTGTATATTTTTTCTATTTTTTGTGATTTATTGGATTTTCATGTACTTGGACTAATTTTTTTTACTTTTTTCAAGTTTTTTATAGGGATCTCACTTCTTTTTATAAAGATAATTTGCATAGGAAATGACTTCAGATAATTTTTAATATTATTTTTTATAACTTACAAATTATCACGGGACAGAATTAAGGATACATTCTATAAAGTCTATAATTTTAAAAACTAAATTTTTTATTTGATACCTGAAAAAATGGTTATTTCATTTGCTCGTGTAGCAGGGTTACCTTCGCTTTCAGCTGTTGAAATAATTCCCTTCGTCTGCATCGTTAACTGAAATAGGATACATTTACTAATTAATTATAAATTATCACACATGCTCATATGTCAAGATCATTGAATGAATAATTGCCTATGCAAACCCAGCCTGAAAATTTGTACGTACATAGACTGACGTAGATCACACTGCATCATCTTCTGCTTCAATTATCTGTAAATATATAAAGCCACATTTTAGTTATATACAACTTAACGTAGAATTTATTATTTATAGAAATAGAGTGGCCTTTTGCAATAGTGAGTGTAGAGACTACATACTGTGTCCGAAGAAGGTGAGAGCGTATCGCAGAAAGTCTTGTTGCAGGAAATTTAAATGCTAATGGTAATAATTCAGCAAAAATGAACGAGGAGATCCAATATTTTTAACGCATAATTTATTGGTGTTGCAATAAAACTAATTTAGTATGTTTATTGGTGAATTGAAATAATGGGAATCTAAAAAATTAATGAATTAATGAATAGCGTGGCAACTACTATGGATTTTATTAAAGTATTACAAACGTTTTTCACAAAAGATTGAAAAGCATCAAGGGAGATGTGTTTTCAGCGTACTTTCTTCACTAATGTGACTTGCTTTACATTGCAAGTAGTCCACCATAATCTATTTTCTTAATAAATCTTAATGCTATCTCTTTAGACAAATTTTATTGGTTTACCTTATTTGACAAATTTTCAGAAACTTGTGCGAAAGAAGATGCTTTTCGGTCAAACCTTCTCCGGAAAACTTCCAAGTCTGTGACTCTACATAAGAAATCTATTAAATAAATTTGACGACTTACCTTGTTAATTGAGACAATAATTCAGTCTTCTATTTAGTGTAAAAACTCCTGACATTTCAAATTTGGACCACATACATTATTTGACACTTGGAAGGTTAAAATTGGTAGGTTATAAAGTTCAATGGCGTATTTAAAAAATAGGTATGTACTATGTACAATGACGGACGACGATCCCTGCTGAATAATCCCGAGAGTCGACGAACGAAGAACGAAATATGTGTTAATTTCATTTTGGCTGAAGGTGTGCGTGTAACGCGTATATACGTATTATGGTTGACGAAAAATTTCTTGGAGAATCAGAAGAATCAGATCTCAGATCAGAAGAATCAGAAAAACTGAATCGGTTTCCGACTGATCCATCAGACGATATTACGATATCTCTGTCATGCGTGGACCGATTTTATTGAAATTGGTCTTATTCGAAAGCTGATGTGCGGTTTACACAAGAAAAATGCCTTTAAATTTAGAAAATATTGCAGGCGTAATGAGATATTAATGAAATAAATTTCAGGTTAGGTTGGATTAGCCGGGCGACGAGTAAATGATGTATATAAGCGGTAGCGACATATATACAGGATGTCATGTACTTGGCTCCGAGACGCTACCGCGTCTCTAGATTTATATCTTTAGATTTTTCACTGTTCTATTCAAAATGTTTTATTTGCTAAGGTTTAGAACAATGTCTAAAAATGTTAAATAGGTAATTATCTATTACGAAAATGATTGAAAATACAATATACGAAAGTAATCAAGGGTTTGTTCTTAAAATCCAACTGCTAAAATATATAAATTATTCGCAAAGAACCCAAACGTCGTTAAAAAACCTGTGTGTGTATTGAAGATAGCGTCATAGCTGTGCTAACAGTCTGAAGAAAGAATTAATATCTAATTAAATACACACAAAATAATGTGTGTACGTAAATATTACATAAGAACGAAGTCATGGTGGTCTATTTCGATTTACAACCGGAGGTGTTCCGAAACTATATGTAAAATATCAATAATCCATTAAATAAAGAGAATATCCGCTTAATACTATGTCAGATTCATACTCACTCTGACCAATAATACGTATCATCTAATT
Source organism: Andrena dorsata (assembly GCA_929108735.1). Lineage (NCBI taxonomy): Eukaryota > Metazoa > Arthropoda > Insecta > Hymenoptera > Andrenidae > Andrena > Andrena dorsata. Next base: position 73,962,652 of record OV815488.1, on the reverse strand, counting down.
ACATACTTCTATACAGTCGTGCATCACTGGTTGTCTACCGCAGGGCAACCGTTTCCCGCGAGAAAGTCGTGGTTACCTTTCGTGTTGAATGTTTACAGTCCCCCCAGTTGGATTACAACATTCTGCATGTTCATACTCCACCCAGTGAAATGCGTTAATTACGTTTCACTATTAGTAGCCAATATATACGTGCAGATTACTTCGTGTACCTCGCGTTTTCTCTTTAGTCCCCCAATTGGAGCCTCAACAGTTCACTTTCCAAATACCCCTTTGGCCTCAGATATACACTATAACAACAGTTTTCCAGAGTTTTCGATATTAATTAATTCCCCAGTTACAGAGCAATTCGATAGGTCGAATAGTTCGTTCTATCGAAACTCAAGCTGTAGCGTGGGGAATAGAAATATGGAATACGATCCTAAGTTACTGAACAATTTACTGTGTACAATTTAATCCATTATCAGTTCTGATAAGTAAAACCACTTGTATCTATAAATGTACACGACACCAAATTCACCCAAGAAGGTGGGCTGCGTTAAGTGTGGACTCTAAATCGAGTTCCTGACATAAAAACGAAGAGAAGAATAACTTACACGGTGAACAGGTTTTATCGAACTCCCTTATCTATGAAGCATACGTTGCAGAGCTTGTGTATTTGGAGCATAAGCGAGGTATAGGACACACCAAACATTTAATATAAATTATTGTATCGACAGCAGGATTAGAATTGATATTAAATAGAGCGAGATTCCCGGGAACGGGTGGGGATAGCGACGATCAACTAACGAGGCAGAGATCCGGTCATCTAACCTTTGAGGCACCTTTGCTTCATTTCTACGCATACCAACATTATTGCACATCATTTCCACATGATTTCTATGGTATTTCAACAGCTTCCCTTCATGGTCGCTACTATATTGCCACCTTACACCCACACAGTGGCGAATTTAAGGAAAAAAGCCGAGGTGGCAAAGTTCTGGCACACTGTATACATAATAGAATTACAAATAAATTTACCCGCATGGGGTATGAAAATTATGGGAAATAAAAAAGAATATACTGTTTGGATAACATCAGAATTTTTTTTAGAAAATGGGGCCCTGAGGTGGGGGCCCTTTGGGGCCCAGGCGGAAACCGTTCATTGGTCGCCCCTTAAATCCGCCACTGCACCTACACCGTTTTTACTCTACACTTCAAAATTCGGGGCCTACATTTCACCCTCTGTACCTCTACAATTTTCATTACACAGAAGATTTTGAGGTATGAATTGTACCCTGTGATGTGGGTCAGGTTGCACTTTTACTGACTCTACCGACTTCTGTAATTAAGTGGAATCTAGTCCCCAGACTATATTCAGTGTCGCTGAGGGTACACTGCGGGACAAAACCACGCAAGTTTCACGGAGACAAGATTTTTCAGTCCTCGTGACGCGAACCCTCGCAATGTAATTGGTCTACCTTATCTACCATACGCGTAGCCTATGGTGAAAGTCAGCGGATGACTCCTCGGATCGTAATCGTAGGAAGAGTGGTACAAGACGCATTCCTCGAGTTGGGACGTTTCGAATACCATTGGGACGTATTATTGATTATCTCTCCCTGCCCCTCTCTCGCCTTCGATGAGCCCCCCCTTCTTCTGCATTTTCGAAGCCCCCTCCTCAGCATCAAGCGACCAGCTAGTGGACAAAGTTGGTTTAAAGCGGTGCCCGCTTTATCAGCCTACCAGAAGAACCATGCGCTGCTACTTGTTCACTTCGAGCTGCTCCCTCGCGGCCTTAGCCCTAGTTGCACTCTTCGGCAACTGCGCCCTGGTAAGGTTACTAAACAATTATACAAATTCACTTAAGACAATTCGTGTTTAAATTATGATAATTCGTGTTTTAGAGATGTGATTTGAAAATTATCAAAAGTGTTTTGCATTTGAAGTATAATTTTTTGGAAATTTGGCACCGTTTACTTTTTTTAATGGTAACTCACTGGGGGCTTATATATTTTGGGATTCTGTTTTAGATTCTTTGAATAAGAGAGTATAATTTCTGGTAAGAGAATTTAGTACAATATTCAACAGGTTCTTAGTTATGCACACTGCTGAACAGAGGTTCTCAAAAAGAAACGGGATCCGGTTTTTCGAGCATTTTTTCGTCTCGCACTTCGTGTAATGTTTTAAACCTGTTTAAACAGAGGTGCGCAGAGCGTTCCTGCTCTTTCCTTTCAAGGGTACTACCAAGTTGCATTGAAAAATCCATGAATTTTAATAACCCTCAGTATTAATCGATAATCGTAGAAAGGAAGAGGAAGATGCAACGCTGTAAAACGTAGTCAGGCACTATTGTAAAATTAGCAGACGATCGTGACACGTTCTCTCGTTAATTGCGCAGGTAGCTGGCGATGGAGGATCGAAGCAAGTGGTCGACGTAGGAGTTTACTACGAATCATTATGCGGCGACAGTATAAGATGGATCGAGGAGAAACTCGCTCCATCGTACGAGATTCTAAAGGATCACATTAATCTTACCTTCGTTCCCTATGGAAAAGCCTCGGTGAGTGTTTTTTAAATTTCAATAGAATAAGACATCTCCCCTCTTGACTCTTTCTAAGCGAAATTTTCTATTGTTTCTCAGTAGGTATGTATTTGACATAGAAAATATAACACGGTATATTAAGACTTGTATTCAGGCGAGAGGTAAAGTTTCAATCAACGAGGACTCTATTGCAGTGAGAAAGTTAATGACTCACGAAATTCCAGCGACTGATAAAAAACTCTTGCCTATTAGCATATGCGATCACTGACGCGATTAACGCGTGTACTGCCGAAATCTACTTCGGTAAATTTAATAATTGGTACCGCGGATTTATCGGTAACCTTAGTCGATTCTCGGAGTTTTGCGTGTGTATTCTCTATCGCGATAAAAGGCGTCTCTCGCGGAACAAGGTGGCCTTGCGGCTTGCGTTCCTGTTATTACGCCTGGGCAGAGATGTAACGGGAAGATAATCGCAATCATTTTGGGAATGACGAACATTAAACTCTGAGTCGCCGAGAATGAAAACACGTAACGATATTGTTTATGAAGAGTTGGATAAATCTTATCGGTTGTTCGTTAATCGCAGACAGGGAATTAGTGGAGCATAGAGAAATTTACTGTTGGGGTCGACCGTATTCAGGGAACAAAGTTGAATCGGATTTGAAGCAATTCTACAATAATATCACGTGCCGCACTGTTTGGCGAGATTACCATGATCAGAATTGAAAGTGAAAGAAGTTTGAAATAATTTAGTAATAGAGCGTATTGGCCCTTATTATTATTATGTTGCAAAGTAATACTAGTAGTAATAATAATAATAGCAAAATACTAGTAGCAGTAATAATAACAGTGGAATACTAGTGGTAATGATAATAATAGTAGAATATTACTAGTAGTGCTAATAATAATATTAGATTACTACTAGTGGTAATAATAATAACAACACTCGTAGTCCTAATTCTAGTAATAATAGCAGTAATACTATTATTATTATTACTGCCACTACTGTCCCACGGGAAAAGTACCCTTTACTTAATAATAAAATATCATAAAGATTCCAAAACTCCGGAGAAATAAATACGGCAATATAAACGCCCATTCCCAGCCGACCTCCAAGGCTCATGCAACGAAAACCAAAATTCCATCCGATGCATTTATCTTACATTACAATATTGCCTCGGTATGCGTAGCAAACACAGGATCCTGGAACCGGTCAGTGGCAGTTCTCCTGTCAACATGGGCTCTCAGAGTGCGAGGGGAACATGGCCCAGGCCTGCGCCATCAACGCGATCCAATACGGGGAGCCGACCGAAAGGGTTCAGCAGCTCACCGCCGCGCTGGTTACGTGTGCAATGACCTCGAGGTACCCCCCGTCGGCCGTTCCACAGGTAGGCACATCCGTCCTTCTTCTGCCGACTAGAAGCCACCGATACTATACTATAACTCCGCTTGCCGCGCTATTTTCCACTAACCGGGGAAAAATATTACTTGCGCAATTCCATGTTAGATCGACAGGCATGCACGATCGAGCAGCAAGCACTTGATTGCTGGTTTCTTAGCACAGAGATTACGGGGGACGCGACAGGCTGCGGGGGACCTAAGTTAATTACGGGGGAGGGGTATTCATTTACCATTGAGAAAGTGTGGTTTATTTTGATAAAGCAAGTGTCACAGCGTTTGCTTTGCACTTTGCGGAGAATCTTATCTATCACTAGTTGTTCTTAATGGGAGGATCTTGGAGGGAGTACTTTAATTACTTAATTATCAATGAAATTCCGTAACACTAGTTTAAATGAAAAATAGTTCTCTTTGTATAACAGTAAGAAGTACTGTGATTACCTGCACTCGTAGTATATTTTCTAAGTTAGACTGTAGGAATCCAATGTTAACGAACATTTCAGTGCGCTAAGAAAGTCGGACTGAGCGAGGATTTGCAGAAGAGCATCAACGATTGCATCGCTGGCCCACTGTCAAAGGACCTGCTCGCTGCTAATGGCGACAGAACGGCGGCCTTGAACCCTACCCTCACTTTCGTGCCGACGATAACGATCAACGGAGTGAGTACTCAACGCTGCTTGCGCGCCGATTTAACGGCCATCGACCGAATGTCTAATCGCCCCATTTTTTCTCCCTCGACCCCGTCTCTAGGTGAATTCTAAGGAGTACCAAAGCAAGGCGCTGCACAATTTCCTTAAACTAATTTGCGAGCAACTGCCAGAGGGAGCGAAGCCGTCGCAGTGTACCAGCGCTTGAAAATAAACGGTTGCTTAACCCTTTCGCCGCTGAAAGCTCTCCTATAGTGGGTCATTGCTTTTTATACAAAGCCTGCTATAGTCTGACACAAATGCAATCACCTGAGTAGGTCACTATGGTGGCCAATTAACAGGTTCTATAGGAGAAGCTTTTGTAAGAAGCGTTTGAACTGTACACTGTTTTGGCATACCTTTGAATACTTTGCTTGTTAGAAGAAAGATTGTCAGTAGTTAAACGGATTGAAGAGAGGAGACGTAAGATATGTTTCTTACGGCTTCTTTCCGAACACGTGCACCACTGTTCAACAAACTCACACGGCGGAATTACTTACCTTCGACGATATAGCAAGTTCCCAGCGCCACCAATCACTCCACCATAAAGACTGAAGCGACAGCCACCGTTCCATCGAATCTCATGCGGTAACAAAGGTGTTAAAGAAAGAAGAACCGAGTAGCCTGGCATGTAACAATGCTCCTCGCATAAAATATATACAAGTGCCTATGTACAAAAATATATATGATTCCATTGGGTGTAACATTCGTTATATAAAATCGAGTACAAAAATGGGGAACAATGTCTTTGGGAATACGGCGGGAGGGGCCCCTCCGCGAAGCAGCCATTACTTTTCGCGAACATCCTCCTATCCGTCGATGAACACAGCGTCGTCCAAGCTGCTCAGCTCGAGGAACTGCTGCTCTATGTCGGAGCCGAGCTCGTGGAAGTCGTGCACGTCGTCCTCGCCGCAGTATCCTGTAACAGAAACGTCGTCCTGCAGGTATACCGCCCGTCCACGTTCGGCAAGAAGCGAATCGGATCGTATTTTTATTCGAACGGGAGTCGCGGCTCGATGGCTGGAATTTAAAAGGGCACGCGTGTGTCGCACGTGTCAGCCGCCGTCGTCTGTTTTGGCGCGTGCGTACGTGCGTGTGCCCCCGGCCAAAAAAGCCAGGAATATTATTTTAAGACTCGGTGTGGGGTAAAGGCATAAAGCGGCGAACCTCCTCTGAGATTAAGCATGGAGGACCGAGAGTAGCGTACACTGTCATCGGCGTCGTTACCACGCGGCCATTCACCGACACAGAGGCACGGCCAAGCACGCGCGACCGCCTGACAATAACGTACTTATTCCTGCACGGGGAACAACTCTGGTTGACTTTTTTAAATGGATGAATCGAGGCGGAGCGGACCGCGCTGTATCCCACTTTGGTGGGGGATCGAGACGCTTTGGACATTAGAATGTAAAGTTTGGAAATGTAACTAGCTTGAAAGATATAAGAATATTCACAGTATTAGAAGTGGTTGGATATTGATTAAGTTAAACTTGATTAACCCTCGAATTTCAAGGGTTATATATACACACACCACCGTGCAAGCTTTTATAACAGATTTTCATCTCGCGATAACCCAAAAACCTAATTTCGAAGAAGTGATACTGGTAAACAGTAGCGCGTGTAGTTTAATATCCTACGGGTCAAAATGGACCCCGTATCTGCCAGACGAAGGTTAAGCTTCTCAAGACTCTACTAATTTTCTCAAGTAACTTGAATAAAAGTAATGTTCAATCCCAATACTCTAAGGAATCTCTAGGTGAACATCCAGCATAAAATAACACCGAAGGTTCTCAACCAGACTCCCCTACATCCTCAAAGCTATCATGCAGCCGCGATGAATTTTAAACCGTATATAGTGATTTCCTTACCTGTACCGTCCACGTGCGAGTTGCTGACGTCATCGACGAGGAAACGCTTCACAGATTCAAAGGGGATGTACTCTTGATTGCTGTCAAGGCTCATGGAAATCCTATCGACCTGACACAGATTCGCCTGGAACAGGTCCGCGTCCTCGTCCCCGTAAGACTCAGAAGTCTTATATGACCGATAATTCGATTCGCCGGCGTATGCCATCGCCGTCGTTTGCGGCTGCTGTTGCTGTGGCTGCCTGACAGTCGTGGCAATCAGATCGTGCCGCGACGCACTGGTCGAGTTGCTGGGAATGCTTGCAGAGATCTTGGTGTCCGTCGTCAGCGATAGGTTGGACAACGGCGTCGTTGGCTCGGAGTGGTTCTTCACGTGCTTCCTGAGACTCGACGGGTCCGTGTATCGTTTTCCACAACCGGTCACCTGACAGGCGTATGGTTTCTGGAAATTTAAAAACGAGTTGGAATGATAAGACACGTTTAAAATTACTGGAACACAGAGGTTAGGTTCGCGGGGAGGGGGGATGGAATTTTTTAATTAGTTATTTTGCGAGGATAAGATTTTAAGAGGAACTGGAAGGTGCTGTTTTCCATGACGAAACAGTATAGTGTATTTGCAGTGATAGTTTGTTACGCAAAACAGTGTGACAGAATTGAGAACCGTCTGAATTTGCAATATTCGTTATCAGTCACGCGTTACTGCCTCGCGCGTGGAGGAATAATGAAAACAAAATGATAATTTTTTAGGGAATGACGATGTTTGTAAAGTGCATTCGCGATTGTTTAATTTTTGTGAATTGAATGGGGAATGAGAACAGGTAGAGTAAGAGTCTCTTAAACGCCACGTACTTGGTATTGAGTAGGCAATCTTGAGGAATAACATGGGGATCCGAGATAAAGACGGAAACGTACCGTGTCGTAGTGAGTTCTTTGGTGTTTCGCGCGATCGCTGCTGTTGCTGAACGCTTTGGAGCAACCGCGATGCTGACAAGCGTAAGGCCTCTCCCCTGTGTGAGATCTTTGATGGATCTTTAAATTTTCTAGCCTCGAGAACGCCTTCTTGCAGCCGGTGAACTGTAAAAATGAAAAATGAATATTTAGCTGTGTGGTTATACACGCGACACAATTATTTCGGAGAACTTTGGCGCAACTGTTGATTATACAAAATCCCTGAATAAAAACAACTTTTCCTAGCTGAAGATATCATCGCAAATTTAAAAAAATATAATACACTCAAACACTATATCCTGCTTCTAAAAAATAGCACAAGGTATCCTAAAACCAACAGTGTTGCATCAACTTCAAAGCATCCTCCTGAGGAGTGGCACTAATTTCAGGTGGTGGAGTGGATCACCCAACTCAAAAAGAAATCGCATACACACCGGACACTTATTCGGTTTCTCCCCGCTGTGGACTCTCATGTGTATCAGCAGCTTGTATCTAGCGTTGAAGGGTCTAGCCCGTGGACATCCCTGCCAGAGGCAAGCGAACTCATCCTGGCCAGTCCCGGTACCCGTCACAGCCTCGCCGTCCTTTTCCTTATCCTTGTCTCTGTCCCTCTGCACCCGCCTGCCGTGTCCATGCGCGTTCGACGAGGAGGATTCGACGTGTCGTCTCTCTATATGCCGAACCAGGCCCTCCTGTTCGGCGAACGCGCAGCCACAGTCCACCCAACGGCACTGGTAGGTGGACGTCAAGATCTCGTCGGTCGTCGAACAGTCTGCGGAGAAGCGAACGTGTCATCGTGAGCCTGAGGTGCTCGTACGCGCGTAAACAGCGCGGGATGGGGAAGCTTGTTAGGGGAAAGTGTCTACGAGTGGTGCTCGAAAACGCCACTTGAGGGAGGTTTGCGGTCTTCCCTAATTTCGTCCCGGTGTTTATTTGCCTCCCTTTTTTAAACAATCTCGCCCCTTTTTTTAGGCTTTAGGCGCAGATCGGTGGGCGGAGGGACCACGAGGAGTGTTCTCTCGAATGGAATCGGGCTTAACTTGTAGGACTCAATGAGTATTAACTACCTCTGATACATTATCCGATTCGATTGGAGCAGAGACTTTATTTGCTACATACTTTCTACGCTCCTAATTGGTAGTGCCTTGAAACTCACCGTAAGATTTGTCCCGTTTCTCCGTGCCTGACTTGGACACAGGAACCCGTCGGTCGGTCAGCAACAAGCCCTCGTTCCTGGGAAGGACGACCTGGTTCGCAAAGCCGTCCCCTTCGTTCGCAAAGCTCATCGCTGAGATGGTGGATTGCTGGCCAGAGACCAGGTGTCCAACCGCGTAGCAGGACCCGCTCAAGTTGGTGAACGGGTCCTGGAGTTCCTCCAAGTACGTAGACGAGGGTGATGACGGGGAATCCACGTTGCCCAGCAGCGACGTGGGGTCGCCCCTGATCAGGCTTAGGTCGAACTCGTCTGTGGCGGTCTGCATGGGGCCGGTGAACCCTTGGTCCTCTGTCTGGGAGTGCAGAATGAGGGGCAAGGACACCGTCCCGTCGTCGTGGTAATCCTGGTAGTCCTGGTAGGTCTGGTACTCGGGGTAAACCGTGTTGCAGAAGCTGCGGGAGAAGGAGAACGCGGAACCGACGGAAGGTAGCCTCGCGTTGGGGCAGTCTTGCGCGTTGTTCCACGTCGGAGTGGTCGCCTCGCTTCCGGTGCTACCTGGCGACCTGCCCATGGTGGAGTACTGTTGGCAGGGGTACTGGAAGGCTGCGGTGAGCTGCTCCCAATCGGTGTACTCCCGAGGGCTGGCGTTATTTGGCAGAATGGGGGACGACACACCGGTGTCCGCGTGGGAGGTCGCCCAGCAGGCCTGCTGGGGGTTGGTGTTCATCGTCGTGATGGTTCCTAGGTGCAGGGAGCCGAAGTCCTCCTGCTTGATGCTCCTGGGGATCCGTTGCACGTCCTCCTCGTTCCTGTCCGCGTGGTAGTCCTCGAGGTGCATGCTGAAGGCTTGCGGCTGTAGTTTGAAGAGAACTGTGAGACGCGGCTGATGGAACAATGGGGAAGATAGGACGCTGAATGATTCACAAAGCCAGGGTAACTGGACGGAAGCTCCAGGAATGTTTAATAAAAGCTTCCCAATTTAAAGAAAATAAAACGATCAAAGAACCTCCGAATGGGGCACCAGGAGAATGAAGAACCCCAACTACCACCCAGAAATTTACAAAGCACCGCGGATCATTGAGCGAATTCGAACAGCACCAAGAACCATTTCGCAATATTCGTTATCCAGATCGAATTACTGCTTCCACTTGCCACTTACAAGATCAGCGCGTCGTAGATGCGACTTTCCAAACCGCACGTCGCCTATCACTCGCTCCTTGGAGGGTACAGGGCAGCGTGGCACGCGCGCTCGCGCGATCTTAATCACAGATAGCCGATGAGAGAGCAAGCCGGGTGACCGACTGTGCGCGGTGCTCGCGATGTAACTGACCCCGAGATAAGGAGGTACAGCCCTGGCCCAGCGCACCCGTTCCCGCGTCTCCACGAAGACTATCAGCCAGGACAAGACATCGCTGTCGTTTTTCCAAGCAGACAACGGGACAGCCAGCGGCGAGGATCCCCTCCACCCTTGCCGAGGAGCAAAGGGAAGAAGCCTTCGAGAAGGGTACGCGCCGCCCACTCGCGTGGCCGCTCGGTTTCCCCCCTCGAGGAAGAGGAGACGACGCGCACCGAGGCGCTCGTGCATCATCCGATGCACTTGCCCCTGCACCCGACGTTCCTTCAGTCCTTCGGTTGCCGCATATCGGGGTGGCAAGGGGCACACACATCTGCGCGCACGTCTGTCGTCTCCCTTTTTCGTGCCTCTCCATTCCAATTCGTAGCCGTCGTTTTCTTTCCCCCGTTTTTTTTCCCCACTGCTCCGTGCATAGATTCCTGGAACGATTATGTTGGATTGTTTCAGAGGACAACGTCGCCGGGCCCCGTCCAAGGGGATTGCATCATTTGTTGATATCCCCGTTTTTGTTGCTTCGCGCATTCCTTTGGCGACGGTGTCGAAGGGAGGGTCAGGTGGCGGTGTATCGGTAATCGTGACCGCCTTAGCTGGGCCTGCTGTTATTTGGGGTAGGTGCAACGATGTTGGAGGTTATGGCTGAGAGCAATCGAGTTGCAATTGGGGAATTTGGTGATGATTTAGTGGGTGGGGATCGGCAACCCTTTGAGATCTCGCTGGAATATTCCTCAGTCGTTGCGCAGCGAGTGCAGCCGAGGCAGAAAGAGGGAGAATGGGGAGGGGGTGCTTAGGCCGATCTCTCGTCGGTCGAACCCCGAGAATCGGGTGCGGGGGCAAAAAACGTAAAACCAGCTGCCGCACACGCGTCACTTATTAACAACAGCTTCTTCGCGCGCACACATGAGGGCAAAGTCGTTCACTCCTTCCTCCTATTACAGCTTACTATTATTTCACCCGACCTCCCCGTTCTCCTCTTCACTCGCACGCCTTTCAAGCTTTCGCGCGACCACGCTTGATATCTGCCGCGTTTATTGGGCAACCGTGGCTCGTTTCCAAGACGCCTCGCTGGAACAGCGGTCTTTGACTCGTAACTCCGGACAGTCGCGGAATCATAAGCGAGAACAAGCAGAGTTTGATACAGCAATTGAAATTGTACGCCAAAACTATCAATTTCTACCGTTGCAAAGGCCCAAAGGCTTTCACACCGGAGCGTCAACTGTTGCAGCGAGGAATGAGAAACGTTCCGGTGGAGTGCTCGGATGAATGAATGATATAAATTCTCCTTCCATTCATCACCGGGCCAATTGAAAACGCATTGTTATGATTCCAGAACGATCCTCGCGACAGCGTTATCTTATACAAGCTGTTGTGCTCCCAGTTTCTTCTACCGAGCGGGGTACGCGCACACAGCCACTCCTCCGTGCATCCTCCTACTCACCCCCTTGTATATACACGCGCGCCTCTGCATCTTGACTCCTGGCACGCACGCACACACACAGATACACGCGCATGCGGTCGCAGTTGCATCTTATGGTCGGGTTATACGTCATATTACCGGGTAGATAAGTGATAGAGTGGCACATGTGGCCTGCCAGCCCTCTATGCTTACATTACACATACTATGCTCGCCCTCGGGCACGCTTTTTTGCTAGGGCACCTGTCAACTCCGTACCATAGTCACCGCATGTGTACGACTGCCATTAAAATAAATATACTGGAAAAAGGATTTCGATCGTGCACCCCATACGGATGCAATAACAGAAAGCGAACGACGGGGGGGAGGGGGGAAGATATAGGTAATCTCGACGAACGTTTGATAAGTGCACTATTAAAAAAACGCCTCCCATCATTTGTAAATGAAAGTGAGTTCTAATAGAAGTTTGTATTACGAATTATCTACAATGCAGAGCAATGTTTGGATAAGATTTTCTCTCTACAATTTGCATCGGTATAATGATTTTTGTGGCCGTAGGTAACGCGTATGTGTCAAGTAGAAATGATGGAGTACGTTCGAGGAGAGTATATTTAGGACGATGGAGCGATTAATTTGTGTGTTGTAGCGGTGGGTAGAGGGTATTGGAAATAGTGCGGGACGCATCACGCACGTACGTGTCGGCGGTTCAGCATTCGGTCAAGCGACGTAAAAATAGAAAGACGTGCGCTCTGCATGTGACTTCGTATAATTAGGTACCGAACCCGAGCCGTCGCGTTGTATGTCCCATACGTTAGGAAGCTAAAGCGTTAGAGAGCCTAACACGGGACCAGCGATTCTTTTTTCCGCTTTCAACCCGTCAGCGGGCTGGCGGTTATGAAATATTATAGAATTCTTCCTGGAACGCGGCAACCAACGTATGCGCACTGTTTATTCCTGCTTCAAGCTCGATTTAACAAAAATATTTGGGCCTCTCGAGCCGTACAGTGGTATATACAAGTATTAAAAACGTATGAAAACACGAAGCGACGATTTTTGTGCGTCTTCTCTTTTTACATAGTGTCGGGATCAGCCGTACGTAGCGCTTAAATCGAAGTTATACGTATCGTGTCTGATCGTGAACGTGTGAGACAGTAACGATGAAGTTACGTTCATGTTGGGATGATCCTCTTTCTCGACGATTGGGAAATGCTGTATGCGCCCGCTGCTCCAAGCGATGGTTAAGCAAACAACGGGGGAGGAACTGCTGCAGTTTTGGTAGAAATTCATGCAATTAGGGACTTCTCCGGGGAAGCCCTTGATAAGGCAACCTGGTTTCATCTCGACTACGCGCGACATGTTCCCCACTTTTGGCTTCACCAACGCGACCCAAGGGCTGTCCTAAATAAATCAAGAAATATATCGTTAGCGTCCTTGATTCAGGAGGTTAGACACCACTAAAGAAACCGTACCTGGAAGAGTATAGCGAGGTATTTTCCCGTGGGATCCCATTCCATTGCGACTACTCTCCCACCGACGCTAACGTAATCATCGTCCGATGAGAAGTTCACTTTCGTCAGATCTATGAGTGGCAAGGCCATTTTTGCATCGTCGAGGGAGGCTTTCTTCACGTCGAAAATATTTTCTCGCAAGGGCAGGGAGAAGATTGTCGCGGGATCCTCGGTCGACGTGAACAGCAGAGTCAAGTTGGGTCCGAAGCAGGCAGCGGCCACTCGCCCGCTAGGAACTGTCCATTTGTCTGCACGCCACAATGTTGCCACACCGGTGTTCCAAACTCTGTGCATAAAGTTCCACGTAAAAATCGAAACATACATTTGACTAAGACTATAGTATCGTACCTGAATACATTCCTACATGTCGCAGCGAAGAGTTGAGAACCACAGGACGACCAGCGTGTAAAGCTCAAGCCACCTCCGCCAACTCGCCTCAGTGGAACACCTTCCTTTTTACACGTATCCCAAATGATCATATTTGCGTCAGCTGGGGAACAAGACACCAGCAGATCACCCTGTGGATGCCACGTAACGCTTGTAACTGGTGCATGATTCCTCTGCTTTAGTAACACTGCGTGGCTAAGAGAGTTACTGGCTGCGCCTAGTTCTATCGTCCAGACTAAGACGCCTATGTGACAGGCCACCGCCAATTCCTTGCCAGCGAGAGGCCTCCAGCTTACGCAGGAGACTGATTTCTGAGCGCTGTGCCTTAATATCGGCACCGATGGTATTCCTTGGGAAAAGATACGTATACGATCGTCCCTTGTGACTACAGCTAGCCGTGCGCAATGGGGATGCCAGGAAAGACACCTGATCTAAAAAGTGACGTTACTAACTAGCCATAAATTGGTTAGAAACTATCCAGCGGGTCATAATGATTTCTTACGAGAGACATATCCCAATCCCTCGACTGAACAACATCTGCGACTGACCCCGACCCGACGGCAGGCAAGATTTCTCTTTGATATATCCCTTTATCCATTAAATCTACCACCCGCTTAAGTCTGAAAGTAAAATGCAACGTTAACTTTGAGAAGAAATTTACAGTCGCTTAGTTGCTATTGAAACCTTGTCGCTATCCAATGCACAGCTGCGGTGACCTCCTCCGGATCCGTGGCCGCAGCGAGGCAAATAGCTTCGGCCAGCCCCTTCTCCCGCCATACACTGGCGATTCTTTTAAAGATACTATCATAGACTGGCAGGAACAGATCGTCAGCGCAGACTGTGCGCGCTGTCTCGCGTGTGGCCAGAATATCAGGGGCAATCGAGACCTCTGGATATTCTCGCAAGTACTTGGCGAAAGGCTGCAGCTCATCCTGCAGCTTTTCATACTCGCAATAATGCAATGTATTCCCAATGAACCCAACAGCTGCCAGATCATCGAGGGAAGGGGAATCAAAGTCTTGCAACGACAATATTTTCATCATGCTCCTCCGTTGTGCAAATACTTTATTTATTTAACCTATAAAGACAAAGCATAAAGGAAGGAAGCTTCCTATTATAATAATAATACAATTTCATTGCAGCAAAATTATATACAATATTGGAAAAAGGAGTAACAGAAAATTATACAAAATTCAACATGCGTCTATACATTGTTACGAAACATAACCTACAATAAACTGATCCCAATGAACAGTATCGCGAATCAACGACATTTTCACAAAGACACATAATCGATAAAGACGAATATCGCTTGCAAAAACTGTTCGAAAACAGCTGAACATGAAAAATCCACATTCGTACCTGGCTACGACTGAAGCCGGATAAAATGGCGAGTGACGGTTTACATCGGTCGCCATGGCAACCGCCGATGGGGGGCGTGGTAAGCGGCGATCGTCTGCGCAGGCGCGGAGCAGCCGCCGTTCGATTCGTCTGAATCAAAGAGATGAAATTCGAATCGATTTCACCGCCACTGATTTGCATGTCACTCGTTAATTTTCCGCTCGGATTGCACGTTTTACTATAAACAATCGGCGAGAGGGTGGCCGCCGCGAGCAAGCCGGTTTCAATTAAATAAGAGCGGGACGAGAAGTTGTCGGTGCGACGGTGCGCGTCCAAGTGACATAGGGCTAGAGTAGGGGGCAACGAGCGCAAGGGTGGGGACCATTTAGGGAGGGATGAGGTGGGGACAGCAGTGTGCGGTCGCTATTCGTGCGGCGAGAATTACGTATTAGAGTTGTCTTCTGCTACGAGCAGGCATCGCTCGTCCGGTAGTTCCGTTCCCAAAAAGCTTCCTCTGTCGGGTAGACGAGCGACACGGGACACACTCGCTCGGCGGACATTCGATAAGATGCTACCGCGAAGGTAGCGGCGAGATTAGTCGCGGTCGCCAACAATGATTTCGGCGGAGCTTTCGTCCTAGAAAAGTCGGCCGAGATCGCTGGGAAGACGAGAGACAGAAGGGAGGAGGACCAGCTCGGTCTTCGCGAGAGATGGGCAAGAAGGGTTCCAAGCGAAAGACCCGATGGAAAAATCTCAGCATTGATGGTGAGTGAGTTTGCAAACATCCCGACGTTACCCCGTGAAAGACCTGGCTGACCGCTGGTGCATCCCTCGGTCGGTTCGCCTATTGTATCCGAGACCGAGAGCCGCGCCATATGACATCTAAGCGGGGTTCTGTTACAGTCGAGCGTTACCTAGTTCGCTTGGGAACTGTCGCCTCGCGTTCTCCGAACTATCCCCTGCTGACACGCCGCTGTGGGCACTCGTTGGTCCCCGACGCGCCGTGTTTGATGCTGGTAGTTCTCGCGAGCGAGGAAAAAAACCGCGCACCGGTGACGGTAAACAAGAGCGTGGGGCCACTGTCGCTAAGACGTAACGTTTGACCCGGTGACAGCGCGATATTCCCCGCAAAATTCCCTGTGTCCCGCCCGGGACAGAATCGTTTCCAGCCCCGTGCATCGATCCGTGTACATTCTGCTCACTCGATTCTGCCCGCCGTGCATATATGCGTTGGAGCTTGATGGCGAGGTAAGGTCGCGTGTAGAGCGGTCGCTCTAGCTAGACAGGCATGTTGCAAGGAGGAGAGTCGTGGAGGGTACAGTCGATTCTGGCCAGCGTGCATATGCAAGTGGGCATCGACTGTACCCTCCATGGCTCTCCTCCTTGCAACATGCCTGTCTAGCTAGGCAACCGCTCTACACGCGACCTTACCGTCAAGCTCAATTCTCATGGAAGCTTCCTCCTGCTTCTCTGCCTCAGTCCACCCCCCTTGGTCGCCGGAGGTGTACTCCGTCGACAACGGCCCCACTCCGGACATACGCTGCTTCCATCTATACACAGCCCGGTGACACGGCTAGGGTAAACTCGTGTGCAAAAATCGCACGCTCTATCTCGCCACCGTGTGCTCATGTTATCTTAGAGCCGTGTGCTGCGATTCCTACGCAGGGTGGCTTCCCCTCTGGCCATGGCAATCCTCTACCGTGGCCTTGCTCGAGGCAGCTCCGGGAGTTTTAGATGCGAATATTGAAAGTTTGGGAAGCTTCGAATAGGAGGAAGACACATACTGGCCACGAGGAGGAGTAAGGGACGCAGATTAGGGGAATGTGCTTTGAGTCCGATCGGGGCAGACGGAATGTAGAATTGTTGGAAGCTCGTGCGTTCAGTGGAAATGGTACCCACGTGACTTTCTTACGCAGTTTCCAACGATCGATTAGCTTTCCATTCCCCGGTTTGACAGGACCCGGAAGTACCAAATTTGTACCATCCTTCGTGCTTCCCGGCATTTATCTTGCGGGATATAATTGAGGCTATTAGGGAGATGAAAATATATCGAGGAGAGATCAAGGGACGCCCGTCAAGAATGCAATAAAATTACACTTTCTAAGTAGCCAAGTTTTTCTGTCATCGTCCTTGACGCATGGGACTTTGCGTTACACGCAAATAGATTGATTTCCATTTATTCATTGATATAGACTGACTCTCTGCCGATTTCAAGTGGATATCTTCGATTTCTCTGTGGTAGGCACATTCACAGTAGGATCGTCTTGTTTTTATGCAGCCTAGGTTGTGCACGTGGTTACCAAACGGTGGCCCTTATCCTTCTGAATGAAAGTGGTGGTTGTCGCGTGCATTCTGTCCGCTTATCATTCTGATTATTGCATAAAAAATCGTGGCATGTCTCATGTCATGACACCATGCAGCTCAGACTTCAGAAAAACGACTCATCACGTTTCCTAACCTAACAACGCTCAGGAAACAGAATGTACTTGTACAGATGGCGGTATGTGGCAGTAGACATGTTGGATCCCATAGGAAAGCGAGGAAACGTGGTGTCCTTCGAGACCAATTTAATCATAACGTTTCATTGACAGAAAATAAATAGATATAGGGGCACAAATATAGCAAAAAGAAAAGTGGTAGCTAAACTGTTCCTCTACTAATTTTAGTTTCGATACGAAATACATATCCCAGCATCGAATGACACGAGCACAGGCGAGTGTACACAACATTAGATCAGCGTCGATCGCATCATAATCGCCGAATGTAACAGCGCAGAATTTTCCCAGCGTTATCGCTGGATGCTTTTACACCGTTTGCTCTTTTTATCTCCTATATTCCCAAAGTCTCGATTCCACGCTTGCTTGGTTCCAGCGTTTATCAGGGCAGCCTGCGTTATCGCCGCCCGATAAGGTTACGAGGGTTCACGCAAGTAGCTAGATCTCGCGGCAGATTTACCGAAGAAATTTCCTTCCGACGTTTCCGAATGAACTAGCTATCGTAGAAATAAATTTTTTATAGACTTCCGTCACACTCGCGGTTGTTCCGAAAGCTGTTACAGATTGAGTCACCTAATCGTGGCTACCTGCTTTAAAAAAAAAAGTGACATTTTTCCCTTTCTATTCCTCCGTTGCACCAGTTATTCGCAAGGGAAGCGCGTCCTGCGTTAATAATCACGAGCGTTCCGCGCGTGCCTCGCTTTCGTTTTCACTCGTGTCAGTTTCGTATTGAATGGGCAATTATGGTCGCCGGTTCGAACGGGAGTTTCATGGATGGTAAACAGCATGGGGTCACCAGTGTTAATGGTAAACGTAAACAGAGGTGTAACAGCGATCTTCGCGACAGTGGTTTCAGTAGTGAACCTTTTACGCAGCGCATCTCGAAAACCTGAGCCGCGTGACGGTTTCAAAACGCCCAGGTTTCGCGCGCTTTTGTGCAGCGAGGAAGGGCGTCTCGCGCGTTTTCTCTGTTAACCACACTGAATATTTTCCTGCGGCTCCCGAAATGGCAGTAATAAAAAATAATTGCAATATCTGCGAATGCTAAAGGACGTTCGTGTTTTAATAAAAATTGAGGTATCGGAACACCTGTTCAATTGTAATTTATTCCACTGAGAATATAAAAGCAACTGGGCATTTTCGAGTGGGAGTGAAAGTTGAGATGAGATTCTTCCAATCTGCTCCCATGGAAGACCAAAGTACTCGGGCGAGACAGGAAGCATTTTCTGGAAAGTTGCACCGCTTGCGTTGCAGCGATTGCGCAATTTTTACATTGCTTCAATATTCATTGGGTCTTGAATAATTCGTTGCCGCTTCCGCGAGACGGAATATTTTGTAATAGCCGCTTTCTAATTGATAATCGACGGTCTAATTATTGAAAGCGCACGCAGCACACTCGAGCAGTCCTTGATTGTCCGCAGAATTTTTCTTTTAATTCTCTAAAACGTGAATACTCGTGATCCCAAGTTCAGGATTCCAGCAGTGTTTGCTTTCCTAGAGACTCCTCCTTTAAACCTTCATAAATCAGTGAGTGTCCATAAAACCAGAGCTGCATATTCCTCTGCAGCTACGAGTCTTCTGAACATTCCTCCCATAACGTTCAAGGAAAGCTATTTAAAATATGTCTTCCCCTAGATACCTACTTCAATCTCCTCGATAAGGCACATGGGGTTCCCTGCACAAGGTTATCTCGTAGCAAAGATAAGACACACGACCTTCCACGTACGTGGAAAATTCAGGAGAATGACTTGGGAGAATTTATTCAAACATACATATTAATCCCCTTCCACGAACTACATAAGGAAGCCACACTCAAACATTTGGTGAATGCTATGGTGAAGCTTTCAGCATCCCGAGCAACCCATGAACCTTAACTATCCTCCAGAGTCATCCCTCGTGGGTGCAGCTTGCATTTATTCAAGGTCGCAGTAAGATAAACCTCCCCGCATTTTATCTGAGAAGATTCACGCGATTCACTGCGTAACTCTATCGTTATTGATCTGCAATTCACCCTGGAAAATCTGATACCTCGCTCGCCAGACACCCTGATTATGCCCAGCGATGTATTTCGCAGTGATGGCATTCAGACTATTCTGCTTCCCATTAACGAGCCCCCCCCTCCCCCTCCGATCTCCCCCTCGAAATGCGCGTTCGCCAACGATCCCCGATCCGCGACCCTTGACATTCGCAGCCTTTTTCCGCGGCGTGTTCCGGCCGGGGGAGGGTCAAAGATCTTCGGAGAGAGAAGAGAGAGAAAGGGGGCGGGTGGGAGCGAATCAATAGGGGCAACCAGGGGTTGAAACGGTCC
The DNA here is from genome assembly GCA_929108735.1 of Andrena dorsata. Classification (NCBI taxonomy): domain Eukaryota; kingdom Metazoa; phylum Arthropoda; class Insecta; order Hymenoptera; family Andrenidae; genus Andrena; species Andrena dorsata. Next base: position 73,943,274 of record OV815488.1, on the reverse strand, counting down.
CGAAAATACCTGTTTCAAACTGTTATATATCGGTTCTGACTGAAATAGTTATGAAGAACCGATATTCTAAATAACCGTTATAAGGAACCGAAATTTCAGGCTATATCGATTTCGGTTACGGTTCTGCAGAACCGATATGATATCGGTTCCGTAACGGTTATATATCGGTTTTATAACAGTAATGTATCCTATCGGTTACGCATCGGGTATGCGTAGCACGTTCCAACATATTTACGATCAATGTCACATTTTTTAAACGGAAATTCGATTTGTTTATAAGTCTTTTTATCGCTGGGCCTCTATATCTGGTGTCTCTCTTTACCAAATTCTATCAATGCAGGAAAAGCCGAAGTGAAAGACAGCATCTGTAAATTAAGTATTGAACAGAGAGATTCTAGATAAAGAGGCTCAGCAATGAAGGATCTTATAAACAAACGCGAAGAGATATTCTCTGGGTTTAAGACCAATGGGCCAAAGTCACTTGTATTCCTGAGCTAGTGGAGAGCTCGTTGAATTGAATACAAAAAGTATTATATTTCGTAGCAAGATACGTTGTCGTCCACGAGACACTGTGTTTATTAAAAGAAAAAAGTTACTAATCTACAATTTAACTTAAGTGTCAAATTAATATTGGTCGTAGTGTATAATAGTTATTACTGATATTTAAAAATATATCGGCATAATGGGCCGAAAGAAATGCGACATTGTTCGTAAGTATTTTGAAGTGTAATTGGAAGTTGCTCCGCAACAATTTCGGTATGTACATACAGTTTAGTTTGTTTACATTTTTAGACACATAAGGGTACACGCCACATTAATAAAGGTTTAAGTTAGGTTTAACTTAAAAAAAATTTATTTCAACTACTTTTGAGAATCAATTTATTTTTCACAAATTTATTATTTAATCATAGTTTAATAGAGATAAAAGACATCACGACTACGACCTGACGCGTGGAGCTCCTCCGGGTTCATCAGTGTTCAGGTTGCTCGAATATAGATGATCTAAAATCTAAAAATGAATTATTTTCTTCAAACTGGATATTGTAGCTAAAATTAGCGTACGGATTTTTGAAAATTCTGGAAATTGTACAAATGAGCAAGAGTTAAATTTTTACATTGGCTTCTTGCCAGAGACACTCAACTTTAAAAATTTGTTACAAATAAATTTTAGCTACATTTTAGCTACAGTATTTATCTTGAAGAAAATTATTCATTTTTTATTTAAGATCATCCACATCCGAGCAATCTGGCGCCCATGAATTCCGAGGAGCTTCACACATCAAGCTGTGTAGGTGCTGTGTTTTTAATCATTTTTAATAATATTTTACAAACTCTGATTCAATAATCTATCTCTAAAGAATAAACTAAATTGTAGGGTCGCGCAAATCGAGAGATCGCGGGTTCGAGTCCCGGTGAGGCGACTTCCCTTTTTCCGTGACCCTACAATTGATAGTTCTGAAATGTAGTTTGGAAGAAATTTTTTTTTATTTAGGCTTATCCTCAACTGTATGAAGGTAGCGTGCTCCTTTAATCCTAAGTTTGTGTCCATTTATAAATTTATTTTTATAGGATCATGCGACAAATTTACAAGAACATTTGGAAACTAATCATCCCAATGAATTTTCACTTGTAATGATAGAAAAAATACAAAAAACACATCGTGCGGGTGAGCAGTCCAATGCGAATGTCAAAAGAGCCAAATTTGATTGATAAACAATAGAGTATTTTTGATTTATTAATACCTGACTAATGCAAAACCAATATGCAAACCTACGTGTATTATACTAAACTCTTGCTATAGGCTCGCGCTTAAACGGAAGGAACGTTGGCAGGTTTCTGTAACATTTTGGTATATAATATTAAAAATTAACATCACATTTCCTTTACGTATCTTATTATAACATTGTATCTGTTGTGATTGTACTGCAAGTGTCAAAATGCATAAAGTTTTTGTCTTTTTCGTTCCTTAATAAGTACATGTTAACTGCCAATGTTATTTCGTGGTGTCAATTTTCCCCAGTTTACCATAACGTCGAGTCGACTTTCTCGGCCCCTCTCGCTCGCTCTCGGCTTCTCTCTCTCTCAAGACCGAATGACTCCAAGAAGTGGTGGGGATAGCGACGAACGCATGGTTGAGGCGAGCCCAGCCCATAGGCAGAGTTTACTGTATAACCGTTACGGAACCGATATAATATCGGTTCTGTAGAACCGGAACCGAAACGGATATAGGCCAGAACCGTTTTCACTTGTAACTGTTTCAAGATTATTTCGGTTCTCATAACTGTTTCGAGAACCGAAACCGATATCATAACCGTTTTCAACCCCTGGGGGCAACCGCCGCGTCCCGATAGTGGTTGTGCTCCAACTTGGAAATCAATGTCACCATGAGAAGGTAGACATTGGGGATCGAGTAGCTATACCGTGGCTGGATCTCTTACGTACGTCCTTGGTAAATAATGGAGCTGCGAGTAGAGCCCGAAGTCCCTGGGACGAGTAGTTTAGAGTATCCTTGTGAAGCGAAAATATGTGTGGGCTCGTTGATGATGAGTGGAAGTTGGTAAATGGTACAGTAAGTCTTCACTTAGTACATTCCTCGTTAAGTTGATTGGGTGAGTGAGATGAGGTTTGGCAATGCTTCGGGAAGTTGGGTTTATATTGCTGCTGTAGTGTCTTATCTTCCTGATAAAATGTTGACCCTAAATGGGCTTCCAGTTTTTCTGGTTGGTGTATTCTTTGCTATGCTGAGAATTATGTTATACAAATAGTTGCATGGGTACTGTAAATCTGTATGATTGCTGCGAATTGTAGCTAAGGAAATATAAAATCGGGAGGGTTCCACACTGAAGAGGGATCGTCTTAGAATGAAATGAAATGGATTCTTAAGAAAGTGAGTTAAGTTAATCTTACTCAAAAGTGTTACCCTGCGGTATTTAATTCTAGAAAGTCACAAAGAGCTCGTCTAGTCTATATTTTAATTATAACTTCTTCTAAAAAGAGTGTACGCCGTGCAGTTGCTGGAAGCACCTACTTTCTCATGAGTGTATAATAGGAATCATAATTCCATTGAAGTTACAGTACAAAGTTACTTTTTGCGCGTCTGCTCATGGTGACGCTCGCCGACCCCATGGGCAGCCCCAGTAATTGACTCGTACTACTGGGCCGCGCAGATTGCGTTCCACCGTTCCACTTGCGTGCTTCTTTCGCAGAAAAACACTCGCGTAGTCATCACAGCAAGTCGAAATGAGACTTTTAGCCGAAACATCCACCTTCCCAGATCCCTTGAAAGTTAAATATAATTATAATTTGCGTTAAAACGGTTAATCGCAACATTCTGACAAATATTTCCCCCAATTACATCTTGAATTCACAATGAATACTAAATTAAATCCATCATTCATCCATCAGGGCATCATTCACTAACCACCTCCCAGAGGACAGCCGTTTCTTTCGAACAAATAAATAATTACAGCGAACGTTAAGGCAATCGAACCTTGGGTTACCAGTCAATTGCCACCTACTACTTGATGTATAGGTTCGTAAAAGATTCTAACGATTGCGTTAGTCGCTAGGAGGGCCCGAAGGGGGCGGACGTTTTCCAAAACGGGAACGGGAGATAGCCCAGCAAATCAGTCAGGAGCATTCGACGTGTGGGTACCGTGCGCGTCTGTAGAGATGCTAAGTATAACATTGACAAAACAGCAGGAATGAGGATGAATACGCGTGAACGCACGTGCGCTCCAAGTTGGACCACATTGCTTGTTACGTAACCGGCCGAGCCTCGCACCTCGCTATCGATTCTCGAATAACCCGGCTCGACAGAACAGAGAGGCAGCCTCTATGGAAAAATAAGGCATGTTCCAGCCGGTTCGACTATCGCAAATTGGCAGGCTATTTGCAAATGTATATTTAAAAACAGAATTACAATTTGGTTGCTAGTAAAATACAAGGTGCAGTAGAAATTGAGGCAACGCTGGGTAAGGAGTGTTTTCGTGGAAGCTTAGATTAAGTACAGTGGTGGTCGAAAGTTGCATTATAGTTGAAAATTTATATTATATTGATTGAGGGTGTAAAATTCATAAAAATAGGAATTTTAATGTTTCTTTCGACCACCCACTGTGCGTTTTCATAAAGGGCTCAGTTTTCGACAAGATCGACGCTGAAAATTCACTGACCACGCACCTACAGCAAGACTATAGGCAGAGCAAGAGCAACTGGCCACTCAAGGCCACGAGGGGTGTCTACCCCCTCCACTCTGCTTCCCGTTTCTTGGCACGAATCTGTAGACATGGGCTATTGAAGTAGTCAACATGTGGGAAACCTAACCCTGGATGAGAAGGTTACTTTCTCCGCGTTCAGACGGGGAGGTTCTACAAAACTACACGATTTGGATTAAAAAATTAAGGGGGCTTTCCGGTTAGACGGGTTGAAAAATCGATTTTTATTTTTAAACATTTTTCGGAAATATATATCCTCGAGAATGTGCTGTTAAATTTTCATAGAAAAGTTCTGATTATTTTAGCTTCTACGGAGGCATTTTGTAGGGAGCGTACAGGTTCGGCCTCTATAAATGAAAACTTTGAACGCGTTTTTCTGAAAATGTTATTTTTTCACATCGTAGAGATAAAATCTCAAAATCTATCGAACCGATTGCTTTATAAATTTTACTGCTTATTATGCACACCTATGACTCTTGCAAGGACTACAACCCAGTATTTTCATTGAGTCTAACCTCCTTTTAAAATCGAAAATAGCAAAAGGAAGAAGCCGAAAAACATTTTTCTTACATTTTGCCCGCCATTTTGCTAATTTTGAAGATCAATCAGTAATCATACTGATCAAGAATCTGTTTAGATTTTTGGATTCAGAGAAGTCTAACAGCTGAAATCGCCTTCACGAGCGAGGCATGAATATTTAAACATGTCATCAAGACCGCTTCCAAAAGCATTTAAGAAGCACTAATTTTATTACTCTTATATTTTTTATTTACTGCAGAAATGTAGTTTAATAAATAGAAAAAAGTTTTATTCCATTACTATAATTATTTGCGTCGCACTAAATTCCTGAAAATCGCTGAATTTATCGGCGCGCTAACCACAAGTGTCTTCTCTAAATCCATGGAACCAGATTCCGTATCACTCGTAGAAAAATGTAGAAAATTTCTAAACTTAACTCCCACTACTCGAAGCATCAGAGTATACAATAGTAGCTAGCAAAATATTCTCACCATTATTTCCATTAAACAGACTGTAGCCAAGACACATCAAGCATTCCCCACATTGAAATCCAAGAAAGCTGTCTTTGGCTTCCCAGTACAACACACAGTGGTCGAGAAAGAGGCCTCGAGCGGCCAATTGATTATGCCCCAGCTATAGCAGAGGGCCCGTAGACTCAGGAACGGGCGAGCAGCCGAGAAGAGCTCGGGGAATGACTGCGCGGTGGACGTAACCGGGCAAAAACCTCGTGAACGCGATTTCCATCGCTTCGGCATAGTTGTTGCACCGTGATGCGACCGCCGCCGTCGTTTCCCCGCCGTCGTTGCGCAACCAGCTGTGTAATAAAGCGCGGTTTTACACGGGTTACGTGCCTCTGGTCGAAGAGCAGCGTAGGTAATTGTGTGCACTATTTTGCCGAGTCGCCGCGCGCGGAAGATTTAGTGCGACGCGAGCCGTGGATCGCCTCTCTTTCACCACTTCATCCTCTTTTTTTTTTTTTGGAGAGGGAGGAGGTATTTCGGGTCCCGAAGCGAGGGAATTCTGAGCGAGGTGGGAAGGTTAGTGAGACGCTGGCGATGGAGGAAGGGAAGGACAATGTTAAGTCTCGCTAAGTGATTTGTGACTGAGGAGCGTGTCACAAAACTATGTTCGAAACTCGCTTTGCACGGGAGTGCAAATACGTTTGGGAGTGCACATACTTCAGCAGGTTAAGTAGTAAGCGGCCGGACCAATTGGAGGAGTGTTTGGGTTATTGTTACGTACACCGAGGAACACTTGTCACCTGTTTTATCTATTCGGTATCTTATCTGAGACAAGTGCAACGGGACAGTCTGCCTTCAGACCTCCAACTTTAACGACCATTCAACGTTCTGCGTCCGCGCACGTCAGTGGACCCGATTGTCTGCCACGCGAGAAGGAGTTAGGTTAGAGTCACCGGGGACTTTGATAGTGATGGAGAAACTTGCGGTTACACCTTTCAATTACACTATTTCTGATCAATATACGACGCACATTGGGCGACAGAATTGTGAGGACTTAATATTGTGGTCGAAGCGGAAGGTCATCGAAAGGTCCGCGAACCTAATCAACATACTTTTCAAATATCGTACGCGTCTGTGCTCATCCTTAATGGGATACACCGTTATCTATCAACATCTGTACTTTAACCAGGAGATTGGAGCAGATAAATTTTTTATTTGCTGCCCTTTTTTTAAATAAAAATTCTTTTAATACTTTCAAAGGGTGATCTTTCATTTGCAATAAACCCCACATTTATAGCTTATCATTTTCATTTAGAAAAAAGTCATCAAGAATGCTTAATTTTCGGGCAAAGAAAGTATTATGCCCCCTTAACACCGGGCTGCGCGGGCCTACGATATAATATTTGTTCAATCATGAAAAATTGAGAATTGGTATTTATTAATAACATTTTATTCGTCTGCTCTTATAAAATGAAAGAAAATTCAAATAATAAAAAAAATGTTGAGCAGTGGGGCAGTAAAAATTTTCCGTGCTCCGGGCAAAACCTCATTGCTCTATTGCTCCGCGCTCCAGCTCCAACCCTCTAACCTTAACCCTTCGAATACAGCGATTGAAAAGTTCACCGTACGTCACATGCGGAAATCCTGTAGCCCCATTTGTTCCCAGTACTCACTGACAAAGGGTTAAGGGTTGTATTAAACCTTCCCAGAAAGTAGAGCCCTGTAGGGAACTGCGCCGTCAGGAATATCGTCTTACGACTTAATAAAGTGTCTAATCACTACACAAATGTGGCCAAACGAACTGCAGCCCCATAATGGCAGCCTAACAGTGCCGGCGAGGATATCCTTTCACACTTCATGGGTTGTAAGCACTGATCTATATATATATACTGAACAGGGTATGCAGCTCCTCAGCGTAGGAAAGCTCCGTGAGAATTTGAACCGCATCATATTTTAGAATAAACTACATATATCCGCCACCTGAATGGGGTCATTGGTACTAAAGTTTTTCGATTCACATGTATGCTTATTGCAGGTCGTTCGGCGCCATTACATGCTAGCAATAACATTCACGAGAGCGGAGTTAACTATGTGCGACGAAATAGTAAACGAGTCTTCTATATTTCTGATATTTCTCACTGACTATAGTCCACGCCTTTTGTATTCTATTAGAAATCTTATCACTCAAGGGATTATATGGGGACTTAGCATACGTGTGAATCGGGAACGTAATACCGATCGTGGTACCAATAACCCCGTTCAGGTGGCGAATACGGTTTATTCTGAAACATGGCGCGGTTCAATCGTCACAGGAATCAGCGGTCTTAAGCTACCCGATTAATCGCTGCGGTGTCTCCCTGCAGCTCCTCCTCCATTCTATTCATTGTCACTAAGGGGTGATATCGGGACGGAATGATAAGTGGTGCGAGCGCGGTTGGCGACGCGTTTGAATCGCACGTGGGAATGCAGGTTGGGGGCGGGTTGCGCGCGCGAGTCGCAGGGGGAGAGACGCGTCTGGCCTCTCCGGGTGCATGCAGACGCCGGGAAATCGCAGGACGGGACGCGGTGGCCGCCTCTTGGGTTCAGGTTATGAATAGCACGTGAGTGACCACGAGGGCTCCCGTCACATGCTCGGCGATTCGGCTTCCGAATCATTCGGCCGTCACGAGACGCGGTTTATACTTAACTCCGAGCCGGTGTTCCGCTCCGCGACGCGCGCGAACGCGGAATCCCGCGCGCAGGGTGGACGAACCAGCCGCCGGTATATGCCTTCGCTTTTCCAACGCCCAAATTTTCCGCCCGTTACGTCACGGCCCCGCTAAACACTTGGCGAGATCGGGGATATTATATTTTTGGACGTGCGGCCTGCACTTTTGTCATCTTCCAGGGGCATGGGGCAGGGATGGGGCTGTGTTGCGTCACTCGCACGGGTGTATGTGGTTCACTTCAGCTTCTTCAGCTTCGTTTTTCAGGCACAATGCCTCGGTGAGAAATTGCGACCAAACTGAGACTCGCTCGAGTGGTGTGCAATGGATACCATTGAGGGTACCAGCCGCCAAATGTGCCCTTTGCTACTTGTTACGGGGCTGTAATTCTTTGCTCTTCTAATGCCACTGAAACTCTCAGAGCCACTAAGGACCTGAGCCCCTGCCGCTTCCGCGAACTCGCTAGATCTCGTTGAGAGACTATAGGACAGTTTCGGAAGCACGAATTGCAGGCACAAGGAATGTGAGCTTTCTGGATTTTAGTCTTTTCATTTTTTAGATTCTCAGTGAACGACCAAATTTCCATCTATGGTGGGGTTCAGTAGGTAGTCTTGGTGATTATTTAGTTTCTCGTAGTCAGGGTTTTATTGTTACCGTAGTATTTTAGATTGTAGGTATTGTTTTTGTATTACAAATGATATTAGTACTTCGCCCTTTGACCCTATGGATCCGTTTTCGCGGTGCTGGCCACCTTGTCCCGAAAGGTTAAAGAACTTTTGACGGTTTGCCAAATGTAGCATCGCCGGACTTGCCGCCTCTCTCGGCGCTCCCCTTTTGTGCTTTTCTGTTTGCATTGCTCCGCCGTCTAATTTCAATTCGGAAATTGCCTTTCCATTGCCAATTGCACGCTCACATGTCCAACGTCGAACGAACCTCTCGCGTTCGATGCGAGTTAAACGCGTACTATCTTCTTCACCTGGTGTCAATCGTTGAAAGGAAACTACTAACCTCCGATGCAACATCTGCGAGCATTAGTAACATCGAAAAGAAACCCTATAGCCGTCTATAAATCATCCAAGGCTGAAACGCTCTTTTCGACTACCAGTACATTAAATATGAAATCTCCGCGTGGAATATCGACGATACCAAATTCTTTGCGGTACCAAAACACCTTGAGTGTGTAGTCACCAAACTCGCAGTCCTTCATTCCGCCATACATACAATCTCGTTTCATTATTTACCCAGTAACGCAATCAAGTCTCAGCTCGGCAGTGCGCGACGAAATTTTAATTCTGGTATGCGGTTTCTCGGAAGCGTTACGCGAACGGGAAAGTAATTTGCGGAAGACTCGTCCGCGAAATTCATAACGACTGTATTTTTATTCCTACGCCGCTCCCCTCTCCCCTTACCGCCTCCACCTTTTTTTTTTTTCTACCGTCGTCGCCGTTACGCTCGCCCATCGCAAGTGACAATTCCCAAGCGCGATCTTGCTTCCAAGGTTGACGCGACGCGGACGGATTAATTGTTCAACGGTGGATACCCGAGGAATCGCGTAATTCACCGGTGAACGATTGCGTGGAATCAGTTGGCAATAGGCGGCCCGCGGTGCTGTACAATTGCCAACGGAAGGGTTAGCCCATTGAGTTCATTGAGCACAGTTTAGTAACGCTTCTTCAAATATTTCGGCGACGCAACCGAAATAGCGGAGTGGTTTTCTGGCCGCGGAAAGCGCGCCCGCCCCGTTCGAATTCCTTTCCGTGAACGATGGCTTTATTGGGGCTAGATGTGAATGGGTTCATTAACGAGTTAGCCAGTGATAGGGACCAAGGTATCGTGGCTGTATCGGGAGAGGGCGCGCGGTCCTGCCGGGCATATTGGTCCGGGGCACCTCGCTCTCCCAAAACATATTCCTGAGTCAGCGGATACTTGTCGAATATGAAGCAAAATTCAGACCAAACGTTGTAAAAGTATTAAATGTTCTTAAATGATCTTAGTATTCATTCTGTTGCTTTTCATATAGTTACATGAAATGAACGTAAAATATTCTACAATGAAGCGGGTTTTAGAAAAATACAAAAATGCGGAACAAAATTATATTGCTAGATTATTATCAGCTGAAATAAATTGGTCACGAGTTACAGCAACTGGAAACTTTTTCTTTATATTTCTCATTCGTCCTTCATTTGATAGTTTTACAATTAGATTAGGGTTTTACCATTTAGGCGACTCCCCTAGGGAAGACAGGGGTAAGTGAGCCTCGGGGTAAAATGAGCTTTCTGAATTTTTTCTTTAAAAATAGAATATATATTTACAAATTTTGATGACATAATAAATCTATGTAATATAACAATGATAATTATGCACATTTAGATATCGAAAAAAGTAAATTCGTTTAAAAACTTAAAAATTAATTTTTAGAGACTTTCGATGGGTTTTCTTTCCACATTAGCTTCTTGGATAAATGAGTTAACAATGTGTTATTTTAACTCGAATTTTTTTTCTACGTGTTTAAAACAACCTTATAAACATTCATGTGCATGCGTTTAAGAAAACATTAATCTCAACATTATCAAATAAATCATTTTCCACTGAGTACATATTCGAGGTAAATTGAGCTGCAAAAAACAGATGCGCAAGTGATGTGACCACGTGGCGTGATGGAACAGAAACTAACCTGAAAAAAATGAAAAGTCTGCCACAGTTTTTAACAATCAGGATGCAAAAAAGCCAGAAGCTGACGTGCTACACACGCCATCCCAGCGCAAGGGGTTAATAATTACCTATATCCTTAATTAAAGTTCTTATTTTATTTCAGCTCACTTAACTTATGCATCATTTCTTTTAAGTTGAATTTTGTCATACTCTAAGTTTATTTTAAGCATTGCTATTCGTCATTTATCAATAGCAATGTTTTAATTACATTATAAATCTATTTCCACTCGTTTGTATTGAAAGGGAAAATTTTTATTCCACTTCAAATTTTTTTAGGCTCACTTTACCCTGGTCTCCCCTACACCTTTTTCCCGCGGTTTACCAAGTTTCCAGAAGCTAAGGCCAACCCAGTTCGTGCGTAGGGAGAAGGCTAGAACGACGGGTGTTATAAGCGTAATGAACGCCATTATCGGCTTGTACCATTGGGTAAGTCGAAACCGAACGGCGGGTCCTGTTCCCAGCGGCGAGCCGTGTCAAAACACCCCTTTTTCTTCGCCCATATGCGCGCTCCGGGGGGATCGGATTACAGGGAAAGTCTGAGGCCACCGAGGCGTTTCGCCGCTGTTTCCCAAAACAGGGCGAAATCCATCGGTTTCGAGTGTCCCCCTCCCGTGGTTATTTGTTATTTCAGTCGGCTGCCAGTGATTCCCTCGAGGACACTTGTTTCCAGGAATACACGATCCTTTCGTTTGTGCCCCGACTCCACGAACGATCGATGGAAGATCGTTGGGCCTGGAGGCATTTAGAGAATTCTTGGCGTGGCGTTGGACGGGCGTGATGCTGAAATTCGTTTGGTCCACAAGCAGACAAATTCTCAGGGAAAGGACGATTGAGTCTATCAGTTGACTCTGCTGTCTGTCAAGTTGAAGCGGTGCAGTGGCAGTTTTCAGCGTTTCTTGCGTTTTCTAGGTTTCCTTAAACTCTTTTACTTTAGTAATTGGACGGTTATGGAGTATTTTAGTGGTAGCAGTCACTCCAATCGTTTCAGTATGACTTCCATGTCGATTCATTGAATAGTCCACACGTGCAGGCCTCTGCTTTCTATATTCTACTGAATAATTGCTAGCTATGGTGTGCTTTCTTGTTCAATTTTGCTTGACACAATATCAATCGTACCAATTCTTGCGCTACGTAGATTAGATTAACGGAGATCAGTTAATTTCCAGGTGGGGTATTGCAGTCGGCCATCTTGGCTTCTTATTAGATGTCCAACAGACTTAGGTGTCCTCTTAATATTCATTGAGCTTTGTATACCTTCAGACACCGAGGAGGGTAATAACAGTACAGTTGATTGAAAAAGGGTCGTAGAGACGAGCGTTTGAAAACCTTTCGCCGAGTATAATTCCCGAAGACGTCGTTGCCACTGTAAAATCGAAATGAAGGATGCAAAGTCCAAGGTATCTTGCCGCGTTTCATTCCTCTTCTATCCTTCCCTGTTAAATATACATGACGATTCGAGGTTATGGTAGAAGCATGTACGCCTCTCATGATCGCGCGTGTGAACCTAAGGAAGTCGCCAGACGAGGATATTGATTCACGGCGAACGAATAGCCTGAGCAAGCAATCGGATCTCGTGCTTGACAAACATCGACCAGTGCAAAGGAATGTTAAATAATTAATGGCATATAACTGGGATGAATCGATGGGGAACACATCAATTGTTTACTTGCGGAAGGAATACACGCGGAAGTGTAAATGGGAACGAGGCAGCGATCACGTAGTAAAATAATAAATGAAACGTGAATTAATAATTGTGTCAAATATAGACACAATCGTATAATAAAGGACATTTCACATGGAGGTGCTTTAAAACATGATATTCGATACTGTGAATGGACCATTGAATGATATTCAGGGATTATGAAATTTTTATTAAATTCCTGATGGTCCGGAAGAATAGAATAGTGCATTATTTAATACCTTCCGATGGCGAGGTTTTATTCTATCAAAAATATATGATTCTCTTTCCCAATGCTTAATTAGGGCATCGACTTTCAACAGGAACTCTTTTTTCTCACTAGCAGCTGGGAGAATCCATGCAAACTGTTTAAATTTTCACGTGTAAAGGAATCGATTGCGCTACTGCTGCTTACGGAGATACATTATCGATTCGCTCATTTATTCTCGAAGCCCGGAAATTCGATGCCAGTCTAACTTTAATTAACCTTTCTAGTCTATCGTAATCGCTCTCCGAGAAACACAGAATATGGTTGGGCATTCTTCTATTAAAAATGAGTAAAGTATTACCTACCTCAAGATTAAAATTCTATGGCGTCTAGGGAAATCGAGGGGTTCTTGCGAAAATAAAATGTAGAGCCTATTCCTCGAGGAATAAATATCCTCGGTTAACTATTATTGGACAGCGTTTCTTCAAGTTTCCTTGTTATAAGTAATTTCGAACTAGCCCAGTTCTTATAGTTGAAAAGTTCCTGCTAGTGAAAGTGCATGAATCAATGAGGGTGGGGAAGAAGAGGTACTGGCATTCACGATGCTCCTGACTTACAAATTCAAGGCTGAGCCACCTTTTTACATGTATTCCACCGTACGAAGGGATGGGAGGTTCGAAAAGGATCGTTATCATTCAAAATCATTTCGCAATGGTGCGCAGAAGATGCGCGCAGCGCTATTTCCTGCGGCTTCTTCGCACTTTTGCGGCGTCTTGTACTCGTTGCTTGCAATTATTGTTTCTTGACACCGGGGGAAGTTTCAGCAGAACTCCATTTGATCGAAATTTTAGTCAACACGAGATGTGGATACTAAACTACCGTTGAATGTCACTAAAGTTATTCAAACACTTGTAAAAGAAAAAGTAAAATAAAATAAATTAAATCAGAAGAACGAGCAAATGTATATTCGAATTCACTTATTCGACCAAAAAGTTAAAATAATTTGAGCGATGCAGTTACCCCCACTATTTAGTCCCCCTATAAACATTAGATAATTGAGCCATTGGGAGCAAAACCGGACTAACCCACATCGAAAAAAATTTAATTTTTCCTATTTTATATGATTAGTGCAGCCTATTGGAATGCATTGTTATATTAATGCTAACTGAATTTCGCAAAAAATATGGGTTAGTCCGTTTCGCTCTCAATGCCTGAAATAGTAGTTCTACTGTATACAGGGTGTTCCAAAGTTGAACAATCAAACTTCGGTATTGTCTATAGTAAAAATAGGAAAATAATGTTATAAACATATACTTCCGCAAACGCTCTTCTATCACAGTACATTTAAATTTTTTTTAAAAAAATTAAAACAGACTTCAAAAACATGAAAATACACTAAAAAGTAAAAATTATTTTTCCTTTCTTTAATCTATGACTATTGTTTTTTTTATGTCGGCGCCTCAACATTTGCACTGTTTAAATCTGGCGCCGACTTAAAAAATTGGTAGTCTTAAATTAAATAAAGGAAGAAAGTATTTTCTTACTTTTTAGTTATTTAAGTTACATAACTACATTTATTTAAAAAAATATGAGTAGTCCTACAAAAAGAGCTGCTCATAAAAAAAGAACCGTTTACTTTAAAGGGAAGATTCCAAACATATGCGACTCGAGAAGGTGAGAATAAGGATGTCTAAAATTGGTTATATGGGGTCTACAACTCAACGCGCGAAAAGAAAGAAATTCAAATTATGTAATGAGATGAAGTTTGAATTAAAAAATACTGGCACAGTATTGGGCCCATATTGATGCAGACCACCGGGGCATCGCCCTCTTTCGAATAAAAAAAAAGATCATCAAAATCGGCCCATATGCTGAGGAGTTAAGCGGGGATGAACATAAAAAAAAATAAAAAAATACATACGAGTCAAATCTATAACCTCCTCCTTTTTAAAGTGGATTAAAAAGGTTCATTTAAGTTTCCATTTCAAACTGCCTTGCCCCTATTACCATTAAGCTTCATATTTTTGTTCCCACTTTTATCTATCAGCGTTGGCAGACCTATGCGCATAAAACTTCAACTTTGGAGCGCCCTGTATAATATTCGCGCGAAACGGGAGCATCCTCCAAGCAGCTAGTACCGCGCAATTAGCCAAACGAGCGTAAAAGACCAGGACCACCCTCGTGACAACTCGTAAAACACCCCGTGGATCGACATTAACAACTCGTAAAACATCCTCGATCGGCGTCGACAACTCGTTAACCGTTTGCCGAAGCACGCTACGCTTCAGGGGTGGGGCCGAGTCCCGTGAAAATGCTTGACAAATACCTCATAATTCGCCGAGCGGCGAACGATGTTCGACGGGCGGCCGGGGGCACGGGGCCGAAACGGCGTGCGCGCTGGATGACGAAGAGGCTGACTTGGCAAAGTGATTGTGCGACAATCGTGCCGAAGGTGTCACGGATTCGAATCTAGTAACCTCGGCGGGCGACGGGGCGAGGGAGCGGCGGGCCGGAGCGTATGTTTTCGAGCACGTAGCTAGCCACGGTCCTATAATAGTACGACGTTCCAAATCACTTATGTCTCCTCGCTCTATCTTGCGGCGCCCGCCTTATAAGATCATCTTGCCCGCGGCCACCGCCACGTGAACGGAGTTCCTTTCTTCGTTTTCATCGATTTTCCTGTTACTCGAAACGCGTCCGCGCCAGTGACCCCCCCTCGCGGACGCCCGTACCACCTCTTCGGAGCAGTTTCGAACTTCTGAACTTGCTCCGGCACGTTAACGAGCCCTGGGTTCGTTTTTGACCCGCCTCAGGCGAGGGGCTGCATGCGTTAGCACTGGGGGATATTTATTGCGTGGCCCCAAATCCACGTGAGATGAAATAATCTTCGTAAGTCCATAGTTGACGATGTAGTTGGTAGCCAAGTTATTTTAACCGAGATATCGGGCGGCGTGCCTGGTCAACAATCGCGGAAAAATACTTTCTATTAATACTAATACTAAATAAGGTGGAAGTGACTATACGTTAAATAGTCGAGTGGTGCAATAAATATTTACAGTACTGTATTGCTTGTTAGCAACGCTCGCTTGAGTGAATGCGCACTTTAGATCGCGATAAGCGTGAAATGCAATGCAATGGGTATTGTTGTGGGTCACAATTGACCCGGCGTTCGCTGTGTCTGGCCGACTTGCGAGGCATTGAAGGTTGAATGTCCGTCGTGGCACTTCTTTCGCGTTGCGTGGTTATTGATTTGGTTACAATTTTGTATGTAATGTATGATACGGGGGAACCTTTTTTGAGTTAAAAACATAGCAAAGTTTGGGATTTTTTTTTAAGAAACTACCGTTTCGATTTGTCTGGAATTTGAACCATGCTTTGATGCATCTTTGATGAAGTTACAGTTGTTTTTTTTTCATGCATGATTGACTGTCACGCCGCGCAAAATTTTCGTCGTCCGGTGCTGTGTATGATATTTATCTTTCAAGTAATCGGAAACAAAAAAAATGAAACGGCGTTTTAGTTTATACATATGTAGCTTGAGTTTGGTGAACCAGAATAAAACAAAAAATTTATTGCGAAGAGTGATGTGTTTGGACGTGTGGACGACGAATTCTCCGCGGCATGTTAATGAGTCATGCATAAATCCTATATTTATTATTAAAAAATAATAAAAAAAACTGCAACTCCTTCAAATATGTATGAAAGCATGGTCCAAATTTCAGATAAATCGAATCACTAATTTCTTAAAAAATTTCCAAATTTTGCAGTTTATAGCCCAAAAAATAACATTCCTCCTAGAACAAAACTTGAAAGTTTGTGGGAAATTGGAGTTGAAACTCTCAACCTTCCTATATACCAGATTCTCCGAAGTTGTGTTACTTGAAGTTGGTTCATTTAAAGTTGTCGCACTAGAAGTTCTCTCACATAAAAAATTATATTTGGAGTCCCCCAAGTTTAAATTTACAACGACTGCAATTTGCTTTAATCGCTTCCGTGCTCAAAACGTACAAAGTTTGAACGCAAAAATAGAGAATAGGAGAGTCCGTAATGTATAATACATCAGGCCTTCCTAAAACTGTAAACTGAGTCATTTTCGATTAGGAACTTAAAATTCGTGTTTAAAAATGATTATAAGCAAATTAACTCGTTCCGTTTAGAGTGGCAAATATAAAATATTATTTACTGCGCCTGCACCAATGAAGCGTTTTAATGACTACCGCGAATCAATTAGTCTTACCCAACGCGAAAGAATTTTCCAGTGCCGAGTGAAGTCGTCTTCGCTGATTAGCAGGTTAATAGCGGAGGGCACGGTTTTACAGCTGGAGGCTGCAAAAATTTCATCCTAATCCGTTGCGTAACGGGTCGCGATAACGATTTAGCACGATTTAGTTCAGCATGATTTACTATTCATTCTAAAACACGCTGCAATCGACCTCTTATCGCCAGTACTCAATGACTCCCGCCAATCGAATACGCCAATCGTTCGACGTGTTGAGAATATCGTTCAAGGTTCGTGGAAATTGCACGCATGTTTTCCGCGGTTCTTTCCTGTTTGAAAATCATGCGCGGTTTCAATTGAAACGAATGGAAAAAAAGAAACATCATGCAGTCGATTCTATCTATGTTTGGTTACATCTTCTTCTCAACAAAAACGTCCCAAAGCGTCCCTTAATTCTTGATCGCAATTGTGTTTTAGTTCAGAAGGAGAGAAAATGAAAAAAAATAAAAAAATTGAAATAACTAAAGTCCGTAAAAATCCGTACAATTTTTTAGTTAATTTCAGATTTATGGATGTACAGAAATATAACACATAAAAATAGACTGCATAGAAAACCAAATGAAGAAAAAATTAAAATAACTAACATCCGCACAAATATCTTTTACAAAGCGGTACCAAATTATAAATTCTTATTCTATATAGTATTTTTCTTCAGAAAATATGAACTCGTGAAGATTAGTTTTACAGTAAACTGTTACCTACTACAATTAAAGTTTTTAATTAAATAATTAATTCATTTCTGAATATTAATTCTAATGTAAAACCGGTTTTCGAATTTATAAATAATGATCAGTTTTTAAACCCGGTTTTTAAAAACCGACAATCCCTAACAGGAAGAATCTCTTTTCTCATTCAGAAGAAATAAAATAAAAGTAATTGAGAAGTGCTGCAAAAATACACGCAAATTTTAAGGAGGGGAATATCTGCTGGTGCTATTACCAGAGATGCAAACGTTGTATCCAAGTGGCTTTTAACATTATCGCATAACCCTTTATCGCCATTTTATCAACGGTTCTCTTAATGACAAGGGTGGTCGCGATCAATAACGGTTAACAGACGCATTAAGAAGCCGTGTGCTTCTATAAAATAAAAAAGGCACGCGAGTATTCACGAGGCAGAAATCCGGTAAATCCAGAATTACTTAAACGAACCTATCAGATTCTATGAATAGCGTCGATAAACACCCACCAATAGCTTCGATACATAAAGAATTTCAATAAACCCAGGTATTATCATATCGGCTTCCGGTCAACAATCCCAAGACATTCAATCACGAGGCAATCTGTGGCAAAATAACACTTTGGACAGGATAACTGGCCAAATAAAACTGTGCAATCTCAAATCGAACGAACAAAAAATAATGTTTTGTCACTCGTTTCGACGAAGATAATAGATCACTACGACCGCTTACCGACCCTCAATTAACCCTCAAACGGGGGTAGTTTACACGTCAAATCAGGGGGCAAATTTACCCCCAAAATAATTGAATTCCCCCACACCTCTCAAATAATAACAACAAGGTGCACTATTACAGCTCGAAACCTCCTGACGGGTCAGAATTGACCCAGTACCCGTCGCGACAGGGTCACTCGTCGTCAGGGGTTGCCATTTAGTGGCAAGTATCGAATCATTAACCTCGTCTCTTTCAATTAAAACGAACGTCAGGTCTCTAGACCTCGGTTATTCGTCTTAAAATCCAAGATCGGGCCCACGTCCAATTACTCGCTCGGCTTGGGACGATTGATCGGCAGATTTAGTTGCTAACCGTGTATCATTCTAGCGGCATTACAAATACGCGTGATTAGTGGTGGGGGGCGCGGCTTCCCTGACGAGCTCGATGACAATCGCGTTTAACAAGGCGTTAATACGAGACGGTATATCGAGTTCGGCTCCCTGTGCCAGGGTTAGCGTGTTACGTAACGCGCCCACGCATCCAAGTGTACCGAAAGGAACGCCGTTTTATCTATATTTACCGAGCTTATCTGCCCAACCACAATATCAGGCCGCTGTCCACTGCCGAGCCTGCTCGATTTTCTAGCTGGGAAAACAGAGTTGAGTGGATGCATCGGGCTTGCTCGAGTGTTTTAGGGAATGCTCCCTTCGCTGGCCAGCGCGTGGTCCACCTTCGTTTTTCTTTTGGCAGTGCGATAGACCATAGAGAACTGAGGAATTTATATATTACAAGTTTTGTTCTATCTCGCACCGGTAGGAAGTTATATTGAGAAAAGGAAGACACGTGATTGATCTTTCATTGAAATTTGAATTTTTGGGTTGGGCACTTTTCCTTGTCAATGATGGATGGGCCAGGTTCGAAGCCCAACCTCAATCTCTTCTGTCTGGGGATTATGGGTTTTAGGTAGCTCTTGAAATTTGTAAACGTTATTTTGTGAATTGTGTAGATGTTGCAGAGCATTCTGGCGCCAAGTTAGACTTCCCGAGCACTAAATCTTCTTAATCAGCCACAGGATTGTGCAACTCTCTGCCTTCTAATATATCTGTGTCTCTCCCTTCTGTTTCAAACAGCAACAAGGTTCCAGTTTCAAGATACTCTCCGCGTTGGAATATTTCGGGATCGCAAGAATGTAGCAAATGTCTGTGTTCCACTGCGACGCCTTTGGTGTTAGATAATTCGGTTAAACTCGGTAACTAATCGCCTCCTGAATTTTGAAGTCGTCTGTAAAGCGTTGGAAATAAAATTGGGGGAAGATCGTGGAAGAGAAAAGAAGGATAGAGTAAAATGTATCGGGGGAGCGTGGTTCGTTTTCCAGCAGCCTGTTTCGAGTGCGCAGACGCTTTTCCATTTTCATCGATGGTACACTGCTGGGTCACACACACTCTCGAACCTGCACCCAGCAACCAAATCCAGCTGCCTCTGTTTGTCGCGTTTTTTATCGGCCGATAATTTATTCCGCTGATCCTGTACCATGACCAGCGCATTACGCGTTTGTTTCGAGCAAAAGCTGGCTTGGGATCTCAGTAAACTCTGCGAAGCATTGGCAGCCGTGCAACGATTTCTCGTCTCGATATGTTCGATCGAAATAGCCGCATTCCGGGGACAATATGTTCGGGTTTTAGGAAAAATACAGTACAATGAAAATAACATATTGGAGTTCCTTTTTTACACGAGCCATTTTAGAAAATTTAAGAAACTAAAATGGAGCTTCTTTAGAGTTAATAAAAAGATGAATGACTCCTCTGACACTAAAAAGAATAGGGGAAAGTGGGGCATAACCGGGTACCTAATGTATTTTTCCTGGTAGCATAAAGTCAGACGGCAAAACAAACTTTGGACACAGCTAGAAATCTTAATTGGACCTTACAGAATCAGAAAATGAGAATTCTTATATGAAAAAACTATTTGGCTTACAGGAAAACAAGTTTTCTCGGAAGTATGCAAATACCCGGTTTTACCCCATAGGTGTGGGTAATACCGGGTACCTATTAAAATACGCATAAAATATGATATAATTATAAAACCTTTATTGCTATTATTTTAGAAACCATAAAGGAAGGTTTTTTACAAATATTAATTTGTATATCAATTTATTTTAATATTACCGAACAGAAATCACAAATAAAGGTCTCGTCGCCCTCCTCAACCCTTGTACAAATCTCATGAGCCCATCCGAGAGGGTTGAAAAAATAACAACGGTTTTTCAACGTCAGCATCGTCTTGGGCGTGTTTCGCGTTAATGTTGGCAGCTTCCAATTTTTGAGACAGCATAGCAATAAACCTGGTACCCGGTTTTGCCCCATAATCAAATACCCGGTTTTGCCCCAAATGAGGTGATTTACTAAACATTAAATATTTACACTTCAACATGCGATAAAGAACCGGGCAAAACGGCAAAATACTGTGAAAAGTCTACAGAATACAATGCAGTACTTAGCGTAATCGATTCTTTAAATCCAAGTGGTATAAAAAAGGCAATTCACCAACGCAACACTAGAACTTTGCAACTCGAAATTTTTAAACTTCTCTAAATGAAAAACTACGACGGTCTTTGCTCTACGATTGATCTCATTTCGTCGTGAGGTCCACCCGAATGTAACACCATACGCTGGCTGCATATCGCAGCTCTTGTCTTAAATAAACAGTGGTACCCGGTTTTGCCCCACTTTCCCCTACTTCACTAACTATGTTGAAAAGATTTGAACGAATTCGTGTCAGTAATACAAAGTAGATACGGTGATTCATGAATATTAAATGCAATTGCCGCAAAATGTCTATGCGTTCTTGAAGTTCTGGTCAAGTTGAAGAAGTTTCGCTGGAAAGAATTTTTCACCGGACAAACCTGCGAAAAGTTACAGAGGTATACAGTCCCCGGCACATTGGTTCGGAGAGCGTCTGACCATAGACAATCCACTTTCCCTTGCTCCCTTACGCTCGGCTTCCCTCTCGCACACCGGCCTCGCGGATCAATCATGCCATACCGTATCTTGTTACGCGTCCCGGCGGGCACTTGTGTCACTAATAAAAACCTGAAGCACCCTGCGCATTTCGTTGTCTTTGCACGAGTAACTAGTTAAGGGTGTAAAGCTACTTTACATTGCACAGTGCACAGCTAGGAAACAGTTAACCCTTGGGAAAAGGTCGGGCTGTTTTAGCAGTGCAAAATTTACTATGTCAGCAACTATGCAGCAATACTTTGGAGAGATCGGTTCCGGAGGCAAGTAACAGAGCTCAAAGGGACGTTTCTTTTCGAAGATTAACAACCCCCTCTGGATGATTATTCCGCGGTGATATTTTGCACAACACACGTTACTTGAAGTGCAAGACTCGTTCTTTGCACCCTGGCCGATCGATCGTTCGCGCAGCCGCACTTCCGTTCCGATGCATGCATCCACCCTCTTCCGCTTTAACCGTCCACTGCATCGACTACGTTGCCCTTTTACCCTTAGGTCAGTGAAATTTTAATTCGCTTTCATCGCACAGCGAATATCTTCGGTTATTCCTTGCGCAGCTTTGCACTGACCTGCAAGGGTGGCAGATGGAGGTTTCCATCGTTTCTATTTTAGAACTCGAAAGTGGGAAGATCGTGTAAAATAAAACTTCCTTCTTGATCAACACCTGAGCTACTGAACCAAATCTGCTCCCCCGGAAGCGATCGAACTTGCATTGCGAACGCTAAGTCTGAATTATTTACTGACAACGCGAAGTGGTCGTGAATGATGAAACTATCAGCTGAAATGTGAGTCCTTCGAGGGTCACTGATAACCCACGATTCGATATTCGCGATATACTACTCAATGGTATCGTGAAACACTAGTCAAAATGTCAACTGAGATCGGAGACCCCCATGGGTCACCGATGACCCATGAAACGACCAGCAACTCGACAATACCGCAAGCTACCTTTTATCCAGTATTTCTCAACCGTAAGAAATATCGATCGAAATGAATGGTCCTGCATGAGTTTCCTAAGCGTCAGACGGGACAGTCCCAGCGCGTGGAACTTTCAGGATATTATAACCCGACGAAGTATCAAGGGGTAAAGTTACCGAAGATGGGCAAAGGGGGTGAGTTAGGGTGACGAGTAAACTCGTTGACACCGTGGTCTCGCGGTAACGTCGTAATCGAATAACCCGTCTGGCGGGGGCAGCGTTAAACGGATTATTGTTCTTTTACCCCGTGGAATCTTTGCGCGACAAGAAGCACGTGACTCTGTCCAGCCAGCAGGGGGTGAAGAATGGCCATTTGGAATTCTTTACGACGATGATAAAAAGGGCAAATAACGGCAAAGTATGCTTGCGAATATTGTCACACTGAAAAGGGGTGGAAATTATATTTTCGAAAATTCATATCCAGCTAGAATTATTGATTACAATGTAACCTTCGGGTCGCGATCTCGCGAGTCTTATATCGAATAAGACTGTATGAGATGAATTTAATCTGCAGATTAAATTTCGAATCGTCCGGGCGAGGTGCTGTAACCTCATCGACGAGGTTTTAATTAATTATCCCCGAGCGCAGGGCGCCCTTCAAGCGGGAAAATAATTGCACGATGAAGGGGGTCGAAGAAAAGCTCGCGATGCCTTAATCACCCTGTACATACACCCTCAGCGGTAGACACGAGCCAAGGCAGAGCCGGCTGGGTCTTGCGCAGATCTGTGAGCTGGAAAGTATGAGATCTGGCCTGGAAGCACGCATGCGACGGGGGTGTTGGCCGAGGACGCGGAGGATTGGGTGGATGGGATGAAGCTAGACTGACGGGGTAGGTAGACAGACACGTAGCGGAATGCGGGAGGAAAAATAGAGGAAAGTCTGGGGTGAAGGGGAAACTACGAAATCAGGGGCTGAGGGATGAGGGAAGAGTTAGGGAAAAATGGAATCATAGAAAAGTGAAAGGAAAGGGGTGGGTAAAAAGAGTAGCAAAATCAAATTTTCGGAGACGGGATGAAACGTAGCTTAGAAATCTAATACAAAAGACTCCTCCTAACAACAATGGATCCACAAAAAACAACCTAGAATCCATTGAAAAGATGGGGTGCAGAAAGTGAAAAATTGGGTAAAGAAGAGACAAGGGGGAGCGAAAGGGGGATGAAACTGCTTAAGAAGCGCGCGACTAACAAGGGGAGATTCCCAACTTGGAAATTCTAAAAATTATGAAACTTTGAGGATAGGGGTACGTATTAGGGATTTTTTGCTGCCTAAATTTACTCTAAGGGAGCGAAATTGACTCCTGAAAATCCGACTATTTCCCCATTTTCCCATAGAAAAAAGTCTTCAGACAAAAGTTCCTTCTTTGAATTAGAAAATAGCCGGATTTTGAAGGGTCAATTTCACACCCTTAAAGTGAAATTTGGGCAACCAAAAAAAATCGCGCAATACATACCCATACATCCTCTACATATCCCCAATGTTTCAGAATTTTTTGAACTTCCGGTTTGAGGATCTTCCATTGTAAGAGAGAGGCACCGGTACAGCAAGGAAGCCGGGAAACAACGGAATGTGAAAAGAGGGTGGGGCGGCCGAAGGCGTGCGCAAGAGGGGTTGCGGAGCAAAATCGTTCTCGCTCGCACAGTCGCAGGAAAATCGAAGCTTGCCGCCAGTGTGGCGCACACCGGCGCAGCATTCACTTCCGTTTCCTATCGGGCGTCTTCGCCGAGGCACGCGGCACCATGCTGCTCGACGCTGGTTGAGGCCCGTCGAAAATGGACGGTGGCGCGTCCGCCGGAAGTTGCCGCCGCTCGTGGCCGAGCACACCCTGTCCCACGAATCTTGTGCCCCGCGGGAACATTTTGTGCGATCTGGAAGGTCGACGACTCTCCGCGCCGAGTCCACGAGGATCGTTCATGAAGGGGGTTAAAGAAGTCGGGGATGAAAAAGTTCGATAAACGTGAGATGGTGTTCTGTGGTACCGCGAGAGTTGGATTATTCGTTCGACTGGAGGGGGACGCTCTGCGGAGATTCCCAGAGGTTGTTGTGACGGTTTGGGGAGAGCACTGACCGTGAGTTGCGTAGATTCCAGTCAATGAAGGAGTTCTGTAAAATTCGCGGGTTGTGGTGGTAAACTGGACTCGAGTAACAGGTAAAGTTGGTATTAATTAGACACGTCGTTATTCCTCAGGGTGCTTTGTCGCTTCGCAAGTCGCCTCGAGCTCTTTCGAGATTCTCCACTTTTAATCAAAGCTGAATTTCGATTTCGATCCACTTCAACCCCCACATGCATCGGATTTATTAGAAGAAAAGTGTCCTGACAGAAAATGTCCACTTCGCTATTGGAACCCGGTTACAATTCCCCCAGCTTTGAAACCCGAATCCCACGGACCATGAAGAGACCCCCGAACCACTAGGAACACCCCCACCCCGTCGTTTCCAACCCCGCGAAGCCTCGAGCGTGACTATTTCCAGCGTCTACAAAAATAAGTGGCTTCTTTCGAGCGGAGACGGTCTCGTTGGGCTGACTTCGCTGAAACGGTGGCGGTTCGTGTTGAAGGATGGGTTGCTATTAATCAGAAGACGGCGGGGGCATGGGAAACAGACAAGTCAGGTGTCACATTCATTGCCGTCTCGCGAGGAGGCGACGAGCCGTGTCTCGCGCGGTTGCGTCACACAGCGCAAACTTAG
Source organism: Andrena dorsata (assembly GCA_929108735.1). Taxonomy (NCBI): domain Eukaryota; kingdom Metazoa; phylum Arthropoda; class Insecta; order Hymenoptera; family Andrenidae; genus Andrena; species Andrena dorsata. The sequence goes on along the minus strand of OV815488.1, from coordinate 73,918,428 downwards.
GAAACCTGGCGGGGAAGGATTCGGGAACGTGTGACGTTCGTAGGACCATCTGGAGACCATCGTAGGAGAAATCTGGACCCCGGAGTCAGAATGTATTAAGTCCACTGTTTTTTAAAAATTGACATTGCTCGTGTTTCCGAGAGATTGAAAAATTTGATACGGGAAACTTGTAAAATGTCATTTCTTTAACAAAGTGGAGTTAATACACTCTGGGGTCCAGGTATATCGGTGCCATTCTCACAAAGGGCACTGCAGAGTGAGCCAACTCGCGGGATGTTTCGTGAATGTGGTATTGGGCGAAACCATCCCTTAAAGTGCTCGCAAAGCATATGCAAACTGTAAAGGTGCAAATCCACGATGAGATAAAAATATCGTGTCTCACATGAGACTTTAATCTCCATTATTATTCTTTTATTTCCATTATTTACATTTTGTTGTTGCTGAGATTTTTGTCTCGTGATAGAAAAGTCTCATGTAAAATCTCATCGTGGATTAGCACCTTATGGAGTTATTTAGTCCACCCTGTACTGTGCATCCGTGGTAGTTGGAAAAATATTTGTGAGCTGTTAATTTCACTTGGGGATACGATCTTTAACTCTAGAACATTAACATGGGGAATGCAGTGTCCCAAGTATCCCCACTAATCAACTGTAAGTTCTTTCATAGGTTTACACTTTTCTTTTAATATTTTCATTTTAAAAATATCGCCAGATTCAACGAATGCGTATCCACTTATTAATTTATTTTGAACTTAAAATAAACAATTTTTACAAGTTTGATGTTAAAAGAGTTAGTAAAAAATACATATATTACTTTGACAACATGGAGCACAGAATCAGCAACAATTAACGTTAGTATTCCAGAGTTAAGAATCAGTTTCTCCTTTTTCTGTTCAGTTTCATTCAACATGATAGTTAGGAAGACACTTTTTTTAGGAATGGGAGATTAAGTGAAGATACCTTGTAGAAAACACTGTAAGTGCCAAAAATCAAATTCTATGCTATACTATTATTATTATTACATTGGAGCGTAGAACATTTTCCAATGAAATTTTTTTTTTATTTTGGCACATACAGTGTTTTACACAAGGACTCTTCAATTATGTACCATATGTGCTCATTGAGGTAAGATTTTAATTACTGGGGACGAGATTATTGAAGAGTAGTTTCAGTGTTAGGGAAAGGGTCAAATAATTTAAGGAATTTATGCAACATTTGTCTGAAAATAGGTGACTTACAGTACTGTTGACTTTATAAACGAAGTTTAGAAACCTGAGCAGATCCTCCAATGATTTTCCTGAAACACAAGAGTAAGACATATTTTTAAAAATCAAAACTCAATAATATTTGTCACATGGAGGATCAACATGCAATTAAGAAACATCATACTTTGACGAATGCAGTGCATAAACTAAAATTCTCTAAAACCTCTTCTACGATATTTTCCAAGTTTGGTAAAAAAAAAGTGTCACCATGATCGAACCTAGATTTCTTCAGATTTTCCAAGGTCCCTGGTTCGTGCTCCCTGACCTACCAGTACCTAAATGTCGTCACCTCGATCAATGAATGAAATGCTAAAATTTCTACGCGCGACTCGTTCCCTCGAGAGGCAAGTGTGGATCGTTACGTTAAGAATAGGTGAGCAAGATAACGGTGTGTTGCGTAACCGGCGATAACGACCACGCTCGTGTCCTGCAACGCGTTATCTTGGACGAAACGATTTATGCTTCGAAAGAGCTTAGCCTCCAGAAGAAACTGGGAGGTCAGCATGGCGAAAGGATTTTCTTTGGCCGATAAATAGCTTATCGAACTTTAGTCTCTTTAATGCTGGAGGCCTCTAAAAAGTGTTGAGAACTTGGCGTGAACTCTTTGATAAGTCGATTGATAGTGGCAATGCATCGTGGAGTAACATAGAAGTTTTAAACCACGAAAAATAAAGGATGGTTTTGTATTTGGAAGAATATTTAGAAATTGTGGGAGCTTGAAAACATGGGGGTCTGTTCTTAGAGAAACTAAGCTGCCTAGAATTTCTAAATCCTATGGAAAATTTCAAGTACATACTCTACTAATAAATGGCAAATTTGCAAGCTGCTTCAGAAAGCACTGTAACCTCTAGCTTCCAAAAATATTCGAAACTCGAGGGAACCGGTAAAAGGCTTCAGCAAAATTCTATGGAAGGGAAAACTCCGAGGACCAATCGCAAGGATCGATATGGTGAATCGCTCGGTGAACCAGGGAAGAGGAAAAGCACGTCCATCAATTGTTTGGGCTCAGGGGAAGCGAAGGGCCCTGACGATCAATGAAACGTACTGGTATACCGGTATGCACCAGATATGATCACCCACGAATTGTCTGAGAGACTATAACACGAATGTAGGCTGCATGGGAATTTAGAGCGGCCGTGGATTTCGTTGTGGGCTGTGACAGCCAGATGGGGAAGCGGTTTCCTGCGAAGGGATTAAAGGAAATTTATTGATGAAGATCGGATCGGTGATTCATTAGAGTGGAATTAGCTTTGCGCTATGACGATGCTATTGGATTCTGAAGCAGAGGAGTTGGGGAGACCCTCAACGGATATAAAGAATGATGCAAGAGCTACTTTTTATCTCTGATTAATAGTTTTATATTACATTACAAAAAGTAGTCGTCATCCTGCTAAAAGCTTTGTCAGTCGTAAAAATGACGAAGCTGTGTGTTCTAAGGTTAAATTAAATGTCCCAATCGAGTTCCAAGTCCTCCAAAGGCCAATCTACGAATTTCAAAGGATCTTATACTACTGAAAGGCCACGGCATCAAATAAGTTGGGTCATTAGCCTACTTCTGTCCACGTGACGAGATTTAAAGAAGAATTAAGAGAGGTGCTAGAAACTAGAAACACCTAATCCTGTACCATCAGTTCTAAGGTTTCCACGAAAGGAGAATCGTTTGAGTAGAAGTGGCGCTTGAAGTGCAGCTTCACAGGTGGACGAAGAAAGTACATAATTTGTTTAATTCGAATGGGTTATAGATGGACCCATTGGACGCCACCGAATGAGTCGAGTCGGTGGCCAGAAATCGTGTGCACCTGAAGCAACGACCACTCGCAGAAAGGTCACGAACGCGAGGCAACGGTTGAGCGCGCTGCAATTATGGCACCGCCACTAAATGACACTAATTTCTGCTCGCTGCTTTGCCGAGAGAGAAGCGATCTTTAATCAACCACGCACACACGCAACCAGGCGCAACCGAGTGGCTCGTGTTGTTTCTGTTTCGATTTAGCGGCTCAGTCGCCAGCTCGGTGGATGCAGACGGGCCTATCGGCCGCGCGGAAAGTGGCAGGCTTAATCTAATTAACGAGATTCACCGTTCCTCACGAGCTTATCGAGATCAGCTTGAAGATCGGGGGCCATTTTTAGACGTAAAAGGGGCCATGTTGAATTCGAAGAATGGAATTTTGGGGATCTGAGGCAGGTTACTTCGAGTTATTTGGAGCACGGATTAAGCGGAACTTGGATTATCGAGATTTCACCGTCTTTGATAAGATTCCGGGGTCCATTTTTTGAACCTCGAAGGGGCCATCTTGAATTCGTAAAGTGGAGGCTTGATAATCTCAGGCAAGTTTAGTTCGAGTTATTTGGAGCACGCATTATCGAGACCCCACTGAGCTAAGTTGTAACCTCGTGAATCTTTTACTCTTTCCTATCAAACCTGCAAATAAAAAGTGGCAGTAGCTTGATAGATTACAACAAACACTGTCGCAAAGATACCCACTGTAACTTGTCAGCGAGTATCGAGGGAAATGGACGGAGAAAGTACCTCCCGTTGGGGAAAGATGGAGAGGAATAAAACGATTCCCTATAGCCGCTCTTAAAATGGTATTGGCGGTAACACGATCGTTCAAATACGAGGATCGCGCAAATAGGTCGATTCTCGAATGGACAGCCGATATCCGTGCAAACAATGTTGCAAAATAGAGGGCCGATGGGGATCGATGGGCCAAGTGTCGAAAGACCAAAAGAGCTGCCAGAAATTGTTAGGCGGGATGAATCAATGATCGGATGAAATAAGGCTTGATCGTGCACTAGAGCTTCGTTCCATCGATTATCAGAATCTTCAGTATGGTTGAAGCTAAATAAAAAATCTGAAGGCGCATGTAAAAAGCGCCCCTGGAAAGTATTTAGGATGGGGAGCGGATTAATTTTTAAATTCAGTGGAGATTTGTAGGTCAGCTCAGATTTGTATATAATTCAGAAATTTCAGAATTCTTAAAACACGGGGAAAGTAAATAGAGCGTGAAGTATTTCGGTTCACAGTTCACGATGGGGTTTAGAGAGTATTCTAAGGTGGACAAGTACTTACTCCACGTCTCTCGAGGAAACGATAAATGTGCCACGTTTTATGTAACGCGACAGTGAAGCGTCGTACAACCTACTTGGCAGCCAAGTTTAGAGCCGATCGCACGGTAAATTTGCAGGTTTCACGTATTATTTTCGTAAGGCGCATTGTTTCGTGGGCTATCAGCGGGCTGTCTGTTCTACCAGAGGCTTTTGGACAATGTGTTCACTGTGTAATCTGAAATTCAATGTTTTGGCACGTGCTGACTTGCTGCCTCAGATCAGAGCTCACTTAATTGCTAGCAGAAAATACACACACGCTTTTCGAGTTATGGATAATCGTGGCAGATCGTTGCCCGCTACAGAAACTTCTATCATAAATTGTTGCAATTTACTGTTGGCCAGCGTATCAAGTTTGAGATTTGGACGTGGAAAATAAATGTGAAATTGTATTTCGTATATAAAGCATTAGGAAGGATTAAAGATTGCTCGATTTTCTATCAGAGTTCCGTGTGTTAACTTTTGTTGCAATTCTGCAAGGCAGTGTAGTCTACAAAGTGTATAACTGGATGAAGCTAGGTATTTAAAGTGCTTTCTACTTGCTACTTAAAATACTGCCCCAGTACGTTGAACCCTCAAATCTGATTAGAGCTACAGTAGCTGGCTTTGCGTGCGCTGCAGTTGAGAAACTATGAAACTACGAAGGCTTTCCATTTTGTGAGAAAACTGGATCACTCATAGCCATTTCCATAATCCTTATCAGGAGCATGAAACTACCAGAAGTATCGAGAAATAAAACAAGGCAATGATCGTAAAATATGTAAGATCCATCTAAGTAAATCCCTTTCTCAAAGTATCTCAATTCCAGCCACCATTTTCTTTAAAAAACAGTGTGCGAAAAAAGAACACCTTCTAGTAAAGCCCAATTATGCAAAACAACGAGGTCATCTTAAATCTGCCAATTAAGGTACATCGACTTCGAAAGCCCAGCAAAGTTACGAAACAACTTAACTTCATTAAGGACGAAGTTCAGTGACAGCAGAAAAGCTCAAGCAGCTGTCTTCAGAGAAAGATCGCCAAGAGCATCCAATTATCCAAAATTACACCCCTTTGAATTTCACAAACTATTTCCACCCAGCAATTTATTCTCCCAGGACCAAGGCTCCCCCGAAAGAAGCCCGTGTAACAGATCCCACCGAGACCAATCATTTAAACAGGAACTTCGCCAGGTTCGCCGAACCAGTCGAAGGTACAGTGAGGTATCCTATAACGAACTGATTCGTTCTGGAACAAATTTAATTCTATTTTAAATTTAATTTATTGCATTTCTCCACGTTCGTTCCAAGCGTTTTGAGGTAATGGGAAAATTTGCTCGTTATAGCAGTGGCTCGTTATAAGGTGGTTCGTTATAGAATGATACCCCATCGTACGTGGATTATCCCGAGTGGTCCACGGAAGCATCCGCCATGCTTCCGAAAATTCGTCGTTCGCCAGGGTTCCAAGCAGACAGTGGAAGTTTTCTCATTAACTAACTCGTGCAACGAGCCATTCAATGAACCAAAGCTGATCCTCAGCGCCACGGCTAGCACCGCCGGCAGCCGGTCCTCGCCCGTTTTCTATTCTAATTCCGAAGCTATTCTAGTCCGCGGACGCCGGCCAATGGGCTACGTCCGCCAGTAAAGCGCGCTCCTCTCCTCCATCCCCCTTTACTCCCCCCTACCTCGTGTCAACCGCAGTCGTTCTCGAGGCATCGCGTGCGCCAGATTATACGGCTGCATCCTCCTTTTCTATCAGCCCGCGTTATCGGTCGCGTTGCCTTCCACCCCCGGTACCAATAACCGGGCGGGGGATAAAGGACGATCGTCGGCCATCATCGTTCCGCGAAGGAGAGGATCGTCGCGCGAAGGACAGCTCGGGAGAGGAATTTCATTCTGCTTCCCTCCTCTTCGCTGTTTAATGCCGGTCTGAGGAGTGTACCGAGTGAGAAAGGGGTGCAGACATTCGCCGTCACGATTGCTGCGAACGGGCGGAAAGGAGGATTTCGAAAAGGGCGGCCACGGTGCGACACAGAGGGCGCGCTAGCAGGGAGAGATGCAGTGGCGTCGGCAGCGAAGGGTCACCCACGTGATCGGCTCCTCCAATCACGTTCTACTTTTAGCGAGGTACCAAGACGGTACGGAACCTTGAGGAAGAGGCTGATCGTGGACCTTAGTGGCGAGCTTTCGTTTTTCTGTTTTTGTTTGTTGTTCGACGGGCGTAGCTAGTCTTTTCGTTCTCGGGGCGATTTCTGGTAGAGATGCTAGTGCCTTGGCTTCGTTTAACCCATTAGCAGAGTGATGGATAATGGCTGGGGTGGTGCGGCGAATTAGGAGATTAGTTGGAAGTTTGATTCAATGCTAAAGTTTGTAGTTTCCTTGAGGGGCTAGTCAGGGAACTGTTGGTGCAGGTGGATACTATATGGATTGTTTTGGGATGTCTCTTTCCCAGGGGATGTTTCTGTCCCAGAAGAGGGCGAAAATTGCATTGCCAAGTCAGAGCACTGACTGTTAATGGGTTAATACGATCGAGTGGGATGCAATTTTTAGCTTGACACGTGCACCTTGGAAGTAGCATCAGCTTCCTTCCGTTCTTCACGAGCGGATGGAAGTGTTTAGAGGATTGAAACTGTACAAGTTAGACAGCTTTATAATTTTGCTTGATAATATATTGATCCTCGCTAGTTACATTCCCTCGTCATTAGACACTCGAGCAAGACGTAGATAAAAGCCAGGCCTTTTGCCTCATCTTGCTCCATTAACTATCACACTAGAGTACCCAGAAAAATACTCCAGCTTCCACAACCACTGAACGTAGCATGTTAAGGACAAAGGCCCCAAAACCCACCAACAATGGTTGGATGCTGGGTGACTGCTGAAAGCGTCATCACCGAGCATTCAACAGGAAACCATCCACTACTATTTCCCCACTACCCCGCCCTCATATGCCGCCTATCGCCCTCCATATAACAACACAAACGTGAGACTAGAGGGAGGTGTCCGTAAACAGCGAACGCCGACATGCTCGGGTGACAAAATTCCTCGGTAACTGGAGAGGCTTGAACGGTGGTCAGTTCCTCCTGATAATCCTCCCATAGCCCCCATACGACGTGCCAGGGTGGCGCGGAACAATGGAGGAAACTTTCCCAGCGGTCAATTTAGATTCCGCGGAACGCGTAGTATCTGTGACGCTGTAGAACGTGATACCGTTGCTCTAGTCGGCCCTGATGAGGCCAATTAGTACGCTGAAACGTGGGTGTGCGTTCCCTGGCCCGGTTGAAACCAGACCACCCTGGTTCCAGTTGACTCGCGCGGTGTAGTGGATTAAGTCTGATGTTGTTTCGACTCCTCTGTTCGCAGTTTCGCCGGACGAAGAAGACGAGGAAGAGGGATTGCGGAAGGACTACGCGAGGGGCCGGGAGAATGACACGAGCAGGGATCGGTTCGATCGAAACGGGCGGGGGGGCTATAAGCCCCGGCGTGCCGGAAACGGCGACAGCAGCGGCTACGCTGGCGCCGCGAACCGATCCCAGAAGGACGTGTCGTCCGGATCGCCGTCCCAGCCGAAGATGATCTTCAACGAGGACGAGTACATGAGGATCACGACCCCGCGGCAGGACATGCTGCTGAAGAAGGGCTACCTGTCGCGGAAGAAACCGTGGACCGGAAACGCCAGCACCAGCGCGACGCCGTCCACCACCGAGAGCCAGTCTGCATCGCATTCCACCGCAGGTAGAGGTATAGGTAGAAGCGTAACGCATTTCATCGAATTTTTGTTAATTTTGTCCGCCTGTTTACCGTCCCGACCCAACTGGCCCCTTGGAGATCTCGGGGTGGTGGCAGGTACCCGCCTTGTGGGAGCGGAGAAGAGCTTACGGGGATTCTTCTATGATGGATAGTAGAATAGTTTTGGTTTTATGTAAAGCGAGAGTGGAGTTTGGGTCTGTATAGATTTTTAAATTTTCTGGAGGCTAAGGTACCTTGGTAATCGAATCCATGTGTAGCATTCCTGGTTTCTGATTTGTCAGAGTCTCGCTTAATCCTTCGACGTCCTTGATTCTTCAATTAGGGGTAGCCAAAAAGTGTCCCATTCATCCTCCCTGATCATACGACACTCGATCGCTTAACAGTCGCTGCACTTCACTTGTCACGCGTGATTAACACCCGCGAGTACCAGCCTCTGGGCTTGGATACGTTCTACTTTGAGCTGGCATTGCAGATGGCAGCGAAACGACGGAAGATCAGCAGCTGCTTGACAGAGACTGCGGGACGGGGGAGTATCCATCGACGGCGGACTCTGGGCTGCAGTTGGGCTATGGGACCTTCTACGACCACGCCTGTGGTTACTACTACGAGTACCCGGTGATGCTTGTGGGCCCTGCGCCAGTCCCAGCGCAGGTTGGACCAGGCGTCCTAGCAGCTGTACCCTGCGAACCCGTGCCTTTGAGGCCCATAGAGTGGGTCAATCCTGCGTTTGTGCCCTCGCTGTCTGGGCAACCGTACCTCATGGTGGACTATCAGGTGGGAATTTATCTTACAGTTTCTTCAGTGACTGAGACATGGAGGGACTGCTCTAGAGCTTCACTAGTCAAGGCAATTATTCCCTAGCAGTTTCCCTCAGAACAATCCCCAGCAAAACCTTCTCAGAAGTGGGTTCAACTTCTCTTCCCAGACCATACCCAACTATCCCCTAGTAATTTCCTTCAGAGACCCCTCTAATCCCCCATAGTCCTCAACGCAAGCTGAAACCAGCAGAACATTCTCAGAAATCGGTTCCTCGTGTTTACAGTCCAGTCAAAGCACAGAGAACGCAACTATGGTGGAGGAACAGGAGACCACGGTGGTGCCAGTGGAGACCGTCAACGGCACCTGCAACGAGAACGGCACAGAGAGCGCCAGTTGCAGCGGAAGCGTGACTGGCGAGACGGAGGAACAGCCTGCAGAGGCTGCTGCCACTACCACGAAGGAAAGCGAGCCCGACGAGCAGCCAACGAAGGAGCAGGCTGAGGAGCAGGACACGTATGAGCAGTTCGCGGAGGAACAACCGGAGGAAAGTGAGACGAATGGGGCTCCTTACATGGAACCAGTCCTGGTGCAGCAGCCTGTGCACGTGTCGCACGTGATACCAGTAGTCCCGCAACAGTACATGTATCCTGGCCACTACATGTTCGGCCTTCCGTTGGTCAACGTGAATGGTTAGTTGATCGAGAGGCCGGAGCCTCCGCCGCTTAGCCATTGGCGCAGGACCCTCGATACTTGCACGTGGCGGTGGGCATATAGTGAAGTCACGTATCTAGTAACTAAATGACGACGGATAGAAGCATAGTCTCCAGGGTTCTCTGCACCCTTTCATGAAGTTTAATGAGAAATGAGTATTTGAGGCACTTGATGCAGTCTTGAAGAGGACCCTGGTTTTTTTTTGGAGCAGTGGGACTTCACTATATTTCTACTACCATAGTGTACTCTTTTCTACTGCTCTGTTGCTAGCGCATGGTTAAACGTTACCAGAGAACCTTCTCGCTCCTTTTTGGTAGCTTTCGTTCTGTTCGCGGATAGATGGGCGGAACAACGAGCGAATAAGCGAAGGTTGTTAGTGTTTTTGTGGCTAAGTGAGTCTGTTGCGTAAATGCGATAACTAACGGGGAGGGAGCGGTGCATCGCAACGTTGCGCAATCTATCGTTGTTTTGCAGTCAATGATGCATGATTGGAACGATGGAAGCTCCGATTCAAGATTAATCCGAGCTTCGGATCGTTCTCGCGGCTCTTCTCGCGATCTTCATCTATGTAGATAGGCTTTCATTTCACTTTCGTCACGTTTCATGTTTGCGAATGCTGGACCGTGAATTGAATACTTTGACTGCCACTCACTCAGTTCCCATTCACGATGGAACCTTTCTGCTCTGCCAATGAACCCTACTGCATCCTCTAACTACCCAATTCACCAGTTTACTAGATCTCAACTACCTAGTGGAAGACAAGGCAGTCAAAGTATCAATGAACCCTATACAAAAAGCAAACCCTAATTACTATCAAAACTTAGCATACCTTCTTTCCCAATACGAATTCGGCCCACGATAAAATTACACTGAGTTCCGTGAAATCAGCCTTGCATGAGGATCTAGCGATATTACGAGCACATTTCATGCGCGTAGATCTCTAGATGAATGGCTTAACAAGCGACAATGTCCAAGTGCATGTCGGATGTAGAATTGTATAACGTGATTTAATTCTTCCGTGAGAAGACTCACGCCAAGGAATGTATACTTAACGAAGGAAATGACGGGCAGGAGAAGAAGAGAGTACAATGTGGCAGGTGCTATGTTCGCGTGCACAGAGATGATTTATTCGATGCTGCTTCCCCCCCAACTGCGTGTCTCAGTCTAGACGTTAGTGCGTTTGATTGTACCTGTTTCTAATGTTAAACGAGAATAGTGTCGGTTGGATGCGCGGCCAGGGGCAAGGGATATAGCCAGATTCATGACTGCTGTCCCGTCCATCGGCATCATTGCTGTTTTATTACCGCCGTGCCTCTACCACATTCAAGGTAAAAGGTAATAATTCGCAAAGAGGCGCTTCTCTTTAGATACGATCGCAGATCACGCGAGGGTCCTCGAGCTGTACAATCTTGCGCTTGGGACCCTTTCAGGCGGGACACCTCTGGCGCTTCAGGCATCCGGGAATTCACGCATTAGACAAAATATGCAGTTGCCTATAGGAGACGAGTCATACCCTCTTTGATGTTACAACCCAGTCACTTTGGTTACTGTTACAGTGGTGGTCCAAAGGGAAGTTTAAAACTCATTTGAGATATCAATTTTCAGATATAATTCTTTCTATAATAGAGGTACCTTATCTCTGCTACCACTCACAATTAAAACTATCTCTTCACCACTGCTGTATCCCGCGGTTCATGCCACTGCAAACCATCCTTGCGATATACATACCTGTCAACATAGATCTGCCATATCCTCCAATCTCACAAATCACTCACATCTATTTCAATTCCAATCAACAGCTTAAGAACCCACTACCAGTTCAGTCTTCCACCACCTGCCCCACCATGTTTCGCCTGATAAGTGTCCCCAAACGCAAGGGAAACAGTTCCCAAGATACAGGCCTACCCAAGCATCTGACGATCGTACCTAAAGTCAAGACTCTGTGTACACGCTGTCGATGTGTGTGTGTCTGCAACCGTCTAATTTCTCGACTCGTCATTAATCACCGTAATTACGATCAGCATCACTGTGTCTCTCTATCAATCTGCGCCCATCAGCACGCCGCCTCGCACGTTGCACACAGGGGAAAAGAGGCGTTTCACCCAGGCGAGGGTGGGGGGAGTCCATTGACTCATAACGATCACGAGGACGCAGTTGTTCCATCGACATTTCTATGTCAGAAATATGCTTGGTCGCGCGAGGGGCGCCAAGGGAGAACTTGGCAGAGCCCGTGCGCGATAGCTGCGTCTCAAATAAGAACCGGTTTAATATAGCGGGCCAGCGCCGAGCTGCTCGATAAGACGCACGCGAAGGGTCAGCAGCGCGGCACGGGGAAGCCAAGTTCAATCTTCGCGCCCTTCGACGCTGCGTGGATTTTGACGCTGCCCCCCCCCCCCCCCCCCGAGCTCGAGACCCCCTTTGCGCAGCTACACCACGGGTCGAGAGCGAGGGGGACAGCGTCGACAACGCGTGCCAAACGTTCGCACGCGGAGGGGTAACGCGTGGTGTTTCTGCTGTCCAAGGTGTTACGCTACAGGGCGGACCGATGATGAGGAGCACGGACTTTGCGGACATGTCGACGGCCTGCAACAAGCGGAGGAAGAAGAAAAAGAGAGGAAAGCAGAGAAGACTTGCTGTGGTGAGTGTGACTCTCTGCGGCGTTACAGAGGCTTTGGTCCCTTTCGCGATAGGGATTCTATAAATGATCTGCATTTAGAGACGGGGGATTCAGTAAATTATTCCATCTTCGGAAACAGTAGTTAAGTCGAGAGCGTAGAATAAAATCATTTTAGAATTCCATTCCGTAGTGCGCCATGAGTTACGTGCCGTATATAAATTGGATATTTTCCATTTGTAGAGTAGCCAAGTAGACCCTAAATTACATTGCGCGGGTTGGAACAGTTTCTCGAGGGGACTAAGAAATCTCGTTGAAATCCAGGATAACACGGAGGACGAGGAGGAAGGAGAGTGCAGCTCTGAATGTGATACCGAACTACCGTCTTCCCGACTGTCTTGGACAGGGGGTCCGACGCCAACGACGAACGCGACTGCGGCCAGCAACAAGCCGCTGAACCCCGACTGCAAGGAGTTCCAGTTGCGGCCCGTCGAGCTCAACGCGCCGCTTTCGGTTAAACCGACATCCGCGGAGAAGCCTGCCCTCGAGGAGGTGACGGTCGCGGACCCGTCGGGCCCGTTGACGTCCGTCGACAAGAACAGCAACCCCTGCAACGGGGTCGTCGAGGACGGCCCAAAGAGCCAGGTGGACGACAGCAATTCCGACGAAGCCGGAGGGTCGCCGCCGGAGACGAGTCAGGCGGCGTCCCCCGAGGCTACCCAGCAGGATAACGAAGCGAACAGACTGACTAACTGCCTCGCCAAGGACGCGGAGGCAGCTCTAGCGAACGAGGTGGTGGAGGTGATCGAAATCGAAAAGCCGTTTAGCATCGACGCGAGCAAACCAGCCAGCGACTCATCCAGTGCCAACGAACCGCCGAGGGACGAAGTGAACGGTGTCGTGGAAGGGACACTGGTGAACGGGAAGATGGACACCGACTCGAGCAACGAGGACGCGCAGACACCAGTGACGCTGTCGAGACCGTCGTCACGCAGCAGCGATAGAAAGCCGCGCTCCAGATCAGTCACGCCGAGCACCGTGCCTACAGAGGCTATGGACGTCCGCGAGGAGTACCAGGAGACCCTGGCGACAGCAAAGCCATCGAATTCAGTGCCGAAGAGGAAGTACAGCGCGAAGGGTATGAAGTTCGTGAGGGAGCCGACACCCGGGCCAGACCTGGACAGCGCCACGGAGCTGGAGAGCGAGAAGATCCCGGTGCACCTGACCCACAGCTTGGAGAGCATGAACCTGTCGAACGACTCGAAACCAGACTCGACGTTCGACCGTTGCGGGAAAGACGGGGATGAGGTGACAGAGGACCTGGCGACGGAAAGCGTGTGCAATCATCTGAGCAAGGAGGACCCGATCGAGGCCTCGAACGAGGATTCTGGGTTCGAGAGCCAGACGAGGCTGTCCGACTATCCCATCACGGAGGCGGTGACGGAGTGGCTGCGCAGGGCGAACTCGCCGGACGTGTTCATCACGTCAGCGGTGTCTGTGGAGGGCGACGTGACGGAGGACGAGGACGCGGTGGACGAGAAGCCGTCAAAAAACTTGCAAGGCAACCCCATGCCTGCACTATCTGCTAATAGCGGCGCGGACGATGCGGCGGCATTGTCGCGCACGGCTAGCTGCGGCGAATTCGCAAGGGTCAGCAACGTTCAGGGCCAGGATCAGACGGAGGCCGGGAACTGCGTTGGCGGCAGGAAGAAGAGGGACGGGAAGAGGAGGTCGGGCGATAGGTGGCGGGCGAGGCACGGGGATGGGAAGCTGGAGAGCGAGGCGGTGTCCTCGTCGGACTCGTGCGGCCAGCAGGAGCAGCCTGTGACCGCCGCCAGGAAGAAGAACCCGTCCAAGCAGCAGGATGCTGGTGACGTTTGCGAATTTACTGAGAAGGATAGCGTTGCGGGTGTGAGGGTTGCTTCAAGCTCTCGGATGGACTCGAAGAGAGTCAATGCAAGGCGAACGAAAAGACAGGGGCGTTCCAATCGGGAACCAACCAACAACAACGACACGAAGAATCGGTGTACGGAGAACAACAAGGAGGAGGAGGGCAAGGGTGGTGTCGAGGAGGCGATGAACGTCAGGACGTTTGAAAAGGGGGAGATCGTTGTCTCGGAGGACGGCAAGCTGTTGACGACCACCACCTACGAGCCGGACTTACCGGGTGGTCATGATCCCTGCACGGCGATCAAAGCGGCCAGCAAGAACGAGACGGCGAAAAAGGTGGCTGACAAGGTGGAGGGTAGCAAGAGGAAGAGTACCAGTGGCGACGAGGGGAATGGTAGCGAGGAGATTTCCTTGGACAGCATGGAGGAGCCAGATGTGCTGGAGTGCTGGGAGGCTGAGACGATTGAACCTGTGATAACCCCGAAGAAGATGTTGCAATGCCAAGGTGTATCGTGCGAAGGCGAGGCTGCGGAGGAGGACAACAACGAGGCGGAGAAGGTGAACCTGGATTACGTGCAGGAATACTACAGACTGGCCCGTGAGAGTGCCACCAGTAGCGTGGAGGAGGAAACGAGTGGCTCCAAGACGAACGTAGAGATGTCTGCATCGAAATCAGTGCCAAATAATCCTGAGGAGACCAAGGAGGTTCGAGGGCAGAACGGGGATAAGAGCGACATACCCATCGAGGAGGCTTTCGAGGTATACGAGAGCTGTTACACGGGCAAACCCCCGTTTCTGGCTATCGATTCAAAGGTGTTCAAGTCACGAACGTTCTACGGCCAAGAGGGCGAGCACCCTATACCATGCAGAGGGGTTTGTTGTAACATTCAATGATTTGTTGGGTAAACTATGGGGGAGCCCCGTTACCAAGTACCTCTCCGCAGGGCCATTCTCATGGAACAGCACTGATGTCAAGGCCGTCCTTTTCTAAGTAACGTAAGCCTCTGACGTTGCACACTTTGCTGGTATATCGCGTATCGATTGACATATATATACACACATACACACACACACACTCATACACGGAACACGTACCGCAGAGAGACACACCTACACCCGCGTAATTCATTACTACTCTTACGTTCTTAATCTGTCCTTAAGAAATACAGAAAGACAAGGAACCTTGTGGATCGACTTAAAGGTCGATGAAGCTTAGAGGCATGCTCAAAGGCAGCGGATGAGATATAGCAAGAGCCTACGTATTGCTATTCATTTTTGTAAATAGCTTTTAAGAGAGATCGCTCGCAAATCGTGTTTCATGGAAACCCCTCGGTGGGATATTATCACTGAACTGTATATATTGGATGCGGTGTGCGGCTTCCGAGCGGAGGAAGCCTCTGTGACGATTTGAACCGCGCCATCGTTCAGAATAAACCATATTCTCCACCTGAATGTGGCCCTCGGTACTACGCTTTCGGATTCACATGTATGCTTGTTCTAGGACATTGGAGGCTATTAGTTTCTGGCAGCAACATTGATGCGAGCGGAATTAATAAAGAAATATATATTTCACGTTGTAAGGAACTACTACTTTAAAAATTCATATGTATTATATATATATAATACGTATAAATCTATTCTTTATTCAACATTATACTTATATGTATAGTATACAGTGTACTACATACTATGGGCGAATTCCACTTACGATTTTCATTAAGCTAGGTTTTCCTGTACGCGACTAAACGCAACGTCAAAAATTTCAAAGTCAATTTTCTCGAAAATGAAGTGCGATATGAAAAAAAAGTTACTCTTTCTTTTCGATTTATAACAAGTAAATAAGTCGAGAAAAAGGAATAAAGTTTTTTGTTATTGCGCTTCATTTTCGAGAAAATCGACTTTGAAATTCTTGACGATGCGTCCAGTCGCGTACGGGAGAACCTAGTTTAATGAAAATCACGGACGATTTGGGCGTAAGTGGAGTTCGCCCTATATACTATGTTTCTGACTGATTTATAGTTCACATAGACTTATATAGACGGAACGTGTGCTGAGGGGGGTTGCAAGGTTCGCGGGAAGGGGAAGGTCATACAGGCAAATCGGGTAACTCCGTTCCTCATCGGTGCTATTCGGAAATACAATGACGTTTTATATACCTATGAGGAATACTTAGTCGAAAAGGTTAGGTATACTTATACCTACATTCAAAATTTCGTATATCATGTAGTTCATAATAAACATAATTAATATGCATAAATAATTATATAGTAAAATATATATATATATATATATCGGTCATTTGCTGCGACATAACTCAAAATTCGTAATTTTGGAGAAAACGCGTTCAAAAGTTTCGTTACACAACAACCGCTTTTTTTATTCTAATAATTCAAAAACTGCAAATTTTTAATTGTGTCGTTGTTGCAGCAAATGAGGGATATAGTACAAATAATGATATATTTAAGGATAAGAATAAATAAAAGACACGTAATTTATTTAATTTATGCCTATCTGTGACAGTTGAGCAACAGTGGTTATGTTATGATACGAACACAGCCATTAATGCCGAACCGACACGAACCGAATACACCCGAACTTAACTACCGAATTGCCTGTATGGTTTCTGCCCTTTCCTCTCCGATCTTACGTTCCCCTCGCCAACGGTCCTCTCTTCCGTTCCGTCTATATAAGTCTATGATAGTTCACGCCTTCTGTTTTGTTTTATTCTACGAACCACATATTTGAAAAATGAGCATACATGTGAATCCGTAAACTTCGTACCAAGGACTCTATTCAGATGGCGAATACGGTTTATTCTCAAAGATGGATGACGATTCAAATTGTCGCAGAGATTATAAATTCTTATCGAATCCAGTATATACAGATCTATGGATATTATATGCATGAGAGCATATACGACATATTTTTTGACGTTATTGTCAAGATAACTTGGTGCACATATTCTTCTTTTTTTTCTCTCTTTATTTTCATTTCTCTCGCTCTTCGTTCTTTTTCTTTTTTTTTTTTCAATGGTATTGAATGAAGGAGCTTCATTCGTTGGTATCGATTGAAATGAACCGAGCTTATTCGAGATTCGAAGGATCAGAATTATGATTTCTGAATTATAAAGTACAATGAATTGTGAAGTCTGAACTCTACGGAAGAGTAAAAATAAAAATTATTCAAGCAGACTGCGTCGTATTATATTTTGTTGTCCTCGTTGTGTAATATTTTATAAACACTACACGAATTATACCTACATCAAAATGACTAAGGCATATTTTTTACAAAACTTATCTAGAACGTAAATTTTAAAGCACGAGAAACAACTAGCGTTTTTCTGCGCACCACGTTAGATGGCCTTTCGCTTGCAGAAGTTTCGACTGCTCATAGGCAAGTTTTAAACGCGAGACCTTGTAATCTGTAACGAGCACTCAACATTTTCGCCAATTTCCGAACGAAATGAATCCACGCGTGCGGAGATTTCAGGAGCGATAGATTAACCGAGCGCAATCAGGGACGGGTTCGGAGATCTGGCGCCCAGGCTGACAAGCGTCTGCCGCCCTTTCCGTGCAATATCATCGATCATTTTAATTTAAAAGAGTTGAGACAATTTTAAAACCAATTCAAATACGAAAACTGACACCGGAGTCACCGCTAATTTGCTAAATAAAAACAAACTGAATTGTTCTTAAAATTCTCTCAAGCCTCTGCGTTCAGAGATCACCCGGTGAAAGCAGTCAAAATAGAAACATCACCCTACACATCTCAATTTCTTTCGCCCGAAATTTGCCGCCCTAGGCTGCAGCCTACTTAGCCTATATAAAAATCCACGTACGATGGTTGATGCGAAGACTTATGTTCAGCTAGGATGCAGAGTAGTTGTTGGTGATAAAGAAGAAATTGGTAACGCAGTGACCTATTTAACTATATCGTAGATGTTACCAGCTAACGTAAGATGTATATAGGGGAAGCTTTACGAAAAGAATTGGTTTACATTACTGGGTTCCCATTTTCGTTAAGCGAGCAAAAGACGAGCAGCATGATGTTTTGTAATAGATGGTCGAATACGAACTAGGAGAACACATTTCACGCGTACACATAAATGTACACATAACAGAAGTCGCACTTGTTACAACATACTTCACGCTTTAGTTGAGTTGTGTCAAGTAGATCGAATACCTCAGGTTGCATATTATGTAAGTTGATTGATAGACGTGGTTCGTGAAAATCATATATATATATATATATATATATACCCCCCTCCCCCATATCATAAGGTGCGAAACATACTTCGAAGATACCTGTATATACAAAACTACCGATCATCCAGGCGTTAGTAACATCAAGTATAATAATAATATTAATAATTATAATGTTAATAATAATACAACTATTATCACAACAGCGACATAGGCACAATCGTTCCTGCGAAGCTTTAGGTTCCCTAGGCATCATACACACACGCAACATAATACCCAGGACGATCCATATTACTTATAGAGATTCATTCACACCCGACTACATTAAAGACAAGTATATCGCTATATTAAATGCGCGTTGCATCAATTGTGTGCCTTATTCAGCGGCTACCATTTTTGTAACCATTTCAAAGCGTACGTCTCGATAAAAAGAGAACAAGGGCTATCGAGCGACTTGCGACACAGTTAAAATTCTTCGATTCTGAGGGGAATTAAATGGAATGATAGCGATAAAGCGGGGATCGCGATGCTCCGCCGCGGAAACGACGACGGCTCTTATCTGGGCATCCATACAAGATACGAGTAAATTGATTTTCTCACACCATCGACTACCATGTTCATCGAGTATTTACAACTGACGTGCATACATTCATAAGCGTACTAGGCATTCACATTGCATCTTACACAAGTCCTGTTATTGTATAATTATATTTTAGTTGAATTAAAGTAAACGTGTAAGGAATAAGTGTACTTGAATTTTGTTGTGTTTTTGCTTAAAAAATATGAATAAAATGTTTCAATTAATTTGCAGGACTTCTGACTGACCACTTGCAATGAATGTATGCGTTATTCGTAGCCACCGTCAACTCTGAATAACACGTCGTTGAGAATTGTGATTCCTGTATTTATAACGATGTTCGCTTACCCTCGTGGAGGACAATCTGGATTCACGGCGTCGGTAATATCCTACGGAAAGAAGAGACAGCAGCAAACAAGCAGCGAATCCGGGTCTCGAAGCGGAGAATTTATACAACACTACCAATTGGAATATACAAAACTTTTATATACGGGGATTTACACGTATAATTAATTCTGCGCTTTAACCGATCGCGAGATTTAATTTCGAAAAGCTCACGCACCAATGCGCAGACGCGCTGTACTTCCACCGCCAAAATGGCGGTTTCCGGTGGTGCCAACGGAAGTGAGTGAAAAATTTGAATATCGGATGCTGAAGCGAACGCAAATAAAGTAATCTCAAAATTTGTAATATGGTTTCATCTCAATGATCAAGTAGTACGATAATATTTAATTTTCCTTTACATTTTCGAAATACAAAAGTAAATACAAAGTTCTCACGTCAACATCAACGTACCGTTTCGTCTCTAATTTAAAGCATTTCATTTGATACATCAAAACTTTCCTGCCAATTGAATTAAGCCATTGAAATTCCCAACTCTACATACTCCGTCCATTAGCATTCGCAACATTTCTATTTCACTTCACGCAGCTCTGCGTGGTCCTGCAGCGATTCGATATCTCGAACGCGGGCAAGATGGCGGGCGGCGCGATACGATACGATACGATACAAAACGATATATAGCGGAGCGTATACAGTGGCGCCGCCAGTCGCCTGGAACAGTAGGTCGCTGTTAAAAAGAGACGCAACGCTGGGAACCGCTAAAAAGAGCGAACTGGCGCGAGGGAGGGAGAGGGAGGACGAACGGTCGGCATTGGTTGAAGCGAGAAGCGAGGAGACGGTGGGGGGGGGGGGGATCGTGCCCGTGGCTATAAGGCAGTCTTATATAGATGGCCACGCGCAGGTCACACGAGGAAAGGTGAGGAGTGTGTGGGTTCGCGTGGAGAAGTAAGTGTAGCGGTATCTCGCTTTCTCGCAGCGCGACGGGGATCGGCGGCGGAGCGAGAGTGAAAGGACGAAGAAGCGAGCGAGCGAGCGAGCCAGGCGAGCGAGGGCGAGCGCGAGCGCGAGTCGGGCCAGCGAGCGTGGAACGGTGTAGAGCGAGCGAGCGAGCGTGTGGTGGTGGTGGTGACGACTGGTGCCGTGGACGGACGGTCGGTCGGCGGTCGGACCGTGGTGTGTGAAGAAGTGAAAAATTCGCAAGTGGTGTGCTGGGTTGGTGAGCTGGCTGGTTAGTGGTGGATATACAGCGGGGGTCGCGCCACGGACAGTGCCGGGGGATTTTTGGTCGGACGGGGCCTGTTGCCGAGACGTCGTGGGACGACGCGTGGAACCGAGGAAAGAGACCGCGCTAAGAGCAATGTCTGACCGGGAAAGCCTGGACGATCAACCGCAAAGTAAGGACTAAGGGGACCGTACGGCCCCGCTGGCGATATCGCCACGGACTGTTTCCGATAACGGACACGGTCCCGCGATACGTGCTCGCGAACGTGCGCGAGCCCCGACATCTTTCCGTGGCTGTGGCACCGTGCGCTGCGCCTCCGGTTACCAGGACCGTCTTTTTTCCACGAGCCAACGCGACGAACCCTCCCGTGGTGGCGGACCCGCGCCGTTACTCCGCGCACGGTCCGCGGGCACCGCGGGCCCGAACACACCCGATCTTTCCTTACAGTCCTCGTGGCGTTCTGTCAACCGCCGAAAAGAATTGCTATTTTTCAACGATACCCAGGATCCAAGATGGCCGGCCCGCATATCGGCCGAGAGACAAATCCTGTCCTCTTTCCTCCTTCGTCTTTACTCCGTCTCTCTCCTTCCCTCCCTCTGCGTGTGCACCTCTCTCTCTCTCTCTCTCTCCTACACATACGCACTGTCGCCCTCTCCCTCTCTCTTTCCCTCTGGCTCCCTCTTTACCTCGTGCTTCGTACTCGCGTGTCTTCTCCTCCCTCCTCTCACACACGCGCTACAGCACACTTTCCTCTTTTTCTACTTCGTGCTTTTGATTTTTTCTCCCTCTTTTCTGTTTCGCTCCCTCTCCACCTCGCCCCTCGTTTTCGCAAGCCACGTATCTCAGCCTCGTGTCGGACGCGGCGTGCAGCGGCGATGCCGGTTCTACCAGGTGTTGCGTTTTTGAAAGTCGCGGCCTCTGGGAGCCTGTGTTTTGTGTCAGCTCCTTGTGACAGGCACCCTGACCGCTCTTCCGAAAGACAACCGGAATAGTGTCCCGGGTGAACACGCGTGATGTAACTCGCCTGTCCACCTATTCGGGCATGCATACATGCACGCGGGGCACACAGCCACGGAAATCGCTTATACACACGGCTGCTATATGCGCGCACGCTAAACGAAGGAACCGTCTGGGTCCACGATTCGCGTAAATTTCACACGTGCCATACGCGACCCCCCCCCCCCCCCCCACCACCGGGGGCTGGTAGATCTTGGCCTCGAAACGAGACGGCCGCGATGTGTGGTGCTGCGTCTGCCTAGCGATGGGAGTAATTCAATTTATCGTTTAAAAATGACCGGTCGATGGGATATAATCGTTCGGAAGGATCAGATGGAAGTTGAACGCGATGCCTCGAGGAAATATCGATCACGGAATAGGAATATTTACTTGGGACAGGAGGTTGAACAGCATTTGGGGAATTTATTGAGTGGTCGCGAGTACTTGTTGAAATAGGTTATGGTTGCAAGCCCGATGCGGAGGAATAAGTTCGGTCGATATTATCTCTAATTGATAGTATAAAAGTTGTGTAATATCGACCGTGGGCGAATCAACAGTGGGAAAGTTCGCGATAAGAAAGTTACACACGGACATTTTCTTTTTATGAGTACGTTTCGCTAAATAGGTATTAGTAAACAGGTAATCTTCTTTATGATGGATGTATCATAGTTTTTCATAATTATCGGGAACTACTTGCTAGCCTATTAAACCCATCGTTAGCGTTAAATACCGTTCGATAGTGACTTAATTATTATAGCACCGGGACTCAGTTTTTTTTTCTTTTCTTTTTCCCTTCGTTTTTGAGTGGCAGCTGGAGAATTTGAAAATGTCGCGATATCGACATGTTTTGTTATTAATTTTGTTTAGTCAGCGCATGGTGACATTTCGTTAGGTTAATTTGGTAATTTATTTCTATTGGTATTTTGGAGCGAGATTTGATGGTTAGGTGATTACGATGTAAACGCTATCTGGTGTACTTTCTACGATTCATGGCGCGGGAAATATGTAACGATCTCTAGTTGGTAATTGCCACGTATGGTAGCATTAACCTCCGTTTTATTCGTGCCTTGTTATTAACATAAATTTCTGTTTCCTTCTTTTCTAGGATATGGGAATCCAGGCGGAATGGATGCTGGAGGGACAGACTTCGACCCTGGTGAGTGAAATTACCAAGAGACAGATAAATCTTCCGACAGAAATCGATTTAAAACATCCACTGAAATAGAAAATTAGATGCTCTCCACCGGCTTCGTCTCGTATGACAATGTTACATTTATATTCCACTCATTTCTCTCTAAAATTATCCCGCTAACATCCAGAACTTATATTTAGTCCCTATAACTTTGGCGCGAATCGAGCAATATTCTTCAAAATTATATAATCACTCGAGCAAACATTTTTCTTAACAATATTGACCCCGGATTTATCGGCTGATACGAAGAGATCACCAGGATCATGATTCTTACTATATACATACACCCAAAGATAAACGCTAATCTCCACCGACTTATTTCAATATTGCCTAAATGTATTGCCCAACCGAACAACTCCAACTGTTATAAAAAATCACGATAAAAAGGGTTACGCGGAGATCAATACGGAAGGTTGAGGGGAAAAGGGTCGTGCTATAATCGGTCAAAAATTCTATTTCAATCTTGCCCGCTGGAAATCATAGATCTAGTTCTAGAATTGCTCCTCAAAATCCTCCTCCCGTTAACTTCTCCCCCCGGCTCCGAGCCGCGTTGAAAATTCGCCTTCAGGGTTGAGACCGCCTCTCGAGCGCCTATTCTCGGCGCGCGTAGCGCGCGAATCGGGTTGGCGACGCGTCGCCGTCAATTTCGACGCGCTAGAAACGGATTCATCGAAAAATGGAAGTCGTGGGAAGAAGTATATACCATTGGCGTAACTAGTTAGGTGGCCGGGTGGGCCTGGCCCCCCCCCCAAAATGCGGATTGACCCCCCCAAACGCGAAATGGCCCCTCCCTAAGAAATATCGAAGTAAATAAAAAACATTCATCTGTCCATCAACAGGTCCTAAATATTTTTTTTAAAAAAACACTGCAAATTAAAGCTTGTATAAATTTTAACTATAGGTATACATGATATGCTCTTGCTTTTAAAAAATCACAATTTATTTTTTCTGCTGCATTTCTTTGTTTTTAAAAATTTTGTTTACATTACCCGAGAGTAAATAATAAATAATTTTTTATTCCGTTTACTCTTTGTTCTAGTGTTAAATAAATATGTAGGTAAATTATTGTTATAAAATGTGTATGTATATAAAAAAATTTACCTATAAAAAGAAGAGAGAGTGCGAGAGGGGGGGGGGAATAGGGCCTGGCCCCTCCCAGACAAAAATCCTAGCTACGCCTATGGTATATACGCGGCGGCGGCGGCGGCGGCAGGACGAGCGGAGGAGTAGGGAACCGTACTAGCGCAGTCAGCTGGTCGTGACGTCACGCGATCATGTCGTGTGAGCTGGGTTGCATTGGTGGGGGGTTGCAACGTTGTCACGTGTTCGGGCGGCCAAGTCACGTGGCGCGCGTGGCTCGCGCACGCAGAAGCCGGCGCTAGGCGACCGTTGATTGGTCGGGGCGATTTCACCACCATCATGCGCGCATTCCATCGGCATGACGGCGGGCTCCATGAATGACCGGTACGTCATTCGTGCCCGACGACGTCCAGTTGCTCCTGCACGATGTGCACCATCCAGTGGAAAGTATCGCGACGATCAGTCGGCGATACCCGATGCGTCATCCCGATATGACCGGGCTTCTCACGCTAACGATCGCGTTCCTCGGCCCTCGTTCGCGTCGTGACGCATCGTCCGAGCCGATTTCTCCGCGCATCTCTCACCGCTGGTTTTCCCGGCTGCGACGTCCGCGTGAAAGTTTCGAATGGACTGTGCCATCCCGCCGAGCGTTCAGTTCGCCGCTTGGAAATCCCGCTTTAATCTCGCGGCCGGGCAAAGCCGGCTTGAAGTCCGTTGCACCGTGAAGATAGCGCGAGACCGCGATCGGCCGGCCGACCACGAGAGTCACTTCTCGCGATCAATCGTGCTCGCGACGCGCGTAAAATCTGCGACCGGTTCCCTCGGAGCCGTGGTGTTTTTTCTTTCTTTTTTTTTTTTATCGTTTAATGCGGCATTCTGGTGAACTGGTATTTGGTGATATTTAGTGGTGCTTACTTGGTGCGGTACAGTGACGTCTGTGGAATAATTCCGAAGTTCCTCTGCTACTAGTCCGGGTGATTTGAAAAAGTATACTAAGTAGGCAAGTGTATTAAGTGTGTTGAGTGCCTCGC
The DNA here is from genome assembly GCA_929108735.1 of Andrena dorsata. Taxonomy (NCBI): domain Eukaryota; kingdom Metazoa; phylum Arthropoda; class Insecta; order Hymenoptera; family Andrenidae; genus Andrena; species Andrena dorsata. Next base: position 73,893,718 of record OV815488.1, on the reverse strand, counting down.
AAGCCAGATAAGAGTTGTACGTAGGAATAAGCGATATTATAGTGGACTTCCGTGGAATATCGTGTCGCAAGTGGTTAAATAAGTGGCGTAATGGGCGAGATTGTAGAAATATCGCAGGATGACGGTCAACAGAGTACACTGGATGGCTGGGGCGACACCATGGGCAAGATACAGTACTGGTGCCCTGAAGGTAGCTGTTGCTCACTAATCGTGGGAGTTCGAGATTAGAAGTGTACCACTCGTGAGAAATTCGAAACGACATTGATAATGCTATCGGCAATCGCGTCCATTTCAGCTTTCGCGATAGGAATATATATTTATAATTTACAAATGCTTCGATTTGGAATGTTTCAGCGCCGATGTAGGGATATAGGGGATTTTAGAAATGTAGGGCACTTGGATATCGCGTCGTTATATTTATTCAGATTCGAAGCTGAAGGCGCGTTCTAAATAGGAACTTTATGTTCGGATGGTTTAGGTTAGGTCGCGTGACGCAGACCCTATTTCAGCGACCGTCTCCGAAACGGCATTTTGGTAGAGTCGGAGGGAAAAAAGTGGTTCTAGGAACTCGAGCGGCGTACGGCTACGCCACTGAAATGCTTGGTCGATGATTCAGTAACAGCGGAAACAGTTAAGAACTTGGGATTAAAAATAGGCGAATTTGAATAAGACTAAAAGTCGCGCCCTTTACTTGGCTCTGGTAGATTCGGGGCAAACTTCACGGTGGCCGTAGAATTTTCGGGGAATTACTGAATAGGGGAATGTCACTATGAAGCAATTTGGAAACGGAAGTGTGCAACTTCGCGAATCTCGGTCTCGTTTCTTTATCGGCTGCCACGTCTCCCACGGAGATAATTTACCGACCGTGAGAAAGGGACGAACATGGAATTCGCGGAAATCCCATTGGCGCTTTCGTCACTCGTCCCAGCGAATATTTTAACGAAATCGAAGGCTCTGGGTCACGATATTTCACTTGGAATGCCTGCACTTTCCTCATCCTATGCAGATGTGCGTCACATTTTCAACGTAGAATAATCATTTAAACAGGAATTGGGTGGCATATAACCTCACATTCTGCATTTTAAACGGCAGTGATTGGACTTTGAACGGTTAGAATGCTTTCAAGGACAAACATAAAACGACATCATTTTTTAGTATCTCAGGAAGACTTGACGCGTCAGCTGGGCTGCTGGGAAATTTTAAATTCCCGCTGACAATCGCGCATCGCCAATTATTAATCGCGTAGAAATACATTTCATTGAATTTCCTCGTGAAATCTGCAAATAGGTACAGTCGCGAAAATATTATTCCGACTCGTCACCGCAAGCGGATTCTAAAAGATATGAATATTCAGGTCATCGTGGATATTGTAATATTTCTCCGTCTTTCTAGATTGTATTTTCTAGTCGGCTATCCAGTGTCATTGATAGCGAAATCAGCGGTTCTAATTACGCGCAGCGTCAGCGAGGGAAAAAAATTCGCTCGAGCGTGACTTTCCTCGATGACGAAACCGATGATTAATCACGCTTCCGTCTCGGAGCTGATAACAATTTTCCATTAATACTGAGCGTTAAATAGCAACAAGAAAATAGCGTTCATCTGATCGTTATCTTTCTTCTGCATGCCTTAGCTACTACTATCCTCAAAATCTCTCTCGGAAGCTGTTGAGGCGTTCCAACGAAATTACATTTCATCTTGGAAACGGAGCTCAGTCGTCGATACTACTTTACATCCGCCGTATAAATTGCAAGCTCCTCTTGAATTGAAAAGCGGAGTTGAAACCGCGACATGTATCAATGAGCATAGACCCCCAAGAACGCCCACGCGTGCTGGAGGAGCGCTTTAAATAGGCTGTGAAGGGTTCATCGTCGGGAGATCCACCGCCGCGTTTCTAACGGTACAAAAATTCAATGAGCTCGTGCCCGTCATGAATCATGCATGCACTCGATGCATTCTTAACGCACGGACGTCGATCTTGGAGCGCCGCTGATGCGCGACACGCGGGGGATAAGGGACAGGAGGGCAGCTGGATCGAATGATGCTCTCGAACATGCGACGGTAGCTTGGAGCCTGCTACCGAAGCTCCGGAATTTCAGAACAGCAGCTTCCCAAGACTTTGGCAAGCTTCTATTGAATCCATTGAGTGGATCAACCCGTACAGGCAGACTACCCGGCATCCGCATCTACGTTAGACTTTCCCAAGTCCACGGAAAGAAGCTTGCACGTTTACAGGAGTAGCCGTGGGTCTCAGTTCGCAGCTGGACATTCGTGTAACGATTAAAGCCTGCGAGGATCCCTCGTCCAGCCAAGGTAGAGGCGCTCTCGAGTGACCGTCAGCAGCTGGACCGAGGAGGGCCGGAGCAGAGGGAGGCTGGAAGGTGGACGCGTCGACGCGAAGAGGCGTCGAGGGCAGAGCGGAGCCGCGTCGTCGGGCGGTCGTTCATGGAAACGGGCTGGAGGGGGCTGGCTGGAAGAGGGAGAGCGGAAATATGCAGTTGGTGTTGAGGCAGGTCGGTGCAGCGCCACGAGTCGCGCTCCAGGCGCAGAGATCAATGCACCCGCCCCCTTCGTGCCTCGGTGTCGACGTCCACGTCGAGTCCGCCTCGTAAATCCGCGGAGCACGGGATGCGTGGACGGGACGGTGGCTCTGGTATAGGCCGCCTTGGCCGCGTAACGGCCAGCCCCGCTTGAAGCCGCGGGGACGCGTAGGAATATGGGAGGATATCCCAGTTGCGTAAGACGAAGGCACGCGAAACGGGTTCCGTTGCTCGGGGGTGGGTACGTCTCACGTGTGAAACCGTTGTAAACGGCGCTGCTGCGAGGGAAGCTCTCCCGCGGTGGTACGCAGGATGCTGGAGGACATTGAGGGATACGTGTGCTCTGGGAAGACAAAGGGACGTCGTAGCTGGAGGATCTAGCCTGGCGCGTGCCCGATGAGATTCGACGGTGTAGTCGGGCAGGGGATGCCCGCTTAGAAGGTGCCCCAGACGCCCCGTGGTGGCGCGGAACGAGGCCACGCAGCGGAAGCACCGCAAAAGTCCAGGATTTAGCCCACCGCGGGATTGACCGAGAGCTCTCTGCAGAGCCGCTTCTGAATATACATCCGAGCCCCGGGTGACGCTGGCGACGACAGGAAGGCGAGGATGTTAGATGAGGGTTCTAGCGCCTGGCGGGCAACGGTCGCTACCCGGGATGCTGGCTGCGAGCTTCGATGAACGCGGCTCGACGCGCGTCTCGTTCCCTGGTAATAGATGGTGACCTAGGGGAGGCTGAGGAACGGCGGGCCGGAGTGCACCTGGAGAGTCAGAGGGGGAAGGTAGAGTAGGGAGGATCGGAGAGCAAAGGGACCCGGAGGATGACGGTGGACCGTGCAGGCGGTAGAGGTTGCGCGGAGACGCAGCTCGACGAGGAGGGAAGCCAGCAGGTTGCATCGCTGGTATGATGCCTCGGGAGGCTGCGCTGGATCACGGATCCTCTTGGACGACGCTGCCCTAGACGGCTGCACGATCATGCAAAGCCCGCGGTGCGAGTGGACGACGTTCTCCCGCGAATCGAGGACTGTTCGCCGGTGCTGAAGGACTCGGGAGGGTGACTGTTATGAGGGGCTGGGGCCGAGGAGGGACTGTACGACGGCGTATCGACGGGACGCGGAGGAGGGCCATTCTTCATGGAGTGTTCTCGACCCTGTCCCGATTCCCAGCTGGCGGCTCGATAAGGGAGGACGGGTCGGCAGACGATGTTGCTGCGGATTAACTGGCTGCGTGGCCGTGCACGAAGGGGCTTCGCGACGAGGGCGGACGTCGACGGAAGGACCAACCTGCTGGCCCTCCAGGGAGAAAACTGAAAATAGTAATCGATTAGCGGCGGCGGAGGGAGGGACCACGGGGAGGGGGGCCAGGGAATAAATACGTACGCGGGTGGACGGGACACGGTTAGAGGGGCGGAGGAGGAGATACGGGGGGGTGGCGCGGAGACGCGAAGGATGTACAGGTGCATGGACTATCGTAGCATAGACAGAATGTTCAAGAGCAGGATCTTCCAGGGCGATCTGAGCCCTGTCCCGATTCCGGGCAGCCTGCAACAGTCGAGTACGTAACAATGACGGATAGAGACCCCCTTTACGGTTAGATCGATCGTTCGACGCACGTTTCGCGCAGGGGATCGATCCTTCGGAATGCGACTTGATGGTATGCCTGCGGGAACGGGGTTGCAACTTGCCCACCATCTTTCACCACTCTTGGACCATCGAAATGGGATGTTACTTTCAGTCGCAAACACGTAGCCGTCCTCGTCAAATGGTCTAGCCACTTTTTTAATGCCAGTATTTTGTTGGTATTTGGCACTCGCGAGGTGGTGGGGTATTAAGTAGGCGGTTTTAAACGCAACGATTGGATCACGCTCTATTTCAGTTCTAGGACGAGACTCTTGAAACCTTCCAGCCACTTCTTATTCGTACAGTAAAATCTTTTTCCCCCGAGTCAAGTGTCTCTCAGTAGCTCAGCCTTGCCCCCGAAGTCCTTGGAGATATTAAAATTAATAACTTTGAAGCGTAATAATCCCCAGATAAGCCCTCACCTAGAATCCTCTCGAAATCGTAGTTCCTTCGCAACAGATGCTAAATTCTTTTTTCTACTATCGTGTTTATATAATTCATTTGTCGTTCCTTGGAATGTACCCTCCACCATCTCGCTCCTGTTAAGCCTATATTACACGAAACACGGGGATGCCCTTCGCGACAGGACAGGATAAGCTGGCGACGATAACAGCGATGAACTAGGTAGAGCTGTATCCAGCGGTAGTGGGGTACCAAACGGGTCATTGACCTCTGCTGCAGCTGTTATTGATCGGCGAGGACTAGCAACATCACTCCAGCCTTTCGCCCAGCTCTGCTTGTCCTGTTACGAAGGATATCGACCCTCCTACATTAGAAAAGAAAAACCCTTGCCCAGGTAACACGAATCCATTTTGGTTCACCGTGCCTCCACCGGGATCGTCGGACCTCGCTGCTTCGACCCAGAAACAGCAGCCTCGGGGAGCCCAGCGAGGAGCATCGAGCGCAGGCTGACCTATTAAACACTGGGTGACCTGTCTCTGGGCTCCTCGCCCTGTCCCTTCCAACGTTCCCTCCCTTTTCCCCTTCGACGACCCGTGGAGCGGGCAACGGAGGACGCCGTAGCCGCTGACCAAGTCGATCGTAGAGCTCCTTCCAAAGGGAATTTTAAATAGCGGGTGGCATTTCAAGGGTGTATCGATTGGGGAATTTATTTGGGACACTGGACACGCTTCTGCGCGAGAACACCTGTTTCGAGGGATTTAATTGCCAAAGCGGAGCAGAATTTTTCATTTCATTGGATGCAATTCTTCTAGGGCTAAGATAGTTAAACCCCCCGGTTCAATACGAATTTGTGTAAACGAGAAAACGGTTCTGATTAACGGAGGCACAGATTAATCCCGTTCGTGTGATATTCCAGGCCAGCAGGGGCAGCAGGGCGAGCAGGAGTTGGCGACGAAGATGCTGCAGATACAGAGCAAAAGATTCTATCTCGATGTGAAGCAGAACAGACGTGGGAGGTTCATCAAAGTAGCCGAGGTATTTTCTTTTATATTTCATAAATTATTCAGACGCTGTGCGAGTTGAACAGACTGGTAACAATGCGCGTTTCACTTTGCAGATCGGCGCGGACGGAAGAAGAAGCCAAATCTACCTGGCACTCAGCACAGCGTCCGAGTTTCGGAACTACCTTTCGACGTTCAGTGACTTTTATGCATCCCTAGGTAAACCATAATATCCAAACGTTGTTGCACAGAGATTCCGCCGAAACACGAGGGCCTAGTGTCACGCCCCCGAGCTCTGTTTTATCCGTAACCTCGAGGTGCGCAGCATCTTCGAATTATCTCTCTAGCCCCCAAAGCTCGTTACCTCGATAATCGGTACTTGAATACCTACGATCCCGGGGCCAAGCGCGCCGAGCAATGAGAAGGAACTCTGTTCTGCATACAAATCTGTAGATACACCCCGAAGCGAGATGTGAGAACATTTATGATGCTATTCTATCGCGATTTGAAACGTTGAACCCGCAGGTCCACCGAGCTCGGAGAACGTACCGGATGATGGGAAGCTGAAGTCGGAGGTGATTACGAAGGATAACAGGCGGTATTACTTGGACCTCAAGGAAAATACTCGCGGCCGTTTCCTGCGGGTGAGTCACCCTGTATGTACCAGCCAATGCAAATTTACTTTGTACGCTAAGTGATAAGGGGCGTCAGTCTCGGATATCGTCTCGGTGTTGCGGACTCCTTAGAACGGGCGATAGGCTCTTCTATATCGAGGGAGCGCGCATAGAACGGTGGCTCCTGATCGTGCGCCGCGCTGTCGGCCGCGGAGGGATCGCTCGGTGACCGTTGTGGTAACGGGTGCGGACGTTTCTTGCACAGGTGTCGCAGACCATCACGCGGGGAGGGCCCAGGACGCAGATCGCGATACCAGCGCAGGGTATGATCGAGTTCCGCGACGCGCTGACGGACCTCCTCGAAGAATACGGCACGGACGATGGCGGCTTCAAGGGTGACTTACCAGAGGGGCGGTACATGCGCGTGGATAGCAAGAATTTCTATTTTGATATCGGCCAGAACAATCGTGGCATCTACATGAGAATTTCCGAGGTACGGGAGTCAACGGAGTAATTGCTAATCGGCCGGGTGTATCGTAACTACTGGCACCCTCGGGATTGCTGCGATTACGTTACGATAGATCCGATCCAGAGGCGACACCTTAATTTCTCAAGCGCCTATGCCAATGTGAGACGTGTGGTTACAGGTGAAGACGCATTTTAGAACAGCAATCACCGTGCCGGAGAAATCCTGGGCGCGTTTCCGCGACATATTCGCGGATTACTGCGACAGGATGAGGGAAAGGGGCGCCGGCAGCAACGTCGGCATGAACAGCGGCGGCGGAGGGAGCGTGTTGCCCGAGGGGAGGGGCTCTGTGGTGGCACAGGTACCATCACCGTCGACCTCACAACAGCCTAACCCAAATCCAAATTTAGACTCTCCCTTAATGAAGTGAAAAAGGCTTTAACTTAACTCGAACAATGGGGAATTATAACCGTAACTCGTTTTCAAGTCATTAAGCGAAACTAAAGGAACTTGTCAGAGTCTATGCCATCGTCATCGCCATTTTCATCGACATCGACATCGTCATTGTCACCGTTCACCGTCATCGTTATCGCCACCGTCACTATCGCCGTCACTCGTCGTCAACCTAAACGATAGGGGGAAAAAAGAGAGAGAGAGAGGGAGAGGGAAAGACGAACACCAAAAAAAGAAAATATAATGAAAACAGAGAAAAAAACACTCGCCTGGAATGGTTATATAGATATAGAATATTATCGCAGAGAATCACAAACCGTAGGCTGATCGTTCGGAGGGTACGTTAGTAGACTCGTGATCACGCAGTGCGATGCGCGCGCGCGCGCGCGCGTGAGATCGGATCGACGGTTATCAGACTGATCCGCGTCGCCCGCGCTGGTCGATCGGGAAGGGTTTAGGGGGAGGGGAACGATGGATGGATAGTGGAAGGAGGACAGATGATGATGCGTGTGTGGGCGCGCGCGCGTGTGCATGTCTTGTGTATGCGTGGACGTGTGCGTGCGTGAAACGAACGAGCCTCTGCCGCTCGTGCGATTATACACAGAGAATAGGAATACGCAACGACGGGATCGAGGAATTATAGAATTATCGCGCAGTATATCCTCTTATTAGGTGGATACGAGTTGCCATCAATTAAACGTTATGAATACTACCGTTCATTTCTCTGGCTGCCTCTCTACGCCATCGATCGATCTCGATCTCCCTCCCCCCGCCCCCCCCCCCCCCTGGACCTCGTTCTTTCCGTTCGAGTTCGCAAGCATTGTTTTCTTCTTTCGCTCTTCGTGGAAGCTCTCGGCAGCCGAGACCTTGCACGTTCTTCGCTCTCGTCACGCAATTCGTTCGAAACGAACAATGGTAAATTAGCACCGATCCTTAGTGGGGAAATGGACTGTAGTGGAGATCACGTTACAATTGAATTTGATCGTTCAGAATTTATGAATAAATGAATTGTTATATTAACGATTATATCGCAGGGAGAAAGGAGAGCGTGGTGTGGGTGGTCGCGTTAGGCAAAAGGCCCGTTAACCGCGGTCAACGAGGTATCGCCTGTGACGACTTAACTTTCGGCAATGCGCGGCGCGTGTGCGGCAGCTTGACGGTCTCCTATAAATCACCCCACCATCCCCCCGAACCTCTCGCCTCCGCGCGGGGAAACAAACCGGCGGGAGTTCGCGCGCCCGCGCGAGACTTCCGCCGACGCACCGTCGCGTCGTCTCTTTTCATTTCAAGCATGCGCGCGCGCGCGATTCATCTCGAGCCGGTTAAGTCGCACAAGGCGGAACGTTTAATCACAATCTGGACGTCGCGACACCGTACACACTCGTTTACAAGCTGAACGACGTCTCTATTAAAGTAATTATGAAATAATATATATAACATATAGGCGAAGGAAATGAAGTGAATGCTAGGCGAATACGAATCCCTATAATATGTATATTATACAAAGTTAATTATGTTATGTTTTGTTTCATCGATTCGCACGGAACGTGCGTACAGAGATGCACGGTGTCTGGATATAGAGACGCCAGTACAGAGTGCAAGTACACGAGACATGTACACACAGTTTATACATTAGGACAAGGTGCACCAGACCACACGTACACACACACACAAAACAGACGCGTACCACACGGAACGACATGGGAAATCAAACGACAAAATCTCGCGCACCACACACACACACACACACACAAACTCTATACATATATGTATGTATATAATGTACACACACATTAGCCACACACGTACGACAGACACGAAATAATATTCCATCTTGAAAGACGAACGGTATAAGAGACGGTGTGCACGCGTACGTAATTTACGTTACGTTTGAGTGACGGCCGAGTTCTAACACAATTGCATATTAGGTATGTATTATATGAATGCATATTAGGTATTTATATAGAATCTATATAACTGTATAATTGTAACGAAATGCCAATGTCCGTGGACCCAGGCAGCTGTGTATCAGCCGGTAACGCGCGATCAATCGAATTGAGAGTGTTGCGGGCGAGGCAATTGCTTAGGTCCCGACCAGACGGGCGCAGGATGAAATGATTACGAAGACAAAAGAAAAAGATTAAAAAAAAAAGATGAGAGAGATGATGAAGAGGAGGAAGAACGAACGGGGGAGAAGAAAAGGCAAATGATATTTCAAAACGAACGACCGAGTCGGAGGAGAAATTAACGCAGTCGAGTTATTTCTCTGAATGGAAAAGGAAAATCTTAATACGCTTTGATTCTGCAACGCTGTGCTAATATCAACAATGATAAAGAAAGAAAGAAAGAAAAAAAAGAAAATATCTATCCGTTCTCTTGCGTTTCTTCTAATCGAGACGACGAACCGAAATAATTAATAATCTTAAATATATTTCGCACTGGTGCGAAATGATCGAGCAGTGGAGCGGCATAGATGCATTAAACGCATAAAAGTGCTATTTAATTAAATGGGGAAAAAGAGAGAGATGAAGGGAGGAAGAAAAGCGCGTCCGGTTCGTGCGTTGTCCGGCGCGTTGCACGTTTTGAAGAGATGAGTAAAAAAAAAATTTTATTTATTTTTTAGCAATGAACCTATTATCTATTTCGATAAGATATTTCTTCTTTGATTGCATTTCCTTCTAAATCGACAATTTCGGCTGGTCTGAATTTACTTAGCGCGTAGGTTTTTGATGATATAATGAAAATATAAATCACAATTAAGAAATTCGAATACGCACGAGTGGGTGAACTATCGAGACACACGAAAGATAAATCCCGATCCTCTTCGATTTAAGAATAGTTCGCACCTTCTTATCGGTCCCTTGTTCTCGTCGCATCGTTGCTGTCGTCATTCTTTATCTTTTCCTTCTTTTTTTTCTCAACGCACCGAACGACTCGTGAAACAAGTAGCTGTCCCCTCGAATCGATTGTTTGCACGTTCGTGTGTCCATTTTTCTACCGTCTTACCATTCTTGTCTTTCTCTTCTGCGACACTTCTGTGAAACATTGTTGAGTTCAAGGGGGTCGGTGAACCCGCGCTCTGTGCACAAGATGGCATAGTTGTCCAAACCGAGCGTTCTGATGGAAACGGCAAGGAAAAAGGCATAGAGATATAAAAAAAAAAGAATATCGTTCACTGGCGCAGATGGTATGACACATTGTGATCTATACAAATTACAAATTACAAAGCATCAACAAGTAGTATATATTTAAGATATAAATATACACACGTACACCTACGGTGACCTAGACACACTGTCTAAACTAATTGCCGCGCGATTGCGTGTCCAAAAACAAAACACATACAAAAGGAGAGGGGCGAACACGTTATTAAAGTGAGGACGACTACAGCGTACCTAACTGTTAAAAAGAAAAAAAAGCGTAAAACGATTTAGAAAAAAAAGCAAAACAGAGAAACATACACGGAGAGACAGATATAAGGAACAAACGAAGAAAAAAAATCGTCTGACACGTAAGAGTAAGCAAAGTAATATAAAGAAGCGGAAGGGAGGAGGCGAAGGAAGGAAGGAAACAAATAATGAAAGAAAGATGAAACACGACGCTCCTGCCACGCAGAGAGTCCTTAGACAGCTTTAAGATAATAATTATAAATGATAAATAATAATTATTATTAAATAATAACGATAAACTTTCTATATGTTGAATCGTGTCTAGTGAGAGAAGTACTATTGAAGTAAAACGAAAACAAAAAAAAATGGAATCTACTATCGCCACACACACACACACACATGGATTTAACTCACAGTTTATAACGACCATTAGTTGTCTATCGAATGTTCTTTCTTTTCATTTCATATAGCGGAGAAGGTGATTGTTAGAGAATAGCTTGGTGTTTCGTTTGCTGTTTTTACAAAACGTTGCGCGGTTGGCAGACGGCGGACCTTTCGCCGGATGCTGCGACGCCGGGGAAAGGTCCGGCCGGGGCCCACACCTGCGTTTATATTTGGTGGGGCTTTTTGACCACTACTGTTATCATTATCACTGCTATTATCACGTGGGGTTTCCATACCTGAGCCGGCACGCGTGCTCGCAAGCTGTTCTGTACGCGTAGAGCCAACGACGTTCTCCTGTTACTAATTCTACGAATAATCGGTATCCCCCCCACCGCGGGTGAGGGTGCATGCGTTACCTTTTTCATTGATCCCGCACTTCTCGCTGGCGTAGCCCCTCTCGTGTCTAAGGCGGGGGCATTAGATTAATTAACTTTATTCCGCCAAACTTTTAATCGCATTAAGCTATCCTCCCCCCCCCCCTCCGATCCCTCCACCAGCTTGCGACTGGAGATTAAATTGCTGCGGTATGAAAACCCTGCGCTCGCTGCGATTATTCTTATTATTATCATTATTATTATTATTATTATTACGATTATATTGTCATTATACTTATTATTACGATTATTCTCTTTATTATTACTATTATAATTACTAGTACCATTATTACCAGATGAACTATCAGTTGCGTCCTGATCACTGATCACAAGGACCGGCTTCGAGCGGGCTGATTTTCATTTTGTTCTAATATTTTCTTCTTCTTTTAAAAAAAAAAAAACATAGGTTGTCGTCAGTCCGTATTACGATCAGTGACTTATCAATTCCTTTCAGTCTTTTGATACTTCTTTTTCTTATCGAAAGCAATGATGAATTCTATTTCCTCCTCCATTATTTTTAATCGTTCTACGAGATCCCATCTCCTAGTCCACCGTGTTCCCTCGCGATCATCAATCGGCCCACTCAGGTCTGGCGTAGAGTCTGTGTGTAGAGCGTACGCGGAAAAAAAAGCGAACGCCGCTGTGCGAGAGAAAATGCCAAGGGAGCGAAAAAACGAGAGGCGAGGATTCGACCGGAAGACCCGAACGGCGCCAAAACCGTAATTGGAATCGGCGACGTAATTAGACGTAATTAGCTTCGCGATCCCGCGGATCGCTCGTCCCCCCACCCCCAGCCCTCCTCCCCCCCCACACACACACGAACCCTCCCCCCTTTTTTCTTTTGGAAAGAAGGAAGAAAGAGTCGAAAGGGAATCACCTTTAGGCGTGGCGTTTTCTTTTCTTCCTCTTAGCGCGCTCTCGCGTGTGTGCATGCGTGCGTGTATGTGTTCATGTGCGTGTATAGAGATAATCGAACGGGGCGAACCTTTATCTCTTCATAAAGGGAAGGAAAAGAGGAAACATGAGGCACCGATCGCGGGGACGATGCACCGCCCGGAGCCACGTTGGCCCGCGAATTCTCGAGTCGCGGCGACATCGGCCAGGCACCGTTGCTTTTCTGCCCCGACGAAATTGTATCCCGCCTGTTGGAATGCAGAGTGTAATTGTATAGGTGAACTCCTCTGGCCGTTGAATGGCCCCCGGACGCACGGCACCCGGCTCCGTAGGGAATGCAATTTCACTGTGACTGGCATGTAAAGCGGCAAATGTTGTTGAAACCCTCTGCACCAGAACCGGCGATCCGGCGGAAAGAAAGTAAAGGGTGCGGAGCGGTTCGTAGGCTGTTAGCATACTCGTAGAAGACACGCTCTCCGCGTTCGTTCGAAGAAAGTTGTGGGACATTTAAAAGCATAATCATATCACTGCCTGTAATACCATGGCCTTCGTCCGCGAGAGGATCGACACTTTTCGCGTAGAATCGAATGCAATTTCTTGTCGAACGCCGGTTAAATAAGTTTTCGCGCGCAACAGTTGTGCCTTTTCGTCAGTTTACGTTCCAGTGTTCTCGATAGGATTCAGTTTAACGAACATTGTACATAGTTCTAAGCAATAATAGTAAGCATTGTATCAGCAGCGCTTAGCACTCTGCATTCGAGTAGCCCGCGAGGCGGCGCACCGCGTTTAACTTCGCTTCATCGCACGCGACGGCGCGTCGCGTGAACGTGCAGCGCTTTGTAACGCCAGCCTCTAATCTTCAGCTTTTCCCGCTTAGCACGTATCGCGAAAACCGTGAAAATTCATTGCACGAACCTAGTCAGCTCTCTAGAACGAGGTGCGGAACGGAAGGCAACTCGTCGAGTAACTTTGCCGGGAACTGGGCCAGCCACTCTGCCTTCGGCGTGCATCGTCCCCTATGTCGGTGAAACGTTACAGAGACGCGATCCTAGGGAACGTTCAACAGTTCGCAGCTCTTAAACGTTATTTATTTCGAGGATCGATAAACAGCATAATACTATTGTTATATAAACTAATCGAGTCAAGTTTTCAAAATGTTACGAGCACGAGGATGATCTGTCGGATAGGGTTCATACTAATTATTTCTTCGGATCAACGTTTTTTCTGCCATAGTTCATAATATTTTAATATATTAACTATTGCAAAGCAAAAAAATACGACGGGGAGAGAAGTAGAGGGAGCAGGTCCGAGTAGGGAGGGCGAAAGATCGAGCCACGATACCAGCTATAGTCAGAACAGAAGTCCGCTGGCTGCTCAGTGTCACAGAGCAGCTGCCCCCCCCCCCCCCCCCCACCACACACACACACGCCACGCCATTTGGCTCCTCCCACTTTACCTCTAGTTTCTACGCGCTCTCTGCCGTTCAGAGAGGCAGGCCGGCTTGGCAAAGAATTGGGAGCTCTACGTGGCATGATTGACAGTGGAGAAAGTGGCCAGTCGATTATGTTCGGAGTATAGTTTGCGCACGATGATTACGTCGCTGTCATTCGTGGACCACGAATATCGCGATTGACGACGACCTTTCGCCCGCACTGTGCATGAAACAATGAAAATGGGAAGGTGTTTAAAGGCGGAGCATGAATATAAAATGGGACGAACCACTGGTACACGTATCCACATACACGCGTGCTGTGGATACGTGTGGCCGTGTACGAGCGTATTTGTTGGAATAATTGTATGATTAACGGTCAAGAAATTCGTAACGAATAACATAAGCAGAGAGAGAGAGAGAGCGAGCGAGCGAAAAAGAGAGAGAGAGAGAGCGAGCGAGCGAGCGAGAGAAATAATGATAAGAAGAACCGACACTCATTTTAAGCACGACAGCTGTCCGTCTATTTGACTTGTGTGTTCGACGAAAAAAAAAGAAAGAAAGAAAACGAAAAACGAAAAGAAAAAAATAGAAACAGTACTACTACGGCTCACGCGTTTGAAAACAAAACATTAAAGAAACAGACAAAAAAATAAGATTCATCGCCTCGATGTTAAATGTAACACGTTTTACAAGGTAACAGAGCATTTCATTTTATAACATTTCTACTGTCTATACTTTCACCCGGACATTCTCACTGTGGACGAAAGAAGTAGGCGGTCCATCTACCCCCAAAACCCAACCCCCGCATCTCCTTTTTCTGTTGATAGCAAGTGTGATATACACGCGAGCAGGTGTTTGGCACACGTTCTTGCTGCAGGCGGTTAAAAAAATTCGAATTTCCCGCCACGAGAACTGAACGCGTTTAAATGTGGCGCGCGCGCGCGCAGGCTGTGCTGTGTTCAAAATTATCAAAGCTGATATTTTCTTAGTGGTTTTTTTTTTTAAAAAAGAAGGAACATTTATGCTTACCGCGACAGCGCGTCCCAAACACGGATCGTAATTATTTTTCATTTTTCATAAGTACTACAGTGGCTTTTTTCGACGTTCACCTACGACATTCTAAAAAGAGTTTATCATTTAGTGATCGTATCAATACTTAGAACTCGTCTTTAAACGTCCGCGCGAGTTTTAGAAAGAATATGGACATTTTATATCTTCACGGTGTACCACGAGAAAGTTATGCATAATTGCGCGCAGATACATGTAGGAATTAAATGTTGAACTTAAACGATTTTAATCGCTTCTGTTAAAAGAAAAGGGAAACAAAGACGATTCAAAGCCGAACATGGTGAAAATTATGATTAAATCAAAAGAGTAATATTATTCCAACTTTGACGATTAATACCTATTCTTTGATCACATTTTAAATCTCTGTACACGGCGATTCGTGTGACCGTCAGACTGAAATTCTTAAATCGCAAGCCCAATTTTAAAAGCAACTGTATTCAATCCCGGTTACACAAAATTACCCTGTACAGAGAGCAGAGCTCCTGGGAGGAAGAGTAGGAAACATTATCTCCGACTATACTGTAACGTTTAAAAATTTCCCGCCATACAGGCCCATTCAAATCCACCCCGCGACTCTTCCCGGTGCTCTGTCACAATCGAATTCTTTCTTCCGCAAATTCTTCAAGCTACATCGCCCTATTTGGCTTCGACAGGTAACGCAGAAGCCTGGCGGCGTTAAGAGCAAAACGGAAAAACGGCAGGCCGACCAGCGGCACCGCGAGTCTCTGAAAAGGCGCAAGTCCCTGCCGCGCCAATCAGAACCGTCCTCCATCAGCCCTGAAAAATCCATGTCCGCTCCTGCCTCGCAAGTCCCAACGTCCAACGATATCCCGATGTCTTCCGGTTCCGCCGCGACCACTTCGAGCGCCAGCAAAAGCACTATATCCGAGGAGAACATTTCTAACGCCTCGACTGCCTCGCAAGAGATTCAAGGAGTCCCGCGCTTAGAAACTGTGCAGGTTTAAGCCGCTCCTGGCCACGTACGCGCATGCCCCCCTCCACGCGCACCGCGACTGCGCAGACGGTCGCCGCGCACCGGAGTTACGGAGCCTATCGTTCAATTTCGTTATTTCTCGTTAAGTAATTCGCGTAAGTGGGTGTTTCGCGCGTAGTTTAGTTCCCCGGCGACGCAGATGGTTTCAAGTCATGCACGGGAGTAGTTCGTTCATTGCTGAAGCGAGTTCAGAGTGATTTGAAAGAAAGGACGCGGTTTGTCGAGCCTCGACGCCAAGTGACGCGCATGCTCAAGGTTCTGATGCTTCGAACGGTAAATTTCAATTATTACCATTGTTTCTTTAACAGCATAATATCCGAGCGTGAATTCTGATCGGCAGTTTGTTGAGGAACGGAATCAGCATTGGGTATTGTTTCGAGTGTCATTATATCGGTGGCGGTTTGAATTTCCCGCCATTATGTTCTTGGGCAGATTCAAACGGTTCTCGTAGCTCGGTGCAACGGACGAGTCGTTAGTTAAAGATACGTTTGAAATATCGGGTTATTTGAAGGGTTTCTTGGTGAAGTTGTGAGTGGGGAAATTTGAACCGAGCACTTCTATAGTTAATAACGTATTTGGAATGAAGAAATCCGGTGTATGCTGTTGTTAAGCGGAGCATCGAGTAACTTGGCGTGAGTTTCTGTTCCTTTTTTGTCATTTGTTCGCGAAGAGATGGATCGGTATTGTTAGATTAACGTTGATTGTTGCTGCCTGAGTCGTAATGGTACGTTTCGCGGTGAAAATAGGCGAAATAACATCTGCTGTACGCGAGTAGGCTTCACTTAGGTATTGCATTCTGTTCAGAGAAATTAAATTTATATTACGCTGCCAAACAGTCATTCAATAAAAACTACTTTCTTTTGATACCGTAACTATGAAATCTGGAATCTTTTAGTGCGTTGTTCTTTGCTAGTTTATGAGTGAAACCAGGGATGGGTTTCTCGAAGCGTCGAAACCCAAAAATTTCGAGCTTAGAAAATTAAAAACTGCACTTTTTTCGTGATTTGAAACTCTCGAAACCCAGACAAGAAAAAATATAAAATCAATGAATAAAGAAAATTTATTTAACTAAAAAGAATTTTCTTCACTTCAGTTCTTAAAGCAAAATATTTCACTTGCAAAACAGAATCAGCATTCAAGTTTCGAGAGTTTCGAACCCTCAAATTTCGAGAGTTTCCAACCCCTAAGTTTCGAGAGTTTCGAACCCCCAAGTTTCAGACCTGAGTTTCGAGAATTCAAAAATTAGGTTCGAACCCTAATTGAAACACACAAGTACATTTCTCATAAAGTGTATTGTACATATCAGAAATACAGATCCATTTTGAGATTTCAAATACCAGCAAGCAGACTCTCACGGAATGGTGTTTGAATTTGGAAGTAAAAGTTCTCCAAACAATTTCAACCACTGAGGGAAGTGTAACAATAATGTTACCGCAGTGCCATTCCCTTCCAAGTGTATACTTCTTAACATCCGTAAAGTAGCACGCTTCGAATCAACAGTATGATGCATTGGTTCTATTTGTAACAAGATTACTATAGACTGCAAGCTCCGCGGATAGAGATCTAAAATATCTCTGCCCTGATTCTCACGGCATTCTTTAATTCGTTTCAAACTCGACTGCATAAAATCTACAACTGCAGGAGAATGATCTAACTGAATAAATAATTCTTTTAAAAAAGCACACACTAACAAGAAAATACGAGGACTATTGCTAACAAGTTCAAACAATTGATCTAGTAAATTTACACTCTCTGCATCGTCTACATCACTGTCTTTATTTAAATCTGTACATAACAACATGAAATGATTCAGCAACGGCTGCTCTATTAATTTGTATCTCTGTGATTCATATATATCTTCTACCGTAGAGAGCTCAAGATTGAGATTAGATTTCTTTCGCACGGCGTAACATAATATCCGTTCAGTGTCCTCGCATGATTCTAATTGCGAAAGTTTCGAAAGCAGTCTTTCCATGTGACACTTGTAGCGGGAGTTTGTGGACACTAAGCACATTAAAGCACTGGTCAGTGGAAGCAAGTCGTCGCTTGACTCGCACCTGTCTAAGACATCGTTCGTTAAATATTTTTCCAACAGGTTGCCAACGAACGTTAACGTTTGTCTCTCGTCTGTGAATACTCGCAGGTCTTTGAAGGCCCCTGTGACCCTACACCAATCTCGTAGAACATTCTAAAATAGGTTAACATGGTACAGCGGAATTGTAATGTTAGTCTTGTAATTGCAGAGATACTTACGATTACGTGAAGCCTCACGGTATAGCGTTGATAAGCTTCTCTGGATACTTTGTATGATAATATGTTTGTCAACGACAAAGACAATGCATTAAATATATTATTAGATGTTGGTAGAAACGTCTGTTCTTGATCTAGTTTCTGATAGTCCTCTGATTTGGCAAGATCCTTTGTCACACTTTCGCAACTGCGTAGTATTGCTCTTAGAATCGTGCCGTCCATACCTTATCGAAACTTTGAGCAAACTGGTGGAGAAATACGAAAAGGCACTTTAATAGATTTGAGAAAATAACAGCAATAGGAAATGAGCTATAATGATCTTATAAAAGTTTTGACGAATTTAAAATTACACTTACTAACGTTTATAGTTTTAATTGATTACGATAATTATTGTCATTTGGGTGTACTTACACAGTTTTATTATTCTAAAGTCTAAGGTCATTATAAACACCACATAATTATAAATTGTAATAAGCTTTCATTATACAGATTTGATATTATACTTTGTACTACATCAACTGTTTCGTGGATTCTGTTTTCACATGTGTCACATGGTCTGTTGCTATACACGATTAAGGTCTAAACACACTTCCCAGTTTCGTGACCAAAGAGGAGAAATATTAAGAGGCGTCACTCCGGGCGGAACCTTTGAAGTCCAATCACGTGACTTTCAGCGTCAAGCGGAAAAGCTAAACTTGGTTTCGACTGAGGGGTCGAGCCAGTCAATCGGTACGGGGGGAAGCCGTGGTGGAACACTTGCGATTAGTGGTAGTAAGTACATGCGACGCATCAATCACGCAGTAACGAAATTCATTGACCAATCACCGACGTTCCACCACCGCATGCGCGGTATCGTGTTCCCCCCTTACTTACGCGAGCTTAGACCCCGCAGCTTAGTGCTCCGTCGTCTCTACACTAATATATATATACTAGTATATATATCAGTGCATTTACATTTTATGACCATTTATTGCGATCTACCAATTTTCACAGTATCGACGAATTGTATGCAGAAAAAAATGTTGTACAACAAATTGTAACGCTACAATGAACAATTGTCTCAATTTAAATTTTCATAAAAGTGCCAAAAAGTGGTGTAACTAAAATTACCCACATTACATACTTGTACATATTCCAAAATTGTGTCTAAATGTATTGTCAACATTTTTCCTGTAAGAAATAACTTTGAAATAAACGTTCATACGACTGGATCCATATAAACATATAGTAAACGGTATACTTGCGTCGTCCATATTTGTTATGTCACACTAGCGCCACCGTTCCCGCGGTAGATTCCTTTGCCAATAGTGAGACTTTGTGCTCCGTCCTCTCTATTCTTATAGCAGATTCGGCAATTTGCACTAACCTGCACTAGTGCGCACTGAGTGCGACTTTTAGCCAATTGAAAGCGAGAAAACTCGCACTCAGTGCGCACTAGTGCAGGTTAGTGCAAGTTGCCGAATCTGCTATTAGGTCCATGGGTTTTGACGCTCAAAGCGAGCGTCGACGCTGAAAGTCACGTGACTGGTTTTGAGGCTCAAAACGAGCGTCAAGCGTCAGCATGAAATCGCACCTTTATCCACCAATAAACGTCATTGGCGGTGCGCGCGGATTTTAGTTAAATGTAGTTAAATAAGATAAGCCCGTCTGTCCACGGAGCGTCTGTCTATCATTGATCTGCATTTGTCAAGATGCCTGAACTCGGCTGTTATTTGCATTTAAAGAAATAAATACACATCGCTTTATGTTGCTTTTATATTCCGGATACTTCAGTTTACTTAATTAAGCAACTAGCTGTTAAGAAATAGCAATATTTTGTACAGCAATGAATATTACTAAAACACGCATTGGATTATTTACAACATATTGCTGTATAAAAGTATTTAGAAATCAGTTTGAATTACAATAAAACTAACATAATGTCACAAATATTTAATAAGAACTGCATGCAGAATTTAGAACTGCGATCTCTGCATTATTGGTATAAGCGTGCTGCGTCCCAGAATCCATCGA
Organism: Andrena dorsata; assembly: GCA_929108735.1. Taxonomy (NCBI): domain Eukaryota; kingdom Metazoa; phylum Arthropoda; class Insecta; order Hymenoptera; family Andrenidae; genus Andrena; species Andrena dorsata. The sequence goes on along the minus strand of OV815488.1, from coordinate 73,873,771 downwards.
TTAAATACAGCAATATACTGAAGATTATGCAGAATACAATTTATGAAAATGATATAATAGGTACCAGTGCTCAACATTTTACAAAGTAAGGCAAGTTGTAATTATGTAGGAATTAGCAATGGGACAGATCAAATCCGTTATTTAGCTTTATTCAAAGGTCACGCAGTAATTTCCATGACAGAGTTATTCTAAAGAAGGTCTTCGAACACTGGAAAATGTACGTTATACACAAATTGCATACAAGAAGATCTAAATACAAAATAGAGTATTTCTATTATCAAAGATTACAAAAGAAGGTTTTAAATGCATTATCAAAAAATGTATTACTAAAATGGAAGCACATTGTTTCGTCTACAAACAATTGTACTAATAAATTTGCCCTTTCTGTAAATTGTATGGAACCGGAGACACATTACAATAAGGCTTTACTAAGACAACATTTTACACGCTGGTGCGAATATATTACAATTAGGCATAGAAAGAACGCTCTGTTACAAAAAGCTGATACATTTCATAACTTGTATTGTTTAAAGAAGTGTATAATAAACTGGAAGGTATACATAGTGCAGGAAAAAATTTTGCAAAATAAAATGGACGAGGTAATTTTAATTACAGCGTAATTATTCGTCTTTCAGTGCATAGAATAAATACTTTGTACTTCAGGCAGAAAAATTCTACGCGAAAAAAATTTTACAAAAATGCATGAGGGCTTGGGTTGGCTTCAGCGAATTTACATTTAAAAAATGTAAGACGGAAAATGCAATTATCCATTACAGAAAGAAGTTGCTAAAAACATTTTTCAATGCCTGGAGGATGTATCATGATTTCAAAGTTGAAAAATTAAATACAAATCAATATGTTCGAGAGTATAGTAGGAAAAAATTGTTGAAAGTGTATTTTGAACAGTTTATTATGGTAGGATTTTTTAAAGTTAGATTATACATTATGTTAATCTGTTCGTCTTCATTAAGTTTCATTTCCTTTTGCGTTAGCGTGTAAATGAATCTGTTACCGATAAAATCGCCGAAGAGAAAGCCACAATGTTTTACAATTCTCAATGTGTCCGAAAAGTATTTTTTGCTTGGCAAGAATGGCACAGTAAAAAGGTACAAGATGCCATAAAAGTGGCAAAAATTAAGAGCATAGTTGAAAATGGAGGAAAACGTGCAATGTTTGCTAATTGGCGTTTATATATTTACGAAAAAAAATGCAGAAGGAGAAAGATGTTTTTATCACGGAATTTCTGTAAAAAGAAACTGATAATTAAAACGCTGAGGAGACTGCATAGTTATGCTGTTTACAGAAAGGAGAAGAAAATGAAATTATCTTATTTAACTGATAAAAGCGCGAAAATTATTCAACAGCTGCAAAGAATGTACATAGAGAAATGGAGAAGGGCGCTTTACAGTACTGTACAAGAGAAGCGGAAATTGAGTCAAGCCATCGAGTTCTGGGAGGACAATCTGACTCACAAATATTTCCTTTATTGGAAAGAATTTTCGCAACAATACAAGGTAAAGATAATTCGTAAGGAGAAACTGAACAAGCTTGCTTCTGGTTTTCTGTTGAAAAGGTATGTCTTACATTGGCATGCGAAGTTACAAGATGTGCTCGAAGAGCGTAAGAAGGAAGTTCTCGTGGCTTCTATGATAGACCGTAAAATCGTGAAGAAATATTTGTTTTCTTGGAAGGAGTATGTGATACAAAAAGTAAAAATGAGAAATGATATCGAAGCCGCAAAAGAAGTGCATAAAAAATTCTTGCTGCGAGAAGGACTCCAAGAAATTTTAAGAAATTCTCTTTACAGTATTGATAGTCAGCATCGTACGCAATTAGAAGACGCAGCGGTGAGATCTTTTAAAAATTTCGAAATTTTAAAAGAGTACTTTAACAAATGGCACTCCCTGATTTATTCAAAGAATGATGGAAAGTTTTTACACGAAGTTACCAAACATAATGATCCTCGGTTTACACATTCTCGAACTTCGCGTGGTACTGTATTTGACGATGTTAGAAACACGTGCTTCGTTTTACCGGAATACATGAAGAGAAGAATTGGCCCGAAGAAAACTTCTTTAATATGAGTAGGGCAAAATTATGTTCGAACAAGAGTATTTGATTTGATAAACATTTAATCGATTCTTTTACAAAACCTCACGAGCCGCTAATATAGCGATCGTGAATATTCCGCGATAGCAAAAGCTCCGTATTACCTTCTTCGATATCTTCAGATGTAACAAGTGTGATTGCATAAAATTAATGTACAAACGTTTTATTACTTTATTACACATTGGCACCATATTTTCACCGTTCCTACTTCTTCCTCTTCATCTTCTTTAACTCACTTTGCTGCGTGGCAGCATCGCCGAAGATCTCTTTCACTTTGCGTTTACGTTCTTCGTCACTTTTAAGCTGTTGCTTAATCTTTAGTTTCGCTAAGAACGTTCTGTCCCTTCGTATCTCGCGGACAGCGCCCTTCATTTCCTTCTTGTATTTATGTAATAGCTTCTCCTTCTCTGCTTTCTCCTTGGACATGCTCTTGTGCTTCTTAAAGTCATACCTGCGAAAGCATTTGATATTTATAATTCACACGATACGCATTAATGCAGACAACATAATTTAAAATTGCTACGTACACTCTCTCGATTCGCGGCTCGTAAAGTCTCAGCGGTTTTGGCTTCTTCTTCTCGCGCACAATATGCTCCAGTTTCTTCTTCTTCAATTCTTTCAAGTCTTTTCGTAACTGTTTAACATGCTTCCTCGCGTTCGGAGGATATTTATCGAGTGCATTCGGTTTCAGTAATTTCAAGATCGGTTCAAATATCGGATACGCAGCTTCCAGTTCTTCCAGCTGATTCTTGAATTCGCGTAATAAATTTAAAGCTGTTAGTACAGCTCTGATTTTGAAATCATCGTCCGATTCTCCGTGTATTAAATCGCTTGCTCTCATAAGTGCGCCACTGGGATCAATTTCTAAATCAGTTTGGTCATCTTCCAGGACTAATAAATTACTGGATTCTCCAATTGCTTTAAACGGCGGTATCATTTTTATTCCTTGAATTAGGTGCTTCGGCGTGGATACATAAATTACACCGCGTAAGAAATTTATTACGGACGGTGCAAATCGTTTGCTCAGCACCGTGTACTGTGAATAATCATAAATAATTAAAATATAGTTTGTTATAACTTGTTACACGAATACTAGACAGCTCTTACCTCTAACACAAGCGTACATATGAAAAGGCCTTTCGAAATATCTACTTTGTTTCGAACACGACATCTAAGTAATATTTGGGACATGAATATTAAACAGGGAGTAACAACAGGGTGTCTGAAATCAGATGTTGGAAATATCAGGGAAACCAATTTGAAGAAAATAAGCTGAAACAAGAAAAAGTTATCATAAGCTCAGCTTTGCAGTGTTTTTCTTAGCATAATCATACATTATTTATACAGACCGTATCTAGACCAGGATATTTGTGTTTATTTTTCTCAAACTCCTCGTGTTTCTCCTTAATTATTTCTTGTATAACGGTTTTGGTATTTTCTGGATTTACGTGCGCAAGATCGTACAGAAAGGGAGACAGTCTGTCAATAATTTGAAAGCATTTGACTACACTCTCAATATCATCTTCCACAGCACAGTCATTTAAATGCTGCAATAGAAACAGAAACATGTTCGATAATTTCTCCTTATTTTTACCATTCAAAGACCAGTGATTGCATTTGATAATGCGATCTATTATAACAGATTGGTATTCAGCATTATGATCTTGCAACCACTCTTGTAATTCCTCAAAATTCTCTGGCGCTTTGTAAGTGTAAGGCAGCTCTTTCCTTGCTTTCTCCATAATTTCTTTCCTTTTTAAGAGGTCATCTCTAATTTCTTGCTTTCTATCTTCCTCATTTAATTGAGGGACGACTGCATCGTTTGCGGGCTTTAAAATTGATTTCCCTTTTGTGGAGCCAGAAGTGTTCGCTTTCTTTGAAACAGTTTCAGCTATGTTCTTCGCGAATGTAACACTCTTTTTAGATGGCAACTCTTCATCTTCACTGGAGGACTCCGAAAGTTTTAAGTCCGATAAATTGTCTTCGTCGGAATCTTCGGCTTCAGAGATTTCTGCATCTGAATATCCTTCTGGCTCATTCTCAGCAGAACCACCTTTCGTTTTCCTTTTTTCCTTAACGGTGCCATTTACTTGAACATTACCTGATTGTTTACTTCTCTGATCATCTACAGTTTCTTCTTCGTTATCATTAGAAACCACATCTTCATCATCATTATTCTCTGTGTCACTAATTTCGTCATCCTCATTGCTCGACTCCACCTTTGCATTCTTGTCCTTGTCAACCACTGCTTCGTCAACCGGTGCATCGTCAATTATCGTTTCTAGTGCAAAGCCGTCATCAAGATCATCCGCAGATTTGTGCCTAATTTCATTACTTGGATCATTTACGAATCCTTTCATTCTCGCTAGTCGGTCTGCTTCAAGAGCCTCTAGTCTCTCTTTCTCCCCTTTGATGATTTCTTCTTCAGACTTCAGTCTATCAGATGGTGCACCTCTAGCTTCAAACTTCAACTCTCGTACAGCAATATCATAGTCATCAGCCTTTGTCTCGGGTGCCTCCTCGATAGTTTTATTAGCTGCCGACACGATAGGAAGCAGGTCTTTCCATTCGGAGTCAAGCTTCTCTGTTAGATCTATTGTTTGCTCTCGAATTTTCTGTTTCTCAGCCTTTCTTTTCTTCGACTCAGCTATAAGTTCATCTATAAGATCCTTCCTAGACTTCCCAGCATCCGATCTTGACAGAATGCCACCGCCAAAGTGAGCGTCACCAACGAACTGATCGTCCAACTTCCCAGCCCTGTTCCCATCGTCGCTAAACTCATCGTCACTCTTTGGATCGTCAAACTTCTCAATCTCCTCCAGAGTCTGACCTCTGTGCGTCAACACTTCCTCGTCATTTAAACTATAAATATTCTTCTTCTTGTGTGCCTTTACGCGTTCTGCCGCGAACCTAGCCATAGCTTTGTCTTCTTCGCTCATGGCTACGTTCCTTTCGCCTATACGTTTATCCAAAAATACATTGTCTTTGTTCTTTAATTTGTACTCTTGAAGCAGGGTACCCTTCCGCTTGTTAATTGCTTTCGCGCGCGATACGCCTGGAAGGCCTCTGTCTGCTTTGCCCTTCTTACCCAGAACATTCTGCTTATCTCTATTTATGTGTACTTCAAATGGATTCAGGCGTTTCTTGCTTTGCTGGCTTCTCTTTTGCTGGGTGAGCTCCGATAATAATTTCTTCTTTGCTTTAGCCATTGTAGACTATATCCGCATGTAGTTGGCTTGGAAATACCTGGAAATTTAATCCTCGCAAACATATGACTCTTACGAAACGCAATGCCACTTTTTTATATTGTTCGAAGTTATAATTATGTGGCTGCTGTAAAAGCATTGACATCGACTGACAAATTTCCCTTAGGTACGAAAGGTTTCACCATTCTCCACGTGCTTTTGATTTCGTTGATACCGCCACTGTCGACCCTTGCGTTCGTAAAACTGATAAAAACAGCCCTCCGAATGATTACAAACAAAAATATAAAATAATTTATTATAACATACGATTTGAGGGACAGAATCCTTCGAAACCGAGAAGTTCAATGCAAGAATTATTTAATTGCAATTAAAAATCGCGGATTAGAGATTCCAACTTTAGGATCGAGCGCCGATCATTACGCCCCCACCTTCTCCGATTATTATTCCGTATTGTTATTGTCGAAACAATACCGGTCAAGAATTTTTACACGACAATTGTATCCGCGTACTGTTTTCGTCAGTTGAAATATTTTTATTTAATAGTCAATACATTATGTTGTAGTTAGCTGTCTTCATTATTATCCTTGTATAACCTAAAAGTGACTAACCAATATTAACCTAAAAGTGAAGAGCAGTGGGAGTGTAGAGGTTAAAGTAATTGAATTGTAAAAGAGATATATATGAATTGAATATTTCCAAGTGAGTTCGAAATACACCGGTGAAGATGATGTCAAGATACAGAGGTGCTGTTCGCATCTTTGGAAAGTACACGCAAGTAGGTCATGGGTTTCTATTATGTTCCACAAGCTTCTCCGACTGTTAAATAAGTCTTCATTTCTTACAGAATAATCTACCTCTAATGTTAAGCCCTATCAATAATCCAACCGATAGTTCTCAGCAAGTCCGAAACATAAAGAAACATTGGAACCCGAAGTTTCGTAAGGAGAGAAGAGAGAAAGTTATTAAAGTAGATCTTCCGAATTACGACGAGTCGGACGAAGGTTTCTCAAAAGAACAACTAAGATCAAGACTGAAGAAACTTGGCTTGGTGCCACAGAGGGAGTGGTCCGAAAGACCCGTCCTTCTCTGTTGTACGCCCACTGTATTTGAATCGTATGTTGTTCCAGAAGGGGATGGAAAATTTTCCACTATCACTAAAGAGGTGCACAATATTTCCTAGGCTTGTATAACAGTACTAATCAGGGCTGTGGAGTTGACAGTCGAAACTCTCGACTCTGACTCCTCTTTTGTTTTTTTTAGCACCGACTCCGACTCCTCTTTTTTTTAGCACCGACTCCGATTCCAACCCTGACTCTGATTTCTGCATTTATAATAGATTGTTAATATACTCAGTACATGGAAAACCCCATCAGCGATTGCAATCTGAAAACTGAGTTGGAGCCTGACATTATCAAAGTTGGGCCAAAGTGACCCTGCATTCGTTATACGAGTGTTAATCAAAAGTATATCGCGAGCGTGTATAAACACGTAGAGCTGAAGAGACTCAGATTTTTATAAAATTTACTAATATGGAGTCGGTGTTGGAGTTGTAGGGAATTCAATCCCACGATCCCGGGATCCCGGCTGTTTTTTGGATTCCATTTTTACATTTTGCAGTTGTTCATAAAGTAATTTACGTTTTTAAAAATTCTCGAAATTCTCGGGATAAGTTATGACTTGATATATCATATCCCGGGAGTTTTAGAATCCAAAAAACAACCGGGATCCCAGGATTACGATCCCGGGATTGAATTCCCTATGGAGTTGGCGTATATTTTTTCAACTCCGACTCCGACTCCGGTAATCAGAAATTCCTTCTGAACTCCGACTCCAACTCCAAGTACGACTCCGCGACTCCAACTCCGACTCCACAGCCCTGGTACTAATCATTATCGCTATAGAATAATACAATTCAGAGGAAGCCGGTCTAAAGTTTTCTATTTAATATTTAGGGTGCGAAGCAGAGATTTGAATTTCTGCAGAAAAAGAGTAAATCTTACCTCGCTATTAGGAAGGTCAAGTCGTTCGATGACAATTTCGCAATTCGCTTATTCGAAGAGGAGGCTTTAGACATCTATTTGAAAGCGCACAACGCTTTAGCCGCGTGAGTAATATTTGTAGGATGTATATTCTGTTAGGTATGAAACACAGATTACGTAAAATAATGCATTTATTGTACCTTCAGTAAAGATGATGATACGTTGATACAGTGCGTTACTGAGAGTTTGTTTCCTGTAAGTTTCATAATATAGCCGCATGTACGCCAGTAAAAAGAAACACCAACGAATCTCGTATAATTTTAGCAAATGATACACAATGTAAAGGACAAAACAATTCACTGGAGGTTCTTGGAATCCCTGGAACCGGCACGCACCGTGCACGCCAGGGTAACGAATTTAATATCGAAGGAGAATCTATTCGCGCAAATCACTATCCGCTTTCACACTCAACAGGTCGGAGGATATAGACTTTATTATTATCATCGTTATACAGAGTACGCGCCGCATTTGGACGATTACATAGGAAGCTGTTTCCTTTTAGATCCTCTGCATTTATGACAGATTCGGACGAGTGATGCAGGGAAGTGAGACACTAAAAAAGGACGTTCTAGACTATATAGTGTTTGAGAAACATTTATCTAACACGTACGGCACATGGCGAATGCACGGGAAGATTGTGCCGAGTTGGATGCCCCCAGAGGAAGTGGCAGCGAAAACTTATCAGTTGCCAAAGGAACAAGCGGAGGCCTCGTCTAACACCGCTGTTGAATCAGTCGCGGAGACAGTCGCGGAGACAGTCCCTCCGCAGACGTTAGACCAACAAGATACAAAAGCAACACCCTCTGAATTAAGATGAAATACTTAATGTGAAAGCTGTTATTACTTTTCCAATAAAGTGCTGTATAGAAGGAAGTGAAGACACGCGCGTTGTTCAGTTCTAAAGTACACAGAAACATCTAGACACCTCTCCTCAAGCGTTACACGTGTATATTTACAATCAGTCAATTCTTATAGTAATACGTCACGTGCTCGACTATCAGGATCGCGAAGGATATCAGGAGTCCGCAGAAATATACAGAGAGAATGAGATACACTTGGTCCATGACAATCGGCTCTGATCCAATCGACGCGGTTTCCTCCACGTTGTTCGCGCTTATCCAACGCTCCCAGAATAGGTTGATAAAACCGAATTGGTGCAGCTTGAGTATCCTGTGCAATAAATACGACACCAACTGAGAAAACCACTGCGGCAAATTTATCGCATACCCCAGCGATTGATTTCAGTGAATTATTTACCCGACGTCGATGGATCGCTTGTAAGTGAAGTTCCTCGAGAGCGCAGAGACAATCCACGTAGAGAGTACAGGGGGCCCTACGGGATTCAATGGACAGAAGTACATGCCATTGGCCATTTTTATATCCTCGCTTTGAACCATCGCGTGCAGGCTTTTCGGCGAGCATGCTGCCTTGTACATCTTCTCTGCGGTGCTCGAATAATCGACTCGGCCCATGTCGCGTACATTTTTGAATATACTCTCGTTGTTTAGCTGAAATTGAAATGGCACCGAGAAATTAATGCAATAAGTAGCTTTCAGTCTGGTTTTAAACGGTACACTTAGTTGTTGGTATTCGTACCTGAAATAACAAACCTGGCAAAGAACCGTCTTTAGTAATAATTTTGTACTTGGTGTCGTGCAGCAAAGAATTAATATCGTAGAACGGGGACGAGGCGACGGTTCGCGTCATGTAACTGATCAGAAGTGCGCCAAAGGCTGTTCTAACGAGGAGGGAAAATAGGCCCAGCCATAATTCCACCACCCTCGAACTTTTGCTGAAACCGTTTGGAAAGTAGCCTGCAAAAATCGTGCATTCTTTTGATAACAAATATTTTTCATACAAGAAATCGATAAAATTTTATTTTTCAACATAAAAATTGTATTATTTTTTTTTTTTAAAATTGCTCTCGACACATTGTGGGGAATGGTTTTCTGTATCTCTCATAAAATTTTCATTCTAATCGTTGGAGCGGTTTTCGAGATTTTATGTTCACCATCAAACGGTGCACCGCGTACACGCCTTTACGTTTTTACTCACAACTTTTATGTACATAGAGATATTTAGACTTTTCTTTTTTGTGTTAAAGCTCATAGAATAACGATTAAAACTAAAAGAAAACGTTCTCTTTACTGTTATTTATCACTTTGCAATTTACGTTTGAAGAAAGGCCTGTTTTAGGGCTATCGAGGGTAACCTACCCCCCTAAGTAGCAGAATTAATTAGAAAGAAGAAATTGAATATCACCGTCATAATTGATAATTATTTTCAGCTCTGTACTAATTCGTTTCTCTTACTCTGTCCGCAGATCATGCCGAAATTGTAGAAGATGTGGTCGTAGAAGTTCGCCTTGGATCTCTTTCGACTGATCTTCCAGTCAATCGTTTGGGAAAAATAGCTACAGACGCTCAACAGCAAGTGCATCGTCAGGATCGCGTACCAGACCCTCCTGGAGAACAGCTTCAGCATCCAGGTAGGGACATGTCTCACCTCTCCCCGAAAATACAGCAGACACCTGTGAGTTTCAATGAATTAGCTTCGAGATATTAGATCAAAATTACTGGAGACATTACAGGAACATACGCTGCTGGAAAATAATCTATCAGTCTACAATGTTCGTAGCAAAATTTTTCGATATTTCTGTGACAATAAATAAATCCGGCAGTGTCTTTAAATCTTTATGAATGCAAACATCGAATGTTCACTCCGAAACGGAGCGTCTCGACTCGCCTGGCCTTCCACAAAGGGATCGTGAATTGGGCAGCGTGGAGTCGTCTGTTATAGGCTTCAATCCTTGGTAACACGTCCGTTTCATTATTTTGAACATATTTCAACAAACCAGCCGTGTAGGTGTTGTTGATATTTATATTTCCCAGGGTATGTTCTTTGCTCCTAATTGGTTTCAATCTGAAACCGATAGATGAGAGTGTACACCCTCGTTCTTTCAATGGTTCTAGGTTTCAATGAATAGTCTTCGTTACGTGAAATTCATGAATTCCGCCAAAGTGTTCCAGATTTCACCTATGATCCCGGTGACCCTCGTTCCATTCGCTTTGCTAACGATGATATTTTTCATCTAGAAATGAATTTAGTAGCATTGAAACGAAGGAACATATGTTTAGAATAAAATTGTCGCGATCATCGGCTCAAGTCTCTCTCACAATACTTTTTCTAAGCGTATTCAGATCTGTGATAGAATCGCAGATCTTTCATTAATCAGTCGAATTTAAATTTACACGTGAATTTTATGAGTACATGTGGAAGATGCACCGGGGACGTGTTCTTCGTTGTGGAAGCCTCATAAGTTTCGTTTCTGAAATTTACGGCCCCTCGAATTGTACCTAAATATGGGAATGTCGTTGTTTTGATTTGGAACCATTTACACTCGGATCTCCTTGGGCGGACGACGCTCAGTTGTGCTTTGATCATCGAGTGTAACGGGTCGCGTTCAATTAAGGCCGCAGTGATTCCTTCGCTAGTTGCTCCGTTTAACAAGTTAATTAATTAAAGAATTACTAGAGAGGATGTACACATAGTGGCAAGTGACTGGATAAAACAGAAGCCATTTCTTCTAATTTCATCACATTGGGAGGGGGCGGCTCAATTTCGTGAGTCATTAATTTCTGATTTTTCTTTTGGCGTTCGGCAGTCAGTAGCTTCCACCGTTTACTTAAAACAGAAAGGGAATCGATTGGGCACTTTTACCTCGTAATAAGTCAGTTTAATCACTCTGCCTTGAAAGTTGTGCGTCTCTCCCACCCGGCTTCGGTTCAGAACTTCCTGATTCATCGCGTCGTAGACTGGAATGCTGAACATCGGCACAAACTCCCCAATCATCTTGTTCCATATCACCCCGTTTACGGATTGAACAGGCCCCAGCAGCTTCAGAACCAGCGTGAGCAATAGCAGCTTTCTCATAAAGCAGAGATTTGATTCTAACGTTCTGCGGTGTATTTGCCAGCGTTTGCTCTCGCGTTGTCGACACTACACTGAATCGGGCTTATTTATTCCAAAGTAATAAAACCAACCCTTATTACGGCGACATTCCCGCGATTATCGTGATATAGTGCCTTTTAATGCACCGCAATCACGATGCAATCGATCTCTCATTTTATGTCATTTTGCCGGGTGCTGTATTTAATTGCGGTGTGCGTGCTTTTGAAACATACTCAATTTTTGGATAGGTGGCTGACTTTTTGGAGACGTTATTGGCCATCAGGGGGGTCATTAAGGTTGCTTTACTAGGTCTTTTAAAATTGATGGAATTAAATAAGGAAAATGATAAAATTGAGGAATAATATATTTCCTTTTCTGCAGCACAATTTTCCATCTCTGAATTAATTTCAGTAATCCATCTAATTACTCTGAATATACAATGATAAAATAATTGACGAGGACCCAAAGACTTTTGGAGCATTCATACTTAACACAAGCTATTTTGTTCAAAATAGTTTCAAGCAATTTTGCAATGTTTTCTCCATTTTACGTTTCAAGGTTGTTTTCCCTTTAAAGTTGTGTTATCCCTCGGCTCTGCGTTTACAAAGCAATTTCTGAAAAGCTTCTCCACTGATTGCACCCCTAAATGCCCGTTATTATATCTACTCATTTGTGTGCCAGCCGAAGTAATTACGGAACGACACCATGTTTCCACTAACGACACGCCAATCAATGCCAATCAAAACATTACCGCCGTTATCACTGGAATGAACTTCCATAGTCAAATGGCATCGCGATACGCAACCGTCCATTTTCTCATCGATTTCTCCACCGATAAATCGTCGTGTCATGCAGTTGATATTTAGGTCACTAGTGGAAACACATTTCTCTATATTTTTACGTAAACAATAAACCTCCGAGAAATTGTGAATTTATTTAAGAAAAAAAGAAGTAGATTCATTCGATGTTATTTTCCAGCTTTTGAAAATAGCGTAGCAGTGTTTATGTTAAATTCAAACCTTTTCTTAAATTAGGAATCGTTAAGGTAGTGGAATGAAGGAACTACGGTGCTGTGTCTTATCACAATAGTTTATTAGCACACTTGTGACATCAATTACACAATACAATAGCCATCTGGACTTGTAACATTCCATAGCCGTTTCTTATATGTAATCTAAAAAAAATTGGTGCATTACGGGTGTCTTTTTCCCTTTGATCGTTGTTTAAACATATTTAAATGTTCATAATGCAATAATAACTTATATCGTTGTATTCGGGAGGGTTCATAGAATAATTTGACGCAACGAACAATGGAATAACTATTACCGTTTCGACACAAAAAATGTTCAAAGTTGAAAATTTGCAGTTTTTTTCAAAATCGATTTTCTCAAAAACTGAGGGTGATGGCGACAAACGGGTTGCGGATTCGTTTTCAGGGCACGAAAACCTATAAGAAACGGCTATTGAATGTTACAAGTCCGAAAAAAAGTCAAAATTTGTTGTACTGTGTTATTTACGTTTAGTTTCGCAGAAAAATATGATTTTCTCGAGACAAAGTATTACGAGAGACAGAACAGCACCAATGCATGGTATGCAAAAGATAAAATACACTTGCTGTATATCGACCGTTTTGAAGGGGCGTTTTTCTTCGTTTTTCATCCTGTACTCCAGCCATCTATCTTTTAAAACATCTATCAGGCCAGTTTCGTGCAACTTCAGTACCCTGTAGTGGACAATCACTTTTAAAATAATCCTATTCTCTTGACAAATTGACTTTCCATATCAGCTACTCCATTAAATTGTAATACTTGACATCAAATTCACTTTCATTCCAAGCAGGCACCCTCGTTTTTTAAATATAACATTGTAACTGTAGTAAATTGAACAGAACTTTAAATATAATAATTGTTCAGTGTTTTATCATTATTATTATTGTTATTTGTATTATTATTATTATTATTGAACGGATATATTACTCTTTAGTTTACAATGATAAGAAATAACAAAAAATAAAAAAGGAAGTTTTGTACCCCCTATCGCGCTATCAAAAGAAACATTCAGATATATTAAAAAAATTAAAAGGAGTGATAACTTTAAGGGTTGATTTCACCTCTTGAAAAAAACAATTCCTCCTCGCATACTCCAATATGCTCTACATTCACACGAAGCTTCATAAAAGCATAATTTTCGAAATTTGAATTTCGAAACGATACATACGACACGTTGATGAGATTCTTGTAAGGGAGCCTTTTTTGTAAAGCGAACCCGATCCAAGTCTGAAAGTAACTTTGCCCTATCGGGAACACTTGACACTCATGACACCCTTGACAGCTACGCTTGTTCTTCGCATGGATCTTGTCCTCGGACTCCAACATGGCGGTCAAAGATTCTGCGTGGCAGACCTCCCGGTGCATCAAGGTCGGTTCCTCCACGAAACGAATACGATTTTTGTAGCTGCGAGATCGTTTCGTCGACTCTTCAATGATATTCTAGAAATTTATGAAATCCGGTCGTCAAGACTCTTTCGATGCAATCAAGCAATAATTAGGGGCGGAGTAGGGGATTTAGCGCCCCTAGGCTAACAAGTGTCTGCTGCCCCTTCCGTGAAATATCATCAAATGTTTTAATTTAAAAGAGTTAAGGCAGTCTTAAAATTAATTCAATATGGTAACTCACATCTGAGTCATTGCTAATCCGATACATGAACAAAATGCATTGGTTTTAGACTTGTCTCAAGTCTCTGTGTTTAAACCTTTCCCAATTTCTTTTTCTCAGAATTTCGCGCTTCCCAAAATTGATCGCTTTCCAAAATTTGGCGCTCCCCAAAATTTGATGCTCCGCAAAATTTATCGCTTCCCAAAATTTATTGCTCCCCGAAATTTGGCGCTCTCCAAAAATTCATCGGTCCTCAAAATTTGATCCACCCCAAAATTTGCCGCTCCCCAAAATTTGATGCTCCTCAAAATTTATCGCTTCTTAAAATTTGATGCCCCCAAAATTTTATGCTCCCCAAAATTTGATGCACCCCAAAATTTCCTTCCCCCAAAACATACAATCTGCCCCTGACAATAATTCAGAAACCGTGTTGAGTACATACCGTTAGGAATTCATTAACCATGGACCCTTTGAAAGCTAGAAGATTGTAGTTCGTCTTATTTAACAAAGTCTCTAGGCTCGTGAACGGTGGTATAACGGTTCGATTAGTCATTCGATAAATAAGATTGGAGCTGAAGGACAACAGGATCAACCACGCGAACATGCTCTTCGAGAACGAGAGTATTTTATTCTGTTTGTGGAAGGTGGTTGGAAGGTAGCCTGGAAAAGGGGCGAATTCATTTGTCTGCGTTTTCTCCCATTGCAGTGTTAAGTCCAGTACCTTGGCAACACATTACGGAATAAGTGTAAAAGAAGTGATCGTTCAATCCGAAGTAGTCGCCCGTTCTTTTTAACTTCCTCTTCCTGCCAGAGTTTCGGTGCTGCTCGTTTTGGAAAACGTATCCAGCCACGCTTAGGACGGTGAAGAGGAACACGAGGACGTACAAAGTACGATGGTTGAATATGGTGACTATCCACGTGTTGTCTTGCGTATACTCGGCTTTTATATACAGTCGGTACCTTCGTCATGGGATTTGAAATGAGGCTATCAGCGCAATAGTGGCGTAAACCCAAAATTTTTATTTTGAAATTACGGCTAATAAAATTACTATTGACGTTCTAAAGCCGTTGCTTTAATTTCTATTATTAGGTGTATAGGTATGATTTTAAAAAAATATAATTGCTACGGTGGAGGACCGGCGGATCAAACTTTTCCCGAGTGTGGAATTGAAGTGGCAGGGGGAGTACAAACAAAAAAATTAAAAATCGTAAAATAAGGATCAATGCTGCATAGGCAAATATTGCGTAACGTAAATCACCAAAATGCTCAGTGCCAAAACACGTTTTTGCCCTCCCATTTAGTGAGTGTCTGAAAGATTGCTCAGGCCATTATAGAATTACAATTTTGCTGTACAATGGTTTAGGCTGATGTCATCCACCAAAAATTGTATTTGATTGCCTCAAATATTCGCGACCAGAAATGAATTCCACTGTTACTAGCAAGGCTCTACCACAGAATCGCTTACCTAGTTGCCCAAATAGGCATCGTGTAATCCAGCATGTTTACGCGGGAAGCGTAGTACCCAGTGCGCATGATCACCTGCGTCTCGTTTCGATCGAGCAGCCCCAACAGACCGTTGTAACTTCCGTTCGCCAAGCGCACCCCGAAATCTCGTTCCTTACTCTTCACCGGCACCAGACTGCGAATGGAATTACAGCCATGTGTCTTTGAAGCCCGAAGAGGGAATAAAGTCACGAAGGAAAGATCGAAACTAGAGGGGCCATAGTCGGCTCCGTCCACGTGATCATCCCCTCGTAACTTACGATACAAGAGATTCGCGTTAGCATCAGGGACGTACGTAAAATTCAGCTGATCAGCGATCAGGTTCCATATATCCCCAGAAACGCCATCCACCCTTGTGTCGTTGTCGTGAAACATAACTAAATCCCTCTCCTAAAGGTAACGATAAAGAATGTTTGAGCGTCGGCGGTGCACGAGATTTACGGGCGATATGTGCGCAAAGGGCTCTACTTAAACCTCGTAGTAAGACACTTTCACGGCTTTCCCGCTGATATCTTTCTCGATCGAGTTAGCACCTCGAACACCAGCAAGCTTTCCAAATCCAGGCACGCTCTCTAAAGTCACAAATTCTTGCCGATCCCTGCTCCAGATAATACTCCTGTCCACCAGACACTGGACACATGTGCAATAGAAAACCGCGAAGATGATTGCAAGCATCGTGTTCGTCGCAAAAACTCCCCGGCGATGGTTTCCGGCGTGACTGACAAATTGCAGCGCGCGTTACTGGCTCGCCCCTTAATACGCAACCGGCAATTCTTCGGGGCACGTTCGCGCAGCGAAGGTAGAACATAGAAAGCGTTTACATTTGCAAATTGCGTGTTCACGTGAGTGGTCGCGTATCGATTTCCGGGCCTGGGAAATTGCTTTCGTTTGTAGATTTTTAATGTCCCCTGTTTTAATAAGATATAATCGAGCCTGACAGATTTTGCGGTTTATGTGGCGATTCTATGTGGAAAAACGAGGCGAAAATGTGGAATAAAATTTTTCCGTAACTCGCTTCGTTTCGGAGATAATTGAGTTTGAATTTCGGCTGGGTATGCCCCTTGCGGTAGGTTACCCGTCTGGCGCAAGTGTTCCTTGTTGCGCGCGCACCTTTGTGGAAATGCAAACTTAATTTTCTCGGCAACGGAGCGAGGAAGAAATTTCATCCTATATTTTTTACTTATTTTTGCGGGTAGAATCACCACCCCTCTGGTTGTAGCAATTACAAAATACCCTATTATAGTAATTCCACTTGCATTCCTTCTCTATTTAAAGGGGTACCATCAAGTAGTCGATAGTATAAAAGATTAGCTTGAGATAACAATGTATCGAGCGCGCTGGGGTATGAAATAAAGGCAACGGGTTCATACAAAAAACATGAATCGTATATATCATACTTGACTGTATATATAAAGTTCTTAAGTTTATGATCTTTCGTCGAAGTGGTTGACATAAATTAACTTAAGCCTAACCATGGTGACGAGCCTTCGACGCGGTTACAGGAGAGATACGATACAGTTAATAATACAAACGCCGAGTCGGAGGCTTGTCATTCTGAAAAAGTCTCGTTTCAACTTAATCGATAGGTTTACTCTAATCGTCTCCATGAATCTCGTTCACATCGATCGTAGCATCTTCCCTTTCTCTCTACCCGATGTAACGCGCCTTCCGTTCCTCTTAATAGAAAATTATAAAAAGTATATAGTACAGTTTCATTCGATCACTCTCACTCCACGCTCTCCTAACTTAACTCCTTCGCTTATCGCTCTAGTTTCTGTCGTCGTTTAGAGACGGGCGCCGTTGGGGCTCTCTCGCTCGTCTTCTACAGAGTTTCATTCAGATGTTGGACTAGTTTCGAACAGTCCGAGTGCGTTAACGCCACATCTACGCTCTATACACGAATGATAATATGATCCTGTATAATTTACACATTAATATCGTTGACAACTTGTCTGTCGAACGTCGTCGAGTCTTCACAAGTGTTCGCTAGTCGCTACGCAGTCGTGGGATCTTTTCGGACGAAGACTCGCTACGAACTTAGGAGCCTCAGAACTTGCGTTAACCGTGACGATCCATTGATTACTCGTTCAGAAGTTTGGTAACAGAGAACGTGATCTCATTAGATTCTTAGAAAGTCCGATGAAAGTGTATTGAATTTATCATGCATGATTCATCGATGCCAGGTGAATTGCTTTATCGATTGACTATACGTTTCAATTATTCGCATATCCTTTCGGGCGCATTTATTGCTATCCGCGCTTCGGCGTGTGATATTAGAGAAATTGCTTTTCGCTTCGAAATGATTCACGCACATTATCAGCCCACGCAGACCCATTAGAAGTAGAAGAATCGTTTATCAAATGCGCAATGAGATCGCGTTTCGGGTCGCTCATATTCCTCAGAGAACGCTTCTATCGCTACAACGTACAGCCGACAGTTTATTATTGTGCCACTTCTGGAAATCGGTTTCCCAGAGTCGTTGGAGACGCTTTATCATCTAAAATACTTATCATCAGTCTGGTAAGCACACAATATTACAAACATAACCGACGTTACACGTATATTACATCCTAGCAACAATATACCAGTGAAACATCCTCGCGGTCCCGAATATTTCGCGCGTGTAAAAGTACCAGTAAAAATCATATAAAAGAATCGCCCCCGTCTCATTTACAATTTTGCTGATAGGACCTCCTCGTTACCTCGACGCGATACAGGCGAAGTATCGCCTACTTGTAGACTCGTATAAAACTAATGTATAAACTCATCGAACGCTGTTGAATATGCTTGCACGCATATTGACACGGTTCCTAATACTTTCAAATACAATTGCGGAGATAGACGTTAAATAATACAGGGGAACGTTAACGGTACAGTCTACATTCATATTTATACGTACGTATAGTCCATCGTACTGTGTATAAAAACGTCACGGAGTGGTGTGCGCCGTTCCTGTTATTGCCAGTATAAAATATGTATATCTCGGTGGAAATAAATATAAATGCAGAAGTATGGCAGTGAATTGGGTGTCGCGCCTAACCTGTTGAACGAACGTTACCCGAAGCTTTGAAGATTCAATTGTACCTAAAAACGGACCGTATAAATTACCTTGTACAGCGATTATGGTAAATATGCAGAAACATAGAAATCCGCCGTGAACGCGACATCTGATCGCTGATTTCACTTCGATACCCTGGTCTCGGTTGTCACCTTGCTAGGATCTGGTAACCTGACAACTAGTTGCGCCCCGTTCTGCATCGGCCTGGTGCCGTTCAGCGAGCTGGTCTTGCCGATCGTTTGCGCGGTCGGCGGTAGAACTTTCTTCGCCCCGCTCAGCTTCGGCGAGCAGCACTGCTTGTCGTCGTACTCGTTCAGATTGATGTTCGCCTGATTAGGGTAGTTGGGCGTCTTCATGGGCGTGCTGTGCTCGCTGAACCCGCAGTTGGTCCTCTGCTCGACGGAGTTCGAGTTCTGGAAGCCCGCTGGCAGCATTTTTATCCCGTTGTGCTCGTTCAACATGCAGAAGGTTTGCTCCGTGGTTCCTTTGAAGTTCCCCATGTCCTTCTGGTCGCACTTGTATATTGGCGCGGATAGCTGGGTGGAGTTGGTCTTGTTCGTGCTCTTGTGACTGCTCCCCGAGTAGCTGGTGATGGACTCGTTGCAGAAGTCGCTTAGGTAGGTCTGATTCACGTACCAGTTGTGCAGGCGATGGTGTATCTCTGGGAACTGTGGTCTGCGGTTTGCCACCTCGTGCCAGCACTCTATCATTAGGCTGTAGATCATTGTGGGGCAATCTTCGGGGCACGGTAACAGTTGCCGCGACCTGATCATGTCTATTACTTCTTGGTTATTGTATCCGTAATATGGCTGTGAATTGAAAGAATGGTTTAAGCCTCTGCGGTCTACGTAGGTGGTCAAAAGAAAGGTGAGTAGGCTTTACGGATTTCGGGCAACTTCCCATGAAACTAAAGGCAGGCTCTCACTGCGCCTCGCCTCGGCGCGACTTCGAGTCGCGGATTCTTCCTCAAGAATGTTTTGAGGAAGGGTGGCGAGGCGTAGTGTGAGTGGATGCA
Source organism: Andrena dorsata (assembly GCA_929108735.1). Classification (NCBI taxonomy): domain Eukaryota; kingdom Metazoa; phylum Arthropoda; class Insecta; order Hymenoptera; family Andrenidae; genus Andrena; species Andrena dorsata. The sequence goes on along the minus strand of OV815488.1, from coordinate 73,854,234 downwards.
ATGCCACCGCACAGGAAGAGATTCTCTGAGCAACTGACCAAACACATGAACCGAGGCAAGCTCAGATAACTTCAGGTACGAAAAAACCGAGGCGACACGAGCCTAGATGTGAGTGCGAATAAAAGTTGCACCGAGGTGAGGCGTAATGAGAGCCTACCTTTTAAGGTAAGCCTAGTCTTCCTTTCGACCACTGTAACCTAGGGAAAAGCCCAATTACCTGCAAACCATAACTGTAAATTTCCCACAGTACGACTCCGAAGCTCCACACATCCGACTCCGTCGTGAATTTACCGTAAACAATCGACTCCGGGGGCATCCATCGAACTGGTAGTAGACTCTTAGATTGAACTCTGTAGTAATCACTGCTGTAAATGTCGCGCGACAAGCCGAAGTCGGAGATCTTCACTGTTAAATTGTCCCCGACCAGGCAGTTCCTCGCGGCTAAGTCCCGATGGACGTAATGATGGCTGGCTAGATATTCCATGCCAGACGCGATTTGCAAAGCGATATGCAAGAACTCCGGCTGCTCTAAAATCTTGCCGCTCCCGTTGTTCAATGGCACGTCCGATCGCGGCGAATGGCAGATGAGGAATTCGTGCAGATCCCCCTGGGTCATGTACTCAAACAACATGCACATTGGCTCCCCTTTCAATATTACACCGAGCAAGCAAATGATGTTTGGATGCCTGAGGTCCGTCATCAGATCCACTTCCCGTTTGAAATCACTCTGCGTCTTTGGGCTTGCATTCTCCTTCAGCGTCTTCACCGCCACGTAAATCGGTGGCTCGCACTTATTTCCCGTTTGCAATTCTCCTTTGTAAACTTTGCCTGAAGAGAACGCAACAAATATTCATTCATCGTACAGACCGATTTATGAACAGACAATCCGATGCTCACCAAAAGCTCCTTCGCCAAGTTCTTGCAGAAGCACGACATTGTTGGTAGTGAACTGCGGTACCCTGTTAGTGGACGTTCTACTACTACCGCTACTCAACGTCCCAGTACCTGGAGTTGTGTTGCCAGGTCCAGCTAGAAGGGAACTCATCTCCATGGGTTGCGTCGTGCTTCGTCTTCCGTCGTATATGTTCTTGTCGCATTGTATGCCCGTCAGCATCTATCAAGCAAACAGTGAAGTAGTATTTCGTGTGGATTGGCAGCGCGTTTGGTTTACGGGTGGGGCGAAATCATACTTTGTTCGACGGTAAATGATTCATCTGTCTCGTAGACTTCCTGCTTCTGTAACAGCAGCAATAACAGATCAATATGACAACAAACCCTCCTGTTAGCACAAAACCAACGACTGCATAGATCCATAAGTTCTCAACTGTAAAGAGACAGATTCCTTTCATCTTACTCCGCAAATTGCACCGCGAATACATCTCCACCTTCCGCTTATCAAAGAGCCGAGCTTACCGCATTTAGGTATATCACAAAATTCCTTCTGCGTCTTGTTGTTCACGTAAACGTAACACCACGGCTGGGATTCGTTATTCCCTGGATTGCGGCAATACGAGTGCTGACCGGCTAATTCGGGATAATCGGAGATCTGAAGATTGAACAGAGAATTCAACCATTGCAAGCACGGCTTTCCGCTGATACTCGTGTTCACGATACCGCGGTAAGACTTCCCGCTTCCCCAATAACAATGGTCGTCTGAAAACAACAGCAAACTTTACACTCGTGCGTTCGTTCTTGCACCATTCGAGGGAGCGTAAGATGCGGAAGCTACTTACTTTCTTGCACGTTGTTCTCCGTAGATAGTCCGAGGCTTAAACAATCACGGGCCTCGGGGGTATCTTCCATTGGTAAATCAGAACAATTAATTAAAGGCACTTGATGTCCGATCAGTGGATGCCGTTTCGCGATCGCGTACTCTTTCCTGCACAACTCGTTCTCCAGCAATTCGCACTCTTGCCGGCAGATCCTTCGCAATTTCCGATTAATCTCGTTTCTGCTGGTGGACTGCGCGTCACCGTAGCTCATACCGATCATCTTCTTGGTGGAAGGCTTTCCATCTTTGTACGGATTGAATTCGGAACCCGGTCCCAGCGTGGGACTGCGCTTCCTAGGGATACCGTGCGACCGCGAGATATCGTCTTCGTCCCCGTCGCCGGTATCCTTCGACAGAACACCCTGATTATTGTTTAGAAGGTGAAATAGGCTCTTTGAATTCTTAAGCTTGAGGATGCTGGCAGGATCACGGCATATCGGGAATGCAGAGTAGCATAGAGATGGCTTGGCATAACCTTCGCAGTTTGACGAGACCTCGCTGAAACGTAAAACATTGCAATTCAGTCTAATGAATCTCTGGTTTCACACGGTTCTCTTACTTTGAGTACTCGATAACTCCGAAGGCTTTCATCAACTTGTCATCGAGTATTTCTTGCGTCATCGGGTAGGGAATATAAACCAGTTGCTTCTCTAAAAACTGCGCACACGTTTTCCCTGCGTACACCTGAAAGAATAATAAAATTCGTTATTCAGGGGATGGAACGTGCTCGTATTTCCATGAATGCCGTTACGTACCTCGCACTTTCCTTCTTGATTGTCTCTCCTCCCAGGCGTTAACTGCATATTGACGTTTCTAAGGCCGCCGATTGTATGAACGTCTGTAGTACTAGGTTGAAAGCTAGTTGGCTGTGGGCTTGGCGATAATATACTAAACGGATTCGTTGATGCCAAGTGAGAAATGTGTGGCGTCGACATTCCAGTTCCTGAGAGGTCTAATCCATCCCCAGGCCTAATGCTGTTAAAAAAGCGATTTTACTCCACGATTTCCACATAGAATTACGAAAATTCCATTACTATTTAGGTTAGCAGTGTAACGATTCTTCATTTAATACTTTGTGAAATATAATATTCCGTTCGTTACATAACCGCGTGGGGATTCAGAGCTCGTACGCAACAAAAACAACAATTTATTACTCCATTTCGTTAACATTTTCTGTCATGATTTTCTCGGAAAAGGGCGACTGTTTTTTTTCAAAACATAACCTCGAAGAAATATAATCAGAAATGGATGGAACGAAATGAAGTGTTTTAACGTTTTAGAGTATGTAAACGGGTGTATGATCGTTGCATCTTTATTAGTCTCTTGCGTTAGCTGCATCTCTCTGTGTATATTATTGCAAAAGAAATACGCGGTATTTTTCTGTAACCTCAACGTGTTTACAAGAAAGGAGTGTTCACCTTGTCTCTGTAACATTCGTAACATTTTTGACACTATTTATGGCACGTACAAAAATACAAGTATTTCGCAACAATACTAGGTACAAGAGTAGCTTCATTATTATAAATTATCTATCAAAACATTTAATTTTAACAGAAAGCCAATGTCATTTGACACCACACCCGGCGTCCATCTGTAAACTGTCGCTAATCGCTGCTTTTGGCGGGGAAATAAAGAATTACGATGACCCTATTGCGATATATTTATTATTTAAAACTGTGATCGTGTTAAAGGGATGATAAATGTGTTCGAAATAATGAAAATTCAGTGGAATATTATCCTGCGTCATATTTTATGGAAACTAAATTTTATTCCATGATTTTTTACAAAGCTGAGATTTGTTTTTAAGCACACAGGGTGTCTCAGAAGTTACGATTCAAATGGGGACTTATTAGGTGCACGTTTCTTCGTTTTTTTAGTGTTGTACAGAAGTAAATGTATTTTCAATTTACTTCTGGGAAGGAATCGCCCTATTTTGGCTGTAAACATTTCGGAAATTTGTTGACGGATGGCAAGTTTCTAGCGTCGGAAACAGATGGTTAAATTGATTAGTATTTATGAGGGTGCGTTGTTAGGATATTATGCAAATGGCAAGAATATATCGCGCAAATTTGATATTTACCTGTCCATGAAATCGCTGCCGCCAGTCATGTCTGGGGAAAATTTATCGTCGTCCGATGTTTGGCCAATTGAGTGGTCAGGATGTATGGGAACTGTAAAACAAATTCTTAGATATATTTTCAAAGGAATTTCAAAAAGAAAAATTCCATATGGTGGCAGTAAAATGATTAAAGATAAGAAGAAAATTTTCGTTTCAATACTTCAGGGTACCATTTTACCAAAATAAATAAATAATTCTCCCACCAACCCTACTTCCAAAGCTTTGACAACACCACCAAGTTTAGTTAACCCCATAAAACCAACACAAATTCGCATTCCCACCCTCTTTTTCCCCGATGTACGAAAAACGCATAATTTCTGTCCCCTAAAAAAACCAGCCGTATTAGTTCAACAGCGACCATCGAACCAAAACAACCTCCGCACCCCTCCGTCATTTCCATTCGACCAAGTTTGCGCAACTATTTGCAAACTCGAAGTTCTTGCCATTTGAATCCCAGCCACCCCTTGTAATCGTTCTTTTATCGCGTTCCGGGCTCGCAGTCTTACCCTCCCGACCACCGACAACCCTTTCCCTCCCGCGAGTTTACATATCGTTTACAGCGGTCCCTCTCCCTCGATGTCGGGATACTTCGCTCGTCTTTGGTCCCTGTAACAAGGACGAGAGGGGCGCAGAGGGCCGATAAAATTTGATACGCGAGCGAACCTGAAATCCTCCTCCCCTTTCCCCGCCCGGTTTCGGGGTGTTTTTCCCGTCGAGGGACACCCCTTTGTACGCCCATCACGTCGCGCGTAGACCTTTTGAAAATCTCCGGGTTCGTGCGATGCCGCATTTCCAGCTACGTTTCCTCGTTTCCTTTTTCCATCCCTCTTGCGCGCGCTTTTGTGTCGGTATAATTCTAAAAGAGTTGGGAGACACGATGAAAGGGGGGCGTGCTGCATTCGCTAAAAATCCTCCGACCATCGAATTTCTCTGCCCTTCCCCGCCCTCCCTTCCGGCTCTATCCGTGTTTCGCCAGTGTTGCCGCCTCCGTGCACACGGAAAATATCTGCTTTATTCGGGTTTGAAAGCGTGGGTAGATGAACTCTGGTTGTTTGCAGGGACATTGATACGTTTAGTGGATGAAATGCTTGTTACTCGCTTGCGGATACTTGTCGCGGTGGGGTGTTTAATGCCTCCGCATGCTTCGAAGCTTGTGATAAGATTACATTTTTGGGAAGGTGTGTACTTTGGACTTGATATTAGAATATTCGAATCTCAAATTCGAATTCTCTGGTATTCGAAGATTACAGATTAAAGCCCTACTTTGGAGGGAAGTGATCAATAATTTTTAATGTTTAGGGGTTGTAGATTGATCATAAATCACATCAGTGGCGCACTCAGGATTTAGTCTTGGAGGGGCCAAATTACATAAAATTCATTAGGAGATTATAAAAATTGATTTAAAGAATGAAATCCAGTTTTCTTTTCTTTTTACAAAGCCCCTTCTTTGGAGGATGCAAGCCCCCTCCCCCCTAGGTGCGCCACTAAATCATATATTTTTTGTTGTTTATGTGAAAAGTCAAGCGATAGTAATAGTCAAGCAAACATTCGAATAATTGTATAAAGGACAATTAGAACTAATAAATTTAAAACCCGAAGTATTTAATACTGTAATAAGTACCCATCGGTATTCGTGAAAGTGGTTGGTGTAGTTATCGAGGTGAGCAGAAAAATATGTCCAAGAGTGTAAACACACCGGAGGGCTCGAAGTTTTTCAGGAATTTATGGCTCGGCGTTGTTTTGATTAGGAAACGTTTACATTCGAGTCTCCTTGATGGGTGACGTTAGAGTTTTCTCAGTTAGAGTTTGTTCTTCGAGTGTAACGCGTCGTGCCCGTTTAAAGTCGCGGCGCTGCCTTTGCTATTCGCTAGGTTCTACGAAGGGACTCCTTGATTAAATAGTTACGCGATAGAATTTATACGCGGTGGCGGGTGTGAGCGATTGATAAAACGAGTGATTTAGTGTAGCAATAAAACACCGGCCACAGTATCTTCAAACCCCATCTCGCGGGGGATAAATCCGGATGTCCAATTTGGTGAGTCGTTAATCTGACTTTCAATATTTTTTTATCAATATTTTATTCTCACGTAATAGTTGTTCATTATCACGCGGATGGAATGCTTTCTTTATTTAACAAAATATGGGACAATTCCCAGGATCAGTGGCGGATTTAATGGGTGACCGATGAGCAGTTGGCCGGCCCTCCAGGGTTACATTTAAAAAAAATTATCCAAACACTATATTTTTTTGTACTACTACACTTACAATTAGTCTGTTTTTAGTAAACTGCCTCTGCATTTTCCTGAAAAAGTAAACCCCTCGGAACGTTTGTCACCTTTTTTGGACATTTTTCCTTCAATCTGCCACTGCCCAGGATAAAATTGAATACAGAATAATAAGTTTAAATGCTATAATCAACTGTGCTCACACGTATAAATGGCAAAGTGTAATAGAGGGTGCCAAACGTTATAATATTTTAGTTCCTTGTTCAAATTTACTAAGTTCCCAGCAAATCCATAGGACTGTTCAAAATTTCAAATATTCAACTTTGCAACATTCAAAGAATCTAATTTTCGTGTTGCTGCAAAGTCATTAAAAGCATCGAAGGTCCATTGAGGTAAAAGAGTTTCATAGGGGTGGACTCAGATTTCCAATATTATTTACCCTCCACCACCCCCTCTCTGTATACTCGGGGCACATCCCACTCGCAGGACAAACACAGAGGGTGCCTCCCCGAAGACCAATTCACGTTATAATAAATCCCCGCGATTACCACGGCGAAATTACTTTTCCTCAAAGATCCCCCGTCCGTCGTTTGATGTCGCGCCCGGCTATCGCGAATTTTCCCGTGGAACCTGATGTAATCACGACTGCCGTCGCCTCGAGTTTCCCTGGAAAACTCCGAAAGGAAACTCGTCGGGCTGTCTTTTTCGCGCCACTTTGACGGGCGCATCGCCTGTAGTTGTTTCGAGTTGAGGGCGCAAAGGGAGCGGGTAATTGCAAAAATCAGTGATTTAGAAAACAAGAAATCATGGGGTATGAGGCGGAGGTGGAGCTTGATGAGGTTCTGGCTAATATCTTCCGGAAAACTTTAATTCGTTGCGACGTAATGTCACACGGCGTATATTTAATAAAACTCGCTGGGGTGTGGTAGTAAAAAAAAAGGCCACAGAAAGTTCTACCATGTGCAAAAATAATTCATACAAAATGTGAGGTGGTTAAAATATATTCACATTTAAAATTCACTGTGAAATCCATCATTCGTTAACGTTCGTGTTTTCATATTTCAAATTTACGACAAGCAAAATGGTATTTTCGTGTTTTAAATTTATATTCGAATTGATACAGTTGTCTGCCCCAAATTTGCATCCAAATTCCCCGCCATTACACCCTGGCTTCCCTTTTAAACGCCCACCCTTGCAATTTGTTATTGATATTGAAAATTCACGTCGAACAGCATTTTACGCGTCACTCGAGCCGGTGGAATCGATATCACGGTTATTTAAATAATACACCAAACAGCAGCGCGGCTCGCGTTTCAGGGAACACGCGCGCAGAGAAGAAAATAGATTTATTCAAATTCCCCGGTGTTTTCATTCACTGTAAATTCTATTCATTATCGCGCACGAAAGAAATACGCTGCGCTGTGTAATTCCGTTCGTAATTGTGCGCCCATCTTTTCATCGTGGGAATATTTGCTCCCCGTTGCACGGGCGGTAATGGTAATAAAGGGAACTATACGCGGTGTGTCCATAAAAAAAAAAGGGAAAAAAGACAGCGGCAAACAAAAAGATGAAAAATGGTTCGAAAGCTCGCGCAAACGGTGCTTCATAACCGTGGTACAGATTTTTATGCACCTTCGTCGACGAATGGGGAATATACAGGGTGGGTTAGGACGAGTGGTGGAATACAGCAAAAGCAAATCGAAAATGTGGAACAAAGTTTTTCGATGTGAGTCTCCGTTCTCCAGTAAAGCGATTTCTATTTTCTCGAATTACTTTTCAGTTTTCACTTGATGCTTCAAAAGGATTATTTGTATTTGGGATTGAAACATATTTGCTGATAAATTCTGCTGAGTTTTAGTCAGATGTGTGCACGCACATATTTTTTACAATTCGTTTTTTGGAGTGGCTCGCATCAAAATGTGTTACTTTACGTTTTCGATTTTTTTTTTGCACAATGAATTTTACCCTCTGTTCGATTGTATCACCCAACCCGGACCACCTAGTATACCTCCGCGATATCGAATCTGTTTCGATTTCAATTATCTTTCATTACATCGACGATATTGTACGATTTCCGTATCGTACGAACTCGATACACGAAACTTCCGTTCGCTGCCCGATCCATTCGTTGGCATCGATTTATCGCGGCGTCGATAATAGAACGATACCGCGATTCTCCCACTTTTTAGTGAAATTGAAAGGGTTGCGCCGCGGAAGGGGCATGTGATCGAGAAACGCGGAGCTGAAATCGCGTGTAACTTGATCATGCGGTGGATGAATTCAGGATAGGTATTTATTGGAGCTAGCATTAATCCACCAGTGCAAAAAAATTGTGGGGCGCAGAAGCGCGTTTCATTTTATTTGATACCCCTAGAAAAAGCTTTAAATAAGTTCTGCATAAAATAGAAATAATACTTCATGTGCTATTTTCAAAAATCAAAACCATTTATAATAGGAAGATCAATTTTCCTCGTGCAATTTATTTAAAAGTGACTCATTGTCGGTCTGAATTATCATTGAGGCTATCGATAGTTCTGAGAAGAAAATTCCCCAATTGTCGAATGAAAAATGAAGGGGGGGGGGGGAGGGCACATAATTTTTTTTCTTAACCCCAAAATTTCGATTTCTTTGCAACTTCGCAATTTTTTGTTCCTACTAATATTTTATTCTTCAGGGTGAAAACACCCTACCGGTATGTCTCGCAAAGTTTCGAAACCGAAGTTTCGTCGTAAATAATTCTAAAGATGGAAGAATGTTCCGTTTTCAATCGGGAATAAGTGGTAAGGTGAATGGGAGTGCGCGAGATGCGAGTCCATTGCGGGGGAGGGCTTATTAATGACCACGGGTTGCCTTATCTTTTCCACTTCCTGTTCGAGATACATAATACGTGGGCCGTACACGTAACCGTTGCTGCATCTCTGCAACACAGAACGTTCGACTTCGGCGTGCACGTTCGCGTGTCGCGATTCGTTTGCAGCGACAAGCGTTCCCTTCCCTGCCGTGCAGGAAAATAAAGAAACTACACTCTACTCTAGCAAAAACCAGGCACGCCGATTGCTATCGTGGATGTGTTCAAAGATCTGCACGAGAAACTTCTGTTTAATCTTGCATGCCAGACTGCTGACTGACTGTAGCTACTTAAAATTATCATGGGGATATTCGACCCAACTTACAGTAGGTAATATTCACCAGCACTGTTCCAAGCTTGAGGTTTCCGACTACGAACTTACTTAGGGGCCGCCCTTAAATTACGTACGGGTAACTTTGGCGATTTCTTACTCCCTCCTTGCGCAATATTTTTTACACTGAATTTTTTCAGTTATTAAAATTCTTTTAAAGGTTTATACAATTCGTTTACCTCCATTTCGGGAAATTTAAACTAAAACTACTTTTCTGGAACATTGATGTATGATAGAATTGGTATTTATTGAAAGTTAGGTAAAAAAATATTACGTAAGGCGCTACCTGACTCCCCCTCTCTGTAAGAAAACGTAAGAAATTTGCGACCCCCCCCAAAAGGCTTACGCAATTTAAGGACGACCCCCTAAATGAAATTCTTGCAAAGTTAAATACAGTATCACGATTTTAAAACAATTCTAACAGAATGTTTAAACAATTTTAAAAAACACATAACAAACTGTGAAGTTCGCGAGAACCCCAAGCTTCTTAAAATGCTGAACTACGCTCATCACTGCAATCAAAATTCTTGAAGTGCCTTCCACCATTTATACCCACACCGCTCACAAATTTTCACCCCCTATCTTGCACTCGCAGCGATGATTATCTCCGTTCCGCTAAGGACGTCATAAAAATCTGCGAAACTGCGACTGTCTCGATTAAACGAGCCGTTCCGGGTAAAAATACCCTAACAGCCAGCGGCGTTGATAAAGGTTCGGTCCCCTCGCGAATTCTCAGCCGCGCCTTTACAAATTACACCGCGTTTGGTCCGAGATATCGCGAGCAGACCAGCGAATCCTTAAAAACCCTTAAACGAGACGGAAAAATATTCGAGGGGGGCGGGAGGTGCGATGATGAAATAAGCCATTAAGTCACGCCCTCCCCTCCCGTCCCCCCCCCCTCCCGTGCCCCGCCGTGTAATATCACGGGAGGAGCAACGTAATCTCGTCTAATGTCGGGCAATGAAACGTAATAGCATAATGTATCACCCGCGTATCGCGGACGCGGGCTCGTCGCGTTCCACGCAGTCCTGGGGAAAATGTTATGCAAAGCGCCGTCTTCGGGATAGTTCACCTTTTCGGAATTCTAATTACGTCGCTCGGGGTCGGTGGGCCAATAAAGAAAACGGGGACGTACGAGGCTCAGTTGCGCTTGGAATTAATTATACCGCGCGATGATAATCCCGGATTACTCTGCGGGCCGAGATACGTGTGCGATCTTGCGGGGGGAATGTTAATTCAGCTCATCGGTTAATTGGGAAGCGCAGAGTGAGTGGAGGTATCGAGGAATTGCGGTTTCAATTCTGTCTAACTTTTACTTAATACGAATAATTGCAATTATTTATTTCCTTCAGAGACATCTTCATCAACGTCTAATAATTAGTTACTTCCCAAATATCGTCCCAGGGGGTTCACTAAAGCATAGGTCCACGTTTCCACTACTTCCCTCTGAATAAACACGCCACGTGCGCGCATGCGCGCGCAATAAACCAGGGCCTATGGCGCGTTCGTCCTGTGGCGATGGACAGCAGCGCCATCTACCGTGGTCAACGGTCAACACTTTTACTTGCGCGACACCCGCGACCAGCCGCGCAACCGGATGCATTATTCACGAGGCTGGCGTGGCAAGGGTTGTCCGAAATTCAATTCAGTAGCCCGCGAAGGCAGCGCTGTACGTGATTTGCCTTCGGCCTGGACCCCGGATTCTCGTCCCTCTGTTTCCTCCTTTATTTTTGTCTTCCGTTACCGAGCCCCTCCCCGCCTCCCTTCCTTTCACTTCCTTCGTTCGCGTGTTACTCGACTAATCGACCAGAGATACGGGGGATGGAATTGTTATCGGGGACGATGTAGAGGGGATTAAGCAGACGACGCTCTTCCTTTTACTTTCGCTCCTTCTTTTTCCCTCCCTGCCTATCCACCCTGCTCCGGGACTTCCACTTTACTTTTTGCAATTGGGTGCCTTGCGGCTGACCGCAACGACTCGGGTATTGGGAGCTACAGCACGACGGTCGCGTTATTAAGTCCACCGTGTGAAACGATTTTCGATGTCCGCGTCTAGCGGGTGTTTGGGAAATTGTGGCGCGCATGGTAGGATGTTTAAACGCATTTCAAGAGTGGAATGTATAGCGTTTAATTTAGCGAACGAAATAGAAGTTACCTGATACTTCTATCAAGGTTCCCCGCAAACTTTCTTCGACTTTTCGGGTTACCGAAGTTCGCTGAACCACAGTCACGTTTATCCCCAAAGTGTCCACCCTCGAAACATTTCGCAAAAATCTAAATCAATCAAATTAGCAGAATAATTAGTTCCCCGTTAAGAGTCCCTGCATTAGCGCTGCAATTACTCTGCCCCGAAATTCGGCGAAGCTGCTCGGTCATCGAAATTCGATTGGTGGTGAACAGAAGGCGAGCACAGTTGGCGCGCCGGCGTTCGGCGCAAAAACGCAGCTCAGGAGAGCGCGGCGCGCATCTAATTTCCCCCGTAATTTGCCGTAATTTCGCTAATGGGCTACAGTAGCGGCGTGATATAATGGCATTAACTGCGCTATTAAATCGCTTTTATCGCGCCCTATCGGTATTCCATTAATATTAATGGTCGCGTGGTCTGCTGATCGGGGGAGACGTTTCCACGCGACGCATTGTTTCCCCTTGGAAGCGATACCACAGGCGAAATCTGTCCTGCCGCGTTGGGCTTTAATCCGTCGCGGATCAAAGGGATTTCCGGTGGCCAGGGGATGCAGGAAAAAGGCGCTTGGACCTGGCCGGGAGTCTAGGGTGGATTGTTTCGTCGCGGAATAGGTGCTGGATAGCTCGGAGATCTGCTAGAGGTCTGTTACCAGGAAAGATCGCGATCTGGTCGGTCCTTTCGATCGGATCGAGGTGGGAATGGCTTGGGTGGATGAGCTTTATACATAAAAGAACGCAAGTTTCAGCAGTTTTGCTCCAAGAACCACCCCCTTGTTCTCTTTCGACAGCGTCTACGCCCTTAGAAGAGGACGCTGCCCAAACAAATCCTCCGTTCAGTCTGGCCACGGATTTTCCACGGATTTTTCCCGCCGAATTTCCTCCGCCACGGACTGAACACGCGTGGGATACGTATCTCTCATAAATATTGTATTAACCCCGCTTGCATTAGCCCCCCTACTTTCATCCAGATCTGCATACGCTGAGGATACTTTCGCGCGGAGTCCCGCTCGCCAAAATGGTGGGCTTAACGATGGAATGGCGGCGGCGAGCTTTATTATAATTTCATGTAATTTCGCTAATGGGGATTACCTGTTGGCCGGGCATAGAATAATATTAAGGCGAAACTTCCTCGCGAGGGTTTAGGCTGTAATCTAGCTTACTACCGCCCGGACAGGGGATTATTTTTCGGGGGCACGGGCCCTTGTAGCTTTGGGTCACTTTAGGGGCCACGGGAGAGATGTGTCGTCCCGTGTCGCGGATAATTTTTAACTCGGTCCTCTGCAATTTTCATCCTCGTCACCTGGAATACTTTCTTTTTGGCCATGTTGGCTCTATTACGGTCTCCTGGTCTTTTGTCATCCAGTAGTGGTATTTTCTTATGTCTATTATATCCCCCGGGTGTTCTTTTTTTTTTGAAGATTTTCTAACCGGGAAAGAAACACAAGGTAGTTGTTACTAATTCCGTGCACATTAATTTCTACTTTTGTCGGATTTCGTGCCATCGACGATTTTTGGATTCTCAATTCCCCTGGACGTCGATGACACGTTGCATTTGTGGTTTCGCCCCGAGAATTGACCAGGACGGTGTTTAAACGGTTTCATGTCCGAGGAATATTTGCTCGGGCTGCAATCCATCGGCGATACCTAATTTCCTACTCCACTGTTTGACTACTTTATGTCCCTTGCTGACAAACCACCCAATGTGTTCTCTACTGTTTCACTCGCTCGATTTAGGTTTCTTTCACTGACTCACTGAAGTTGCATTAAATTAAGTCATGGGATGCAGAGAGCTAGAATACGTTTCTCTGTAAACGGCATATTTAATTTCTTGTAAACTAATGGTTAAGGTTCTACTAGACTCAAGATTAAAATCTTCTCCGCAACGGAGCTTCGACTTATCGAAGATCCATCTTCTTCGCAACTTCAAAATCCACTTTCCCTCCAAGTCAACCTGGAGACATAACTTCCCCCTAAATTCAAACCCTAAATTCCCCTCGTAATACTCCACGAACAATTATCTCTTTGCTAAAGCAATCCAAAGTCACCCTGAAAAAAGGGTAATCCACCAGCCACTTTGTAAAATCTCGATCTTCCCTGTCTTTTCAGAAAGAATCCACCCTTCGATGCTCCATCAATCTCTCGATCCCCTCGCACAGGTTTATACAGTTCCTTTGTTTCTCAACGAGTCACGCGATGGTCGGAGCGATTAATCTATCATAGAAACACCCACGCAGGCTCCGCCGGGCGAAACTTTTAATCTATCGCCCGGGAGAACCGGCCCGTCAGCGGCGATCATAATTCTCTTCTCGTTAATTGGAAACACTTCTGCGGAGGCCGCGGGCTAATAATCCTCGCGCTGATCTTTTTCCCGGATTATCCTGGCTGCGGGCGAACGGTTCTCCCTGGAAATTGCCTCCTTTAGTGGCGCCATAATTCCCGTGGAATTTATAGCGGCTTCGACACCCTCGGACGTCGAGCGGCGGACTCGATTACCATAAGTCGTGTAAAATCGAAGATTTACCGCGCAGCCGTAAAATGTCCCTCAGGCTGCAACTTTCGCGGTGTTTTATGGCGTTTCCATTGACGGGCTCAGCGACTCGTGGCTCAAGCTTCTGGGGGAATCGTTGCTGTCCATCATCGGCGAGCTTCGATAGCGGAGATCGCAACCGGGGGGGGTGTTTTTTTTGGGGGATGATTTGTGCATTGAAATTTCGATTTATGGTTCCTTACTGTAATCGTTTTCTGGGCTCAGTTAAATAGACAGTTAGTTGATGGTTTAATTGTTTTTGGTACTTAAAAAATTGAGTTAAGAACTTATATCCTCGATGGTACTTCTCTGAGCATTTAAAGCTTTATATCTGTAACGTTTTAGGGATATACAGGGTGAGGCACCTAACTCCGCGAATTAAAGGGAGGCTATACTTTCGGCAACGCTAAAACAGGCCGATTGTGGGAAATTTTTTCTGGAGAAATTATGAAGCAAATCATTTTTAACCTTTTGTAGCTTTATATTTAACTTTTGAAGATGCGAAAATAAAATTTGTATGCTGAAAATATGTATTGTTAGATGTCGCGATCGACGCATTTTACTACACCGTCGCCGCCGAAGTTGCAAAACGAAGGGTAATTTAGAGAAAACTATTCAACCAATCGACTCGCCTTTACACATACAACTATATAATTCCGAATTATTGTAGATGTACTTCAAAAACCAAATAAGAGTCGAAAATTCAAAAAATCGTAGAGCTTAGGAAACGAAGTACGATTTGGCAGGAAATTTTTGAATCTATTTATGCAACATTGTAGTAATCGAATTAATTTTTTTTATAATACTAGACGTCCATCGATAATAGTTTGGAATTATCTAGTTGTATGTGTAAAGGCAAGCCAATTGGTCGAATAGTCTTCTCAAAATTACGCCCACCGTTTTGCAACTTCGGCGGCTATAGCGTCATCTGACAATGCATATTTTTAACATAAATTTTTTTCGCATCTTCAAAAGTTAAATATAAAGCGATAAAAAAGTTCAGAACTATTTGCATCAAAATTTCTTCAGAAAGAAATCACAAAAGTTGACCTGTTTTAGCGTTGCCTAAATTATAGCCCCGCCCTTAAATAACTTACTATATTAAAAAAATATAAGGAGATGTGTATCGTACTGCCTTATATTTTTATCCAAACATGCGGATCATACAGCAAATAATTTACGAGTAATTCGAAGTCATCGAGTTAGGTGGCTCGCATCCTGTAGATCGGAAATGTGAATAGATGCTAAAAACCTCCGCCGCAGAGTTCGGTTATGCACTTCTATGGCTTCGTAAGAATGGAAGCGGGTGGAAATTGAGAAAAACGGTATGGAAATACGAATAGTGGCAAGGTGGCGGATGGAGGAGGCCCCGTGCAACATAATTTCCACGTCGCGGATACGAATTTACGAGCGGAGGTGGCGTTTGCCCGAAGACGTAATTAAATTTCGTCGGTCGTTGGCGTGCGTGTTTTAGTTTTCTGCTCTCTTCTTTTTTTTTTTTTGGTTCACCGACGCCCCCGACGTCCATGCATGAGCGTTCTCGCGTTGAACTTGGCGCGGGTGCATCCAGCGATGAATCATGGTAATTTCGTTCATTGTTATTAAATGAAATTAAATCGTCGTTTAACCAGCGAGCACGCGTAGCAATGAATCAACGAAATCGAGCAATCGTGGGTGGGAATTAGCATGGAATTACGAAGGGAAAATGGTGGCGCTTGAAGTGGGACGTTGAATTCTTTCGATTAAAATAGTGAGTCACGGTATTATCTTCGAGCTGACATAATAAATTCTGCTGCTTCACATAGAATTTAGTTTTATATAATTCCACTGTGCTTAATAGTGTTTGAGTTTCATTAGTGTTATGAATACCATCAAGCTGCCAAGCTCATTACTATTCCTATTAATTACTCGCCTATTGTATGGCTTGTATTAATTACGCGATGGAGTAATTGGTAGGCTGACATTGTCAGCGTCAATTCCGAGCAATAATAACGATCAACGTCAATTTGCAATGGCAGTTAATCACTTAGGAATTAATGAACATTGTACAGTAGCATTTTCTATGATGGCCAAAAACGACTGTGGTTAAAAACAATTAGACATCGTCCATGAAATGTCCAAACGCTGTTCCCTCGATAGTTGCTTACATCGTCCAGCTTTCCTTCCCATTGAGAGTCGCGTCGAAGTTGGAACGGACTGAAGGCCGGGTTATTAAAGTGTCGAAACTTCGTGAGAACCACTGCCGCGGCGAAGTAGACGCGATCGTTTCGACGGCGAACTCCACGGAAAGCAGATATAAGTGCACGGAACACGGGCAAGAGAATGCAACCGAGATAAATGATACCTTGCTCCTCTACGTAAGCAAACTCCGATCCTAAATATCGCCGGGGCCACTTGTAAGCGACGTAAAAAAAAAGAGATGCCCCCCTCACCCTCCCCTCAACATCCGATTACCGGCAATCTCGATTCACGTTTCTTCGTCTGCCTTTCTTCGACCTCCGATCGTCGACCATTTTATTGCTCTATTGGGATGCAAGTGGTTGATGGGATGTCGGGATGTTCAGCTGGAGTTTGTAGTCTATAGATAACGGGGATGTTGTTACGTGATTCTGAATTATTTTCAACTCGCCATCGTACGTTTTGTATGATTGTTTTGGGACAAAAGTTTATATGTCGGCTAAAAACTGTTGACTGCTCGACATTCGTTTTGCCAGAGGTTTGTTCCTTCAATTATGGGAATAGAAGCTGTTGGTTTCTGAGGTGCAGTAGCGGAGGAGCAAACTTGGTATATCCCTGGTTTCTTAGTTCTGCATTTTCAATTCCAGGGGCTACATAATCTACAGGACTCAAGAGAGTTTAACTTTATAGTGGGCTTTACGTATTACAACTTGTTCGGTGGTATCACGGGTCTATTCAATAGAACTGTCTTATTTGTAGTACCATTCGCAGTTTAAATCACTAGTGTACCGTTAAGGAACTAGTTTCTGATCAGTTTAGAGGGTTTCCCGCTTTAATATTTATTTTTAACCTAATAAAACATTAAACCATAGACTTTTTTATACTAAAAGTTGAATTAGTGTTTAAACTTCAAGGAAAAATTTTAAAAAGTTGAAAATAAGTATATAATTTAATTATTTATAAGGTATGGAATAATAAGGTGACTAGGAACTAGTTTTTGATCATCTAAAACTAACAATACTAACTGCTTTCACAGACAACACATATATTTTTGAATTATCAATTTTTATGTTAGTAATTATTTCAAACAATTATTTATTGACATAAACTCGAAAGAACAATTATTTCATGAACTGATAAAAAATTAGTGCCTGATCAAGAACTAGTTCCTTAACGGTAACTATTTTAACTCTCGGACGGCGGACTGGGTTGGTGCCTGGTTCAGTTTTCACCCGTACTAGCTATCCCACTATACCTGCGCATTCTAAACGACGTTCTTTTTCTTGGAGCAGTAGAGAAGTAACTTCTCGGGTCCAAAAAGACCCAGCACCCCGAGGATAACTCCAAGTTTCTATTACATTCACTCGATGATTCCTTCAACTAATGAAGAAACCCAACACCCAAATCCCAAATCCATAACTCGAAACCCAAAACACAAAGCCCAAAGTCCAAAGCCCAAAAACCTAAACCTAAACCCCAAAACTCGACATCCGAAACCCAAAACCCAAAATTGAAATGCCAAAACTCGAAACCCGAAACCTAAAACCCAAAACTCGGAATTTGAAACCCAGAACTCGAAACTGAAACTCAAAACCCAAAACATCTAGATCCACTACCACCTCACAACCCGGGACACGTCCACCCTGTCACGCAATCGTCAAACAGCACCCCTGCAGTTGGCGTCGGAGGGTGAGGCTGGCAGGTAGTCATGTTTAATAAATACACGGTTGGGCGCTGCATAGTTTACACAGCCGAGCATTTCTACGCGCGGCTGCGTGGCGGCCGGGATTATCCAGAATGTCGATACAAGGCTGGCCACGCGCGCCATTCCAATTTATCCGTTTTGCCCGCCCCTCCCCCCCCCCCCTTTGACCCCGTCCGCACCCCTGCGTTTTCGGGATCGCTGTGAACGATCTAAAGAGCCAGCCTTCTAATGGAGCGCGATGCTGCACGGCCGCCCGCCGTCGGGCATTTACCGCTTTCGAATTTCGAAACGGGGCCAGCGCGCGTTGCGTTGAAGCGCGTGCAGCGCGGCATGCATCACGCCACCCTCTGCAAATTGCACAGAAGAGGGTGGGTTGGAACCCGCTGCGTCTTCCGGTGAGAAGCCAGAGTTATGCGCTCGATCCACCGTGAACCGTGGACTGGCGTGCGGATCGCTCCCACTCGATGTTTACCCAAGTTCCCCGGCTACCGGCGGAATTATTATCGAAACCCGCGTGAGGGATTTTTGTAGGTTAGGTGTTCGGAGCGTGTGAATGTCAGAGTGGTCCTAGGGTTCGTTAATTCGCAGCTTGGTAGCTGGATTATCGTCGAGAACGGTAATAAAAGGATTCGTACGTTCACGCGTAGGTGGATGAATGTGGAAGCGCCGCGGACACCAATGCCCCTAATCAGCCACGAGGGGATCGAGCAGACTTTTATCGGTATCGGGCCGCGAGTCGTTATTTCGCGGCGGTGTCGCTCGCTACAGAGTATTATCGGTATCGATGCAGGGCAGCCCGCGCGATTCCAAAAGCTATTTATGCTTATTCGTTATCGAAGCACGGAATGAACTGTAATGCTATTAGGGGGCAACATAAAACCCGTCGCGGGACACGTATTTACAATGAACGGCGGCGGGGGTGGGTCTGCACTTTAACTCCCGTTTTATTAACGCCCGTGTCACCGTCGCGCGGACGGGAATTATTGAAACGAAATGGAATTTCGTCGGGCCGCCGTCGATAACGATTCCGAACGTGTGCCTTCGTTGGACGCCCCTCTTTAATTGCCCTATTAAACGACCTGCGCGCGAGCTAACGGTGCAACGCAAACGATACTACATTTTACCCCTTCTTTTTCTTTGTAAATTGTGTTTTTTTTTAGCCAAGTTTTTAAGTGTAGACGGGGGCTGGTCGTCGGGCATGGTAGTGCTACGAAATGTCAAATAGTTAATTATGTTTGAAAGTAAAGCTATGCACGTTTGTGGAGTGGCTTTATAGTTTTAAAGTGAAGTTTTTTCATGCTTTTGAAGAGCTATGGTTACTTGAAAACAGGGGACTTCGTGCCCTGGGCCTGTTTGGACCCTTATAAAATAGTTACCATATTATATGAATTTTAGATGAAATTCTTTTTCTTTTGGGGTAATTCATTTGTTTGATTTCTGATGTTATGGGTGTTACTATTTAGTATTATAGTCGACAGCGTTACGCGTGGGTCAAAACTGACCCACCACGCGTTGCGTAAATGGGAATGAGGCTTAACGCTCAATTGACAACGATCTGCTTATTTCCATCTGTCATCTGTCAATTTTCATACATGTTTGCTATTGATAAAAGTGTGTGATTGAGAAATGTTAGTTTTGTTCAGAAGGTCCAGTTGAAAATATGTCCAAAATTATACGAGTAAATTGCAAATGTTGGACAGGTCGATGACAGGTGTAAGTTTCATCGTTCGTTAAAATGAATCGCTCTGTACGTGCTCTTTAATGGAAAAACGTTCCAACGGTAATCGAAATGAATTTATTTTCGTTGATCCAGTTGGAACTGTTTGTTGAAACGCACTGGAAAGTTTGTTTGCCCACCCATCCGAGCGTGCGTTACTTTTGCAAATGGACTTTTGGTGTTTCGAAAACGCTCGATTTTTCCGTGGCCCGCTGTGTCAATGTAAAAATGCGAGAATATTTAACGAATTCACAATTTACCTAACGAAAGCGATTAAAAACATGTGGAATTGTATAAAGATTGATTCCAAACACAACGTGTACTTGGGATTGCACAACTTCAATTTTCCCTTTGCAACTAAAAATAAATTAATCTTGTAAAGAATATTGAGAATATAATAAATCTTTCTAAAAAAAACTAGCATTTTGCCCTAAAATTCAATTTCCAGTAGATCGTTCCGTCCACCAACAGACATGATACTCATGAGACTACGAATCATTTCTGCATTTCTAGATCCACTTCCCCATTCAGAAACAACCATAACCTCTAAGATTGATTTGTGCTTTAAACGTGACACCATCTTCTTCACAATTACCATTTTCTAACCTATAACCTATTATAGTCCTCGGTATACATAAATGGCGACGAAGCCAGCCAACTTATAGCGAATTCGGCAGGCACGCGCTGGCACTGCACTGGTGCCAGAAAATAATTTGAATTGGTTGTTTCAGATAGAAACGAAGAAGCTTTATAAAAATCAACCAATCCAAGTTATTTTCTGGCATCAGTGCAGTGCCAGTGCGTGCTGCCGAATTCGCTATTATGCATATCCTACCACTAACAATAGTTAGCCTGTTGAATACTTTTGGCCGTTAGTGTACGTAACCTGCACAAGGAACAGGATCAAACACCATGTATAATTTGTTAAAGCGCCTCCAGGGAATTCCGCCTCGCACGAGGTACCTGTAGCTCGACGCGACACCGCGATACGTGAAATCACGTCGTGCATCTACACCTGCCGGCCTGAGCAAGACTAATATTCCCTCTTATTGTTTAGATCTGCCCACGGGCCTCGGCCAACCACGTCCTGTATCCATTTCACGCACCACGGAGCGGTAGGATCTCTGTCCACCGCTGGACAACGGGCCCTTTTAACGAACCGTTACAGGAAAATACGACCGTGCCTGATCGCCGCTACCATCTCACGTGAGTACCGTCATATTCCCCCCCTCTTTCGCCTAGCCATCCAGGCGTAATCATTGCCTCCTTTCTGTTGCCTGATCCTACGCTACTTCCACTTTGCATCGTGTGCATTTGATTGACAGAAGTCGGGGAGTCCGATTTAGACACTTACTCCGTTGATACAATATTTATAGATTGGTACGGGCACACCGAGCGGTAGCGACATCTCCGACGCGCGTGCGCGAATAAGATGTACTAACCTAACGCGTCAGGCTCCTAGCGCCACCTGCAGGCCTCACTTCTGACTCGGTGTGCCTATAACAGGGGGCGTTATCGTTCCCATGTACTATATCTGTGTGTAATTCACATTCTGGGGTTGAAATGGAAGCGCGATGGTGCACCGTAGGGTCACCACAGTTATCCATGAAAGTAACGAACTTGATATGCTTGAAATATTGTCACGCGGTACAGGATATCGACGTATTATACGGCCACCCAAAATGTCCCAACGACACGCGATCCCCCGGGGAAAAACTTGGACAGCGGTTCGCCCAACGATGTTTGCGCCGGGGAGCTTTGCAGGAAGCGTGGGGCAGATAGGAGGCGATGAAGATTCATGCGAGATTACGCGATACGCGAATTGTTAAGTCCCTTAAGCCTGGCTTTCCGTGGGACTAGCAGCCTGGAGCCAAGCGAAATCTATACGCGTTTATGGACGATTATGTAGCCGCGTTTCCGGTTTACGTGCCCGAAAAAACGCGACTCCAGGGGGGTAACGATAACGCGCATTTGCTTCGCGGGGGAATGTAGATTGCATATTCGTTGAAAATATCGCCGGTGAAACGAGGGCGTTGTCGTTCGCGTCCGATTTTTGTGGATCACATATATTTTGATGCACAAATTTTATTTTTCATTGGAGTTCTGAGGGATTTCAGAAAATTTTCAAGAAACTTCAAGAAACTTTTTTACTTTGTGGACACTCGTTTTGGGTTTTACTGATTTCGCTTTATAAGGGCATCTTTTGAAGTTTTACCACTGCTTCAACTTGAATTTCGATATTTTTATTTAAATTCTTTAGCAAACTTAATATATAACACAGAAACTGTTTGTGTGTTTATATGTCGGCTAAAAACTTTTGAACGGTAAATTCTGGGGTCACGAAATGTGTTCCAACTTATTAGGGTAAACTGTACTAATGCTGGCACTGCACTAATCATTGGCACTCCTGATTAAAAAGTCAAATATTAAGAAGCACAAGCTTAGAAAGTACTTTTTTACAATTGCTTATTTTTCTTTCACAACAACACTGCAAAGTCCAGTAGTTGAACTACACATTTTACATCTGGCAACACCACAATGTGGGACAAAGGGCTAAATTTGAGGTGTTTTCTAAAAACTTTGATAAGGGGTAGCTAACTATATTTTGTTGCTTTATAACTAAATAATGGATTGAAATGCAGATTTACTAAGTGTTGTAGGTATTTAATAATGAATGAAATAGTCTGTTTAAACACTTTAAACTTTGTTTTTAACTACATGTGTTTTCCTATACAACCTCAAATTTTAGGGTGCCAATGATTGTACTTTTATGCCTATTTTTCTTTTTCATTGAATATTTTTAAAATAAAAGACTTAACAGGTACTCGAGATGTTTTATTGTAATAAGAAATCCATAAACATTTATAATAACTGAAAATTAAGACCATACAAAAGCTTCAGAAAAAAATATAGACATTCCAATTGGGATTTCGGCTTAGGGTGCCAATCATTGTACAGTTTACCCTATGCCTACCTAATCCAGACGAATGTGACTATTTCAAAAAAAAAATTTATAAAATCAGAATGTAAATTTCGGGGGAAGCCAAGTAGTAAAGCTAGTAAATTATATTTATACTTATTGCATTTAAAGTAAGCCTTGAAAAGTGCAATCGTATTACACAGGGAGTCATCATCAAGGGGTCAGAAGGGAGCATTTCCCTGATCAACCATCAGGCGGGGGCATTTTCCCCTGGGACATTTCATTGGTTCGTGATTGCTACTTCCAATATGTTCACTCGATGCAGATAACATCGATTTAAAAAGCACGTGCGAATACATGGGATATATCAGTGGTGATCATCCACAGAAGCACATCTTTACATCGTTAACACTTTATCAGGCCTCTATCTTAAGCATCGGTCTCGAATTGCAGTTGAAAATCACTTTAAACTTCTCAAAACTCCATGCAACACTCGCTAACAATCCTCCACTACCTGGCGCGGTGCCTGAGTAAATACCTCCACTAGAAATAAATCTCTAGGAACACAGAACATCTTCTGAGCCCTCGGTAAAGTGTTAAACGCAGAAATGGTGGCCGCAGATCATTACAAGGGGCGTCTAAATCACCGCCCATTATCCTCATCGACGCGTTACCTCTCGCCTCCATCGTACCCGTAGGATCGTGCATCTCGAGCGATCCCTGAACGAGAAAAAGGAGCACGCGGAGCACGCGGAGCGAGGCGAAGGAGGCTGAAAACGAAAACAGATCGAGGAGATCCGGCGATCCGTACGTGCCGGTTAGGGCGAAGTCAGCGGGGTTATCGTCTGCCTGCGTTGACTTTCAGCCACGAAGCACGAGGGGGCGACCACTGCGGGGCAACGTAACCGAGAGAAAGGGCACGGACTCGTAGAAACGAGAGGTCGGATCCACCAGCCAGCGCTCGGCTTGCACGCGAAAAACGGAACGGAGATAAGGTCGATCGCAGGCGGGGTGGTATCCGTAGGCGCCACAAGACCACGAGGGAGCATGCCGGAGGGGCCCTCCGCGCGCTGCGTCGCACGACCTTTTAATGAATTGGCCGATAGCGACACCCGGGGAATTATATCGCCGCCCCGTTACCAGGGAACCGTGTAAGCGGCCTGCACGAGGGAAAAAGAGGAATGTGGCGCGGTGGAAACGAGCTGGGGATCGCTGCTGACCGATAACCAACGGGCGACCAGTTCCATCTCTGTAAGTGTTGCGCTTGATGGGGCTCATTCCGTCCGCTTCTGCGCACCGTGCGGGTTAACGCACGCGAGCCAAGTTTTTCGAGGTTTTGTGGTTAGAACGAACGGCCTGAGTGGGCATGGCGCATTTGGAGAATTGAGCCGTTTATTTCGAAGCGTCGTAAGTCCACTATTTTCTCAGGAATGCACTTACACCACTGTCAGAATAAAAGGTTCAATTTTTGAAGGAGTAGATTTCGTGGATTAGTGCTTTACAAATCCGGGGAAACCCGGACGGATGCCAGTGCTACTTACGACAGTTCTTCGACTGCAACCGAGCCACGCGAATATTTCTGCCCAGCACAGGGATTGGTGATGGCATTAACGCGTGATCAGCGTAGTTTATTAAGTGAAACCGAGAATTATAGACGCAGTTGGACACGGTCGAGCGAGAACGGTAGCCGAACCGGTCGCCTTAATGGGGGCCAATACCGACGCCTATGCGCGATTCTTCTTCGCCAGGTTCGATTAGCGGCGATTTGCATTAAACAGGTCGAAAGTGTCCCGATGACCAGGCCGTAACTTGAAACACCAGCGCGCCGTAATTAATATCGAATCGACCGTACCGAGAATAAGTCCCTCGGCCAGCCTCAGTGGCGTAGCCTGTCGGTTCTTGGGGCGCTAATTACGACAGACTACAAGGATCCTCGCGGTGTCTGGCGCGTTTAAGCGCGAGCCTAGATATCGGCGTGTGTAATTTCACACCTGCTGGAAACGGAGGAGTGCAAGTGCGGTTGAAATCGAGTGCGCGTCGAACTCTTCGGGAAAAAAGAGTTTCTGCGGTCGTCCTTAAATCGCCACCGAGACTGGAACAAGTTCCCACCGGGGGAAGTTGGCACGAGGCTCTCTAGAACCTGTCCTCGCGCTTTTCGACGGCACGTTAACCAATATGCGGAGGCAGAATCGATTTCGAAGTAGCTGCCGCTTCGGGAACTTCGGCTGGCCGAGTCTGAACGTTACAGTGGACCTCGACGTTGGCCATCTTGTTGCGAGCTCGAATACACGTTGGTTTATAGAAACTTAGAAGACTTTGGTGATTAGAATGATTTTTAAAATAGTGTTCGGAGAGTGGTACATTGACGCGTGACATTGCGAGGCAGTTTGGAACTGGCTGTAAATTTTGATTCGAACATATGTGGTGGTTATGAGTGGCACTGTTTAAAACACGCGTCGCGGGAGGTAATTAAGATAAGGCGGGATATTATTAAGATTTAAGGGACGTTTGAATTTCGTAGGGCTCTTCAGCCCCCGTGGCCATGGATACGCCTTCTGCCCTTTGGTGGCTCAGCTTTTACCAGCGCGGTTATCCGAAATTATCCTGGCTACCCCGCTGGCCTAGGGGCAGCGTTGTTTGTTTCGGGTACATTAAACAAGCGACTGCACCTGCAGGGCGGCGATGCAGTTACAGGGCCATTTTAGCGTTACCGCGTGCTCAGCTTTGGTGGAGGAGTAGGAGGAACTGTGTGGTATACATGGTGGCTGGTATGTAGATGTAGAATATGGGTTCGTTCAGAGAATGCCTAGAGTCTAGACTGATGTGGGATGGGCGAGAATGCAAGAGGACAAAAGAAATCCTGTTCTTTCCTCAGAATTCCCTTATTCTCTGTGACAAATTGTGAGGTGCAGTTCCATCTTATAACACGCAATCTTTCAAGTAGACATCCACCATTCCTCCACACTGCACCTAATAATTATAAAAGCAGAACGCTAATCAATGTTTGACTCCTGTTCTTGAAGTAAAATACTTGAACGACGGAATCCACTTCAGATTTAATAGAGAGTAGTGCAACAGTTATTGATTCTAATTAATAATAAAGTTCCGAGGACAGGAATAACAAGTATTTCAGCGTTGAGAGGCATTTGCTCAGGGATGGGGTCCAGTAAACACCCCAGCAACGCGCCTCGACGAGCGTGGCTGCCCCTCGAGTCTGCCCGATAAATTTGTTAACAAATTCCAAGCCGTATAATTAGAGACGGCTCGTCTGGGCGTATCATTAAACCAAGATACCTCCCGTTAAGCACGTCCACGGTGAAATTGAAGCATCCAGCTGGAGCTGGTGCTCGCACGCCGGCCAACTTTCGCATAAAGTTGAAGCCGTGCCCGAGGCGCAAAAGCGTCTTCGAGGCAGGCGTGACTGAACCAGCGATTCCAGATAGGGTCGACCTTTGACGTGTGCCTCGCGTTTCAAGCTTGCATTCGAGCCTCCCTCGACCTACATGCAGCGCCTACCAGGCCCCACTTCTTTTCGAGACCCTCCACTGTCATCCATAGAATTTTCGTCAGAAATGTGTGATAAAAATCGTGCTCCACTCGAACAGACTCTGGCAGATCGAAGCTCTAAAAAATGATCTAAGGCTCTTTTTACCCAAATTGTTTAGTTTAAACAATTGATAATACAAGTGGATGCACATATGTTGATTCTACATGCAAAAATAAGTCGAAAATGTAGAGCACAATTTTTCTCTAGTGTGCTTCGTTTTCGAGTAAAGTGAGTTTGAATTTCGGGTCGAGTGCACGTGCACAGAAGTCGTCGTAGGTGCGCCCCTTAGCGCAGCTCGCCCGTCACGCGCCCAACTATACTTCACTGCAAGCGCACTCGGCCGAAGTTGAGGCTCAATTATCTCGAAAACGAAGCGAGTTACGAAAAAAGTTTATTCCACATTTTCGACTTAGTTTTTCGAGTAGAATCAGCAGCCTTTCGCTCGTGATTATATAGCCACGGTAATTGTCGAAGAAGCGACAGTTCCAACGATCCGTGGGCACGGAAATGGGTCTTCTTATCCTGCCAGTCGATTTCTTTCTGGTACGGAGTTAATCAACGTTCCTTTCACAGAAGAACTTCGCCCCCTGGAAACTTGGTGTCCACCCAGCCTCCCAATTAATCGAGCAGCCTGAGGAAACTAATTCAAGGGACCGTTCACGTTGCTAAGGAGTTTCGATCGACGGGTCCTCGCTAGGAAGGGACGAGCCAGCACAGGCCCCTGTGTAAAATGGAGTAATTTATGGCGGGACGCAACAATGCCTGCTGCGAAATGCATTTCCCGTGGCCGTTGCTTTAACGACTATCTACGAAATATCGGCTACGGTGCGCGCAGCCAGCGACGATTTACAGTCAGCCACGATTAAGTAGCTTACCCGGAAACTTCGGCCAGGAAGTTTGGGGCGCGAGGCTGCAACTGCAAGTCCTGCCGGTTGGATGCGTTAATCAAAGGATATTTGCCAATAAGACGAGGGCTGGACGAGGGCTGCTCGAGCCTAGGGGGATGAAGTTGTTGTTCGCTGGCAGCCAGGTGTTTCTGATTGCGTTTATCAATGGTGCATGGAAATTCAGCTGCTGCGTCTGTTATATATTTAGACACATGTATAATAATATACAGGGTGTTTATAAAAATACGAGTCGCCCTTTCAGGATCGGTTTTACTCGCCAAAATAATAAAAAAGGGTAGGTATACAGTGATTCCCAACCGGTGGGCCGCGAAGTGTTTTCTGGGGGGTCGCCACTGTTTTTTAAAATATTATTAAGTTATTTAAAATTATAAGAATCGTGACTCAAAAAATGTTTGGAACCACTGGCATACGATACCTTTAGTTTCGCAGTTATTAGAATTTTTATATTATTGGCTGAATATTCATACAAGCAGTGGCATTTGGCGAATATCGATTACCATCTGGCCTTTGTTTCTTAAAAGGCAAGAAGCGAAGGAAATGTTAAATAGAATGTGTTCGTAATAGGTACTTCGGTAACAGTTGAGTTCCTGTATTCTACCTGCAGGTGAAATAGACGGCGAAGACAGTTCTGCACAGAATCACGTTTCGCGTTGAGAAAAGGAAAAAGATCTGAGGATTTAATATCCTCTACAGCGAAATTTCCTTTTCGCGAAGCTCGCCTCGGGGTCCCATATTTTCTGAAGGTACAAAAGCTATCGGTAGACGGTATCTCGGGGCACGTTTGCGAAAGCGACGTGTATATGCGCAACTCATTGTATCATTGTGCGCGATTCGATATCGCGAACCGAAACTTCCTGAGAACCCCCCCTTTCTCTCTCTCTCTCTCTCTCTCTCACTTTCCACCCACTACTAAATAACCGTACGAAATCACGTTGGAATCGGGTGTGGAGGCTTTTCACCAAGGTCCGCTACATCCTCTTACGTTGCAGCTGCTGCAACGATAGAATCTTGGGTTTCTCCCCGTGAATACGCGCGCGCTTATCTATATATGATTACACGTCTATGTAGTTTGAAACTCCCCCACGGTTTCTCCGTTTCTCTCGGAGTTTCATCTCGTTCGAGTCTCTCGGCGACCTTCTTCCTCTACATATGCTCTTCTCACCTTCGCTACTCCTCTCTACACCCAGCTCCTCCGAATCTTGTTATTTTCTGTTTCTCATTATCTGACCAGGCCTTTGAACATTTCCCCCCCGTCCACTTTTCACTCCCATCTCTCTTCCTTTGAACAGTTCCTGCACCTAATTTGGTGTCGATCGAGTTTCCTTTTTAGATACCCCTCTTTCTCGAATTCCTCCGGTTATGTCCCGCGTGACTGTGAAGAATGCTTAAGGGGAAACCTGGTGTAATCGGCAGAAGTCAAGGTGCTTCTTCGGGAATTTTTGAAAGGAAATTATACATGCAATATTTTTAAAAGTTTCAGGCTATATTATTATGTTTTTCGAGAAGTGAAATTTAAAGAATTTCAATCCTTTTAATAATCTGCTGGTATTGTTTCTTATTTAAGACCAATGGTTTAACTTCTACGAGTGCCACCGCATTGCATACATTTTTTAAAGCCTCCACTTCAACGAATGCCAGGTGCCGTTTGCAATGATTAATTACAAGAAAAAAAATTTCTACAATTTAAGTCATTCTTAATACAATGCAAAAAGTCTCACTAAATTATCTGTATCAGTTTTCCTTGAAATAATTTCTAACGATCACCTATTTTTATGAGTTCTGGACCGGAACATCCCCTTCACCGCGGCAGGCGCGCGCGTGTACTCAGTACACGGAGGTCAGTTTTTGGCTGAAAAGAACATTTTACCGTGATGTATTATACCCAGCACCCCTATGTATTCTTTCAGCGGACATTTTTGCATAATGCTACGTACTTGTCAGGTTCAAATTCAGTTTGGATGTGTCTCTGACTGAATGAAAACGAAAGTATGCCGCGCATCCTGCCAGCGAGCGCTCTCGTGTACTCACAAATTTCCCCGGTGCACGCCTTCACTTGCTTTGGTTTTTAGATATGTTTTAGAGGACCCAAAAAAATAGGATATACGTGTTTTTTTATTTTAGCTTGTTTGCATGTTTAGGGGGTGAAACTACACCTCAAAGGTTTTCGGGCGTTCGCCTCCGATTGATCTGGTTTTTGGATATGTTTTAGAGGACCGAAAAATACGAAATACGTGTATTTTTATTTCGGTCCGTTCGCATGTATAGGGGGTAAAACCACCGCTCAAAGTTCATAAGGGGTACAAAATTGTGTTGAGTAAAATTTCATATGGAAAAACATATCCAACCACCAAAGCAATCGGAGATGATCACCTGAAAATCTTATAACTATGAAGGATGCTTTCACCCCCTAAACATGCAAACAGGCCAAAATAAAAAGACACCTGGTTCTTATTTCTTGGTCCTCTAAAACATATCCAAAAACCAAAGCAATTGAAGGCGTCCACCTGGGAAACTTGAGTACACGGGCGCGCTCGCCGGCAGGATACGCGGCATACTTTCGTTTTCATTCAATCAGAGACACTTTCAAACTGAATTTGAGTTTTTCCGCCTAAACAGGCCCCCGTGTACATAGTACACGACTGCTCGTGTAAAACTTTTAGGCGCGCCCGCCGGCGGGTTAAGAAATTCCACTGAGCATTTCGCGAACGTGGTTTGACTACCCCTAACTCGAGCAGGGAGAGACAGTTAGTTAATCAGAAACCTAAGAACATTATTATCAATGAATGAACACGTAGCAACCTTTTAGCACACAGAGTACATTATGCTTAAATGAAATATTAATTGAAGCATTCCCACACGGAACTCTGAATGCTCGCAGCGCCAGAGGGAAGAAACTACAATACAGAAAGCAGTATTCGAACGTCTGTTTCATTTCCTCCGTATCGATCCTCTTTCCCCCACGACTCCGCCGTCCGAGTTGCTGTGTATTTGAATTCCTCTCTATTAAAATATCCTCTGTCGAAGCCGCCCCTTTTCCCACCTCCCGCGAGCTTTATGCGCCTCAACTTGTCCGCGAGTAGAACAGCCTCTCGAGCGAGGACAGCCAGCCGCGTCGCGCGACGCGCCTAGAAATGCATTCTGCGTGCATTGAGCGCGTGTGCCGTTAATATGTCCGCGCGACGACAAGAGAACTTTTTCGATTATTCCTCGTATCGCCCTTTTCCACGCCCGCGATTCAGGCTCCTGTCAGGCCAGAAGCGCGGGAAATTCGAACGCAACGTCCCTTTGAATGGCGGGCGACTTTGGGCAGGGTGAATGGAACTGGAACAAGGGTCATTATTTATCGTGTACCATTCGCGATCAATGTTTAATGAAGCAGGCGGGAAATAATTTGCGGGACATTGAAGGGGGAGGTTCTCGGCGTGGGAGGACCATTGGGGGTGAGAGGTAGGCTTTGGGAATTCAAACTTATATGTTCTGTTGTTTGATATTTCGGGGGATGAAGCTATATTACGAAAAATGAGCATTTATATTGGGATTGAAGAACGTGACGGGCATGTCGGCTTAAAAAATAATTAATATCTCCATAGGTCCAGTTGGATGGTTTCGCGCGAGGGGGTGTTTGAACACTTGTAAGGGCGTACTCGCGGGAACTGCCTGCGGCGAGCTTAAGCACAGTTGCCGCGAACTTTTTCAATTATTCCTGTAAAATGGGCGGATCAAAGTTGCCGCCTGGCCTGTGTGGATTAATAATTCCTGGATTAATTAAAATTCGGCCGTGACGGGTAGGGGGTGGGTATAAGGGGCAGCCGGGCGAGAGGACCCGTGACGAATCGATATTAACCAGGGGATGAATATAATTGTGAATTAATCGAATCAGCCGGAAATGCGACGTATCAAATTTTCGAATATCACTTTAATTATCGGCCGGTTGAAGGGGATTCTTCCTCTCCTCTTTATCCCGTCGTTCGTTTCACGGACGCTTACCCCTTTGCCCGAATGAAGCTCGATGGTAAATAATCGTTAGGTAGGGGCGCGGACGTTTCACGACAGAATTGCCTGAAAAATTATCGTTGTTGTCTTGAATATTCATCGGATACTCGATCAACGTGAAAATTTTTGCTGCCTCTTTTGTTATGCGGGGAATGCGAACATCGCTGGCGCTCGTGGGTGGTCTTAATTGCGCGCGATATATCCAGTTTAAATAAATACACGCGATTATTTGTCAAATCGAAAATAGTCCTCGCGAAGGATTTGCATCCGCCCCTTTAAATTGAACACATTTTCTGTATCTTTCATAGTTTATTACTTGCAGTTAGTATAGAAGTAAAACTTAAGTAATCCAGTAAAATAATTATTTGGATGGAATTCTTCACTGTACTTTCAGTAGGATCCTGTGGACGATAATTTCTGGGGACACGGTCGTGTGATGGATTACGTAAACACGTGGAGAAGGCTGCGAGTGGCTGACAGGGTTTTAGGGTAACTAAGTGTTCAGCCTGTTCGTTAAAAACCCAGAGGCAACGCGGATAAGTGAATTAGGAAGGTGCGAGGCCAGACGTCCTTTTAGTGCAGCCATTTACCTTCCCCAGTTGCCCGTCGTTCCCCGTGTCTCATCCCAGTTGTTGGCGAAAAAAAATCACGCCAGTGCTTGAGGATTCAAGCTAGCCACGAAGACCATTCCGAGGGCAAGTGAAAGTGTATTTGAACGAATTACGTCAATCACCGGAACAGGAAGGATATCACCTGTCATCCGATCTGTCAGAAATTAAATTCACAACTCCAGCCTGCATCTGATGCTTCATGCATGCATCCCAAAGGATATCAAACAGTAACGAACATCAGAAATTTAATCCAACAGTAATTAGCAGCCATCATCCCCAATTGTGAGCAATTAAAACAAGAAATTTTACCTTGAATTTTACCTTTACCACTGAATAGTAAGAGCTAAAAGCATCGAAGATTATCATCATCCAGCTAATATAGACAAGAAAAGTGGCAATCGACTATCCCTACACCCAGCTGTTCCATTCAACCCCCTCAGCACGTTGGTGTTGCGTCGCGAATCACTCCGTTCCGCGCCACTTAGGCGGGTCAACTCGACCCTCCGCCACCCCCATGGAAAGCAACACCTCGCCATAAAAGCCCCGGTGACGGTCGCGCGCAACGCAAACTCGTTCCGTTCGTGTGCCAGCGGCAAACAGTTTCGACACGGCTTATTAGGCCTGCCCTGAATAATCGAGCACCGTGTTAATTAACTCTGCCTTCTCACCCTTGGAACTGAACGGCGGGGAAGAGCGTCGGTGAGTGACGTTGATCGCGCCCCGTGACTATCCGCCGATTAACTCCGCCGCCAAAAGAACGGGCCCTTGACATTCCCCTCGACATCGTTATTTCGTCCTCGACGCGCAAAGAACTTATTAGTGGCATAACCGTGCCATGGTCAGCTGCGTCTGCGTCGTTCGAGGGTTGAAATCGCGAGTTTGAGTGAGGAATACCGTAAAGAACAAATCTCGAAGTGGTGTAGTTCTAAAAATCGAATACAGGTGGCGGGTGGCGACAGATGTCTCTGTAAAGACAACATGGCGGCGCAGATTGGGTGTCACGTGGTGCAAGAAACTTAATAACTTAATAAA
Source organism: Andrena dorsata (assembly GCA_929108735.1). Classification (NCBI taxonomy): domain Eukaryota; kingdom Metazoa; phylum Arthropoda; class Insecta; order Hymenoptera; family Andrenidae; genus Andrena; species Andrena dorsata. The sequence goes on along the minus strand of OV815488.1, from coordinate 73,821,618 downwards.
CGGCGTGAAGGTTAGAGATTTGACTAGAATTTAACAAAATTTTCAAGGTCGTTTCCTCTTAAGCCTTCTCGATAACAGACGAATAAAAATCTTCGTTACAGAACAAGCAGCTTCACTGATCCAACCACGGTTCCTCTCACCTGGGTGTTATCTACTCGGTCACTTGGAAGGTTCGAGGGGCCGCACCCCCTCGCAGGGAGAAGAGGGGAAGCGCGAAGGGAATTGAGACGGGGAAAGAAGTTCGAATCTTTCAGGGGGTGGAGAGTTTGACTTGCAGAGTGCTAATATTAAAGTTGCCCGTCGCGCAGGGTCGAAGGGTGTCGCTGGCCAGCGGTTCGCGGAGGGGGTAGGCGTTTTCTTCTCGCATCGGCCCCAGATTGGATTAGAATTTGTTAGGGGTGTCGCTCGGTAACTTCGTCAGAGGAACGCTGTCAGTTTTGTTTCATCGCTCCCGGGCGCAAGAGCTTTTTGGCAAAGTTTCGCGCACGAAATTCCGCCTCGAGACACGGGAAACTTTCCGGCTGAATGCCGACTTATGAGGGGCGACGTGGGGGCCACGGTTCGGAGTGAATTAACCCCAACGCGGATCGTAGTACGCGTCGCAAGGTTCGTTCACCTTTTTCGAACGTGGACCTTGCCACCTGGTCTTTCATTTTCGCACCCAGCGGGCCATCGCGCATTCTTTCTGTAGCTTCGTGTATTTTAGATTTAGTGTTCCCTAATTGAAACGGGGGGACATTATCGGTGGGGGATGAATTAATGTCGCTGGTAGCGGAAGCTCTTCGAAGGAGAAATTTCGACACGTTTTCTCTTTCGAGGAGAATCACGCCACCCGAGGGAATCAATTTCCCCTCGCGTTCTCGGGCGAGTAGACGTCAAAGGGGAATTTCGATGAGTCGAACTGACAGTTTTACGACCCCCGCTAAAGCTCCCTATATTTCGACCCGTTCGGAGATCAGGAAAAGCTTTTCTTCGTCATCGACGATACTTGGGCGAGACCGGGACGCGTTCCCCCTTTGTTTGAATTCTTATTCCTCTGAAGGAACCTAGGGTTCGTCGTTGAATTTTCTCGTTCAGCTTCTTTGGTAATCTTTTCGACAAGCCACGTTCATAATTGCCCCTCCATTTGGTACGTTATAGTCGCCAGGTTTTATGGAACAGTCGCTGTTCTGAATCCGCGAGTTCTTTTAAATCTCAAGTGCCATTTTAACCTGACTTGCCGCTGCGAAGAACAGGAATTCTTTTGGCCAGCTTCCACCCTCGCGCGAATAAAGATTCAAAGGCTGGCAGGAATCCCTTTTACTCACCGTGCCTGCTTTTAGACGAGTCCACCCGGAGAGTCCCCTCGCTCTGGATCTGATCCTTGCCATTTGTCACGCGACAAGTGTAGAATCCCACGTCTGAGACGTCCAGATTGGTGATCTTCAGGCGACTTCCGGCGATGTTCTTCGCGGCATGCTCGTGCGCCTGAAGGTTAAGAACATTTTACGAGGCTTCCGTATAATTTAAACGTGTCCGTTAAGGTTTCCATGGTATGTAGTCTCCAGATGGGAGACACGTGAAACTTAATTTACCGAGAAATTTGGGCATTTTGTATGTCAGTCTTCGGAAATTCAGAGAAGCTCCAATTTTGGGGATTAAAATTTGGGATGTTGTGAAATGTTTCTGATAGAAGTTTTAGCTTCGTTAGAAAATGGTAAAAAAATTCAAAATGCGAGATAAAATTTGAGATTTTTATTTATGTTCTACCTGTGCATGGATCTTCTTAATTGTGATCTTTGGTCGCCTTTCGTCGAGAGGTGCTTCGTTCTTGTACCATCTGATCTTAGTGGGTGGGGGGTCACCGACGACCTCGCATCTCATGTGAGCAATTCCACCGGCATCCTTCGAAATGTTCGTCAGAGTGCGTATGAACTTCAACGTGCCACTTTTGGCTCCAGACGCTGCCTCCATGTCAGTTCTGTTAACACAAAAAACAGTGTCTCTCAAAATTTATTTCATGTAACACTAAGGTCTCCCAAATTTATAACTATTTGCAACTAAATACCAATAAAATATTGCAAATTCTATTTTTCTTACAAATGGAATCATCCAGAAAAATTGTTTAATTTTTTCTTAAGCAACGACGGTGTGCGCACTTTCCAGACACCCGTTAGGGAGGACTCATTGAAATGTACGAGCAACATGTTGTCGCAGGAGATTGAGCAAAAAACGATCAGGATGAATTTTTCATCGGCTGCCGGTTAACATGCTCCGTTTAGCATGATTGCAGTCATAAAGGGGCACCACACTATGAAATCCGATTATTATGCTTGTAACCATATTTTTACAACGCCTGCGAGCTACTTCCTTGCGGGAATGTCTTCTCTGATGCTTGGAATTTGCTGCGACACCCATTACAGGTACGCATTACAAGGTACAGCATCCGATTTTCTTATTCTACAAATAAATCATCCCCCTTTCTATTACACTACGAGTCGTGCGTTGACACAACATTAAGAGGTCTTTCCACTGTAATGCCCTAAAAAATACTGTTATTTGGAACTTTTTTTGCCACAAAAACGAATGAGTTTACTAAGTTGTAGTTTTTTATATTTATTGATACGTGTTTTGAGAATACCTACATCATTTTTTTTCATATTTTTTAATGCTTGCGCCCGCCAAAATAGGTGGGTGTAATATCCGCTATATAAGTTTCAAACAACGGTAATTTAGGGCATTAGAGTGGAAAGACCCATTAAGGGGTTATACATGTGAGACGGCCGAAAAGAGGCGAATGTTTGTGAATTTTTTTAAAAAGTGGAAGCATATATTTTTACAGAAAATTTTACACTTTAAAGAGCAACGTTTAAAAAACATTTGATAATTTTTTTGTACAGAAATATTTACGTTTATAATACAGTTACAACCGACATCCAAGAAGCCTTTTTAAAAAGTTGTTTGTGCGGTGAGCACTGCCATTCGGAAGCAAATTATCCAAATCAAAAAATAAAAAGATTTCGTTAGTACATTAATTCTGACTTTTTCGCGTGATTTATCACAATTAAAAATCAGGACTTTAACTTTAAATAGCCACCATTTTGTTTAAAACTATTATTTCGGGAATTCCCTCCGCCAATTTGAGGACATTAATATACTAATATTACTATACTAATAATATCTTTTTGTTTTTTAATTTTAGATAATCTGGTTTTTCTAAAAAAAATTTACCTAGTGTTCTCTAATTTTTGCTCTTTGAAATGCAAAAAGTTCTGTAAAAATATTGCTTCCGTTTTTTTAAATTCACAACCATTCGCCACTTTTCGCCCGCCTGACTAGGTACAACCCCTTAATTTTAATTCCCTTGGTCCCAAAGAATAGACTGTACACACCGTGATTATCATCGTGCAAATTCATTCCTCCAATATGAGACAGGAAATATATATCGACCTTTAATTACAATCGATATCCTGGTATCGGAAATTACGGCTGACCAACTGCGCCAATGAATTCCATTAAATTTCGCCCACGTGGTTGTCCGGGGCGAAAAAGATGACAAGAATCTCGAATAAATTCGTATAATGGACACGAGCGTTGCCAGTACCCCTGACAGCATTTTTACGAAACGATGATCCCACGTCAGATGCCCCCGAGGCTCGCGTTACCACCCACATGGAGATCGATAGCGGGGAGCAAGTTCATCCAGCCTTGCTAACAATGTAACTTTAAAACGGAGATCATTAAAGGAGCCGGGTTTTATCGGGCTTGACGGCTAGTCAAACTTTCAGATGGTCGACAAAGGAATTTTGATTAAGCTAATGATGCGGGGGATATCGGAGGAGGATCCTGTCCCTCGAGTGTCGCATTTCATCAATTTAATACCTTCTCAGTCGAAGGGTTCTCTGGTAAAAAGTTTACACGATAGTTCTTTTCAGAAACAATTTACCGAATTCAAGGATATTGAAATGAAAAATTCGGCCATGAGGTCAAATTTCCTCACGTGGGACAAGATAGAATTGTGACTAGAACTGTCATGGCTGTCGAGATTTTAGAAAAAGACGATTAGAAAAGATTTAGAAAAGACAGAGCTAGAAACAGAAGCCTCTCGAGCCTCAGTCACAATTTCCTTTTAATATCCAATTCGTTAAACCGACTGCACGCACTTGAGAGTAGCAGCATTTCACACGCCGAGCCCACCGGCGAGCCCTCCCCCCACCCGAGAACATTTGTCGGTACGTCGAAGCTGCAGGCATGAAAAATTCCGCCGGGAGCATTGGAACAAATTTTCAACAAACTACGCAAAAAGGGGAACACGGAACGGCACGGTGCACCGACAAAAAGTTTAATTCGATCGAATTCGGGGTTCGATTGAATTTCAAATCGACTAGAAAGTCTGAGGGAGGGAGGGGGGGGGGGTGTGGGTGGGTGAACTTGGTGAAATTCAATTAACCGTTTCCATGTGGGTGGCTGAAAAATTGCACCGCGTTTTTTTTTCCACTTCTTTTTTCGCCGCCGAATTTCACGCGCTCGTTATAAAACATGAAAGGAGCCTCGGTTATTGGTCGGACAGGGCCGTCGCTTTTTGCCCAAATTGGCTCGAATTGTCGCGTCGCGAACAAAGAAACGGGCGGGCAAATTTTCAGCGGCAATGGCGTGGTTTAATTAATCGCGGGGCCAACAATCGCTCCGAGGCTCGTTTCGCTTTGCGAAAAGCGAGAAGCTCCGCGTCTGATGTGCGCGCATCGCAAGCTGAGCGCATGATCGCTGTTCATTGTCGCGATTCGGGTTCTGTCAATGAAGTGGCTGATATACAAGGTGTTCGAAATATTTGCGCACTTTCCGTGCGGGCGATTGCGAGTTGATTTTCATCGATCATTTCGTAGTTAATCAAAGAACAATCACGTTGAGAGTGGAATGAAAATTTTCGCTGCTAAAGGTAGGTTTGCTACACCATAGTGGTCTTTCACAGACACAGCTGTTTGCAACGAATGGCCGCCATATTGGAAATATAGCTGATAGGTACCGGTGTGTGGACAAATATTTGAAGTTTCGGATACCGAAAAATATTTGATTCGGTTTAAAACAACTCGAATAGAAAAGCTGATAAGCTGCGTAGTACGACAAGGTGACAGATTTAGACTCGGTCCGTTGCTTACACTCGCAGCTGCAGCCAACTTCATTGTAGCGAAGGGGTTAAGTAGAAGAAACTAAATCTTATTCAATAACGCAAGGACTATTAACTCTCGGTTGCCACACTGGTTAAAAATGGCCCGAAATTTGAATTTCAAGTGTCATTGCAAATGGCGCCGTGTAGTATTTAGTAATTCCATGAATTCTCGCTTTCCGAGTGAGGGGAATTTTTTATTTTTTTTTTTATTAGAGTGGCATGTCTCTTTTTTTTTCAAAATCTTTTTCAAACATGGTGACACCTAAAATTTTATTTTTCAACGTTAAAAATATATTCTATAATGTTCAAACTTTATCACAGAAGTTTTGCGACTTATTTTAATAGATAGTTTTTAAACAGCAGCTGATTGAAAAAGTTCTTGGGTGGAGTCAAGTCAGTGTGACAACTAAAAGTAGGTGTGACAACCCAGGGTTAAAAGTAGAGATTGCAGAAAGTATTATTATTTATTTATCTTAATATATAAAGCAGAACATGTTTGCGTGTTTGTTTGTCGCCAAAAAACATTTGAACGGTAAACTCGGGGGTCATGAAATACTTCGCAGCTCATTATGCCTAACTATTCCAGATGAATATGACTATTTTCACAAAAAAAATGAATGATTAAACTTTTTTATATAAAATCAGAATCTTAATTTTGGGTGAAGCCGTGTAGTAAAGCTAGTTTTACCTAATCCTTGCTTCGCGGCTTTGGATGACTTCCGGTTTGTACATCTCTCTTATTTTCTACTTTATATTTTCATATATCTATGTATATATTTACATCTAATCGTCTATTCGTGTGAAATGCTCATACAAAATTATAACTACTATCACATCGCTCTTATCACGAAGCAAGCGTAATAAATTAGCTAAAGAGCGATGTGCAGCCGAAACGCTGTTACGAAACCTAACCTCAAATCTCCCAACAGAACGAAAGACTCCCGCCCTTGAACCACAACGGGAGAAATGTCCCTCGGCAGGACGATTCGTAAATCACGCCGAGGGAGTGAAGGTTTTCCACGGGCTCGCGTGAGGGAAAAAGGAGTGAAATCTTGGCTAGTACATTTGCAGAAACACTAGAGTAAATAGCGCGACCCCGGCGATCGTATATCACACCCCTTGATAAGGGGGAAGTCAGCACGGTACGCATTATTTCGCTGTTGCTGGCTAGGGTGAGAAGAATAGGGCGTCCCGTTCCCCTATTAACATATTCATACTTAATATTCCACTCGCTACGTCCAGCGACAACGTCCGCCCCCGTGCGGATTTATATCGCTGGGATACGAACACAGCCGAGATTACCGGCCACCCTACGGCCCAGATCGGCCGGAAGTCGCAATTGATCGCGACTTCCACGAGCAGCTTCCTGTCGACACGACGCTGCATCCTCTTCAGATGCAGCAGTGTCTTCGAAAGGGGCTTGAAGACTCTCGCCAGACAGGCAAAGCTGAAGCTACAACATTCGCCTCTATCTGCTGCTTATCGTTTGCAAGATACTGTTTACACTGCATTCCATATTACTACCCACAATTTGAACCGCATGCGATTGGTCATGGTAATTTCAAAGCAATAACAGGTACATCCCAAACGGGTGACCTGACCGTTGTCAACGTAAACAGGGCACGAAAAGTTAACACAGAGAGTAAGTAGAGGTCCGCGCGACGGAGAAAAACATAGGAGTCGAGCGTAGCAACGCCTCCTGAGGGTCGTGCTTGCGCGAAATCGGTAGGGGAAACCGGGGCAAAGTGAGACGGAAAAGTTTGAAGTCGAATAAAATTTTTCCCTTTCAATAAAAATGTGTGGAAATAGATTTATAATATAGTTTGAACATTACTATTGATAAATAACGAATAGTAATACCTAAAATAAACATAAAGTATATTAATATTTAATTTGAACAGAAAATGCCAAAACTGACCACTTTACCCCATATATGGGGTAAAATGAGCTGCTATCCGGGGTAAAGTGAGGCGCAACAAAATAAAAACTTTAATTAAGGATATAGGTAAATATTAACCCCTTGCGCTCGAATGACGTATGTAACACGGCAGCTTCTGGCTTTTTTGCACCGTGGTTGTCAAAATCTGTGGCAGATTTTTCATTTTTTTTCAGGTTAGATTCTGTTCCATCACGCCGCGTGGTTTTCTAGCCACCTGACAGGTTAGGGATATTGCGCACGTCACGTGCGCATTGGTTCTTAGCAGCCATTTGCAGCTCAATTTACCCCGGTCACTTTACCCCGAATGTGTACTCAGTGGAAAATGAATTATTTAATAATGTTAGTATTAATGTTTCCTCAAACACGTGTACATGTATGTTTATAAGCTTGTTATAAACACGCAGAAAAAATTTGGAGTTAAAATAACACGTTTAAGACCCATTTATCCAAAAAGCTAAATTAAAAAGAAAACGAATTGGAAGTCTCTAAGACTTCATTTTTAATTCTTTAAACGAATTTCCATTTTTCGCTATCTAAATGTATAAATTTATTACATCACCAAAATTTGTAAATAAATCCTATTGTTAAAGAATAAATTAAGAAAGCTCATTTTACCCCGAGGTTCACTTTGCCCCGGTCTCCTCTATGCTCTAATGTGGAATGCAGTGTAGATGGTCTTCGAAATTCAGGGAATAGCTGAATGAGGAATGGGCTAATTCTAACGATAAGAAGCATAATATTTGATACACATATCACACTACCCTCTTCATCGATCACCAAGATCCAACAGCAGTGCAAACCACGAGAAACATCTCCCACGATCTGCTCCCAAAATTGGCCCCCCGAAAGACTGCAGCACGATGCGCAGCCCCGGTCTTACCTCCTAGAGCAAGTTGACCGCACCAGCCACATAAACTGGAAACCAGCCCCTTGTTCGGGGGAGGCAATCATCGAGTTTGCCAAGGCACACACAGCCTGGTATGCGTGACGGCCCTTAAATGCACGGACACGCGTGCGCCGGGCCGTGTATCAGGGTGTGTTTACACGGCGGCAACGTGATTGCACGCGGTACGCAACGAGGTAACTAACCCAGCCTCGGTTATTGAATATAAATCAAGCTATGATCAGTAAGTCACGAGGAAGTTGCGTTGCACCTGTGGCCCTAGCCGTTGACCGTTCCTGACGTTGCCCAAGTGCATAAATTGTTAATGACACCGGTGCACGCTGGGGATCTCGAAGCGGCGTGCTTCACTGCGCAGCGCTGTGCGCGCACGCCGGCGACGGACGTTATTTGGCCCCTTTGATTCACGATGCAATCGAATTAGTACCGTTGCACTCGCGCACCTTCCTCCAGAATTTGCACGGCCACCGATTCCTTTCCGAGTACACCCTTTTCCAAATCGTGAAATGGTATTCAGCGCGTTTTTTCTCCGTCAGCACGAAGTGGTGGCCATTTTGTCGTCTCGTCGCGTGCTTGCGATTTTTTTCAGCCACTCATTCTCCCACCTCGGTATATTTTATGGCGCCGCCATTAAACGATTATCGAATTACCGGGGACAAAAAAAGTTACGCTCGGGAAGTTTCGTGAAATTGAAATCACCGGTGTACGCGTTAACGACGCCCCAGTGGTTTTCGACGTCAAACGACAGGAACGAAATTAACAGCGCCCGCGAAATACAGAGGGGGGGGAAGGAAAAGAGGGCTGGAAAAGGGCTGGAGTTTTCCTCGTGCATTTACTATGCAAAGTGACTCTATGCATTTTGAGGAGACGTCGGCTCGTACGCGCGACACACGTATTTCTGTATGAAGATAAATGAAAAGTCGTCGATAAAAGTGTAGACACTGTAGCGGGGAGCGGATATGTAATGTAATCAGGCGGGATCCAGAAACTTATTTCTTCGGAATTCTTGAAGCTTCAACTGGAATTGCTGATAAGTTTGTACGCTTTTGCGGAGCTTCTGGTGGCTCAGCTATCTTCAACAGTCTTCCGCAAAGAATCGCGTGCTGCATAACCTGTACGATTGTTGGGGGAAAGTAAGGGTAGGAGGATTGTCTATGGTCAGACGCTCCGGACCAACGTGCCGGGAGCTATTCTTCTCTGTAACTCTTCACTCGTGTTTTATTTTGAAAATTCTTTCCAGTGAAAGTTGTACAGTTTAGTAAGAACTTTCAGGACGTGCAGAAATTTTATGGAAATTTCGATGAGGATTTTTAATGAATATATAAATACTAAATTTTACATAGTATGAAATTCAGGTACACACTGTGGGGTTCCTGTTAATGCAGTCCTCCCGTGGGGGATCCTATAAAAAAGTATGGCACTAGAGTGAAAAACGTTTCGGTTTATCCAACGACGGAGCGCTGGGTCGAGCAACGTCGACGTCGAAAGTTTTACGCGAACGCCGGCAGCGATCGTAAATATCGTTTATTAAACGACGGGAACGAGTTAAAATTTCAGCACGCTTTACAACGGTTGCGCAACCCGTCTCGCGTGAAAATTATGTAACGGCGCGGATCAATTTTCCGGCTTTTGCCTGCCGCGTCCCGTCGTTCGTCAGACACTTTATCGTTCGAGCTCCTCCAACAGAAATTCGACACATTTTTGCGGGGGACAGGAAAGTTATCACGGAGCTTAAGGAAAATTCTAAATTATTCAAGAAAATTATGAGCTTCCTTCCAAGCACCTGCGTCCTTCTATATCACATTTTCAAGATTTTCTAAATTCAAATATCGAAGATACCTAAACTTCAAAATTTCTTATATAACTGATCAGTAGTCAAATTTGCAATTAGTAAATCAACCAGCCTAAGCTACCTCAAATCTGGAGAAATAATTCCCTTTGCACCAAGATCGTCGAATTAATAATCTACATAATGCCCAGCTCAGTTGGAGAATCGCTGTGAATCAGACCCAATCAGGCGAGCAACCGACGAAACAGGTCGTTACCCACGCAGAGTTAAGCCCGACGCCAAGCACGCTTACAAGTTCACCCTTTTGCTGGAGAAAAAAAGGTGTTGAAAAGGTCGTGGAGGGGGAGAGTCGACGAATCGTTAACAGTTGGACGCGCCCACCACGTCACTTCCTTCGCTGGCAGTTTTAAGCAGTCAGAAGACCGTCTCAGACGGGGATTAGTCGTTCACGGGGTTTCTATAAATAATGCAACGTTTAACCTCGCCTGAGGGATCGGTTTTGTCCCCCTCCCCCTTTCAGGAGGCCACGTTTTAAAGCCTCCATGCAAATGATCGAGGAGGCGTTTGTATCATCGAGAGGCTATTCACGGATGGACATCGTGTTTCTTAGTCATTCTTCGAAAACACGTCGAAATTATACAGTACAATTACTTCAATCCAAAAAAGGAAGACACAGTTTCGATTTATCTTGGGCGGAGGAATTCCTTTCTTCTCGATTTTTTTGAAATTGTTGAGCCTTGCAGTGGCGTGCAGTGAAGTCAGGTGGGATGACTAATTATACAATTGATCGTGTGAAAGCGATTTTATTCGTGTACCTAACATACAGGTTTACGAGCTTCTCCTGCGATCCTTGGAGGGATAAGCCCCGTGTCGCTACAACGTCTAGCAGCATCTCCGTCAACTCTCCCTCGACATCCCCCGTACAAGGGGTTAAGGGGAATCGACCGGTGCATCAATATTAATGGAGCCACGTGGCGTTCGGGAATAATGTGGCCTGGCTGGGAAGTCGTCGATCCGCACGCCCACGATATCGTAACCGTAATGCGTTACTGCGATCGGTTACGACATGTAATTTCAATCGGGTCGAGCGCATTAGCGCGTCATTATGCAGCAGCGTGTCTGTGGGGGGAGAGGCGATGGATCGGAGGGTTGGAAATTTGCGGCAAATGACGGGAATGCGAGGATGTTCGTGAATATTCATTCTTGATCTTGGCTTTGATCGAAGGATGTTTTGGACTGATGGATGGATTGGTGTTGGGGGTGGGGAGGGGATGAACAGTCTGCGCTGTTAATGTTTAATTCAGCTGTGTTTTTTAGTAAGTTTTGGTGCCTTGCATAAGTTGGGGGAGATGGGATCGAGGCTGAAATCTGAAGAATTTAAGATTTATCGATCGAGTTCGAGATTTCAAAATTCCACGAATCTGGGATTTAGGGTTTCAAGATTCCGGGATTCCCAGAGTCAAAAATTTCATATTTAAAAATTTCAAAATTCCAAGATTCCAAAATTTAAGGTTTCAAGATTTCAAGATTAAAAAATTAAAAATTTCAAAAATGCAAAAATTCCTAGATTTAAGACACAAATTTAGGTATGCTACAAATATTTGAACGATAACCCTATTTCCTCGAAAGATCCACACCCACTAATTTCCCTCCGAAATCCGTCAATTTCCGAAATCTGAAGCACCGAGACGGAAGCTCGGCAAAGAATCCTCCCCGCAATAAGGGAAGCCGAAGGCGCCGAAGCCGGAATTTCGATTGGCCCTATCGACGCTGCAGCCTCGAATTAGCTTGTCTGAAGGAACGGGAGAATTCAAATTTAATCACGCCTAAAGCCTTCGCAGTTCCAGGACGCACGGGAAGTGGCATTATTAGCTTTCGAATCGAACCAATCGAGCCGCTTCCTTATTAAGCCCTGCGGCATCCCCTGCTCGCTTTTCCATCATGCGAACCCACGAAATCCTTCCCCCCTTCACCTGTTTCCCGTCTACCATTCCCGCCTGCGCGTCTCCCTTTTTTAATTCCACCTAAATTTTACTCCTCCCCGTGATTCCTGTCCCGAAGCCAGAGCAATAATTTTCATTGGGATACTCGTCAAATTTACGTCACCGCCAAAGACGACCTCTCATCCTTGACTCTATGACGATCTCAAGACCGGTAAATGGTAATTCAATATTTGGGAGGCAGACTTACTTTAAGAATTGCAAAACTAACGGAAGCTCCTTTGGTTACTCCTTTCTCAACACAGAACATTGCAAGAAAATTTTAAAATGTTAAACTGATAAACAAGCATCCTCAGTGAAGAAGAGAAGTATACATACTCGTCAACATACCCATTAGTGGTAGCGTCAAACACATCATTGTAATCCTCATCAGTGCTGTAGTCCTGAACGTCTGGGTCCAGATCTTCGATATCACCTTTGCCACCTGCAAGCAAGAATTCTTCCATAAGTAACAGCGAAGGGAATTAATAACCAAATTTGATATTAGTTTGAAATCAAACGCGAAGTCAACACACCATCGCGATATCAACATTTAAGAAGAAGCAGTCTAAGCAATACGATTCAACTTAGATTTACAGTCTGAACCCCAAGAAACAGGCCCCACATCCAAATTCCAAATTCCTTGGAACTACTCTACCACACCCAGTGCCCCTAAACACTTTCCACCCCTGAGTGATCGCCACCCGTCCGCCTCTCGAGGCGCAACCGACGCGCGTTGCCCGCGATTTATCCCGCGAGCACGCTACAACAATCCCCCGCGTGTCAAGTTCTCCGACTGCCTAACAACGCAACGACTAACTACCCCCCCAGCAAACGTTAACGTTCGATGCATCATACACCTGCGCAAATACCGCACCGGCAGCCGTCCCCGCGATGATCCTCGCCATCAAGCCCTCGAGCCTGACACGCAACACCGCGATTCCGTCAGTTGAAACGCGGCAGGCCTCTGTCCAGCGTCACGTCAGCTCCTGGCTGCAGTCACGTGGCGACTAGGTAACTCCATTCAAGCCCCTGATACCGTGCACGCGCGATAATAAGCAGGATCCAGGACGTGACAGGCCGCTTCACGTCCGGTTCCCATCAATCCGGGGACAGAATCGAGGTTTTCCTAAATTGCGCGGCCGCCATTGTTCGCGGGGTCGAGTGAAAATGGCGGCGCACGCGTCCCGTGAAGGGTAACCTGGATTATGGCACCACGATCCCTGGTACAGTGACCTGGATCACTGAATGAAATGGCGGGAGGGTTTGGATTACGTGGCGATTCATTAGTAATCAGCTTGCTGGTACATGATCTCTGACACGGTGATCCTAGTGATCCTGTGGCGATCTGAATTATGTGGGCTGTGGTACAGTAACCTGGACCATGTCCTGAACCCTGACAGGGGTCCTGCTGCGATCCTCGGTGAATTATTGTGGGTCAGTAATGTATGAGTACGTTATCCTTCCGTGCTCCCAGGTGAAGTTATATTCAATAGGAATCTCAACCGAACGTTTAGGGCAGCTATCTTCATCAGGGATCAGGTGACACAACTCTTAGTAACTAGCGAAACTTTGGAATAAATCCCTGTTGGATATGGCTTGCAACCTGAAGCCCCCAGCGACAATAACCGCACCAGTACCTAATTGTTTGTTGCACCAGGCCGTGGTGATTGCCTTTTTTTCCGCGGTTTAGCTGAAAGCAGTGCACGTTGTGTGTCTCTTAATGCGCGGTGCTTATGATTCATTGTCCTCGCAACGCGCCAGGTCGGCAGGCTGTAATTAATGCTGGCACCATGCTCCTCGTTAATCCACTAATGAGTAATCCGCCATGGAGGCTTTAATATAGATTGCAAGCGGAGGATGTGTAGGCCTGGCTACCGTAGCTAGGCGCCAGGCCAAGCTATTAAATAATCGAGCGAATTATGCCCCCCTTTCCACGCGTGTGCCCCCTTGGTTCCTGGCTGCCAGCAACGTCAGCCGATCAGGTGCCAAGTGGAAATTTAAATTCGCGGCACCCTGCCTCCTCTGGCGTGCTGGCTCCACCTGCGCCGGAACAATTTGCTCGTTGCGACTTCGGGGCCGATGATGGCTGGGCCGTTTCATCCACCGAGTTGGATTTGTAGAAAATCTGCGTATCTTCTAACGTAGAATTTGGGGAGAATTTTTGTATTGTAGGTTTCTCAAATTTGAGACACAGATGGCGTTCAGTTACCTTTTTTGATTGGTAAAGGGAATTGGAAGATGTCTAGAAGGTAGAAGATGTAAGAATTTGCAGAGGAATAAGTAGTTCACGTCTGTGGTTCACAAAATCATTCATTAACACCAACTCATTCCAGTAATTGCACCACGAATCTTCCAAATGCGTTCGATAGTTTCAAAGTTCCAACAAGCTTGAAGCAGCTTCGATATCGGTGAAACGAAACGGTTCCAATGCCGCAGATAGTCGCGGAACGAGGTGCCGGCGACCATTCGAAAGGTAAAAAGAAAAAAAAAGAGAACGGTATCGAGCGTCGGTTATTCGGATTTTCGTCACGAGATGGGACAAAAAGTGGACGGATTTTGAAAACCAACCGCTTTCCTCCGAAACTGGCAGTTTCTGTCTACAATCGCCGCTCCATTCGAGGCAAGTGCTGTTGCTCGTAAAAAGTGGACACCCTGTATGATGGGTGGAAGTGGGAAAGCGCTCTGGATTCCCTAGGGTGCACGTCAGCGAATGGCGCGCGCGTGTAACGCGTATCGGAGTGAGGGCCAATAAAATCGAACGCTATCGTACTCTCGCGCTTCCTTTTTGTTTGTATTTATCCGTTATTTTTTTGCTCGCCCTGTTTTGTTTCTCTGTAAAAGCCGCGGTAACGATTTTTAGAGAATTAAACGCGGCCGGGAGAAGGGGGGGGGGGAGAGGGGCCGCTGAACGCCACTGAAATGGGAATTTAATTTTGGGAAAATGGTCGTTTTTCGTCGACCTGTAATAGCTGTCGGTTAATTGGAAGAAGAAAAACGGGCAACGATTTTTTAATTTGTTGGCTGCTGCGTATTTAATGTGTCACCATCGGCGAATATATTGTTGGCGTTAACGGTGTTAAATTATTGAAAATATTAACCGTGCGGGAGTATTTTTGGGAACAATGGCAACGAATATGAATTATATCCAAGGATCTGTACAGTATTTATGTAGAGCTACTCCGTCGTGGATTTATGTCTCCATTTCGATGTTAAACGAACTTGACGAAGTGGTAACGATCGATAATTTATATTGCACGGTTCGAGGGGTTCATTCGACGAGCAGCGTACATATTGGAACAGTTTTATGTGTTTGTCCCTCGAAGCCGGGTATATTTTTATCTATTTCTCGTCTCTTCATCCGTTGAATTTTGTTCATTCCCGTGACACGCGGACGGCATTTAAATCGATGAAAAATGCCAACTATTCGATGACCAGGTCTGGTGACATCGATAACGAGCTCCTGTCTATACAGGGTAGTCCTGGCGCGAATGTAACACGTGAGTAGATTTCTGGAACAAACGTATATGAAAGAGTATTTAATATTTGGGGTACCGAATGTTTAGAATATCAAATATTTAGGCTATTGGGGTCGTAAGCAATCGAGTATCTAAGCTACCGAAACCTAAGCTATCGAGTACTTAAGCTAACGAATACCTAAGCTTTCGAATACCTAAATTATCGAGTATCTAAGCTACAGAAAACTTAGGCTCCCGAGTACTTAAGCTATCGAATACCTAAGCTACCGAATAGTTAAGCTATCAAATACGTAAGCAATTGAGAACTTAAGCTTTCGAATACCTAAGATATCGAGTATCTAAGCTGCCGAAAACTTCAGCTATCGAGTACTTAAGCTATCGAATACCTAAGCTTTCGAATACCTAAGCTAACGAATATTTAAGCTTTCGAATCCCCAAGCTATCGAGTATCTATGCTACCGAATACCTATGCCACCGAATACCTAATCTACCGAGTATCTAAGCTGCCGAAAACTTCAGCTATCGAGTACTTAAGCTATCGAATACCTAAGCTTTCGAATACCTAAGCTACCGAATAATTAAGCTTTCGAATCCCCAAGCTATCGAGTATCTATGCTACCGAATACCTATGCCACCGAATACCTAATCTACCGAATAATTAAGCTTTCGAATCCCCAAGCTATCGAGTATCTATGCTACCGAATACCTATGCCACCGAATACCTAATCTACCGAGTATCTAAGCTGCCGAAAACTTCAGCTATCGAGTACTTAAGCTATCGAATACCTAAGCTTTCGAATACCTAAGCTACCGAATAATTAAGCTTTCGAATCCCCAAGCTATCGAGTATTTATGCTACCGAATACCTATGCCACCGAATACCTAATCTACCGAATAATTAAGCTTTCGAATCCCCAAGCTATCGAGTATCTATGCTACCGAATACCTATGCCACCGAATACCTAATCTACCGAGTATCTAAGCTGCCGAAAACTTCAGCTATCGAGTACTTAAGCTATCGAATACCTAAGCTTTCGAATACCTAAGCTACCGAATAATTAAGCTTTCGAATCCCCAAGCTATCGAGTATCTATGCTACCGAATACCTATGCCACCGAATACCTAATCTACCGAATAATTAAGCTTTCGAATCCCCAAGCTATCGAGTATCTATGCTACCGAATACCTATGCCACCGAATACCTAATCTACCGAGTATCTAAGCTGCCGAAAACTTCAGCTATCGAGTACTTAAGCTATCGAATACCTAAGCTTTCGAATACCTAAGCTACCGAATAATTAAGCTTTCGAATCCCCAAGCTATCGAGTATTTATGCTACCGAATACCTATGCCACCGAATACCTAATCTACCGAATAATTAAGCTTTCGAATCCCCAAGCTATCGAGTATCTATGCTACCGAATACCTATGCCACCGAATACCTAATCTACCGAGTATCTAAGCTGCCGAAAACTTCAGCTATCGAGTACTTAAGCTATCGAATACCTAAGCTTTCGAATACCTAAGCTACCGAATAATTAAGCTTTCGAATCCCCAAGCTATCGAGTATCTATGCTACCGAATACCTATGCCACCGAATACCTAATCTACCGAATAATTAAGCTTTCGAATCCCCAAGCTATCGAGTATCTATGCTACCGAATACCTATGTCACCGAATACCTAATCTACCGAATACCTAACCTATCAAGCACCTAAATTATCGAATCCCTAGTCCATCAAGTGTCCAGTACTTCCTCGTTTCAACGACACGTCTGATCTCGTGCCTACAGTTTTCAGACAACCCCACGTAAAATTTGGGGTGCTTGTTTTCCAGATCGTCGGACCGATGTGCCGGCAATTCGTTCCTCGCTCGTAAAAACGCGTTTCCGCCGGGTTTTTTTTTCGCGTCGCCTGGCCAATTTGAGATTATTTAAAACGCTGAACGACCCGGTTTCCGCCGCGTTGCGGCCTGTTATTGTTGCGTTCATAGTTTCCGGTTTGCTGCCGCGCCTGATGACGATTTTATTTTCGGGTCGCTTGTTCCTCGTTGATCACGAAATCCCGACTGATTCAGAATTCACTGAATTTCCAGGGGTGCCCGCCGATTCTCCGCTCGCCCCCACACACGATTTCACTTAACGAGCCCGAAGATGATTAAAAATCGGATTACGCGACGAAGCCTCTCGACGCGAAGCCGACTGAATTTCCGTCGAATAAGGGAAACAGGGATCACGCAGTTTAGCATACGCATGCAAGGATAACCGCAGCCCTGTGTTGCCCGCCTATCGCGATGAGCCAACATATTTGGGCTTCCGCTGGGGTAACGAAACTCAAACAGCATGGCCGGTTGACCAGAGCTGTCGAAGAAGCCCGTGGAAACTGTCCACGGCAGAGCCGACCGAGGAAAACAGTCCCTGGAGGAAGCCTGAACTTTCGACCGGGTCCACTGTTGCGGCTTCCTTCGCCGTGTTATCCGCGCCCTCCCTGCGGGGCACCTTCCTCCTCAGCATCTAATTGCCAAGTACCGGGCGGCAGAGTTGCTGATGCCAGCAGCAACCGTTCCGGGCAACGAAAAATACAGCAAGTTCCCGGCGATACGGGCCCTCGAGTGTTGTGTGGACAGCCATCTTTGATCCTTGGGCTTGGAGGGTGGCCAGAGATAAACGGGCATCGTTGAAATTCAGAAACAGAGCTGGTCTTCCATGGATCCCCTGTCGAACTGGTCGCCCAGTCTGAAGTTGTTTATCTTTCAGAGTCTGGACTTTTTAGATTACCTTCCTCAATTATTATTTTATCTTGCTTTCAAAATTCATAGAATTTTAGAGGCGACGGGGTCACTTTTACCTTTGAATCTTCTTCATCCACTGCTCGCCAGCCTTTCATTAAACGCGAACTTGAGTTAGGCTGTACTAATCATATAAAATAGGAAAATTTTTTGCAACGTGGGTTAGTCCATTTTTTATTCCAATGCTAAATTTATCCTTCGACCACGATTCCGCGGATACAGAGTCCTAATAAACCCCAGTCAGCTGCATCGCCGCCCGTCACCGCCACATAATTACACCGGAGCAGGCAGGAACACGGGTGGGGGGCAGATTCCGCAGCCACCGTGGAGAAATGAAATTTCTGAAAGTCTGGCTCCGGGAACCACTTGCAGCTGCATCACCGTGAAATTATTTGGCCAACGCGAGACACAGGGCCCGCGTTTTGCAAACTGCCAGACAGCCTGACTTCTCGTAATGGAAACGGGGCGCGGAGGGGGCGAAGGGTGGAAGTACAGAGGGAGGCTTTAAAAGTGGCGCGCCAAGCGGTTTAAATCCTTGCAGCATTTATTATTCTGTCGTGTGCGTATTTTTCCACGCTTTTT
The DNA here is from genome assembly GCA_929108735.1 of Andrena dorsata. Lineage (NCBI taxonomy): Eukaryota > Metazoa > Arthropoda > Insecta > Hymenoptera > Andrenidae > Andrena > Andrena dorsata. The sequence goes on along the minus strand of OV815488.1, from coordinate 73,803,016 downwards.
ACCACCCGCCACCCTCCCCCCCCCCCCGTGTTCTACGCGGATTTTCAGATTTCCCCGTGGCGAGCGATCCGCGCGCGCATGCATTTCGGGACAGACGAATATTATCCGGCTAAATGAAGATTATGTTGCCTCGATTTTCCGCGTTTTTCCCGGGGAGCACGTTCCGTTTCTGAAATTTTCATTCCCATGGCGTGCGCGCCCCGATCCGCTGATGAATTCCGAATCGTAATTTCATGAAATTTAGCGACGTCCATGAAATTCGCGTTCATTCCTGGTTCCCGTCAATATTTATGACAGAGGACGCCGGGGGATGGGTTCTGAAAAGAGGTTTATATTGAAATCTACGTGACAGAAAAAAAGGAGAAAAAGATTCTGCAAGCGGAGTCCACTGTCAAGCCTAGTAATTAATCAATCCTGATACGCGTCCCTCCGAAACTGGAAATTTTTATGCTTGATAAATTTGTAGAGAGTTCCCCTAATTTCTAATACTACCACCGATGCTACCGCGCATGCGACAGCGGGAGAATTCCACCGAAGATCGGTGTGGATTCCCGCGTCTATTTTAGCTCTGGAGAGTGAATCGCGGCTCGGTTTCACAGGGGATAGGGAAAGGGTGTGGAAATAGGATGAAGAAGCTTTTATATATAGCCTGCAAGCGGTGCGCCACGTATGTGCATCCGTGACTGCGCCTAGACGCACCGCGTGCACCGTTACTTTCACTTGGCCTGGTGTCCGCCTGGCATTCGGAGAAATTAAGCTACCACCACTGTTCCAGGCAATAATCGACGTCCAATCTGTCCGGTTACCAGAACAGAGATTCGCGGCTCGAGAACCACAGAGCCATAAATTGATTCCCCCAACAATTATTGTTGTGGCCCTGCCCAAGCGATAATCGATTCCCACGACGATGCTCCCTCGAAGGTAATTCGCGTCAGAAGTGGACAAATATATTTTCCCCCAGGCTACTTATTCGTTGAACGATTCTAACGGACCGTCACAATAAGCGTTTTAAATGCGCACATATTTCACGGGGTGGCACAAAAGCCGGAGGAACCGGCGCCATTTTATTTTGACAGGTACGCTGCGGTCGCGTCACCGGCCGGCGCAGGGGTGCCATTTTCAATTATCCCTCCGACGCTGTCCCTTTTATGCCGGGTAGACAGTTGCATAAAGGTTGCAGCGTACGCTGGGAAAGGTGCATTTCTCGGGGGCGCAGCTGCTGGTCGTCGCGATAGAAAAAGTGACGGGAAAATCTGATCACAATAATAGGAATATTTCTGAATGATTATTTTCAGAAAAATTGGCTTGGAGTAGTTAGTTATTACGTAATAATTAATTTTGACTGCGAAACTTCTGATTGACGGATTCACGAAGATAGTTACCTATCTATGAACTTCAATAACATTCATATTTACTTTGAAAAAAAAAAGAAGCTAACATCTTCAAAATAAAACGCAGAAAGCAGTATCTACTTAGCGATAATTTAATTTAATTTACATTTAGTTTGCAGGGTATCACAATGCGTTATTTTATTAATATCCACGAGGGCAATGCTCGTGTAGGGGAAAATTCGTTGCTCCGCGGGAAATCAATAAGAAACGGCGCAGTTATTATCATAATATTCGCGGAGGCTCTGTTCGAAGGAACGATTACGGAAGGTCTTAAGTGGAGGCACGATGGGCTCCATTGAATCGTCGATACCGTCTGGACCGCTTGAATATTCAACACGCGCGATCCATTATAGTGATGTATAGTTCCATCACAATATTATTCATCATGCTTGTTATTTTTCTCCGTGTTTCCGCGGCAAAATATCCCGCGTCGACCGAGTGCTCGATGAATAATTAATGAGGGCGGCTTTACCGCCGCCGCGAATGCCTGTATGAGAAATTACGAGTAGCCGTTGTGTACGGAGTCTGAACAAACAGGGGGGATGGACTTCTTAAAATTAAACGGAATGCAGCCAGGAGGATCCGCGTGTCCGCCAGCAATAAGTGTTACCCGTTGATTCCAATGGGACTTCACCTATAAATGGGGACCTCGAGAGCACTACTGCCATTTTGGACCAATTTGTTTCGCCAATTGGTAACTCTGGATTTAAATCATTAATGGCACTGAGTAGGAAGCTTCCGAAACCGATCTGAGCATTAGAAACGTAGGAAAGGAGTGGCAAAGAGTGGCTAAAATTTTTGAATAATTTAATTGTAACGAAGCTAGTTAGATGGTATAATGATGGTCCCTTTTCTCGGATCTCGTCGATCGGGCGTCTGTCACGTCAGCTCGCTGGGCAGCAGAATGGCCCGCTGATAAATGAATCGAGACGGTTGCGAAGGTGTTGGCTGCTCGAGATTTTCAAAGCGGACCGTTCCGGGCGAGACAGGAGCGCCGCGAAGGCAACGTTTTCGGCTGTCAAGCGGTTCGAATGGCCCGTATTTTGACACCGTTGACAGGCTCCCTTTCGTATGGTAATATAGCCCCTTCAGACTTCTCTTCCCCACACCATCATTTCCTGTGCCCCTTTCTCACGTTGTCCTCGAGGAACCGGCAACGGCCGGCTTTCGAAAATCTTTTCATAAATCCACGTCAGCCCTGACTGGTCCCCCATCCCGAACATTGTGGGCTGGTAATGCGTCCGGGGACGTTTTTCGTCGAACGGGATGCAACAGATCTCGGTTAGGTGTATGGGGCACTGTTGGGAGCTGCGGAGGGACTCAGTCGTTCAAAACGTGTTGTTAGATTGTAATTTATTGAGGTATTTGGTGATAAAAGGTAGGATAGATGAGGAGGATGTGCTTAGGTAGTGCGAGGTGACAATTTTAAGAGGAAGGAAGTTGGAGTTGGCACTGAGTATGTTTGGGGATATTTAAGAATAAGGATTTCCTAGAGCAAGTTTTGTCTGAAGGGTTTCGTGCAACGAGAATCTCATTTGCGTTCTTCAACGTCAAGCCCCGATGAATGGTGCGCTGGCGATATTAATAAGCTGACGAAACTATGGGAATTATGCTCCCTAGCGAAAGAGGATTACGTAGGAAGATGCTGATTTGAGATCTCGCCACTTCAACAATAGACGACTTCTCGCATATTGTTGCCACTTCTTTACTCCCACTCGTATCCTACACGAGGAACGATAGATCTCGAGAGGTCTAAACACTGCGCTTTCCCTTCGACTCTAACCAGCGTGCGAGTTATTCATCATCGTTTATAATGAAGGAGGCAGAGTCGCCAACGACCATACAGCTGACGGGACTGATAGGCTTTGGGTCTCTGATTTCACACTAGGTTTGCACATTCCTAGAGTACTTTATTGAGGTGTAGTACTGCGAATTTTGAAGGATTTGATTTTGGGCCCTTTTCTACTTCTGATCACATCGGTATTAATAGTAGTGGTTCTCCAGTTCAGAAGATTTTGTTGTGGGCCTGTTATTCACCTCACCAGCGGAACTAGTAGTCCCCCAAGTCGAGAGATTTATTTGTGGGGCCCGTCTCCACCTCCACTCCTCTCGTCAATAGCAGTAACGCTTCTTGAATTTGAAACGTTTGAATATTGGGCCCTCCACGAATTCGCAAATTTTGGGTATGGGGCCCTTATCCACCTCCACCCCGTCAGCAGTACTACTATTACTCCTCGATTTAAAAACTTCTGGGAGTAGGGCCCTTTCCGCCTCCACTCCCCTCGCCAATACCACCAATGCTTCTCAAGTCCGAAAGATGTGCCCACGGGCCCCCTCTAACGTCGCCACCAACGCCCTCCAGTTCCCCCGTGGCCGAAGGTGGGCCGCGCAGATCGCGAAAGGAGACGCGCGTGACGCAGAGAAATGGCATTTCTAAAGAAGGCACGGGAGGAAGCTCCTCTGACAAGGCTCGCACAATGCCACAGGACGCCCCGGCTGGATTTATGCTCGTGTCAAAGGCTCGGTATGCACGCGCGAGACTGCACGCTTGCACACGTGCAGCGGCTGGCCCCGAGATGGAAAATTCTGCACGGCGTGCCACGGACAAATGCGCGCTCTGATGGGGGCATTGTTGAACCGGGCCGTGGGTCAAAGGTCCGTTTAACGGCGGTTTAGATGAACTTTCGGTGTTCCGTGGCCGTTACCAGCCTCCACATTAATGGGACTGTGTGCTCCCTCGAGATCTCCACACACGTACATACCTGCATGCTCCTTGGGCTCGCTGGCCTCTAACTCCATTAGACTTCGAGTGATTCGAAAATGGAGCAACTACGAGGATAGCTGCGATCGTCGACTGGAGTATTTTACGCCAACTGCGCGATATTCTACACATTGCAGTGCCAATTCTGGGGTCGATTCACCTCAGTCTCGGTGAAAGTTCACCTCAAAATCGGCTCTGCTTGCCCTGGAGGTAAATGGCGTGTGAAATGCCTACCCACGGTGTTACGTTTTGCGGGATAACCCATTGCATAATACAGTGAGGTAACGTCCTAATGATATTCGCTAGAGTGACGGCGAAGGTAGTGGCTAATTACCAAATCCTTTGCAATGTAGGAAAATAGCCTATAAATGAAGGCTCGCATCGGAATCGATCAGTCGATAATTCAATTGGCATTGCCTCCCATAGAAACGTCGTGAAATAAAGAAGCATCCTTGTGTTAGTATTATTAAAGAATCGGGGTGAGTGAAGATCTCTCGACAACTTCGCTAAAATTCCACCCAAAACGTACGCTCCCCGCCCGTGCTTTCCCTCGCTTCCCCATTTGGTGTTCGGTTATATTTATCGAGTCCATTGGAGGCAGACAGAGGGAAATACCGCCTTTTGTCCTTACAAGCGATATAGAAGCCGATGGGAATGAAGCAGACGCTCGTATCCAGAACAAAGACGCGAATCGCGGAAGAGAGAAAACAGTGACACGAAGATTTCATTCGTGATCCGCGCGTCGGCTTTCATTTCAAATAAGAGGGGGAAGGGAGGGACTGGCCGCGAGAGGAGCTGGCCTTTCTCTGGTCTCTAAAGTATAACGGGTGACCGGCGAGTTTAAAGGATCATCCTCTCGAAAAATCTTCTGTTAAGTCTGAAAAAGAATGTTCATCTGTAATACAGTGAACCTGAAATTACCGTCTGATCGATACGTGAAATGGAATTGCTTGGCGAAGACAAGGAGACAGTAGCAGAGCTCTTGCGAGAGCCTCTTTTCACTTGCGGGCCACGTTTCGCCGATTTTATGTTTAATTTCGCGCCGGTCGTTAGGCGAGTCACATCTTTCCTCGTCGCGGAAACAGGGGACCGCGCGATCTTTCCACGGAGGAACAGCCGGAGGCCATAATTCAGAAGCACGTCCCGCGTTAATGCAGCAATTTCGCAGATACGGAATTTTACGCGCACCCGCTAATTGCTGGACGAAGGAACTGGGCGACGTAATGAACCCGTCTCGGCCGCAGATCCCACGATAGCTTGAATTTTTGGCAGTCTGAGGGGCTTCCCTTGAGTTTTAGGCGCTGATTGAGGCACGTCAAGCGGCCCTTTTTGATGCTGGGAGGTTTTAAACAAAGAATTTCTAACTCTTGCTCACTGAGAATTTTCACAGTCGAACAATATTTATTACTTTGCGCTTAGGATTGGGGGATTTTTGTGAAAATTAGATATAATGTAGTTCACGTGGAATTAGGGGGGTTAAGTCATTATTTTGCTGGTTTCCAATTTGTTTGAAAAATATAGACCGTCGAAGATTGCAATTTTTTTCACTTTACAAGTGCTTTTTCAAGCATTATTTGCGCTTTTCTTTATTTGCGAGCTAAACTTTTGGCACTGAAAATGACCTGCATTCAACTGTGTAACGCACAATTTTCTCAAGTTATAATTTATTTCTTTAAAACGGTGTAGTGTAGTAACATTTGAAACTCGGCAGATATTTTCATCTATCCATATACTATATGTACAAAAAAAATTGAAAAAATGGGTACCATTTCTTCAAATTTTTTTCAACTGTTTTATCTGTCAAGATCGTCTCTTTGAATAAGAGTACACTGTGCACTCGTTATAAGGCCGTTTCTACCATGCATTATACGTCCGACGACTATCCCCACCATTTCTTGGAATGCTGCGGACGGGAGTGAAAGAACCCGAGAACGAGCGGGAGGCTCTTTCGTTTCCACAACGCGTTGTACGCTCGCCCTCAGCCCCGTTTGTCGGGCTTATAACGAGTGCCCTATGTACGGGTAAAAACAGTGAAAGTTAAAATCGTTATAACTCAGCAACCATTTAGTGAATTCGTTTAAAAATTTTTAAGCACACCAGTAAGATTAAAAATAACAATCTCACAAATTTTCATCAACTTGGTACCATTTTGAAAATAGGTCCGGTACATTCTCAAGTATTGCCCTAGGGGTCATGAAAGATCGTAAAGGCTTTATGGTTCCATCAGTATTGTTTCCAGAGTATAAAATCAATCTTCTTTATGTCAGCCAGAAGGCAGAGGCATGCTTCTTGCACTTTCTTCACTCAATTCCAAAGAACCCACCCTCCTAGAAGCCGAAAGAAAACGTTCACCAAGATCACCATCGACCTCACTCTAACTAACATTCACTTTTCTGTCCAATTTCAAGCCACCTTCGAACCTCTCTCAGTTCTCCACCAGCCCACACCATCACCCCCTACGCTGGCATCGATCCGCAAACTCATCCAGGGCCCCCGTAATCAGCCCCGATCGCCCAGCAGTGCCGCATCAGTTAGCGCAGCCTGCGGGCCTATCAACGTCGGTCGGTCAGGTGCGTGCGAGGGCGAGTCCTGGCGACAAATTCCCTATCTAGATCGGGATTAAGCGTCCACCAGGAGAATTCGCGTGCTGACTCGCGGCGAGGTCCCCGCTGGCGAGGGTGCCGTCGCCCCCCCTCCCCCTCCCCCTGCGCTCACGCTGTCGCGAAACGTGCCTCGCGAAAGCTTCGTGAACATATTTCTCGGGGCGCTGGGTGAAACACAACCAGTCGTTCCTTATCGCGGCGCATATTGGACGCATTATTCAAGCGGCGAGGCCGGCCCGCTATCAGCGGATACGACTGTTGCGTGAGCGAGCGGCACGAGCTGCGTGAGGATCGCGTTTCGGCCCGCCCGCGGTGAACACGGATATCCTGACGACGCGGAGCCGGTCCCCGGGGCACCTCCAGACGCGGAGGAAAGGATGGTGGGGAGTATCGCCGGAGGAATCGTCCCCCCGGACGCGGGAACTCGTTCCACGATGCTTGAGGACAGTTTCAAGAGCTGACCGTTTGGGATGCTAGTGGAGGTGGGTGGTTGGAGCACTTGGGAATGAGGGATTTCGATGGGACTTGGATACGGTGTAGTCCAGGTGGAATTAGGGGGGGGTTTAAGTCATCACTCTGTGGTTTCGAAGTCGTTTACAAAAAAATATAATCCATCGACAATTGCAATTTTTTATTACTCTCGAAGGAACATGACTTTGGAAAGGAACTTGTATCTTCGAAGTTATCGAGCTTACAGGGTTCGCTCTTTCTTCATTCGAATTGGGGAGGATTGGATTTTGTAAGTGATTCTTTGTAACGGTTTTAACTCCGTCGAACACCTGCTGGTACGAGTGACAACCCGAGGGCAACAGAGTTAGCCTTCAAGCTGAGTTAAGCTTCGTAAGACGTTCGATGTCTTCATATCCCTCCCCCAGGGCTTGGGGCTCGCCTCCATGGGTGTTTTAAACCTTGAAAGCATGTTAAGCTTCTTAGCGCTGAGTCATCTAATAACCACATCTTAACTTTCATTTAATAACTGCAAAAATTCTAGCCCAGAAGTGAAAACGGTAACGAACGTAAGTTGTAATAAGCACGCTGTCTAATATTACGCTGCACAGCGGCTAATAGATACAAACGAACCCCCGGGCGGGCGGACTCGACGAAAACCAGAGGGGGTGCGCTGTTTCCTTTCGAGGCGACGTTAATCTTGAATTCTTAAATGAAAAACAATGACTAATGGCGAGTTCTCACATGTCCGTGTTAATAAAGCGTTCACGATGAAGAGAAATATATCTGCCGTCGCCGTTGGCGTGCAACCCTTCAGGAGGAAGGGGTTCGCGTAAATGCTAGCTGATACGGAGGAACCTTTTTCACCCCTTCGCGTCGTAAAGTTAAATTGTTTCTGGCGTTAATTTCTTCTAAGGGTGCTCAACCACTTCCTTAATCGAATAATCCACAAAAAAAAAGGAATTTAGAAAATTCTCATGCAAGTTCAAACTTTAGAATTCTTGAACTTCTAAATTTTGAAACTCTCGTTTCAAGTAGGTAAAACTTGGAAAGTAGAATTTTTAAAGACTAGCGTTTTAACTCGGGAAGCGCAGAAAAATAATCATTTAATGGTAAGATATACGAAGACGGATTCCAAATATAAATTGTAGCATTCGTTGGATCCTCGCCTCCGCCACCTTCGCGCCGCTATTTTCAACCATCTTAAGGGTAGCAAGTAATCGTCCTCCATCAATTTTCAAACTTCTGTGCTGTACCCTCGCGCGGAGCAAGAAACAGTGTCCGAGGTATCGATTAAACCACGAGAGCCCCGCTGCCCCATGATCCTCGCCAGCCCGTTAATTCCTAACCACCCCGTCACAGCTCGAGATCGAATTCGTTCGTAATTACTTCAATTAAATCGAACGAAAGATAGCACTGGGCGTACAGATCGGGCCGGGAAACGAGCTCGTAACTGAAAACTCGATTTGCCTGTTAATTAGTAGGTGCTGGCCAGCCCGAAAGTGTCCCCTGTTTCGTCACTTCCTCTGCACACCTGTGACACGCGCGATCGGGGGGATGATTCGCCTTTGATGCCACAGGGGCGTCCAGAGCGATCGATCCAAAGTCTGCTCGAGATAAAAAATTACAATTTGTGCCGTATATTTTTCGAATTTACTTCACCCTAAATAACTAATCTTTAAATGATCACGTTTTTATATAATTCTATAAAAGGTGGTTGGTTAAATTCGAAGGACCCGAAGCACAAGTATGAAGCGATCTTTAACGGAGAATATTATCATGTCCCCCAAAATCGATACACCCCTGCAAATTACGCAGAGCTACCTAAAATATCCACGATGTAGCGCTTGTTCCACCAGCCCACGAGCTAATTATCTCCACGTCGCGAGTGGCGTCTTAGGTACATACCCCTCGCTCGCCATCTTCCACCCGCCGACGACATAATTGTTTCGCGAGCAGGAAAGTCTCTCAGGACCGTAATTCCGTTCGAACTGACGGGGAGGGTCTCCGCGTCGATCGCGAATTACTTCGCGGTAATTAATGGTCCACTAGCCGCCATCGCGCCCTCTACACCTCCCACCGAGCGTTAAACGATCAAGGTGACGTGCCCGAAAGAGTACACCGACCTACCCCTTCCCGACCCCTTAGTGGTCCACTCCAATTAATCGGGCGTCGAAGGACGCGTGTGCGCCGTCCTAGCGGTCTAGTTTCGCCGGTTCGTCGAGAGAACAGCCCTACTTTGCCATCCCCTCTCTGCGGGGGGGAGCAGCGCGAGTCACCCCCGCGAAAACACTCGTGCCCCTTCGACGAGATTTCAATGAACGTCGCGCAAAACTGAGCCCCGGCGTCCATTAACCCGACATTGCTCAGCCAATTTCTCGCCACTTCTCTCCCAACCCCCTCCCCCTCCTGCCGATTGTACACAGAGGTGGAGGGAGGCGCGACAAAAACACGGGGAAAATCGATGGCGCGGCCTTTTTTCCGCGCGAGGAGCCGAAAAATGGAAGGCACCGCGAATGCAATAATCGCGCGAGCCACAGAGAAGCCGAAACCACCGCCGCCGCCGCCCACCCCCATCGCCGGCTCGGATGGGGTGGGCAAATGCAGGGCGAGGCTGTAACGAGTACACGCTGCGTTCGGTTGTTTCACATCAAAGAGATGTTTTGTCCCGCGGAGCTGGAGGGATTTGGCGTTCGGGGGGTGGCTTTGCTGCGACGCGCAGCGGGTTGCGCTTCGCGGTGGAGCGGGATTCTGGGTAACCAGCGCGTCCGCTGGTCAGTGGGGGGGGGGGGGGGGGATTTCTCGGGGAAGACTGCTGGCACTTATTCCCATTTACCGAGGGAATGTTCTTCTGCGAGATATCGGTTCTCATTTTTTTTTTTAGGGACGGGTGGAAAATCGAGGGGATGTTTCAAACTCTCGTAATTTATTTAATATTAATAGGCATCGCTCGATACAAATTTCAAGGTTATAATATAATTCTGTTTGAATACCAGTTACAATTAGTGTAACAGTGAAACGAGGAGAGTCACTGCAGCCCCTAGAATCACGAAATCCTTCTAACGCAGATGTGTCGAAGTGCGAAGAGTCGGATCAGAGTGAAGAGCCTTAATTCCGATAAAGTCAGTTTCGTTGTAAGGGCAGTTTTTCACCACCCCTAAAGAAGTGTCCCATCCATTAAGGAGGCGCACCTCGACTCCATTAACTCCCTAGCAATCCACAATTAAAATTCTGGACGGAGCAGCACGCCTTATCAGCGCACTGCAGCCGCGAAACGTTTTATTCCAGAAGGTGTGACGCGCCAGAATTACGCGGCAGTTGTGCCGACGTTTTAAGAGAATAAAAAGGAGGAGACAAGGTAGCGGGGCGGTGGAAGGAGTTGGGAGAATAGAGGAAGGCGCGTTCACACGTGCTCGCTAGCACGGTCTTGAGAATGAAAAAGGAGGAGCGCGTCTGGGGGCTTTAAAACCCGTGTCAGACGGCGATGACTTCTGCCACCCTCTCGTGTCACTCGAACTATCGGTAGGGTTTCATGGCACGCTTTCGGAGCAGGCTGCTTCACAAGTGGAATATCACCGAGCGTTGGTCACTGGACGATTATTTAGGTTATTAAATGAGCGATGGTATAAATACAGAATTAAGATGATGAAGAAATTATTAGAACTGGTCCGAGCATAGTTTCTACCATTTCTAAATTTGCTTTAGTAATGATAAGATGTCTCACCAGAATTTGTCTAGGTAAATTGTTTTTTATGGCCTCCACAAACCAAAGGTTGGCAAAAAATTATTTGACATAAAAGTTTCGTACACAAATTTTTATTTTAAATAATTATTTGCCCATCTCTGGATTGCGGAGGCCTTAAAAACAAGTTATTTATACAAACACTTGTAGAACAATTCAACTGAAAAATTTCGTACACAAATTTTTATTTCAAATAATTTTTTGCCCCTCTCGGCCACAAACTCACCGTATTTCGTTTAAAGTTCTTATTTTTCAAGTAAATGAACTTTGATTTTTAGGATTTTACACTAGAAAACCTATGCTAGATATAATTTCGAAACTTTGTACCGTCGTTTCTGCGTACTTTGCAAGGTTACACGAATTTCCTTACAAGAAACTGCTGAATAGTTTCCAAAATACAAATTGCTGTAGACGTGCATCACCGAATTGTCTCAAGATTCCGGCATTGACGCCAGCGCCACCTGCCCACAGTGCCCGTCACTTACAAACCCCCACGATCATTTCCACGGTCCTCCATGAATATCCATTGGAAGCCACATCATTTTAATCGCCGAATTGAATAGACTCGGCGATCTACGCGTTCAGCCTTCGGTGCGCCGTTAATAATCGATCCAGAGACAATTACAGGGGAAGAAAGGCTCGATTCTCGTCGGCGAGAGCCGGCGCCAGCGCTCGGAAGGGAAAAAAGCCCGTATACCCCCTGGACGAGTGGGGGGAGGAGAACGATAGAAGGCACAGAGAAGTGCTCTAGAGGGAAGCTCGTCGATATTCCGCGACTTTATCGGCCTGCGGAATAATTCATGAAAGAGGGCGGATAGTGCCAATTATAAAATAACGAAGCCGTCGTAGTGGCGTAGAAGAGACCGTAGGAACAAGGAGGAGGGTGGGGTCCGGGGGATGAACAAAGGGCGAGAGTGTTGAGCAGAAGGAGAAAGGGGGAGGGGACGAGGGACTGGAGATTCGGGGAGGGGGATGCGTAGGCGCCAGGGGGGAGGAAAGGGAAAGTGGAGAAGAGAAACAGACTTGGCTGTAAATTATTCGAAAACGGGGTGAAGAGTGGTAGGGTTGAATCTTTACGAAGAATCGTTCGAACTTGTCTTTTCATTGGGACTACTAGGGGTGCCAATTTTGGGCGCCTCATAGTCACGGTCTTGTTGCATTGAAATTGCGGAACTTGCCAGAATATTATGGCGCAAGTGTTCATTACCTATGACCATTCAAATTTGTGTAAATAAATTCTGGGGTTTCTAAATTTTAGAGCGAGTTTAGGGGAAGAAAAAAAAGTTGGGAACGTAGGAAAGAGGACGAAGAGACGCGAAGGGGATGGACAGTGAGGCACGCAGGGAAACTCGGCAGAAAGTAACCCTTCCTGAAGGGGTTGAAGAGCCAGGTTGCCCCTTCGAAACGCCCCACTGAACTCTCCCCTTGTTCCCCCATTCGCGGCGGGGGCAGGAACGTATTTTAATTCGTAATATCCAGGCTCGCGAGGGAAGTGCAAAAAAAGAAGAGGGGAAAAAGGGGAGGAAGCGTGTCCAGCGAGTTCCAGGGTCACGACGACCCCCGACGTGGCCAGCAATTTCGTACGTCACTCGCAGAAGCACCGATTCACCCTCTCATCTCGTGTCCAAGAGACGACTGGCCTTTCTCGCTCCCTCTCTCTCTCTCTCTCTCTCCCCCTCTCCCCGTCTTCGTTGCCCAGGAATTTTATCAGCTTTAATTAAACTTTTATTCAGTTCGTTCCTGATGTCCTTGCAAAAATAGTGGCAGGGGGTGGTCCGATCAGTTTCACGAGGGTGCTGGGGATTTTTGTAGCTGGATCAGAATAAGCTGCGGTCGGAATTCGAAGATCGAATAAAGTTTCTAACGAATGCCGAGCGCAAATCGTTCTCCATTACTGTAACACAATCCCTCCTCGATTCATATTTCGAGGCTGGGGGCGAGAAATTGCCAGGGGTACGTCTCCAGCCACAGAACTTTCCCTCGGCTCCGTACGTCACTTGCAGAGAATCATTTTATCCTTTATAATCACCCACAGCGGGGACTCTTCCATACGGAATTTTCGGAGTTTAATTAAAATTCACTCTGCCGGACTCTGTATCGAGCGTTCCACTCGCTCCTCGTTTCACGAACCGAGGAGCGGAAACGGAAAGTCTTAGAATCATAGTTGGAGGATTCATCCGGAGCTCGTAACAACCCTTAATTTTATTATAATTCCAGTTAATTCTAAACACATGTAGGTATAATCCCTTAAACAGATTTCCCATATTCTTCCTACAAAACTCATGTTCCTGTTCCATTAACCTATAAACCTAGTAGTATTCTTGCTCAGACCCTAACCTCAATAAACAGAATAATTCGAAATTTCCTAACTCAGAGCAGAAAACACCCCCTTAATGCCCCCATAGTTGCCACTACATTTTGCAAAGGGCAATTCATGGAGCTTCAGTATTTTAACAGATTGTATCTGAGGCTCGTGACTGCCATTAGTGTTTTGGAATATGGCGTCGAAGTCTTGAGAACCACCCCGACGAACCCCTAATTCAGGGTGCAAGGTGAAAGAGTGGCGTTCAGTGGTGGTTGATTGCCTGTCGAGTAATTAGCGACCATTAGCTCTACGTTTCTTGGTCGGGCTCGGGGCGAAAGATCGCGCGAGCGGATAATTAAATCGCTTTCTAACTATGTACTTTACGCCTTTTACGGCAGATTAACGACTTCGACCACCCCCCAACCGGAAGATCGCGCGTAACTACGCTGCTTCGCGCCCCTACCAGCGAATTTCCGCGCCTTTTCACGCCTCGATGATAATGGGGGCGGTGTATGGGGCTGATAGGAAATTTCATGCTAGAAGAATGTTGTTCTTCACCCCTCCCTAACGCCTGAAATGCATCTCTCTCGTTTAGATACGATCGTTACAGGGAAATTACGAGGACTGGCAAGTGCGGGTATATGTAAAGTACTTGCGAAAGGTGGAGTTCAATGTTCGAGCATAAAAATCGCCATTTAATCGTTTTTGCACAATTATCCAGTGAGCTTTAAAATTTTATAACAAGGTTTTGTGAAAATTGAAGGATTTCTAAGGAAGTGATAATTTTCATATCCAAGGTCGTGGATAATTTATATCTCTTTCTTTAGAATCTCTTCTCTTCCAGTGACCTAAATAACGAGAATGTCAGTTGTCGTTGAGCTTCAGTTTCCACGTTTGAATGTTTTACGTTGTTAGGGGTTGTTAACGGAAGTTTCCTCGGATGACAAGGGACTGCTTTAAGGATCCAAGAGGGACGTTCGAGTGCTCCCCTTTATTTTCGTCTGCGAATCACATACCGCGACCGATAATTTTGTTTGCTACGTATTTTACCGTCGTTGCGGAATTAAAGATTCCGCTGGAGCCTTTTAGGGTAACGGTGGGATTGTCTGGCGGTGGAAGATCAAAAGGGACCGAAACGAAATTGGGGAAAAATGTAGCGAAATGCAGTTGGATTGGAGAGTTCGATAGAGTCTTCTCCCTATTTGCTGTTTAGGGGATGGAAACGGAATTTTCAAAGGGGGACTGGAGTTTCTATTCCTCAGGGATATGTCTTTATTACTTTTAGAAGACAGTGACAAGTTGGATGAAAAAGTCGAGCACTCGAGCTTGTAAATATCGTGACTTCAAAGAAGAAACTCGATCATCCCAAAAGTACCATAAAATGTCAATAAAACAAAAATTGACAATAAAACGAAAACAATCACCTGCCGATTTCCAAATAGTCTTCGCAATAAATTTTGCGACCCCAAGAAACTTCCTCTCTGAAACGAAACCCTAACAAAAATTCAAAAAGGCAATTCACCCCCTCTTCGGAAAACTTTTCCCTTCTCATTATAAATCTATTTAAAAAGTTCCCCCATTTTCGTGCCCCACAGGCTTCGCAGTTACCAAAGCGCCCCTCGAACACGCGGAACGACTAATTGCCCCGCGACACAGCCTTTCACCCCCGATTGAACACCTTCTTTAAAATCCACGAAGAAGCTTGGCTTTATGTAAAACACGCGGCCCTCAACGCTGTACCGAGGAAGCATCCCCCTCTCCACCCTCGATTTAGATTTAAAACAGAAGTTCATCCCCTCCACCCCTGCGCCGGTTCCCCGCCCCCTGCCGTTGCAACCCCGCGATACCGTTTCTTTCACGCGCGACCGAGTAGCGTGTTCCGGAATCGGCCAGAACAGGAAAGTAAGTACTGTTCCCTGGCGGATCCCCCGTTGTCGCTCGTCGATACGGCGGAAAGGGGTGCGGGGGGTGGCTGGCGCACGTTCGTGAATGTAAACAGATGCCGCGAATCTGTGGGAAGGGGGATGAAACGTGACACGACTCTTGTTTTTCTCTGTTGCGTGTTTTGTCATCGATATAGCGACGATTTGGAAACTCGTTGGTTGAGGTCGTACTGCTTTTATGTTTCAACAGTTTGTGGAGTTCTCTAGAAACACTTTTACGAGTGAATAGAAAGACAGATATATCTGAATTTATCTCGGTTCTTTTTTTAGAAGATTATATTACCGTTTTTGTTTATTTTTTTATTGTTCTTCTTCGAGCATGCTTACGAACGAATGAAACGGGAATAGCGTGTAGAATGGGGGGCATTGTTCGAAAATATTGCGTCACGAGGGCCGGGGAATTCAGAGGGGGAGTCGGGGGACCGGCGGTGGTCGCTTTGAAACTGGGGAAAAAGAGATTTACGTACACTCTCGCGATCCCCGCGAGCACCGTGCATAAGTGGTTTCGTTATCTAACAGGTGGAAAGACCTGTGGACTGCAATTAAGGCGCAAAAGCTGGTAATTGAGGCACCGTGCGAGCCTAGTCAGCGGGTTACACTCCTCCCCTCTCCTCGGAGAACAGCCACTAATTTTCTAATTAAAGGAATTTTAGTGGCTCTATCGAAATTCCACGGGGACGGTGTGGTTTCGCAGTTGCCCCGCTCGTTTTGCATTTCCGTGCTTTCTATTCTTCTGTATCGCGTTTCGTCGACGATTCCGTATTGGGGGAGGAATAGTATTTCTGTTCGGTGCGTCTCACTTTGAATTTTCACTCGATAACTGCTTCAAAGCAGTTGCGTTTCAAAAGTGTCACTTATTTGTGTTTGTTTCATAGAACTTTCAAGAATTTTCAATTCATGAAATTGTATAAAATATGTTTTATATCTATACTAACTAAGAACAGACATTTCTCCCCGTTTCATGATCATTGGTACCACGTTACTGGACCCAGGCATCGTTAACCCCTTTTCAAGATCAACTTCAGACCCCCCTACTAGTTCAAAACACTCCCAATTCCTCCGCAAGTATCAGACAGTACCAGCACCAGTGTGTTCTATCGATATCTACGCGCGTTGTGTCGATTTTACAGTGAACCCCTTTTCTAATTCATCGCCAAACCCCTATACTAGTTCAAAACACTCCCAATCCCTCCTCAAGTACCTAAAAGTGACGAAATCGACTCCTACACGTCCTTAAGTGACTCGCACACAACTAACCATGCTTGACAATCGATAATCGACTATTATCCCCACCCCTTACCTCGACTTTAACCAAAATGGCGCAGGAAATCTCAAGCTTCATCGATAAACTCTGTGTCATCTGTCAATATCCACGCGCGCTGTGTCGATTTTACAGCAAACCCCTTTTATAGTTCATCGCCAAACCCCCCTACTAGTCACAAACGCGTACCAAAAGCTTCTATTCACCAGCAAACCGCGTTTCCGTCGTGATCGGCGGGGCACCGCGTGTTGCACGCGGAAACTCGATCTCGATTCCCACGTCGTCTCACGTAGCCACGTTCAACAGCTACGTGTCCGCCGCGTCTAACACGCTGATCTACCTAAACGCGCATCCCCGACGACAGATATACCCCGTATATCCGAGGGACGAGCCGCGGAACACGGAACGGGGATTTGCCCGGGTATCCTCGGAAGGATTTCGAGTACGTTGAAAATGGAATAGGAGAGAAACAAATACAGTGGACGTGCCACGGTCGAAAATCAAGATCCGCCTATTCCTTGGGGCGTGACTCGAGCCAGCCGCTGTTTGGATTACGCTGTAACGATTTGGACAAGGAGAAACCGTGGATGGATGGCTCTAGCGCCTGGAGGGTTGTTTGATAGAAGGGAATCGAAAAGGGGTTGGGAAACTTGAGGGATTCCTTGGATTTTTTAGGAAGAATGGGACTTTGGTCGCTGTGATCCAATAGGTCCATGGTGTGTGCAGGTATTTTTCTATTACCGACCCCTGCGTACACTGTCGTCCATAAGTATTAGGACATCTCCTGTATTTGAAGAAAGTGTGATATTTGTTACAGATTGAATACTTTTTAAAATACCAAGTAAAGTAAAATTCTTTAATAAATTTGCAATGCTGTTCACAATTATATCACACAGAGGAGGTGTCCCTAATTCCAAGATTGAAAAGTGGTATTTAATCTATTCTTCTTAACTACCTTTTCCAAAGTTGTTTAAAAAGCATCCCACCTAGAATTGGTCACTAGTAATCCTTCATACCTCTAACTAACCCTTTAATCAGAGGATGAAACAGGGGAAGCTTCAATAGAACTTCAACTTTACTGTATTTGAATGCGGCAAGCCCATCTTTCGATCAGACTTCAACGTCCTACCACGAACGTCCAATTCTACTGTACCACTCAACGTATTAAGTACCCACTTCTTTATATTCTCCCGATGAATAAAAATCCCGCAATGCTTCCATAATTGTTCCACAGAGGATCACTCCAATGCACACGAGTTCATTCCAATTTTGCATATAAGCCCCCCCGAAGATAATAGCAAAAATATCGAGGAAAAGCCTGTCGTGTCGCCGTAGAGGCAGCAGGGGGATATCGATAAGCGACTTTTCAGGTGAGGGGGAAAATGCTCGATCGCCGTTCGGATAAAAAGGTGAAGCGAGTGGCCAGTTCGTTTTAATGTCCCGTACGATTGCGATTTACAGCCAGTTTGCGTGCCAGCTGGGACTTATCAGCGCCGATAACGCGGATCCAGGCGTTGGACTGGCTTCGCGCAGGCTAGCTTCAGTCGAACGGTGAAAGGCTGATCGATTTTTGGATAATTCGCGCCACTGTTTATTAATGAACCAGTCGTCACGTGACTAGGTACAGTTCTCATCATCCCGAATTACGCGGCCAATCGATTGGTCGACTGAAAGACTATGCTCGTTGTTATATTTAAATATTTATAATTACGAGCAAAATGCGGGGACAGAATTCCATATTAACTGGAAACGGGTAGATTATATTTATTTTTATACGGGGTGCTACATTTATCCTTTTCTTAAATTCCCTGCGATGTGTTTATTCTTTTATCCTCTTTACTTACCCCTCAAATCATATGTTGCTGTATGAATAAACTTGTCAGGGTCGAACTACCTCATGATGTTCATTAAAAAAAATTGATCCACCGTGTCCATTAAAGACGTCGAAGTCGGTGCAAACGCAGGAATAACGATCGAAATTTGCGGTCGTGAGCTGGTTGATTCGCCCGGGAGGGTGGGGCGCGATGTAACGGAGCCGCAAAAGACGGTTAATTGGGGGAGCACGCAAGGGGTTGCATTGGGGGTGCAACGGGGTGCACGCGTTTCTGCGCTGCCTCGAGAGCTGGGGAGATCCTGACCTGGACATCAAAGCTGGAGCTTAAAGCGACGTATCCGTTCGCCTGGAGCGGGCTTAAGGGGTGAAATTCACCCCCGCCGTTGCGACGACACGGATATCCCAGCTGCCCCTGCGGAAACGGGCGGCTGAGCGCGGCGAGGAAACAAGGGTGGAGAAACGGATACGTGGTTCGTGTAGATCTGGCCACAGTTTCGAGATAAGGGTTGGAAATATCATTTTTCTGGCGCAGAGAAGTTGGAGGACCGATGTTGTCTTCTGAGTTCGAGCGTGAGTTCTTCCATTTACAAGGGTAGAAGATGGCCAGTGTGTAGAAAATTGGTAGGAAGCTGAGATGGGCGAAGTTTAATTGAAAATAGGGGTTGAAAGTATCGTTATGGGAAATTAGAACCGACAGAAATTTCAGGGTCATCTATCTTTCTAGTTTGAACGTGAGTTCTTCCATTAATAAGGGTAGAAGATGATAACTATGTAGAAAATTGATAGAAAGCTGATCGGGGCGAAATTTAATCGCGAATAGGGGTTGAAAGATGACAGATGTCAGAGAGTCGAGGAACTGGATATCTCTTGAGTTCGAATTTGAGTTCTTTCATTCTCAAGTCTAAAATCCGTCCAATATTGAAAATTCATTAATTAAGAATGGGGGTTGAAAATATAAGATTCACAGATTACAGGCATCAGAGACTCGATATATATTGTACATTCTTACTTTAACCGTGATTTCTTCCTCGTCACGCTCGATATTTCCCTCTGAATCAATCCTCCGAGTGTGGATCAACAGAGTCCTCCCTTCACGGACAACGCGCGTGGCTTTTTCACGAGGGTTGGTAGAGAAAAACGGGGGGACAAGGGAGGAAGGCAAGGAAAAAGACGGAAGAAGGGGACTTTAATGGGGAGAGCCCCGTATTTTGCAACATAACCGCAGGGACGACCCCTTAGCTGCAAAGAATCACTCGCCACCCCAACCGTGGAGAAAGCTACGATCAAGTTTTCAGACCTGTTCGCGCTGGAGGGGTGGCTCTAAAGAATCCAATCCGTGTCCCCTGACGCGTCGAGGCGTTCCCAATGATGTCGACAAGAGAGCTTCTCACTGCTGTCGCTGGAGATGCAGAAATTATCTTGCTCTGGCAAACATAACCTATCAGCACATACGAATTTTGGATCGTCGATAGGAAACGAATTTGGAAACTGGACAAAAGGAGTAATTACACGAGAAGTTCGAGTCTCAACTATTTATTCAGACATAGACATTATTAATAGTAACATAACCTTAAAAAAATTAATAAAAAAAACTGCCGCATTGCTCGGACACATTGATCCGCTAATACAGAATCATCTTGGTGCTTCCAAATAACTAATCATTTAATAATTTTCATCACCAATAAATATTCAGGTGTAAAGGACGACTTATGGAACACAAAATGGCTGCCAGGTGGTCTTCATCGCAGTGGCTCAGACAATAGAAGATTTGGAGAGTGTTGATTCATCCAAAGTCAGTATCCCAGCTGTCACTAGATGGCGACACATTTTCGATTCCACTAAACAAGCTCGTGTACGAAGCTTGACCGAGGGAACGACTCGCGAGCTAGCTCTAAGCTTTCCAGCGGCGAAACACGATGCGTAATTACGTTTCTGAAGGCAAACAAGAGGTCTCGAAGGGGGATCCGATGAGGGGGCCCGAGTTCTGTTGGCGCACCAACTTGAAACTCAATCTAACGGCTTTTCCACGTTTTATACCGTCCCCCCCCCCCACCGCCAGTTGCATCCTTTTCTTCCGCCCTCTTTCGGTGGCTTCTTAGCCACGGTGACACCGAGGAGCGGAGCTCCCATGGAGCTTCGCGGCAAACAGAGGATGCACCTTTGTCTGTCTTTCTAATTCTCCGGGTTACATCCTCTGAGTATGCCGCCTCTCCACAGGCGAAGTTTCTTCGACAAAAGAATATTTTCTATCGCGTGTGCCCTTCTAGATTTTCGCGGATTCATGGAGAGTCATAGGATGGTCTTAGAGGTTAGTTTTGCGTGTTTATTTCAAATATAAGAGGGTTCTTTGCTTCCGCAGGTCTCATTATACCTTTACCAAGAGATGGAGGAGGTGAAAATAGCGTCTGTATTAATTTTTCTGCCAACTTAACCTAAAATTAGCTGGTCTAGGCAAAAGTTAATACAGGCGCTTCAAGATTAGGTGGTCCAGGCTCGCTAAACCTCAGCCCATTCAAAGGTTCCTGAACTGCTATCAGTTGTACCCTGTCCACAGAAATACTTAATCTCCTTAAAGCAAAGCTTCCATGACCCCGCAGGGTTTTCGGCAGCGTCCAAGACTGCATAATTCAGCACACTGTCATCATTCAACCAAACCACACTTTGCTGCAGCCTCCGGTAAGGTGGTTCCTTCATCGACACAGGCCCGACTCCTTCCTCTTCAAGGTGCACAGTGCTCGTTTCTTAGGAAAAAGAGCAGAAATTGTCCCGTAAAATGAGGCGCCCAGGCTTTCCATCCTGAAACTCAATCTAACGAGTCTATTTCGCCATCCACGCCCCCCTTGCGACGAGCTTCTTATCCCCTCGCATTCTTCCCTTTTTATTGCCCTTAGGCGGCGCGAGGATCTCGGTTTTAGGGGCGATGCAGCGTCTTGGAGGTGCAGCTTGTCTGTGGTCGAGATCAGGAGGTGGGAAACGAGGCCATTCGTGAATATTTTGTGTCTGTCAGCAGCTACTACGAGGGGAAATGATTTCTGTGCTCGAAGGGAATGTATTTTTAAGAAGTATACTGAAGCTCCATGGAAAGACTCCAGGTGTCTTTGCCGGATCGATTCCTTGCAGCTAGAGACTCGAGCTTGAGGAAAATCCTTGCACTTCCTTTGAGAGTCCCTGATACATCTGTGCTGTTCCTTTTCGAGCTCCGGCTACCTACTGAACAGGTGGAACGGGAATCCTAGTCCCAGAGGAGGAAAATCTTGTGAGAAGACGCTTGGGTAATTCTTTGGATCGGCATGGCGTTGGGTGGCTTTCGAACTTTGCCAGTTAAGAGTTATGTGGTTTCAATACTAAACAAAGTATTTTAAAGCGGTAGATTCGTTAGGTAGCTTCTATGCCGGATCTGGTAGCATCGTTAGACAAAGTTCTCAGGAACCACCAAAATCAAGTACCGTCAGGTACCACTGCGCTGGTGGAACGAGAATTACTCCTATCACCGATCCCAAGAGAATCACTCGCGAGTCAGCCCACTCCCCTTTCAATCAAGAATCAATCAAACCCTTCAGCTGGGTGCAGAAGGGCCCACAGCTCCTTCACCGAATTTCCCAGCACTCGAGCCTCCGAGAGCCTCTCAGAGACTTCATTGCAAAAAAAAAAAAAATTAGAAAAGGAATATCGCTTCCATCGCTGAAGTTACCCGGTGGATCGATCGACGGGAACCGCTGGAGCGTCGCCGCGAGATTCAAACGGCAAACGGAAGCGCGGAAGGGGGGCGCTGCGTTGGAAGACGCTAGGAAGCCAGTGGGAAGAGAAACAAAAGCAACAAAAGGGAAATAATGGAGGGAGGGGGCTGAGGAGCGGAAAGTATCGATGGAGCACGCGTGAACGAGCCTCGGACAGTATTGCGATCAGTCAGCCCCTGAGGCAACAGCAGCTCCCCCCTCTTCCACCCCACCCCACCCCTTGCACGGTCTCGTGGATACGCCCCTGACCCGTTGCCCCTGGCGAGGGGGGCACTCCTTCGTGGAATAGGAGGGCGGTGAGCTGAGTTTTGTTGGCGCACAACTTGAAACTCAATCTAACCCGAGTCTTCGTCTTCTTCTTCCGGGTCTGTCGCTGGTTCCTGGGACGCGGATGGAATTAGAATGGAACAGGGGACTCCTGGCAGTGTTTTTCCACGCAGTGCAGGCGGTCCTTTATCCTTGGAGGGGGCAGTCGGGGTTCGTTTAACTCTTGCTGAGAGGTTAGGTTTCCTCAGTTCGAGGAACTGTTCGGCGCGGTTTTGCGGCATTGGGGGTGGCATTCCGGGGGGGGATAGTGGATGGGATACTGGGTTAAGTTTTAGTGGGCTTGATGTGAGTTGAAACTGAGCAGTACATGCACTAGCACAACTAGGTTATCTTCTTGCACCCACCAGTAGCGCCAAGTTCCTCCCCATGAAGACCGATTTCGATCTACCTAATTCACAAATCTCACCAGCCCATTATCGCTCACAAATCACAATCTCCAATCAGTCACGGGGTGCGGCAACCTTCCAACGATCACCCCTTTGTCCCCCAAGCAATATCCAGCTCCCAAGGCACGCCCCTGCCGCGGTGCACATAATTACTTAATAACAGCACAGGCTACTTAAGCGCCAGGGCTGGATAAAAAAAAACGACTCGTTGCCTGTTTGCCATGCTTTCAGCCCGTCTCTAAAATATTTATTTAGGACAAGGAAGAGCCTGGTGCGTTTAAAAACTGCCTCCCTTAGCGTCTCGGTGCTCTAGGCCCATCGAACTCGCGCCTACCGGCGAACTTAATACGCGTCATCGATGAGGAAACGGCACACGACTGACGGGAGAGCAATATTCGCGGCACGCGACCGTGTTTATTCTTCCCAGCTAATCCCTGACGGCTGCCCCCGCCGAAAAATCCCTCTCACCCCATCGGTCCTTTCGAACCCCCCACCCCGCAGGAAAAAGGACTCTGTTTGCCTGGCAATTTATTCCAACCAGCGTCCCTCTTTAATACGCCACTGACGCGAGATTTTCGCTGGTAGCACCGATCACGGAGATAGTCTGCTGCCCTCTGGTGCTCTGAATTGCAAATCGCTTTTGGATGAGTGACGCACGGATGGGGGATTAATGGTGGAGCTTGGCGCTGAGGCATGGAGGCTTCTTGTAAGATTTGTAGTCGCTGGTGGGTTCGTTTTGGGTGGGCACTCATCCTAGCTATGTTTTTTCCATGTTCTCGGTTAGGAGGTGGGTACATTAAGCTTGCTGGCGGGTTTACTGGTGGCATTGTTAAGTTAAAGGACTAGTGTTACGGGTTTTTAGTAGTGGGTACACTATTATCCTGATTTGCGGGCTCTGTTACTATCCCTTTTCATCCGAGAAATGAGCGTATCGCCGTAGAAACAGATTAAAAAATACAGCCCCACTGTACTGAGCGAAACAAGTTATTCCGAAGCAGCTGATGGTCCAGCCATTAGTATCTTGAAGACAAATAACCGGCATACATCAAAGGAAACTGAACCTACTACCCAGTAAGACAACTTATCATTCGAATAACTACGTCGAAGTAGTTTTAGTCGACTAATAGCCAGCCTCTTCTGGCCAGTCGAGTTCACGATGGAGAGGGGCTGTGGGAGGTTCCCTTTGAAATCTGCTGGACGACGAATCCGTCGAAAGTAGAGCGCCAGGGGAACGTTTCACAAAGGGGCGAAGTGTGTTCTGTGCGTGTTCGACGACGCCAAAGTGAATGTCAAGGAAATGGACGGCGACCGTGCAGAAAACGCAAAATAAAAGATGCAAGTCGCGGGAGCGGAGGCCTGGGGATAAAGGAGAGAGCGCTGAGCACCCTAATATAGGGGGTGGCGGGGCAAAGAGCGGGCGGGGGAGAAAAAAAAAAATGCTAATACCCGCTCTACCGCGGCCGGGGGGAGAGGTATTCAAAGGACTTTTATGGATTTCCCGTCGTCGGTTTTCCTTTCCTGCCTCATTTCCCAGTTAAGTGTGCAATGGTCGAAGTACTTGCAACGATTTTACTCTAAACCAATCGAAGAGACGGCGTCGCTCTTGGAGGATTGTCCAGTCGTTTCTTTTTCTCAATACAAGTGAATCTCACTGATAGCGAACCTAACCTCTCCAATACTTTGATCACTCCGAAGTCACAAGTTAATTTAAAGAATAGCAAAGGAATAGCAACACTTCTTAAAAAATAGAAAAAAAACCATTAGTTTCCAAGTAATAAATAATTCCCCTGCAGAAGATTCACTTTTCCAGTTACCGTAACCTCTTGTAACCACTACGACCTGCGGGTCATTCATGACCCAGTTGTTTTCACTTCCCTTTCGCCAACAAATTTATAAATGGTGAGACACAGCGCAATCTATATCCCTCTTCCATAAACATCACTCATGTATGAAAGAAGCTACTTCCCTTTAATTCGCGCAAAAAGGTCACATGCAAAGATTGTGAAAACATCTTTGCTAATTCCAATTGTACCTTTAATTCACGAAAAACATTAGAAATGTTCTCACGCAAATATTGTGAAATCAACTTTGCTAATTCCAATTGTATTCTCGTTCTCCGTTCGAACACTGATTCCGCTGCCACTTTTTATACTTAACATTTCTTTATTGGCCACAAATCAATTCAGTGCTCAGATTTTCAGCTTCGGTATTAAGGAATTAGCGGGCGAGAGGCCTGTAGTTGACACAAAAACTTTTATAAGAGGGAAAATCGTTTTACAATGGAAAATAATAAAAACCTGATAGAGAATAATTTAAACGAATCAAAGTCGGTAATAGATAATAGATTAATGGCACATTCGGAAACCTGCACTAGTGCGCACTGAATGCGAACTTTTTCGCTTCCAATTGGCGAAAATTCGCACCCATTCGAAACATTCTGTTTTAACTCGACTTCATAGTTTTTTCTTATACAACGCCCGCTAATTCCTTAAAACCGAAGGTGAAAATCTGAGCACTGAATTGATTTGTGGCCAATAAAGGAATGCCACGTGTAAAATTGACAGAGGAATCAGTGTTCGAACGGAGAACGAGATTACAATTGGAATTAACAAAGTTGATTTCACAATCTTTGCGTGAGAACTTTTTTCGTGAATTAAAGGGAATTAGCTTCTTTCATACATGAGTCATGTTTATGAAGGGGGGGGGGGGGATTTCATTACTTTGTTCATAATTTGTTATAAATTACTAAGTGCCGTATTTTATAACGGTCTTCATCCTCAAAACAGTTCATATTCATGCATGATACGTGATGCCCCTGTTGGAACTGCCAGTTAGAACCGCATTAAGGGGACTAGGCAGTCGAAACATTGATTTTTTTTATTGCATTTTCCAAAAGTACTATCCTTTCTGAATAAAATGCCGCTTGGTTTATAGTAAAATTCGCAAAATTATAGATTTGACAGCTAAAAACGTCAAGCGGCAACCTATAGCGTCGCCTTAACCCAGAAATTTTAAACGCGTTTTTCTCGAATATTTTCTTCTCTTCGTTGAATTTTTTCTTCTCCATTGTGAACGAATGGAGGTTCAGATCGACTTGAAAAAATTACAGGATGTGTAAAACATGTGCCATTTCCGACCAAACCTCTGATATGGTCCATAAAAATTCGACATTATCATAAAAAAATTAAAAAGTCGCCGATTTCACAATCTTTGCATGTAAACGTTTTTAATTTTTTTTCGATTCTAAATACACGAAGTAAAAGTTAAATTGGAAAGATAATTTAATTCTTTATTCGTTTTACATGAAATCCCCGCTTGTTTCGCAAATTTCATTATTTTCCACAACGTTTTTCATCCGTTTAGCTCCTTGCATTCTGTGCTCCTGATCCCGAAGCAAAAAGTAACAAGCATTCACAGTCAAAGTTGGTGGCCCAATAGTTGAACGATCTCCTCTTCTTTCTGTGTTTCTGTTAACTGAAGCGTGTTTCCTGATCCGAACAATCTCGGCGTTTTAGTTTACAGTGGAGAATACCGCCCTATGTCTCGCGGCGCACATCGCTGCCGCGAGAGGAGTTACCAGTATCGCGGCCACCTAGCGGTGTTCGAACCAAATCAATTATTTCGAAGTTTGAGTTTCGTAAAACCGGAAGGAATCGCATTAATTTTTTATCCGCCAATCCATTGAAAATCGGGTAAAGTTTTTTTCTTCGAACCCCATATGCATCCCGTGAATTATGTTCTCTGCCAATCCGGATCGCAACAGACTCAAAAGAGCTTGTGGCATTTCCAGATTGAATCCGTAATTTCAGATACGAACCTTCCGGGTTTATACAAATGGCATTTCCTGATGGAAACTGATAAATTTTGGACCTGAAAAATCCTGTTTCATCCATCGATCTGGATATCCGCATTGAATCGGATTCATTTTTGAACTACCAAAAATCACGGCTTGTAATAAAAATTATAAATTACTTATATAGTGCCGTATTTCATAATGGTCTTCATCCTGAGAACGGTTTATATTCTTGTATTCTTTTTTATACAACGTCAAAAATGAAAAGAAATCATACGTTTTAAACGATTATTTTAGCTTCGATCCTCTGTTTGCTTGTTGTATGTTTGCTTCATATCTGAAAACTCGAATTTAACCCAAAACTTGGCAGGTTATGATTGAGTGACAGCCAAGTGAAAAAAGTATCATTTTGATAACTATTCATCCAGAATAATTCTTTTATCTTTTAGACAAACAGCTTGATACATTAAGTCAAATGACAAATGGGTTCGAAGAAA
Source organism: Andrena dorsata (assembly GCA_929108735.1). Classification (NCBI taxonomy): domain Eukaryota; kingdom Metazoa; phylum Arthropoda; class Insecta; order Hymenoptera; family Andrenidae; genus Andrena; species Andrena dorsata. The sequence goes on along the minus strand of OV815488.1, from coordinate 73,775,989 downwards.
AATAATTATTCGCTTAATCATGTTAAAACACCGGGACTATGTCATAAAATAAGATAATAAGGCCAAAACAGCTGCGGGGACCTGTCAATTTCGCTATCATTCGTGTATAGAGTTAGAGACATGGTCGCTCAGTGTGCCTATAGGTAGAGGGGAAGGGGAATTAGCTTTCAGACGCGACCGCGTCTGTTGATTCCTAAGGAAGTTTTCAACTGCTATTCCCAGTGTTCCAGAATATTTCCAAACGCAATCGACCATAACCTCAATTCCAAAGCGCATCTCACAGTGGCAGTGATTTTTCCCCAGCATTCAGTCAATAACTAGCACATCTCGATGGAACGAAGCTGTTGTCTCAGCTGCTACAATACCATCATTTCTGCAGCCCAGAAAGGGTCCCTGTTAGGGGGCGATTGTTGCGCAAAGTGGGCCAAACGATAACGCCAACTGTCGCACACGCAGCCATCCATTAATTATTCAGCGCGTAAAAAGGAACAGTCTACTGTGACAGAAACTGTATAAAAAAAAAGAAGAATATAACCCCATATCAAACGGGTGTCCAGGAAACTCGACAGATTCCTTTGCAAGAGTAACTAGAATTATAGGTTGTGTACCACTTCGCGCACAAAATTACTCGTCTCCTATATTTCTCTCGGAACAACGTCCTACATCCAAGTGTTTCTTTTTAATAAATTATGGATGACGTTATTCCGAGAAAAATGAAGGAAACCAGGAGATTGGTGCGTGAGAAGCAACGCAGGGTGGTCATCTGCAAGCTTCCATGTGTCAGAACAGTCGCAGGCTCATGCGTATTTCGTCCTTCAGGAGCAACTACTGTCCCCCTGCTCTCAAGGACGACTAGGGTGGTGCACGTGGCAACGCAAAGGGGACCGTCGAGTGCACCCTTCACCAAGAAATTCGGCCACGGTGCCCCCCCGCGGTGGCGCCCTCCATCAGCCCGCATCTATCCATGGGGGCACAAGTGTTAGGGCCATACGTGCCCGGTAAATTGACTTCGCTTTTTCCACGCGAAGTATGGACGAGTTGCAGCTAACTCGATTTCGAGAGTTAACGAGCCCCCACTGTGCTGTTTAATGAATCACGCTTGAAACGGCGACTTTGTGAACTACGTTTGATGGAGGAACGGGGAGGATTAAGTTTCAAACTGCCGTCGAAGGTAGCCACCTCTGTTCCGGGGCTTTTTAGTTGTACTCTGCTGTAATTATAGTTTGTTCCACATCGTTTTTTCACTGGGTTAATTCTCGGTCTGTGAAAGATTGTCTTCCTCAGAACTGCTCCCTCTGGTTTCCAGTTCTATTCTGGTAAAGGTACACTTATTCTTCTCCCATCTTTCTTATTAAGCATCGTACATCGTATTTCGTGGGATTACTACGCGATAAAGTGATATGGTGCAGACATTCGTCCTGGTTATTGCACTCTGATTGCTCTCGAGGAGGATCGTAATCCCCTGAATTGCAGCTGCCGTAAATCTTTGAGCTCTGACTCTTAGAACCGTAAAGCATCTGCCCTGGTTCGAAGGACGAACTCTTAAAATCTCTCGGAGTCGAACTTTAAAAATATCACACATAATTATTGATACGCCGAAATCTTTCAGACAATAAGCCTGATGAATAAAAACTAAGCAATTCCTTACAAGCAATTCCTTATTAGCAAAATCAATTGCTTCAAAAGCAATTACTTAAACAAAAAAGGAATTTCTTATTTTCATACGAATAAAAATCATAAGCAATTGCTGGCTTTGCTAAACCGTATAAGTGAATGGTAGCTGAATTTAAGCAATTCCTAGTAAAATATTAAGAAAAAGCAATTGCTTACACTTTATTCGTTAGGCTTAATTGTGTAACCTATACCTCAAAGTTGTTCCTTGATTATAGAAGCTTGGAATTAATCGAACGAACCTTTAAAACTTAATCATGCTCTCTTATCTTCAACACTTTCTACTTTCAATTACCAAATACATCCCCTGAGAGATCGAGAGTCCTAAACAACCTACCACGAATGAACTGGACGCGTAATACCCATAAAGAAACCTCACGCAGCGCGCAGATTCAATGGAACGATGGCCACGAGTGGCAATGGCCGTTGCCACTGAATTTTACTCGTTGATTGATACGAATTTCATTCGCTGAATTGCATTAGAAGGGGGAGACACGTCCAATCGACCACACTTTTCTCTCGACGCCTTGCAACAGGCTCAAGTGCAACCGTTTACAACTTGCCCACACCATATTCCTCTTGACAGGGTCAAACGAGCCTGAATTACGACTTTTAGATTGCCAGCACGATGCATTCTGAGACGATCCTTAAACGATGGACACCCGATATAATGAATTTACTGCCCCACGGCACTGGTTATTCTGGACGAAAGGCATTCGGTGCTTAATGCTGAGGATTAATGTCTCTTTTTCTGTGTATGAGCAGAAGTGAGATTAGTAGATGTATCAAGGCTACTTAAACTCTTAATAAGAGTAATAGATCCGTCAGTGGTAAAAGTGGAGTCACTGTGCACATAGTAGCAACGAAATGCAGAGGACTCTTAACCTACCAAAATCCCTAGATCTGTTAACATCACAGAAGTCACCATAGGTAATCAAACTAGAAGCTCTTAAATCTACTAAACCCACTGCAAATCCTCCCAGTGAAATATCAAACACCTCAACTACTCCAAGTACCTTCACCAACCCCAGATCCAGCAGCTCGAGCAGCTCAAGCACTGTTTCTATCTCCAATCTCTAAAAAACGAATAAGAATACTTCATTAACATTAATACGAAAGTCATCTCGGCTTCCCAACCAGTCACCGAACCTACCCTCCATCCCAGATCGCAGGTGCCATCTTCTCCGCACTTCCAAACGGGACACGCGCGCCATCTAGACATCCAACCGGTTGCCTGCACCAAGGGGCAAAAATCGCCAGTCACCCGGCGCAGTTGCTGCATGTCCGATAATTAACATCGTTTGCTGTCGTTCGACGAGCGAATAGACAGTCGCCGAGGGCCCTCTACAATAGCTAATTAACGACACACGTGGCCAATCTCTGCCCTCCACCCACGTCACCGCGCGAAAACTCCAAGTCACCTAGCCCAGCAGCGACGATAAATTCTGAATGGGACAACAACGTCCCCGGGATCTTTCCGCGCTGGCAACAGAGCAAACCGGGGATCCTCGTTTATCAGGCTCAGCTCGTTAAATCCTCGTTCGTCAGATACCGTCGCGCCATTTTCTTTCTCGCGGCGAGTTTCCGCTACTTCCGTCGTCGACTCTAGGAACCTCTCTATTAAGATCCCAGTATCGCTCTGTTCGCTAAACGTGCCTCGTTAGAGTCTTAGCCCTGCGAGGTGACATCAGATACGCCCCATGCAACGTTTTCCTCTGCATTCGGCCCCTCGTGACTGGGAACGTGCTTTTAGGGGGTCTTCGGGATCTAGTTTGATTGGGTTTAGAGGTGGTGCTAGACGACGTACCCTTAGAAGGGTTGTGGGTAGCCTGTCGTTGGAGCCAGATTTTGGAAATAAATATTCCACGGACATTTCGGAATATGGGACGTTTCGTGGTAGAGTGACAGGAATTTGGAAGTGATATTGGATAGTGTGAGACGGGATGGGACGAGGAGAGCGTGGCTGTTCGATCTTGAAAATTTTATTCACTCCGGGAGATTACGAGGCTTGCGTAGTCCTTTTCAGGATACGTTCCTGAGAGGAGAGCCCCGGCGCAGGGGTATCGAAGTGAGCTCTGGAATACAATGGTTGACACTATGAACCTCCGACGGTTTATTTTATTGCGGCCACGGCTCGTTCGCCGATGTTCCTCCGCTCTTATTGCCTATCCACAGGCGGCGATATTGTCTGCGGTTCTTCGAGTTTCGCGCTTCGACCCTCGCGGCCCTTCACGAAATAACTCGAGGGGACACGGAACTGGCCCCAGAATGATCCGGAATTAGTTATCCTATATTCTTCGCAGCGCAATTTTGCTCCACGAATTTCACAACCCTTAGAAACCGGAACGCATCGAAAAAATATCCAGCCGAGATACCACGTGCAAAGGTAATTTAACTTCCTGAAACATCACTGAAGGCAAGCAAATATTTTCAGATTCCCTGGCTGCACCATATTTTCAATCCTAATTGCCGAATACCACCCCGAGTAACCCTCAGAAGCGAGGGGACCAAAATAAGTTGTGAATAAGGTGAAACGTGTGGGGTTGGCGGCCGCAGAAGTCCTTCCTCCGTTCAAACAAAGTCTACGGAGGAGGGAGAAGGGTTTTAATGGGTCGCAATAAAGGAAGCCGGCCTCGAAGAGCCGCGCGTGTTAATAAAATTCGAACGGGCGCGCTCGGGGAACGTTTGGTGGGGGGGGGCCATTTCACCGCGAGAAACACGTCGAACCGCACGGCACAACACTTGGGCCGAACTTGCGTGGCGGGTCGCAGCGTTCTAGCCGCGCAACAAAGGCGCTCGTAACGCCGCGAAAAGGCCATTAAGGCGTCGTTTCTATTCCATCCGACGGGTCAATGCAACGATGAGGCAGCGGGCTGGATAAAAGGAGGGCTGTACAGTAAAAACTAATATCCCGACCTTAACGCTTACAGCTATCGCTCTGTTTTGCCGGATGAAAGGAAGGTAATTGCGTCAAGCAAATTGGGGGCCCTGGTAACTGGCTTCTGTGCTTGGGCTTTTTACGATAAAATGCTGTTTTTCCTTTCTGAGCTCGTGGCCTGTGTTGGTAGTGAGTATGAATTGAGGTAGTAGTGCGAGCTGGTGTTTTATTGGGAAGTTGGAGAATTGTTTTTGGGGGAGATTCATTATTCTGAGTAATTTTCTGAGTATTTAAATGGTAGTGAGCATCGGTAGAATAAAGATTCAATGCATCACAGGTAGTTTACAGTAGAGCTATTGTTTTTGCCCGGGTATTCGGGTACCCGGGTACTCGAGTACCCGGGCGGGCGGGTAGTAAGAGTTCTAGTTTACAGTGTTCTTTGGAAACTTTAGTTACAAATACACAAACTTCCATCACTACTGCTGAAATGCAGTGTATTTGAAATACATACTAGTTTGTTTAAGATGAATAAAAAATTGCAGTAGAGGATGGGAAGAAATATAACTGCATAATATCATAGGGAAACTAATAAACTTTTATATTTCAAACACTCAGTAATAATAAAAAACGAAGAATATATGAAACTCAGTTTAATTGCAAAATTACAGAAAGTCACGATTTTGTTAAAGTGCAGGTAACTTAAAAAAAACTTTACTTCATAAAATTATAAAAAACAAGTAGATAATGAAATTATTTTCTCTTATGATCTAATTAGGCCGAAAAATCACAGCATGGGAACAATCATCTTGGGTAAATATTAATTCTAAGTTTTATCATTTACTTGCAGTAGACACAAGTCTTACTTTCAGAGTCATAACAAGAACATTCACAGTGTATACACATTTCACACATGAAACACTGCAGCCACTCTTCTCATCTTCTGTCTTCGATGTAATTCACATTGCAGAGGAGGCACACAAAAATTTCTATTATTTTCGGTATTCCCAATTAGCAACATGGCATTGAAACTGGTATTCTCGAAATAATCGCAAAATTGCCACGAAACCATAAAATAAATATGCAAATGAATAGATTAAATGTTTAACTCTAAAGTTTTGACATATTTTAATCATAATTGGTACGCTTGAATACTCGCTGAAAAAGTATTGCAAATTGATGTTTTCTTACTTTGCAACTCCGCACCGTCCACGAGTGTCATTAGTCAATAGGTCCTTTGCCCCTATTATTTGCGGTGTTACAAATTAAATAACGTTAATAGTTTTTCAAATACTTCGGTATTCCAAATAACCAACAGTATTTTAAATACGCTGCACTTCCTCTACTGTTATTGTGACTAATTTTTAGAACAGCGTTTCCCAATTAAATTTCGCCACGGAACCCTTCCAAACTTATCAGTTTTTTTTTATATAGCGTGCTGACGACGTCGCGCCGTTTCAAATTTTGCAGTTAGATGTACATTTCTCTCTATTAATATCTCAATTTTATTATAAAATCGCCCCAATTCGCAAACGCTGTTCTGGAGATACAGTGTACCTACTCTTCACTTTTCTACAGCGTAGGATCCCATGCACCGCATAAGGGTACCTAAGATCGGTGTTGCATAAAACAGAAAGTATACGTTTACAGAAGAGCCCGCAGTAGGTACATCGCACACAACAAAGTCTCTCACGATGCATACACGTGTCGAACAGGTTACACGCCATACGTCGTACCTGTCGATGAACCAGTGCGGCTCGAGAGGCTCGGCACCGCCCGCTCCCCCGCGCCCTCCCGTCCTCCAGCGCTGTGTGCCCCGCGAAGGGAGCAAGGGGGCAAAAACTAATATTGCCTTTAACGTGGCCATTGTTTTCTCCCTACGTACACGGCCGGAAGAAACTGGCCACACGCTTGGTACATGCAGATCCTAGATAGAAAGTCGGCGGAACAAATGCAGGCCCCCCCTCTATTCCTTCGTTTTTTCGCTTCCTCCGCGAAGGGGGGCCTTTACACGGCGACTCGTGCTCCCTCGCAAGTTTTTGATAAGCACACCGAGATGCAGGCGACGTAAATGGCGGAGCAGGCCACGACGGCCACCTGGAAGCCCAACGGGGGGCTTTTGTTCCGCGACTCAGGCCGTGGAACTTTCCACTTTGTTATTAATTTCCGCGAGCCAACTGGCTGGTGCCTTCCCCCGTGCCCGTTCTCTTCGACCTGGTATTATTTGCGCACGGCTCTCTTAGAAGCTCGCCTTGTTTGGGCGATAGTGCGCGGTTTCGGCGTGGGCGGCGCTAGTTGGCTTTGTAGCTAATGTTTTTTACCAATTTAGAGGTTAGCTGGGTACTCAATAGGTACGTAATTGAACTGTGGGTTCTTGAGGTTGAAGTTTATTATAATTATTTTGTCCTGTTGGGTTTGAAGGGGAAGTTGGTTGAATTAGATTAGAATCCTCGTTTTTCTTTAGTGCAGTTTTTGCTATAATTCCATTTGCATGGTGTATTGAATTTCTAATAGCAGCAGAACTTATTTTCCTCTTAACCTTAAATCCACAACAAGTTAGCCACCGGTCTTAGGTAACAGATAACATTAATCAACGGGCTCACAGTGTCTTCGAAGCGACCGCCTCTCGCAGATTGATTCTTCACATCTACCCATCTACTCTCAAAATAACCATAAAGAAATCCGCGCGGAGGAAGCAAAACAATGACTTCCCAAGGCTTCCATAAAAACTTAATTCCTCCAGATAACCATCGATATCACGTCTTTCCCTCGGAGCTATTTATAAAACCCCATAAAAACAGAAGCAAGAAGCGCGTGATCGTCCACTTTCCGATTACTTCCGAACAGAAGACGAAAAAGGAGGAGCGAAGAGGCAAACAGAAGATTAAGAAGCCTTTCAGCAGACTGTGAAGTTTAATTTACAACCTCCGATCGCTGCGCTGTATATACTCGCCCTATTTCCAATTTCCCCAACCGTGAAAGCGGGATCGATCTGGAGTTTTTTGGCCCCCTCTCCCCGCTGCTGGTTATTAAACGCTGGTGGAGATATTAATTCCGCTGGCGGGGCAACGCCGACTATTCGTTTAATACATTTGCCCGCGATTCTCCCGAGATATTCGCCACTGCGGTGTCTAGCTGGCGAGAAACCGCGCTCCCCCCCCCCCCCCTTCCTTTCCGCTCGAGGAATAATCTGCGCCGCCAGCACGGTCATCAAAGATGCTTTCAAAGGAAGTGCTCTTATGAATGTCTGTGCAACTGCGTCGTCGCGCCGGGCCAGGGCTTTCATGCGTCCTCGTCGACGTCTCCTTCATTTCTGTAATGCCGAGCACGGAGCCACGATTGATTCCCTTTCTTCGAACTCGTCCACGCATCCTTCGGGCCCTGCACACCGGGATCATTCACCCACTGCCATTTTGCGGATCTGCATTTGGTTTGCGGTGGATGCGAGTTTGGTTTGGTCTCGAGCGAAGCTGGATTGCGTTTAATGCGGGATATGTGCGTTGGATTTGATGGAAATAGTATGCTAACGCGAGTTTGAGACGTGGTTAGGTCTGTTTAGTTGCGCTGTATTTTATAGTCTCAAGGCAGACACTCTTAATCTTATCCTGAGTGCAAGGACCTCGGGATGATCGAAGTAACGAAATGGCAGCCTGTCAAGCGCACCCCTGCAATAAAGATTGGAATCGAAAGGAGAAAATAGACGCCCTGGGAAGCTGTAGAGTCCGCTGCACTATTACAAAATTGCATCCCGCCCGGAAGGTACCTCGACGCATAAGAAATTCAAATCGCACGTCCCAGCTCTTCCCAATAAGAGAAATTGAAAGCCCCTGCACGCGGTACGCCACAAAACACCGAGCCAGCCCCTTTCCACCCCCAGGAAAAACGTGTCCCCGCGTCACAAACACCGTTCCCATCCGGACAAACGACGCCAGCCGCCTTTAATCTCGCGATAACTCGACGTTTCTGGGGGAAGCGATCATCCCGCGATGACTGCGTCATCGCTGCAACGATAATCGAACGTGGTGGCTGAACCGCGAGGGGTTGGAAAGCCGAGGGAAAAACTGGAGCAGAAGATCATAGAAAATACAATCCTTCCAATAGCGTTGTAGAACCACTGGTGCCTATTTTCCTTTAACAAAAATCGGGGACATCATTTCCTTCTTTCCAGTCAGCTGCGCTCGCCCCTCTTCTCCGAGTGCGCTTCTGCTTGGATTACTCTTCAAACATTGATAGAAATTGATCGAATATCAACAGAGACAGGCATAGAACCTCCGCGTTCTGGTAAGAGGGCTGTACTAGGAAGGGTTGAAGACATTGGTCTCTATATACTAGGTAGAATATGTGGCTTCGGAGTGTGGGAAGGCTCTGTGACGATTTGAAGCACGCCATCTTTAAGAATAAACCACATTCGCCACCTGGTGGGCCGATTGGTACTAAGATTCTCCGATTCACATGTATTTTTATTCGCACCTTTACTTGCTAGCAGCAATATCGGTCAGAGCGGAGCTTACTTTGTACGACGAAATAGTAAACGTGGTAATTCTGACTTATAGTTTTGTATAAAAAATATTGCTCTACGAAGTACAGTGGTTGGACAAAATAATGAGAACACTTTGTACATTAAGAATTTTTTTTATTAATATCACGAAGGACTACCATTGGCATGCTTAAAAGGGACCTACCTTGGACCCATGAGTATCATACGTTTATTTAATAATTTTATTCTTTTAAATAATGAATTGAATAGAAAATCTGATTAATGGCATTTATTATACGTCTCCTGCAGATTAAAAAAACTGGTTACTATTGATATTTGGTAGTCTGATACATTATTGGAGTATTTTATTACATTTAAGTTTGTGTTCTACTTATAAAGTGAATTTGACAATACCCAAAAAGGCGGATACTCAATACTCGTCTCTCTTCAGATGATCTAAAATGGCGGGTGCGCCATGTTTGGGAATTTATGTGTAAGAGCATGCAACCAAAGAAAAAAATTAACCTACCCTAACATAACCTCTGTATATGAAGAATGCGTTAATTCTCAAAGATGGCGCGGTCAAATCATCACAGTATTTTTACGCCCACGCGGTATATCCAGTATATGCGTCTTACTAATATAATAATTGCGAAAGTGTGTTTGGATGTTTGTTACTCAATCACGTCGCAACTACGCAACGGATCTTTCTGAAATTTTGTATATACGTAGTCTAGGACCAGACGTAACATATAGAATGGTTTTTATCCCGACTTTTTTTACCATCAAATCTAGACATCGCCCTTAGTTTACCCTCTTGACACTCCGCTAATCTATTTGAAGCTAGTATATAATAAATCAATGGTCGAAGCAGGATGGTCGAATTTGCCGAAAAATGCATCTTCGTCGATAGCGAGGGACAGTCGAGAGGTGTGCCCGAACCAAACAAATGGCGGTGCTGCATCCTTCCGCGCTGCTAACCCTTGAGCGCCGCGTGAACGTCGAAACTTATCGGTTTCCAATGTCGTCGTCCGTCACCGATTGGAAAACTTTCCTCGTAATCCGTCAGATAAATCACGCGTTCCGTCGCGCGCCCTCTATCTGCCCGGATCTGTCCCGCTCTGTTCGAGCGCTTGCAAATCTTCCGTCTCGCCGGATACTTCTGCTCCTGCAGGTGTTCTTCGTCCCTGTCCCGTTGCTCGCCACGCTCTCGGAACCCCTTTGTTTCCCTGAACCACCCTCTCCGGCCCCGGCAACCACCCCCAGTCTGGCACGGATGGTGGGACACTATCTGGGCACTCGGATCGTTCGGAATCGTCTGCGATCGTCGTCTCACGCATCGACGGATCGAGAACCGTGAGCAACTTTCGCCCAAGAAGTCGGAATTTACATCTGTTTTCCACGACACCAGACAGACAGCGGGTGGGGGGGCAGCTACTTGGTCGCGAGACGCGGGAGCCACCCCTCGTGGCGTGAAACGATCAAATTGGCGAAATCCTGCGCCATTGCACGACGATCCTTGCGGGGATGGTGCCGGCAGTGCGCTTCCGTCTGGGGAAGTATGGGGAGGATTGATTTCTTTTGTTGAGTTAACGACGCGTTTATGAACGAACTTGTTTAGTTTTATTGTCCTGAGAGGAATATTTGCATTGCAGTGTAAGTGGAGTTGCAGTTAGGGTGGATTTGTTGTTGGATGGCTTTAAGGGATGGGATGGTGAAAGTTGAAGAACCCTCGTAGATAACTGAGTGCCAAAAATCAAATTTTTTCGGGAGAGAGAAACAATTTCACTGGCTTTAAATTATTTACGAAATTTGATTTGTTTTGATTGCTAAATATGCTTAAGTATACAGTAGCCAAAATGCATCACAAAGTTCTCCATTCTTTTGATTAATATAGTCGAAATTCGTGAAAAAAGAAATTGCATTTGTAGAAAACATGCATTTTAATTTGCAAACAGTCTTACACTGCTTTCTACAGAAGTGGCGATGAATGGACCAGCGGTACCATCTTTTAGCACTATTAGTAACTGATTTACAAAGGGAAATTACATTAAAATTCTATAATATAGTACTAATACCATTTTTTTTACTTTTGGCACTTACAGTGCTTCCTAGAAGGACTCTTCATTTAGGTAGTAAAATAGTGTAATAAATTAAGTGATAGGTAATTGAGGGAGATATTAAAATATTGCAATAGTAAGCTTCCAAAATACTGAAGTAGGTATTAAAGTATCAAAGTTGCTACTCAGTAACCTTGCAAAATAGAAAGAAAGAATTATAACACCAAAATCTCAATTTGCAGCACCTAAATTCACAAGCAGCAAACTATCTACCACAATACTAAAGCAAAAAGGAATTAGTTCGTATCAGTCAAAGGGGTAGCAGCCCCAACCTGCCTTCATTGAGACCTCAGGCCCTATTACTTAAAACAACCAACCCTCACCCCTTCCTCACCCCCATGGTGGCTTCTAATATCGCTAATAGAAAGCTCCATGTCCCCCCATCAATTAATCGGAAGCTCCATTATTTCATCGGAGAATTTCGGCGATAAATATCGCCGCGTCGCGTAAACGACGGCTAAGCACGCGATACGACTTTCGAGACGCGCCAGGCACGTGACTGTTCACGGTAACTTTAAACGAGTCTCTTTGGTCCTCCCACAAGTTTCCACGGAGTCTCGTGCCCGTTACATGTGCGGGTGGGGGTCGACGGCTTGGTATTTCCAGTCGTAATTGTGCGCGCGCCGTCAAAGTTACATATTAAAACTGTTGACGCGTTCACTGCAACGTTATTTGTAAACGCGTGTTGCCAAAAACAGGAACGTTATTTGTAAACGCGTGTTGCGAAAAACAGGAACGTTTGGTTTTTGTGAGGATAGTGATTGTGTTGCAAATATAAATGAACAATGGTTTAGAAGGTATGTACTTATTTAATTGGGACTCTGTATAAATTAAAAACTCTCCCTCCATCGTCCTTTCATATTTACATAATGTTTAAACTGTGAGATAGAGTACAATACTGCCGTCCTTATTTAAAATGGTAAAATGAAGTTTTACCACTTTCTTTGTGCCGTCGTTGCAAAAAAATAAAAAATCAGACTTTTTCTAGATATCTGCGAAGCACTTAAGATTTGATCATTTTTCTTACAAGGTATCGTCAAATATTTCAACTTCACTTGAAAAATTGGAAAACGCTAGATAGAACATTTTAATTAACGAGGGCAGAATAGCAGTCTCAGTTTCGAAAAAGAATTTTCGTCTGTTTTTCCACAAACTTTATAGCATTAACGTATTCGCGTTTATTAGCAATAATTACGCGAAAGGCGAAACACCCTCATTTTTCCCAACACGTTTCCGCACTCACGCGGCCTCTTAACCCCCTGCAAGCCCGTGCAACCTGCTCCTAAAAATTTACGAGCTTACCTTCGTCTTCCCAGCCTGATTTCACGCATAAAATTGTAACTTTACGAGCCTCGAATATGCAATGCAGATACCCCGTCAAACTCGATTTTTCCAGGTCCATTTCCCTCCATGAATAATTCTATTAATCAAAAAACAGGGCCCTCAAAGACGTCCACTTATTTTCCGAATAGGAAGAAGCAATTAATTTGCAAAAGGAAGAGAAATTCTGAGATCCGTTTAAAAATAAGAATCGAAACGTCTCACTTTCTTGGCCAGCGGGTAAGAGAAGAAAATAATAACTTCTACGCGGAGCGGTGGGCAATTTTCGTTTTTATTTTCACTTTTATGCCAATATCTCCTCGGTTGCAGGGGGAATCCTGCGAATGGTCGTCGTAAAATTCAAAATTTCGCGCGTCAGGTGGGGAGCAGAAAGAACGAGGGAAAGAAAGGTAACCGGACACTTTTCCTCGTTACCTTTTCCCCAAAGTTTCCCAACAGTCCCGTGAAACTTCCACCTCGGAACCCTCCCCCATAGACGTAATAATATTTCATTCGAGATATCGAGCTCCTTCTCGGTGTTCTCCTCGGGCTCACGTGCAACCAGCGGGAGAGTGAAAAATCACTGGCGATAATAAATTCTATGAGAAGCCCGAGGATCGTTTCCGGTTGCGATAGGGGCGAGACCGCGGATCTGGGGGATGAGGAGCGCCGGGGTTGTAAGTGAATACTAATATAACAGGCGATTTAATTTTCAATCGTGTCATTTAGAGAAACCTCGAAGTCGTTCTCAAATAAATTATTACCGAAATTGTCAAGTTAGAAATTTTCGTGAGCAAAAATGTCCCACACTGAAGCATCGCGAGACTCCAAACTTTCAAACCAAATTGCCCGAACTTTTTAGAAACTGCTCAAAATTTCCGGCAGGATTTTAAATAGACACCACTTGCGGTCTCCCATTCGTTCTCGTTTCACTCCGCGCCTTTAAATCACGGGTCCCCGAAAAAAAAGGAACACAGTCGTCGAAAAGGAGCAACGAGGAGAGGAACCACTCTCACCCGCGTGTTAGGAACTGGAAAAAAGGGGCGGGGAGGGGGAAGAAAAATAAGCGCTAAGCGGAAGCTCTCACGGTATCACGGAAACGGGGCGGAACCCCTGTAAGAGTAATTAAAGGACGTGAAAGAAAGATTTAATTCCCAAAAGGCCGCGACCTTCCCTCTCGCCTAACTGAGTTTTAACGAAGGGAACCCTCCCTGGGAGGGGTGGAACTCCTGCGGGGCCGTAATACGTCACATAAGGCTCATCCCTTAACAGACGTCTAATGGCTCACAAAGGAGCAAGGGGCTGATTACACAAGGAAAGGGGAGGCTTCATATACGGGGCGTGGTCTCAGTAAATGGGCGCAGACATAGTGGGTAAATAGTAAATAGCCTCCTGAGATTGTAACAAAACTGCAAGCCAAAATTTTGGTTCCTCTAACAGCAGCAGTAAAATTACAAACCGACATTTGGCTTCTTCAGGCGTTGCAACAATATTTGCAATTGCGGTTCGACGCCTCGTGAACAGGTAACACGTTGCAATACGAAATTTTGGCGTCTCTTGCGGCTGCAGCGAAATTACAAACGGTTATTTTGGCTTCTCCTGGGGGTTTGCAACAAAGCTGCAAACCGATATTCTGGCTGCTCCTGTGGCTGCAAGAAAGTTGCTAACTGGATTCGACACGTTGTGAAAGCTCGACGAAGTTGCAACCTGAAGTTGTGGTTTCTCTTGGAAAATAGGTTCGTGTAACTCGAGTTGAAATGATGTTTGAGTGTTCCCGAGTGCGACTCTCTGCGAGGCGTAATTATCGAGGGGGAAATTAGTGCGGATCGTAACTTTTCAGGTACATCGCTTTGTAATTAATTATAGTGTTCGAATTAGAGTCATCCCCGAATCTGTATTTTCGATTAACAATTGCACGGTTCAACAAAATTTGACTTTTCTTCGGACTTGTAACATTCAGTAGCCGTTTCTTATAGGTTTTCGTGCGCTGGAAACGAACCCGCAAACCGTTTGTCGCCATCACTCTCAGTTTTTGGGAAATTCGATTTTGAAGAAAACTGCAAATTTTCCACTTTGTATATCTTTTGTGTCGAAACAGTAGTAGTTATTCGGTTGTTTGTTCCGTCAAATTATGCTATGAACCCTTTCGAATATAACGGTACAAGTTATTAGTGCATTATGAACATTTAAATATGTTCAAGCAATGATCAAAGAGAAAAGTACACCCGAAATGCACCCATTTTTGCAGCTATCTTTCAATTCCTTTTCCAAAACTGAGGGTTTAGGAGAAAGTTTGACTACTCCACGCGATGCAACAGACATTTTTCCCTCGGAAAATATGAACAGAAGTAGTAAGTCACGTTTTGTTTGCAATACAGAAACGAAATAGTTTGGGAAAACGTGTGCCGTCGACACTGGTAGTCAGCGGCGGCTCAGCGTAACACAACCGCGTAACGCGCGTGACTACCACTGCCGGCGCATAACGCGACTTACCACTTCCGTTGATGTTTCCCGAAGGAAAAATGTCTGTATGGAGTAATCATATTTTCTTCTAGACCCTTAATTTTGGAAAATAATTGAAAGAAAGCAGCAAAAATGGGTGCATTTCGGGTGTTCTTTTCTTTTTGATAGTTGTTTAAACATATTTAAATGCACTAATACTCATATCGTTGTATTCGGGACAGTTCATAGAATAAACAATTTGATAATTAATATTCACAAATAATTTGACGAATAAAAAAAATTGCAGTGTTTTTTAAAATTGAATTTCTCAAAAACTGAGGCTGATGGCGACAAACGGTTTGCGGGTTCGTTTTCAGCGTACGAAAACTTATAAGAAACGGTTATTGAATGTTACAAGTCCAGATGGCTGTCGATCTGTGTTATTGTCTTTCATTCTCTCCATTCTACTTCGAAGGCGTAGCAATATTTAAAAAACTAATGAAGAATATCCTCCGAGTTTAGACAACGGTATGAAGCTTGAGAAAGTGTGAAAAATTAGAAGAGTTCAACAATTTACTCAGAGTATTTCAGAAAAGTAAGTCACAACTTTTTTCCCTGTTTCCCTTCCCCGAGTCTCTCCTCTGAGTTAATGTCTTTTGGTATTCATGATTCGACGCGACTGGCGCCATTTTTACTGGAACTACCGGGAAGTTTCATTGGTTTTCGCGACGCCGTAAATATTGCACGTAACACTCGACTTGCTTTACGCTTCTATGAATTTTCCACGGGACGACAATTCCGAGTTCCTCGAATTCCACGGTGCATAACTCGGGGATCTTATTCGCGCGGGGAGCTAGGCGACGCGGAAAGAACGTCGAAGATGGAAACCATTTTCACTTCTGTTGCAGAGACATCGTTTCTGCGCTTCCACGTGTTTGTTCCCTTTTGTGGTTTAATTGTGGCGTGCTAGGTAGCTTAATCATCCTTTCTACTAAACATCTCACGTATCTTTCTTAAACAAAAATTGGAACCAGAATACTTTGAAAACAATTTTCTAATACATTCGCAATCCTATACTAGTGTGCACATAGTAAAATCATTGAGGATTATCTTGCTGTTGCGCGTGGGAAGGAAATTAAGGGTAATAAAGTTCTTTATTCTTTTTTTTTTTTAATTTATAGTTCATACAATAGAAGATATATTGTATATTGATAATTTTGAAATTGTGCTTCTGTGGATTTCTATTTACAGTAATATTTTAAAGAATGAGAAATTACAGGAGGATATTGGAGTACGTTGCAACAGATGTAGTCTAGTCTCAACGACATTGTTCTAAATCGGACGCTGCTCCAGCAGGCCTAGAGTGGAAAGAACTAATGTTTATTTCATCGGGCCAGGATTGTACAAGCTGGAAAGTTTCGCGAACTCAAACAGCCTCTTGTTCGACTCGAGTGTTAAATCGATCTCCGCCGACGCACAGTGGCGTGTTTATAGGGAAAAATTGTGAATAAATTATTTTATGCCCTATTCCTACTTATTTCGACCTGCTGATTTCAAATATATTGTTATTTTTCTTGTAAACTAAAAAGTGGTAAAAATGAAGGTTTTATTTATAAAAAAAAAGCATAACTCATAAACTATTTATATGTATGAAAAGAGGTTATTCAATGGTATTTCTGAATATATTTATAAAATACAAAAACTGAATTTTAAGGGTTGGTGGTGGGGGTAACTTGAAAGGTATGAATGTTTTGAAAATTAATTTTACGCGGTTTTGTAGATATACAAAAAAGATGTAACTTGTGTTTTAACTTCTTTTCGATATCTCTCACCATTCTCGAGATATTCCACAAAAATAAAATTCTGTTTTTTTCCAGGGGTAATTTTACCCCCTAAAACCGTACGATGGCACCAACAAAAATATAGTTATGTTACGACTGAATTACTGCACAATTACTACACTATTTGCACACCATGTTTCATAATTTTCTGCATTTCCGGGTTCCCTAACTTCTCTTGTTAATCAGCTATTGAGCATTCGGTCGTTAAGGGGACATTCTACAGCCTCGACTGAAAGTTTTTATAATGAAATTAACATTTAACGTTTTCAAACTTTTGAAATACAAGATAAAATCTTTGTTCTTTGCTTAATTCATTTGTTTACATAAATATTACGGAGTGAAGTTGGCGTCTTTAAAATTGCTGACGGTTGAAATTTCGAGCGACTGGATCACTTGAAATAAAAAGATTAATATTTAATATAAATTTATATATTAAGGGGTTACGCCACCCTGAGACCGTCGAAACTAGACGAATTTTTTTTACAGATACTATGAAGTTGAAAATGATTTCTTTACTTCTTCTGTGTGGAGCATGTTTTAGTGCATATCTTGTATAAATACTATACAAAGAAATTTAAAAATGGCCAAGTTGTTTGTGGTCCCGGGAAGCTCCTCCGCGCGGGCGGTGTATCAAATATCTCCAGCACTATTTGTCCGATTTATTTCAAACTTGGTACACATATTCTTAATGGTATTATCTAAAATGTAGCATATGGGTTTAAAGAGAAAAAATTTATTGTACAAATTAGAGCAAGGTGAAATTTTTTACCTAACAAGGCGAACTTAAAACATTTATTATATACGAATGGGTTATCGCACAAAAAAAATGATATGCTACATTTTAGATAATACAATTAAGAATATGTGTACCAAGTTTTAAATGAATCGGACAAATAGTGCTGGAGATATTTGATACACCGCTCGCGCGGAGGAGCTTCGCGGGACCACAAACAACTCGGCCATTTTTAAATTTTTTTGTATAGTATTTATACAAGATATGCACTAAAACATGCTCCACACAGAAGAACTAAATAAATAATTTTCAACCTCATAGTATCAGTAAAAAAAAATTGTCTAGCTTCGTGCGTCTCAGGGTGGCGTAACCCCTTAAAATATTTCAAATGATCCAGTCGCCCGAAATTTCAACCACCAGCAATTGTAAAAACGCCATATTCACTGCGGAATATTTATGTAAACAAATGAATTAAACAAACAACAAAGATTTTCTCTTGCATTTCAAGAGCATCGACGTATAACATTATAACATTGTGTTGAATAAAACATGATATAAATTTCATTTGTGTCATAACTTGCTTTGTGCACGATATTCTTGTGGTCAGTTATTTTTGTGCCTCTTCTTATAACTTTGAGGGGTGGTTTTACTCCCTAAATATGCAAATTGAGCAAAATAAAAAGACACATATTTCTTATTTTCCGGTCCTCTAAAACATATTCAAAATCCAAAGCAATCGGAGGGAACCTCTCCTTTTAAATCATAAAAAAGGAGACGATTTGCTGCGTAGTTACTTTTACTTTACAATGGTTTTCGGCACCTAACACAAAAAGGTGCGCCTAGCAGCAGCTGATTCCTTTTCTATTCGATAGTATACACTTCTGCCTTCCTTATGAAACAACTTTCAGCGTGTCAAATGTCACATTGTGTCACATTTTTTATATACGTAAAAGTGCCGCAAATAAAATGTGCTTATCTAAATACGTTACAGAAAATGTTTAAAAAATCGGAAAACGTTGTTCTATGGATCATTTTGTTCGCCTTAAAATATACTATACTGTCAACTATCCCACAGATTTGTTGCAATTTTTGATGCGCCAAACACAGAAGAAATAGAACGCCCCCAGAAGTGCCTAAAAAATTGTGCTCAACTTTAAACATTTATAGAGCAGTCGGTAATACTTTTAAGGAAAAACCAAACTTTGACCATTATACTAGACATATTTAAGAACATTTTCACGTGTTTACATTTTCATTCTCTGTCAAATGAAATTGAATTTATTCACAAATACCTAGAAAACACGCCACTGTGCGACGTGGCCGGCCGCGTTCAGATGCAGAAACGCGCTAGTTCAGCCAGACAGCTTGCGCAATGTCGATAATGTAAATTTCGGTAAGGACAGTCAATCGATTGTAGCCGTACAATGCCTTTCTTGTTGTATCGTTTGTCTTTCGGTTGATTTCACCACGAAAGTCACAGGAAGTTCCATTTCACTGTTAACTGATTATGAAAGTTATCTATGATGATTATGAAAAATTTGAGACACTGTTAATAGAGTTATAGCTTTTCAGTGGTAATGTGATTTGGGATTTGATAAAGAGACCTCAAAATTATTCCCGTGCCACTTAAAATTTTCTTGGATACAAATTTATGTGAACTCAGCTTCGTGGGGATGTTAAATAATTTCTACTTAATCTGTGGTTATTCCAAACCCTTTGCAGACACTGAAAACTATTATGAAAGTTCCAATGAGCCATAGGAGTAAGGGACGTATGAGAAAGTGAACAGATTTTGGTGAAATATAGTTCTTCTGAATGATTCTCCCATAATTGTGATGTTTATACATCCCTCTGCCACATCAAACCTCACTCAAAACCCCTCCAAATCTTTTCAAACCTCTCCTCAACTTCTCAGGCCGGTATCAGAAACTAAAAACACATCTTTAAAGACATAAAAATCCACTAAATCTACTCGCAACGAAATTTCCCGTAGTTGCAATGCCCACGCATCCCTCTGCTTCATCAAACCTCACTCAAAACTTCTCCAAACCTATACAAACCTCTCTTTTTTCTCAGGAAGGTATCAGAAACCAAAAACATATCCTTAAACAAACAAAATTCCCCCAGAGCTACTTCCAAACAAACCTCCCCTAGTTGCACCGCTCATACATCCCTCAACCTCATCAAACCTCCCCCAAAATCCCACAGAGTCCCCCAAAAACTCCTATCAACTTCCAAGCGAGGTATCGGAACCACAATCACCAGGTGGCATCAGCAAAAATTCGACTGCGATCCCAAAGGGGGGCCCGCAATCACAGCGAATCCCGTTTAGAGAAAACGATCGACAAGAGCGCGAGGAGAAGGGTCAGGCGAGAAAAGGCGAGGCAGCTGAGAAGAACACCTGACTCGCTGCAATTTCCCATCGATCCCCGTCCGCTGAAGGATCGTTCGATCCCGCCGAGGTAAATCGCGATCGTCGATGGCCACGCCCGCCGAGCGAAATCGATCTACCACGAACGATGTAATGCCAGGTAATCACGGTGGCCATAATGACGGCGATAACGAGCCACTTCCCCTCCGAAAAGCTGCTCGTCCCCCTTGGTAATTGATCGTTGCCGGAGAAAAGGCTCGACAGCCTCGCTGCATTCCCTGAAACCACCTGGAAATTGATTAAGAGACACTTCCCTTCTCGTTCGACGAATTCCGCGCTGTCATTGGCCCATTATCGTTCAAATTTCCCGCCGAGAGCGCTTGCACCGTTGAACACCAGTTGTACCCTTTGTGCGCGATAGTTTGCAGCAATTCGGAGCGTTAGTATTAATTGGAAGCGTTCCCTGCGATGTCTGAAGGCAGGTTCGAGGCATGTGCTAATGAGATTCTGATAGAGATACTCCTCGTGATTGGGCCAGGTGGGTGTAATCGCGGGGATGCTACAGAGGAATCATTCGCAACACCTTGTTGTAACGCTGTAGGTTGTACAATAATTACGGTGGATGAAATTTCACCGAGTTTCGAGTACCGCGAGCTCAGCTTTGTTTTACCCGAGGCTATTTCAGTTGGAGGGGTGGGGGCTGGATTGTTTGCAACGATCTGCGGTATAAATTGCAGAGACGGCGGGGCGATCGAGCTACGATTTCTGATAAATTGCAGCATGCGACGTGGTAAAAATCGCCGGGGTACTTAAGGCGTTCTTTTCTCTCTGTAATAATAGGTCCCCGGATCATCTCTGATCAACGAGCTTTTCTATTTTACTCCTTTCGATCCTACAGAAATAGCACGTCGCCTCCTATGTTTTTTTCTTTAGAAAATATTCTTATTTTTCCCTCTTTACTGTCATTTGATTTTATTCGAAAATTTGAATTCTTCCTACTGCAGGAGACTTGTAATTTGAAGAGCCGGATGTTGTTTCCTTTAATCCGTTGGACAAACTTGTTCTACTTTGCAAGCTACCCACCGCAAAAATGTCCCTTTGCGATTTTAGGAAGCAAATATTCGTTTTTTGTGCTTGTCTTTTTCCAGGCGGCTGCCAGTGATCGAGGACCCTGGAAATGTTCATCTCCATTCGTGCCACTTCGAGGGAGGAAGGTACGAGCCAACGAAGGGACAAGTAAAAATTTACAACGCCGCGTGGACGTGTCCTGGTCGATCGTGAAAGAACAATCGAGTCACGCGTCGAAGGAGCCGAAGCGAAAGGGGAGAAGAAGGGACGACGATTGCCTTCTCGAGGAGTTGGACCGAGCGCCGGGCCAAGGGGTTGCTTTTCAAAAGGACGTTTGTACGTGACGCCGACGAAGGACTCGCAATATTCCCTCTGCGCCTCGCCCTTCGATCTCTATCGCCCTTGCGTCCATCTTATTTATTCCCCTCAGCAGCTCCCTCTCTAATTAACGACCAGTTTTTACGTAGATAATTCCAAAATATAACAGTGACCAGAATGCATAAAATTTACAATAACATAAATTTTATATGCAATCAAAAATACAATCAATGTACAATATTCACAAACCACAAATTGTACAAGTACACGTACCTAAAAATCAATTTCATTTGCATCCCACAACAAGTTGAATCATTTCAATAAAACTATATCCCTCTTCTCTTTCTACCTCTAAAGAGAATCCCCCACATCACCTCCATTTATCCACTTCTTCCGCACCCCTTTCACTTCCTTCCGCCCGCGAATTTCTCACCCCTATCAGCCCGTTTCTATATCTTCCCTTTTGTTTCCCTCGTAATCCTCATACTTCCGTCGCCATCGACGTGCCGGGCCCGCCGTCGATCCGCCACCATTTCTCCATCTGTCCAGCAATTTATCTCCTTTCGACCTCCGTGTCCGCCATCCTCTGGAAACCCCTTTCTACGTGTGTCGAATAGACACGTGTTCCCAGGTCCCAGCCACAAGGCTGATTGATCGGCGGAAGAGGCGCGGACGAAAGGGTGCTTAAGGATTCAATCCAGCCAGGATACATGTACACACGGCCTTAATCCCGCGGCGAAAAGAACAGTCTGGAATTGAATCTTTAACAGAGGAGGTGGGGTGTGGCGTCCACCCTTCCCCCCCCGGAGTTTAATTGTCTGCCGCGGGGGAAAGGTTAATCGAACGTTTGTGGCCGAGGAAAAGAGTTTCCCTGTTTTCCGTTATCGAGACACACTTATCTTTTGTAACGCGGAGGTGAAAGGAGGAAGTGGAGGGTGAAATGCTTATCATCCCCCTTCGATCACTCCTCTCGCACTCATTTATCCTTAACTAACCTCGGTTCCAGCGTTGCTACAATTCGGTTCTTCAAAGGAAACTCTCAGTTGTTAATATCGTCGGTGAAAAGAATCTTAATCTCTGCCCTCGATTCATCTATTCTATCTGCTCTGTTCTATCCCCAAACCGGGATCCCTCTGCTCGCCCTACGCGCCAGAGACTAAACGAGATTAATCGTTTTGTCATAGTGATTCGATTAACCGGGCCACGCTCGAGCCCGGAACACGTGTCGCCTGCAAATCACGATATTCTGTGTTTAGAAGCTCGCCGCGCGGACGACAATCATCCGGTTGCATACAGCTAGGGGCTCGGCCGGTGCGCGCGCACGTTTTCGAATCATTAATCCCGATTGTCCCACGACAAAATACGACAGCGAGTATTAACGAACGCTCCTCTGATATCGGTTTAGTTACTGGGCATTGCTGTCGCGCGGATTCCGATCTGCTCCACGAATGAACCGGATACGTCACCCATTTGGTAGCAATTCCCCGAAACCGTGGAAATAACTTGCTTGCAATATTTGCGGTGTGTTGCGATTATTATCGGTGGAAGAAAATGGGTTGCAATTCGTTCTAGCTTAATTTAGGGGGAAGTGTTTTAGTTTTATGTTCCGCGAGGAAGGGAGAAATTTGAGGCTGGAGAGATGAAGGGGAATTTAGTATATGATATTTTGTGAACCGTTTTCGGGGGTTAAATTTGAGAAAAACGGAGGAAGAAGAAATATTTACAGTATCTATTCACAGAAATTTCAAATGTACTTTTTATACTGCAAACAATTCGCTGCAATCCCATTACATTCCCACAGAAGAATATTATCTCTCTCTATTCTGCGAATTAAAAAGCATTTAACATTTACAAACTACTCCACCATTGCCACCCAAACCTAATTGAAATAAAAGTCGAGTCGCGCAAGCATCGCGACGCGACACATTCGCCCCTCCCCCTTTTATAAATTTCAATAAAAATCAATCTTTCCCGAACGTCACCAATTCGCCCACTCGCAATCTGTCGAGATTCGTCTCGCGATCGTAAATCGACCAGATAGCAGCTTAATCGAGGCACGTCGCAAAACGATGCCCAAGAAACAATATTCCCTATCGATAGAATTTCCAGCCGTGGGGAAAAAAAGGAGGAAGCAGATCGTATTGAAATATCGTCGCCCGTTGACAAGCCGGAGCACGCTCGCTGGTACGTAATCGATAAGTCAATCGGGCCGGTCAAACATAGGGAAAGGCGTTTAACGGTTTCCTATAGCCAGCTGGGATATCGAGCGTGTTGCTTTTTCGAATAGGGAAAGGTCGATCTGTCTTACCGCCCACATCGCCGATCCGGGGCACTCATATGCGATATTAGAAGTGGACTGGTGAGCTTCTATTATGCCTCGTCGGGCATTCAGAACCGGGGGAGGGAAAAACTCTGGAACGCGAGGTCTGCTGAGGCAGCAAAAGTATGGGGGGAAATTTGGAATTCCACGCGCGCCTGGTATTTGGTTGCTCGCCCGGTTTCGGGTTGTGTGTCGAGCGTAACGTCACTCGCGGTGTAATTCGGATCGCACGTTGACCATTTCAGTTATAACCGAAATTTAATGGAATAATAAACTTAATGCATAACGTGATCCAACTTGGAACTAATCAGAACTTCGGCGGAACTTCGGCCAGAACTAATTTGCACCTGACCTAGACCGAGCCTCCACTCAGCCGCCACCAGACTCCAGCCAGCGCTAAACCCAAATCCAATCTAAACCAATTTTCTCGGATGGAGCTGGGATCTAACGTTGAATTCGGTGTGGACTCGATCTAGAGATTTTATGATTTACATATTCGTACTCGTATTTTATCCTGCCACCTTAAATACAACATTTCTCTATTGGGAGACTATATTTACTTCATTTCGTTTATTCATTACTATGAGTAATGGGAAAGAAGGTTAGAATCTGTAATCAAACTACGAATAATTGGACCCAGTTTTGCAGAAAGCTACGAACCCGCGAAATATTTAAACACTGTACCGAGCCCTTAATTTTGGGATCTTTAGTTTGCCAAAAATTACCAGTCCATAGAGCAACTCTTAAAAACCAAAATTGCAGAAAATTCAACTTAATATTAATTATATTACTCACTATTAAATAGCGCGTTAAAAAACATTGTGAAACAATGACAGAAATGGCAGAGGGCGCCACTAGCGCATGTACCTTTGCTGACGGCTGATTTCAAAATTAAAATGCCAACAAATGGAGAAACTTATAAAATATTATAAACTGTTTTAAAAATTTTCAAGCTAAACTTGACTTCTAATATCTTTCCTTTCTTTTGCCAGGTTTCACGTCTTTATAATCCACAAGCTGCAAATTTATTTTTTACATCTACATAATGAATAATAGCTAATAATAATAATAATAATTATACATACATGAACTTATAATAGAGCTACAAATTAAGAAGTAAAATAAGATCATTTAAATACACCTAAAAAAAGTTACAGTCAGCTTCCCCATTTGCACCCAGGGACCATTTACAATGTTGGACATCTATATGCTCCTTGCAACGTTAAAATTCTTCCCGAATCAACAATCGGGTTGCAAATAATAAAAGAATGCCGAAACCCCAGCAAATAAAGTGATTTACACTTGCAACGCTGCTCCACCAGCCACGTTAAAATCGAGAACACCCCCAGATGCACCGGATCGCCCCTGAAGGAACATTTCCATCGAACTTCATGGCATGCGCGGGGTATAATTTTGGAAAGGAATTGCTTCCGCTTCACGACGACGCGTCTCGGGCCTTGTACACACACGTACGGCAGACTTTATTGCGCACGTCCGTGGGGCTGCCATAATTTCAGGGATTCATATAATGCTGGCCCACGTCATGCACCACACACTGTGCCCTCCCCCGTCGAGACGCGGGACGTGCGGCGTGCCCCATAAAGGGAATCTGCCCTTAGAATATATGCAGACACGCGTCCTGTGCCTTCCTCCACCCCTTCTTTCCCTATCGAGGATTCCAACCTGCAAATCCTCCATGTCCCTTCGCCTCGAATTCCCCCTTATCTCCTCCGCGCCCCACTTATGTCTTTCCTCGCACACACTGCACCCATTCTTGCCCGTAATGCTGCAGCTGTAACTTTCCTGTTTCTTTCCCTCCAAATCCCTCACATCAGCTTTCTTTAACATTCCTCAGGCGCGCGCTTTTATTCCCCTTGCCGGATGCTTGCCGAAATACGCGCGCGTAGCGCCAGCCAAGTGTCTGCATTGTGTTGGTTGCCGTGCTCATGGGAGTTGGCGAAGAAACAGCGCCTTCGCTCGGGCTTCTACGCGATGGAGCGTTCGAGGCGCAGGTGACGGGGGTAGCTGCGGAGGAATCGACTCGGGAACGCTGATAGAGCCTGAGAATAAATTCGACGGGGGAAAAGGGGGGCGGTGCAAGTGGCGGCGAAGAATCAGCCGGTCGACGGGGTTCCGTGGCCCTCGAACGACCGAAGCGCCCGTTTTCCCAGGGTACTATCAGCAGTTTCGAGGCGAGTACATCATCCCCCGCGAAACCAGAACTCCCCCGGGAGCCTTATCCCAACTTGCCTTTAGAAAGGGGCCGATCTCCGCCGACGCGCCAGCAGGGATCCACACCCCCTGGCCCTCGCGACCCACATCCAACGGCCCAGATAAGAATCGTCGGGTCGTATCCCCGGGATCGGGGGGAGGATCAATTGACGGGGAAGTCGCCGCGAGAGTCGTAAATTTTCGGCAATTTGTTGCGCCACAGAGGGCGGTTTTTGTCCGTGGGAAGGCATGGTTAATAAGGGTGGAAGACACGGGGTCGAATCGAGAGGGTCGTACTGGAAAGTTTGCCCACGTTTTTCAGCTTCTGCGGCGTTTTTTGGTGGACTGTTTTAGGAGCGACGCTTCAGCTTCAGTTTCACCTGTTAACTCTTGGGGTTGCGGGGTTGGAAAAGTTAGGGGCAGTTTCCTGCGGGACGATGTCAAGTGGACAGGCATAATTTCTGGGCGGAAATGAGATTATTTATGAAGAAGAATTGTTATTTAAAAGCTATTGCACGCGAAATCAGACAATTTTCAGGTTTTGATGTAACTTGGATATGTTGTAGTCTTTAGTGATATATAAACGTATCTCGACGGATTATTTCAAAATTTTAAAATTTGACCTTACTCTTTGAAATATAGTGTTGACCTTTTTTCAATAAATTATAAGTTTTCGACTATGAAACTGATAAAAATAAGCTTTTCAGAGCTCCCAGTGGACATATCAAAGTGCCTAATAAAAATTATTTCACAGTAAAAAAACTAATTGTTGACCATTCTTTAGCAATTCTTTTAAACAAATCCAATTTTCTTAAAATAGGTACCTGTTTAAAATTTAAAAAAAAAATGAGGATATACCCCTGTTTGACCTCTTTATGGACACGTTTTCTGTGGACACTGTACAATTGGCCAAATGAAAATTAATTGAATGTGATACTGCGTCGCCAGCACCGACTCGTCTGGCTGATTGAGTCGTGTGGTTAATAGCAGTGGCCAAGCGGCTATACCGGGTATTCCTGTGCAATGTTCTCGCAAATGATAAGTATTTGAAAAAAAGGAAAGAGCAAAACTTTTACTGTTATTTATACCCAATGTCAATTTTTGTTGTTCGCAATATTTTCCGTGAAACGAAGGTAACCTTCAGTTTTTAAAATGGAATGCTACACATTTAATTACCCGATATGAAAACCACTGTGAAGATAAATTCAACCATACGATATACTATGACCTTCAAAGCCATACAAGGTTAGGAATGAAAGAAATAGATTCAACCTAATATTTCTTAATATAATTTGGTATATTCGCTATATAATTTTTTTAAACAAAACAGCAACTTATGCGACTTGATTGCATTACTATTTCCTCTACCCCTATATACATAGCTCTCAATTTCGGAATATAGCAGACCCATTCCACTTCGAATCGATCACTTCCGGTGTGGCCGTCAGGGTTGTTAATTGCGAGCCTCGACAGCCAGTATTTTTCACCCGAATTCGAGGCCAGAAAAATGATGACTTAAACCCCCCCTAATTTCGCGCGAACTACATCATACTTCAATTTCGCCGAAATCCCCGACGCGTTCTGGAAAAAGTGATGGATCTGTCATGCAGTGGCCCGGCGAACAATCGACACGTCACAAGCCAAACTAGCCCCCGCCCGGCGATCTCAATTATTCATAAAAAAAAAAGGACACATAAGTGTCAAACAAAGCACATAAATCTTTCCCAACCCGAAATGCTAGCAAACAATTGGCGACAGGCACCGGCGAGCCGGCCCGGTGTTCGCGAAACAATCGAGTCGAATGCGAGCTCCGCGGCGCGTACGTGTCCGCACTCGCGACACCGCTGAATTTCAAAGGGCGTCCCACGTAGGCCAAGGTGCAGAGGGACACGGGCTAGAGGATACTCGTAGTTAGCTTCTAATGAGCGAACCAATCCCTTTACGTGACGCGCATCCTTCAGCAGCCACGGTGGCCCGACCTTCGTGGGCAAAAAAGTCACGACGACGCCCCCGCGGCCGGTCTCCGACATGCCGGCTCGTGTCACTGCAATTACGCGTACTTTGTTTTCGAATACAATTTGCTGTCATTCACCGTCGCTGGTTCGTTTTTGCTCGTGTTTGCTCAAGGTACGCTCCCCCCTCCCCCCCGCCCCCCTGTCGCTCCCTCTCCGTCCATCCAGCCGCGTCGACGCTCGCCTCGGTTCCCTCTAAACGCGGCGACGATATATTCGTTTGGCTTTGGCTCGTTGTCGCGCTATCGATCCAACTGGAGCCGGTGCACGCGACAACGGGGGGCACGCGATACATTTGTTAGACGCCTGTTAGGGGACGGGAGTGACGTAAGGAAATGAACAAATTGGAGTTCGCCGGCTCGCGAGAGGAATTCTTCAAGGGAGCTCGCAAATGGGGTTGTGGAGGAGGACGGCTGTGTCGCGGCGCGCAACGGTTGTATCACTTGACGAATTGCAGCGGGGAGAATAAAGGGAGTCGGGGGAGAGACTTTGAAAATGTTTATGGGGTCGGGAAAGGTTTCGGGGAAAAGTGAATGGGTGGATCTCCTCGATACCTGTAGGTATAAATAAAGTAATATGGGCATTAAATTATACGCTTCTTGGAACCATTCAATTTTTGGTTGAAACTTTTCTTGTATCGTCTGTAGTTTTGGAGATACTTGATTGGGTGCGTTTAAATGGAACTTCCTGTGAAGAGTGAAGAGCAGAGAAGACTTACGTGCGTAAGTTTAATATTCAAGTGGAAGAAATTAGTTACTTATTACCCGCAGCAATGGATGGAAAAGTATTTGATAAACATGTCGTTGTATACCTAGGTTATATCACTTAAACGCTTGAAAAATACGTGATTTTAATGAATTAAAAAATAAGAAACTGAACAACATACAGTAAAAAAGCTTTTTGGACTTTATTACTACTTCTTTGAAGAACAAACAAAAAAATTATTGTTTGAATTTTATTAATTTTTCCATTAACTGTACAGCATTCGTTCCACCACTGTAGAAATTGGAGCTCCTGACGCGCGCCATCAGAACTCGTGAGAGGATCGACTGAAATAAAAAACTAAAAATATTCTTAAAATATACGTGAATGGTTATCGCCTTATGCGCGCAGAGTAATTTTGGATCACCCATTTTTTTAGGGACAGATGTATGCGTAGAACAACTTGCTTCTTTGCAACATAGTGTTTAAACATATGCTAAAAATCGCCGGATTGTTTGTTTGCAATGCAGACGAATAAGGCGATAACCGTTCATATTTATTTTAAGAATTTAGTTTTGTTATTTCAGATGGCTCTAAATGCTGTGTATTAATGCAAAAATTGATAAAATTCAAACAATAATTTTTTTATTTGTTCTTCAAATATGTAGTAATGAAGTCTAAAAAGCTTTTTGCTGTATGTTGTTCAGTGTCTTTTTTTTTAAATCAAGAATATCGCATATTCTTCAAGCGTTTTGCCCGGAGGGTAGCCTTAAAATTAGAAAATGAGTTTTGAATATATTACTAGGGTTAAGTGGAGTCAGAAAGTTGCATTCTGTAGTCAAGTAGGTCCTCCCAATTTTCTGGCATAGCAAACAATTAAAGTTTGAAAATGCAGGAAGCATCGCAGATGAGAATGCCGCGGCATACGTAAGTTATATCACTTAGCAACTTTAAAAGTCCATTAACTTCAAATTTCAATCAATTTTCTCAACCACTGTGGGTCAAGTTCGACTCGACCCGTAATGAGGAAAGTATCCTGATGGAACTTCTTGGTTTTCCACAGACTATACCCGCTCAAACGACAGTTTCCCCCAACGTAACTGAAGCAAATTCCAACTGCCACTTTTCCACCGACCTCCAGTGAACTCGTGCCCCCGCTGGTTTCAGGCCAAGATGCGAAAATAATTAGAAATAATTGCGTCTCGTGGGTGAAGGGTGCCACCTTTCACGTGCAAGTGCGCCTGTTAAGTGAAATAAATGTTCGTCGACGTGGAGCGCGCGTGGTTAAAGCCGCCTCGTTCGCTGCTTTTTACCCCGGCGTGTTGCCCATTCACTAGTAACTTTAACTCTCGCCCCCCGTGAA
This sequence comes from Andrena dorsata, assembly GCA_929108735.1. Lineage (NCBI taxonomy): Eukaryota > Metazoa > Arthropoda > Insecta > Hymenoptera > Andrenidae > Andrena > Andrena dorsata. Next base: position 73,746,145 of record OV815488.1, on the reverse strand, counting down.
TTAAGTATCACATCCGGGGACGGGTTTAAACGCGAGAATCGCGCGGATTATCAGCAAAGTTCGCTTCCAACGCAGGGAAACTTTGACACGGCCGGCTGCCCGCGCGTAATGCGAGATGGACGAATAGTTTTCAAAATTAAAATCGAAGCTTTTCAGGAATTTTATGCTTCTAGATTTTTGTACCGTAGTGAATAACTTTTTAATATTATCTGCTGCGGTGGTGCTATCCTTGGCTGACTGTAATGTTACTATTCCACTTGTTGTCGAAAATTATAGAATACTATTGGGGGTCTGATATAATTATGTAAATTAGAACGCAGTACCATTTTTAGTGAAGGATGAAGAATTGAGAAAAGTGACGTGGTAGATCCTCTTACCCTTCATTTTCATTCAAAGACAGACGGCTCCGGACTCATTGTCTCCCCCACGAAATTCCGCAATTTCACATAACAACCAGTACTGCGGTGCAAAATGAAATGTTCCACATGGTAATTGGCCAAGATGGAGCTTCCAAATTCTCCGCGGATGGGGGTTGTGGAAGGGTGGAGTGGGAATTCCAGTATCATCAACAGGAGGAAGGGTGAATTCCGCGGGAATTCGAGTTACGTGAATGCAATTTGATTCATAAGTTGCCCTCGCGAGCTCGGGAGCTGCTGTCGGTGGTGTATTTACGCTCCACCCCTAGTCCCTTGCTTTAAACGAATTTCTAGCGACGACGTTACGCTGGGACCCTTATGCGGTACACGTCCCATAAACGGGAACTTGGGGGGATGCTGTGTGGAAAGGTAGGCGACATCGGCGAACAAGAGGAATGCCTCTGTACTAAACATTCCGCACACAGTAGCCTTGGTCTCTTCAATAATAGTTCCTAGATTCTATTGTGCTTCTATTATTTCCAGCATCTTATATTGGTCTCGGTCTCTTCTTTCCTTGGCTCTCCTGTTTTCGCTGGGAGATACCGATGGAGGGTGGTTTATGAAAAGAGACTCGGTGTTGCTGGCGCAGTCATTAGCAAGGCTATCTGTGCCGGAACGCTTGGACAGGTGTTGAGGTGGTGATTTATTGGAATGAATCGATGACTAGATGCGGTGTTTACAGGGAATGGGTATCCCGTAATGTTGGCACTTATCTGGTACCTCGTTCCTCTTTTAGTTCACCTTTCCCCTGATTCCCATTCTTCCACCTCCCTCGACTGATCTTTCCCCATATCTTCTCCATTCCTCTTGCTACCTTCCACCCTTTCTCTTCTGCCCCCACACCAACTCCAACTTCCTCCCTCTATTCTACGTCTTCCCACATCCTACACCCATTTCCCTTTCACCTTCCTCACCTCCATCTATCCTCCTCCTCTTTCCGCCTCCCCCAGTCCACTGCGCCACATTCTTCCGCCACTTCCTCCAACTCCCATGCTCCTCCACCATCCTCATTCCTCCCTTTCACCTCCTTCTCCCTTCCCTCGCCAAACCAGGTGTCCCCAGCTTCCCCACCCACTTGGCCACTTCCTACACCCCATCCCCGTCCCAGTTTCTGCTCCTCCCGTCTCCTCGATCATCCATCACCGCGCCAGGTCCTCCGTCGACTCCACTTCCGCCCACCAGGCCTCTCCGCGTGCACACCGAACGGTAGACTGCCTGGCCAAACCAGCGGGGGTGGGGGTCCGCCGCTAATGTAATGTGATCACGTAGCTGGCAGGGTTTCGAGGGCCTCGCCGCGTTACAATGGAGAGGATTTCAATATCTTCGCGTCCCTCTAGCCAATATTCCGCGGTACTCGTGCGTGCAGACCGATGGCGAGGACAGGGCTGATTGGAGGTTAGCGCGCGGGGAACAGCAGCGCCGCCGCTTGCTGCGCCACTTGCCGCCATCGATGAATTTAGAATTTAGATCGATAATACTCTGGAGGCTGAAGTAGCTTCGTTTTATTATCATCCTCTGATCTACTATATGGGCGACTGGGATCTTTATGCAGTCCTCCATGTGGGTTACTTGGAGATAGTAGGGAATTTAGAGGTTAGGTGCTTCGAAGATTAAGTAACTAGGTTCTGGGGAAGTGGCTTTTGGTGGAATTTCCTTCTCAATTTTTCTGTATGTAATTTTAAGGGGTCATGCCTAGTTGGCAAGCGAAAAAGAACGCGATTTTCGGGAATTTTTTGTGGAAAATTGAATTTATATTTTTTACAACTATTTGCTTATTTTAAAAGTACATATATTGAGCAATTCTCAGTAATTTTCTTATTGGAAAATATTAAAAAATGAAAGAATAACAGCCACTCTCGCGGAAGCCGTTTTTATAAATGCGCTGCGCGGTGAGCACGATTTCTCCGAGCCGGGTCATCTAAAATCAGAAAGCCAAGAAAATTCTGTTAATATATGAGTTTATCTAGTTCGTGAACGAAGGATTTTTTAAAAAAATAATTTCAGACAAAATGGCGGCCGTTTAACGCAAAATCACGATTTTTCGAGGTCTGAATTGTTCGTTTTTCGCGAATTAAAAATAGAGTTTTCATCAAAAACAAAAATCCTTCGTTCACGAACTAGATAAACTCATATACTAACAGAATCTTCTTCGCTGTTCGATTTCAGATGATCCGGCTCGGAGAAATCGTGCTCACCGCTAAAAAAAATAGCTTCCGGGAGAGTGGCTGTTATTCGTTCATTTTTTAATATTTTTCTTTAACAAAATTACCTAGAGTTGCTGAATATATGCACTTTTAAAACAAGCAAATTGTTGTACAAAATATACACTAGATTTTCCACAAAAAATTCCCAATCCCCTTAATCGTAGTTGCAATTTACAAAAGCAGAGTAAATACTTAGCAACTTAGGTATATAAATCATCCCACACACGTTTCAACTACGCAACACGCGGGGATATTAGAATCAACAGTGCCACAGGATGTATATACATGTTTTTCTGCAGAATGATAGTTTCACAGGGATTTTCACAGGGATCGATCTTCGCCGCGCGCTGGACAGAGATTAAAGATCAGGGAGCGTGAAGCAGGGGCGAGGGTTAATAAACTTTCCAGGGTATTAGCGGGCGATGGCGATTCTCCTCGATATTACGTTTCACCGTGGACGCGGGGGCCTCCCACGAAATCTTCCGATCCGCGTCATCATCGAACGAAATTACATTCCCGCGGCTGAAGTGTCCGGGATCCCGAGAATATATACGTATGCTCCGGCGGGCGAGTGGAATTACAGCCAGATTAACGGTATTATTTTTCAAGGCGGAGGCGAATCGTGTATTGTCGGCCGCGGAACTGGTTCGAAGAGGAGATGATTCCTTATCGGGACACGAATGTCTCTGGGTAGCTGTAATTTCCCAGCCGCGATGAAAATACTGCTGGCAGACGTGTTTACGTCGCGTTCCAAAGGCTACCTATACCGGGGACGTTTATGGGTTGTTTCAAAAGATGGACACTCGTGGTGGGTTTGGTTTGTTGGTTACTGGATCCAGGTGACGTTGAGGATTCGGTGTGGAGTATGTGTTAAACTTGACTATGAAGGAAAATTAATCTGGAATTCTAGAATTTCTACCTACTAGATGAAAATATAATTAGACAGAAGTACCATAGTTATGGGTTCAAGAGAGAGAATCTGGAATTCTGATTCAGAAGTCGTCCGACACTAGGTATACAAAAATTCAGTCAATCCTTTAACAAACTTAAGGGGTTTGGCCACATTGGACGAAGCAAAGTTATAGTCAGATAAATGAAATAAATGGAAAATTCAATATGAACCTGTTATTGTACAACCCTCAACGGAAAAAGACGTAATTTTTTCGTACAAAATGGCGGCTGTAGACCCAGGATATGCAAAATCTTGCCGAGTGACGTTTTCCGCAGTTTTTAAGCTCACGGCTATAGCGATTGACCTAGAAAAAATAACCAAATATTTGTATTTTCTGCACGCCTGAAACTAAAGAAGTACATAACGATTTTGCGATATCTTGACCATATTCTTCGCAATTGACACTTTTATAAAAACAAAAATGCAATGCAAATGTTCATGGATAATCATATGTACTTCTTTAGCTCTAGGCATGTTTGAAAATAAAACTTTGTGTTTTTTTGTTCTGGGTCAAATGGTATAACCGTGAGGTTAAATACCGTGAAAAACGTCGTTCGACAAGTAAGTCATTTTGTACGAAAAAATGCGACTTTTTCCGTCGAGAGTTGTATAATAATAGGTTCCTATTGAATTTTCCATTTATTTCATTACATCCCCTAAAAAAATTACCGAAAATGACTATAACTGTGCTTCATCCAAGCCCTTTAAACACGGAAGATTCAATCCAACCCACTTTAAACTATCACTTTTCTGTCACGAGGCTCCCCCGAGTTCAAAGCCACTTAATCTACACAAAGTGTCCCATTTAAGGGGATGACACTCCGAGGACACTCTGAATCCATGATGCATACACCTCTATGATCCTAGAAGGATCCATCCGAAACGATCCACCTCCGAAGCGTCAAAAACACCCAGGGGCTCGCCAGCCAGTGTACACCGAGCTCTCCCCCCACCGAAACTGAATTACGCTCGCGAGCACGCCATCCCCGACCGCTCAGTTTTCCAAAGACACGTTAAGAGCCCTTTAATACCCCGCCAGCATCAGCCCCGTCACGTGACCGTTAACGCGCGGACCTGCAACACCCCGTGCCCTCGTAATAACATAATGGCGTGTTACGGGTATTACGCAGATTACGCAGCTTCCGTCCGGTAACGCATGACGAATCCCCGTCCAAGGGATGCGAAAGGGGTCCGGCCCATGTTCACGTGGTGTTTACGGGGGCTTGGGACAGGGGCGGCCGCGCGGTCGCGAGAGGCTACCTATTAACAGATTAATGATTTCACGAAGGCCAGGGGCAGCGGAGCTGGCTAATAAACGGTATTAAAACGGAGGACCGGGATGCGCTTCGCGAGCCGATGGAGGCTTCGAGTGCTGTTAAACATCCTCGATGAGCGGCTTACACACTGAAGGATTTCGAGCTGCTGGGTGGTTCTCTTTTTTTCGGGGGAATTGGGGGTGGGTATGGGGGTTTAAAGTGCACACATGCGGGAAAATTTCGATATGAAGATTGGAAGTATTTAGGAATGATATGTTGCCGGTGTATTAATTAAATTCTGCAGAGGTCTGAGTTTGATGGAAGTTTTCATGTCATTTTGTGTTTATTCTTTTCTTTTAGAAATGATTGTGGAACTCGTTCGAGGGCCAGAGGACGCCACGTGTCTTTGCCTCGCGGCTTGATGTAATGGGAACCAGGAGCGTGCACGTTGCAATATGTGAAACACCGCAGTTTCGATCCATCGTCAAGTATTTTCAGCCTCCACCATGAACCACCCCATTCCTCACTGACTCCTCGAGGAAACAGCGCAGCTCCTTCGTCATGGCATGCAGCACACTCCCGAGGATGAAAAATTGCCATCTCTTACGGGAAGAATCCCTTCATTCCTTCTGCTACTTCCGTTGAAAGATCGTCTTTAGGATGAACCGAGCTTAATTAATGACTGCCGGGGTTACAATGCTGTTCCAAGATGGCTTTTCAATTGATGCCACTGAGTAGTCGAGGAATCAATATTCCTCCAAATTTTTCAACCACCATCGGTGTGAAAATTTTCGCCAATTTTAAAATGAATACTAGGATCACTAAACGCTTAGATTTTAAATATCCCAGAAGATTAATATTAAAACACAATTGGACGCGGACTATCCCGAATTATTTGAAATACCACTCCCAGTAGCCGTCCCTCTTTTCAGTGCGTCGCAATAATTCTGAAGCCAAAGCAGTAGCGTCCAGAATGAATTTTTCATAAAGAATCCCGTGCGTTGACCCGCAAATTGTGACGTAACACCCCCTCCTCGGCGTCTGCGGAGGGTGGCAAGGGGCGGCAGAGGACATTGGCGATGGTGGATGGGTCTCTGAAAATGAAATTCCGCGGAGAGGCGAATTCCATTCACTTACGTGTATGCACAGAGAAAATCGAGTAGAAGGGGCTGGCGCTCCGCGCGTTTACGTATGCATTACCGCCCCTCCGTGAATTTGCGAGGGGAATAAACTGCACGCCCGCGCCATTTAGAGCGGTATCAATTAAGCCAGGCCTTAAGGATTTCTCGCAGATGTTCCGTATTCAGTCGAGCAGCTCGCTGGGGGGGGACAGAATTTCGTACAAACGAGTCGGTTGATAGTGTTCCATCCCCGATGAAGGATCCCGTTGGATGCTTTTTCGCGGACTACGTGCTCCGGGGGCGGAATTAACAGTGCGTGGTGAAGGTTAATAGCCGGGGAAAGTAAAAAGTGGCGGGTCGATTATTTGCGGGAGGAATATTGTGTCTCCTCGACACAGAAATGATTTTTGCGGGACGTTTAGATTTTTGGGACTGTTGGTATTTGAGTTGAGATTCAGGGGATGCGATTTGCGGGTGGAGCGCGCGGCGCCAGGTCGTTTCAGAAATTTAGATTATTTAAGTAGAGTGCTGATTATTATCTTGTACTATTTGTATCTGGGAAGCTTAGAATTTTTAAATCTATTGGAGGTGGCAAGGACTGGTCCCGAAGGTTTAGAGGATGGAGTCCCAGAGCTGATTAATTCCAGAATTCTGAGGACCTTGAACTAGAGGACTCCACTGCTTAGTAAATCTAAAATTCGGTGTAGGATTCTAGGGAAGTTGAAATACTCGTCTACCGAGACTTTTATGGTCCTTGAAACTCGGGGGCTGAATGTTGCAGGACCTCCGAGCCCTCAAGCTTGAATTCTTAAACCCTCCAATGATGAACACCCGGGGCCCACCACCGTCACGCACGAAAATACACGAAACCCCGGCGCAATCGAAAAAAGGACCAAGCAACAAGTAGAAACAACACAGGGGCCAGGGACTACGCGGTGTCGTGACGCCCACGACTCTGAGCTCGCTATCAAACCTGTCTACACGTCACAGATTTATCCACACACACAGAAACAACACCGAGCGTATCAGCTATCCTGCAATCTCCAAAATGCAGCCTCTGAAAAGGAAGGAAGAAGACAGCGGAGGTTGCAGTTGCGCTCAATGTCCCGCCCAAACTATTCGGTATTACTGGAAATAAAGGAAGAAACTCGTTATTTCTGCAAATAAAGGAAGAAGATATATGATTTCTGCAAATGTTCTATGCACCTGCACGAAGCAGCAGACATATCCAGCTAAGGAAAGAGCCTTGGGTATCGGAAAACTGTCCCACGATATTCCAGTCACCTCGAGCAGATTCTTACCATTTGCTCTTACGACCTCTCACACCCCCATCCACCCTCCACACACTCCCATTCGCGAGCTCACTGCCTCGGCTGGCAGGAAATAATGCGAATCTCAGGACTTTTCACGCCGTTCGAGCCTCCTCTACAGGAATTCGCAATGCTCCTATTTCACCATCTCAACGCGGACACCGGGTGCACATATTAATTATTATTACTATCAATCTTTGCAGAAGGTAAAGATCCTACGCCATGGAAATAAAAAAAGTGAGGCACGCATGAACAGGCTTATGGGTCAAAATGGACCCAGCACTGTTCATCGACGAGTGATCAACTTAGACTGCATAGGGTTCAAGATCAAAGAAGTTCATATTATACTATCACTGGCTCAGGGTGAGAGTGAATTTCACCAGGAAAGTGGGGGCTTGTTTTTCTCGACTCGAATCTCGATCGTCCAGAGCACGCCAGTCGATCTAATTGCATATTCACGGCGCATGACCCCCGCGAGTCACGCGGCCAACTTGAATGTCGCTGCACGAACCCAGCCAGGTGCATGTGCAACGGCCGGATCGGGGTCACGTTGCGCGTCTTTCCCGTATCATTGTCCACCGCCTCATTGTTCCACGTGGTGGACGTCCATTACGCGTATCCTTCCGTCGATCGGGGACGCGCTAAGCGTGCAAACGCGTATCGTCTTCGCGAACGTGCACTGACTCCCTCAACTCTCCTTGGCGCATTCGCGGCACCCTCGATCGACTCTGGGCTCCTCGGTGATACAGAAACGTCAAATGCGACAGATATAAGCTACTGGGAGCGTAAAGGCGGATTCACATGTGTTAGTTCCGCGACGGTTCGGTGGCGCGGCGCCACTGGCGCCAGAATCATTGGTAAAAAGTACCGTTTCTCTGTTTTGCAATGAAGCCGTTTACACTTGTCAGTTATTGACACTGAAATAAAGAAACCATCGCGGAACTAACGTGTGAATCCGCCTTAACGCGGCGTTAGAATCTAGAATTAATACCACCCGAAGATTCCAAGCTTCTCATTTAACCGCAAGATGACATTGAGGTTAGTTTCGTGGAATGCATTGGATGCTAACAGTTTCGTATTAGGTAGATTTATAGTATATACAGCAGGGGCTATAGCTTCGGCGTCGTAAAGTCTGGAGGAACGAAACGATGCAGATCGGACTGGATCGTTTCGAGAGAGGAGGTATTGTTCGCGCCGTCCCACGCGACCGAGGCGACACGAGTCGAAACAGGCCCGTTTTTCGATTTTACTGCGCACCTATAGATCGAATTTCACGACCTCCACTCCACAGGGAACGAAAGGCGATTCTCACCGTTTCCGCGTCTCGATTCTTTCTTTCTTTCTTTCTTTCTTTCTTTCTTCCCCCCCCCCCCCCCCACCGCCTCTATCAGCAGCGTCCAGGGGCTGGGCTCGATGGCAAATTGGACGTGGAATTTCATTTCACGGGATGAGAGGCTGCCCCGTAGCGGAAAGGAAGGAAAGCTTTCCACGGAAGAATGCAATATTCGGGCCCCGTGAGGACAAAGAATGTCATCCGCGCGTGAAACTGGAGACGCAAATGAAATTTAATACGACCAACACAGAAATCATGCCCCCCTTTCTTCCTGCGTCGCCTATGCAACTGCAACGACAGCCTGGGGTGCAATTGGCGCACGGAAGCTTGCATCCATGCCTTTATGAAATCGATTTCCGAGGTTGCAGTCTTTATAGGAAGGCTTCACCAGCTGGGACAATTTAGTAGTTCTATGTGGAGAGGTGGGGACGGTCGGGAATAATAAAATATTTCAGTATATCGCTGCAGTAGGGGTCTTGAAGCGATATTTGAAGAGCAGGAATTTGTTTATAATTTTTCTGTTGCAAATGTGGCTTAGAAGTAAATCTTCCCAGGAAGGCTAGTCCTTACTGATTAAAATGAACGAAGAACCAACTTCGTGTGATGCATAGTGCCGGAGATAAGAATTAATTTCCAAACACTACTTCGAAATTAAAATGAGCAAAACTGGCAAACTTTCAACAAATTCGAATCCAGCAAAGTGGTGACTTAAACCTCCCCTAATTTCACATGGACTACATTATACTCCAGTCTCGTGGAAAATCCAAGAAGTCGATCGGAAGAAATAATCGATTTCACGTGGAATGATCCTTCGCTCCTTCTGGTAATTCGTTGACTGCGTTCCTATGGGATTCTATGCATCAGAAATAGAGTCCCATGTGTGTGCCGATGTACATTCGTGTTTTATCGTCGTTTAGTATCTCCCGATGTGCAAATGGCCGCCTTCCACGATGGTGAATGGGAGTTTTATAGGGTTAGGACCGTAAAGTTTTATAGTTGCAGAATTGATGTCATTGGTGGTGGGAAGTGGGTTTGCCGCGGATCGTTTTCTCATGACCCGATCAAGCTGAGTCGACCGTGGAGGATACTTTCGATCTGAAGGGGATGCTAGAGGGAGTCCGTTAATTACTGTTACGTATCACGAGTTTCGAGAGGATGATCCAGGCTGCCGGAGATCCACGGCGACGTGCACCGACGGGGGTCATAAGAATTAATTGGAAGGAATTCAATTTCGAGGTTTAAGGGAATACTGGGCAGCCGCTCGTCGAACGAATTTAGTTAGATAGCCGTGGCAACTAGGGAACTCTGCTAACTGGGGTAGATCTCATTGGGACAGGGAACTTTTTGGTAGTTTTAGTGGCGCTGTTGATCGTACCAGCTCTATTTGTTCTGCTCTGTTTGCCGGGGGAATGAAGTCTCACTTGTCCAGCTGATACTGTCGGTTCCATTCCATTACTTCGTTACTTCCGCCCAATTTAATGGTTTGGCTTGATCCTGGTGCTTCCAACGGCTACTTCTCATTTCGTTCCACTGACGCTCCCTCTTCACCTCTACTGATTTCATCGCTCCGCTGGCTTCCACGAATTCTTCTGACACTGCGACTACTCTGCTCCTCGCTGAACACAGTAGGTCAGTTCCCCTACTTTAATCACTTCATCAGGTTCATTTTTTCTATTACATCCAGGGCCAGCTTTATAACCTTCAGTCAAACTCTTCTTACTCTGCCAATCCTCTCCCTGCGACGACAATCGAACCTACCATTCATCCTACCTCTAGTAGTAAACAGTATATCTCTACTAAGTTCCACAGTATATTTCTTTATAGAACAGAAGCTCTACAACCTCGAATTTCTCAAGGACCACTTCAGACAGTTCAAACAATCGACACCACCACACGGACACACCAACTGTGACCCCAGAAAATTATTCAACATTTTCGAATCCAGTTTCACCCGCCTCGACACTGGTGTTCCCATTCATCTCGGATTCTCTCAGCCGAACGTTGGACGCGGCAAAGGGGAAACTGAATTTTCCAAGAGGCGACACAGAGTGCCAGCGGAGCATCGTGCTGGCAGAGAGATCGGTGGACATTCAATGGTGCAGGACCGCGCGAAAAGCTGGATGTTACCGGATATGGAATGGGAATAATCTTTCCTGCCTGTGCACCATTATCCCAGCCAAATTGGTATCCATTGTTTGTTGATGGGCCCGCTAATTACCCGGCGCCGCGCACTGACGTTCCAAAGGGTTCAGGGATTAAGTAGATCGGTAGGTATTAGTCTGCGGCTTCTGGTAAATGCGCACTGTCTACTACAGGCCGCTCCTCGCAATAAGTTTCCTTAATGCCACCGCCACGGCTGTATCGAAATGCCTGGACTAATGAGCCCCCTTTGCCCGTGAGCCAAGCGGACACGAGGAGCTCCAGAGGGGGTTCGAGCTGGTGAAATCTGTCTCCACGGATCGGGCTATTCAGAGGTGTTCTTGCGGGTGGACTATCGCAAGACAAATCGGCCATATCTTGCATTCGATGTGGCGGATTTCGACGAAACTGATATATGACGTCGTTGTTGTTAAATGGGAGGGGTTTAAGTCATCACTTTGCTGAACTCGAATTGTTTAAAAAATACACAAAGCTGTTAAATTTGACGATAGATGGCTTTACAGATTCGGAAACAGGAAAACGATGACTCAAATCACCCTTAATTTCACGTGGACTATATGATATTACAATTTTCCAGTAGAAAAGATGATCGTGCAATGGCGCAGAAGATTCAAGCCTCCCAGGAGCAAACTCGAATGTTAATTATTAGAAGTAAAGAGCTACTCACCTGAATTTCCATCGCAAATTGCTTCAAACCCCACCCCAATCGTTTCTAATTGAAACAACGATCGATATTAGACCATCGGCGACAATTGTTCCGGCAATATGCATCAGTATGAAATGAAACGGCCCGTCCAGAAGCCAAATAGAGTGGCTCTCGATGGGCCGTGGCCTCGAATATATCGTAGATGATATCTGTGGGACCGAATGCACGTGGTAATGGATTCCCGGAAGGGTTGAAATTAATTATAGAACGCTGTAGCTATTAGGAAGGAAACATGGCCAGACCGGCTCGGGGAACGCCGGGCGGAAACTTCGTTGTTTTGGGATTGAATCGCGAGCTCACGTGTTTACAGGGAAGCTGCCCTGTTCATTAGCTTATTCGGTCGGGGCAATTAATTGCCTGCTGGATGATCGATGACTGGCTGCTCATTACGAGCAAGTTGCACCACATTATCGATGGATCGCTATAACAATATTCACAAGCGATATTACTAAAACCGTTACACCACAATATCATTTTAAAAAACTAACCTCAAATTTTGCAAATAAATTCGACGCCAGCGAACTGATGACTTAAACCACGGCCGTCTCTAATACAGGCCTCCACCTTGCCTAAATGGCAACGCTGTTCGTGAGTCCTATTTGAAGTTGTCTCAAGCCTTTCACGCGTTATGTCACTGCCAGTCACTGCCGTCGTGGTTATATATTACCGTATTATGTTATTTAGATTTAATGTTGATGTAGTGTAGTTATAGAAGTGCCTAGTTGTAGTGTAATTTGTAAATAGACAAAAGTGTTTTAAATAATATATTACCGTAGTGTAAGAATTGCAAAAATAGGACAATACAGTGTGTTATAAACGATCATAACCTCCATTTCTGTATTTTTGTATTCGTATTAATAAATATGCTTGTTTTACAGATGCCAAATAAATGTTGTATTCCAAACTGCAAGAGTAATTATGCAAGTTGTTATGTAAATTATACCCCTGTTTTTCGATTCCCCCATGATGAAAATTTAAAGAAACAGTTCCTCGTTGAAGAAAAGAAAACTTCAGACGTTACAAAACTAATTAGATTGTTTAAATATATACCTCTGTGTATGTCAAATTTATGAAACTGTTATATTTTAAACTACCAAATACAATACATAATTACAAAATATGTCTACTCAATGAATGTTGAATAGGTAACATTTGTATGCAGTATGTCTCATGTAGTAGTTTGATCGGACTACGGCACGGCCACGGCAGTCTGTGTACGGCCGTCTGGTACCGGTCTGAACATAGTCATCGGCCTCACGTGCGGTGTTGCAACATCGTAGGTAGAGGCCTGTATTAGAGACGGCCGTGCTTAAACCTCCCCTAATATCATATCGACTACGTCATACATTCAATTTCATCGAGATCCGTCGCAGGTAGCGTAAGGTCTGATCGATTCATCGTGAAATTGCGTTTAACAAATATTGCAACAGCGCCGCTCGGCGGAGCAATGAAACACTATAACCACGTGATCAGAGCGTCTAAAGAACGTTCGTTTATCGTCGTTACGAGGCCTGCGTCGACGAAGCTTATCATTATCGTAGCCGAGCACGCACTGCATTCCGAATCCGCTCGTTTTCCGGGCGGAGTGAATCATCGCGTGTCACTCGTCGGGGGTCCTCCGCAGGCGGAAACGCCACGGGGGCAGGGGTGGGGCACGCGATTTTTGAAACGACGCCGGAGCACGTAGGCGGCCTTGCACGAGCACGATTCAGTGGTAGATTGAAAATACTGCGGGGAAAGATGATTGGAGACCAATCGAAGATGATGGATGCGGTTCAGGGAGCTGGTGCACCCTGGGCATATAATTCTCAAGCCTTAACAGTAGTCTCGAGAGACTGAAGTAACAGCAAGGAAATATTTAGTGGACCTGGTCAAGTTTTTTTTTTTAAGTGGTACTTGTGCCATGAATTTGAAGTTTTCAGAAGAAGTGGTCTATATAGTTAGATATATAAACTTTGAAAAACTTTCAATCAGCTGACTAAAGTCGAAAATTCTAAAGTCGGGCGGCTCATTATTCTACAAAAATATTGTTCCACACAAATTGCAGTACCGAGTGCTGCAATTTAGGAGACATTTCTAGGGCGACGAATGGTGCCAAAATGTCCTTCATCGACGTTTTCCCTGCTTTTTCGCGGGAAGAAGCCCGCGGCGCTTCCTCTTGGATGTTTAGTTGCCGGGGCGCTCGTAACTCCTCGATACGGGGGCGTAGGAAGAAGATCCCGGGGCACAGCGCAGCACGAAACAAAGGACATAATGTTGCCACGCGGCACGGGAATTAAACTGCTCGAATTTACTGGACATGGCGGGAGATAGTGGCTTAAGGTTAAAGCTCGCCAGCAAAATCTCTGGTTACACGCAGATGGACGGGATATCGGGTTCCTCAGTCTGATGCCTAATTACGGGAGGCGGTTTAAATGTCTCTGCTGGATGATATCTGCGGTCCAGCGGAGAACACACTCCGAAAGATAAAAAGTATCTTCTAATCCAAGAAAAACTGTCACAGGAAACAATAATTAGAAAAAATGGAGTTAAAAATAGGTGAATATACAGGGAAAGTGTCTCTTCCATAAATTAGCAAAGAAAAACTATAATATCACCATCAATTTCTTCGAGAAAATGCCAGAAAATCGTACCGGTACGTTGGTCCGCAAACCAACGTGCCGGGAATTTGTAAGAGTTTCTCAGCAGTTCATCTAACGCTCTTCCTACTCAGTTACTGGCTTTCATGAAGACCCAAATTTCCAAGTTAAAAAACATTTCACCTCGTATTATAATTGTGCCGTCGCGCCATGACGGAATCCGCAGCTTCAGATTCCGTGTCAAACGTGCTCCCTTACAAAAGCTATCCGGTCCCACTCCAAGAATAGGTTCCCTTCGGCGGAAGAGGCTGCGTGCCGCCACGAAAAAGGACAAGGTGTGGGGGAGGGGGGAAGTTTTTAACGAGCCCCTCCGTTATTTGCATACGTCTCATTAGCGATCTTTAATTGCAAGTGGACGAGCACTCGCCCCCACAACCGTTCCCCTTCGCTTTTCTCTCGCCCCGAGAATAAAGATATCCTCCCGTTCGGCCTGGACGGAACAATTAAGGCGTCACTTCTGTTCGAGGAGAAAAAGAGACGGGCTCCAGGGAGGGGCGCGTTCCGTTGTCGACGTGTACCATAATTGTTTGTCTGTTATCGCCGTGATAAGTGGCCCCGTTCTGCCTCTGGCTATCTCGCGCTAATTGAGCGGGATGATGCACCCACGAATCGATTCGCTAGCTGGATACCGTCTTCTGTTTTCACACATTTTGGTCGACACCTTCGAGTTCCAAGACACAAGAAATTTTGGTAATTGGGGAGCTTCTAGATTTATTTCATCTTTTTGAAATTAATAATTGTCGATTATTTTTGGTTAACTTAGGGTTTACGATTGTATTACACAGGTTTCCGTATTTAAAAAAAAAAAAAGAAGAATATATAATTAAAACAGTAAAAGAATGTTTATACTTATTTAGGTTAAAATATTTAATACTTAATTATTTATACTTATGGAAATATAAAAAAATAAAATATGCTCCACACAAAACTGAATAAAGAAATCTAGAATAACTAAAATCCGTACAAAATATGAATTATATCAGTGATGAGTTAATATCCCAAGTTCTCCTATCCAAGTTTGCTTCATTTCTCTACCCAGTGTGCAAGAAATCGAAAATGCCAATTCACTTCCAATTTCAAATAGAAAATATCACCACTCCCGCTCAAGTATGATGCACTATATTTTGATTATTCCTTTTTCCGCCGTTAATTATAAAGGACGACGGAGATTCCCGACTGCGAATCGCGTCGGGGGGGAAACAGAGCAGGGACGTGGGTGGATCGCGAGTGAAGCCGAACCCATCGAAATGTAAATTCGCATCGCGTTGCAAGGTCGTTACTTAAAAGAACCTACGGCGAGGAATTCCGAACCGAGAGAAACGGACGAGGAAGAAATTAGATAGTCCCCGAAGAATCCCATTACAGAGAACGTTTGCCGCTGAATAACATTCCCTCGCGGATGCAGAGTGCATGCGGCTCGCGAAATGTAAAACGTGCTCCATCCACGTTCGATTGCTTTCGATTTCTGCTCGCGATGCAGCCAGCTCCGCGCGTTTTTCCATTTCCCCCGTGAGAACGGTGCAGCTTCCTATGTGGTCAGGCGAGAAATTTGTAAAAAAAGGTCAGAAGATGGCTTTGGAACTCGGTACACTATTAAAGTAAATATATGTAGAGTTATTCAATTACAAATAGGTCACTTTAAATTCTGTGAAGAGGAAGGGAGAGAAGATCGTAGTGGAAAATGAATTGCATTGAGTGTGATACTCAAACGTTGCATACTACTTTGCAAAACCAAATTCCAAAAGATACTCTGTTCAATTTTGGATCCAGTGTCTTCGAAAGAAAAGTATATTGAAAAGTAAATGAACTTTTCTAAGATTTCGTATTGTTATTCCCCGCGTAATTTGATTCGAGTTTAGCGCAGACATTCACAATTAATTCGTTAAGTTAGGACGTCATCGAGCTTTCAGGGTTAAAGTGAAGCTAGGGGGCTGGTTTCCAAAGGCGAATCCTGCAAAACGTCTTATCGCTGGCTGGCCTAATAACGTAACAATGGAAAGAGTTAATTTGCTCCCTGTGCCGGGAGAAAGGGAAGCAGGATAAGAGGAGCAGGGTCCAGACGGTCTCTGGAGGTGGTCCTAAGGACGAGAGATCCTGCAGTGGCGTTATCGCGCCCTTGGCCGCTGGTCGAGCGCACGAGGAGATCGTTTAGATAACGATCTAGGGGTCCAGCAGGAAACGGAGAGGAAGAAGAGGCTGCAGGGGACAAAAAGAGAAGCAGGAGCTGGTACAGGGACATCTGTTCGATACTCCTGGTCGTCCCTATCGTTGGGAAAAGCCTCTGTTTTGAAAATTAATAAACCGGAGGTCCCTGGACCCTGCAAGGTAGCCAATCTTCCCTATCATGCTACTATGAAACACAAATTCCGAAGGTAAAGTGTCGCTAGGGGCTACTGAGCATCTAATCACAGTGCTTAATGACTCAATTAATTAAATGCAGTATTCAAACACTGAAGGCTTTCGCTGCACAGGTCACAAGAAATATTCTCCTAACGAAGCTACCTAGAATACTAAACAAAATTCTGGAACATTGCTCCAGGAGACAAACCTCACCCCCACACACATCCCCAATTAAATTATCACTCTCTGGCGCGTTTCGACCCCCTCCCAGAGCACCCCCAGTTCCCAGCATGTACCTGCGCCTATAAGTGACTATGTCAAGTCACTTCAAAGCCACCGCCCCCGAAACGTTTCCAGCTGAAGCTCCTCAAAGGACCTACGTGAGAAGCAAAGAACAGGATGCAGCTTTATTAAAGTCAAACAATGCCAGCAAGGGCGACGTAATCCTTAGGAGAGCTGCCCTAGCACGAGCATCCTGTTTGCTCCTATCCGCTTATAAGGAACGAAGGGGTTGTCCTCGCGGTAACTAGTCGTAAACATCGACGTCCTGTGGAATTGTTATCCCAGGCTGTTTCCCCAGGAAGCTAACCCCTCGCCGCTCGAGAACCGCCACCCCCAAGCTGACAATTCGCAACCGCAGAATAGCACCGACAGTTTTACCGTTATTGCTGTCCCGCGAAATGGAGAACGCTACGGCGGATGCTGTCGAGTGAATATGGACGATAGCTGGGGGATTCCAAACGGGGGGGGGGGGGGAGCGATTTAGGAGGCTGGGTCGATGTGCCCGCTCGAGGGGAATGTACAGGGAAGTGGAATTAAGATGGGGCTGGAAGGGGAACGACGTGCTTGGACTGAAACGGTGAAGCTCGCAGTGTCAGTGTGGGGAGATTAGAAAATAATTTTGGAGGAAAATAAGTTCCTCTTGGGTACTGTGGATTTTTTAGAATTTAGAGAAATATTATTCTGCACCGCGAGGATGAAATACAGGACAAATAGTGTTCATGAAGGAGTTGACATTTGTTATAAAGTATTGGAAGGGGGGTGTTGAATAAATGAAGCAAGTGTGAAAGAAATAAATGAGTAATGGAATGGAGGAAATTTCGCCGAGCACGATCAGCACGTTCCCCGCCGCTGTCCCTTTTCCACGAACATCACCATTTATTATTATCAGGCCGGCAGGAGACGTGACGATTCCCCTGAAATATTCATCGGCAACGGCCGATAAATCTGTCGTCGCGGCGCAACAGGTTAAACGTAGATGCTTCTACGCGCTGACCTATTACACTCTACCCTCTTTCTACGGCACGAGTGCGAGGATAAATAATTAAAACACCGCCCCAACCGATCAATCGCGGGGAATAATGACTGAGGGCTGCGTTACATAAAATTGCAGGGGGTATTTATGGAAGAGGAGACACGAAATCGATGAAACTCAAATATCTTCCATGGGGGTGTTGTTACAGAGAAATTTATGACCCTTTTTTAATGATAAAGAGAGTTCAAGTCACTGTACTAATTTTTATACTGGCACATTATTTTCTACACTACTGTGAAATATTTGTGGTGGTGGTTGTTTAACCAAAAGCGGATAATTTAAACCTGCTAATGAGAAATACACACATTAGCAACAGCCTTCTTACAAATTAAAAAAGCCCTTAATAAAAGGAGAAGACGAGTGGGTCACAAAGAACCCGAGGTACGCAATCGGATTAAACAATCCCACTGCAATTGCATCAAGTCTCAAGTCTTGGAAAAATTAAAATGCTCCCTAAAACCTACCCGCTCAATCCTTAAAATTTCATTAAAATGAAAGAATCTCATCAACTGCTACCTAAACACCAACACACCCTTAATCCGCGATGCACCATAACTACGTCCGCTTAATCTGCGAGATCTGACTGGAGATACGATGATTCCCCGACGCGTAGACTTCGCCCAACACAAGCAGCGGAACTTCAGAAGCCATTCCTCTCCCTCAACATCCAGCCGGGTGGAAGTTCCTTCCCAAG
The DNA here is from genome assembly GCA_929108735.1 of Andrena dorsata. Classification (NCBI taxonomy): domain Eukaryota; kingdom Metazoa; phylum Arthropoda; class Insecta; order Hymenoptera; family Andrenidae; genus Andrena; species Andrena dorsata. The sequence continues at coordinate 73,727,699 of OV815488.1, read as the reverse complement.
CAAAATACATCCCTGAAGGGAGGCAGGCGAGGTTTCCGCTTAAAAAACGATCGCCGTAAATCTACCCCTCATTCTCCCTGCGGGGCTGAGCCCGCCCAGATCCTCGGCTCCGAAAGACAAAGTCAATACGATCAAGAGAAGGAAGTGCGCGAACGAAGAGAAGACGTCCCGAGGAATACCGGTAAACCGTCATCGTCGATGTCTGCTATTGTTCACGATCTGATCCTGGTTACTTTGCTTCGATCCCCGATCCCCTTGATCCCCGACGCGCCCCCTCTCCACCCGGGAGTGCGAGAAAGAGCGACGAAAGCCCGTTCGACGTTGCTTCCGTGCTAGGAGCTCTGGCCTCGAGCAAGTTCCTCGTGCTGGGACTTGGAAGAACTCAGTGTACCTTGATGATGAAGTTTTGGGATCGATGAGAGGATTCCTGCTGCTGGCTTTCTCGTGCACAGTTCGCTCGTGAAAGGATGTCGCTTTTTTTGCTGATGGTTTACATTGTTTATGGTTTATAAGCTGTTGGTTTGCTTCGGTGCGAGAGGGTGAGGTGTTTGGAAGGTCCAACTAGGCTGGCTTATTGTTGGTTTGATGGATGTTTTAGGACTGTTTTATGTGCCTAATGAATATGGGGAGGTTTAGCAGTAGCTATTTGGATGTTCGGCGCTTCCCTGAAATTTATATATCCAGTGGTAGTGTCACTCTATGTGTGGATCCAATTGTCAGTAAATTAAACATTAGTGCAGGATAGATTAATTATTCGTGAGGTTAACATCTAAACTCAATTTTAAAACTGAGAAACGTTAGAGTTAAGTTAGAGTCGAGAATCCACCTGGAAGTTAAGCTGTGCTATGTTTTAATTTAGCTTTTGGTGGGAACGATTTCATAAGAATGTATTGAACCTAATTTTTTTAGCATCTAGGTGGATTCCCGACTTAGGTTTAGGTAACTACTAGACACACGTGTGCAAATAGACACCATCTATCCATCAAATCTTTATCGTAATATAGGTGTAGTTCAGACGATAACAACACTCATATAGATTAAGAAAAATTTTGCGCTTTGTATTTCAGATGACTACGACAACCAGAATCATGGTCGCCACCAGCAAACGATTTTTTCAAATCCATCTTATTACTATCACTGTAACTGTGAACAAAATTATTATTATTGCATAAAAGAAAATTTACCCCATTCTTCGAATGTCGATTAAGACACGTACAAAGTTTGGAAATATAACACCTAATACTTTTGTTTTTAAAAATTCCTCTTAATAATAAGCAGTAATTAGAATCTCCTTTACGATTATTTCAACTATCGTTCGAGGTATGTATATGCCTGAATTATCGCATGAGATTGAAGAATCCACTGACAATGCTCTCTTTCGGAGAACACCATCGATAGCCTGCTATCAAAGGCAGCTGAAATGGAGATGGGATTGCAAAAACAACGCCGATAACGCACCGTCGTCACGTTCCGCGAGCGTTTAACGTGCCCTGGGACCACCTGCGACGGTCTACGACAGGATTTCGAGTTAATTTGTCGCTTGATCGCCGATTCGTGGCACCCGCGGGATTTCACGGGCTTCGAAATTCGCCGAGGTCCGACACGCCATAAGGCTCGACGCGGTTAATGGAACTCCATGCGTGTCCCTGCTCCCCTTCTTCGACGCCACCATGGAGTGGACTTCGGCAGTGCTCCATCACCTGATCGCGTCCATTTATCGTACATCCACGTTGCTGATAACTGTTAGTATACGTTCCACTTATGCAAGCTGAAAATTGTTGAATCAGTTTTACGATACGAGGATTCAAAATAATTTATATGGAGTTTGAAGTTTGGGAAGCTTCTTAAGTAAAAGTTTTTTTAACTATTTTTTATTTGTGATATAATTTTCATATGGTTCATGGCCAGGCCCGCATTTATCACAACGTGCGTTAGGCGCAAGCTGGGGCCATATTTGAAAATCTTAATGCTCAAAAATAACAATACAAAAAAACAGCCTAGTTATAGTTGCAAAATAAAATACTTCTTCTGAAATATTAAATTCATAATATAAAACCAGAGGCAGCTGAAAAATTTGTGAGGACTCACAATGATATTGCCTAGGCCCAGGGCTTCCAAAAGTATAATTGCGGCCCTGTTCGTCGCTGCAAATTTTCATTTGGTGTCGTTAATTAGATGTTTATAAAAACATTTGTTACTTGACCTATGTCTACTTAAGGGGTTATACCTAGTCAGGCGGCCGAGAAAACGTGAATGTTAGTGAATTTTTTCTGAAATCTTTTTTAATTTTTAAAAAGGCTTCTTGGATGTCGGTTGTTACTTTATTAAAAATGCAAATATTTTCCTACGAAAAATTTACCAAATGTTCTTCAAATACTGCTCTATTATGTCAAGAAGTTCTGTAAAAATATATGCTTCTAAATATTCGCCTGTTTTCGGCAGCCTGACTGGGTATAATCCCTTAAGAAGCACTCTTCTTATGGAATTCACTAGCACCAAGTATCAAGTGAAAGTTTCACTCAGCAACTGACACCCGAAGACCGCATTCAATTTAATTATTTAATACATTAAAAATCCCATCAATAAATAAATCTAATTAAACGCTTATATAGAGCTACTCGAGAACCCGATACTCCCCCAATCCAGTCGAACAAGTTCATCCAGCGAAAACACACGTCACCCCCATTAACCACCACCCCTTACAGGGGTGGAGACGCAGTGGCCACTGTTCGATCGTTGCAATTGTGCAAGCGGTCGTTTCTTCGCCAGTGTGCGATCAAGTAATTCGATATTTTCGTAATCCTAGATTTTCCAAGCCATCTGCCACTAGCCCAGCCACGGGGTCAATTCCACGGAGGGTGAGTTAATTTTCGCGACCACTTGCGCCGCCGTATTTCTGGGGCAATCGTCGTACGTGTGCAGCCGGGGGGAAGATCGATAGAGTTTGTCTCTTTCCTGGAAAACGGAGACTAAGAGCGAGGGAGGGGGTGGCTCCCTTGGTAGCGCGACTCATCTAACTAACCCCCCGAATCCTCGTCTTTGCCTCGTTTGAAGAGCGCGAGGTGCAAAATTGGCTGGTGGTTTTGTGCCCCACTGTTCGACTCTACTGCAGCTGGCCCTTTGCTCTGACAAGTTTTGAACACCATTAACTTTGCTGTGGCCTTCACATTCAGCTGCGCAACTCTGCTATATATTTATCAAAGTTGGGGGAACCCTCCATGGGAATCGCGAGATGGAAACGTGACTAGATAAAAAAAAACCGTGGTTCTAGAGGTTATTGAGTTTCCTTAACTGGTTTGCGCTAATTCCGAAGCTCACGTATTTCGAGAATCCAGTTCGGGTCTGTTGGCATTTCACTGAGATCTGGGATACGAGTTTGAGAGTTATTTAATGCCGTGCCGCTCGCTATCGCGGAAATACCAGGTACACGCGAACAACGCCGGTATTATGAGCTCCGTTTCGGCGGAGTTGGAACGTCTACGGGGATCCCCCGAGAAGAGTAACGCGGCCACGCCACGGTTGCTGACGCGCAGATCGAGAAGCATAAATCAGGATCTAGGCGGGCTATCAAGGGCCCGGCTCGGCGAAATCTTCTTAGACCAATTTGTAGCACAAACGAGCCGAGAGCTCGAATAAAAGGGTCGTTTATGAAACGCGACGAAGCAAAATGTTCCCTCCGGTTTCAGCGACGACAAAAACAACGAGGGTATAAGAGGTGGGGGGTGCGGGGGGGGGGGGGGGCGGTGAAAATTGCCTGCGAAATGGGTCGAAGAAGATTATCTTCTCTTTTACCTGGTCCTCTGAAAAGGAAGACAATAAACGGATGAAAATTTGATGCTATATTAATTGCTATTAACCTATAATTCCAGTACTTCTACTTCAAACAGCTCTGAATTAACCATCCCCATTCTTTCTAATAAATATACCCCCAAAGAATCATCCCCTCCACGATTCCACCTTGAATTATATTCATCTGCAACGATATTCGATAATAAAATTCTTTAACTCCGTTAATTCCTGATTTTTAGGTTAGGGTAACCGCAGCCCGTTAGCTGTGGCTCCATCTCCCGCACTGTATTTCAATTTCCCCGTGCGATGGGGGCATTCTGCATGGAAAATTGCCGCCAAAGCGGTGTCAATGATTCAGAATATTGTGCGCAGGAAAGAAACCACTGAGCCAAGCACTCCCCAGTGCATCGTCAAGGAGTAACCTAGCCTGTGGGGCTTTCGCCGGCCGAGATATGGCGAGGCTGGCCGCCCACGTCGTTTTCGGAGCTGCTTCGGCCTGGGTGACAAGGGCAGACAGGATTTAGGATCACCAGGATCCCCGGGCACGTGTAATCCGAGCCGGTGCATCGAGTCACGCGATGTAATCGCGGCGTTCCCGAGGCACGCGAATTGAATAAGACTTCGTTCTGCGTCTGGTCGCCGAGTCTTGCCCCGAGTTGGCGTGACTGGATATTACCACGGTGATATATCGCTCCGTCGCGGTAGCGCTCTGTATTTTTACCCCGCTCCGGCTAGCTGCGATTTCGAATGGCCGTCAGAAGCAGGAAACGATTTCGATGGATGGACGTTCTTATCGCGCTGCCTCCTAAGCCCGCGTCCTCCATCCATGGTAGCTTTATTTTTCTTTTGGTAGTATTACACAGCATAACAAACTGAACAATTCTTGTAGTTGAAGTTTTGTTCTATCTTGCAACGTTGCAAAGTTATAAACAGTAAAAAACGAGATAACTTTAAGAACTGTTTTCACTCCTTCACAGTCTTTAGCGATTGTAACTCTAATTTATAATATTTATTTAATTGAAATAAACTCGGTTACTATATATTGAATTAACATTATTTATTATATAAATAAAGAACTGGTATGAAACTGAATACCAACTGGAAATCACAGCTCTTTTTAATAACTCTTCCTTCCCAACAAATTATTATTTTATAAAAAGAGTGGCGTTGCTTAACAACATATAGGTAATCTAGGGGGAAAACCCTACAAGTGAATTTCACTGGGAAAATGAAGTGCTCCGTGTATACTGCGATGTTTCATTAAAATCAGAATTAAAATGAAGTTGGGAAGGCTTCCTTGCTAGACTGCCTGTGCTTCCCATTGTTCCAGGATTTTGGAAATTATAGGGGCGAAAATGTTCTCCTGGGAGTCGAGTGCACGGAGCATGAAGTTTGTTTCATCCAATGAGCACTGGACGGTTTAACGAACGCGTAGTGGACGCGAATAAAGAGTCCTGGTTAATGAAGATGAGTTAGTTAATTTATGGCTGGAGTTACCTTGTGGGCTTACCGCCACGATAAATTTAGTTCATCGGTATTCACGAAGTTTGACAAGTGTTTGAAGTTGCTTCGAAGTATTAATGCGGGGTGGATAGCGTTTGATTGATTAAAATATAGTTTGTTGGATGAAAGCAAAGGATGTTAATAAATAGTTAATGCAGTGACGTACTGGCTAGGATTCTATGAGGCCCCCCTAAATATCAAACAATATGTTAAAAATGATAATGAACTTTTAGTAGCTTCAAAATATAATAGAAGTTGCCATATTATCAAACTGTATGCAACTAAAATTTACGTTATATTGCTATTTTAAAATATTTAAATTATACCCCAGTTATTTACAATTATTGAAAAAGTAAATTATAAAACTCAATTATAACAATCTGGATTTACATTTAGTACCTACTGTATAGTGCTAGTAATATGTACAATACATGTACACTCTAATTACTAAAGAATATATATTTATTTCACAAAAACTTCAATTGTACTATTTTGCCAGTGACGTATTTTTTGAAATTTTTATTTATCTCTTATAAAAGTTAAATGATATCCTTATAGTTGTGGGTGAACCCCCTTTCTCACCTGGAAATCAATGCTTAAATAGATTAAAGTAAAAAGAAAGAAAGAGTAAAGAAAAAGTAAGAAGAATTTTCCTTCCGTTTTCTTTACTTTCAAGAGTTGCCAAACGATATTCGTCGAAGGTAGACTCTACAATTCGAACTCTGCTAATCAAGAGCCTTCGTTCCAGCCGGAAGGACTAACAGTGAAGATCGATCGACCCCATCACGAACACTGCAATCTCCTCGATCTTCTCAACTTTTCCGAGCTGTCGAGGCACGAGATCAAAGAGGTTTCTCGCCCGACAACTCACCCAGCCCCCCGTAATTCCAATCGAGACGCGAGACGTGACGGGTCACGAAACGCAGCTTTTTACGCGGCGAGGGGCGAGCGCGTAACAGTCGCGCGCGACCGCTGTGCCGCACGAGCTTCCGTTGCGCGGGGTGAAAAACACACTTATGGCGAGGCCATTCCATGCAAATTTATTAATACTTGCAATCTTGTCGCGTGTTTTCCATCGGCAAGTGCGTGCGACGTCTTAATCGCTTGGCGAACCAACTCGTTAAGATGGCGCTGTTTCTCACTTCTCTTCCGTGCCTTTCCAGGGGAAGCAAAGTATCGAAGGTGTGCGAGATCGTGGGAACACGGTTAAAGCTGTTCTACATTCCCATTTCGTGTTTCTTTTAGGAGAAAAGCAGACCTAGTAGGATGTCAGGAGTGTTTTTCTGTTCCTGTTTCCTTCTCCAGGTGAGACGAGAACTGTAATGGCTGCCAGCGACTGCGCAAGCGCGGCTGTTGCGTGATAGATTACCAAGCAACACGTTTCTGCGTGTTAAGAAGATCTAATTTAAATCTTCGAGACACAAGTTACCTTCATAAAAATAATAATTGAAGAGTCCTTGTAACAAACATTGTAATTACCAAAATTAAAAAAGAAATATGTTATGCAATAGTAATACAATAGTAGAGAATTTAATTGTTGGCACTGACAGTGTTTTCTACAAAGGCTCCTAAATTTTAAGCTGTAAAAACTCAGGCCCTCCACTTCATTATTCCGCTCCACCGTCAATAACCAGGAATCTGAAACCGTCCCTCTACCCTCGAGAAAGAAGCACAGAGCCACCCCAAATCGAAGAATCCAAACTACGCACAGCGCAACTGCCAGTTCGATTCCCAAAGCAACAATTAACAATGCTGTTGTCGGAGCCCGACGCAATCTCCTCCCCCTCCCCCTCATATCCCCCTCCCGTCCGCGAAATTTGTGACACGCAGCCGTTCGAAGAATGGCGACGAAGAAAAATGCAATTTCGTGGCGCGTACACAGCGATTCGGGGAATACAGGGACGCGGGCAAACAAACGAGTTAATTAAAAGCCGGCAGACCTACGAGGAAAGAGAATGAAGGCTGGACAACACAATGCGCCAGACCGACCCTCTGCCACGGGGAGGGGGGAGATGGGAGAGGGAGAGGGGAAGTGCCCCGCGTGCCACGCTGCAAGCCCTCGTCTAGGGGCATGCATATGCATACGCATCTCCGCGGAAGATGCAATTTTTCGCCGGCTGGAATGCATATTCGTCGATCACAAGCGCAGCAATTTCGGACAAGCGGGCGCGATCACTGGTCCCTGGGGAATTTTAGGGGACTGAAACCCTCCGCTGTGGATTCAGCCCCGCTCCGTGACGGATGCTTCTGATTCTGGGGTGTACCCGCTGGTGGAGCCGCTGAATGCAGGACTCTTTTATGGAAACTATTTATGGTTTGTGGGAACTGTTTACGGTAACAGGATGGACTGTTTTGGTAAATGGATTATTGAAAGACTGCTGCTGTTTGATGTGGAACTCTGTTTATAGATGGTCTCCAATAATGTCTTTTGAAGTTAGTTTTATAGCTCTTTCCATTTATGGGACACGTGTACTGTAACGGTCAGAAGATTGAGGGGAGGATTATATGTTAAAATTTGTATTACATAGATTGGGTTCATAGAACAGGCCAGTGAGATCTCAATGTAATGCTTCAAGGGTATTTTTAAATTTCTTTTGACCTCTTCTCAAGTTTCTTTTCACCAAAATATGGTATATTAGGGTGGCCTTTATTTATAAATGTAGAATTTTTTGTAGTTCTTTGCTCTCACCCCTTAAAACGGTGCCATTTGATAAAAAAATGTCCCCGTAAAGGTTTATTGTAATCGGACAATAGGAAAGGCTGCCGACCAGGCCTTAAAGTTTAGAATTCATCAATAATTTGGATTTAAAGAATTTCTCAAAAATGATACGTCTTATCGAAATTTTGTTCAAATAATATGAAAAGAGCATTCACTTTTATACAATTACTGTATATATAATTTTCTTGTGCTTCCAACCATTTTTTAGATAAGAGTGTTTGAATATAGAGAAGTTCGCACTACGAGCGTATAGAGGGACAGGTGGGACGCGCGAAGTGCCGACCTCTCTATATTCAAACGCTATTATCTAAAAAATGGTTGGAAGCACAAAAAAATTATATGCACAGTAATTGTAGAAAATTGATTGTTCTTTAAATATTATCTAAACAAAATTTCGATAGGGCTTACCATTTTTGAGAAATTCTTCAAATTCAAACCGTTGTGGAATTCTAAACATGCAACTATATTAAGGGGTGAGAGCAAAATAAATCGCAGATTGAAAATAAGGACCAGCCTGATCGTGTGAGAGTTTGCGCTATAGCCTCAATTATAGAATTATACTTCAGGAATTCAGAGTGAATATGTTTCTTAAGTGTTCGTCGCACTTTGGGATGAAGATGCGAGTATGTAAGGCATGATCATGCCAATTTTTTTTTACACTAAAGAATGATTTTAGGTTGCAAAGTAATCTTGAAGATTGCGTGGGTGGCCGGCGGAGGTTGTTACAATCGGGAACAAATTAAATTGCGACGGCCATTCGGTCGCGATTTACGTCGCGAGCGCGCAACTCGTTAAGGACCCATGAAAATTGTATGGAGAATAAATTGCGTGGCCCGCCGCGCGGAATTGCCTGGCGCTCGCAGCTCGGATTCATAGGGGTTAATGAAACTTTCAGCTAATGCGCGCGACGAACGATAAATTAGCCGACGAGGAAGGGAGAGCGGAAACCGTAACGGGACTTCACGCGACGAACAAATTTTTCCAATTTATGGCGCTGCACGGCTGCGAATACTTTTTTGCTCTTTGCACAGCGGTCCAGTCCTTTTTGGGGTATCGACTTCAGGGTTGAACTCGATATACAAGAAAGAAGATCTTTGCATATATATACATCTTTAATATTAAAAATGCTTTGTACATATTTTATTTATATAAAACACCTACTTTTTGTGCATATATTATTCTGCACTATTTACTTTACTTTTTGTAAGTTTATCCTGTATGTTATGGGTCGATAGAGTTTGAGATTAAGAATTGTTAAGCTTCAAACTTTGATGTTTTGTATTTTTGAAACAAATACGAAGGCAGCAAATTGATGACTTAAACTCCCCTCAATATCGCGTGAACTACGTTATAGCCAAGTTTCATCAAAATCCCTGGTATAGAATGTAAGATATGGTGCATTTCGTGTGGAATGTCGTCTTTAAGAGATTGAAGGTATTGCTGACATTTAAAAGTTCCTGCCCTCTGAAAGGTGCCTCCTCCAACATTTTCCTGGAAGTCACGTCGATTGCGAAGTGACAGGCGATCAATAAACGCAGCCAGCCGCGAAACCAATAGAACTGCCGCTTGGAAATCGTGGGTGCACTCTCAGACGTTTCTCTTCAGCTTCGATCGCCTCTGTTTTCGAGTGCAACGAATTTCGACGCTCCTCTACCACGTGGAATACCTTCTTCACGTAAACCGTGGACCGCGAATTCTATACAGCACAATTCTGAATGACTATGAATCAAAGAAATTTTACACTTGCAGAGGATCACAAAAAAAAACTACCTAGCCTCGCCAGCAAACTTTAATTAATAATAATTCTAAGAAGCATGTGACAAAGTTCCTAACTCCATTCTTCAATTGCATCAAACATCCAAAAACCCTGTTGGCCAATAAAATGTTTGCAGCTTATAAATTTACACGCCTGCATAACTTAATAATAGGCTTTAATTGGAATACAATTTTTAAAAAATTTAATTGGAATTCAAATTTTAAAAAATTTAAGTCACAACCTTTTTCTTTGCCGCTACAGTAAGCCCAAACTGACCAAAATCATGAATCACCCCACACCCCTATGCTTCCAACCCCGTAGTCTTTCCATCCCGCTCCATAATCGACGAAGTATCCGCACCCACGTACTCCCCGATCTGACGTACAATGTTCCTATATCAGCCGTGCTATTACTCAGAACCGGTAAAGCCAACAAACAGAGAAAAACGCACGACAGGCGCCCATTGGGGCAGATGCAACGAGCACCACTTCGCTCGGAATCGAAACGGAACAAAGTCTCCTGCAGAAGGCCAGCCGCTTCAAAGAATCGGCTACCATCGCGCGGAGAGATCGAAATAATAAAGCGCTCCCAGTTCCACGATCTATCTCTGTCCCTCCCGCGGCACTTATACGCGCCGCGAGTCCAATTTATAATAGACTGGAACACGGTGTGGATTTAACTTCGGATGTAGGCCACCCAGTGCCATGCGAACGCGCGTCTAGATCGCGACTGAGCGCCCGAAAACGACGCCCAAACTCCGCCGAGGACCGTGGTCGTGGACGGGGTGCGCGGGGCGCGGGCCAGGCGAGGAACAGGTGCGTTCAGATTCGGCGGATTCATTCCCGATAGTTGTGCACGTAGACGGTTCGTCGTTCGCCTCATCGCCTCGCGCGAGAATTCCGCGTGCAGCTTGGCGCGTCGAGTGTCTCCGCGCGAATCCGATCCAATTCGTCTCTGCGGATTCGGGGAATAGCGGAGAGTGTCGCGGTCGGGTGACTCGGGACCGAGAAAGTGAAAGATTCGCGGAGGAACGAGGTAATTGTTGATTGAACTAGTTGCAGCGGCTGGGGGTGCAGGGGGGACGTGAGGGTGGTGGGGTTGGAAGGGTGGCTCTTGGGTTGGGGGTTTGTCGAGATGGGTTTTTGAGATTAGTGCGTGATTTTTGGAAGATGATTGTGTTTTTGTAATGTTTAGTGAATTTTGGGGAAATGCTCTTTTGGCTGAGCTTTCATCTTTTATCTAATCTTGGGAGGCTCCTTTGCGTGATGGACTTTTGACACGTTAATCTTTTAACCGATGAGCTTCGAACAAAACACTTTCTGGGATAGTAAGTTTTAGATATAATTTTCTCTCAACTAATGAATTTTTAGACACTTGGACTTCCTCATCAAATCGCTAAAAAATAGTGATCTTTAGATTTTTTTGTTATAATAAAGTATACAAAATGCTGAAAACACTCTATGGGCTTTATTTATTCGTTATTCAAGGATATGGACTTTTTTCATTTTCTTGTAGTGGTTGGATTTCTACGTGGCGGTCATTGTCAGTGCACTGCTACAACAAAAAGAAGCATCGACAGTAGCCATCATAACTCGACGTAGGATTGTTTGAAATCGGCAAACAAAGAAGCTCCTTAAATATTACATCAATGGCTATCGTATTAGCTTTTAAAAACGCAAAATAAATAAAGTGACGATGTTTGGTATATATTTGAACCAAGGAGTGCTAAACAATACGTGATCTAAAATTAATAATTGAAGACTCATACCATAACCGTTAATATAACATTTAAAACTTTTCTTGGATTTTTGAGAAGATCCCAAGGGAAGATCCGAAATCCGGAAATTCAAAAAAATTATTTTCCGGTTATTTTCCGATTTTGTGTTATAACTCGTCAACTGTAAGAGATAGAAATAAGTTACTTCTTTTAATTCGATCAACCATTTAGTAAAAAAATTCTGCATTATAACACAAAATCGGAAAATAACCTGATTTTCAGGGGTCAATTACACCCCTTAGAGTGAACTTCGGCAGGAGGAAGTTCCCTACATATTCACAAAGCTTCAGAATTTTTTGAATTTAAAACCACTACAAGAAAATGAAGAAAAAGATTTTCTTTACATCCTTGAATAACGTATAAATCAAGGCTACTGTGCTTTTATACTTTCAAAAGAAAAAAATTCTAAAGATAACCAATTTTTTGAAGGATTTGATGAGAAAGTTTCCTCAACACATTAGAAAATTGTTTTAATGAGGGTATTGCACTCTTTGAATATTGATGAATCTAGGGTGCACCTTTCGCTAAATAAACAGAGGTAAACTTCCCCCAAAATGACCACCCTTAGACAACAGTCTTCTGCGCAGTGAACGAACTTCTAATATTAAGATGAAAGCAAGTATACAGGAAAGGAGCGTTCCCACTTTAAACTTGGCAAATCTTGCCCCAACTTCCGAGTGTAGAGCACAGTGTTCCTCCTATCGCCATTCACAACTCTAATCGATCTCAGTGCCATGAAATGGTAATCGCCCCAAATACCAGCGTTACGTGTTGACAGAGCAAACCCTCCCGCAACGTGGACGAACGCGTCCAATGTACAAATCGGACAACTGTCCGCGACGCTCATTCATAAGTTTATGGCGCGTGAAATCTACCGCAGGTATTTGCATACCAGCCGCGCCATTCCGCGTAACCTATAATCGTAACTTAACCGGAACGCTCGCGACACTTTCAGGTGGGAAAAGTGTATCGTTGATAAAAACGTAGCCGTCATACACCGTAGCATCCAAGTGATCCTATCCCCATTTAGAAAAACGGACTACAGCGTACAGTTTTGAATTTTGTATCAGTGCTGTCTGAACATAGAGGCGAAAGAGAGTTCAGGAGGCCCCTGAAAAATTGGAAAATTAAAAAATGGGGTTGTAAAGGCTAGAAAAGAATTGGAAATGGGCCATCCAACTGTGACGGACAGAAAATAACGAATAGGTAAACCGAAATTTAGATTTTAAAACTGGCCCTTTCTCGCGGATTGCATCCCACGTTTAATCTTATTTATTTAATTGTTTTAATACTTATTCACATAAGTGTTAGCGCGGTATTTTTTATTTTGTTTAATTTAGAATAATTTAGGGAGCCCCATATGGTGCTCGCCTCAGGGCCCCCGAAAATGACAAGACGGCACTGCTTTGTACACGTCCCAAGTTTCTCAAATTTCAAGAACTCTCCGCGCTTCAATCCAAAGGTTTGCTAAATTTTCTAAGTTCTCCACAATTCGCAAGAACATCTACACTTCCTAAATTTCTGCTACTCTCCAAGATTAATACCTAAGAGCAAGGTTTCACAAAGTGCGCAAACTTTTCAAGTACCCCGTGCTACCAGTTCCCCAAATCGTCGAAACTTCTCGAGTTTCCTTGATGTCCCAGAATTCCCAAATATTCAACTACCCAAGTGTCCTAAAGCGTCCAATCCCTCGCCCGACAGTGTCGCCCTCCCTCCCGAGCTCGACCTAACCTCCAGCCGGCCTCGCGCTCGAGCCTCTCCTAGGCTCCGAAACGATACTCTTATTTTCTCAGAAAACAGGCTTGTTATTTTAAATCTAACAAGTATTCGTTCGACCTAGCGAGCGTAGACATCAATCATTTCCCTTGTCTCCAGGAGACGTACCCGATGCCCCCGCCAAGGCCGGTCCGCGCGAATCGAAGCGTCGACCCCGAATCGATCGACGCCGATGGACGAGCGTGATCTTCCACCTGGCAGGTCGATAGTCGCTCGTCTTTTGGCTCGCTGGCGCGAGAGAGAGCGGGTTACGGACGAGCGTTCGTCGTTTCTGGGGTAATTTTAGATCGGCAAGATAGCGGGGGTGGGCGCGCGGGGGGCGTCGAGGGAGGGTTGGACGCCGGATAGAGAAAGAGCAAAGCGAGGGGCGAGGGAGGAGGGGGCGCAACAGCTCGCGGAGGGGTAAAAAAAGGCGGAGAAAATCGGTATCCGCTGGGCGAGAACTGTTTACGAAAGAGAAAACGAAGCGGGGCGAGGAGGGGAAAAAGGAGGGAAAGCGGAGGAACAAGGCCAGAAGCGAAGGAGAAGATCAGGGTGAAGATAGCGATGGGACTAATTCAATTGCCGCTGAGAAATGTTCGGTAAGCCCGAGTATATAGATTCTTTGGGGAGGGGGAGGAAAGGGTTGTTTAAGGGGGTGTTTGATTGAAGGTTGGCGCTGACATTTCTTTTTGTGGAAGAATTTTAGAGGGCTGCAAGGGGAGGTGTAATTGTAAATCGGAATTGTTTAGGTGCATATATACTAGCGGACAAAACAGTTACCACTTTTTCGATTTGTTCTATTTCTGTTATTTTCTAGTACACATTTGTGACTGTGGTATATGCAATATGCATATTCGGATGGAGAATTTAAAGCTGTATAAAAGCCAGTTAAAGTTGAATTTATTTAACTTGTATACAAAAGTGTTATATGACATTAAACGGGGTAACACATTTTTGAGCCGACAAAGAAGTTACCACGTTTAGTAACTTTTTAGGTTTTCCTAAAAGCAAAAGGCGCCACCACAAAATATTAGATAAAATATTAGATTTTTTTATTAATGTTCAAAAATAGTAACTTCTGTTGGCTTTAAAAGTGTGTTGCGTTGTTTAATATTTTGTAGGATTTTTATTTGTTACTTAAATAAATTCAACTGTAAATGAGTTTTATACAGCTTTTAATTATCTTTCAGAATATGTATATTAGGTACATGCTGCATTTTTGAGTTAATATTGAAAAGTAATAGAAGTAAAGTGGTTCCAAAAAGTGGTAACTTTTTTGTCCGCTACTGTAGATTGGTTTCAAGGTAATTTAAATGATGTGGGAGAAATCTGAGGGTGAGTTCAAGAAGAGCGAAAGCCAAAAAGTTGATATGTTTATTTTTGTTCCTTAATTACCCAATTTTGCCAAACACTGACAATGGCCCTTAACCCCCCCCCCCCCCCACACACACACACACACACACACACACACACACACAGAAATATGAAGAAAAATCCCCAGTTCACATGGTAAACCTCCAAAACCCAGTTCACTATCAACACGACAAAAAAAAACAGCATTAAAACTCCCATCACGAAATCACAAAAATTACGCGTTCCATCGCTCCTTGAAACTCCCACCGCCACTCAGCGCTCCCCGACCCCTTCAAACTCCCCCACTCGAGGCCGCCGAAAAAGTGCTCTCGAACACCTGCCGCCGCCGATCGACTCTCGAAACTTCCTCCGCCAGTTCAAGCCGACCGAGAGCGTACCGAAGCCATCGCTACCGAGCGAGAACGGAGCGGAGCGGCGCGCAGGAAGGAGCGGGACAGCGGAACCAGAAGCAAATAGAGGGAGGAGCGAGGAGGACGATCGCCGCGGAGGAGGCGCAGCGAAGCAGAGAGGAAGAGAGAGAGAGAGGAAGAGAGAGAGAGAGAGAGAGAGAGAGAGAGAGAGAGAGGAGAGGCCACGAGTCCGGGAGTGAGTGGTCGACACGGAGGCAGTTATGCCGACCAGCTCAAACTGGGTGCCGCCAAATCGAACCCCGGTTCGAATTCCGCACGGCCGTGGCCGCGAGACGAGGGAAAGCCACGAGGAAGAGGAAGGCGACGCGGACGAGGAGGAGGAGGAGGATTCCCGTGAAAAGAGCCTCGTGCCGGCGAGAAAGAACAACCAGAGCGACGGGGAAAGAGACCCAGAAAAAAGGTACGTCGAAGGAAACTTCCAACCTTCCTGCATCGGTGTAAAAAAGGGCAAGAGAAAAGAAGGGGGGGAGGGCACGCGTTCGAGGGACCCAGTGGGTCTGGCGGATAAAAAAGGAGGCGACGGGGGAAAAAAACGAAAGGTCGGACGGGCGTGCTCCTGGTCGTTAGTGAGGTGCAAGTAAAAGGAAAATGAAGAGGGCATTGTTGCTCGGAGCGCCGGGTCCCCTCCGGCATTTTTTTCCCCGCTGTCCCTTCCTTTTTTTCTCTCTCCACCTTCTTCCGTCGAGTGAACGTGTGTCGCGCGTGCCCCCCCCCGGCCTTTTTCGCCGCGGCTCCCTCGTGGTCGTCGAGAGATCGCCCTAAGGGACTCGTTTTTTCCGCGTTCCTCCGTCCCCCCCCCCCCTTCGTCGCCCCTCCGGACGGGGACCGGCGAGTTAGACGGTGTGGGTTTCTGGGTCGAACGCTCGCGTGGTCCGAGCAAAAAACGAGGCGCGATGGAGGGGGAGGGGGATTCTTGGGGTGGTTCACCGAACTGCGGTG
The DNA here is from genome assembly GCA_929108735.1 of Andrena dorsata. Taxonomy (NCBI): domain Eukaryota; kingdom Metazoa; phylum Arthropoda; class Insecta; order Hymenoptera; family Andrenidae; genus Andrena; species Andrena dorsata. The sequence continues at coordinate 73,711,674 of OV815488.1, read as the reverse complement.
CCGAGAGATCGAGTTTCGAGGAGCTTCTAGTTTTTTCGTCTTTTCTTCTCGTTGTCGAAGGTTGAAAAGCGCGGAGTCAGTTCCCTCGGGTCGAGGATATTTTCTGCGGCGATGATTCACAGGCGTCCAGCAATCATATGGCCCGTATTTACGGCGCGAATGATAGAGACCTGACGGGGTGGGATTGACAGGCTGTGCTGAATCAGCCAGCGGGGAAACTGTGTCGACGAAAGACACTCGTTTTTTTTTTCAGTCCAGCGGGAACTGTTTTAATTATTTTGCGCTGCGAAGGAGTCATCTTCGTGCGAATGAACGGTCGCACGCTGGTTCGGTGAATGTAGGATTTAACGATTCTAATTTTTAGATACATTTACTTCGATTTATTGGCAGAAGAGAATTATTGTATTAGTATGGCTCTGCGTTAAATGGTTTCGACTTGGAACGTGGAGCAGTGTTCTACATTTTTGATTGTTATTAACTATCGTGGGGATTTGTTAATTTAGAGGAGGTGTTAACACGTTTCAAGGTACGTGTGACAAGAAAAATGTATTTCTGGATCGATCGCGTGTCAGCTGTTCGACGATTGTCAGACTTTTGGTCGGTGAAAATTTTCACTGTTTTCTTTCCTGCCTATTAATACCGCGGCTGTTTGGATTACGAATGGTGGCTTTAGGAATGCACATACGTCTTCCCCTCTCCCTTTCGTTTCATTCACAAAGAATGCAACCTTCGTTTAGAAATTTATTTTCCCGCCGCGAGGGTCCCGCCGGCGTGTCTCGCGTTTTTCTCGTACGGATTCAACTTGCCACGGGCCGTTTGTTACGCGAGGAACGTGAAAAATGTAGGCAAATCTTCTACACATCTTCCCCTACTCCCTTCTCTCCGCTTCCCAACTCAATTTCAAACAAAAATTACACTACAGCGATTTATCACCACCCAAAATAATAAAATTTCTTCAAAGTGTAAAAGAAAATTTGAATTAGAAATAGAAAATCGCCAGCAATACTTCATAAATATTATTCTTCACAATCTCAATAATTAAAATAAATCAACTAACAAGTACAAAGGAACTCTAAATAAAAATAGTACTTTCCCAGTTCTCATTAAATAAAATTATTTGCACTTACAAGCAACAATTGCAGAAGCAGAAATCCTCTGCACCCTCTCAGTCCCCCACGTGGCACAAAAGGAAACAATTTTCTGACACACGAACACCACCAACCTCCGCGCAAAAAGCCAATCTATTTAACAACCCCTCTCAGTTTCACAGCGTTCAGCAAAGAAACGAAAAGGAAATGTCAATTTTAAACAACGGGGTAGCGAATTTCCAGCTCGTCGACTCGATGACGCGCGTCGCCGAGGGTACACGTAAATTCGAACTGAACCTGTTTCCCTCGAGTGCCCACGGAAAGGTGAGCATTCGGTAAGCAGGGGACTGGGAGCAACGTCCGCAGTTAAGGGGAAGGGAAATGGATAATTTTTCAGTTAGTCGCGTCACTACCCTTTATTGCCGCCCCCTTCATTTCGCTGCAACGACCTCGGAATGACTTCGCAGAGTCCTGCCCGTCGAAACACAACAGCACACCCCTGAAATATAGAACCACCCCCGGCACTGGGGGTTGGAGACCGTTACCGCGAAGCTCATTTTTCCGTCGCAGCTCCATGGACCTTGGTTCATCTCCTCCGCTGCCAGGAAATTTCATTTTCGTTGTCCGCCACGCGACCTGGCTGGAGGGGGTGAATCGTTGGGCAACATCGACGCGTGTTTTTGACGAAGCTAATTGGGGAGGCTGAGCATGGGGTAGGGGAATTTATGGGAGTGGATTTAGAGGCAGTTCACGAGTTCTTTGGGACGGAAGTTTGGATATTCCGTGCCAGGGATCAGTAGAGGGGAGTGAGAATTTGGGTAGAACCGGAGGTTTAAGTGATTTAGGTTGAGAAAAGTTGAAATTGTTTGAAGTGTTCTTCGAATTTGGTGCATGTTTCCGAGTGGGGTGGAAGCGTTCTATTTATAAGGGATGGAGTAATCTATAATTCAGCCAGAAGACGACTTATCGAAAAAGTGGCAAGTGGATTGCGCCTGGCGCAACTTGGGCGCAAGTAGTCACGTCCGAAATTGGTCAGACACTGTGTATTCAGCCGCCCTTCTGCATCTGTCAATGATATACAATGCCAAATGGTGTTTATTACCTTCCGTCTTGTTGTTTTGGTAAAAATTCGCACCGGAAAATTGTAGCAACGATTCAGAACACCGAGCTCGAATTTTCAGCTGAGATTAGAGAAATATCTGTTGAATGATTATTTCTACTTTCTTTAAACTCGGGGCCGCTAAAATTAAATTATTTTATTCTGAAGAGCAACCTATTATGCACTCGTTAGTTAAAATGTCTCATCTAGCATTTCGAAACAACTGAGAAAACTAATTTCTGATCATTTTCTCTCTGCCGTCCTTGTTTTTCTTCATTCAATTTAAAAAATGGTGTCATTATTTCCTAACAACCTAATATAATTTTTGGTAATAGTTTGTACCGGTAGATAATGTAATATTAACCATCTGAAAAGTAGTTGGATTAAATACAAATCTCTACGAAGCACGTAGGGTTTTCAAAAATTAAAAGGTAAAAAATTTGTGGAACTTCAAATATTTCAATACATCTTAAAAAATGAAAAAATGCAAGATAGGCCATTTTAACTAAGAAGGGCAGCATTGTCCTAAATACAATCGCGAAAGCAATCTCCTCTAACTGAAACCATGCGACTTGCGTCAATCTTACAGCGCCGATGTACATTAAAGCGATAATTTGAAGTGCTTCACCCGGTATAATGAAAGTGAATGCTGTAATAGACAGGAGCGAAACCCTACAGCGTATAATTCTTAAAGACACACATTTACGAAGTGGTCAGAATTAGGGCAATAAGCTTCTGCTGAATGTCGAGAATATTCCTCGTAGTTGTATCTCCCCTCAAGTATATTTTCATAATGGCCCCCCTAAGCACCCCCGTTAAGAATTCCTACTGAATATTCCCTTCAAGTGCTTCCCCGAGTAACCTTTTAAAGCACTACTTCGAAATACTCCCCGATACTACTATTTTTCCTAAATAATTCCTACTTGCTATTTTAGTAACTATTTTTCGGACACCCTTACCATCAAGTCTCCCCTAAAATTCTGCTCTCCACGGGCACAGGGAATGCGGAAACGTGCTTCAAAGTGCAATAAATTCGAATCCATGCGCCATCAAAGGGCCAAACTCGGCTTGTTTGAAAGCTGATCGGTCGGTCGACGCGCGATTTCCAGCCGTTCGAGGGGCGTCGCGACGCTATTTCGGTACCGATCGTCAACACGGCAAAGAAAGAGGCTCGTTCGTCGAGAATCGATCAAGTTTTCATCGCGAACGCGAGGAAAGAGAGAGGCGTTAATCGCGACTCGTCGATGAGAACTTTATCGCCTACTTTTTTCATCCGCGCTTTCAGACTATTCCTGCTCGAGGCGCGACGTGAAATTTCGAGACGAGACAGCAGCTATTTTTGAGATGAAATCAGGTTTAAAGAACACAAGTCCCTTCAAAGTATTCTAAGAGCTTCCATCTATCAATTTCTCGAAGAAAATTTGTAATATTTCCTTGAAATCCCTTTAAGCTAGAAGCTTTCACGAGTTTCAAGTTGTTTAAGGGATTGCAAAGGAAACGATCCATAGAAGAGAAACGCTATAAAGCTAAGGTGTCCAATAAAGAAACCATCTGGGCTACAGTGGACAATGGAAAATTGTACAGACCTTCCAGAAACTTCTGTTTTAAGTCAAGATAGAGAAGATACCTCAGACGATCCAATTTCTCAAATGCTCCTACCTGCAACAGAAAAGGGAACAGAAGTTAATTTCCATTCTGAAATGTCGAATATAATAATACAATTATTACACAAAGCTACCAACCCTCAGTGATCTGAAATTGAGTAAATTTAGTTTGAAGATTGCAATCGCAAAAGAAAAGTAGCTTTATTGCTATTATATTGGGCATATATTTATTTTTAACTGTTTTATTAATGTTTATTTAATGGGCTATTAACTAGTGAGTAGTGTAATTATTAATATTATTTTCAATTTCCTGTAGTTTTGTATTTTAAGCCTAAAATGGATCTGTGACTTGGTAGTTTTAGTAATTGTTCTATGACTTGGTAATTTAGTGCACAAAACAAACATCACAAAATTATGGGACCCGTAGTGTGTTTAACTCATTTTTTTCTTTTTGAGGGTTGTTAGGTTTCTGCAAAACTTGGCCCAATTAACGGTACACAATTGCAAAGTTAAAACTTGAAACTGTTCCAGACTCCACACCTAAAAAGTTCCAACCCTTATCCTCCTCCTTTGCGAACCCCCACAGTGACTTGAATCTCCACCAGCGAAGCTTCCCACTAAATCAACAATTCCCTTTCCACGGCCATCAAACAACTCACCCCTACAATCACCCTATGAATCACAATACACCCCACAACAACCCACAACCCTTCCAAGGCTTCAAGAAAACTCCTCAAAGCCATTTCTCCCGCGACTTTTCCCAGCGTCTCGATCCACTCGCAGGAGAGTCTGCTCCGCGGGCTAGCGTGGTTCAGGGGCGGCGGAAGGGCCGGCCCGCTCTCGAGGACAGAACGATAAGCCAAGTTTAAATTGGAGGGTCGACCACTTAAGATTCAGTTCCATAAACTGCAAACTTCAGCCCCACTTTCCACGGGGACGTAAGCTTCTCCTTTCGAGGTTGACGCTGCAATTAGGCGCGTATTTTCGATCGAATTCAATTAGCCGGGCTCGCGGGGACGAAGTTCGCGACGTCTGCTCGTTTCCAGATGCACCCTGGATGCAACCTACCCGCCCTGCCTGGCTAAATGTTTCCTCCGAGACAAATGCTCCCTGCACAGCGAGAAACTTCCCCTATGCAAACCCCGAGACACTCCGTCATCCCTACTTCCGCGTCTTCCAAGCAGTGCACCCTCGCGGCTCTGCCTCGTCTAAGTGTCGATGGGATTCGAGACGCTGCGTATCGATCTATTAATAATATCAGATTCGATGTTTACTGGCTCCTAGCCTGGGTGCAGGCTCGACTCAGCGCGGTTCCACTTCGACGGTGCCTCTTGGAAGTAGCTCGATAAACGTTTCGTTAAGGGAGCTGGTGGTCGGTTGGTCCGCTGTGTCCATTACGCGGAATTGTAAATAAAATCGCGGCCGACCTGGGTTAGCGCGCCTTCTGGACCAGTCGGCGTGATTTATTTTATCGCTGGGAGGATGTATCGTGTTCCCAGCGGAAGTTCTGCTAGCTGTCTTCTGGCTTTTGTTTCATTTTTCTTCGATTCCACACCGCTCGGCTTCCTCGCGGGGGGTGGCAAGCTTGTGGAGAGGATCACAGGAAAGTATTTCTATGTGGAATGGGATGTAATCGGAGGAAGAATTTTGTTTTCTTAGAAGTTCGTTTTTTTTTTTTACGGGAAAGAAGAGTTTCGGTGTCTGGTCGATATTTCGAACACTTGGGTCGTTGAATAATTTGCCACGGAGGAGTGCTTCGGGGAATTTATTGTCACGGAGATTAGTTCCAGGGTGTAGCACTTCGTTTTTGCTAGCCACGTTCCGTGGGCGCGCAACAGCTCGTCGGCCGCACAGCGGTGCCGCGATTTTAACGATTTCCGGTTGCAAGCTCGATACGCATTTCGATGGCCGCGTGGTACGTGCCATCGATCCGATGACGCGAAACAGACGAGTTCGTCACGACGAAATTACACGACCTTCCTTTCCCGGCGATAACCTCGTCTTACATTCCCTCCCGTTCGTCTCCTCGTGACTCGAAGTATACACAAACACCTTAGGAACCTTGAAGATTAATCAAAATCTCTAGTTCACTTTAAAAAAATCCATAGTCTGTAGAATGTAAGATTCCATATAAAAGTAGGAAAATATTCACCTATGGGAGCTTGGATTGCCTTTGGTGGTCCTATCCAATCACAAGCCTTTCTGCCCTGACTTCACAAACACCCCGTAGAGTGGAGACGACTCCAGCCTCGATGCTCCCGCGTATTAGGCCGAAAAATCGACTGCTCGAGGGACAGTGATCGACGCAGATGCGAGCCAGTGAATCGACTGCATCGACTGTATAGAGAGCGTGGCAGTGACGGTGCATTTGTGACACGGCGGAGGTAACGACAACCCATGGATTACTCGCGCGACACGTGTCGGCGACGTTTCCCCGCGTGTCACATTAACACGCGCGCATCGGCGTCGTTCCGCCTAAGTGCGCGCAGAAGTGCGCGTACACGTGGTTTCAGCCGGTCGATCCTGTTGCGGATGATTTACATGCGGTCGAGCACCGCCAGCTGGGGTGGCCCGCGAGACTTGCCCTTCGTGTTTTGTGACCGTCACAACGGATACGCGATTTTCCATTCGACTACGGAGCGCTCGACGTTGCGATACATCGCACGGGGGAACTTCTGAGGGGGCGGGCATTCGGGGTTGTGATTGGAAGGCAGGTGGGATAGTTTGTGACGTGGGTGACCTTTGTGTGATGTGGGGACTCGTCTTGGAATGGGAAATGGGATGAAAAGTGTATCTTTTTGGGTGCTGGATAGTTGGAGGTTGAATGTTTGTGATGAATGTGTGATGGGTGGGGTAGTTTGTGATGTGGGTAACCTTTGTGGGACGTGAGGGATTTATCTTTAAAATGGAGTGTGTGCTGAAAGTAAAATGTTTTGGAATGTCGGACAGTTGAAGGTTGGAAGTTTGTGATGAATGATGAACGTGTGGTGGGTGGAATAGTTAGTGATTTGAGAATATCGAGGAAGTTCGCTGTTTTCTGTGATCCTCAAACTGTATTGGGTGCTTGGAAACTTGTTGTGAACGAAGAGTGTAATGTAAGTAGGGGAAAGTTTGTGATATTAGAAAAACTATTGTGAATTTGAAATTTTATCACTGCAATCCTGTAAATATAAATTTCAGTTGCACAATCGACGAGAATATTTTAAAGAGCTCATGGTAATTCGTTAGAAATCGTCAGACATGTTTCGAAATTTAGCACGCGTGTTACAATTGGAAAATAATACGAAATATTTCTACGAACACGGTAGTAACGAAACTGACAGTTCAAATAAATCCAAACCCAATATTATTTGATACACCAAATGAAGTATACTTGGAGCACGATACGAAACGATATTTAGATCCAGTATCTTCATCGTGGTTTAAATTTAGAAAATTCGTTAGACCGTCGAGGCAATAAAGCACGCGATAGATTTGTAAATAAGAAATCCCACGAGAAAATTCGCAGAACGCTCAACGTAAACCAACTACGTCGAACGTGGAGGCGTACAAATATCTAGGAACCACTGCTCAATTAAATTCTCTCTCTCTCTCTCTCTCTCGGGAGAGTAAATCCCTGCAAATGTATCAAACTCCTCAATTTTCGCCCAACCATTTTTCCAATCAATCTTCGAAGAAACAGAAACTAAACAAAACAACAACTTCTTACAACACAAACTCATCCCTTACTTTTCTGTTCACATTCACCTCCGCCCCAAAGAGTTACAAAAATACAGAAAATTAAATATACGACATTCCCCACCCAACCGCGCAATTAAATCCAAATTTAAACCCCCGTCCAAAAATTTCACCACTCCTCAATATTCACTCTCAACTAAGAACTCAAGAAAACCCCCTCTCCTTAATCCACCCTCCTCATCTTTCCACCCCTGTGTACATTGAAGTTCCCCCGACTCGTGATAAGTGTCATGCAAATGCAACCGGGCCCTTAACGAGCCCTAAGTTTTTGCCAGGCAGCGCGGGAACTTTCGAATCGAGTTTCTTGCGATGCCTGGCGGCATTAAAATGCATCCGCGCCCGAATGAACGTGATTACGGCCGCGAACATCCCGACGAAAGCGACGAGAAACGACGGCCAGAACTTCGTTTACCGCCAACTTCCCCGGGGGGTGGGGCGAGGAATTGAAAAAAGAAAGGGGAAAAGTTTTTAAGCTCTTCCTGATTGCAGGCGAGGCGTTTGTTGCTGGATGCCGCGCGGTGCCTCCTGCCGGCCGATGCTTGTTTTAATAATAATGCGTGGCTCCTCGCAAGGAAACAAAATATACCGCCAAGGAGGACAAATAAACCGAGCCGATTCCGGCGGAGTTGCAAAAATCTTTCCGCTTCTTTTAACGCCCCGCCGGGCATGACGTATTATGCAGTTCAAACAATGCGTTACTCTACGCCACGCTTGCCCTATCTCTGTTTGTCCTCTTTTTAAAAAAATAACCGTGGGAAACAATCGTTATGCCACCAAAAATCATTGAAAAACGAAGCAAAATTTTATTGGAATAGAAGTGGTGGTCAAAGGAAAATTTAAAATCCATATTTTCACATGTCCCTTTTAATCTATGGGAGATAGAATACATAAATAAAAAAATTTACTTGGGTCATAATTTTTTTTAAGCGTGGACAAATAAAAATTTTTGTTATACGAACGTGGAGAAGTCGTGGACAGATGAAACCTGTTTCTATTTTATAAAAATGTGTACTTGGGGGTGCCAACTTCACAGAGGGTGCCAGGGGGCACCATCACGCCTTAAATTCTAAGGCATAATTCTGTTTGATGGTGCAATCTTATTTATCTCACTATTCACAGTTTAAATTACCTTTTGATCACCGCTGTATCTGTGTATTATTTTTTTTAAATCATACTGTTGGTGATAAATAAGGGTGTTTCAGTAGCCGGCTGCAGTAGAACGATACACTCTCAGGTCAGACGTGCTCTGCTCGCGAATAAAGTACAAAGGCACTTGGTAGAAATTAACCACGCCTTTGTTAATGCAACGATAATCACGAGACCCGCGCCACTCGAAATTCATGCTTTTTCTCTTAATTACGGTGTTCCGGGGAGTATGAAACAATTAGAAAAGCTCTTGTGAGCGCTCGCGAGCGAGTTGTTTATAAATCAATTACGCCTGTGTATTGTCAAAGCATTTTCCAGTTTGGTGAGCTCGCCAGCAGGATCTTCACCCTGAAATTTTCTTCCTCCCCGTGTTTCTCTTTGTCGAGCTTGCTCCTGCCAGCCCTTTAGCTTCCACCTTCCTTTCATTTACCTTCTCTAGCCTGTTTCACCTTGCTCCATGTCGAAAGAATCTTTTTCAGTCTCATAGAAGAGGAAACATTGTCCTACCGTGCCCAGTGTCTCCATAGTCTCTTTGTTTTTAGCCTTATACTTAGTTTTTAGCTTTTATACTCCCATCCGCAGTTTCCCTCAAAATCCACCTCTTATTTTCCGCCTTCAGTGTTGCCCTCATTACCTTTTTATTATTATTATTAAACGTCCCTATTGCACAAGCAAGAGAAATGAAAGAAGAACAGACAATCGCAAAGCCGAGGTTCAGTCGAAAGATCTGAAATTGAAAAGACCTAAATTTATAACCCAACCTTCGTTACAACATTCCTTGTCTAGGTCGTTAATTCTTTCCCTCGGCCCCTTCTATTAATAATTCCTCTATTCCCTTCTTTCATTCGTCTGCTCCCAATTCCGTGATCCGAACCTCACGATTCTACTCCGCGTCTTCCCTAATCTGTCGCTTAAAATCTCGCTGCCATTCTTTCAAGTGCCTCTTCTCCGCTCGCGCCCCCGCCCCGGCATCGCTTCCTTCAAGCTCTTTGACTCTTAATCCCTCTTCATTTGATCCCTTTCTCTTAATCCACACGCTTCTTTTGTTTGGCCGTGCGGACCCTTTTCTAGGATTCCCTCCCGTAATCCCCTCAGCTTTTGACCCCCAGATCCACCCTTAACATCTCCCTCCGTAGCCGACCTTTTTCGTCGCTTCAAACCTCGTTTTTCCTCTCCTGTCCCCACGTCCTTAACTCTCACACGACATACGTTTACCAGCGCCTCGTCACCCGCTCCTAATAGCTCCTAACCTCACTTTCGCGCCGCCTGCGCGAGGAAGCTGCGCGCCGGAGCTGTCGCGTCAGCTGAAACTCATCCGCAAGTCCAGCCTTCAGCGGGGAGTAACTGGTAACCGCGCAGGATTCGGGAAATCCATGCTTCTCCGGGGGTGAACGACCGACCGCCTAATAATCCGTTCAGTCCAGGGGCGATCGAAAATTCGCGCGTGAAAAATCCAGGTCGGCCGCAGGTTCATCTTCGTTCCGAGCGGGTCCCAAGGGGACGGGGGCGATTAAAGCGCTAGCTGGAGCGGGCCAACTCACCCTCCGAGCGCGCCACCTGCCCCGCCCCCGCTCGCGCAGGTTGCAGCTGCACGCTTCCCGGCGTGTACACGGAATAGGAAAACATTCTCGCTGGAAAGCGGCTGGGAACGTAAATCTATGCTTTGAAGAGCGTTTTTGGCCGCCGGTCTCTGCCCCTCTGCCAACCCCGCGCGGAGTCTGGGAGCGCGACATCAAAGAGGAACGCGCGGAAAAGAGACGGCGCGAAAGCACAGGTGCATATCGTCGTCGTCGTTCGTTTGCGGCCTGTTACTTTTTGGGGCAGACTGCGAAATGCGAGGTAGAATTCTACAACAGGGAAATGGGGTGGGGTGAGCGGAGGGGTGGGAAGAGGAGGTCAGGAGAAGTGAGAAGATTGGAGGGAGGGATGGGAAGAATGGAGGTTTGGAGGTGGAGATTAGGAAATGGGAATATGCGGAAGGTCTGTGTTTTATTATTTGTTAGGAAAATTTGCTGGGGTTGGGTGGGATGGTTTTGGGAGTTGGAGGAGTTATTAGCTAATAAATAATATGTTTCATGGGATAATCAAAAATTGTTAGTGTGCTCGGTAGAATTCTAGTTGGTTGTTGGGGGCCGTTCTTAAATTACGTAAGTGTAATTTTAACAATTTCTTACCCCCTTCCCCTTCCCAGTATAATATTTCGTAAGATTTGATATTGCAACCCCCTCCTTACGTAATATTTTTTACATTTAATTTTTTCAATTATTAAAATTCTTTTAATGGTTCATATAATTCATTTAACTCGGTTCCGGGAAATTGAAGCTAAAACTACTTTTCTGGAACATTAATATGATAGAATTTGTATTTATTGAAAATTAGGTTAAAAAATATTACGTAAGACGCTACCTGACTTTCCCCCCTCTCAGTTTGTAAGAAAACGTAAGAAATTCGCGAACCCCTCTTCCCCCGAAAAGCCTTACGTAATTTAAGGACGACCCCTTGGAAGAATTGAATAATCAACTTTTTTCGGAGTTACGAAATTTGGTGATACTAAGATCTTTTTTACTTTTCAGACGAAATACTGATGGTGGATTGTGAGGACTAGTCGACAGGAATTTGAAGATAGGATTCACCAGCTGAGTCTGAATTTGGGACCTGTTACACGTTGGAATTCGTGGTTATGGGATCTTAAATATCGTCGCCTGTGAAAGACAGAAGACCTTATCTGGTGCCCACTGGATTGTCTGTGAAGAATGCGCAGCAACATTTTCCCGAGGCATCATCGACGATGAGGACTCTCCACTAGACGAAGAACACTTGGAGCGCTGTGTCGTAAGAAAAAGAAGACTTTCAAAGCAAGAACAAAGCTCACTTCAGAAGCGAGATTAATGGGATTCTCAGTTTCAGATACTTTCAATGGCCACGTGATAGAAAAGACACCACTTCCAAGCCTCCGTTTTGTGATGAACTCTGAAGGAAGAAACTCTGGCCGAACGTGATTCACTCGTCATGCGGTTGAAACTCCAATTTCTACAATTAAATTAATAGGGCAAGTTTTTCGATTCGTCGACAAATAAAATAACAACGAAACTGTTCAATAGTAAGATAGATCGATAAAACGTTCCTATGCGAGTGGAAAGCGTCGATGCACGAAGAAAGTCTGAAAGGGAAACTCTAAGAAAAACTTGAGGAAGTTACACCAAAAGCCAAGATCCGAGAGAATTCAAAGAAAACAAAGAGGAAATTAGCCCGAAGGAGAACTGAAAGGGACCGTAAAGTTTCGGACAAGTTCAAAATAAAAAAAAAACGAATCTGCAATCTAAAGAAATCTTCAAGAAGCTTAAATAAGGGAGAGACTTCAAAGAAACTTAAAATAGGAAGGCAAGGGACACAAGAGGAGCCTGCAAACCACAACGCAACTCTCACAGAGCTCCACTACAAGTAAAAGAAAACAGAGAAGCCCAAGTAAAAGGTTACAAAGAGGTCCCTCAAAAAACTAAAATTCTTTAAGCAGACCACTGCAACAACAACCCCACTGTTCTCCAAAATCCTGCATTAATAACAGCAACACCTAAACGAAGCTTCCCTTAAAGAGAACTTGGATGGTCGTCGAATACCACGAGATGTTCAAAAACCACCGAAAAGATCGTGGAACCTCACGCCAGATAGAAATTCGACGACGATAAATTCGATCAAGGTGGATAAATCCCCCAGGGTTTGGAAGCGAAAGGGAAGGCGGAAGAGCGTCTTCTGTCGCGCGGATAAATCCCCGCGGACGCGCGAATGAATTGAAAGAAACACGGGCGAACAAAAGGAACGCTCGTGGGCGCTGATAAACCGTGAGTAATGGGGACGCAAACTGCGCGGGTGAGGCGTCACGTGGCAAACGAACGACTGACGCAAATTCTCCTTGGTGCAGCGTGGATGCACGAGGGCGGCTGCTCGCAGAGCGAGGTGCGTTCGACGACATCGTTTCCGTGGTGCGATCGAGGTGGATGCGCACCGGGACAAGCTTCGCAGATTTTTTTGGAAAATCGATGGGGACTGGTGGCTCCTTCGGACTTGTGAGCAGGAGTTTCGAAAAGGGGTGAGAGATTTTGGGGAAGAGCTTCGAGGAAGCTCGATTAGTTTAGTAAAGAAGAGAGAAAAAAGAAAAGAGAGTATGATAGGACACAAAAGAGGAAACCTTTGAAACACTTAACGGAATAAGTAGGAAAGCAGGACCTGAGAGGGTGTAATGGCACGCTGTGTGACCAGGAGGAAGGAAGATGAGGTGCCAGCAGAAAATCTCAGTGACAGATCTGAAGAGTAATTCTTAGAAACAGAAGAAACATAGAACACTCGCAACTCCGTTGCTCTGTACAACGAGGGATCGTAAGCAATTCAGGGGCCGCGAGTCCACATCAAATTAAGCACCACTCGAGTCCCTCTCTCGCTTCCTAATGGCGCCATACAATTCACCGCGTTCGCGGCCATCAAGTGAAAGTAAAAAGGCCATCAGAGAGCTTACAGCTGATCGTAAAATTGCCAGAAGCTGGGCGATATAAAAGTCCAAGTGGAAACGGGCGGGCTGGTTTCATGCAGGATGCGCACCTCCCTTCGGAAAGGGTAAACCGAAGTTCGAACTATGCCGCGAAATTCTGACTGTCCATCGACCTCGATGAAGTGAACAAGTGGATTTTTGTAATCGCGTTGGCGTGCCGTGTTAATAAAAATGATGGCGGGCACCGGGGTGAGCGTGGGTGGCGCCGGGATGCTGAGGACCAGGCGCAGGGACGTTAGCGTGAAACCAAATAGGAAACTCGACCGGAAGTCCTCCAGGGGGATGATCTATGAGAACGAGGAGCTCAGGCTGAGGACTATTCACATCAATGCTGAAGTCGAGCAAGGTACACATGTTTCTTAATTATAAGATTTTTAATGATCCATAGTGCTCCTCACAATTATAGGGTTCGTGATTTCCGGGGGTGTATTTTCGACTGCGTAGTCTATTCTTATTCTGAAGTAGGATAGTGGAGCAATGGGATGTCAGAAACAGGCTTCTAAAAATTTTAAATTTCCAATTGTAGAACTTTGCAATTAAGACACTGATTTACTAGTTTGAAGGTACTTAAACTTTGCAGAAGTTTGTATGCTAAATTTCTACAATATCTTTCGTCCTAATTGTTCACTTTGCAATGATATGGAAATGTGAAAAATATTTGCGAGAGGGCTAGGGATCTGTAGCTAGGGAATTCGAGAGGTTGAGGTTACCAGGCCTGGCCGGTCCAGTTCTTTCTAACCCGCAAATAGCCGCCAACCTACACTAGATCCCTGCTTCCAATCCGCTGGAAACTATTTTCGAAACTTGGCCAAACGCGCCAAGTTTTGCCCGGCCGGCAGTTTAGCTACGCAGTTCGAGTTCTTCTATGCTCCAGCTTTTGATTACGAATTTTACGATGTACTTTCTTGATAACCCGCGATAATTATTTACTATGGGCGCCATTGGTCCTCGGGAGCACGGTGTAGGGTAGGATCTACGCTCACCAGAGGGCAGAGGAGAAGGAAACAGATCATGATTTCGAGTGCAGGAAGGGCGACATTTTGGTGGTGGCTGGTTTCTTTTTAATTCTGCGAAAGTGTAGCTTTTTTAAAATGGAAACGGGTGAAGACAGTTTGACGATTGTTCTGATGGAGTTGCTTCACCTATTTGGCCAGTTATTTCGGAGATTCTAATGATGGTGAGTATCGATGATGGGGGGGGATTTTTTAGAGATCAATCTTATTCCGAAATTTAAATGAAATTTAAGTGGGTTTAGAAATAAGCTGCTGTTTTCTTGTATAATTAGAATTTTGGAAGACTAAATAATGTTTTGGGTGTATGAAAATGTGATCTTTGCAAAGGATGGGCACATTTTAAATGAAAATTTTTGTAGATGAGTGATTGTGGAGGTAAGATCAGTGGTGCCTCTCATATCAAAGTGATAATGCGTTCGAATGATAGGTATAGTGTCGATTTTATTATACTATGGATGTTAGAAGGAGATTTAAAATCAATACAGATCAAAATAATCGAAATCGTGTTGAAGATTTTATCTGCAGGAATATCAAAGCAATTTTCTTAAAATTTTAAACTATAATTCCAAAAATTCTTAAATAAAATTCGTGCACAGAAAAATAAGGAAAAGGACCAAATCCAGAAAAATGAATACCAATACTAAGAAAAATGTAATAAAGATTCAAAGCTCCCTCGAATTTTATGACTGCGACATTAAAAGAACGCTGAGGAAGGGGTAGAAGGGACCGAAATGGTGGCGAACTAGGGGACGATAATAGAAGCGTTTAGAACGCGACCGAATATTATTCCAGGGGCGAAGAAACGCGGAAAGCCGGTGATTTTCTGAAAATTTGTTTATCTCAGTAGCCAAGAAAAGCTTTGTTTTGGCAGCCATTCTCGCCCACGGCTCGCTTCTTCCCTTCCAACTCTAGAAACGCAGATGTCGTCTCTACACGGATTCTCGAAAAGCCTCCGCGGCGTCTAGGAGCACGTGAAAATGTGTTTCGAAAGTCAAAACAGTCTCGACGTGGGTGTGAAATGTTGATATTGCACGGGGCATATTAAAGCGCCACGGGGCTCGATAGATTTCGACAGTGGATCGATCTCAAAGCAAACTGTCGGATAATCCTGGGCTCATAATTCCCTCCGTTCGATGATCACTTACAGAATGCACGGGAAATGAAACCCCACTAATTTAAAAAAACATGAAATCTAGAAGGTGCGCCTAAATTTTCTGAAAATTAATTTACATTATTGTAGTTGTAAAGTCAATTAAAACAAAGATGGAATTTTGAGAGAATAATTAGGGGAATATAAGCTAAAATTATTATAACTTTTATGAAAATTCTTTTAGTTTTTTTGGACCACTGTGTTGGGAATTATAAATCCATTTTGAAATGATTTGATTGATGGTAATTTTATTTGGCGAAGTTTTCTACGTTCAATTGCTAGGACGAGCTGCAGTTCACCCCTAGAATGCATTCTTCAACCCCTTCTGGAGGCAGAAATACCGAGACAATTAAATCAACCCGCGAGAAAAAGCGGCAAAAACAGCAACATTTCGTTAGTTACGGGGACGCTTTTTCCCTGAACTTTTGACAGACGTGACAGGGGTGCAGTGACAGATTAAAGGACAATCTGAAGGGAAAAAGTGTCTGGCCGTACGAGTAGAATGTGAATGTCTGTGCCCAGACACTGGACGCTCGAATTAGTCTGGCGCAAATCACTTTCCAAGTGGAGATCTCATAGACCCTTCTCTCTTTCAAAAATTCTATTGACGCACATAATTACGAATAGCAAAATATTGTCCTGAGAAATTTCTTTGCGACAAACTCTGTACTCAATTAAAATAATAACTAGGTATCAAGAGGGAAAAGCAAAATAGTGACCTTCAAAAGTAGTTATTTTTGAAATGGTAAATTTTGATTTCGTATATTTTGAAATGGTAAATTTTCAAATGCTAGATTTTGAAACGGTAAATTTTGAAATAGTGAATATTGAAATGGTAAATCTGAAATGGTAAATTTGAAATGGTAAATTTTGAAAGAGTAAAATTTAAAACGGTAAACTTTGAAATGGTAAATCTTGTAATGGTAAATTTTGAGATGGTAAATTTTGAAATAGTGAATTTTGGGATTGTAAAGTTTGAAATGGTGAATTTTGTGATAGTAAATTGGAAATGGTAAATTTTGAAACAGTAAATTTAAAAACGGTAAACTTTGAGGCGGTAAATCTTCTAATGGTAAATTTTAAAATCCTAAATTTTGAGACAGTAAATTTTGAAATGGTAAATAAAGTAAGCGTAGATTTTCAGTATTTTTTTTCACCCACAGCGACGGTGGCACTTATGATCTCTGCTCTATGTTACAACAGCTTTAGGAACTAAAATAAATTATTCCAGCACTTGCAACGTTTACCACAATATTCAGCATGGAATTTACATCCTTTCTCACTAAAAAAAAATAACTTCTCATTTTTTTGGCAACTTACATCGTTTACCATTTCAACTCCTCAACTACCCACAAAGAATATATTGCTGCTGGACTATCAATTGCTCGAGCAAGTGAAATTTCTTTAAGGTGCTCGAAACAGTTGCACAGATATTCGAGCACTGGCCGCTACTCGTTTCTTTCGAGTACCCGGACAATTAACTTCTTCAGGCTATCTCCACCTGCATCGACCCCGCAATTTCGAGGGTGCCTGTTTCCTCGGACGCCAGACGCCACATGCGTCACGCCAGATTATTTCCAGGCGTTTTTAAAACGCTTGACGGATCGCGCTTCGAGATCAACGAATTCGTCACACGCACGTGTCACACACTTCCCTCTCTTCCAATTGAGAACCAAAAAGAAAACGAAGAAAAATCGACAGAAGAACCTTCCACCTTCCTCTGCTGTCTCTAATTGCTTCCAAGAAAGTAAATTCCTAATAAAAAGAGGATTCCCTGAACGATCTTTACCCGCCTCTAAGAAACTTTCTCATATAATTCTCCAAATTACTCTGCGCGAAAAGAAACACCATTATTTCAAGCGCCACATGTATGGCTCTAAAAATATGTCCCACCAGAAAGTCTCTGCAGAGTGTCTGAAAGGAAAACACATAAATCAGCGCCAGAGGCTTTTCCAGAATTGCTTTTCCTCGGCAAGCCTCTTCCCCTGTTTACTCGAAAATGCCCGAGAGCAAGGCCGCCATTCAAAAATATCCCCAAAATCTAAGGAGCCGTTTAGTCGCTCTGAGACCCCCCTGAAGGGGCCCACTGTTCAGGAATCCCAGGCACCTTCGCCGTTTACGTCGACACGTGACGAAAGAATCTGCCTCGAAGCAGACCCGGCACGCCACCAGCTACTACAAAAGATTTAAATAGTCAGGCGCGCGAGTTCGAAAGGAGAGGGCTGCCAGGCTTCGACAGTGTGTAGCCATCCGCCAACTAGTTTTGTTCGGCGACTCAAAACGACCAACATGCCGCGCCGTTTTATCGGAAGCTCTTTCTCCGTGAACGGGTGGCGAAAAACCAACACGACGACTTTTGAGCGAAACCAGATCGCGGATAGCGTGGCCTGCAGCTGATCCACTGATCCCCCGGCCAGGATTTCGGCGATCGACGCGCGTGTAGTGGTGTCGAGAAAAGACTTCTTCGAGGATCAAGATGCATGGAAGTTACCCTTCGATACAGAGATCAGGAGTGTGACTAGTTCTATCCAAAGGGAAGCCTCCCAGGATGATTTCCTGGCATCTGTTTACCTCCAACGTGGAACATCTACAATTGGGAGACCGTTTCTGGAATGTGTGACAATGTGATTCAGTGGATGCAAGTCTCATGGTGGTGTGATAGACAGTTTCTGTGAACAACGCTGGTTTGACACTTTGCAAGTGGAGGTTTCATTCTTCCACTCTTCCTGATTTTCTTATAAGACAGACTTGTGAGGTGATGATTGCTGCCCCCGAATCGCGAGATTTCAACCACCTTTCCGCGCCACCCTCGCGTGGGCAGATTCCCAGAGAAGTTAGAGCTGCAGTTGCCTGCTTCGATGGCGCGGAGGGAAGGAGGGCCAGTGGAGCAATGTTGGTCTAGTTTTTTGGAGCGGGCTACCAAGATTTAGAGCGAGGACGTCCGAGCGTCACAAAGTAACTCTGTTTCGACGTGGTGGAAAATGAATGGGTTGCACGTTGGCGGAGATCGGCGATCCATCAGCTAGCTCTAGCGCGGTCGCCCCGGATCCACGGGTTACGTTCTCGGAACCGACGTCGGGATGACGTTCAGGTGCGCCGTTGCCCGCGGCCTTATTTGTTGACGGACCGCCGGCCAGATTATTTAATGGCTCTCCGCGGAATGACTCCGGCTAGATGTATCCCTGTGGGATGTAAATCAAGAGCGGTGCTGGCTTACTTCGGGCCAGGACTCTAATTCACTGGCCTGGCGAGGTGCGTGGGTGAGCGTCGGGGAAGGGGGCAGTTTGGAATGGAGAGATGGACAGAGGACCACGATGCAGAGAAGAGAATGGGGAAGAAGCAGAACGGAAGAGAAAGCGAGTAGGTTATGCAATTATTGGGATTTCATGGGCATTGGGCTGCCGGGTGTTTGGACTCGTTTGGAAGGGCGATGGATGAATTTTAAAAACAGTGGGCTGCAGTCTTTAATGTTACAGTGAATTTGGGGGGAAATTATTAGCTGGATATTTGAGACAGAGAATTTTAATTGAATCTAGCTAACAGATGGGGGAACCTTGAGAATTTCCACGAATCACAGGGGTCGGCAACATATGGCTCTTTGGGTATCTAAATGTGGCTCTTTTGATGCTTGAAGGAATGGAAAAATTTGCAAAATCTTCCTGCGTATGCTTTATAAAAAGAAAACCGAATTTTATTATTTAACCCTTAACTGGTGACGTCGCATTTTGTGACATAAATGGTGACGTGGAGTCTCAAAGATTCCTCTTTAATAATTCAACAGTGTCAAGCAGAGCTTGCAACGACTCCGAAAATAACTGTTTAAAACTGTTATATAAAGGTTCTGATTGAACCGGTTATGGAGAACCTATATTCCAAATAACTGTTATGAAGAACTATTACCTGTTTAGCCAAAATTTATTTTTAACACATACTAGAGTTTATTATATTTGAAAACATACTTTTGCATGTTTTCTTCAAAGCCACTTAAACTTGCCTTCATGACACGACATATTAAAATAATAATATTATTATATTATAAAATGATAATAATATTAAAATATAAGAAAAATAATTCTGCAGGAGCCTTCCACACTCCTCTTCACCGATTGGGCTCCCTTAAAGATTAAATCCTGAGTGCGCCACTGCCGAAGATTATGCATCTTTGTGTTATTAAATTTCTATGCCCCCTCTAAAACTAAAGAATGTGCATCTTACGACTTTTGGCCCCTCTTAAGTTCCAAGTTGCCAACCCCTGAGCCAGTACTTGCTAACAGTTATTAATATAAGTTCTTATTATCACTGCTAGTTTCTATTCTCTTTCAGAAAGCTTCCATTCCCCTTTCCCTGCACTTCAGAGCAGGAACTTCGCAATTTCCAACCTAACGCCAGCGCCAACCGCTACACCGCGGGGCCGTCTTATTAAAAACATTCCTTTCATTCGCGACAGAGAATCAAACGTTACAAATTCCTATCCGTTTCATTTCTCCGCGGACGCACGCCTCCCACGTATATCCATCAAAAGCTCGCGCTCGTTCTCCCCGCGGCGGTTCAAAGGAGAAAAAGAAAGGGGGCGGGCAGAGCCGTCTGAACTAATTCGGAAAAACTGCTGGATACGCTTGAGACTGCAAGAAAACGGCTTTCATGCTCGGCGTAACGGTGCTCGCCTCGCGAAGACGCTTTATGGAAAAAGTTTTTAATATTCTCTCCTTCGTCCCCCCGCCCTCTGCCGCCCCAGCCCTTCCATCTAGCCGAGGGAAAAAACGAAGATACGATAATGACCACGGGGCACAGGTGGATATGATTTTCGCTGATAGAATCCACATGCTTTCCTCCGCCTCTCGGAAAGATATCATTTGCTTCGCGGGAGAAACAAGGGAGAAAGGGAATTTCCTGCCGGGAGAATGAAAAGCCCGCTCCGCAGAGGGAAAGGGATGAATTCTCGTATTATCCGACTTGTTTCGCGATATTAAAATCCCGAGGTGGATCTCGCGACCCTCTTTACCGCGCGCGCTGCTTTCCCGCAGTTTGCAATTTTTGTTCCAATTCTTCAATGGCTGCTTGGAGGCTTACGGCGGTACTTGGATGGTTACCTGCTAGGAACAGCCGGGCTGGGATTTCTTTTTTCATTGGAAAAGGGTTTGGTTCGAGCATACTTGGAGCTAACGTTGGTACCTACTCGGGTCTTACTTTGGTAATTGAGAAATGTGGAAATTGTAGAGTGATAGATGTTCGTAGAAAGTGATGTGGCCTTTTGTGGAGGAAGCGGATAGGCAATTTGCGGTAATAAATTTGAATTAACACTAGTGTTTGTAGCTTCTTTTGATAATTGAAATATGTGGAAATTGTGTAACAGCGTGATGTTTTTTTTATTTTTTTATTAAAAAGGTTTACGCATTCGTGGGGGTGGATTTTAGATTTTTTTTATTGAATTAAGTGCTCGTGGTGGCTCTTCAAGGGGGAGATTCGTGTGTTCCAAATTATAGTGTGATATACTCGACACTGTTTTTTACCGATCGGTCACGCGAAAAGTTGAAAGAAATTCGTATAAAGTAAGTAGTGTATCTGATACATAAATGGATTTGTTATAAATTATCGGTTATTAGTTAGAAGAAGATGGAGTATTATTTTAAATTTAAGAGTCAATAAACAAGTGACAATTCAAAGCGACACACTTTATCGTTAAAAAAAAGTGTGTCGCAATAAATTAGCCCCCGTTAGAAGTTTTCTAATCTTAAATTTCGTGTATTCAAATTGTTTTTTTCTGCCTTATTTACTTCCTACATGATTTTTAAGAAGATCGTACATGTCTTTTCTTGGGCATTTATTTTTGAATTAATGTATATATAATTATATATTTGGCAAAAAATACTGTCGAGTATAAAAAATCGGTTACTCTTTTGTGGGATCTTGGAATACGAAATTTGCTGTAATAAATCGGGCTTCAATTACTGATTGCTGATTGAAGCTACTACTAGCAATTTTTCCAGCAATTCCCAAACTCAATTCTTCTACTGCATTTAACTGAAGCTTCCACCGGGGTTTTCGGTACTCTATATTTTTATATCGGTTTATTATTAGAACACTTTTTCTACGTCGCTGCTTCGACGCTTGCAAAGATCCCCGGACGATTTTCTACGCCGCACAATGAACAACTAGTAACGGAAGCAATCCATAAAGCTTCTCAGAGTTTATCGCGATACATTAAAAGCTCAAGCAAATTCAATTCGGCCGAGGCTTATCAACCGAAGCTATTAATGTAACTAATGCAGCCCCCAACTGGTTTCCGTATCTCCCTTTTCTGATTGATTTGCGACTCCCCTGTGCTTTTTACATCTCGCTCCTCAACTACCTAAAACCGCGCCTGGAGAATTCTGCGGAAACATCGGCCAACAGAATTCCTCCGAGCGGGTCACGTCGCAATTGTGTTTAAACTTCTAACGTGATTATGCGTTGGAATTAACTTTATCGGAGCTTATTAAGCGGGGGTACTCATAATAGTTGCGCACGCATTAAGCGAAATTTGGTTTAATTCGAGGGAAAGCTGCGCGATCTTTACGAGGCTTGACGGGGTTTTAATTTAGTAAAAGATGAGGCAATGGATTTTCTCTGATTCGTACCTGTAAATTTAATAACTTGAGTTTGGCATTTAGAGCTCAGAGCTTAAAATTTAAAATATAGGAATACTGTAAAAGAATAGTTTGAATTATTGTTGCTAACAAATAAATTTGGTGAAAATATTGTAAACAGTTGTTAGCTTCAAATACCTACATGGTGTTAATTAGAGTTTATATCAAAAACGGTTTGTGAGAAAACGCTTTTCGAATTTCACTATTCCCAAAAAATCGATTAAACCAATTTCGAATTTTCACAAAAAAAGATAATTAAAATAGAAAATAAATATCTGTACTTATTTTAAAATATTTCAGTATTTTTTAAAATATTTATGGAATTCCAAAAATATAACAAAATCAAATATACTCTATACAAAAACTAATAAATAAAAAAAATTGAAATAACTGAAATCCATACAAAATATAAATTTCTAAATTTAATTCTAGTACATAAAACCGTTGTTTTTTAAATTTAATCCCCGTTTTTCGAATTTCACAAATTTATAAAAATAACTAGTTTGTAAAAACCCACAAACCCTGGTGTCAAATTTTCAAAGAACTTCAGTCCAAAATTCCCTCTCCCCAATTCTATACACATATCTATAGACAATTCAAATAATCAACCACAGAAATAATTACAAAGCAGAAAAATATATAACACGCATCTAGAATAACTATATGAATCACTAGTGTAAAAAAAACTTTCAACCCCATTTTCTCCCGAATTAATGAACCACACCCCCTAAAACGTTTCACATATTATTACACACCTCGTGCGAAATCTGAGCCAAATCGGTGACTCGAATCCCGCACCCCCGCCCCACCCGCAATTGCGAAAGTTTCGCGAGTCAACTCGTTTTGCCCACACGTGAAATTTTCCAACGACGCGGTTCACTCGTCATGCTCGGCTCGCGGTGCGAAATAACAGAAGTTTCGAGCGGAAACGCGCGATATAACGGCCGCACTTTCGCGCGATGCACCGCGGGCTCCCTGCACTTGTAGTAGCGTTGCGAAAGCACGTGACTGCACCAGCAAAATTAGCATACGGGAAAGCGATACGGCGCCGCGATCGCCGGAGACGCTGGTTGACAACAGGGCGACAATGAACGGCTCCTGAAGAGGAGGCTTCGCAGCTTCAGGAAGCAGCTTCGCCGCGCTGGACCCACGAGAGGTCTTGTCCGTCCCCTCCACACGCCGGGGAGCACAAAGTGGCACGAATTCGACGGATGCAGGACAGTGAGTAGTGGCAGCGATTCAGTGAGTCAGTGGGCTTGCTTCTTGGAAGACTTTGGGGTCTTCAAGGGTGGGGGGCGAATCTAGCCGAGTTAATTCGATATCGAGTGGAGGGAATTCGAGTTTCGGGAAGTGCATTTGGATCGATGAGTGTATTAACTCGAAGTGATGCTTGAGTGCTGAGGGTTCTCATCGGTGTTTAAAAATTTAAACTGAACAAAGCCGACGTTTGTGGGTTTCAATTTTTGAGGAGGAATTTTTGGTTTGTGTTTTAGTTAAACTACTGGTCTAAATCTCTCTTTTGCGAAGGAAGTTGAAATGAGTTTTCCATTAGACAAAGAATTCCGCGAATTATCCTTAAATCAATTTGCAGAGTTGTTGGTGAGAGTATGGATTAGTTTAAAGCAGTGCAAAAACGAAAGCGAGCAGGGTTGCAGGAATGTGTAACGTGTTTGCACCTCCGAGCAACATATCCGAGGGATCTGCTTCTAAAAAATTTACCTACCACGGTAGAGTTGCCACGCGTTTCGGAGTGTTTGATTAGGTTTCGTTAATTATTCTGGAGGGACCCGGCTTGACGCAGTAAATTGAAGGTCTTTGTTGTCCTGTGCAGAAGCACGCTGTAATCTTGCCAACAGCGGGGTAACGTTATAATATTATGACGGTGACTAATTTTAGTGACAATGGGAGAGGGTTTTTCTCTCTAACGCGTTTAGTCATCCCACTGCAAGTGACTGAATTGCAAGGGACTTACGAATCTCGCACGAACTCGTCCAATTATTTTTAAACTACTGTCGTCACGTGTACTTCATCGAGATACTTTATTCTGGACATTTGGACCACTTTTCTTTGGCCAATTAGGCAAACGATTATATAATATTATTAGCGTCGCTGAAGGATTATATATTAATCGATAAATTCCCCAATTATCCAATTATTTATCAAATCCACTGACCACTATCGAACATCGATAATAACCGTTTAATTAGCTTCACTGATTACTCCAAGGAATAAGCATGTTAATCGATGAATTCTTCAATGAACCAACCGCTCATCAAACTTCCAATTAACCACTCATCAACCAACTTCCACGCAATCAATTACCCTTAACAAGCTTTGAAAGCAGCTAGGTACCTCGTTCTATGAATATTCTAAGCAACCAGGCATCAATCCACGATCCTTTAGAAAAACCACGCACTCATCAATAACTCTTAAACGAATCTCTCCAACCACTCGCCGAGCAACTTCAAAGAATACATTATCCGTCTTCGAACTTCAAACTTGATCTATCTACTAGGCTTTTTAATTCTCCGGAAAGTAATTATTTATTTACAAAACACACACTATCAGAAACCAAGCGAAGCACAAATCTCCCCACCTTGAAAAATACTTTGCAGTCCTCGCAAAAATATCCACGACCTCAAAATGGTGTACTAATTTTCTGCTCTGACCAAGGAACTTTACCAGAGTGAAAGGTGCCGTTTTCGCGGTGGCCTCGTTGCTCCGTGAAAAACCACCGAAACTCGTTGACGGAGCCGATGCTCGAACGTCGGGCGCTTCGGATGCGGCGTGACCCTTTTGCCAGTCTTTTGAATTCGCGGAGGATCGCGCGTCGAGCGTAAAACCGCGGGCTTTCACGAGACACGCGGGGCGGAAACGCGAGAGCAAGCACCCTACAGAGTGGAAACGTTGTCTCTGGCTGGCCGTTTTCAGGGGGATGGTTTCGCGCGCCCCAAAGCGACTCCAAGACGGACAAACGGATGCACTTTGTGCATACGAAGCGACGCTTCGCCCGTGCATACTGTGAAATCTCGCTGACGAATACGTGCGCGTGGCAACTGGGGTGAACATTCATTGATTTCTCGTAATGAAGGACGTTCGTTTTTGAGGCGCCTATGAAATGGAGGTTTCGGTTTCAGAGTCTAATTGAAAAGGGAGGAACTGGATTTTTGTTGGGGGATATTAGCACGAACTTAAATGCTACTTGAAATTAATAATATTGGGGAGGGTGGGTTGGAAGAACAATGCTGGGGCTGGTAGAATGCTATTTCGAAAATCCTATATAGAGTAAAATTTTCTTAAAGGTATAGAATGAAATTTTCTTGTATAGAGCAAAATTTTCTTGTATAGAGTAAAATTATCTTAAAAGTATACAGTAAATTTTACTTATATAGGGTAAAATTTTCTTTTATAGAGGAAAGTTTGCTTACATAGAGTAAAATTTGTTCTGATAGAGTAAAAACTTTCCTTTATTTATTTTAAACCGAAGCTTCTGCTTTCCGAATCCGTTACGGTGATTTCGACTCTTGTTAATAAACACAGAGGACTTATTTCTTTTTTGATATTACAATTTCTGCTTTTAAGACAGAATCGCGGAAAATATATAATTACTGATATGACTCTGTAAAGAATATTGACTTGTATCGGTCTTATCACCAAAATGTATTATCTTTGTACAGAAAAGCGCTTTTCCGTACATCGAATTATAATAATAAAAAAATTTATATACCGAAGTGTGTGGGAGTAAGAGTAGTTCTTGCACGGAATTAAACGGGCAGCAGAAAGTAAGAACTGAATAAAAAAGTGCAAATCTCTGCAGCAGATGTGACTGTTTCGTCGAAAATCGTGCGTCCCACTGTTTTCGCCTCTCGGAGCGGCAATTTCGTTATCGCTCGCTTTCACGGGAAAACAGCTGCTATAAATTACCAAGTTGGAGGGGAGGGGGGCCTCTCTATTATCATCCCTTGAGTGCATTAAGCCTGCCAAAGTTCCAGGTGAATTTGAAAATGACCTTCCTCTATTATTTTCCAGCGGCAAATTATTTCGCCGCGTAGCCTTTCGCGTTCGAACTTGCAAATAAACTTTCTCGCCTAAATGCACCCGGAAGCTCAGGGGGAAATCCAATGGGAAGCCCTTCTCAACCCCTGGCGAACACGCAGCCGTCGCTGTTGCGAACCGACGCGACGGCTAGTGAATTATCGTCATATCCAACCACTCCAATTGCCAATAGAATCGAGCCTGTCTTATTCCAAGGCTCGTGCAATTTTCAAACGAACGCAGGGGTTGATTCTGCTTTGAACTTGGGATGCTGTGAATATGGGAGACTCTCAAATTTCAAAATTAAAGTTTGAATTGCTGGGGTTGATATTTTCTTTGAGAAGTAATTGTAATACTAGGAACACCACACTTCTCAGATTAGAAGGTAATTATTATAATTACCAAGTGGGAGAGGTGTATTACTTAGAATACAAGTTCTACCGAACTCTATTTCAAGCAAAGTGTAATCTGGATTGCTTAGATTTCAGAATTTAAGCTTGGAGTTACCATAACTCACATGTATTTTAATATGTAAGTGCAATACTAGGAACTCAATCTCTCAGTTTAGAAATTAATTATTACAGTTATCAAGTGGAGAGGGTCTACTGAACCCAATTCCAAGCAGAGTATGTAATATACTTTCCTTAGATTTTAGAATTGAAACTTGGATTGCCATAACTAGCAAATTCTTTGGTCCCAATGCCATCAATAGTAGTATTAGCAGTACCATTTCTCAGTTTACAAAGTGATATCTATTTATAGCTGATACTCCATCAGGTCAAGGACTTGTACTACTCAAAATCCCAGCTCCACTGAAGCCCCTTCCAAGTAGAATCACCTGGCCATAGTCAGCCTCCCATTTCCCCGAATCCCACTCTCAATCTTCACAACTAGGAAGCCCCCACTAACCGATGGCACCGTCCAAAACACCAGTTCCAGGTCCAGAAATCCATTTCCTTTGTATCAGATACTTTATCGCCGCTTCGACTGCACCTGTGAGAAGCGCAGCCACCGCCGACAGACATAGGCGTAGCCAGCCACGTCGAAATAAGAGATCGTTGTTTATCGTTCCGAGTAGCAGGCTTCGAGGTATTCCTGCACGCGCGAGTTTTACGGCCACTAGAGCTCTGACACTAAATTATCGCCGGCACGACTGTACACGGTGTCCTGGTAGAAAGTGTCAATGATTTATCGACCAACTTCGTCTCAACCTACAAGCAAAAGACAGTGTTCCTCCAAAAAGGATACGAAGATAAACTCGCAAGCTCTACAAGATTCATCATCCTCGATATGTTCCCGCCTCAAAATCCAATCGCCTTCTGCACAAACGACATCCTTGTACCTCCGACCGGCGAAGAACGACTCGATTGTCCCCAGAAATCACACTTCCCATTAATCGTTTGTGGAATTTCCTTCGTCGATGAAAGGAGCGCTGGATAAAGCGGGTTAATCTTCGCTCGGGGGCGACGAGTTGATTAACGCTGGTTATAAATACGAAAAGCAATCTGCATTATGCTAATCGGTTCCTCGAGATTCCTCGACGCTCGCCACCGACACTAGGACTCCCTCGGTTGATCGCGATAATTCGCACGGGATATTTCGCGTGATCTAATTTTGGCCGCTGGCAGACGGTGTCAACGTTCGATCACCGGCTTGCAAGCTTGTATATCGGGCTTTTAATTAACCAGCGGACAGGCTGGTCCACTGAGTTTTACTGGACAAATCGATCGCGTTCACGCGGGTTGCGGCTTCGTGGCTAAGTCTCTTTGGATCATCGTTCGGAGTGGAGGGGCTTCCACGGGTGCCACGTTTTCGAAACGATAATAAATTGATTGAAAAGAAAATTGGGGGGTTTGAAGAGGGAAACGGGAAACTTGGAGAGAATTGGAGATTGTGATTGAAGGCTCATAATTAAATTCACTTCGAAAATAGCAATTTCATCAATGAATCAAGTAGTTACTGCAATATGCTATTTACCTATTACTTTTAAGGGGGTAGGTACTCTAGTCTAACTGCCCGTTTTTCAACGCCATCTTCGGAAATTTATTTAACAAAAACTATAAGTTTATACTATCTGGCGTTTTACCTGCAATTAAGGTATGTTTGAAGTAATACTCAGATTTTTTTATCTTTTTTATCGCACCTGTTCTTCAAAAAAATTCTTTTGCGATGGACGTTGTTATGGGAACTGTTCTAGTCATCCAAAATGGAAAAACTAAGGTTTATTTTCTTTATTAAGTTGATCGCTACATTGGAATCGCGGACGAGATTCTATCTTGTATAGGTAAAATTAGTTCTACAGAACGGCGACAGCTAAATATATCGATAAAAATCGAACTTTTTTTTCAAAATGCTGTCATTCTGAATATTTTTATTCTAAGAGGGTCTCTGTGGTTCCAACCATAGCGACGAACATAATAAAGAAAATGAACCTTAGTTTCTCCATTTTGGATGACTAGAACCGTTCCCACAGGCCCTTAACTCTTCGTGGTCACAGGGGGTGTAGCGGACCCCAGGCAATATTTTTTCCCTTGACAGTATTTTTGTAAATTTTTAGACCTTAATAATAAATTTAAATATTAGACGAATTTTACCCCCAGAAAATCGCTTTTTTCCAAAATTATTTTTTCAACTACAAATTTCATTATATCAAAATTGACATTTCTAGAAAATAGCTAATAGAGATTGATTATATGATTATGATGAATGGACAATTATCACTCAAAAGTTAAAGGATTAAAAAATACGAGAATGGTAACGTCACCAATTTGTGAATACAAGAAAGTGTGACCACGAAGGGTTAAAACCACTTCCTTCCTCATTTCTATTTCCCAAAATTCACCCTCCCCCTTTACCATCCCCACAGATTCCGCATCCCACGCTTTTAAAAAGCTCATCAACCAATAATCTTCAAAGAAAAAAGAACGAAGCCCCTCCCTAGGATCTACGAGAGATTGCCTCCAGCAGCACCAACCTCGTTAATATCGCGGTACGCGTAAATATGCCGGGCAAACAGGCGCGAACTTTTCGCCACGGGTTCAATCAGACGGGTGGAGGGCGGGGGAGGGAAGGGGGGCTTACGCGATTTCTTGTTGCCGGCTCAAAGGGGAAACAGCCCGCGGCCGTTTTCGTGGTGTTCGTTCGAACGGGGCGCAATTTCTATTTTTCAAAGGGCCGGCACACCGGGAGGAGCCGATGAAAACTTGACGAAACCAAATATGCCGCGGCGCGCTTTGATCAGCTTCTTCCCGAGGAACACTCGAGGTCCCCTCCTTTTTCCATCGAGCACGCCAATCTGCCCGGTTAATGTACGTCGTCTCTGTTTATGTACCTCTTCCTGGCGAGCAGGGAAAACATTTTCTTGCCGGAGAAACGATTAATATCGGGGCACGAGGGGGGCGGAAGGCCGCGAGTTGTAATTTATTTTCCACCTTCCTATGCGAAGTTAAAAAGAGAGGGGCACCTCGTCGGTCCTTTGGGAGGCTTCACGTTTGTTGGCGATGGTAATGGGGTTTCGAGTTGCGGCGAGCGTGTGGCTTCTTCGCTGCTTTTGGAATTGTGATGCGAGAGGAAAGGGTGGGAGATTGTAGGGCCCCACGGTTTCGCGAATGTGCACATCCAGGTGCCATTTTGATAGAAGAGTAAGAGGAAGTGATTGGCAATTCGGGGAGTTACAAATTGGATATAGAATTTGAATTTGACTTACTTTTTTACTAACAAAGAGAGGTTTTCAGGTATCTGAAAATGTTTATGCTTTAGAGGATGGGAAAAAACCAATACGTGCTTTTTTTATTTTGCTCCGTTTGCGTGTTTAGGGGATGAAAGCACCGTTCAAAGTTCGTAAGAAGAGATGCCCCAAATTAAATAAACCCTCGAACGACTAGCATCGGAAAAAGATGCTGTCCACTTCCACCAGGTGTTATCGCTACCCAAGGGTTACATGCCACGAGGGATATTAAAAATTGCAAAAGTCGGAGGGGGACGATTCGACGAGGACGGCTATTTGTCGCGGCTCGTAATGCCTTTAAATATCATCACCAGGGTGGACGAGATATCAACTAATTCCCCCAGTGGCCCTCCACTGAAAAAGAGGAAAAGCGCGCTGTGAGATAGAGGCGCGGGCTTTAATAGGATCCAAATAGCCGTCGGTGTCCGGGCGGAAAATCCGAATTTATGAACCTACGGAAGGATTTAATTTATTTAAATTTCCTGGCGTCGGGCCCCCGCGGTTTTAATCCTGATTTACCACATGGCTTTTCTTGTTACACACGTGCGAGAGGCGAGCAGCTTAAGCGGCCTGTTATCACGCGGCTGCTTATAAAGCGTGCTCGCGTGGCCGGCATAGGCGGGTTCACATGTGTCAGTGCCGTGACGGTTCCGTCAGTGTCAGTGGCGAAAAATATCGTTCCCCTGTTTTTGAATGCAGGCAGTTCACACTTGTCAGTCACTTACGCTGACACAAAGAGACTACTGGCATTGAACCGTCAAGGAACTGATATGTGAATCCGGCTTAACGATCGTGGAAATGAACTCGTAATGGGGATGTAAGATAAATGTAGGACTTGCAGCTGCATTTGATTGCAGGATTTAGATTTGAATGGTGGATTCAGTTGTATCTAGTTGTGGCATGAGTTAGTTGAAATTGTGAGTTGATAGAGTTAAAGGTATTGCGATGGTAGAATAATTGAGGACGTTTGGGGTTATCTTAGACCTTGGAACAGAAGCAGTAATGTAGGACTGCAGGCTTGGTGAATTCCGAGGAATTAGGTTTTTGAGAATTTAGATTTCGAGCTACTTGCACTAGTTGGATGAACTTTGAGCATTGATACTTGACCCTCGAATAGCAGTGGCTCAATTTACAGGGTGCTTAAAAGGAGACACACTTCAATTCGCTAAAAGCAGGCCAGTGAAAAAATCCCTTCCGAACTGGACCCATTGACATAAAGCCCATGATCAAGGCAATCCAATCTCACTCACTATTTATTTGTCCTTTCAAACGGAACTGAAAGGAGCCCAGCAGAGGTATCTCCGAACAAAAAGACAGCCGCGAATCCAACAATAGCGAGTTCCTTCCAAACAAACGCACCTCCCTTGCACTTCCTTTGCAGCGTCGACGTAGGAACTCCACATTAATCACGGCGAAGAGGCAGACAGAAGGAAGACAGACTGCAAGTCCAGCTAATCGGTCTCCTAATCTCCAGTTTCGCTGGACGATCGATCAAAAAACGCGGCTGAGACGCGTGTCTGAGGAGGAGGGGGGCTCGTCGGCCGCCATTTTTCATTTGCCTCGCGCCAGTCAAGCCTTTCGTCGGCCAGATTAGGCGCTGAAACTTTATTCGTATCTCTACGGTTAAGTAATTGGAAGGTCTGGGGCCAGGGTGATTTATCACCCATACTCCTCGACGCAACGGAAGACGAAGGGTTAGAGGCCAGAGATTGTTGCCGGGGCTTGACCAGTGATCGATGGTTTCGATAGATGCGCCGGGCAGACCGCTCTTTGCCAGGCTGGCGTCGTGATTAAGTGATTCCAGCGTGAGAAAACGCGGGCGAGCGGTGTGGCGCGTGCGTTTCCCGCGGATTCACGCGGCTCTCTTGTGGTTCCAGGTCAGAACGACATCAAGAAGCTGCGCAGGGAGAACGAGCAGCTGCGCAGGGAGATATGGAGCCTCAGGGACGAGTACGACAAGCTCGAGGAGATCCTGAAGAGGCAGAAGAGCCGCGAAGAAAGCGAAGATTACGATGAGGTAATTGTCGGGTAATTTCTGTGTGAGCGATGGGGGTGCTAATGTATTCAGCTCATTCAGCAAAAGTGAACTCTTGTAATGACCTAACCTAAAACTTTCTGTTAAGGGTAGCAGAAGCTAAGGAATAGTCCCCTATCTCATTCGATGAGATCTAAACCAGACAGCTAGAGGCAGCTAGAATTTCTCCATTGAAATTTGTCTGTTCCAGGAACACACCGACGAGGATGACGGCCTGCAGTCGGATTACTCGCTCGAGGAGGAGGAGGATGTCTGCGACGAGGACGAGGATGGCCAAGACGCCTGCAAGAGGGTGAACAAGTCCGAGCAGCTCGAGAACGCGGAGAACCAGAAGATTTCCACGGAGAAGATGAACAGCAGCCTGCACAGGCTGCACGTGGACTTCGACGACCTGTCGGTGGTCGACGAGGAGGAGGAATTGAAGAAGGATAAGGAGAAGGTGTCGTCGGAGAATGGGCAACAGTCCAAGGAGGAGAAAAGCCCTCCGCCGATACTCAAACCTAGACATCTCCACGAGAACATCCCCTTTTACCCCGGCACCTACGAACCGCCCACTGCGCTCAACAGTTCCAACTACTACAGTGACTGCCCCTTCAAGTTCCCAAGCACTGCCAACCTGATGATGCCCTCTGATACGACAGGAATGCTTTCTTCGCCCTGCACAAGGCTGCACACCGACCCGCTCCTTTCACTTCCGTTTCTATCTGGCGCAGACATGGACCACGTCGGCGAGCAGATGTTGCACGCGCCACCTGCTGGCTGGCAGAGCAACATCGTGCTTCCTCAGAAACAGGCCACGCAGTTCGCGCCAGCAGAGCTTGGAGTCCCACCAGGGATGCAGGCGTTTGGAAGTGTCCATCAGGAGCAGGTGAAGCAGCAGCAGCTAGTGCCAACGACGAGTGGGTACTCCAACTATCCAACCATGCTTCAGAGGAGGAACGTTGGTCTGAAGCAGTCCGCAGGTCTGTTCGACACGAACCCATTTGGAGGTTCCAATTCTGAGCGGGTGGTGACTGAGAATGGCTGGGGGTTGGATGCAGAGTCGTCCAGTTCGAAGGTTGTGAAGGGTCAGAGCGATTCGAAGAAGAAGGACACAGAGGGATGCTTCGAAAAGCCGAGGCACTTCTTCGCGCCGTTGCCATCGAAGCTGAAGAGGCAAGGGGAGCAGCCGTCGCCAACGATCAGCCATTTCGAGACCGCCACCAGCTCCAGCAGCGGCAAGACCGAGTCCACTGTGGTCTCCAAGAGTCATTACATGCTTCAGAAGGGGTCAGCTGACGTGTACGTGAACGGAGCAATCCCGTCCGAGGAGGCTGTCTACAGGAGCAAGCCTGGGCAGAGGACGTTCCTTAGCACTGAGAACTTGCTGGTTACCGATGATAAAGCCAGCGCAGGCAATCAGCTGACGAAGTCCATGTCCTGTCAGGACCTGGCCAGCGACTCCCAGAACCCCTCCATCGGCCAAGCTGAAGGTATAACGCAGATGCTGACTCAGAGCGACAACACCCTGGACACCACTACCGACGTCAAGCCCTTCAAGTCCCACATCAGCGTGACTCTGAGGAAGCCTCGTCTGAAGCAAGCAGCTAGCCCAGAGACTCCGGAGATCCCCAAGCTGCCGTCCATAGACTACCGCCTCTTCAAGAACCCTTTCCTCCGGACGTTCGACCCAGCCTGCAGCTACGTAGATCAGAACAACGTGACCAGGCCCCTGTCGGTGCAAGTGAACGACGACAGTCTATGTTACTACCCACCACAGCCTGACGCGGCGACCTTCCACCGCGGGGTCCACCCGGGCGACAGGTACAAGCCAACCCAGACCGACCAGAGCCGCCTGCTAATCCCTTCCACTCAATTAACCAACGGGAAAGTGCTGTCACCACCTAGCAAGCACGAGATCCAGGTGACGTCCTTTGAGAAACCGAGCCCGCACACACTGATAGGCCCTCCGAACCCGTACGAGTTCAACACCCTGCGAAGGCTGAACGCTAATCCCTATCTTCAGAGCCAGAACCTGTATCAGAACATGCCGTTCGCGTCGAGGGGCGGCTTGTACCCGCAGAGGGGCATGATGTTCTACGACAGCCTGGCGCTGAAGGTGCCAGTGCAGACGCAGACCTCTATAGACGGGGACTCTCATCACGAGGACGAGCATACGCTGTCGCACGAGGAGAGCGCGCCTAGCACCCCCAGTGGCCAGTGTCGGCGGAGGTTGGCGAGGAAGGAGAAGAGCAACCTGGCTAAGGATGCGAAGGCTCTGTCGCCAGCCACTCAGCGAAGGCTGAAGAAGCAGAGCAGCATCACGTCGTCCGAGGTGCCAGAGTCGCCTGGCAAGGCTACTAGGCGGAAGCCCAGGAGGCTCAGTATTACTACCACCACCACCTCCGAGGGCCAGGAGGACAAGCACGGGAGCAGGTCGTCCTCGTCGGGCCAGGATTCGCCCAAGAAGGACCAGGTGAGGAGGGTGTCCTTGTACTTCAACGCCAAGAAGAGGCCGTCCCTGGCGTCCGTTAAGACCGCCAGGAGCGGAAGTCTGGAGCTCTCCAAGGAGAAGGACATGACCAACAGCTCGGAACGGGAGAGGACCAACTCCGTCAGCAGCAGGGAGATCGCTGGCGCTAAGTCAAGGAAGACTAGCACCAGCAGCGGAAACTTGCCTTGGTGCGCCTGCTGGGGCAACGGATGCCTTTAGTGATGGTAGCTTCGGTAGTAGACGTTGGGTTTACTTGACTGTTCGAAGTTTATTCCAGTTAAGTTACGCGGTATGATGAACGGTGGACGTTGAGTTTTTGGGGGTGGTTGATGCTAGCTCTGAGGTACTGAATTGGTGTGGGGCTACTGACCAGTGAACACTGTGGGACGAGTCTCTAATATTAGAGATTTGATCAGAATCATGAATTTAAAGTGCACCTAGTTGCAGGAGAATGCTCGACTATGGTGCCAACTGTGAAGCTTAGGAAACTAATAAAAGTTTAACTGTATAGTGAACAGGAAGGGACTTGGAAAGTTGATGGATAACGCTGTGCACTGTAGACACGAGTTCCATAAAAATGGAGTGCCTAGTTGCTCAGGGAATCTCGCAGGGTTAGCTTCCCCAGGTATCGCTGAGCGAGTGACCAGAAGTTTGAGTGTCTGAATGAAATATCAACGGTGCATCGACGTACTCCGTAGAGGAGCCGTATCGACCTTCACCACGAGCCGTAAAGGGAACCGCTGCAGCCAATAGCGGTGGTCGTAAAAGTAGCAGCGACAGAACCAGGACACCATAAACCTGTTACTGCTCAGGCGACGGTGTGCGACAACCGTGCTGGTACCTGCCAGGAATAGGGGAGCGGTCTGCTGTCGATATTCGAGGCAGGACGTGGGTCGAATTAAATTTTGGAAATTAATATTTAACTGCGAGACCCTCAGCTGGTTGGCACGGCGAAACTTTTACGAACTGCGATAGAACTCGGTGTCTCACCGACCAGAAGTTTATATTCTTCCCCCGGCGGACTATTAAGTGGAATACAGTTTTAATCGTTACCTAGTTGCTAGACTCACTCGGCTTGAGCTCAGTGACGCTAGGGGATGATTATTCGTGCATTTAAACGTTAATACGATCGTGTACATATTACCATTAAATTAAGTTAGATATGTTGTATATTTGTGTAGCTGTTCATTCACGTGCACTCCGATTCGTCGGTTTTAAATTGTGGAAAAGGGAAGGAGATACGATAATTGGGCACATTCGCAATGGCTTAATGGTTTATGTTGAATAAAATTAATTCCTCGGATGCTTCCTCGTTGTAACCTGCTCTTTTCATTATTCGAAAATCCGTACAAATTGATACAAATCGCTTGAGACATCAATAATGGCCACCCGCGCAAAGATGGGATATTATTGCAGACAGCGGCGCGTACTTAGGGGCGAGTCATTCATTCCCCTCGATAATTCATCGAATTATTGA
Source organism: Andrena dorsata (assembly GCA_929108735.1). Lineage (NCBI taxonomy): Eukaryota > Metazoa > Arthropoda > Insecta > Hymenoptera > Andrenidae > Andrena > Andrena dorsata. The sequence goes on along the minus strand of OV815488.1, from coordinate 73,675,920 downwards.
TTATTCTATGCAACTTATTCCAACGGGACCATTTATTAATGGCTCCGTCGAGGGTGGAGCTTAAAGGCAAAGTTCGCGAGCATCTTCCGCGTAAACTTCTCAAGCGTTCCGTTCCCATTATTCCCCACCCTCGAGCCCCCGAAAGGGTGTGCAGCGGGAAGAAACTTAAAGAAATCGGGAGGAAAGAGCCGTTCGAGCAAATCGAACGTACTTATAATTAAACGCGCCGCGTTTTTGTACCACCCGTTGGGGGAAACTTTCAGAGCGATGAGGGGGGATGATGGGAGGGGGAAGGAGGGGTGGAATCTGTTGAAATCTTTGTAACTCGCAGTGAATGTGGTCGGCTGCCTCGATGACTAATGGAAATAATGCTTTTGAAGTTTTGCGCCTGGGGTGCTGCTCAATTTTATATTTACCATTTTGTTGAAAACTGTTTTAATGGACTAAACCCTTAATTTTAATTTTTACTATAAAGGAGATACCCTTAAGCCTATTCTAGGCAATTCCTAATTATTCAAACTAATTCCAAAAATACCCCACAATATTCCCACATAATATCAAATTTCCAAACCCCTTCGCTTTCCCTCAAAAAATTAAAGCCCCGAAATAGGTCGCAGGAAAATCTCTGAAACTACCCTCCAACTGATTTTCAGTAAAATCAAGAAGACACCACTCATTGGAGATGCAAAAGGCCACCCTTCCATGAACTTCACGTTGCACTCACAGCCTGCTACTGTTCGATGCAAAATGGAGGCTGCATCGTTGCACAATGGCCGTCGGCGTAAAGCTTTCAGCCTGAAAACGGTCGCGTGGATAAGGCGCTAGCAGGTTGCAAGGGTGTCAACGTCCAGGGGGGCGCGGGGAGTAGGGTTCATGGGCCAGACTGGCGCAATTAAAATGCAAATTATCTCTTTTCGCGCGGCCATATTTCCGGAAGAGAGGGAGCCCGCTGCCAGCTACCCCACGCCGTTGCCGATTAACTTGGAACTAATTTACGGAGACGACTCCGCCAAGTCAGAGGAGACGTTTTGTCTCGGCGCAGATAGAGCCGCCCACGTTAATACGGGCTAACGTCATTTGCAAATGTCAGTCGGGGCCAGTTTCTTCGCTCCCGGCACGACTCTCCTTCCGCCTCTTCGGCGACACAGGGCGAACCTACCCTCCGGAGCTTTCACGCTCGTCGGGACCCGCGTGTGAGATTAAACCTGAGGGATCTGTAGGACACAAAGGCCACGCTGGGGCTCAGACCTGCTTCTCTCCATGTGTAGAGTTGTCGCGGAGCGAGGAAAATGGTGACTAGAAAATTGACGGGGTTGAATGGTGGTCTCGGGGTGGTAGGAATGTGGAATCTAATTCTGGGCTTTTTAGTGAATTGCAGATATGTTGCTTTAGAAAATTCGGATAACATTGCTGATACCTCATTGCTTTGAATAAATAGTAATTGGTATGACAAGAAAACATCTCGAACCCGGAAATTCTAAAAATCCTGAAACTTTGTGAATATGTAAGGAATTTTCTCCTGATTACAATGCAATTTTTGTTTGCTGCCCAAATTACCCACTTTAAGGGGATGGAATTGACCCCTGAAAGTCCGGTTATATTCCGGCTTTGTGTTATAACTCGTAAACTGTAAAATCATTTTTTACCAAATAATAGATCTAATTAAAATAAGTAACTTTTGTCTTGAAACTTTTTTTATATCTGTTACAGTTCATGAGTTATAACACAAAATCGGAAAATAGCCGAACTTTCGGGTGTTAATTTCACCTACTTCAAATGAATTTGGGCAGCATGCAAAAATTGCGTTTACCTAATCAGGAGGATGTCCCCTACATATTCACAAAGTTTCAGAATTTTTAGAATTTCCGGGTTTGGGATCTTCCCTTGTGAGTTAAATTTAGGTTAAGTCTGCTTTGGAAAAAGAAGCTGAAGTTGCCGATGCCTGATTACTTTGAATAACTAGTAAATGGTCCAGGTTAAGTCTATTTTAGGATATCGATGGCTTAGTGCACAAATTTGTTATATCCACTTTTAGCGTATTAGAAAAAAAAAACAAGTTTAAAGCTGCAAATATATATCAGAATCGGGGACATCAATGAACAAAAATATTATTTTTGACAAATTTACGAAGTAGATATAAATCTGATTTTTATACAGCGTAAGAAAAACAGGCAAGAATTATTTGTGGCATATAAGAACTCAAATTTCGCAAAAAGTAGACACAATATTTGTGCACCAAGCCATCCATATGCACCTACACTCCAAAATGAGACTAACGCCACTACTAATACTTGATTGCTTTGTGTAATTATTGCCCGCTCATTTGCTTAGTTTCTTTATACCCCTGAATTGCTTTACTTCCAAGCCCAGCAATCATGCAACGAAACAAGCCCACTTTCAGTCCTTAATTAATTAACGACCTGCTTGGAGTATACGGTAATCGAGCAGCAGTATCCAAGAACCGTTTATCGTTCGCTCACAGAGAAGGCCTGACTGCACGCCTAGCTCGATATCACGCGATACACCCGAGATTACCGAATGGGAATGCTACTCGACCCCATGAATTCTAATTAAAAGCCTATCGTAAGTGTTTATAGCCAGGCGACGGGGACGAAGTCCGCTGTTAAAACGGGCGTTAAGATAATCAGCCTTAATTACGCACCTCGTGATTCCTTCGCGAATCTGGTCGATGGGAGCGGACCTAGTGGCGCCAACATTCGCGCGGACTTTCTCCGAGGGATGCATAATTACCTGAAAACAGAGAAGTACACATTAGTACGGCGTCGTATATTATTATTACATCTTTATGTACCTGATTCTGCGAGATATCTGGTATGGAGCTTGTCTTTATGGATTAATACAGTCTAATTACGCGTACTTCTACAACGACTATTATAAAAGAAGAGTTTGATATAGGTACGAGACCATTTAGATAAATTCCAAAGTAAAATGCAATTACACATTCCATGGAATATTACATTAATGTCTCTCTAATCAATTTAATTATATCCTGATTGCAATTAACAAACGAGTGTTTCACTTATCTAAGCTCGTTCCAGAGCCTCCAGTTTTCGTCCCCGGCTTAATATTTCATGCTAAGCAACCAAGCCGGAGTTCAGGTGCTCAGCACAGTGATCAGCAGTGGCGAAGCGCGAAATTACGCGAGGAACGTAATAAAGCTTCGAGTTTCGGCTGGATCCTCCCTCGGATACGGGGATAGACGTATCGCTCAAGGGAAAGAACAATGAAACTGGCAAGGGTAATATGGAGTAACGGGGGAAAAACACAACTAGGGGGAGGGAGAGATGCCCGCGAGCTCGGGGAACGCAAAGTGTTTGAAATTTCTTTGGCGAGAAACTTGCGAGCGCGTCCATCTGCCGTTTTTATCGAAGCCAGGAAAGCCCAGGAACCTTCGCCGGAATATTTTCTCCACGGGGAAACTTCCATCGAGCAATTTCGGAATTTTTCCCGCTGCAGTTTGTTCCCGCCCACTAAAATCTCGCGGACTCTTCCCAGCGGTGCTTGCTTTTTTAAAGGTTATTGGACGTTGCTGAGAGTTTATGGTAATTTGTATGCTGCGAGGAAATCTTTGCACTTTGGTATGCTATTGTGCAATGCAGTTTGATATTTTTCATCGCTATTTTTTTATCTGTTTTAGTTTTATTTGCCGAGGGACTGAAGTTGTAGTTCTTGTAGAAGAATATTTTAATAAAAATACAACTTTCTTCAAATAACAAAATATTCCTGTATCATAATATTTTGTTGAGTAGTTATTGAGGTGATAAGTTTTTATTTCCATTTTCGACGAAAATTGATTCTACCTATAATTAAAATATTAATATCAATATTAAGTTGGAAACGTAGTACAAGAAGATCAATAAAAAATCACACCCAGTCCCCACTATGTATTAAATTATTTATAAACAAAAATTTATATCCCACTGCAGAATGATAGCCTTCCGAGAAAACACTCCCAGAAGTTCGCGTTTCGTTTCAGCGCTGCTGACGAAAGCTCGATCCCCGATCGATTCATATCGCGCAAGCAGGGTTACCGTAGTAACTTCGGAAAGCTGGAAGCTCTCCTGCCAAACGTAATTTCCTCAGACAGCGAGAGGGCGATACGCGTCGCAATTCGATAGCGCGGGAGGAACATCTCGCCGAGCTTTTCGACTTTTATCGCTGGATGCTTGGCACTCAGTTTCAAATTTCCTGCAATACGGGCAGCGTGCGGGGAGGGGGGAGTGCTCGAGAAGAAAGTAAGCGGATCCAACTGGGGGAAATGAAAAAAGGAGAGTCGAGGAACTTCCTCCAAGTGTGCTGAAGCGTCGAAATCCACTACTCCGATCGGATCGAAACGCCGTGTCGTTCGAGAGAAGTTAATCGTCGAAGTTCGTCGTTAGCATTCCTCCGAGAATTCTCACCCACCCACCCCGCTGGGAATCGGCCTCCCCCGATGCTAAGAAAATGTTTTCATCTCGCGACGATAATTCCTTATGGTTGGGGAATATCTATCGCCGTGATATCTTTGTTGTAAGCTTCGAATAAAATGCGAGCAGTGGAATATTTAGGGTAAATAAATAAAATTGTATGGAGTGTCAGAGAAGAGAGATAAAAGAGTGTTAGAAATTTAATTTTCATAGAAATCCGGGGTTTGTTTAGAACAGAAAAAAAAATTAAATTCTTTGAGGCCTTTAATTTTTATCTTTGTCTCTTTTATTTATAGAAATATAGATGTTTCGAAGAATGGCTGGGAATTGGGATTTCTAAATATGCTTTCTAATTCGTTTGGATGTAGACTATTATGCAGGCTGAAGCGCCATGATGAATTCGTTCAACTCGGTAATGGAGTCACGTAAATGCATCCACACGCGAGTGCGTCAGCGAGCGACGAGTATGCTCGACAGAGCTCACGAGACATAAATGCCGCAGGGGCAGAGACGTTCCCCGTGTCTAATTTTGTTCCGCGGCAGAGCCACCGCTAAAAAGAGTGTCGAACCGCTTAAAACTACTCCGGAAATGGGAATTCTTCTCGCGTGTGCTCGTTAATGGACACGGCCCACGTGCAATGGTCCCTTCTCGAGTGTTTTGTCAATCCTGTCACCTCTGAAAAGCGCTCGAGCCGGCACGAAAATACCCCTACCCATCGACTGCTCTTTTGCATTCCTCCGTTCCGAAACGGCGATCGCACTGGGACAGAATTTCGCTGGGAGCTTTGACAATCGCGTGCGGTTAATGTCGGCCCGTTGTTTGGCATGAAAATGGGTTGAAATTGAGGGGGTTTGCAGCGGAAATTGTGGCGTCTGTAATTTTGGAGCTGAGGTTGTGTTCGTGGCAAAGTGTGAGTGGTAGGAGGTGGGATTGGAGTGAGTTGCATGCTCACGAATTGTATTACCAATACCTATGAGTTGCAAAGCCCAAGGATAGCAATTACCAAGAGTTGGAAGTACCTAGAGTTGCAATCACCACGAGTTGCAATACTCGCGAATTGAAATTTAAGTGAGTTGCAATCACCACGAGTTGCAATACTCACGAGTTGAATTTAAAGTGAGTTCCAATCACCACAATTTTCAATACTCGCAAATTGAAATTTAAGTGAATTGCAACCCCACGAGTTTACTACATCCCCAAGTTACAATACCCCGGAGTAGCAATCCCCCACAATTTGTAACCTCCCCAAATTACAACATCGACTTACAACCGAGTTGACCCTAAAATGGCACCGACTCGCAATTCCAACAAATATCACTCGAAACAACCAAGAATCGCCAACCCCCCATCTCACCCATCACCCAACTCCACCGTCCTCCCTGCTCCGAACCCGCTCCTCCTCTCAGCCTTCGACCTCCGATCCCAAGTCACACTCCTCTGCAACCGCAACTCACCCAGCCCCTCCTCGTCGAAATAAATCCCCCCGCCTCCGCGGACTCTCGGCATCGTGTCTAATCATAGAAAGCACTCTCGCAAATCGTTCAACCGGTGCCCACACGTGACACGATCCTCTCCCGTCGCTGTCCAGCCGAGAGGACGCAGCTGCCGCCGCGCCGTCCCGTCCCGATCGGGATCTCCTCGGTTATTGTATCAAATGCATAAATCTCCGCTTTATTGCTGCTATATGCAAAGCAGGACGAATCCTCTGGAACCGACCAAGCCTCAAGGATCCTAAGAATAATGCATTCCTTCGCAGATCGATGTCCAGTCCCTCTCCCCACCCCTACCCTCTTCGCGGAAGCCTTTCAGGCGAAACGGCGCGAGAAAGAGCGACAGGCCGATACCGGTGTGGGCTTATTTAATTTGGAGGACCGGTCGGCCTCACCATTTGTTTGCAGAACGATCGTTAACGTTGATTTATACGCTCATTCGTTTCCAACGATGAACGCCTGGCCCCCCACTCCGCTGTCCATCGCACGCACGCGCACGCAAATACGCGCGATTCGGGGACACGTGTCCCCTTGTGAAAGTCAGGCCGGGCTAGTTTGCTAAAAGGGGCTTCAGAAGATCGAACAGCGTTTCTGGGAAAAGATTGCTGCTGGGGAACGCCGGGCGAGTAAATTCGCAGCTTCGTAGGGTGTTTAAATGTATTAGCACAGCAGGCAGCTTTTTTACTCAATTCGGTTAGCCTCTCGCTTAGCTGTTGGGTGGGGAAATACCAGTTGGGTACCTTATGAAAAGGGTTCTGAAAGGATTGAGCAATTTGCAAGATTGCATCTTTAATAATTAACCGACTTCAAAAAGGAGGAGCTTCAAAAAACCGACTTGAACAAAATAAAAGTGCAATAAAGAGTAAAAAGTAATTTTTTCTCTTATTTAATCTACGACTCTCGTATTTTTTCAGTCAACGCCTCACCATTTGCACTGTGTAAATCTAGCGCCGAATTAAAAAATATGAGGGGAAAAATTATTTTTTACTTTTTAGTGCATTTTTTAAGTCGGGTTTGATTTTTTTTTTTTTTTAATTTTTTATGCTATCACTATTTCAGCTTCCTACTAGGTATATTAATTTTAATAATGTTTCCACTGTTTTGTCATAGGGCCATTAATTTCGTTCCTTCAGTTTCCTAATACATTTCTACTGAAATATATATAACTAATGCTGAGAAATAAGCTCAACGACCCTACCAATAATGTGTTACCTAGTGATTTACTATTTTACCGAATTACCTAGTAGTTTTAAAGAACACTACTGGGACTTCTCTCTTTCTAATCACTGACCTTCACTTTTAATTTCAGAATTCTGAATTACATTCTAAGAAGTGGGACATTGTTGGCCACCGTCTCTGATACATTTCACTTAAATTAATACCCTCCTTACACTAATTTCTCACGCTCGGAATCCCCTTGGGGAGAAAGATATGGGCACAGCAGCTAGCGCCGGGATACACGAAAATTAGGTGTCACGAAGCAGCGTGCAGTCGACAAGCTAGGGACGAAGGACGCAAAGGAAGAAAAAGGTGTCCCGGAGACGTCGATGCAGCTCCGCGGGGAGCACCAGCGGCTAAGCAGGAATGAGATACACGGCACACTGGCGTATCCTGCCAGGATAAAGGCACGGGCTGGCTGTAACGAGTCGTCTATCCAGGAGGCTAGAATTTCCTCCGCGCTCCGAACGAAAGCCCCTCGCTCCGCGATTCCATAAAATCAAGATGCCCCCTTCCTGGAACCCCTGGGGCTAGAGGTGTCGTTACCTCCGCGATATTCCTTGCTTCAGAAATTTAAATTAACTCACTCGGTTCCTACTGTTCCCTGGTAAAACCCCCCTTCAACTTCTTACTTGACTCCAACAAGGGATAGGTACTACTGAAATATTATGACAAACCGAATTCACATTTTATTTATACGTATTCCTTTGGGAGCTTCGAAGTGGTTGGAGGAGCCGGTTAATATTTAAGCCGGGGATTTCTGTGTCGCTGTTTTAATAGGCGAGGATTCAGGTATTTATAGCAACGGGCAGCAACAAATAATGCAAACGAAGGGAGGGGCCGTCGCGCAAGTTTCGCCGAAGTCTGCACGCGACGGGATTAATTCGATTGCGAGGCTGCAGCCGCCAATTTATCGAAGAACGAAGGCCGCGGCATCGACACGATTAATTTAATTCGACGTTTCGCGGACGCTCGTGGGGCTCCACTCGCGATTTAATTACCTCGGCGCAATAACTTTGCCCACGGGAGATGCGCGCCACGGGAAAACCGACAAGTGCGGCTCTCGTTTCCTGATTTTTTAATACCAGCCGCCGTCGACAGGGTTCAGCCAAAATTCCACTTCAAATGCACCGGTTCTTGCGAAGTAGCGTTGGGATTGTTGCGCAATTCTTGCACTACCATTGCGTTCAATTGGTGATTTTTTTGCGACTCGTATATGCGATACACTTTGTAATTCAATTTTGTGGGACGCGCAAACGCAGTTTAGAGATTTTATTTTTTATTATTATTATTATTCATAAACGGGTTTAAACCCGTTAGATGAAAAGCGTACATAACACTTTGTGTATTTATTAGATAAAGTTGATTAGGATTTCGACCGTAGATCTTTCAAAAAATTAAATCGTGGGATATCGGCGCACTGATTCGGTCACTATTAACCTTTGTGTATGCATAGATTAAATATAAAAAGAAAAATATCATACATAAATACATAGAATATCAAAAATATGCATATAAAAAAAAATGAGAAATGAAAAATATATGCTGAAAATGAAAATGAAAATGGGAAATCAAAAATGTACAATGAAAATGAAATTGAAAATGATAATGAAACATGATAAATGAACAATGAAAATCAGAATATAAATGAAAATAAAAATGAAAATGAAAATGGAAATGGAAATAAAAATGAAAATAGAATAAAAGTGAAAGTAAAAATTTATCACTTACTGTTAGTTTTAGTCACGTTCGCGTATTACGAACTATTTTGATATTCGCACCTTGTATTCTGTATATTGTCCTCTCTAATACGTCCACAGATTCGTGAAAATATCAATTGAAGCAGAGTATAAGTGTGCTTGTTGAAATAGTTGGTTAATAATTATTATTAAATATTCTATATATTATATTATCGGTTCTAAGGAAAATATTTTTAATTCACACACCTGGAAAATCTTTCCCCAAGCTTCCCCTGCTCTACCGTTCTCACAGCTACTTTAAAACCCTCTGAAAGTCTTTCATTCGTTTTTATTCCACTTCAGATATTGGAACTCCTGAACGAGGTAACGTGTGCATATGCAACGCCGAAAATACGAGCTCGCTTTTAAGCAAATTCTCCTTCTGCAGCACGGAGAATTTACTCCAATTACTATACATCACCTCATTACGTGTAATATAAAGTAAAGCCACTGCGATTCCAAACAGAAGAGACACAGCTCTCGAAATCATCGATATTCTCCTTTGAATTGCTCTCTTCCGTCCTTCAAGCTCTGCAACCATACTGCACGCCATTACCAATTCAGTATCCGCTCCAAAACGGTCCAAAGTCTGTCCGAAGGAGAGCAAAAAGGAGGAAGCCTCGGCTCCCAATCCCGCTGAAGAGCAGCGCCGCGAGGGAGCAACCGGTTACACGATTCCCAGAGTCGATCGCGCATTATTCATCGGGTGCATCCACGAATCCCTACACGGGCCTGCCTACCGAGGAATCCTCCGCGACAACGCGGAGAGCGAGGGAGTCGGACGGCTGTCTCGAGATAAATCGAAACGCTCCGGTGGAAGCCCGATAAGCCAGCTAGCTGCGGCCTGATACGTGACATCGTCTTGCACGATTGATTTTTTTCCCCCCCGTCGCCGTGGAGCGGGCCCCCTCGCGTAGGTGCCAGCGCGAAAATGGATTTAATATTTCCATTCGCGGTGCGGATCGATATAAATGCAAATTAGGGCTCGCGGGGAAACGCTCGATTCTTCGTCGAGGAGCAACGGCAGAAGAAGAAGAAGAAGAAGAAGAAGAAGAAGAAGAAGAAGAAGAAGAAGGAATGCGTGGTCGATGAGCCGGGCAGGATTTTCAATCGACCGTGTCACGCGGACAACGGGATTGCGATTGAAAATGGATTAATGGATTCCCATAGCACCAGCCTACTCTTTTTGGAATGCAACCAGTCCCGATGGCTGTGAATGCTTCCTCTTCAGAGATGTAGGCGAGAGTGAACTGCTCGTTGAACGTACGACCAGGGTTGCCAGGAAAATCTCGGAGATAACACGCGCCTGAAGATCACATGACGTCACCACATCACGAGCACAAATGTACTACGTTATTTACTCTCCATGCCGCCATTAAATCTCTACATGTGGCAACCCTGGGCATGACAGCGGTGCCCACTGGTGGCGCCATCTGTGAGGCTCTGCCCCTCTCTGTATGCCGTACTCCGTGCATGTGGAACGCGCAATGAGCGAGGTAGCCCACTAGTGCCCAGGCGCATTCTGACACAAAATAAGGAGAAGTGTTCCTAAATCCCAGAGCTCAGCTTCAGTGTGTCTGATGATTAGAATAAGTAGAAGAGCACTGCGATATTGAAACTGTATTAGGTGGAATCTGAGAGTTTCAATGAACATCAGCATTAAACTAACAGTAAGTTTGATTTGGTTTTGACACGATCGTGATTTTGAACTGGGGAGATGCAATGGGCTTGAAGGGTTTCAACCCCCGTAGAATGGACGAGGCTTAGGCGGAATTACTCCTTCGCCGATTTCGGGTGGCCACGGTGTCTCAATTACGGAGACTATGGAGTAATATCACGTAAATTATTGAAGCGCTGGCTAGCTTCCAGGAAATGGTAACGAGCCTTTCTGATTCAGCTAGGAACGATAAGAACGGAATTCTTCAGCAAGACGTTGCAGTCGAAATGGATGGCTGGGGATCCTGTGTGTCGCCTTCTCCTGGGAATATCCTGATACAATGGGAAACATTACAAAGCGACGTTACTGTCGTCTGTTCCCTGCTGATAGGGCTAAACCGTGGGCTCAGTATCAAATTAACGTTTATGATCGGCCGCCATTCAAATCTGGCTTAAAGCGTTCCGCGCGGCCATATTAGAGCTCCGAATCTGGCCACGTCAGACGCCAAATATAACAATTAACAGCTACCAAAACCGCAAAAATTGCCTGCGTGAAGCGCTAGCCAGTCGGGCGAATTCGTGAATAGAAATTGAAATACGCGCGCCAGGAACGTCGGTCAATAAAACATTGCAGTAGATTTAGTTAACGCTCCATTTTATATCCTCTACGCGTCCAGTGACCCCCAAGACTCGTTGCCTGCCCCGACAAAAAGCGAAATTGAAATTGCACTGAACCGAAAAAGTAACTAAAATCTATCAAAATATCCAACATTCAAGCTCTGGACATGTGTTCAGCTTAACTCTGTAACGCCCAGACCATTGAACCCTTCTTTCAAAATTGTGAAAAAAATATTGCCTTTTTATTATTTTTATTTTTTATAATAATCCACAAGAAATTTTTGAAAATAATATTTGATATTCTCAACCGGAAACACTGAAATCTACTTTGCCATCAGGAAAGCTACGGATGGTTGCTAACAAAAGTTAAACATAAACAGGCGATACAATTTTACGCACGTTTAAAATGAGTTGCATCGCCGCGACACTGGGAGTTAAAGGTTTAGTCACGTTTCGCTGAATCGACGCAGCAAGTAACCTCTTTTCCTTGATAGAGAAAAGAGGTTATTGATAGAAAGAGGAATAGAGATTTAGCTAAAAGCTTCGCCAGGCATAAAACAACTTCGTTTTCAAATTAACTCGGCACGCTCCCTTCTTCAAGTTTCCAATGACGCACTAGTACCACCATTCCATCAACCATCCAATATCCATCACATCGAGACATTCAACCACATTCCTACGCGCATCTCAGAAAACAAAGTGCCTGAAACAAGTGCCTCTTCACACGCAGCGTTGCAACAAAATAGCCAGCTTCTATTCCACATCGCGCATTACACGCGCATCTGTGGACAAAGAAACAATTCCCTCTTTGTGCGCAATGAAAAGTCAGCCACTAGTCCGCCTCGCGAAAGAAGATGCGAAGATTAAATTAACATATGCTGAGTGGAAACGCGCGTAGCCCCCGAAACAAATTTCCAGAGGCATTCAACGTCACGATGCGTCTAGAGCCCCTTACTGGAAATCGATAGCTGCACCTGGGCTCGACACTCTCAGTCGAAAATCCACTTATTGTTAGGGAAGAGGCGGTAATACACGTACCGCGATCGCGGTGAGCAAGCATCACGGCGCATTTCCGTCATTTGCATATGCACGCTGCTCGCGCCTCGCGGAGGCTGCGGCGCGACAGATAGGCTGACAGGCCCCGCTATGAACCGTAGATACGTGGAAAAAGATTCGCTGCTCTGGGGCGCATTATACAGAACGAGGTGGCTAAATGTCTCCGCTGTACTCAACGACACGAGCATGCTTCGAGGTAAAGTGTCTCGCTGCTCCAGACGCCCCTCTCATCTGCAGTCGTTTGCTCACAGGAACCAAGAACGATGGAAGATATCTAGATCTTTTTACTCTGCAACTGTATTTTTTTTTAGTAATTCAAGTATACGCTGTGACCTAACCTAGACCTTCGTTATATGCACGCTCTGCAATGCAGAAGTTGCAGATGTTGATTTGACTGTTGATTGGCAAATTAAAAAGACAACAAAAGGAGAAAATTATAAAATATTTTAAAAGGTTTGAAAATTGTTTATGCTAAAGAAGACGTCTAATATCTTTTTCTTTTACCAGATTTGGCGTCTTTATAACCTAAAAGATGCAAACTTATTTTTTGTATCTACGTAATTAATAATAGTAATAGAAATTAACAAGTCAAACATGACAAGTGGCACATGTTCTAGTGGCGCCACGGGTGGGAAAAAGTTGCAGTCAGCTTCCCCACTGCTTCAACGTGCGTATAACGGGGTCCCACTGACAACGACCAATCCGCCAGGGAAAATGATATTTTCTGACAGGGAGCCTACGTTTTTTTGTGGTTCGCGCTCTGTTCGGAGCTGCCACGAGGGTCTCTACCGACATATTCGGCTCGTCTAACCGCGGAGCCGTGCCCCTGACAAGCATCTCGTGGCGAGAACGGCAGAGACGTTTAGGTGCCTCAGACCCCCGAGGATCCAAGAGGTCGTGGCAGCCACTCGTGCACGTTCGCGCGGGATTACACGATTATACGCATCTGCGGATGAGGTTCAAGAACCACTCGACCGGAATTTTAGCCCTTCCACAGTTGAATACATCGTAATTGGTTCGCGGCGAGACATGCGCCTGCTCTCCAGCCGCGCAACGAGATAATTCGTGGCGTGCATCCAGGCTGTCAGATTGGTGGGCGAGCAGCTACATCCTCTGCGCCGATTCAATAAGCTTTTCATAATTGAAATTCGACCCGAACATCGGCGGCACTCGCGAGGGAAAGCTGCTTCGGGGGAAATGGCGCTAAAGCGGACAGCTGTATTAACTATTAAGCTACCGGCGGAGTTGACATTCCTCTTCTTTAAGCAGGAAAGTTTCTAGAAGCTTCCAGAGGAGGTGCCGGCTACGGAGGTCTCAGAAGCGGCCTTCTCTGGTGAATAGGTGTCTCGTGACGTGGGTGAGCAGCGTTTGTACAGCGCTAGCGAAGAAATGCTCGTCATTGGCAGGAGCAGTGAAGATTTAAGTGACTAAGAGGAAACTTTGATTGGTATTCTAATGAAGCTGAATGGGTGGCACTTTGGGGTATCGGGGAACCTGGAGCTTTCCTACGAGTTGTCCAATTTCATTCAAATCGATCAACTTCGAAGTGAAGATTACATAGTTCTCCAAGGTGTAGTGAAACACTTCAGGAATTAAGGATTAGTTTACAGCTGGGTATCCTCGATTAAATAATTTTACTCGACATCGGAACAATGGAGCATCCTTGCTTCCTCTTGTTAAGAGAGATTTTAAAGCAGATGGCGCACTCGCCCATGAATCAGAGCGACAATATTCCGACGAAAGAATGACGGGGGATCCCGGACGCGCTATCAAGATTTGTCCAGGCCCCTTTGTCGCGCGGTTAATAACAACGCTGCCAACAGTGCCACAACAATTTGCGGTGAAAATGGCTGGCAATGTAGACGCTCGCGAGGGGACGGGGACGAAGGAGGGCTAGATGACACTCGGGGGAACCACTAAAGTGTTTTCGTGACAAGAGATTTTCGACGTCGGAGAGAAAAGAGGTACAGAAATCCCAGTGGCCCCCTGTTGTACAGGCTGTTGCATAAAACGTCTAAAAAAAGACATAGTAACTCTGTAATATAAGATGTTCAACTTGAAAAATATGAAAAGATTTTTGCAAGCCATTCATGACTTTCTAAGTTCGATAAAAATTTATTTTTTAATCCTTCGTTTTCGAATCCCTATATTTAATATTATAAACATTCGAAATCAATTTTCTGAAAAAGGTAGAGTCCAATAAAAAAAATTTATTTGAAAATTTGATTCGTTTTTGGGGGGGGGGGGGCAATAGATATCCACCATTCCATAAATGTTTTCTTCATTCAACTTTCATTATTTTGCTAAAATTCTGTAACTAATGAATTGGAGTTCTGTTTATCAGCCCGTAGCTCCTAGTTACAGCAAAATTGATTCTACCTATGTTCCTGAGGGAGATATTTCGTCGTTAATAGGGTACTGTTGCCACTAGTTGTGGTGCAGCCAGTACATCAACACGTGGACACACGCGCGCTCGTTGACAACGGGAACCAAGCCTCGCCGAGGCACGTACGATTCATGGGGTTGCTTACGAGCTCCCTGACCAAAATTCATCCGCCCACGCAACCCTTCCCACCCCTCCCCAGACGGCTATCCCCCTCATCGAGCGACAGCAAGACATTTACCGTCGGGATGGCGAAATCACGAGGGTAAAAATAATGGCCGATCATGCTTCCTCCAGGCGCCACCATCTAAAATGTTTTTCTTATGGTGTCGAGATGCTGGCCCCTTGGCCAGGGAGCCAGTTTGCACAAGGGTAACTCGAGATTCTCAAAACACTCAGCTGGAGTACCCCGTTACGAAATATCCCGCGTGTGGCTTCTCATTTCTAGCTCTGAGACGCGGTCCAAGTTTAAAAAGGTACGTCCCTCGAACTACGACGGTTCAATGCACGCTCAAACGTGTTTTTTTTTTAACTATTTTGACTTGAATTTGAGAATATGGTGTATATTATTTTGTAGTTAATATTAAGTGGGATTCAAATATTGCGTCAACATTTTTATAATTATAAAGATATTAAAATTAATATTAAAATATTATCATTTCTTTTAATAAGGGGAGACGAATGCCCAGGTACAGTACTCGTTCTCGTTGAAATTAAGGAGCGACCTCCCCTTTTTTAGCCGTCGAAAAATATTCATGGGGATCTGCACGTTGACAGGGTTAAAATAATCCGCGGTCTGTATTAAAACTGTTGCGTGTAATTAATCCGACCCCCTCTTCCACGGAGCGTTTGCAACCCCTCAGCGACAGGGTAAACTGCACCCCATCCCCTCGGTAGCCGAGCTCACATTTGACCCGCGGTATGACAGCTTGTCGAGACGGGTTTTTAACGGAGAAAAAGCTAATTTGACATCCGCGCCGCGGTCGCGTTTTATTAAAGTGGCGAGGGTCTGCCACTTAAAAAGCGACAAACCACTGGAATCGCTAATCTAAACGTAGGATTACTATGAAAAGGAATGCGCACCCACATACTTGTGAAAATGGGGTAGCTTTGATAACGCAATATTTAAAAAATTCTTGATTTAATTGTGTAACAAAAATCTTGACATTTTTTAAAATTTAGATAAATATTCGAAGCCATGATTTACCAGCGTCATCCTCCATCGATCCTCACGTTCCTGCAGATAAACGTCAGAAAATCCCAGGGAACACACCACCCCTTTACGCAAACAGGATGGAGCGTAACAAAATTCAAGGGTACGAGGAAACTGCATTAATATAATCATCTTCGAGGACGGGGGACAAGGCTTCGTGGCGCCTGCACGCGGCCCCCCTCGCGGGCTTGTAAACGGATTTGCGCTGATAACGCGGCCCAAGTAGACGGATAAGGCCTGCACGTTGGCATTCGACGGGCGTTCGGGATCGAAATTGGCAATAGAACGTGTTCAGAGTACGAAAATTCGGGAAAAACGGGGGAGTCGGGCATTAGCGACGAAGCTAGACGAAGGATGGACGAAAGGGCGGCTTCACCCCCGGGGGGGAGAGGGGGGGGGGTGAAGACGATGTATGAAATATTGTGGAAATTCACCCTCACTCGATTTCCTTTTGGATTTAATAGAACGTGGAGGAAATGGCAGGCTGATTGGAGTTAATCGTGTGAAAGGAATAGCAGACGAGAGAAAAGTAGGGGGGATGGGGTGGAAGTATGGCCACACGAGAAAAAGAATAAGAATATTAAAAGAATGAATTAATTATTTGAAACGGTTGGAGTAAAAATTGCAACGGGTGCAATTTTATTACAGCAAACTAAGTCTTCGAGCTGAGTGGAGTCAATTTAACTCAACTTCCAGGGATTTTTCTCATTATGTGCTCACAAGTGGACTCAAAATGGCGGACTTTCAGCTGTAATTATTACATAAATGCAATTACTCATGGCGACGTACTGCAATATTCCACTCGTCACCTGGTTTCGAGTGAATCGAGCCTGTAGTGGTCGATCCAGGATCAACAAGGCCTCCGCTCGGTAATTATTCTCGCAGGCTAAACGTGCAAGGGCACGAAAAACAGCGAATCAAAAGGTGTATGAAAATGCAAAGGGCCGCCAAAGGAAATCTCGATGAAAGGACCGCCGTCGTTAACCGGCGTTTAACGTGCACGAAGTAAACACAGTAAACGGTAAAAAACGAAACGCCCCCGCCGCGATAGGGAGGGGGCGGGGGAGAGAGAATTTCAAAAGGAAAGGTAAACCAAAGAGGTTCGCGGAGTTGGCTCGATAGCGGCTCCGCGGCAGTAATTACCGTTTCTCTGCTAACAAGTAACTCTGCCGGCGCTACTGTGATTTCCCAGAGAAAGGGTTTCAAGAGTCGAGCGCGGGGCAATCCACCTTACAGCAGCGCTCTATTTATAGAATCGATCACGACCGCGTATCGTGTGTCAATATTGAAGCAACAAGTCCCAGACACTTAACGATTGCCACAAGTTCGCCTCTGTTGCAAAGATCAAATACGTCGCTTCCGAAGAAGAATTCTACTCAAAGATGCCACTGCAAGCCCTCCCCGCTTAGTGATCCTCTAGGAAAATACATCAATTTTATACATTAGACCTGAAGGAACAGTCACTTCCTCGTTTCGATCACTCGCAAACAACTTCAAATCAAGCTTGACCACCTTAACCTGCACGTAACCTCTTCGCCAAAACCCACCAACACCTTCCTGCTCGACCCAGGCCTCGTGTCCAAATGGCGAGGCTCTATCTCTAGCTGGAAGCACAGTAGTCCCAACTGTCCCATCCCAGCAGGAATGCTAATAGTCAAACGAAACTGGTTCGATTCTATCACGACCCGCAGCGTCCGTGTCCATAGACAAAAGGCCAAGCTGACCGGCGATCGTGGCGATAAATAGAGCGACCGCCGCCGCCGTGGCCACCTAACAGCCGCCGGAGGAACCACCGTAAAGCGAGAGCCTCGTGTGGTTTGCGGTGATCCAACCACGCCAGAGGTTAAGTGTGCAGCTCGTGTCACGTGAGAAAGACTGCAGTAGTCATGAGTCCTGACTCAGGACCGGTTTTCCTTGCGGATCCTGTGTCCACGGGCCCATTTTCGTCTAGCAGGCGATCGCATCTCAGGTGTGCTGATTTAGTTTGATTAGTGTAACCCCTCAGGATTGGGTGATGTGGGGGATTATGTGGCAGCTCTAGGAAATATGATTTTTGGAGTTACCTTCACTTCACCGACAATCATTTCATCGACAATCATTTCACCGACACGATTTCATCGACACCGCATTTCGCCGACAGTATTTTCTCACCGACACGTTTAGATCACCGACAATCATTTCATCGACAAACATTTCACCGACAATCATTTCACCGACAAGGGCCGTCTTAACAAATTTGAGCGCTCTGGGCTATAAAATTTGGTGCCTCAACACCTCAAGTAAACTGCAGTTTCTTCCCAATCGGTGCATGGCGGTACATCGTATAAATTTAATGGTTGCCGTGAAAAAAGAATTTCAACATACTCCATTCTTAACCGCCCTTGCATATCCAGCGACCCTGGGTTATACCCCATTTAGCCCACTGAATAAGGAGGCCCTGTGTTACTTATCGATGTCAACTTCTAGTGCGTATAGTGATTGTTATTGCAAACCATAAGTTATTGTTACGTATTCACAATTTTTCATAATTAATATTATTAATAACAAACTATAATAACACAAATGAATCCATAACATAAATTATTATATAAATTAACATTACTTTAGTTGTTACCTTAACTGATTAAATAAATTAGTACATAAATTAATACTGATCTTTATTATTGATTAATGTCAGAAAGTATAACAGCATAGTGTTTTCCTTGATTTATACGTCATAATAAATAACATAAATTATTACATAAATTAACTTGTATATAACTTCAATGAAAACATAAATATTAATAATTGTATTATTACAGATACAAGTTAATAAATAACATAAATTATTACATAAATTAACTTGTATATAACTTCAATGAAAACATAAATATTAATAATTGTATTATTACAGATACAAGTTATGCGCTAAGGCGCTCACAAAATCTATTTTTGTGTACGTTTCCCGATTTTCTACGATCCTCTGCACTCTTTCTTCTCTAAGCTTATCTTTATTTTTCTTCTTTGCTGGGGGTTGACCACGTGCTACCCGCTCAAATGTATTTTCCACTATGACCTGTTCTTTTTTTATTTCAATTATAATTTTAAATAGTGAAATCGTATGGCGATCAACTACACATTGCCAACGCCGATGCCATGATTCAATACAGTTTTGTGTTCGTTGAAAACCATTGATTTCATTGTCATGGACCGACCACATATCTGGTGGAAAAAGTGGGAGCTGCAGTACTACTCTCCCATTAGGTCTTTCTTTCAAACTACTATTTACATAATATTTACTAAACCAATTGAGGATAACTTCTGCTTCGGGAGGGAGTAAAGTTTTTAAATTATTGAATGTATTAGGAATGTCTGTATCTGGTAAGAATGCCAGACATGGAATGCATCGTATGAGTGTACTGAATGATTCATCTGCCTTAGCGCATAACTTGTATCTGTAATAATACAATTATTAATATTTATGTTTTCATTGAAGTTATATACAAGTTAATTTATGTAATAATTTATGTTATTTATTAACTTGTATCTGTAATAATACAATTATTAATATTTATGTTTTCATTGAAGTTATATACAAGTTAATTTATGTAATAATTTATGTTATTTATTATGACGTATAAATCAAGGAAAACACTATGCTGTTATACTTTCTGACATTAATCAATAATAAAGATCAGTATTAATTTATGTACTAATTTATTTAATCAGTTAAGGTAACAACTAAAGTAATGTTAATTTATATAATAATTTATGTTATGGATTCATTTGTGTTATTATAGTTTGTTATTAATAATATTAATTATGAAAAATTGTGAATACGTAACAATAACTTATGGTTTGCAATAACAATCACTATACGCACTAGAAGTTGACATCGATAAGTAACACAGGGCCTCCTTATTCAGTGGGCTAAATGGGGTATAACCCAGGGTCGCTGGATATGCAAGGGCGGTTAAGAATGGAGTATGTTGAAATTCTTTTTTCACGGCAACCATTAAATTTATACGATGTACCGCCATGCACCGATTGGGAAGAAACTGCAGTTTACTTGAGGTGTTGAGGCACCAAATTTTATAGCCCAGAGCGCTCAAATTTGTTAAGACGGCCCTTGTCGGTGAAATGATTGTCGGTGAAATGTTTGTCGATGAAATGATTGTCGGTGATCTAAACGTGTCGGTGAGAAAATACTGTCGGCGAAATGCGGTGTCGATGAAATCGTGTCGGTGAAATGATTGTCGATGAAATGATTGTCGGTGAAGTGAAGGTAACTCGATTTTTGGTTTCCGGTGAGTCCAACATTTCTCTGTATTTGGAGTTGGTGGGGTAGGGACCCTTATCGTAGACTAGATGTGACTGGAGTAGGGTTTTATGTATTATTATCCAGGGCTAGATTCGTGGAGTGTGTTCAATGCCTCTAAAGGAAGTATCTTTGATGATTCAACGTGTAAGTCGCAGTTGGTACGGTATCAGCGCGGGTCGTATCAGTACGAGTCCGGAATTGCGCGTTGAATCATTAAATATGACGGTTGGTGGCGTTGATAATGTTACGGGAACGTAGTCCTAGAGATAGGATAGGAAATTCAATCTTTTCTTTGCTTGTAATTCGTCTCAAGCGTGGGTACACTTTGCATATAAATTCCCAGGCAGATTCTTCCCTTCTCTTTCCTCCTCTTCTCATCTAGGGACGCCAAGGAAACTGTACTTAAATAAATGGAAGAAATTTCTCGAAATTTCTTTACTTCGACCCCAAATTTAATCTACTGCCAAATCTCCATGAATTTCCTCCTGGTCTTCCCAAGTAGAAAAAACTCTGAAGTTCGGAAAAATAGTACAATAAAATCCCTTATACCTTAAACTTCTATAATCTATCTAACTCCTCAAATACTAACACCAACACCTGCCCCACATTTTTCTCAAAAACAGAATACCTCAAAGAATCTATCACAATCGGATCAAAAAACGACCCAGAGACCGCAGTGGGATTGCAGTAATGAGAACAACGATTCTAGTAGGACGAAAGAGCCATCTCGCCCTAGTAGCGCATAAAGAATGAAAGGAGATTCATCGCTGAAGGAACAGGGGTGCTGAAAGTCGGCGTGGAACGAGCCAAGTCGAGCTCCCCCTAATAACGCAAGGAGATTTCCGTACATGGTTATTATGTAAGCGTACACGCGCGCAATTGGCCGCGCGAACACCGGCTACACGTATGTAAATGCGGTTCCTATGCATATATATGGTCGGCTTTGCGGAGTTACTGCAAATTGCGCGTGCGACTACGCGACCCCGTACATCTATTCCGCACGTGGGTACACACAACAGGTACTAGGGAACCGTGGTGCCTAGACACGCAACGGTAATTCCGCCTGAGGTGTTTCTTTTTAAGGGAACCATTATTGTTAACGAACGTCCAAGCACGATACTAATGGCTCCGGGCTGCAGTAAGGTGAAAATTTACGAAGCTGAGGGGAGAAAAGATTATGCAGACATTGCGGCCCCTTGTGTTGCTCACGTAGTGAGCATCTGGAGACTTCGCTGGGGATGTATAGATTTCTATAAGTAGAAGTTTAACCGTGATACTTGTGGAAGGATAGAGTTGTATTATTTATGGAATATTGACTCAGCTATGAGTCAAGCAAAGTGAAGAAGTATCTTGGTGATTGCGGTGTAGACTCACGACTAAGGTGCCTACTCCTTTGAATAGTACAGAAACCTACCAGAACTCCAAGCAATGAGTAAATTTCAGTTTGCAGCTAGATTTGCGCCAGGCGCATATTCCAATTTTCTCACCATAAACTGAGGTTGAAGGTGATCGTCCGTTTTCGCCAGAATCAAGGATCCAGCAAACATCCAACTGGGATTAGAGCCAGGATCAGAACGCCTCTCGGAGGAGTGTGTTGCAGCGTACACGGCGCCACTGAATGCGTGGAACAATCCAAACTATCCCGGCTGTAACTCTGCATGTATGTACACGCCTGAGGTAGCTGGAAAGCCGTCCACCGCCTTTCCAGGGCTTGCATATCCGCTGCCTAAAGTGCAGCCTCGCTACAGCCTGTTCTTCCTTACGAGCCGCAGTTAGAGAAAATTTCAGCCGGTTTACGAGCCGAGCAGTAACGTTTATGCGACGAAGAGAGTGCACCGGAGGATGCCCGCCAGGGTGGAACGGCGAGGGGAGTCGCTCACGCGAGCTGTGAGAACAGCGGCCATCGAAAGCGTTTGAGGAAAGTCTCCGGTGGCTCGTTTAATCGCTCGTACCTCGGGATACTCTGTGCAAATGCGCGCTATCTTCGTGGGATGTTTAGGTGCACTTGTCTTGTGAAGGATTGGAGTGTTGGTGGAGTTAGGTGATGGCGATTTCATGAGTCAAAGTAGCAGAGGCTTGTGACGTTGTAGATTTTATGGCAGTGGAGACTGTTGAAGTATAGAAGAATGGTGCTCATTTAGAAATAGTAGTGATGTTGATGAAGTTTAGACTTTGTAGGGGTGGCGGGAGTGTAGAAGGGGTGGTCCTACGAGAGCAGTGATTCTATGGAACTTGGAGTCTTCAAGGAGCAGTGGTCTGATGAGAACAATGATCCTAAACAGCTGAAGATTCTGAGGCGGCGGAGTGTCTATACGTGTAGTGACTTTGCAGAGGCAGTAATCTCAAAGGAGTAGGGGTGCTATAGAAATACAGATACTGGGGGAGTGGAGCTCCTATGGTAGTAACCCTATAGAAATAGAGGTACATATTGGAACAGAATAGCTCCTACAACAGTGATCCTGTAAATATAGAGACTCTACAGGAGTGGAGTTTCCTGTAGAACTAGTCAATCTATAAACACAGTGATCTTCCAAGAGTAATGACCCTATAAGAGCAATGATTCTATGAACCTAGTGAAGCTATAGAAGCAGTGATCTGATAAAGCTAGTAGTCCACCAGAACTAGAGATTCTGAAACAATAGAATTCTTAAAGAAATGTTACTGGTAGTGACATCTACAGGACCAGTAATCCCTAAGGATCACACAACTCTTTAACAACTGTTTAAAATAAAACAGTAATTCTGCCACACAAGTTAGTAGTAAGCTCTGTAAAAGCAGTGATTGTACAGTACTAGTAGATAAAGAAACGTGAAACAAAACAGGGTCTTTTAGATCATAAACCTTCAAAACCATCTCTTCCGCGTAAACCCTGTATCCCCCAACGAGTAATCGAGAAACACGGTCCAGCGTGTCAAACATTCCTCGGCATCTCATCCCACCAGGGCGTTCCTCTTTCCCCAAAGCATAGTCCTCATGAACGCTCCAGATCTGATAGGGGCGAATGAATATTCACTCCCGATGCCAGGTTCCCCGTACGTGCGCTATCTCGACGACGCCATCGCGGCAGCCGCGGACAACAGTGTCAAAAGGGTGCTTTGACTACTCCCGTGCAATGAGAAGAAAGCACGAACAGATGCTCGTCACGATGTCGAAGGTGCGACTCGTAATTAACCAGAAGCCCGACCGGATGTTGATTAAGCTGACCTCGCGGAACCCCGCGGCCAAACCTCTTCGTCCCGACGCGTCATTTCACTGTTCCGCATCTTCCCCCCGTCCCCTTTCGTCGCGAATGCTAATGGGACACGAGGGAATCACCTGGGCCACTAATTAAACTTGGTTACTCGAGTTGATGGAAGAGTTTAAATTACAATTTTCGACGGAGGACGCCACTTTCCAGGAGGAAAGTGTTTGGGGCCATTTCATGTCTTTGGGGGTTGCTTGCATTTTAGGTGGCTTTCAGGAGCTACGACGGATGACGACTATCGCCGCTGAAACGTGACTGCTAGCAACTCCTTTCTTTCCTCGATTCTTCACACCTGAGGAACTACCTTTCAGAGGTAGCTAGCCTTCCTAACAAAATACACACCACCCAAAAATCGCCCAAAGCTATCTACAACATTAAACAACCCCATCGTGCCTGATTAACTCACAGCTGAAGTCTCTTTCCTCCCGCAAATCTTGACCAACAAGTGAACTCTACCTTAAGAAATCCTCTTTGCAATTTCAAGTTTACAACCCGCGAGTGCAAAGGCGCCAGACATCGCCATTTAACATCCTCCTACAAATGGCAAATGAAAAGGCGCCACCCTTACACACCACAGTGTTGTTTCGTAAGAAAGTGCCCGTTACCCTTGACCCGCGTTTTTCCCTTCGTTGCAGCGGCTTCAGTGTCTCCTTCCGCAATTACAGCGAAGGCGACGGTGCTTAAAAGTCGATTATCCCGCGACCGGGGAAGGGGAACGATTTTTGCGATGGGGTTTCCTCGCTGGAGGGCGCGTTCCACGGGACCCACGCGGGGGGGGGGGGAATGGAGGCTTGCTGAGGGGGTGGGAGAGCGTGTGCCTCCTTAGAGATGGATTCTGTGCCCGACGCGAGAGATGTAATCTCGAAAGAGACGGGAGGAAGCGAAGCAGACGACGGGAGAAGGGTGGAGAGATTATGCCCGATCCCTTCGAGCAATCTTGTTAGCGTTAACCCGATGCGCGGCCAAAGGAAAAGGCAACCTCCGCTGGGGACAGGGATTACAACGTTGTCCTAGCGGGCATTGTTGCAAGACGTTACCACCGAACCCTCCTTTCTTGTAGTACGGTAACGAGACAACGTGTTTACGTGGCCAGCGACATCGATCAGCCCTTAATTACGTCGTTATTTTCGGGTACAGACACGCTGGGACCCGATTGGGGAGGATTGAAGCGGAGGCTCGTGATTCCATGGCCATTGTCGAATGACAAGTTTGGGGTTTGTTTTGCTGGCTGGGTGCAAAGGGTTGCGTGGGGAGAGGGGGTGGATTGGGGATACTCTTTGGACAAAGACTGAGACTTGTTCTGATGGTGATGTTATAGGTTAGAGTAGCGAATTTGGAGTAGAGGAATATGGAATTTATGATATTTTTAGTGCTACACTTAAAGATAAAATCAGGATCTCTTTGTGTTTCCTCAAAATGGCCACACTAGGTGCTGACATTCCATTTTCTTCGATACCACAAAGGGTGCCGTTAAAGTTTTCATTGAAATTATTAAAATTGATGTGTGATATGATATTCGTTTATTAAGCGTCTGTGTTGCACAACACAAGTGTATAAGTAAGAAAAGAAAGAAAACAAAGGCGGAGTTGAGTCAGAGACTGTGTTTCAACTTAACCTATAAGGTGCTAAACAATTATGTACATTGCACCAAGATACTGAAACTATTCAAAATTTCAAACTGCACACAGCACCTTGGATACTAACAAGAGAACACCGCGAAATCTAACTCGCCAATTGGAACGCAGCTTTGTGGGTTTAAAGAGTGGCTCAAGACAAAAACAACGGTTTGTTTAATTCTTGCGCAATTGCCATTTACGCCTGTGAAAACTAACCTCAAAGTCAAATAGGCACTCCTAATTTTTCGCGTATAACTCTCAAAGTACAAGACGCATAAAAAATGTTTCGATCAAAAGTTAAATGATGCACTATGCGCTGCAAACTTGTGTTCTCAAAATTTTGAAAGGAGTTTTAAAAAAAGTACCTGACGAAAAAGAACTTTTTACCAAATTTTGTTAACGCAAATTTGCAGCACTCTGAACTCCCACATATCCGCGACGAGAACAAAAATTCTGATTTTTCTAAAACCTATCCTCTCCCCGTCCACCGAGCAGCCTCTCAAACCCAAGCCCCGACGCATACAAATTTCCCGCCATCACGAAAATGCAAACGACCCCAAGGATATTCCCAAGCATCAGCAGAATTCCGAGAACAGGCGTTCTTCTTTCTCTGCCTCCGAAGGAACCGGCGGATGGTTAACCAGCACTGCCAGCGGCACCGCCTCGGGGCCAACCGAAACGCGTTCGCGCCTCGAATAAAAATACCACGCCGCGGATCTAATTAGAAGAAGCACGCGACGGAATAAAAGCTAAGAAGAGCTGGCCGCCCGTGCCCTCCCCGTTCCGGCTGGCTAGCGAGAAAGCTCGTGCAATGATTTACCATGACACGCTCGGTTTTCTGGTTATCTTGTTTGTGCGCGTAACACGGTAACGAGATATCCTGTTACTCGGCGCGGGACATCGGTCAGTCACCGTGTATTCCCTGATAATCTGTCGTTTGCCCGCTGATAGCATCGGCGAGGTACACGGTTGCGACATGGCGAGGTTTTAACTGTTAATTGACAGGCCCCACGCGAATATTAACACTTTTGGTGGTGAAGGGTATCGAAAAATGGCCCTTCTACTGGAAAAACTTTGTGGGGAGCTCGCAAAGCTATGTCCGAGCTTAATTTTTTTTTTTTAAATAATATCAGGAATACTGGATTATGCTTTCGAGGGTTTTTTAGAAATGTGGCAATTGGGTTGCCAATTTCTAATATTTATTTTGTTGCAATAAACTCACTTAGGTACTATATTTTAAATTAACAGGATTTATTAAATCAAGAACTGATATGAAACCGCGTGCAAACTGAAAATTACCCTTTTAATTTTTGATAATCTCCTGGATAACTAACTATTTAATTTATAAAAAGAGTAACGTTGGGGAAAAGCTCTAGGAACTATTAACACGGGACGCTACAGAAAATATCGACGTGAAAATTCGATAAAATTGTTCACAGGATGAAAACGTTCTTCGGTGTGAAAACACGCCCATGTCAGTTGAAGTGATAAGCTTATTTTTTGTGGTGGAAAAGAATGGATAGGTACTGAAGAAGTTTTAGGCAAATTTCGAACCAGTGATTTGAGTATTTTTGAATGCAACGATATATGAAAGGTAAGGGGGAAAAACTGGGAAGGTCCATTTTTTGTGATTTTTGTAATTTATAGCATATTTTATTGGTGGCAACTGGGACTACGGAACTCTCAAATTACAAAAGATTATAAAGTTCAAATACCCTCGTAAGATAACATTAAAGATTTAATACACTAATTAAAAACAGAACACGGCTAACTTGCACTGGAACAAAATACGTAATGTCCCCACTCTTTGCTTAAGCATAAGCGTCTGTAGTCAAGGTAAAAAAAATAAATTATTTAAGAAGAAAATTAAATTAAAACTTAATTTTCTTGATAAAGCTGTTTTGTGACATTCCCTGTTTCCCCCTTACCATTCATACAGTGTTGGAGACCAGAAAGTGTTGCAGACACCCTCTAAATAGTATTATCAAACGAAATGACACTACCCTGCAGTTAAAAAATATCGAAGGCTCTGTTTTAGTGATAATTATTAACTACCCCCGTTACCCCCAATTTCGACAAGCCCAGAAAATTGAGCACGACGAAGAACGTGTCTGAGCCTGTGGAATGAGTGGAAGTGAAAATATTTTCTTCATTTTCTACTGGGAATCCTGATTGAATCACGAGTGTGGCATCTTTCCATGGCTCGAGAGTGAAGAGCGGCGAGTGTCGTTCACGGAAACCAGAGACGAGCGAACGTAACCTGAATTTGCGAAGAGCAGGATCGATGGCAGAGTCAACACTTGATCCTGCGGCCTAACGCCGAGGGATCCTCGAGTGCTTTGACAGCGACGGGTGCTTCGAAAGCGTAAGACGATAGCAGGTCTTAATAACACTCCCCACTCTCGTTTCTTTGCGCCAGAATGCACTTCGTCCCTGAAGTTGTGTAAGTTCGAAGCAAAGGGCCTTCTAATTGCAAATACTTCAATGTTGCACAGAATCCATGTACCAGAGTGTCTCAGAAAATATTCTACCGCGTTGGTGCTGAATATTTGTTGCTCTTTCAACCGCGACTGTTGTTCTAATTTGAGGTAATCGCGTCCCATGCAAATGAAGGGATACCTCGGCCATTAGTTGGCCCAAAGTTTGCGCAAATTTCGCGTCGTTACCAGGACGACCGCGAAACCGAATTAACGCCATTGTGAACGGCCGCCTTCAACATTACATCACCGAAAAGTTTGCGCAAATTCCACGTTGCTACAGCAACCGCGAAACTGAATTACCTCCGAGCCCCCTGCACCCTTAACACTGTCCCGACTAAAGTTTTACAAATTCCCTGTCGTTACTGTAACAGCCGCAAAATCGAATTAACATCACCGTCGCGGCGGTGATGTTGAATTTTCGGGAATTCGTCGGAATTCCGCGTAAACATCCGGACGAAGTTACAATTGGGGAGGCTGTGTGTTCGTGGTGATACTTGCTGCGTGAAATGGACTGTGTATTATGTGTAGTGACAGTCAAATAGAATTAATTATGTGTTTCGAGTGTACAGAGATTTTTGAGATTCTGTTTATGTGATATTTGCTTTATCCAAGCTTCTGGCTGACGTTAAAAGAATGAAAGGACATAGTCGAAAAAGTGTTAAGTAAAATTTTAAGCACCCCCAAAAATCGGTAACATTATTCCATTTCACTGTATTAATTAATGGAGGTAAAGAATTCTTTATATATCCACTGTTCCGAAAGAAGCAACCTCTGCTGCAGACTCCGTAACTTTCACAGATTCGAATCGGTATTGATACCAACCCCTGCAGCGTCGAGATTCGACGTAAGCACGGTATCAGCAGCCCCAGCCAACGAGGGGGGCACAATGTGGCTACGAGTCATCTTAAGGAAATTACCCCGTCCGCGGACATTTTGCCAGAATGGGAAATCGATGTGTTACAGCTCGAACCGTACCCCACAGCCTTGGAAGTCGAGTAGCTGGCGAAGTTCAGCAGCTCGAAAATTCGAAAAATCTAACACTTCGCAGAAATATATTTCACGTGATCCCACTACCATATCTATTTACTAAATTATGAATTTTGATATCAGCCTGCATATCGGTGAACTAAATACAAAATTTATGTTAGGGGTGAATTAAGAAAAATCAATTTTTTTACAGAAAATTTTTGCCACTTTGTACATCACTTTTTTATTTCTTCTATGGTTTCGTAAATATGCAGGGTCATGTGGAAACTTAAAAATTGTTCGAAGGGGTGGTTTCTCCCTTCACGTTATTAGGACCGCCAGAACTGTATTTCTGTAAAGTATCACATTTCATCGAATTGTCGACTTGGTGAAGTTTGTTTGCAAGGGTGGGAGAAGGAGAATCCCGTTCCAGATGAAAATTCCGGTCGCAGCGACATTGCCAGGCCCGTTATGCATTCATGCCCCCTAATTTTCACATTATTAAAAGATTTATCGGCCACTCGGTCAGCCGTGATACCGGCTGCGCTCGAATATCGAAGCTCCATTAAGAGACGATGGCGAAATTGCGTCGGGAAGAACTCGCTACAGGGTGTCTCAAGACATTCCGATCCTGGAACCTGTATCTCACAAGGAAGAATCTAAACAAGCAAGGTACCAAGAATTTGGTAAACCATTGCCAAAATATCAAAGTGGGATGAAAAAGAAATACTTCCAGAACTTCTACAGCGCGTTTTAAAATTGATACACTTCGTCAAAAAATATTATGTCGCCCCTAAGTCCAAACTTTTTGAAACCAAAGGGTAGCAAGCAACTCCTTTGATTGATTTATTTTCAAAATAACACTTCGATGCATTCCAGAAAATAACACAAAACTGCAACTGCATGTTGGGAATTCTACAGGACGTCTCAAGAAATGAGACCCCGCGCATGTAGAAAGCTTGCGTATTCAGAGGATTATGGAATGAATATTGAATATGCAGTTGCTCGTTGAATAGGAAAAGGACGTTGCAGAAACAGTATTGCGCGACGGGAGAGGGTGAAGGCTCGCAAGAATCTCTGCAACTGCCTGATGTTGACTCTGCGATTAAACGTAATTGGAATAGAACAGAAAGGAGGGCGGGCCGGGGGAACGCTTGGAAACAGGCTCGATTCGTTTTGTAACGAAGCACTTTCGACGAGAGAGAGAGAGAGAGAGAGAGAGAGAGAGAGAGAGAGAGAGAGAGAGAGAGAAGCATAGAGATTCGACCGGGTCTGACATCCAATTTTCGTACGAATTGATATTCAAGGCACCGCCGACGCACAGGTAATTACCTGGGCTTCCTTTGTGCATAAATCCCGTCGGTCAAGCCGCTTTGACTATGACGGAATCAAATGTCCCCCGCGGAGAATTCAATTTGTCTTCCATCATTATTGTCTTTCGCCAGCGCTGACCGTGAACCGCGTTCACCTCGCGGTTGACAACGAGGCTTGTCAACGACTATCGCACGTGCATCTTGGACAATAGTATTATTATACATATTGCGATTTCTACTGGCGAAAGTTTGATTGGTTACCTCGCTCGTTACGTAGGCAACGAGATAAAGCTTCGCTTTCTGCTTTGTTGCATTGTTTTCTGCGTGGCACAGTGGACGGAGGATGTTTGTGTGATTAAACGAAAGAAGATGGATATCTGCGGGGAGAGAAAAAGTGAGGATGATTGCGAGTTTGGGTTGGAAAATTTTTCGTCTGTGGGATTTTCTTTTAGAGAAAAGGGAGTTATAGTTTTTTACAGAAATAATGACCACGTCCAACATGTTCCACTTGAATTCTGACGCAGAAAGTTGCAAAGTTCGCAAACAGAGAGTGCATTTTTACTAGTTTGCAGGGATTTAAGGAGCTGAAAGACACCTGAAGTTCGACTATCGCGAAGACGTTCGGGGCTTTTTAACGCGGGTCTCTTAATTAGTCTGCAGTCGCTTTTGTCCGTCGAGTCGCATTATTCGCAGCAATTCCTGTATTTAATCGCTGTCGTCTGGATTTCCCGCCTTCTTTGAATATACAAAGCTCGTTTCCTCCGATATCGAACTCCCTTCCCGCCCCAACCTGCTTTCTTTCCCTCGACCGACGGACCATGCGATAATTGCATTTTTGCGAGGGCCGCTCCGGCAATACACCTCTCGCCCATCAAATTTCATCCCGTTTTTCACCGCTTAATAACCTCCGTCCGCTCGTTTAATATCCGACAATTACGTAAACGAAATTATCTGGGCGAAAGCAGCTTGGTTCTCCGGGTTTGCATAACGGGGCCCGGTAACGAAGGACATTTCAACGAGGGTGATCTACGATCCAGAGTTCTCCGCGATTTGTTTCACGATAATGGCGAATTTATTACACTCGGTCGAATAAACGGAGTGTATTTGATCCAAAGCGTGGTGCTGCAACATATTTTGATGATAAGATTTTACTTATTTATGATTTCCAGTGGAATTATTGAAAAAAAATTTTGGGGGTTTTATAGTTCTCATCAGGTGGGACAATTTTTACTCGCAACACTTTCTGAAATGCACGCGTGAAAACTTATGAGGAGATGTAGCTCTCTGCTGCACGTTGGTCCGGGCAGTGCGTCTGGCCAAAGACGATCCCTCCCCCCTTGCTTTCTTTGCTGCGCGATTCTGAATGAACAAATACGGAATTACCAAAAAAGTCTGCAAGGGAACACAGTCCACGAGGCTCAGAAAGCTTATTACCCAATAAGCCATCGTTATTTGCGAGGCAACGTGTACACGTTGATCGATAAGCGAACGCAGTTAGCCTGAGCGTGGAATTTCGTTGGGCAATCACGTGTTCGTGGAATCGCAGATTTTCATCGAGCGGCGTAAACGACAGTTTAATCATCCGTGCACCGTCTACGGGGTATTTCTCATCGGTTTTTACGAGGCTGAGGAGGCAACGAGAGCATCTGCCACGCGGAAGCTCATGCATCAGCCGCTCGAACCCATGATTTCCCCATTAGAATGCCATTCGTCGTGTCAACGCGCGTCGAGATAGATATTTCATGGAGAGCAGGCAGATGCTTCACGTATATAGCGAGGGAAAACGGAGAAGGGAGTCTATGGCGCCGAGTAACGTCTTCTTTCAGACAAAAACTGTCCCTTTTTCTGGTGCCTAGGTCTGATATAGGGTGACTCCGAGTAACGTCGATTGAAGCAAGTAGAACGTTAGAAATTTACCACGAAAAGAAGTTGAAGAGCCTTTACAAGCTTATTAGCTGCTTCAATAATTGAAATAAATAAATATTATTATACTCGAGAAAATTATTAAACTGCCTATATCTTCTGTTCTGACTGTAGAAAATGGAAAATAATTCTCAATATCTCACAGAATTTCATACCGAAGTCCCAATTACCTATATCCTCGTTCCACCAAAAAATGAAAGAGTCATTCAAATTTCTCTAACTGATAGAAATTATAGTGTGCTCCGGCATCTACGAAAGATAACTACAATTTTCTAGTCACATATCGTTTCCGATAGTCCAAAGAATAATTTTATACATTTCACTCCAGGAAATTAATAACAAGTTCCTCTGTTTGCAAAATATTTCAACCTTCAACCCCCTTCTTCTATTTCTATGCTCCCCGAGAAGTCCCTTTGAAAATTCCCACTTCTCCCAACCCAGACACGGATCCACCCCTGGGTGACTGTATGCACAATCCCAGCCAGCAGCGGTCGAAAAGGATATTGCAGCCCTCTCTGTTAACTTACGCCCCCTCTGGCGAAAGAAAGAGTCCAGCCACCTCGACGCTGTCAAACAACTGTTTCCATGCCCCCTCTCGTCGATCACTGGTCGAAATTTAATCGACGACCGCGACGCGGTCGGCGTTCATTAAACAGCCGCGCGCGCACTTGCTGCACTAATAATGATCCCAAAGCCACGAAAAGCTGTACACGAGGGCGCAAAGGGGTCTCCACGGTAACCGCGGCCGGGCCGCGCGGCACAAATTTAATATCTGCTAGTTCATAATGACACTCCTGGAAAATGAGCCGGCAACGGTACCGCCCCCATCTCGCCCCCGCTTTCGGCTTTATTTGCGCATACACTGTGGGGGTGAAGGAGAAAATCGCGGCGCTCCTGGAAAGGGGAGCGAGCCTCGAAATGGTGGTTGGCAACGTTTGGGGACGAGGCTTCAAACGCGACGGTGTCTAGGTTCGAGACGAAGGGGTTGAACGCCGAGGGGGCGGAGAACGGGGTGTGATGACTTTGAAGATTTTGGGCGGCGTTGTTGGGATTTGTTTTGATGGGAAGACGAGCGAGTGTTTCATAGAAGGCTCCGAAGTTGATTAATTCCCAACGATATTGGATTTTATTTTTAATGTGTTTGTATGTATGTATTTATTCTTTTAAATAAATGTAGTTATATAACTTAAACAACTAAAAAGTAAAAAATATAAAATTGAAAAAAATTAAAACCGACTTGAAAAAAATAAAAATGCACCAAATTGTAAAAAATAATTTTTTTCCTTATTTAATCTGCGACTCTCAATATTTTTAAATCGGCTCCAAATTTACACAGTGCAAACGTTGAGCCGCCGACATAAAAATATTGAGAATCGCAGATTAAATAAGGAAAAAATTATTTTTTACTTTTTTGAAGTCGGCGTTAATTTTTTTTTATATTGGATTCTGAACCACCCCTTTGTATCTCGTCGCAAATTTTGTAACTATTTCCCTACAAATGAAAAAATACTTGAGAAAAGATTCATTAGGGTGGTGCTTATTTGACCCGAAAGAATTTTTTTGCGATTTTTTTTGACGGTGCACCATGCCAATGCATTCACCTTTATGAGTAAGTAATGTACTAATAATATTAGTTGTTTCAGTTACATGTTAGGGGTTGCTACCGGGCATTGAATTTTAAGCTATTCAAGAATATATTTTTTCAACACATTTTCTTAACGTTGGAATATTATTACCAAGTAAATTGGTGGACTAACAACTTTTAAAAATACTCAATTTATATTTATAAAAGTCTAGCAGTAATGTTTACTAAACAGAGTGGGAGCAGCGGAGCCAGGCGAGTTGCTATGTACAATTCTGGAAGGGGAATTCTTGATATAATATAAACTCTCAGGTTTACAGAGTGTCTGATGTATGAACTCGACTTCAGTAAAAAGTAAAATTTGATTTAAAATATTAATAAACGGATAGCACCCTCTAAAGCATGAAATGTAATAAAATTTTAACGAAGCCCGTTTTCAGCGTAGAGAACAAAATGTTGGGATACCCAGGCAGTATTTTAAAAGTTGAATTTTAAGCACCACCCTACCCTCCATACAGGAATAACTTCCCCCTCAATGGCGCCCCAAATTCCTCAAAAATAGACACCCCCTCCCTGACTCCTCACATCACCATACCCTCCCAAAGTGTAAATCCCTAAAACCCTCAAAACCTCAACCACTCACACATACCTTTAATCAACCCCCAAAAAAAACCCTCATTACCAGCCGCTTCCCGCCAAATCAAAGGCTGCCTCGAGACCCATTAATCCCACGACCTCTTCTCACCAAAACGGTCACAGCCATTCCAAGACTTTCATCACACCCCTTGTACAGAGGGATCTCACCGGGCGTGCGAATCCTGCGCCTACGGGGGTGACTTTATTAGAGCCCGTCCGGGGAAGGAGGGGTACGCTCGAACGAAGCCAAAAGGAGGTGAGCACAGCTCAGGGACACGTCGCAAAGAAATCGCCCGGGATTTCGAGCAATTAAAAGCGTAGAAGCCGGGGGCTTAAGTGGAGAGAGCATCGACTCGCGCCTTTTCGCACCGACACCCACCACCCCCGCCCTCTGAGCGAGGCCCGCGGGCCCTCACGTTTCTGATTCGTCCGCGAAATAACAAACGGTGCCTGGAAGAGCGTCGGGGGGGGGGGGCGGACGATCGAGGGAAGGGCGTCGGCAGTTTACCGACGCGTCGCAACTGGAGGGCCGCGAGAACGCGCCGAACAGGGGGGGGGGGTTGGGGTGGAAAAGGGGGCAAGTCGTTTGTTAAAATGACGTAATCCGAGACATCAAAGGCCGCTTCGACGATCCCGAGACACGCTCGACAAGGATTTTTCGCGTTTTTGTCTGCGATCCGCCGCTTCTTTGTGCGCTCAGTTTCATATTTCTCCCCCGTTTCGGAGCTCCCTGTGGCTGGGCGGGGGTGCAACGGGGCGGCGTTGATTTCAACCGAAAATTGTTTGGCTGCGCGACGGGTCTCCGGCGCCGTTTTCTTTAGCAGGGGAAGGAAAGTTTCGAGGGGGCACTCGTGGAGATTTGCTTGTAGGTAACGCGGGAACTACCAAGGGGATTGAGTTTGATATTTTTCCTTGGGGATGGCGGAGTAAATAGACCCTTACACTCGCAATCTTCTGAATAATGATACTATCGTTACTCTCGTGATATAAATTATACAAAGGGGCTGGTAATAAATAAAAAGTCCTGCGATTGAAGTTCGCCTTTGCGCTGGTTTTTTCTTTACTCCCTTCTTTGTCGATGTTCTGTGCAATAAGGGCGTGTAACCCTTCGTGGTCACACGGGGTGTATCTTTGCCAATATTTCTGTAAATTTTTAGACCTTAATAGTAAAATTTAAAAATTTGGTGAATTTTAACAAAAAAAATCGCTTTTATCCATAACTATTTCTTCAAATATAAATGTGTACATATCAAAATTTACATTTCTAGAAGAAGACTATTAGAGCGTGATCGTATGAGTAAATATTACGAATGTAGGTATAATTATCATTCAAAAGTTGAAAAATTTAAAACTACGAAAATGGTAACTCACAAAAGGCGATGGTGTGCAGTGAACCCCATGTGACCAATTTGTGATTATAGGAAGGTGTGACCACGGAGGGTTAATAATGATAATACTAAATAAATTACATCTCCATAAATCTATATGCATAGCATTGCAGACAGAGTTAGGCGTTATTCGAATAAAAAATTATTCGTTATTCTCAAATAATTTAATTTTATTCGCAATTCTTATTCGCGATTATTCGCATGAAAATTTATTGAAATACTGCCCAACTATGATTACAGAAAGTGGTACACATAGACATATGCTGCATAATGAAGCGATTCCTAAATTCATCAACAGAGAAAAAATCTGAAGAGAGGGATAAAAAGCATATAAAAGCTGAGAGTACCCAAATAATAATAATAAAATAATTCATAGCAAACCCCTATTACAATATCGTCAAATATCC
This sequence comes from Andrena dorsata, assembly GCA_929108735.1. Taxonomy (NCBI): domain Eukaryota; kingdom Metazoa; phylum Arthropoda; class Insecta; order Hymenoptera; family Andrenidae; genus Andrena; species Andrena dorsata. Next base: position 73,640,264 of record OV815488.1, on the reverse strand, counting down.
ATTTGCTTAAAAAGACTCCTGTTTCAAGTATCACTACTTGGTGTCAAACAATGGAAAACCACATCAATTATGCACCCACTATCCCTAAACGTTTATTTCGAGGAAAATATTAGTCAGTTAAGTGCGTTTCATGGTCGCCATGATTAAATAGTCGCGGAGTAAATCCCTGTTTCTCGCTGGTTGGAAGCCCCACTCTACCCCGAACTTCTAACTGCGTGTATCCAATGTCGCGACGCGTTTTAATAATTGAAACCCACCCCGTGGAACTTTACTCTCGTTTCGGATTCCCGTGGCCTTCGCGAGTCCCGCGACAATTGCGCGTCGTCTGGTTCCAGCTGGCCTCCAGGACCCCCCTGAGCTAGACGGGTCGGATGTCGCCGAATCGCTCAGGAAGTTTCATCCCCCGCGGGGACGAGCGTTTGGAATTGAAATGTCTTAGTAATCGGAGGCCACTTCAGTTTCCCATTTTCCACACTCGGGAGGAGTACTGCGAAATTTTCTTATACATGGAATTAGCGATGGCGGAGACAGGTGGTGTTGACTCTATTTTGTTTCGTTTGTGCAAGCAAATGAGGGGAAATGTTTGTAGTAGAAATTGAATAGAAGACTTCTGGTGGTTGTTGAGAAAAGCAGCAGTTCCCAATTAAATTTTGCCACAAAACCCTTCCAAACTCACGAAAATTTGGTGGAACACCCCACCTCAACTCGAGTTCCAAATGTGCAGTCAGATCTATGAAATTGAATAATTTACGCAGATCTTTAATATTCAAATTTTGTTATAAAATAACTTTTCTTGGAACCCTGAACTTTGTAACTTTAGAATTCAATGGAACACCGATTGAGAAACGCTGGTATAGAGTAACCAGCAAGTAGTACGAGTCAATCATTGGAAAGACAAAGTAAGGAACAGAGGGTACTACCTCAAGCCTTGCAGAATCCAAGTGGTTGACCACCCAATTTCCTTATCCAGATGCAAACATCGCTGAAAATTTTCAATTTCACAGTTGATCGACGAATTATCTTGATAATAGCTCTGTATCAAAATAGAGGGAAAACTTTTCCATTGGAGATAACATCCCCTTCAACAGTAGTCCTCTCAATTACAAAGCAACTCGTACCAACACTCCTCTACTTCATGAAAACAAATATCCAAACCTTCACTGACCAAAGAAACCAACGAAAACCCAAAGCCTAACGTCCTCACTGTCTCCACAAACCAACACCTACAAACTTACAAAATTCCAATTTATTTACCTACACCTTTTCACTACCAACGAAGCCGAAAATGCAGACAGAGCGACCAGCATCCAGCCAGCAAGAATTCGGCTGGCCGTATTCGCGTTGCGATAGGGTGAAGGGCTGGGGGGGTGGACGTGTCGTTCAATTCGATTAGCTTCGGCCGAGAACGGTATTCGGGGCGCGCATATTAGCGAAGGCACGCAGTCATCGGGCGCTGGCGAAGGCGGGGTGGTCGGCGGGGGTTCGCCAGGTATTCCTTTCGCCGGGCGGACGGCAACCCGTGAGCGAGTTAATCAGCGGGATGCATTTGAAAAGGGAGAGGATCGCAACCGGAGAGAGTCGCGCACGAAACGCGGCACGCCGACAAAAAGGAGCAAGCGGACCGTGCAGCCACGAAACACAATAGACAGAGAGGGAGGAGGGGGTGGTTCAGGGCCACGGGGATGCTCGAGCAGCGGGGTTAACCCCTGGATCGCGTGGATGCAACCCGTTCGACGGAAAACGATCGAAAGCGGCGTTTACCCAACACGGCAACGAGCCCAGCTACCGAAGTCGCAAATGCTCCCATCCCCCACATGGAAATCGGAGTGGAAGAGGGTGCCCTTGCGTTTGGAACGGGGTCGGTACTCTGTGAAGACGCGATCTAGAGGTTCTAGGTACAGCAGAGGTGAGCATTATCTAAGTAAAAAATTATTTAAATAACAGATCGACGAATAAAGTGAATTTTTTATTCGTCTAGCATTCCAACCTCAACTTGAACTTGAATTTCAACTTTCACTTTCACTTTAACTTTAACTTTTGACCGCACATTAGGCGATAAGTTAACCGGAGTTAACTTTATTCGACACTTGGCGAATAATTTTTTAACTTTTATTCGTTATTCGAATTTTTATTTAAATAAAAAAATTTCCTATCTCTGATCTACAGTAGCCACTGAGGAAATAGTAACTGCTATCTTTCCATCCAACTCACCTCATTCTATAAATGAAAAGTCCTTGTACAAAACAAGGTGGGTGCTAAAATTTAAAAAACAAAATTTTAGCGGAAAATGTTATACGTGCCAATGGTAATGCTACAGTATAAACTATAGAATTACATTTTCGGCACTAAAAGTGTTTTCTACAAGGACTCTTCAAATCTGGGGAGGGAAAGGGGCAAAGTGGAATGTAATTTAAAAACAGCGATGGTTGCCACCGTTTCTTTCGATTTCAATCTTCGTCAATTGAACCCGTATCGATTCCACCATCCTTTCCTCTCCCTGCGTGGTTCCATTTTGAGGACAGAGAGGAAGGGCGAGAAGACATCAGATACGAGGCACGTGGGTGGATGATGGCTGCTGGCCCTCGGGCAAGGCGAGGGCTATCGTTTCGCGGGGCATTCCCTTCGTGTATCGTGGAATTAATTAAAATCGTTAGTAATATCCTTCTGATTCGACGGACCCCGGCGTTATTATCGTCTCGCGGACGTGTATATGAGCACGTGGGCGCGTGGGAGTCGATCGATAATCCTATATGTGGCGTCGCATCGAATAATCGTAATTGATGCGCACGCATGGCTGCTATTAAATTTGCGCGATGCGTAAATTCGCTATGAAACACGATACAGGGTCGACGGGCACTTAGTCGAAACTACGCCCGCCAACGACACAGGAATTACGTGGAAATAATATTCCGGGTGGGTTAATGGCGCGGCGCTTCGAGAGGCTTAAGGGGTTGCATCCGTCTTGGAGCTCGAAACAAGTTTGGGGATTTTCTTTTAGGGAAAAGTGTTGAGGGAAATAAATATGTGACTGAAAGATATATAAAATAATCTTATTTTTTCTAATTTTAACCGAGATATTCTCAGTTTTATAAATTTCAATCTCAATTTTCTGATAGCTATAGACAAGAATGTGGAAGATGGAATTTTGGAAGCAAATGTGATATTATAAATTACAAATATACATTTCAGTGAGAAAGAAATTTGGTTTAATTTTTACCTACTTATACTTTTTCCTTCTTAAAAACATATACATAGGTGTAGTCATTAAAGTGTTTCGATCCTCCTTAATCATGGATCAACTAATTTTTGCTGAACCTTATGGAGTGAAGATATTTCCTAGTGGTTTTGTACGCTATTTTTTCCTGAAGTTTCCTATGAAGCTATTTTGAGAGGGTAGAAAGAGTTCTACTTTAAGGGAAGAAAGGGGATCATCTTTAAATTTTCATGGATTTCAATCCCAATTCGAATTATGCATATTCGAATCTGCTTCAAGTCATTTAATAGCCATTTAATGCTCCAATATTTCGGCAATGCAGATTTGAGATTTCCTTAGAAAAGCTACCCCATAAAATTATTTTACAATACCATATTCTTCAAAAAACATATATTTGATACCAAATTTTGCCTCCAAACAAAATTCTCTGCATACAGAAGCCACGATCGGAAATTCCTACCGAATATCCAGCAAAATAGTGGACCAAGGTATCCTTTACAAATTCTGATATCGCGAGCCAGATGAATGAACGAGCGACTACATTTTCCTGTTAACATTGTGCAGATTTAAATGAGTCGCAGTATTAATTATCCCGACTAGCGTGAAGCAGTATTTTACGTGTTTCTATGGGGCCCTTCACCATGTACCCTCTGGTAACAAGAGAGGGGTTGATATTTGATTTGACCAGCCACCGATATTAATTATAACCGCACGAAAGTGAATATCACAGAGAAAGCGTTTGCTTTCCCAGCAGGGCTGCAGAAACGTGTTTGAGTTTATTTCGCCCCTCCTACTCCCCAACAATGTTGAAATACGATGTCCGCGGTGAAACCTGTGATTCATCATGAAATATTAAAATCGGACCCTCTTTTCCGAGGAAAACCTGCAATGCATAATTATTACGAACCAAATATCATGTTATTCGGTCGAAATAATTGTAGCTTTTTAAATATTCCTTGATGAACCACCGAATCCTGAAAAGGGAGTAGGTACCACAGGCTAATATGAAAATGGCACTCTATATCTTTGCCACACATAAAAATATCTTCTTCAATCATTTTTCTCGACCACCATTCGAATATAAAACCCAACTCTATCTGTATAGAAATCTTTGCTTCACTCCAGTGGAGTAGTTTTTCATTTTTTATCTGGGTATTTGTATTTTTTCGTTTTTATTTTATTCGTAAGGAACCGAATCTTTTTTACTATACTTTCCAATAGGCTGCAAAAGAATGCATATCTTACTTTCAAAACATGTATCGAATTTTAATAAAAGTGTCCTTAATCGAGAATTATGATTTTTTTTAAAAAGTGGGTCTCATAGGAGGCAACTTTACAAACTTTAATAACCACACAAAACAGTATAAATTTTCACTGTGGAGTGCTAATTATATTTTATACTAGAAACCATGAAAAGTACTGAAGCCTCTGTTCCCCCGACATAAACTCCATTCCACTCCACCAAAGTATTCCCAGCTATGGTAGCAAAGATCGAGGAGGAATCAGCAATTTGGGGATCCAAGCACGACACCGAGGTAATCGATACTTTTCCCAAGTTACCAAGTGTGCTGGGGGTCGCAACAAATGATTTGGGCAGAGCCAGAGATGGCAGGATCACGCGTGCTTTGGTGTGAGAGCAGCTGCGTGCCATTCGCGCATAACGAAGAGAGGCCACTCATCTCACAGTCGTCAGACAAGATTCGCTAATTGGGATTAATTCGCACTAATTAATTAAATCACGAAATGCTCGTCTGCCATATAGCAGGGACCTCGTCGAGGCTCGCGCACGTGTGCGAGAGCCTGGATATCGCGCACACATACTCGTTTATCGAGTACCAGGTACGTGGGTGTGCGCACGCAACGAACCGGGGCCAGAAATTTGTGACACGAGGCGCTGATAAAATCAACGAGTCGCAAGAACCAGCGCGAAGTGAAAGATCCGTGGATTCTACGCGGCACAAGACGATCGAAGCAATGAACCATCGTGATCGATAGTGGGTTTGATCTTTTGAAAAGGCGGGCGGAAGAGGTGACTGCTGGGAACTCAATTACTTGATTCGTGGGGCTTCCTCAAGTTTCTAGTTCAGACTGGGGGACTTCAAAATTTTGGTGTGAGAAAGTACCTATAATACTTTTTGTGATAAGGCTGAATTAATTATTGAGGGTGGGTAGAATAGAGGGAGTGGTCTAAATATGGGTAAGCACTTTTATTTCAGAATTTTTGCCATACCTGTTGCAGATTTTTATGATGCGATACTTGAATCTATACAGTTGCAGACGAAAAAAAAGAATTAGATTACATCAGAAAAAAGTTTACATCCTTTAAAGTTGCATAACATTTTTGGAATTGGTCCAAACAACTTTCGGAGAAGCTGGAAGGATTAGTTTAATAAATTACGTGTTTCGTCGTTTTGGAAAAAATTGCAATTGGTCGGAATGGCGAAAAAATAGTAAAGGGCGTTCCTTAAACTTTTTTCCTGATCCTTTTCAACGTTGCTCTGAGCTATACAACACGCTTAAAAATCGTAGAATCAGGTCGAAAATCTCCGATTTCGAGAATTTCGCGATTTTTGCGATTTTAAAAAACGACCTTTACTATTTTTTCGCTATTCTGACCAATCGCATTTTTCAAAACGACGAAACACGTCATTTAGTACACTAATCTTTCTAGCTTCTCCAAAAAAGTTCAAGTCATTTGGTCCAATTCTAAAAAAGTTGTGCCATTTTAAAAGATGTAAACTTTCCTTCGTCCGCCACTGTACCTATGTTAAATATGTATATTTTATGCTATGGAGTTGAAATAAGCTGAACAAAAGTAGTGTTTGTTTTAAATTCTATATTGAAAATAACAGTAGAAATATACGGTTTTTAAAGTGTGGTCTAAATATAGACTACTATCAAAATAGATATTTTAATATAAGAAAATTAAGAGAAATCTGAGTTTCAAACTCTAGCATCTATTGCATGACGGATATTATTTATACAATTAAAACAATCAAAAGTACTTGGATTGAGAATAATACCTGTTATACAACAGATGCTACAGGAATTTTTTTAAAATCTAATTTTGTGGTCAAAGTTAAGGTACCCCATTTGAGAGTAATTTCATCTCCTATTTCAAATATTCAAACTCGATCGGAGTCTCATTTTTAAAACACTTCCCAAAAGAGCAACTATTTCCTACATCCCTCATACAAACTTTTCTATAAAACATAGCCAGGTAAATTGCACAAAGGGAAATTCGAGCCCCCGAAGTACTGAAAGTTCCCCAACTGAATCACCCAAATGTAGAACTTGAACTTCACATCCACTCCTCGCGCTGAATACCGCAACAAAATCTTGTCACCCCAAACTTCTAGATCGAGATAGATCTGTCCACCCGTATCTTCCACGAATTTCCCTCGCCCTAAATGCCCAAATGAAACCGTTGAAACCGCGAGGAATATGTTGTGAGAGGTTCGCGTGGTTAGCCTACCTTGCACGGAGATCGAATAAAAAAATATCGCTCTCCCTGAGAAGGGGTGGGAAGCGATACGAAATACGGTGCAAGTGGGCGTTTTAGGAGACGAGATAATTAAAAGCGAGTTCTGCAGCCAGTTCCCAGGGAGCCGAAGAGGAGCAAAAAGGGCGGTTTCGACGAACCCCGTGGAAATAACGGCGGAAAATGACTCGCAGATGTTGGGCCCGCTGGTTTGGCGAGCAATGAGCGCTTTATTCGCAGATTGCACCGCTTAAAAACTGTCGCCAGAAATAACGTCAACACGCGACGAGTTGTATTCGTTTCGTTCGAGCGGCGGGACCGCGAGTTAAATTTGTAAGGTGCTCGTCTTTGTTGGTCGTTTAGTAACCTGTTGACTGGGGAATTTGAAAAGAGAAGGATGGGGCTTCTGTTGGGGATCTTCATCTCGTATTTCCCTTCTCAATCGTCGAATTTGTCCTTCTTTCTAATTAAAGATTAAATATTACTGTGCTGATGAAATGGAGGGGCTAGTGGAGGAAAATCGTATCGAAGATTAATGAATTTTTCCTGTGAAAAGGGGAAGACTTTTTGTCCCAGGCACACGTGACCCGTTTAATTACCATCGCTACACCTTCGCGCGAATTAATAATGTTGAAATGTAGTAAGGCTCTCGATGAAGAAACGCTGACGCCAGGCGAGCACACTTTGCCCAACGGTTTTCCCTGGTCGATAAACTTCGTAATTACGAAACTTGAGCGGGCGAAGTATATCAATGGCGACGGATCAAAATGGTACCTACTCTAGATCGTGGTCGTAGAAATTGAAACTTCTAATATTGGACGACGGATGCCGCGTGAAACAAAATACGAGGATTTTGAAAATGAATACAAATATCTCGAGTGGCACTAACAAATCTAATATATATAAATAGAAACTTTAAGAATCGTCATCCACATTTGTCACAAGACACCTTACTCCAAAGTCATTATCACTGAACCCTTTCCAATTTTAGAAAAACCAAGTGCACAGGATGGTTCCTCGCTACAAAATACATCGAAAACGTAAAATGAATTTTTTCCCTGCGAAGCTTGGTTTCCGAAATAATCCGCTTCAAAGAACCGTGCACGTCCCTTCAAACTACGCAGCTCTAAATACGCTCATAGCAGCACCGCATTCAACATCGATTTTCTCAAAAACGAAGTTACCTACGAAAAAGAACCCTTCCACCTTTTCGATTCATTTTTTAAAAACGAATAATTCTATCCCCTTGTTTACCAGAATCCTCGCCGCGTGTCACATGTACGAGCGAAAGAAGATCGATATAAGGGTGACGCTGAATAAGATTCAGCCACTGCCGTCGAATCCGACCCCACAACCATGACCCTGTACAATAGAAGGTTATTCCCAAAACGATGACCATAAAGCAACGGTCCGTGAAAGCGCGTTTCCCGCTTCGAACATGCCCAACACGATGGCAGCACCGCTCGACATGGTCCCTGGAGCGCTAGAGCAACGCGATGAACAGAAAAGCTGTTCTAGAGGCGATCTAAATTTAAGTTTCAGATTTATACGCCCTCACTCGCCGGCCATTGACTTCTCTTGGACCCGCTCGCCACCCTGCGCTCGCGCGCGCGCTTTTCCGCCTCCCCTCCCCGGCCCCAGTCACCCCTCTTGGACGCGACTCTAACTCACCATTTTTCCCCTTTATTCCTGCAGCAGGCCCGCGCATAAATCATGCGAAATACGAAGTAAAACGTGATATTTCAAACGATAAATCTCTCGGGGTGGCTTGATTATTTTTGTCTCGAGGATAATGGCGAGGAGGGGGAGAGCTGATTTTGGGATAGCATCACTTAACTTAATTTCAACGATATAATGGATACTGGGGAAATATTGTTTGGAAAAAATGGAGAGCTTAGGCCAGTGGTTCTCAATCCCTTACGCCTCATCAGATCCTCTTTTCCATGAAGCTTTACAGTTTTATTATCATTCATTTTATTTATTTATTTTAAACACGTGCTCATGAGGACACATTGCTCGAAATTTTGCAAAAACTTTGAGCACCGACGCACCGGCGTATTTATACGCGGCGAATCGGATTTCGACGAGAATTTTCCACTAATCCGAACGCAACCCTACTACCCGCGATATCGTATTCTGTTTGACGCGCAACGGGCATCGGCGAATCCTGCAACTGCAATGGCCGTAGTTTCGGATGCATAATCCACCGCCTCGTCGATCATCGGAACGACATAGTGGAGGCGCATCTCATCACGCGGAAATATTTATATATACCCCGTTTCACAGTGCAAACGATCGATATAGACGTGCATCGGTGGCAAACTTTGAGGGAACTTGGCTGAATTATGCAACCCCTACCATACGTGGTTCTGCGTTTCCCGTATTTCTCTCCCACTCTCTCTCTCTCTCTCTCTCTCTGTCTGAACAGTTTATGATACAACGGAGCCGTCGACCATATGAAACAACGAAGAAATTTAGCGAGAGCAAGCGATATATTCCACCCTTCCCACTGTTCCCCTCTTCACTCGTCGATGGCAGACGACAGAGACATCACATTCGGTTCATGAAAAATACATTTGACGTCCCATAGACAGTCTCGGAAGTTCCGCGAGGCAGAAGATAAGGTAAATTGTTAAAGATAAACACGCTCTCGCAAGAGCAGTCTGTAAACCGTACGTGGAACGACAATGTGGGATATAAAGGAAGGTAGCTCTATGAATTTCTCGGCCGGGAAGTGAACTGCCTTCGGGAAGAGGCTGACACGCTTCCCTCTGAAGGGAGGGCGTACAAATGCGCTGGATCAGTGGACAGAATTACGCGAGAGCCTTTGGGGAACGAAAATTCACTTCTGGTCATTAGACTGGTTGCTATAAATTTCGCGAAATCTCGAGCAGCTCCGTTGAATTTCATTCTCCCTGCGCCCCCTCGTCCTCCTTCCTTTCATACACCTCTCAATGGTAAGAAACGGACAAAGAATAGTTCCATCGCTTGTAAGGAACGTTGCGGAGTGAAAATATCGTCTACAAAGTATCGATTCTTGGTGAGCTGTATCCCAAATCCCTCGGCGTGGAAACACGTCGACGCCAGAGAGTTGAGCGAAATCAAATGGAACTGTGTGAAAGGAGTATTCTTAACTCGTATTTGTATTTTGTAAAGTTACGCGGATAAGAAAATTTGGGTGAAATTGACTCAGTAAAAATGGAACTCTGGTCATTTAATTATTATGGGTTCATGCTTGAAGAAATATTCAATTTTTGCTGTAAACAGAATTAAAAATAATGAATTAGAAAAAAAATTTAGTATTCATTATTGTCGGTTATTAGTTATTTAACGATACGATTGAGATTTGTCGACCCAGACAATATTTTTCTTTGCCAAAATTTCTGTAAATGTTTAGACCTCAATATTAATATATAAAAATTTGGTGAATTTTAACTAAAAAAAATAACTTTTTTCTACAACTATTTTTTCAGCTACAAATTTCATCATACCAAAATTTACATTTCTAGAAAAACACTATTAGATTAAAAGATTACTCTACAATTAGACTATTAGAGATAAAGTTAAAAGATTAAAAAATACGAAAATGGTAACTTAACCCTCGGTTGTCACACAGGGTCAAATTGACCCTGCGTTTTTTTAAGCAAAAAACCTTTTTCTCGAAACTCTTATAGCTTCAAATTTTTTTTATGCACGATGACACTTTAAATGTTAACTTTCAACGATGGACATATATTCTACAATGTTCAAACATTATCTCAGAATTTTTTAGACTTAATTTAACAAATAGTTTTTAAATAACAACTGATTGAAAATTGACCCACTGTGACAACGACGTTCGAAAAAGTAGGCGTGACAACCGATGGTTAAACTGAGGCTGGGGTGCAGTGAACCCTATGTGAACCCCAACTTTCAAAGTCTATTTCCGCGAAAATGAAGCGTGCATATAAAAAAAGTCACTCTTTCTTTTCGACTCATAAGAAGTAAATAACTCAAGAAGAAGAAATACAATTTTTCGATATCGCGCTTCATTTACGAGAAAATCGACTTTTCTTAACGTTGCGTCCAGTCGCGTATAGGAAAACCTACCATTAAAGAACGGTGGAAATCGGTTGAGACAAAGGCAAAGTTTCAGCGACCGTGCCACAGATGCCCAAAAAATCTCGTCTAATTCTCCAAGAAGTCGCGAGGGGGCGGGGAAGATGTAGAAACTCTAGCAGTTCCAAACTGCAGTTTCTTCTCGGGGCGTTCGCCGGGCGAAAGAAGGTGGGCCATAATCGTTACGAACAATTAAACTAAACGGCAAAAACGCGGAGGCGAGAGATCCCTGGCCGCACCAGGAGAGCGGTAATTAAAAGTGAGCCCATTAATTCGGCTTACGGCGGCTGGGAACGTTTCAAATTGTTTACAAACTAAAGCACCGGTCGGGGGGCGGGGGACAGTTTTAAATGTTCGCAATTACGAGCAGCCGGCGTGTCCGCTTCCGCTCGCGAAATTAGGAAACCGAAGCGACAAACGAGTAATAAATATAGAGGCGGATCGATCTCCCCTGACCCGACCAGGGGCATTTCGAGGGGACACTGGGAAATTGCTCGCGAAATGAGACTCGAATCGCGTTCGCAATTTTTATGAAGTCTGCCTTTAATGAGACTACTAGTCGCCGCTTTATGTTCGACCGTTCAAACACTTCAACGGAGAAAAAACACGGAGGGAAAGTTCCACCGATGCTAATTTTCGTTCAGTTTTTTCCAAATGTCCCTCTATGTCCCAAATGACCCAAGGGTCGATGCTCGTTTTGACGCAGGAAAGCGAAGGTTCGATGGACTTGAAAGATGAATTTGAAAGGAGGCTGATATTAAATCGAAGTCAAAGTGAAACTGCTGTGAATCTTAAAATTTGTTGCTTCGCGAACTTTTACGGATTTGGAGAAAGAAGGGTAAAAGCGTAGCTTGTGTTCTTGGCGAAGGAAGTTCTTTGGCTAAGTAATTCTCGACAAATTTAGGAATTCATCGGATCGGAAGGACGAGCCAGCGATCGATCCACTCGCACGAACGCAACAGCTCGAAAAGAAACTCGTTTAATCTGGCAAACTAAACAGCGAAGTTCGTCTCCTTCGCGGCCAGGCAGGGAATACTTATGCAGTTCGATCGATTTTAAAAGGAACACAGGAACTGAGAAGTTCCGCGAGTCAATGGACCCGTTGCCACTTGTTGAATGTTTATAAAGCGGAGTACAAGTCCAAGATAGCCAGCTATTCCAACGATATACGCTTGGCTCATGAGAATCTCGAAGAAGCAACTCGATTGGCAAATTGCTTTTTCTGCCTCTGCTTTTATTAGTGCGTACAAAAATGGTGGAAATACGAAAATCAGTCTCCTTTCTCGATTTTAATTAGTGGAGCAAAACGAACGTACAACAAAAGCGACTTTCTGCATAACTTAAAACAAGATTCGTGGTTTAAATGAACGTAGATTTATTCAGAAATCAAAACTGAGTAAAAAATTAAGAATACCATTTTCTCATTGCGAGCCTTCGTTTTCGAGAAAAACGACTTTGGAAACGCAGCGCACAAGAGGAGCTTTAAGCGAGCGCGCGAGCAGCAACTTCGAAGTCAATTTTCTCACAAAGGAAAAATTGTACGAAAGAAATGTATATCACAGATTCGACTCATTGTTGAACAGATGCACTTTCATTTTCCCACGAAACACATCGCAATCTGCGTATAATCGCAATTAACTAAGCGAAAATGATAATATTCGCATCACTGTGCCTATTTAAAATTCTGTATTCTCCAACAAATTATTTTATGGAATATAAATTTCCTCTTCGATTGTTGAAATGATTGTACATCATCTGTTAAGGTTTCGAAGCTTCTCCCGCCAAATTACAGAACGATATTTAAGAAAAGGAATCATTATTTGGGTTTATAAAAAGAACTATGGTGATAGATATTTTTCCTTTCATCTTCGATTTTTGCGTGCGGTGGAAACGAGCCGGGTAATCTGACACAGGGGAATTAGACGCTTCTAATCCGGATCACGCGTGTCCAGAATGAGATCGGTCCCGAGAATGGGATTCGAAACGACGGCCAGCGCGGAATGAACCTCGCGTCGACGTTTTTCCATTCGAATTTCGACGCAGGTCTTCCCTTTTTTCCACGATTTTTTTTCGCGTGAAAAACGCCCACGCCGCTCGGAAATGCGAGAACTCGCGTTTCGAGGCACGTATCGGTGTTTATTTTCAAGGTGGCGTAAATATAAATTTTTCCCTCCGCCGTGGATTCGTTCGGCACGCACCGGTTTGTAATTCGATTTTTTACTCGAAACTACTTTGGCACACGTTCTTTCACAGGAATCTCGTTTTTTAGCAGGGAAATATTTGATTGGACGGTACGAGATAGATTTAAAAAGTGTCTGGGAAACGTAGTGGAAGGCTGAATTGATATGCAGAGGTAATTAAATGCAGAAAAATAGTGAAGATGATAAATAATGAACTTGCCGGGAAGAGTTGAAGAATTCAAATGTTACGCGACAAAGAAGGTGGGAAAAGTTTTATAACCAAAATAGAAGTTCTTAATGATTGTCAAATACTTAACGAACAATTAATTAACTATATACCATACAAACTATCGTATACTACAAAACAGAACTGCATTATAGATTTTATACAATTAATAATTCCATATTGTGTCGTAGAATTGTAACACCCCTAATTCTAAGTTATACTGATATTTGGCAAGCATAAATTTTAAAAGCATAATAGAATAAATTGTTAAAAAAGATGTGGTGATTTCGTATTGTGTTTACGAAGAGGACTGGAATGGAAACTTTACCTAGGCAGTTCTGTTTCAGGGCCGTGTTCGACAACAAACCTAAGGTCACACCCGCTGACAACAAACGGCCCATCGATGTTATTCAGAGCGAAGCTCGAGGACAATGGAACTCAGGCAACATTGTCTCGTCCTCGCAACAAATGCTGCCTGTATAAATATGTGTTTTGGATTCTCCTCTTTATCGTCTCTGTGGATACATCGCCGTTCCAATATAAACATTAACCATTCACCGTTCCCCCGTAAAAAAAACAATTACCACGAGCGAAGATAAAATAACTTTCAATCGTCATTTGTTCTTTGTCCTGACTTTCGTTTATTTGCAGCTATTATTGTAAACTGAACTCTTTCAATTTGTCGAAAAACTTTAAGCGAATTATAGATATTTTTCAAGTCGATGCAAACTTAAAAGGCTGGCGTAAATTTGGGAAATGTAATTATATATTAAACACGTTTAAATCTAACCACGACGGTTATTCGAATAAAACATTCGCCAATGCTGAGTCGCCCATGACGAAAGCAAATAGTTACATTTCGCACTCCCAGTTCCATTGTTCTCTAGGACAACAGAGCTTTCGTTTAAACCGCGCATGCATAGAGCTGATTTTCGCGAGAAATATCTGTCGATGGTAACAATGTCTAACAATGATTGATGGTAACAATATCAACTGCAGACGTTTTCCTTCGCTGTCTTATTGTACAGACAATGCGCCCTTTGTGGATAAAGAGGGCGTTTCACGGCATTATTACCCCGAGTATTTTTCTCGTTAATGAATGACACAAGAGAAAAGGGACAAGCCCTATTATTCCTCAGAAAAAGTAAACAAAAGCTCGAACTCTATTTAAACTTAATTAAGAATTCATTCCTCCCCCACGCAATACATTTACAGGAACACTGCTACGCAATAATGGACACATGCCTCCGCTATTCCCCCATAATTTATCTGGGATTATCTTGCAATAAATTTCCAACCGCCCCCCCCCCCCAGTAAACAATTAAAAACTAACCTTCAAAAATCGCTGCGAGAAGCACGACGACGAACAGCAAGCACAGCTTCCCGTGGCTACGGTGTCCCATTGTGTCCCCGAACAGATAGCACGCCGCTTCTGCACAGTCAATTACGGACGCACGAACCGCCAGTTGAGAATCTGCCCGCGCTGAGCATCGTCCGTTGACTGCACTTAGTGTCGGTGCAGTAAGCAATTAAAAAGCGAGTCAACTGCCCCGCATTCCCGCACTTTTCCCGGCACGGGTGTCCGACGCGATTCACGACACTCACAGAACGAATCTACCTCCCTAAACTCTAGAGTCTAAAGAAGTCTAAAGACTTCTACCATCAACATAAACGGCGACTCGAGAGATCCACACTGCCCGGACCTATTCCCCGCGCGAACCGTCTGCCTCACACGCGACACCTGCCGACCAGGTTGGTCCGCGCTTTTGAAACCCGACGAATTGGTAACGCACTAAACGGCGTGACTCCGCGGGGACCGCAGCAGCGAAGTGTTCACTAATTTAATTCTCACATTCAACTCGATTGTTACACCGTAGTGCTTTTATACCACGATCGCCCTTATCGAGGCGAATAAAGAGTCCACAGGGCATCCACATGTGTCCGAAGTGGCGATTGAATATGTCAAACGTGACGTCCCTTCTCGGGGGATCGGCCGAACACGATGTGCCACTTACGACTTTTCTACTGCGATCAAATAAGCACCCACTGTTCATCGAACGCGAATAGTGTTACTGAATCGATTTGCTACGCGCGTAGGAGAACAATATTGAGTTTAGTACTCGTGACAGCGCGCGCGTTACGATCGAAATCGCGGAGGTCCGCGCACCAACTTGACTGTTAGACGTACCGCGCGACACTGACCAGCCCGCCTCTCTACTGGAACCACCGCCGCGTCAGATGGCGCTGCTGCGCCTGCGCGCTTTGATTACCCAGCGGCGCCTATATTCAACTCCGCGCGCCGCTTGCAACAAGTTGCAGCGCGTGGCTCGAGCTGCATGCTCCGGGAACGTGCACTCATTGAATGCAGTCGGCGCGTACGCGGCTGGCATAACGAAGGGCAATCGACTGCACGGTCTTCTATGTAATAAAATTGAAACGAGAGGTTGCTAACCATCCCCTGGAAAATGTAGAAATTTTCACTGTTCACTTTCGCTGGCGAGCAGCTTTTCCCGGTGCAATAAGAATAGTTGTTGATAGTTGGTTTTATTTATTATAATGTACATACTAAGGAAGGTGAATGGAATTTCATCGGCGGTTATTATCTTGGTTTTCCTGGGCTCTCGGTGTTCGTCGTTAGCGAGCCGTCGGAGCTGTAGCAAATGTTCTGTGGATGTTCAAATTAATTGATTGGGTTATTGTTTGACTTTTGGGATTTGTAAGAACTGTGATGGAGTACTTTTATGGGCAGGCGCTCCTTCCGGATGCTGGAGAAGGTTGCCGAAACGGATTTGGTGAACTTCTTTCTCCTGTGAAAGGGGGAATGTTTCTAGTTGAGCTAGCATTCGAAGACTTTTCGTGAATGTAATGAGAATCAATTTACATTTAATCAAGGTTTCTGTATTTGATTAAACTCGCCCAGTCACCTTTCTACGCTAACTGAACCAGATTGCCCCGTCTTTTCCTTGATGGAAAATAAAATCGTATACTAACTGGTAACTCCTGCTACTATTGCTAACGTCCACCGTGTCTTTGCTAGTATAACTGATAGCGGCTAAACATCGTTCTTCATCGACGCATTGATCCCGGCAGGGTGCCTGACACTTGCCAAACTTGCTTCTCCAATAATCCTTCAATCTTTCCCACCACCATTTACGATCATCCTGCGATCGGCACGTGTCGGGCTTACAATAATCCTTGTTCTCGTATAAGACCGCAACTCTAGCACCAAAAAACAAAATAGTAAAATACCCACACACCGAATGATTCATGAAAATTGAAAGGATTGATTCACCATCAACCACTAATTAAATACAGAAAATTCGAAGAAACCTACGGATGATTCTGTGGCTCGCACGGAACACATTCGTCCGAGTGTTTCATCAGGAATCTGTAGCAAACCAAGCTCAGGCCCACCAGCAACCACACCAGCAACGCACTCACTATAGCAATCGATACCAATTCCGTCGTTCCCAGAGTGATCCCCGTATCTTCGTCTAATTTCATAAAATAAAACCGAACATACAGAATAAATCCTAAAAAAAACCCCAAGTCTAAGCAACGAAGGCACAGTTTTCCCGCGTCACCTTTATAAAGCGGTGGCGCGCCTTCATCTGGCTCGAGGATCGGTTGCTCGCCTATTTTGGGCATCATCTGATAGGTACCGCTTTTTCCCGACTTCGATAGACCGGTTCCCACACCTGGGGCAGGAGAACGACGTCAACGAAAATCAAGGAGCGAACAAAACGGGTGTTACCTGATTCCTGCAGAGTGGCTACCACCCTTAAAACACCACCGAACGCTGGGTACCATTTGTCGTCATCGAGATGTGGTTGTACCTAAAAAGAAGGTAACGCGGGGCACTGTTAGCTGCCGAGAGGAGTGCGAAGGTGTAGAATTCTTTTTCATCTTTTCATTCATGCTTTGCCTGACGTCTACTTTGTTCAAGTGGAACTTAGCAATGGCTCTTAACAGTAGAGCTTGGTGTAATTGTTGGGTGTTTCTTTAATAGTTCGAGTGTTTTTCGTGTAGGTAATAAAGGTTGCCACTTTCGATCACAGCGACTCACAACGTACGGATTGCTGCAGCCAGTTGAAAAGCTCCTGGTTGAACGACTGCAGCCCGGTTTTCGATTTGGACTTCGAAGCGATGCACTTCACGCTGGCTACGTAATATTTAACCAGCACGAAGGCCGACTGCTCGGTGTGTAAGGAATGTAAGCTCTCCTTCTTGAATGGCAACGCGATGCTGAATAGAAAAATTGTTGGTTGACGATGGTGTCGGTCGAGGAGCATGAAAATTCGATACCTATTCGGTTCCACGTCATCGTCCAAAAAGGGAAGGGGGATGACGATCGATTCTTCGTCCCCTGTAGCCTCACCCTTGTGCCCTTCGAAACGGGAGGAGATATAGAATGATTCATCAGTTTGCTTTTCTCTAGAGAGAATTTCTAATCTTTGCTAACTCTTTCGATGTAATTCTCACCGGAATTGCGAGTTCTGCGCAGCTTGTGCTTCGACGAGTGCCTCTTTTTATTCTTGAACGCGAAACGCTGCAGCTCTCGGTCATTGTAATTCATCTTAGCTGGGATATGAAACGTAATAATGAAGTATATAAAAAAAATTAAAACCGACTTCAAGAAAATAAAAATGCACTTAAAAAGTAAAAAATCATTTTTTCCCCTTATTTAATCTACGACTCTCAAATTTTTAAGTCGGCGCCAGATTTAGACAGTGCAAATGATCAGACGCCGATTTAAAAAATATGAGAGTCGTAGATTAAAAAAGGGAAAAAATTATTTTTTACTTTTTAATGCAATTTTATTTTTTTGAAGACTATTTTAATTTTCTTATTTTTGCCTTTTTTATTTTATATATATTGACACAGCATGCTGAGATATGCGCGTATGTACATAAAATAACAATAATTAGGTGACAATAGTCTTTATTTTTAACCAGAACTAGAAACATATTGGACGAATTTTGATGCAGTGTAGGAGGCATCGTCCTATTTCGAATAAAAAAATATCATCAAAATCGTTCCATATGCTGAGGAATTATGAGGGGGCAAACATTTAAAAAAAATACATACGGGTCGAATCTATAACCTCTTTTTTGAAGTCGGTTAAAAATTAACTAGCTGAGGGGCCATCCTTAAATTACGTAAGGATAATTTTGACGATTTTGGCCCCCAAGAAAATGTGAGAAATTTGCGACCCCCTCCCCTCCCGAAATCCTTACGTAATTCCAGGACGACTCCTAATCTGTATTCAAATACCCAAATTTGATCTGACTCTCACTAAAAATCCAAAAACCACCACATTTATAGTGCCTCGATTTTTATAATCGAAGAGTCCCTGTGGAAAACACTGTAAGTGCCAAAATTAAAAAAAAATTATCGGAAATTTTTCAACATGCCAATGGTAATAAAATTTGATTTTTGACATTTATAGTGTTTCCTACAAGGGCTCTTCAATGATTCGAAGAACCCAAATAAAGATCCATCAAAGGTAGACTCCGACCACTAGCTGAATTTAAAGCCACCCCTAGAATTCACCGCTATCACCGATATCCACCACAAATGAAACCAATTTCCCTGAAACTTCAACGGAAGCAATCCCCATCAGGCAACAATTCCCTGAATAATCCATGAGCAGAAATAGTGGAAACGTCCCTTACACGAGGGATAGGTAATAATGCCAGCGCACGCGACAGACGTTCTCGGCGGCGTGATGACGATCGGCGGGATTTTCGTCCGCCTGATCTCCCTGGATGGTCTCAGCCACCCTGCCCCGTTGCTCCGCAGGAAAAGCTTCAGCTCGTCGTACAGCTCGAACAGCTTCCGCGCGTTCCGATACTTTATGTTGCCGGCGTAATAGGAGTGCCTGGTGAGAGGCAGGATATAAACTTGCAAGTAGCCCCCCATAGTGTCTGCGAGGGCTTTCAGCATCAGGTGCTTCGTTTTTCCTATCGACAGCCTCCGCACGCTCTCCAAACAGATGTGAAAGTAATCCATCAGCAGGGCGATGTACTGGTCGTTCTCATAATTTAGGACTTTCACCTGGGGAACGGGTTGGGAAGATTTTTTTAGAAGGATAGATTTTTTAGTGCTCTTTTAAAGCGCAATCACTGAGAGTGGCAGGAAAATCACTGAGATTACATGAGCAAATTGATGTTACAGTAAAATAATTGTAATAGCACAAAGTTGAGGACTAAGGCAATATCACCTTGGGCAGTAAATCTTGGAACATTCTTCTACTGTTCAGCATGATGAACTCCTCCGTGGTCCAGCAATGTTTAACAGCGTAACTTTTCTCAAATAATACCGTGCCAATATTTTGCTCATGCCGCAGACTCTTGACGCCCATCACTCTAGTACCAAGTCACAAAACACGGTTCAATGATACTGATCTTTATTCTTAATATAATTCCCTACGAATAATTGAGGTTGACCGTGCGATTGCTGAAGTACCTGTCTACGTTATCAAAAGTAGTCGCCGCGAACAGGAACAACCATAGGAGGCATGATCTCATGCTCCGATCGGTGAATCCTGGATATGGATCAATGAGATCTTCCCTTGCGAAGTGTTGTAAAATTTACAGCGGTCCCATGAGCGTACCGTGATCATTATCCCGTCGCGTTTTGCTTCGGTTTGTTACGCAACTGGCTTCAGACCAATGAAACCTCGAGCGAGCAACTTATAATTACGCAACTTTAGGTGACACAGGGTGTGGGCATTACTTCAGACCGTGTGAAATTCATTCTCGATAATTATTCATCTGTATCGGTACAATCGATCCTAAGGAGAGGGTTTAGGTGATTTTTACAGTAATGTGTTTATTTTACATAACTTGTGCACTATTTGAACATAACAGGGGGTACAACGCGAAGAGGTCAGCAGCGTCGACGGAATTCCAATGTCGTACAAGTAATCCTAGCTATCGTCTTCGAAACTGTCTTCCGTGGGCTCGTTTTGTGATGTCTGATGATTCTCGTGGAATGAGGAATTACGTGCTGGGCGCCTTCATTTTGCACAAGAATCGTAGGTGCAGCATCTTCACTTCGTCCTTGTCCAGTTTCACCACACCTTCTTGATTGTCTATGGATAGCAGCATGCCCACCGCCTCTCTGTCTTCGCCGATGAGGACCTTCACTCGATCGCCGCGCGAGGGGACAACGGGCTCCAGTTCCTCGCACACCAGGTTCACGACTCTGTCCTCCACTGGGAGGAAGACGGAGCACATGGCGCCCTGTTGACAAGCCATGGGCATTATATTCATATAAAGCCAGAACTTCTATGTAAAGTATCGCTAGAAGCACTCACGGATATTCCACGAATAACGCCCTGTTGCCCAGCAAGCGCAGGATCCTGGTGAGAGTCCCTGATTCGAACCTCGATGTCCGTGGTGTGCCACTCGGTGCCTCCTATGACCCCAGCTCCTACGCCAGTATCCAGCCCAGCGCCTGGTGTTTGCGGGTTGTACGGACTGCCTGCGACTCCTGCAAGGAACAACGCGGCAAACGTTTAAAAACACTCTCACAAACGGAGATAAATAGAAGGAACGACACTTACCAGGTGTCATTGGGCTGTAACCCATCGGCGAAGGCGTAGCAAACGCTCCATGGGGGCTGGTAGTGTAACCAGTGCCGCTTGGTGAAGGAGTGGCGACGTAGCCTGCAGGACTTGGACTCGCGGTGGCGCTTCCCGCTGGGCTGGGACTAGGCTGGTACGAGCTGAAGCTCTGCTCCGAACCATACATTGTGCCAGGGGTTTGCGGCGTGAATGGTCCGCCAGTTGGAGGGTAACCAGGCGCGTAACCTGGCGACCCACCTTCTTCCATGCTGTAGCCGTCGAAGTCGTTCGTCCTTGCGGGAGTGTTGGTGACTGCTGGATCCCAAGCGCCTGACTGGCCTGGAGTACGCGAACCGTCGTGGGACGGTGTCATTGAGCCGTAATGAGGCGTGCGGGAGCCGTCTGCGGATAGAAGATTAGCATTGAACAGGGTTGTTGGTGCTACAAGCTCTGCTGACTCCGGGGTCTGTGATACTAAGGTCGGATTCAGATATATTAGCCGGTCGCGATTCCTTTTCGCGAATAGCGATCGAGGAGAAATCTGCCCTCTTTAGTTAAAATGTCCTATCTAGCATTTTGAAACAACCGAGAAAACTGATGTTTTATCATTTACTTTGTACCGCGCTTATTTCTCTTCATCCTAATTAAAACATGTTGTCATTATTTCGTAATAGCCTAATATAATTTTTTGTAATATGTATACCGGTAGGTAATGTATTATTAACGTACCAATTACTTAATTGTTTTAGATAGGCTATTTTAACCATTTGGAAAAAAGTTAACTCTAAAGTTTCTAACTTTACTTAAAAGGTAAAAGACGTGTGGAACTTCAAATATTTCAACATATCTCAAAAAATGAAAAAATGCTAGATAGGACAGTTTAACTAAAGAGGACAGATTAATCCCGTCACCATCTGACGATCACGGATTTGTCGGTTGGAGTTGCGTGGCTGTTATTTAGTCTTAGCGTAATCGTTGTCTGCGTTACGAGGCTATACGTAGAGTCCAATACTAGATAAAGCTATCGAGAAAGAATCAATGGTCTGACTAATAAAACTCCTGGATCTGTTCGAACCTAACGCACACCTATTCTGATGTATTTCTACGCTAAAGCCGGAAATCCACCGGGAAGCTAAGCTAAGCTTTCACTTAGCTTTTGGTGGAAACGGGTCCATAAGAATGTATTGAAGCTAATTTTTTTAAAACGTAGCATAGCACAGCATCGCATAGCTTAGAGTCCCGGTGGATTCCCAGCTTAAGAACTCAGTTTGGCCTACACGCCAGGAGCTTGGCGCTATTTCCACCACTTCTGGCGAAGGCGAAAGCGAGATGGAACAAGAGCGAGTCGGAAAACGTTAAGAAAAGGAGCACCGAGGCAGGCAAGCAGTACGGTGGGAGAATACCCCTCGCGAAACTCACCAGCCGATACATCTAAATCCGACCTTAGACTCCAACGATGCACGATACTCACTTTCGTACATAGGTGTCTGGGACCCGTGCATGGGCGTCTTGGACCCATCCCTGGCGTACATCGGCGTCTGTCCACCAACACCGTAAGCTGGTGTCCTGTTGTAGCTGCTGAATCCGCCATCCTTCGTTGGCACGCCGACGTTCGCGATGTGCGACCTGTCCACGGATATGGTCTGGCAAGTGGAGTGCAACTCCACGCGCGCGGTCGTCTCCGTTGCGTCCTTCACGATTCCAACGTTCCCCTTGTAAGGTCCACCTGTTATTTTGATGGTGGTACCTATAAGCTCTCTGTCGCGACGGGCTCCTCCGCCGCGGCCCCTGCCTCTTCCACCTCCGCCTCTTCCGAAACCACCTCTGTAAATACGTGAAAGCGATTTGTTCATGAAAGGGTTGCATTCAAGGATACATTGTGATTTTTAATAGTAACTGATACCCAACCGGTTGACATTAAATTGGGATGATAATTTGAAGTGGGGGTGATCAAATTTTGGATTTATAAAAATCTTGAAAATCGTTCTTTGGAGGATGAATGGAATGATCGAATTTTGGCTAGATTTTAAATTGGGTTGATAATTTGAAGTGGAGATGGTCAAATTTGGGATTTATTCGAATTAATTTAGTATCACTTAATTAATTAATTAAATTAGTAATGGTATTACTAACCCACTGGGATGCATCGGAGAGGCAATCCTAGGCGACATGAAGCCTGCCACAGGTGACATGGACGTCACGCTGGACTTGTTTCCGCCAGACAGCTGCAGGTGCCTCGTTTTGCAAACGAATATCCCGCCATTGTCCACGAACATGCGTGAGAGCAGGAACGCGAAGCTCCTGTACAGGTGTTTGATCTCGCCGCCTCTGCCAGCGTGCGGCCCGTCCACCACTTTCACAATGTCCTTCTTCTGTATGGTGTTCTGCAGGGAATCCAACGCTACGGCGTTCCTATTCTCCCGCCGTTTCGTAAGCCCCTGAGGCCTGGCCTCGATCACCTTGCCGTGCATGGACAGCACATGGAAACTCTCGCGTTCAAGACGAACGATCACTCCCACCGTTTGCGCATCTAACTGAACCAGGTCCCCCCACTGGAACTGCCCTAAACTGTCCACTCCAGTCGCCATGTCCGAGCATAGCTGCAAGTCCCGAGGGAGGACCTCTAGCTCGTGCATCGATAGATCGGAAAACAGGACCACCCTGTTCTGCTCCACTCGCACTATCAGACCGGTGTCGCCCTCGTACCTTCCTGCTACGACCTGCGAATAATTGAACGAGTTTAGGTGGAAAGTTAGAGACCGTTTTACAGCTACCCAATTCTTCTTAATCCTACCTTTACGTGATCGCCCATGGTGAAGTACTTTCGTAACTCCGATGCTTGGAACTCCAACGCCTCTTTAAGCTCCTCGTGCTTCGGCATAACCATTATCATGTTCCCATCTATGGAGACAATCTTTCCTTGCAAGTTTATCAATTCACCTTCGCACACTTCGACATTGTCTCCCGTGCTGAAGGAATGCGTCACCGCCGAATCGTCTTTGTTATTCGAAGCACCAGTTCCTGGGGCTCCGCTTAAATCTATTTCAACACCTTCCGGAGCCTCTTCAAACCTCTCCAATTCAGAAAGTGTTGGTTTCACGCCCTCCGCGATAATCGCGCTGGTCGTGAAGTTTTTGTACAAGAATCTGGAACAGATTTAACATTTATAAGAAATATGTAAATACCGAACAGTCAAGTAAATAGTTTCTAGCAAAACATACCCTTTCCTGCTGTATCGGTTTCCCTCAAAAATCAAGAAATCACCATCGCTGGTAACTTCCCCACCAATGGCACGAATCGCTTCGGGGTCAAATGGCTTTGCTGGCGGTCTTCTTTTCTTCTTGCGCTTCAAGGCTTCGGATTCGCTTTGAGCTGTTCTCAAAGCTCCACGGGGCCTGGTGTAGTCGATTCTGGGTAACAGCTTCAAATGCACCTGATTCTGCGCCAAGTCCACATAATCGACTTGAGCTATGTCGTCTTTATAAATCCCTCGCTTCAGTCTGACCCACTGCTTGGCCTTCAAGCCTGTCTGCTCTTTAACCACGCGCAGTACGTCAGTCATTTCCTTGATCGGTACCATCTGCTGCTTCCAAATACCCATTCTCAAATTCCCTACATTCTCAATCGCAGCTTTTACGTGCGCCTGTTTATACGCTTCTATGTAAATGTAACCTTTCACACCTTCCGGTGCAACGACAGACTTAATCTGAAGAGGTTCATCTGAAAGACGAGATCATATAACCAGAAACGAAATAGAAATTCTTAGTAACCGAGAATATAAGAATAAAGACAGTGCGTACTTGAAAATTGGTAAGTTATGAACTTCCTCATTAAAAGAAGCACAGTCGATTTCTCTTCTCCAATGCGGCATTTCACCATCCACAAATTTGGATCCTTAACACCCGGCAACAAAGTCTGCTGGGTGATCTCGTCGCTCATTTCCTCGCCGCCATCACCAAAATGGCGAGTAGCCATAGACTCATCTGCGTACTTCTTCCTCAAGTATTCTTCTATCTCGTCTTCTTTTTGGGAACTGATGAATAAGACACATATTAGTTTTGCAATAAACAATCTTGACACATTTAAAGTAGCATAGGTGCTTACTCCCAAAGATTGGTGCCCCTGCGTCTTCCTTCGATCTCCCTCGCAGTCGGACCAAGCTCGTCCACTTCATTTCCCACGATACCGATCTCCTGCACCCCCTCTTCCCATTCGTCGTCATCCTCGACTTCGTCGTCAACTTCAGCTTCATCTATAATAAACCCGCCATACTTGTCTTTCTTCTTTTTCTTCCGAGGTCTGTCGTCGTCTTCCTCCTCTTCTTCCTCGTCATACTCGCTGCTACCATCAAGATCTTCTCCTGCGCATACAGAGACATGAAAGGTAATAATAATGTAAATTTGTATGTCAGATGATTCTCGCAACTCATCGCTGCTTCACCTTCGGGTTCTTCTTCTGCCTCCACCAGCTCCTCGTCCCCAGACCTGGCTTCCTCCGCCTCGTCAGCTCTGCCATCCTCCGAGCTACAAAGTCATGTTGAGTATTGTTAATGAGCCATGGATGGACGAGAAATTGTTGGCAGTTTAAAATTTTCACTCACCCAGAGGCCGATCGAGATCGAGATCTTGACCTAGACCCGCTCCTAGACCTCGATCTAGAGAGACTTCTACTGCGAGAAACGCTACGGGATCGTTCACCGACGCTCCCAGCATCGCTGCCAGCTGCGGACTTCACCGAGCGATTCTCGTCCTGATCGCTTCCGCTTCCTCCGCCGCCGCGATCGCTTTCGTTGTCGGACAGATTACTCGCCTCCGAGTCCGACATTCTTCGCGAGAATTACGAGAATCTCGTTAACCGTGACTCGCGAAACAGAGGATGCAACAGCTTGGTTAAGCCAACAGGGAACACGAAACAGAATAACCAAATACAAAAACGTAAGAATGGAATTCCTCCGCCTACGCCCTCTAGAGAGCAGAGCTGTAATTAAGGCTGCGAGATGACGGCGATGACGTTCATCGGGATATTATCATCACGACGAAGTATAGGCACATCGACGAAGTATAGGATAGACCTATCACCTTATGGATGTGCGTGTCGCTACCCAAACTGTGTTATCGACCCATAATTTCAGGACTGAATTTAGCGGCCTCTACTCATGCACAGCGTCCAACTCAGCAACTACTCTGAAATGGTGAGAAATGCTGAAAAGTGTGTTGCGTGCTTTTATACGTGTGACTAGTTTAAAGTGTGAGTTTGACATAGGCTTTCGCTACGCTACGCTTTGACTCGATTTGTCAACGACTCATGCGGATTTCTCTCCGAAAATGCATTTCAGGGATCAAGACAATACGGCGCTCAAAAATGATATTTCTTCAAAGCTCGTGCAAGCTATAAATTACAAGATGACAAATTGTTTTGTTAGTACTTTCTGTGTAGCAGAACCCTTTCACGTATCGTACACCGAAAAGTATTACAAATTGATCGCTGTTACTGACATTCCCGCAAGTTTCTAATGCACTGTTTAATCATTTTAGCGAAGTAATAGTAATTGGATTCTATTTGCCCCGAGTATTAGTTCACCGCCGACATTGAAATTTACAGTAAAATCTAATTCTTATATCTAAGCCTCGCAGAAAGTGGCATGAGTGTCGTGGGGTGCATGGATGCAACTGCAAATCGAGCATTCTTTAATTTCACAATCATACGGGATGCTCAATGTGTCGAATACGAGTTACATTTCTGAAGTTGAACTCTTTCGTGTGAGATTTTTCAAATCTTTTCTCTCAACAGTAATTTCATTCGAGTCATTAGATTCTTTTAATAAGGCGTGTATAGAAGGCATTAATTTGGTATATTGACTAACAATGACAATCATTGTTGGTACTACCTGCTCACAATAATATCGCGTTGGAAATAATGTGTTGGAAAGAGCAGAATCCAATGAGCTGACCATACACGGTAATCGTAGATAGGGTGACGTGCATGTGTCTGTCTTAAAATCAGAAAATTAAATCGATACAACATTTTCTCGCGATTTTTACAATTCCGATTAATAATTCGAGTCGAGTAGAGTCACCGCGAAAAATTTGAAAAGGTTCCAACTGCAACCAGACTTCGTAGCAATCTTGCAGTCTAGCAAGATCCTTTTTGATCGCGCGTAACGCGATCGTAGAGTCCCCGCTTTTTTTCGCGTCCATCTACATATTTTGCGGAGCACCGCGGCTCTTACTTAGAGTAATTTTACCGCGAAATAATTAATGCGTCTGGAAAGTGGTTGACGCGGAAAGATGACAACGGAAGGCAGCGATACCTATTTGTGCTACTGATTTTTCCACTATCGCTTCGGTTGTTTTAATGCCAAAATATCTTTTTTATTAATATTTCGGAAACTGTTGAATGTTGAATACATATATGAGATTCATCAAAATCTGTAGCACATATACCTATCGCGGCTTCCCCTTGTGATGGGACACAAGTATCGAAATTATATATTATAATACCAAATTTGAAATGAATCGGATAATATTTGTAGAAGTTATGAAACATTTATTGCAAAGATGTACTGAAACAGGGTCACAAAAGTATTCGAACGGCATTCTAAAATAATTAAAAAACTAGTGCACAACGTCTGAAAAGCGTAATTGCAGCCAAAGGTAGCCTAAATGAATATTAATCTAAAATATGGTGCATATAATTAACGCGGTTCGAATATTTTTGTGACTCTGTTGCAGTACATCTTTGCAATAAATGTTTCATAACTTTTACAAATATTATCCGATTCATTTCAAATTTGGTATATACAATCTCGATACTAACGTCTTATAGTAGTTACAACATTACTTTTAGAACTTTATTCTAACATGTATATTTTTATTGTTTACAGTTTTAATAGCGAGCGTGCGAATACTCTCGTGGTTCACTGTATACAGAATAAATATTCATTTTATGTACCAATGCTAACACAGTATTGGTATCGCGACATTCTCGAATGTATCGTGAAACTTGTAAAAAGTTTTGCAATAAAAAAGTGTATATCACGCATGTAATTTTCGAATATATACTTTCTAAGCCATCTGTGTTAAGTTTCACAAGCTTAATTAAAGTACACTCCTGAATGTAGATGCTAGATATTTTATAAACGAAGGAAATATATCACGCGTAATATTTCTATTTTACGGTTAGCAGAACGTGTGTGTAGAAACGACTTTTGTTATGACTCAACGATGCTACCGTTGGAAGTCACCTCTGTTTACATGGCTCGGTGACGATATCCCAACACTTCGTAAATACGTACGTGTGTATTGCCTCGCGAGTCCTGCCGCCTGCCTGCTCTCCCCCCACCAAAGCTAATATTCGCGAGGTACAGCGACGCGGCGCGGGGGTCATTCGTTCCGTGGACGTCGTTGAGTTAAGACGCTTCGATAGCTAGCTGCGTATTTAAATGGTACGCGTACATTATCTATTACTTCTAATCATTATTCGTCTTCTTCTTTACTCTCTGTCGTTACTTGCTGCTACTATCAATACAGTTTTGTCCCGAAATTTATTAAATATCGCGAGAAAACCGTTAGATGTTCGTCGCGTATTCCCTTCGTTGCCTTACCGATATTTCTGCACATTTAGTGCACACATATCGTGTCTCGGTATTCAATTACATCCCTTTCCGGGCATATTTCAAGTTTATTTGTTGTTTAATTGCCTTACGAATGTTTTAATGCTTTTCTTTCAAACTTGTTGCATCGTTAGGTTACAGGCGTTGAGGCGGGAGTCGGAAGCCAAGGGCAGACAACGCCATGACACTTGCTGGTTAATTTGAACGGTGCTTGGATGGCGTCTGGTTTCATTCCTTGAAAAAATGAGATGGCAATACGTGTGGTAAACGTATTATTCTTGTTATTTTATTGAATCAATAGCCGGTTTTAGATGGACTGTTTTTCTCACAGTTTTGGAGCGTACACTCTAGTCGTGTGCTCCAAAACTGCACTTGTAAAGTCTCCAACGTGATAACGGACGATCGCACGTTCCCGGCACGCGCGTCTGGAGTGCAGGTCTAAACTTGTCCTGCCACGTTCAGACGTGATTGTCGTGCCACGCGCCAGACCATTGTTGGTTGTGAGGGTGATGGGTAACTTTGCAGTTGGTTAATATCGGGATGAAATGAGAAAAGATTGAATTCTGATAAATTGAATAATTTTAATAAGATTTGTTTAAAAATTTTAAAATGGCGTCGGTAGATGTTTACGAAATATTGGAATGATCGAATTCTATTGCATTTCGGTCGCGTTTACGTAAAATTCAACGATACTTCAATGATTTTTAAGAATCTAGCTCTATGAAGCTGTTATAATTGCATTTACCTTCGGTTTTGGACGCAAGTTTTGTTCTTTATGTACAGAAACTGCGTAGTTGATCAATGACATGCTATTGAAGACATGAATAATTAACGAATTTTTATTTATTTATTTTTCAGAGATTGTGACCGCGTGCAATGCGGCCAAATAGAGTCAGTGTTTATGACGTACGAAGTTTTTCGTTTTGAAGAGCACCGTTGCTCATAGT
Organism: Andrena dorsata; assembly: GCA_929108735.1. NCBI lineage: Eukaryota > Metazoa > Arthropoda > Insecta > Hymenoptera > Andrenidae > Andrena > Andrena dorsata. Next base: position 73,610,936 of record OV815488.1, on the reverse strand, counting down.
AGAGCTTCGTTAACAATTTCGGGATACGCGAGGGTAGAGTCAGTGTTTTTTACGCAATTTGTATTCTATCACGAGCGTCGCGGCTCTCATCTTCGAATCGCGAGACCAAAATCTTTCGGGCGCGTTGGTGGTCTACTATTTCTTTTTTTTTTACTTTTGAAAGCGAAACTCGTTAGCGGAAATTAGAGTCAGTCCGTCAGCTGAAGAGGAGATTTGAGCGCTGAATTTTACTGGAAAGATGTAAGTATGCATTTTATTAAATTGCTTTTAAGTAGAGTTCATTCTTCAATATTTTAGAAAGAAAAAAGTTAAAAAAATTTAGAAAAATTAATTTTTAGAATAGACTCACCAAGCAATGCAAAACTAACGAAACATCTTATCATTTAGACAAAAATTTTGTTAATTTTTTCTTAAAATGTCTAAATTATAAAAAATTTCTTTAGTTTTGATTTGCTTCGCGATTCTTCATCAGAGTTCAAACAATCGTAATTGTGGAAACAAATTGTAATCGTGTTCTGTTCCTTCGTTACAGTCTGGACGCAGCTGAGCAGCCTGACTTCTGAGGAGCTCGATGACTTCCCCTGATCAGTAGCAGGGGTGTTGGCGTCTCCGTCACCGGGGCACAGCGAAATGTGAGTGCGCATGCATTATGGTTCCTCTGGTCACTCAATCATGTCGTAGGACGTTTGGTCCGAATCGACACGAGTGACCGGTTGTATACGTGCTTTGGCGAGCATAATGACCGCGGGTATGGTAACCATGCCCGTGAATTGTAACATTTTGGCTGTATATGTATTTAATAGACGAGGGCTAGGGTCTTCTTGTACACCGCGCCTTTTCAATAGAATCAAATTATAATCCTGATTTCCAAGATAAACTTTCCTAACGCGAATGTTTATTGATCATACATTGATGTAGATATTTATTAAATAATGCACATAAAGGTGCATAGCACCTCAGAAGGTATTGGTATGAATATCAATACGGCTGAATGCTAATTTTTATGTAGTGAAAAAGTTTGATACTCTCAACCTCCACAGCTACGATCATTTTTATTTAATATGTAGAGGAAAAATCGGATGCCCTCCGATTTCGTCATTGCGACGATTAAATGACTTGAATTTCTTTTATTTTTCTGATACTACGTGTTCAAAAGTAACTTGATTTCTAAATGATGATAATAGACATAAAAGTGTAATTCCTTTCTTATAAAGGTCACTCGTTTGCATACACAATAGAATAATTAATTTCCATGTGCAAGAAGACAATTGAGGGTGGGCAAATTTCAGATTCAAAGTAATTAGCATGAGAACATACTTTCTTGATTTATGAAATTTACTTTGAAGATGGAATCGCTCGTTTTAAATTCATAAAGTAAATTCTTGATGATTTAGAATAATTTTCTTAAATAATTCTATTTTAGAGTCTTTTTTCTTGCTAATTAAATGTCGAGTAGAGTGATTTTTCTTAATGATGCAATATAAAGTAGAGTCATTTTTTATTTATCAAACTTTAAACTATTCACAAGTTGAAAGTCGAGTCACTTTCCTTAATACTATAAAATGAAAGAATACTAGCTAGACATTATACAGACTAATCATATTTTCTAGTTGAGGATTTTCAGGATATCTTTCCGTACCTATTGCCTTTTTACTCATCCACGTGCCCAGGCGCTACTTGGGTGGGTGAAAGCAATAGGGCACGATGACTTTCTTTACTAAATAATTACATTTTGGCGGCTGGCATTGCGTTAGTGTATCGTGCACGTCGCATTTTCCACCTGTGTGTGTTTGTGTGGTTAGGCGGTGGAATTTGCGTCGGTGAAAAATTTTCATCAAAGGCCATGTTAACGAAACTATAACATTATATTATTATTTGTGGTAATAAGGATACCATTGTATCATATTCCTTGTTCTACACGATGATCATTCAGTAAATAATCTTGGAATATGAAACTTAATCAATCTCGTACAATCAAACGGGAAAGTAATAACGATTGATGTATGTACCTAATACGTACAATGCGCATCATCAAGTAATCCATTGTTTAAAATTGAAAATAATTAATTGCTATGTAAATCATACATACAGGCAATGGTCACGGCCTTTGCCAGCCGATTTCAGTGAAAACTGGTACGTACTTATTTGAGTGTGATTGTGGCCAAGCTCGGGTGACGGAGTCGTCCCGGGACGGTCTCTCTAGTGTAGGCTTTTGCACCCGGGCGGTGATGCTTGAGAATCGTGGAGTGGGTTGACTGATGATTGTGTTTGAGAGACTGTTTTGCCATTTTTTAAATATAGGTGTTGCGTAGGATAGGTAACTTACCTTCTGGTACGAATGTGTGACTTAAATATAAGTAAGTAGGGCCGGGGCAGGTCGTCGTATTCTCTGATGTTCCCCCGCACGATATTCCCCCGCGCGATATTCCCCCGCGCGATGATCTGCTTTCAGGAATTTTGTGAGAAAAGTCGACGGCCTGACTAGCGCGAGTGGGGTATGCCCTCGCTTCTAGCCTCGCTATGTCGACTTTTTGACGCCAGTGAGACATTGCACATTGTCGCTGGTCGCGGTCGGCAGGACGGGCCTGGGCACGCTATTAACTTTCAGAAGGGCTGATCGCCTGAAGCAAGAAGTGGCCAAAGAGACGCAGATAGCCCGGCCAGAAAAAGGCCACATCATGTGGGCTAGGCCAAGAATGGACCTGTATTCTCGGATGCAGGGTCATTCTTCGTAGGTATTACTTTGCCATTATGCTCGCCGGTAGTTGTAGTAGTAGTAGTAGTAGTTTGGTTGGCTATAGGCTGACCCATCGACACCCCCCCCCCCCCCTGAAATTTAGCACACCGCGTTTTCAATTAGGGTTGCGAAAAACATTACGGGGTCAGTTAGTGTTCCGACTAAATTGTGATTACGGTTTGAATTAGCGTTGCGAATCAAATATTCCCCGCGTTTGGTTCCAGCATAGCGTTGCGAATGAATGTCGAGCGTGGTTGCTTGTAGTGTTCCGAAAAAAGAGTCGCGATTGTTTTTGAGATTGTTCTTGTATTTTGAATTGGAGTTACTAGAGTTTGATTCATTGCATTACTTTTGATTCGTGGTATTCTTTTTACTAGAGTTGCGATGCGACTGATCGCGTTTTTTTAATTACTCGTCCTAGTTTGATACTTAATACTTTTTTGAGTTAGTGTTGCGATGATGACTGATCGCGTTTGTAATTAGAGTTGCGACCCCAATGCCCCGAAACTATCCTGGGACATGTCCGAAGACATGTTCCTGGGAAAAAGGAGTCCCGAGCAGCTGGCTTTGTTGCACATGGGACCCCACACAGCCTTCAGGAAGGCTGCAGCGAATTAAAGTTAGAGTTGCGTATTGCGAGACACAGGTGCACTGAATTTTTATTAGTGTTGCGAAAAATGAAACCTCCCACGTGGTGGTTCTCGGTAGCTTTTTATATTTGTTAAAGTAATGTAGCTCCTTGGGAGCTTCTTCGTTTGCTATTCGGGATTTGTATCGAGTATAGTAGAATTTTCTGTAATGCAGCACCATCCGGGAATTTTGAAGTTGTTTGAGAAATTAGTGCTGCGAGTAGTCCAAAGTCCTAGTGACTATGCTCGGGAGTTGATTTTAGTCTGTAATAAGTTAGCGTTGCGAAAGAAAGAAACGGTCCACTCACGGTTTTCTTGCATTAATGAGTGGACAATGATCAGCTGTCCTTCTGGCTACTGATCATTTTTTCTAGCAGCCCTAAGTGGCTGCACCATCCTCCTTCTATGTTTTCGTTGTACATATTATTTTCAGATTGATAAGAAATGTAGTTTTTATTTTTATAAATTTTCAATATTCTTTGGCATTGATCAAAATTCATCCGCGATTGTTGCTTAATTTGATGATGTTGACACGAAATTTGCACTGAAAAAGTAGGTAAATGCAATTCGGCACTTTATATTGATAGTAAATTTGCAATATTAACGCGTGCTCGTCGTTGCTACTTTCTGCATGAAAGTAACTTCGATTACTGCGCAGTAAAGTGCAACCCATAAAAATACTTAAAAAAAGTAAAAAAAATACGCCAAGTACATGATAAAATCGAAGACGGAAAAGAGTAAACACAAAAAAATAGAAGAAAATATAAATTGTAAAAAAAGATGTGATATCAAAATGAGCTGCAAGTATATAATAAACGTGCTTTCCACCTGCCATGTATATTTTCTTCTATTTATTTGTGTTTATTCGTTTCCGTCCTCGATTTTATCATGTGCTTGGCGTATTTTTTTTACTTTTTCGAATTTTTTTATGGGGATCTCATTTCTCTTTACAAAGCATTTATGTATTATATATGTATAGTACTTTGTGTACAGTACATGGTGCGCGAAACAGTTTATGGCGCTGAAAGCAGCCTTTGGCGCTGAACGTATTTAACATTGAACTGTATGCACAACCACAATTATTAATACCATTCAAAGAATAATATGTATGCATTTTTAGCATTTCGTGGCCAAACTTGTTTGTCTAATCTGAAATCATCAACGGATACCCACGTGGTGCCCTTACCCCTTACCATACTCTTGTAATGACAATCGGTAATACTTTTACCGTGGTGGAAAATCGTTACCTTAAGTTTATAACAGTGATCCCCCATTTGTATTTTAGTAGTAGGTATTGCTGTTTAGGCTGTTTTTTCACATTCAAATTCGGAATTATTATGCGCCCAAAGCGGCTGCTGTTCTTCCGTCTTGTAATTAGGCATACTTAATCGCCCATAGTGACTGCCGTTTCTTTTTTCGTTAAAATTGAGAAGTATAAGACTCCCAAAGGGGCCACTCTTTTTTTCTATCAATGTTCAGAATCATTAAGCGCCTAATGCGGCTGCTCGAAATTTTTCTGAATGTCCGAATTGCGTGGCGCTCCATGCGGCTACCTGGAATTTAAAGGAAATTTTTTGGAACTGGTTAGATACAAATTGTCTGATATTTCAATATTTGGGCAATAGTGATTCAATGAAAGGACTATATCTGTTGAAATTACATTACTTAATCGAGATAGATTGTAGGTATTAAGCCACTGAAAAAGTTTCTGTTGCAGAAATATTATGTGTGAAGAATATTGCAACAAGAGGATTTCAGGTTCATAATCCATGAAAAATCAAACCTCAAGGAATTTTTATTAATATTTTTGAGAATGTTGCAGGTAACATCGTGGGTCCATCGAGGGAAGTAGGAAACACATGACAATTTCAGATTTTCATTAGGCCGGTCATTATTTAAATTTAAGTAGATATGTATATGGTTAGGTAAGACGTGTTTAGTTGTCACATAGAATTATGTAGTTGTTAAGGAAACACTGCAGGGTGTAACTAAATATAAGTAGCAATTATTAAATACGAGCGCTCGTATACGTAGGAATTATTAGTATTTAAGTAGACATAGCAAATATGCACTGGCATATTTCCTATTAATGAATAGGAAATATTATTTCTTCGGTTCATTACCAATTATGTAGTGAATAATTATCATGGTAGAAATATTCCAGAAAGTTCATAAAATTTTTAATGAATGAAACAAAGAAATGTTTTCAATTCTGCTTAGCTTCATCGCGGTAGCTTTTTACAGAAGGACTCCTTCTGTTGCCCGCCTGTGGAGCGATCGAGGATCGTTTTGCAACCGTGCATCAGGGGGATCTATGGAAATGTAAGTAAAATTTTGCATAAAGGAGGGCGGATGGGCCGCGGTTAGGGTGGGTCTCCACTCGCAGCGCCTCCACGTGGTGAGACCTGGGCAATCTGTATTATTTGAAGCGTAATTACTAATCATATCACACGTAACATTGTAATAGAATTATTAATTACGTGACAAGTAAAACTAGCCAATTGGCTGCGATCATCTATTTTCGTTAATCTCTATTCCATCCGTCCAGATTCGATTCTAAATATTGCTTCTACAATTACATTTTATTTCTCCAATAATATTAAAAAAAAGACTCCAATAGCAATCTTGGTGTCATATTTCCCAAACAAATCGCGTACTCCTAAATACGTAGATACCATTAGATGGTAACTTTATATCTGAAACGCGATCGTGATCGGACGTGAACTAGTTTAAAGTGCCATAATGAATCTTAAATCGCGATTCCGGGATTAATTTCATCGATTACTAGACCATGTGGGAGGTCGCTTAACAAGGTTCTACTGCAATTCACTCAGTATCTAGAAGACTTTTTGATCCACTGCTTAGGGACATTTAAAAACGTGCAGTGCTTTATATTTAACAACATGAGTCGTTGTTTAAACATATTTAAATGTTCATAATGCAATAATAACTGATATCGTTGTATTCGGGAGGGTTCATAGAATAATTTGACGCAACGACCAATCGAATAACTATTACCGTTTCGACACAAAATATGTTCAAAGTTGAAAATTTGCAGTTTTTTTCAAAATCGATTTTCTCAAAAACTGAGGGTGATGGCAACAAACGGGTTGCGAATTCGTTTTCAGGGCACGAAAAACTATAAGAAACGGCTATTGAATGTTACAAGTCCGAAAAAAGTCAAAATTTGTTGTACTGTGTAATAGATTTAGATAAATTTTTTTTTAGATAAAAGTTTTTTTCTTGCTAATTGATTGTCGAGTAGAATGCTTTTTCTTGACGATGCAATCTAAAGTAGAGTCCTTTCTTATTTATTAAACTTTAAACTGTCCACAAATTGAAATTCGAGCCACTTTGCTTAATAATGTAAAATGAAAGAAGACTAGATTGCTAGACACTATAGAGACTAATCATATTTTCTAGTTGAGGATTTTCAGGATATCTTTCCGTACCTATTGCCTTTTAATAGGGCTGTTCGAGTACTCGAATATTCGAGTAGCTTGAAATTCGGACCGAGCCGAATACTTACTCGAAAAAAGTAAGCGGCTCGAATAGAACACTCATTACAGGACGATAAATCTTAAGATCATCAGCATAGAGACAAAATCTACTGCTCATAAAGACATCAGATAAAAAGAAGTGGACTCAGATAAGATCCCTGAGGAACGCCGGAGTGAACAGCAATTTCCTTAGAGAGGCAATCATTAACTTTAACGAACTGAGTCCTAGCAGTAATGTAACAGGACAACCAATCAAGGAGACTGCCGTGCACACCGAGTGCGCATAACTTAGAAAAAAGTATGGGATGGTTGACGGAATCAAAAGCCTTGCGCTGGTCGGTGTACACAGCATCAACCTGTAATCCCTCCTCGACGCGATCAGATAAGAATCGTGCAAACCCCACATAACCCTGACCCTCATTCGGGGGACGGGGTATCTATTAGGGATTTTCTCTAGTTAAAAATAAATGCCGTACATCATCAAATACCTGTGGTAGGTATTCTGTTTTACACCAGTGCCAAATTGACAATGATAAATACAAATTGTAGGCTAAAAATAATTAATGCTCTATGTGCCAAAACATGTATTTTGAAATAAAAATATATAAATGAATATACAGTTCATTTTTTGAATGATCGATTTGATATTATAATCATGTTTCTACATACTTGTAAAAAGGGTTTTCCATGAAAAAATAAAATAACACTAAGCAATCCAATTAAAGAACATGTTACAAGGTCCAAATTTATGAGACGTGCTTGATCAAACTTTGCAAATTTGTAGAATAGTAAAAATATTCGACACATATTTTTTTAACGGCCATTCTATGCATGTAAGGAGTGGAAATGGCCCTCAAAGGTGAGGGTCGAAAACATATTTTGCGCAATATATCGGACACCGTTGGGGTAGGTGCAAAATTGAAATTAGAAAATTGTGGGATTTAGAATGTCCCTTGTTAGACCAATCTCCGATTGTAATCGCGATTTTTTACAATTAGCCACAGAAACCCCTAGTTACTTTCAGTTTACAATTATAAGAAACTAAAAGTCTGCAAGCCTTGTATAGCTAAATCACTTACAGTTACGCCAATCGTTTAATAAGTTATAGTAAATATCTTGTAGCTAAGTACCAACTAAAAGTCACAACCCGTCCTTCCAATTGAAATTTTAAGCCGTCGCGTAGAGTACCGTGAAATACGACATCGATGTGTTCACTTGCTGAAAATAAGAGATCACGCCTTGTTCTTTCACTTCTCTCACCTACTGTAGCTTGTAAAACGATTACCTTAGAAAATAATTGCAACGAACCAGTGAAAATGACACAAAACTTGAAGCCAGTAGGTTGCATGCTTCTTTGTCGAATGTACAACAACATCTTTTGCACTTGCAAGGGTGCTGCGTGCCACGTTGCGCAGTATCTGTAGAATGCAAACATTTTTCCTACATTTTTCAGTATGAACAGTTTTGAGTATTATTTGTAAGAGTTTCCAGTAGTAAACAGCGAAATCATTAGTACCGATTTCCAATATAAAAAGAAAGACAATTTTTAAAAATTTTGTAACAAATTGTCACACCGAATACCATCCACTGACAAAGGGGATCAATTCGTGTACTCACGTTTTCATGAACAGTTCATGGCCCTTGTCTAACACAACCTGGCCAATATAAGCAGCACAGAACATGTAAACGAATAGAACCATAATCAGTAGAAGTGAATTTATCATTTCGCCAGTGATTTTCTGCAGCAACATTGCTCTGCTCACCTAGCGACAGTGAATAATGAGCAAGAATTACTCGAGGCATCATTGCTTGAACAATATGAACAAGTGTGAATGCGCTAGGTTGCTGTAAGTAGGTATTTTCCGTGGCAAACATATCGGAGGGATTCAATTTTTCGAGAGACAAATGCTAGCAGGGCGAAAATCAAAACACGTTTTTATATTATTTCACATTCAACAAGAAATGAAATCGAGAGAATCTCGTCTGCAACCTAGTGTTCGTGAGAATGATTTGGATAAATGTATTACTTACGATGTAAAAGTTTATGCTTAATGAAATCACACTGATTACAATTAGAATGCAGTAATGTGGTAGGAAGGTCGTATTCAAGTATTCAATTAACCTTTAACAAATATAGGATTTAAGTCAAATCACTCCAAAACACCGTTTTCGAGTTTGAATCAAGTTATACCCACTTAAGAGCTCTTTGATGCATTTGAATGGTGGTTACTAGTTGGTCATGTATCGACAAATACGTTTTACCACGATGAACGTTTAGAATACTAGTTTCCAACACCCGTTCCACGCGATTTCTATAAGTGTGCGATTATTTTCCCTCTGAATATGCATACATATATATACAGGGTATTCTGCAAGACGTAGTAGAAAACGAGGTGGATTATTCTAAATGACCAACTACGACGAAAATGAAGAGTAACGAAATTGCGGTAGGGGCTTCGGTTTTTTGTGATTAATATTTAAAGATTTTGCACTGGTGCGCCTAAAGGATGGCCATTACCGTAACTAGTTAGGGGTCGGGTCCTCGCCTCCTCAAATTGCGGATTGGCCCCCCAAAATGTGGAACGGCCGCTCCCTAGGAATTATCGAAATAAATTAAAAACAGTCATCTGTCCTATAACAGGTCCTAAATATTTTTGGAGAAATACACCGCAAATTAAAGCTTGTGTAAATTTTATCAATAGGTATACATGATATGTTCTTGTTCTTAATAAATCACAATTTACGATTTCTACTGCATTTCTTTGTTTTTAAAATTTGTTTACAATTTCTGAGATTAAATAATAAATAATTTTTTATTCCGTTTACTTTTTGTTTTAGTGTTAAATAAATATGTAGGTAAATGATTGTGATAAAATATGTATCTATATAAAGATTTCTACCTATAAATAGAAGAGAGAGCGAGAGGGGAGTTGAATCCTGCCCCCCAGACAAAAATCCTAGCTACGCCCATGAGGATGGCAACTCGGCGGTCAGTGGCGTGCGTGGCGCAGTAGAAACTCTGACAACCGTTCGCAGCCATGACCGCCGAGTTGCCTTGCTCCAGGCGCCCCAATCAAAATCTTTAAAAATTAGTAACTAAAATACGAAGCTACCAGTGCTATTACTCTTCATTTTCGTCATATTTTGTTACGTAGGATCGTCCATTTCATTTTCTACAACGTATTGCCGTGCACCCTAAATATTTCAAAGGATTAAGTTGCAATGGAAGTAATAGAATCTAATGGACTTGCTGGTCATTTGGTTTCATCACAACGTTTCTAAGAATTTGTAATTATAATTCATTACCCGGTCAGTTCGAGTAATCCGCACGCGTGTGTGAAGAAATGTATGTTTATGGACTCTGTGACAATCAGGATGAAACAAACCAGGACCATGGTAGCGTCGATGTGAAACATGATGCAGAAGAAGTAACGATCTTGATCGACGAAGTACTCAACGTTAAGAGGTATTAGCACCGAACGGGACTGATTAAGGGATCCCCCTACGTTGAAGAGTACTGGCATCAGCGGGAATCCGATATATATCAATACAGTTGGACTCATATCTGGAAGAGCGGAAGAATATTTAACAAATAGTTGACAAGTGTACTTCGGAGATTAACCTAATTTCGTTCTGGTTATATGATACCCATAAAATCTGAAACTGTTGGGTACCTCTACTACAGCCCCCGGAACTTTTTTTACCCATCCGCGATTTCATTTAGAAATAGCTCTCAATGTTTACCTTTACAAAAGTTAGCTATGCAGTTAATAATATCGATACTTACACCAGAAGATGTTGCATATGTTTGTTCCTCGGTCAGCAGACTTTTCTAACAATCGAAGCTCATTCTCGTTCGCCACTGAATCATAATCGCTTTGGATCCATTCGAACATGTACTTTACCTGGATGATTCTGTGTAAATTAATTAAGGTGTCTCTATTTGCGTAAAAATGGGAAACATATAAAACACTGTATCAAGGAAACTTTGATAACGCAAACATACCGATTTTTTTTAACTTCGCAGGTTTGTAGGGAATCTTAATAGAAGTATCAGGCAAATTTTATTTTCCGCTGTTTTTTTGGTTCTTCAGGGTGAAAACACACCATTCAAGGTTAATCGTGGGCTTTCCTATTTTCCTCCATTTCACCTGCATATTACCATATTTTTTATATCTGCTATAGATTCACAGATATAGGTACAGCAAAATATGATATCGCACACTAACCTTTTTGAAGTGTTTCCAGCCTGAAGAATAAACAAGTAGTCAAAAATAAAAACTGCCACAAACTTCTATTGGGATTCCCTACAAGTCTGCACAATTTAAAAAAATAATGAAATTTTTGGGTCACCGAAGTTCCCCATTTAATTATATTCAATTGGATCCTATCAAATGAATTTGATTTTTTCAACACAACAATATTCTTTTTATATTACGTATCCCAATACAGTCATTTCGTTAGAGATTTTAGAAAAGCATACCTCGTCCATATGCCACGCAAAAGTGAAATACTTCACTAATACGACCGTAGGCGGAGTAATACCATTGACGACTTTAACAAACAGATCCATACTAAACTCGTGCGTCATAAACACTGCTAGCTGCAAGTATCCCCTGCTATTGAACATTTGTTTAAACGTACCTAATAAATCGTCGTGCGTCGGGAATGCTAGCAATTGAATTTTGTAAAAAGTGAAGAAATAAGTGAAAAGTAAGGATATAGCAAGAAAGGATTTTGAATTCTATATTTCAAAATCAACGATCTCAATGATGCCAGTGGTATTTCGATTCAATTCGAATTCAATATATAAAGCGCGAGTACATGAGGCGGGCTGAATGCAACTGTGGGCATTCCAGTTCAAACGATCTGAAAAGAACACGAGAACTTGGTACCTGCGCGACCATGAAGAGAACGATGATTGTTAGAGCGAGAGCACCGTTCATTTTGCCAAGAATTGTGCATCGATAAGGCCACAGACCCAGTGGCACACCTATCGATCGAATGATTTTACAATGACGGCCGCCCTCGAAGTTCATATTTCCCCGTTCGAGACACGACTGCGTGGAGGTACATTATTTCCATCGAGCTTTTCCTCGAGTTTTCATATTATTCTATATTTCCTGCATTTTCGTTTTACGATTGTCACTCAAACTGAGAAGAAACTCGAGGACGGAGGCAAAGTTTGCAACGTAGAAGGTAATTTTCTTCGCCAAAGGAAAAAGGGGAAAAGTATCACCTGTGGTTTGAAGGTAGACAGTGCGTAGGGGGTTGCAGTTTCGAGGGGTAGAGTAGTAAGAAAATTCGTGCATACTAGATTGTGACATTACGGGGAATATCGTTCGAGGGTTTTTTTTTTACGCACGCGTAGAGGAGCCGAGAACCGATCGATGGTTGGGAATACGCTGCATTGTTGCGCCGTCTTCCATGGTGAACGCACGTGTTTTAGCTTCTCTCCGCATTTGTACTGCGTTTTATAAATGAACGTCTAACTGCGATTTTGTATGTTAGCTAAAATTGATAATATGTGAATCTTGTGAGATATTTACATGTGTTCGATTACAATATAAGTACTAATGGTAATTGTGTTTCTATGTAAAATGGTAATTATGATTAGTATGGTTCAGATCATATTTTAGTGCAAGTTTACTTAACTTGGCCATAAGAATATTGCTTGCAGATATTAATCGTTATGAATAGTTATCTAAACAAGCTCAATGTTTTTCACATAACAATTCAGCTGATGAAATCCATTCGATTTTTGCGAACCGTACTTGAAGAAATAGTGGGGCGGAATAATGTGAGATTTGCTTGCACCGTCGATTGGGCCAAACGAATGTTTTCTAATCAATTTGTCATGTCAAATTATCAGTTTCATTCTTGAACGCTTTTTAAAGCAACTTCCACTCGATACTCGAGGACACGAGCTTCCGAAAATTTAATCCTAACACATTCCTTTGGCTCAGACATTCACCCAACTTAACATTATTTGTGCTCATATATTATTTAATTTAAAACTTTTTGTTTCCATGGTGGAGTAGTGCCAAAAGTGTTGTTTCAATGCCAAATTATATTTTTCTGCCTCGGTGGAATTGATCGAATTATACGGCCTGTGTTTTCTCTTTTTTTCCTAGGCGGGAACGACGGAAAACTTGTTGCTGTGGATAGATTTCCGAGTGGGTCCATTTCTACTTGGCTCCAGCCACCACATTTTCATTGTGAACGTCGAACGACTCGGTTCTCTCGATCTTTATGCGATTTTTGGCAAACAAGGAAACGCTATTTGGTATTATTTTGCTCTGCATACAATACTACTGAGAAGGGCGACCTCGGAACCATTGATTAGGAGAATTAACTGGAATAAGTGAAGGTAGGGGCTTTAAATTGTAATTTTAACCCTTTCGCGAATAGCGCTGGTTATATCCGGCATTCCCTAACTTCACACTGGCTGATGCCGGCAGCGTTGCCGGGAAATATGTTACCGTGTGGCGATATAGTTAAAACTGTTTTATTGCAGTTTATAGGCCTACGGGACCATGTATGTCCACCGAGCAGGGGCCATGGGCGTTTGTGGGGGGGGGGGGGGGTCAAAAGAGGCAGATGCTCCCCCTGGCTTTTGAGAAAAAATCGCTTATTTTTCAAAACTGATCTTTATTTAGTTTATACTAAAAAAGGGAATATTTTTAAATCCCAGTTTTAAATTTTTAATTAAATTGGCACTATAAAATGGGTTAAAAAAGCAAGAGGGGTATATTTTTCTTTACCATCATCTCAAGGTTGCCCCCCCTGGAAGAAAGTCTCCGGACGCCCATGGCGGGGACTCGTTGGCCTCTATATAGCAGCACCAGTTCGAGTGAGGGGTGACGCGATGTGGTTTCATCGCGCCACCCCATCATAAATCGGACAGGGCCACCTTTACCAATGGGCTAAATAGGCTATAGGCCAGTGGCGCCCGTGGTCCAAGAGTGTTTTAGAATCTAATGTGTTCAAATGCTTTTTTCTCTTCAATTTTGGAAACAAAAATTTCTCTCTGGAGAAATTACACCCTCGGGGGCTAGGGCGCTAAAATTTTTTAGCCGAGGGCGCGCAAATTTGTTAAGTCCTAACTCCGCCCTGAACTCGGAAAGAGTTTAAGGGGTTATACCTATTCAGGAGGCCGAAAAGAGGCGACTGTTTGTGATTTTTGTTGGAAAAGCGGAAGCATGTATTTTTACAAAACTTTTTGTGCTTAAAAGAGCAACATCTAAACAAGATTTGGTAATTGTTTCGTAAAGAAATATTTACGTTTATAATAAAATTACAACTGATATTCAAGAAGCCTTTTTAAAAAGTTATTGTGCGGTGAGCACTGCCATTCGGAACCAGATTATTTAAAATCAAAAAACAAAACAGATTTCGTTAGTATATTAATGTATCTTTCGACTGACGGGAGGAATTTCCGAAATATTAATTTAAAATAAAATGGCGGCTATTTAAAGTTTGAAGTCCTGATTTTCGCGCGACAAACGACATTTTGTAGATTTTTATATAAAAATTAAGCCCACCGAATATTAGAAAGATTGGTGCAGTGGTTGTTGAGATATCTTACTCACCGTTTTTAAACAGGCTTCTTGGATGTCGGTTGTTACTATATTATAAACGTAAATATTTTTTTACCAAAAAATTACCAAATGTTCTTTAAATGTTGCTCTTTTAAGTGCAAAAAGTTCTGTAAAAATATATGCTCCCGTTTTTTAAAAAGAATTCACAAACATTGCGCCTCTTTTCGGTCCCCTGACTAGGTATAACCCCTTAACCGGAGGGAGCCCGTCCAGGATGGCCGCCCCTCTTGCAGGGAGTTTGGCAGAAGAGACATCAGTGCACCCGGGGAGAGGTGGCGAACGCATCGTTCTGTTTGCACCTCTCCCAAGTCCTCCCCTCCGTCGGTCGAACCTCCCCAGTCAGGAGGCCAACCCAGAAGTTTTTAGTAGGGGCAAACCCCACATAACCCTGTCCTTCGCTCGGGGGACGGGGTATTCATTAGGAATTTTCTGCAGTTAAAAAAGATAGATGACGCGCATCATCAAATGCCTGTGGTACGTATTCTGTTTTACACCGCTGCCAAATTGACAATGATAAATACAAATTGTAGGCTGAAAGAAAATAAAAATATATAACTGAATATACACTTCATTTTTTGAATGATCGATTTGATATTTTAATCGTGTTTTTACATACTTGTAAAAAGGTTTTTCCATGAAAAAATAAAATAACACTAAGAAATCCAATTAAAGAACATGTTACAAGGTCCAAATTTATGACACGTGCATGTTCAAACTTTGAAAATTTGTAGAATAGTAAAAATATTCGACACATATTTTTTTTATCGGCCATTCTACGCATCTAGGGAGCGGAAATGGCCCTCAAAGTTGAGGGTCGAAAACATATGGGATAGGTGCAAAATTGAAATTAGAAAATTGTGGGCTTTATAATATCCCTTGTTAGAGCAATCTCCGATTATAATCAGAATTTTTTACAAATAGCTATAGAAAGCCCTAGTTACGTTCTGTCTCCAATTATAGGAAAGTAAAAGTCTGTAAGCATTGTATAGCTAAATCAGTTACAGTGCCAACTAAAAGTCACAACCCTTCCTTCGAATCGAAATTTTAAGCCGTCGAGTAGAGTAGCGTGAAATACGACATCGATGTGTTCACTAGCTGAAAGTAAGAGATCACGCCTTTCTTTCAGGGATCACGAGATTCCTTCACTTTTTTCACCTACTGTAGCTTGAAAAATAATTCCAATGAACCAGTGTAAACAGTTTTGAGTATTATTTATAAGAGTTTCTAGTAATAAACAACGAAATCATTATTACCGATTTTCAATATAAAAAGAAAGACAATTTTCAAAAATTTAGTAACCAATGGTCACACTGAATATCATCTACTGATAAAGGGTATGAATTCGAGTACTCACGTTTTCGTGAACAGTTCATGGCCCTTGTCTAACACAACTTGGCCAATGTCATTACCACAGCCTATGTAAACGAATAGAACCATAATCAGTAGAAGTGAATTTATCATTTCGCCAGTGATTATCCGCAGCAACATTGCTCTGCTCACCTAGCGACAGTGAATAATGAGCAAGAATTACTCGAGGCATCATTGCTTGAACAAAATGAACAAGTGCGAATGCGCTAGGTTGCTGTAAGTATTCTCCGTGGCAAACATATCGGAGGGATTCAATTTTTCGGGAGACAAATGCTAGCAGGGCGAAAATCAAAAGCCGTTTTTATATTACTTCACATTCAACAAGAAATCAAATCGAGAGAATCTCGTCTGCAACCTAGTGTTCGTGAGAATGATTTGGATAAATATATTACTTACGACGTAAAAGTCGTAAGGGAGGGGGGACACTCGTTTGCCGGATAGTATGCACCTTAGCGACGTCGTATCGGAATCGGATGATGATATTGCGAACCTCTTCGCGAAGCAGTTTCAGTCGGTTTTCCTTCCGGCCGCTCGATTGACCACTGGACCTGTCAAGGATTGCGCTGCGTCGATGAATCTTTCCAACTTAGACATTAGCCTCGCGGAGGTGTTCGAAGCCATTAACGACCTCGACTCGAAAAAATCAGCTGGTGATGATGGCCTACCCCCGGTCTTTGTTAAATCGTGTATTTTCGGTCTTTCCAGGGTGCTTTGGATTATTTTCAACAAGTCACTCAATTCTGGGTCCTTTCCAGCGTCTTGGAAATCGAGTGTCGTGACGCCTATCTTTAAATCGGGGGTGAAGAGTGATGTCACTAACTACAGACCAATCTCGCTTATTAGTTGCTTCCCTAAGTTATTTGAGAAAGTAGTCACCAGTAAGCTCTCGGGTCTGATCAGAAGTAGCTTATCAGACGCACAGCATGCTTTTTTCCCAGGTAGATCTACGGTGACGAATTTGGCAGTGTTTGGGAGCCATGTGTCCTCCGCGTTAGACTCGCGCCAGCAAGTCGATGTGATCTATACCGATTTTAAGAAGGCATTCGACTCGGTTGACCATGGCATTCTGCTGAAGAAATTGGGCGCACTCGGTTTCCATGGTAAACTTTTTAAGTGGTTAGGCAGCTATGTAACGGACCGAACTCAGGTTATCATGGTGCGCGATTGCCTTTCTCAACCGATACGGGTCACATCGGGCGTGCCACAGGGGTCACACCTGGGTCCCTTGCTTTTTTGCATTTTTATCAACGACCTCGCGGAGTTGTTTCAATTCGGTACTCCGCTACTTTTTGCGGACGACCTTAAATTATATGCGAGTATTGATTCCTTGGACGATGCCCGGGCTCTCCAAATTGACCTTAACAGGCTTTATGGATGGTGCAAGGACAATAGACTTCCCTTGAACTTGTCGAAGTGACAGGTCCTTAGGATTTCCCGGTCATTCAGTTCTTGGGTTTTTAACTATTCGTTGGGCCATACTTACTTGCTTAGCACTGAGAGCGTATGTGACCTGAGTGTGACCTATAATGCTAATTTTTCCTATGCGGCACACATTATCAGAGCTACTAATTTAGCTTCTAAACAGATCGGCTTTATTTTTGCGGTTTGCGTCTTTTCGCCTCGGACAACCTATCAGTGTGTTTGACCATGATTACGGGCCGTCATTGCGAAGATTCAATTTTCTGACGATTCAGCAGAGATTGGAGCTGGCCGACCTGTCTTTTCTGTTTAGGATTATAAATGGGAGCATTACTTGTCCCAAACTGCTGGGATTAATTAACTTTAGCGCGCTGTCCAGACCTTTGCGATTTAATCCGTTATTTCGGGTTAAATTTTTTCTAACTAACATTTGACAGAGTGACCCTATCACGAGGGTATGTTTGCGCGGGTGCGAGTTGGCTGATAAGGTGGATTTTTTTGGCTCCTCGCTGGCAGTATTTAAACGGTCGGTCACCGCACTCCTTGGTTCGCACTTGGCGTAACTGCAACCTTTTCTTCGCTTGTCGTGATTGTGTTCTATTGTCTGTACTCAATGGTAACAGTATTTTATTGCGTACCCTTATATATTACGTGTACCATATTGGGCTTGTCCCGTGTAATAAATAATAATAAATTATTTCCAGCGAGCTTTTCCTCGAGTTTTCATATTATTCTATATTTCCTGCATTTTCGTTTTACGATTGTCACTCAAACTGGAAAGAAACTCGAGGACGGAGGGAAAGTTTGCAACGTCGACGGTAATTTTCTTCGCCAAAGAAAAAGTGGAGAAATATCACCTGCGGTTTGAAAATAGACAGTGCGTAGGGGTTGCAGTGCTCGATTATTGTGACTTTTATGGAGAATACTGCCCGAGAGGGATTTTACGCACGCGTAGAGGAGCCGACAACCGATCGATTGTTGGGAATTCGTTGCATTGTTGCGCCGACTTCCGTGGTGAACGCACGTGTTTTAGCTTCCCTCCGCATTTGTAGTGCGTTTTATAAGTGATAGTCTAACTGCGAGTGAGTATCTTAGTTAAAATTGATAATATGTGAATCTTGTGAAATATTTACGTGTGTTCTATTAAGCCGCATATTCGTCTGTGCATTCGCCCCGAATGCCGCATGCGGAGGGGTCGAAAGTGCCCTATGTCTTTCGTCACCAACTTCTGTGCTTAGCTACCGCAGTCGCAAAGATCGCATCGAAGAAACATCTCCTTATTGCCAGCGTCGTCCTTCCGTCAAATTAAACACGGATGCCTTATCTCTCGAGTATAAACACGCGCTCGAATTTCAAAACAGAAGAACGCGTCGACGTATTCCGTGCGAGAAAAGGTGGACCTCGGGGAGGAGATATTGCTGTGAAGAGGGCCTCTTCAAGAGAGTGGCCTTTTGGAACGGATGCAGAGCAGATTGGTTAGGTTAGCACCAATCGGACTTCAAGCCCACCTTCTTTCGCACGGAATACGTCAACGCGTGCTTTAATTTTGAAATTCGAGCGCCTGTTTAGACAAGAGAGATAAGCAGGCCCGATTGGTTAGTTTGGGACCAATCGGACTTTAAGCCCACCATCTCTCGCACCGAATACGTCGACGCGTGCTTTTGTTTTGAAGTTCGAGTGCGTGTATATACTCGAGAGATAAGGGATCCGTCTCCAATTTGAAGGAAAGACGACGTAGGCGGAACCACGTGCCGTCAGTTTACAACCCCTTTTCTTCCTGCGTCCCTCCACGAAGCATATTGCCGTTCCCCGCGAGTAATCTCGTGTGATTTTTTAAATGTAATCACAGCATATAATAAGTGGATAAATATTAATTACATCCGAAGCAAGAAAGTACAAGGAATATGAATGTGTTCATTAAAAAAAGCATAACATTGGTATTTCTTTATATTTTTTTATTTCTCAAAATAGGGCCAATAACTGTCAGGTGGCCAACCACTGTACTCTTTACCCTTATTAGTGCACAAATAGATAATATTTCCATTATTATTTTGTGTTGGAGCTGGCGTCAGTTCACGCACACATTACCACTACTCCCTGTGGGTGTTTCCCCCTCCATTGTTAAGCTTAATTGCTCCTTACCCACTTTCACCCTATTATCACAGACATATAGAATAGACCTATAGAATAGAAACGTTTTTGTAAAATTTAGTTTCGCAGGTTTTCGCGACCTCTGGGCATTTTGCAATAGTTTGTTTATTACTTGGGAACGGTAGATTAGTAGTTCAAACACTACCTTTGGTTACAAATTGATTGGCTCTTTCCTTATTAACTATTGAATGGATTTTAAAATTGTAAAAAACAAAGGTCACTCACACAAGTGCCTAAAAATCAGATTCAGCCTTTTTCCCTAATCAACCCCTAGGGGGTGATGAAAAGGAGTGAAATGTGTTTTCATGGAGTCCTAAACATCTTTTAGGCCCGAAGCGAAGCGCGGGTGTATTTAGTTTGCTAGTATTTGAATAAATCCTGCCTTCTACACGTGTATGTATATAGTTCGATTATTTCTACCCTAGAGCCACTTTCCCTTTACCCTCAATACTACTTCGGGAGATAGTTGTTCAACTGACCATCGTTCATGATCAGAAGCCAATACAATCAAATTTATCTAAAATGAAAATTAAATTGTACATTTCACTTTGCAGTAGTAGTACCTTATAATTTATAAGCATTCTTTATTGCTCTTTGCTACAAGCTATCGATATCAACGATTGCACTACAAAAATTCGTTTTCTATCCATTTTGCAGACTAATATTATAAACATTAAATACACAAATGTTCTGTCCTGTTTTTATCATATTTAATAGTTTCTAAATACTTTAAGCAATGTGGTAATCACCCTTGTCGTCGCCAAGGCAATGAATAAACAGGAATTATTATCGATCCGACCAACAGTCCAAGCACAGTTCCCTAGTTTGTAGGATTGCACTCGAATCGCGTAAAAACCGAGAAATACATCGTTATGCACAATGTCTGATCTGGTGACGAATTTATTAACCCAATATTATGGGCTTGGGGCAGAATCCAGTGGCAAAAAGTTTCTATCCATTCACCAAAGTGTGGAAAATGCAAAGAAGGAGGAGGAGAAACAGGTTACAGAGGGAAATTCTTTTAGTACAAGTGAAGAGAACCCTTCCGAGGAAGAATCTAAAGTAATAAACAATTACTTACTAATCTTAATTAAATCATATCTTTTTAAAAAGCAGTGGATGTAACACAGTAAAATTAATTTGTTTTTAGAAGGACAACGATGATTACCGGAAACTTAGCGCAGCCAGCGAATCCTATCCAAGGTCATCGAGAGTTTTGGAAGACACAGAAGAGGCGCACGATTTCAAAGAAAATTTAGACTCGTTTGACTTCGACCTCGGACCAAATATTATTTGCGATTTCGTCACAGATACAGAGCATATGATGAACCAACAATCTTCAAACGTTCCAGGGGGTGGCGTTAAATCGACGCTCGAGACGCCAGGTGATGAATTAATAATCATATTTCAATCTGCAAAGTGCTTTCTAAATGAAACACTGAAATTTTGCAATCGAGAGCGACGTAAATAATATATCCACGAATTCATGCTACTGTTGCAATTGTAGGTGCAGAAGAAAATGGTTCCGAGATGGCGAACGGAAGTGACTTAAGTCTAACGTTCGTCGAGGACGATTCCTCTGAAAGTGCTTCGAACGTTTCTTCCACGATATTAAAAAAATCGCAGAAATCTTCGAAAACCAGTACACCTTTGCCACCGATGCCACGAAAGAGGCCCGTTTATAACGATACGTTTGCAGATCTCTCTAATACCAAATTGGAACAATTCCCTGGTGAAATATTAGAGAGATTTTCAGGATTAAAGGTGCATTCCAATAATTTCTTCAATTTTGTGTGAGAGACTCAGGCGACATTTTCCTGCGTTTTATTTAGATGTTGTATTTGGCGGACAATTGTTTGACTGAACTCCCAAATGAAGTCTTCAGCTCTTTGAGAGACCTGGAATGGCTGGACGTTAGAAGTAATCAACTCTCCTCGTTACCAAGCAGCATTGAATCCCATCCGAGTTTACAAACGCTTCTTCTTCAAGGGAACAGGATAGAGAAATTGCCTCTGGAACTCTGTAAGCTTCAATCGATGTCCAAAATTTTGAATTGAATCTTGAATCGACGATTCTGACTGCGGAAAATTGCATCGACTCGCCTTGCACAATATTTAATTTGTAATTGGTAGTACTAAATAGGTTTATTTTTTGCCTTTCAGCCTCAAAATGGGGTTACATTAGTTGCGTGTATGTTTCTGGAACTGTTCACTCAAGATTATGCTTTCCTTCATCTTGGACTTCTTTACTTCTCCTTTTTTCTAGAATCATACGCGTCCATTCCGCTCCTTCTTCATCTTCCTTTAGTATCCCCCTTTTATCGTTGAATTTTCTCTTTTCAATTCTTTATAGTCTTGTAGCATGTGACCCAGCTCTAACCCCTTTACATAGTCTGCATACTGTCTCTTTTTCTTCCTTCCAGTACTTGCTTCCCCGCTCTTCGTTCCCACATCTCTTCAGGGCCATCTTTACCAATGGGCTAACTGGGCTATAGCCCAGGGGCGCCCGTGATCCAAGGACGCTTAAGAATCAAATACGTTGAAATGCTTTTTTCTCTTCAATATCGGAGATAAAAATTTCTATCTGGAGAAATTGCACCCTTGGGGGCTAGAGCGCCAAAATTTTTAGCCCAGGGCGCTCAAATTTGTTAAGATGGCCCTGCATCTCTTCCTCTGCAGTCTCCGTTTAGGTAATTTTTCTCTGGTTATCCCTGATTTCTCTGTAATGAACGTTGTAATTGCCTCTTAGTATTCTGTCGTATTGCCATTGAATCTGCTCAGCCCGGCTCTTCGCGCTAGTTCCTCGGGAAACTCCGTTCCTCTCCTTCCTCCTATTTCCATTTCTTGGATATCCATAATCTTTTGCCTACAGAATGAGTCTCTCATTTCCTCCCATTTCGACTTTTTCTCTTCTTGCTTCGCGTCCACTTCCCTCCAGCATTCTTGTACTATTTTATTTTTATTCAACCGTTTCGTTTTATCCTCATATTTTATTGCACTTTTCCCAACTTCTATCCTTACTTTGTCCGTTTTCATTTCCTGCAAAATTAAATATGCTGTCGAAGTCCAAACCTGATGCCCACCTTATGTATTTCTCCTGTATTCTCTCTGCTTTTTCTGCTTCCATCCATCCCCTAATTTGTAATTAGTTTAGTTCAAAGTACTTGCAAATCTCGATCTGGACCTGTCTCAGGCACCCTGGCGAAACTGAAAACCCTACAGGTGACACGAAATCCTCTTACCACGCCGCCGAAGGACGTCGTGGCTGCTGGTTACTCTGCGATTCTGGAATTCCTCAGAACAGAATGGAATGTCGTGCATCCTGAACGCCAAGTGGAGTTCAAGCAAAGTGACGTTTTATTTTCACACTGATTTCTTACTGTAGAAAAGTTTCTAATTTTATATTAAAAATATATGTTAGAGTCGTAGATCAAATTTAAATATTGTAAGAAATATTCTTTACTTTGTGTTTTAGACAAAATTGAGCCGAAATTGTCGACGATCCTCTGCTACCAGTCCCCACGAAGGAAGAAGAGGAACGCAGTTTCCAAGAATCCTGTTCGCGACAGAAATGCGTCAAATACACAGAAGCGTAAATCTTACAGACCCAGCAACAGGTACTACGACGAGAAGCTCTCTTCTTTAACAAACAACGCAAACCATTTATTTAAAAAAGAATCAACCTTCCTCTGCGACTCTTGCTTGGGCAAGTTATCTAGCACAAAAGCCTGTGAAAGTTCAAAGAACACGTGTGAAACGTTAAAACATATTTCTTTAGTTAATTCCAAAAATGCAAAGAGTAAAATGAATATTTGTCTCGACGACGAACTGAAAGAAATCAATAATAAAATTCTGCGACTGTTGGGTCCTTCTCCAAGGTCACCTTACGTGAGGCAGAACGTAAAAATTCTGAAAATGTATAGAAAATCGACGAGAAGAGAGTGTAGACTTATGTCAACCTCCGATAAGCTTGATTATTTCGTGGCTCCAAAGATGCAGAATAGTTTTTCAAGGTTGAAGACTGGTAGGGAACGTGATAACGTCGAAAAGATCGAGCACGTGTTTGATATTATCACGAAGGATGGAAAACTACTTAAATTGCATCCGCTGAGATTGACTAATCCCGAATGGATGTTGTCGTGTTTGGAGAATTGCGTTGGGATAAACAATTAGTTAAGCCACTTCTTTGCAATTTACTCAGGTGCGACAATAGGGGCGCGAACGTTTCGATGGAGCATCGTTTGCTATGGTTCTCCAAGGTAAAAGAATTGTTCGCGAAGCAAGCATCGCTGCTTCAGAAAGTGAAGTAAGAATTTTGAACCGAAGAATATTTTGATATTTCGTGGAAGTCGGTTATTTAAATTTGCAATGGGTCGACTGTTATTTAGGGACGAGTGTGTTTTGAAGGAGTGGAAACGAGACAAGAGAAGTTTTAGCAAAGCTATGGAAAAAGCAATGAGAAGAAACGAAGGTATACGACAAATTTTATTACGTTTATCATTCTGTTAAATAAAATGTTCGTTCAATAGATGACATTCCTTTTGGGTTCGACGTGGAAGATTACGCTTCTGTGTTCAAGCGGAAACCTAGATCGGTGAGATTTGTCTTCGACCTTTCTATCTTCACTTTATAAATTTCCATAAAAATTTAATTTGCATCGTAGGAAAATTCGCGAGCGAAAAAGAAAAGCGGGCAGAAATTCATTCCACCAGAGTGAGTGAATAGTTTATAACAGTATTACATAAAAAGTTGAATCTCAAACATATATTTCTTGTAGCGACATCAACAAGAGAATTAGCGAGCTATTGGACTCGCTTAGTCAACTTCAAATGAAAACTGTGGACGAGAGAACTCCTAGAACGAAACAGCATTCGTTGGAAAACCAAGTGGAAAAGGTATTCGATACAATATTGCAAATCATACTGATCGCTTGCATCTCCTCGATTGTATTCCAGATATTACAATTCCAAAGTGAAATTCAGAATTTGCGAAAATACAACGACGTTGCGCCACTGCCTCTCAAGAATTAAACAGTCCTCCCAATATTTTCAAATTGTCGACCTCGCCAGAAGTATCAGTCTTCGACGCGTTTATTTAAATAAATCAAACAGTGATCACATCGTTTCACAGTGTTACCTACACGCACGTTACTTTATAATTACACGAGACGAGACAACTGGAAGTATTGTAAGCACTTTCCAAGGCTTCGAACATCCGCAAGGAAAATTATCAGGAAAGGTGGCATACATTAAAAAAGTTTATTTAGCAAAAGCGATATATTCTGAAAATGATTTGTGTTAGTTGGATCCTTTGTAAAGATGTATGAACGTATTTCATGCGACAGAAACTTAAATGGTTCTTATAAAAAGTTACATAAATACAAAGATAGAAGGATGCTTTCCAGTCTTCCCGTCGGTACAGCGTTTCTCCTTTCCGTTCGGACCACCATGAAAACAGAGCGAGTATAAAAATCCTAGAAAGTGGAGTTTCGAATTGAAGAAGATTCGAACGAGGACAGTTTTCATGGTGGTCGAACCTTTGTACATGGTACTACATCAAATCCTGGTACAGTTTTGCCCCCGACAGAATTGAAAATCGCACCTCGGTTCGCGGTGCGACTGTTCCTTTTAAACAGTACTTGTAATAGTAGTCGTAAGGCAAATATCTTTCTTTTGCGTGTGAATGTGCGTGTCCTCGTAATGATTACTTTCTATCCTCCGGCTCTGTACATTTGATACAATGGCAAATACAGGGTAGTAAGGGCAACTAGTCTGTTAATACCTACCTTGCGTCGCAATGATCTAACTGTTACCACTCCTTAAGAGGACTAGGCAATCGAAA
This sequence comes from Andrena dorsata, assembly GCA_929108735.1. NCBI lineage: Eukaryota > Metazoa > Arthropoda > Insecta > Hymenoptera > Andrenidae > Andrena > Andrena dorsata. Next base: position 73,585,691 of record OV815488.1, on the reverse strand, counting down.
AAACGATTTTTTATTGCATTTTCCGAAAGTACTATCTTTTCTGAATAAAATGCCGCTGGGTTTATAGTAAAATTCGGAAAATTGTAAATTTGCCAGCTAGAAACGTTAAACGTGCCATTTCGGGGCAAACCTCTGATATGGTCCGTAAAAATTCGAGATTTTCGTAAAAAAATTAAGTTACCAAAATTGAAAAATTACCAACATCCGGTGAACTCTTAATTTTTTTATGAAAATCTCGAATTTTTACGGACCATATCAGAGATTTGCCCCGAAATGGCCACATGTTTTACACATCCCGTAATTTTTTCCAAGTCGATCTGAACCTCCATTCGTTCGCAATCAGGAAAAAATGAAGAGAAAATATTCGAGAAAAACGCGTTAAAGTTTCTGGACAAAGGCGACGCTATAGGTTGCCGCTTGACGTTTTTAGCTGTCAAATCTATAATTTTGCGAATTTTACTATAAACCAAGGGGCATTTTATTCAGAAAAGATAGTACTTTCGGAAAATGCAATAAAAAATCGATTTTTCGGCTGCCTAGTCCCCTTAAGGTTCCACAGTTTCTCATTTCTCTAAAAAACATCCACAGTTCCGCGTTACAGACCTACTATCGTTAAAACAAAGTCCATACAAAATATAACTTGTGTTATTCAACCTTGTCGCGTGAGCTATCTGTTCTGGGTACATGCCCGTGCTAACGAATTAATTGATATTTATCTAAGTAATCCTATGTTATCACATCCTGTGGCAATTATACACGCACACGCCGATCAGGAATCGCTAATGATACTGATATTTTCGTGATTGAAAACAGTAATATATCGAACGTAAAATCTTGCAATAGGTGTACTAAATATCATTCATGAGACTTTTGTTACCGGACAGTAGCATGCTTATGGATTGAATGGTTTCGAAACCAGACGTTGCTCGCTCGCTCGCACACGTGACTCGATAAGAAAATATCTTCCAGTGGGTTGAAGAGCTTCGATAATTTATCAATTGAACACACATACTGGCATTATTCACCATACATCATTCAACGCATTATATACATTTTCATTTTACGAAAACTTCCTATTAATGTACAAGCATACCTGATATATAGTGAAGTTCCATAGCACTGTAACACACAAACTCAAATCTTCGTAGAATTAAAAGATACCTTTTGCTCCGGTTCGGTTCCCCTAGTCTATTGCACGTTTCACACTTTCTCTCGCTTCCCCCATTTCCCCGACGCTACAGGCATCACTGCTACTTAATCCATAACGCATGCACATCGCGTGCACGCGTACATTGTTAAAACACATTTAGGTGACTCGTAGTCTACGAAGGCAGAAGTCCCGGGACAGTCCTCGGAAAGGAAGTACGAGTCACGTGGAACTTTGAGATCGCCTAACCTCTCTCTGCATAATCTTCCCCGTTCTCCTGACAAGTTATCAATTTCTTCGACGAATCACCATCTGTCCGTTGTACAGAGTCGCGTAGAAAACGGAGAGGTACTCGGACCGTTTTAGGAATAAGTCATTTCTGTGCCGGTCGACCGCCTCTAAACCATAGAAGCTTCCTTCGAAGACGGTCCGAGCAAATATACTTTATTCACAAATACCACTGGTGTACTCACTCTTTGTTAGAAACTTCTACACATAGTTTTCATACCAGCGTGCTCTTCGTGCGCTGGATTCAAGTCGACGAAGCCCAACTTACTGTAGAACTCTTGGGTCTCCTTGTCCGCATCTGGCACTGTGGTGTGCACGCCGAAGGAACCTGAGAAGAAGACGACAATGGATTAATGTTAATCGCGTTCTCCTCGAAGATAGACAGCTTCGTAGCTGCATAAAGTCGGAAATCCACTGGGAAGCTAAGCTAAGCTAAGCTATGCGATGCTATGTTTTAACTTAGCTTTCGGTGAAAACGTTTCCATAAGAATGTATTGAAGCTAATTTTTTTAAAACGTAGCATGGCATAGCAAGCTTCCCGGTCGATTCTCGGCTTAAAAATATTCACCATTTGCTCTCAAAGCTGCGAGAATGCAGGTGATGAGTCTTTTAGGGATAGACTGATCTGTGACGCTTGGTAACACGGCACACAGGAGTACTGATGGATGTTGCCTGCATAATTGCTCCGACACGTCCGGGACGAATGAGTGGAAGTGCTGTATGGCGTCCTGGAAACAAGTTTCAGAGGTGAAGACACCGGAGACACTGAAGTATTGGAGGTTAAGGGAAGGTTACGGTCTAAATATTGATTTTTATATTTCGTTTTTCGAATTTTCAACCTTTTCAGAATACGGGTTTAAATGGATTTTTTTAAATTCGTACAATTCCTGAAGGTATAGGCACTTGAGTAGCGGCAAATGCATGGGTAATACACGACCACTCGGCGCTCACGTGAAACTTTAAACGCGTTTTTCTCGAAACAGTGTTCTTAAAATCGGTGGAACCTGTATCTCGAAAAGTTATTATCCGATTGGACTGAAACGTTTTTGTTTTGAAGAATATACTTCTGGCTCGTGGACAGTCCAATAAAGTTTAAAAAAAATTGAAAATTTGTAATTTTTAAAACCGCTGAAAGGACGACAAATATAGGGAAAACTTGATTTCAAACTTCAAGTGTCATTATCTTCTAAAAAAATGTAATTTTTGTAATTTTTACTGCTAAGTCCACGAGTGAGTTTCATGCCCTTTAATAACCTAGCATTGTTTTTTTATTTGAGACTAATGGTTTAGGTGCTACAGGTTCCACCGTTTGTGATGAATTTTTTGACGTCTCGACTTTAACAACTCCCCAGAGTCGTCTGCAATGATAAATTATAAAACACAAAATATATTTCTATAATTTAAGACACCCTTAATACACTGCAAAAAGTTCCATTAAATTATATGTAGTAGTTTTCCTTTAATTAATTCAGCTCCTTAAATAGATACGCGTACCTGAACATTTTGTGGTAAATCGTTTACGTTATCTTCTAACGGATACTTCATACGCAACTCGGGAATCCAAGAAGCGGCCAGCTTCTGGTTATAAGACTTCACGTTTAAGGCAGCCAATGCGTAACCCACTACACCATTCTCATCTTCGACGATCATACACAGCTCTGGACTTACGGTTAGGAAACCTCCGACCAATCTTGAAAGAAAGTTAATAATCGATAAGTATTTTGAAACGGAACATTCGCGTGCTAGCTCTTAATAGGTGAAAGGCATTGTTCGCACCTATCTGCCACCGCAGACGACACTGTGCAATCGCAGACTTTGTTGCACACAGCATAAATTGCGTCCTCGTCGCTCGTTAAGTAAGGCCTAATTGTGTAGATTTTACTACTGGGCACTTCTGGCGCTTTGTAAACGAATAAATCATTACCACTGTCCACTGGAATCAGCCTCTGTGAAAACAGGCACACTGGTGTTAAGTTTACTCTGGCTGGCATGTCTGCAGCGTGATAAGGATAGAGGAATGCACCTGTAAGTCAGCTGTAAGCCCTCCACGGAACACCCATGGCTCTTGATCTCCACTCATAAACGTTTCTTTCCAGCCATTCGAGAACCCTACCCCGAGACACAATATTTGGACTTAATAAACGGTGAAATCCGGGGCTTACATACGCGCGGTTATGCAATTTATCAGATTTATGAAATGGCCTCCACTGCTCTGAGCACTAATTTTGCTTAAATTTATAACATGCATAAGTACACTTCGATCGATGGCACCATAGTCTTCCCTATCTTGCTTGCTGTACTAAATCCATCTAACTATTTATGAAATCAAAGGGATCGTATTGCAAGATAAAGAAATCCATCGGCTCGAAAAACTGCGGTGCAGCATTTGCTTTAAAAGTAAAATCATATCTAAAACAACCCACTTTGCGTAAACTTCGTTGGAACTCCGTTAGAAATGAAACGAAAGGGCGAAATTATATCCTCGAATAGAGATAAACCTTCCAGTGTTAAACAATTGCGTAATGATGTTAAATTTAAAACAATTAGCGCGAGTAAGAAGTAACGATGAAAATGAACTTTAAAGAATGTTGCACCAAAGTTCGCGCAGCGGTCAATTGTTCAGTTAATGGGAGGGAGAATGGGATCGGTGGAATGGTAATCCAGTTTGCCAAAATGCGCCTGAAATAAAAGTCCTATTACTCCTGAAAAGAATACAGTGTCTGCAACTAAAAGTAATTAGTACAGGCAAGTTGGCAAAAGGAGGTTGTTCTACTGGTCGTTCACAATCCATGAAAGATGTTTGCACGCGGGACAATTATCAGTTCAACTTCTCACTGCAGAAAAGATATATACAAGACACAACTTTTGCTGGTTATGCCAGACCAGTACGATATTCGGGAAAAGCTTTTATCAACTGGTAAAATGGTGTTGTAACTTATTTGCCAAATTTCTACAAATTGCCGATGGACCTACTCCGTGTGCAAAAATTGTTGTCGCAACAAAGCTTCCCTTAAAAGTGTCTGAAAGTCTAAAGAATACGAATTTCCTTGAATGATTGATGCGGAAATAAATTCTGCACTAAATTTTAACGAATAAAATACTACTGTTATTTTTGCAAAATAAGAAAGTATGTCCATCCTGCGTCAAACTATATCAAGTGGAAAGGTATCTGTGTATCGAGTGCACACAAATCCTTCGCTGCTTCTACGCGCACATCTGTCGCTTATATTTTGACAAAGCTTCAAACGTAAACCGAAAGCCTGCAATTCTTTTCCGCCGGTTTGAAGCTTTGCTGGTCGCGCGCTTTTGTTCTTGGATTACTCAGACTGGTAAATCGCATACATGTGTAGCTCCCCTGGGTAAACGTTGTCATCGACGACGGGAATCTGCCAAACGCTATCAACAAGACAGAAAACACAGAATTGCGTGTTAGTCAGAGAATTGAAGCTGTTCTGTTCCTGATACACTTATATTGCTGGCAGAAACTATTCGCTGCGAAACCTTTACACGCTACTTTCTCTAATTGCGTTACGATGACATTACAATGTACAGAAATAAGATAATGCAATCTTAATGCAGCGAATACATTTGCGCCAAATATTATCTGTGAAAGAAAGTCAGCCAATATGTTAATAGCTGGCACAAGGTTATTTAAAACACAGTATTTGTTCAGGTCCACATAGATGCTGTTAAATAATTTCCCAGAAAGTCTCTGCTACGGAAAATTCTTTCGCCAAGTATCGCGCCAGGAAGCCATAGCAATTCTCTTTATTTGAATTAAGCACGGAGCGCCATGGAAGGCTACTAACACTAAGAGAACAATGAGAAGTGCTGCGGCTTGCTTCATTTACCAATAGAATCATAAAAAGGAAGCCGTCAGTCGACAAATAAGAAGTTTTGTAAAACGTTTGTATGCAGTCAAACATAAAAAAGCTTCATTGATTTGTTTAAATTGTTGAATGAGTTACTTTCTGTCTCAGTTTTATACGAGAGATATCGTTCCTTACAATTGTACGAACTGTCTGTCGATAATTATATTTCATTTGTATTTTTAACTCATTCTGATTTTGACTCACGGCAACCGTGGTTCATTTTCGCGCGCCACGCGGTACATTTGATTCTAAAGCGCAGAAACAAATGTACAATTGCAATTCCATAGATATGCGATCTACGGAATATCTTAGTTCCAATCATTACTGAGGCTTGTTCACTTTTCGATTGCTTAGAAATTTGTCAAATCACTGAAATTAATAACAGTAGAAGTTATTAATTTTCATATTAATGTCCCTCCTAATTATTTCTTTCGTTCGAACTCGATTATCACGCTGCATTGCGAAATAAATTTATACTTCGTGACGAATGGTCACAAAATACTCATTCCATATTAAACAAGATAAAATGTATTTCCATTTTATGTCGATTATATTCGTCGAAGGCAGAAGAAGGAGACAATCAACTTAATTCGATTTAAAAGTGAGTTAACAAGACATCGGTAACTTTCGGAGTTAGAGCTCGTGTTTCTTGCGTGTTTTACAATTGTATAAATGATGTCATTTTTCAAGAAAGTGTAGCATGAAATTTATTCTACGAATAATGAAAATATTCGAAAGGAAGAGTTTCGAACGGCACACTGTTGCTTTTTAGTGCTTCGAAGATACCCCGATATTTAGAAAATAATTCAATTCCTGTGGTTGCAAAGATCGCGCTGCAAAAAGTCAGCTTTCTTGTAAAAGAACAAAACGAGTGAGCGAAAAAAAAGAATAGAACATTACACTTACCAATACACGAGACACTCTTGTTCTGAAATATAAGTATAGGTAGTAAATTATAGTACTTTTGAGAAAAATGAATAACAGCACTCATCTGTAGCACAACAAATACAACTCTCTACTGCTGGAGACGATACGAACGTTAAATAAAAAAATAAATAAAAGTTAGTAACACTTCGTAATTATACAGCGACGCGAATAATCTTTTCTTTCGATCATTGTACCAGCATACTAGCATCTTGAGCAAACTTTCTTTACGTGATATTCTATCATTACTGTCTTCGTAGGATTTATAATTGTAAGAATAAATAACGCGCAGATTAAGGAATATTCACACGATGCACTACGTTTTTACTTAGGACGTCCCTTATTTCTCTTTCCACGATATTAGTGTTAGACTATGTCAAGATACATTATGTAATTAAAATACAACTTACCCAACCATTTCACATAACTGTTCAAAAGAGACACGACCCCTCTCATGTCCCACACATACGAATACAGATCATAGAGCAACTCACGATTATTACAATATGTAAGTCGTTGAAACAATCTGTTTACAGCGTTGCACATGTCGTTCAATTTAGCCGCCCGCGTGTGCCATTCTTCGATCTGCAATTTTATTTACAGGTGTACTTTATACAGACATTCCATTTTTAATATTAGAGAAACCATGGAATCACTTACGTTGGGTTGAGACGCGGTCTCTTCCTCTTTCGATTTCCTCATAACGACATGAGCATTACTTTTCAGCCAATTAAATTCCTGCAGCAACTGAATCCCTTGGCCTCCGTGTTCAAATGGTAAATAAAAGAGGTCGCATAATAACGACAGGTCCTCTTGCGTTAACCGCTTATCTGCGTCAAGATGATCCTGCGGATCCTGATCGGCGTTATCGGGACTGTCGTTTTCGACGATCATTTGAGTACCGTTTACCACGGGGGAAGTACTGTCTACTTCGACTTGCATGCTGCCAGAGGCTTCGCTGCATGTCTGTGAAGCAAAGAATCACATTCATTTTGTAAATAAAACTGTTAATGCTCAACAGTGGCGCACTCAGGATTTAATCTTGGGGGAGCCGAGTCGAACGGATGAAAATATTTTTAGTGCAAATTCGATCAAATTCATTAGGGGCAGTGGCGGATTTAAGAGGGCGGCTAATGAGCAATTGCCACTTAGGTCTCTGCACAGAAGGCCCCCACAGGACCCCGTGATCAAAATTAAAATTAGGATTAGGTATAGGTATCCAAACACTAATTTTTTTTTCGTACTACTACACTTGACCCGTTTTTAGTAAACTACCTCATCATTTTCCCAAAAAATGGGCCCTGCGGAACGTTGCCACCTGGGCCTTCTTTCTTAAATCCACCGCTGCTTAGGTGATCATAAAAATTGATTGAAAGAACAAAATCGACTTCTCTTTTTTCTTTACAAAGCTCTTGAATTACTTCAGTCGTGGTTACATTAATCTCCCTTTTCCTTTTTCTTTGTGGAATACCAGGGCCCCTTGACCCCCTCTCTGGGTGCGGCACTGATGCTCAATCACACTTACAGAAGTATTCTCTATCATAGCGTCATCTTCCGTATGAATCTTGGCTGTGTGTGCCGGAGAATTATTAGGCGTCGTGTTGCAATCCATAGGCTCCATTGACGACAAAGCGTTGGAAGTTGACCCGCTTTCTGTATTAGAGGATATCGATGGAATAAGAGGTTCACTCACAACAGTCGTATCCGACACTAAAGAGTTCATCACAGGTCCAGAAGGAGGAATGAAACTATCCGCAGACACAGTTGAACAAACTTCAGCTAACGCTTGAAGATGCCCGGAGTTCGTAATTATCGTCGGTGTTGCAGGAACGGAGGTCGTTGTCGTCGTCGACGTCAGACTCATACACGTATTCACAGAGGGAATTATGGGAATCGGTATCGTCGGAGCGACACATGGCTGTGGTTTCGCTATAACACCCCATGCATTCTTCTTCTTATTAAACTCTAGTAACCACTCGATAATAGCATTTTTCAAAGCATGCCGAGGGTGATACATATCCGGAGACATCATCGAAGGAATATCTTCCCCAAGTATTCCATCTTCCGCTTCAGTTTCCAATCTTATATCATCCCTCTTCCCATCAATATTACACCTACTCCACTGAGCCAACGTATGAATCGCTACGAAGTTCGCTCCATACTCGCAATTAGGGTTCGTCAAAACCCCGCGTAACTTGGAAATCAGATCAGGCGATCGACCAGCGTACGGCCCCAAGAACACTCTCTTCTGATCATAATCGTTAGCGTGCAAGTTGTCCCAAATGACTGGCGGCCTCCTCAGAACTTCGGTGATTTCCTCAATAGACTCAACAGTTAAAAGCCTCGATATCACCTTAGGGCCAGTCCACATTATATCGATTTCCTGCGCCAACTTGCTCCCAAGCGTATTAAGATATTCCGAAGACGCTACATTCGGCATCGCCCTGGTGGCGCAATACTGCGTCGGGCACAGAAGGAAGCGGGGCTGGCCGAGGTGTTGGAAGATATCATTCGTCACCGATACCTGGAAAGAAAACGTTACAATTACATACAAACACAGCGTCAGTTATTATACTAACTGAAGCTCTACGCACTTGTGCGTGAGCGAAGGACTGGAACACCTCCTTGTCCGCCTCGCTCATCTCCGGCTCAATATCATCGAACAGCAACGCAAATGCTGTGCAGCCAAACTGGCTGACTTGCTCCAATTTCCTCTTCAACACGGTCACCTCCTTCGCACTCGAGTAAGTGATATCCAAGCCCGGGGAGAGTGCGTAGTAAAACATAATTCCGCACTCTTTAGCAGCTGTTATCAGTCCCGTTAAATGCTCGGCTTCTTCCACGGTATACAAATCTCTCCAATACGCACGATGCTTGTAGTCGTCTTTCGGGGCGTAGAGATAGGAGTCCATTCCCCATTTTTTTAATCTACGGAGGATTGAAAGAGTTTAGTAAAAGCAAGCGAAGCATTGTTATCTAGTGGGTGGCAAAGATACTTGCTTTTGGAAGAGATCCTTCCTCTGTTCGGTGGTCCAGGGCCGCCCGTAGAAGCCTGCAACGATGAAAGGTTTTCTTCATGCCAACAATACGAGATATTATAATAAATAGCGGATTCCAGCCACTGGCCCTCCTACGCGAAATCCTCGCGAGCGATGACCAAATATGTATCGCTCCTTTTAGAGCAACGCGTGTTTAATGTACCTTCGACCACGCCGCAGATGAAGTTCCCGTTCTTCGTGTTCAAATTCGCGTCCCCGTTGGTCTCCGACATCGCGGAGCGCAGGAGCTACAGTTTCTTTAAAATTGAACTGCAAAAATGGCTAAGTTGCCCGGTGCAGAGCAGCGCGTAGCTGTGCGGAGCGCTCTTCCTCTGGAGGAAACGAGAGGGTGACTGGAGGAAACTGTGCTGTTTTTCTCGCAGAGTAGAATTCGTTCGCGCGAGGATCACGAAAGCATAACTCGTGTTTCCTGGCAGGGAGAGGAGAGTGATTCACTTGGAATGCTTGGAACCTAACCGATCTCAACGGAACCAAAACCTTGTCGGCTCTGGTATTTCTGACAGACTAGGGCTAAGCTGGGCCAGGCTTCTCCTAATCGATACTGAACGATATCTCGATCCACTGTCTCGACAACTAATGGCGGATTTTCGCGGTGGCGGTGATGATTCCGCTGAGAATCCGCCCTTCGACCGAGCGATTCAAACCGGATTCAAATTCGCGCGCCATTCCGCTTCCAAACGGAGACGTATCGTAGTCGATGTCGTGTCGAGTGCCGAGAGTTTTTTGTTGAAAAATTGAGTTTTAGTGAATATTGGGGGTAATTAGTGGTTAGAAATTCGAGTAAGTGTGTCTGGTGACTCGATAAACAGTTGTGGGAGATAGTTTTGTAGGAGTTTTTATTCTATAGTCGAATTGTAGATCGTGGCTAATCTTGGACCATGTTCCGAACGTGCCTTTTTGTCATATGCAGTTGTTTCCTAGCTAATATTTATAGAATAATCGGGGGGTGGAGATTTAATTCGATGTTTTATTGATTTGCGTAAAGTAGTTTGTTAATATACTCTTCGTTAGGTATGAGAGGTTGGAACGAGACTTTTTTGGCGCGAAGACAAATGTGTAATGGACGCTCGACGCAACAAGGATCGAATTGTTGATTTTGCATTCGTGTGGGTAAGTTATTGAACAAATTCTAAATTTTTGTGTGACTACTGCTCCTGTTCGATTTAATTGTATTATTTCTCGTTATTTCAATGAAAGGATGCAATAGAAATATATGGAATAATAATCTTACTGTATTTTACTGTTTGATTTAAATGTTTCCTTGAGCATTGAAGGTTCTGTACGAAAGTGAGACAATATTCTGTAATTAAATCTGGCTAAAGTATATAAATTTCGTTTCGAAATTTTCTGCACGATTTTGTTATTCGTATCGAACATGAGCCATTGGCGCCAACGCAGAGAAATCCTCGCATTGGCGGAGAAATTCAAATCGACGAGGTTACGAACGAAATTCGTTCCGCGTGTGGATACGTGTATATATACGTTCATACTAGTTTTATCAGCGGCATCGATTAAACGTAGTCAACGTATACGTGATTTCGGTATCACATAACCTCAGTGTTAGTTCGTGCCGCAGGAGACGTCGCATAAAACTGTCTTGTACTATATCCATTTTCAGATGCAACAGCATTCGAATGCTATTTTCAAAATAAAGTTGCTGGGAAGAATTTTATTAAAATAAAATGTTTTACTTGGCCCGAGGAATATATTTAAATGGTTCATCGTATTTAGATGAGTCACTTAAATTTATTTCTCTTTTCTAAAAAATACTTTGAAATCTTTTTTTTCAATTGTGTCACCGCTGTTTAGGATTTGGTAGCCATGAAGGAATTTTGGAAGTACTTAGCAATGTTTGACTCACATGCTTTTTTTAACTGAAAACCTTTTTTGCATAATAATAGACAATATTAAACCGCAGAATGTATTAATAGCTTCAAAACAAAGGAAGCACAGCAAGTAAAGATTATAGATTTATGTAGTCTCAAGGGACCAATAAGTTGATAAAAAGAAATCGCCCTAATCGATTTCTCAAGTATTCTTTGAAATGCGACCATATATTTCAATCACCATATTTCCGTGCTTTACAAATAGGTAAACTCATTTAAAATTCTGTATGTCAATTTGCGATCGATCCCCAACAAAAAAGCTGCACACATAAATCAGTAAATAACAAGCACTCTTCTTCACAAAAAAAAAAAACAAATGCTTACCTTCCACACATTTATCTTTCGAAACCACCGAAATTCTCTTCCATATCATTTCCCCCAAATCCAGCAGAGGTATTCGGTTCTCCATTATTATTATTATTACGGTTTTATTACTCCTTAAATGGAAAATATAAAAAATATAGAGATAGTAAAACTATTATTAAGCCTAACCTTCAGAACATAAAACCACGAATTAACTAAAATTACTACAAATAAAATGAAACGAAAAGCCCTGGTCTTACCATTCCACCCCGAAGAAATAAATAAAATTCCATCCGAAACGCGTGCCCCGTGGTCGCGTGGCGCAGACGCGCCTCAGTTGCCAACGAAGGGGATGAAGGATTTGGCGATGGCGCCGAGTAGAGGCGCTGCGATCAGCCCCTCGAAGTAGGGGTGGCTTTTTTTCGGTTGGCACACGGGCGGAGGGGTGGGTGGCGAAGGGGCGGGTATGGCCCGTGGTTGTCACGGCGGAGCCGTACCAGTGTGAGGCCGGCTATCAGCCGCCTAACATCGAGGTCGGGGTTACGCTTGTACACGTAACACGACTGCCGCAGGCACCCACACATACACACACCTCACACGCCGTATATATAAATATATATATATACATAATATATATATAGACACAGACGCGTGCACATAACGCCCGCGACACCCGTGTCCACGGATTCTCGCGGATCGTGGTGGCCAGGCGGGCAGAGGCAAATCTGTTCGCGAGCTGTTCGCGCGGGGGAATCCTTTCCTTGGCCGTCTTGGACGGGTGGGCAACCTTTCTCCCATGCAGTATGCGTCGTAATCGATAAGGACGAAAGAGAGAGAGAGAGAGAGAGAGAGAGAGAGAGAGAGAGAGAGAGAGAGAGAGAGAGAGAGAGAGAGAGAGAGAGAGAGAGAGTGGGAGTGTGTGTGTGTGTGATAGGAAACAGGGCGCGTGTATGGGATCGTCTTGAAGGAGACTGTCGCGCCCTTCGAGCATGTCGGAATGAATGAAAACCGCGGAAGAGATTCTCAGAGTGGGAGAAAGAGGGAGAGAGAGAGAGAGAGAGAAATAGTGTGGATGTGGTGAGCAAGGGGGAGAGAATCGTAAGGAACGCAAGGAATCTCGTGTCTTTCGTCGAGAGAAAGAGTCACGGGTGAAATAGGAAAGGAAGACAATGTGATCGCGTGTGTGCGTAACGGGAGAACTGTTCAGAAGGGGTTCTGTCCTAGCCAACCTCCACGTAACGGTCTTCTTTCTCCTTTGATAGCCTCAGGACCAGCCCATCACTTCGTGCACCGGTCCCGAGAAGAGTGAGCCCCGGAGACAGGCCGAGGGAATCTCCGTCGTCGGGGGGCTGAAGGAGAGAGAGAGAGAGAGAGAGAGAGAGAGAGAGAGGGAGAGAGAGAAAGAGAGAGAGAGCAGGACGATCAGAACGGCTCGCGTTTTGTCAGTGTCTCGTGCTCGCTGGAGGAAGTATCGAGATCCATCGGTCGGTGAGTGCGGTATCGGGAGTAATTAAGCAGTCGCGGGATTACTAGGCGATAATGGCTGGTCGCGATTGACCGTGGGAAAGAGGGGATTGATAGAAAGGGACAGACAGAGAGAGAGATAGAAGAAGGTAGAGAGACAGAGACGCACGAAAAGTGAGGGAGAGCGTGTGCGCGGCACACGTACACTGGCTACATCTAATCGAGCAGCGCGACAGAGCTGCCAAGGGAGGACGGGAGTGGGGCAAGTGGATAAGGCGGGATCGCTGTCGAAGAAAATCGGATGCCCTTAGCGGCCCCGGTCGCCGGACAACTCGGAACGGATATGTCGTTAGCGAGGGAGTAGCGAGGAGGATCGAGCGAGGCCGCCCGAACGGAACTGTGCGGGTTGAAACGGTCGGTTCCGGTTCCCAGCCGGCGCGGGCAGAAGGGCCGCAGGCGGGGGAGAGCGGCGAGGAAGCGGAGTATCCAGTCGATGGGAATTCGAGGAGGGAAACGGTGGCTGGATCGCGACGAGGCGTGCGAGCGCGAGCGTAGCAGCGCGGGCCCGAGGCGGACCCGATGATTCACGATCGGTCGCACGGCCGGTCAACGCGTGTGATCGCAACGGAGCGGGCTGGCCCACGGCCGTCGGTGATGCCCACCGAGCTGACCAACGGCGGCGACGACGACCACGCATAGCTGACGATGTGCCATTTCCGATAAGAGTTGGAGGGGGCGGTGGCGGGGGTGATCGCGCGCGCGGCGTGAGGGGAGGAGCGACGGTCGCCAGTCGCCACGACATCTGGATCTTAAACGATGCTCGGCGGTGTTTCGCAGCGGATAGGGGACAGAGCGCACTGGTGATCAGCAGCGAACAGACGGGCCGCAGAGTGGGAGTGGGAACGACGGCAAGGGGCGCGCGGTCGAGGATGGCACCTCGGTACTGGTGGGTGGCCCAGCCGAACGTGGCGGATCGCGTCGACGGGATCGCCGGACGGGACGAAGGGAGCAGCGACGCGAGACGAGGCACGCGAACGGAAATTGTTTTTCACCCGCGTCTGGCAGCCGTGTGCCGGCGCTGAGAGGGGCGGGCCAGCGACGTTTTTATGACGACGGGGGGCCAGAGGATTCGGCACATTGCCCGTCGTCGGTGTTCCGCCCGCACGTGCGCATTTGATGGTCGATAGTGAAACACCTTCCAGCCGGATATACGCGGGCACAGAGGCTCCTCTCCCCGCGTGCCGTGCGGCTTTTCCGCGTCGAACAGGTGTAAAGGCTCCGCGGAACACGCGCAATCCGTCCCAGAGCGAAGTGGAGAGCGACGTAGAGGAACCCGGGCAGGGCGGCGGTTAAGCCCGTCGATGGAACGTTGAGCGCCGATCGTCGTGGATCGTCGTCGCGCCACGAGCGGAGGAATCGGCGGCCAGTCGTGTGCCAATCGTGTGCAGCGTTCCGTACAACGCTGGCGTGGGACTGAGGCCGGGTAAAAGGGGGCACGGTACACCGGTTGGCGTGATCGTTTTCGAGAGCTGCACGGGGATCCGTATCAATTCGCGACTGTGATTTCTAAGCTTAAGGTCAACACACAAGTATTACGAGGAGAGCGTGGCAAGTGGAGGGACGCAGGGAAAGGGGAAGAGGAATAAAAACAAATCGTCCCATTGTGATACTAAGATATATTAAACGAAGATATTAGGTGAACACGTGCGCTCAAGGAGGCGCGGGTGTGAATGAAAGGGGGCGCGACACACGGCATATGTGTGTGTGTGTGTGTGCCAGGGGATGAAATGCGAGTGTAATTAATGGAAAGGATGGTCGATCGCGGGGGCATGCGTCGGATCTACAAACTGTGATACACCTGATACACCATCGAACAGGAGAGGCCGATATGTTCGTCCACTGACGTCTAATCGCGTGCATCCCCCCCCCCCCCCCGGGCAAGAATCAACTGGGATGAATCGCCGCTTTCGAATCGCGTTTCCGGCCGCCTCGTGATACGTTTACAGGTAAGTCGAATGCTCGCTTTTTAATTTTCAACGCTTTTGTGCTGGGGGAGAGATCGAACAGTGGATTACTATGTCGTGGAAATTTTCCTGCGAGGAATTCTTCTTTAATTCACCCCATGTCGTTGGCTTCTTTCCTCTCCAGAGAGCTTACAATTGTAGGAATGATTATTTATTCCATGTACAAAGCGCATCTCTTGGTATATTTTCTTAGTTTGTGGTGGTTGAAAAGCCTGTCGGAGAAAATTGTTTGGTAATTCCTTCTTTGAGTGGTTTCCTGGCTTTAAGTGGAAACTGCAATTTCTGTTCCATGCTTCGAGTTTATAAATTTATAGGCGCATTTAGGGTTTAATTTTTCACGTGGAAGCTGTTTCATACAGAGTGCTATACACGAAGTGTTATAAACTGTTTTCTCTGAAGCCATTATGGAGACCGATAAAATTCTTTTCTGAGGGTTTAAAGCTCATTAGGGTGCTTTATGACATATGTGGCTTGCCCAACCCCAGGCGTTAAGTGTAGAAGCTGTTATTTTTTTATGGAGAGTGTAACGTAACTGTTTACAGTCTTTATTGATTTGTTTGGAAGCAAGTACCATCCGTTTGAAACATGTTTTCGTGCTCCGGGTAGGTTGGAAAATATAGAGACCTCGGGGTGTTATTATTTAATAGCGGTTTCGTTAAATATTTGAACTAGTGGGCTCATGTGGCAAATATTTATGGATATCTTCCCACGTTACTACCACTATATTTGCTGCTATCATTAGCATTACTTTACAACATGTTTGCAGAAATGTTCAATCATTGTATTCTTGCTTTCGATCATATTTAATTCCTTTTAAAAAGTCGCGAGTCTTTGCTGCATTATAAACTTCATTTTACCGTTATTTTAAGTGGATTAGGAATATTTTAGAATATTTGCTGCAGTCTGTCATATAATTCATGGTAATATCGAGGCATGGGGGATTCCGCGTCCGAAGGCACGTCAAAAGTGTGGAATAATATTCTCCAGCATGAAGTTCGTTTTCGAAAAGGTCGGTGTCGAAGATTCGTTGGGTATGCGTGCACCTGACCGAGTTTCGACTGTAAGCGGGTTTCAATATTGACCCCTGTTTTCCTTCGTTCCCGTACTCTGATACACGAATAAGGTCATAAAATAAAAGTTCTCATAACACGTTTATTTACAACAATACTAGAGCATACGATAATTTAAAAATTTGTTAAAAGAGGAAGATACAATTGGTGGTCCTCGCTGAGTAATATTGAAAACGAAGCTTCGTAGAAATTTCTGTTCCGTAGTTTAAACTTTATTTTAGAAGAATCACCTCCAGATTGTTTCTTAAGTTTTAAACATGATTAAAATTTTCATTTGGAAGGGCAAATCATTAAGGACTATCAGAAATTTACGTAAATAAGTTGCAAAAAGGGGGTCAAAGTTTTTCACTGTTTTTCCCGCGTTGCAAGATAATTAAAATTAAGCACAGCTGATAGACTCGGCGTAAAAATTAACGAACAATCGCTCGTGTTCTTTCTTCAGACCCTTTGGAGCCAGCGAAACAAAACTCCCCCTTTATCTTTGTTACTTAATTTGATGGAAACGAAACGAGTACATGTACATCTGAACTTACTCATTATTTTCTGGTTTCCACCAGAACTCTAACAATTGAAACATATTCAGGGGCTCAACATAGGCTCCATACATCACAAAGACCGTATTCACCAAAATCGCCCTCATTCGATATTCCATGAAAAAATCTCAACTCAGATACGATTCCCCCACCCACGGACTCAGGGCCCAATCTAGGGGCAATTTGGGGACGGCAAAATTGATTAATTGGTAATTTATGAATATTCAATTTTGTATAAAAGAAAAGCCTTTTTTATGCAAAAAGTACCTACAAAAAATTTCAGTCACTATCAAAAATTATATGCTAAAATAACTATTTATAATCTCCTATAATCGTTGTGTCATTTCATCATTCGGAGGGTATATTCCTTTTGAAATTCCAAACCGAAGCGGGTAAAAAGGGGCGAAATATGTTTTCGCGGAGTCCATAATATCTCATAGGCCCGAAGCGAAGCACGGGGGTATTTTGCTACTTAAACATAAAACTTGATCGGGCCGTGCGTCTCAATAAACCCCGAAAACAACCCTCGCACGTAACACCGTCACTTAGATATCGTTCCCGTTTCAGTACATCCAGCCACTCATCCGCCGAGGAAGAGCGAGTTGCCGATCGCGCTTCAGTCGACCCCCCCCCGTATTGATGATAGCAACGGGGGTCCTGGAGGGGGCCTAGGCGAGCGGTGGGCCTGATCGTGTGTCGCGGGACCAGGCGGCGAGGAGAGGTGCGAACGAGAGCCAAGCTTCCGGCGGACCAGTCACCAGCCACTGTGTACCACCCCCTGGCCACGGGGGGTGGGACAGAAAGACCGTCAGCGTGGGTGCCGGTGCTGCAGGGGCGCGCCTGGCCCGTCGGCTCGCCCGCAGCTTAGCACGCCGACTAGCGGCTAGCTCGGGCCCGTTTCGGCGTACCGGCCTGGCGACTTCCGGGGGCCTCACGTCGGCGGCGGTGGCTGTGGCGGCCACGGGGGAGCAGTCCGCTCCCCCAGCAGCTGCGCCACGCCATACCACGCCGAACGGAAGCACCAGCGGATCGAACACCGGCTCGAATCGCAAGAACAGAGCCATGTCCATGAGAAGCCTTCATCGACGCGTCTCTCACCCGTGAGTGCCTTTACATCCACTTGCTATCGCTGTTCTTTTTTTTTTTACGTTGGCCACGCGAGCTTCGCGAGCTACGCTTGCACAGCGAGATGGGATCAAGACATCGGTGGTCCCGGGTTCGTTGTCTTGGTGGGGGAGGAATTAAGGGGCGGTGGGACGGAAGGTGTTGGATTAGGTGGCGCGAAATGGGTTAGTGTAAATGTATGTCTGATTTGGAGTTGCGGAGGGATAATTAGTTTGATAGAAGGGTTTTGTGTTGGGAGCGGAAGAGGGCTGGGGAGCCGTGGGCTTAATGTTTTCACAATGGACGCCTGCCAAATAGGGAATCGAAAGCCGGGGTAGTTTTGAGCACCTGCCGCGGTAATGTAGAGATATAAGCACGTTCTGGGGGAAATCAGACGTACGTTTATACGAGCTTATTCTCGCTGTGTGTCTTTGGATACATGAGGATGTGAGTGGGGCAAGTGGGTCAGATGATATAATGCTTGATTCGCGGACAAAAGTGATTTTGGAACATTAGGATTAAGGGCAGGGAAAGCCTCCCGACTGTCGGGGATCTTTAAAGTAGTCCGACAAATAAAATATCCGGGCTCGAATCTCGACTCGATAATCCGATCGGCTGATACCCTTCCTCCCCACCGGTAGATTGAAAACAGAGGAAAAATTTTAATGGTTCAGCAAGGTCTGACTTCCTCAGCTCGTGCTTTCATCGCAGAGAGAAGTCCCTCGAGGCTTTAACAGTCCGAGTTCTAGCAGTTAAAACTGGTAAAGGCTTCAGAGTGCAATCGTGTCCTTCGAGAAGCTATCTCGCTCCTTCTCTAAAAACAAGTGTACTTAACAAACTTCAAACGGAAATGTTGCTAACTGTGTATGCGTATTTAAAGCTACTATTAATCTGAGCCAGGCTTGACTGAAAATAATTTTCAAAGTTACAGAAATATTTATTCCCAAGCATGCTAGCCTGCGCGGCTGACCACACGCGGACCTCTTCCACTTGCGCGCTTCTCCAGTAGCGCGAGTCAAACACATCTGACTTTATATCGTAACTCCCATCCCCCTCCATTTTGAACATTCTTTCGAAGGAAAATTTTTATATTTTTATCCGGCGAGCATTTGTTTATTGGAAAATTAAAAACCAGGCAGGGCAAAGGTTTTATTATAAGCTGACTCCGCCAGGCTCTGTTCGAGATATTTTCGGAAATGTTTATCCGCTTGAATATTCCACGAAAAAAACATGCGATAAATATTTTCCTCGTACCGGACGCAGATTACCTTACACCCACTGCGGATGTATTGCAGAATCAACGTCAATTAATGCATTCCAGCCTCCCCTCGAGCAGGTTCAAATAAACTCAATATCGTTACAAATTGTTTCTTCGAAAATTCACTTCATGTTCGCCTCATATTCAGCGAAACAGATTTTCTATGCCAGTCGAAACAATCACGGGGCAGTCGAAGTGGAACGGACACACCGAGTCACTCCGAAAGCAGCGGAACATTTTGCAATATATTCATTAAAGATCAATTGGAATTTCCATACACGTAAATTCAATTCCGCCCGGTAGCTGCGCTGCCAGCGCGTTTAACCGTTTCTGTTTACAATATTAATCTTGATCCCATCCCCAGTGCGCCGGTGTACAACAGTGGCGTTCGACCCTTTGACGCTCGGCCGAGAAACTCGGTTATCCGAACTCGCCAGAAACGAAGGCGGAACTCGAAGTTGACGATTAATTTTGGCTCGGAAGCCAGCCCCGACCACGGCGGGGATATCTCGCCAGCTTTGTTCATCTTTCACGAATTTGTTTCAGAACGGTGCGTTTATTAATATAACTATCGATCCGCGCTTTTTCCACTCCTCGGTGTGGTAAAAATATCGAAGGCGGGTAGGCGGCGTTTCCGATCTATCTAACCCCGCTACGGTTCCCGGGTCACTTTTGACCCACTCGCGGCTTCACTTCTCCAGAAACATAAAAGGTTTTATTTTTTGCACCTCGCTCTTTCGGGAACCTTAACAATTATCCGTATATGTTATACAACCTGGATATTAAGGCCTTACATACGCCTAGCAGCGCCAAAAATGCGCTAAAAGAAATTTTTTTTTAGTAGGAATAACAATAGAAATTAATAAAATTGAATAGTACACATTGGTTATTGGTATTTAAACTTTATAAAAAAATTTAGTTCACTTTATTTTTACAAAAGTTACTATATAAAAAATCACGCGAAAGTTGCTCAAAGTACAATTTATGACGTAAAACGCATACTTTTTTTTTAAACTGCTCGACAGACTATAACTACAACTTTATTTTACAAGAATTTTTTTGAATTTTGCAAATCGATCAACATTCACTGGAGATATCATGCCGACCGTGGAGCAACTTATTTTCCTTAGTGTTGTGGATCACCTGATTCTTTATATAGTAACTTTTGTAAAAATAAAGTGAACTAAATTTTTTTATTAAGTTTAAATGCCAATAAACAATGTGTACTATTCAATTTTATTAATTTCTATTGTTATCCCTACTAAAAAAAATTCTTTTAGCGTATTTTTGGCGCTGCTAGGCGTATGTAAGGCCTTAAGGGAGGAATCTTGTGTAACAGTCTCCAAAATTTATGATTTTTTTTATAAAAGTATTGTTAATATTGCATTAAACTCTTTTGGAATGTAAGGAGGCATCTTTAAACTTGTAGAATTTTTTTTTATGTCGATTCTTCTAATTATTTCAGGTGTATCACCTGTAACAGTCATCTGATTGCAAAATGAAGAAAATATTCTTAAAGTTAAATAATTTACGCTGGGACTGGACTTAAAATTTTAATTTAAGTTTTTATTTATAATACTTTTTTCGTCGATATAAAGAATATGTAATATGCAAAATTTGTCTAAAGAAGAAACTGACTTTTTCTTTCAAACGTTATAACTCTTTCAATTTTTCATTTTTTTCTCTTTAAAGTGGACCAATCCCAGCGTAAACTATCTAACTTTAAGAAACTTCTATTTTTTTTTGCAATCAGAAGCCTGTGATAGGTGTTACACTCCGCCAACAGTAGTTACATCGTCGAGGAGGTAGACAAGCTCCCACAATAATTAATAAATAATAAGAAGGATCGACATAAACAAAATATTTTCTCCGAGTTTAAAGATGCCTCCTAATATCCCGAAAGAGTTTAATTCAATATGACCAACAGTTTTTAAAAAAAAATCTTAAATATCATTTACTTTTGGGGCTGTTAGACATAAAAAAATTCCTTCTAGTACATTCGTTCCTCGCCCCTTGACATTACCGAACCGAGGACCGTGGCTCGGTTAAGAGATCTGAACGCGCGAAATTGTCTCGTCGCGGCTGAAATCTAGCATTCACGAGCGCCTCAAAGGGTTAAACGCTTCTTTTTTGCCAGAAAAAGTCGTCTGAACCGAGAGTTGGGGATTCCGAAGGGATTCGAGGGGATCGCTTTGCGGTATACGCTTCGGTACAACCGAACTCTCGATTTTTAACGCCGAAGCCTCGCTTTCCACCTTTATCTTATTCCCGCGGAATCGATGATTGATAGCGCCCCTTCTGCCGTACTCGTGCATCCAAACCATGATTTATGCAGATGCCGGGGGGACTTCGGCGGACTCCTCCGGTAGCCTCCATCGATCCGTATTACCCGAATCTTGGCAAACCGAATTATCTAGCGTCGCGTCGCGCTACCCTTCGCTCGACGAGTCCTCCGTCTCCATCGTCGAAGCCCCGACGAGGGAGATGAGCTTTTTTCCAACTGCTCGCGAGCTTATCACTCGGCTCGCGGATCCCGGCGACTCCGTTCTGAATAGCGAGATTAAATACGCGGTCATTCGCTTGTTTCATTTCGAGATCCCGCGCTGTTTCTCCCTTTCCCGGGTATGTCGGGTGTATAGAGGGACGGTGCACGTGCTCCTCAGACGCAGCTCGTGGCTGTAAAAAACCAACCTCGCGAGGAAATACGCTGGCGAATTGCGGTACGGGAACACGGACGGCTGTTTTTACGTTGGTAAAGTTGAGGGTCTCGCTGGGACGACATAAACTGGCTCGCTGTAGAAGTACGAATTTATGGAGATGACCAATTACACGTTAATTAGCCAAGTGTGCACCAGAGGAAATAATTGTGTCGATTTTGACAGAATCTGAATTTAACCGTTGCGCCTTTTGTTCAGTTTTAATAAGAAGCTATGGTTTCTCTTAAATCCACATGATTGGCCCCGGTTTAATGCCTAATTTAAACTGCAACCCTTTTAATACAACGAAATCGATAGTCACGAGGCAAAAGGTGGACGTCGGCGTAAATTCGTTTTTCGTCAGCTCGGTCGTGGGGATGTTCGAATGATTTCTGAGTTCGGAAAGTGGAACCGAGGGACAGATCGAAACGCGTTTTGGCGGACGACACGGTTACGTAAGGGCGGCTGAAAAAGGCGGCGACGCTTCCCTCGATGAATCGCGTCTCCTCGTTCCCCTTGTCGTTTTTCAATCGTCGCTGGTTTTTCTCTGGAGAACGGGTCCGCAGCCCCCGGGGGGCCGCCAGGGATTCCCACTTGCTCCGGCGTGTCATCGGGAACCCTTTGTTCGCCGACTGATCCGCTTTATCGCGCCTATGCAAATATCCTTGCGTTAAATGGCGCGTCAAATCCGCGTCGAGCTGCTCCATTAACGCGATCGAGCATCCAGAACGTCCTCCTGGCGAAAGATCGCTGAAGGAAACGTCGTGTTTCGGTTTGGACGGGGGTGGCGTTCGGCCACTGCTTCCTGGGATTCGTGCGAGACGGAGCCATCCGAGGGTTGCCTACTTTCAGGGGGCGTGACGATATTTTCTCCCGTTTTGAGGAGTTCTTCCGAAGGGAAGTACTTAAGCGAATATTGTATTGCTTCGTGGGGATATCTTTTTGAGGGCGAATATAAAATTCTAGGAGGCATGCTGGCGCAGATATTGAATCGCTGTGTAGATAGGAATTTTAAAAAGAAAAACATAAAGCTGGTGCATTCTTTCTTAGAAGGACATCTTGGGTACTTTCTCTCAGACTCCCAAGCTGGAGGATGTATTCTTACATCGTCAGTCGAGGAAGCAAGTAGTTATCCCGTGCCGAGTTTGACTGATTGGTAGGGGATACAATCCCGGGATGCGGTATCCATTTTGGATTCAAAAAATCCCGGGATTTCATATAAATAATCCCGAGAATTTCGGGATTTTTTTAAAAATGTGAATTACTTTGTGATAGGGTTTATCGGTTTCTAAAAACCGGGTTTACAAACTGTTTTATTTTTATACATAGGTATGTATAATTCGAAACGGGTTTTTAAATGAACAAAACCGGTTTTATATACTAGAATTAACCCTTTGGCGCCCGCGCTTAGATCCCGTTGATGGAAATATATCCCATTTTCTTTTTATCGTTAAAAATGGCTAGAATTTATGTTTTTTTTAAATAAAATTTTTTTCATTTATTTTTTTCAATGGTTAAAATGCATAAAACCAATGAATACAGAGTTCAAAAAGGTCCAGCTATCTGCAGTGAATAAAACTACGCTAAACATGTACTACTTAAACTGTTGCAAACAGCGAATTCCGAATGCAAACGGTAAAACAGCATAAAAAAAAGGAATGTATCATCTATGATACGTTTGGCGCTAAAGGGTTAATATGTAAAAATGCATTAATTTTTTAATTAAAAACGTTAACATTTTCACATAAAATCGCCTCGGGCATAATCATATTGTAGTAGGTAACAGTTTACTGCAAAATTAATCTCCATGAATTCATATTTTCGGAAGAAAAATAGTAAATGAAGAACAGATTTATAATTTATATTCTGTACGGATTTTAGTTATTTTAATCCTTTTTATTTACTTGGTTTTCTATGGATGGAATATATTTCCATTATAATAATATTTTTTCGTGAAAATTCGAAAACCAGTTTATCCGGTTTTTATATAAACCCAACTTAATGAACACTTGAAAATTATAAAAATAAACAGAATAAATAAACATAGTCATTTCATAATAATAAGGACAATAATAACAATAATGATTTATTTAAATAATAATATTAAGTCGCATATAACTAACTACACTATATTTATTTTTACAATGATATTCTCACATTCCGCTATTTCGAAATCGCGCGAGTTGCAAACCGCAACTTGTCTGAACACGTAAAGTCGAAAGATTGTAGATATGTACTTTCGGTGCTTCGCTATTCCTTCGTTCGCATTTCCAAAATTCTTCATGAGACTTTATCATTCTTCATTGTCCTACTGCTTTTGTCGTTAAAAAATGAGTTAAGTTTATGTTTTGTTGAAAGTAAGTTGGTTTACTATAAATAGAGATTTAGAATTTTAATACATGATAAATCATTTTAATTACTGACATTTCCTATACTCCGAGATTAGTCCCGGAATCCAGAGATAGACTTTAAAAAATCCCGCAATCTCGGGATAGTAAATAATGACCGGGGTTGTATTGGTGAGGCAAAGATATTTAGAACTAAATGTATCACCAGTCTGCTTGGATATTTCTACGAATACTTGACTGGGCAATGAATAGCCTAGTATTTTCGATATCCACCTAGGAGAAGGCACGATACGCCTTCCCCGAATTCCACGCACCAGAACGTCCCATCGATTCTCGAAATTCCATTACAGAATCGTAAAACGCCTGACAACAGCGGTTCCACTTTATCCAGCGCGCAGTTCCCACCAATAATCTTGGCCCGCGTAACGAGTTCGCCGAATTAAAACAATAACGGGGTCGTTATCGAGGGAACTCTTGGAATTTCGTGTGAAATTCTGTTCCCGAAAACTCGTGTCCACTATCTTTCATAACAGCCGTCGTCGGCTTCCTTTATCCCGTGTCGTCAATTAGGCTTTATCTCATCGCCGTCCATATCGAGCATTTTAAACGCCATTTTAGCGCCCGTTTAATCGTGACGTTCGTGGGCACTTCCGGTTACCGATCTTTTTCTGGTTTCGACGAGCAACAACTCGTGAAATGATCACGTCAATACCGCGCACGCGGCTATGTGCCTGCCGATATTTGCATTATCCGCGGGTAATTTACATAACGTCCATGTGCATGTGCATATTATATACATATACGCGTTGGTGATTAATTTACGCGGCCCCGAAAACCAGCGGACGAGCCACGCCGGTTGCAAAACTCGTGCCCAGTGGCGTTGACAAATCGCGGTCCTCTTCGTTAAATCGGGCACTTTCTTCGGTAAGCGAGGTGCCGAGATTTCGTAATTCGACTGCATCGCGAGAAGAATCGGTGGGATCGATTCAAGGGAGCTGTAAGAATAGACTGCTATTTTAGAGTCATCTTGTATGCTGGATTAAATTGTTTGTCTGGGATTGGGGTTCCTGCGAATGCTCGGCTGTCGAATTCCCCGACTAGTCGCGTCTACCTTGCCGGGGACAGAGATAGCTGCAGGTTCCATCCTCGTCATCTACATCGGGAATGCCAAATTAAATTGTTATCTGCTCGGGGATTCTGGGAACACCTACAGTTCGGTCTGGAGGATCAGATTTTTTCCCTAGAATATTGATTGAAATTTTTTGCTTCGGGGTAAATCGTTCGTTTTGCCTCTCGCAATTAGGAGTTTCAGTGGAAGCTGCTCGGTGCTCCGTTTCGGTCGCCGAAATTGTTCTAAACCGAGCGGATTTCTATGAATTTTGTGACCGTTTGAAGCGACGCGATCTGTGCGGTGAAATCGGCGACTGGGTTCGATATTCTCGCCAACTTTCACTAAATAAACAAGCCAGCCTCGGGGGATCGTTTAAAAAAAAACGAACGATTTACTCCGCCGCAACGAGTGGGATTGGAAAAAAAAAAACACATGGAAAAAGGTCGCGTTCTGCTTCGCTTTTCACCGGCACCGGACCGAATGGGGAAAATAAGGAATGATCGGGGGCGCAGAATCGCTAGCATCGGGTTCATCCGTGCTCGATCCATCGTGAACTAACAATGACATCGCACATTACCGCATTCTTATACCGAACCGTGCTTGATATTCAATACACAAGTAATTCCGTACACTTCACAGTAGTCTTCCACGACCTCTAAAATTCTCATTACCATTCATCTTCCAAGGGCTCTCTCTGCTCTTACCCCCAGAGAGGTTAAAAGTAACTTCACCCCCGCCGTCTTACAAATTAACAAACGAAGACATCAAAGACAACCATCGATATGAGCCAAAAATCGTTTCACCAGTCAATCGGAGTCAAGAACTCGCAATTTCCATCCGGAACACCCCTCCCCCTTCTCGTCAACCGTGGACTCATCAAACTTCGCTGGAGCTGCTCCAAAAATAATCATACACCCTCCCCGACGCGAAGCGAGTCACCACCAGACCGAGCCTGTGACAAACCACCGAGCACACGGTGCGAAACACATCCAAAACCCAGACTGCCAATTTCGGTTGGAGGCAAACCACCCCCTCTGTTCCGTCCCCCCGGCTGGATCGGCAGCGCTCGTTTGATGGGGATAAATCGCGCCCCCCCCCCTTTCCGCGGCGTTGCGAAACGCGGCTTAATTGCTGGTCGGTGTCGGTCTGATGATAAATTCCATAAATACAGCGGCGAGGGAGAGCCGTTATTGCGGGGGCGGCGTGCGGCGCTGTTCATAATAACGCTCGCATGCACGCCAGCGGAGAGGAGCCGACGACGCTCGAGGGTGGTAAGTGGCGGTTGCGTTTCGGAATCTAAGATAACAAGATAGAAACGGCGGAGGTGTATGGTAGGCGTTACAGAGAGTCGACCAGGGAGCAATCAATAACTGACCCATATTGTAGTCCTCGTTCTACTCTCTCTTCTATCGTCTCCCGCCCTCCTCCTCCTCTCCTCTCTTCGCTTCTTCTTCGCAACCCCCGTCGGCACACTGGATCGCCCACCCTCGCCACCTCCCCCCCCCCTCCGCGCACTCCCCCGGCCCCTTGTTCCCGTCTGCCCGTCCCTGTCCGATGTTTTCTCACCCCCGACGTTCGACTATGTTTGCTACGTTTCTTTTCGTGCTGATCCATCGCCCGATCCTCTCGAAGCCTCGCCGAAGTTGACCGAGTCAGCACGCGAGCTCTCGCGCCTCCTTCCGTCTTCCCCCGTTTGTTGTTGCCTGATTTTTAAGTGGGAGGGGCTGGCGGTACGGGGGAGGGGGGGGGGGGGGGTTCGTGTCAGTCCTAGTTTCCGGGACCAGGATCTTGGATCTCGATGAGGAACTTGATGTTTGGACGGGTTTCAGCTGGATTTATGGTTTTGCGATGTTGTTTGATGAGGTTTGATTACGTTTGTGAAGGCTTCAACCGGTGGGGTGCTTTTTTAAAGTGTCTGATAGATTTCCCTCGGGGTTGGGGATTGTTTGCGCGAGGATTATTTTCTAGACGCGTGTCCTCGAGGTAGAGAGTGTCGTTAGGTCTGATTAAGGCTAGACTAAGGAATATTCTCTGCGTACCCTGTAAAAGTGTGTTAAGGGTATTGCTTCGCCTATAGAACCAGCTTTAGCAGTTTGAGTTGGGTTGATTTGCACCAGGACCAATTCACACTTTTTAAACACGCTACTGCTTAAATTTGTTAGACAAACTTTCGCATATTTTCACAAGAATATCAGTTACATCCATTGCCTTTAACTTAGTGATGGGTTTGCGAGGGGATTCTCGCGTAACAGCCCGCGAAATTTAAGATTTTTTTTAAAAACTATTGTTAAATTTGCATTAAACTCTTTTGGGATATAAGGAGACATCTTTAAGCTTGCAGAAAATATTTTTTTTAAGTCGATCCTTCGTATTATTTATTAATTATTGTGGAATCTCTTCGACGACGTTGGCGTCAGGTGTAGTACCTGCCACAGTCATCTGATTGGAAAAGAAGAAACTTTTCTTTAAGTTAAATAATTTACGCTGCGACTGGACCTAAAATGTTGATTTTAGTTTTTATTTATAATACTTTTTTCGTCGATATAAAGCATAATACAAAAATTTGTCTAAGGAAAAAGCTTACTTTTTCTTTCAAACGCTATAATTCTTTCAATTTTTCATTTTTTTTCTTCAAATTGGATCAATCCCAGCGTAAACTATCTAACTTTAAGAAACCTTTACTTCTTTTGCAATCAGATGACTGTGATAGGTGCTACACATTCCGGCAACAGGAGTTACATCGTGGAAGAGGTGGACAAGATTTCACAATAATTGATAAATAATAACAAGGATCGGTATAAATTTTTTTTCTACAAGTTCAAAGATGCCTCCTTATATCCCCAAAGAGTTTAATCCAATATGAAGAAAAAGGCCCAGGTGGCAATCGTTCTGAGGGTCCCATTTTTCTTGGAAATGAAATTTTTACTAAATTAAACAGATAGTTTCCTAAAAATGAGCTAAGTGTAGTGCAGTACAGAACAGAAAAGAAATATAATTTGGATAAAATCAAAATTTTTTAGAAGATAAGGCTTTAAGGGGCCTTCTGGCTATGGGTCCAGGCGTCAACTGCTCATCCGCCGCCCCTTAAATCCGCCACTGCTTTAACTACTCATCCACCTTTCCGAAATCGACCGATGCTCCTATCACACCTGATTCGTAAGCCCCGCGCCGTCCTTGAAACGAGTTCCCCGCAAATCACAAATCCCTCTCCAACTACTGCAACCCCAATACCTCCACAGACGATCTAGCATCGTTCCACCCTTGCGTTACGAAATCATCCCTCCTCGTATTACCAAAGCACACCAAAAAAAAAGACACGTCCCCTCTGCTTGTCAGCGCCATGTTCTGACACAACACCCGCGCAACGTTTCTGGCTAGCAGGACCCCTCTGACCCCTCCGCGTAAAATACGGTGAGCCGTTCCACTGAAGCAGAAGGGCGACGATCAAAGCCTTCCGGGTCTCTTCCAACCTCCGATCAGAATTTCCTGTACCAGCGGCGGAGACGCGCTCTCTTCGCGTCCCTTTAACCAGAAGCCGCAGTGGATTAACGGGAACTCGCCGCGCCGGACGGTCCAGCGCGACGTTTGGCGTGCGTTCAACGCTGGACGGCACACGGGTTGCACGGGGCGACTCAATTTTATTAAGCTCGGAAACGCCGGGCGAATGATTTCGTTAATTGTACGAGGGGCGATCCTTTTCGATCGGCATCACCGACCCAGATCTCCGCCATCCACCCGTTTGGCAGCCGCCACGCCGTGTCGTCTAAATAGGGAGGCAGCCAAAGGCGTTTTTCGAGTGGGGCCTGAAAAGCCAGGGCGGACCAACCGCAGGCGAAAGGGTGGCAGAAGAAGTGCTAGAATGGTTCATATCTCAGCAATCTCTGTCGAGGTTCGCAGCCTGCCGGCCCTCGAGGACTCTACAGTGCTCGATATTGCGTTCCTAACCCACATGCTGAACTCTTCAGGGGTGGGCGGTTGACGTCTTGTCCAGGCTGAGGACGAATTCGTCTCTCGCCGCTGTTTATTAACGTCTGCTTGGGGTAACGTCTTCGGGGGTGGCTGAGTAGCATCGTGCTCCGGGGTTGGGGTCAGTCGCTGCCTGGAACTCGTACGGCAAACTTTCCACTTGGCTGCTCGGTGGGTGCACGTGAATTTCATTTCTTCGGGTGAAGGTACGAGAGGATTTTTTTATATTCCTAGTTACTGCTGTGCCGGGGTTGTGCGTTTCAGACTCGGTCACTTTTTAAATATAATAAAATTTACTCTGCTTCGAACTCGGGATCGTCTGTCACTTTATTTGAAACAGTTAGAAAGTCGCAGTGAGAAATAACTTTTAGAATTATTTGTTTGGTCTTATGTACTTTTTAAAATAGAAATATTTAAATTTTGCCCAAGTCTAGCAAGTGGAAACTTTGTTCAGGTAGACGGTAATATTTTATTAAGTGGTGATTTTATTGCTTAGTGTATTTGCGAGGAAGTGTAAAAATTCTTAATTGTGCCATCGTCGTGAATAATATAGACGCGTTAACTGTTCTGTTTGGAACTAATATTTGAAATTCTATTAAGTTGTTATACAGTACATAGTCTAAAGCGGTCTCCAAGGAAGAGGAGAACTTGCCCGCTGTATACTCTTCGCAAACTGTGTACTCTGGTTACGTATGCTCGTAGCCTAAGGTTTATAGCCTTGACCAACGTTCCTTAATCACTCGTACTTTTCCAAGCATTCGGAACGATTATCATTTCCAAGGAGCACCCTGCCCTCCGCACCTTCCTGCTCTTCCTCCGTCTAACGTCCACCCACCCCACGGCCAATCGTATTCAAGAATACTTCGCATCCAATACCTAGTCGCGCCTACATTCGAGCCTATGCTTAGAGCAGAGTCAGTTTTCTGCGGATCGATCGACCTATCGCGTTTTGAGCAGCCAGTGTTTAACCTACCAAACGATTCAACCCATTTCATACGTACATTCGACACTTGTATTCGGAGAATCCGCTTCGGTGCGCGTAAACGCGTTTAGCACAGTTAATCGTGACAATGCACCAGCAATTAATAGCTGAAGAGTGGTTGTAATTATTTCTTTCTTGGAATTGAAATTGGGTTGAAGTTGACGTATGGAAAGAAAGGATAGAAATTCAAAATTTAGGGCGATTAAAGACATTCGGGTCGATTCGAGTGGTATAGGTCAATAATAATCCCACCACAGTGAGCTTCTTCACTTGAAATTTTAGCGACAACGCGAAAGCTCGTCGCGATTGACTTTTCCCATTTACTTTCAAAACGCACTTCGTCGCTGTTTGAAGATCTTAGGTAGACTCTGTAACCAGGGCTGCGAAATTTGCGCCAGTTTAAACGTCTCTGGATTACCCAGAAGACCGTAGAAACTTCGATTTACAGTCCCATAGAGGGGCAATGAAAATAGTCAATGGCGAAGTGGAAGTTCGGATGAAGATACTTATCTCCCTTAGTTCACGCGATTCCGACATGTAGACTGGAGGAATTTATTGGGTGCTTCGCCCAGCAGATTGTCCTTTTTCTAACGTTTGAACGTGCGTGCGCGTTTCGATGGAAGTTAAAGGCGAAACTTTTTTTCCTATACCGAAGAATTGATCGCGGCTTGCCATTTCGTCGAGTAACCGACGAATGTAAAAAGGTGCTCCGCAACGAGCTGAGTTCGAAAACGTTTTCGCCGCCTAAATGATAATCACGCTTCTTCTAATCGTATTGAAACCGTGATGCCGAGCGAAGTCACTGATCATTGTGTTGTTGTGTTGGTAGGAATCGGAGAGTTGTCGGGGCTTCCGGCCGATCAGCATCGCAGACTATGAGCAATAGGGTACATTTGTCTCTTTTTTCTGAATTTCTCTTCCCCTTCACGTTTTCTTATTCTTTATGCTTGGATACTTTTTTCTTCTTACTGTTACTTGATTAATATCTACTTGTATCTGGTCTGTTTAGCCAAAAGTATCATCTACTTCTTACATGTTCTCTTTTCTCACTATCTTCACCGTTCTCTGATATTTTTTCTCATCTACTTTTCATTAGACTCATACACACTTCACTCCCCAAGCCGTGGGATACTCATCACAACCTTCTGTTATATGTCTCGCATGCCATAAATTTTCTCTATCCTTCTCGTGCCCATCGAATCTCTTCGTGTTCACTATTTTATTATATATCATACATATATACTTATATATATTGTATATATATAATAAAACGTTCACACTTTGTTCATATAGTGCATTCGATCGACTAGAATGAAGGTATCTCGTAGGAGGCACATTGTTACTGGTT
Source organism: Andrena dorsata (assembly GCA_929108735.1). Classification (NCBI taxonomy): domain Eukaryota; kingdom Metazoa; phylum Arthropoda; class Insecta; order Hymenoptera; family Andrenidae; genus Andrena; species Andrena dorsata. Next base: position 73,554,308 of record OV815488.1, on the reverse strand, counting down.
ATTGGACTTTCTCTTTTTATCGTATTTTGCATGCGCCAGAGGAAGTGATTATCCATTATATTACGCTATATATTTATCATTACGGTTCTCACTGTGCTCTTTCTTACTTTTCCTTTTTAATTCATTTGAACGTTGTTCACGCTGGCGAAGGTAAGTCCGCGAACAGAGGAGCCTAGAAGTGCTGCTAATGAATGATTGCTGGCTGCAAGATTCTTGGAAATTTTCTCACGACGTCAATAAAATTAACAGAAGTTTCATAGATAAAACATTTAAAAAATTTCAACATAACAGTCGTGTTGTCCTCGTCGATACGAACAACTTTTGCTCGAAACGATTTTTTAAATAATGCACGTGAAGCAAGCCACAGCGATGCAAAGCTCCCGGCACGTTGGTCCGGAGCCGCGTCTGACCGCGCGCGGAACTACTCCCCTTACCGCTGCCGCGCGCATACAGAAATTACCCCATTCCAGATGTATTTACCATGCCACCGTTAGCAGCACTTCGAAACGAGCATTCCCTTTCTTTTTTACATTTTATGTCTCGCTTGTAGTACATTTTTCTCCGCTTTTTACAACCGTGCCTCTTCGTCTTCGAGAACCTCGGCGACACCTGCTGGGAGCGATTGCATCTCATTCAGCTGTTCTATGTCATAACCACCCCTATTCGCTCGCTCGTTACAACCACCAAGCAGATCGTATCCAAGCGACGAGCTTCGCCCAGTAGCGATTCAAAATACCTGGTCACTGTTCTCTCCGCCCACACGGTACAACTAGCTCGCTGAATTGTCACTAACAGAAAGTGCGCCTAACTTCCCCCTCCAGCAATATTTCGCAAACACGCTGCTAGAAAATGGACGGTAATCGCGCGAAGCCACCCCATTAACCGTCGCGCGTTCACGTTGGGGAGGCGCGGAGTAAAATGAGCCTAGTTGTACATCGTCCCCGAAAATCAGCCAATAACTCCTCAAATAAGCCACGAGGCTCCATTGTTCCCGCGGTTTGCTTTTGTCACGCGGACGCGACCCGGTAGAATCGCTCACAAAGCGTCGAGCATCGATGCAGTATCTGCATGTGCCCCCCCCCCCCCCCGTGGCCCCTCGCCTCTCTCCTCCGAAAATAGAGAGGCAAAGAGGTAGATAGAAAAAGGGAAGAAAAAGAGAAGCGTGAAATAGTCGAGCACCGAGCGAAACAATAGGCTTGTTCGTTTTGCAGTTTCGTGCACTCTAAAGCGCCCGTTGAGCCTTCGTTTATGCGGAAGCCTTGGCGGTATAGGCGAGCGTTCCTTTTTATCCGGCGCGAGAAGAGAGACAAAGATCCACGGCGGAGCCCGGGGCAACACGCCCACCCCCTCTTCTGGCGCCTTACACTTTTCCTCGAGGACGAGCGCGAGGCCCACTACTCCCTCTATTGCGGCCTGATGATGATTAACCCCTTTGTGGCGGTACACAAAACGCGAGGACAAAGTGTCTCGGCGGGCGTGAAGCGTTCTCGCGGGGCGAGATTCCCAGCGTTTTCGGCTTCGGCGGCAGCCACTCGCGATCGCGGTTAAAGCTGGCGTGTTTTGTGGAGCAGCCTGCTGGGGATGGATGGAAATCGTCGGGGGTGTAATAATTGGGCGTCTTTATTGTGTTGCTTGATAAAGGGCAACGTGGGAGGGCGAGGGGAGCGTGTGGCAGTGACGGAAAGGGGATTTAAATTTTTGTGGCGCAAGAGGATGATCCGCAGGGGAACTTTGGTAACCCCGAAATTCCAATTCTGGTAAAAGTTTGCAGGTTTGTGGGGGATCTTGACGGCAGTGTCAGACGGTTCTTCTTTTCTGCTACTTTTCAGTTTTTCGGGGTGAAAACACTCCCTTATATGCTTGGCTAGTTTACTGCATATCTCGAAAACTATGGGAGCTATGAAGAAATTATTGGAATGAGATTCTAATTAGACTGCAGGACGTTGATGATGATAGGATTCGAAGCTGTCCACTCGAGGAATCGACTTGGGATCCGAGATCAAAGATCGTTCGATTTCGATGAAAGTTTTTCAATTCGTTTGGTCGCACGAAAAAAAAAAAAGGAGGATAAAAGGGCCCCTTCTCTCGAAGAGTAATTGCAGCACGAATTGCCGCGTTCCGACGAAAGACACCGCTCCCCATCGGGAACTTTCGTCTCAGGAAGTAAGCAAGCGGAATCGGTGCCACGTTTAATCACTGGGATTTCATTAGTTGCGCGAAGGAGCCTCGTGATTCGATTTGATTCGAGGAGACGAACGGGCGCCGTGGCCGCGGTGAATCGATACGCCTGCGACTCCTGCGAGATCGAGTGACCTACACGTGTGTTGCCGGGAGGGTTGGATAGAGTGGCTCGATTTTTATTAACGACCACTGTTTATCTAGAAACAATATCCACTTACACGTAAATACTGTGTCAATAGTTGCAGCCATTTCACTTTGTAGATCCTACGAATCTATGTTGAGGACTGATTTTCTGTACTTCTTAATCACACGCAGAGGTTAAATGGTAATTTTAGAGTTATAGAAAGCCAGAGAGTGTAATATTGAAGGGAATATTGAAATAAAAATCGAAGCAACTTCCTAGGTTCAAGCTGAGATGTTTAAAGTATTATCATGTCTGATGCCTTCAAGTTTGCAATATGATTTAATTCTGCTATGGTACATTTAGCGAAAAAAAATGTCTCGTAGATTTTTTTTCTTGTGAATTTTGGTATAATATTATTGATTCTCTGTAAAAGAAGATCTCCATATTAAAGTACTTTGATTCTAAATGGCATTCCAACTCGAATTAAAATACTTTCCCGAAGTTTAGATTAGGTATGTTCTTCGCCAGAGGAAAAATGAAAAATTCTTTATTCTTAAATCTTAAATCTTTTCATAAACAATTACATTATTCCTCTAACCACGATCAGAAATTCGATGTAATTTTAATAAAAATAGCAACCTCGTTCATTGCACGCTTTCGACGCAACAATCGAGGCTCTCTATGAATTGAACAATTACCAGTCACTCTTTCCAACGAACGCATTGGAAACATCTCGACAGTAGGGGAAACGCGTTTCCTGGGCATCGTGCTACCGTTCTGATCGGTGTACAACCAGCTTTATAACAGAGCTCTATAACAAACTACCGGAGGTATCGATTGATCATCCATTAACCTTTGCCATCCCCCTCGATGTATCGGACTCGCTTCTTTGCTTCTGATATTTTCCTGCGTTGACAGATTGGGCTGACTTAAAGCAACATTTGCATAATAACGATGCCTTGGTATCGAGAAATATGCAAAAGTTAAAGGTAGGATCACTTTTCAAAATTCAGTAACTCCTTCAGTAGCTGACCATCCTTGTAAATGACCTTACATTTATCAAATATAAAACACTACGAGGATTTAACAAGGGAAGAGTTCAGTCATAAAGAGTTAATAACCTACAATTTTTATTATCTAAACCGTACACCTGTTCTTAACAAAATCGTTAAGAACTTTTGAAAATAAACGCACGCCAATACTATTTATAATTCACCTTACACTTGAGTGTTTTAAAGTTTTTTAAATCACTTTTAAAAACTTGATTTTTCACATTTTTCTGAAAATTGGTCAAATACTGGTATCTTTACTTTACAGAGTGGTTCGGAGAAATTTCGAAAGTAGTTCTGCAAACTCTACCAAGTTCATTTAGATTAAAGTTTCTGGAATTTTCATTATTTAAAAGAACCGTTTGTAGAACAAAGTTAATTCAATGAAACGAGGACTTTCAAGTTTTCTTTTAATCCCATATATCCCTTTAGAAGATTTCATTAGCCTGCGAAGTAGCCCCGTGTGTGTCGACTTTAAATTACTTTAATAGCGAAATAATCTACGTAATTGCACCGGTGCTGATCGTTATATGAGGAAGGAGGAGCCAGGGAGAGAGAGCTTGGTCGAATTATGTCTCGAAACACTCGTACGATCGCGCCAATTCGAAGCAACTAAAGCGCTAGGCAACAAAAGCCCAGCGACAATGGAGGCCTCTCGTTAAGCGTCGTTTAAGTGGCTCGTAATACGAGTGTTGGCGTATTCCCCCGAACAGAAAAAGAAAAACAACGTTCTCCACTTGAATTCGACGTGGAATCGCCGCTATTGGCTTAACAAAGAGGCTTACGAATCCATCTTCAGCCGTTCGAGCCCCTCGACGCTCACTGAACATCCTATTCAAGCTTGGCTACTGTCTACCATTTCATCTCGAACCACGAGACATGGGTTTCTAAAAGTTATTCAGCACGTCCAAGTGCTTGTCTGTGGAATAATCTGAGTTTATTGGACGAGGGCTTCGTTGAAGCCCCTGAGGCTAAATATTTGCGAAAATATAGATTTCTTCTGCGAGCAAGAGCTTGTCGAAGGTGTCAAATAATTTTCTCCTCCGTCTTCAGCATTCAAATAATATTCAGAGCGATCCGGAATAGACCAACAAGGTTCATTAAGAATTCGCAAGGTCTGCAATTTTGAAGATCGAACGCCCATTGCCCGAGGGCAAGGCACGTGGAACAAGAAGCGGTATGCCCCTTTGTATACATTAGCTTTGTGTCTGTCACCGCCACCGTCACTCCGCCTCCGCGTGCATCTTGGACGCGTTCGAAAACGCGCGCGTCTCGAAGCACGCGCGTATAAAAAAAGAAAGGAAGGAGCGTTGTTGAAACGCGAGGGACAGGGGTCGGAGGGGCGTGTGCAGGGGTAGGCTGTGGAAGGCAGACTCGAGAGTCGAGGGCTTTTATACGCGGCTCAAAAAGACCATCCCGCCTATCCGCGCGCACGGCCGAGCACACCGCGAGCAATTTAAAGGCGACAGCCGCGAAAGACACTCTTAGCGGCGTTTCATGCCGGCAATTTCCATTGTCGACGCGTCGACAGTCAACAGCTTAACGCGTTCGACGATAAATGTGTTTTATTTCGCGTAACGTCGTCAATTCTGGCCGACAGTCTACCTTGCACTAGGGACAGTGTCCTGGGCATGCCTGAATACTAAGGATTTTTTAAAAAAATCTCAATAAAATTTGTGCGCGTTTTGAAGCTCTCGTCATGTTCGACAATTTTTATTGCAAACAATTTTTAAAATAACGCACCGGGAGCTAGCTACAGAGACTCGAAGCTCCGGCACATTGGTTCGGCGGCGCGTCTGAGTATAGGCAGACCTATTCCACTTGATACTTCCACGCTCGGATTTTCCAATACCTTGCTTGATTGTCTCGATACGAAGCTTTGCATCAGAGAATACTCTCTGTGTTTTATCCATTCTTTAGCGAGGAATCGCACACTTTTTCGATAATTATCGAAGCGTCGAAAATGTGCAAATTATATTGGGCTAACTGAGGTTTGAAAGCGTTTGAGCGAATTGGAGAGTACTTGTAGAAAACAGAAAGGGTCAAAATAAAAAAAAATTTGGAAAATGTTCTACGTAATATCTGATACAGTTTGATTTTTGGTACTTACAGTGTCTTCTACAAGGACTCTTCCATTGTTTAAAAGTGATGCAGCTCGATCATGAGAACGACTCGTGTTGATTGATTCACTAATGGTATCCAGTACACACATGTACATGTCTCCTCCTTTTTCGAACTCTCTGTAACTTTGTCGAGCAAATATGTCCCCTGCACGAGTCACCAGCTGTTAAGAGCCTCATTTGGATGGGTCTTACAGTTTCTGTCTTTATGTACACTGGCTAAAGACACATTAAGCCCAAAGAGCGAGATACGCGCGTACGTTACTGTGCCGATTCAAGCAAAGTGCTTCAAACACCCCTCACGTGCTTTTGTCTCCACGCTCGCGAAAGAGGAGAGGATTCCCGCTTTCGTGGAGGGGTAGTTTGAGCGTGATTCGGGAGCAATTTGAACGCGAAGTCTCTTACCTTAATGAGCTTTTTCAAGTCGGTGGCAATTCGAATTAAACCGAAAGGGGATTCCTGTGCGGTGGAGATAAAGAAACTTGTCATGGGCGAAGCGATCGGACCCGCTATTGCGAGCATGTCCGGCTGTTACTTGAAGCTAAACGTTCCTGAACACTACAAAATTTTTGAATTTAATTGTGTCAATATTCGTTGGCGTCTGTCGCCAACGTGGAAACCTGGGCAAATCTTGAAATCTCGAAATCTTGAAAGCTTGAAATCCTGAAATCTTAACATTCTTCATATTTTTAAAATTCTTAAAATCTGGAAATCTTGAAATCATAAAATTGGTGGGAACGGAAATTAAAAATCGCCCTTGTGTTGCCCCTCCAATCTACTCCGTCTACACGACTCGCGAAAATGCGAGTAATCGTCGGGCGTTTCGGTGTCAGGGTCGTTAAAAATAATTTCGAAGAAAATCCCGCGTCGCGGTCAGCCGAGAGGGCAAAGCAAGCGTCGAGGAGCGATGGAGGGCCGCGGGACGATTAAGCGCCGAAAGAATCGCGGGGGAAATTGTTGCTCGAGAACAAGATCAGGGTGAATAGAAACGAAACGAGACGGGACGGGTTGCCTCCCCTCTCGGTTTTAGCGGGCATTCTCTACGGCACTCGTTAGCGGCGCAAGATGCACTTTTATTCACCCTTCAGACGCTGCGACTGGCGCCATTGTCGAACCTTCAAAGTGGTATTGTACGAGAGTTAAGGAAATTGCTCGACACGCTGACACGCCCCGTGGAGAATGAAAACGGCCGTGTAATCACGTTCCTGCACGTGTATCACTCGTGCTCAGACTTCTCCCCCGTTCCGTGTACATTCCGGGGAATATTTGCGCCCACATAGAGAAGTCTTCCAGCTCCTTCTTTTCTTTCCTCTGTTTTAATGAAGGTAAATAGATAAATTGGAGACAAACGAACTAAAAATACAGCCCAGTTGCTGCCCAGGTTGTCTTAAAACAAATTCCAATTCCTCGTGGACTGCGTGGCAGTATCACTAATTTCTAGAAATTCCGAACCAACCATCCAGCTTTTCATTTGAACGGCATAAAGTAGAAAGGATCATGCAGTATTCTCGAAGAGTGGAGGTGCAGAATTTTTCTTCTCTCCATTGAATTCCGCGCGAAGAATGACGATGAAATGTTCCCTTGCCATTCCTAGTATCTTCTCGCGTGGAAACCGTCTTCGATGGATTTCAATGAAATCTTGAATGAAAAGTATTTTCAAACTCCAATTCCCCGCTGTACTCCATCGCGTATTGAACTGATCTTCATGTTAGGTGACATAGACAGGTTTTAAATCATAGAATAACTACATACGTATAGGGGTAGCTCTTCGGTTCCGCCGATTCGACTGTCCATTTTAATTTCCATCGATTTGTCCGCTATAAAAGGATCGCGCGGGTTAATTAGATCATCATTACACATACACGGGCCCGCAGAGAGGGTGACGGAGGCGTCGGAGGAACTTATTGCCCACTGAACCATAATTTGCAGCATACTGTCTCTAACAGGCGAGGCTTCGCTGCACAAACAGTGATATGGCGCAACTCACGGTACTCCGTAAAGTGTTCTCGGTTTCAAAGAATCAGCAGCGCGTGAATTTCGATTGGAAGTTGACGGAGGAAGTGCTGACAACTGGGGGAGAGAGCGCGCAACGATAGCGCTCGGCGTGGCTTCTTATTTAATGATAATATGCGGGGGGTGTTTCGAGTAATTCCATCGACTGGGGTATTTTATTTCAGCAATCATTAATGGAATCATTAATGTCAGGGGAAATTAGGAATTAATTGACGGATATTAATCACGTCTGGGTATTAATATCCTCAAGGAGTCTCGCGTTGGGTAAAAGAACTTTGTCGCGAACTTTTCCCTTAATTAATTTCTATTTAGAAACGCGGACGTTGGGTATCCAGCTCTTTAGGAACCTAAGGTGCCATTTTCTGGTGGATGTATTTTTGGAATATGTTTTAGGGAGAAGTATTCTTGGAGCAGTTATTTATAAGGAAATCGGTGCGGGTGTTTAAATGCATGGGAGTGAAGCAGCTCAGTGGAGATTCCACTGGAATTATTTATCGCAATTTTATCAGTACATCGTGAGGAAGGTCTGGGCGCCGAGTCGATTCACTTGACTTCTCGCAGGATGTTAAAGATCGACGTGGTTCATATCGTTGAATAACTCGTTTCATTAGCTTTCAAACGAGCGTGAAGCGAGCTCCATAAGCAACGCGTGGGGAAAGTCTGCGCGGTAGATTTCTTAAGCTGTTGAAATTTTACGTGAGACTTTCCTATCATGAGACAAAAATCTCAGCAGCAACGGAATAATTGCGAGAGATGAGATTTTTGAACATATATCATGAAACTTGTCTCAGAAGAGTCTAAGTAATTTCACGAAACTAATGATAAAATAATGAAATAATTGTCTCGTAAAATTAAAGTCTCGATATTTTTGTCTCATCGTGAATTTGCACCTTACAACACCCTAATTGCAAGCATCTTCTAAAATCGAACGAACCTTCGTGTATTTAATATATAAAATTACAATAAGCAATTTTACAGAAACCCTAGTGAATGAGGCTAAAAATGAAACCTATCGGTTGCCGTTCACACGCTTCTTAGGTAGAAAGAATGACGATCGAAATCGTGTCGGTATCTCTCGATATGTAGTACGTTGCTGGTGCGTTCACAAAAAAGAAGAGAACGTAGCCAATAGGTTCGGCCCGCCGTGTATCAATTTAAGGACGAGATACGTTTCACGTCGCGTTGCGATAGCATCGTGCACAATATTTTGACGCCAGCGGTGTGTATTTAATCGGCGAAGTTATTTCACTGAATTCCACGGAACTATCGCGATAACTCAATCGTCCGGATACCACGGCAATCTGCAGAGCCCGCCATTTCGAGCGGGGACCGTTCGCAACGATATTCGCGTCCTGATAAATACTTGGTATCTTACTGTTCATCGATCCGACCCGTGCTCGCGAAAAATTAGCTCCAGCGATTAAACGCATCGAATATCGTGCATCACAGAATTGAGGGGTTTCAGTGTAAATGGGGTAAACGCCATATCTATATAGATTTCTTGTTTCTTGCGCTGTGAAGTAAGTAGCTCCTGCAATCCATCACAGGGGAATATTAAAATTCCTTGATATTGAAAGCAAACACATGTCTAGTGAAAAGAGGCCCACGCTAGTCTGTGTATTTATCCTGAATTTCTGTCTTGAATATATTGAAATTTTTTTTGTAGATATTTGTGCTCTGATTATTAGTGTTATTTTTTGGATTTCTCTGTTATTTAATAAATATAGGATGTAGCAAAGTAGTATTCCGAATAGGTTCGAATTATGAAAATAACAGGGGCTGATGAATCGGGGGTTTCTTCAAAGTAATATGTAATAGAAGGTGTCAAAGAACATGAATTTTGTAGCCAGGATTTAATACCGTAGGAGGGGAACCTTGGCAGATTTTTTTAACACTTTGCTGTATAATATAAAAATTAACATTTTCACATTTGCTTTAAGTACCCTATCATAACATCGCATTTTTTGAGATTGTACCAGACGTCTGCAAATGCATAAAATTTTTATCTTTTTCCTTCTTTAATACAGGTTAATTAACTGTGAATGTTAACCCGTAACCGGGGTAAACCACTTAAATTTGTGTGTTTTTATGTTCAATGCACTCTCTTTTATATTTTTTTATATCTCTTTAACAGCCAATGTTCCCTCAGTTTACGGCAGTAGTGGTCATTTACTACCCACTTCAATTACCCCTTAAAATAATTACAATTTACCACCAAGTTCCCTCAGAAGATTATTTCCCCTGAAACTTGCTTCCCTGGAAACTTATAGTATCGCGAGCGTATGCCTGTTTTCCACTAGGCCCCTCGATCCAACTCAAATCTTCCGATATTGCCGCCCCAAAGCTTCCACTTCGAATTATAAACCTAGAATCGTTTCAAGATTCTTAAAAAAAAAACACCCCCGAGTTAAACTTCTTCGAATCCAAATCCTCCAAGATACAACCCTTTCAATCATCCCCCGAACTCCCTCCCCCATAATCCCGCCCTCAACTTTCCTCATCGCAGTCCCTCGATTTCCAGCCCCCCAAACACCTACTCCACCCAACGGAATCTCCTCGGAGTGGCATCCTCGCCGAGGATCCCCCTAGAGCTGCTTTCCTCGGTCGGAATCTTTAATTCCCCGAGTACACCGCAACGGCAGCCGCGGGATCCACCCTCGGAGGTCCAGGGAGCCTCTGCAAAGTCCCCTGTAAATTAGTTCCACGGTACTCAGCGTCCGCCTCGCTAAGAACCCGCCATCCGGGAGAACCGCGGTGCACCCACGCCCGCCTCGGAGCAGCGTCCAGTAGTCTGACTCGACGCTTTGTCCGGCGCCCTCCATTCTCGGCGCGATCGTCAACCCCCCCCCTCCCCCTCCATCCCCCTGCTCCCATACCCTCCGGAGGCCTCTTAATCGTCGCGCCATCGTTCTCCGCGCTCCCGATTGTGCTCGCAGGCCGCCGTGGGGCGCGCGGCGCATATTTATATTTCAGAATTCTCATTGTGAATCGGTTTCTGGGCCACGGTGAGATACCGAAACCCGCGCCTATTGAAAACGCCGCGCGGTCGGACGGCCGTGAGTAGCGCTGTCGTTCGATAAACGGCGTCTTTCGGTTCAAAGATAAGAATCTCGGATTCGAGGTCAGCCAAGCAGTCCTCGAGGCCTCCTTTGGCCATCGGCAAATTTCGAAAGGGCGCTCGACCTCGTACGGGGTGGCAACCGGGCCGTGGAACGGTGGCGTGCTACCAGGGGGAGGGGGGTGGACGAGGAGGAGGGGGTTTAACATGTCTGCGTTTCACACGAACGTCCTCGAGGCGGGGGGGGGGGGCGGCGGGGGCAGAGACAGTCGGGGGATGGAGATGAATTGGAGGGACATCGTGGGGGGCTGGTATTGTAAGTTGATTTTTCCCTTTTCTCTCATTCTATTTTTTCTAATACGACAAGCATCTAGTTTCTTCTCGTACGATCGAGTGAAAGGAAAGGCAGGGGGTGCTCGATACGTCGTGGAAGGTCAAGCGTCCTCCGTGCCAGACAATGAAGCACTTGTGCCCCTCCTGGACGGTGTACAATGCGCGGTCCGGTTTCACTGTGCACGCTCAATTATTTCTGGAGTCGTGTTACTCGTCTCGGAATTTTTCGGGGTACGTGAGGGGCTGCCTGTGTCCTCCTTCGAGGGGCGGCACTTCTGCGGGAGCTTTCGACTCACCCTACGAATTCCTGGGTTAGCTCCTGCTTCTTTGGTTTCCATAGAGAATTAAATATTACTTCGCGAGAAGCATGAATGTAGAAGGCCGCGATCGGTGTTTCAGAAATTCTCGCGTTGTCAACCGCGGGACACTTTATTTCCGTGGGGTTTCTGGAGAATATCAAACGAACTCCCATCCCATGAATAAATGGGAATACATCGAGCAGGAATAACACTGGCTCTCGATATCCGCGTCGATTCTTAGCCGAGCTGCCAAACAATCTCGTTCCTCGGCCGTGCAAAAATCCACCACCGCAGAAACCACCCTCGAAGTGGCTCGGCCGGAAAATAAATCACCGACCGCCCCGTATCAAGCCCCAATTTCAGATACAGTCCGGACACTTGACCGTCGAACGTTATTCTCGCGGGGCGGAGGGGGTGGCTGAAAATATTTCGTGGACAAGATGCAGCCCCATTTCGGGCCCATGGTGACGCGGGGGCGGTCGATACGGAAGCACGGAGGGTGCACCCCCCTGGAACGGTACACAACAGCCCATCGAACCACGTGGACAATGTGGAGGGTGCGGTCGAAGTCGCGTTGCATCCGCGGCCTTTCCTCTCCAAGGGTTCATTCCTTGGACGGTGTGAAACAATTTTGCATTTAATCAGGAGTCCTCGTTTACGAGATCTACTTGAAAACTATCGGGACTCGATATCGCAGGATTGCATCTTTTTTTTATTTTACTAGAAGCTTTAACTAATAATTTTGAATAGATTCGCGAAACATTGGAGGGATGACTGAAAGCTGCGCGGTTAATTTCAATTCTCGAGACTACTTTCCATTCAGAAGTTTAATTCCCCATGCCTGGTTTTTTGTAAAGGGTTAAAGAGGGTTAAACGACGCTTTTTGCTGCTGAAACGCGGCGCCACGGATCGCGTAACGATAATCTCCGAGGGTTACATTAAAACGCGGGAAGGGGGAGTGAGAGATAAAATTCACGAGCCCCTGGCGCAAGAAACTTTCACAAATCATTGTTCCCGGTGATAAGCTGCCGGGGGGAAAAAGCAGGACAAAAGGGAAGCGGTCCTGGGAGTCGGTTTTCTGGGTCAAAATGCGCTTTACACGGAGGCAGACGTTTCGCAACATCCTGTTATAATTTCCAAGCCTCTGATAAGCTTTAAAACAGTGGCGCGCGATCCCGGCACCAGGAATGCAGACGCAACTTCCACCGAACAACATACAAGGCAACTCGTTTCGCACCGAAAATGTATAATTTCGGTTGCTTCAAAGCAGTTTGGTAAAAACGTGCGCCCTTCGACTAGCTTCACTCTTCCTCTCTCGCCACGATCCTCGCGAGCAGAGTCGCCCTTAGAGTTTGCCAGGCCCGTGTCAAAAGTCGATATTATTAAAAACATTTGATTAAATTTAAAAAAAAATACACCTGTATGTCTATTATCTCCAAAACAATTATTTCAAAAATCCAGCCCAGTGCGAAACGACTTTGTAACTAGAAAATTTGCGACGAACAAATGTGAAATTTATTTGTCGATAAATAAAGAAAATGTCGTCGTATAATTCTAAAAATGCAGCCGTTTTCAAAATCCTTATTTTTCAGAAAACTACATTTTTACACCGTTTCGCAACTCTGCTGCTTTCATTTCAATCTGGCATTTGCTATACAGTTTTAAAAATACGTGGGGAAGATCGATATCTCGACGATTATAATTAATTCCTTTAATTTTTACAAAAATAAGTTCCTCTTCGCGAGCACTCCGGTTCGTTTAAGGGGTTACGCCACCCTGAGGCGCTCGAAACAGCACTAAACTAGACGAGTTTTTTTTACTGATACTATGAGGTTGAAAATTATTTATTTTCTTCTTATGTGTAGAGCATGTATTAGTGCATATATTGTATAAATACTGTACAAAAATATTAAAAAATGACCGAGTTATTTGTTCTCCCGCGAAGCTCGTCCGCCGTTACACGCGTGACTAACCTAACAAATTATAACGAACATGTTCGTCTGAAATCAAAAACCCGATGATTTTCGTGTTCCTTAATAAAATACCTACGATGTAGCATAGGGATTTGAGAAAAAAAAATTTATTGTACAAATGAGAGCAAAGTGAAAAAAATTATACGTTTTTCACGTGAAAAACGATTTTAAACCATTAATTATATACGATTGAGGTATCGGATGAAAAAACTGCTATGCTACATCGTAGATAATACCATTAAGAATATGCGTACCAAGTTTGAAATCAATCGGACAAATAGTTTTGGAGATAATTGATAGGTCATCGTTGAAAATGTAGTTTCGAGAAAAACGCAAAAGAAGTAAAGTAGAATGGTCGCTACCTGCTGCGGAATATCGACATGCGCGCCTCGTTTAAAGTCTATAACTCGGCTATTTTGGGGAATCTGTGCGTCTACCATGGCTTAAATTATTCTTAAAACTTCACGTAATAAGAAAATGCAAGAAACAAAAAATCGATTTTTTAAAACATTCAGGGTGGCGTAACCCCTTAATCCCCCAGACGTTCCCTGGTCACCACTGCGGTGATTCTTCGGCACAATGCAAATCTGCACGGCGACTAATGAATTATTTAAGGGTCCAAGATGCATCTTGTAGCCACACGCAGGCATTCCCCATCGAAAACCAGCGAACTCGCGCTCACGTTCGCCGTCCCTGCCCTATAGCGAAGTCCTCCTCGAGGGTTGCTTTCATGTGGACCTTGAAACCCCAGGAATTTTCGTCGGACCGAAGGGTTTCGTATTCTATCGATTTACCGGGAAGCTTTGAAAGCTACTTCTCGTCCCTTCCTTATTTTCTAATTTAGGGGAGGCTGCATGTAAGTGGTCGCTTACATATTCCTCCTCCGTGCTTTCACCTGGCTCCACCAGGTAATTCGTTGAGTGTTTGGAGTTGGGCTTCGCAGACGCTTGGAGATTGGTGGGGACCATTTGGCCCTCGTCGCTTTCGAAGAGAGTTGCTTTAGGCTTTCTTTGAGCTCCCGCGCTGTGAAACGGTCACAATAAGCATTGTGTGCTGTGAAGAGATCGATAACTACGGGGGGTGGAGGGGGTCGGAAGAAGCGTCCCCTGGAAATTGTGGCTTCCGTGAAATCGAGTTTCGCGAGTTCCGTGATCCATTTCTTCGGGGGCCTCCGGAACAGGTTTTATTCAAACTTACCGCGGCCGATTGTGAATAACGTTAAAATACACATTTTCTAACAAGTGCTGGCTTTCAAAAAACGCTTCGCGCGGTTGATATTTATTAGAATGCACCGAAGTTTCTTATATCGATTCAATAGAACACTGTTGTTTGGTTTCTTTATAAGCATTAAGAGTTAAATTTATCAGCTTCTTTAAAACTCTACAGCGAGCTCACAGAAGCCTACCCCATGTCCCTCGAACGAATCGAAAGTTGCGAGATCTTAGCCCAAGGGATCTCATTACACCGAGCCGCGAACTTCGGTGCGCCGCAGGATTTTATTACGACTCGGCAAAAAAAAAAAAAAAAGCAGGCGAGAAAGTTACGTCCCCTGTTCTGCTACGGTAAAGCTTCGGCTAAACAAGCCGCGCGGGATCAAGCAGCCACGCACGTGACGCGATGCGCGCCTAAAAAGCGATGGGGGAGAACGGCAAATCCGTTTTCCATTTACAGTATAAACTTTCCGTTTGCGTCCCGCCGCGCTCGGGAACGCTTTGTCGCGACGGACCCTCCGCCGAATGGAAGATAAACCCTCCCGAATTACGTAACGAGCTCTGCTGCAATCAGCCGTTCTGCGTGCACGCTTCTGCTAGCCCCGGAAGATGAGAGGCTCCGGGCTCGTTTGCGCTCGCGCTATGCCGCACAGCTTCTAGCACGCTTACGTCGAACGCCAACGAAATTAATGCTGACCTTTTCTTTCCCTTCTGTACAGTTGCCATGGAATTGAGAACCGACATGCCGCGAAACACGAAAAGCGCCCGTCACAGAAGCTCGAAACCTCCTGGCCATTTTCCTTGTAAGTCCGCTAGAAATTACTTTTTCAAATCTACTCGCTCCAGCGCTTCGCCGCGATTATGCAACCCGGCCCGCCGTTTAAGCGGAACGAATCGTCGCGGGTCCCTCCGCGAGGTGACTGGCGACCCACGGGAATGATTCATTCGAGGATTCCTTGTGTCGAGTTGCGCCGTCGTAATTACGTAATTCGGTTCGTTCGAAAGGGGGTGTTGTAAAATTCTTCTCCGAGTAATATTTCGTTATGCGGAGGGTGAATAATATTTGCAATCTTCAAATAGAAATCCTTCGTGGGTCGCCGGTAGCTTCCAGGAAAAATGTACTACCCCAGTCACGCGTTAATTACCATTTCTTGATCAAATCGGTTTCAATCCTTAGCACCGCGGCGGTTCGGTTTTCGAGCGGTTGAGGGTTGATAAATATTCTTACCATCGCCTACCAATTTCCACCCAGTATTTTAGGCGAATAGCTCGATTTTAAAGCACTGGGGGTTGAAGGGACAAATAGCCCTCACCCCCGAAAGAACCAGAAACCCCCGTGGGTCGCGTGTGAACTACCCTCATTTATTGAACCAGTTTAACCACTACAGCGCCTCGAGTTTTTAAACCATCCATGACATTGAAAAACCGAAGCCTCCACTAATTTTCGTAGAAATTGGGCAACGAAATTTCGAGGGACACGCTTCACCGACCTTTCAATGGGATTCCCTTCGCGTGCATTCGGCGTGGACGCCATTTTTACGGTCAATATTTCCCCGCGACTAGATGTCACCCCTTACTCGGCCACCCTCACCCCATCCGACTTGCGCCGCCCACCGCGCGATAGCGCCACTGGCATGTTTCCAATTTCCACGAGGACGGAGTGCCCGTTCTTTGTCCACCGTACCGTTCTATCGCTGGTTTCTTGCTCCCGTTCCGCCTCGCTAAATTTATTCGCCGCTTCCTCCGCCCGACCTTTTTCCGCTGGCACAGAAACGTCCCCCGTATGACGCCGCGGGATTCCCTGCAGATTGATGGAAAGTAAAAGTGTCGCGGCGGCTGGGCTGTTACCATGAGAAACGCGGATCGGTAAGGGGGTGGTTACGTAACTGGCACGAGGAATCCCAGGAACGTTGTCAATGGACAGCAGAATTCTGAAATTCTGCAGGTTTTCGCGATCGATATCCCTTCAATCCCGAAGCACCGCTCGCAAGGAATTTTTTCGCGGAATTTCTGTCTGAGGGCAGCCAGGCTGATTTAATTAAATTTTCGGGGTTCGAGTGCTTGTCTTTTGTAGAGTGATTTTGTTTTCGATGCAGACCATGTATTACCTACAAGTTGGGAAAATTCGTTTCGTGGCTTTTTTACAAGGTTACGTAATTTTTAGTGAGTATAGTGCCCGCGGGAACGTTATATCGATAACGATATTACAGATAATTCTTTTACGATGTTTTTCCGCTAGGTAGCATGACTGCTTCTGGTGTATTTATCGCCGAAGGTTTGATTTTAACGAGGTGGAGTTTTTACGCAGCCTTTTTTACGAGCAATATGATCCTTTTCGAATTCAGAGGCGATAGGAAGTGGAATGTAGGGCAGTGCTTTCAATTAAATTCAATTTCTTGATCTGTTATTTATTGTCTTAGATAAGTCAGTGTTGTGAAGTAAAATTCTCCTTTGACTCAGATTTGATTTTGAATGTTTCAACGTGGAATTAAGATTGTACGTAGTAGAATACTGAATTAATCAGTATCATTTGTAGTTTCATCCATAAGCTTCTCTTTGATGGATCACGCACGAAGCAAACATTTGATTTCCTTTCATAAATCTGTAATGTATCATCGTTGAATGGATGGATACTTATATCACAATGTTTCATCGTTGTGTCATCAGGATGACACTCTGTGTATTGCATCCAATTCGCATGGATGCATAGACGTTGTGCAAAGAAACGGAAGTCGCTTAGGAAATTGATAACGTAACAGAATGGGGTGGTAGGTAGCAAGGGTTGTTGATCGAGGCTTTCTTTAACTCTACTTCTCTTTCGCAAATTATAATCTCTCGAATTCCACTGCAATCCCAGAATTGAAATTTTCTAATTCGTACGTTCGAAATAGTTTTATTTCTCCAATTCTGCAAAATTGATCTGCTCGAATTCACACATCTTGCATTGGAATCGTTCCCACTCCTCGATTAAAAATCCTCCAAATTCTTCAAAACTGAAATCTTCCACAAATCACCACTTCAAACTCAAATGATTCAAATGGCACTCTTCTCATCGCCGATTGCTATTGCATGCCCAGAATTGAAATTTTCTAATTCCAACCTTCGAAATATTTTTATTTCCCCAAATCTCCAAACTCGATCTGCTCGAATTTCCACCTTTTGCATTAGAATCCTTCCCGTTCCCACTCCTCGATTAAAAATCCCCGAAATTCCTATTTTTCATCCAAATTCTCAGAAACTGAAATCTTCCACGAATTACCACTTCAAACTCAAGTGTTCCAAATGGCACTCTTCCCACAGTCGTCCCGTCAAAATCAATTCTCCGACGCTCCAAAATCCGTGAGTTTTAAAATCCCAGTGGCTTTAACCCAAGATTCACCAACAACCCACAACGATTAATAAATCATCCCACATTCGCGGCACACATCGTCCCACGGACGTTTCAACGCGATTCCTAGTCGAGGCTCAGCGCAGGGGATAAATTTTGATAGTCGAATAATCGTGGGCGCGCTTGACCTTAACGCTGATTGGTCGATAGCTTAAAATAGCCGGGCTCGCATCTGATAACGCGGTTTATTTATAAATCTGACTCAACATTTTCGTGGCGGTGCACGGGCGGCGTCTATCCGCAGATTTCTTCCCCGAGAAACCGTGTAATCGAGGTACCAGCGACACGCAGAATATTCCTGTCCATTTATCGATTCCCATGCAGACGTAGAAGGGGGACGTAGGCTTGCACGATCTCCTGAAAATCTACGAAAGCATTCTACACTTTTCTACGAAAACTGCTGCGCGATGAATGGCAGCCAGGCGGACCTGTAATTAGAGCAGAATGTAGGGTTGGTTCTTGTTGCCGTTGCGCCTCCATTGTTGCTTAAGTCCACGGAGCGGAGAGGCACTCGAGAGTTAGACAAAGAAATTTCTGTCTACGCGGGCAGCTGGCGCGGCCAGTATTTTCCCGCAAATATTTATTTACTTGACGGTCATTCTCTGCTTCATCTTCGATGTCTCATTTAGGATCATGGATTCCGAGTATTAATTATTTAGGAATATTCAGCGCCGCGAATAAACCAGGTGTCCCGTGTAGGGAAACACAGTATAAAATTTTGACGTAACTCGCTGAGTTTCCTAGAAAATTGACTTTGAATATCGGCCAGGTACGCCTGCACCGAAGCAGAGTTTCGGGCGCCCGAGGGACGCGCCGCGGCAAGGGGTCCGCTCCCCCCTCCCTGTGGCTTCTCGCGTGCAGTGTCGAGAAGCGTTCCCCTTCCCCCAGCGCGCCCCTCGGGCGCCAGCAACCGTAGATACTTCGGTGCAGCCGCACTCGGCTAAAGTTCAAAGTCAATTTTGTCGAAAATGAAACGCGATCTCTATATTCTACATAAAACCCGTGTACCATTCTACTTTTCTTTGATAAATAACAGGAGCTATATACACAACAGAATGGAGCCCAATGATCTCGGACAATAGTGTCTAAATTTTTCTTAGACCTACCCATCCACCCAATGTCCACCAGTTCCCCGCGCCACCTATCCGGAAAAAGCCCCCAAAAAGTCCCCTTGGCAACATCCCGGACCAAGGACCTCGACCTTCCGCCACCGTCCAGCCGCGTCTCTCCCCGCTGCGCTGCCCTACGTCGGTTGAAAAGGGAGCAGCAGTCGCGGGAAGAAAGGGTACGAGAGGGAAAACGAAGGGTCGAACGGGGCTGGAGTGTGCGCAGTCGCGGGGCCGCTCGATGTGGCGAGCAGTCATCCGCGTAGAGCGACGGGTTTTCGCCGCGTGTACGCGGCATATATCGGCGACGGTGGTCCAGGCCTGCAGGATCGCGTGATCTGTGACGGGACGATGGTCGTCCAGTGACGAATTAAAAATCCAGCGAGCGGGGTTGATCCGCCGGAAGCTCGGGGTGTAACTGCGTGGAGACGTGGCGGCGAGGGTTTCCATGGCCGCTGGGTGTGGATCGAACCCTCTAAGGACGTGGGGAACTGGCGCGAGGGTAGGACGTGCCCCTGGTTAACCGTCCGCCGTCTGCCGCCTGGCGGAAGATGAGATGCACGGGGGGGATACGCGGCAGAGAACGCTGGTAGAGGCGATACCTGGCCCCTGGCGGGCTGCCTCGCGGCGCTGCACGCCGGAACCGCTTCGGCCAGGCGCGCCTGTCGCGGCGCAACACGGGTGATCGTCGGTCGGGGCCGGCTGTTGGCTTCCTGGTGCACCGTGCGGCCACCTCGAGCATCCCGTTACAACGATCGATCCCTCGCGGAATATGACCTTCGAGTCACGTGCGACGCGAACCGACACGCAACTCGCCGAGATACGTCGAGTGGCAGGGAGCCGCGTAGACGGGCCCCGGGCATCGATCACCGGGGATCCCGCGCCTCTGACGGCCTCCGCGACGCTCGGGACGCGGGCTCCGCTTCCGGTTTCCGGCCTGAACGCGACACCGCCGCCCGGAGACAGGGCGGGGGCGGAGAGGGAGGCGGGATCGATAGCGGCCACGGGAAAGTTGAGTTTTTGGCGCTGATCGGGGATTCGAGGTTCATCGGTGACGTCAGTGGTCTGATCTTGTTGATATCCCCCAGCGGTAGATCGATGGGTGGCGCAGGGGGGGGGGGTGGCAGCGGACAGTCGAGGGCTGGCCTCGGGGAGGCGATGGTGGACTGTAGGGTTTCAGTACTTTTGGCAATGAGACCAGTGGGGACCGGTCGGCGCGAGAGCTTCTGGGGGCGGAGGGCGCACTGTGAACACGCCTCGAGTAAACGGGGGGCTCGATAGGAGCCGAGGATGCCAGTGTTGAGCCTACGTTGGATACGACGGCCGAACGGATTCCTCGTTTCCACGGGGAAGCAACGGCGACAGCTGACCCACTGGAGGACTGATACCCGAGGATCATGTCGGTGCTCCAGTTTCGTCGATTCCCGCGTTATCGATCGATGGTAATCACGAGGGGGATTCCACACTTGGGTCTGGTCTCTTGAGAAGCCTACAGCGAGCGTTGACCACGTCTCTACAGTGCTCCAAGCTGTTCTTCGTTCGGGACTATCCGCTTTCTACGATGACATTCACTCTCCGTCGACGGTGACAGTGTTCTCGCCAAAGCCGATCCTAACGCCCACGGATCGATGACTCCGTTGAGGAAGACTCTACTCTTCAGGCTGACCCCGATGAGTTAATTGTGAGCTGTGATTACTCGTCGTAGGAAAAGAGCTTCGGCGTTTCTCCGCCGACGCCTGTGATCGAAATCTATTGATCCACGTGTTTCTAAAGCAACGCTGATCGCGGGGGAAGGCCTCCTCCGATCGAATGCGCGTGAACGATACCAGTGTTCCGATCAATTGACTCTCTACACTCAGGACTGCTCCTCCACTGTCTGCTCAATTATCCGTCTTCGAGGAGGCTACCAGTCAATACGTCCCGTTTTTACCCAAAGAAAGTGTGATCGACTTTGCCGCCCAGACAATTCGTCCCCGGATATAATCAAGCTTGATAGATCAGGACAATAAAGCGCTTGGTGATACACGCAGAGCTTCACTTCGTTCAGTTTTCCAGGAACGGGGAATTTTTTATTTAGCATAGTCCAGCCGCAGGCATACTAAGGGGATCGATCGTCGTCCAAGAAAGATCCGAGCCCGGGCAATCATCGACGCCTTAGAACATAAGTATCCGCGAGCGTAGAGATCGGTGGTGGCGGATTCTAGCCAGCGTAGCTCCGCCGAGAACGCGAGAGAGGCTCGCCCCCGTTGCGCATGCCCAGTGCCTTGACTACCAAGAAGACGCCTACGGCACCTTGGCCGACGCCGCGGGCCACCTACAGGGGTGGCTGCGTGTAGGAGGGCGGCCGAACATATCAAAGTTTCGCCGTGCGCCAGCGGTGAAGTATCCCCGATAAAAAGCCACCCCTGTCACTCGCGGCTGGACGCTGTCACGGCTGGATCAACGCGCGCGGAGGGGGCCGGGGGAGGACTTGGAGCAGTGAAGCGGCCTGAGAGGAGCCGTGAGATAAAAGGATCCTATGAACCTGGCGTCGAGCCCCGCAGGGTCGTTAATCATTGGCTGTGCTGTCACTCCGTCAGAGCTTAACTAGCGGTTAGTAGTCGAAGGGGGTCCTTCGCGGAGGACCAGGGAAATATTTTTGCTACGTCCCTTCTAGTACACGAGGCGGACACGTGGGGCCACGTGCCACGGAGAGACTCGTCCATCGCATTCTATCAAAGATAAGAGGCTCTAGATACAGATTCCTCAAAGCTAGCTGAACCTGGATCATTGTCCCCCCTCCGAAAATCGATCATCAGGCCGGGACACGCGCGAGGGGAAGCCCCTCGACAATGTCGTTTCGCAATATCCTGCGGAAGTGCATCGACAAGACGCGCCAGATTATCGGCCACGCTCTGAAGAGATGAACACCCGTGACAACGTGCGCGCAACCACGTGGACGATGACTCGCAGCTGATCGCTGGGTCAAGGATAACTTGCTACTCGCTGAAACGAGGATCGCCGAGATTCCCTTCAAGCATGACGAAGTACGGACTGGCCAGGCTGGCCCTGTGGAGGCCCAGGAGATCGGTCACTTCCCAGCCGGCCAACCACCAAGAGAACAACCCTCTGATGTACGCCGATAGCAGCTTGTTGTATGTTGTTTGAGAGGGGGCACACTTGTGTCGCTGCTTCCAGGGCCCCGGAACGGGGTCGCTGGGCTTTCGATGTTCACCATGGACGTGCCGCTGTACATGCTGGTTTTCTAATAAAGCCATCGATGTTTCGTTGTTCCTGTTGTCGCTTGATTACGCTTGCACTGGCGCGCCAGAGCTGGGTGAAACCGGGGAGCGCCGATTGCTTTCGGCCAGCCGGCGGGGAAATTGGAAATCTTTGGGGGCAATTGGCCACCGGCACGCCCGCTGATAGAAATTTCACGTAGGCGGTAGTTTAGCGGAGGCGAACTCCCGCTTATGAAACACTTCTTGAGGAAAATTTGTTTACCGGTACATCGGGTTCTGTATTTAAAAAATTCAGTACGTAGTAAATAACATTGGGGAACTTTCGCAGAAACTTTTTTTATTTGGTGTTTGAGCGTTGAAAGGTTAAACTCTGCCAATTTGAATTCTTTTCTCAATCGTGACACGAGGTTGCCCGAGCAAAATTGACAGAAAATTACAATTCGAATCCTACGCCAACCTGTGCTCGGCACCTTCAATTTAAAATTACTAAAAATTAGCAGAATTACAATGAAATGTTTCATTCAGCTCTGTTACTTCCATCTTCCCCGAAAGTTCACCCCGTCACCTCCTTTTCTCCCAAATTCGTGTAAAATTGCGCTTTGTTTGTCGCTTTCTGTGTCCGCAGCGTTGGGAGCGCCGCGAAAGCTAACAAAAGAAACCCGGCACGCTAACGATCACGCATGTAGATCAATGATTCACTGAAGCAACCCGCCGAAATCGCTCGATCGAGCCTTGACATTTGAATGGACGGCGAAAGGTGAGGACGGAGCGTATAGTGGCCGTAAAGGATATTGAGAGCGGAAAGGTGGAAACGTTTCGTGCGTGGGCGGGACGTTTCGTCAGGATTGAAAGGTTCCGATAAAGTCGCGCTATTTGTCGCGACAACGATCGACGGCCGAGCATTATTCAGGGGCACATGCGATCCTGATCGCCGGGACAGTCGAATCGATTACGTGGCCGGCTGACGGTCGTTCTCTGCTTCGAAAATATGATTTGCGACACGATAGTTAGTCCGTTATGCACCGGACGCGCGATGATCAATTGTCGGGGACGACTGGCGACTGATGATATCCTGGACGCATTCACGCAGTGGCCATCCCTGTTCGCCGGGGAGCTTGACTGCGTCCTGGACACCTATCGTTAGTCATCAGAACCTGGTTTAGATGGGAGACTATGTGTTACTGAGGTGTAAATATTAAGTAACATATGATGAAGCATTACTAGTTATGGTATCAAAGTCTACTGTACCTTTTAGCTTAGCGTTATGGCCCTTTCTTAATTATGGAAAGGTTGGAGGACAGGGTTATTAAATGTCTTGATTAAAATGGGCTTAAAATCGAGCTTCAGTTTGGAGTTGCAGTAAGTGGAGCGTTCCTCTTTTGTTGGAGGACATAGGAGTCCCATAGAAATCTTCTTCAGTTTATTTGCTACAGCGCACTGCCACTGCCATTGTTTCTAACAAGAACGGTTCTGTATCTGAACCATCTTTCATTGTTCACTTCAGTCAAGTTTCAAGGCAGTCCGCTGCCGTCCCTGGGTCCCATCTTGATTCACCGTTGATGATACGTTAGAGGCATTGCTTGGCCTCGAACGTGAACTATGGAAAATGCAGTTGTTGTTTCGTTAGACTAAATAATCTATCAAATTGGAGAGCACTGTCATGACGGATTCATACGCAGGTGCGACATTCGAGCTATAGTAGAAAACCTCTCCGCTATTGAAGGACACATGAGTCACTTTTTTTATTTCCTGCGTCTCCAGCTGGGCTACACTTGCAGCGATATTTTTAGAATAATTGTGGAAACCGGTGACGTAAAAAATTCACTTGATTTTATTGTGGAAATTAATCCTGTACTACCTACGCATCGAACTATTATTCAGTCAAAAATAGTACGTTCTCGTTCAAATCATGAAAATATCAAATTTACCTTTAAAATGATCACTACGATGTTTCTTGATTCACAAGGGAAGTTAAGCAACTCGGAAACTCAGATAATTATGCAGCATTGTGCAAAAAAACAGTAATGCAGTTTTAGGGGATTAAATGCAGAGTTTTTTTTATCGTGCAATATATCGAAAACGCTGAGAGATATCGAAAAGAAATTTAAACAAAACTTGCACCTTTTTTTATATCCACAAAACTGGATAAAAATAATTCTCTAAAAATTCATACTGTTCAAGCTAACCCCACCACCAATCCTTGATTCGATAATTATTTTCGCTTAGTTCTGAAAGTATAAAAAGGAGTTGCAACTTTTGTTTAAATTTCGATATCCCTCACGGTTCTCAGAATATTCGATGATAAAGAAAACTGCATTTTTCTCAAAGGTTGATTATACCCCAAAGTTGCATAATTCTCTGAATTTGCCTAACTTCCCTTCTCAGTATCCCCCGACAAAAAAATTCTGTGTCTCGAGTGACAACAAATCCTCCCCGCGCAATGTTCAACGAGAATTAAATGCATCGACTTAGGTAAGCATTGAAACAAAGAGGAAAAAAAACGCGAAACAGTGTGACGCAAAAGCGACAGGGTTAGGTAACCAGCTGATGCGAATCGATACGCGTTTGTACACGCTCGCGCCCCGACTATAGACGCTGGCTACAGTGTTTAGAAAGTGCCGAGGGAGGTGCATGATTAATCGAGTAACTGACCTTTGCGGCCATATTATCGCGGTGCACAGCTGTAGCGGATCCATCTACGGCTGGGAATCCCTGAATGATCCAGATGGGTACATAAACGGGGGAATAAAAATGTTTACGGAGCCGGTTTAAGCTCCACTTGCTTTCGCATCTTCCCCCGTCGCGAAGGATCCGGCACGTGTCACGTCCAGCGGTCGTTTCGTTTGACTGTTTAGGAACCGTTCGCGGATCGTGAGAGTTCTATAGGAAGCTGGAAAAATAAATGGGGGGGGGGGGGGATTTGGGAACGCGTGATTCTTGCGCAAGAATTTATCGAAATTGCAGAACTGGTACATTCTTGGGATCAATATAGTATTCTTAAAGGCATTCTTGTTTGGTTAGGTCCTGCCATTTGTACGGTGGTAAATGATTGTTAGTAGAATTCGAAATTTTTCAAAAATTTCTAGTACCATTCCCAAGGGCACAGATTTAGGGGAGGGTTATTTTTAGCGTCAGGTGTTATTATTTATTATGATATATATTTACTAGCTTTACTACTCGGCGTGGCCCGAAATTTAGATTCTGATTCTATAAAAAAAATTGTTTTTTTTTTGTGAAAATGGTCATATTCATCTGGATTAGTCAGGCATAATGAGCTGCAGCACATTTCGTGATCACAGAGTTCATCGTTCGAAGGTTTTTTAGCGACAGACAAACATGTATAAGCTTTCTGCTTTATATATTAAGATTTTCTACTGGATATGAAGATACCCCGATTTTCAAATTTTTAATTCATATTTCAGTTCACATTGTACCTTCTAAACCGTAGAAAATTTAAAATGACTTCATAGTGCTTTAAAAAGGATCATCGTCTAATTGAACATGTATATCTATTAGATCGATGACAAACATAGTGCACGTACTATTTGTAATTCTCAAGTGCTTCTGTTTCGAGAACAGAACCGCCCACGATTCGTCCTAGGAGGACGTTTCTTGATAGGCTGCCCGCGAGGCATTGATTCGGATGAAAAATTCACGAACACTTCCCAGGCTCTGATTCATAAAAGGCAACTTCTTTCGTTGCTGCTCGATAGCTAGTGAAAAGTCATGGGCACTTTTCATTTATAGCGGCCGGAAAATATAGATTCGTACGTGTTGCGCTGTTTGTTTCGTCTGATCTATTATTATTTATTTAAACCGAACTAGCCCCTTGATATACAAAATTGTACAAATATATAAGTCGGTGTAACAGCTCTCAGTTAATCGGTGAGAGAAATTCTCTGCACAGCAGTTTGAGAGGACCCTAGTAACTTTTTAAGAAAATTTAATTCAGATCCTGTTTATAGGATCAGCATATGCTACCCTAGATGGCAAAAGTGAATTGAAGCATCTCCCCCCATTACCTTAACCCCCTCCATATTCTTTCTTCCTAATTTTCAACTACAAAAGCCGCGAATTATGATTTTGGAACTTCCACCGATAGCCCCACTTTCAGGCACAACCATCCACCCAATTATAAACTTTAAATTCGATTACTATACAACGCTTCATGCTTTCACAGTGACCAACCCTTTGAATTCATTTATGGGCCCGCTAAATTCGCCCCTGCCACGCGTGTCCATTAAACTACATCCCTCCACTCGAAATTGCAAATTATATTTAGGGGCACCGACCACCCACTGTTGTACAGTAAAGCTGTTGAATGAAGAAAATGGTACAGTAGGCAATAAATTAAATTTAAATATCAGTAAGGATAGTATAGGGTTTGTAGGGGAAGGAAAATTATTTCTCCAACCCTTAAACATCATGGGTCACCAGCGACCCAAGCGTCAGGGTTCACCAGAGCCCTGAGACTGCCAGTCTGCCCGACTCTGCCCTTTTTCCTCGTTTGTGTGTCGCGGGTTCGCGACCGTGCTACGCTTTCGCCCGTATTGATCTAGTTTTACCCCGCATTCCACAACCCCCGCGCAACCCTCTGCACCTTTTCTCACCCTCCTGAATACCTGTATGCATACCTGTGCCACCTCTTTCCCTAATTCCTATGGGTTTCGGACAATTTAGCTGGAAGGAATTTGGTGTCTCCAAATATATAATAGGTTATCCTCGAAATTGTCGGTCGATGTTTTCAGAATGTTCACACTAGTCGTTTTAATGGAGAAGAAGCGGGGTGTAGTGTCTCTATTTGCACAGAACAAAATTTGATTAGCCCGTAATTTCCATGGAAATTGTTTCAACAATTTAAGCTTGAATCAAAGTTGACCCTGCGAAGGAAATTAGGAAAGCTTAACTCTAATTTGGAGCATCCTGTACATCAACGATTCCCCGGGCACACGGAAATCTTCCACTCTAATTGAACACCTAATTTGCGAGGAATTACTGTAACATTTACGTGCAGACTGCCAAGGGCGTGCCACGTTTTTCCACCTGGTCACGTTTCGCCGATTCGTCACGGAACGGGACTTTACTTTTATCTACTGCCATGCGTAACACCAGTTGGCTAGATTCTGTTGATCCACGAGCAAACATTTGAAGCACATTTCTCTCCTCGCAATCGCGCACCGAACACCTCCCCCTCTGTTCCACCTGGCGGGTGGGAATATAAATTCGACGGATCCGCGTGAATATTTTCGGGCCGGGCTTACTCGAAGCCCGGCTATCGAACGTTGACGCTGGTGACGTTGATAAGTAACGTCCACCGAACTGGTTGTCAATGGCTTGGTGACTGAATGAATCGAACGGGTCCAACTAGGGAACACATTGCATCCGGGCAAGCTGATTTTCACGAGACTCTTTGCAAAATAGTGAAAAATATTTGACACGTATTTTTTAAACGGTGGCCAATTTTTGGGATCATTTTAAAATGGATTTAACGCAATTAATAAAACTCTTAAATTGGCAACTAAAGGTTCTGAAAGGATACTTTGTTAGCTTGAAAGAAACAGTCGTGAAAATTTGTCTACGATCATGATTTTGCAAGTTGTAGGTGTTCAAAGTGAAAAGTACCTTGTTTGCTTTGATCGCGAATAACTCGGTCAATAAAGATCATACAACAAAACCAACAAAAAAAAAAAAACGAAATTAAAGGGAAATGTTTGCCTTATAAGAGCTCTTTGTTGGATTTATCGGAAAACAAATTTTTGACCCGTGCATATGTTGAAACTAGGCAAAATTTTCTGAAAATTCGTTTCCTGCGTTTCATCTCGATAAAACAGTATCATAACGGATGAAAAAAATAGTTGAGTTCTCGACTCAAAAACTAGAAACTTCAACCATTAAAATGCATTCTTTAAATGTTTTTTTGCGATCATTTTGCGCAGAAATACAGACATTCCATTTTTTAAACTTACAAAGTCTCAAACCTTCTTGTTTTGAGTAAAATAATCTGAATAATATAATTTAAATTTCGACCGTAAAGAATTTATTAAAATTAAAAGTAAATGATTTCGGCGCACTGGTTCGGTCTGCCTCAAAATAATGCCATAAAATAATCTGATCACTGCATGTGGAATGAGTGAAAACGGCCTCTAAAGTTGGGGGTGAAAACATATTTTCTGAAATTTTGTCAAAACTGAGCAGGGGGCTAAATTCCTCTTTAAAAAAAACACACTTTACAAAAAAATTTGTTCTAAGTCCAATAGTGTCCGAGATACTCCAAAAGATGTTTTTTCGAACCCCAATTTTAGGGGCTGTTTCCACCCCCCGACGTGGCGTATTGCCGATAGCAAAGAAATAGGTGTAAAATATTTTTCACTACTCTGCAAATCTGCAGAATCTCATGAAAATCGGCGATTGCGGGTTTTTCATTCAAAACTCCCCCAAAATCACACCCTCTACTATAGCAGCCGAAATCACCGATTATAATCCCTCGAAGCACCCCCACCCCGTCGAGAAATCTTCAGCAGAAAATTACCTTCGTGATTCACCATATTTGGGGAATAAAATCTGCTCCCCCTGGGTACTGCTTTAGTGTTTAGGTTCCTCAGCACCATAAATTCGTGCCGCGGCCACAGTGACCGAGTTTTCGGCGAGGCGTTTTCTTCACCCTTTCCCTGTTTTATTTTTAATCTCCTCACCCAAGGCAAGAGGGGCATTTAAAGTACGCCATGAATCGTAACTTTCACCCTTTCGTGATCTCGGCCCGAGTTTCACGTGACCCGCGATATTAATCACGCACCCCCAGGGCTAAGGTCAGGTATTGAGTATAACGGAAGTCAGTATGGAGGAGCGTTTCGTGCCGCTGGGGGTGCGTGCTGGTGTGTGTCGCGCGTAGCACGCATATGTGGTTAAGTATGCAAACGTTTATCGTCGCGTGTCTCGCTTTTTCGTGCGCCTCCCTTTGCGGCGAGGGTTGCCGTGCTTCACGGCTGAGGCTTTGATTAGGGAAGCTTTGCTTCCTGTTTAACCCTCTCTCAGGCGAATACGGGGTCCATTTTGACCCACACAGCACTACTTATATCAGTCATTATTTAATAATGACAGTATTTTTGGAAAATAAAGACTTTATATGTACGAAAACAAATTCTAAATCTACTGTAAAAGCTGATTTTGAGAAGCATCCGAATAAAATTCTATTATGGATAAAAATTGAACCAATATAACTGTCGAGTGTCAAGCTTTGACGGGAGGTTAGGAAATCGATTGTGGATATGATATATTTTATTGGGGCGTAAAAATTTGATATATTTTATTGGGACGTAAAAATAGGTTAGGTCTGGGTTCGAAATATTGGTGGAATTCTCGATTATTTCTATACTTTTTGATTCTGTACCAAGTCTCAGGATTTAATCTTGGGGGGACCCGAGTTGAACGCACAAAAATGTTTTTAATTCAAATTCCATAAAAATCATTAGGCGACTATGAAATATTTTTTGTAAAATAAAATCCTGTTTTCTTTTCGTTCTACAAATCCCCTTCTTTGGGAGTGGGGTTAATATTGAAGTATCAAGGAGCAATTTTTTGCCTGCATAAATTAATGCCCTTAAAGTAATCGCGCTTTTTTAATATAATTTTCTTTTTCTTTTGACAGCGAGACAGAGCATAAACGACTGAGCTGATGTTATATATCTCGCCGTTACAAGTCACTTTAAATTAAAAAAAAAAAATGATTCACAGGTAAATCACAAGTGTTGGATCGTCAAAAATAATTCACACATCCATAGAAGCTGCCCTTTCAGAAATTCGTCCGTTTCCTAACCCTCGGTTCACTTGTTACGCCTATTCCGTGCAACACTCAAGCCCACTGCAAAGCACTCCTTTGTCGCCGCATTTAACGACGATAAGAGCACGATAATGGTTCTTTCCTTTCTTTCCCGGATCGGCCGCGATATCGGTGAGCCCAGACTTTCGACTATACCCGATAAGGTTTCCTCTGGCTACGGCCCTCGAGCCTTTCACGCTCTTGGCGCACCACTTAGAATATTTTTTCCCGGAGGCTCGAGGCTCGAGCGATATCCGGGGCACAAAGAAAGCTCGTGGCAGAGATCACTCCAGTTGCCCAGGGAACGTGGCAGAAATTTCCGCCGCGGAGACACCGCTGCGGCCTGACGTCTCGGAATTGGAAGCCACGCAGAAATTGCGCCCGAGTATCGTCCTCTCGGAATTAACGTCCGCCGCTCCCGGTGACAAGCGGGAGGTGGCAGCTTCGACATCCCCGGGAAGTAATTCGTTTCGTTTCCATGGATGCGTTTCAAGCCCCGACATCAGGAATCAATCGCTCGACCGTGGCGGGGCGGAAAATGGGATTAAAATATTACATGATAACGTCTGCCGAGCGGTCGGCGGCCGCCCCTTCGGAAATGGCCGAAGGATGTCCAGGGGCCGGGACACCGCATCGCGGGCGGTTAATTGAAAAATTGAGTCGCGAGGGGCAAAAAAATGCGGTTGTCTGATCCACTGACCTAAATCGCCTGCCACGCCGCGGATATATCCAGGTGAATAGAACACACATCCAGATTTGCAGTAGGCACAAGCCCAATCGATAACCTGCTGGATTTTATAGGCCCGTGTATCGCTATAAACGCCAACGCTGGCCCACCGTGTCAGTAGCTGCTGTAACGCCGTGATAAAATCCTTTCTAACGTGGAAAAAGGATCGCGTGAATTTGTATGGTTTATTCGAGGAAGAATGTGCTGATTGGAAGGGCTGAGAAATATTGGGGAAGCCTTTGGGAGCAGAGCTGCTTGCCTGTTTCGAGCTTCCTTCGGAATCCACTGACGTTTCAGTAGTAGAAGCTCGTGATTAGTCAGACCACCCTCAAGTCACGAGTTCCACTTCTGTGGGATTGCCTTAGTGGATATTTATGGGGTACTTTATCATATTTTGAACCTAGTGTCTGGATGGTTTTAAGAATCTCTTTGACATACATTTATTCGACTATTTTTAGTGGATTTTTAGTGGAAGAAATAACTCCAACAATTTTTCTTGATTCTTTATTAATTTATGTACATTGTCTTTTAATTACAATTTTTCTTATAATTATTACATCTTTTCTTATATTAGGAAAACCTAATCTAAGACTATTTTTAGTGGAAGAAATAAGTCGAACAGTTTTTCTTAATTCTTTATTAATTTATGTACATTGTTTTGCACAATTTTTGTTATAATTAGTACATCTTTTCTTATATTAGAAAACCCCCTAAAAAAAGGTTCCCAACAGGGTACCTATACATTGGAAAAGTTGCAGGGGTGGCAGGGAAGCAATCGCAAAGTGTATGGGTAGCTTAAATCACACTGTCCTCTCGTATCCCCATACTTTTTCACAGAATCCTTGGAAACTCTATTATCCATTAAATTAACTCAGAAGCGTAACGATGCAAGCAAACTTTCATACAAGATACAGATGGAATAACCATTTCCTCTTCGTGTATTCACATTCTGTGCTCTAATTTCGTAAAATCATGCTTCCATATTCTTCCCTGGTCAAATGGCAGCTATACAAAGTTGAGGTCTCAAGTAATACACATTTTTCTCCATTTCTGAAGCTTCTTTAGTTCTTTTCACCTACTTCCACGCTTCCTCGCTTCTTTCTTCTCCCGCACGCTATATTTTTACGTAAGATCAATGTGGTACCTCCTCAGCTATCATACCTCCTAGGGAAATCTTTCTCGTACAGTTGGTAACGTAGGAAGTTGAAGCTGCCGCCATCTGGCATCGAATTTGAGCAACGCTCTTCGTTTCAGCTGGCTTTATCTCGTTCGTCGGTACAGCTTTATTAACCGAGCCGCGCTTAAAAGAATCTCGCCGAGCAGAAACTCGTTTATCCGGTCCCGCAGACGGTTTCCACAATCGTTTCCTGGAAATGATTCATCCACGCCACGAAACTGGATAATATTAGTGACCTTTTGCAGTCTGACTTTTCGCGACAGACGTTACGCACACGGCTATGCTTGCAGAAGTGTGTCATGTGACCTGACGTGGATATCCGGATAAACGAGTTTTTCCAGTTAAAGAGCCACGAAGAATTCATTCGGCTCTTTTTATCGTCGCCTACTGCTATATCCCAACGAAATTATCGAGAAATGTGGGACAAGGCATCAGTGGCGTGCAGATCTCTGAAATTCTGTTTAAAAAAGAAGCAAAACCTTGGAAACAAACTTCGAATAAAATTCTTATGGAACAACTGGTTTTATTCAAAGGTAGAAAGAAGTTCTTAATCAAAGGGACCGTGGAGCACACTCGAGCAGAAAAATTCAAAGTGCCATTATTGGAGTCCCGAATGAATTCCATCGTGGCGACGCAACGATCAGTTCCATTCTAAGTGCTCTGTTATTTTTATTCTTTTTCGTGGAAACGATGAACAGAGGAAAAAGAATTGTAGTCATTTGCGTACGCGTCCATTGTTCTCCTTGAGAAAGTCAATTAGTCAATTGGTAGGCGCGTGAACGGTGGACGTTTGGCGAAACGAAACGGTAGAATATTCCGCGTGAAACACAAGACGGCCGAGCCGCACACGGGATCATTTAATCCTTATTAACCAGTAAATAAGCTGACTCCTTAAGCAAATTGAGCTACGCCTAGTGTTACCAAGAATTCCCGCGCGAATTGCCCGTTTCAATTGAAGATGAGCAAATAAACAAAGCTGGGTCGCGGCGTTTCTGGCGATCATCCGAGCGCCGATCACATGCGATGCTCATCGTTTCTTCCAATCAAGCAACAGATACAGGAAGCTTCGCTAATCTACAGGGTGTTTGAAATGATGTCCTTAAATATCTTAGATTGTCACAGTAACTCTGTTAAAGAAGAAATTTGTTAAAGAATTTTAGGAAAAAAGATTGCAAATTTTTTAAGTCCTTTCTGCATTTGGAAACGAGTTTCTCAGTCCACTTTTATAGAATTCATGAACCCCAGAGCAGCATTTTAGTGCACCGTCTGCTAGAGAACCCTTTCTGATGTAAAAAAAAAATGGCACATGCTTAAATAAATGAAAATCGCAGAGGGAAAGATGAAATATGTAAGATGGACGGTCAAGTGTCTCAACTCTGAACTCTAAAGTGTATGAGTTATGTGGGATTGAGTACTCTATCGTGCAGAGCAACTGCTTTCCTATTGGACTACTCTTCGATCGATGCCCAGCTCACTGTACCAAGTTGTAAACAATACAGATCTGCATTCATAGACTCTTCCATTCAACGAAACTATATAATTTTGCTTAAAATAGGGGTTTTGTATTAAACTAAGCCGTAGTCTTTCAGGCTTACTGTAATAATCAAGAGGGTGGGTGTACCTTTACATTAGGTTTGGAGAAGGTAAACTTAATTATTCTGTGAATCCAAGAATATCAAGATTAAGGACTGTAATCGATTCAAATATATTTCGTAATGGAATCCGCGTTTTCCTGTTAGCAGTATGCATGTCCTCAATTCCGCCGAGTGCCATCGCTTGATGGTATCAAAGTTAGGTTGGGATAGGTTTTCTCCAACCTAATCTTCGTAAAAAATTGCTAAAAAAGCATTTATAAAGCAAGAAATAATAAAGGCACATGTGAAAATAATTTTAAAAGCACACATATACACGAATTAATCAATATTTCTTGAGTAGGAGCATGGGGGCCTGAGGGGATGTGCAGAAAAGGTAGTTGCCCTCCTGGCTTCTGAGAAAAAATCGCTTATTTTTCAAAACTGATCTGTATTGAGTTTATACAAAAGAGGGAATATGTTCAATTTTCGGTTTTAAATTTTTAATTAAATTGGCACTACAAAACGGGGTTAAGAAAAGCTAGAGGGTGTATTTTTCTTTACCATCATCCCACAGGTGCTCCTCCATCCCCTAGAAAAAGGCTCCGGACGCCCTTGAGTAGGAGATATCAGGTACTCTTTTTTCAGCATCCGATTTTTGCACGAGTCCGATTTAAAAATTGGTAGGTTTCACCGATTCTAACTTATTCTACAATACTTTAAAGTACCCACCGTTGCCAGGTTGAAATTTCGATTATCACGGAGTGTCAAGAGGGTGAAATAAGGGGGAAGGGGTGGGATGTCCAGATTTCATGGTAGCCTATATTTTCCGCAGGGTTCTAGAGAGTAATTATTCAAAATTTGGTCCAGATCAGTTAAAAAAATCGGAATAAAAAGTTTCTTATATGTTATTCCTGGTCCTAGACTACGTATATACAAAATATCAGAAAGATCCGTTGCGTAGTTGCAACGTGATTGAATGACAAACATTCAAATATCCAAACACACTTTCGCATTTATTATATTAGTAGGATGAAACATGAATAATTTCTCTTTAGTTTGATTTTATTCAATTAAGAGCGATTGAACTTTCGCTAAGCGATCTTAGGTACCGTTTCCCTATAGAATCGTCGTTGATACAAACTGGTTATCCACGAATCGACGAACACCGAACAGAACCCACCGAATTTTCATTCGCCGACAGCCGGAATCGTTCTCAGAGCGGTTGCCGCTAATGAAAAAGATGATGATTTATTTTCCACGCGCATCTTTGCCCATTCAACTGACGCTTGCTCCACTTTCTGCGTCGCGCGTCCAGTTGGATGGCGGTGCTGAGGAAATCGTTCTACGTGATATTCAGCCGGATCGTAATAAACTCGATAGCTGCCGAGAACAACCGTAGATAGTAGGCCTAATAAAAAACAAACTATGCCGATAATAACTATCTACGAAGAAAGTGGCGACTGGTTACCGAGACACGCGAGTCCAAAACGTGCGCTGGCAATATTTTGCAATGACGAAACAGACATTTTTTTTAAAGCGTATGATGTTAATAAACATTATATCAAAGGCCAAGTCTCAACTGCTAATTATTTCGTTTGTAATTAATTGAAAAAGAAATGCTTCAGCTTCCACAAAAACGACTGCTCTTAAACGTTCCGCTCAGAAATCAATTAGGAATAACCGAAGCAAGGTAGGGGCTAATTACGTGATGGGAAAAGAACAATTTGGTCGAAAGTAGATGTTCGAATTCTATCGACAGGGCTGTCTGTATTCCTGTCATTGGCATTTTCAAAGAATCGAGACATTTGGTAGATGGTTCTGTAATATAAATTGAGGAGAATCGTTCCTCGATAGCTTCTGATACTTTATCATCGTAATTGGGAATGTGTAACAGGCACCACGTCTGCTGTCATCAATGTATAATTTAGCGAGCGTCGTTGAGCACGCGCTATAAAAAGTAATCACTGTCACGTACAGCGCAAGTCATCATTATGTCGTCTTCGAATTCTTCCTGCTCTCGATCATTTCCGCTGCGGATTTGTAGATACACATCCAGTCGCAATATTCCGTGATACAATATTGTATTTTATTCAGTTCACCTTTCTAAATTCAGGAGTTTAAATGATTCTATTCGTGTCTTGTAGATTATGGGATCCAAGAAAAGGAATATTTGTAGTTGCAATTCGAATAAACTAGGATCATTTAAAAATTTATGGAAGAATTTGTTTTTTGTTTCCAAGGTATGTATTCGAGTCCGCTGTGATTTACCTCGGGAGTTTCCAGAGTTGCAAAAGATGTTGCTTTGTTCGTCTATCGAAACCGGTATTTTCATTCCTATTAAGCGCAGATTTGCGTCAGACTGTTGTCATAAGCAGAGTAATTGAATCTCACTTGCAAATTTAGAACAAGAATCGATGATTTATAGGGAGTTTAGAATGTTTACCCACGACTGCTTGAATATTGATGTTCCAGCGGTTATACGAGGAAAAAATAATAATAATCTGCAAAAGACAGGATTTGAATTTTACAAGTTCTTATTAAATACACCCAAGCACCGTGATAAATAACAGAATAGGAATTCCTCCGAACGGAAACACGCTAATCTCCTGGAATGGTCAGGAAGATTTAGTGCCCTGCTGGTTTTATGGTTCCCCAGGAGCAGCGTTACATCGTCGTTGTTTCGTAAATTAAGTTAAAGCTCTAGAAGCCTCCTTCTTTTTTTTTTTTTAATAAAAAAGGAGACAAAGCCTTGGAGCGACTGTGTATGAACCAACTCATAAAAGTTCCTTTTCCACGAAAATCTGGGTGGCCCACGGATTACTCCAAGTTTCGTTTGAAGCTTTAAATGATCGTGGTTCCTAGTAAAATATGGTTCCCGTTGAATGTTAATAGGCTTAGAAATTCCTGAGGTCGCTAATGGAAAATATTCTTTGGACTTTCACCTATCCGAGGAGAGCTAAACTATTAGAAAATTGAAAAACATGAAGCACAATTCCCAAACGTGCGAGAGGCTTCCCTGGTTCTTTTATGTCAAGCTATTGATACGTCTACTCCCTGGAAAAAAAAACAGAAACGTTTCTGCAATCGTCTATTGCAAATAAAAATGTACTTGAAAGTCACTTGGTTTCTGAGTCGGAGGTTGCTGCTACTTAGTACGCACACTATTACTTTTCGGTGTAACCTTGCTCGACCTCAACAAGTACAAGGTGCCACGTGCCTTCGAAGCATAGACGAGCAATCTTTGAATAATAAGAAGCTCCAATACCTAAATAATTTCCTCTTTAATACACACAAAAATACACAATTCGCAAATACAACTTGTGCCATCTCAAACTTAGAATTGATGAGTCCTTGTAGAAAACTATAAATGACAAAATTAACCCGGCGTTGGTAACGCGTGATCTCACAGACCCCGAAGATTTTAAATTCAGTATAACTTTTTAACACCGCGTGGCAGTTATTTAGTTCGTCAATTATATAAGCTGGGAACAGTATATTTTTGTTGAAAATTAAAGATGCTTAATTAGTTAAGTATTCTGGGTAATAAAAATTTAATTAAGGATATGGATTTCTATAATACATTAAATTAATTTCGCCTCGGGTCAGGCATAATAGCAGCCACGCTGAGCCTCGCCCATTCTGTTACTTGCGATACAAATTCTGCTGCTTCTGTATCATATGTTTAAAAAAAAAGGGAATAAAGACGATTTATTATTATAATTTGCGGGGTTTGTGGGACCCCGCCTTACTACTCTTGGTATATTTCTCCACCTTACCAACGCCGAGTTAAACTGTAACAATAGTACAGTATGGAATTCAATTTTTGGCGCTTACAGTGTTTCTTACACTCTTCACTTATTTTTCAGAACGCTTGCTTAAAATAAACCCTAGAAAATCCACCAATTGCTCCCGCAACAAGTGAAAGCTTCTCCAAAATTATCCGCCACCACCGAAAGGTCCTGCAAAATCCATTAAGTATCCCGCGAAAGAGCGGAAAAAATCTTGCCACGGCCAGGCGCGGGTCACGTCAAGGAGCCGCCAGGGAAACACTGTCTCCCTCCCTAGTCGAGCCCCCGCTCGTTCCCCCCCCCCCTCCCCCTCCCTCCCGCGCGTCAGGCAGCAGGCGCAATTCGAAGCGCGTCCTGCTCTGGCAGCCTCTGCCGGAGGAACTGTTCGGCCGTGCAGTTAGTCAGTGGGGCCAGGGCACGCAAGTCAGTGGCATAGGCAGTCACTCCCGGACGATCAGCTGGCGGTGGTGGCGAGCACAGGCACGTGTGCCCCCTTTTTCATTCTGTCCGCGCCGCCCGATCAGCTACCAGCTCTCGCGTGTATACTCGCGCGCGTTCTCCTCGCGGATCGTGTCCGTCCAACCGTTTTCATTCACGGCAGTGCACCCTCGCAACCCGTCGGCGGGCCACCACCATCACCCCTCCCCCCCCCTGTCCCGCGACGCGGGCCCCAACCGCTCGTCCCGCAGTGTCCGTACCACGCGTGTTTTCATGGTGAATGTTGACTGACGACAGCAGTGCTCAGTTTCGGCAAAAGTGCGTCGGGACGGCCGCGAAGGAGACCCGCTTGTTGTGGCCACGGCACGATGGAACTGTGCTGAGAGGGCCCACGAGGAACTCTCGACGGTTGTCAGCCAGTTGAATGGGAGTTGGCGGTCCCGGGGCGAAGGGGTCCTAGGATCGACCTTCAGAGTAAGTCCGCGGCTCGCTTTTTATTTACAAGGTGATTGGAGACCGAAGTGAGGTTCTAAGTGAGTGCAGGTTTTCCGGGTGGTTTGGTGATTTTGAGTTTTCATGCTGGTGAGCAGGTGGAGCACCTACCAAGTTCGAATTTAAGTGGCGGATTGTTCGGCGAATTAGGTTGACTATTTAGTGGCCCATCGTTGACAGTTTCGTGAATTATTTAGCCTGGCGCTAGTTTGTTTTGATTAGGTTTCTGGGTAGGCAGTGGAGTAAATGTTTAGGTTCGGTTTTTTGGAGGGGAAAGTGAAGGTTTTATGCTGCTTGGGTAGATAGGCTAGAACGCAGCTTCTATTTTTATAAAATTCGAGTTAGAATTTTCCGCTGTTTGTGTTTGATGCTCCGCTAATTGCAAGCTACTGTGCCATTCTATGTGCCCACCGGGCGATGCCTGAGTGATTGAGCCACTAGAAGCAGAATCTACTTCCTCTGTCCATTCTTTCATCATCAGCGATCCATAAACTAAATTACATCATTCTGCATTTGCACCAGGTATGATGCACCACGTGAGCCAGACCTCGAGTGCCATTTTTGCAGCGTCAACACTGAATAAGCTCGAATCTCTGCATTCCCTAATTAGCGTCTGATCAAGCAGCTTGGAACCGAAATTTCAGCATTTCGTTAGTGATCGTTGATCCACATTCCCACAGCTGTACCAAATGATTCAGAATCCCCACAAATTCAACAAGTTATCAACCAAATAGATCCCCCATCTTCGCCACACCATAATCGACGGTACAGAAAAAGACCGTATGCATCTGTCCCGCATGGACCCGTCACCAAAGGTCCCCCCATTTTTCTCGCCAGCATAATTCAAGCCCCGTCTTGCCCTTCCCGAAAAGTCCCTCTTCCATTGTCGCGGGCTGAAGCGACGGGCCAAGTCGGAATCTCAATTTTACTTTCCCCTCCGCGGGGAGTAACGCCTTATCGACGGCGCTTAATGAATGGGAACGCTTGAGGGGGGGGCAGAAATAGAATCGACGTGTTTCGAGCACGTCACGGAACGTACACTGAGCGTAACCGTCGCCTCTAACCGCTGCACGCGTTCAACTTGGCACCATGAGCGAGCAATACAAGGTATTCAGTTATTATTCTCATCAGGCGTGCGGTCTATCGACTTTCGCGGAGGGCGATCGATGAATAGGCGTCTAATAGGAAATATTCCGCCGAACGAGCTCTGTTGACGAGGATAGAATCGACTTTGGAGATCTTTTACTGTGGCAGTTAAGTGTTTTAGAATCGAAATAGTAGCTGGAGATTCTTCTACCAGCTCATTTCCTTGATTGGTGGCTTGGGGGCTCGGAGTTGTGCGTGATTTGGTGAAAGTAGTGTTGGGTTAGAACGGCTCGCGAGTATTTTTGTTCATTATACTATTTTCCTTTGTCTTCTACTATTTTGTAATCTGAAGATTCATTCTCTAAATACGATTAACACTTTCTTCCTCTTCCTATTTATATAAAAACGTGCGGATAATTGCTTTCTTTTCAATGTAAAATTGAATGCGTTGTGTTAGAGTGAGTTATCGGACAATAAAGTTCCTTGGAATTAGGAAGTCGTGTATCAAGGTAATTTTGTAAAAGAATTTTAACGTTATAGAAGCGAAGTGGCCGAAAAAAGAGCTCGCAGTGTCCCATTTCAAGCCAATTAGAGGCAATCGCGCTCGTTCATCCGACAAATAAAGGAAACTGCGGAGAAAACGGTTCGAAACGGCCGATATACATATCACGACGCCACACTTTTTCTCCCTCGACCATGGGGGGCCAGTTGCTTGGTGTTCAATTAAAAATAATCACGGCCGTTTTCGGCCGCGAAATTAATGAAACCGTTGTCCCACCGACCGGCCACTGCGGGGCAGCAAATAAATTCGACGAATGTCATCTGGCTGTTCAATTGGCCAGGCAAATTGGATCGAACGGGAGTGGGCATGAATTATACTGCGCTCGAAAAATGGAGGAGCAGAAAAGGGAAAACGTGATTGAACAACGCCACGTGCAAGGCTCACTTGCTCCTGATTCTCACTTCTTTCCTTTTGCACTTTCATTTGCTCCGATACAGCCAAGTTCCAACGTCAATTCAACGCGCCAATTGTAGGTTTCTCAGTGTACCAGAACCACATTATGTAAACTTGTGGTAGGGGGACGCATAACCGCCAAACGAGAAGGCATCGTTTTGAAAATTCGTTGCGCGAGCGTAGTTAGTTCAAGCATGTTTAATTACATTTCAATTATTATCAAGTTTGCACTCTGCATTTTTAATGCAAGATACTTTTAATCTCGTTTCATAAATAGCCTGTGGAGATATAAATTTAGATTAAGCCGAAAGATGCGTCTGCAGTCAGTGAACTTTTAGAACCGATTTCTCGGTGAAAGAAATATTAAATCTCGGGTGCAAAATCGGAGTAGATAGAAGCTGTGCGACCAAATACGACCGAAGGTCACTGTAAACCATAAATATTAGCGGCGGCGGTGCGTTTGCGAGCGTGCAACGGGAACGACGATAAGATAAAAATCGACGATGTTGTTTGAATCGATCAGAATGGCGTCTCTCGATCCGTTCTGTCTATCGCGGCGCGAGCCCATCAATCCCATCAGGTTCGATCTGGATTTAATTGGAGCACCGAACTCCCTGCAATTCCTCACGCATGCCTTCGCGATTTCTCACCTTGGAGCGGGAAATGAACGTTATTTATTCCTGATTAAAGCATCTTGGCACTATTGCGCCGGTCGTGCGTTTTCCTCGAGGGAAAATTGTGAAATCTCGACGGAAGGATCGATGGTGCCAGATTGAAGAACGATTTGTCACGTGAAGATTTCTTTGTGGAAGGCGTTCGGAAATTGAAATTTCAGGTGTTTAGGTGTTGTATTGGAGGATTTTAATTTAAGGTAGAAAAGTAAGGAAATGGGGGAATTGGTGAAGGGGAAATTCAGCGGGTTGAAATATTTGAGAATGGAGAAATAAGAAAATATAGAAATTTATGAAATTCGAATTCAGACGGTTGAAATATTAAAAAATAGAAAAATAAGGAAATTCGGAAATTTGTGAAACTGGAATTCGGTGGGTTGAAATATTCAAAAATAGAAAAATAAAAAAATAGAGAAACTTGTGAAACTAGAATTCAGAAGATTGAAATATTAAGAAATAGAAAAATAAAGAAATTCGGAAATTTGTGAAACTAGAATTCGGAGGGTTGAAATATTCAAAAATACAAGCCTAAAAAACGGGAAATTGCCAAAGGGAAATTGAACCAGCATATTGAAAAATAGAAAAATAACTACACTATTGAAGAGAAAATTTAAATATTTGATACCCCGACAATGCGAAACAGAAAGATAAGAAACTAGCAAAATTACTCAATATAAATGGAGATAGTTGGAGCACTGATGATTCGGATAACAAGGAGCTTATTCGATGAGCACTTGAGATAATAAAGAAAATCACAGTAAGATTCAAAGACGTAATAATTAGAAGATTTCATGAGCAATGGAACATGGAAAAACACAAGAAACCTTCGCGCTCCATTAAACCCCTTTATTCTTTTTCTTGCACTTAATTGATCGGTAA
This sequence comes from Andrena dorsata, assembly GCA_929108735.1. Classification (NCBI taxonomy): domain Eukaryota; kingdom Metazoa; phylum Arthropoda; class Insecta; order Hymenoptera; family Andrenidae; genus Andrena; species Andrena dorsata. The sequence continues at coordinate 73,512,629 of OV815488.1, read as the reverse complement.
TTGAAGCCAGATCGTAGTGATTTATTCATCCTGTTGTTTACTTTCCAAGTGCTCGCACGTCATCGATCAGTCACGCAATTCGAGTGCCATAAAACGTAGCTCAAACAAACGGGAAATTAATTAACAAATCTACCCCAGGCGATATCTGTCATCATAATAATTATTCCTGTATTAACCACATCGCCCATTTGCTTCGTTCAAATTAACATCGAATTTCACAGAAACTGGTCGAGGATTAGAACAAAACGAAATATTAAGCAAGCAAGGGGCGCTTTTAAAGCACTTCTAAATTCTCCACTTACACACACTATGAGTAATAATTTCGTGGAAAATTTATTTAATTGCCTGCCAGATAGCCTCTTAATTAATTTCATTGAAAATTCACCACGCTGTAAAGAAGATGTCTGACGCGATTTCGCGTTATCGAGCAGTTCGCAGCCGCGGCGCGGCGTTCCAAGAAATGCTCGAATATCATTAAACATCCTACTGCGGTATCCACGTTCCAGATGAAACTCCTGGTTCGCCTCGCGATAATATAGCCGCGTTAACACTTGACCTTTCGCTACGTTTGATAATGCAATCTGCCAATCGCGTTCTCATTTCCCATTTTTTAACACCACGTGCACATTAAAACTGCCTCTGCTTTCTTACATCAGAAACATTTCACTTGCCCCCTCGATAATTACTTGAATAATTCAATGCAACCGGGTTCGCGCGTCATTTCACTCGAACAAAACATTTATTCACCAAACTCAGCTCCGCAGAGACGATCTCAACGAATTCGCGTAACCCCTCAAAGAGAATTTGATCGCTTAATTAATCAGGTGGATAGAAAAGGCACCGACGAGTAACTTAATTGCTGTACTCGGGAGAAGACGCGATCATTAACAACCATAAACTGCGCCAGAACGCGGCGCAGTGTAAACACATAATAAACACGAACATAATGGACCGTGATATTAATTAAAAATGTATTCAACCGTGCACGTTCGTGGTACCCCACTTTTTCGCGAACAATAACGAGCTGCGTAGCAGGAGTTTCCACGAGAAACAATGAACAGGAACAAGCTAATACCAGCGATAATCACGTGAGGTTAAATAAAATTTGAATTTCAAAAAAAAAAATCGTGCCCTCCGGGCAGAAAAGGCAAGCCCGTTATTTGCCCACCGAACACAGTTACGGCCGCTAGTAATAAATGTCCGAAAGAGTGAAAATAGTGAGTGACACGACGGGGGGAGGAAGGGGGAAAGGTGGAGGGGGGGGCTTAATAAGGTAGTCTGCTAAGCAGGCGTTCATTTTTAATTGGCGCGCTGACATTGGGACCAACACACATTCTGCGCATTCAGGTGCCATCAGCACGTATCCGTGTCCGTGTACAGGCTGTTTCATTAACTATGTCACAGCAAGTTTTTTTTTTTCAAATATACCCGTGGCTTAGTTTCTCCTCCACTGTCTTCGTTTCGCGTGGAATGTAAAATTTCGAAATCCCCTGCTCGCGCGAATGAATGGCGTAACTTTATCTCCTTAAATAAGGTTACTGGAGGATCTGTCCACCATTCGGAAGAAACAATTTTTGGTATCACGAAATTTCTAGTGGCATTCGGAAAAAGTGCGCGAGAATGGTAATTTCACATCATCGGGACAAATAGAAAATTACGTCGATGTTATTGGAACACCCTGTACACATCGAGTCTGCCGTGTTGTGTCCAGGGTCAAGGATACAGGAGAAAATCAACATGGGATGTTCGCCCAGGGGACAGACACGTTCGAATACTTTCGTAAACAGTGTTCCTTCTATTCCTATTGCTTCTGGTCTTGGAAGACAAAAATACTCGTGCTTATTAATTATGTTGTGCTGGCATTTGCCATTTGATAAACAAACAGTCCCTGAATAACAGAAAATCAATAGTTTGGATTTAAAGAATATCTGAAAAATGGTAAGGCCCATCGAAATTTCGTTCAAATAATATTAAAAGAGCATACAATTTTCTACAATTACTGTATGTATAAGTTTCTCGTGCTTCCAACCATTTTTTAGATAATAACGTTTGTATATAGAGAGCTCTGCACTTCGCGCGTATAGACAATACGTCAAGCCGTTCAGGTGGGACGCGCGAAGTGCCAACTTCTCTGTATTCAAACGCTATTATCTAAAAAATGGTTGGAAGCACGGAAAATTTATACATACAGTAATTGTAGAAAATTGTATGCTCTTTTAATATTATTTGAAGAGAATTTAGATAGGGCTTACCATTTTTGAGAAATTCTTCAAATTCAAATTATTGATGAATTTTAAACTTTGAGGCCTTGTCGGCACCCTTTCCTGTTGTCCGATTGCAATAATCTTTTCCAGGGATTATTTTTTTATGAAATGGAACTATATTAGGGGGTGAAAGCACAATAAATCACAGGTTGAAAATAAGGGGCACCCTATTGGCACATAGGTGGCGCCCCGTTAGTTTGAGTATTTGTAGACTTCGGAAGACAGTAACATCGAAGAGCGACATTGAGGAATCGGTAACGCGCCTGCTCAGTAACCCGAGGACCCCGCTGATCTTGGGTTCGAATCCCGCCACACCAGGATATTTTTTTCCGCCTACATTAGTATGTTAGAACTAGCAGATATGATGCTTGCTTTGCTACCACACATCACAAATCCACTGTTCCAGAGTTCATCCACTTGCGAATTCCTCTCCCCGAAATCCCCGATCTTCCCAAGCCCATTACGCAGCAACTAGGTCTCACGCTGCCCCCAGTGTTCACCCGCCACCCGACACGCCCCCGCCATCTTCGGCCAACTTCCACCCCCGAGACTGGCCAAGAAATCCCCCTTTCGAAGTCCCTCAGCAGCCTCCGTCCTCTTCCATCCTCGTTCATCCTCGCAGTCCGAGGAAACCTGTTATCCGAGCACGCTGACGCTATCATTACCGCCACGGTTCGTTCTGGTCCCGATGTTTTCACGCCTACCAACGACCTGTTAACGCGACCTGCCATTACGCGGCGCGAATAATTGCAGGCTTTGATAATCGCCCTTACGATCTGGCCCGTTAAGCGGAATATCCACCACCCACGTGAATCCAGCGCATAAACAGGCCGCGAAGCCTGGCGCGTCCGTCGTGCTCGCCGAATCACGCGACGGCAGTTATACAATCGCGGGCTGCCAGTGTGCCGTTGTTTTAAATAAATTAGCCGAGACTCGCGAGCAGGATAAACGACCCCTTGGAAACGAAACGCCGTAAATCTTATCCCGGAGGTGGATTTATGGCGCCTCCGTTGCTGGATCCCTGAGGGTTTATCAGCGCCAGGTCTGCGGACGCGTGGAGAAATTCGGACGAATTTGCAGGGAGTTTTATGATCCGGGGGATTATTTGGAGAGAGAGATGCGCTTGCTTCTCTGCGGCCGTTTGACGGCTGTGAAAATGTTTCGGTTTGGCGATGTGGGTTCTTCGGCTTGGCTATTAAAGGACGATAGAATCCAGTTTGATTGCTGCACTAGCGATTGTTACTGTGTTGGCGATTTTATCACTCATAAGATTCTGGTTTTAATGAAACTTCGTGGGAATGTAGAGCATAGTGGAGCTTGCAAAGAGGAAAGGAATTTGTTTTTCTGGAAAAATTTACTTTGGAAAGGTGCAATCAACCCACATTCTATTTTTTTAATATTACTTTAATACAGAGATGGGCAAAATTTTTATTTAAACCAAATTTCGAATAACGAATAAAAGTTAAAAAATTACTCGCCATGTGTCGAATAAAGCTAACTCTGGTTAACGAATGTATGACGAATAATTTTTTTAAATTTCATTCGTTATTCGAAATTGTATGTATAAGTAAAAATGTTGCCCATCTCTGCTTTAATATAACTTGACAGAGCAAAACACTAAACATAAAAATTATTCAAATTTTATACTCTAGCACAGTACCAAAATAAAAATAAAGTTATATTAAAAAAAAAAGACCAAAACTGGTTGACCATTTAAGTAATAATGCCACATAAATAGTCACACCTAGTAAATTTGAAATGAAAATCAATATAAATAGTAGATACAAAAAACCGCAATAATCTAAAAATAAATAGAGTTTATCAAAAAAATCTAGAATTTATAAAAATATACATAACATAGGTATTTCATTATATTTGTTTGTTTCTCAAAATGAGCCCACCATTGTACTCTTTGCCCCTAACATTAAAGGTTGATGAAGTGAATTCCCACAGGAAAAAAATATGGCACCTTGCTGTTTTTATTTCCTTGTCGCTTTTATTTTAAAAGTTGCATTAACCCGGGTAGCACCGGGTATTTCAGAAATATAAGAATACTTCTTTTGGCGACATAGTTCTTATCAAACTTGCCGATAAACACAAATTGGTCACGATAATTTTTCTTGCTAAGTTTAACTTGCTATAACATCATTACTTGCCAATAATCCTATATCTCATAACAATTAATTATAACCACGCTTCATGTTCTCTGGTCATTATCATCATCATTTAGGATATTCCAACTCAATCGCTCCTCTATTTCATTTTACCCGATATCTCCGACCGCCGATCGCGGATGGTAGAAATTACCTCTTGAGATCATCCTCATCGAAATTATGATTAACAGGAGTAATCCTTCGGGTATTTCCCCGGGGAGGTGTACCAATCGATCTCCGAGAGGACTCCAATCCCCGCAATCCTCGGGCAGAAGTAGTACGTCAAAAATCAGCCATCTTCGTTTCTCCCTAAACGAACATTCTAACCGTTAAACAATCCAACGCTTCGATTACCAATGAATCCGACGCGAGTATAATCGCGACTGTTATATGACGCAAGAGCAAATCGTCGAATGGGATAATTCGCCGTATCGAATCCAACGACGACTTGCGATCGATCCAATCACACGCTCGATTGTGTCGAAGTGGCGACGGAGCGCCGGAAATATCGAAAATAAAAAATTTAATCCGCAACGATCGGTACACTGCAGGCGCGACGAACAATCTCTTAAGAGCGCGTCAGATTGAATCCCGAATGTGGCGCGAGGAGCAGCGGAATCCATCGATCGGTGGGAATTAATTGAATCCGATTTTCATGGCGCACATCGCGGAAAGAAGCGGCTCAAGCTTTTCAATCGGCTCGGGGAAGAAAGCAGGTGCTGAGCCATGTTGCGCGCGTAACAGGCGGCGATTGGGGGGGGGGGGATGCATCTCTGCTCTGAGCTATAGAGAACTTTATGTACGAACATGTATCGGGGGAATATTGAATTTCTTCTGCGGGTGGGGTGGAAGTTCTTTCGTCGCAGATGAATTGCTTGTGGAGATAAAGAATTGTTATTTTTTTGAGTTTCTTGTAAATTCTGGTGATTAGATAATTAAATAGGTAATTTTATTCTATATCAATTAGGGGATACTAGGACTTTAATATAGTAAAATATATTTTACTTCTGGTACAGTAGTGTGTAAAAAGAGTTTAAATTTCAAACGGTAGCAAAGCAAAGATATTTCTCAAAATTTATTTATACCTTTGACAGCTCAGAGAATAGGGTTATTTTATGAATTTTATTTTATATAAAAAAATGTTATATTTAAAAATAAAGACATACAATTTTAATATCCAAAGAAATGATGTCATAGCAGTCTATTCTCTCAAAGCCTCTTCATAGTTACACCATTCACGGTACTAAAAATATTTCAGAGATTACTAGACCGATTTGAATAAAATTTTGCACAAATATTCTCAAGACTATAATTCGATTTTGAAAATAACAGCTACTCAAAGCGATACATAATTTTTAACTCGCGTTGCCATCTTCTCTTATTAATGAAAAAAGCACAAAATATGAGTAAACATACATATGTAATCATGTAAAAATATTACGTTCTGCTATACACTATTATACTTTCCAAAACCCAAATGATTCTACCATACTCAACAATACAATACTTCGCAAAGCCTAGCGCGATTCTTCCACATAATATTCCACTGATGCAACAATGAAGAGATTCGACGATCCCTTTCCCAGGTCTCACGGGTTGATTCAAAGCTATCTGTCGGTTCGATCGATCCTCGTCACTCGAACTCGATCCGAAACTGCGGGCCGCTAGTGTGCCGCAAGTCGATCCTCAGCTCTCCGAGCGCATCGTCTGGGCGAGATTTGCGCTCGTTCCGAAGGAAGCTCGCTGGATACCGAGCAATTGGTCGTTGACACATTTTCCCGCGGCGCTAGATGATTTTTAAAGGCGGCCAACCAGACGATTGACCTCGGTATTTATCGGCGGTCGCAATTTTTGCATAGAACTCCGCTCCGCGAATTTTTACGTAATGCCGCTTTGATCGACGTTACGTAAGCCGCTCCGCAAATTTTGTCCCGTTTCGCGGAAGAACGCTGTTTCTTCCTCTTCTCCTTTTACCAGATGATTGATCGCCCGATCGGCTATTCCGACGGATCGCTGTAGATCCCACGGCCGTACCGTCGGGCACGCGTCCAGAATCGATTTTCCAACGTTTCTTTAATAACCGCGGCGCGATTGTTAGGCATTTATTGTTCTACCCGATTTTACCGGCGTATCTTCATTCCGCCCGGTTCCATTCGATTTACTCTCGCATAAAGCTCCATTGCACCTTGTCTTCGAGCGCGATTCGACCAGCTGCGTTTTATCGTTCACGTGGCTTCAGTTTACCATTACTCAGGTTCGTTTCGAGCTGTCTACGACGTGGAAATGATTTATGCGAGCGTAGTGCGTCGTATCGGACGTTTATAAATTGCTGTAACTATTGAAACTAGATTCCTCCTGCAGCACCATGTTGCATCCCGCTGACGGAAAACGAGATATCTCGTCTTCGCTGTTTCTACTCGAATTACCAACGATAATATTACATTCCGCAGCTAAGTGGAAGCTTCCACAAAACATTCTTAATACATATCCTGTTAAAAATATTATTACACCACAGCGGAATCTTTTAAATATTTAAACCACCGCGAAGTTTGTAAAAAAAAAGCCCACACTGTATTATATCACTGACGTCGTAGCGATTAACTCGAGGACTGTGCAATGCAAAATGGCACTTTCTCCGTTGCAACGCGACTTGCACATCTGCGGCTAGACTTATCCATATTTATGCACATCCTTGCGGGTTTATGCAGACTTTTCTTAACCACGTTGCACTGTTACCGAACCACGTGCATTCCAAAACGACCTGGCGAATGGTAGGATTGTTTAAACGACAGTGCTCGCGACCATTATTCCACAATTCGGCAATAAAGTCATGGTGAATTGGGGCAATTCCTCCTGCTCCTCATTGCCCATACCCCGAGTCGATAAAACTGAACGGAGTGGCAAGTATTTCCCGTTAAAACCTCACGTAAAACGCTCCAGGTTTTAACGAGCACGCCCGTGCATGTAGCTTCGCAAAAATCGCGCAGCTTTTTTCCCCGTGTAACGCAAAATCCTTTTCTGCCCCATGGAAAAACCAGGAACTCCCGTGTACGCTTCGTTTACTGCTCGGTTTTTCGCCGCCGCGGCGCGCATACAGCGAAGCCTCGCAATTAAACGCGCTCGTAAATTTCTCCGCGGGTATAAAAACAGCCGATAGCTTCGTTGTGAGCATCGTTCTTTTATCGCGCGCCATTGCATTCCTTTTGTGATGCCTCGAGTGGTCGACGGGACTTCGTTTGCATGTGCAACTACTTTGTTATTTTTTTTCCTCTTAATTTCATTCCCACCGCGTGACGACGCTGTCACAGAATTCCTCGAAAAGTGTCGAAACAGGCGCAATATTTCTTCTGCGTTTTTTTTTCTTTTAACGAGAATTCCTCGAACCGCGAACCTAGTCATAGTTGAGGGAACTTTTACTTTCGTCGATGGAACTGGCTAAATGGCTGGCGACAGTGCGAGATGCACTTTCGTTCGCCGCATAATGGACTCGAGGTGGTATATTGTTTGGTATTAATTAACTCGCTGTGAAATCGAGATTACCATTGCAATGACAGGGGAAGTCGGTTAATCCGATAATTGACTTTGCAACCGCATCAAAGTTGAATCAAAGCGACCTGAATTGAGCCGTGTGCGCGCCGGTTGCGATCCGTCGCAGTGCGCGGGAAGGGGGTATATCCTGCAGGGGGAACTTTCTCTAAACTTCTTTCCTGTATTATCCTTTTGTGGACGCGCCGCGGGTCAGTTTAACAGCTTGCTTTTATAGCCCACTAAGCTGCTGACGCATCGGTGTCCCTTAACGTTTGATGGCCACTGTGGTGGGACTTGGTGCATGGTTCAATAACTAGGTACCAACCAACTAGGGCTCTGGTGACCCTTAAGTTTTATGGAGGTTCGCTTATTACGTCGAGAATCAGGATTCTATTAAAATTGCTTTATGGTCCGTCGATTCCTAGGTTTTATTGGTTATCAGGATCGCGAGGTTTTCTCAGCCCATTAACTTTCGATAAGTTAATCATTATGAAGTTCAGATTACTTTTGATAATAATCACTCGCAGTTAAAGGGCCTCACAAATTACTGTGATAGTGATTATCATGGATATCCTAATGTTTAAGTAATTATTGTAGACATTCGGCGTTTGGGAACGGCCTATGGTGCGATTGCGATTTATTTTGCTCTCATACCTAATATGGTTCAATTTCATAAAAAAATAATCGCTGGAAAAGATTATTGCAATCGGACAACAGGGAAGGGTGCCGACAATTTTAGAATTCATCAATAATTTGAATTTGAAGAATTTCTCAAAAATGGTAAACCCTGTCGAAATATGCTTCAAATAATATTAAAAGAACATTCAATTTTCTACAATTTCTGTATATATAAGTTTTTCGTGCTTCCAACCATTTTTTAGATAATAGCGTTTAAATATAGAGACGTCGGCACTTCGCGCGTCCCACCTGTACGACGTGACGTATTGTCCATACGCGCGTAGTGCAGACCTCTCTATTTTCAAACGCTATTATCTAAAAAATGGTTGGGAGCACGAAAAAATTATGTACACAGTAATTGTAGAAAATTGAACGCTCTTTTAATATTATTTTAACAAAATTTCGATAGGGCTTACCATTTTTTAGAAATTCTTTAAATCCAAACTATTGATGAATTCTAAACTTTTAAGCCCGGTCGGGATCTTTTCCTGTTGTCCGATACCAATAAACTTTTTCAGGGACTTTTTTTCATCAAATTGCACCGTTGTAGGAGGTAAGAGGAAAGAAAAATTTCGACACGTATAAATAACGGCCACCCTATTAGGACACAGGTGGCGTCCCGTAGGTTTCGATGTTTGTAGAATTCAGAGAAGCAACTTCACAGAGTCGACGATAGGGGGATTGGTAACGCGGCTGCCCAGTACGCAGAGGACCCGTGGATCGCGGGTTCGAGTCTTTTTCGTCCGATACGAAACGATCGTCGTCGGATCGACGAACTTTTTCCTCCGATATTATTCGCTCTGGTCTGACCAACACCATTACTAATCCTCTTATCCAAGAAAACAAGCCTTTAGCTGACTGCTACCGAGCCTCAATCCTTCGTACTCTTGCATATCCACTTCCTAATTACACTGGCATCCCATCCCCCTCAATAACCATATGAAATCAAGCACCCCAAACCCCCATTTCAACTCTAAGTCAAGCAGCACCATGCCACCGGTTCGCTGAAATCGCCCAGACAAGCACCCCGCAATTATCCAGCCCAAGATTCGCGCGAGATTAGTTGGACCCGGCGTTAACGAAACGAAAAACGAAGCGACAGGAAGAAGTAGAGGGGTGAGGGTGGGTGACGAGCGGCGACAGAAGGGGTGAAAAAGCAAGCATCGGTACAAAAGCAACCACGCGAAAGCAACGGCATGGAAGCAGCCAGGCAACGAGACAACAGCCATTCGTATCGACGAGCGCTCGCGCGCCCGCGACGCCACCCCCCCTCCCCCTCCCTCTGATCTCCCCCTAGCGCCCCTAGAGCTTTTGATCTCGGGCGCGTGCTGGAACGTCACCTGGAACAGCACGAGCCCCCGTTCTCTTCGGTACAAATTGTAAACGTAGCAATCGAAAGCGAACCTTGACACCTTTTTCTCCCTCTCTCGCACTGTCTGTCCCTTTCTCCCGCCCCCTCCGCCCTCCACCTTGATGGTCGTTTTTCGAGAGGCGGCGCACTCGACGCCGCGGATATATGCTTTCCTCCTCGGTCGACCGCATCAGCCCAGCGGGGAAGTTTCTTAAAATAGATTCTAGTACCGGGCAGGAGGTTGCTGTGTGCATGTGCATCGAATGTGTACACAGGGCGAAGCCACTCGAGAGGGTGCGCCCGCTGAATGCCTCTCGCCCCGTCGCGGCACGCGGAACCCGCTTGAACACGCCGGACGGGACACGCGGGGTCCCGCTCGTTTAAACCGTGGCCGACGTCCCCAGGGTCGCGGGGTAGCTGCTTCTCCACCCCTGCTCAGCCCCCCGGGGGGTAGCTTCCGTGCTGTCGCGCATCGGGGATCTGCGCTCCACGGAGAGGTCTTGTCCAGGTGAGACGTGCGGTATAAAAGGGGCAGGGAGATCCTTGTGAGCTGAGATTGCGGGATCTTCTGTGGTTAGGTACGTCTAGGACAGGCCTGTCCAGGTATTTGGTTGCTCGATCAAGCGCGGGTTGCTCTTCGCTCTTGGAGGCACCGAGCCAGACTCCTCACATCCCTCGAGAACGAAAGGTCCTCATGGTGGGGCACAACCGTCGCTCTTGCCTTCCCTCGAAACCACCCTCGGTTGCTCTTCGAAGCAAAAGCTGGACGGACCTGGTCTAGGTGGTTCTAACAAGGGATCTGTATGAGCTGTTACTCACCGATTTTGATGGGACTTAGTAAATAGGTAGAGGATTTGAAGATGTTTCACCCCCGTCCGGCTGAAAGGGAAGACACCTAATAGTTTAGGTTACTTAGTACACGAGATACGTGACGATAAACGTCACGTTTGCTCGTTTGCGGCAAGTGCCGGATACTTGAATTGTGTAATAGGGGTGAAATATGTTTCAAGTCTTCACCATTCTACGACGCAACACCTCAGGTGGTTCCCTTGTAAGTGGTCGTAGTGTGATGCATATACTCTGAATTCTGAAGTACATCATTTTGGACCGCCTGCGGTACCCCTTGATAGGGAGTGTGCCTTGTTGAATGGCAGATTCGAGTGGGATTAATATTGCATAGTAGTCTAAGACTTCTCAATAACCTTCCTAAGGGGGGCTATGAACCTCCAATCTAGTTGGGGTTTAATTTGAAGGATCGTCTATGTAGCGATACCTCCCGGTTCCGCCAGAAGATGGCATTTCAACCGATACCGCTTTCTCGCAACTTCACCCTCATCCACCCATCCGGATATATACCAGTTTCATCCTTCCTTCTAATATCCCCGGGTCTAAGACAGGGCCTGCTAGATAAGCCTTACCGATGAGTCCACCAGCAGGCCCAGGACGAAACTTAACCGGTTAACTGGCACGGCGTTTTTTATTATTCGCGCCCAAACTGGCAACGTCGAAAAATTAAGTGAATCACAAAGTTAATTAGCCAGATTTTTTTTATCATATATGATACATTGACAGAATTGGTCAGATTTTTCTTTGATCATATATGATACATTGACAGTTAACCGGTTAACCTGCCTTTTCTCCCCTTCCTTCCTACCAACTAACCGTTCCACAAACCCCTCCAGTCAGTGTTACGTCTTGCTGGTTCCAGGTGACCATAGTGTGCTGCCTTCAGATCGTGGTATTCCGAAGTCCGCCAATTTGTTAGGGAGTGTGGCTTATACACCAGACCCCACTGGGATTAATATTCCACATTAATCTCGGCGTTCCCACCAAGTCTAAGGGAAACCTGGCGGCTTCAGCGCCGTTCCTTGATCACTGACTTCACTCCATAACCTTCCTGGGAGGGAGGGGGCATGCACAAGTTCCGCTTACTTCCAACGCGCACAGTGGCAGCCCAGCTGGTTACCTAAATAGTTGCGCAATGTCGAGAAACCCGCTGAGAATAAATCCTCGTCCTCTCGTCATGCATAACGTAGCGCCGTTCTTGACCATATTGCGCGACGAGATTGCATTACGAGGCTCTTCGGCGAGCGGTGCACGTGGCTAAAGCGGGCACGTCCGGGCGTGCGGGAGACTGGCTGGTCTACGAGGAAGAAGATCGCGCCTCGGTACACACTCCCGCCGTGTCCGCACAGCCTCTCTCGCCCTCTGCCACACACACACACACACCCCCCCCTCTCCGGCCCCCTTCGCGTGTCTGAGAAGCTCCTTCGTGTTTGTCGCCCTGACCCGTCCCGTCGTTTTTTCTCCCCCAATGAGAGGGGAACGCGCGCAAGGTGAGACAACCACTCGTCGCTATTTTTGAGCGCCCTACACCCCCAGCCAACACCCACCCACCTCCGCCGAGGTGTATTGTTCACGGCCCCGTATCGACGCTTGCTAATTGGGGGAGGATAATTAGCGTTCGATCAGACTTGGGGTCGCGCGACTCGCTTCGCTGGAGTAAGAATGATCACACAATGGGCGAGCACGTGTTCCCGCTCCCGATAGGCCCCTGTAACACGCTGCCAACAGATCGGGAACTAGGTCGACGTGCTTTCCGCGGCCAGACCGTACGTACCGTCCAAGTTTCCTGAGGGCTCGCGTTTTGTTTACCCCGTACCCGATTGTTACTCTGCCCTTCTATGGACTCGACGTTGGCGCGCCACAATGGGCCGTCGTTTAAACGGCATTCGCGGTGGATATTGGGACGCGAACGGATACAGGGCGATTCCGCGCGGCAAAAGGGATCGAAAACGTGCAGCGGGAGATTTCCGTGGGAGGCTTCGTTTTGTGGGGAAACGGGTTTGAAGGCGAGAGGCTTCGGGTTGCAGTCAATCGGGTGCTTGGTTTGGTAGGTGGCGCTGCGAGCGCGCGTCTTCGTTGGTTGCTCGCGTATGGGGCACCGCTTGAAGCGTTGCGGGAAGATTCAAAGGGTTTCTGTTTGCATTTGTTTAATTAATTCGCTCGTTTAGTGGGCGAGGTAGAATTTGTAGCGGCGCGGGATTATTTGCTTGAAGGTGTTTCATGAAAACGCGATTTTTTTTCACAGATATTTCGTCGCGAATCCATCGTCCGGCGCGGTTCAATAAATGCACGAGGCCATATTCATCTCGCGACGCACGAAGCCAATAGAATTAATTTGCGAATTTATCCGCGAGGCGAGGTTTCCTCGCATTCAATGAAAGTGAAATTAAGTCCGTTTTATCGAGTGGCTCGCGAAGCCCGTTAAATAGCGCGGCATACGGATGCAAAATACCGCCGATGCGCGAAACAGAATTCAAACCGTGGACAACGGGCGTTAAATCGGATTCCTGGCGAATTGCCGTTCGATAATTGAAGAATCAGTTTGAATGGAGATTGATTTAGTTTACCCCGCGCTGACCTCACCTGCGCGTGCAACGGAATTACTCTATCAAATGGCAAAAGTTCTATGCAGTTCTCCACGAGATCAACAACCAACTGCTATCTGTGGTTTCGTAGGATATTGAAGGGTACACGTTCTTTCACATTTCCACAGATCTCAGAACTCTTTTTGGTAAACCTTCTTCAGAGTATGTGAGATTTGCCAGCCCATTTCAGAAGAGATTTAAGTTACGCCAGTGTATTCTATTTTACAAGGAAAAAGGGAGAAAGAGGAGTAGCAGACAGACATTTATCTGGCATTGCGATCTGAGGCGGCGGTGGTTGCACAAGAAATCCTTCCCTCCCAAACGAGCTGTCGATAACAGGTGCCCGGGATCGTTACGTCCTGTTCCTTGTCGCTCGATCTTCTGATCCGCCTTCATCGATAAGGTTCCTCTTCTTGTCGTGCATCGATTACATTTAAATCACTACAATGAAAGTGATTGAAACGTTCCTTGAAACCTCGACGACGTTCGAACTTCCAAAGAAACTTGTAGACCAGATTAATACGCGACTGGATATTTCGTTTCAACGATGCGAGTTATTAATCGAGTTCAATGGCAGCGATTGCAGGATTCGGTAATTTAAATTGTTTAAAAACATGCGACCTCCTCATCGTTCAGAGGAGCGAAACATGGCGGTTAAAGGGGTATCGATTGGCGAAAACGTGAGAACAGGGAGCCGACGAATCAGCGAGCGATCTGTCGAGGACGATAAAACACGGCGATAAGAGAGGCTAGGAGTGTCCAGAATCGCGAGGACGATTCTAAAGAGATAGAAAGATTAAGAAGTGGAACGCGCCTGGAGGACGGTTTTGCAAACGGGCGGGTTCCAAGGATAGCTATCGAGACGTGGTGGGATCTAGGGAGGCCGGAGGGGGTGTACGTGTACAGATAACGATTAAGATAGAGGCGTTGCTCCTTCGTCGGCGACTTTAGCTGGTCGTTTGTAAGTAAGGAATCGGCTCCCCGCACGCGTACAAGGATCTTGACGCGAGAATTGCATTCCCGATTCACTTTGGCCTCCTGAAGATAAGCCAAATGGGTCCTTCAGTCACTGATAACGCGAATTCGGGGCTGATAGGAGATTCTTAGCTACTTTCACTCATATCACCACTGTCAGTGGTTTACTGTTTTGGAAGCCCCTAAAGGGGAACTTAAAAAAGAACTTCGAAGTTTTTAAGTTCTTAAGTTTTAAGTTCTAAAGTTCGCTTTAAGTGTTTTAGTTTCTATGTTTCTAAATCTTCAAGTTTCTAAGTTTCGAAGGTTCAAGTTTACAAGTTCTAAGTTTTCCAATTTTAAGTTTTCATGTTTCTAAGTTTGAAGTTTCTAAATTTTCACGCGTCTAAGTTTTCAAGCTTCTAAGTTTTCAAGTTTCTATGTTTTCACGTTTCTAAGTTTTCAAGTTTCTAAGTTTTCAAGTTCATAAGTTTTCATGTTTATAAGTTTTCAAGTTTATAATTTATCAAATTTCTAAGTTTTCAAGTTTATAAGTTTCTGAGCTTCTAAATTGTCAAGTTCCTAGAAGCCCTATCTGACAAATTTCATACAAAATAAACAGTCTAAGACTCCCAAAAAAGTACTTTCGATGCTTTCCACAAACTATCGACCCCAAAGTACCTGAAATCTATTTCGACGTGAAAACCCTCCGAGGCCAGTCAAGTGACTCTCTTAGGAAACTATGCATAACTATCGGTTCTTTAAACACCATTACTGCCGTAGGCACGAGAGACGATATAATTAATTCTAAGAGCAGATTACGAGAATCTACCTAAGAGCGAAATGCATGGTTTAATTTGCTTTCCGAAGTTATCAATCTATTCGTTCTTCGCTGAATTAGCATCTTTTGAATGCGCTGATGGTAATACCTGTTATTAATAATAATCATGGCTGCTTTCAGGGAGGGCGAGGGTGGCGGCGGTGGCGGCCGTTCCGTGACCAGCGCTGGTGGGGGTGGAGGAGGAGGTGGAGGTCGTCGGGCACCGAGTCTACGACTGGTGAACGGAAGGGCGACCACGGGGGTCAGTTTGCACACCAGCAGCACAGAATCCGTTCGTTCACCCCATCACCACCTCGGCCAGCAGCAGGGCGGCAACAACAACAACAATAACAACAACAACAACCACCACAACAACAATAACAACAACAACAACCATAATAACTGCCACGCCGGTAACAACCCCGCCGCGAACAATCATCCACGGCTTAAAAAAGATGACAGCATCAAGATCAGCATCGAGAACACCAACACCTGCACGGACAGCCTCGTCACTGCTCTAGACGACGAGACCTTGCTCATCACTGATTTCCTGGGCGACACCGGTGAGTTGTAATGGACACAAGGATAATTGCTTTTATGAATAATGTTTATATAGATATTTATTCAACTGAATTAAGAATATTAGAGATTCAACTTTCTTGAACTGGACTCCGTGACTGAGACTGGTGGGTTTTGGAATAGTAATGCTCTAGGATAAGGGAATGCCATGGGTTTTAAAGGTTTCGGAATGTAAGAGAGGGGATGACGGGATTTTGGGTAAGTGACGCATCAGCTAAGATGAAGATGGATAGCAGGGATGACACAGTGTTTATATTCACGCAGCATTTGGGTAGTTAGGGTGATTCATGTTTACAGAGAAAGTCAGAGAAAAACGATAAGTAAGGGTCAGTACATTACAGAGGTCCCACGCCATTTTCTCTTATTTTAAGGGGGTTACTCGGCCAGGTCAAGAAATGCCGCATTTTCGGGAATTTATTTCTAAGTGACAAAAACACTTCTTTCAATTAAATTTTTTTATTAAAGATAGAGACATCTTTGAATAATATTTAAGTACAATTTTTTTTCTCAAGCTTTCTTTAAAACAAATATGGCGGTCGACAGAACAAAATCTTAACAATAGAATATTAAATAAAACTAACAAGGGAACATCCCCAACCCGATTATTCAAAAAATTCTGAAACTTTGTGGATATGTAAGGGATTTCCTTCTGATTACAACGCAATTTTTTTGCTGTCTAAAATCACTCTAAGGGGGTGAAATTAACCCCTGAGGATTCGGCTATTTTTCGATTTTCTGGTATAACTCGCGAACTGTAAGAGATAGAAAAAAGTTTCGAGACAAAAGTTACTTCTTTTAATTAGGACTATCATTTGGTAACTTACAGTGCTTACAATTCGCGAGTTATAAAGGAAAATCGAAAAATAGCCGAATCTTCAGGGGTTAATTTCACCTCCTTAGAGTGATTTTGGGCAGCGAAAAAATTGCGTTGTAATCAGAAGGAAATCCCCTACATATCCACAAAGTTTCAAAGTTTTTTAATTTTTGGGTTCGGGATGTTCCCTTGTAAGTTACCGTCAAAATTAAAAATAAATTAATTTTTACCTGATTTACGCGTAAATAAATGTCCATTAAGTCCAGCGAAACTGAGCTATTTGCTTCAAAGTGTACCTATTTGGTTATTTTTCAACCAAACCCTTTGAACCCGAACGATTTCAAAGCAGAAATGTTCAAAAGCAATTTTCCCGCATCGATATTTATTAATTTCATATAATTCAGAAGTTATACGTCGCCCGGATTCAATCAAAATATGTTAAATGGTTAAAGTTAGGTATTCGAGGTTTCACAGAAAAAGTTGCCATCTGTAGAAGCTGCTCCTAGAGAGTCCATTCTTAAGCGTTCTGCAGTGCCCTAGTAGCACTAGGGGCTTAATTCGAATGTTTGGAAGAGAGTGGTACAATACCTAGGAATAGCTTGGAGAGGTAGAAGCTACTGACGATTAAGACAAATCACTATATTTAAATCTGAGTCCACCAATTACTCCTTCCCTCGCACGACTAAGTAGTCACATATGTAGGTACGCGTGTTATCCTACTCCGAGGTGTTGAGTTACAGCTGAATCTTGCTCACCGGAAATTTCATTACGAACCTGTGCAATGGACACTTTTCCTACTTCATACCAGCACTGCGATGCGTTTCGAGAAACCCAAGTTTTGAATTTCCCAATGGAATTGATGTGTCCCTTTATTTTCTAGCGAATATTTAATATACATTCACGAAGCTGTGCTCATTAATTCCTTCTGATTTATCTCCACGAACAGTAGCGTGCAAACCTCACACCCTGAATTCGTGCAAAACGGCCCCTTTCGATTCGTCGGCATACACCGACAACTCCGCTTAATATAAAAATAAGGAGGTGCTTCTCTAGAATCTAGACACGTGGCCGCGCGGAAATATGGCACACACGTTGACCCGTGAAAGAAGTTCTCGATGAATCGCTCGTTTGGCCGTCGACGAATGCTCGTAACGATCCCGCTACCGACGGCTGCGATATTGAAAAGCAATCGCGTCAATCGTCCATTTAGCGGAAATGCTTGTAAGAGGAACGAATTTTCTTCCGCGATAGATTCGAGTTTGTTTGTCGTAGCGAATTGGCAATTACCCTCTGTCCTTTTAGATAAGTTTCCTCACCCCTTTTCAAGGCTACCTGCCCAACATACTTCCTCCCTAATTATTTCCCCACTTCTCCGTTCCCCGAGAAAGATATTAATAAAAAATTCCCGTCATTCCTTGGTTCTTTGCGCCAGCCTGCCTCCGGAATCTTTCAGGAAAACTGTATGGCCCCCTCTTGGACGATGAGCTTTTTCTTCCGACTCCTTTCTTTTTCGTTTGTGAGTACGAACAAGGAATTTTCTTTCATCCACTCGTCCCGGGCTTTTCTTCTTTCTGCGAGCACCAATGGAGAAATCTTAAGGGACAATGTTAATAGAAAAGCCTGTGCAGCTAGATCCCTTCTAGATTTTTTCCAGCTACAGTTCTAGGCTGTTTTCTGAATTTCCTCATGTGTGGGCTTTTTTCCCTCTCTGCCTCGAATCATTCCTCTTTGGGGTATTTCGCTCTCCCGCTGCTTCTATTGTGGATAATTTCAAACGGCCCGGTAGGGACACTTAACGCTGTAAAGCGTTGCTTCGTTTCGGGTTGTAGGGAAGCCCCTACCTCCCGCGGTTTAGTGAAATGAAACGGGGGAATTCCGAGGGGTAGTGTTACGCGCGAATGTATCGCTGCGATTCCACATCAAAGGGCAACTGATGTGGGAAACTCTGAGTTTGGTTAACGGGGCAGCTGGGTGAGGAATGTACGACGGAAGAATGAATGATTTTGGGTTTAGGTAGGGGAAAACTGAATGTCTTTCAATTTCTTAACGCGGTTTCAAACTTATATTAGGAATCTTCTACGTTGATTTGATGAGAATGATACAACGAACGTTAAGGATATAATGATGCGTGACTGAATAGAAAACGGTGAATCATGAGGTGTGTTTTTCATAGAGGGTTTTGTTCCATAAGAGGCACATACCGGTTTTTATAATTGGATTAATGAACAGTCATTAGGGAATTCTCTTTTTTAAGATGTGATTAAGTCGTCATTATATTCAATTGCTCATGATCGCATATTTGAAGTCTTACATTGTTGAGCTAAATGGTCTGGTAGCAAGTTAGCTATTGTTTGAGCTGAGCATGTTATTGTTCCAGAATTAATTTATCAAGGATGAAAGAAATATTACAAATTTAATCTGCGGATATTTTTATACAATTCTGCAATTTACGTAGATAATTAACACGGTGAATAATTGAGAATATTAAAATAGGTAAAATGTTTTCAGATTAATTGTACTAACTCATTTAACAAATGTGAAAGTATTTAGAGTTGCAAATAACACCCATTTAATCAACAAAATATATTCGATCAGTTTTCAATTTTTGTAACTATATTCCACCCTTTCGAAACATAGTAAAAAATTACACATTAATAACCATACAAATACTGTAAAATATAAATGAGGTAACTTAATAATTTGAATATGAAATCGGTATTTCCCATCTTTCTGAATTTTTTAAAATTCGGTCTTGCAGCTGAAAACTCTGAAAAAAACAGGGCCACGAATACCAATGGGTAGAATGTCTCTAATTTTTTTTTTATAAGCTCCTATTCGATAGAACAAAACTAATGGAGCTTAAACTGCAAATTACATTTCACCCCGTAACTACCTTTGCCACAGATAGTTTTCCTTAAGGAACCTGTCGATTGCTACACACCAAGTTCAATTTGGTTTGGGGGTGCTTTCCACTATGCTTACCCGACTAGACCCTTTCATTTGCGTCAAAACTTGCTGTATGAATGAAATTCTTGTCGTCAAAAATATGCAAGCGGGTCAAAATAAAAAAAAAACACGTATTATTATTTTCCGATCCTCTAAAATCTATTAAAAAATCAAAGCAATCGGAGAAGGACATTTAAAACCCCCTCCCTCTTACTTTATCACTCAAAGCAAGTAAAACGAAATTACAGAAAATCTACTTCCCAATTAACACAAAAAACCCTTCCCAAAAACCCAAATTCCCTTCACCATTCCAATTCCTCACATTAAAAAAGAACACATTCACCAAGGAACAGCACGGGTCACTCGTTTATCACGCCATTATTGCGCGCATTAATGAATATACGCCACTTTGAGATTACTGAAAGCCTCCCAGCAATTAAACGTTACGCAGCGAAACCGGCGCCTTCAGAGCGTAGTAAACGCTTCTGCTGATGCTCCCGTGGACGAGATAATTCGCCCACTCTTTGTCTCACCAGTGCATTATGCATCTCAAAGTTCATTCCTGGGAGGGCACCGTAGGAAAAGAACGTTTCGCGATAGCGGTGCCAGCGACGATCTGGGCTGTCGCTTCTGAAGCAGTTCCCTCCGGCCCCTCGGCGGCGAAATAAATAGAAAACGATTCCAGCCATCTTCGGGGATTAAATATTCCAGCATTCCTAAGTCCACTAAAGCGTTCCAGACTTTGGACCCTTCCCATGTAACGCGTCCAACTTGGTTAATCCTCTGGAGTCCCCTGCATCTCACGATCCCCGGGATCACCCGGGTCTGGCGGCGTCCGATCCCCTCGCAGTCCTCACTCCTTTGACGGAATCTGTTCGACAGACAGGCGGATCGATTGTATCTTAACTGTTCCGAGTGGGCAAAGGAAGCGGAGCCCCACGCCTGTTTCATCTTTGACCCCGCAGTCAGCCACAACGTGCGGGTTGTAGTTCAGACCATTGACTTAGGTAGCGAAAAGTGAGCAACAGGAAATTCGTAATGAGTGCATCATCTTCAACTACCCACTGAGCGACGGTTATCACCCTTCAGCTGACTCACTACCAACAGATGGGTGAGTCAGTTAGTACAATTCCCAAAGGAAAGTCTCGACCTAAGCTTCCCCCATAACCGAGGGAACCGTTTATCGCGCGGGTGACAGAAAACCGGTCAGATTTAAAATTGCGCGCAACCGGCGATAATCGCTGATAGTTGGTGGGGATTCTATGGATCTCGCAGTGTCAAGGCTGGCGGTAGTTTCGCGCGTGTATTCTAAAGAATCGGATATCTCCCAGTGCGCGAGCCGCTCCTTCTGCTGGTCCCACAATAAAACCGGTCAGTGTTTCTCTCTCTTCTCTCTTTCGCCTCGTTCCGCGCCGCTTTCGCTTACGGTGCTCCCGCATCTTTTTCCCCGCGCGTGTTCCGCTCGTCATTAGTCAACCTCTGCTCCGGGGAGCGGTGGCCGCCGGCAGACACCGTTCACGCGATCCTGAGGCGGCTGGTCACGGGCGATGGCCGACGACCGAGCGCTGGACGAGCTGAGGAGACCATTGCTGTGGAAACAGAGGCAGCCAGCTGACTACAACGGGTTTAAGGACTGCCGTGGCTTCGTCGCCAGCTGGCCGGAATTGTCGTACGCCCGGGCGACGCGAAGATTCGGTGAGTTCGTCTGTCCCTTCTCGGTGACCGGATTCGGTACTCTTCGGTGGACGAGGATCTCCTGGATTCTGGTTGGATCTACTGAATCTTCTGTGGATGCTCTGCTTCGAGTGTTTTAAGGGAGTTCCTTAAGCGGGGGTTTGTGTTCGGCTTGGATCTATCGAAATTTTTGTGGACATTGGTGCTATGCCTAGAGTAGGTACTTTAAGGAAATTGTTTCTTTGGAGGATGAAGGCTTGTGTTCTACTTCAATTTGCCGAATATTCTGTGGCCCCGTGGTTGAAGTGCTCTGAGAAAGTTCTTTCTCCGAAGGGTAAAAGGGTTGTGTTCTGCTTGAATTTACCGAATATTCCGTGCGCATGTGATTCCGTGGCTGTAGTAACCCGGGAGCTCCCCTCTTGATGTTCTGCGCCGCGCTGCAGTGGATATCCTTGTGCACAGAGTTGTCCACTAGTCATCACGATGATCGATCGTCTTGTTCTTTGGAGCCTGTATTCCCAAATTGTGTTCTGCGTTGACTGGTCTTCCGAACTCGTTATACCATTAGGATGATTAATCATGCGCGTCGGATGGTCCGGGTTACTTGTTCAACGGTCAACTACGTTTCATGGTGATTGTTGAAATATGTTTTCTTGGATCCCCTATTTTGCCAGCTAATCTGACATTTATCAGAGGTCCCTGTAGCATAATTCCAGCTTGCATTACTTTTTCAAGAAGCTATGGGAAAAATAACGATTTTCCTCGTACCGGTGTTACACTTTCTCCGAGATATGGTTGTTTTCCTGCTCCACAGATTGCTCGAAAGTTTCCAATGAGATATGTAACGAACAGATTCCTAACGTTCAGACTTCTAGAAACTCATTAGCCAGACACTGACCTGGGGGAACAGTCGCTCGAGATCTGAATCGATCGAACTTCCCGAAGCACTGCAATCTCTGACCCTCCTTTGTAAAATCTTTGTACAAAAGCACTGCTTGCTTGCCCTCGAAGCACCATCTCGCCAATTTACACCTGGTACTCTAACAAAGCAGATCATCTTCGATGAGAATCTCCAGAAACGTCACAGAGCTCATCAATCCCTCGACGTTCAAGCTTCGATTTCTCAGCCTACGTTTCCGAAAGTTCATTGACCAAGCGCCTGTGGCCCAGTCGCATTCATCGGCGGCTGTAATTTAGGCAGCCTTCGTCTTACAGTCGCGTCTGGGCAGAGTTCAAATTGAGATATCCCCTCGCGAGGCCTGCCTACCATTATGGAGCGTAGAGGCCGAGAGAATTCTCCCGGTTAACTGTATTTAATGGTGCGGAGAACGGTGCCTGGAGGTTTTTACGTTTCACATGTGCTCGGTGGTGCGTATGCTGTGCGTTTGGGTGCTAGAAAGGAAGCCGATGGGAGATCGGAATGAGCTCGCGTGCGCGCCCGACGCTTGGTGGGGATTTCGTGCGCCGTTGTGTGCTGTCTGTTCCTACAACCGGACTCCGACATAAATTATGTCCAAGTGAAATCGAAATTAACGACCGCCACACCATGGGGCATTCATTCCCCGGGGATTCTTCACAAATTACTCATCATTTGAATAAAAAGCCTGGGATATTCCTACGATCCCCAGACACCTACAAACCCGAACTCTAGATCAGGCGGAGTCTCCACTTGCTCGCCCAAAATACTTGTGCCATCCGCTTTTCGTCTCCCGGATTCCCAAACAGACCCACTTTCATTGAAACCTACCATGGCCCCTGCAAAGCCACTCGCATGCTTTTTTAAAGACTATGATATAAAAGTTTGACAATGGCTTTCCGGAGGCGATGCGTTTGATAGTGAAAGACTCCCAGGCCCAGGGGGGAATAACGGATCCTCTTTCAGGGAACGGTAGTGTCGCTGACAATGGGTGTTATTGTTTCAGGCAACGAGATGAATTACAAGGGCAGCGGGAAGGTCCACTTCGGAGTGGACGATGTGTCCCTCTACGGGACGCCGAAGGAGGAGCCGGGCCCGGGCCACCCGGGTCAGGAGGCGAAGCCGCGCTTCCGAAATCAGCTGCAGGCCATGTTCCACGTAACGGACAACAAGCTGGCCATGAAGCTGTATGGCAGCCAAAAGGGTCTGATGAAGGAACGGATCAGGCAAGAGGCTGCTGGTCACTGGGTCATCCATCCTTGCTCCAGCTTTCGGTGAGTCTCCGCGGCTATTTTATCTACGACAGTGGTTGGAGAAATGTTTAAACGGTGAGGAAAGTGAGATAGGTCCATCAGACAGGATTATATCCGGAGGGACGTCAGATTTATCAGATTTATATTAATAGGTACTTAAAGTTAAGTTAACTTCTGTTAAGTTAGTTATACAGAGGTTTAAACATTATTTTGGCCACCACTATGACAAGGGATGATATGAGTCTCCCCATAATTAATAGCTTCGAAGTTAAATCCTCGACGGAAACTACATTGAACCCTTCTTTGAGTGCACACATGAGGTGGAAATTTGCATGGAAATCAACTTCCTCAGGACTGAAAAATTGTGTGAGAATAATTGTATGAGACGTTTTCAATTGATTCTCGAATGCGGAGCTCGCCTGTTTAGCTCCACGGCAAATTACGAGGCACCCATTGCACGAAATATTCTTCTAAATTGATGAAACTACGCTGGAAGGTCCGCGCGGATAAAAGGGGAGATGATTGTTTCTGGCTGCAGCCAGTTTGCACCGAATTGGGATAGGATGTTGAAGGTGTCCCCGATGATCAGTTAATTTGTACGAAAAGCGGATCGCGGGGAGTGGTGGCACGGACTGTAGTACATTAATCCAAAGTCCAACGGTCAAAGTATCTCGAACGCGACGATTTCGTTAACGAGGGGGCTGGGTACGAAAGGATCCGCGAGCGACAACCGATAGGCCACTCCTGCCTGTCCTAATTACCAATTAAAACGTCTAATTAGAGTATCCCCGGCCGCGGGAACAGAGATTCGGAGCGGACGGAACGTTACGCCGAAGGTTCCTTCGTCGAGATCGCGCGGTGATCGGCTTTGACCCACTTCGCAATCTTTTGCTCCAGGGAACAATCGATGATAAATTTATGAAAGCACTGGGAGCTTCGAAAGTGGTCGACAGACTAGTGACATAGTAGCCAAGCTTCACACTAAATAAGGAATACGAGATATAGTTCGATAAATGTTACTCCTTTGAAGTGACTCCTATTATTTATCAAAACACTCCGTTCACCCGAAGTTCGTCCGTCATTTCTCTAACTCCGAGTTTCCGGGCCAGACGTGGAAGTCCTCTGCAAACACGCACAGTGACCTGGACAGTCAGGTCTACAGTGTCCATCTTCTTTCTCCGTCCTCGGATTTCAAAGAGGTCGAGCTCCCCACTTGTCAGGCCAATTGGAAGAATTATATACGCTTTGGGGACCTGGCCTTCGTCTTCCGCGGCAGGATGAAGCGCTTTTCTCGTATCGGGGTCGAATTGGCCAGCCTGGTCCCCAGAACTGGGATGCATCTCTCGACAGCGACATATTTCGGGGAAGACTGCAGGAGGGAAAGATATTCCTCCTGTGGGAGCAAGGTAGCGCGCTCCTTCGAGCTTAGACGATCGATTCTGCTCGTTGGGACGGCTGGTGGTCTAGTTTGGGACGTAAGTGCAGCAAAATACTGCTGTTCTTATCCATTTCTATAGCTGTCTACTAGCTCTTCAGCATTTATAACCTCTACCAAAGCCCAACCGACTGACTAGTCCGCTAGAAATCCCTATACCCATCAAAACCGATAAGTCCCTGAGGTCTGTGTCAGATATATTGACCGCTCTGAAGTTATTTCGCGAACAGCGATCGACGTTTCCTTAACCTCAAATTCTAAAAAAACCCTAATACTCACCAAAGTCCAGTCAACTCTGCATGCCTCCTGCCCTTTTTCCAGTGACCCTAATAGCAATCAAAACCTAATAGTCCCTTGTTCCGCCAAAACTCCAGAACCCACCAAACTCTGATGCTTCGAGAATTGAAGTCACTCGAGTCCCATAACCTCAAACTTTCCAAAAATCCCAATTCTCACCAATGTCCAGTGACCTCTGCATACCCCCTTCCCCCTTTCTACTGACCCTAATACCCACCCTCCTGCGTCACCCGTGGAAACAATGCCCACGGAGTCCCGAGATTAAATCTCGTAGCCTTCACTCCTAGCCCAAAGCATGCAGCGCCCATTTTTAGGGACGACTAATGATCAAACGCGCCGAGGCAGCTATATGTACTTCATTCCTCGATCGTTTCTCACGAGCAAGCATTTAACCGATCCTCTTGGCCACGCTAGGGTTAATGACGCGGGGGTCAACGGCCCTCGCCTCGTCGCCAAAGAAGAGGCCAACGGTGCAAGTGATTCCTGGCAACTAGAGGAGGGTCGCGCGTGTTTTTCCCGTCTTATTTTTTTTTTTTTTTTTCAAGTATCCATCGTTATAAATACCCGTCGGTCGACGCGCACGCAGACCTTTGCTATTTTTAGTCGAACCTTTAAACGAGCATCCGAGCATCTGACTCGTCACGGATCAGAGGTCGTTTTTATAGTTAGAATCCGCGTCCCGCGAATACCCGCTTCCTGGACGGGAATCAGAATAGATGGATCTCGCCGCGACGACCCCGGGCGGGGGATCCAATAATTGCGCGGGAATTCTGGGACGATTGTGGAAGATTGAGCGACGATTCCGCGGAGACAGGAATCTTAGGATTGGATGCCACGGTGCAGTTGATCCCTCCTCTCCGCTGGCCTATCAGAATTCCTCGACACATATCGTTAGCGCTGTTACTAGGGCTCGTTAGAGCACTAAAGAGGTGTGTATACGCATCCACCATATTTGGTCCTCTGGAGAGAGAAGAGTATTGCATATCCGCCTTTTTGAATATTGACATATTTACTTTGTAAGCAGAATACAAACTTAAATGTAATAAAATAATCGTGTAATGTGTCGTGCTACCAAGTATCAATATTAAGAAAGCATCTTCTGCTTGTAAAGTGAATTTGATAATACTCAAAAACGCGGATACTCAATACTCTTCGCGGATGCGCATACTCACTAGGGTGGCCCTTATTTTCAACCTGCGATTTCTTTTGCTCTCACCCCCTAATATGGTTCCATTTTATAAAAAAATAGTCCCTGAAAAAGAAGAGCCTTAAAGTTTAGAATTCATCAATGGTTTGAATTTGAAGAAGTCCTCAAAAATGGAAACCCCTTCGAAATTTGCTTCAAATAATATTGAAAGAGCATTCAATTTTCTACAATTACTGTATATATAAGTTTCTCGAGCTTCCAACCATTTTCTGGATAATAGCGTTTAAATATAGAGCGCCTGTACCGTGTCACGTATTGTCTATACGCGCGAGGTGCCGACCTCTCTATATTTAAACGCTATTGTCTAAAAGAATGGTTGGATGCACGAAAAAATTATATACACAGTAATTGTAGAAAATTGAATGCTCTTTTAATTTTATATGAACAAAATTTCGATAGGACTTACCATTTTAGAGAAATTTTTTAAATCCAAACTATTGATTTCCTGTCCGATTGCAATAAACTTTTCCGGGCACTATTTTTTTTTATCAAATGGCGCCGTTCTAGGGGGTGAGAGCAAAGAAATAAAAAAAATTTCGACGCGTATAAATAAGGCTTTAATACTCACCTCTTTTAATGCTCTAGGCTCGTGGCTCTTTCAATCTTCTTCCATTGGGAAGGGGTGCGAAGTGTATCGGTCAAATGTATTGGGAATAAAACTACAACTGCAGAGTTTATATAAACTTTACCTCATGCAATTGTTCATAAAAGTACATACAAAAAATAGGACGAAAAACTAAACTACGTCTACCATATAATTGAAAAGCTGCACGTGGGGAACACGGCTTTGCATCAAGTGGCTTGTCTACGAAGTGAAGTAAGGCACAGGGCCAGCGAACGTAAAAGCACAGAGAAAAACAGCAACAGCGCCACGTGCAGAATAATCAACTGATATGTAAGAGCGCGAGAAACAAAAAACAAAAAGAAATGCGCCACACACGGACTATATACATACAGTCTTCCAAGAAAGTAATGTGAATTGCCAGCTCATTTTCAAACAATTCACCTGAATCGAATGGTTTAATTATACGATTGAATAGCCGGTGCATGAATTCAGATTCAAGATTCCCTTGCGAGTGAGAAATAGCAATCCTGACAGGTTGCCTGCGTACATGCAACGCGATTAAAGATTAAAATTCCAGCGTGGACGCTTTATGCTGTCTTGCTCGGAGAAGGGTGGCGGTTCTTTGGGCACTCGCCAATCGCGAGAGGGTCAATGGAATCGTAGTAGCGCAGCATCGAATGTTTAATTAATGAGCAGGATCGATTCCGTGATTTGGCTTTCTAATCTGGTTTCTTCCCCGTCGAATTAACGCGGCGCGTCGGCGATTTCATCCAGGAAGCGTTATTCAAATGTGACTTTTTGCAAGCGTTGCTCCCCGACACGGATGAATGAAATATGACCAAGATGGGGCCAATGGGACTCGAAAAGATCGTGAAATTTGTACGGAGAGTGCGGTGAATATTCATTAAACGATCCAGCTTGACACGGGGGCAAAAAGTTGAGAAGACTACTCGACCCCCCAAAACTTGGCAGAATCTTGATAATATTTAGGAGGACCCCGGCAGGATTGGGCGTAAGATTCTTCACCGTGGGAATTGTGGTAGTGACGATTAATGGGGCATCAAGTATGGAATGCATAAAGGAATTAATGAAAATTGAAGATGGGAAGAGGCGAAGACTAATTTCGATGAGTGACAAGGTGGAAGGACATTCGTGGACCTTAAAGATATTACTCGGTTGGAGTCTCTTTCCTTGGTGAAAGGATGCAGCAAATACTTTTCCTCCTCCGACAATCTTCCCTTTTATCTCATTGTCGGCGGAGACGAGGATATGTATATACTCTCTGGTCGGAGGAGGCAAAGACTTTCCCAAGGAGGACGTCTTTCGATGGCGCCGTGAATTTATTTCGCCTGCTCTCGCGAGCCATTAGCGAAATTAAGGTGCGGGGGATTTAAAATGCGCCACGGGGGCCGAAATATTCACGGGGCTGCAAACAGACGTCTTGGGAAGCGGGATTAACACTTTCAGAGAAAAATAAGTCCCCATTTTCTTCTTCCTTCTTTCCTTTGTCAGTCGGCAGGAAGAGGGAGAGTGGGGTTAATACCTCAGAAACGCAATTAGAATAGCTTTTCGACACCAGGACTGTGCTTTGTAAATATATAATGAGCAATTTGAAATTTGGGACACATTGTTGAAGTTAGGATATACCCAATGTGTTTTTCACCACCTTTTACAAAGTTCCATTTATTTGGTGAAATTTTTTTCAAGATTTTCTTCGCGGCACCCCCTAAAATAATTCTAAATAATACAAAAAATATTTGTGTAAAGTTTGAGCCCCATCGGATAACGGGAAAAGGTGCGCCCTTGAACATTCAAATAATTATTTAACAGCTCACAAAGTCAATATTATATAATATCCTCCAAGTTATTGATTACATAAAAAAATATATCTGACAAAAGTTGTAGATCCAGACAAGGAGCATCTTTTATCTTCTATCACTTTTTCTCATGCGACACGGTTTTTTGCAAAAAGTTTGAAAAACGGGGGAAAAACTCTTTTTCTTCAAATTTTGAATGTCTAAATCCTTCTCGAATACTTTTTATTTATAAAGGCGAAAAAATTATAATTTCTATTTTCGAGGACTATTTTGTTAACATTTAAGGGGGGGGCATGTACCGATATATGCCAGAAAGATAAAAAAAATCCATAATTTCAGTGTTTGATAGGTCATGAATATTTACTGAAAATTTAGGACCGAATTTCGCAAAACTATTGAAGATATAGACATCAGAAGTGAAGTATTCAAATGTAGGTATTTTTCTCGAAATCAAGATTTTCAAACATGTTACCCACGATTACTCAAAAACTTTCCAACCGATTAATTTACTTCAAGTTCTGCAAGACTATTTCTCATTTTTTTGACAGCACAGATCTTTTATTTGATCATAGTTTCTTTTCTATTGCCTAAAAGGGGAAAGATTCCATGATCAAGATTTCATTTTTCGTTTAAATTTTTTTAAATGTGTCGAACATTTCTTATCGGGCTGAAACTTGACACAGATATTTTTTATTATTTTGAACTATTCTGGGGGGTGCCGCGAAGAAAATTCAAAAGTCGAAAATAAGAGCCACCCTACTGAACACATCCCCAGGTCTTTGATTTCTTAGCCAGCCACTCGAGGACCCCGCTACCTTTGCACCCACTACTATCACACCACTATATCTCTGCAAGACCGGAGAGCACAAGCACTTTACTAGGCCCCCTATCGAATCTATAAAAACAGTCTTACAGGCTTTCACCGCCAAGGCGACTACTTTCCGGGCCACATAATCTAGCCCCGAGCAGTTCGCCACACGATCATTCCAGATATCAAATCAATCGACCCCAGTCTCCGCAAATTTTTTAATTCTCCAATCTGCAGGCTTATAATTGCGCCGCGATTATGCTCGGCTTAGCAGGATCTTCTACTTTCCATTCCCTGGAACCAATCAATTGGGCTTCCGAAAGGCTCCCTCGCCCAGGCAGAGCGGCGTGATCGCCGCGAGGGAACAAAGAACGAGGAAGGGAAGTGAGATTGGACGGTGACTGTCTGTGTAATGGCAGTTAGAATCGTGCCGGCTGGCATCAGCTGTGCAAGAATGATCTCAGAATAATCATCCGATTAAGCGAGAGAGGCTACCGTGCCACTGCGGGCACGTTGCTTCGCGGATCGCACGTGTCGCGCTTGTGCTCGCGCCTGTTCGCGCGTGCACCATTCCGTCACGCTACTTCCAGCGATATTCCGTCTTCCTGGACCCAGACTTCTCCGCTGGGATTAACCTCCCGCCTCCGTCGCGAGATATTAACCCCGCGAATCTCGGCTATAAATCCGGGAATCGAGGGAGGAATATTAAGGCTATTTTTTTTTTTTAACCGCATTCATCTCGCGTTT
Source organism: Andrena dorsata (assembly GCA_929108735.1). Classification (NCBI taxonomy): domain Eukaryota; kingdom Metazoa; phylum Arthropoda; class Insecta; order Hymenoptera; family Andrenidae; genus Andrena; species Andrena dorsata. The sequence continues at coordinate 73,482,395 of OV815488.1, read as the reverse complement.
TATGCTGGGGCTTGAAAAGGGGGCGTTTTTAGATCGCTGAACCTCGCCCTTTGTGGGTTAATCTCGCCACTTTGTGGTTTTATATTAGTTTGTAATTTAGGCGGTTTATTATTATCGTCGCTGTTCTCCCCGAAGTTGATAGGACACCGGTGGCCATCTTCGAGGCTCCGCGGAGAACGATTTCTCACGGGCGGTCTACGGTCTACACCTTCGACACCGGTTATTATCGCAGCTCGAGGATGCGGAAAACAATTTCGCGGTGATTAGAATCCCGATGGGCGAACGCGAACAACAGCGATAGTCGAAACAGGTGGGCATTAACGGAACGGCGCCGTTCGCCCCCTTGAGCGCCCTCTTTTCCCCTAATTGATCGTCGAATAAAACTCGATAGCCCGCGGCCGGAACGGCTGCCTCTTTTCCAGCCACCCCTCGCGTCCCAACGACTTTGATAATAACAGTTTGTACGTCAGAGAAACTAATATCGAATGGAGGGAGGCTAATCTTGGCTCCTCTTGTTCCGCTCCAGTGCCTCCAGCGCGGCCAAACGGGTGTCGAGTGACGAGGAATTCGAGTCCCTTTGGATGTTACTCGAATTTCGAAGGATTCCACGCGATCTGCGAAGATTTTAAAGTCCCCTTTGCCCTTCAACTCCGCGTAGAGCTATTCAAAGGGGACACTTCCGTGCTTTGTTACTTGCGTTTCGAATTCTTCCACTTTGCAAAACAGCGGTGTTTAAAAATAGTGAAAATTGGGTCAAGATGTTCGATATTCTAAGCAATAACCATGAAAGTGTCTCAATTGAAAAAAAAACTCCGAGAATAACAAGCTACAGTTATTTATAAATTTTGGAAACCAGTTCTGCATAAAGAATAAAACCTGTGCGTGTCGATGGAATTTTAATAATGATGGATGAACCATTGAGTTCCTTTGAGCACTCCGTGTGGCTGCACTTTGGCGAAGCGAAGAATAGGGTTTCAGTGGATTCGTGGATGAGGGGGCCCGATAACAGCAGCAGCCAGGCGACAGCGTTCATCCGCGCGGGATGATTAGGCGTCCCGACGACGGGCGTCATTAGTCGGCGGCTGGCGTTTCGAGCGAGGAGCTGGCGCATATACATACGTGCATGTATCGTATCTCGTGCAGTTCATATTCACGCATTCCCTCGGGTCAATTAAGACGTCTCGTGGCTATTCTATCATCCCCGACCCTGGCTCAGTTGTGCAATTCCGCGTCCAACGTGTGCACAAGTTGCCACGTCTATTCTCGTCCCTCCAGCGAGTCATCGTGGACCGCGATGCTCTCGACTTCGGATTCGATCGCTTTCGTAGTGCGTGCGAGTGGGGGAGGAGCTCTTAATTGGCGAAGGAACTCGCGTCGGCACTTTGGGGGAGGATTCACCCGCGAGTCTACCCTTAGTTTGGAAGTGTTTGAAAAATCGACGATTTTGTGTGGGGAGTATTCGTGTGAATGAGAGTAAATGAGGGAAAGTATTCACCTGGATTTGTGAAACTTTTCTGCTTCTTTTCTGTTTCTGTTTTGTTCCATCTTCCATCATCAGCAGAGCAGTACTTTGCGACCACAATGTGTGCAATGTTGCTAAGCAGAGTTTTCCAAGCCGGGTTGAACTTTTAAATGGCATAACTGTATGATAATGATCACGAAAATTACCGTCGCGTGTTTACATTAGTCCAGGCGAGACAGTACTTCCTGCCTGTGGCTGGCAACGGACAGCAAACCGAGATCGAAACATATTTTTAGACGATTCCCGCGATATTTCTTGTCCCTCGAACATAATTTGTCGAACAAAAGGGAGATATAGACAGTTCCATCGTTGCTCTATAAATAGCCTCCAGGCACTTCTTAAATCCGTTTGAAAATTTCAAGCTCTCGAAACCATGTTTACTTTCGACAAATTCCTCGACTAATTTCCAAAACCATTTCAGAGTAGCCTCCCCTAACTATTCTTTCATAAAAGCTCGAAGCTTCTACAAATATTTCTTAATTTTCTCAGGGGGGCATCGAAAAACCACTATATCACATTCTTTACAGCAACTATTTTACCAAACCAAACTTATACAATTCTAGAGGCTCCAGAATCAGATCCTATATCGAAACGAACCGAAACTTTGATTAGAAAATACCTTATCTAAACACATCCCATACCTATCTGAAATTTAATTCAAGCACATCACCCTCAATTTCTCAAATTATCCACCGACATTTCAGAACCTCCTGAGAGCACTCCCAACTCCATCATTCTCCATCACACTGCCACCATCAAACATGTCCACCCAACTAGAAATCATTACATCCTGACCCGCACTTTCCACGAACTTTCTCCTCCCCCAGAAGCGAAATAAAACATTTGAAAATAAAGGCGACTTTACACGGTTCACTTTGCTTGATAAAAATTCAAAAGCGAATGTTTACACGTCTCAATAAAATGGACCAATCTATCATCAAAGCAAACTGTGCGTGCTGGTGTTAAAATAATTTGTGAACATTATTATAAGACATTCGTAATTTTTGTGCAACTCGAGAAATAATGAAGTCGGTACATCCCTCTATTTAATATACTATTATAAAATCGAGAGGCACTACAAAATTATTTATAATATCCTTATTGCCATTAAATACAATTTTCTGTCAGAAATCAGCAAGCTCTGTTTTCAAACAATGCATCAACTTAATGGTAATTATGGTAATTTACTTTCACTGTTCGACCAAAGTAAGCCGTGCAGAATCGGCTTAAGGAAGATCGCGTTCATCTGGCGTATCCATCGACGTTCAACGGTTCCTCGTCGACGCGCTTCGGCTTCAATCAGCGTCGTCACGTGGCCCAGGGCATTGCGTAACCTGGCCTGACCGTGCCACATACCGGCGGTCCGTGTTAGCGGTAGGAAACCATTGTTTAAATTTGCAAACTACCTAATGATAGGACAGAGCCGAACAAGGCCTCTGCAATTTTCAACTGGCTGTCGGTGTTTCCGATCACGTCTGCTAAGTTTAGAACGACAGGGGACGTGTCATCGCACTTGTCGCGAGGATCGGCACCCACAACGGGACACTTTAGTAGTCGTGGGTCTAGAAAGTTTTACCTTCGCGTAAAACTTTTATCTGCTTCCACTTCGATCACTTACCACAATCGTTCACTTTATTTAGAAAGGAATTCTATTTTTGGGGCTAAATTCTAACAAAAATTTGGAGCGATGATCGTGAATTTAATGGAGAAAGTAGGTTTTCTTTGGATTCCTTAGAGCTCAATTTTCAGACATCCTGTATTAAAAGAAAGGAGAAAGAAAAATAGCGCAAAGGCGAGGTTTAATCGTGAGAATATTTTGCAACCTACCCTGGAATTGCATGCAGAAAGATTTTATTTTATTCCAAGATTTAATTCCAAGCCCAAAGGATCGTTTCCTCGTTCCAAAGCACAAGAAGCGGGCGATAAATTATCAATAACAATAAGGGAAATCGAGAGGCCATTAACGAAAATCAATGAACGGGCAATCACTCTTTCCCCGTCCGGCGTAGAAATATTAATTGCTCGTGAAATCCAGATACTTCGTCCAATATTTCCCTCATCGATCAGTGTCAATTAACGCCAGTGTACATTCACGTCATCAATTTAAACTGTGCTATCAACAGCCCCGAAGATATTCGCATTAAAATGCTAAAATGATCCACAAAATCGAAATCCCTTCACTTCTTCGTCGTCGATCAAACTTGAAATCCCTATCGATATCCTATATCCATCTTCCCAAAGAAGCGTTTAAAAACGTGCACGTAACAAACTCAGCTTCGAAATGCTCCTCCGCGAGTCCGCGGGAGGGTTGAAGCGAGATAGAGAAGTTAGCACACAGGTGTCAGAGTGTCGCGAATGGGAACGCGGGGGGAAATGCGATAGACCAGATAGAGTCGCGAAAGATAAACGCTCGGTATCAATGAACCCGCCACGAGGGATGACGATCGATCGCGCAAACTCGGCTGATCCGACTTTAATGGCCGCGCAAACTGGAAACGTTGCTGGATTACTTCCTGGCCGAGTCAGCGGCTCGGCTTCCAGAATACCTCGACGAGGCGTTCGGCGATCTTATTAGGCGTTGAATGAATGGACACTGGACTGGTCGCGGTGCCATTTCTGCCTGGGCTGGGTTAAGTCTGAGTCAGGTGATCCTCATTCACGATGGAGAGCAAAGGTGGTTGTCTCATCTGGATCATCCTTTTCGAGGGAAAGAGTCTTCAGAAATTCTTATTCAGAAATTGCGGAGGGGCAGAATCTTGCCAGTTTATTATGAGTTGCGGGTGTTGCTCGAGGAGTTCGACGTGAATAGTTTGCCATCTTGGTGTAGTTGTGGAAGATTGAAGACTTGGGATTTGTTATTTAAAGCTGGTACATTATGAAGGATTATATTTGTAGATGGGAGATAAATTAGTGCTTAAAGGAACTTTCAGTGGGGCAGTGGTGGAGGAAGTGTTCTATATCCAATAAAATTCTCCACACACTCATATTACATTTTCGAGTCCCCAATGTGTTTTCACGAGCCTGTTGCATTGGAAATGGAGAAAGAATCGATGGAAGATGGCTCGAGGCAACGGGGACGTGGGAATCCACGGTGCAACGACCACAAAACCGCCTCAAACTGGCTCATTCTCGTACGACTTGTCTGGATCTCGATCCCTGAGAAGAATCCACCTTTTCGCATATCGCTTTACGCATTGAAGCCCTTGTAATTCAGCGGCCACGGCGAACCCAGTCCCGTCGATAAATCTCCAGTGCTACTGTTTCAATCTATACCAGATGCTTCTTAATTACGTACCAGATACCTCACCTAAATTTAGAGCACGAAAGGGGAACGCAATCTTATATGAGCACAGCGTGGTAAATGGTAAACAATTTGCTGCGCGTAAAATATGGATAATTGCCGTGGAGGAACTCGTGAATTGATAAACGTGACCTTAGAAATCTAAAATTCCCCGGCGGGGGCTCATAGCTGCAGCAGAATGCAGCGCGCATTCGGGATGCATGGGCTCTGGCGGGGGCGTTGTGGTTCCCCCGGCATAAATTTGAAATTGCAGTCCCGTGGCGTTTCGAACATCCCAATACGCGGCTATTTATGTACGGTGTTGACACACTGCGCTTAATTTAGTCTAATCGAGTCAACCCCGGAAGCACGGAGACGTTATCGATCCCCCCCCAGTCAGCTACCAGCTTCCTGGAAGACGTCTGGAGCTTGGGCATGTATCAAAACTTGCTTTGATACTGTTCGACGTGCTTTATCCTCTCGCTATAGAATATTCTAAAGGGGAAGTGTCGGTGTAATACGCTTCCACTAAAGTTCCATTGGGGAGGGGGTCTTTGCAAATAACTTCTTCTTCGCGAACCTTTATTCGATTCTCAGGAAGTCATCTTTTCTAATTTCTTGAGGACCGTTTTCTTTTTAATTTTGGAAGGAAAATTGTTTAGATAGCTTTATCTAAATATTTTCTCAGGATTTAATCTTGGAGAAAGAACGTTGAACGTATAAAAATAATTTTAATGCAAATTCAGTAAAATTCATTAGGTGATTATAAAAATTTATTTAAAGAATAAAATCCAGTTTTCTTTTCTGTTTACAAAACTCTTGAATTGTTTCAGTTGTGGTTACATTAATTTAATTTTTCCTTTGTCTTTGGGGGTGCGATGGTCCCTTACCCCCCCCCCCCCCCTAGTGATGAGAATTAAGCTCAAAGTCATGGCTAATTTTTTTCAGCATTTTTCTCCTTCTTCCATTTATTTGTATCGCTCGACATAGTGTTGTATAAAGCTCGAGTCTTCAAAGCTTTAAACCTTAACCTTAACGACTCAGCCTTTAAGGCTAATATCATATGAAGCTCGAAGCTGGGCCTCGAAGCTGGAGGCTTTTGTGTTTAATAGTAATGAAGTTAACTCCAAGTCCTTGATATTATATTTGATGGTTCCACCAATTGTACATCACTTCACTACATACAATTTATACGACTCGAGCTAGCTATCATGGCTACGACTGCTACGAGGTTCGAGCCTTCGAGCCTTCGAGCTTGAAGACTTAAAAGGCTCGAGCTTTCAAGGCTACAAGGTTCGAGCCTTTAGGGTTTGAGCCGCGACTCGAGCTCTTCAAGCTCACGGCTCGAAGCTCATTTTTACAACACTAGCTCGACATTGAATTCCGTTTCCTTCAAATACATAGGCTTTTATTGGGAAAAGAAGGTGACCTTAAAACCCTCGCAAGTGATAGTGAAAAAGTTCAATTTCTGTGTCACACTTCCTTCCCCACCGATCGACATCCTTCCACCTCCAATTCGAGGAGGCAATCGTCGCGAAACGCGACCGGAGACAACCAGTTCACCTTCTCCCCAAATTTCTGAGGCAACCAAAAAGTAAGAGAGCGTAGGAGTGGCTCGAGGTCCCCGAAAAATTGTCCTCGAATGGCAGCAAGGTCGCCTATCAGCCTCCGATCGACATTTTCGAGTCGATCAGCCGAGCTGCGCTCTCGATGTGTTACCTTCACCGCTGCCAGATAATCTCGAGGGAATTGTATATACATCCAGCGATGTACAGGGTGTCCCGTGGCGGAATAACCGACAAGCTTCGCCGGCGTGCTTGTCAGGCCATCCTGGACCAGGAAGCCGCTGTGCACTATCGATCTATCTCCATTCGTTATCGAGATAAGCGCCGCTTTGTCTCGACGCCCAGTCCGCTGAATCGGTCTGATTCTACTTTCCGACTAGACTTTCCGTCGGGCCGACTATTTTCTGCTTCCGTTCACTGGGCAGGGTGCCTCGAACGCTTCCGTAGATGTTGCGAAAGGCTTTTGCAATGATATTACTACTTTAATAGGGTTAGCAGCGATTTTCCCTATGGATGTGCTTAGTGTATGGTTAATACGATCGAATACACTGCCGTTCATAAGTATTAGGACACCTATTCTGTGTGGAATAATTTTATTGTGAAAAATATTGCAAATTTTTATTGAAAAACTTTAACAGATTTTACTTTATTTGGTAGTTTAAATTGAAAGCAGTATAAAGTATTTATTTAATCTGTCCCAAATATACAACAGGTGTCCTAATACTTATGGGAAAGATGGGATTTATTATTGCTATTAGTTTCAAGAAGTGCGCAGAAGCTTGAGTTTAGGACTCGTAGTGCTCATTTGAATGAAATACAAGCGATTGTCTAGATCACGATCGAGTTGCTATCGATAAATTTATGAAACGTGCTACAGAAGACCGCTTCTAATACTAATTTATCTATACACCAGAGGGTAGAAATATCCCCCAACGTGGGGAGGAAATAGCCATAAAACCTGAGATAACAGAAACCCTTCCACATCTCAATTATTATTAATCTCGCGTCACATGTTTATTAAAACTTTTTTACTCGTTCACACGAACACTATGCCTCCAAAAACACCGCAACCCTTTTTCGCTACCCCCTTGCACATACACCCAGAAAACAGTATGCATCATATCAAGGGTCTAAAAAATACAAAAATTCAGAATACACTTTTTTAAGAAATTTTCAAAACCGTGTCTTCTGCGTTTAATATATCGTCATACATCGAGCATCGTGCAATCACTTTGTAGGGACATTTTCCCACGTGTACCGGAATTTTCACTGCGGAATGATTTGATAGACATTTTAGGAGACACTGTCGGTTATCTGTACACCCCGTATATCGAGTCGACAGGTAGCTGATAGACGTCCTCGCCAGTGTGGGTGTGACCCTGCGCGTTAAGGTCTTACTGGGCCACGGCCGACTGGAAGCTATAAGGAGCAGGAGGTGGTTGAAATATTTTATTAGTCCAAGATTAACAGGCCTTTCCCCCCCCCCCTGCCGTGGACTCACTTCCGGGAGGGGAGCAGGGTGTGGGTTAAGGGTAACAGCATGGGAGCAGCGGCACGTGCTCGAGAACTCTCGCCACTTTGCGAAACGGAACTGAGACGTCGAGATTGCGAATGGGGTCGTTGAGTTCGAGGACTCGCATGGTTCAGAAGTGAAAGTTCTAGCTCCGAAATTATATACCAGTTCGCATCATTCTCCCCACCTGTTCCAACCTTCTAGATTTAAGGAGAGCGATTTAAACTCACGCGAATCGATTAAGAGATCGGTGTGTCGTATTTTACTTCCTCGGGATCGTTTCCTTCCACGCGGTGCCGTTTCGCAAAGCCGCGGCGGAAGAACCGAACGCCAGTGAATCTTTTAAAAGCCGGCAGAAGTGTGCCGCGGCGCGATGAGAACGGGACACAAACGTCCTGTCGGCAGCGGGCTCGTGAAACTCGGCGTGAAATCCCGACGATTAACGCGGCCGGTGCTTTCAGCCTGGCGGGCTTCAATTAAACGAGATCGACGGGAATTTCAACGGTATCAAAGACTCGAGGGTCTTCCCCCGAAAGGGAAGCAATCCCGCGGAGTGTCCCGTCGTTAATTACGCGAGATTTCATTACGGCGAATCTCAATCTCGAGATGAGCGCGGCCATCGCGGCGGGGCCGGGCGAGATCGTCGTAAAGCGGCAGGCATAAACCTCCCGCGGTACCGAGGATCCGGTGGCGACAAGCTAGCCCGCCATTGTGCCTCGTAAATTCTCCGTAAAACTGGGGATCGAAACTTTCAACGAGGACATCGGTGACTGCGTAAACATGACTCGGCGAGGGCCCGCAGCTCTGCTCCGTAAAGCCAAAGTTCCCGACGCGGCTCTACCCCGTAACGACCACCAGGCCGTAAATCCGCGCGCAACAATGAATCCTCCGGGTTTCGAGTACGGGCGAGTGGGTCCAGGGGAAGGTTAACGACATCCCAGGCGGGGGGGGGGGGGGCAGCAAAGCTTTTTAATCGCCACCGTCTGGTTCTGGGTGAGGGGTTAAGGGATCGAGGTAATCGCGCAAACGGATACTTGCGGGGGCACGTGAAGGTGCCATTTTGTCACGAGGAGGACGGCTGGCTTGGGAAGTGTAGATCCTCGATTTTGTATCGTTGGGGGTTAGAAGTTCCGGTAGCGGTGAGTAGTGGGGCAGTTTTAGAGGTCGGTGAATTGGTGGGAGTGGAGGTCAGGATTTGAAAGTCCATGGAGTGCCAATTTCCAGCTTGTGTCTTACGACGCAGACGTTGTCACGGCGATGTCTCACTTTTTGGTGACTCATATCACTTAAAGTAGAGGCGTTGTGGCTTTCTCTCCCACAGGCCCGCACTTCTTAGAAAAACAATTAAAAAGATTTATGACCTCGGTATAGTCAGAAGTGTTAGGTTATGCATTACGGGTAAAGGCGAGTTGTTCGTATTGCTAAGGTCGGCAGTTCGAATCCCCGTATGCCTAATTCATTTTTTCTGTGAGATAAAAAGCCAATAGGATTTGTCTCACGGTAGTAGTCTCTACTTTAAGTGCTGTGTGGCTCATAAAAAATGAGACATCGCCTTCGCAACGTATCCTTGTCAGAGAAGGTTCAGTCTAGAGTTATCCCAAGTCTTGATGAAGCCTTATCCAAAAAAATCCCTGAGAGTATTGTAGCTCTAAAGTAATCTCCTAGTATCATAAACATTAGAGAACTCACAATCCAAAGGTTATCTAAGTCGCAACATCCCAATTCTAAACTCCGAAGCCTCTCTGACTCTATCCAAAACTTAAGAGAGTAATCCATCTTAGGACACTCTGCGCATCAATTTCATGTTCCCTAGTTGCAGAACATCCCAACTACACATCATCCCATCCTCGCCCAGTGCGGCCCAACCCCACAAAATCGAATCCCCTGAAAATCCTAAGCTTTAGAGCATCCCAGAGCTCATCCAATTTAATCACACTTAAGTGGCCATTTTAGCCACCTCCCGCCACTCGAGAACGTAAAGGGTTAAAAATAGACTTCCCCGCCGTTTGAGTAATTACGACAAATACTGCCATTCTCTGTCCGCCATTAAGACGCGCTGCCCACCAAGAACCGAGCGTTCCTCGCCGCCGCAAATCTGTCGCAGCCTATCGCCACTTCCTGGAAACGACACGTCCGACACGTCCACCAGATTTCCCTCCCCCGGCGAGGCCGTGCAATTTGCGATGCGACACACGGAGCCAGCCAATATTAATTGCCGGGCCGCAGCGTCTAAATCATCCGCGGTGACGGCCGGCTTCATTCATCTTCGCGTAAAAGTCCGTCGATGCCTCTGACCACGTGACGCCTGACAACAGGTTCCGTCAGTTTTTGTCGCAGCGCTGCAATTAGCCGGGCCCACGTCCCGCCCGCCGCGGGACGGACACCGCACAAGCCCGCAATTAAGCCGGCTTAATTAATTAATTCGTCTCTATTGTTGCGTTAATTCCCGGGGCGCGAAACCGCCACGACCGTGACCCACGCCCACCGGCCTCCTAGTTCTTCCCTTCTTTTTCCCTCCGTTTTGTCCGCGGTCTCCGTCCACTGCCGGCAGTGCCTCTTTTTTCCGTCCCAGCTGTTGAATCTTCTCTGGATCAACAAGTACAGAGAGTGACCACGGTTTCGAGTGCCCGTGGGTGGAAGTGGGATGCTGAGCCTTGTGTGGGCTTCGGGGGGGGGGGGATACGAAGTCGAAGGGATTGGGATGATTGGAGGTCGCGCAGAGGAGCGTGGGAGGTGGGATTGACAAGTTTTGGAGGTTAGCTTCGGAGGGAAGGTGGAAGTGTGTTGAGAAACTGAGGATCATGGATGAATGAAGTGTTCCACTGTTGCGGGGGGGGAGGGGGGGGGGGGTTAGATTAGAAGCTGTGTGGAATAGGATTGGCAATTTGCTAAGTTTAAATGATCTTCAAGATAGAGTGGTCTATGATGTAGAATATCCTAAGTCCAGAGTATCCTGATTCAAAGGGCTCCTAAAGCTACTCTGTCCTGAGTCCGAAGATCCTCAAGCCCAGATCTATTCCAGGTCTAGTGTGACAAGTCTGGAGGATCATAAATCTATAACATCCTAACCCTAGTGTGCTCTAGGTCTACAGACTCCTAGACTCAACACACCGAAACTCCAGAGTATCATAAACTCAACTTTAACCTCTAAACCACGACTCCAAGAATTCTTCATCACGTGGTCGATAGGATAGAGACGGCTGCTAACGGCGGCACTGGTAATTCAGTCGTTAGAAAAAAAACGTATGAAAAGTTTAAGAGGCCTCTCGTCTCCCCCGTCCTCTAAGAACGTTCGCAAAGTGTCCAGCTAATAAGCACGACGTGATACGTTTGATCGTCCGCTGCGCGCTATAACGACTCAATTAATTATTCTCAAGTAGCGTTGATCGTCGGCCCCGCGTATTGAAGTGAGTTCCAGGGGCGCTGTGCACCGTGTTTTACTCCTATCGCCTATACACCCACTGGCACTTTATTTGAAAGACCATTTACAAACGAAGATGATATAGAGTCGATACCACGACAGTGTATCTCATCAAAAGAAACTAATCTTTGTGAAAACGGGATATGCAAGCTTGATTATCGAATGCTGCTCTGAGGCACATAATGCCTTGCTCAAAGGTCCTCTATCCCCGACTAACCGCACACCGAACAGTTCCAATGCTCTGGAAAAAAATTCCTGCAGCCAGCAGAAGCATCGCCCATTCGAACCCCGGAACCTAGCCAGAGCTAACCCCGCGTCTCGCGTCCGCCCCAGCCCGCCTCGTCGGCGACGATTGCACGCTGTGCAAACAGAGAAACCGTGGCCCCCGGTCTGTCGGCCGCTCTGTGAGGAACCATCCGAACGAGTCACGCGGTTAAACGGGCCGAAGCAATCGCGTCGGCGTGATCGACGCTGGGGCGCGGGGAAGGCGAGGGGGGAGCCAGAGAGAGGAAGATCGGCCAGCTGAACTGAAATTTGCATCGTGCCATAAAACGACACGCACGCGGCCGTGCTTCTGGTTATGTCAGCATCCTCTGCCAGACAATGGGCGACCCCGCGGTATTGTTCGCCGCGCCTGTACGCGCCAGCCGTAGTGCGCGGCTACTATTTCACGGTGATTCTTGCTAATCGATGTAATCGCGTGTACGTGTGTGTGGGCCACGGACGCCTCCACGTGCTGCCGTTGTACGACACTGCTAGCGGGCCCACGATGGCCGTCTTAAATATCCCCACCACCGCCAGCCCCATTGTCATTCGGAGTAACAGCTCTGGGAGTTTCCCTCGCGGGCAAAGTAGGCGGCTGAAGGTGATTCATCGTGGTCCTCGGTCGAGTGACGGGGATGGTACAGTAGTGGCCAAAAGACATGGTACAGTGGTGGCTAAAGGAGAGCTTAACCTACAAATAGTTACAGAAATAACGTAGCTTCGTTAAAAAGAATTGTTTCTTGGAATTTATATCCCATATCAGTTTGTAGTGGTAGCTCCATAATACTTGAAAGTTTTGTTTAGGTATATAAATATCTAAGAATGTGAATTTAAAATTTTCTTTTCACCACCTCTGTGTGGACGAATTTCCCTGCAGGGTGGTAAATGGGAAAAGGAATGTAGTTCACGCGAGAGTTCCCTAGGTGGGAATACGTGGCTGTTGAGTAGACAGAGCAAATATATCGTCTTAATTAAAGTCGGCTGAATCATTTAACGCGCACCTGGAAACGCAGAAACACCTGTGACGGCTTAATCATCCTAAAACAAAGTCTATTAGAGAGCCTGCTAGTTTAATGGCGCCTGGCATGATCAATGAGCCTTGAAATATGTAAACTCATATTTCAGCAAACTCTGCAAGAAGCAATATAGCGAGGGACGATATTTCTTTTACGAAGCTCGAACTTTTTCAACACTTGTACTATCCAACAATAACCAACTTATTAAACGGTAGTAGACTTACGAAATATCAAACATTAGAAGCAAGATTAATGTCTTCCGGATAATTGAATCATCTTCGTAGGGTTCGCAAAGTGAAAAGAAATTATCAACCCATATGCTTCGATAGTTGTACTATTCCGGCCACTGTGCCCCGAAACATGAACCCACGACGCCCTTCCTCGCCATCTCGACTTCCCAAGTTCCCACAATTGCAATTCCTAAACTCCTCCCTCTGATGAGCTCCCCCATCTTCATCTACATACGAATCCTCGTTCTTGGGAACCACGAGTCTGACTGGCGTTCATCAACGAAGGTCCTTGTTAGAGTTTCCTCCGTCGAAGAAAACTCGCACTTTCGAGCCAAGCTTATTCAGACCCACTGAACGGGAACAGTCATTAGAGACCGGCGGGCAATGTATTCAGAGCTATCAGCTAATCCTCCCGACAGTGATTGGTATGTACAGAATCCTCTTACCCTCTAATTGACCGTTTCTTCGGGCCCCATTGTGCGATAGGAACGGAGGAATTGACCGATGAAACCGTCCACCGTCCGTTTATCCGCGTGAAACACGATCCTCCTCCTCCTCCTCCTCCTCCTCCACCCCCCCACGGCGTCCCGTATTTGGAGCTTTTCTATCCGCGCCACGTATTCAGTTTCGCCCTGCAGCTTTCCGCTCGACCCGCAACGAAGACTCCGAGGGGATTAATCAACGTCTTCGGGATTAACACGAACAGGCTGCTCAATATTTCACGGGGCTCTAGCCTCGGCCAGGCCCTCGACCTACCGGTACATAGATAGTTACTTAACAGGAGCGATTTCAACGACGTCAGGATTTCGGGTCGGGACACGTTGACAGACAGTAAAATACTCTCCCGGTGGAGGGTGTGACATTAAAAACTGGGGGGGTTCAATTCTGTACGATTGCATATACGATTTTTGTAGGGCAAGTGGAGGTAGGAAACTTTCAGATGTATAAAGCGGAGGAATGGATCGTCAATAATTCGACTATCGAATTATATTTGATGGGAGATTAAAGGGGAAGAATTAAGCTTCGATTTGAGTAGGGGAGACCGGGGCTAAAAGTTCCGATTTCGATAAAACATAAAAAATGACCGCAAAATAATATACTTATTCTCTTCTCTATTGACTAATTTCTTGTTAAATTTATTATATTTTATGATTTTAAGCTTGTATTTAATATATTGCAATAGGTGTTTCGTAAAAAGTAATTTTTTTGGCGCTGGTCGAAGCGGAACTTCTTACCCCTTTATGGGGCAAGTTGTTATCGCATTGGGGTAAGTTGTTACTAAGATATAAAAGTTGAATTTTAATGAAATACTTCATTTTCTAATTAAATAAAACAGAATTTTACTAATAATAATGGTTATTTATGAAGGTTCGGACCAACAAAAATGTATTATCTTTAAAAGAAAACGAAAACGATATAGGGTAACGCATACAGTTGTTGACCCCTATAAAATGATTGACCCTCTTCTCCAAAAAGTAGGAAATATAATATAATGCTTCTTTTATATAATAAGATATATCTATATTTCAGTGGTCCAGATATTTTTGTTCCGAATATAATTATATTTTATCATAGGAAAAAAGCATTATATTATATTTCCTACGTTTTGGGGAAGAGGATCAATTATTGTATAGGGATTGACAACTGTATGCGTTACCCTAATACTCATAAACACTATCTTTGGTATAAAAATTAAAATCTACAAATCAGTCTTACATTCAACTGTTTGTGGGTACCTAGTTATTGAGATTTGTACCTACTTGTAGCCTACAGTGGCTTCTTGTCCAGATTGTAGTTTTTTAATAATTCTCGATAGAGTCAAGTGGCAGATATTGAATTCTCTAGCGACAATTTTTATCTTTATGCACAACTTCGATGGAAATGATGCCACATTTCACCTTTCATTCATATGTTCGCATCTTAAAACACAATTGGAACAATTTATACATTTGCGGTGGGGCAAGTTGTTACGGTAACAACGTGCCCCAAATCACGGGAACAACTAGCCCCTATCGACACATGTGGCAATTTAAGCGATTACTTTACTTACACATATATTGAAACGATCCACACGACTACATCATGTTCTCAAATGTCATTTGATGCATAAGAACTAATCAATCAATAATAGCGACGTTAAATAATCGAAATAGACCAAAAAATAATTGTAGGAAAATATTTACTTATCTGGTACGCGACTAATAGGTCCTCGCTTACTACCACACAACTCGCTGTTGCGGGCTCTATTAAAATGGCTGACAGAGTGGCGTGATCAACTCACACGGAAAAAATAATTTAAAGTACAAAGCTACTTTCATATTGAAGATAGAACTATCGGAACAACTTACCCCCGGAACTTTTAGCCCCGGTCTCCCCTACAAAGTTGAAGAATCAAATTTAATTTTTAACTGTAAAAGAGAAAGAGGCAGAAATACGGATAGAAAGAGATAGATAAACAATCACTTTGGAAAGCAGACGATTTAATGAATGTTTAGGTTATGTTATTTCCGGTTTTTCCCGAAATGGCTGCGGTTATACCGATCACTCCCTAGAGGATCACTAGACCAAGGTAGCAAATTAACGGGGAAGGATCCAGCTTTAACTAGAGCCCAAACTTGCAGGCACACATACAATTCTTCTCGCGATCTCCTACGCCCCCAAATCTGTTGCCCACCTGTCCTAACACAGCCCTTCACAATTGATCGTGTTCGAAACCCGTGCGATTTTATTCCCCTGCATTTTGCCTCAGGACCCCATATAACGTTTCACGATTCTCGCGCAAAACATCTCCGCATCGCGACTGTTGCAGAGCTGCTCGCAGAGATACACGTTCCACTCCGTTGATTGAGAATGCATAATGCAAGAGTCGCGGAATCGCGTGATACCCTGGCCCGAATTGCGCTTTCTTAAATATACATAAACGACCGTTTCGTCGGGAACACATCGATCCCCGCGATGCGAGCCTGGCAATAATTGCCGTCATCAAGGGTGCACGCTGCGACTGCATCATTATACACTTTGTTATTTCGAGGCTACCCCTGTCACACGGTCGGAAAAATTAACAAACCTCGCTGAGGGGGCGCTGCAGAAGGAAATTGAATTTCTACCCCGTTTCAACGAAAAACTCCTTCACTTCTCGTACTTCCTTTAGTGTCTCTGGTGCTACATCCGTCGGGCCATTTTCTTTCAAGTTCACTCGCAGTTTATGGTTTCCCGACAATTACCCCAGAATAACCGAGCCCCTCTTGTAAATATCCCACCACTCCTTAAGTGTCCTAATTGCTTCGCAACTTGAAAAGAGCGATACTGGCCACCAGCGTGCACCCACAAAGGCGACGTCTCTCGTCGTCAAAGTGACTGGAATATGATGGTAAAGTTTGCCCAGCCGCGCGCAGTGTTGCGCGGGACGGATAAGCATTTCCGCAGGTCTGACTATTTCTTTCCATGACATTACCATACATCTTCATTTGCCGCGGACAGTTCAGCGTGCAAGAAGCTCTTAAATCAAAACTTTCCTGGTTACCTGCTCCACTCTAAAGCCCTTTCTTCTCGTCGTCGAAACGACGGTTTTAGATTTAAGCGACATCGGGGATAACCATCCCCTCTGTCTGTCGAGGGTCGTACTATCCATTAGGCAGAATGGTCGCGGTGCCTGAGGCGTTTTACATTTTTAGCTGTGCCAAGGCATCGTAAATTTAAAGGCAATTTTAATAAATTAATCGAGACGGCCACAATTCGGAAGTATTGAAAATCTTCGTGTGTGACTTAAATTTAAAATGATCGAAGTTCGGGTATAAGACGTTCTATAGGGGAAGGTGTAGTGTCGCGGCGGGGGGAGCTTTCGCGAAGTGAAATGTGGTAGAAGAAGCGAGGCCCAATTTCTAAAAGCTCCGCTTTAATCAGTTCGATTCCAGGCCGAGCGGTGCAACATTGGCCCACTTCGCCGAGTAATAACATAGCTGCATCGGGGCAATAAATGTGCTTGTAGCTCGCAGGAACCTACCCGGTGGCTCGGCCCGCAGCTCGCGCGGATGGAGCTGCTCGAAACCGAGGCGAGAGAGCTTCCCTGGCAGCACGCACCGGTGAACGTCGAAGCTTCCGCGGTTTCACTTGCCCCAACACCTGCGCGGGCAACCCTCGAGTACCTGTTTATCCTTGTTCGCGAGCCCTACTTCCGCCCTGCCTCCGTGAAATATCGCTCTCGGGTGTTTGAATTAATGCCCGCGATGAAAGGCTGCGTTCCTTCTCGAAAGTTTAGAGATAGCGGCAGGGATCTTACTTGGAAGTGCCACTTATTTCCTGGATGCTGAAGATTTAAGTGGGCGCCCCGAAAGAAATTGGAAGATCTTCTCTTTTTTTTTTCCAAGCTTTCCTAAGCCTCTAAGTCGATGGCCCTCGTCTTCGCGGAGTAACGCGGTGCTTCACGCTTTCGGCTCTGGCGAGAGTAGCCTGCGAGGAGGAAAATTAATGGAGAAACATCGAGCTTTAATTTCAGCCCGAGCTTGTGAAATTCGATGCACTGTTTCCTTGCGCCCCGAATTCGGTAGCTTTCGTGGCCAAGGAACACTGCAGCACTCCACATTTTCAAATCCAGCGAATGTAATAATTCAAATATCGACGCAAACGAGTAGGTAAATTAATGAGGAAGAATCGAGCTTTAATTTAAGCTCAAACTTTTGGAATTTGATACACTTTTTCTCAAAATTTCCTACGCCCCCAAATTGCTGGTCCTTGCATCCACGAAACAACACGTACCATAAAGCCACCATCAAACTCTCAGAAAGCGAATTTCTGTATAAAGTTCCATAAATCTTAAATCAGAAAGACTCCATTATACAGCAGAGAAAATAATTCACCAGCTGTTTAAATTAGTAGAAACATGTGGGAAGATTGATGTCCACGAAAGCTCTCCTGCACGAAGCGTAGTCTTTAAAACGGATTTACAGGCAAGATTCGCTTTCCAGTTTTAATTCGGGATTACCGGAGGGAGAGCGGCGGATTCGGTAAGCGGGAACTCGGTCCAGCGCGAATTTAAGCAAACAGAACGAAAATAAAATCCGTTTCGTGGCCACGGGCCGCTTAAAACGTTGCCTCTCCGGTAATTGAGTAAAGTTGGTCTCGTAAAGACAATCTCAGAAATGCTTCCGGTTTAAGGAAGCCCGGCCTTTGTCGTAAGTAGGTTACGCGTCGGAGCCTGAATGCAAATTTCTAATGCAAAATTCAGCGGGGCTTGACTTATTCCGTGCGCGAAATAAAAGAGGAGACGGCTGACGTTCCTGTAGAAACAGAAAGAAACGAGGTTCTGGATGGCTTTTCACGAGGAATAGGAATTCATTTTCAATCCCAGCTTTCTTATTCTGCTTCTCGATGTCTCTCTGGGAAAAAAAAATTATTTCTTTAAAAGGAGACCAGCAGGAGTCAAGACATGCTCTGCGAGGATTTACTCATCCTCATCCACAGAAAGCAATTTCTTATTCTCCGATAGTTGATGTACTATTGTTCCGAATATCGTGAAAGAGGGTAGCAAATTTTTAGTGTCTAAGCTGTGTGAAAGTGATGGTATATGTACTAAGGAATTTTTTGTTCCCTGATTTCAGATTCTACTGGGACCTCTGCATGCTCCTCCTGCTGGTAGCGAATCTGATAATTCTGCCAGTCGCCATTAGTTTTTTCAATGACGACCTAAGCACTAGGTGGATAGCCTTCAACTGCCTTTCCGACACGATATTCCTCATAGACATTGTCGTCAACTTCAGGACAGGTGAGTTCAAATAACTCCAAAATAACGCATATAATGTTCAGTTCTCGGGAAGAATTCTCACCTCAACAGAATTGTGCGTCAAGATTAAAAGTGTCTATAAAAATCTTCCCCGGCAAAATGATCACACTTCTACCTCCCAAACTCCCACCTGATCTCTCTCGACGAGACAAAGAACAAAAGTCGGGAATTTAAAAGAAATCTCGGTACTCCCAAACCGAAGCCTTGCATCGCAAAAGATTCTCCCAGATTTTCGATTCACCTGGCAATGGGAAACGGCATCCCCCGAGTGTTACCACGGATTACAAAACACCCTCCAGCTGGTACTTTCCCGGAGGTTAAACGGAAATGTACATTCGATAACGTGGATCTCATTTCACCGGGGAGAAAGCTGCCGGTTCCCGTTCAAGCTCAATCCACTTAACTGTTTTAAAGGCTTATCGACAGCGACGCCGAACCATTCGGTCGAATGGTCCTATTTAAAGATACAGAATGAAGCCTCGAAAGGCTTCCGTTCCTCCTCCCCCTCTCTCTCTCCTCCCCGGGCACGGCGATCGGTCGGGGTTAATAGTAACCTGGTGTTCGTGGGAAGAGGATCAGGAACGATGGAAAGTTTGCATTGTCGCGCGCCCGCCGAGGGAAAGGACATCGAGAGAAGAATGAAGCGACCTGGTTCCTTCTCTCATTTTCTTCTCCAACCCCCGCTGGTTCGCTCCGCCCTGGCCTCATCAGGCCAACCCAAATCTCCGTTTCCCACGAACGACCCCCAATTCGGTTAGCTATAGCATCCTCGTTTCCAGGAAGACAGGTGGAGGGTGTTAAGAGAAAATGCCACCAGGTAGGAAGAAAATGATTTGCTGCAGCATCAATGGTTCTGTCACGGAGCTTGGAATTGTAAGGAAAGGGTGGGTAAGGGGGCGGGTTTCTAGAGGGGCAAGGTGGAGGAATGTGGTTGGATGTTTGAGAATGTTTGGAGAGCTAGTAGGAGTTTGTGGGAAGACTGGGTGGAAGGAATTGAAGTTGAGGGGAAGTGGTTTGCTTTGCGATATTGAATTCAGTTATTCATGATTATTGAAATTGATTGAATGGAAGGGGATTTAATTTAGTGCGGTTGGAGTGTATCGTAGTGTAATTTGAGGGAACGTCGTTGACCCTACAGCAAGCTTCTGCGATTCTTCGCGCAGACACACCCTTTCAAGTCGCTTCTTTCTCGTTTCACGGCTCACTATTCCGACAGACGCCTCCCCTTTAATGTCAACAATTAGAAGTTCTTTCTTTTCAACGTTCGCCAGGGGCTTTCGCGGCGACGAGGCCACCTGAAAAAGCAGTCGCGTCTCAAAGCCTCTCGCGGAGACATTATCTAATCCCGGCCAGGTGGAAAACGATGGCCCGAAGATAGGGAAGATTTCATTTACACGCGTTCCCACGGCGAACACGAATCGCCGACATTTCCCTAATCAGATCAAGCTTCGTCGCTGGGGGTGCCTCGCCTTTGACGCCGCGCGCCGCGTCTGACCACATATGGGACCATTCTACTGTCGCTCGCGCCGCGCGACCAGAATTCAACTCTTTGACGCCACGCGAGTGATGCCTCGGTGGCTTCCAAGTATACATTCTTTCCACTTCCGATAACGTTGCATACGTGGTGAGGAGAAATCATCACGCTAGTTCAGTTGAGCGTGGACCGTAAGTTTTCAAGCGATGGAGCGTTCAGATTTAGTTTTCCAGATATTCGAGCAATCGAACGTCGAAACCATGACTAGACACGTGTGAAAGAAAAATTGGGCAATAAGAAATGGGAAAATAGGAAAATGGAAAAATGGGAAGAATAAAAGAGGGAAAGGGGAAATGAGAGAAACAGAAAATGAGGAATACGAGAAATGGGGAAATGTCGAAAAGGGGAAGGGGAAATAAGGAAAATAAGAAATGGAGAATGAGAAAAAGAAAAGGGGAAAATGAGGAAAGGGAAAAAAAGAAGAATTCGGGAAACGGATAAAGGGAGAAAGGGGAAAATGAGGAAACTGAGGAATAGGAGGAAAATGGGGAAATAAGAGAAAGGGGAAAGAGGGAAATGCGGAAAATACAAAATGAAGACATGAGGAAAATAAGATAGGGGAAATGAGGTAAGAGGAAAATGAGGAATAGGAGAAATTGGGAAATAAGAGAAGGGGGAAGAGGGAAATGCGGAAAAACAAAATGGAGAGATGAGGAAACGGGGGAAAAGAGGAATTGGGGATGGGGTAAGATAGAAATAGGGATCGAGGAAATTGGGAAAGAACAGACCGGAAAAGGAGATAAGGGGAAATTGGGAAAGGGGTCAGGTCGATATAGGGAAATGAGGAAACGGGAAAAGTGGGAAATTTCGCAGCGCTAGCCCCTTCTGGGCCAATTCGATCGCCTCCAAGGGTGGTCCATCGCGGTGGCGACAGCCTCATTAGCATGCAAATATTTCATCCCCGATCGACCCGGTCACTGGATGCATCCAGGCGTTAGTATGCAGCTCACGGAACGCAATATTGGCCGACGGCCGATAATCTGGATCAAGAATTCGCAACAATCGCGAATCGACGCCCAGCCACGTACACGGTTTAGTGCATGCACAATGGGTTTTCATTGAGCGCGGCACGTGACCCAATTTCCAACGTTTCTGGGACCGACTCGGGCGCGTTTCAAATTAATCCACGGTAATAACGAAAACGTCTGGGTGCCACGTGTCGAGCAACGACGTTATTGTACGTCATGCCCGCGTGAAGGGCTGCCAACTGAACGCGTTTCAACGACATTGTCTACACATTCTACACTTGGGAGGATAAAATGGCACCGGGGGATTTCCCTCTACCTTATTCAATTTCACAGTGTAATAATAATTAACTTCGGACATTTTTAAAGCCTTGAAAATTTCAAATCCTCAATCACTGAAGCAAAAAATATGCAATTTAGTATTTCAAACATTTATATCTGTGGAAAATAATTATTGTAAATTGTAGAAGGATACAAATTATCTTCTTTATAGAAGAATGCTACTATATTTCAGTATCAGAGCTACACGACATAACTTGCAGTAAGATAAAAAGCAAACGCACACACATAATTTCTTCTTTGCATCTTTTTATTCAAATGGAAATATGCACATATTTATTTATGGCTGAATTAAGTCAAAAATGGGACCTTGACCTAAGCTACGTACCTTCGTGGTGGGGGATAGTATCGAACAGTGCTCGAGTGGGAATGTTTATGTATCGTCAATGAATAAGGACGTTGCTCGCGAAGGATTTAGCGGTCGAGGAGGCACGGTGTCTCAGGTATTACACGCGTGGCAGTTGCCCCCGAACATTCGAGCCGTAAGCACTGTTCCTTGTTTATATTCTGCTTTGCCAGTAACCCATTATGTTCAACTGAAAATCCTCAACTTTAAGGAGAAACGTACATACCACTTTTCAATATTTCCCCGTGTCTTCAAAGGGTGGAAAGGGTTGTTTAATTGTATATTTTCGAGGCCCCTTAAATTACTTAATTTTCATTCATATTATTATCCATCATCCTCAATGTTTAATATTATTAAAAATATTGAATTTAATAGAGTATTTTCGTTTGTGTTCCAACAGGTATAATGCAGCAGGACAATGCAGAGCAAGTGATCCTGGAGCCAAAGTTAATCGCGAAACACTACCTCAGGACTTGGTTCTTTCTCGACCTCATTTCCTCCATACCACTAGACTACATTTTCCTCATATTTAACCAAGTAAGTGCATATTAATAATTCGTGTCCTGGAACACCCACGTATCCCCCGTTTCGCTCCGCTCGACCAGTTGTAAAATCAACACGCGTAATTAATCTGTTTATATTACACGCGAGCGTAGCTTTCCAGCATATAAACTATCCCCAGCAATTACATAAATACAAATATCGATTGCATCCGTGTAAAAATATAGTAGATTAACGTTGAATATTGTATATTAACGCAAACTGCGAATCTGTTCGGTTCGTTGCGAAATTCAAAGTGAAATTATGAGTTTCTAATTAATCCTGATTAACTGACTAATTGTACAGTGCATTAGTCACCATTCACGAGTAAATTAATGAATATATATGTACGTCCCACTGGTTTGCATTGTAAATGGACACAGATAATTTTGTTAACTCGTCATTAGATATTATTAGTAAAAATTGGCACCTATTTGCACATTAGTGATCGAAAGATCTGAAAACATTTCGCAAGTATATTCTGTTTAATAACTCTTGTAAAATCTTGCAAATTTTATGAAGTCTGAAGGTCCTGAAAGATCTAAAAAAATTTAAGTTTTGAGTGCTCTAGTCCTAATTACAATAATCTATAAAATAAGCAAAAGTACATTCTTCGGCATCCAAGTATTTTCAAGACTACCGTACCAAAGAGCCTCATAACTCTGTATTCTCTATTTCCCTGAAAAGAATTTCAAAACAGCACCTCGAAGTCCCATCGCTATACAGAATCTTTATTTTTTTAAAGAATTCCAGCTAATCCTATTTATCTAATCCATATCTACACTGCCGTTCATAAGTAATAGGGCATCTGCAGTATGAGCACAAAATGTGAAATTTGAATATTTCTCATTGCTCTCATTTTCCGATTTAAATTCAAAATTTAAATAAATATTTGTCAGAGTTCCTCAACAAAACTGCACCATTTCCCAATTATTCCTCCGAAAGTAGGTCTCCCATTACTTATGAACGGCAATGTAATCAAGCCTTAATCGAACTAAACAGAGTAAACTAATTAAATCCGGTGCAACCGTTTAACGTTTCAGTTCCAGGACTTCAGTGAGTCGTTCCAGATCCTGCATGCGGGCCGTGCTCTGAGGATCCTCAGGCTCGCGAAGCTGCTGTCCCTCGTTAGGTTACTACGGTTGTCAAGACTGGTGCGGTATGTCTCGCAATGGGAAGAGGTCTATGTGAGTGTTACCCACAATTTTCATATCCGAAAGAGAAAGCACCGTTTTCATTATTTTTCTTTTTTTTTTATGAATCTCTTGGTATACACCGTTCTCTATATATAGATATATATATATATATGACTACCCACAGCTCGTGTGATCCTTGTACAAAAAAGAAAAGAACAGATACCGTCAGCCGTCTCGTCGTCTTTCTTTGTTCCGTCGGTTCCCAAAGCAAAAGTGACCGACCCCCCTGTGTTTTCTTGAGCCTCTATCGGCCGCCGCACTGTCTGTCCGTACAGCTTTGCGTCGTTGCGAATCATGCTAACCGCATTCTTTGTCGCGGTCCAGAGTTCGTCGAAGCCGGCAGGATATCTGAACCCCTGTGCGTCCACGGCGACCGTAGACAGAGTGCAAGGAGGTAAAAAGAACGGTGGCCCAGGAACACGAGTCCCCTCACGGCTTGTCCCCCTCTCAGAGGACGTAGGCATGTGCCTGCGATATACGTATGGGTGTCAAGCTCCCCAGTGCAAGTTGACGACCGATGATGGAGCCACGAGCGAACCTAGAGCACAGTGATGATTGCCCCTCTCTGGTTCGCCAGCATCTTGGCCTGGCCATTGCTAGAGAGCTTCTCCCCACGATCGTTCGCTCTCGGTGCCCCCTAGAATCAGTGCTCAGGCTGCAACGTTCTTTCAGCTGATGGAGGACCGGTACCACCACTGCGGGGGTTCTCCCTCGTGGAAGGGAGACTTTGTTAGACCACACGTCTCGACTTTTCGTCTGCTACCTACGTGGACTGTGTAACAGCGTCCCCCCGCGACTCTACGTGATCCTGATTTAATCCAGCTTTCTACGAAGAAGGCCTCCAATCTTCTTCTCCGTGTCTCTTTCTCCGTGGCGCGAATCAACACTCGAACATACGAAGTGGCGATGGGCGTTTATCGCGGCGCGCGAATCTCGTGCGTGGCTCGGTGGTGGGAACGGTTCTGGGTGCTGTTCAAAATTGGGGGACTGTTGGACACTTCTGGTGGAGATTGTGTGATTTATGTTCGATATTTCAAGTTTCCGGGAATGTTGGAGGTGTAGTGATAGAGTTTTTGGAAGCCCTTGAAACGTTTGCAAGGCAGAATTGGTAAATTGGGTAAGCTAGATCTGCAGCTGGATCAGAGCTGTTCGAATCAAGGCGGTATTGATTGAGTCCATAATCTCTGGATTAGGACACGGTGACACCTACAAGTGGAGCTAGACAAGTGTAATTCCGGAGCTTACGGATCAATGAAACCATTCCAGTAAACTGTGAACCACTAATATATATTTGGACACCGATATTTCATTGAAGAATCTACTGATTCCTTTTCTCTAAGCAGCCTAACTTCCAACACATCCGAAGTCAAGCAGCATTCAAGCTCCTCGAAATATTTCGCAACGATCGCCAACGTTCCAGGCCCATCGCCACCCGTTCGATCACCCTATCGCACCGAGGCAACCATAATCAATCCTCCTTCTGTTTCATTCCATTTTACTTTGACTCCCACATTCGAACACGAAACACAAGCAGCGCGGAACCACATCTGACGCGAGCATCGATCGTGATCGATCGTGATCGCCGATTGCGTCCCCGAAATCTCGAGTGTCTCCGATAGATAGGCGTTCTCGCGGTAGTTCTGGTTAGCAGTCGGTAAGGTAGGACTCCTCGGGTGGAAGCCTTCAGGCGCCACCGTCCACGCGCATGCGCAGTCGTGTCCGATCTTCGAGCGGTCCTTTCGAGCAGGTACTCGAACAACTTCGATCGTACGCATCCAAAACGGATCAAGGTGGCATTCCCAGTCGATTCGATCAGATTCCAATGTACCGCGGTATTGTTCAGTGTGTCCCGTTTTCTCTTCAGTATGCATGCAACGACGCTTTATTTAGAGTGGGTTTCACCGCGAAATGCGTTGGGAATATGTGGTGAGTTACTGCGGAAGTAGCTTTGATTGGGAATAAGTTTGGGGCTATCGAGTGTAAATCCGGTTCAATAGGAATTTTATCAGGGGTTTGCCAGCATTGCAGCTTGCTGTATCAGAGGTCTTCAGGAGACTTCATCTGGTTTCTGATGAAGCTAGCTGCAATACTGCCGAAACGTTGGGATAAGACTCCACGGTTAGAAGCCTTAAGCGGTAATAAAATTACGTATGTACAAGTGTCAGTCTCTTTGAAACTATCGAGTAAAAAACGAATGGTAGGTGGTCTTCGTGAAGAGGTTCAAGTAAACGAGACACCTATCACGACTAGGATGCGGAGCTCGTTTTTTCAACATGGTAGAAGTAATTCAAAAACTATTTCTCCGTTGATAGAGCGAGCAAACCAGGCAGAGTCGTGGAAGCTTTCGCACGTGATGCATTAAAAGACAGATAACTAGGATACCTGATGGATGTAGCATTGATGCCGACCAGGGGTAAAGTTTGTAGCCATCCTGTACCCCCAGACGACCCACGTTAATACTTGTGTATGATATAAGAATCTACTCTTCTCATTATTTTTCCCTTGTGCTCGATTGTGTCTTGCCGTGTAGCGTGAGCCGTGGCGCAGCGAACAGACCAACGAATCAATCAGGCTTTTCGCCCAATCGACGGAGCAACCCTGTCACGTTAATTGTACTCTTGACTGTGTTACCTGCGCTTGCGTTGAAAACGTATTGCTGCCTCCCTCTGCTTTCTTCTCCTATCTTTTTCTGTCCCGTTCGACGAGCCAGACGTACACCCCCGTGGCGAGCTCGCATCGCGTTTCGATCGTCCACGGGTCCAACCCCCTTTGCACCATCATACTTTCAACAGACACCTCTCGACCTGAGAGCAGACGTCAGGCCCAGGACATCGGGCATTCTCGCTTCGCTCTCGATTTCGCCGAATTCTGCATCGTCATTCAAGACCGCAGGGGACCTCGTGTACCCACAAGTCTGGAGGTAGAAGTGAAGTTAGATTAAGTCTAGTTAAATTGAATGTAACTGAGCAAGGGAAGCTTGATTGCTTTTGATAATTCCCAAAAAATTACACTCCGAATTGAAGGTAAGCGAGAGTCCCCAGGCACTGTAAATTACCTTCATCTAGAAATCAGCGCGAAAACGTCGCCTGTAAGCGATCAGAGTGGAGTTTAGGTCCGCGTGGAAGACTCGAGGGAAGAAACGTCCACTAACTCCACTAATTAACGTCCTTCGTCTTGCCACAGGATGGAAATCGTATCCTTAAAGCGCATCCGCCTCTGTTTCACTTAAATCGATTCAGGGACTCGGGTTTAACGAGCGCGGAGAAAATGACGGCGGAGCTGCGACAGCTCTCGCAGGGAACTGCTGACCGTGGACATTAAAAACTCTGGGAATTCACGCCTCGGCGATGAAATTCTGGAGTAACTGATCGGCGATTGGACACGGAACCGTTTCGATATAACGAACGCCAGAAATCATCATGCTGCACCATCTTCTTAGACCCTGGTCACCTGTAGCAATTTCAAGCTACATATTTTTCTCGAAAGATGACAACACTTATTTATTTTAAAGTACATGAATGGAAACCGCGTTATCATTGATCAGGGTTTACGAAACTCTACAGTGAAAGAGTGACTATAGTTCAAGAATCGTGGAAGGTGTCTGCGAACGTTGACCATTTCTAAAAGAATTGCCATAAGACACCTTAAAAATTCCTTGAGATGATTGTCCACTTCTGTATGTCCACGTGCGCGACTATAGAGATTGTCATGGGAAAATTTCCGCGGAAACTTCTCGCGTTTCTGTCTCGATTGAGGCAGGTTAGGATAAAAATCGCGGGTTTTGTTTTACACGACACACTTTGGGGTATTGATAAAGTCGTCTGAGCTGAGACAGTGTGGAGGTACTATGGAAATTAGCTCTAGATTTACAGCGATGGTCCAGCCGCGATACGTTCAGGGATCGTTCAATGCTGCTGGAAGCTTAGCCTTAGGCTGGATTTGTGGTAATGATCAGTTCTAAGTTTAAGTGGCTGATGCAATTAGGGTTTGGTAGGGCAGGGTGAATATTTGGACTTGGTGTGCCCTTGTGGTGCTGACACGGGTGTGTTTTGTGGACTCAGAAGTGGACTTTGCTGTTTGAACGTTGGTGTATGATATGGACGAGTGTCTGGTTTATTTGGAGTAGTGATGCAAATTTTGGATTGCTCTACGTAACTAGTACTTCAGTGTCCAATATGGTTTAAACTCGTTATTGCAATAGATTCGCAATGAAGTTAGATTGAATATCAATTCAAATGGACATTGAGAACTTAGGGGTACTGGGCCCTGAAGCAACATAATCCCATTTAACTGTAATGTTTATCAGAGTGAAGTGATATGATATTTTTCGTCCTGAACAAGTTAGTTGATTATCTAATCGCAATTCTAGTGTACACCAAGTCCTGAACGTCTCACGACCAGCGCAAGACTGTGCCATTAGCATAACCCAAGCGTCATGGTCCCTCAGCTTGAGACCACTAATTGGTGGGTGGATCCAGAAGCTCCAAAACTTCTCATTGCTCAACAGTACCATTGCTAACCACCCTCTAGGACAACTCCTGAACATCCAAGAAGCAATTCAAAATTGAACCACTATAAGACCCAAGTATTACGATCCATTCTCAAATCTGAGAAAAACTCTCAAAGTCGTTCACTGTAATCAATCATTACCCGAATCACTTACTACGTGAGTCAAGTCCTGAACGACCCCCGAACAAATTCGAGGCTGGAACAGGAGCTGATCATCCTAGTGCCCGCGATACTCCAAGACACAAAGAACACAACAAAACAATTAAAAACAAAAAAATGCAGTACCAGGCGCATTGCGAGCACACGTTTCCGAATGGGTTTGCAGATCCCCCTTTATCAACAGCCGGAGAGGCACTACGAGCGTCCGGCAACACCGCCCCAACCAGACCGAACCAGCAAGGTGTGCCTGCCTAGTAACCCTGAAACCAAGGCCAAATGTCCTTTCTTGATTCAAGCGTTCGTTACCTTAAAACTTAATGTTTCTACGTACACGTATACCTGCAGCTACTACATATGTATATTATCTACATATACATACATACTGTACGCTAGATTACTCATTATTACTATATTGCTTTTTTGTTACGGTTACTGGTTATCGTTGACACTTAATTATTGACCGTTGTTTATGATCGATTGATGAGTATTCGTTGTTCGTTTTGGTTTGGAAGTTTCCTCTAGAGAACGTGCATAGCCTTGCCGTGTTGCCGTGTTACTTGTTCTGTCCGTTTCAAGTCTTCGGTATTGTACACGGAGCCCAGGAGACGTTTCGCTCGCCAAAACACCAGTGCCAGAGAACGGTTTCGTCTTGGACCCGTCTCGCTGAATGCGCTGGCCGATCAAGAGCTTCCCCCCTCCCCCCCAAAGCAGATCTAGTCAATCGCCTATCCGTTGGATGTTCGTTGCACGAGCCGTATACGTGTAGAGGTGTGACATGGCGAATGAACTTAGAGGATAGAAGACATGTATTTCTCATTCTGTTCGTTTCTGTGTGGCGTGTGAACATCGTTGCATCGTGCAGGTCTCGATTGGCGTTCGCTCTGTTGTTCGGCTTTACCAGTTATCCCGTTTGAACCCAGGAGTCTCCCGCGCGGCCGCGTACACTTCACCGGTCGGACAGAGCCCCGATCCGCTGGCGAGGATCCCCGACCGGCCAAAGCAAGCTCTTGATCCGGCCAGGCTCCAGCTCTGGCGTCTGTGCCGCGTGGATCACGAACGCCGAACTGAGCGACGTAACGAGTCCTCGAAACGCGGAAGAAGCTAAGACTGCGAGCGTCGGCATCCAGGCGAATCCGTGTTGCACCGGCTGGCCCGATCCCTGCGAAAGCTCTTTGGGAACGGTTTGACATGACATGCTGTCGCGTTGCTGTTTTTTTGTCGGGTCTTGTTGATAGCTCGGTTCTTGTTAGGCATTTGAACGGCACATTGCGTTTATCCGGCATAGTCGCCGAGTCGTGTCGCATACCGAGCTGAATCCGGCGCCGAATTCTCGGCCGTCGTTGCGTCTCTGACCCACACACCCCCCCCTCCCCACCACAGTCGCCGTGCGTTCCTCCGCTGGATCCGACACAACACAGGTGCGCATGTATATTGACCGTGTGGATCGATAGTTGGCCGTTTAACGTTTATCCTGTGGCGAGGGCCAGACTCTGCGTATGGCAGAGCGGACACGTGCATGTAACTGTTACCCTCTGGCCTCTGATAGCCAGCGAGCGGAGGGCACGATGCACCGTGCTATCCGTGATGGTGGCGCTCCCTGCCACGCGGAGACGGGACGACGATCGAGAAACGGGAGAGTCACTCCGCTTGAACTAAACGGGGGTTTCGAAGGTTAATTATGGGGGAGGGGGTAGACGCTCGTTAATGAACGATTGGATGACAGGCGTGGGTGTAGAAGCTAAGGGGTATTCGACACGACGCGTATTGAACATGGCTGCTCTACAGACGAGAAAGTTGGTTGGACTGATCGTAGGTCTGCCTGTAAGTGTTAGGTGTTACATTAACCCTATTTGCCCGACGTTTTTGACGATGTGCCCGTGTTCAGTGTGTGCTCCCCCACTGTTTCTTTTCTGTCCAGCCCACAGTTCACGCTCCCGAGGCACCCCGCTCCCTTTCCCCGTTCGAGAAGGAAATAGATTTCTGTGCCCAGTTTGCGTCTCCGTCCTCCCTCCAAGTTGCTTGCTGTACACGTGGTTGTTTAGATGCCTGCCCCCCCCACCCCCCTCGCCCCTCCAACGTTGAAAGATTTGACAAGTTTGCCCCGCTCCCACCGTTGTGTTCTGTTCGCCGTGTCTTGCTCGTATTCCTTTTTCTTCCCCACCACCACCACCACCCCCCCCCCCCCCCCCTGTTTGGTGAAGGTAACGATAGACAGACGATCAGTTTTCTCGTAGATCCGTAGCACAGTCCCTTCAGTTGATTGCGGTCGGTGTCCATAGACCTTGTTAGCCAACCTTTCGGCGAAGCAGCATGCGGTTTCGACGATCGATCGACACCACCTCGGGAGTGTTGCCCCTCTCCTTCTTTTCTTTCCGCGCCCACTGTTCCGCTTCTTGGCCGATCGTCCGTTGCGTTTACTTTCCCGCGGTTGCTACTCCGTTGTGTGTGGTTTTCTGCCCGTGGGAATGCTGTAGCGCGGGCACCGAGTTTCCCGCGGTCGATCGAGTTGCTCGCGCGGGGAATTGGAAGAATTGGGGACTGACTATTCTTTGAGGTTGTCTGCCCAGTGCTTAGCTCGAAGGACGTTGAGCCGATAAGACGGAGGGGTTTCTCTGAAGAGGCGAAGGCCCAATACACGCTCGGAGGAGGAGGATCCTCCACGGCCCTCCTCGGCCCGGTGTACACGCGAAATCGCGCGAGATCGACGTCAGATGGTGATACGTTACACTCCCGGAACGCCCGCTTGAACCGCCGCCTCGTGAACCCTGACCGAAATGAGATCTTAGAGCGCGATTAATCATAGCTGTCGCGGGGGAGTGATAAATTGCACAGGTCTCGCGCAGCACGCGGATTCAAGCGAGCCTCTTTCCCCCACGTTTCACTCTTGTTCGCGGGACACACCCCCCCTCGAGGAGGGAGCGCAACACCCGTTCCTACGACTGTACGAAAGTCTGGTGACAAACAGGAGTCGGCTCGAATCCGACTCGAAGACTAATGGGACCAAAACGGGAACAAGAGCAAAACCGTTCGTTCGATAACGTTTCTATACGTCGGCGACGCGCTGCACACCCCATTCCACCCCCAATCGCTCGTTTCCTCGCAGAATGTTGAATACCATGAATATATGGAGCGCTGGTAACGGCTATTTCGATCAGCCACTCGAAATGTAAGTCGGTGGCTGAATAAACCGAGGGAACAGAAGGGGGAAGTCCAACTGAATAGACACTGATCAATCGTTGAACATTCTTTTATTTAACAGCGTTATCTGCATTTCCTTTGCTCGACGATTTACTTTCTATGATTTTACATCTCCGTTCGCGAACAGAATATTGGTGACAAGAATATCGAGTCGAAGATCCTTCTGCAGGAGGAAATACTCCTGATCCTTGCCCGAATGAAATCAATTGGCTGCTCCGGGTCGCTGTGGGAGGAGCTATCCCCACTCTAGTGGAGGGCGGAGCGTCCCTCGAGCGTCCAATTGGTTTTGGCCAGACTGTAATCCCGTGGAACGGTGCTTCTTTATTTCATCACGTCCCATTTTCATCGTCCGTTTCTCCCCCTTTCGACAGAGACGATATTCCGAGCATACAGACACAATTTTGGTTTCCAAGAATGGAGAAATGTGCCCGCCAATTTCTGCCTCGCATTTAACCTAACTTGAGGACAGATCGCGGAATCGTCGCGTAATCGGCATCCCTTCGCTTCGTCACAACACGGCATCGACGATCTAACTTGAACTGTCTCTTCGATCGCTTGTCGAAGCTACCCGACCCGCTGAATCGATCTCTCGAGCCTTTATATACATATATATTATACGAGCTTGACAAAAGAGACTGCGGCTTCACGCTTGGCGCGACTGCTGCAACGAAAGCTTTGATACTAACGAATGGCTTCTTGATTCTTACTTCTTAACTCTCACCAATCATCAATTTATTATTATTCTATTTATTATTATTATTATTATTATTATTATTATTATTATTATTATTATTATTATATACTTATGCGCTGTTGACGGTGAATCTTGTTGCAACGTTTTGTCCTCCACACCGTACTTTCAATCCAACACTTATTTGCGCCAACCCGCCATTCGCGTCTCGCACTCTAGATAACGGGAACCGAGCAACGACGGGCGTGCAATGTGGAAGAACGAGCGAGGGAACACGAGGCACAACCCACGTCCCCCGTTTCACGATTCATTTCCCATTTACATGTTTGCGTTTCTCTCCTCTCTCACGTTTCTTTCTTGCCTCATCGTGACACGCCGCGGGGCGTGAGCTTTCGCGAGCCAGCGTATCGAGGAGGAAGAAGGATCTGGACGCACGCGGGCTCGTGCCCCTTGCCGCGTCCGTCGAACGATCGAGGAAGCGTGCACGAGCGACGACTATGGGGCAGAAAAGTGTGGGGGATGTTGCGTGACGACGGTGGTCGACGATTGGACGACCACTCTCAGCAGCGGACCAAGTCGCGAAGGGGATTGTTTATAGGTAGCCGACGGGAGGCCCCCGTGTTGTGCTGGGACCCTTAGCGTTTTTCGCGGTACTTTGAAAAACTGAAAAGGGAAAGGCTAAAAAAAAAAAAAAAGAAGGAACTTGATTCTCCTGTTCGCCTCTACCGGTCTCTGCTCCCAACTGCCTTCTCTTCCCCTCTTTATCAGTCTCTATACATATATATACTACTTTATGCGACACGCATCTTCTGTCAACTAATTGATACCAAAGATTCTTTTCTCTTTCTCCCATGATTTTTCAATGACCAGTCTCGTCACACACACCCTCCTATCCGTTTCTTTTCTTACGTTCTTTCGTTTATGAATTCTCTGTCTCTTGGTTCTTCTTCTTTTTTCTCTCCCTTCCAACCACAAACTCCCGCCACCCTCTCTCTGTCTCTCTCTCTCTCTTTCTCTCTCTCTCTCTCTCTCTCTCTCTCTCTCTCTCTCTCTCTCTCGCTCGCTCTCTTTCTTTCTCTCTCTTTCTCTCTCTCTTTCTCTCTCTCTTTCTCTCTCTCTCTCTCTCTCTCTCTCTCTTGTCTCTCTCTCTCTCTCTCTCTTTCTTCCTTCTCTCTCTCTCTCTCTCTATACGAATCTCTTGATAACCTGGCCCTTTTCTTATTACGTCTTGCTATGTCCCGCTTTCTTTTGTTTCTAGATATTGCAGAACCTACAAAAAAAACGCACTGAGCGGAGGGGGCGCCTAAGTTCTGACAATATGAGTAAAAAGAAGTCCGGTTTCAGCAAAAGCGACCTTATTTTTAAGGTAACCCGCCCTGAACGAATGCGCGAGAGCTCGCGTCCAACGAAACGGGGTTCGCCGTCGAACCCGCCTCGCGGCCACTTCCGGTCCCGTTTTCGTCACACGCCGAACGAAGGACGCCCGTAATATCGGCTGCGCCCCGTAACGCCCCCGCCGCCGATTCGACGCGCGCAAGCGGGCCCGTACTCTTCTCATCGTTCTCTGTCTTTTCTTTTTCTATTTGTTTTTCCTCTTCTTCTCTCTTCTCTCTCTTATTTCGCCAGCTTGCCCACCAAGAGAATAGAGACGCCCGGACGATCGGACTAGCCAGGAAAGGTGAATAGTCGTGAAACGGCGGGGCGACCGATTGCCACGAGACGCGTGCGCCGCGAGAGGGCAGCACCGAGGAGAGAGAAACGAAACAAAAGAGAAATAATGTAGCGTCTTCGGCACGAGGTCCCTTTGGTCGATAGTGTCTCAGAAAACGGGGACCGGTGATCGCGAGGCAGCTGGACGCAGGAGCTGTACGCTGATTGGCTCGTTGGTTTATTACAAACATTCGCTTCTACTTTTCCGCCGCATTATACATTACATATTACCCGCAGCAATAGGCTATGCTTCTATACATTTCACCATCGGCACCCGCCTAGCGATGAGAAAGTACCAAAAGTGTGTTTTATATAGCTATATATATATATAATATACATTATACACATGCATACCGTATATGTGTGTGACATTGCGATAGATTACGACCATTAGAGAAAGTTCCCCGGCCAGACCCGCCCCCCGCCCTTTGCCCAGCAAAAAAAAAAAGAAAAGAAAAGAAGAGCGGTAAAAACGACCTGGAGCTCAGTGCTCTCGAGCAATGATTCTCTATTTAACTCGTTTTTACACCCCCACCCCCCCCCCCCACCCTCTATCTCTATCTGTTTATCTGCCCCCCCCCCCCCCACGAGCGACGCACTTCCCTTCGGTTCTTTTTTCGTTGTCAGACCAAGTCGACGACGTGGAACCGCGGCCGTGATGCGCTCCGAGCCGATGGAAACGCGGCAGAAGATCGGTTGCTGACCAGTACAGATCACGTCTATCTGTTTACGTCGCGGATCCCTACTCCTCTCTTTTTCTCTTTCTCTCTGTGTGTCTCTACTTTTTCTCTCGTTACTCTATGCCTGATTTGCTGTATCTTTTAATACGTATGTATTTTCCAAGTTTTCACCCCATCCACCGTTCCGTCCCCGCGGTCAGTTCTCTCGGAAAATCATCGATCAGACATCCCCCATGCCCCCCCCCCCCCGCCCCCCGACCAAGCCCGGAACGCGAGCCCCAGCCCCCCAGGGACATTCTAGGCGCCCTGACACGTCCCTGGGCCACCTGGGGCAACGGTCGACGCCCGGCCGCAACTCCGTTTAATTAATTCAGCCCGCTACGTCTACGCACTGTCTCTTTGAAATTCGCTTTTTTGATCGCTAGACGGTGTGCACGATCCTTTGGAAACGAGCGCACGTTGATTGGGCGTCCCTTCTCTGTCGCTTTGTTGCAAAATCGCACCAGTGTGCCGCTGTTAGCGACGGGTGGCCGACTCTCTGCTTCGTGGTCCAGCGCGATATCGCCGTCCCGACGGCGTTGGATCGCTTTGGATGTTAGCTTAGCGCGATGGCGTTCGAGGGTCTAGGGGAGGCCTCGGCAGACTGGACAGTCCCGGCGTGGCTTAGGGGGGCCTGAATGGGTGGACACGGTGGAGCCTCGCGAGCATGGAGCTAAAGGTGTTCGAGGATTTCGCAAGAAGTAGAATCTGGGGACCCCCAGATCTAAGAGATTTGGGACTCCCGGATCCGGAATTAGGGGACCCCCAGGTCTAGAATTCTAAGACTCCCAGATCTAGGAAATTTTGAACCTCACAGATCTGGAATTAGGGGACCCCTTGATCTAGAAAATTCGGGTTCCCCAGATCTGGAATTAGGGGAGCCCCAAATCTAGAAGATTTGGGTTCCCCGGATCTGGAATTCAGGGACTTCCAGATCAAGGAAATTTAGGACTCCCTGATCCTCATCTCAAGAGTTTCCCTATCTTTCCAGATACCTCTTCTAATCTCATCCCTAGATCCACCAAAAGACACACCCCGCAGCTAAGATATCCCCCCGAGAAGCAGACCTCGCACAAAGATTCCGCATCAGCCTACATGTCAAAATCGCTTTCCTTCCAATCCAAACTCAGCCGGTTTGAACGTCGATAGAGCTTGCACCCCCCTATTACTAACCACCCCAGCTAACATTCAGAGCGATTCGAGACTCTCGTTTCACGAGTTCAATTGGCGATTCGAAGCGTGTCGTAGCCCATCGCTAGCCATCATCATCGTACCCTTCACCCCTGCCCTTGACATACCTCCGAGCACCCTTCGACCACCCCCCCCCCCCCCCTCAACCCCAGTACGAGGCGCAATCGCTGTTCTTTTCCTAGATGAGTAACGAAAACGGAAATGAAACGTACCAGAAAAGGAAACGGAATAACAATTAGGGCGCAGTGTGAGAGTAGAGAGCTCGCTACCCCTGCCGCTGCTCTGCGAACGACTTTCACTCTCTCTCTCTTTCTCTATCTCTCTCGCCTCCTTTCTTCCACCCACCCTCGACCACTCATCATTCATCCAACCCTCCCATCACTCCCCCCTAAGCCCCTTGAGCGCCTCTGTTGCTTCTCGGCCAAGAAAATGCACCCCTTTTTGCGATACTGGCTGGCTATCTGTGTGTGTGGCTGCAAGCAGGCGCAGAGAAACAGAGAATACCGTTAAAAACGATAGCGAGAGGAAGAGGTGGCTTGCTTCGTTGCTTAGAGCCTGGCTTTTTCGCCGCTTGATGATTGTTTGACTTGACAGCTGGCGTTCTTTTTACGTTCTCTCTGTCCCTTCCATCACTCTGTCTATATATCTCTCTCTATGTCTCTCTCTCCCCCTGTCTCCATAAATCTCCCTTTCTTTCTGTATCTGTTTCTTGTTTCTTTTCGTTTCATACTCTTTGACTATCCCTCTCTCTGTCTCTCTGTCTCTCTGTCTCTCTGTCTCTCTGTCTCTCTCTCTCTCTGTCCCTTTTTCATTTCGTTTTCGTTCTACATGTTTGTTTGTTTGCTCGTTTCTCCCCCACCGTTTGGTTCCGTTTGTTTTTTCCTCGTTTCCATTTTGTTGAGTTCGTCCAACCACTCCCAACCCCTTCATTTTCCCGGCGGTAGTCGCTCGAACGTCTCCGAGAACGTTCGCGATCCTCCCCCCACCCTCTCGCCGATCGAGGATCGATTTGCGCTCCCCAACTGTCAACCACCCTCGTTTATTTCCTTCCCAATTGCCTCTTCGTTTCTGTCCTTCAGTTCGTTTTGTTTCTTTCGTTTCGTTCGTCCCACCTGCCCCACCCCGTTCTATTTGATTTCCTGCGTGAGTTTTCCGTTGTTTTAGTAACGCTGTTGGCCACCACCTGCGCGCGCGTGCGTCAGCGTTGCCGGGAGAACCGGCCACCGTAGGGGGCTCGTGTCGTCACGGGTAGCTATAGCCGACGTCACGGAGAGCTGTATATATTTAGACAAATACTAATTCTCCGTCTACTACTCCCCACTACGTCAGCAGCCCCCTACGCCGCCACTTCTCTCCCCCCCCCCCCCCCCACCCACCCCTACATCCGGCAACACTGGACTCCACGTATGCACGCGCACACGAGGGGCGCTGCGCGTGGATACACGAGCACGGCGCGCGCTTTTCGTTGTTGTTTTTCTCTCTTCTTTCATTTGTGCAAAACGACTACAAAGAGAAACAGAAAAATCGCAAAGTAGAATGAGAAAGTGATGCGAGATGAACAAATACAACGCCATCGTTACTTGTACTGACCATTCTCAGATCGATCATCCTATTTTTAGCTGTTCATTTGTCGACCGTGACGAGTCGCCACCGAACACGTGACCGCTTTGCGTCTCCTTTTCGTTTTATTTGTTAAATGGACGTTGTGACTCGCCTTCTCGTAGAACGGAAGGTGCCACGATGTTGAGTTTCACTATTGCACACGTACGTGTACCATCGTCCCTTTTGTTCGTTCTCTTTCTTTATCTTTCTTTCCGTGTCTCGTTCGTCTCTCCTTCTCTTCTGATTTGCCCATTATCGTTTCTGTCTCTCTCGTCTCTTTTTGTTTCCTGAATGACTCGAACCATGCGTATGCATATCCACTATGCGCGCTCTACCGTGCGTGAAGGGAACCAAGTGCCATTTTATTAACGTGCGCAAACAACACACACACCTCAGCCATCAACACACATACACACACACAGGTATATATCTACACAGTGTTATAATCATCGACTCTCAACGTAGCGTTGCGCGCGCGCGCGCGCTCGGTCGTGTATGTGTACCGCATGACGATGTTTGTTAGTTCGTTCTGTTTTCAGTTTCTTGTGTTCCATTTTCGTTCAGATGCCAGGTAATGTATTTTGAAAGTATAGTTGTGGTCTAGCAGTAAGTTTTACCATCGCCCCGTGTTTTTTAACCCGTACTTGTACCAGTAGGCGCAGAAACAGACACACTTGACTTTTGTTAACAGCCCATGGAGCATCCGTGACTTTAGATCACACGTCCGTTCGTTGTTGGCAGCCGTTAGTTTAGCGGGGATCTCTGTGCGCTTTTTCTTTCAATCTCGAATCGAAATCGAATGACTACACTCGAAGCCACGGATCGACCTCCTCCACTGAATTCCCGCGACCGTGGCGCCTCTCGCGAAGCTCCAGCCCAACTACGAGCAACAACGGGACACTGGAGGCGGTCTCCGTCCCTGCTGAGACTAAAGTTGTCATTCGATTTCAACACCAGCGACACACACATCCGCGATTGCCCGATACTCGGTAGAACACCGACCGGTGTCGGTAAGCAGAAGCTTTCCCCGTCGTAGGAACCTTTGGCACCCGATAACCTATCACTGGAGCTACGTAACTACTTAACTTCGTTCTAAATAATGATATTATAAAAATATGAATATCCAAAAAAAACGAAA
This sequence comes from Andrena dorsata, assembly GCA_929108735.1. Classification (NCBI taxonomy): domain Eukaryota; kingdom Metazoa; phylum Arthropoda; class Insecta; order Hymenoptera; family Andrenidae; genus Andrena; species Andrena dorsata. Next base: position 73,443,968 of record OV815488.1, on the reverse strand, counting down.
GTAATATCAGCGCGTGAGTTCGGTCAATTAAACATATAAATAAAAGCTATTGTGCAATTCTAATAATTCTCAATTCCAACGTTTCGGTCATTGGTTGCGACCATTTTCAAGGAAAGTTAAAAGGAAAAATACAGCGTTTGCTTTTATAAACTTTACACGATTACTGACAACGTGCACCGTGCGAGTCGGTTGGAACGTGACTGACGTAAACAGTATACACTTCGTTCTGCGTCAACTTAAGACTTCGAAAAGTAAAAACCACGTAACTGTAGATTTCTCGTAAAAGAAAAACAAACTACCGTGTGGGGAAAAGCGGAGCACGTTGCTACGAATTCTTTCTAATCGAGTTCCAATAGCGCAGCATTCTTTTAGTCTTTCAGTGGCCCTCATATTATTTGGCTCCAGTTGATAGCGTGAACGAAGGTTGCCCAAATTTGGGAAATGGCTGGGAATTATATTGCAGTTGGGCCTACAGCGGTGAATAATAATTAAAGAATGCCGAGTATCGGGCCCTCGCGGGTTATTTTGTCGCGAGATCGGTCGCGGATCGCCGGGGTCAGAGATCGTTTCCCGCGATCGGGCTCCCTTTTGGCGCGCGTTTCCAAAGCGGAAACCGCCCCGTCGTAACGGAAACGCGCGCGGGAACGTGTGCTGTACATACCTACGTTACGCACATCATCGAACATACCCTGATACCGATCCTTAGTCTCTAGCCCTTGGATCGATTGGAGAGCGCAGAGAGCACCCTCGACGAGGCCCGATCTCACGGGAGAGCGAGCTAATTGTCAGCTTGTTTTTTCAGGTCACTGGATAACGGGGAAGAAAGTTGAAAACACAGTACAAGTTGAATTATTCGCCGGGCTCTCGCTTCGGAACTTACAATAGCCCCGCGAAACGCTCGCAGGGCTCGAATTGCTCACGCAACAGATGCGTTCGCGACCTGATTCTTTTGAGGGCTATCGAGTTAAGAGGGAGGATCGCGAAATTTGAAAGGAAACGAGATTATACTTCCGTAGTATTACTGGGGAGACTTATACCGCTCAACTTGGTTACGTGATTGTTTTCGATAGAACAGTAATTTATGATAAGATTCCCATTTTTTTTATGGATAAATGCATTTTTTACGACATGCTGTTATAGTTGCAGTTGTTCTCCTTGATTCAGCTCTACAGCGCGTATTACGTAGTTTAACACATAGATGTATTGGTCGTTTGACCAAGCTCGTAAATTATTTCGCGAATGTTTTACACGCGAGAAGAAAAACGCGTTGAATATGATTTCATCAGGCGTTTCTGAAATTCAAATCCGGTTCGTCCAAGATCGAGCGTCGGTCGAATATCATGAATAACTTGTTAAAAGCTACAGTGGTGTGGAATTTTCAACGCCACGTGTGTTTCATGACGGAAAAGAGTAGAACGTACAGATCCAACTCGCGCGTTTCCATCCATTGCCGTTAATGAATCTTTAATCGACGTCGATAAATCTCCCGTCGACTCGTTCACTTATCTCCGCCCGCAACTAATTTGCAACTCGCTAAACAAACGTTCGCGTAGCCGCGGTGAGTGAAAATCAGCTCGATGGATCTCTTTACAAATCATTGCCAAGTTCTTCAAAATAAAAAATCGAATGCATTTGGAGAAGAATTTTCCAAACACCAATCGTTCTTTCAAATTTTGTTATCAAACCTCCTCGAAATCTCCACGCAGATATTGGGAAGAGTATTAAAAGCAACGCATAACTTTATCTTAATTATAGTCGTTACAATACTGTTTACAATTATTCCAATATTTCCATACGCCAGAAGTGAAATCGTACTTACCACAAATTTCACTTAAAGAGCCAATCACTTTCACCACAGCGAGCCAGCCTTTAGTCAATTAATTCCAACTTACTAAACCGAACTTCTCGACTAAACGACCCGGCTGATCGTAAAGAACGAATCGATAATTGTAAAATTGACCGTGGAATAAACAAATTATGGTGCTGGATAAAAACTGAAATCTATAACGCAGAGAACGATTAGCATAGTGTTTGGTTGCGTATTTATAGCTCGCTAAAAAGAAGGAAACAACTAGCGGCTGTCGAGCGTGAAATGATCAAGCCGGAGCTTGGAACGAATTCCAAATTCGCCACGATTCGAGTAATTGTGAACAGTATTTGTGCCATTGCAGAAATCGGGACTTTTTTTTAAAATAGATGGGGGGGGGGATTACACGCTCGATTAACAGCTCACTCTCGACAGTGTGGTTTCTGCGTTCTCCAGCTTCTTCTCTTAGCAAGGACTTGGATTCCCATATCGTGCTTATGGCGCGACTGTTCAGGCGGGCAGTTTGCAACTCACGCTGACATACTCGATCCCGATTGCAAACGTGGGCGCGGTTATGTTGCCCGCGCTGAACAGATCAGGGCCTACAAGCGGGTCTGCGAATCTCGGCCTAACAATGCAGAGTGATTACATACGTATTATATATATATATTGTATACATTTCGTTCGTTATTTTTGTTTTTCTGTTCCTTCTGTTTAGAAGCATTCGTAGAGAGTAATCATTACTATAAACGTTTCTTTAGGTTACATTGACTTGTACTTTTTTGTGTGCCACGTGATGCGTATTTTCTAATGTAGCATGCTTTTTCTGAACTGAGAACCGAAACCCGGAAGTATGATCAGCGAAGACTACTTAGGAGAGAAATGACAATGGAATCGTTCGCGTTCGGACCCGAACTGTCGCCCTTGTTGCATCCAAATTACTGAAAAGAAAAGAAAAATAGATTCGAATGACCGCGCCATGCCCAAATAATAATACCAGACTATTCGCGCCTGAATGACTACAACTTGAAGAGCACGTCCAATTAATATCGTTCTACCTTTGAATAAAGCCATGCTTTACCTTAAAGCCAAGCCAACCTTTGAATAGTCAAAGGGCACTCGTTCAGGTCTGAACGCGAGAACGTCAGGTAGTTTACATGGTCCTTGACCCAGACTTTGGATAACCAATTTACTAAAATAGTTTGTATCTTTCTTTTTCCTTTTTTTTTCCTTTGGACAATGTGTTGAGTGAATTAATATTTGAACGCGTTTCTGTGCAACACTTGCTTATTTGCTGTACACTACGCAACCGGAGCTTTTGGATAACGAGAGAAGTTCTTGAACCGAAGTGTGAAACAGCATTACGGCTACCGAGGCCCGGCAAGAGAGTAAAACTTTGTCGTTGTTGTTGGCAGTTCCTGAATATGGCATCGGTGTTCATGCGGATTTTTAACCTGATTTGCATGATGCTCCTGATTGGCCACTGGAGTGGCTGCCTGCAATTCCTGGTCCCCATGCTCCAGGGGTTTCCTAGTAACTCCTGGGTAGCCATCAATGAGTTGCAAGTGAGTATGCCGGCCTTCTTCGTCGCCTTAGCGATTGCCAATGCTGTGGCCATCGCGATATTCCAACTGACGAAGTAACTTCGGTCATTCGAAAATCACGAATTTTACCTTGGGGAGGTTTTCCACCCCGAAGACCCAAAAAGATCATTTTTCTGATACTTCTATTAAGGTTCCCTACAAACCTAGGAAGTGTTAAAAGAATCGGAATTTTCGGTTTACCGAAGTTGTCTTGTAAGACTTCCTCGGATCCAGAAATATAGCTTCTTAATCCGAAACTGTTTAAATCGAAGCTTCCAGGTGTATAAGTCAGCTTTGAGCTTCGCGAAATTACTTGCTCGAATAATTTAAATATTTGTCAGAGAAGCAGATTCTGGGTGGAGCTGGGAGAAGTGACTATTCCACTCCCTTTCAGACGTATCAGATAACCACAGAATGGTGTAACTTATTACAGGCATTGTCCTTTGTAGCAAGTTTCGAGAGCAAGTAAAGGAACCGAAGAGCTTTCCTTATCGATTTCCTCCCTTGATTACTGATTTCCTCTCCGCGATGGAAGCTTGAAAGCACGAAGGACAATGCGACGCTCTAAAACTTGGGAGAGGATCCCATGTTTCCTTTCTTGAATCATAATGTTTCTGATCTCGTCTTTTCCAGGACTCGTTCTGGCTGGAACAGTACTCGTGGGCCCTTTTCAAAGCCATGTCGCACATGCTCTGCATAGGATACGGGAGGTTTCCGCCGCAGTCCTTGACCGACATGTGGCTCACTATGCTCAGCATGATCAGCGGCGCCACGTGTTACGCACTATTCCTCGGCCACGCGACGAATCTCATTCAATCTCTCGATTCCTCGAGAAGACAATACCGCGAGAAGGTAGCTAGCACTCAGGAAGCGAGCAGCATCAGCAAGGCCTCTTCCATCCCTCCTGCGTTTGCTCCCCTTCTCAGCTTCTCAGACTCTTTCACCAGACACTTGGCAAACCTGTAGGAATGTGGAAGCCACGGAAAAAGAGCCTCGGGTGGTGGGACTCGAACCCGCGATCTGCGGATCCGCCGCGCACTAGCCAGGCGCCTAATCAACTCCATCAAAGTCGAATCTCCGAGGTCTCTTATTCCAAGCTCCCTCTCATTGGCTTCCTCATCCTACGAAACTAGCTAACCCAATTCTCGTTTTATCGAAGTGACCAAGTGTCTGGCGACTCGCAAGGAAACATTAACTCAGGAATTCTGATTTTAATGAAACCTCATGTGGGAATGTTCCCTTGTTAGAATGCTGCGCGTAGTATCGAATTTTTTCGCACATGTTGAATCCTCTATAATTTACACCCCACACCCCAAAACGCATCCCTCGGCGGGTCCAGTTATTGGGCCAGCCACACCGTTCACTGCACCGAGGCCACGCTGCCACGAGGGGCACGGGAGTAATTGTTGTTGCTCCGACCAGGTGAAACAAGTAGAGGAATACATGGCCTATCGGAAGCTGCCGCGTGAAATGAGACAGAGGATCACGGAGTACTTCGAGCACCGCTACCAGGGCAAGTTCTTCGACGAGGAGCTGATCCTTGGGGAGCTCTCGGAGAAACTCAGAGAAGTACGACGGAACGAGAGACCTGCCACTGACGAATTCCTAGCTCCTAAAACGTTCTTCTTTCGTTCCAGGACGTGATCAATTACAACTGCAGGTCGCTCGTCGCGTCCGTGCCCTTCTTTGCCAACGCCGATTCGAACTTTGTCTCGGATGTCGTTACTAAACTGAGATACGAAGTCTTCCAGCCAGGTATCGATTATTAGCCTCATAAGGGAATCGGAGAACCCGTGGCGAGCTTTATCTTCCCAAGCTTTCCCATCTATAATTCACAAATCGCCTTTTCGCGTACTCGCACACTTTCCGCGGGGAATTTTCTATTACCTTGAGCTGTCTAGCCAAAATTCTAACAACCTCTCAAACACGAGGCACAGAAACTGCCGAAGGAATAATCCCCCAACAACCAATGTTGGGTATCGAAGGAAGCTTTGAAACGTTATCTCTGAAATTCGAGCAGCGTAGAGTCCGAGGCCTTCAGGCTCTAGATCCTAAATAATCTTAAAAGACCACCCCCCTTGGGTGGTGTAGAATATGTTAATGAAACCGAGTCCATTAAGTCCCGAGAAAAAAGCTCGATGTACCAGCAGCTTCAGCGTTTGACGCCGGAGTGCTCGGTTGTTTCAGGTGACATCATCATCAAGGAAGGCACTATCGGCTCGAAAATGTACTTCATACAAGAAGGCATAGTGGATATCGTGATGGCGAACGGGGAGGTCGCCACCTCCCTGTCAGACGGCTCCTATTTCGGGGAGATCTGTCTGCTGACGAACGCCAGGAGGGTGGCGTCGGTGCGCGCCGAGACCTACTGCAATCTCTTCAGCCTCTCGGTGGATCACTTCAACGCCGTGCTGGACCAGTACCCCTTAATGCGCAGAACGATGGAGAGCGTTGCCGCCGAGAGGTATAAGCTTTGGTTAGGTTTGTTCTATCGAGTTGGTGTGCTACTAGATGTCAATCATCACTCCCACTTCCACGTTGATTTTGTTGAACATTGTGTACTGTCCAACGGTATCGAGTACGATCATTCTCTACTCTTCTTGTCCAAAACACGCATCATGTCGCTTCTCTTCAACCTATTGTCTGATTTGGTTTCTCTGTATGTGCTGGTTTGGACACGACGCGCTTCTTTTACATGACACCTTACACACACAAGAAGCAAACTCTGCCTCGGCCATTGATGCGGGGTGGTCGATATCGGGCGGGAGTTTGCAGGGTGATACTACGGCAAAAAATAAAACGAAAGTCAAGAGTAGCGAAATTGCGGTGGGAGCTTCCTTTTCTAGTTATTACCGTTTAAATAGGCGAACCGGGAGCGCGTGAAGCGTGGCAACTCGGCGATTAGGGGCCGCGCGCAACGGCCTCACTGACCTGCGCAACGCGCGCCGCTTACCACCGAATTGCCGTTCCGGTCCGACTATTTAAACGTTAATAACTAGAAAACGAAGCTTCCACCGCGATTTCGTTACTCTTCACTTTTGCTTTGTTTTGTCGCGTAGAATCAGCCTGTAAATTTGTTTCTACTTAATGTCGAGCACCCTGTGTATTAAAATATCAACGGTTCTAATTGTGACAGTGCAGAATAAGTTTGGGGAGGAACGTTTGCAACGAGAGCGCACTAACTTGCGATGAAGGGGCGCGTATCTTCCGCATACGCGTCCCAAATGAGTTGAGAGGGTCCTAAAAAAATATTTTCTCGACACAGTTTGAAGGGACGCGCTCGGCGCGCGTCCGGCTTGCACGGGCGTCGCGCGTCGAGCGTGGCTGTGCCGCGGTAGAAGATACGATTCGAAGAACTGCGAGACATCGCGACAAAATATTTTCACACTCTCGACACATTCACTACATAGTAATGTTGTATTGATAAGTTTGCATAACATACTTTATAAATGAGTTGGATTCTCGGTTCTGCTGCATCCCCCGCTGAATCACGTTTCCCTTTGAATCTTCATGGACGCGGATACCATGAAGGCTACGTGGAACGCTCGCGCGCGCAAAAGTTTCATTCAGCTCTGTTAAGGTCCTCGCGTATGAAGCGTGATTCCGCGGCGGTTATTTCAAAGCTATTGACTTTCTTTTACCCAATCTTGTACCTTACATTGTGAAACCTTTAGCGGTGCAAGTGGTATTAGAACAAATAATCCAAGTCTGTTGCAAGTCGCGGCGGAGAGTAATGTGTTTTGTGAGGAGTCGGCAGTTAGCACGGCCTATGGTGCGAGTGAGGCCCATAGGTGGCGCGCCTTAATAGGAGTCCGGAATATAGAGAGCTCGGAGAGTCGGCGCTGGCGGCGGTGGTTAAGGCGGCTGGCCAGTGCGCAACGAATCCGAACATCGCGGGTTCGAGTCCCAGCGTCCGAGGCTCTCTTTTTCCGGCTCCTTACAGTTTGGTTAGGAAAAACCTGTACTGCTAAACGGTTTGTAAGTCGATCGATGTTGGATAATCGGTGGTCGTGTTCCATGCTACATTCCCTACGCTTAATTGTGCTTTCCTCGCAGGTTAAACAAGATCGGGAAGAACCCGAACCTGGTGGCCCACCGCGAGGACGACCTCGGCAGCGAGTCAAAAACGATAAACGCCGTGGTGAACGCACTCGCGGAGCAAGCTGCACATGGCAGCGCCAGCGAAGAATCGGTAAATCCCCACATATAACACCGCTAACGTAACACATAACCTCATTTATCCTCGCCTACTCAGAATGACGAGCTTGGATTTAATAATTCTCCAAACCCACTTGGTTAAACATCGCGTCGCGCATACAGTGGAGTCTCGATAACCCGACGTAAATCGCAAATCAGTTGGAAGCATCGCGAACTTCGGAATAATCGGAACACAAAGCCTAAGAGGGAGCTGATCGCGAGTGGAGACGCCTCGGACATAAAAAAATGTCCGCCGAGATGCTAAACTCGGGTTGCCCAGACTCCGCTGGGTCGCTTGAACTGCCTTTCAAGTCCACCATCGAAAGAGCGTGGGAGATGAAGTACCTGGAAGTTCGCCACAGCAGTGGGCGTGTGCTTGCAGGTGCACAGCATGGAGCTGAGGAGCCGCCCGGTTTCCCTGTTGCCCAGACCGAAGTCTGAGAACAATTTCGCGAGCCAGGAGCTCTCGAGGGAGGGGCGAAGGATCTTCCACAAGAGCGATACATTCCACAAGGACTCGTATCAATGACGACACTCGTTATACTAGCATACGGAGAGATACTAACGGCTCCATGGACGGCAGTGGGCGTCCGCTGCCGGTTGGATCGACGGCCCCCGTTTCAAGCCTAGATTCTGGACGCTACTCTAGAAGCAGTCTATAAATAGATAAATACGCCATGCCAGTAGTCCTTTAGCGATCGGTTTCTAGCGCCTTCTAATATTAACCTGACAGGCACGTCTGTCCAAAATCTAGGCGTGGAACCGTTGCGTGCCAAAGTATCCCGTTCTCCAACGGCGACACAGTTCCGAGGAACACGTCTGGACGTGTCGAAGCCGCTCTCTCCCGTTGGGAGGCTAGACTTCAACAGCAATAAAATAGTAACCGATCCTCGATGGTGGAACGAGACGCGGGAACTTTAATTTCTCGAATTCTGTGGAAGGAAATTTTGATCGCCGGAGGATCGGTGGCTGTGTTGCCCGATTGGAGGACACGGAGCCGTTATCCTGCCGCGAGTCTCTTCATCGAACAGTCGACAGAGGCGTTCGAGGACGCGAGGGAAGGGCGCGATGACGGATGAAGACCTTAACGACGACGAAGAGCAGGCCTAGAAATTTATAGAGCGTATATAGCCCACTGTGGACTAGGTATAAATCCTAAGAACAGAAACACAAATTCTCTGTGATTTTGCAAGCCGACGTTTCGCACTTTAGGGAGAATAAAAGGAAGAATGGAAGCGATGGTGGGTGATGCAAGACAATTAGGATTCTCTTTCGTTTATCGTTCTGTTTTCTTCTCCTTCTTTTTTCTCTTTTTCTTGTTTTAAGGACAATTAACGTAGAGGAGGAACGTAGCCGTAAGGCGAGAGTAATTCCAGTTATGAGATTCTTTAACGCGTTTTAACTGTAGCTCCGTATCGTGAATAGTCCCGCGCGAGTGATCAATGGGGGAATGGAAGAGGAGGGGGAGCGCGCAGCGCGAGATACAAGGAGCTGGCAATCGGACGATGGGAGGGAAGATCCCGTGGAAGACGAACAAGCCCGGAAGAGGATCTCCTCGTTTCACCATGGGGGAGCCGAATCCTAACTCTCCAGACTTCATTCGGGGTGGGAGCATGCGTTCGGTGCCTTGCTTCGCCGGCGGCGGCTACCGTTTTATTTTCTAATACGTCTTGAGTCGCTTTCAGAGCGTAGTGGTTACTATTAAGACAGAGTTGTGAATACGAGTTCTATTAAAGTAATTCGGAGTTTAGGAAGACCGTCCTGAGACGTGAACGAGATCCAAGCTACGGGAACGACAGGAAATATAATAAAGGTACGAGAAATTTAGGGGAATTCTACAAAACGGGGATAATATTATACAGTCTAATCGGAGGCCCAAAGACCGTGTTAACTTGTTGAGAGTTCTTTGGGCTGTCGCGACTAAAACGTCAATGAGCGGGGGTGTTAAGCGGAACGAGAGAGAGAGAGAGAGGGGGAAAGCGAGAAAGAGAGAGAGAGAGAGGTATCTTTTTATCGAGGCGAAAGATGCGATGTACTATAAGAAACAAAAAGCTATAAATATTATGTAATAAATTATTATTATTGTTACGATTATCATTGCAATGATTATTACATCCACTACCGCATAAACTAGGCAGCTCACTAACGACATAAATGAGAAAACAGATATAACACGCGACGTACGTATGCGGATGCTCGCGCGCGGGCGAACCGGGCGCGTGCATCCGCACACGTACAGAGTATTATGCATAGTGGTCAATATCGTGTTGCAAGAAATTATGTAATATTTTAAACTGTAACGCAAAGGAGGTCTGAACAGCCGACATTCATGGACAATTGCCGCGCGACGATTCCGGGAGCTTCTTCTAATGGGTTTTCGATCGGGCGATTAACTATCGCCAGACGAATTACAGTAAATCGACCAAAACGGTTCCAATTAACCAGTGGATTGTATTATTTTTGTAGTTGTTGATGTATGGTTTAAGCAGCGATATCCTTTGCCCCTTTGAAAGTTTAAGACGATTGTTGAGATTTTCTGATGTTTCTATATTGCTAGCGAAAGAAGGAACTCGGCTCCGAGGGAACTCGCTACGAACCAGTGGCTCCTGAACCGAACAATCTTTCCCATGATCTCCAGCTTTCAATTCTCGATTAATACTACGATATATTCGTTGCGTAGAATCTTATAAATCCCCGGTGAAATTCGAGTGGGATTTAGCTGTTTGCGAAATTGAAAATTACTAATCCCAAATTAGCTACTATTTTCCTTCAGAGATTCAGGAACCACTGTTGCCAATGTTCCTCGTCGGAGCGTAGGTCACGTCTGTTAACGATAATACTCTTCTTTGAACAAACGCCGTAAGAATCTAATTTAGCAGCAATGTTGCTTGTTACTTTAACATACACATTGACACTTCTCACTGACTACGTTGCGGTGGAGTGAAAGAAACGTGCCATTCGTTTCCTAGTTGAACGTGTACACCTTCGTGCGTATGCAATTATGCACGCCATTCGCATGTACAGGGTGCCCGAAAATTACAGAGCTAGCAGACGCCTGCGAGTCCCTTGCGCCAAAAGGGGATCCAAGAATGCTCTACCAATTTGCAATCTGAGGCGAGACATATCTACATAGGGCGAGTTGGTTAAAAAAATGTGGTAGAGTGTGTCCTTCTTTTGTCACTAACGATCCACAGACTAGCGCTCTCCAGATTATCCTTAGAAAATAAAATAGTAAATAATAATTCACTATGAAGTTTGTTTGCCCCCCAACTCTGTCATAAATTTCGCACACAAGTGACCGTGTTATCGTGCCTATACTTATACCACTGGTCGACCCTCCTTTTCTTAACCACCTGTACCACATTTCTTACCTACTCTAAATTTCGAGGTAAACCTTCAACAACATTCTCGAGCTTACCTTGGAACGTTCAGTATTACTATAGTGCCGCGATAGAGGAAGGGGAAGCCCTCCTCGAAATTGCTACGTCGAAATTCATAGAAAAAGGAAGTTCGAGCGAGACCCTAGTGGAATAAATACTAGCGAAGTGCAATTGCTACCGACGTACAAAATAGTGCCCACGGGAAATCGGGCTCTCAAGCTTCAGCCTCTATTTGAAAAGCAAAGTCTCGGGTTGCGGAATGGCGAGTGACCTTCCCGTTTCTTTCTGGCACATGGGATTTGAATATTTTCGCTGTAACTTTCGGGCGCTCCGCAGACATCTATATATGTATAAATAACATAATATAAATACCCATCTAAGAGTCTAGGAATATTATACATGCGTTTCATACATATACATATGTAAACATACACCTACACACATGCGAGGAAAACAGAAGTACCTATTTTTCATGTAAGAGAGAGATAGTTTTCTGTCATTATTTTACATCTCCTCACCTCATCCTGAATATATATATATATATACACGTATGTATATATATATATAACTACTACTACTAATGATAATAACGATAACATGTAATAGCGCCGAGAGGATGGTTTGCGTGCCAGAGTTGAAAGAAGCATCCAAAAAGATGGTAGAATACTCGTAGACCGCATGACCGACGTTTTTATAGATTAATCTATACACATGAAACCGGTCTAGGACTAATCTGCCAGCGAGCTGTCGGGCCTAAGGTGTACGCGCGACTAACTATTACAAAAAGGAGAAAAAAAAATAACAAGAAAGCGAAATAGATTAAATAATTGTTACTACTTCGGTTCGGCGAGAAGGCGGAGGCGAAACTGTGCGTGGCGGTAGTTCGCGGGGGTGCAAAAGAAACGAAGCAAACCGGTACGGATAGCTTGCGAAGGAGTGACGCGGGGGAGGGGGGGGGGGAAGGGAAGTTGTACTTTATACTATCACTGCTAACTAATAGACGACTATTTAACCACTGTCTGCTAATGTTAATAAACGATTAAAGCGCGACAAGAGAAACTGCTACGGCGAATACACACACACACACACATTTACGCGCGTCCGCTGTCCGTACAGACCGCACTTGTGCACACCATGCGAACGAGCATAGCATTCCGAAGCGGAGGAAACGGGGGAGGGCAAGGGACGGGTGGGGTGGAGGGTTGACAAGCTGAGAGTAAGAGAAACCAAAAATGCGCAAAAAAGAACATTAGGATTATATCGAACAAAAGTAAATGGAAACGTTCCAAAAATCGTGCGGCTGTTCGGAGCGGGGGTAGGGGGGGGTTGGGGGAGGGGGGGGGGGGGAGGGAGAGTGCACGTTATTGCTAAGCGACAAGAGTGAGACGTAATTAAGAAGATTAGAAAAGGCGAAAAAACAAAAACAGACGACACGGGAGGGTGAATAGTTTTGTATCGAAGCGAGATAAGTTTCGCGACTTACTTAGCAGAAACGGAACGGTGACGGGGGGTCCGGAAATCGGAAATGGTGCGCAGATATCGGCGGCAGGGCGGTGTTCAATTAAACGGCGGAGAGCGCTCTAACGATCCTTTGGCTCCCGCGCGATCGCGTTGATGAATTGCGAGATCCGTCGCTCGCGGTCGCGGCTGGATACGCGACGCCCGGTACTGTCTTTTAGAGCCGCGTAAAAAGTATAACACAAAAGACTGTTTGCGCCACGAATGTGTATCTCAGATCTTACATATCAGACGTTTCGCTCTCGAGCGACTAATAAGTACGCTCGCAGCGAGATTTTGCTGCGCGACGCGAGCCCGAGTCCCCGCGTCGAGACATGCCACAGACTTTTAGGGTAGAGCCGGTGATGGGCGGACGACTCTTTGGGTCATCCGGAATGGTATTCGAAGCCCGGGGGCACTCGGATGCTTGGAAACGTTGGGGTCGCTTGGGTAGGGTTTCTATGAATGTCTGGACGGCAATTATTACAACTTTTTATTCGCACGGGAGATGATTGTAACAGGTGTCGCGTTTCTATCGACTTGAAAGCCTGAATGGTAAAAACGTTTCCGAGACTTTCGAGTGCTTCGGGGAGTTTTAATTTGAGATACGGGGAATCGGATGCCCATCACTGTTTAAGCGGAATTCCTTTGCCCCCTGAATGACCTCTTCACCCCTCCAATCTCGCAATTCACGTTACTCTCGAAATTCCCTTCTCGACGCCATTGGCTTGAACGTTGGACGATCCTCCCGCGGCGCAGAAAATTTTGTGCGTAGCCGGAGCTGAGCTTTAGCAGCGGAACAGTGTAGACCCAACATCCGTTTCCGGTTTCAATGGATCAAGCGCGACGTAAAGACGATTGATGATGAAACGCGCGACTGTCCAACGCCAACGTAGAGTGCTAAGCTTTGTTAGACGGTGCGCTGTGAGGCGTTCTTTTCGGTGATCTCTACAGGGTGACACAAGACTGGTTTAGCGTCAGCATCTCCTAGACTCTAAGTAGGCCGAATTATCCCGCGATCCGGAGGGATTGTGTTTGATTTTCCTGGATGTAATCCTGATTTTTAAGAAGCCGCAAGTGATTGAAACAACGAAATCGAAGATATTAAAACGCCGTTACCGCAGACACTGAACACATTGATTGCCTTGTAGATCTCGTAGAGGTAATCATACGGTAGGGTAGCAACTGTGTCTCAGACTGTTCCTCGTTATCGCTATTTTCTCACTAATTCACCGTCAAAACGAAATTCTGATTCAACGGGCCCGTAGGTTTCTTGTAGAGTACTTGAATTTTCGAGAGGGCTTATCGGACACGAGCGAAACAAATGTACTTGCTGTTAAGGAAAAGATCAAGTAGTGTGGCACCATGTAGAAATCATCTTTGTTATGCGAGAAACCTGCGTAGTAACGCCTTGTAAAGAAACAAAAAATAAGAGAGCGAAAGAGAGAACGAAAGAGAGAGAGAGAGAGAGAGAGAGAGAGAGAGAGAGAGAGAAAATAACATTACCCTAGCGTCAATTTTCTACGAAAGAGTTTTCTACAAAATTCACACTATAAGCGTGTATCTGTTATATCGCGCTTATTGTATGAATCTGTATGTATGCTATGCAAGCGCTGGTACGAATCTCTTGACGTTTTTCTAATAGACATTGTTCGCTAAGTTTGTTACCGATGTTTAATGAGCGGCGGACCGGCGGTTCGATGTAAACCGAGAGCGCGGCCCCAAGCAAGCATAGTAGCGAATTAAAAATGAAATCCATAGGTGCTTGTTCGAGACACAGAGTAATCATAAAGCGAGCACGGCGAACCCGAACAGAAGTGAAATCGAAGCAATTGTAACTATCGTTCAATTATTGAGTTCTGTATTGATGCTCAACTTTTCGCACTCAATACACTTTCCTTTGCAGCACGCCGCTCGGACTGTATCCCCGCCGTTGAAAGCTCGCGCAACGGCCCCGATCTATTCGCCGCGATCACTTATAAAAAAAAAAATGAAATTCGATCCCTTCGGATTGAGTGCGCAAGGTTTAAGAATCAATTAAGCATTCTTATCGCTCTGGGAAGAATAGTCAAGTTGTCACGCGAAATGGATTATAAAGGCGTTCGAACAAAAGCGATATTACGATTATAAGTGTTAACATGTATTTTCGTTCGATTGTAAATCCGTCATCCGGTAAAAAGTTCAACGGTGTAGCAGACTACTGGTAGAAAACGTTCGGGGCGAACCTACGCGCTTCGCGAACGTTCGGCCCGGCGTCGTGTCATTTCGGTTCTATCTACACGCGAGCGTGACTGTATGTATACCGACTCTCTAGTCGCGGGGGACATCACTGATTTCTTTAACTCCGCAACCTTCGTTTGGCCTCTCTGTTGCGAAAAAGCAATCGACAAAATCGATATTACACGTTCAGGCGAGCTTTTAGCGAAGTTACACTCTTGTATTGGGATAAACGTAATACGATAGACTAATTATTCTATAGGATAATTAACGTTAGCAGTCGTTACGAGACGATCGAGCAGATAGTGGCTAGAGAGTTACCGAATTATTTTACCGACACTGATCTTCGTTAAGCGCCACACTATTGTTCGCAGAGTGATCCCAGCGCGTTTTGGGCGATAGCTGTTTGCAGAAATGATACACGTGTATTCACGGTACATGTAAGTGTATATGCGCGCGTGTGTACAAAGATGCACTTCGTTTATGCCAGCTCGTGGCTCGAGCATGATATATATTCATTGTCAATCGGAATGGTCAGTTCGGTCGAAGGGGTTTAATTGAAACTTCTGCCATCCGCAACCTGGTATAATACACAATGAAAGTCTCCATTCCTTACGCCGCGGTATACAAAAGAGGGGAGCGACGGGGTGAACAATAAAAACGTGGGACGGATTTAAAAGTCGATTGCGTTGATAAGAAATAAGCAAAAAAAAAATAAATAAATAAAAGTCGAAAAAAAGGGGGAGAAGAAGCTAGCGAGGGAATACATAAATACTCGAGACACATACGTATACTTCTTCTTGTTTCCGGTTCTCTAGCCTGCGGTTAATTCTATATTTTATCAAACGGTATAAAACAGATAACTGAATAACGAGCATAAGTACAGTTGCATGCAAAAATAGAGTAAAGAATTAGTGGCCGCGGATTATAAAGGCGCAATTGAATTTAAACGAAAACGGAAAGAGAGACAAAACGCAGACTAGTTCTTTTTCTAACGAGCGAATCATTTTTTAAGGTGATTTGACACGTAGCTGGCTAATTAGGAGTTACGTAACTGGCCAATATACTTTTATAAACTGTATGAAAAATGAAAAAAATAAATAAGTATTCACGCGCGTTTAGACATCAGCACTTTTAAAATATACTTGCCATAATGAATGCCTTAGCGAAAAAAAAAAAAGAAAAATAAATACATTACTGTACATTGAGGTGCGAGAGGAGGATGGTAAATATATAAGTATAATAAGTACATGCAATGTCATATACGAACAAAGAAACAAAACGAACAAAAAAAATAATGAACAAATTGACAAATGATGAGCCAAAAGCCAATGCACACATCAAAGATACATTAGTAGCAGACGAGGGCGAGAGATGCGCATACAACACGTGTTTACCTTTAATTTTAAAACCGTCGTATCTGTATAAAATGTACCCGCGAACGTTTGCTCCATGTATATTTTATACATTTAACGTATCGTTTGGAAATGAAGCAGCAAGTGGTTATAATGAATTAATTAAAGCAAGAGAAATGATAAACAGTGTACATGAAACCTCTTCAGAAGCACACTAAAAATAAAGAAGCAAGAGATGACGATGGAAAAAAAGTGAGAATATATTATTAAATGTATCTAGCGTAAGATTGAATTATTAGGGGGGGGGGGGGGACGAGGAGAGCGATCATTATCGTGTACATAAACATCGTTGGCAATATTTCAACTTCGCCCGTCCATTTAGTTTCTAGATCACACGTCTCTGCGATTGTTCCTTTTCGAGCCAGCATCGAATAGGTCGGAAACAATTGGAATAATTTTTGCGCCTGTAATTCCTGTTAATCTATCGTTAACACGTTGACACAATTTAGTCGAAGTGTTTTCCTCTCGAAGCAGAGAATAATTATAATATTTTAAAATATATCATTGTTTATGTTTAAGACACACTTCCAAATACTCCGCATTCACGCCGCTTCTTCATTGCCATCTTCATCTTTATCTTTTACATTCCCCAACAGCTTCTCCATCACCGAGACAAATTAATAGCGTTCGATCAAAGTGAATTTATAAATGAGATTTGATAACAATGTACTTCTATGCAATTGATCGATAGTACTCCTTACGGTGATCTAACGTACAAGAACCAATTAATTAATTATTCTCTTCATTTATATTCAAGTTCAAGTTCTTGCTGCCTACTCGTTATAATTTCTATTACGAAACATGGTCTCATTGTCGTTGGTAATAAAAATCTCAAAAAAATATTTCCCACCATGGGAGATTCGAAACTGCGCCAATTGAGAGGCAGGCAACGGCTCTGCCCACTTCGCCACAGAGCATTCGATTGTCGTCGGTAAAAGAATATAATTTTCCTGGTTTCAAAGAGATTACGAATTATCAATTGACTCGCTTGTGTATGCTTTTATTATACCACGGAGCTAGTTTCTACACCAGATATCCTAATGTAATTTTTTATGAAGTATCCAAGACTTGTGTTTTTAATTACTACCAAATGATAATGTTGCTAATAAACAATTGTACAATATATATGGACATCTTTACACACATTTCAAATACTCACATTCTGTACAAAATTTATAACTATTAAGTAATAAACCAATTTCGGCAATGCATTAATCAAATTTACGTTAATCTTACACATCGATCTGCATAATTCAACATACCGAATATAATACCGGAATTGTTAATAAAAAACATTCCAAGCATTTCTTGCAAAATTTAAAATTTGAAATTCGACTATCGATTGCTGACTCCTACCGTTCGATATAACGATGTTAAAGAAAAACAATGACGATTCGTCGAGCTCCGAGGACGAAATATCGAAAGACGCGTTAAAGGAAGCAACGGATCATCAATTTTTAAAAGATGCCTACTTTTCTGCCACGAAATCTGAAAGTTCGGAGATTTCTGAAAGGATAGATAAGCACAGTAAGTATCATAACCTCGTTCGCATTTGTTTTGGAAGTACATACTTCGCGGAACATTTCCATTTTCAAATTCCTCTTGTTACAACTTTCGTAAGTTATTCGATTTCAGTTTCCCTTTTTCTATTTCAGCTAATTCAGTGCATAATGGTAATTTAAAAAATCTGAAGTCACTGAGGAAAGGCATAGAACAAAAGGATAGCTTTGAAAACTTCGGAGTGAGCCCGTCATTTCAGAACTACGTTGCGAAGAAATTGGACGAAATAATAGAGAAGTGCTTACTTCAGAATAATATTTCTCTATAATAAACTTTTTAGTGATCATTTTATATACTCATAATACTTCTTTGTTAGATCTATTAAGCTAAAAGAGAAGAAAGAAAGTGGATCTGTTGCGGACGCTGAAGAGAATGTAAGCGATAGCTCCGGTGTTAAGCTTCTCAGTACTTCTGTACAATACCTGCAAACTGAGGAAGAGGCCTTGGAACTCCAGAAACCCCAGAAGAGAAAAATTAAAGGAACCATAGATGATAAAGCAAATATATCAAAATGCAAAGAAGTCGCTGTAGATCCTAATTGGATAATATCAAAGGAGGAAACTAAAGCTTGGACAAGTAAACGAAGGGGACCCGAGTTCAACTACAAAAGACTGAAGAATGGTTCTTTAGTAGAACAAACCTTAACCTAGGTTAAATATTCGAATTCTTCATTTTAAAACGACTGTACAGAAAATATAAAAAGAATGTATATGTAAAATATAAAATATTAAAATCCATTATTTCTTTCATCGACATAATCCCCTGCAGTGTACTTAATTAAAAGCATTTTAGTCGTGACTGAACTTGGGAGCACATTTGTAAAACTATTTTCACAAACGGAGTAAAAGTTTTGATCAATTAAAATTAAGTAGATTTAAATACTGATTGTTATTCGACATAAATTTGCAATAAAATTATGGACGCTCCAGGAACAAGTACAGCAAGTACTGATAGTCTTTGTAAATTGTATGTATTGCGACCTAACCTTAAAGTTTGCATTAACAATTTATAAAGAAATATATGTCTTGTCTAAAACTCCATTGTTCCTCATAGATGCAACAAAAATTCTCGCGTATACACCTGCCCAAGATGTGGCATAGGATATTGCAATGTCAATTGCTACAAATCCGAAGCTCATTCGGAATGTTCGGAGAGCTTCTACAAGCAATGTGTGGAGGAGGAGTTAAAATCCGAAGAGAGGGACCCAGAGGGTAGAAAGAGGATGCTTGAAATTCTGAAGAGGGTGCGCGAACAGGATTTGAAAAACACTGATTTTGAAAGTGAGAGCGACGAAGAAGAAGAAAAAGAAGCAGGGCAATCGGATGAACAGTTGGATTCAGATGACGAAGAAGATGTAATCAATATTTATATTTATATCGAAGTTTAAAAGTATCTGGACTGAGTAATTTTTGTTAATATCCATGCTTCAGGTTCCAGATTTGGGAAAGCGATTGGAAAACATCAACTTGGATAATGCAGACGAGGTGTGGTCTGCCTTAACTGACGATGAGAAGCAACAATTCGAGGCTTTGATAAAAAACGGTGAAATTGAGAAATTGCTGCCTCAGTGGGCTCCGTGGTGGACTTACCACATTAAAAAGAAGCTTGTGCAAGACGTGGATCAACAAAACAAAGAGGAAACGAGTGAATACCCTGCTCTAATAGAAGTTCCGATATTCAACGAACTACAGGTAACTTGTAGACTGTGGTGGATTTAACAGCGCAGCTGATGAGCAGTTGCCACCTGGGCCCCTGCTCGGAAGGCCCCCCATCCTTAAAAAAATTATGATTTTATCTAAACTATATTCCTCTTCTGCATTATTACACTGAGCCCGTGTTTAGTAAAGTACCGTTTTAGTTTCCCAAAAAATGGGCCCAGCTCAGAAGGCCCCACCTAGTCTTCAGAAATAAATTGATTTTATTCAAGCACTGTTTTTCTATACTTTTATCCCCTTTTAGTAAACCACCTCCTCATTTTCTTGAAAAAATGGGCCCTTAACGTTTGCCACCTGGGCCTTTTTTCTTAAATCCACCACTGCTTATAGAAGAACTTATTGCATCAAACTCTACTGTGTTACGAATAAAATGAGACTTTATCTCCCACAGAAAGCTTCTCCAAATGTTCGGTACAATATAATAAACGTAGTCTACGCGTACGCGTATGTAGCGAACTACTACAACGGCGATTATTCAAACTGTCCTTTGGAAGCTGCAGTTGTCTTCCTGGATCTTTCTGAGAACATGAAGGCGAACAAAGTTTACGAAGATGCTCAGTCAGCAATAGCTTCTGTTATTCACAATGTTGTTAATGTAAGTGTCTTTTACTCTGATTTTAATGCGATCATTTTACGTAATGAGGATTTGAGAAGCTCATCTTTGCTTCTAGTGTAATTGGTTGCCCCAAGACGAGCACACTTTATCAGCTTTCAAGGAAGCTGGAGATACGATAATGGAAGGGCCCGAGCAGAAAAATAAGTATTTTTACATTGCCATTGCGATTTCTGAATTGCACAGAGTGCTAGCGGCGGCGAAAGAAGAGATTTCGAAGCATAAAAATAAACCCGAGCGCAAGGAATTCTCCGAGAAGTTTCTTCAAAGATACAACATGGATTACACGCATATATCGAAGAAGAGTCTTCTTTTGTACGGCAAAAAATTAGAATACTATTTATCGTGGATTAAAAGTTGCCATATGAACGCACCTGCGTAAATAATAACCGTTGTGGATAAGAATTTTGTACATGTGTACGTAATGATTCTTTTTATAAAGCAGGCATGTTTCAAATTTCGAAAGCTTAAATTAGTCCACTCACCGAAATCCTTTTTCCTTGACAATTTCTGTAATCTCCCTCGGCCATTTCACCGCATTTTGCACTCGGAACGGAAAGTTCATAATTATTCAAAGACAAAACAGTATGCAGACCGAACTGGCGTACCGAATTCAAACTGTCTTTTCGAGAATCGAAAGCACGAACCTGCGAATCGATTTCTCGAAACTCTCAACTCGATGTGACTTTTGGGCGATTTCCACTTGTGCTCAAATCGCCCGTGGTTTTCGTTTTAAAATTTATGAAAATCTCCTGAAATATGGAAAATAAATGTGTGAAAGAGTTATTATAGGAAAGTACAGGTTTTTAAATATAAATTATCACTGGAAAACAGGAACATATAATTTACGACTTTCATTTTATTACAAAAATGGGAAATTCCTGCGCGGGCAATTTGGGCGGAAGTGAAATTCGCCCAAATCGTTAAAATGTAAATGCGCCATAACTGCTGTTAATGCTAATGTTTGCAGACATAATGTCCATAAAAATTTAATTTAAATTAATAATAATTGATTAATATTCGCTGCGCTTCGGTCTAGTGTGCGCGGCTCGCCAAAATGCGCGATGGCCTTAAAACTCATACACAAAGGCAGGCTCTCATTACGCCTCGCCTCGCCTCATTTTATTCTTCCTATATTTTTCTTATGTAGTTTGACAATTTTTACTCACACTGCACCTCATCTCACTTCGGCTTTTCGCGATTCCGAGCCGCGCACTCTTCGTCGAGAATATTTTAAGGAGAGAGGCGTGGCGTAGTGTGAGCCTACCTTAATTCACTTCCATAAACGCGGGAACATGCGCGACGTTTGACTGCGAGAAATGAACGAGAGTATCGCGGAATCGATATCTCGAACGCAGACGGTCTGTCAGTGAGACAAGCAGACGATATTTACAGGGAACTGCACTTGGCAAAATGGTGGCGGATGAGAGGCTGTTCTTCTCGAAAGCCGTCCAACAATTGGCCAGATGTCTGGCAGCGATCAAGCCTACGCCATGGGAAAAGGTTCGTCAGTTCCTAATTCTCCACTGTCAATTAACAAAACTTTCCGACGATATTCGTGTGAAGGAACAGAAATCTGACATTTGCTCGATTCAGATTAGGTTAAGGATGTGTCAGCTGATATCCTGATATGTCATTCCGTGATGTAATTGAATGGAGGGCCTATTAACTCTCTCAGATATTAATGACACATTTAAGACTGATAATTAACGTCACAGCTCTTCTGAAAAAAAGAGTTCGTCACGATCGTAAAAGTCATTTCCTGTGGATAAGAATGTTTTTGCAGGCAAGAAGGTTCCACGATGAAAGAAATTGCCAGATACTTATAATAATAACACGTAAAGCAACATACAAATTACTATGGCAGACTTATGAATGATTCCTTTTCACAAGAGTCTGGATTCTATAAAAAATTCATATCAATTAAAAGAACTCAAATACATTTTATATATTCTCCTTGATGCTTTGTAATTTTCATTAAAAACATTTTTTTCTTCATACAATACATTAATAATTTATTTTTGTATCGATATAGGTAATGCAATTATTCAAGCTATGCCCACAAGAGTCTGCCCAAGGTATATATCGTTTGGACCAAAGAGGGCAAGATGCGACCATTGCTTTGGGAATATTCTTTCTGGAATCCGGCTTACAACACCGGGACAGAATATTGCCTTACCTTCTGCGCCTACTACGTGGTCTCCCCAAAGCTGTTTGGCTGGACGAGATCAAATGCTCGCCAATGGAGCGCATTCCCGTGGCAGAGCGCTTCAGCTTCTGCCTGAACACGTTGCTCAGCGATATCGCAGCCAGATGCGAGCCGGCGCGAGAGGAGATCATTTCTACCCAGGTGGAAATCTTGGCGGTGCTCACGAATCTCATAAGGGGATATAAAGATCAGAATGGTAGCAGAGGGATGCAAGCGAAGCGTGAGTATTCTTTGTATTACGTGTAACGAAAGTAATCCCTTGAACAGAATTCTAATCAAAGGTTTATTCTTTCCAGTATCTTTATGTAAATGCATAGTTCCAGTTCTGATCGGATTAGCTAGATCGATGGGTCGTTTCTCCTGCACAGATCCTCCCCTCCTCTGTCGCATTTTCCCAAGACAGGAACCACCCCTGTCTATACCGAACACAGAGACACGTTTAACATCGGACAAGAAGCACCACAGCTTCTCGAACTTCAGACCAATCATTCCTCGATCTTTAAGTGGCAATCTGAATCCTCATCCAGCCATCGATAACACGCCCAGTCTGTTAACCGGAGATCATGATTATCCCTGCGCGAAACGACCGTCGCTGCAGTCGTACTCGTCAGTGCCCTACGATCCAGCCACGTACTTCTTCAGCAGATACGGGTCAAGCTTCAACCAGTTCCCCCAAATGCGATGCAATGAAAGCCCCGAGAGGCGAGCCGGGTTGCAGTTCAGCGTGGTGCATTTACAAAGCGTGCTAGCTCTGGCGAAAAAGTTACTCACAAAGGAGATTCTAACGTTCCTCGACGACGAGGCTCAGCAGGTCAGTGGCATTCTTATTATAAGACGGCTTTGTTATATTCTATTGTTAATTTCCCTGAATCCTTTTTGTTTAGGTATACAGTTCTGGTCAAGTGCAAATATTCCCCTATCGGACGTTCAGTGAGACAATGAATCTAGTAATGGTTGCTCTTTTACGGGAATTGTTGCAAAACCAACGCGATCTGCCCGCTCCTTTCACAAGGGACGTGCAAGAGTTTGTGAAGGGGCTTTTTTTATCGGGCCAGACGGAATTGCAATCGCGCCAGCATGATGCGAGCGAGCGCGAGGATATGGATACCAATTTCCGAACTGTAAATAGGTTTAAAGTGAACGTGATGGCTAATTCCGCGTGCGTTGATCTGCTAGTCTGGGCGATCGGTGACGAGACTGGTAAGTGGAAACGGAAATTTAAAGCCACACCTGTATATACGCTCAAAGACCGAGTAGATGTATTTTAAGGGGGTAGGTTACCCTCGATAGCCCTAAAACGGGCATTTTTTCAAACGCAAATTGCAAAGTGATAAATAACAGTAGAGAGAACGTTTTTTTCTAGTTTTAATCGTTATTCTATGAGCTTTAACACAAAAAAAGAAAAGTCTAAATATCGCTATGTACATAAAAGTTGTGAGTAAAAACGTAAAAGGGTGTTCGCGGTGCACCGTTTGATGGTGAACATAAAATCTCGGAACCGCTCCAACGATTTGAATGAAAATTTCATGAGAGATACAGAAAACCATTCCCTACGATGTGTCGGGAGCAGATTTTCGAGATAAATTCTTAAAAAAAAGATAAAAAATATTTTTCATACAAGAAATCAATAAAATCGTATTTTTCAACATAAAAATTGTATTATTTTTTTTCAAGAATTTATCTAAAAAATCTAATGGTTTCCTGCATCTCTCATTACATTTGCATCCAAATCGAAGGGGTTTCGAGATTTTATATTCACCATTAAAGAGTGCATCGCGTGCACACCTTTACGTTTTTACTCACAACTTTTATGCACATAGAGATATTTAGACTATTATTATTTTGTGTTAAAGCTAGTAGAATAACGATTAAAACTAGAAAAAAACCATTCCCTCTACTGTTGTTTAGCACTTTACAATTTGCGTTTGAAAAAAGGTCTGTTTTACGGATAGCGAGGGTGACCTACCCCCTTAATGTGAAAACTGCTGTTTAAATGAAAGCCTGCTGTGTCGGTGAGAAGTATAGATCTCTTACGTTATTTTTCCAGTGAGAGACCAGTATGATTTGTCCGCGCTATTCGCAGATATCAGCTCGATGCTGATCGGCGAGGGTATCCGAATTTAGCTTACTTTGCACTTCGATTGACTCTCCTACATCTACGATAACTTTCAATAGTTTTTCAACTAACGAGTACACCCGGTTCACCTCGCTGGCCTAATTTTTATTTCACTAAATGCAATTCTCTCTTACCTCACTCTAACCATTCGTTCGATTCCAAAATGGGAAGAATAAACAACGAACTTCCAGTTCACTAGTCTCATTCATTTTTGTGCATTTTTTCCAAGGATTTCTTAGAATTAACAACCAGTCATTCGTCTCATGAATGACTGCCCGCCTTAGAGATTATCGAGCGCCCTGTCTGTGTGAGTGCGACTGTTCACAGGTGCGGATAGTTTGTGCGGCCGGCTGGTCGAGAAGATTAATTCCAATCACGGGCCGAAACTGGTGCTGGCGCACATGCCTTTGCTGATGGTGTGCCTCGAAGGGCTAGGGAAGCTGGCGCAGAAGTTTCCGAACATAGCAATTACATCTATATACAATCTCCGGGACTTTCTCGTCGATCCGTCGCCTATACTTCTCAAGCTGCACCGCCAGCAATACGGAAAAGGTATTTGAAAAATACTATGCTATCGTTCAACCCATGCTCGTGTCTGACTGACGAACACATCTTCTTCAGGAAAAGAATTGCACGACTCGAAACAGACTACCTCGTCGATACAAAGCGCTTTCGAGAAGCTACGGGACGCGGCCATCGGGAATCTCTGCATCGCTTTGGAAGCCGCCCACTCCGTGAATCCAGATTGCGTACCGGCGCTAGTCGCCAGTGTCTCGAATAGATTATTTGCTGCGGACATATGCGACGGGTATAGTTGCACCTGTTACTTAATCCTCGGTCGGCGGTGCCTGGGTCTTTCTGGGCCCAGACGTAACGTCGCCGAGCGTAATAATAAATAAAAGAATACGTTAGATATCGAGAATATAAGTTGCTCTAATGAAAAGAATGTCACGTTAAATGCG
The DNA here is from genome assembly GCA_929108735.1 of Andrena dorsata. Taxonomy (NCBI): domain Eukaryota; kingdom Metazoa; phylum Arthropoda; class Insecta; order Hymenoptera; family Andrenidae; genus Andrena; species Andrena dorsata. The sequence goes on along the minus strand of OV815488.1, from coordinate 73,418,697 downwards.
TGTAGTAAGACAATATTACCACGGGTCCAAACGAACCCAGGCATCCACTCCCCCGCGGTCGTCCGAATCGTCCGCCGTCCAAAGGTTAACTTACTATGTAGTTCTAATTGGCTGTTTTACAGTTGCACCCTAGCTTCTGTGATTTCTATAATTCGCTTTAACACTTTCAGCGACTCCGACGAGAGGTCGAACAGCGAATTAATTTCCAAGAATATAGTGATCATGCTGGGCCACGTTGCCGTCGCGTTGAAGGACACGCCGAAGACCATGCGCACGATATTCCCGTTCTTTCAGCAACTGTTCTGCCGCACGCCGAGCGATCTCGATTTCCTGATCGTTGATCAGTGGGGATGCATGATCATCGCGAAATGCGAGTCGAAGGTTCATTGTCGCGTCAATTACAAGCTACGGAATTAATTCTTCGTACTCTAAAGTATGGTAGATTGTAAATGTTATGTCTTTTAGATTTACGAAGGTATAATGCAGATGTTCTCCATGTCGCTGGGCTCGAGCACCGCGACTTACGCCGCGAACGACGATCGCAAGCAGTACTGCCACGTGTCTAAAGCGGTGACAAACGCGCTCGCGAACATAGCGGCGAATCTGATGGGCGAGACAGAGTTGGACGACTTGCTGCTGCACCTGCTCGAGCTTTTCGTTCAACTTGGGTTAGAGGGCAAGCGTGCCAACGATAAGGCGTCGAACAATGCCACTGCGACGGTAAATTGAACAGCTTCAACGATTAGATACATAGCTTGCTACAATTTCTACTTTGATCGTTGAATTTTAGAAGGCGGCGAGTAGCGCGGGGAACCTAGGCGTGCTGATCCCTGTGATCGCAATATTAGTGCGACGACTTCCGCCGATTAGGCACCCGCAGAAGAGGCTTCTCAAGCTCTTCAAAGATTTCTGGCTTTACTGTGTCGTGATGGGCTTCGCTGGCGATCAAGCGGCAAGGTTGTGGCCCGCGGAATGGTACGAAGGCGTGAAGGAGATCGCTGTGAAGTCGCCGTACCTGATTTCGCAAACAAGTGCCCGCCTCGAGATGAGAGAGCTGCAGTACACCTCGGCCGTGCGTAACGACAGCGTTTCCTTGAACGAGCTACAAGAGCTGAGGAGTCAAGTACTGAAGCTGAGTACTCGGTGAATATCTCTTTCTAATTTTCATCCACGTTTGAAGACTGGCAATTAAAGTATTTCCCATTGGCAGAACCAACGATATATCGCAATACGTGACGAAGCTGCAGTTCGCGCAGTGCACGTATTTGCTGTCGGTCTACTGGCTGGAGACGTTAAGGGTGGCGAACAGCCCTCAGCCGAGTCTGCAGCCGATCATGGAATACTTGTGCGACACCGATCTGCAGAAGGAGAAAAGCGGCATGTGGCAGTGCATTTGTTGTGTCGCTGATTCCGTGTTCGTGAAGTTCAAAGACGTTATGCAGCGCAAGCCCAAGGACGAGAGGCGCGAGAAGGAGCTCGAGAATCACGCTCAATTCCTACTGGTGCATTTCAATCACGTGCATAAGCAAATAAGAAGGATAGCGGATAAGTATCTCAGCGCGCTGGTGGACGCGTTCCCGCATCTTCTGTGGAACTGCAAGGTGCTTTGGAGCATGTTGGATATTCTACAGGTAGGAGCCTCTTTCATACCACGATTTTGTACTACATGTAGTCACTGTTAAATGATTATTCCCACAGATTTTATCCTTCTCGTTGCAAATTGACCCAAACGAAGAGACGCCGATCTTGCGAATACCTGGCACGCCGTACAGCATCGAACTAATGGATACCCTCGAAGCGAGAGAGGTAAGTGATCAACTGTAACGTAATTAATTAAAATGGAAGTTAATTTCAACTGTATTTACGAAAAATTTTGCTCGTGAAACTAAAATTTTAATGTAATCAATTAAAATGGAAGATAATTTCAACACAATTTCTGAAAAAAGGTCCTCCATCTAGAAATTTTAACGCAATCAATTAAAATAATGTCGATTTGAACTTAATTTATGAAAAATTTAGCTCCTCGATCTAGAAATTTTAACGGAATCAATTACAATAGAATTGAATTTAGTAGTCTGGCGAGTCACTTGCAAACTAAGCCTTAATTACGCCCCGCAGATCATCGTGAAGGACTTCACCGCGAGATGCAAAGGCATAGTGCAGGAAGCCATGAAGTGGGCACCGCAGGCGACCAGATCGCACCTGCAGGAATACGTTAATCAGATACCGTCCGGGCTGAAGCACCATTCCGGCTTGTGTCTATCCACAGACACGGTTCTTGAATTCGTGGACCTCGCTGTCCCGCCGTCGGCCTTGCCAAATGTAAAGTCGTTTCCTTCGATATCTAACCGAGGCGCTTTAATCTACATATAATACAACGCCAACGTTTCAGACGAATTCGTTGGACAAGCGACCGCGTGGCCCGAAAGGCGCCAGCTCGTGGCTGCTGTCGATGATGTCCACGCGATCGCGATACGCCGGGGAGATCGCTGGGATGCTTTCCTTAGCGCAAACCGAATCCGCCACTTCAGAAATACCGTTCGAAGAGAGCAGGAACAAGGTCGTCGATCTGTTGATTGACGCGGTGTGGAGCTCCTGCCGTTCTCGCAACAATCTCATGCATTGCAGCGCCCTTTGGCGCGCTACCGGCCTACTGATCTCTATGCCTGGTAATTCACATCGACGGAACATCGCTGGCTTCTCTCTCCCTTCGATTTCCAAGCGGTTAATTCGCATTTTCAGGGATACACAGGCGCTTGCTGCACACAGTGGCCTCTTCGCAAATCCAACTGTTCACTTGCTCGGCCATGACCACGGCGGTAGAGTGCTGGCAGTGGATACTCACTGTGCGCCCGGACCTTAAGCTGCGCTTCCTGCAAGAGATGCTTGCCGCCTGGCAATACACCGTGGATAAGAAGATGGGCCTGTTCGCGCCGGACGAGGAGGAGGTCAGCCCGCTGGCAGTGTACGAGGGCTGCAAGCTGGGCCCGAATCCCCCGCAAGTGAAGCCCCACGAGGTCTGGGTCACCTTCATCGTGGAGCTAATCGAGACCGCTAAGTATTGCTGCCAGGAGACGGTGAACATGATCGTCACCTTGCTGCATCGCTCGCTGCCGATGACAGTAGGCGCTTCCGGCGAAGAACCCGGGATGAGTCGTCACGTTGCCGCGGTCGGCGTGCGCTTCAAACTTCTTTCCTGCGGGCTGCTTCTTCTACAGGGAGACATTCTACCAAGGTACCGCGAACGATGCGATATTTGGCGAGAAATAAACGGGGAAGGTAACGAGATTTGTTCGCAGGTCTTTGAGCAAGAACGTGCTGCGTGAACGGGTTTATTGCAATTGCTTGGACTACTTCTGTCGCGAGCGTCAGGTACCAACGCAGGAACTTGAGCAGTTGCGCGAGGATTTAGTCACCCTGATACGCTTCTGGCAGGTACGTGAAACGATTCCAATGAGCAGGGCCGGCGGGAACTTTTGCGAGGCCAAATAAAAACGCACTTATCTTATACTTATTGTTAGAAATTTTATAACAATAAGTATCTATGCATAGATACGTTCATTCAACCGTACCACCTTTCCCTTGCATTTTGCGTTGCTCGTAGGTGATGCACAGTGATAAGAAGTACTTGGTGATGACTGGCAACGAAGGGGAATTGGACATGCTGACACCCCAGACCTGCGCAACTGGCGGCTTTGGGCCGAGCGAAACGATTGGTTCCCTGAGTACAGCCCTGGGCACAGCGAACAATGAGTTTCCAAAGACACCATCGAACGTGTGGATTAACACGGTCCCGATGTCCACCAGTAGCAACACGCTGGGCAAACGTAGCAATCGCAGTAAGCGTGTTATGAACGCCAATGTGTTTGTAAAGGATTACATAAAGAAGAGGAACCTGATACTGGAGTTGTTGGCAGTTGAGATAGAATTGTTACTGGTACGTTCAATCTTCTATTTCACTTCCTCCGCGCGACTTATATTCTATATTATCAGCTATGTCTTTATTTTGCCATAACTATGACTTCATGCTGTCGCGCCTTGGATTAATGAGCCTCGATCAACGTCATGCCGTTGCCGACCTTTTATTTGTATATAAACTCTTCAACCATTCTATCTCATGTCCTCAAATCCTTGGAAAAACTTACTTTTTATGCACCAGTGCGTTGCCTTAGAAAACATACTCTCTTCCTTCCTGAGTCACATCGAACACTCTACGGCTACTATAATACTCTTAATCGACTTCTAATAACTTTGAATCGCTATTGTAACTCTGTTGACTTCTTCAATAATTCCTATAATTCCTTCAATCACTCTGATCGCTGTTCGTAGTTCCCACTCCCCTTAACTTTTACTATTATGTGTGCTGCTATTATTATTACTAAGATTATCTTATATCTATTTTGTCAATATCGTTAATGGTTCTTTTGCGCTTGCTTCTCTGCTTTTCTTTCGCAGTTCCTGATTTTGTTCTATGCTTGTGTGACTGCGATTTGTATTTCTTGTTACAATGAATTTCGTTGATATACTTAAATAAATATAATATAATAGTATAATATTGTTACAGGTCTGGAGGAATCCTGGCGGAAGACAGGAGCTTGCACTCGCAGGTGAATCAAGCATCGCGGAGTGGCGCGCGAAGGGAATGAACGATCGTTGGCGCGAATACACGCGGCTCGCGTGGGAGATCAGTCCTGTCCTCGCTATATTTCTGCCAGTTCGATTCAAGAACTCCGAGGTCATCATGAAGGAAGTAAGCGGGTTGGTCCGTCTCAAGCCTGTACCAATTATGCACATTCCAGAAGCACTGCAGTATCTGGTTACGACTGATACGCTACTTAACGACGTTCCTGAGGTAAGTTAGCTTTTGAATAATGTAGGGGTGATTGGTGCTCAGGCAGGATTAAATAACTGCTCACTTGTGGAAAAGTAAAAACTATTTATTAAAAGAGGTTCGGGCGACGCACAGTGCTGCATAATGATATTTTTTGTTCAAATCACCCTACAGGTCGTAATTTTTCAGTAAACTTGGCGATTTTTTAAATTCTTCGCAATTAAATTCTCTATCGATCTGCCCGGCCGGAATTTCAAATTTCGTTGCTGATTTTTTATATTTAGCAAAATATACAGCACCTTTAAGAGATCAGTATCTCTGGGTTTTCTTCGTCGCCGGTTCCGAATTTAAAGTCAGATTTTCGAAATTGAAGATGGCGAATCCAATATGTCGAATATAGTTGACTTTTCTGATTCAATATTGATGAGCAAGGTTTTTAATGTTTTATATTTTTAAACACGTACACAAATATAAAATCAAAGATTTGCTTCCAGAAGCACAAATCTTGCTTCTCAGTCGCTCTGTTCCAAACATACTTTGTCAATCGAACAGTCTTCGCACTCGCACAATAATGTGAATTTCAATGTTCTGATTTATCGTCGTGCTTCAGTTGGTGTACATGTTAACATGGGCAAGGGTGTCGCCGATTCAGGCGCTGGCATACTTCTCCCGCCAGTTTCCTCATCACCCGATCTCTGCGCAATACGCGGTTGAGGTGCTAAGCAGCTATCCAGCGGATGCTGTGCTCTTCTACATACCGCAGCTGGTGCAAGCGGTGCGCCACGACACCATGGGATATGTGATAGAATTTATCAAGAAGATCGCTAAGCGTTCACAGGTGAGTGCCAGAAAAGCAGTATGTTGAAGGTGCCGTTTATTTCGTTGTGTTAAATTCTTCTTCGCGTTGAAAATTACTTTAGCTTGCCCATTAATTATTAATCTCGTGCAGGTGGTGGGGCATCAGCTAATTTGGAACATGTACACGAACATGTACATGGACGAAGACAAACAGATTAAAGACGCTGTTCTCTTCGACGTGCTAGATTCCTTGGTAAAGAGCATCCTGGGATCGCTGTCCGGCCCAGCGAAACAGTTTTACGAAAGGGAATTCGACTTCTTCGAGAAGATCACAAACATCTCTGGCGATATAAGGCCGTACCCTAAGGGTCCCGAGCGTAAAGCGGCGTGCTTGAAGGCTCTATCCCAAATTAAAGTGCAGCCCGGCTGCTATTTGCCGTCTAACCCCGAAGCTATGGTCATCGACATCGATTACCAGAGTGGAACTCCTATGCAGAGGTGAGTGGCATCACTCCAAACTATTCTTCACATTATAATTGCTTTCTACTGAATCCTGTGTTACGGTTCACAGTGCCGCGAAAGCACCATTCTTGGCGCGCTTCAAAGTACAGAAGTATGGAATTAACGAGCTGGAGAACATCGCGTTGGCAGTGTCGGCTAATGGGAAAGTGGAGATGAAGAGAGAGCCGGACAAGGAGACATGGCAGGCTGCGATCTTTAAAGTCGGCGACGATGTCCGGCAAGACATGCTAGCCTTGCAAGTGATCAGTATTTTCAAGAATATTTTCCAGAAAGTTGGACTGAATCTATTCTTATTTCCATATAGAGTAGTGGCTACAGCGCCTGGGGTAAGTTTGCACTCGCGAACTCCACTTTGAAGCAGAGTGTTTAACAGCGTAACGATTTAATAAATATTAACGAACGTTTCAGTGCGGCGTGATAGAGTGCGTACCGAACGCGACGTCCCGCGACCAGCTCGGTCGCACCACCGACATAGACATGTATCAGTATTTCATCACGCGTTACGGGGACGAGACAACGAAAGAGTTCCAGAACGTGCGGCGGAATTTTGTGAAATCGATGGCGGCCTACAGTGTTATCACGTACCTCTTGCAAATCAAAGATCGTCACAATGGCAATATAATGTTGGACACAGAGGGTCATATCATACATATCGATTTTGGTTTCATGTTCGAAAGCTCGCCCGGAGGTAATCTGGGCTTCGAGCCTGATATTAAACTGACCGATGAGATGGTGCTTGTAATGGGAGGTAAAATGGAGGCTGCACCCTTCCGTTGGTTCATGGAATTATGCGTACAGGCCTTCCTCGCCGTCAGGTAAACGTATTCACGGCTTTCTTTCGCTAATGTTCAGCACTGATGATTTAATCATGCTAAACCACCAGGGAAATTCGGTGACTCGAAAATGAAAAAAAAATCTGACACTTTGCAGAAATGTAGCTTAAGTGATGCTAATGACGTAATTAATTTTTTATTCGCGACTAAAGCAGGCCTAAAGGTGAAAACACTCCGTCAAAGAAATTGCGAGTTTTCAGATTATCGTGAATATTTGCGAAACCGTGAAAGATATCGAATAAAGGTTCAATTCGAAGTTTTATGGCTTTCGATATACTAATTACAATATGGTGATAAATAATTATTGACGAAAAAAGGGAGGTGGTGGTAAATATTGAGGAAAATGTTTTTCGCAAATTTTTTATCACCACTTTATAGGACACTAGTAAAATACCCCCGCGCTTCGCTTCGGGCTTGAGAGATTTTGAGGAATCCGTGAAAATACATTTCACCCTTTTTCACCCCCTTAGGGGTTGGTTAGGGAAAAATCCTGAAATTGGGTTTTAGGCATCTGTGTGGGGAACCTTTCGAAGTAAAAATTAAGCTAATATCTAATCGGGCCTAAGAAATTTTGAAGAACCCGTGAAAATACATTTCACCCCTTTTCACCCCCTTGGGAATGGAATTTCCAAAAATCCTTCCTTAGTGGATGCTTACATCACGAAAACAATGTATCTTCCAAATTTCACGCTCCTAGATTAAACGGTTTGAGCTGGGCGTTGATGAGTCAGTCAGGACATCTTCTTTTAATAAATAAAAAACCATAGAATTTTAAATTTAACTTCTTTTTGATATCTTAATCTTAATATATAAAGCAGAAAGCTTCCACACTTTTGTATATTTGTTGCCTAAAAACTTTTGAACGATAAACTCGGGAATTCAGATGAATGTAACTATTTTCACAAAAAAAAACTAAAATAAAATAGATTTTTTTATGAAATCAGAATCTGAATTTCGAGCGAAGCCGAGTACGTTATTAACATCCCAGATGTTTCGGTTTTTTTTAATTTCCAAGTTACCGAACTTCCCCTATAAGTTACTTCAACACCGAATCCGCCAATGAAACTAAATTGTAAAATATTTTGCAGGCCCTACCAGGAGGCAATAATTTCTCTGGTGTCCCTTATGCTCGACACCGGTCTGCCATGTTTCCGTGGACAAACAATAAAGCTCCTGAGAGGTAGATTCGTGCCAACAGCTACCGATCGAGAAGCAGCGGCCTTTATGCTCAATGTAATACGTAACAGCTACCTCAACTTCCGTACGAAAACTTACGACATGATACAGTATTATCAGAACCAGATCCCTTATTAAGTCTCTACTATTCGAGAGAGCCCTCCGTCAATGGTATCTCAACCCACGACGAAAAGAATTCATTTGTTTCCTCAAAGATTGTTGAACCGGTACCTCTGTGTACCGTATTGTTGAATACTGGCAGTATGGGAACTGCGAAACTGTACAAACCCCTCAGTGTCAATGTTACTCTTAGACCCACAGAAATTTTACGAAAGCGTCACGCTCTGTATGTACTGTACCTAACAATGTATTATAAAGTCGAGAATTATTTTATGCGCCTGCAGCCGCGCAGGAGACGTGTACATTAAAAACATTCCTCTGTTTATTATTTATGCACTGTTGCCGAGTAAACATTAAATGGGAAAGTTACTTTAAAGAGTGTAAAGCTTTCTACAAACATCTGCCATCAGTTTATTTCATACACAATCTTTAATTCGTGCTTAATTTATTATGTACAACGATTATAGTACAACTAAACTTCAGCGAATATTCCATCGCATTTAGCACTTGTCCGGTGCATAAGTTTTGCCTGGCGTAATACATTTAGGCTCGATGGATGCGCTTTCCCTGGAACGAAGTTTGTAAATATTACGAAACGAATCGTGCTGAACTGTGTTGAATACGTTTCAGAAGTTTCTTTTAGGTGCGATAAACGTTTAATCAGGAAGAATAGGGTGGGAGAGTATATAATTACCCTGTGTCTATCTGTTTCTGTGCGCTCAGTTCGACGGGTGGCTGAACAAGGCGTCTAGCATCGCGAGAGTAGTAATATACTTTCGAGGTTTTATGGTACGGTCCACCGGGTACTGTAGGGGGAGGCTGTACACGCGCTGCGAGTCCGTCGGCGTATCGCAATGCTTCTACAATTGGTTTCTGCAATGTTTGCATGTTCCTTCTTATCGAAACGTAACTTGTTGCTTACTTAACTCGGAATATAAAGTATTCGGTGCTGGGATTTCTTTTACTTCAACGGGTAACGATATTACAATAAGTATGTTGGAAAATTAAAAAGTTACGTAATTTCTAGAGAAAATAAAGAGTGTAGAGTATACTTGTGTTAACGAAATGTTTGCTTACACCTCGGCAAATATCCCGAAATATTTTCACTGCAGGAGTTACTTGTCGATGTTGCACGGCCCTCGGCATTTTTATTGTTCAATGAGTTCTTTAGGGTTAAATAAATAATGCAATTTTAACACCCACCGCGTCCCATCTATTCGCACTAAAGTCGAATACTGTCAATGTTATTATTTTAATCTTGGAACTCGATAATCGACTTCTATTTCGATATCGAATTCGATGAATCGAATTGATACGATCGGAATAATCGACAACTCTACGACTTTCGATTTTCATATTTAAACGCTTTGCGCGCGAAAGCGTTTGAAACTAATTCACTCGAGTCCGTTTAAATAATTTTTACCTATCGACAACCGTTACACGGAAACAACCGTAAAAGGAATTTCGCGTGAAAAGTGAAAAGGAATTTGAAGTAAAACAAAACAGATATTTCAGACTAATTTATTAAACCGAAATCGCGCGTGCTAACTTTCGAAACTCAATTAGCAAACAAAATTTCGTTGCACGAAAGATTGGTTCGTTACAATAAATAATACTACATCTGTTCTAATACAAACAACTACGGTATCTTTTGCAAAAATGGATTACCAATTTCGCGAGTTAAAACTACAACATCGGTACCGCCACCTCGAGCGCGAATTCCAAACCAGATCATTTGATCCCCCTTTCTATGAAATCGCGCGATGATTTCTGGGCTAGACCGCGATTTTCGCGCACCCATTGATTGCTGCTTTTAATACGCCATTGCCATTCAACCACATCACGCTGAAGAGAACAGCGAGGCCATCGGTGCGTCTGAAGTGCGTCTTACATTATACGTCAGTGCGTTTGCGCCCGTGATTCAGCAAAACGATAATTGGATCGTGCGACTTCGCGATAGCCGCTGCCGCTGATCGTCATTCTATCAGCGATCGTCGTTCGACCCGGTCTATACCCCTCCAAGAATGGTTAAAGCCGTGTGCGTTCTCCAGGGCGATGCCAAAGGCACCCTGTTCTTCGAGCAACCGGTGAGCGATTTCTTCGAGAATGTTCGGCGCGGTGCTCTGTCACATGTTGCGCATATCTTTCACGACGTAATATTGTTGCACAGGCAAGCTCAGATCCGGTGAAAGTCACGGGCAAGGTATCCGGCTTGCAGAAAGGATTGCACGGGTTTCACATTCATGAATTTGGCGACAATACGAATGGTACGTGTTTCTTGAAGGAAACCATCGCTCGGGCGAGTATTACGATATTCAGTTAGAATTTGAAGAGGCTGCCTCGAAAAATTAGGTCAGAGATATTGACGAAGGTAAGAGAGGTGAATTTAGAGGTCAATGGATAATATGGTAATTATTTTGTAATTTTAAATTAGAGAACAAGATTGGAAAATTGCGAAGCTTGTGGTTGTAGATGGTACTGTAGCGAAGAGATTGAAATTGTTCAATTTCATCTGTTTGTCTAAAGATATTTAATATATATACAAGGATATTTGTTACTCTGAGCTTCAAATTTTATCAAAATTCACCTATGAACACTTCGTCCAATAGCATTGATAAGCCTCAGTCTCTTTATGCCTGAGTATGTTATAACTATTTTGTTATTTTGATGAATCCAACAGGTTGCACAAGCGCTGGCCCACACTTCAATCCACTAGGCAAGGACCACGGTGGTCCGGATTCCGATGTACGTCATATTGGGGATTTGGGAAATATTGAAGCAGGCGCCGACGGTTCGGCTGACGTTAACATATCCGATAAGCTCATTCAACTTCAAGGACCAAACAACATAATTGGCAGAACTCTAGTGGTAATCTATCGTGTAACTTTTATGATAACAATGCTAATTTTATCTTGCAGATAAAAAGTTTTTTTTCTCCTTGTTTATGATAACAGGTTCATGCTGATATTGACGACCTTGGCAAGGGTGGTCACGAGTTATCAAAGACCACAGGAAACGCAGGTGCTCGCCTCGCTTGTGGCGTTGTTGGCATTGCAAAAGCCTAAATGGATATACCAGTCCAGCTTGGGAAAATATAAACCTATTTAGACTTGTAATATCACGACTGTTATATGGTTGAAATGTGAGTTCAAATATCATTCCTAAATGTCTGTAATAGGAATATATGTTCTGTATCTTATAATCTTTGGTACACTGATACTGAATGTTCAATAAAGTAAGTGCTATGATGTATTTGTAAATCAGTTATGTAATGTGATTACAAGCAAGTTTTCTTGTGTATAGGGTGGCCTGATCATAATTGATGCTTTTGTTACGTTTCGAAATGTGGTAATTAGAGACCAGGTTTTCGAACAAAACGGTGTTGAAGAAGCAGGTGTATCACTTTGGAAATTTTTAAACAATTTAAACGTGAATTGTTGATAAATTTGTTATCTACAAAGAAACGAGTGCTAGCGACGCGTAATGGTGAAAGTTATGAACTAAAATGAACGTTAGATTTGTTTCTGTCTAGAATATTTCTATTTCGTGACGAAATATTACTGCCACAAAATTTATTTTTCGTTGCTCCGATTATGGGCGAATTCCACTTACGACCCAATCGCATTTAATTTTCATTAAGGTAGGTTTTTCTATACGCGACTGGACGCAACGTCAGAAATTTCGAAGTCGATTTTCTCAAACATGAAACGCGATATAAAAAAAGTTACTCTTTCTTTTCAACTCATAACAAGTGAATAACTCGACAAAAAGGAATACAATTTTTTGATATTGCGCTTTATTTTCGAGAAAATCCACTTCGAAATTCATAACGTTGCGTCCAGTCGCGCATAAGAAAACCTACCTTAATGAAAATCACGGGCGATTTGGGCGTAAATGGAATTCGCCCATTGTAAACTTTGCTATTGTTAACCTAAAATATCGAATGGTAGATTTTAAAATAAACACGTATTTCCTTGTCCGGCACCATTTTACATTCAAACATAATTACACTCGCAACTAAATTCACCCAATCCGCGAACCGAATTAACGCGCAAAGTAAACCACGCAGGCGTACACATCCACCTAACCCCACCTAACCCTATCCTATAGTCCACCAGTCGAGAAACGGGATCGGATTAAGATAGTACGCGACAAATTATTCGAACAAATATATGTTGTAAGAGTGCATACTGCATGGGAGATCGAGCAAATGTAATATTAAAATATTTAATATTTGTGGTTATAAATTCCCAAGGAAACTAATACAGAAAATGTTTCTCTATCGTCGGAAACAGAAACCTATAGATAGCATCTAGCTTAACATCTCAAATTTTATTATTGGCGAATTAATATTTATAATTTTCAGATATATACAATATTGTGATATACATATAGAAAGGTATTATATTATAAAATTCTACGAAACTTTAACATCTATTTACAATATTTGCATATCCAGCGACAAACCACACATCACTGTTATTCTTCAATGTTAAACGCAGCCTCAAGTATTACTCTAATCTTAATCGTAACTTGCTGTTGCAGTACAATAACTACAGAGCCTTCGGCACGATAATCTTTCCTAACTCCGTTGTAAATAATACATGGTCATTTATTATATTTAAGCTCTGACATAATCAGTGGCGGATTTAACAGGGCTACCGATGAACAGTTGCCTTCTGGGCCCCTGTAGGGCCTAATGACCAAAACAAATTTTGAGTAGGTATAGCTATTCAAACACTAAATTTTTCTTGTACTATTACACTTGGCGCATTTTTATTAAAGTACCTCTTCATTTTCCTGAAAAAGCAGGCCCCTGCCCAACAGGCCCCTAGGACCCTATCTTAAAAAAAATTATGATTATAACCAAACACTGGAATTTTTTTCTGTATTACTACACTTAGTCTGTTTTTAGTAAACTACCTCCTCATTTTCCCCCAAAAATGGGCCCCTCAGAATTATATATTTGCCACCCGAGTCTTTTTCTTAAATCCGCCACTGGAAATATTGTTAACAAGTATAAAAGAGTATTGTAATTTATGTTCTTTTATTATCAGAAACATCTCAGATGTTACTTTAACAAGAAAAACGTTATTGCGAAATCCGAGCTAGCCACAGGTTCAATTTTTCAATGTTGTTCCTGTCTGGCTTTGGAACCGAGCAACTAAATAATACAGCGAACCAAGTCGGCTGTCTCCTACGCCATTGAAACCGTATAATCATGTGATATGTACTCATGGATATATAATAGGCCCCAAACTGCTAACACTAATGCAAATGTCCAATTTTCGTTGCCATTTTTCAAATGGTTTCAAATCGATTGGACTTTGGCGTCATTGGTGAAAGTGGTGTGGCCATACAACGCACTTGATATTATTTGATCCATGGGTTATCATATATGGGATTTACCCTTCAATTTAAATCATGCCTCTCCCCGTAACGATACTTGAAAAATCCTTTGCCAGCCGCCTACGAGTACCGATACTATAAGCAATTACACGTCCATTAAATAATAATTTTATATATCCGTGGTTATTAGACCTTATAGTGTTCTAGCAGATACCTCGTCGCGTGCAAAATGGAGACGGATAAAGAAATCCTCGAAGAGACACCTGAGTCGAGTACAAATTCTCAGAGTGAAATGATCTTGGACAATCACCAAGACGACGCTTCGACGAACGCTGAGGTGTTCGACGACGATACGTCCAAGGCGAAGAGCCCGTCGGAAATAAATACCGACAACCAGAGTAGAATGTCCGACAAGAGCCAGTGTAGCAATACAATGGACGAAGAACCAGCGTCCCCCGACGACACTAACGCGTGCAACAGTTCCACCACCGAAGATTGCGCCATGGAGTTCAGCACGGACAGTATCGTGGCTGGGGACGACTTGAGGCAGTTCGATGTCCTGGACGACTTAGAGCGTCACATGGATCAGAACTGCTCGGGCATGGACTCCGATACGAATGAAAGTATGGATTCCGATGTGCCTGACGAAGAGATAGAAGCTATGCTCGAAGAAGGTAAATTTTAGGATTGGGGGAGATACGAGTTGTACCAACAGGTTCTTTTACATTTCCATGTTAGTACCTTGAATGTAAGACGCGTCGGCTCGATGAGAAAGTACATGTGTGAGAATCGGAGAGCATAGGAAAAGATAAGATTACTTGTTTCTTCTTTTTGTACTTGTTGTATAGATCATGCAGCTGCCAAGTACATTTTTAGTTAAATATTATATACTACTATTAGGTTTACCAGAAGAATTTAAAGGCAAAAGAAAAGACAAGAAAGATAGTGTACCATACAAAGAGAAAGAGAAGCTTGTCTTGGACGGTCAGTATAAAAATCTTCTAACGCAACGAGATCCTTGTAATCCATTGGAATAAAAACGTTTTGAATCACAGTATCAAGGAGGATGGAGAACGTCAAGTTTACGATCCGATTACATTTCCAGAAATCGGTCATAATCACTTCGACGTTCTTCCGGAGGGTTGGGTGCAGGTGACGCACAACAGCGGGATGCCGTTGTATTTACATAAGCAAAGTAGGGTTTGTACTCTCGGGAAGCCGTATTTCCTCGGACCCGGCAGCGTGAGGAAACACGAAGTGCCTGTTAGCGCAATACCTTGTCTTCAGTACAAAAGAGCGCTGCACGAGGAGGAGGAGGAGAGGAAGAAGGAGAAAGAGCGCGATCCGAATGCGGAGGTTTGTAGTCTGCCTAGTGCGAAAATTGAGACGATTCAGGAGAATCGAGCAGCTCATTCGTTGGACAGCGAGCAGCTCAGGGATTATTGCCAGGCGCTCTTCCGCTTTAAAGTTATCAAAGTGATGCGGTTCCAGTAAGTTCGCGTCGACTCGCGTTGAAGAAATACTAAAGCCGGGGATCCGCCGGAAAGCTAAGCTAAGCTGTGCTACGTTTTAGTTTAGCTTTTGATGGGATCGGTTCCATAAGAATCTATCGAAGCTAATTTTTTTAAAACTTAACATGCCATAGCTTAGCTTAGCTTTCCGGTGGATTCCCGGCGTAAATCCCAATAAATTTATTGGCTAGCGTTTTCGTGAAATCGCTAGGTCGTGGTCAGCGAGGAGGAAATTCACGAAGAATAAAAAGCACCGTAAACAACTCGAGCGACCGACTTTACCCGACGGGACGAAATTGATAACGTTTCCGGTGACCAGTTGCAGCCTAGGTGGGAACAGTAGCGGCGCTGCGGGGGACGATAGCGGCGGGCAAAGACCGCCGAAGCACTGGATAATGAACCCCTCGGGCAAGAGTTACGTTTGCATACTTCACGAATACGTACAACACGCGCTGAAAAAGCAGCCGACTTATAAGTTTAAGGAACTAGGTTAGTAGAACGTGAAATTGATATCGAGAAACCTGAAGGAGGGTCTACGAGACTGAATAATTCATTCCAGAGAATGCCGCGACGCCGTATTCCGCGGTTGTTTGCATCAACGAGATGGAATATGGAAGCGGCTTTGGTAGCAGCAAGAAACAAGCGAAGGCTAATGCCGCTCGCAAGACCCTCGAGATTTTAATCCCGCAAATGAGGGATAAAATTTCGGGCGACAACAGCGGAGACGCGGGTTCTGGTAATAACAGCGGAATGATCAAGGCGTCCAGATCGAACTCCGACGCTGACTTGTCGTTCTTCGATGAAATATCGATCACCGATCCGCGAGTCGCGGAGTTCTGCGCGAAAACGACGGAGCCGTCGCCGCACGCCATTTTAATCACTTGCCTCCAACGAAATTACGGGCTGGGCGATATGCATATCAATTATTCGGTGAACACGTTGAAGCATCAGCGAAACGAATTCACGATGCGCGTTGGGAAACACGAGGCTACTGTTGTAAGTGACATCGGAACGTGGTAATACACTCTTCGACTCGTAGAAATGAATATGATTCTGAAGGATTGCGATTCCAGGTGTGCCGTAATAAGAAAGACGGCAAACAGCGAGCCGCACAGGCTATTCTGCAGCTGATGCATCCTCATATTCAGTCCTGGGGTTCCTTGTTGAGGCTGTACGGATCTCGTAGCGTGAAGTCTTTGAAGGAGAAGAAGCAGCTGGAGCAGGAGATCACACTGCTGCAAGGTAAAGCAGCGGTGAATCAGCCGAACCACGCTATCTTAAGTAAGCTTAGACAAGAAATGCAGAAGCTGGCCGAGCAGCAACGGGCCGTGCAACCGATCGGTAAATTTGTGCCGCCGGATCTGCCGACGGGCTCCGCGGCGAACCTCAACAATGTAGATTTATAACGTACTAGTCAACTGTGTGAATCAGACGAGCGTTAATTTATTTCGCGAGCCTTCGAAGAGGGGGGGAAAATACTTCGAGCTCTTTTAATCAAATGACAAGCGCAACATTGTTTCGTACGGCTCATTTTACGATCGCGGAACGACTCAAATTTCGGAATGGTGCTGATCGTTATACCATTATTCGCGCGATGCCTCGTTTCATATTTGTACATTTCGCACATCCGGAGAGTGATGTTTTATGATAAGATAACGGTGGTGCAATAAGGTATACTTTATCGAGAGTGAGTTTCTAAGATTTTAAATCAATCAAGTCCCGGTTGATGCTGGATTAAGTTGCCTTAAATTCAAGTACCAATCGAAATGTAAAAAGAATGTGCTACCTCAGTCGTGTCTCCATCTTATTGCATCATTGTTGATTGTTAAATATATACGACCAATTTTACACGTTTCTTAAAATTAGGAATTACTTTTATCTGTGCATGACGAGGGATGTAAAACAGGCCACCTGAGTGATTTGTTTATTTCCTGGTGATAGGAGAAAACGGTTCTGGTAAATGTTGTTTGCTTTCGAGGGGGGCATAATCTCTTAAAGCGATCTAGAAGAATTTATAAGCTAAGTAAAACGAAGTACTGTTTCATTTAAGGGAGGTTCCGGTCTACAGCTCATTAAAATAAGTGATCTTTAGGAATTAATTAGAGGAAAAGTGCCACAGATAATTTAATGGGACTTTTTGCATTGTATTTACTAGCTGTACCCGGCCACGCGTTGCTGTGGCTCAGTCTAGTTAAATGGAAAAGAAAGAAAAGGGAAAGCGTATGAAAACACGCGCGTATTCGAATGCAACGTTGTGTCAAAATTTCAAAGTAATCGGTGAAGAACTTTCGGAGATTTAAGATTTTGATCAAACGAACATTTACATTTTTATTTATATAGAAGAAGATAGATAGAAGATAGATAGATAAATAGATATAAGATAGATATAGATTATATAGATAGAAGATAGAATATGTCTTAAACTATAGAAATATATTTCTTTATCTGTAATTAATCATTACAAATGGCATTGAGGATTCGTTGAAGCGGAGGGGTAAAAAAATCATCTAAAACGGTGGGACTTGTAGCACATAAATTATTGGTCTCAAATAAGAAACAGCGCCAGATTATTAAAGGGCATGAATTTCCCTAGTGGGCATTGTTTTAAAATATGAAATCACTTATTCCCTGTGTTTAGTCTTTTCAAAGCCTTTAAAAAATACAAATTTTTTACAGTGCTAGAGGTTTCTCCACTGCAGAGAATATTCTTCAAAATAAAACAAATTTCAATCGAATCGGATAATAACTTTTCGAGATATTTGCCCCACCGAGTTGAAGAACCACCTGTTTCGAAAAAACCCACGCATTCGCTGCTACTCAAATGCCTATAACACGAGGAAACTTACAAATATCAAAAAATCCTTTTAAATACGTATTCTTGAAAGGTTGAATATTCGAAAAATGAAATAAAAAATCGATTTATAGACCGGAACTTCGCTTTAAGAAAAAAAACTAAGTGGATCTTCGTATTTCCTTTATGCGAGATTATTTCCCCACTTGAAACCAAGCGATATTTGTTTAAAATTAAATGCTTCTCTGTCGCCAAGAGTAGATGATTTTGGTCACTTGCGATATCGTAGCGGGATCGATATCTGCACCGGGCTTTATTCAGGTGGCCTGATTTGGACACTGCAACCTGCATAATGAGGCTAATGTCGTGTTTGAGTGATGATCAATCAGTTACGTATAATATACGTTATTTTATACATAATCATTAAAAAAAAGAGAGATTGTAGCTCGCAGAATGTGATGATTTATTCTCAAAAGAACTGATTACAGTAAACTATGCTTCAGTTCCAAAAACGTTAAGGCAGCGAAACTTACGTGTTAATAACAGTGATAATATATCCAAAAGTATTACAAATGTTCTAATGAAGCCATTAATAGAATTAATAGAATAAATAAATTGTCGAATTACGAAGGAAACATTTAATTGCTTTCCACGGATATATCCATTACTTTAATAACTATACCTGTCACTTTCTTTGGCACTTTTACATGGTTTGTTTCTATATTATTCCATTAATCCTACTTTTATATGATAGTTTTTTTCTAATCCCTAATGTTTAGAGGTGTGCGAGAATCCCAAAATGTCGAGTCGGGTCGGGAATTTTTCTCGAGATCGGGACGGGTTCCCGAGAATATCCGGGATTCTCGGGAGAGTCGGGATCCACGAGAATATCCGGGATTCTCGAGATCGGGACGGGTTCCCGAGTATATCCGGGATTCTCGGGAGAGTCGGGATTCCTGAAAGTTGCGGAATTTGCATTATTAGGACTGACTGATGTTTGTACTTCGGAAAATCAACAATATCTACACTTTTTCTTACGACATATTGAATGTGTGATGTCGTATTCATGAAACGGGTCCTTGGAATTTTCGAGAATCCCGACACTTTAGGGAGTCCCGACTCCCTCGGGAACCCGAGCTGACCCGACCCG
The DNA here is from genome assembly GCA_929108735.1 of Andrena dorsata. Lineage (NCBI taxonomy): Eukaryota > Metazoa > Arthropoda > Insecta > Hymenoptera > Andrenidae > Andrena > Andrena dorsata. The sequence goes on along the minus strand of OV815488.1, from coordinate 73,399,616 downwards.
TCCCGACCTCGGGTTCTCGCACCCCTCTGCTAATGTTCAATGATTTAAAAACAGAATCAATAACGCATACTCCGTACTGTACTTCTCCGTAATATATACTCTGTTGTTCATTATAGCATCACAAACATTACATACGTGTCTCTAAGATAATTAAAGGTTCCTGTTTACTTTGATTATTATTTATATAGAAAATACAAACATCAACGCTCGTTACTTGCGAACTATAAATTTTAGATATCTGTATCTGGTATTACACGCGCACAGGCCAAACAATTTAGGGACACCCTGTATATGCATCAATTACGTGTAAGTGAAACTGTCCTTCGTTTAATTACGATGTAGCGTATTACACGCGTGAACGCTTCCCTACATAATTAATTACTTAAATACGCTTAATATCATTAGTCTTCGAGAACGTTAATTACACTATAAACGATAGTCAATAATATAATGATCTAGTTCGTTAACATTTCTTCGTTACACGTGGGATACAAAATTTTTTCTTTGATTTCGTTTGTATTTATAAATGTTATTACTACTCTAGAATTATATGCTTGGAAAAATTCTAGACTTAATGGTTGCTCAGTACTTTAAACATGCTCCATTTCCATTGAAAACACGTAATGATTTTTTATCGTGCTTTAGTCTAAATGTACGATCTATTTTTACCCATTTTCTTCGATAATTTGTTAACTTGGTGTATCAAAGTTAAATCCGCTCGATTGATAGGCACATTTTAATAAAATCAGAATTACGATTTTAATATATTATATTTGGAAGGAACTTAATTCTAAAATGAATCGAGAATGTAACTTATTCGTTCGGGAATACAACTAATTATAGATATGTTTTACGTTCACATATAATTTAAGTTACGCTGTACTTTTATTAAAAATATTAATGTTTCCATTTTGTTATATATACGTGGCATAAAATCTGAATCTGTTTAATCAACTATAAGTGTTTAATTAACTATTTGGAAAACTGCTCTTCTTTTCCTCGTGGTTTAATCCCGCAAAAATCCGACGATGTAAAACTTTTACAAAACTTTAGACTTCTATATTATTGTGAGTTCGTGAATCCTTACAATTCCACGTTACTATATTGATCCTCAAGTTGAACGTAATGATTGTAAAGCTAGCATCTCTTTTTAATCTCGTTGAAACTAACGTCGATGAGAAATCTAGTGATCCTCCTTTCTATAATTTTAACTCGCGATTTACGAAGTCACATGCGCGTGTCGTTCAAAGCAATTAGATGTTTCTAATATTAATGATAATTATAACTTCTTGCATCGATATATATTAATATCCTTTTGTCAATATGTAACATATTACGTTAGATATACCGTACACCTAAATTTTCTCAAATACTATTTACAATGTATATACGAATACGATGTTTACATTTGTTTCTACATTGACATTCAGTGGCACCTTGTAAATAGAACAACGCATCTCACTATTAAAGCAGAGATGAGCAAAAAATTATTTGAAATAAAAATTTGTGTACGAAATTTTTATTTCGAATAATTCTTTGCCCATATCTATAATAAAGTTTGCGTCGGAGAGCGAACGAAATATATATCATTCGAACGCGACGAAAATTAAATCTAGACTACTTCAAATTATGGATAAAAGTACACGAACGTTGTTCGTTTCGTTGGCTCAACTTTTAAGTAAGAGAAATATTGTAAAAACTAAATATTACTTTCATGCGATCTACCATAATATTAAATGGTTTAAAATAATAAAGATAGTATATATTCGGTATACTGATCGTTAATACATATCATTACTGTGACATGCTGGGGATTTGGTGCACGATAAGTGCGAGGGAAAAGTCGCAAAATTTTTAATAATTCTAACAAGATAAAATCGAATTCTCTCGTTTGTATCTACAAACACTTATTTCACGTTAAATATAAATATAGAATTAGAGAAAAAAAGATAATATCACTGTATTTCAAAGCTAAAGATGCTGTATAATCTCATCTACTTTTGTTCTTTACAATTGTATTTGGTGTAAAGCGACCATGTACAAAGTGTACGAAATTATTAAGTAAAGACTACCGTATGCGTAACTACCAACATTTTTAGCTTCGCAGGCACATCAATTTATTTTCCAACACAAAAACGTGTACGTGTATATAATATATGTATATACATATAAGGTTTCTTTGGGACCATTGCAAATAGTAAATATATGTAAATGCATGCATACATCCGAATGTTTCGTTTTTTCTGTATAAATGCCTACAGTCATATCAGTCGAATCCTTTAATTACAATGACTAATATTTCATTCTAGAAACGATAAGACGACCGACAAATGCGTTGAAATAACATTCATCAAGGACCTGTGAACATTGCCAATGAATTAAAATACTGTACGTCGATCGAAGTACCTTGCGTTAAACCAATTCTCATGAGTCATTGCAAGTTATTTAGTTTAAAAAAAAAGAAAGAACCATTATACAGACTCATTGTATGTACTGTTTCCAGACAGGGCCATTTTCGATAGACTAGAGAGACTTCTACGTGGACTACTACCGACTAAAAAACTACTCCCAGTCTCGGAGAATATCTTCCGGAAACTGAAAATGAAATATTCTTGTTAAATACCTTTCGAGGCGGTGATGCGCGATTAGTGTTCCTGATTTCTCGATACTTTTCGCATCTCGAGAAATGAGAAATCAGATTATATTTCTCGAGAATTATCGAAAAAATTAAAAAATATTGCAAATTTTATATTTTTGGAATAATGTTGATAATATTTATCTCAATTTTTATTCGTGCCCAACTTAGACAAAACTTGTGTAAATGAAAAAAAAGCAGATATTAAATATAATTGATAAATTTAATTTATTTAATATAAAATTCGAGTAAGGGGAAACATTACTGTTTTGTTTTAAAATAGTTTTTCCAAAAGTATAATGCGTCTAAATTTAAACTGAAAATTAATTTCTGAAAACAAATGGGATTTATAATGATTTTCCTACACTGAAGATTCTCACGAAACACTGTAATTTCTCGAGAAATGAGAAATAAGAAATTATAAAATTTCTCGAGAAGGAACACTACGCGCGATGTTTAAACTACTTACAATTTACGAATTCCAGATTCAGACGCCTTCTTCCAGGGTGCATCGTCTGGTTCGTAGGGTAGAGGTCCTTGAACAGGAGCGTCTTTGTCATCTTCCACTCTGTAACAGAAAAAGATTCTTGCCATTTCTTTCCACGAAACACGTGCGCATTTTAAGTAACGTACGTTTCAGGCTTCGGTCGATAAAGTTCCAGTTCGTCTTCCAAATCCGAGACTCTGGCTTTCAGTTCGTTTCGCTCGTGCAATATTTCTTTCAACTCAGCCGTGGTAAATCTAGGTCTATCAGGATCGTCCAGGTCATAGACAGCTTTGTTCGTCAGGTCAGGGTATCCCTGCGATTTACTTAAATCCTCGTTCTCTTTTTTCGCCAAGCCAAGGCGGCCCCGCAGGTTTATTAGCTCGCGATTCTGATCCTGCAACTGGGCCAAGAAATCCGCTCTCTCCTCCACCAAGCCGCGAGCTTGCATCTGCGCTTGGCGCTGCTTGCGCTTTAATTCTCGCCCAACGACGCTGAGCATCTCGACCTGGGATGTTAGCTGCGGATGACACAAACTTGAATTAATTGCTAAGCTGCGCGTCGTTACCGTTCAAGCCAACACTAAATATCTAATCGCACTGCGCCAAATGCGACATCGTTTCCTAACAGTAACATCTAATTACTATTCGTATCAAATTACATACGAACATAAGTACCAATTTACATTTTCTATTTCCATATTCTTCTGCGCCAGCTCTTTGTCTCTCGCTCGGATCTGATCTCTTTGCTTATCGATCATAGATCGTAAATGTTGCAGCACCGCTACATCGACTTCTTGACTAGCTGTGAAAGCTGAAAATATACTCGCGTGACTAATGATACCCACACGTGTACTCGCAACATACAGTTTTCAGTATTGTGTTAGTAGGTAAAAGACAGTTTGTTAGTACTTTGTTTACTGCTGTACTGACTGTCACTACGCGATTCTTGCAGAGCCTCTGCTAGTCTCCTATTCTCTTCCTGCAATCTCGTGACCATCCCCACGAGATCTCGAGACTCTTGCCGCCAATGCTCCTCGATTTGTTCCAGTTCCTATATTACAATTCAAGGAAAGATTAATATAAATGTACGTAACTCGTTGATCTACTTATCCCGAAGTAAAATACCTTCTCAAATCTCTGCCGGTCCTCCGCCTTCCCAATCTTATCGCTCTCCAACTGCGAGATTTTTGACCGCAGCTCCTGCACCGTCGTATTCTCGCGATCGTTTTTAGTCGCTAGATTCTCCAGCAGCTCCAGAGCGTGTATCACTTTTGGCATGAGATTCGTCACGGATTCCACTCCGTAGAGGTCTATGAGCTTCTCGCATTCCTTCCCTATTTCCGAAGCAATGTCGTAAACGTCTACGACGGACACATCTGACACCGCGGAATATTCCTCCATGTTGCAGGTTGTATAGGTCTCCAAGCAAAAAGGCATGAATATTTCTTGTGTCGAATTATGTTATATATGAACCTGTGAAGAATTGAAGGAGATCAGTAAAATCGTCGGACCTTAACTGAGGCAACGCGGGATAATCTAAAGCGATTGAATAAGGTTTAGCGTCGGGAATATAGAAATCTGTATCTTGCGTTACATCTTAGAATATTAAATATATACAACGAAGCGGAATTAAACGTAGTGATGCGAAGTGAAGGGTGAATTTCGATCGTTCGTGTTAAGTACTTTTCGGAACAAATAACATAAATTGTAAGGGGGCTTCTGCGAGTTGTCCGCAACGGGTTTTTGCGTTCGGCTAGGCGTGGCATTAATTAAGAAAGTAATAATAAACGTACAAGAATATTAACAGTTACTGTGTGTACATCGACGATGAGTAAGGTGCTGGGAAGCGTAAGACCACGATGATTAATCGCGCGAGTGATGCTTATGTCACATTCCACTTAGCGTTGCACATTACTGCAGTTGGGAAGCACTACGGTATGCATGCACGTATGTAGGAACAGTTAACTCTATCGTATGCACCGTGTATCATTGATAGATTAGAATGAAAGACGAGATCGAAGTTCTTAGAGACTTGATCTAGTCGGGCTAAGCCTGGTTTCTGTTTCCGCGAGTTTTGTGAACTGCATGCTCTCGGCGAGAGGGCCAAAGCATCGCGGCGATTGGATCTTTCCGATCGAACAGATCTACCTTTTGTTTGTTAATATTGTTGAATAATAGAATTGTTTGTGTTCGATTATTCGATTGTTTGATTCACAATTATTGAGAGTCATTTTTTGTTGAAATACTGGAAGGTTAAGTTTATTATTAGTTGTAATTATTAAGTTTTTCTCGAGATGTACATACAATTGAGATTCATTTTTTTGGGGAAATAGAAATAATTTTGATTATTTATGGAAAATTGTATATGTTAAATTATTTAATCATTTAATTATAAGACTCTCATTTAAATATGTGTATTGAGAATATTTGTATATTTTCGCCTTATTTCGACATTATGTGCAACATTTTTAAATTTCCTGTCAAACATTTACAAGTTATTGTTGCGATAAGGATAATTGCTTTAAATGTATATGTTTGTTATTTTAAAACGGGCAATTTTTATATTTAATGCAATATGCATTTACATTAGGGGCTTCTTTAGGATCTTGTGGTAGGTCATGGATGTGTTTAAATACCATTGCAAGGCTGATGAATCAAATGAATGTAGATGATAGAGAGTGGGGATGGATTTCTCGAAGCGTCGAAACCGTCAAAACCTTGAAACCTAAGAAAGTTTCGAAACTTTGCACTTTTTTGAGGAATCGGAATTCTCGAAACCCAAGAAATTTTCGGGTTTCGCGAACTCGAAACTTTACACTTTTCGGGAAATCGAAATTCTCGAAAGCCAAATACGAAAAAGTCTAAAATTAATGAATAAAGAATCGTTTATTGCAGCGTACCTCGAGAATTTGCATATTCTTATATTTCGTTTAACTATAGCCAATAGAGAATTATGCAACAATTTCATTGACTTCAGTTCTTAAAGCAAGATATTCCACATGCAAAACAGAATCATCACTTCAAGTTTCGACTTCCGAGTTTCGAGAATTTAAAAGTTAACTTCGAACCCACCCCTAATAAAGAGTACATAATTTTAAATTTAAAACTTCAAAGAAATCATGTCAATCAAAAAATTTACCTCTTTGGAAATTGAAAGCGATATCCTCTGTAGATTAAATCCTCTGCGAATAATTTCTTAGGAAACAGCAGAATTGAAATTACAATTCTACTCTGCTGAAAGATACGATGAATAAAATGTTTGTATACCACTTTTTATTAAAACATCTTCAATATAACACAATAATATATGCTCTATTTTATATTACATTTATAATGTACAATTCACATGGTTAACATTATCATTATTCGAAATTTGTACGTATACTAAATTTTCCATAATCCAATTCTTATAATGATAATAATTGTCTCGTTAAAAGAAATTCGATCTTTAATGGTTAAAAGCTCGTTTAGTGATTATTACAATCTTGTAAGTTACATAATTACTCTATAACAAACTGCAGCATATTACTCCGCAACAAAGTATAGTATACCTTTAAATTAAATAGAAATGCATGTATACAATTTTGATAAAGTTTATAAATGTTCGCTTGTCGCGAAACAACAGTAAAATCCGATCGACATATCACCCTGTCGTTTGTAGTATACAATATACAATTTTCTAAAGACACGTTTTTAACGTAATCGAAGTGAATTTCATTATCAAAAAATTGTTCATTAAATATTTGGAATTCGTCACTGAAATTATGTACATGCAATTCTGAATGATTGAATTCCTTGGATAACTACGATAGACTATTTTAATCTTTAAATTTATCAACAATTTTAAACAAAACAGTAAGGTAAATGTTAAATTAATAATAAATATTAAATTACATTATCCGCGGTGAAAACGCTAAGTATACATATTTGTTTGAAAATACTGCATATTTGAAATGGGATACCCGAATCGAAAAAAAAAAAAATTTCCATCTAAAAATTTTCTTAATAGAAAATCATCGATTTGTTAGAAACAAATGTAACAAATTGAAAACCGCACTAACAATTTTTACTCGCCATAAATATAATAGTATCACCTCAAACATGCACTATATGCAAATACTTCAAATAATTATAATATTATGCAAAATTCATCGTGGCGTTTAATTAAACGCCGTTATTTTCACTATTATTCAGAAAAAGTGCTTCAAGTGTATTCGATATCTTTCGAACAATAAACAAAGCTAAAATGTTTTAATAAAGAGGTTCTGCTGATAGCCTAGGTTTAATATCACATTACGGCAAGTATTTTATACTTAATAGAAATTTGAAAGGAATTAGAAAATATGTCGTTCTACAAAGGTAAACGTAACACGCAGTCACAATATTTTTCAATGTACACTTCGCACTTCCACTGTTATTAATTGCTTGTTAATTATCGTAATATATTACACATTGCACTCATATTAATATTAATGCTTAATGTTCATTAACAAAAACTGAGCTGGGTCATTTCGCGTATTATAATTAAGCCTTGATATGTTATTTGCGTATACATAGGCAAAAATCTCGTATTTGTGCAATAATATTGCAATACTGGCAAGTATTGACATTTTTTTAATACAGGTATTGCTTACGGTTCGCTTTGCCGATCTTTTTAGAAGTCTGACGATTAATATCAGGGGTGGGTTCGAAGCTAATTTTCAAATTCTCGAAACTCGAATCCGAAACTTTTGTAAGGCTTCGAAATTCTCGAAACTTGAAGTGCTGATTCTGTTTTGTAATTGGAATGTGAAATTTCTTTAAGAACTGATGTGAACAAAATTTTGCAAAATTCTGGAGGAACGCTGCGAACGATTCTTTATTCATTAATTTTATACTTTATTTGGCTTTCGGGCGTTTCGACTCACGAAAAAGTGCAGTTTCGAATTCTCGAAACGCGAAATTTTCCTGGGTTTCGAGGCTTCGAGAAACCCATCCCTAATTAATATACTTGATTGGTACAAAACTGCACAGTGAAACATTATTTTTATATTTACATTGTATATCCAATATTATAAAAGTAACAATTGATTGATTTTCAGCCAGTTGCTTAAAAATTCACGATTTGATGTATAATTTCACAGCTACACGATAAATTGTGCTACTAAATCTTTAAACGTACTTCTGAATATACATTAATCGGCAATCGCACGAATTTACGCCCGTGGTGAATTAAGTACAAACAATAATAACATGCTTCGTTAATTATTTTACACTGCGCGCCGAAATCGGACGCCGGATTCGTAATTATTATCATGCCTATGTACATTGTTGATTTCTTTTATAAAACTAATTTGTCATAGAAGTTATTTGATCGTTAAGTTCTGAGAAACATTCGGAACAATTTCCAAAATGTTAAATATATTATAGCGTATTAAAGTAATGGCTTGGCACTTTCTTCGTTTATGAATATTCCTTTAACTATTTACGATATTGAATTGTCTTGCGTTATTTATGTATAATTGCAAATAAATTGGTACCATTTCTGATATATTTGATAGAAATCATTAAATCGTTTAATAATGCAATATCGTATATCATATGGGAAATTGCTCTAAATGTCAGTCTTTGCATAAGATTCGGCCGATATCATTTAAAAACTAATTAGTACTTTCTATGGGTCTAGTAAATAAAATTTTTTTATATTATGTTTATAAACGGCAACATTAACAGAAACATATATTATATATATATATATATATATATGTATATATATATATATTTACATGCAACTTGAAAAGGTAATTGCTTAATTTCTCGCGTCTACTTTTGCAAAATAAAATAGCGCTATTAGTTTCTTTTTCCTATCTGTCGTAATATACCGTGTGATATTTTTACATTTCGTTAGACGATAACTCCAGGTAATTGTTCTAAGAGTCTATTATTTATAAATCTAGTGGTATATCACATATTTATTGATTAAAACCCTGTAAAAGGGGAAACTGTTTTGAATAGCATTATTCTATCGCTGAAGTGAATCCTGATTTGCGAGCTTCAGTCACTTTACCAGTGACGGATTTAACGGGGCCACATTTTTTGTCGTATTACTACACTTGGCCCGATTTTAGTAAACTACTTACTGCTTCATTTTCCCCCCAAAATGGGCCCCTCAAACCGTTTGCCACCTGGGCCTTTTGTCTTAAATCCGCCACCGAATTTTACGTATTAAACTTTAATTTGCAGACTATTGGTAAAAGACATAATGGCATGTTCCTGCGTAATTGCGGCTAATTCTTTCAGCCATTCGTCTAATACAACCGCGCATAACACCATATTCTGTACTCGACTCACTTCGTTCGGCGATTCCCAGGATGTTTTCGCGTAATACCTGGCGGGTTAAAAATGTTATTCATCGTCGAAATCTTTAAAAGCGATTAGCATATTTATTACGAATTAAAACTGTGTGATCTGCCAATTGAACTTCTAAAAAGCTGCCCACTTTGACAAAATTCATGCTCATTCCGTGTAAAGCTTGTATGAGCCGAACATTTCTTGAACCTTCTTCATGCAATCAGCATTTGTTTATAAAATGAAACGAGCATTCCAAAGCGTTCGGCGAATTTTTTATCAAACATAAACGAATGCTCCTTTAGACTTGAATTTTGTCGAAGTGGAGGGCAAACGAGCATTCGTTCCTTTAAACGAATAAAGTGTTAACTTACTTTAAGTAGACATTACTAAAAAATTTCATGGGAGGATCAAATACTTGATAATACAAATGGCAATTTCTATTTTACTGAAACGTAATTTGAGAATATTTACCGGTATCCGGAGCCACGTCCGACAGCCTCCAATTTTCGATTCTCCGTCGCACCAGGTGACTGATTAGTAACGCCGATCAAGCTACTGGCGCCGGAGTTACCGCTCGATCTTCTCAGCATTTGCGTAAAGGACGATGTTAAACTCCATCTCTTGCTTTCACCTAGAAACGCAATCCTTTAAGTACATCCCCGAAATCCAACATTCACGATCCGCGTCCATAAATGTTTGAAGATTATACCTAGATCGTTTGAATACTTCCAGAGTGAACAGCAGTTGTTAAAAATTAATGATATTAACTTACATAATTGCAGGGCGCGTCAACGACTCGCCAATGTAAAACAAAGAGAAAACAAATCGCAATCTAAAACTATTCGAGAAGTAGGCCATACCTCTTGAGAACGGTTCTCCGCTCAATGAATTTCGTTTAACGGGCGGGCAATGGGCGGCGGCTTCCAAAACATTCTTCCTCGCGTTCACTAACTTATCCTCTCGAGTAATCAAAAACAATCGTGCTTGCTCCACCAACGCGTCTACGTTGTTCTGGCACGAAAGATACTCGTCTATTTTACGTTTCAGCGACGCAAGTACCTGAAGGGAATAGTGTCGCTTTTAATATTCAGTAAATGCTTCCGCAGTGAGCATGTCTATGCGATTACGAACCTGGAAGAGCGATCTAATACTGGGTTGAAACACCAGAGAATGATTTAAAAGAAACGACTGCAACAGAGGTTGCGGGTATATTGCGAGTCTACTGATAAGACCGGTTAGATGTAAGTTAACGTACAAATTATTGCTCGTCATACATTCAAGGTTTCGTAATAAAACGTCCAAAAATATACCGACATTCGGCTGCCCATTAAATACATCTTGCCGGTAGCTTTTTGTGCTTTGTTTATTCGCTTCTGGCGTGCTAGCACTCGACTCCGCACTGCCGTGAAAGAATACACCTCGCCCTTTACTAGACTCGATCTCCGTTTTCTCGTGTATTCTATCCTCGCTGGGTTCGTTCTCCGGAGTCGACCCCGACGAGCCCTTAAACGCGACGCTTTCGTACCCGCTGCTCTCGCCCAGCGACAAAAGCGAGTTCATGGCGGTATTCGAGTCGTCGATGCCGCTATCGGACTCCTTTTTATCCATCAGCAGAATCTCCTTGGTAGACTCGGATAATCCGATATCTTCGCTTAGCAGCTCGGCGATGTCGGCGTCTAATTTCGCTTGCTCCTCTAACGATAACGCTATTCCCGTCGCTGCGAGTGATTCAGTTTTCACATCGCTTCCCGCCGCGTTTAATCCTCTCCCGTCCAACAAGGACTGGATGTTAACCAGCATCGTATCTGCCGAGGAATTTTCGTTCGCCTCGCCGAAAAACGTCGATTGCTTTAACGACTCCAATGACAAAGCTCCGCTCGCTTTGATTCTTTTCTGTGGTTGGTCTAATAGCACGTTGTCGTCGACGAGAGTCGTCGCGCTGCTGGTAGCACTGTCTGTCGGCAATTCTCCGTTGTATTGATAGGACCAGTTGGAGCACGCGACTCGGCACGCTTCTATCTTCTGCCGCGCGTCGCATAAATACGCGTGGTAATTTCCGTAGAGGCTGTCCGATGATCTGGCACCATAATTCACAGAGGCCGGCAATGACTTCATGGACTCGGACGGGGCGTTCGAGTTCCTCTCGTTCGTCACGTTATTCGGTAAGGAACTGAACTGGGAATTGATAGACCCGAGCGGTGTGCAACAACTCGGTGTCAGGGACAGAAACTTTTCTGCTGCGCGTCCGGAAGGATCTATGTCCCTTAGCCTTCTGCGCTGGGAAAACATCACGTGGGAGCAGGGGCTCAACGCGCCCAAGCACAGTTCTAACATTACGTCTTCGCAGTTTAAGTTCACCAAAGTCTCGAATAGCGCCAATGTTACTATGCACAACTGAAACACACGGAAAGGAGATTGGAAACATTGTTATGCTAAGGGGGAGCCCTATTTAGTACGCTAGGAATAAGGTGATTCATGGGATTTTTTTTAAGAAACTGTTAAGCGAATCTTTTCCAAACTTTTAGGGTATTTTAGTTCACATTCAAGCAATAATAATAAAAAAAAATAAAACCGACTTCAAAAAAAAAAATGGACTGAAAAGTAAAGATTAATTTAATCCCTTATTTAATCTAGGACTCTCATATTTTTTAAGTCGACGCCAGATTTACACAGTGCAAATGATGAGAGGTCAGACCTCCGTTTTGAAGTGGGTTAAAAATTAAATTTTTAGATACAAAGTGTTCGCGCGCCGGAGTTGCAAATTTGCAATTATGTTAGAATCCGCAATTCTTCCCTGAAACAAAAAATCCAAGGGCTTTCTTATTTCTCGTATAATTACACTGTCGATGGACCTAAAACTTTTCTAAGTAAATTAAATTGAACAACTCGTTTTCGATAAATAGTACGAAATATCTTGGGGCAGAATCGTAACTCTTTCTTTCAAGTCTTTTTTTCGTTTGTTAGGTACATCGACAATGTAATTATACGAGAAATAAGAAAATCCTACATAATCTCAAATTTGCAACTCCGGCGCACGAGTCTTAACGAACGTGTTCATATATCTTCATTTCTACCGAACACTTTGTAACGTAAAAATGAATTATTTTTGCTTAAATGTAGACAAAAATACCCTGATAGTTTGGAAAAGATTCGCTTAACAGTTTCTTAGAAAAAAAATTCCCAAGGATCACGTTATTCCTAGCGTCCTAAATAGGGCCGCCCCTTAAATGAGCACAGTAAATAAAGAGTATTAAAATTATACCCGCGATCTGGAAGATATCCTTTGAATAAGACTATCCAATATCCTGTAGTCGTCGTAATTATCCTCGAGTAAAAATCTAACGAGCGAACGCAAGAGACCTGGTTCAGTTACGGATCGAAGGAACAGGTCGAAGTAAGCAGTCGCTGCGACTAATTCTTCCACGGTTGTCTGTAATATTAAGAAATTATTTATCCATAATATCGCACGAACATACGATGCGTAGCTCCTTCGATCGAGTACTGCGTAATGATTTAAAGCGATTGAAAATCCTTCGGGAATATGGGATCTACGGAATATAAAATGTGTTGGAAATTTAAAATTATTAAACAAGCAGCCGTTAATAGAGCGAATACTGAAATTGTGTTTTACCACTTTCACGCTTTGGGATTAATAGAACGGAACGTTAAAATTTTACTCTGTGGTAAAAGAAGGGTATTAGTCTTCGGAGATAAACAATAATGCGATAAGTTAATCAACTGAGATAAAAAGCAGCGTACAGAACCACAGTATCGTCATATTTGCTACAAAAATAATGAAAATAATGAGTCATAACGCTGCGCAATAAGGGAACTATGCACTATGTAACATAAAATACAGAAGAAAAGCATGAAAGGCGAGAAAAGACTGGCTGTAGCGATGACTTATGAATGAATGTATTAAAATTATAGAATTTCAAACTTGCAAACCACATATCTCGATAATAATTTTAATACAGAAAGAAGTGGTGGTGCAGGCGCACCAAGATTTTAGAAATTTGGTGAAGTAATTTTGAGAAATGAAGACTTACTATAAATAGAAATATAATTATATATTTTTTTATCAGAAAATCGGATAGCGGAGTATCAGAATAAAATGCTTGACACGCATGTGGTTTGTAAGTCGTCGTAAAAAAATGCTTGTTGGAGACGTGTACCGATGCTAAGCGTAGCATTTCAGTGAAAGCTTAAATCTGGACTAAAGCGACTTTCGAAGTGCGCTGATAAAAGACTTTGTCTAGAGAAGTTACTTGTTTAAGAAATTTGTATACTTTTCTTATATATTAATTCTAGATTTATGTTTCACCGAAATTCTAATCGTGGATCGCGCTAATTAACGTGTTTCGTACTAACCCAGTGTTCTTGTGCATCTAGCTGTTCTATGGTCAAACCAAGAGAATCCTGAGCACCACAAAAATGTCACCAGATAGCCACCAACAACCGTATCGCAACATAAATGATTTGAATATCATTAGCATTAGGCATGAGTGTTTAGGTTTACCATCACCGTACTGATAATGCTATTGTGAATTAGACAAATATATGTCTATAAAGGTCTACTAAGTACAAATTCCTTGAGAACTTCACAATTTAAAACACATAATACTACCATTCGCTCGATATTTTCAGACAATGAAGCGGACAGATAGTCAGAGTGCAATCGTTGCGAAATCGCGAATCTAGTCTTCGAGATTGAAACAGTAAGTAGAAGGGAGAAGTTAATGTGTTTAGCATATTTAGAATAATACGAGGAATTAATTGACCCGACGAAAAGTATTTACGATGGGCGAATTCCACTTACGCCCGCGCAAGAATTTTCCATTTTTGTAATAAAATGAATATCGTATATTAAATTTCTCTTCCAGATTTCAGGAGATTTTCATAAATTTGAAAACGAAAACCACGTGCGATTTGGGCGTAAGTGGAATCCCTCCGATACAAATTGAGGACCTTGCAGAAAGAAGGGGTGCAGCTCCATTTCGGATAGATTTTGAGTTATGATATGTAATTTACGTAAAAAAGGAATTCTTCATTATTTGATGTTAATCCGTTTTAATGTTAAGTCGAAGCAATAATTTTATAAACAGTTTTTTCTAATTTCATCAAAGTTGGTAAAGATGCAGCTGCAACTCTTTTGCTGCAAGGTCCTCAATTGACTAAAATTCATACGCGTAACAATAAATCGACTGATATTATATCATAATTTAACGATTGCGTTGTAAATACCTTCTTTCACCACATGCAAGTATGTAATATGCATAAAAGACGATATCGCAATAAATTACGAAGAAACGGAAACAAAATATAAACAGGTACTTCAACATGTACCCACAATCCTAAGCCCACAAATTCTTTTAAATTGCACTTCTTCTTCTGTAAAAGAGTCGCGTATTTTTCCCGAATGACAATACAAGCAGAGGAGAATTTTCACTTCGAAGCTATTAAAATGAAACCTGTATATAGTCACCTGTAGCAAAGCTGGTGCCATCACAGGTACCAAAAATCCATGATATAAAAATTCTAGCAACTGCTTTTGTACCAGAGGGTGCGCAACTTGCGCGA
Organism: Andrena dorsata; assembly: GCA_929108735.1. Taxonomy (NCBI): domain Eukaryota; kingdom Metazoa; phylum Arthropoda; class Insecta; order Hymenoptera; family Andrenidae; genus Andrena; species Andrena dorsata. The sequence goes on along the minus strand of OV815488.1, from coordinate 73,384,585 downwards.
CGGCATTACAGAATTCCAGAGAATTCATTAAATGCATGAGCGCTGGCATATCATTAACATCGTCTGGCGTCAATCGATGCCAATCGTCTGTTTCGATATCTAATTTCCTAGGTAGCAACGAATATAGTCCACTCAGTCCTGTAGCTAACACCTGATTACATAAAACTTGATTTATTGGATACGCAGCTAAAACACCATTTTCATACACTCGCAACATTCGATTCATAAACATTACTATCGCCATAAAAATAGCTACAATTTATAAAATTAAATCTGCAAACCTTACGCACAGGACATATATTAGAGTGATCCGCGATGTACACCCCGACTTCGTCATTCTTCTTGGAAAGGGACATGCAGAGTAGCATGGCGTCGCGCGCTTGTTGCCCCACGCCGCCTTCTCTGTGCACATGCGGTATTAACAACGTAAAAATAATGAATCTGGAAACAGTAAAAGGTGATAATATCCGAGGAGTATGCGCACGTTTCTCGTAAGTTGTAAGATTTTTCTACCAACTTGTTTTTCCCCACAGCTGTCGGATGAAAGAACAAATCGAGTAGTGCCATGTTTTGCATGAAGGTAACGCATAATTGATTTAATAGCACTACTAATTTCTTTTCTACTTCTAACGGCATAATATCGTTCGCGCAGTCTTCGAGTAATCGCAATAATGGCCTGGCGACCGGTTCGTGGGCAAGAAGGATACTGCTGCGCGACACTAGCAGCTCGTAAAGCTTCAGCTGCTCCAATCGTACAGCGTTATTAAATCTGCAACAATGTGTGGTTTAAAGTAGAACGTAAAATAGCGTAATTCTGGTATTCTATGCTTCTGGTGCTGTGCTCTATGTATTCAGAAGATATGATCGATGCGGATATAAGCGTTTACTCTGTGTGTCGCCGAGATGCTCAAAACAGTGCAAGAGAAGTTCTTCGCTCGCAAGCGACGATACGTGTGACCTGTCTCTACGATTGCCCTGCCCCAGTAAGACATTGGCAACAGCATCTCGGCAGTGCATTGTAGACATCGTTTGCGATAAATAAATACAGAGGCCAAATTATTACACTCAAACAAGAAGTTTTCAGATTTTGTAAATTTAAGTGATGAGGGTTCTACTTCTGCGGAAAATGGTTGCAAAAATATTTAAAAAACGCATTTCACGCTTGAAGTTTCTAGTTTCTGAATCAAGGACTCAAATTTTTTATTTCATCGATTAGGATACTGTTTTATCAAGATGAAGCGCAGGAAACGAATTTTCAGAAATTTTTGCCTAATTTGAACGTACACACGGGACAAACAAATTTTTTTTGGTAAATCCAACGAAGAGCTCTTATAAAGCAAACATTCCTCTTTAATTTCGTTTTTTGATTTTGTTATCTGATTTTTATTGACCGAGTTATTCGCGATCATAGTAAAAAAGCTACTTTTTATTTTGAACACCTATAACTTGCGAACTCATGATCTACGAACAAACTTATATGAGTGTTTTGGATAGCTAAGAAAGTCCCCTTTCAGAACCTTTACTTGCCAATTTAAGATTTCTTTATTAATCATATTAAATCTATTTTAATATGATCCTGAAAATTGACGAAAATGTATAATAATTTGGCCGCCCTCTGTAATTCAGTTTCGTAGTCGCTTCACACCGAAACGGTTAATACCTCTTATTACTAAAATACAGTATCTTCCTTTAAAACACTTCCTACCTTCCAGTGCTTATACTCCAGTCATATAGTTTGACAAGTAGGTTTTCGCTTAGCAAATATTCCAAACAAGGCGAGTGCGTCGCAGCTGTACATTGTCGGTAATTGTTATGAGAGTGCCGCAGCTCCAACACCAACAGCGTCACCATCTGATCTATGTGATTGACGACCCCGAGAACATCATCCTGACTGGGTATCCCCTTGGGAGGCTGTGGAAACGTTCGATTAAATTCGTAAATACACGTCGTGATCGTTCCGAAAAACATCGAGACATCGGCGAGAGATGGAACTCTGAACAGCGTTCGAGGTACTTTCTAATTTCACTGAGAGCTTAAAAACTGGTCTCACGGTTGTGTGCAGGATAATTTCATGGGCTTGCTGCCAGTGTTTACAGAAGCTGTCATAGCACGCTGACGGATCGGCGTTCTTCGGCGGAGAGTCTCTCGACCGCTGCTTGCTGAAGCTGCTCGTCAACGGGCTGGCCCTTAACCAGCTCATCTTTCCCGACTTATATTCTGCCCGCTTTCACGTTCATTTCCCGATTTCGTGCATCCTTCCTCCTCGAGGCCGCGTGTGTTACTGATGACTGTGGAAACGGGGTACCCTCGCACCTATCGCGAAAACTAACCAAGCCTGCCCGTCCGAATTGTCCTACTTATCGCGATAATAGCCCACCTACGCGGCAAGGACACGGCGATAGTACGAATCGCATATTTATTAAGCGACGACTTGCGCATTACGAAGACTTCTCACCGAGCCGCGCGGGCGTACACGCTGTCGGGGCATGTATGTTTGATAAGGAACGGCTAAGACACTGGTAGCGATACGTCAACCCATTTTTATCAGATCGCCATGTTCGCTGGGAAACGCTGCGCCGAGATGAGCGCAGAATCTTTTCCTTCCATCTTTCGTAAAACCCCATTCGCAGTGCGTTCGTAGTTGCACTTCGCATTGTCGCGGCCGCGCGGTATGCATTATCCAGCTCGCGTTCCAGTTTCATCTCGAGAATATTCAGCATTAGATTGTGGATAACGTTTTATTCGATTGCAAAACGGAGTGCGATTTGAGAAATTGGTATTGTTGTTTAGTACGAATTGGGATTGTGGGAAATAATCACACGGTTATGCTAAGTATGTAATCTGTCTTTCCAGATTAAAGTGGCGTCGATCGTGTATATGTTGTTTATTATATTGGCTGCGTTCAGCGGACTCAACCGTTGAGTAGCCGCTCAGTAGCCAGGGATTGGCGGAAATTTCTTGCGGCCCGACATTTCTGCCAATCCCTGGTGAGTGCTACTGAGCGGCTACTCAACGGTTGAGTTCGCTGAACGCAGCCATTGCGTTTGAAGCTGCTCGCGATAAGAAGAGTGTAAATTACAGGAAAGTGTGCTGTAACTGTGTTTTTAGAGATATCGAACGCTGTTTACGTGACAATGAAAGAATGCAATCGTTGAGTTGATCTAATCTAATCTAATCGATCGAAGATCTTCTCTTTTTATATAGCATTTTCAAATGAAATATCGAATGTATTCGATTATACACCTGCTGATACATATCGGGCGATAATTATGGAACCATAGACGAGGTGTGGAATAGATTTTACACTCGATGTATATTTTTGGCACACAGAAACGGGTTCGGTAATGGTCATAGTACATTCGGCAACCCGCACTAGTGCGCACTGAGTGCGAACTTTTTCAGTGCGATACCATGCCGCACATTCGGGTGAAACTAGAGCTGGCTCAGCTCTGTTCTGGTGGATTCTGGTTAATCTCAAGACCATCTCAAGATTATGACCCTATTGGTAAATTCTGTGAGAGCGCCATCTACGGTTTGAAGCTCTGCAATCGGGTCAATCGCGTTACAGAACTGGTCTCACACAAGTATTGAAATAGTACAATAATGTTATTGACATTAAATAGTCTGTTAAATATTACAAAATCGATTATCAAACAGTCGAAATTTACAATATTGCCAAATACATGTGACAGGTAACCTGATTTGAGTGGTTTAATTTTCGCCACCAGATTGCGTAGCGGAAATAAGAAAATGCCAATCTATCCACAGACAGTGTTCGCCTGAGATTTTATGCCCAACATTCCAAAAAGAATTTTATTTACGAATGTGACTTTCGAGGATAATGGTAAAACGGAAGTTTACCTCCGAAAAGATAGTCCCTCATTTTAGAGTACCTATATATAAACGATACATAAATCGGTTATGTATCGTTTGTACATCATTGTTCATTAATTTATATTATTTGTTCATCAATTGACGATTTATAATAAATTAAACAAATTTGACTGATTTTTTCACCCAGCCCCTCAGTTATATTTTTTTTTTCATTATTTATGAATAATTTCATGTGGAATCGATCGTTCGTCGTTTGCACAACTTTGTTCGCTCATTTTTATTACTTGTTCACAAGCAATTGTCCTATCGTATTTTCTATAATACACAAGTCAGGTTCTTAAAATATTTTTCTTCATGTTATAGATAAAACTTGGGAATATTTCTCCGTGGACAGGAACTTGCAGTGGGACAAATGATGGAAAGCTGTTAACTTCAACAATGAACATAAGAAGACAATGATTTTATATATACAGTGAAGTGATTATATAGACTAAGAGTGAAAATATATTTATTATTTATATACTTACATAAATAATCACTTGTACATGATTGAATCACTTTTTTGTAATATTTTGAACATGCTTTAATGAAAATAAAGAGAAAAATACTATACAAAACTGTGTTATCATTGAAAAAACCTTCTTCCCGCGAAAAATGCACAAAGTTGCAAAACTTGACTTCTAACGAGAACGCACAAAGTTGCAAATGAAATTGGGTGTTCGAGAAATAAATTCCAGGTTTGCAACTTTGTGCGTTTTCGCGGGGAGCTCAACAAAGTTGCTAACCGAAATTTGACTCCCCGCGAAAATGCAACAAAGTTGCAAAGGACAAAATTTTTGCAACAATGTTCGAAATGATAATCGCCTGTTCGCAAGAAAAAAACTCGGGTTGCAACTTTGTTGAGATTTCGTGGGGAGTCAGAATCCGGTTAGCAACTTTGTTGAACGCCAAAATCTTCGAATATCATCTTCAGACTATTCCGATTTCAACGGATTTGAACGTCCCGCGAAAATGTAACAAAGTTGCAAGGGTCAAAAATTTTGCAACAATGTTGGAAATGAAAATCGCCTGTTCAAAAGAAAAAAACTCGGTTTGCAACTTTGTTGAGATTTCGTGGGGAGTCAGAATCCGGTTAGCAACTTTGTTGAACGCCAAAATCTTCGAATATCATCTTCAGACTACTCCGATTTCACCGGATTTGGACGCCCCGCGAAAATGTAACAAAGTTGCAAGCGTCAAAATTTTTGCAACAATGTTGGAAATGAAAATCGCCTGTTCGCAAGAAAAAAACTCGGTTTGCAACTTTGTTGAGATTTCGTGGGGAGTCAGAATCCGGTTAGCAACTTTGTTGAACGCCAAAATCTGCGAATATCATCTTCAGACTATTCCGATTTCAACGGATTTGAACGTTCCGCGAAAATGTAACAAAGTTGCAAGGGTCAAAATTTTTGCAACAATGTTGGAAATGAAAATCGCCTGTTCAAAAGAAAAAACTCGGTTTGCAACTTTGTTGAGATTTCGTGGGGAGTCAGAATCCGGTTAGCAACTTTGTTGAACGTCAAAATCTTCGAATATCATCTTCAGACTATTCCGATTTCAACGGATTTGGACGCCCCGCGAAAATGTAACAAAGTTGCAAGGGTCAAAATTTTTGCAACAATGTTGGAAATGAAAATGGCCTGTTCGCAAGAAAAAAACCCGGTTTGCAACTTTGTTGAGATTTCGTGGGGAGTCAGAATCCGGTTAGCAACTTTGTTGAACGCCAAAATCTTCGAATATCATCTTCAGACTATTCCGATTTCAAGGGATTTGAACGTCCCGCGAAAATGTAACAAAGTTGCAAGGGTCAAAATTTTTGCAACAATGTTGGAAATGAAAATCGCCTGTTCAAAAGAAAAAAACTCGGTTTGCAACTTTGTTGAGATTTCGTGGGGAGTCAGAATCCGGTTAGCAACTTTGTTGAACGCCAAAATCTTCGAATATCATCTTCAGACTACTCCGATTTCACCGGATTTGGACGCCCCGCGAAAATGTAACAAAGTTGCAAGGGTCAAAATTTTTGCAACAATGTTGGAAATGAAAATCGCCTGTTCGCAAGAAAAAAACTCGGTTTGCAACTTTGTTGAGATTTCGTGGGGAGTCAGAATCCGGTTAGCAACTTTGTTGAACGCCAAAATCTTCGAATATCATCTTCAGACTATTCCGATTTCAACGGATTTGAACGCCCCGCGAAAATGTAACAAAGTTGCAAGGGTCAAAATTTTGCAACAATGTTGGAAATGAAAATGGCCTGTTCGCAAGAAAAATACTCGGTTTGTAACTTTGTTACATTTTCGCGGGGCGTTCAAATCCGTTGAAATCGGAATAGTCTGAAGATGATATTCGAAGATTTTGGCGTTCAACAAAGTTGCTAACCGGATTCTGACTCCCCACGAAATCTCAACAAAGTTGCAAACCGAGTTTTTTTCTTGCGAACAGGCGATTTTCATTTCCAACATTGTTGCAAAAATTTTGACCCTTGCAACTTTGTTACATTTTCGCGGGGCGTTCAAATCCGTTGAAATCGGAATAGTCTGAAGATGATATTCGAAGATTTTGGCGTTCAACAAAGTTGCTAACCGGATTCTGACTCCCCACGAAATCTCAACAAAGTTGCAAACCGAGTTTTTTTCTTGCGAACAGGCCATTTTCATTTCCAACATTGTTGCAAAAATTTTGACCCTTGCAACTTTGTTACATTTTCGCGGGAAGCTCAAAACCAGTATGTAAACTTATCAACTATTATGTGTGTTGTGTGTTGAGTGCTGTGTTGCAAGTGTGATAGTGTTGTAAGACTGCTAGTATTGTGTGGGTGGCAGCGTAGTAAGTGTGATAGTGTCGTAAGTGTGAAAGGGAATTTCGTGAAAGTGAAGGTGTGAAAAATATGTAGGAAAAATGTAGGAATTGTTTGAAATGATAAATAAAATTGAAGTTATACATTATATACGGCTTTATTTTTTTTATACACCCTACATGTTTCCACTATTCCTGTATTATCCTATATTACAGTTTCACAGCGTTTCCTCACAATTGCTGTGTTACCACGCTACATCACTTCATAGTTCTCAATTTACATTCCACACTTCACATTCTACACTGCACATTCCATACTGCACATTCCACACTTCACATTCCATACTTCAAACATGAAATTAGCCTTCCCGTGATATCTCAACAAAGTTGCAAACCGAGTTTTTCTCTTGCGAACAGGCCATTTTCATTTCCAACATTGTTGCAAAAATTTTGACCCTTGCAACTTTGTTACATTTTCGCGGGGCGCTCAATAGCTTACCTGAATACTTACCATATTTTGCGTGATCATGAGGCGATTGGTTCTTAACACTAGAGCAATGTAGAAGTAGTGTGACGTGATGTGTTGAAATCAATAAAGTTTGAAAGTAGGGAATGGTATGTTTAAAACAGTGCGTTAATGTAAAGATTTTTAAAAACAGCTCAGTGTGGAAGGATCATTTTAGATGTTCTTTTTATCATGTCTTTTATATATAACTTGGAATCGGAAGGAGCAAGTAGTGGAAGGAAGGCTCGTTAAATAATAATAGTCTTTTATTCCTTAACTGCATTTTATTGAAATAAGTGAAATGCGATACAATCAAATCTTACAAATGCGTTCGTAATATAGTAGATGTAGTCTTATTCCAACCGACTCGCGGGTCACACGTAGTGCCAGAGCACTGTGACTTATTTTCAATAGCAAAAACAGTATTTTATATTTGTTCTTAACTTTCCTGAAGATGATCTAAACCAAGATCGAAACGTCGAAAGCTTATATAATTATAATTGCAAAATAGCTTGTTTTTATTGTTTTAAATTGACCGATCCTGTGCGCCGAAATCATATATAATAGTAGATGTATGTACTTCATAATTTAGGTAAATCCGAAATGCAGCAAGTGATCGCTTTTAACGCCTTTTATTCCCCCAAACCCATGTTTCAGGCCAGATTGTGTCGGTATACAGCGCGCGGCATTACTCGTGTCTACTCCTGTAACATTTTTTCGACATCGATTTTACGCATTATAGTAAAGAAGAATGTAAACTATTGTAAATGAAAAAGGGAGGGAAGTTGTACGAAATGTTTGTACGGGAAGTTGTACGGGATGTTTGATCGAAATCCCACGAGAGAGAAAGAAATACACACCATTTCACTCTTGACAGCTCTGTTCTGGTGGATTCTGGTTAAGAATGGAGATAGTGATTTTTTATCTTGAGTGAATTTGCTTTTCGTGATCATAATTCTTAACATTGATTGAATAATTTTTTATAAACTACATCAATATAGCTTGTGTTAGAGTCAAAGCGTTACTTGAACGCAATTCAGCGAATTTATACATCCTCTACTAGTCAATGTATGCACACATTGATTTGATTGGCTAAAGTATACACATATTTTTTAACTAAAGTGAAGAAATATTCGTTATATATAATATACATCTGAACTTGTATAAGAACATTTGGGAATGTTTTAAGAGAAATTGGGGTTATGTGACGCCTGTAAAAAAACAGTTATGCTCTCCACCCATCAGAAGCGATCACGAAAAATCGGTTCGCATAGTCTCCCATCTTGGCGTTGATTGGTTTGGCGTCACGGCGTCATCGCGCGCATGCTCAGATCGCCATCTTGAGCACATTCTCATTGGTGTGAAGTAGTGTGAAGATCATTTCACGCGCATAGTTTTCTATAAGTTGGCTACACTGGAGGCTGCTCTGACTGCACTACCAAAAATCGCAGTGCGAGAAAGGTTGCACTAGTGCGGTGTATTCTGTTCATCCGAATACGAAGTTTGCACTACACCAGGGCAGTTCTTGGGGCCGAATACGATACAAGATTGCTCGTATGTAAAATCCTTTGTAATCGTGCCAGAAAACCCTAGAAAACATGCTGCACTGGCACGGTGCTGAGGCAGCACCGGCATAGCGCGAAACTGCGCCAGTGCAGTGCAGTGCAGTGCCAGTGCGTGTCTGCCGAATCCGCTATCAGTAATGCAGTTTTGGTACGTTGTGGTGACACAAACTCGCATAAGATGGCGTAAGATATTCGACAAAAATATGGAAATTTTTTAATAAATAAATAATGAAATATCTAAAATTAAAAACCTTTTGCTATGCGAGCGATCTATCAAAAAAATGAAATTTGATACATTGATGTTTTTGTAGCGTCTCTTGTTAAAAGTTCCTAAAGTTTTCCCTCTGGACTATACTATTGTTAAGTAATATTACTCTTTTTATAAATGAATAGTTAGTTAGCAAGGAGGAATTATTCAAAAAGCGTATTTCTCTGTGTTTGGCCTTGTCGAGTGACGCCTCTTATTATACCTCCTCTTTGGCTACGTTTCCATCAACGTTTCGAAGAAGCACTACCAGTTTCCTTTCTACGGCAAGTCCCCCCATAGGATTATAACCTTTTACGCAAATGCAGTTTAAAATACATTGCACAGTAACCTTGTACTTGAATGTTAATTGTGTTCGAGGGATTTCGGGATGTTAAGGCCGTTAAAAATCATTAAATATCTGTACTATGCTAATAATCAGCTCGTACGCGAAAACTGTATCGAGATTGGCCAAAATGCTTGCAATAATCTCGCACAGCGCCAGGCAATAAGTTTCAGCGCAAGTTGTAGGACGAACTTGCAAGCCGAGGACGAGAATAAGAAGAAGAAAAAGACTCCAAGGATCCCTAGAATTACGCTCGTACACCCCGATGAGTCTGTGACGATTGTTCTCTTAGAAGAGGCTCAGAGGCTCGCGAAAAGACGAAATCTCCATTTGACAAAAATGCCATACATCGATACCAAATCCGATAGAGATGTTTACAAGCTTTACAGCAACGCGGACGCTATTAATGAGACTGTCGAGAAGCACAGCGAGGAGACAAGTACGAACGACAAGCAGGTGAAAAGCACGAAGCTATTTCCCATACAATCCCGAATCAGCGATCACGATTTAGACGTAAAAATCAATAATGTCAACAAGCTGTTGAGGAAGAGACACAGGATCAAACTTTTAATCTCTTTCACTCTCGAGGAAAAGGTAAAGGAAGCACTGCTTTATTGATAATTATACGACACTGTACTGTATTGCATTTACCATTTAAATTTTTGGAGTTTCAAATGTTCCTTGAATTGTACAAAAATCTCTATTTCACTATTTATTTGCAAAGCTGCAAATTTATTTTAGTGACCTTCTTAAAAATTTAATTTAGTCTTTTTCTTATTTCACTTCCCAATGATGATAATAGCTTTGAATGTTGTAAATTAATGTTGAGCCTTTATGATACCAGCATAATTTCCTCGAAATGCTTAATTTATTTTGTTCATGTGTAGAATTTCAAAATTATATTTGGTTTCTCATAGTTTGAAAATATTTATCTTAATGGTGTAACTTTAGATGAATTTTATGAAAATGTTATTGTATTTATATTGCATCTGCAATGTTTGCAACATGGTTATTTATAGAAATAAGTTTCTAGATCGCACACAACAGAGTTAAGGTGTTCTTAAAATGTCTAATCTAACTTTACCAGCATTTTTTACTAATTATATTGATGAATTAACATTATAAAAACTTAGATTTGCAACTGCAAGTAAGGTGGAATGATATTTTTCATCAGTAGAATTAGTATAAAACCCTAGTAAAGATCGAAAATTTTAGAAACACGCTGTATAAAGAAATGTGAAAATTGGTTTCTCTGACTCCGATCTATAAAATAAAATTAACTTTGCAGGAAAGACTGTTACAGCATGTAAAGAGAAAAGTACAGGGGGTTTTGTCAGAAGAAAGAATGAAGCAGAATAGTGTCATCCTTATATATCTTCCTTTATTAGATAGCGAATGTAGTAATTCAAAGGAAAATATTGACAATACCAAAAACTCTTAAATTCAGAAAGAGATTTAAGTTTTGTAAATATTAATAGAACTCCTTATAAAGCTACATTTTATTTTCATAAACATCGTGTGAATATGTATTTCGTAATTTGCGTAATTTGTGAAACCGAGATTACTGTACAGTTAGCCTGCTAAGACCTTGCTCAGATTATTGAACAACAAAATGAATAGCGACCGTTTTCGACGTTTATAAAATTTCACACATCCCAACCAGTAAAATGAGATTCAAAACTACTTATTTTTAAAACAGAATGGTTCTCGAAATAAGAAATGATTATTAGCTTTCCAAAAATCACATTAACAAAGTGAATCTCATAATTGCAATGCATTTTTTTCATTAACACTGCCGATATAGTAGAAAAGTAAGAGTTTTGAACTTCATTTTATGTTTTATTGTACATGTTATCATAGCCAAATAAAAAGCAATGGAGTGTCGTGGTGCTATTTTTTATTTAATAATAAATAAGGATCCTATTGTCTATTAATTCGTTATCTACACTTGAGGTCAGTGATTGTTGACAAATGTTTTTGCGACACTGGTAAAACCGGCCTAATTAGTTTTATTTAAATCTTAACAATGTATAGTTTTAATAGATAGTAATCGAAACATTTGGTCTTAAATTGAGATCTATATTTCCTTAAATCTTATAAATGCCACGAGTATATATATTTTATAACACTTGTACAGATAATTATTCGTCGTTATTACAAGTGGGTTACCTTGGTCGATAAAATTTCCGAGAAACTGTACTTCTAAATATTAATTTCCGCAAATATTCTCTTCGCGCGATATATCGTTCTGCTCCGTAGAATTTCGTAAATTTTAATATACTCTAATCATTCCAACATTACGTCTAACGTGGGTCATAAATATTGTTCATATAAACCCTGTTAACTCAATTCTTTTTCATTTATTATTGTTTTTTTTTTTTTATCAAGTGGAATGCAGTCCCTTTTGACTGAAAGCACTATTAGCGTATAAAAGTAAAATATTAATCGACTTTCTAACAAGACCATCTTTGAGAGTATTTAACTAGAAGATCTAAAGCAAGAAACGCTGATACGAAACGTGGCGTAATTTCTCTGTGCGTTAATTAATAATTAATCTAAAACTGTATTACAAATACGCTCTCGTAATGTTTATTCCGTAACCAGAGATGGTTATTTCATTCCTCCGATTCAATCTCCGTGCTACTGATAATATCATTATGTTTCATAAGAAGTTTATTAGGATATAAGTGTGTCGAGTATTTTACCATTAAACCATGGAGAAGATTAAATAAAATTATTAACTCAAAAATTGCATGTATCAATTCATCAAGTACTTCAGAAGCTAGAGTTGTAAACTGGGAATATTCAGTTTAAGGAGACATTCCGGTCTAAAAGTCCGTTCTTTTCTATTTAATTTTTCGAATGTTCAACCTTTTAGGAATACGTGATTAAAAGGATTTGTTGAAGTTCGTAAAATTCCCGAGGTTATAGGCATTTGAGTAGCAGCAAATGCATGGGTAACACCCGGCCATTCGGCACTCGCGTAAAACTTTAAACGCGTTTTCCTCGAAACAGTGTTCTCAAAATGGTGGGACCTTTATCTTCAAAAGTTATTATCCGATTCGACTGAAACCTTTTCTATTTTGAAGAATATACTTCTGGCTAGGGGAAAATCAGAAAAATTACAAAAAATTGAAAATCTATAATTTTCAAAGGTGTAGAAAGGACGAAAAATATAGGAAAAAAGTGATTTCAAACTTCAAGTGTCGTTATTTTCTAAAAAAAATGTCATTTTTGTAATTTTTTCTCTGGTTCCCCCGTAGCCTGAAGTATATTCTTAAAAATAAAAAAGTTTCAGTCGAATCGGATGATAACTTTTGGAGATACAGGTCCCACCGATTTGGATGAATTTTTTGACGCCTTGACTTTAACGACTCCCCAGTGCCGTCTGCAATAATTAATTATAAAACAAAAAATATTTTTCTATAATTGAAGACATCCTTAATACAATGCAAAAAGTCCCGTTAAATTATATACAGTAGTTTTCCTTTAATTAATTCCTAAAGATCACCTATTTTTTGGGGCTCTAGACCGGAACCTCCCCTTAATGATTTTTATCGATTCTATTGATTGTCGTATCATATCCATCGTACCTGCAGAAGCTTTTGAAGACGCCTTGCTGTAACACCTAAAGACTTCGACGTTTTATAAAAACTTCGTGCTACATTATTATAACAAAGTTCTATTTCGCGTTAAACATTCATTGTACTTGATCTAATGATACACAGCACGCTCCAAGTAACATTTAACGTTCAAGGTACGAGTGAAATAGAAAATGGATATGTAAAAAGTTTGGGGGAACATTATGGGCACTCTATTCTGCGACATTTCCTGTATTCTACGAGAGCAGGGCAAAGCCTGCCCCTAGGACCTTGCGGCTGAACTTTCACCGTTCTCGTTCTGTACTGCGATGCGTCCCCACAAGTGGCTGTGCATCGTGACCAAGGGGACCATTGTGTCATTTTGCAATTGACTGAAACTAATTCTTCAAATGAATACCTAGCATTGATTCATTCGGGAATTCGTGTTCCTCGATGACACTCTAGAACTTAGGGCTACAGTAGTTTCTAATTATTATATTTTTCTTTCATAGTAATCGTTGACTAATTGTAAGTATAGCTTACTTTCATTTTCCTCCGTTTGCAAATTCTGGTCGCGGTAGGTTCGTCGTCCTGGCCCGTCGCCTTGTAAAGCTAAAAATTAAACATTTTAGTTAGTACCTGTTTAAGAAAAATAATTTTTAATTTTTGTAGATTAAGTGGATTAAGTGGTGGTTGGACTTACAGCACGGTGGAATCTTGTGACATTTTCTTTTGCGGTGAAGCTTCTTTGGGCAATTCTTACCCTTCCCTTTAGGTGGTATCTAGGTAAAAGAATAATTACGGTGGAATCTAAGTTTAAATTACTAAATTAAGGAAATATAAGCAGGAGGTGACTAAAAGTTGAAACTGAGTGAAAAAGGAACGCGAATATTGGGAAAATTATCTTTCTTCGGTTCCCTTAGATTACCTTAATTAAAAATAAGAATTGGAGGATTACCCCATTAATGCTCAAACATTTTTTAACAGTTCATTTAAGTTTGAAGGGTTGTTAGTGTCCTTTTAAGAGAATACTGGACATCAATGAGTTAAATAGTTGGATGCTTAAAATCTTCTTTTACATGTAACTACTTAGTTTTATAAGTTATAGTAGTAGAAACCTTAGGGGTGTATAATAACGAATAAAAACGATGGAGAAACTAAGAGTGTTCATTTTTCTTGTTATTTTTTAATTCATAAGCAATTATTTACCATAATTTCCCTTGTGCTGACTGTATATCCACGACACCCCGCGCACTTCGACCATTTACTCCATTCGGATACTTGGCAATCGACATCTCCCACAATTTCCGGCGATTCCATCACTTGGCTGTCGGGTTGCATCCCTTTGAATTCTAAACTCTCTATAAGCAAAGATATTAATGAGTTCCTTTAGAAAATATTTCGTAGATCCCACGAACAGCTATGAAACCTCGCTAGAGGTAGTAATGAGCATTCGGTTCTTCCTCTAATGAGCTTTCAAGCCATTCGTTTCGTATTCATGTAACCATTTGAACAGAAATACTGAAGGAAAGATTAAAATTTATAGTGTTTATTTAGACAATCGACTGATTCTAAGTTTCTGAAATCTATAAATAAATTCCTTAAGTGCGTTTATGATCGAGGATTTAATAGGACCTCGCTATGGGGTGCGGGTATCGTTTATAAATCAGTTTCCAATTAGGAACACTCGTTTCAAATACCACAACGCAAGGAAAATTCAGTTCGTTTAGATCTACAGTTTTTTTTTAAATAATTCCAGACTTCCAGTTACGAATCTGTTTGATGGAATTAAAAATATTCAAGACAGAGAATCGAGTTGTAGATCGTCTTGCCTTCTTTCAATTATCTTTTAAACTTAATATTTTGAAAATTGTTGCAAAGGAGCGAATAAATAATTCTACACAATCCTAGATATTCTGATTTACATTGCGATCTATATCGAGGATAGGTAATATCTATCTCATTGGATCTTTAACCCTTCGTTGACACTTTAGGTATCAGCCACTCATAAGCTGATTTTGACGCTCCGTACATTCTATATGCAAAATAAATACCTTTTCTCCAAAACCGACTTATAAACTATTTTTGTCTGAAAATATTATATCTGAACAACAACTCTGTAGATTTTTAGCTTCTAATATTGAACTTTCTAAAAGATACAATTTTTTGAATATTTTCTTCGTTTTTATCGACATACGGGGATCTAGAATTTTTCTACAAAAACTGCGATAAAATTTCAATAAAAAAACTATTGGAATACATTCTAGAGATCTTGAAAATGATCCATAATTTTTTTCGCAACGAGTGGATTCTTTAGATGAGAATGGCAGTTGTTCAAAAATTGCTCTGGGTGTGAACCACCCAGGTATGTTAAAGTTGATTGAAAAAAGAAGTGTCGAGAAACGAAGGGTTAATTGAAGGGAAGCGGAATTCGTATTACGAGGTAATGGTTTGTGTATATAGTTAGCGTCACCGTGGTGAGCTCGTTTCGTCTTCGTGCTGTGTTGCTCCTGCGCAGGTATGTGATAGCTGAGAACGCTGCTGAGGGACACCTTATAGTTTTTCATCACCGCCGACACGTTTTCCCTTAACTTTCCTTTCGTTTGTTTTACGAGCAAGCGTGCACAGAGCAAGAGGGGAAGAGTTCGTTAAATAAAAACAGAGGCTTCTCACCCTTGGACCTGGGGAGCCTTGCGATCGTGGACGACGAGAAGTTCTGAACGAAGATCAGTTCATTGGACTTAGAGTTCATTGTATTTTGTTATATATTAGACATTTTAGAACATTTAGTGGGTATTAGGGAGTTCATTGAGCTCTGGTCAACGTTAGAACTTCTCAGAAGAATAACAAAAGACTCTTCTTTTTAGCCACGTTGAATTTTTTTAAATACTACAAGACTCTTGCCGAAAAAGGTGTGATTTTTAGGAATTTTTTCTCAGGAACTATGAAACTTTATTTAAAAAAAACATCTTTTGTTTGGAAGGTAGTACATTCAGATACGTCTCTGAATTTTGGCGTTGAAAAATATTTATTAATAAAAAAGTTATTTACTATCTCCTAGATGTCCTGTTCGAAAGAGGGGCTTGCGGTAACCACGATTACTCGGAAGTGGATTAACTAAAATCGAAAATTCAAACAAATGTAGTTAATATATTAAATTATCTAGTTTTTGGACGAAGGGTTTTTCGAAACATTGATTTAGGACACAATGCCAAATGTTCAAACGTAAAATGTCGATTTTCGATTGTGGCAAACTCTTCTTTCGAACAGGATATCTAGGAGATTGTAAATAACTTTGTTAATAATAAATGTCTTTTAACGCCAAAATTCAGAGACACAGCTGATTGTACTACCTTTCAAACAAAAAAGTTTTTCCAATAAATATTTTATAGTATCTGAGAAATACATTCCCCAAAATCACACCTTTTTCGGCTTCCTGGCTGATCGTAATCCCTTATGATGCATTGGAGAATATCAATTAGGGACTTTTTTTAAAAGTGTCCGATCGTGTGTCTGACCTTTACTAGTTTATTCTACTGATCCCACTAGTGAAGACGCATTAGGATTTAAACATAGGAGATTTCCCCATAATTATTTTTAATTTCAACCCTAGCTCTTGACTCAATAATTGTATGCAACTGCATGTTCCTTTAGTTAGCGACCGTCGTGAAAAATCTGCACGGTTAATAACCCACCGTTGTATTATACACGAATCTAAAAAACAGTTCATCCGACCCTTCGTTGAGCAGTTTTGATTCTCAACAGCAGTTTGCCCATACAAAAATATTGAAGACACCTTGAGACTCCTTCATGGATTCAATAAAATTCGCGGAAAGATCGCCAAGCAGCATATACTTACTCTGAAACTCGCCGCAAATATTCTTGCAGTCCTGCTCCGTTTGGAAATTGTTTCGATTCCCGTCGCAGCCAGAGTATTTGAACAAATGGCAACGACCCGTCTGCTTATCGAAATACGCGCGTAGGAAATTGCCGTTGCACGCCCCTATCTTCATCGGTTCGCTGCAGATCTCTGGAATCAAAGAAGTCTCTCATCAACCCCTCGCCTTTCTCTCCACCTTCACGCTCCAAATAAACACTACCCTAACTGCAATCCCCAAAGAAACCAAAAATTCAACCCCCAAAATCTTCGTCCTGCCAAAAACCCACAATCGACTATAAATTCTCAGAATTCTATTCACCCCCATTGGCGCCTCTCCTATTCAGCCACTGAAACCTACGTTCATCGATCACTTCCCGAAGGGCAGCTTCCAAATGATCGGTTTCAGTAGAGAAGATAAATAATCACCAAACGTTGCAGATGATTTATAGTAGAGTGAGTGATGGTTCTGCTTTCTTCGCGCGTGGAAAACTTAATTAGAGCTTGTGTTTAAGGGGATCGTGTGCTCGTTTCGAGACACCGACGGGAAAGGCTGGCAATATTTATAGAACGACCTGATGATCGCGAGTCGCGCACCTTCGTCTGCTTCGGTGGAGTCGCGGTATGAGTTGACTGTAGCGAGCCGCAGCGCTTAATTGCGCCGGGTGCGGGTGTTGATAGCTCGGGTTTATATTCTCGGGGGTTATACCCCGGGGCTGTGGCGTGTACGAGAGCCTGGCGTAATTTCCAGGGGAAGAAATGCAACTTCGATGAGGCGGTTGGAAGACTGCGACATGCGGTGGATGCAGGTAATTAGCAAGGGAAGTTAGGCAGTCCGGAAATTCAGAAAATTATGCAGCTTCGCGTGCAAGTAGAGTAGCTCATCCGTAACACAAACCTATTTTTCGTTGGTGGCAGAGTGCGGTTTTGGGGGGTGAAATCACCCCTTGAAAAAAAATGCAGAATTTTACATTTCGTGGAATATCTAAAAAACGGTGAGAGAGATTGGAAAGAAGTTTGAACAAAAGTTGCATTTTTTTTTATATCTATAAAACTGTGTAAAAATGATTCTCGAAAAATCCTTAATTCGATATTGTTGTTCCTCGTATCGTTTCGAAGAATCGAGTTGTCAGCAAATTTAAATGAATTTTCGAGGTCCGGAAATATAATAATTCAATCTCATCGCAGACCCGTCAAGTTACCCATGTAAATTCGTATTAGAATATTCACCGAGCTTCGGATTTCATAAGTCACTGTCAACTGGGTTAATTAAATAGAAAGTGAAGTGTATGTAAATTAAACTAAATGCTTTTCTATTTTCTTCCGAACACCCGTTCAAACTGGAGATTTTGCAGAAACCTTGGAGCAACTGAGGTGCCCTGTAGGGGATACTGCTAACAAGTATGTATATACCACAAAAGGGAGGATTGGAAATAGAAGATGAAAGCAGCTCGCGTTCAATTTAGAAGAGCGAGGGGGTATAACTGCAGGGTAGGAGAAGATTAAACCCAGCAATGATCTCCCTGCAGAAAGTCCTGTTCTCCAATTTCGGAGCTGATTGTCCCAAACTGTTTTCCGATTCCAAAGCTAGGACTTCCCGTCTCCGATTTTCACCCTAGCTTAATGTTTTCCAATTTTAAAGCTGCTTCTCTCGAAATGTTTTTTTTCCGACTCTGAATCTAATCACGAGATCAGGACTTACGTTCTGCCTCCTCCCTGGAGAAATCGCAGGTTGGGATGTTGGCTACGCAGGCAGCCTGCTGCAGCTTGCATTCCTCGAGGCTCAAGTCGTCGTCGCTGTCCCCCAAGCTGCTCCAATTATGATTGATGAGCCTGGATCTCAGGTGAACCCCAGGCCCGCAACTGGAGCTGCAGGGCGACCACAGGGACCACTGTGTGTAACGTTCCTCGGGACACTTCTAACCAGGGAACGAACTCATTCAGCAAGTGATACTACTGCGCGGATGATCGGACACTTCTTTGGCGAATCGGCAGAGAAACGTTCGCAAGGATGCTTGAGAATTAGTAGCACTGTTATGAGATGCCCCGAGACATTCAATCCCAGCCTTCGCGAGAAATTAGTATACCACAACAGTGCGTGATAAATGAATAAATCGCAGGCTCTGCGCGTAATGAATAATTAGTAGATTATATGCAATTAAAAATTCAAGGAATGAAGTTATCAAATGGAATTTCTAAATGGTGCATACAGTGAATAAACATTATCATCGATTGGTGGAACTGTCTTTGACAAGTTTCTGGTGCTTAAAGAATTTT
Organism: Andrena dorsata; assembly: GCA_929108735.1. Lineage (NCBI taxonomy): Eukaryota > Metazoa > Arthropoda > Insecta > Hymenoptera > Andrenidae > Andrena > Andrena dorsata. Next base: position 73,365,524 of record OV815488.1, on the reverse strand, counting down.
AATGATGCTGGAAAATTATAAAAAATGGAGGGGGATAATAATAGATATTAAACATTCGAGTACGAATGTATGTGGAAATTTAAATCGCAAATTTTGAGCTCGTCTTTTGCAATGCAAAGGAGCATCTGCCTCGCGATTTCTGATACACTCTTAATCAAGCTGGATTTTATCTCGTGGGTAAATTAACTTACGTGAGGATGCCAGTGCCATGGATGCATCTGCGAGAAATGGTGCAGGTATGATTCGTAGTTACATCTCGAGCGACTCGAGGTTCGTTAGTGATGATCCGAGCATTGCACGGTTATTGTAAAGATAAAGAGAGTTTCTAGCGCAGTTTCGTTACAGTCACGATGATCGTGGGCGATAATTTGTTAATAACTTTTATGAACATGGAAAGAGATCGCAGCTTAACAGTACATATTCCTTCACCCTTCGAAGTTAAACGAATTCAAAATCGATCGAACTCGAGCAATTTCTCCAGTTGTTATTAGACTTTTGTATCGTTGGAAAAAGCGACATAATAAATTCCACGGGGCAGTGGTGCTTCCGGTTATGAGTGATAAGATGTTAGGACCGTGATTTCTGGACGCAGGGCTTCGAGCTTTCGTATAAACAATGGCTGATTAATTCATTCGAGATTCACTATTTTATTTCACCCTCTTGAGCATCCCAAAATTCATAAACTTTTACCGTAAACTACATCTTTGTTAGTGCTGGATTTAGTTCAGAATTCTGAATAAAATCTGAAAATCGATCCACTACCAATCCAGAAGAGACCTGAAGAACTTCATCGAAAGTAGCGCAGCAACCCTCGTAGAATCTTCCCTCGAATGTAGAACAATTATTCCCCCCTCTTCAGCCATCGCATTCACCGACCACTCTCGCCCTGTTTCCAGAAACCCTGGCCCCAGCCGATGACCCCAGCGAAGACTTTTGTTACAACAAATGCAAGTGCTTAGGAATGCTCCGAACAAGCCCTGTGTTACGCGGCACTCAGCGCAATGATGCTCCCCATAAACTCTGACAATGTTTTCTGTACCTGCAGCCATTCCTCGGTTGCCTCCACCGCCGGTTCCTCGCCCTCGTAATCCTCTCCGTCACCATTGTCCTGCTCATCACTCTGATCCTGCTCCTGCTCCTCGTCACCGTTATCATCACCCTCCTCCTCCACCTGCTCAGACGCTTCCCTTACCTCGTCTGCGTCCTCGCCGGAGCATGGATCGTTCTCGCAGTCCATTGTCTGCTGAAGCTCCGGCCCGTCCGGGATGGACCTGCACTGCTTGCGGTGCTTCTTCTCGCGGAAGTTCCTCGACCGGGTGCTGTGACCGGGCCCGCAGGTGGTCGTGCAGGAGCTCCAGCTGCTCCATTCGTCCAGGGCGCACGCTTCGGTCTCCAGGAGGGCAGATATGCGTCCTGCTTTGCTGCTGTAACGAGGGAAAACATGATTCTCCTGGAACCACTCCGCGCGCGAGAATCTTCGCTTCTTCCGAAGCCAAACAACACTTTTGCTTTCAAGTTTGTACAAATCTCTCTTGTCTTGGATGAGGGGGAAGGATGCTTCGCGAAACTTTGGAAGGATTAAAGGGTCAAACGTGAACACTGCAGGGCATCCGTATTCTACTTTTGGTCGATCGTTAAGGGGATTTTCCCACTGGGCAATGATGAAAATCTCTTTTCCTTCTGTAGGAATAAGTTTTTGTAATTTCTTTGTGTATAAGCCACGGAAAAACAGGGCCTGGGGCGATGGGATTCGAACCCGCGACTCTCAGAGTAGTGGGCAGCCGCCTAACCAACTCCGCCAACACCGTTCCACCGAAGTCTCAATGTTTCAGACTCCCTTTGAAGGGGGGAGTCTGGTGTAGCGGGTCGAAAAATATCGATTTTTTTTTCTTGCATAAATCAATAGTTGGGTATCACGAAAATATGATCCCAAAGCCGCATACGAAAATCGAGAAATTAAAACGGCTATAGCCAGTTTTGCAATGGAGCAACAGGTGACGCAAAGGTTATCATATAACTTTAAACGCGTTTTTCTCGAAAACACTGAAAGAACGGCCCGGACGATAGCTAAAAAATTATTCAACCAATCGATTCCTGTTTTTGCATACATAAAGTTTATAGTATCCTCTCGTCGGCTTACCTTTAAAAAAACCAAAAGGCATCTTTTTAATAACTTTTCTGTCACGGATAAACAGAACAAGACAGAAAAAAATTGCTGAGAATCGTTATTTTCTGTTAAAAGCCTGCCATTTCATCAATTTTGCACTATATTCTTCTCTCAACGGTACACTGACAGCCTAATTTCATACAGGATAAGAAGTTTCTTGGTTCCTTTAATTTAGTCGAGGACAACGGACGCTGGAATCGGGTAATTTCTTCATCACCAGGGGCCATTTTGTAACCAACATACTTTTTTTACTAGCCGAAAAGTGCAAAAGTATGTTCCAAAATTTTTGCAAAAGATACGTTGTACTGGTACTTTGAAAAAAAAATCCCAAACTGGCCTGAATATTTTTTGTCTTAATTTTTTCCTGATTACGAACGAATTGAGGTTCAGATCGACTAGAAAAAAATTACAGGATGTATAAAACATATGCCATTTTGGGGCAAGCCTCTAATATGGTCCGTAAAAATTCGAGGGTTTCATAAAAAAATTAAGAAGTTATCGGATTTTGGTAGCGCACAAACAAGAACGATTTTTTCTCGGAAAATTCGCCGTTTAATTTTGATTTAATTTTTGTTACGTCACATTTTAAGACCGTTATTAAGGCAAAACGACAGAAAGACGTTAAAATGTGTACCCGTCTGCAACTCCATTTTTAAAGCACATATATATTTCTTACCAATTTTTTTCAATCTGTATGGTAGTAATAAACATTGGGTAAAAGGATACATCTGGATGTGCTATCATTTTTTTCTATAAATAAATAAAGGACGGAGTCTCTTTCTCACGAAAAACGACTGCCTAGTCCCCTTAAGGGAATCCTCATCCCACATTTCTACTGTTTATCTCAATGCTTTCTTTCAAACCAACTCCATTTATATCCCACACAGAGTCCCTGCTCTAGCCACGTCAAATTCCTCGTAGAAAAATTCCTCTAATTACAGTAAAAACAGCATTGAAAACAGGGTTGAACCAGCACTGCAAGCAAACATGGACGCGTTAAGGGGTTAATGGATAAGCGCAGAAGTTCCATCCACTTCGAGGACTCCTCGTCGCGCAGATTAGCCCTCTTTTGTGGAAAAGGGCTCGCGAACTGTCGAGGCTCAAGAAGCTTCGGGAACTCCGCGTGAAATCGCACGGCGCGTTGCCCCGTCTGCATTTCACTTGGCATATCATCGTCATCCGAGTGAAGGCATCTCGACACGGTCGGCATTCGAACACTTTCCGCCAGCGCGAGTTTTCTAGGATTTTAACGAGCTGGCCAGCACCGCATCAAGCTTCACTGCGTCGGCACAATGCCGGAGCTCGTTAAAATCGGTTAATGATCAGAAACAATTCCTGACGAACAAGTTCCACAGCTATCGGAGTTGCAGAGGTCTGAAGCTAAAGTTTCAGCAAATCTACAAACGGCAAATTAGCATTTCTCGATTTTACTCTTCCTTATTCCTGCGGTAATACTTTCTGAGAGTCGAAGTAAAATTAAAAGTCACATTTATGTGGGAGAAGGAATCCGAACAAACGTGGCAATTCTCGCACGCAAAGTGCTGCTATCGAAGGAGTTAATTTTACGTTCAGTTATATTTCGATTAGGTGATTGCGGTGTTCACGTAAAATGCTAGCCACGATTACCAGTGGGGGCTCTTCCCATAGCACGGCGCCCTGTCAGTCAGCGAGGTGTCGCACTTATTCTGCATCGCAGCGGTTTCGTCCCTGTAACGCCTTTGCCTCAACTGGTTGCCACGCCCGCACGTCACCGAGCAAGTACTCCAAGGGCCCCACGAAGTCACCCTGCAGGCCTCTGCGTACGTACAAGTCAGAAATTACATGGCTTGTCAAAGCCACTGACAAGGGCTTCGCGATAGAGAAACACGAGAGTGTCGCTGTGTACACCCCGTGAAATTTACCGGCAAGAAGATTCATAAATGTTTAACTACCACGTGGATTAAGGTCATTTACTTATTTAATTTTAAAGACCGGTGATAGCCTGTCCTTTGACATGGAAATTCGACTTTCAAAGTAAGTTGAACGCTTCCTGAGAGCTTCGAGCACATTTACTGGATTAAACGGATTTATGAACGTTTTAATATAATTGGTTACAAATATTTTTAAGAATACTGAAACCGATTCCAGTCGAATTAAAATTCTATTGTTGTGGATATCCTTTTAGCTTGTAGAGGAATGAATTTCTTTTCTTTGAGAACGGAATTCTCAGCGATATTGAAATAATATTGTGTAAAGGGAGAAGGTAAATCTTTTGTAAGGAAGTCGGTATGCATACTGTTCTTTAATGTATCCGGTTCTAGTGGCCAAGCAGCGACCTGTTATAGTATGCAGAAATTGTATCGCAAAGTATACGAGGGGAACTGTAACGTGCAAGCGCAATATCTGAATAAAAAGCTAATTAAAATCCACCTTGTGCATTAACTACCTTCTCGCAGGCAGCATACAAAAACTAGAAACGAAGAATCGGGTTTTGTGCTGAGCAGGTTCGGTCCATTTTCTTATAACGTGTTCAAGTTACGTATAAGTCGTTATACTCGAGGTGAAGAAATGAGCTCTCGTTTGGAAAAATAAGTACATACAAAGTAACATGTATTCAGGTTCGCTAGATTTAACGTCCGATTTTTATATTGTCAAAACTCTTTAAAGCCACGATTTCTCCTTATTTTTTGGAGACAATATTTTTACTAACATCAACATAGGCATATCATCAATTTTGCTAAGTTTCGAAGCTCAAAAGCACCAAAAGAGTACTATAAAATAATAGCGATTGTATTTAAAATAAGAACGAAATAATAGCAATCGTCTAAAATCTGATTCTATAGCCACGAAGTGATCAATTTTCGATTGTAGCTATTTTTATTTTTATTTCGATCTACTTTTAACAAATAAAATCTAGCACAAGCACTGCCAAATTAGAGACTACTACTTTAAAGCTTCGTTTACCTCCATTTCCATTAATACAGTTAGCTTGAAAATCCTTCACAGCGATTAAGCAAACAGACCATGACGTGGAGACCGCAGGAAAAGATAATAACAAATATTTTTCATCCTGTTATCTGCCGACGAAAATATAACTCGTCACTCGAAAACGCCTCCACGTTATCCACGTTAGGCAAGACGTGTCAATTAGTCACAAAAATTTTACTAACAATAAACAATCAGCTAATGTGTAACAAAATTTTTGTTCTTTTTTACACACATCATTACTTTTTAATAAAGTTCATGAATTTTTTATTAAAATCACCTACAAAGTTAGGGGCCGTCCTTAAATTACGTAAGGGTAATTTTGGCAATTTCTTATCCCCACCCTCCCCCAGTATAAGAATTCGTAAGATTTGATAATAATCCACCCCACTCCTTACGCAATATTTTTTTATATTTAAGTTTTTCAGTTATTAAAATTCTTTAAAGGTTTATATACTTCACTTAACTCGGTTTCAGTAAATTTAAACTAAAACTACTTTTCTGACACATTAATAATAGAATTTGTATTTATTGAAAATTAAAAGCCTTTCGTAATTTAACGACGACCCCTTATCGCACAATTTTTGGCCTATCATAGTGGCGTTACCCTTTAAACTCTTTCTTGAAAATCCGGCCCCCACGATCACGGTCGCGAAATAAAAAGGAGGGGATCTAAATAGAGAAGCAATACTTGCTGTGTTTGCGATTATTGCCAGTTGGTGGAGCACCTGCGTCAACCGCGTCTCCTGGCGCGTCGTCGCACGTCTTCTCGTAAAGCCTCTGCCGGTTCAAGTAAAGCTTGGCGAGGGGTTTCATGTCCAGGCCGGCGGGGTCGTAAAAGGGTGACCTCGAGTCGTCTGGGTAGGAGGAAGTTATGAGTCGAATGGGCTCCTGCGGTTCCGACGGCGAATCTGGCGACTGCGAGAACGCGGGCAATTCTTATTTCGACACAGTTTATGGCTCCGGATCTCGATAGGATTCGTCTGATGGTCCAGGTACACGTGAAACGATCTCGGAGAACTTCGCGACGTGGTTTCTATGTATAACTTTGGGGTTACGATGGGATAGAGACGGAATAGAAGATTGGTGGCTGAGGTGTTCGAGGGGACATAAACCGGGCTTGTAATAGTGCTTCTGGAATTTTGTTCTGGTATTTGGGGGCATGGGAGCAGACTTTGGGGAACATCCAATTTTTATGACTTCGCTTAATCCTAGTCTGCTGTAGGGCTGGGACTATTCGAATACTTTAAGAATAGTATTCAAATACTTAAATATTCGAATAGTATTTGGATACTTGGATATTCGAATTATATTCCCCAAATAATTGAGCAATTCAAGTATTCGAATAGTCGAATACCGAAAAATTCGGCAAATATTCCCAGCCCTAGTCTGCTGCGTTTTCTCCACCCAATTTGTGGTCTCATTCCTTTAAAAAGTCTTCCAACTTTGAGACAAATACGAGGCAGTTGTTACCGATATAGGTAAGCTGCTCTTGCTTCTCTGTTATGTTAAATGTATAATTGAACCGAAGGCCGTAGCAGTATTAAATTGGATTTCGAGGTATCTCAGCGATGGATTAACCAATGGACTTCAGTATTTACACACATGTACGGTATATTAAGTCGATACCCACAATGACTTCTCAGTAGCTACATTTGGAACACGAAAAATTGATGAAAATAATTCATATTTGTTAAAATGTATTTGTTAAGTTTTATTCTGGGGGTGACACGCGAAATCGTTAATTTAAGTAGTTGATAAAATTGTGGTGAACCACCTGAATTAACGATTACAGACAATAATGTGCAATCAACTATCCAATTACATTTTAATCGTAATTTGCAAGTTGTAATTTAGATTGCATTTTGCCCAACTCCGGTTAAACCTCACTCAAATCAATTTCTGTACATAGTTTCGGATTCAAAATTTTCAAAATTTTAAATTTACCCACTAAATCGACACACCCTAACACCTAGGGTCACTTTAACTTCTGCTTGGCTGATACAGGGTCCATTTTGACCCATCCCCTAAATCAAATTACCTACTCATCTTACTTTCCATTAGCATCACTTCACGAACACAACAATGTCACATTAGAGAAACATGAAAATCATGTTTTTTAAACATACAAGCTTACTCTGAAATGTGTATCAAAGAAATGGCCCTCATATATCTGCTTGATTTTTAATACAACTGCTGTCCAAGGGTGAAAACTCGCGTGTTTGAAAGCCATCAAAGGCGACTTCGCTTTAAAACGATTTAATGCCATACGTCCTCCTTCTGCACGAGTATGATTAGTTGAATAACTTTTACGTTAAATTCCCAGTGCACCAGGCAGCTGCGCGTGACGAGTTAGCTAGCTCGTCCTCCGCAGCCGACAGGTTAAATAATATCCGCGATCTCGACTGCACTTTTCGCTCTTTTCGCCGATCGCGAGGTCGCCAACTGCGAAAGGGCGCACCCCCCGGAAACGGAAGGCGTCGCGACGAGGAAAATTCTCGCTGGGCCGGAAAGGTGTCGAGGGCCACGTTTACCTCGACGTCGTCAGCGATTTTCCCGCATCCCGCAGCCCTATTGTCAATTGTTAGGGACGAAACCTCCCGTCGAATTTATTATGCTACGCTCTGTGCTCGACAGCTGAAGCTTATTTTGTTCTGCCAAATCGCTGCGATCGAGGGGACCAGTTTATTTTTTTTTGCCAGGCAAAAAGTTCCCCTTTTTCATGCAACTTTCTCAGGGACTCGCTTTTCCTGCTCGCAAGGACATTTTTCGCGATATTTCTCCATTTTCTTGGCGACGTAACTAGAGTCTTAAGTGAATTAATAATAATAATAGGGTCGAGGAAGTTTTCACTTGTAAAATGGATGAGACAGTTGTGCTTAAATGTGTTTGTCAGGGAGAATGTAAGTAAATTTCATTTACGTTTAAAATCATCATGCGATCAATTGTTTTTCTTAACTCAACTGTTTAGGATTCGAAGATACAAGTTACAGAGAACAGAATTACCAATTAATCATGACAAAAATGTGTCATTTGAGTATTTAGTTAATGTATGAGTAACCTTCGTAAATGATGAAACGTCCAGCAAAAAGGAGGCTCTCGTATGAATGGAGAGAAAATAATTTGAGAAAATATCGCACTCACTAAGTAGGTGATTCCGCTGTCAGTGCCAGCATCGTAAGGGTAAAGATTAAGCTCCTTGTGCTCTATCCAAGAGCAATTGGATAGGCACAACTCCAGCCCGGAAACGCCGACTATCCAATCAGGTGAAGGGTCTAAAAAAATATGGCGAGTTCGTGAATTAAATGAAATTATATAAATACCTATATTAAAAGTATTTAACAAATTTTAAGGAAGTTGCTGGAGTATCTTCATTTTTTATTTTCCTCCTAACATCGTATATTTATTTTATATTTCATTTCTTTTCAGCACTCGATCGTCTTACTTCGAATGGTTCATCTTCATTTTTTTATTTCACGCGCAAACTTTTAAATCTCATCAAGCAAATGTGAGTATATGAATTGAATGATCGGTATGAATTGGACAAATATGAAAGCACGACTTACCAAGCATGGAGACCAGAGACATCAGATGATGTTTCCTGTCAACGCGGAAGACTGCAAAGGTTTTGCCAGTAACGTTGGGGTAACTTATCCCTCTGGCTTTGATTATCGTCCGGATGTGCTCGCTCTAGGAGGATGTAAAACGTGACTGCATAAATATTTAACGACTACCATCAATATTAATCCGGGTCGGCCCTTTTGCAAAAGACTGAAGCTAAAAATGTGCAAGCAAAGCCAAGAGTAAAGAGTCGCTTTCTTTTAGACACTCAGAAGCTAGATTACCTTTTTCGAATTACCGTCAGTGACTTAAGCTTTTGGTAAGAATTTATGGTAACGAAATAAATAAATTTAGCGGGCATATTTACTTGCTCTTTTAATTCAGATTCCAATTTCCTCGTCGATCCAAGCTCAGCTACTTGTTGCAAACCGGTGCTCGCCATGCCGTTGTATCTCCAAAATCTGTAATCGACTGTGTGCGAGGCTCCAATCACGTCTGAGAATCGAATTAGCCATCCCTTGCTGGGGAAATCCTGTTTAAAGATGAAAGAAAATCGTGATCAGCAAAGTTTCTTAAATAAGATTCTCGAGAAGAACGTTGCTTTAAGGATAATTAATTGCCTTTGTAGAAACTTTCAAAATGGGATAGAGTATTTTAAAGTTTAACAGAGACTGTTTCTTAGCGAATTTTAAGAAGAATTACAATACCTCGGGTTTTCTAAAATTTTCAAAAATTTAAATCGCTTCTTATTTCCGTGAATCAAGCGCTCTTTCTTTTTACGAACAATTTAATTTTAAATATATAATTAAAACAAAAATACTGATATATATTTCTGTTATTTTTTATCAAGAAATTTTTTAGTTTCATTAGAATCGTAATTATTTAATAACGGCAGACCAAACCGGTGAATTCGTTATAATTTCTTTTTCTTCTCGATAAAATTTTCTCGTAACGCAACCGAACTGTACAGACCCAGGAGTTTCAAAAAAGTTCCGTCGAACTTTCTTCCGATCCACTTTCACGCCATCAGCTACCCTACTTCCGTTCACGAAATCGACATTAATAAAACAGTGGCGTACCTTCTTATTTTGAACGAAAATTTCGAAAGAGAATTGAAGCAATTCCCCCAGGATACTCGAGCATACTATATTTTTCTATATTTGGCATTTTCACGAAAGCAAATTCTTAACGGCAACTGCACGATAATCGTCACAAAATGCTGAGAGATTCACGATTAATACTAAAAATTTTCTGTCGCAATAAAGTAGCTCAAAAACGAAAAAACGCTATTACAATCAAATTCAAAAATACTCTGGTCAAGAAGCGTTGAATTCTACAAGAAGGCACCTTTTTCAAAATACCCTCTCCTCCAAAAAACAGGGTGCCTATATATTGGCACCCTAAATATAGGCACCCTGTTTTTTTTTAGGAGAGGATATCTTGAAAAAGGGGCCTTCTTGTAGAATTCAACGCTTCTTGACCAGAGTATCTTTGAATTTGATTGTAATAGCGTTTTTTCGTTTTTGAGCTACTTTATTGCGATAGTAAATTTGCAGTTTTAATTGTGAATCTCTCAGCACTTTGTGAAGATTATCGCGCATTTGCCGTTAAGAGATTTTTTTCATGAAACTGAAAAATAAAGAAAAATATAGTATGCTCGAGAGTTCGAGGGGAATTGCTTCAATTCTCCTCTTCTATAATATTATATAAAGCTCGATAGCAGTCCCATACATGTCTATCAGTCGATTTTATTTGCAGAGGTGTTACGTGCCTTGGGGTGAGTGTTCCTCGACCAAAGTCCCTCGAAAGTGACTTCGTACTTGGCCTCGTCGCAGGCGCAACACTCCTGCAGCACTGGACCCTGATCGTCCGCCTCTGCTTTCGAGTCCTGACAGATCTTCACGGACAAACTGGGGTCGTCTATGTACCACGTATCCGGCGTCTCCAATATCGTTGTTCTGTGCTCCATGGAAAAAGGAAAAAAGAGGGGAGGGGGTCCGCGTTATTAATCCGATCGATTATCCGATTTGATCAGTGACCACTGTTGTTCGAATAATCGATTCTTTCATACAATTGGACGGTAATATTCTAACGGGGAGGTTGATCGTTTTTATTATTCGATTACCCGGTGTCACCCGGGAATTATTATTATTATTTATTATTTTAGATGGTATATTTATAAATATCCTATAATCTAATCTAGGACGTATTTTATGTATATTCAAAATTTTATTAAAATTCGTTCAGCCGATTAGGCGTGAAAGAAGGGCAAACAAACAGACAACGTTTCAGTTTTATATATTAGTAAGGATAAGGATAAGGATTAGATTTCAAACTTGTTACTATTTAAAATTCTTATTTTCGTATAGAAGTGATATTGATAAAAGAGAAGAAATATAAACAGCTGGATAGGTATATATTTTGCTTGCACGTCAATAATTTATAGGTGATATTAATATCTGTATATTAATCCAAAATAATTATTATATGGTTAGATATGCTAAAATATTTGTGGCCAGCTTTTACTACACCTGCGACAATGTATATGTCACATTATGAGATCGTTTCCTACGAAATTGTATGTTAATCTTCAAACTTGTATCAACAAAATTGTGCAATAATTAATTTTCTATTAATTTTTTAAATACTTTAAACAATTCGATAAATAAAATACAAATTTTAAAATATAAAAAGGTTCGCCACAGGGGCCCATAGGACTCTGCATCCTCTAAGATTTAATAAGCTCAACATTTTTAACGTACCTAGATACTGAAATAGTGACATTATCACAAGAATGTTAATAAAATTAATAGAATTGAGAACTGGACGCCAGTGTATTTTTTCTCTCCTTGTTAGTTTTACCTTTTAATGGTGGTTTCCCATAAAATCCCTTGGCATTAACGCGTGTATTCAATGTTCCGAGCGAAGAAAATCGTTTCTGGATGCTCGGAGCGGGAGTATCCAAAGTAAAATGCTCACTTTCATGCTTGCTATTAAAATATCCCTTCACCTGATAAATATGCAACCGCTACCTTCGGAAGGGCTGGTCCAGGCCACGGAGACCTCCTCCTTCGGCACCTTGGACGTCTCCACCACAGCGTTAGGGCAGTTTTCGGCGTACCTCGACAGAGCCTCGTCCTGGAGATCGAAAACACCGCTGTCCGCGGTCTCGCTTTCGGTCTCCGAGTCGCTGGATATCAGGAACCTCGTGAACTTGCGCGGTATCACCCCTGTGGTCTCTGCTTGCACCGTTACTGAAACAGCGATTTCCGTTTTGCCACAGTTTCCATCGGTTCCGTGACGAGGGGGGTGTCAGAGATGGTTGAAACAAGCTTCCAAATTGATACTTCTACGGCGGAATGGTCTGTTAACACGTCCCGTGCCAACGTGCAAATTTAGATTTTTAAAAGGGCTATAGAAAGCAACGAGCAAACCCATTCTGCGATATTCAGTTATAGAAAAATAGTAGTTGTGCTATTTTCTTCAAAATTTCAGAATTTTTTGGTTCTACCTTAAGGGGTTAGACCACCCTGGCCAGGGGAAGAAATATCGCATCTTTGGGAATTTATTTTTAAGGGACAAAAATACCTTTGTCAATAAAAATTCTTCAGTGATAAAGACATCTTTGAATAATATATACAATTTTTTCTCAAATATCAAAACATTCCGAAAACTTTAAATGTGCTTTTCTCGAAACCACGAAGCTTTTTGCTTCAAAGTGTAGCTATTTTGTTTTTTTTTTATTTGAAAAAAGTGTTTTTGTCACTTAGAAATAAATTCCCAAAGATGCGATATTTCTTGACCGGGTCAAGGTGGTCTAACCTCTAAATTTAGAAAATGAATCGAGAAATGGGTACTTTTTTTTCTCTGAATGAAAGTTTCACGTTTTCGCAAAGCCTCTGGTCAGCCCGCAATGGCAACATTATTTTACAAGAATATCATTTTATTTTTCAGATCCATTGATGTTTACAGGAAACATCGTGTTGGCCATTTTTCCTACATTGGTCTAAAGAATCTCAAAAGTCATAAATAATTTAGTACAAAAGTTATAATAAATAAATCTTTTCGCGACAATTGTGTGTAATAAGTATTTTGTTTTATTGTTTTTAATAAAATCCCTTAAAAAATCCTAAAATCATGTATTTTCGCCGCGACTAAACATATGTAGCCCCTTAATTCCTTACACCTTCGCCTATATGCATCGTTTATTTAATTAGCGCGGTACTTCTACGTTTTCTGTATCATTAATATTTACATGCTCCCTCGCGAAAACAGCGACTAACGTGAACAACTATTTTCGCGCGCGAAATCACCCCGTTTTTGGTTACACATCCAGCCATGGAGTCACACGGTACATTGACTCCGCAAACGTGGCGTGCAAATGAAAATTCTGTAAATCTGGGTCAACATTTGTAGCCAAAATGGAAGCACAGCTTCCGTATTATTCGAGTAAATATTCCGTGTATCTTGTAAAATAAACTTTACACCCCATTCTTGTGTATGCGCGCACCATAAACAATTTAAAGGTTTCGTTGGCTTCAAACCGCACAGAAGCAAAACGAAAAACCGATGATTAAAGCGCGAAAATTTCCGAGCCCTGTAGAATATCCATCTATCGAACAATACTCGTGTATCCAAAATAGAAATATGGAAGCTCGCCGGTCTCTGGCCCGCTATTTATAACTTGGATTAAACACGATACACGGTGTACCCAAGCGAAATATCGAAAGCGGGTACGATTTTTTTTCTGGCAGCGTTTAAGGGTCGTCCATTATTTTGAAAAATAATGCACCACGAGTTTTACATCCTCATCATTTATCCAGGCTACGATTCTCCAGGTCTCGTTAAACGAGGGGAAACATCGACATTGGAAAGAATTTGAGTGAACACGAAAAGCCTGAGAGAAGTCGAGAATAACTAGGTGGACGTAGGATTCTGAGTAGAAGTCTTGGTTTTAATGGAATCCTACCATTAAAGCATCTATTTACACCTTAACGGTTCACTGAATTTTAGGGAAACCTAAATAAATACCACCTTCTTTATGAAAGAAAAATTAAAACACCACAGAAGGAAAAATATAAAAATTCTAATAAACCAATACAATACATAAATTGAATTTCAAGAACTGGATGTCATAAAAGTTGGATGTTCTTCAGAGGGTGTCACTAATCATACGGTTATGATTCTATCAAACGTAATATTATTACGTATTAAAACGTAATTATTACTGTTCACAAGAAACGCAATATTTCAGAGGCGGGTCTTGAGATGTTAAAAAAGTAATGATAGTTCGATTCACAGTTTGGAATTATTTTGAGTTTGTTACATCTTATCAGTTTACTGATGATGGAGTTTGAAGAGAAAGTAAGCTTAATTTTGCAATAGGCTTCACAGTACCTAGTCAATTTTCAGTATAATAAAAATTGTTACAAATTTCAATCGTGGAATTATTGACAGAGGGATATGTCGATCGTTATGTCGATAATAAAAATGAGCCCCTATAGACAGGGACGAAACCAGATTGTAGGCGCCCCGGCGGAAGGATTCTGTTTGCCCCCCCCCCCCCCCCCCCTCCAACATTTTACCACCTGGTATTGCCCACCTTAGGAGGTTGAGTCCACACTTTACATATAAAAGGCATAATAAACGTGTTTGTTGACTGGTCTCAAACATATGGCAAGTACCCTAATTTGTTTGTTGTTTGATAACAGATAAATAAATTTGAATTAGTTTTCCATAAAATGTGTATCTCCTTCATTCCTAATGGAACAACGTAATATATAAATTTAAATATAGCCATTGATGTAGCTTTTCCAAAACTATTTATTTTCTTTAAAGATTTCTCATTTTGCGCCCCCCGCAAATCGGCGCCCGGGGCAGAAACAGACGCTGCCCTCCCCCTCCCCCCCAGTTACATCCCTGCCTATAGCCAGGAAAATTGCATTCGCTGCAACGCGTCGCGTAATTGAAACGATTCCTCTGGTTTCGAAAACTGTGTCTGCTTTGAAACAAGCAAATTAAATTCAAAAAGCCTGGCATGTTATTTAACCCCTCATGATCACACGGGATGTATCGCAACCCAGGGTATGCCTTTGTGAATATTTCTGCAAATTTTTAGACCTAAATAATAAAATTTAAACATTTTGTGAATATAAAAAAAATCGTCTTTGTCCACAAATATTTTCTCAAATACAAATTTCAACATATCAAAATTTCTAGAAAAATGAGTATTAGAGTATTACGAATTTACAATTAGGTATCACTCAAAAGTTAAAAGATTAAAAAATACAAAAATGCAAATACTAAAATAAGCAATTTGTCAAGACGAGCATTTTTAGTGAAATTTAAAATTTGACCACCCCGACTTAAGCATTACCAATTCAAATTAAATAAATCTTCATTCTACATAAATATTGCATTTATCAATTTGGAATTTAGGAAGTTTTCGAATGGTAACTTAAAAAGAGCAATGACTGGGTGTAATCTGAATTTTCGAAATTCTCGTCTCGTTCGGAACACAGACGATCTTCTAAACATCCTGTGGACGTAAGAAGCGTTACTCCCCTTCCGGTCGATTTTACTTCGACTGCCGCGAGCATTTATGGCTTCCAGTATTACGGGTCTTCGCGGAACTGCGTCTGCGCCGAATATTCAGCCGTCGTTTAAATGTAGATGGCGAACATTTTTCACGGGAGGATCGAATTCGCCACGATCGAATGGTATTTCATCATTGCGCGTCTAACTGTCGCACAATACGAAGTTAATTGTAATACAAGGAGCAAAGAATCACAGCTACAAATGAAGGAACCATTTTCGCTACAATCAGCCGTATTGTTTCGAGTTTTGGCCAAGCCTGATGAAGATTCCAATCGCCACATCGTTTCTGATTCCCTAATTACTTGTTTATTACGAAAATATAGCTTTTCATTTAAAAAAAATTGGTTTGAACTTCTTGCGTCTTCATTTTGAACATCACTGCAGGAAACTGTTAAATACTTTCCAGAATTTTTGTGCCGATTTCGAAGCAACATCGTAACAAATATTCACACGAAAGTGAATCATATGTGACGTAGAGAAATCTGTGGGTGACAAATGTTTTGGCGAGGCACCGTTGAAATTCATAGACTTGCGTCAGCACACAGTGACTGGTGACCTCCCACGATCATTCCCATAACCCTGAATTAGAAGAATTAACTATGAAAAAAAAGAGGGGAGTCGGGGGGAAACAGTTAACTAAAGCCTTCGTCGGGGTATCGCGTTTCCCACGCCAGCGCCAGCAGAAATGAAATTAAGAAACGCGGGCTCGTCGATTTTCGCCACTGCACGAAAAATCTTGACAGCATTTAAGGGCAACTTTTGCTGCATTTACAGGTTATTGAAATTTTGCTACTTTTTTAGAAATAAAATCAATTTCTCACCTGCAAAAATCAGCAAAAGTTGTTCTTAAATTCTATTAATGTATTTATCAAAGTACCAGAAAAAAATAAATATTGCGGCACTTCCTAACGCTTCGCACTATTTTTATTCCATATATGTACATTTCTTGTATGTATTTCTTGATTTTTGCTGACACACTTACCTGTTTATTTGTAAATTTTCCTAATTGATTATGATCTGTAAATATTAACTTTCATCGACTACACCTGTATTTTTATTTACCCACAAAAGCAAGCAAAAAATAATCACAAATAAGTAGAAAAATAATAAATTAATAAATTCTATTAAAGTACCTACTTACAGGAAAAAATACTGACAAATATAATTTTGCTCAGCTCGAATTGCATTTTAAACCACGGAGCGCTCATCGCCTCCACACTACATGTATAAATCTGTAAAATTTCTGCCTTACGTCACAAACATCCTGCGTTAATACCATTTGCCACGAAGGAAACAGGAGAAGAAAGAGCGTATAACTGGGAATCGATCCAGGGAAGCTTGCACTCGGTGCAGCGTCTCGTGAATTTAGTTGTCACGCTGCTTGATCGCCTCTCCGTTTACGTCTTTAGAAACCCTTGGAACGTAAATCGCCAAGATTTGTGTCTGCGCGGCGAGGCTTAATCGAATTCCGGATAATACTAGCCCTTCTTTTTTCCGTCCCCGCTTGGTCTTCCCTTCTCCTCCGCTACTCGACATCCATTTCTCACCTTGACACGCGTTAGTTCGCCAAATTCGTGCATGGCGAAAAGCTTTTCGTCGCCCGGAGGAGGAGAAACGACGTTACGCAGGCGCAGTTGCGTGTGATCCTCCTCGATGAACGATAAAACGTAATGGGACGAAGGTTTCTAGCGGATTGACTGTATCTAAAGTTTAATTGACCGGGGGAAGCTTTTCCAATAGAGGTTTCTCGACAGTGCGTAATTAGATTTGGCCGTGGCAATTATATTACCAGCGAGCTTTCGCCACTATTTGTGTCTTCGCGCTGCCAGTGGTGAAAACCGGCGAGGGGGATGTTGAAATATAGTAAAAAGGCACTTGGTTACACGCTCTCTTTCGGATATTAAATTTCCAACATCAATGGGCATCTTTCGAATGACCCAGCAATTTATTCTCAGCTATGAGGGGCACTTGAGTAACTGTGTTTAAGAGAAATTAATTTCTTAGTGAAACCGTGGCTCATGGAAATAGTTTTCACGCGGAAATGTTATCAAAGGGGATAAACATTTGTTAGTTATTACTATAGCATTGTAGAAATTGTATTGAAAATGTTATTTCAGAAATACTGGCTTTGCATTAAAAGCCTGAGAGCATAGAAGTATTTGTTGGAAATATTATACACTCCTCACATTAATTAAAGGATCACCTCTGGGAGCCCGAAAAATAGGGGCAAGTTCAAATGGCCATAACTCCGGTAAAAATAGTCGTATCAATATTTTGAAAATATGGTTTGAAAGCGTGGAATCTCTACTTTCAGCTGTTTTTTGTAAATTTCAGATGCATTGCTTTTTAACAAAGTTATAGCAATATAAAGAGCACTTGGTCAGTTTGAAATTTTTTTCTTCAACTTTGCGATGTTCCACGGCGTGCACGAAATTTTCTACATAAATTTCACCTACACCACTCGAAAGCGGCTACTTTCCTGTGTAAAAAACGAGTAATTAATTTCTTGTACGATTTTTTTTGGCCGAGTTATTCAACTTTGAAGCAAAAACCGTTTTTTTTACTTTAATTGCTTCTAGCAAACGAAGCGATCATCGTAGAACGTTCCTGAAAAAACCATTCGAAAGATCAGACTTTCCTCTTTAAGACGCATCTTCGATTTTTTTGATTCGATTAAAATTTGGGTCTCTGATGTCCTTTCCAAAATATGCTTAAAAATTGCACAAATTCCATTTTCTCTTCCACTCGCTGTATCTTCGCGAGGGATGATCGGAACATCAATATCTTAAGCCCATTTTAAAGCGGAGAGTCTGCCGATTCTTTTGAGTGCCCCCCGAACCGGCTGTGATAATTTTTTACCTGTGGCCTTTATGTTTGAAGTTACCATTTCGGAAAAATAAGGCTACAATGGTATTGTGCCGAACTGTCGTTCTCGCGACGGCGATCGGCTTTTGTTTCTATCCCCACCCGTCTACATACGTAGGCGAAAGCGAGCCGATCTACGGCGTCCTGTAAGCACATGTGCAGCTCCCTGATTCAACTTCTGTTACTGTCAGATACCACCGAATACGCTCTTAATATGCCACGGCGCTCGCTTACCGAAATTGAAGTAATGCGTGTCATTACACTTTTAGAGAATGGTTCTAGTCAACGGCAGGTTGCTCGTGAGATGGGTGTAAGCCAATCCGTTATTAGTCGAGCACATTCTCGATTTCAGCAGACTGGCCTGTTCGGTAGGCAACGCGGCCAGGGCCGCAAACGTGAGACAACCGCAAGGGATGATAGAAGTATTGTTAGACACGTTCTTCGACACCGTGACATATCTGCAATAGATGTGGCTCGCAATACAATCAATCGTAGGTTGCAGCGTGCTGTTTGTACGCAGACCGTCAGAAATCGGCTTAAAGAAAGGGGTATTCATTCCCGTCGACCAGTACGCGTTCCTATGCTAAACAGGACTCATAGGAGGTTGCGCTTAGACTATGCTCGCCGTTATATGCGATGGAGACAGATGCAATGGTCAAACGTTTTATTTACGGATGAATCCAGATTTTGTTTACATGGCAATGATAGGCGTGTACATGTCTGGCGCCGTCGTGGGGAGCGGTTTCACCAGAACTGTAGCAACCCCATTGTTGCTTACAATGGCGGTTCGATAATGGTTTGGGCCGGCGTATCCAGGTTTACCCGAACACCGTTGGTCGTGGTACCACCTCCTGGATTAACTTCTGAACGGTATGTGGCTGAGATTCTCGAACCGCACGTCTTACCAATGCGCGCAAGAATTGGTAACCGATTCATTATGATGCAAGACAATGCTCGTTGTCATACAGCACTATTTACACGACGGTTTCTTCGAGAAAATCGCATTGCCGTGTTACCTCATCCTCCTGTAAGCCCTGACTTGAATCCGATCGAGCATGTCTGGGACATGCTTGGTCGTCGACTACGTCGATACAATCCTCGCCCCACTACTCTGCGACAGGTAGAGGTAGCATTACAAGAAATTTGGCGCAGATTACCTCAACGTCTAATACGTCGCTGTATTAACATGCGACAGCGATTGCAGGCTGTTATTCAAAATCGTGGTGGTAATACACCATATTAAGATTTTAAATTACCTGCAATCCATCAATTCGCCCCCACCCCAACACACACACACACACACACACACACGCGCGCGCGCGCGCACAAAAGAGGCATAGATCCGACCGAGCAACCTCCACGCGGTATGCCTTGGGTGATGCCAATGCCGGCGGTACTGCATTCACGGCCATCACGCGGCCGCTGAAGCCACAGTCTTTTCCGAAACGGTAACTTCAAACATGAAGGCCACCGGTAAGCGTATTCGGTGGTATCTGACAGTAACAGAAGTTGAATCAGGGAGCTGCACATTAGAGCTGTTAGAGCCGAGCCGGGACCCGAACGGATTTGAGTAACCCGAATATTTCGGTTAGCTCGATTCTTTCGGGTAGCTCGATTTTTTCGGGTAGCTCGATTTTTTCGGGTAGCTCGATTTTTTCGGGTAGCTCGATTTTTTCGGACAGTTCGATTTCTTTCGGTTAGCTCGATTCTTTCGAGTAGCTGAAAAACGAAGCGATCTGAACATTCACACGACGGCAACAACGAGGGTACCGTTTAGAAGATGGAATTCAGAGTTCACTTTTTGACACTTTGACGCTGCGTATCTCCTAAACGGCTGGTTCTACGTCGTTTTTGACGAAATTTCGAAAGAAAACTCAAACAAAGAAAGATATAACCTCCTCCTTTTACAACGTCACATGTACTTTAAGCAAGCAGACTGCTCGGTACCGTCGGGTTGCCCGGAATACGTTCGAACTGTTGAAAAAAATTGAGCTACCTGAAAGAATCGAGCTACCCGAAAAAATCGAGCTACCCGAAAGAATCGAGCTATCCGAAAGAATCGAGCTACCCGAAAGAATCGAGCTACTCGAAACATTCGGGTTACTCGGATCCGTTCGGGTCCCGGCTCGGCTCGAAAAATCAAGTCCCGTTCGGTTCGCATTTCAAGCTACTCGAATATTTCGAGTACTCGAACAGCTCTACTGCACATGTGCTTACAGGACGCCATAGATCGGCTCGCTTTCGCCTACGTATGTAGACGGGTGGGGATAGAAACAAAAGCCGATCGCCGTCGCGAGAACGACAGTTCGGCACAATACCATTGTAGCCTTATTTTTCCGAAATGGTAACTTCAAACATAAAGGCCACAGGTAAAAAATTATCACAGCCGGTTCGGGGAGCACTCAAAAGAATCGGCAGATTCTCCGCTTTAAAATGGGCTTAAGATATTGATGTTCCGATCATCCCTCGCGAAGATACAGCGAGTGGAAGAGAAAATGGAATTTGTGCAATTTTTAAGCATATTTTGGAAAGGATATCAGAGACCCAAATTTTAATCGAATCGAAAAAATCGAAGATGCGTCTTAAAGAGGAAAGTCTGATCTTTCGATTGGTTTTTTCAGGAACGTTCTACGATGATCGCTTCGTTTGCTAGAAGCAATTAAAGTAAAAAAAACGGTTTTTGCTTCAAAGTTGAATAACTCGGCCAAAAAAAATCGTACAAGAAATTAATTACTCGTTTTTTACACAGGAAAGTAGCCGCTTTCGAGTGGTGTAGGTGAAATTTGTGTAGAAAATTTCGTGCACGCCGTGGAACATCGCAAAGTTGAAGAAAAAAATTTCAAACTGACCAAGTGCTCTGTATATTGCTATAACTTTGTTAAAAAGCAATGCATCTGAAATTTACAAAAAACAGCTGAAAGTAGAGATTCCACGCTTTCAAACCATATTTTCAAAATATCGATACGACTATTTTTACCGGAGTTATGGCCATTTGAACTTGCCCCTATTTTTCGGGCTCCCAGAGGTGATCCTTTAATTAATGTGAGGAGTGTAGGTACAGTTGTCAATGTTATTTATGTGCTTTTATATCTACTGTATTCTCTATCTTTTACTTCTGTCACTCCAGCATTTTGTTGCAATATTTTCCCATGACGTTTGGACTTTCGTGTGGCTGTAGAACCAATATTTCTCGAGTCGTTCGTTGACGTTAAATCGAAACAAATACTGGTGCTCCGTCGAAAAATACGAGAAAATAAACGGGAGAAATTCCAAGTCTCTTGTGAACTTAACATTTGAATAAGAATTTAGTCGAATACACTATTTTCAAACCTGAGAATATTGAAATTGATGATATTCAATTTCGAATTCAGTAAATACATATTCCAGTCAATTGTTCTTTGAATAAATTTTTACTCGAATGAAATCTGTTTAAGGTACACGAATAAAGTGGATGTACCATTATTTTTGTATCGGCTGTTTGACTGCGAGCTGTAATTACGTGATACTATATTAAACGTTTACATAGTTGTGGAAATGTAAGACGAAAAGTGGAGGATTTTAATTGGAACGAGGAAGAAGCTGAATTCGCTTCGCGCCGCACATTCTTTCCATTCATTACTGTCTTTCTGCCAGGCCTGAGTTTGAGGGATGATCATAAGCCACATTCTCCACTGTCTGTTTCCCATTGTCTTTACCCACTGTGACGTTACTCTACTTCGACGCGACAAAAGGAGATTAAAACTTTCTTTCTTAAAATCTGCACGGCTTGAGGCGGCTTAAAAAATCGTTCGAGTGATTTGGAGTTTAGTTAAAAATTCTGAATGGCACTTTCTTATCTTTTATATTTATTTTTTAAGCCAAAAAGAAGAGAGTACGCTTTAAAAAATTTAGAATACCTACTATTACCGGATAATTAAATTTTTTTAAGAAGATTAAATACCCTTTATTCATTTAAAAAAATGAAACACGCAGTGCAATACTTTTTTAATTAACACATCCTATGAACATTATTCCAAAACCCCGATTTTGCGTTGATTAAATATAAAAGATTCATTTGCTGGAAGGAACAAAAACAGGCTTGTGGAGAGTAACAAAGAATACAAAAAAAATTTCCCGTCAGAAAATTCTTTTTTTCTCCTATTCTTTGTTGCTCTCCACAAGCCTGTTTTTGTTCCTTACGATTATTTTAAACAATTAGGTATATATTATTCCTTAATAGCATAAAAAAGTGTTGTTTTTGTGTCAGGTATAAAAATGGCTTCCACTCGTATCCCCAAATCTATAAGGACGTCAGCTGGAGAATTAATTGGAAAACAGATAGAAACTCTTTCACATGCGCCTAAAAACAATTAACCCTAGCGACCTCTCAATTTTATCCGATTAGCTCAAAGTGTGCACAGGTGTTAGTTAGCATGTTTGGAACAAAGACAACCTTGTGGACTTAAATTATATACTTCAAAAATGGCCCAATAGTGGCCCTGCAATAATTTCGTATGGAAACGCGGTTTGGTAGAAAGCTTTATTCGAAGGGGAACGTCCATTGCTTGTCGTGGATATCGCAGAGTTCCTCAGCTCTGCACTCGTTGCATTCGTTGAACTGCATCCACGCAGAGTTCGACACCTGGCTCGTTGCCAGCCTGTTTACGTAACGCATTAATTCACCGACTGGTTGGGCTTGCGCGCGTTCGTGGCCGTGGATCATCTCCGTCGACTTAGTCGACTTAGTTTTCGACGATTACATGCAGTAGCCCTCCCTCGATAAGAGCGAAGTGGATCGAACGTGGAGGAGAGTCGCGAGAATGAATTCAACCCGAGTCGGTTGTGATTGACAGCGGAGGCAATGCACATCGACGAAATGGACTGCAGGACTGAATTCTATGGATCGTGTTACGTGGCTGCAATGATCCACGCTGTTATACATGCGCCGAGCAGCGGCGAAGTCTACCGATGTGCAAAAATTGGATGGCTCGAGTTTGTAGTTAATTAAACTAGCGTCGATTAAAATCGCGACTGCGAATGAAAGGGATATAATTTTGTGGGGTGTCAGGAATTTCTCGCTTTCCCTTTTATTTGATTTTGAATAACGTGTTAATAATCCGTTTGATCTTGGGTGTTTTACTTTATTTCTTAAGTGAACTGAAATTTTGAGAGTTGAAACTAGTTTCCCTCCTCGGCTGGTTTCAATCGTTAAGTAATTGATGAGGAGAGTCCGTTCGCTTAATTTCCTTCGTCGGAGGCATCAAATAAACAAGCAATTTGCAAGCTGCCACTTCCGAATTCAGAATCTATCTAACTATTCGAAGAAGACGCGAAGAGAATTAAAACTTTCACCGGCTTCAGTCGATTTCGCCTCAACTTTTCCAGGCGACGTTCATTATGTGGGTGTCGACCTGCGTTCTGTCAAATCAAGCATCGATTATATTTTCTCTAAGGTCCTCTCCTAAATGTAACTATTTTATGTTTTGTAAAGTAAGGCGTTGGACGCAAAAGATAAGAATTCAAAGTTTCCAGTTTCAAAACCCAAACACAGATTAGAGCAACAAGCATTACACTAGAAATATTTTCCAAATACCATTCACGATTAAAATATATGATTCATGAGTCCTGAAATAGGGCTGTTACAAATATTAGAATAGCTATTCTCAGTAGAATTCGAATTTGAGATCCGAATAATTCCAATTTGAGATCTAAATTTCGAATAATTAGGAGTATTCAAATATTTGAAGTGAATGAATTTCGGATTGTTCCGAATAGGAATCTGAACATTGAATATTTTTTCACACTCTATCGTAAAATTCTTATCATATGGGTCTCTACAATTATTTATTTTTCAAACGTTTAGATTCGTATTCGGTACAATCCAAAATTCGAACACTGAATTATTCGAGTACTCAGAATTAGTCGAATATTCATATACTCAGAATTATTCGTATTCTAAATTATTCGAATATTTATAGCTCTAGTCTGAAATGGCTCCATAAATTTCAACTTCAATGATCCTAGAATTATGAACCATCAAGCTTGATTTATGGCCACAAATTATGGTCCTCAAAAATACCTACATATTTCTATTTTCCTTCACACACTTATTCTTCTCCAGAGATGCTAAAAGTTCACCTAATTCAATCTTGGCGAAATTGAAGTTCCAAAGAGGTTTCAAGTGAAATTCAGCTGCAGTCGTCGGACGGTTAAGAGTCGAATGCAGAGAATTTTGCTGATAATTAACGAAGCCACTCACCGGTGTATCTGGCGTTTGGCATGTACGAGAAGACCGCTTCCGTCCGGTTGAACAGCGTGATGAAAATATGGTACTTTCCATCGGCATTCGAGCGCGGCATGGTCGTGCCGTCTATGAGCCTGCTGCATTTTGATGCACTTGCGCTCGTTATCGCCGCCAACAGCAACAAAAAACTGCCGACGGCCCTTGAGCTTTTTAGTCCCTGCAAAAAAAAGCAAGTGCAAGGTTGTCATTAAACCGTGAAATTTGTAACGCGTGACACAACCGTTCCACGTTCTAGCAGTTCAAACACTTTAACTTCATATCAAATAAGATAAAAAAGTGGCACCTGTGAAATCTCAAGCGAAAATCTTAAACGGTAAATGCTAAAAATTTTACGATATTAACAGACCATTTTTTTGTTCATTCATTGAATTCAAATTTTCCTTTACTCCCGAAGTTGTATCACTTTTGAATAAAAGCTGAAAAGTGGGAGTTATTTGTTTAATTTTTTTTGTGGCGAGAACATGATGATTTATGGGAATTGTTTAGTGAAAATTATTCTAAGGAGTGTGTTTATTGTTTTTAATAACTGCGAATTATTTCTGTGCAAGAGTATGTACGTTCGAATGAAAAATTCCGCGTTGCAGTTCTCCGTGTCGATTAATTCTTAAATTCAGAGCCCCTTGTTTTGCTGGGGATTGCTTGGAACCAGTCCAGTAAATAAGAATGATACACCGCAACTGGGATTAGGATCGGAAACCGATTGACCCAATTTACCCATGAGCACCCGCGACAGATGGTGGCAGATGGTGAGTTTTCATTTCACGCGAATGGGAAGGGACTCCGCTACTTTTCACCGACAGCCACGGGCGAGGAAAGAAGGCACCAAGTTCTTCCAAACATATTGCTCAGTGGAGCCGACTTTCCACGCGTCAATGAAACTTTGGCAAAACAATTGACAAGGTGCCTTTTTTAGAAGAAACGAATGAAGACTAATTATACAATGAACACGAGAACATAATAATTTTATAAATTCTTGGTATTTCAAAAATTAAACGTACCTATCAAAAAAATTATGTTAAAAGATTTTATTAAAATGCACTAAAAACTAAAAAATTATTCTTTTCTTGTACTACAATTTCGATGGTGTCAATATCACTTTATATAATTCAGTTTAACTAAAATCGTGGAGCACTAAAGTATTAAAGTGATTCATATCTTGTTATGAAATATCGTGCCCCACGATTTTATTTAAAGTAAATTATTTAAAGTGATATTAACACCAACAAAATTGTAGTACAAGAAAATAATTATTTTTTAGTTATTAGTGGATTTTAATTTACTTTTTGGTGTACTTTTAATAAAATCGTTTAACATAAAAATTAATACTTATAGAATTAATATCAATGTCTAAAAATTGAATTTTAATTTTCTGTTTCATAATTGAATTATTGAATATTCACTCGCAATTATAGGACATAATTATAATTAGTTTCGCAGATATTTAGAGATTACTCAATCCTCCACAAATTTCCATATTCGAATATCCTTGACAATAAATGATCAAACATTGCCAATTTCTTTCCCATTCAAAACTTTTTTTAAACTTCTTGCAGACCCAAACCACTTCTCCCACAGTAGAACTGGAGGTCCCAACTAACCCCAATTAAAATTCCACAAAAAACTCAATCACAGATACCCCAAGTTACAGTATAATGAATTGAATAATTCTCAAACTAACAACGAATGTAAATCAACAATTTTAATCGAAGAATGGTCCCGCAAAGAATTAATCAGTTAGCAACTAAACCAGTTAAATGAATACGTCACGAGCGCTGAAAATTAGAAAGAGAGTGCCAGAAAGTTGTAGTTGCAAACGTTCAAGTGCACCCTAAGCTCGATTGCGATTGGGTGCCCCGTTCAATCGGCCGATAACACGATTTTCTGTTACACAACGTACGCGGGCCTTATCGTATCACTGACGTTCGCCTTGATGAAGATCTTGGCCGTGGCGATCGCAATGAATCCGTTTACGTGGCCGAGAAAGAATCAATGTCGTAACAGCGGCGTATAAAGAGCGGTGAGTCATGGACTGGGACGCGAAACGTTGAGGAAAATGTGTCACGAAACTGACATTCTGATCTTGCACGTCACTTCGCTCCGAAATCTCTCGCGGGAGATTATCAGAGGGGGGAGAAATTTCATACTAAATCAAAAATATATATTTCAGACAGTGAAATTTAAAATTTCGTTTTAGACCGACGATATTGGAATGGCTTTTGTGAATTAAAAAATACAAGATTACAAAAAAGGTAAAAACATCTCAAATGCTGAGCAACTCTTATTTATAATTTATAATAATGGATCCAAAGAAGATAGTAATCCACTTCATAAACAAATTTAAAAAATAACAAGTTCTCAATAAAACGTTGCAGAAACTGTTAATTAGCCTGAAATTACAATCGAGACATTTACAATCAAATTACCTACTGATTCTCAATTACGTAATCAAAGTGCATTGTGCAAGTAACAAAAGCGGTAGACAACGTGGCGGTCTGAAACATGAAAAGCCACTTTCTCGGTGCCTCCTTCTATTAAATTAGCCAACGAATATTCCGCGGCGAAGCACGTGAATGCCGCGGCCGCAGCTCGCTGCCAACACGTGCGACCAAACGTGTGCTCGTACTACTTGGCCCGAGCGCCTATACGTGCACGCGGACCACTGGCTGAGTCATCTTGGCAAGGTGCATATTCGTGTAACACTGTAACGAAACGATTGCACACGCTTCTTCGCCGCTTTCTCTTTCCTCCTTGCTACTATGTGGCGCTTCGTTCGAGAAGAATCGCTGAAGGGGATCGAGGAATCGTTCGACGATCGCTCAAGGCCACTAACGCAACAACCTTCGACGACTTTACGAGATAGGGAAATTTAAGGGTCCCGATAGGACTTCGAAAACTGATCGAGGGGTTGGTGGTAATAGCCACTCAGTTACGGGGGAGTTTGAAGTTCGATTAAAGGACAATGTTAAGAACTTAAAGGGATTTATGGGCAACGAGGGTTTCGGGATTAATACACACTGGTAGATAACTCTCGTCTAGAGCAGCGTTTCCCAATCGGTGTTTCGCGAGAAGTTATGATAAAATTTGAATATTAAATGAGCGTGTAAATTATTCAACGAGAAACATACACCTGAATGCAAAATTTGAAACTGTTTAAAGGCCAATTTAAAAGGTTTTAAACGACAAATTTTAGTGAGTTTGGAAGGGTTCCGTGACAAAAAGTGGGAAACGCTGGTCTTGAGTAATGGGATCACGATATTTTTTAACGTGGCAGTCAGTTCACCGTGAAATATGGCTTCGAAGTTCGCGATTTCGAGCACTCGAGTGAAAGAAACTGGTAGGAAAGTCACATCTGGTTGGGGGACCTTGGCTAGGCACTTGAGGAAACTTCGAGCGGTGCAAGTATACAGGGTGATTCATAAGTCCATGTCAATACTTCAGGGGGTAAATTTACAGATTAATATAAGAAAGACGACATGTGAACATATGTCCCATATATACCTTAGTTTTTGAGTAATGGTGTTTTAAGGGGTTGCATACCTTTCACAGGTCGGAAAATAGGATTATCTTCATGAATTTTTTTTCATATACAAATCGTTATATTTAAAGACAAAGACGTACGACTTTTGTGTATAAATTAAGCAGCACACTCCTCAAAAAGAAATTTGTTTCCCCAAGGCTCCTCCATATTTTCGATTTGAATAAAACTTTGCACGAATATTCTTAACACTATAATCTAGACTATAAGGTGTGTAACCCCTTAACCCTTCGTTGACACTCTGGGTGTGGGCCACCCATAAACTGATTTTGACTCTCTCTACCTTCCATATGCAAAATAAATACCTTTTTTCCAAGTGCGACTTAGAAACTATTTTCTCTCTCGAAATATTATATCGGAACCACAACTCTGTAGATTTTTAGCTTCTAATATTGAAATTTATGAAAGTTACAATTTTCTGAAGATTTCCTACATGTTTTCTCGACATATGGTATTCTAGTATTTTTTTGCCAAAACTGTGATAAAATGTGAATCGAAAATCTATTGGAATGCATTCTAGAGACCTTGAAATTGACCCATGATTTTTTTTCATAACGATTGCATTCTTTAGATGAGAATGGCAGTTGTTCAAACATTGTTCTGGGTGTGAGCCACCCAGGTATGTCAAAGTTAACCGAAAAAGGTGTGTCAACGAAGGGTTAATTTGCTAAGATTATCCATCCAATGTCTCCCTAAACGTGAATTTGTTACAATTTTCAAAAATACTTCGAGATCATGAATTTCAAAGCCATCTTTTAAAGCGTACCCCTCTGATTCAGAAATAAATTAAAAATATTATCATTCGATTCGTTTAGACGAGAGAATGCCAGCAATATATAGAAATCGGTCCACAAACTTAATATTACTGTTTAATGCAGACACATTTTGCACCACCGAATAGTCGCCCGACCGAATAATAAGTTCGCTAGCCATAAATCCATGCTTAAATGCATGGCACTCGAAGACGGTGCGTGCAGGGCGCAAGGGCATTGGACACAACTTGGCGTTCTGCCATTCCTGCTGTATCCTCGACCGCAGAGCAACGACAGGAATTCAAACAATACCTCGCTGAGCCACGGCCATGATTTTCCTGCGCGCCGTGCCATTATTGCCGAGTTTACGCAATCATGTTCCCGAATTCCACTGACATTCCAATTGTTTCCATACCAGCCAGCCCTGCGCGCCCCATCCCCCTAACTCGTCTTGTCAATTTGATTTCGCTCACGACGAGCACACAAGCGTCAATTACAGACAGTTAGACTTTTATTGCACCCTTATCGATCCACCGTTCTCCCTACGCGTTCACATCTCCGACATCTACCTCGTAATCATCGTCCGGGTGAAAGGATCTGCTGGAGGGGAGGCTGAGGACGGAGAATGATGTGGAAGAGTTACTACAAGCATGTTGATAAATGAACTCAGTGAATAAATACGGATAAACAATAGTAAAAGTACCAAAGTCTAGCGTAATCTCAGCTTAGGCATAGGTTTGTAATATTTTCTTTTTTAAATCTCCTCCTCAATCACAGATAGTCCCACTAATTCCTTTTCATTTTTGGGGTGCAACGAAGCAAAGAACCCAGTATAATTTGAAAATTCTGAGGAACCAGGGAACGCTGTTTTTTTTTTAAAAGTGAAAGAATAAATTTGCATAAGTAATATTTTCGGTACAAAGTGGAATATTTTGAAGAAGTATTCTGTACAGAAGGAAAGATGACGGTGACATTTTCTATGGGAGCTACTGTAATATCCGCTCGTAAGAAACAGTAGCAAGGGAGAAAAAAACAAAGCCATTTGGTGAAATTCTTTTCACCTTTTTTGGGGCAGGAGTTGGGGTAGGACACAAATTGTCCCTATTACATGGTAGTGGGCGATGAAAAGGAGGGGGTGGAAGATGAATGAACTGGAATAAAGAGGGAGAATAGGAGGAAAAGAGGCTTTCAGGATTGCGTGGAGGTTACAATCGTGGAACTGCGAGCGACAGATTGTGAAGGATGCCAATACGTCACTCGAATGTCAATATTTTAGGGAGAGGGGGTCTTAAGCCCCGAAATAGCAGTTACCCCAGAAAACATCGCTATTAAAATGTTCAATGGAAATGTACTAATTGTGAGCCAGCGAGAACAACAGGCTTTTATTTTAGTTGAAAACCTTTTGTTGCATTCCATTCAGAGGAAATTGGAAAAATGGCCAAAAATTATGTTACTTTCTTTCAGCTGGTACGTGTGTGACATTAAAAAAATAATGGAAATTGTGACGAGTTCATTCTTTGTTTAGCTTCCTGGCTTTAAAATCATCAGAAGTCATTTAAAAAAAATTTCTATGAACAAGATAACTTTTAGAAACTTTGCATGATAATGTCCACTTGGGATAAGGCTGGCCTGCCCATTAATCGATTCTGAGTAACAGTGGACAAGTTCCATTGACACTACGCAAGGAAATTAACAAATTGATGACAACATTAGTTACTTATCGTTCCGTGACTTTGCCTGTTTATCTGAATAATTCTCGAGCTAAAAGTGGTCTCCTTTGACAACTGTGCCGCTCAACGAGGAAAACTTGCTCCATACTTTCCCTAGTTATAATAAAATAGCTGGTAGAATTACATTTTCTGGTAAACTAACGTTGAACGTTTCACAAACACGAGATGCAAACTCGAGCAGGGAGATACCCGCCACAACTTTCTCAAGGATGATTCAGTAAGAACCATCAGATAAAATGGTTTTCAACTAAAGTGATTGATGAACGGTACTAAACGGTGGGAAAGGAAAAAGTATATACTACGATGCGTTTCACCCTTCGAGACACATTTTCGTGGAAATTCAACGAGAAATTCTGAATGCTTGAACGTGTTGTTACTTCATCAAACTCTTTGTATATTGAAAATTTACCATTCTTTTACCTCATCCATTGCATTTCTTTTATATTTTCACTGTAAAATATTTTCCAATGAATTTTTCACCCATAACACTCCATTTGCAATATTA
This sequence comes from Andrena dorsata, assembly GCA_929108735.1. Classification (NCBI taxonomy): domain Eukaryota; kingdom Metazoa; phylum Arthropoda; class Insecta; order Hymenoptera; family Andrenidae; genus Andrena; species Andrena dorsata. The sequence goes on along the minus strand of OV815488.1, from coordinate 73,334,565 downwards.
AATTTAAAGCTGCCTTTGAAGCAGCAACCCGAACACAATAGAATAATCATAATCTCCCGCACGTTCAACTGAAAACCATCCCGCTAATCACTTTGTAGACCCTGTGGGGCTTCCTAATCAAATTAATTATTTGAATCAATCTATGTAAATTTTCGTCAGTGGCAAACAAATTTCTACGTTCGGACCCTTATTGAGGAGGTACCATTTTATTGTGCAGCTAATTTCCTCACCGGATAAAATCTACGAACGCAATAATGTGTTTGAACGGTTTCCCTTGCGTCTGTTCTCGAGAAAGAATGTTCATTTTGCTCCCGCGATACTCTTTCTTTTTTTATCCACTTTCCACGAGTATTCATAAACATGGCCCCTCATCCCCGGAGTTATTGCGCGCTCTTTATTGGAAATTTTTTATGCGCAGGGAAATTTCATTGCATCGTAGTCTAAAGTTGCGTCGCCGAAAGTTCAAGAGATCGCTGTTTATCGCCGAGACGTGTACTCAGTGTCAACAAATGGCAGAGCGCTCGCGACGAGACACTTCTGGGGTCACTGTTAGTTTCGCACCCTTCGCGCACTGTTGACCTTTCGTGGAAAAACTCGGTAAAATGATACACACAGAACGTGCCCGTGTTTCCATCATTATTTCTAAAAGCAAATAATGGCGAGGAAGCTGATTTATTACAGTTTTAACTTTTACAGCGGCAGATTCTTATCGGTGAATTATTTTGTTTGGTAAGTTCTGGGCAGTAGAAGTGTTAGTTAGTTGAAATTATTTGTGGTCACGATGCGTCGATAATTGAGCTTATATAATTATATTTGAACATTCGAATTGTTTGAAAACAGCATAGAGGTGTGGATGTTAAAATTATTTGCAGATAAAGTGAATGAAAATAAAAATAAATGTTTGTAAATGTTTGGTTATTGACGAGGAATAATGAACATATGACTGTAATATATACAACATCCCTTTAATTGGAGTATCTTATTTCAAAACAATTTACAAACAATACTATTAAATCGCCATTTCCTTTGCAGGAACCCAAAATAAATCAATTTTGTTTTACTGAAATATTGGGATATTTAACAACAATTGTATTTTTATATTTTCTTTCTCAATTAAATACAGTCATAATATTCTCTGTAACACTTTTTCTATTTAATATACGTTTTAAACATTTTACATTAATAATTTCACATACAAATTTCATTCATTGCTTTGAAAAAATAGTTAAGGTTTGTGAAGCAACGCAGCTTCTTTTATTCTGAATATAATACTTTAATTTAATTTCTAGAAATCACGAATGTTCTTTGAAGCCAGATACCAATGCCTATGCAACATTATAAATTTCGATTTAATAGTACCCAAAAAAATAATGTTTCTTCATTTAAATCCGAAAAGCAGTTTAATTCCCAAAAGCAACACCAACCAGATTTTGAAGTCTTTGGTAGTCGAAAGCTAAATCTATATTATAAGGAAAGGAATACTTTGGTACTCACCATTGTAACGAAATAAATGCGCACGAAGATAAATGCACTTTGACGTAGCGAACACGTGCGATTTAAAAAAAAAAACTTAAAACGATTGGCTTTCGTGCCTCATGTCACGTGCGTGTATCGCTATCAAAACTCTCACACAAACTATCCGTCACGTTCGCGACTCTCCGGGCAACTGAGCGCGGATCTCGAGGCGTGCTAATAAGAACCTACCACCGCGTGCGCGGCTCGCCTGCGCGTTGGTCCTCGAAGGAGATTCTTCCGCAAGGGTCAGACACGTCCCCAAGAAGGCTTATGTGAATAGCTCGTTATTTCCATTTCCTTCTTCCTTTTTTTTTTTTTATGTTTTCTATACCTACCGTATCAAGGCAAAATTGATCGAATTTTCCAGACCCAGGGAGATTGTTTGCTTGCTTTCGTTATTGAAATTCCCGTGTTATTGGGGATATTAAAAATAATAGCACTGAGGGGGCATGTTGTTGGGAAAAGTATACGAAACGAGGGGACAGATAAAATTTCTGTGTAATTATATTATGAATGACAGGGGAATCTTATTGTATCTCAAAGAACCATATGTACCTGTATATGAAAATGAATTGTCATCAAAATTTGAATTATTATTATATCTGTAAAATCTTCAAAATATATTGAAAAATTAAATTTTAGTGGTGATAAAATTCCTTACTGAATTTCTGCAAATGATTCGCAGGGCACAAATGAAATAGTTAACATTTTAGTCTTTAACGTACTATTTGATATAAAAAGTGAACAATATATAATGCATTTAATCTGAAAAATAAAAATGAAAAAACTTTATCAAAGTTCGTGACGATGCGTGATACTTCTAAATAGTAGGCTTTCCAAAAAAGTATCCCCATTAATTAGGTTGACATTGCATCCTATTAATTCATTTTGTCTGTTCCACTACGACGAGTCTGTGCGAGCAGTTTTGGGTGATTATAGTGGCGCCTATGTTTTATCCCGACCCGTCTTTATTTCTTGTTAGGCACATTAACTACGCTCCTGTTTAGACATGTGGACAATTAGCTCGAGTAAACATGTCCCCTGACTTGTCAGCGAGGCACTCAAAGCCCCATCAACTTAGCCCCCCATTACTTATACGAGGGTCATTTGACAACTTCGCGACCGAACAGAAGAAGAATGTAATAAGATTTTCTTTCCATTATTATTCAACATTAACCCCCTTTCAAATCTATACACTTGGCCCATTTCTGTTCTCGTCCTGGTCTGAAAATACTCCGTTAAATACTTGTACATTAATATAAAGCACAATTCTTCGAACAACCTCACACATCTCCTATCACTTTCTCCCTTTCTTAATCTAGTTTCTTAATTAAGTAACGGAATATACAAATGTATTAGGGACCCCAATTCTGGACCACAAATGTTATGTACGAAAAGGCTCTTCAGGGGAAATCCTATTTTTTTTGGCTAAAAACATAGTAAAATTTGGGATTTTTTTAAAGAACCCATCTGAAATTTGGACCATGTTTTTGTGCATCTTTGAAGTTGCAATTTTTTTTATTAGTTTTGAAGAATGAATATAGTAATAATAATAATAAGAAAAATTGCAACTTTTTCAAAGATGCACAAAAACATGGTGCAAATTTCAGACCACTCCAATCGCTAGCATCTTCCAAAAAATCTCAATTTTTGCAGTGTTTGTAGCCCCAAAAATAGAATTCCCCTTAAGCCTCAGAACTTAAAGAGTTAATTAAAGAATTCCACACGAACCTAGCGCCGTATAATTCCCATTAACAACGACTCATCCAGCGATCCCTTGTTATATCCGCCGAACAATTGCCCGTCGCCGATTCGTTCATCATTTTTCTCCCCTCTTTTTGACGTTTCCCAACGTCCGGTAAATCGTCGCGTTGCATTTGCTCACTGAGCCCCTCACCCCCAGGTGAAACGAAACCTGGTGATTCGACGTGCCCCGCGTGCCGAGTATGCCGTACGATGATCTAAATTCGTACGTGAACATCTCCCATCAGTAAGTGCACGATCCATTTCGCCCCGCCGACTGGTAGGACCGGTGAGAAGAACGTTAGCGGTGTTTCCGTGCCGCGAAGTCCGTCGATAGTCTCGAACGAGTCGACGGTCGGTGCGCGATCTCGCTGTCCTGACCAGCAGGAACATGAAATCGAAATCCAACCGTTCTCCCACTACCGACAACCACCGAGCAAATTCATCCGCGTGTAGCAGACGTCGAAATCCCGTCAACAGCCATCGTGTAGCCGCGGGCTCCAGCCATCGTCGACGATAGTGAGCCAGTCGACGACACTCCATCATCGTCATCCACCATCAGGTTGTGGACGTGGGATCGCATCATTCCGTGCTTCCTGTAATTCTCTCTGTGACTTCGCTCTCGGCGAACCGCCGAGTGGGACATTTCACGTGACTGCTTATTTCCCCGTTCTCTGTATTCCCTTTGTGTTTAATTTTCGGGTTGCTCGAGCGGGAGGGCAGGAGCTTAGCGAGAAGAGGAAGGGATGTTGCTGGATTTTATTGTATAATACGTCAATTTGTGTTTTGGTCGTTGTGCCGTAATTTTGCTTTTAGCACAACTTGGCTCGGGGCTCAGCTGCGAGGGATTTTGGAATTGAGAGGCCCAGTGGAAAACAGGCACATGCCACCGTTTTGCCATTTTTTTTTTATGATTTTCTTAACGGGAACGAATTAATGGTACACTAGAAAGGAAAGTTTATACAGGTGTGGCAAGCGCCTGTTTTCCACTGGGCCCCTCAATTATTGTGGAGTTTGCCGGGGGTTATTGTTGCAGAAGCCTGATTATTCTTCGTCTTTGAATAACTAAAGGAATCAATTTTTTAAAGGGCGTCAGGGATTGCAGAAACTCTTAACAGTTCGCTTCGTCTTGCGTTCAAGCTTCCTGATCCTTCTCAGCTCCTACATTTTATATTCCGCTCAAAGCGCGGAGTTTCGAAGTGTTACTTTCTTCTTGGTTTGGCAGAATCTTAAAGCTGCTCCTGCAGCTGCGAATTGGTTAAAAATATATGTAGGGAAAACTCTTTTTAGAAATTTGGCATTTCTCTTTATTGTCCTTATTTCTGTTACTCGTTTCATTCGTCCTTTGGCAAATTTATTTTGACGCCGCTTTTCAATAAATTGCTATTTCAAATTGTAGCTCTGTCAGGGTAATCGAGGTCCTATCGTATTCTTCAGATTATATCTGCTATCGACTACCTGATCATCGACTACTTAAGTAGGACGCGGAACCGGAAAGGAGATAATTTTTTCACGTGATTAATTTAAGGAAGTGGGGGGAGATTTTTCAACCTGCCAGGGAAATGGAAAGCAGGAAGATAAATCAGTAGAATTTTTCTTATAACGTTAAGTGCGGTAGATGTAACGAGGCAGAATATATTTATTGAACCGATTAAACAATTTTCTTCATTCTTTTGAATAGAATTATCCAGGAACATGTTTTTACGTATAAACTATTTAGAAAACGAGGGGCCTGCGGGCACCACAGAGAAAGGGGCAATGTCAAGCACAGGGGGGAACAAAGGTGGTACAGCTCTGAAGAACAAAACTCCAACGAATCAATCGGCACGCAGCACATCCCAAGTTTGTATCGATTACCATTAATACATAAACATTTCTACACAATTTCCATCTATTTCCTACCTGCGACCTTCTTTACCCCCGAAAATAATATAATTAAGAAACGAATTTACCTTAGGATTGTGAAACATAAATAAAGTTACCTAGTTTATTTCGTGCAACATGGTAAATGTGTAGAAAAATTTGAGGAATGAGTACTTTTTGTCAAAGAAATGATAAAATGACTGTAGAGAAATGATGGGAGCTGATCGGTAACGACCCATCTGAATGTCATTCTGAGAGGTAAAATGCAATTGCAGGGGGATTCCGGAAATAATGCAACGGAAGATGGAGTCAGCGGTAGCAAATTGCCGAGCCAGTCTGCTCGCCGATCGCCCACGAAACCATCAGTCAGCCCCCCTTCACAGAAGAAGCCATCCACAAGCCTGGCCGGTGGGCCTCGGCAGATCGAGAAGCTCGAAAATATGTACTCGATGAAAAAGAAACGGTACCTGATACTGAAGAAAGAATTGATGGACAAACAGGTAATCCACGTGCAGCTCCTTCAGCTCTGAGTAATCATCAGTGGCGCATTCAGGATTTAATTTTAGGGGGAACCGAGTTGAAAGGATGAAAATATTTTTAATGTAAATTCATTAGGTGATCATAAAAATTTATTTAAAGAATAAGATCCAGTTTTACTTTTTTTTACAAAGTCCCTTCTTTGGGAGTGCCAAGGCCCCAAGGGCGCGTTCTTCAACGCAGAAGAAGTGAAATTGCTTGACATTAATTTTAAAGCAAATAAAATTTTTACTGTAATTTTTCGAAGTTTCTGTTTACACCTCCTTAAGCTGACACTATAGTATTCCCTAAATCTATTATTCCCTTCGAAAACTGAACAACTCCTTGAGCCCACTCCTTAATTTATGCAGAAAATGACGCAGGATTTGTACAACGACATGTCCCAGCTCCGCGAGAAAGTGATATCCAGCGGTGCCAAGGACCCTGGCAAGATGGAGGACCTGAAGCTCGAGATAGGGTCGCCTAAACAGCCGCTTATCGCTGAAGCGAACGCCATCGCCGAGAAAATAGAGGTCTCTGGCGAGCCTATAGTCATCAACACCGAGTTCCTCGACACGTTGGTGAACCAGTTGAAAGAGAGGCCGCGCAAGGCTCAGGACCTGTGCCGCGAGATGCTAAAGAAACAATCGTCCTTCGTGGCATTCGTGTCGTCGCGGCTGATAATGTCCAGCGACGAGCAGCAGGACGCGGATGACGTGAACTTGGAGTTGAGCACGCAGCTGGAGACCCACCAAAAGGATTGCGATACCCTGCAGGCGTGCCTGGACGAGGTAGAGAGCGTGGAGGCGAAGACGATTGCGGAGCTGGTGGAGAACGCGCGCGCCGCGGTGGAGGAGTACGGGAGCCAGCTATCTAGGCAGAAGGGGGTGGCCGCGCTGGAGGCGCAAAGGGAGCTCCAAGCGCATCTGAACGCCGCTACGGAGGAGCTGCAGGCGGAGCGGGAAAGGAGCAGCCAGGGCAAGGAGCGGCTGCGCCAGACGGAGATGCAGTTGCAAAGAGCGCGCACAAAGGTGCAGGAGCTGGAGTCGCACGTGGCCAACGACGAGGGGAAGATTCAGCAGCTGCAGGCGAGCGTGAAGAACCTCGAGAACCAAGTGAAGCAAAAGGACCAGATGATGGACAGCCGGCTGAAGACCATGCAGAAGTCGTTGAAGTCCAGCGAGGTCCTGGTCGCCAAGGTGGAGAAGCAGCGGGACAGCTTCGAGTCACGGTTGCCTTTCTCTGTTCCTTAATCACCTACCAAACGTTGTAATCGTGAGTACTCTTTCGACCTGATCTGATTTAGGCTGATGGAGCTGAAGGAGAAGATCAGCAGCAAGGAGAGCGAGGCGGTCAACACGATCAAGGATTTGTCGGAGAAGCTGGAAGTTCTCAGGGACGAGATCGCCGCGGAAAAGGATAGAAGGTGAGAGTTGTGACCTTCCAGCTTGTGGCAGTTGAGCTTTTTTCATCGAATAAGGGTTGTATCCAAAACGAGGACAATTTTAAACAGGCAGCAGACCGAGGAAGCGTTTAACGAACTCGGGGAGCGATACAAGCAGCTGGAAGAGAAGAGCAATCAATTGTGCGAGCTTGCAGAGAAGAACAAAGATTTTACCATCACGGGTACGAAGCATTTCGAGTAACATTCGTCGTTAGCATTCAAGTTGAGGATCTATGGAATAAAGAAATTTTCTTACCCCCTGCTCGTTAGAGGGAACGCATTCGGAGAATGAAGTTCGTTTGTTCCACGAGCTACAGGCAACCAGGGAGGAGCTGGAGATGCACAAGGATATGATGATTCAGCTGCAGCAGGAGAAAGAGGAGATCGTAGCAGTGATGCATCAGGCGGCCGTTAGTTTGCACTACTTTCGGGACATGTCCTCGTCTAAGTCCTAAGAACCGTTCGATTCGATCATTTCGTTCGTTAGAACTCTTTCACCCCAATTGCCGATACTTGATAATTTTGATCATCTTTCTGTTTGCTCTTGTGGCCCAGAGCCACGAGGAGGACGACGAGTCGAAGGAGAAGCTGGCCGCTGAGCTTGTCTACAAGAACAACGAACTCAAGAACCTGATGATGCAATATACGGAATTAAAGAAGATTGCAAAAAACGGGTAAGTCCATTCTAGCTTTTTTAATCGAGCGCAGAGATCTGCTCCTATTGGGATATTGAACGATCTACCCGAAACGTGGTGTTTACCGTGGTACAACGTGCAGCCAAGAAAAAAATGGGATCTTAGAAAAGCAGCTGATCGAAATTCAGACGCGGCTTCATACCCAGTCAAAGGAGGGTGGCAAAGCTGGGTTAAGCGCTCACGCAATTGAGCTTCAACAGCAGGTTTCCGATCTCCGCGACAATTTGGCGGACGTCATTCGACAGAATAAGGAGTTGGAGACTGATCTCAGTCAAAAGCAATTGGAGTTGGAGCAGCGCGACCGCGTGATGCGGGAGCAGAGCAAGTTTCTTAAAGTTCGGGACGAGTTGCTGGATATCTTGAAGGGGAAGGCCCGACAGGAAAACGGGGAACTGTCGACCAGCGACGAAAACAACGAGTACATCGAACAGGTAATTGGGCTTTTATTTCCTTGACGCTCAAGAGTCAGAAATATCTATTAAAAGTAGCACACGCCGGTAATTTTCAAAACTTGAAGAAAAATTGAATAAATTTTACTAATCTCATTTTCTTAACTACCTCATCTTTTACAGCGGGGTGTAGGCCCACAAGTGGTGCACACAGAAATACACAAATATACATATAATTAGTAAATGCGCTCATTACAAGGCCTAATGCCCAAAACCACATATACTACTGCCTTAAACACTACACAGCACCCGGCACCCTTAATTCCCAACACCATGCTTCTACCACTGCGCTCACCCTATCAGTGAAAGCACTGAAAACGACCGAGAGAAACTTACCACCGTTCCCGTTGGTAATCAGATAACAGCGAAGACGGAGGCGATCCAGGAGCTGTACGCGACTCTCGAGGGGAAACAGCTGCAGATAATGCGTCTGGAGAAGATGGTGAAGCTGATGGAGGACCAGCAGGATCGTGCCCAGGCTCAGCGCACTCGTTTGGAGAACCGCATCGCCCAACTGGAGCTTGCCCTGCAGCGAAACAAAGAACAGCGGTACGTTAGGGACGTATTCTCCTCCTCGCCTGTGAGGCACCCTGCAGACGACGAGTGTGATAGATTAACGCAGGGCAATCTTAGCGATTCCGATCAGCTATCGTTGCAACCTACCTCCGGCTCGCGCTATATCTTGCGCCAAAAACGCTACGACACGATTCCGAGCGAGTCGGACATTTTGCTTGGTAACATGGCCATAGACTCATCCGACCACCGGTCCTTGTCCGAACCGGAGGACTGCACTCCGCGGCAGACGTCCTCTGACGATGAGCAACCGTACATCTGTGACCACTGTCGCCAGGAAACAGCACACTTGGACGAAAACGGCACCGGTTGGGTGAACAGAAATGGTCCCGGCGACTACTCCCGCGAGAGTCTAGCGAATCCGTCCACTCTAGAAATGGCGAAACGGTCAATCAGCGCGTACAATTTCCACGGCGATGATTGTTATCCCGATGTCCCACCTTCCAACGTTAGAGACTGGAGGTCCGCGATGTACACGATCTACGGCGAGTCTGATAACGTGGACGATAGTAGCAGGGAGTCGCGTGGTCCTTATCAGAGCGAAAGCCATCGTCATAATCATCCTCTTCATTATCGCGGCCGGTCGCCACTGCTATATGGGGCTGAGCCTCAGAACATGGATCTGTAAAGGCACTCTTCATCGTTCCTTCTATCAGAAACGAGCGCGTCACCTCGTTGTTTCGTTAGGCTGGGAATAAATGTCACATGGGACCGCTTTTCTTCTTTTTAAATAATTCTGTGTTATCCCCAACCATTTTTTACTCAGAAACAAATAGACCTGCACGGTGTGTACAAGGGTATCTCATAACTGTAGGTACTTAATTATTAGAATTCACGCAAGGGAATGGAAAAAAGTCGCGGAAACTCGTGAAATGTTTAGCAACACTTTCTTTCATTCCTTTCTTGAGCTCTATCGATCGAGTAGCTTCGTGTTTGCAGTTCTGAGGGACCCTGTACAACGTAAAGGGTAAAATTTAAACAAATAGCCAGTTGGAAAAATGTGGTACCTGACACAAATGTTCTCACATCTGTGTTCTGTACAGTTATCACCTACTACACAAAATGGTTTGATCGTTAACGACGATTTCACGTGGGTCCAACGATTAATAAGTATACTTCTGTAAATAAATCTTTATGTTGTTAACATGGTCTGATTTAATAGGCTAGGTGCTCCCTGCTACAAATTTCAATGTAATCTCGTTGATACGGAAGTTCCTTACAGAGTGCCTAGCCATTGAAACAGACCGAATTTCCTATTCCTTCACCTCTGATCGATTTTGTTTTCTGTGTTCTAGGGGTAAAGGCTTCAGCATCCTGTAAGGAACTTTCTAAACGTCGTCGACACAAATGTCTCCATGAAATTAAATCTCGGGAGTCTAGGTTAATAATTACTTCGTGTAACTAAACGTTAAGTGACTTAATTGGCAGTATTATGCGTCAATCGCGAGGCCCTTCTGAGCCCGATCGACGAACACGTCGGTTAAACTAGAAATTATTCGTTATGTTTAAGAAATTATACAAATTCAACAGTAACTATGTACATCGGATTTGTCAGCGAAAACTCACAAATCATTTACACACCCTGGCTTATATACACCTCCAACGACCCTGATTTCTATTTGTGTATTGCGTTTATACGTTGCTTTATTTTATAATAAATTTTATAAAATTAATTTATATATACAATATTCAACGCTGTATTAACTACTGTCGTTGTCACTGCTGTCCGAATATGCTCCCAACAAGGAGAGAGAGTTCTGAGCATTGCCCGAAGAACTGCTCGTAGTTTCATTTGTACTGTTCCCTTTTGTAGAAACCTCTGCTACTTCCTCCGTTGCAACTTCGATATCTTGTTTCTCTATGCTAGGATGCGTAGAACTCGAATTCACTTTTACACCTAAATTTGTCTTTCTTTTCACTATGCCCAGCAAGGTCTTTCTCCCAGAGGACGTTGCTGTGCTCTCGGACCATAACGACGCATCAGCTGTTTTCACAGCTGAGTCATTCTTTACCTTAAAAAAGAGGAAAACACTTTGTTAGTTTCACGAGTACGGCAATAGCTACCAAAGCAGCGGCATGCCTACCAGGGCCACTTTCACCAATGAGCTAATGGGCAATAGCCGAAGGGCACCCGTGGTCCAAGGGCGCTTAAGAATAAAATATGTTGAAATGCTTGTTTCTTTCTCTTCAATTGTGGAAACAAAAATTTCGTTCAGGGGCATTGTTTTTGCTCGTATTTGCCTTGCAGCGATTGCGAAGAAATTGCACTCTTGGGGGCTAGGGCGCTGAAATTTGTTAAGCTGGCCCTAGTGCCTACCTTTTCTTTATCCGCTGTTAAAGCGCTGCTACTTTCCTCTCTAGTCTCCCTTGTTTTAATGATCTTCTTCGGTGGTTCCGCACTCTCGCTACCATCCAGCTCCACGATTTCTTCCTCTACGACAACTCCGTCTGCAGGTTTTTTGCCGAATACAGATCTGATGTACTCTTCGTCGTAGTCCTCTTGTTCCTTCTGTGTTCTTTGTTTAGCGGCCTGTGTGTCAAATTGTTCCAACATCTGGTCGTAATCGATAGTCTGCTGCCTGCGATTCAAGTCTTTCAATTCCTCTAGAGATTCCAGTAACTCTAACTCCTGTTTGGATTGCAGTGTTCTTTTTTCTAAGAGTTTCATGGGATTGGTGGCTTCCTCTTCTTTCTCCTCATCCTCTTCCCTCTGCGCCTGCTCTTCGGCCAATTTCAGTGCCATGAAGTTCCTAGTAGCGCCTGCCTCGATCTCATAATCTGTGTTCTTCGGGTCAGTCTTGAAGCTGATCTCTTGGAGACAGCGGGTGCATTTTATGTAAAACCTGTAAATTCGTATTCCTAAATAGTCGTCACCTTCAACGTCCTCCTTGCGGGCATTGAATTTCTTCCCTTTATAAATGTACTCTCCGCAAGTTTTGCATCTCATGTTGAAAGGGGCCATCAAACGTACCGTGTATTGCCGGTTTCGAGCCAATTTCATGCGGGGAATTTTCGACGGATCAAAGTCCGGTGGATAGTATTTCTGAAATAGATCACAGTCATCAAATTAACCGTGCATATATATTTTAAATAATATTCTCAGTTCCTCTATATATTACTTACGTTTAAAACTTTACGTTCCGACATGTTGCTGGTTTAGGTATATAAATTCGCACGTAAAAGAATATGTGATTTATTACACAAATATTAAGAGGCCTGTAGGTTAAGAATAACTTAAATTGACTTAGGTCATTGCCAACTAAATGACAAGTATGTAACGAGTCCTTTGCAGAGTGTCATGCGCGGTGCCGCTTATTGCGCGATGCCGCTTATTGCGCGCGCATTCGCCGCGATTGCGTTGGTAGCCCTGGTATTCAATTTGCAAGAAATATGAAAAATATTTCGTTACACGTTGTTCACGCCATTGTGCGTTTCGGATGTTTAACCAGTGAAGTGATTTTAGATTGTCCGGGTCAAGAAGGCAGAAAATCCAGGTATATATATTGGAGAAGTAGTCCGAAAGATTAATAAAAGCGTGCACGCGTCAAAGCTATTGTTGTTGAAGATACGTAAAAGTAGAATCTTTTGAATTATATGTTATAATTGTCGTTGATAAAGAACGGGGTTAGGAATTGGTGCTCGCGTGGTTTTCAAGTTTTCTAGAAGTGCTTTATAAGACAGTAAGTTGTATTGGCGTATATTAATCGTATTTATTGGGATGATAAATATATTTTGTCAACGGGGAATGTATTTTAAAGGTTGGGAAATCAGTGAGACGAGTAGGAGAGGAAAGTAGTGAAGGATGGAAGGATGAAAGGACGAATAGACCACGCAGTGTGGTGAGTGATGATCCAATTAACTTTTCATGTATAATTAATTGGTCATTGTGTCATTAACTGAATTGTCATGAGATTTGTTTGAATATTGAAAATTTGTATATTGAGGCGTAGCTTTCCTTCTTGATGGATTTATTCGTATCACTTTCGAGGGTTACGAAAAGTTGTGAATAAAATGGCGGGACTTTCGAATTGCTCCAGCTTCGTTACTACGTCATGAAAGTCAATCTGTGAAATAGATTAAAAAATGTTTATATCTGTGAGGAATTCGATAGTGAAGTTTTTATAGATCAATTAAGTTGAACTGAATTAATTTTGTAAATTGATTATGATCAATTATCCATCAAGTTATATATTTGGTATATAATTTCGGGAAAACTTCAATTTTCAATTAATTCTAGTGTTTCACTGTCATTATGTGTCCATGTGTTACATTATTAAATACTCAAATTGATATTAATTTCAATTCTAAATGTAAATTAAATGTTATGTATTATCTATTAAGAAAAAGCAAAGCCTACAAATCGTTAATTTTCCAAGGCTCTACATCATCAATTTATTTCAAACTTTGCATAAAAGCAACACATTAGAATACATTACTCAAAAAAGAAATATGTGAAAGAGACTCGTGAGAAACTTGAGTTCAAAATTTTGACTTTTCCAGATCCTGTGTATGGATCAGTATTGTATAAGAATGAAACCAATTTTTAATAGTTAATCATAGAAAACGGTAGAAAAGCATAGAAAATTATTTGCAAAATTTCATACCAAATTGACAACGAAAAAAAAACTTACCTTTATTCGGTAAAATTAATATATAGGTATATTTATTTAATTTCAACTTTGCGGTCCAGAAATGTGACTTGGTTTACAAAATCGGTAAAATTAATATTTTTTAATGATTTCTGTTCCGTTTCACTCTTCAAAGAATCCATTTTTGGTACACTAACAAGACATTGCAGAACTCAGAAATAAATTATAATATTGAACTGACTTTCCGAACTACCACACTCATAATTATTATTACATAATCCTAAATAGGTGATACACACCTACATTTACAAACACACATTTCTTATCCCACGAAAGGGAACGTGGGTCTCCTCGAAATTTTTTTCCCGAGAGAAGATCCTTCTTCGTCTGTTTTATTCGTGCTCGATTGACCCGAGTCAGCGTGTACATACCCACGACCTTGCGTTTTAGCTGAATAACCTTTATACGTACATACGTGCGCATTCGAATTGGATCCAGTTCCACGAAGCAAGCCCATGGGCTTCTTCTGTACCGTCTGCTTTCATCGTTCGATCAAATGGTCTTATTATATTCGCCGATATTAAATTCACGTTAGAGAGGAGAACCCATTCGCACGGAACGCTCGAGACGGTTCTAGCACCGTTTTTAATTCGTTATTAATTCCAGTTAAATCCTTTCAGTCAATCTCAAAACAGATTTCCATTCCCCTGTTGCTTGTACAATTCCGTATTGCGAGGACGTTGGTTATTTGTGATTCTTCGACAGATTATCGTATCAAGTAACGCGATCTTTGAGTACAGTTACTTTCGTCAATATTCGAACATCACAGTACTTTCACATTTGCTTTATATTCTCTTTATACACTCCGACTTAAGTGTATACTAACAAGGGAAGATGCCCAATCCGCAAATTCAGAAAATTGGGGATACGCAGAGGATCGTTTGCGAGGTATAAAACAAAATAGGAAAATAGTCGAATTTTCAGAGGTCAATTTCACCCCATTAAAATAAATTTGGACAATAAAAAAAATTTCTTAATACATACCTATATATCCTCTACATATCCCCAAAGTTTCATATTTTTTTTAATTCGCGGGTTGGGGATTTTCTCTCGTAAGCATTAAAGAGGTATTGTAGGAGTATAGTAATGTATCGATACTAAATCATTCCTGAAACCTCAAATCTAGTCGTCGTTACTTTGGTAGAATAAACGGCGTGGAGTAGAGGGACCTAAGGCCCCACTTTCTTTTTGGGCATGCGCAGCTGGGACCTCACTGTTGCTTGAGGTATCTGTAATTAATAATTGAACGGAGCCAGAGATGTTTACTTTATGGAATGGTTACACTTTTCGCAATGGACACTTTTTATCGTTTTTTACGTGGTCATCTGACATTTTTGAGCGGGCTGTACTATTCGCGGAAGCCGTTCCATTCATGAGCCCGTGCATGCTGCTGTTCCCAGTTAGAGGTGCTCATTTTGTGTATGGCTTTTTGGCACTTTCTCTTGTGAAAGAAAGGTTTGACAAAAAGGGCAATTTGGAAAAAATGAGATAGTGACAAAGCGTTTTAAAAGAGTCACGTAAAAATAACTCACATCTTTCCTTTGAAGTTTGGTAACAGTCGGGGTAATAGATAATCGAATACCTAGTATTATTCTCGATATATAATAAACAATTTTGTTAAACACAATTGGAGCATCGATCTCGGGCGAAAAATAATAAAATAAAATAGTTTGAATTGGTCAGCATGAAAAAAGGAATTTTAAGAATTACATACAAATATTCAAACAAATATAATTACCAAGAATTACCAGGTCCACTGTGTATTTTACAAAAAAGACCGATAAGAAGTGGACCGGCTGTATACCCCTATCCCTGCCAGAATTTTTCTCAGAAGCCTTTTTCACTGGACTTTTATCCCCCCGCAACCGCAAATCGTGGTATGCTGTACATTGTTATGCGCGCCACGATGTACCGAGCGCAGCTTTCTTTCAGCCTGCGCGCGACTTTTCATCGTCAAATTTCAGGTTGCCCTGTTGCTTCTCCTTTAATCCACGTTCGATCTAAAAGGAGTGATAAATGATCGTGGGAATGCTCGTCGGTTTCGTTTAACGAACAAGATCAAGCCCAAAGTGATCGGAGCTACTTTGCTCAGGGACATTTTCAAAAGTTTTACTTGTTAAACCATGGCTACGTATTTTGAAAATATTTTCCACGATTCTTTTCTGTAATGTCTT
Organism: Andrena dorsata; assembly: GCA_929108735.1. Taxonomy (NCBI): domain Eukaryota; kingdom Metazoa; phylum Arthropoda; class Insecta; order Hymenoptera; family Andrenidae; genus Andrena; species Andrena dorsata. Next base: position 73,318,944 of record OV815488.1, on the reverse strand, counting down.
CTATGAGATTCCAGTCATTCTCATTTGAATCTGGTGACCAAATTGTGGCAATTATTTCTGCACTTGAATCTCTCCGTTTGATAAAAATTTCCAAATAAACTATTATATCGCAAATGAACGATTTTCTTATAAAAGATTCTTAAATTTCGGGCCAATTAAAACACACAGGATTATATTAGGGGGCGGAGCGTTCCATTCCACTGTGCCTGATATTGTGGTGCATAGAAGGGTATAAAGCAAAGAGCCTAATCTATTGGAAGAGAGTTCGGATGAAACGAAATTCGGTGTATCGAGACTCGGATTGCCGAGCCTTCATTGCACTCGGAACCCCATGTCTGTCGAGCAGTCGAGGTACTTAAAAGGTAGACGATACAATTTCTCAGGGAATGCCGGCAACGAATTCTCCGCGATCCATGCAAGGCATGCGCGCATCCTGTCCTTTTGTGAAGGAACCGTCGACTACTGCCAAATTATAAGGGAACAAAAAAAGTCGTCTGCGGGCGCCACCAGACGAGGTCCCCCCCGTTTCTTTCCCTTTCTTCCTCTCTTTTCCGCTCGACGCGGCGGCCTGCTATCTCCGAGCAGAAAGAAATGCTCGCCGCTGGTGGTTGAACCTTCTTGCGACACATCGTTATCGGGTGTTTGTTGAATCACGTCGCAACTGCACAGTGGAATGTTACTCCGTCCATTTATCGATTCGTTTTCAGGCTGACTAATGGCAAGCTTCGCCAGCAGTTCCTCAAATAGTACAGAATGTGCATTTACGAATCTTCTAAAATACATGCAGAAGTGTAGTAGTTGTATTATTTATGCGTTCTTTTTAAGCCACCACGATACTAGATCGGCTGCTTCTTTTTAACTGAGGTTAGTGCGTAGCGGTGAGGCCTCCCAAGCGCCCTCGGTGAGACGGCCCTGTGGGCTTTGGCCCATTTACCGGTTAAATAGTAGAGCGGGGTTACCGACACTTGTAATATTTTAAAGTCTTGATGTGTTATAAAATTTCAAAAAAACCGCTTCACTTCGATACTATACACCATTCCATATAAGAGTACACCTACGCTTCCACCGATTTGCAACTGATCTGAGTAGCTCCCCCTACTGCCCGCACACGCGATTGGTCATAGCGCTTTCTCTGCCGGTTTTCTACCAATCAACAGCTACCTCAGAGTTGTCGTTGCGCGGAACGAGTCTATTATTAAGGGGGGAGACCACTGTAACGGTCCGAAATGTAAGGGTGTTTTCGGGAATTTATTTCAACCAAACAACGCAAGTAAATCAATGTATTGCTCAGTATAGTTAATAGTATATATATAGAAGGGTAAGAAATTTTTTTTCAATCAAATTCATAAATCCGTTTCCTGTATATTCTTCGCCAAAATTTGCGCTGCGGCAAAAACACGCTAGTCGCGTTGACAGTACCCAGACCATATGGTTAATGCGAATTCAAAAAAACAATAATATTTAGAAATTAGAAGCCTGCCTCTATTACGTGACGATTAAAAAAGTCAAAATTGTAAAAAATTACAAAATGGGGGACCACTGAAAAGAAAATCATGTTTTCGGGGTACAAAATTGGGGAAATGTTGATAAAAAAAAATAGAAGCCGGTTGAAAATTGAAAAAACTGATCGTCACGTAATAGCGACGGGTTTTCCGTACAACAGCGATGCCCAGATGGGTGGTCGGAGATGACGAGCATTCATCGCGTTTTCCAAAGCTCGCGTGGAAGGGGGTGCTGGAAACCAATGACGTTGCAGGCATGTCACGGATGGGGAAAACTCTAGTTATCTAGTAGTTTGCGTGTAGCCTCGTACCCTGAAATCAGCATGTAACCGTTACATGCTGATTTCATTGCGATTAAATTGATTTGATTTGTGGTTATAGGCTGATTTCAAGTCGTTTGGATTTGTGGTTATGGGTTATATTTATTGGTGACTGGGTAATATTTTAAACCCCTGGGGCGGTTTCTTTTTCTTCATAATTTTGTATTGTCATCCAAATTACGTATGCCTGCAAAGCTTCAAGTCTATTGGATAGTTGAAAGTGGGTTAAAATTGAGTTTCTAGATTTGAACTAAACTTGATTGAAGCTGAATAAAAATCGTTTAATAAGAAACTTTTTGTTAATCAGAGGTGTAAGTGGGACTGTTCAAGTCTATTCCGTCCAATTGTATAATATTATTGTTTAATCATTAGTCAATTCCTGTTTATTTTCCGAATTTCTAAAATGTAGAAAACTGGGGTTCCAAGAGCCCCAGTTACATAAGCCTACGGGTACGAGCCTACACGCAAACTACTAGAGTTTTCCCTATCCGTGACATGCCTGCAACGTCATTGGTTTCCAGCACCCCCTTCCACGCGAGCTTTGGAAAACGCGATGAATGCTCGTCATCTCCGACCGCCCATCTGGGCATCGCTGCCGTACAATAAATGTCCTTGCTCATGTCAATTGGACGTATAGTTTTCTCTGTAGACTGTCAACGCGGTTGAAAAATGTCATTCTGAGGAAAAGCATTCAAAGTTCCGCTCGGCTCAGTTGCGCGCTTGACACCGCTTCACGGAAAACACCATGTCTCCATCAATTTTGCGAATTTCTTCATAAATTTTGGAGACAGCATTCTTGAAACTTACGTCTTTCGGAAAATGTAAAAAAGAAAAAATCGATTTTTCAGATTTTTTACAGTGGTCTCCCCCCTTAAGTGGAATTCAGTATAGATAAGCTAAAGCCTCGACTCTAGTTATCCCTATCCCCGCGGAATGGCGCTGTGCAATGGAGTTCCGACTTCCCTTTGGTCATGCGCATTGGAGACTCGGTACTCACTGCTCTACCCGAAACGAGGAGATCCGTATTCTCAACCGTTAAACTCGACTTCCCCGCAAAGGTTCCTCAAATTTTCACGCGAGACTCTGATCAAGCACACCAAATCCCATCCTCTATCGCCTAGAGTCTATCCCGAGGACCCACGGCTGGGCCCACCGTGTCGATCCTCGTCCTCGATCACCCGCCAGTGGGTCTCGTAGACGGTGGCTCATTGTGCACCGCGCGAAGACAATGTCCGTCCAGTGGACAAGCAGCCAGGGCCGAGAAAGAGAGAGAGACAGCGTGCGGCAGGTCTTTCGAGCGTTTCTCGGAAAGCCGAAAACCGAAACACGAGCTGCCCTGGCCTCCAAGGGAGCGGCGGCGTGTGTGACACCGGAGAATCACCGCCATTCCTCCTCCACCTTGGGCGATTCTCTCTTTCCCGCCCGCACCCTCCCACCCGGCCCTCGCGAGCGTGGCCCGCGCGGCGGGCGGCTCGTCTAAATGGCCACGGGGACCGTTCCCGTGGGCCTTATCGAGTTTCAGCCGCGCAGGTAACGACTTAATTGGTGTCCACCTCTCTCACGCCGCAACATTGTCGCTCGGTGAGCAGTGTTGTGAAATTTTAATCTCATCGCCGCCTCCTCCGCGTCGTGGGGCCTCACCCCTACCCCTCTCCGCCGCGCCGTGGGCCCGTCACAAAGCCCCGATACTGTATTCGCTTCTTTTCTCCACCACTCCTCTCGTTGCTCATTTTATTAAACATTGGTAAATTTGGGGATTCCTTGGAGGGGCAGCGGCAGATGAAAGGAATTTCACCCTTGTATGGGCCCTTCTACAGGGGAGTACAGGCTGTTTGTAGTGGGGGCTTGCGAGACGTGGCAATGTTTGAAATTTGTGATAGGGTTACTTATTTTGGAGATGGTTTTTGTGAATTAAGTGGGGAATGTTAGTGATCTGGGAATTCTAATTTGGAGAAGTTTTTGCTGGGTTGAAATAGGGTTAGATGTTATTGGAACCATAGCCTAAGGACATAGAGGTAGTTGTATTAAGAATAATTATAACAGATGGAAGGATGATCTACAAGAAATCATAGCAGAATATTCAGACAATGGACATTTCAAAGTTATTCGATATCTCTATAAGATCGTTCCAATTCAGAGGCGTACAATGCTCGTGGCACGTTACTGAATGTTCAGTTGATAAAAGCAGGTTGAAAAATGCTGGTCACTTCACTCCCCTTGCTCGTATGCCACTCATTTAGAACGGTCTATCTTTACGAGCCGATACAAATTGTTGTATGTTGTCCAACTTATCGTAGGATGTAAAAGAGAAGAAATATGAGAACTATCAGACTTACGAATATTTACGTTGTTGGCCTATTCGTGTCTACCTGCCCTCTTTTCCTTCAACACACTAGGTACTTACTGGAAGTTTCTTATTGCCCATTGAAGACGACACAAGCATCAATTTCCACCGTAGTAACAAAATATGTATGGTTTTTCCACTCGACCATGCGATAACACTTCTTCAGGACTTCTCTACATCGTTGTATCCCACGAGTGTTGGCACTGATAACAATATATCCGCGATTAGTGAGAAGGATATGCAAAGGCATACCGTGAGAAACACGATAATCGAGCCCGTTAATTACAGCGACTAGCCAAAACATTACATAACCTTAAAATAACTAGTACCTGTTTCAGACCTTTGAGTCTCAACGCCTGAGGGTACTGTGTCGGGTATTAAACCATACAGGGTTTAAATTCACTCAATAGTTGAGACACAAAGAAGAAATAGTAAGTCTGAAATTAGACTCATCAAGTTGCACAGTCCAATCACGAATATCTTCTACGTTTAGTGACATGATAATTTATAAGTATCTACATCTCCAATGGATCTTCGATCAGACCCCAAAAGAATGTCCCACAGCTTCCATTTTGGAGCCCAAATAGCTGATCAATCTCAGGCCAATTTCCCCTGTAAACGATCACATGGTGTTGTAAATATTATTGGATCATTGTACCCGAGAAGAAATCTTTTGTTCTATTAATCCATAGAACAGTTGTCCACCAGATAGAGGGTTCAACTTCAAATCGGCTTTCTTCTCGCCATCTCGCTTAAAGGCTAGCCTAAGTTAGCTCACTAAATGGATCGGAAAAGGGTACTTTCCACGGTCGAAATACCTCGGAGCACCGAACAGGATCGGCGTGTATTCGGTTACCGCGGCTTGTCGGAAATCCTGTTTGATCCCACGGTCCGCTGGATGGCCTCCCCGATTCGTACGTGTTAAACGAAAAAACTTGCCCCGGCCGCTGCAGCACCTACGTGACACCCCGGTAAAGATTATTGAATTCCTTGCTTCCAGTTCCTCCAAATCCCCCCCCCCTTTTCCCCCCAAATGTCGCTTGGCAAAAATGTCCACCGTTGATTTCCACGTACCGCCGTTGATGAAAAAAACCGAGCTCCTCCGGCCCGCCTTTTTGCCGACGTTTTGGGCCGTGCACGCGCGCCGTTCGCTTAACTGAGTTACTACCAACGGTGGCTGCGCCCCTGCTTGACGTAATTGCCGTAAAAAGAAGTCAAGCATTGCGATCGCGGAGGATTTTAGGAGACGCAAGGTCGTCGCAGAAATGGATGGCAAGGAAATCTGCTCTCCGGGGGGTCGGGGCCTGGGAATCTCAGTTTTGGAGAGTCTCAGGGTGCAGATCTCCCAGTTCTTGGGTATCCCAGGGCTCAAGAACCCCAGTTCTCAAGGGCCTCAAGTCGCAGAAATCTCAGTGTTCAGCGTCATGAAATTCTAGGGCTCTAGGGTTTGAAGGGCCTGAGGAATCTTAGTTCTTAGGAATCTCAAGCCCCAAGAATTTCAGTTCTCAAGGGTCTTAGGTCCCAGAAATCTCAGTGTTCAAAAGGCTCATTGTCGGTATCTTGAAACCTCTGTGTCCCAAAGTTTGAGGGCTTAGAAATCGTAGTTCTTAAGGTTCATAGGGCCCAAAAATCTCTAGAGTATCAGGGCCCAAAAAAACCTATTTCCCACAGGCTCGAAAACTCAGAAATTCCAGTCTTCAAGAGCTTGAGAGCCCAGAACTTTTCAGTTTCTTAGCACCTAAAGAACTAAAAGTCCCAGTTTTCAAGTATCACAGGACCTCCAGAAGTTCCAAATTTCTAGGATGTCGAGGCCCGGAAATCCCAGTGCTCAAGAGTATCAGAGCCCACAAACCACAGCGTCCTAAGGTCTGAGGATCTAGAAATTCCACTTTTCAAGTCTCATAGGGCCCAAAAGTCCCAATTTTCAAGCGTCTCAAAACCTCAGAAGTCCCATATCTCTAGAATCTCGAATCTTAGAAATCAATTCCCATAGTTTCTAGTGTCCAGATCCATTGCTTCTAAAGAGACTTAGGGCCCAGAAATCAATTCACTTGTTACTTCGATACCTCCATTACTTCATGTACATATAATAAGCTCCCAGATTTAAAAATCTCTTTTCTCGTCTCATAATCTCCACCGAGACTTAATTTCTCCAACTCTACCTGTTTCAAGATTCATGTTGGGCCTCTTCTTTTTCTTCCCCCCTCGTCTCCGCACAGATCGAACGATAATTCAACGAAACAGTTCATTTGCACGCGAAACCTCATGCATCGGGGAATAACTGACGCCTCGACATCCCATAAACGATACTTATTAAATCATCGTTTATTTCATGAAATTCCTGCGTTTCTTGTCATTAAGACTGACAGCGCTCTCGCAAACGAGTGGTCTTGGAAAAACTGGTCGGCTTATACGTAAATAAGGAGATTATATTGGCGATTAATTGTAGTTCATTTAGGGTAACCCGTCTTACTGAACAGTCAACTATCTCTAAATCAGTTCACTGTTTGAGACTACAACAGATTACTCTCCAAGTAGGTACTTGAAATATTCGACTACTGGAATTATTACTGAATGAGAACAGATATTCAGTTATAGCAGCACTCTTTTGTATTCCAAAAATAACTCCTCTTTCTATTGCTTCATTATATTAGATAGTACAAGACCTTGGAATTTATTTTTTTCAAGCCTCCTCTAATAATTAAATTACTTAGATATTCGCATGGTAGACTCGGCTCGAATCGTGCATTTTACTCGAGTTTATCTTCTTCAAACTACTTGGGCTGCACTCCTCGAAACGTATTTACGGGCTAGGATCGCTCGACGAAGCAAGTCGCTTCCTTTTTCTCTGCGATTCGCCAGCAACGACCAGCAGGATTCCAAGGCGTCCATGGCAGACAGGATTGCTCACCTCCCGCATTGCTCAGTTCCAAAGAAACCGATGGCCGAACTATCGAAAGTCGTTGTTGTATTCAGAGCACACCTCACTCAGCGCGTGTTGATCTCTGCAATTAAATTAATAGTCCTCTCGACGACCTTGTTTCCCTTTAATCGACGCGGTGTACACGTGCTTCCATAGGGCAGGCTTTAAAAGTAGAAGTACGTATAACATTCTGACGCTGCTGGATCATAAGATCAGGGCTGTTGCAAAAGCACCTACCCCAGGCCTATTCGCGTAATAAATTACACAGCTTTATTAATTTAGAGCTGGTAAAGAAAATCGTATTGTAACCTGTCAGCGGGCCACATGAAATCTGAATAGTCAGTATCGTGACGCAAGCGACGATAGTCCGGCGAAAAGCGAGCAGGGCGACCGACTTAACCGAGATTCGTAGCGCAAGTTCTTCTATCGATAGTAATTTCCAAGGACGCGCCCATTCTGTGCCGCTTCTGTCACGCTTCGATTACCAAAAGAATTCAAAATATCTTATCCCCGCGCGCGCGACGCTCCACCGGTTAATTTTACGGTTTTGCTGATCATTTTCCCGCGTGCAATCAGCACTGGCGAAGATCGGCAAACGACCAGCAACTGGTTTAACCAGACTGGTCGTGTGGATTTCTCGATCGATCCTTTTGGTAGCCATGTCAGATTTTTAGGCTCACTGAGTCCAGTTTCTACATTTAGATGGAATATTTCAATCGTAGCAACCGACCTTTAAGTTGAGATTACCATTACCCTGGAACAGGTTGAACGTCGATTGAAGAAGGTTCCTTCACCTCATGCGATGTTAATTTGAAAGCCTTTACCGCTGATCGACTCCACCTGTGGCTTTACTTCCATTCCCTCGGCTGTGATTTATTTAGCGCGACGTGGATAGTCGATGGAAAACGGAAGCTCTTGTTTCTTAACGAGAATTCTTATCCATCTCGTATTTCATAGAACGATTTGATAGTACTATTATATAGTGTATATATCAAGTAAATTACTAAAGTAGTAAAATAGCTAAAGTATTACAAATTACATGCTATTATTATATAGCCAGTAAAATGTTCGTCATAATCATAATATCGACTTGTTATACTGTAAATAAGAATATCAATAACTAGCACAGTGAACTTGACATTTGGAGAGTCAATCGCTAAACTCGCAAAGTAGCAGACTCATAAAAATTTGACAATTCCTTTCGTGTCGCGTAAAAAAATAGATTCTTCTAGATCGCAAAATTAAAGATGCTTTTAAGTGCCATTATCACGACGAGTTCGTTATTTCTGCTCCCGTCGACCATAACGCTCCAAATGAATCTTTCACGTAGGAATAAATCTATGTGGGAATCTGGAATGGCCGCGATAGGCTGCAAGGATAATCCACGTCGAGTGTCCTTGCAAAAAACTGTAAGAAAAAGTGGTAACGCTCGAACAGTGCCTATATACTCGGCTACCTCCGTCGGCTACCCTGGAAATTCCATTCTGCTGCACACGTGGCTCCATAGGACGGCCTTTAAAAATAGAAGTACAACCTTTTAACGGTGCTGAATCATAAAGTCAGGGTGTTTCTCCTGGTCAGGGCTGTTGCAAAGGTTTGCACTCCTGCATTCACCAGTCATACACTGGCGTGGCAGTGTGCAGTTTAGGGCGGCGAGGTCGTGACCAAAGGATGGGCCACAGATGTTGGGAGTTGTGAAAGTTTTTGGGCAAACAGGAAGCTTCGTGAAATGGAAATCACCGTTATTTGGAAACCTTTGTGCACATATGTATTGTAAAGTAGTTTGCAGAAATGAGCAATGAAACAGATGATTTTTTATATACGAGTTTTGCGTATCATTTGCCTTGGATTCTGAGCTTTATACTGCTGTAATTTTTTTAGAAATGCTATGAAACTTTCTAGTCGATCGTAGATCACGTTCAGGTTAGTTCAGAATTTAGTTAACAATTCTCTCTTTCAGTTTTTAGCTGAATTGTTAGTTAGCAAACCACCGCAAATTTGTTTCGACACTAATTCTCCACACCAAATCGATCACTGTTCAAGATCGGTATTAGGGATTTCGATAAGTTGAAATATAACGTAGTCCATGTGAAATTTGGGGGGGGGGGGGGGGTTTAAGTCATCACTTTGCTGGTTTCGAATTTGTTTAAAAAATACAGACCGTCCAAGTTTACAATTTTTCCCATTTTCGAGAAGCAACTAGCATTGCATTTTGCAACTCTTATATTCTTCAGCGGTAACCACAACGGTGTTCCTTGTCGGTATAACCATCCCTGACTCCTTTCCCTCATCAATCTCTAATTGCACGGCAAAGATGTTTCCACAAATGCACCGTACTCGAAATTGTGGTCTTGAAGCGATTATTATAAACGGAGGGACGTAATGTGGACCGATGATCACAAGACAAGCGTTATAAATAAAACATGATAGGGCGGCGCGATTGTTTCGCATGTAACACCGGATGACACGACGAAGCCACGTCTGAATCTCTGTTAGATCGTCGGCACGAGATTTCATTCGTGAATGACAGCCATCCCTATAGCACATGTCGCGGTATGCGATGGGAGTCGATAAAGACGGGGCCGTTAATCGAACAAGCGTCACTCTCCGTCCGAAGAATTCTGCTTTTGATTATGCACACCGCATCGCCCAGGATGATGCCTTTCTTTGAAAAGCGCCAACGCGTACCGTCGTTCACGCGTGCACGACCACGCGCATGGATCTCAGCCCTCGTTCCCCGTGATCCGCGACTGCCTGGCCGTGTGCTAATTGGCGGTCCACGGTGTTCCCAGGATTAATGCCTTCATCGATCGCTGCATTGGGAGCTTGATAAATAATAGCGTCGCGGATTATGCGGCTTGGGACTGAGAAAGATGTCGAGTTGTTACAATTTCACGATATTATTGTTGGTGACGCTGCGAAACGATTGGAAGTATATATGTACTTCAAATTATTGAGGGATACTAAGTGGGCATTATTTGGTAGAATTTAAAGTCACTTCGAATTACTTAAAATCCTTTCGAATTATTGCAAATTATTATTTAGGTATCACGTGAAGTTATTTGGAATCATTAAAATTGAAATTACTTGGAACTAGGTATTTCTAATTACTAGATAATTTGATATCACTTAGAATGATTTTGAATCGTTAGAATTGAAATTAATTGAAATTATTTCCAAGTAATAGATATCACTTAAAATTAGTTTGAATCATTAGAATTGAATTTACTTGAAACTATTCCAAATTACTAAGTAGGTATGTACCACTTGAAATGACTGTGTACATTTTCGAATCAACAACCACAATAAGCGACAATCAACAACATGCAAATTTTAATACGGCTCAGAAAGACTATGTTCGAATATTTTTGCAAAGGATAAATGATAAGCCGCGAATTTTCTTGGATTTGTATGTATCACTGTGCGGCATGAACGTAGGTACGAAAGTTCCAACCCGAAGGAGACGTAGTTAATTTTTCCACCACGTTTCGGAAAGACGTGGTAACTATTCAAATACACCATTTATACGAAGCTTCACGTATCGTGACACGCGGCATCATTCTATTTACTTTACGTTCTTCCTCGTCGAGTTACAACGGATGCATTCTTGCAACAGGTATGCATTCTAACCTCGCTTCAACATGTCTACCATGTTGGTATCATTTCAGTAGCAATGCACGTCTCTTCCTTTCTTCCCTTCGTGAATGAACCCTTTCTAGTTGCTGAAAATAGCGAAGAAAGGTCCACATACAAACCGAAACGACGCTAAAATAACCTTAAAACAGCTTCTTATATTTAAATATGAATTTGAAACAGCGATCAAATATTTATTTTTCACAGTGGAATATAGAAACAAGAAGATTAACACACTTAAAAATAAGTAGTATGGTTTTCAATACAAATTTTATACAATTTTTAAGGGAGAGGTTTTGTGAAAAGTGTGCAAGAAAATAATCCCCTTCAAAGGTACTTCAGAAAATATTGCATTCTGTGTGTTTCCTTTTTACAAAGATCTCAGCATAAAATCAAAGACTAGGAAACTCCGGAAGGTTAAGATCCCAAACTTCAAACTTCACTAAGAACATTAAATATAATAGAATGCAAATATTTTGAATTCTCCTCTATCGAAAAAAAGGTCAATCCTTCGTTCCACCGTGTTTTAAATTTCGCGGCACCCCAAGTCCAAAAATTATACATAATATACCAAATAGATTAAAATATGTTTTCAAGCAAAATGGCCTTGGCGCAAAATATTAAAATAAAATATGTACTTATAAAAGTTGGAAAAAAGTTATATTCTAAATTGTCCGAATACTTTTGTGAGCCGAAAATGCCGCATCACTACCTTTAGCAATCATTATTATGCAATGTATGTGAATAATTCAAATAAATTATAAATCTTTATTAACATTAATAAAGGACTTATTGCCAAAAAAATAACCAAGATGGTTGCTTCACAAAGAACTGAAATATCAAGTCAATCAAATACAACAACTCACAACTCTTATTCATGACGATTTCAATTTAAAAAATAAAGCTACTTCTTAAAACCAACCTCCCCCGTACCCTCCGCATTCTTTTCACACCGTGCAGAGGTGAGGAACGTTTATAAAAATGATTGTAAAAAGAATCGCGAAGCGAAGGCCTCAATCGATCCTTCCATCGCGCTCTTCACCTCGTTTCGTTACTGTCTCGACCTGCGGCATGAGTCCGTCCGATTCCCAACGTCTTCTTCTCTCACCTGACCGTCTGCCACAGCAGAAAGCCGCCTCGTGTGTGGCACACGTGATTTACATGTGAGCTCGTGGCTGCCAGTGGCGGCTCTGTCTACACAGAGCGCGCCTGTGTGCGCCCGGGACGGCATCGTCGCGGGCCCTGGTAGCTTTTGTACGTGGAGGAGGCGTCAGCCGATGCAGGATGTTTTGGCGAGGCTCGTGAAGGAATTGCTGGGAAAAGACAGAAGGCGTAAGAAAGAGAGAGTGTCCGCTCCTACCTGGTCGCCGGACGGCCTTTGGTAGTCGATGGCTGCCATGTGACCTGTGATTCACGATTCGTCTGACGAATAGTTCGTTGCGCATTAAAAACAACCTGCACCATGGACCACGATTGAATAGTTCTTTTTCCAGTTCTGGGATGCGTCCCGCAGCTTTCGGGGTCAAGGATGGCCCCTCCCTTTCGACGAGTCGGGTGTCGCTTTAGCAGTTGCTTGTTGATGAGATTTGCAGGTGTCCGTTTGTCTGAACGGATGGGTATTCTGCATCGGTTGATTCGAAGATTTGATGGTATTGTAAATTTTTATACGCAATGTGACGCATGTACTTTTGTCTAGTGAGGATGAACTAAAGAATTGTTTGCAAGGTTTAAAATTTCTTCAATTTTGTGTAAGTTCAACTTAGGAGCAACTAAACAGCTCTTAGATTGTAATAATCATCGTTGATCTTCGTATACTACGCGTTACGAAGTGGGAGGAGCCAATCGCTCCTCCCATCTCCCACTCGCTCATGCGCAGTGAAGAATTCACTACCGTTTGGCACACCTCTGCGTCCTTAAATTCTTCTCTGCCTACGTTTCTCTCCTTCCAATGATTTAAAGATCCAAACAAACTCAGCCATAATTTCCCACACAATTCGAAAAGAACCTATACCCCCAGTTTCGACGTTCACCCACAAATTTTCAAGTCTGCCCCTACAGAGCTCGTTTACAGCCTCGTTTGATCTTCGCTTTTTGTTCGCTGGGTGGCTGGCCTGCCCCGTAGCACAATTACGCGTGTTTTTGTGCGGTTGACATCATACATCAGATAATTCGTCGCCGGGACGTACATTGTATTGCGCTTCGACGACGAGAGTTCGGCGGTGCACGGAGTTTTTGAAGGCGTTCGTTAAGGAATCGCGGAGGAGAATGCGATCCTCCCTTTCTTTTTGTTTCGCCTGCGCGAGACAGGCCCCGGGTGGTCCTGTGTGATCACCGAGGTACCAGTTTATACCTACAACGTGGGCTGTGATACGCAAAACATGATAAACGGCCAGATGACGAATACGTAAAGTTTACATTGCATCAGATATTTTGCACTGTAACGTATCTCATTACTGGCAGCCTCGCCATGCCTGTTTCTCAGAATCGGTGGCTCTTCACTGGGAATCTCCTCTTCCCGCCTTAACGAATACCCACGAAACAGTGTTGCTTTACGCAAAAAAGGACCATTTTGAATAATCCTCATATAATGCAACGTTCACCCCTACGGTTTATTTCCAACCAGTCCTTGACATATGTACGTGGAATTTACAATTTTCTTGGGAAGGGGGAGGGGGCAGTGAAGCGCAGAGGAAAACGAGGAGGAAGGAATTTAATTTTTAAATTTTCTAAATTGCTAATTTAATCGATACATCGCGATAAAGTATACAGTATAATTGTCAAAGAAGGAGAGAAGAATATCAATCGAATCCTTAACGAGTCGAGGTCTCTCAAAATTTCCTGCACTTTTGGTGTGAGGTTTTAAATTTTAAAATCTCCCAGCCTACCCGCGGTAAGAATAAGAAAAACGAAATTAATACCTTCTTCGAAATTATCAAGCAGATGATGCAAATTTTTATTATTACACAGCTTCCTACTTTGCGAAAAGATGAAGACGGGGGGAATTGACGAGTTCCGATAGCAAAGAAATACGACGGTTGGCAGGATATTTCAGAAAGCACGGCTGAGAAAGTTCCCTCTGCTGATTGTTTCTTTTTTCCTCGTCGGACTGCGAATAGCCTTCAGGAAGTCGGCTGCAATCATTGACGTGCCAGGGTGTCCTGTACGTAGGTCGTGATGTGCAGCCGCGATGAACAATCCTGTTGCTCGCGGACACATGCAAATGCCGCGAGTCGCTGAATTCCCGGGGCATCGAAAGCGAGAACATCGCGGCAATCTTGGAAAGCTATCTTTCATTTTATTCCAACTGCGCCCTCCGCGAGACGCCACCTCGAAACGACTTCATCGTTCCGATGTAAAACACGCTTCCTCCCGTTTTATCGCGAATAATTCAACGGCGTTAAAGTCTATGAAAAATTAAGATCACAGTATCGACGGGGACGAACATTATTTACAACCTCCCGTCCGCAGAATCGTTGAGGTCTGAGAACTGTGCGCGCCTTGGGAATGCAGTTCTTCAGCCTGACATTTTACGAAAGAGCATTTCTGCCTTTGATGAGCCTGGGAATTGGTAGTTCAAAGGTCTGGCAGTGTTTTAGTGCTATCTTTACTGCTATCTTTTTTTTTTTGATAAGCTTCTTATATAGATACGTTCCTCGCAAATTTTGCACTCAATTTAAGAAAATTGAATAGTGCGAACTTGCAAATTGCGCTTTTTATTTATAATACACTAGCATTACTACTCAGCTTCGCCGGATATTTAAATTCTGATTTTATAAAAAATTTCTTTTTATTTATTTTTGTGAAAATAGTCACATTTTTCTGGATTAGCTAGGCATAATGAGCTGGGGCACATTTTGTGACCCCGGAGTGTACCGTTTAAAAGTTTTTAGGCGACAGAGAAATACACAAACACTTTCTGCTTTACAGTGGGTGGCCAAATTATTATACTCAAACAAAAAGGTTTGAGATTTTGTTAGTTTAAGCGATAGAATGGCTGTACCTCTACAAAAAATGGCCCCAAAGATATTTAAGAAATACGTTTTAACGCTTGCAAATTTGTAATTTTTGAATCAAGGACCCAATTTTTTTTTCATCCATTAGGATACTGTTTTATCAAGACGAAGCGCAGTAAAACGAAGTTTCAGAAATTTTTGCCATAGTTTGAACGTACGCACGGGGCAAACAAATTTTTTTTCCGGTAAATCCAACGAAGAGTTGTTACAGAGCAAACATTTCTCTTCAATTTCGTTTTTTTTTGGTTTTGTTGTATAATTTTTATTGACCGAGTTATTCGCGATTAAAGCAAAAAAGGTACTTTTCACTTTGAACACCTATAACTTGCGAACTCATTATCGTAGACAAATTTTCACGAGTGTTCTGGAAAGCTAAGAAAGTTTCCTTTCAGAACCTTTTGTTGCAAATTTAATTTTTTTCAATTGTATTAAATCCGTTTTAAAATGATCCCAAAAATTGAGGAAAATGTTTTGAGTATAATAATTTGGCGACTCTCTGTATATATTAAAATTTATTTGAGCTTTTTGATGACCTCACACCGAATTTTTATTCGTAGCTTAAACATTTATAGTACAAACTGTAATATTTTATTTAAAACTTTATTTAAAAAAACGCCAACAATGAAAGGGCCATTTTGTATATAGGAACAAGCTAGGCCAGATAGTACACCTTATATAATTGAAAATTATCATACACGGTATGCGCCAAACTGTACCTAAAATGTGAGTTAAATCGGGGACCCAAACTTTCTTCATTTTCCTCGTCATTCATAAACAAAGGCCCCTAAAAATTCAAATTGAAAATATCCTTCGCTTACATCGCATACAAGGAAGTATACGCATCCACTAGTATCTCCTCATTACCTCAGCAGCCTTCCACAGCGACGACCTGTCCGGGGCCTCACATGGGCCAGTCCAATATTTAACAATCTCCTCGCCAGTCGGATTTAAAGCCCGAAGACTGGTTCCCGGCGCGGACCCACTGCAGCCACCTGTCAGCCTATCATAAATTCGCGGTGTCCTTTCATCGGCATCGCCCTTATATATACTTATTGTGCCGCGAGCAGAGGTCGATGAGACTGTTGCTTCCCGCGCGCGTACTCCGCCGATGGTAGGGCCCCGTCTTCCAAACCTGGGGCCCCGCAAGTTGAAGGCCATCCCGCGCTCACCCGTCGGCCGTTTCACGCTCACGAAGGTCCTTACGGGCCTCTCGCGTTGCTCCTTAGCCGGCCATTAGGTTGCTGGGGCCCGATCCAGGGTAAGAAGTCCTCGCATACCAGACGTGTGCTCAATGAACTGACGAAGAGAGGAAGCTGCGAGACCAGACAGAGGGGGCGATCGGATGGGATGGGGCCTAACGAGGGGCCCGCATCAAGTGTTGCGCATTGATTTTAACGAAACTTTTTAAGTAGGCAGAGGAGGCGAAATATTTCAAACGTGTTTACATGATTTTTAACGATAGAGATGGGGTTTCAATTGCTACTCCGTGAAGAACTCGTTAAGCTTCTTTCAAGGGAGATGATACTGTGTTATATTTTTTGGTGTTTTCTCTGAAATTCGATTTTACGAAACTTTGTAAGTAGGCAGAGGAGGCGAAATATTTCAAACGTGTTTACAAGATTTTTAGCGATAGAGATGGTGTTTCAATTGCTACTTCGTTAAGAGCTCGTTAAGCTTCTGTCGAGGGGAATGATACTATGTTATATTTTTTTGCGCTTTCTCTGAAATTTTACGGCAAACAGTATTTTGTTATTGAAAAGGATAGAAATAGCTAGACATTTTTCTCTGTATTCCTTTGCTACATCATCTCCATGGTTAGATATCTTACAAAATATTGAGAGTCAAATATTTTTTAACACTCTACCTACCTGCAGAATTTTATTAAAATCGGTGAGCAAGAATGGTCGCGGCAGCCCTTTAAGTTAACGAACGCAGGGAGGGGCAGAAAATTGAGAGTAAAAAGAATTTCTACATATTACACACCCTCTTCTGATATTCAGCATTATATATGCGTATACCTTACAATTCAAACAATTTTAATTTCAAATCCCGCCGTAGAACCTTATTACAATAAAAAAATTCGCTGTCCCCGGTGTAAATGTGCAAATTTCTCAAATAAAATTCTCGCGTAAGCGTAAGATATTGAAAAAAAGGTCGAAACGGAAATCGAAAATGGAGGGAAGACGGCATGGCAAAAAAGCGACGTTGTGAAAGCACTTTAGGAAGCCAGATTTTGTTGCAAAATGATGGTTCATTATCACATTCTTCCCCGGTCTTCCCTCCTACGGTTTTTTGCCCCTCCCCTTCTTCTATGTCCCAAATACTTTTTATTTATACCGCCGTTTTCGAAAGAATGCTGCTCGGCCAACGTCGTGTATACATCGGGCATGCACCTGTGTGCCAACTGAAGTTCAATAAACTTCTGCGCTCTTCGACTTCGTTCGACCATTTTGGGCCGTTCGCCGATGCGTAATTAAGCAATCGCGAAATTAATTGAATCCACTCGCGGAGCCATCGGGGCCAGTTTTAATTGGTGGACGACGGAATTGAGGACGTCGTTCTAGAAGTTTATAATAATTATGGGGGAGCGGGTCCTTATTGTCCAGCTGTGACGATTTATTCAGATAATAATTCGCTATTCCCGGCGGAAAAGCAGTGAGGACTTGTCGGACGACCGTGTCTCCTTTGGAATTAAATGCGCAACGTGTTATGCAACGGTCTTCCGCATAAACACGAAGTTAATTAACGTAATTAGTGGCTTGCAATTTAAACCCACGGGGGTGCTATATTAATACGTGCTTAATATTGAACTGCGCAATTTTATTCTCGGGGAGAGTCGTTCCAGGGTTATAAAGCAGTGAGTTCTGATCCTTGAGAAAGTATTTTGTTTCTTTAAACTCGTGTTTGTAATCAATTCTATCGCGTTGTAAAATGTTTTGCTGGGTGTTTCTGTTTAGCAAAATTAAATTCTATTGCTGTTGGTGAACTCTGAACCTCTTCGATTTGAATTTCGCGCCTTTTGGTGCGCGTACAGTGGTGGTCAAAGCTTGGTAAACTTGGTATTTTATATGTACACGTGTTGAAAAATCATTTTAACAGTGGACACTGTTCATCACTTTGGTGAGCCATTAATTTTCTCTGTGAAAGCCTCTCGCTTCATGTAACATACATAGAGTTAAAGATACTATTCCTTATCAAATGTTAATCTTTTTATTACTAATCTCTACTAAAACCTTTTTTTCACCATCCAAGTGCTCACTAAAAACTGTATATTGTTCATAAAACTACAATTTCAACGATTTAAAGATTTAATGATGACATTTTCGAACGGGTTCGTTTTTAAAAAAAATCAAAAGGGCAAAATGACGGACCTCTGAATAAAATTGAGATTTTGTTCTAGAAACTTAACCACTTTCGTTGAAAAAGAAATAGGAGAAAACGACCAATCAAAAAAATCTCCCGTCGCACAGTGCGTTGAATCAATGCCGGGACAAAAATCAACTTCTGAACAAATCAGTTTATAGACGCATCGATTGGTGTAGAAAAAATATACAGTTGCATTAAAAAAAATTAAGGTGAACTCGATTTTTTATTGAATATAAAGTTTTTTATCAATATTTACTTTTGCAATTTGTTGTCAACTGAATAATGACTAACTTTTATTCGAAACATTTTTGTATGAAATTATTTTTTTCACGTGTATCGCGTTTGACAGCTATTTTAAAACTGAAGACAGTATCCAGGATGGAAAAGTTATGGTAGGTATCGTATAAACAATTAGAAAAAACAGATCGGATGTTTAGAAACCGTCCATTTTCCAACTTCCGTTTTTTCTTGTCTTTTGCGGCAGAACTAAGCCACTTTTCAAATATATCTCGGTTTGTCCTCGTCAAACATGTTTCTGAGAAAATTACTGTAACTAAACAAAGTGCAAACATGTGCAAAATTTTTTGTATGATAATATAGGGGATTGTTCCAGTAATAATTTCCAACATAAACCCCAAGACGTGTTTTACCTTTTTCGAGAAAAGTGAAGTTAAAGTTTGGAAACATATAATTCAGTAATTTATGGGATGTGTAACTTCGAGACCATAAAACTGAATTTAAAGTAAGTAAAAAAAATCGTTTCACATATAAAATACAGAGTATGTAGTACCTTCAGTTAAATGATCCATTGAAAATTATTTTTATGTATGCTTAATGTTAATAATGCAGGTGGCCTTGAGGTATAAGACAGTACTAAATACATCAAGCAAAAGCGGTAAATAGATTCTCCCAATACTAACGTGTTTTCTGAGTGTTAGGGGCTTTTATTTTGTTTTCTTTCGAATGTTCAAATACATATAAAGAGTCTGAATTACGGTCATGATAAAAATCATCGGAAAAAAATATCGAGTTTTAGATTTTTGCCCATTGAGCAACGCACGGTGCGTCGTGCTATAGCCATCCGCATATAGTTTCTAAAACATTTTGGTTTTTGATTTTAGAAGAACCGTTTCGTCGGAAAACTGTCAACCAAATCAGCGAAAATATTGGCAGCGCTAAGTTACTGGTCCTGTACAGCTTATAAATCTGCTTTAAATAAATTTCAAAAAAGATATTCGCATAACTTAAATATCCAATAAAAATTGTTGAAAGTTTCAAAAAGATTCATCAAGTAGTTTGCTTTTAATAAATTTCCAATGAGACCTTTAATTTTCAGTTAATTACCGCCCGAGCCATTTTAATCGAATTCCCAATTAAAACAATATTTAACCGCTCGTAATTTATTAGTGAAGCAGAGGTAAGGAAAAGGCGTGTTAACTTTTCTCTCCAAGCGTATCGACAGCTTGCCACCGAGTTTCTTTTTATCGACGATTCGGCGTCGGAGTTATCTCGCTGGCGATAACTTTAAACGTATTAAAGCACCCCGCGACAGATGCACAGCGGTTTGATGCGTTAAACGCTATTTCGATCGGATTATCCCGTGCGCGGAACATGTGACTCTGTGTTAGCACATGGGGGATAAATGGCGAGCAGGGGGAGCACCCTTTGCTCGATGGTTAATGGTTTTCATGTGTCGCGAATTAACTAACTCGTGTAATCCCTCGCTGCCGATACCGCGTTGGATTCAAGGCACAAAATTACGGTCCCTGCAATTATCTGTATTTCAAAACACGCCCTCGATATGCATTAGTCTCGATTCGCTCTCGATTAATGTATCTTAAAAGCCTCTCCCTTTCTTTTCCCCTCGATACTTCTAATTCATCGAGATGGCGATAATTTCGCTGTTAAAAAATGGTCATTAAAGCGACACAATTTTAGACGGCTCAGGATAGTAAATGAAGTAGTGAGTAACGATCTCGTCCCCTCGGTTTAAAAGCGGATTTCGCGGCGGAACGAGAAACGTCGCGTTTCTTAATCGGTTCCGCCGCGTTTGTCGTCGTTAAGATTAAATTAACACCGGTCCCACTTATTTTTATACCGCCACCGAGCATTAATGCGAACAGAATTCCTCGTAATTGGCGATGACCACGAATCAAGGGGGTGGTCTACGAAGCCAGGCTTCATTGCGTAAGAATGTACTGCCAAGAACACAGGGTCCCGTGAATCAAACTCGAGTCAAGAATCACACGCGTGTTTTAACTTATAAGGGGTAACGATGATAGACCAAAAATGGTAGGATAACTTTGGAGATGGTTTTAAAGAAATTCATGAACTTTTTTAGAAATGTAACATAAGGTGCTTATGATATGTATAAAGGAAAACAAACAAATGTTACACAATACCCACAGAAGCGATACATATTTTCCATTTGATTCATTCCGCGGTGGAATTTTTCTCGTTCACGCCGCTGGATGTAGAACCAAAAGAAAAAAGTTTTGTAATTGACGCACTAAATACTAGAGACTACACATGATTTCGAAAAAATATTTCTAGCAAAAAAGGATTGCTTTGAAATGTTCGTCATTCCTTCAAAAATCGATACTTTTACTTTGAAAAACCGCGACGCGGGCAATAGCGTGGATGAAATTTTGCAAACCCAGCGTCACTCGCAACCCCTGTTCTTCTTTTCGACCAAGTGACGCCCTTTGACATCGTCGACCTAATACGTGCGCGGAGCACTGTTCGGAAACGTGGACACAAAGACAATAAAGATTACACGCATCGGGGCGCGAGGCATAAGTGACAATTTAACGAGCAATAAACTTTTGTGGCGCACCACATCCTGCTTTCTACAGACTGTCACACACCGCGTACACTTCGAAAGATTTCGATTTACATCGTAGCTCGAGCAGCGCCTTCTTCCCGCTTCGTTTTTATCCCGCAGCCTATCGGGACTCGGGGATTGAAAAACGGCGGGGTGAATATTCCGTCGTCGTGTTTTCTTCACTTTCTGGTATCGCGCGGCGTTTGTGAAGGAATAAGGAACTCCTCCAGGCATCTCGATGTTCGTTACATTTGTTTCACTCGTATCGTTTGGTGTTCTGGGCGACGGGGAGCCGAACGACATGGGACACATTCCTACTGCAAATTGGAAGTGCGCATTTAAATTTCTGGGGGGATGCATAATGCATCAGAAACGGGATTTTTACAAGGAGGAATGCTACAACTTCCTTCGCTGGCGTCATCGGCCCACAGGGGGAAGAATGGGAATGCCGAGCCTAAGATGTGCTTCTGCATGGCAAACAGATGCATTCAGAGAAATCTTCGCTTCCTCTGAGCGTTAAATGTACAGGGTGATTCTTAATTGCGCGCCAATACTGCGGGCGACGAGAGTTTTTCGCGGAAGTAAGGAAGAAAGAAGCTGTTACCCCAATGGACTATGGTGAAAAGGGTATACAGTGGGTAAAAGAAGAATTTGCACATACCGTTTCTTCGACATAATTGTTTGTAAAAGAGAAGAATTTCTTCTTCAGAAAAAAGGATAAAATTCTTCCACAGAAAAAAAGAATTTCTTGTTTAAAAAAAGATGAAATTCTTCCTCAGAAGAAAAAGGAGAATTTCTTCTTCTGGCAAAAAAGAAATTCGTCTTTTTATAAACAGTTCTGTTGAAAACCTGGGGTGTGCAAATATTTATTTCACCAACTGTGTGTAGATAAATTTTCAGCTCCATTTTCTAGGAGAAGAATCGAAACGAATAAGCAGTACGTAATTAAATATAGAGAGGAAGGAAAAGGATTCCTTTTATTTACCATAATATTTCGAAGCCTAAATTATTGTCAGTATATTATATAAATGGTAAATAAAATAATACAAATTATAATGAATAGAAATACTATCTAGAAATACTAATTAGAAAAATTAGGTAAAAATAACAGGATTATTTGTTGCAACGACGACACAATTCAAAATTTGCAGTTTTTGTGTTATCAGTATAGAAATAGCGGTTGTTGTCTAACAAAACTTTTAAACCCGTGTCCCCAAAAATCGTGAATTTTGAGTTATGTCGTTATTACAACAAATGAGCGATATGTACGAAGAAAGCTGTGGAATATTTTGTGATCGGACAGGGAGAATTCCAATGATGATTTAAAAATTATTCAAGGAATATAACCTATGGTTAAGGGAAGCCGAGGCTGGGAAAAGAAGCCGCGTTCCCTCGAGGAGCATGTGTCCCTTTATCGTGTCGCGAACAAAGGGCCCATCGAGTTTCCTACGTCAACGTATTCCTTGCGAGGGTAATCACGAAATTAGCGGTGTATCAGGTCATGACTAAGGGGTAGGGTAACCGCAAGGTGGCAAGGAAGTCGCTGTAGATGAAATCCAAGGCGTAGGCAGTCTTGTGTGACGTTCCGTGAGTTTTGACCGACGTACATCCGTATCAGTAGATTGCTCTAAGGAAAATGGCTAATCTGCTCGTAGATCGTACTTCCTCTAGAACACATTACCATTCCCCTAGGAATTTCACCGTGGCTTCCTTAATATCTTATACCAGACACATAAAAACTAATAAATCCTACAGAACTTTACCCTTAATGTGGAACAATATTTTCAAAACAAACCCGTTGCAGCTCATTTGCAAATTTTACAAAATTAATTCTACCCCTATGTACCCACTTTCTCCCCAGTTTTGATTTCTGCTTAGGACAAAAGCGAGTCAGCAAGTGCAAAAAATTAAATTCTATGGTTGAATATTTTCCGATAATTTCTTTTTAATTTTGGCACTTACAGCACTTTCTACAAGGACTCTTCAATTCTCCTACGATTAATATAACACAGCGGTATCAAGTTTATATTTACAGAAGCCCCTAGTACCCCACCATTCATCCAAAATGAATGTCCTTCCACGCTCGAGCCCCCAAAAATCAGCCCCCTCGTCATCTGAATTTCTCCAGGCGCAAACAGACGTGTTCACAAAACGCTGTTACGGGTGCCGGAGAAAACGAGAAATGGCCCCAAGTCCCCCTGCTGCATTTCCCTCGTGGACCAACGAGGACAAATTAGTCGGCATTAGGTCCAAGGAGAGGACGTGGAACGGTGGCTCGCAGCCCCCTTTAACGAGAGGCAATTCGGCTTCCCATTCGAAATTCGCGTGCGATTAATTTCCGAAACGGGGCCCCGCAAACGAATTCGAGAATGGGAAGACAAAGCTGCCGGTGGTTGGGTGTAAAAGCGGCACCGAGACGCGCCGCGGACCCCCTTCTACGAACCTGCTCCGTCTCTGCCAGCGACAATAGGCTTCAGTGCAATAGCCCAGACTTCCGTAGGTAAGGAGGTAATGTAATAAATAACCTTGCCTCCCTTGGCCGTTTCCTCGGCGGAACAAAAACCGGCCCATATGGTGTTTAACTACGCGCGCACGAGGAACGATGGCTATCGAAGGAAAGGGGGAGCTCGCTTTCTTCCATCGCGAACACGGCGTTACACGGTCTTCCGCGCGATTCGGATGGCATTCTTAGGGAAATAACGTCAATTAGACACGTGGCCAGCGCGGGGCGCGCGCGCACGAAGTGTGCGCGCGGTAGGAGTTGCGGGGAATCGTCGAAATTGTGGCTACAATGCGGTGGAGATTGGAGTTCGATAGGAAAATCGGTTCTGAGGAGGGTGGCTCCGGTAAAGGGAAGTGCATAGGTTCCA
The DNA here is from genome assembly GCA_929108735.1 of Andrena dorsata. Classification (NCBI taxonomy): domain Eukaryota; kingdom Metazoa; phylum Arthropoda; class Insecta; order Hymenoptera; family Andrenidae; genus Andrena; species Andrena dorsata. Next base: position 73,295,149 of record OV815488.1, on the reverse strand, counting down.
GTAAAGGGAAGTCTTTGTGTAGAAGAAATTGTACTGTTTGATGTAAGAACGACTTCAAGGCACTTAGGCCATTTGCATAAAATGCATAATTAGATTCCTTGGTGTTTTCTACATATGCCCTTTAAATTTCATTGCTGTGTCTTTAAAATTTACAGAGCTATGGTAAAGTTTGTGAATCGCTGTTGGCGGACTGACCCTAATTTGTATTTAACAACCGAAGATCTCGGATCCGAAAATTAAACAAATTTTTTAACTTCGTGAATATGTAGGAAATTTCCTCCTGATTACAACGCAAATTTTGTTTGCTACCCAAAGGGTACTCTCGAAGGGGGTGAAATTAACCCCCTTAGATAGATAAAAGTTTCAAGACAAAAGTTACTTCCTTTAATTGGATCTATCATTTACTAAAATAATTATTTTACACTTCACGAATTATAACACAAAGTCGAAAAACTTCCGTATGAATAAAAAATATCTAACTTCGTAATATTTACAAATACTTTTCACAAAAGTGACTTTTGGCACTGAGGCTCTTGTTGCATCCAACAGAACAATTTTTAACTTCGAACCTCAAATCTACAGTGACGTACAAAAGTTTCCGGCCACATGGTTTTTTCAGTTTTTCTTCGAAAGACTTTTCTTTTGGAAGGAAAATTGAAAAAGCTACCTGACCGAAACTTTTGTACGTCACTCTACAGTATTCCTTCGAATTGCGGAGTGAAGGCAGTTGATGGCTCCGCCCACTTGCGCCTTCTGGTTGGGCATGCGCAGTAGAGACTTCACTATTCCTGAGTGATAGTCGAATTATGTGACATTAAAACAATAAAGACGTATCTATACGAAAATATTTATGTTCTTTGCTATTCTTCCAGTGCTCCGAATATTGACACTAAAATAAGTATTTAAATTCCTCACGAAGTAATGCTGTGTGAAAGCACGAGTATTTATGTTTTTAGTATTACTCACCCCCGTATCATAAATGCCTTCTAAAGCGCCGCAATGTTACAAGTGTTGCACATCTTTGAAGTAAATAATCTCGCAGGGGGTACAATTTTATGACGGTAGCTATCTCGACAGTTTCGGTCCTCGTTGTTTGTACATTGTAAAAACAAACGGATCCCGAGAACTTCCCCAATTTTATGCGTCTCGCAGAGACGCAGTCCTGATCGTCTTCAAAGTGTTGGCGCCTCAACATTTTCGGTAGCGGACCGCGCAACATCTGCGTCGGCAGCTGTATAAAATAAAAACATTCAGATATTTTACTGCCCTCTACTAAACTGTATTTTTAATAGTCCAACGGACACATAGAATTCATTTTACAACGCGCTGTAAACAAAGATCTCTTTCCTCTAAATTCCACGTAGGTACAATTTACATTTCACTTCTCCGAAAAACACTACTCCTGCGCTTGCATAAAATGGCCAAAGCGGTAAAACTTGGAGAATATTAAACAGAATTTTTGCAATGAATTTAGAATTTCAGTTATTCGCAAGAAATTATTCCAGAAAATGTTCAGTAACGATGAGAACGCCAGAAAATCATGCGAGCATTGCAGAGCACACTCGTTCAGCATTCCAATTTCTTCATTATCACGTAACTGCCGACGCTGCTGTATTCTAACGAATCCATCTGCAACAGGATGATGCACTTCCTTCTTGTCTAATTGTGCTAATCTCGCCACCATTCACCTTCCAAACCCTCCTTCCGTCATCGCAGTATCTTACTCACGTGATTACGAAACCCTATCCCGGCGAAAATTGAGAAAAACGAAGGCCTGAGCGCACACGGAGAAAAAGAAGCCGCGAAAGAATGCGACACAGTGTTCCTAATGGAAGCACGCCCACGCGCGACAGTGCATTGACCGTGTTGCAGAAGTTTCGGGTGGCTCGCGGTACCCTAATATTCTGCCGTAAATTACCGGGCAAGAATGCACGGGAAGATATTGTTTGGTTGACCCCCCAGCAGCTCGCCAATCAAGCACGAGCGTGGTCGTTTCATATCGCACTTTCTTTTCCTGTGTAAAGTGCATTACGATCATTCCAAGCAACGGTGGTTTTGGGTCCACCTCTTTTTCGCAATTGTTACATTTCTGAAATAATTAGGCACTGCATGCTTTACAGAATAACTTTTAAAACAGAATAACTTTTTCGAAATTGGTCCAAACGACTCGAGTTGTTTTTAGAAGCTAGAAGGATTAATTTACTAGTTGACGTGTTTCGTTATTTTGAAAAAATGAAATTGATGGGAATAACGGAGAAAATAGTGATGGTCGCTTTTTCAATTTTTGTATCTGAGCCTGTAATGAAAATTTAAACATACCGTTTGTAGATTTAAGCTAGTTCTCTGAGTAGTTATGAGCTATAAATAGTGAAAAGTAGTGGAAATCACAGTTTTCGGCCCATAACTCTAATAAACTTAAAGAAAGAAAATTTCGAGAAAATCGGGTAACCCACGTAGTACCTAATTCTATTTTTTAAAAATCTTAATTATTTCCACGATTCCTGGATTAAAAGAATTCAATGTTTTAAACTCAACTATTACAATAAATTGCTTACACGAACTTGTTAATGTTCGTTTGTTAATGGGATAAATTGTTTCCAACGACTGATCCCGAGCTATGGTTCGGCATGTTTTTTCGAGCTACTTGAACAGCACTACGAGCAAGCGAATCTTCCCTTTTAAGAAGAAGTTCTTGTGACACGATCACAAAATCCACGGCTCGAGACGCATAAAAGGCCGGAAGGAGAGAGAGTTCAATGGCTGATCGTCCCGAAGGACTCTCCCACGGTTCGCCAAGGAGTTCCTCTATCTGCCACCCCGCTGACACTGATTTTTCTATTGCCGTCTGTGGAAGTGGGTCATGGCGGTGGGCACTCGCAGATACTCCCATGTAGCAGAACCCATAGAGCTCTCATTGCCCGATGGGCACCGCTAACTTTCGACCAGGTTGAAGTCCTGCACGAAGCCGCAGAAACACGTGGGAAACGTGCTCCCCTTCGAAAATTTCGCGAAGTTATACACTTGCACTCTTCTTTTCTCTTATCTAAAAGATTCGAGTACATTTAGTCGCTAGAACGAGGTTTTCTGAAATTTTGAACTAATTTTAGGAGTGTCACAGTTGGTTCATTTTTTTTAGAATTTCTCTTTTGAGTTGCTGTTTACTTTTAGACATCATTTAATTTGGATAACAGAGTTTTTGGGATTGTTGCATTTTTTATTTTATGTGTTTGGATATATTACGAAATTTGGAGGAGCGGATTCCACGATATTTAATGCGCGCACGGTGTACACGATGCGCCCGCCAAAGGGTTAATACGGTTTGTATTCGGCGCAAGGTGTTTAAATGCAAATCCCAGCCACTACGTAGTTTAAATCTGTAGAATTTTTCACGCGCTGCGAACGCGATTTGCGTACAAAGGTATTCCCGTGGCACGAGCCACATGAATTATGTTCGTATCACGATCTGCATATAATGACGAAGATGATTGGACCGGATGCGCCGCTCCCACAGCTTGCGAATCATTACCTCAATATTCAATTAAAGGACCTGGGTTTTCGTTACACGGGAGACATTACTGCACCCAACTGAGTACTTCCATATAGAAATGAGAGGGGGTATAAAAAAACCGATATCTACATAATTTCAACGCACAAAATTCTTCTATTTCGGTACCTTTAATTTTAAGTTCCTTCAGTGTCGCAATCCAAAGTGAATTTGAAATTTTAATTTGAAATATTAATTTATACAAATGTCAATCTAATTTGAAAGTAATATTAATATAAATTACCATAAAGTGTATTTTATTACCTATGAGACTGTAACGTTGAAATATTTTTGAAGCACCTTAATAATTGAATGTTAAATCTTCTTACAATTGGTATTCCATTATCATTATGCGATATAGATACACATAAACTTAATTTGATTATAATACTTACAGTTATGTAAATAAACAAGATTTCCTGTGAAGCATGTAACACCAAAACTTTCATTTGTAAAAATTCTAGTTACACACAAAATATTTTAAAAAGTATCTTCCCAATTCAAACTCATCCTTAACTGCAATCACACAAAAATCGGTAACGAAGGAACAAACATTTCAAGATAAGTCTCGTCTCGAGTTTCGACCCCCACACGAAATAAATTAAATCTCTCTGTTAGGTTACTTTAAGAGGTGGAGGGAGGGGGGCTGTGTCGCCATTGAAAAGGGGTGGTAACGCCGAAGCTAAAAAAAGAAGAAAAAAGAGGATATAAATAACGTGTTTCCACGGATTCTCAAAAAATACGAAAGCTTTCCAGCTCTTGTAGAGGGGCTATGTTTCTTTACGCGTAGGATTATAATTTAGGATTGTCGAAGGGAAAACGAGAAGTGCAGGGAGGGGTGCATCGGCCCCAGAAAAGCCTCGACCCATGGGAATCTTTTTTCCCCCCTTGCGTGTCGGCATTTAAAAATGTCTTTTCTCGGCGAGGATGCTCGTGGCAGGGTTACCGGATCCTTGGAAAATGAGAACACTTGCTGCTCTTCCTTGAGAATCCTTCCTGCGACAAGTCGCAACCTGTCTGCACTTGGCCGCTACTTGGGCCTTCTCCAATAATATTTAGGTTTGAAAGCACCGTCGTCTTGGGACCACCTACAGATCGGGACCTCTTCCTTTTCTTTCCGAAACTCGAGTTTCTCTGGGCAGGCTTTGGGTTGAGCCTGCTTCAAGCAGATGATCTGATAAACCAGAGACTTTCAGTTTCTTACGAAATTTACTGGAACTTAGGGATGAGTTTTTAAAGAGAAAGTGGTTTCCAATACCGTTGGACTGAAACGTGAATAAAATTCAAACGCCACGAAATGACAGGAAAAAGTGGGATGGCTAAAGCGGTGGAATTGATTTGGAATTTTCCATGAATGCTATTTTATTAAATGCCACGTGAAAAATAGGAAAACTCTTCCCTGTGTCGTTATATCATAAAATTGATAGTTCTCTGAGGATTGTCACATTGTAATTTAATATTTTAAAGATATTGCCAAAAAACTGGTGAACAAAACAGTTTGAAATCTGCAGAAATTCTTTGAATAAAAGGAAATGACCACGAAGCCAAAATCCAATAGGACAGGCACCCCGATTCGCAGGCAAACAGTCTTTTGAAATTCCCACACACCGATGCCCCAGTTTTCGATGCGCAGAACGTGGCTTCGATGCCACCTATGCACAACATTCCCATAAGACAGCGTGGATACCGGGGGTGAATGGGCCCCCATGAGGAGGCATGAAATAGAAGAAGGTCTCTCGTGGGCTTCCTGGGATCGGTGCATTGGGGTGCAATGCCAGCTTCATCGTAATTGCACATAAAGGTAGGCAGATGTGTATCGCGGCGTACCCCCATATTTTAATGGCATCAGGATGCCACGATACGGACTCTGTGGGCCCACGGTGAGAATGTCCTTTTGACTCGGTGGTAAGCGATGGCCAGATAGCATGGGAATCTAAACGATCGATTCACCCGACGCAGATGAATCGATGAGGGATTCCGAGCAACTTGTTCCTGCCGCAATTGGGACCGTTCCGTGGGGTATTTCTATCTTTGTGAATATCAATATTTTAAAGTCATCGGGTTATAGAAAGGCGACTAAATAAGTGCAGCCGTTTGAGTGGCCAAGAACAGCTTTAATTTTATGTATCTTCGAGAATATTACTTCACATCAAAGTGGGGCCCAGATATCTATATCTATACGAGGCCCAAAAGCTCTTCAAAAAAATATTTTATTAACCAAACCTCTACTTTCCTCTATTATTTCTTCCTCGATGCCACGAAGCTAATACAGTCAAGTACAACTCGAATCCACCGCTTATGACGGGCCCAAAAATCATCCCCTCTTCCTACAGTAAAACCAGGAAATCTCTTAATCGAAAATTGGCGTCGAAACGAATTAAAAAGCAGCGGCGCATGCAGCGCGTAGCTCTCAGCTCTGTTTCTCTCTGTCTCCCTCTTTATTCGTCGTCGGAGAAACGCGTGAAAGGATGAGAGGCGCGCACTCAGGCCCCGGGACTCACGTTCTCCTCGCGTTTGATGAATGCCGACCGTAACAGCTCCTCACGCACGATCTAAGTCGGGTCAAACCGGACTGACAACCGTTCTGCCTGTGAACGGAAGACGCCCTGGCATGGCCAATGAATTCGTCTGCGACCAAATGGTAATGTTACTGCGTGCGGTCCTTGTGCCGCTGACGGGAGGCGAACGCGAGCCGAGTGTGCCCGCGGACACATCGCGCGCTTACGTGCACGCACGAGGCCAGCGCTGGGCCCGAGCTGTCGCGCACATGCGCACACCGAGGACCGTTTGCAATTTATCGTCTGGCCACCAATTTGCCAAGTGAGTGGCCGTGGGCGCTACCGCCGCTTCCGACGGATATTCGGCGTCGAAAATTGCCAATTGTCTCAATGGAACTCGATTCGTATTGTGCACCAACATAGACACGCGTCTGTGTAGCCCACGAGTCCTTCGAAGGGCAACGTTCAGCTCCGTGGAACTTCTGATCGACGAGGGCCTCCTTGACGAAACCACCCCACCTCGATACGAGCATCGATTTTCGCCGCCTGATCCAGAGCAATGTTTCTACTTCTCCCCTGTTTCGGGAAGGAAGCAGGAATTCTAGGGTCCCATCAGGTTTTTCTTGGGGATTTCTCGACTTGGGCAAGCGGGAGTTTTGTATATGTGTGTAATTAAGTTATGTTGCGTAATTAGGTTATGTTGTGTAATCAGGTTATGTTGCAGGACAGTTAAGTATCCAGCAGCCCAGAAAGGAATGCTACTCTTTTATTCATGCTTAAGCTTTTGTTTATCCTTATGTATAGCTTATGTTAAGGTACCCCAAGCGTCTATCGGTGTCTCAGCGTTCTCCAATATCCCCCGCAACTTTCTATGACACCTAAGCACGATATGCACCAGCGTTTTTGCCACTCGAGCGGTCGAAATAGAACCACAATGCAACTCTCCCACAAACTGCAAGCTAAACCTGTTACACTGGCCGCGGCTAGAATCATCGATACTGCAATGATACATCCTACGCGAAAATAAGAGGACGCCTCGTTCCATGCTTCATCCTTCCCCGCGTTCTGGCCACTGGAACTCGAAGTTAACTAGTCATCGGCCAGATTAATGAAGAGGGCCCTCTGAAACGCTCGTTTGCCTGTCCAGGCGGATAAAAATATGTATTTCACTGAGACCGCCATTCACCAAACGATGACACTGTTCCCCATAGAAGGCCCGAGTTTCTTCTCTCTCTCTCTCTCTATCACTCCGCTCCCCCCCCCCCCCCTCCCTCGGCTGGGGATTGACGCAGAAATTCTCCTTTTGCCCGTTCCGCGAAAGTCGTGTATCATTCAAAGAAACCCGACTCCTCCAGAGGCGAGAGGATCCTCCGAGGAGTCCTCCCATCCAGCCGAGGATTAAGCTTGCACTTTGTTGCTGCAAACAGAATATAATTCCTGCCCGATACTGCCCCCTCCCCTGACCGGGCAGGTTGGCATCCCTGGCGCTTGTTAATCTGTTGATGGTTAATTTAAGGACTACTCGCGCGTCCGTTCCAAGGTGTGCTTAAATCAGCCGCGCGCAATAAGGGGAAAGGCATTCACCGCGAATCGTAGATTAAATTGCAGAACGGGAAACGGAGGGAAGGATAATGGCGCGGCGTTTGACGTTGACCTCGCAACGCGCTCCTCCGCGCCTGCGGCGTGATAAGATGCCTGATAAGATTGCGCGAAGATGACTGTCGCCTCGTCGATTCTCCAGCGGAAGCTGGCCACGTATGACCTTTTTCAAAATTTCGGCGGAGCCTCCGGGGAACTCGTTTCTTATTTTCTGTTAGACAGGGGGGGCGAATTCCTTTACAAAGGAACTTCTGAATAGAATAATAAGATCCCGTACGTAGCAGATTCTTCGTGGAGGTTCGTTTCCTGAAAAAAAAGCGTCACGTTTCGTGGATTTCTTAATGCAATTCAAGTTGCACGGTTTTCCTCGAATGTTCTAGGGAAGGTTCACGGGAACCGGCTCCTCAGTTTCTTGTTGAAAGGAAGTGGCGAGGGATTAAAAATATCTGTTTGCTCCGTTCGTGACGGCTCGGGCCCCGAAGACAACGGACAATCTAGACAATGTAGCACGCGCAGTTCCTTACCCAGCAATCTTGGGTAACCGCCAGGTTGCAGCAAACACGATTCTACAACTCGTGTATCGTGGTCTGTAATTCCACTGATTTCCCTATCACCTTGCAACCTGGCGAGCCTAACAGACGTCAAATCGCCTAGTCAAACAAGCTAGCAAATCTTCACATACGCGCCGCGGTTCAAACAAGGAGTAACCGAAACAACAGACCGATCTTCCCGCAAATCAAAGAAAATCCCCAAAAGCACCATCCCCCCTCGCGCGCTACTTTCATCGGTCCCAAACAAACAGTCCCACGATGCCGCTGAAGTCGGGGCGGCCACGAAAACGGACGGAAAGCGGCGAACGACCCGCGTTTCCCCGGCGAAACGGCGATATTACCGCGAGAAAAGGTTAATTTGAAGCAACAGTCCATCAAGATGCTGGCCACTGGAGGAGGGGAGGGGGGGGGGGCCTGCAGCGGGGGGGGGGGGGGCGAGGTAGCAGACGGTGGGAAGGAAGTGCCGAGGAGGATGAAGGGCAACAGAAAGAAACGAGTATTCCCGTCTGGTGGGTCTTTGTACTCCCTGGGTCTGTTGGCTCTAGAGAGGGCCCCGACTGGCGGGCAGAACAAGAAGGACCCGGCGATACGTTGGTGTGCGCGGATTGTCTTGGCCCCTGGCGCGGCCACCCCGGCTCATATGAAACGGTTAATCTGACGATAATGCCGGCTAGCGAGAATTCTGGCCGACAACTGTCAATGGAATTCCGAATGGGCCCCCAGGAACCAGCGGAGGGATATATAATGATCGCATGCGAAATTGCGGTGGATCTTGCATGGGGCCCCGGCGAGATCCTCTCCGCGCTTCCTCCGCCACCAATGGAACAGCCTTTTCACCCGTTAGCGAGCCAGCCCCCTCCTCCCTTCCCTCCCCCCCCCCCCCACACACTTGAGAGAAGATACGCTCGTCTCGTTTGTTTTTTCCTACACGGTATTACTTGGACGAGAGTTTCGGGCCCTTTTCGTTTGACGGTGTTTGCCTCTTTCTGCGGTTATCAAGCTTCCCTCGCCCACCCTCTCCGCAACTCCACTCTTTTTTTAATTAGCGATCTCTGGCCGTCGAAGGAGACGCGCTCTTGCCCAATGCCGTACGGTCACGAGCGAATTTGGTAACAGAGATCGTTGACTGGTTCGCTCGATTCGTGGAAGCACTCGACGGGGTTTGTTTGAATTATTTTGGTGGGCGATGCTTCGGAGATGCCGAGGGCTCGTGGACGACCTCTGCTTTGGAGCTTGGGGGTGGTCTTGGGCGTGCTTGAGCGGGACTTGTGGCGGCTCGAGTAGTCGGATGTGTATAATTTCTGGGGAAATAGGCGAACTTCTTTTGGAGACTCTTCTTCAAGTGTAATTTTAAAATAAATTTGGTCTTGCAACTGCCATGGTTTTTTGGGAGAAAGCTACTCCAATTTTAGGAGTTATCGAACTTTTGGGCAGTGATGAAAAAATTATATAAAAGATGCTGTCATATTTTGAGCAAATTTTCAACACACTTTTCTTGTCCTTTCTTTTAAGGGGTCTTTCTACCGTGATGGCCCGAAAAGAATGCGATACTTGTGATTTTTTTTAAGAGAAACCGTCAAATTGTATTAATTAAAAACGTTATGTCTATATTTATACGTATTTGGACAATATTTAAAAAAAAATCAATTTAAAAAACACTATCTGAAACTTTAAACGCGTTTTGAGAAAAACGATGTTTTTCGAATTGGTTAGCATGACACCTCAAAAACCAATAACCAGATTCCTTCAATAGATGTCCCATTGTCGTTGGCACTAAAACTAAGTCAGTTATTGCAAAATTATACTTTTGCGACTTAAAAAAACAGCGAATTTTTGCAGAAATCGAGGTCTGTTTTAGACGCTGCTATTTTTTTTAATTCTGAGTATTTCTCATTTAATCTAATTCAGGCGATAGCCACACTCATACAGATCACAGAAATTTTAAAATTTTCCATTTCTGACAACTACAACGGCTGATTTTATGGTAACAATGCGCATATGTTTTTTGCGAGGCGCTGTATTTGAAGCACTCCGGATATAAGCACTATTTTTGCATACAATTGTTTTTTCATATTCTCTAAAGATTAAAAAATTTAACCTCAAAGCTGGAAATAAATATATTTAATACTTTTGTTTTAAAAAATTCCCAAAGTTCGCATCACTTTTTGTCCGCCAAGGTAAGGAGACCTCTTAAGCTGATGCAGCGGATTTCTGGATGAGCATGGAATTCTGCAGCGTAGGGGATCAATGAGCTCGATATTCATGTAAAATTTCGGCGGCTTTCATTCTTATTTCTGTGGTCTCTCATTCGGTAGGTCAGGCGCCATATGACAAGAGGCCTAGCATCAATGGAACCCCATGAAGTTGCGGTTTATCGGCGAGTTTCGTGAATCCTTGACTCCTGGCCCGCAGGTTCTTCCTTTTCGTTCCTTTTTATGTAAATACACCGGGATTTCGTGCGGCGTTTCTCACGCTCCGACAAATGTCGTAGGCACTGTGGGATGAAGTTTCGTGGAGGTTCAATGGTCGACTGTTTCGTGTCTGGGCGGTGCGTCTTTTTCCCCATTTATGAATAATAGATCTGAATATTAAATTCTTAGATAATCGAAACCCTCGAAACTCTTACCGGTGATTGGGCTCTTCCACTGAAAAATACTATCAGAAAATATTCAATTCTCCTCTGACATAAATCAGAGAAATGAGAAATCGTTGCTGATTATTCGCCACAGACAACATCTCTTTTTACAACTTAAACTACAGAAGCTTCGATCAACATACGACTGATAGCAATCAACGCAAATTTAATTAGCATGAATATTTATTAGTATTATGCCCAATTCTTTCAAATGCTGCTATTTTAGAGCACAGAAGAAATTCCCATTCCACTCGCCATAGAAATTAATTCCAATCACTTAACGTCAATAGAAAACTAATTCGTCTTACCTTGCCCCACTTCGCCTACACTTGCCACCCATGGGACCACACAAATTTCTCATCGGACCAATGGGATCGCAGCTGTACTCGTGAATCGCGGCGTATCGCTGGCCGAGGGATGGGAAAGTGAAACGCGAGTCCTACGCCAGTACATGGCAGGTCGGTTTTGGCATAGCAGGCGTCTACATCCTGTGATATTTTTACGAGGACCTTCCGAGAATCGAGACACTGCGTGGGGTGAACAGCTGAGACCGAATGATAAGACGGTCGCCAGGCTATATCCCACTTATCGGTTGCCCTCGGTGGAACGATTCCGTTGCAGCGTGTCCCTGACCTTCCATTCACGTCCGCTCGTCTGCCTCCTGTTTCTGTGTGAAATGAAATCTAGACAGATAGGCGCTGGCCTAATAACTATGACGAGCGCATTCGGAGGTGGTACTATTAAAATTAACATTTCCCTCGTCCTCCGTTGTCTTCTGTTTTCACGTTGAAATCGATACGGGGACGATCGAAGACGATTGAATGTTGGGCAGAGTAGGTGCAAGAGTGTTTGGATCTGAGGGTGAGACAGGGTTGTGGGAGTTGGTACTGAAGTAGTACTGGGTTGAGTGTAACTTGGAGTTTGATCCCGTAATGAATTGGGATTAGGAGAATGTGGAGGGTTTCTCGAATTAGGATAGGGGTTGATAGGGCGAAGGAGGTTTGGAAGAAATTTCCAGAAGCCTAAATCAACTCCTTCAAGGATCCTTGATCATTTTAGTCGCAGAAAATACTACTATTTATATCAGACACTTGATTCGCCATAAAAATTGTTAGTGCTATTATCAATTTCATGAAAATCAGAAAGAAGAAAATATTTACATGGGCAACATTAAACTGTTTATTCTTAAGGGAGCACTCAACACTCTGCTCTGATGTTTTCAGTTCTTTTATTCTATTCAAATTTTAATAAATGACATTATGCATATCAGGGCCCCCGAATTTTATACAAATTATCATCCTTTATCTAAAGGTACGTTAAAAAGATAAGTGCTGCGAAGCTCCAGCGTATTTGCTTGCCAGCTAATACGAACGCTCTCCCTGGCGTAATGGCAGCCCAAAAAACCGCTCCATAATTATGCCATTCGTGTCGATATGCTGCGTGATTTGTGGTTACTCTGTGGCATTGCAAAACGATCCTATCACGAACAGACCACCTAATCACGCTTCGTGTGATCGAACCGTGTACGCGGTGACTTTTTTTTTAAATAAAATGATTCCATTTTCACAGACATATAGCGTCTCAACTGTCTAATACCTGTCTGATGAACTAATATTAATTTTCCACGATTCTCAATTTTTTTCAAACCAAGGAACTCGACTAACTTTATATTCAGAATTCAGAATATAATAAAACTCAAAGTATATTAATATTTAAAAAGCTCGAAACTGGAGAGGCGAATCTCAAATCTAGCCCTCGCTATCCCCACTTGAACCGCGCTGTAGTAGGTCCGCCTACTCCTACCTGATCATGCGCAGTGCGCGTCTCAGCCTCGCTCGATATCCCGCGCTCTGCTTTACCCACAGCACAAACCAATTCCGCGTGCACGTTTGCGCGACTGTTGCTTCTCATTTCGCCTGACTCTGTGCGCCCCCCGAAGATCGTTAAGACGTCCCATGGTCTAAGTCCTAACAGTAGCAGCCATTCGAGCCTCGTATAATCGCGGGACTACAAGGCCGTAACGCCTGCAATTTACTCGGGCGGTGCTGACAATGGGAAACGAGTGGCCGCTCCACGTTCAACAATTCGGCTTTTCTTCCGGGGAACAGCCGGCTTTGAACATAAGGCGGCGGTCACTCGGTTCCTAGGGCTCGGCCTATTGAAAACGGGGTGCATAAGTACATCGCTGCAAGGCGCTGGCACAAGGCGCGCGTGCTGCGCGCGTGTCACCCCCGAGCCAGATGACTTCTAATTGAATTATCGTAATCACCGGAAGAAAATTTCGCCTTCCCTCCCATGCATTCACTTCCTGATGGCCATCCAAACGGTCATTAACTTAACGTCAACTCGCCCCTGAACGTTCATGCCCCCTAACGGGAGTCTTCCAAGTCCCTATGCAACATGTGATTAGTTTCCTTTATCGTTACTGTTATTATATCGCAGTTCAGTCTTTGAATACCGAAATTAAAAATGCGCGCTGCGTCGACTAAGGTCTTCAACGATAGACTGCACGGTGCCAGCAAACGCGTTAATCATTATAAGGATCCTGCAAGAAGTTTTACGCGAGCACCCCGTGTTTACGCTGTCACGAAGCAAGACAATGAGCGCAGGCAGGAACGTGTAATTAAAGGAACATTTGGCACGTGCCTTTTGTGCGTTAGTAGCACGAGGCATATGCACCTCGTGCGTATGCAATGACGGGGGTAGGTAAGGTACACCTTATGTTCAAGACGGTTGCTTTCAAGATGGTGGCCCCAAAGACCGCTCAGCGGAAAGCTGTCTACTCTGATGTTCAATAAGAGTCGTTACTTGCCATCGAGCTGATGCCAGCGTGGCGCTATGGCCACGTTGCTCGAGAAGTCTGTAACTAGGGCCTGTGATAGGTGGGATCTGGAAATTGTACCCTTTCCCATGCAATCATCTTGTATCCTAAGGAAGACACAACATGGGAACTCGTTGCACAGAAGGGTTTGATGAATTCTGGGAGTTTGTAGATAGGAATGGTGGGTAAACAGAGGTTGCGTTGTGAATGGAAGTTAGCGGGTGGAGCATGAATTACAGGAGTTGAAAAATTGGGAACTGTACGGAGATGGGAGGGAGGACTCGAGGGTGGAGCGAGCAACTGCAAAACGGTTGCATATTTTGAATAGAGTTGAATGAAATGGTTAGCAATAATTGTAAATGCAAATGTGAGGATTTAGACTACAAACTATATTAGGGGGTCTTTCCACTGTGACGCCCTGTTTGGAACTTTTTTTGCCATAAAAAGAATGTGTTCACTAAATAGAAGTTTTTTTCTATTTGTTAATACGTGCTTTGAGAATACAAAATTATTTTTTTCATACTTGCTTGTGCCAAAATAAGTGGGTGTAATATGCGTTTTAAAATATAATATATAAAAAAAATTTATATTCTCAAAACACATATTAATGAATAATTCTTTTTGTGCCAAGAAGAGTTCCAAACTGCGGTACCTTATCAGTGCGGCACAGTGGAAAGACCCCTTGACAAAAGTAGGCAGCAATTTAAACGGATTTCAAATTTATTCGGACCACAATCCGGAACTAAAAAACAGTTTTAATGGAATAGTCCTGTTTAACTCTAACTCCCCTTATTAATAACTTCCTTTTCTTACCCCCAGGGAAGCCATGCGAGTAATAGGCTATTGGGTTCCATTTGTTTTCATTAAAACCTGCAGTTCTTCAACCACGTGGGGCCATTAAAATCTGTCATCCACTTAGCTCCCTAATTCAATCAACATTAAAACTTCGTTACACATTTTCATTGACAGCTTGAACAAATTCAATAAGGGATGCCCTGCGCAGCCATTAACCTCTTACGCTCGACTAACATTAATTATATTATATTTCAACTATAACAACAACCTCACAATAAAAGATCACTCGTTACATAGCTTCACAATCACATCACTCCAAACTCATGGAAAAATATTTTCCCTAAAAACCAGTAAACGAAAACTGCATTGACTCATCAGGAATACAAAGCACGACAAAAATTATTCAAGCATTATCATTCAAACACATCTACAAGCTTAGTTACCTACGAATTATATAATTAATCTCTCCCACCAATATAAATCACTAATAAGTTACGATTCATCATTCCGAATGCAATACATATGCCTCTGAATGCCTCGGTGTACTCAGGAAGCGGACCAGGTGCCACGGGCCTCTCCTCGAGTGCAGTCACCACCTATGGGACCAATTTCAACGTATCGAGGTCGTCGTCAGACGGTTCTTTGCCTCGTGCCCCGCACCCCCTTCGAGAAACCGTTCCGCGCGGGGATACCCTACCGTTTCCCTTTCATTTCGCTTCTCCTCCTGCACTCCTCGCGCCACGAAATAGTATTACGTTAGACGATAGACGGCAGTCGATCGCCAGGTGTCCAAGAACTCCGCGCTACCCCTGAAACGCAGGTGTGCTGGCACGCGTTTTCGCCCCTTCTCTCTCCGCCCTTCTCCCCTGTCTCTCTCTCGACTGAGCGGTAGGATCGTGATCTCAAGAAACGCGGTTGCAGTCGTCCCTTCGAGGGTGCAACGCACTTATTACGTCACTGGCTTCGATTGCCCGCTGGAAATTCATCCCTCAATGAACTTGAACCTAGGTCTAACATAGTCTCTTCTAAATTCTTCTGTTTCCTTGCACGATTTGCACGAGTTTCTTCGTGGGGAGGGCTTCAGCTCAAACTTCTTTCGCCGGGAGGTCGCAGATCGAAGATTAGAACAGCTTAATTAACGCCAATAATTTGTCTATGACGAACTACTCCGGTCTGGGCAGAAGAAATATTCAGAAATTTCGCGAGGGCAAATGTCTTCGTCGCGATTCGATTGTCGAGTGTGGCGTTTCCTCCTCGAAGTCCTTCCCCGACGTCCACGGCGCCCGTTGATCCTTTATCGATCGAAAGTCAGTCGTGCCACGGTGGCCGAGCCGCGACAAAGGCGGGGCAACAACAAAAGTCTAGCGTCTAGGCCCGTGCCGTGAAACACAAAGAAGGGCGAAGGCAGCTGCGGATTTTTATTCGGCGATCGCCTCCGCCGTGCATGGCTCAAGGAAGCGTGTATTTATCCAGTTCGAAGACCTGCGGGCGACTGCAGGACACAAGGAGTAGGGGGAGTGAAATCAAAAGGGCAAGAGGCACGAGGCCACGGGAATTCGACGTGTGCATTGACTGCCACGAAATTTCCACCCCTGGACCACTACAAACGACCAGGAATAACGGTCGGCGAGGCATTCTGGTGATATTCAGTCCGAAGTTGACGTTATTTTTTTTTTTAGTACTTTATTTGTGGGTGTCAAATCTCTCACTGGAAACATGAATCGTAGTGAAATAGCAGAAGAAAAATGGGAAAGGAGTATATGAGCCAGCGATTACATTCTCGAAATTCTAACTTCCACTCTAAAAACGCATAAATGCCCAAATTCCAACTGGCACATTTAACTACTTTGAGATGTTGATATTTTCAGAAGTACCTATCAATATAAATGGTATCGATATTTTTCAAATATATCAATATCGCATCTCGATATTTAAAAAAAACATCGAAATATCGATATATCGGGTTTTTAAAAATTATTGAAGTAGAATTTCCACAAATTATAAGTTATTTTAATTGCGTTTATTAAGTAGGTAATATAAAAAATGTAACAGTATAAAAATTAAGTAGGTAGTGAAATAAATACAAAAATTAATTAAACCAGTATTTTTCAGGAATAGTTTTTAAGAAAACTCTTGTGCTAAAACTAGAAACGACTTGATTGGGCATATTTTGTCAGGGCAAAAATATATCGATACTGATATTGAGATTATAATATCGAACTATCGATATATTGGATTGAAAAATATCGATACTCGCAAAAAATATCGAATATTCGAGACATCGATATTTTATCAACATCCCTACATCCAACACCCTGCAACGTCGATGAGAAATATAAAGAGTATTTAAAAAAAAGCACAAATGTGTCCATCAGTACTCACCTGCAATAAAAAAATTGGAGCTACCAGCTTCTGAGTATACCTGGAGTCACAAAATGATAACTCCGCCACCAGAACGATTTAACGCAGGGAGGACTAATGTGCTACGCGGAAGCAGCAAAAGGTGAGGACACGGAATCTTCTCCTCAGGATACGTTACCCTGTCCAGCCCCCTGGCTCTCCCCTTGGCCGGCGGAAAAATAATTTCAAACAAGCAGAAACCGACGGCGACAGGCTGAAAGACGTTACACGTCGCACAAGGGTGATCCCTTAGCATGACAATGAGACATCTGCTTGGCACGAGCTCTCCGGCGAAGGGTGTGAGTCGTAGCCAGACCTCGCCACCAGCCACCCTTAACGAAATCGCCCCTGCTTCGATAATCTTCGACGACGTAACAGAGCAAACCGAGACTGGGCCGAGATCCTCGATGGTACCAACACCTGGTTCACATCCCAAGTTCGCCCATCTTGCCATTAGGCGACGTTGCCTGCGACGAAGGCCGCGGTGCGAGCGAAAACATAGGGTGGCAGAGGTTCTGTCAGTTGCAGGCGATGATGCAAAGAAAAATTGCGGCGCAAGTTGGGGTGACTGTAATTCGAGAACTACCCTGCTTGTTCTAAAGGGTTCTGAGAATTTCTAGTGGAACTTCGAGGATTCTGGAGACGTAATTTATTTGTTGGTGAAGCAGGAAGCTTGAGAGTTACGGGTATTAAGATGCGTGATGTTTTTTTATTGATGAAACTAAAACTTGTCGTGGAAGGTTTTAAATTGTTTTTTTTTATAGGCTTGAACAATGTATCTTTCATGATGCACCTGCAATTTTTGTTTCAATTTTTCTTAATGGGAATTCTGAAAATTTCGTGTGTGAGAATTGGGAGTGTTGAGAGAATTAAATTTTTTTAGAGGCTACGTGTTGTATATTCAAAGTAATTGAAGGATATTTTGGGGACGTTTTCTTTCGTGGGAAGACTTCTATTTTCACCACGCGGTTTCGCGTTTCTGGTAAACGCGTTAATGGTGCCGCGCGATGTTTCCCGTAACTAATTATAATAAGCGATAAGGATAAGAATTTTATATACCCTCGGCTGAGCCCACTAGCTGTCTTTAGACAGAGGTCACTCATTTCGTTTCTAGGAATACGCAATGCCCCATATGTAGGCTGTGAGAAGCTCGACTCGCTGATTCTGTGGATTTTTTATTTAGTAGTATTAATTTGAAGTTTTGGCAATAAATCGCGCGTACTATGAAAAATATTGAAACCATGATATGTTTAGAAAATGATCCAGATTTTGTGCCTTCCAAAATAATTATTTTAAATAATTTAAATTAACTCTATGAGGTGTGCAAAATTGTGGGGATATTTATTTATTATTAAAGATAAGTCAAAGGATAATTTTCGAGATTGAAATCGTACCTATTTTATCGTACCTTATTACTGTTTAATTGAAGACACTCGACGGGGGATTAAGAAATTTATTTTAAGCCTCTCATTTCAGATTTCTTATCCCAGATTTCTTTTTACCAGAGAACTCGTTCTAAGTTCCCTAGCCAGGTTTCTTGTTCGAGAAAACTTGTTTTAAATTCCTTGGTTTAACTTCCTTACTCGACGGAATCTCGAATGTCGAATAACTTACACATTTAATTTATTCTAAGTTCCTTGGTCGGGGATCCTTATTTCAAGGAACTTATCTCGTATTCATTGTTCCAGATTCATTATTCCAATATTCCATTTTCTAGGTTCCACCTCAGCTTTCTCATTCCGGGCGACTCATTTTTACTTTTCCGTTTGTATCATTTCGTGGAAAGTTGTTCCGTGGCACGACAATTTCTTTGCAATATCTTTTACGATTTCACAGTTATTCATGATAATATGAAAACTCAATATTTCTTTGAGGGGGTGTTTTCACCCCTGAGACCATTTAATTACCGAAATAAAAAATGGTTGCAAAGTTTAAAATCTTTTTGAATCTTCGAGTTGCTGAACATCTCCTGTGAGACATTTTCCTCGCGTTCGAATCACAGACGCGTCGTCGTCGTGGTTATTAAATAACATGGCTCATCTTCAGTGGCTGGCAAGACGATTCGTCTCTCGAATAATAACCTCAACGGTCCCCTGTTCTATATCGTTGCAAATGAAGGTGAAGTTCCACGCGGTGCGCGTGCAATTAATCAAATTCACGCCATATGGATGCCCCCTGAGCAGAGGCAACCCGCGCTCCTCGCGAAGCTCGTTTCTCGCGCGAGACGAGCTTTCATTGTTCGGCATGGTGTTCTCGTGTCCCCGATAATGATCGTCCTTGCGAATGTGAAATGAAAGCTATAAAATGGAGGAAAATGGTGGGCATATTTTGTGGTGCAAAATTCGATCTATAAATTCGTTTTAACCAAGGGTGCTACGAATATTCAAATATTCTAAGTATTCAAATATTCGAATACTAGTAGAATCTGAATTTGAGATTTGAATAATTTGAATATTCGATTATTCGGTATGAATAATAAGAATAAAATTACTACTATTAATATTGATGAGCATTATAATTCAATATTTAAATACATTACATCCTTATAAATTTAAATAGAATTTATACCTTTCGTTTCAAAATTTATAACTTTACCAGAGATTAATAAACTTTCAAATATAATATTTGAGAGAAAAAATATTTCGTGTTTAGATTCGCATTCGGTACGATCCGAAATTAGAAAACACTTTGAATTCTTTGAGTCCTCCGAATTATCCGAACACTTTGAACTCATCGAATACTCCGAAGTATTCGAATATTTAAAATTATTTGAATACTCTGAATTATTCAAACACATTCAATTCTGCGAATGCTCCGGATTATTCGAATAAATCTACTATTCGAATATTTACGTCTCTATTTTCAACGAAGGGTCCAGGTTGACACAGGTGAATATTATTCTGCACTGAAAGATGTGGAGAAGCGCAGACCTGTTCATTATTTGAAATAATAAAAAAGAGTTACTGGGTTAGATTGGTTGAAGAGATGCCCCAACGTTCGTACAGCAAAACGTTGCAGAATTTTGTACAAAGTGTCCGAAAGATGCAACAAAATCCAAAGAGCTATCGTTAAAGGTATACATGCGCTGTAATTTCATCGTCACGAGCCCTTCAAGCGCGATATGAATTTTTCATGATCCATACGTAATCAGAAAGTTATTCCGTACGTACCAATTAAGATGTTCACGCTTGAATCCCTTCCAAGCAGATCCCCAGATCGCACGTACGCAAGATGGCTATAAAAAACTCTCGTTGAATTTTAATTGAACACCGTTTAAAATTTAAATCGCCACAACCGCTGATCCGACCGATGATTGACCAGCGAGTCGCGCTAATTGCGCCGTTATTTGTCTAGTATCCGTCTGCTCTCGCGGGGATTCATTCTTCTTCTGACGCCTGCGTTGGTTTGCACATTGTACATACCTATTGCAGAAAGATTGTAATTATTTAGGGAAATGAAACATGTTTGAAAGCTTTTTAATATCTAATTTCTGCTGTCACCACTTCTAGCACTATTTCTGCGACATTTAGCATGAAATGTTCAAAGAAAAACTTTAGTAGTTATTTATAACTGAATTGAAAAAATGACACTTTACTCTATTCAAAATTGGTAGAAGTTTCATGCTCAGAAATAAGCCTACGTCGAACCAGAAACGGAGATACTCGTTGCAAAGTCCCGTTTATATCAGATCTGCTCTGATTCGGAGCGACGAGCGACACTCCACTATTTTTCGTTTTTTCAACGACGTAGAACGTGACACTCGTTAATAAGATAAGCTAAGGACAGACAAATCATTAGAGCAGGAGAGCCGGGCCACCCTGTTTCGTTCTAGTCATTCGCTCGATCAACCGCTGATCGACGATTTATTATATCCAGAGGCGGGTGGAGACGTGGTTCGATAATTTAATCTCTCCAGGCTTAACGAGCCCCGATAAGACGTCATGAATCGTTTTCTCTTGAGCCAGCCACGCACCGTATTATCGAGCGGAAATATTGCTTTTCTCCCAGCGGCGTTGAAGAACTTTTGCTGGCAGACTTCAACAAGAAACATAATCAGTGTTTCAGAAATTCTCAAAAATATGTTCACTCAAGAAATCCAATCCATTACAATACAGAGAAAATAGCACAACTATTATGCCATCACAGGTATCTAAATAATTTCCACCAGTCCCCGTTTAAATATCCTCCTCTCGCTAATAAAAACAGAAAAAGGATTCACGATCCCCAATCAAGAAAATTCGGAGCAAAACGTTCGACGTCGCCACGAGGCTCTTCCCACTGCATTCTTCTGCTCGTCGAAAGCTTCTCCAGCTCGAGTGGAAAGCAAAAAAAAAATGAAGAAGAGGAATCTTATTTTCTTATCGCCCCTTTTCTTCCACTCTAACGAAGGACGTATTAATACGTGTCCGGTGGCCGCGATGCGTTACGAATTTAAATGCCACGGACAGAATATTATGCAACTTGGCGCGGACGTGTGTACGGGCAGCCACTTCCGCGATTTTCGTTTCGACCGGTGGATGCAAGCGCGTGCAGAAAACGAGACTGTGTCGGCAGCGCCGGGCTCACGTGACGGGCCGGTGCATCGCGTTGCACCGAGCTGTATACGACGGAGCGTATCGTCGGAGAATGTGCACGTCGTTACACATTCTTCGGCGGCCGTCTGTCTCGTCTTTCCTCGTCCACGAGCATCAATTCGCTCTTTCCGCGAAATTTTGCGCAGCTTCTACGCGGCAGTCATTGCCACCTATGACGTCCCCTTTTAACCGACTTCAAAAAGAAAGAAGTTCCACGTTCGATGTGTATGTATGTATTATGTTTGTCCGCGAATTTCTCCATAACTACTGGACAGATTTTCGTGAAACTTATTGCATTTAGTTTAGCTTCAATCAACTTGGGTCATGGAGAAAGAATCATCGAAATCGGTTCAGTAGTTTTGACGTTACACCAAAAATAAGAAATCTGTTTCATTATTATTCGAATCTTACGTTTCTAGCAACCGGTTATTTTTTTACGAGCGGCTCCTTTTGTCCATATTGTTTAAAGTAAATGTAATTATACAACATAAAGAACTAAAAAGTAAAAATAAAAATTTTAAATCGACTTAAAAAAAATTCACTGAAAAGGGAAAATAAGTTTTTTTCCTTGTTTAATCAATGACTCTCAATTGTTTTAACTCGGCGCCAGATTTAGACAGTGCAAATGATGAGGCGCTGACACAAATAGAATTGAGAGTCATAGATTAAATAAGGAAAAAAAACTTATTTTTCACTTGTCAGTGCATTTTTATTTTTTTGGAGTCGGTTTTAATTATCTTTTACTTGGTGATTGGAGTTGTTTGGGATGTTAGCCGTGGTCATTGACCAATAGGTCAATGCTGTTACGATCATTTAGTAGAAGTTTTAATTTTTCAGAAGATCCGAAGAAAATATCTTACGAAGAAAATCTGTTTTCTTCGGAAAACTATCAAGTAAATGCACGGTACTTGTATCATCCCCCTGCAGGTGCAATATGGCCATTTTTCTCCACCTTCAATAGTCGCTCCTTTAAAAATCCGTTCCGGCACGAGATATCCAGAGGCTCGAGGTTCGTTTAAATTGACCGCGAAATCGATTGCTTTCCAGCTTCGTCTTCGACCATCTCGGCGAAGTAAGTCGACAATTTATTAAGGGGTGCTCTAAGGGCAGAACCGTGACGCGGTAATTGCTGGTTATCGATAGCGTGTAAAAGAAACTGGAAAGGGAGGAATATTACATGGGATTTGCGAGCGTCCATGCAGGGGGCTGGATTTTTTACAGGATTACGATGCAGTCCTTCTCTTCTGCCTCCACTTTTCCTGTTTTCTAATACGAAGGAGCTTTAACAAAATTTGGGAGCATGTGTTGGACATTAGAGGTCTCAAAATACACTTTTGATTTGAGTGCCACAGTTTTAAAGGAATCAGTTTTATTAAACTATGCTTGATGCTCGTTAAAAAGCAAGACAATTCATGTGCCTCAACTCTTCACCAAATCTGCAACCTGGCAAATTTGCATCGGGATGAAATTGATTTCTTCCATGGATTTCTTTCCTCTTTTAACCCTCCGTGCACCACGTGATTTGTTTCGTTTACACTTTGTTTTAAATTTTGTTTTACATACACGTCGTGATTATAAGAAAAAAAGGGGGAAAATCATTCATATTACGACTTCCATTGACAAAAATTAGAAAATTAGAAATTTAATCGTGCCACTGCACGCAGCGGCAACGTCGCAGCTCCAGCTACACAGAGAACCAACACTCGCAGCTTCCTAGTTCAGTTATAATTTGGATATTTAAATGTACTGGGGTGTGCCGTACCCCACCCGGTGCACGGAGGATTAAAACCAGCGTGTATAGAGCGATTTTTGTATAGTGCCATCGTTTATTGCTCTATCCCGTGTCTTTTCACCTCCTTCCGTCACAAAATCGGTCTCCCCCGTTCGTGAGAAAATAAAGAGATAAATTCCTCCATAGCATTTAAACTCTCCTTTGGGCTTCTCCACAAATTCATTCTTCTCTTCGCGACAAAACATTCGAAATAGAGATCGGCACAGAATTTACAGGTTCACCGTCGTCCATCCACTATCAGCCCCGCAATGAACGCGACATTCCTCTCTCACCGTCTGGCAGTGGTGCAGCGTCCACTGTGGCCGCTGATATCTTCATTTTATCCTATCATAACTCAAGCGACAGAGCTGGAGGATGGCAAAGCCGACTTGGACAAATCGCCCGGCGCGTGTTTCACCCTGACACAGTTCCTGACAGCCTCGAGTGTCTTCCACCCGAGACTCTTATTCGATTCGCGCGTTTTTGCCGCTCGCTGGGAGGTCGTCGCGGCCGGCGCGACGACGCGTTCCCAGGCGTGGGCGTTCCTCGAGGATTCGTCGATACGCGACGATGATTTCGACGAACTGGACCGTCCAGCATTTTATCGAGCGATATTGGATGACCAGCTTCTCGTTTGTGTTCGTCGGTGACGAGCTTTTCTAACAACATTGTTTAGAACATGCTCCTCGTCACCACACTTTGCGCTTCAACGTGGAAATTCCTAAAAAAAATTATTTAATCGTCCACAAAACACCTATCAAAAAATTGCTTGTTTCGATATTTAATTTTTATTTTTATTGTTTTTTAAAGTAGTGATGTTAGTAGGTAAAGTAATGTATGTAGCTTGATGGGGGGTTTGAAATGGGGGGCTAAAAGGCACTACACGTGTTTCAAAAATTGTGAGGAAAAAATGGGAGCTGGGAGAGAAAGGGTCATTTTTAAATAGCAAGAGTTTCGTAAAGTGGGGTAGAGGTTACGGGTTAATAAGAGAAAAATAAAGCACGGAGGCCATTCTCCGCGAAGGCTGATATTGTACGCACGTACGCAACCACCGCGCGAGCAGCAAATCGCGGGTTACGAGCCAAAGGAATTCCTCGGCTACCCCCATTAAGGCTGATCCTCGCTGAGCCGCAGCAGGGCTCAGAGAGCGACTAGAGGGGGCGAAATCGAAAGGTTGGGGTCAGAGCACAGGCCCGGACCACGTGTACACCCACACGAACTCGCGTGGAACACGTTCCAGGTGATTGGCACACACACCACCCCCTTCGTTCCAAACGCCGGTCAAATCGAAGCTTTTTGTTTTTGGTCGCACCGTGGTTACAGAGCAATTAACAGATTCAGCAATTCCTTCTGTCTGATTTGGTAAAATAGGTGCCTTGAACTTGACGAGCTACCCTGACACTTCGAGTCGGGCTTAATTCTTAATTCTGCAAATCCCTCGGCGCGAAAGCACGTCGACGCCAGGCACAGTAGTAATTATCGTCCATGCCAAATAATTATCAGACTTGATCGTCTCACGTTATGTCCTCGTTGCCTCGAAGAAAAAGGAGGAAAAGAAAAGTAAATGGTGTATATGAAGGACTGTCTAAATTGTTGTGTGGAAAATTTAATTAAAGGTAATAGAAAGTTTAGAAATAAAATAGGAGTTTAATAGAGACACACATTGTTGTAATCATATATTGGCAAATAAATAGTGGAGTAAACAATCGAATTTTGGGAAATATTTTTTTCATGGAATGAAAAGCCCAACAGGAAGTATTAATAATAATCTTACTGTCATGTATCCAATCATAGTTATTAATTATTAATAACGAAATTAATTGTGTCGAGTGGTGAATGTTCATAAGGATTTGTTTAAGAAGGATACAGGAATCGACCACGACCGAGTAGTTAACGATTCCGCAGCCAATCGATACAGCATTTATTCTTCTGATTTTATGGTACCAGTTAACAAAGTATTGGTCGCAGAGACGCAGTGCCGCACTGCTGCAATCCGAAGTCTCGTTTAAGTAACTTTTACGAGGCCGCGAGTCGCTCTTACAGAAACGAGCGAAACGCCATCATAAATCGGGCCGTAAGCTGATTAAAATTCTGCTCGGGAAGTATTACAAGGTAATATTCCCACAAAGAAGATGTAATCGGGATTTCGTTTCGATTATTCCGACGCGGTTTAACGTCCAACCAGTCGTTTAACGTCGTATCCTGTCACCTGAAATCTAACGAGCCCACAAAACACGTCTTCCAACACATTGCAAATCAAATTCCTCATAAATTTCTCCAGCCCAAGGTGTTCCACTATTATGAAGCTCTTTGAAGGAAACGAGCTTCTTTGAAACCATCGTCAACGCGAACAAAGCTTGAACGCTTTTCTAATCCAGAGTTACCCAGTTCAAAATTCAGAAAGTTAGAGTTTCACAAGCTAGAGTAGCAAAATACATATATGCATAAACTTTCGTTTATTTGTATCATTAATTTGTTCCTGAAATGTAGTGCAAAAGAATCATAAAAAAATCATAATAAGTATGACTCTGGTCACTTGACTAGTAAATAAGTCGAAACGCAAAGTGTCAATATTTAAAATACGTCAAAGCCACTCCTTTAAAGAACCACCCAAGTGAGCCCATTGAATTGGACGATAGCTATTAATCAAAACTGCAAATGCGTCCTCAAAACCCCTTCTCCCAGCAGTGGCGGAAGCAGACCTCAGCGGACGGTAGCCTGACGAAGTACGATCTACCTAACCCAGACCAAGTTCGAAGAATACAAACCCAGAATCCGTGAGGGGCCTCAAGAACGAAGGACCCGGGTGTCGCGGGTTGACCAACATGCTCCATCAGGGGCCCGAAAACGCGGCGGATTCGTGGCCGCCGCGACAAGGTCGCGGCGCGGGAAAATACCAGGCCAACGACGCGTATTCGATGATGGGAGCGCGGCGGGCCGACTAGCGGGGTGAATGCAAGAGGAAGACGACGACAGCGCGACAACGGCCGCCGAAGAGCGAGCAACGCCGAAAGACACCGCACGGCAACGGGCCTACAATAACAACAACAAGCGATCACGCCGAGTGCGAAAGCACCACGGTCCCGAGCGGACCCGACAGTGCGGCAGGTACCTACCCCGCAGGCATTCCATCAAGATGCTATCGAAAGTGGCCGACCGCGAGGGGTGGCGCGAGGGGGAGGCGCGGCGGGCCCCGGACACGAACGAGCAACAGAGAGGGAGATCTCCGCGGAGGAGGAGGAGGAGGAGGAAGAGGAGGCCGCCAAGGGATATTAAAGGATGCTGTGCCGCCGACCAGGGGAAAAGGAGAGGCATCCCATGGCGCGGTGGGTCCCAAGAAGGATCAGGGTCGGCCGTGTTCGGGACCCGGGCCCAGCCTCCCCTCTCCTCGCTCCGTCTCCCCTCCCCGCGCCACAGCGAACGCCCTCGAAAACGTGACTTTCCGGCCGACGCACGCACGCTCGTTCCTTCTGTTGATACCTGTGGGACCGAGGGGCCCAGCTTCCGTCAGTGACGCGATTTCTCTTGACGGGGGCTGATGGCGGACGACGAAGACGTCCAGGGTCGTTGGCTCGTTACGGCGATCCGTGGGACTCGCAGGGTGATTCTGATGATCGTTTCTGAGCCGTCGGAATGCTCATCTGCCACAGGGCATCAGGCCCAAAATCTATACTCTCTCCGGAGCCGGGGAAAGGAGGTCGAGGTAGGATTTCCGCGCTTTTAAAGGGCACCGCTTATTACACACAGATTGGATTAAAGGTCTGCTATGTCGAGCAGAGTGGTAGGCGGTGGTTTGCGGGAGCAACCCGAGCGGAGAGGGGGGCGGCGGCGGGGGCGAGGGGGGAGGTAGGTGGTTTAGGTTGAGACAAGAAGAAGGAGGGAAAGGTATGCGGCGGGACCGTGTGTATGTACGCATGTACGCTTTCGCGGTGTGCGTATGTAGGTGCATACCCGCGGAACCGGCGGCCCACCTTCACAAGGTGATTCACTGCGATCCAGCCGGGCTGTGCTCAACCATTACGTACTCGCGAATCGTCCCTGAAATGTTCGAGACGCTTCGACATCGCGCATTACCGTTCCCGGGCAGTTTCGACCCCGGATCGGTAGTAGAACGTGAATGTACCCCATTCAACGAACCT
This sequence comes from Andrena dorsata, assembly GCA_929108735.1. NCBI lineage: Eukaryota > Metazoa > Arthropoda > Insecta > Hymenoptera > Andrenidae > Andrena > Andrena dorsata. The sequence continues at coordinate 73,267,822 of OV815488.1, read as the reverse complement.
CGGGGTCTATTTTCAGGTCAGCCGCTCACGTGGGATGGTGGCTTTAAGTGATCATTTCCCATTGCCGCTTCTATTCGAGTTCCTGTTGCAGTCTGTAAAATAATAGCCCCGGACGCTCGATCCCGGTCGAGGTGCACGGGTGTACAGAGCAGTAGCGAGGTCCCCGAACGCGCATGCGCGGAGGGAGGGGACTTCCACAGCGCGCGTGGTGGACAAGGATGAACTAGATTCGAGGTTCATGGGCGAACTAGTATCGGGGTACATCCGTGCAATGGCCTGTCGCTGACACAGTCAACTTTTCCTACAAATGTCACTATTGCTTGGTACATCAGCAACTGGTGAAACTAATGGAGCTTCTAGCTGACTCTGAATATCGTCGTATAAATGCTTGAGTAGTAGCATTCTGCAAAAGCAGATCGAAATCGATGGGGGACACTTTAGACTCTTGTTTTAGCGATAGATGAGGACTGATGGTTGGTGGAGGGATTGAAGAATGTGGAAAGTGTGTGTACTTGTCTCATTACGAGTATTGTACCCTAGTGGAGAACCACGAAAGTATTTCGTTTGAAAAGACCCCAAGTTGGGTGAACTCGGGGCTTGGGGAGACTGTGTGGCTCTGGTTGCAGATATATCGCTGGTGCATGAATGGCATTCCGTCAGGTACTTTGGATTCTTGGTGTAGCAGGAAAAACAGATTGGAAGCTAAGTTTGGGCGCCTTTAAACGAAATTACGATGGTGCTCTGAGGCATTTGGGACACTTTCATGAATGAAGAATAGGCAATCCTACATTCGTTATGACTGTTACTCCAAATGAAACAAAAAAAGATTGCACTTCGATTTTCCTTGATATCATTGACTACAGAGATGCACAAAAAAAGTATTTTAAATAAAAATTTGTGGACGAAATTTGTATCTAAAATAATTCTTTGCTCATCTCTGATTGAGTGCAGCAGATTTTCACCTTATTCCAGTAGAATTGTATTTGTGCTTTGCATTAAATATTTAAGTAAATTTGTATAGAATACTTAATGCTCACCAATGCCATATCATACAAATCCCCTTGATACACGATGAAAAAAACTCAGTTGCAGGGTATTAACACAAACAATGAGAGCAGATCAACCTTCCTGCTACCATGCGAAGCAAGTTTCCATTTCTGTCAGCATTAACCTCCTCAGTATCAACGCTTCATCGTTTAGCATACATAGCGTGCATAAATCATTAATCACGAATGGATAATCACGTTCACGGCGCGCCTCATATGCCTTCACCACCCACTTTGCGTTGATAGATCGAATATCCACAGCTCCCAAAGCGGTTAAACAAATCACGTCAGCACTTCCCATCTTCTTATAAGCGTAGGAAACTTTTCCATAACTTTTATTATTTCTTCGATCCTCCATGTTAAATTCGAACGAGCGAAACAGAGATTTTCCGTTTGAAAAATGCATTCAAATCTCGAGGTACTTTCGGCTGCCCTGTGTCAGGGATCGATCGAACAGCGCAGCCGTGTTTACAGTTCGATTGCACGCGCCTCGACGGTGCAATCTTGCGCCAAGGAACGAATGTGTTGGCCTACGAAGCAACCACGCAGTGGGAACCGCCTGAGGCGTGTCGGTGCACCCTGCAAAGGCTCTCAATGGCAAGAATGTAAAGGCCAACCGGTCCTCTCGAATCTGATCAGAATTTCGGCTGTACAATCGGTCTGAGAGTATCGTTTCGCCAGCCATAAACCTCGCGATACGTGCTGCACGTGTATCACCCACGAGTCAGGTTACTTCTAATCGAATTATCGTAATTATTTCACGACAAATTTCGGCCCCCTGCATCGTCTTGCATCAAAGACGTCTCGATGGTCATTTAAATAGTCATTATGTAACTGCAACTCGGCTAATGAATGTTTACTGCGTGCCCTCCAACATCTGCCTTTCAAGTAGTTCTGGAACATGTTCAGGGGACATTTCTTAAGATACCAAATTTTTGTGTCAAAGAGAATACAGCTGAATTTATACAGAAAAACGTGTATGCCTTAATTTTTAAGTATAACGGCTTTTTATATGAAAACAAATTTATAAAAATGGCCCTATTTTTGGATTTGTTAAAGGTATTTAACTCTTTAACTCCCTGCTTCAAGATTTTTCTAAATATTGCAGGCGCCAGAGTTAACGATGAAATGGTACCTAGAATCATTAGTGAAAGTTTAAGTATTTTTCTTCCTCTTTTTGCTTCAGGCGAGTTCACTTCCTGTTTTGCGCGGAGGACACATCCTCGGTGCTGATAATATGTAAGGGACAATTACACTACGTATGTATTGGGAAGTGACATGGGGGCGGGGCCTAGCCAAGATGGCACCGATATGGGTACAAAATTTATGCGATATTGTAGTTATTTGCGAAAATGTTCCTTTCTATGCAAAGTATATGTGATTGGGCAGGTTTAAATCCTGCCCGGAGGAATTTTATAGAAGGTGAACGTGCATTTCGATGGATTGATGTGTACCAATGTGCACCCAACGAGCGCTTCTACTTTTGCCACCAGATGTCATGGTGACGGATGTCACTTCCGAATATCGTGTCCCCTATTTACACTTTGCCTGCCCCTTTGACTACTATTGATCTGATATCGAACTCCTTCACTTTCCAAATTTCCTCCCGTTAGTAGAAACGAGAATAATACCTACAGGAAATATGTCCGTTTTGTTACAGACTAAAAAATGATTTCACTATGTCATCACACAAGCTTGGAAATAATATTTTGTATGAAACCTGTATTTTCACTTAGATTTTTTTAAACAGGAATTATACCTATTTTGTAGTGTTTTGTGCCACTGGGGGATGTAATTTCACATTATTAAATTGCTTCAAGGTAAAAAAATGTAAATATGCACTTTGAAAAAATTCACTCCTCAGTTCTACCCTTCGCAAAGCTCAGATTACAGAAATCCTCCGAAAGCACGTGTGACGTTGCGCAATGAAAAAGGACCGAGAGGGATTGGGGAAAAATTCGTGGCACAGGGGGCAACGTGGTACATGTATTAAGAGATGTGTAGCCGGAGAGGTACAGGTCGTTAGTGAATTCCTGGTAAGGATTTAATTTATTCAGACGTGGCCTCGCGAACTGATTCACATGTGCGACTCGGGTCTTTAAAAGCCTCGGCTGCCGAGTCACAAAACAAACAGTCCAGTCGGTATTAATTCTCGTTAGTGCGCCCCCCGTCGCAGGATTACCGATTACTTTTCCGCGATGGAGAAAAAGGAGGGAGCCGCGGCCGCTGGTTTATTGAGATCCGCGGCGAAATATATCCACGACGCTTTATACACAGTCGCCTGGTCCCGGGGGCAGACATTTTTCTCGTTTTTCCGTCCCCCGAAAGATATCGCCTCGCGCGCCCTGGAAATTTATGCGGATCCTTGTCCCTTCTTCCGCGTTTGCCGCGACAAACTTCGATAATTCTTTCGTATCGTTCGAGGCCCGCTCGAGATTAATTGCTCAATGATCCGATGCGTAGGAGGGTAAAGTTTAATGTAATTCAGGTCGGATGGGAGAAGAAAGATATTCTTCATTTTCTTGCTTTTTCGGGCGTGGTAGGTAATAATTAATCAGAACGAGATATATCATTTCCGAGGATCAGCTCTGTATGGAACAGTGCCAACGATATTGAATACGAACTTTCTCAGATGTGAGAAAAATAATAAAGCAATGCTCATTTCACTGGAATTATAATTTCTGGTGATTTAAATGATAATTTTCTTATTAACAATATTCTATTCCCTTCCTTCAAGCACGCAGCACACGCATATACCTTCAAATAGTAGAAAATAAAAATTCATATTTGTATAATATATCTCTTCATTTAATCAAATTATAAAATATTCGACACATTCTTCCCTGAATTCTTCCCCGAAGAACTATTCTCCTCGCGGTTGTACCACCAAGAACGTACCACCTACATAGCTTAGGTTCAAATAATTCTGCACACAATTTTAATGCAATAAATTCATACAACGTTATTCACACCGCCGTAAATAATAGCTCAAACATCAATCCCACAGTACACCGAAGCACAAACTCAAGTTCAAGGAGCGGGTCCCAGAATGTCTCGGGGCAACTGGAACCCAGCAACGTCTAAGAGAACCACCACCCACCCCCGTCGTTTCCCCCGCGGAAATTTTTAATGACGCGTATTGACACAAAGGCAGACTCACTGTCTGTGGGCCTCGCAGACGGTGATAATTATTACCGTGAGAAACGTCATGTATCACCCGGGGCGGCCCACCTTACGGGAGATGGTGCCGATGCGCATGGGCAGTGGTGGTGGCTGGTTGCATTCAAAGGGGCCTCCACCTCCTACGTGGAGGAGGACAAGGCGTCAGGAACGAGCGGGCGCAAAGGAGGGTGCCGGAGAGGGAAGGAGATGGGTCGAGTAGGATTCGGATGAGGCAGCGCTCGAAGGGATTTGATTTACGCATCGGGTCATTAAATCGGATGTATTGTGCGACAGAACGCCGCCCTGGAGTAACTTTCAGGATCCTCCGCGAGCTCTTAATTACTGTACCATGCCGACACTGTCAGTATCCTCGTTTCAATCGCTCGGGCGTGCTTCGGGAATCTCGGAAACGCGGTGTAAACCGTTGGTTTTGGGGTGGTGAAGGGAACGGGGGAGGGGGAAAGTGTTTTTTTTTAGAATTGAGATGCTTGCTTTCGAGATGTGTTGAGTTTTCGGGGTGTGAAGTTAAGGGGACACGGGGGGGGGGGGGGTGCCATTTTGGGCAATTTTGTTTTTAAGGGTGAGATTTGGATTTTTGAGGTATCAAGAGGGGATCCACTCACAATCAGTCATGAAAGTTTACGTACCTACACTCATCTTTATCAGAATGTGAGTAACTGAATTACCGAAACTACGGTATTAAGAATTTCTCCTTAATTGCTGGTCAAAATATTTCACACCTATCGTTCACTCTTTTCTGTTTTAAAAAAAGACACATTTAATTCCACACGGTCGATTAATTCATCCACTTTTCATTTACACTGTAAATTCCACTCCCATCCCGTACGACAACGAGCACAACAGACACTCCGCAGTACGTTCATTGGTCGAGCATCGGGCCCAAAACTTTCCCAGAGAAGCGGCCAACCACTCTACGCGTGCCACGCTCGGGAGTGTCCACCCCGATCGCGACACACATCGCCGAGAGGAAAAACCGCGCGGTCCGAACCGCGGGCTATCAATCCCCTTCCCCGTCAGAAAAAGCCTCTCCCCACCAGAAATTCCCACGTGTCCGGCATTCGAATTCCAGGGGACCAGGAAGATGCCAGGAAGGGCCCACTTAAGAGTGAAAAAGAGAGGCAGAGAAGGGGAATGGGAGAGGATTCGCGACGAAATAAGACCGCGGCGAGAGTGGTACACGAGGACCCACGGCGGAACTCATTTTAATTAGAAGGGGTCCTTCGCTTTATCGAGTTATTCCCCGGGCCCGTGGGTCTCTCTCGCGCCCTTCCGCGGCCCGTTTCGCCCCCTCCACCGCCCCTACCGTCCCCTCCCCTCCCGTCCTGATCACGGGCCCCGTCCGTGAAGCCAACTTGGAATGCGGTTCTACGGGCCCACGGGGATCGTGGACGTGGCTGTGTGCACCCGCGGTGTCTGGGGGGGTGTTGGAGTGTGCGTGCGCAACCGCGGCCACGTCAAATCGCGCGGCGACCGGCGACCTCGTATTTTTTCCAAGCTTTTGCGACCGTTCGGAAGACCGTCGGTGGACGGGGCCTGACGGAGCCTGACGGGTAGGAAACGCGATGCTGCGTGACTGTGGCATTGCGCCTCGCGGAGATTATAGCGGTGCGAAGAGCAGCTATATAGTAGCGAAATCGGTAGCGCCCTTGGGCCTGCTGGCAAAGGGCCCCGAGGACGTAATCAGCGTGCTTTTGGGGCATTAGCGTTTTAACGTTTCGGTAAATGTAAGGGCGAGAGGAAATAAGTATAGCCCTGTTACGAGTGGCCAGAGAATACATATGGCGGCTTGCATCCTCAAGAATATTACTTTACACGCCACTTGAATGGGTCCGGAGTTATTTACTACGTCTCTGCAAGGCCCAATGCATACAGTTTCCGCGAGGCTCGGGGGTGGGGGACCACCTCCAACCTCCCACCGTAAATCTGACACCCAGTAAGCCTTTCAATTTCTATCAACCCTTTCGTCTCGTCGCGGGGCCTGAAACATCCGAAAATTTTACCATCCCTTTAACTGTGCAACCACCTCCGGGGGAGGGGAGGGCCTCGACTTCTTTCAAGGAGGAGTAGAAGCAGAGAGCCTTGTCCTTTGCGAGCCTCCCGCTCGCTCCTCCGTGTTCCTTTTCGTCTTGATCGGGCCCCGTTCCTTTCGGGCCTCATCCTCGGCCCTCCTGGCTCATCCGTTAGCATTCCTTTGCCTATGAGGGGCGAGAAGGGAGGAACGGGACCTCCGGAGCGGCGACCAAGTCCAGGGAGGTCCTTCCTTCCAGGCCCCGACGGTGGAAAGAACCGAGAGAGAAGAAGGAAGAAGGGAACGGCTCCTTGGGAGGATCAAAGGATACGGCTGGATCCTTTTTGCTCCGTAGGGATCGGCCAACGGGAGAGGGCCCAGAAATGCTGAGCTCGGGTTTCGGGCCCCGTTTAGAGGGAACGCTGGCAAGGTAGATTGCGAGGAACGAGCGCGCTCGCGGAGCTTGTTTCGTGGCCCCTGATGGTTTTTGGAATTTGGGCCCGCTTGATGGGTCCGTTTCACCTGGCTGGAATTGAAAGCCGGGATTTAATGGGAAGCCTCGAAAATTTGCATCCACTTCGCGATGATGGCGATTGAACTTGGGTCGATATGACCTTTCACGTTTTAGTGTCTTAGGAATTTCCAAGTAAGTCCCATTCTATCTAATCCTCGTGGGAATCTTGTGAATCTACTTTGGGTGGCTGTTGGAGATTTGCATACGATTGGTTTGTAAAAATCAGTTGGGGCCCTACATATATAAAAAATACTAGTCGCCAGTCACAAAAATGTTACTCGAGTAAAGACCTTTAATTTGTTTCATTCTGTTCAGGAGGGTGTTAAACTAACAATGAATTTATATAATTTTTTAAGAATTTTTAACTTCCGATTAGCAATTCGTTGGAAATATTAAACTTCCATTTGAAAGCCAACGATATATTTAAATCTAAACTTCACCTTCAGCAATCTTACATTTAACACATAATTCCATACAGTATGCACTAACTATATTCAAAATTTATTATTATTATTATTAACGTCTTTTATTGCTCAAAATAACAGAGGACAATAAACGGTGGGTAAACATCGACAAAAAATACAGGCGAAGTTCAGTCCGAGACTGTTTTACAACTTAACCTAAATTTGAATGCAATCGCTCATCCATCCTTCGCGCACTCCCCTATAAACCTATAACTACTCCTAGCGACGTCAACCACCACCCCTTCCTTCAACGTCCACCTATATATCCCAATGAAAGCAATCTTCCATGTACTTCATTCACGAACCACCCAACGCGAAGCAGAGCCAACCCCCGAACACTCAGGCTTCGCGTGTCCAGCGCACACACCCACAGAATTCCTCGCAGAACACGTGTACCGGCGATGTTCGTGGACAGGAACGCCTTTCACAGCTTTCGGGTAGCTAACCCAGCGCTTTCGTTCCGCGAAACGCTTTCGGCAGGTGGACACGAGAAAAGTCCCCAGCACGAGTTTCTCACGCACGGACATGTAGCACGCGTGAGCCAGCAAATCCGCCACGGGGAGAAGCTGCGCGCTAATTGAACCGTATTATCGAGCCAATCATATCGTTCAGAGGGGCCGCCTATTTACATACATGCGAAAGCCAGCCCTTTGAAACAGACGGAATTCGCCGCGCCGATACATAAACGGCGGGGCCCATTTCACGCACGCGTTTCGTTTTCGGTCTTCCCACTTTCGGCCGGCTCCTTCCTCTCCTCGCGTTAAACGCTTCCGCCAAACAACAATCGCCGAAGTACTTGATTAACGTGATCATTCTGGCGGCGTCATCCCCGTGCAGTTTGGCGAGGGAATGTGGATTTAGTGGCGTGGTATTGAGATAGCAACACTGACAGGGGAACATGCGAGGGGCTTGAGGATCAGATAATTACGAAACCAGCGGGGATAAGTGTCTGGGAAGGAAGCAATAGGGATGCTGTAGAAAAATCAGTTCGCCTTTTTTTTTATTACATTCGTCAATTTTTAGGGGATTTTGCTTTAGGGGATGAAATCAGGCCGCCACAGAGGGGAATTGATTTTTCATTATTTTCAGGTAGGATTGAGGATCTTACTCTACTCCTCAAAGAATATTTAGAATTTAAACTTTACCCAACGATTTTATTAACGTCTTGAGAATAGAATAGAGTTCACGTGTGGTAAATACAAAATAAGTAAACACGAATGGATGATCAAATGACAGAGGGGCCCAGTGAAAAACAGGCACGTAAAAATTGTCGTATTTGTTGTTTTCAAATATTATTCAAAATATCATAGTTTAATGTTCATAGATTTCTATGTAATAAAAGGTTCTCAAAAATCTGTAAAATTCTTCTTGACGAAAATTATGGATCCTTAAGAAACGAAAATTTATGCTTGTTTCCCACTGAACCCCTGAAATTTCAAACAGACGAAGCTGAAAATTCTTAAAGCCCCATCGACTAAAATTTCGAAATCTTCGGAGACAATATTCCCTGAGGCCTCCACCCTCCAATTTCTCAAACTTCTTCAACCACCCCCGCCCAGGGTGTCCCAGGAAATATCGCGGAGGAAGCACGATGACGTTCCACGTGGAAAAAGAAGGCTCAGAACCACCCCCTTGGATACAAGAACCAGAGGATGCGCGGTCGGGAACCCTTTGAAACATAGTCTCATTATTTGCAAATCCGATAAATCTCCCTCCCGTTGGCCAGGGTTCCACGAAGTTCGCGGCAAGAATCGGGGCCGCAGAGATTACTGGCACGAGGATGGAACCCGAGAGGGAATCGCGTGCGCTGCGCCCCCTGGCCATCTTCGTTTTGGGCCCGGGCCCTCTACGCTTCGATCCTCCGCCCTTTCATTCGTCGGCGAGGTCCTCCCTGCTCCTCGGTTCGCGGCGGTTCCATCACGCTCGGCTCCTCCACTCCCATCTGACAGGTAACCCACCGCGCTCTCAGGTGGAGAGATAGTGGAAATATTCGAGGTCAAGGTCGTCAGCGAACGCGCTGGGCGATGGCTCGCGTTTGCAGCTGGCATTTAGACGCGGTGGATGTTGATGATAGGGGGTGGAGAGTGAAAGGAGCGCTGTGGGAGTGAGATAGCTTGCGGGATGCTTCTGGAAATTCTTCGGAAAGTAGTCAGGAGTCTTAGGTTTCCCATTTCTACAGTGCCGAGGGTGGTGTGGTGTTTAAGAAGAGAACTGGGGGATGAGGAAGTGGTGGTAGAGTTTGGAATGGGGAGACTCTCCGGATGTTTACTCGTGATTTAAACTTTAATTAAATGCTTTAGTTTCTGCAGTGGCAAAGAAGGTATGGGTTAAAGGAACAGGGGCTGATTTTGGGGGTTGAGATGAGACAGCGAGTTCGTTTGGTATTTCTGTGAATCCATGGCAATTAGCCTGCTGTTTAATCATTTCATGTAGTCTAATTGATAATTCGGTGTGCCAGTTTTCTGTAATTCTTGTTTGAGCAGCATAAGGTACCAATGGCAAGAGCTACCTCTCAGTTTCTCGAATTTTCAGTGTCCTTTCATCTCACCTTATCTTTACCACCGAAGAATATTCCTCTACGTTTACAGTCCGAAAGCAACCTACTTCTAATATTTCCACGCAAACATTCCGCGGATGAAGTTAATCAGATCACACCCCCAAGAGTGTCAACGAAAATCCCCTCGCTGACCCAGTACACTACGTACAATCACAATAGCACTACACAGATAACCCGCATGAAGTCCCTGTCCCGACCAGGTCCTCAAGATCCGTCCACCTCCGTGCTGCCGTCTCTTAGCAGAGAATCCGCTTAATGACAAAGGAAAACTCAGTCTGGGCAGGCTCCTTGTCCGCGGCGTCCAGGTCATTCGTGTAAATAGGCAAGATCCTCCGTTGGACTAACCCAGACCTGTTTGTCTCGATGCAAACGATCGTGTGAAAGTCTCGCCGCCTCGTTAACGCCACCCTCCGCCAGACTCCGCGAAGGATGACCGAGGGGGAGGGGCCTTTTTAACCCACGGGGGCCCAGAAGAAACTGCCAGCGGCCCGGAGCCGGGGCTCGGCCGCGGGGAGCGGAGGGGGCCGAACGGTGCTGGGAAGAGCAAAGATTCCGTGGAAGGAAGAAAAATAAACGGACGGAGACCTCCACCAGCAAATTAGCTACTTTATCAACAGCCAGCCGCGTTGTTGCGAGATCTGTCGGCGAGGCGGGGGCACTCCGGGTCCCAACTTCGGTGCCAATTGGTTCACCGTTCTCGCTTTTTCTGACTTTCCACCGATACTGGGTCCACCTTGAGCCGCTAATCCCGATTGGGTTCAGACTTTGGCGATGTTAGCTGCATGGTTGCAAGTTTACGCTCCTGCGAGGACTACACTGGGCAAATGGAGTCCAAGTTAAGACTCGGGTAGCTGCGACGGTTGGGGAATGTGAGATAAAAATGGGGAAGTTTAATTTGGGTGGAATAGTGTGTGAGATAAAGAAATCTCTACGCGACATTCCTGAACAACCAGACCAACGACTCTAACCTCCCAAAATATAAAAAATTCCGCAAAAATCTCACAAACTCAACAACCTGATAGCAACTTCATCCTGCAATCTATAAACATTACATATCGACCAATCGAAAGCTCCACATATAATTCAAGAACGAAGAAAACGTATCAGCCTGACATCATCCAATTACCCAAATGAATCGCCCAAGGCCCCAAGAAAGCAGCATTGTAAAGATCGTCATTGAAGAGATCCGCGAAATCGTCGATCGAACTCCCGCCAACGTCTCGCCGTTCCCGGATGACATCCTCCGCTGGCCAAAAAGAAAGCATTCGACCACGGGCAGAGGGAATGAGTCAGAGGTTAATGAAATCGACTGGACCCGAGGACTCGGCCAGAGAGAGGGAGCTGTGTGCGGCGGTGCTCGCGGGCATGGGAAAAGGCCAACAGATTCATTGACTGCCGGGCTCTCGAGTTGCCACTGGGCCCCCCCCCCCCCACCCCCACCCCCATTGTTCCATTAAGCTGCGCGGACGAGTGACACATGCCACGGTTTCACGTGCCACCCGGGCACATCGCTTTTTCCAAGTTTCAGACGCCGCGATAGCAGTGACCAATTAACCGTGACCCGCCATTCATAGACGCGCGAGATGCTAATTGCGTAGGGCTGGCTAATTGCCGCACGCTCCTTGGTGTATTCTTGGAGACTGGCCTGCCTTGGTCGGTCGCGCTGAATATCTGACCAGGCTTCTGTTGGCTCCGAATCATTGGATCGCTCGCTCTGGCAACGTACCTTGGGTAGTTGCTTTCCAAACGCGTCGACCGCGGTTGCTTTTTATTTTGAGGTACATTTTACTATTATTCGAATGCACTGTGCTCCAGAAATTATGAAGGTCCAACGTGGGTTTTGAAGAATCTAATATAAAAGGGGAAATTTTGCTACTCGCGACGACGCGATTTGAGTGGCGCTAGTGTCGCCCTCGATCTGACACGCGAGGAACGGGCTTTAGTCCGGCGCAACGCACTGCGACGACCTTCGAAGCCTCTTTTCTCATGATCAGGACCTCCTGCGAGAAAACGCGAGAGAACAATTTCGACTGGTTTTGTCCATTTCTAGCTAAATAAATTATAATTGAAATTAAAGAATGTAGATATGTAGACCCTCCCCAGTAATATTAATAAGGACACTGGCTACCACTTAAACGCTACTTGAAACACGTTTTCTTTTCTTTTTAATTGACCAGTTAAGCAATTAAGAGTCTGTAGTTTGTGACTAATAATCCGCGACAGAAGCATTGGTATTCTAAATAAGCGACTACAAGGTGCACACCTGAATCAGTGCATTGTTACAACTTTGGGGAAGTCATGATCGAGCAGAATAAATTGCACTAATCTAGAGTCGAATATATTAAATAATTCCACTTTAATAATTTAATATTGTGGCAGCAGATTCTCGTCTACCAAAATGGTCCCTGAAACGCGTTAAAATTCTCATATGGGGAGGGGTGGGTTTCAAAATACGCGCCTGGAGGAAGTATAATTGGGCCTATCGTTTTTAATGAATTTTAATGAACGCTGGCTTGCGATATTGCCAACGCTAACGCGCGCTGCGGCGAATTAAATTCTTCGTGTGCCATTCGAGCGTCCGGACGCGATTGAAAAATCGCTCTCGATTTTCGCGCGTTTCTGGCACGCGATTCGTCGCGACAATTAATTGGAAGCAGTCCCCTCGGCGAAGATTCATGGTAATTGGATACTATTTATCGTTGCTTATTCTATTCCCTCTGTGGAAACTTTGTACGCGATAAGTGATGATTATTGATGATAACACGATGAATCGTCTGCTGAGTGATACTTAATTTCGCGTCGATATTTTAGAAAGTGGAACTCCGTAACACGAAACTGCTTCGCTGTCTCAGCAAAATTCATGTTTTAAATTGTATACAGAATCAAAGAAAATTGTCGATGTCAGTCAGATAGTCAATTTGTCAGGTAAACCATTAAATTTAAATGAGGAGACGTAAATTATCTAATTGTAAGTGGAAGACTGAGTAATGAGTATTCCGCTGAGTATATTGATTGTGAGTAAGATTGCTATCCTAGCTCTCAAATAGATTGACTGGCTGGTGGAGAGAGAATGACGATTGACGATGGCCCTTAGTAACCAGATTCGTAAGCTTCATTCTGTGGGAATTTGTACCTTGGAGTGGAAAGTGCGATGAGTCAGTCGTATTGAACAGGAATGCTATAAAGCCCTTATCAGGGAGCTATCTTAACAACTAACTATTATTGGCTGAAAGCTGGCCGTCCAACGCACCATGTAAAATTAATCTTTTGACCTAACAGTGAGCAGAAGTTTATTCAAATCGCTCGCCAAGAGATAAACAGTGCGAGTTTCACACGCCACGACGGCGACGGAAAGATCTCCTTTAAACGGTTTGCGATGCATAATGTTCCGTAAAACATCACGCCACGGGGCCATTTTGATCCCCTCTGAAAAGTGGCAGCCCGTTTTCGATATTTCGCGGACGACGCGCAGCCTGGCGAATTTAAATAAGCCCCCTTTGTCTCTTATCCCTCTGCGTTCCACCTCTTTCGCCTCTCGTAACCGCTTTATTGTCGGCCGACTTATTTCGAGCGATTACGCAGCTCCGTGTTGGCCGAGATGGAATCGCTTCCTCGATAATGCGATCAACGACGGCTTTTTTTGACGAAGAACGCTGCGACGAATTGCAGGTTCGCGGAAAGAACGGGTGCAACCGCATTCCCCGACCGCCAGGATCCATGATCCAGGAACATCTCGCGATGCAACCAGTTGGAAGCGTGTCCTTTTAATCCAGCGCGGCTGGATAATAGATGAAATTTAAATGATGATGCAAAGTGATTTAACTAACTACCATTACAAAAATTGATAACGCTTTGGAGTCGTTAAGACAGTTGGATTGATCACTGAAAAGATTTGTGTACAATTTCACTTTAAAACATTTATTCGAAAATGGCAGGGTAAGGCTTTGAAGTTATTTCTGACGTTAATAACTTCTAAATTTTCACTGAAAAATCATCAACTATCTATTTGGATGATTACAATGAAACGAGAAAATTGGAGTACGGAGTGCCTTTCAGGTCTGCGTGAAACAGGCTTTAGTCAGACATAACATGCTGCATCATCTCCCAAAGTCGTTTCTTTATTTATACCAAACGAATTGCACGCATTTCGCAGGGTGTGATTCACAAATCTAATGCAAGAGAGTGGATTAGATTAGAGAGTGCATTCGCCTAATCGAACTGTCACAACTCAGCTGATCTAGTGTCACCCTCGTTCTGCCACGCGCGAAACAGGCTTTAATGCAGCGCGACGCACAGTGGTACGTAATCACACGTAAATCGACACCGGGACGTACAAACGAGGACATGATAGATTTTCTTTTAATATTTTCCGATCCATACATTTCCAGATTCGGAAATCGGCGTCCAAAAAGTTCCACAGACACCGATTTTCTAAAACTGCTGTATATTTCGCTAAATATAAAAAAAAAACAGTAACGAAATTCAAAATTCCGGCCGGAGGGATCGATAGAGAATTTAATTACAAAGAATTTAAAAAAGAAATCGTCACGATTATTAAAAAATTACGACCTGTACGGTGATTTGAACAAGTGTGATTATGTACCACTGTGCGACGCACCTCATAGATTTTCAAAGTCTCTTTTCTCGCGATGGAGACGTCCTACGTGAAAACTCGGTAGAGCAATTTCAATTCATTTTTTATCGAAGAATCGGTACGTCCACGGTCGAGGCTCTACTTCCATCGCCACCCTGTATACACCGCGTCTTCCGTTTCCCTTTCCCAGGGACGGCCTCGCCGGCGTTTGTGGTCCGTTTCAAATATTAGCCGTCCACTCGTGGTATGCGTGATACCCCGGAGTGCGTTTAAAATATTGAAATAAGATGCTCGTACGCCGCTCTTGGGATTCTTGCCCGATTCCCAGTCTCTCCCTTGGCCATTCTTTCGGCACATTCTTTTTCGTGGGCGCTCGCGCTTGCCACTTTTCACTCCTCCCGTTTTCACGAGCCTTTCGGCCTCCGGTTTCTTCTCTTCCTTGCCAGAGAAGCGTATTTTCTTACCGCAATTCCACGAACCATAAATCCTGCACATCGGTTTCTTGCTTTAATATTTCGTGGGTGATCCGTTTTCCTTCCCTTCTTCGAAAATAAGTCACTTTTTGAGGGAACAGTGAGGAATATTGAGATTTGGAAATGTTCATGCTGCTCAAAATTGGAAAAAAATTGTTAGGGGAGCTGAAGAACCCCAATTTTATACAGTATTTATTTTACTAGATCTTTGATTGAAATTCCTACCATCATTTTTAATTATGTTTAATACATCTTTAACAAAAAATCCTGGACGAATAAATCCACACTTAAGAAATATTACAAACTCTGCAGATTTTCCCCAAAATTTCTTCTTTTGCGAACTGACAATGTCTAATTATTTATTAATTACTACTTCGCGTGACATTAAATATTTGCATTGTTCTTTTAATGGTGAGAAGGAAAATTCAATAGGAATGATACATAGGAGGCGAGCTGGGAACATTGTCTTTCAATCTCTCCTTTCTTTTTAACAAATTCCTCTCTTCTGAGTGCTAAACTGTTGTTTTTCCTCCGTGCGGCCGAAGAGTTAAAGACAGGCGGTTGCAAGGATTCGGCTTCCTTAGCGGATGCATTGTACCCTTTTTTTCCCTGGTTTAATCAACTCGTGGCTCATTTTTTCATCTTTTCTTTCCTACCTTCTTGGCTTCATATTTCTTTCCTCGCAGGTCAACATTCTGCGAGGAACGTGGAGTCGCGAAGCCTCGGAGAATACGCAATCCCTTATTGTCAGCTACCTCGACTCGTTTTTCGAAACGAGCCTCTACTCTTGCCTTTTTTCGTGATGCATAAAATATTAATTTTAATAACCAAGGGGACCATTTTTCTATGTTTTCAAAATAGTTGTTCTCAAAATTATATCAATATTAATGATCTCCCATCTTTCGATAATGGTTTTGTAACAATTCCATTTCAATTTTCAAATTACTCACCTATTTCCTTTGATGTCTTATTGTTATAAAACCGTCGCTATTACCATCATTATTATTAACAATCCTTCGTTAATCTATCAGCTTTCTGCTTGCAAGGAACCCACACACTCTGCCCACGCTGTGTTGCAACGTTTTTCCACGCGTTTTCATTCGACGGCTTTGCGCATCGCATCGTGCAAACACGAATGCGCGCGCGAGCGCGCGCACGCTGGCTGCTCCGGTGCAGATGCATTCCCCGACATCCTGTAAATAACAGACGACGATGATATACAGTGTACCGTGGTAAATTGCCACGGACCCGGGGTATCATTATCAGTTACAACACTTAAACGAGAACGTGTGCGATCTTCCGTACATTGATTTTATTTCCTCGTTTTCTCCTCTTGCCCCCTTTTCCCGGTTTTTCTATTCCTTTTTTTCTATCTTGAGGGCGCGTAATGGAGCCACGCCCGACACTCATCAGCATTATGCAATAATTCCCGTTTATCACGGGATTATTAGCCATTACACTTGCTACAGTTAGCGTGCTCCGTGACACACAGTTTTGTTACAATCTGTGGATCTACGGAGACTAGGGTTGTTACGAGTATTTGACTATCTGAATATTCGAATACCAGGAAATTCGAATTTAAGATTCGACTAAGTAGGAGTAGATATTCGAATAATCGGATATTCGACTAATTAGAAGTATTCGAATATATGGAAATTCAACTAAATAGTAGTATTCGAATATTCGACTAATTAAGAGTATTCGGATATTCAAATATTCGACTAATTAAGAGTATTCGAATCTTCGACTACTTAGGAGTATTCGAATATTCGATTATTTTCAGCTCCAATTGCCACCGTTTCTTCTCCATTCCCTAATTCAGCAAAAGATTACTCATTCAGCGTTTATTTAACTTTAATTTTGAAGAAACTCGTCTGGCGTGTGTCTGCCCGAGAATTGACATCATCTTTAGGACCCACTTTCTCGAAAGCAAAGCCTCGCGTGTGAAAGATGAAATTCTACGATTTCACCAACCTCCGTTGCGAAACCTCGCTCTATCAGAAAATGATACATCTTTCTCTGCACTTCCAAAGAAACCCTCTCGCGAAGCAGAAGGAAAAGTGCGAACGAGGGGGAGGGTTGCAGTGCACGCGCCCCCTTTTTCCAGACGCTGGATCGTCGTTGCCACCGCGTGCTCCCCTCTCCCTCCTCGTTTTTCTTTCGCGGCGGCTCGGATGCAAGAGGAAACGCGGCCTCGCGCTACAATGCGCGCCTCGCCGCGGCAGACGCTACTTTGGCCGAATAAAAAAGGGGCCAGCAGCATTTTTGTCAGTCTGGACACGTGTTCCGCCGTCTAGGAAACGGCCTTCTCCGCGTTGGTCCCCGTTTGTCGCGCGTTTGCATCATGGCCGCGCATGTGCGCCCGCCGGGGCCCTCGCATGTGCTCCGCTCGGTCGGGGGGAGGGGGGGAGGGGGGGGGGACCCGCGGTTGCAGATGCGCCTCGGCCCGTTTAAAGAGACAGCAACCCTTTTTGCTCCGATCGACGAGGGTTTCTTTTTCATCGCTGAAGCTTCTACTTTGCAACAGCGAGCCGCTTCGATCGCGTTCGCTTCGGTTTGTCAAGGCATTCGCGTGGGATCGATCGATTCTTCTCTGTTCTTCTTTTTTCTTTGCACAGATGCTGTCGTCCGTTGGTTGCTGGTTGGTAAAGATAGACCTCGGTTTCCTTTTTTATGTTTCCCCGTGGGATTGTAACGGTCATCTCTAGCATGGGGAATTCGCGATTCGTAGTTTTCTGAGAGGAGGTGCGATTGAGTTGTGCAGGGTGTTAAAAAAATCGTCGCTGCATTCAAGAGTACATTTGTAAAAAAAAACTTGCTACAAAATTATATATAACATTGAAATTTAATGGTAATTTTTTCAACGGCAACTGAAAGGAGAAAAAGTTTACTATGTAAGGAAACATAAAATGGTTTCCTCAAATACATGGATCACTTCGTCAATGGTGAACTTTTATTAATTTTTTTCAACAGTCTGTATATACAGTTGTCGATGAGTTTAAAGTTTAAACCTTTTTATAGTAAATGGGTTTGAAGATGTTTGTTTTCGTAAGTTTGCTAAATAGAATGGCAGTGGGAGAGTATATTACACCTCTGCTAATTTCATTTATCGTGCAACGAACAATAAATTTTGCGGATCCATTTAATTGAATATTCCCTCGCTACAGATACGGTTATGCAATGATTTTTTTTTGTTGTTCATCGTTGCTCCCGTTTCTATTATATTTGATTCGTTTTTTTCAATGGTTTTACCATCGTCCTTTTATCGTGACGCAATGTTTGCAAACGATTCTGTGCAGTACCGTCATTTGGCGACGCGGTCGATTTGAAGCTAATCGATCCAAATTACTCCAATTACGTCACTCTGGCGAAAGCATCGCCTTAACGGCCGCAAAAAGTCGACGATATCCTGCTTGTCGCCACAATCGCCAACACTTTCGACGGCAGTGGCCATTTCTTCAGACCGCTTCTTTCGATTTCTTCGCGTGAAAATGACGTTCTTGCGAAAGGAACGCATTATCGAGAACTCGAGGGGAGGTTGATAGACCTGCATGGTGCGTTTCGATGCATTATATTTACGTAAGATCGTCTCGACGAGGTGGTGAAGCAAAAAAGGCGCATCGATGATCGAATTGTGTGGCCAAAGTTGCGAAAAATCTGTTTTCTTTTTTACAAATGTATCGTAATAGTTTTTTCTCCAAGCAGTGAAAAGGCATGGCCAGGCGACACGCCTGAGTATCTGAAACGAGGGACCATAAAGAAGGTTAATGTAGGAAGAAAGTTGAATTTAGTGGAGCACGGTCCAGCTTCTTCATCTTGAGTTTTATTTTGAAATCGAATCTACTTTCTCGTGGATTCATTTACCACGCTCGTTAATAGTTTCAGTGAGAGAAAATGAGATTATTTAACAACTACATACATATATTAACCTCTACCACAAGCACAGTAAGAAGGACTTTATTTCTCTAAAAGTGTCCACACACTCAGCAGTAAAAAATTTATTTAACATGATAAAAACACTGTTACGATACTTTTTGATATATTATCACGTGTGCTAGTTCATTCATTTATACTCCCCTGTCTCGCTGAATCTGCTAATTTGGTCATTCCTCGATGAAAACCCCTTTCTACAAATTAAAACCTTTATTTAAATATGACAACAATAAAACCAACTCGCTTTAACGATGCGGGATATTATAGGGAGCTATAGGGGTTGTTTTGAGAGTAAATGGGAATTCAAATCACTGAATGCCAATGTTATAATACGTTTGTCCCTATTTAATAATTTATTACACCAATTTAGCATTTCAATATAATATTTTTACCAAATTAGAATGACTCAAAGCCTCATAACTCAAACTCGTTTCCTGGAAAATCATGATTTTTGAGTTATATCACCGTTGCAACAAATGGGCGATGTATCCTACTCTTGTCGGAGTGCTCGTTTTCAGGCGTGTCGCCTGGCCAAGCCTTTCCACTGTTTGGAGAAAAAACTATTACGATACATTCATAAAATAGAAAATTTGAATCGCATCTCACCCACAGTGAAATGTTACACGCCACCCATTACCACATTCCCCTGTTTTGTACAATTAAATACGAACATTTTCCAATGAAGTATCTCGCCTTGCCCGATCTCAAGCAATTCTCAAATTACGAATCAATTCATCTCCCCCCCACTCACATCCAGTAATTTAAATTGACAGATACCGATGGTCTAGTCCCTCTCATTTGAAACTACAAAAATCGTCACATTCGAAACTACAAAAATCCTTATAGTTGAAATTACAAAAATCCTTCCACTTTAAACTACAGAAATCCTTCCATTTGAAACTACAGAAATCCTCCCATTTGAAAATTGGAAGATCATCCCCGTTGGAACTACAAAACTCCGCCCATTTGAAACTTAAAAAATCCTCCCATTTAAAACGTTAAAAATCGTTCAATTTGAAACATTAAAAATTCTTCCATTTGAAACTGTAGAATTTCTCCCATTTGAAACTTCAAAGTTTCCCCCTTTTGAAACCACAAAAATCCTCCCCTTCGAAGCTGCAAAAATCCTCCCCCGAGCGGCCCAAACCGCAAAGACGTAAACGCGTCGCCCCGGACCCAGTTTAGTCGCGCGAGGTGCACTCCGCTGTCCCGCGGCGAGTGGCGGGTCGCGCGTAGCGCCGCGAGAGCGCATGTGCAGTCGACGTAAGAACGAACCGCCAACGGCGCGGCGGGGGTGGGTGCGGGGAGGGGGAGCTTCATTCACAAATGCCTCGCCGAAGGCGTCAATGGATGGCCCTGTGAACGAGCGAGACAGCAACCCCTGTTCCTCCCCACCACCGTCGTCGCTCTGGGATTCCTCTTCCTTTCTTTCCTCGTCGGCACCCATTTACTCCCACTCCTTCCCCCACCGCCGGCCGCCACCTCTTGCACATCGTTGCAGCGGACTCGCGAGACGGTTCTCGCCGCCTCGTACAATGCACCGCCGCATAGGACGGCGGCCAGGAATTTCCAGGCGCAGGTGCTTTGGACCGACGTTTTTGGAAAAAGGATTCCTACCGCTCGCCACGGGGTGCGGCAGCGGGAGGGGCGGACGGGAGGGTGGGGATTTTGTTACCGGGTTGCTTTGCCGCGGCGACGAATACGTTGGGAGAACAGGTATCGACGACGGCGAGGCGCTAGGTGGCAGCTTGAGGGGGGAAGGGGTTGATCGAAACGGATATTTGCTGGAAGTTTATCTGCGGCAGGGTGGACTTTTAGTGCTTGGGAGTTTGGATTGTTTATTCGTTTATTATTATGCGAACGCAGAGGTAGATGTGGCGGAAAAGATGAAGGTGTCGTCGGTCGTCAGTTGAATAGTGGTAGGAGGAGGATAATTAGGGATTTTTTTTAGAAATACAGGAGGAATCAAATGTTGTGCACTTCTGGTAAGTGTGAATGAATTTTGGAGCATCTGGAACATTTTTGGTTAGTAGTATGATCCAAATTTGGTTATTTAACACCATTGTTCATAATCTATGTACATTAAATTAATCGCACTATATTTTATTGCGCATGTATATGGTATGGTATAATTCAAGTTGTTCAATTAACAATAAACCAAACTCCCATCATGCTTAGGAGTTTTGTATGCAGAAGCATGCGCTAGAGCTGTAATTATTCGAATATTCAAAGACTAGTAATTATTCTGACTCGAATTCTCTGGTATTCGAATCTCAAATTCGAATTCTTTAGTATTCGAATCTCTAATTCGAATTCTCTGGTATTCGAATGTCAAATCCGAATTCTCTGGTATTCGAATCTCAAATTCCAATTCTCTGGTATTCGAATATTCGAATACTTAGATTAATCAAATATTCTTTACAGCCTTAGCATGCACATACTTTCAAACTTGAGAATGAAGATTATACAAATGAACCCCCAGTGTTTAAAAAAAAAAACACTGCTGAGAACGTGCAAGGAATCTCGATACAAATCGCGTCTCGCTTGTCTTCGCAACTAAGCTTATACAATAATATAATTAACGCATTCAAAGTGTTCCCGCGATTTTCGAGCATTATTCTCGCCATTGCTGGATGGGTTTCGTCATACACTGGGTCCCATCACTACCGATAAACGATCCCATCAGAAGTGCACGGGGATAATCGATGATGGCCGACGTGACGAATGCCAACGAGCGGTTCGGTCGAAGAAGGATTACGACGCGTATCGTAGAGCCATAAGTTGCGCGGTGTTCGCCATAGCCACGGCAAGGGGGTTGCACGTGAACGCTCGACGAGCTGCCATTTATCTTGATCGCGCATAACTGACCGTTCTGACTGACTTTTGCCATAAGCCTGCATAGTATCCACCGCGCGCAGGCGTCTATTCACCGAGCGGGGTGATTCTATCCTGTGTTGGATCGAGGCACATCCCTCGACCTGCCACGTCCGCGGTGTCTGCACGCCTCTCGTCGTATAGGTGGCTCGATGTCTGCGCTCGTATCGGCCAGCGACATTCGAATAACCGATAAGAAACAGGAAGGAATGCGACAGGCACATGGAGATGGGGGAGGATCATGGCGAGGGCAACTTGGGATGTGGAGAAAATTTCTGAGGAGAAAAGCAGTAGGTGCTGATGAAATTTCTGGGATAGACGTGTCTCGGAATCATTGATTCTGGTGGTGGTGAAAGGGTAGGCGAGATGTGGTTTAGTGGAAGGATACAGGTTTGGAGGACCCATGGAACTGTGCGGAGGTGATCAGGGAAAAGGAAGTGGAATCTTGGGATACGATTTTTGAATGAATTCAAGAAATTTTAGGGTACACTTGGGAGGACTCAAATTTCAGAGGTCTTGATGTTCCAAAGTTTTGGGCCCTTGTGGTCTCAAAGTGTAGAGACATTAAGGTGTCAGAGTCTCGAGCAGTAGCCCACTACCTAGGTCTAAAATTATATTCGTTCCCAAGAGACAAAGGGAGGGGATCCACCCAGAATTATAAAGCTATCGCGTAACCTGAATTAGAAATATTTTTCAGGGTTACTTCTTAAATATAAAGTATCCTCGAAAAATGATGTTATTAAATTTTTTTATTGTCGGTAGTTCCTGAATAATCTACTAAATTCAATAATTCTTCGAAATTTTTTTACAGTTTATAGTATTAAACATTACCCAAAAGTACAAAAAAAAGTTGATTTGCGAGCGATTTAACTGCCTATCATTTAGAATACAAGAAACCTTTGTGCAAAGTTTAAAATCGATTTACCACATAGTTATCGAAAGATTGTTAATTGAAGTTGATGCATTTTAACACAGTGGTATATGGCAGAGTCGAAAGAAAGAGGGTTATAGTTTCAGTTTTTCTTCTGAAACAGGAAGACTATATTCAACAAGTGTACCAAGATTGGCACAAAACTACATCGAAGTGTGAGGAAATGAATTTATCAATTTCTGCAAAACTGACCACATGGTTTCATCATAAACCTATGTAAAATATAGTTTACGTGCAATTTGTTTAGAAACTATGTAAAGCAGTCAATGTGGCAATGTCGGACAATCGATATGTTTAAATATTTAAATAGCTAACGACGATTCAAATTCATATGAACTTCTTTTCTGAAATTTTGGTTATAAAAGGCGCTCCGAATGAATGCGACGTTGTCAAATCTGTTGCTCCAATTCACTACGCTAACCAATTTAAAATTCTATTATCATATTACAATTATTTATATTAACATTGAACTTTTTAAAATATATATACATCATGTTAAAAATTATTATTATTATTTCTATAGTATCATACTACTTTATATTTGACTAACATAGTTGGTTAGGAACTACCTTAAATAGTAATATATCGTAAATTTTAGTTTTATGCAGTAATAATATTGGAACTTCTATTATATTTTTAAACTACTAAAAGTTCATTAACATTTTGCCATCGAGCAAGCTGACACACCCTGGCCAGTCCGCCACTGGCATCGACTTCAACTTTGAGGCTATTCCTGATTTCCCTCTCAAAATTAACTCGAAACCTCGAAGACCTCTCTACACCTCCCTTCAGAAATCTCTGCCTTCCCTATAGTGCCATCGATGATGCGCGTAACGAGGGTAGACCTGCACCCCTGCAACGTGATCCATTCGCGATTGCATTCGCCGGCGCTGCGTGGGAGTATAAAGGCGATTCCCTCTCGAAAGCCTTTCCTCGTCGTGATAAGTTTGCACCGCGAAAAACGAGACGCCGGATGTGACGTCACCGAGGCCCTGCATATTTGCGTGCACAACGTGAGCAGCGCGATTGCACTCTTTGTGCAATAATTCGGCCCCGGCGAGGAGGCTGCACCAATAGAACCATGTTCCTTCAGTCTTTTCTTTGAAATCTTCTCCCCCTAATACAGTGAGCAGACATTCTGCTGACCAAAATTTTGCAATCACTTTTGTAAATTCAGGGAAGCAAGGAGTCCCTCGTTGCACAAATTTATTAATATTTATCCATGGTATTTAGGGAAAAGGTGAAACTTTTGCCCATAGGAAAAACTATCGCGTGCTTTAATTCAATATCGAAATTACTAAGGAATTATCACGATTGTTTCGAGCAACAAGGGCTCCGACGATCAACACGTGAGTCAGCTTCAGTGTAGATTTACAACAGGACGTGAAGTCGCGTTGCAAATAACGCGCCAAGTAGACGAAACGATTAATCTGCAACTGCGTACTTCTCTTCGCAACCCGGTTCACGTCATCGTACCATTCGTGCGATCATACTATTGTTCGATAAAGAAGCATCAAAGGGAATGAATTCAAAACAGAAAGTAGGGAAACTGGGAAATGGAGAAACTTGTATTAAATTGTACATCGGGTGATAACATTTATTAACACTCGGTTGTCTCACCTATTTTTAACCGACTTCGAAAAGAATGCATGTATGTTAGTATGTATTATGTTTGTACGCGAATTTCTCCGTAACTACTGAACCGATTTTCGCGAAACTTCTTGTATTTAGTTTAGCTTCGGTCAACTTAGGTCATGGTGAAAGAATGATCAAAATCGGTTCAGTAGTTAAATTATATAGTTAAATAAATGTTGTTATATACCTTAAATAACTAAAAAGTAAAAAAAATGTAAAAATTAAAACCGACTTCAAAGAAAAAATAAAAATGCTCTAAAAAGTAAAAAATAAATATGTTCCTTATTTAATATACGACTCCCAATTTTGAAGTCGGCGGTGGATTTACACAGTGAAAATGGTGAGGGGCCGACGTAAAAAAATTGAGAGTCGTAGGTTAAATAAGGAACGAATTTATTTTTTATTCTATAGCGCATTTTTATTTTTTTTTTAAGTCGGTTTGAATTCTTTTTTATTTTTTTATTTGGACCGTGCCATTCCTAATTAAAGATTTTCTATCATTTCGATACGTATCTACTAACACCAGCATTGCATGCTTCACACTTTGTAGTTAATTATTACTATCATTTATTCGCGAGTAAGAAAAAAACCCTTTAGCAAAAATAAATTTAAAATAAATATTCAGCAGTGAATGAGGACCTGCCATGGGTCATTCTACGATATCTCCAACTTTTCCCTTCGAGGCTTCCCGAAACTGAAACCGCACCCGCGAAGCACGCGCATGCCGCGAGGTAGCAGGCATTCGTTTCGAAAATATGTACAGGGTGTAAAATAATTATGCGCCGCAGCTGAATGGTTAAACATTCCTCGAGAGCTTCTTAGCCCCGTCGAATTCGAGGAAATTGAGAAAGCCTGAGTGAACTACACCGGCGGAGTGCGCCGCTCAGTCACTTCGGATATCGCAAATAAACGGTGCACGGTAATTAAGCGTACACGCACGTTAGGATGCAGAAATCCGCGCGGGGATGCCCGGTCCTCGCTAGTTTGCCCCTGTGTGCATGCACTTCTTCGTGCACACATCTGCCTTCTACTGTGCCTGGGAAGAGTAAAGAGTACTGTGCTCTATGGGGTTCAGGGACAAGTTTGTGCAATCAGACGGGTTAAAGGCAAACATTTTATTTTTATGGGTGAACTATCCCTGGTCGAGCAATCTAGCTGAAACTTGGCGTTACAGTGGAATCTCTGCTATTCCAGTTCTCATTACCCTAGTCTTCTACAAATATTAAGGTATTTGTATGTACAACTATCGCAATTAGCATCCACAAAAATTTCATGCAATTAATGCACAGGCTGTTGCGTAATAGGTGATGCAACCAAAAGGATAATGATTGTAATGAAAAAATAAGAAGGAAATGTTGATCGAAGTTTGTTCATAGATGGCTTCCTCTTCCAGAAAGTCGAATTTCAAAATTCTTGGAACTTGTGAATGAACGGGGTATAGGTAATATAAATATTGTGGAATAATTTTTTGCCCGGTGGGATTTCGGTTTCGAGGAATTCGATTTGGAGATGGACTCGATGTACTTACCCCAGGTACACTTATAGCTTATTTTTTTCATATAGAATCACTTGGGTTTTAGAGAAACGAAGACAGGAAAATAATCTATTTTAAGTTTCTTATAAATCTTTTACTTTTCAAGCATCAAATTTAAGTCTGGTTCTCGCGATCCAATTTATATTCAGACCACATTGATTTTTTCTATTGATTTATTATAACTTTCAGGAGCAATCTGCGCAAAATTGTTATCAACTAAGAAGCAATTTATAATTTTTATCATTTAAAATGTCTTGTGTTTTTTGGTACGTATGCTACTATATTCGTTATTGTAGAAATAGGGTTCGCCCCGTAATTAATAATAATAATAATAAATAATAAAAACAGCGATTACTGTTTCCAATGAACGCAAAGAAGGAGCCCCAGGAAGGATCCACTAAAAATGCTCGTCGAATCTTTCCACCTTTCCCCCGCAGCTTTTCCACTCAGCTCAATTTTTCGCTGCGTGAGAATCCATCTGATTCCTTAATGCGCCGGAAAAAATAGACAGGAAAGAATTCGAAACAAGTTGAAGACCTCCTGCCTGGAAGGTACCACGCCTACGTCGCCCCTCGAGGGTCCGTTCTTCAAAAGAAGAATGTTCGGTGCGCCAAAGAACAAATATCACTAAATCATCGCGGCTGGAAAAACTACTAAGACGATTCAGGTACGCAGAATCACGGGAGGGAAAATCTCCTTCCGCGGTTAATCCTCGCAGGGTGAGAAGCGTTAGACAGCACTTGCGACGCTCCCAAAAAGATCCGAAAAATGGAACTGCATCTCTCTGCACCTTATTATTTTCGCAAACCTTCTCCTTTACCTACATCTTCTCGCAAACAAATTTCTGACAATGAGCCACTCCCCTCAAATTTTCTACAGTGTACAAAAAAATCTTGTTTTCAAAGCCATCATCCACGGGCACTAGAAACTAATACCTACTTGTAACCACTAAATATTTACTTATTATTTACATAGACTTTCCTTATTACATAATATTTAATATTTTAATAATATATTATTGCAGGTATTCTCCAAAATTTTATTATATTTTCTATATAGTTACTTATTACTTAATTTTATAAAATTTTATTTTATTTTCTTACATTAAATATTTACTTATTACTTGATACTTAGTATTTTTCTAAAATTGTATTGTATTTTCTTATATTAGATATTTGCTTATTATTCACATTAGTTATCTACATACGTTGCTCCCCAGAAAATATCGACGTAGGCGCACGACAGAGCAGAATGCAAACGCCTCGGCGTGGAAACACGCCGACGCCATTCGCAGTAGTCACATTTACAAGTGCACGCGAAGCGCAGTCCCAGCCACGGGACACTGTTTCTCCCGTTCCTCAAACAGCGCGGAAAGGAGCGTCCCTCTCGGGTCGTCCTCGTAACGAAGGAAATCGCGTCGATATACAGTTGCTCGCGGGGCGGCTTGGCCCCTGGTGGGTGTGGGAGCGAATGCAATATTGTGCACCCACGTGCAGCCGCTAGGCCTATAACTCACGGCCAGCGCGCGCGTAAACACACGCTCGCGACAAAGCGCACCTTGGATCGGATCACCGTGAACCTTGAAGCCACCACCGCGTACGCCTACATATACGTATATACATATATATATGTGTAACAAATGCACTCCTCTTCGGGATTGACCATCACACGTGTGCTGCACCGGTTCTCACGCGATGCACACCGTTGCAACGCTACCGACAACTCGGCCGTTCGGGACGGCATAGCGAAGTGCTCGGAGCTCAAGTGGCACATAAAGCAATATTCTTCAGGTGGACAGTCGTTGGATGTAGCTTTTGCTACTATGGAGCTATGCAGACTCCAATTGCCTCCCCACTGTGGCAGGCCCGAGATATTATAGTTAACTGGCAAGGGATAATGCCCAAATCAGAAATTTAAAAAATTATGATACTTTGGGGATATGTATTAACTATTACGTAATTTTTATAGTTACCAAAATTCACTCTAAGGGGTTGAAATCGGCCCCTGAAAATCTAGAACTGTAAGTTGCCAAATGATTATTCTAATTAAGCGGGTACGTGGGTATTAGACAGCTATAATCCACCGTTGCTACTGGGGTAGATTGTAGAGTCAGTAATAATTTCTTTTAACAATTCTTTCTTATAGTTATAAGACGTATTTTTAAACACGTATGTTTACAAAATATTAAAAATTAATTAATATTCAAGTCGTCAACGTGAGTGCTTGCGTAATGTGCGTCTCCATGTGGTGAGCACGATTCCGATTGACCGACTCATCTAAAAACAAAGTTGCTGTATATCCTTTAACCCAAAATCTGCGATGTGGAACTTGGACGAAAAATTTTAATAAAAAGTTACGGAGTCATACAACAAATATCAACTTTGAAGAATTTTGCTAAAGTAATTCTGCGATGAATGTTGTCTTAAATGTTGTTAAAGTTATGCAATCTTAGTGAGCGAGTTCCACATTGAGGAGAAAAGTGTTTTGTAGGTTCTGTTAAAATTTCAATAAAAAATATCGATCCGTTCTCGAGTTCTGCTCGGAAAAATGGCTTTACTTTTTACGCTATAACTCTCGCAATTTTTCGAATGCTCGAATGAAATCTTTTTTAAAATACTTCTAAGTCTTGTGACTACCATAAAGAATGGAAAACAAATTTCGATTTTTTAACCCCGAAATACCCCTATATCCCCTTAAAAGAAGTAACTTTCGTCTGAATTTTTTTCTATCCCAGTTCACGAGCTTTAACACAAACTCCATTTTATTCTTCATTACCTTCGCGTTGATTCATCGCGAAAATTTTCCAAATTTGATACGTCCGAGCTTGTCAAAAAAAAATAGTAAATTTTTCGTCGAACGAATCGATACCTACGCCTGCGAGCGTTTTACTTGACGACAGCCGAGAGTAATTGAGCGAGTGGTAGTCCAATTAATTAAGCGGAACCGAATTCATTTTCCCGCGTGAATTCTCCAACGAGTAAATGTATGTATTATGAAATTTACCTGACAGTGGAGACACCAAGGCCGAGCTACTGTAATCAGAATAATTCGTTTGGATACTTTTCCTACAGCAACCACTTCCTATAAGGCTAATTATCCTTATCGAAGCAGTATCGTTTGTATTATCTGTAGAAAAACGCGCCCACGCAGTAGATACGATGCGGATAACCGCAAACTTTTCATTTTTAAGATGTTCTTCTTGGTAACGAGAAGTATGCGTTTCCTTGTCTCTACTTTTTATTGGCGAACACAGTGACGCACGGTATTCTTGCGGAGGAGGATCGAAATTTTAATGTGAATATGGTATTAAAAAGATAATATTTTTTATCTCGGTTACCTTGGTATTTGGAGAGTAGACGATTTGGGTGATATAACTTTCGAGGAGCAGAATATTCAAATACTAAAGGCTTCAAGTGGTAAGAACATCAATCGAGTAATAGAAGATTATTTGACTTCTTTTGTCAGATTTAAATATGTTTACACAAGGATCAAAGGGAAAAGGTCACCCGAAATGCACCCATTTTTGCAGATATCTTTCAATTTATTACCAAAACTAAGGGTCTAGAAGAAAATCTGACTACTCCTCGCGATGCAGCAGACATTTTTCCTTCGAAAAGCATCAACAGAGGTGGTAAGTCACATTTTGTTTTCAATACAGAAGCAAAATAGTTTGGCAAAACGTGCGCCGTCAACAGTGGTACTCAACGGCGGCGCGCGTTCCACTGCCGCACTGCGTAACACAATCGCTTAACGCGCGTGACTACCACTGTCGGCGCCGCACGTTTTGCCAAACTATTTTGCTTCTGTATTGGAAACAAAACGTGACTTACCACTTCTGTTAATGCCTGCCGAATGAAAAATGTCTGCTGCATCGCGTGGAGTAGTTAGATTTGTTCTAGACCCTTAGTTTTGCAAATAAATTAAAAGATATCTGCAAAATGGGGTGCATTTCGGGTGTTCTTTTCCCTTTGATCGTTGTTTAAACATATTTAAATGTTCATAATGCACTAATAACTTATATTATAGTATAGCTTCATAGAATAATTTGACGGAACAAGCAACCGAATAACTATTACTGTTTCGACACAAAAAGTGTTCAAAGTTGAAAATTTCCAGTATTTTTCAAAATCGAATTTCTCAAAAACTGTGGGTGATGACGACAAACGGTTTGCGGATTCGTGTTTAGCGCTTGAAAACCTAAAAGAAACGGCAATTGCAATTTTTTACCTCGGTTACCTTAGCATTTGGAAAATTCGAGTAACAGAGAAACCCGATAATATAGCATTTAAATAATAAATAACACATTCATCGCAACAGTCAAACACTAAACGACTGAACCATTAAAGAATTCGAAAGAATTCTAAAGAATTCCATTACCAAAATAATAATCCGATAATTAAAGACTGAGCCGAGCGCAACACTCCAGCTCCAGCGATCACAATTCACGCCAGACGTACACAATAACCTATCTTGAATCAAATTGGCTGACCGATAAAGCCGCGTCGATTACGGTCCATTCATGGAGCACGGCTGCAGCCGACCACAGGACACGTTTATCAGTGAAAGATTAAGAGAGTAGACCGACAAAAATACACGCACGCGTTGCTCATGCTCTAATTTATGCCATCGACCGCATATGGTCGAGCATGTGAATCCCGAAAACTTTGGAAGTGGCCCAGCCACGAAACATCCAAGCAGCGAACAGATGTTCCCGAGACGTCCTTTAAATATTTTGACGCCCACTTGGGAACCCTCGAGTAACCGGCAGCCTCTCCGTGCAACCTCCAAGTGCATTCAATGCACCTGATGATCCTTCTTTAACACGTTGCTCACCACAGTGGAAATGGAGGCCCTTGATCTGACTTTGGAAGCTGGTGGAAAAGTCGGATTGCAGTGTTCAGTTACAGTAAAGTTGAGGTTGAGCTTAAGCTTCATTTCTTGTCGAGAGGCATGCTTCCACCTTTAACGAAAGCTTCGCATGCGATAAATATCGTTTGCCGCGTGGCACTCACTGAAATCTTTCCTTAATCCTCGTATTCGTGGGGCTAAGATCCTTATGTCACACGAAACGAAGAGTACTTCTGTTTTTCTAAGCAGTTCTGGTTAAGATAAGGTCATTGGAATTGCTGTTTCCTTCTCTCACCATCGCGAAGCCCCACTACCAAAATTAACAAACAGACCAAACTCACCTCAAAATCACACGTCCCCTTTCATACACTCATCATCCAACGAAATAACAAGAAGGGTAACAAAGTACTCATCACAGCTCCAGCAAAGTTAGCTTCGTAAACACAAGCAGAGGAGCAGTTGGAAGGAAGAAGTGTCCAAGTGGCCATTATCAAACGACTGCTCGCCGGGATTACTCTTCAGTTTCTACTACGATCGAGTCGTTGGTGATGCCACCAGAGAGTGACACGAAAGGGGAGTGCCCAGGCGACGTGGACGTCGAAATAGAAAGGGGGAAGCTAGCACTACCGAATGTAGTGGCATTTAAAGTCATTTGTGCTGCGTGACGTAATGTCTGGCTGGTCTGCTGGTGGAGTGCGAGAAGGGGACCTCGAAGTAGAAAGGGGTCTAGGGAGATTTTCGGTGGCCCAGTCGCGGACATTCCTCGGGCAACGGATACCTTTATAGAATTTCTTTAGGGCTAGCTGATTTGAAAGATGAGCCGGGAAAAGGAATTTTATCTCGACAGAGGGTACCGTTTACTTCGCTACCAATTGAGGAAGGTCCCCTCTGTTGGGTTTGCTGGAATTCTGATACGTTAATTAGATGGCCCTGCATCGTTGGAAGGCGTCTGCAGGAGACAATGGTCCGTGCTTCAGGGAAGATCTCTGGCTGGCAGGATGAAGTGGCTTTGATTTGGGTGATGTTTTGCGGGAGAGCTTTCAGGATTCGAGATTTTCGTTGATGAGGAAGGATGTGTTATCGTTCCACTGGCTGTATTATTAACTGTGCTCGAATTAGAGGGGAGGAGCAGGTTTCCTTTTTTTTTTCAAACGATGTATGGGAAAATCAGATTCAGTGATGATTCGGGGAATTTGAGAATTCACGTGCTTGGAAAATTGGACCACTAGGAGTGCGTAGGAAATTTCAATTTATGAGTTTGGGGATTCGAGGATTCGAAAAGTTAGGAACGTGAAAGTATTTGTGGCTTTGGGGGCTGGGGAATTTTTGAACTGCATAATTTTGAAACTTGGGGTTTTGGTAACTTGATAAGTTGGAAGCTTGAGAACTTGGAAATTTGGGAATTTAGGTACTTGGTAGCTTGGAAGCTTGGGAATTTAGGAATTCGAGTAGATAACATCGAAACTTGGGGATTTACGAATTTGGCAACTTGGAAACTTGAAAATTAAGGAGCTTAAAACTTTGAGAACCAAAAACTTGAGCAGTTGGGAATTCGGAAACTCGAGAACTTTGAAACGGCAGAATCTCGAGGGTAACATAATTTTTTAATTTCCAAGTGTACCATACACAAGACTCCACCAATATAACTTCCAACCAATAATTACGTCCCTTCATCTTCCACAAAAAAGAACCTCAACATCCCACAACAGTAGAAAAAAATCTCTTCCCACCATTCCATCAAAACGTTTCACTTTCATTTCTCTTTCTTCATAACCACCAACGTTTGTAGCTTGGGAAAACAGGTGGTGTTTTAGGTTTCGTGGCGTGTCAGCGAAAGATTCTTGAAAGGAGGCAGGCTTTCAAGATACTCGATTGGAACTCTAGACTAAGAAGGGTCCTATTGGGGTAGGCTAGACCAATTCCTAAGCGTCTCGGCTTTAAACCTAGTCAGATTAGACTGGATAGCGCCTTTAATCTGGCCGCGTCCCAATGAAAGGCTGCTAGAGACACTGCAGGCAAAATAAAAACGTATGACTCTAAAAAGATGAGAAGGCGTCCGCTTAAGCATTCCTGGGATCACGTTGCGACTTTGGGAAATATTTTCTGGGCAATTCGTCGAACTGGCGCGTTCACGAGGCAGGCGAGGAATAACTAATGAAATCGTTAGGAAATTTGCAAGATTTCCATTGCAAATGGAAAAAAAGATTTAAAACAAATTCAACTTTTCCTCGTTCATAGCTTTCAAGGTATTTTTAAAACCTTGGTAATAAAATTGCCTTGCATTTTATCTTGGAGTTACAAATGCATTATAATGAGGTATATTTATGTTAATTGACGAATTTAGTTCTGGTATGAAAGAATTCATTTCTTTTTCATAAATAGTAATTAAATATATTAATTTCTAAAATTAATTAGCTACTCTACTTATGAAATATTTATAAAAAAAAAGAATCAAGGCTCAAATTCTAATTTGAATGTAACTCTTCCCACACTTCGCAAAAATACCTTTTTGTTTGAAAGCAGAAAAATGAAATTCCCTCAATGGAAGTCGGCACTTCGCACAGTGGAGCTCCACAAAATTTAAAAAATCCTCAAATCACGCAAGACATCCCAGACCACGCATAACAAATTACGAAAGTGTCGCACAGCTTTGCCCAGCGTTAAATTTTGCACTTTATCGAGCAGCAGGGAAGAAACTGGACGCGTTGCGAAACTCGTTACAGCATCGCCGTCGTTTCCTGAGAATCCATAAGCGGTTATTGTACAACCTGTGTTCAAAGTACTTTAGTCTACACCTCCTTCGATTTTTGCTCGATACTAAGAAGCACATTCCACAATGGCTAGTCATCCCGTGTTAGCGCGGTATAATGTGCAGCTAACTCCGGCGAGCCGTGGCTCGCGCGGACAGAAG
The DNA here is from genome assembly GCA_929108735.1 of Andrena dorsata. Classification (NCBI taxonomy): domain Eukaryota; kingdom Metazoa; phylum Arthropoda; class Insecta; order Hymenoptera; family Andrenidae; genus Andrena; species Andrena dorsata. Next base: position 73,234,317 of record OV815488.1, on the reverse strand, counting down.
AGGCAGCCTTTGCTATTTGCCGTGCAGCCACTTAATATTGTAACATTGTCGAGCGTTCCGGGGCCTTGAGTTTTCCCTGAAAAAAAAACCGGGCAACTGGAAGTTCACGCGGCCAACGAGAGACAGTTTCACCTAGAACGTGATTAGACTACACAAAACTAGCTAGAAATAAGATCTATCGATAAGCTTTTTCGTTGCTGTTCAACTGGTTGTGCTAACCCAACTATAGAATACTTTTCTTCCAAATTTTTTGACTAGAGTAAACTGTACAATAATTGGCACCCTAAGCGATAATCCGAACTCGAATACCTATATTTTTTTGTGGAGTCTTTATATGGTTTTAATTTTCAGTTGTTATCAATGATTATGGATTTCTCGTTAAAATAAAATGGCTTGAGTACCTATTAAGTCTTTCATTTTAAAAATATTATATGGAAAACAAAAATAGGCATAAAAGTACAATCATTGGCACCTTAAAATTGGAGGTTGTATAGAAAAACATATGTAGTTAAAAACGAAGTTTAAACTGTTTAAACAGACTATTTCATTCACTGTTAAATACATACAACACTTAGTGAATCTGTACTTCAATTCATTATTTAGTTATAAAGCAACAAAATATACTTACCTACTCGTTATCAAAATTTTAAGAAAACTCCTAAAACTTAACCCTTTGTCCCACTTTCTAGTGTTGCCAGATGTAAAATGTGAGGTTCAACTACTGGGCTTTGCAGTGTTGTAGTGAAAGAAAAATAAGAAATTGTGAAAAAGTACTTTCTAAGCTTGTATTTTTTACTCTTTAACTTTTTGCTTAGGGGTGCTAATGATTAGTGCAGTATCAGCATTAGCGCAGTTTACCCTACATTTATATATTTAAATACTAGCTTTACTACTCGGCTTCGCCCGAAAAGATTCTGATTTTATAAAAAAAAATTTAAGTTTTTTTGCGAAAATAGTCACATTAATCTGGATTAGTCAGACATGATAAGCTGAGGCACATTTCGTGATCCCAAGAGTTTATCGTTCAACAGTTTTTAGGCGACAGACAAACACACAAATATATAGAAGCTCTCTGTTTTATATATTAAGATTTGCTGGTACAGTGTGTTGTATCTGCTAAAGTTTCCAAACGTGCAGTGTACCTAATTTGAAAATTAATATTCCATGCTCCCAAGTTGATTTTCACTGTATCTTTTTAACACCCCTTTCAACCCCTTGACAATTCTATCCCCCAAATCCTAAGCTCACTGGCACCCTTTACTGCTTTCACACCGCAACAAATCCAAAACCCACAAGACTTATCCATCCAAACAGCCTTCCCCCACTGCCTCCTCCCGATTTTCCGATCAGCGCGGTCCCCCATCCCCCACCATTCTCACGGGTCCCAAGGGTCACGTCTGTCCGCGTTCGAGGAGGGTAACAACCCGTGAATAAATAAGTAAAGAGACCAAGGAAAGTCCATGAAACGGGGGTTAACAAACGCCCGTGAAGCTTCCCCGCCATGGACCAGGACCATTAGTGCGCCTATACGCCGTCCGTGAACGGTTTCTCGGAAAGGGCCCAGGGAACGGGGCCCGGAGAAGGCGAGGAGGGGAGCAACGAGGCGCGCAGCGGGGAGATGGACAGAGAGGGCCACTGGCCAGTTACATTCGAATAGGTTGGACCGTTTGTTCATCGGGCCTGGCGTAGGGGTCGGCGCTTGGAGTCTAGCCTGGGCCAGCCTTTAATCTGCCCGCATCCGCGGCCGAGCCTCGACCCTGCCACGTTGCACTTACAGTAGGAAGCGTCACGGCGGAAGGAGGCTGATGCGGGCACGGAACGAACTGGCAGATAGCCGAACCCTTGGGTCGGTCGCGAGATGAACTTTTCCAGGGGGTGAATCGGTTTGGATGCGCGGGGTGTTTCTCGACCTCTTGGTTCTTGTGTGGGACTCACGGGGGGCGCGAATTATGTGTGGTCTTGATACTAGTGCAGGCGGAACCATACATATAATAGGTTGACAGTTTGAGAAAAATACTGTCAGGAAATTTAGGCCTTTACTGATCCTTCTTTTGAACAAATTTAATATTGTAATTATACAAAAATTGTTATTTACACGCTAACTGCTGCGGGGGTCTTCAGCGACCACCATTTCTTCTTTAAAACTGTTACAGTATGTGCTTATTTCTGATTATATAAACAATTTGTTAAGGCTACTAGGACTACTAGGCAGTCGTTCCTGTCTAAAATGAAGCTATTCTGTTACAAATTAATTACAAACAAACAAATTGAAACTGAGACTTATTCTTTGGCATGAAGTTTATTAACATCATAAGCTTTAAAAAAATTGTTTGTTTAGTCAAAAATGTGCATTGTATATGACGTTATAGATGGATCATTAAAGAGGTTTTTTTAAAAAAAAGTTTCATTTGGTTTGCAATGATAACTCAGAAACGGAGGTTCCAATCGATGCGAAACAAATTTGAGAATATTCACATAATGTGTAGTTTCGGACCGGATCTAAATTGAAGTTAATGAAAACTCTTATTCTTTATAAAAATAAACTACGACCTCATCTTTTAGGGCTGAGGGAGGGTAAAATCTCATCATTGGGGTTTTAGTTTTTTTTTCACAAAGAATAAGAGTTTTCATTGTTTTGTTTTGATCGATTGGAACCTTCGTTTTTGAGTTATCACTGCAAAACAAAAGAAACTTTTTTATTCGCTCACTTTTTTATGTTTCTCTGCAACAACATTTTTTCCCATTTTAAAATAATTAAAAGCAAGGGAAATTCATTTTGGACATGGAATTTTTTAAATTATATGTACCCCTTTTGTGATATTTTTATTAAATCGCTGGTAAAGTGAGGTCAAGGTTTAAAGAGCCTAGAAGATCTTTAATTGCGGTGTCCACGTACTACGCAGTCCGTATGTTGGTTTTTAACTCGTATCACGATTTTTAAAATCCACCATATTTGTGTTCTAAATCGTGACTTCGATATAGACCGCTCCTTCCTTTACTTTGAAGCACACTATTTATTTATTATATTCGATAAATTAGATTTTTCGGAGCACGCGCGATCGTGGCGGTTAATACTGTCAATAGTGAAGTTTGCCTTCTAGGTGTGCAAACCAAATAGCGATTTCAAATGCGAGTCGTAACGATAAATAGCAGCAAACAGTATCCTACGAGTGTTCTATGGAAAGAAAATGATAAATTATATTCCAAGGAAGAACCATTCACATATACACATAATAAATCTAAATATTTCTATTTTTAAACACTTCTATTTTTTTTATCATTTACTTCTGGATCGTCTTAATTAATTAAATTCAATGCTGGAGGCATTAATCAGACATACTCACAGAGATAATTTTTCTTAAATAAGTCGAATAATATTATAATAATATTGATTTTTTGTGCTTCAATCACTTTTATATAATTCTACGATTTTCATGGAGTAAAAAAAATTACACTCGGGTAAAGGAAGGAAATATATTAATTAAAGGGAAACGGAATTTTCACCACCATGATGATGAACGTGATACTCTGCAGACCATGAGAACCAGAAATCAATAGAAACCACCCTACCCGCATATTAACGAATGCATTGAACCTTGAATCGATGATATGATAGATGCACTACGAGGCACACGGACGTATCTTATCGAATCTATTAATAATGTACGCTTTGTTCGTCCCAACGGTTCCTATTAAATGCCCACATTGTTAGGACACCCCACATTGTGCTCTGCCCCATGCATCGTTGAATTACTCCATTTGGTAGATTTGTGAATCATATTGCACTAAAGTCTTTGTGGAATCTAATCTTCCATTTACAATTGGGTCATTTAATTGACCATGGCTTTCTCTAAAATCAAATGTCAAAAGCTGCAAGCACATTCTATTCCTTTCAGCGATAAAGACGTATGAAGATACACTTCATAATTACAATTTTTATTAATATTTTTTTCAAAATGGAATTATGTTTGGCAATCATATGACCAACGAGATATCTACTACATTTTTCCATCGTTGCAATACGTGGAACAGGTTCCAAAAGGCAAGACTAATACCACGTATGACACGCGATTATTTTTAAACAAAAATAAGGAGGTATTCGTAAAATCTCTGAAGTTTAACATACAATATTAAAAGGCTGTTAGGTCAGATAGTAGTCCCACAATTATACCTCGTTATTTGCCCGTTCATGCGCATCCTCGTTACTAATCACACTCTTTATTCTCAGGAGTAAACATTAGAACGCACGATCCCCTCAGAAAAATGTGACCCAGACAAATACTAGGCAAGATAGCAGATAAAAATAGTAGGTATCCAAGAGAGTTAAAAGTACCGAACGAACAGAATAAAAGCCTATCCCCTTGAAAAAAGGAACGGAACTTTCCCACCGCCAACCAACTGCAAAATCCAAAAAGCTCTTGCAATTGGTGCTAAACCCCCAAAGTCAATACACTCTTTCCAAATCTTTCCATTCATTTTGGGACTTTTTGTAAGGAAACTATACCTGCGATCTTTTCAAAACTTTCCACCTATATTACTATGAATTTCAAGAAGTGAACACATATTTTTTTATTGTAAACTAATGCGTGGTATGTAATCCCAAATAGCAAAAGTGTTTCGGAGCAGCCTGGTTGTGGAAGTTCTTCAACCGCGTGCAGTCTAGGGTCGATTGTAGTGGAGACTAAAAAAGCAAATAGTTTTGTATTTCCAACAAAAGTGTTTGAAAAAATAGTTGCCTTTTTCACTAACAAATTTCACGTTACTTGTGCAATAAAAATTAATAAATTTAATAATAGTATTCCGAATTGTGGCTCATTACAGTAGCCCCCCTCCTCGTAAGATTGAGGGGGAAAGGAAACCACATATCGTGGGAGGGGGGGGGGGGGGGGGGAAGCATTTCACGTAGGAGATAAGCGAGATTTTGGGCCGTTTCGTTCGACGGAAGAGACGCGGTGTGCTACTGTGGCCAGCCAACACAGAGGGGCAGAGGCAGAGGAACACGCCTTGCATGAAGAACACTTGTGTCACTGGCAAGAATGTGAAATCCAGACACGGCACCGAGCATTCGACTACGCGCGCGTTTGAGGGGCGTTCTGGATGTCCGTTAGTCGCTCGCTGCTTGAACAAAAAATCCTCACGTTTCATCCACGATTAGAAATTACACATTACATCGCGACCAAGCTGAGCGCGAATGCTGAACGGCAATCCCCTGGACTGGGGGGAGGGTCGGTATAAACTTGGTGGCGACTGGGAGCTGCTGTGGGTCTGGTTTTTTTAAGCCTGCATTTGTTACAATTTTCTTGTACTTATTCTAAGTATTTGTGATCGAAATTGATGGATCAAAAAGTCTATACTATAGTACAGTGGTGACACTGACCTACGAAGGCCTTTTAAATGACCTACGCGTTGATTTTTATAAACTTATTATTTATTTCATAAAAGAGAGAACAGGCAATCGAAAATATTAAATAATTAAAGTATAACAAATTTTTCTGTTAACAAATTTTCGGTGTTTCCAAATAGTTGGTACCCTTTTTACTCCCCCCTCCCCCTCCCTAGTGACGCCGCTGACTTAGTAACCCACGGACTAGTATTAAAAAAAATAATGAACAAAATTTGGCATGTCGACCATTTTCTGATAAAAATTACATTTTTTTAATTTTGGCACTTACAGTGTTTTCTTCAATTTTCCTTTTGATTCCTTATTGCTGTTCCTCAGTTCGGTCGTGATTTTCGTGGTGGTAGTGGTTTTTATTTATTTATACAAAGATATTTATTTATTCCCCTGTTAAATAATCCATCTTAGCTGCCACGTTTATTGCTGCTCCTGTACTCTGTTTTAATTCATATTGCAAGTTTAGAAACGTTCTGGGCGCATTTCCATGAAGCAGTCACGAACGACAGATACAAAATCTCTCTTATCTCGTGTTTGTTACTGAAAAATTCTCTATCTACAATATAGATAGAGAAACTTGGTTTTGGGACCCTTCGCACGAGACACTTTCCTAGATCTCGACTGATGTTTTAGATAAATTCACTTGGCAAAGATAGTCTTACCGCAGAAAAACTTAAAATATTCAAATAACCTGTTTCCAGTAGTAGATTTAACGGGCGACCGATGAGCAGTTGCCGCCTGGGCCCTGCGTAAAAGGCCCCCCAAAAATTATGATTTCATCCAAACACTATATTTTTTTCTGTATTTTTTGTGTATTGGTTTTTATGTATTTTTTAGTTATATATGGAAGCGGAGACTTGGGAATGATTTTTGCAAAAGTTATATGGTTGGGTGGATAAATGTTAACGATTTTTAAATGTGTCAAGCCTGTGCGAAGATAAATGCGAAGGGCCTGCCCAGGGCCCCATATTCAAAATAAAAAAATACGATTTTATCCAAACACTATAATTTCTTTTTCTGTGCAACGCTTAGCTCGTTTTTAGTAAACTACCTCTTCATGTTCCCCAAAAATTGCCCCCTCAGAAGGTTTGCCACCTGGGCCTTTTTCCTTAAATCCGCCACTGCGTTGTTTTCCCACTTTTCCCTCGACTGTTCAGCTAAAAATTTTCAATTCTCGTCTCCATTCACTATTTCTGTTCCCACTCCCGTCTTCATCCGAATTTTCATCTCGAACTACTAATTAGAATTTTCCATAAACTAGAGGCGCAAGTTCCCCGGTCGCCCATCGATCATTCGTCCATTGAAACGTTCTTGGAAACATGTCTGATCTACTTTGTTGCTGCGTATCGCGAGAAACCATGGCTTAATCGTTATCAATGGGCACGGTCGTCTGTCACGATCGATAAGCTGCGCCGTTGCGACGAGAAGAAAAAGGCAGCGGAGGGTGCGATACGATGATTTATGCACGGCGGCAGGGAGAAGGGGGCAAAACCAGGCAATTATTGGCGCCGGCGCCTGGTCATTATCATTACAAGCATGATACAGCCTCGTGGCGTCAAACACACTATCATTCCGTTGCAGCGATCATTGCATAAGGGCCTAGGTATCGTTTGTTGTTAATTAATGCACGCCGCTGTCGTGTCCTTCCTTTCTCGATTCTAGCGAACCGAAGGTGAAACTTGCGTGAGCAGTTCTCTGGTTGCATTCTTCGCTCGTGGATAAAGTTGATAAATCGAGCAGACATAGAATATGTGTTCGAGTCAGCTGCGATTTTCCTTTGAATTGGGCTTGAAGAATGCGGAACCGATGAGTATTGACAGTTGCTAGACTATTGCTTACGATTAACTATTATTATGGAACACTTGTTCCCCTTTCTGTGGAGACACTTGAATTTCGTTGGAACCTAAGTGAGTTTTATATATTTTAAATCCTCCATGGGGAACTTTATTATTTTTATTTTGCATACTTTGTAATATTGTCACTGTTTGGTGACAATCCCTGTGTCCACTTGCCCTTCTCATAAGGGATGTCGAGCACTGAATTCGATAAAACTGTGTTAGCTTGTAGGCTGACCGCAACGGTGTTCCCCAATTTTCACAAACAACACTGTTGTAACATCGTATCGAGCGCTCCTTTATCGAGGGGGAGCGGATGCAGCTATCACCCCGAGCCATGATAGCGCGGCAGTATTTGATAGATTTAGTTACGGTAGATCGTTAAAAGGATGTGGTTGTTTAATATCCCTTTCTCTCGCCGTATCATCGACTGCTTTTCAGAAGAAAAGTCGCTCGTATTCGAAAGTAAGGGCTCACAACGGAAAATCTCGAAGCCGGATATTCAAAAAAATCTGAAACTTTGTGAATATATAGATGATTTCCTCCTGATTACAATGCAATTTTTGTTTGCAGCCCAAATGCACGGGGGTGAAACTAACCCCCGAAATTTCGTCTATTTTCCGACTTTATTTTGTAACTCGCATTCTGTAAGAGATAAAAAAAGTTTCAAGACAAAAGTTACTTCTTTTAATTAGGACAGAGAGGATATATTATTTTTTAAATCTTAGAGACCTATAAATATTTCATGCCCACCCTTAAGATACCTATAAACAACTCGTCGCCGAGAATATTCATCAATCAATCGCTAAGAAGCACCCCAAAAATCAACAACCCTGAGAAATGCAAAGATGTCCTTGCTAACGTGGGATCCTCTGTTCCAGGTAGAGCCAGGCGCAGCAGGATACTTCCTCCTGATGATCGCGAGGCAGCAGAAGCAACTAGGAGGCAGAGAGAGGCATGACCGCGACCTGCAGTAAATTCGGCGGTAAGTCGAAGATCCGTTGGTTAAATGATGTCCAAAAGAAGACGGAGGCCCACGAGCCTCCCATTGCACGGTTTATTGTCGGTCAGCAACCCTTGAGGCTGCTGAACCGACGGCAGATTCAAGCTTCATTGTTTCTAGGGGTTTCGCGGGACAGGTATACAGGGTGTAGGTAAAAAATGAAACAAAAAGCCTTTAACATTTTCTTTTGGAATTATGAAATATTTTCAGGTCGATATATCACTAGGAATATTATTATACTATAACCTACTTGAATATTTGTAGTAATATCTTAACCCGTTAATTAGGGCAGACGTGTTAAGTCATTAGAGAATTCGAGGAGTTGATTCGTTACGAAAATTTCATAATTTCCCTGGTATAAAAGAAATAAATAATATATTAGGTTATATGTCCCGTCGACTGTGAGTGAATTTAATTTAAATAATTCTTTTACCAGTTAACAGGTGAAGGAAATACTTTCCTTCATTAGTAGATACTCCTTCCTCCCTACCACTTAAATTCAAATTCCATTATGTTCACTGATAATGTCCCACTTATTCTGCGACTAATTTCTAAAAAAATAGTTCCATAATTCCCCCAAAAGGATTTCTTTTCATTAGTAGTAGTACATGTTCCTCGAGTGTGGCCCAGTCCTGTTGTTCCACCCCGTAGACCAGAGAGCAACTTGGTCATTAACGGTTCAGGTATTCGCGCGGATCATCAGCCCAAAGCCCGTTTTCCCGTTCAGGTTGAAACCAGACCCTCGAATCCCTTTAGTCCTGCCGCCCCTGCTCTTATCCCCGCGGCGGAATTTCGTTCAACAATGCGATGTTTCCAGTTCACACGTTTCGGGGTGTCCAAACATTCCTATTACGGTAGGTATTCACCTTTGGGGGCTGCGATCGTCGATTGACCTGGTAATGCGATTGGACTTGTCGATAATTACGGTGGGAAGGGTGGCATTGTTGAATTGGGGCAGCGGGGTAAGGCTAATAAGCAGCGTAGCTTTGAGGATTCATTGTTTCAAGGCTGATGTTTGTTCTCTTGGAAGCAGTCGATTATTGGACCTGAGCATTCTTGAAATTCGTGGCCTGGTTTGGTTTTTATTAGCTTTGCCACCAGGTGGTGGCAGTTCGGTATTTATTATCCCCAACAAGGGAACATTCCCAACCCCCAAATTCTGATTTGAAACTTCGAGTGAAGGTAGAACATATTGGAGTATCCAAAGAACAATTTTTTCTGCGGAAATTCACTTTGGAAGGGTGAATCAGCCCTTAAGTCAAGAAATATCGCACCTTTGGGAACTTACTTCTAAATGACAAAATCACTTTTATCGATAAAAATTTTTAATTGAAGATAGAGAAATATCAAAACATTCCGAAAACTTTAAATGCGTTTTTCTCGAAACTACGTTTTCCTAAACGGTTTACGGTGTAATTTGAGTAAAACTCTATGGATTTTTATACAATTTTGCACAGATGTCCTTAAATGTATTTTCTATCGTCCGACTGTCAATGTTTTTGATATTTTAATTTTTACCTGACGTATATATGCGTAAATAAAGTCTATTTTCTTACACACGAAAATGAGATTTTTGCTTCAATGTGTAGCTATTTTGTTATTTTCCAACCAATTGAAAAAATTAACGGTCGGGCGATAAAGAATACATTATTTAAAAATGTCTCTATCTTCATTGAAAAAATTTTATTGATAAAACTGTTTTCGTCATTTAGAAATAAATTCCCAAAGATGCGATGTTTCTGGACCTGGCCAAGGTGGTCTAAGAACTTAAAGTCATCGCATATATTTAATAATATCAGTCGATGCTTAACTCGCAGTGTCACCCTCTGCGATTCAAGCACGTTATTTCCTCCATTTTAGTGTAATCTTAAGCGAGACCAGAGCTTATTGAATGTAAGATAACATTAGATTCGAAGTCAGTAGCTTCCCCGCACTGCCGTGCTAAACCTAGGCTTCTCAAGGTTGAGAGAGTCCAATTTTTCCAATTGAGTTCCAACAAAAAGTAAAAGACTCCAACTCCCTTTATCAATTTCATGTCTTCAAATCACCAATTATCATCCAAACACCCCAAGAAAATTAGTGACTATGTAGCAATGTTTCGAGCTATCGTAACAAATCTCATCTTCCCGTCATCACTCACAACGAGAATACCAAAAGAAAACCCCAAACTAGTTACCAGAAAGGGACATTTTCTTCTACCTGGATCAATCCCACCAAAACAATTTTCATCCTTCCATCATTACTCACAACGCGAGCATCGAAAAAGCTCCCTCTTACAATCCTTAAAGCTCCACATTCCCCTGCACCGAGCCATCAGAACCACCAGCATCCATCGTTCATCAAGAAGCGCGTCCCAAATTGGGACCTACAGATCCTCAGCCCCACCTGGCCGAATCCATCGAACCACAGAAAAGCCTCCACCTCCTGCAATCATCAATTATCATTCGCGTACCTACCCAGAGGTATCTCGGACGAGAGAGAAGAGACGAAAGAGTACCTACACGCTCGTCACAGTAATCATCGCGACTGTCGAAGCCTCAGAGCCGTCCGCGTCCTCCAATCATCCAGGCGCGCGGGTTAGCTGGCAAAAATCCGTCGAGGTTCGAATTAAGATACCCCCGTCCGCGCTCCAACATGGCGGCCGTCGTAAGGCCCCCCCTGGGTCATCAATTATTGGCCCCGCGAGTCGAAGCGGCGATCGCGCGTCTCTGCGCGCCGTTTTCGCCTTGAGCATCGCGACGAGCCCAGAAGCGACTTAGCGGCGGAGAGCAAACATCCTCCAGCTTTCACGAAGTTACAGCCACGTGTTTACGTATTGCACGGGCCCGCACAATGGCGGCTGGCCTGGCGCCACGTCGAGGCTCTCAACAGTCGCGACGCTAACCCCGCAGTCACTTATGCAATCGGAAGGCTGATCGAAGGATGCGACACATTATGCAGCGGCGTATAAATCATACGGTCAGGGCTACAGCCATCGGACTTATCGAGCACGCCCATTTAGAGGCAGATGAGCCAAATAATGTGGGGCCCAAGACGATACTGCCGTTGTTTGCTCGATAGGGGTACTGTTGAAGATGATACAGCGAACTGCCCGAGGTTTAAGTGATGTGGGGATAACTTTGACGACGCAAATCGTCGGTTGTGATTTTTTACACTCGCTGCGGGGATCTGTGGGCCCAAAATATCCACTGTAATACAGCTAGGCCCTTCGAGTTTATAAACAGTGGAGATGGTGTCCGTGGGATATCAAAACCCTGTAGAGTGTCAAAATGTATTTTGGCGAGATATTTGTTTTGAAAAATGGAGTATTTTATCCGTGAGACCGTCAATGGGCATTGCTGGAATTTTGAATATCGTGATAATAAAATTGAGAGCCTTTTTCTGGTTTTACTGGTATTCTTTTGCAAGCCCTGCAAGCTTTAGGGCGTAAAGTTGACAAGGGGCGTAACGTGGTCCATTCATTGTAGGTATTTTTTAAAAATAACATTATAAATTAAATATTACAAGTTCAACTTTAAACGTTTTAAGGTGCCAATAAGAATTCTAAGTAAAGTCGTCAAAAAGTTCAAATAAATGTGTTATAAATACAAGGCCCAATTTGGCAAGGTCGCCTAGGGCCCAAAAAAGGGCTCGAGCTGGTCCCTTTTATTTTATCTTCGGTGTAATTATAGAGGTTGGAGAGATGACTCGTTTTCAGAGTTCTTGGATACTTGGGGTTTTAGTTAGAGATATTTAAATATAAAATGAAATTTGTTAGTGTAATAACTAGTTTGTTACTTTGAAATATTCGTGGAGTGACAATATCCATTTTTTATCAAAGCTTTGATAGCTCGAATTTAGTACTCTGCCCTTCTGAATAAAAATGACCTATCTAGTATTTCAAAACACCTGAGAAAATTGCCATTTTACCATTTTCTTTGCGCCGCCCTTGTAAGAAAATAAATAAATTGGACTGTTTCTAGATCTCCACGAAGCACGCAGAGTTTTCTAACTTTATTTAAAAGGTAAAAGCGTGTGGAAATTCAAATATTTCAACATTGCTTGAAAAGTGGAAAAATGTTAGATAGGACATTTTAATTAAGGAGGGCTGTACTGTCCTCGATTGGAGTTACTGAAACTGAAGAATCCTTCGTGAATTTAAGAAAATTACGTGGCAGGAGTTTTTTGGAAATTGATAGACTAAACATTGCGTAATACGATTTAACGATACACTTTCAGCCGCAAGCGTGAATTCTGAAGTATTTTAAGTATCAGCTACATTGATATTATTTACTCAAAATTGGCTATCGTCCTCAGATAACATAGTTGCGCACGAGTACTACAATTTATCTCTTCATTCACTGATATCTGTTGCCCTAGTTCTGACTTTTTCTCCTCCAATAATTGAAGATTTTGCAACAATTTCAGCAAACAGCTATATTACTGTCGAGGGTCTGTCGCTATCACTGAATACTATCAAGTGCAAAGAGCGTGTATACTTTTTTTCTCCTGGGGCAGGCGAATGTTCGCTTGAACTCTTTAACTAAACCACTTTATCGATTTAAATTCAGAACTTATAGAAGCAATCCGTGGTAGAGGCTCAATCGTGAGTAGAAAACAGTTGCTTACATTTTTGCAAAATTTCATTTTAAAGCAGTAACGTTCTCTAAATTTCAGTAAAAATTTAAATTCTAGTAAAATTTCAGTAAAATATATTCCAATTCTGGGAATCATTCCCCCTCCCCAAATTCAACGTTGCAACTCATATAATCCCGTAGGAAATAATAATAACAATAATAATTAAACACCAAATATCAAAGAAATTCATATTAACTCCACAGAAGCCAATGGAACATTTATTTAAACAAAACAACCGTCGATTTAAATTATACCAAAGTCGAAGCACTCGCTCTCACAGGCTACCCGGCATCTGCGCCTTGGTCCCTTCCTATCGATGATGGGTGCTGGCTCGATGTACGGCCACGATAGCTTCTTTGGGGGAGTTCTTTTCGGAATTTTTATAAAGACCTCGCCTGGATTTTGTTCCCAACTAATCGGGACAAGCCCGCGCACCACCGACCATCAATGTTGCCCGAGGGAATGGAATGTCACTTTTACCTTAACGGATATCTCCGACGATCCTTCCAGCGAACCGAAAGGGAACTCGCGAGCACGATGGTCCGCCGATAAACACGTTCGCGTTTCGTTCGGCACCTGTTTCCTGGTCTGCTTGTTTCGGGGAAGATTCGATCGAGATCGGAGCGGTACGAATTTGGATTTTGGCAACTTTAACCGTGCGATGACTTCAGGTGAACTTCAACTCTGCCTAGGTTTCCGCATAAGTTAGTCCAATTGTAGTATTTGTTAGGAAAATGTCCCTCCTTCCTCAACGCGTAGAGTACCATAGAGGAATTTAAATTTCTCGATTGATATCTGAAATCAAAAAGTTAATTTTCCAAGAAAGTTTAACTTACGTTGAGTAAATAATTAAATTGATATAAGGCTTCATACTCCCGCTTCCATCACAGTTTTCCGCGACAGATACTTGAATTTCTTCTGTTAATATTATTAATTCCATCGCCCGCAAATTTTGCTCTGCTCGCTCTGCCCCGAGTCGAAGGAATCCTCGGTAGGCGTGCTGAAGAGGAGCAGTGCTTCCTCAATAAGCCCACAGGGACGTTGCGCAGCGGCGAGGGGCGTGAACGGGCAGGAAAAAAGATTATTTCGCTAGTTAAACACTAATTAGCCCCGAGCGGCAGTTCAGTTTGTTTGGATGATCTTGCTGTCACTGAAATGGAGACGTTGATCCGCCGAAGTCACTCCTACGCTCTGACCAACTCGCAGCTACTTGCAGACCCACGCTGACATTTTCTGTTTGCCCGCCCACGCGGAAAATCCATCTCGTATCCACCAATCTTGACGCAGTTCAGCGAAACGAGGAAAGACAAAGGGAAATTAAGACGACAAGGTCCCCCGACTGTCGTTTCGAAGACACAGAAATTCTAGCTGAAGTCCAGATTTTATAATTCGAGGGGATGGAAACTGACAAATGTGTTCTCGTTGAAGTTGATGCCTATTTATTAGGAGGCAAATCAATTTTTTGGACAATCTGGCGAGCTCGACGCGTCACAGCATGTTCCAGAAAACGCAACGCGTCAAAACAAACGGTCGCGAATCGTCGTGACCTTTCCTCGCCCTAGCGAGCAAACCTTTCGAGACGCGGAGGGGCTAAGCGTGGTCCAGGCGAGCCTCGCGAGAGCGATCGAGCGAGCCACGTCGACATTCGAATAAATAGTCATATTATTTATCACCAAGCACGTCATTATTTTATCTGCACCAAAACCCTACAGAAAATAATCGAATTAAAATGGTACGAGACATCTATGTACATAGCTCATTTTTTTTTGCCAAATTTGTTTCGTTCCAATGCATAATTCCTGAGACAATACTTCCAACACTTCACCATATTTTCCTCGTTGGAGTATTTTCGAACGAAAGTAACTTCGAAAGCGAATATCGTGGAATTGCAACGCTTGGAATCAGAAAAGGAATCTTCTTTCGCCACGGTGTATTGTTCGGTCGAAATTCATCTTTATTATTCCCCTCAGAACATTATTAACTTACGTGGAAGCTTACTTTAATGTAATTTATTTTCCACGAGTTATAATGATACTGATTACATTCATTCTTTATTCGAAGATCCAGAAACAAGTCGAGGACCATTTTAATGGCAACACTTCGCCTCGAGTCACTTATCGCTGTGCCACACAAAGAGATCGGCTCGAATACTTCCAATCATGTCTCAAAGAAACCGCGATTAATTATTTTGCAAACGTAAGAAACTACTTTGGAATAATCGGTACAAATTGAAGCTCGATTGTGTTACCAGCCGCGTGACTGATTATGTGGCTTATGGGACGTGATTGCATCGCGATGAGCGTCGTCAGACGCAACGCGGTTGCACTCGAGTAATTCTGCTGTTCCGCTTTGCGAGGCACGTAATTTAGGAAAAAGAAAAATAAATATTCTATCCATTAGACGAATACATAAAATTGTCTAATATTTTAACAAGGAAAGGTGACTGATCAGAAAATGCTGATTAAAATTTTATGCCCCAAAAGTTCTATCCTTCTATTCCTGCAAACTTTATATGTAAGGGAGCATGAATTACATTTCCAAAATATTAAGATCGCACATAGGAAGGCACAAAACCTCGCAGGATAGGAATTCCATAAATTTTTATTGCCCTTTTTTCAAAACCCCGTCCACCCGCATCCCCCGCGTAAATGTAAATGCCACGAAGGCTTATCAGACCGCATTACGCGCTGATAAACAGCCAGCGAGCACGGTTACAGATGCCGACTCGACTAGAAATAGAAACTGAGCTCACGACTACAAATGGCTTATTTACCAGAAAGAAGTGGGACGCACTTCGTCAGTTCGAAGGGGGAACCTTTGGAGGTCCTTCATTCTTTAAAAGAATTTTCTACTCGCCTCGAAATGCTTCAAGCTGAAAAATAAAGACACAATTCCTAAAATTCAACTCTCAGTTTCCATCGAAAACCTCAAATAACGTCACAACCTAAGCAGCAACGCGAGCCTCAGAATTCAGGAAACTCTGGAAAAGTTGATCATCCCATCAAAAGAGGGCTCGCAGTTTCACAAACTTGGATTTAAAAATCCAAGGTCTCGGCGTGCAGGATCCAGGCAGCCAAAGCAAAGTCTGCGGCCCAAGTTCGAAGGGGAAAAAGTTGGAAGGCGTATCGTAAAAGATGGGTAATCACCGGCCGGAACATTCATGCTCTAGTGGAATTAAATACTATATAACGCAGCGAGAGTGCGTATAGAGCCAGGTCGGGGCCATTTAAACCTGCCAGAGGCGAGTATAATTCGCCAGGCTTTTACCAGCGAGCATAAATCTTCGAAGACGCGACGACCACGTGATGCAACGGCTCGTCGGCCACTTTGTTGCAGCCCCGTTGGGTCGTGTTTCTGAATCCATCCTCGGAGGACAATGTCCAATTTTTACAGAGACTTCTGTAATATGTGGGCATAGCTTCAGGAGTAGATTTGGGAACAGCGTAGACCTAATCTCGTTTAGTTAAATCGCGCATCGTATTTATCGACTCCCATGTAAACTGTACCACTTACGCCAACTAATCTGTAGATCGACTGAAGGCTATGCGCAGAGCCCCAGCGCGCAGCGAACCTAGCTTAACCCTTGAACGGCGGATGGCTTGACTGCACGTGGGATGTGCGGCCCATCTTATCCCATAAGATTATTCACACATATTTGCAGCAAAATTTATATTAAATTCTGGTAATAAGGGACCAGTGCCGTCTTAAAATGGAGGCAAAAGAGTCAGGCGCCTCAGGGCCCCTGAGAAATTGGAAAATTAAAAAAAAATTAGGGTCGTAAAAACTAGAAAAGAATTGGAAATGGGTCCTCCAACTGTGACGGAAAGAAAATAACGAATAGGTACACCAAAATTTAGATTTTAAAATGAGGCCCATTTCTTGTGGAATGCACCTCACATTTAATCCTATTTATTAATACTTAGGCCGGTAATTTTGATTTTCTTTAATTTAGAATAATTTAGGAGGCTCCAAATGGAGCTCGCTTCAGGGCCCCCGGAAACGATAAGACGGCACTATAAAGGACACGTGGACCCTGTAATTGTTAGACGTGGGTTAATAAATTTAAGAGAGATGCGAAAATTTTGGATATTAAAAATTTAGATAGTGTTTGAATTATGTAAGTGTATCCTCGTGTGAAATGGTCATGCGTGACGTTTTAGCATTCGAGGCTTCTTTTATGTACAGAAGAGGAGCAACGCCTTCTTCATCGTTTTAAAAGCTGGTTTTTTAAAGCTCCGAGTTTCTTGAGACTTACGGACGTGAAATACTACATGCGCGCTAAAAATAACAGTAAAGCCTAATTAAGGTGAACTAATAACGAGGGAAGCCGTGAAAAGTTAATGAATGTAGCCGCGTATACCGATTTGAATTTTAAATTACCATTGATACGATCAGCGCTGAAAGTGAAGAAAGAATTGTTAATGCTTTCGGTTAACCGGGGCTCGCTGGACTGTGTTTAATTTGACTGCAACGCACGAAACTGCAAGTACAATAAATTAACAAGGCAGCTTGGCTATGTGCTTTATATAAAATCTCGATTATTTGTTTTCGCTGATTTCTTTATAATTCTCAACAATGTCATTGTATTCGATATTGTTATTTCTATTAGCACTATCATTCACACTGTTAGTGAAGATACCCATTTTCGTAGCTCCTGACTTTATCTTCACTCGAGTCGTGACTTGGAATACGCAGTGGCGGATTTAAGATAAAAAGGCCCAGGTGGCAAACGTTCTGAGGGGCCCATTTTTTGCGAAAATAGGGAGGTAGTTTACTAAAAAGAAATAGGTGTATAGGAAAGTATAGAAAAAAAATATAGTGTTTGGATAAAATCATAAATTTTTTTGAAGACAGGGCCTTAAGGGGGCCTTCTGGGCAGGGGCCCATTTTTTGGAAAATAAAGCGGCAGTTTTCTGAAAATGGGCTCAGTGCAATAATACAGAAAAAAAATATAGTTTGGATAAAATCATAACTTTTTTAAGAATGGGGCCTTCTTAGTGCTGTTCGAGTACTCGGAAAAAGCGAGCCGAGCCAGACTCGGCTCGAAAAATCGGCCCAAATAAATCAATTTTATCATGTACATTATTATTTAACAATTTATTATTTAATAATAATAATAATAATTACGAATCATTATCCTGTATATAAACATATTCTAAAATATTCGAAACATTCAAACTTTAAAGTACTCGACACACCGGATTGTTCGGTACTTTCGGCCCACTAGGTACTTTCAGCCCGTTCGGTTTACTTCGAGTTGCTCGAAAAAATTCGAGCTACTCGGTTCTATTCGAGTACTCGGCTTGGCTCGGAAACCGTGTCTCGGCTCGGTCCGAATTTCAAGCTACTCGAATATAGAGTACTCGAACAGCCCAGGTGGCAACTGCTCCTCCTGGTGGTATGTACCACGATTAACACTTGATCACTAATTTCCTGACGCTGTCACTGTGACTATGACCATGACTACAACCATTACAATAATAACATTGTCGCTATTACCATTAATTCTAGTATTACCACTGCTGCTTCCATTGCTGCAATTACTGTCCTGATTATCAGTTCTCTTACTACTAGTGGTAATTACAATGTTACCTCATATATCGTTGCCTATTTTTTCCTTTTTCCATAATATTACGTAACACTACATTTCGAAGAAAACATCCAAGCTCGTAGACGTCGATGATTACACCTAATTCCACTTCCTCAAACTCACCACCTCTGGAATTACAACCACCATCGCCGACAACTATACAATGCTCCTCAGTATCCTCAGAAATTGGGGATGTATTTAGGCATTCTGTCGCGGTTGGGCCACCCTTGGTCACGCGAACGCAACGTCACTTGCCGCATCCGGCCGCCGATCTATTACCAGCCGAATAGCCAAATATCCGGTCGCCCGTTTTTCACAGAACACCTCCATCCCCGTGCTACTCGAGATCGTTCCTACTTACTCGGCCGTGGTACTCCATCGCGCACCACTTATTGTTCGGTCGTTACGGCGTCGTCTGGTACGCGCGGGCAACATCCGGTCGCGTAAGTTGCACGCGCGTACGTCGACGCCGTAGTAGAATGCTTGTAGCAATCGCAAACGAGGCGAGAAGCCGCAAGTTTCGTGCACGAAGGACATTCCCACTCCTACACGGGCCGTTTCTTTCTCCGGGGACCGTTGAAATTATCCACCGGAAGTGGCCCTTACTTTCCCTATATGTACACGCTCCACGAGTTTCGCGGCTGACCGGGGGAAGAAGCGTGGAAGTACGATTCTGCTTTGGCAAGAGGAGCATTTTCAAAATGGGAGAGATTCTTAGGGGACAAATGACAAATTAAAGTTAAAGGACAAAGGAGGAATCGCGGAGTAGCTCGATGTCGTCCATGAACGCATGGAAACGAAAAGGTCCGTACTTCCCCGAACTCTCTCGGGCCAACGTCGGATAGTCTGGAAATGGCACCCTACGCCACGTTGTTGAACGCTCGACGTGGCAATGTGGCGACGATCCTCGAAGAGGCTCGATCCTTTGAGCATCCGGAACGTAATCGTGTATTTAGAATTTCAACACTTTATGTGTGTCAAAATAGGGGCTCATGATACACTTTCGAGCTAGCCTTCTACCAAATTGCGGTTTGCATGACTCCCCAGTAACACATTCCATGTTACTTATTTAAAGTAACACAGAAATAAAGTAGAAATTTCTGAATTTAGTAGCCACAAACCTATAGCCTTTATCACAAAATTATAAAAATAGTAATATAGAAAGAAAGAGAACGAAAATAGTCGCAAGACTGTTTTGCAACCTAACCTTCCTAAAGCTCCAACTTTCCTCCTGCAAGAGAATCGTAAGGATCAAATCTTACTTCGCACATTCCTAAAGAAGGTACCATAAATCACAGGACACCCATGTATTTTGCTCCATCATTAACTAAAAGACAATTACTGACAGAACTAGCTGCAGCCTGCAGCCACGTCCCTCCCAAGTCTCAACCCCGCTGTAACTCAACAGCGCTGTTCACAAACTGTTTGTCTACACTTTCCAGCTCCATCTATATAAAAGAGATATTCTATTGCACTCCACTATATCCGAAGGGATTGGAATGATTTTACCGTGCATTTGAACCGTTCGATACGTCCTGTGCTCTCCTGTAGCGGGCATGCAGGCTTTGGGTTTCTGTTACACGATGCGAATCCGTCACTGGCGCCCAGTCACGGTGCCGGGCGGTGGGGGTTCGGTGGGATCACGTGACACGCTGGCGCCCCGGTGGTAGGGATCGATCGTTGGTCACGTGACAGCGTGGCGCCGCGGCAGTGGGGACGCACCTACTACCCCTACGGGGCGAGCGAACCGGCGTGGCAGGAGGATCTGGCATTCTGACCTGGTAAGTCGCCAGTGTCGGATCGTGAGTTAGTGAGCGAGACTGTGGGCCCCGTATCCGCCAGGACATTTAAATCGACCCGTGAGCGCAGCCGACTCGCCCGAGAAGGGAAACGGTTTCCTCGACGCGTACCCCGAACAAAACCTACCGCAACCGCTCCACCGTGCCGCGGACGCTGGCTAACGGAACGGCACCCGGACCCGAATTTACGCTTATTTATTGTAATCCTTCGCACTCGTGTCGCACGGTGACGAGCTCCCTTCGTATTTATTCGATATAGTGTTTAGTAAACGAGGCTCGAGTGAACCGCAGGGGGAGAGGCAGAGAGCGAGAGAGAGAGAGAGGGGGGGGAACAGGGCCGAGAGGAAGGAAACGAAACGGCCACCCGACGAGGAACACCGGGGAAGGAAAGTGTGTTGTTGTGTGCATCGACAGGGGGGAGAGGAAAAAAAAAGGAACAGACCCGCCGTTGACACGTCTGCCGTTTCTTTTCTGTCTCGTGCGCGTCGTACGTTGTTTTCGCGAGCACCGACGTACATATCTATAGGCGAAGTGATATTTATTCGGAGTCATCGGCCGAAACCAAGGTCCCCCGACGCGTTACACACCTATACACGTGCCCGTACATCGCAGCACACGTACAGATAGGTGCACGGCCCCCGTTGTGTAACCCCGCGGTCATTATTTTGTGAAGTGTGCCGAGAGAAGTGTCTCCGTAAACGCGGGCGAGGCGTCTATCCCCCTGCGGATTTCGTGCGAGCGAGTCTCGCCTGGGGCCCCTCCCCCCCCCCCCCCCGTATCTTTACGATCGATTCGTGCATGCTCTGTCTGGCCGCGCCGGCGAAAAACGGTTTGGCAACGTGGCACGTGAATAAAGTGAGACCGCGACGACGGCGACGGCGGCCACGACGGCGACGACGACGGGGCGAGGAACGAGAAGGCACCAGAGCGGACGGGAAAACGGCCGCGAGGAAATCGCGAACGACCGGCTGCTACGTCCTGATAGCCGACCGGGCCCCTCGTCTCTTCCCTGGCCGTGCCGCGAGGCTGCCAGAAGCCGGACCGAGCGGAGGAGGCCGCTGAGGAGAGGTTAGAAGCAAGAGGAAGAAAAAAAAAAAAAAAGGCTAGACGCCAGCACGGGGAACATGGATCTGCTTTGCTGCGAGACCACCGAGACGGAATGTAGAGCCTACGCCGACCCGGCCCTCCTCGGCGACGATCGTGTGCTGCAGAATCTCCTGAAAACCGAGGAGAGATACGCGCCGAGCAGCTCTTACTTCGAGTGCGTGCAGAGGGACATCTCGCCGCTCATGCGCAAGATCGTCGCGGAGTGGATGTTGGAGGTGAGCGACCATTTCCGGCCCACGTGTCGTCCTTGAATTTCCCCAAATTCTCCCATTTCCGCTGTTACTCTCAGCCCGGGGATTCCCAGTCGCTGGCCACTTCAAATCGTCCGCACGCTATTCCATCGCTGTTCTTTTTAGGCGAGCATCGGCTACGCTCGGTGGAAGGAAACGTCGCAGTGGTCGAAGAGTTTGTGCTTGAATGAGGCACCTGTAACACGCTATTACATTGTTTCTTAAATGGCACCTGTGTTTTCTTTCGGAAAGATTCACCTATTCGCTGTTCTCGTAGCTCGCAGTGTGAATACTTCGTGTTTGAGGAGTACTGCAGAGAGTGTTCCAAGGCGCAGCCATGACCTTCCACGTTTCTTTTTGTGACGTTCTAAGTTGCTTAGCAGCTAGGCTCTAAAAGTTCGTTTCAATTCGTTCTTTTGAGTTACGCAAGTGCGCTCCGCCCTTTAAACATTCCCGTGGGAGAGGCGAGGGGGTTGAAATCCCAGGAACAAGATGGCCATGGTATAGGATCGTGAGTTCGAAACCATTTTATTTTTAGTAGATTTCTGTCAGATACCTCGCAAAATAAAATAGCAGTGCAATTCCTTCGCGATTGAAGAAATACCACGTTCGTCATTCTTAGATCTCATTTAGGACGTCCGGACGTTTTCCAAAATCCTCACTTTTCATCAAGTATTCAATTTTATACCCACATGTTGCTTTTAAAAAGTATATACGATTGTATTCAAAGGACAATTATAGAAAAATCCTCCTTCTACCATCTTTTCTCTAATTTCATCTAGAGCAGGGCCATTGTCCGAGCCAGTTCCTAGTCTCGCCCTCTGCATTCCTAATCGCTGGCGACTTAACGCGAATTATTGGATCCATCAAGGTCGATTTAACCAGCAAGTGCGCCAAGTTGCAGTATCATCGTGTAGGAAACAATCCCCCGCCGTTTATGGTTTATAACTCAGCGTCGTGCGGTATCTTTTAAAACGTTCCCTCTCACTTATCTGCCGTTCTCGCGGTTCTAACCCCTCGACGGTTCGCTGACGAGGCGTTGCGTCGACAGCCTCTCGAATCGTGCACAGGCGTTGATAATGCTCGATATTAAATCTCTGCCCATTGATATTTACACTCGAAGCTTACTATATTTATTTACACACGGACTCGCGGGTCCATTCTTTTCACTTTTTTTTTTTTTAAATATCTCGATAAACACAGACGAACCACAGCCGTTTACATTATGTAATCACGCGCGACAGACGATCCTAGCAATGCTCAACGCCCACGTGCGATTGTTTACACGGGAAATATACCATTTTTTGCGTCTGCAGCCATTGTTCGATAGTCGTAAGAAACCGACCAGTCCCTCAGGGTGAAGGCTCGATGCGCGTTGGCAAGTGTCACAGCTGCGCAGTATTTCCGGTTCAAGTGTGCGCTGGAAGTTATTTCGCTGACTGTGTATAGGAAAATCGTTTATTTTGAAAGGTGGAAATTTTTGTGAGCTCGAATCGTTTGTGGTGTTGGATATTTGTGGTAATTTCGAGGGCATGATTGTGACGGGTTGTGTGTAAGTGTTATGTAATGACTGTTTAATTTGACGGTGTTGTGTGTGTAATAAAGTCACATTGCAATCTTACATTCAGTTTTGCTTTAAATATAATTCTTGTGGTCAGAGGAAATGGAACACGTTATTTCTGTAAAAGTGTATCCTGTAAAACTGTTTATTTACAGTTTTTATGGTTTTTTGGTACACGGCGTATTGTAGGTCGTATCGTATTTTTATTACACCCATTTTATTGTGCGCTTTGCGCCGCATTTATCGAGGTAAGCGAAGCGTATTTTTGGATCGCTCGTTCGGTAGATATTTCCATAAACATTGGCGACAGATATCAAACTCGGTTATCGTTTTAAACTTGTGATGCAGAAGCAATTGACCTGCAAAGCTCTGGTTACTATCATGCTACACGTATTTGTCGCAATATGTAGGAAATAGTTGAGAAAGAGTATGGTTTATTCACCTCTTGAAATGTCTCCGGAAACGCTGAATAAGAGGGGTGTGATAAAAATATAGAATTCCAAAAAAAACTGTCGCAGTATCAAAATCTCTGATTCGTACCAATTTCATAAAAAATTCAGGCCCAATATTATATTACCCCTAAGTCAACAGTATTTACATGAACGACTAAAAATTATTAGCACGGACAGAAATTCGATAACAAATATTTATATGCCCAAAATTTAACCATTACTAGAATAACATAGCAAAATACTACTACAAATAATACTTTAAAAATGCCTAAAAATAATAACAGTCAAATATTAGACTTAACAAAAATATTTTTATATCAGAACATAGAATTATTAAAAAATAAACCGAATGAATGTGAAACATTCTGTCAGTGCCCAATAATTTTGTCAATATCCCAAGTTTCCCTAATATCTATGGGCGTACAAAGGCCGCCAGCATTTGATCCTCGTGTTTTCTGCCTGTTTCGATTGGTCTTTTTTCGGTTATTTTTCTGGCAACATTGTAGAACCGAAACGTCGGCTACCACAGAGTTGGACAGGTTCGAACGAGCCAGGCCAACGGTTTTTTTTCGGTCGGATTAAACGTTGAGGATTATTTTCGGCCGTAAGCGTGAGTCGTCCGGCGTGACGTCGAGAAGGCGCGCTGCGTGGCTGGGTTAGGTCCCTTTAAAATTTAAAAAACCACGCTTATTGCGTTGGCTACTCTGCCAGCGTAGCCGCGCGCACGCGCACCAGCGGCGCTGCTCGGTTTGGTGTTTCGCCGTCATTGAGAAGGCGAATCGTGTCAGCACGATAAGTCACGGGTTACGTCAGCCGCGCGTTGCCAAATGTGCCTTGATAACTCCGCCTGCTTTCGTAATTAATATGTTCAATCCCCTTCGTAACGAACTTCTGTTCCTCCCGATATAAGGGAGAGTAGGGTAAATACGAACACGGGGTAATCGCGAATGCGATGTTTTAATAAATAAAAACGATGTTCCCTCTCCACTAGCTAATAGTTCAGGTCGTATCTAACACCGGGCAGAAAATAATAAATGCAGGAGCTCATGCTATTCAGGATAGACACAATTTATTATTTTCATCATGTTTCAAGTAAGATTTTGTCCATTTCAACTGCATTAAATTACTGTTGAATTAATGATACAATTGTGTTTTTTTTTAGTTGAAATAAAGCACTTTATTACCAACATTTTGTGACCAAGGCATTGCTTGAATTATGATTCTAACCTCTGAAATAAATATGTTTTTATTTTTTGATGTCGTGGGGCATTGACGAACACCTCGGATGGGGTAATCTCGAACTTTCGAAATTAGCAATGTTAACCGATTCTGATGAAATTTTCAGCATGTATAAAACTTACTTAAATCTACAAAAGAGATTTTTGAATCTTCATTACAGGCTCAGAAAAAAATGTTTAAAAAACGACCTTTACTATTTTCTTCGATATTCCGACCAATTGTAATTTTTTCTAACGTACAAGAAGAGGAATTTGAAAAATACATTAGGTATAGGTTGTAGCAACATTTTTTATGTGTTGACCATTGAAGTCGCTCTTTCTGTGCGACTTCTGCGATATTTAGCAGTCTGTTCGTGATTACCCCGCGGC
Organism: Andrena dorsata; assembly: GCA_929108735.1. Classification (NCBI taxonomy): domain Eukaryota; kingdom Metazoa; phylum Arthropoda; class Insecta; order Hymenoptera; family Andrenidae; genus Andrena; species Andrena dorsata. Next base: position 73,209,121 of record OV815488.1, on the reverse strand, counting down.
AGTCGAGTAATCACGAACATCAAGGGTTTTGCTTTTTCACTGTAAAGTTGATTTTTATTATAATTTTTCAAAAATTCGTCACAGTACTTTATAGATGTATAGTTTAAGTATGTTTGTAAATAATAAACCAATTCATATCTCAGATAGTTTTCGTTTTGTTTGCCTTTTTGCTTAGGTGTTCGAGATTACCCCACTCTCCCTTATTACTTGCAAGGGAGGTGCAATATTGGATGAAATCTCTGTGTTAAATTAAATGCACCGAGCGCAATAGATAAATTAAGTCAGAGCTTTATCCTTTTCAAATTTTTTGTATAATTTGTGTGGAACAACGTGATCACCTTGAATAATTGTAGAACTAATTAGAAATGAGGGAAAATGTAATTATTATGAATTACAGCTGACTTGCCAATGTGACTTATATAATTACAGTTTCATTTCTAATTTTTAATATCGGGGCCTTAGAAAACGCCAAATTTAGAACTCGACTTTCTCACAATTTGTTTCTGAATACTCATGGTATAGGAAAGTATGAGGAAAATTTAATCCAATCGGTGATATTTTTCGTTCTGGTAATTCCAGTTGTTAATTTCATTTTATTTGTATTTCCTATCGCGCAATTTAGTCCGCCAAGCTAATGGCCTGCGCGGTGTCGAGTCACACGGATTCCACGTGAATTTTTTCCTTCAACGTGACTGCCAGTCGCCCACAATGTAGCCCAGTCAGTTATAGAACGTTTAAAGGTCCACGCACACATATCCGTTCCGTTCCAGTTCCGTCTCCGCACGGTGTCCGACCATGTCTGTGCGGTCTCCCTAATTTCACTGAGGAGGCCTACTCTGGCCCGGTCAGTCCCAATTCAGCAGTTTCTGCAAACCTGCTGTACAGTTCTGATCAGAATTATATCATGTTTGGTATAATTTTCGTTGCAAAAACTCCAGCAATCCATTGGTTGTATTTGTATGGAGATCTAATATTAATTATAGAATTCCTATTTTCATTACTGAGTGGCCTATTGCTGTCCTTGTCTTTATGACTCTAGAGCTTCGACCCGAGAACCTTTCACGGTCATAAAAAAAAGGTGGACCTTTCCGTGATTTCATGACTCCGTCAGTCCAAATACCCAAATATCGTTGGCAACCAAATTCTAGTTTTACCGAACGGATAGAGGTTCTACACTGACATCTGCTGACAGTCCTGACACGGACAAGTGTGCGCTGCTCCATTGTAAAGCACGCCTACGTTATTTTTTAACACTGATTCCCACGGTCCGGAACTGACGGGTACGAAGAGACCGTCGAATGTCACGGAACTGACAAGTGTGCGCTGCTCCATTCCAAAACAAGCAACCGATACCTATTACGACCACGCAACTGACACGGAACTGAAACGGAACGGATATGTGTGCGTGGACCTTAAATGCCCGATTTCCGTGTGCGCCTCGGCGGAAACTATGCGCGTTTCGCGCGCTGGCCAGCGACAAAGTATCGTTTTCGCCGTTGGCTAACGCCCGTAACGGGAATCCCATTTTTTTTCTAGCGTCCTAGCTCTGTTCTTATATCCTCTCGCGGCGGGGAGATAAAAGATCTCTGTGCGCGTGTTTAGCATTTTGATATTCGAGACATCCCACGGGGATATGGTGATATCTGATTCCAAGGTTGGAGGTCGTGATCTGATTTAATATGCGCACAAGTTGGTTTGTGATTGTTGGTGCCATTGAAAATTAGAAATTTTTGCTTGGAGCGATGTGCCGGTTTGTCTCTTCTAAATTTCAGTTAGTATTTGGGAATAGGAAAATTATTTAGGATACAGTTTCATGGTTGGAGTGAAGTAATTAGCATAAAATTAATAAATTGTAATATCGTATTTGAAACTTGGAGATCAGAATTTGTGATATTACAATTTGTTGCAAGAAGTATTGAATTTCATAGTCAAGGTGTAGTTTAACCCTTAACTGGTATCCTGGGGTCAGTCATGACCTCAAGCACGCAAAGTTCGCTGCAAAATTTTTGGTTTTCTAAGTTTGTAAACTGAATTTCTAATTAATTTTATAATAATAGTCCAACTTTCTACGTTTCTAGTATTTTGTAAATTACCTAAGAACAAAATATTCATAGAGGTTGATGTAGTGTCGACTGTACAAATTTCTGTGTCCTTTTTTATTTGGGGCCTGCCACGACCCCAGGATACCAGTTACGTTTGAAAAAAAACCAGTATAACAGTTAAGGGTTAAATATCTTTTGTGTCTCCAAACTTGGATTAGAAATCGATCGGCTGAGAGCAAGGACGTCCAAGATCCCCCGCTTTCTAATTATGTAATTCTTGTCTTCGTTAGAAATCGTGTCTAAAAATCGTCGCGTTCCATTCACAATTAACCCTCGAATGGTCAGGTTTCGTCATGGAACTAGCCTGAAATGTTTAAAAGCGAGGTTGCATAGGTCACTTTAATAAATACTGATAAGACCTAGGAAAGTAGACGGATCTATCTAATCTAGCAAGATAACACCTAATATTTCTTCTACCATATTTCGACTGTTTCGAACACGAATAGCCTCTGACCTCTCCTAGCCTCTATTATCTTAGAAAGTAGTTACTAGGTAACTATTAGTCAATCCTCCCTCGTTTTCTTGCACCCAAAACTCAACAGCACCTTCCACCCCTGGAAGCTACATCAAGCCCAGCTACTTTCCGGCGCCTCACCAACGCGAGCGACCATTTCAAATTCGAAAACTTGCCTGCCCCACCAGAATCTACTTATCAACCGTGTGGAAGATTAACACGTCGCAAGCAACCAGTAGAAAGGCTTCTACATTTTATTATCAGTAGACCGTCGATTGTGATCGTTGTGATCAAAGATTCTCGTATCAGTGCTCGATAATACACTACCAGTGTGGCCTCACGTACCGATCAATATTCATGCAATTCGCTCGAAACCTCTTGAAAGGTGACTTGCACCAACTGGCAGTCTCCAGTGGCCTATCAAAACACGAGCCGTTATTCTTTGGAGTACCAAGTGGTCGCGCGACACGAAGTCGATAATTAAATCCTCCGAATCGTCCATTAGCAGGCTATAAAAGCTCGAGTCCAAAGGGTGAAGCGTCCCCTCGAAGTCCCTCTGTCGAGAAGCCCTCAACTCCAGATTCCCGCGACCGTAGGTTCAAGGCCTCGACGTATTCGGTGATCGATTCGATTTTTTTTTGCTTGATTAATTGCAACGAGGAGGTTTGTAAACTCGACCTTGAGGCGGTGGAGACTATATACGTCGGGAACGTGGCCACACTTGGCTGTGTGTGCGAGCGCGCGTCCCGAAGTCCATCGCTTTGAATTCTTCGGCATTAGAGGCTTTGATTGCCTCATTCTCGCATTCGTTGTGGAACGTCAGCCTTTCTGGGACAGGAAGGGGAAGATTGTGTCTTCTTTTTGATTCTATTGGCTTTAAAATTTGACAAGGTTTATTCGACGAGGTGTTTTTTTATTTAGAAGCTCAGGAAGAGGTGAACTTTATTTCAACGCGGAAGCATTTTTTTGGGGGTTGGAAAAATGGTTTAATTTAGGATTTTGGATTCTGTTGTTTGGGAAGGAATTTTTCTTGGTTTGTAGGGGAATGAGGGGGAATTGAGGAAAATTGTGATTTTCTTAATTGTGAGTATTTTAGAAGGCATATGATGAATCAAATAATATTTAATACCTCTTGATTTAACGGGTTTAAAGTCTGAAGTTTTATTATACAGTGGGCGGCCAAATTATTATACTCAAACAAAAAGGTTTGAGATTTTGTAAGTTTAACTGATGGAATGGCTGTATCTCTGCACAAAAATGGTCGCACAAAATATTTAAGAAACACATTTTAATGCTTGAAGATTCTAGTTTTTAAACCAAGGACTCAAATTTTTCTTCATCCATTATTATACTGTTTTATTAGCAAAAAAAGGTACTTTTCACTTTGAACACCTATAACGTGCGAACTCATGATTGTAGACAAATTTTCACGAGTGTTTTGGAAAGCTAGGAAAGTTTCCTTTTAGAACCTTTAGTTGCCAATTTAAGATTTTTTAAATCCGTTCTAAAATGATCCCAAAAGTTGACGAAAATGTTTCGAGTATAATAATTTGGCCACCCTCTGTATCAAAGTTGTTTCCATCTCTGCTATATAACGTTTGAAAATAACTATGGAACACGTTCCTTTGTATTCTATAAAATTTAAATTAGAATACACACCACCTCCTACGTTTGTCCCCAATAAGAATATGCCACGGTGTGAGCTACTCGTTAGAACGCGACAGAGCCGTATTTTTAAACATTTTATGTTGAACATGTGCCAAAAAGGTGATTCCATGCTAAAAGACACTTGCAATTAGGAATGTAACTAGGCAGAGCCAAGAGAGCTTGAGAAATTAATCAATAGGACCAGAAAATAATAACAAACCACAATCGTCTCAATATGAAGAACTAAAAGATCACCTTCCAGTATAATTCCGCTACAAATTTTTGCATCGCCCGCTACATAATCAATTCTTATATTTAAAAATCAAACGCGAACACCGAGTTGCCAAGTCCCCGAATGAGCCTCGCCTCACCTAAGTAGGAAATATTCTCGTCGAACTTTGTAAACTGTTAAACGACAGTCGCACCCCCGCCAGGTCTGTTCTCTTCTCCCCCAGGGCCTTGTCCCGCGAAAGGACGAAGGATTACGGTTTATCGAGGCAGATAGGCGACGTGGAAGCCGCTATCTGTCCGCCACGAATGTCGTAGGATGGGCTAACAGTTGTCAGAGGTTGTTGTCTAAAGTTTGATATGGGAATGGAGTGTGTCCCTGAGGCTCGTGCGTGCAGTACCAATAATTTCTGTTCTATAATAGATAAAAATAATCTAAGCCATGAAATATATACGTGGGATAATTTATGTGGCGGGGGAGGTGGTTTCTTGAATGAAGATAACTTTCATAACCTGACAAACATTCGTTTTTCGCTTCATTCGTCACAGATTTTAACTTTCCAAACAGTTAAACCTATTTAATTCCCTTTAAGAGGAACCACCATGGTGGGGTAGTTTGTTTATAATTGGTGCTGCAAGCCAGGGCCTTTTTTTTAATGAGAAATAATTTCTCCTTTCAAGCTCGAAGGACGAAGGGGTTGCACCCTTATGACGGGGCGTTTAATCGACGATAGGCCACGGACAATTATTTCGTTAAGTCGCTGGTATTAATTGGCCGTAGTGTACGCGTCATGAAGCAATTACGAGGGGTGTCGGGAAAGGGTGGCAGCCGTTGGTCACGCTCGATAAGCCTGCGCGCAACGGCAGCCGACTAAATAGCAGGGCTACACCCACTGGTCACAAAAGCAACCGGTGGGATTTCGGCGAGACCAGGCTGGAAAATTTTCGGTCAACCCCCGGCCCGTTCCGGAAATTGGGGGAGTTCCGTAGTCGGCTGGAACGTTTCACGGGGTTTGCCTTTGGGGGCTGGATAAACTTCGTTCCCCGCTGAAGATTGTCAGTCGATTGGAAGCTAATTAACCAGCAAGGGTTGTGACGCTTCGCTGCCGTGGTATGCTTGGGGGTAAATATTGGTCATTGTTTGAAAGCGGCATGTGGTTGGCTGAGAATGTTGTGCAGTGTTCGCTGGAATTTTGGGCTGGTGGTAATCGTATTCTAATCGATTTTTAAAGGGAATTGAATTGTCAGTTTTGGTGGAGTTTTTTTTGGGGTTCAACCCTTAACCGGTGACGTCTCAATTTGTGGCATAAACGGTGACGTGGAGTCTCATAGACCTCTCCTTAACAATTTGACGTTGTCAAGTCTAAATTTAATTTTAACATTTAGGTAGTGGAGTTATTAGTCACTTTGTTACATAGTAGAGGGTCTACGTCGCCCCTAAATTCGGACAATTCCATTAAACCTGTATAGATGTAGAAATGATAAACACCAAACATATATCTGTATTATTTATTATTGTAAGTGACAATTTCATTGTTTCTTTTTTATCAATTTTGTCAAGTGTTTGAAACGCTTTAAAGTGGGGATATTTTTACAAAATCGATAAAAAACATTGAAATCATCACTTATGATTTTATAGATATAGGGTAGATTTAAAAAGGCACTTTGGAATGTTTCGTTTAAAACCACTGAAAGTGGTTTTCGTGACACGACATACATATTGTAAAACAAGGTCGAATGAAAAGAAAGAAAACGTCACTGATTTTTGGTTACGTTAGTGGTGCACTTTCTTCTCAGTTTTTCATGTTTTTATATGATTTGGTTTTCTGGTAATCCATTATTAATGAGTTACAAATTTCAATTGGTGTAGGGCAGAAACCTTTTTTTTTTCTGAAGTTCAAAAGTGTCATCCAAATATCTCTCTGGAATCGAATCTTCCTGAAATTAAGGCCCGACTTTCTCCGAAATAAAACATGGATGTTCTCCAAAATTGCAGCAAATGGAACCGCGAGAGTCTACACAAGGGTCGTTTCGAGCCCCTCGAGCTGGAATTTCGTTCCACATCGAGAGCTCGTTAAACTCATCCCCGACATCGGCTGTATCGATTGTATCTTCTCCTCGAGACCGCTTTGGAAACAAAAACCGAGGTCCCCGACCTGTGCCCCAGGGTGATCGATTAGCCAAAGCCACGACGTTGAATTACGAACGGAGGAACTCCGGCCTGAGATACTCCATCCCTTTCCTCCTCCGCGTTTTCTCCTGATTGTGTCGCCACTAAATCATCTCTACGATACATACACTATACGTTTAAGAAACTATCGCATCCACTTGCCTGCATTTATATACCACACACTTAAACCCGCATCATAAATCCCAAAGAAGCCCTCTGTGGCAAATAATTAATCAAAACCAAGCCTCCCACAAATTTGCAAAAAGGTGCTTCGCTGTTTCTTCGTTCGCATTTCCAAAAATCTTCACAATGGTTTACTGATATTATCTACTTATGGAAACTTTATTATTCTACATTCTACTGTTTTTAATGTTAAAAATGATTTTAACTTATGCTTCAGACTAATAATAGAAAATAAGTTTGTTTACTTTAGATAAAGATTTAGAATTTGAACACCTAATAAATCATTGTAATTACTGAAATTTTCTATTACCGAATCCCGGGGTTAGTTCTGGAATCCCTAGATGGACTTTGAAAAATCCCTGGATAGTAAATAATGACCAAGATTGCATTCTCTATTCAGCACCTGCAATCTCCCAGTATCAATTAGAATTCATCAGCCCCGTCCACTTTCCCAGTAGCACCTAAAGCAAATCGACCAAGACTCCGAACTTGCCGGGACACCTAACTGTACTCGCATTCCAATTACCTCCGACCACAGCCGCCCATCGATAGTCACCCCGATCCCCAATCCCCCTCCGTCACATCCCCCTGGCCGCTAGGGGACAAATTGGTCGGAGGTTAACCCCTTCGCCCTCTGTCCGAGGCGGGCCACCCCGAAGCCCCCGACGACGGCATTGAGGAGGGGCACGATTCTAATCTGGTTCGTGATGATCGGTGACAGGTATGCGAAGAGCAGAAGTGCCAGGACGAGGTCTTTCCCCTCTCGATGAACTACGTCGACAGGTTCCTTTCGATCTGCCCGATCAGGAAGTCGCAGCTGCAGCTGCTAGGAACCGCCTGCCTGCTCCTCGCATCGAAACTGCGCGAACCGTCGCCTCTCACCGCGGAGGTGCTCGTTTTCTACACGGACAACTCCATCACCCTGGATGACTTATGGGTAAGTTCGATCGCGTCGCTCCGCTCGTCGGGCCTGTATTCTCTGATCGATCGACGATTATAATCGGGCCCCGCGACTCCGGCCGCGGAATCCTCTGCGCCCGTGCTCGGAATAGTCCATCGGACGATAGCGGCCGATTGCTGAGAGATAAAAAAGAAAAAAGGTACCGCCTGGATGTTATTAAACGGGGAATTACCGCTGGATCTTCTAATGTAGCCGGTCCATGCGCCGCTGAGAATGCAGCAGTGTCGTTTGACGGACTGGTTCCCTCTATTCTTTTTTCTCTGCCCCTCCGCGGAGATAGTTATTAACCGCGCGAAGGATGCGGGGTCGATTTCGACTCGTGCTGCAGTATGGCAGATTGCTTGGCTTAGTTGCAGTTAATGTTACTGCTTTGAGGGAAGTAGCTTTAGATCGCAACGAAATTAGAATCTAACGTAGAAAGTTAATTGTGTTATGGGGGAAATGGATTATCAAGATAGTATGAGGGGTTGGTTCTTGGGGAACATTATTTTGTTGCGCAATTTCTCGCTGATTCTGGCTTGAAGATTTGCTTCTTATATTCGAGACGTTTAATTTTTTAAGTCGAGCAATTGAGGCATTGAGAGCAAAAGCGGACTAAGCCAGGTTTCCTGCGAAATTGAGTGAGTAGCAATAATGTATTTCAGTAGGAAAAATATGAATAATTAATTTTTTTCAATGTGAGTTAGTCTGTTTTTGCTCTCAATATCCCAATTAGAGTTTGAGGAGAATAGAAGCACCGTGGAATTGGGTTTGACTTGGATTTTGATCGTGGAGGCTTAGTTACCTTCGAATATTTTATGTTTGATGGACTGAATTTGTTTTTTTATTGAAAAATTTCATACCACATTGAAGTAACTCAACTAAAATTTCCTGTGAACATGTCTCATTCTTCTGAATTATTGGACTGCTGCTCAGGTTCTTGTGTCTCGATTAAATTTTTAATAACTGGAAGATTTATTTAAAAATTTCAATATTGGTCTGCTAGTTTCAAAATATGCAATTGAATTACCACCAAGGGCAGGCGGGGACTTTTTCCAGGGCGGGGCAACTTTTTAACCCATTTCGTAGCGCCAATTTAATTAAAAATTTAAAACCGTAGTTTCACACGTTAAGCGCGGCGTCAGTCCGTGGGGACTGACAGTGAACTATCCGTTTGGGTGGTCGTCCGTCCGTGGGACAGGCAGTATCAAGGTTAAAAAATAAATGTTACAAAACTTCTGCTTATATTTTATATACATACATCTGCTTTGGCCGTAACATTCTCATAGCATTCATAGCCCAAACGGCAGTGAAACAAAATCGACACCACGACGTGTGTGTTGTCTATCTTCCGTTTATACTTTGTAACCGAATACCTTGTAGAGTGATCGCCGCTGTGTGTCCGCTGAACGGAAAGCAGAGCAAAATCGGTTCCGTGTTCAACGTGTTAAAAGTATTCCTTTTTTAAGAATGGATTTAATAAAGACCAGTATTGAAAAATAAGCAATTTTTTCTCCAAAGCCAGGGAGGCAACTGCATCTTTTGCACCCCCTCCGGTCGCCCATAATTAAATATAAAATGTCAATCTTTGACAGAATTTGCAATATTCTCTAACTAACCTCGCAACCGGGTTTGTTGACTTAATCGTCTCACTACTCTAAATACAATAAAAACTACAACCTAGACTCAATTAAAACGATTTTCAAAATTAAGCCTGTATACCTAATGAAATTTGCAAACTTTTAATATGCAGCAAGTTAACAATACCAATGATTATTTGTAAAAATTAGAAATGTAAAAAATTAGTCAACTAGCCCCGGTCTCACCTACAGTTATTATTACACCTAAATAAATCCCGGCGGCCCTTCTCTTATTGGCGATAAGGGAACGAAGGAGAGTCCTGTTAGTAAACACTATAACCTTTCGCCGATAAAATGTGCGCGTTAATGAAACGCACCGCGCTTATCGCTAATTGCACCTCGCTACACGATAAGTCTCAGGTAGGGCGGCGGTGAGTACCGCGAGTAGGTTTCCAGCGTAAAATCATGTGGCCCGATACCTTTCAACTTTCCTATCTGGAGAAAAAGATTCCCCGGCGCGATAAATTAACGATAATAAGCGGGTCGGCGTTCTCTGTCGAATCGTAAAGGAAGCGGCTCTCCACTTCAAGGAACCAGCGCCCAAAGCTTCAGGGTTGGCACGAGCTCTTCGCCGCTTCTCATTCGAAACCTACTCGCACCCGTGTTCTACACCTGTTCCCATCGATAGAAATTAGAAATACTGAATTATAAATTTTGTATAATTTTTGTAATTCAGTATTTCAAAATATAATTATTAAATTTATATAGATTTGGAATTTCTTCGACTATATAAGCTTCATAACTATATAGAACACTTATTTGCTAGATGCGTGAAATCACTCTCCAGGGTTTCCTTAACGAGATTTAATATTTTATCGAATATTCTGAAAGACACTTTCTATTTATTTGCATCTACTTCATTAACATTAGGAATGACGTTACGTCGGGGGACCATTTCTTTACCCCCAATTATATATTGAGAATATTTACACTCTTTCAAGATTTTTCTGGCAAAATTTCTAGCACTAGAAATCTCTCATTTTTTTACGATTCTAAATAAGGTGTCAGCTGGTTTGTTCACACATTCGCCCAAAGTGCCACGAATCTCCTTTCCTCCGTGGAAACGTATCACAGCTTGGATCGACCGTGCTCGTATGCTAATGCCATGAAACTTTCATAGGGAAAATTTGCCGTACACTTCCCTCTTCCCAGCATTTGCCAAGGCGCTTGAAATGTAGCACGTTATCTGCATTCGGCGTCTGTATTTTTCGGTTCTTCCTCGAGGAAACGATTAAATGTCCGTCCCCGAATCTTGAGCTGGTGATAACCTGTTCCGTGGCCAGCCTTATCGATTATCAGTCGATCCAGCGTGAAACGCGTGTTGGACTTGTTTTTTTAAAGGGGCACGCAAGAAGTTTCTTCGCTTATTTGCCATTCATGTGGCGGCAGATTACATCGGCCCCGAAGACACCTCTGTTTTGTTATTGTGGCACTTTCTAAAACCGCCGGTGGAGACGGTTTGCAAATTTCGGAGAAAAGCTTTGCCACAGATTTAGTGCAGATTCCGTGGAGAGTTATCTTTGATCTAACGCGCAGTCGAATCAGGTACAACAGTTGTAGAGTACTCTGGATTATTCTTGACCCAGTACAGTTGTAGGTAGCTTAAAATTGATTTCGGTGGTGGTCGGGCCTGATAGGCTGAACTAGATATCTGGTAACCTTTTTGGTGCCTCTACGTTTTGGAGCTAACTTGCGTCCACTGCCTGTATTCAATTTCATGGGAAAACAATAATAGTCAAACATTAAAACCACCCTTTGCCTTGAACATTAATAATAAAAATAAAACTACACTTGGAAATTTTTCTTCTGCAAACAAATAAAGACAAAACGTGAAAAATATCCTGTTCGTTTTAAAACTTGAAAATTGTCAGAAATATTACTGTTCCCAATTCAGAGATACCAGATCGATGACACATTTAACTTCAGGTTAGGTAGATTTATTGCAAACCTAATAAAAACTTGCATAGAACTAAGGAGAATCTATTACAAACCCAATGCAAAGATGTCACACACCAAATCCATCACAAAGTATTCCCAGCTCCATCACAGAAGTGACTCAAAGCTAAAGCGTTGTCAGACACGCGGCTGCGACGCAGAATATCGAAATTTCATACTGTCCCCCTGAAACTGCAACGTGGATTCAGTGCTCCACACATTCACAAGCTCCAACAACCATTCCACAAGTTAAGCATTCCTCAACCCGATCACAAGGCGAAGGAGCTCGCATTCCATTCACACCAGCGATTAAAACATTCGCGAAAACAGATCCCACCGCGTTTTATTTACTATCTAATCGACCGAAATTTATCGTCTATTCATTGAAAATCAGAATGCCAGACGGACTCTGTTCGTTATCAGATAAAGTCACAATGCTGGGCGAGTAGATTTTGCTGACCTCGACAGGTATTCCTCGAGTTGCCAAAAAAATTTCAAGCGTCGCCAGGCTTTTAAATTCACCAGGCGTGCCTTCGTGCTCCACGAGAAAGAGACAACGGAAACAGGCTTCGACAGGATCACTTAGCAAACTGATAAAAGTGTACCTAATTCCCAGGAATAGTATAAGTGACCCGGACCAAATTCTCGCGTGCAGGTCGAAGAAAAGTGGACGATTTACCAATGCAGAAATCGATTTCCTGGATCACTGTTTCACGTGGAGGCTGGTCAAAAATAGTCGGCAGGATCCAGCCTCGATGAAACTGTTCAAGACGCGCCTTGCCGATGTCGCAAGTTGCAAAACCCCGTTACGAGAGCGATCTGATTTACTGAGGGACAGTTGTCGTCAGAATTTATACGGTGTTGACATGTCTGCTCTTCCTCAGGGTCGCGTTACGTTCCGACGTTTTTAGAGGCTGCTATTATTGTAGCTAGGAGCGACCAGCAAGATCCCTGGTGGGAGGAAATCTTTGTGCGCATAAGTAACTATGTATTTTGACGTGCGATTATTTTCGTAGTGGGAAAGCTAGAGGTAGCTTACGCGATATTTCCTCCTTTTGTAAATCACAAAGAAAATAGATCTCGCTTGTTTATGGAACTTAGTTACAGGAGTGATACTAGATATTCAATGTTTGTAAGGTTTTTCTAAGTGATAGAGTATGTGGAGTTAAGTGTCACTTTCGAATTTACTCACGGTGTAAGATTTCTCAAAATTGTATCGATTTTAAAATATTTATTTAATAAGACACATGGAAAGCTCCTAATATATTTGTATTTCTATGAAAAAGTTTCCTCTACACATTTTTCGAACACATTGTGGGGAATAGTCTCCTGCACCACCCTGTAAATTTTCATTCAAATCGTTGGAGCGGCTTTCGAGATTTTTACGGTCACCGTTTTGAGAAACGTAGTTGCAAGTACAGATTTGTCATCAGCCGATCTCGTGGGCAGGCTGCTACTTTTTTACTGTAATTCCTTCAATTTTTGGAATTTCGGGGACGGTTGCGCTTAAAATACGTAGAAAAGATGTAGCTAGCGGAATATGCAACAATCCTAAAAAACAATTTCCTAAAATTTTTAGGGTAACCTACGCTAAAAATACATAGGGGATATGTATTAATCATACTTGCAGAAAAGCAGCAAACATGGTAATACTTGGTGTGTAGAATTCACTGTGAGTAAATTTTGCCATTAGTCATTTTGAATTCACATTTTTGGATTTCTGATTCAGAAGTGACCCAGTTAACAGGCTAATTCATCTAGAAGGGTGTGTAGTTTATGGTACTTGGAACAATATTTTCGATCGCATTGCGTGTCCCCAAAATTCTTTGGCCTACTTTTTCCATCACCCAATACTCTGCCCCATTTAAATCTAAAAAAGTCTGATCGAGGAATCAATCTAACTGCCTTCGAGGCGCTCAGAATCGTCGTAGAATAGGAACACCACCGCTGTCGAGTGTGAAATTGCGCGTACTAGGACGTTCCGTCAAAATCAGTTCATGACAGTTCGCGCCGCCACCCCAGGCAACTCGAGCGAATCCCGTGTGCGGGACTCGCACAGTCCTGCTTCTCACACATACCCCCCGACCGCCCATCGGCGTTCTCCGCACAGGCCACGCGCCGTGTACCCCCTTTACCGTGCCCGAACGGTTAAATATCACTTGCCCCCCTTCGTGGAAGGAGCCAATGGACAGCCTGTCGCGCCACGAATTCCCGTTTCTCGAGAACACGAAATTGTTGGAGCCGAGGCTCCAACTGGCAAATAAGCGATAGCCTGAGCAAGCCTAAATAGATAACGGCTGATACGGGAGCGTTATTTAATTTCCAGCCTGGCTCTCGAGCGATCGTGCCTCGGGGCACGATGGCCTCGCTCGATCGTGTCGAAGGATCGGCGCCCCGAAATTGTGGAAGTTTTCTGCGGTCCGAGAAATGGAAGCTGCGGGGAGCAAGGATGACGGTAACAGCTGTTTCGTATAGGAAGCTACATGAACGAGGAATTACGTGATAAGAGTACGCTGGAAATAGAAGCTCGCTAGCAAGTGAAAGAGAAAATATTGAGCTGCCTATGGAACGAATTCTTTGAAGCTCGGCGAGGAATTAATGCTTGCTCGAGGTGTCGCATGCTATATGTGAATCACGCGGATGTTAGACTCTTCAGCCTGTGCAATCTTCGTGTCCAATTCGTCCCTGGAGGTAAAAATAGGTTTTGAACGGTTTTCAAGCTATGTTGAAAAATGTCCAAGGGTTCCATTAGGAATGAATTCATGAATCGTTGCTCGATAATTGGATCAGATCATTTTCTAAATTTTCCTATAATACACTACCATCACTTGTTACAATGAGAAATACATTCCACTGTCTTCTGCACCTCGGAATATACGATTCAAACTCTGCCTCCTTGCTCTCTCGTAACTTAAACCGTGCAAATCCCTTTTCAGCGAACGTACAAATGTTTGCCCCGCTTATCTAAATGACGAATGCTCACAGGAGTGACTGCATTCCACGTCTAGGAATGACTGAGGATCATTGGAAGCTTAGTGACCCAGATCCAGTGTTGCAATGAAATTGGTACACGATATCTCATTATCATATTGTACACAACGGATGTTGGGCGACCTGTGGGATCATTTACGCGAATCGCTGGTTCAAGTAACTGCGCATTCCTTCGCAGTTATTATCGATATCTCGCTGTGGGGGGGGGGGGGGAGAGTCTTGGGGGAAATAAAGCAAGACAGTTGCAACGAATAGTTTAATTACAAGGAAACATTTCCCAGAGTGGAAAATAAGATATTGAAAGATGATTGAGCACCATTCATTTGTTTTCAATAACACACGAAGTCAATGTTACTTTGTCTCAGATTCGAGCCAACAGTGTTAAGAATGATTACAACAGTATTCTTACTATTCATCTTCGTGAAAATAAGAAGAAATTCATTTTCCAACTCGTCCAACGAAGATAGCCCCCTTTTCTCAATTGCTCCACTTATTATAAGGCATTTAGAGAAGCATTCACCACCTCGAATTCAATAACACAGAGTTATTGACAACCAGTAGCTCTCCTCTCGTTATGCCCGAAAGGGGAAAAAACAGGCGGAGCGGTTAAACACACAGTTAAAGGCTCGAAAAAGCCCGCGGCGTGGCAGATAATAGGTGGCGCGAAATAGTGGAAACGTTGAAAGGGTAATTGCTGTTTTGGAGCCAATTTCCTCGCCCCCTGACGCAATAAACTGGCGCGAGCGGCGGTTGTTGCGCCCCGTGCTCGCCCGGTCGTGTAATAGAACAAAGGCAGCAACAACGGCGAGAAACGGGAGAGAGAAGGAAGGAAAGGCCGCTGACTAATCATCGGAAAATAAACAGGAAGGTGCCAGTCGTGGGCGTGGTGTGCACCTGCACCACGCTGGAATGCACATGCACCGGCGCGCGTGCAACAGGCTCGAAAAAGTTTATCGATCGGGGGACGACGGCTGAAATTACACGGAATTCAGCGTGAACCCAGGAAATTAAGGGGGAACGCTCCTGTGGGCACACTGCTCGCGAATTTCCGCGGTGTTAATGGACAATGAGAGAAAAATTGGTCGCATATTCGAGTTGCTGGATGTGGGGCTTTGTAATTTGAATTTCAGTAACTTTATTGCAGTTATATATTGTGTTACTGTGAGTGGCGATGAATGGGAATTTTACACCCGGAAGGGAACAGTGTACAAACTCGCGCATGCTCGTATTGAAATGAAGGACGTTTATAGAAAATGAAAGTGCATTGGTTCCGCTTTAATAAGAATATACATAAGTATATGTATAAAATATGAAATGGGCCTCGCTGGAATTAAATCGACACTCAGCTACTTTGGGCATAAGGCCCATTTGAACAAAATCCTAATAAAGTCTTTATAATCATTTTTGTATACTTATAAAGTATGTGGCCATTATTTAAAAGTCAATGAACGATACTCAGTCAGTTTGGGCATAAGGCCCATTTGAACAATAATTCTTGCATCCTTACAAAGTATGTGTGCACTATATAAAAGCCTCCAAGAACAATTCTCCACAAATTCCTAAATAATACACACTTTTTTGGGCCTACAAGAGGCGGAGCCTCCTTAAATAAAATCCTCAGTCATTCAGGACAGAGGACTCGCCCGAATAACATCGATATCCATCCACTCTGAGCATAGTATCCCAAAGGGTTAAAACTTCCACCGTGGTGGACAGAATCTCAGGCCCAAAGTGCACGTGGAATCACCGGCAGCTTCCGGGAGTCCCCACCTTCCCAGGGGAAAGCCGTAGGAGCTTGTTGCGGAGAAAGATCGCACGGGCCCCTCGGTGGACAGGAAATTGCAGTGCACGGCATTAGATGACGCGAAAATCCCCATAGAAGCGAATTCCGGCCGGCTGGGCCCGTGCGCCGTGTTGTGTCCGGTGCAAGAGAGCGGGACAGAGAGAGTCACGCAGGGAAAAAAAAAGGAGGGGAGCAGGTGAGGGCCAGGTGGTGCGTCGTAACGTCGTCGTCTACTGCCGTCGCTGACGACGGCGTGTCCTAGGGCCCTTTTCAGAGCTGCACCGGGCCCGGCGCGCGAGGCCCGAGGGCAGCTGCATCTGTGAATACGCGGGCCACCCTTTTCTTCCTCCGCGAGTCAAGGAACCCCGCCGAACCGCGCGAGCATCTCGGCTGCATGCTGGCTGCGTGCCGCTCGTGAGAGATCCGGCCCAGAAGGGAAGCGGGCTTCCTTCTGCTCGCGGAGGGACGTGAAAGCGAGCTCCGGGCTGGATCCTCGCGATCCAGCGTTTCCACCGTGCGGATGTGGGCCAGGTGCATGGTAATTGCAGTGGACAGCGTCACCTGTTGATCTGTGCACGTATCAGCTACGTGGACGGGCGATTGCACTGCTGGCTGGTGCGAAACGACGACGGACATGCCTTTTCTAGGCGTTCTTGATTTTTTTCACGTAGTAATTGGGGGTGAATTTCTAGGGGTTGAAAGGGTGGAATCGTCATGGCTGAGTGTTATTCTTTTGCTTCAGCTGGAATGAAATTTAAGAATCATTTTTGTTTTCAGTGATCAGGGAACGAAAATTGTTGTGAATAATTTTTGAAGGTTTAACATAGAGTCGTCAAAGAGTGTACGCGCAAATTCGTATGCACCGTGCTGTTTAGTAACCCGAAGAGTGGGAGAAAGGGAGCAGCTGCGAAGCTTTTGACCCTTCTCTTCGACTTTTGTCATGGCAGGAAGACCCTTCAGACTTATTTCTCCCTTGGGCTCTTGTTACCCGAAATCCTTCAAGGCGACTCCAATTCTCGAAACCTCCCAATTGACTCTTTCGAGACTTATCACACTTTCCATCAACATTGTTACCGCGAATTTTGGAAAATTCTCTTGAAAGCCAGCCGCGTAGTATTAGAGAATCTCCATATTCCTAGCAACTCAAACTTACATGCAAAGCTGACATGAGTTAAAAAGACTCTTCAAAAATACGCCGTGTAGGTATTTTTTTTCAAACTCTCAGAAACCTGAAAATACTGTGAAACCTCAGAAAACAGACATTCTCTCGCTAATTTCGCCAAAGATTTTCCACGCTTTACAATAAAAAAATCCAACCCACAAAAGTTCTCGGGAGTTCCACTCTAGCAATGCAACCACCACCTGCCTAAATAATTATGCATGCAGATCTTGTCGCGTTTCCCGGTATTAATAAGCGCGATTAACGAGCCGCGCAGTTTCCCCTCCCCGTACAATTACGCCGACTATTAATCAGCAATTAATTGCCCTTCTAAGTTTTGTCGATCGTTCGTTAGCCGTGTCGCGCATAATTCCCGCAAATCCCCGTTGCGCGGTGTGTGTTTGCCTCGATATAGTCTGCTGCGGACGCGGATGCTCGCCAGCCGTTCGCTAACGATCATCCTAGCCGATAAGAGAGCAGTCGAAAGCGCAGGCTAGGCACGCGATAGTTGGGTCAATCGCTCCTCGGCTATTTTCGCCCGATCCGCGGCGTTCGTCGACGACTTCGAAGGTTACTTGCTCTCGGAACGATGCATCCGGGGGCCCACCTGCCACGGCTCGATTGGAAACGGGACGTGTGTTTTAAGAAGGGGGTACACTGGGCCCCAATGATCCGCTCCGAGCGGCCACATACGCGCGGCGGAGAAGCTGCCCCCTCCTAAGCGCCTTCCAGCCACATGCTACAGGCGATAAGCGCCTCTTTCGCTCCCCGTGTCCTCTCTTTCCCTCGGGCTAGAAGACGCTCGAGAAGGGGGCGCATTCTCCGCCGGTTGTGTGTGGCTGTACGGAACGATTCATTGGAACGACGTGCGCACGGTGCGCGCTGTCCACCGCACGTGCTGCCGCGAGCACGTGTGCCATCCGCATGGCAGAGCTGTGCTGAACATTGGGCAGACCCGGGGCGAGCTTGGATCGAATATCTGGATTAAGATGTGCAGATCACTCGAATTAAAGTGGAATTGAAACTCCACGGTATAGGGTAGCTTGGGCAGATGGGATGTCTTTGGAAGGGGGAATGGTTTGGGAAACGTAGTCGGGGATTCTGGATGAAGGTCTTGGAGTAGTCTACTTGCTTGTTAGTGTGGCACGTGGAGTATGAAGCTTGAAGTAGTCACTTGGGTTGTGGAAGCTTCGGCTACCTTATTCTGACTCGCGAAGCAGATTTTCTTAGATAAAGACACTTTCGCACGGGAGATTTATGTGGTTAACCTTTCGGGGTCACACCTTCTTATAATCACAAATTGGTTGCACGGGGTTCACTGCACCCGTCACCGTCATTTCTGAGTTACCATTTTCGTATTTTTGAATCTTTTAACTTTTGAATCCCATAGAAATCTAAATTTTGATATGATAACATTAGTATTTGAAAAAATAGTTGCGGAGAAAAGCAATATTTTTGTGTTAAATCTCAATATTAAGGTCTAAAAATTTACAAAAATATTTGCAAAGACACATACTTTCGGAAGAAAATTGACGACGAAAGGTTAATACATGATATTTTCAAAGATATAGATACAATGTGAGTGAAGTAGCTACAGAAATATTCAATTCACTCGAACAACTGAAACCTCCTGCAACATTTCCTCACAATTTTGAAGCTTTACTTACTTTTTAACTGACTTAAAAAATGAGTAGGTTATATATTCGACCCGATATGTATTTTTTTTTTATGTTTGTCCCCACATAACACCTCGGCGTATGTATCGATTTTGATGACGTTTTTATTCGAAAAAATTAAAACCGACTCCAAAAACATAAAAATGCACTAAAAAGTGAAAAATAATTTTTCCCTAAATCTGCGCCTCATCGCTTGCACTGTGTCAATCTGGTGTCGACTTAAAAAATATGACAGTGGTAGATTAAATGAGGTAAAAAATTATTTTTCACTTTTTAGATCATTTTTATTTCAAGTAATCTTTCTCTTGTTTCAAATATTACTCGAAGGATTTAATAATTTCTCTTCTAGCTACATTCCTCTCATTCGGCAATCCCTGTATCAAAAACTTCGTCAAACATACCCACACGAAGTTTCCTTAATTAAAAGACAAGATTTATCAATTAAATCATCCAGGCCTACTTAAAAACAGTTAGCCGTAGCTCTAATGTAAAATACAAATCGTAGAATCGTGTTGACACGCGCGAGGAATGCCGATGCAAATCGGCAGAAGTTGAACGCTGACCGCTGGCGGACGCAAGTGGAATTCACGCGCAGTAGATCCAGACGTGCCCCGTCAGACATCTGCCCGTCTCCAGAAATCATTAGCGCTGGCCTGGAACGCGATACCTGGCACCAGCTCCTGCCCTATTCCCCCGCCGAATATCGCGTAGCTCTTGCAACGTGAATATTCATCTCGCTTTTCCCCGGGAAATAAATCCGATCTCCCTGGTTTCGCTCGTATCAGTGCATCCGCCGGCGAATCGATGCAACTGGTCAGCGGACCATCTGCCGCTGCAATTAGATGGCAGCACGCGAATCGTAAAAAAGTTACAGCAAGGTGTGCTGCTTTCCACCTGTTTCTCGCCATTTTCTCTCCCCTCCTCGTCCCACGATTCCTTTCTTACGCTGTCCCATTTCCCGTCGTTTTCCGCGGCCGGCTCTTTCGTCGCGCGCCCGAAAGTCTTGCCCTTCTGTTGCTCTCTGGCATTTAAATTCCCTCGAGCGTGACGCGCATCAGAAAAAGCGGCGTGGGTATGGCGTCACTTATTAAACACGAACAAATGGGTTTCTATTCGGGGGAATGAAAATGAGAGGGAATGAACGCGGCTGGTCTCGAGCACTGGTTAAACTGGTGTCTGTTTCCAGACAATGGTTTTTATTTGCTGGGCGGGGAATTTCTGGGGGTGTAGATTTTGGAAACTGAAAGGTACAGGTATTCTAACTTGGTACACATAAAACTGGCTTCTACGTTGAAGCTCCGCGTTATGAGCTCCCATTTCTAGGCATGAACGAAACATTGAATTCGATTCTTTTGAAAAATTTTGCGCAGAGCGTGCCACGTGTTTGATACATTGGTATAGAAACGAAACTCGTGAAATCCCCCCGTTGGTTGGCCCGATGCGCAGGGAAAAGGGGGAGGCTCGATCGGAGAGGAAAGGTGCACATAAAAGCATCGCGGGGCGTTATTGGCACATGCCACGACTTGTCGCGACACTTGTAAAGCACACCTTGCGGCCCTTGGCCAATGAAACGACGTGTTCTTCCACGGCGTGGCCTACCTTAGAGTAGCCACACGACAGGTGTTCCCCGTTCCTGCCAGCAGGTTTCCGTTCTGTTGGAAATGGGACGAAAGGATCGGCTGAAAGGCGGTCAGCGGGAACATCGAAAGTGTATCGATCCCTTAAGTTGGCAGAAAATTAATTTGTGGGGCTAATCACGTTTCGACTCGAGTGATGTTTGGTGTAGGAGGAATTTCGGGGGAAGCACTGTGGTGGATTACTCAGTGATAGGTTCGTTTTTGCTAGATTAGTATGGTTGGTTACTTGATGTAAGAAATAAGTAGTGATAGAATTTTATGAACATGTTGATTTCGGTGGAGAGTTTGATGTTAAATTTAACCAAATTCTCTGACTAATATTCGCCACACGTAGCTCGTTTCCTTTCACCAATTTATCGGTGGCTCCCTGGATATGGGCTGCAGTTGGCTCGGCCCACGGCAGGTGCATAATTTTCACTGTAAAGTATTCAACCATATCGCGTGGAAAGACAAAGTAAAGAGGTAGTCTCTTCAGACTGTGGTATCCTAGGACTTTGGTAGTGTCAGCGTTCGGTGTATTGGGATTTTGGTACTTCTGGTACTCGATTTTCTGAGAAGTTGGTACTTTTCGGGGCTCGTATTCTGAAGCTTTGACACTCTTAAGTCTTTGTGTTTTTCAGCTCTGGAATTATTAATCTTCCCTATTCCAAAGCTCTGGAATTCTCCAGTTCTGGAATTCTCAAGCTCAGGTATTGCCAATTTCTGGTATTCTCAAAATTTTACATTCCCCGCTTTGTTACCTTCAATCCCAAAATATCTTGTTCCCTCAACTTCACTCCCTTCCAACCACCCAATTCCCCAATGCATATCTTCACCAATTTCGACATGATCACCCAACCAGCCTTACCTCCAAAAAAGGCGCTCCAATCAACAATTACAAATCAATGGCCCTATCTCACAGAATCCCCAATTTTTTCCCCCACGAAGTAACCCATATTACAAATACCGTTCCACGCTAAGTACTCTAGTCGGTATATCCACTTTGCGTCTCTCAAGCTAGAACTTTCTCTGGCCCGTTAGAACCGTCTCCAAGGCCCCCCCAAAAAACCTCCAATACCCGGGGCCGACGTTTTTTTTTTTATCGCCACGTGAAAAGGAAAGAGAAAGACCGTATCGAGAAAGGTGGAAAGAGAAAACTCAAACACAATAGGAACGCGTGTTCCACGAGCAGGTTCTCCTCTTGGTTGTTGCTCTTGATCCAGGCCCGTTCGCCTATTGTTCAAGGCGTCACGGAGTCGATTTTGTCGGCTCGTAGCCGACTATTAGAAATAGTTTCGCCGTGAAGAGGTCGGCGGGGGCGGTGACCAGCTCGAGGCCGTGTAAACTCGCTTTTCTGCCTCGAACATGGCCGAGCAAGCGTACACTTTATCCGTTGCCTTCGACAGAAATTCAACCGTGACACGTACGTCGGCGATGAAGCTTATCCATTTTTCTCTTTCTCTCGAAAAGCATTCGATCGTCGGATCCTGCTGATTTCGCGAGTGCTTCCAGAGGAATAACGATGGGGGTTGAAGTAGAGCGCGGAGGCAGCAGGGGTAATGAAAAGCTGAATTTTTTTGGCCACAGTTGATATTGTAGATCCATGAAACGCGGAAACTGATTGCCGTGGGAGGAATGTTTAAATGAAAGCTCAGAGGGAAATTTTTTCAAATGAAAAAAATGGCTCGATAAGAAGTTTTCGAAAGTGGCGAAATTTTTGTTGAAATTAGTGCAGTTATTGGTGCTAGCTTGGATCAGATTGGAATTGAAAGAAAGGTTCAAGTTGGAGAGAAAATCGGCAGAATACAGTGTAGAAGTAAAGGAACACGTAGCGTGTGAATACAATGTCCAAGAAAATCGTCATGCAGTAGTCAGACAGCGTTACATAAAGATGAGGGAAACGGTAAATCGGTATACTGTCGTCTTCCATTTGAATACATTCGCTGGAACAATATACCTGGCATTTACAACGTCAACTTTGAATGTTAATAGCATATTTACGCCGCCCTATATAAGCATCTGCGTACAATTGCTTGTGTACAGTGATCGTTCATTGTCATACGGCCCACATCACCCTTCGAGCTTAAGTGCAACCAGCTACTGGAACAAGTTGGAAATCGTAAATAGCGCGCGAAGCAGCGTATTCGAAGATTTGAATTTAAGAGGCGTTGAACTTGGTGGGGACGGAGCTGCAAGCTCGCGCGAAGGTCGATGACATTCACGCCAAAAATCCGATGGCTTCCCCCGCGCTTCCTTAATAATCGCGTTCAGTGACTGGCATTTAAACGCCTCCTCAGCTTTCTAACGTCCATTTAAACTCGTCGATGTCGACATTCCACGAGCGTACATATCGATAGTGGAGTGACTCGACCGAAAGCCGATCACGTACGTTTCGCTCGGAAACGAAAAAAAGCAAAGGGGCGTGACTCTCGTGGGGGGAGGCGATCTCGCGGTGACAGGTGAGCACGGGCGCCAATTAATCTGTTAGGACAGCGTGACGAGTTAACTCCTCGTGTTGAGATTCGTACAAATTGAGTGCGACGAGTTAACTCGTCACGTGGAAGCTCGCACGAATTGAGTGCGACGCGTAAACTCGTCATGGTAAAATTTGCCTACGTTAAGTATGACGAGTTAACTCGTCATGTCGAAATTTGCACAAATTGATTGCGACGTGTTAACACGTCATGTTAAAATTTCCGCAAGTTGAGTGTGACGAGTTAAGTCGTCATGTAGTAATTGGCAATAAATGAAATTGCGATATTTTAGTTACTCTGAGCATATTTTTGAAATATGCATGCGGGGTGTTCTTTTGAACAAAGATGTTTCGCCGAACAACTTCCTTTGCGTAATGTTCACGTGTGTTAAAATTGTGTCCCTTTTTGCGAGCGTTTCGTGAAAACCATTGAGAATTACAGCGAAAATAATCGTTTCATGTGCGGCCGTGTTAATATTTCGTAATCCATTGTGCCCTGCAGGAAATACTTAACTTGTTTGCTTCTTCTTTTCTTTAAACCGAACATGACTATTGTCAGAGTCTAATTTCTGGGGTCACTTGAAATCTGTGATGAAAGCGAGTTTCATCAGATTTGAATTAAGGAATACAAACTCGTAGCATACATAAAACACTGATGCCTATGAAAGATATTCCTGCTTAGGACACGTAGCAATCAAAATTCCCTAATATTATCCAGAATTAAATTAGACTAAGCGTATCTTTGAAATGGGAAAATCGTTATCAACAAAACCCGACGGTTTAGCCACTGGTCACGGTTCCAAAATAGCGTCCATCAACATAATTTGCAAATCCGGCAGCGAGTAAGTTCCTCGAAATGGAGTACAAACTTCCGGTTTGCACAAGCTATCGTGCTACATCAGAGTTTGTCGTAGAGACGTGCTCTGTATATAAGCTCGATCGAATGCGCCTTAACCCCTTGATATTTGATCTTCATAAACCGGATGTTCGTAAATATTGATCAAGCCAAGGCCAGATAGGCCGACGGAGGAATTGGCTTTCTAACTCCTAAAAGCAACAGCCGGCCGATTCTTCTCGAAGTCGAACACCACCACGTGTTGATACACTCTGCCTGTTCACAGAGACCGAAACGAGTTCACTGCTCCTAAATCCACTTACGCACAGCGAACATCACAAATTTCGGAAATACAGGGTACTTAACAAGTTGTGTAACCAAAAGGGTATTTTTAAAAACTCATCCCCTACACCCCGCACCGGATTAAAAATCAGAATTTAACAGCAAATATGACACAACTGGGAATAAAATGAAACCACGTGCAAAAAGAAGTCTAAATTGTAGAATAATTTGCTTTCAGAGCAGCCCTGTTTAAAAGGGTTAGAAACGTGCGTGGAAAGAACCTGAGAAACGAAATCGAGGAGGACGTCGTAAAGTAAGCTGGAAACAGGAAACTGTCTATCCTAACGAAATACAAAATTCTGGAGTCCCAGAACCTAGGTCCCTAGCGACACACAAAGTGAATCTTAATTACGCTTTTCCTGGATATGCGACCCTCGAGGACGCATAGCCATGCATCGATCCTCTATTTTCAATTTCCTCGGGCGATGTAAATGTAATTTTGGACGTTGGGCATGCGGGCACCCGTAGTCAGGTCCGTTTCGCCGGTGCGTTGACATTTCTCTTGGAAGCAGCTTCCTCGAACGTTTCGCTTAATTACAAGCCAGAAGCGAGCGTGTCCTGCTGGGCTGGTCGGCGACCGTCGTCTTCCACGATCATTCGTAATCCACAGCCTCAGTGGCGAGTGTTTTAAAGTCTACTCTGCATATTGTGTAGAAGCGTAGTTTATCAGCAGCTGGGTGAGATAACGGTTGGCGGAGAGTTCACGCGGAAGATCGAACAAAGAGGCCTCGACAACAGTTGTACTAATAGAACGGCGGAGCTTTGGGCGGAATAGATCGGGCTGTTGTGTAAATCGGGGGAAAACACGAAGGTATTACGTGGAAGAGTTACGAAGGAAAGTTCTCACGAGGCCGAGGAAAATGCTGACAAAGAGCAGACCACGTGCGGCTGCCTCGTGAAATCAGTAGTCTCTGCCAGTACCGCGTCAGACACGCACGATGAGATCACCGCCGTTCTTCTCCCAAAGTGAACGTAGAAACAAGTCGGACAAGGTTGCAACGAGTTCTTTCAGAACATCCACCATTCAATACTACTCTTCCACGCGGCTGCTCTTCTAGTATGGAGAACTCGAGAATCATTACTTGAAAATTAGATTTTAATCCAAGCATCAGCTATTTAAACCTGCTCGCACTAGAGTCGGATTTCTTCATCTTCCACGGAAGCTCTATTAAAATAATCTTCATAAGTTTCTGCAAGCACTAACAATTTCTCCGGCCCACAAGAGTTATTTCCATTTACGATAGAAATGATTATTTTACTGTAACTTTACGAATATTCCGGCTTGAATGATGCATGAATTGTGACACAGTGGGGTGCAGAGGAAGTTGAAAGGAAAGTACGGGGATAAAGGGAGCCTGGTTGTAAGGGAACGGTTTTTCTCTGAGAATTAGAATTGCATATATCCTATCTGAAAGAAACGAAGAGGAGGTAAGCTTCGGAGACGCCTCGAATGCTTGTGGATCGTTGGGGGACCTAATTAGCCCGTGTATAGCCGAGTCTGAATGGTAACGAATATCAGTGATATTTCTTCTGACTCGCGTGGAGAATTGGGGGCTACGTTTCACGTTTCCGTGCATAAGCACATGTACAAATAGAAGACGGCATTCGAAGCAGATGTCCCACACGATTCCTGGAAAGGAATCGACACAGCAGGACGATGCATCTTTCTGTGTGCATACGTCGAAGGAACTACAGTGCTTCCTTTCAGCATCCTAAGCAAATACATAAATACTTTGTATCGACGAGCGAGGTTACATTTCAAATTCAAATTCTGTCGGGTGGGATACGATATCGAAAGTGTCAGAGGAGTAGTTCAAGGTGACGTAGTAATATAAAATAAAATTAAATATTATTCGCGGATATTAAAATACTTAAGCCTGGTCTAAAGTATCATTACAGTTGTCCCTTAAGAAACATTTAAATTTAGACACTCCCATGGGAGCTGAGTCCCTTTCCCACGTTCCAATGCCCCTTAAAAAACGCCCAAGAAATCCCCGAGGTCCCAAAAGAAGACTCCCGTCCACATCGATTTCACGACCAAAACTCTCGACTCACCAATATTAATCGGAAGCATACCCCTTTAAGAAACTCCCCCGAGATCACCAAATATCCACCCAATAAACCCACCCTCGGAAAATGGTACCCAAGAGCACGAATGTAACAACGGAGGAAACATCCTCCCCAAAAGTAGAAGCCCTGAAAATTTCCACCGCGTCGCGTCCATATTTCACCGAACGTTCTTGCCGATAGAAGCGGCAGTACCTCGGCGAGAGGGGGGGGGGGGGGGCTGGTGGTTCCGGTGCAGGAGCGGTACAAGAAAGAAAGGGGGTCCCTTGCCTGCGAGAAAGGACCCGACGTATTCTCCCTGTAATCGGAGCAGATGCGTCCTGCAGAAGAGAGAGACGGTTCCTGGAAGTGGCGTTGGCCATGGTGGCGCGCACTAGTGGCGCAGCCATAGATGGCTACTAGAAGGAACAGCAAAACGACCCCTCGAGCTTCTCGCCGCGTTTCGACTCCCGGCCACGGTCGGCCCTCTCTGTCTCTCCTCCTCTCCCGACCCCGTTGGCAAGGGCCCTCCCTTTCCCCGGGAATGCCTCGCGTCCATGGAGGGCAAGGAATGCGCTGGACGGTGATTCTGCTTTTTGTTGCCAGTTACGCGGGTAGAGGGAGAGGGAGAGAGAGTGAGGGGTCGGGGCGAAGGGAGAGAGGAAGAAGAGGGAGCTCCTCCTGGCCTTTGTACTTTATTTTTGGTCGGAATGGTAAACACCTTGCTCACAGGCGCCGCCCTTCGATCCTGCATCATTCTCTCTTCCCTCTTTCCTCGTCGAGCACGGGCCCAGGCTTCCATTCCCGTCGTCTCGTTTTCTCTCTACCTTTTCTTCTCACTTTCTCCTGCCCTCTCTGCCTTCGCCCGCTTCCTCGGGGCCCGCCGTGCAACGGGTGTCCCGAGTGTCTCGAGCGGGAGCCGGCTCGGGCGACGGTGCTGCCACCTGTCGAGCGCGCGGCTCCTTTCCCGTGAAGCTCTGCGCGTGCGAGGCGGGTCGCGGCATTCGGGGGGTTCCGAAGGTGTGAGCGGATAATATGGGCGAAAGTTTTCTTTGGAGGAACCCACTAAAAAGCTGCGAGCGCAACTCGAAAGCGGTCGTTCTGGACATTCGTCCTCGATTCTCAGATAACGAGTATAATACATTTATAATAAGCTGCGTATATAATACGGGGCACATCGTAGCACAGGAAACAGATTAGATAACGGAGTGTAGGTTATACAGGGTGTACCGTGAACCCGCGAGACTTCCAAAATCAAAGCTCCGGGAGAGTAAAACAATGTTATTTCTCACCGTCCAACCACCTTGCACTGCGATGTATTAGGCACCCTTATGTTTTCTATTCACTATTTATTGCAAACTCGGAGTACCTACTGTGGTATACGCAAAGGAATTGTATTGGATGCTTCAGTTAAGTTGGTTTTTCTAAAATTTTTTTAAGGAAAAAGTCCCACGAGGAGTGGCTGTTTCGTGGCACACCTTGTATAGCTCGGCTTCTACCTTTTCGTTGCAGGCCACCTTCCTATCGATTCCTCATTGCGAACCAGATAAATCGGACCCCCGTTTCTCGGAACCGGCCAGGTAATGGCAGGGACTTAACCCTCCGCGTTTCTCTCCTCTCGAGGAAAGCTATTGTCCGTTATTTCTGTTGGCCGTTTTTCGACGATGGGTTCCCCGGGTCTGTCTAGAATTCGGGGCCGTTCTCGTTGGCGAAAATTGATCGCGGCGAGCCTCGCCAGGCCGCCGCGGCGGCTCCTTCTCTCTGTCGGCTCCTCGCGTGACGTAACCCCGATTCTAATTTAATTTCGTATTCTCGCGTGGCGATAGAAGCGGCGAAATAACGAACGCCTCGAATTCCTCGACGAGCGTCAACGTGAAAAAGAAAAGGAAGGAGATTTGTGAATGTGTTGGACAGCGGACGGACGCTGGCAAATAATGGAGACGTCGTTCTAAAGTTGGCGATTAATGGGAGGCGATAGGTGTGTGATTGGGAAATTGGTTAATGGCGGGGGGATTGTGCTAAATGATTGGGAAATTAGACAAATTGTAAGCATAAGTAATTGTAATATTTAAGGATTGAGGAGAAAATAGTTAACAATTAAAAGATTAATAAACAAAGGATGTTAAGTAAATTCCAAACTATTGAAACAGTAAAAGGCAACAGAGTGTACCAAGAAATTCATAAAAAAAATGATAAATGATCGTTTGAATAATTTTAAACGGCTCACTATTCCAATTTCACATTTGTATTTTAACTTTCATTCAAGCTGAAGAGAGCATCGCTCTAGCAATATCCCTCCTCCTTTTGTCTTTCCCAGTGATTCCACTTCCCCACAAGTACGTCCAAAATTCCATCTTTTCCATGCGTGGAAAAGCTGAAACATCGAGCCATATGGGTCCACCGTAATTACAACTAATAACCATAGTTATTATGGGTTCCACTATCACCACATATTATCCGATTTCGCACGATGCCTTATCTTCTCGAAGCACATATGTCGGTGTAACTTACCCCATGTTTCCGTGGATTCATGTGTCAGGAATGTGAGTTCCGACGTGCAAAATACTATTTCCCAGGGTGTAGTTAACTGTGAGTCCATGAAAAGTACGTGGCTCCCAGAAAATATTCGCATAACCATTTCGAGTCGAAAAAATTCCAAGATCTCCAGTGTAGGTACAGTTTTCCCGTCGAAGAAAATATTATATACGGTTTAATAATTCTATATTTCATAGTGGCAGTTTTTAGTGTCCTCATATTCCTCAATATTTAATGAATCTTAATAAAGAAAAATGTGAAAAGCTCAGAATGAGCCTGACTAAAGATTACCATTACTACTTACCATTCAGCACGTCGGAAGTGACGGTGTAATTATAATCAGCGACGAGCCATTTACGGCGCACATTTAACTCAGAGTGAACTCAACTGGAAGCTGAACTTCAGTCAATAACCGGGCACGCAGAAACGGGTACCGATACTGGTAAAGCTGCCGATAAAGGGGTGATTGCTCAATAGGTCGATATAGTAAACGGTGACCGTTATTTTCAAGGCCCGTTACCTTGGGCGTTTTTTTCTTTTCCAAGCAGCTTCGATCGCCTTGGGTACCACATGCTCAATATTGTAACATCAATTTTAGTCCTCATCGTCGTTAGGAGTAACAATATTAACCGCTCGAGTAGCTAGACACCTAGATTCGAGGCGCACAGTGAAAATTTCTACTAAATTTGTAATTAATTTCTCTGCTTCTTCCACTCTTTTCATTCCAACTGCTCTTTGGAATTTGGGTCGACCAAGAATCATATCTTATCGATTAACTTTGTATATTTGTCATTCCACTCTCCGTTCAGTTTAAATTAAACTAGCACTGCAAATAAAGAAACCAATATTACAGTTAGATCCAATACAATTCTCCACGTGTTATTTAATCTTCCATATAAGGTGGGCTATAATAAACTATATCGAGTTTGTCCAATACTGCCGAACGTTCTTATTGAACACGGGCGATGGTTATTTGTTTCATACGATGCAGTGGCGATAAGAATACGGAGTACGGTATCGAGCACTGCCAGACGAGACCACAGAGGGTTAAATTGCACGTGGATCACGCATACACACGGTTTACGTCATTCGTGCGTGGGCACGCGTGTATATACGTCTCTACGCACGGTACGCCGACACACGATACGTACTACTGGCAATACCATGAATACCCAGGGTCGTATCGTGTCGCCCCCGTCGCCCATTTTGCTTCGCGAGATATCAAAAGTATTCCGCTATTCGAAAATTTTAACCACTTGCGTTCCAACTTCGTTGCACAAATCTTAACACTGAACTTCAGAATAGGAAAAGTTGTAATATACTGGCTTCAGTATACAGTTAACAATTCATTTAATTCTATAACTCACGAAATT
This sequence comes from Andrena dorsata, assembly GCA_929108735.1. Lineage (NCBI taxonomy): Eukaryota > Metazoa > Arthropoda > Insecta > Hymenoptera > Andrenidae > Andrena > Andrena dorsata. The sequence continues at coordinate 73,178,993 of OV815488.1, read as the reverse complement.
TGGGTGGCATCTTCGTCACGGTAGTAATGGTTCATTTAAATAAATAAAACCGTTTATCTTCGTTTTAAAGTTTTAGTGAATACTTTGTTATGAATGTAATTATAATTGGGAATAAGTGAGAAGCTGATAGGGTGGTAGTTTGCTAGGTTTTTTTTTTCGAAGAGTCGAGGCTTTAGAATTTAGGAAATTCCGGATTAAGCATCGTATATTCAGTTCTGAAAGAGTAGTGTGTCCTCGATGGTTACTTTTCTCGAATAACCGTCGCTGCTCCATTGTCACAGTTGTGTATACCTACCTGTGAACCACACGGGGTGTAGTATCGCAGGGAAAACCAGCTCAGGAATAACCCCATGGTCAGTTGGTGCTCTGTGTGTCTCGATATCGCATTACAATACGAATTTAACCCTCTCGGTGCTAAGATTCAAACACTTGACATGCCGCTTGCGGGCACAGTGGATCACAGACTACTGACCATGCGAATCGAACGCCCATAGGCGGTTACCGCACGTGGCCACCTGCTCGAGTACTTATAAACGTCCATAGCTATCAAATGGTTAAAAACAATGAGACACGAGTTCTCTAAATTTATTCATCCCTGAGTTCAACAAATCACTTCACAAACTATTATAACATTCGTGACAGTTTGCCCAGTGTTATGTACGCGACTTTAGACCATGCTTGAGATGCAGATCATGCTCGAAAACTTTCAGCCATCTGCGGCAATTTTTCGCGTCCCTACCCTTATCTTCACCGCGTAGAATCCATTCATTCCGGACGCTGGCAATCAGCTTTTCTATTCTCACTTTGTCAACCGGTCCGAACCAGTCTGTGAATTTTTGAAACGGCTACGACGTCCTGGTCTTCCTGGTCCCCCTTTTTTTTCCATCGATCGTTCCTTGAACTCTATTACTCGTCGTGACTGGTACTCGCCTTTCGGATCATAATGCTCTATGCATATTACATGCTTCTCCCTTTAGCAGAGGCACGGACAGGAAAATACGTCTGTACGATAATTATCGATCGTTTAACGGACATTTCGGGGCACACCTCAAGGGAGAACCAAATAATATGATTAAAATAAATGCCCTGCTTCCGAACGAACCCAGTTTTCACATTTAGTAATACTGTGCTACGAATTCAGAAGTTCAGAAAATATTTTAATAAGTTGCTCCGGTTAATAGAAATTGAAATGTTTTTTTTTGAACATCATTTTGGTATTTTTGCGTTGCCTTTTATATTTAAAATAAGAACGAATTGCCTTCGGCGGAAGGTGGGGGAGGTTTAATAATAAATTTTCTTTCTTTGTTCTTCAGTGCGTGGCCCTTCTGTTTGACGCGTTACGGCCCTGTTACCGCTTACACACTTATTACAACATCCATAGCTTCGCACCTGTGGACATACCCATGTGTGTAGACCTCGAATATTCCACGTCTCACGGTATGCTGCTTCTTCTTCTTTCTTTTCCGTGGCCGGTATCGACTTTCTCTTTCGATTTCACGTCCGATAACGCGTATCGGAGCCGGTAGAAAGCCAACAGGAAGTTCGATTTAATGGTAGTAAAACGATGTTGACCCTTCGGTGCGATATTCTTCCACTCCGCCGCTTTCTTTCTCCGCGCCGCACAGTCGGGATTCCATTACAGAATTATGTTTGTTTATCACTTATCCATTTCTCAATCGCTCCCTCATTTTCTTGTCGCATAAAGCTCGTGCGAAATTTTAAAAAAGTCTCGAGGAACTTTAAGGGGGTACTCTAGTGTAGATGGTAGACAAATATTCTTTTTTGCTTCGTCTCGTAGTTTGTGGTGTGGCAAATATTTCTGCAAAGCGACTTTTTGAAATTCGAAATATTAGCAGAGATGTAGCGGATTCTAGGAATGTCACAATGTTGTCTTTAACAACTTTAAACGCGTATTTTTGGAAACATATTTTTCAAGACGGGCGTTTGCAAATCTCGAAAACTACTGGGCCGAACCAGTAGTTCTTTTGCCCACACGTTCGCAACATAACTGGCTACGGTTGGAAGCTCGGGCGCGGTTCTATCTTGTTAAAGATTAATATTACAGAATTTAACAGTTTTGCTAAAAAAAGCTGCCATTCTGCAATTTTTTCTTTTTAGAAAATTCATCTGTGGTTCCAGCCATAGCGACAAACATAATAAAGAAAATAAATTTTAGTTTTTCCATTTTGGATGACTAGAACAGTTCCCACATCAACGCCTATCGAAAAAAATTTTTTTTAACAAGCTTACGCCACCGACTATATTTATGTATACGTGCGATAAAAAAGTTAAAACAATTCTGAGTAGCATTACTTCAAACATACCTTACTTTGCAGGAAAAACGTCAGATAGTATAAACTTATAATTTTTGTTAAATAAATTCCCGAAGAAAAACGGGCAGTTACACCAGAGTACCTCCTTAAACAAATCCAAAAAAGTCTACATTTAATTAAACGAAGATCTTCATATATCCCCTCTTCGAAATTCAAGGACTTCATCCCCTATCATCCCCCGTCAATAATCTCAGAAACCACGCATCCAAGCCTCTGTTCCACCCCAAAATCTCCCTTCAACCGTCCTCCCCTCCTCGCCGGCCAAGGCCCCCCGATCGTTCATCCCGACAGCTTGAAATCAAACGCCCCATCGCGGCGATTCTCATCCCTCGCCGGGGCTCGCGCGGCGAGGCGTCGTTCCACGCGAGAAAACTCGTCCCCGTGAGAACTGGCCCCGCGACTGGTCAGCGCACCGCCCTCCCCTCGCCCCGTGGGGATGCAAATGCACAAGTGCAACCGCCGCGCAGCCGCGTTGCATCATTTAACACGGGCTCATGCTTGTACCCGCGACACCAGATATTCCAAGACGAAACAATAAACAGGGGGGGAAGGGTGGAGTGCCGCGGCTTGTCTTACTATCGTGGGAGGGGGACCTCCCCACCCTCCTCCAACCCCGTCGATCGACCCCGACAATCATGGAAACCGCGACCGCGCGAGTTCCTTTATAAATAGTGCGCGCGAGGCGCGTATACTTACGTACGGCGCGTACGCGAGTTCCCCGGGGCAGATCGTTGGCCTCCCGCGCGGAATCGTTACGTTTACGCTCGCGTACGCATCGTACCGTGGCGCGCGTAGCCCCCCGGTGCATCGCCGCGTCGTTGCACCGTGACGCATTCCGTGACGACCGCGGGCGAGTCTCCTACGGCCATCGACGAGATATTACGTGCCCCCCTTCTTCCCCTCTTCGCCGACCCGTCTTGTTCTTGCGATGCTAGGCTCGCGACGCCGCTGTACAGGGTGTCGCTCCAAATAGAGCTCAAACTACTGATTCCGTGGAACGAGGCCCCGGGGGAACGTTTCTTTTCTCTCTCACCCCCGTGGAATCGAAACTACTGGGAATCGTGACTTTGCCCTTGATCTTTGGGGGCTGGGGGATGTTTTGGGAGGCTGTAACCCTTGGAGCAGATGTAAAAATGTTAATTTTAATATTGTATAATGTTACAAAAATATGACAGTGTTCCCCCCAGCTTACGGTACTTTTAGTGCAGAGGATTAATTCTTTGCTGATTTTTTTTTTGGTATTGTTGAAGGGAAAGTTGAAAGGGTATTGTAATTTTATAAGATTGCATTTGCCTGGTGAATGAAAGTGAAGTGCTTATTGGTAGCTTCCCTCGCGATAATAATAATCGATGTTTTACGGAGTCAGAGGGTTGGAGGACGGTTATGGAGTTGTTCAGATGGGCTAATTCGACGGTGCTTATGCACTTGGTTTATGAGAATCGTGGTTGATGAGCCTTCGCGAAAGACGCACGATATCCCAGGCAAGGAATCAGCATATTCGTTGTTCGCGTTGAGTACTTTATCGTTTTACGAGCGAAGAAAGATGGCGCCTCTAACATTTCGTAATCCATTGTAAACTGTTGGAAGCGTCTCTAAATAAGTGTCGTTCTAAATAACGCTTCTACTACTGATTTCCGAGAGCTAATAATGCTAGGTAACGTTACTTCATTTTACCATACGAACGGAGCAACTGAAAGCGATATTTTTAGTTTCCTCAGTTTTGAAGTGTTTTCAAAATCAACTCGATTTTTCTAAACAGAATCTACTTTTCTAAACAACTTTCTTTTCTAAATATTTTTTCTAAACAAAAGTCTACTTTTCTAATCAAGTTTCTTTTTTAAACAAAAATCTACTTTTCTGAACAAGTTTCTTTTCCAAACAAAGCAATCTACTTTTCTAAACCAGTTTTTTTCTAAACAAAACAACCTACTTTTTTTAATTAAGGGGGGAGAAATCTTGACTGTGTTATTATTTTCTGAAATCAATTGTTCACGTGCTGCTTCGAATGCAACTCGCCCTGGGACACCTTGTATAGCAGCAATCTTCTAAATCGCTGATGCTTTTACTCGAGTCTAACGATAATGCTCACCACTATGGAAGCAGTCCCCTTGTTTTTTTTTCGTGTCGCCCGTTTCTAGAACCGCGACGACGTCAGCTGAATTTTACGCCTTGGAGAGTTTAATGATCAATGTGATTTATAGTGATTTTCTTGCATGCAACATGCCACTGCGCAACTTTTTGTTCTTTTCCTTGCTACTTTTACGTTAATGGCGAGTCTCCCCCTTTTCTTTAGCGAGGTAACAATATTTCTTTTTTCGAGAAGAGATTCTATCGATCCTTTAGATACTTCATTTAATGTTGAGTGCTTTATTTTGAAAAATTCAACTATCAAAGGGGATATATTTAAAAATTTTCACTATTATTATTTCTGTCTAAGATATTATATTATGAAAGAATCTTAAATTTTAATCTTTTACAAGTTTCCTGTGCCAATTTTATTGATCAAACTCTGAAAAATAATATAGCAATATGCGAGAAAATTATATGGCCAATTCCTTGGGACACCAAATAATAATAAAAGCATTAACTACCAGCTGAATTTTAATCATATAATTTGAATCACCCAGAGCAAAGTTCCATTTCCCTTCTAATAGGCATGCAATGTCCCACATATGGCTGATACCGATCACTAGCAACACCTGCATCACTTCTGCATTAATTCATTTAGCAGCCCCTTTACTTTCACAAAAGTTAATATTTTCAACGCTTACGTTACAAAATCCCCTCTCTAAAATACTCAACATCTCTCAAATAATAACTCTTACTCGAAGAAAGAAGATTGAAACATCCCACAGAAGAAGATTTCCTTAGTTCGTTATTTTATAACCCAGGTTAAATTGTTTCCGTCGTGGCGTACGATAAATATGTTATTCATAGTGGTTTTCTACGAACTGTCGACCGCGAGGCCACTCGGGGATCGACTCCGGGTCGGATAAAAATCGCGCCTATACCACTGCGCGGCCCCTCATCTTTGTTTCATTCACTTGGCGCTGCGTGTCGTGTTACGAGCGTGCACGCACGCACTCGACTGTGAAGCTCCACCCCCTCAAGGATGAGAGGTCGATCTAGGAGGTGAGGCAAGAAGAAAGGAGATAAGGTTTTAAAGCGGCGAAAGAGAAACACGGAGAAAGGAATCCTCGCTTCGTATACCGTCCCCAGTTTCATCTATCATTTGCTTCCCATTAGGATTCCCTTTCCATTATCGCAAAAAATCTCGCTTCGAGTGACCACGCCGCCGGTATTCATTGTCCCGCAGCAAGTGTCAAAAGAGAAAGCGCGCACGATTTCGAAATTCGCCGATCGTTTTCGCCGAATTCAACCGATAATCGAGAAACCCTACGGAGGAGAATTAATCACGCGGCGAGAAAGAATAATTCATTTTCACTGACGCGCCCCAGGTTTCTTGCAATGATCATCGATGAGCGATATTTATAATTCAACGAGAAAGCCACTTCAAATTATCTGACTCCCCAGAGTAGAACTGAAATGAATATTCAATTACTCTAATTCGAATATTCAAATACCAGAGAATTCGAATTTGAGATTCGAACATTCTAGGTATTCGAATACCAAGGAATTCGAATACCAAAGAATTCGAACACCACAGAATTCTAATATTCTAAGTATGCGAATACCAAAGAATTCTAATATTCTAAGTATTCGAATACCAAAGAATTCGAATAGGCTAAGTATTCGAATTCCAGAGATTCCGAATTTGAGATTTGAATATTCGAATTATTCTCCTAAATATTCGAATAATTACAGTTCCACCCCAGAGCGTGAATTTACTTGCTCCTTCGATGTTAATTGCCACCGATGGTTATCGAATCCGAGATCTACGCCCAAGTATCGACCGTTATTGGTAGCCGCGTCTAGAGGCGGCAATAATTCATTAAAAACCAAGCGGACGAGCGGCACTTTATTCGGCGCGGCGACGCGAGGCCCGCGTTACAGGCGCGTTTCGTAAGAGAATTTCGCAGCCTTGAGCAGCGTACCCACCGAATTCAATGGGACTTTTAATCAAGCCGAAGGACGCGTAGTACTCCACGTAGTATAGCCGCCGTCTAATTTCATGGTCGAGAGAAAACGAGGGTACTACGACGTACTCGAGCGAGCAGCGCATCCGCCGGGCGAAAAGGAAACGGAGAGCGTACGTGCACGCTGCTACGTTTACACACGGTACACGCGGAGGAAATGAGCGTGTACAGCATGGTGAACCATGCGTAGTTAAATGGCTCTCCCCCTCCCCTACCCTCCTTCCTTGGATCACGCGGGGGTACGCTCGTTGCGCGAAGTGAGCAACGTGGCGAGAGTTTATAGAGAGCATCGAATGTTTGTGCAAATTGTAAAATGGGCCCTTGATTTCTTTTTTTTAGCAACATTGAATGGTGCACCGATGTGCAGATATCCATTGCAGTGGAAGGCTTCGTGTTAAACGCTCTGAGTGGCGTCGCTGTGTTTTCGCGTTGATATTTTCTGGGGAGAATCGGAAGTATATGTTGCTCGACTTTTATATTCAAAGGAATTACTGTCTTTTTTTAAAGTAATTTTTGTAAAATAACTATTGCTTACCCAACACTAGTATTGCATATGTTGGTTTTAGGGATTTGAGTGGGTAACCTTTGTAAGTGAAAGCCAAGTTGATATCTAATGGAGCCTAACTGATATTAAGGAGTCCGAGATTTGTAAAGTTACACGGATAAGTAAATTTGGGGGAAATTGATCCAATATCATATATTTACGGGGAACGAGCATACAAAAATGAAACTCAGTTCACTGAATTATTATAGTTTAATATTTTCAGAACTTATAAAATTTCTACAAAAATTGAAAAAGTATTATTCATTATTGACGGTTATTAGTTATTGAAAGAAGTTATTTGCTTCGTATGGAGTTTCATTCCAAATAATACATTAGTAAAGGAGGAATGAGGATGTAAGATTAGATTTTGGGCGAAAATGATCCAGTTTCCGTACAAGGGTTAATCATTGAGGGGTTATGCCTACCTGTGAGGTCTGAAAAAACATGTATATTCGGGAATTTTTGGGGGGAAAACTTGAGGGCTTGTTTAAACAAACCTTTCTGTATTCGAAAGTGTACATGTTAAACTACTTGTAGTAATTTTTGCGATGGCTAATTTTGATGCCGGAATTTAGTTATTATATTAAATTATCTAATTTATTTGCTGCAAATGGCGACTTCTTGTATCAAAAATATCGATTTTCGCCACAGAATCGCACTCACTTTTCATCACTTCATCAGACCTTATAGGTACACATAACCCCTTAAGGGGCACTTTTTGAAGCCTTGCGCCGCTCAAAATGTTGATATATGAAGTAGATGGCACATAACGAAGGAGAATACATAATATATCCTCTACAAGACTCGAGCCTAGTGCATAAGACATCCTCCTCATGCTTTAACCCCCCCAAACAATCATATACCCCAACATTATCCGTATCTATATTATTTCGAGCGTGATAGAGGCCCCTACATGAACCCATACATCACTCATGACATCCGTCGACCCACCCCCACCGTTCGAGTCACAGATAAATTTGAGGGTGAGCACCTCTAAACGCGTACTATCTGGTGACTGTTGCAGAGGTGGGAACAGCTGGTCGTCTCGAAGCTGAAATGGGAATTGTCCGCGGTAACGCCCGGTGACTTCCTGATGCACATCCTGAGCAGACTGCCGGTACCGCGTACCTGGGACCCGGCGATGGTCAGGAGGCACGCGCAGACCTTCATCGCCCTCAGCGCCAGAGGTGAGAAACGATCGGGATTACCGAAATACGTATTTATGTGCACCACGGACAATTCGAGGGAGCTCAAGGTAAATGGCTCCCGTCGACTATCCTGGGGGCGAGGAGAAATCGAGGTCTCCCTGCATCCAGTTCAGATTTACCCGGCTTTTGGCTTCCCGGAATTGGAGTTGGATGTATATAGCGACTGGAAACAGAGAAGTTCCATTTTCGTTGGACTCAGTTTAGGTCAGTTCGATCTATGGGTTCAATGGGTGCTTGGTAAATCAGGGGAGAGACCATTCTCGAGACGGTAATCAATGCGGATTAGTAAATTGTTGGACAGTGGTGTAAATAGAGATTAGAAGCAGGATAATTCAGTTCTCCCGGGATTTATTTAATTAATGGAAGGTCGTTCTACAGTTGGTAATCACTGGAGAATGATTGCCAGTAGATAGATAGCGAATTCAGTTTAAATACATATCAGAAACAGAAACATTTTGACTAGAAAAAAATTGTGATCAATTCAAATTAAGTCTGAAATTAGTACACGCGAATTGTAGACGTGATTTCTTAACAATACTGCCATTCTCTCCCTGTGGTAGCTTATGTTAGGACCCTGCTGCTGGCACCAGCGCTCTGTTGCCAGTTAAAGTGCGAAAATTCTGAATCTTTTCTTCAACGAAGTACTACGGCGAATTAGCCAGTCATTCTTCATTCATGGTTTATCGTTGCCACGCAATTATTAGCATCGAATGGTTAAATATAACCGAGCGCAGATAATGAAACGAATGTCAGGAGAATCGTCGCGACGGGTTTGTTAAAAATACCAATTATTCAAGAGCCGCTGTCATAAATACCCATCGTAAACCATTCGAATGGAAATTACAATTCGTTCTACTTTTCTCGCTTGCGAAATCGTGTGTTATGCAACCGTCGCGATAAGAATAATTAACGATGAAAGGAATTCATGCATGAAAGTTATGCAGTAGACACGTCGCATCGATTTCGAACTGACTGAATGAAAACAAAGACAAAGAAAAGTGTTCGCATTGTATCAACGAAATTCTCTCTGTGCTCTGTTTTTAATTACTGTACCCTGTCGGGTTTAAAAAAAAAATGATAGCACTCGTCATGTTCTTTTTTAAGTAATTACACACTTCAAAGGGTTTCATCTAATTAGATACCACGGAAACTAATGATAGCTCATTAAAAGGGTTAATTAACGCACGAATCATATATTAGGTATTTATAATTATTTCCTTTCCTCATTATACAGCATCAGAAGAACATAGCTTTTCTTTTAAAAATTAATTCGCGCTATAATAGCTTCTTCCTTATGTTTGGGGAACCATTAGGGGTTGCCATTATAGATTTGGATCAACACTTCTGTTCTCATATGAAGAAATTAATGTCTCTTCAATATCTTCTGCAACCTGCTGCTCCCCATTTTGCCAAAAATTCTGCAGCTCTCGCGATCCATCTTCTTTTTCTCAAATCATATTGTTCCAATTTCGGTACTGAAAACTGTTAGAATGCAGCCAATAATAGCTCCAAACGAACGTAATATCCCAGCTGAATATCTATATTAGGGTTAGGTTGCAAATCAGCAGTTATGCTGAACCTCGCCCTTTTATCCCTTAATTCATGTGAATTTGTGATGAATAAAGACAAATTATTATTATTATTATTATTATATTTTCCAACCAAGTGAATAACCTTCCATTCCCAAACGATGAAATCAACATCCCTCTAAAATGCCACTTCCATTTTCGGACTGTTACGAATATTCGATTATTCTAAGTATTCAATTATTTGAATACCAAAGAATTCGAATACCAAGGAATTCAAATACCAAAGAATTCGAATATTCTAAATATTAATTAGAATACTCAGAGTATCCGAATACCAGAGAATTCGAATTTGAGACTCGAATATTCTTATTATTCGAAGAAATTATTCGAATATTTACAGCTCTATCCCATTCCTTTCAAAACTCCAAGCCACCTTCATCCGATTCCAGCTCCCACGATTCATTTGCTTTTTCCAAGTCACGTTATTCAAATTTTCTCAATGTGGAGTGCTATCGTCCGCCAAAGTGCGCGCATGGGAAAAGTAGTAATGCCCGTTGAATGGCGCGGCGCGTAAGGGGCGAGGGGGCGCTTTTCGGCCCTCGTTAGAATGCGTAATGGCGCGTGTAGCAAAACGCGATTCTTTCGCGCAGGCCTTCATTGTCAGCCTCGTTAGGAACCGTGCCACGGCATCGTAAACAATCGGGAGCGTGCATAACTCACGGCGTTAATGAATATGCCGGTGCATCGTATAATGCACCCGGCGGAAACTATCACGTAACCACTTCGGATCGATTCGCCGTGCTCCCCTTTTTCTTCTCTTTTTATGCTTAATGGGTCATGCACACGTACAAATTATGCATGCAACGAGTGCAGAGACGGGCAGGGAAAGGAAGCATCGAAAGTGCGAGGACTTTTTATTTTACATCGCTGGAGACGTCCACTGTATCGCTTCAAGATTTAAAATATTCTCACTTGCACCTCACTTGGAATTCGGGGAGAACAATTCTGCGATTGTTTAGAGGCACGTCCGTTCACTGGCAACGAAATCAGAATTCTGGAAAATGATTCCCACTGGTGTAGATTTTATTCTTTTCCTGCTAGGATATATTCAGTTGCTCGAGCACAGTGGTTCGTGATTGCGAATCCACTGTGTCAATGCTACGGTTAAACTGGCAATTAGTATTGATACGTTTACTGCCATTGGGCGGGGGTTTATTCGTGACTCATGCTGCGAAGCTCTGATACTTGTAAATTTCTCAACACCGTCGAGGTTATAATAATAACGTTAAATAGTAGACACGGTATTAAACGAATAAATAATGATAAACCTCTAAACGAATTTTCTTACTTCTCACCAAAAGCCGCAAACGTTGAACACCAGCATCGTAATTCCTCGCACATGTAGCCAGATGACTGAAAAAGAAACCGAGGCTTAAGGAATGGCAGAAGTAAAAGTCACCCAACGAGGAAACTGAAAAAAAAAGGTACTCCGCCATATCCGTGACAGTCCCTCCGGTGGAAACGGTTCGAAGCTGCCAGCGTTCTTCGAAAAACCGCCCGAAAAGGAACCGTGGATGGAATCGGCAGCCAGAAACAATTATCAAAATCGCCGCGGCATACAATGTCCCGTGCCAAAGAGAGTGCTGCCCGCGAAGCGTCCGGAGTCGCTCGGTAGCGCTCGAGTCTCCTTGGAAAACCACGGCACGAAAGAAACCGAGGAGGTGGGGGCCGAAGGCGGCGAAGAAGAAGAGGAGGAGATCGACGAGATCGGGACACGTTTAAATCCCTTCTGCCAGCGCGGTTGTTATTACAACCGTCGATAGCAAAAAGCGAGGACCATCGTCCTTCGTCGTCTGGCCCTGCTGCTCTCTGTGGTTCCGGCTGCGGGAGAAGAAGAAAGGGGCAGGGGCGGCGGGGATGATTGTTTCTCACGAGCCAAACTAGGCAGCCCCCGGGCCCAGTTCGAGTCGATTGACCCTCTTTTTCAGCGGCGAAAAGAGAAGCACACGGCGCCACGAATTCCGACCGCTTCCTTGAATCGCGGAAGGTCTCTGAACCACTCTTTGCCTTCATTTTTAGGGCCCGCGATGCTAGGGGTGCCGCACGCTCTGGCACGCATCGGGATTTAGCGAGGGGGGCACCTGGTGCACCGCTAAAGTGACGGCGGAAATGCGGAGCATTGGTGAAGCTTTTCGTATTTTAAACGGTGGGACTTGTTGGAATAGTTGATTCGATTAGGAAATTGAGAATCTGCTGCTGTAGGCTGGAGGGAGTAGTTGCGGTAGTTCGAGAAATACGGTGCACTGGGGATTTGTAAATATTGGTGGAACATTGTTAATTTTTGTGGCTCCTTACGTTGCACATTAATTGCTATACTGAAAAATTTGGAAACTAAATTAAGTTAAATTAGTCTAAAGGGCGGAGGAAAGTGGACAGGGTTTTGGCATTTACGTGCACAAGATTTGGAGGAATGTATGCTTAAACATTTCTATTAAGTGATTAACTGAAGATTAGTTCACTTTTAATTTTTTAATGAACCACTAAATCTGTAGGTGACATTCGTATGTCACAGTAGATTTCCTATTTCTTGCTAAAATTTTTACCTACTGTAGTTTAATTTGTCGCTCAAGGGAGTGATTGAACTGCAAACTGTTGCACCAGTTGCAAGTGGTAGAAGTAATTTGGTTTTGGAGCGGTGCCCAGTGCTATTTTTTTCTACTTGTATTTTGCGCGAGTCCATGGCGTAATGCCACGTCATTAGTAGGCTTCGAGATAGCAGTAAGTCTCCGCGAAGGATTTATAGCGGCGACACGGTGAGTTGGTCTGGTTTTTCAGCTCCTTCGTGCGTTTCATACTTCGTAACGTGTTATCATTTTTGAATGCGAGATAAATTGTGAGCGAGATAGGAGGCAAGAGAGAGATTAAAGGGGGAGATACGTTTGGAGCGACAGAGGTCCATCGGAAGACAGAGAAAAGGCTAAGGGAAAGGAGAATTTTAAAAACGGACACTCAGAGAGAAAGGGTAGATGAACGGGCACTAGAGAAAATGGGGAGTGGTAAAGGAGAGGGGAGCATCGTTGCGAATGGAATATTTGGAAGTAAAGAAGAGTACGAGAAGAGAAGGCAAGAAGAGCGAAGGAAAAGTGGACCTTGAGAAGAAAGAACTTAGTAAAGAACCGTCTAGACAAAATGGCCAAAAGATCACCGTCAAAGGGTGCCCGAGGAAAGCTGAAAAGGGGCGTCAAGCGTACGCAAATAAAGAACCAACCGCAAGAAAAGAAAATAGACTCAAAGAGCCCAAGAGAAGCTGTATGTGCACTGAAAGAACCCAAGAAACGTCCATCAACAATAAAGAGCTAAAAGGAACAAAACCAAATAAAAATGGAACCAAGGTCAGAGATCGAGGGCCTCATACAAAAAGTAAAAAAAAGCCCAGATTCTAAAAAAAAAAAAGAAGAAAAAGAAAAATCTTGATATCCAAATGAGAAACGAGGCGCAGAAATAATAGTTTCTCTAATTTCAAAAAAGAAACACTTGATTTAAGAACGGAAACCCGCTTTTTGTGGCCAAAATTCCAAACACTGTCATATCGATATTTTTTCTAACAAAAATATAGTTAATGTAATCGATATAACTAAAATACGATAAATAACAAAATATAACATATAATATTAAAAAAGGCTTTGAAGAGTTGTCCCTTTGCAGGAATTATTTTCTAAAATATTAAACTTGAAAAATTGAAAAACGTTTTACAAGAAGAATTGACTCTTTGCTAATTCTCCATAGTAGCTACCTAATTACAGAAAAATCCCCATCTGTCAAATTTTACCGCTGAAAGCCCCTTCGGTACATATACTCTAAATTCATCCCTGCAAATTCCCAGAACACTCGATCAGCGGGGGTGGTCCTGCTGGAATGTCGTTCTCAAATAATAATCCTCGTTCCACGGGGGCAGAACGAACGCACCTGCGCGAGGCAGGGCGGACTTCGCTGGCCGCTCTGCAAATTCAAGAACGGCTTCGTGGAATTCCGTTCTGAATGTCTTTATTAAAGCCTCGGCATTTGTGTGCCCGCGCGCACCGCCGCCCTCGTTGGATTTCTCAGTGCGGCGTCCATTGGACATTTCGGTTGCTCCCATCTTCCCGTGAATGAATAGTGGCCGAGTTGGCGAAATATTCGGACGGAGCCGCGCGTCGAGGCCCCTCGACGCGTACACCGATATATTGCCGGCATAAAACGATGACTACTGGCCGCGCCGATGATTGCCACGTTTATTGTCGACTGCCAGCGTTCGCTTTACAATCCGTCCATTCTCGCCCGAGCGCGGGGCTGCTCTTTCTGCGATATACGAGTGGCGATGTTGTATTCTTCGCCGATCGAGGAATAACGAACGGAATTTTTGCGCGGGGTCGCTCGCTCCAGCCGCGGATGGAGTTGTTAAATCGTCGCTGACAGTCGCCGGGGAGATTGAGGGGCTGAAATTGGAATGTAGTGCTTCGCTTTTTGCGCACTCCGCCGCGGCTGAAAGCGCTCGATTGTGGGAGCTTCTGCGAGAGTTTCAATGGAGAGGGAACGGTACCAAATCTGAATATAGGTACATGGCCCTGAGAAGCGCAGAATCTGTTTATAATTTCTTAGTACTAGCGGCTAATATAAATTCTTTGGGATTTTCACGTGGAGATATTTTTTGGGTAAAAGAGAAGCAAATGCGGTTGCGATGGACTACTCCTCCAGTTTTCCAGGGCAGTGTTCTGCAATGGGTTTCTCAGAATTCTCAATAATATTTTAACCCCTCCCCGGGTTAGATCACCTTGGGCCTGGTAAAACAATATCGCATCTTTGGGAATTTATTTCTAAGTGACAAAAACACTTCCACCGATAAAAATCTTTCAAGATTGTTTTTCGATTGCTTGAAGAATAACAAAATAGCTACACTTTGAAGCGAAAAGCTCATTTTCTAGTATGTAAGAAAATGGACTTTATTTACGTATAAGTCAGGTAAAAATTAAAATATCGAAATACTGCCCGTCGAACGATAGAGAATACATTTAAGAACATCTGTGCAAAATTGTATAAAAATCCATAGAGTTTTACTCAAATTACAGCATACACCGTTTCGGAAAACGTGGTTTTGAGAACAACGCATTTAAAGTTTTCGGAATATTTTGATATTTGAAAAAAATTGTATATATTATTCAAAAGTGTCTCTGTCTACATTAAAAAAATTTTATCGATAAAAGTGCTTTTGTCACTCAGAAATAAATTCCCAAAGATGTGATATTTCTTGACCTGGCCAAGATGATCTAACCCCTTAACCACACACTAAATTGTAATAAATTTTTTCAAAATTACATTTTTTATGTTTCTATTTTACTATATAGAGAATTTTATAAACTGAGATGAAACAGTTATTCGAAAAGAGCCTTCATTTGTTATTCCATCGAACTTTGTAATATTGCAGGGTGGAATTTTGGTAGAAAAAATATAAAATAATAAAACTTAATATTGAAGCAAGGTCAGAGATGGCCCGCGATATTAATAATTCCTCAAAGTTGTCCCAGGAATCACAAATCCCACTTCAACTAGAAACTTCAGAGTCCTCCAGACTCTGCCACGAATCCAAATTAACCCCCAAAAGAAAATCTAGAAAACCCACTCTTTCCGGTCTCGTGACGTAATTTTTGTCGGCCCCGCTGGCTTCAAGGAAGGAAACGTTTCGTTAACAAAGGCATTAGAAAGTCCAGGTCCGCAGTTTTCGGGCACGCGGCGAGATGTGGATACCGTTAGGAGATCAGCCAATGATTTCGACCTCTAAGACACTTCGCGACGGGGGCCTCTGCTTAATTGTTTGCCTCTCTCCAGTATCCGTGGACACGCTTGGGCGTTGCGCGCTGCGCTGGGCCAGGTGACAAAAGCTTTTACGCTCGAGCCGTGAGTCGTAATAAATGCCGACGGGGAGGGGGGGGGGGGGGGAAAAAAAAGGTGAGAGGTAGCGCGGTCTGGTGTTTACTGTCGGTAACCTTTGGACTACGGGGCCCCCGGCCCGGGCCCATCCGCAATTTTCTGCGCCGTAAATCTCGTTTCGGGCCGGGGATCCTTTCCTCGGGATCTACCTGCGCGCTTCTATTAGCGGATTTCAGTCTCGAGGTCTCGGGGCCAACGTCTTCTGGCCATTGTTCCTAGACCCCGTATTTTCATCCCTATTCTTCTACTTCTCTCTCTCTCTCTCTCTCTCTCTCTTCTTCTTCTATTTAATATCGCATCACCTCCACTGCTCTGGCTATTCGCGACGCTTGGACTCTATACCAGTTCATCGAATGCGATGCCTCGATGGTGCAGCGCTGCCGTGCCCGGTAGGAGAGCAGTAGAGCTTTCCTTCGGAAGCAGCTGAACTTTGCTTGAAAAGCAGCGGGGGCCTTGCTTCACTCCAGCGCTCTTTCGTTGGGCATCGATGCTCTGTGTACTAATACAGCGACGAATTTCTGTTTGCAGAGTACAAATTCTCGATGTACACGCCGAGCATGATCGCGGCGGCGAGCGTCGCGGCGGCCCTCCACGGTCTCGATTGGACTGGGAAAAGCGGTTACGGGCTTGCTGGACTCCTCGACGAGCTTACCCGCATCACGGCTATCGAACAGGTTTGTCCCCTGGTTGATATTATTACGCGGCACACCGAGAAAAGCCACGGCCCCCCCCCCCCCCCAGCCACGTCGACGAATAGAGATGCAGTTCCGCGCTATACGCCTAACCTCTCGCGAACGAGACGAAGGAATTAAGCGGGAATATTTGATACGCTGGCGAACGCCAGAGTCAGTCCTCGCTTTTTAATCGACATTCCACGGTGGAGCTCCGTCTATCTCTAGTTCCAGCGGTCCGAGAGGAACTGGATGGCCCTACACCGCGGCAGCGATCATTGATTTCAAGCTCAGGGAGCCTTAGAAAAAAAAAATGGGAACTTAGATTTACTGGGTGTAACGAAGTTGCCTTATGGGGATGAATATTATTCCATTCTCTTGGAATAATATTCACTACTACCAAATCTCTTTCTTTCTTTCTTTTGTATTTCCCTGCCGATTGGTAGCTAGTGCTGAAAGTGACGAAGCCCTGTTCTCTCGCTGGTCGCCTCGACTATCAATGGCTGGAGATCATGAATGAGAAGGCAGGTGGCCGGATAGTTCCTTGGTTGGTCTTCCTGCTCCTAAACACATGACGGGCAACGAAAATATTGCGCTCGCAGGCCGTGGACCCCATGCCGAGCCATTCACGCCGTCCACTTTATTTGCACTGGGTGCATCATGAATGTGTAGCCTGCGCGTGTTCAGACTCCCCCTCCCGTTATGCGCGCGGGGCCTTTTTTCGCGTAAACATGTGCCCGACACCTGCTGCCGCCCCTCATCCGAGCCTTTTTGCGCGACGCCTTGGCTGGATTCGCGGGCGATCTCTCGGAATCTTTCTTGAAAACTCGTTTCCGACGAATAGTCACGTCGGTCGCTGGCATCCAGCGTTTGTCCCATTTCGATGTAATCACGTGGATATCATCCATCTTCTGTCCTTATCAATTGATAACTTTTTGCACTTCTTTTTCTTTCATTATATGTTCATTGCCTACATTTCTCCCGACACAGCTCAATGTCTCTTATGTATTGATACTAATAATTTGTAATTATAATGTAGTTATATTAATAATAATACTTTCTTCCTTTTAATAACAATAATAATAATTTGACAGTTTTCCGAAGAGACGGTTCTTCGGAAATCAAAGAACCAAAAAGTTTTAGAAACTATATGCGTGTGGCTATGGCCTGGCGGGTTCGATTTTGAAAATTTTAAATAACGACAAAATTGGCGAACCTCTGAAAAAGATTGTGAAATTTGGTTCTAGTAAATTGTTCTCTTTTGTTGAAAAAGAAATAAAAGGAAACGACCAATCAAAAAAATCTCCCGTCTCTAGTCGTCCTGTACAGCTTGTAAATCTGTTTTAAATAAATTGAAAAAAAAAGATATTCTTATAACTTGAATATCTATTAAACAGTCCTGCAAGTTTAAAAAAGATTCATCACATAATTTGCTTTTAACAAATTTCCAAAGATACCTTTACTTTTCGAGCCAGTACAGTGCTGTCCCTCTTAATAATAATAATTTCTTTCTATTAGTAATAACAACTTCTTTGCAATTCTTAATTCTACGTAAACCACTGTCCGCGTTAAACCAACATCCCGTCTCCCATGAATACACCCAGATACCCGAGATGCTAGAAGCGTCTCCAAACACCCCTAACGCGAACAAAATCCCCCGCTGACGACGAAAATCCTTGTTGCAGGACTATCTGCAGGGCTGCCTGGAGCAGATAGAGGAGATGGTCTCGCAGGCGCACATGAATGCGGACGGTGCCGGCGGGAACGGGCGCCAAGTGACCGGTGGAGTCGTGACGACCGCGTCCCAGAGGCCTTTGGGGGACGAGATCACCAGCCAGGAGAAGATCCTGGAGCACGAGAAGGCGGGCACGCCGACCGACGTGAGGGACGTCCATTTTTGAGAGACGCCGCTGAGGGAAACTCTGGCCAGGGTGACTCTCTGCTGAGCCTGGAGGCCGAGGGGGAGACGATAGCCAACAGCGACGACGACGCTGAGGAACCCACGGCGGGATCATCGAATAGGAGCGAAGAGACGCTGCATCCGGACAGGGCAAGCGAGGATGCCCAATGAAGAGATGAGCAAGCCGCTCAGCTCGATCCTTGATCCTCGACCGATTGGGTTCCCATCGTTTCTGCGAGCAATCGTCTTTGAGGAAGCGTCCTCGAGAACGGGGAGCCATCAGGGAAGATATTCTTGAGACGGTGGCAGCCTCGAGAAGAAGACACCTGGAAGTGGCAGTCCCAGGAGAATGGTGGCTTCCAGAAGAGGAGATCCTCAAGGAAGACCCACCTCAGTCCCACAAGCGCAATGGCGTCCCAAGGATTCGTCGCGAAGGGAGTCGTGGGCCTAGAACAGTTCCCCTGAACCACATCCCGGCGGTGTTACGTTTGTTTCTTCTTTCGTTCGCGGGATCAGGGGTTCGGCTGCCGTCGTCAGGCGCGCACCTCTCGCGGGAGGAACGATGTCAGTGCTCGAGACACCGCGAGTGGTGGTTTCTTTTAGTCGAACGATAGGTTAGTCTCGCACGAGCGTCCGGATGGTCCTGGATGGGTCATGAATCGTCTTTATATGCGCGACGTAGATACATGTATATTTGCGAGCCGGGCGTGAGCGTCGAAGAGAGATCCGCTGGATCTGTTGTTATTTAGTTATACGCGTTTCTTCTTTTCTTTTCTCTTCCCTCTCCTTTTTTAACGCGGGAAATCGTGTCCCCGATACTTCCTTTCTCTTCAAAGCCCGCGCCCGTCTCGAAACATGATCCGCAGCGTCCAGAGACCATCTTCCGTTCCGAGTTTTTACGCCTCTGACCTCGACGGGGTTACACACTCACCCCTCGGAGACGCGTAGCCTCGAATGGACTCGGTTTCTTCTTCGGTGGACCGACGATTGTTAACCCTTTGTCACCTGAACTCTTCCGCGCTCGGAGGAAGATGGGAAGGACCGCGCGAGAGCGTAAGGAACGAATAAATAACGCGCAAATGTTGGATATAGCGCGTGGGAACGCGGCACTCGAGAAGCTCGAATTTCCCAAGCGGCTCGATTTTGCGGTCCTCCCCAAAAACGCCGATTACGACGTGTTGCAGCGTTGCAATATACGATTATTAAGTGCTCCGCAACTTTCACGTTAATATCGGCCCTCGATCAGCTCGCTTTCGAACGATCTCGCGTCGCAGAACGAGCGTTGATCTCCGCAGAGGGTTAATAAATCGATCGGTCGGAGATCAAAGAAGAGAAATCACGAGGGGAAGTCTCGCTTCCGAAGGCTCGACAACGCTAGCCCCGGTGTTAAAGCGTCAAGCTTTTTACAATTTGTTTCTCATAAAAGAAAACGGTGTCGTTGAAAAAGCCTGCCATGGCCGGACAACGCCAGAGTCCCCGAGGTTGAACGCGTCTCCGGAACGGTGGCCCGATGTCGCGGAAGACACTAACGTTCCCGACGGAAAGAAGAAGAAGAAAAGTGAAACAGGAGGAATCGAGAGTGGCGTGCTGTTGGGGGAAGGCAATGCAATACGCTTTACGCATCTATTTCGTAATAGAATTATACACTTAATTTTTAGCCGGACGATGAAACTGCCACGCCAATCGTATCGAGGTTTTCTAGGTACGATGACGACGAACGCGATCTATTAATCCTCCTTCGTGAGACTAAAAAAAAGAAGAGAGAGATTGACGACGAGGAAGAAGGAGAAAAGGAAGAGTAAAAGGAAAATGAGAAAAAATGCACATAGTCATGTCGAGTCACTTAGTGTTCTGTACATACATATACATATGAGGAAAATGAATATATATATATCTATATATATATATATATTATTATGTATGTACGTGTGCATATGCATATAATGCACGGAGGACAGAGGGTTGTGCTTTGGGGGGCGGAGCGACGGAGAAGCTCGCGCGAGAGATTGTGCAAAGAATGAGAGGTAGCGTGACAGAGAGAAGCGAAATGATAGCAGGTAGTTCCCCCATGTTGTATTTACGCTACACGATAATCGTTTAATCCAAATGAGTTTCCCCCGGGCTGGGCCGCGACCCTTCGCTTATTCCAGTCGGTTCCTAAGATCGGTAGCGCCCAGTACCCGCGACGTATGTGTGTGTGCACGTGTGCATGAGTGTAAAAAGTTGTGTGAGAAACGGGGAAGACGATGTTTCGCCGTAGAGCGTCGATTTCGAGATTCGAAGTCAGTTGATTGTCACCTGTGGCGCCACTATCGACATCCATTTTAGTTCTCAAGCTGCCAGACTCGAGCGCATTAAGCCGCGATCCCACGTGAGCTATGCTTCAAGCGAGGTGTGCTTGAATTCCTTCAGGAATGATCGCATTTTTAAATAACAGCGTTAACCTGCCAGCTGCTCACAAATAGACTTCAGTCACTTCGAGTGGCACAGTTAAGTAGTTGAAGCCGCACCGCCACGTGGCAAAACATGAGGGATAATGGAATACAGACACTCTTCGATGACATTGCAAGAGTTTCGAGTGCCTTCTGCCTCGTGTTTTGCGCACGTGGGGAAGGTGAAAGTGGAGAGCGTGCAGGATATGTAGCGGACTGCTATGAATATTCTGTTATTGTTTTGACTAATTGTTTCTGGATAGCGAAGTGACGAATCACGTTTTAATTGTTTTATGTTGCGAAAGCGACGCTCTACGCGGCTCTGCTTCCCCACGAACCGCGGCTGTACATATGTAGGTAAGCTATACGAGGCGTACGAATAAGAGTTAACGCGTAGTCTGTGTAAGATAGAGCAAGAGGAACGTGGCGGAGCGAAAGAATCGCGAGACAAGCAAAGAGGAGCGTGACGAAGAGGTGAGTCGCGGATGGAACGAGCACGTTCCTTGGCGACTCGATGATCTACCCCTTTCGGTGCTGCGACCGCCGACAAGCATAGACGTATTTGGAACATTTGCCACCGAAGCATCGAGATCCGCGAGGTCTCTGAAGGTCTGATCCCATAGAACCCACTTCCTCTCCATTGAATTTGTAATAAGTGCAAGGGAAGATCTCATTTCAGTTCCTAACCTCATCAAAGTGCAAGGTGTCAGGTTTCTATATCTTAGTTGTACGATTTCAAACGCAATTCAGACACCAAAAGCCTCAGTAGTTCGGCGACTATCGTACCAAGCAACTCTACTATGTTGCGTTAGAATAAGTTACGGTAAGATGCAAGCCCATGGGAGAAAAGTACCCGAGTTCAAAGCCCCAGAGGAATTGATCCCGCGGAGTCCTCCTAGTGGTCAGTTCAAATACGAGGAACTTAAATAGCGTTCCTCGTCGCCATCGGTTCCTTATGGTCACCCAAAATCGCAAAGGGACTGATATTAAACAGCGCTCCTTCTTAGAGCCTCGTTTATAGTCAATCATTATTCCATGGTTACTTGAAACCCCAAAGGGATTGATGCTAAGCAGCCCTCCCTTTTAGAGTGCTCCTCGTAGTCATACTTCGTAGAGGCCTATAGAAACACTTCAACACCCCGACCAACGGAATTTGCATACAAATTTCGACACAGCCCCAGCGCATCAGATCTTCAGACTAAGCGCCGCAGTGCAAAGCTTCGGAATGCTATTCCCTAGGAGCCCTTTCATTCCAAAAGACCAAGAGAAAGCTGCGCCAAGTTGCACAGCATTGGTCCGCAGCACCGACAGAGTCAGGCCTCAACTACTATCATCTAACCAACCCGCAACAACCAGTTGCGGAGTTCAAGCTTGAGACTCCCCTAATGGATCTCACTATTTACACTGTTTGTAATCGTTCTGTTGCACCGTAGGTTTGTAGTCAGACTATTAAATATAGCCGTAGGTACACTAATGCGACCGAGAAGATGTGAAACGACTTGAGTCGCCGCCGACGTCGGAAGCTTGAATGATAGTAGTTGAAGGTGCAGTGGCGGACCAACGTCCGGAGGGAGGATCGAGGATCATCCAAAAAAAAAAGAGAAAAAAAAAATGGAATTATTAACATTGTTAGTACTTAAAGAGCGTGTCGAGATAGAATAAAGGGAAAGAAGGGGGACGGAGTTCGGGGGACGCGCGCTGCTCTTCGATGCTTCCAGAGCTCGACCGGAAGGATGGGGAGCGCGCGTTCCGTCCGCGCTCGTATCCGCATTCCGACTAACAAATGGGAGTTAGCCCAGTGCCACAAAGCGAAACTAGTTAGTAACATACTCTTCAGTAACCAAATCTTAGTACAACGTAGAGATCGAGTAATATAAAAACGAGAACGGTAATCAATCATCCCGGCTGCTGGTACGCATGGCCGACCATTTTCTTACTTGTACTACTAGTGCATGCGTACTGTACACGCGTTCTGTGCACGCACCAATTTTACATGTGTATTGTGTACCTTGGAGAAATGGGAGAGTCGTAGGGAGAAGAGGTGGAGGGGTGGAGCGCGTCCAGCGAAACGGTTTGGGCAGCGAGTGGAGACGGTAAGGGGCCTCCAAATTTTGTTCGAGTTTAAGGGTGCGGAAGTTTCATAGAGTTTCCATTGGAAGTCTGCTTCCTGCGTTTGCAAGGAACATTCCCCGGTTGGGGCTGTAGGAAGAGGCTTAAATCGCGTTCCCACTCGCGCAAAGTGTGTCACAAGAGTACGTGTGAAACGTTTTTTTTATCCATTTGATGTGTGGCAGTTTCGCGTGTGGGGAACTGTGGCTTGAGGGCGTCTTAAAATCTAGGTTAACGATTTAAATAGGAGGCCTTTCGATTTTATACCGATTTATGATTCGTTTACGTTGATCTTTATAATTTTTAAGCCTGTATTTATTTATATTAATTACTCTTAGAATCCTGTGTTCGTTTGCGTTAGTTCTTCGCTGATTTGTAGAAACGTCGGGAGGTTACATTAGTTTATATCGGTCGCAAATTTATTTATATTAATTTATCTGGGGGCCCTACTTTTGCCCGAACAAGTTGCCTGGATTATTTATGTTGATTCTTCGGGGCCCGTATTCATTCGCATTGAATTGAGTTTATTATTATTTTTGTCGATTCCCAAGTCGTTTATGTTATTTTTCCAAGGCCCTCTATTTATTTATATCATTCCGAAACTTATTTAGATTATTTTACCAAGCTTCTGTAGTCGTACAATTTTCGATTTATTTATGCGAACTTTTTCGGATCTCGTGTCCGTTTACTTTGCCTTGATTTAGTGGCATGGACATTGCATTTACGTGGATTTTTTTGACCCCTCGTTTTCTTGTTTCCAATCTCTTTTCTCGATTACTGAAATGTCGATTGCTGATGATAATTATTTATTGCACC
Organism: Andrena dorsata; assembly: GCA_929108735.1. Lineage (NCBI taxonomy): Eukaryota > Metazoa > Arthropoda > Insecta > Hymenoptera > Andrenidae > Andrena > Andrena dorsata. The sequence goes on along the minus strand of OV815488.1, from coordinate 73,155,390 downwards.
TGGTGCCGTTGCGATTATTATACGCCACGTAGACTCGTTACACGGAAGCAGACAATCAAGGACGAAAGAGCATTTTTCGAAAAATTTAATTTATCACGCCCCTAACGAGAGCAAGAAAAATCTGTTTGGAGGCCCATGTCGTGAAACCACGACCACGCGCTTCCGCCCCTGCGTTAGCCTAGTAAGAACACGAAACGAGCTTGCGTCACCCTTTTCCTCCTTTCGCCATTGAGGAAACACCCGTAATCACCGTTACAGCGATATTCTCAGTCGTCGGGAAATCACGCGGACTCGTCACTTCGATTGAGTTTCCCCCCATTCGATGCGAGTGCAGGGCACTCGAACCCTTTTGGCGTCGTGCAACCCTCGCCGCGATACGCGTGCCCCGTGCGTGTCATCCCCTTTCCATATACGCCAGCGTGGCGCCCGGACGCCTCGCGGGCGTTGCCCGCACGCGCCGAAGGGGATCGATTCTTGCCCGCCCGGCGCCGATTCACTGCCAGATTAGACGAGCGATGGACGCACTCGCATCGATCTGTATGTGTTTACACACTGTATATTTGTCGTATCAGTTGTTATCCCGATTATTCGAAGCGAAGCAACGCAACGCAATAGAAATACCACTGATATACCTCAGGCACCGCATACACCGCTCGGAACAAGCATGTATAGCTTTTAATCACTCGTGTTGAACGGAGAGAACAGAACGTAAAAAGTTCCTGTAAAAGGGGATGGAAAAGAAGCGGACAAAAAAATGCGAAAGAAAAGCAACACAACACTTATGCGTTACTTTTTAAACATAGCACGTAAAAATAATTTTTAATCGGTAGGTGCGCGAGTTGTACCGGAGGGGAAAGGGGGGAGGGGGGGGGTGGGTGTAGAGAAACGGTACGACGATCTTGTACATATCCCGTGCGTGGTGCGACGCACAGTCGATTGAAAAATAAAGTATTGGTATTTTATACAGTCACTAGATGTGTTTCACTCGTTCACCCTGCTTTTTCATTGTCCATATTTCATTATGAGTTATAACCATAGTCTATAATAAGTTATATATGTAAAATATTTCAGAATCCTTTGTACATTGTCAGAAAATATAAAGCTATCTCTTTTTACACAAAATATGCAAGAAAGTGAAATATTAATTATTAATCGGTTATTGCTACACCAATCTATATATCGCTGTTAAAAAAAATAATACTTATATATCTAAATAGAGTACTTTTAGAAAATTTCGGTCGAGAATACGTACGCTAGCATTAAAAATCTATCAACATTCTTCCTTTCATTAATCATAAACATCGATTCATTCAACCATTAGTTCGTACTGATCTATCTCCTCGGAAATTGAAAATTTGAAAAACGTCTTACGACTAAAGTTCTTAAACCAAGACTTGTTACTAGAACTATACCTAGTGAAAACCAGAGACTAGAAATAACAGTTAATTTTTAAATTTTTTTAAGGTAAATCATTGAATAAAGTTAATTTTTATTTAAATGGAAGTCAGTCTTCATTGAATACTGCATAAATTTTCCGAATAATCAAGTGAACCAAGCTAACCATTATTGTCGACGGAAATATTTTTTGGTCACTAATAACCATTATTGTCGACGGAAATATTTTTTGGTCACTAATAACCATTATTGACAACGGAAATTGTTTTCGGTTACAAATAACCATTATCTTTGACCAGAATTTTATTTGTTAAGAATATCCATTATTGATGACCAGAATTTTTTTGGTTACGAATAACAATTATCATGGATGAGAATATTTTGGGTTCCTGGTTAAAAGTAAGCACTCGTGCAAGTTCTTCCGCGATGTATAAAATTTTAGGTTTAGTAGGTTAAAATCATTTTAGAGCGGTATTCATAAACGTGTCTTAAGATTAAGCAAATGCTTAAGCATGCGGCATCCTCTACTAACCTAGTAGCATAGTGAAGGATGCCGAATGCTTAAGCATTTGCTTAATCTTAAGACACGTCTATGAATACCGCCCTTAATCGAAGGGAGAAAGAAATTTACGTTTATATAACAGCCACTTTGGCAGCTGTCATTTATTATTATATAGTAAATGTGGCATTTTTTATTTCTCGTAATATTGACACTAGTGTCTCTTTATATTTAGCAGATGCAACGGTCAAGCAAAAGTAGCGAGCATAGTTAGCAGGTAGAACCAACAATGATTGTCATTGTTAGTTAATATACCAAATTAATGCTTTCTATACGCGCCTTATTAAAAGAATCTAATGACTCGAATGTAATTACTGTTGAGAGAGAAGATTTGAAAAATCTCACACGTACGAGTTCAACTTCAGAAATATAACCCGTATTCGATACATTAAGCATCCCGAATGATTGTGAAATTAAAGAACGCTCGGTTTGCAGTTGCATCCATGCATGCCACGCCGCTCATGCATTATGCAACATTCTACGAGGCTTATAAGAATTCGATTTTACTGTAAATTGACTCGGTTTGTAAACGACTCATGCGGATTTCTCTCCGAAAATCCATTTCGGCGATCAAGACACTATGGCGCTAAAAATGATATTTCTCCAAAGCTCGTGCAAACTATAAATTGCAAGATGACAAATTGTTTTGTTAGTACTTTTCGTGTAGTAGAACCTTTTCACGTATCGTACGCCGAAAAGTATTATAAATTCACGCTGTTACTGACATTCCCGCAAGTTTCTAATGCACTGTTTGAACATTCTAGCGAAGTAATAGTAATTGGATTCTATTTGCCCCGAGTATTAGTTCACTGCCGACATTGAAATTTACAGTAAAATCTAATTCTTATAAGCCTCGCAGAAAGTTGCATGATGCATGAGTGTCGTGGGGTGCATGGATGCAACTGCAAATCGAGCATTCTTTAATTTCACAATCATACGGGATGCTTAATGTGTCGAATACGAGTTACATTTCTGAAGTTGAACTCTTTCGTGTAAGATTTTTCAAATCTTCTCTCTTAACAGTAATTACATTCGAGTCATTAGATTCTCTTAATAAGGCGCGTATAGAAGGCATTGATATGGTATAATACCTAACAATGACAATCATTGTTGGTACTACCTGCTCACAATAATATCGCAGAAATGTTCCTAAAACGAATGCCAATTATATGAAACGGGCCACTAACCGCCTCGCATATGTGTTGGAAAGAGCAGAATCCAATGAGCTGACCATACAAGGTACTCGAAGATAGAGTGACATACATGTGTCTGTCTTAAAATCAGAAAATTAAATCGATACAACATTTGCTCGCGATGTTTACAATTCCGATTAATAATTCGAATCGAGCAGAGTCACCGCGAAAAATTTGAAAAGGTTCCAAGTGCAAACAGTCTTCGTAGCAATCTTGCAATCTAGCATGATCCTTTTTGATCGCGCGTAACGCGATCGTAGAGCCCCCGCTTTTTTCGCGTCTATCTACATATTTTGCAGAGCACCGCGGCTCTTACTTAGAGTAATTTTACCGCAAAATAATTAACGCGTCTGGAAACTGGTTGGCGCAAACGAAAACGCGGATCATGCGGGTACAAGTTAAAAGTAGGAAGGACCACGACCAAACCGCTGTGGACCAGGCGGTTTAAGAGTCCCTGAAGTACGGAGGTGTGGGGAGAGTGAGGCCCGAACTGACAACGAAAAGCAGCGATATTTGTGCTACGGACTTTCCACTATCGCTTCGGTTGTTCAATGCCAAAATATCTTTTTTTATTAATATTTCGGAAACTGTTGAATGTTGAATATATATATGAGATTCATCAAAATCTGTAGCACATTGTATACCTATCGCAGCTTTCCCTTATGATGGGACACGTGTATCGAAATTATATATTATAATACCAAATTTGAAATGAATCGGATAATATTTGTAGAAGTTATGAAACATTTATTGCAAAGATGTACTGAAACAGAGTCACAAAAGTATTCGAACGGCATTCTAAAATAATTGAAAAACTAGTGCACAGCATGCGACAACGTCTGAAAAGCGTAATTGGAGCCAAAGGTAACCTAAATGAATATTAATCTAAAATATGGTGCATATAATTAATGCGGTTCGAATATTTTTGTTACTCTGTTGCAGTACATCTTTGCAATAAATGTTTCATAACTTCTACAAATATTATCCGATTCATTTCAAATTCGGTATATACAATCTGCGATACTAACGTCTTAAAGTAGTTACAACATTACTTTTAGAACTTTAGTCTAACATGTATATTTTTATTGTTTACAGTTTTAATAGCGAGCATTCGAATACTCTCGTGGCTCACTGTATACAGAATAAATATTCATTTTATGTACCAATGCTAACACAGTATTGGTATCGCGACATTCTCGAATGTATCGCGAAACTTGTAAAAAGTTTTGCAATAAGAAAGTGTATATCACGCATGTAATTTTCGAATATATACTTTCTAAGCCATCTGTGTTAAGTTTCACAAGCTTAATTAAAGTACACTCCTGTATGTAGATGCTAGATATTTTATGAACGAAGGAAATATATCACGCGTAATATTTCTATTTTACTGTTAGCAGAACGTGTGTGTAGAAACAACTTTTGTTATGACTGAACGATGCTCTTTGGAAGTCACCTCTGTTTACATGGCTCGATGACGATATCCCAACACTTCGTAAATACGTACGCGTGTATTGCCTCGCGAGTCCTGCCGCCTGCCTGCTCTCCCCCCACCGAAGCTAACATTCGCGAGGTACAGCGACGCGGCGCGTGCGTCATTCGTTCCGTGGACGTCGTTGAGTCAAGACGCTTCGATAGCTAGCTGCGTATTTAAATGGTACGCGTACATTATCTATTACTTCTAATCATTATTCGTCTTCTTCTTTACTCTCTATCGTTACTTGCTGCTACTATCAATACAGTTTCGTTTTGTGAGGGTGATGGGTAACTTTGTAGTCGCTTAATATCGGGATGAAATGAGAAAAGATTGAATTATGATAAATTGAATAATTTTAATCAGATTTGTTTAAAAATTTTAAAATGGCGTCGGTAGATGTTTACGAAATATTGGAATGATCGAATTCTATTGCATTTCGGTCGCGTTTACGTAAAATTCAACGATATTTCAATGATTTTTAAGAATCTAGCTCTATGAAGCTGTTATAATTGCATTTACCTTCGGTTTTGGATGCAAGTTTTGTTCTTTATGTACAGAAACTGCGTAGTTGATCAATGACATGCTATTGAAGACATGAATAATTAACGAATTTTTATTTATTTATTTTTCAGAGATTGTGACCGCGTGCAATGCGGCCAAATAGAGTCAGTGTTTACGACGTACGAAGTTTTTCGTTTTGAAGAGCACCGTTGCTCATAGTAGAGCGTCGTTAACAATTTCGGGATACGCGAGGGTAGAGTCAGTGTTTTTTACGCAATTTGTATTCTATCACGAGCGTCGAGGCTCTCATCTTCGAATCGCGAGACCAGAATCTTTCGGGCGCGTTGGTGGTCTACTATTTCTTTTTTTTTTACTTTTGAAAGCGAAACTCGTTAGCGGAAATTAGAGTCAGTCCGTCAGCTGAAGAGGAGATTTGTGCGCTGAATTTTACTGGAAAGATGTAAGTATGCATTTTATTAAATTGCTTTTAAGTAGAGTTCATTCTTCAATATTTTAGAAAGAAAAAAGTTAAAAAAATTTAGAAAAATTAATTTTTAGAATAGACTCACCAAGCAATTCAAAACTAACGAAACATCTTATCATTTAGACATTTTATGAAAAAAATTTTGTTAATTTTTTCTTAAAATGTCTAAATTATAAAAAAATTTCGTTAGTTTTGAATTGCTTCGCGATTCTTCATTAAAGTTATTCAAACAATCGTAACTTTGGAAACAAATTGTAATCGTGTTCTGTTCCTTCGTTCCAGTCTGGGCGCAGCTGAGCAGCCTGACGACTTCTTCTGAGCAGCTTGATGACTTCTGAGGAGCTCGATGACTTCCCCTGATCACTAGCAGGGGTGTTGGCGTCTCCGTCACCGGGGCTCAGCGAAATGTGAGTGCGCATGCATTATGGTTCCTCTGGTCACTCAATCATGTCGTAGGACGTTTGGTCCGAATCGACACGAGTGACCGGTTGTATACGTGCTTTGGCGAGCATAATGACCGCGGGTATGGTAACCATGCCCGTGAATTGTAACATTTTGGCTGTGTATGTATTTATTAGACGAGGGCTAGGGTCTTCTTGCACACCGCGTTATTTCAATAGAATCAAATTATAATCATAATTTCCAAGATAAACAGTTCCTAACTCGAATGTTTAGCATTGATCATACATTGATGTAGATATTTATTAAATAATGCACATAAAGGTGCATAGCAGCTCAGAAGGTATTGGTATGAATATCAATACGGCTGAATGCTAATTTTTATGTAGCGAAGAAGTTTGATACTCTCAGACTCTACAGCTACGATCATTTTTATTTAATATGTAGAGGAAAAATCGGATGCCCTCCGATTTCGTCATTGCGACGATTATAATGACTTGAATTTCTTTTATTTTTCTGATACTACGTGTTCAAAAGTAACTTGATTTCTAAATGATGATAATACACATAAAAGTGTAATTCCTTTCTTATAAAGGTCACTCGTTTGCATACACAATAGAATAATTAATTTCCATGTGCAAGAAGACAATTGAGGGTGGGCAAATTTCAGATTCAAAGTAATTAGCATGAGAACATACTTTCTTGATTTATGAAATTTACTTTGAAGATGGAATCGCTTGTTTTAAATTCTTAAAGTAAATTCTTGATGATTTAGAATAATTTTCTTAAATAATTCTATTTTAGAGTTTTTTCTTGCTAATTAAATGTCGAGTAGAGTGATTTTTCTTAATGATGCAATCTAAAGTAGAGTCCTTTTTTATTTATCAAACTTTAAACTATTCACAAGTTGAAAGTCGAGTCACTTTCGGTAATACTATAAAATGAAAGAATACTAGCTAGACATTATACAGACTAATCATATATTCTAGTTGAGGATTTTCAGGATATCTTTCCGTACCTATTGCCTTTTAACTCATCCACGTGCCCAGGCGCTACTTGGGTGGGTGAAAGCAATAGGGCACGATGACTTTCTTTATTAAATAATTACATTTTGGCGGCTGGCATTGCGTTAGTGTATCGTGCACGTCGCATTTTCCACCTGTGTGTGTTTGTGTGGTTAGGCGGTGGAATTTGCGTCGGTGAAAAATTTTCATCAAAGGCTATGTTAACGAAACTATAACATTATATTATTATTCGTGGTAATAAGGATACCATTGTATCATAATCCTTGTTGCACACGATGATCATTCTAGTAAATAATCTTGGAATATGAAACTTAATCAATCTCGTACAATCAAACGGGAAAGTAATAACGATTGATGTATGTACCTAATACGTACAATGCGCATCATCAAGTAATCCATTGTTTAAAATTGAAAATAATTAATTGCTATGTAAATCATACATACACGCAATGGTCACGGCCTTTGCCAGCCGATTTCAGTGAAAACTGGTACATACTTATTAGAGTGTGAATGTGGTCAAGCTCGGGTGACGGAGTCGTCCCGGGACGGTCTCTCTAGTGTAGGCTTTTGCACCCGGGCGGAAATGCTTGAGTATCGTGGAGTGGGTTGACTGATGATTGTGTTTGAGAGACTGTTTTGCCATTTTTTAAATATAGGTGTTGTGTAGGATAGGTAACTTACCTTCTGGTACGAATGTGTGACTTAAATATAAGTAGGTAGGGCCGGGGCAGGTCGTCGTATTCTCTGATGTTCCCCCGCGCAATATTCCCCCGCGCGATGACCTGCTTTCAGGAAATTTGTGAGAAAAGTCGACGGCCTGACTAGCGCGAGTGGGGTATGCCCTCGGTTCTAGCCTCGCTATGTCGACTTTTTGACGCCAGTGAGACATTGCACATTGTCGCTGGTCGCGGTCGGCAGGACGGGCCTGGGCACGCTGTTAACTTTCAGAAGGGCTGATCGCCTGAAGCAAGAAGTGGCCAAAGAGACGCAGATAGCCCGGCCAGAAAAAGGCCACATCATGTGGGCTAGGCCAAGAATGGCCTTGTATTCTCGGATGCAGGGTCATTCTTCGTAGGTATTACTTTGCCATTATGCTCGCCGGTAGTTGTAGTAGTAGTAGTTTGGTTGGCTATAGGCTGACCCATCGACACCCCCCCCCCCCCTGAAATTTAGCACACCGCGTTTTCAATTAGGGTTGCGAAGAAGATTACGGGGTCAGTTAGTGTTCCGACTAAATTGTGATTACAGTTTGAATTAGCGTTGCGAATCAAATATTCCCCGCGTTTGGTTCCAGCATAGCGTTGCGAATGAATGTCGAGCGTGGTTGCTTATAGTGTTCCGAAAAAGAGTCGCGATTGTTTTTGAGATTGTTCTTGTATTTTGAATTGGAGTTACTAGAGTTTGATTCATTGCATTACTTTTGATTCGTGGTATTCTTTTTACTAGAGTTGCGATACGACTGATCGCGTTTTTTTAATTACTCGTCCTAGTTTGATACTTAATACTTTTTTGAGTTAGTGTTGCGATGATGACTGATCGCGTTTGTAATTAGAGTTGCGACCCCAATGCCCCGAAACTGTCCTGGGACATGTCCGAAAACATGTTCCTGGGAAAAAGGAGTCCCGAGCAGCTGGCTTTGCTGCACATGGGACCCCACACAGCCTTCAGGAAGGCTGCAGCGAATTAAAGTTAGAGTTGTGTATTGCGAGACACAGGTGCACTGAATTTTTATTAGTGTTGCGAAAAATGAAACCACCCACGTGGTGGTTCTCGGTAGCTTTTTATATTTGTTAAAGTAATGTAGCTCCTTGGGAGCTTCTTCGTTTGCTATTCGGGATTTGTATCGAGTATAGTAGAATTTTCAGTAATGAAGCACCATCCGGGAATTTTGAAGTTGTTTGAGAAATTAGTGCTGCGAGTAGTCCAAAGTCCTAGTGACTATGCTCGGGAGTTGATTTTAGTCTGTAATAAGTTAGCGTTGCGAAAGAAAGAAACGGTCCACTCGCGGTTTTCTTGCATTAATGAGTGGACAATGATCAGCTGCCCTTCTGGCTACTGATCATTTTTTCTAGCAGCCCTAAGTGGCTGCACCATCCTCCTTCTCCTACCATCCGAGAAAAAATGAAAAAGTGTTTTCGCACAATTGTCTCTAGCTTCGGCATTTATCCATAGATTATCTTCAGCAGCAGCTTGTTTTCTTCGTAAAAGTGCAAACTCTACGTAAAAATTAAGAAAGTGGGCTTATTTTTGCGATTTCGATTTTTCCCAGATGATTAAATGAATTGTCAATGTCAATTTCGGTCGAAAAAAATGACTTTTTTCGCATATTTCCATCGATTTCACCCAAACTACTGAACCGATTTAAAAATTTTGTGAGGTCAATTGATTGGTGATTCAATTATCTTTAATTTGAGATAATTTCGGACCATATCTGTTATTCGCAACACGAAATATTCGCAATTATATTGGATCACCTTTTTGACAGGCAGGTACAAAGTTCTTCTATCGATATCTCGAAAACGTATCCATAAAAAAAAATTTAAACCTTATTTTCGGAATCAGCGGGCCATTTTCCATAAGAAAAAAATAGTGGCATCTGTTGCGCAAACATTTTTTTTTATTTTGTAAACTAGTGTTATTAATGAAAATTTAAGGTAAACCATCAAGTTACCAGCCAGATGTAGCTACGTATTTTAGAATACGGTGGTAACTTTATAGTTTGCTTTAAATTTGCGTTATTATCAAATAAAGGCTCAGGAGACCATGTAATGTGTCTCGGTCCGAAGCTTATTTTCAAAGTTTCTGACAAATTATTTAAGTAATTAAAAGTTTGAAATCCCAAACACGTAGGTGTACCTCTGAATGGTACCGTTATAATTGCTAAGACCTGGACCCACTGGACTTCTTGGGGACCTGGTCAGGGTTCCAAGCCCTGGTCCTTCCTGCACCCCTCGGCCCCCTGACCTAGGTTAGCTTATTCGGTTGGTGCCGATGAAATTTTCGGGTTCGTTAATGACATTCAAAATGTTTTTATTCTGCTAAGGCCAAAACCGATTTCTCTTCCTTTTTAACTGATTTCTTCGATTGTTTTTCATCATGATGTCCTTACATCATGGTTTTTCATCATCTATCCTATTTCATACATTCCTTCGTGAATTTTTGCACGAGTCGTTCCATTTCGTGTATTTCTTCGATGGGTTTACATGATTTATTTTACATGATGCATTCCTTTGATGGGTTTACATGATTTATTTTACATGATGCATTTCTTTGATGGGTTTACATGATATATTTTATTTGATGCATTTCTTTGTTGGGGTTACATGATATATTTTATTTGATACATTTCTTTGATGGGGTTACATGATTTATTTTACATGATGCATTTTCTTCAAAGTTAATAAAATAATATATTTTAAAGAAAATAGTGAAAAGTGATAGTGCACAGTGGTAGTGAAAGAAGACATCTAAAGAAGCCTTACGTTAACTTATTATAGCATCAAGTATTTAAGGCCCCATGTAAAATTGCCAAGTAGTCACTGAATCATTAGCTTTGTTGCTCTTTCGGTGGATCTTCATCTCCGATGAGGTTTCCGCTGCTTCTGTTTCCGGGAGCAAGCAACTAAGCATGGAATAGGTATGGGTGGATCAGTATCATCTCCTGGTGTTCTTGTCGAAAGGGAAAAGTTTCGGGCATAGGGGGTGTATCTTTTGGTACACTGCCTGCGTAAGTCACCCGGTCCGATTTCCCAGTCTCCGTGATAGACGGCTGGAATCGCATCCGAGCAAGAGGAATCGTCTGCGAGACGCCGAGCGCTTTTCCCTTACGACTCGGACATTAGGGTGGTAGGAACTGTCCCATCCAATACTCCTTTCATGCTCACCCGTAGTCTTTCCGTCTTTGCTAAATTTATTTCAATCGAGTGATCGCTTGGCAGTTACCTAGATTCTATATCTAAACGGACAGTATCGATGGAACTTTGTTTCCATCCATCTATTTTTTTTTATGCCCGATTTCTTCACCGCCGACTAAAGTCCCAGTCAGTGAACGACCAATTGCATGCTATCATATGGCACTCGTCGACAAATTGGATGCTATCATGTGGCAGTTAAGTGGAACATAACTGGAAGATTAAGATAACTGAAGGTGAAGAAATCGGCCGTTAGTGGGCTAAGGTTTTCATGTAAAGGGAGATCGATGGAACTTTGATTCCATGCATCTCTCTACGGGTCTCGAAACGCAGCAACCTCCTCGCGGTGAGACCTGGTAATCGGCGAAAACCGAGCCGATAGCTGTGATTGTCAAATATTCTAATCAGATATAAGAATTGCTTTCAAAATGCACGCATGCTGCATACTATGGTATTTTTAAGGAAATACCATAGATATTTGAAATTGCAAGTTTGGAATTTGAATAGGAATATGTAAAAGGTATTTCTGAAGTATAATACAGTTTATTTCAAGTTTCTTGAGGCCTTTACAGCGTTACAATAATGAATAAAGTATAAGCCATAACATTATAAATTTCATTTTAATTCCTATCACTCGTAGCATTGTAATCTTATTTTAGATTGAGTCGATAACGTTGGGTGTGACTCGAAAATGGTAAGGGGGCTCGCGAGCCCCCTAAGCGTGTCACAAAATTACATTGCGTGATAGGTCTATCCTATACTTCGTCAATGGCACTATAAAATGGGTTTAAAAAATCAAGAGGTATATATTTTTCTTTACCATCATCCCAAAGTTAGCCCCCCACAGATGTTTCCTCACGAAACAGAAACATTCTAGACGGGCTACATCCATCAGAGGCTCGCTCTCAATCAGCATGCTCCTCCCTGTCTCCTCATTTGCATTGAGGTGGTGGAATTCACACCTCTTTGGGCTCCTGATTACGACTTTACAATAACTCCAGCACTACTCCCAGCGCTTCATACACCTGCTGAATGCAACCTTCAATCTGGAGCACTCCTAAAAGACAGCATTGACATCAACACGGACTTCAACAACATGATGAATAAGAACTACCCTGGTTTCATCATCGTTTACATTGATGGCTCCAAGATTTCTAACGGGGATTCGGTCGGCGCAGCATGGTACTACCGCGAATTAGCTAAAGCAGAATCAATCAGCCTCAACAATCAAGCCTCCATCTTTACAGCTGAGTGCGTCGCAATCAGAAGAGCAATTGACCTCACGAAAACTCACCACAGCTCGTATCTCATATGCACTGATGCTCTCAGCGTTCTGCAATGTCTCGTCAATCCTACTCACCGCCATAAGAATAAGTATCTCTGGGACATAAAAGTAAAGCTAACAGGTGGCTCGTCTCAGCGTAATTCACAAACTATTAAATTCTTATGGGTTCCCTCCCACAAAGGCTTGATTGGCAATGAGCCGGCTGATCATCTCGCCAAGGAAGCGACCAACAAACCTTCGCACCCATACTGGAAGATTCCGGCAAGTGAATTCAACGCTTCTTTCTGGTCGGAAATGTGGGAAAGGTCCTTTAATCAATGGCTAATTAGGGCTGATCCGTCCGGGAGCACTCCGTTGGGACGAGTCTTTTTTCATCAATATTTCACTAGGTCCACTCGCCCGTGGTTTTATTACTTGCATATTCCCAGAGACCTGACGGTTTGGATCTGCAGAGCTCGATCCAATCACTACAACCTAAATAATTCGCTTCATAGAATCCAAGTGGTTGACAGTTCGGCGTGCCAATGTGGAGCGGAGGAACAGGACCTGAACCAAAGAGTAGGTATAATAAGAGGCGTCACTCCGGCCGGAACCTTTGAAGTCCTTGCTTGACCTTGGCATTTAAATTGGTTGTCTATTTCGAGCGGGATATTCAAATCCACTAAATGCATCTTACCACAATTGGCTGATTATTGCCGAAGTTGACCGATCATTGTCGAAACTTAGCGATCATTGCCGAATCGGCATTTAAATTGGTTGTCTAGTGATTTCCCTAGGTTATTTCTGTCCTTGTCAAGTGACGCCTCTTATTATACGTCCTCTTTGCCCGAACTATATGATCTGGCAGTGCCCCCTCACTGCCTCACACAGAAGCCGCCTAATACTCGCTCTCAGTCGGCATGGCTGGCAGCTGCCTCTCTACATCGAATGCTTTCTTTCCAAGTCATACCTCAAGGAGCTAACACTAATTCATCATTTCCTTCTTTCCTACGACATCATAGTGTAATTTATAGACTATCGTAATAGATTGAGTGAAAGCTCAACTGCTTACTCTACGTCTCAAACATGTAAACCTCTTATATTTTTTATATACGATTTGTAGATTAATTTCTGCTACAATGTAAATACTCGGTCCAATCGGCTCTTTTCAGAGCCTAGGGTTTTTATTTTTCTTAATAAACAACAACATTCTAGACGGGAACATGTGTGTACTTGATTCTAACGATTATTAAAAGAAAACAAATGAAACCTTAATTTCTTTGCAACGCGAATGTAGCATTAGAATTCCCCTTTATTTGCACCTTAATACTGAAAGCGTAAAAGCTTCAATATTTCAGCGTTAGAAAATTGCAGATTTATGACTCGCGTAGTAGGCAAAATATATTGCAGTATCAGATGCATCTATAAAATCTGTATCTCAGACTTTCCAGGTGTATTTAACATGGCAATTTGCTAGTTGTTCAATGTTCAGTGTCAAACGGAATTTGTTCGTATACCTGTCAGCTTGTCTAACAATTATACCAGTACTAATTCTCTTTTATTAGATAAAGTCGAACTTGTATCTAATTATGAAGAGGGTAATTCTTTTCGTGAATGGAACCGATGTAAACGGCAAGGTGGCTGTAATTTTCTTTGTATCTGTAATAAATTGCATCTTGCGGCCTGCTTTATGTTCCCCCTGAATTCCTCAGTTTTATTTCTTAAAATCTCTTTGCAGTTTATAAGAATTTTATACGTACTATGTACCACAACTCTTTATGTATACATTTTTAATAATTAATCTGTACATATTGTAAAAATATTGTCTTCACTTATGCATATATTTCTTCAATGTTACTGTAGCTTTTTAATTTTTTAAAAGAAGCTCAATTTTATAATTCCACATAATAAAGAGGTTCACAAATTATATATGTATTTATATTTAGTAGAATTGGCTTATAATGTTTATACGAGGTGGGATGTAATTCCTAGTACAACTTATAGAACTGATAATATTGCGAGACAAAAATATATCAAAACTGCGAACAAGCTGTTTCTATTACAAACTTCGTATTTTTATTACACCCTGCCTTGTATTTAAATGGTTGAGTAGAAATAACGTGTTATATTTTGCAAACGATCCAGGAAGCAGATAAGTAGATTAAAATTAATGTATTTCTTGATGGATAGTAACTCCCATATAATTCACTTTGATACTCTGGGAATATCAAGTGTTATTCTTCAAAAACAATATAAGAAACTTTTTTGTAAAATGTAACATGCAATGGCACCTTAGCTTAATTAGTTTCTTAAATAGTAACTTTAACATATATTATTATTTGATTGTGCCAGGTGTTTATGGTGACTCATTCATTGGGAGAGTTATTAACAGCTGCTAATTTAAAATTTGATATAACTGCCAAAAGAATATTTACTCCTCAAGGTGGAGAAATTGATGATATTAAGCTAATCCGGTAATATAACTGATTCTCTAATGACCAATGAATATTTAAGGTGCTATTACATCCACTCTCAGTTACTGCCGTGCATTTTAAGAAAGCAAGCGATACTTCTCTTTTACTCCCGGTGCGAATGATTTTAAGTAAAGACACATTCTTCGTAGGGACGACGACGTCTTGTATGTTTCAAGCGGGGAGGATTTTATTTCCAAGGACAAGAGTTCTCCTCGGGGCCAGTTCAATAGAAATTCAGAATGGATTACCCTGAACGTCGGTGGGCAGTATTTTACGACAACCAGAGACACTTTAACAAAAACTGAGCCGATGAGTATGTTGGCCAGGTGAGGAAGAGTTCCACCTAATTACTGTCTTAATTGAAAGTTTTTGTGCCTTTAATTGCAGTATTATACAATAAAATTATTTACAGAATGTTCACCGAGACTACAGGCAACGAGCAGAGAATTTTACCCAGCAGACAAGATCCGAATGGTGCGTTTTTAATCGATAGAAGCCCCACATACTTTGAGCCACTGTTGAATTATTTGAGACATGGGGAGATCATACTCGACGCTAACGTGAATGCAGCAGGTAATTAATTTCATTACGTCTATCAATTCTCGAATCTCTAAGTCATAAATAATTTTATCCACACGTTTTAGGTGTCCTAGCAGAAGCGCGTTTCTACGGACTAGAAGGTGCCATTAAAATGTTAACCGCGATAGTCGACGAGCAGCAAAAAAACGGTTTGGTATCTTTAACGCGGAAAGACGTGCTCAAAGCGATCATGTCGACACCCGTGACCTCGGAACTCAGGTTCCAAGGGGTCGATTTCGTCGGCGCCGATTTGTCGAAGCTAGACCTCAGGAATATCAATTTCAAGGTGATAGAAATAATTTTCATCGTCAGCTGGATATTCTAAACATAATTTTACATGGTTATTATTTCGTCCAGTATGCAATTATGCGTGGCTGCAGGTTGGTAGGCGCAAACCTGTCGGGCTGTTGCTTCGAGCGCGCAGATTTGTCTCACGCAAATCTTCAGGGAGCCCAGCTCGTTTGCGTAAGAATGTTATGCGCCAATCTCGCCGCCGCCAATCTTCATTCTTGTAATTTCGAAGATCCCGGCGGATTACCTGCCAATATGGAGGGCGTGAATTTGAAGGGCGCCAACCTCGAGGGTAGCAACATGGCCGCCGTGAATCTTAGAGTAGCGACGTTGAAGAATGCTATTTTGAAGAACTGCGATCTCAGATTGGCGGTGTTAGCCGGTGCTGACTTAGAGGTAATATCCGTCTAATATCGATCTTTGTCGGCAGATAGTTTCTTCGTTTAATACCATGAAGGAATTTTTTGTTTTAGTGCTGTGACTTGTCGGGATCTGATTTGCAAGAAGCAAATTTGCGCGGCGCGAATTTGAAGGATGCCACGTTCGAGCTGATGCTGACGCCGTTACATATGTCGCAAACGATACGATAACAATGAATGCATTACCCCGCGTGTCCCGCGGCGGTATAGCTTCTGTGATTTAGATATTTATTTAATTTGTTGGGTGGTAAGGGTTTAAATTATAGGTGCTTTTTTTATTGTTTGGTACCTTACAGATGACGAGAAAGTATGGACTGAGTTTTATAGTCCTGTAACTGTAGCACGGGGTGTAATATTTTTTTTTCAATGAAGGAATTATGGTCTGTTTCTTATTTCCAAGGCGATGTCGAGAAGAATAATTAAGAATTAATAACTGAATTGCCTAAGATACTTTATTACGAGTCATGTAACATACGTATTTAAACTATTATACTGTATCTATTTAAAATAAGCACAGGTCTAATTTCTGCCACTGGATGCAGAAGTCAAAATATTTAATCTGCGCGACCGACGATGTTTTACTCTAGGAGTTATCGAATATTTGCTAATAAATCGATAAAATAGTAACGCTGCAAGCAACGAAACAATATTTTTTTAACGATTTGTCAATGTTACTCGTTTATGGCTTCACTTTTTATAGCAATGAGTCAAGTAGTCGTGTATGAACATGTGATGTGTATTTAGAATGGTATAGTTAATGTGTATCGTGCGCATGTAAATTTAATGCGCGATAACTGTATAAATTATTATACAGGGCTTTATTTGAATAAAATAGAAAATATTTAAGGTCGTTATTATTCGATAGATCACCGATAATTGCAGCTCTTCCTCCACTGTCATGCCTGTTCCAGGAGAATAATTTATTTTTCATTAGGGAATGTATAGTTGTACAAATTTTCTTTTCTTTTCAGGTTAAAAATAAAAGACGTACCTAACGTTTGATGAGTAATATTTAACGAGTTGTGTTTAATCGATTTCTACAATTTATATCCTAGTAATGCCACAGGCAGTGGCGGATTTAGTTTACTAAAAGGGGGTAAGTGTACGGAAAAATATAGTGTTTGGATAAAATCATAATTTTTGTAAGGATGGGGGGGGGGGTCTTCTACATTAACCTTATATGTAATCGTAAATATGGTGGAGGGGATAAAGGTGTTCGTCAATCATTAGTGGTGGGAGGAGTGGCATAAACGGCCAATGAAGAATATAAATGAATGTTACCACAGCGTATCACACTCCAAGGCATCATTTCGACTGTCGAGTAATAAAAATAAATTGATAAGACCCTTTAGAAGCATGAGAACTGAACTAAATAGACAATAGTCGAGGGTAAGTTCCTCGACAGATGTCGGACTGCCACCATTGGCAGAACAACCTATATTAACCGGTCTAACGTTTCTGCAAACGCTGTAAGCGGCGTGCGTGTGACGTTATAATCGAAACGTCGATGATTACATTCGCCATGTTGCTCACGGAACACCATGTACCTTGTACACTGCATCTGCAGTATATATCAAGATAACAATCTTCTACAGAATTGAAAAGAAAATCGAGCACTTCGTAAACGTCTGAAGAGAACTGCAGTTGATGTTTCGGTATCTACAAGGCTATTAAAAAACTTCATTTAATTAAATCTTTGGGATTAAGACGCCCATAAGAGGGAGTCCCGAAGAAGAAACTTCGGAGGATCGGTTTTGGTGCAGTTGGTTAGACGCGGAGTATCCGCGAGATCGCGGGTTCGAGTCCCATCGCCCGAGGTCTGTTTTTTATTTCATGGCTCCCGAACACAGGACTACGAAAAACCTATTCCCACAAATATATATCATGATTAGGGCTGGGACTATTCGAATAATTTAATATTCGAATATTTGACAAGTATTCGGAAGCTACGAATAAACTTCGAATATTTGAGTATTCGAATAGTATGGTGTGAAGTGGGTCAAAATTAGCTTTCAAGATTTTCACCTTGACAAATGAACCTAAAGCACTTGATTTATAATTCACACTATACTATTCGAATACTGATGTATTCGAATACTTAAATATTCGAATAGTATTCGAATACTTGGATATTAGAATAGTATTCGCTAAATAATTGAGCAACTTAAGTATTCGAATACTCGAATACCGAAAAATTCGACAAATAGTCCCAGCCCTAATCATGATATCGCATTGTGCACAGCGTTTTTCTGTACGAAATGCATTGCACAGTGTTCGATAGGTAGAAAACAATCACCAAATTTTTCATGGTGGACGTTGTGCGGTTGAATTATTAAACGTAATCTGGCAACAAAAATTTCCGACAATCGAAGAGCAGTGACTGACGTGTCGTCTCGTGTTGATAATTATTCCGCAGCTGATTGCGAGAGCAGTTTCGAGGCAGCCCCGCAGAGCGTTCACCTGAGCTTTTCACGGCCGAATTATCGTAAATTTCCTGAGCCTTACCTTGTTATTTATTGAGCAAGCGAGAAACGAAGGAAAAGGGCTGACTGCCGTGTAAAATGTTTCCCTTGAATTGAATTTGCCCGTTACCATGAACTGCTCGCAGTTGGACAGGGCGAGTCGATGGAGAACGGGATGTCGTACTTGCAACTTGCTCGCGCAGATTTGCGCTAATCTCGTTTGTCGAAGTCCACGAACATTCACGCTGTTCCAGAGTTACTTGTCCCTCTAACGAAATCACTATAACGAGGGTACCGTGGACGCGAGGACGGTTCTGTTCCAACGGGGAATAAGGTTTCTCGGAATTCCACGGCGTTTGTGCTTGCGTGGCCCTTCTCGCGTTAAAGTCCGCGTTGGGATCGCGGGCCCAAGGTCCCGAGGCCTCAGACTTGGCAGAGAAGTCCTTGCTAGAGCTTTGCTGCTCGCTTTCAAAAGGGTAAACAAAGGAGGAATTAAAGCTTTATACAGAGACGCTGCAAAATTTGCGCGGATTTTTAAAGGTCTTACTAATTGGAAGGACTTACATTCGGGACGTTTTTCTAAATAACGCACGTGAAAAATGTTACAAGGAGATACAGCTGCGTCTAACCATACGCGTACCTCTTCCACTTGCTGCTTTACACTTTGCTTCTCCTGAGCTTCCTAATTGCACGGAGCACCATCTTGCTGCTTACGTCGTTTAATATGTATGCATCGTACATACTGTTTCAGGAAAATGTGTTCAGGTTAACAAAGCAACTTAATTCTTAATAAATATTCTCTGTAAATTTATTAGCAAGTTACAGGATCCCCAACACTTGCGTTTTTATGATGCTTCCAGGTAATAATAATTCTTTGGAACATCTAAAGGCTTACATTTAATTACTTCAGGCTTTCCGCCTGGGCTTCATGTTCCAAAAAATTCTGATTTTATCCAAAAACTATAGGTATTTTTTGTTTCCCATAATTTTCATATCACACGCGCGCAAATTTATTTGTAATTTTGTTATTTATACATGGTTTGATGGTTTTTTCCATAAATCCGCCACTTGTTATTACAAAATAATATCTTAAATATATTCAAACGAATTCTCGGTTCTTTCTCGAATGCCGGAAGTCTGGCTGCCTTCCTTTGCCCCCTGTTTCTTTGACAGAGGATAAATGACGCGTGCATGGAATCACGTTTGAGATTTCTTTGATGTGCAATTGCTTTGAGAAACGAGGCTGCTAACCATGTTATTCGACAATGTGAGGCGCAATTGCGCCTCGGAACAGTTTGTTTCGTGTCTTAATAACACACCTGGAACAGAGGCTCTCAGTACATAAAGCGGGGCCTCGAGGAAGGGAAACTAAAACGACAATCATTTTCATTGATGAAGGTCCCTTTGTTCACACCGAAAAGAGTATTGAATAAAACTATGCTGGGTGCAAAAATGCGACTAGTCAAGCAGAGACTTAGTTATAAAAAAAGTTATCTAATTATTCACTTTAGAATAAACGTTCCTTATAATATTCAGGGTGGTTTAATTCATTAAACAATCTTCTGGAAATCTCTACTCTAGAAGTAGTACACCACGACTTATTATTTTTCCAAATATTTTCATCAATCTTTGCAATTCGATAATTGTAGTAAAAATGCAAAAAGAAAGTCTCTTCGATGTAGCTTGTAACAGCGAGGTAGCAACACGTCTCTTTCCTGTCAGCAAAGAGGAAAGAAGTTCAGGAAGCGGAAACAAAATGTACAAAGTTTATAAGACATTCAACCCCTAACGAAGTTTTCATTGCCTCACTGAATAACCTCTGGTGTATTGAATATTCAACCAGCAACTTTCCTTGGCTAAATAACTGCTTGGATCTTACGATTTTCTCCGAGCAAAAGGACTTTTAAGAACCAAAATTCAAGAATGACCTCATTTCGCAAATTCACTAACGCAATTTTTCAGCCCCTGGAATAATTTTAATTAATCACCGGGAAATCTCGCGGTATCCAGGCATTTATCTGGAAACCGTTCGAAGCAGCTTTTAAAGGCAGGCAAAGTTGAGAGCCCGCAGGTGGCGACGTAACACTAAATTGCAGATTATATTCGACCGCGTGAGATTGCATAGGCACACTAAACAGTGGCATTTTAGCACGACCTTCCGCTAATAAGATCCCTCGAGTGATACTCACGACAAAGTGTTTAAAGTTGACCGTTAACTCCGATGCCTTGTTGCCGGCACGCGTTGCTTGTCCTGCGCGGGCTCCTTGCCGTAGATCGGAATCGCGCGAAAATTATATTTACCCCCGTCGAGGGGGGGGGCCGAGGGAGGGAGAAAAAAATTCACCCAAGGCGTTTTATATTTGGCCGCCGAACGGATGCTAGTAACACGGTACCCGTGCATTACATAAACGTAAATATCGCGTGGAAAAAGTAGGTCGCGTTTAAGGAACACCGTGGGGAGAAATGTCGAAAGTTTTGTCCATAAAACGAACTTTGCACTTTCGCCGGGAATTTAACGTACTCCAGGATAGCAAATAAGCGGATAAAAAAAGAAAAAAACCATTAAATTTTGCGTCAGATATTGTTCAATAAATCGAATCGAACACCTTATAACAATTACCCTGTAATAAATATCCTTCCTTCATCCCCTCGATTTTATATTATACTTCGTGGAAGTCTTAGACACAACGCTTTGAAATTTTTTCCAAGTGAAGGATTCTCCGCGCAGCTTTAAATTCGCGGGGGTGAAAAAGTAGCCGAGGTAAGGGTTCGAAGGTGAAGGTGGTATGTTATAGAGAAGATGTATGTTAAGAGAATCTGTCTCGTAATTCACGCGGATGGGGGGCCACGGTGGATCCAAGGAACGATCGGGATTGACTCGGGGCGTCCGGAAAATTCGATTCGTCGCATCGACGTCCCTCCGCGGCGAGGGTCGAGGTCGGAAGGTCAGGTACCGTCCCCTATTTGGAGCAGGACCTTGACGGCGTTCTTATCTCGAGGCGTGGGAAACGAGAGTGCCGCGGGGGAGGCGCGGGGGAAAAAATGGAAAGAGGCGTACACGCGATGTCGTGTTGGTGGCCAAAGATACAAGGGAAAGTTTCGCGAGCACAAGTGATCACGTACCAGCTTTGTCAGACGCCACCTATCTCCTTGAAAGATCTACCCTCGAAAAATCCCACTTTCTTCGGCACGCCGCGTTTCCTTCTTTCTCTTCCTTCCTACGACGCGCTTTTCATGCCCCTAAATGGGGGTGGCGCCACTTCGCTGGTTCAATCGATTTCCTTTGAACGTGTCCGCGATCCTCGATGGGGGATTTCTGATTTGTTAGGAGAGCCTTTATTTGTGGAGAATTAACAGTCGAGTTTTTGATGGAATAGTTGTTAAAGCATAAAGCTTAATTATGATTTACTCGAATAAGAATAAATCATAATTATGCGTTATGCTTTAACAAATATTATAACGTGGGTATTTTGTTAAAAGAATAAAGATACAGCTAGCATGAAATTCGATACGGTTATTGGAACTGTTCCCATGTATTTAAGGATTCTTGTTTATCTATAATTATCCACGTACCCCGGTTTCCGGTGTGTTTGATGAAATCGGGTCACCCAGTATAACTACGTAACCTAGCTCATCACGGCCTATTAGCAGTGTGGTTTGTATTACGGGCATAGCCTGTAGCAGAATTGATTGTCGCCAATTTGTTTCACCTGCTTAATTCTGCGTAGCCAAGAACTTTCCGCTGTGCTGTCGAGCCACATTACGTAAAATGAAAAGAGAGGGAAAAGTCTGGAATGGAGAACTTATAGCCGGGCTATGATACTTGACGTTCCTGGGCTGTAGAAGTTTGTTAAATACTTCTGTAGAAGGAAAAATAATTAGTGGAATATAGGATAGTAATATTTACAGTATTTATGTAATAAGGGTTGGAACAGCAATTCGTAGGGTCCTTTAAGTGACTTTTTTTCTGTATTTTCTTTATTTATTTATTATACCAAATAAAGAAATTTAAGAAAAAATTAAAACCGACTTCAAAAAAATAAATACTGCACTAAAAAGTAAAAAATAATTTTTTCTCTTTTTTAATCTACGACTCCGAATTTTTTAAAGTCGGCGCCAGATTTACACAGCGCTACTGGTGAGGCGTCGACATAAAAAAATTGAGAGTCGTAGATTAAATAAGAGGACAAATTATTTTTTACTTTCTAGTGCATTTTTATTTTTTTGAAGTCGGTTTCGCTACGAACTTTCGTTCCACCCCAATATTTAATAACGAACCCCAAATTTCAGACAAGAAAAATCTTCACCTTTTCCCGTACATAATTTGTATATTAATTAACAATTTTTCTTTGAAACTTTTGACGCACTTTTAGGAAATGTGAAACGGTTGAATCGTGGCCGAGCGTTTGCAAGAGCGAGTAAATATTCGATAGAAATGCGGAATTCCCTTTGTTAATTAGCTTGCGCATCGGTTCATTTATTTTTCCAGAATACAAACAGGGGATAAATTAACGTTCGCTGCGATCCATTTATGAATGGGCAGCGATCACGTTTGTTTATTCGAAAGAGGAAGTAAATTACTGTCTACGCGTATTTACACGTGTGTTCAATTAACACAAACGCGATCGCCTCGTGTTGTGCAATTTACGTGTATGCAAAGCGAGATGCCTTTTTACATCGTATTTTGCGATTGAGCCAGCATTCCGTGGTTACTATACTCGCCCCCTTCTTCTTCAAATAATTTTCCATTACCCAAGCCGATCTGTTTAACTACCATTAAATTAAATTCCTCCTGGCAGGAATTTAAATTAAATTAAAACGAAGCCGATACACTATCGCCGACTATTTATATCGACCTATATTTCCTTCTTTGTAAATAAATCCTCATTTATTATCAATATAGATTCTCTAGAAACTCCCGCGACCATGAAGAGGCGGTCACAAGTGGCTTTCATTCTCATTTTACATGGAAATGTGAAGATACCGGAGTGAAGACCCAGAAAACCTGTTGCAAATAGTAATAAAAATTATTCAGAAGATCCCTCTTGCAAGATTTAAATTTCCCTTAGGTTCATTTCAAATGATTTCAACAAAAACGATTCATAACTATATAATTTATTCTCAGCCAGATACGCTCTCTAGCCCAGTTCAGTTTTTCAATTTTCAGTTTGTTTGTTTCTCATCTTCATTTTGTCAGATTTTCAGTTGTCAGTTTCTACATGATACGTTTGTACCTTCGAGTGTTAGTATTAGTATTAAATGTAGGCCTAGGTTAAGTCTCAGTTTTAAGTATGTGAGGTTAGGTTGCAAAACAGTTTTACGACTGCACCTCGCCTTTGCGCTATTTTTATCTTCCCCTTTATTCTTTTTTTGTATTTTTGTGCAATAAAAACTCTTAATGATAATAATAATTTCTTGTTTAGCCCAGCTCACTCCAAACTATCTGACTTCGTACGTGACTTACGCATCGTTGCAGAGGACTGATCGGTACTTAATTTAGGTTATGTTAGATAAAGCTGGAACTTGGATTAAATATGGGTTGTAACTCGTATACGATTACGTGCATTCATTTATATTATAGTTCATTAGATCCAAGCTGGATCTCAGTTATATATGACCTAACGGTTATTAATTTTTGCAGGTCACGTAGAGGTGTAGGGGAAACCCCAACCCTAACACACTAATTCTGTTCGCCTGTCTGCTCCGTGCAGGAAAATTAGGACACCAACTCGTAGTTACACCAAGGCTATTCCCCTGTCTGTCCCTTACAGGAAAAGGGGGATACCAATCCTTGATTTAACCTCAACCCCCGCCCCCTTCCCCACCATTAAGCCTGAATGAGGCTGAAGCAACCACAGATCACTCCCAGTCGAGCCTCCTTTATAGTCCCAGAAATGGTGAGTCAGCCCAGATAGATCGAGATCGCCAGTTTTCGTCCTGAACCGTGCTCCCGAGGATAAACACCCCTTTAAGCCCCGGGGGTGCGATTTGCATACAGAGCTTCAGATATTCTTGCCAGCCAGTACAATGAAGAAGTTCAGAAATTTCTTTAACGACAAGGCTTCAACCCAGACTTGCGAGCGTCGCTGTGGCAATTGGGGGGTGGGCGATAATCGCCGTGGACATTAATGCTGGCGCGCGATCGAACGGAAGGAAACGGAGTGGATGAGTGAGAAATGGAGGGTGTGAATGGCACACGCACACCGAGCTGCCCCTCGCAAGCGAACTGTAACGACTCGTGGCCTGCGAAGCGTCGCTATTAGAATTTCTGCGTTTTAACGTGGACGAGGGGGTGCGGGAGGCGTTGTTGTTTTTACGAGCCGAGGAACTTCCAGTTGGAATTACGCGCGCGCAACCGGCACGTAATTATCCCGGCACGGAGCTACCATCACTCCTGCCGGAGATTTAAAATTCCCTCATTAGCTAACAAGTCCACTTCCACCCTCTACCTCTGCTCGCGAACAACGCTGGAACTTTCTCAAAATTATCGGGCCACGTAGCGGCCTGAAATCTGGAATTCCCTTTCCCGCGAATCCGCGATACTGTTATCCACGGTAATTAAACGGCAATTGAGAATTCCGATCGCAGCTTTCTTTTATGAGGTGATTAATTTCGCTGATAATTCGCCGTATGAGGGGTTATCGTATTAAAGTAATGAAGGAATAAGTGTCTCCCTCAGGAGCTACCGCGTGATGTTGAAGCAGAGAAGTGGCTGACTGAAGTGGACCGACGCTTATTGCTAGAAGTGCTGTATTAAATATGGAGGAGCAAAGTAGGGAGTTTGGAGAGCAAACACATTCGCAGTATGCAACTCTAACTTACGTTCAAACGGAACTGCGGAATTGAATTTGATCATTGGAAACTTACATTGAAATCGTCGCACAGCAAATATGGCGCAAATAAACGTGGAAGGAATCCCACCGCAAAAGTAGTACACAGAGATTTTAGGATTCGTTAAAAACTTTCTCGCTACATGTAATTTTAGACACGACTTAGGCTTAAAATCTCAGTCAAATTTTTCGGCTAAACTTCTCTCCAAATGTCCCCCATTTTCACGAAAATCAATATTTTAACAAATCGCTACGTGCTACTGTAAAAAAAATTCTGAAAATCACAAATGATGATGCGCGTGGAAATCAACGTTGCGTTTTAATAGAAACGTTCCGCAGCCCTCGCCGTCGCGGCCGTCGTTAAGGGAAACTCTCAGCCTGGATATTCATCCCCCCCCCCCCCGCCGCAAAGAATCCCGCGGAATGTTCATCCGGAGCCCCGTGAAATTCATCATCGTCATCCGAGTCGAAGTTCATCCTGGTCCAAAGGGGATTTCGCCTCCCCTTTCGGTCCACTTTCCTCCCAGCATCCCTCTCAACTCGGCGATCTGCTCGCCCGCCCTCGTTCCACTCTGCTGTTAGATTCGTTCCTCCCTCTCCCTCCCCCACACTACTCCCCTCCGTCGACACTGTCCACCGAGCGGAGCACTTTTGTGCCCGTTTACGGGGCCGTTGCGTTTTTCATCCCCCGCGACTGGGTTAATGAATGCCGCTGTAAAACAGAAAGTGCTCCGCGAATTCATCGCGGTGCCGCGGTTATCTCTGCCGCAGCCGCGGCTTCCTGCCGGCGCGGATCGCCTGGGCCGCGGGGATTTTGCGGCAACGATCGATCCATTAGAGCCGGCCGGCATATCAGCGGTCGGCTGCAGGCTCGGCTGCAGGCTCGGCTATTAACGAGCTGGATTTATTTTAACAAACAAGGATTCTGACGTTCATTTATTTCCGCGGGGATGCAGGAAGAAACCCTTTGAATTTCAGTGGCTTCGCGCCGGGGGACACTTCCGTGAATTACGAGGGACGCTTTCGATGTATTCTCCTGGCAGGGAGCGTGGTTTGTAGTAGAATGTGAAATAGGATGGTGGAAGTTGCTTGGAGTAGGAATAATGTCCTTTGTGGGGAGAACATTAACAGTTTTGAATGTTTTAGCTACGCGATTGTGTATAGTATAGAACGATTTGGATTTGTGTAGGCGAATTTATGTGCAGTCACCCTAATATTAATTTGCCCGAGTAAGAACGATATTAATAAATATTTCGAGCGGAGGGTAGCAGAATGGACGAAGGACCCTGAATTCCATTAAAAGATTTATTAACCTTTAGAGGGCCGGGATTTTTTCATTGAAATTGTAAATTTTATTTACTTAAAATTTATATATACCACCAAAATGGCCGGCAAAGTATCCAAATTCTTAGGTGGCCAGTATAGTTGCCAGTTCGGCCCTCTAAAGGTTGAAAGCAGACTTGGGTAAAATCTATGTTACAACCAAAATTACTGTATACTTCCCAATAGATCTTAAAACAAACGTAGCAGGTGAATAAACGTATGAAAATTCATCCCCCCCCCCCTCGGGGGGTGATTTCTCACCATCTAAAGTAGGGCTGCGACTATTCGAATAATTTAATATTCAAATATTTAACAAGTATTCGTATGCCACGAATAAACTTCGAATATTTCAGTAATCGAATGTTATTATTCGAATGCCACACCAAGGGCCGGTGGTTCTTCTAACCTCCGGTACGGGCGGTTGCGTTCCCGGTGTACCTGAATCGCATGGGGACTGGTATGCGATTTTATGCAAGGCCGTCCCCAGCCACCTGAACGTCCCAGGTGGTCCCGGGTGAGTGCATGCACCACAAGATGAGCAGAGAATAGCCAAGGACTTAGTCTAGTTGCGAATGTATTATATTCCTCGTAACCTGGCATCGTGCTCAAAGAGAAAAGTTCCTACAGTAGATGCCGTGAGTCAAGCGTGGTCCTTCCCTACTTTTTCCGGCTCAGCCCTGGCGGTTTCGCTAGTTAGCTATTGCTAATACCCTGGAGGAGACCCTGAGGCGCAGCGAGTCAGTTGGACCTTATTGAACCGACACTATCTGTTATTATTTGATTACTAATCGAATATGTCAGTATTAAAATACACGCGTGAAAATATTGTATTGTCATCGGAACTATTTGGGTGTGCAAAGTTTCAAGTCGATCGGATATTTTTAAGTGGGTCAAAATTAACTTAAAGATTTCACCCTGACAAACTAACGAACTCACAACTGAAAATAAATAATAGCTGGTAAAGAAATGAACCTAAAGATCTTGATTTATAATTCACACCATACTATTCGAATACTGATGTATTCGAATACTTAAATAGTCCAATGCTTAAATAGAATTCTATTGAATTCGAATAGTATTCGAATAGTAATATTCGAATATTTTAGTATTCGAATGCTATTGGAATATTTAAGTAAATATTCGTATAGTATTGAATAGTATTCGAATACTTAAATATTCGAATAGTATTTGTTTACTTGGATACTCGAATTACATTCGCCAAATTATTGTGCACCTGATGTATTCGAATATTCGAACACCGAAAAATTCGACAAACAGTCCCAGCCCTAATCTAAAGCCGACCGTCCACGCCATGTGGATCGCATTGAGGTAGGCTCGAGCGAAAAAGCATAAAAGGGTGGCTGCATTTCGGCACTAGGGGCGACGGTGTCGCGGGGGTTGGGTGTCGGAGACCGGGGGGTTGGAAATGACGTCGGGCCGTAGTGTCTCCGTGGACAGCAACAACGCCGCCACGCAGCCTACCCAGGCCTCCGTTCGCGGTCTCCTGCGCACCCTGCTCGCGACAACCCCCAAGCTGATTTTCCCGCGCAACCCCTACGACTCGAGTTCCTTAGTCGCGCGTGGTCGAAGCCGCGGAAACGTTGCCCGGGGCGTCGGAAAACCACAGCGGAGACAATCGCCAGGACTCCCTCACACGCGCTCCACCGCTCGATGGGACTGTCGAGGCCAACGAACCCCTGGGAAAGATTTTCAAAAACGTCCGAGCCTCCTCGTGCTGCAGTTCCCGAGGCTGGCTCGAGGGTGGGAATTTTTTTAATCGCGCGTGAATGGAGGACTGTAAACTCGCTGGACGTTTAGACGAGGGGGCGCAGAGGGTGTGGAGAGTTAATCGACTGAGCTTCGCGGCTCCTCGAAGCTACGGCGCGACAGTGCGCGGCGGAAGGGGACCGAATGGACTTCCTCGTGGTGGTTGATATTAATATCTGCTGCTCGGTTTCTGTGCCCGGGTTTCGTGGCACGGGATAAACTGTCCCCGGCTCGAACCACTGTGCTCGCGGAGTGATGGGTCTCGTTTTGTCGGGGGAACGCCGGGCGGTGTTAGACAGAACGTTTGACGATTGAGGCTGGCGCGAGGGGGACCCGAACGATCTCGTGACGAACCGGCGATAAAGCTCCGGTGTTTCGATAGCTGCTCGAGGCTTTTTCCCGCCGTCGAACGGGGCAACTGCTCGCGTGTCGATCCCGCCTGTCAGATAACGGGGAACACACGTCTGGCCCGGCTCTATCGTTTTTTCTCGCGACAGCATTACCGACGATTAAGGTAAGTCGGCTGTCACGCTTTCTACTTTGGCGGGGGCGTATCATCCCTGACGTGCTTTTACGCGACGCTCCGCCGGCGTAAGCGGGCATTAAAGCTAAGCGACTGCGAGCCGTAACATTAATTGCCTGGACGCGACACGCACGGGATGTTAGGGCGAACGGTCGAGCTAATTGTTTTCGCAGGCGAGCGAGCTGTTTTTCGGCAGCGATGGTGTGTAATTAGTCGTGTAAGAGCCGCAGGGAATAATTGCTCGTGCGTGGGACAGAGGAAATACTCACTCGAGCAACAGCTCTGGCGTATAATCGTTCGAGCAAGGGATATAGTAAACCATTAGTCGGACGGTAATGCACCCCGAGCGCATCCCAGCCGTGGAGTTGTTCCTTACACTGGTAATTTTCTTATCTCGGGGATGAATGCTTTTTTTAGCAGTACATTGTCACGGAAATATAAAACGAAGAGGAGTGTGGGGAATGTTCGTTTGAATATTGCTCATTGGGGTACGTGCAATTGATTCCTATTATTATGGGATTTAGCACCGTGGCTATTGTCCATCTAAAATTATAATTATGAATCTATTACCCAGGATAAACATTTGACTGTATACATCAGAATGTTAATAGCAGATACGGTATGAATAATTCTGAAATTGGATATCTTGAAAATCAGATTGGCGTGGATACCAGATGGGAGGACTATCGCTTCGAATTACTTGGGATTGTACAATAATGAGGTCTGCAGAGCTGGATCTTAATAATCTGGCGAATTTCGATCATGGTGTTCCTTGAAACGACTTCCAGTAGTGTAATCAGGAATAGATCAGACGGCGCTTTGAAATACTTATAGGGTATCTAAATATAACAAGAAGCAGCGTTTCGTAGAAAGAATATAATTATTTAATATTGAGTATAAGTGAATTTCCAGTTCTAATTTCACGAAAATGAGACTTGTTGTGCATGAAATTCCGAAGAAACTCCGCAACAATGAAATGTTTTCTGGGCGCAGAATATCTTTCACAATATCAACCAATCAACATTAACTTCGTGGTCTCATTTCTGTAAATTTACGCGGTGGTCCCACTGGGTCCACTGGACCCGGCAGATTTTTAAACAATTACCGTGCGAACTGTATCAGTCCAATCGAGTCCCAAAAATTATAATACACACTTTGAACATTGTAGAATATGGAATAGTCGCGTATTAGTAATAAATGAAATGACAACATGTACCAAAAAATCGGGAAGGTGTAAAATTTGAGATCTGAAGATGGTCAATTGTGTAGTAAAAAAACACGTTTAATTTAAAGGAATTTATTTATTATTATACTGATCCTTATTATTATTATTTATTCATAAGAAAGTAATTTAACAATGAAAAGAATTGAATCTGTGTTCCTACACACATATAACTTGAGGGGGAAAAATATTAGGTACATTTTATGGAATTAAATTTCTCGAATTAGAGTAGAAATTTTTTTTCATTTTTTGATAAAATTTACGGTCAGACATGGGTTCGATGGATCCACGCTCAAAACCCAGTATGACCAGGCAGGGTTAATTGAATCACACGCACTGCAAGCACAATTTCGATTCTCAACCCCTATAACCTCAGAAGCAGAAACTTCACAGTTTTCAAAGTTTCAACCCCATAAAGCTATCTCACTACCCTTCCCCATAATCTGCAGCGATACTTCCCTGTGTCACGCACGAGACACCAGAAACCTCTACGCGACTTCTTATCGTTCTCTCCACTTCACAGAACTTCACTCGAAACCTTCCCCCTGCTCCACAAACTCCCCCGTCTCCATCACAGCATACAACAGCAAAACACAAGCCTCTCGAAATTTCCTTTCACAAAAGCTCAACAGATCGACTAGAATGCGAGTAGCAGCAAATAGAAATCGTTCCCTTGTACTCCTTCCTCCACATCTCCTCGGCTTCGCTTCGATTCTCGCCACAGAGGTGTTCCAGCAAGTTAAAACCGAAATCTCCTCGAATTTCAAGGCTCCATTACAAAGAGCCCTGAAGAGGGATCCGGATATACAACTATGCAGCTCGCTTTGACAGGCCCATCCCCTTGTTACGTTGAAACGCGTACTTTTCTGAGCGTGTGGTGTCCCTTCAAGTCACCGCGCTGTATATTTAATCTCCCATTCAACGTCAGATTACACAGACTTCAGCCTGATGTCGTATCAAAACGCGATGGAGGCCCCATCGGCAGTGGGGGTTGCATTTACGTCGTCCGAATCCAAGTGGTGTTTCCACTTCGAGTTTTCCCAGGGAATTGCGATCGCCTTTCACCAGCTCTTGTTCCTCGAGCGACGCGAATTTATCGTTCCCCGTTTAATTGAAAAGCCCCCTCGCCCGCCGCGAGGGGGCCGCCATTCTTTCGATCGCCGCTGTGCCGAATAAAATTCGTTGCTTACTCCGCGGCATTTCGACACGTGTGCATCCGGGAACGACGGTGAACGCTTGAGCTAAGGAAGGATACACAATCTGCCAGCAGGAGTGAAATTCTATACCAATTCCGAGGGAGATTATGTAGACTTACCTTATAAGAAAAGGTACAAGAGCAAGTTATGACGCGAACGAAATTTATGTCAAGTTTTATTCAACACAATGTTATAATATTCTTTAAACTAGTAATAGGAACATTGGTACTTCTTCTTGTGAACTTTGAGGCATGGTTTCATCCCTTAAATATGTAAACGGGTTATATACAAAAATTTGGGTGGACGCCTAAAAACTACCCTTTGAGCATCAGAATTCAAATGCTTTCCACTTTAAGTTATCCGATTTAAGTGGATTGCCAATGTTAAAGCTGGCTCTTTGTTGCCTCTGTGCTTGATGTGTAATTAAATGTTGGTTGATTTAATGCTTAACGTTACTGGCCCTAGTAACACTGGCCAGAGGTATTTATTGTTCGGAAGCTTCTTCAATGGTTTCGTAAGTAGATCGATACTCGAATCCGCGTTGTTGTGGTGGCGATGCAATATAAGGCCGCGTACAGACTTGAGCACGAACGCGAATGAGGCAAGCCGAGGCAGAATGCGTATGCAAGTGTTGCACGTCCGTGAATTGCTCGGAGCCGTCCGCCGCATGCCTCGGGCCGTTCGCCGCTGCCTCGGGGCTGTCCGCCGCACGCTATCGGTCAAAAAAAATTAATTCGTACTCATTGCGGGTGTCGTTCCGAGGCAGGACGTGCCGCGGCACCATTCGCCGCATGCCTCGGGCCGATCCGATAACTTTGGTTCGGCCCGAGGCATGCGGCCAAAGCAAGGGAAAGACGAGCCCCTTTCTATACATGTTTATTTATAATTCTTTTGCACTTGCTGTTCGATTGAGTGACCGAAACAGAGGTCGGACACTTCATTGTTCATACTACTGTTTGGCGAGATGCATGCTTATGATTTCTCGTATAGAACTTGCACCCAATCAGGTGTCCACACATACATATACACGTATAAGGGAGAGTGGGGTAATCTCGAACACCTAAGCAAAAAAGCAAACAAAACGAAAACTATATGAGATATGAATTGGTTTATTATTTACAAACATACTTAAACTATTCATCTATAAAGTACTGCGACGAATTTTGGAAAAATTATAATAAAAATCAACTTTATAGTGAAAAAGCAAAACCCTTGATGTTCGTGATTATTCGACTGCTGCGGGGTAATCACGAACAGAGTGCTAAATACGGCAGAAGTCGCACAGCAAGCGCCACTTCAATGGTCAACACATAAAAAATGTTGCTACAACCTACACCTAATGTATTTTTCAAATTCCTGTCCTTGTGCATTAGAAAATAATTGCAATTGGTCGGAATATCGAAAAAATAGTAAAGGTTGTTTTTTAAACATTTTTTTCTGAGCCTTTAATGAAGATTCAAAAATCTCTTTTGTAGATTTAAGTAAGTTTTATACATGCTGAAAATTTCATCAAAATCGGTTAACGTTGTTAATTTCGAAGGTTCGAGATTACCCCATCCGAGGTGTTCGTCAATGCCCCACGACATCAAACAATAAAAAAGAATTTATTTCAGAGGTTAGAATCATAATTCAAGCAATGCCTTGGTCACAAAATGTTGGTATAAAAGTGCTTTATTTCAACTAAAAAAACAACAATTTTATCATTAATTCAACAGTAATTACATGCAGTTGAAATGGACAAAATATTACTTGAAACATGATGAAATTAAAATAAATTGTGTTTATCTTGAAGAGCATGAGCGTTTTGTATTTATTACTTTCTGCCCGGTGTTGGATACAACCTAAACTATTAGCTAGTGGAGAAGGAACATCGTTTTTATTTATTGAAACGCCGTAACATCGCATTCGCGATTACCCCGCGTTCGTATTTACCACTCTCCCTTATACATATGATATGTGTATATGATATGATATATGAATTCCCTGAATTTGCCTCAGTTTGCCTCGGCTTGCCTCATGCGGGACGCACAGGACAAAAATCACAATTTTTCCAACCCGAGGCATTCGGGTTTGCCTCGGTTTGCCTCATTCGCGTTCGTGCTCAAGTCTGTACACGGCCTAAGGCATTTGAGCGACGTCCACTTGCTCGACGTCTTCGTGTAATCGATAAATTGCTAGCTTAATCAAGTTGTAATGTTCATCATTTCAGAGTGATCATTACGTGAAAATTGGTTTAAGGGGTCATTGTACTTTGAACCGCCGAAAAATGAAGCTATTTTTAAAGCTATTTTTCTCAGTAAATTCATATTTTTGGTATTTATTAAGCTACTCTTTTATTATACAAAAAATCTTAAATAGAATTTTTGCAATTGGTTTTAATTGTTTTTTTTTTTACAGTGTCAGTATGTTCAATTAACAACTTTTGTTGAAAAGTAAGAAAATGGGCCGGTTAGAAAAAAAGCTTGACAAAACACCCGAAAGGATGTATTCTCGGTTGTTTCATGAGAAAAATCTAGGTTATTTCTCGACAAAAATTGTTAATTGAGCTAGGGTTCTTTAGCGACACTCAAACAGATTAAGAATTTTTTGGAATTTGAAATCATCTACGTTATGAAAGTTCCTCTTTTTTTAGGTGCGATATTGATGTTAAAAAAACATTAAAACCAATTAAAAAAATTATTTTTAATATTTCTTTCTATAATATAAGAGTAGGTTAATAAATACCCAAAATGTTTATTTCATTATATGTTGTATTTACTGACAAAAAAATTTTTACAAATAGGTTAATTTTCGGCCGATCAAAGTAGAATGATCCCGTAACGTGCACTGTTTTCGATTTTGGAAAGTCTTACAGGATGCATCAAAGCTCGAATTTAATGACGAATAATGGAGGACATTAGTTAGAATTGTGGGGATAGTTTGACAGTGTTAATGGTTAAGAGGAAGGAAACTTTCGATTCATTATATTTGAGCAAGGAATATGAGTCTCAGTAATAAAATCAGAACTTATTGAGCCAAGAATTCAAGATTTTCAATTTGAAAGCGAGAAGTTCGTATATTCCAGAAATATTTGCAGTTGGAATCACAGTAACAAGTTTTCACACAGCTAGATCACAATAATTTGTCATATTTTTCTCCATACTGTTCCCCAAATCAGTGACTGCCAGTAGTAAAATCGATAATTGGTCAGACACTTCCGTTCCAATTCCTCTAGCGTTTCGAAATATTACGTAAACCGACGTTTCATCGAGTCACTACAATCTTTCAAACATTCAATTCAACCAAATTAATAATATACAATTAATAAGTTACTGGTTCCATATCTAATTGGGAAGCTATCAACGAAAACAATATTCCACATCAAATTTCGAAAGGGATTCTCCGCAGTGTTTGTAAATGTCGTAAAGGTAGAAATGGAAACAGCGGCGTCTGGGATTAATTATGAAGGGGCAGGGTACAGGAATGTTCACCGCGATGGAGAAATATTTGAGTCTCTTTGTCACGTTGTTGCGTTGCATTATTGCATTGCTGTATATACTTTGGACGGCCACACGCTTCTAGTCAGTGGAAGGAGACACAAAGAAAGAATAACAGATGAATGGATGCTCTGGCGGAATTATTCAACGAATATACGCACTCGACATGTCAAAGGCAGAAGCTTGAATAACAATTGCATATCACGAATGACATGCTTCGAAGTTGCTTCGCAGTGACAATCAAAGTACATCATAATTATGCTGCTAACGTTACACAGAGAATGCTCATTGAAGGAACACGTTCCCCTGAAACGATATTTCGGTTCACATGCAACGTAGTCACAATTGATTCTTGTGTTAATTGGAGCCGAGGAATTATTTAGCTTCGGCGAGGTACGGAGCTACAAGTATAATATTAATTAGACTCGTTTGAAACCCGAAAACACTATTGCAATGCAAATTAGAAATTCGAAAACTGCAGAGGTCTCGTTTCCAAAATTGCTTAATTGCCATTATTCAGTGTCCTAGTTGCTTTCTAGCGAATGCTAAAAATAATACATTGCATAAATAATTTCACGGTTCGTATTCTAACGGGGTAACGATCAGGATATGCGAATTAAATGATTCATAAAAGTCTTACGGTTTTAAATCTACATTCCCTGATATTTGGTTAATTTATCTAGCATGAGATCCATAAATTATTTCGAGCAGGGCATTTGCAATATTTAATAACATTTTCCAATTCCATATGCCCACTTCTTTCACCTTTTTCTTAACTATTTACCTCTCACTATTTATTTAAACTACTCCCAAAATAGAAGCAATAAGCTTTTCACTTGAAACATTCTCTTCTACATATTTTGTATTTTTTTATTACACAATTACTGCTCAAGTCTGTAACAATGTATTTCCCTCGTGTATTTAGACGTCAGTAATCTGTCACGCATCGAATTCTCTGGTCCCCATCGCAGTAACAAACGTGAAACTACAAAGCAACACGCAGTGGTCAATTTTAAGGGATAATAATCAATCATTGTGCAGACACATTGCGGAAAGTACACTCGGTATCGCTTCGTGTGCGATCATTCAGCTCCACTTTCCCACCACTGTTCGCCTCGCCAACGGTTCAATTCCAATTTCCCTGTGAAAACGAAACAGGATACCAGCACCGCCGGAAACACAATCTGTCGAGGGGAAGGGCGTCGAATGGAGAGCCGAATAACGTGAAAGCATTCTGTACATCCTAAAGACGTGCCAGGCGACAGCCGATTCGCAAAATTGATGGGACTGGCGGCCAAAATGGCCGTCACCATGCGCGAGAAGCGATTGTAGGGACTCGTTCAGTCAACGATCGAAAAATCGAGACGCTAAGGGTAACTCTGGAGGCGAGGAGGAGATAATGTCGCTCGGCGATCGCGAGTGTCCTTCGTTTAGATCGAATCTCCGTCGAAATATTTCCGTGCACGGGGCGATAAACGCTGGAGGAATGGAACGGCACTCTCGGGACCAGAGAATCGTGCTTGCGACTTCACTTTTCGCCGTTGTACGTCGAGAATGGGATGGAGGCTTTGTAAAAAAGTTTCTTTTGATTCTTAAGCGGTCTAGCTTGTTTGACGCTCTGAAAATCAGGCTTTGGGGGAATTTTTTAAGATAAAAGTATTGAGTATTATAATTCCAAACTTTGTACTTTTGAGCACATTCTTCGAATCTCAATTAATAAACGTAAAAAGTACTCAACACTTTTCATTGAAAAAACACTCCATTGCGTTATTTTCAGAGTGTCTAATTTGGGAGACCTTTAATATGATAACTATTTTTGTGCCAGCTTTAGTAAATATTTTCGATAGATAAATAAGAAAGCTTTATCTCCTTACATAAAATTCTAAACCTTTTAAGATATACCTTTTTAACAGCCGCCCCTGTTTCCTCTATTGGATAGCGTTGCACTGGTTAATAAATTTTAGAAGGTGCAGGTTTATAAACTGCACAGTCTTCAGAGGGTTTAGCCGGCAATCTTCTGCGTGGCAAACGAGTGGACGTTTGACGAAAATAAAATTTCATCCGTCCATCCCTGCTAAGAATGCTGACGCACGTGGCTAGTGAAGCCAGGGAGCAAAGTCGTGGAACACGCTGAAACGTGCAGCCACAGAGAGACGGGGATTATAAATAGGTAATCGGCAGTTAAAAGGAGCGAAAGACCCGCCAAGGGAGAGCTAATGAGTATTCCGTGACTTTCAGCCATCAACGCATAAATTGTTGTAAAGCTGCACGTTACACGAGCTTTCAGGAAACTTCTCGAGATATCGTGCAAACAACGCGTCGATACTCTTCTACGCTGTCGGGCTTCCGCCTGGCAGAGCAAACAGGCAGGCACGCTGCACCTCTTTTCTTCTCCCCTTTAAAATGTCAGTTTCTTTCGAAAATCTTTTGAAACCCAACTAACCCTTGTCAATCCACAAAAACTCACTACCTACTTCCTCTTAATTACTCGAATCAAGTTTAACATTACTGTCAAGTAATGTAACTCTTGAAGCAGCAAAAATTTTAAAGTCACGGAACCAGAGATGGGCAAATTTTTTACTTAAACGAAACTTCGAATTACGAATAAAAGTTAAAAAAATTTCTCCATGTGTCGAATACAGTTGAAGTTGAAGTTGAAGTTGAAGTGGAACTGGAACTGGAAGTTGAAGTTCATGGTGAAATTCAAGTTAGAGTAAAAGTTGAAGTTGAAGATGATGTTAATGCTGAAGTCAAAGTTAAAATTAAAATTAAAGTTGAAGTTGAGGTCAAGGCTAGAAAATTTATTCGAAGTAAAAGTTGAAGTTGAAGTTGATGGTGAAGTTAACGTTAAAGTTAAAGTTGAAGTTGAAGTTGACAAATTATTCAACCCGGATGTGAAAACGCTGACGAATGAAAATATTACTGTTATTGGTGGAATAAAAAAATTATCTTAATTCGTCAACTAGCTCTTATTTGATCCGATACTTAAATAATCTTTTATTTAGTTAATGCCCAACTCTGCCCAGAGCCAACAACCCCAAAAAACTGTGAAAAATCCCATCGTTAACACGTTACAATAATTTCTACACTCATGTTACATTTCCCTATACCGTTTAACGCGAAATATTCACACAAATATAATAGACCGTCGATTACACGATGTTCGCCCGCCGAACAATATCCCCCGTTTTTAAATCGTTGACAACGATGATCACTTAAAACCTAACAATATCCCTGCACCGATCGGTGCAGCGCGGAATTCCGGGTGTATTTCAAATTGCGAGTGAAAACGGTTTTAAAATAAAACGAATTCGACAGGGAGTTCGATAGGAGCGTACACACGTTTGTTTAATAGGAAGCAACGAGCTGCACGATCCAGCGCACAAGAATTCCAGCAAGATGCGTGGAGGGTGGCTAAAGCATGGACGCCATGATACTTATGGGGTGTTTTGAGCGTCCTGACATGTTGACTCGATATTAATCGACGCATATTCATCGATGCCCCTCGGTCACCGCGTTAATATATCACCGTGACTGCGGAGCGCCGATGGGCGAGCTAATTTCTCGCTCTGTGTACTTCTTTCTCCGCTCTACACCCCCTCGCGAAACGAGCGCGAGCCGTTTCCCTCGACGCCAGCGAAATTGCTTGATAACGGTGAAGCAAGCTTTAATTGTGCCAGCTACGCGGCGAGGGGTGGTTGATTTTCGAACGGCAGAGGCAGCGATAAAAAGAGGCGAGTGACGGGCGGGCAGCCGGCGAGATTTGAATTCGAGGGGCTGGTAAGCTCGGGGAGATTCCGGTGATTGATTGGATTAAGCCTTATGAGCATGGATTCATTTCAGCCCTCGCGGTTGAATGTGATCCAATTTTTTCGGTATTCCGCGGTCGCGGGACTCTGGCTTTTTGAAGAGCTTCGGGCTTCAGATAGAATCCATCACTGGTCACAATAGATGATAATTAAACTGCGAATGGTCTTGTAAATATACATTTTCATAGAAAAGGACTAAACAAGTGAAACTTTGATAGAAATATGTTTCGTCATTAGAGGGGATTCAAAATATATTTTTTATTTTAGAGAATGTTATGTTTATTTATATCTAGCTTTCCTTACAATAGGGAATCGTAATTATCGTAATAAATATCATATTTGCATAATCTTCCCCAGTCTATTGATAATCAATTGTGTTGAAATAATTAAATCCGTTATTTAATTCACAGCTGTGTTAGGAGACAGGTGAGGGGATGGACGAAGGGGGTTAAGAAACGCGCCTACTGCCCACAGGAAAAATTAGTATCGCGGGCTGAAGCACCTGTCGACCTACTTGCCATGTTTTCGTAATTGGAGTGTTTTGGCGACGGCATTTGTCAAGGGAGGAAAAATGCTCGCAGCTCGGGGAGTATTAGAGAATGTTCCAGGGGGAATCGTGTTCGTGATTTCCTCGGAAATTCAGTTAGATTGCGTCGAGACTCTTTTCAAGAGAAACTCATCTGCCTTTTAATTCAGCCTAAGCTACCACGCGTTTCTTGCCCAATAATCGTACCTTTTCCACTGCAAACGATTACGAAACAAGCAATTAGAGAAACGAGAAATTCAAGGTGACGTGCGATTAAAGTGTCATGGATAAGTTCGTCGAGTGAAACTACTGTTTCACAGTGCATGGATTTTTAAATAACTTCCGGCATGAAAGTTTACGCTCGCGGAACCTAAGGTCACGGTTTAAAAATTGATTTGCATCGATTCAGTTGCGACGTTTCAAGGGTCTTACTTCGATTGTTAATGTTTTCGAAAATTCGTGTAATTGGAACGACAACCTACTTAAAATTAACCTTCTCAACCTAATAAATAATGGGAGGGTGCACTTTAATTCTGTCGCCTAGTATTAGGTTCTCCCATTATTCCATAGTGTGTCATAAGATCCTCGTAATTTATATGATGCAGCGTTGATATCAATTTACTGCGCTATAAACTATCCTATTATACCGAAATATGGCTCTTTGGTTACAGCAAACCTTCAAAATTTAACGTCACCGGTGACTGTATTAGAGTCTCGCATTAATATTCATATATTTATGCGCCCATAATTTTCCAGTGTTCTGTGTTATTATTTAGAGTAATGAAATAATTACCAAGATTAGGAAATACTTAAACGCTGTTTAGAAGCATCAGTTAAGTGACAAGGTCAATCATAAGTCAGTCGTGAAACAAATCGCGTAATTGGAGCCGTTTCCAGTGATATAACCGCATGAGTGGTCAGGCATCAAGACTACGCTATCCGACGCTTCGAAAATGCAATTCGATATCAACAACAGTGGCACCGCGCGGCAGGGATGCCAGTTGCTATTCCACTTGCCTGTTCTATATTTATCACTTACCACCGCAAAACGATTCACTAAACTATTCCTCGCACACTATAGCTTCCTCTAAAAATAAACCAAGGTCGTCTACACAATTCACTGGCGCATGATTTGTGATTCGATAACTTTCTAATTCGACGTAAAATCTACGTCCCCCATTTCGTTTATTATAGTTGCGGCCAATATCTTGTCGAATTTCTATTTCTATGTCGTAGGTAGAGTTTTAGTTGTAGTTTTTGTTCTCAGGTTAAACTTGCGAATAGACGAATTTAATAATACATACAACGAGCATTAATTGATGTTGCTGGAATGCTTCCTCACATGGAAATTCGTCTGAAAATTCCAGCTCGACCGTGTTTTAATTAATTTCGAATACAATTTTGAAAGAAATTTTAATTAAAGCGAGGGCTGAGCAGATTTTTGCGGCTCACGATGCCCCGACCTTCGTCGCGAGCCGCAGCTCGAGCGTGAAGAAAAAGAAAATCAATAAATATCTCGGACGTGCACGCATCGACCACGTGGCCGCCGTGCAGACCTTGTGTTCCCGTAATTTTCGCCGGAATTCCTGGGTCGGGCAACGGGCATAAGAGAGCTGAAAGACGGCCACGTAGAACGGAAATCAATAAGGAGATCCTATCTGCCACGTTTCGCCGAGAAATACGGGCGTCGAATTTTTAACGCGGCTTTATTCGAGGGGCAGTGTTCAGGCTGGAAAGTGAAACGAAACGGCGGGCAGCGAGGTTAAGTAGCACTAATCAACGATAACGCGACGGTGAAGCCGAGCCGTTAGCTAAATCGGGAAAGGTGATCGACGTTAGCTCGCTCCGAGAGGAAAGAAAACAAATTTGAAATGGAGAGGAGATGCAGCGATTCGAAAGTGGAGTACATGAATAATAAATATTTAGAATCGTGGGGGCTGAAGAAACGAGCATTAGAAATTGAAATGCAAAATCATCAATTCACCATTTCCCATTTATGTTTATGTTTTTCCAATTCCCTCTGCTCTTATTGGAGCAAACATTGCGTAAAACGGAGCCCATCCATGGTTTTCGTTACGCTTTTATAGGACCGATAAAGTACCAACGCTGATAACAACGTTCCAAAGGAAATTTGCATAGCTATTCAAATGGTGCCGCTTTCGAAAATGTTTTGGTTCGAAAGTCGTTCCATTGTCGAACAGCCTCCGCTCCTGCCGCCCCTCGCAGCCTGCCTATCGGAATTGAATCGAAACTTTCATCATTGGTTTCCATTAATCGACTCGTTTTGGCTGGTAGCGCGTGCCGTTGTATGTTCTGCGGTATTGATTTTAAAATTCGTTCAATTTCATTCGCGAAATTGCGTCAATCGTTCGGGGGCGATATCGAGTCGACCACGATGTTGTAGGAGATTTGTTTGAGAAGTGTTTTGCTGATTTAGTTTGTTAAAAAGAAAAATGTGTTTGCATGGCTAGTGCATTCGATATGTTCTGTTTGTTATTAATTGTTGCTTTTGGTGTTAAATTATTGTCTGAAGCATGTAAATGGCGATGCTTTATGATGTATGTAATGTGTAGGGTGATGTGCTCTGTGGAATAGTGGGTTATTGGATTGCAATTAGGTTTGGATCTATTTCAGTAGTACGAGCGAGTGTTAGTCGGACAGAGGTGGGATATAGATGAAGTTCCTGACATGCAATTTTTTAGATCTACGTTATTCCACAGCGACAACTGTGTTATAAATATATTATCGTAGGTCAGGATTTCAGTAGTGTGCGTACTATAGGCTCCGACTAAGCTTGGTTAGGAAAAAGTTACATGGACATATTTTTTGAAATTTATTTAAAGCAGATTTATAATCTGTACCGGACCGGTAACTTAGCGCTGCAACAAAATTTCCGCCGACATGGTTGACAGTTTTACAACGGAACGGTTTTTCCGAAATCACAAAACCAAAAGTTTTAGAAACTATGTGCGAATGGCTATGTCACGACAGGATCGATTCTGAAAATTTTGAGAAATAACAAAATGGCAAATCTCTGAAAAAAATTGCGAAATTTGGTTGTAGTAAATTGACATTTTTCGTTAAAAAAGAAGTAGAAAGAAACGACGAATCAAAAAAATTCCGGGCGGGACATAACCATCCACATAGTTTCGAAAACATTTTGGTTTTTTGATTTTAAAATCACCGTTTCGGCAGAAAACTGTGAACCAGAAATTTTGCAGCGCAAAGTTACTGGTCCTGTGCAGCTTGTGAATCTGCTTTAAATAAATTTCAAAAAAACAATTCGTATAACTTAAATATCCAATAAAAAGTCCTGAAAGTTTCGAAAAGATTCATTAAGTAGTTTAAGTAGTTTTTAATAAATTTCCAAAGATACTTTCAATTCTCGAGCAATCACTCGTGAAACCTTCTTTATCCCACCACAGTTTTCCTCTTTCACCCCTATTCCCAAGTACCA
The DNA here is from genome assembly GCA_929108735.1 of Andrena dorsata. Taxonomy (NCBI): domain Eukaryota; kingdom Metazoa; phylum Arthropoda; class Insecta; order Hymenoptera; family Andrenidae; genus Andrena; species Andrena dorsata. The sequence goes on along the minus strand of OV815488.1, from coordinate 73,112,831 downwards.
TGCAGTAATATTATTCAACTAAAAAAGACACTTTTATTCGATCTTGAATGCATGAAGTGTGTCTATTAAAAAATCATTTCGGAAAAGCCACGCTGATTTTCACGGAAACGATCCCTCGGGTATAGAAGGGTGTCAGCCATCGATCATGCTTGGGGCACTTCCGATCGCGGAGCGCAATCGAGTATAAATTAATCCTAATTAAAAGGGGCTCTCTCTCTGCCCACCTTCCACCCTATATTGACACCACTCTGGTATCTGGTTGTGTGTATCTGTTAACCCGATTCGGCTACTGCCATTGTTTACGATCATACAGCCAAAACATCGAGCGGACCTGGCGCGATACGCGCGTTCAAACACGTGTATACACAATGCGGGGGTGGGAAGGGGGTGTTGAGGCGAAGATCGATTATGTTAAGATAGGCCTGCTGGGTTTCCTTTTGCCGTTAACAGTTATATTACAGCCGATTGTGGGTTGTCTTACAAGAACGAGGCAAGTCGCTCGAGAAGCTGCTTGTGAAACAGAAGAGTCGTAGTATAAACTGCAATAAGCATCACCATTTGCAAAGTGAGAGGGCAGTAAAATGAGTAGCTGCAACTGTAAACTTTTGCAGACACTGGAATATTTAAGATTCAAAGTGGAAGGAAAGAGTGTATCGTAAAACCAAGTAGTACAGCTCAACGATACCTAGGACACCTTTGATAAACTGTTAAGGCACGGATTCTATACTAATTATCCACGTTCCTCCATTTGTAAAAAGAAATAGTCGACTTGATAAGGAAATATTCAAATATCTAAATCACGAAGACACAGGGTATCAAGTAGTATAAGTCAGTGTTCGGGATTTTTTTCTGGAATATCTGCTGTATATTTTTTTACGACTATTCGCTTATTTTCAAAGTACATATATGGAGAAAGTTTCAGTAATTTTATTATAGAAACAAATTAAAAAATAAATGAATAACAGCCATTTTTGTGGGAGCAGTTTTGATAAAGGCGCTGTGCGATGAGCAAATTTTCTCTGAGCCGGATCATTTAAAATTGAAAATTCAAAAATATGCTGTTAATGTATGCTTGAATTCAATAGGTGAACGAAGGTTTTTTCAGAAAGTCGATTTTTGACAAATTGGCGGCCGTTTAACGTAAAACCACGCTTTTTCGATACCTGAGTTGTTTGTTTTTCGTTAATTAAAAATAGAGTTTTTGTTAAAATAAAAAATTCTTGGTATCGGTATAAAAGAAGTCTGCAAAAGCTTAGGCCAATTGACAGAGCGGTTTTCGAAATATATTTCTCACAGATATGGCTGAATGGCTGTTATTCGATCATTTTTAAAGGTTTTTCTATAACAAAAATACTGAGAGTTGCTGAATATATGTACTTTTAAAATAAGCGAATAAGTTGTAAAAAACAAATAGTTGATATTCCACAAATAATTCACACAGTAGACTTAGAATATTCTCAGAGCTCCCAGTAATATATAAAGCAAAAATGTTTTCTCTATCGATTGCACCCCCACCACGAGTAGACCAGAAAAATACTCAAATTTTCAACCATCATCTGCGCCTATTCCAGAGGAAAAAAAACATTTGCTGCTTGCCGCACGAGCTCGTAGCTCAAACGCATCCCCTTCCGTCTATCCCGAATCAACTTGGAAACATCTATCCGCCCCAAGTATCCCCGAAGGACGCTGCCAACGCTAGTTTTTCGCGGTTCCCTCGACGCGTCGGAAATTCTCCACGCGGGACGCGCATCCATAATGAACGGGAAGTTTCGAGTTTCACGGAGGAATTATTTTGCTCGCTGTACCTGTTGAGTCAACGGCGCGCGCCACTTCGCCGCTACTTCAATTCGTAAACGTTGACGGCAAATTTCTGGGCGAACCCCGCAGCAGAACTTCGAACCGCGCTCTGTTTTACGACGAATCGCCCGCAGTTTCGTTAACGCGTGGCGTCCCCGGCCGCCATTACGATTCACGAGTCGCGTCTCCACGTTTGGTTTCCCTTGATGCGCTCAGCAAACTGCATAAATCCTGTCACCGAAGGCCACGCCAGGGCAAACTTGCGCGAAACGTGTTTATTTGGATCTGGCTTAAACGCGCGCTGCGTAAATTTTATTAGAGTGCACTGAATTTGGGTAAATTAATTGGGTAGAATAATTATACTGTCAGCTGCACTGTAGCGTAGGTGGAATAACGGAATCGCATTAAATTTCATATTTTGCATAGAGCGAACCATAAGTTTCAAACGGGAATGAAGTTGGGAAGTGGAGTAAGTACCTTCGATTTTTTAGAGAGTAAAGTGTTTATTTGGAAAAACGAATACGGCGGGGTTTTATTAAATCCTGCTGCAGACAATTTGTCGAAAATATATTCGTGCTTTTGGCATTGCTTTTGTATTGAATTTCATTGCATGTTGTTCTTATATAGGAAAAGAGGCTCCTCTTGATAGAGTACGTACGTGTATAAAATGAGAATTTTAAATGGGATTGCTAAATTCGGTCTCCTTCCAAACTTTCGGTTAATTTCGCTAACTTTTGTTTGACACAGTTCTTAAAATAGCACAGGCTTGAGAAAGTACAGAAAGATGTATCTCCAGAAATATCTGTTTGCAGAGCACGTCTGACAATAGCCAGCCCATCTCCCCTGCTTCAGTAGTACAGATCAATCACATCTTTCCGTATCTCGTTATCTCGTAATTTCTTCATAACTCTAACAATTTTTCAAGCAATGTTTCCTCAGTCGAGCAAAAGCTCCTCATGCAGACAAAACTTTATTATCAATTCTATATAAAATTTTCAAATCCCAACCCCATAATGAGTTTTAATAAAAGTCACTCCATCACCAAAATTGAATTCTAATTCGATACTTATATCTTTATATTTTTTTACTGAAGTCACGAACGAACTATAACTGAACTTTTTCGAAATATTTTGAAACCCAGTAGCTTTGAGCAGTGACAAGTTGCTGCCGCAGCGTTTTAGAAATGAAGCACTCAATGCATACGGTTTCCTTTAATGTCGGGTGCTGCATAAATTCTGAGACTCTGAAAGACAAAATGTAAGAGGACGCTCGACACGCAGCGGCTACAAACGTACCACACACACTTGAATCTTCAACAAGCCATGAAAAAGCGGGAAGAACGCGACAGACACAAGGCAGAGATTACCAGAGTGCCTGTTCCAAAGTCCTCCTACCCTTTTTCCCCCTCGAATCGTGCGTCTCGTTCGCCTTTCATCGTTCCGCGAGTGCTTTCACGGCGGGCCGCATTAACATTTAAACTTTCTGTTTCCTGTGTCGTAGCTGGCGTTCTGAGAGGGGTCGTTCATTAAAATCGCCGTCGTTAAAAGAGGGGGCGCCTGTAACATTTCAGGAGGTCCCGCCGTATTTGAATATTCCTTGGAAATTAGCATTCGTTGACTGAGGAACTTTGTCTTCTGCAAGTTTAATGGCACGATTTCAATTAAACTTATATTGGATAACTCTCGAGCCGCACAGCGCCCAATCGTCTCTGAAAATTTCACCCGCCGGAACGGCCTCGAGAATGATCGTCTTCGCCTTCGTTTTTAACGTTTCGACAACTTTGCCTCGACAGAAACGGAGACAGAAATGGAAGCTTCTGGCGCGCGAAGGATGCTTGAGAACTTCTGTTCTGATTAAAGGGGGTGCGTTTGGAGAGAGGCGACAATTGGCTGAATTTGGTTGGTTATGTTCTTCTTACTTGGACCTTCGTGCGTTGAATAGTATATTATAATTTAGGTGAATGATCGATGAAAGGCATTCTAGGTAATTTAAAAGGTAATTTAGGAGATTTAAGACTTCCCTTCGTACGTAGGTAATTAGGCACTTTAGCACTTTGATACTTCAGTGACACGGTGATTTAATTTACTCGGTGCTTTCTTGTCCCAGAAATGTTCGCAAGAAAATATATTACTGTCTTTTGAGCCTCAAAATTTTCTATTCTCGTAATTCGATCATCTAATAGTTAAATACAGTGGGTGGCCAAATTATTATACTCAAATAAAAAGGTTTGAGATTTTGTAAGTTTAAGTATCTCTGCGAAAAATGGTCGCAAAAAATATTTAAAGGGTAGGTATTTTATTATGATAAAGCGCAGGAAACGAAGTTTCAGAAATTTTTGCCCAGTTTGAACGCATGCAGGGGCCAAAAATATCTTTTCCGATAAATTCAACGAAGAGCTCTCATACAGCAAACGTTTCCTTTTAATTTCGTTCTTTTGGTTCTTGTTGCATGATTTTTATTGACCGACTTATTCGCGATCAAAGCAAAAAAGGTACTTTGACCATCTATAGTTTTGGAAGTCATGATCGTAGACAAATTTTCACGAGTGTTTTGGAAAGCTAAGAAAGTTTCCTTTCAGAACCTTTAGTTGCCAATTTAAAATTTTCTTTCAATCGTATTAAGTCTATTTTAAAATGATCCCAAAAATTGACAAAAGTGTTTTGAGTATAATAATTTGGCCACCCTCTGTAATACAGTACGTAGTAGAGCTGTTCGAGTAGGGGAGACCGGGGCTAAAAGTTCCGGGGGTAAGTTGTTCCGAACGGTTCTATCTTCAAAATGAAAATAGCTTTGTACTTTAAATTATTTTTCCGTGTGACTTGATTCCGACTCGGAACTTTTAGCCCCGGTCTCCCCTACAAAGCTATTTTCATTTTGAAGATAGAACCGTCGGAACAACTTACCCCCCGTAACTTTTAGCCCTGGTCTCCCCTACTCGGAACAAGCGAGCCGGGATATACTCGGTTCGAATAACCAATCCGAGCCGAGCGCTCGAAAGAACCGGGCGACTCGATTAAAGCGAGCTGCTCGATTAAAAAACGAGCGGCTCGATTAAAAAGCGAGTAGATTGCATAGTGAAGGTAGCGACTAACGAACGAAACGTGTGGATCGTTCTCTTAGAGCATATATACATGGAGGTATCATTGCCTTAGGGTACGTTTATGTTGGAGCTGCGATAAACGATCAGAGCGACGATAAGAGCGAGATGACTATATAAATGACAAATGATAAAAGCGTCGAGAAACAAATATTTCTCTTTCTTCGCTATTATCGCAGCTCCAACATAAACGTACCCTTAGAGTGACTGCCTCGAAACTGTCGGCAACATCACGCGAGAGAGAAATACATGTGCGAACCAGTGCGAGTGAGAGAACTATATGTCCCATTTGTGTGAACTGGTGCGAGAGAGAGAAGTATAGATTTTCAATCGCCCGCCTTTCTCTCTCGCACGATATCTGCGCTTGCGCATTACGGTCGAATAGGACATATACTTCTCTCGCTCGCACGTGTCTTTCTCTCTCGCACCATGTTGGCGACAGTTTCACGCTTTCAATGAGACCTCCACAGTATATGCTCTAAGATCGTTCTAGCCACCCAATTGTTTCCAGCTGCTCGCTTCATTCGAGTACTCGGCTCGGGTCGGAAACCGAGTCCCGGCACGACTCGAATTTTGAGCTACTCGAATATTCGAGTATTCGAACGGCTCTAGTAGGTAGTATCTTGCCGCGTCACTAATTAGATAATTTGTTCATTCACCGATGCTTGGGCAACTCTACAACAAATACTAGGTAACATAAATATTAAACAAATTATTGTTAATGTCTTTGCAAATTCATAATGTTCCATACTTTTTCCCCACAACATTTTGTTTCTTCTATATCTTTTATTACATTATGAACGAAATTCTTAATTATTTTCAGTGTTTTTAGTAGAAAACGAACAAATTTAACATTACCAGCCGTTTCGAATGCGAACCATTGCATTTTACATATAAAAAAATATTGGTTGTCACGTCCCGGGTGGAGGTCTTTTGGGGACAATGACATGTGAGGGAAAGGTCAGGCGCGAATCTTGAATCCTGCACACTGAGGGTTTTAGAGGAATCAGGCGCGAATCTGTAATCCAGCACACTGAAGGTTTTCACGGAGTCAGGCGCGAATCTGTAATCCAGCACACTGAGGGTTTTAGAGGAGTCAGGCGCGAATCTTGAATCCGGCACTCTGAGGATTTGTAAGGAAGGAACGTCAAGCGCGAATCTAAAATCCAGCACACTAATCGTTTTTACAGGGGAGGAACGTCAGGCGCGAATCTAAAATCCAGCACACTAATCGACCAGGGAAGTTTAAAGGCTAGAGCGTATCACGGGGACACCCGTTAGCACTTTGTTTTGGTTTTGCCTAATTGGATTTACCGTTGCATAGGCACAAAAACTTACTCGTAATATTTCCTGAGAAATACGTCTATACGTGCAGCTGTACACAGGCTGTGCAAAGATATGTTAGTAAACACGGTCACTGCTCTCGAGTTCCCGAATCGGAATCAGCTGTTTCACTAACACGTTTGTCTGTATTTTAGATGTTTCGTAACCAATGGGTGAACACAAATGATTTGAAGCGTGATTTAAAACAAAGCGGTTTATTAACTTTGTTAATGCGGTTATTATAATTATGCGTGCGGTTTTAGCATTGACACATAACATTTATAATTTGATTATGACATTTATATGTATGTATGGACATGAGGTACAATATAAGTCATAGAATAGTATGCTTTTAATAATGATCGTTAATAATATAAAGAAATATGATCGCAATAAGCGGTTATAAGACAAAGAAATATAAACAAAATAAAAATTAACGAGATAATATGAAAGTAATAGAATTAATAATATGTAATATATATAATATATATATGCAATAAGCGTAGATAAATGAAATAGTAATATGTTTGCAATAAGCATGAAATGAAATAATAAAGTAGTAATAGTATAATATGATTGCAATAAGCGGTTATAAGCGAAATAATAGTATATGGTATGAGGGTGATATGCACAATACTGTTAGATAGTAAAACAGTAGTTTCCGTCTTACAGTAGTTGCCGTAGCTCACTGATTTTACAGTTTAACACTGTATAAGATATACTTTTATATATGAGTTCTGTTACAGATAAATTTCTGTCGATGAAAGAGGTCCTGGCCTCTCGATCCTTCGTATTTATATGATTTACGCGGGGTCCTTGCGGGGGCTTTATGCGGTAAGGACCTTGACATAATTTAAGAAATAAAACGCAGTAGGACTTCCGGGGTTTTTCTATAATATTCTATAATTAGACCTGTTTACGGCACGTGCGCCAGATATTCTTCCCAGTTAGGCATTTGGGGTTTTTCTACTTGTCTATATTTCGACCATGTTTATGAATCATGCGTGAAATATGCGTCGCAATAAGATTCTCAAGATTCTGCTTGGCTATTGCTAAGACGATACTCAACCCATTAGATGGATTTTATGTATTTTGAAGGGAAAGGGGTTTGAATGAGTTCGACTCGGTGAGTCGTGATGAAGGGGTGAGGTCTCGAATTAAGACGTTTTAGGACGCGGGACTTGTTTGAATTTGAATGTTTGGGAGGATTTCGCGCCTCATAGGGCGGATAGTCGAGGGAGTTTCATAACTGACCATCTTGAGATGGGGACCGCTAAAGCGCATCGCCAAGGGAGCCAGTGATTGGGGAAAAAGGGAGTAAGACTTGAGTCGAGAGATTTTGACGGAGTTGCGGAGTGGTTTATGAGGTAGACTTGAGAATAGTAACGCGGAAAATTTAGTGGGACATCACATGGTATTCCTCGTTAGTTTCGCATCTCCCCGTTTGCTTCCAAAACTCATTGCGAGGGGTTGCATTTTCATCTCAACATCTCTTACACCCCTTACAACATTTCCCCGCGCAAAGCTCCGTCATCGATACGCCGCAGCCGGCGTGCGTAATCAAAATTATCGACACCAGCATCAAGGAATATTTACATTCGCCGGCGAGTCGAGATTCAACGCCAGCAGGCAGCGCGCTTAGGCAGCCACATTTGATTCGTAGTTCGCGCGTTGTTTAGCCGGTTGCATTCCGCTGGCCAGCAGGGGTTGTAACGCTTAATTGAATCGGACGTTCGCAAAGCCGTGGCGGGTAAAGTCAAATTGAACGAGGTACTGCTTGTCCGCGTGTATCTAAACAAAGCTTTGTTTGCCAGGCTGCTTTATTCACCAGCAGCCTGTCCGCCGTGTCGTCCGATCCTATCGGCGATGAATAGTCTTCTGCATGCCTGCTCAGCGCAAAATGGCGGCCTAGTGGCAGGGAACGTGGGCGCCGCGACCAGGATTTTCAAAGATACAAAATTTTGGATGACTTCTGACTATTCTTTCTCGCGAAAAATCGCGTCGAGTCAGGTGATCAACATTCGTTATTACATTCGGTAAAATACTTGTGACGAGATGATGGAGGTGCGTTGGGAACTGAAGGAATTGGAGTGTAAGGACTGCAGATTGATTGAATGATATTGCTATCGGATACGTGCATAGAATAGAAGTTTAAGGGGGAATCCTATTTTATGGGCTAACAACATAGCAAAATGTAGGATTTTTTTTAAGAAAGTAGCATTTCGATTCATCTGACATTGGAACCATGTTTTAAGCATTCTTGAAGAAGTTGCAGTTTTTTTATTCCTTTTTAATAACAAATATAGGAATTATGCATCACGTCGCGCGAAACTCGTCGTCCGCTGGCGTGCATGATATTCACCTTCCATGTAATCTGAAACAGAAAAACGAAACGGCGTTTTACTTCGTACATATGTAGCTTCAATTTGATGAACCGGAATACCGGAATACGGATTTAAATTATTTTCTGCCCAATTAATCGGGAGAACGCCAGGAATCCATTGGTGTCACTTTCATATTGATACGATGAAAAATAAACAAATTCAGATTCTGTAGAATCTGACCGGTAGGCGACCACGATGGGCCGCAAAGGCTCACGCCGGTTATTCGACCATCTAGTATAAAGATAGAATGAAAATTGAACCGTTATTCGAAATCCAAGTTAAAGTACGTTTTATCTAGAAATTATCTAGATATTATCTTTGCCCAACTCTGTTACCTGGTAATTTTGCGCGGCGTAATGGTCGATCATGCATAACTACTATATTTACGGTTAAAAATTAATAAAAATAAAACTGCAGCTTCTTCAAAGATGCATCAAAACATGGTGCAAATTTCAGATGAATCGAAACGCTGGTCACTTAAAAAAAATCCCAAATTTTGCTATGTTTTAGCCCAAAGAATAGGAATCCCCCTTAAGAAGGGATCCAGATATTCGAGTGACACAGGTTCCTTTGCTGACGATGGTTCCAATATCCCGTTTCTAATGATCCGTAAATGGTCTTGGGATGGAGGTGGTAGCGGCGATCGGAGTGTCTGACTGCGGTTATTAAGAGATTATCGACACGCGTGATTCGTTAGCGGCAGACTTATTTCCTCTGGACTTCATCCAGCAATGATATCTCCGAAGAAAAGGGGCCACTCGTTCTTAGCTTCTAATATCCTCTCATGCTTCTTCTCGATTATTCTTTGACGACCTTTGGAGAACCGTGAAATTGGGGATAATGATACTTCTTGTCTTCCCTGCAGCGTTGCAGTAATTGTTTTTCTTGCTGGGCTTATTTCATCCATTTCATCCAAATAAAACTATGCCACGGCTCCCATCGGTTATTAACAAAACTTGGGTTTGTTAAAAGTTGAAAACGATTCACTACTATTCAGCCATAAATCCCGAAGTTTATAGTGGCGTACTTTAAAAAACAAATACCTCGTTATATTTTTGTTTCTGTACTCCTTCTTTTCTTACCGTTTCTAATTCTACACCCCCAAATTCCCCGCCGCATCGACACATATCGTTGAATCGAAGATAGGAAGATGGATCCAGGTATCCACTCCGAACTTTGATTATAAAAATACGTAGCCGATGGAAGTTCCGTGTTCCACATCGAAACGCCGGAGTCCCAGAAGATATACTGTCAGAAACCCCTTCGTCTTGATTGCGCGGTTGTCGTGTATTCGACGTCTGAGAGCTCGAAAATGGTGTTCCTTCGCAAACAGAGAAGCAGGGCGGAGCAAACAGTCGGAAATAAATAGAGGCGGTGATTTCATAAAGCGAGAGTGAATTAAAGAGCTTTTCCCAATTTTCCCTTTTTATTTCTTTCAACCACGGAGCGCAGCGGCGTTAAGGGTTGCGCAAACTTCCGATTGTTTTCCCGCAGGATTCCCCGAGAAGCTGCGGGATAAAGATCAACCTCGCTTTGGGGCAATCGGATGCAATTATTCTCTCGGCTTTGAATTTGGGGGAGGAGGGTGTACCGGAGTTGCGCAATTTAAAGTAGGAAAGGACGAGGGCAGCCGAGTGTGGTATTATGATAATCTGCGAAGAGTCTCGCAGATAAAAGAGGAACCATGTGTTTCGGTAAATGGACGGGGAATGTGTGGTTCTTTTAAATGTTTGCGTTAAATAGGCCAGACTTTAATTATACGATGGGCGCGCCGATGAATACGAAATTTAACGACCAGCTTCGTTTACTGATTAAATCTGGTTTACGAAAATGCCGCCTCTAATTAAAGAGCGCTGCTTGAGTGAAGAACTTGGCGGCTCCTATGGCTGAGCGAAAGTTTAATTACATATTAAATAAACATCCTGACCGGGACAGCTTTATCGCCTACGTGTAATCAATTTATGATAAAATGTGAATGGAGCGTGGGAGAGGCTGAGGCGGGGGGTTATTTAAACTTGCGAGGAAATAAACTTAGAGATTTGAAAAGAGAATCGTATAAAATGTTTGGAGATACTTTATACAGATAATTGTGAATCTATTAACTTTACGTAGGAACTATGTAGCAGGTGGGAGTAAAATAGAAATAGAAGCGAATTAAGATTTTGGGGATAATTGTTAGGGCTGGGGAACATTTGAAATAGTTTGAGACAAAACACTAAAAACTTAAATATTCCGATAAGAAAATAGTGTTGGAAAATATTATTTCATTTAATGCTTAAATCAAATACTATTTGAACATACTATTTCATTGTTTCGAATATTATTTTCTTACATTTCAATAAAATACTCATTTCACAATAGTATTTGTATGAGTTAGTATTAAGATATATATTTGAAATACTATTTCTTTATGTAACTACTATTTCAAAGAAAAGCTGATTTATTAAACCCCGAATTACTCGAAGAAATAACAATATTTATTTCTATTTATCTATTTCAAAAATCAATTTTCCCTAGTCGTAATAAACCCTGTTGTTTAATTTCAACAAGCCTTTCTTATTTCTCGATTGAACGTAGTACTATCATATTTTGATTATCGAGCAAGAGGTCTATTACAATTAAAATGCTGTTCCACTCCTGCGACAAGGGGCACAGAGGAATTGTACGAATTAGTCAAATCGAAGGATTCAAGTAATTACTGTTGTACATTTACAACAAATGCTCATACGAGATGCTCAGATCTGACAGAAGGATAACGCAAATGTGATGGAGACCGGCGAAGATATGACGAAGGAATGTCAGTTCACAAACGAGGGCAACGTTGGCAGGAGGGAGACATAAAGCGTCAAAAAGCAGTGATAAGAGAAGAGGGCCTGCAGGCGTTCCTCTCCAGTGGCTAACTCGGTTAATTGCTCACGACGATTCCAGCTCATTGCTGTTCGATAAATCCGGTTTACCCCGGGGATCCTGCTAATCGCTTTTTTCCACACATGCCTTTCAAGCGCGTACAACGTTTCGTAACACCCGACACCGGAACAACTCCCCCATTTTTTTTTTTTTTTTTTTCAAATTCGACTTGCCAGCTCTGTATTGCCAATTCGTACCGATCGATCCCACGTTTTTAGATTTCATTTGCTCCAGTGTACTTCTCTCTTTTTTTAACGAGATAGGATTCTACTCTGCCACAGGGATGGAAAATGCAAACGATACCGAGAGGATTTGGAGCGGAAAGGATGCGCGATAACGATAGATTTTTTTTACCCCTGTATGAAGGATTTTCGAACTGTTCTGAACGTTTTCGAACGAACAAGTGTCTAATTGGACAGGTTTGGTCTCCAAGTCGTGTTGTATTTTCGGAGAAAATATTTGAAATATTCTTTGGGAATTTATTTCAGAAAGTAGATGCATATTTATTTGCAAAGGTTTTTGTATTCAGATGAGAGACACTTTAACAGGTTACTATATTATGTTTTGGTATAAAAGTATTTAGTTATTTCAAAATTACAACTGATTTCAAGGAAGCTGCTTTTAGAAATACGTTTCGCGGACTCTAACATTATTCGGAATTGGGTTACATGAAATAAACGAACGAAGAAGATTTAGTTAGTACAATAGTATATCTAGTCTTTAATCGTTCCGCTCTATAAGATATTAATCCGGAATAAAATGGTGAATGTTAAAGTGAAACGATCGATTTTCGTAGGAAAAACACTCATTTCTCATCCATAAAATTAAAAACTAAGCATTGGAAAACAAATGTTTCGATTAAAGACTAGATTTGAATATCTAGAAGAAACTTACAAAGTTCCGGAAAGATTGGCGAATTGGTTTTTGTGAAATCATGCGCAATCGAAAACCCATTTCGAGAAATCAGTTGTAATTGTGCAACAAAAAAAATACTTTTACACCAAAACGTAATATAATAACCTATTAAAGTATCCCTTGTCAGAATACAAACACCTTTGCATAAAAATAGGCATCATGTAAACTTTCTGAAATAAATTCCCAAAGAATCCTTAATCAGTGCTACACATTTATGGGAGAGACCTAGACAGAAAATTGAATTGAAACTCTCAAGCCCATTGGGTCTTAGAATTGTGGACGCGATTTTAACTGGTTAACAAGGCACTTGAAGAGAAAATGAACGAAGACCGAAGTTAATTAGTTATTTAATTCCCTAGGAACCTAGCCTTTTGGTACAACATCATAGGCACACATTCTCCACCTCAAAATTCAAATTTTCAGAGCTTCCGATACGCAGAATTATGCTACACCCATAATTCTAATACCCATGCCCTAAAACTCCCTTAAAAACGAGAAAACTCTCGCAGAGTGTGCAGAGATCCTCATCGATAATAGTTGAACTCCGAAACATAATCCTCTTTCAAGTAGCACTACACGTCATTATTCTGCCATAATTTCTAAGAGTATAACAAAGTACAAGCTACCATAATAATCCCCAAGCCTTAGTAAGCACCTAATCCCCAAAAGCCATCACCAGACCGGCAGCGTTTAGTTTCCAACCTACCACAACCTCCCTCTATTCGCAATCATTCACATCCTTTCCTACTGAATATCAATTCAGCCCCTCGTTCGTTGCCCGAGGGAGCATCGGGCGAGAGAAGGAAGACCGTTGACCCAGAATCTTGAATCCGGAATCGATGGCCGCGTGGGCTCTTTGAAGTCGCACGGAAAAAGGGGAAACGAGGTTAGGGTGAAAGGAGTAATCCTTCGGTGTATCGATGAACGAGAAATCGCAGCCAACGGGACCCTCGGCCCAAGGGCGACCGGAAACGGACGACCTGCAACGAGTCGACCCAGCCGAGGAGAGGGGCGGCCGGGGGGTTGCGTTGTTATCCGTTGAAATCTAGGTTATGAGTGCTAGGGCAGGCCGCGAGGGAAAATCGAACCGTGGAGGGTTGGACACGCTGCCAGTGCAAGAGTAACTCACCCCCATTTTTCCCCTACCCTTCGTCCCGCCACTGTTCGTCCCATCTGGTGTCCCTGTTCATTACTAGTCGTGCCAGTGACGGGGCGGGGGTTGTTACAGCGGCCTGAGTGAAAGAAATTGCATTGGCGGGGGTCGATGACGCGAGGGGTGACACCGAGGCGGGACGGACTCGCCGCCTCTGGTTCAATGAAATATTCGGGACCCGAGGTTCGAAATAATGGGATTGCATTGGATGGGGCGGCTTCTCTGTGCATCGTTAAAGGGAGACGTTGATGGGACGACGAATCTTGTTTGCAGGGACAGCTTGTCCCTGGATACTGCTTCGTTAGGGGATGCTGCGTTGTGAACAGATGGGGTTGTCTTTCACCTGTTCAAGGCAGTAAAAACTTTGCGCGACATAAGGTATCGAACTTGATGTCACTGTCTCTACTTCCACTCTCCAAGGGACTTTCTAATAAGGAGAGTATCCCAGCTGTTCGCCTCCGATTGCTTTGTATTTTGGATATGTTTTATAGGACCGAAAAATAAGATATACGTGTTTCTTTTATAGCGGCCCGTTTTCCTATTTAGGGGGTGAAACCACCCCTCAAATTTACCAGATTTTCAGCTGTTCGTTTCCAATTGCTTTGGTCTTTGGCATCATGTATTCTCATGAAATTTGAAGGGTGGTTTCACCCCTTAAAAAATAAAGACACTTGTTTCTTATTTCTCTGTCTTCTAAAACATATCCAAAAACCAAAGCAATCGGAGGCGAACACCTGAAAATCTTGTAAATTTCAGGGGTGGTCTCACCCCCTAAAAAATAAAAAGACACCTTATTTCTCTGTCCTCTAAATATACTCCAGCTGGGATACTCTGCTTGAAAGTTGCACCTAATGTCTCTCGAGAATCGTAGGATTGTGTTCCATCTTTTTTTCATGTACAAGTTGATGAATAATCATATATCCTGTCTGGAAATTCTGGAACTCGTTAAATTTTATGCGGCATCCAGGAACTTCAGGAAAACTTCCCTACTATATACTGAACCCCACCGCACATTAATGGGGAAGTATAACCCCGCTAATCTCATGGCAATGCATGTCAATAGATATTCCAACCGTATCAATCTCTTTGCGTGTTCTTTCGACGCATTTAAGCCAGCTGTTCTAAATATCATGTATGCTAATTTGTAGGTATGTACCAGAGATGGGCAAAAATTATTTGCAACAAAAATTTCGTTCACAAATAATTTTTTGCCCATCTCTGGCATCTACGTAATTCTTGCTCTAATCTTTGTCTAACATTCTTCTGTGCGTTTTTCATTCTATGTGACGCTCATTGTACCTATCTGTTTCTTTCTTACTCTGTATGAAAAAAATCATCTCACAGAAATATTCGTTTCTCATCTCACACTTAACAATTTTGAGAATCACTAAAAAATTTCTATTATACCTCTAATATTTTTCGTCTCCTTCAATCCATCATTGATTTGTACTACTTGGAACAATGTAGTCCACTATGTCTGACACATATTGAGTCGAACTACTGTGACTGAAAAATGTAAATTGTAAAAGAAAAGCAGTTAAAAATTTAATACTAAAATGTGTAAATACTGTGCTATCTGTAGAGTGCACATATTTGTGGGAAAAATCAAATTTCAAGCAGCGCTATTTTGCAGGCGTTTATTTGTCGGTTCGCGGGACTCCCATTGACGTTCACCTACCACTGTCAATTAGTTAAGTGAACGTCCAACTCTAATTCAGGCGATAGCTTCCGGGTGATGTCAAAAAAGTATCACGCCCGTTGGAGCAATGCTCCCTTATGCCTTTCGAGCGTTTTAACCGATTTACAACTGCGATTCGATTTACGCAAACCTCGTAATGAATACGTTCCATTCTGTTGCGTGCAATACCGCTGCTATTTTTACCGGCCTCCCTCAAAAGCTGCTGAACGTCGCCCTTCCTTTTTCCTCTCTCTCTACTTTTTTTTTTAGAATCGGAGATCAGGCCGGATTTCATTGCGCGGTTTAATCTTCCTCTCTCCGGTTCTGCGTACGAATGAAACGTTTTCATTTGCCTCGTACCCGAAGGTATCGGCTTTTCATTCAGCGTATTTAATTACATACTAACGGGGCCAGGCTGTATTCATAAAGGCCAACGGGTAAACGGAACACGGATTTTCATTATCACAGCCGATCAAAATAAAAGCGATTCTTAATGTAATCCTTGTTAGCTGAATGTGCACATGTTTACCACGAATCTCACGATGATTGTGCGTAAATCTGATGATTATGAATTAAATTCAGCTTTCCTCTTTCTCAATTCTGCCTTTTGATACCGACACTGGTGTTTTTGTAAGAAGTGGTTACAAAGTGCTGTTGTTTTATTTAGAGAAGAAGAATTTAAAGGAAGTCTGGTTTACGAAGCAATTTGTTGATAAAAAAAGTGATGTAACAAAGTATCGAATTTTTCTGGAAATATGTTTGACACGTTTTCAAATTTTTCTTCAAAATGGTAACTCCTGCACTGCTTTTTATTTTCCTGTATCGCACCCATTTCTTAGGGCACAGATCTTCCTTTTTCAAAAATTAATTTAAAGACTTTGATATTTAAATTACGCTGGGATGTTTGCAAGGAAACAAACGAAGGAACAACAAAGTACTGATTTTGGGGGGAATGTACTAACTATTTTACAAAAATCGTGGTATTGGCTTCACTTCATCAGCAACGTTAGAATAATTAACAAGTGCTGTCTGGAAAAAAGATATTCCAGCGGGATCTCTGGTATCAAAGCACCACTGCATGCTTCGAGCGCTAATTCGATGTCGTTCCGTGCGTGAACGTCCCACTCGACGAATCCGCTTGTGGGAATTCCGCGAGCGAGCAGCTATCATGTAATTCGAGTCATCGTGATGAATTCGAGCTCTCCAGACAAGGATTATAACCACGATTCACCATGCAACGAAATCTCTGATATTCGCTAATTACGTAACGTGCATGAAAGCGGATGTACTAAAAAAATATCTGGCTTCTGACTTTAAACTCAGATTCTATGCTTTTCAGCTGAGAGAAAGCGTAAATAGTTTCGAGGGGGATACGAGTTTTCAAAATCATCTGGACATCTATGGTGAAAACATTTTTCCAAGTATCTGCACAGAATTATTTTTTGTAGTCTTTTAATCCGTGGTTACGAGCCATTCAATCTGAATTCTTTTTCTGGAAATCATTCAGTGACTTTTCAATCTTCTCGTTATGAATGGAGATTTTGTGTAGATATTTTGGTATTTGATGAGTTCAAAGTTGATTTATTGGTTATTAGTTTTTTTCCTGGGAAATGGTAGAGTTACTGATGTTATTGCTGTGAGTAATGTAGTAATATATATAATTATAGATGTTTAGGAAATGTAGTGAAGTATTGAGTTATTTTAATGTTGCAGCTCTCCAATTCTTTCATCCCCCAATTCTCTATTAATTAAATTTTCCAATCTAAATTGTTTCATTTTCCCAATTCTCTAGTCTCCAATTATTCAATTTCCTAATCTCCCAATTTTATTCTCGAATTCCTCAATTTTTTAATTCTCCAATTTTTTAATCCTAAAATCCATTTGCCAATCCTCCATTTCTCGATTAATTAACTTTCCCAAGCCCAATTGTTTCATTTTTTCCAGTTCTCCAATCTCCAACTATTCAACTTCATAATCTCCCAATTCTCCAATCCCCCAATTTTTTAATTCCCCCATTTTGTAATGCTAAAATCTATTTTTAGATCCTCAAATTCTCTCTTAATTAAATTTTCCAACCCCAAACTTTTTCGTTTCTGTAATTCTCAAATCTCGAACTATTTAAATTCCTACTCTCCCAATACCTCAATCCCTCAATATTCTAATTTGTTAATTCTGCAATCCTAAATTGATCAATTATTCAATCCTCCAATCTCCCACCTCGATATTCCCAGTTCTCCAAAAGCCCCACATTTCCAATTTCTAATTCCCCAGTTCTTTGAAGCACGGGTTTCATTACGCACAGTAAACTGGATTAAAATTTGCAGCGAATATGCTTCGTTACACCAGTGGTTTTGCGTTGGTGTGAAAGATGTGAACATTAAAAGGCGCGTGGATTATTAACCGCTCAGCTGCTAATGAATTCGATTTCCGTCTGGATTTTAATTACCGAGATGTCTATTAAGCGTTACATCGCTTCGTGCGCAGGAATATATTACATAAATATACCGAAGTAATTGAGCAAAGTTTAATTTTTCCTCTTTGCGTTCCACGTTTACCGTACAAATGTATTTTCAATTAAATATAAAGCGTACCCCAGAGGTGAACGATCTAGTCTGCAAACATATATTTCTGCAGTGCATAATATAGACCAAAACGTATAGTATGATAACAGATTTAAAATAACATTGCTTTCAAATAAAATAGCTCCCTCATTTGAAATGAATGCATGTCCCTTCAGCTGGTGTCAAACGGAAACGAATTCAATTATTTATAATGTTACAGTCCTAAGAAAAAACAAACAGATTGAAAGCGTTCATCAGGGAAGCTTCAAATTTTCTGTTAAAACAAACTGCAGAAAGCTTCAATTCATTCGTTGAAGCTTTCTTTTAAATTTAAAATGCTTAATTTTGTACAAACGTCTCTGCATTGATATCATGGAAAATATCGTTGACTTACACTACTTAAATTCACCACTGCCATTCACTTACATACCTTCAATCCCAAAGGAAGATTCACTCACTTCACAGAAGGCTATCGCTGGAAATATTCATTTTCCATTTGAACGACGTAGAATGTACGGGCTATCAAGTAAATTAATTAAAGTACACTTGGCTCCAAGTAGGGCGTCGTCCATTTCGTGGTAGAGGTACAGGAGGAGTAGCGCCGATATTCTCTTCTGTCGACTGGAAAAGCAACCGACGCACAGGTTTTCATCTGGAAATTGGAGATAGGACGTACAAGGAGGAACATCTTAAGAATCGATAAGAAAGGGACATAGAAATGCAAATGGGAACCCATAGAGGGGCTGAATGGTGTACTTGCGATAAGGGAGCTCAGACCAATAATCGAATTTCGTTCGAGGCTTTTCGAGTACGCGAGCCACGAAGTCCGCCTTCTCTACCTGTTCTTTTGAGCTCTGTTTTCTAACTGATTTCCATCCCAGACCGAACTCTTCTGTCGACGTATCTTTAATCCAAGGAAATCGGAATTTTACAATGCAAGACGTTCGCTTGCACGATTGCTTCTCTGTGTTGTATGCTCCTCAAACTATTACAATGCTGTCAAATCCTACCTTCCATGTTTCAAAAAGCTTCGTGCTTTCTCATACAGTAGAAATGATATGGTTTATAGAGAACAAAATCGGCTACATTTTTCCTTACTTTATACTTACACTAAATTCAAAGTTCAATATTAATATGTGCAGTTAAAAGACTTTTATTTAACGTGGTGGTAATGTATGATTATGATAAAAAACGTGCGATTATTTAATATATAGAAGTTTCACCCACCAGTGGATTAAGTCGACGTGCACGTGTTAAAAATACAAACTCAATGAGAAAACAGTTATTAAATATACAAGACTTAGAAATACCTCTTTCTGAAGATTGCTAAACTGTGACAGAAAGAGTCTGTAAATTTCTAATCCATATTTAAAGATTCCTATAGACTATCTCTTACACATACAGATTTTTAAACGATTTTATTCGGCTCCGATCCACTGTTTCTTGTATATTTGGTTCAAATTTAGAAACTCAATTTTAACCCACTTCCAACAATCCAATTGTCTTGAAACTTTGCATGCGTACGTAGTTTGGATGAGAATACAAAATTATGAAAAAAAACATCGAGGGTTTTAAAAAAATTACCCATTCATCAATAAATATAACCCATAATCACAAATCTAAACGACTTGAAATCAGTCTATAACCAAAAAATAAAACTTACACACTATAAAGTAAATACTAAAAAAACTTTTAGGTAAGTTAAACGATTTTATTTAAAATGCACTAAAAAGTATAAAATAATTATTTTCTTGTACTACAATTTCGATGGTGACATGTCCATGTGCAACTAGAAGTTGAAGCATCGGATGGCAAGTGGAGTCGATGATCATAAATTTTCAAAATATTTTGTTTCATTAATGCCAATGAAAACTCTCTCATAACAAAATTCATTTCGACGTTTGCTTCTGCGTAAAGTGATACAAATCCATAATTTTACTTAAAACGGCATCATCATCGAAATTGTAGTACAAGAAAAGAAGTCTCGAGTGAAGAAGTATTTTTTATTTTTTAGTGCATTTTAAAAGAACATCGTTTAACTTAATTTTTTTTATATTTTTTATTTTCTGTCATCAGCTATATACAGCAAAAATTTATTGTCAAAGTCATGAAACACTTATCTTCCAAAGTTATCTGATTTAATTTTGTCCGACCTGCTATGCAAACGTTACCCATTTCCCCACGTAATTTACGGATTTAAAGGGTCCAAGACCGTATCATTTCCAAGTCCATTTTCTTCTTACAACTCCGTAGAAGATACCTACCTTCAGTTGTGGTCACGACACGGACCAACGTAGCCCCAGAGGGATTCATGGAGGCTACCTTCGCAGCAGGGAACTGTATTTTGTATCACGATTTGGCGCGCCGTTCAGGGATCCTCCATTGCTGCTGTGGGACGCTTAAACAGACGACGATTACCGCGGTTCGCTAGGCATTCAGCTAGTAAACAACGACGCGGTGATTGATACTGTATCTTCTCGAAGTATTCCTCAACCCTCCATAATCGAAAGATTTAGCACATTGGTGGACACTAAAAGTTGTAGACAAATTAACAGGAACATTTCAGTCTGATTTCACAAGCTTTTACCATTTTATGGTAAAATACAGATCCGTGGTTCCTACGTTGCGACTTTTGTGAATTGACACCTGCAATATAAGACACAGATAATATGAAGGGTAAGGTGGAAAAACAGGTAATGTCGCAAAACAGCTTTATCGAGAGAATTAAGTTTTAATATTTTAGTCCACAGCAAAGGAACAAGGTTCAAGGAATTTATCTACATTTTTCATAACACGAAGCTTAAACCCTAATTAGGCATTAAAAAATATGAGCAATAAAATAATAATCGTTTTAGCTTATTTTAAAAAATTTCAATTTTAGTCAGGGGAGAAAGCTGAAAGAAAATAAGAAATTTCCACTATTATTATCAAAACAAGGAAAGCCACACATTTTTATGCATGAGACAGTGTCTCATAAAATAGCCGAGCCTTAGGTTCGCAAAATTGAATTCCTTTCGATCATCGTCGAATTTTGCAAAGGTAATTGTGTTTCTAGTGATTTAGATCCGCACGCAAACGCTCGACCAAATAGAACGAGATGAAGCAGTTCGTCGAAATTGAAATGATCCCCGTACCGTTATCCGCGTGTGCTCAAATGATTTTCAGAAATCACGTCTACCATCCAATGGGATTTACCTGGCGAAAGTGTAATCGTCAGCACGTTGAATATTAATTCAGGCTGATTGTCGCTTTTGAATGCTGATTTGCGAGGCTTCGCTGATTACCGGCGACGCAGTGTAATCTATAAAGCGTTTTAATGATTGCCCCGGCGAGTATTGAAATATCGTCGGTGAATATTGAATAACGCAGTTTATCGGGGCCCATTGAATCGCGTAATGTTACCGTCGCCACGCGATAAGTAACGCGCGTGAAATTCGACGAGATGAAGAGCTTGAATCGTGGATTAACGGGCCGACCGAATTCAATTTCATTCGCGATGAATGAACCGTTGGAACCGAACGAGCAGCTGGAGCGTCCCATTTCAATGTTGCACGAAGTTTGGCAAATGTCAAACCGAGCGTTGCTACAGTGTTCGCGTTGGAATAAAATTTTTTAAGTTTCCTCCTCGAATGCGAAGTCCCCTAAAATTCTTCCATCGAAAATTGTTCAAGTTTGAAACCGTTTGTCGTGGTTTGATTTTTGTCATTTCATCAAACCACGCGATGTCTATTCCAACGTTTTAATTTAAGGGGATGTTTTACTCAGGATGTTTCACGTTACTACTTCTCCCGATTCTGTAATATCAAACGCTGCGAAATTGCGGGAGGGGGCGACTTGGAACGGGCGGAGGAAACAATCGAGGGCCATAGATCACGGCCAGTCGCCGCGTTAAGGAATGCAATTAACGTGGCGGTGAACGAAACTTTGACTAACTTGGTACAGTGTGTGCAGTTTATTAGGTCCCAGTGCAAGCGTAAGTAGCCGTCAAGAAAGTTGCTATCGCCTGTGACTAACCAGAAGCAACTGCTCCGCTAAGCAACGCCGTCGCCCGTGACCGGCCACCATTAGAGCGGAAGTTACTACGCTAGTCGTGGCATAATTACGAGCTGAAGTGGCGGGCATCGTGGCTTTCACGTTTACCGCGCGGTGCAAGCCCCGTTGAATCTTCAAAGACCCGCGTTTTTAATCGTGACATCCGCGAATCATGCTTAAGGGATGGAGAATTTCAGTCTGAAATGAAATATGTTTGCTGGATAATCCTGGCGACGAACTTGACGAGCTTGAGTTACATAAATTCTTTTCTCAGGTATCAGTCATTAATATCTGTTTCGAAATATGTATATTTTTACCCTTTGTGTGTTGTAACGGACATTAAGGAGGGAAAGCTATTCTTTGATCTAAAAACTTAGCGAAATTTTAGATTTTTTTTAAAAAACTAGCAATTTCAATACTGAAATTTTGACCATGTTTTTATTCATCTTTGAAGAAGTTGTATCGTAATAAGTTGTATTAATCGAGGTTCGACTGTAATAATAATACTACTACTACCACTACTAATAATAATAATACGTCTTTATCACACTACCAGATTGTGTTAGATTAATACATAGTTGCTATTTTTTTATGGCGTAATGAGCGAGATTCAGCAAAATGTTGTTTTAAAATCTTACCCTAATTTTACACTATATTACTAACTAATTTGGTAGTCATGGTATCGATTGTGATTGAGTGTGTAAAATTTGTCCTTCTGTTGAGAGTGTTCTTGTTCGTACTGAATATGGGTATTGTTTGCGTGTACACTGATGGCTTTGTGATCTACTTGCACGGATAGACTCGGCCTTCTCCTCTTGTCCACCTAAGCGCGGACTGTTCTACTTGCGTGGCCGACGTAACGTCCTATTCTACTGGTCTGACCAGGCATTGTCGTATTCAAATTGTCTCACAGTGCACGGACCCATTCTACTTGCTTCAACGCAGAATACAACAGCATAGGTGAATAATATTGTATTCCCATCGCTTAAATATGCAGAATGCTCCACTTAAGTTGCCATAAGTGCATTATTGTCCAACACACAACATCCATTTTAACGGAAATCAAACTGATTGGCTTCGCAATTGATATAAATCTGTTAAATCACTTCTATTTCATCGTTTTAACCGGCCTAAATGCAAAAAACCGTCGCTAGTCACGTAGATTAAAAGTAAAAATGATATTTTAGAAGTTTTTGAGGTTGCTGATGTGAAATTTTTGACCATTGTAGCGAAATTCTAAATGGCATAAATCTCGAAATTACAAAAGTATCGGGTTTACAAAAGTAAAACTCGGTTTCCGTTTTTGCAACAATCACAGCAATTTCGAAATCAGCATTCTCAAAAATTATTACATAACCTGGAGATAAATGTTCTCCTCCGCAGGAAAATTAGTCTCTAATAAAAATGCCCTCAAACATCCGATTTTCATTTTAATCATTCAGGAATTTCAAAAATATTTAGTTTTCATCAATTATCTCTACATTAACTATAAACATTCCCCACCTTAAATATCGAGCACACTTAACTAAAAAATTACAAGAATTTCGTAGTTTCATCCCTTAAAATGCACGCTGAAATAATTAGTTACCAAGTCAGAATGGAGCACCATTCCAACAGCCCTTGTGAAATGAAAATACTGGTTGACGAGTTGTCAGTGGAATTATTCATTTAATCAAGACTCCGTGCCGCCTTCCACCCTTCGCTTATTTATCGAATCTGCGCTTCAAGTGGAACGTCCGTGTTGTAACTCCTGTTGGCTCAAGTCCATTTGCAATGTAACGTTGACGCGTCGTTGATAGGCTCCCCCGTAGACGATAAACGTCCACGGCAAGCGTGGTAATCGCGGGATGAACGCACGGGGAAATCCGACCCAGAAGTGAAGAGTAAACAGCGGATGGGGGACGATTTGAAAGGCTTCTCTTGGCAAAGGCTTTCAAACGTCTGCAGAAGGGGGTCAGATTGGAGTGCTAATGAGGCCTCTCGTTCTTCGACGAGGCTGCTTCTATCTCCCAGCCTTAGAATTATTTACGTTCCCATCGGCAGGTTCAATGAATTCGTAAACTATGCGCTGCGGGGGCGGCTAAGTGTTAATGACTTCGAGTCGATGACCCAATTCCTGCTGGAGCAATATGTTCGCTCACTGATGCGTTTCGAAACTGAGACTCGCAATATTTAACGTCGTCGTGTTTATGGAAGTAAAGGTACGCTGGTAAAGAAGTCCAACAAAAAAATTAAAATCAAATAATTGACTCAACATTTGGCGTATTTTAGCTTCTTTCATTTTCTGTACATTCTTGAATTACCTGTTTTTATTACTCTGTGTATTTATTTTTTATATTAAACTTTAGGTTTTAGTTATGGGGTAGTAGTGGAGAAATGTAGACCGTCAAGGTGTTTAGTGTCTCTTATCTTGCAGCATCTTAACGAAGATAAGTATTCTACTTTCGTTAACACTATCTCTAACCACAGCCTGGAAAAGGTTCGAACGAGGTGGCTAATCTTCTACAGATTACCTCATCAAAGTCTTTCCACTGATCTCAAACGAAGCCATCAAGATCCCATTCATCGGTCGCAAAAAATTCCCTCACTGGATCCTTCGTTTTACTCGCTCGTCCTGCTTCAAAGGCTTCGTTCTAGTTCGAATATATCATTATACAGGAGCTACGTGAAGGGACTAATTAATAGGCACACATCTTCAGACTTTAACAACAATTTCGATTTATAATACCAGATGAAATATGCTATTTTAGTTATTTCTCAAAACCAGTGAATAGTTAAGAAATTTGAAAAAATTCAGCGAGCTTATGTTTGCTCCAAAGGATGCTGTCATTAAACTATCAAGTTTGCCTAATAATTTTTAAAGAAGGCAATAATTCGTGTTAAGAATTGTAAAATCGCGATGAGACTATTTCTTATAAAATCAAAAATCTTGAATAAAATTCGCTATTGAATCCTGTAAAAATTGAAAATACCAAAGTTTGATAATGCTTTGATGTAAACAGAAATATAATACTCCATCGTGAACAGGAAGTCGAGAATGTAAACGAGAAATTTAGAGAAGGATAATTGGAAATTTCATGTCGGCGATTTAAAATAGGGAATGCGAGATCGAGGGGAATTAATTACGTTGCTTTGGAAAGCGCGCCCTGCCGCGCAGCGTAGCCTTTGTGAATGGGGTCGTGCGCCTTTATAACTAATCTGCACCCTGTCGAAACGAAAATCGTCGTTTCCAAGAGCTGCGATCGAACTTCAGCGTCGTTGAAAAAGGGAACCTTGTCTCACCTTGACGACAAGCTTTACGTAATCCCGCGCATGACAGGGTAGTTTGACGAGGGATGGATTAAAACGAGTCCACTTTCGAGATCGAAGTAGAAGAATTCAATTGATCAGATCGAGGTGGAACAATTTGGACACGGTTCTTTTTTATTTTCTTCTCATTGCTGTCATTGATCTGCACTGCCAGTGACTGCTACGTGTTGCTTGAAGGAGATCTAAAAAAAATAACGCCACTCGACTGTAAGATTACATATGTTATATAAAAATTTCGCATTCAACTATTTTAATGTAGGAAGCACAAAGATTTATTCTACCTAAAGTCAAGTTGAGCAAGCGAAGAGTAAAGGCTTCACGAAAGAGAACAAGCCAACTAGAAATTATGAAAATTTTTATTACTTCGTTTTTTATTCGCAAATTTATATTACGCACTCATGCGTGTTTATTGGAGCTGCTTTGAGATGAATTCAACAAAAACGCGGAAAAGCGTGACCCGCTGTTGAGCTCGTCGGGAAAATTAAAGCTCAACTTTTGTTACACACAACAAACCTTTGTCACCTTTGCAGCTACAATGTTCCGTGATATCTTTCTCCCCGGCAACGTTTCATTTCTCTGAGTAATAAAATAATATTTCAATTATTAATCAACTGGATTTTAATATCCACCAGGCGAGGAAAGTTTTCGAATGGATTAACAGGCGTGGGGGCCATTCCAAAGCAAATTAATCACCTTTTGGACTCGATGTCAGGGATTCCTTGAAATTGAAACATTATGTTGCCCGCGTGAAACTCACAGTTTGCTGATTTTTTAAAAACGGAGGACGTTGAAATCCTCTCTAAAAATTTCAGAAATGGCAAACTCCGAATCCCAGTATTTTTTAAACAAACTCGAAAGCATGGAAATGATGACTTAAACACCCCCAATTTCACGCGAATTACATTATATTTCGATGAGACTCTTACTCGCGAATTTTCGTAAGCAAAGTATCGCAGTCCCGAATTTATTTCGCAATGCACATGATTGACAAGCATGCTTGACTGGCCACGAAGCGCTTAAAAATAATCAGGTCGCCTGGTTATTATGTTACTAAATTGGAAAAGTTGTTCAGTCACGGACAGCTCGTTAGTAGCAGCGTTAAAGTATAGTTCGAAAGCGCATTCTCACTTCCGCTATTTCGTTGGAAGCCCATTCCCAATGCTTTGGGCCACGGAACGCTTGCCGCTCGTGGTCTTCTGTTTGCACTAATTCCAACAGGTAGCGTCCGCCGCCGCAAAATGCAACTGATATAATCGCTGAACTTCTCGGCTGCCTCTAGAATCCACATACATCAATAGCAACTGGTTGGGCGAAAGCGTCCTTCGACGGAGTTATGTTTAGCGAAATTCACCGATAGTTATAATTAGTGCAGCCACTACGGCGAATAAAAATAAGCATCGCCGTTAGAGAGACGCGTTTATCGGGTAAAAATATCCGCCGCACTCGAACTGTATGCTCCGGAGTGTAGAGCTCTTCCCTTGTCACAGCTGTTCCGTCGATCACATTTAATTGGCTAATACTATGCGACTTGAAACTAATTTATGACTTACAAGCGGCTTTTCTAAACACTGCCGTAAGTCCTCTTTCTCATGGCTTGACGAACAAAGTTTAACTCCATTTTGCAAGTGCCACTCCATAGATATTAACGCTTTGAGTGGCGCAAGGTTTTGAAGAAATTAAAATTCTGCGGGGAAGTTTTTTGCAAACCCAAACCGAAGCTTAATTTCTTTTCAATATAATATTTATATAAAATATCTCCCTTCTCCTTCGTAAGTTATTTAAAATTCACACTGTTCCGCTGAAGGGTATCTTCAGCGCCCTCGTTTTTAGAAGAAAGCGGGACGAGAGGAGTTAAAAAGCTTTAAGTATCGTGGAAGGTGCCTGCTACTCAATTAACGCCACCAATCGGCTATTATTTCGCGGTGCCGTCTAATTAGCCGGCTTATGTATGACTTGGACATTGGCAGATTGCATTAGTAGCATTTAGGGAGGCTGCACGTACATGGACACGCTTCTATTAAGGACAAATGGGACGACTGCCCTAGCCGCGTTCAATTCCTTAAGTGCGCTGATAATTGCATCGTCTATTTCAGCCCCGTGTCCCTAATGAACGGCCGTGCAGCTGGCAATCAGAGCCCCCGAGACGGTGGCTCTCCATTAAATTACAAATAAAAGTGGATGCAGGTGGCAGGCCCCCATGCAGTTGCAGCGCTGCAACCGTGGAGATTGGCCTTATTGGAGGAAGGATCCCGCCCCGACGTGGACGCTCAAAGCCCGATGTGATTGGGTCTTCGAGGATATGATTGTCCAGGATTCGTTGGATCGAAACTTTGCGATTACATTGTCGGTGGGTTTCCTTCCAAAGTGATGAGCTTTTCTGGCCGAGCAATTGAGAATGCTTGTTCGTTATAACGAGATTCGAGAAGGGATGCTACTCGTGCGGGGGATTCGCCATGTTACCGCGTAACGATCCCTTCGTAAATGAATGCTGCGGGGAACTGATGACACAGGGAAACTGTCCACTGGGTATTACAGACTTGTAACGAACAATCCACTCTCTACAGAGTCGAGCATTTTCCTGTTATGTTTCTTTAGATAAGTTTTGAAGTCTGCTGTAACCCACTTACCCTTATTTATTCATCACTCGCGCATAAATTAATATTGTACAGCTCCGACTTCCTCCGCGAACATGCATCATACCAAATAGTCAAAAGCTACGTGAACTATAATATCTAGTTTCGAAACCCTTAACAACTTTTAAACTTAAGGGGGATTCTCGTGTAACAGCCCCCGAAATATACGATTTTTTTTTAAAAAGCTATTGTTAATATTGCATTAAACTCTTTTGGGATGTAAGGAGGGATGTTTACTCCTCGACGATGTTGGCGTCAGGTGTAGCACCTGCCACAGTCATCTGATTGCAAAAAGAGGAAAACTTTCTTCAAATTAAATAATGTACGCTCGGACTGAACCTAAAATTTTAATTTTATAATACTTTCTTCGTCGATATAAAAAATAATATGAAAAATTTGTCTACGGGAGAACCTTACTTTTTCTTTCAAACGCTATAGCTCTTTCAATTTTTCATTTTTTTCCTATAAAGTTGACCAATCCCGGCGTAAACTATCTATCTTTAAGAAACTTCTGTTATTTTTGCAATCAGATGACTGTGATAGGTGCTACGCATCCCGCCACCGAGAGTTACATCGTCGAAGAGGTGGACAAGATTCCATAATAATTAAAAAATAATAAGGATCGACTTACAAAAAAATATTTTCTACAAGTTTAAAGATATCTCCTTATATCCCAAAAGAGTTTAATCCAATATGTCGAACAGTTTTTTAAACAAAAATTTTTAAATACTAGTTACTTTTGGGCCTGTTAGACGAAAATCACCCTTAAACACCAAATCCTTACACTTCAGATGCAAACTTTACAATATTGAGTAACTCTTAATTTTGTTTACTAAATATATTCTTAAAACGCTAGTTCATTTTATCCTTGCGTCGATTACACCACTTTCGAATGATAGTAGCTTCGAACTCGCAGCGAAATTCGAGAATTTGAATCATCTACATAGCTCTTCATGAAAGTGAAATGCTCTTTTGAAGGCTTCTCGCATAATTTAATATACATCCACTGTGCTACCCAAGAGTGTTAAAGCACGGAAATATCGAACTGTGAACAGTCAAAGCTAAGAGACTCGCTGCACAGTTCTAAAGCATCGAGGAAAGTGTCTGTAAGCAGTAACTCAGCATTCAAATTTCTCCCTTCACGTTAGAAGCTCTGATCAGCTCCATACATTACGTCTAATCACATCTTGGCTGCAGGGTAAATACAGCGATCGTAATCGCGTATATTCGGCTCAATCGAATCTCATTAAAGGGATGCATCTGATTTGGCTATACTGCGTCGTGTTGGTCAAGGTCGTCGCTCCTGTTACGAGTAATTATTCACTTTGGCGTCTCGCGGGAGTTTCTCGTTCTAATTAACCGCGCTGCTTCCAGGAACAGCCAGCTCGGGACCAATCACGATTCCATCTCGCTGTTGCCAACGGTAATGACATGACTTAAGACTTTTTTCCACCGACATGGGAAAGAGAGATCAAGGCTGAACGTATTTTTATGCTGGGGCGCCAGGGATGTTCCTTTAACGAGACGCTCTGATATCTTATATAAGATCATCCCATATTTTACATCAGCCTTATGTCAGGCATAAATCTTCCGCGGGCTTGAAAGGAGCCGTTCTCGAGGTGCCATCCGACTCTCCAGATGTTTTTCAATAAATTCTTTTATCGCCCTGTGGCATGTCCAGGGACGTAAAAGGGGAGCGCCAAACAGGATGCTAGTAAAAAGCAGCGCATAGATTGGACACCATAAATTCCCCAGAGCTTCCTGCGATATTTTAATCTTCCTTCGACACGCTGACGTTTAATTTGATTGGTAATTTTGGTGGCCTGGAGACTGATTCGAAAATTCAGATTTTTAAGGACACCTTCATTAGTAAATGTACCAGTCACGATTATTTAATTAAATATAGATTATCGCGGGTCAGATGTCTAGAGATATGTTGGTGAATAGTTGGAAGTTTACGTTACTTATTTTAGGGATGAAAATGTATATTACGATCGAAGTGACAAGCATTCCACGAATGTTAATCGATGCTTCCAACCCTTAAAAATCTGCACCAGTATAAATTCGTGATTTTTTATATTCTGTTACTTTTTTGGTTTAGTTTTGTTTTCTTCTATACCCGTTCATGTGGAAATAAATAAATAAATAAACATTGTGCGCCAATTGGAATGATCAAATGATCTTCCAAAGCCTCCAGCCACCATTGCACTCGCTTTTTGGGAACAATTTTGAAAATCGGCCTACAAATAAATCCCAACGACGTCGTAACGACGCGTGCGTCATTCCCGGGGCTTCGAGGAGGATTCGAAGAGCTCGGGACCCGTAAATTCACGCGGCACGAGCGGAAACGTATCGTGGGAGTTGTAACAAAAGAGCTGATCTCGGGAATATCGAGATCTCCAACGGGAACCCGATTTATCGCGAAAGTTACACCCGCGTCGGAAGTTCGTTTGGTGCCGCGATAATTTCTACTCGCCTACCAACGATCCCCCGCTGCCCAATTTCCACGGACTCGTTTTCCTCGACTCGGCACCATGCTTTGTCGCGTTTTCCAGCGCTGTAACGTCAAGTAGATATATCGCTCTGTTTGAAGCAAACACAGGTAATTCTGTCTTAGAAGCCGTCCTTAAATTACGTAAGGGTAGTTTTGGAAATTTTTTACCTCCACAAGTGATGGGGACCCTCCCCGACTATAAAAATTCGAAGGATTTTATATTCCAACCCCCTCCCTCTGCCTTACGTAATATTTTTTCAGTTAGTAAAATTCTTTTAAAGATTAATATAATTCATTTAACTTGGTTTCGTGTTTGCGATGAAACTTACATTAAAAATGAGAAAGAAATTAGTAAGAAATCGCAACCCCTTCCCCCAAACCTTATGTAATTTAAGGGCCACCCCTTATAACGCGCATAATAGTTTTCCTACCCACCTTCACCCACCTCTTCCTGTTTCGTGTTTCTGCCATTTACTTCGGATCTTAATTGAATGCAATGCTGTGGGTACGAATAACGTTGCCACGAACCTTGCTCGTTGGATCAACCGAGTTGCTAATGCAATTGAAGATTCCATGCTCGCTGGGTAGGTACTGGACGATTCCAAGATGGAGTCGCAAGTGGCTTGTCGCATTTGTCGTGCATTGGTCGCGAAATAGTGGCAAAGGGTCTTTGGATTCGTTGGGAAATGGAACTCTGATCTTCTGCGGTTTCCGGAGGTGGTTGTTTTTCGAAAATGTTGAATTATAGTAACAGAAATTTGATACGGTTTCTGTGGTTCACGTGGGAGTATTGTTCGTTATTTTCTGTCAGTGGAAAATTTTATACGTGTTTTGGTTGGGTTTGGTAAAAGAAGCTTTGTTGCTCGTATCAACTGGATTCTGCAAGAAAATCCTGTGCGGTGTTTCATGGTTATTTGACACTCTTGTGAAGCCTGTCTTCATTACATTATAAGTGTATGGTCAGGCCAAAGTGCTTTGAAAAGCTGGTACGATGTGTTGTAAAAAACTCAAGGGGATCTGTTTCTTCGATAGACTTTGGATCTAACAAAGCTGCAACCCTTTACGGCGTGTGCGTTACGTTTGACTGCATTTACAAAAATATAGAATATTATTGCCTGCAGGGGGACACATAATGGCTTTGGATTTGGGAATTTTTAGTTAAACACTAATTTAGTAATTGCTTACCTGAATTACGAATCGACTTAGTCAGGAATTATTAGGTTTAAGAATGGGGGTAAATTAGGAATTCTGTTATTAATTAGTAATTAAAGGTTATATGTTTAGGAATTATCAAATACAGAAGTAAGTATAATTAGGAATTACGTAATTTAGGAGTGCGAAAAATTAGAAATTCCAAATTCAGGTAAAAGCAAGCAATCTGCTTTAATGCACCATAATTATTTCGGGTTCCTAATTTAGCAACCGCCAGAATAAAAAATTACTCAATTCAAAGCACGATAAATTAATAAGCAGCTGCACAATCACAGAATTTATTTCAGAACTCGTGCAATTAGAAATTACCCCGTTGAATCAGTTCCCTATTTCCGAATTGACAAAATATGCAGAATAAGAATAAGCAGAATGTTAAGTACGGGAGCCGTATTTTGAATTTGAAAGTATGACGACGTGCTACTCTTTTTCTACACTATACGTGCCTCTTCTCTAGAGTATCATTGTGCATGCAAATTACGCGTGAACGAATTTACATATTCCCCTTCAGCAAGGGGCGAAACTATTCCGAAAGTTTCGGACGCTTTTCCAGGTCGCTATTCTCAAAATGCGTTTACACGGCCAAGTCAACAGCGACTCGGTTCCACGCACAGTTCCATGAGTGTGCACTGTGCATGCATATTCCCCGCATCGAACACAATAATGCAACTGCGTGGCTTTGCTTTTATGAGAGCGCTCATGAAGCTTTACTGCTACTGTGGGGATATCCCAGTCGAATGTGCCAGCAGCCGCGTCTCCTCTCTCGTTTCTTTTTAAACGAAATATACGTATAACGTGTGCATTGTGCGACGTCTGTGAAATGTATTTGTGTTTCCACAGGAACGTTTGGAGAAACGTTTGGAGAGTCGAATTTTAGGAACGGAGGAAGGTAAGAAGCATACTAAGGTTGCATATCCGAACGAAATACTATGTGGTTGTTTCGAATTTGATAATATAGCATTAAGAAGATATTATATGATAAACACAATTTTATTCTCCAAAATTATTACGTTTTAATACATACTCACTTTTTAAATAAATTGTATTAAATTTGAAAAGGGAACCTTAGAAATTGAGTTGTGTGAGAAGTAATTCCTGATTTAAGTAATCAATGTTTGAGGTACCAATAAAATTGGAATATTGCTTGATACATATGTGACCAGTATGGATTATTCACATAAATACTACAACCAGAGCTAGCAATCCAGCAGCCAAAGTCGATTCAGTTAGGATGGAGTTAGTAATCAAACAAAAATACTCGCGGTACGTTCCAATCTTCCACTTTTGATAAAAAAAAATGTTATTTAAGTCTAATATCGTTATTATAGTCTCCTTCGTGTCCCAAGCCGTCCATCCCAATTCTCTACCACCCTAACTCTCTTTCCGACTTTATATTACACTCTTCTTGAATTGAACCCAACGCCTCATTCTTCTCACTACTGTTGCAATAGTTCACCAAAAAACACTAACACTCTTGAAAGAATGAATTACATCGAAGCTCCTTCCTCTCGCATCTATCCCTTCGATTCCGAAGGGTGCCTTTGAACGCGACTACCTTTTACCAAGTACGATCCTATTCGCATAACAAGGCGAGATAAAGGGCGAAGGGCTTCCCCCGAAGACGAGGTCGTTATTTCGGCTCCGTTCGCCGCGAGGTGAAATAAATTCCTTAGATTAGCGACGGCCCTGTAAAATACTACCCCTAAAGGCGATTTAAAGCCTCGACCAATCTAAATTCAGCTTAAGTAGGCGTGAAGATAGCGAACCTCGCCCCGTACAAATCAAACGAATCGCTTTCCACCTCGACTACCCCCATCCCTTACGTTCCCACCCAACGTTTCGCTATATGAACGTTTCCCAAAGCTCCTTTGCATCTTCAAACTTCTGATGCGTTGGATTATTTAGAAGAACGATATTTAATAATCCTATTCGCAAGGGATTGCAAGTTTTAAACGATGTGAGGTTATTGCGCCAGTAGAACACCCTCAATTAAGCCATTCGCACGGTCTCCGAACTGATAAGCTGGCTCGGGTACCCAGGGATCGCCAGTTCCCGTCTCGAGGATATGCATCTGGCGAATAATCGCCCATGTAATAACCCCCAAGCCCTGGGGAAGCAGGTCAAGTTGAACAAAACACCCTGTAGATGCTTTGTACAGAGGGATCTCCGCTGAGTTGGCTCGAAACCTTAGGTTAACGTTACGGTTTATGTCTGAGCTTGGTAATCCTTCTTTTTATAATAATCGATATGCATCGGAAAAAACATTCTTCTCACAATAAGATATAACAAAACTTATGGCAAAATACTGATTCTACGGGAAGGTATTTGCTGTCAGCTTTGAATTGTAAGCTTGTTAAGTGTTTTTTAAGACTTCTTGGAATTTATTGAACACATTGATTACTAAAAGATACTAAGGTCGACAGACTTCACGTATTATTATTATTATTATTATTATTATTATTATTCATAAGAGGGGTTAAACCCCATTACATAACGAGAATACATACCATTTTGTGTGTGCGTAGATTGAATAAGAAAATAAAACTACATAAATGCATAATATATCAAAAGATACCTAACTATGGATGAAAACTGGAAAATAAAGGTGAAGAGTGAGTAATGAAAAACGAAAAATGTACAATGAAAATGAGAATAATAATAAAAATGAAAATGAGAATACAAATGAGAATGAGAACTTATGCCCTAAAATTTTTCAGTTCCTTTTCTTTGAGCGCAGAATAAAGACAATTAAGAAATTGAAAATAGAGAAACACCTTTTGGTACTGATCAACTAGATCGATAAATAATTATTATTTTACAACAATTTTCGCGTTGTTTCACCCTCCCAAGGGTGCATCTGCAGTGCTTCAATTAATTGCACTACTTGACCAAAAACTAAACTGTACAATCAAGCTCGCTCTTCGACTTGGTACAGCCATCCTCCTTGGACGCACGAACAACGAGGAATCTGAAACATATTTCACCTACTCGCCTGAGGAATATCCGCACTAGGCAAGAATTCCGCCTTCCCCGGAAAGCAGTGGCCGCCGAGCGATTACTAACCACGAGTAAGCGTGCTATGGCATTTATTTTGCGGCCGGATAACCTCGATCGTTATTCGCTCTATTTGCCCGCGGTGTGGACCGGGCCGTCTGTGCGAGCTGGGAGGTCGGCGGGGGATCTGAATGCGCCACGGAGACGGCGAAAGGAAAGTGAAGGAGCGGAACGGGGCAATTTCACGTCGAAAGCTCCACCAGCTTTGTTTAGCGAGAATCCGAAGAACGTATAGAGGGTGGAGAGCTGCTCATTGTTTAAGACGCGGGCAGACGTTTTTTGGAAGGGAGTGGGATTTTCGACTTTGCGAGAATAGCCGAGTCTCGTGTATGCTGGTCAAGTACGTGGGTAATTTGTGCGAGTAGTGAGGGATTCTAGTTTCATACTGAGATGTTTTGGGTGGGGAGGGGGAAACACGAGTTTCGTGTGTTGCGGTAGAGTACCGTAAACTAGGGCAACATTGGCAGTCAATTAACATGTATTAAGGGAGCACCCCATCCTGAAGCCACTAACAAAATACAATATTAGGGAATTTTTTTGTTTGTACAAATAACAATATAGAGCTTGGATTTTTATATAGTTTTAAATCAATCTTTATTTTGTTAGAAATTTTTTTAAAGATTTTAAAAAACTGGCTCGCCCTCCCGGGAATAACTGGATCATCTAAGAAGGAAATACAAAAAAGATATATAAACTGGAATATATTATCTTGCGTCTGGCGTAGGATTTTTTTGATATTTCAATTATTCCATTCTTTATGTAAAAAATTAAAGTCAATTCTTCAAACTGCTATAATTTCTAAAATAAATCGAATTTTGAGAAAATCCTATGCTACATAGGAGATAATATATTCCAGTTTATATATCTCTTTTGTATTTCCTTCTCAGATGATCCTGTCATTAATTGAACCATAACCCACAAGTACGTGACGTAAAGCGAGTATTCCAGAATATAAATTCAGTGTATAATATTTTAAAGTACAATGAAATGGTATTACAGTTGAAATTACACAATGAAATACGTTTATTTTAAACCCAAGTCAGATTTTTATTTTCACTAATCCCATTGCCCAATTATGACTCGTCCCCCCTTTGTATTCCCATAATTACCACGCGAAACTCACAGTTCAAACATCCAGCATTATTCCCAGGTATTGTGTCCCAGATTTCGCGTATCACATTATTCCATAATTCTGGACATACCGGTATCGCATCTGCAATTTGTATCTGTATTTCCCCGGCGCTGCGAGCTCGGGAGCATGCAGCCCGAATTTTCCAGATTAAAATATCTCATTACAACCAGCGCTACCGCAGAAGTTCGCTTCGCTTTTTCGCTTAGCATCACGCTCCCGAAATGTTTAACGCCGACTTAAAGCCTCACGTAAGCCGCTTCGCCTCTGATCCAAAATTAAATGGCAACGGGGTCCTTTGGCATTTCGAAAACGCCCCAGTCACGCTGCCGCCAAATCCGCGATTTTATTCGGGGCACGTTTAAACGCGTCGCGACTTTCGCGTAACGCAAACAACGTTCCGTTGTTCGGAGCGGCGTATTAAATAATTCTGACCCGATTAAATTGCGCTCGAAACGAGTTTGCCTCGATTAAACCGCTCTCGAAATAGTTCTGTCGCGATTAAGTCACGTCGCCGGCAGAAAAATAAAAATTAATGCGCTCGGGTGATTGGCAAACGACGAGGCCACGGGTCGCGACGGGAATTAATCATTGTCAATTAACGAACGATGACCGTTTTGACTGGCCGCGTATATTGTTGCTAAACGTACTAATAATATCTCTATTAATGGTAAACGGCCGCGCGTATCGGTCCAGTTTGCCTGGTCAATTAATTTATCGAATTCGCAGCGAAAAGTGGTAATAACGAGGGGTGTGTCGTCAGGAGTCGAATGACGGGGAGACAAAGGAAGCAGGATGATTAGTTTATGTGAATTAGGAGCTAGTCAATTGGAAATCATTTATGCTCTAGAGTGATAATGCTTTTGCATGTGGGTGAATGAAATTGGAGCCACCTAATTTTAGAATCGCTAGAAGAGGTACCTATTAATGAATAATTATTTGTACTAGGATTTGATTAATTATAAATGTTTGAATTTACGAGACAGTGATGTCGAGGATTTTCTAAGCCAGGATTTGGGTAATTAGTACTTGGTTGTTTCGTGGTGATTCTTTATAGATAATTGAATATAGAAATTAATAAAATCTGTACCCACGTGGTGAAGAAGTAAACCAGTTAGAAATTAGCGGAGTTTGGATTTAGGTAATTATGTGGCATCTATTTCACGAATCATTAATATGAGTATGTAGTCTAGGGGTGTCCGATTCACCTCAAAGAATCGATTCTTGAATCGATTCCAAATCGGATTATAAGAATCGATCTTTCTAAAAAATCGGAACCAAAGAATCGATTCTGGAAGAATCGAAAAAGAATCGCCATAAAACTTTTTTCCAAAATTAGTACATATAGAAGTCGGTTTTGCATAATTTCGAAAGAATCGATATAAAAATTACTTTTACAAGGAACAATTTGGAATAATATAAATTTGGCGGGAATCGTATATAAATGGCGGGACACGTATCAGATCAGGAAAACCTAGGCATCAAGTAGTTTGATTGGTCCTTTCACTAGTGGCAAAATTCGGCAGCATTGAGGTTTTTATTTCTGAGTGAATATAATGAATAACAATGTCAAACTTTTTTCATTTATCAATCTACTTATAATGTATACGGATAATTTTTTTAAATACACTTTTAATTCTGTTTTTTCAATGTTATCTGGAGGTAGAAATCGCGGCTTTAAAAAGAAATACCTCCCGGGTGGGTGTGATTTCAGCTCACAGACTTATCTGAATAAAAAAAACCAGACTGATCGTTAATCATTATGAGTAACGCTATTGCACGTGCCAGAATTAGCGACGTAAATAAAAATTTAACAAAAATTGCGCGCATTCAAACTTCAAGTCACGAAAATTTTCATTTTTACTTGAAGTTTATATTACAAGTAGTTTAATAAATGAAAAAAAGTTTGACATTGTTATTCATTGTATTCACTGAGAAAAATAACCCTGGATGTTGCCAAATTGTGCGACGTGATTACTGGAATCGACCCTTAATCAGGAATTATCCAAGGAGGAATATAACTTATTTAAAAATTCAAGAATACAGTGGAATCACCACAAAAATTCTCCACACCAGCATTGAAATTCGATAAAAATCGTTTCAGTAGAACGACTGCAAAATAACTTGAGCCAACTTGAATAAAAGCACACTGATTTCACGCATGCATTCTCGGTGCAAAATAAACAACTCGCAAGGATCGCAATTAGGTGCCATTTATGATTTTTTCTAGAAAAAAATATACAATGTATGGGTCTAAAACTTTTTGCACTTTATTCTGCTACAAATGTATAGTATAAAATATTTTTTTTATTTACTTTCTTTCCACCCCTGCGTCTGGTTTGCATTGCGTTCCGCATCGTTGCAAAAAGTACTGTCCTGGACTATCACCTACGATAACTTTAGACAGGATCGTGCCACCCTCAGGCAGTATTTAAAAACAACTGGGCGACAATTGCCAAATGTTGAAACAATAGGGTCCCTGAAACATGTTTTTTCACACAAAAATGTGTCTTAAAAAAATATTAAGCAGTGCGGAAGCCAGTGTAATTACGAGTAGAATCGTTTGAATTTTCAGAATCGGTCAAGAATTGCATTTTTTATCGTGGCGATAGTGCGTGAAAAATTGTTTCGAGAAAAACGTACTCAAAGTTCGTTTAATGACAGGGACTTGCCCGTGAGCGCCCTATTTTCCATGCGTTTATTCGATTGAAACAAAAATTGTTTCTTTTTTTAGACCAACGAATGCATTATTATTTAAAAGAAAAATCACATTTCTATGTATTATAATTTATACCCGCGTGATAATCCGTCTTCAAAAAAACACCTATTTTTAATGCCGTCACTCTGTTGAACCCCCCGAACTGTCTGTAAAATCTGTACCGTTAGGAATTTCGTTCTAAAATTTTACCTGGTCATTCTTGAGATGTTGTGGGATTAAAATATTCAAAAAAAAATTTGATGTGTTGATGGGGGAGTGCACTTAAAAAAAACAACACCAGTATTGAAGCTCGCTACAAATTCATTGCTGTCAGTAGAATAACACTACGACATCTCAGCGGTGCACACGATCCGATCTATAATATAGACGGTTTCCTGGTGACTTCGGGTCTTAGGGAAAGCACAAGGTATTCGACGTGGAAAGTCGCCAGTGAGTTATGCGTTTGCCCGCCTTGGATTCCCGCGGGTCTCGAGCACGCTTTTCGATTGGCTCGACCCGCTTCACCGTGGAAAATTGAATCTGCTTCCGGTCTGCGGGTACACCCACAGACGTTCCCGACGGTCGTTATCAGTCCTTACACGAGAGAACGGAAGCACTGTCGTCGGTGAAATTACCCCAGAGGAAACCGTGATAGCTCCGCGGCGTCCTCGTAACTTTTACGCCGAGCTTCCTGCGCTGCCGGCCGGGCTCTTTTCCGCCTCTATTTCGCGCGACACGTGCTCTAAATTTCAGCCCCAGTTCCGGCCAATTCTTCGGGCCGTTTTCTTTGTCCCACCGGAAATAGGGGCACACAAAGCGTCTAAATTCCAATGCACCTAAACTTCAAAGCGTCTAAACTGGAAAACGCCTACATCAACGTCAAAGTGAAAGAATCTCAAAGCACCTAAACTCCACTCCACGAGAATTCCAGAGCACTTAAACTCCTAGGTAACAGAATTCAAAGCAGCCGGCCTCTAAACTTCAAAACCCTTAAGCACTAAGGCTCTATGCCAGTGAAACAATAAAACATCCATGCTACCAAAGTACAAAAATATCAAATAATTAGAGAATCAAGGTACTAAAGTATCCAATCCCAAAAGTTCCACTTGCTACTACAGTACACCATTATAATTAACATTTCGACGCCGAATAAAAATTTTTAAATTCAGGGTTTCGTTTTTCTTTCGAAATGATTAACGACGCCGCAGTGAAATTTCGTTCGTTATTCTGTCTGTAAAACGAATCGCGGGTGAAGTTTTCCGAACAGCCAACAAAGTGTTGAACTTGGCGTACTTATTGCCCAGCTCCAGTTAAGAGTTTAATTTCCATGGGCAATAAGACGCGTAACAAGGTCCCGTAATTTCTCCATAATAGGAGTTCGCAGCGAGTTGGCGATCGTGTCGGGTTAAAAAGGAACTTCTTAATGGCGGAAACCCAGGCAATTAAAATTCGCTGGAGAAACAATTAGTCGACCGATTGGATTTTGCCAGCAATTTATCACAGTCTTCCTTCAATTCCTTCGGGCCAGCAACAGCGAGGGGGCTAAGCAATTCAAAGATACGACGCTGCTTGTTAGTCTCGCGTTTTAATGAAGCACCCTCATTTGGTTACTAAATATTCTTTACGAACTCCTGCTTTATGAGCCTCGAATCTACGAAGTTAATGGTACCACGGCACTTTTAACGGTCCACCCGTTGGTACTTGGTTATTCAGATGTATTAGTATTTAAGAATCTGTCTAATTTTCAGTATCTGATGGCTTCACACTTCGTTAGTTTAGGGTTTCAGTGGTTTAATAATATGAAACGTTAGTACTTTGGTGTTTAAATACCTATTTTCACATTCTGAGGATCAGGTACCTTTGAAAGCTTCGAGTGCAAAGTATCAGTACTTTTGGTATTTGAACTACTTGTCCATAGGTACTTTGGTACTTTCGTATTACACTTTACCATTGTGGGATTTAGTGCGTTGGGGTCTAATGAATCTGTGGCACCACAGAAGTTTTGGTAATTTTGTACTTTTACAGTTTTACGTTTTAAGACATTACAATCCTGATAATTTAGTACTTTACAGGTTGGATATCATCCAACACGGAAGATTAACCGTAGTAATTTAAAATGTTATAGGTTGGTAAATATGTGTGTACGAAATTGACATTGTTCAAATTTTTGCGTGGAAATATTGTTGGATTTGACGTTCAATTTCTTCGTTGGAACAAAGAGGACGAAAGGATTAAATGCGACGATACCGTGCCGCGGAAATGAAAAAACTTCGGTCTGAATTGCTTCCGGAATCAACAGTAGAAAAGTCTCTTGGGACGCTCTCGACAAATATCCCCGTTACAGAAGCCATATCTTTCCCCATCAAAACTTCATGTTTCTTCCCCTATTACAGGAAGTTCCGCGGGAGAAGCTACGCGATATATCGATTACGTTCGAAACGCTATGAGGAATGT
Organism: Andrena dorsata; assembly: GCA_929108735.1. NCBI lineage: Eukaryota > Metazoa > Arthropoda > Insecta > Hymenoptera > Andrenidae > Andrena > Andrena dorsata. The sequence continues at coordinate 73,072,004 of OV815488.1, read as the reverse complement.
GTTAATTATTTCTCCTACGATCATTAAAATTGCACCATACTATCGTAACACCATTTAATCAAATTTACCACCCTACTTTGAATCATAATTGAAAAGATAATACAAATTTTCCCAATTGGTACATGCCCATGTGTTCGACAGAGCGAAAAAGAATATCTCAAGCAAAATTGAAGTGAGGAATAGTTGTGAAATTTTTTTTATAGAATTATAAAAATTATTTGTTGGCTCCAGTTCACACTTTACTGCAAACACAGAGTACACAACATTTCTGAGAAATTCTGCCCCATTATTTTGATGTTATTTTCTAACGGCGAAGTATACTGGCCGGCCCCAGGGGATGAGGGAGCTTCATGAAATGCGGACTTTGGCCGATATCGGTGGCAGCCAGGAAAACGCCACCGACGTTTTTGCGCCCTCTTTAACGTACTTGACGAAACGGGAAAGCTTTCAGGCTGGAAGCTCCGAAAGTTTCTTAGTCGACGAGTTCCCGGAAGTTCATCCAACTGCGGGCGAAATGTTCCAACGAGTTTCCCCGCCGCAGTTCGAGTGTCGTTGCCATTTATCCCGGTAAATAAATCGCATAATTAGGCTATCGTTGACGAGTTACCCCCGTCGTTTACGTTCAGAGGATGGAGATGTCGGACAAGCGAATTTCCTCCAACGATAAGGGAAAAAGAACGACGCGGATTGGGGGACGTTGGAAGATAAAATAAACAGCGACGGGGGGAGCTAATTTATTTTGCAGCAACTAATTGGAAAGCTGCAATGAAACTCGTATTTCGCAGCACCATTCAAAATTAAGTAGGTTTCAGTGTGCAATAATTTTCTGAGTTACATTCACGTTTGTTAGATAATGTAGATTTTCGAAAACGTTGATTTATGCGAGGAGAAATCTGAATGTAGTGCTATTGTTAGCGGGAGGGCACAGAAATATGAGTATCGCTGCCAACGTCAGAGCGGAAAGTAGATTTATAAGTATATTTTTATGGAAGTTTCACGTTGTGGAATAACTTTTTCCAGAAGACTTTTCGTTTTATTTGGAACAGGAAAATGCAAAACCTTGCGGTGTCAGTGGTAGTAAATCTTTTGAAGCTTCGGCTAATCTAAATAATTCTCACGCCTGGATTACAAGAGAGTGCAAGGGAAACAGAAACGTACATGGTCAGACGCACTGCGCAAACCAGCAAGTTTGAAAGTCATCACTGTGTAACTTCTTGCATGTAAGCTATTTTAAAAATTACTGCAAATAAAGGTCGTCCATGCTGCTAAGAACTTTAGGAATGTGAATAAATTTCGAAGGAATTTTATTTACAACTCTTAATTTCCACTCGGCTTTACCCTCTTAAACGATAGCATATAGCCTCCCGCCTTTGTAACAAGGGTCCCTTCATTCTGCGAAGCTTAATGAAATTTTTTTATTAAAACTTCCCTAACGAGGCAAAGTGAAACACCACTTGGTTTTTTAATTTCAGCTGTCGATAAATTAGCACAACTTAATGACTCATTATTAGTTTCATAGTAGGTATATTATTTAAAATAATTTTCAAAATGCGCATAGCAGAGTATAAGAATCTATGGTTGATTATGGAGGACACCCAACCGAACAAGGGAAAACAGCATTTTTAGTCAGACGCGCTTGTCGGACCAATGTGCCGGGAACTATATCTGCCTGTAATTATTTCTGCGTACGTTATTTCACAAAGTGTTTCAGACAAAAGTGATCCTATCTGACAAGAACGCAATGAATTTCATAAAAGAGCCCCAAATTACACTCCCGTTTAATAGTTTAAAATTTTACATTTGAAAACTGCAAATTTAAATTTGGTATTCATTTTTTGCCTTCAACATCCTCGCCTTTTATATTTCTAACATTACAGTGCCCAATTTTACGTCTTCGACGTCACGACACTTAATTCTGTAGAAAGTGGAATTATTTTGGATTTGCAAGGGAAAAGGCGCAGGCAAACGCATTTATTTTCCAGGCCTTCGATTTAACGCCGAAAGCCTTTCCACACTTGCTCGTGCCCACTTCCTGTCCTCTTCGCCGCGATTTGAATTATCGCCGCGACAAGTCTCGGGGACACGCGCGGTCCAGCGACGAGATTTAATTCGGCGGGTTTGTATGCAGGAAATTTGTCGGATTACACGGAGCTCGGGTCGCTGTTTTAATTGCACTCCGTCCGCCATTAGCGTCGGAGTAATTGCTTATTTAAGTGTAATTTTGTTTGCGCTCAGTTCAGCCGAGCAAAGCGTTCGGCTGCGACGGCGTCGGGCGACGTCAGTCACAGCGATTGCATAACCGAACAGGGAAGGTCCTCTTGTAGAATAATCCTAACATTTCCGAGACGTCGAGCGATCAGGGCTCGCGGAGTGTCGAAAGCACGCTGGATTGGAGTACCAATTCAACTGACTGGGAAAAGGGTTGGCAAATACAGTTCAGAAAGCTAGTCGAAGCGAAATAAAGGAAACTTTTCTGTTTCGCTCTGTTCTGTTGGAGTTTTGCTTTAGTGGGTGCTGTGGGCCTGAAAATTTTTGGACCTCTTCTTTTAATAGCCTGTAGCGAGAACACCCTCCAAGGATTTGCTTGATAAAATTTAGTCACGATATTTATAAATTTTTTATATGGAAAGTATCGTTAATATTGCATTAAACTTTTTGGGGATATAAGTAGGCATCATTAAACTTGTAGGAAAAATTTTTTATGCCCATCTTTCTTATTATTTATTCGTCTTCGACGATGTAACGCCGTTCTGTTGGCGTGACGCGCAGCATCTGTCACAGTGATCTAATTCTAAGAGAAAGAAGAAATTCTTAAAGTTAGATGTTTTACACTGCGATCGGCCCTGATTTAAAGAAAAATAAATAAAAAATTGGAAAATTTATTGCGTTTGATAGAAAAAGTAACTTTTTTTCCTTTGATAAATTTACTTTATATCCATGAAAATAGTATTATTAATAAAAACTAAAAGTAAAGTTAATTTTACACGAGAATTCCCTATTAAATACCTGGAAGTCGTATAAATGATATGCAGCTTTTAATTTAGTCGCGTTGTTTGAAAATTTTGGTAGAAATTAAATTGTTTATAGTTCTCCAGGAATATAAGTGCAAAGCATTGCTGTAAAACCTTGCTAATTACATTATCAAAAGTTGAGTTAGGATCCGGGAATTATTCGCGCGATAAGGTAAGCAAGCAGGGGTTTGTGTGCTCGTAAATTGAAGTTCCTACATAATATACAATTTTGTCGTGCGTCCGTTCCACGAAGTATGTAAATGGTCCAGCTACACGTTTCTACGTCAATGTTTGTTTATTTGATTAAAATATCTCCTAATTCCACGAGAGGCTACTGCACCGTTCGTTTGTTTGCATATTGACATTGAAAAATTGCTCAAACATTCGCATCACTAGCTAAGGGAAGTGCGATTATCTTTATATATTCACTCGTTATAATTTCCATGCTTTAACAAAATATGACTTTACACCTTATGGATTATAATAAATATAGGTACTTTTTATTTGCTCGCTGAACTTAGAATCTTTTATACCATGGCAGAACATATGTATTCTTTTGAGTTGACACTCTGGGTGTGAGCCACCCATAAACAGATTTTGACGCTCTGTACCTTCTATATGGAAAATAAATACCTTTTTTTCCAAAGCCGATTTACAAACTATTTTTTCTCTCAAAATTTTAAATCTAAACCACAGCTCCGTAGATTTTTACCTTCTAATATTGAAATTTGTGAAAGTTACATTTCTTAGAATATTTTCTTCGTGTTTTCTCGACATATGGTGATCTACAATTTTGTTTCAAAAACTGTATATAAAGTTTCAATAAAAAAAACCATTGGAATACATTCTAGAGACCTCGAAATTGACCCATGATTTTTTTCATAACGATTGGATTCTTTAGATGTGAATGGCAGTCGTTCAAAAAATGTTCTGCGTGTGAGCCAACCAGGTGTGTCAAAGTTGAATCGAAAAAGAAAATGTGTCAACGAAGGGTTAAAATATTTCACGAAGAAAGTACTTTTATGACTGCATATTTGAGATACATTCACACTCTGTGAATCTATTTTAAATCAAAATGTCTCTGCCAAATGAATAAATCTCAAGTGCCCCGCAAAATAATTTTTTAATTGCTCGAAAATTATTCAATTCCATAGATTCATGTACTATTCAAGCTTCTTCATTCTTCTAACGACGTGAATATTGTATAAATCTCATATGAAATCAACGTGTCTCGACTTCCATCACTACTCACGTTTCAACGAAAATAAAAGGGAGCCCTAAAAAATACCAAAATTATATTCCAGATGGTATACCATGTTTGACCAGCCTGTACCGAAAGCAGCCAATAGAACCTGTATTACAAACAGCAACATCCGGCATGATGCGATTTATGGCTGCGATAAAAGCGCTGCAGTAACAATAACTGTGACGATAATAATCACGATTGCGACGCTAATAACATTAGCGCTGATTATGCTAACTGGAGGTTAACAGTGCTCGCAGATGCCCCCCCCCCCCGCCCCCGCCCCTCCTTACAAACGGGAATGTCTGCCCGTGGCAGCGGGGGGGTTCAGCGACATGAAAGTAAACGTTGCACGGTTGCAGCAGGGCATTCCAAGGCCCAATCTATTTAATTAACAACGTGGTTTCGATAGCAAAGTGCCATCGAGGGTTTCAGGCTCATGGAGAGAGCGGGCAACCCTTTGTACGTGCGTTGAACGGTTCGCTTCTCCCTAACCCCCTTTGTCCCCATCTCGGTTTTTATCGCAGCGGTGGAAAAAGGGAGAACGAAAACGGACCGAGATGAAATTCCGCGGCGCAGAAGCCTGCCTGCTCCTTTTTCCACGGTGATTCCGATGTCGCGAGCCCTCGGTCATCGAAGCCAGACTTGGATTTCCGCCTTTACGAGGGAATAATTAGGAGAAAAAAATGTCACGATCGCGATGGCAGGTCTTCTGCAGAGGTTCGAGATCTGAGATTCTTCGAGATAAATGAACATTTATGGACCTGGTTGTTGTAATGGATGGTCAGGCTAATGGATGTACCGAAAGCAGTAAGGGTGATTGATCTGGCTAGTTTGTTGCGGTATCGTGAACTCTGTACTACCCGCGATATTACACATTTCATCTCAGGAAGAAGGATATGCTTCGATTCGATAACGAATGGAAACCGGTGAGGAAGAAGCTGAAACTGAAAAACCTAACACAACTTCCACCTTTCTGTAACGAAATGCTGCAATGCAACTTTATGATAAGCTGAATGTTTGAAGCCCGAGAACCTTAAATTTCATTGTACCATTTACTTGTGCCGCCCAGCTATTTTTCAGGAACATTTATGAAATTTCGTGAAATAAAATCGAAAACGGATCGCGACTGCTGTCTAATTGAACGTCCAAATCAATGCTTGCTGTTCAATATTCATTTATGAGCCGTGCTATGTGTGGGCAGTTATTGAATAACCGAGACCAGGGAATTCAGGCTCGTGCGGTTTAAATAATGAAAGGGACGCGGGATATGGTATCTCGGTGAAAAGGTGTCTTTGAAAAGCGATTTTAATAAGGGTCCATGGAAACGTCAATATAATGCGTCATTCAGATGGGGGAATTTCCCAGTATGTTTTCACCAAACGATACGCTATATTGAAATCGGCTCAATCAGGTAATTAATTGATTAATTACCGTAAAGGAAGCCAGTGCGGTAAATTAATTTGAATAGAAATTAATTATCTGATGCGCGACCGATGGATCGAAACTCTTGCGCGCCATTTGCAATGATTTCGCGGGGTGAAGCTCGAGTGGATTTTAATAAGCCCCCCCCCCCCCCCGTCGTCGAGATTATAAATTGCCTTTTATTTAATTAAACTTTGGGTCATCTAATCAGCAACGCGTCGAACACGTCAAAGAAGTCTCTGCTCCTGTTCATTCAACCTTCTTTGTTCTTAGTCCTGCGTTAGCTTCCAATCGGTGCCTTTGAAGTTGCCAAGACGGTCGGCGACCATTTGGAAGCACCCTTGAGCATACCTATGCTCTCAAATTGGATCGAACAACGCGCGTGTACATTCTGAGTACGGTTTTAATAATAAATTACCGGACACTTGTGGACACTCCGGAATAATTCGGGAAACTTCGGGACGCAGATCTCCGGGTCCGAGTCCCATCGCCCGAGGCTCTATTTCTGCTTACACATACCTACTAGACCGCAGCACAAAATTTACAAGAAACGACTAGTGACTTCTGCAAATCTATATTAACCGCAAATTTCGTTTGCTCCTCAAAATGTATCTTATAAAGGAGGTGGTGGAAGATTCTGTAGAATCGCATCCACGCACACGTATGGCTGCTTACAAGGTCGCACAGTGGTCCCTAATCGCCAAAAGTTGGCCAAACTTCAATCTTTTAAATATATAGGAGCTTTTAAATATATAGACACACCGTAAAGTATCTTTGAATTTACCCTTGCAAGTCCCTTCTCAATGTGTCATAAATCTAAGTCATGTTTTAATAAAACTGAAGGAAAACAAAGATGAGTGTCACCGAGTGTCACGCTGTAACATGTTTCTTGATATAAAATAACATGTCAATTATTATATCCAGTATTGACGCCCAGTATATGAATAAAACAGTATTCGTCATTTCTTATAATTCATAATTTTCTTTTATTATTTTCGACAATATAGTTGAACTACGTGACCTACTAAATGCAGAAATGTTGAGTTTTTTCACTAGTCATATTAAATTTGACGTTCTAATTATAACGTTTTAGTCAAAAATCGGAAAATTAACTTGAAAACAACGTTTACACCAGTGATATTAGATCCGTCATTTGGTTTTTTTGCAATTTTGACTTCAAATTCGTAAGCAGCGACCCCAAACTTTCCGTGCACCGGTTTCTGACTAAATTGAAGTAAGTTTTTTACGATTTGGAACCACTGTGCGGCGACGCATACGAATTTTGCCTAGCTTTTGGCGATTTGGGACCACTGTGCGCCGCAGCAATGTTTCCAAAGTCGCGCTGTTTATTCCGTTGCATCTCTCCCCACGTCCAATGAAACAAGGTGGATTAATTAGGGTCACGTTGCCACTCATCTCGCCGTGTGTCCGGCAACCGCGTGGCACGACTTGCACGCCATAGAATTTACAATACAAATGCTGCCACGGAACCACAAAGCACAATCCTACACTGCAACAGTAGCCATGGAGGCATCGACATCTGATGGCAAGCCGGTTTCACTCGATAGCCCTGCATCGACGCGAGATCGCCAGCCTGCTCTCCCATCATCGGCGAAAATGTTAATTTCCCTGGGGCAAAGTGGAATTTGTCGCGTCTTCCTGGGACGCATGTCGGCTCGTTGCATCTATACACAGCGGCGACGAGCAAGATAACGAGGTCCCCCTTGAAAAAAAAATGGAGGATAGAAGGAAAGAAAAACGAGACCGCAATTCCGCGTGAATAACGAGGAGAGCCGCGATACAGATGTTCCTCAGACGGGGTTTATCGGAATCCAGTGGATTCAAACGAGCTTCCAAGCGACCCCGTCACTCCTCCCTTTCTACCTTTGTTCTTCTTTTGTCTGCCTACCCTACCAATGGCTTCACTCCGCGCGATCGATTGTATTTTCACCTTGGAAGTACGCGCGTGGGCTCGGGCACAGGCTCACTCCGTGGGAGGGCTTGTTATTCGAGTGTCGTATACGACTGATACGAAAAATTTCTGTCACTTTGCTGATGGTACTTGAATATGTGATGCGGTGGTGATAAGCTATCTCCAGAAGCTTTGGATGGAAGCTCAACTCCGGGGACCTCAGTAATTTCTATGTGCTAGTGGCGACAAGTTTGAATTAAAAATTCACAACTTTGCTTTCAACTAGAAATTTTAACCTAACGAATTAAAGTAGAATTTAATTGCAACAAGAATTGCGAAAATTTGCTCTTCCAATTAGAAATTTTATCCTAATGTATTAAAATAGAATTTAATATCAACCAAAATTTACGAAAAAGTTTGCCCCTCCCTCCTCCCCAGTTAGTTTGTACATTTAATTTAAATGACGAAATATCTTTAAAACTGCTGCGTTGCTAATCTGCGTTTCCTTAGGTTTCTATATGTGGCTACATACTAGTTGTTGTTTTCCTTTTATTCTTTTTTTAGAAGCTCTGTTTTACGAAGCTTAATGAGCTATAGACGAGCAAAATCGTAGATCAGTTTCTCTTTTAATCATCATTTCCCTCGATAAATCGATCGATCGTTTCCGCAGTGGAATGTTTGCCAGCGAAAGCCCTCAGAACGCTTATCAATTTCGACAAATGAACGGAACAAAGGTATTTTTGTTATTGGCGATGTTGCTTACGCGATTTCCCGCAATCAGTGGCAGACGGCAAGGACAAATGGATTTTGGATTAAGGACGTAGAACAAAGTACCCTTCCCCAGTTAGCAGTTTTCAAAATATGTATGCCCAGGCAGAAGCTCCCAATCCCAATTTATATTATATTTCGCCGTCGAAGTTGGAGAGCCAAAGCGAAAGACGAGGCATCGGCTTACGGACAAACGTCCGCGAGGATGAAGAACAGTGAAAGATGTTCCCATTGTGTTACCAGTGCGTAGGACACTCTTTACATGGCTTGAAAACTCTTTGTCTGACTGCCGTCTGCGGGACAATGACGCAGCGGAACCGTGAAAACGGCGATAAGCTTTGTTTGGACTCCATTCGCGAAACAATAATGGTAGGCAACCGTGAAAACAGTCGCACCAGCGGAGCACGGTGTGCTGAACGACGATTACACCGCCTCTGTGTTTCGAGAAAACATCCCCCCTGCGTTTGTAATGTGCCAGGCCTTGATCAGATCGAATTTAATGCCACCCAAACGTGTCTCAAATCGTGGAAGTTGGAAAATGGGGCTATTGTGTTTAAATTTTTGGAATATTATTTTAGTGATTTGGGGCAGTAAACTGGAAATGTAGGGAAAAAGATCGAAATTGGGATGTGATAAGTTTCTTGTGTGAGTTGAAATTTGAAGAGTGGAGGGGACTCGCTAACGAAATTCAGCTTTTTTAGGTATCTACTATTTTTGTGAAACTTGAGAGGTGAATTGGAAATGTTAAAATAAGGAGCGAAATGATTTCACACGAGTTAAAGAATATTGCGAGTTTCTCTGTCCAAAAATTAAGCAGTTTGTAGGAATAAGGGTTTTTATCAGAGCGTTGGGGCGGTGCTCGGAGCTGGAGCAGTGGAGCAATGGTGTTTTGCGCGGAGCAGAAGCGGGGCCGGAACACGGAAAATTTTTACTGCTCTACTGCTTTCAATTCTTTTTATTATTTGAATTTTCTTCCATTTTATACAAGTAGACGAATTATACGTTTTTATAAATTCCGATTCTCAATTTTTTATCATTGAAAAAACTTTACTTTCTTTGCCCGAAATTTGAGCATTTTTATGAATTTTTTTCTATATGCAAATGGGAAGCTAGAAACACAGCGTTTGTTACAAATTGTTTTGATTTAAAAAAAGCAGCTGGAGCAGTGAAGTATTTTGATGTTGGAGCGGAGTAAATAAAAAAAATTGGTCTGCTCCAATCCCCTGGTTCTTATTCTTTCGAATGGAATTACTTTAGCTTCTCGGAAATTTACTATTTTGCAATCATTTACATGACTAAAATTCCTGAATGATTCACTTTTAGTCTGCATAACAATACCAATTTAAATAAGGCAAGATTTAGCTCGCTCAGAATTTCTATTGCAGGAAATAAGTTTAAATTTTAAGCTTAAGCACACCACGAGATGTGAAAAATTCGAAATGTCACCCTGCGAATATACTTCCCGACGCTATATATTTTCCTACGACATTCCCAGCTAAATTTAAAAAAAATCCCGTATCATTTACACCAAGCAGACTTTTAAAACCACCCCGTCGCTGACGATTCGTATTCAGAGGCAGTTGCTGCGCTGTAACATTATATGTCGCGGTTTCAAGGATCCGTGTTGCGTCGTATTTCCATCAACGCAGAGTTATCTTCCCCGTTGCATGGCGTGCGTTCGTAAATACGGGCTTAAAGTTTCGTCACAAGCATAATATTCACTCGACTTGGGAGAGGAGCGAAGCGGAAAATTGTGGATGAATTAATGGAAAAGCGCCGCAACGAGAGAAAACCTGCCAACGAGTTAGTACTTATTTCAAATGGCGCTATTCATCCCAAGGGATCTCAGCCATCGATTCGAAATTAATCAAATATGGGCAGATACAAGACACCCCCATTAAAAAAAAACATTCAACGACGTATACCTTTCCACGTACCAGTGGTGCATTTTAAACTCAGTTCGATATTAATATACCACAATTCACATATAACAAGGTACATCACCCAACTCTTATTCCCCGATTTTGACGAGAGTTACGATGTACCTATGTTCACGATAAAAGACTATTAGAAGATTAAAAGATTAAAAGACAGGATTAAGGTTCTCGATAAAATATTTGCCACGTATTTTTTTTATCTACGAACGTCCATGTTTGGGGGGGGGGGGGGTGAAATCAACTTTCAAATTTGGTTTGCCCCAATATCTCGGAAACTATGTACTACGGAGAAAAACCAGGGAATCAGATTCGTAATACGTCAATTTGTTTAAACAATATACGAAAAAGTAATCATCTAACACTGAATCTGATTACGTGGTTGAATTTATTATAAAAAAATACATTATTTTCGTCTAAAAGATTTTATAGTGCAGAGTTTCTGAGATATTGGGGCAAACGTATTTTTCAACCCCAACAAAAAAAGTCTGTGTCAAATATTTTTTCGAGAACTATAATCCACGTAAACCTCATAAAACTCGGCCTATAACAGTTGGGTGATGTCCCTTGTAAGAAACAGTATTAAAAACGATAGAAATTCAAAGTATCGTCACAACGGGATAAATGATACTTAATTAATTCTTACTCGTTGTTCATCTTATCTTACGATCCAGTATCTTACGATCTCAGGTTAAGTTGAAAAGCAGTCTTTTGACTGAACTTCGCCTGTGCTTGTGTCTCTGTTTACTTTCGTTTTTGTTATTTTCTCTGCTTGCAATAAAGACGTTTAATAATAATAAGTACACAATGATCTGCAATCAGCACTCAAGAGCCCCCGGCATTTGCTTTCTACTATAACCAAATTAAATCGGTTTGCTTTCTCAATTAATGTAAACACATAGTCACTCCACTCTTGTCCTCGCAGCAGACTCCCCCTCGTATATTTCAAACACCACTTGCAGTATAACAGAAACAGTAACCAAAGTGGAATGACGGCTCCACTGTACCCCCCCCCCCCCAGCAATTATCCACGTTCAAATACTTTCAGCTCGAAAATGTCAGTGCTATACGCGATTGCACGGCAAACTTCCAGCTGAAAGAGTAAAACGGCGCCCGCGCTGCCTGCCCCCATGAAACACAGGCAATTAACCCGCAGCGAACAGAGAAACGATACGCGAGTTTACCCACGTTCGCGAGACGCTTTGCTCTTAAGACCACCCCGTCGCGAGAGAGCAGCTCCGTTCCCGAAAATACTTTAACCGAGCCAGCGAATCGTCACGTTTCAGCCCTAACAAAGTCGCAACTCTGCCCGACAAATGTCAGACCGCCCCCCTCTCACTTGCTTCCTCCCCCAGTTAAGCGAGGAACAGTCTTCGCGGCAACTTCCACCCCAGGGCCTTTCGCGGCGCGCTGCGTCGCTGGGAATTTCGCTGCTGGAACCCGGTAGTTGCTTGAAGTTTCGGGTTTGGAGCGAATATGGTGTCGCAGCTGCTTCCACCGATAGTTTATTGGCCGCCGCGGCGGCGAGAACCCCGCAAAAATCATGGTCAGTGTCGGCCTGGCCAAGCAGGCAATCAAAGTCTTTTGCTTGTGGCGGAGGCCAATCGTGGTCGCGACTTTTCACGGTGGAATGCTCGATACGGAAGTAACGCCGATGGATTCCTTTTGTTCCGCAGGTGAAAATTTTATCAAATGTCATTAAATTGGATAAAATTATGCAAATCAATTTTTCATGTAATTTGTTCATTATCGTCTGAATTAGGGTTCACACAAAAACCGATTTTCGGAAGAAAGAAAAACGGTTTCCGAATTCCACTATTCCCAAAAAGCCGATGGAACCGGTTTTCGAATTTTTACGAAAAATGTAATAAAAATAGAAAATAAATATTTATTTGTAAGTACTTATTTTAAAAATTCTAAAATAAAATACACTGCACACAAAACCAAATAAAAAAATAAATAAAATAACTAAAATTCGCACAAAATATAAATTATAAATCTTTATTTTATTTAGTATTTTTCTTCCGAAAATATGAACTCATGAAGATTAGTTTTACAGTAAACTGTTAGCTGCTACAATATGCTTGTGCCAGGGCCGATTTCAAGTTTAATTAAATAATTAATTCATTTTTACATATTAATTCGAATATATAAAACCAGTTGTTTTAAATTTAAAAACCGGTTTTCGAATTTTACAAATTCATAAAACAAAAACGGTTTTTAAACACGGTCTTTAAAAACCGACAAACCTTAGTCTGAATTATATCGGTCTTGGTGTTATTTTCATCAGGGAAACATAAGGAATCGATAGGCGCCATTTTCGCCAAGATCTAACGACACTTTTTAGTGGGTATTCCACCCCTACGAGGATCCACAGTCGTAACACTCGGTGAGGCATCGTGGGGTGTCGTTTTCGCCACTGGGTGCCTGGCGGGATCTCTTTCAGTCTAGTCGCGGGAGGATCACCCTGTATCAGGAGCTTCTACGGCTATTACATTAGTCCAAGAAGCAAGTCAGCTGGACGTGCTGGGGGTTTCGCAGCTTTTTCGCGATAGGTAGCCCAGCAACCGTAGAATTACAGCTTCCTCGGTATTTCCTTCGTCTTCTTTCGGCGTTTCTTGCACTTGGGCCATTATTTATCGCAGGAAACGTTACCAGGCCCGTGCACCGCCGTCGTTTCAGCGCTCTTGCCTCCCCCAGCCCCTCCAACTTCTAAGGTCCGCCACTCGCCCGGGCCCCGAGCAGTATTAATCTTCTCTGGTACCACAACTAGGACTCCTTTAACATGCAAATACAGTCTGCACTCGGCCACGAATATAATTTACGTCTGTCCTCAGCGAACAAACGGGTGAAATCAATGAAAGCGCCCGTTCCTTGCCCCCGGCCCGACAGACACCCCTCCCGCCCACCCTTCCGTCCACGGTTACCTTGTCGAATTAGCATTTTCAGCGGTGAATTGTTCACGGGGCTGGTACGATGGCCAAGACGATAGCGGGAAGATTTACAGGTTCCTTCCAATCCCTCTTTCTCTCTGGCGCGCGCGCACACACAAAGGCTCTAGTACTCTTTCAACAGTTCTGGGCCTTTGTTAAACAGTCGCGTGGAAGCTAGCTTGAGAATTTCACGAGGCTTTTGGGTTCGTGTTACTCTCACCTCGGTGGCGACATCTACTAAAATTTTTAGCTGCTGCTTATTCGCGCTGTTGGTGTATTTGTCTGAAGCTTTTGGAAGGTTGATTTGAAGCAGATGGGTGAGAAGTAAATTACAAGTACACGAATATTCGATTGTATTGCTATGGCAACGCTGGGATGCAATTTTATAATAAAAAAAATGCAGAGTCGTAATTTAAATAAGGGACAGAATTAGTTTTTACCTTACTTTATTTTTGAAGTCGGTTAAAAATAGAAATATAATCGGATTTCCAGGGGGCAATTTCACCCCTTGGAGTGAATTTGGGCAATTAAAAATATACGTAAGACATACCTATATATTCTCTACATTGTCACGTCCAAAATTGCCGGAACATTCTGGACGAGAAGGGAGTTCTTGCCCCGTCACACAGTTTTCCGCGTAATGGACAAAAGTCAAGAATCCGAAGTGTTTGATCCACAAATTCTTGTATCTTAAAATGTTAAGAATGGAACGTAGATTCCAATGTTACGTGCCATTGGCAGAATGTTTATGCTTTTCATTTGATGTTTATAAGTTGTTTAATACAGTCATACCTTCAAAATTGCCGAGTCAGTTTTTTATAATACTAACAATTTGTACTATTTTTTTTATATTAAATGTTTATCAACTTCGATGGGACTTTAAAAAAAAACACCAAAAAATACCTCCGTGATGTTTTTTTATATGGATTTAGGGATCATTAAACTTTATATTAACATCGCTTTCAACTGCACATATTTGCACGAAACAGAAAAAATAGCCAATCATTATTAAGACGCTCACCGCTCCGGCCCTTAGCGTGGTCTCTAGGTCTCCTCGTGCATAAGACACTTATGTGAATCTACACATCCGATATGCTTTTTCCAATTTTTTATACGATATCTACCATGAATTTTCCATTCTGGATGCTGTCTTCAGTTTTAAAATAGCAGTTAAACGCGATACACGCGTTAAAAATAATTTGATAAAAAAATGTTTCGAACAAAAGTTAGTCAGTATACAGTTGACAACAAATTGCAAAAGCAAATATTAATAAAAAAAATTGTATTCACTGAAAAATGAAGATCGCCTTAATTTTTTTAATGTAACCCTATATTTTTTTTATACACCTATCGATGCATCTTTATATTCTCTTTAGAAAAGTATTAGGGTACTTAGGTCGAAAACTGATTAGTTCAGAAGCTATGAGTTTTGTCCCGAACGCCCATATACTCGAAACACTGTGCGTCACAGTGGTTCGAGTATACTACATGCTAGCTGGACAAAACTATTTTTTCGCGGGTTTGGGTTTATATGGGGTTCAAATTGTTAGAAAACAAACCTGATTCGTATTACAGTTTATTATTTCACAAAAAATATCAATAAAATATAAATATGATTAATTCAATAAGGGAAAAAGAACAAAACGATAGTATTGTGCTTTAAATATAATTAACAGTTATAACATTATGTCTATTCCTGTAATTTCTGAGTTTTTAAGTTTAAAACCTGGTTTTTTTAAATCAGTTTTCTCTGTATCGCTATTAAAATACTGTTTTACTATATGTTCCACGTCGATCCATGCGACAAGGGTTGAATGTACGGAAAGTAGAGACTTTCTAGTTTATTTTAATCAAACGATGGTTCTGCAAAAATTTGCAAAACTATATTTTCTTAATTGTTTTCGAGCGCGAGGCTCGGCATAGTTTCGCAAATTTTTGTAGATTGAACGTTTGATTAAAATAAATTAGAAAGTCTCTACTTTCCGTACATTCAACCCTTGTCGCGTGGATCGACGTGGAACATATAGTAAAACACTATTTTAATAGCGATGCAGAGAAAACTGGTGGCGCTGGCGGACACTAAGTCGCGATCCCGTCGTAGAGCCGGGACGTCACGACATACTCCCCAAGGTTTCATAATTCTTTCAATTTTCGGGTTGGAGATCTTCCTTCGTAGGTGCATCTTCAAATCGGAATCTGAGCTAACAGTATTTAAAAAACAAAATCCAGAAGCCCCACAAACTCTACAACACATTCGGCCAGGTGGTTCTCTGACTGAGAAACCCTTTGAGAAATATCAATGTAACTGCCCAGTCACGGCTCGGATCTGCAAAGGCTGCCTCGCAGAATTATACTATAGGAATTCCACATTCGTTTCAAGAATATCACACAAACCTTTACAAGCGTCAAATAATCCCTATTTTTAAAAAATTGCAATGTGTTGATGATACCCCAATAATGTTCAGTCACCTGTATTCTCGTCTGCTCGTATTAAGCCAGTTTCACTCAGTTCCAACTCCTACCAGTGCTTCTCCCTCCCCCCCCCTTCGTTTGGTCTATTAATTTCTGGTATGGTCCTCTGTTGGCTGTTTGGGTTTTCATTCGACCAGCACTGTGATCGTGATTCATCAGTCACTTGGTAATCGTTCATCACAGCGACTATATAGGATGCTCCGGCGCCCCTAGATATCGTAGGGCGGTTAAATACGATTGGGATGTCGCATCACGCCTGAATCTGTACTCTATTGATCGACGGAGATAGGGATCCTGTTACGTTTACGCTCCAACGTTTCATGTGTACAGAGAATGGGGGATGGAAGTGTTTCATTACGAATCTGCTTTCTGGTTGAACAGACACACGATTCGTGATTTTGTCGTTTCTGTCTGGAACAGAAGGATCGACAGGGTAAATTTGAATCTCACCCAAACATGGTTTATCGTTTCCACCGCGCTGGTGTAGTGTAGCATATTTGTGCTGGATAAGTACGGTGCTGATAACATTTGAGTTCTTTGGTATTATTTCAGGGTGCTAGATTCAATTCCAAATCTTATCACTGGTCGCTTTCCTCTTCTTTCTCAACTAATAGAATTTCTTGACTAATATAAAATGACACAGAGTTAACATAGCGTAGCTTTAGTCAGATATCTGATCACTCAAAAACGTGGTTTCAGCAAATTTGCATGGTTACACAAAGGAACCCATTAGCCATTATAGTAAAAATATGCTTCACATTGTTACTGTACCTTTTTTTCAAGTAACATAAGCTACTTGATACAATTTTTCCTCTTGAATCATGGCACTTTTATCGCTCTTTACACATCAAGCTCTCCTCCAACCTGTCCTAGGGCTGACCCAGTGAAGATGTTTTCCCTCGGATACCTTCGAAATTCTGAGGAAGGAACTTCCTGAACTCCCTGAAATCTGAAATCTCTGGAAGAATGCTCGGTGCTTCGCAGACCGTAACGGAAGCTTCATCATTCTTACACAGAGATCAGAGATACCAGGCGAAACTGAATCTCTGCTCGTCCAACTTTCGAAGAGGCACCGTCAGGATCCATCGCTGCCACGGAATCAAGTGGATCTAGTTTCATCCACTGGGGACAGCGATTGTTATCCGACCACGGTGATCGACTGCTGAAATTCGATGACGCCCGAAGATGCTGACCTGCCTTGGTCAGGTTCCCAGGGATCGCTGCAGCTCGTAAAGCGGGCAAACGATAAAAAGAAGAGGGTGGAAAACGAGCAGCGAGCCGGAATCACGATGCAAGGGTCAGGGCGCGGTCTTGTCAGCTGAATTTTTGCGGGACAAAGGGGCGAGTGATTTGTGCAGGGGCGCATCCTGCGTTTCTCGTTCGTCGCGGGACGCTTCGGTAACTAGAAAAGGATTGTAACTGAAAGTCATGCTATCCTACAAAAGAGGAAAGATAATAACGTGAACTGCGGTGGGTTTGTTTCTGTAACAGTAATGGAGGCTGTAATTTTCAAACGAATTGGGACAGAAAGGACGAAGTTTGTGCGAGGAGTGTTTAAAAAAAGGAAACAGAGGAGTCTTTCAACAAGTTGAACTTTACAAAGGAATCTACAATTCTGTATCATTTTATTCAATTGAAGTATGCTATTTTTTAATTCAAAGCGTCGGAGGTAAATTAGAGGACGTTGAAAAGGAATTTTCAATGCTTCCAAGGAATTAAATACATTTCCCTAGATCCAAGTGTTCAGAATAGGATATTGACTGAATCAGTTGAAAAATTATCGATGCTTGGAATTGGACCTCAATCACTGGGAGAGAATCTGTTAGAAAATGAATAATGTTCTAATTAAGGGGCAGGAGGTTCTCTCGTGCTATCTTTACCAGAAACTTCCTACAGTAGCGACGATCTGTCGACGACAAATAGAATACCCTAAGCTCCAATGGCAAGCACCTTGGCCAACCATGCATACCTCGATTTCCTCGAGAGGTCCGTGCGGAATTGGCTCTTATACTCGGTGACGGGGCGATCAGATTGCTCCTGATATTGTAGATAGAGGACACGTACCTCGACCATTGCCCTTTATCCAGTCTCCTGTATGCATGAATACGTCCCTTGCATTGGAGCTCATTTGCAGGATTAAGAAGATGGTTCCATGTGACACGATGAGAGGAAAATAAGTCTTTCAAAATGGATAGTAGGAATATGAGGCAGCTGCGAGTAAAATATAAAAGCATAGTGGAATGAATGATTACGTTTATAAGTATATTTTCGCGATTAGGCGGTCCAAAATTTTCTGTGAACCTTCTGCTTCAGACACAACTTAACTCCACTCAACTTCTACAGTAGAGGACAAAACACTTACAATTTCTTCGATTGGTTTTATTTTCGTTATTTTTTAGCACGCATCTTAGAACTATGATATGTGTTTAATATAAATATTCTGGTAGAGAATTTAAACCTGTATAAAAGCTATTTAAGATTATTATCGACCGGATATATTATAATACTATGATTTCGGCGCAACGGTTCGGTCACTTTTATTTTACTACTAGTGGATAATTCCTTTAACTTTCTTAAGGTTTCGAGTCCGAAAGATCTTGTTATAAACGAAAAGAAACCCTCCTTCACGGTAAATTCAGATATTTCGCCATTCATTTTTAAAAGTTATTTAAGATTATTATCGACCGGATATATTATAATACTATGATTTCGGCGCAACGGTTCGGTCACTTTTATTAAAGTCACTTTTATAAAAGTGACCGAACCGTTGCGCCGAAATCATAGTATTGTATAAAAGCTAGTTAAAGTTGAAGTTATTTAACTAGCAAATAAAAGTTTTATATGGCATTGAACGGGACAACGATTTTTGGGGTCCAGCAACGAAGTTACAATTTTTGGTAACTTTTAAGGCCGTCCTAAAACCAAAAGGTGTCTCTGTAAAATATTAGATTTTTTATCACTATTGGAAATGGTTACTTTTCGCCGGTTTTAGAAGTGTATTGTTTATTCGAACATAAGTGCCGCTCCGTTAGTTGTGGAATATGTTGAGTTCGGAAGAGAGTAACCTCGGAGAATCTGCTGTCTAGTAAGCAGAGGATCCGCAAGTTCGTGGGTTCGAGTCCGAGGTCCGTTTTTTTTCCCATGGTTCTCGAACCCACAGAAATTACAAAACCTATTCCTACACTAATACTAAATACAAAACCTATTCCTAAACTAATATTAAATACAAAACCTATTCCTACATTAATACTAAATACTTGAAACTTACATACTGTGACGTCCCAGACTCACCATATGGGTCGCGTCGTTTAGTCTTCGCCAGCGCCGCCAGAGGTCTACTCTTCTCACAAGTCCCCTAACTTCCAATCTCGTTCGTACATATACAAGTTCCGCGTTATTTCCTCTTAGTTCCCGCGTGTCTAGGGCAGGGTTCGTCAGCAATGTGCCCTACTGATGATGATTCTGGCTAACGAAGGTCCCAAAACGAAGAGAAACGCACATCACCATCTCTTTTCTTCCTCGATCTTTAAAAATGACAATCCACCTGCCCCCGCACAGTACTCCAAAAACCGTTGACCGGCCCGAGGGATTACGGTTATACGTCGGCAGCGAACGGGGTAAGATCCCTTTACGTTCCGGAATCAATCACCATATCGGTTTCGGACCATAACACTATACATCACGACCTCCAACACGATTCTGTCTAAATCATGACTGAGAAACCTGTCACAAAATTGCAAGCCAAGTATCTCAAACTTCTCTCCGGACCTATTGCTTCACATCCCACCCACCGTGGGGCGACTGGAACCCACGGAGCCCATCACTAAACGGCGCCCAAGTCGCCAATAATTCCCCAGTTGCAAGGGAGCTCGCAGTGAAGGGGGTCTAAGAGCCAGGATGGAAAGGGGCGCCCAGGAGGAGGAACGCCGGATAAAGTAGAGGAAGAAACGATGGTGTAGACAAAAGGAAGCGACGGGTAGACAGACGGGTAGACGGACAAAAAGCCGATTAAACAAAAACGGTTTAATTGAAGGGCCCGGCCAGTAGTAATTGGAATGGCCACCGAGCGATTTCTCTTTCAGGGCACGGCCATAAAACCGTGTCGCCTGTGGCCCATCCAGCCTCTATTACTGGTCGTATCGAAGAATAGATTGGCCTATTGGAAAAGAATTACAGCGGGAGGATTCCGCGCGAGGCTGCCCGATACGGGGAAACGGAATCGGGCGAAAAGGTTTGGGAGGACGGTGCAGTCACGTTTCAGGGGCTATTGGGAGCGTCTCGTGGAATTCTTTGCGGCCCGCTTTGGGTTCCCCGCACAATTATAACTTGTGGATCCATAGGGGGACATCGATCGAAAGCAATTTCCCTCGCAACTATCCATGGACCAGGGAACGTCCACTGGGCACTGGAATGGTAAATATCTCAGAGTGTATGATGGCTGAAATTTACTTGAGGAACTTCGTAGCTGTGGAGCAACGTGGACGGCCGATCCTTGAAAGCGAATGGAACGTGAATAATGGAGGGAGTGTAGTGAAGGGTTCCTTGTAAGAATGAAGGGTTTGTCGAAGGGTATCGACATAATACTTCTGATGCGATTTCGATTCACAAATGGAAGATTGTAGCAGCAGCTCGCTTCCAAGAGGAAGGATGTATTTATTATCTCCCTGACTGGATCCACAGGAATTCCATCGTTAAAGATGCTGTTTAGGGGCTGGACTAACCCAGTGAGGGGTAGGAAGCTGAAAGGTACATAAATTGGAGGGAAGGAGGAAGGCAATAAAATATATGTAAGAGCTTGAAAGCACGTGGGGACCCTTAATTTGTCGTTTCCCCCAAGGAAGGCAGTAAATGGGTCATCAAGAACCCAGAAGCAGGCGCGAAATCTTGTCGAATTGAAACATTACCATAATAGAATCTAAGCCATCACTGTCACTCCCCGCAGAATATTGCAGACGATTATATGCACGATGATAGCTGATAAATCTTTGCTGACTCAGGGGGGACGTTCTTCGTTGAGCTGCAGTTTAATTTCCCGCAGCGGAATCTCCCGTCTCAAGTCGGCGAGGAAGTCTTGGGGGAGAGCGGAATTCCCAGTATGAAATTTCAGTTGTGAAGATTTCCCACGAGCTGCTTCCGACCGACAGTGACATTTTTCGCAGTTTATGTGTTTCGAGCGGAACGCCGCGAGCGGATTATGGACGCGGGAGGAATCTGCTCGGGAAGTGTCAATGATTAATTCCCGAATGGAGACGCGTTCAACATAGCTAGACGTTCTTTCCGAGCAAAGAACTTTAGGAAAAGATACGGAGTACAAAGTGTCCCAGAAATCTAGGTGCGAATTTAACAAGTTGAGGAAATTCGCGAAGAGATAAATTCGCTTCGCCTTCATCTCTGTATTTATTCAGAATGAATTGCACTGACTGAAAATGTCATTCCTGTCACATTCGAATTGTAACGCACGATTATACGTTTTGAGAAATTCTTCTTATTATTGAAACAACGAACACAGCAGATTGTTTTGACTTTTCTTCTTGACTCTTATTACTGACAATGAATATTTTGTAAACTTCTGAAACAGCTTGTATATTAATCACTAAAAACATATTTTGATTTAAGGGGTTATACCTAGCCAGGAGGCCCAAAACAGTCGAATGTTTGTGAATTTTTTTTGAGAAAGTGGAAGCATATATTTTTACAGAACTTTTTGTAGTTAAAAGAGCTACATTTAACGAACATTTGGTAAATTTTTTTAGAGAAATATATATATATATACATTTCTAATAAAAACACAACGACATCCAAGCAGCCTTTTTAAAAACGGTGAGCAAGATATCTCAAAAACTTCTGCACAAATTTTTCTGAAATTTGATGGGCTTATTTTTTATACAAAAATCTACTGACTGACAGAGGAATTTTTTCCATTCAGTAGATTTTTGTATAAAAAATAAGTCCACAAAATTTTAGAAAGATTGATACAGTAGTTTTTGAGATACCTTGCTCACCGTTTTTAAAAAGGCTTCTTGGATGTCGTTGTATTTTTATTATAAACGTACATATTTTTCTACAAAAAATTACCAAATGTTCTTCAGATGTTGCTCTTTTAAGTGCAAAAGGTTCTGTAAAAATATATGTTTCCGCTATTTAAAAAAATTCACAAACATTCGCCTCTTTTCGGCCTCCTTAACGCACAAGTTGTAGGGAAAATTCATTTTTCAGTTCCCCGAAATTCATCAACTTTTTGCCTTTCTACAATATTCCACTCGACACGAGTGTCCAGCTCATTAATGACCTCCGACTTCTCAAAAATCCTGCGTTAAATTTTGTCTATAACACATAATAGCCGGCTTTAAATCGAAATTCAAGTTCGAACGATGAATTTGATTTTTTCAGTCGACCGAATTGTGTTTGTTAATGGAACAGTGGACCTAGAAAAACTGATGCTGTCAAAGGGGGCTGGGGGGGATTGGCGGATAGTTGAGCAGTGTGCAGCAGGTGCGCCGAAAACGTCTGTTCCGTGTTCGATGGAGCGTATCACGTTAGCCAGTTGCGAACATTGCCCTCAATAAGCGTTCATTCGCATACATGCATTAGATTGCACTGTGTAACGTGAAATTGGATCCTGATAATCCACTTTCCAGCCTGATCAAATGAATTGTGGTCTGCTTGGCGTACCTCGCGCATTGACTATTCTCATTAACTTTGCCGCGGGGTGTACAACCATTTCCTTCCAACGCCTTCATAAACGGCTAACTCTGCCTCGGGAATTAGGTTACTCGTAATTTTTACTGCTTAATCCGCTGACACGCGGGAAGCACAGCGACGCTGGCTTCGGAGCTCGGAAATAAAGTTAGACGCTACGCGAGCTCAGATTTGGGAAATATATCTTGCAATAAACTGTTCCACTGAAAAAAATTGTTGGATCTATAGTAAACTGCAGCAATTAGAATACAATTTGTTCTCCTTTTGCGCTCCGCAACATCCGATTAAGAATTATATTTTCTGTGAATTTTGGAAAATAGATAATGATACATATTCGATGCGAGCTCACGAATTTTCACTGAGCAAAATATCTTTTCCGACCGTGACATTACAGAAGTCTGTTTTCATTTTTGAAAATGTTCGTGGCTTGTGTTGCAGCATTTCGAAAAAGATCTTGTTCCTCGCGAGAAGGGACACGTGGGCGGAATGGAGAGGAAGTCGACCTGTCTTATTGCTATTGGGAACAGTAGCGTGTACTGTTCCGTTCCTTGTCAGCCATAAATATTAACGCAGCCTTTGAATTATGCTGTTGCTTTCGCGCTTTCCGACTGACAGCCGATCGTGGCCCACGCGACCATGAATTTCGTGCATTCTGTTTACTGGTTTGTTCCCTTTTGTTCATACGTTTACAATGCATTCGCAAATCCATAGTTAATTCAGACGGCTTGGCGACTTGCTAGACTGGATGAAAGGGGGGCTTTGAATATTAAACTGGAAATATTTGTGGCTCGTGTTTATTTTGTCGAAAATCTTGTAAAATATGTACAGTAATGTATTGAAAAGCAATAAACTCTGTAATATAAAAGAGTAAGTAATAATTCATATTATTTTGAATTATAATTTCAGAAATATATTTATTACGAAATATAATGCTGTATTATTGTTAGTGAGCCTTATTATTATTTACTCGATTCTGTTACAGAGTTCATCCTGTAATTATAACAGTATTTTTGGGTGCATGTATTTGTTAACTAGTAAATAAGGATTTTCGTGGAATTATATTTTGTTATCGTGTATAAATTCGGTTTTAATTTAACACGGTTCTTTGAGAAGCATAAAAAATAATTGTTAATGGTAAATATTTGCTTTTTTTAAAATGAATATTTAAGGAAAAATAGGATGTAGCCTCTGCTAAATGAAACAGATATTATTTGATGATATTCTGAATGTGTACTCCGTAAAATCTATAATTGCTGATTGTATTTACTATTTACGTAGTAGAAAATTCAGAGGATTCCGACATATTGTACAATCCGTCATTTTTGATAACATTTCCATTATTTACAGCTGAAAATATTTTTAATAAAACTGGAAGCCATGGAATTCATTGTATATTACATTTCTCAATGTACAAGTTCAACAATATTTTCTTGTTTGAATAATATCTTGACAGCACAGTTCTTTTTTAAAATATATTTTCAAAGATATTTTACTAAAACTTCGCAGGTTGTGTGTAAAATAAATGTTTGACGTGGATTTTACGGAAGCGCTACGACGAATCGAAATGTTTCGAAATACGATAACATTGACAATTTCGTACGAATTGATTTTCGTTTCCATCAAGTTTTTTATTGCGAGAAAATAAATACCATATTTAAATACAGTATCAAATAAACTGATAAAGTAAAATCTTGTTCCCTGCGTGCTTTTGGTCACTTTTCGTCGCGAGAAGTTTTCCTAGAGCTTTTTCATTTCCGTTCTCCAGATCGACCGATCCAAAATAATCAAAGTATTACAATTATATTCATTATCTCAATTTCACGAAAATTTCAACAGATTTTTTCACCTCCGGCACAGATTCTTTCAAAGTGTTGAGTACTTCAAAGAATCTTCTTTTACTTGAGTTTTCCAAGGGTCTGCGCTACGATGCAATATTTTCAAGTGTCATAAACTTTCAAAGTTTTTATATATCTTAGCGACAGGTTCGTAAACCATAATACCACGACGAGGTGAAGGATATAAAATCTAACGGTACAAAATCCCCAACCCTTTAGAATCTAATGAAAAATTTATTCAAGTAGAATGTCCACACACAAGTCAGACCAGAATTGATCATTAATTCTGTTTATGTACTTACTGCAGCATATTATATGCTATCCTATTTATAATTTCTTTCAGCAGTAATCTCTTTCGCTGGCATCCTCGTTTTAGAATGCTGAAAGCGGAATTTCGACGACGGATGTCTGATCGATTCGCATGCTTCAGTAAGCCCCCCATCCCGCCGCCTGCCAACCCCTTCGTGCTGAATTCGCTTCTGGAAATTCGTTTTTCGTTACATTGTGGACCCCGCGTTCGTTTCCACGTGACGGGGCAGCTGCATACAAAATGAAACCCTTTTCCAAAGTAAACTGACACTCCGGTTACATGAATAAGCCGCCATTGTTTGAATACGCACGAGGAGATGTGCGTCTGAATCTCAATGATAAAATGGATCCCCTGCATTTGCATCTATTTAGAGGAATGTTGCCTTCCTCCTATTCAGAAGCTGCCATTTCATTTAATTGCACTGCCTGGCATTTTCATCCCACTTTTGTGGAACGAAAGTTTTGTTAATCGATGATAAGTGTATCACCGTAGAGTCCAAGTGAAAATTTAAATGAATGTAAAGAAGGAAGTTTTTAAATAAATCGTACCATACCTTATGTAGCTTTCTGCACGCTCGTTCTCATGATATTGCAAAAGATTCATTTGGTTCTAAATATTTTTCTTAAGGGGTTAGTCAGGAGGCCGCAAAAAGTGTGATTTTGGGGAATTTTTTCTCAGAAACTATAAAACTTTATTAAAAAAACTTGTTTTGTTTGAAAAGTAGTACATTTAGCCGTCTCCGAATTTTGGCGTTCAATAATATTTATTAATAACAAAGTTATTTATAATCTCCTAGATGCCCTGTTCGAAAGAGGGATTTGCGGTGATCACGGTTACTCGAAAAAGGATTATCTAAAATCGGAAATTCGAAAAATTTAGTTAATATATTAAATGATCTAGTCGTTGGACGAAAGGTTTTTCGAAATATTGATTTAGAACAAAATGGCAAATGTTCAAACGTAAAATGTCGATTTTCGGCCACAACCCCACTTAATTTTCGTTAATTAAAAAAAAGCAACGGAAACAAAAATCCGTCGTCCAAGACCAGATAATTTAATAGATTAACTGAATTTTTTTAAATTTTTTATTTTAGATAATCAACTTCCGAGTAACCGCGGTCACCGCAAACTCCTCTATCGAACACGACATCTGGGAGATCGTAAATAACTTTGTTATTAATAGATAACACGCAAAATGTACTGTCTGTCATACAAAAAAAGTTTTATGAATAAAGTTTTATAGTTTCTGAGAAAAAAATTCCCAACTATCACAGCTTTTTCGGCCTCCTGAATGAGCGTAACCGCTTAATAAAGATTGAGCCGAAAAATATTTTTCTCAAAATATCCACGCATTCCCAAATTTGAAGATATGGGCCTGTGAGGCCAAACGTGTGCAATGGAGTAATTTCAATTTACGTGTGCACGGTAAGGTTAAGCATGCCTATTAATGAAAAATAATAGATCAGTACCGAAACCAATTCCAACTAAATCTGTGTACCCGAAGTGGCGACGACCCTTTACTATCGCAAGCGACGAAAAACCAATCCAGCCAGTTCCAAGCGGAAAAGGACGATTTCTTCGACACTATTTCCTGCACTCCGCGCGATTCTACCATAGCACGCTCTCCCCATGCAAATATTTCCCGATCAATCACTCCGCACAAAGACAACGCATCGCCATCCCTCGTTCCCTCGCTACCAGTTTATTCTGGATACATTTCTCCTCGAATTCCATTGGAACGAGGTCCTTTGAAGTCCTCATTTTGCGTTCTCGGCCAGTGCGCGCGGGCAAAGAGCATTATGCCTCTAGTGTAAAAAGAAAGAGTGGAGGAAGCGAGGCAATGTGTTGCTGCATTTGCCAATGAACTTCGAAATTTTGAATACGCCGCCATCCACGTGGAAAAAGGATTGAATTTTCCATTGCATCAAGTGGAACGTCTCTGCTCAAAAGTTTTCCGACTTTGCTGATAGCATTTGCAACCGGCCGCGGTCGAGTGATGCCATATGGCTGCGAAGAAATATTCAGGGTACTCCGAACGAACGGGGTACGTTCCTGAAACTGATAAAACGATGGCAGATAAACGTTCTTGCTTCAAAAAAATATATAAAAACATGTATAAGATAAACGATTTTAAAATGCACTAATAACTGAACAATGATCCCTTTCTTTTACAACAATTACAATAGTGATATGTCATCTTAAAGAATATCGTGGGGTAGGATAAATCGGTTCCACGATTTTCTTTAAAGTGACATATCACCATCATAATTGTAGTACCAGAAAAGGATTATTTTTTAGTTCTTAGTGATCGAAAAAGCTGTGATAGTTGGGAATTTTTTTCTCAGAAACTATAAAACTTTATTCATAAAACTTTTTTTGTATGACAGACAGTACATTTTGCGTGTTATCTATTAATAACAAAGTTATTTACAATCTCCCAGATGTCGTGTTCGATAGAGGAGTTTGCGATTAACTTAATTTTTTTCTTCATATATTCTTCTATTTTCTAGTATTTACTGTTCGTGGATTTTTTATACAATTGTTTATATATTTTTTTATTTTTGATTCTTTTTCATAATTTTGTATTGTCATCGAATCTAGATGAGATGATAATTCAAGCCTATTGGATAGTTGGAAGTGGATTAAAATTTAATTTCCAGATTTGAACCATTCAACCCAAAATAACCTATTTAGTAGATATACCAATTAGTAGAGGTGTGCGAGCACCCGGAATTTACGAATTGAGCTGAACTCGGTTCGAAGCCCGAAATACCGATTCGCAAAAAATTATCCACCTTCTTTTCGCGTTCTAATCCCAGTCTAATGGTCCCACTTAGCTACGTAAAC
The DNA here is from genome assembly GCA_929108735.1 of Andrena dorsata. Taxonomy (NCBI): domain Eukaryota; kingdom Metazoa; phylum Arthropoda; class Insecta; order Hymenoptera; family Andrenidae; genus Andrena; species Andrena dorsata. The sequence goes on along the minus strand of OV815488.1, from coordinate 73,044,616 downwards.
AAGGAACACCGGGTTGCAGCACGATATGCAGTGTGCTTGACCATCGAGGGGTAATAGGCCTCCTTGACGCATTGCTGGCAACGTTCAATCGGATCAGCCGATATTTCACGGCGGTGGAAACAATTCCTGCAGTTCTGACGGGAATCAATCGTCTCTGGCGAGATCCCGTCGGCGATGACGGTTCCCGTGGATCCATCATCGCGCAAACAAAGCCGCGGGACTCGGCTCGGAAGGGTTCGAGGCTAGCACGAGCCGCTCGATCAAATTCGATTAATTAGCACCGGCCCGGGGGGTCATGTAATCAGGATGGCCGCGTAACAAGGTGAAACTAGGCTTCGAAATGCCTATCAGCCGGTCGTGCCGGCGCTTTTATTCCGGGAGCGAGAAGTTGCCGGATCACGCGTGTCACGTAACCATCCACCGTAACAGATCAACCCTCTTCGTGAACGAAAGTTGCTCCCACCCTCGCTGAAAGTTTCCCATTTATCGAGGCCCGGGGAAAATCTATTGGGCTCGCTATCTGTTTACTAACTTTTAATTGCACTGCTCGGTTTATTTGTGGGCTCGCGGATTGGGACGCGGTGGATCGGTGGTGTCGATGTAATTGCATTCCTTGGTATCGATAAAAGTGCTGCGGCTCCTCTCATGTGGGGCTCGGCTGGTCGTTGTTTGATTGCGGATCTCTGGTTGCAAAGGGGTGGGGTTTACGTGGTCGTAAAGTTGGAAATAAATGTGGGTGGAGGGTGTGGAAGGTTTGGAGTAATTTTTCGTGGGATTTGGGTTTCGTAAAGGGTGGGAATTTTAAGGGGGCGGGGTTAGGGGGTTTAAATTGCTTGAGGTATTTTAGTGGCTCTGGCTAGGGTGACTGATATTAGTATGATGTAGTGATAAATGCATATCGAATGTCATAGAAAGTTATAGGTTGGGAAGCTTAAGGGTTTACGCCACCCTGAATGTTTTGAAAAATCGATTTTTTTTCTTGCATTTTCTTATTAGTTTTAAACGACGCGTGCATGTCGATATTTCGCAGCAGGTAGCGACCATTTTACTTTACTTCTTTTCCGTTTTTCTCGTAAATCAATTTCTGCAAAACATTTGATATTCTAATTTTACAAAAAACCGACTTAATTTTAGTATCGAGGAGAATGGGACGGCTACTGAAGATATATACCAACATTGAAGTAAACCGGGTGATTGGTTTTTAAAATATCATGCTAACCAATTCGAAAAACATCGTTTTGACACAAACGCGTATAAAGTTTGAGGTACATTTTTTTTTAATTAATTGTTTTGAAATGTTGCCTAAATATGTACAAATATTAGCATAATGTTTTCAATTAATGTAATTTAAGGGTTTCTCTTAAAAAATCCTAAATATGGCGCTTCTTTTCAGGCCGTGAAAGTAGAGACTCTTTAAATAAATTTGGGGGTAGTTTGTACGTATTCAGGAAGCTTTGGCTAATTTGAGGGAATTTGAAACGAAAAAATGTTTGAGGTCATGGACAGATGATATTGTGACATTGATATGTAATAATAATAAGGTACAGAAAGATAATAGATTTGTTAGAACAGATTGCGCGAGGGGAGTGAAGTGTATGGGAGCAAGGAGAAGAGGTCAATATATGGTCAGACTTATGATACTAATGCGACTGGGGGTATATTTCTTCGTAATTGAAGTCTTTCTAGAAAATACAATAAGTACCAAAAATCAAATTCTAAATTATACTACCATTAGCACGCAGGACATTTTCCGATAATTTGTTTCACATTTTGGCACTTAGTATTTTATTACAAGGACTCTTCAATTCTTCATACGAGTATTATATTAAAAAATGTGTCGAGTAAAGGTTTTTCAAATCGATGGAAACTTTAAGAAAATTCAAGAATTTTACAGTAATTTCAACTACGATTTTTAATTTTGCACCTTTGTGTTTGTTTTTAAGAGTAGTATCAGTTTTTCCCCTGGATACTAAGAAAAGCTTTAAAAAATTATGCTGATGCCATCAACATATACTGAATGAAATTATATAAAAAAACCTTTGATTTTCGAAACGACGTGCATTTTAATACCCATGATACTCTTTTCATCTGTCTCTCGTATTTCTACAGAATTAAACCGTCATTTCGTCTACAAAATAAGATTTTGTTTGTTTCCTAACCTAAGTTATATTTCTGGAGCTTTGACCGTTACGGACTTTAACTTCAATGTCCCAATTTGTAATTCAAATTTTCTGAGATGCTCGTGGGACAAGGTCTTCATCAAGTTGAAAGCAACCAATCCCAATTTCGTGCTAGGGATAATAAAATTGAACACTACTCGCGTATAATAAAGTATCTCTGCTCCCGGAAATGTTTCCAACTCGACTTGCGTTACCACTCACAATGGCGGCTGTATCTTGGAATCTCCCCTTCCCGATTAAACGATGCAATGCTCGTCGTCTCGATTTATTCCACAGGCGATGCACAAGTTTCACAGAACTGTATAGACTATAAACAAACGTTTATCTACGTTCGCTTGAAAAGCTAAGTGCGCTTCAACTGTTCATTGTATGAAGGTGGCTGACAGTGAGTGCTAACAAGGGAACAAGGGGTACCATAAGTTAAACAATACATTAAAAAAAAGGAATTTTTTGGAATCTGTTTGCACAGCTGCATTCTTTATTAGAAAATTCATAATTTTTTTATTTACACCGTTCTCTGAGCTTCGAGCTATCACCCTCAACTTTGAGGGCTGTTTTTACCCCTTCAGCAGGAATGTCAGCCGATAAAAAAAAGTACGTGACAAATATTTTTGTAAGAACTACTTTCTACCAAAGTCGCATCAAAATCGGCGATTGTCACTAGTTTACAATAGTTTGAATTTAAAAAATTTTCAAAAACGGTAAGCCCTATCGAGATTTTGTTAAAATAATATTAAAAGAGCATTCAATTTTCTACAATTACTGTATATATAATTTTCTCGCGCTTCTAACCATTTTTTAGACAATAGCTTTTGAATATTGTAGAGAAGTCCGTACAGGTGAGACAAGCGAAATGCCGATCTCTCTATATTAAAACGCTATTATCTAAAAAATGGTTGGAAGCACGAAAAAATTATATACACAGTAATTGTAGAAAATTGAATGCACTTTTAATATTATCGAAACAAAATTTCGATAGGGCTTACCATTTTTGAGAAATTCTTCAACTTCAAACCATTGATGAATTCTACACTTTAAGGCCCGACCGGCACTCTTTCTTGTTGTTCGATTGCAATAAACTTTTTCAGAGTCTATTTCTTTTTTGAAATGGAACCATATTATGAGGTGAGAGCAAAAGAATTCGCAGTTTGAAAATAAGGGCCACCCTATTGTACGCGTATATAGCTGATGGCTGGTCGATATGTACTGAAGATTCAGATCATCTGTCCCATTCCTGTTCGAAGGTAACCATGCTGGTTCGTCGTTCAGCAATAACTTTCAGCTTGGAGAGGGTAATTCTCAGTTATACACCCTTCGCGTGACGTGATTGCAAATTCCACGTGCTCCCACCTGCAAACCCCCATGTTTACATTCGTAATCCCCCTGCAGCCTGTAAAGGCCACACAGTCACCATGAAGCTATTATACAATATCATATAATAATGGTCACTCTCAGATTTCCTCCTTCTATCCATCTATTTTGTTGAACACTTTTTGTATCCTTTCTTTTCCATCAGCCGAACGTTAATTTTATAACAAAAATTTTATTCTGAGCTAAAGAATACTTCAACCGTATATTATTATTATTATAGTAATAATTCATTCCAACTCCCACGTCGGTCTCGACTAAGTTTCCCACCTTGTTCCACGTGGTTCGAGCATCTTTAGCCTCCAGCAGGCAACGGAGGCAAGGGGGCGAGATTTTCCCATCCAGGTTGGAGGAAACAGAGTGAAAAAAAAGTGCACTCCGTGGGAATTGGAGCATGACATTCGAGAACGAATGTGCTTTCTCACGGGAATACTCGTCCCAATGGCTGCGCCGTGGTCTTTACCTAAAGTGCAACCGTGCCATACATCATTGCCGGTGCACCATAGCGCGCAGGATACCTGCAAGGATTGTCCTGTGGGCTCCTCGACACTGGCGGAGGGCAATAGACGCGTCGTCACGTCTTTGTTTATCTCTGAGAATTGGTCTGCCTTCGAGGGGTGCATTGCGGGGTTCAGGGGCAAGTTTCCGTAAATTTTTGGTGAACTGTGGCTGCTGGAGCGATCGTTCTGGCGAAACTGTGCATCAAAATTTTTGGGATTTGACTGCTCTGGTCGCTGGACGTTCTGCTAACCAAATACCACTCTTGCATTATACTCACTCGTGAGTGGATATTGGACGCGGTCCCAAGGCTGGCTGAAATGTAATCGTTTCCCTTTGTCTGGCGGTCCGGAAGGTTGCCAGAGAACAGCTGTATCGCGAGGATCGATGGAGGAAGAAGTTGTCTTGTAAGATTTATGGGCGTGCAGGATGCTGGTGTTGTTGGTAGTCAGCGTTTTTCTTGCGAGTGACAACTTGGAAGAAGTGGGACAGGAACTACAGGAAGATGTTTCGACGGTTTGGTAGTTGCAGAATCAGAATGCTCGAGTCAATTTTTCAGTATCATAGTGCTGCTGAAATCTCCCTTGATAATGAAAAGAAATGAGTTATTAAAATACAACTCTCACTTATCACTCTCAGACTCCTAATCTTCTTGGGAAGCTTGAATTCTTTAGTTTAGAAATCAATTTGGGGAAGGCTGAGACTAAAACTGTTGCTCTGATTTTTTAATGAAAGAACGCTGTTATTTCTACTTTAAATTCTTTTTTTTTATAGATACACTGAAGCATCTCAATGCCATATATAATATTCCGTAATATGCCTAACAAATTGAATTCCACGAAAGTAATCAGGAGGGTGGAATCTCGCCGAAAAAGCCACCCTGTGACCTGTGAATTAACGCCTAATAATTCACTTTTTCCATTTACTGACCGGTCAACACTCGACGGAACACCGTGTCAGCTGGCTCGATCGGAATCGTATATCAATTCCACTCGAAGTGGCGGTCCTCTGTTTCGCCGTCATTCACTCTGCATCGTGAAAGGACATCGAGCATAGAGTAGGATAAAGCCTCGTCGATCCTCCAGCCATTCAGACCTCGAAACAAAGATCGAAAAGTGATACCGCGGGGAGCCAGTTATGCCCTGACGTTTCCCAATCTCTGCACCCCCTCTGGTGCTGCTCGCCCGAACATGACGAGAAAAAAGGAGAAGAAAATCGGAGGTCGATCTCTGTTTTCGTTATAGATGAATGTCTGCAACCACGATCGAAGCACCGCGCAGATTTACAGACGGGCCATAGGAAAATGGGATTCGACGGAGATTTGTTTCGCCTTCTGAGGATTTTCTTGTTGAATATAGTTTTCCTGTTTCAGAAGAACAACTGAAACTATAACCCTCGTTTTTCGACTCTGTCACTGTGTTAAAATGCATCAACTTTAATTAACAATTTCTCGATAACTATGTGGTAAATCGATTTTAAACTTTGTACAAGGGTTTCTTGTATTCGAAATTACTTTTGAACGAAACTTGAAAAAATTCTTGAATTTACTAGGTTATTCAAGAACTACCTTAATGATACATCCTGCAAATTTCCATCGCCTCCCTCCGTAGCCAGTGAATTAATTACTGGCAGCGATTTAAGTTTTCCAGTTTATGGGATGCGTTCCTGAGTACACCAGCGGAAGATGATGCGCAAGATAATCAAAGTTTCATGCAAATTACCAGCACGGTGGTATCGATACATCGGCGCGAGCAGCGTAGGTGCCTCGTCGGGATTCGAAGGTAACTGGATAAATAGCGATTATGGGTAATTAGGTCGATTTCAGATAAGGCTCGTTATTCGCACGGAAACTGCGAAAATGGTATAAAATCGCGATCGCTCCGAGCTGATATTACCGTTTTACCAATCGATATCTAAGCTAGAACGAAGCCACTTTGAATCGAACTAAAAAAGAACCTCCACTGTGGAGTATAATGGAATTGGTAATTGGCAAAAATAGGGGATTTCTGGGTGAGTTTCTATGTATGGATACAATGTTTGCAATCGGGGATTTGTAGAAATAATATACCAAAATGTAATTTGTTTAGGAAAGTGGGGTTGATTTGGGAATCAAAGAGGCTGCTTACTAAAACGAAAAGTAATTAACAGACTAAACGTTTTGAACTCAAGTGTAACCTCGTTAATCGAATTTCTTAAAATGTAAAGCAATTTGTTTATGGAGATCAGGGTTATTTAACGAGAAAGAGTCTGTTGCTTTCGAATTGGGTTGTAGTTAAAAATAGAGAGGCATATTAAAGTAAATCATTTGAATTTATATTCGAGTTTATAATATAAATAGAATATTAATAATCGATAGTCAATTAAATAAAAACCGCACAACACACTTTAAGCATACAGTAATTCCATTGAAATCATGAAAATATGAATCTACAATTAATAAGCGGCTGATATGGACCAAGTAAATTATTGGTCGAGTAGAACTCGATTAAATATCGTACAATCAATCATCGATTACATGCCAACTAATTATTAGTATAAGTGGATTTCAAATATTAGTTAATTACATGCTACGGTTGGATTTTAATAGTAAATTAATTACACGAGTATCAAAATAATCCCAATGGTATTACGTTGGAGGTAACTAAGCAATTTTCTCCTAAAATTCTACGCGTAATCGAAGTGTAACGTTGAAATATTAGTTAATACACAATTGGGAGGCCATTTTAATTTCAGGGAAATTAATTTTACACGCAATTTAAATGTATTTCTCAATATTTTGTTCGAGGGGGTAATTTATTTTCAATGCGCTAGCTGTTGCCCAAGATCTCACCGTGCTTTGAAATAAGCATAAAAGAGACATACTTTTGAATACAGAAAAGACTGAGGAAAGCCTAGGTGAACGTTTGTACGTTTTGAAGATAAATGGATCCTCGACTCTAAATGGTTTATTTCGTGCGAGGGGTGAAACCACCATTATTTATTTCAGCATCTCCGACGCGGCATATGCGCGAGAACTCTTTCGCTTTCCCGAATCTTTTTACTGCCACAGGCTGTATCACTAATAATATTCGTAAGATGTTATTTATCGAATTTCTGGTTGTACAATTTTACTGTATTTTTCATTGGGAACTGTTGTATAAACTGGCGATGGATGTGCGGATAATAATACAGAGGTTATTCACTCGAATAATATTAATAGAAAGGATTTTCAAAATAACAGACACCGAGAGTTAAAATAATATAGAGCTGTGCATGTCTGACTATAGGCGAACCTTTTCCATTTGACCCCATGGCAAACTTCCCATTTACCCCATCGTATAAAAATACATTTTCGAGATTATAATAGGGACTTTAAAAGCCTATACTACTAGCAATTTCACGTAGCACTACTGAAACACTTTTCTGTTAAACATTTCTGGAGCAGATTAACGTTTATTTCCACGCAATTTGAAATGAATATTTATCGAGAAGCAATATAAGCATTATCACAGTAATATTTGTTTGTGGCCTGAGTTTAATTGAAAGGTTACCCATCATTTTAAAAAAGTGAACTGTAATTCTCCTAAATATGCTCAATAAATAATCAAAAAATTTTTGTTCTGTGATTCTTGGGAAGAATATTCTCCCATCTATTTTTTTAATTATATTATACATGTAAGACAGAAGATGGTGAACTCTCATGGAATGCTAAGCAGGGCACTCCATCGAGAATTTTAAGTGAAATTGTTGGTAACTTTGTAAATACATTGAAAGTTTGTATTAATCTCGGCAATTTTTGCATGATGTAATTCTCAAGATGTAATAAGCCAGTGGTCGACCACGCTTTTGGAGTGGGACGAAATGGTAAAAGGGCAGCCCGAGTGAAACTAGTCCGCCTATAGTCAGACACACTTTCTGCCCCATATTTTCCAACTTTGTCATAATATCCTCGTGTATTTTCCATTTCCCACGAAATAAGAATAAGCGATACCTTTAAATCTTCTAAAAATGTAGCATATACTTACGCCATAAATTTTACGTCAAAGTAGTTCGCAACATTATATAACTTCTCTCATGCATACTACTTTAAAATTTGCTACTAGTAATAATTATCGGTTACGAACAATTCTATTCTCAAAAATCTCTATAAAGGGGCCAGGATGTAATAGGTTTGGGCCCCAAAAAAATTTCTCAACGGTAAAAAAAGCATAACAGCTTTTCACAGAATGAAATCACGAAGAAAAGGATAATGATAACAATATTAAAGAGAATAAAATATAAAAATGAAAGAAATAAAAAATACACATTAACATATTTAAATAAATGACATTTCCATTGCTATATCATTAAAAATATTTGATTATTATATTAGAAATTATGTTCTAATTTCTTCTTTTCTTAATTTTAATCAAATAAAAAAATTCGTTCCTATTTTTTTATTTCTTTATATTTATTAAGCTTAAGCCCCGCAAAAAGAATTCAAAAGTCTCTTTTCTGATTTAACATACAACAGCTGCCCAAGAATTTAAAACCATGATTCCAGAATATTGCCTTGACAAACTTCCACAGACTAACACGAAATACTAACTATCAAAGATGAAAGATGAACACTCTGACAATATCCTCACCTATTATTCATTACTTTTACACTCCCTCTCGAATAAATCTTTATTTACGAACGTCCGTGCGTGATTCCACCTCGCGATTTTTAGACGTCCCAGTATTTATCACGAATTGGAAGTATGTTGTTTCAGTATTTCTCATTTAAAATTACCTCTGCAACCCCCTGAAGATGTATTGGCAATTTCATTCTGGTACACTATGCATAATATTGGTGTTTGCGAGATGCAAGAGGCACCAGTGTATCCGCCGCGCTCTCATTTTATTCATATCACTTTAAAGGATCGCGACCCCGAACATCCCTCTGTATTATTCACGCGGCACAGGTGTCGGTGGGGTTCTGTGAGCAACTCAGCCCGAATAAACGTTTCGTCAACTTGACCCAACTGCGCCTCGTAGCTTGTAATTGATAAACGAGCCAGTCGTGCGAATATATTCGCCACATCCTGGATATTTCACAGGCAGTTGCCACGGATGCCGAAGATCGTCGCCCCTTCGCCTTCACGGAGGTTGAACGTCGTGACTTTTTGTCGCTCGACAGGAAGTCTGTGTCAAACCTGGGTCTATATTATTTAACGCTGAATTTGTGTGGATTAATAATTTTGGGATTGAATTGGTCTTCGTTTCAATTTCACCTTCGTGTTTGGGATTTTTCAAAATGCTAGAGATGTATTATTAGGTTTGAGGGTTGTTAGCTTTTTTGTGGTTTTAATTGTATTTGCGGGATTTTGGAAACAGTAGGTTTTGGGATGTTTGTTACTAAATTTCTGGAAGCATGTTATTAATTTCTCAAGTTTTTAAAAATTATTAAGTTTTCCAAAAACATCCAAATTTCTCTTTTAATAATAAGGGGATTATCGCGTATGAATATATAAGTATCAACCATAGTTGGCCCTTCCAAATAATTATTTTCCAGACGAGGTAAGTTTTAAAATTTCAGCACTTGGTTACTCGGATACGAGAGGGGATCCAATTAATAATTTTTGCAAATATCGGCGCGCCTGATTATGCAGCGGTTTAATCCGTTTTAATATCGAGTCGCTAAAACTCGTCTCAGCAGGATCCGAGGAAGCGGATTAACGCAGCGCGTCATTTTCTGGATTAAACCAGAAACACTGTCCCTCCACTTCCTCCTCGCCGTTCGCATTTTTCTCCCAGTACCAAGGAATTCCAGTCCTCGCCATCACTTGCAGAGGCCGTTCAATTAATTCTCCGTGACAATTAAACGCGGGGAGTGGGGTAATAGCGGATTTGCGAACGTTTCATTCTTGCTCAACGAAAAGTATTAAAATCATGCGAATCATCGGGGATTTACGACAATCCAGATGCAAATGGTGGTATTATACAAATTGTGGTATTTGTGAAAATTACTAATTGAAGTTGATGGGATATAAAATGTGATTAATTTAAACATTTGAATAACGAATATTGAAAGAAATTTAAAAATTCTTATAGTAGATATATTGCGATTATTATTATTATTATTGCACGGGGTATCGTACCCTTTAGTTTACAATGATAAAAATTTAAAAAGAAAGATTACATATAGAATTAAAACTTAAACTTAAGCAACAACTAAATCTGAAGATAGAAATAAAATAAAAACAAAGCTGAATAAAAAAATGAAGCTAAAATTAAAATTAACAAGGTGAAACGAATGCCCAGGTGGAAAGGAGAAATACTTCTTTAAAGGCCGTATATAACAGAAGTGGGAATATTATATTATTTTAATGCAAAGGATATAAAAATTGAGTTATGAATTGTTTGCTAATTTTATTATTTAAGGATCTTCTCTGTTTTGAGGGATCTCCCTACTTTGGAGCTTTGAAAATAGGGCACATTTAGGAGAATTGTTTAAAAGAAAAGTATCGATTATTATAATTCCAAACTTTGTTTGTCTATTAATTGATATTCGCTAGCCAGTATCATGGTCGTTAGCAACAAACATTTTTCAAACCCCCCTTATTACTACTACAATAACTTTGACCATAATTATTATTATTGCCTAAAAGAATTTGAACATATTCTTCGAGGGTCAGTTAATAAACCTACAAAGTTTGGAATGATAATACTCAATATTTTGCTTTTAAAAAATTCCCTAAACCGTGCCTTATTTTCAGACTTCTGGTCAAACTAGGAAGACGCCTTAAAGAAAATACGCGAGCTCGTAGACTGGAACTATTGGGAAATTAGAACGTGGAACGAAGGTGACCGTTAGACTCGTAACTTCTAGTTTCTAAATGTAACGAACGCCCCCTTAGTTCACGGTACCATTTAAAGCCAGAGTCAGTTGGAATCTTGGTTCAGGTGATAATCCTGCCACGTCTACTGCATCCGAGCCCGAACAGTGGAGTCCCAATTCGTTCGTTTTCCGCGGTAATTGCAGTCGACCCACCCCCATTGCGTGTCTTCAACAGACATCCCCCTTTCCCCCCGCAGTATCTAAGATTAATTTACCATTCGTCAGAGCACGCACGCAGCTCTCGCGTTGTTGGCACGCCTCGCCATTTTACCCAGCTGAAACCCCCACGAATTTATCGAATCCAACCCCGCGCCCCCAGCTTCCAGTCTCCAACGTGCCTCGAATTTTTCCATTCCCCCCTCGTCTTCAAGGGCAGAAGGGATCTTGTGTTATTCAGCTCCCCCTTTCACCCCCCCCCCCACCGCCGTCACCGTGTTTGCTCTCGAGACGGTGGGTTTGAACTAAGAGTTAGACACCACTTGATCTTGTTTCGTTGCTGACTTAAAGTATCAGGAGACGAAGTTCGGCGAAGAATACGGTAGCTGCCGCTGGGACAAGCTGACAAATGGCGGATTACGGGGAATTAGGGTTGCAAATGGCGGCGGAGCGGCACGTCCAGGGGGAGGATTCGGGATCCCATCGAAATTTCATGCCGGGAAATTAACAGCTATCAGACACGGGAAGTGCGGCGGGAAAGTTTGTTCATATTTTATTAGACAGACTGTGCTTGCTCTTTTTATAGCTTCACTGGCGTTCTTGTCACTTAGGCGATATCATTTTTGTAATGAATATAGTAAAGGTATTTAGAGCTATGGATTTTCTAGTAGGTACTATATATACATGTATATGCACAGTTGAGTTACGTACGTGTCAAGGTTTTTGACCAAATTTGAGTTCGGAATTAGGGGGAGTTTAAGGGGTCTATAAAATAATAAAATTAGGCTATTTTTAAAGATTCTTTTCTTAGAAAAATACAACATATATCGAAATAAATCTTTTTGGTATTTATTGAGCTACTCTTATATTACAAAAAAAAATTAAAAAGATTTTTGTTAATTGGTTTTAATTGTTTTTTACAGGATCAATATTCCACCTAAAAAAGAGGTATATTCGTGGCACAGGTGTTTTGCCGGCTTAGGCTTATGTGAAACCAAAAAAATCGAAAAGATTCTTAACCTTTATGAGTGTCGCTATAACCACTAGCTCAATTAACAATTATTGTTGGAAAGTAAGAAAATGGTGCCTGTTTGAAAAAAGAGTTTGACAAAACACAATCAAAGGGATGTTTTTTCGGACATTCTCTGAAAAAAGTCTTGGTTATTTTTCGGCAAAAATTATTAATCGAGCTACGGGCGATAGCGACACTCATACAGAATAAGAATCTTTTCAAATTTTTTATTTCAGATAAGATTGAGTCGGGAAATCACCTGCGCCACGAACATACCTCTTTTTTTAGATGCCATATTGAGGCTATAAAAAACATTTGAAACAAATTAAAAACAAACTTTTTAATTATTTTGTATAGTACAAGAGTAGCTTACCAAATACCAAAAAGATTTATTTCATTATATGTTGTTTTTATTCAGGAACAAATTTTTAAAAATCTTATGTCACTACTTCGCTGATTTAAAAGTTGTTTAAAAAATACAGTAACCTCTTTTCCAGCAACTTTGACATGTCACATTTTTTAAACAGCTACGAAACCAGCAAAATGGTAAGGACTCAAAATTGATCAATGGAATGATAAAAAATGAAGCTCTCAAATTAAATACCCCATTGGGGAGAATGGCTATCTAAATATTTGGAGCAGTATAATACCGACGAAATTCCTGGATCGCGTGAAATATGAAAATAGGAAAATCCCAGAGAGAAGATTGAAGGTTTTGAAAGCGTTGCCCGACATTTATAACGCCTCTGATAAACAGCGAGATATCCACGATATCCGATGGACGTTTATTAAACTTCGCGTCGCGGACAAGCGTAACAGCCGTCTAACGGAAATTGATAAATTCTTGCCAGTAATTGCCGCTCTTAATCACCGCGTATTTACTCAATTAAAGTCGATATCCCACGGCGATGTTATATTAACGCTTAACTGATCGTAAATCACTGGAACTCGGCTTGAATAATTCCATTCCCTGGCTCAAGACCCTCTCTTCGCATGGAACGCAAAAACAATGCCCCTTTCCTTTATTTGCCTTTAAATTACAATTAGTATAGACACTTTATAAATACCAGAAAATCGTTTGACGAATGATTTACACAGTCTCGGTGATTCCCCGGCGAAGAAATTCCCAAAGACACATTTCACGCCGCGGTGGCTACGCTTTCTTGGCAAATTCAACAAATATCCTTAATTACACCGCCCCCGGGAACTTGAAAACACAAAGTTCCCGTGGAATGCGCTCCGAAGCTACGAAGAATCCCAATTCTCAGGTAGACACAATGGTAACGCTCGTGGTATTAATTTTATGAGCGAAGTTTCGCAATATAACGCAAGAGATCGCGGAAAATGCGATCGTATCGCGCGAGGTGCTACCCCCCAGACACTCGAAACTTGGTATCGCATTAAAGACCGATTTGCTTAAATAATCACGCGCGTTTGCTTTGACTAAAGACTTCAATTTTCACCCCTTTGCTGTTGGATGAAAAATTCATGAACGCTTCGTTCACTTATTTAGGCGAAACACTAGGAATTATGATGTGGAACGAGATTTCGCCACGAGAAAAGGGAAAAGTTGGATTGTATGATTAGGTTTAATGTAGCAGACTCAGAAGAGAATTAATTGTAAGGGGTGATCAGGAAGAAAGCTGAAGGGAAACCCAAACCTAATAAAACGTAGACCATACTTGAATCAGTAACAAATTGGTGCTTTGGTTCACTACTCTGCCAATATTTCATTGATCCCAGAGATGGGCAAAATTTTTATTTAAATAAAAGTTTCGAATAACGACTGAAGATTAAAAAAGGTACCTATTCGTCGAACAAAGTGAAAGTTGAAAAATTTAATCGATGCTGAAGTTGAAACTCCATAAATAAAAAAATTAATTTTATTCGCCAAATAATCTAATGTTAAAGTAACTTCTATTTGATCCGTAATTTAAATAATTTGTTATTTAGTTAATGCCCAACTCTGATTGAACGCAGCTGAGAGCTTAACCAAAATAGTAATTCCCCAGCCAGGGTACCGACTATTTCAAATTCGATATAGTAGAATATAGGTACACCTAACACACTCAACATGACCAACCGCTGTAGCAATTATTAATAATTATTACTCAATTCCAATGCATGGTAAATGTCCCACGGATTCGTGTACACCCTCGAAAATGAATGAGCCAGCCTTCAGGCGTGCGTAACTAGGTCACACACGCATATAGTGAACGAAAATCGGAAGCACGTATTCACGGTGCGTAAAGAAATGCTAACTCCAGTGTCTACCGATTATTTCTACTTCGCTGAGGATACGCCCCGAGCGTGAACACTCCTCTAAAGAGGGATGTGCCCAGGACGTCCCTAAAGGGTACGTACCCTTCTATACTCCGACCTGCTTTTCCACTCTGACCATAGCCGTGCGGAAATCAACTCTCGCTATACCGCCGCTGTCCTTCCCTAACGCCTATGAGCGTTCAACGCACGTGACGAGCCGACTGCTGAACACTTGACACGGGGATGCACCTTTGGGGTTGCAATCGCGAGGGAGGATGGATTCGAGGAAGAGCGATCGAAAAGGGGGAATAAAGTGTTCGCGAACGAGGCATATCCAGTTTTATAAAAAAATTGATGATATTGTTATATGAAAAATTTCACGACGGTCGTTTCGAGAGTAATTAAATGTCTAATTAATTCGGAAAAAATCACGCGGCCTAGCGGTTGTACCAGTATTGGTAATAAATTAAACCGAGACTGTGAATACGAAATGAACGAGATCAGCGGAGTCGGGTGAAATATGGAGACACGTTTCGGTGGTCATCGAAATTCACGGCGTGCAAGCGATTTCATGCAAATTTCGATTCGTACAGGGAAACAATATTTAGTTTAACGATAGCCGGACGCCTGCACGTTTTGCAGTTATTATTCCTCTGTGCTGCGATTTGATTCCTCACGTGGCTTTGATAGAAATTGACGGTAAAAAACGTGCAACGTCTCGCATCGCTGCAGATTTGAATTAATTAACGATATCATATCCGAGAAACTCTGTTTCTATAATCTTGGAAATGTGGAGCCATGCAGTATTCCTGTAAATAATTTACACGTATGAGAAATGTGGTTCTTCTGTTTAAGTTCTACATTTCGAAGGAAAAAGATTTTTTATTAAGATTTGTGATGAGTTTGGAAGCTTTGAAAGGTGAAAGAAACTCCAAGCAAGGCTGACTAATTTTGTAGAAACATGAAAATTGAATTGGAAAAAATCGAAGGAAGTCTAATTATTCAATATTCTTTTTCAGATCCAAGGATGGAAAATCACGAGTTTCTATGAGGGAGAACATTTAACATTTTGACAACTGCATTGAGGTGAGTCCAAACTCCAATCTCGTGTTTTTCAGCAATTTTTTGGTGTCATAAATTTCCATAGAATCCTGTAGACTAATGTATAAATTTTAATAGAGAGATCGGTGTCGAGTGCACGGAACAAATGGCAGAAAATTCATTAAAGCATATAATCTCCAGCTTTCTACTGAAACGTCCCGAATATTCCCCAACTGTGAAACAAAATGGAGCACCACAAACGATTATACAAAATTAACGTGGAATTTTCAGGGTGTTAAATTAAATTTTCCAACGGTGTCAGAGTTAGTTCTATCAGCAAAGCTATCCAATACTGTAAACTATAAAATCAAATCAGCCTCTTAGCCCCTACACTTTTCACACGACTCCGAATTTCCTCAATTTTATTTCTTAAAAAAATTACACTTTATTCTTAAATACAAAGTATTCTTCTGTTCTATTTTTTCGCAGAAAGTATTACTTAGCAAAAGTTTGCCTAGAAAATTCGGAAACGTAGGAAGAAATCGCAATTAGCTAAGCGATCGGATAGGAAAAAGATTTCGACACGAGAAAGTGGATTATTGAAAGCGACCACGTGAAAGATGATCGATCGGTTATTCTGGGGAAGGTTAGTGAGATTTTAGAGCGCCGAGAATATTTTTAACGTTGTCATCATGAGCAGGGAGGCAAATATAAACGTGGTCCTTAATGAATTCGTTTTCCGACTCGGCCGATCGCGTCCGTTGTGTTATTTTTGTCAAAAGGTTGGACGAGGGGCCGTTGCATCTGTTGGCGATATATCAGGTCCGCAACAAAATACGTCTGCGAATCTTGGCGTTTTTTGGCCACGGGCCAGTGAATGCACGCGTTGCATTCGATACTGACCATGAGTGTTCTCGTTAACCCATTGAAACCGTGGCAACCAGGCTGAATCCCCGAATTCGAGAACGATCGAAAATTTCGGGAGATATTATCGAGAGTGGTTAGTGCATGTTTCTAATCTCTGTACAAATTCTTTGAACGGTGGTTACATTCCTACTAATATATAAAATTGAAACGTTGAAATTGTAAATATACATTAGATTATGGGCTGTTTCTAAATAAATAAGAATTATTTATTTTTATCATAAATAATTCCCAGGTAATAGTGACTACTCTTTCATCAAATGGTACCGTTTTACGGGGTGGCAGGAAATAAATACAAAAGAAAAATTTCGAGACGTATAAAGTCCCTAATATTCACAGACAAGGTAATTATTTAATAAAAAACTTAAATTGGTGGTCAAAGGAGAGTTTAATACTAACATGAACTAAAAATTAACAGTCTTTCTGGAGCACTCCACCTAATATAAATAATGTGACATTAGGATTATTCGTAAAATCATGTTACTTTAGTTACCCTTTACATTTTAAGCTTTCCTTCGACCAACTCTGAACTTCTTTGGCCATGGGGGTTGGTAACTTTAATATGCGCAGGTTTTAAACGTTAGTACTCCCATAATCCCCGCTGTCAAGTTTCTCGCGAACATATTACTATGATGGTTCACTATTTTCATCGTTCTGTTTGAAATTCGACTTCGTTTCGTTGGAAAACCAGTGAATGTGGATTGGTAAGGTTGAAGCGAAGCGTATCGAGGTTCGATAGAATGGAGAGGTCCGACGATACCGCTGGTTGGAATTCAAGGTAAACAAACAAATATTTGCTTGGAAGGTTTACGATTCGATGGTGGTTCAAACATAGATACGCAGTTCTGTCAATTGAACGGTTTCCGTATCGCCGCGAAGCTAGGATAATTACGAAAAAAGTCATTTATACAGCGATGCCTCACCGGCCTTCATACTATCCCTACCAATTTTCCTATTTGTCCTTTTCTTCGAGGAGCTGGGATTTTTACAGAATCCCCATCCCCAATAATATATTTAAAAAAGCGGAATTAAAATTAAACTCCGAGCTTATAGAAGTCACTGAATCATTTACACATCTTGCACAATTTGAAAATCAAGATCGATTATAAATAGGAAGAATAAGGATGCTGGCACTCTACTCAACCACATCAGCAACAGTTGACCACCTATTTCTTTCACCGTTCAATAGGGTACATACTGAAAGTATGTTACAAACACCCTCTGGAGCGAAGGTAGCACAGACCAAACACCATCCGAGGAAAGGCCAATAATCCTTGGAATCAGCAGATAGTCGTCAGGTGTCCTCGATGCCCCCGTTCGACTCGATGTGGAAGTCGTCCTGGACCTGGACCAGGCTCTTCCCGCTGGTGTCCTTAGTCAGGACGACGCAGAAGAGAGATGTGGCCCAGCATATGCCTGCGGAGACCCACATGGCCTTCGTCCCTCCCAGTGTGATGAACATTTCTTCGAACGTGAAGGTGCCTAGCATTGAAACCAGCCAACCGAAGGCCACCGTGCTCGCTGCAGCGGAGAACTTCACTTCAGCGGGAAACGCGTCGCCCAAAAGGGACCAGGAAATCGGGCCCAGGCCCAGGTTGAAGGCGGCGAACAGTAGGCTGATCCAGGCTGGCGGCATCCAGAAGTAGATGTCGTCGTACTCTGGGTCCAGGTCTCGTAAGCTGAAGAACCAGCCTGGAAGAAACGCAATAGGAAGTTGGGCTTTGGAGGTCTCTGTGGTGACTTGGAAGAGTGCGCGGACAACAAATAATGTATCAGATGCGTAGTGTGAAGCATTTTATATTGCGTGAGAAAATTGGGTTCAAAGTGTAGTCTTTGTTAGGTTCTGTCGAGAGTGAGTGAACCCGTGAGAGATATAAGAGTACCCCGGGTCTCGAGTACCCGATAATTTTCAAGTTGTGATTTTGCAGTGTGATCGGATGTAAGAATTTTCAAGCAGGAAAATTGGCTCCCAAACCGCAAATCGGGTCCCGTAATTTTAGGGATTTCCTTGGAGGGAAAATTGTACTGTGGAGAAGGCTTCAAGAGGTGCAAGAGTTCGTTTTAATGTTCATCTTGTGCAAGTGGCTCTTTGAAAGTTGCAAAGTTTGATGACCTGAGTTTGCTTAAATAAATTTGAAATGGTGACTTAAGCCCTCCTTAATTTTGCGTGGTCGACATCGTGTTCCAAATTGCATATTCGAAACGCGAAAGCAGGCAAAAATCGCAAACCTAGACGGCCCATAGGTATTTTTTAAACAAAGTCGAGACTAGCGGAAGGGTGACTTTACCTAACAGCATCAGAGACAGACCCATGAGCAGGGTGGATACGGTTAGCAGAATTCGACGTCCGAGCAGGTCGACGAGGAACGCAGCCAAGAGGGACGCCAATATTTGAACGGCCCCGACAACCAGCGTCTGCTCGTTTCCGGTCAGCTCACCGGAACCAATGGTGTTGAAGAGCGTCAGAGCATAGAAGATCATTATATTGACGCCGGACAATTGCTGGCCAAGCATCACTCCGAAACATGTGGCGAAGGAGCGCAAAACACGTGGATTTCGTATCATTTTTAAGTTGAACTGCAAACGGAAAATTAAAAGACAAGTCGAAAAAACTTTGGAACGATCACTTTTAATTCCTGTCACAATTGTTCTGATTTTCCTTTTTTAGGTTTCAAAGCTTTACCACGCTTTTTTATTTAGGTATTATGATTGACAAGTCAATGGTACAATTTTATCGTATTTCATTGATTCGCAACAACATTCCGTGGTTGAAAAAGAATTTACGTTATTTTTATCGAATTTGATGGGTGTTAAACATTTATTCTGATTTTTCTCCCTCCGCTTTGTTTCCCTTATTTTCATCCACGTAACTCTGACTGAGCTATTTTTAAATACCACCCCCACCCCTCGACGGTTCAGTAACAACATTCCGTGGCACTTTGTTCCAAAAGCCTCAGTATGGGCAATATAAAATTGAAAATTTATGGAAATTTAGTTGCGCGGACGAATCTCGCCACTTCCATTCCCAACAACGAGCCCACACGAAAGCAAACAATTACGCTTACCTTTTCCGAGCTGGTCATACGAATCAGCCGTTTGATTTCGTTCATTTCGTGCTGGATATCGTACGTGTCGCCGCGATACCATCTCAAGGATCGTTCTGCATTGACTTCGTCGTTTCTCGACAAATAGTAGAACGGACTTTCTGGTAACAATCTCGTGGGCGCGATCGAGAGGCACGCGATCCCGCAAATTGAACTATACCTGCGCCAGAAATTGATTTACATTGTCCTCGGACATGTTCCGAGGAAATTTCAACGTTTCTTAGAAAAATAAAGCGTCGAAGGAAACCGAGAGCTCTGAATTCGTCTTAAAAGGAAATAAATAAGACAGACATTACTTATCTCACTCTAATAAATGTCAGGCAATTGTAATCGTTCAGTGAAGGGTGTTAAAAAATTGTGCGAAAAATTGAAAATTCTGTTGAAAATCCTTGACTCTGATATTAGCACCCCGAGCGCCATGGTAGAATTAAAAGTTCCGTGTGCGTTTTTCAAAGCGGTTCAAAAAATTTGACTGGAATATTCAGTTATAGGAAAATCGACGATGCGTTAAATTCTTTCTACCTCCAGTCCCTTTTTCCCCGGTTTTCGAATCGAAGGATAGATATCAAGAGTCACCAGTGACTAGAAGCGTGTTGATTATTAAAAATCCTTAATAAAATAAGTAAATAAAACATCACGGTATAAAACATTTCTGCTGATAAGTGGTAGTATTTTTTCTTATATATTAAAGAAATTTTATGTCAAATAAATAAACAGCAGTATTCCCCTGAAATTTCTATTGTACCGTACCTCCACACTGTCTCGTATTCGTCGATTAAATAAGCCACGAGGAACGCGTACATGATGCCAATGTTGATGAAAAGCTGGAAAAACGCGAGTAAGCGTCCGCGTATTTCTTTGTCAGCTATTTCAGCCACGTAGATCGGCGTCAGTACACAGAACACACCGCCACAGACGCCACAGACAAAACGGCCAATCATGAGAAACACAACCTAAAATTGGTAGAGAAAATTGTGGAACAGCCCCCACATTTGTTGCAGAGCAAGATTTCACCCTTTGCACTCTTATTCGCTCGCCAATCAACCAGAGATCTTTAGCTCCGAGGAAACACAGTACAATAACTACAAAATCAAAAATCCATTTCACTCTAATCACGAATTCTACAAAGTTGAATGACGTGGGAACAGAAATCCACATAAAACGGAACTCGGAATAAGGGAATTCGGCGGTACGACTTTGGCAGAGTTGGTTAGGTGGCTGCCCAGTACTCAAAGGGTCGCGGATTCGAGTCCATAGGTATTAAAAACCAATTTTCTGCAATAATGTGTGTATTTGGGGTGCAAAGAATTAAAATTTGGGAAGTATTAAATTCCTCACGGAACTTTGAATATATCTACTTAAGGTCGGGGATCAAGATATATTTATTGGTCGTTGAGTCCGTGGGGCCACACAACTCCAAAGTTGACAAAATAAATCATACGATTCTCGTCAGATGGCGGTGGCGCCAATATATCTGATCTGCGTGGAGCTCTGCTCTGTTCGAGCATGCGCACTGGAGACCTCACCACTGCCCGCTACACCCATCCCACGATCTTATACCAAGGATCACTCCATACTTTCTGGCCACCGAGACAGATGAAGGCCCATCCGACAGCGAGGACCGGCATCGTAATGAACATCGTCCTCGTCCGATCGACTCTCCCGATGAGGAACGGTAGCAGGATCACGCCGATAGATGCGCCAGCGTTCAGGACACACCCGACCAGTCCGATTTCGAGGGCACTGGCGTCCAGGAGGTGGTTCCTCAAGACCTCGCTGACGCTGGAATTCCAGCCGAGGGAGACGCCAAGCACGAAGCCGCCGAGTGACGCTGGAATTTCACGAAGAAAGGCGACCGTCAGCCATCTCTCCCCCGTGTCCACCCACCTGGATCTTCTCTTCTTTGATCCCCGACGTTGTCATCCGTGCACGCTCGCTAATTGCACCGCCCAGCCAGCTAATTTATCTCGGGTGCCTATGGACGACGCGTCCCCTCGTTCCGACTTTCTTCCTGTGCGAATGGGAGAAAAGGAATCCAAAGGACAAAGGGAGCAGGTGGGTTCCGGTGCCTTTCGAGGGCATGTGGGTGGATTTTTAATTCAAAGGGAAACAAGTAAAGGGCGATACGCAACCATTTGACACGGTCTTTGTACTCCTTTCAGCATTTCCGGATTAAATGTACAAAGTATTTTATTCTTTCTTTCCCGCTTGCCAACATCGAGGCTTTAGTTTTTCATCCGCGATGAGTTAAGGAGAGATGCGGGTGGAGTGCATAGTTTAATTTAACTTCTGCTGGTATTATAGCCCTGCGGCTGGTGCATGTGGTAGAGTATTGATTAACTTTTTTCATTTAGAGGCGCATTGGTGGAGAATTCAAGGAGAAATCTAAATAAAGATATAATAGGCATAGAAACGAAATAGTAAGGAGTAGACAGACCAGGTATATCAGAATATACACTAACACGTATTTGGGCATTATATTAATTTGTTTAATAATCGGGACCGAGTTATACTGAAGGAAGTCGTTTAATAAATAAATTTTGTAATAATCCAGAAATAGCTAAGGGGATCCAAGCTCCTATTACTCTCCACCAGGAGAATTTTGACTCAAATTAATGAAGTCATCAAAAACGATGTAGGTTTCGTGGAGATTCATAGATAGCAGAGTTTATTATAATTTTAACGTTGATATTTTACTGAAAATATGCGTCGTAGGAAGGTATACAATAAAGAGCGTTTAGGTCAAAATGGAGAAGGGGTTAGCTCACCCACGAATGCCCCGAAGTATTGGTTCAATTTTCGTATCTCGACGATGTTGTCGTTGATCGATGTCGAGGTCATCGTTTCACCGTCGGCGAGGATGAAACTCTCTAAAATAATTTTGCGCCCGCGATGATGAAAAATAAAGCTGACGCGATGGAAACCAATTGCAACTGAGCCAGGACCCGATATCGATACTGTAACATCGACTTCGGGTCTCGTAAAGTCGATCGTAGTTGCCGTTTGTTTTCCAAAACAAAACGCCGTTACGGCTTTTGATCGGGGGTTTTATCAACAGTACACTCCACGCCAAAATTTCCTCCAAAATTACAGCAAACAAGCGTTTGCTTTCAAATGAAATCACCTGCGCCGTTTAATATTATTTTATCTTCCTTGTAACACAGTTTACAGGAATTTTTTATTTAGCTTGTTTTATAGCAAATGGTAAACACGGTAAAAAGCTTGTGCAAAGTCGTGAGTCGATTCATTTTTGGGAAAATTCACTAGAATATGAGAAGCAGGAATTGCAAAATAGAATTCTAATTCTAACTAGTCAGTGAATTAATACACCCACGGAAAACATTTATTTTCTATTATTTATAGTTTCTTCTAAAAATATTAATTGTGCCTCAAAAAGGTCATGATAAACTCATTAATTCACTTAAAAATCTGGTTCCTACAGTACTGTAGATTTTGTGGAATTATTTAGTAACTATCTGATAATATTTTTCTACTACCTTTGTCAATAAACAAATTTCATTTCTATGCTACAATTTTTAAAAACTTCCTGTCAGGAGTGATTGTTTAAAATATCCACCTTTGGAGTGGAAAATTTCAATGACCTTTTCCGCATATTATTATTATTTTTTGACAATCGCACACGCACCGTTTCCGGCGTGACATTTTATCCTTAAAAAGAAGTCTCGTATATTCTGTATTTATGTTCAACAAATTCGTTGTTGAAATAATTTTCGAGCCCCTTATTTGCCAAACAATGGTCCCGTCGACCGAAAAATTTCATTTGTAGGTGTGGCATTATTTCGAAGTCAGCTGCAGTTACCTCTGCTCGCAGTATTCGTCATAAAATTGTATTAAAATCAAGCGCGCTTACACGTGCTGGCGAAATTAATTAAAATTTATTTTGAAATTGATCGCGGTTACGTGCGTGCCCCAAGTTCATTAAAATTATTTCGACGTCAAGCGGCGCTCCAATGTGAATAAATATTACACTTTGTTACGTCGAAACGTTGTGCTTTTTACACCAGTGGAATATACGCCATGCGTGTCATCGAATTTTCCAACTTCTTCCAACTTTTAATCATCAACGCTGCGAACGCCCGTAATTAACTTCGAAAATAACATACAAGAAGGCTCTAATTAACGAACAGAAACGCTTTACGTGCTGTTCCTGTGGCGCATGTAGCACTGATTGTAGTAACAGCGATCTCTCAATTAAATCCCTCGAGCTATATGGATTTACAATTTTCCAAATTATATGTAAAAAATAATCACCATTTCGTGACAGATTGCTGATTAAGAAACTTATCCAACTTCCCAATAGTTTCGTTTCAAAACAGAGTAAAAGATTCAAAGAAAATTTGTCCAACTCTTTATGGAAATCATTTCGAATTGAATGAAGATTTATCTAATCCCAGCTGGAAATTACATTCACCTTGAAAAAAAAAAAAATAGAGAATAGAATATTCATAAGAAGTTTCAAGCTTCTTTGTCTGAATGGAAATCTTCGCGCAACAGGAAGCACCAAGTTGCTGAGCAGTTACGTTACAAATGCATTCTGCATGTAGTTCCCATGGACAGCCTACAGTTTACACGCAATTAACCAGGCCAAGCGACGCAAGCCACCGATTATACTCCATTCATCAATGTTTTCCTCTTAACCAGAACCCATCAAGCGCTAGGTGTCCCGGCAATTGGATTGAGGATGGCCAATTATACTGGTAGACCACCATCAGCCTCTTAATGTATCACTTTTGATTGCGGCAGAGAAAGATCCCTTTCCTTCTTTTCGCCATGACAGCTTAATCTCTGAATGTCCAACTCTGAAACGTGATCCCCGATTCGTGTTGTGTAACGTGAGTTTAGTTAAGGATTTGAGGATCATCAGTGGCACAAATAGGCGTGCCAGTAAAAGAATTTGAGGGAGCTTCAAGTACTGGACAGAGGAATTTTGACGATGTCAATAATTAGTGGTGTTCTTGATTATTTTTTTAATAAACTAATGGGATGGAGAGTTAATTATGGGAGATTATATGGAGAATGGAGTTATGGGAAATGGAATATAGTTTTAATACAAAAGCACGTACTCTTGCTATTTTGAATCTGGTACATCTATCTGTGAGTGGTGTGGTTTTTAAAATGATTGGAATTCAAATCATGATTGAAATGATTTGGAAACGACTGTATTTCATGAATCTGCAATATATCCATTTCAATTTATTACAAATTTCGGCTGTTACTGACAATCAAACGAGATGAAAATTAAATTAGCAACTCCTTTAATTACGTCAAAGCATTTCGATTACAGTAAATTTTTTAATTACATCTCCAAATTGAAATCAAATTAACAGACATTTCTTGTATCTGACTTTTCACATAATTCAATACTAAGTTTACGCTAATGCAAATTCATTTAATATCGTTTATTTTTTAATGTGAATTAAAATTCCCCAGCTCGCTGACTTTCAAAATTTCGTGGATGGAGTTTGTATCTCCAAAGCAACGGGCTGGAAACAAGTCTAACATCAGTTGGGTTTGAATTCCTTTTTGTTCATGGGATTGGATGTTTGACTGTTTCGTCGTGCTCCACGGCGCGGCGCTGAGCCTGTCGACGAGACCAATTTTCGCATCAATGCCACTTCAAGTTTCTCGGTGCAAGGAGGCAATCTTACGCCGGATGTCGGTCAATCGCCGCATGCATCGTTGCTGCTATCAAATCAGACAACACCTGTTCAACGATAGCTGCTCAAATATGAATTACTTTCGAGTACATTTTTACCGGAGAAAAAAGAACAGACAGAAACTGCATTTTTACGTGTCCACATTCAAAGTGATTTTTATTATTTTATGGATACGAAAAAAAAAATCCTGGACGCTCTCTAATTATATCTTCAGATGTTGTTACTTTCCTTTGCAAATTTTTTCTGAATATTTCTTATTCCTGTATTTACATTATTTATAGTATTGTTATTCTTTAAACATATTTCAAACATTTCCACCGTAAAATACGGAGCCCGAAAGAAGAATCGTGACCACTTCGAACGCGAGTTCAGAGGTGCCACTTTGTTTTCATTTACGGGGGTCTTGTTTCTAAAACTTGAACGAAACATTGAAAATGCCGTAACAAAAAAGCACTTCGTCTGTGTATAAAAAATATTCTATCCTCGCCACGCTGTCGCACAATATATTTTATACTATATTCATCTATGTTGAAAACTAACAAAAGTGGGGCAATACAGAGACTTTTGTATCTCGAAATATAGAAAATAGAGGAACGTCAGCAAAGCAATAACAAAACGAATTGAAACGTACACGATAAAAGAAATTGACCATTTTTGTCGTACGAGCTGCTATTTCAAAGTTTATATTCCTATACATATGTATATGGGCAGTGAAGTAATAAAAGTGGCAGTTTAAAAATCCATTAAAAATGTGCGTCAAAAATCTGTTCCCTGTGTTGTACAGCGTGTTTGCTCCAAACGGTTTTATTGCGGAAAGCGGTGAATGAAATAACGTATTTATTTGTCAGACATAACATCGACGATCGCGCGATGCTCGAAAGGCAAACTAAATCGATGAATTAATATTCACCACGAACATTTCCAAAATTGCTCCGAGGAGTGGAATTTATTGATAGTGCGTGGGTTTAGGCGCTTTATTGGCGTTCCATGGCGTGCCAGCTTCTCGTGATAGTTCCAGCTGTAATGTACCATCGTTACAACCCCCCTGCCTCGTGGCTGCACTTTGATACAAACGAAATAATTATAGGTTGCTCTAGCCAAAGAGGAAAATTATCTCCGTCGATGAGAAAGCAGAAAGAATCGAGTATAATAATTAGTTCAGAGGATACCAGTATTGTTGACATTACGGTGTTGTTGCTTCGTATTTTCTCATATTATTGTTGGAACACCGAATGGTGCTCGAGCGAAAGTCTGTCATTTTTGAACGTATTAAACTCGTAATCAAAAAGGAAGGATTAGTTGAATCGAAACACTTCAAACTTGTAAATTAAGTCATTTCTTTCGAAAGTGGTACAAGTCTTAATATTTTGCATTTTACTTTGTTTAAACATTTTGTTAAACGGTAATAAACTTGTTTTATATTTATAACATCGTAGACCTGTGCAGTTCTATTATGTAACAACTTTTATAAGCACTGCGCAAGTAAAATAATGTTTTGGTTTACTGAAAATGGACTTGTACCAATTTGAAAAGAACATTTATGCAATTTTGTTTAACGGTTATATTTCTGTTTGCAGATTCATAAAGATACTGTAATATATTGATTTTAATATTACACATAATAGAAAGTAGATACCTTTTTTTAGAAGGTATTTTCTCAACATTCAATTTACACCACTTTCAAAAAGAAAAGCTTGTCTTTGATATCAAGAGATATTCAGATAATTCCTTCACTTCTTGATCCGCAAAAATAATCTTCCTCCTTAATAATCCAACAATTAATCCTTAAATGATGGCTACACCGATAATCCAATCCATTTAAAACCACAGCACAATAAGAATATTTTTGATCTTATTACTGGCTGGAACTTCTACTTATAATATTATACCTACAAATAATTCAAGTGAACTGTTGGGAATGTTGTGGGAAGCTTGCACACGCCGGTTCAATAAAATAAAACGCCCAACAATTACCACACCACCGTCAAATACAACTGTGTCTAACAGATTTAGCAAGTGCGTGGACAAGTGTGCTACCATCTGCAGTGTTTATTCGCGAGGTGTACTGTTCAACATCTGAGCGTGTTCTCCCTGGTGACCCGCGACGTTGACATCCTGTATTTACCTATTGCTCGATTCGGCTTGAGGAAGTGGCCGTATCTAAACCTCTTTGAGCATATCGAATGCGTGTATATTCGGGGGAATGAAAGAGATGGAAGAAACGTTTAAGAAGTTTCTCTCTAAGCTGCCTCCACATATCGACGACTTAGTGCACAAGTATTGTATGTTCAATTTTTGTGAAATTTGAGTTTTTATATGCAAGAAATAGTTATTAACCTGTTTCTTTATGCTGTGTAAAAAACACAGTTATATGTATGTACTTCATAAATTTGTTAAAAATAATATTCTTGTTCGGTGCATGTCCCGGACTCTTATGTACCACTAGCTAAAGGGGTTAGACCACCTTGGCCAGGTGAAGAAATATCGCATTTTTCGGAATTTATCTCTAAGTGACAAAAACACTTGAATCGATCAAAAATTTTCAATGAAGATAGAGACATCTTTTTTTCAAGTATCAAAACATTCCGAAAACTTTAAATATGTTAAATGCGAAACCACGTTTTCCGAAACGGTGTAAGCTGTAATTTGAAAAAATGAATTCTTCCGTCATTCAGCAGATTTTTATATAAAAAATGAGCCCACAAAATTACAGAAAGATTGGTGCAATACTTTTTGAGATATCTTGCTCACCGTTTTAAAAAGGTTTCTTGAATAAGGTTTCGTCATAAACGTAAATATTTCTCTACAAAAAATGATCAAATGTTGAAGTTAAATGTTGCACTTCTAGGTGCAAAAATTTCTGTAAAAATATATGCTTCCTCTTTTTAAAAAAAATCACAAACATTCGCCTCTTTTCCTCCTCCTGACCAGGTATAACCCCTTAACAGAAGTTCGCTGTTTCCCCAAGAATTCCCCTCCGCTTCATCCCCCCATCACTCCATTATTCATCCCCAATAAAATTCCACCACCGGGACACCTCCGCTCCGTTCGCAACGTGCAGTCGCAGAGGTACTCCGGCGTTACCGCATAATTCAGAAATTCGTAAGGCACCTCCGCAACAAGCCTAAGTTCGCTACAGAAAGCTTGGCAGGGCGTCGATTTCGAGTTTCGTGTTTTGCCATGGGCCTCTCCAAAATTCTCGGCGCCGGCCGACCGCTCACGGTGCGCCGTCGTTGCTAAAGCGGAAAACAGCGGTGCCGGCGATGGATCACCTGCGGGAGCAGCAGTCATCGAGTTCATAATCGTCCCCAAAATACTCGGCACGCAACGGGGACAGGCGCAATATACGAGCGTAACGCGGATGCCCGTTTCGAGGTTTGTCCAGGGAATGGTTTCGCGGACGAGTGCACGCCGATGACAGGTGTCCGTCGCAAAACGCATCGTTACATCGGCAAATCGCGTGACAAGCAGCGTCCGTGGACAGACATCCTCCATCGGCACCGATGATGTTCGTTATGCTGACAAATGACGTCGGTGATGAACGCGGCTCGTTGCCCACCATTGTCTACATTCGTTTTCCAGCGAACGGAGGGGTTGGAGGAGCGCAGTGAAAGGCTTTAAACGAGTACATGGCGTGGCACATCGTTTCTAAAAAATGGTTTGATCGCTGGGTTCATTTGGTATCCCGAAAATGTGTTAATTCCATGTTTGCTGTTTTTTTTATGTATAGGGGATGTTTTTGCTGGAGAAGGGTAGTGTAAAGTAATTACACCACCTCTGCTGGATGCTGGATACTGCACTAAAATGCATGGATTTTTTGTATTATTAAAATGAAATTGAAAATTCTTTGGGTGAACATATTGTGCGCTTCACATTTTATGGCAAGTGCGGAATTATTGGATGGTGAGAGGATTTGCTTGTGAGTTCTGATGGTAGATAAAAGAGGATTAGGCAGTCAGAAACTCGATTTTTTTGTTGCACTTTTCGAAAGTGTTACCCTTCTCAAGTAAAATGCCATTTGGTTTATGTTAAAATTCGTAATATTCAGGATTTTACAGCCTTTTCGGCTTTTCGAGTTTTTCGTTCGAGTGCCCCATAAACCATTTCTGCGCGCACGCAGGTAGACTAAATAGATTCCCCTTTCGAAACTTTAACGCATTTTTCTCGGAATCATATTTTTTCTTCGTTTTGCAATGAAAAAACGGAGGCACAACTTGATTCGAAAAAAATTCAGTATAAGTAAAACATGTCGAGTTACTATCTCAATCTACGCATTACTCGGTGAAAGCTCCTATTTTGACCCAAAAAAATAAAATGGCTCTTTTCCCTGGCGGAAAATCACGTTTCTTTAAAATTTGCCGTTCTACCGCCGCCAGTTTTATAAGTTCGATTTTTTTTACTTTTTTCAATAGGTTCAGGGCAGAATGGGGACCAAAGCAAAATGTCAATTTTCTTAACTCTTTATAGTATTAATAAACATTACCCAAAAGTACTAGCCACAATTTGTATTCACCTCCTTGTAATTAATTCGCAAAAAATACTTGATTTTCGAGCGATCTGACTGCCTAATTATAAGTAGTCCCCTGAATGGACTCGTCCCGTAAATAAATAAGTAATAAAGATGAGTGAGTCTGTGAAACACAGTCACGTGTTCCGATATAAGTTCGTTTCCACGTTCCAGCTCTCAAACAGAGAAATATCGTATTATAGGGCGAGTACCGAAAGGAGATTCATAAAAATTCATTAAAACCGTGATTGAGTAATCCGCGAGAGGAATAGTTTTTTCGTTCACCGCTGTTCAGCAGCTGCCTCTACTGATGATGAAGGCAGTTATTACGGTTACCTAGATTGCAAACGGCGGAAAGCTTTTATCTTATAACGCCGATTAATTGAGCATATCGTTGGCAGCAGGTACAGACTCTAAAAATGAATGTCTCACTCGTCGTTTGGCGGTACGTGTCGATATTCTGTCTTGATTGAACTGGCATCTAATAGACTTCATTGTGTTTCCACAGAATGGAGCTTCTCGAATTTATACCTTAGTATTCTATTAAAAAGTCTATTAAAATTAGTTATGCACTTTGGAAGGAGAAACTTATTAAAATAAATCGGGTGCTGATTTTATGAGTACTTATAAGTTTAGGGAAGTTTGATTAAAAGCAATTTAAACTGATACTAATTCTTCCTTAACACAAAAAGGAAGTAGATATTAAATTTAACAGGCGTTGAGTTTAAAATATTCGCAGACTAAAATTAGATTTAACTCAATCATACTTCAGACGAAGTCAGAGGTCTGATTCAACAGCCAATTTACAATTAACACAGACTTAGTCGAAAATTAAAATATTGTAACTAATCAAAAAAAAATTCAGCCATAATCTAAAGGTAACTGAGACGAAATTAGATCTACCAAAAATTTGAGTGACCCAAGAAATCGCCTCTTTTTGGACCCACGATTTTGGAACTGAATTTTATGCCAAACGATACTTTAGTTTATGATGAGACATCAATCACACGAAATTTTTAAGTTGAGGTGACAATTAGTTTCTGAGATATGGGAGGTCAAAGAAGTGAAAATGAGTTAACGCTTCAGCCCATACGCTTCGATGTACGAACTTTCATATGAGTCCGGTAATTTAAACAATTATTCCCAGGGGCTTTGCTGACTGCTAACAACGAATTTGAACTTAGATTTTCAAATATCGACGATATATTAAAAAAGCTGAATTTTGAAAACCTCAGTTCAAATTTGTTGTTAGCAGTCAGAAAAACCCCTGGGAATAACTGTTTAAAATCGGTCCAAAATCGTGGGATCAAAAAGTGGCGACGAAAGAATTACAGCAGTGTCAAACCACGTCTCGAATGCCCATAAAATGTAATCCTCAATTCGAAACCATGCCCACTGCATTCCCTCCTTTTTTCAATTTTTGATCACGAAGACCCCTTTCCGTCCAGCCGCGCGAGCGAAAACGGACAGTATCCCTCCTCCTCGCGTGCATATTTACATTCCACTTGGAAATTTAGGAGGGTGGCCGTCTTAAAGTACGGGAACGTCAGACGTAAAGTTCGGCTAAACGCGTTCGGGAACAGCTGCGCTCCCGAAGAAATTTACCTCGCTGCGGTAAATGTCGCGGAACGGAAGGGAAGTTGTGTTCGAGGACTCGAAATAAATGAGGAAAAGGGGTTCGTATCGCAAGTCTGTCCCGCCTACGCGAACCGAGAAGCTACACAGACGTCCCCGAGGCTAATAAGTCTCCTTTTTGTCCTTACACGTAATTTCTATATTCTTACTACCCTCCCCCCACCCCCATTTCCAACAATGAATACCCTTCGCAATTAACGTTCTCTGTGTTCTCATAACTATTTGCACACTCATTTCATTATTCCGCAAGGAGTGCTCCATTATTCACGCTGCCAGACGAACGTTCGGGATCACTCGCCGAGTTTCATTAAAATTTTCTGCTGATCGAAAGTTAATACCTACTTGCACCGACGAATGCTCTGCATTCCAATAAATTCGAGCATCTTACTCCGCAACAAATTCATGTACATTCGTCCCTCGCTTCACGGTGCCATACCGAACTTCTCGTTTCGCAATGCGTGTTATAGAATGCGGTAGGGGAACGTCGCAGAAAATTACTGCGAATTGTAACGTCCCACCCTCGGCGGGCAACGACCGCCGGGAGGTGTTTGATACCATTAAACCTAATCTCTTAATACCAAACTTGCTGGCCATTTCGTGAAAAGCTCTCCAGGCCGGCTCGCGTTCGCTCTGAAAGCGCTCGGTTTCGTTGAATCGAAGCTCAGCCGCGAATATCGACACGAACGGACAAGAAACCGATGCTGTATAATTATGCGCAGACGTGTCAATAAATTCCTGTCATATTCGTGACGCACTCGACGTACCAGGTTTTTGCTGCGCCCTGTTTTTCTTCACAATACTGTGATCAAACTGTCGCCGCCGATATGGTATCGCTTATTCGCGCGAGCATTGCAAAACACAGGCACGATCATTGTCGCTGCTGCACCGTAATCAGCAGACGCAAGGAATAACATTCCCAGACTCTGAACGTCTAGATCGAGTCGATTTAAATAAACAGATCGCGACGACAGGTGTTCTCAGTCATCTGGTGGGACAGATTATTAGATCTGCCTGAGCCACGGATTGTTTCAACAAATTATGTAGCGGGGTAATAACCATGCTTCACGGCGTATTTTTTTCCACGATGCCAGATAATTTTTTGTTCTTGCGAAATTATGCATATGCCCAACTCTGGGTGGGTCTACTTGGTTTTTGCGGAGGTAGGGAGTTTTATTGCTGCTGGCAATGATACTTTGAAGTGATGGAGGGAATGGGAGGTGTTTGTTGTGTGTCGCTAGTACTGTATTCAAATAGTGTAGATATCGGTGGCAGTGGTATTGAAAGATTGAACTTTGTTCTAGCTCGAGTGCTATCTGAGAATGCTTAATCATCTACAGGCTGTGTAAAAAGTAGACTCTCCACGGTGGGATTCAAGGATCTAATATTCCTAGCAATTGTCATCGGCTTTGGAATTTTCTCTAGTCAACGGTATTAATAGCAGTGCGGAGAAGCGAACGTTCGTTGGAGATTTGCATTAGTTCTTCTGGCGGAGGATGACGGACAGGAGACTTCTGTTGTTTATTAACCCTTTGAAATCGGGGAGGGTATATATACGTTCTGTACATTTTCGCTGAGTCCTAAAATTACTTAAATTACCTACTAAATATCGAAAAAATTGTTTTCGACAATTATTCATTTCGATTCAAGGGGTTATTTAAATTGGTAATTGATATTTCCTTGGTCGCAGATTAGCAAGATTTTTGTTAGATTTTCAATACTCTGCAGAAGGTATGAAGACACTGATTGTCAGAAATCATACAGCAGGTGGGAATTACTCACAGTGTTTTTATGTGCACGACCCTGTGAGTGACTGTGCATCAGTTTGAAAATGACATGAATCTTCATTCTATAACAATTTTACTTTTCTAGCGAGTTCCGAACTTGCCCACTCCCCACAATTTTTTAATGCTGCCGTAGATCCCTGAAAAGCAGCCTGATTTTGAAAACTTTTTATGCAAGTATAGTGAATGGAATACAAAATCAAAGGGAAACAAAGGGTTTATTCCGTTTATATACTTGAATAAATTATTATTATTATTATTATTATAAAAAAAATTTTAAAATTTGTTTGAAAGCCTTTATTGTACATAATCTTAAATTGTGATTACAATTTTAAAAAAAAAATTTAAATACAAAATACAGCTTAACAAAACAAGCTTCTTCTGAAAATCAGTGTTCCGCGGCCGGAAATATTTCTCCTTCAATCTTTAACATATAACAAAAAACCCAAAATTGTTGAGTTCTATATAAGATTATCTCGGGAAGTACACGAGGAAATTAAAATATACTGTTTTTTGCAAGAATGATGTGTGATTGAATCAAACCTTTTAACAATTTCTCACGTCACTTTTTGTTCAATCACGCACAATTCAAGACGACAGCCCTGAAATTGGACCATGCAATTACACAACTGCTCACCTTCGACAATGAACGGTTTTGGTGAACGACCCCTGCGTATTATTAGACGCTAGAGGAGCGCGCCGTGCGGATGTGTGTCAACGTCGCCAAATAGATGCCGTATCTGCAGGTTGTAATTAAGTTTCGCATAATTACGGTGCCACGTGCGAGGTGAATCGCGTCGCGGGCGTCGATATCGGCACAATTCCCCGTTCCGCCGATTCCCATTGAGCTCGGGCTCCTAAATTAACGAGGACTCGATCACTTTTTCCTCTCGATTAACGACCATTTCCAACTATCACATCGGCACCGACGAATCGATTGCAGCATCGCCCGCCAGCGATTCTATCGCAAGACGAATGACGGAGAGACGAAAGGGAGATTTATTCGCGTGTCGTTTAGTAGTAATAATAATGATAATAATAATAACGGGCCATTTTTTTAACAAATGCAACAAACGTATCGAGTAACGAGTGTTAGCCATTTGGATGCTGATTATAACTTACGCCGTGCGGGACTCCTGTAGTCGCATCTCTTAGCCATAGTCCCTCAACGCCCTTGAGCGTTATCCGCACACGGCGCATGTCTATACGCGCTTATAGCACTCAAAGGGTTAATAAAGGTACAGCCATGTTGTTGTAAATCGAAATCATTTCACCGATGCTTTTGGGATCGTTAGTATAGGTTTTGTTGCAGAGGGTACCGAGGAATAGTGACATCTCTCACGCGGATTGTCAGAGAAAAGATCGAGAAGCGCGTGTACTCATAGATTCCAAATTTAACAAAGTATCTAATACTGATTTCTATCGTCACAGACACCGCAAGACTATTTCTAGCCATGTATTTTATGTTTGCTTTGTTGGTTTGCGTTAAGGGGGTAGGTTACACTAAAACAAGCCTTTTTTCCAACGCAAATTCTAAAGTGATAAATAACAGTAGAGAGAACGTTTTTCTTCTCTACTTTTAATCGTTATACTATGAGCTGTAACACAAAAAAGGAAAAGTCTAAATATTTCGTCGAAAAGTCTATATATTTTTTTTTAATAATTAAGGAGAGATGCAGAAAACCATTCCCTATGATGTGTCGGGAGCAGATTTTCGAAAAAAAATAATACAATTTTTATGTTGTAAAATACGATTTTATCGATTTCTTGCATGATAAATATTTTTATCATTTTTTTTAAGAATTTATCTAGCAAATGTGCTACAAAACTTTTATGTACATAGAGATATTTAGACTCTTCTTTTTTGGTGTTAAAGCTGATAAAATAACGATTAAAACCAGAGAATTTACAATTTGCGTTTTAAAAAAGGCCTGTTACAGGGCTATCGAGGGTTTCCTACCCCCTTAACCCTCGGTTGTCACACCTACTTTTTCGAACGTCGTTGTCACACTGGGTCAATTTGACCCTGTCAATTTTCAATCAGTTGTTATTTAAAAACTATTGATTAAATCAAGTCTAAAAAATTCTGAAATAATGCTTGAACATTGTAAAATATATGCCCATCGTTGAAAGTCGACATTTAAAGTGTCATCGTGCATAAAAAAATTTGAAGCAATAAGAGTTTCGACGAAAAGGTTTTTTGCTTAAAAAACGCAGGGTCAATTTGACCCAGTGTGACAACCGAGGGTTAAGCATGTCCGGTTGGCTCCGACCTTGAACGTGCCTTGTATGGGCTTTGCCATATTTGGGCAGCTCGGGCGGTCTCGCCAGACTTCGGTCGTCTACGGTTGAATGGAGGGGGGGGGGGGGGGGGGCGAGCGCAAGGCGAGCGTGATGCGAGCTCGACGAGCATTAATACTTTGTTACAGTCGAAGTCGCCACGACGCATGGCAGAATTGTATTTAACGAAGTCGCCGCGACACGTGCCATAACTGTATTCAATCGAATTAAACTGAACTATATTTGAACGGCTAAAACTTGCCTATCAATCAATCGCAGAAAATTAATTTGGCGCGCGATCGCGTATCTAGTACGCGACAACAGACTTCCCCTCACTACCCCTACAATCCTCCTCGCACAGTACACTTGGACTTCCTATTGCCTCCCAAGTTAAACGCAAACCTGGAAGATTGAACCGCTTCTGTTCCCAAAGTTTACGAGATGCGAGACAAATTATAGAGCCTCATCGGCGTGCAAACATAGCTCCGCCTTCTCCCGAAGCTCTGCCCGGAATCTCCCGCCCGGTTCCAATTTTCAGCCGGTTACAAATCGCAGTGGTTTCGCGACCGGCGCTCAGTCTCCCCGAATAAACCGCGAAACAAACGGCCGCGAAGCATCGCTAATAATTTCAGGCTTCCTTAAGTCGCCTGAATCCCTGGGAGTATCGGGGCCAGCTGACCATCTCCTTGGCAATATCCGAAGCGGAGCATCCGGTCGATATATCGCCGCGATGCTCGAACGTATCGGCGACTCGGCTTTTGGCACGGCGGAGCGGACGATTGCCAACATTCAAAAGTTGCACGTCGCTGTCGTTATCGGGGTTCGACAGCCGCGTAAACGAGGTACCCACCGCCTGGGTGCAATGAACACGTTCCTGACTGCTGATCGACGCCGCTGATAAATGAACTCGTCGGTAGAAGCGCGCCTCGGATTGCGAGCTCGGCATTAGGATCTAAAATTCCCTGAAATTTTATCGGAATAATAATGGCAGCGCGTCTGCTTCCGAGCTATCTTTAAGTTCCTCTGTGACTTCACGTGGCGTTTTAACAGAAGGGTCGCTGAAAATGTGGACACGTTTGCTTCTGAGAAAGTGGGTCACTTGTGGCGCTGGAAGATTACGCGAAAGGAATACCAAGGGAAATTGCAGACGATCAATATTGGAAAGAGATAGTTGGGAAATGGGTAATGGAGGTGAGGAGTGCTTAAAATGGATAGTACTTTTTGTTTCGTAACGCTGGAGGCTGATCCACGGGAGGATTACAAGTTACTCGAGCTCAAAGACCGGGGAAAAAACAAGCTTTCGGATCGAACATCCCTGGGGGTAGGGATAAAATTCGCTTTCATAGTTTAGGGAACACTGAATCCTCTTTTTAAGGCGCGTTGCCCAACCCTAGGTAGTGGAAGCATTCTCTATTTTTCTAAACTTGAACAGTTGCTCCTTAACGAGGGGAAACGTAATAGAAATCCAAGAAGGGGAGGGAAACTTATTTCAATTTAAAGAAGATCTAACTCACATGCAACAAGACAAGCAAAAAATGTTCAACTGTCGTCACCTTCGATACTTTATTCGAGGGAATAATTTGGAATCTCTTCGCTCTGAAATCAATACCTGCAGAAAGTTATATGGAAAGAAGGGGGTGGAGTTCCCATTGAAACAAGCTGAAGGCTAGCAGACCGTCGTAAAAGCACGAAAACAGAAACAGACACCGTTCCGGCGATGTGTAATTCTCCCCGGGTGCATCATAATAGGCAAGACACTTTAAAGAGTTATGCGCTGGATGGATTACTCGTTGCGTGGGTATCGTTGCGCTACGGGCTTCCACGAGAGCTCGATAGAGCTGTGCATAATGCACGTCGCCGCGGAGGGAGATTCAGTGTCGTTACAAGTATAACATCTATTATGGGAATCTCGATAATCGAACGTTTTCCCGGGGTACGCAGATCCGAAAGTTCCTGTCGCACGTTCGCTCGCGTGTTCGAATGCCACTGAATCGTTTAGAGCCATTCAGACGCCGCCATTATTCAAGGGCGAAATTTCCTTCGGATCGTTTAAGGGGAATTTAGAGATCATTTGGCGACGCTTCTGCTGGAGATGGTTTCTTAATGAACTTCAACAGCGTTCCTCGTTACATTTCATTTGCAGTAACTGCTTTCTTATATTTGTTTTAAAATGTTTTATATTCCTGCGTTGGCTGTTATTATGTTTCCTTTTGTGTCTTTCTTCTTAGATGTTTTCGACAGTTATCGGTGATTCGAAGGAAAATGAAGAAATGGTATTTTTATGTATGTGGATAATTTTATTAGGCTTTGATTAAGGGGGGACACCACTGTAATGGCCTGAATCTTTGGAAATGTATTAAAAGTGAAGTACGTAATGAATCTGTTTTAAACTTTCAGGCCTTTTTCTTGGATATTTTAGCTATACGAATATCTTTTTTACATTTATTTAAAACAGATTTACAAGCTGTTTCATTAAATGCTTAAATAAAATACTATTTGAAAATACTATTTCATTAAACGTTTAAGTCATGAGCAAATACTATTTACTCTCGGATTCGAATATAGGAAATAAGAAATTGAAAATAGGAGATACATATTTCAAAACTAAACAGATCTCCCAAATGTCGCTCGTTACCTTCTGGGATTATTGTGTAAATATTTGTTGCAAGTATTTCTGAACGCA
The DNA here is from genome assembly GCA_929108735.1 of Andrena dorsata. NCBI lineage: Eukaryota > Metazoa > Arthropoda > Insecta > Hymenoptera > Andrenidae > Andrena > Andrena dorsata. The sequence goes on along the minus strand of OV815488.1, from coordinate 73,006,666 downwards.
TGTATGTATGTTTACACACATTATTTGTGTTGTGAGTGAGTGAGTCATTATATGGAACACTATTGTTTGAAATATTATTATTTTAAATACTATTTTCTTATTTTTCAATTAAATACTTATTTCACAATAGTATTTGTATGAATTAGTATTAAAATATAAATTTGAAATAGTATTTCTTTATATAATTAGTATTTCGAATAAGAAATAAAGATATTTATTTCTATTTATCTATTCTCTCCCCCCCCCCCCCCGTCTGCAAGAACGGGCAGAAGAAGAGAACAGAAAAAGGGGGAAAAGGGTACTTACAAAACATGACTTTTAGATTTTATGTTATAAAAGGAAATATTTTAAAACATAAAAAAATATACACTTTTCAAACTGGAATTGTAAATTTTATTAGATTGTCAAAGGGTTAGTGCTTTTGAATGACATATGCGAGGTTATAATTCCTTCCTAGTAAATTCTGGTATTTAATTGTCATTTACTTTTTAAATATCCTTTTGACCATGGCTGTATTTTTTTACATTTCTGTAGAATCTTCTTTAATATTTAATTCCTCTTCAATTTCCTGGCTAAACTTTCTCTTTCATTTATTACTTTTCTTATTCTTTCCTTTTCACCGTTTACAGACTTTTCCCCGTTTTAAATTCCTATAAATTTCATTTGTACTTCCTTTTTCTTCGTCTGTAAGAACCATTCTCCTTGTTCGTCCCTTTTTATTTACCAGAGTTGTGTTTTTCCTTCATAAATTCTTCTGCCTTTCGTTTTCTCTAAGTTCCTCTGTACCTTATTATATATCCTCTTCATTCTTGATATTAGTACCCTTCTGTTCCACATTTTGCAAAATTTTTTATCCAATGTTTAAAATGTCAACACATCTTCCTTAATAAGATCTCTACTCCTTCTTCAAACCCAGCTTCTACTTTCTATTTTTACCATTATAAATCCATTCTTCTTTTTCATTCACTTTTCTTCTTCTCTTTGCACCCGAGCACTGCTACTTTATTTATTCCCTTCCAATCTGCGTTTTCACTGCTTTCTAGCAGTATTTTTCACATATTTCTTTCTCTCCAATCAATCAAATTGAAAGCTTCTTGTCTTCGATCCCATCATCCATTCTCCATCTTCCTGTCCCAATTGTCTTTGACATTACTCTCCTTGCTAGTACCACCCTCCACCCCTTCCTCCCCAAGCTATCTCGATAATCCCTCCCCTTCCTCTTTTAACATCAAAGTTTCATCTTTCATTTTTTAATCCCCTCCTTCCCACTCCTTCATTGTCATCCCCATTGCCGCAGTCTTCATATCAGTCCTCGCTCCACTCGTATTTCCTCAATCCTCTTTCCTTTCCACCAACCCCATTATCTCCCAAATTCCCATGTTCCATTTCCAATTATTTAATCCTCCACTCCCCACTACATCCCTTCAGCTAATCCTCGCCCTCCCTGTACCTGCAAAAGAACCTCAAGCAACAATCCCATCTCTTTCTCTCACTTTAAACATTACAATTCTCTCTCTCCCTCCTTCTCTCTCCCCCTCCCTCGCTATCATCCTCGCTCCTGCCCCCCTAACCTACTCACCGCCCACCCCCCCCCCGCCGCGGCGCTCTATCACCGCGCCCCCACTTCCTCCCTCCTCGTCGCGCAGCCACTTTCATTCAAACCAGCCGCGGGCCGAGCCGACTTGGCTCGATTCAGTAGCGGCCGACTCGCCACGTTGCGAGCTTTGTCGACCAGCCGAGCGCTCGCGGTTCCGCTCGACGCGTCCTCCCCCCCCCCCCCTAACCACCCCTCCTGTAACGATCTTCGAACCCCCTGGAATCAACGGTCAACCGGAGGGGAACGTGGATCCAGTTAGTGTCGCGTTCGCAGTGCGTTTCCGTGGCTCCCACCGCGAAACGGTCCCCCCAGGAATAATCCTGCAGGATACACGTGGGTCACAGCGATCCAGCGGCGCAGAAACAGGTGCTCCCGTCGGTGGCTGGCCGGAGGAAAGAAGGGATCAGGTTCCCTTGGCTATTCCCGCGGTTATGAGTTAGACAGGTGTGTTTGGCGCGGATAGTGCGGTGAAATGGGACGTCCAGTGTCCTCGGCGACGGGTATCGATACGGGATACGCGGCTCCTCGCAAAGCCCTCGCGACAGGTTCGTGAACGGTGCTTGTGCCCTTCCGCTTGTGGAGGGAACAGTGCGGTCGTGGAAAGTGCGTGTCTTCTGGGGCCTGTTGGGGATATCGAGGGGAGGCCTCCAAGTAAGTGGCTCTGGAATTACGGTACTCGTGATTTTTCGCTGCTTGGTCCTCAAGCTGCTCGATGTTGGTGTTTGGTAATAATGTGTATGTTGCTATGGAGCTGCTGGTGTTTGGTTTTTGGCCACGCTTGCCAGTAGGGCACCGCACGTCTTATGTTGACGATTCCGGCAAGGACACTTTGGTACACGTGTTTACTTATCGTTAGAATTGTTTGTTCGAACGTGCGCCGGTTGAGTAGCCGGGATTTTATAGGGACATTTCGGGCCTACGAGTGTATATATGTGAATTATTGCGAAGTGGTTTTCTTCCTCTTGATTGTTATATTAAAAGTTTGACAGTAGGGCTGGAACTATTTGTCGAATTTTTTAGTGTTTGAATATTCGAATACTTTAGTTACTCAATTATTTAGCGAATATAATTCGAATATCCAAGTATCCAAATACTATTCGAATATTTAAGTATTCGAATAATGATGTATACTGAATACTGGTGTATTCGAATACATCAGCGTGCAAAGTTTCAAGCCGATCGGATATGTTGAAGTGGGCCAAAATTAGCTTACAAGATTTCATCCTGACAAACTAACGAACTCACAACTGACACTAAGTAAAAGTTTGTAAACACACGAACCTAAAGAACTTGATTTATAATTCACACTATACTATTCGAATACATCAGTATTCAAATACTTAAAGATTCGAATAATAACATTCGAATACTCAAATACTCGACGTTTATTCATAACATTCAAATATTTGTAAAATATTCGAATATTAAATTATTCGATTAGTCCCAGCTCTATTTCAGAGTAGGTTTCGAATTTTTAGTTTCTGTGCTTAGAATTACAGAAAGGTTGCTTTCTGACGTGTAGAATTATACTGAAGATTTTACTCCTTTGAATACTATATTAGAAATTCTATGCGAAGTCGAAATTCCCTTCGATTTAATTGTTAATCCACCGAGAACACTTTACTGTAATATTTCCAACTTATCGAGGCTGGAATTCTTTTAATCCAAGTGTTAGGAGGTTCAATAATCTCACGTTGAGAATTGTGACCAAAACAAACGTAACTCCCTTGTGACTTAATCGTGTTCAAAGTTCGCGAAGCAAGGTAACTATGAAAAAACAAGATGGTTCTGCTTCGCGGACATTGAAAATAACACTCCGTGTTGTCACTTGCTATGAATATTTATTCCAATTTGCGCGTTACTCGTCTGCAATGTCGATGATTAATTGTCTTGGTTGGAGTACGAGAATCGCGTCCCGGGACTTGTGCTTGGAATGTCCAGGTTCTAGAACTGTTTACTGTTACTTAGCGTGTGCTCAGTATTCGAGGAGTGAGTATTGAATGTGATCAGGACATCCGGATTGTGCTGATTCAAAATACGATTCTTGGAGTAAAAATATTGAATCCATCAGGCGTGTTGTTGTATTATATTCTCACATGGGTATTCACTCAAGTGCCATTTAAATTTCCGCAGCGTGGTAACGCTGAATATGTGTGAGAATTTTTAGCGTTTTAAGATATCTTCAGTGTTTTATTATTTTTATGAATTGTTATCGCCCAATTAGGTTGAACTTCTCTGACTTGGGATAGCAGTAACTAAATTATTGAAGTGTCACGAATCGTGACCAGGGTTCGTCATTAATATTTAGTTTTCCTCTAATTCGATTTTAAACGTTGCACTTGTGAATTACATTTTTATTATCATAGTTATTTCAATTTATTTGCTGACAGCAGTAAAGAAGAATTGAAGTTGAAAAGGTGTACTATATTCCTTGGCTGTATTAATGCAATCATAAGAGAAAGGTTTTAGTGACATTGATATTGCATTATCGATTTCTAATCAGAACATTGAAACTGTTATACCGAGTAATAGTTAAAGCAATCCTCAAGAGTGGAAGATTTAATCCACTTTAGGAAAGAATTGTGCGCGCATTATTAAAAATCAAGTAAATCATAGTGGGAAAAAATTTCTGAGAAGCTGAAGGATTAATCTAATAAAAACAGCCGTGCTCCAATTTCCATGGGTAAAGCTCACTTAATTGACACATAGTTGATTGACAGATGTCAGGACGAAGGTCCCGAGAATTTTAACGATAAGACAAACTTTTGTTCCGTCATGTCACTTTCCAGGTTTTAAGAAAGTTCTTTTTTTCATTGATTCATTATCTCATAAAAGAACGTGATAAATAAAAAATCGGCTTTTGAAGCAGAAATCTTTTTCAATAAAGGCTCTGAAGACTTATAAGTTGTGTGCTGAAAAGCACAAAGGTGTTCTCTGAGAATTCAATTGTTTTGAGGGGGCCATTTTTCGGGAAAATGAAGATGTAATTTACTAAAATTGGGTTTAGTGTACTACAGAAAATAATATAGTGTTTGGATAAAATCATAATTTTTTCTTTGAAGATGGGGCTTTCTTAAATCCACTGACCGTAAGCAATCCTGATCCAAATTATCTTCGAGCCATCAATACCCTTACAAATAAATCTACACAAAATTCTACAGCGCCCTGCTTCATATCGCAAAACGGTCCCGTAGAAAAATCAAATTGTCCTTGAGCAACACTGCGTTCCATGAAATATCGCTGTTCGAAGCAGAAGCAGGAACCACGGCGCGACAATAAACGTCAACGTCATCGTCGCGAGTTGCACAGCTCCGATTTGGAAACACTGGCGGTCGGTCGATTTCAATTTAGCACGTGGAAAGCGGTGACATTGGTCCACGTCGATGTCGCGTCATAACGAATTTGTTTGCCAGACCCGAGGCTTCGTCTAGGAAAATTCTGTTTAACGAGTAAGATGGTGCCGGGCGATAACGTTCCGCATGGCAGCTGGAAATTGAACCTTCCCCGGTTATTTGTCCGCGCGCACCTGATCTCTAACGCTTCTAACGAGGCAGCCAGCTGATCGGCGCGAAGGAACGCGCGCCGTGCGAGCTCGAACGATTTCGAGGCACGGAAGCCTGTATAATAATCACTGCTCGACGCATGACACTGCAGAATTTCAGAATTTCGGGTGATAAATAATTCATAAAAAGAATAAACAAATTGGATATCGCGAAGTGCTTCACTTTTCCAGATTTTTTCCTTTGCACTACTTAGGTATAATCAGTTTGATGTACAACAGTAGAAATAGATATTTATTGCATCACTGTCAAGTTTACGTAGAAATATAATTGATAAAATGATTCGTGACCAATTTATTTTAGTCAAGGTAGAGAGCTACAAATTTTTGTATTGATCTCAGATTTGATTCATTAACCTGAGAAGAGCAACGCTAAAAATATTATGTTTAATATTAAATATATTACGTGTCGATTAAAATTATTGAAAAAATTTGCCAGACGTCCTCCAGCAAATAACAAGGAAAGATCCCGAACCCGGAAATTCAAAAAAATCTGAGACTGTGAATATGTCGGGGATTTTCTTTTGATAATAACGTAATTTTTGTTCGCTGCCCAAATTCGCTCTAAGGGGGTGAAATTAACCCCTTAAGTTCTGACTATTTTCCGATTTTGTGTTATAATTAAAAGGAGTAACTTCTGTCTTGAAACTTTTTTTCTACCTCTTACAGAAAATAACCGAATTTTCAGAAGTTAATTTCACCTCTTTAGAGTGAATTTGAACAGCAAACAAAAATTGTCTGACAAATAAAATAGATTAATCGCAAGCAAAATTTCCGTGATTAATTATCATCGTGTCTCTGTCGTGCGATAAAGGATGTATGTCGACAGAGAGTTATTGTGAGGAATTCTTTTTTAGAAATCTTTATCCTCCTTTCTGAACCACTGCCACGCCTCTCGAGAATTGGGAAAGGGGTAGTTTACGTTACATTCGGTTGGAAAAGAATAAGGTTGCCCTTGTAATCCATAGAATACCCTCGAAGAAGTAATCTTCATCCCCGCACTTCGCTGAATGAAAGTACCGCGTTTCCCGGGGCGTGCTTTATTTATTTCTTTGAGCGCGGAGAGCGCGAAACGAGCCAGCAAAGGGGGAGCAGGGCTGTATCGGCGAGCTTTTAAATGAGCTTACTGCAAGCAACCCCGGCGATCTTCATTTAAATACGACGTCGGGGGTAAGTTCGTGTTACGCCCTGTGGACGATCCTCGTGGATGGCTTCCTTATAAATCCGACACTCGAACGAGTCTCTCTTCTTCAGGTGGCATTAAGCGATCTCAAGGCCCGGCGTATACTATTGACTTTTACGTCGTCTAAATTGTTTAGCCAAATCGAGCCCATGTCAAATGAACTTAGTCTAAGTAGTAGGAACGGCGATACGTTGGACAGAAAGGCTTTCACTTGTGCGGTAATTTATTTTGACAACGAGAAGGGTAAAAGAAAAAGATGTTACCCTGTTTAATTTGTAGCAATGTCAATTGATAAATTATTTTATTTAGTGTCGATCTGGTTGGATTCTTAAAATAACAGCAATCTTTTAAATTATTTTCTTTTGGAGGAAATGATAAAGAAAATGAAAAATCTATAACTAACAATAAGTAAGCATTTATTATACAACTATTGAAGTACACGAAAAGATTTTTCATTTGTTGAAGGAAAGAAACACAAATTTTTTCGTGTACTTCAATAGTTGTTTAATAAATGCTTACAATTAGTGTTAAATTTTTCATTTTCTTTTTCATATTTCCCCCCAAAAATCTTAAAGATACCTGCTATTTTTACAATCCAAAGTGGTGGAGCCTCTAACTTCTACCTTTCTGCTTCAAAAAGTATCGTTGCGAACCACGTTTTCGCTGTCGTATTACAAATACCCGTTGACATAACTTCGACACAAAAACGTTCGCACACGTTGAAACAGTCCGCTGAACGCGAAGCACATTAATAACAATTAAATGCTTTAATTAGTCGCGGTAAACGCATCCTCAGCGTGATTTCCACGTATTCTTTCGACGTTCTCACGGCATTTGATTAAAAGAACGGAAGAAGACGGAGGGAAATAAGTAAATGATCGAAGCTCTGTGAATGCAACCGATGGGAACACCTTGGAAATGGAACGTGGGAAACTCAATATAAATCTTTGTCCGTTATCGGAGTGCAAGCGCAAAAATTCGCCACATCCTTTACGACCAAGATACGAACAGGATTTACTGCTTCGAGACGGGAGTCGATCGTTCGGAATCGTTCTGCGAAAACCGAACTGTGTTGATAAATCGTTAACATTATAGTCCATTCTTTCATTATTCTTTTTGTACATTATTTTCTTTCTCGTGGTGTAATACAGACATTTTATTATTATTATTATTGCGCGGAGCTTGAAAACGTTTTGTAGCAAGGATGCAGGAAAAATAAATACGGTTTGTGTTTCTGACCCCGTTAGCTTGGTTTAGACAAGATTTCCGCGAGGCACACGAAGAGAAAAAGGCGGCTGAATTCATTGAATTTGGCGATGAACTGTGAGTCGAAGGTTAATAAAGGAAACGAGAGATTGAATTATATTTTGCATTGATTTTGTCATATTTTTTAATCATAACCACTTGTGCGTTTAGAAATGGAGATTTTAGCTAAGGAAATATTTAATAATTGGAGTCCAAGGTGACTTGGGGGTGCTGGAAATTTTTTGGATTAATTTTTTAATTTTAAAAACTCTGTTAGATTAATTTTCGATTGTTAATGATCAGCGACAAAAAATATTTTTCCTAATTCTAGAAGAATAAACATTTTTTTGCCAACACAGATTTTTGACGTGTCTACATTCCCCGGAAATGATCTGAAAGTAATTCAAAGTCATTAACGTATTCGCGTAATATTCGCGATTAAGATAACTGAAGCTTACGTGTTCAACGATTATGATGTTGATCTAAAGACCTCAGGAAATAAAAACGATTGTGATATAATTAAGAATGGTCGTAACATAATTATAGCAGTCAAACGTTTGTTTATTTGTTCCCTCTTCTTTTTCCTCGCGTTAGTGTCGACGTTTTCCCGGAAAAAGAAGCGCGGCTCGCATTCTAAGAGACAGCCAAGATTGATGCACCGCCCAAGGTTAAGGTAATTTCGATTATGCAACGCGTTGCGCGCTTGAAATCCGAAATGCGGCTGCAAGTCTACTCGAGCGTCAGGTGCAGCGTTACAAGACCGACATTTTTTCTTAACAAATTCATGCAAATTTACGCGTAAACTCGATTTGCAAAGGCAATCAGTCTTATTTCCAAATGGCACATAGTTGCCATTTTTGCCTGCTTCTACAAGTTTTTCCTTTTTCCATTAACTGAAAGTTTCACTTTCAATAAATATCGTGGGCCACCCGCGCGACACTTTTCGTCCATTCAGCCCCACTGCCACGCACAGAGCATCACTCCCCAATTAATCGAAGCGTTATGGCCCCCCCTTCCTGTTCCCTCGCGACTGCAACTTGCAACGAACCCCATATTTCGCTTGATAGACGTGTCAATTAAAAGTTTATTAATTCCCGCCGATGGTTAGCAGCGGGGAGCAGAAGCGCCGATTAGACGGCGAACGAGGCGCCGAGGTTTTCGCGGAGGAAACGAAGCAACGAACCCGCGGCGCGCTTATCTGGCAATTAGAGAGCGTGGAAACCGATAATATGTGACTCATGCTTTCCGTGCGCCGTTACGGAACAGCGACTGTCGGCGAAATGGCGGGTTATCGCCGATTGCTAGTCCGCTTGGGCAAAACACGTGTCGAGGAGCATGATTCTGTCGCGTGCTTTGGCGACGGAACCTTTGAAGTGCTGAAGCCTCGTTGAAGAAGGGCTTATTTAGAAGCATTTCCCGTTTTCGTGGGTGAAATTGAAGCTGTGGATTCGGGAGGGTGATGACAATGGGAAATCGGTAACTTCGCGTGCTCTTATTCATAAATGTCGAATTTTTTATTTCTTTCCTCTCACCCCCTGCTGTTTGAAAAAAAGTCCCTGTAAATTTTATTGCAATCGGACAACAGGAAAGGGTGTCGACCAGGCTTTAAAGTTTAGAATTCATCAATAATTTGGATTTAAACATTTTCTCGAAAATGGTAAGTCCTATCGAAATTTTGTTCAAATAACATTCAAAGAGCATTCAATTTTCTACAATTCTGGTTAATATAATTTTTTTGTGCTGCCAATCATTTTTTAGATAATAGCGGTTGAATATAGAGACGTGGGCGATACGCGCGTATAGACAATACGTCACGCCGTACAGGTGCTCTATATTCAAACACCGTAGAAAATTAAATGCTCTTTTAATATTGTTTGAACAAAATTTCCATACGGTTTACCAATTTTGAGAAATTTTCCAAATTCAAACCATTGATGAATTCTAAACTTTAAGGCCTGGTCGGCACCCTTTCCTGTTGTCCGATTGCAATGATCTTTTTCAGGGACTATTTTTTTTTATATATTAGGGGGTGAGATCAAAAGAAATCGCTGGTTGAAAATGAGGGCTATCCTAGTAGAACATGGAACGAAGTCATTCTAAGGTATAGGATAATGTTTCTGGATTTTGGGCAACCAGATAAATGAATAAAAATGTTAGAGGAATTAGGTGTTGATTTCGCAGGCTTCATGGGGGATTTGTTTATTCCTCATGTATGACAGTGTCAACTGCAAGTCGGACGATCCGCACAGCCTTCGACACAGCTCGAAATAACGGCAACACTATGTCTCTCGTGGGACCTCGTCGAAGCGCCTGCCAAAACAAAAACAGCTGAGTGCTATCAATAAACATTCGCCATGCGAACTTAATCCGGGAGCCACGATCGCGAGCTCCAACTCCTGGTCTGGACTAACTAGGCGGCTGAATTATGGTTGGCAGCGTAGCTTCCAGGCGGAGGTTCGTTATTCGCGAGGGAGGCAGCTGCTCGGGGGACACTTTGGGAAACGTCGAAGAGCCGACGCCCTCGGAACGCGTGGGCTTTCATTTCATTATTTCTTGATCCACTTCTGAAGTTAATATATAATACAAAAATATTTCTTACAAATTACTTACACAGAAAAAATTACGTACATCACTATTGAAATGAAAGTGAAATTGTCGCGGCTGAATGTTATGAAAGTGACATTATTATATCATTGCCTACTTGACGGTTATTTTCCAACAACTCTTTCATAATAATGAAATATAAATTAATGTAACATGAAATATGAGAAATCTCAATTTTTTTGGGATTCTTTCCAAGTTACATGTAGTACCTGTCACTCGTAAGTTACGAGTGGTAGTTTTTATTGTTAGCGAAGCAGAAGCTATGTAGTAGTAGACTACTTAGGCTCTTGCAAGCATAGAGTCGAAAAAACTTCAACTTATTTCCCACCCCATCTTTTATTATGCTTTGACACGATCAAAGATATTAAGAAGAAGGGAGGAATTTTATTTTAATTAAAATTTTAGTCTAAGTCGTGTAGCTTTCCAAAGTTTACCTAATTTGAATGCCTGATCCCATAATTATTCAAAGTTTACGAAAGCTTCTCTTAGTAGAATGTACTTTAGTTTTCGTTCTTCGTGAAGTGATCCACGCAGATATTGCGTAATAATTTTACTGTATAAAGTCAACTATATAGCTGTCCAAGGCAAGGAAAGGCTGTATGCGAAGGCATTGAAGATCTTGTAAAAGACTTATTTCATAAAGAATGTACGAAAGTTCAATCTATAAGTTACTCTGACGCGGAAATAATGGCAAAAAAATCGATTTTTAATTTTTTTAACTGCGATGCATCAAATTGAATAGTCTGAAAAAATATCAGGACGATCGTAACAATGATACGTACTTTCAGTACAAATATAATTATACTTTTGCAACTGCTTCGATACACAACCGACATTTTTCATAATTTTTCGACGTTTCTAATTTTCACAGCTTGGTTGTTCAATTTAAAAATCAGAATCGATTCTCTAATATATCCCCCGATAACAGAAATGCCTCTGATATTTTTCAAAAATTTTCATCCCCTGGCATAGGAGAAATTCGGCAAATACTTAATTTTCTATTTTTGCTCTTTACTACCCCCAGGGTCGAGATACAAAGTTGAAACTCTCCACAAATGGTTATTTTTTTAAAAGCTTTCTACTGAATCATCGCGAGTTGAATTCGGTTCAAGGGCACATTTGACCGTCTACCCTTTGTCTGTCCATTGAAAGGTGTGCTCGCGAGGAGGACAGGAAATTCTAAATTTCACGAAGGGCCGTCGCAAATGGTATTTAATTAACGGCTCGCTGGTATTCGAGTCTTATCAAACAATAGACGCGTCTGATCTGAAATGAACCGGGCGATTATCTCTCCACGGGCGTATGCAGATAAAACGACCTAGAAATGAATAATTCGCGACAGCGGAAGCTGCCAACTGACTGCGCGGCTCGATATCAATTGCTACAAGATGCGGCTGCTGATTGTGACCGTTTCGTGGAAGATGGCAAACCGAGATTTTGGGCATCTCGATTTTTCACGCAGCTAGTTTGTTGCTCCTGGATTTACGTTAAACAACCCTGCAGGTCTTGAGAATTTCGCAGCTCACCTATCCTCGCCTTCCACCTTTTCCCACTACAATCTCTCGCTTCGATCTTGTATTTTCTCGCCTCGATTCTCTATTTCTATTCCACTGTTTCAACGGAATATTCTCCATACAATTTCTATCTTCTGCCAGAAGTTTGCTACTCTTCCCTGGCAATTTTCTGCTTCGATTGATTTTACCTTCTCGCTGCAATTCCTCCTTTAATATTTTCCTATTTCTTTAACCGATTCAATGCTACGTTTTAGATTTCGATTTTTCTAGTAGAATTTCGTAACTCACGTGGAAATTGAATTTTGCTGCACAAAATTATTATTTTCCTTCAATAATTTGGTTTTCCAAGTTCTTCGACTTGCCGTTAGAATTTTTCGTTCGGAATCCTCGTGTCGACTGCTAGAATTTGCAACGTACTTTTGTATTTTTAACTTTTTAGTGGTATTACCTTACCTCATATTCAAATCCTTCCACAGGAAATTCAGACGTTCTTTATCCAGATCTTCCACTTTCATTTCCCACTGCTTGGTTGCGATTTCGAGCCTCTTTTCATTCGTATTTCTTGCTCTCTTCCCTTTCAACCCTGCACCAGAACTTTCCTTTTTAATTTACAGCATCTCTATCCGAATTTCCCAAGTCCTGTGGCAAAGTTTTCCACTTCCATTTCCATGCTGCTACAAGAAATTCCAATTTTCATTTTCCACTTCTTCGTCTTATCTTTTCCACCTCCCTATGTTCAGAACATTGCAAATTCTGATACTGTATGCAATAATTAATCGTTGTTTAATTTACACCGATGGAAATAAAGAGCCTCAATGGTACGTTAAATTAATCAACTACAACCCCAAGTGCCAATTTGTCATAGAATGGCGAATATCAACGAAAATGCTTCATAAGAAATAATCTGACGACGATAATCGACTGTTTAATAAATATTAAAACAAATATCTCGGATCGACGACGTGTTATTACTTAACATAGCGTTCAGAATAAAATATATTAATTGGCTTCAAAGATGTTGGTGGTTTTTAAATTAAAATTACAACTCCATATTAATAGGACGATAATTAATACACTCTGAAATTAAAATTCCATCTCACTGGTATCTGCAATTATTCTTACTCGCTGCGTGGGAAATGATAGAAATGTCGAAATTTCCCCAAATGGAAGTGGACCACGGAGACCAGATAATTACTGGAACGTCTCTAGAGGTTTATTCTCTTACCGGGATACGGGAATGATAAATTATACTTTTCACAAGATTTATTGGTTGTCCGTCATAATAATTCTTATGCAATCGATTCACCAGCGACATTTAACTCGTGTTCAGCGTGAAACGTGTTTCTAAGGAAATAAATTTAGATTGACGTGTAATGCCAACGTATTTCCTATGCTTTTGAAGAATCCAATTTAAATACAGGTATTTTATTGAGAGATGCTTGTTTCGTGAAAATACACAGAATATATAATAATCCTGAATTAAAACAACGAAAGTAGGACGAATATTGTTGAAACTGATTCCTGCTAGAATACATTGGGCACATTGTTATTTTCGAAACAATGAACCATTTGTATTTAAGTGGTTTGTATTCTGAGTATCGGTGATATTTATTTAATGTCTACGATAACTGTAGTTCAATCAGTCAGAAATAAGAAATTTATATTTATTGCCATCTGTGGTTCTCGTATCTTATTGATTTGATGGTGTTATTTTATCCGTCTATACTTCATTGCCCCAGAGAGATTTCTCGCAATTTCCGCAGAAGCAAAATGAAAGGTATAAGTTAAAAATATAGAATAAAGTTGCTCTTTCGTAAAGACCTTATCAATTTTAATAATTGTTACTTGAAACACTGTTCAAAGTAATGTGTGAGTAAGAAGTTACAGAGGGACGTTATCTCTAGGTATATTAGTTCGGAAAGTGCGTCTGATCATAGACAGTCCTTCTCCCCTTGCTTTCCTATATTTCCCTTACAGTATGATTACACAAATCAGTTAGACTATAGATATAGTACAAAGATTCAGAGAGATACAAAGTTAATGAAACACTTTATCTACTTCATAACTTAGATAAATAATTTAGTTCCTTATTAATCAACACGAATACAAGTACACTACGTCATAACATAACAAATAAATTCCAAATCTAGCAAAATTTACACCATTACTCAAAACTAGCAAATATTAAAAAAATTAAGACCGACTTCTAAAAAAATAAAAATGCACTAAAAAGTAAAACATAATTTTTCCTTTATTTAATATACGACTCCTAATTTTTTTGGCAACGCCTCATTTGCACTGTGAAAATCTGGCGCCGACTTAAAACATTTGGGAGTCGTAGATTAAGTAAGAGAAAAAATTATGCTTTACTTTTTTTTAAGTTGGTTTTAATTTTTTAATTTTTACTTTTTTAACTGCATTTATTTTAAAAAATATGGGTCGGCCCACAAAAAGAGTTGCTCGCATAAAAAAAGTTTGTTAGAACCGCAAGATTAAAAAATAAGCGACTTGAAAAAGTGAGAATAAGGATATCTCAAATTTGTTATAGATACCTATTCGAAATACAAATTATGTAATGAGGCGAAGTTTGAATTAGCCAGTACTGGCAAAGCATTGGACCAATACTGAAGCAGTGGAGGATGGGACCATCGGGAGATCGTCCTCTTTCGAATAAAAAGAAAATCATTAAAATCGGCCCATAAGTTATGCGGAGACAAACATAAAAAAATATACACGTGTCGAATCTATAACCTCCTTCTTTTTGAAGTCCGTTGAAAATAGACAACTTACCCCAAATTTACCCCTGAATCACCATAAAAAGTTCCACCACGCAACACTATCAACAAATCGTTAAACTCCATACCCAATATCCCATTAAAAATCTCAGCAGAATACGATCGAAGTTAACCCACGTGCAACGCGTCCATCGTCCATCGTCCATCAATCACTCAAGCTTCATTAAAACAAACAACCTGTCCCTCTGTAACCGCCGTTCGATAATTATTAAACGACAATTAGTATTTATAATGCACTGCCTATTAAAAACTCACTTCTAATCGCTGGATAATAACAAATAACGAGCCAGCCTCGTTCCAACCGTCTGCTCAACAACCAGCCACGCTTTCCCATTACAGGGGTGCCGTTTTCACCCGTCTAGCGCAGTAGTTGTTCCCACGACAGCTGGGGAGCTCGCTCCCCAAAGACATCGATGACTTTCCCCCGAGCGCGGCATTGCGGAGTCTCGCCGTTTTCCAGCGGCATGAAATTCAATTCCGTCCGATTCCCAGCGACTCTGTGACCGCGTTATTACCGTCGCCTTCGTGCGGTGGATTAGGGGTTGGATTAAGCTTGTCGGTTTTCGGGGTAGGGGCTGTGGGTGCTGGAGCTGTCCTGCTTAACAGTAGACGTCGCTTCGTCACGTGAAGTCCTGGAAACCCGACGAAACTCGACGCGAAACTGCCAGAAAATGGACCCTCCGAATGCCCTCACCAGCCCCTATCGCTATCCTGCTGCAGGTATTTGCTCTCGTGTCGTTTATTTTTCACCCGATCGCTGAATCGTATCTTGACCGGAGATCTTCTCCAGTGCATTTAATAATCTTCACACGGGAATCGAAATTATTCTGCTCAGAGGAAATGAGCTAATACGTTATTTAAATACACCTGACGGATCAGTGAATTGATACACAGTCAACGCGAAGGAATTTCTGTCTTATTCAATGAGTCGGTGGTTTTATTATAAATCACGCGGCGGGTAGATTTATTGAGGTATGACGAGGTCGTCTATTGTCTCCACTTACGCGGAAGGTAAGAGTTGTTTTAATCAGTGTTCGATATTTTTTTTTAGAGGTTCTTGGCTTTCGAGTTTGTGGTTCACAGCGTGAAAGGACGGACCCCCGTTTCGTTTTGCTAATTAACCAGGGGGAAATTCACGCCAGCGGGGAAGCATATTTTGAGACGTTGCCTAAAGCCAACGGGCTTTTGGACCCGAGCCATGCATCATTTTCATGACACGAGTGTCTCTGAACGCTCTAGCCCGATTTTAATGCGATTTTGGCAGCCGCCGCGCGCGAAAATCGCGGGTTGTCAAGTTTTGAAAATAAATTCGTGCGCGCCTCCGAGCCCCGAGCATGTATAATTGTTGGCTTTGAAGTTTGGTTCCGGCGTCCCCTCAGTGACTACAATTTTCATGATTTTGGAACGAGCTTGCAATTTCAAAATTTCCATTTTAATATAGACACTCTTAATTTTCCTCCCAGGAAAATATTAAATATTCCTGCTAGACCTTTTCACTTGGAATTTTCTTCCTCAAAAATTTACTTCTAAATTTCGAATTTGACGCTTACCCCTTGAAGCATTAATCTACTACCCTTCCAAGATTTAAATGTGGAGTTTCCGTGACGAAGTTTTCTATTAGAAATATTCCCTTATAAATGTCGAGATTGAGACGCTCCCTTCGACGTATCAAATTCCAAATTTCATCTACCGCGGAAATTACATCTCGACTTTTCCATTGCAAATTTCACCAGAATCTTGGTAATTTTTTCAATAAACTCGCGCAACGGGGAAGTAGCCGAAGATGGCCGGGTATACTTGCCGGGAAAGTTGGCGGAATGATTAAAAACACGGACGTCCTTATTTGAATACGTTGCAGCGCGGGGCCGGCGGCAAAGTAGATGGCGAGGAATGCAAATCCGAATATCTCGGGAGAACGTACTGAATCGTAAATTTAAATAGCGACGAGCCGACGGAATAGTCGTGATCATCGTTGTGCTGTTTGAATTTCCCGCTGCGTCTATTCGGGGCGCGATATGCATTGTAAATGGGGCTGTGAAATCTATTTTTGCCAACTATTTTTAGCGTAGCTGTTGCACGGGCGAGCTGAACGCTTCTTGTTTAAAATAATTGCTTTATTATCGCTTCGTTTTCAAAACAAACAACGGCTCCTGACGAGAGATCTCATTAATTATTCTTGCCACGCGTAACAGGGAAGGGCAAAAATGAGCAACAGACATTTTACAGGTTCGTTTCGTGAAAGGAATCATTTGCAGGGAGAATTTATATTATTTATATTAGAATTATTTTGTATTTTAGTATTATTGGTGGGCTAAAACCGTTTGGTGTAAGAAAAATGGTGTGGATACAATTAGAATTGCAAAATATACTTGAATTTATAAATAAATTATTTCTAACATATTTTCACATTAATTGCTTGGTGTGCATTATTTATACGTGTCGCAATATTTTTTGTATTTCTTTCCTTTCACACCCTAGAACCCTGCCACCTGATAGAAAAATATTCCCCGAAAAAGTTTATTGCAATCAGACAGCAGGAAAGGGTGCCGACCAGGCATTAATGTTTAGAATTCATTGATGGTTTGAATTTGAAGAATTTCTCAAAAATGGTAAACCCTATCCAAATTTTGTCCAAACAATATTAAAAGAGCATTCAATTTTCTACAATTACTGTACATATAAGTTTTTCGTGCGTTCAATCATTTTTTAGATAATAACGTTTGAATATAGAGCACCTGTACGGCGTGACGTATTGTCTGTACACGCGTATCGCTGACTTCTCTATATTCAAACGGTATTATCTAAGAAATGGTTGGGAGTACGAAAAAATTATATATACAGTAATTGTAGAAAATTTAATGATCTTTTAATGTTATTTGAACAAAATTTCAATAGGGCTTACCATTTTTGAGAAATTCTTCAAATTCAAACCATCGATGAATTCTAAAGTTTATGGCCTGGCCAGCACACTTTACTGTTGTTCAAATGCAATAATCTTTTGCAGGGACTATTTTTTTACGGAAAGGAACCATATTAGGGGGTGGGAGCAAAAGAAATCTCAGGTTGAAAATTAGGGCCACCCCAGTGTGCATTGTGAAAAATAAGTATGAATGAATTTGTTATCTCCCTTCTTCTGTTGAAACGAGCCTTCTCAGAATTCTACTAAAGGGACTGAACTAGTCAAAGCTGACAAAGATTTACAAGATTCAGTGGACAAACAACACATAAAGCCCCAAGCAATCCCTGTAGTATAAAAACTAAAATGACGTGCGAAACTTCCGCGGCAATTTCTCTTGCGCGACGTGCCTTATGTGCAGAAAAAATAACAGACAGCTGGGAAGTGAGAAATTCTGTCCAGAATACGGGTAAAGTATCTAATCCCTGAGGTGGAGGGTTATTTCTATCGAATCTCTCAGCATTCGAAAGTTTCCTCAAACTCGTCGCCATTCCCAAGTCCAAGAACAAGTTGATCGGGACGGAGAATCGATTTTCAGCCAATGTACACATGCTGAAGGAACCTTTGACGCAGTTTCCGAAATATAGCGTGGAGCAGGGGACGTTAGCACTTTGAGATCACACAATTTCGCTTTCCACGCTTCGTTCCAACGTGAAAACTCGCCGAAACCATGCAGCAGGTGGAAAGCTCTCGGCGCGAAAGCGCGCCGGTGCCGTGCACAGTGTTAATCACGATAGGGCAACGTTCATTCCTCGGTTAGGTCCCCGTGTATCTCATTGTCAGTGGCAAGAGTCAAAGCGTGCCAATGACAAAAGGTGTATCCCGATTGACGAACGCGTGCTCGCGTAATCGATTCTGGTAATTAATCCCGTGCGTCAAGCACGGAGAATGGCGGATGGGGAATCAGCTATAGCATCGTGCCGGTGCGATCGGCCATGATTGAAAAGTGATTTCTATTGTGGGACATTGTGTGCAGTAATTTAGTTTTGCGTTCCGATCGACGAGGAAGTGAAAATTTGCCAGAGATTTTTGGAGAGAGATGGTCCCAATTTCCGGTAGAGGAAAGTGGAGAATATTTTTGGTTGCCTTTTGTGGGAGCAAGCTTTAGAAAATATTGACAGAAGGATTGAAGGGGTCGTAGATGCAATTTTTTAGAGAATTCCGTAGTAGACGAAACGAGGCAAAAAAGGTTTTGGGGGATCGCTGGAGGATGGGGGAGGGGGGGGGGGGGTGGAAGAGGATTGGCAAAGAGATTTTTGAAAAGGGTGAATTGAGAGAGGTTAGGGTAGGAACTATTCGGGGAAGTTTATGGATTAAATTTTTGGGGTGAAATTGGGAATGTGCGATTAGAGGATCGTGGAAAATTTTAAGGATCCGAATGAAATTTAATTAGAAATAGGTATTATTGTATAGGGTTTGGGTAAATTGGATATATTTTGCTTCCCGAAATTATTAAATTAATGAGAATACTAGTCGCTTTCGTAGTATGGTAAATATTCCGAATAAATACTGGAAGCGTAGAGAATTGTTAACAAACAATGTCCGTATAATTCCGAGTACACGCTATTATTATATATTTCACGAAATATCGTTACAAACAGCGGGTTGTTTAATGGAAAAGTTAACTAACAATGGTGCACAGATCGTTAAAGATATGTTTTCTTTAGGAGAATACGGGGAACTGATATTTCGTAATGCGGCATTGAGAAGGGAGGATTATTTAAATGCTGCAGTGCAACGTTCATACTAGTACCTATACCATTGAAATTGTTGAAATACGGCGCTTTGTGATTTAATTCTGGCGAATTAATGAACCTCTGGTGTTTCACATTCTGCGGGATCACGTATTTTGGTACATGGCAATTTGAGAATTTAGAAATTTGGGAAATTGGAAACTTGGGTGCTTCAGAAATTGGAAAGTTGGAAATTTGGTGACTCAGAAATTTGGTTAAATGCAAATTTGTGAATTTGGTAGCTCAAAAATTGAGAACTTGAAACCTTGAGAACTCAGGAACTTAGTAAAAATTGGAAAATTAGAAAACCCGAGAAATTTGGAATTTAAAGACTTCCAAAACACCGAAAAACAGAAATTTAGAAACTAGCCATTTTTGATACTTGAAAACATTCCGTTTCGTAGCATCTGTAGCACGATTACTCTGCAACTCCATTTCACAATGACATCTCACTACCCCCAAATTTCCCCAAAGCGTTCCTCCTCAGAGCCTTTGGATCTCCAAAATATTCATACTTTAAGGTTCGCCATCACTCAAACTTTCCCATTTCCCGTCTCCCCTCACAGAGCATCGCCATATCCGTCGCAGGACGGTCGATCGCCGAAGGAAATTCTACTGCCTTCCATCCACCATAATGGAACGTCGTCTCGTACGAAGATTCACGGGGTCCGCGTGCACACTACTTACATACATAGTAGAGAGTGGGTATTCCCCTCAAGTGAATAATAGCCAATCGAATAGTCATAGGTCATAATAAAACGAGCAGTTGCTCGTGGAAGTGTTAGCGCCTCTTCAACGTTCGCGTTCCTGCGGTCTTTAAAGTTCCTGTTAACCAGCCATTTTGCGGTCGACGGTTGCATTCGACGGGACTCGTGGCTGATCGCTGTTTATTTGAAAGGATAATAACGAACGGCAGCGATGACTAAGTGGTCGGACCGAAAATAGCGAATAATCCATTTACGAATCAGAATCTACGAAAATAAATCCTGCAGACACAATTCCACAAGTTAAATTATGCATGTAACATTGCTTCAGGGGGGAATAGTTTCTGCCCTTCCATCGATAGAGATACACCCCCGCCTGAAACTCTTGCGGTACCGGCTGTACATATTGCACTTTGATTTACATTTATTACATAAATAACGTAATAAAAATAATGGCCCCTGTAATCATAATATTTTTTGTTACTCATAATTTCCCAAAGATTCTGGCAGATTTTTTAAATCGAGCACGATGCATCCCGTGAAGAACCTTTCACTTACTTAATGAAGTAAAAATTTATTTTTCCTAATTCTAACTTCACCACCTCTCTCAGTTCCCTCCATCAGTGAAACTTCAAACACCTAAATACCAGCGAAAAGAATTCTTGCTTCAAATTATTTACACATACCATAATGAAGACACTTCCGCAAGCAAACATTAAGAATACGTGAGTTCAGATCTACAACTAGTGGAAACTTTTGCCACCGGTTCGGTTTCCTTGTCCCCTAGTTCCCGTTTGATGGCTTCACGGGCAGATTCGTTTTGGAAACGAAGTGGTAATCGCTGCTGAAATTAAGCAAGTCAAGTCCATAATGGACTGCTCGAGGCTGAGCAAATACGGTTATCGGACAAAGGGTCAGGACAAGGGACGTAATCGTTTCAGGGGAGGTCGAAAGTTTCGTCCATTTCATTCGTTCCCGGGCAACGTTACAGCTTCGGCATGGGAGTCGAACTCCTCCTGGCCGCTGAAAGGTGCAAAGTCTCCAGTTTCTTGCAATCTGACACAGTTACGACGCTAGTAATTTCCTGTTGACCCGCAGAGCTTCCCTGCAGCTTGCAATTTCTAGGGAGTGCCATGGACTCGAGGGATTTTTGAATGCCGAACTGCGAGCTTCGGTGGGAAGTTTCTGGAGTAGGTACTGAAGCAAGCGATTGGCGGAGCGTTGGAAGATTACAGGGGAAATGACGAGGGCGACTTGAAGTAGTAATTGAAATTGATTTATAAGAATGAACTGTTGGAACACTGTGTGTTTAAACATTCTCTTTGATAAACAAAGAAGCATCGTGAATTCTTTATGTCCCAATCAATGCAGCACGTAAGGGAGAAGTACTATAAAAGGAGCAATTTTGCTGAGCGTCCATTTCTGACGATACCTATCATTATATGTATTTAAAAGTTAAGTACATTAATAGAAAGTATGTTTATTGGCATTCAATAAAAATATATTGCAAACTCATTAATAATAAAAGAAAATAAGAAAATCGTCGATTTTCAAATAAGACGAAAATGTCCCTTTCATGACTAGATTATTCTTAAATGGGACAATTAGACGTCGTGAAAGGGACACGTTAATTAAAATAAAATGAGATCAATTGTTGAAATATCATTAAAGAGTTATGCCTAGTCAGCTGGCGAAAAAGAATATCTACTGTATATTTTTTTTACAACTATTTGTTTATTTTAAAAGGCTTGCCACGGGACCGGCGTGTCAGACACGGTACCAAGAGCACGCAGAGTCGCAACTGCGATCATTCCAATCGAATATAATCCAAGTTCCAGATGACAAATACCCTACCTCTGGAATGTAATAACGAGATAGTTCGCGGGGAAAGCGGAGAGGACTTTATGCGAGGCGGAAAGCATTTCGCGAAGCGTGTAATCCGGATGAAGCATTAGTGACGTTTCGCGCGTACTCGTATTTCTGCGTTAACTCACAACAGAAGGCAGGTTGGGCATGGGGAACTAAAAGCCTCGATGCTGATAGAAGTGGGGACATTTTCGAATTTCCACGAGTAGCGAGCCTCTTGAGCGCGCGTTTAACAGGACGCTGCCGAATCGCCATAAAGCTGGATTGACGATCGTTCGGGACTTAACGTTTCCTCGTTAATGGGCCGATCACCGTTTGGATCAGCGCTGATGAGCACTTCGGAAATGCTGGGAGGGAGAAGACACCCTGTCGGTTCTGTTCTCCGTTTGATCCCAGGAAAAAATTTCGTTTCGGGATTTCTGTGATAAGTTTGGAGGGGGATAGAAAGTGATGGGGGGTTTTGAAAGATTCTGGAAGAGGGTTCTGAGGCGCTGATGATTGTGGTGGCGGGAATTTTTGAGAATTTGGGGTTGGGAACTTTGGGGAACAGGGGCGCGTTGGAATAAAGGGGAGGGGTAGAGGAGTGTGGAGTATTGGAGGGTGGATGAGGTTGTGATATGAAGAATTCTGGGAGACAGGTAAGCAGAAAGGGAAAGTTTTAGGGTTGGAGTACTTTGAAGATTGGAATATTGTGGGAAATGTGGGAAACCTTGGTGAATGGAACACTGTGGAAAATGGGAAATAGTGGTGAATGGGATACTGTGAGATATCCTGAGAAATTGAAACACTTTGGGAAATCAGAAATGTTGAAGAATAGAATACTGTAGAAAATGGGGAACCGTGGTGAATGGAACACTGTGGGAAATCGGAAATAGTGGTGAATGGAATATTGCGGGAAATGGAGAATCATGAAGAATGGGAAATGGGAATTCTTGAAGAGTGAAATATTTTAGGAAATGGGAAATCCTGAGAAATATTAGACTCTGGAAAATTATTTATCTTGACGAATAGAATTCTATGAAAAATGTGAAACCTTGAGAAATAGGGGACTGTGAAAGCTTGAACCCGACGAAGAGTAGACAGCCCAACACCATGATACAATATCAAGAGTGACAATTTAGAGAAAAAAATACTGGGAATTCAGAATTCATGTCCTAAGTAACTTTTCGTGAACACAGAGGAACCTGAAATTTCATTATAACACTTCTTCATACACGTTACCCTGCTATTAATCATAAAAAGAAATCTAGCCAGCAGACCAATAATACATCAAATCCTCTCTCACAGACCCCTTAAATTCCCTTCCATGCCTCACGCGATGAATAATCCCACGATTCAAAATACACCCCGCGCAAGATCAGCAAGGATTAATTCCCAAACCGCAGTTCTTCCGAAAGCAAGGAAAAAGTGGCCGCGAACCCGATGGAATCATAACAGGTGTTCAGAGGCTGGACTGGCCGCTGGCATAATACCTTTCAAATCAAGCCGGAAGCAGGGATTTTCCTTCCGTTCGCATGCAAATGCATCCTTCCGATGGACGTATCGCGTGTAAACACGCCGCGAGCGGATTACTTGCGTGTTACGGGCCTGTCATCGCCGTTAATCGATTTTTCCCCGTGCAGCAAAGTCACATCCTCGGAGTTATCTACTCCTACGCTGTCAGTCAACGTGTCACGTGATCGCCGTCGAAACGCCTCTTTCCTGTCAATCGCAGCAACGCTGCCACCACCGTCGTCTTAGAACGCTAATCGACGCGAAATTAGACACCGGTGTCCCTCCGTCCTGCATCTTGACCCATCGCGACGAATCGACGAACGGGAAGCGCCGTTTAATTTATCGAAATCGATCAACTCGAATGAAATCCCCGCTCGATTCAAGGGAAGCAGTTAGAAGCTCGAAACTATCTCTTCCCTGGCAAATATAGCGTCCCACTTTGATGTTGCTGTAGCTCGAAGTAGCCGACCCAATTAATAACGCAGACCGTGGAATAGGTACTGAAAATCATCGGGCAGATTTGAATACCGATAGCCATGGTGCATCAAATCTAAGACGACATGGACGATGTCCTTGATAGTTGGGTGTTCATGAGGGATCATGGGATTTGGTCCCGTGTACGCGCTGTCTCTGGCTTCTAGATACCCTTGTCCGTTTGGTGGGTGAAGATGAGATACGCGAGGAAGCTGGGATTTAGACTATTAGACACTTGTAGGTGTAAATTATGCAGCTTAGAGGGTCCAGGTGTTTCACAGTGATGCACTATCAGTGGCTTCTCACTTCTCAGGTTGCAAGTCTGGCGAAGCGCACAGTGTCTTGAAAGAGAAGTGAATTTTGCTTGGAAGTTTTGAAAAGTGCTGCTTGGAGTGTGGAAAATTGAGGAATGGGTGAAGGAAGAGGCGTTCAATCTTAGAACTGCTGATAGGTTCTTCATTAAAGCTACCTTGCTGACCTACTCTCAGCCTAAGGGGCTATCGGTGTCAGGACGAAGGATCTGTCTGAAGGAATCGATGGCTGGACGAGGGTCTGTGGTATCGGTAATTGATAGGGAACTTGTTCGGCCAATTGATGCAATCGAATAAATACATGTGCAGTGGGGGAGGGAAGAGCGGGAAATATTCTCGGAGATAGTAGAACTTTGTAGTTGGAGTTATTCTTTGTATCCAGGTGGAAAAAACGATATTTCTGTTATCAACCACGGTGGTCACTCGCTTCACTTGTGTTCCGTCCTCAGACGGAATATTTTGTCTGACATTCTAGATAAGTATGTTTACTTATATTTCAAGGCGCCAGTTTTCCTGGCGCCGCGCCGTGAGCCTGATTTCGAAGGTCTTATTGCGCTTGGGTGACGAAAACCAGCTGAGCCTGATGCTGGGCCGGAGGTCCTCGGTTTCCCACGACGGTTTTTCCCTTTCCCTGATTATTCGGGAAGGTGTTGGCTCGGCGCCCTAGATGGGGGTTAAGCTGGATTGCACCAATGATAGCACAGATTTTAGATAGCATGCTGTGTACTCCTCATACGCAGAGTCTTTGGGATTTCTCGCCCTGAGAGACCAACATAGTCGTCTTCCAGCTCTCGTAGAGTCGTTTTGTAAAGCTTGCGAGAGCAGTCAATTGTCCCTTAGAATTGAAGGTGCGATAAAATATTGGGACGCCCGCTAATTTGATTCCTTTTGGTGTGCTAAGTAAGTATGCAAGATTTCGGCACAATCGGATTATTCCGAACCCTGCCTCAAGAAGCTTAAAGTTACGATATTTTGTAAACTTTTTCATTTTTTTTATATATTTTTTGTCCACCTTTGGAAAATAATCGTTCACTTGGAACAGAGGATGGTAGAATGCATAAATATTTTAACGCCATAGTCCAAAGACTGGGGAAATGGAAAACTTGTACCACCTTCGTTCTTACACCACTTAACGATATCTTAACGATATAATCGATGTAGCGTTAAGTATCAATAAGTTATCGATAAGATATCGATAATCGATAATCCCAACTCTAGTTCCATCACACATTTGCTTACATATAGGGTTGCATATTAAAAAACAGCTGTTTGCGAAAGCGCAGTTTTGTTCGAAACTTTGAGCCTCTTGAGGCAGGGTGCATAGTTGTTTGATCCAATCGAAATTTTGTACACATATTTACCACATCAAAAGAAAAAAAATCATGAGGCGTCTCGGACCGAATTCTTACACCCTCCTAACCTACGTTCGCTAATAGTAAAATGACGTACGGTCGAGACAACTTGGTTTATGTTTACAATAATTTTCGAGCGGTTGTCCAATTGCGAATGTCACAAAATTCTTTACAAAGGTTTTCCCGCTGTTCTCCAGGAGCTTCCTCTTTCTCACCCGAAAACTTTCACCCAGTCAAAAATAGTTGGTAGGAAGTTTACACCCACTCATATTTCACAAACTCCGGTAAGAACTTCGGTAAGATTCGGTGCAGCAGCAGTTGCCGGAAAGAACTCGCATGGAAAACACTCTCGAAGAAGGATCCAGGGATTATGTAGTATCAGTTTCCTGCACTCATACGCAAACATCGACAGACCTCTACCCACAGACTAGATTCAAATAACAAAAGTCTATATTCGAGAGCTACCGACTTACAGCCACCAGCTTATCCTTGAAAAATCCGGAGATCTGTGCCTTGAACTGTTGCCATTTTCCTAGAAATACTTTGAGTAATTCTTGGTCACTGTAGTTTAAGTAATATGTAGGGGAGACCGGGGCTAATTGACTAATTTTTTACATTTCTAATTTTTATAAATAGACCATTGGTATTTTGTTAACTTGCGGCGTACCAAAAGTTTGCAAATTTCATTAGGTATGCAGGCTTAATTTTTAAAATCGTTTTAATTGAGCCTAGGTTGTAGTTTTTATTGTATTTAGAGTAGTGAGTGGAATAAGTCAACAAACCCCGGCTGCGGGGTTAATTGACAAATATGATGGGGTTAGTTGACTTGTCATTTACTTTTCAGTTTTAACCCTTTGCCTGCGAAAAGTCTATATATACGCTGTCACTGTTCCATCAATATACATGAAAAGCGCATATACACGCTGCAAATTCCATCAATATAGTATACGAAACGCGTACTTATGTATGCTACGACCAATGCTACTAAAAGGTTATGGTCTATTTGGAAGGCCTGAGAGTTTGAAGGGAGGATAGGGTGTAAAACTGGTAGGGATGAGTTTGGAAGGATTTGTGGTGGGGGATGTGAACTTCAGCAGCTAAACTCTTTGCCTCGACTGCATCTTGAGGATAAAACATGCAATTATTAGTGGTATTCCTATGCTTAGTCAAGTAACCCCATCCGAGATTGTTAACATGATAAGGGTCGTACGTACAAAACCTCCACGCACCGTAAATTATAGTCAATGTATCACGTTTCCACAAAATATTCATGAGAAAACATCAAGCAGTACTTAGTGGACAAAAATTCATAATTACTCGAAACAAAAATATTTACTCCCGGCCGACCTTTTTAGATTTTTCAATCTCACTGACATAACAAGCAAGTTTTTGTCACGGCAACACATTAAATGGCAAGCTGGTCATTCATATACTTCAATATCACAAATCGCAGCATAATTTATTTTATAACACAATAATTAAATGCAATTAGTCAACTACCCTCGTTAGTCAACTAGCCCCGGTCTTCTCTACTCTGTGAAGACGATGTATTTCGCAGTTTACGTAGCTATCAATCTCTCTGAACGGTTTAGACGCGTATCACTTGCCTCGGACCTTGAACCTGGACCCACTTGAATATACATAATGCTCGATTTCATCCCTAGCTCTGATCAGCGTTATCTTAAGCTCCTCTGTGCTTCCGTGTTACACGTAGGCGTATATCATCTTCCCACTGAAAATGACAACAGCGAGTGGAGCACCTTTGACATTTCTCTGCAGCTTGTCTGAATAATTACGAGATTTGTAAGCAGTAACACTCCACAGTAAGGGTACCCTCCCATCAAATAACTCCAGAAATATGTCACTTTTAGGATTTTATGTAAAAATATAAATAGTAAACGTCGAAGGGTCAAAAAACTTTTTGGGCTGTATCTGTACATCCTTAAAGATAATAATTTTTTTAAAAATTTTATCTAATACCCCTGGCTGTTGGTGGCTGTAGCTGTTCGCGTGATACAAAAACAGTTCCTTATATGCGGAATTTTTACCATCATAGATGATTCCACGGAGAATTTAATAACGAACGAAATCCCGCAAGAATTTTTTAAATCGGTCGATTATTTATTTTGTTAGGACTTCCGCAGATTGAAGAAAACGTGCTTCGAGAAAAACGTGTTTAAACAGTTTTATACCTGTGACTCTACATCGCTGCGTATTTTGGCTTCAAATTTAAACTCGGCATTTATTAGATGATGTACCACCAAATATACATATATAAAAATGGGTTTTTTAGAAAATTTTAATGGGAGGGCATCCATAATGCAGTAACAATCCTCGAAGCGTAAGCAAATTAACTTGAATGAGCCCACTCTGTTCACATAAATCCAGACCACTGCACCCAATACGCATTACTCCGAACAGTGCATGATATTGTTGCAAATATTAGCAACATATGAAATCTGATCTGCATAACGGCAGATATCAGGGTAGGTATTATTCTCGGACAATCGCTCCTCATCTTTTGTCGAGGCAAAAAGTACCCACCCCTCTTTTAATCTGCACGCCCCCCGCCCACGTTCGCGAACGAGGAATAACGCACGTCAATCAATGGACTCACTCGCCCGTAATACAGCAAGAATACCAGTGGCTGATTATTGCGGTCCCGTTCGCGAAATACGTGTCCTCGGAAGGGGGTAAAATATTGAATACCCCGGGAATTTCATTGGCGAGCGAAAGGAAGGGACAAAGGACGCCGGGGAGGGGTTGACTGAGCGCCGCGGTCCTGGCTATTCCGCTCAGCGTGAACAATGATCGAGGTGGTGTGCAATAGCGACTCAATTCTTTCACTTATTGCCGGTCAGCCAGTCATTACTGATCGCACGGCGGCGCACTAATTCCGTGTTCTTGAGAAAATGCCTGCATAAGCGGTCGTAATAATCGAATATCGCCGGGGAAGCTGAAGGTCGCGTTCCTTCGCTCGTAATGCCAGGGCTGGAACACTGTGGTAGCGTATCGCGAGGCTAACCTCTAGAGCTGTGCTGTTGGTGTGCACATGGGGGTCGAATTCTTAATTTTCGTGTTTCGAAGGGACTGCGGGAGATTTAGGGCTGGGTGGATAGGGTTCTAAGTTTTAAGACTGTTTCTCAGGTAGTGCTAGGTGTCATGATCGTCCGCAGGGGGAGGAAAGGGGGAGCAGATACCAAAAAGGTGAATATTTAAAAAAAATTTATTAAATTGGCGCTACAAAATGGGTTCAAATAAACAACCAATCGTCGCCTGCCAACTTGACTGTTTCTCAAAGTTGCCCCCAACCCTCTGGAAAAATGTCTGCGGGCGCCCTTGCTAGGGGTAATGAAATTGATTTTAAGGGGGTACACGGGTATTTCTGGATCAAAAAATCGATTTTTTATATAGCCACAAGTCTTAGAAGTAAAATTGCGAGAGTTACAGCGCAAAAAGTAACAGGCGGACCAATACAGGTAAACGCGCCGCGGCAAGCTTCAAAGCCGTTTTTCTCAAAACTATGTTTCTCAAGACGGCGAACATCGTGACTCGAGAACGGACTGATATTTTTTGTTGAAATTTTAACTGAACCTACAAAACACCATAATGTGGAACTCGCTCAATGAGATCGCATAACTTTAACAAGATTTAAGACAACATTTATCACAGAATTACTTTAGTAAAATCCTTTAATGTTAATATTTGTTATTGACAGTTGATTGTTTGTTGATATTTGTGTTGCATAACTCCGTGAATTTTTATTAAAATTTTTCGTGCGAGTTCCACATTGCGGAGAAGAGTGTTTTGTAGGTTCAGTTAAAATTTCAACTACAAATATTAATACGTTCTCGACTTATAATGTTCACCGTTTTAACGCGTGCATTACGCAGCGCTCAGTTTGACGCTTTGTAATTCCTTTAATTTTCAATATTCTTCACGTTTCCTGGTCTTAAAATGCGTGCTGTATCCACAATAAAGTATTATAAACCGTGCACATGGTATGAATTTTTAGTCGTCTTTCAATCCAACCCAAGAGAAAGCGTTCATTTTATGAACCGAATACTTAATATTCCCGATACTTCTGGAACAGTTCCAGTAGCAGTGAATTGAATTTGATATTTTGGATCTGAAGACAAGTTGCAGGAGTGGTGACTGGAATTCTGAATTCTCTGTTTCTGAATGGGGTGTGCTGGCACCTTGGAAGTAATCGCGAAGGGAATCGTAATTCAGTAGTAACTCGAATACGAAATCTTGAAATTCTTCGAGAAGCTCTAGTAATGTAAACTGGGATTCTAAATAAATCTTAACAGCAGTGGCTTAAATTCTAAATCCCATATTCCGGAAGAATATTCTAGGTCTAGAAAATCGAATTTAAAATTCTTAATCTCTAAATCAACAGTAGTTACGTTCTCCACTTTTCACCAGAAAAATATTCAGGTATCCTGCTTCCGGCGATTAGGTACTTCCACAATTTTAAGGGCGATTAGTGGTTGATGTTTCGAGGTCATTTCTATCTTTCTATAATCAGCATTGCTTATACTACGGTAGAAAGTTCAAGGTGGTCGTTTCTATAATCCTCGTCAGTACTGCCCAATGTCGTCTATAGTCCAAGAATGCATTCAAGCAGCCAAATAGCCATTCACGAGGTACTACATTCGCTGGCGATAAATAATGGATAACTTTTCCAACTATAGAAAACTGTCAATGGAGTACACGTTTAAGGGGTCTTTCCACTGTGACGCCCTGATAAAGTACCGCCGTTTGGAGCTTTTTTTTGTCACAAAAAGAACATGTTTACTAAATTGAAATTTTTATTAACACGTGTTTTGAGAATACAAAAATATTTTTAAAAATTTTTTTAATGCTTGCTTGCCCCAAACTAAGTGGGTGTAATATACACTGTAAAATAAAAGATGCCTCATCAGCATGACTATCGCTATGGCAAGTCGCTATGGTTAATATTAATTAGTTTGATGAAGAATTAACAACATGGCGGATGTCCAAAATTGAGCTATCGAAATTGGCTAAATTTTTTAATCATTGTGCGACGCAAAAGATGAGAGAAAAACAACGAAAATGTGTGATTCTAGTTCGGGCAATAGCGACAGTCATACTGATTACAAACCTCCCTGTTACCATCGCCGCAGATACATGGTTCCTGCAAAAATATGATAAAAAAAAAATTGGATTCTTAAAACACAGATTAATAAATAGTAGAAGCTTCAATTTAGTAAACACACTCTTTTTTGCGATAAAAAATAGTTCCAAACAGCGGTGCTTTATCAGGCCGTCACAGTGAAAAGACCGCTTAAACCAAGTACACTGTATATGGATTAATAATACAACAATTCCTACAAGAACCTTCAAAGAACAGGGTGGGAGCTTAGACAGAATTAGAAATAATTTTCACGACTCAAACAACCAGCAATATTGACCCACTAAATTTTATCGAAGCCATTAACGCTGACCTGTTACTTCCTCCCATTTCAATCCACCTTGCAAATTTAATTTCTGACGCCTCCACACAGAGCAAACAGAAGTCACCCTACACCCCGAATTTCGATCGCCGAAGAGCTTCAGAAATAGACGCCTTAAAATCTCTCACCGACGAATTTCTCGTTCCCCTCTTCTCCAACGCGATTTCGGTTTGCTCCTCGAAGCGACACCTCGAAATTACACTTACAAATGGAGGCTCCAGCAGCCTTCGCGTGCAGCGGCGGCACGAGGTCAATTCACCGAGCAATCGATATTCAGAGCGATTCACAGGGAACAGCGATTGTTTCGTTCGCGGATTGATTTTCCCCGATTAACTGCTTCCTCAGTGAATCGTACGATCATTCCAGTGCCGGGGTTCTGTCTTTGTGCAGCGAATCCTTTCTGCCAGAATGTTGACTCTCGCGGAGCTAAACGAGGGGTGCAAACTGATCTAACGTACGCCAGACAGTAAATGAAAAATGAGCCCGAGCAGCGAAGTGCTCGTGTGTGCAGGAATCATTAAAGCTGTGTGCTCGTTCGCTGGTGAAGTATGTGGAACGGATAAGAAAAGTGTTATTCGAAGATATTAAAGCTTTTGAGGCTGAAGCTTCCTTTTTTGAATGCATTTTTCTGCGCATCATACAAAAGAAGCTAATGCTTGCTTCATGCTTGAGATAAACCAGGATATCCACCTAATATGTTAATAATAATCCATAGCATGGTTACGTGCAGTTGTGAAACGCGGAGGAAAAATATATTGATGCTTTTTACTGCCTCACTCGAATAAACATGTTATCAGTTACACCTCTGTTATTATTAGTACACCGAAAATATTATTGCAGAAATGCGCAGCTCACTATTCTTGGCAAAAGGGAGTTGGATGCGAATCATTTTATCAATCGTGTTGCCATGAAAATTGGGCTGCGTGAATTTGAGAGTGATGAAATAAATATTTCCAGTACTTTACAGTTTGTAAAAATGGTAAAGAAATGTAGATTAAAAGGCGACGTTGTGTAATTTATGAATAATTACTGTTCCCTCTTGTGCCCGGAGGGGCAGCATAATAATGTAGTAAAAACCGATGGAGGTGCCTTTAGAACCCTCGTAAAGGGCAATAATAATAAAATATTATGCCGCCGAGGAAGACAATTCTATTAAGACTGGCGTTCACGTCGGCTGAGTTTCGCAAGGTAACTGTAACAAATCGCGATTTATGAGCGCAAGTTTGAAAACGTATTTCTCGAGCTTTTTGCAGGCTCAAGCATACTTTGAAATAGGGTGATCCTCGAGCTAAGATGGAAGTGGTGTTTTCAAAGAAGGCGGAACCACTTTTGATCAGACTCGTAGAAGCCAGTCACTGTTAATTGAGGAGTTGAAATGGTAAACGATGTAAATGCCAGAAATGAAAATTTTCAGTATTTTCTTTTCAACCACAGCTCCGTTGGTACTTACGATCTCAGCCCTGGAAACTAAAATAAATTATTCCAGCACTTACAGCGTTCACCGCCGTATTTAGCATGGAATAATTTATAATTTCTTGGGAAATGCATCGTTTACCATTTCAACTCCTGAATTATTGTAAATTTCTGTCGTGTGATGCTTTTGCTAACGAAGAGTCAGAAAAGCTTTTGCAATCTACAAGCCTCGAGTTAACAATTTTGCAATTCCTCTGTTAAAATCCAGTATCAATATTCACACGTCATTTAAATTCTATTTTACTTCCCATGTTTTACAATCATAGTTTTTAATATAATTCTCCTTTCACAGGCAATTCGAGGATTGTAAAAAGGACTTTAAGTGCTTCGACGTTTCCAGTCAGAACACAACAAAGTGAGTATGATGAAGTGAGAATGATAGTAAAAGAAACATTTAAGAGACACAACCACCACTAAAGCCAAGCAAAAAAAAACACTTCATCATTAAAAAATTGCAACTCTACTGCAAGCTTCATTAACACAAACCCCCAACTCCACTTTTGAAACATTTCTACGTTCACTTTCTTATCTACAGGCTTCCCATCCAAAGTATCTAACGAATCTTCCGCGGATTCAGAGACTTCGTAGCAGACGCTAGCAAAAACTATTACGCCCCTGAAACAGATTGGTGTCCACACTCAGAGCCAAGTGAAACGTCCAGCTAGTAATCCAATCTAGCTGTTACTCCATCAAGGTGTTTGAAGGTGACAAGGCGCTTCGTGGCTCCTTGTCGCGGGCGTTCTCTTGGAACGCTGTGCAACAGAAAATTAGACGCAATGTCTCTCCACTGGCTGCTTGACCCATTAAGACCAATCGAGGGATGGGAAGCACTGTACGATTTCTTGGCATAGCTCGAATCGAATGCAATCCTCGATTGATTTAAGGGGAGCTACTATCCATGACTCATCTGGCAGAGTTGGAGAATAATTAAATAAAAAGTTATTTAAATAATGGATTAAATAAAAGTTACTTTTACTTTAGATTATTTGACGGAAAAAGTTAATTTATTTAATCGACGAGAATTTATCTGACGGCGAATAAAGTTAAAGTTAAAGTTGAATTTAAAGTTGGGGCTGGGAAATTTATTCGAAGGTAAAGTTGAAGTGGAAGTTAAAGTTCAATTTAAAGTTGAGGCTGAAGAATTTATTCGAAGTTAAAAGTGATATTGAAGTTGATGTTGATGTTGAAGTGAAATTTGAGGCTGAAGAATTTATTCGAAGTTAAAGTTGAAGTTGACGTGGAAGTTAAATCTGTGGCTGAAGAATTTATGCGAAGTGAAAGTGGAAGTTGAAATTAAAGTTGAGGCTGGAAAATTTATTCTAAGTTGAAGTTAAAGTTGAGGCTGAAGACATTATTTGAACTTAAAGTTGAAGATAAAGTTGAGGATGAGAAATTTATTCGAAGTGAAAGTTGAAGTAGAAGTTTAAAGTTCAGTTTAAAGTTGCGGCCGAAGAATTTATTCGAAGTTAAAGTTGATGTTGAAGTTAAATTTGAAGCTAAATAATTTATTCAACGCTGAAGTTAAAACGTTCGACGAATAAAAGCATTAACTTTATTCGACACGTGACGAATAATTTTTCTAATTTTAATTCGTTATTCCAAATTTTACATTCAATAAATATTTTGCCCCTCTCTGCCACCTGACCAGTACCTTAAAACTATCTATCTCCTGGCAAATACAGCGTCCCGCTTTGATATTGCTCTAGCTCGAAGTAGCCGACCCAATTAATAACGCAGACCGAGCAATACTGAAAACCTTCGAACACGTTTGAATACCGATAGCCATGGTGCATCAAATTTGTGTTCATGAGGGATCATGGGATTTAGTCCCGTGTACGAGCAGTCTGTGGCCCCTGGATACCCTTGTTCATTTGGCGGATAGATGGTGTCGGGAAAATCAGATCATCAAGGCATTCGTAACTGAGGTTGATAGGTACTATTAGACGCTTGTAGGTGGAAATTGTACTCCTTTGCGGGAGGACTGAGGTGTTTCATAGTGATGATGTATCAGTGACGAAGGTAGCAAACATTACAGGTAGATTTTTTCTTTTGTCCTACAGGTGCCTTTTTCGTAACTCTGGTAATCTAGTTCCTGGTGGATTTGTGTCATATTTCAGTCTGCTAGATTCGCGAGAAAATTATGCTGAGGGGTGTTAGACGCTGTTGCTAAAGTTATCGCGGTCTCAATGGGGATCTGCTGCTTCTTTGTCGCAAAAGTTTAAAATCAAGGGAAGAAAACTATGCGGAACTTTCTTTTCCAACTATAATCTTTTATAACTCCCCTCGAATTTGGCAATTGCATTAACGAATTCCGCGGGTTGCTTATATAGAATTATTCGGCAGAAGTTCGTTGAACACCCTGCAAGGAGAAAGTTAAATGAAACATGAAGCCCGATGCTACTATGGAAACTGAGGAATTGTCGGAACTAATAATTTCGTGCATCGTTCGACCCGTGCCTTCAACGTTTCGATCGATACAATTATGCACGCTGGAGAACTTGGAAAGTTGGGAACGTTATTAAAGCCTCAGCAATAGTTGAGCATAGCCGGATCGATCTTTGAAACTTTTATTGCGTGGCACCTTCGTTTAGCCGTCGTGAAATCTCGACTCGTAAGTTTCCATCAAGCGGAAATGCCTATATTCAATTCTGCAGTAACACTTACTTCTATGTAAAACAGCGGGTATTGCAATTGAGGAATTAAATGAGAAATTTACTAATTAATTTCCGAGTCAGTCAACATCGTCAGGATTAGATACAAAAATATATGTTAAGAAACTGTTCGCATAAAAATCCAAAGATTGTTGCCATATGAAAAGGTATAAAAAGTAGCTTCAGACCTCATTTTCACTACCCTTCACACACACGTGCTGTTCCAGTCTGTTGGAAGGATTGATCGAAGAAAAATCAGAGCCCTGTATTCGGCACTGAAACTTTGATACTTCGTTCCCTTACAGCGCAAGTATTCGATTTTCTTCCCCTATAGGCTTGTTAGCTGCGAATCGAATAAAGATCCGAGACGTTCGATGTTCAGAGGCAACAAACTCCGCGGCTGATTCACGAGGATTCACAGCCCCGCTGGGGTAGGGCGTAATAAACGGCAGGGAAATGTCTGACTAACGGAACGAATGTCAGT
Organism: Andrena dorsata; assembly: GCA_929108735.1. NCBI lineage: Eukaryota > Metazoa > Arthropoda > Insecta > Hymenoptera > Andrenidae > Andrena > Andrena dorsata. The sequence continues at coordinate 72,971,191 of OV815488.1, read as the reverse complement.
CAGCCAACGGAAATGTCGCGTATTTTAATTTAATAAAGGATGGGAAAGAACGAGGCATTTGATTTCGCGGCGGATGGTCGAATTAATTACACCCCACCGCACGGAATTTTAATAAAAATCCGTTAGCGGTATATCCGTTCGTTATAGAAAAAAACAAGAACCACCTTTGAAAAGTTCAATTTATCGCTGGATGCCGTGATACCAATAATTCTGCAACCATCAAATTTCAATGTTTATATATTCAGGGGCTTCCAAAAATCCCAATATTACACATTTCTGATTTACCAAATCCTTCATTTTTCTAGAAACTCGTATTACTTTTCCATGATCCGACTTTCCATTTCGAAAACCATCAAATTCCTGAAACAAAAATTTCCAAATATCCCATCTCGAAAATAAACTAGCTAAATCAAATTGTTTTCTATTGACGTAAATACATCCACTCCATATTTCCAATATAAAAGGAGGAAACACATATTGTGTGCCCAACTGGAAGCAAGAAATCTGTAGAAATAGAGCATTTTTAAAAAATTCCCGTTTGGTGAGCGAGGAAGAATAAAAATTCGTTAGTGATTCGGTATCTCGGTCGGAATTAATCAGGCTACCAAGGGTAAAGAAAAATTTCCCGCGGAACGACGGTTTCCGGTTTTACGATCCTTCCGGTGGCTTCTTGCATAACCGACGACGGCGTCACTCGGCTGCAGTGTCTCAAGGTTTCCGCGTTCAATCCATTTCCTGGCCATCGGCGAGAATATTACGCTCCCGGCAGTCATTAAATCGACCGAGGACACGTTTTCATGATATGGAAAAAGGGGAACGGCGACAGGGCTGGGTCCTCGAACGTGATCTTTAATAATCTGTCCCGTTGCATCTCATTGGGAGCTGTTTGTTTTCCAGCGTTCCCTCCTTTCCAACAATCTCCCAAAGCTTCGGCTTGTTCCACCAACTTCGTGTCTGTGGAAGCTTTCCTTCATTATAGATTTATTTTTGTGTTTGCAACGATAGTTTCTCTGGTTTTATACTATTGATCCTTATGTTTGTTAGGAGCTTCAAAGTGATTGCATTGGTACAGCAGGATGGCCCTTATTTCCAACCTGCGTTTTCTTTTGCTCTCACCCCCTAATATGGTTCCATTTCATAAAAAAATAGTCCCTGAAAAAGATTATTGCAATCGAACAACAGGAAAGGGTGCCGACCAGGCCTTAAAGTTTAGAATTCATCAATGGTTTGAATTTGAAGAATTTCTCGAAAATGGTAAGCCCTATCGAAATTTTGTTCAACAGAATTGAAAGAGCATTCAATTTTCTACAATTACTGTACATACATTATTTTCGTGCGGCCAACCATTTTTTAGATAATAGCGTTTGAATATAAAGCATCTGTACGGCGCGCGTGACGCATTGTCTATACGCGTGTATCGCCCATCTCTCTATATTCAAACGCTATTATCTAAAAAGTGGTTGGCAGCACGAAAAAATTATATATACGGTAATTGTAGAAAATTTAATGCTCTTTTAATATTATTGGAACAAAATTTTGATAGGCCTTACCATTTTCAAGAAATTCTTGAAATTCGAACTATTGATGAATTCTAAACTTTCAGGTCTGGTCGACACTCTTACCTGTTACTATTTTGTTATCAAATGGCACGGTTCTAGAGGGTAAGAGGATAGAAATACAAAAAAAACGGCACGCATAAATAAGGACCACCCTATTGGTACAGTATTATTACTATTATTTTGGGACATATTTTGGAGGATCGAAAAATAACGAATACCTACGAGTTTTTTTATTTTGCCCTGTTTGCATATTTGGGGAGGAGGGGGAGTGAGAACACCCCCACAGTTCATTTGCTACGTTTCAAATGGAATTGTTTCGAGAACAATTCTAATGCAGCGTGCCTCGATATTAAAAAATTTTGGGAGAAGGTAGTGGTCGGTGTATTTTGAGGTGTTGGGATTCTTTAGTGTTTCACTTTTTAATTTAAAACTCGCATTTATAAATCCAGAAGCTTTTAAATACTCAAATTTTCAAATTTCTAAACCTTCATGCTCCCAAGCTCCCAAGGAATTAATGATTCCAAGCCTCCAAGCTTCGCAATCGATAAATGTCCATATCATAAAATTTTCAAATATTCGAATTTCTACATCCACGAGCTTCCACATCCCCCATTTCCGGAGCTCTCAAATCTCTAAATCTAAAAGTCGTCAAACGTTCATATCATCCACAAACCTCGAAGCTCCTGGGCTCTGGAAAATTCTCGAACCAGCAAACCTTCAATTTTTCAAACCTCCAGTTCCCCCAATCATTCTCCACCTTCCTTTCCATCATAGCCACTAAAATGTCTAAATTTCCAATCGTCCAAACCTCAGCAAATCCCAAAATTCCCAAATCCTCAAAATCTGGAGTCCCCAAATCAACGAAACATCCCAATAACTCGATCTTCGTCTTTGTTTCTGTCAAAATTACGCGACCTTTTTCCCATTTCCTTTCAATAAACACCACCACCCCCCGCGAACACCCTCAAGCCCCGAATTTCGAGTCTCCATTTATTCGAGTGTCCTGCCATGTAGTCCGATCGAGCGTTCGCGGGAAATTCCTTTCGCGGCAGGAGCGAAGAGCCACTAGTCCAGAATTTTCAATTAAACGATGACCATTCGAGCTGACTATGTCCCTCCCCTCCGCCCGCGTGAAAAAGTCCAACGCAACCGAAAATCAGTCGCTGTACAGAGCTGCTGATGCACCGAAACGGGGTGCACGGCCTTATGCACCGCGCGCATTAGATCGATCGCAGCCCTACAGAGGAAACTGCAATGCAGCAGCCGAACACACAGGCGAATTTGAAATTTCCAATTTCGCTCTGTCTCGGTCGCGCGATTCCCAAAAGTCTCTGCTTTGTTGTCGGTTAAATGCCCCCGAATTGTTAAAACGGAGTCGCGGCTTATTGTTACAACGGCGTGTATGACATTCTCTGGATATTAATGGAATTTAATCATTACTCCCATCTCGTACATGTTCGCGGCGCATGGTTTATCCGTTCTAATTTTATTCTACTCGCGAGATTGTTCTGTGAAATGACGATATCGGTATTGAATCGCAATTGCTTTTTGGTGGGATTTTGTGCCACGAAGATGGGGAACGAAGCTTCATCGTGATGTAGCTTGTGCTTTCGTATAGATAGAATCGTGTTTATTGCAAATTGTAAGCACAATTTGCCTTGTTACTCTTGAGATATTTATCAGAAAGTGTAGTCGTAAATGTTAGAAATTATGAGGGTAGACTTAATTATGGGTGCACCGTCTATAGAGTGTTGATGAGGGAAATAAGTATTACTCTGTTACCTTTTATTTGTGTCTTTATTTATGCGTGGTCCTTAATCTGAATCTCACAGGGCGAAGAAATTTTATGATAAATATTCCAGGAGTGCAAACGTGGCAAACTTAAAAAAATAATTTAAAAAACAACAGGGAGGTAATAAGATTCCAAGAATATTTATACTTTTCTGGCAATCTAACTAATGAAATTTTTCCCATTCCAAATAAATATATTTCGCCAGTCTGGAGTTGCAATATAATTTAAAGAAGAGTAAGGAAAATAAAATATCAGTCTGAGTAAAAACTTCTTCCTCGTAAAAGATAGATGTTCCTTCGGGGAAAATCAGCCTTTTTGATGGAACGCCTGGTGAAATTCGACCCGAAACTTTTTCAATCCTGACGCGATGGACTTCGTTAGAAGTCGACCTCATTAACCAGCCACTGTGCAAAAAAGCGAAAAAGCTTATTCGAAGAAACAACACGAGGCCCCTTTGATCGAGGAACGTTGATATTAAAATGTCACTGCTGGGGAAGTGATCAACAACGAAATCAACTGTCGCGCAAACGCAGCTTGCTTTAATGTTTGCTTCATTAGAACCTGGAGTGTCGCTGTTTGACGTCCTTCGATTTGCTTTTCGGTAACCTCGTGGAATATTGAACGCTTAATTGGACAATGTTTCATCGTTCATACGTGTTGCATTTGGAGATTCTCACATTTTCGTGATTTTTAGGTACGTAGCACCGCTATCTTCCACTGTTTTATGTAGAACTCTCGCATTCCCAGCTACTTCATTGATTTTTTTTTTAGAGTTTATTCATGTGTTACTTCTTTTAGGAAACTTTAACCGTGGGGTATATATTGGCAGAGTTTTTAAACAATAGTTTAAAGAAAGCTCCGTATGTTACACTTCCCTACATAAGCATCCAAATTTGTGTTCATTCTCCGTACAACTTCATTGAATCGATTGGAAATCAGGAACCAAGTTTTGCACTATTTTCTACATCCCTCCGTCGCGTTACTTTAATTCTCGTGTTCGAGCTGCCACGCTCCAGACTGCGAGCTGGCAACGATTAAGTTGGAATCTATCAATTTTCTTTCCATCGCAAGTTGCCACGGAAGGGGTGTCGTCAGCCAGCACGTCTGGCTGATAGGAAAACTTATGAACTCCGAACCGCGAAACTTTTTCGCTTCCGTTCCGCCGTTAAGACCCGGGCGTCGTTAGAAGAATCTCCGTGATAAACAATCGCGAAAGTTTCTTCCTCTGCTGCATGAGGTCCTGGGCAATCAATGGTCCCGACAAACAAGCACGTTTTACCGTGCAATTCAATCGAATGGCAGGGTTGCAGTGGACGTAGATTCTTCGCTAGTTTTCTAATTTTTAATTTTTGTGTTGGGTAATTCTCTAGGTGTTCACGAATAATTATTGCACCCCACAGTGGTGCGCTCAGAATTTAATCTTGGGGTGAGCCGATTTGGGGGGATAAAAATATTCTTAAGAAGTTATGCCTACCTGTGAGGTCTAAAAAAATATTTATATTCGGGAATGTTTGAGGGAAAAACTTGAAGGCTTTTTTAATCAAACCTTTATGTATTCGAAAGTGTACCTGTTAAACTACTTGCAGTAATTTTTACGATGGAAAATATAAATAAATAAAGTAAATATCAGCGAGCCCCCGACAGCGATTCTTTTTTCAGTAGTTTGCGGTGACCACTCTAATTTTGACCTGATTCATCTCAAATAAAAAATTCACGGGAATTTAGTTAGTGTATTAGATTATCTAGTTCTTAATTGTTCATTATCTTGAAAAATTAATTTGCTACAAAATAGCGGCTTCTTATAGCAGAAGTGTCGATTTTCGCCACAGAATCGCTCTCATTTTTCATCTAGTAAAATAAAAACTATGCAACAGAAATGAAAAAGCCACGATTGAGGAATAGATAATCTAATACACTAACTAAATTTAGTCGAATTTTTTATTTTCGATGAACCAGGTCAAAACTACAATGGTCACCGTCAAGTGTTTATATAAAAAAACGCTGCCGGAGGATCGCCTGTACCGTACGCACTCGTTATAAACCCGACGAACGGAGCTGGCAGTGGGCGTACAGCGCGTTGAGGGTACTATTCCGCGCGGCCAATGGCGCGAGTAAGGCCCGGTGCACACGAGCGGCATGCGTCATTTTGCAGTCGCGACAATACGACAATACAGCCGCAAAATATACATATATTTTATATATATCTCCATATACATATATGTCCTGCTGGCACACAACGTTACATTCGCGCGAGAGGAAATGAAAAAATTCTCTCTCGCTCGTTCTCGAGTTCACTCACTTTCGTCCGAAAGATTTCAAAAAATGGTGGGGATAGTCGCCGGGCGTACAACGCGTGGTAGAAACCTGATTATAACGAGTCACAACTGTAATTCCATTATTTATTTAGATATCGCACTGCAAAAAAAATACAAGAACTTTAAAACATATACTTTCAAATACACAACCGTTTATTTAAAAAAGTCTTCAAGATTTTTAAAGAAAATCCCCAAAATACTTGTGTCATCAAACCTTACAGGTAGGCATAACTTCTTAACTGGTTACATTAATCTAATTTTTCCTTTTTCTTTGGTGGATGCCAGGGCACCTTTTACAGAGCAGTTTTAAAATGGGGAAACGATTTGCGCATTCTGTATTTCGGAATTTACCGTCTCGCGTATAATGGTGCTCCTCTGACATTGTTTCCCACGCAGTAATTTGGTCCATCGATGTGTGGAGCAGTTTGGGGCACGCAAACGTGCGACCAGCACGTCTGCCAACGAAATCGGGGACATCGGGGAAGATGAAGCGCGACGAAGAGTCGCGTAACGGTGAATCGGAAGTTTAACTTTTGGCATCGATCGGCGTTTAACGTCAGCGTGCAGTAAATTGTCTTATCGTGAGCATGCCACGAGCGAAGGTCGCATTATGGTTGCAGTTTTACGACTGCGTTTACGTGCGTTCCCGCGACAGGTCGCATCTGTCAACAGTTTTCGATGCAAATCTAGCGGAAGTGGGAGTACACGGCGTTTAATTCTTAAATGCAGCACACAGGGCGGTTATAAGAGAATATTGCTTGCGCTTCTTTCTCCGTTTCTCTCTGATTTTCTCTATTTTTCATTCCTTCCTTTTTTTCCCTCCAATTATACTCTATTCGATTAGTTCTCTGCATTCGCCTCGTTCCTGTATTTCCCCCATATTTAGAATTCAGCGGGTTAATTGCTTTGCCCGTTACCGTTTTCTTCCTTAAATAAATTGTAGTCAAAATATTATCCAGCACGTAATTAAAATAATTGATTAATTTAAATATTACCTTTTATTCGACCTTTATTGTTGCAAATAATTTTCGCTCAAGTCCGATTGCAGGTCTAAGGAATGTCTCGTGGGAAAAAGCCTTAACGCGTTTCGTGAATTGGCCGAAAAATTGGCGTGGCGTTCAAGAGCTTTCTAAAGCTCGAGTCCACGATGCGCTGATCGAAGGTCAGTGTCGCAATACCGCGTTGCCGCAAGCTGCATTATTTGCGGAAGCTCTCGGACATTCTAAAACCGAGTGCCCGTGTTCAATTACGAAATTCCCGGTTGCAATCCGCGAAGGAAATAGAAAACCCTCGAAAACTTGCCTCACGAATAATTCACATTTTTGCAAGTGGACACCAATTAGATCCGAACTCTGACATCCAATTGAGCTTTGATCAATCTGGCGTTAGCTTGTTCCCTTTCTCTCTGCACGACGAATAATGCGTTTGAAAAAAGGGAAGTATTCATTGATCTTTCACGACCTGTTAATACTTGATGTAGTCAAGAGCTTATCAGTGTGATCGAGTGGATTATATTTAATTTTATAGGTGAAAGGTCGTTCTATTTTAAATACTTTCTATTTCAAACTTTTCACCGTGTAAGTCATTATATACAGTGGGTGGCCAAATTATTATACTAAAACAAAAAATTTTGAGATTTTGTAAGTTTACGCGATGGCGGCATCTCTGCGAAAAATGGTCACAAAAAAATATTTAAAAAACGCAATTTAAGGCTTGAAGTTTCTACTTTTTGAATCAAGGACTCAATTTTTTTTCATCCATTACGATACTGTTTTATCACAGGCCAAAATTTTTTTCCCGGTGAATCCAACGAAGAGGTCTTATAGAGCGAACATTTCTCTTCAATTTCATTTTTTTGGTTTTGTTGTATGATTTTTATTGATCGAGTTATTCGCAATCAAAGCAGAAAGGTACTTTTCACTTTGAACACTCATGATCGTAGACAAATTTTCATGAGTATTTTGGAAAGCTAAGAAAGTTTCCTTTCAGAACCCCTTTAGTCGCCAATATAAGATATTTTTTTAATCGTATTAAATTTACTTTAAAATGATCCCAAAAATTGACGAAAATGTTTTGAGTATAATAATTTGGCCACCCTGTGTACATCGATAATCTTAATTCGACATTTTCAGACCTCCGAATGTCTGAATCGACTCATCGAAGTTCCAAGTGGCCAAATTTCCTAAATCACCGAAGTTTCCCCCAAGTGCCAGGTTACCTTAACCTACCCCCACCCTTTCCTGCACCGCTGGCTTCTCCGGAAGCTGCGCAACGTCCCAACGCGTGCAAGCTGTACACACGTCAGAAAGTTTCATGAATATTGAGAAGATTAGTTAAGAAATAAACTGTGCATACACTCCTGCCCAATGTATATAGATATTGCGCTCATGGCATCTCTAAATAACGTGGTCTGATAGGTCCGCGTTATCCAGTGGATGAATAATTGCTCAGAGTTTAATTAACCTTCTATTTCCACCCCATTTAACTCGAAACTTTAGCTCCTAGGAAAAAAGCGGCCAGCGTTCCTATAACAAGAGGCAAATGATCAGGTCCGCGAGACTTTCTGTCGCGCGATCGTTAATTTCAAACTCTAAGGGACTTAATTACTAGCCCGGGAAGTTCAGCCCGCGCTCCCGAAAGAACGACAGATTGTCTTTCGCTGCCAATAAATTCGTCAACAACCATAATTCCACCAAGCACAGCGCGAAGAGAGAAACAATTTCTCAAAAAATTAAAACAACTCAGCTGCACTGAACCTTCAAGCACTAACGCAAACTTTATTGCCACAGAGGACTTGAAATGGCAAACGATGCGACTGCCAAAGAAATAAAAAATTATTCCTTTAGTGGGAAAGAATGTAAATTCCATGCTGAATACTTTGTTTAAATATGGGGTTCTAAATTCTTCAACCCTTTAATAATTTATTTCAGTTTCTAGGGCTCCCACATACTGAAAATATTAAATTTTGGCGCTTACATCATTTACCATTTCAACTCCTCAATTCATAATTCGTATGTTTATTCATTTACTTTCCATTATTTCCTATTCCGAATTTTTTTATATAACAATGCAACTCGGAAGGTGGGAAAATTTCAAGACAGTAATACCCTTCAGGTTTCTTAAGACTTCTTGCGTACATTCAATGAAAAGTGATTCGAGTAATTTGCATAGCGTCGAGCAAAGTATTTTGCATATCCATTTCTTGACTATCACTGCGAATATCCCTACCATTGTTCCTGGGCGCTCGGTCGCCAACTTAATTCGATGTCACCTTGGCTCCGTTGATTCGATAAAAATGTCAAACGGCTGCAATTTTTTTTCTTGCGGCGGTGAACAGTTCGCGGCTGGCCTCGAGAATAACGCGCGGGATCGCTGATCCGCGTATAGATAAATAACGGCACGAGGCGCAGCAGCAATTAAGCATCACTTAACGAACGTGCTGTGTCACTGCCAAGAGGCCAGATGCTCGGTTCATTGTCATAGTTCAAGGTGTTGATCGTTGCATCAACTATTAAGCGCGAATCACACGCCGTGTCAGCGGCTTGTCTATTTTCGGCGGATCGATAGCTGAAACGCCGTTTCCTATTGTTCTCTTCCATTCTGCAGCGCGACGATCGGCGCGGCTCGAGGGGGGTGTCCTTTGCACCACCAAGCAAACAAATTTCGAACATTGTTGTGGTTTGTTGCACGCGAGCGATCGCGTGTATTCGGAATTTAGAATCAAAGCGAATTTAATTGACTTGATTCGATCTGATTTGGACAACTAACTTTGGACTTATTTATCAAATTTACTAATTTCGAATTTGGGATTGAATAGGCAATCTCATTTTCTCAACTTCTACATTCGCCGATTCCCATTGTGGATGAATTTCTGATGCCTGAAATTTCTCGCTTCCCAAAAGTGTAATATTTTTGTTGCTTGAAATTGCATCACTAACTAATTGAGGTGTTGAAATGGTAATCGATGTAAGTGTCAAAGAACCCCAAAAATCATTTCTTTAGAAGCGAAGGATGTATATTCGATTCTGAGTACTTTACTTAAATAATTTATATCAATTTCTAAAGCTCTCGCAAAAAGCTCACATCATTTACAATTTGAGTCATTCAGAGCAAAAGCGGACTATCGCACATTTTGTTTTGCGAAATTGAGTTAGTAGCAATAAAGTATTTGAATAGGCTGTACTAGGGTTTATACAAAAACCGACTTTTGAAAAAACCGATTTTCGAATTCCACTATTCCCCCAAAACCGGTTAAACAGGTTTTCGAATTTTCACAAAAAAATATAATTAAAATAGAAAATATATATTCGTAGGTAGATATATATTTTAAAAAATTTTACTCTATTTAATATTTATGGAATTACAAAAATATAACAAAATAAAATATACTCTGTCTATACAAAACCAAATAAATTTAAAAAAAAAGTAAAATTACTAAACTCCGTACAAATCCGTACAATTTTTGAGTTCATTTAATAATTATGGATTTATAAAAATATAACACAATAACATACACTGCATAGAAAACCAAATGAAAAAACCGTGATATAACTAAAATCCGTACAAAATATAAATTATGAATCTTGTTTGTTTTTTTAATTTAGAAACCGGTTTCCGAATTTGACAAATTTATAAAAAAAAAACGGTTTTTAAGCTCGGTTTTAAAATCCCTCGGCTGTACTAATCATATAAAAGAGGAAAAATGAATTTTTTTCAATGTGGATTAGTCCGTTTTCGCCCTCAATGCCTCATTTTAACTCCTCAATTGTATCACCAGAATTTTATCAAAATTCCGACTGTGCACAAAAACTTACCCATCACCCGAATGAGACCCAGGTTACCCACTATATCTCTACAACTCGCGTTATACTAACAACATTTATTGCAGCAATTTCTGCCTCGCTTCGCGACCAAGTTCCTGGATAAAGCCTGTCCCTGTTTCGCGACGTGTCTGTTCCCAGCCGCGGCCTCCGTCGTTGGAAATATCGCGCACCCTTCGAACGGAACGGCCGAAGAATGATATCGGGCCCGAGTGTCCATGACAAACTTCATATCTGCCGGTTGTGCGCGCCCTACGTTACAACCAGCCGCGCGTAAGTTGGACGTGAGGTCGAGGGGCGCAGGGAAAACGCTCGAAATATTGGCTGGCCGAGGCGATCGGATAGTTGGAGGAACTCGATCCCCAGTTTGATACGGGCAAATATTTTCTGCGACAATAAACTTTCGATTTATCGGATCCTCGCTGGATGGGATAGGTGGGCACAGCTCCTCTGGAGGGTTTTCGCGCCGCGGAGCAGCCGATGCGGAAATGGGGGAACGCGATATTGGAAACCGGAATCGTGTGTGATGTGGGATACGTTAATCGCTGGTTTATTGGATAATTCGAGGGGAATCATTCGATGATGTCATGGCGGGGGTGTTTAGCGGTGGGGCGTTGGATGCAGGAGCGAGAAACACGATATTGGAAACGGGAATCATGTGTAGTGTGGGAAACGTTAATCGCTGGTTTATTGGATAATTCGTGGGGAATTATTTGGTGATGTCATTGTGGGGGTGTTTAGCGGTGGGAGCTCGGGATGCTGTGCTGCGAGTGTTTTGAATAAATCGTGGGTGTACTGGTAAAGCATACTAAAATATGTATGCTTTTTCGGAAACTCAATTTAAAGTTTTGATTTAATGGACTTTGTATGACATTGATCTAGAATAGTAAAGGGATCCTTTATTTTTGGTGTGTATTAGGTATCAATATGTGAAGCGTACTTTTATAATATGGTTTTCCACTGTAAAGTAAAAATGAGAATTTTTTATTTTATGTATTTTATCAGTATATTCACTGAATAATAAATATGGATGTTTGGAAGTATCGAAAGTCTTGGAAATATTTGTATAAGCGAAGATCCCGAACCCGGGAATTAAAAAAATTCTGACACTTTGCAAATGTGTAGGGAATTATCCCCAGTTAATTGCAACGCAATTTTTGTTGGCTGCCCAAATTCACTCTAAGGTGGTGTAATTGACCCCTGAAAATCCCGTTATTTTCCGATTTTGTGTAATAACGGGTGAACTGTAAAATATTTTTTTTTACCAAACGATAAATCTAATTAAAAGAAGTAACTTTTGTCCTGAAACTTTTTTTCTATCTCTTACAGTTCGCGAGTTAAATCGGAAAATAGGCAAATTTTCAGTGGTTAATTTCACCCCCTTCGAGTGTATTTAGGCGGCAAACAAAAATAGTAATCAGGAGGAAATCCCCTACATATTCGGAAAGGTACATTTTTTTTCAATTTTCGCCTATACAGCCAGAGAAACAATATGACTAAAAAACCAAAGGAAATTAAAAAACGTTGAAGACTGAAAAATTTAAAGACTGTCAAAGCCATTTAGACTGAATAAAATTTTCAAGATTACACCCAATTACTAATCGTGCTTCACAGTCCCTTTAACCCTTTGTAGTAAAAGCATGCCTTTAAAGGACATGACATTTTAAACCAATTTTCCATATTAATATCATTAAAGCCTGTAATAGTAAAAGAATTCGTGATTCATGGAATTAAATGTATTATCGAGTTCGTAATTATTCTACCATGCTTTTTCCTATTCCGAGGCATTGCATTTAACGAATGCAGTATCGGGCAAAATATCTCCGGCCGATTGAAGAGCAAGTAATTCGGATTGCACGTGATTAATTAGTAGAGAGAAGTGAAAAAGGCAGACATATGGTCCACGAAGCGTATGAAGAATGTGATTATAGCCGTGCGCGTCGAATTCCCATCCCTTCCATACAGAGGATTTTCCAGCAAGTATATTTCGGTTTTATGGGATTGAGGGAGGATGAAGTTCAACACGGCTGTTAATATACTCCTCTTACTTTACTGGTATCAAGCCCATGCCTTATTACGTAATTATTAAATGGCTACGGGCAGAAACTAATATTGGAGTTGCGTTACAGTTTTGATGTTGCAACAGAGTTTGATGTTATGCACAATTGATGGCTTGCCAATATGGACACACTCGAAACTTTTAAATTATATCGTTGATAAACAGAGGAGATCAACTTCCGCCCAGATTTTGTGGCTGTGGATGTATTCGAAACTTGATCCATATTAACGAAATTCCAGTGCTCGGTACGAAATGATACCAAGTGCTGTGTAACGCACGAGAAGCACATTACGAAGTGATTATATGCATTTGGTTGTTATACAGAGAGTGGCCAAATTGTTGTACTCAAAAAATTTTCCTCAAAATTTGTGAAACTCGTGGGGGTAATTAAATGAATGAATGTTATTGATTCTTCATTTATTGATTAGCTACAAAATCTGGCAACAATGTGAGTAATTTTTAACATATAAATCTCATTTGTTTTTAAAAGGGCGGGGAAGAAATTATTACAAATGAGGCAGAAATAATAGAGAATGTCATCGGAGTATGGCACAACACTCGAAATTTGCAGGAAGTAGCCACAGCATGCATTGCAAGCATGCCATGCCGAATCCAAGCCGTCATAAAATAATAATTAGGTCATCCACTGTACGTATAATTATAGTGGTTACATGTATTTTAAAGAAGATGTACGTGGGTGGCTTTGAATAGTACTGAATTGTAGTGACAATGTAGTAATAAATAATAATTCAGAAGCAAGAAATGAAAGACAGAACTAACCTACAGATCTATTCGTATATAGCCTTCATGATATTATAGAAAGGAGGAGTACGGACTGATGAAAGTATTGAGCTACCAGGTGGAATGGTATACTGAAAAATCAAACTTCAATATCAAGCAGAGCTGCGCAAAATTTTTATTTAAATAAACATATCGTATAACAAATAAAAGTAAAAGAAATGATTCGTCGAATAAGAAAATTAACTTCATTTGTCAAATAATATAAAATTAAAGTACCTTTTATTTAAATAATTTTCTACTTAATTAATACCCAACTCTGATTTCAAAAGTTCCAACAGCCCAAACCACTAAAGTAGTGGCCACACTAAGGTATCAAATTCGGACTACAATAATATCACATCACGAAGTTCTTCAAAGTCCAAACTCCCGAAGTACCAAATTACAAAACCACCCATGTATTACACTAACCTACAAAATATAGAACCGTCGATCTACTGACCAGAGAATCAAAACCACAGGTCTACTAAAGCACTGTTATGAGATCAAGAGCCATTATACTCTAGCAAGCTAGCCAACACAAACACGGACCTCTTCAACAGAAGCTCAGCTCCTTCTACAAAATATCTTCCCTCCATCGTCAAACGATATTCCACATTCGCGCCCACGCAAACATTAATCTACAACCAACCGAGCCCGACTCCAACAAGCGCACTTCTTCAACCCCCACTTTTAATCACCGGCTCCCCTAAAAACTCACGTCCCGAGTAATGCGCCACGTTAGGAAGCGATTTGAAGCAGGTCCTCCGCTCGCGGCTCGCCCAAATTACTGGAAGAAATCGGAGACGCCGGTGTATCTCCCTCCCAGAAGCATCGCGATCCAGGAGGTTGGGGGGTAAGCGGCGAAAAAGCAGCAAAGTGAAATAATTTGGCCTTATCGCGGGCTATTAACCGCGCCAGTCGGCTTTTTTGGGGGACAATGCCGTAATGGCGGCGCGGTCCGCTCATTAGAGCCGTTATTGTTCGGCGTACCCGCTCATTATGGAGTCGTTTCGCCCGGAATTTCACAGCTACGTCTGGTCCCGCTGTCAGAGGAACGGCCAGAGGAATTCTGGTAAGGCCACGCGTGCAGTGTCGTTAATTTGAATCCAGTTCCCTCGGTGCGATTAACAGTGGTTAGGCACGGTGGTCAGAGCAATTAAATCGTTCGCCGAGTTGGGGGAGGGAGGACGCGGGACGTTGCTTGGGTAACTTTGGAGAGATCCAACCCTTTGGAATTATGGTAGTGGCTGGTGAAAGTGGTTCTGAGATCTGGGAACTGTTTGGGAACGTGAGTGTGACAAGCTTGACGTCTGTTTAACGGTTCAAGGTAATCCTGTCGAAGCAGAAGGAGCAGGGGATGCTTAGAGGAGATTAGATGTTCTCGGGGGTGCTTGGAATGCTACGGGGAGAGGGGTAAAAATGATGAAAGGACAGAGGAAGCTTAAATAGTTGCTGAGTTTCTTGCGATTGATTGATAGGCAAAGTTTAGAAAACAGTTATGCCACGTGTCGTGGCGACTTAGAATGTAACAAAAGTAACAAAGCTTGTCGAGCTCGCATTCCGCTCGCCTTGCGCTCGCATCGCGCTCGCTGCAGCTCTACCATAGAAGGCCGAGTCCTGGCGAGACCGCCTGAGGTGCCCAAATATCGCAAAGTCCATATAAGGCACGTTCAAGGTCCGCGGCATCCGAGACACCATTGACGCAAACCAAAACAAACAAAAAATACATGACTAGAAATAGCCTCGGGACAGGGTGTAGGTTGGAGGAAACGAGGAATTGAGGAGAAACGATGATGAGGTTGTGGAAGTTGAATTAGGAAACTTGGATGGGTTGCCATAATTGCCAAGCATTGATACGGGACGTTTAAGTGCTAAATAAATAAAACATGAAAAAAGTGGGTAGGTAATTATTTACTTTACTCTGTAAGTACTAGGGTGGCCCTTACTTATACGTGTCGAATTTTTTTTGTATTTCTTTCCTCGCACCTCCTAGAACCGTGTCATTTGAAAAAAAATGGGCTCTGAAAAAGATTATTGCAGTCGGACAACAGGAAAGGGTGCCAACCAGGCCTTAAAGTTTAGAATTCATCAATAGTTTGAATTTAAAGAATTTCTCAAAAATGGTAAACCCTATCGAAATTTTGTTCAAATAATATTAAAAGAGCATTCAATTTTCTACAATTACACACCCTTTCCTGTTGTCCGATTTGCGATAATATTTTTCAGGGACAATTTTTTTATGAAATGGAACCATGTTAGGGGGTGAGAGCAAAAGAAATCACAGGTTAAAAATAAGAGCCGCCCTAGTGAGTACTAGTGAAATACGGTCACGGGAACAGTGAAATACGTGACGTATGGCAACCCTAACGGTAGCTAGGGGAAGGTTGGTTAAAATGATGGAGGAAGTTTAGTTATGGAGGCTACTCTTCTGAAGCTGTACATTGAAGAAAAGTAGCGAAGGTAGGCATAGTGGAAGCTGAATTAAGAATTTACAGTTGGTCCAAAATCTGCATCCACTCGTCTCCCAAGCCGGAGACTTTCCCCTGCCAACTCTGCCGTTTGGAAATATTTCTGAAGGATGCAGAAGATGATGCACTTCGGACGGAAAGTTACCTGCCTCAAAGATACCTCGAGGCATACCTCAACCTCGCACGACAATCGCGACTTTGCACGCGGAGGAGGTACATTCCGCGAGGAAACTTTTATAAAATATTTCCTTCGAGAAGTTCCTTGAAATTTCGAGGAAACATTCTGCACATGGCGGGCAAAAGAATCGAACGTTCATCCATTAACATGGAGCGAACAATTATCCTAATTTCGTGAGCTCAATCGAGAAATTAAGGCAGAAATCCTCCTCGCAGGCGAGGAGACCCCAAGGTCCCTCGCGCCACGATCGAAAATTACGCGAAGAAACCGAAGGAGCACTGCATGGATCGAGTTTCGACTTAACACTCGCGCACCGTGCTCAGTTAAGTCATCAATTACGGTGCTCGCCGCTGCCACTGCGGTCTATAATTCCCTTGCAAAGTGAATATTAATTAGTTCGGTGGAAGATCGAGGCTGATTCCCGCCTCGAGTTAATATCGACTGCGGCTTGCTTCCCCCCGATTACGGGCACACGTTCCTGAATAAGTGATCGAAAGACCGTAGCGCTGCCTCCTCGAGGGGGTAAAAATATCGCGTGGACGTTGATCCGTGTTTACTGCGTCGAGGCCGCGCGTTAGTTACGATAAAATGCAGGATTTCGGCTGAACGAATAAAATGTTGCCGCACCTGCGTGCCGGAGAACGAGCTGAGAATAGTGTTGCGATGTTCCCGGGGGAATTGGTTGCAGGCATTAAAATGAACTATGCATGTGAAGCCAGAAAAAATTCCAATTTTAAAGGTCTCCATCGCGAGAGGAGCCATTCTAGGCTCCTATATTATCCGAGCAATATGGGATAGTCATTAGGACGGAAGTACCAGTCGGTAGCTAAATCAGCCGAAAGCTAATTGCGCCACGAGCAACGTTCAAGTGAACTTCCACGACCACGCGAATAAACCACAAAGTAGCATTACAGGCCCGAGTGCCAGGGTCCCGCGAGAGGCTGTAATTCTTACACAAGCATCAATAAAACATAAGTGGACATTTAATGCTGCATAAATGGAGCGGAGTGCGCCATAAAGCTCTGACATCTACCTAACCGCATCGCGCAAGCGCCTGTGAGCGCGGTAGACGTCGGGCGATTCGCAATGGGAGTTGTTAGCAGCCAGCGGGATCGGGACGTCTGCCAGACCTCAGAATCCTGTTTAAGGGATGTTCCCTTCCCCCAAGCCCTGTTTCCTCCTACCATTGTGATCCTCTGGTACAGCGTCTTAGGACTTGTCAGGACCTGGTAACTGGATGTCCTTGACTCTTATCCAGGAGCCAAGAACAGGGAAAGCATCTCGGGGGTCTATCGGGTATCCTTTAGTCGCCGCGATGTGGCTCTGATAACGAAAGGGGATGATGCTCCGGGTAGACCCTCGGGCTACCTTCTTAACAGAATTTACAGCTTGTTCGATAAAAAAACCTCGTCGGGCTCGTATCGAAAACGTGCTCGGTTGCCTTACCAACCATTCCACTCTATTTCGACTTGAGAGGCTTACGGTGGCAATACCTCATAGGGGACGATGGTTATTATTACCATTATTATAATGTCTTTATTATGCAATGGGGAGGGATATAATACAAAGGAGGTACACAATGGACGAAGCCATCGGGTTGTTATAAAACCTAATCCTAGCTGGTTTATAGCCTACTGGAAATTATTATGAAAAAATTCGTATTCAATAGATGGAGGATTAAGCAGAAGCAGGGTTCGAAACTACGACAATAATAAATATTTATTACTGTTCAATTTATATTCTGAATGCGTTATTTATTTGTAATATTTACGTATGTAGATAATCTCTACGCAGATATTATAGATTTTTTGTGTATTTCGATTCGTGTGAGTTATACGAAAATGTTATTTTGGTATTATTGTTGACAAGTTCTCTTTTCTGTGAAATACTTCTTATGAAAATATATATTATTTATGTTATGATTTCATACCTTTTATGAAATAAACATATGAAGAATGTGATATTCTTTTGATAGTACTCTTCTTTATCTTGTGCAACTTTTTTTAATATAACTGTTTCCATGGAACTTTAATTATATAGGTTCTAAAATATCTGTTCCATGAGAACACTTTCTAAAGAAATTCCTAAGGGTAATATTTCTTTGAAGAAACAATCCACAGGAACAGATATTTTCTTAAACGAAACATATAATTTCCAACAGAATTTTTTTAAAAATAAGAGTTCCAGAATTCTTACGATCCCTGAGCAGAAGTCATTATACATTTCTTACGTATTAACATTGCTGGTGATAGGGATCATTAGAGAATACAAATTGAATAGCTTTTCAACCGAAACGTTTGTATGTTTTTGAGGAAACACCCTGTATATTTCCCAGCTGAAAAGCACTATCACTCACCACTAATTCTTTCCTCGCAACCTGACCTTGACACCAACTCCTTCGCAGCTGAATAAAACGATAAAAAGCCACGGAGCCATGCAAGTTAGATTACATCACAATGGTAATGATTTTTTAAAGGGCTGCAGAGCATTACACATTAAGCCATATAAAAATTGAATAACCGAGGGTGGCTCCTTAAAGCTTCGCTTTTACACCGCGCCCTATTAAATTACAAAGAATTTTCCTGGAATTGTGAGAATTACTACTCTAGGAACTAGGAATCCTGCCGTGATAAACGATAACAAAAAAAGCGGTATTATTCGTTTCCGCTCGACGCAATGTACGATTCCTCTGTCCACGCGTTCGCCTATATTTCACTCTCGACTACGATCCCGTTTCCGGTGGTAGCTCCGGAATGAAAAATCGCGCGGCGGAGGGGCGGCAAAAGCGCACGGCCTCCCGCGAAAATATTTGTATCGCCCTGCCCAAGAGAACCCGATATCTGAATTTCAAATAACCCTTGAATCCACTTGGCGATCGTTTGAAATATGAACGCGCCTTACTCCGTGGTTCTCGAAAATACGCCACGTATCGATCAGTCAGAAATACGTGTTAGCAGCAAGCCTCTGTGGTAGGCTGTTGGGAACTATGTCGATGGTTCTCGAAAATCGATACGTAACTACACGATGCACGGGGGGGAATTTGAAAAAGTTTGAATGAAGCAGCAGGGTTACGAAAATTAATTGGAGGTGGTTGAAGGATGAAATTTTATTTGAAACGTTGGACATAAGGTATTTCAAATGGATGTTGATACTTTAGTGTATTGAGAATTTCCCGTTTAAGATAATTCGTGTGATTCAGCATCTGCAATTTATTGTAAATAATAATTTAATCCTCGTGGAATATTTCAGTCGATCTTCATAAACATTTATCAATATTATTCACAGTTGAGTAAACAGTGTCGCTATTTTCGACGTGTCTCTGATAGTTTTAGGTACAATAGCCTTTCATTCTGTTTTGTGTTCTGTTTTATTTGCCTGGAAGTCTTTAATTAAGAGGAGTGCAAGTGTACGCTCCATTCACTCGTGACGTCGTATGATTTATGGTGGCGTTCTCAATGAACGCCAGCGATCTTCTACCCTGCAAACGTTCTGTGTTATGGATCATTGACCGTGAAGGAGCAATTACTCGAAATCACTTGGGATTAGGAGAAAATCCAAACTTGTGGCCCACATAATTGGACATTTCCACTAGCTCCGCTTTAGGAACAGTAGTTTCTTTGATAGCACTCGATAAAGTTTGCAAAACCTTAACAATAGGTATCAGTAGTTTGTGAAGCAGTCAACAAACTTCGTGGTTTCTAGTATTTAGTAATTGCTAGTCGATCATTTATAATATTTTAATTCCGCGAGTAACGATTAACAGTGTTTTCATTCATTAAGTGATCATCATTTGTATTCCCATTAATTACTCAAGTAATTATCCTGGATAATCAATCCAATTAACGATTATTACTGTGATGGCAGTTACTACATTGTCTTCTATATCCAAGTGCTCAGTATTTATCGATTTGTCTACTGGTTAGTGATTGCTACATTCACAATTAAAAATAGCAATCCTCCATAAACAAGGTAGTTTAAGTTTTCTCATATTATCCCTTTGCATTCGAACTTATTTACTCGTCAATCGACCAAAGAACTTTTAGAAGTGCTGTAGTAATTAAATATAGAAATTTATAGCAGGAGGAAATATAATAAATTTGATTGTAAAGTCACGAAATCTTTTAACTTTATAGATCTCGAATTGTTCCACTATCGAAATTAAAGGAACTGGGCAATAGTTGGGTTAAGAAACTGAAAATAGCGCAGATAAGAGCACAAAAGCCACACAGCAATTTTAACCCTTCGTTGACACTCTAGGTGTGAGCCACCCATTAGCCGATTTTGACGCTCTGCACTGTCTATATTAAAAATAAATACGTTTTTTCCAAATCCGAGTTACAAACTATTTTCTCCTCAAAGTATTATATATACCTATGTGAACAGCAACTCCGTAGATTTTTAGCTTCTAATATTGAAATTTGTAAAAATTACAATTTTTTGAAGATTTTCTTTGTTTTTTTCTCAACATATGAGAAGCCAGATTTTTTTACAAAACCTGTGGTAAAATTTCAGTAAAAAACCTGAAGTCGAATACTTTCTAGAGACCCCGAAATTGACTTCAGATTTTTTTCATAACAATTGGATTCTTTAAATGAAAATGGCAGTCGTGCAAAAATTGTTCTGGATGTGAGCCACCCAGGTATGTCAAACTTGGTGGAAAAAAGAGGTGTGTCAACGAAGGGTTAAATTAATTATTATTAAGTTTTAGTGTAATGCATTTCTTTGCGAAAGTATCTGAAGTTTCAAAAGGAGTACCATGAATCGAAAGTGTGAACTAGGAGAAAAGGCGTGAACCACGAAATTCCATCGCAATAAATATATGTATCTGGTCCTTCGCAGTCCTCCCACACCCGTATCCTCCGGTTCTCGCCTCTTTCACGGCTCAGACGCCGAGTAAACCCTCCTGGTGAAATAAGATTTCCAAAAGCGACAGCTGAAGCTCCCAAAAATCCTTAAGGATGGCGCACGTATACCATTGGCGTGGAACAACTTCGTGCTGCGACGTGCGTCGCATACCAAACTCCAGATTTGCGTATGAATACCCTCCGTTGAAAAATTATACGCGATTCCTCCCTCGCTGGAGAATATCGTGAAACCTTTTTTCGGGCGAGGAGCGCAATACGCTCGGACGGTTTTCGCTTGGCTGTCTCGTTATCGCGATAATGCGGAAAAATGGGAACGAATGTGTAAAAAAGGACGAAAATGTGGAGGCAGCTCGCGGTTGGGGCTCTGTTGAACGTGCCTCGCGTTTTGGAACAAGTGTATGTTTATTTCTGGAGGAATTAATGTGGAAACCGAGTAGGTACGTAGTGGGGTTTTGACAAAGGATAGAGGTACGAAGAGTTTCTTCCATTTTCTGGTCGCGGAGTTTAGAGAAAGTTTAATAGAAAACCGAAGTAGGTATAAACATTCGACAGGAAAAAGGAATAAGGTACCCCCTTGTTGTCTAAATTTTTGTTTCAAACAGAAGCTTTTGTATTAATCATAAACACAACCGAAACGAACAAAGTGTGTACCCAACGATGCTTCGATATTAATTTAGTTCGCGCGCAGTTCCCTGCAATTTGAATGAAATGCAATTCGTCCCCCTTCGAAGAGACTACAAAGCGTAAACGACAATGGGAATAAGAAGACGCTCGCGTGGAAGAAAGCCAAAGGCCCGGAAATGAACCGGAGGAGCAGCGGCCGAGGCGAAATTCCGTTTCGGGAGCGGCTGGGAATTCTTTGTCTTTGTTCGGCAGCCGACGAAAAGGATTCACGCAGCGCGTAACCGAAGTTAGCGGCGACACAACAGCCTCGCGCTCGCGGACGATCGGAAATGCGAGAAATTTTCATTAAAACGACGACGCCATTGATCTCGCGAATTCCCCGTGGCTGCTGTCCTTGGGTCGGCCCAGTCGTCGAGAATTCTACTTATACGCGAGCTTCGAGCGCGATTTACATGGCGACTGGGCTTTCAGGTGCTGATTCTTCCAAGGGGATCTTCCGAAGCTGGAATTATATACCGCACGGCTGAGAAATACGCACTCGGTTCGGTACTCGCTCCGGTTTCTCGGAGGAGAAAATGGAGAAGAATCCTCTCGAGCGAAGGGTGGTTTAGCGCCCCTAGGCTAACAGCGTATGCTGCCCTTTTCGTAAACTATCCTCAAATATTTTAAGGGGTTATACCTAGTCAGTTTGTGAATTTGTTTTGAAAAAACGGAAGCATATATTTTTACAGAATTTTTTGCACTTAAAAGAGCAACATATAAAGAACATTTGGTAATTTTTTCGTAGAAAATATTTACGTTTATAACAAGTTACAACCGACATCCAAGAAGCCTTTTTAAAAAGTTGTTTTTCCGGCGAGCACTGTAATTCGGAACCAGATTATCTCAAATAAAAAAACAAAACAGATTTCGTTAGTATATTAATGTATCCTCTGATTAACGGAGGGAATTTCTGAAATATTAAAGTTGAATAGTATTTCAAGTTGAAGTCCTGATTTTTTCGCCTGATTGTTGGTTGTACTTTACGTTGGTTGTACATGGTTTCTACTTTATTATAAACGTAAATAATTTTCTACAAAAAATTACCAAATGTTTTTTAAATATTGCTCTTTCAAGTGCAAAAAGTTCTGTAAAAATTTTTGCTCCCGCTGTTTAAAAAAAAGTTACAGACATTTGCCTCTTTTCAGTCGCCTGACTAGGTATAACTCCTTAATCTAAAAAATCTGAGACAATTATAAAATTAATTAAATATGAATTATTGCTAATTAGCTCCACGAAAAGCAGTGAACTGTTTTTAAAATTGTGTCAAGCCTCTGTGTTTAATGATCACGCAGTTAGAACAGCCAGAATACAAATACTTTGCTACCTTTTTCAATTTCTTTCGCTGAAAATTTGCATTCTACTTAGCCCACATACAAATCCGTCCGTGATTATCATATATTTTAGTAATTTTTTTAGTAATTAACGATTAATAATAATACGGTTAAAAAGTTCGTTGGCTTCATTGAACCAAAGTGTCGATTATTATAGATAAATGTATATTTCCATGTTTTTTCCTGAATAATTAAAAAGCTGCACTGCATCGACTGAAACTATTCCGACTGTGCTCTAAATATACGTCGGTCACTAACTAGCTCAACTAACGCCCTCTGCAGCCAGCGAATCAGTTACCTCGATAGTTGTACGAAGTAAAGTATTGATCAATCCCCGCTGAATCTGCAATATCCTACAGAAACGATCCCCGAATGCAACATTCGTTCGGCCTGTACAAAGGCCAGCGTACAAAGCTCCTTTGGCCCAACGGGACCAGCTAATCGACCGTCACGAGTTAGAGCAGCGGGTCTCGAGGTTAGCGCGCGGGACGATTGCGAAACGCGATCAATCACGACAACAACCGTGGAGGGCAATTCGCCCACCTAATTGTTAACTGAAATTGCTGACGGCCGTCGCCGGGTTAACTCTCCAATAATCCGTGGCGATCAATTTGTTTCGCGATGTTGATTAATTAATAAACAGCCTTGCCGCGGCGCAAACGCCGGAGCTGCGCGAGCGTAAACGATCCACGAGTGTTTTTAAAAGACTGCCGCTCTACCAGAATTCCATAATTCCCCGGCGAGGAACGTGATTGGCCGGTCCGCGGGCGGCAAGGTAAATGCTCGTGGGGAGACAGCTTTTGCCCGTATCGATTACCTCGGACGCTCAAATGGAAACGCAATTAATTCACGAGGCCAAGAAACACGGAGCTGTTCGATCTCTATCGCCAAGACTCTCAATGGGCTACCACCCGCCCTTCCTCTGTGTGATTAAATACTTTTTGCCCACCACCCGCACAAGCCACCCCCGTCTCGAAGTACCCCATTGTTTTCGAAGTCATGTTGCCGCGCCATGGCTGTTCATTGTCGGATACGGTTTTGCTTTCCTATTGTTGGGTCTGGGAAAATTAGTGAGTTGGTCCACTGTTTCTATTATCCTTGAGAGACATAATAACAACTTTCAGAACAAATTACACGATACTTGTTCATTGGGATAACCTTCATGATTGTATATTCACGCGAGATTGGAATGGGCACTAAGATTTTTCAAAATGGGCGTTTTGAAGTCTGAATGGTTTTCTGAAGTGGGGAATTTTTTGGCAAGAATCGGGGATTGGAGTAGACCAATTTTTTATTTGCTCCGCTCCTGCTGATTCTTTTTAAATAAATATTCTTTTAATATACTTCCAAAGAGTGATCTTTCATTTGCAACAAACCCCATCTTCTGGCTTTTCATTTTCATATAGAAAGAAATTCATAAAGAATTCTTCATTTTCGGGCAAAGAAAGTGCTATACCTCCTTAACACCTTAATTAAAAATTGGGAATTGGTATTTATTAAGAACATTTCATTCGTCTGCTCTTATAAAATGAAGGAAAATTCAAATAATAAAAACAATTTAGAGCAGTGGAGCAGTAAACAATTTTCCGTGCTCCGGCTCCGCTTCAATGCTCTGGCGAGAACTGTTGTGTTAATCTCGATCATTAATGGGGGAAAGCGCTGTCGTCAATAAGAACAGTTTAAAATTTCACTGAAAATGAGGAAGATAATGTTCTGGGGTTTCTTGAGTGACCATTTTTAATTTGTGAAAGTGGAGGGAAATTCACATGATGGAGGTGTAAGTATATTCTTGCCAAAGGGATTTGTAATATCAACTAATTTGTTTTGCAAATTGGCTACGTTACTGCACCACGCGAAGCAAGAGGACTGAACTACTTTATGGCTGACATATGTAATTCTGAATCTACTTGAAGACAACCGTGAGAAGTATGAGAACTTAGTTTGTGCCATGTGGTGCCCCAAAGATTTCACTATCCAACACGATTTTTGGTCCGCAATATCCGCTGTAACTAAGACCCTTAGTTTTGGAAATAAATTGAAAGATATCCGCAAAAATTGGTGCATTTCGGGTGTCCTTTTCCCTTTGATCGTTGTTTAAACATATTTAAATGTTCATAATGCAATAATAACTTATATCGTTGTATTCGCGAGGGTTCATAGAATAATTTGACGCAACGAGCAACCGAATAACTATTACCGTTTCGACACAAAAAATGTTCAAAGTTGAAAATTTACATTTTTTTCAAAATCGAATTTCTCAAAAACTGAGGGTGATGGCGACAACCGGATTGCGGATTCGTGTTCAGGGCAAAAAACTCTACAAGAATCACCCAGTGGATATTATGGAACAGAAGAAAAGTTTCATTTTGTTGGACTGTGTTTTTTTAATATTTGACATTCGGAAAATTTATGCGCACTTTACATACTACTCACTTCGAAATGCAAACGGTGAGAAAAATTGATTTAAATGGAAAGAATTATGTCATCACGGAGTATATTATATTCAGAGTTGGACATTAACTGAATAAAAAATTATTTAAATAACTGATCAAATAAGACTTACATTAACTTTATATTATTTGACGAATAAAGTTAATGTTTTTATTCGACGAATAGAGTTAACCCTTTTTTGTACTCTTCTCAATTTTCATTCGTTATTCGAAATTGTATTTAAATAAAAATTTTACCCATATCTGATTATATACATATATTGTCTACATATAATCAAATTTAATTAAACAAATTCAATTAGTCACAAAACACTATACACTGTGTTTAATTTTAATAAAATTACATGTTCATGGGAATGTAAAAAAACTCATTTCCTGCAATTTTAATTAGAATTCGAAGAGGCTGGAATCATTTTCTGCCCAGATGCATCGTAAACACTCGACAATACTAGAATCCTACTCGCCGAACTTCTACCGTACGTAAACTCGATTGAATCAGTGTTTATATTTTTCGAGTGGAGAGTTTGCACGTCTGCCCACAAACGTAAGAGGGGCAAAATTTATGTACTCTAAACGGGATTCTGTCGTATACAACCGCGACAGCATTATACACATCTAAATTGAGTTTCACAGTACGCTGTAAACTTTGATAAAGGTGGACGAAACTCGCGCATGAAACTCGAAAGTGTTTAAAATTCAAATGGCAGTTCACCATAATGGGTCCAGCGAATTTTGGCGCGATAAAAGTTCGCTAAAAATATTCTTTAGGTAAATTCTTCGACGAACTTTCTTCTGACAAAAGAAACGCTTGGATCCTCGCGTTCTCCCTTGAAACCAATGCAGAAACTTGAATTACCCCACTGAAATTGTGGAACTACTCCATTTTAGTTTAATCCATAGCTGTAAATAAACGAGTATTCGTATATAGAAAAATTTCGGGTTCATGCCTTTGAACTTGAACAGTTTTATGATGGTGGATTTTGGGACACAAAGAATTATGTAAATTTTAATTTGTAAATGTTGGAATACTTGGTGTAATGCAATATTCAGGTATCAGAACATTGCCAAATTTTGAAAGCTTCTCGCTTCAGCACATTAATCAAAGTTCACTTTCACATTTCACGATAAAGATCACACTACTAAAGCGTAGCCATTTCCAAACTAATAGGCATCAACTAACCACACCATCTGTTCATGGCGTTAATGACGTATTGTTTGTGGATCGTTGATTACACTAATAATTAAACTTAAACACTCTGCGCTGCTCCGTGGTCACTTAATTGTGGTTTGCGCCCAAATTCGCGTCGATTTCCATTCTGCTGTATGACTGTATATTTTAATCGACAACACTAACAAACAATACAAATAACGTCCCCCGAGACAAAACATGAAAATAGAATAAATATAAGTAACTGAAATAACACCTGCCACGCATTGAAATTCCAGGCAATTTGCTCCAATAATTTATTCATAACAACTAGAACGGTCGAGGAAATTCTAATTCAAAAATAAAATTATAAATATTACAAAATAAATAAAGCACGTAGAATTCGTAATTATTTTTCTCTCGTTATCCGGTGTGGTGCAAAGACGAAAATCGTGTCAAGGGAAGAACGCGAATTGTTCAGCACCTTCGTTTAGCAGAAAGTGAATCAGATTTCGCGTTATCGAGCCGCGAGGACGCGACTGGGCGCGTTTCCAGAAAATCGAGTTCCCGTACCGTGAAACAGAGCAAATGGATGATAGCGTGTCGCTGGTGCAGCGTGCGATTGCAGGAATGCATCGCGTTTCAACCGGAAGGTAAATTGGGATTGATCACCGTTTTTCCTCTCGAGGCGACGTTATCAGATTTCATCCCACCTCGAAGGGTCGATCCACTTGGCTCCTATTTAGGTTTCCATTTGATTCATATTGGCGGTCCATCGAACTAATAATGAAAATATTACAGGAATATACCGTCTACACTTTCTACGTGAAACACTTTCGGGCCACAGTCGTTAATAGAAAATATAACTCTAAAACTATATAATAATCCATGCTCTATATTTTTATTTATTCGAACAAATGATCCCTAACTTTGTCTTTTGTTAATGGCTTCGGGGTGGAGTCCCCCCTTAAAACTTTCCCACATTACTATCTTACGCTTCCTTCGACATTAATCTCTAATAGAACGGGGGTCGTTTCAAAGCTAACCATTCCAAGCGACTAATCTCCCCAAAATTCTGGCCTAAACTCCCGAAGAGCCTCCCCAAAGACCTTCCCAAAACTTTATCTAAATCTGCACAGAATGGTGGTCAGTTTAACCGCCAATCCTCGCAGGAAATGATGCGGCAACTTAGAAACTCCCCTCGATCTTTGCACACAGTGTAACTTCGCCCACATAATTCTCTTATAACTTGCACGCTTCATATACAATTTAATCGATTCCAGTCGCCAGAGAGGTGGCAAGGTTGCCCGAAATTCTGATTCACGGGTAGGCGTTCTTCTATGAAAAGCGAGCCAGGCTTAACCTAGACCCAGTGCGCGATCTCACCCAGACCTAATCTTAGCGGTGCCCCCTTTTAATCTCCCTGAACGAGGGTTATCTTCGTCCTCGACCGCCGCACAGCAGCCTATCGAAGAAAGACGCGGCGCATCCTCGAGCATCGTACTCGACGCCACGCCAAGGTCCCATTCCCCAATGTCAGCTGGTTAATATCGTGGTCAGCGCGTTTCTTGCCTGCCAGAGGCTTGTCAGCGTTGCTCGCCCGCTCGTTACTTCTTCACCACCGAGTCGCGACACGAGGCTGCGCGACGTTCTTCCTCGTGGAAGCTTGCTGGGGGGGGGGGAGGATTTCGCAGGGTGGGTGATAAAGCTTGTCCAGGCGAAGATTAATGATACTTTTCCGCGGACGATATCGGGGGCGAGTTTGGTAGCGAGTTTTTCTTCACCTTTGTTTTTAGGGAACCTTATGTACGTCACGGGGGGCAGAATGGGCAAACCGTTATTCGAAGAATAGGTGATGAATGGAGGTTTGTCTGTAATTGGGGAGCCCCCTTTTTGTTCGATTGCTTTGATTGCTCGGGTGTCTGAGCGATCAGTCGAATAGTACACTAGCGATTTGATGAATGATGATTGTGTTGTGGCCACACATCGCTGTGTTGAATGGAGCTTTGTATCTTTTTTAAGCCAGCTGTGGCTCTGCCAAGTGAATGTATTCGAGGCAGTACTTAGTCGCGAGGTGTAGATGTGTCTTCTGTGCGACAAGGGAATTTTATTCTGGTTTAATGTCATTCTAACGAGTCGTTTGAGAAGATTCATGTCATAATTCTATTTCCGAAGAATTTCTGATCATAACGGAGAAGGTGACCTACAAAGAACTTAGAAAGAACTCTCATACATCACGGAAATTAAAATTGCTGTCTATAATAAAAGCAGACGAATGAAAATCCACAAGCTTCCATACTAGATTCTTCAGGGGGGACGATTGGGATTTTTTTCTGGAGAGATTATGAAGCAAATCATTTTGAATTTCTTTATGGCATTTTATTTATCTTTTGAAGATACGAAGAATTCAGCGTGGCTGCCGAAGTTGCAAAACGGTGGGGGCAATTTAGAGAAAACTATTCAACCAATCGACTTGCCTTTATACATACATCTAGATATTCGCAAACTATTGTCGATGGACCTCAAAAACCCCCCAAAACCTGAAAATTGACAAAATTGTCGAGCTTAGGAAAAGAAGTACGACATTGCAGGAAATTTTTTAATCTATTTATGCAACATTGAGGTATTAAAATTAATTTTTTTATAATACTAGAAGACCACCGATTACAGTTTGGAAATATCTACTTGCATATGTAAGGGCAAGTCGATTGGTTGAATAGTTATCTTTAAACTACCCCCACCGTTTTGCAACTTCGGCGGCGACGTTGTCGATGCGACATAATTTTTTTTCGTATCTACAAAAGTTAAATATAAAGCCATAAAAAAAGTTTAAAATGATTTGCTTCATAATCACTCCAGAAAAAATTCCCCAAAATCGTCATCTCTCTCCATTAAACAGCCAATCTATCCACCACCTAGAGCCCTGCACATCAGCAAAATTTTACAAAGAACATATCCAAAGAGCGCCTCTATACATTTATTCCACTCCTGTAGAATACTTACTCTAGTGCTGCAGTTGCACTTTAGTAGCTCACATCAGTTCAGGTCGATTTCGCCTGGCATTAACACTTCAAGTGGCGCAAGCTTTTAAGAAAAGTCCCTTCAAATCGATCAGGCCTTTCGTTTCGCAATATTCTCGAATATTCGGGGACAGCCGCAGAATACTTTCGTCACACAGGATTCATATCCCTCGGCGTGAAGACACGCCGACGCCACCCGAAGTGGCAGCTCGCGACAGGTGCTTCTTACAGAAAGCACACCGCAATATATTACGTCATCAAAGTATAATCAGCCGGTGGGGTCCCGCACCCGAGATTCCAACACCGTTTCATAACCTCCACCCTTCCGCGGCCACCGTGTGCCATCGATCAAGCGAACGCGCGCCTCTGGAATCCTCCGCGGCGAAGACGGCGGGACAGAAGGCCAGGAGATAAAACCTCGAAGGACAAAGCGGAGGCAGGCTGGCGAAGTAATGAAAGTCTGGCTGGAGTCGCGAGTCCCGTGGGCGACGCCGTCGTTTCGCCGCGTTGGAATACAGGCCGCGGTGCCGGGGAACGGTGCCATTTTCGTGTGCACCAACTACAGGGCGGGCAGCGCGCCTCCCGCCGCGCCGTCGGTATAATTGACCCAAATGTACCGCAAAAATAGCGGATCATAAATTACACGCGGACGGAACGGGAGTGCACTTGACACAGCCCTGTCGCGACACGGTCAACGGGGGCTGGAGAGGCAGACGACGCGGCAGAAAAAGAGGGTTCCATTCAAGGTTAGCTCATTCTTCCGGCGCGTCCTCGTTTCGAGTGATGACAATCGGGAAACTCGCGTCGCCAGCAACTCGCTGCACTCGAAAGGGTTGAGGGACGTTTGGTAACGCCGCGTGTGGGGGGAGTTAAGGGGCCGTGAAAACGATTCTCGTTGGCGCGCAATTACTTTGGGCGGTGCGCCTTCTGGGATCATTTAAGAATTCTTCGGCGGTGATTGAATCTTTTCTCTCGTGTCACCAGTGGCTCGTGGGGGAAGTGATTTTGGGGCAAGTACATAACTAAGTAGGGACGTTTTTTCTTTAATATATCAATACTGTGTTTGGTTGGTAGAGCATATTGTACATTTTGGGTATATTTAGAAAATTTGTGATTACTGTGAATAATATGTTCATTGGGTCCGCATTTATACCCTGGGACTCTTATTTATGCGTGTCGAATTTTTTTTATTTCTTTTCTCTCACCCCCTAGAACGGTCCCATTTGATAAAAAAATAGTCTCTGAAAAAGGGAAAAGGGTGCCAACCAGGCCTTAAAGTTTAGAATTCGTCAACAGTTTGGATTTAAAGAATTCCTCAAAAATTGTAAGTCCTATCGAAATTTTGTTGAAATAACATTAAAAGAGCATTCAATTTTCTACAATTCCTGTTTATATAATTTTTTCGTGCTGCCAACCATTTTTTAGATAATAGCGTTTGAATATAGAGAGGTGGGCGATATCGTACGTGCGTTATAGACAATACGTTACGCCGTACAGGTGCTCTATATTCAAACGCTATTATCTAAAAAATCTTTGGAAGCACGAGAAACTTATATATACAGTAATTGTAGAAAATTGAATGCTCTTTTAATATTGTTGGAACAAAATTTCGATACGGTTTCCCATTTTTGAGAAATTCTTCAAATTCAAACCATTGATGAATTCTAAACTTTAAGACCTGGTCGGCACCCTTTCCTGTCGTCAGATTGCAATAAACTTTTTCAGGGACAATTTTTTTATGAAGTGGAACCATATTAGGGACTGAGAGAAAAAGAAATCGCAGGTTGAAAATACCTGCTACCCTAGTCCACATAGGAGTTTATTTCTATTGCGTAATGATGGCTTGAATATATGTTATAAAATCTGTAATAGTGTGTAAAATATAATTTTAATGAGATGAGTATCGATAAAGAGAAACAGAAGAAAACTAATTAATTTTTGCCAAGTTCCAATTACAGAAGCAAAATTGTATGGGGAGATACAAAGGCTGCCAGGGAGCTTTATCAAACGTTTACATCGCTTAGAAAAGAGGGGATCATAGAGGAAATAAATCAGCTGGCACAGTATAATGGCCGTGCAGTCCAAATAAATTGAATAGTCCGCATGATTGTAATGGATTGAGTAGATTAAACAAGTAGTACACACAAATCGAATAAAGTGGGTCGTCTAGTGTGCTTGATATCCCTCTCGTGTCGAATACCTCAATCGAGAAGATAGGAACTTCGTATCACTTTACAACAGTGTCAAGCTATCTCGCTAAACCCGCTGCTTGCTCTGGGATCATTAAATCTACAACCTAAACAGGTCTCGCATTGAAGTAGGTAACGTTTCGCACACTCAATGGAACGTAAACTACTGTATTTAAAAGACGACGAATATAAAGCTTCGAAATCAGTGCTGTCTTGCCAACAGACACCAATTCACTCTTACAGTATTCCAGCAGGAATATCAATAAAAATGATTAACGTTTTATAACACTAACATAAGTAGAGTGAAGCATCAATAACTGAGTCTCCCTTAGCCAAGCTTTGCTTAAGCAGAAGGCCGAAAAAGGTGTGATTTTTGAGAATTTTTTTCTCAAAAACTATAAAACTTTATTGTAAAAACATTTTTTTTGTTTGAAAGGTAGTACATTTAGCTACGTCTCTGAATTTTGGCGTTAAAAAATAGTTATTAATAACAAAGTTAGGGTTTTTCAAAATATTGATTTAGGACAAAATAGTAAATGTTCAAACGTAAAATGTCGATGTTCGGCGACAATACCACTTAATTTTTGTTAAATAAAAAAAATAAAAAACAGAAACCAAAATCCTTCGTTCAAGGACTAGATGTTTTAATATTTTCGATTTTAGATAATCCACTTCCGAGTAATCGTGGTCACCGCAAACTCC
Organism: Andrena dorsata; assembly: GCA_929108735.1. Lineage (NCBI taxonomy): Eukaryota > Metazoa > Arthropoda > Insecta > Hymenoptera > Andrenidae > Andrena > Andrena dorsata. The sequence goes on along the minus strand of OV815488.1, from coordinate 72,938,850 downwards.
TCGTTCGAACAGAACATCCAGGAGATTGTAAATTACTTTGTTATTAATAAATATCTTTCAACACCAAAGTTCATGGACATATGTAGCTAAATGTACTACCTTTCAAACAAAAAAAGTTTTTAGACTAAAGTTTTATAGTTTTTGAGAAAAAAATTCCGAAATATCGCATCTTTTTCGGCCTACTGACTTAATATTCCTAAATTAGCTTTAGTCTCGTTCCTTTCAACATATTTCCTCAAATACATGTGTGTTTATATATTTCATTTAACCCCAGTTTTCAATAATTCGATCAATTCTGCCCAAAAAAGCTCCGCCTCACAAAAACGTATTCCTCTTATCTAGAACTCAGTTCTTGAATTCCTCAAACCCAGTACTAACGATCCGAAATCTCACTGTTCCCAGGTGATTCGCGAAAGAGCCTTGCCGAACATGTAGAGGGGGCCACCCCAGCACCCTCTTCCTCCGTGGACGCAGCGAGCCAGCTTTCAGGCAGCTCGAGGAAGCCAGAGAGCCGCCCAGCGATCCCCGCTTACGCTGGCAATTCTCCCAGGGTACGAGGAACTTGGCAAGAGGCAACAGCTTTCCCCGGACCATGATGAAGGCCAACCTGGTACGTCGGCTGGTAGGCACGTCCGTGACCTAAGGCCGCCAGTGTCGGGTCCATTCCCGCCGAAGAGGAGGAGCAAGGCCAAGGGGATAGCGGTGTGAAACGCGGGCCGAGCATGACGACGATCGCGGGCACCTCCGAGCCGACGGAGGTCTCCCCGGTGGACGTGACGACCCTGCTGAACGTCATCTCCACGGAGGACGGCCAGTTCGTCAACAGCACCTACCCAAGCGAGCAGAAGTGGTCGGTCCCGGCGACCATCGCCAAGGGCTGCCTGCTAGGCTCCATCATCGTCACCGCTGTGTTCGGTAACCTGCTGGTGATGGTGTCCGTGATACGTCACAGGAAGCTGCGCATCATCACCAACTACTTCGTCGTCTCTCTGGCCCTGGCCGACATGCTGGTCGCGATGTTCGCGATGACCTTTAACGCCAGCGTCCAGATAACCGGCAAGTGGCTGTTCGGGTACTTCATGTGCGACGTGTGGAACTCGCTGGACGTTTACTTCAGCACCAGCTCGATCCTACACCTGTGCTGCATCTCGGTGGATCGTTACTGGGCGATCGTCAAGCCCCTCAAGTACCCCATCATCATGACCAGGAAGGTGGCCGCCTACATGCTGCTAGCCTGCTGGGTAATGCCAGCGTTCATCTCGTTCATGCCCATATTCATGGGCTGGTACACAACCACCGAGAACAGCGTTCACAGGCGCAAGCATCCAGACCTGTGCGAGTTCAAGGTGAACAAGGTGTACGCGATATTCTCGTCGAGCATCTCGTTCTGGATACCGTGCACGATCATGACGCTGACCTACTTCGCGGTCTTCAAGGAGGCGAACAGGCAGGAGAAGCAGATGCACAGCAGGATGGGCAACGTGATGCTGCTCAGCCACAGGCCCAGCAAGGACCTGAACAATCTGAACGGCGAGCTGAACAGCGCCGGCTCCTCCAAGACCCTCACCCTCAACGAGATCAGCACCGATCACCTGCACACTCCCACCAAGGACAAGAACATCATGAAGATGAAAAGGGAGCACAAGGCAGCGAGGACGCTGGGCATCATCATGGGTACCTTCATAATCTGCTGGTTGCCGTTCTTCCTGTGGTGCGTCTGAGAGTTCAGACTTCCAGTCCCCCTCGCATAGGATATCGCTGAAAACGTTCCGCCCCCCCCCCACCCTCTTCCTCCCCCGCGTTTGTCACTGAGGTCCGCGATCGTGTAGGAAAGTAGGCACTCCGCCTCGCCGGATCGTAGATTTTAGTTCAGCTGCTCGCTCGTCCGGTGTCACGTGGAAATTGCGAAATAGTGTGACACACATGTGCATCGCCGCTTTAATGGATTCAATTGTTCGAGTTAGTCTAAAACGCGATTAAGTAAATACGGCAGCGTAACAGGCTGTGCGAAACAGTGCTCGTCCTCGTTAAGGTGTTTATGGGAGGTTTCGAAGAATTGCCGTGTTCATCTTTCCAGTTTTCTTGGGAATTAATCATTAACGTGCTGAATTTCCTTTTGGTAAACTGGTGTGAGAATTTACAAGGGAAACCTCTCATCGCAGCGATAGTTTTCGAGGTTGAAACCTTACTTCTGTTTTACTTTGAAGCGGAAACTGGCTTTCGAAATTCCTATATTAAATTATTTATTGGTAAATCGACCTGTATAAACTCCGTAGCATCTCATCTTTTTTTGTGGGATCTTCAAGAATGAGATTTTCATAGAGATCATTCGGTTTGGAGTGTCCAGTGATCAGATTCTTGTTCCCATCTTCCTAATCGAATTTTGTAATATTTTATTCTTAGTGGTTCTCAAAAATCTGATTGTTCTGGGAATGGGTGGTTAAATCAAAATTCTTCAAATGAGAAACGTATCAAAACATCAACTTTCACGGTTTCTTGTTTGGAGGAACAGAAAAGTATGAAGGGATGTGGGTAGCCACCAGTTAATTTTTTCCAAGTCCTTAATTCATGTTAGCTCCCTTTGAAAATACGACTTCCAGTTTGTTTCTTACTCCATCCGCACGGTCCAAATGAAACATCGAAGTAATAAATTAGTTTATTAGACTAACTGACAGTCTGATATTCAGTTCACGAAGATCCTTTTGGATCAGACACTTCCTCATGATATACCATCCAGGATGAAGATGTGTGTCAGTATTCCAAATCAACGTAAGCTTGCCAACATTACATCTTATCTCGTTCACTGAATTCACATAAGATTTTCAAATCGTAAACTCCTCCAGGGAACTTACTGCCATCCTTACACCCAGTTTTCAAAAACCTGCATCCAGCTTTTCACGACACGCTTGCCAACAGGATATACACTATCTTTCCCTCCTCAATGTAATAAACTATAATACAGTTTCTCTCGTTCATTCAGGCCAAATAAGTTTATCTAACTAATCGACATCCTTGCATCCCAATTTATAACAGTCTATATGAAGCTCCTCCTTCCAATCCAGCTGGCAAATATCTTTTCTCCCAATGCAAGACCAAATTAAAATTGCAATCACTTAACGGGTTACATAAGTTCCCGGCGCCTAATAATTGATCACTTTTGGGATTTTTTCTCTGGGGCTGTGAAATAAATCGGAAATTTTATGATTCTATCTCGTTCTTGGGACCTTTATTCGTATAAAAAAAATTATTTGACACACTGTTGTCATATATTGCCGTTCCTTTTCTGCGGTTGCAGCGACCTCTGCTCCAAGCATGGGGCCTCCTTATCAGCATCATAACTTCAATAATTTACAACCTTTTTTCATGAACTTTGCATTAATCTAAGCAGAATGACATTCTCTAAGTGCCACCGGGCCACTTTATAAAATTTTTAATATTTTTTTACCATTTAAAGATCGAAATTGTAGACGAAAACTGGACTGCTTTTTTCAAAATGGCATAAATTTCATGTTGTCTAAAAATTCAATATATGACAAAAGTGTGTCAAATAATTTTTTTTATACGAATAATGGTCCCAAGAACAAGATACAATTCTACAATTTTCGGTTTATTTCACACCTCTCGAGGAAAAAATCCCAAAAGTGATTAAATATTAGTCGCCGAGAACGTATGTGATCCAAGTAACACTTCCAACTACAAAATACTTTCACCTAAGTACTGAACATCCTTGCATCCAACGTTCCAAGATTTGCCACCAGCCAGGCAGGTATCTACTACAATTGCAGCAGGTCGAAACGACACCCTGTCTCCTTAACTAAATTCCTTGCCTCTTCAACTCGTCTCTTCCACTTGAAAATCCTCCCCTCCCCTGAAACTTCCCCCGAGTCACGTCACGTCTAACGAAAATTACCAACACCTAAACGAACCCTTCGAATTAGACATTCTTCTATCGAACCTCCCCATCGAAGCCTCCAAGCTTCGCCCTGCCGGCAGGCCCCAGCCAAGTGAGAACTTAAAGCGAACTTTCTCCCCCAGGTACGTCACCACGACCCTCTGCGGCGAGTCGTGCCCGTGCCCCGACATCGTGATCGCGCTCCTATTCTGGATTGGGTACACGAACTCGGCGCTGAACCCGCTGATCTACGCGTACTTCAATCGCGACTTCCGAGAAGCCTTCAAGAACACGCTGCAGTGCGCCTTCTGCTCGCTCTGCAGACGAGAGCCGTCCGACCTCGAGGCGCTCGATTTCCGTCGGCCGTCCCTAAGGTACGATCTGGTCTGACACGTCGAGGTACGCACTACATTCTATCGCTTTCCCTTCGTCTCACCCTTCTTCGTCCCCCAAAATGCGCCCCCTCGAAACTTTACTCCCCTGGGGCGTCCCTTGCCTTTCCCGCGGAACGCAGACCCGCTTTCTGATTCTTCGATTCCTGGCGCAAGGTGAATTCGGTGACGCCCTCAACTGTGAATACTTATGCAAGACCGATGCGACGTGTAGGGTGCAGTTTTGCAAGAGTTTAAGGAAATAAGAGTTGGGGTGATTTATGTATTTTAAGAGGTGGAGATTAACTTGCAGTGCTCGCGTAAATTATAATTACAGTATTGCACACGTTGGGCCTCACAAACTCATATCTCTAAATTTATAAATACATGGATATTTTGAGAAAACAACTTTTTAGACTGCAGCTAATCTATTGCACTCAATTTTTGTTAACAAAAATGTTTAATAGCGAAATGAAATATTGGACAAATATGTGTTTAACACTACAAGTCATCCTTACCTGAATCATTTTCAATATGATGAGAACTCTTCACTTGTGCTCCCACGTGTGCATTATAGGATTAAAATTCATAAAATTCGTCTTCATCTTGGAAATGAAATTCGAATACTTTACTTCTATGCGTTCCAAGTCGCGGGATGCCAAGAAGTGGAAATATCGTGAAAGAACGAAGTTGCTTCTCTTTTGAGGCTGTAATTTTTTATTTGATATTAATTATACAATACTTAATGTTTTCCCTTGGGTGATAGCTTATATTCAAAGTCGATTGACGACGAACTTCAATTTATCTACATTTACGAATTTATGTACGTGGCTGCATAAGTATTCAGAGTTGGAGAAACGCTCACTGAAACTCCCTTCACACAGGTTGCATTCCATGTCGACTTTATTTAAAGTGCAGTCCATGTTTGACTGAAAGATTTATAGAAGGCACTTAAAGTCATTTCGCTAGCACTCCAGTTCCTGTTCTATGCCTCTTGCTTTGCAGTATGTATTATTTGCATTAGCGTGCAGTTTATCTTTCCGAATGAGCGAAGGAAGAATTAGAACGCAACTTTCTGTCCAAGTAATGATAAAATGGAAGTAGTGATAAAAACGCGAACAATTACGCAAGTAGCATATTTTAAAAAGGCCTACAAAGTAGATCAGTGGCACAAACGTACAACGTAAGATATCATCCATTTCTTTACGCAGCCGTATCAATGTTATTTAAACAATTATTCCTACATATACACGAGTAGGAGACTGAATTTCAAGGTTACGTGGGTACATACTCTGGTGAAATTGAAATGAAATAAAATGCAGTCTATGTAAAATTAAGGGCGGTTTCATCATTTTTCTGTTTTCAAATTTGTATAAAAAATAGAGAACTTCGAAAAGGGGTAAAATTGCAAAATTCGGTGCCCTGTAAATTTTAAACAAATTCAAAACCACCAATATGACAACTCAAACACCCTTTAATTTCACGTGAACTAATTCACAATCTAATTCCATCGAAATCCCTGTAGTAATACGGTCTGAATTAACCAATTTCTTCCCAAATAAACAAATACTCTTTCAAGTTTAACCATAAAAAAAATTACTCCATCATTACAGTCTCACATCAATTAATAATAAACCTCCCATTTATATAATTTTAATTATATTACCAACTACTGTGCTTTCCAGCATAAAATAGTTGACACTATTATTATTATCGACACCCCTTAAGAATTTTTCGAAATCCTATTACCAAAACTATTGTCATAACTACACCCCTTTTAATCACCAAATGATACAATTATAGCTACACATTGAAGGACCCCAAATTCTCCTTTCAAAGTTCACCTGCATAGACGCGATATCGCGCCGAAATTCATCGATAGCGCAGATTTTTATTCTTCCACCAGTAGCTTTAATAAAATTGTCAACACGCTGCGCGACTTGGAGCTCTCGCCAGCGAAAAGTAATATTGGGAAACGACTGCCGCGTCCACGCGCGATTAAATTAACGAGTTCCGATACAGGCGTCGCCTTCCTCTTTGATAACGGTCACATCTCGCGTGTGATTTTATTCCTCGCCGTGATATTGCGTGTTACACGTTCCACGCGACGCGCACAAAGGACAATTAACGGGGAGCAGTGATTAAAGACGGCGTGGAACGAAAGAGCAAATGTTACGACGCGATATATGTAGTTTGGTATATTAAAAAGTTTTGAAGCGATGAAGGATCTTTTAAAATTGATTAAACAAGTGATAACAAAAAGAAAAGGCTTTTTTCTAAAGTTTCCAAGCTGTAAATTTGGGTCGACTCTTTTGAAACACACTGTACACAATTTACTCTGTCATCGTAATAGTCGAAATAAATAAAAGTATCATCGTAAATACTTTTTTAACGACCGATCGAAATCACGCGCATCCCAGAACACACGGTCAGGAACTTTCAACCCCGGTTGAATCCACGGCGCAAGAAAACGCCATAAAACGGGCGATTAGAAGCGGGCAGAGGGGCAGGAAGGGAGGGACATTACTTTTAATTCCGCTGGAAAAACTGGGACGAGTGGAGAACAATACAAGCATAATTCAGGAAACGCGTAAACATTTCCTGTTCTCGTTGCTCTCTCCCATTGGAGTAGCAGAGGACATTCCAATTTCTACCTGGGCAGTTTTCGAAATATTCAATTAAATTGCCTAGAATATTATTTAAAACCTGAAAAACTTCTTTTTCTGAACTAAGAGAAACTTCAAATATTATTATAATATTCCAGACCTTTAGTACTTTCCTAAGTTTTAACAACTTTTTTGGACTCAAGTAATACAATGTCCAACCTATACAGAAAAAGAAGAGAAGTTTTCCAAAATCCTGAAAGATTCCTTTCATCTTTGATATTCCAATGATTTTTAAATGAAACCAGAACTCGGTGTGCTCATACAATTTCCCGACTTTCCTCAAGAATCTTTGCTCAAGTTTAGAATAATGCTTTCTTTCGAAAACTTACTTCACCTGTGTTACTCTCGTCCACTTACTTTCCCTTCGATCGTGGCTTCTTGTAACGCGAACCAGTTGCCAGCCTTCGTAACTTCGATTATTAGGTAGCTACACGTGGAGGTGTTTCTCGCGAAACTTCACGACCACCTATTTTCCCGCGGAAATCGTGCGCGCTGAAAGCCGCCTCCAAAGCTCAATATTTAATTCCCAGTTTCCTTTAATGAAAACGTTTTTACCGATAGTAAAAAAGATAGAAAAATATTCAGATATAATCGCGTCAGGCACACATGCATGCATGGAGTGAAGGATATTGCAATAACTCGGTTATTAATCTCGATCTCCCAGAAATTGAGATATGAGTTTCAGCGAGTGAAACAAGGGACAAAAGGTTGATAATGGGAAAATACGTGATGCTTCCCTTTCTGTCTTTTTCTTTTTTGTAAAAGAGTGTTCAACTTTGGTCGTAAAGCAGCCACGGTGGGAATGAATTGGCTCGGCGGCGCAACGAGGAAATTCGTAACCTGAACGTATTACTGCGGGAATTTGCATGTGAAAAGGGGATTGTGAAGCAACGTTCCGTCTGTGTTATGAATTTCGTCTGATTTCCAAATTCCCACGGACATGTAACATTTTCAGCGCTCGGCATCACGTTCTGCCTTCACGACAATCATGTGGTTACAAGTGTCTGTGGATATTTCCCTTGCTGATGGCAGATTCATTGAGAACAGCAAATATAATAAAGTCTTTATTATATCACCAATTATATTATGAGTAATTGAATGATTAATAGGTTGGGTTGTTATTATAATATACTGGAGATTTGGTAAATGGAAAATTTGATCTAGAGGAGCAATAAATATTTCTACGGTTTCGGCATGCAGCTTGTGTTTCAAAAACAATTTAATTAGAAACGTTATGGTTTCGATTGGAGAATTACTAAATAGCAAATGATAAAAAAATTTCATAATTACGCTTGACCCATTAGACGCCAAAGTTCCTGTGAAATGTTTTTTTTTTCAGTGGACCTTAACTTCCCTTTGCTCCAAATAATAAAATATATTCCAATTAATATAATTAGCATACGACATGATTATTTATTTTATTTTAGACTATTATTTCTGGCATAGAATACTCGAAATTCATTGAAAAGTAGGGGAAAGGTGTCTAAAACGATCCCCTTAAGGCGTAATTCATATAAAAAATACAAATCCATATTATTTAAATAAAAGTAAAGTAGTTTAGATCAAATTTAGCTACCTAATCAATTACATTTTTTATTCGTAGTTTTGTGAAGGTATACTAAAGGATAATTTTGTACACATATGTGTATAATGAATAAAACGAGCATTAGAAAGCATTGATTTATTTAAATAAAAGCAGAAATTAAACTCAGTCACAAAATATGCGAACATAATAAAGTAAACGAATTTAAAAAAAAAAAACAAATCTTAGATAATTTTTGGTACATAATCAATGAGTAGAAATGCATAAAATCAATTAACAAAGATAAGAAAATCAGATCAGCATCACAGACTCAATTTTTTCGCGCACCCCCTGGGATTCCTGGGATCATTTTACCCTACTACAGAGCGATCATATAACCCCAAACATCCAACTCACATTCAGTGGTTGAATATAATGTCAAATTATTACATTCGATAAAGAAACATACATTAAATTATTGTTGAATTGTCATTAAATCCGCGACCAAAACAGCTGCCACACTAAGCCGTTTATGACAAAAGTTACACAACCTTGAAAAAGACCTGACCTGAAATAAAAGGCATTAATTTTTATTCTTTCTTGTTTATAACACACACAGTGCTGATATTTACACGACACTGCGTGCGATAGTTGTCGGCGTGTGGGCTGAACTTTTTCACACGGACGCTACGAAATAGCACCACTAATAACCGCAGAACAGCCAGGAAACATTTTACCCCGAGGGATCGTTTTAGACACCTTTTCCCTACTTCTCCTACCACCTTGTTTATTTATATCAAACATAATATCAGAAATAGATTTAAAATAGAGAAATGGAAGCAACGAGGAAGACAGAATTACACTCATTCGAAATACTTCTGGCGCCGAATAGCCTGACGAATTAAATGAACAAGGCGATTCGAGCGGCCCTCGAACCCATCGCTACTTCCAGATTATCCGCGTTACGGAGCATGCAATGACCAGTTTCACCCCTGGGCCCATAACCTCGACCGAACCTATCGTAACTTGTGCCATTCTCCGTTCTTTTTTCCTCTGTTTGCAGGTACGACGACCGCACTAAGAGTATATACTCGGAGACGTACGTCAAGCACGTCGACCGACGAAGATCGAGCGAGTTCGGTAGCAGTCTCTGAGACAACAGCAACTTTATATGTTAAACAGCATCCTCAAAAAGACAAGCATAACACGAACCACCCACCAATACAACCCGTAACCGTCGTCATCCACGCACACACACACGCGCAAGGAGAAAGGCGCGCGTACAATTTCGCGCCGAGAGGCTCACAGTCGTAATTACCAAAAAAGAAAAGAAACAAACGAAGCTCATCAGCGTTTTTAACATTTCAAACGACCCCGCGCAGTCTCGACGCCCGACCAGGCTTCATCCAGCACTCGAGGACCGAAACGCGAAGACTCGAACTGTCTCGTTTCGAGCCCCATCGGTAATCCCATGGCCGACGAAATATCGATAGGTACATTTTCATAGGTGGCGTCCAAGTTGCGCGTCATCCACAGGGACCATTGAAAATATATCGTTCAATGTTTCGTCGGTCGGCGAAACGAAATTGTGAACCGAGGTTCAAACTCGCTGGCTGGCAATACTCTGGCTTCTGCGGGCTGGTAGCAGGGAACGTGGAAGTGGATTTCTCAGCGCGAGGTTCTAAAACTTTCCACCAGGAGGAATTGAAGTTTTATTCGCCGGTAAGACTGCTAGGTAGCCTGGAACGTAATAGGCAGAAGTTTGCAACGATAGGGACGCCTCGGTGTCTGGCAGAGATCCACTTCCAGCCCTCAGAATGTCCCTTCCGAGTTTCTAACCAGCCAGAAGCCTTCGGTATGGTCACACCACCGAGCAGAGCACGGCACTGTCCCCTAAGACGTACAGATCTCCGCAGAGGAGCTCGATAAGTCGAGACTGCAGGTGGCCAGGGAACACAAGGGGCACACATGGGATCGTGCGGCGTCGCTTAACGATCACGAAGCTGCACAGTCAGACAGTTACACGCGCAAACAACGCATTATAGGTCACCGTCGCATTGCCAAAGATAGTATTTTTAAGCGAGGCTTCGCGCTGAGTTCGATCGATCGACTGGCCCGAACCGGGCCCTCCCGTCGACCAGGACGAGCGGGGATGAATGGGAACGCCAGCGAAGGAAGACAACAGGTGTCTTCTCGAATCGACCATTTCGTTAAGGTACCTCTTCGTCTGTCCAGTGCTCCGACGGTTCTTAGAGGGATCCTTGTCCGGCTGGGTGGCCAAGTGCGTTAGCTCAGGACCCTCGAGTCCCCACTCGACGTCGTTTCAGCCTTCCTTTCCTCCGGAGAGCAAACAGAACGGAAGAGGGTAGCTGGCCAGAGTTGATCGAGGATCAAGCGTGAACTCTTTTGCCCCCGACTGGCAGTCCGAGGATCGAGGCGGTGGCGATGAAGTGGATCACCAAGTGGCTATCATCACTGATCCTCGCCGCTTTGATTCCCCAGCGAAAGCCAGTCGCGATCAAAGTCTGAACGCTCTCTTCTTCGCGGCCGCGCGCGGCGGGTCGCGGCGCTAAGGGGCCGCGCAGAGGGCGCAGTCGTCGTCGGTACAGGTTAAGTTCATACTGATATTATTTATCTGTTCGACAGGATATTTCTAAGACACGCGACACGAATTCGACTTTTATTTCGCTAATGCTTCATCGAACTGAATGTCTTTATCTTTTAACGAAGCTCAACTGTCGTTTAAGCCGCGATACGATACTTGGAGATATCTAGCCGCGTAGAACTCGTCGTCGTTATTGTTATCGTTATTATTTAAGTAGCGCTATTTATTGTCGAGGGAGTATTTATTTTACAGTTAAGGTTTCTAAGATCTGCTGCGAATAGTAGATTGCTTGCCGTAGGGGACTCGATGTTTTCGTTAAGACTCCAAGTGAGAAACCCGCTCACAGATCTCTTCCATTCCTTGCGTTCGCAGGTAACCAGAGTCTTCCCATCGAGAATGGCGAAACTAATTGCCATTAACACCGTCGGAATGGAGACGGTTCTAATATGGTAAACGTTGCTCTCTGGTCGTTCATTCGATTCGTTTTTAAGATTCTCACGTTTGTATTTCATCACTCCCGGCTGGGACCGGGTAGAACAGCTTCTATTTCGAAGGAACATCGTCCTGCAGACTCGCCAATTACTCCAGAATTTAATATCGAAAAGAGGATTAAGTAGCTTCGAATCCGGGACTCAATATTTTTCATATGTTTTTCTAACAACTGAAACACACTGCTCGCATCCCTCGATACCCTATTCGGCTTCTAGCCTGATCGTTAGAGAACTAGAGTACCCACATCGAGATGACCAATGGAAATCGGTCGACGGACACCTCGGAGAATGAAAGAACACGCGATGCACGTCCTAATTCCCAGAATACGCGAATTTCTGTGCCGCGTTCTTCCCGCGGGAGTATTGATTCGCACGTTCCCGAAGTTCCGGGCTCTCTGTTTATATTCCACTCCCACAGAAAAATCAATCGCAACGAGCACCCCATGTATCAGACTCCGATTTCTACCTGCCTTCGACTATCCAATCAACTTTCACATTTTACAAGTCCAGCCGAGGCAAACCCTCGACGTCAGAATTCGAGTCGCCGAAAGGGCCCTCGAAATCAAATTTTGCCGAGGGGAGCGCAACAGTTGTCAGTCGAAGTGCAATCCTTCAGTTTGGATAATGAGAACTGGAAAAATTGGTGCAACGGCGTCGGTTCGTTAGGGATCCTTCGGTTCAGCCAGTCGGCGTTCCTCCTTCGTTGTAATTCGTTAACGTGCGAGTAGGTAATTAACATCGATCCACGGTTTCTCCTTTAATTTACTGTTCATGGTTAAACGCGCTCATTTGTTCGGCGAGTCCCCGAAGAAGAAAGAAGCCCGAGAGCTTTATCGGTATCCCCCCCCCCCCTTTGTTTCGATTTTGAAACGCGGTTCACCGTTTCGCTGTGATAAAAATCGTGTGTTGAAAGTTTACCGTGTACGTGTAAATAGTGTGTAAATATGTCCGTTCCTCGAGGCAGTCGCATGTGCAATAATCGAACGTTTAAAAAAACATGGCGTTAGCTCGTACACAATTTGTAGCCTGCGTATTAACAATCAGATTGTAACTAAATGTAGAATAAATAAGCGGTAGGCGGCAGTGTGTGGGACGAGAATTGTGAATGGTGATTGTGGTGATGTTTTATTGTCGAGACATATCTGTTTTCGGTTTTATTTCTTCATTTTTATTTATTCGTACACTTACTGTCGACGGAACGTGAACGATTTTTAAATGTACAACTGGATGAGATTTTTATTTGCATGAGAATGTTGGAAGGTTGTAAATCTTTTTTTTTTATATACACCTGGACTTACAATTAGAGTGATTCATAATTTGTTTTCGTAGGCAACTGCTGGGAAGCATTAAAGACGAACAAGAGGTGTTGAGAATTGGAAGAATTGTGGGGAATTAAAGAAAGTGATGGAAATGAAAGGGGTGATTTCTTGTCTTGAAGGAATTTTCAACTGGACAGATTTGGCAAATATTGTAGATCGTTTCACAGATGTTTATTGCTCTCTTTTTCATTTACTGTTTTCTTCATTCTTATACTATTCTTTTCATTCGTTTCGTTTTCCCTTGAACGTTGATTAAGGCTCGTTAAAAAGCTTCTCAGAGTAGAACTCGGAGGAAGATTTGAACACCACATTGCCATGAAAATTGTAATCACTGTGCATACACACGTGTACGCGTGACGTCGCGCTTTCATTTCACTTTCACTGAGAAAAGAATCTATTGTTATGAATACATATTACGGGGATCTTTTAATTACTTTATATTCACCTTAGTTTTTGTATTGATTCGCAGTAAATAAAATTTAAATACGTTTTAATAAAGGAAACCCGGCGACATTCTTCTTCATCTGATTAATATTTCGAGGAATTCTAACTGCAGACACTCAAAACCTCCAAATCAACAATGTCCCTTTCTGAATTCGACAATGATTCCCCCTTCAATTTTAAAACTTGTCATTCGTTAAATTAAAATCAAACAGCCTCTGGCCCCTTTTGGAACAGTCTTGCGAAGCGCACCAATTAATCAATAATTCCTTAGAAATCCTCAGAAGAACCTTACCGACCTTCGCATATCATTTTCTTCCCAAGCTATTAAACTCCAAAAGCAATAATTTCCCCCACAGAAAGCAAGAGCTCTTAAGACCACATCCCACTGGGCTTGCCTTTTTGCAACAGAAACGAGAAAGCAGCGACGTCGTTGATTTCCCCGCATCGGCGAGCCAAACACTGGGAAACAGGGACCTGAAGAATTCGATCAGCGAAAATAAAATGGTTTATGGAAGCCCAATCGGTGCTTCGCGGTTTACACAGACACGTGATGGCAGGTCGAGCGAGCAAGTTCACCAGCCGGGCTCGTAAACGTACCGATGCCGAAGTCCTTTTACGAGCTCTTTGCAACTGCACATTCATGCCAGTTATTCCCGCAACGCACGCCGCAACGTTACTGCACCCTTCGTGATCGTTAATCGATCAGCGAGTGAGAGTCGAATCCAAAGCGGAGACCGTGAACAGTCCAATTAAGGATGTATCGGGCCTGCCTTCAAAATGGTACGAAGTTGATGAAAATTTGGGAAATTGTTCTTTTTAATCTTCCTCGTGGGCTCCAAAAAATTTAAACCAGTTCACTAAACGGTTGCTGAGTTACAACGATTTTAATTTTCACTGGTTTTACACGTACTCTTATGGAAAGAGACGATCTTGGCAGATAAAACAGCTGAAAAAATGTTGAATAAATGGTACCAATATTTTCAACTTTTTTGTACATGTAGTATATGGATAGATGAAAAATCTGCCGAGTTTCAATTGTTTTCACTCCACCGTTTTAAAGAAATAAATTATACAGTGGCGGACAAAAGAAAGTTTACAACTAAAATCGCATAGCTTTTTTAGAATTGGTCCAAACGACAAGAGGTTTTTTGAGAAGGATTAACTTGCTAAGTGACGTGCTTCATCGTTTTAAAAAAAACGCAATTAGTCGAAATAGCAAAAAAAATTGCGAAACTCCCAGAATCAACGATTTTCGACGTTAATTTGCGATTTTTAAGCGTTTGTAGTTCAGAGTAACGTTAACCGATTTTGATAAAATTTTAGGCATGTATAGACCTTACTTCAATCGACAAACGGGTTTTTTGAATTTTCATTACAGGCTCACAAAAAAAAGTAGAAAAAATAACATTTACTATTTCGACTAATTGCATTTTTTTTAAAACGATGAAGCACGTCACTTAGCAAGTTAATCCTTCTATCTTCTCAAAAAACCTCTCGTCGTTTGGACCAATTTTAAAAAAAAGTTATGAGACTTTAAAATTTGTAAACCTTCTTTCGTCCGCCACTGTAACTCGAAAAAATTGTGAATTCGGTGCATTTTACCTTTCTAGGAGTAAAAATAAGACTCCAACTGTCGTTCAAGTTCCTTACATCTAGATGTACTATGCGTATTTCGTATACTTTTGTCTAATATTGTACGTCCGATACATCCTTAAGGATGGAATGCTATTTTTTGGACAAAAATCATGGAAAAATTTGGGATTTTTTAAAAAAAACCAGCGTTTGGATTGAAATTTGATCCATGTTTTGACGCAGAAAAATGAAACGGCGTTTTATTTTATGCATATGTACATTGAAATTAACGAACCAGCAAAAAACAAAAAAAATATTGAGCAGTGTGGAGAGTTTTCAAACTGAAAGGACTGAACGTTTAATTTTTGCGTGATACATAACCCCTACATAGCTCCAAATTTAAGATAAATCAAAATGCTAAATTCTTAAAAAAATTCCTAAATTTTGCTATGGTTTTAGCCAATAGAATAAAATTCCCCTAGCAGTCTCTCGTACGGCAGGATAGAGAATCAGGCCCAAAAGTAGTACCTAAGGTACCTTGGAAAGATTCGAACGACACAGAAATTCGTGCAGAAAAATCGAGCACAGGTTCGTCGAAAAGAAAAGCAATTGGAGAGGAGATAACGTGATTCAACTGTCCAACTCACTACGGATAATTGTCTTGGCTAATTAGAACCATCAGGCTAACCTAAACTGGTGTAATGAACGAAGGGGACAAAAAGTGTGTGCCTCGATTCGAACAGTATCGCGTGAATTAATGTCTTGATAGAGCAGATTGATGGGGGCGTGGATTAATTCCGCTGCAGACTCGACCGTTTCTATCCCGGTTTTCTAGGTGTATCGAGGGTGTATATTAAGGGCGAGAGGGCGATGATCGCGAGGGTTGCAGAGGGGACAGGGTGGCTGGAAGCTGCATCAGTGCAGTAACATTAATCGAATTTTAAAGTTCGAGCTGGGCACTGCTAAACAACTCAGTTACCCATTTTAGTTGCTACGTTGCTATTGACGCTGATGAGTGTAGTCAGTGAGTGCACCACCGGGCGTGGAACGCCCATGGGCGTCCGAAGAGCGTAGTTATCAAACGCGACTAAGAGATATCCGCACAGGGAGTACGCTGATGGTTCAAGCGTTGATAGTGAAGCGTAATAACCTGAATTAAACTCTGGTAAATTCATGGAGTCTGCAAAAAATAATTTCAGGGGCTTAGATTTGGTACACGAATATTGCGCGAAATTGGCAAAAAGATACGAGGGTGGGATGAAATTTGGCGGAATAGAGTTGCCTTCTTCCTCTGCGAGGTCATCGATTCTCGAACCTTTTTCCCGCTCGCGGCGAGTCCTCCGCGACGGGGCAAGCAATAATACGATAATTGTGTGTGATAAATAAATAAGATGTCTCGAATCATCGCGAAGTTGTTGTTCGTAATCGTTTCTTTGTAACGCTAAGAGGGGAGGAGGATCACAGACCACTACTGTCCGCCACGGGAGCGGCGTCGCCGTAACTGATCCCGCTCTCGTTGCGGGGGGAATCTCGAAGACTAATATACTTTTTAGCGTAGGTATTTTAAATGTGTCGCAATAATACGAAATGGGATGCGTCCGGGGGAGCGATGGCGTTCGGAAGTCTGCGATCCTAGGGGAGCGTCTGAGTGAATGTGCCACGGGCTAAGGTGAATGAATTTTATCGCGACGAATCGGAGTCTGCCGGCGTACTTGCGTTTGTATAAAAGTGGTGGATTTAAGGGAGCGAAACGTGGACACTTTGCCGCAGTCTGGAGCCAGATGAATAAACTAATCGCTGGAATTAACGGCACGAGCTAGAAATAGGGGATGATTTGGTGAATCGATTTGAGAAGCTGTTTGCGGAAGGATGATTTGTGATATTTGCGATTGCAATTGTTCATGCTAGAGGAACCTTGTATTCTGTTTGTAAAATGGAGGTCTCCTTGACTTTTGTTAATAAAACCATAACGTTGCGTTTAGAAGTATCTAGGTATACCCAACGAACAATATCATTTTTTACGATGCTCAATTTGTGAATCAAGGTTGCCCAGACGGCAAGGTTGATCCGCCTTCAAGTATTCTTCGCGCCTTATTTAGTACTCGGTAGCTGTTTCCTTAGATTTGCGACGTCAACAGCATTCATTCGCAAAGGCTGCAAACACAGGGGATCGCAGTGCATGAGACTCACGATACGGATGAGCTTCCCGCAGTCCGGAAACTAGATGACTTATTTGCGATTATGGGAAGTCTACGGAAAATCAAATGATGCGTAAAGATTCTTTCTGAATGGTGATATAGATATTTATATTATCACAAGAAATGTAAGACGTCGAAGTTCTCGTGAAAGTAAACAAGAATGGCAAACTTCGACGTTCTATATTTTTTAAACAAATTCGAAACCAGAAAAATGATGACTTAAATCCTCCCCAATTTCACACGGACCACATCATATCCCAGTTTCATCGAAATCCCTCGCATCACCTGCAAGTAGTGATGGATTTCACCGTAAAATCGCCCATAGGTACAGGGATCAAGAGTGATATCCAAATGAATTCGTTGAAACTACTGTCCAAGAAGGTACAATACCCTTTTGTTCGCGATGCTACTCGTTAAATCCGATGTGGACGATTCTCTATAGGGAGAAGAAGAAGAAGTTCGTGGGACGGAAGGAAAGGTTCTCGAATAATGGGGCGCGCCAGCCTTTCAATTAAATACACTTGATTCTCTTACTTCGTCGTCGGGCCAATGGATAATTCCGATGTGTCAATCGAGCTCTCCAATCGCACATTAATTGCAGTGGACGCCATTGGGTGATGTACGCGTGTGGAGATTGCGAGTAAGAGTGATCTATGAAACAGAGCATGAAGAGTGACCCGTGAAACAGAGCATGCGAAGCAGCGAATTAATAGTGAGCGAGCGATCACGTTGCGCCACTTCTTCTTCAAGTCAGCAGAGCACAAAAGGCGAGAGAACAGAGTGGAGAAAGAATTGTTAGGGATTAAGTCTCCCCTCGGAATTTATGCGAGAGGTCTTTTAAATGAATATCGGTTCATTCTTTGCCTGGGAGATCTTTAGTATGGTAACGATTTTGAAAACCGCGACCTCTGTGTTTTGCAGCTCCTCGAGGTGTGAATGCATTCGTGCATCCTGCGTTGTGTACCAGCGAGAGGGAAGTTAGGTGAATCGTACGTAATACATACTATAGACAATCAAAAACGCGTAACAAGGTTAAATATTAAATGAAGAATCGCGGCGAAACGAGAACAAGTTATCGCGGGATCTCGCGCCAATCGTCGTTTCGATTTCGTGGGCTTGCCACCTGCCGCGATAATAATGGTAACCGTAACGATAACGATGCAACAATAAATAATCGTAACGAACGACGCATATTACGCAATAAAAATCGAGGACTATTGTACGTGGTAAGGCGAGGTAAGAAATGAATGTCTTGTAAATAGTAAGTGTATAAATCGTCATTGTATAGCGATGTTGTAGCTGGATATACGGTTGTATTTAAATGTCCACCGTTTCGTTTTGTTATGACTTATTTAACGAGGATCAGTCGAAATAAAGATTGTTTTTTGAAGAACGTGTGCGGCTTCTGTCTCCCCATTGCTCGACCTCGATCACTAGTATGATCCTTAATTTTCTTTAGAACGATATTCAAATTCTGTGGGATTGAAATTCGAGAAATTGGAAGCAGAGATGAGCAGAATTTTTATTTAAATAAAATATCGAATAACGAATAAAAGTTAAAAAATAAGTCGAGTGAAGCTAACTCAGATTAACAAACGTTGTCCATTTCGTTGTCCAAAATTTTATTTAAATAAAGAGTTTGCCCATCTCTGACTGAAAGAGAGGTCATTCCAAAATTGATAATTAATTCACATTGGCTGAATGTGGTTGCATAAAATGTTGCAAGAATGAAATTTTAACAATGCTTACTGTTGCAGTTTTTAATGGGAGTTCGAATATAGTCAATTCGCAAAATACACAAGGTAATATTTAATTTAAATTGTGAGAGTGAATTTCTATTTATATTCTCATTGGTATAAACTATAATTCTTTAGTAAATTCCTTTGAACTGTCAATCTTCTTTGTGTTTATATTTTACCCTTTATTCACAAAGAGTTATTCTCCTACCAATTTCTTTCCACTACTATTATACAAAATTTAATTCTGTCTATCCTTTGCCAATTTCCAACCTCCATCCTTCTATTAACATCCAGAGTACTCCACCCTCTACATCATTCTACCACAAAAGGAAGCTCCACTCTTCTAACTTCCCCACGACCTTCCACACAAAAGAAGCCTCGACCCTTCATCCATAAATAGTTACTGAAACTACCTCCAAGTTACAAACTACCCCCTATCTCCATTAAACAGAACCTAATTCTCCTTCCACCCTTACGAATTTAAAAACATTTACGAATCCAATCACTTCGCGAATTATTTTCACATCATTCTACGAAACAAAAGAGCCTCGGCTTTTCATTTCTCAAAATTTCCCAAGCATCTCGGGCCTCTCGGCCAATGAATTTAATCAAACCCACATTAAGGAACGTCTCCTGTTTGTTTCGTACGCACTGCGAGTTGTCTTAATAATCTCCTACCTCGCTGCTCCTCGACGGAGTAATTCGTTATAGGAACCGTTTAATGAAATTCCTAAATACAGACGGCGAAACGGCGTGGTCCTGGCGTAGCCGTTGCGCATTGCAGCAACCCCACTACGAGCACAGCTCCGAGCTGCATGTATCTAATGCAGCAGCTGGCGTGCAGTGCAGTTGCAATTCCGCGAAGCCTCGATATCACTGTGCACTGACGACATTCAACTGCGAAGGGAATTCGTTTCCAGGGATATTTCGAGGATGGCCTTTCTAGTTTCCATCCCTTAAGCACCGATTTCTTACCCCTTGTAGACCAGCACTTTGTGGACGAATAAAAATTCAACCCGTCAAGCACGAAAATCTCTTTCTTCCTTTTATATCTGTGTGTGTCTTATACATATTTCCTTTCTGCTGCTTGCAATTATTTTCGATGTGTCAACTCGTATACAGAAAATGGTGTTTCCTGTTTATGTCTGATAAATAAATGAAAGCTGATGTTTCGAAAAAAATACTTAGTTGACACTTTTTGCTCTGAGAAGTAGAATTGCGGCTCTCATTTGGGGTGGTAGACATTATTGGTTGCTTTTGAGGGCAGGGTTTATAGAGGAGGGTTAATTTCTGCGAGTTCTGTAGTTAGTAGTTCCTGGCGGGGATTGAAATATTCGTCGAGGGAATAAATTCGCGATTTGGAGCGTCAGGGGTTCGTGATAGTGTAGTTGCTAATAAAAGGTCTTTCGAGGTAGATGGAGGGAAAATTGAATGTTTCACGAGAAATCTGAGATGGAAGGAATGATGTAAAGCCCGAGGACTTCGATAAGGTGCAATTGAGTGTGTTCTTTTCCTTTAATTTTGCAGCTTTGTTCGGAGTTATCGTTTCCGAGAACTCAGACAGAGAAAAGTATCGAAGGACACGAGACTCTGGACAGTGTAATATCTGGCATTTGAAGAAATTGCACGTTGTTGTAGTTTTCTTCATTTTCAAAAAACATTACATACACAGTTGCGGACGAACGAAAGCTTACACCATTTAAAATCGCATAACTTTTTTAGATTCGGTCCAAACGACTACAGTTTTTTTTTGCGAAGCTAGAAGGATTAGTATCCTAAATAACATGTTTCGTTATTTTGATAAAAAATCGCAATTGGTCGGAATCGCAAAAAAATAGTAAAGGTCGTTTTTTCCACTTTTTTTGAGCCTGTGATGAAAACTCAAAAATCCCGTTTGCAAATTTAAGTAATTTGTATACATGCTGAAAATTTAATCACAATTGGTTAACGTCGCTATGAGCTACAAACGCTTAAATCTACAAACGGGATTATTGAATTTTCATTACTGGCTCAGAAAAAGAGTTAAAAAAACGACCTTTACTATTTTTTTCGCTATTCCGACAATTGTAATTTTTTTCAAAACGACGTCACTTAGCAAACTAATCCTTCTAGCTTCTAAAAAAAAAACTCAAGTCGTTTGGACGAATTCCAAAAACGTTAAGCGATTTTAAAGGATATAAACTTTCTTTCGTTCGCCACTGTACATAAATCTCTTAGAAATACTCAGAAATTTAAAATGAGCAGAAATTCTTCTGCTCAAAATCATTATTATCATTCTAATTATCATTATCAAGAATATTGACAAGAATCGTCCAACCTGCTCGTCATTCCCAGATCAATCATTACCCCATCATATGAAACCTGAGCTCATTCCGAACCTAAACACCAAGCTCCCCTGTCAATTAAATACCAAATTTGGGTCACCAATAAACTCCACTCCTGGGGATCAATGTTCCAAGTGACATCGAACTCGTCGAAGCTGTAATTCCTGTCCGCCTATCCTCAGACGCGGGGGCGATCGAGAAAGTGACAGAAAGCGTTGCCTCTAATTTACATTCGCGGGGGAATTCATCCCCCATCGCGGGGAGAGAAAAAATTAGCCCCTCACAGGAGCCTTGTTGGCGCACAAAGGGAATTAGGTTGATCCGCGGCAACAAACAAGCCAGTTGATTGTTTCTCATCAGACCACTCGAAACTTAATCGCATTCGCGGTTACGGGCTAATAGGATTGCCATCGCGAAAACTGCATACATCGCAGGGCCCCGTAATTACACAGGCATTGTCAGCGAGCTGCTACAACTTTACAAGAGATGCCAAAGAGGTTCTCCCTCGGCTTAAGGACCCCCATTGCCCCGTACTTCCTTCGCCCACCAAAGCCATCCCCGTGTAATTTAATGTTTATTCAGAGAGGCAATCGTGCTCAGACTAGTAATAACTTCCACCCGATTCTCACTGGATTCTCGTCACCATTAAGCGTGTTTTGTTGCCGGATCATTTATAAAGCGATCGCTGGTTTGTCGATTCGCAATTAGAAAGCTCGTCGTTGTGCGTCACAGTGCACTTCGTGATGCCACGATGTGACGTTTCCTTGGAATTGGATATTCGAGGGAATCGTTTGGAGAAACTTCAAGTGGTTGGGGTCGGAACTACCCTGAGCTGTGTAATTTTGAAGATGCTACAAGCTCGTATACCTAATATATTCAATGCTGAGAGTTGTGAGGTATCTGACAGTCGAAAAGCATCTTAACGTATTTTGTTTCATTATTTTCATTTGTTTCCTGACACTTATTTGAACACTCAGAACGTGTGTACATTTTGTGGATTTTTTACGAGTCAATGGCTTGATGAAGATTTTCCGTTTCGGTACTAAATTTACATAGTAGGTATTATGAACTACATAAAAAAAAAGTTTCAGTTAAAAAGCTATTGTTTTTCGGAAGTTATGGATACATATCCGAAACTCTCCCGATGTAAGACTGTATGTCGTGTCTGAAATTAAAAATAGTACATTCTTTTTATAAAATATGTCAATACATATCGAACTGTGACGCTTTTTATATTCCCATCACCCGTTTATTATTTATAAGGAAAAAAGTAGACTTTTCTCTTAGAAACATTTAACTTTATCTTTAATGTCACCATTTCTATACTTTTCAACATTTTCAACGTCGGTGCCGTGAGTCGATAGCTATTAACATATTTTATAAAAAAAATGTACTGTTTTTAGCCGTCTAAAATTGAGAGAGTTTCGGATATGTATCCATAACTTCCGAAAAAAAAATTTTTTTAACTGAAACTTTGTTTAAGAAATTCATGATACTATGATAATACAAAAACGGAAAATCTTCATCAAGCCGTTGACCTGTAAAAAATCCACCCTTAATCCCTTCATGAAGAACACAATAGAGTACTGGAAATATTTGTTGCATCACTCGAATGAACACGTTATGACTTATACCTCTATTATTAATACTAAGTAGGAAAATATTATTACAAAAATGTAGATAGGTATAGCTGACTCTCTTGGCGAAAATAACTTACCTACGAATCATTCTATGAATCATATTGCTATGAAAATTTTGGGTGCTAAGTAAACTCGAGAGTAAATGTCAGACTTCGTTTCATGTTGTGTCCACCTGCATCATAGCTACTGTTTTTCGTGCCAGCTATCATTCTACATCGTTCCCTGGCTCTCTAAAGCACAGTCTCGATCGAACGGCATTGAAGTTAAGAGAGGTAAGTCGGGAGGGTCGATATCGACCATCGAAAACTTGCAACGTTTAAGGAAGGAGCCCATTCACAGAGCCCACCGTGGCTGAATTGTGTGACCTTGGCGAAAAGGGAGAGGGTTGATTTCACCCACTGATTAAGCGCATGCAAAACCACTCCTTCTACGAAGACCTTGCGCTGTAGATGCTATGACGTGCGATGTTTAAAGCGTGTGCCTCGAACGCCGCACAAAAATGTCAGCTGACGACTATTTTTAGCAGCCTGCACCGCAGCCTTTTGTTCTACCTGGTCTGGCTTTTTCAATGGATAGTTTGTCGCAGAGAAATCAATCCAGAGCTATCCCCCCAGCATTCCGCAAGTGTTTTACACCGTTTACAAGTAAGTTTCCTTAAATTCCAGACTCTTGCGTCGCAGAATCTCCGTTTTCGTATCACAAGTCTCCTGAACACATTTTTAATCAATTAAAAATGGCAGAATAATTTAAATTGGGAAGACAGACCGATTTAAGATAGATTATTACAAATTTGTTTCGTTGCCTAGGGTCTGTGGTTGATGAAATTAAAAATTTGCATATCAGATTGTGAATTGTGTAAAAGCTGAGCATCTGTGAGAAGATGAGGACAGACAGAGTGGGGGCTGACGAAACGCTATCGCAGGAATAAATCATCAAGCGATCGTTTAGTTCTTAGAAAATTTTTATCCCGGCAATATTCCCTGGACCGTTGTTGAAAATGTTCTTGGAAAGCAATTTAGCTATAGGATTCCGAGGATTTCTAAAATTCTGTGGCATGGATTGAAGCGAATTGGAAATTATCGAAGTTCCTGAACCGAGGGGAAATCGAAGGCATTTCAAGCGAGAGAACAGTTGTCTGGTGCTTATTCCCAGCAATAAAGGAGCTCCCGTTTCCTTTAACAGAGAAACTTTTTCGAGCCCCTTCCCGCGGGCACAGTTCCATTGGAGACTTCTAAAAGCTGGTACAAAAGCAGTCAAATTCTCCGAAACCTGTAAGCCCTGTCAGTTACGAAAATTGGAAACGTTCCCAAGGGTGACAGAGAAAAGCATTCGACGCTCATTTTTCACCCTTTAACCAGCTAAAAATTCCACCTCCATCCTCGCCAACACCGTGCTTCCGCAAAATAAAACTACGTGGTTTTCAAATGTTTGAGGGAAATTTTAAATTGAGGACCTTACAGCAAGAGGGATGCAGCTCCATTGTTGGCTTATTGCAAATTCTGAATGCTCCAGATTTGAAAAATTCGCAAAAATTTAAATAGAAACTTATCAACTCAATGACCACTACTTATTGTATAAAAATATATATTTTTCAATTAGTGTTCTACTTTCAATGTTAAGTCAAAGCAATAATTTTGGAAACACTTTTATTTAATTTATGCTGCAAGGTTCTCAATTATTCCTTTTTTTACCGATCTAAAGTGCAATCGAACTCGAAACTCTCCCTCTACAGCCTCAATATTCTACCATCCACGATTCTACTTATGTGACTTTGCGTAAAGTTTCATCGCAATTTTCCTCTACAACTATCCAATTTTTCTCCTCATTTGCCGTGGTCCCTGTTCCCCGCCGAAGAAGTGGTATTTTCCGTGAAGCACTCCCAAGATTCACGCGAAGAGCGATAAGTAACTGCGGGGATTATGCTGGAGCGAGTTCAGGTACCTATGAAGAAAAACGAAAGGATAGGGTTTACGGTGATGCGGAATCACCGCGAACGAATCCGAGTCTCCACTGATTTAGACGAGCGTCCCCTTTCCTCCGCTTCTGTCCCAGGGTTTACAGTTGGTCGTTAAGGGTAAGGACGCGGGAAGGAAAAGGGAGGAAAGGCGATATTGCAGCGAATGCATCGGATACTCTGTGCAGGGGGAGAGTTTTATATCCGCCTCTTGCAGGCTATCGAATCCTCAATCTTCCACCTACTCCATCAGTTTTCCATCCTCCCTATCCACCCCTCAGCCTCCAACGATTCATTGCTTTAAGGTAGCACTTCCCTTCCATTATTTTCCTCGTCCTTCAATTTTCTCGATCCCCTTGCATACTCGCGTTTCTTTTTTCATCGGGAGAACAGTTTGGGAACAGTTTCCTAATTCTACTTTAAGGGAATCTAAAAG
Organism: Andrena dorsata; assembly: GCA_929108735.1. NCBI lineage: Eukaryota > Metazoa > Arthropoda > Insecta > Hymenoptera > Andrenidae > Andrena > Andrena dorsata. Next base: position 72,913,677 of record OV815488.1, on the reverse strand, counting down.
AATGTGGCGTGAGACTGGAGTATTGTCACGCATAATTGAATCTGAATTTGTGGACACTGCGGTTATTAGTTTTTATCAAACATGAAGAAGAAGATATTTGCTGAAATTATAATTATATTGATTATTATTATGCTGATCACTGAATCGACATGAAGACTCCAGGAAGCTGAGCTCTCTATTCAAAACTAAAACCAGCTAATCACTGGATCAATTAAACTCCATATGAATTCAAATCACTCCAATTTAAATTTAGATGAAGTTTGTCCCTCAACCAAATGAAGACTGAAGGAAATTAGTCACCCTCCACCAGTTTGGAGCAAGAATTTTTGTATAATCAATGCGACCCACAGCACCTCGAAGCTGATTTTAGGCAGCAAGTCCTCATATTCATTTAGTTTCCATTCATCTTCACTTAGGGACACCCTCGAGATGAGTTACAGTTCATTAGGATTCCTGAAACGAGTTCCAGAGTACACCTCGCCCAGCGAATGCCCAGGGTTATGTGATGTCCCACCTCCCTTCCTTCCACTTTTCCACGCTTTTCCACGATCCGTAGTTTCCTTTCGCATGCACAGCCAGACGCTCGCATCCGCCAGAAGGACCAGGAGGGCAGGGGGATGATAAATCGAGTTTGTTTATGCTGCTGAAAGCCTCGTGTCGTAATTCAATTTCCCTGCCACCTCTTATTTGCCAGGTGGAGCAATGGTACGTATCAGAGCAGGTGAAATGCCGTGATCGAGGAAAGAAATTCGATTTTCGACGGACGGGAGGCTACTCGCGTGAATATGTAATCAACAATGAGACGAGAGGCTCTATTGTGCGAGCGCGGAATAGGGAGAATCGTATGACGAGCGGTGGTGCCCATGGTGATCAGTGATTGCTACTACGATTTTTTATTCTAACGAAGAGGGAAGCAGAAGGTGATGAGCGATTGTTGCTCCCATGGTGATTTGTTGATATGAGGAAGGAAGAAATCGAAGGTGATCAACGATTGTTGCTTTCATGAAGGTTCGTTAATATGAGGAAGCCTAGGGTGATCAGAAATTGGAAGTTCTATGAAACTTTAGTAATATAAGGAAGGGAGACGTCGAAGGTTACTTTTCCTCCTATGGAGATTCGTATTTCGTTAATATAAGGAAAGGAGAAGTTGAAGATGATCAGCGATTGGTACTTCTATGGAGATTCGTTAATAGAAGGAAGGGGCGAGTCGAAGGTGATCAGAAACAGTAATTCCCATAAAAGTTTCCTGGTTCAAGGGAGAAGTCCAAAGTGATCAGCAATTAGCATTTCTGGACACATTCGTTTTCTCTTTCCATTATTTTTGGTGAACTTATGGAAACAATTGAAGACCGACAGCATACTCTTGGTTAACTTGTACTGGATATGGCTTTTCTGGATTCTGGTTAATAGAATTTGAGAGGACTTGGTGGGAGGACAACTGGCAAAACGAGAGAAGGAATATAGGGAAGTTTTGAAGGCTGCTGAATGGAATCAGCTATTTTTTACACGATATGTATGAGACAAACTAATAAAAAAAAATTAAAAATTAAAGAACCCGATTGCTTAAACAGCGAACAAAATTGACAACACCAATAATTTATTTATACATAGTATATTATTTATCATAAATAGGAAAATGAGATGACAATTTAAATTAACTCAAAAAGAAGATTGTTGGCAGAGCGCTTATAACGGAATAAAATACAGCCCCAGATAATCATTTTAACTTTTAGAATGTGGAAAATGTTATTAAAGAATACTATTTTTGAAAAGTTTTTATGTTACCAAAATAACAGTTCTAGAATTTCTGTGCCCTCAATTAAGCAGAGAAAAATATTTTATCTCAAATATGTTTTTCTCTATCTAAATATTCATTTTGCCCCGAATTGGACCTCCTTTAAATGTATAGACTTTTCCGAGGTACAGAATATTTAAAAATTAAACGTTCAATATGTGCTATGATTAAATGAAAAACATACAGTGAGGATGGAATAAATGTTTAAAGGATTAAAGATTGCACAAATGCAGCATTTCGATAAGAATTATGCTTTTTGCAGAATTCTACGAAATATTTGTCTGTTGTCAATTGTAAAAGACGGCCAATAAACGGGGATGTATATGAAAATATCGATGGTGCTTGAAAAATATTATACCTACATATATTCAAATGAAAATATCATAAAAATGTCATGAAAATAAATGTTGTAAGCTACTATAAAAATTATCTTTTATGCATTAAACGGAAACAAATAATAGTTCAACTTTCGAGGGATGATTTTACCCTATTAGTCTGAATCTGAGAAACAATAAAAAAAATACACAATTCCTCTCAATAGTGTCAGTATAACACAAAAGTTATATCATTTCCTGAATGTTAATTAATTTAATCAACCTCGATCAAAATTATAACTAATCCAGAATAAAATGAATAAATTCGAGCACCAGGAATTTAACCTGTTAACCACAGAAGGCAATTTAACTGAACCTTTGAAAATACAGAGATATTGGGCAATAATTACATAGAAGTAAATATAACATTGAAAGGAATAAAGCAAACGAAGTATATTTAAATATAGGGGAGAGCGGGGACAAACATAACACTTTTTACATTTGGCCTAGCTGCCAATTACCTCTTACAGATATAAAAACGAAAATTATGCCTTAAGATAGTGTGTTTCTTGATCTATCATCGCACCACAAATTCAGCTTTCCATGATAAGTAGTTAAAGAGTTATGGCAAGTTTCCGCAGTGACTGTTAGTGTTACTTTTGTCCTGCAGGGGTAGGACGAAAGTAACATACCATGAGGACAAAAGTAACACTAATTATTTTGAGGAGAATTAAGTAAAAACACTTCTTTCAAAGCAAAATGGGATTTTCTTATTATCAGAAACGATAGAAACAAACATTTAAATAAACATATTTTAAGTAAATAACGATAAAAAAGCATAACGTGCTTCAAATATTTCTTTGATACTGTATATTTGATTTAATATGGAATCTCGTGTAGCGGCCCCAAAAGTAACTAATATTTATGATTTTTTTTTAAAACTATTGTTTTTATTGAATTTAACTCTTTGGAGATAGGGTAAAGGACCCAATTACTGACACCTAACCAATTACTGTCACCTTAAGCTATTTTAGTTAAAATAACGAATAAACAAAGTATACAATATAATCTATAGTATAGATTATAGGTTGAAATACATAATTCTTTTCGTGTATCACTTTACAACGTTTATTTATTCGCTATTTTAAGTAAACTGGTTAAGGTGACAGTAATTGGTTAGGTGTCAGTAATTGGGTCCTTCACCCTATAGGGAGGCATCTTTAAACGTATAGAAACTTTTTTTATGTCAATCCTTCTTATTTATTCATTATTGTGGAATCTTGTTAACATTTTCTACGATATAACTCCTGTTGGCGTGAGTGTTCCACCTGTAACATGTTACTTTCGTCCCCGTAGTGACGTGTTACTTTTGTCCCCAGTCATGTTTTTCAGCATAGAACTGCCATAACGTACAAACTATACAAGACTTATTGAAATCAAATACAGGAACTTATAAAGACATTATCTAAGAACGCTCTAACAAATAATTGGATTAATGTCTATAGTTTAACTATGAATATTAACAAAAAAAACCAACAGAGGAGACACTAACCTAAATGTTCGAAATAACGAAATCAGCTTGCCCACGATACACGAATCGTCGTATTGTTCTGCGTCACAGCGTGAATCAAAAGAAACACTAAACACGCGTAACTATGTAAAGCAAACGTTTGGGAAACTTTTGTGGAAGGCGGGAGAAGGCGTGTTACTTTCATGACGCCGTTACGTTTGTCCCCGCTCTCCCCTACAAATAAATAAACTAACATTTGTAAACTCCCGAACAACATTAATATCATTCGAAATAACAAGAAGCAATAACCAAGTTATTTAACACCGAAATGTTTCTATATGCTCAACAATCTACGTTTGAATAAACGGAAGAGCAACCAAAAAGCGCGCCAAACCGTCGTGTCGAAAAACACGCCAAACTGTTAGCGTGTGGATTCTCCACTGACCCGCTTTACATGCCTTAAATTACACACAGAGACATATCCGCTACCAAACATTCATAAACAATATGTTTGCAGTCGAGTATATAAAAAAAATGGCACTAAACGTTGACTCTGAACGAACGAGGGACTCCAGGTTTTCATCACGGATGCTTTACAACCTTTGCAGAGTCGTACAGAGGAATGTTCAAAGAAACTTACCCTCTCGTCGTGTCGGATAACAATAACAGCTCGAGGCATCGGCCCCAGATCGCTTACCATTTATTATGCACCTAGCTTCGCGAAGGTGACACTTTTCTTCTCACTTTTCACGTAATTATTTAAAGACTTCACTGCACTTAAAACGTGCACGGAGAAAACGTTTCCCGGCACGAATGACGTCACGTTAGATTCAAAACTCGCATGAAATACGGCGGGTTCACAAACGCGCCTCATGCGCCACCTGGCGGCCTACCGCGCGAACTTGGTCCGCTCGGGAAACGCCGACAGCGCTGGTTAGATCCAAACGTTCGCGCAACTTGAAACCGCGTTCCGCGAGTGATTTTCTAATTCTTTAATCCTTTTGCATAAAATCGCGTCGTTCGAGTGTTGATTTATACGGGATTCTATTTTGAGGATTCAGGTACCATTGTGGGGATAATGCCGTCATGGGATTCGCGAGTGTTAAGTGTGACTGACCATAAAAAGTGAATGAGCCATTGTGCCCTGGTATTCAACGCTTTGAGGGACGACTTCGCAGCTGAATTATTGGTGAGATAATATTTCGATTCCACACCCTTCTTTCCTGTATCATTGTTCTTAACTGGCAGTGGTGTTTGTTGATAAAGACGAGTTGAATTGTATGTTTTGTTATATTTTGAGTGAAATGCACACGTCGCTGATTGCACTACGAATGCATGGGTGTATGCACCTCATTCCCCGCGAAATTCAAACGTGTGAATTGAGTTTGGGTGTAATTTAAGCAGTCTTTACGATTTCTTAGCTGTGAAAAATGTGTCACGAGTCAACTTTAGACGATTTTTACAGCGATATGCTTAATTTAATTCGTTGCCATGATAATATAAAAGGATTGTAGTAAATTGTGTTTAATCACATCTGTTGTAATTAATATTCAAGGTAAACTCTCTTTATCAGAATTGTTGCATACGCTGCCTATGTGCTACTTTTCATTATAAATAATCTTCAGCATGGAATTAATATCGTGCAAAATGCAGGCAATTATTGTTAGAATTTTTTTCATTATTTTCACCACAATTAATTATTTTTAATAAATACCTTATTTTTGCATTTGCATAGAATATATTTATACAATTTGAACTGGTTGCATTTATAATTTCAGAATTGAATCTGTTCTCCTCGCCTAGTTCAGTAGAAGTATTCTTCAAAGTTAAATGTTTAATTCATTAATTTGTGCCATACAAAGTCTTGTTTATAATTACATGAAAACAAGGAATTCTTTCGAAATATTTCTTTGATTATCAAGACCAGTAGGTATTTCGTTTTCCAGCGCGTAAACAAGCTCCTTCACTTGTTCGTTAGTTCCTGGGTGACTGTTATTGCCAGAAGAAATTGGACGCGGGACACTTACGAGTAATTGCTGTGTCGAACTCCTGGAGGGACGAACATTCCTTTAAAATTCGTTTTCTAAAGGATCACTTTCGTGCTTTGAATCTTTCATTTCAAGCGTAATATTCTAGCTAAAGTTGGCGCACATTTTAACCCACTTTCTTTTGTCTTTAATGTAATCTCTGAAGCTTCATTTTGCTTTCAAGATTCCTATTATAGTCTGTGCACGATGTTCGTAGATACCTCGTTAACCCCCTTTTCGTTTCACTTGCAAGCAGAAAGACTCGGGCATTATTTATAATGATTGTTCAAATGATATATAATTTTGCTTGACTAGAAATTCCCTTCAAATACTCGTATGTTATTTTATTTGAACAGGCATATAATGGGGATGTTATTATATTAATTGCAGGTCAAAATACATTCAGAAACAAATTGATAAAAATTGTTTGGCAGCCGAATATTCGTCGAATAACGAGAACTCTACGTTTTTTATTTATTTCTCCATGCTATCGCAGGGTAAAAAATAGGAAGTTTCTGCCTCTGAATTTTTTACGATGATTAAGTATGTTCTAGCTTCGTGATTTGTTGATGAATTTTCGGCTGAAGGAAACGCTGTAAAGAGTGGCTTTCGAATTGTCGATGGCGTCAAATGTGACTACTCACTGAGTTGAAAAGGAAACTAAGAATATTTAAATAAAAAGTCAAGTATTGATGCACAGGGTTCTAATGTTTATGTTAACCACACTTGTAATTATACAAACTTTTAAGCTTTATCTGCTACATTAAAATTTTCACTTCATGAAGCATTATTTTCTTCTTGAAAAGAGATTTTATTTTCGAATAGGGAAAGCTCTAATTTTCACAGAGAAAAAATTTTGCCTTTCTATACCAAATTCCACCCATTTTGCAATTCAATGAACTTTTGTGGTAACGGTTCAAAGAATTTTATTCACTTCAATTTGCGTTACGAAAAGGCGTATAGAGGAAAATCCAGTAACTCCCCATCTAAATTTATAGGGGTGGGGTTTTATTTTTGATTATTTCTATGGGTTGAAAAATCAATACTATTGTATTGTATTCGTCAAGTAACATAAATTGAAAAATATATTCAGGAACAATGTAGATTAGGTATGTGAACTGATTGAAGTCGTCCTTTTCATCTGTTACGTTGTTGAAACCCTGGATTTATGTAAAAAAACGGAAAAGATGTATGTCCTTTCCTGCCTTGAATGCTAGATATACTGTGAAGTAACTTTTTCTAGTTTATAATTATATTAACATTACTACTGCGGTGGTTTCTATAATCAGGTAAACCTACCGAAGTTTGCAAACGTTAGTTACTTAATAAAACAGACTATTTTCTTAAGAAGAAACAAATGGAAAGAGGATGAAATACTTCGGGCATTATATTCTCCGAAAATCAATTGAGAATTTTAAACATATTATTCTTACTAATCCGTAGCTGATAAATAAATAATATCTCCAGACGGTAAATTCAGCCAGAAAGCTGCGATCGATGAGCACAGGTTGTGTACAGTTTCCTGTTTTATCTCCGTAAGATTACTGCCAGTCGAAATTTTCATAAATAACTCACAATTATTTTCGTGTCCAATAAATATCCATTTATCCTCACATTTTGCAAAGTATCGCATATAATCTTGCATAAATTCCTCCAGACTAGTTTAAATCACGAATAATGTACGATCGAAAGGAATTTACCACCTGTTTACAAATTTATGTTAAATATCGTCTGTAGATATATCTCATTATTATTATCGGTTGGTCGAACTTCTGTGAATATTAAATAGAAATTTAGATACCAGTACCTACTCGACCACTCATTCTCAGAAGGAAAGTACCTATAATAAATTCTGCATCAGTGATCCCATTTTATAATACAATATCATCTCCCCACTATTTTATGCAGCAAAATTATCCTCAAAAAATGGTACTTAGGAACCCTCAAAGCTCTTTACAACTTCCATGTACTAAATTAAGGGGTTTTCTTTAGCCTTAGGGTTTGAAATTACTTAAGAAAATTTCTTCGCTCCATTATTAAAGGAGTTGGAAGAGGAAAGTTGACGGAGGGAAGAATTCTTTTCCTTACACATAAAAACCACATTTAAATCTTCATTCATTTATCACCCTTTCTTCAACGAAAGATCCCATAAGTTGCTTCGAAATAAAAATGCTGAAAATCGCATCAGGAACAACGGCAAGTCGCTATTTATTCCGTTTTTTTTTCAAGGGACCCACCAGAATCCGCGGTATCGATCGTTGCAGGACAATGAATCAATCGTCCCTCTCGGATAACAGGATTTATGTCCGTGGCACTGAGGGACGTTCCCTTCATTTCTGCCCTGAAACACGCTCGACGCATTATCTGTTAATTAAAAAACAGCAAAATGAACAGCACGGCTGGGTAAATTGAAAAATTTATTTCCCTGGGCGCGTCACTGTGTCCTCCGCCCATTATACTTTCGTTACGTGCAATCCCAGCGCGATAATAGGGGACCCTCGGGGTGCATTATAAACAGCGTGCTTTCAGTTGCAAGAAATCAGTGCAGCATTGTAATTAATTTTTACAACGGAGTTGCTTTACGAAAGCAGGAAAGACAGAAAAGAAAACGAAAAAGGAAACGTTCCCAATTCCCTTGCGAGTCTTCCAGTTTGTAGAGCAATGTCCCTTCGAGCTTTCGACGAGTTCAGGGTTCTTGGGAACTTGGCTTTGCTGCGTTAAGACTATGATATATAATAATTTTGTATCATGTAAGATTATCGAGGGTTAAGGTGGCTTGGAGTTTGAAATTAATGGAGTACGAAGAATATCTGTTTATTGATACATAAACGAGTCGATTATTAATTATTATTTTATGCTAGACTTAAAGTTTTCAACTGTTGCTTTCGATGTATATGTCATCTCCACATTGAGAATTGTAATTGCCAATGTTACAGTGCCGAATGCGACGTCGGAACGTGAATATCACCGTCACTCGCTCACAGATCGATCCATTAAGACGATAATTGCTCCGATTACAGATATGATCTGATTTACTGCGATTTCATGTTTCATTAATGCTGGCCATTATTGGCCAGAGGGTGGAATAATAATACCATTTAATAATTAATTGAAGAGTCCCTGTAGAAACCACTGTAAATGCCAAAACTTAAATTCTACGTAGTTAGTATTACTATTGGCACGTAGAACATTTTCAGATAAATTTATTTTTTTAATTTTGCCACCTACAGTGTTTTCCACAAGGACTCTTCAATTATTGATAAAAGTGAGGATCAGTTCCCTGATGAGAGGATTGCTTACGATGGACTCATCGAAAGTTTCAACAAGTTGGAGCTAATTTATCGCAGAAGTGTATTCGAATATTATGGTTGTGTCTCTACAGTTTGTCTTCTAACGAGAGCTCAAGCCTCTTTCATTCTCCAATTCCGACTTAGAATTTTTTTACCAGTGGTTACAGTTTCTTAGAGTCCTAGTTAAAGACCCGTCCTTTAATAATTACTGTGCGAGATACAAAATGCACAGTTCTGCGTGCTCTAATTTTCACTTGGGATATCATCTTACGTAGTTATGAATTATGTTTCATGAAGGATTACGTTACGATGCCCCTCGGTAATTTACGCCACGAAGTATTACGTATCCTCTGTCCCTTTCATATTCTTGAATCTTCTTCGCAGAAATTTCTTCATTAACTCTCAGAAATTTATTCTATGAAATATCGCACTCTTCTCCCCGGTATTCTTCTAACTTCTACGGACAATTTCTCCTTTCATCATTATGAAACCTTGCACGCCGTCCCTTTCCTTATACCCCAGTAATTCAAAACTTTGACAAGTTTTAAGATTGCTATACCTACATCCTTTCGTTTCCAAAATCTTCTATAATTTCTACGAGTCATTCCACGACAAATCATTCACTGTTTGCAGAAAACGTGAACGATTTCAATGAAATTTTGATATGTTGTAGTCCACGTGAAATTAGGGGGGGTTTAAGTCATCATTTTGAAATATACAAACTCCTTTTAAAAATACACGAGGTTGAATTTATCGCGCAAATAGGAAAAATTTACACAATTCGACATCCCCTATTTCCTAAAGTAATTAAAAACCAGGAAAGTGATGACTTAAACGCCCCCTAATGTCGCGTGAACTACATAATATAACAGCCTCGACAAAATCTCTCGTCGGTTTCATAAAAAAGATCCCTAACACCAAATGCAAACAGCGATCGATTTTATAATATACCCACAGTGTCTTCAACAAATCGGAATATTTTCTAGACAACTTCTACCCAATAGTCTCTATTCTTGCCTCCAATGTCCTCCCAGCAGCTCGTTCACGCGAAATTTTTATTCCTGCACCGGAAGCCCTCGACATCCTCGAGATTTTAAAGCTCGTGGCAGATGCGCCGCAGCGGCCGTAAGGTCGCTTAAGTGGCGCTCAGTCGATTGTCCCCACTCCCGCCGTGAATCGATACCGACGTCGGAAGATTTATTTGCAAATGCGGGCCAGACACGCTAGTAAAAGTGAAGACCCGTTTCGGCGCGCTGAAATTGTCGATTCTCGGCTCGTTACGCGCGATCGCCGCTGCAACGAAAGAGGATTATTCCGTCGGACGAAAATTAAACGCGGAAAAAAAATGTGGAGAATGGAAAATAGAACGGTAACGAACAGTTTCGTGGGGCAGGGTCCCTTTGCGTCCTCCGAGCCGATTACATTTACGCGGAAAAAATTGTCCTTTGTACTTAATTGATGCGCTGGAGAAAATTACGACGAGCTGTTTTCATTGCCGTTTCCCTACGGGCGCGGGTTGCTCGAAAGGGAATTCAGAACGATAAAGTAGTCTTTTCTAGGGTTAGTTTTTTATGGAAAAATATAATTGGAATGGTACGATAGGATTGTTTTGGATCAGTAATTTGGAAGCTTTCATTTCCCGTGGTTTATTGCAAACTAATATTCTTGGAAAAAGAGAAAGCTCTTTAAAAAATTCTGTTACGCTTTTTATTCATTTTGGACGAAGAGTCAATTCTTCCAAACAACCCCTGCTATTATCGACCACCTTGCGCAATTAATTTAAATTTTTGGGGGGGTTATGAATCGCCTACAAATAGTCTTCATATTCCTGAATACAATAATTTATAAGCCACCCCTTTTTCGAGCTATTACTTAGTCAAGTTCATTCATAATAATGTAATATATCTACCAAATGATTTGCCTCATTTTTCTTGCGCTGGGAGCCATCGTTTCCAGCACGCCTCGTTGCCCCGTCTGTTATTAAAACGAATATTAATTGACACTAACGGCAATTTGATGGGAAATCAATAGCGATGCCGAAATACTGCGTAGTTTTAGCACCTTTGGTGATGGTGCATGAAGCTGTTAATGACTTCATTTCATGGCGAATGATTTCGATGAAACGCATCACCGTGGAACATGATTGGAACTGGAGATGAAAAATAATAAACGAACACATAAATGGAAAAATGGAGAACGAAGGAAACGGATCGTTTCAGACGTGCAGTAGCTGGAATTGAATTTAGATTGCAGTGCGTAACACCGACGGCGCTGAGTTGAAGCAACGTTTGCGAACATATTCCGCGGGGGATGGTATTTGAGCGAAAGCAGACGGATAAAAAAAACTGTTTCTGTTTTCTTCAAAATAGCTGAGGAAATTTTGTTGTACAGAGTGCTGTGAATAATTATTCAAACTACAGTGGATTGAAATTTTGCTTTTTTGTTTAAGAGATAATTCTTAAAAGACCTTGGGTTTTCTTTTGGTATTTCTGTATACCAGAAATATAAAATGGATTCTGAATAATTTCGTAAACAATATATAATTTCTTTATAGGCTTAAAAAATACCAAAAGTAAATGTTTTATCTACTCTGGTGGCTCCTGATTCACAGTAGGTATAGTTTCCAAATTTAACGTTCGAATTTTTAAACAAGAAAGAACTAACTAGAAATTCCCCAGCACGAAATCTTAAGAAGCAAACCTTGGAGCAATTTTTTAAGATATAATAGCCAAAGTTCTCTGAAAAATTGCTATAGATACATTCGAAGTTCCATCTGAATGGAGGCACAGGAAATTTCCTCAACAAGATCCACAGAAAGGTTCCAACCTCTTTCTTGGTATTTAATTATAACTGTGTGGAACTTGGAAAGAAATATGGTCGAGTTTCTGTACGAAGGTTTCTTACATTGGCGTTCGAAAGATTGTCTGCTGTCTTTCGTGGTAACTTGGCACAGTGCAACAAATTAAATAATCTTGGTCTAAATAACTTTCAACGTTTCAAAACCTATTAACGACACTGCAATACTTCGTTCTGAACGATGTAAGAGAATTCTCATAATTTAAATTCATTGCTGAGGTACCAGCTGTGAAACTTGTATAATCCTTTTCATTCTTAAAGAAAACCAATAAAGACGAAGCTGCGATAGATAACTGTAATAGTACTTCTTCAGAATACAAAGGGTTTGAAGCCAATTTAACGTGAAAATTTCTGCTTATTTTTATCGATTGTTCAGAAATAGGTATTACGGTGTGCTTTCTAGAAGGTGAGAAAATTTATCGCGTGCCTTTCATAAAATGCCACGGGTCTATTGGCATTTTTATTGGAGAAGAGAACCGGATGGTTTGACAATTAAAATTTGGACTATCGGTTTGGCTACCAGCAAAGTCGAGCTTAATTACTTTCAGTCACCCCTATGAACTCTATGATCTGTAGTCCGTTCGCGTTGGAAAGCACGGTAAATTAAAATCGCCGAAACTCCGGCGTATAAATAGAAACCGGAATGACGGAAATATCGTGGCGATAGGGGCACGATTTTACATTGAGCCCGACGATAGCTTCCAAGAGCACGCGACGACCTCGCTTTCTCTAATTCGGGCACCGTGCCAGCTGCGATCTACCAAGAAACAATCCCCTCGTTTTCCAAAAAAGGGAAACGGAAACGGGAAAAGAAAAAGCGTGAAGCCCAATCATCTCCATCTCTTACCCCCCGGGCCAGTGAAGACTGCATTTCTCTGTCGAAAGAAACGCGTTATCAACAGACGCGGTCGCATCTGAAAGCTAATTCCCGTTCCCCCTCCACCCATAGGCACAGTGAGCGACTATGTCTCTATACACGAATGATAGCGAAATTGACAGGTCCCCGCAGCTATTTTGGCCTTATTATCTTATTTTATGACATAGTCCCGGTGTGACATAGTCCATTTGTCGTTTTACTTAATGTATCAAGCTGTTTACATAAAAGATCAAAGAATTATTCTGAATTAAACTAACATATCACCATCGTAATTGTAGTACAAAAAATAATTATTTTTTACTTTTTAGTGCATTTTAAAAACTTTCAACTTAAAATTTTTTGTATATAATTTTTTACTTTTCCTTTTATACATAGTATATATTATCAAAGTTTTTTTACAGTTTTATTCATCTCCTTGTAAATAATTCCCCCAAAATGTTTAATTCAATTACTTAATGGTGCTAAATTGATCGAGATTCAGTGACCCCCCCCATGCACTAGCAATTTAATTTCCGCTGACCGGATTGCAGCTGCGAATTCGCCCCATTTATTCACGAAGGTACCCCCAGCGTTATAAAAATTCATGGCTGCGTTATCGCCGCCGTTTCACGCGCTGCATTACAGGCGTTAAATGGAGAGTCGAAGCAAGCCATCGAGTAATGGCGCGAGAGGCTAAACGAATTTTCGAAATAAATGTTTATAAAGCCGCTCCGCGTTGGGTAACGTGGCGCAGGGGTTTTGCAATTAAGATCCGAGCGCTTCTTTTCGAACTGCCTGCTCCGCGGACAACATAGTCGAGGGAGTAATCAGAGCGACCTTCCACCACCTGTAAGCGTTGTTATCCTCGTAACTCTATTAATGGGGGAAAATTACATTACAATCCCGACGACGTAAACCCCTGTTTCACTTGTGGTCGTGCTCGGGGCTAAAAGCAGCGGCTTCCTGGCGGACAATAATTTTTAAACACGTTAATTGCATATAAAAGTAACGCTCGCCAGGCAACGTTTTCACCAGGCACTAATTCAAGGTTTTCCTTTCTCGTTATCTTTTAGAATAATAATATCCATACATATAACGATGATTTCAATTTTGTCACAACGTGGATATCTTTATTTGACTGGATAGAATTTGTGTTTTCAATCTAGCTAGATCCAGGGGAAATTAACGTTAAGATTTTGTTAATGCTGGTTAGTGATAATTGTAAATTATTATTCGTATTAGAAAGGTGGCTTTACAGGAGGGAATTTTTTTAAAGAAATGGTGATCAGGTAACGAAACGTGTGAGGGGATTTGAAAAAAGGGTGCATGCACCCTTCGAAAGCTCGAGTGGGTGTTTATCAAGAATTTTCAATTAAATTGGAAATTCAATTAAGGGTACCCTTCGGTCAAAACGCTTGAAAAATGAGTGATTTTCATGAATTAAAAAAAAGAAACTGAACGACACACAGTAAAAATGATTTTTGTGATTTATTACTTCATATTTGAAAAATAAACAAAGAAACTATTGTTTGAATTTGATTAATTTTTGCTTCAGATATACAGCATTCATTGTACCACTGCAGAAATTAGAGCTCTTGACGGGCGCCACGGTAAAAAGCTTAATTACCAACCGATTTTGAAAACTCTTATGGCATTCTATTCATAATTTTTTTTTTTTCAAACGATCCTCTCACGAGTTCTGATGGCGCTCGCCAAGAGCTCTAATTTCTACAGTGGTACAATCATTGGTGTATATCTAATGCAAAAATTGATAATATTCAAACAATCATTTTTTGTTTATTCTTTGAATATGAAATAATAAAGTCCAAAAATCATTTTTACTGTATCTGGTTCAGTATCTTTTTATTTAATTCATAAAAATCACGTACTTTTCGAGCATTTTGATCGGAGGGTACCGTAAGTTTAAAACACTCATCGATTCGAGTTACTTTCATTGGAAACAATTTTTAAAATAACACACTTGTGATTTAGTTACAAGTAGATAAAACCCTGGCTGACCATCACGATGAGTTCTCCTTGCTCCTACGGACGTGCTAGTAGTACAGGTCAACCATATCTGCCCACATCCCGCTGCACGCGTCACATGCAACATTTGCATTAGTTTAAACACTGATTCTACTAGAATTTGTTATTATATATAGATTTAACATAGTAGAAGCATGTACCATTATTACTATTGAACATTGCTTGCAGTACAATTCGGTTGAATTAGAAGCTCAAGTTCAACCACCATTTGTCCTATTCAGAAGTGTGTGACCAGTAAATCGTTCTACAACAGGATACAACCTCCAACCTGCAGATATCCTGGCATTGAGAGGTATTATCGAGATATCGAGGAAATTCCGCGTGCATGTCAGTTGTGGCGCAAGAGTGGCCATCTGAATCGACGTAGCCATCCAGCCAGAAATCCAAGAATGAAAAAGGAACGAAGCTCAGATGCTTTTCAGAGTTTCTTCGATTCTGGAGGGGAACAGTGGCAGCAACGTATACGTGATTTCGTGCCAGCATTCGAGCTCTATCGATCGTGGAAGTTCAAAGAAAGGAGGAAAAATGGCCAATGCTCTGTGATTTATAGCAAAGCGTGCCGTGAATCGAATGGCTTTCGACGTCGATCTTTCCTCACAATTTTTCTATAAGAAATTCTACGAATAATTTAAATTTAAAGTTTGTTAACTGGACAGGCTTAATAAATTCATTGAGTTAGCAGAAATTTTTTTCGAAGCATCTAATATATCTCTTTCTAATTGCGAAAATTGTCTTCTTTAGTTACTGTAAAAACGGTTTAAGAAACCTTTGAGTACATCTGCGTTTGACTGAGAATTATTTCCATCGTCGAAAAGTTATTTGTACGTGGTAACTTTATTCCACATTTTACAAAACCCACAATTGAATTCCCTCGAGATTTTACCATCAGTTTCATGACATCCTGTGTATTCGTTCAGTTCTCTTAAGAGGATAGCTGAGTAACTTTGAAGCAGAGTCTGATTTGGCTTCTAACCGACGACTAATAAGGTTACCTTCTGTCTGAAATTGGCCAGGAGAAGCCTAATTACTTAAGCAGATGCAGACTAAGTACCTGTTAATTAAGTACAGGCTACTGCAGCTGAATTGCCTGGGTTATTAACTGACAGTTCGATCCCTAGGGAACACTCGGTTGATTCCCCTGACAATTTTTAACTGAATGACTGCTGAATGGAACCCTCAAGCCCAACTGCACCCCAAGTAATCGATTTTTGATGAAAGGCAAAGCCACCGAAGGCCTGATTGCGACTGTGACTTCTGATTATATTCGATCCATAAACGAGATTTCGCCGTCGCATCGAGAAATTCTGCCCCTCTGATTTTTTCCAAACTTTGGCTAGCTTGCATTCACGCGCAGACGTTTCCAATCCTACTTTCTATGGAGCAATAAAGCTTTCTGTACAAAGTGAGTCACAGCACCCTGGTGCATCACATGAATCCTCAATCATTGATATTACAAGGAAATGTGAGATGAAGCACGCTTGAAATGAAATTTCCATACACCTCGCAGCTTTCAAGATTCCTTATCGCATAATCCTATCGATGCAAGACAGTGAAATATTTGTGTAAATTAATATTCACTTCTAACATCAGAAACGGAGAAGTTATTCAAACTGCTCAGCTGCAGTGACTCAAGCCATCAGAATAGATATTTTTACTTCGAGAAAAGGAAAACAACGAGTCAATAAGATATGAATTTTTCCCAGAGAAATTTCCCTTGGGTGTCCAAAGACGTTGTCTAGCGAATCCAAGCTCGAAGTAGTGCTCGAAGGATATTACGCAAACTACTGAACGCGACGTCCGTAATGTATAAACCCAGTAACGCGAGATTCGCTGCGAATCGTTGGGCAGGAATTTCTTTCGCCGTCGCAGGGGTGGGAAAGAGAAACGAGACGTCGTTTGCATCTTCCTTAACGCTCTGTGAGCCGCTTACGTGCACAGAAGAATATTTTCCCCTCCCTCCAACCATATTTTCTCGATTTCTTGCGGTCGTTATTCTTCCACGGCCTTTCACTTTTCCCACTATCAGAGTGGCGATTTTTCTAGCCGGGATGCTTTATCTCGTGGAGAAAAGTAGAGGTCGTTTGATATACTGCATGCACCGGAGCTTCGATCTTTTCAGTGAAATGCTGAGTATTCGGTTGTAACGGAACCGTGCCATTAAAGAAAAGATTTGCTACGAGATGTATAGTGGCTTGAGATCTCCGCCAGTGATTCAGAAAGATTTTGGGATAGGTAAGGGAAATTAAAAGTGGTGCTTCGATGCTTGATCGCACAGCAGACCTCGAAAGTAGTTAATTGCTGCCCCTATGTTCATATTCTGCTGCATGTGCCACTTATCATCGGTGTTTTAGGTTATTTAAATTACCTTACTTTACATCTAAATTTCTATTTCTATAATAAGTACATGTATCTATAATTATTAGTGTTATTATTATTAGCTCTTATTAATTACGTAGATGTAAAAAATTAATATGCCTCTTTTAGGTTATAAAGACGTCAAACCTGATAAAAGAAAAAAGGTATTAGAAGTCCACTGTAGCATAAAAAATTTTCAAACATTTTAGAATATTTTATAGTTTTCTCCTTTTTTTATCATTTTAATTCTGAAACCATCAGTCATAGAAAGTGCATGCGCTAGTGGCGCCCTCTGCATTGAGCTTTGCGACAGCTTTCCAATGTACTTTAAAGAACTGTAGGTATCATCTGCAATGATTATATTAATTATGTTTGAATTTTTACAGTGATCTGAAGCTGTTGTTAGATAAAGCTGATACTTCGCTATTAATATGCGCAGCGATGGAAATCTGGTTGAATCAGACCCCCCCCCCCCCCTCCATAAACATGACTCATGTATGAAAGAAGCTAATTCCCTTTAATTCACGAAAAAAGTTCTCACGCAAAGATTGTGAAATCAACTTTCCTAATTCCAATTGTAATCTCGTTCTCCATTCGAACACTGATTCCGCTGTCACTTTTTATACTTGACATTCCTTTATTGGCCACAAATCAATTCAGTGCTCAGATTTTCAGCTTCGATTTTAAGGAATTCGTAAGGTTAGTCTATTATTCTATTACAGTTCCCACACATTCTAACGCAATTTCAACATGGTTGCTAGGTACCTCGATTCCAAACCGTTTCTCAACATTATTTCTACCCTATTCCCACAAATTATTCCTATCATCGACGAAGTGGTCTATGTTCCTACATCCTTTCCAAGCGCAAAGTTAATTTCACTATCTTTGCATGTAAACTTTTTTATTTTTTTCGATTCTACATACACGAAGTAAAGGTTACATTGGAAAGTTAATTTAATTCTTTATTCGTTTTACATGAAATTATTAAGAAAATAAAGAGAAAAATACTATACAAAACTATGTTATCATTGAAAAAACCCTCTTCCAGCAAAAAATGCACAAAGTTGCAAAACTTGACTTATAACGAGAACGTACAAAGTTGCAAACCGAAATTTGGCTTCTCGCGAAAGAAGCACAAAGTTGCAAAGGCCAAAATTTTTGCAACTTTGTTGCAAATGAAATTGAAGTGTTCGAGAAATAAAATCCCGGTTTGCAACTTTGTGCGTTTTCGCGGGAAGCTCAACAAAGTTGCTAACCGAAATTTGACTCCCTGCGAAAATGCAACAAAGTTGCAAAGGACAAAATTTTTGCAGCAATGTTGGAAACGAACGTGGCCTGTTCGCGAGAAAAAAACCCGGTTTGCAACTTTGTTACATTTTCGCGGGGCGTCCAAATCCGGTGAAATCGGAACAGTCTGAAGATGATATTGGAAGATTTTGGCATTCAACAAAGTTTCTAACCGGAATATGACTCCCCGCGAAATCTCAACAAAGTTGCAAACCGAGTTTTTTTCGTGCGAACAGGCCATTTTCATTTCCAACATTGTTGCAAAAATTTTGACCCTTGCAACTTTGTTACATTTTCGCGGGGCGTTCAAATCCGGTGAAATCGGAACAGTCTGAAGATGATATTGGAAGATTTTGGCGTTCAACAAAGTTTCTAACCGGAATATGACTCCCCGCGAAATCTCAACAAAGTTGCAAACCGAGTTTTTTTCGTGCGAACATTGTAGGAGGCCATCTCACCGGGCCTTGAATGTGTGCGTACGCTCACACAAGCTAGGAAAAGCGTGTACGTATACGTGCGTAGTAAACAATCCGTTTCAACCAACTTACGTCGTGGAATCGGCAAGAAGGAAGCTTTTGCGGGTATAGTTGCCTCCAGCAGACATCCGTGCAGACGGGTCCGGTGCGTTTGAACGCCAATAAGCACCGTACGTTGAAATAATAATGAATTTATGAATCAAAAACTGACAGAATGAATCTTCAAAGCTTCTTCGTTGGTGGCGCTAATAGTGCGCGGTCAGTTTTGACAGCCAAAAATCACTGCAAAAAATCACTGCTTGAAAATCCAGGTAGTACCGCAATGAACCAGATAGATCCAGTTTAAAATTCAATGCGGTTTTGACTGGCAGCTCCAGCAGGGTGGCACATCAGCATAGAAATGTATTGACGACGACAAAATTAATCAAACGATTATGAAACGATTAAAGAAATTAATTGAAAAAATACAGCTGCTCCATAACCGTTATCAATATGTAATAAAAAATATAAATTACTTATATAGTGCCGTATTTCATAATGGTCTTCATCCTGAGAACGGTTTATATTATTGAATTCTTTTAAAAAATGAAGTCAAAAATGAAAAGAAGTCATACTTTTTAAACGATTTTTTTAGCTTCGATCCTTTGTTTGCTTGTTGTATGTTTGCTTCATATCTGAAAACTCGAATTTAACCCAAAACTTGGCAGGTTATGATTGAGTGACAGCCAAGTGACATTTATTGGATAAATTCTGCTAGTGATCCTCTAGGTAGTGATCGGCAAATGTGGTCCCCGTTTTCTATTGGTCGACACGATTAGTGACCGAAACCGGAAGTAGAGAGAGCAATTAATTTTTCCTATTGGGCGAAGCAACAACATCCACCAATTGAATTCCACAACATTGAGCGAAAAGTGGGATCAGCAGCAAACTTCATTTAATACTGAAGTGCCCGCCGATTTGTGACTTCCGCTTTAGGACAAAATGGTGGACACATCTGCCGATCACTACTCCTCATGAACTGCCTAGAGGATTACTAAATTCTGCTTTCGAATGGCGACACCTACTGGCGTCAAGTGGAAGAGGAAAACGTGACATCACGAAAACTCTTAATCTCAAAAGTATCATTTTGATAACTATTAAAGAAAATCGTGGTGCAGGATATTTCATCGTCTTTCATTCGTCGCTCATTTCGAGGCTTGATTCTGTATTAAATTGAATCGTCTCCTGTTATGAAATATCCGGTCCCATGATTTTCTTTAAAGGACCTAGAAGAATTATTTTGTAATTTTCAGTGCATTTCAAAATCGTTTAATTTAATTTGTTTTCTATAGTGTTTATTTTCTAGTTTCTAGTGTTTGTGGATTTTTCAAACATTTTTATATTTTTGGCTTTTTATCATAATTTCAAGTCTGTTGGATAGTTGGAAGTGGGGTAAAATTGAATTTCCAGATTTGAACCAAACACGATACACGCAAACAAACAGAGGATCGCAGCTAAGTAAGATCAATTAAAAATACTTGATTTTCGAGAAATTTGACTCCCCTTAACGGAGGACAATGTGAGAGGAGCGCTGGATTCTTTTATTCACACAAAATGCTGCGTTAAAGATCATCAGAAGAATTACTTTTACATAGTCGTTAGTGACTAGTTTAAATCTCACAGACAGTTTCAAAGCTCCGTGCATAAAAGGGAGGCACTTTATCGATATATCGAAGTTTCTCCCTCTGT
Organism: Andrena dorsata; assembly: GCA_929108735.1. Lineage (NCBI taxonomy): Eukaryota > Metazoa > Arthropoda > Insecta > Hymenoptera > Andrenidae > Andrena > Andrena dorsata. The sequence continues at coordinate 72,893,137 of OV815488.1, read as the reverse complement.
CTCGTGTTCCACTTTGATCCGCCTTTAACGGTACACTACGTCTCGACATTGAGACAAATCCATTGAGTCGCTTTATTCGAAATATTTTCCTTATACGTCGCTGATCCGACGAGAATACATTTTAGAAGTCGGATCCGGGACCGAAACTCGGATAAAAGCAGGGAAAATGGAGCTTTCCCTCGCTGAGCACGTCTGTCGATGCTTAATGGTCTCCATTCCGCAACCTATCTACGTGTTCTTTAAATGTAAAGCTTAATAACTGAATATCTGGTAGAATATCAGGTGGAATTTTTTTCTCAATTTTAATTATTGTGTCGCAATCAATAATATAAAATTTGTGGGGGCTTAACAAACTAGAAAATGGAACTAAGTACAGTGTTATTTAATTTCTCCGCGAATTAGGTCGCGCAACTTCGTGTGCGCGGTATTCCCGTTCACCCCAAATCCATCAGCAGCAGAGAAGTGGAAAGGGTGGCGAACCTGCCCTTCAAAATCCAGGGCAAAGTCCTCAGAGAAATGAGAGGGGGGTCAGGGTCGACCAGCCATCGATCAATCACTTTCTTTTTTATCTTCCCGTCGTGTTCAATCCCACCAAACATGTTCCCTTTGGAGAGTTGGAAAATTGAAGGGTGGGATAATGTAAAAGTGTAACAATTTGCCAGCAATTATATTTCCTGGACAGTTTTCTGCCGCGTCTAGCAGCTTCCAGCTTTTTCATTGGAATAGTATGAATTGAGAAGAAAATTTCTTCATTTGCAGAAAACTAAAACATAGCAGTTCCCATCGTTAATAATCAACTTTTTTACTTACCCTCCTTTCACACCCACGCATTCGAGATGAACTGCAATACTTCATTACTTTTTATAACAGCAATCACAGTGCGAAAGTACAGAAAGAGGAAGAAATTGTCGAAGTTTATGAATATACACGCAGTCGAGTAAACATAGTGCACGGGAAGCACATAAAGTTTACTGATACGCGTAGAAGCTCTCACTCCATTTCAGCAACGAAATCTGCCATTTTACGAGGGCGCCGTTCCATTCTAGGCGTAGCATTGCGATAATTCATGAACGTACTGCGTGCATAAGCGCGAGCAACGTACGATCGCGTTTCCTTATGCTATCAGGCCAAACAAACCCACGCAGAATTCCCTTGGGGATGGTGGATAAACTTTAAAGTATTCTGTAACGGTCCAGAATGCAACGCACGTTGAACTATAAACTTAAATTGACTTCCGCGGTTCCTCGTAGACGTAGAGCATGCAAAGATGCTGACCTTTGCGTTTGCTCCTGTCTCCTAGACCGCCATATTGAACCGAGGTCTTTTTATTTTATTTATTTTCTTAAATGTCACGGTTGCAATTTTTCGTAATTCGTTATTTTGTTCACTACTAAAGCATAAAGGTTCAGGATTTTTTTGTACACAATGTTTTTCTACTAAAAGATACATTTTTTAACTATGTTATTCTAAATTTTCATGAGATATTATTATTAACTAAAGCAGATATCGCCTTGGATATGAGTTGTGTTGCGTCTGAATGCATCTGCGCAACGATGCCTCTGAAAGCAAAAATTCAAATAGAATTTAAAAAGTAATAACTTCCAGAAGTGCCTGACGTTCTCACATTTTTAAATATTGCTTTCAATTTTGCAATCATGGAAATGCTTGCAAAACCTTCTTGAAAAAGAAAAATAATTTTTCCACCCAAATACCGCATTTCAAGTTCAAACGGACGCCCTTCTTTACCAAAATACAATATTAAAATTTGGAGAACGTCAGGTACTTCTGAAAGTTATTACTTTTTAAAATCAATTTCAATTTTTGCTGTCAGTTTCATCGGCCCACCAGCTAATGCTTAACAAAAAAAACACAACTCATATCCAAACTGATAACATCTTTTAGGTAATAATAATGAATATAGTTGAAAGATGTAAAAAATCTTTTAGTAGAAAAACATTGTGTATCATTTTCACTTATATTTTTCCCCCAAAAAAATCCTGAACTTGTACGCTTTTTCCCGACCTCTAGGTGGATGTAACCCCTTAAGTCCCAAAATCCAAGTACTCAAACGTTTCAACGAGGACAATGAATCTTCATGACAGAATATACAAAAGTGTTCCATGAAACGCAAAACAGTCAGCTTTCATAAACCCCGCTTCCCCAGTTGCAACCGCAAAGCCAGGTAATTAAAGGACGCGGGGAAACCGCTTGGATTAGCGATATGAGAAGAGAAACGGGGGGATAGGCATGGTTGTTGGATATAATCCCCGTCTTTTCTCATGGTCTCCTCGATTCCCTCTATTTTTCCACGAGTCAGTTCCGTCTGCAAATATCCAGAGCACAGCAGAATTGCCTATCAACAATCTGGGGGGGTCCCCCGTCTCCTCGCTTCCGAGTGTCAGACGGAGACGAGGCGCGTATCGATTCACTAGGGACGTTAAGCCACACTCCCACTTGAGAGTAATCTGAGCCCCACAGCCCTCGTAATCTCGCTATTTATCTCCAAACCGTGGAATAGAGACTTTAACCAACTTGTTCTTCATTACTACTAGATGAAAATATCGAAATAGAACTGCGACTGTACCCTTAAATAATATTCTCATTAAAATTTGTAAAAAGCGAACCTCGGGCGCTGGGACTCGAACCCGCGATCTTCAGATTCGTTGCGCACTTATTGTTAGTCACCACGACCAACGCCGACTCTCCGATGTCCCTTATACTCCGTCGCTACATAACTCACAACACTATCGGGGCGCTACCTACGTGCCCTCGCACCATAGGCCGTTCCCTAAATGCCGCAACAACTCTTAGAAATTATCCAAACTGCTGAGTAATATCGCAGCTTAAACGGTCCATTGGACTTGTTGCCAGGAATTCTCGCGCCTCGTACCCACGCAACGAGGGATCGAGCGCGCTCGACAAAATTTATAAAACCCTCGAGAGCTTCTGACTGGATCCACGCCTTTGGATGTTGTTTCATTGAACGTGTCGAATGGAAGGAGAGTTGAAAAGACGGGAATGTAGGTCATTACCCACTTATTTTACGAGCGGGCGAAGGTTATAGCCGGGTGTATGAGCTGGGAGAAAAAAAAAGAGAAGTCCTTCGATGCGTACGCCGCACAGTAGCGCAGCTTCCTTTTATTTTCTTCAATACTTTCTTGGGATAATAGATTCTCGCTATTCACGAAAGTCTGGTGCCTCGTTTTCAACGAGGAAGTGTTACGCGATAGTTAACATTCTCGTAATGTTGCTCGTCCAACGAGGAGCGACAAGTAAAAAGTGTGATAATTAACCCTCCAGTGCACGCTGATGCAAATTCCTGCCTTTTTTTTTTCCTCCTCGTTTAACCCGCGGCAGAGCTGGCGCCATATTTCAAAACACTACTGGTCTCTGATACACCCTTTTTTTCAAAAGCTCCAGAAATATACATTGTACGTGTTGCAAAAGATATTCACGGCTGTGGGGATATTAATGAGACACTTTATATTCTCTGCTAAAAAATTACTTGTGGAGCATACTTGACAACGTTGAGCCAAGTTCATTAATAAACTGAGCTGATGTAAAGGCGTCACAAATCTAGTGCCAGCTGTGCGAGGTTAAACTGAGTTAACATTGGTTTCTTTTATTTCCGAAGACAATTTTGTTTGGATAATTATTTAGAAGGTAACAAACGGTTCGGGTAGGCCACAGTATTTTTCGTTGCTGAAAATAATAACGGATAGGAAAGGGTTTCCTCTTGACGAGGGACCGCGAAATTGGTATATTATATAACAATGTTTCTTGGTATTTTCATTCATACAAAATTCAGTTTTAATTCACGATTAATTTATTCGTTAAAAGGAAATCCTCCTGCACTGCAGAGCCAGAGAAAAAAGTAACGAACAAATTCCATTTGTGAACGACCCAGCAGAGTTTGCTCGGCGATAATGCACCTTTCCATCCATGGTTCACGCAGAAGCTACGGTTGCAATGTAACACGTACTCTTTGGTATAATTACAGAGAGGCGGGAAAGATTCTATTTACCATCTCTAAACCGTGATACTAGAACGGAAGCCCAATAGAAGATACCTAGAACGCGTCGACGAATTAATCGGTGTCTGTGTTTGTACATACAAAGATAAAGATTGCATCGATGCGTCGAAAGGAACGCTTGCGTTAGAAAAATAAACGTTTGTCACGGTTCCTGGCTACCAGTAATAGAATCATCGATTTCGCCGCTCGAATCGCCTCTGAAATACGACTGCCTCGTAAATTTATTAGTTCCTGGTTCCTGAATGGGACCTCGTTTTCGGGTCGATTAACCGCGTCGATGTGAATCATTCAATTCTTTATGGAGTTATGACAATTTTGTACAGTGAAGTTTGTGGTGGCCGTTTTTTAAGAAGTGTGGAATTCAGTTTGTAATTTGAGAACTTTCCCGGAGTTGAAGAGAGAATCCACTGGGGAGTTTAAGACTAAAAAAATCCACTGTCTGCTTTCCAGCTTTCTCTAACTTCCAGCTTAATTGGATCAATTAAGCACTAGCAGAAAAACAAGTTCCCTAAGGACCCACTTCCTCGTAACATTCTGCTCTCGTTTTGCAATTTAGGTTTGACCATTTATTTACACAGAATTAAGAGCCACCCTTTGTATGATCCAGTGCTCGATCCAATCCTATGAGAGATAAAAGGGCAACTTGTATACAAATACCATCGGTTTGGTTAACACGAATATAATTCCCCTTCGAAACGTCGCGGCTTCCCTTTTATATCGACATCGAATCGGCTATCGATATGTCCCAGTGTTATCATCGCGGACAATTCGGATGCAACGGACAGGATTAATCGGATATTCGAGCGAGGTAACCAATGACGTTTTGGTAGATCAGTGGCACCGTCCAGTCGAATGAAAGGCCAGCAAGTTGTTCCTCTTTCATCCGTCATAATCGAGGGGATGACTTTTTAACTCAGCTACGCCAAAAAAAGAAAGAAATAAGTATCACAATTCAACGCTCAAGGGTTCAGATTGCTGTTTTGGAATCTGAAAACGATGAAACATTGAAACACAGAAGTTATACGCTTTAGAAGGGAATTCAATTTGTAGGGTAAAAACATAGCAAAATTTAGGATTTTTTTAAGAAACTAGCATTTCGATTCATCTGAAATTTAGACCATGTTTTTGTGCATCCTTGAAGAAGTTGCAATTTTTACTTTATTCATTGTTAATAATCAATGTAGGAGTTATGCATCACGCCGCGCAAAACTCGTCGTCCACTGTTGTGCATGATATTTACCTCCGAGGTAATCTGAAACAGAAAAATGAAACAGCGTTTTGCTTTGCACATATTTAGCTTTAATTTGATAAACCAGAATACCGCTAAGTTCTATACTTCTTTTGTTACATCAGAAAATTGGGGTAAAATTGGTTTGCAAAAATTAAAGCTTCAGACGTTTCAGTTTGAAAACTCTCTACACTGCTGTATAAATTTTTTTGTTTTTTGCTGGTTCATCAATTTCAAGCTACATATGTATAAAATAAAGCGCCGTTTCATTTTTCTGTTTCAGATTACTTGGTAGATAAATATCATGCACCCCAATGGCCGGCGAATATCGCGCGGCGTGATGGTCGATCATGCACAACTACAATATTTATGGTTAGAAATTAATAAAAACAAAACTGCAGCTTCCTCAAAGATGCATCAAAATATGGTCCAAATTTCAGATGAATCGAAACACTGGTTTCATAAAACAAAATCCCAAATTTTACTATGTTTTTAGTCCAAAGAATAGGATTCCCCCTTAAACGAGTCTATCAAAAATATTCTTTTATCATCCCCTATTCACCTTTAATTTAACGCGTCAACCCTTTCTTACTTCTCAAATAGAAAGAGTCAAGTATTCAGAAAAATAGAATCAAGCCTCTCCCAACGTTGTATTCTTTACGTGCTTGCACTATCAATTTAAAAGAAAAGCCCGTCGTTAATCGATCAACGACACTGGCCGTCGTCGATCCGTCGCTCATTTCTCATATAAATCGGACAGGGGGTAAGAAAAATTGCGGTCACTTCCATCCGACAAAGCGGAGCCTGCCACTGACACTCGAAAATTACCTGTCCTCCTCTCGATGTTTTTTTTCTCTCCACTGGCAAAAAAAAAAACAACAGAAACGGTCGCTACTTCTGGAATATTCACATTGGAGCCTATCGACCAGCTAAACTATCTGTGGCGGCAATTACGTCGCTTTGGGGGTTGTGTACACCACATTTATTTCTCTCTTGTTCGTTAAGCAACACGTAACACGCACCCTGGCCACCCTCCACATCGCGTCACTTACAAAAACGACGGTCAACACGCACGTACACGCACACACTCGATCTCTCACGCTGTCTCGCCGCTGTTCGCCGACGAATGTTATGTACAGTCCTTGATAATTATTGCTATGGTACATTTATACAGTCTAGACGCGTACAATAGGCCGTACGAATGAAAAGTAAAGCGTTCGCGAGTCATCTAAAAAAAATCGACTCTCTAACGACAGGGAGATGGGTGCTGGTTGCTGCCACCCCGGCGTGGAAAGCGAAGTGAAAGCTTCCCTTTCCACTGCGATCCGACGTCCTGCACGCGGCGCAGTTTTCCACCCTTCGCCACGCAGCTCGTTCTTGCTTCGGGGTAATGGCTCTTCTCGCAAGCTTGCGTGCAGCGTGAGGGTCCAACACTGAAACTCGTTTTATTTATCATCTATGTGGACTGATTCAAAAGGTCTCGCTAATCCGTCGAGGATGTTTTAATCGCGATAGAATAGAAGTTATAACGATCTCCCTTTTCATGGAGCAATGTGATGGGATAAGTAGTGTGTAGGTATCAGTGTTAGGGTGCTCAAACTGTACACGTGACTCAAAGGGCAATGGAAAAATGACGTCCCTGCTTTGGTAAAGCTTGATCAAAGCAAACGTGAAAGCAGCTCCGTGGCTCGAGGGGTAACTTTGTCTCGGTATTTCTCGGTTCGTACGAACGCAGCACGACACTCTTCTCTCGTAACAATTTCATTGTTAATAAGTATTGTATTACAGATAGTACAGCTTTGTTGTTGTCTAATTACACCTAGGTAGCACTGCTTGCCTTTATCCTACGTTTATGGTTGACAACGTATTTACAAAGTCAACGCGCATCCCGAGGACACTGGGCGTTCGTTCGTCGCGCTGCCACTTTTCTATCTCATTTACAATCTCGCACACTTTATCGAACGTTGGAATTTTTAAATTGGCTGTCATTAGTAAAATATATAAAAAAGATTCTACATTGTTTGGTGCAAATCCGATAAGAAATGAGCGATTTGTTGCAAATTTTGAACCTGCACCCGTTACAGTTTTGTGCAATATTTTATTTTGGGCAGCTTCAAATTTGAACAATTCGCCACAGATGGAAATAAAAACTTATCGATTCAATAGCTTCCATTTATTATAGTCGAAACTTGATAACTCGAATCTCAAGGGAATGGAGGGGAGAAATCTTTGAATTATAGAGGTTTCGACTTATCGAGTTTTCGAGTTGTAGAGGTTTGACTGTATTTGAAAATATATATTTTCATATTAAGCCAATGCACTAATTTTATAAATTGGTAAAGATGAAACTGCACCCCTCCTGCTGCCAGGTCCTCAATTCTACGATTTTTCCACAAAAATTAAATTGTTAAAAAAATTTCTCCACACTTCTAGCACGTAATAAACAATTTCTGTGGCAATCGACACTTCGAGCTCGCTCTCGAACTGAAATATTCAACCTTCCCTTAAAGCCGATTACCTCCTCTGTTCATTTTCAAACATCACCACGGGCAAAATGAAATAAAACGAAAGGCACTGAAGTACGTTACTTTAGTGGCAACTTAGCTTTCTATTAATTGATCGTTGCCATCGAAAATAGAGCAAACAATGGCAGCCAGAAGCGCGGATGGCGGACGAATAACGCCCAATGTCTTCCCTAACCTCCTTTCTCGCGATGCGAGGGGTTTAAGGAGGCACGCGTGATTTCTGGCACGTGATTCTCTGTCGAAATTCGCAATTTCGCTGCGCACCGACGAAAGACACAGAAAGAATACTTGTCATCCCACCCCCGTTCCCGTCTGTCGACGGTCGTCACCATCAGTCGTCACGCCGAGAGGCGAAATTTCATTATCAATTCATTTCGTCAGCGAGTTCGTTCGCCAGCTCGCTAGCTTCCGCTCGCACACAGAATTCTTCGAATCGCTGCCGACTCGCGGAACACATTGGATGAAATTTCCTTTCCGCCGGTCATTATGAATATTTAAATCTCGGATCACGTGGATATTTCTTGCGGCTATATTCCGTTCACTCTTCTGCGACACGATACATTAATTGAAACAACGGTGAAATGGGACGATGAATATTCAATCTAGATTGCAATATTTGCAAAAACGATCGAGCTAGCCCTGTTCTTTACGGATTTTAGTTTTATGAAATACTGACAGGCGAGAATGTCTAATAATAATAATTACAAATGCCTTTCACTTTCACAGAATTATCTATAGAGGCGAAGCTTCAGTTAAGGGAAGGTTCAGATGCAGACATCGATTTTTTTTATTTCAATTTTCGAGCTCTTAAGAATAAGTGTTTAAAAGGATTTTATGAAATTCGTAAAATTCCCGAAGTTATAGGCATTGAAACTTTTAACTCGTTTTTCTTGAAACCTGTATCTCCAAAAGTTATTATTTGATTCAACTGAATTTTTTTTATTTTGAAGAATATACTTCGTGGACAGATCAGTAAAATTTGTCATTTTTAAAGACGTTTAAACGTCGAAAAATATAGGGAAAAAGTGATTTCAAACTTAAAGTGTCGTTATTTTCTCAAAAAATGTAATTTTTTATAATTTTTCTGATCAGTCGACGAGAGAGTTTCATGCCCTTTAATAACCTGGCATTATTTTTTACATCAGACCAATGGTTTAGGTGCTACAGGTCCCACCGTTTTTGATGAATTTTTTGACGCCTCGACTTTAATGATTCCTCAATGCCGTCTGCAATGATTAATTATAAAATAAAAAAATTATTTCTATAGTTTAAGACATCCTTAATTCAATACAAACAGCCCCATTAAATCATTTGTGATAGTTTTCCTTTAATTAATTCCTAAATATCACCTATTTTATGGCCTCTACACCAGAACAGCCCCTTAAAGAGACCCCGATCCCTTTAATTCTTCAATAAAAATTCAAATTCTCCGAGGAATCAATACCCAGCAATATTCTCAGTCAAACTCCCCTCCCCAAATCAAATACCGGAAAATTAATTTACAACAGAATTCTCATCCCGAAAAGCAATTTTCACTCCACCGGCTGACATATCACTTCTCAAAGTCCTACTTCCACTTCTCGCAAGATTCTTTATCTCCGTGGAATCCCCTGAGGTCACAGAAGTTCGCCACTTTTGCACTTTAATTAAAAACCAAAGGTATTCCATCCAATGTTCCCGACATTGATTCGAGCAATTAGTGAGATGGACGCCGAGGCAGAATTTTTCTGCACTCGGCTCCGTTTGGCCGACTCGGCGATTCGGAATTCCGCTGTTCGAGCGGGAGCTGGCTGGTCGAGGTAGTCGACCGTGACGAGGAAGCCGATCCACGGGCAGGATGTTGCCGTAAATGCTTCAACTCGATTCGAGAAATGCATAAAATCAATCTCAAACACCCGCTCCGTGACATACTGTGTCAAACGGCAATGCTCGTGGGGCACGGCCTCCACTTCCGTTCGGATTAATTAACGCGCCTTTAATAAATCATCGAAGCGGAACGCCTGCTTCGACGTAATCGATTCCATCGGGTCAGGATAACGCGGAAGCCTGTGGTTCGTTGAATGCGCGGCTTAGAACGATAGCAAGTGTACACGTGCATGTGAAATGAAACTTTTTGCGCGAGTATCCGTGAAGGAACATGTGAAGCAGTTGGAACAGAATTGCAGTTAATATGCGCCATGGTAATTTAGTCCACTGGGAGGCAAGTGGAAATAGAATGGTGGGGAAGTAGGTACGAGGTTTTACCTTTTGGAAATATTAAATTGGTGCGTATGAAATTGCGGATCGCAGATAGCGTAAAAGTTTCTTTGTTTATGGGAGAAATACAATAATAATTTCCAACGCTGAAAAAATGCAAAAAAAAAATAGTTAAAAAGCAAAAAATATTTCAACCTGATAGTACGGAGGATTCTTTAATATTTGAGTTTCACGTTTTTATTTCGCGGTAATGGAAAGAGGACAAAAAGTGAATTTAGAAAGAAAAATATTTTCCAGGTGAATCAGTGTAAAGTATGAAGAAATTGTGAGCCCGGTTGACCGTAAAGTATAGATGAATTGATTCATTAAAGAGGAAAAGAAAAATCATATCGATCATCGCGAAGACAAATATGAAATTATTTGAAAATAAAAGAGGTCGAAAAAGAAACTGTTAGTTCTGAATCTTTCAACTTTACTGGAAGAACAATTTTTCTGCTCGGAGTTTATAAAACTTCCGCACTCAGCTATAGCCACAAGTATTTAAGTGTCTATATCGTGGCACATTTCCCCAAAGCTGATTGAAAGCATAGCGTGAAATTTGTACAGATTTCTCTTTAAAACACGGTTTCAATCTCCATTCATCGTTCTCGGGTAAAGCAAAGGTTAATCCCACTTCTGTGTCATTTTTCAAAATGTCGCGTGATACAAAATCAGCTCCATTTATTCGAGCCACCCACGATCCTTCTGCTTCTCTGAATGGACATTGCCATAGAATTCTGTTACAACATGCACAGTGTTTAATTCGATGAAAAGCTGTTTTATCTGGGTTGACAGACTCGTAAGCTTCTAAGAGCTCCACTCAATCGGCCATTTCGCCGATTGTTCGGTGACAAAATGGCAAACGAAACTCATAACCTCAAAAATTCCCACTTACAGGTATTTCTTAATTTCATTGCATTTTTGGTGTCCATTCAGATGGATAAATAAAACAAAAAGCTACTCGAATTAAGTTGCTAACAGGTAAATTCAATACCAGCAGTCCCTGACCAAAATTACGTTCTTCCACTCGTCGAATTAACTCGGCAGCAAAGGGATTCAGATTTCAGGAAAAACGTGATTTTGGTCAAAGTTTTCGCCTCTCTGCTGCTCGGCGCTTAATTAAACGGTGGATCGAATTTCCCCCTCGGGAGCGAGCCAATTAAAGAAATCAACGAGCCTATTATTAATTTTCCTCGAGTGAAAGGGTTAATCTCCGGGCGAGCCGTGTAACTTTGAGTTAATCGAGCGCGCCCCTAATTTTCGTATAAAAGGCTCAGTAATTTTGCGACTGAAAAGAAAAGAGAAAAAGGGTTTCTCCGCGGCTTATGTTTCACCCCTTCGCTGTAAAAATTTCAAGCAACTGTGTAATCCGTTTCAGATTCTGAAACTCGCGAGGTGCTCGATCCGTTTTAACGAATGATTTCCCATGATTCTCCACGGAGGGCCTCTTAACCGATGCACATGTGCACAAGCAACTCTGAATATTCTTTTTTCAACACGTTTCTCACCTTCCACGTTATCTCACTCCCCACGTCGTTCAGCGGTAGTTGCAAAAGACTTTCCCGTCAAAATGCAAATTTAAACAGTCAGCTGTTGCGTTCTATCAACAACACAAACATCGTTATCTATCAGTCCGCTTCACGCCCGAAATTACTCAGCTAGTTCGACCGCCTGCTTCAGCGAGCGAAGAGGGAGGATTCGGTACACAATTTTCCGTGCATCGTTCTCTGACCGGCAAGGGGACCGAAGTCTCATTGACTATCTGCAACGCATAGCCCAAAATGTAGAGTAAATTGCTGCACTCCCGTCTTTCTCGCCACAGTTTCGTTATAAGCGCAGCGACCGAGCTAGCCAACGAGCAATTAAGCGGGGAAACAAGAGGAAACGTATCTTTCCGCCACGAGCAATTGCACAATCGTTTGGCCGATGGATCGATACCAATTCGTTCCGCGTGGACCTCGCGTGACAGCGCACGGTGCGACTGTTCACGGGGGTTTCTCTCGCTAGACGAACTGCGACGGTGTCTTCCAGCAGCTGGCGCAGCAGGGCAGAGCGCTCTTCAAGGTGTCCTTGAAGGCCTCGCGGAAATCGCGGTTGAAGTACGCGTAGATCAGGGGGTTTAGGGCGCTGTTGAAGTAGCCTATCCAGAAGAGGACGGACACCACCGTGTCTGGACAGTAGCAGGCTTCGCCGCAGAGGGACGTCGTTAGATACCTGGAAAAGAAAGGCAAACGAGACGGTTCAGCAGGAATTCTTGGCTTGGTTCGGCCGGCGAGGTTATGTTAAATTATACTGGGCTTTGGTTTGGATTTTAATATTCTAGCGTCGCCAACAGTCGAGAAGCTATTTATAGCCCCGCAATTTTTGTTTGTTTTGCCATATTTGGGCATCTCAGGCGGGCTCGCTAGGATTCGGCCGTCTACGGTAGAACTGAGAGGAGGGGGCGAGCGCAAGGCGTGGGTGAGGCGAGCTGCAGAAGGATTATTACTTTGTTACAGTCAAAGTCGCCACGACACATGAAAGAATTGTATTTAACGAAGTCGCCACCACACGTGGCATAACTGTATTCAATCGTATTAAAACAAACTAGGGTAAACTGTACAATGATTGGCACCCTAAGCCGAAATTCCAATTATAATGTTTATATTTTTTTCTGAAGCTTTTGTATGGTCTTAATTTTCAGTTATTATAAATGTTTATCGATTTCTTATTAAAATAAAATATCGCAAGTACCTGTTAAGTCTTTTATTTTAAAAATATTCAATGAAAAACAAAAAGAGGCATAAAAGTACAATCATTGGCACCCTAAAATTTGAGGCTGTATAGGAAAACATATGTAGTTAAAAACAAAGTTTAAATTGTTTAAAGAGACTATTTCATTCATTATTAAATACCTACAACACTTAGTAAATCTGCATTTCAATCCATTATTTAGTTATAAAGCAACAAAATATACTTACCTACCCCTTATCAAAATTTTTAGAAAATACATAAAACTCAGCCCTTTGTCCCACATTGTGGTGTTGCCAGATGTAAAATGTGTAGTTCAACTACTGGATTTTGCAGTGTTGTTGTGAAAGAAATATAAGAAATTGTAAAAAAGTACTTTCTAAGCTTGTGCTTCTTAATATTTGACTTTTTAATCAGGAGTGCCAATGATTAGTGCAGTGCCAGCATTAGTACAGTTTACCCTATATTTGAACGGCTAATATTTGCCTATCAATCAATCACACAAAATTAGTTTGGCGTCCGATCGCGTATCTAGCACGCGACATCAACGTTCCGCATTTATCGTCATTTATGAGCGCATGCTTTAGCCTACAGAGTATGATTTTGTTTGAGGTAACTTCACCTCTGAGTACACCTTTCATATTTCTCTGGTGGGCGGGCAAACGCGTATAAGTCAAAGTTTACCTGAAGCTTAAACACTTTCTTTTTTGTTCTTCCTTGTAAATCGAAGTTGAAAATAAAAGTTCACGTCCAAAATTTAACACCTGATCTTACATAGCACTTTAAATATTCTAAATGTCTTCCTGCAAAACTAATAATTGAGCCATTTATTTTGAAAGTGACCTAAGTTCATTTATATTTAAAAATTTTTATATATAAATTTTTAATACTAACTTTAAGTTGCACACGTTACTACAGTCAACAAAAAAATTGACGAATGGACTTAGGCCACTTTCAAAATAAACGGATTCATTCTCACTTTTAAAAACCAATGTTCGTTGGGCTATATAGGGCTACCAACCTGTAAGAAATTGTAAGCTGGGAGAAAATAAAAACCTAACCTAATTCTCACTTACACTCGTTTGCCCGCCCAACGGAGATTTATTTGTAGGGAAATGAGCTTATGTGTGTTTGCGAGGACTAAGTGGTCGAGTGTATAGTGTCGGATCAGGAATCACATAAGAGGGAGTACGGAATAAGAGAACTCGGATGATCGGTTTCGGTGGAGTTGGTTAGGCGCCTGGCTAGCGCAAAATCCCGGTTTCGAATCCCGTCGTCGAAGGTTTTTTTTCCGTCGCTCCCATACATAGGAATTACAGGAAACCTATTCCTACAAATATAGTGGCAGTGGCTGTAGACTATGAAAAAGTAATAGCACGAGAAATATTTATTATTGCAGCACGTAAAGTAGTTAGTTAGTATTCGACTTATTTTAACCAAGATATTAGCCCGATTAGGTGAACGATTCTTCTCAACCGTGCTGCAGTTAGAAATTCTCCCCAGCCTAGCCACTGACATTAAACATAGACACGAGACTTCGAATGATTTGCAAGCCGACTGTGACGAGCATTATCGCACAGTCGCGAACATACGGGAGCGCAACCAACGTCTGTCACAAATAACTGGTGCATGGCTCGATTAGCTTTCGCCAGAACGCTGCACGTCGTACACGGATATCCTTTGGTCTGTTTCGAAACGTCGCGTCCGCAATAAATAACGTGCAATGGTGGAAAACATGAATATTAGTCGACGTAAACATTCGCTTATGCATCTCCTCGAAATATTAATATTGCATTACTCGAAATGAGGAATCGAGCGCAAGGAATATTTAAGCGAAGCTCTGTGCAAGATCTTTTCCATAATGGAAATGCCTTTATTATTTTTGGCATTTGTTGTCGCATTTTAATGAAATTGGGATATAATGTAGTCCAGGTGAAATTAAGGGCGGTTTAAGTCATCATCTTGCTGAATTCGAATTGGTTTAAAAAGTACAGGCCATCGAATCTTCTCGAGAATTCTTTAACGCCTTGTATTTTATAAACAAATTCAGAACCAGCAAAATGATGACTTAAATCCTTCTTGCATTCACCTGGATTATATTATACTGCAAGTTCATAAAAATGCTGAGCCTGAGGTGCAAAGAGTGATCGCTTTGACTGGAAACGGCCCATAAACCTTGCTTCATAAAATCCGCCTTCGATATTTAATAGCTGACTGGGGCAGCTTTATTTCTTTATAAAATCCCCCTTCGATGTCGAATGGCTCGCTGGGGCAGCTGTTAAACTGCAAAGTATCCATAAAAAAATTTGCGAAATCAACACTTTATTTCTCCATAAATCCAAATAAATGGTCCAACTTCTTCTGGGGCTCGTAAAGCATACAATCGAATCCCAGTTGACGATTTTTTTGCTAGGCCCAGACGTTTCCCTTCGCGGAGAATTAAAGGCAAAGGACCGTATAAATCGTAGGAAAAATAGAAACAAAATTTTTCCATAAATCGATTCTAAAACATTTCGAAAATATATTCCCAAAGTTATAGGCCGAAATTCTATGTTATTATTGAAACCACGTTTTCAAAATTGCCGCCGGGGATAACTCAAAAACTATTTGACCAATCAACTTCAAATTTTGCACACTTTTAATTTATAATATTCCTTCAGAATATGAACCACAAGGTTTAACCAAATTATTAATTTGAACCATTGCTGTTAACCCTCGGTTGTCACACTGGGTCAAATTGACCCTGCGTTTTTTTAAGCAAAAAACCTTTTTCTCGAAACTCATATTGCTTCAAATTTTTATTTATGCATGATGACACTTTAAATGTCAACTTTCAACGATGGGCATATACTTTACAATGTTCAAACATTATCTCAGAATTTTTGAGACTTAATTTAACAAATAATTTTTAAATAACAACTGATTGAAAATTGACAGGGTCAAATTGACCCAGTGTGACAACGAGGTTCGAAAAAGTAGGTGTGACAACCGAGGGTTAAACAAATAACCCGCGAATTTTTACGAAAATCACACCTAATGTTTGAAGTTCCGCCATTTTTAAAACATCAAATTTTTTACACCATTTCATATTCTTACAATTGCCATTTAAATTGAGAAAAAAAATTATTCTTCTATTTCACATAACTACTAGAGACACTACAACCGGCGGCACCGTTTTGGATCTCGAAAAAACCCTATTTCAGACACTGTCCTATTTCTTTTGCATTTATTATAATTTCGCTGCTATAAAAATTCTTCTTACTTGTTATAATGTTGAATAAACTACCCTTAAAGTTCCGAAAATATTAGCGCATTGGTATCTTCGCAGAAAAATCCGAAAAATTGATACAAAAATAAATCTGATCAACGAAACAAGAACCCGCCAAGCCTTTGGAATGTATCATTCTTTCATGGACGTACATACATATACATAATATCTCCGCCTCCTAAACCGACAGGATTCACTCCGTTACCCTCTCCCGTGGGCTTCGCGATTAAACGCCAAGAAATGTGCCCCAAAGTGTCATCGATTAAAGTCCAAAATATCATCCAGCCTGGTACCGCCCCACCCGCGCAAAACACACCGAACGACAAACTTTTTAACTCGAGGTCATCCAACCCCTAACTTCACGAGCACCATACGAGAAATTCGCAGGAGTGAACGACCGATGTCCCTCAATAACAGACCTCCTCCTTCAACAAACAGGAAATCATCTATTCCAACTCCCGCCAACTATCGATTTCCTCCCTCGCTACTAATTTGCCACCGAAGATGCATTTCTCTACAACGGCGAAAAGTTAACCGAAATTCTAGTCCGACGCCGCTGAACATCACACGAGGTATTAAACATAGCTGGTCGAAGTGGAAACCGGCGAACTTTGAAACGCAAATTCCTTGTCGGTACAGTTAGGTATCCAACATGGCGCAGCGGATGGAAACGCGAGCGAGCGCCGGGGAACTTCGATATTAAGCATATTGGGTCGGTTTCTATCCAACCGCGGCTCGGGTCCTTGTTAGAAGTTGATGCTCGCCGACTTCTGTCCTTATTATTCAAACAATAAGGAGGAAAAGCCGTTGCCACGGGTATCATGTCGCTTAATCAAGCAAATAGTCAGACCGCCGCGCTGAACTCGTGGCAAACTCTGCTCGGGGACCCCTCAGCTTTGCATTAATAAAACATGTGGCTGGCTCAGCTTTCGCGAGTGTTCGCCGACTCTGTAAACTTGGCGTCGATGGCACGAAAGCCCCTCTGAACAGCTCGCCGCGCGTGCACGCGCAATAATCGAGGGTCTGGTTTTCCCGGCAACTTGATGCCACCCAGCTTCTAAGCGAGAAGCCCCGTGCAACGCGAGAGAGAAAATTGTCAGATATAAGGGGATGATTGTGAGAGAAATGGTGGAAATTTCGTGTCTTTTTATTTCGCGTATTTCCCTTGTAGATTGGTGTTTGTGAAATTAAACTACTAGGGTGGGAGATACGTTCGTGAATATTAAAAGCAGAGGACATCTTTCAGATGGCGAATTTAAATGGGGACTTTAGTGTGTGTACTAGGGTATATATGTTCGATACTTTGCGAATTTCGGTCCCAAATTTTCAGGAAACATTCATGACATATCAAACACTGAGAATATGGGAATTTTTTTTATATTTTTGGCATATCTTTGTATATGCCGCCAAGTGTTATTATTTATGTTTAAAAAAATGTTTAAAAAATAGTCCTGGAAAATAAAAATTACAAATTTTTTTCGCCTTCATAAATAAAAAGTGTTCGAGAAGCATTTAATCTTTTAAAATTTGAAAATAAGTGTTTTTTCCCCCAGTTTTTCTGACATTTTTCGAAAACCGTTCGTCGCACGAGCTAAAGTAATAGAACATAAAACATGCTCCTTGTCTGGATCTACAACTTTTGTTTGGCATATTTTTTTATATAATCAATAACTTTGAGGATATTATATAAAATCGCCTTTGTGAGCTGTTAAACAATCATTTAAATGTTTCCAGGGGCACCTTTTCCCATTATCCGAACGAGCTCAAATTTTACACAGATCTTTTTTATTATTTGGAACTATTCTCGGGGATGCCGGGAAGAAAATTTAAAAATCATAAATAAGAGCCACCCTAGTGTGTACAGTAAAATCATTAATTTTTCAATTTTTTTAAATTAGAAAGACTTTTTAAATGTACTTATGTATAGTTCTAATAGTTCAGAAATTAAATTTAGAACACAGTGTTGCAGGAGAATGAACTGAAGTGTTGTGAATGCTAGACGAGGGTGCTTTTAGTGGATTTAAAAATTAAGATTCTGGAAGATATGACAAATTTTGCTTACCAGAGGAAAAATGGCAGCCAACAGAGAAGGAATGCGCCCATTATTATTCCGAGCGTCCTCGCGGCTTTATGCTCTGCCCTCCAACTTTTTGTCTGCTGTCGTATCGAAGTACCTGAAAATTGTAAATGAACGTAAACTCTTACAATTGAATCATTCATAAGGATATTTATAAGAAAAATGTAAATAACGAGCTTAGAAAAATCGTGTGTCGAGCAATTATTATTATGCTTATTAGTTTAAAAAAGCACGTAGAGTTTTGAAAAAAATGTGCAGGCGTGACTAACACTCTGCTTTAATTTGTGCAGCAGTCTGGAAATTACCAGTATCATTTTTCTTAAATTAAAGGTAAGGACTCCCATATTCTCAAATTTTCAGAAAATAATAGACACGATAGTACCATTAGAAACTACGAACTGGAAAGTCAAGGTATCAAATATTGATAATTCTGTGGGAACAACACAGTCACTATTATTATAAATCAAGTACTTTATCCATATTCTTGCAGTAATCATTCAACAAATTCCTGTATTACGCCCCGATCATTTCCTCCCTTCATTAAATTTAATTACGTGAAACTTCACCGTTCTCCACTATCATTTTCCATTAAAACGAAACAGTACTTTGTCATTTCATAATTGTTTAAAGAGTCCAGTTCACCCATTAACAGTTCTTTTCTCATTGTTATGGTCGATTCTTTCAACGTTGACAAGTTTATTAATATCGCAGAACAACGCGACGCGTGCGATTGTGTGCTGAACGTTGACGAACCGCATTGATAATTAATTTTAATTTCAATGCGATCCCCGTGACGCTTGAAGAATTCGAATACTGTGCTCGCATCGCTTAAACAAATTCCTGTTCGTTACGATTCCAGTGTTTTGCATTTTTAAACGTTGTTAATTCACACAGCAAACGTTTCTCGTCTCTTTCACTCGTGATGGAAACCACGAGAATTTTTATAAATCCTCCCCAGTGGGTAATCCAGAAGTATATTCATTGCCGATCGCGCAATTTTTCCCATCCCCAAATTAGGATTCTTCTCTGAGCCCACGAACACATTCCCCAGACACAAACAAAACAATAATCAAATCTCATAACATAAGTGTGCAGGCATCCAATCCCTTCACAAAAATATTACCCGAATTATTTCGAAGTTGG
Source organism: Andrena dorsata (assembly GCA_929108735.1). NCBI lineage: Eukaryota > Metazoa > Arthropoda > Insecta > Hymenoptera > Andrenidae > Andrena > Andrena dorsata. The sequence goes on along the minus strand of OV815488.1, from coordinate 72,873,898 downwards.
AACTTCGAATTTTAACCTACCTCTTTAGAAACAAATTCAGATATCAAAGAGGTAACACATCTTAATATATAAAGCAGAAAGTGTTTGTATGTTTGTCTATCGCCTAAAAACTTTTGAACGGTAAACTCTGGGGTCACGAAATGTTTCCAGCTCATTATGCCTAGCTAATTCAGATAAATCTGATTATTTTCACACAAAAAAAGGAGTAAAAATTTTTCTTTTTAAAATCAGAATCTAAATTTCGGGTGAAGCCGAATAGTAAAGCTAGGGAATTATAAAGCTGCCTCACACATCCTCAAATCTTCACAACTTTTTCAATCCTCGAATTAAGGAATCTATCAATCAACACTGCTTCTCAGTCTCTCATATAGGCACTTACTGCTCGACACTATTTTTTATCGATCGGTCCCGCTAAAAGTTGAACGAAATTCAGGTAAAGTAAATAGTGTATCATTTGATACATAGATGGGATTGTTTTAAATCAGTTATTAGTTAGAAGAAGACTACATATTGTCCCAAATTTAAGAATCAGTAAACAAGCAACAAAGTTTATCGTCAAACAAATCTGTCGCAATAAATTCGCCCTCTTTATTTTCCAAGGTAAATTATTTTCCCCGTCTCATTTACTTCTTACACGATTTTTAAGAATATTACACATGCCCTTCCTTGGGCATTTATTTTTCAATTAACGTCCACATAATTACATACTCGGCAGAAAATAGTGTCAAGCAGTATACCCTGCACGTTCCATTTATTTCACTTATATTGATCGTAAAACCTCGTTCCTCCGCGTCGGCGAAGGAATCACCGCAAGCAATTTTCCCACGTCCCAGAAGCGTTGAAAGCGGGCCCCGTAATTTTGGCGGCAAATTAACGCAGCGAATAAATAACACTCGTGTCACCCAAACGATCCCGTCCGAAGTGATTCCGTAAATAATGGCGATTTCAATATTCCCCGATCGGCTCTCAATTACCCAGCTAATCTGAACCGGTCCGGAGTGATCGCCGGGCCGGTTAATCGAGTTCCCCCTCGAATCTTCGACCTGAGCAACGAGGATCGCGTTATGGGGCGGCGAGTATCGATTCCCGCCGGCCAAGGAGCCGCTGACCAGCCACGAGAAGGTGGGAAATTCGTTTGGACGGGACGATATCCAAGGGTTGTTTAGATAATGCCTGGTGCCGGAGGGGGGTGGCAGTCGTTGGGGGAACGCTGAAGGGTTCGCGTGCTCGCAGGTAGTCAGGCGGATTTAGGTTGATTGGTCGATGCTCACCGGCTTCTTCGCTTTCGTGCAATCGATGCACTCGTCTATCAAGATGCAAGGAGCGTACGCTATATGCCTGACTCCAGTGTGTACATACGTAAGCAAACGTCCTCCTCGAGATATGGGAGACGGGGACAAATTTCGTGGCACTCGAACGGCGAGCTGCAGCGAGGCTTCGTAATGGCGCTCCGCTTTCCGGGGCTTGGTAGATGAGGGCGGGGGTGGCTCTGAAGTAGCGGGGGGGCTAATTACGTTGTTCGTTTAAATGCCTTGTGGCCGCTGCTTGGCAAAATCTTGGTGCACTGTTTAATTGAAAGGGGAGCGAATTGGGCAGGTTAGTATAACAATGCTGGTTGCACCAAATTGCAGAGCTGGGGTGGGTACAGGCAGGCTTGGGCAAAATTCAAGATGGAATTTGAAATAATGAATTAAGTGAATTAGTTTAATAGGTAGTTATTAGTACTGTTCTGAAAATAATTTTGAAAATAGATGATTTTCCAACATTTCGATGAAAGACAGTGGCGTCAGAAATTATTCGCGAGATTATTTCAGGAGAGACTTATCCCAATAATGCAGGGTTCGAAAGAGTTCTGGAACTTTTCGATTGGTTCTATTTGAAACGTGGATCGTGGTACTTTTTTTAAAAATGTTCCCGTGAGAACTAATAAAATAAATTTTCTTGAAAATAAAAGTTCTATTTGGAATGGAACCTATAAATATATAAAAATAACAATTTCTCCATTACAGGAATAGATATTTTGTTCAGCAATATTAAAAAAGTTGTTAATCGTTGTAATAAATACCTACTGAATACTATTCAATGAATAGTACCTACTACAGCAATGATAAATAATTATTACAGTTAAATTGATATTATGAATATGTTATTTATTTATAATATTTACCTACGTAGATCATTTTTGCGCAGATATTATAGAATTTTTGTGTATTTTGGTTTGTGTAAGGTAAGTTATAAACAAATGTTATTTAGGTATTATTCTTGACAAATTCTCGTTTCTGTTCAATACTTCTTATGAAACTATTAATTACTTATGTTATGATTTTCATACCTTTTATTAAATCAAATAAACACGAAGAATATGATATTATATTGTTAAATGAAACTAGTGCCCAATAGTTTAGTACTTTTCTTTATCTTATGGAATCTTTTTTAATAAATGTTTTAATATACCTGTTTCCATGGAACTTTTATTATATAGAATCTACAATATCTGTTCCATGAGAACACTTTCTAAACAAGTTCCCAAGGGTAACATTTCTTTCAATAAAAATTCCACAGGAACAGATATTTGCTTAAACGAAACATATAAGTACGAACAGAATTTTTTTTTGAACCTAAGAGTCCCAGAACTTTTTCGGACTCTACTCAAAATGTCAATAGACCCCCAAAATTATTTTTTATACATTCGCACGAAATCCTTACTCTCAATCATTAAAAATTTCCATTAATTTCCAAATTACCCTCGTAAGCAACCCCCCGAATTAAAACCAGCACAATAACACATTCGCCAGCTATTCTAGCACCAACTCCTCAAATAAAATCGAAAGAAGAATCCAAGTCCACCATGTCACATTCCCCCTGGGCAGTTAACTATCACCACCTTAAACTCCACCATCCCCAAGTATCAGCAGTCCCTCTAGGACCATTCCCCACGCCATTATCCTCGCCCCGCTCATTCCAGATGCAAAAAGGCTCTCAGTGGTCAGATTTTCAGACTGCCCCGCTAAACAACCTCTTCAGGGGTGCTGAAAAATTCACTGGCTACGAGGAAACCGGGGCTCGCGTGCCAGTGGAAAAAGGAACGCCAGTCCGTCTTCTAGAACTTGCCAACGGGAAACTTTATGCCACTCCAGTTGGTCCAGAGTGCCTGCAGACCAATAGAGAAGCGGCGGGCCGGGCTCGCGAAAAAGCTTTGCTGCAGTGCCGCTAGAACTTCGGCGCAAAGCGGATACGGAAGTTTTTCACGGGGATAAGAAGCAGTCCGCGCAAGTTGCCAATGGAGGAGCGTGTAACACTGGATACGATTGTCCTCCCAAAAGCGCTGGAGGGCGAGGGATTGTCCTGGAGTCCTGATTCTCTAAATTGTAGTTGATTGATTGCGCCTCTATCCAGTTTCTGATGATTCTATTGTGCGTCGATTGTTAACTCGATTCTTCGTTCGGAAGCCAGTGGAACACTGTTGTTTCGCAATAAATGGACTTCTCGGATGTTCAATCTTCCGAGCGACACTGCAGTCATTAGTACTTAATCGCGTTTCTGGCTAGCCAGACACGTATTTGAGGTTTAATGAGCTGTTTCTCGGTTAATCGTCGTGCCCAGTGTGTCGAAAGGCGACAGGTGAATTGGAATTGGCGGGCATATGCAAAAAACCAGCGCAATCCTGACGCGTCGCTCGTACGAAACGAGCAATCGCGTAATGGCGCTGTGCAATCGGCGTTGAGAGACGGCTGGCACGAATTCCTTGGTCGAAACGTGATTGTGGGATTTAAGGTAACGTCGGTGTTCCACTTTCTTGCCACACGCAGCTTCGGCTGGATGGGGATTACGTCTCCCGCGTCCAGATGTGGCACCAGGCGAAGCATAACCGTTAGGTTACCCCTTAAAGGGAGGTTCCAGTCTAAATATCGATTTTTTGTATTTCATTCTTTGGATTGTTCAACCATTAAGAATACGTGTTTCAAAGGATTTTTGTAAATTCGTAAAATTCCAGAAGTTGTAGGCATTTGAGTGTAATTTTTAAAGGCGTTGAGAGGACGAAAAAGGTGGGGAAAAAATGATTTCAAACTTCAAGTGTCGTCATTTTCTCAAAAATGTTATTTTTACTGGTCAGCCCACGAGCGAGTTTTATGTTCTTTAATAACCCGACACTGTTTTTTATTTTACTCTTATTTTAATTTAGGTGCTACAGGTCGCCACCGTTTTGGATGAATTTTTTGACGCCTCGACTTTGACGACTCCCCAGTGCCGCCTGCAATGATTAATTATAAAACAAAAAATTTATTTCTATAGTTTAAGTCAATGCAAAAAGTCCCATTAAATTATATGCAGTAGTTTTCTTTTAATTAATTCTTAAGAACACCCATTTTATGGGCTTTGGACCGGAACAGCCCTATAAGTAATGCAGTTCTTCTGAGAACTTTTGCTTCTTAATCTTCTCAGTACATAATATTAGCCACGTTCAAAGGAACCTCTTATCTTCTGACCACCAATTCTACTGAGAGTATAAATTGCGCCAAGTTATACAGAAACCCAAATACCAACCCTCAAAATGACAAAGAATTAGTTACACACAGTAAGGATCCCATGATTTCGTAATCTTTATTTTACAAAAAATTAGCATCCCAAAAAAAAATCTTAAATTACAGGCACAATAAAATTATTAAAACTACCAAGCCACAGTTCCATTTTAGGCTTAAAATAAATATTACGGAAACTGATATTAATTATGGTACTCACTATTAAATACCTCGTTAAAAGACATTGTGAAAGAATAATAAGAAATAAAATATACCCAATTGAAATAAAGCTACTTTCCTTTAAAAATTAAAATCTTCAAACTAAATTCACTAAATTTCATATCATTGAGGGTTGGTAGCTTCCTGCATAACTTGGCCCAATTAGAATCCTTCCATTCGAATGTTCAAACTCCCCGATGGGACCAATTGAAGCCTCCAAGTCCGAGCTTCAATCAACCCTCGAGAACTCACAGTTCCTGTGAAGAATCTCTTTTATCGTCCGGCACAATTCCCCTCGCAGTTTTTCCCCATTATTCAGACACATCGCTCAGAATTCTTTGAGCCAAGGACTCGCGCTCGTAAAAGAATGGGACCTCTTCATTCACCCGCGGACAGGGAAACGTCATCCCCTTATTGCACTCAGCCAGAGATGGTTCATAAAATCCAGGCTAATAAAATGTTTGAGAATTCCGTTTCAAAGCCTCAACGAGGGCTTAATGAAATTTATCCTCGCTCTTTTAAGACCACTTTCACTTAACGGTGCATCGAATAGATCTTCGTCGTCCAAGGGGTCAGGAAGAGATTGCGGCGCTGCAGAGGCAAGCAGTTTACAGGCCATCCCTTTTCCTTAACCCAGTTGGTTCAGTTACAAATTTTATTAGGAACGAGAATTAATGGCTCCCCTTTCGATCGTACTTTTTGCTAAAGACGTGATTGAAAGGAGGATTGGAAAGAGGTACTTTCAGTTATGTCTGCTATCGATTCTGCTGTTCAGAAAGATTGTGGCTCCTGCATTCGGATCAGTAAAATTACTACCAATTTTGGACAGGAAAAATCTCTAAAACCACTAACGTACAGAAAAGTAAAAAAAGCTTGTGACTCATCCTGCTTAGAATGCGCTACTATCTTTCAGGAATTATTATCAAGGCTTTTGGGGACTTATTTTGCAGCTCAATAGTTCATTCATTTACAGATTCTTTAACAATGGTTTTGTGGTACAGTGCAGAGTTGGGCAAAGATAACATCTAAATAACATCTAGATAAAAGGTACTTTACGTTTATTCGTTATTCGAAGATCGAATAAGATGATTTATTCGAAGGCCTTTCAACTTGGATTCTGAATAACGGTTCAACTTTCATTCTATCTTTATTCTAGAACGTCGAATAACAGACCTGATGAAAATAATTTAAATCGGACTATTTTTAACGAAATGGGCTTTGAACTCCACAAAAAGATTTCTCACGTAATATCCTTAATTGTGGTCCGAATTATATCATTTTTAGGGCCTCTGGGTTGCTGTGCACGAGATGAAGCTTAGTGGACGTTTTTAATTGGTAAAGTGATTTGACAGCTATCAAAGAATTCACTTCTTCTGAAAGTAGCTGTATCTAAAGGAGCATTCGGAGAAATTGTTGAAAATGAAGTCGTATGATTCAAAGAGGCAAGTAGAAATAGTAGAAAAATTCATTCACCTTCACATTTCCCTTCCAAAGGTACCATTTTCCCCTTGCCAATACTTTCGCTTACGCTAAAAGCATCAAAAGGTTCGAATGAACTGTTTAGAGGCTTCAACTCGAAGCGATTCTTCACGCCTGCTATAGTCAGAACAAAATCAATCGAGTACACCCGTCCCCACTCCATTTCTCATTTACAAATTTGCGCATGCTTTCTGCCCTCGAGCAGACGTAACTCATGCCTACCGAGGAAAGTAACTGTACGAAATATCATTCTATGAAGCTCCATAAAAAATTATGTCACTCATACTAATTACACAATTGCTACGGTATCATTTCTATTTTCCATCAGACGCAGTGGGCTCCCGATAAAGTGGGTTCCCTTAAACACTGTAATTACTTAAAAATATACATTTATGTCACAAAAATTTTAATTGTACTTTTTTGCCACTAAAGTATTTTTTGAAAGTTTATTTATTTCTTATGAAAATTAAATTATAGCCTTATAGTTGTAGATGGGTCCCCTTTGTCTCCTGACAACCAATATTTTTGGACCCAATCCATCACTGATCATATATATCTGATCGGAAAAGCTTTGAACATTGTTTGAACACCTTTCGATATTTTTTTAAGGGGCTGTTCCAGTCTAGAGCCCATAAAAATAGGTGGTCCTTAGGAATTAATTAAAGGAAAACTACCACATACAATTTAATGGGGCTTTTTGTATTAAATGAAGGATGTCTTAAATTATAGGAATAAATTTTTTGTTTTATAATTAATCGTTGCAGACGGCACTGGGGAGTCGTTAAAATCAAGGCGTCAAAAAATTCATCCAAAACGGCGGACCATGTAGCACCTAAACTAAAGTAAAAGTAAAATAAAAATCAATGCCAGATTATTAAATGGTATGAAACTCGCTCATGGATTGACCAGAAAAACTTACAAAAGATTCCATTTTTCGAGAAAATAACGACACTTGACGTTTGAAATCATTTTTTCCCTATATTACCTATTACTTCGGGAATTTCAAGAATTTCAACAAATTCTTTTAAACACGTATTCCTAAAAGGTTGAGCATTCGAAAAATGAAATAAAATAATCGATTTTTAGACCGAAACCCTTTAAATCAGTGCCCATCAACAGAGATCATCAATCATTTCTGACGGAACAGTCGTCCATGTCAGTTCTGCATCTCCACTTGCACCCCCGGTATGTGCACTCCACTCGACCATTTCTCTTTGCAGTCTCTGTTCGTAGCTCGCAGTTGGAGCTGCCACGTCCCCCCGGGATTCCCGTTTAGTTGCAGCCTTCCCCGTTGTTCCAGTCAGTTGTTTACGAATCACTCAAGCTTTTCAACACAACTCTCGCGTGTCGAACAATAACAAAGGTGATACGCCGCTGCACGCCCGCAAATATGCGCACGCCAGGGTTTCCGTAATGGAGTCGGAGCTTAGCGCCGCGCCGCCATTCGCGTTTTCATTACGAGATATTTATGACTTCATTGAAACGCCGCTGAATTTCTACTCGGCCCGAGGGAAAATGCTGCTATGCGCCAGATGTAGTTTTATTTAAACATTTCACCGCGTGTCGCCCATCACAGCTCGCGGATTGTGTTGCAAGCCTTTGTGTTCTGTAATCGGTCCACTTCCTGTTGAGCTGGATGGAAATAAAAGTATTGCTGCCCCACGATTCCAGAATGTGCATAAAGCACGATCCCTTAATCGTTTATGAAAATGGACATCAATATGGGTGGAGGGAAAACAGCGTTCAGACGAGTTTCCACAGCCTTCTAGAATTCAGTTCATTTTTAATAAGTTTGTAATTGGGTTACCAGAGTTGGGCTCGGTAGTCTCGGTAATTGTGTTTAGAGTTTGAAGATTAATGTGTATACTGGAGCCAGGGAATAATTCACACACAGTGGAGGCCGAGATCGGTTGGAGTGATTCCATGTGTCGAGTTAGTTTCTCTATTCACTACTTAGGGAAATACAGAACTTTATAGAGACTATGATGAAATTAGAATAGACTGTAATCCCCATGAAATTAGAGGGTGTTTAAGCCATCACTTCGCTCGTTTCGAATTTCTTTAAAAAATACAGAACGTCCAAGTTTTCACAAACGTAGGCAACAATTGCAGACTTCGACGTCTTGTATTTTTTAAACAAATTCGAAACCAGTAAAGTGATGACTTAAACCCCTTCTAATTTCACATGAACTACGCCATACTCCAGTTCCACCAAAATTCGGGTGTCTCAAATTTTTAAATGTTTCAATTTTAAAAACGTCTAGTAGAAAAACGGTACAATTTCAGGTTTAAAATTAACCAATACCTTTAAATTTTGTGTAATCCATTATTTACCTAGTTGAGATTTATTTTGAAGTTATAGAAAAATACGAAAATTAATAAAACTATTAAAAAATATTTAATAAATGAGCTTATGAACCGAAACAGAAGCAAAAAAGATATCGCTTCTTTGGTGAACGTTGTTAAATAACATTCAATTTAATACATAGATGACATATGGCTAGATTTGTTGCTAAAGTTACATATATTTTCATTTTGTAATAAAATACACATTTCCATACATTTTCATGTGAACGTAATAAATACTAATTTCCACATATCTTAATTTTCATTTTCATGATATTATGTATAAACAAGACTGGCTTTAAACAGTATATGAATATGTAGTTTTGTAGTTAAATCTTACTTAATTTTCATTTTTTCCAACTGTAATTTGAAGTAGCTAAACTTCACTCAAATCAATTTCTAAAATTAGTTTCAGATACAGGATTAAAAACAGGATTACATACTTTGTCACTAGTCATTTTAAAATTTTCAAAAATTTTGTGATGTAAATGTCTATTCTGTGTGTATTTCCATAAGCATGAAATGTCTGAACGAATGCCTGTTTCTCTGGATACACGACAGTTCCCCCAGTCAGTCGTCAATATCCAGAAGCAGCATTCTGCTTTGCCCCATCGGAGTCAAGCAAAACTGGAAGCGTAGCGCGAATAGACACATCGCATGCAGACCCACAGGCTTCAATCAATCCCACGCGTGCTAGATCGACTTCCAATCTCATTTCTCTAAAACCCGGGGGTTCCATTGAAAAGAACTTATCCCTCATTCCACTGCCATTACAAAGAGAATCATTCTCCATTCGGCTGTATATACTCCTGCGTTCAATTCGTCCAGTACATTTCTTCGAGATTCTCTGTCTCGATCCTACAGCAGCTGGTCTAATTTCAGCCGAAAGCCTTCGTTCGTTCCCGATTCCCGACACGACCATTCACTCGCCTCTTCGACCTCTCGCGAGGTGAATCTCCTGAATGAAATCAACCACGTTATCCCTCAGAGGAGAGCCTTATCTTCTCTCAATTTCACTTGGCCCTTGATCCACGAACAGCTTTGGAGCAGTGCCATTCGCTCTCGTGTCTTCGCCGTCGGTTACTTCCACCTTCTAGCTTATTCCTCTGTCACGATGGCCCTCATATCGCCCCTTTGTGAGCCGAGTAGGTGCAGAGGAAGTTGGGATCCTGGGGATCGCACATTTATTCCCTGGGGATCAGAGGAGCAGACAGGCTTCGGACGCCTCGTCACACTATTGTCCCCGATATTTCTCATTCCTGGCCCGCATTTACTTTCGAAAGCTGTGGTAGGGAGGCTCCCCTGTGGCCATTTTGCTCAGCATGGTTTAACCCTTTATGGTCACACTGCATGCAACAGACTCGGAATGGAAATTATACCTATCGAAAAACTGAAAAAATTTTATACTTCTCTAATTCCAGGAATTTACTTCAATAAAATGTAATGTGTCTGCCAGTGACAATATTTTTCCCCCAAATTATATGTGTGTATAATAAATGATGGGGAGAAGATTATAGATTCAATTCTTTTTATTGTTAAATTGCTCTCTTATGAGTATGAATAATAATAAGAAGAATCATTATAATAATAATAAATAGTTATTTCTTTAAATTAAACGTATTTTTACTCCACAATTGACAATCTCAAAATAAATACCATTTTCTAAACGGACTGTATATTTTCTAAATGGACTATATCTTATTAGTATCAGCGACAATCTGTGCGAGAATTAATTGAAAAATAAAAAAGGTATAATTGTTTTAGTAAAAAACCTCATTTCTGAGGACTTTACACATTTCCGATTTTTTTGGTATATGTTGTCATTTCATTTCTTACTAAAACGCGACTATTCCGTATTCTACAATGTTCAAAGTGCGTATTATAATATTTGGGACACGATTGAACTGATACAGTTCGTGCGGTAACTGTTTAAAAATCGATCGGGTCCTTTGGACCCAGTGTGACCACGAAGGGTTAATGGTTTAAAGCAGGTGGATCCTGTTGTGTTAGGATATGTGGTAGAACAATAAAAATTCACGGTTCTTGATTTAGGAGAAGAATATTAATCGCGACAGTAAAGAAGCTGTGGTACTAATCTGCGATACTGTAGAAGGCAAAGTGTGATGTTACAAACATTTAGAATGCATTAAAACTTTAGAAGCGTAGGCGAAAAACGGAACCTCCGGCGAGTTCACTTCCTACGCTTTGTACAACATTTGTACTACTCAAAATGTAAATTCTAAATCCAAGGTATTCCAAAATGTATCATGTAACGTCCATCAATTTATCCCCCATGAATTATCCAAAGAGGACTACACTGTGCTTCGTCTCCATAAAAATTGTCCTACAGGATCGATGATTCCCTCGTCACGGTATTAAATCGAACCCTTGTCAACCCCAAAGAACAGTCGTTTCCTTCACCTCCATCCCCCTTTCAACGCTATACCGCTATCAGTAAAGGAGAAACATTCCCTGGAAATTCTCGTTACGTGCAGCGACCCTCTTCCCATGAAACTTTCCCAGCCTTGGGAAACTCCGCTCCTCGATCCCTTCCAGGTCTCGCGTGTTCTGCTCTCTTTCCCGACGTGTAAATAACGCTGGACGTGAAACTCATCCCTTACCACCTCTGATGTGCCCTGTGAATCATTTTCGTCCTGACGTCCATGGGAATTAAATTGGTTTCTTAAGAGCCTCAGAGAAACTCCATTAATATCCCCCTATTCTCGAAGAAACCACATTAAAGAGTTTAAATAATCTCAGAAATCGATTTTAATGATTTTATTTCAGGCGTTACCCACTTTTCACAACGTGGAGCATTCAGTGAAAAGCGTGCTCGTCTTTGGTTAGTGTGATTCTATTTAATTAAACACCTTATCGTTGGATAAGGTAATACTATAGGTAGTGGCAGTGCTATCTGCATCGTAAGTTATGTCCAGTGATAGTGTGTTACAGTAGGTTACAATTTCTGATAGTCTGGGTTGTGTTTTATTAGGCAGACTATTAAATGGAATTATCGTATGGATTCAAAGCCAGTGACTGTGTATTATGGCTGATTATATCTTAGTTTAGATTGCTGTACTATCAAATAACGGGGGTGTATCAGTTGTAGCATCGCACTGAATTATACCGGGTAGTATACTTCAGGTGTAGCATTCTGGCAAACTCGATCCACCGATAGTGTGTCAGGTACAGTGTCGTGTTGGGTTTCATTTAGCACATGAGGTGTGGTATCTTATTAGGTTACGTCTGCTGTGACTGATAACAATGTTGCGATCTAGTCAGGTGGTGATACAAATAAACAGGAATTAATAGTATCCTCGGAATATTGTTTAAATAAGTGCACAGTGCTGCGAGCTGAGAAAACACGGAACCCATCGATACCAATTTCATTGTTTACAACTCACTGAATGAAGTAAACAAAATTTTACGTATACAATAAAAAGATGCAGAAGATGCAAGAAGGGTGGCTATAAATAATCCGCAATTAAAGAGTGAATGATCTTTCTGTGGAATATATTTATTTAACACTCGCAAGAATTCCACTTTCCTTAATTATAGAAGCATATTAGGGTTTAGACAAAAACCGACTTTTGAAAAATAACAGTTTTCAAATTTTCAAAAAAAATATTATTAAAGTAGTAAATAAATATATGTACGAATTTTAAAAATTTACAGTTTTTTTAATACTTATGGATCTACAAAAATATAACAAAATAAAATACACTGCCTATAAAACCACATGAAAAAAAAATTAAAATATTTAAATTCCGTACAAAATATGTATAAATCTTTATTTAATTTAGTATTTTTCTTCAGAAAATATGTATGCATGAAAATTATTTTACAGTAAACTGGTACCTACTACGATATGCTTGTGTCAGAGGCAATTTCCATTTTAAATGATAACGTTTTTAATTAAGTAGTTGATTAATTTTTAAATATTAATTCTAGTATATAAACACCGGTTTTCGAATTTTACAAATTTATAAAAAGACACCGATTTTAAACCCGATTTTTAAAAATCGACAAACCCTCCAGGATATTTCACCTAGAATAAAACCTAACTTATGTCAACGCTTGCTCGAAACAACCCTTATCTGATATCGCGAAAATGTTCCAAGTACAGTTTCACATTTTCCAGAATTCCTAGTACCTATACCACTAACAATAAAATAAACACCTCGTTCCTTGAACCTCTCACGATTCCTCGAAACGGAGTTTGAGAGCCGCAGCTTCCACTCGCGATAATCTCCATTCGACGATTCGCAAGAACGCGTGAAAGTGATTGGAAGAGTTTTTGGCCGATCGCCGGCCGTGGTTTTTGCTCTTCCGCACCTGTTTCCCGCAGCGTCGGGTTGCGCCGTTTCCAGATATCGAGCGAACAAATGGAGGACGAGGGTGTCCCGGGGTGTTCTCCCGTTGAGGCTGCCTGGAACCCCGCGTTCACTGACCTACCTTACTGCACGCCGCAGCTCGGCTGAGATCAAGCCCCCTGAGCTCACACACCCTCGGTCGTTCTTTCGCCTTTCCCCGATCGCGACTTCTCTCGTCGCCTCGCCTTCTGCCTTTCCAGCCTGCTTTTCAAACCCACCCCTGCTTGAGCAAACAGCTGGACAGGGTACTCCAAAGTTCAAACCGACCCACGGAAAAATGTTACCCCATTCCTTTCCCATTTAGGGTAAGGAGACAATTGTAATAATTAATAATTATTCCTGCACCCTTCCTAAATTAACTATATATATAGAGCATTGTCTCTTTTAAGGTTAGAATAGAAATTAAGGTTTTCGAAATGAACTGCAATTCGCAAGTCCTCTGCACAGTCTCAGCCTGAAGATTTAATCCCTTCAGTAATTCTTGAAGAAAAATTTCCACCCTCCTTCGAAAAAAATTTAACACCTTCTGTGTGCAGGTATTGCAGTTGTTCCGTTACCGATCAATATCCCGTGCTTGGGATGCCTCGACTATTCCAATGGTGTGGTCAGATGCGCCAGCGAACTCCGCGAGCTACGGAACTGCTTTCGAGGATCAATTAAATGACAGGATTTTATTCCACCAACGTTCGACACACTTCCGTCAGAGGCATGTTCAGAATTAAAGCCGAGGAAATTCTTGGGGAATAATTGCGTTACTGGCCGCCCATTAATAGTTAGAATGCGGTGGTGCTGTTTACCGATTCCCTCTCGCAGTGCAATATGCGGCGAAGTGCATTGACCTGTCCCCGCAGAGATGAACCCTACGCCAACAAACGTCCCTGCCAACCCCCTCGGTCATTCAAGCCCAAGAGAAATATTTCCTTTTCCACCTTCTCTCTGTTCTCGTTTCTTTCTTTAGCCACGCCGCATTCCGCTGCTCCTTTATTCCACCTGTCTTGACGGCTCCGGAGGCTAACAGTGCAAAGTTACGGAAACGGGGGAGGATGTGGGGAAGTCTTCATTGCGGCAGAACTTTCCCGATCGCTCGCAGCCGCGCCAGCTTTTAATTGGAAATTGTGTCGTCGTGGGTATATGTTTCTCCAAGGGAGATAGAGAATAAACAACGATGGGGGATTATTCATTAATTTGCGTGCTAAAATGCTGTTGGAAATAATATTATTACAGAAAATTTATGTGTAATGTATTTTCCTCTATGAATTCGCTGACCTGAGAAGACAGGGAAATTCTTCTCAAAATTGGAAAATTGAACTAATACAAGAGGAGCAAATGTGTTAAGACGAGTTAATTCGCCTGTAATCATTTTTTAATATACTAGAAATTTTCTGGCTAAGAAGTGGCCTAGGTAAATTATGCACGATGCACCACTAAATAACTATGAAAGAAGATTCTACGAATATATTACTCATCCCTTTATAAAATCACTGCATGGAAAGATTCTTCCATTCAGGCTTGTATAATAGGTTGGCCCTTATTTTCAATCTACGATTTCTATTCCCCTCACCCCCTAATATAGTTTCATTTCATAAAAAAATAGTCCCTGAAAAAGATTATTGCAATCGGATAACAGGAAAGGGTGCCGACCAGGCCTTCAAGTTTAGAATTTTAAGAATTTCACAAAAATGGTAAGGCGTATCGAAATTTTCTTCAAATAATATTAAAAGAGCATTCAATTTTTTACAATTAGGGTATATATCATTTTTTCGTGCTACCAATCGATTTTTAGATAATAACGTTTGAACATAGAGAGGTCGGCACCGCGCGTATCGCGAACCGCTCTATATTCACGTGCTATTATCTAAAAAATGGTTGGAAGCACGAAAAAATTATATATACAATAATTGTAGAAAATTGAATGCTCTTTTAATATTATTTAAACAAAATTTCGATAGGGCTTACCATTTTTGAGAAAATCTTAAAATTCTAAACTTTAAAGCCTGGTCGGCACCCTTTCCTAATGTCCGATTGCAATAAACCTTTTCAAGAACTATTTTTTTATCAAATAGCACCGTTCTAGGGCATGAGAGGAAAGAAATGCAAAAAAATTCGACACGTATAAATAAGGACCACCCTATACTGTCACAACCCTTTTGCATCTTCGACGAAGTCGGAGAAAAGATTAAGTGAATCTACTGGATTCAGGTACACTCTACACACTCACAAATCCAAGTACTTACTTTCGAAAGCCACCATGCAAATCTTAAAAAATAACCTAAGTAGGCACCGATCCCTTCACCCTGGGAATTCTATTTACTTCTGCACGACGCACAGGAAGCAAGACGTCCCCTCGTTCCGCGGGCATATTTCAACGGAATCTCCTCATTTCGCCGCAGAGGCTTTCCGAATCAGTTGACTGGAAGCATAAAAAGCCGCAGCTCGGTTCGCGGGACCTGTAGCGATGCTACCAGGGGCTTACTCCGCGTACCTTTCCTTATATTCGCCACTGTAAGGCTCTGTCTCTCTCAGCTGCGTCTGCAAAGGTCTGGCATACAAGCCTTTGTGCGCCAGTTTCTGGGTCGGTCTCTAAATAGGCTCCCGGAGCTGGTAAAAATCCGCGTCGTCCACGTGAAAAGACGGACGTGCACGGACTTCCTCCTCGGAACACACGAGGAGGAGGTTCAGAAAGGATTTATCCTCCTTTGACGCGGTTTTTCAGTAAGTGGCCAGCGAGGGACAAGCAGCTACAGCGGTCTGTGCGGAATGGGATGAATCTCTGAGGATGATGAGCTTCCAGCGTGACGTCGCTTGGCTCGTCCCCTTCTGGCATACTTAGGAAAATGACTTTTGGGTAACTCGATGCAGGGACATCTACTTGGAAAGGGTTTCACAGCAGGAAGCTTGTTAGTCCTCTAGCAGAAGGGGACTGAAGTGTTGATTTTTGAGAAAAGATTGATAAAGCGGTAGGTGTTTTCCTTATTCCTTGGATCACGTCGGCGTTGGGAACTTGAACTCTTAGATTTTCATACATGATTTTCCGTTTGAAGTATCTTGTTGCAACCTTCACCCTCTGAAGCTGCTACATTCGCTTCTCTAGCTTCGGGGGATCGTAGAATGTAGAAACTGCGAAACGATATTTGGAATATTCACGTTTCATTCGTCAGTTAAGAAGCTCAACTCATAGTCTTGAATTTAATCCGAGAGAAATAGTATTTATAATATTTACGTTACATTCGTCAAAAGTTCGTTGCGGTGACAGGATGTCAGTGATACCAGCAGCGTGACTGATCACGTGTAATGTAGAAGTTTGCAAGCACAATTTGTACATGGACACAAGTATCTGGAGAGTGAGCCCCGTTAGGGGACTGGCGCCACTAAGTAGCTGCTGTATAATTACGTAACGTCGAAAACTTTGCTTCTAGCTTGTCTTCAATTATTTATCTTGGCACCACTATATCGGGGCTAAACGAGGATATTCTGTGAATTATGAATGCCATGGTCAGTCGTTCGGAACGCCTGCTGGCCGAGTTTGAATCCGATTAAAGTGAAGTTTTGTACTTGCTGCTGCTGGGTGGATTTTATTATTAATTTACGAAGGCCTAGTTTCTGAACAGTCTGGTGTCTGGTGTTCGACTTCTGAGAAGCTATTTGTCTTGTTGTATATTTGGCATAGATAAAATAATATATTTTATTGATACGGGGGTGAACAGAAATTGGAATTTTCAGAACTTAACATGGTTTTACTAGTTCATGGCGTTAGTGACTTCAGGAACTACTTTTTTTTGGAGGTATTTTGAAAAGTTTAGTATAGAGCAGATTGTTTAGATTGACTCCGTTCCCTGTGAAGAAACTGTAATCTCTAATTGTTTGTACAGTAGGAAGATAGGATTTAGGATATATCCATAAACTGTCAGTATACTCTGAATATTTTCTTAAGCAGAATATTGTAATGTGGAAGACAGAACTTCCTATACTTCCTTAGACTGCTAAAATAAGTGGAAACATTTTTCTGCATGTAGATGAGACAAAAATTATCATTCCTTATGCAGCTGTACTTATTTCCAGTCTTCAAAGTGTTACTTTTCCCACAGGTTATAGCTTCTCGTTCACAGAAAAATTAGTCAACATCAATAACGGATTCTTCACTGGCAATCAAAGATTCCCATGTCCAGTTAGTCGTATCTAAACCAGCAGAAGAATCTCAACGCTCAGGCAAACATGCGTCAAGTACAAGCTTTCAAGATGCATTTAAATAAAAAAATCGTCGTAGACGCCTCAATAAATTACTAGCTTGTACTACGAACCGTTTATCGTCGCTCATGAACGACCTCATGATACGCCTGTGTCGCGCCGCGGCTCGCGTGCACATGCAATTAAACGGCCAAGTTAATCAGCCTCTCTGGTATCGTTAATACCCACGATAACTTATGGGCCGAGCGCGTGAAATTTGCTCGGTGTAAGTTAGGAGCAGGCGTTACGACAATTTCACGCTACTGCTGCCAACTGCTTTGCCTTGTTGTTTCTCATTCCCTTTGACGTTAGACTTTACATGGGTTCTGTCCGAAGCAGAGGTGCCGTTTGAAATATTTTCTTGGAAGGAATAGAGGAAAAATTCCCCTCAATTTTTCTCCCAAGCTCTCAAACAAGGTCCACGGTTACGACCTTCCCCATTCATTTACATTCGTTCAAATTTGCATGTACCATCGAAGATGAGGACATTTCGTATTTCAATGATGCACATATTCTATATTCTACGCTACTTCCGATGGAAGTGTCACATCTCACCCCCACCACGGAATCGTGACTGTTAGTGCTCGCCGCGCCACCAGAGGTCTGATACTTCAAACTCTTTCTCGCAAGCCCTAAGTTCCAGTTTCGTTTGTATATATACAAGTTCCAAGTTTATTCCTCACGGTCCCCACGCGTCAAGGACAGGGTCCGTCAGCCGTAACTCTACTGATGATCCCTTCTCGTCCAGGAAGGAATGGTTCTGGACTTTGTATAAAAGTAATAAAAGGGTAGTAAATATTATCCCCCAAGCTTTTGCAAATATTTCAGAATTTATTTCTTATAAGCATTCCATGGAAAACTTTTAAGTTTGAAGGTTAAGGTGGTTGGTCACTAGTAAACGTGATAAAGAAGACATTCTTTATATTACAGTTAACTCCACTAATGAGTTAAGTCTCTCCTAATTCGTATGCCTCGTTTCTACGACACCCACGGACCCACAGAAATCGATCCTACGCACAGGTGACATCATGACCGGGAGGGGTCCATTGCTCCATCCACTGCTCTGGGCCTGTAGGCAGTGGGGGATATCGTATTTAGAATGCCAAGTTCGCTGGGGCTTTCTGGCAGCGTTTCCGTCTGGCTCATCTCCACCGGGCTGATCGCCCTGCGAGATGCATAGCTCACTGTCACCAGAGACATATTTATACTGCCACCGCGCCGGTGTATCCGCCATTTATCAAGGCGCGGAAAACCGTCACCGTTTTAAATATTGCGCCCTCGTGGGGAACAGGGGTAGTGAAACATCGGGCGGCACTCGAAGGGGAACGATGACGGAACAGGTTGCTGTGTTTAGCAGCTGCCATGCTAGGACTTGGCCGAATTGATGCGTTCACTTGTTGAGGGGTAGGGTGGGAGGTGTAATTTCGGTGCTTAGGCTGAGTTTTCGGGGAGATTTACTCGTGATCAGCTGGTCCG
The DNA here is from genome assembly GCA_929108735.1 of Andrena dorsata. Classification (NCBI taxonomy): domain Eukaryota; kingdom Metazoa; phylum Arthropoda; class Insecta; order Hymenoptera; family Andrenidae; genus Andrena; species Andrena dorsata. The sequence goes on along the minus strand of OV815488.1, from coordinate 72,855,261 downwards.
CAGCGAACCCCCGGTGGATGGAGGCTCGTCTTGGGGGAAGAATGAAGTTATTAACCCTACTAAGTTCCTCGTATCTCTTTTCACCCCACCAGCATTTTCGTTTTTTTGTATTTCCAGAAGACACTTTAACATTTCAGGGAGCCGCTGCAATATTTGTGTTTCTGGTTTTTCGATATTTGCAAGAAACTAAAAATAATAAAAGATTTATTGGTTCCAGATCAAGCCGTTAGCTGGGTAGCCGGGTTGATAGTGCAAGTAATGTGGTTTTGGAGGAAATAAGAAAGAATGTCCCATAAAGTAGGGCTTACAGATGATTTATCGCAAAGTCACTATACGGATGTATCAAACTTTATATTTATTCGTACACATTACGGTTTAACTAGTAACGTTGAAACAACTTGAATGCAGGCAGCTAGCGCCTCCCCCGCAGTTGTCTCTTATTTCGAATTGAAGATTTGCCAATGAGGCTGTTTATTGAGATGCTAATTCTAAATTCGAGACGGTATTGCAAAACTTGCTTTCGCCCACACGCTTTCGTGGTCACCTACCGCCACTTCAGCTTGCAGTCCAGAAACTCTTCCATCCTCCTCCATCCAAAATTCCCCATCAATCTTTCCAATAAAATTGATCAGAATTTATATTAAAACGTCCACAAAAATTCATCCCCGATTACCACTTTTCTTCCACGCAGTAGGCCAAGCAGAATTACATTGTAGAGCAATGAAAGATGCCCAGTCGCTCGGCCGACAGGCGTCGAGATAAATTCACGTCGAAAATGGCGGCCCCGTTTGAATAATGCGCGCCACGGCGTGGAGGATAAATCGATGGTCCCTCGCCAATAACAAACGCCACGCGCGTTCATTACATAGAGGGTACTAAATTTCACACGCGAAATGCGTTTAGACGTGAACACCGCGCACCTACCGAGACAAAATTCTCGCCACGGGTTAAAAGCGACACTTAGGCTGATGGGGCGACGCCTAAACGCTCCCAGCTGGAACAAATTTCATTTCGCACCGCTCGTCGTGCCAATCCTCACGATCGAGAGTGGCCGCGCGCCGGCCAGCCATCCATTACGCGAAATTTCACGGAATTATAGTTCGCGGGAGTAGCATTGTCTTTATTGCTTGGCGAAGGGAGAATACACAATCAATCTCCGATGAAAAAGTGCGAGGTCATTCGATTTATTTCTTACCCTCCGTCACGGTTGAAAGCTACTCGACGGTTGCGTTGCAATTAAAGAGTTAAAGTTAGTTTCACCTGGCAATTAGTTACATACAATTTTAAACTCCCAGACACAGAGATACACGCGATTAAGGGGGGATTCTACCTTCTTTGGCCGAAAAATTCCATATATTTTTTTTTGCTTTTTCTACAAGATATGAGTCTTGTGTATACGCTCTGCAAAGCTTATAGCCAAATTCGAAAAATTGGTGAGGTTGTAGCGTTTTGAAGCGAGCGGTACGCAGGTAGAAGTATACATAATATGAACTTTTAAATCCGATTTTCTCGAAACTACATTTTTCGACCTGGCGTTGAAGAAATCTCGACAATCAACGAAACAAACAACTTGAACTTTTACATGCATGTTGGGCAAGCGTCTGTCTATCTATGGTAGTAGATTTATTACCGTATTTGTAACCGTTCCTGATTTTACTTATTGAAGTTTTGCCAATTTTTGAGAAAAATTCGATTCACCATATTCAGAAGCCTGCCATTTTAACATTTCTTTATTTATCTTATTGAATCTACTACCATCGATAGCCACATTCATACAGATTAAGAATCTCTTTCCTTTTTGTGTAGCAGATTATCCTTAGGGTATTTTTCGTTAACGCCAGGACCACCCGATTTTTTTTCAACGCCTCAAGTCGGCGCTCTGTATTAGCCACATTTTTTTTTTACCGTCACATAAAACTTCATAACAATAGCTCAAGATACAATAAAACAGCCTGTCAAACCGCAAATTAATTTGTCAAACCGTTTTTGTACAAAAAATTCACCAAAATCACCGATTTTTCGGGCGAACAAGGTAGAATCTCCCCTTAAAGTTTCAACACCACAGCCGTAATTAATCCTTCCCAATGTGCCGCCACACAAAACGAATCACTGCCACATATTAAACAGAATCCGTTGCGGAAACCATTCCAGCAAAGCTAATTTATCAGGAAGTTTTAATTTCAACTATTTATAAAGTCCGAGTAGTATTACCGTGTCGTACATCCCAAGTATTCGTGATTTATCGCCCCCGCGCTTTTCCATAATCCAGAAACTCGTCGCCGCACCGAGCTGCGAGCGAATCCAAGAATATTCTGGCTCGGTCCCGTGCAAAGGTCTTTCTATCACTTGACGTGACAGCCGTTGCAGCTGCAACAACTCGCAGAGAGCAGAGTGACTGTCGACGGGCACACCCTAAGCGAGTCCACGGCGTTTCCATTCGTCTTCGTTCCCAGCGGGCGCGGAGTTTCTCCTTGAGCGCCTGCGGAGGAGCGTTTTTACGTGTCGGCCCCGTCAAATTACCTCGAAATTTCGCCACGGGATGCATTAAGTCGCCTGGAGATTTAGCGATGGCCTTAAAACGCTACCAGTCGCTGCGGGAGCAAATACTGGTCGAAGGAGAGAGAGGGCCTCTTCGCTGGAAGCTTAATTCCTTGGGGATCCCAGAGGGCGACACTGTATTTACTACTCCAAATAACCTAACTGGTCGCAACATTATGTATTAAAGTCAGTAAGAGTGTAGGAGTGTAGAGTTGAAGGAGGTATGGACTTGGTTAGGGGTGTGGTGTACTTCTTTTTGTTTTTTACTTCTCGCCTCTTTCATTTTAGTTAATTAATCTGCACGTGGCGCTGTTTCTATTTCTCTGTTTGTTCTTACATTCGCCCGCCCTGTGCCTTATTTCACTTCGTAGACATCGCGTTGCGTGTGCGAGCGTCATTGCACGCGAAGTCCTGCTCGCCACGTGCAGCTTTCAATTTATATCGCAGTCTTAATTTAGTTACTTTTTCGTTCTTTTCTTTGTATACACCTTTATGAATAGTTACCTCCAGCAAAGTGTATATATACTCTGCGGTGGTAGTTTTATTCCCAATAGTAATATACCCGTAGGTGAATAGATGAAACGTCTGCCGGCAGCCAGGGCAATTTCTATTTTGGATGATGCAAGTAGTTTAAGTACGTTTAAGATGCGATCGATTTGCTCCAGAGCTCGCGAAGCCAGGAGTATGCCAGCCATCACTACTGGCTGCCCTGACAGCCGTCGAAAATGGCAGGAAAAATTACATACGACATCAATCTCATGCATCTCAGCCGCGTGTAATTTGTCTGCCGCGATAATTGACTGTACTTAAACGCATTATTATGGTACGAATGCCGAATGGGAGCGAAAGTTACCGGGCGAAACCGCAGAGTTTTTGCGTGATGCGCTCCGCGATTATCCTTATTCTTATGCCATTCGCTTCGATCACGATCTTACATCGTCTGTCGACCTTTATTTCGCCGTTGTACGTGCATACGTTACGAACACCGTTGCCGTTGGACGAGCTGCTTCGGCTTCCATTTGCAGTAAGTTGGCGGTAAAAAGTGTTTTATTGCTGAGGTACATGGCAAGTGAGAGATCCATAATTTATGTCGTGCGGATTTGGTTCATAAATGGTTGGAATACTTTTATTGGAGGTGTGTTAGATTGTCAGGAAAAGGAGACTTCAGAAGACAAGCATTTTGTTAACGAAATTTTATCTCTGAAGTACCTATTAAGCAGCAATGTATTTCAGCAAAAATTCTTCTCCGCCACAACAATCTCGAGTTGAGTCTTCAGGAGACAGAAGTTTCAATGGCAAGTGCACCTATTAAAGAAACCGTTCGGTGACTTCACAAATTGGTCCCATTCTCCTCGAGTTGCATTGACATTTCTTACTAATTCAGAAAGTCTGGTTAGGTATTTTCTCTACTCGAATAAACAACTCGAGACATTTTAACTTTTTAACGTAAATTCGCGTTACACTATCATAGAATTCGCGAATGTTATAAAGATTATGGAGGAATGGACAGCTGTGGAGATGAAAAGTTACGTAGGATAAATCTAAATAGGAAAACGCGAGCCACGTAATTGAAATAATTCTCAGACATGGCGGGTACGCCGCAGTGACTTCACGCGTCCCACGAACATTTTGTTTTCTGCAGTTGTATCAAAATACTCGCTTAATAAATGCCTCGTAAAACACGTTCCCGAGCGACGACCTAAAAATACAGAGCCTACAGAATCCTAGTGGTCGCGTGCAAACGATAGCAACGACACGAACGCCGAATACTTGGCGGCGTGAATTTCAGAAACTTTGGAAAGCTTTGTTCGCCTACTAACAGTAGCATTATCCATCTGGCGCTTCTCATAATTATGATGGAGTGCATTAAGCACATAACATTCCTTATGCAAAGTAGCAGGGTGTAACGTTCAAACATTCATGGTGCATTTCTCAGAAAAAATGAATCTAGAATCTTTCTACGCTTACATTTTTAATTATGATCACATTTAACTTCTCACGTTGCACGATTACTCCTATTTTTCTACCTACTTTCCATCTCTTTAATTCTTTAACATTCGTATCAAGCACTTGAGTACCCTCAGCAAACCAATTCTCTTCTGCCCATATCAGCTGGGAGTTTCTAAACTCATTAAGTATATTAATAAGATTTTGTAAGAGCTCAGATAAACTGCGATCAATAGTGGTCATTATTAAATGAACACCCGTGAACACCTGTCACATTCAAAGTGTTAGGGCCTTTTCACAAGAGTAACATTTTCCTGGTATTAATAATAAGAGAGGTATAAGTGATAACGAGTGGCGCAATAAATATTTCCAGTACTGTATTACAACCACGACTCTCCGCTGAAAAGGCCCTGACAGAAAAATACGCAAAAATTCGTGACTCCTTCACGTTGTTAGGTTCCCCTGGGTTAGTCGAAAACGCCGGCGCGTTCTTTCCCACTCACCGTTCTCCACGTTCAGCTCCGCGGCGGTTCTGTAGGACATAGGCCTGCCGAAGTCGCTGGCATCGCTCGGATGCAGCAACAATTGGTGGGACGCCCTGGAATTGTGCCTGGTGGTGGATGCGCGATGCAAGTGAACACTGTTCAGGACGGTATTGCTGGAGGCGCGGCTGAGCGCCTCCTTCTGGCGCACGGCCTCCTTGTAGATCTTGCAGTACATGATGATCATCACGATGCCGGGGATCCAGAAGGACACCGAGGAGCTCACCACGGCGTACACTCGGTTCACCACGAACATGCACACCTGATTCAGCGAGGTTCAACGGTGAATGGCTGAGCCCTTTCACGAGACACACTTGTCACTTTTCGTAATTTACGAGGGGGCCACGCGAAGCGTAGCTTACCGATTTCGACGAAACGTTGCGAAATATACATGACCCATGCTAGGGCTCACAATACGTTAACAATGAAGATCGTGTAAAAAGGCTACACTCTGTTTCCCGTACAGTCAATGAAAATGTCAATGTAAATGCAAGGAGAATAACTGTTTACTGTACAAATTCAAACGAAGCAAATGAAAGGGACGATTGTTCGTGCTTAAAGGAACTTCGAATTTCAGATTCTTAGATTAAAAAATGCTTCAACCGTATACATTGCGCTGCACAGTGCGCACTCGTTATAAGGCCGTTTATACCATGCGTTGTACGCCCGGCGACTATCCCCGCCATTTCTTGAAAGTGGCTCTTTCGTTTCCTCTTGCTCGCTCTTGGGTTCCGTCACTCGCGCCATTGGCCGCGCGGAATGGCGTTCATAACGCGCCGTATACCCGCCTCCAGCCCCATTCGTCGGGCTTATAACGAGTGTATATTGTATTGGCTTGCTCGAGAGAAATATCTGAGCGGAGCTAAGTACTTATCTACTTCATAAATGCTTACCGGGAGCAAAGAAGTGTCATCTGTATTGTTAAGTATCTATCGATGTATAGTGACGTTAAAATCGGTGTGTTAGACTTCGTGTGTTCCCATCGTTAGGTATACTCATTGAATGGAGACAGCATTGATTTGAAGAAGATATCGAATCGGTTCCGTTTGAACGTTGATCACGATTTGGATCAAGTTAGTTTTCAAATTGGACTGGGTGACTTCAGGGCCGTTCCTGGGTTTTGGCCGCCCAGGTGCAAAAACAATATTGCCGTCCTTATTAATTTAATATTCTTTAATTAAGAATTTGATATGCAGTGTTTTCTTTTATATCTATATACACATAATTTTAACACTATTCGTACCGACACTTCATGTATGTATACCTATTCCTTGAAAAAGAATTATATTTCTTACAATTGAACGTAGATAGTAGTCAATTTGGTACTTAATTAAATACTAAATGATTCATTGTATGCATATTTCAAGAAAAGTCGTAAAGATAAATAGCGATGTGATAACGTTGTATGTGGGAAATTGTACGCTAAAGTTTGAAAACGGTCAAATTGACAGGTCTGGTACGAATAGTGTTAAACAGTTATCATGCAAGGGAGTTTCAATTATTATTCTTATTAGTCAAAACTTTACATATAATAAATGGCCTGCGGCCGCCCCTAGGTTTGGCTGCCCAGGTGCGGGAGCCCCTTCTGCACCCCCGCCAGGAACGGTCCTGGGTGACTTGATTGTTTGTGGGTTTCTGGGAGTTATTCGTCTTAAGTCTGTAGTTTATACTCTGAGATTTTGTTCATTTGGAATTGTTCGAACTTCTTGTTTTAATTTTTTAATTATAACTTATTCGACACCTTTCGTCGCTATTATAAATTTTGAGTGTATTTTCTATGGATTTTGAAGCATTTTAGAATATTGTAAATGTGTGCAAAAAAAATTTTCTTCTAAAAGCAGATCTACAGTGTCCCCTGATTCTTTTGATTCTTCAGTTCAGAGTTCACTAAAATTTTCAAGTTCCTCCTGATTCTCTAATTACCTTAATTCAGGTTCTTTGTCCGAACCTGTTGCCCTAATTTCCTATTCATTTGGAGATTTTAGATACTCTCATTGGGCTCTGATCAATGTTTTCGATTGGTTGACTGAAATTTTCCGTGCCTCGTGGATCTTTCCGTTGTTCAGTTGCTCCTTTCATTCTCGTCCTACTTTTTCGTTTGAAAGGCAAAGAAATATGTAAGTCGATGGCGCGCGTAGAATTTCGAACAACTGAGAACATCCACGATATGAACGTCCATTGTGCCAGTAATGTATTATCGGTTCAGTATATTTCTTTTGTGAGCTCCTTTGTTCGTCTTCTGATTAGTATTTGTAGCAGAAGCTCGATTAATCGTACACTTATTAACTGCGCCGATTATTGGCAAATGGTGAACAACTGGTAATTGCTTGCCATTTCTCATGGAGCTAGTTACACGCTCCATTTTTAAGATTTATTAGGACAGCCTTGCAATCTTCTCGAAGTTTCATAATTTCTTGAAAGGTTAACTCTTTGAGTGGAGTACAATTTTAAAAAATACCACTTTAAGGGTGATTCCTATTTTTGCGGCTAAAAACATAGTAAAATTTGAGAATTTTTTTAAGAAATTAGCGGCTCGAATAATCTGAAAATTTAACCATGCTTTTATGCATCTTGGAAGAAGTTGCACTTCAATTTTTATTAATTTTCAATATTGAATACCTATACAAATAATAATAATAAAAAACTGCAACTCTTTCAAAGATGCATGAAAAGTATAGTCCAAATTTCAGATGAACCAAATCGCTAAATTCTACTGGAAAACTTTTGTAAAACGTAAACTCCGAGCTCGATTTGTTTCCAAACTAAAATTCAGGCACTCTTGGACAATGTTTCTTAAACTCTCCCGAATATATGAACACGAAAACACGTCGACGGCACTCAGTGTTAAAAAGAAAGCTGTAATCTTACAGTGGAAACAATCGATTCAAGGAAGTAAGTAAACAAAATGCTGACCAACCGCGACAAAATGAAGGCTAAATAGAAGGTAACATCACCAACAAACAAACTGAAACATAAATCTTGAAAATACGTTTAAAATGGTAACCGCTGTGTGCCATTATTTTGTAAAATAGTCCAAAGTATAACTGCTGTTCGAGAAACGCGCAAGGAAATTCCCGACATGAAAAAGCAATAAATTTACCAGCATCTTTCTTCGGTCCCGAGTTTCATTTCGTTTGAAATTTCGTCCGGGAGGATTACAAGAATGTGTGTGCGCGAGTGTGAGCGTCCGAACAAAGTTATAAGTGCTTGAATACCGGACGAGAAGCTATAAAACAACGGAATATGGCTTCGGATATAATAACGTAGCGGGATGTTTGGAAACTATGCTGACTGAATTCCAGCAAGAGGCATTGTGCAGTTTCAGCTTCGGGAAGACGTCCCCCACCCTGTTTGAAACATGGTAATGGCGCGAGAACATGGCGATATTTCAACCACCGTAAAGTTTCTTCAATCATTTTTACTCTGGTATTCTGTAACTCTCATCGTTTCCTTTTTTCCCTTTATTGCTTGGTACTTTAACTCTCATTATAATTTGCTGCTGTTATACTTGTTTCAAAGGTACGGGTGGAAGAAATAGTATACCTTTCCTTTTTCACTTTCTGTCGCTTTTATTCTTCTTCTTCTTGCGAGTATTAATTTGCTCGTATCGCTGTGGTTGTTTTAAAAGTCTGAGAAAAGGATGGGTATTCACTTGCATTCCCTTACTTTTTATCCTTCCCTCGTTTACTTTGTTGGTTAGTGATTCGTCTCTGATTATAATTCGCTAGTGGGAGAAATAGAAACTGATTTTTAGGACACGTTCCGTTTGCTTTTAAGAAATTTCGGAGAATAGGTTCTCCTTTTAACAATGGCAACAAATTTGAGATTTCGTTCAGTGGCGTTAAAGTTTGGAAAGAAAAGTTTGAAGAGTAATAATTAATTCTATGTATACTAGTCTATTGTCTCGTTGTTTCGTTCTGAAGAACTGAGAACCAGGGGAAGCTTGTTTAACAACTGACCTAAAAACATCCTCGTAAAATCATAATCTGCGTTTCAAATGTATTGTATTTCACTCACATTCCATAACTCGTGGGACTTTGTAATATTTTTTGTATAAATACTTTACCAGTTTCATAAGCTAGTATTAAAGATTATTCTTTTGTAACTCTACCATTATAATTTTATATTTAAACAAAGAACTGGTGAAATTATTAGGCACAGAAAATAAAGGCAAGAACTATGAATAAATGATGTATTAAATATAAACGAGATGACGGAGCTAAGCTGGCCAAGAATGAGACCATAGAATTGGAAAAAGCAATGTAATTTAAGGAGGCACGCTATATGAGTGCTCAACGTGGTATTATTAAAGCCATTAATGCCAAGTTTCTGTTTATAGTACGCTCGAACAACAGGCGGATACTAAATCATCTCTATGCAAATTCTCGAAGGCTGTCCGTTTTGCCCCATCGCCTCCTTTCGTTCCGCCCTTCGCTTCAATTTTACGCGGATTGAAATTCTGTCTTGCCACGATTGAAGTGTAAATATCCGATAAAATATTCTATTAACTGGGACGAGAAAATTGAACGCCGCTTATTGCGTGCCTCGCTGACGAGATTAACGCAGGAACGAAATCGAATTATCATTTCCCTCTGGCGACGCAATAAATGCGAGTAAATCGAATCAATTTTTATAGAATTCTAGGGGAACCAAGGGATGCATTGAATGTGAGTGAAATGCATTAAAAAGTAAGTAGAGTCGTCGAACTATTATCTTAAATGTTTTATCCTCAAATATTTGTACCTTGTTATTCATCAATTAGTTTGCCTATAACCTCTTTCGTTAAATAATCTTCTTCGTAAAATCAAAATTTTATATTTGCGATATGTGTACTTGGCACCATTTGCTCGGGTTTACTAGCACTGTGAAGAAAGGATACTAATTGTAAGTATATAGTTTGCAAGAGTTAATGAATGCAGGTCTACGTAAAATCCTTCAATGTCGACACGATGCAACTCATGAGTAATTTATAGAAATAATTGTTTTAAATAAATCATTAATACGACTTAAAGAAAGAAAGTAAAGAACACAGTAAGACAGGTAGAAAGGTACAAATATCCAGTATTGTGGATTAAAAGAGAGGTGACCAGTGGAGCAGGACATGAATAAACAATGAAAACAAACCTGGTCACAAAGTATTCCAGCCCAAGTGAATATTGCCTCGCTACCAACGCGGAAAACTGAATACACAAACTTTTTACATATTCACACATTTTCAATCTCCCGCCATTCGTTTTAAATCAGCGCTGCCTCTGCCAAGTGGACATAACCTAAATGCCAGTCACGTCCCACAGCAGTGTGGCGCAGAAAAATCCCTTAATCCAATGTCTTCTTCCAAACAACACCTCAGTTACCACTTGTCATCAATTCACCCTAGCCACTCCCAAATGCCGCCTACTCCCAGAGTACCCACAGCACAAACAGGTGTTCCAACTCAGCACCTTTATACCCCATCGATTTTGTGTGCCGATTTGGCTGTCGCGAAAGGCATCGTGATAAGAAATTCATGTACGCATGCATTTATGTGATTCTATTAGTAGAGCTTTTAGTCACATTATGTGCAAAACATCAGCCTTTTTAGTGATACTCCAGGAAGTGATGGGTATAACCGCAGCCATTTGTGGCAAAACCGGAAATAAACATAATCTAAACATTCACTAAATTGCCTGCTTTACAAGTTGCACGATTATCTATCTCTTTCTATCCGTATTTCCGTCTCTTTCCATTTTACAGTTTCTTGCTCTGTCTTCTTCCGCTTTTGCCACAAATGGCGGCAACCAATCAGCGACGATTTCTCCTTGAGCGCCGACCTAGCGGCCGCCAGTAGAACTATGACGAAAAAGTCACACATTCTGAACCGGAGTCAGAACACCCGTCTATTACACCGTGACCGACAACAGCCACCCACTCCAAGCAAGAACCCAACTAGTCCCTCCAAAGCACACCGATCGGTCCCCCCAAAAGAAGCTCATCCACCGTCTGCTCTCTACCTGAGGGTTCTTCCTGAGGAACTCCAAGTGTTCGTCGGTGGTGTACCACCCCAGGAAGATGGGTATGAAGCTGATGAGAGCCGGCAGCAGCCACGCGCTGCCCAGCATGCAGGTGACGGTAATCCTCCTCATGATCACCGGATACTCCAGCGGCCTGACGATCGCGTAGTACCTGTCCACGCTGATGCAGCAAAGGTGGAGGATCGAGGCCGTGGAGAAGTAAACGTCCAGGGAGCTCCACAAGTCGCACATGACCCAGCCGAAGTTCCATCGGCCGGTCAGCTCCACGGAGGCGTTGAAGCTCATCGCGCAGACAGCCACGAGGAAGTCCGCGGCTGCCAGGCTTACCACGTAGCGGTTGGTCGGCACGCGTAGCTTCCTGTGACGCCTGACGCTGGCGATGACCAGCGCGTTCCCTATCAGCGCCGTCACGATGATGCTGACGATCACCACGCCTTTCGCCACCGTCCACACCACGCTCTGCTGGTGGTAACCGTCCCCGGAGACGGCGGCCGCTTGCAGCGTGTCGCCGACGGTAGCGTTCAGCGACTCCGCGAAACGATCGATGCCGGAAGTCGAGCCAATCCTGCCCGGCGATAGGTCCACGTCCTCCTCTGCTGGCTCACTGACTTCCATTCCAGCGCACACTGCCCGGGCGCATGTTAGACGCCGGAGAACAAGTCAAGGTATAGTCTGTCGGTCCCTAAACGCGGCCTTGAAGTTCTTCAAGCTGTTGGGGAGGATCGAGCAGCGACAGGGTCGGCTGACGGCGGGCATGTTGACGCGGATTGTTCCCGAGTAGCTCTATATCGGCACTTGGAAGACGTTGGTGGTCGTGGGTGTCTAATTCACTGGAAGGAACACTCTAAGTTGACGGTGGTTTAAGTTTCATGATTTTCCGGAGGGGCTACGAACAACGGGCTCCGTTGCTCGACCTTCCGCAGGTGCTTTTGCACGCGCACGTAGCTGAAGGATTCTTGATGGAACTTATTTAAGTTTGACGATGCCCGGGTGTATTGTCTATCCCGCCTGCGTAGGCAACGCGCATTTAATTAATGAGGGAATATGAAAGTTGCTGTATGCTGGATTGTGGAAGTAAATTGGACTTGGAACCTGCGTGGCGTGTTATTGAAATTAATTACTTGCGGCTGACGGAAAACAGTTCGAGTGTTTGCCGACTTTTAAATGGCAAAGTCGCTTTTCTCTATTGCACGTTGCTGCTGTAATCGAGGGGTCTACTTGAATCCGGCGAAAGTGGCGAGCGCGCGCGCAATGTTTCCACCTAAACGCAACCCGCCTTGCAGCCGACGGGGCGTACTTTTTAACATTAAGGCAAACAGTCGCCGGAGTGCCAAGCGAGACAAGTTGTATGCATATTTAGCTTGCCCGAAAAACGACTTCCTCTCGGGCATTCCAAGTAAAATGCAAACAGACGACGAGGCAGACGTAACGTTCAAACACTCGTACGAGCTGAAACTACGAGGGGGGAATGATGGAGTCGTTCCAAAAGTTTGATGAATACAAGCTTCCATTTCCTGGGCCCAAAGTCTCGCGACGTCTAATGAAATGTTGCCTGAGAGTTTTCTTCAAATGCTCAGAAGTTGAAGACGTGTATTTGTAATCGAGTTGTTTCATCTAACTTTGCTAGTATGCTGCGCACGCTGTTTGCTTTGAATCGAATTGCTAACACCCTATTTTTAAAGTCCCCGAAATCAGCAGTCACCTAAGATATCTTCCATCGAGTAGGAGAGACAGTTCCCTGATGACTGAACTTTCGTCAGCTGACACTTCAAACTGGAGGACTTCAGAACCCCAGATGCCATGTGCAAAAGCAGAGTGAGCATCTGTCAGCTAGTAGACACAGTCAGTTGCAGGCAAGATACCTACGCGAGTAAATTTCAAGATCCTCGAAGCCAACGTGGACCAGAAGTCACCCGAAGAGGACCGACACCTTCGTGAACGCGAAATGGATGACCCAAAGATTTGTTTCCCCTCGTGAAAAATCGTATAAAGGAAAGTGCGGATCTTGATGGATGCTTCAGCGATAGGGGGATCATTCTGCATAGCATCGATCATTATTTGCACTCAACGTCAGGGATTTGGGTGAAAGAGAAATATGATGTAGTTTATGTGAAATTAGGGGGGGTTTAAGTCATCATTTTAATAGTGTCAAATTTGTTTAAAAAATATCGTTTCCCATTTTCACAATAGACACGAGATTTTTTGCTGTTCGTATTAAGAATTTTGATGAAATTAGACTATAATGTAATAACTCAGGTAAAATTAGGGGTGGTTTAAGTCATCCTTTTGCTGATTTTGAATTTGATTAAAAGATACAGGTATGCCCTGTATTTTTCAAAGAAATTCAAAGCCGGCAAAGTAATGACTTAAACCTCACCCGATTTCAGATAAACTACACGATATTCTAGTTTCGTGAGAATCCGTAACATCAGGTGCAAGGAGTAATCGATTTGCCGTGAAATGACCCGGAGGTCCATCTTGGCGGGAATTCTAATTTGAAGCTCGTGGAATGGATCCAGAGAGTCGGAACGAGGCTCGCACATTTAAACTTTAAATGCTAGCGAAAAGCAATTTACTACGAAAGGGAACGGGGTCTGTGGTTATTATGTTAATATCGCGGACATTTTGCCAAACTAGAAACAGCTAACACACGCACGTGTCTTTTGTGTGCTGACATCTGATGTTATGCCCAGCTTTGTTTCGTGTTAATACGTCCCCCCTTTGAACTCGAGTTTTTCGTCTACTCTGGCTCTTCTTTCCCTTTCACTCTCTGCTATTTCCACTCGGCGGCGTCGTTTGCTCAATTACGGGACAGTTCTCTGCGGTGCAGTTAATGATTCAGCGCTGGAGAAGCTTGCGTCTCGTGTGACAAATAAAACTAAAAAATCCAATTTAATTTTTCTGCAATTGTTGGGGAATTTAAGAGCACCGAGAATTCTTTCTGCGGCTTTGCGTGTATAACGCGAGAATATTTTGCAAACCCCCAGTTTCTTATTCCGATTTTTTGTTAAGAATATGCTGTTAAAATTTGGTCAAATATTTTCGGAGTATTTTGTTTCATTTTATATATTTTTTTACATGTTATCTTTCACATGGAAACGTCTCTGATTCTAGGAAACGTCTGTCATCAGTTCCTCGTAAATCTTCCCGTTGTTAAATTAAAGAGAGTTGTTAAAGAGCTTCGATTTTTTTAAAATCCCAGTGGTCCCAAGTAATTGCACGTGGCGCGTTGTTTTGCAATGGAAACTGTAAACGAGAGAGCTCTGGCAGATCTGCTTTACGCGTTAAACACTTCGTTACACTGTCCCCGTTTCACCCACGCGAGTATCTATTCCAAGGTCCAGCTTAACGACGCCGATGATGTCCAAATCGCGAACGATCCTAGGTTTCCCGATTCTTTGGCGACCGTAAATTCGAAACGCTCCGTGTCAGGGCCATTTCAGATGCATCTAAACCCCGGTGATATCCAATTTAAGCTCCCAGGACTTGGAGACCGTAGAAAGTGTCGCGTTGCATGCACAGGTCCTTGCAGGGGAATAATGGGGAACCAGAGTTTCAGTTGCAAAATGTGCAAAACGATATCAAAGCGTTGAAATCATAAAGTATCAATGTCAAAAAGTATGCTGAATACTAGGCTTTGGGTCCTACCAGCTTAAGGGGAATTCTCATCTAACAGCTCCGAAAGTAACTGATATTTAAGAATTTAAAAAAAAAAACTGTTAGTCATAAATAATAAAAAGGATCGACATAAAAAAATTCTACAAGTTTAAAGATGCCTCTTTACATCCTAACAAAGTTCAATGCAATATTAACAACAGTTTTTAAAAAAAAATCATGAATTTCGTGGGCTGTTACACGAGAATCCCCCCTTAAGGTGCGCCAATAACGAACACCGCACCGCCGAGGGAAGTATCCTCTCAACTCCACTATCAATTAAGGCCATTCTACTTTGATCGGTCGAAAAATGAAGCAATTTTTAGAGATTTTTTCTCAATAAATACAACACATAATGAAATAAATCGTTTTGGAATTTATTAAGCTACTCTTACATTATACCAAAAAAAAAAAAATTAAAAAGATTTTATTCAATTTGGTTCAAATGTTTCTTTATAGTGTCAATGTGACCCCTTAAAGATATTCCTCCACTTTGCCTTCATCTCCACTGCACGTTGCACGACACCCGTGGGCACCCAGCTTAAGCTCCACGATTCGTGGCCAGCGCTGGCCTAAATCGTGGTGCAGCGGCGCATCCGCTCACTTAGTCAGCGTGGCGCGAGCGTTACTAATAAGTCCACTAGAGCCAAGGTCTAGATCACTCGGACGTCAGAGACCGCGTGCCGTTCACGCGGTCCAGAATTGAGAGGTGAAACTTCAATGGCCGAAATGAATGGCACCCGAAAGGCCGTAGTTCCGGCGGATACGTGAATAGGCCACGCTCTACGTGGACGCTGCGAGCTGACTTGATTTCCTGTAGAAGCGCGCGATTACGGAATGCTATGCACTACCTAACACTCCTAACTATTGCGTTCAATTTCGCGCGGCAATGTTTAGCGTCACGATAAATTCACGCGAAGTGTCAATACAGATATAAATAGTGGCGCAAGTGTTAATTACAACTGTGGATATCTAGCGTTCTAACGAATCCAGATAAAATAGGGCGATGAAAAATATGAGCATAGTGGAAATTCCTGGTAGATGATTTGTGCGTTAATTAAACCAGAATCGGAGCACTCGTCATGCTTTCGAAAGGAGACTGAGTACGTGGGCAGGGGAAAAATGCGTGGGAGTGACATTATACGTGATAGCTTTGATAGAGGAACATTACATTCAGGTTTATCGATATGGTTGACTGATATTTCGATTTATTGGTAACGCATGCCACTTTGTCCGAGAGACGTTGATATGGAGTAGCGCGATATGAGGTGAATAAATTGGACAGAATGTGGTAGATGAATGTGGGAATCGATAAACGTGTCTAGGCATTTATTATGATTACTTCATATCGCAGAACTGCAGTTGCTCTATTTTATAAAAGTATTAGCAATAATTGCTCCTTTAACTGTTTCCTCCTGCATGCTGTGCAGTTAGGTCCACTATCAGTTTCAATTTTCTTCTGAGAAAGAATCCATGTCTTTGTTAATCGTGGGATGGATACTTCTGGTACAACTAATTGTGCTAATGACAGTTAATCAAGATTGTTTAATGGTAGCAATTTAATGAAAACTGATGTTGTTTTAACGAGTGGAGTAAATGCAGCGTGGAAAGCATTAACCCAAGTGCAAATATGACTCTGTTAAAAGATACATATTTACGTTTACCATTTCAACACAGAAAATAATTGCTTCGCCGAGAATACCAGACGTGTGAAGTTTAGTTATCCAGAAATAGGTAGGAACAGTTGCTCGGAGGATTTCAACATCCACTTTGTGAAGGGTATCAGGTGGATGGAGATGTTGCATGGTTGAAGAGAAGCATAACTCTTATTCTGTTGTGCGCAACAGTTTCTTCGTTGGAAATTTTAGACAGCTAAAACATGATATAAAAAAATTAGTAAATGCAGCAGTTTCTTACTGAAAGTTTTGCCACTCGTTATTATACAGCAAGTGCACGAGTTTTCCTAACGAAAATATAAAATAAAATACACACTGTTGTAACAGTATTGCGGTGATTCTCAACCGGTGGGTCTTCAAGTATTTTCTGGGTGGTCTTTTTTTTTAAATATTATTAAGTTAGAATTATATTCTGGAATACTTATTATTAATGTGTTTTCTTTAACGTATTAAATTTACATTACCTTATCTATTGGGGACATTAAAAGGAAGGTGCAATTACTCGTTTGTGATTATTAAAATAGGATAAAAATATTTCGCCAAATTTATCGTTCCCCCAAATTTTTACACGTCTCACTGCACTTTTTACCGCACTTCAGATTCCTTCGAAATACACGATACTGCGGGTGTGCTACTCTTGGCGTCACGACGAGACGAAACGTGGCCCTCGTTACTCAGAGTCTAGTTATTATTACCGTCCGTGGAGCAACCGCTCGTTATCTTAAGATGTCCCATCAACGATTTCTCCTTTACTTTCGCGGTACCGCCTCGTTCTATATTCATGATCGCGAGTATAATTTAAAGGCAGCCGGCTCAACGGCGGAGGTTCAACGGCCCTGAACGTCGCGATCGGTTTCTGCTTCTGTTTCAACGAATCTCTTTTATCACAATCCGCTCGGTCGATGGCGTGAAATATGAAACCGGAGAACTTTTGCAGACAGGTAGAAGTTTGTCTCCTTTTGAGATTACTTCGATGGCTTTAGAAATGAACATTAAGTATGATAAGGTCAGTGAGTGTGAATTTGGATGAACTTGACAGGGAAATTAGATGGATAGAGATTACTGAGGCAAGGTGCTAACTGTAGCGAAAATACAAAGATGATTAAGGGTACATTTTCATTAAAAATTTAGGATTTTTTTTAAAGAAAACTGTAACACATAGGGTTAAAAGTCTTTTTGGTACGGATTTATACATATTTTAAGATGATAAAATATTTTTTTAATTGTTTTTTCTCCGCTGTAATCTTGAATAAATAGCTATAACTCTGGAGGTGATGAAGAATGTACCATTCGTGAGAATTTTTTTTAACTTAACCGATTTTATTTAAAATGCACAAAAAACTAAAAAGTAATTCTTTTCTTATATTACAATTTCGATAGTATTCTTTCACTTTAAATAAAATCGTGGAGCAGGGTATCTC
The DNA here is from genome assembly GCA_929108735.1 of Andrena dorsata. NCBI lineage: Eukaryota > Metazoa > Arthropoda > Insecta > Hymenoptera > Andrenidae > Andrena > Andrena dorsata. The sequence continues at coordinate 72,837,472 of OV815488.1, read as the reverse complement.
ACAACAAATTCATATTTGACGCTTGATTCTGTATTAAATCGATTCATAATCTGTTATGAAACATCCTGCTCTACGATCTTATTTAAAGTGAAAAAACACCATTGAAATTGTAGTACAAGAAAATAATTCTTTTTAAGTTTTTAGTGCATTTTAAATAAAATCGTTGAACTTAAAAATATTTTTTTTATATATTTTCTTTTTACTGTCTAAATTTTTATTTGTGACTGGGTAATTTTTTAAGCCCCTCGATTTTTTCATAATTTTGTATTGTCATCCAAACTATGTACGCCTGCAAAGTTTCAAGTCTATTGAATAGTTGGAAGTGGGTTAAGATTGAGTTTCTAAATTTCAACCAAACAAACATACATACAAGAAACAAATAGAAAATCGAAACTGAATAAAATCGTTTAATAAGGCAGAAATAAGAATATGCTTCTGTTGTAATCACTTTCAACTTTCCTGCAAGTTAAGTTCTAGGTGATGGAGCAGAAGCTACTCGTCACTAGGGCTGGGACTATTCGAATAATTTACTATTCGAATATTTTACACGTATTCGAATGCTACGAATAATACTTTAATATTCGAATAGTATTCAAATATTTAAATATTCGAAGAGTATTTGGATACTTGCATATTCGAATTATATTCGCCAAATAATTGAGCAATTGAAGTATTCGCATATTCGAATACCGAAACATTCGACAAATAGTTCCAGCCTTCCTCGTCACCAGCATAGACAGACTGTACATTACAATCCCGGTACCATTTCCCTTATTGTCCTCCGGCACAATTCCAAACCTTCAATCTCGAATTTCATTTCGATCTGGAACCATTCCACACACATATATATATATATCTCTCTGAAACCAAATCTAATCACCGTAACTCTCCAGAAAATGCTCCCAACCATTGAACGCGTTCAAAACGCCCGAAACAATCACGACCGTGTCTCATCAGACCCCTCAAGCCTCCCAAGTCTCGTCCAATCTTCCAGCGACCTTTGACTCGAAGAAACCCTGATTTTCGAAGCAGCCCGACTCTCCAATCAAATCAGGCCCGTGGAGTGCGCACACGGCGGAGGTTGCAACCTCCCATCGTCAGCCTCGAATTGCACGAAGGTACCCCGCGCGACCTCGTACGTTCGAATCGCGGGCGAAGGAACAACCGCACCGAAAAGAAAATCCCCGTATAATGAGCCCGGTTTCGAGAGCTGTCGCTCGTAAATCGTGGCCCCACGTCAAGACGAGACCGTAGCGAGCGGTTACGTGATCCCAGGACGGCAATCATCTCCATGGTTCCCAGGAATTAAAGGAGAAACCGCGTCGTTGTTATTCAAATTGAAGTCGACCGTTGAAGATGACTGAAAGCGAAGGCGCACGTTCCTCCTGGCGGCGAGCGGAGGCGATGCTGCTCCATCCGAGGGAATTGAAGTCAACTGGGGGACCCAGCGCACGTGAGAGCTTGCCAGGCTTCGTGAGGCCAACATGTTCACTGATCCGGAACGCAGCACTCATATTTTTTCTCGAGATTAGGGAAGATAGGTGGAAGAGCCTGGGGAACGAAGGATTTGCTTGATTCTCTGCGGACACCTCGGGGTAGCTTCTGTTGAAGATGTAAAGAAGAAAGAGTGGTAGAAAAATCTGAAATTGAAGTCTCAAGTGGTTTCAAGGCTGTAGCTGATTTTCCGGGGTAATTACGTTATTTTTGATGGATGAAGGCTCTTTGTAATCAAAGAAGCTATCCTGAAGAATCCAAGCAAGCAGGTGTAATTGAAGAATTTTGATGGATCATCACTTGGTCCGCGATGCAATGTTGAATGAGTCAGGGCATAATTGAGATTCACAGATGTAACGAAGCTGCAGGGAAGATGAAGCAAACGCGAAAGAATAGGAGAGTGGAGCTGGAGGAAATGGACCATACTCGCTGAATCGCTCGTTCGCGAAACTTCTTTGGCGGAGGGAACGGTAATATATTCGTTCTCGTCAACAACGGCCACGCTCCAGATAAAAATAGTGCTCCACGGTGAAACAGGAGGCGACACAGGAGCGAAGCAAACAAATTTGCTCAACGTGGGATAAAAATATTTGGCAAGATTGGACACGCTCGAGAGAAAATCATATTTCCTGCTCCTGTTAAAATAACAAAAAACAAATCGATAACAGTGATACTTGAATCCAATGAAAACACCTATGGACAGTATTTTCAAATATAAGACGACATTGGGGATAATAAAGTGAAGAAGAAATGAAAACTTTCCTTACTTCGAGGCTTTGCAAAAACTCATTTAAGGGGCTAAATAGCTTTTTTGCAATCACCTGCGCCAGTTGAAAAAATGTCATTTTGAGATAATCGCGTTTAAAGTTTCACAACAAATTTTAAAAAAATTCCCGTAATATTTTTGTATAATATAAGAGTAGTTTAATAAATGCTAAGAAAGATTTATTACACTATATCTTATATCTACCGAGCAAAAATCCCTCAACAATGAGTACTAATAAATAAGGCTTTTAAATCTGAAGAAATCGTCTGGGAGTTTAAAATAATCGAAGAACCATTATCAACTAATAAATCGAATAGCACCTGTTGCCCAATTATCAATCAGTCGTGGAGAAACGCGGGGTTTAATTATTCTAATAAAATTCATCGACAGCTCGCCAGCGCGATAGAATCCTCAATTAGAAAATCGAATGACGCGAATGATGTAGTGCATCGGACAAATGGGCGGAACTCCCGATGTGGTCGGCCCAGAAATCTCTCTGCCAGACTGCGCTGTGTTAAATAGCAAAAGAACGTTTAATGAAGCCGAAGGTGGGCCACCTACAAGCTCGAGGAAAACTTACGTCCCTCTCTCTAGAGTTTGACGGGCCGAAACATGCGAGCAACTAATTTCGCGTGGACAGACAATTTCCTGGCAAAGCGGGGCGTCCCAGCGGAAACGTAAATATCGGGCAATCAGTCAAGTAAAAGTTAGAGTATATCGCGTAAAACTCGAGTTGGAAATTGGCCCCGCTGCTCTTTCCACTTTTCGTTCGCCGATCAGTAACTGTTCTGAAAATTAATCGCTCCATGAAAACGTTTGATCCGCAATTGTACACTGATTGTACGTTAGGTGAATTACGAAGAACTTTCTTCACGCGCTCTGCTGTTGTTTAACTGCGCTCTGTATGACGTCAGCGAAAACTGAATTTGTAAATAGCTCGTAATCGGGAGACTTAATTTAAATTTCTTATTTGGTGACGGCTGTAATATTTCTTGCGGCTTCGTGGAAGTGCAGAAGTAAGCCCGGAGAGTCTGTGTAAAAATACATGGAAATCACGTTTCCTTGGCGTCTGGGGAAAGTTTCAGTTCCTGAGAGAGGCTGCTTTGAAAGGAATCGTGTTTGCACGTTTTAGTTCAGAATCGTAATGGGATCGCCTGGAGAGTTAAAGGTACTCGAATCATTAACACTTGGGAAGAAGTAGCCGCGTTCCTCTGCCTCCAAACGATGAAAGTAGGACAAAGTTTGGAAAACAAACTCTTTTCTGTGTATCACAGTATTCTCCAATAATTATGAGATCCTATTTAAAATAATGCAATCACGTATGTCCTTCGCGAAATATAAAAGACGAAACTCATTTCGTGTCATTTTCCCAGGACGAATTTTTTAAGGGGTAACACCACTATGAGTGCCGAAAAAGTAAGACGTTTTTACGATTTCTTTCAGGACTAATTTACAGTTATCATAGAATTTTTTTCACCTACCTTTAGTACAATGTCTTAAGAGAATATAAAAAAAAATGTAAATAGAAAAACGTGCTGATTTCTTAAACAAATTATTTTTGTAAAAATTGTACGCTTTAGGAGAAAAGTTTGGAACATGGACAGATGCAACGGAAACTACACTCATACAGTTTATAAAGAAAAAATGCAATTTAATTTCAGACCTGCTGTTCCATAGTTACTAGAATATTAATTAATATATTAAAATGTATGCATGTTTTTTCTATTTATTTTTTTTTTATAGTCCCGTAAGACATTGTACTAAAAGTAGGTAATAATTTGTTTTATGAAAACTGTAAATTATTCAAGAGAAAAATCTTAAAAATGGCTTGCTTTTCCGGTTGTCACAGTGGTGTTCCCCCTTAGGTAAACTTTTCCATGCAATTTTCTCTAAATGCCTTCAAACAACCTCAACAATTATTAAACCCCCTACGTTGAATTCCACTTAAGGAGCCTGCGAACAATGTCAGCCCTCTGTTACAAAACGTCCAGCCGCATCAGAAAATGCGCCAATTTTCCACAAAGCCGAATTCAAGCCACCGCTAAGCTTCACCGTGTCCTTTACTCTTCACTGCTTAAGAATGTATTGGACGTACAATATCAGACAAAAGTATATGAAATTTGAAATACTGTAATATCTACGTCTTACGCATAGTAAATCTAGATGTAAGGAATTCGAACGACAGTTGGAGTCTTATTTTTAATCCTAGGAAGGTATTTTTCACTTTACAAATGCTTTCTCAAGCATTATTTGCTAAACTTTTGGCAGTGAAAATGCCCAGAATTCACAATTTTCTCAAGTTATAATTTATTTCTTTAAAACGGTGTAGAGAATACAATTCAAACTCGGCAGATATTTTCATCTACCCATATACTGCATGTACAAAAAAATTTAAAACATTGGTACTATTTCTTCAACATTTTTTCAGATAGTTTATTCGTCAAGATCGTGTCTTTCCATAAGAGTACGTGTAAAATCAGTGAAAATTAAAATCGTTATAACTCAGTAACCGTTTAGTAAATTCATTTAAAATTTTTGGAGCACATCAGGAAGATTAAAAAGAACAATCTCACAAATTTTCATCAACTTGGAACTATTTTGAAAATAGGTCCAATACATCCTTAAGAGAAAATCGACCACATTCCTTCGCAGCGAAGACAATTATTCCGCCTCCGAAGAGGGAATTTACGAAACAAGCTGCTTGTTGTCCCCGCCAAAGCGCTCCAAACTCCCATAAAACAGCGGCAGAATTACAGTGACGTGGTCCACGATCGTTGGAGCTCCACCCCTTCGCTAGCACTTAGGAAGAGGCAAGCACTTCCGCTGTCAAACAGAGGCCCAGCTCCTCGGAGCCAGTTTCCTCGGCGAGACTGTTTCTTCAACGCTACATTACGCTATCGAGGGCCCGGAGAACCTTCCCCGTGACGAGAATCCTTTGGCGGTGGTGAATCGGCTCGCCTTGAGACGCAGGAACGAATTGCGCGTCGGGATCAGAAGGCCAGCGCGGCCTTCGCCGGGCGCAGGGCAGACGAGGCGGATGAGGACGCGGCGCGGAGAGAAAATAGCGCTGACAGTGGAGCAAGTTCAAGAGGGCTAGATTTACATACTGCAATATTCATAGAGACGACTCGGTGGCCGCGATCGGGCGCCAACAGTTGCTGGACGTTTGCGTATGCAAATAGTGGGAAAGAGGTTAGGGGCGATGGGCAGAAAATGGTGGCTCTAGGAGCGATGAGCTGTGGCATAAAAGACTACAGTGGTATAATATTTATGTGCTTTGTTTCGTTTTCCGTGTTTGTAGCTGCGCTAAGCAAGGCCGCACAGTGGTGGACAGTTAAATGGAGGCGAGAGGCCCCACAAATTCTTCAGCTGCCTCTAGCTTTTATATTTCGAATTTAATATTTCAAAGGAAGTATTTTATTTTGCAACTGTAACTAGGCTTATGGTAAATGCGGCCCTGGTGCTGGGGGTAATGCTGTCTTTCCTCTAACTAACACGGGCGTGTAACTGTCCGGATCTTGCAAAACTGACGTAAGGCATGGTAATCCTTTTAGCCTAAAAACTCATCGAACCCTCTATAGCAAACATAATTGCATCGATCGCGTATTTAGCTTTGCTAATTCTTATTATGACCAACTTGACTTTTTCTCCGATTCAATAGATAAGACCCGTGCAAAGCCCTTACGTATGTTGCGTTGAGTATCTCATATTGTATATTTATACTTTTCTTTCTCTCTCTGCCTTTCGTTTTTAATGTGCGTCCGTTTTTCTACCTCATTTTGTAAGTAATTGTACCGAAGGGTTGTCTAAACCGTCTATTGTAATTAAAATTAAAAAAAAAAATAAATAAGTTGAATTATTGAATTAGGTAGACACGGGTTGAGTGTTCTGAACTTCTAAATAACGAACTAAAATTGCTTAGTACTGTGAGATCAGGAACCCCATAAGAGATGGCCGAGAATCGGTTTGGTGGACCCAGTATGCGGAGGATCGCGGGTTCTCGAATCCCATCGCCCGAGGTCCGTTTTTTGCGTACCTCTCGAACACATAGAAATTACAAAAGCTATTATTCCAACAATACGAATTTAAAAGCAAAAACACTTGCTTTATTCATCGAATTGCTAAGTACAGCACTCTAACACCACCCATAAAAATTCCCTATTACTCATGCTACACTTATACCCCTCACTAACATCGAATTTACGTATAATAAAATGCTTATCCGTCTAACAACCCTCCAGCGTCCATTACCAAAACGAGGGAGAACAAGTGTCCAAAGAAATTCCCCCGTATATTTGGTAAACGCTCTGAAATACGAACAAAAGCCACTTTCGAGGTAGAATCTTGCAGCTGAAGAGCCACCAACGGCGTAGGCCACGAGGCATAAGAATTGCCATCCAGCTGACTACTAGAGAAGGTCAATCGGGCGCGAAACGGCTCGGCAATAAAAAGGTTAACGAATGGGTTCGCCGGGGTCCGTTTCCTCGTACGTACCAGTTCCTGTGGTTGTTGTCGACGAATTAAGAACGTCCTTGTCCACGATCAACCAGCGAACTTTGAGGAAGCTGGAGCGTAGTTTGCGTAACCGTGGCTCGAATGGCGTAGCGCAAAGCTGTCGAGTGGAAGAGGAAGAAGAACTCGTTCCTTGACGAGCACTGAGCCCCCCGTTGAATCGTAAGTGAGTTTCTCGCGAGACAGAAGAAGGAGGAGGAGTTTTTTACGCAACACAATATGACGATCCCTTATGTTTGCAAGCCACGACGATATTCCTTTATAGTCTTATTTACTGGGGGGCTGCGGTAACGTTCATATTCGCGCGGCACATGTGGGCGTCCGTTGGACCCTCGCGCGTAAAAAGGGAATGGAATATGATTCTCGAAGGACTGTGCCTTTATGAATATGAGGAGCAGCTTCTGAGAGAGAGAGAGGGGGGGGGGAGTATTTGGCTTTCTCAGAAAAGGGATAAGCTTTCTTTTATTGTTGTTTGTTTATTCTTGCCCGCTGGAGGCAGTTGTACAATTCCTGACCCAGGTTAAAAATGAAATGTATTCCTCGATGAATTGAATGAAATAGTAGAATCCCCGAGTTTAATAAGAGGCATAAAGCTTGGCTTCTGTTGGACTCCTTCTTTCACTGTGATCACAGAGTTTATTCAAACTGGAATGAATGGGGGGAATAAATACGATGTAGCCTTACTGTCTTTGACAAATGGATGGTAGTTCTTTTCCATTGAATACGTGCAATATGCATACGGAGATCTTGTTTATACTCCCCGAGGCTGTGATTTGGATGTCTGTAATAAGTTTCTATTACGAGGAATTGAGATAAATGCATTTGTTCTATCGCTCGTGTAGCATCAGAAATAAGACGAATATATTTTTCTCTTGCTTCTACGCCTGCTAAAAATACCGCTTCCTAGCTTTCGACGTCTGACCTGACCAACCACAAAATATGTAACGAGAAAAAGGAACAGAGACATTCTTGAAGAAACTGAAGTGACAGGAACATGGACCTGGTTATGCTATTTTCCTTTATTTCCAACTGAAATTGAAATACTAGCCACTTCAATTACCTTGACCCCATTTTTCAACCAATAACCAAAAACAACCAGGCGAAAAGTTTGACGGCCACCCATGAAGACCAGAAGACCTCGAATGATCCACAGAGAAGTGCCTCGTTAAAGTATCATGCGTCCAACGTGTTTCCGATTATCCACGACCTTACTTTATCGTCAAACTTTCACGCGCGAGCTTTTCTAAAAAATCTCCTCGAACTTCAATCTGAACCGAGCCCTCCGCCAAATGCGGAAACATACTTTCCCAACCAAAAAAGGATGGAGCGCGCTTTTGTTTCCTCGGCTCGCACTCCTTGCCCGAAGCAGCCGGCTGCAAATATCCGCGGGGTAACGTACGAGTTTTTCCGCGAATCGCGCGACAAATGGGCAGTTTTATTGGCCCAGTTGCGCCAGCGGGGCTCTCCGCCAGGTTTGCGCGTTGGCATCGCTGCCGTCTCGAGCCACGATGCCAGCGGGAACCAGCGGGAACCAGAGGGAAATGACGTTCTTCCCGCGGGGAAAACGGCGAGCGCGAGCGAAACAATTCGCGTGAACCGACCTGTGAATCGAGTTTACTGCCTTCCGGTTGGCGTGGAAGGGCCGAGCTTCCGTCACGAACGATTTCCCCCCGATGGGCGCGCGATTTCGAGTCCATGAATTCGCGGCCATCACGAAATATCGCGCCATTTTCGGAACGGTCTAACGGAAGCACGCGGATTTTCGATGGAAAATGCTTGTAAGAGGGTGCCTGCTGCAAGGGATGGATAAATTATGTGCACTTTCGATAGAGCTGGCATTGTTAAGAGGAATGCCACGTTTGTGGACGTTTCAATGAGTTGTGTTCTTTTTTAATCGGATGGGAAGGTTGAAATTCCTATTTTAGGGGTGGATGTTTTATTTTTGGAAGTAAGAGGTAGCAGTACCGTCTTAACATAGAGGCTCCGGAGCTGACGGGGCCCAGAAAATTGAAACATTAAAAAGGTAGGGTTGTAAATGCTAGAAAAAAATTGGAAATGGGCCTTCCAACTGTGCCGGAAAGAAAATAACGAATATACCCAAATTTAGATTTTAAGATGAGGCTCTTTATCGTGGAATGGATCCCACGTTTAATCTTGTTTATTTAATTGTTTTACTACTTATTCATTTCGCGTGTTAGCGCCGTATTTTTTATTTTATTTAATTTAGAATAGTTTAGAGGACCACATATGGAACCGCCTCAGGGCCCCCGAGAACGATAAGATGGCACTGAGAAGTAGTGTACCTCGACACTTTCGATTTATAGATCGTGAGGAAATTAACATTATTCTGGCCATTATTCTTAAGGTGAACATCGAGATGTGTTTGGTTTGAAGCTGAAAAAGATTCTCTGATCTTGAGTTGGGGATAATTTTTATAATTCTTGGAAGAAGGATAATCTGTTTTGTAGGGGAAACCGAGGTTAGTTGATACGATATTCTGTTTTCAATTTTTTTCATTTTTATTTGAATTAATTACTTAATAACAAATATGCCAAAATATACTTTGACCCTTCCTTTTTAATATATAGTAAGCGAAATTTTGAGAAAATACATACACGTATTTTATTTATATAGGTTATTCTGTTTTCAATTTTTTTCATTTTTTATTTGCATTAATTACTTAATAACAAATATGCTAAAATATACTTTGGTCCTTCCTCTTTAATATATAGTAAGCGAAATACATACAAAATGAATGAAAAAATGTTATTTTGACGATCAATTTGCATGTTTCAAAACTATTTACTTTTTCTCTATATAAACGGAAACAGTTAACCCTCCGAATACAGTGCCGGAGTCATTGGTGACTCGGTGCGAGTCAAAAGTGACTCCGGCACAGATTCAGTTGTGTAGGGTTAAAAAACGATTGTTAACGTCGAGGTGCATCGAGGTAGTAAAGAATTGAACAACAGACTTCACGTATCTTGTTCAAACGGAGCTACATATACACGATTTCGAGATAATTCGTCTGTATCAACTAGCACCGGTCTCCCCTACCTAGTGGAAATAATGAAAATTGCTGGGTTGATCCCCTTGTATCTGAAATAACCTACAGTTATGTTCTGTTTAATTAAATATTGTTCATCGATTTGAAAAGTAGCACAAAAATAACTGCAAATTCCTCTTTTAATAATTAACGACCATCGATTCACGCAGTGAATTAGACATTCTAATGTCGGAAGGAAGGAAACATTACCAGACATAGCATCTCATCAATTAGTAACACGTTAAGTGGAATTATGTATACGTGACTTTAGAAGAATCCTGCTTCCAGAAAATTTCGACAATTTTCCACTATGAAGTTTCATTATTAAAGTGGCGACCGTTTAAGGATCACAAGCTCAAGCCAGCCAGAGCTGCCAGCTTCCATTGATGAAGGATTTCTTAGTCCTTTTCACTTTCCTTCAGCCCTTTCTATAAAAACTGTGAAATGAAATTTGAGTCACGACGCAGGTTGCACCACCTGTCATTCCAGCCCCTGTGATGACCAGACTTCCCAATTACCTCGTGGTCTCTACGATTCTAACAGAGCAGCTTCAAATTCCATCGAAATAACACACGTGAAACTATATCCTCACCAGCAACCATTAAGTGCTCAAACTCTGAACACCATTCACGAAAACTATATATTTAGAATTATTCTTGAAGAATTTGCAACCACTTCGAGCGCAATTTTTTGTGATTCTGACTGCTCAAAAGAATGAAATAATTTTGAGTATTTGTCGCCTCACAGAGTAAATGTGCTAACGGGAATTTCGCAGACAAATTTAATGCTATTTGGAACTTGACTTCTCAAAATTCTTGGAACTCTATAAAAGAATTACTTTTCAGTCCTTTTTGAGTATGTAGGTGATATCTAGTTTGACATTTTTTTGCTGGAGATCGTTAATTCCTCCAGAAAATATTTCCACGACCCTTGTGACCTCAAAGATCCAAAGAGTTTTGAGTACTTCTCACGATATTAAGTAGGAATGATGAAGAAATAGCTATTACTTTGAGCAGAGGCTTTCACGATTCTTAGGCCCGAATTTTCAATCCACTTCCAGACACAAAGTCGAAGTCCTGTTTAAATATTGCATGTGATCACTCACTTCTACTTTGAGCGCGATGGTTCGCAACATTCGGCGCTCAAAATATACACAAATTCCGGGGTCCCTGCGCAGCACTAATAGGGAACATTAAACAGTTCGTACGCTCGGATTTGAATCAAACTTTGCACACAAGTAGAGACTTTCGAAAACTGCATATGACCCTCCGAATGCGGTCGCGGCTAATTTATACTTTTTCCACGATAATAATATTTGACGAAATTGAGAATAAAGTGTTTATCTTCCCACCGCGTTATTTAAACTCACCAGTCTTCAGCAGAAACTATTACACGGCTACAAAAACATGGCAAAAAGGGTGATTAGAGCTACACTGGCGCCACCTACTATTTCTCAGAAATTCTACTCACGCCACCTCATTACTCATAAAAGCAACAAATAACTTTCATTTCAGATGTTCAGTAATTTGAAAGGAATTCAACGAAATAGATATTTCAGTCTCTTAATTTGAGCAGCTACAGAAAATCAGGTGTGAAATATTTTCGACCGCTCTACTTGTGCGCAAATTTTGATGAAAATCTGAGCGCACGAACTGAGTGATGCTCCTTATAAGCCGAAGTGCTGGTAAACGCCTATTTTGAGCGGAACACTTCATGATTCATGTAACTCACTACACATGCACAATTACGTGTCTCTGTCACAACACTAAATCGAGGGTCTAATAAACATTTTCCAAAGTAACTCACTGCTATTTTGAGCACGACGGTTCACAATACTCGTGACTCGCAGGGCGTGTAAACGTTTCAACGTTCTCACGAACCTGAATTCGACCGTTCAGGAGCACTCACTGTTAGTTTGAGCACGACTTTTCACAGATTTTCCCACATAAACCGGGCGAGGATTCCGACCGGTCCGCGTCACAATCACGACAGCTCGACTTTGATTATTGGTTGCCGCGACAAGGCGCGATCCTGATCGAGAGCCGAGATCCACGCGATTTCAACCGGCAAGGCGGTAAGTCGACGCGTTTGCTCGGACGACGCCGGTAGACTGAGCGTCGCGACGGACTGTGGCGCCGCGATTCTCCCCCTCGTGCTCGCGACTTCTCTCTTTCTCCCTCATTTTCTCATTCTTTCCCTCGGAGACTCACTACTCTCCGTTGCGCTTCTTTTGAGAGCCTCGGCCTCCTTGAGCACCTCTACATTTTATGGGTGCTAATCCCTCCACCTTCGAGATTTGTGTGCCCCCATCATTTTCGAATCGTCCTATGTTTGCGTTTTTTTTCATAGTTGAGTAGAAGATTTTGAGCTTCATTTCATAGTTCGAGGGGATGTTTCATTGAGTGCCTTTATTCGTTTCCGAGCAATCACTTTGGCTCATTGAGCCTGTGACGTGTGTTCTGAGTCTTGTGTTTGAATGTGAGTCACAAAGTTTTTGAGCACCTGTTCGGTTAGATTTTTATTTCCTTTTTAAGTTTACCTATTTATTTTCTAGTGTCTGATACAGACTCTATTTCTCTGGGCTTGTATATTTTAAGTGCCTTCTCAATCTCTGTCATTGATTACATGATTGCGTGAATATTTAAAACCTGGGAATACCATACCGCGATATTTAAGCATTCAGAATGTAAATGCGCAAGGTTCCATACACTAAAACCCACCTGTCCACATTGTAAATTTGTGAAACTCATTATCGTTCCTACGGAAGAGAGTTTGACCTTGAATAATTCAAAACATTGGCATTTTTATGCGAAATAGTAAAACCGGGACCATGGATTTTCAGAATTTAGGTCACGTTCAATTTTGAATATTGGATAGGAAAATATTCAGCTTAAAATAAAACAGTAATTATACTATTTCCGAATTGAGGACATTTATAGCTAAACATATAGTAAAGAAGTGACCGTATAGAAATTTATATTCACTGTTATTGATAAATAATTATTAATTATTATTAATAATTTGTGGATTTTTGACAGAATATTCCTATGAAGAACCGGGCCTTCGTTTATCGTTATTTATTCACGTCCCACCTTATGTGGAAATAAACGTGTGTACGATTCAACTCCGCCGTGACGGAAATAACGTCTTATTAATAATGAAGCGATACCATCAAACGGATTAAATTAATTTTTAATGTGGCATTCAGGCAATATTACCTCGCTGTCACGTTTGTCCGTTCGTTGAGGAGTGACAGCACTAGTTGCTTCGCGAGTCTGAACAACCGCGAATCGTGTTTGCTAAAAATTCAGAATTTAATGGCTGCCTAGGAATGTTTTCCACGAAAAAAAACGGAGAAACAGAAACGAAGAGCACTTCGAAGAAATGAAAATTTACATTTGGTATTTACGTGTGGACGACAACCCCTAATGATTTATTGCTCTAAGTATTAATTAGAATATATGTTCAAGTTTAATATTTAATACTTTGAGACGTGTTCAGGCTACGCGAAAAAGAAGTCAGTAAAAATTCTAATTTTGGATGCACTCTATTTTTCACGACGATTAATTAGATGGACTTTTCTTCCGAGCGAGAAAGGTGTAATTAATGTAAAATGAGACCAAAAATGTTGTGTCGCATATATGTGGTAAAGCTTCCATTTTGTCAGCGCACAACTCCTTCCTTGATCATTATTTTCCGTAGCGACATTATTTTCATGTCCAAGGTGACTTTTCAATTTTCAAATAATGACCAAAGCTGCATAGGTCAGTATTAGGTATAATAAATGCTCAGTGCAAAAACATGTTTTCGAGCTGCCATTTTGTGGAGGTTTTTAGAAGGTTGGTCAGGCCACTATAAAATTGAAAATTTGCTGTATAAGAGGTGGTTTAGGCTGAAATATCAATCCACCCAAAATTGTGGGTTATGCCACTTTTGCGCTGATAGCTTCACATAATAATATTGTTAGAAAATTAGTTTTCAAAATAATTTGACTACCAATCTTTCGTGTTCGCTAGTCAATCAATTTTCTCTAAACAGTAGAGTTCAATGGCCCTTTATAGGGTAATTCCGGGAGACGTGGCCGGGCTGGAGAGTTGATCGAAACAGTTGATTTCTAGAGAATTAATTGTTCCGAACCTTAACACATTTTTACATATACACAGATGTAGAGTCTGAATATAGCAACTCGACCAACTCTCCAGCCCGTCCGCGTCTCCCGGAATTACCCTATTATTCATTTCAACTCAATTTTTCGCAACGCTGACCATTTTCATTATGCCTCCACCACTTACTAATCGACAAATCAATAATCCCTCTTCTTCACACAAGTCATGGCAGCAATCATTCCCCATAATTGTGCTTCACAATCTCCAAACGAGAAATCTTCTGTTAGTGCTGAGAATTATTCCAGAAATCTCCAAACACTGCAATGAATCACAGCATCTTCAATTAACGCCACCAGTGCTCCACTTAAAAGCCCGAGCGAGTGCGATCAATCATCGATAAACCCCCCTGGCCGTCAGACACCTCTGCGGCGGCGTAATTGCTAAATAAAGGGACGATAAAAGCAAAGACGCGGTCGGATTCCTCCGGCAACAGAGGCAACGAGGCTTCCTTGCCGCCCGTTCCAGCGTTCCTCCCGTTTAACAATTATGTTACCCTCGAAACGGGACACCCAGCGGCGTCCAATATCCTCGAGGCTGGCCCTGGCAAAGTAAATCGCCACGGCGCGTTAGCGTAGCGAATCGTCTGCTGAAGACCGTTAAGCAGACCGAGGCAATGGAATTGAACATGACGAAACTGGTAACGACGCGAGGGGTTTGCAGAGTGAATTACCGAATCGTAGCAAGATTTTCTTTAATTACTGTGTAATTTTTTAGACAAAGTTTTCGTGGATTGAAGGAAAAGTGGAGAGACTATCTTGCAGGTTGAAATATATTTATCTGGGAATATAAGACTCCTTTGGAATGAGAAGAAAACTCTGCTACTTGGTGTAAGTGTAGTGAATAGCTTCTGAAAGGTGTGTGACTCGGAATTGAGCTGGATGGCAATATTGTGCCATTTGCGATTTTAATAAGTGCTTGGGTTGAGTCTGCTGCCATAGAATTTTCAGGAGTGCTTTCAAATTGGGAAATTTAGAAATATTTTGGTGGGGCTTGGGAGGTGAGAATATGGGTCAGCAAAGTAGAGGAAAGTAGATACTTTGTTCACGATGAGCGGTCCATGATTAACACACTTACACTTGAGTGTCAAAGCCGAATTTACGGTGCCATTATACGGAGATTGAACTTCGGTGAAGTTTCCCCTACTTTCAGCTACTTTTCCCCTCGTTTCACTTTACTATCTAATCCAAGAGTGCCCTTACTCCCTTTGATGGTAGATTTATCAGTGAACGACCTTTCCGTTGACCGAAGAAAATTTCCTGCAACATGACCATAGTTTTCAGCTTAAGCTGTCAGAGTCTCCTCAACTAAATCAATCTTCCCAATGGCGACCTATCAATCTAACCCACAGCATCCAGTGAAACGAGCCAATAAAATTTGGGATTAGTCGAGGGGGAGATGTAACTCGTGGAGATATAATTCCGCGCGAGACGATTATCATGAACGTTGGAATTTCCTAGACACTGATAAATGACAGCAGACAGCGTTGTTGTCGACGCTATGACGGCCAACCTTGTGCGGTTTCCAGATTCTCCTTGACCCGAACTTGGAACAGATCCCTAGTAGACGAGCTGGCGTCGTCTGCATCCATGTCTCTGACCATTCCAAGGTCGTCGTTCACGAGCAACGAGAGAATCTGATCGCGTCCTCGTCGACAAGCTTCATAAAGGCAACTTCGCTTACTTCGTTATATTAGAAGTAGACTTCGGTAAGTGATTTCTCCAGATTGAACGTACTTCTGTTTTCTTTCTTGATAAATCAACGGGCTAGCGAGGATTAAGGTTGGAAAATATTGGGGACTACGGGAACACTTAGTATTTTGATATAGAAAATTTTGGAAGATAAAGGTGTCTATGCTTTTGGAAAAAAAGAGTCTTCTAAGTGTTTAGTTAGTTTAGTGTTGCTGACAAGTAGTGCAGCTCCGTGTTTAAGCAGACTATGTCCAGGAAGTATTATAATTCTTTATGGGAGCTTGAAATTTTAAAGCTTGTTGGTATTGATTATGTTCCTTGACTAGGAAAGATCTTTTTAAATATATAATTACTCCAAAAGAATTGCAGTGTTCAGAGGAGTGGGACGAAATATCTTTGACTTGCTAGTGATACTACTTAATAATAAAGAAGACGTCGTCCAAAGTGTAATCTATGTCTTCCACTTTAATGGATTGGAAAAGTTCTGTGAATGCATTATGCATAACAGAAACTTCGTTCAGCTAAATGTTACGCTTGATCTGTGATTTGCAGTACTGTTAATGCTTTCAAAGTCTTCCAAATGCATTATTAAGCAATAGGTCTATAACCCAGATGATAATAATCACTCGTCACATGGAATAATCTATACCTACTCATCAGATTCGTTTACTACGAACTCTTTTCCAAACGTTTAGTTACCAGACGGAATCCTCATTCAGTGACATAATTCTCTGATAAAGAAGTCAGGCTGTCTAAACTGTTGTCCCAAGTGTATTCTCAGGTAAAATAATATAATCCAACTCATCAAACTCAACATCACTACCGATCAGGCACCATAGGAGCTATATCTTTAATTTTCATTCGCTGAAAATTTTTCCACTGCTAAGTAGTAGTCATTCTTCCCAAATTATACTTTGCAGAACACCTGGCGCAGCAAAAAAAGAAATTTCAAACGCTCGAAGCAGTTGCTGGTCCAGTAGTAGAAGTCAATATAAAACCAGCCTTCCGTTTGAACGACCTGAAAAAATATTTTCCTAGCACGTCGTTACTACCAAAAGCTCCCATTACATGGTGCGATACTTCCAAATATCAGAGATCCCTTTCAAATCACAGTTTCCAGTAGTATGAACACTGAAAGCGCCTACCTGATGGTCAGCCAGCAGAAGAACCATCAGCTGAAACATACCTCGATATGAAAACGGGCACCGCGTCCAAGCCAGTGTCTCTCGGCCATGGAGAGTTTCCCAAGTGGCTTATTAGCGGAAGTAAGTCTCGCGAAGCTCCGGGGCTCGTTGAAAAAGGAGACGAAACGTGGGAATCGTAAATCTCGGTGGAATCGGCGGCCCGCGAAGGTCCTCGAGGAACCCAGTTGCCGTTGGAAGGAACATTACTGTAGGTGATGGAACTCGATAACAGGGTTAGGGTAGGGGTGCGGAGAACGCGTCCAACTCGCAGTGCTTGGTCAGTGGGAGCTAGGAAAAAAGTTGCAAACGCGTTGCCAGAGAGGAAAAGTTCTCCGGAGCGTTGCAACTCGTCTGCTGGATCATCCAGCGCACCGATGTAACTCGCTATGGGATGGGATGGGAAAAGTGTTCGGAACGGTCTGCCCGGAAGGGGGTGTTCCAGGGAGTAGTATAACTCGGTTACGGAACAGACGGTTTAATTCGACGCGGGGTTTCTAATTGTCAATGTTTGTGATGCTGCTTTTTGATTTCTTAATGAGAGACTACTTTTGTCTCTCAGTAGGGGGAGGTATAACGAGTGATTGTTGAGGATTGTTGAGTGGGAAGATTTCACGGGAATGCAGTATTGTTATATATGATTTTGAAAATTGTGGTAGAAAATGTTAGCAAGCATTTGGTTTTTTATTTCGTTTTTGATGGGAAAATAGTGATGATTGATGGTGGCAATGTGTTTGAGAAATTGCTGAGTATATTACATAGAATGCAAATGGATGTGTAACTAGGTTGAAGTAGTATACCTCAACGATATATGTATGTTTAATCAGAGCTCAAGTAGTATAAGCAACAACATGTACATAGGTACTTGAATAATCGTGGCAGATGTTGTGTAACTCAACGGCAGATGTGCATATGATTAACTGGAGTATAGCTCAAGTAGTAGCTTAAGTAGTATATGAGTTAGGGTTCAAGTAGTAAAACTCAACGACAGAGGCCAGACAAAGTATAGATCGAGTAGTAGAACTCAATCACTTTGCAGCCTGTGGTCTTACAGAACCCAACGATACAGTGAAGCATCCCCAATAATTTCCCCCAATTACAAGATTATTTTACACTATTCTAACATAACTTTACCAAACATGTCACTGTGAAACAATGGAACTTTGCAATTCAACATTTACTAGCAGGAAGGGCAAACAAAAAACTTATTACTCAGAAGAATAATGGATAAAAGTACTGACAATTATTCACTTAAACCGTGAACTTTGTATTTCCACCGTGAAGCCTGAAACTACAGGGGTGCTGCGCAAAATTCACGCCGATCGAACGTTTCGAGCGCGTTAATCATGTCCCTGGCCCACCTGGAGATAACGATGCCACTTTCACGGTGGCAGGGGAGACAATGAGTGCAACAAGATTCGTGGAGGCATCCTTGATTAATGGCCACGATAACGGTGACAATAAGTACGATCGATTTGAATTGTCTGCGTTAGAAATGGAACGGGCTGGCTACGTTCCGCAGTTCCCCTCTATCAAAGGGGCGGCTGGAGATTATTCTACTCGAGAGTCAAAGAAGGGAGCCGAAAGAATCCCCATCAAGCATCTTTGAAAGAAGCGTCGGCTTCTGATTAAAATAAACGCTTGCTCGTTCCATGCTGCGAGAACTCCAAAGTTCAGTTACTTCTTGCCTTCTATTTTCTTTATTTTATTAGCATAGGAAAATACATGTAAATTCAGTAATTTACTGGAAATTAGAGTGAAAGGCGAGGCCGCAGCGTAAACTCTGTTAATAAGCGTAACCGTTACATAATTAAACAATTACCGTGAATTCAACCTAAACTGATCTCAATTACAACGCCAAAGCTTTAAGCACTAAAAGTGTATAACGCTCCTGGCTCATAATGTTTCGATGGAAGTGTTATATCCGTAACAATTTCAGTTAAAAAGTTCAAAGGGAGAAGTGGAGGAGAGTTGAAACTCTCACTCACATTCGTGAGGAGATCGAAAACGTGTTGACCGTTACCACGCTTTTTTTCGATACTCGATTCGCCCATACTCCTCCTCGATGTGCCACTGCACAGTGCTGTGTCAAGTTCATCTGGATGTTAATCGATACATCGCGAGCTCTTGTCTGGTACGCTTCCAACCCTATCTCCACCCCCTCATTCGCGGTAACCATTTTGCAAACCATCACGCTTCCTTTCGAGATTTCATCTATTTTCACACAACGATAGTTAAAAAGATGCTGCGACTGTTCCATCGCGTTCCAATATTCTTCGACATCCACACAATATCCCCGTCGTTTACAGAAAATTCGTAGATAAATTGAAATATCCGCAGACCACATTTCTACGAGGAAATTCTGTGGCAGTTAAGGGGGGAATCCTATTCTTTGGACTAAAAACATAGGAAACTTTGGGATTTTTTTTAAGACACCAACGATTCTAGAGGTCATCTAGAATCACCCATACTCACGATTCAAATTTTCCAATCTGCCTTCGAGCACCGTAACTGAGATACTACAATACAACACAGCAAGAACTTCGAGAATGGTTCAATATAAATAAATAATCAAATTGAACGTGACTTCTTCAAAAAATACTAAATCGATATTTAGAGAATAAATACAACTTAATCGTCCCAAGAAACCCTTAACACCCTCGACCACCATCCAAAATACCAATCCCGATTATCTATACTACTGATCCAAAAATAATCAATCATCTCTCGAGAGTTTCCTAACTTGATGATCGACACGTGTAAGCTGCCTCAGCAAGCTACAGGACTCTATAAATTATTGAGGCTCTCTCGCGAATCCTGACAATCCGTGCTCCTTGCGTCAGTGAAACACCCCTCTGTGCTCCCGGGTCACTCGCTCGCGTCAGAATCCTCGGGGCGCGGTGGGAAAAATTTATGGGCAACGTCCATTGTGCTCCTCGTTAGACAGTTCGTTGTCGCGTATCTCGCGCGAACGGATTTCCGTGAATCCCTGACGCCCAGCCTCGCCTCGCCGCCCACGCAATAACGATGGGGACGTGAATAAGCCACGAGACAATGGGCGACGATAAACCGTGACATATAAATGGCAGATTTAGAATGCGGAAGCTGGCGGTCGTTTCTCTACTTGTTATATTCGAATCATTCTGTGAATTCAGAAACTCTGCACGTAGGAGTACTGCCTACTCTGGCTTCTTAATGTTTCGCAAACTGGTGGTGGAATTGAATTAAACGAGGGAGGATTCAGGAGAGCGCAGTGTTTAGTAATTTCAATTTTTTTGAGTTTCGAAAGAACCATCGGCGTCGTACATTTCTTTCAAACTAGGAAAATGGAAGGTCATTGCCTTTCTCATGAAGATGTGGAGGATTCGTGAGGACTCGTGATGGTATTCAACAGCTTCAAAGTGGATGGAACGATCCAGTCGCTGAACGACAGATCGTTCTGGTTCGATATCTCGATGCAAACTGAGTAGTTTCGACTGGACTTCGAATGTGCATCGTGTCCAGCTAAAGTGTATTGCACTTGCTTTCAGTAAATTTGATGGTAGGTACACTGGAATATCAATTCATTTCCATTCTACGCGTTACAATCCTGCACGCAGACAATTTTATTCCATTTTACCCAAATTTCACTCGCCTAAAAAAGGTGGTCCTAATATTAAATTTTATTATTTAAGTATCAGTAATTGATTAGTTTATTAGGTGAAGTGTATTGGACTTTAGAAAAAAAATTGCAGTTCGTCGGAGTAGCGAAGAAAATAGTGAAGGTCGCTTTTCCAACTTTTTATTTGGGCCTGTTAAGTAAATTAAAAAATCCTGCTTTTAAACCACCACCTACAGTGCTGTTCAAAAGAATGTTTGCCACTGACAGTATTAAATATCTGCATAACAACATTACTACATTGAAACCATTGGTCTATTTTACAACCCCAAAATCCATGGGCCATGAATTATAATATATACCTGGCATCCATCACCGTTCACAGTTCAAACTCTCCTTTGGCCCCCACTGTGTCTTCATCGA
Organism: Andrena dorsata; assembly: GCA_929108735.1. Taxonomy (NCBI): domain Eukaryota; kingdom Metazoa; phylum Arthropoda; class Insecta; order Hymenoptera; family Andrenidae; genus Andrena; species Andrena dorsata. The sequence continues at coordinate 72,816,598 of OV815488.1, read as the reverse complement.
CTGTCCAACGATCCGTTTCCCTTCCTCCAAGGAGCCATAGCCCTTCGCTATTAGCAGCATTCCGCGAAGAGGGGGAGAATCCAGGTCTCGGAAGGTGAAAGCCCGCGAAAGGTGAAGAGCCACAACATTTTCGATCGATCGATGAACCACCCACAATCTCACCCCCAACCCGATCGTTCGTTTCGCTCGCGTACTGCGAGGCAACTGTGGCGATGCCCGCGGGTGATTGGTGCTTTGACGAGACAATTAGGCATTAGCTAGCTACGGGGCGCAATAACGCGACCAGAGAGATCGTGCACGCGCGCGAATCACTCGATAATGATGATCCGATGATTCGCATTAATATTGCTCGCCACTAGCAAGCGTGAAGCCACTCGCATCGAAGATTGATGCATCCCTTCGCGTTCACTCACAATGTGGCAACTTGTTGAAAGTTATGGACGAGCATGACTGGCGGCGCGAACCTTCGAATTTTTATTCAAGTGGATGAGTCCAACACAGTGCTACTGCTTTACGGAGTTTCGTTGGTTAAATTCGAATAATAACATTCGGATACTCAAATATTCGAAGTTTATTCGTAGCATTTGAATACTTGTAAAATATTCGAATATTAAATTATTCGAATAGTCCCAGCCCTAGTGGCAGACTTAATTTATTAATTTATAGTAATTTATTTCGAAGATATCCTAGGGCAAGCTTTTAATCGTATCATGATCTGAAGTCTCTATTATTTTTAGAGGTAATACCAATGTAAACTGACAGCTTCTAAACAGATTTCACTGCAAATCTTATTGGTACTAACTCCAAGTGACACAGGAGACAAATTGAATGGTTGACGAATCGTTGTATAGTTATTTCTGGTAGCTCATTTGAAATATTCAATTAGTGCTAACTCCTAAACGATTTAACACACCCGGCAACCCATACCAATCTCTCTTCATCTAAATAACGTAATTAATCGGCAAGGTACGACGCGGCAAACTTAATTAATTATTAAATGAAGTCTTGAAGTATCATTCGGTCTCTCTAATATCATCAAACCCACAAAGTGAACTCCGATGCTTCAAAGCCACTTTAATTCAACTGTATCTTTACCAACCCCAGCCATTGAAACTGAATTCACGAGTTCCAATTCCAATTGTACTCCGTAGTTCTTACTGGATTCAGAAATAGATTCCAGTTCTCTGACGACTAATTCGAGAACGACGGGGGTGGTAAGTGGAATCGAAAAGGAATAATGAATGAAGGCCTCGAACGAACCTCGCTCCATTTGGCTCTTTGAGATTGCTGTTAATCGAGAAACGCTATCAGGTTCATTGTAATGAGCAATCCTGACGCTTATCGATTTATTCCTAATTACAGGTTTCGGCGAATCGACCAGGCAACAATTGCCGGTACAGGGTGGCTGTGCAACGGCCGGCTGCCCAATTGAAAGAAAGGCTGATTCGATTCAGTAGCGTCATCATTAATCAACGAGAATCCTCAAACCATCCACTCGCGAATATCAAAGGAAGATTAAAAGTTATGCTGATGGAGTGGAAAGTGGTATTAAAATACATTATTTCGTTTCTTCGTATTATTCTACTGGGAACTGAAATTCCCAGAATTTATTTCAGTCGTCAGTAGATCCATACGACATTTTCCCAGCATCAAAAAATTCTAACACTAGAAGCTTTCAGGAAAAACACAATGAATGAATACGTTGCAGTTGGTGGGATCGTTCCCGACCGAGGTTACGTTGATTTTCCTGGTGGATGCAACGTTACGAAACTTAAATACCCACTTAAGGGGGAGTTTCGTAACTCGTTAAGGTGCCTGGTACTCGCGATCGATTTTCGGCGGTTAAATTCATTACCGTGGCAAGAATGCACGCCTTCCACCTTTAATTAAACGTCGAAGCTCTAATAATAGACACGAAGTTACGTAATACGTAGAGCCAGTCGGCGAAATTTAGCTACACTTCGACTGCACTCGCTTCGGAATAGAGTCGAACGGTTCGCGACTTGCGCCCCCGTAGAGGAATTCTAATTATAAGCTAGCAGGGCCTAAGGTCACGCCTTTGGCTCCCTTCAGTCGTCCTAATTAACCCATCAGAGGACAATTCGCGCCTTCGTCGACTCGCGCCTCGCGAGTCTCGAGTTTCGTAAACAGCAGGCACCACGCGACGAACTTAACTATTTATTAACGAAACTAACACAATGGGTGAGTCCTGTGCAGCAAATTACTTGCTATTAATCAGCTAGCGAGGCAATTGGTGGTTGCTGAATAGTCGAAGGGTATTGCGGTGCTCGTAGCAGGCCTTGATTAATCTTTAGAAATTTATGAAGAAACATTTTTGGTTGCAAACATTTTTATCCCCTTTTACTTCCATGGCATCCCTGTATTTTTATATTTGCATTAATGCTGTCTCTAAGGGAGCTTGATGCTGTCACAGACTCAGTTGTTGACTTACTTTTTCAAATCCCCGTGCTCCTACATCCCTGCCTTTGTGAACGGCCTTCTATACTCTGACGCCGACATCTTCATTAATAGACCTTTGTAGCACAGCATAAGTCTTTCGTAGATGAAGTTCTAGGTCTTGTTATCTTTATCAACGGAACTGTATACTAGGGTGGCTCTTATTTTCAACCTGCGATTTCTTTTGCCCTCACCAGTATGGTTCCATTTCATAAAAAATAGTCCCCGAAAAAGATTATTGCAATCGAACAGCAGTAAAGGGTGCCGACCAGGCCTTAAAGTTTAGAATTCATCAATGGTTTGAATTTGAAGAATTTCTCAAAAATGGTAAGCCCAATCGAAATTTTGTTCCAATAACATTAAAAGAGCCTTCAATTTTCTACAATTACTGTATATATAATTTTTTCGTGCTTCCAACCATTTTTTAGATAATAGCGTTTGACTATAGAGAGGGCGGCACTTCGCGCGCCCCACCTGTACGGAGTGACGTATTGTCTATACGCGCGTAGTCGCGGACCTCTCTATATTTAAACGCTATTATCTAGAAAAATGGTTGGAAACACGAAAAAATTATATATACAGTAATTGTAGAAAATTGAAGGCTCTTTTCAAAAATTCGATAGGGCTTACCATTTTTGAGAAATTCTATAAATCGAGCATAACAAAAATTCGACATCTATAACAAAGGGCCACTCTACTAGAGCTGGAAATATTTGTCGAATTTTTCGGTATTCGAATATTCGAATACTTCAGTTGCTTACTTATTTGACGAATATAATTCGAATATCCAAGTATCCAAATACTATTCGAATACCCAAGTATTCGAAGTTTATTCGTAGCAATTCGAATACTTGTAAACAATTCGAATATTAAATTATTCGAATAGTCCCAGCCCTACACTCTACTGCACCCTCCGACAATACCACCTCCATATTCCAACTGTCTTCGCTAAAAACCTCCCAACTCCATAATTTCTTCATCTAACATTGCAACTTCATCAACAAATCTGTGCACTCTAACATTACTGTCTTCACCCACAGAGTTTTATAATCCACCCTTGTTGTCTCCGTCAACAGAGTTCTAGATTCTAACAACAGGCCTCCATGTCCTGGCACTGTTATCTTCATCAACATCTCTGCCTCCGATAACAGAACCTGCTTGTCAATGCCCCAACAACTACCCTCGCCCCTAAACTCGGGAATCCCCATCTTCATCAACGAATATCCCAGAAATGGATTTAAAGCGGCTGCAGGATGAAAGTTCACCTTCTCCCTGGAGTGCCTTAGAAGCTTCCCTATAGATCAGGTAATCTATAACGAGTGCATCGACAAGGAAAGTTGAAAGTCCTTGCAGAGGATGGTGCAGAGAAGGGATGGTCACGGTGCACGTGCATAGATTCACCATTTTCGTTGGAGGACATTTTGCTTTCTCCTGCTATCGATTCGCTAAGCGGCTCGTAAGGAAGAGCAAAGCAGTCTTAAAGGCGCACGCTCAATGCTGCTAACCTATTTACCTATGTAGGAAAGAGCGTGGCTGACTCATTTCCATCGATCGACTCACGTGCCCTCCCAAAGAGGCCAGTATTCCTTCGAATCACAAAGGCCTCCCATAGGAGCTGAAGAAGGTGCACTGTTCCTTAACCCTGTTAGGACCAAAATCTAGCTCGTCTTTGGCTCCCTCTCCGAGGGGATGAATTTTTCATCGCGATGGGATGCAAGATCCTCCTTTTGCTTCTGTTTAAGGAAAATTGGCAAAGGCCACTTACCTCGTCTGTGGAGGCAGAATGGACGAAGGAGGTCCTTTCACGTTGCTTAATAATACGAGAGGGCAATTGAGGACGAGAGCTGAAAGCACGTGAAAGTACGAAAAAGAATGAATTCTTCAAACGATGAATTGATGGGTCATGCATTCATCTGTCTAGAGGGATATTTCAATGGGAATGTGAAAATTTCGCGAAGAAGCAATGCCGTTGCGTCTCGACGATCTTATAGAGAAACATCTTCGACAAAATTTCTCTCTGCCCTCTAAAGTCTACCTTAAAAATCATTGCCCTCACAAGCACCCATTGCAAAAATCAGATGCTATTTTAATTAAACCAAGAACTTATCATTATAAGTAACCAGCTAACCTTCGCTTCGAAGCAGCAAATAAATATTCTCCAGTTTCCGCTTCGATGAAAAAGAGGATTTGTTTCTGAATGGAACTGGGCAGACCACGAAGTATCGCGAAATTTCCAGTTGCCAGTAACGAAACGTCTGGCTTCGCAAAAGTACGCGGATATCGTTCCTGGTAGCGGTGGCGAGGAATCACGATGAAAGCGAAGTAGAAAAGTTATTTGGCCGTGCTCCAGGCTGCAGCCGCCATTCAGGGGTGAAAGAAAGCGACCTCATCGTGGGACAATTTCTATGCGACGGAAGCATCGCGCCATTGCAGAATACGTTCTATTCCATCGGCTCTCCTCCTTCGATCCCCCATTGAACGGGGGAATTTCCTTCGCAGTGGCCTGCGAGGGAAAGCCCTTGTTTCGCAACGGACAGTTCTCAGCGCGATAATAGTGAATTCCGGGCTACTTCTGGAAACGCTGGAAATAGAGTGACAATGATACTTTCCCTTGGGGGATGTCGACGACCATTTGCAGGGGATGTGGAGGTTTAATAGCTGGGACTAGGATGTGGAGCTTGGTAGAACTGGGGTTGAAGGTGATGGCGTTTTCAGTGAGTTTTCTGGCACTGCAGCGTGTCGAGTGTAATTCGTCAAAGGATGTTGAGATCAGAGATGGGCAAACATTTTATTGGAACATTAACTTGGAATAACGAATGAAAGTCTAAAAAATGATTCGACGAATTTTTTATTCGTCGAGCGTCTCAACTTCAGTGTTGAATAAATTTCTCAGCCTTAACTTTAACTGTAACTTTAACTTTAACTTTAACAGAAACGTTATCTTCATTCGTCAAATAATCTAAAGTTAAAATAACTTTTATTTGATCCGTTATTTAAATAATTTTTAATTCGGTTAATACCCAACCCCAGTTGAAATCAGCCTGGGATGATTCAGGTGCAGGTTTGATCACTGAGTTTCGAAGGTACTATGAAGAAAGTAGGTGTCGAAAGTAAGGTTAAGGGGATTCTCTGCGATTGGCGAATTCCTCGATGAGACATTGTGGGGTTGCTCCTCAGTGATCCTCAGTTCAATGGTCCGGCGACTGACTTTGCGATCACTGTACGGTCATTCATTGCGAGTAATTGGTTACTCCATCTACTATGAAATTACTGTGGCATGCTCAATTGAATATAGAATATTGCTCAAGACCTTTTCAAAGTACAGGATCATTCATTGAGCAAAAAATACCTCATCGACTGGGAGCTTTATTACGTTTGAATTCTGACTCAATGCAAACAAGCGACTGCTAGATAACTTTGGGGAGCCAGATCCTTGAAGCACTCTCAAAATTCTTATTGAATATAAACAGTAAATAAATAACAAACAAGAGATCATTTCTATGCACTACCAATAAGAAGTTACTTTTATATTCCTTCTTACAAAATCTACAGCTGTTCTTTCACTCGTTAAAAAGACATTATTATTTTACATTTACCATGTCCAAGCTTTAAATCATCACCGAACACGTCCACCTTGATCGAGACACCGTCACGTGACGCCGTCAGTGTTTGCTCGCATTATCAGGCCCTGCACTTAGGACACAGTCATAATTTGATTGCTTGTATATTACTGGGATTGCATTATAGATACAGCACTATTGCACAGAGTATCCCTGAGACGCATTAGCATAGTCCCGTCACATTAATTAGCAGTACTGAGTGAATTCCGTGCGATTGCGTTGCCTTTGTGCCCCGTGCACTCGGGTCTCCATATTTGAGGAAACTTTTCCGATAGAGTGGCCGGTAATTGGAGACTGTTGCTATTGGAAATTAGGCGTGTGGACATAGGAATCGTATTAGCGGGGATCAGAGAAAAGCTGTGCCACTGCGCTGTAATTAATACACTAGAACAGTGCAGTCAAACATTATAATCCCTAACTCAATATTATTACGAATATGTGCATTATCACTGTATTAATTTCTACTCTTGATTTAAAGTATAAGTATTCCCAACACCACTTAGTGCAATACTACTGTAGCGATACTTGCGAATCCGCCGCCAGATGGCCCCTCGACTGTTCCGCTCTCTCGCAAGTTCTCCCTCATCTAGTCCTTCATATATATACTCGTGTCGTCCTAACATCCCAATAGGTAAGCCTTAAGCCTCGTTCACATTAGTCGAGTTACTTGACTTCAAGTCGCTTGAACTCAAGTTACGGTTTTCCATAAAATTCTCATACTCCGCCTATTCCTAGTCATTATTTTATGATTATAACATTACTTTTCAAAAACAATAGCCCGTCAACTTACTTCAAGTGACTTCAAGTTCACACTTGTACGTGCGTTCACATTAGTCAGGTTAAATTTCAAGGCAAGTAACGTTGAAAAACTCTCTACTTCGCTTGAAATTTGAAAGAAACTTGAAAGGATAGTTGAAGTCAAGTGAACTGGTTCACATGGGTAAAGTAGATTCAAGTTACTTGAAGTCAAGCAACTTCCTTTTCCTCCCTTCGATTCTAGCTTTCACCCTCACTCAATTCCCGCCCAACTACCATCGACAATCAAATATTACCGATCAATTGAAACTTCCCTCCCAATTAAGAAATCCTTGGTGTCAATGATTTACCCCAGTTTCCAACCGGAGCAAGGAAAAATCCAGAAGTTCCGGGGGTTCAAGGTTAAGGTCGTTCCTTCCATCCTGAATTTCACGGTCCTGACCACGCTTGGCAGCCGTTAAACGGAGCCGCGGTAATAACAATAAATAATCGCTGGAAATAATCTCGAGTCTGGCAAGTGGGATCGCGTTTCCAATTTCGCGGCGCGATCATTTATCATCGTAGCGACGAAACGACCACCAGACACAGGGAGGGGGGGGGGGGGCATCCCAAGATGATTCCATGTAGCCCCGTCATGCTTTCCCTGCCGCTTTGACGCAAATAAATGGCAGACACTCGCGATCACCTCCGCGATTCTGTTTATTCTTGGAAATCAACACTCATCCGTGTATCCTCCAAGCTTCTCAAACATCAAAAGTTTTTGCTTCCCGCATCTTCAACACAGAAGACGCCCGAAATCACTGTTCCCAACACACTACACCGTTATCAGGAATACAGACTGAGATGATAGATGGAATGCTGCGAAGTGGTGCTTAGGGAGTAGTCAACGAGCTCCTGCATGAAACACCCAGCGTTATTTATTGCATACATTCTAGTCGGAATTAGCTCCAATTTCCGCACCACAAATTTCCGTAATATTTGAAAGCAAGTCGAGCTAGCGGTTCTTTATCAATTTTTATGACCGTTAAGTGTTAAATTCATCTTCGAAATGGGTTCCATTTTTCCAAAAACTATTAGGTACCGAAGAAGTACTTTATTCTCCCAAGATTTCAAGGTCAGATCGATTTTTTAAACAGAACCACACGCTTTAATTCGCAGAGGCGTGTAGCTTATAAGGAAACGGGTTTAATGACCCGTAATATGTGTGTCGTTTAAGGTCGTTGAAGGTTATTTAATAGGCGTTCTCCAATGTGTGTTATACTTCTTTTAATGGGGAGCTTACTGTCTAACGAACATAGAACCATGTTGAACCCTATATGTTCATCTATTATGTGTAAACAAGCTGTTCCGCCCGATTATCGTTCGTCCAGTTCCCACGACCGATTCCGATTCCTCGAACGGGAGGAAGGAATGGAGAACAGTGAATACGAATCTCAGTTTTGACCAGGCATATCGATCCTCACCCGGCGCGAGAGTTTCGCATATCTTCGCGTCTCGAAGCACCGAGGAACATGAAAGGGGTGGCGAGGTCTACAGGCAATTTCTCTCTCCTTCAGAAACTTTTCCATTATTCCCATTCACTTTGCATATTGGTTTCCTTCTGGCTCCGCGTGGACAGATTCCCACCCGAGGAAATTATTAGGGATATTTCTTCTGGGGAGAGGGGCGTGGGTCTCCGGGGGTATTCAATGCACATTTTCTAACCGCCCCACCCCCTCAGCTGTGAAGTACGCGTCTGGAACAGACGAGGGGCAAACGACGGTGAGAATGAGAACACCTTGGCTGGGATTCTTATGAATGAAGCTAATATTGGTCACGTTTCTGTGACGGTCGATAGCAGCAGCTGGAATGAGAGTAAAGTAACAAGTACGAGAAATTCTTGGAAATTAGGGGCGGACTTGTTCCACGCGCTTTTTATGTGTGGCCGTGTGTGCTCGTTTGCCTTTCGGTTCGGAGAAACGGGAAATTAAATAATCAAAGTGGCGTAGCTCGCATGGGTTCAACAGCAGATAATAAATAATAGACTGAGGTGTGTTGAGGGTTTATTATTCTTGAAACTTATCAGGATAGTTGAGAAGGAATATTGCTTTGCTTCGAACGCAAATGGAATTTTATAGCTGATTAATTTCTACATCTTAATAAAATTGGTAGTACTCTGAGCCACTTCTGCTGTTGATAATTTATAGAGCATTGCATTTAATAACCAGAGATCGGCAAAACTTTTATTCAAAGAAAATTTCGAATAATTAATAAATGTTTAAAAAATTATTCGTCGTATGTCGAATAAAGTTAACTCGGGTTAACGAACGAATGACAACTGTTTTTTTGTTTAAGTTTTATTCATTATTCGAAATTTTATTTACATAAAAATTTTCCCCATCTCTGGTACTAACAAGATTCAATCGCGAGGTACTACCGGAGCGCAAGCAGAGTTGGGCAATTCCGAATAAATTTATTCGGATTAAGAATACTTCGTTATTCTCGAATAATTTAATTTCAACCCTTTAGTGTCCGCACCTAGATTCCGTTGAAGGAAAAATATCCCGTTTCTTTTTATAGTTAAAAATGACCTGAATTTATACATTTTTATAAAAAAAATTATTTTGGTTATTTATTTTTTTCAGTGGTTAAAATGTATAAAACCAATGAATACAGGGTTCAGGTAAATCCAGCTTTCTTTAGTGAATAAAACTATGCTAAAAGTGTACTACTTAAACTGTTGCAGACAGCGAATTGCAAGTGCAAACGGCAAAACGGCAAAAAAAAGGAATGTATCGTATATAATACGTTTGGCAATAGAGGGTTAATGGAATAAAATAAAAATTTATGCGAATAATACCCAGCTCTGAGCGCAAGGTAAAGAGCAGAGAAGGAGCAAGTGAAATAGGAACGTATATAGCCAGACACGCTCCGAACTAATATGCTGGGAGCATATTAGGGAGCATATTGCTGTAACTTCTCACAAGCGGACTATTTTAAGAATTGTTCCGAGTAAAAGTTATCCAAGTCGATGAGAACTATCGACAAGTGTCTAACTCTCTTAACAATTTCACTAAAGATCCCCAGTTTCACAGTTGTGCTAATTGAATTACACTGTAATTTAATTACGTAATTTAATTACATTGTATTTCAATTACATAGTAATTCAATTAGGTTGTAATTCAATTACATAATTTAAACTTTTCAATTAATTCAATTCCTAATTACTGTAATGGTGCGTTTAATTGAATTACAATGTAATTGAAATACAATGTAAATAAATTACAGCAGAAGACTCTGAAGAAGTGAGAAAAAAGTGGAAAAAATGTAACAAAAGAGTTTATTTCTCTTTATATATTATAAATTTATGAATAATACCATATTCTGCACTCATAGTCATTTTTTTCTATTCGGAACATTTACCTACATATTTCTTTCCCACCTCTCATTAGCTCTCAATTTGGTTACCTCTTAATTCGGAATTATAATTCAATTACATCATACTATGCAATTACAATTGCAAATACCTTGCAATTACGAATTGCGATGTGTTTTAATTGAATGCGAGATCTTAACGAATTACGATGTAATTGAATATGATGTAATTGAATTATTTTGTAATTATAATTCACGGAGTAATTCAATTGTAATTCTGCACAACTCTGCCCAGTTTACCCCTTCAAGCTATCTCCTCTACAAATGTCTCTTCATTTCATGAGGCTTGATAAGACAATAATTCCAATATTGTTAATATCGTTGTTACCGAATTTCTCGAATATTCTCGAATTACCCGAGCAGCCTGCATTAAACGTAGAAAATTATTCGCCAATGATTACACTCCAGAAAAGAGCGAACGATAACAGCCGCATTGAAGCCAGTTTATATCTGCAACCATATTGTACTGGTCCCAGCGGATCAGGCGCTCGTTCAAGAATTCATTCCAAGTGGAATCAGGGGAAAGGCAACGAATGCCGCGAACAGCGGGATACATAAATAATTAACAAGCGCCGAGAACCCACGCCGCACTTTCGTAACCTAGAAAAACCACTCGAGCCTGTATTTCGAATTTGAAACAACTCGGCTCCGTTAAGGCCACGCCGCGGACGGGCAGTGCACTCATTAAAATGTATGACATTCGTCGTCTCTTTAACGACTCGGCCAAACGGCGCTTCTATTAATCAAGCAAAAATATTCCCATCTATCCGCGTTCGAAAATGCTAAAAGCCCGCTCGCCACCCCCCTCGGTTAATAATCGTCCCCGCCATTAACGAACCATCGGGAACGGAGCACGATACCGTCGAAGCGCACCGTAATGAATCCCGTTGCCATGAGCCCGGTGTGCTCCGAGCCTCGAGCGACCGTTGCACAACATTTGCAACAACTATTTGAGCGCTGCCGCATTAATTGTTCAGCTGCAACGGGTGCTCGCGTATGACCCAATTTCCGACACGTTCGTCTCGATCTAGAGTTCTACGTCGGCGATCCCGCCCGCACTGCCGTCGGATTCTGGAGCCCTGGCACAGGCCGCGAGACCGTAGACTTTGGAACAGTGCCAATGGCCCTATTACACAATTCACCAGCTCGATAGTCGGAGAAATCCCCTGCGCGGAGTTCTAGGCTCTCTGGTGAACTTGATCCCTCAAACTTCTCCTCCCCCATGCGCCCCTGCCGCGAGCTTCGACCATAGACGACACTCGCCAAGTACTTAACGTACGGTTCATATTGAGCTCGGTGAATTGAAATTCGCTTGTTAACAGTACTTGCGATGACGTCTGCTATGTATGAGGGGAGAGTTCGTAGCTGTTCAGTGCGATCTACAGGTACGGGGGATAACTGAGTTGGGGGGTAGGAGGGTGTAAAATGGAGGTCAGGAATTGTCTTTTCAAAATTGTTCTAGTGGCTTTGAAATTGTGGTGCTTTTGGAGAATGAACTTGGTGAAACACTGGTCTTCGGGGTTGGGATTCTGAGCAAGGGTTGAGGTGGAGTTTTCAGTGATGATATGATAGTTGAAGGGAATTGGCAATCGTTTAATGAATGCAGCAGACAGTGCAAGAGCTAGTCAAGAAGATATTAAGGGATTAAACCTAGGCCGAAAAGAGGCGAATGTTTGTGATTTTTTTTTAAAAAGCGGAAGCATATATTTTGACGGGAGATTTTGCACTTAAAAGAGCAACATTTAAAGAACATTTGGTAATTTTTTCGTAGAAAAATATTTACGTTTATAATGAAATAATAACCGACATCCAAGAAGCATTTTCAAAAATTTGCTTTTGAAGTCCTGATTTTTTCACGGTTGCTACTTTATTATAAACGTAAATATTTTTCTATGAAAAAATTACCAAATGTTCTTTAAATGTTGTTCTTTTAAGTGCAAAAGGTTCTGTAAAAATATATGCTTCCGCTTTTTCAAAGAAATTCACAAACATTCGCCTTTTTTCGACCGCCCGATTAGGTATAACCCCTTAATTACTATCACTAGATTGATGAAAGACTGTTTAATTAGTGAAGAAGCTGAGGCTCCCTTAATTTGGAATAATAGCGAACTTAAGGTATGCATGCGACAGAATTAGAATTTTTTGAAATTGTCAGGATTGTTATTTCATTGAAGAGATGGGAGTTTTGAATTTTCTTTGGTGTTTCTTATTGTGTAATATTTCGTTCGAATGACTGTAGCTCTTTTCCTTTAATTCGAATACTATCGTCACGTCAGGGTGAGGGAACAAATTTGAGGATTATGCAAGGGGATAGCGTGACTGTCAAGGAACGTAGACCCTTGTCATGGATAGCAGAATGTATCAGGATCGTCGCTAACGTATCGAGTAAGAGAATGTTAAAGGTGACACGTGGATTTGCCCGGAGAGTGGTGGTTGCCCTTAAGAAGGGTCGCTGCTCGAACCCCTCGAATTCAGCGAGTGTTGCGAGTAAGAATTACAAAAGCAAATTTTATGGATGACATAAGGGGGGACAAAAAGTGATCGTGTAACAGTGGCGAATTCAGGCGAATTTCAAGGGTGATTCTTGGAGGGTTTACTATCGAGGGGTTGAAAGTGAAACCAATTTTCCTTAAATGCCACGTTATCTGTCCATTTCGTCGCGTGAAGCGAGATTTTTGGAGCAGATTGCACTAGTACCGGTTTATTCGAGAAATTAAATGTGACTTTAAATTTAAAAATTACGAAAAGGGTTCATCAAGCAGTTTCTAACGGGGGTTGTTAAAACCCTCGAAGCTGCTATTTTTAATTCTCTTAATTCTTTTAGTTCTTTGTGAAGAGTTATATACTTTTGTGAAGTATAACTTTATTTAGGGATGAGTAATTTACACGGAAAATTATTTCTTGTCTAAAAACAAGCATTTTGCTTAACAATGTAATCCTCCGGTCAAAACTTTTAACAAGAAGAGGTTGCAACATATTCTAAAAAATGTTATTAGCTGTTATAAATGGGCTCGTTAGGGTACAAAAAAAATTTGTTTCGTGGTTTCGGTCTTGCTAATTATTAATAAATGCCAAAAACCTTTTTTAAGATATGTTATATCCTCTCCTTGTGAAAAATTCGTAAAAATCACGTATTTTTCGCGCGTTTCGATCACACAGTCGAATTTTACAAATATAGCCTAGCTTGGCATTAGTTTGATAATGTCTCCTTGGGCACCTACTCCAAAAGCATTACTCCTGCGAAATGGAACTCGTAAATATTTCTCAACCCCCGACCAGCATCCCCAAATCCTCTACATGAAAACAATGCATCTAGTTCATTTTTAAAGCATCAGCAGTGAAGGTAGAAGCGAGAAGCCAGCCTTGAAAATATTCTCACTCCTCGTCGGAGCTCCCTTCCCAACGCCCACGAAATTACTCATCCCATCCTCATCAGGATTCACACCAAGCAGCACAATACTCGCGGACAAATTGTGATCGAGTCATAACCTCACAAGCAGCCACAATCCTCGAAGATCCCCCTCAGCAAATCTCCATATCTCGACTCCCCAGCGATCGACTTCCCACCCGCCGAAGGGCCTGCTCGAAATAAGGTCAGCCCGCCGCCGCGGGGAAAGGGCGAATATATTAACGAAAAGGGAGCGCGGGGAAAGGGAATTTCGAATTCCACAAGCGTGCGGTGTCGATGATCCCCAGGACGATCGAGCCCCGTGAAACGACAACCATGTCAGCCCATTTTACAACAGCTTTACAATCGCTCCTCGAGCCTCCACGGAGATCCTGACCTCTATTCTCCCCTTCCTTCGCCCAGTTCCTCGCATTTTGTCGATATCAGCGTAGAAACGAGTCCCCCCCGACCCGATTCGGAACCGTATCTCCACGGCGGAGCCACAATTTCTGCCGATGGGCACGTCACAAGGGAGGGGGGATCGATACTGTATGAGGGCAAATCCTTTTCACGATAGCGCGAGCTGGTTATCGCGGGACTGCGCCAACCTTTGGCACTTGTTTCGGGGTAGTTTCGACACTAGTTTCGGGGTTTCCGTCTACTTTTTCCAGCTCTCTATCTTCTTGTCCAGCAACCTCACTGCTCGGGGCTGTTACTTCCGAGGCAGTTCGTAGACCTGCATATTCAATTGTGCTATGAAGGGGTTGGGGCTTCGAATTATCGATTTGCTTCAAATTCTGCGCACAGTTAATGCACAGCGGGTGTAATAATATGCTAAATGCATAGGGCGTTCTGCTGGAAACTTTCAGAGGAAATCGAGTTCAAAGTCCTGCCTTTTATAGACCCTCGATATATTCAATCGTACGTTTTCGCGAATTAGGAACACGGAACGCGGGGACTTAAACTCCTCGTAATGTAACGTGGTCTACGGGACATTTCAATGTCCCAATTTCTGCTTCAGCATAAAGTAATGATAAATAAAAAATAAAATGCCTTTGATAGAAGTAGAGGTTACAGCATACATTGAATTCTGAGGTTATGTTTCTAAAATTTTGGTGATTCGAAATGCGGACATGACGGCGATTCACTTGATCCTAAACCTACTCACCTGTTTTCTACTTGAAAAAATTAAAAATAGTAAAAAAATCTGAATCTAGAGCACAATACGTTATCTGTTTTTGTTATTAAATAGTAACTTTTACTGCAAAAACTATTTTGAAAAAATATGAGTCTCTTGTTTTACAAGTTTTTCGTTGCTTATGCTGTACTTTGATTAGCCCCAAGCTCGTGCAATACTCGCGTAAATGTTGAAAGAATTTAGAATTATTTTCTTACAACTATGGTACAAACATAACGCTTATAATAATAAGAAAAATGGGAAATGAGTAGAAATGGGGAGGTCATTTACCTTCTTCACAAAACAAAATTTCACTGTCACATTTTTTAAAGAAACTACAAATGTCCTTTTAACGTTTCTAACCTCTCTAGTCGTTATCTATAGGCCCAAACTTACGGATAACCTCAAAGTTCTTAGAGTGAACGTCCCACTACAATTTGCACAAACGTTCACCTTAGTTATTAGAAAAAGAAGCTACATTAACTTATCTGGTTAAATAATCCAGAAGCAGTGGCGGATTCAGGAGCCTTTTTTGAGGGGGCGAAATATGTAAAATTACATAAGCACATTTTTTAACCTTCTTTTGCAAGATTTACAATTTTCTTGCAATTTATATTTTAATATCTCTGTCTGATACTATACCCTAAATAATTAAACTCACACGAATTATTTATACAGAATAGTACACAATGCCATAATATTTTTCTGTTTTATTACTCGCCCCTATCGCCTCCCTCTGGATTCGCCCTTGTCCAGAAGCAGCGCGCAATTTCGCGTGATTTTTAACATTTTTAACCGAGCACATCCAGCCGCAATTACTGTAACATTTTTCCCGTTTATCCAAAGTTTGCGCATAGGCCGAGGCAGCGTAAATGAAAGGGGGTCAAGCGTCTCATTCGTACAATCGAAAGAAACAAGTGGTTGGAAGTCGCCGGCTGGCCTCCCCTTCGTTCCCAGTAACGCTCCCCCGTTATAAGATCGTTAGTACAAGCTTTAGCAACACCCACGCGGTTGTCCTCGACGTTGACACTCTCTTCGAGTCGCCCACTACGGCACTTCGCCACGTTTTTAGACCCGTAGATACGGTTTCCCGCGTCGGATTCTGCTGCACGCGGCCCGATGTCGTCATTTCCATCCCATGCCAATATCACGATAACACAGAAACGGAGGTCTGAATTTAAACCTAACGCCCACCTCGTCAGCAACAAGCGCGCTGCTGTTGCGTCATCGGGGTCTCATTCGCGCTTTAATTTCACGCCTTCTGATTCTCCTCATCGCGTGGATGCATTACTTTTTGCACGGAAACGGCATCCCTGTTTCGCGAACAATTCATCTTCCACGCCATGTTTGCATTGAAATGTCTTTTTTGCTGGCTATCCCTGCGGGTCTTTCTTGAGATTCTTCGATCATTATTGTTGTACATGATTATCACTATTGCTACTAGTTTTATTATCCACTTAAAAGGGTCTTCCTAGTGTGTGTTAATTCTTTTTTAAATTAAAAAGGGACAAGTATTGCACGTATCGATTAGCACGTTTGTAGCTTTATTCTATCACCCTTTAGGAATATAAAAAAATATTTGTAAGTAAAAATATTTATTTATAGCGGAATAGGAGCACCAATTGTCCTCTTCACGATGACGTCTGAAAAAAAACTTGAGCTTTCGGGAATTAAAAAAAGAAACAAGTATTGCTCTCAATGCCTCGATTGTTTTAGCCGCTCAAGTGCTACCGTCACCCACTGAACAGCACACACCCGCTATCATCATTTCAATTTCACGGTCGTCAGGAAGAGCCGCATTACTCGCCTGATGACCTAATACAATCCTATTAGCCCCGAAGGGGCGCTGGTCTCTATTTTTCCTTCTTCGCGGCAATGGAACTGGGTCAGTGGGCGAAAATATCCATGTTCCGTAATCTCGTAGGTGAAAAGGCTTCGCCGTCGTGTGTATACACGGCCTCTCGCCCCCTTCCCTGGCTCCCTCACCACCACGTGCTGAAAGCTTTCCGCAGCTTTTGCAGAAAGTCGACCGTCCTTGACTGGCTCGAGCCAGCCACGGGTATTTGTCGTTCCCGTTCACGGCCAAAGATCGCCGACTCTCGAGTGCATCCCGTGGTGCTTGAAAACACTCGGATCTGCTCGCTCGAACATCCCCCAGCAGCCTTCCACGGGCAGCGGCGGGCGGCCGCGTTTCCACGTTTCAAGGGGAAATGGAGCAGCGAGAGAAGAAAGAAGGCTTACATCCACGCGAAACATCCGCCCGGGGATGAGCAATTCATAATCTCGAAGGAAGTCCACGAATTCTCATCTAATTTAACGCAATTAGATTGGGCAGTGTGGAAGATCGGAAAGAGAATTGTGTGTTTGTTCTGCGGTAGCTCGTGCTGGACCTGGGTGGTTTATTTTCCAAATTATGGCAGTGGAAATAGTTTTGAGGTAGTAGGGTGGTTTGGTCGTTCTCTAACTCCGGTAGTGTGACGCTGTCCTGTGAACTTCTACCTCGATCACTCGCTTGCAATAATTGACCCTTCACAATTGTACCTGCTGAACTATATTAGGTCATTAGAAACAAGTACATCAATAAACTGGAATCGGTGACGTAATATTTCTACGGTTTCGAGAACCATGGAAAAAAGAACCACGGTGCCGGGAATCGAACCCGAGCCGCCCGCGTGCTGATCAGCAGCGTTAACCACCACGGCTACGCTGACTCTCCCGTGGTCCCTCAGTTCGGGCCTCCTCTTTTAGTATGAGAGTTCGTGATCCCGCAAAACCATAAGACCTCCTCGTTTCGAATACTGGACTGGACTGAATGCGAGCGAGCGAAAGACAAACTCTCGCCGAGTCATAGAGTTAGAGACACGTTCAGTCATGACAGCAACCGTGTAGCAGCAATGATTGAGAAACGGCGGAAAATTCGCGCGTTCAATTCGAATGGCGTATGTCGAGGGGAACGCGATAACTCATAACGCGTATCGTATTGTCGGCCCTGTCGATATATTTAAGTTGGGTCACGCGCCTCGGAGCAGAACGCCTCTGTCGGCGATACGCGACTGAAATTCATATCGACGCTTTTTCGATAACGCGGGAGGGGGGGTGGGGTGGGGGGGGGGGGAAGGGGGCACCGATACGCGTTCCGTGCCCTGGAATCCGCGGTATCAGCGTACACACGTAACATCCTGTCGAGGTATTTCTCTGCCGCCCGTTGCAATCGCGAACGCAGAATCGTGGAAAAATGTTAACCTCCATTCGCCTATTCTGTCTCGTCGCCTCGCTCGGCCGTCCCGCTTCGGATTCGGCGGGCGTAGTGAACGATGAAATGGAAATTCCGCTGGAACATATGCTGCATTTTAATTGGCATCGCGTGACTTCGCTGGGGGATATTGCGCGGGACTACTGGGCGTTGGGGATTTGCGATTGGAGACGTTGATGCACGAGCTTGGGTCTTAGAATCTCCTGCACTGAGGTCTGCGGAATTGAAGCAGAGGCGGGAGGATTTCCTGGTGCTGACATTTCGAACTGTCAGTAAAGGTGTTCTTTAGATACTTATGAAATAATTGTGGATCTTTTCATTTTTACCAATTTTTTCTCCAAACTCTCAATAATTACGGAGTAATTTTTATCATACCACTAGGATGAAACTGAGTTCTGATATTTTTAGAAAAGTTTTGTAGGAATAGGTTTTGTAATTCCTGTGTTCGGGGACGAAGGAAAAATGGAACCGCAGGTCCCGGGATCCGAACCCGCGATCATCCGAGTCCTCGGCGTATTGGCCAGGCGCCTAACCAGCTCCACCGACGCCGATTTCTGATTCGATTTCTGATAGTGTCAAATTCAGGCATACCTTGCTATTTAGACATCTAGACTTCACCTCCAGAGTTTGCATCCCTGATCTCATTAGCAGGATCTATAACCTGGTTAATTTGTACTGTAAAAATCTTGATTTTTTTATGGATCTCCTTCTACTTTTAACGCTTAACTGCTGTACTGCTTTTTTTCAAACGTAATTGGTATACTGGGATCGTGGCAGACCCCAAATAAAAAAGGGCACAGAAATTTGTAAAGTCAACACTAGATCAATCTCTATGAATATTTTGTTGTTAGGTAATGTATAAAATAATAGAAACGTAGAAAGTTAAACTATTACTATAAAATTACTTAGAAATTCAGTTTACAAACTTAGACAACGAAAAATTTTGCAGCGAACTTTGCGTGCTTGGAGTCATGACCAACCCCAGGATACCAGTTAAGGGTTAAAACAAGCGTCTATAGAGCGGTAGTTTTCTATGTTAGGTCTGGTTAGCCATATAGTCTTTTTAATCGCCCATGTTTATTGCTTTCTGTTGCGTTTTTAGTAGTAACTAAGATTTACTTTTTTTGTTACCAAATGGGTTTTAACCATACAAGTGAAAAAAATAAATAAATTCTGTGCCTCACATCGAGGACATATTTCGAAGACGCCTTTCTATCTTCCACCTTGGTACTTGATCGTCAATTTTGCGTCCTAGCTACACCTAACCTCCTTTCTCCCTTCGGACCTAACCTAAAAATTCGTCACGCTGTTCTGAATAACAGAATAGAAAACTCGAACGCCAGCTCTTAGCGACGTATGGAGAATCGAAATGTGTCATTTTCTGAAAACGTGAAGCGGAGGATCGGTGCCCGTGGAAGTGAGCAAGGTCTCCCAGTGAGCAGATCGAACAGCAGACGAGAAACCCTCCGGCTGTGTCAAGTTCAATCGTTTCACGTGTGCCTTGCCAGAACGGTCAGCCAAGCTGTAAAAATTCACCCGGTGGCCTTAACCCTCGGCGAGGATCGTCGTTATCCTGGCGATCGCATCGCGAGACCGACGCCCGTCGAATTTATCGTTATTACTTTCGAAACTCGCGAGCACGCTTTCCAGCGCTTGATCCCAATGCCCTCTATGCCCCTCTCCGTCCCTATATTTCTAAGTGACCCTGGATAAGAACCAGAGATGGCAATTTCGCGGGGATCGATACGAATAGCAACGAGTAGAAGCTCGCTTCAGCTTTGATTGCCACTCGCGGAGCGACTGACGACGGATTTCTTTGTTTGACCAGCTGCCACGCTGCCAGGCAGTTTGACAACTGACCTGCTTCCGCGTGCGGCTGAAAACTCCTCGTCCTGGTGGTTCCGCAAGTGAAAACGATTTCGTAGTAGTCCTGATAATTTATTTGTTGTGTTTTAGAATGTTATAATGCACATAGTACCAGAAATTGATTCTCGTTCAGACCTTTCAGCACGAAGGTGAACAACTTCTGTTAACTTCAGTGAGCCCTAATGCATGAGAATGGCGTTTTTATCGGGCGTTTACTGTTTCCCTGCAGCGTTGAAGGTGCTTGTAAATTGTCTTTACTGCTAAGCGTTATTTTTAGTGCCAATTTGTCGCTTTATGACGCGGGAATTATTATCCTGTGTTGTCTGATCTATGACTGATGTAATCCACTGGCGGTGGGAAAGTTCCGTCCAGATTTTCTCCTCCCTGCAGTCGTTTGGAATAGATTTGGGAAGGTTTCATAATACTTCTGGATTTCTTTTTGTTTGTTTTCATTGCTGTGAAGAAGCTTGGCCGCGGGAAAGAAGTTTTTAAGAAAATATAGTTTAATACTTAATGGAAGAGTCAAACGATTTCTGCTGTTATTAATTTCTAAATGCAATCTTTGAAGAAGAAATTCAGGGTTGAAAATAGCAAGTGCGAATACAGTTTCTTTAGTATTCGCAGGAATTAGAAAGTGACAGACGATGTATTTGAATAGACTACAGCAAAGAAACGAGTGCTTTGAATACAAATTAAAAGGAATTATTTACAGTTCTTTTCGACCAAAAGACGTGTTGATTTCTCATTCCCTTTAAAATAATTAAAAATAACCGTACTACACGAACCACAAAGGTCTCAAAACGTAACATAAATTCACTGTAGCTCAGGTAAAAAAAAGCCACACCAATAATCTAACCATCCGTTATCTCCTCAGCAACAGAGGAGACGATTTATTTGTCTGCTAAGATGAAAAAAGGTTCGCGTTGCGAAAAACTTCTATCGACAAGATAATACATTAAGGTTGTGTACTTTAACCTTTGGATAGCTTGCCAATAAATCACATAGCGAATAGATGGTCGATTGCGATAGAGAGACATTCCAGAACAAGCTTCTGTAATGGATTTCGGTTTTCTCAAAAATTTAGGGATCAATTTCACGCCAAAGGCAGTGATTGGGCAGCAAAATAAAATTGCTTGATATATATATCTATAATCCCCAAAGTTTCATAAATTTTGTAATTTACGGGTTGGGGATCTTCAGAAGATACTCAAGTGCTACCAGTTGATAAACTTATTTCGTTTTCGCTTATTTCCCTTTAAGTTAACAACGGGGGTTTCGATTCCCTCGAAGGGGGACGTTTTCATTATTAAATACAGCTTGCAGAAACTATTGATTAGGGGATATCTGATTATCTGGTCGTTGCATGTTAGCCATAATCCATGGAACGGTGATCTTCTCGCGGCAGTTAAATAACTATCTGCCATCCGATCGTGTAGAGCCACTCGGCGATAAATAAATATCGGTTGCTACCTTACAGACGATTAATCCCGGAAATTGGCCATAACTGCGGCTAACAACGGTATTTTTGATTTTCAATTTTTGCCGTAACACCGAACGTGCTCGGTGAAGAGAATAGACACCCAATGGACGAGGGGTAGTTCAACCCCTGCCGCCGTAAAATTGGAAATCCATTATTAACCGCATCTCGCGTCGACAGGGTATATTCCATGAAAGCAATACAATCGACAAATCCGTTCTGACGGAACACTTGCGTTGTGGCATTGTTAGCCAGCCAAGGTTTCGAATTCATTTCGCTCAACTAGAAAGCTGGTGAGTCACACTGCAAATAATCTTGCCTTTCTATAAATGAAGTCCACGACAGTATCACTCGACACGATCCTCATTTATCCACTTAGTATAAATATTAGCTTGCTGTTTATAAAAATGTCATTTCACTGAGGGAAATTTGAATGAAAATATTTTCTCCTTCTTAACTATTTTATTTATTTTATTTTTCACGTTCCTGTGACTCTTTCGGTGTCGTAAGTCAGCCTTAAAAATTGAAAGCCCCAATGGAAAACAGGAACGTGCCACCATTTTATTATTTTAAAAGGAAGCAAGTTGAAGGAAAATTATTTTCACAGGAAATGCGGTACAAAATTGTAATTACTTTTAAATTGCAATTACTTGAGTTAGATGTTAAGTAGCAACTATTATAAAATTTTAGCCGAGAAATTAATTTTATTATAAGAAAATTAAATAGGAATTATTCTGTTCGGTGAAACGTAGATGCTATTATATGTATTATGAGGTGGTAGAATAACACTAAATTACAGGAACAAATTAATAGTTCAAAGAAACAAAAATTCATGCGTACGTGGCATGTGCCTGTTTTCCACTGGTCCCCTCAATTGTTATCGTATCCCCAGCATAAACAAAGGAAAGCAATTTCATACACACCACCCCAATACTAACTTAAGGACCTTCTCAAAAAGCGCTATCAAAATATTGACATGCGTAACTCAGTTCAGACCACTAAATCTATCTGCTGCTACGCATCTACACGCTGTTATCAAGCAATCCATGTAGCGACATATCGCCGCAAACCGCCCGCCTTGTAAAGATAACAACAGTATCAATCCACCCATACTTCCTTTTATTACCCTGTCAGTGATAAAACCGCCGCGGGCAAAAGGTACGAAACAGCCGCAGAAATAAAATGCAACAGTAAATCCTCGGAATCGCTGGCGTGAAACGGGCAGCTTCGGTGTCACCGTGGAAAGTGAAAACATGGAAGCGGTCTGTCAAAAAGCCCGCGGAAATGGCCTGCTTGTCGTGACAGAATCATATACCAGTCGCGCTTCAGCAAACGGCAAAAAGCCACGGCGATAAAACGATTTATCCGCCAACAAATCGCCCAATGTAATCCCCGCCCACGCAGCGAGAAAAATACACGAAATGCAGCGGGAGACGCGAATCTCGTTACGCGTGGCAGACCCGACGGAATCACCCTTGGAAATCGCTCAAAGGGACGAGGACAAACGCGGAGGCATATTTCACGGGGGCGATAATGCGTTCCGCAAATATCGCGGCGACGTTGACGCGAAGGTTAGACGGCGATTGTATTCTCCGCCCGTGGGGCAACGGAATGTGGCCGGTAAAAAAATCAATTTCTTTTGTCGCGGCCTTTCACGTGCTCTCAAACGTTCCGCGCGAATTTCGCGGTGGATTCGGGAATCGCGGGGAGATTTTTGTTTTTCAGGCCGCCAGCCTGTCGACGCATTCGTTGCTGGCCCTTCTGTCGTTCTGCCTCGGAGAACACGCGGCCACGGGGAAATTCATTACAGGCTAAGAGGCGTTTCGGGGGCAAAAAAGAAGAGAAGGAAAGCGGAGAAAGGTGGAAATGGTCGATCTCGTGTAAAATATCGCCAGCGGTTGGTGCCGTCGTTGCAGACACATTTTTTGCGTGCTGGGATGAAATTGCAGGCACGGACGGGTTTTGGGGTAGGCTAAGTAGGCTGCTGCCTAGGGCGAAAAATTTTGGGGCATGAGAAATTTTTGGGGTGTGGCAAATTTTAGGAAGTGAAAAATTTGGGGGAGCGGCAAAGAGAGAACGAAAAATTTTGGAGGGTGGGAAATTTTGGAACATGGGAAACTTTGAGGAGCGCCAATTTTTGAGGGTTGCAAATTTTGGGAAGCATCAAATATTGGAGAGTACGAAATTTTGGGGCGTGACACATTTTGGGGAGCGGCAAAGGTATAGCGAAAATTTGGAGGAGCGGCAAATTTTGAGCGTGGCATATTTTGAGTAGCACCTAATTTTGGGAGTGGCAAATTTTGGGACGTGGCAAATTTCTGACAGCGACAAATTTTGAGCGAAAGATATTAGAAAATGTTTAAACACAGAGGCCTGAGACCGCTTTAAAAACAATTGACTTTTTTCATATAGTGAATTAGCAATGACTGATATGTGAGTTGCCATATTGAATTAATTTTGAAATTGTCTCGACTCTTTTAAAGTCAAATATTTGATGATATTTCGCGGAAAAAGCGGCTGACGCTTGTTACCCCGGGGGCGTCAAAACATTAAATTCGCCCCTGATTGCAGTTGGGTAACGACGTTTGCGGTTGTTTTTATCGTTTGTTTGCTTGGAGAGTGCAGGGTATGAGCCGTGGCTGTTTTTCTAGGGAGTTAAAATTCTTGGTAATGCTAGGTTGCTTTATAAATGGAAAGCTCTGAATCTTGAGGCGAAATAAGTATTATTAAGTGTCTAGTAAAAGAAGGCACTATTGCTAAACGTCTAATAAAAAAATAAATAAATATCGAATGCTTTAGACAAGCGAGATTTCTAGTGATTCTGTGATATGTTTTACATACACGATGGTGGTGAGCCGCATGCCAACGCTTCGGGCAGTAAATCTGAAGAATAAAACAGAACAAAGTGGTATATGAATGTGGGAAGTTTAGACGATGGTTTCTGAATCACGGCGAATTAAATAATATCGCTGACATACTATATGTATCAAATATGCGTGCACCAGTTTTGCATTAGTGTGTTTTAAGTTTTCTGCGGTTTAGAGGAACACTAACTTAAAGTAAGTTAGACTTTTCCTTTTACACAATGTTTATTATCATCACGTATACAGTATATCGAATACAAAAATTTTTTTTTGGCTACATATCTATTTTACAAATGGCGCCACATTAGGTTAATTAGACAGTGTTTTAGAAAAAGCATATTCGTCTTTGCCCTGATATTGAGCTTAAAAATAAACATACAACGGTTTCCTTGGAAGATGTTTCTACAAAGAATCTACAGTTTCGGTCTGAACCTCGGAAAAAAGAAATTAAAAGTCGATTTTCAGGGTACATATATGGCTGTTTCTATTTTTTATCTCAAAAACTAGATTTTCTAAAGTTTAATGCTGAGGTTTAAGACAGAAGGGAATATATTTTGAACAAGCTGTACAAATTTAAAATCGATCCGAACCTCCGCCTTTTTGCAATCACTGCAAAACCGCTGAAAAAACGCCTAAAAACGTGATAGTCGCGATTAACATTCATCTCCTTGTAATTAATTCGTAAAAAAATACTTGGACTTCGAGCGATTTGACTACATAGCCTCCTTCACCCCCATAACTCAACAAGAAAACATCGAACGTCCCACGCTAACATTTCCTACTCACTTACTACAAATTCACCCTAGCAACTATTGACACACAATCGCAATCAGCTCTGCAGATCCATTTACGCTGCCTCTAATTACCATTTCTCGTAATTGCAATTACTCACTCCTTGTTCTATCAAGTAGCTTTCTTTACTCCGCGCGTGTAAGTGAAGAAGTGAACCCGCACGCCCCGAGGATTCCATAGTTTCCTCTGTTCCAGTGGAAGCAAAACAGAGCCGATCGATTCCACGAAGTATGAGGAAAAGGCACGTTTGAACATCTCTGCCCACTGCTCGTTTAAATTGTACTAATTAGTCTCTCAGTGTGCACGACGGGGCCGTAATCGAGTAATGAGACCCGTCCCCCGCAGTTGTGTAATTTCCAATTAAACAAAATGCGATGGAACTGACGGACGTCCAATGCAACCGGTATAAATACACAGCGGTTGCTGGGGACAATGTGGTGTGCACTCGAAGAGGACCCGCGACAATGGCCAACTTATAAATTAATTGCATTGCGATTGACCGTGCTCTGGGCACAATGCCGCCATAATTGCATGGTGTTGCTGTTGGAATATCTAGGAATAATTAATTAATTAGGCAATTGATTCAATTGTTTCACCTTTCGATTGTTGTGCCACTGTCGCCTGACTTGTTGCTTTTCCAGACATCTTTTATAAATTAAATCAGTAAATTTTGTCCGGAGGAAATATTTTTCTAAAGTGACTTTTACTTTGTTAAATTTACTTATTTTATGTGTAACTTACTTCGAAGATCTGTGTGAGCTATGTAAAAGAATTGGGAGAGGGTAGTGACGTTGAAATTGTGTCCACAAAAAATAAGAAAATATGCCCCAAATCGAAGGAGTTGTGGAATAAATTAGAAGATTGGGAAGAAATTGATTCAGAAATGTTAGAAAAATTAATCCAAAGGTATCAAATTATTTACTACCTTTTTGGTATGATTTTTACTCGTGTTCTCTGAAATGTCAGCAATTATTGCTTGTTAACTTTATATCATAATGTAGGTCATTTTATATCGTTTTGTTACCAACTTTTTCTAAGGATCCGTTGACTCGTGAACGGGAGTGCAATTATACTTTGAGTATTTATGCGAAATGTTTGAAACTCCATTTATACATTTACAAAGAAAATAGTTTTGAATAATCTTGTGACATTAAATGGTGATTTTTCGTGATCTCGTTATACGTTTTATTTAGTTAGATGCTAGTTTTCCCTGTTTACTTTTAAGGATTCGTTGTAGTTTCATTAAATTTTGTATCATGCCGCTTGCAACTGCGGAATTTTTCATTTTAGTGGACCTCGTTTTATTCTACTCGCGGTTGGCCAAGAATTCGTTTTGCTTCTATTAAATTTCTGTGGTGCCGTTTTGGAATTTCTGAGACCCATATTAAATTCACTTTTACTTTATTTGCAACAGCTGGGGAATTCGACTCGAATTTATAGAATTTTCTTTCCTGTTATTCTTTAGCTTTAAGTAATTTCGTGCTTCATTTCATAATTATATTTACACAAATTGTACTTATTCTGAATTCGCAGGTATTTTCACAGTTCAAAGTTCCATTCATAGGTGAATAATTTTCATCCGAACATTCAAATTTCCAATAAATTCCGTTCCACCCCATCGCCAGTGCAGACAACCTCTCGCCCAAATAATGTTAACTGAGCACTTGGAATCCCATTCGTTAATTAATTATGTATTGTTTAAACCATTTGCCTGGATTTAATTCAGAAGCCTGCTCCCCTTCAAACAAACATTAAATAAACTTTACTGCTACCTGAATTTTGCTCGAGCAATATCAAACAAAACCCCAACATAATAATACACTGCTGCCACAAAAGCCTCGCAGCTTCGTGTAAGTAAATATTATTACACAAACAATGTTGCATGGAAACACTTTTAAAAAATACAACGACCCCACTATGCAAAGAACACGTGTGCTGCAATTTTTCCTTGTAATTTTCCACGTGAGTTAAATCCGCCACATTCGTGTTTGAATAAACGATGATAAAGTTGCGAATTTGTGAAGTTAAATACGCTGTATTAAACAGAGATAACTAATTTTACATAGTATGTTAGGAGAAGTTTGTTTGTGCTTGTTATTGTACAAATTAATCTATGCGAAAGTTGAAAGCCACTGTGCCTGATTATCCATTGAGTTCTACTACTGACTCATCTCATTTCACTTGTACAGTCACGATTATTTAACAAGCGACTGTACTATAACACTTTTTTAGCTTAGGAGAATGTAAATTAATTAGACTTTGCACATACATTTCAATATTTTGCTTATGTCAATTTTGGTGAATATTTAAAGAACCTTCAGAAAACACTTATGTAATTGTTCTCCAGCACAATACCTGCTCTCAGCAAACTTTTCTTTCAAAGTACATATCATTATTAAACTATTCACAACAGAATACAAAATTACATGTCTCTTTGTTTCAATACCACAGAGAGATATTTTCGAACAATTGAACGTTTATAATTACACAAATGAATACGAACTTCCTTTTCAGACAAATACTGCATCCCCGAGCTGTCTGACGAAGCGCTGATCCAGTCTACTGGCTGCCAGTCCGCGAGTGCCACACCGCATAATTTTTTAAAAGCTTTTAATTCCTGGAACTACAAGTATAAAAACTGCGAGCATCGAGTCTTCCCTGTCTCTGAATAACGGAGCGAGTCTTTCCACGAGGTGCAGTGACAGCAAACTTTCCCGATCCCCCGCCGTAAACTTTCATTAACACTTTCGAAAATCTGTTAGCTCATGAAAAATGCATGCACCCGCTGGCAGCCAGGTGGAGTAAAAGAATCCCCGAAATCCGCGGGAAACCCCGATGCATGCAGGAATAATCTCGAGCACGCGATACTCCCGAAATTTAAATCCCGGAATATAGAAACATTCCCACCCGTGGATTTATGTCGCTCTATCCTGTCGCGGAGGATTATTTACCTACGCAGCTAAATGGATGAAAGAACGAAGAGACGTGTGAATTATTTTTATCAACACTTCCCAGCTGAATTTTTTCAAGATCGGAACTTGCTAAATATTCCGTGGCCTCGGGTAGGGCGGCAGGGGGGACAAAAGGGGGCTACGTGACTCTCGTCGAAAAGGTACACGCAATAAATCCCAGCGGGGATGGCAAAGAGGTTTCTCGATTAGGAAAGATATATGTTATCGAGGAATAATCTTTTAGAGTGCCCTATCGTTATCTTCCTCCGTCCCTTTCTTCTCCCTTCTACACTTGATCTGCTCGAGCGCAGCGTATGACTTTCGAGTAACAGATCGACGCCGCGATGCCTATCGCCGCGGCTTCCACGGAGAAGACTGTCCTCCGCGTCGAGCTCCGTCGTCGTTCAGGGTTGCCTTTGAACGATGACCCACGCGATCCTCCTCTCGATTTCCTTTCAGGGCCACCGGCGTTCGAGAGACTCGACGGCGTACCAGATCGAGATAAAAGTCGAAGTCTACTCTGTATCACTTAGATATCAACTGTCTGGTAAAGGTAGAAAAAACCTTCGGCATTCTGCACCCTTCGGGGTGTCAGAAGTTTCTGGCGATTTTTGGGAAGGACGCCGTGCGTGGAATTCAACTCAAATGGATGGAAAATTATTGAAGGAATCCGCGATTCCAAGTGGAACTTGAAATAGATCGCGACGATGAAGTATGTGAGCATTTGACGTTTGGGAACGCAGAGATACAGAGATGGGCAAAATTTTAATTTAAATAAGTTCGAATAACGCATAAAGGTTAAAAAAATTACTCGTCATTCGTTCGATAACCTAGGTTATCAGCTGACACCCAACCAATTCATTTCGACGCTTGATTCTGTATTAAATTGATTCATATTCTGTTATGATATATCCTACTTCACGATTTTATTTAAAGTGAAAAAATACCATCGAAATTGTAGTACAAGAAAAGAATTATTTTTTAGTTTTTAGTGCATTTTTAATAAAATCGTTTATCATAAATTCTTTTTTATATATTTTTTATTTTCTAGTTTTTAGTGTTTTTGGATTTACATTTCATAGCACAGACTTCTTTACAAATGTCTTTTATTGCTGTATAGAGTTTAACACTTTGTTTAAACGCGATAGTCCTACAGTCACTAAAAAATAATTATTTTCTTGTACTACAATTTCGATGGTGATACATAAACTACGAACGCCTGCAAAGTTTTAGTTTTACTAAGTATTCTTACATACATGGCGGATCATTTCTCGAAAAATTGTGTATTTTCGGTAATCGCGATGCGACTAGCGTCCTGAACGCAGCGGCTTTTTGTCGTTTTCGTAAAGAACGCGAGTGGCTGATTTCAAGTCGTTTGGATTTGCGGTTATGGGTTATATTTATTGACGACTGGGTAATTTTTTCACCCGCTCGGAGTTAATTTTTTTTTTTAAATATTGTATTGTCATCCAAACTATGCACGCCTTCAAAGTTTCAAGACAATTAGATAATTGGAAATGGGTTAAATTTGAGTTTCCAGATTTGAACCTTACATACATACATACAACCATACAAACAGAGGATCGAAACTGAATAAAATCGTTTAATAATTAATAAACTTCGAGAGCTATATCAGACTCCTTCCTTCAACTCACCATTCAAAATAAATATATAAAATTACTCCTCTAAGTCCAGACAGCCGAATTCTTCAAAATTCTTCAAAAAACATCGCTAAGAAACTCTCCTCAAGTGCCTCCAAGAAACGATTTCCAAACCACAAGCCAGCAAAGAGAAGCCTCCATTCTCCCCGCTGCCACGAAGGTGCCTCAGACTGCAAAAGTCAATACCGAAACAATGTGGATCCATTGTGACCGTTAGCTTCACAGCTTCGACGGGGCACAATCCGTTAAGGGGGGAACCTGGTGTAACGAGTCGAAGAAATCGATTTTTTTCTTGGATAGATCAATAGTTAAACATCACGATAATATGCTCCCAAAGCCGCAAAACGAAATTCGAAAAATTAAAACGGATATAGCCGGTTTTGCTACGGAGCGCCAAGTTACCAGAAAACTTGAAACGACGGTTTCACAATTTGCGGGCAATGTAACTCCAAAAATATTCAACCAATCGACTTGGTCTTGTGCACGGATATTTGTGAACATTTTCTTCACAGATCTAAGCAATGGATATAATGATATTGTTTAAATAAATAACTTTTTTTTAGACATTTAAGACAAAATTTCGTTGGAAAGAGGGACCTTTTTTCCAAGAAGCCGCTATTTGTTCAATTTTGCATCTTTTAAGAAATAAATTCATACGATTCATCCGTACACTCATAAACTAAACGAAAATTGTTCGACTTTTGGGTTCAGATGAAACCAAAAGGCACTACGTTGCCCGCAGTGGACCAATTGCGTCGCCAACGGACTGGGCATCAGCCCTTATAATTTTGTTATTTGTTGCTCTTTTTTAATAAATTTTTTTTATCTACCTTAACCTGTTAATACAATATCCTGAAAGTTTCAGAAAGATCGATTAAGTACTTTCTTTAAAAAAAAATCCGGAAAAATGACTCGATTTTCAGCTAGTTACACCAGGTTCCCCCCTTAATTCCCAGAAGCAAGAACCAACAGCCGCGAGGTGTGAATGCGAGCTGGAGGGCGCGGATGGATCGATCCGTTTAATCGTATTACGGAACTGACTATGGAATGCCACTGTCCCTCCAATTCCAGTTCGATCCACCAAGACGATACCCCAGGATGTGCAGGCTTCGTCACCTGTAGAGGGCAGATCGATCGGCCAGTCGCGGGAGCGACGCCGTCATCTCAGATTTAAGGATGTATTGGACGTACAATATCAGACAAAAGTATATGAAATTTGAAATACTGTAATATCTACGTCTTACGCATAGTAAATCTAGATGTAAGGAATTCGAACGACAGTTGGAGTCTTATTTTTAATCCTAGGAAGGTATTTTTCACTTTACAAATGCTTTCTCAAGCATTATTTGCTAAACTTTTGGCAGTGAAAATGCCCAGAATTCACAATTTTCTCAAGTTATAATTTATTTCTTTAAAACGGTGTAGAGAATACAATTCAAACTCGGCAGATATTTTCATCTACCCATATACTGCATGTACAAAAAAATTTAAAACATTGGTACTATTTCTTCAACATTTTTTCAGATAGTTCATTCGTCAAGATCGTGTCTTTCCATAAGAGTGCGTGTAAAATCAGTGAAAATTAAAATCGTTATAACTCAGTAACCGTTTAGTGAATTCATTTAAAATTTTTGGAGCACATCAGGAAGATTAAAAAGAACAATCTCGCAAATTTTCATCAACTTGGAACTATTTTGAAAATAGGTCCAATACATCCTTAAGGCGGCTTACCGTCGCGGCACGCGACAACTCCCTCTTCTTTCGTTGCCGTTACATGATCCCAAGGTCGCACGAAGCAACACGAAGTCCTTCCCACCGCGAAGACCTTGACTCCCGAATCGGGAGGCTACATTTTCGCCGCACGTGCCGCGATAAATCCTTCCGTAGCGACACGGCCCCGCGACAGAGAATACCTCTATCCACGAAAAACGGGAGATTAAACACAATCGCTCGGCACAGTATGCGGTGGACCGAGTTTTTCTTCGGAAGGAGCGTCGGTTCACAGAGGGGATGTTAATTAACGAGTTTTCAGGAAGCCCGGCTCGGGGGACGAGGTTATCAACTGAATGTTTTTACCGTACCGAGGAATATCCTTGATGAGGGATGCCAGAAGCATTTCTGATGGTAGCAGGAAGCCAATTTCAGGGTGGCGATTATGATGATTTTGTGGTACCTTTCCCCTTGGACCGTCCACGGTTGAACGAATTTCGTTTGAAAGGCAATGGGGCGCGCGCTCGAATTTGAAAATACTGACGAGTCTGGGATTCGGTTAGCTGAGGAGTAGGGGACAATCGAATTCCCGCGACTGCAAATGTATCGTACTGTTTAATTTCCACGAAAATGAATTACCCGCGGCTCTGCGATCGTGCGCGGCGTTTGAAACGATTACGCCGAGTTCACTGCCAATCGGTCAACCGATTGATTAACCACGCGCCGCTGCGTACGAGGAAACACTTTATTAGCCGCGCTCGCTCCTGCGTGGCACGTGGTCGGGGTCGTTGGCCGTATTATTTTATTCGCCGATCGGGTTCACGGCTGTTGAGTCGGGAAATTGTTCGGCAGAGACTCCATATTTCGCGGGCAAACGCGATTACGCTTGTTGCCAGCGTTTAACCGCTTGGGCTTATCGTTGTTTCGGGCTTTTATATCTACTCTTCCCTGTTTCCATGTGTGGGGTGTGGGACTTCGGTTTCTGGGAAACCTTCGCGGAAATGCGTGATACTGATTTTATGGGGTGTCTCGCGATAGAGGTGAGTGAAGGTTTAGGGGCGAAAGTGACGGGGAAGTTTGCTGCGAGGGAAGTGGGTGTAGCGAGAACCTCCTAGTTCTGGGAACTGTAAACGTGTTCTTTTGAGGGATACAGTCATTCACAGTATGCGTTCACCGGAATGCAAATGAATAATTGAATTTTGCGCTGTCTCTGTGCTTTTATCTGTCTCACCGTTTCCGTACTGTTACCCGGTTTCTCAAATTCAAACAGCCTTCGTGAACAAAGCGGAACACTGTATGTATTATAGTATCTACCACGAGGTGCTCTGAAAATACTTACTCAATGCCGCGTTTAAAGGCATCTATGAACCTACACCTTCCTCATTAGGAAGTTTAATACCACAGCATTGAAGAACCCTTGACAAAGACCAGGGACTCTTGGATTCATCCAAACACTGAAACCTTCAGTTCGAAACTTCACTTAATATCTCCGTGCATGTCAAGGTTCCCTATATTACAAATCACACCACACGATTAATTATGAACACATTCCGTGCCACGGCGACAATTCAGGTGTTTAGCAATCGATGAGAGAAATATTTTACGATATTGTAGGAATAGTATGTTTTCTGGAGCCGCAGAAAAAAAACGGACCTCGGGTGCTGGGATTCAAACCAGAGATGGGCGAAAAATTATTTGAAATAAAAATTTGTGTACGGAATTTTTATTTCAAATAATTTCTTGCCCATCTCTGCTTCACACCCGCGACCCTCAGAGTACTGGTCAGCCGGCTTACCAATTCCACCAATGTCGATCCTCCTATCACAATAGTCTATTACTTATACAAATATAGTAATTCAATTTTCCTTTGTTCCATTTAAATTTCGACGCTATATAGTGACACGTATATCGTGAGCCACGATGGCCCACGTGGAACAGGGCGCGTCAACATTCCCCGTAATCTCAATAATTTGCCTATGAATAATCGCGTAAGAGGAGCATGAAAATTTACATTCCCTTCCGGGTAATTGATTCGTTGCGGCACGTCGAACGGAATAAATGGAAACTAGCCCTGTTACTGGACTACCTATTGATCAATTGCCGCGTGTATTTACGGTAACGTATCAATGCGCGAAAGCAGCGGCAATCGGTGGAAATGCAGAAACGCTGGGAACGCGTGGAATGAGTGTCGAAGTGTAAATGTGTTATACATAGATCAAAAGCATCGAACGGGGTACTGGGAGCCCGTGGATCGCAGGAATGCACCGCTCTCGTGGAGGGATCACGTGAATCGTGGTATCCCCTTGTCGCAACCGCAACGTTAACGTTATAATATACCCGTTACGCCTCTTAACAGAATTTCCATGCTGGGAAATGCAATGCCAGTTGCAGACAGCGGTTTGCCGATGGAACTCGTTGATTAGCTAAAATTTGACTCCTTCTATAACTATTTCGTGGCGTTCTTGAGCCCTGTCTGATTCATTCGGGTTCGCGTATTATCGAAACAACGGTACGAGTACTGGAAATTGTTTAACAAAAGCAGAGGGTAAAATAATTGGGTGGAAAATAATTACTGTCTTCTATTCCTAGAGTACGAGTGACCTAGTTATTATTATTATTATTATCATTACGACTTTATTGCTCAGTCTACTTTCTACTAATATAATAAACTCTAAAGCGGGTTTGGATGTTCGTTACTCAATCACGTCGCAACTACGCAACGGGTCTTTCTGAAGTAGTTTTATTGCTCATTTTCTGCGATAATGACGGAACTCAAACTTTGCAGTTTTTGAGTTATTAGTATAGAAAAAGCGATTGATGTCTAAAAAAACTTTTGTATCCGTTTCCCCAAAAATCGTGAATTTTGAGTTATGTCGTTGCTGCAGCAAACGAGCGATATCTATTTAGAATACTTTTTATCCAGATGTTTTTAACCGATCCGGACCAAATTTTGCAATAATTACTCTCTAGACCGCTGTGGAAAATATAGACTACCATGAAATCTGGACATCCCGCCCCTTCCCCCTTATTTCAACAAAAGTGCCTAAATTAGTATAGGTGAGTAATATTTAAAAAATCTAGAGTAAATGCGAGGATGCAGTAAGAATATTGTTGATATGCCCAGCCATCACTTATCTTTATTCGCTGAATTCCAAATAAATTTTTATTAAAACAATTTTCACCTTCTAATAAAAATTTTATTCAGATATATTTGCATGCAAATTCTCATCTAAAATAATTTTTTGTCCATTTCTGCTCTCTAAATGATACTTAAAAGGGGAGGGAGAAGGAGAAGGTCGATTGCCCAAGGTATTTAGTAGGGAACCCAGGTCATTTTGCTGCCTTTAGTGCGTCATAAATCTCCTACACAGGCGATGAAAACATTATGCCTCTACAGATTGTTTATGTACGCACTCCACCGTTCTAGGTGAGCTCATTCAAATTTACTTTCAAGTGTTTAGTATTATTCTAGCCGTTGCAGCGTGAGGATCTCCTTCAAGGATTACCTCGCGCAGCTTGTTATTGTTAATCGAAGTTCCAGTGATTTTATCATTCAAGCGAAACTCGTTCGCAATCGAACAACAACGTGCTACCGTGATGTAAGTTTAATTCTCCAGGGACAAAGAGAAATTTCCACGTTATTTGCTTTGCATGCAAACGTTACGATCCACTGACTCGCCCTGCTAATTGTATTTCTGTTTTCATTCAACATTACGTAAAACACAAAGACTTCCACCGCCGGGCTTGTAAACAATATACACTCGTTATTAGGTAATAAATGCGTTTAAAGTCGACAACGCGCGTCACGGATATTCATAATACTTTGGAAACATTACTGTAAACTGTGCGCCTCCAT
The DNA here is from genome assembly GCA_929108735.1 of Andrena dorsata. Taxonomy (NCBI): domain Eukaryota; kingdom Metazoa; phylum Arthropoda; class Insecta; order Hymenoptera; family Andrenidae; genus Andrena; species Andrena dorsata. Next base: position 72,781,356 of record OV815488.1, on the reverse strand, counting down.
ATCCACGCATATTCAAAGAACGTGCTCTTTGAAGTTCAGCCTAGAAAGTGCAATTATTTGTATTTTTGAAACGATTCATCGGATTACGAAAAAGAAAAAAAAATCTGTTTCTGTTGGCTCGAGGAATTTACAAACCCCGAACCGTGCAATAATTTTGAGATACCCTATGAATTTCATGTTAAGCAAGTTTCAATCTGAAGACAACGTTCTCTCCGTTCCTTTCTCAAAGTGGTCTAAAAATTCTATAAATTTGAATATTAGTAATAGGGTGGTAAAATTCAACTTTTAATACTATTTTAAGACTAGTTTTAAAAACTGCTGGTTCACAAATTTACTTGGTAATAATATTCCAATGTTAAACAAATGTGTTTAAAAACCATAATAAAATTAACATCACAATACTTAGTCATGAAGGGCGGCCCGTGAAAAAATACGAAAATAATTTTTGTGGTCAAATAATCACATCCTAATTAGTATTTAACCTAAGTAGTACAAGACTGAATTGTAGGAATTAGAATTTTGTTTATTTTTTAGTTTAAAACTTCAGGTAATCTGAATTCGCTGATCGTTCGTGTAAAATTCGTATCCCTATGTGCTTGTTTATTCAGCAGTGTATGTGCGGCTAGCGGTGTTCATTATTTATAGTCTAGTATCAAGACATGATAGCGCCCAAGAGTCTGAAGGTCGCGTTAAACGGATCGAATTTCCTTGGGAACACGCGAAACTATTCGCAGGGTTAACCGAACCGCGCTCGACACCGATCCAGCCCTGATCGAACTGGATTCAATCGAGTTTGATCAAACGTACCCACCAGTCACTAGTTAACGAAGTTAAACGTCATCAAGGGACGCTCGATTCAATTAGTTTAACCGGTTGTTCTCATCCTGAACCACCTTGAGGTCGATTTCACTGCGCTTCACTTCGCGTCAACCTCGTACAAGCACGTCGAATTTCTAGGTCGATTTTAAATCATTTATCGGCAGTAATTTTTAAACAATTCGGCTGGATTTTGTAGTGATGGAAATGCGGCGAATTATAGCTCTTATATGCGCAAGGGTGAAAAATATTGAGAAAGAGAAAACTTGTGACATAATTTATTTTTTGGGTGCAATACGCATATTTTTGTTTATCGTGACATTTAAATTTTTCTTCTTTTACTTCTATTACTTGTTTGCATTTCCAGGTAGAAGTGAGCTACAGATTGTCCCAGGTTCTGGAATTGCCCATAGATTGCAATCAGTTGCTTCTGGTTTAACTTTTTTTTGTTATATTGATTGGAGTATTCTTCATTCGAGTTGGCTTTTTTTTATTCAGATTAGATTGGTTCGGTTTGAATAGATTGAATGTCTCGGGTGATTTTGAATTATGTTTAAGCCAAGTCCTGCTACTTTCAGTTAAATATATTGTATAGATTACAGAGAGTTTCTTGTGATTTGATTTTTTGTTATTTATTGAAGTATTCTTTGAGTGAAGTTACTGTATTGCATGGCTACACTTCTTTTGGGAGATATTTTCTAGTTAATTCGACACAAGCACATCGATTAAAATCGCAATCAATTTATCTCAATTCCATTTCAACTTCATTTGCTCCTAGTCAACACTGTATAACACTCGATATCGTCATCAACTGAAACTTTAATCCACTTTAATTCGGTTTAGTATCTGCTACAATTTTCATTTAATTCGACTTGGCCTACCATGATACTTCTAAATAATTACAATTGTATATTCGGTTAGATTCGATTCGTTTCAATGCTATACAATATTTTTAATTAGAGCCACCACCACTTCAATTCAATTTCGCATACCATGACACCGCTAATTCATACCATAATCGTTCCACCTCAATATGGGTGATTATAATATCCCTAATTAGACTTCTTTTCCGTTCGATTCAGTATTTTCAATTAGACCCGCCATCACTTTAATTCAATTTCGCTTACCAGAACACCTCGAATTTATATTATCATCCACCGGCCTCAATTTCGGTGATTATAACCCTAATTAGACTTCTTCCATTAAATTCAGTATTATTCAGTTGCCCGTGTCACAACGTACCCATCGATCCCACCTCAATTCATGTGACTATGATACCCCTAATTAAACTTCCATCCGGTTCGATTCGATCCGATATGATACACTGCTCTCAATTACACCCGCTTTCGCTCGAATTCAATTTTACCTATCACAACACCCCCAATTCACGCTGTGATCGATCCACCCCCCGATTTAACCCGCTATAGCGCCCCTAATCACACCTCTTTCCACTTGCGCGGACTTCGATTCGACAGACTCGATCCTAACACTCTCAATTACGGTTACCTTAGACTCAATCCCATTCGGCACGAAACCGCACACCTTGGAAACCCGTCCAATTCAATCACACCCGACGCCGTGCCGCGTACGTGTAATCTCGAATCATCTTCCGCCGACTTCGATCCACTGTTCTCGTGCGAGTACGCCACTAGCCCGAGAACACTTTAAGGTCGACCCTGCCACTGGCGTTGCATGCTTATAAAAACCGCGGCCAGGATACGAATCTCGAAGTCGATGGCGAAAGTGGTGGCAAGGTCCAAACCCGGTGGCGTGCTCCCCTAGTGTACATAAGCGCGCGCGCGCGCAGTTCTCGCGTCTAATAAGTTCGAAAACGGTCGCGACCGAGACCTCGCCTCATCCTCCTCGTTTCCCTCTCGCCGGTAATGCTGATGCAGATCTGCTCGAGTGTTAAATCGCACCCTCGTCACACCGCTGGAGGCCCCACACCTTCGCGGGTCCCTTGTATTCGTGTATAATTATACAATCACCTATATGATCGGTTATTTATTCATGAATGGACGGAACCTACTTGGACGCACACTGTGCTGGTTGCGTGAAAGGAAAACGTCACATCACGCTGTGATGGGAATATATTCACCTGTCCCTTGAATATTCCTCCCCCGGATGTGTGGATCGTAACGCTCAGACTTTGGCACTTGGGTCGCTTTAGACCCAATTTAAGGAGGATGCTCGTCTAACAACCCCAAAAGTAACAGATAAGATTTTTGAGGGGAAAAACTGTTGGTCATATTGGGTTAAAGTTTTTGGGGTATAAGGGGGCATCTTTAAACTTGCAGAAAATAATTTTTTTGTGTCGATTCTTCTTATTATTTATTAATTATTGTGGAATCTCTCCGACGATGTTGGCGTTTACTTAGGATAACTCAAAAACTAATTGACTGACCAATTTCAAATAAATTTCTCTAGATACTGGACCAAAAATATAATTTTAGTTTTTATTTATAATACTTTATGTTGGCGATATAAGGAATAAAAATGAAACATTTGTCTCAGAGAAAATGTTACTTTTTCTATCAAAAGCTATAACTATTTCAATTTTTCATGTTTTTTTTTAGACTGGGCCAATACCAGCGTAAACTGTCTAGCTTTAAGAAACTTCTATTTATTTTGCAATCAGATGACTGTGATAGATGCGACACATCCCGGCAACAAGAGTTACATCATCGAAGAGGTGGACAAGATTCCACAATAATTAATAATAAGAAGGATCGACATATACAATAAAATTCTACAAGTGTAAAGAAATGAAAAAAAATTGTAAATTTCGGGGGCTGTTACACAAGAAACCCCCCTCAGGGGGGAAACTTATTATTGAGGCTAAAAACGTAGCAAAAATTGGGATTTTTTAAGAGACTAGCGATTCGATTTATCTGAAAGTTGGGCCATGTTTTTATACATCTTTGCAGAAGCTGGAGTTTTTGTTATTAACATTTAATAGTAAATATAGGAGGTTAATAATATATATTATTAAAAATTAATTGAAAACCTGCAACTTCTGCAAAGATACATCAAAATATGGTTCAAATTTTAGCTGAATCGAATTGCTAGTTTCTTAAAAAATTCCCCAATCTTGCTATGTTTTTATCCCATAAAATAGGATTCGCCCCTTAAACAGAGCGTCGTCGAACTCTTCAGCACATGTTGGCTGACTTTAGCAGGCAATTAATGGTAGTACTTAGAGCCTATAATGCGATGGGCTTGACTCGAAGAATGTTTGTTAAATTTTAAAGATTAACCTAGTTTTTTAAAACGGTCTCCAGAGTTCGATATATGAATCGCTGCGAGAAAAGAATCGCGTGTCCAACAGATAGAAAAAGGTGGAAAGGTGCGGACGGATCGAACTCGACTCAGGCATGGTGTTCGAGGATTAATGTAAACAAAATATTAGAAATAATAATATAAAAGGAAAGACAAATTCTAAATTTGAATTTGCAAAGCAACATTTAGAAAGCATTAGCTTTTATTTTTTCTTCCAATGTTCCCAACGCCACAGCATTTCTTTTTAATACACCTTATCTAGGAGAGGGTTCAAAGAATAGGAAGTAAAAAGAATAGTACGAAGTAATGTATTGAAAAAATCAAGTTTTAACAGTGAATATTCGTAGCTCTATATTCACAACTAAAACTGTCATTTCTTTACAACATTCACCTTCCAGGAAGCACACATTTCACGCAGAAAATTTCACAGAAAACAGCGACACTTTTTTCACCACAAAACGATGTATCGATTTATTTCCTTTGGCTAGTAGCTGTCGAATGATGTAAGAGACTTATATTCCCGCGACCCGAGCAAGTACACAAACAATGGGTGGAACGGTAGCGAAGCTATCGAGATCCGAAAGTAAATTTCCTCGTACCACCTGTAAACGTCTTTCTGAAATTCACTTGATAACGTGGCCCCGGGAATTGCGCTGGCATCCGCGCTGAAACAACAGAAACAATAAAGTTGCCAGCGAAACGAGACTGGCCAACTCCAGCTGCACCCAACGGCTGGGACGTGGATCCGATAAAACATCGGCTTCCTCGGTTAGAAATATTCCCCTCTGGCTTTCAAGATCGCAATCTGATTAAGGCGCCCCTTTAAACAACGTTTCATCCACTTGCCAGAGTGTTCGTTAATAATTTATTTGCCAATTTCCGCGATCTTCTTGGAAACGAGGGACTGCTTCATGACAACGATAGCAATAACGACATTACTACACGGGGAAACGTTGCAGGTAGCTAATAAAGGGAATGTAAGTGGCTTGAAATCGCCCAGTCCACTTTGGAAAAGTTTCAGTCACTTCTGGGAGGGAAGAATATTATATTATGTTTAAAGCGGGTTTGTAGTTGTTAGGAGAGTATAATGTTTTTATTAGTAATGTATAAAGTTACGTGAAGTTTTTGCCAGTTTCGTGCGGTCACTCAGTTTCATTAGCAACGCTAAATAACGTTAGCTTGAGATATTAACGGTAAATAATACTGATTACTTGATTATTATTGCTCGACTGTTATTCCAAAGAATTATTTTCATTCTTGTTTCATTTTTCTTGTGTTAGAAATTCATTTATGTGGCGTTACGAATTCTTTGCTTATCAGAACTTAAATATAGTAAAGGGGGCGAAGAAATATGAGGGAAGGGAAAAGTGGAGGAAAAGAAGAAAAATAAATTTGTAGAAGCGACAGGCTTCGTGGAAGACAATTTTATCGAATCATATTTCTAACATATTGCACGGAGTTTTAAAGAGAAAGCTTGTGATAAAAAATAGAGTACCTTATCTGAGAAACTAAAGCTATTTTAATATTGGTAATTTAATTTCTCACTTCAAAATATAGCGAAGAACGTCTCACTCCGCTTGCATTTCGATCAAGTTTCATCTGCATCTCGAAAAATATTTTCACTTTTATAGCCTCTATAAATTTCACGCGGCCACAGATGGAGCCGTCTGATTCTTCCGCGTGACGGGGGACGATGAAAAATTCATAAGTTCCGAAGCATAATTGATTACAGCGTGCAACGCCGCTGATTACGTTCCTTTACTGTTTGCACGCAATCAATATTATTGATTTAAACTGCGCGCGGCTGGCGCAAATATTGAAAGTATCGAATGTATCGACGCGACGCCTCGAACGCGCCCAAAATCACGTACACTTCTGGCATGCGGTGAAACGCAGTCACTCGATTCTTTTACCAACCCGCTGTCCATGGAAAACGGTTTCGATTGAAGGTATCTTGTCAATGTTCCGGTTCAACCGGGAATAAAATATTGTTTCACCGTATTCACAATGGGACGAAATTCCAGAATTTCATTGCCCACGTTTGTTCGCGTTCCGAGCACGAAAGGAAAACGAAATTTAAAAAAAATCTTCGGTTTACAAAACAATTTATAAAACTTAATTCATCATGGGCAACTGCAATTTATTAATGAAAGGATATAGCCGGTTAAGATCCGAATGCTTATAAAAAAAAACATTTGTGGCAAGTTTCAACTTTGTTTGTCGACCTCGGGGGTAGTAAAGGCCAAAAATAGGCAATCAGGTTTTTGCGAAATTTCTACTAATCTCTCTAAAGACTTATTTCATACAGTATGTACGAAAGTTCGACCTATAAGTTACCCTGACACGGAAAAACACGCGAAAAAATCAGTTCTTAATTTTTTTTAAAAAATTCTGGGCAATAATAACGATGATGCGGATTTAGAGTAAAAATATAATTATAGTACTGATACTGTTTCGATACAGAAGCGGGATTTTTTGGCGTTTTTTATTTTTCACACCTTGGATCATTCAATTGAAATATTTGAAAGGATTCCCTAATAGGTATGTGCCTCGATAACAGCAATGCCTCTAATTTTTTTAAAAAAATTTCATGCACTATATAGAAGAAATTTGGCAGAAACCTGATTTTCTATTTTTGCCCTTTATTACCCTCCGAGTCGAGATACGAAGTTGAAACTTTTCACAAATGGTTCTTTTACTATAAGCTTTCGAATGAGCACATTTAACCACGTTAACCCTTTTAATCCTAAATTTGGAATAAAATATTACATCTTATTGCAAAAAGAAACCCACCTTTATCTATCAAAATAAATACTCAAAAACCTCCCCATTCTCAGCAATCACTTACAATTTTCCCATTCATCCAATTTCCAAAATTTTTCAAAACACATCCCTCATTCCCTAAAGATCACAAATTTCCAACAAAATTCTGCACTTAACTCCTCCAAAACAAAGCAAGCACCAGTCAAAAAACTTCCCCTCCAGACTGTCCAAAAATTCCCGTGCAAATTCACCCCCACGCGAAGCTCCTTACTTCTCTCTCCTCCGTCATTTCGATCGATGATCACCGACACCTATCAACGAACTCGTAAAAAGAAGGCGTCCAGTGTTCAATTAGCGCGAACCATGGGACTAACGAACCCCCATTGAGCGTTCGGCGGGCGTGCAGTCGATAAGGGGAGGTCGATTTCCTTGCCGCGGAGGCAGCTGGAAATCACCAATTCGTTGAGCGATCACTTATTTCCATTTAGCTCGGGGCTCGTTGCTTTTCAGCGTACTTCGCGGGATCCGGCTGCAGAGCCGTCTACTGCACAAAGAGAAGTAGGGGAGGCTTGACGAGGCGGTGGGGGCGCGGTGGGTGCATTCGCGGCACCACCGCCGAATATCGATCGTCCCACTTGTCAATTCGAGTATAAAGCGATATACATATTTGAAAACAGAGTCCGCTGCAAATATCAAGAGCGTTCCTTGTCGGCCTAAGCAACCCCCGTTTTGCCTGCGCGGGGTAGTAGCGGGGCTCTGGGCACGGCAGCCGTGGTCTTAATTGTCTGGCGCAACGTCTGACGTTTAATTCGAACGAGCTGGGCATTCATTATATCTTCGTTTCCCACCGCAAGAACCTTCTGGTGCTCGATTAGAGCGGGACTTTGAAGAGTATTCCACTTTCGGGGGGAGTGAAGCTTAATGAGTCGAACCGATTAGTGGTCGGAGTTCGTGGCGGGAGTAAGAGGGTTGGGGAAATTTTCGGGGAGAGGGGAGCAGAGAAGTGTGAGCCGTTTTGGAGACTTTTTCTCGGGGTGCTGATGGAGGAGAGTCTGAGAAGTTACGGGGCTGGTTTTGGGAACCTTCAGTGATCGATTTTGAAATTACGGTGAGGTCACTTAATTAGTTTGGTGATTGTAGGCGACTTTGCGATGCGTCTTGACGTTTAATGTGCTGAAGAATTAGAAATCAGCGAGGCATCCGAAATACTTGATACTTCCTAGAATTTATAAAGTACTCATGGTGTTTAAATACAATGAACGTTTTTATAGAATTTGAGCTTTTATACTTAAGTGAAGGGTCTTGAGACTATTTCAATGAATTGTCACACTATATTACACTTATTGTTAGATGTAAGAAGTTGCATCGGAAAATGAAACAATTAGGATGTAGCAGAATGTTATGTATAAAACATAAAACAGCTTTCTTATATTATACACTGTTGACCAAAATTAAAGGAACACTACAATTTTCCGAAAATGTTGGTTATTTTCGCATAGGTGTATCTCCGCGAAAAATGGTCGCAAAAAATATTTTAAAAAAGCATTTAAATGCTTGAACTTTCTAGTTTTTTAATCAAGGACTCAATTTTTCTTCATCCATTTTGCTACTGTTTTATTAAGATGAAGCACAGGAAACGAAGTCTCAAAAATTTTGGTTTAGTTTGAAGTTCAATTTTGAGACCTTGATTCAAAAACTACAAACTTTAAGCGTTAAAATGCTTTTTTCAATATTTTTTGCGACCATTTTTCGCGGAGATACAGTCATTCGAAAATGACCGAAATTTTCGGGAAATTATAGTGGACCTTTAATTTTGGCCTGCAGTGTATATTATTTATGTTTATTAAAGATAAAAATAGGGTCTCTAATTTTCCATGGTTCAAGGGAAATTCGAAGATTCCTTTTATTTTGCTATTCGTATGTTAAGTGCTCCCAATTTTTATCAATAAAATAATTTGTCATTAGTGCTTTAGAAAAATACTTTATGTATAACTAAGATTATGTATAACAAAGCACACAATAATTAAGAATACATAACTTCAGTTTCAAACATAACATCCAGTTCGCTATTTGCACTTGACAATTCATCCCCTATTTCTATTTGACAGTTAATTGAAAGTGCGCGCTCGAAAGATGCCCTGAAAAATTGCCGTCAAAAGAAGCGACGACTGCTCTCCAACGCCTTTTTTCGCTTGAGCCATGACAAATCACGAGGGACTGTCCAATTTATTGCGAAAATGAATGAATAATTCAACAATGCCATTCCCCCGTGGCTGCTGAACCATAATTCATCAACGTCCGCTGAGGACTCTGCTAATTGCGTGGAATCCAGAATTCTCCGCTGCGTTCTCCACTATTTCCTTTTCCAACCCCGTAGATCAAGCACCAGCCCGAATACTTCTTCTAACTTCAATGCAAATATCTCAACTATTGCATTCTTGAGATTCTTTGCCGTTGGTCGAAAATTGAAACTAGCGCATTGCTTCACAATTCCGATGCAAACAAGGCATTCTTTTCCTCGCCACCAAGCTTCTTGCCCACAAAGTGGTAACTTTCCAACTTTACCGTGAGGAAGGAAATTGCGAACTACACGAGCAGATATTCATGTGGACTACTAAATCACCCTAAGATATTGTAGCTAAATACATAATTATTTAAAGAACAGACAAAATAAACAGATTTTAACACCATCATGATACTATTTTATATGATTAACTATAGAAGATATGAGACAATGGACAAAATGTCCATAATTGATTATTGTACAAGTATAAAATTAACGAGCAAACATTTGCTTATTGTTAATTCTAAAAGGTGGAAAATAAACGAGGATTATATTTAAAAAAAGAAATTGCTCAACTGAAGTAGAGATAATTAATTCTTTTCATTCGAAAGAGATTTTTCGCGAGAAATCCACTTTATTGTCGGTGATATAACCCCCCCGTGGATAACGTCGGAGCATTATTCCATATGCTAGTCGCGTAAGCGTGGGAGGCTGCTTGTTTCCATAACAGAATCGCGAAATCCTGTTTGCGTAACGCGAAAGAGGTTGTCGACGGTGGGACTGCATCCGCAGCGATTCAAGGACAAAAATACCACTTGGGTAACTGTCACCCTGACCTTCCACGGCCACCCAACCCTTCGTTTTCGTTCGGCTAACCGCCATTCAGCCCGAATGCCGGCGATGATGTGGGATCGAGCGAGGTCAAGGCCACTGCTCGAGACACAGGAAATCTTATGGCTGATCCATGCGATGCGTTACCACTGGCGGCCTTCCGTTGCCGCTAGTGACGGCTTCGAGCCGCCTCGAATCATTTCGAACGAGAAATTGAATCCCCTCGAAAAGTTATATTGGAGGCCATAAAATATCTGAGACGTCCAAAGTGTTTTTCGGGGAGATTCAGGGGCGTTTGTATTTGGGCTTTTTTTATCGTGAGGCAAAAATCTCACCAGCAACTAAATGTAAATACTGCAAATGGTCGCGAGAGATGAGATTTTTCAAAATATTTTGGCACGACTGTGTGTGTAGCACTCTTTTAAGAATTTGGAGGAATTTTGCCAGAATTAATTGAAAATTATTTTGGTGTCTCACGTTTACAGTTTAAAAGTTAAGGGGAGCGTTGTTTGAAACAGAATCAGAATTTTGTGAGTAATTTGGCGAGGGTTAGATATTGAGAGATTTAATAGATTTGTTATATCTTCTCACTCCTCATCTGTGGTGCGACAAAATAACAGAAACGTGAGGGCACAGACTTACTACATCTTTAAATAGTTTCCAACTGCAGTGGCATTTGGAACCATTCGGACCCCCGCGGGAAAAATAAGTTGCTCGAGAACTTGTGGAGCGGAGAAAAGTCGGACACTCACCTCCACTTGCACCCTTTTACCTCATCCCTTCATTTTATCAACTTCCCTGATCTACCATAAACCTTATAGTACCAACTGAAAAGCGACTACCAATACCTATCAGGGGACAAAAAGGGTGCGAAGAATTATATTTCCATCCGCAGCTGAACACTTCCACCAAGGGTTGCCAACTTTTTTTCGGGAAAATATAGTTAAAAAAAAATATAGTACTTTTGAGAGGAAAGTAGTACAAAATAAAAAACTATATTAAAACATCTTATTTTTTGTGCATTTTAGATTATTAATTAAATGATTGTCTTTAACAAATATGTTAAAATTTTGATTGCACCGTAAGCCCAAAGTAACATTTTTTATGAGAGATAGACTGGACCTGTTTCTCTCTTCCCGTCTCTTCATAATCATTATAGAAAGCATCCTCCCTGTTAAAGTTTAATTTCGTAAATTAAAGTTTTGATGTTGCCATAAAATAGAGAAATAAGTAAAAATTGTAGAATTTTATCGATGTATCAGAAACTATATCAAAATTTTTCTAACAGTATACAGTATACTAGACAAAAAAATATAGTACAATACCATATATTATAGTACAGTTGGCAACCCTATTTCCACCCCTCCAACTTTTTAATTTATCAACCTAGACTACCATTCACGCTCGAGCAACGCCAGTAAGAAATCTGGTCACTGCAGAAGAACTCTTTCGAAATTTGCGAAAGGGACAAAAAACTGAGTACCCATCGCTATTGAAAATCCCCCCTCTATCCCCGTTCGATTCGTCGTCCTTGCCAGAACAAAATGCCAGCGATGACAGGGTACGTGTAAGGGTCAAGGTCAGCTGGCTGGCGAGTCCTCTGCGCACTGGATGAGGGATGAATGGAAGGGGGGGGGGGGCGTAGAGGGAGGGAAAGCTTGCAGTCGATTCGTAATTTCGTTGCAACTGCAGTTGAACAGGCGCGCTCGTAAATTTCCCGCACGTACCGCGCTGTTATTAATGACTGGTCATTAAAGGCGACGCAGAATTGAGCATGGCCCCTTCACTGTTTACCATTTTCAGCGGTTCTCCCTTATTCGCGCAGTACCTACGTTTCGCGACGGCGTCTTGCGTCAGCGTCTGTTCGTTGCGAAGATCTTCGGGAAAGAGAATAGGGGCTGTGGCAAACAGAGTCACTACGGTCAGAAAAGTCTGGGGCGCGGGGAAAGCTAATAAGATATTTTTGAAAAATTATTGCGTTGAGTAAGTCTAAAAGGTGTCGAAGAAGATTAATCTTTATTGTTTCTCTCAGATCGCCTGCTCTTTTTTACTTATCAAGACAAAACAATTCCTTTGGTGTGAATAACTCCATTCACAGAATATGTAAATTAGCGAATCTTTATAGCGAACATGTCGACTTTTTTAATGGTACATTGACCAACTTTAAATATCGTTTGCGGAATTTGCCTCGCAGTAACGTCTCTGTACATGTCCAATAATTCTAATTCTAATTTTAATTTTATTAGTTCATTAATTCTATTATTCTCTTGTATTGTTTGTTTATTTGTGCACTGGCTTTTCTTCTCTTTTCTTTTCCTTCACATTGCTTCTTTGTTAACTTTATGAATTGTTCATTGTGAACTAAAGGGTTTTTACCCGTGAAATAAATAATAATAATAATTATATAAAAGGAAAGCTATTTATCAGTAAAATTCATCGAGTATTATTACAGTAATTTCTAAAAAGTAAAAAGAGTAAGTACCTGTGATGTCACTCTACATTTTAACAAAACCCCCAGAGATGTTCTACGAATATAATTAAAATTCACTAAATTTTGTCGAGAAAGATTGTTCCCCGAAAATCACACTAATTTGGAATAAAATCCCTCCAAACTAACAACCTAGAAATTCCTAAAGCAAATAGTTCCAACAATACGAATTTAAATTCCAATTAAACATCCCCCGCGCTGAATTAAAATTTGTGATAAACAAATCCACCCCTAGGCTCCGAGGGAAATCCCCGGAAATCACGCGGCGAATATTTCTGTGCCAGAAGCATAGTGCGCGAGGGAATAAAATCTGTAAAATTGCTAGAACGGAAATGTTCGGGAAAAGGGGTCGCGCCGAGGCGTGTGGCAATAAAACGAACATTTCGACAACGGCTTTCTGCAGTCTCGCCTTCGATAGTCGCGCGAGCTTGCCCGACGTGTTTACACTAATGCTTTTTTCCCATCGATCGACCTTCCCACGCCACGAACGGTATCACCGTTTGATAAACGAATATTTGATACGGCTGGTTCGATTGTGCTAGTCGATGGCTGCCTTTCGAGCGCGCTCAGTCACGACTCTCGCTTTCCACGTCGAAAACAAAACAATCCGCTCTGAAAGCGATTTGCACGCGTCGATTCTGGCGCGGCGACGTTGTTTCAAAGCTCGATTCGAGCGCCTTGACGCGGCGATTGGTAAGCGTGAATCAATTGTTCGGGTTACGTTTGATGATTTTATAGGCAGTTAGCGACAGACATGTGACAGAAATTGAAATACGTGGAAGAGCTTTCGTTTTTCAGGGCACTCGCGAGTCAGGACTGCTTGGAGTTTTATGGTATGGTGTAGTAAAGATGCTTGGGGCTAGAATTCTTCCATGTGCTTGGCGAAAGTTTGTAAAGGAAACGTAAATTCGTGAAAGCAAATGTAGAACGATTCTTAATAGCTTTTAGAATTTAAAGTAGGAAGGCCTTATCAGACACTTCTAGGTATAACATTTATTATTGACAGTTTTTTGTTTTAATAAAAGATGTAAAAGATGTTCCACGGTGTATTGCGGAGAGGATGCCACAGTGGAAACTATGCGAATGGATTTTCCAATAGCCTTTGATAAGTAATGGACTGTTACCATGAAAGAGATAAAAGTAATTGCGAGAGGGCTTTGTAATCAAAAATCGATTGCTTTTTATTCATGAGTGATTGTTGCACCCCACGTGTGAATGTTGCTTGAATGTTTCTCGTTAAATATGCAAACATGCGGTTGTAAAAAGTAATAGTCACCCTCAAATTAAAAGGCAACCATGTTAATTTTGATTGTAACAAGTCAGGATTTATCTCTAATTCTCCACATTTCAATATCACTTCTTCCACGCATGGAGTTTGAAAAATACAAACAGAAACTCCATTGCGATTTCTACTTCTCCCATACAATACATCCAATTACCATTCATTTTTTAATCAACCCCATTGAAATCACTTTTTAATTCAACAAACAAGGTTCTTTCACGAGCCCCCAATAATTAAACACTCTATTATCCTTCCTACAATATGAGCTTAAATTCTCCCTCACCTTTCTCAGCCATCCCACATCAAAGAATCAGAAAACACTTTCCACCGCCACTACGACGCTGGTCGCCAACTGCGAGCGAACATTTTACTCTTGTTAAAATTAAAATCAATTACCTTATCGTATTAAGCAATTTATTAGCTCCTCTATTGAAATTAATTTCATGAAAAAGGATCGATGACACTAAAATTCAAACATTTCTTCAGGTATAAGTTCACAGAGTTACAGTGACTCACAGGTTCGTTCACATAAATTAAGAATACCTAAAATCGAAATTGCTTTTGGTTCTTGATGCCTGGATTAACATCACTTGAGGCACACTTATCATTGTAATATCAAAAATAAAATTACAGTAATACTGTGCTCGAACGAATGTGGCAGTCTTCCGTGAACAAAGTGCCAATATAACTGTAGGTCCAATATACTGCAAATACAGTTTCCTAACTGTAGCGAAAGGGTTAAACCCTCCATACAAAAACGATCCACCACAGAGGATATTGCAGTTCCTCCGCCCCTTATACCCTTCACCCCGAAAGCGCCGATTGCATCCCAGCGGAAGTACATCCGCGCAGCGTTCGCAATATCGCGGATCGACTCGTGGATTACGGAAACGCGAATCTCCATGTCGTGTTTAACATCCTCTCGCTCGATCGTGCTCCAGCACCCGCTTCTCCCTCGGAATCGATCAGTTTTTCCATTCGCCTGTAATTGTCGGAAGCCATACGAAACCGATTATCGCTCCCGACCGTGACCGGCGAAAATAGCCCGGCGACCGCGATTTTATCACGGGACCGCGGAACCCCATTTAATCGGCTCGGCCTGCTCGACCGCTTTCAATCGGCGGCCTTAATTGTAAACCGCAATTGCCACCGATCAAAACGCGGCTGAACGCCAACGTTCGCGCCTTTTTCCCCGATGCTCGCTCCCCCCCGAATAGGAAGTTGAAACCGTGCAGACCGTTTCAACCGCGCTGAGTGGAACGTCGAACAAAACGATCCTCTCGATTCGACGGTGGATACCTACGACATTTTCCGAATTGGACACGCTCGACGCGGTCGCCTCTCTTGGGGCTTTTTGTTGAGGACACAGGGGGGTGTTTATGCTGGCAAACTTTCACTTGGCAAACTTGTTCCTGGCCTAAGAAGTGCTCGCCGTAATATTTTATGGTATTTTTAAGAAACTGCGGTGGACCTAAGGGCTTTTATTTGGGGATACTAGTGGTAGGGAATTTTGAAGGCATTTGGAAGAATGGAAATGGGGTTGAGTGATGAAGTTCGAAGAATTGACATTTAACTTGTAAATGTTTTTCAACTTAAGGTCCAGCACGACCGAGTTACTCAGCTTTTCATCGAAATCATTAGGTGGCAGGGCAATCATATGAGTGGCTTTCTTTCAACAGTCATTAGTAGAAAGAGGCCTACCTTATTTTTCTAGAGTGGAAGCTATTTTTTGTTGATCGTTACACGACTTAAGAGCACTCATTTTAGAGTTAGAGCAATTATTATTCTTCATCCTGTAGGCGAAAAAAACAACTTCGGGTAACGAGACTCGAACCCAAGATGTTGCGGGTACTGGCCACACGCGTTACCAATTCCTCCAAAGTCGATTCTGCCATTTCGCTCTGTTCGGAACTCTTCATACGGTCAATGACCTCTTCATTTCTGCTCATGTTCCCATTTTTACTCATTCCGTATTTTTCTTATTATTATAAGCGTCACGTTTGTACTATAGTTGCAACAAGGTAATTCTAAATTATTTGAACATTTACGCGAATGTTGCGCGAGCTTAGGGCGAATCAAGGTGCAGCATAAGCAACGAAAAACTTTTAAAACAAGAGCTGTTTGTACCAAGGAACAGCCTCACTATTGGTATTCGATAATTGGGCTGAAAATAGTTTTTGCAGTAAAAGTTCTTATTTAATAACAAAAGCAGATATCGCAATGTGCTCTGGATTTAGATTTTTCCTATTTTTAATTTTTTCAAGTAAAAAACAGGTGAGTAGGTTTAGGGTCAAGTGAATCACCGTCATATCCACACTTCGACTCACCAACGACGCGTTTTATTTTTTATTTATCATTATTTTATCCTTTACTATTATTGCTATGTTTACTTTACTAATAGTTAAGCGTATTGAAATATCTTTCTAAAATAGTTTTTGAATTGATTGATTTGTTATTAATGAATTAATCAATTACTCTGCAAGTTTTGATCACAAACAAATTTTTTACACCTACTTTCTGACGCGAACATCTTAAATGAGCAGAAATTGGGGCATTCCCAAACACCTGCTACAATATTTTAAAAATTCTTTTCTCAAAAGCAGAAGCTCGTTTGTGAAAACCTTGTTCTGCACCTTGGGTGTACTACAGAAAAACCTAACCTCCCAGATGACGATTATGTCTATCGCCTAATCTCGCGCGTACCATCGTCAGGTCTTAACTTTTCTAAAAAAAAAAAGAACGAACTATTTTATAAGAAGCACGATACTTGGACCCTTTCACAAGCGACGTTACAAGGTCCCCGTTAACCTTTATCGAACCAATCCATTATCTGCTTAACTCCCCTCCCGCCTTCTTCCACCAGCGACTGCAGCCACGATTCTTGGCCCGAGGCAGCCATCAGATTACAGGCTTCAAAGCTGATTACACCGCTTTTCGGCTACAGTCCCTGCAGCCAACAATAGCGCGGCTCTATGTATAAAGGAATACATACCCTCCCCCCGTCGCAAGTATCCAGCCCACCCCTTGCTATTCTGGGAATATTCATTCTTCGCGTTGACGAGGTTGGAATTAGGCGTGCCGAATTAGACGTGCCGAAAGCACGAAGTGAAGGGTATTAGCGCGCTGGAAATATTCTAGCAAGGTTTAAAAAGAGAAGCGTGAGGAGGAGGAATGGCCCCCGGTGGACCAGAAAGGATTCCAGAGAGCGTCGCGTCCCGTTGCTACGCAAGGTCGACGCGGCGGACAGAAAATGGCACGGGGCGGGCTCCGGGGAGACTGGAAGCTCGCAAAAGCGACCGGAGGCTGCATTTTCCTTGGCATTCCCGGCACGAGCGACGTAAGAGGATTTCGCGGGAGCGTTCACCGCTTCCGCGTTCTTCTTCGCGACGGCAACGGTATTAGAAATAACTGCGGTGGGTATTAGCTCGGACGAGAAACGCGGGCGAAGACCGTCACGGCGACACGCGGCGCGTAAGACGATTAAGGATTACGTCTTCTGTAATCGAGTTATACGCGTCGACAATGGCGGTAAGGAGCACCCGTTGGCCCTGCCTGCCGTCACGTTACGCGCAGCTTGCGGGGACTGATTGTCGTGTAGCAAGATTTCGAGGGTGGGTTGGGAAGAGGGAGAATGTGGAACCTGGCTGAGTTAAAAATTCGCGAGATTTCCCAAATAGTCCTCGTCATATTTCGCTGTCCCACGGGAAAAATGCAATTTCCCCGCGGGACATATTACGACACGGTCGCCACATCTTTAATTAACTCTTTGAAAAAACAGACCACGGTTAAGTGAAAATTCCACGGACTACTTTATCGCGCGAGAGTCCGTAATCAACTTTAATTAACACCGCCGCCAGGGTTTCAGCGTCGGAACCGTCGTCCATCATTCGATACTGCTCTCCTGGCGAAGAAAATAAATAAATTTTGCGGGATTATCTGAAATTAATCACACAAGGGACCGAAATAATTATCCGTTATTGCTTGAGCGATATTTTGGATAATTGAAGTGGCTGGTTAAAAGTGGCCAGAGTCGAGTATTTATAAAATTTCGGTATGTTACAAAATGTCTCAAAATTGGCTGGTAAAATTCCAGATGAAATGATTCCGTTTGGCGGAGACAGTCGAACGTGTTGTAGGAAATTTAGCTGTGAGAGGAATTGTTCCTGACAGAATGTGAGATGTGGCATAGATAGACTTGAGAATGTTTTGATTAAGTCCAGTAGCAATTCGATGGTGTCAACATGAATAGTTGTTGTCTGTATTAAATATATTCAGAGACTAATTAATTTCTGGGAACACTGGACACTATAGTCAGACCAAAGTTTTTTTGCAACTCAGGGCTACTGAGGAGCTATCTCTCTCTACTAAACTCTTCGCAGTGGAGAAAACGATCTCGATCGACTCACTTTTATACCAATTCTAATGTCACCACCTTCTCTATAAGGGGTCATTCTACTTTAATCGGCCGAAAAATTAAGCTATTTATAAAGATTTTTTTCTCACTAAATACCAGCATATAATGAAATAAATCTTTTTGGTATTTATTAAGCTACTCTTTTGTTATAGAAAAAAAAAGTAAAAAGAATATTTTGTAATTTGTTTTAATGTTTTTTTTTTACAGCCCTAACATTTTTTACAGAAATAACCGAGATTTTTCTCATTGAACAGCCCAGAATACATCCTATTGGGTTTTTTGTCAAACTTTTTTCCAAACTGGCACCATTTTATTACTTTTCAACCAAAATTGTTAATTGAGCTAGAGACTATAGCGACACTCATACAGTTTAAGATTCTTTTGGAATTTTTTGTTTCGGATAAGCCTGAGCTGGGAAATCACCTACGCCTTCAGCATACCCCCTTTTTAGGTGCCATATTGACGCTGTAAAGAAACAATTAAAACAATTGCAAAAATTCTTTTTAATTTGTTTTTTGCATAATTTAAGAGTAGCTTAATAAATACCAACAAGATTTATTTCGTTATATGTTGCATTTACTCAGAAAAATATCTTTAAAAATAGCTTAATTTTTTGGCGGTTCAAACTAGAATGATCCCTTAAATAACAGCCGCAAATCTGAATTTCAATACACTCCACAACCACTGTTATACTTTTATCGCCACCTTCCTCAAATGTTACAAACCACAATCTGAACCTCCGCTAACCAGAATATTTTCCTCGTTAACAAAATCACTCCCACCCAAAAATCGACCCCCATTTCAAATCTCCACAAACTTCCACCTGAAAATAGAGTAACCGCGCATAACAGGTGGTACGTTTGGCAGACTCAACTGATCCTTGACCACTTGGCTTACATATCCCGAAACCCCTTTCCAACTTGACATACTCAGCCCATTAACGCACTCCTCCCCAAAAACGTTACAAAAACCCTCCCTCCCAGTCTTCCAACGCCTCAGTGTTCGATCATCTTCGCCACCCCCACTGCCTCCACCACCTGACTACATTCCTCCCAGCCACTTGCACGAGCGCCCCGAAAGGAATGGCTTCTCAGAGGCGAGGCCAGTAGGAGTTGCACTCGAACGACACGGTACAGTTACAGAGACACGGCAATGCTCTCTACGTATGCGATGCAAGCTCACCAGTTTCCGCCGCCGCTTGCAGCAGCATCTGCTGATGGTGGTGTTGCCTCGTGGAGGACCTGTGGTGGTGGACGCTATTCAGGACGATGTTACTTGACGTCCTGCTGAGCGCCTTCCTCTGCCTGACCGCCTCCTTGTAGATTTTACAGTACATGACGATCATCACCAGGCCGGGGATCCAGAAGGAGACGCACGAGCTGATCACCGCGTACGGCCTGTTCACCACAAAGGAGCAGACCTGCAAAGACAGGAAGCCCATTGGTCCGGGCCTTTGTTCGCCTGCGATTTTCCAGCTGATCGATAAGTGATTCGGGGGCCAGGAAGTTGGGCAAAGGAGCGACCCGGTCAGCTACTTGGCCGAGTGCACTGTGTGGCGAGAAGGCGGCTATAGTGGAGAGTACTTTGCCCGTTTCCGCCGGGACTGTCCCTTCCGGGGGACTTGGTACATCGTTTAGGGGATTTAGAAAGATGGAGGAGACTTTGGAAGTCGTGGAAGTTGAATAGGGCTTGGTGAGGGGGATAGGTTCTTTGGGTGGTGGATGCAAGTGGAGAAGCGGTGGTTTGGTTTCGCGTTTCGGCTTGAGGAGGGGGCTGGGTCAGGTGAATCTAGGGTACTAGTAACTAGGGTATACTAATAAGTAGACTGCGGATGTTTACGCAAATATACATTTTTATAGGAAAGGACTGAGCACGTGAAACTTTGATAGAAATATGTTTCATCATTAGAGGGTTTTCGAAATATATTTTTTATTTTAAAGAATGTTATGTTTATTTATTTCTAGCACATACAGAACTTACTTAGCTCGAGTATAGTAGCGGTCATGATATAGTGTATTCGATTGTCTCACAATCGTAATAAATATCATATTTGCATAAACTTCCGCAGTCTACTCTTAACAAGTATTATTTTGCAAATTTCATATCGTCAATTTACTTAAACTCATTTTTGCGTGATGCATGATGAAGAAAATTACATTTTGGTCTCAACTTTGAGTAGAAGGTTAGATCGCAATACCACGAGGTGCCTGGGTGCAGTAATAATTTTCGAAGACCACAGGTTCATTTTTTAAATTTTGTATCGTCAGTTCAATTAACTTCATTTTGAAGATATTAAGGCTTTAGTACTGTGCACCTAGTTTCTAGTTTCAGAAACTTTCTAGATCAGGGAAATAGCACATATGTATCTAGTGTGTACATCTGTCTGAAGCAAACACGGCTTTCAAATTTGCAAGTCAGCGGTACACTTTCCATAGTTCGACGCAAATATTCGCTCAGGTTAATTTAGCCCCATTGCCTTCTTACCACACTGTACAACCCATCTGAATTCCCTCAAACAAACATTCAACTGTGCAATAACAAGCTAGGACAAATTTTTCACTATCCAATCAGGATCTGTATCTCCGTTTTATTCTGCGCTAATGAATATCATGTTTTCAGTGTGCCCAAAGTGTCCCGACACGTTTCCCTCCGCGCGTCTCAATTTGAAACACGATTGTGCCCCGCGGAAATTCGTTTAATAATTGAATCCCGATTTTCGACGCGGGCTCAACCAGGGATTTTTAATCCAATTTCTCCTGACGGTTCTGTCGCGCATGCAGAATTTATATTAAACCTCCGGCATAATGAGATGAAGCCCTTTCCCAGGCTTACGTAAACTTCATTTTGAGACAATGTACAATATTATTCTTCATTTGCATTAAATCCCGTTCAGTTACACCGTGTACCAACCGGACGAGGCTGGTCGTGCTAGGAGATAACATAAATTAAGTGCAACACTAAGTAAAAGATGGCGCGAAAGTCATCGTCCGATTTTCTTAGTTTATAAGTTTGATTTTAATTAAAATAACGTGGCTTTTTTGTGGCACAATTTATTGACACTTATAAATTTTATGCCATGGTACTGTGAAGATTTGTGGGGTTAGATTTTCGATTTCGTGCTGAATATTGTCCTTTAATTTTTGTAAACTCTTTGGGATATTCACGTAAACAAATACCTACAAATGGCCCCAAAGAAGAAACTCTTTAAACATTCGTCTAAATTTACGTACCATCGACGAATTATTACGTAAAAATATCGAAACAATTTTTCCGCGTTCTTGGAGGGTTGCATATTCATCTTTATGGGAAATAAATTTCGTGAGCTCTTCTATTGAAATGTCAACACATCACTGACATATACCTGACATTAAAAAAATTAGGGGCTTTAATATCGTATGATGACTTTTGCGCCACCTGTTACAAGCAAAGAACCGAGCACGTCCACTATGAATAGATTATTATTGACAATTGAAACATTTTCTAAAATTCTCAATTTTGTGTTGAATAGGTACATATATAGGGAAATTAAAATATTTGAATTACCAGACTTCCGTGAATGTCACGAAGAATTATTTCTCAGAGAATCGGATACGTAGACGAGAAGAATATTTAATTTTCTGTACGACTTAAGTTAATAGTGACATTTTTATTGAAAATTAATATTTGCTTTCAGCTGGCACTGTTATCATTGGAAAATATTGACGTTATAACTTATAAAGCCTGCGGATTCTTACGAGCAGTAGTGTGGGTTGCAGCTATCTAAAAACGCAATTTACTGCCGCGTCACTGGGTATAATTACAAAGTCACGGAACTTTAATGGAGTTGAGAATTGAAACTACAATTTGATGCCCGCGATAGCCGCTTCTCCGTTTCTATTCTGCTCCACGGGCGAATACAGCATCGACTTGGCCCTGTCTCGACCGTTTATTTTTATTACAACCGGCTGAGGATGCGTTCAAATTGGATTTGTCCGGCGAAAAAGGTCACGGAATGGACACAGAGGCACGATGTTTTTAGCTCCAGCAGATACAAGGCAATCAGGTGCAAACGACACGGTGCTTGGCGTAAATAAATTGTGATGCATTGCACTGTCATGTGGTAACCTTTACCGTAGTCCTCTTTAAGGGTACTAGACAGTCGTTTTTGTTGAAAATGGGACATTTCTTTTCCAATTAATTACAAAGAAATAAATTGAAACTGCTCTTGTCCTGTGGCATAAAGTATATCAACATCATGAGCTTTGAAAACAAAAACATGTTTGTTTAGTTAAAAATGTGCAGTGTAAGTGACTTCTTGGGTTTTTTGAAAAAGTTACTTTTGTTTTGCAGGGAGCAGTAGCACCCAATTTATATAAAATGGAATATAAAACGAATAAAAGGTTATCGAAATAGAAGCAACACAATGAAAATGTTTTAAAGTTGTACTACGATGTAATACATTTACAGGAAATTTGTTTTACAACCGAAAATAGTTTTCAAAGTGTTTACAGAAATGGGAATAAGTTGATACCCAGTGATGGAAATTTACTTTCAATTATTAAAACGTGCTTAAACTGTTTACTTCAGTTTTAGTTTTGGAGCCTGAAATGTTTGTTGAAGTATATTTGGCAAGCACAACGGGGATTTCATTTTCCACCGTGGAAATTACCGTTACAGCAGAATGTACAATGCGCCACGCCGTTCACGACGACGTTCCCGTGATGCGTCGGGCACTATGCATAACTAAATTAGCCAATCGAGGAAACAATAGTGCAAGTCACGTGGACGACGCAAGGGGATGTGATTGGTCAATTTCGCCCCTAACGCGTGCGCATGCAAATGATTGGAAATCCTTGCGCAAATCCTCTTATCCCTGAGGATTATCGCCGACATTCACAATTCAGAATGCTGGTTAAGTAGCTCGCGTAACGTGCCCAGTTATTTAACAGAAAGTCATAATTGCAACCTCATGAAACCGTTGCTGATTAAAATATAGAAAATCAACATAAACAGCCCCCTAGTAAACTACTGACAGCCACAAAAAATCACAGACCTATGAGGAGGTACCTAAAAGAAACCGGAATTTGTTTATAAAGAATCGTGTATTCATTTTTACTTCTTCAAACTTCAGTCGCCTTCAATGTACAGTATATTTCCGTTATAAGCTCATTTCGACTATGGGTTGTATGCATGGTCGAGGGTGGGAGAACCCGAAAGTGAGCTAGTGGGGACGAAAAAGTTCTCTCACTTGCTCAACACTTCGGCGGCTCGGAATAGTTTACGCTATGCGTTGTAAGCTCGCCACCAGCCCCGAGCATGGAGCCTATAACGAGAATATAGTGTACTCTCCTTGTGATGCAATACCCTTATCGAAACTTTTTTCCTACTGCTCAAAACAGTTTGAAAATTCGTCGAGTTTGACATCTTTTAGCGCTTTTAGTACTGCAGAATATAATTCTGGATTCTCTTGGGTCCCCCCTCGTAAGCAAACTTCCTACGAAATTAATAAACCAGCAATGTGTAAACAGAAAATGTGTACATTTTGGGGATTTTTTACAAGTCAACGGCTCGTTGAAGGTTTTTCGTTTTTGTATTATTGATGCCTTTTTTTATTCCCATTACCCATTTATTATTTATAAAGAAAAAAGGGGACTTTTCTCTAAGAAAAATCTAACTTTATCTTTGATATCATCATTTCTTCATTTTTCAAAATTTTCAAAATCAGAGCAAAAAATTACTGTTTTTGATTTCAAGCATGATATACAGCTTTTTTTCAGGGCCAGCCGTCTAAAATTGAGAGAGTTTCGGATATGTATCCATAACTTCCGAAAAACAATAGTTTTTTTAACTGAAACTTTTTTAAATAGTTCAAAATACTATATAAAGATAGTACAAAAACGGAAAATCTTCATCAAGCCGCTAACTTGTAAAAAAATCCACAAAATGTACTTATTTTCCGAGTATTCAAACGGGCATCCCCCTTAAAGGGGGAATCCTCTTCTTTGGGTTAAAGAATAGCGAAACTTTAGATTTTTTTTAACAAACTATCCATTACGAATAATCTGAAAGGTGGACCATGTTTTTATGAATCTTCGAAGAAGTTGTAGTTTTATCATATTAATTTTTAATAAGAAATATAGGAGTTATACATGAACGCATAATTTTAATTCATAAGAAAAACCATTGCTCCCTCAAAGATGCATAAAAGTATAGTCCAAATTTCAGATGAATCAAATCGCTACTTGCTTTCTTAAAAAAAATCTCCAATTTTGCTATATTGTTAGCCCAAAGAATAGGATTCCACCTTTAGGCACAAAATAAACGTCCCTCAAAATAAACTTCCCCCTCATCCACCTGCAACCACCCTCAAAGTTACCCTTTCACAGCCAGAGCTAATCGCGTGAACCTACCTCTGAATTCTTCGACACGTAATCCAAGTGTCTGTTGGCGCTGCACCGGCCCACGAAGTTCATGACGAAGCTGACAAGTGGGGACGCGAGCCACCCACGGAACTACCCTTCTACATCCGCAGCTAACGGTACTACTGGCCCGTCGCGTGAACCTACCTCTGGATTCTTCGCCATGTAATCCAAGTGCTCCTGCGTGGTGTACCATCCCATGAAGATCGGTATGAAGCTGATGAGTGCGGGCAGCAGCCACGCGCTGCCCAGCATGCATCCGACGGTGCCCTGCCGCATGATCACCGTGTACTCCAGGGGGCTGACGATCGCGTAGTACCTGTCCACGCTGATGCAGCACAGGTGGAGGATCGAGGCCGTGGAGAAGTACACGTCCAGGGAGTTCCATACGTCGCACATGAACCTGCCGAACAGCCACTTGCCGCCGGACAGCTCCGCGGACGCGTTGAACGTCATCGCGCACATCGCCACTAGCAGGTCGGCCGCCGCCAGGCTCACCACGTAACAGTTCGTCACTACGCGCAGCCTCCTGTGCCTCCTCACGCTGGCTATCACCAGAGCGTTGCCCAGCACCGCGGTCGTGATTATGCTGCCCATGATTATCCCCTTGATCACCACCACAAACACGTTCACGTTCTCCGGCAGGTTCTCCACCGTGGGATTCTCCACTGGGACCGAGGTCACGTTGTTCGCCGACGTGCTGGACGTGGCGCTGGCGTTGCTCGGTGGCGTCGGAGTTGGGTCCACTCGGTTCGGCAGGCTCGTCGACACCGCCGCCATTACGTTCAACATGGTGGACGAGGTCTGTAGTAATCCACGGCTGCTTTACTCTGTCATGTCTGCTGGGGAACCTTGTCCACGATCATGCTTGGCACTGGTTACTGAGGGCTCCTAGATGGTTCCACACCTTGGACCCCTTTGCACAGTTCTGGGTGTTGAAGCGTGGCTGTTTTAATTACTCGGGATACTCTTTGCTGAAGAGGGAGTGCTCATGTTCAGCCCCCGGGTGGGACCGTTTCTTGAGGATGGATGGCTTGATGCGTTTATTGAAACGATTGGGAAGCCTGGATAAGGGCTGCGTGATTCTCTTGCTGGACCGAGCTGGTTGAGTGTCCATTTTTCTTGCCGGAATATGTTCTTTCAGTTCGTTTGATTGAGTGTCCGTCACTGAAACCTCGTTTAGAGCCCGCTGTTCATTCCCGCGACGCACAGCACAGTGTCCCAGTCCCGCCTCAGGGATGACGCTCAGCTCGTGTTAAACCGGCGCGGTAGTTTGTCGATTCAAACGAAAGCCATCGAAGGCATTAGCCTAATTCCACTTGCCTCTGATCCCGTGTAGCCCCTATAATTCAGAGATACAGGCAATCGATAGATTACGGAGAAGACTCGTTCCTGGGTTTATTTACGCGAATCCGGGTAATTCGATTTGCGCGGTACTTGCTCCAGCGGATTCACTACGTTGCGTAGGCTTATCGCAAGGAACGGAATTCAGTCGCTGGCAGCTATTCTTTTAAGCGTGGATAATTAGATGAGCGAGTTTGGCAGTTTATAGGAGACTCACAAATCGAAGCTTGCTAAGAGGATTATTCCATATAAAAATCTTAATATATCTCATCCCAAAATTATCTTACTCTTCCTAAAATACGGTCTTTCAAAATCTGCATCCTGCTGATAAGAAACATCTACTGAATAACGCTTATCCCATACACAAGTGTTTCTCAACCTTTTTTGAGTTGCGATCACCTTTTATAATTAAACGATTTTATATAGCTTCAGCTCCTCTGTCCATTTGTTTCTTTGGGTGAAATCTTGTAACTCAATTTTAAGTACTTTAACCCACTTCCACCAATTCATTAGACTTGAAACTTTGCAGCTGTACGTGGTTATGATGACAATACAAAATTTTAAAAAAACTCGCCCCGAGAGGTTCATAGCAAGATATGAATCAATTTAAAGATGAAAAGCAATGAAATGTCTTGCCCCACGATTTTATTTGAAGTGACATATCACCATCGTAAATGTAGTATAAGAGAAAAATTATTTTTCACTTTTTACTGTATTTTTTATCAAATTAAATAAAATCAATTAAATTAAAACAAATTTTGGTATATTTTTATTCAAATAACCTGCGACCTCCCCTTCCCCATGTAAGGTAAGATGAATATTTTCTCCCCTCCCTTTCTAAAAAATCGGCGTTACGTCATTAACAGATTATATCAATGTTACCATATTAAAATAAATACAGTGGCGGACGAGAGAAAGTTTACATTTTTTAAAATCACATAACTTTTTTAGAATTGGTCCAAGCGATTTGAGTTTTTTTAGAAGCTAGAAATAGCAAAAAAATAGTAAAGGCCGTTTTTCAACTTTTTTTCTGAGCCGGTAATAAAAATTAGAAAATCCCATTTACTCTGCAACCGATTTTGATGCGATTTACAGCCTGTATACCTACAACTTCCTTAAATCTACAAACGGGATTTTTTAATTTTCACTACCGGATCAGAAAAAGTTGAAAAACCGGCCTTTACTATTTTTTTGCTATTTCTAGCTTCTAAAAAAACATCCGTGACGAATCCCCAAAAACCACCTCGTGACCCACAGGTAGGGACTCACTGCCATACACACTTCAAGCAGAAGCAAATTACAATTTTTCGAAAGCAGTCTAGGACTCCAAACACTGGCATTAACAGAAAACGCAGCAATGTCCATGGATCAGAAACTGGACTATCTCTAAGCAAAACGTCCAAAGCTTCCCAACTCAGTCACGCAGAATATTAATTCGAAGACGCTGTTAACCCCCTTTTCCACTTTGACGTGCCCTGCTCCACAGTGTCGTAATTAACGAGTGGAGAACAGGGGAGGGTGCGGAGCTAGAATTCGCTGGTTCTTTCATTATAACCGTTGACATGCAGCGGCGCGGCCACTCAACTGTTCCTCGGCGATGTCGGCGAAGAAAAGTATTTCATCGTCACGCCGCGTAATTCCGAACGTGGGGGAGGGGGAGGCAGGGGGGGGGGGGTGCCACCCTTGTAATCTCCTTCGCAAATAGCTTCATCTTCGTGCAATCACTTTCTAAGTAGAAACTACGGCGCATCGTTGAGCGGCGAAGTTTTCCACGCGGGGGCACGGGATTCTGTGGAAGGAGGGGGCACGATGAGAGGCAAGAACGGCGTCGAGATGGGACGATTTGTCATCGATGTAATTTGCAACGGAAATCCTCCGAGAATGAACTTGTCGTGCCGTCGGACGACATATTTGTTTCGTGGCTGTTGCCGCGAGGATTATGATTTCTTTCTTTAAGGGGGTGGGTGAGGGGTAGATTATTTGGTTGTGGAGGGGGCATGTAGTTTCTTAAGAATTCTTTTTTTAGGGGATTCTGTGCTTCGAAACAATTCTTTGATTATCATCCAGTGAATACACTAGGTAGGGTTGAACCTATAATCGGTGTGGATAATTGCACGTGCAAAAGAAGAGGAATTGTACTGAATGACCAAGGAAATTCATTGCAAATTGTAGGGTAAAGGACCCAATTACTGTCACCCTAAGCTGGTTTACATAAAATAACGAATAAACCTTGTGAAATGACACATAAAAAAAATTTAGCATACCATTGAAACTGTTATTTATACGGTAGAAAAAACAGCACTTGATTTTTCTTCGTGAAAACAATGGCTTCCTTGCTAGCGGAAGAGAAAACTAGGAGTTAAAGAAAATGCTGTAATTATAATATTTAAGGTATTAACCTAACAAAATTTAATCTTTTAGATTATATAGGCACCCTAGACAGTAATAATGATCGAAATTCAACGATTCATTAAATTTTTTTATTTAATAATTGGATGACAGTGATTGGTATAAGCGTTTCATGCCTTTTGGTATTACTGACTCATCCAAAACTTTCAACCCCGCTTCATCATCACATATGCAAACTCCCAAGCCAAATTCCCGCCAATCACTATTCAGTCGCCCCGAATAGTCCAGGAAATGGAAGCACTACCCTCGTAGTCAAGCTTTTAATCGTTGCAGACTAAATCGCGGAAAGTCCAATCTCCCGGTTGAAGGATTACGCCGAGGCGGAGTCCCCAGGCCGAGGAAAACTCGTCGGCCACACGCCACGTGGCCGTCGGTAAACCGAAGGAGGAATGTGTGCCGATCGATAGCCGTTATTCGGTGTATAAAACACGCTGGATGGATGTGGGACAATTTCACCGACGGCCACGTTTCCGCGTTACCATTCCCTCGAACTTGCCCCGGGCCACCTCGTCCGCGAAGTCTCAATTCATCCCCCACCCCGCCCAGCCGCAATCATTCCGCCCAGCAACCTTCCTGTTTACGCTCCTTCGAGGGCAATTTCCTCGGCCAGCCCATCGAATCGGATCGCCGAGGCATCGTACTTGATTTTTAGGAAACTGGATTTTCCGCCGCACTGAATTTCCTGCCCGTTTCCGTTATTGCAATCTCCACCGGCCGACAAGCTAATTTTTGCCTGGAACGAGCCTTTGACTCGTTCGGATATCTCGCAGCCCTCTTTCATCGAACGCGGAATCGAGGGGAAATGGCTGGATCCCGAGCCAGCCGATTACGCAACGGCGCTGAAATGGGAAGGAAAATTGAAAAGTGGCGTCACAGCGGGACTCGGAACTCGCTCCGCAGAGGACCGAGGGCGATACCAGGTCACATTATTCCTCGTTCTTTATCTACACTCGATCCCCGATTTGCACGATTTCTGTCGAAGCTTTGGGGCCGTTCAATAGTATTTTAATTTGACGCCAGTGAAGACCGAAACAATTTGCACATTCTTTGAAAAAAATTCTACATCGTTTGCTGCAGCTTGATGCAACTTCGATAACAAATTGTCGATTTATTGCAAATAAAAAAGAAAGTAGAAATATCAATATTAATATTGATATTCTCGCCACAAATAAAACTAAAAACTTATCAGCTGTAAAATTTTCAATTAGTGGCAAAAAGCAATATGTAATTTTATAAACTTTTTTTCTAATTTACTTGAAGTTGGTGAATATGATGCTGCCCCCTTCTTCCTGCAAGATCCTCAATTTATTCTGATATATTTGATCAATTTTACAGCAAATGATTTTTCCTGATTTTCCAAGTACCACCTGATTTTGAGTAATATCTTTCATTCACACTCTTCCGTACAGGAATTACTTTATCCGCGAAAGCGTGTTGTGCTCGTTCGGTTAACACGGGCACGATGTTAATTAACGTCGATCTAGCGAAATTCAATTTAAATTTTACAGGATTTAAGCCCGAGGCAATTTGCTGGTGTGAATGAGAACGACGGGTGCAACAGTTTCGTTTAATTAATTCGGGATAAGCGAAATTAATTACAGCGTCTTTTGCTTCCATCTTCCTTTTTATTCGGGGGTGCAGAGAGAACGGGGGCGAATTCGGAGCTGAAACAGCGCCTGATAGAATGGCTCCCGAGAAAATGGAATTTTTTCCTACAAGGATACCTTTTTTCTTTCACTTAATCGCGTGGCGCTTTAGCGTGACTTCCGAGTTTTAATGGCGCTGCATTTACATGCATGAATTTAAATAAATGCTCGAAGAAACGGCAAGTCCGCGGCGTCTAATAACCGCGTGCGATGAAACTGCGCCTTCTTTCTACCGTTCTCCGCGACTCTCGCGTGGATTCGTTTAAAAGCCAAGGTTCCCGTATTCTTTGAAAATCGCAACTTTCCACGTCAGCGGGTTTTAATGCCCGAGGCTTCTCTGGAAAATATATTTGCGACTCTGCTGGCCCGCCGAGTCGCGTTTTTGATTGAGTTCATGGTCCGAGTCGTTTCTAAGGAACATTCTTAGGGGTTGCGGGTAAGTTGCGAGTCCGGTCGAATAGAAAAATATGGCTCGTTTCGAAAGGTAGAAGGAAATAATAATTCCGCTGGGTAGATCGGTACGAAGCTGTTCCTGCAATGTTCAACGGAGGATGTTATGCTAATGGGTGGAATCATGTAAAATGCAACGGCGGTTTGCGTGAATTCCCGTGTGACAGATGGTATGTAATTTCGGGCCGAGCTGAATTCCTGTTTTTGTATTGCTCGAGGTCCCTGCTTAATTTAGGAAACACGGGGAACGCGAGCTGCTATTACAACGATTATAAAAATAGAGGTTCTCGCTTTTATTCCGAACTGCAGTGATTGCAAACTTCCGATCCGTGCTTGCATTTTCCCTGCGGTCGTTTCTAAATACAAGCTTTTACACGAAAGTAGTCAGACCAAGTTTTATAATATACAGGATGTTCAATTTTATTGTTGAACTTTGTTCGAATCGCGTGGAAAAAATTATTTGCGTTCTTCTTAAAATGGCAAATAAATTGGCAAGTAATTTGAAAATGAGGAAGCAGAATTTTGGTGTGTAGCAAAAGTTCTAACTAATTTGTGTAAATTTCGCTGCAAGCAATTTTTGGAATAATCCAGGTGTGAAAAGTTATGAAGGGATATGTAGAATTTCAGTAGCGCTGGTTTGCAGAGTGCGTCTGACCACGGACAGACCTAATTCCCTTATGCGCTTATGCCACTGCCATCTCACACGCTACTCATATGGGTTGCCACTTTGCTACGTGCAACGTTGACTATATGCATTACTTCAAATATCATATTTAGTAAATGATACTGAGATTAACGAATGTTTCACAAGGATGTGGAAATTCCTAGCAATTTGTTGGAAACCATTGGAAAAGGAGGACGTTGTAAAAGAAAAACATATTTTAAATATCAACTTTTATTATGTAAGAAAACATTAATGTTTACATTAGAATAATCTTGTAGATGCTACATACTCAGGCTCTAAATAGGTAGTACATGATATAAAGGATGAAAATTTTTGACAAGGTCTTCATTTCTTAAGATATAATTATAAAAATCCAAACAAGTTATATATTTGAAATTGTATTGAGTCAGTATTTAATAACTATCCTAGACCTATTTAGGGCCTGAATATGTAGCAGCTGCAAGATTATTCTAACGTAAACATTAATTTTTTCTTACATAATAAAAGTTGATATCTAAAAATTGGTTTTCTTTTACAAAGTTCTCATTTTTAAACAATTTCAGGCTAGATTGTTTCTCCTTTTTCACTTTTGAATCTGGTAATCCATGCAAGACGAAATTGAGATTCACATGAAGGTAATTATCTAAATATTTAAATGCCACTGAAATTCATTTTATTTGCTCGAAATATATCCATCGTTTCCCAGTAATCATCACAACTGTTCCAACCCTTACGTCAACGATTTATTAAACAATCACTTTAACAATCTACACGGTACCCAAGATGCAACTCAAATTTTTCCAAAATGGTAAAAGATTATGAAAATCAAATTCACAAAAGAATTATTATTAGAGCACATAACAAAAAAGTACTTGAAAGTACCCTCCGGTCAAAATGTTTGAAAAATGCCTTATTTTCCTGAATTAAAGAAAAAGAAACAGCACAATATACAGTAAACAAGCTTTTTGAACTTGATTACTACATATTTGAA
The DNA here is from genome assembly GCA_929108735.1 of Andrena dorsata. NCBI lineage: Eukaryota > Metazoa > Arthropoda > Insecta > Hymenoptera > Andrenidae > Andrena > Andrena dorsata. The sequence goes on along the minus strand of OV815488.1, from coordinate 72,749,297 downwards.
AATCAAACGAAATTTTATGTTTGAATTTTATCAATTGTTGCATTAGATATATATCATTCATTGCATCACTAGAAAGAACTTAATCATGGACCGATTTCAAAAATTGTTACGGCATTCTACGCACAATTTGACTCACTATCGCCTTGTCCAAAAAGAGTAATTTTTAATCACCCTTTTTTAATAGACAGGCTTATGTGTGGAAAAACTGTTTTTTGCTACATTGTGTTTGAACATGCGCTAAAAATCGCCGGATTGTTGGTTTGCAATGAAGACGGATAAGGCGATAACCATTCACATATATTTTAAGAATATTTTTAGTTTCTTTATATAAGACGATCCTGTCATGAGTTCTGATGGCGCTCATCAAGAGCTCTAATTTCTACAGTAGTAAATGAATGTTGTATATCTAATGCAAAAATTGATAAAATTCAAATAATAATTTTTTTGCTCTTCAAATATGTAGTAATAAAATCCAAAATGCTTTTTACCGTATGTTGTTCAGTTTCTTTTTTTTAAATTCATGAAAATCACGTGTTCTTCAAGCGTTTTGACCGGAGGGCACCCTGAATTATTTAATATTCCCATTACATCTTTAATTACAACAAAACAGCTAATCCACAATGGCAGACTATTTCACCCCCACCACTACATCAACGATTATTTCGACTACATTACCTCCATCATTAACACAACGCCCACTTGAATAACTGTGCCACCAATTACTCTAATAATTCGCCCCATTTCGCAAAACAATCGTCCTCGCAATTATTCAAACAATTCCTTTGCGCGTTCCCGTTACCACTTCGCCAGAGTGGCGTGCGTTCTAACGACACGGCAAAGATTTGTGGGCTCTTCGTAGGGCGAACGTTTATTGCCTACGCTAATTACCACCAGCAATTAGCACACTCGCCGCCGCACTGGTGCGTAACGCCTCCGAGCAACGAGAAATGAACTGGAACAATTACCGATTGGATTGATACCGCCCCTCTCCTTCTACCTCGCGTATCCTTTATCCTTGATTGCGCTCGCTAACTAATCGGAGCTTGGCCGTTGCTAGACAGAACATCGTGAAACCCATCGATATTATATTTTGAGTTAGGTGCTATTTCTTGTGGGATCATTGACGAACGTTATCTGCATGTCACTAGATTGAACATAAATTTCCTTTTAGTTAGTAAAAAGGGGCGGCAGTTGGCGAGGGATATGCTTTTGAAACGCTCGACGATAAAATGTTAATGGTGACGGATATATCCGACCGTTCGAGCGAGCTTCGCGGAATATATGTATTAAGAAGGGTCGAGGAACAATGACACTTGACCCCGAAACATGCACCAGACGTAGACTATTGCTAATGAAAAGTCTCGGTGACAACCTTGCTCATCGATAACGGAATCGTCGCGTCGGTGCATGTTTTCTATGCAGCTGTAGAGGAATGTATCTACGATTTATTTTGGAGGGTTGCAGTTTGGGGAGCGCGTGAGATATCGGGGAAGTTGATGATGAAATGAAGTCAGAAATATTTTAAGGGTAAGGGGAAAAACAAGAATGGCCATCTCTCGTGATTTGTGCGATTTATAGCATATGGGGTTGTAAAGTTTACGAAGGGTCGTAAGGTTCAAATACCCTCGTAAGATAACGTTAAAGATTTGGTTTACCTACTGGTTAAAAACCGGGAAATGTCCACTCCGCAGTGGAATAAAATACGGAAAGTCCACACTGTTTGCAAAAGCGTAAGAAAATTAAATACATTGAAGCTTGTTTCTTTACTGGTGAACTAAAATATTCAAACTTAATCGTCTCGATTACGCTGCGTTGTGATATTCCCTGTTTTCATCTTACCCTTTATTTAATGTAGTGTGGCAAATCTAGAGCATCGTGCTTTGAATCGATAACAGTTATTTCCTTGAGAGAAGCTCAATGAAATGTCGAATATTTTTTTAAAAAATAGACGATACGAAATTTATTCATATCAGAAGAGTTCGAAATGAAAAGATTTTATATTTCACCAAAAAGTACATACCGTGTCGGAATAAAAAGAATAAAAATATGGAAAAGAATTATTTCACACTTTGTGGAAGCAGAAAGAAAAATTACGGAAAAGGACAATTCGAATACTGAATTTTCCACATTTTTACTTGAACACGAAGGGTACGACGAATAGATATTTCACACTGCGGAATGCAAAAGAAAGAGGTTTCGTGTTTCGTCTGGCACGAGGGGCAGGATTCTCAACCAACGGTCAACTCATATTTCATATGCATCCCTTCAGAAAAGGAAGATAAGTATGACATGCCTCGTGTCTACTGAGAAGCAAAAACCAAAAGATGAGTGGTATTCTACATTCGTAAAACTGAAAGTATGAAAAATTATCCCATTTCACACTCAAGCCCTTCTCCATTAATAATATACAATTATTGCAATCATCAAAGTTCTCAAACTACTAATTATAATAATCATTAAAATTCACCCCCTCGTGATGAAAGCACGAGCGTTCTAAATAATAAGAAAATCACTCCGACTTTTAATCCACCCCTAAACCAACATACCCTTAAGTACCAGAAACTCCTACAATCACCCCGAAACACAAACTTCCCAGAAGAGCACATTTACGATTCCCTGAACTAGGGGACACAGGAATCAGAATAATCCTTGCAACATCCACTTCCTTCACCGCAATCATCCCCGTCACTTTCGCCTCGAAACCTTCACCCACGTCCAGCACAAGATCTCCCAGAAACCAGCAGTCCACATTTCCACAGAAGAGCATTAAAACAAGCCCGAAGAAACGAGGACCCCACAACCGAGCAAAACACCAAAAACTCCGATTACCCTACATCCACCACCCTCCCCGAAGCGCAACGAACCATCCACCAAGTATTCCCACCAGGCCATGCAATTTCTCAGGCATCGCGTAGTCGCCGAATCCCAACCGAGGCCCGTTGAAAGTAACCCTGAAAATCCTCTGCCATAACAAACACCCCCCGGACACTTTCACCCCGTTGCATCCGCAACCGTTCCACCCCCGGACTGACCTTCGCGCCGTCGATGAGCATTGGCTTGAACGAGAGCTCCGTGGCGCGCGTTCACCCCCTCGAGCAGGGGTCGCTAACGAGAAAACCCTCGCGGCCACCCTGCAGGGTCCTCCAAGTATCCGTTTCCTCTGCTAAGTGCAACGCACGCTCGTAACACTGGGTCTCGGACGGTCCCGAAGAAAACTCAGGCCCCAACCCCCCACCCGCCCCCCTACCCCGATAAAACGTGACTGTGCGACGATGATCGGGCTCGCCGGCGGAGCACGTCACCGTTCACCCCACGTGGTCCTGATCTAAGGGCGAGTCGCGTGTATCGGGGCACATTTTCATTCATGATTTCGAGGCACACCGTGTAGAAGACGCGATCGCGAGTGCAGCCGCGGGTGGCAGGCGCACGTTTCAGCGGTGTAAGGCGCACTGTCCGCCACGGGGAGGCACGGATCGCTTCCACCAGCCGCCGCGGATGGCGGCAGCGTCGTGGAAAACAATCGCCGACCGACGGGGGCGGCAGGTGCGTTGCACCAAGTACACGGGGGTGGGGGTGGGGGACGCGAGAAGGGCCGCAGGGGTTGGTCCCCCTCTCCTCCGCGGCTTATCACGTCGCGCTGGCAAGTGCAAGGTTAATTGGTAGAAGGGGGATGATTTTTCTTGGGCGCGCTCTCTGCCCGTCCCGCTCGGGCTGGATGCCGCTGGGAACGGAGCATAGGGGATTGATTTTTCTGGGGGGCCATCCAGGGGTACTTGTTTGGGAGCTGGTTCGCGAGATTCGGGGTGCCGCTTCGGGGAGAAGGGGAAGCTGTCGCGAAAGTGGAGGGGCGCGTTTGGTCGGCTGAGATTTCTTGTCTGAGGGAGGGTTGGGGAGGTTTAGGGGTGTGTTAGATGGCTGGGTTGGTTGGGGACTAGGAGTGTTTAGAGTTGTCCCTCCTGGGTTGTTCCAAGTTGAAGAAGTAAACTCAAGTGTTTTGTTCAGACGGTACACTAGCGGAGAAAAGAAGTTAGCACTTTTTTTATTTGTTCTGTTTTTGTTATTTTTTAGCATACATTTTGGACTGTGGTATGTTTAATGTGCATATTCTGATGGAGTATTTGAAGCTGTATAAAACCCAATTAAAGTCCAATTTATTTAAGTGATAAACAAAAGTGTTACATCACATTGAATGGGATAACACATTTTTGGGGCCGACAAAGAAGTTACCACATTTAGTAACTTTTTAGGTTGTGCTAAAAGCAAAAGGTGCCCCACAAAACATTTGATTTCTTTTTAATATTCTAAAGTGGTAACGTTTTGTTGGTTTTAAAAGTATTTTGACTTGTTATGGAGGGGTTTTGTTTGTTATTTAAATAAATTCAACTGTAATTGAGTTTTATACAGCTTTTAATTCTCTTTCGGAATATGTATATTAGGCACATACTGCAGTATTGAGTTGATATTGAAAAGTAATAGAAGTAGGGTGATTCGAAAAAGTGGTGACTTTTTGTCCGCTTTGTATACCAGTTTGAATATACATTTGGGGATTTTTTTACAACTCAACGGCTTGATGAAGATTTTCCGTTTTTGTGTTATGTTTACATAGTATTATGAACTACTTAAAAAAAGTTTCAGTTAAGAAAGTATTGTTTTTTGGAAGTTATGGTTACATATCCGAACCTCTCTCGATTTTAAACGGCTACGCGGTGGCCCTGAAAAAGCTGTATGACGTGGTTGAAATCAAAAACAGTAAAAAAATTTTATAAAATATGGTAACAGCTATCGATCTACGGTGCCGATTTTGAAATTTTTGAAAAACAAGGAAATGGCGAGATCAAAGATAATGTTTGATATTTCTAAAAGAAAGTCCACGTTTTTCTTTATAAATAATAAACGGGGAATCGGGTTAAAAAAAAGCGTCGTAGATCAATGTGGAATCTTATTACAATTCTGCATGCAAAATTGAAAGTAAATTGGTTGAATTTTCCGAATTTTTACATCGAACTTGATGTATAATATTTCTAAAACATCAATCTATGAAAATAAGTAGAAAGAAAATTCGATATGAAACACTTTCAAACGGTTATACCCCCTTAAGTAGTGCGCATTAATAGTGTTGGAATTGGAGAGAGGGTGAGGATGTTTGGGGTGGTCTGAGTTGGGATGGGAGAAGTAGAATTCTGAGGGCACTCGGAATACTAAGTACGCGAGAAAAGTAATGAGCGCTGAAGTTGATAACACTTTGAAAAGTTCTGAGGATACTGAGAAGTCTGAGAAAATTATGGGAAGGCAGAGAAAATTGAAACAATTTCGTCGTTAAAGAAAGACGGAAGTCGTAAACGTGAGTGGTATGAAATTCGCAAACAGTTATGAACACCCTACGATTAGTTTGATAATTTTGATGAATAATACTTGAACGGATACTTAACAAAGAACACGCCTAGACACCACCGTGCAACCCTGCGATTGTTTCCGAATTAATCCAACCAATTTCACGTAAACTTAATGGAACTCGACGACTCGCATTTCTCGTCGGTAATTAATGAAGAATGAAAAGTACCACCAGCCTCTGCAAAGAAATAATAACGCTTTGTGGAGCGTCCTGTCTGTTGCGTTCGTGGGTGGAATATTAATCGTCTCTCTGTAAATTGATTTCAATCGAATCGGCTTTCCGGACGGTTTACCTGGTATTTAAAGCGAATTACCATTTAGTGGTGTAAACTGTATACATTAACGCTACAAAACGCCGATAAAATAACGTTATTAATGTAATGTGACAAATCCTCGTGGATCGCGGTTAATTACGTAATGGACCACGATTATTGGTTATTATACTCCTGTTTGGAAGGAAAATATTCTAGTGAGGGATACAGGTATCAATTATACAGTGGGTGTACTCAATTAAACAACGCTGAATATGGGCATTAGTACGGAAGTATTATACTTTATAGCCAATACTAATAATATACTTTAATGCTGAAATTAAAGTTGACAGTTTAAAGTTTTAATATACTAGTAATTCCAATACATAGCACTGCTAGTAAGATCTTTGCTAAAATTGGTACTAGTAAACAAACGATTCTAATTAAAGCATGGCTATAGTATATTTCCAACTCAACATACAATTAAGTTAGATCTAAATTAAAATTAATTCAGATTGTATCTGAATTGGACCTAGCGCTCATATTAGCCAACTGAATGAGTTGATTACAACAAACGCATACAAGGAGTAAACTTACCCCAGCCACCGAATTTCCACCACTTTTCCTGAAAATCAGGCAATTCTGACTTATCGCTGACTTGTACTACTGAAATTCGCAGGAAGACAGGAATTGCGTGAACTATGATTACAATTATTGCAATTATTGTACTTTCAACATATTTTTCACACATCTGACTAATTGTTTATGGCATATCTAACACACACAACGAGATGGTTCACGGGACAAAACATTGTTCCCTAATATATGTAGGGTATAAGTTATTCTTGTATTAAGGAGTTTGTGAATATTTTATGATAAGAAGGATCGCATATATTAACTTTAAAGGATTTATTGTAGATATTTTCCTAACATTGGGCTTCCTTACGTTCCACTTCTGGATGCCATTGCGTTGCTCTGTCAAAGTTAAAAATACTCCCTAAATAATTCTAGTGTTCTACATATACGAATTTCAAATTAAATTTCTCCCCAAAAATAATTCAAATCTTCCATACCAAGATATCAGACAAAAAATTTATGCCATTAATAATTATGATCAAAAGATAAGACAAGATCGCTGCAATTGTTTCAAATATTTTCCCCATTCAGTACCCTAATAAAAGCCCAACTAAATTCTCATTCGTTGCACCGTGAATAGCCAGTGGATCTCTTTCACTGAACCGCACATAACTCAATCCGAAATCCAAGGTGCCTTGGGAAATTGAATTCCTGTCCCCTGTTTCCGAACGGTCAGAATTCCTATATCACGCTTCTGCATTTTATTCGAAGGCCTTCTGAAGGGGTCGGCCAATCTGTCGCCAAGTGAAAACTCTTTAGACCGCGACTGGCTATTTTTTCACCGCCCACGAAGCGGCTTAACCTTTAGTTTCATAAAACGCCCCCGACGTCTACCCTTTCCATCGCCCGCGGAATTTTCGAAACTTCGTAGCTCACGCGCAACAACAACGCGAAAAGTCGAGCAACTCGCCTTAACCGGGCCCGAGTGACTCCCGTAAATCTTCCATTTAGTTCGCGGGCGTACGTTCCTTTCGTATTATTGCATCCATGGCGAGAAGTTCTTCCATCCATGGGATGAATTCTGCTCGAGTTTGGGGCGCAATAAAATCGGGGCGTTTGATGAATCGCTTTGCTGCGATCTGACGCGACCGTTTATCAGGTTTTATCCACCCAACGAAGGCTAGTGCGTCGGTAGAGATACATGATTCTGGCAAAATGACTAAATATGATTGGAAATGTTTTAAATTCTCCGCTCTCCCAACTTCTTTCAGCGGGAACAATGTTCACCGCCTTTTTCTGATATGATTTACAGGAGATTTTTTAATAAACTTCGTTTTCCTGGTAGTACTGATAGAAATGTAATTATTTTACTGTATTGCCCACTGCGGGGGATTAATGGTGGTCTTATTGTCAACGTCATTGAGTTCGTGGGAGTAGTTAATTACATTGAAGTATAGAGGAAGACATTTTATTTAAACAGTGTCGATTTTATACCTTAGGGAAGTTTCCTTTTACCTTCCTTTAATAAATTAAAGGGCAAATGGCAAGTGGATCTTCCACAAGCAATACGTTAGTTTAAACCTGATTTCCCACCTTGGACCTCTTATTGTTTGCTTAGCCATTTGGAAAACAGATTAACAACCTTGTTGACTCCGGAAACAGTGTAGAAAACTGTTCCCTACCAACGTTCATCTTTAAGAGGGGAATCCTATTCCTTGGACTAAAAGTATAGCAAAATTTGGGATTTTTTTAAGAAATCAACGATTCGATTCATCTGAAATTTGGAACATGTTTTGATGCATCTTTGAGGAAGCTGCAGTTTATTTTTATTACTTTCTAACCGTAAATATAGTAGTTATGCATGATCGACCGTTGGTGAGCATGATATTTATCTACCAGGTAATCTGAAACTGAAAAATGGAACGGCGTTTTATTTTATACATATGCAGCTTGAAATTGATGAACCAGCAAAAAACCGAAAAAAAATTATTGAGCAGGGTGGAGAGTTTTCAAACAGAAAGGTCTGAACCTTTTATTTTTGCAATCCAATTTTGCGCCAATTTTCTTATGTAACAAAAGAAGTATAGAACTTAGCGGTATTCTGGTTCATCAAATTGAAGCTACATATGTACCTACAAAGTAAATCGCCGTTTCATTTTCCTGTTTCAGATTACCTGGAAGGTAAATATTATGCACACCAGCAAAGGACGACTTATGCGTCCTATATTTATTATTAAAAATGAATAAAAAGGAAACTGCAACTTTTTCAGGGATGCATAAAAACATGGTCCAAATTTTAGATTCATCGAAATGCTAGTTTCTTAAAAAAAAATCCTAAATTTTGCTATGGTTTTAACCCATAAAATAGAATTCCCCCTTTAAATACATTCTTCAATAGTTTCAAATACAAAAGTGGTATTTGAGTATGTATTACGTACCACAACACTCTCCCTGTAAAACAGGAATCTATAAATTTTGAAACTAAGAGTAGAAAAGCGTGAAATCTATAGAAACTTATTCTGCTCTGCTTATTTAAAACACTTATGTACTTCAACATTTCTTGAAAAATGGAAAAATTCATATGCAAAATTCGTGAACTTTCATGAAGAATAATAATTATCAAATGATACACTGTAAAATGAAACAGTTTCGCGGTTAAACGTCAGGGGCAACATTATAAACATCTCTCCATTGGACAACAATCAAACCCAATGTAGACACGTCGTAGCTTGGATTTTCAACAAGCATGCGTGCGCCAGCCTCTGTTTCACCCTCGACAAAGCAATGTGACATAAACAAGCGAGGTAAACTTCTGTTGAAGTGGAGGTAGGATTCACGTGCAAACAGAGGCAATGATAATTTTCGCCTCGAACGTTGCTCGCCACAAATAATCCCCCTTAACAGTGGCACATCAAGTCTGGAAACACGAGCGGGACCTGAAATATGCGCCACTGTGGCTAAGCACACCAACATCTGTTAACGAAATTTCGCGTTACTAAAGGGAACCATCTGCTGCTCAAGCTAATCGGGATACTAATAAAACAATTATAAAACAGGCAGATGAAGACGAACTTAATCCTTTGATAGTTTAATAAAATTTCGAATTACGGTTCCAAGAATGTATATCTTTCTTTTGTTCTGAAATGAAGGGTAAGGGGAGAAATAAGGAATGTCACAAAACGGCTATCGAGAAAATTAAATTTTAATACTATAGTCCAGCAGTAAGAAAAAAAGGATCAATGAATTTAATTTTCTTATATAATTTTCTCCCTAAATAATTTCTTGCTTTACCTTGGCAACAGAAGCTTATGTTTAGACAAATCTTGAACGTTATCTTACGGGAGTATTTGAACTTTATAGCCCTTTTTAATTCGACAGTTCTGATAAATCGCAAAATCATGAAAAATGGGCATTCCCTGTGTTTTCCGCTTACCAATCAGAAATGCTACTAGGGGCTTTATTTAAAATTCCTATCCACCGTAGGTATAAACGAAGTTTGTGTCTTCCTAAAATCGAAGAGAGTAGGGGTGCCACGAATGGCGCTCAAAGTGTCCCATTCAAGGTCTCGGAACAACCCCAAAATTTTAAAGATCCACACACGTAGTGCCGTTGGTATTTGCGACGAGGAGCCGTCGACAAATAATAAATGGACCACAGTCGTGAACAAGGGAAACTCGGTGGAATTTCTGTGCCCAAACAGGCTCGGGCAATGCAGCCTACTTCCGATTAGCCTCGCCATTGGCAAAGTCAGCGCGGCTTGCAGCGGAATGAGGGTCACAAATGCTTAATCGATGCACCCTCTGCTGCGACCCACCCTGTGCTGGTGTCGACCTTGTCATCTCGGCTCGAAAAACACGCCGGATCGGGGCCGCCGAGTGGCAGGGAAACTGGGTATCTCTGTAGTTGGGAGACTGCACTCAACAACATCTATTTTGTCGCTCGATTTCGCGAAACGAATGTCATTAAGTCAAGAGCAAGTAGTTCGAAGTAGGTAGTTCGAGGTATGGAGTAATTTTTCGACTGGTACCTGGAACAGTATTCGTGTAACGTTTGAAATTGTTTGGAGTCGATTTTTGCCAAGGCCTAGGTCTGATCTGAAGAGGATTTAATGACTTCGATCTTTCGTGCGTTGGGGATCTGAATCTATTATATTTATTTCGACAGTTTGTCGAGTGAATGCAAATAACACGAAAGGAGATGTTTCGAGAACAGATTTCTGTATTAATTGGAGGCTGTAGTAATTTTTGCGGAGAAGTAGCTTGGAATAAATTGAAGACATTTGAAGTTGTTTAAAATGCAGAGCTATCTTGAGAGATTTAAATGAATTTTAATAATGCGCAAGATGTTAGATGGTTTTAGAGAAGTTCAAAATTATTCTGATAGCAGTATTATTGCTTGGCCAAAATTCAGGTAACCAGTAGCTATCGATTTATTATTCACAAATGGTACAAGTTCCATTTCCAATGCAACATATTCAGTAACGAAATGTACCATCTCTTGGTCACAGAGGATGAAACAGCAGCTGATATTTCAGATTTCTCAATGAACCAACAACCATCGATCGAATTGAGTCTAAAGACGTCTTGAGACTTTCATAAGACGTCTGAGACTCTCGAATCCTCCAAGACACTCCGCTAACAAATTATTATACCCTTATTCGAACGTGTAAAGAATTTCACAGAAAGTTTGTGCGAGACTTTAAAGAACTCGTTGTTATACTGTCTGAGTCGAATTTAACTGAGATTTAATTCCAAAAATATTATAGAAAGTTTCTAATGCACTGTTTAATCATTCTAGCGCAGTAATAGTAATTGGATCCTATTTGCCCCGAGTATTAATTTACCGCCAACACTGAAATTCACAGTAATATCTAATTCTTTAAAGCCTTGCAGAAAGTTGCATGAGTGCGTGTGTGCAACTGCAAATCAAGTTACTTTTGAAATCCGCGTTGTGAGATAAAATTTTGTCCAACCAGAAATGCCACTCATTGTCAGAATTATTCTTCGAAATATTTCTCCAAATATTCTTGCAACTACCTATTCATTTACACCAAGCTCAACTAAAATGTATTTATTAACATTACCATTCATTTATCGAGCGATTAAACATTGAAAATAAAAGAGAATTCATTCGGCGTAGAAAAGCATTTGCAAAACCAAGGCCAAATGTTACTAATTGCTTGATATCTCCAGTTGTATCGATAATAATCAGTAATAATTTATACTGGGTGGTTAGTGTAAATGTTGTTAACATTATTTGTCATAGCAATAGCCACTGGAATGAATATTTTAACGAAAAATCCATTTTTGCCGAAGAATTCGTTGGATTTCGCACTTGTAATAAACTGTCGACCTTGTTTTGATTGAGGAACATTGTTTTCCGAAGTCTACATAAGGAGAAATATGCCAGTGCATATTTGCTATGCCTACTTAAATACTAATAATTCCTACGTTTACGAGCGCTCGTATTTAATGATTGCTACTTATATTTAGTTAAACACTGCAGTCTTTACCTTTTTCCTTAAAAACTACTTAATTCTATGTGGCCACTAAACACCTTACCTAACCATATGCATATCTACTTAAATTTAAATAATCACCTGCCTAATGAAAATCTGAAATTGTCATGAGTTTCTTACTTCCCTGTATGGACCCACGATGTTACCTGAAACATTCTCAAAAGTATTAATAAAAATTCCTTGAAATTTGGTTTCTCATGGATGATGAACCTGAAATCATCTTGTTGCAATATTCTTCACACATAATATTTCTGCAACAGATTCTTCCTCAGCAGATCAGTACCTACAATCTATTTCGATTAAGTAATGTAATTTCAACAGATATAGTATTTTCATTGAATCACTATTGCCCAAATATTGAAATATCATATTTGAAGCTACAGGCCAAAACCCAAATATGGAATATCGATTTGGTATTAAGATGAAAGAAGGAAAGGATTAAAAAATAATGCTTCATTGTCAGCAGACAAAGTAGGCAATCAAAACTTTAGCAATTCATGAAAAAGAAGCTAATGATATTACATTTCATTCCGAAGCAATCGATTTTCATAATATTAAGCACTTTGGGTGCTTTGTTAAGAAAATGACTCTAAATCATGAAGAATTTACTTTAAGAATTTAAAACGAGCGATTCCATCGTCAAAGTAAATTTCATAAAACAAGTGCGTTCTCATGCTAATTACTTTGAATCTGAAATTTGTTCAGCCTCAATTGTCTTCTTGCACATGGAAATTAATTATTCTATTGTGTACGCAAACGAGTGACCTTTGTAAGAAAAGAATTACGCCTTATCATCATTTAGACATCAAGTTACTTTTAAAACGTAGTATCAGAAAAATAAAAGAAACTGAAGTCAATACAATCGTCGCAATGACGAAATCGGAGGGCATCCGATTTTTCCACTACATATTAAATAAAAATGATCGTAGCTGTGGAGTCCGAAAGTATCAGACTTCTTCGCAACATAAAAATTAGCAATCAGCCGTAATGATATTCATACTAATACCTTCTGAGCTGCTATGCACCTTTATCTGCACTATTAATAAATATCTACATCAATGTAGGATCAATGATAAACATTCGCGTTAGGAACCGTTTATCTTGGAAATTATGACTATAATTTGATTCTATTGAAAAGGCGCGGTATACAAGAAGACCCTAGCCCTCGTCTAACAAATACGCTCGGGGGGCTCGCGAGCCCCCTTACCATTTTCATGTCACACCCAACGTTATCGATTCAGTCTAAAATAAGATTGTAACGCTACGCGTGGTAGGAATTAGAATTCAACACGGGTAAAACAGATCATTTGCAATCCGCGATTTACAAATCGAGCGCCACGGAATTCGGACATTCAGAAAAATTTCGTGCAGCCGCATTGGGCGCTTAATGATTCTGAACATTGATAGAAAAAAGGAGTGGCCCCTTTGGGCGTCTAATACTTTTCAATTTTAATGAGAAAAGAAACGGCAGCCTCTATGGACGCCTTACGATTCTCAAGACTGATAGAAAGAAGGAGTGGCCCCTTTGGGAGTCTTATACTTCTTAATTTTAACGAAAAAAGAAACGGCAGTCACTATGGGCGCTTAAGGATGCCTAATTACAAGACGGAAGAACAGCAGCCGCTTTGGGCGCATAATAATTCCGAATTTTAATGTGAAAAAAGCAGCCTCGTTTAGGCGCTAATGGCATGGATTATAATGTTTTTCAGTTTCGTTTTATTAAGAGACTCTAATGACTCGAATGTAATTAAACTTGAGAATTGTAACTCGTATTAAAAGCATCAAGCTTTGATTATAAAATTCAAGAAAAATTATTTGAAATATTTAAAACGCGATATTAGAACTTTGACGTCGAATTTGAAATTTATTTATTTCTTTGTCTGTATTAAACATTTGGAAGCACCCGCCTTAATGTTACTGTTCACGAGAACTACTAGTATGTATTCATGGTCACTGTGCTCGCTACAGCTATCTATGCAGACAGGAAGCTCCTTCGGCAGGTTCACAGTAGTCAAGGACAGTAGTACCGAATAGAATGTATCACACACACAAATATGTCACTTTAACTTCACGATCAAAAAGCTCGAATCAAAAGACTCTTATATAGTTCAAGATGCGTAAAAACACTGACTCTACACTCGCGTATGATACTACTAACACGCATAGCCATCTCATGTTTTTAAATATAAAGCACTGCACGTTTTTAAATGTCCCTAAGCAGTGGATCAAAAAGTCTTCTAGATACTGGGTGAATTGCAGTAGAACCTTGTTGAGCGACCTCCCACATGGTCCAGAAATCGATGAAATTAATGCGGGAATCGAAATATCACGAAATAATATGCTCACGCGTTCACTGAGGTTCGATCGCGATCGCGAATAAAGTTGGACTGGCAGGTACATTGTTCGGTCATGGTGCGACTTTGGTAGAGGTCTTTGCTTGTTAACGTTCCTCGAGAAGTTTTCTAGGTACTGGGTTAATTGTAGCTGGGTAAATTAATCCAGGAATCGAGATATCGCGATTTAAAATTCACCACGGCACTTTAAACTAGTTCACGTCCGATCACGATCGCGTTTCAGATATAAAGTTACCATCTAATGGTATCTACGTATTTAGGAGTTCGCGATTTGTTTGGGAAATATGGCACCAAGATTGCTATTGGAATCTTTTTTTTTAATATTATTGGAGAAATAAAATGTAATTGTAGGAGCAATATTTAGAATCGAATCTGGACGGATGGAATAGAGATTAACGAAGATAGATGATCGCAGCCAATCGGCTAGTTTTACTTGTCACGTAATTAATAATTCTATTACAATGTTACTTGTGATACGATTAGTAATTACGCTTCAAATAATACAGATTGCCCAGGTCTCACCACGTGGAGGCGCTGTGAGAGGAGACCCACCCGAACCGCGGCCCATCCGCCCTCCTTTATGCAAAATTTTATTTTCATTTCCATAGATCCCCCTGATGCACGGCTACAAAACGATCCTCGATCGCTCCACAAGCGGGCAACAGAAGGAGTCCTTCTATAAAAAGCTACCGCGATGAAGCTAAGCAGAATTGAAAACATTTCTTTGTTTCATTCATTTAAAATTTTATGAACTTTCTGGAATATTTCTACCATGATAATTATTCACTACATAATTGGGAATGAACCAAAGAAAAAATATTTCCTATTCATTAATAGGAAATATGCCAGTGCATATTTGCCTGGCTACGCCAAGTATTTGACTTGCAGGCGGCGGACATCTAGGCAAATGTCTAGATGTTACATTTTATCTTCACATTATTAATATGTCGGCGGTATGAGTAATGGAATGTATGAACACAACATTTTAGCTGTGTATATGTAGTTGTGTCATCTTAAGCGCAGGTGGAAAGCACCTTTATTATGTACTTGCAGTTCATTTTGATATCACATCTTTTTTTACAATTTATATTTTCTTCCATTTTTTTGTGTTTACTCTTTTCCGTCCTCGATTTTATCATGTACTTGGCGTATTTTTTTTACTTTTTTGAAGTATTTTTATGGGTTGCACTTTACTGCGCAGTAATCGAAGTTACTTTCATGCAGAAAGTAGCAACAACGAGCACGCGTTAATATTGCAAATTTACTATCAATATAAAGTGCCGAATTGCATTTACCTACTTTTTCAGTGCAAATTTCGATTCAACATCATCAAATTAAGCAACAATCGCAGATGAATTTTGATCAATGCCAAAGAATATTGAAAATTTATAAAAATAAAGACTACATGTCTTATCAATCTGAAAATAATATGTACAACGAAAACATTTGTCGGCTGGGTAGGTGGTGGTAGTAGAAGGAGGATGGTGCAGCCACTTGGGGCTGCTAGAAAAAACGATCAGTAGCCAGAAGGACAGCTGATCATTGTCCACTCATTAATGCAAGAAAACCGTGAGTGGGCCGTTTCTTTCTTTCGCAACGCTAACTTATTACAGACTAAAATCAACTCCCGAGCATAGTCACTAGGACTTTGGACTACTCGCAGCACTAATTTCTCAAACAACTTCAAAATTCCCGGATGGTGCTTCATTACTGAAAATTCTACTATACTCGATACAAATCCCGAATAGCAAACGAAGAAGCTCCCAAGGAGCTACATTACTTTAACAAATATAAAAAGCTACCGAGAACCACCACGTGGGTGGTTTCATTTTTCGCAACACTAATAAAAATTCAGTGCACCTGTGTCTCGCAATACGCAACTCTAACTTTAATTCGCTGCAGCCTTCCTGAAGGCTGTGTGGGGTCCCATGTGCAGCAAAGCCAGCTGCTCGGGACTCCTTTTTCCCAGGAACATGTCTTCGGACATGTCCCAGGACAGTTTCGGGGCATTGGGGTCGCAACTCTAATTACAAACGCGATCAGTCATCATCGCAACACTAACTCAAAAAAGTATTAAGTATCAAACTAGGACGAGTAATTAAAAAAACGCGATCAGTCGCATCGCAACTCTAGTAAAAAGAATACCACGAATCAAAAGTAATGCAATGAATCAAACTCTAGTAACTTCAATTCAAAATACAAGAACAATCTCAAACACAATCGCGACTCTTTTTTCGGAACACTACAAACAACCACGCTCGACATTCATTCGCAACGCTATGCTGGAACCAAACGCGGGGAATATTTGATTCGCAACGCTAATTCAAACCGTAATCCCAATTTAGTCGGAACACTAACTGACCCCGTAATCTTCTTCGCAACCCTAATTGAAAACGCGGTGTGCTAAATTTCAGGGGGGGGGGGGGTGTCGATGGGTCAGCCTATAGCCAACCAAACTACTACTACTACAACTACCGGCGAGCATAATGGCAAAGTAATACCTACGAAGAATGACCCTGCATCCGAGAATACAGGGCCATTCTTGGCCTAGCCCACATGATGTGGCCTTTTTCTGGCCGGGCTATCTGCGTCTCTTTGGCCACTTCTTGATTCAGGCGATCAGCCCTTCTGAAAGTTAATAGCGTGCCCAGGCCCGTCCTGCCGACCGCGACCAGCGACAATGTGCAATGTCTCACTGGCGTCAAAAAGTCGACATAGCGAGGCAAGAAGCGAGGGCATACCCCACTCACGCTAGTCAGGCCGTCGACTTTTCTCACAAATTTCCTGAAAGCAGGTCATCGCGCGGGGGAACATCAGAGAATACGACGACCTGCCCCGGCCCTACCTACTTATATTGAAGTCACACATTCGTACCAGAAGGTAAGTTACCTATCCTACGCAACACCTATATTTAAAAAATGGCAAAACAGTCTCTCAAACACAATCATCAGTCAACCCACTCCACGATTCTCAAGCATCACCGCCCGGGTGCAAAAGCCTACACTAGAGAGACCGTCCCGGGACGACTCCGTCACCCGAGCTTGGCCACAATCACACTCTAATAAGTACGTACCAGTTTTCACTGAAATCGGTTGGCAAAGGCCGTGACCATTGCGTGTATGTATGATTTACATAGCAATTAATTATTTTAAATTTTAAACAATGGATTACTTGATGATGCGCATTGTACGTATTAGGTACATACATCAATCGTTATTACTTTCCCGTTTGATTGTACGAGATTGATTAAGTTTCATATTCCAAGATTATTTACTAGAATGATCATTGTGTGCAACAAGGAATACGATTCAATGGTATCCTTATTACCACGAATAATAATATAATGTTATAGTTTCATTAACATGGCCTTTGATGACAATTTTTCACCGACGCAAATTCCACCGCCTAACCACACAAACACACACAGGTGGAAAATGCGACGTGCACGATACACTAACGCAATGCCAGCCGCCAAAATGTAATTATTTAGTAAAGAAAGTCATCGTGCCCTATTGCTTTCACCCACCCAAGTAGCGCCTGAGCACGTGGATGAGTTAAAAGACAATAGGTACGGAAAGATATCCTGAAAATCCTCAACTAGAAAATATGATTAGACTGTATAATGTCTAGCTAGTATTCTTTCATTTTATAGTATTAAGGAAAGTGACTGGACTTTCAACTTGTGAATAGTTTAAAGATTGATAAATAAAAAAGGACTCTACTTTAGATTGCATCATTAAAAAAAAATCACTCTACTCGACATTTAATTAGCAAGAAAAAGACTCAAAAATTGAATTATTTAAGAAAATTATTCTAAATCATCAAGAATTTACTTTAAGAATTTAAAACGAGCGATTCCATCTTCAAAGTAAATTTCATAAATCAAGAAAGTATGTTCTCATGCTAATTACTTTGAATCTGAAATTTGCCCACCCTCAATTGTCTTCTTGCACATGGAAATTAATTATTCTATTCTGTATGCAAACGAGTGACCTTTATAAGAAAGGAATTACACTTTTATGTCTGTTATCATCATTTAGAAATCAAGTTACTTTTGAACACGTAGTATCAGAAAAATAAAAGAAATTCAAGTCATTATAATCGTCGCAATGACGAAATCGGAGGGCATCCGATTTTTCCTCTACATATTAAATAAAAATGATCGTAGCTGTGGAGTCTGAGAGTATCAAACTTCTTCGCTACATAAAAATTAGCATTCAGCCGTATTGATATTCATACCAATACCTTCTGAGCTGCTATGCACCTTTATGTGCATTATTTAATAAATATCTACATCTATGTATGATCAATGATAAACTTTCGCGTTAGGAACCGTTTATCTTGGAAATTATGATTATAATTTGATTCTGTTGAAAAGACGCGGTGTACAAGAAGACCCTAGCCCTCGTCTAATAAATACATACACAGCCAAAATGTTACAATTCACGGGAATGGTTACCATACCCGCGGTCATTATGCTCGCCAAAGCACGTATACAACCGGTCACTCGTGTCGATTCGGACCAAACGTCCTACGACATGATTGAGTGACCAGAGGAACTATAATGCATGCGCACTCACATTTCGCTGAGCCCCGGTGACGGAGACGCCAACACCCCTGCTAGTGATCAGAGGAAGTCATCGAGCTACTCAAAAGTCATCAAGCTGCTCAGAAGAAGTCGTCAGGCTGCTCAACTGCGCCCAGACTGGAACGAAGGAACAGAACACGATTAAAATTTGTTTCCAAAGTTACGATTGTTTGAATAACTTTGATGGAGAATCGCGAAGCAATTCAAAACTAACGAAATTTTTATAATTTAGACATTTTAAGAAAAAATTAACGAAATTTTTTATAATTTAGACATTTTAAGAAAAAATTAACAAAATTTTTTTCTTAAAATGTCTGAATGATAAGATGTTTCGTTAGTTTTGAATTGCTTGGTGAGTCTATTCTAAAAATTAATTTTTCTAAATTTTTTTAACTTTTTTCTTTCTAAAATATTGAAGAATGAATTCTACTTAAAAGGAATTTAATGAAATGCACACTTACATCTTTCCATTAAAATTCAGCGCACAAATCTCCTCTTCAGCTGACGGACTGACTCTAATTTCCGACAATGACTTTCGCTTTCAAAAGTAAAAAAAAAGAAATAGTAGACCACCAACGCGCCCGAAAGATTCTGGTCTCGCGATTCGAAGATGAGAGCCGCGACGCTCGTGATAGAATACAAATTGCGTAAAAAACACTGACTCTACCCTCGCGTATCCCGAAATTGTTAACGACGCTGTACTATGAGCAACGGTGCTCTTCAAAACGAAAAACTTCGTACGTCATAAACACTGACTCTATTTGGCCGCATTGCACGCGGTCACAATCTCTGAAAAATAAATAAATAAAAATTCGTTAATTATTCATGTCTTCAATAGCATGTCATTGATCAACTACGCAGTTTCTGTACATAAAGAATAAAACTTGCATCCAAAACCGAAGGTAAATGCAATTATAACAGCTTCATAGAGCTAGATTCTTAAAAATCATTGAAATATCGTTGAATTTTACGTAAACGCGACCGAAATGCAATAGAATTCGATCATTCCAATATTTCGTAAACATCTACCGACGCCATTTTAAAAATTCTAAACAAATCTGATTAAAATTATTCAATTTATCATAATTCAATCTTTTCTCATTTCATCCCGATATTAAGCGACTGCAAAGTTACCCATCACCCTCACAACCAACAATGGTCTGGCGCGTGGCACGTCAATCACGTCTGAACGTGGCAGGACAAGTTTAGACCTGCACTCCAGACGCGCGTGCCGGGAACCCGCGATCGTCCTTTATCACGTTGGAGACTTTACAAGTGCAGTTTTGGAGCGCACGCCTAGATAGAGTGTACGCTCCAAAACTGTGAGAAAAACTGTCCGTCTAAAGCCGGGTATTGATTCAATAAAATAACAAGAATAATACGTTTACCACACGTATTGCCATCTCATTTTTCCAAGAAATGAAACCAGACGCCATCCAAGCACCGTTCAAATTAACCAGCAAGTGTCATGGCGTTGCCTGCCCTTGGCTTTCGACTCCCGCCTCAACGCCTGTAACCTAACGATGCAACAAGTTTGAAAGAAAAGCATTAAAACATTCGTAAGGCAACAACAAATAAACTGGAAATATGCCCGAAAAGGGATGTAATTGAATACCGAGACACGATATGTGTGCACTAAATGTGCAGAAATATCGGTAAGGCAACGAAGGGAATACGCGACGAACATCTAACGGTTTTCTCGCGATATTTAATAAATTTCGGGACGAAACTGTATTGATAGTAGCAGCAAGTAACGATAGAGAGTAAAGAAGAAGACGAATAATGATTAGAAGTAATAGATAATGTACGCGTACCATTTAAATACGCAACTAGCTATCGAAGCGTCTTAACTCAACGACGTCCACGGAACGAATGACCCCCGCGCCGCGTCGCTGTACCTCGCGAATATTATCTTTGGTGGGGGGAGAGCAGGCAGGCGGCAGGACTCGCGAGGCAATACACGCGTACATATTTACGAAGTGTTGGGATATCGTTGCCGAGCCGTGTAAACAGAGGTGACTTCCAACGGTAGCATCGTTGAGTCATAACAAAAGTCGTTTCTACACACACGTTCTGCTAACAGTAAAATAGAAATATTACGCGTGATATATTTCCTTCGTTTATAAAATATCTAGCATCTACATACAGGGGTGTACTTTAACACAGATGGCTTAGAAAGTATATATTCGAAAATTACATGCGTGATATACACTTTCTTATTGCAAAACTTTTTACAAGTTTCGCGATACATTCGAGAATGTCGCGATACCAATACTGTGTTAGCATTGGTACATAAAATGAATCTTTATTCTTTATACAGTGAGCCACGAGAGTATTCGAACGCTCGCTATTAAAACTGTAAACAATAAAAATATACATGTTAGACTAAAGTTCTAAAAGTAATGTTGTAACTACTATAAGACGTTAGTATCGAGATTGTATATACCAAATTTGAAATGAATCGGATAATATTTGTAGAAGTTATGAAACATTTATTGCAAAGATGTACTGCAACAGAGTCACAAAAATATTCGAACCGCGTTAATTATATGCACCATATTTTAAATTAATATTCATTTAGGCTACCTTTGGCTCCAATTACGCTTTTCAGGCGTTGTGCACTAGTTTTTCAATTATTTTAGAATGCCGTTCGAATACTTTTGTGACCCTGTTTCAGTACATCTTTGCAATAAATGTTTCATAACTTCTACAAATATTATCCGATTCATTTCAAATTTGGTATTATAATATATAATTTCGATACTTATGTCCCATCACAAGGGAAAGCCGCGATAGGTATATGTGCTACAGATTTTGATGAATCTCATATATGTATTCAACAATCAACAGTTTCCGAAATATTAATAAAAAAGATATTTTGGCATTAAAACAACCGAAGCGATAGTGGAAAAATCAGTAGCACAAATAGGTATCGCTGCTTTCCGTTGTCATCTTTCCGCGTCAACCACTTTCCAGACGCATTAATTATTTCGCGGTAAAATTACTCTAAGTAAGAGCCGCGGTGCTCCGCAAAATATGTAGATGGACGCGAAAAAAGCGGGGACTCTACGATCGCGTTACGCGCGATCAAAAAGGATCTTGCTAGACTGCAAGATTGCTACGAAGACTGGTTGCAGTTGGAACCTTTTCAAATTTTTCGCGGTGACTCTACTCGACTGGAATTATTAATCGGAATTGTAAAAAATCGCGAGAAAATGTTGTATCGATTTAATTTTCTGATTTTAAGACAGACACATGCACGTCACCCTATCTACGATTACCGTGTATGGTCAGCTCATTGGATTCTGCTCTTTCCAACACATATGCGCGGCGGTTAGTGGCCCGTTTCATATAATTGGCATTCGTTTTAGAAACATTTCTGCGATATTATTCTGAGCAGGTAGTACCAAAAATGATTGTCATTGTTAGTCAATATACCAAATTAATGCCTTCTATACACGCCTTATTAAGAGAATCTAATGACTCGCATGTTATTACTGTTGAGAGAGAAGATTTGAAAAATCTCACACGAAAGAGTTCAACTTCAGAAATGTAACTCGTATTCGACACATTGAGCATCCCGTATGATTGTGAAATTAAAGAATGCTCGATTTGCAGTTGCATCCATGCACCCCACGGCACTCATGCCACTTTCTGCGAGGCTTAGATATAAGAATTAGATTTTACTGTAAATTTCAATGTCGGCGGTGAACTAATACTCGGGGCAAATAGAATCCAATTACTATTACTTCGCTAAAATGATTAAACAGTGCATTAGAAACTTGCGGGAATGTCAGTAACAGCGATCAATTTGTAATACTTTTCGGTGTACGATACGTGAAAGGGTTCTGCTACACACAAAGTACTAACAAAACAATTTGTCATCTTGTAATTTATAGCTTGCACGAGCTTTGAAGAAATATCATTTTTGAGCGCCGTATCGAGTCAAAGCGTAGCGTAGTGAAAGCCTATGTCAAACTCACACTTTAAACTAGTCAGACGTATAAAAGCACGCAACACACTTTTCAGCATTTCTCACCATTTCAGAGTAGTTGCTGAGTTGGACGCTGTGCATGAGTAGAAGCCGCTAAATTCAGTCCTGAAATTATGGGTCGATAACACAGTTTGGGTGGCGACACGCTCATCCATAAGGTGATAGGTCTATCCTATACTTCGTCGATGATGGTAGAACCTTCTAACACTAAGCTTTTTCCACATGTTACCACGCGGTACCGTAACAATACATTCATTTCCTAGTTTATCAACGCCACCTACTTAACCAACAGCGTTCCAAGTAGCCACCTACAGTGGCACTACTAACTACAAATCCTGGTTACATAAATGCAAGGTTGCAAACCATTCCTCTTTTACATATTTGTCTGCAGCCTCAATATATCCACATTCCTTCAACTCACACTGTGACTCATTGTGCAACGTTCTTGACCCTCAATATAATCAATTCGATGCTCTCTGAAACGCATTACGTGCTAATGTATTTCTAACGATAGAATCATCTCTGACCATTCAAGTGTAACCCGTTCGTCAGCAACAACGTGTCCATTCAGCATTCACTCCTAACCGTTCGATTAAAACAATCTTTCCCCAAACCCGCCACACAATTTCACTCCCATCAATCCCTAACAACCCGATACCGGTTTAATCGCGTCGAGAGCAAAGTGCGGTAAGTCGTCCCCATACAGCAACCATATCAGCCGCCCTCGTCACTTGTGATTCTTTCCCCTCGCCGATTTGAATATCACAGACGGTTGCGCGCGCCCCGCGGTCCCTAAAGCCAGTTCGTGCACCTCCGCGGAGCGTGGTGCTCTCGGCTCGCTCGAACTCTAACCCCGCCTTAACCTACAAAAATAAAGGAGAAATATGGTACGCCGAGCACGCCGTGGAGCAGTTCTATTCATAACTCGGCGCGTTAACCATCGCGTGATGCAGTGATACCGCGAGAAAGGTTATTGCAAGGCCTTCCGTTCCAGAGTGGAGCTCTTGAAACCGAGCGCGTCTCGTGGCTCTCCGCGGATGCCTATTGAACATCGTCCCGTGCTCGAATTTATCAAGCCGATTATCTTGGCCCGCGAGCATCGTCCGACCGCCAGATAAAACAGAAACACTAACGACGAAAGTTTCCACTCGCCGAACGACACGCGAGATGCACTGACCCGCCGCGGGACCGTGGGCTTCGACTTTCAACTTTCCAACCAGAATCTCGTGGGCAAAAATGGCGGGCAGTTACACGAAGAAGGAATTCGGCGTGGGCACCGAGGAGCAAACCCTGCTGAAAGACTCGAACGGCAGCCGCATCGTACCCGCCAAAGGTATACAATCCCATCGTCCCGCGTTACTCGGCTTTTCCATTCGAGCGCCGCTCCTTTCAGCCTCGCCACGATTTTTCAAATAACGGGGGGGCTCTACCCCCTTCTCGGAAGCCCGCATTTTATTTCTTCTCGTTGGGGATACTTTACCAAACCGGTCCCCTCGTAGACACCACTCAAATGGCATTCCATCGAACTTCAGGCTACCACAGAGTACATTGGTTGTTCATATAAATCCCTTCCTACAAAGGGCAGCAGTGTTTTCTTTTTTATTTTACGAAACGTTGAGTACCCCTTTCGTTATTGTAGTTATATAATACACTTAGAGATACGTTTGTTCATTGATCAACTAAATCAAGCAGGCCTCTGTATCAAGATGCAGTAATGAAATCTTTTCGCCAGGGGATGTTGCGTGGCAGGAATCATTGCTTTCTTAAGCGAACGGCTTGTTCGAATGTGTTCTTTCCTCTTAATCTCGAGGACTTTGTAGTCGAGTAGCTACTTCCATGTGTACGTGTGATTGATTGCGTAGAGTTCATTAGTATATAGATATATGATAGTTGAAGAGGGTACGAAGATAAAAATTCTGGAAGATGATAGGTGGAAGATATATGAGCACTGTTTGCGATAAATAAAATCTTGTGTACTTAAAGAATTGAATGGAACAGAAACGATAGACAAAAAGAACAAAATATTGTGAAATATCTGGAACAGGAACAGAAACAAAACGAAATTCTTAACCCTGTTGCAGGGGTGAAAACCGTTCTGTTTTTCGTCATTCTTCATCCATTTTCATTCTGATGGAACGATATTAACCGAAACGAAAAAACATTTCGTTCCAGGTCCCTGACTAAAAGAATGAAAATTGAATAGGCTTTCCATAGAATTTTGTTAAATTGATTCCACTAATGCTCAAACACCAGCGTTTATTTTTAACTGGCTTAAGGTAAGCTCTCACTTTGACTCACCTCAGTTTATTCTTCCATTGCTTTTCTATGTATTTCGACAATTTGACTGACACTGCGCCTTGCCTCGAGAATATTTTGAGGAAGAGAGGCAAGACGAGGGATAATTTGAGTGGATGCAATGCCACCGCTTTTGGTGACCGCTAAAAGAGGAAGAGAGATGTTCTCTGAAGCTCAGATAACTTCAGGCATGGAGAAGCCAAGGCTTCGCGAGCCTAGATATAAGTGCAAAAAGAAGTTCTGCTAGGGTGTAGTGAGAGCCTACCTTTAAAGTACCCCAGTGTTGCCTAGGCTTCTTGCACGCGTCAATAACACCAACATTAATATTTCAAAATTGATCTCTATTAATCACTGGCAGGCATCCATTTGTTTAGGTCAATCTCGAGAACCACTGGACGGACTTAAGCAGTCCCCACAGAGCTTTCTCGAGAAATGCTTCGCTAAACTCCTCACTGCTTGGCTTCCTATTGTTAACGTCTCGTACACCTAAACCTTCCTCGAAAAGTGCTCTATTAAACGGTGAAAACCGCATTACAATCTGTCCAGTGGTTCACATTCACGTAGAGATAACTATAAAAGTAAATTTCTGTAAGAGGAGATACCCTGTACGCACAAGTGTCTCATTTCATCTAGAAAGCAATTCTTTGCTGACAGAGCAAGCGAGGACTTCTACTGTAAAGAATCAAGCATGCATGCTTAAATAATCTAAGTTTCTTGGAATTATAATCACCTTTATCCTCACTATTGTTTACTAAAAATTATAATCACACTTCTCTAACTTGCAATGTATTCAATCATTTCATTTCCTTAATTCCATAACATTTAGCATCGTTCTACTATATTACATGCTCACAGTATAATGTTGTGTATGTTATACTCGAGTATTATTTAAACCGAAATGGAAAAAAAACCCTCTTAAGAATGTCTGTCCTGCAGATAGCATTAAGGCTTCCTATAACACTTTTAAACTTCTTGTTCCAACTGGTAATTAATATTCCCTTTCTTTTAAATTACAAAAATAACGCTTACGTTAGTCCTCTTAATATCACTGCGTCTTATTCTTCGCTTGCAAACCTAAGATGCCGATGCAAAACCATACGAGTATATACATACATATCGAATGTTTGCGCCATGTTCATTGAATTAATAAATTGCTTTAAATTGGAGCATTACGGTATCGTCAGGATAGCTCTGACCGACGCTGCATTAAATTTCTGCCTGCACCATACGAATCGCATTACAGAATTGGGTTTCTTTTGTTTTAGGTACGGAGCCTGTTCGCCTCTCACCTGGCTGGGAGGGCACAGGCAGACCTGACGATGAGTTGAATTTCAAAGGAGTCACGATGGATCAAGCGGATCTTGAATTAAATCCTCCCAGAGATAGGTAAACGCAATTGTGCACGCTTTTACTGCGCGTCAATTTAGGCTGCCTGTAATAAATATTCTTAAATCTAGATTAAACATAGTCTTCTATATAATGGTACTTCATGGAATCGGTGCCTTGATGCCGTGGAATATGTTCATAACGGCAAAAAGTGTAAGAATCCTCGAAGCGTGTTCTTCGGTCTCTGATCGTTGATTTAATAAAAAAATCGCATGTTTCTAATCGAATCTTCTTTCAGTATTTCGTTCATTACAAATTATCCAAAGAATACACAGGAGTTGACACGAACTATGCCACGTATTTTCTTGGATACTTGGGATTTGCCGCACAAATACCAAATCTGCTCTTTAATTGGTTGAATATCTTTATACAGCTGGGGTATGTATTAGATTTAGTTTTAACGATGCTTATGGCTTTCAATGCTCCTAACAGAGCTAGACTCTACAAATGTCTTCACTGTACTGCGGGCGCAGTGTTCTGATGAAATTCAATAGTAAAGAAGCAAGACATCGAAGTTTAAAATGTATATGATTCTTTTAGTGGCAATTTGACAACGCGTATAGTATGGGGCATCTTCATACAAGTTTTAATATTTGTGTGTACTGTTATTTTGGCAATGACTGACAGCTCCGGCTGGCCTGGTGCCTTTTTCTGGATCACCATGGTCTCTGTTGTTATATTAAACAGTAAGACGTTAAACGTTTTTGTTTCCTCGAAATTCTCAGAGCAAAAGTCACACGACTCTTTAAGCTTCACTCCATTATGGATAATTCTATTACCTCCGATACACCCTTTACTTTCTAATTAGTACCGCGCCAGTGTTCCGTGCGCCTGTCTTCATTCGCGATATCTCTTTCAGCTGCGAACGGAATTTACCAAAACTCCGTGTTCGGCATGGCCGCGAAGCTGCCCGCAAAGTATACAGGGGCTGTTGTCTTAGGCGCGGTAAGCGCAAACCCCACGATTCTTACGTAACGTGTGCACAAGCAGATATAATACCCTTGCACTGTTTTCAGAATCTAAGCGGAACGTTTACAGCCTTGATCAGCTTATTTTCGCAATACATGGCGCCGAATGCCCGAACTGCTGCGATATACTACTTCATAACGGCTCTTTTCATTCTCCTCGCCTGCTTCGACACATACTTTGCACTTCCCATAAACGTAAGTCCTGCGGCTTTATTATCGACGTGCGTTGCGAAAAATAACACGTTTCATTTTTCTTACGAAAAACAGCACGTTTCAGTTTGCCACGTAAAGAAGCATATGCCATCGTTTCTGACGAATATTGGCACTTTGGTCTTCCGCCGCGAAAACTAGGATATTTGACTGCTTAGCCACGAAGAATAACACGTTTTTGATTGTACTGTAGAAACTATCACGTTTCGCCGCGTGGTTAGTTTCAATTGTCGAAGTGCATTTTGCATCGAAGAATTGAACTTTTAAAAATATTGCTTAATAAATAATAACTCCATCTAATCTCTAAAAGGAAACACGTATGAAAATTTTCATTCGCATAATTTAAGTACAGCATTTTAATGTTTAATAAAGAATCGTCCCAGTACTAAATAAAAATCGCGTCGAAAGGTATTTAAGTTGATGCGCTGGTTGTTTTGAAGTCAACCGTCCAAAGCTTTTCGTCGCTACAGTCGGAACATGCTACTTTTCGTGGCAAACCGCTCAAGCATGCTAGTTTTCGCAGCGAAAACCGAAGCGTGATAGTTTTCGTAACAACGAATACAAGCGTGCTGTTTTTCGTAAGAAAATTGAAACGTGCTGTTTTTCGTAAGAAAATTGAAACGTGCTACTTTTCGTAACTCGACTGAAGCATTGCGAATTAATGCTTGCCGTTTGCAGAGGTTTTACCGGTACCGCGAGCTGTTGCACCTGAAAGGAGCGAACAAGAGGCAGCTGGAGAACAAAGCGACGGGAAGACAGGACACGCCACCTTATTGGAAAATATTCAGGCAATGCTTCCCGCAATTGTTTAACACGTTCCTCGTATTCTTCGTCACGCTATCTCTCTTCCCTGCCGTTCAATCGGACATAAAGCGCGTGGACCCTGGCTTCGTGATCTCGAAGGACTATTACCTTATCATCATGTGTTTCCTCACGTTCAACACTAGCGCTCTGATCGGCAGCACTCTCGCATCGTTCATTCAGTGGGTGGGTAGAATCCTCTAGTCGGAGGAACTTATTAAAGGCTCCCCCAAACCAACGCGAATATCGCGGCGCGGATCAGATAAGGCTGCCCGTAAGCTGCCACGTATAAAAAACTGCTGAACCGCGGCGGATCTGCTCCGTGCCGCGATATTCGCATTGATTTGGGGGAGCCTTAAGGCCGTCTCGAAATTTAGCGAAACGCGGCGAAGTGAATCGTAGCGAATTGCCGCGGGGCTTCGGCCTAGTGTGTGTGGCTCCGTAAAGGCAGGCTCTCACTACGCTTTGACTCTGCTCATTTTATTCTTCCTATGCTTTTCTTACGTTGTTTGACAACTTGACACACACTGCGCCTCGCCTCGGCGATTCCGAGCCGCGGATTCTTCCTCGAGAATATTTTGAGGAAGACACCCGAGGCGTAGTGTGATTGTTTGCAATGCAGAGATGGGCAAAATTTTTATTTAAATAAAATTTCGAATAACAAATAAAAGTTTTAAAAAAATTATCGTTTGGTCGTTAACCTGAGTTAACTTTATTCGACACACGACGAATAATTTTTAACGTTCATTCGTTATTTGAAATTTTATTTAAATAAAAATTTTGAAAGAGGTTCTCCACGCAACTGACTAGACACATGAACCGAGGCAAGCTCAGATAACTTCAGGCACGGAAAAACCAAGGCGACGCGAGCCTAAATGTGGGTGCGAAAAGAAGTTGCGTCGAGGCGTAGTGGGAGTCTACCTTGTGCGAATTCCACTTACGTCTCAATCGCCCGCAACGCCTGTGGTTTTCGTCTCAAAATTGATGAAACTCTCCTGAAATATGGAAAAGAAATCTGTGAAAGAATCATTATCGGAAAATACAGGTTTTTAAATATAAATTACAACAAGAAAACAGGAACACATAATTTATGATATTCATTTTATTGCAAAAACAGAAAATTCTTACAGTCTTTGGCGTAAGTGGAATTCGCACCTTAAAGCTGGGAATCCACCGGAAAGTTAATCAATGCAATGCCATGCTACATTTAAAAAAAATTAGCTTCAATTCATTCTTATGGAACCGTTTCCACCAAAAGCTACGTGAAAACATAGCACCGCCTAGCTTAGCTTAGCTTCTCGGTGGATTCCCGGCTTAAGAATCAATCGTTTACAAACTTTTTTCTTCGTATCGCCAAAATTCGCACCGACCTTTAAGCAGCGGACATAGGAATTAATTATCGTTTCCCCTTTACGCAGCCTAGTAAAAAGTATTTGATGATCCCAGTCGTTTTACGCATCCTGTACATACCATTGTTTTTACTGTGCAACTACCAACCGAGCAATATTACGAGAATATTACCAGTGTACATTAGCAACGACTGGGTATATTTCGTGATCGCTGTTACGATGGGTATCAGTAGCGGCTACTTCTCGTCGCTGTCCATGATGTACTGTACCAGGTAAGGCCGATCGATCTTGCGAACGGAATATCTGCCTCCTTCGACATTGCGTGATCACGTTTCTATGATTTCAGAATGGTGGAGTCGCAGCACAGCGCGACGGCCGGCATGTTCGGCGCAGCCGCGTTAATTACAGGGATCTTTACCGGATTAATGTTCGCCATGGTCATGCCTAGCGTGGTAGAGAACGTGTCGTTCAGCTTGTCTTAACGCGCGGGCCGTTCGTTTACAAGGCACTAGCGCGTTTTTGAGAACCGTTTATCGAGTAGAAGAAAGAGAAAAGAGCAGGAGGGAAGCGATGAGAAAAGAGTTCATTAACGCAAGGTACAATCTAATTTCGACGTTACGCTGTTCATAACGAGAAGCAGGTTTAATGGATCTCTCGTCGTACCAGCAGATGGGACTAAGTTATATTTAATTGCGAGGCAACTTTGTCGGATAGACCACGAACGATTTTAATTTATTCGTTTGCGTATAAGCTAACACGAAGCTACGAGGAAGGAGGAATAGAAAGTATTAACGTTGAATGAGAGATTAAACAACTACCTGAAATTATCGAGCTCCAATTGTAAAAAAAAGAAAATCATCTCACGAGTAACCGTTTCAGATTCGAAACAGAAAAATAGAGAAACCTGTTATTGCCCCGAACTCGTATTAATCATCTTAATGTTTAATCACTGCCCCTCCCCCCCCCCCCCAACCCCACCACAATAAAATTATCGCTACTAGATCGGACCAATGAGCCTTAATAAGCACATACATCGGGTTTTTCACACGCATAAGTTGATTCAGAGCCGCTAAAAAAAAGCACATTCAATGGTTGTTACTTATATAGACCAAATTTGAGATAAGACTGTGCTTAACATTTTTCTTACTAACAATGTGACTAATTCAGAATTGAGCTATATGGAATTTAAACGACGAAGATGTCAGAAATGATGAGTAACTTTCTTCGTTGTTGAATGTTCGGTAGCTTGAGATGTCCGCGTGTGTTTGTAAAAGCACGTCGCGATGCTTCTCATCTAAATGCATGGAGACTTCGGACGGACAGATTCACGTTTGTCGAAGTGTGAATCATTGTTTTACTTTATTTATATGGGCGTGTCCTTACTTTTTGGTAATCATCAAGTTTATTTACTTTTATAAGTGTTACTTTAGCCTATAGATTTTATGCGATTTACAAGCTAACTTCTAACTAATGGTTTTGTACTGTTTACGACTAACATTTACAGTAACCAAATCATCGGATCTGTAGAGCTTATTGTTTCATTTGATAGGTAATAATAGAAATAGGCAGGGGTGGGTTCGAACCTGATTCTCGAAACTCGAAACATTCTTGCGTTTCGACGCTTCGAGCGGCCCATCCCTAGACATAACCACGGAATGATCTGATTGCCGCTAGTCCCAATGCAGATCATGACAACAAAAATCTGTTTTATTTGTTAGACATATTATTTTACGTACTTTGATAACCATTAGTTCTTTTCCTGCATTTAAGAACATTCTTACGGTATATTAATATTATATACTTACTATATACTTCTCTTTAATTAATATACTGCGCGCTGAAAAGTAACTAAGACAGTATGCATGGTTGAACATGAAACTGCGCGATATGTAAGAAGCTCAATAAGACTCTGCTACGATATTTTCTGTACATTTACAAGAAATATTGTATTTATTTACATATATATATGCATATGTATACTAAGAATTCGACTTTGAACGCGTGAAATGCCACGGATTTTACATTGTTTAGTAGGGTTATTCTCCTTAAATATTTTGTAAGTGACGGACCCTATTCAATTATTTCGTTACTACGTTTATACTTAGTTGGAGCGAAACTTCGCTCGGGCGACGAGGATTTAGAGGGGGTTAATTGAAATTGTAAATGATTATTTTAGATAAATTCTACGACCGTACGTTAGGAATAATTTGCTTTCGTTACGAAAAGAAATAGGAAACAGTATACATCACTCAGATATGAACTTTTGTTCAAGCAGGGCCCGATCTAGCTCTTCCGCCGCTCTGGGCAAAAATGATTATTGCCGCTCTTATTGTAAAATATAATTCACACCGACTGAAATTCTTTTATAGGTATTCGTTGAATAACAAAAGCCTTTTGATGGATAAAAAATGTGATTTAAAACACTTTAAAGTTTGATACTAAATTCAAACATGCATTACCTATTTTGTACCGATTTTTGAAAAGGTTTACTTTTTTATTGATCGTAATTTTCTCTTTCTACCAAATTTGCCCCGCTTGTGCTCCCCTAGATCGGACCCTGCGTCCAAGTACAATTAAAAGGATCTGTAAATACTGTCTAAGTGCTTCCACATGTTGGGACATGTGATGATTACAAATTTGCATTTTTCTTATATACATACGTTACTTGTAAGCTATACCGTTTCACTATTTATAACTATTTATAATACTGTTTGTCATCTATTTCCATCACACAATTATAATGCTCTCTCACACAGACACACCCACACACACATTTTTGAAATTATAATCAGCTAACTTCGTTATCATAATCATATATATATATTATATACATATATATATATAACAAATCTTACTGATAAAAAAGACATAAATTACCTCAAATGTTATATCCCAAGTTGACCACAAATTTTATTCTAAAAACATAGAATCCGAATTCCTAGAAGGACAATCCTCCGCATAAAGCAATTCAGACAATAAATTATAAATAAAATTCAATGAAACCACGAGTAACGAAAGATCATTGAACTTGAAGCAGATAGAGCATAGAAGGGATATTTTTATATTGATTCAGTCGTGGACATGTTTCATCCAAAATTGCTTGATGCGCGTCACATTATCTAGATTAGACGTTCTCCGAGTAAAAATTAGAAAATTCGTACACTCAATATAATCGACTAACAGAAGGAAGAAATGCAAGCGGCAGACCTGTCCCCGCGTAAGAATGGTATTACGATACAATACAACCGTGTCATGGGCGTCCGGAGGGGGGTGCAAACAGGGCAGTTACCAACCACTGGATTTTGTGAAAAAAATCGCTTATTTTCAAAAACTGACCTGTGTTAAGTTTACACTAAAAAAGTGAATATTTCTAAATTGCGGATTTAAATTTTTAATTATTATGACAGCACAAAATGAGTTTAAAAAAGCAAGCGGGCTACTCGTTTTTCATTACTATATTTTTCTTCATCGTCACTCAAATTTGCCCCCTCCTGGAAAAAGTCTACGGACGCCCTTGAATCGTGCGACGATCAGGTTACAGTAATGGTAGCGTAAGTCTTGCCACTATTATGTTGAAATGCTTGGGCATACATAGTATAAATACAAGTACGAACTACTGTAATATACTTACAAAGTTCATGGTTACAGATACGTCTTAAAATGTAGATTTATGGAATCGTTTTGACCGTTCAATTTATTGTAGAAATGATGTTAAATAAATGAGTAAGGACAAGTTGGATTTATTGTTTAATAGCCAACGTCGCACAGTGGGGTAGTTTGCCACTTCAGTCGGTTCCAAACATACTGTTAGGCTAATGTAATTAATATAAGGCATAAAAACAATATTATAAGAGATAAAAAAAAATTTTTTTCGAATGTTATTCGAATATTTGTGTATTCGAATGTTATTATTCGCATATTTAAGTATTCGAATACTACTCAAATATTTCAGTATTCGAATACTATTCGTGTGAATTATAAATCATGGTATTAGTTTACAAAATTTCACCCTGACAAACTAAAGAATTCACAACTGAAACTAAATAAAAGCTTCTAAAAAAACGAACTTGATTTATAATTCACACCAGTATTCGAATACTTAAATATTGGAATAGTATTCGAATACTTTAATATTCGAATTATATTCGCCAACAAATTGAGCAACTGAAGTATTCGAATATTCGAATACCGAAGAATTCGACAAATAGTCCCAGCCCTAATGGAAAATAGACACGCTTACCTGTTTTATCAGAACTCATAGCTTCCATTTGTAACGGTACACCAAACATAAAGAATAATGACGTTCAACTGTATATACGTATATTAAACGTCCGCCGAAAACGAATTGTTCACATTCACGACCAAGTTTCGTCTGCTCGCACAGGCACTAGGGTTGTGCGAGAGAAGCGTCGAACGTCATTGACACACGAATCTTTTATCTCGATCTGCGTTAAAGTTTTTATAATCAACTTTTGGCCCACCAGATCGGCAAAATACCCCGCTGCGCGTCGCCTCGCATTGAAAATCTAAGACGTGCGCATAATCTCTGAGGTGATCGCAAAGAAAGTTCACACAAAAATGCTTCCTTAAAAATAGATGTTATTCCCTTTGTTAGTATCGGTATACAGTATTAAACAGTAAATATTCATAGTTAAAGTAAGATAAAGATGCACTGTATATAATACAAGTTCTATCTGAATCCGTGGGCCTTACATAACGTAAACTTTCTCTATTTTTTTGTACGGAAACACTTCTTTGGTTTTCGGACAAATCACAGCACCATTGTTCTCTTGAGCCATCTTCTCCAACGCCTGAAAAAAAAAGCAAGTCGTTGCTTTACTATAACAGAAGAGCCTCGCTTTTCATAAAACTAAATATGCGTCTATTTACTTGTTCCCCATAAACGTATCCGTTCGGCATCATCATTGGCTGATTATACTCGTTCAATGGCTTCCCACTGATACTGCAAACGAGCCTGGACTGCGAACAGTGGGCAAAAGGCAGTGGGGCAGCTAGTTCGTTGAGAGATTCGTTGCACACCGGGCAATTCGGATTCCTGCCCTCTTTATTCGCGCTGTAACACTGAGGGGTCTTCAGTGCCGACAAGCCCGCCTGCAGGGCCACCGTGAAGACACTCTGACTCGCCAATTGGAACAGTCTATAGTTCTCGTGTCTGAACTGCTCGATTAATCTGTCCCACCTGCAGAAATTCAGCATCCTAAATTTCAAGCATAACGACGATTCGCGTTTAAACAATCAAGCAACCAATGGACTTACCTCTTCTCGTCTAATAAGTCTTTATAAGGGCTAAGGGACGTGTTAGCCGGGAACGCTAGCTGCCCCATGCAGCACTGTATTTCTTGCAGCTGGTGGTCGTCGTAATTCGCGAAGCATTTCCTGGCATGCTTAACAGCGTCCAGCCTTCGGTCCGCTCTCACCAGCTCTATAAACTCCTGCACGCGTAAATTGAACTCCATAGTGCTTCCTAGTTTCCTTAGCTTAGATCGATTGTCGTGGCACCATCCGACGCACCGAGCGGTCTCGTGATTCGCTAGCGACTTCTCGACCTCTCTCGAAACCATAAAAACATCTACAAATATCAGAGCAGGTATTAAGGGGTCATTCTGGTAATCACGCCGCGAAATTCTGGTTTTCTTTTCTCAGTGAATGCAATGAATAACAATGTGAATAACACTGAATCACCTTTTTTTCATTTATTAGGTTACTTATAATGTATAAGGAACAATTTTTTAAATACACTTTTAATTATGTTTTTCATTATTCTTTGGAATTTAAAATCGCTCCTTTGAAAAGACGGCTGAGGTGATTTCAGCTCACAGACTCATCTGCAACAAAAAAACCAAACTGATTCTTAATCATTATGAGTACCGCTATCGCAGGTGCCAGAGTTAGTCACGTAAGTAAAAATTTAACAAAATTGCGCGTATTCAAACTTCAAGTATCAAATTTTCCATTTTTAATTGAAGTTTGAATACGCGCAAATTTGTTAAATTTTGACTTACGTGACTAATTCTGGCACCTGCAATAGCGGTACTCATAATGATTAAGAATCAGTTTGGTTTTTTTTGTTGCAGATGAGTCTGTGAGCTGAAATCACTCCCACCGTCTGTTCAAAAGCACGATTTTTAACTCCAGATAACATTGAAAAACACAATTAAAAGTGTATTTAAAAAATTGATATATCAAGTTATAACTTATCCCGAGAATTTCATGAAATTTTAAAAACGTAAATTACTTTGTAAACAACTGAAAAATATAAAAATGGAATCCAAAAAACAGCCAGGATCCCAGGATTGAATTCCCTAATTATAAGTAACCTAATAAATGAAAAAAAAAGTTAGACATTGTTATTCATTGCATTCACTGAGAAGAAAACCTTGAAATTTGCGGCATGATTACCAGAATGACCCCTTAATAAAAATCTAATCGAAGGCGAAGCGTTGGAATAAAAGCCTGTAATGTCAGTGTATGAACCAAAAGGAACAAGAAAGATCCACGCTCTGACGTACCTATGTTTGTTAGGTCTCTAAGTTCGCTACCATCCGCCAACTTAGTCGCAGTTTTATAATAGCCTTTACGAAGAAAGTATTCTATCAACATTCTATCGAGTCTCTGCCGCCGCCACTGATTCACGACGCTCGGCGCTGTGTTAGCGTGCTCCTTCAGGTGATCCAATCTCCTTTTGCAAACCATGCCAGCTTGCAATTCCTCGGCAATAGACTCCTCCGCCTTTCTCTTCAGAACCTGCAGCCTGGCCACGACTCCTCCTAGGAGTCTGCTTATTTCTCCGGCGGGTACTCCTGTCCCATCGCCTTTTAATAGTTCGTTCGCGGCCGCCTGCACGTGCGAGACCTCCCTGTCCAAGGTTTTCTGAGCCGAGCGAAATTTTTTGTTGAGGAGCTCGTAGGGGACCTGAGAATGAATGAGACTGGTAACTCGGTTTTTTTGAGACATGTGAGTGAGAATCGTGGAATTATTAGAGAATTGTGGTGGAGAGAAATGAAGTACCTTTAACGTCGGGTGCTCGAGGCTTTTAACGTCTGACATATTGGTTATCCTCGAACTACGCGTGAAATTGTGTTTAGAAATCGGAGAGTTATTTCTATTTTACCGTGGAGAGTATAGTTCTGCGATTATGTGTCGTAGTCGTCCATCTCGTTTCGTGTAAATATCGCACGCAGAGAAGAACGAGTAGAGGAACTTTGACACGAGACCAACTTTAAGATTCGCAAAATCTCTTGCGTGGAAGATTATCAGCGAGTTTGTTTACGCATGGTGAAAACGTTAGTGTTATAATGTAAATGTAGATGGCTCCATTAACGAAAGAAATAAGGGATGATCCTCAGATCGAGCCATGTGACGCGGCTACTTATTAGAAATTAAAAGCATTCGTGAGAGAACGGGCTCTCGGGGTAGTCGTGATAATTGATGAAAAAGGATTGAGATACATGTGAGAGGATCGTTATTATGAAATACAGTTTGGTATCGAGAATCTCATTTCGCCTACGTGTTGCGTCTCACTCCTGCCCAATAATTTTTAGCGCTTCTCATTGGTCCCTGGAACGGATTAATTTTTAGCTCCGACCAATCGGGAAATTCGAGCCAGTGCCTCTAGTGCGGTGCAGCCGAATAGAAAACGCTAATAATGCTCGCGTGCTCGTGCGTTTTGAGAGGTAAACATCAACACAGTTTCATAAGAAACTTTTTATTGTAATACCAGATTTCCTCCTTCGAATCAATCTCGATAATATTCGAGCGCTTTTATTATCCCTATACGTTCAATTTTAAATACGGGATTTCTATACGTTCTCCGAAGAACCTAAATTCAATCCAAAGCGTTATGCCATTGGAATGGAGGATATTAGGCTCGCAGGATCTAGCGGGTCGTTCTTATAAATTAAAAAATAAATCATCCCCTTTATCGCGCGTGAGAAAAGTAAAGATACAAATATCAAGCGACGGCGTGAGCCCGACGCAGTTTTCAAATATATGTTTCCGAAATCCGTGCGACGTTGAATCGTCCGTTCGCGGCGAGTCGAGGGCGATCGGCGATGCTCGGCGTCGCTCGGCCGGTGACGGAGAGTATCGGTGGCGCGCGCGAGTCACTCGGATGGCCGGGGGCCGCCATTTTCCTCCAGCGAGGGAGACAGTCGCGAGCGTAGTTCCGCGCATTGTCGACCAATTTTTTCGTGGAATCGAGGGATTCTCGCGACTAGCTGGGGCGTCGGGCGGGCGCGCGTGACCCCAGTGCCCGTATCCGTGCGAGTATCGTTCCACGGGAGGCTCGAAAGTCACCCGTGGACGCCGGGAGAAGCCAGCCGTGCGAGTCCGGGGGGGAGCACACCAGAGCCGAGGCGCCGCGCGTATACTCCCGAGAGCGAGGGCACCCGCCGCGAGAAACGCCGTTGCGTGACGGACAGAGACGGTGGTGGAGAGAGAGATACAAGTGAAATAACAGTTTTTTGGTGATCGGGGCAAGTGTGGCCCGGTGATAAAATACAACCCCGGTGGCACCGCGGAGGAAGTAACCGTCTGCCGGAGGGAAACACAGGGGAGAATCGCCTCCGACAGGTTAGTGGGATAAATGCAAGAGAGCCGGGGGGGGCCCCTGCACGCGCAAGTTTTTCTCGCGGTAGGATCGCGCCGCCGAGAGAGCTCCAGCGTGACGCCGTGTGCGTCGCTCGCGCGGTGCATGCGTGCACACACGCACCGCGGAGAATTCCGCGGGTTCCCGTGCGTGTGCATTCGTCCCCTCCTTCACCCTCCTCCCCTTCTCCCCCTCCTTCACCGCCCCCTCCACCCCACCCCCCTCTACGCCCCTGTGCGCCGCCGGAGTACATACCCAGCGCACGGTGCATGTGTAGTTCCCCGTTTAACCGTTCCACGTCTCTCTGTGCGTATGCGTGCGCGACGCACGGTGTGCGCGCGAGTATGCTAACTAGCGTGATATGGCGGGAGACGCCGCGCCAGCACACCGCGCCACGCGCCTTTCTTTTTTATCCGGCCCTCCGCCTGGGTTCGTTCTCTCGCTCGTCCTCGCCACTTGCCACGATAATGGGATCCTCGCTTACCGTCGCGAACTTGTGCCGCGCCGCCGAACACTTGCGGCCGAAATTTCGGTGCGGGTGACGCGCAGCGAACCATCCACTTTCGCCCTACTTACTTTGCGGTAACATCTGCAATCTTACAATTAGCTTTGACGCTGGCGAAGGTCAATGTTTATGGAGTTTACGGCGGAAGCGGCGAGAGTTGCAATATGTTGACGTTCTCGAGTTTGGTAACGCAGTGGCTCCGAGTCGTACGCGGCGAGGATGGTTTTGGGGGGAAAAGTGTGTTTGATAGATGGGACTGCCTGCGAGTCTCCCAAGTTCACGTTTCCCCCATCGGGAAGCGCACGTGCAAGCGTGGCGGCGAAATTTCCGACGCATTATCGCCCGGGTGTGCGGGCAATTGTTATGGAATATTGTTAGATGGCAGCACTTTGGTAATTTTGTTGTTTGCGGAGGGGAATTACCAACGTGCATTTGCAATTATTGTTTCACTAGCGGTATGCAGGGCTCGCGGCGGAGGTTCGCGCGGAAGCCGCGAGGATTTTTTGTGAATCGCGCCTGGCGGTAAGGTGTTTGATTCGTTGGTGGAAGAGGCACGGCCGAGCGGGGCACTGTATCGGTCGCCGTGAATCATTCGCTTCGGATAAAGTGTACGTGTCATGTGGCTGACCGCCATTTGGAGATAGACGCTTCTGGAATATCATTCATCTGTGTCTCCCACTTCTTCGCCTGTCTTCCTGCGCGCCCGTCTCGCGGCACGTGCCGTATTAGACTTTTTACGCGTTAGGGAAATTTACTTTGGACGGCCGCGCGATTTCGGGGCGCGTTAACATGCGGCGCGGCCAGTCGCCACGTGATCGGCCGTTTTATGAATTAGCAGTCCCCGCGTGCCTCGGCGAAATTTGCGAAAACTATTATTGTGTTGTGCTCGCCGCTGACACTGCGGAACGCACCCAATGGTTCTCAACTCTTTCCCCCCGGCTGGACAGATGGCCTGTAGTGGCGCGTGAATCTTTTACGAGGCTTCGTATGGCCCGCATCTTTTCGTTTCATATCACGTGGCCCTGCGTCTCAGCTCCTCGTTCCTTCAAAAAAAGAGTTTACTTTTATATCACTTCGGTATTTTAAATATTTTCAATTCAATTCTTTACCATTTAGATATTTTGTATGCATTTCAAATTATATTTCGTTAATACGCGTTAGTAATAATTTTAGTTCAATATTATATATTTTACTGCGTCTAGAGAAGGTTAAGTAGCGCAACAATCAGAAATTAATCACCTCATTTCAAAAAAGGGTGCCGCTTAACTCGACTACGTTAAATTACTCGTAAATTACAGTGTTCTATAATCTATCGAATTTCGAGGGCAACCGAAAAGTATGTAATTTCTGTTTGAAACATTTCCTCGCGTAACATACAGTTTACAAGTAATTTAAGATGGTAGATTTAGGTAACCCAGCCTGTATATATCAACGCATCTACAGTTTGGTTCCATAAACTAGAAGGGGTGGGGAGGATGGCGCCAACGCACCGTTTGAAATTCGGCTGCGCCTGCAAGTGGCATTAAAAATTTAGATCGACCGGGAATCTTGACAACGCTTCAGTTTTAACGCGCGCGCAAGGTTAGTTTTTGCTGGAGTTCGATGTTCTCGTCGGACTCGGGTAACAAGCTTCCGTTTGACGCGATAAACCATGCTATCGACCTACTGATCTGAAACGTTGGGGTCTGAGCTCATGAAAAACACGCGCACCACCGCGGCAATATAGCTTTCGATATTAAAAATCGATTCTCAGCCCTTTGAGTGCTGACAATTTCCACGCTCAACATTACACCGCGTGCGGGACTCCCCTAGCCCCACCTCTTAACCATAGCCTCTGAACGCCCATGGGCGTTCCCCGTAACTAGCGGTTAAAAACATTCGAGCATCTCCCAAAAACCCATTAATCCCAAACCCATCGGCGTACGCCTTAAAAAAATCGTCGATTGGATCGCCACGTCGCCTAACTTTCCCCGAATTTACCCGCGAATATGGAACGAACGGCGGCCGGGTACATGCATTTCTCTTGTTTCGCCCGTGTCAGCGTGCACGCGCGAAGCTCGCTCACCCGCCCCGTTGATTGTGTCGGTATTTAAACGAGCTCCCGTTCTGGCCTTACGTAATTCGCTGAACGCTGGTGGAGAGGAACGGCGGTGCACGCTCGGCTGCTTATTCAGCGATGTTGTGACCTGTATTCACGTCGCGACACTTCTCGTTTCTTTTTACTAGAAACCCACTCACGGCCGGGGCTGCGCGCATGTTGCGCGACGGCCGCGTGTATTTACGTTTACCACGCTCGGCGCCGCGTAAATCCATCAGCCGCGGGAGAAAGGGAGCCGAAGAGAAGGCGTTATCCTTTGAGAAAGTTTCGGTCGCTGGGAATCACCAAGTTGGCCGTCCCGCGTCGCTGCCAACTGACCAGCCGAGTCCGTCCGTTCGTTTTGGGCCCCCTCGATCGGGAAGGGTCCCTTCGTTGCCGACTGGCCCCTTTCTCTGATCGATTGCATCGAAACGTCACCATGTTCCGACGCGCACAGAAACTTTGCGTGTAAACTCGCTGATACAGCGTGGTC
Source organism: Andrena dorsata (assembly GCA_929108735.1). Taxonomy (NCBI): domain Eukaryota; kingdom Metazoa; phylum Arthropoda; class Insecta; order Hymenoptera; family Andrenidae; genus Andrena; species Andrena dorsata. The sequence goes on along the minus strand of OV815488.1, from coordinate 72,707,933 downwards.
TCGTTATAAGCAACGGTCCCCTGTTTCGATATAAGTGCATTTCTATCCCCACCACTGCTTTTCTAGTGGAAACAAAGAAGCGAAGTTGCACTTAATATTCACTTCCGTCTGGGCGAGTATAATGATCTTCTCGCGGCGCTCATGCCCCCGCCAGATTGAGTTGAATAATGCAGTATCGACGGGTCGTGAGACGTTGAGCCGAGAATTTTCGTAAGATTCGTCGTCGCTTATCGATGATTCACGGTTCACGCCGAACGACGAGGTCGCTCCAGGGACCTGTTATTGTTTCTCGAGTCTAGCTTGCACGGAAAGATACAAGCTGCGATTCCGAGTGTCGCGCGAAAGAAGCGGCGTTATCGCCTGGGCAGTAAGCTGATCGCTGAAAACTGTAACAATAGCGACAGCCCGCCGATAAAAGCGTTACAGGAGTACGTTGTTAATCCGCCGTGGTATATCCGCGGTCAACGATTACCACGCCGAGGAATCGGCTTTGGGGAGGCGTCGGCCTCGGTTATTGAGGTAACGGGATGTGGACGCGCGCTCGTAGAACTCGTTCGATTATATTTTCATCTGTTTAGGGACGGTGACGCGCCGGGCGAGAATTAATTCCGTTCGTAAGACTTGCATAAGCCTTCGGATGGGGCACAGATGTGCCGCGAGCAGACACGTAACCGTCTATTTAGAAATGTTATCGCGTGCACTGATAATGGAACGATAATGCGAAAAATGTGCGATCGCCCACTTCGTGATCTTGCGTTTCTGAAATGCCTGCGGCGTGGAAGATTAATCGCCTCGGGCAATCAGCTCGCCGTGTTCCTTTCGATTTTCCATTAGCAATGCTCGTATGGAGTACAGGGTGAGAATTCACCCACCCTAAATATCAAACTCCACGCGTCACTTATTACTATTATTACTCAAAGTAGATGGGAATGTTTAGAGTCTCTAACAAAAGGTTGCCGTAGGGTTAAAGGTCAAAGTTGACCCAGCGTCCTTCCAACAGGAAACAATCCGTCGTCCAAGTGTTCACTTCCTCCACTGAACTCGGAGATTGAATAACACATCGAAGGCCGTTACAAGTGCTGGATTTGCAGCCTTTTAATTTACACAACTGCATCGATAAACTCCTGTCGAATTCATTGCTGAGACGTACTCGCGATAAGCCAACTGCGAAGGACAACTGGAGGGGAGGTGTAGAAACACAGAAAGAAGCAGATACAAACGTGGATGCAGAAGCTAGGAAACTTTCCGCTGGCTTTGTTTCTCCATCGTCGTCTTCCGTCAGTTTTTTTGTCGCGTAATTGAACCGTGAAATCCCCACGAGAACGAAAGAAGAGGTGGCGAGGGCTGGGCGCGCAGTTAAAGATGGTGATGCAGAAAAGTGAAGGGGGGGGGGGGGGGAAGTGTCCCTGTCTCGTTCGTACGAGGCTCGGGTGGAACCAAACCGCGCGGCGGTTATTATCGATCTCTCGGCATCGTTACATTTCGTCCGGGATCCGTACAAGTGCGGTAAAAGACATGGTAGAGAGAGAGAGGGAGAGAGAGTGGGAGCGGTTTCGTCGATTGTCCACGGGAGGAGCGATGCTCTACAGGCTGTTTCTAAAACGAGTGGCCGAAGTTTCCGGGAGGGCGAATCGAGGTTGCAAGGTCTCATAGTCGTAGGCCCGGGGGGGGGGGGGGGCAACCTTCTTTCTAAACTGCCACGTAAACTAGCCACACTTCCTCAGAGATTTCCTTATCGACCTGAGCTTCATCACACCTCTCCCCACAGCAATACAGGTTATTTATGAGGTCTGTAGTGGCTGGAAGCACTCGATTTAGTTAAGTTATTCCGTTCTCTTTGAAGTTCACTCCCGAAGGTTGCGTTTAAGATTACATTACCAGCCGACGTGACAGAGCTCGATACGCCGGTGGAAGGGCAAGAAAGCTGTTCCCCCTAACAGTTTATGAGGAACACCCGTTCTAGCATTAAGCTCTTGCAAACTTGCCAGGCATCCTTGTAAACTTCTGTCGTGGACAAAAGGCGGCTATAACTCAGGAGGGAAGCGCTCCCCCCCCCCCCCTGTTCCGTGGGACCTTTTTCATCGTAAAGATGAATACAGTTAGGGGGCCCGGGAGTCGTTCCGAGGAAGGAATGCGGCTGCTTATCGGCCGACGCTTAACAGCATTCACACCCACGAGTGTCCTTAAAACTTTGTCGCCTCAGTTGTTTCGGTGGATTACGCTCGTTCGAAACGCGTCAGTTGCCTTTCGGTAACTCCCCATCCGCGGATACCGATCGCTAGGTAAACCTTAGCCTCGCGTAAGCAGCTGGAATGCCTCGGAGAATTTTGGTTGCATACTTTAAGGAGCACTTGTGCAGCGAACTGCTCCGTAGAAATGTCGATGTAACGGCCTAAGTGGCATGTGGAGATGGGTGCTCGACAAAGAGGGAAAGGGAGAGCGAAAGAACGGTCTGGACGTTTAACAGGTGCCCGTCCCCCTCTTCTCCTTTTGCCCCCCCCCCCCCTCTCTCTCCCTTCTTCTTGCTTGGTTGCCTCTCTTCTCGCACTGTTCTCTTCGGCTTCGTTTCGTCCCCGTGTATATCTTATAACGTCTCCTATCCTTTTTCCCTCCGTCGTTACTTAGCCTCTTTTATGTAAGGCTAGCAAACTGACCTGACTCAACTATCGGGCATGCTACAACCTACTGTCGGCTCCCTCTCTCTCCAGAGAAAGACGCCTCGAGTTTCAAAGAGGACAAAGTTTCCGTCAGGGACGACGATTTCTGACACTTTCGGTCCTTATGATTTCGTATTGTGGCGGCCGGAAGGAAGTTTAACAGTCGATGTAAACTCTAACTACCGCGTTACTTGTGTATTCTGGAAACCTCTCGTTTGAAATTTTTGGAAGTAGCTTATTTTCGTTACCGCTTGCAGTTTAAACTTCCTTCTGACGTAGAACTACTGCTTTCCCCGCACTATATAGGTATGCAGCGGCTATGGGGGCCCAAATTGAGCTCGGATGTAAAGAAGTATGCAAACCTTTGCGCCGTTACTGCTCGCAAGCGGAAAGAGATAGAGAAATGGTTTTTACAGCGTTAGATAGAGGAACGAGTCCTCTATCTAAAACTATATCATCCGTTATTATCAGTTGACTCTGAGCGAGCCGACAGCGTTGCAAAAGCGAACGAGATTTGCTTTGATTTCAGCTCGACGCAGCGAGCACGGCCCGCCAGAATGTAGCGTATATACGTATGTATTTCTCGTTCGACCGCGCGGTGCCGTTTCATCTTCGCCGAGTTTCACCGGTTGCTCACGCGATGATTTACAGCTTATGCGAAAAATAAAATTCTTTATTTTCTTCATCGAATAAATATGCCAGTGACACCGATCGATTCGTTATGTTTTCCGACTAAATGTTATGTAAATCCGACTATTTTTAACGAAGCTAATTTTACATTATGTACATAAATTTTACACGCGGTTTCCTGAATTATGCTCCGAATTATGTCGTTCTTGGGGCCAATTTCATCGGGAACACACAAGGATTGGCGTTACTTTTGCAAAAATCTAATTAGAAATACAGAATTCGAAATTCGTCGTAACATTGTATGGGCCCGGTGGTTTCGAGTATCGAAGACCACGGAACGCAGCGAGGCGCGAGGTTGTTGGTGGCACACAGTAGGACGAAACGTAGACATGTCTGGACATGGCCGTATGTTTGTTAAAAAACATCCTATTTTGATGAAACTTAGGTTATTTTAAAGGCAAATGATCATGCTTTCCGACAGTGAATATAAAATTTGCAAAAAATATTGTTTGCACTCTCTAGCATTTGACAAACGTCAACAAATTTTTGCAGTTTGGCACACTCTTCTTTGAGGGCGGATTTTACCCCCTGGACACCCATTTCGATAAATGTGATTCAACGAGTCGAAAAGTTGAAAGTTCAAACTTTAAAATGGTTTTTGTTTCATCAACTTTGGACGAATTTGGATGAAAATAGTTTTGTCTGGTTTTCGGTGCAAATATAAAGTTCATACTTCATATTTTCGCCAATGTTCGGGAATTTGCACGCGTAGTCCCTCTGGGCGGCATCGCCTTTGAATCTTCTAGCGAGAGAATCACAGTGAATCACATTTAACTGGATTGTGTTCGCAGTGAACATCTTACCTCAGTTTGTAGAGAGATTGTTGCGGTATCGAACGCGTGTTAAGCGTTGTATTTAAAGTAAATACAAATTTTGTTATGGCGTTTGATAACAGTTCGTGTAATAATTTGCAAAATGACAAAAAAAACGTAATACATTCATGCTTAAGAGTTTTTTAATATTGCTGTGGGGTATATTTGCTTGAAGGCTGTTGCCATTTTTTAGTTGAAAGGCTAAAAAAATTTACTGCAAGTTTAGTCAGATTTTTGTATAAACTTATGCTTTAATATTCGGCTTGAAGCATTGCTGGTGACAGTGGTCTGTTCCGGAGCGCCCATATTTCAAACCCTTTCACTGACCGCCGCTATGTATGACAGTTTCTACGTAGCCACTCTGCGGAACGATCAAACTGTTTTACCTGGATCCTGATTTCTTTTTCAGAATAGGGAAAAGCGTAATTACTGGCGTACGCTATTCAGGTTACAGGCCTGATCGATTTCCACAATGGCCCCCTGCACAATAGAATGAAAATATAGATATCGCCATTCGTCTCTGCAAGCCTTGCGGAAGACGAGCGTGGATAGCTATAATGGCGGATAAATGCCCGTGCATAATGTAAATAACAACGCGTTTGAAACATTCTTAATACACTTGGGAATCCCTCGGCACGCCACCATTACGAGCTGCCGTTATTTTATACAGACACGCATTTCAAAAATTCATGTCGTTTAAAAACTGTAACACTAAAAAGTTATCTTCGAGATAGCAGCCCCGCATTTATTGCCCGCCCAAACGCCCCGTCACCACGTAAAACTGCAGTATCCTACACTCGCATCCAAAAGCATTCAAGCTGTCTCATTCGCCGCCGATAACCTAGCCCACCAAAGACACAAACAAGCATTCCCTACCGGAGCGAAAAGAGAAAATTGACAGTGTTCCGGGGAACCGCTAGTGTCCCTGAAAAAAAAAAAATGGCTTCCGCAGCCGCGGCGTGTACTCTAAACGGCGAAGCACGACCCCCAGGATAATGGGGGGTAGCGCATCGCCATTGTAAACAGACTTGGAAGCAGTAAGCAGCTCCGGGATTTAGTTCGATGTGTCGGAGGATGAGAACACCAGGAGGTGGTTGCGCGAGTTGAGGGCCAGAAGGGGAGGGAAGTTGGGGGATGAGGAGAAACCTGTAATAGGGCAAAGGGAGGGAGGACCGGGGGGGGGGAGGGGACGTGTCGCGAAGAGAGGGGCAGAGCGTCGAGGGTGGGAAGTTGCCGAGACATCGATCGAGCCGACCATTGCTTGCCACACTCCACTACTAGGAGTCAAGATGCCATATCCACTAGGAGGAACTAAACTCCATGAAACTACTCTCTGCCGCCTCTCTCTCTCTACGCACTTGTCCTAACCGCGCTCTGCAACACTGTATAGGTGTGCGCCGCGCGCGCATAGGTCGAGCCGACGAGCGAACCGTGCCGGCGGCGGGGCGAGCGAGACCGGAGAGCGGTAAAGGGAGACGGATAGGTGTGCTGGGCCAAGGGGGGGGGCATGGAAGACGCGGGGGTTTTTTTTTTGTCCACCGCGTACGTATTACGCGGAGGCAGGCATAGGCGTAGGTGTGCGGGGAAACAAGTGTACGCGGGGCTGCTCGCCGTTTCCACGAGAGCCGACACGCGAGAGAGAAAATCGTTTGTATACACTTGCGGCCTCCGCGAGGTCGCCTATGTGCGTCCGTACGCGCATACACTCCCGTGCATAAACCGGCGAACACTTGCTTTCTTTTTTGGGGAACTGATTGTTTCTCTGGTCTCATTTGTCAGTGGGACTCGAGGGACGCTTAAAGGATTAGAAAACTTAAGCCGATCGAGAAGTTGTGGGGAAATAAGGAAACCTTCCCTAAAAATAGAAGTTGTTTTTGGGAAGGTTGGAAAAGGGTTGGAAAATTGTAATACATAATTTACTTTCTGTTAACTTAATGTAGGTCGTTGCGTATTCCTAAATTGTTTTTCTATGAACTTTACTTATGGACGGGAGTGTACGCTTACGCGGTGGCTCGCGTATAAAATCCTTCACCCATGCCTTTTTATTTTTCTCCGGAAGATGCAATGCACAGGGTGAATGACGGTAGGGATCTATATACCCCTGTTGCGTTTGATGACTCGAGGTGCGCTGCTGTGTGTACACTTGCCGCGTTCGTTTTTGCGAACCTTAATGAGCGTAAAGTAAGTTATAAATTGGCCTAGTAATACCCGGACAAACTTGTTCCCCGTTGCAACCGTCGTGGTTAATGGTTTTACTGCTCGTTACGCGTTACCAACGGATTATCATTCCCGCTATGACTTATTCGCCTTCCTGCTTCATTTGAAATGTAACCTCGGTAATCGGCGTTCCGTAGTGGTTAGCTTTTCCTCTCTCTCTCTCTCTCTCTCTCTCTCTCTCTCTCTCTCTCTCTCTCTCCGTATTGCAGTGCCATAGGCGCGGGCTTAACTAGTGTTTGCCTATGTAAACATATTGGCGAAAAAGAGAACCTCGGGCGATGGGACTCGAACCCAAGATCCGCGGGTTCTCGGCGTCCTGACCAACCCGCGTTACCAATTCCCCCAACGCCGACTCTCCGATGTTACTCCCTTCCGAACTCTGCAAATACCGAAAACAACGGGGGCGCCACCTGCGTGCCAATCGCGCCACCGGCCGTTCCCAAACGCCGAATGCCTGCAGACGCCAGCGAATTTTCTGTCAGGACATCTTCAACGAACCCGCGATCGTTGCCTTTCCTACACCCCGTACATGGAGCCTCCGAGAGTCGCTCGCTCCGTTGGACGCATCCCGCATGGGAAGATTATGTGGACTGCGTTCGTGCACGAATTAATGCCCGTTGAGTTTCTTCCTAACCGGGATCGGAGTGGTTCTCCGTTCACCGGAGGGGCCCCGTGGAAACAGAAGTCCATCGTCCGAAAAATATCAGCCGGCCGCCGCCCGCCTTCTAAAAAATAGAGACTCGCGTCGAAACGTGGCGGTGTAGGTTCCGCGGGCGACTCCCCCTTTGTTTCTTCGGCGGTGATTTATTCCGCGAAGCACGCCCAGAACGGGCGCGGAAACAATAAGAAAAGTTGGCTCTGCCGGTTTATGTGGAAAATTCTGATTCAGAGCGGAAGAGGATATAGGGAACCGTAAAGAGGGGAGAGGCTGGCGAAGTCGGCGGTGTGTATGTAACTTTGAAACTTAACAAGGGTATATTCATCGCGTTCCCTACCCATGAATAGAGGGGACATCAGCTGGCACATGTCTTGGACGTACCGTAGCATTGTTCTTTTAGCGCGTGCTCGCTTCGGTATCGAGCCTTCCCTCGCGTATAGAGCCACGCGAATTGAACGGTAGCTATAGGCTATATACGGTGAGGTCGTAAATAATACGAGGCGCGAAGAATTCACTTAACTCCCCGTTAATCCTTTACGTACGATGAACCCACGTATACCCGCCCAATCAGTGCGGACAACGCCGGATAGGCGTCCGCCGAGCGCAGCGAACAAATGGGACTGGACGATATCCGCACGCGATCTACGGGCCGAGCGTTTCAACCTCCGCCCGCAAAGGGTTAAGTGGCACTCGCCGCGTTCAGTAGCCCACGTAACCGTTTCAGGTTTCGCATTAACCGACCTTCGAGTTCACTGTATTATAAACGCGCGAGTTTATCGTAATTCCTCTTACACTTTCCTCGCCGCGCTTAAAACTCCGCGCCGCCGCCGCGGCGTGCTATAATTAAAACTTTCTATAGGCTTCTAAATCTTGAGCGTCGAGCGTTTTTCCAAGCATTACGATCCTCAAGTGGGTCGTAACCGACGCGAGGGCGCGGGAGCCGCGCGGAAGGGGGATATACTTTTTAAGTTAACCAGCCGAAGCCGATTGGATACATCGCCGCAGCGCGATGAGTCATTTCGTGAGAGCTGTTTGACCAAGTGTCACGACGCCAAGCCGCCGAGGTATCGCTGCGTGCACCTATATCGATCAGTGCGTGAGAGGGAAGGGACAGCCGCGTTAGGAGCGCGCTTTGCATGTGCATCGACGTTTGTGCAAGCGGGTGCGATCTCACGGCCGACAGATCAACTGAATTCACGGAGCTGGACGAGTCCTTTGCTACTGCCACTTTACTTTCTCTTCTCCCTCCACTGGGGTCGCCTCTATCTTTACGACGCCACGGGAATCGACTTGCAAGGGATGCTCGGAAATTCCAAAAGATTTAGAACTTCGCTGGAACGTAGTTCGCAGTTGAAAATATCCAAGATAAAAAAAAACGTACTTCTTCATTCTTGGATTCTTCTGAACTTGGACGATCGGGTTAGCGATTCGAGGTTAAGTTCCTCCGGACGCTTCTACGGTAGAACGGCGCGAGCTTATTTTTTTCCCTCGTGGGAGAACGCTCGTAACTTCTTTCCGAACCACATATACACGCGAATCCTGAAAGATAAACCTCATCGTAAGTACCGACTCGACCGGTTTCTTTTTTTGCCCTGGCGTGCCATCAAAGGAGGGACAGTACTCGGCCGTGCTGACTGGTATCTGTTACAAAACGATGCTTATAAGCTTCGGTACACACGGTGCGCGTAAAGAAGGGCAACGACGAGCGTCGAAGCGGGCTCGCGCTTTCCACGGAATCCCCCCGAACTTTCGTCCTGGAATTTCGATCGCCGCTCGAGCGACGGTGGAAGGAGGGTGGAGGGGGAGAGGGAGGGAACGCTTTAAAGAGGGAGGGATATCCTTCTTCTCGAAACGTTTCGTCCAAGTTCACGGGTTTCACCTAGCCGTTTCACTTTTACTTTTTGCGGTTCACGCGTGCTTTCGTTCCGGGAACATTTACCAGGGTGACCACGCTGCAGCTGAGATCAATATTTAACCGACCCTAATAGAATCCCGAAACGACTCATCCACGGAATCGAGGGGGGGGAAACCAGTGGGAGCCGATGATCTGCTAAATTCTTCTCCAGCGCGCTGTCCAGGGAAAGATACGTGCCCCCCTCCGTTATATCCGCGCGTACAGTCGAAAGAGGTGGTTCCAGGCCACAAACCGTTTCCCGCCCCTCGGCCGGGTCACAGATTGACGCGTGCATAGGCGTAGCCGAACAAGCGTCGCCGATACTCCGCGCGCTAAAGTCAATGGCGATCGATTCGCCGGGGAGGGCCACGCGGAAAAGCGGTAATTCCAAAACACATTACTTATTCCTGCGAGTGCCGGAGGAAGAACGAGGCGTAGGACAGGCAGGACTGCGCGGGGCACGCGAGTCGGCGGGAGGAAGAGGGACGGGTGGCGTCGGGGCGGGAAAGGGAGAGGAGAAAGGAGGGCAGGCGGGGCAGGCCAGGCGTTGGAGAACCGAAGTTTCGCTTTAGGAGCGGAGAACTTAACTGAGTTAACTTTGCTGCCGAACCAAACTTTCCGCCAACTTTAAGTAGTCGCCTCTCCTCCTCTCCGCCGCCCTCTCCCTTCCTACGCCCATGGCCGTTCGCTCTCTCGCCGGCTGGCCGTTGGAGAGGAGACGGAACGTGGAGGCGGAAGGTACGGAGCAACAGCCCCTCTCTCTTTACCCCTTTCCCGGGCCATTCCGTCGTCGTGGCCGAGGATGAGAATGCTCGAACGCCGACACCGATACTCGTCATCATAATTGGACGAGTTTCTTCCCCCCCCCCCCCTCTCCCACCCCTCTACGCCTTGCTGCTCCTCCTTTTTTCCCTGTCTCCCGGCGAGTTACAGCAAGCTCCCCCTTTTGTACGGGCGTTTTGTTTAGGCCCGGCTGTTTGTTGTACCTGTTTAACAGATTTTCGTCCCCCGGGAGACCCTGTTCCCTCCGCCACCGTTCCTGGCGACACAGAAGCGGGGCGGGCGGCAGCCTGCGAGGTGCACCGAGATTTATCATCGTAATTGGATGGATTTCTTTAACGTCCCTTTTCTTTCTTCGCTGAAGGAATTCTTGCCGTTTGTACATTTAGGTTAGGTTCGCGGAAGAGAATTGATTGCAGTAGTTTTCAGGCGGGTGGAGGTCGATGAATGAATGGAGCGTGACTCTCGGGAATTAGATTATGTAGCGTTTGTAGGTAGCTCAGGATTTAGACTTAAAAAAAAAAACGTAGATTGTATTCTGGAGACTGTTACGTGCCAGAAACGTAACGTGCTATTGTACCCTTCGACGTTCACATTGAAAAAGTTTCACGGCCGTATTATTAACGAGCTGCCAACTTAATTTACAGCCCCTTCACAAGTTTCGAATCCCCCCTCCTATCGCTTACTGCGGGGAAAAAAAACAGAAAGGAAAACTTGCCGCGATTATTATCGCAACGGAGGGTCGTTTGAATTTCACGTGTCACTAACAAAAACCTAGTCACCTCTCCGCGCGGCAAGTTTTGAAACAAACTTTACTTTATCGTGGCTCGATTGTAGAAAAGAAGCGTGGGGAGGGAAAGAGGGAGAGAGATAGCCAGGGTAGGGCGGGCTTCCCCCCTCCCTCCAACGGTTCTCCGCCAAGTAAAGTTGCTCCCAGGTTAGACAATAATTGGATAACTTCGCCCTCATAGCTCCCCATCCCACCCAACAGCTTCACCGTCCCGTCCTCTCGGCGCTGTGCCCCTCCCCCTTCCCTCATGCCACCCTTCGTCACTGTATCTGCAACTCGAAAAACTCTGTTGCACACCGAGATTAAGCTAAAGAGTTAGATTCGACCGCTTAGCCGAAACGTTCGCTCTGAAAGCTTGGTGAATTTTTAACTTCCTCCTAAACACCTTGATAGCTTCCCAGAATCCTCCTATACACTAACAAGCACCGCTGCTTTCTTCAGATTTATCGTTCCAAAGTCTGGTGCACCATGATCAAAAATAAAGTGGCGCAGGGTTTCGAAAAGTGAGAAACTTAAAAAAAAAGAAATCTACGTAAAAATACGCCAATGCGCGGGGTGCAAGTGCCTCGGCGTGTTCTCACGCCGACGCCAGTAAAAGTGTTAGCCTGAGTGTGTGTGTGGCCGGGCGGGGGGGGGGGGGAGGAGAAATTCGACTGCTTTCTCTAAGCTCTAATACGCGATCCTAAAATCTCAATTTGTAGTGGACCATGATATCGGTTTTCCCGTGGACTTCTTCAATTACGCAACGCCAGGCGTGCTCTCTAGTTGCAGTTAGTTAACCGCGGTTTAGCGCACAGTAAACAGCCAACGCAGTGACTGTCTTTCTACGGGAGCTTCCTCGACGCATCGCGCTCCCCGCTGTTAACCGTGTATTACGCATGATATACGCTGCCAGCTGTCGAACAAGGGCTTAATCTCGCCTCCTTGCCTCTCCTCCTTTTGATGATATGAGCTTGCATTTTCGCTGAGTTGGCACAACATGTGCCCAAGTCAAAGTGCTTGGGTTTGCACTCCGCGTTAGTATCGCATCCTCGCTTTCGCTGAGGCCAGCAGCGATCTCATTTTGTAGCCTTCTCCGCGGGTCCCTCTGTTTCCGATTCCCCCGTGTGTATTGACCGGCGGATCAGGCATTCCTCTTTCTCCGCCTCTCCCCCCCCCCCCCCCCCCCCCCCACCGGTCGGTCGCGGCCGTGCACGAACGAATCTTAATGCGTATCATTTATCTCGTATTAACCCAATCACATGGAATGCTCCCGCCTCGGTGGGCCAGACTGCCGCCGACGAAATCTCGGCGGTTAGATCTCTCGATCACCGCGTCAAGCGTGCAGGCCACAACGCCCAGGGACAATTTTTTAGGTTATTCGATCGATCGGGCACTCGTCGCCGATACGCAACAATAGAATCGACCGCGGATTCGCTTGGGCGCAAAGTCGCGGAATTTATGTGGGAACGGAGAAAGTTTCTTAAGTTCCATTCGATCGATGAGGCGCTTTTATACGAGGTCCGTGGGAAATGTTATAGTTTAGACTTCAGGCTATTTGGGTCGCGGGGAACGTCGCGGCCCCAAGTACCACTTCTTCATTTTTTTTCTTTTTTTTTTTTTTCCCAACAAGTTTCGTTCATCCTCTTTCATCTTCCTTTCTCCCTTTCGTTTTGATAATCCTTTGACGAGGCATCGCGTGTGACGGCGTCTGACGAGGGCGCCACGTGTCAGTTTCTCTACTTTCTTATGGAACTTCGCTGGTTCAGCATTTTTCCGTTCCGCCATATAAAAGCGCCGGCCACTAAATCGACTGCGATCCAGCGCAATTCTCCGCTCTCGTATTAGTAGCCCGCCCGGTAGACGCTTTATCGCCGGCAGATCCGCTGGATACGCGTATTTATAGATCCCGTTCGGCGGTTAATCGTAATATCAGCCGCCGCGAATGCACTATGATTGGTTTACAATTGCTGCCGAAAATGGGCTGAAAATGTCGACCCACTAACCAACGCCAGCCGCCTCTATTAACTGTTCCGAAAACATTTGCCCCAGCTAGTAATTCCGTTCTCAATGTACGGTGTGTTCGCGGCGATTGCTTTTTCCCTCTGTTTAGGGGCCGAAGTGTAAGCAGCTCGCATGCATTTCTCGTTAGTGCGAACACGGACATCGTGCTCCTAGATTTACTCGCATTTCCCGTGCGTTTCTTTCGCCGTGCTGAACACGACGCAGTGCGCAGGTTAAGCCGGCGCGTTTCAAGGTAACCTAAAACGTTCAGTTCCCCCGTACACGCTGCTGAGTGTTTCGCTTTACCTCGCGCAAACTAACAGTATAATCCTAACTACGATCCAGCCGCGGGCGTACGTGGATCTCGTTTAATCCCGGCGTATATCGCGTTCGTGCGTGGAATAATCGTAACCATGCGTGTCGCGTGAATTTCTCTTCCATGAAGAAATTCATGAAGGCGTCGAAATGTACGTTTGTTGACCGATGCTCGCAACTATCGTGCGTACTGCGTTTCCTTCTTCGTAAAATCTCGCTGGCTCTATAACCGAGAGAACATACATTTGCACGGGCCAAAGCGGATTATTCGTTTCTTTATTTATACTCGAGTTAGGTGGGAATTCTTGTAGAGCATTTTGCCTTTTAAGTTTGTAATGTTTACATCGATCCCAGGCTACCTTTGCTGTTCAAATATTGCCACCGTTAACTTGCCTTTGTATAATTATGATAATTTCTGCCCCGACCAGCTCCGACCCGCTTTGTCGTTATGCTGCCTTGCGCGCCGTCGAGGCACTTTTGAGCCGCTCCTCTAACAGACGTCTATCTTTTGGAATTTTCTAGGAGACGGTGTTCAACAAGTCGTGATGCGTTGGAGGTTCGGCGGTCCTTGCCCAAAAACCGACCAGGAATCAGTGTTGCGAAAGCGATCCGTGTGACAAAGCATAAAAGTGCAGAATTATACTTCTGGACGTACGAAGAGGCTTCCTTACCAGTGGACTGTAGGACTTCCTTGGAAGAAATTAAACATTTTTAGTGACACTGAGAGTACAAGTGAAAGATATAAAAATTGGGGGGGCTGTTTGACCGATGGACAAACGGAAGATGATGCCCAAACGCCCTCGAATGGAGAACCTGAGGGGTCCTATTGCAAACGGACCCATTCAGACACGACCGTTAGTGGCTTTGTTAGATGGCCGGGACTGTTCGATCGAAATGCCTATCCTGAAAGACGTCGCAACCGTGGCTTTCTGCGACGCGCAGTCCACGTCTGAGATTCACGAAAAGGTAAATCGCATAATCCACGTCCTACATTAATCCATTCTCCATACCTTTCGAAAGAAACAGATTCCCAGTTCCATTAACGTCTAGCAAAGAAGAGACGCTAGGGTAAATCAACCAGTAATTGACCGCATACCAGTGAATGACCATTAGGCAAAGAAATGTCAATTATATATTTAAAAATTATTATATGTTTATAAATGGAGTGTAGTTGCACTTTTAATATTCCATATTTTTAGTTACGCGTATTAAATAAACATTAATAAATACAATTATTATTAAAAGTATGCGGTCATTTATTGGGCTCCTCATTTAACAATTCGGTCATACTGGTTGCTTTACCCTACTGTAATTTTCTCGCAGGTACTAAACGAAGCGGTAGGCGCGCTAATGTGGCACACCATAATTTTGACGAAAGAAGATCTCGAGAAATTCAAAACTTTACGGATCATTGTGAGAATCGGCTCTGGGGTAGATAACATTGATGTCAAAGCGGCAGGAGAACTTGGCATCGCTGTGTGCAATGTGCCTGGCTATGGCGTTGAAGAAGTAGCTGATACCACCCTCTGCCTCATTCTAAATTTATATCGACGTACGTATTGGCTGGCAAACATGGTACGCGAAGGAAAGAAATTCACAGGTCCAGAACAGGTGAGAGCTTCGGGAAGCGACTGTTAGTTCGTCTTTTGTCTTGCTCCAATTAAAACTGTGACGTTCCGTCTGTTCCAGGTCAGGGAAGCTGCAACAGGGTGTGCAAGGATACGGGGCGATACCCTTGGGATAGTTGGGTTAGGTAGGATTGGCTCGGCAGTAGCACTGCGCGCCAAAGCTTTCGGCTTCACTGTCATCTTTTACGATCCCTACCTACCAGATGGAATTGAAAAGTCTCTTGGTCTCAACAGGGTCTACACATTACAGGTACAACCTCCTCAGCAGCTTCTGTGACATTAATATTGAATACAGTTCACTCGTAACACGTGTAATTGTTTTTCGCAGGATTTGCTATTCCAGTCAGACTGCGTATCCTTGCATTGTACCTTGAACGAGCACAACCACCATCTAATTAACGAATTCACTATCAAACAGGTATTATAGAACTACTATGAAAGTATATCTTTCTTTAGAATTCGTAGATCTTTGCTTCGGTATTTTCTGATTTCTTTGAAACGATTTAGATTTTTCTGATGTTAACCGAGCTGTAATTCTGTATTACAGATGAGACCTGGCGCCTTTTTAGTCAATACAGCAAGAGGTGGTCTGGTAGACGATGATGCATTAGCAGCGGCGCTGAAACAGGGGAGAATTCGCGCGGCAGCACTAGACGTGCACGAAAATGAGCCATACAACGTCTTTCAGGGTCAGTCCTCACAGTGTGAGTTTTATCTGTCCATACCTAACCCCCCACGCGTTAACTAACATCTCCCTTCATCATCCTGGTCCTTCTTCACTGTTGGATAATATATCTGACGTATGCATTGGAGGTAATGTGGCATGGCTTTCGGGGAAATGAATGAGGATGATTATATGTATTAAGGGGACTAGGCAGTCGTTTTTCGTGGGAAAGAGACTGTTCTTTATTTATTCGTAAAAAAAATGAAAGCATATCTGGATGTATCCTTTTACGCAATGTTTATTACTACCATACAGATTGAAAGAAAATTGGTAAAAAATATATATGTGCTTTAAAAATGGCGCTGCAGACAGGTAAACATTTTAACGTTTTTCTGTTGTGTTGCCTTAATATCGGTCTTAAAATCTCACGTAATCCGATTTCAAAGGTGAGATTCTTGTTTGTTGGTTTCATAGTTCCCGCGCAAACCTGTAAAAACAAAAATTAAATTAAAGTTATGCGATTGGTGGCTGAAAAATGGCGATTTTTCCGAGAAAAATTCGTTCTTTGTGCGCTACCAAAATCCGGTGACTTCTTAATTTTTTTTTTTTATGAAAATCTCGAATTTTTACGGGTCATGTTAGAGGTTTGCGGCGAAATGGCATTTGTTTTACACATCCTGTAATTTTTTCAAGTCGATCTGAACCTCCATTCGTTCGCAATCCGGAAAAAACGAAGAGGAAAAAATATTAGAAAAACGCGTTTAAAGTTTCTGGGCAAAGGCGACGCAATAGGTTGCCGCTTGACGTTTTTAGCTGCCAAATCTACAATTTTGCGAATTTTACTATAAACCAAGCGGCATTTTATTCAGAAAAGATAGTATTTTCGGAAAATGCAATAAAAAAAATCAAATTTTCGACTGCCCAGTCCCCTTAAAGCTCTTTTTCCTTCTACGAACTCTGCCACCCCATTTGTATCTGTAGTTTCGAAACGCTCCGCATATTTTTACCGCGAGGCCGTGAAAAGAGAATCCGGAGATCTCACGAAGCGATCTGTAACGTGCATGAATTATTCTAAAAGTGATATACACTCCGCGGATTATTTTCTGTTACACTATGATTAATGCAGCCGCTTAATCGAACGTCTCAGGATTTTGTTTGCCAACCGATAAGATATTAAGCGGCGTAAAAATTCTCGCCGGGCAAATATCGCGGCAGGAAACTAGTTTCATTCATACGAGGGGGGGGGGGGGGGCTGATAAATTCTACTCGATATCTGCTCTTTATTCTGCCTCGTGTACATTGAATTACGATACCATCTTTCAAACTTTGTAACGTATTTGTAAATAACGAGTCGACCGCGTTCCCGCAATGATTCATTAACGGCGTACCTTGTCCGATACTAATGAGCCCCGTTAATGAGTCACTCGCGCTATTGTATACAGTGAATTGCATATGGGCACGCTTATGTAAACTAATATTGAATTTGCTTGCCATGCAAACGATGCTCCGCGAAAGTCTATTTACCTTCGCGAATGTATCGAGACCCGATAGTAACGAATCGTTGTGGGTGTTTCCTTTTTTCTGTTCGCCGGCGCAGGTCCTTTGAAAGATGCACCCAATCTGTTGTGCACACCGCACGCGGCATTCTACAGTGACGCAAGTTGCACCGAACTTCGTGAGATGGCAGCCAGTGAGATACGAAGAGCTATCGTCGGTCGCATACCCGACTGCTTGCGAAACTGTGTGAACAAGGAATACTTCCTGTCCTCGACCGGGTAAGCCTCGTTCACGTTAACAAACAAGAACAAGAACTATTCAGCTTATATTTTTTTTTATAAAAAAAAAAAACAAAAGAAAAAACAAGCATAGGGTATACTGGGTGATTCTAGAAACTGGGCCGGGCTGTAGCACTTTTCATACGTGAAGATAGAGAGAAAACAAAAGAAAAATTCTTAGCAGGGGGAAACGTTGCACTGTCTCGTGTGTACTATCCGCCCATGACCGTACCTTTTCTTTCCGAAACGCTGCACCAATGCACCTGCAAGATGCAACTATTGTTTTTCTTTTCAAAGGAATAAATACCGCATATCTTCTTTCTTTCTTTTCTATACATATATTTTTTTTTTGTACATACGAATCGATCTATTCCGTTGCTCTCCATGTAAAAGTATTAAGGTATAGGTACGCAAGAGAAACGAGAAACACTGTACCGGATTCTCGAAAATTACTTTATTACAGCGAGTGTTCAAAAACGTTACCACCATTACGCTCTAAGCATAGTTTCTAACGCGGTCGTTCTCTGTCTCTGTTTCAACTCCGCCCGTACGCCGAATAATTTGTAATTGGACGGTCCTTCTTTACCACTGCTTCTTGCGAAATCTCCTCTTTTTTTTTTGGTATCAAAAATGAGTCGTACCTTCTTAAGTTTTTTTTCCAGTTTTCGAAAGTATGTTCGCTCCGGTGGCGCTGGCCGAGGATGTTTCTGACGATACATTGCTACAGCAGCCACTGATTTTCTTTTATAGTGACGTTACACGAGTATACCATTATAAGCCGATTTAAGATATGTTTCCCAAGCGGAATGACGAATGCGTACGAGACGTGTTCCTAGATCTCGCACGGGACGTTCGAGCACTTGTTACAATAAAGTAATTTTCTGACATCGCATGCGAAATACATTTGTGTGAAGTATTAATCTTTCGACACCTATACCTTGATACGTTTATTCGCGAACGGCAGGGAGCGTGTTAAAGAGAGAGGGGGGAGGGAGAGAGAGAGAGAGAGAGAGAGAGCAAGAGAGTGAGAGAGTGAGTGAGAGAGCGAGAGAGAAAAAAAGAAACAATGCAGTTGCATCTTACAGGTTCGCCAGTGAATCGTTTGAAAAGCAACGCGGTGATGAGGGAATAGAGCCCTCTAGACGGCGAAGCGTGTCTCCCTCCGCACCGATGGTCCCCTGCCTTCGCGCAGGAAAGAGCTCGAGCTTGGCCCAGCCTCCGCTATCGCCCCGTATATGATAACACAAATTGAGTAATCGTTCGCCATTTGTTTCTCTTACACCGGGGGAAAAAGATATCGTAATTTTTACAGAAACAGATTTTCAAGCAGATGTTAACTCGTATTACACGGAAAGAGAAATCGAGTGTGTAAAAGTAACGTGGTTAGAAGCGTTCGAAACCGTTTGGATATCCTAAGATCCGATTGGGCACTTTGTAAAAGGCATTTATCGAAGTGGCCAATTTCTTTTCGCTTTCTCCAGCAGCTACCCTGAGGGGATCAACGGCGGATACTATTCCGGGGGGCTGCCCGTTCAACAGGCGCACTCAACGACTCCTCACGATTCTGCGCCCCCACCTCCCGGTGGGCATTCCGTCGTCGGCGGCGGTGGTGGTGGGGGTGGTGGCGGACCGAACTCCTCTGCAGGCGGTGCAGGCGCCGGGGGTCCGACGGGCCCCACGGGTCCAACGGTAGGCGGCGGCGGGGCTGGAGGCCCCGCTTCGGCTCCTCCTACTGCTGGATTAACCGGTATACCACACAGCATAGTGAGCGAGCCTGACCCCCGGCCAAGCCCACCTGCACCGAGCCCTCGTTGACCTTGAACCCCCGACGTCCACTCCAGCACCACCCTCCGATCTAATTTCCCTTAGCCATTCACACACGACCTCCGACGACAAATGGCCGCGATCGAACGACTAGAAGCGTGTGTCGTTGCGCGATGTGTGCCCCAAAACGAGAGAGATAAAAAGAAACAAAAAAAAAATAATATGAAATGAAAAATGAAAAATAATATGTCCGCTGCTTCCGAGGAACTCTCGAGGGAATCCATCCTTCGGAGTGAGATAAATGGAATGAAAGAGAAAACGGGGGGTAGGCGGGAATAGAGAGAGAGAGAGTGAGAGAGAGAGAGAGATAGAGAGAAAAAGATAGAGGCAGAGAGAGAGAGAGAGAGTAATGGGAAGAGAGGGAGAGAATGAGAGGGAGAGAAAGAACGAGGTCGACTGGTCGTTGCGTGCGTGCGACGCGTACACACGCGTGTTTTTGCGCACGTACGTCGGTGTGCGCGTGCGTGAGCCCGGTATGTGTGCGGCGTAAATGTATATGTACGTTGAGAGAGGTAGAGTCCTGCGTTTGGTGGGCTCCTGGAATAGTGCATTTGATGTAACATTGTGACCAAACCAAATACAGTTCGGCAGTAATGGTGACGGCTTGCATCGTAACGGCGTCGCGGCTAATCGAGGGAATAGCGAAGCGGTGGCTAAGGATTTCTCTGTGTCGTAATTTTGTATAAATCACTTCGTATATTTAACCGCACGTGACTTTAGGACAACGGAAACGGGGGGGGGGGGGGAAGGATATTTCTATATCTATAGCTCTTTTCATTTTCCTTTCGTCATCTTTCTTTCTTTCTTTATTCGCTCCGCCGAAGCCCCGGCGAAGCTTTCGCGAGAACCTTGGTAGTAGTTCCTCCGAGCCCACGATCAGTTCTTCCTTCTAATAATCCGCAGCATCGGGAAGTACAGCGGCTAGTCGTAGAGTACAAATCGAACATGGGTGGCGTTGCAACATCTGGCATAGTTGATCGAGTTTTTAGCCTAAACGTCTGCGTCAGTTTTAAGGACGATAGCCTCTTCCAGTTGATAGGCTACCAAGAGCTTTTATTTCGCACTCAAGTCAGGCCCCATGCGTTGTTTCTCCGGTATGACGACTCTCAGTACTCTGTGCGCCTCGGATCAGAGACCCCTCTTCTCGATAAAGGCGCGCGGCGATGCTTCAGCTCGTACCCACCTTTCGTTCGGAACACGGGGACGTTTTATCGGCGAGTCATGCATTATTTTGCCATACTGTATTTGGGTTAGCGCATGCTATTTTAGTTTTTTTTCTTTTGTTTCTAAACAGAATCATACTCCCGAGAACATATATGTATATGATTTTTGGCAACTTGGATAACATTGACGAACTTTGTTTCTTTCGTGGACGTTGTAACTCTCAGTGTTGGTATATACGTATATTATATTATTATTAAAACAGAAATGTAGCTGCTCACGAATACATTTTTACGTTTTAAACTCGAGATCATGGAAATGCTGCGTATATGAAAAAATCGCGATAGGAGAGAAGGGAGGGAAGATATGAAAAACTGTCGGGTGGTACATCTTGTCTGTGGTAAAGTGGGCGAAGGTAACGATAATAAAAGAAAAAGAAACGAAAAGGTGGGGGGGGGGGGGGAAATAGTGAACTGCGAAAAGAGTATGTAATCGTTGGGGCATTCTCGAGCGTGGTACTACTTCATCACTGTGTCGTTGGTAGTACTGAGTAGGAACTTGGTAAATTGAATGCCTTCTTTATCGTATTTTTAAATGTCGATATCAATGCAGTAGACGCATTTCAATTGCCTTACTACATATTCGTGTATAATTAAAGTAAGGTTTGTTTGTCTTCAGATACCGGTCGGTCAATGAAATGTACTAACAAACTTCGACGGGGACAAACAGTGTTCACGAAAAGGAAGGAAAAAGTCCCCGGGTAAACGTGAACTCACGAGTCTTGATTATTAAAAACTGTCGTAAGTCTTTCCACATGCTTTGCGAACGAATTTCAGGTGTACATTACGTGGGCACGAGGGTGTTTTCTTTTTATTTTCAGTTACAGAAATATAATCTTTCTTGCGTCGAGCGATACTTTTTTACTTACGCGTAATTGAACCGTTGATAAAAAAAAAGGAGAGAGAAAGAAAAGGATATATTTCTGAATGGGTACGACCATGTGTTTACCAAGACCGATTTTCCTTCTTTTTGCAAATGCTATTTATCCCGAAAGTTTCTTGGTATCGATTGAATCTTTATGCGCGAGTGTATAGTAAAAAGAAATGGGAAAAACAAAGTTGCTTTGAGTAAAACTGAAGGATGTGTCCATCTTTGATTTCTTTGCGGCATCTATTTTTGTATATCATTCGAGCTACATTTTCATGAATGCCTTAACGTTCTGTCAAAGTGTTGTGCAGCATCTTCATCGGACAGTTTTGAATTAGGCAATGCGGCGTAATAGGTATCTCTTCCTTTTTTGTTTTCCGAGCGGAGACGGAGAGAGGAGCCACTTTATTGTTTCAGTGAAGATAATACCTATCCGGTTACAAGAAACGACGTTTAAGCGAGCGAGATTTGTGTACGGAAGAGCGAGAGAGCGAGAGAGAGAGAGAGAGAGAGAGAGAGAGCGAGAGAGAGAGAGAGAGAGAGAAAGAGAGAGAGAGAGATAGAAAGGATACACGAGCGAACGGTAGAACGAACAGAAACAAGTTTTATTAATTGATAATTATATTATGATTAATTATTGTATTAAGTAAAGTAATGCGATGTTACGAACACTTGAATATATTATCGAGAGATAAATCAATTAAAAAAAGAAAAATGGAAGAAGAAACAAATGAAAGGAAAATGGAAAATTTTTTGAAAAAAAAATTATTGAAAGCGATAATAATAAGTAAATAATAATAATAATAAAAAAAACAAAGAAAGAAGAGTATGAAAGATCTATTTTAGAGACACATATCTATTTGGTTTCGTTTTACATATAATTTCGCGGTTACGAGCAACAGGTGGTCACCGAAAGCGGCGGCGGTCATTGAGTTTCAAGTGTAATTCCAAAATTCGATGAGCCAGGTTCGCGGAGCGCGTCGAACTCGACCACATCGTGTGTCGGTGTTTTAGCAGGAACACAAAAATTGCGAGAAAAGTGAGATATATATATATATATATATATACTATATATGTATAGGACAATTAATTTTCTATTCTCAGCGGTCGCGATGCACCGAGCAGAGATTTTTCCTTTTGTTATTAAAAAAAAAAGAAGATGAAATCGTTCGAATGAGAGGAAGGAAGAACATAGACTGAAATCGGTCCCTTTTTTTTTTTTTTTTTTTTTTTGGGTATTCGTCGATGCCTCCGGGATTACGCAACCCTTCGAACGCGCGAGCTTCCGCATCGGAAGCTTTCAAGCGAATGAAAAACCATTCCGACCGATGCGTGGAGAGGTCAGTTTTACCGAGCAAATAGTTGATCGTTAAAATACGAGGCGATGTGTAAGAGCGCGAGCGAGCGAGAGGCGGAAAGACAGAGAGAGAAAGAGAGACGAAAAGAAAACACGAAGCATCACAGACACATACAGCGCGACAGAGAGGGATGACATACATTTTTAAATAGAATACGCTACGTACACACAAAAAAAAATGCTAGAGGTACTTCTGCAGCGCGACGAGATGGTCCAGGAAGCTGCATGCTTGTTTAGATTGGACTCTGTACAGAGGTGGGGGCCAGCTCGTCCTCGCGCAGTCGTACCGGTACATAACGTAGGAACATTATACATACGTTTTCCTTTTTTTTTTTTTCAAGAATATTATTACTTATAAATACATCATTATATATATAAAGAGAGAGCGAGAGATAGAGAAAGTGTGTGTGCGAGCGCGCGCGCGCGCGAGAGAGAGAGAGAGAGAGAGAGAGAGAGAGAAAAAAGAGTGAGAGAAAGAGAGAATGAGAGCGACAGAACATTTTTTGACGAGTGAAGAGGAGACACGCTACTCTAACGAAGACAGAGAGTTGTTCTTATATAGTTTTAATTGTGAAAAAGAGGCAAATTAATGCGAGGATTCATGAACCAATTATCTCTACCCACTTAATTACCATCTAGCCAGTGAACATGAAGCCTCCTTTTTTCCTCCACCCCTCTTCCCCCCACGAAAGAAACACGTGGATCCTGATTGCTGTGGGATTACGAGATAGAGAGAAAGAGAGAGAGCGAGAGAGAGAGAGAGAGAGAGAGAAAAAGAAAAAAAAAGAGGAACTCCACATATTCATTCATCCGTTTTTAATCAGTTGTTCTCATATGAATATTATATATATTATATATATATATAGAAAGGGAGAGAGAGAGAGATCGTTTTTTTTTTATGAAAATGGCGCCAAAACACCTTCGTTTTACAATTACAAAAGAAAGAAGCAAACTGACAAAGAAACGCCACATGATGAAAATTGAAGGTGGTGAAAACAGCAACATTAATATTATAATTAATAATAATTATAATAAATACAATATTTGTACAATAATCAACGGTGCTGTGGTGGATGCTGTAGGTCTGAAACTGCGATAATCCTCTGTTCACCCATCCCCGACCTGTTTGTAACAATTTTTTGTAGCATATACAAATCGAACGATCGAGAGATTTTGCAAGTTGACGATCTTTTTTCTGTTTTGTTTTTCTTTTTCGTGCGAACACGGCGTCGACGCTTCCTTTCTCTTCTTTTTGCTTAATTTCTTGCGATGTACCGTTTAAGGCGGTGGCGGAGGCGAGTAAGGGTGAACCCGTAAGTTCCCAACTGCGAGACGGTGGCGCGCGCGCAATTTAAAACAACACCGAAGTGGTCAAGCACTTAAGTAACGAAGCTTTCGTTTCCGCGGATTCGAGTCAGTCGGGGGGGCAACATCCTACGAGCATCAACTGCCGCAATTAGCTCTCACTTTTTTTTTCTTTTTTTCTCGTTTTATTTTACATTTTCTGCGGTAAGCTCGAGCCGAGTTGAATCACAGGTATTCGACAGCAGAGCGGCAGCACGCGATTGCTATCGATGATCGATATCGAGCTGTGTCACGTCAAAGAGCCGCCGTGCACTCTCATATGCCTGTTGAGATTGCCGCTCTGGCTGAACCTCAGCAGGCACAGCTTGCACTGGTACGGCTTCTCGCCAGAGTGAATGCGCAGGTGTTTCGTTAGCGTGGAGCTGTCCGAGAATGCTTTCTTGCAGAATCGACACCTGGGGGAAAACAAACAGAATTTTCGCCGTTGAAAAAGGTAAATCGATTTGGTCCAGCAGGGCACGATATCAAAATTAATCTATAAACCCGTGGATGGCGGGTAGTTCGGCGCATGTCAGATGCGGGGTCTGTTTTGACCCATTCGCACAACTCGGAATAAGCTATGTTCTTGCTACGATCTAAAGTTTAAGTTTGTATATTTAAATGGGTCGAAATGGACCCTGTATCCATAAAGAATGTTAAACTTGAGATTCTTCTATTTCTTTTGCCAGTCGAAGAGGAAGAAAGTTTCTCTAAATTATTAGTGTCTAAACATATACGTTTAGTCTGCTGTGAACATAAACTAACTTTGCATAGAAGTTATTTCGAATTCATGAATTAGTATGGTCGCAATGATTTGGTACGTTTAAGTCTGGGGTAGTTTCGCGGGTTTTACACCAGCAGCGCACTCTGCAGCGGGAGCGCAGGAACTAGTCGGCGACGGACACATTGGCGTGGAACCTGGCGCCAAATTTGAAGTGAGGATGGGATTTGTATTATCAGACGTAACGAGATGGTACTCACCTGTACGGACGTTCTCCCGAATGCGTTCTCATGTGTGTGGTCACCGAACTACTTTGCGAGAATCTTCGATCGCACACTGGACACCGAAACGGCTTTTCTCCTGAGTGAGTTCTCGCGTGGGCGGTTAAATTCGCGGCTTGGCTGAACGCCTTTGAACAGGCGTGACACCTTAAAAAAATATACCAACATTTTATCATTAATAAGAGTAGGGGTAGCGTGCTACTGGCAGGAGGTAGTCTTCGAATATTTAAAATTTCGCGGTTTGGAGACACGTTTCGATATATCGATCGATTTATTAGTAGAGTACCGAGTCGATTATGTTTTTAATTATTATTTTTAAATGAGCACACCAAATTCTTGCCGCACTTGTTTGTCAGTCACTTTTGCTTAATAATCGAAGAATCTTTTACTATTTTTTAATCTGAGGCTTCGATTGACTGGCGCGTGCAACTCCGTTTAAATTTCCGGTATTTTCTGACACACGAGTGAATATTGAACCAGTGACTGAATGAATAGATATAATTATTTATTAACTGTGAAATTACGTGAAGTGTTAGTGTCAATTGTGGATTGTTAACCGTCAATCTGCCTTTATCGTGACACCAAAGCCTGAGATTGCAAAATGGTAAGTGACTTTTCGATTTTTTATGCTGTCAGAAAGTTGCATGTTTCTGTTTGTCTTATAATTTTCTTTGAGAAATTGTTTAATCGTCATTAAGAACAGAAATTAAATATTCCCATTCGGGGAGTCGATTTTAAATCAACTTTCCGGAATTTCTTTTTAAGAAACCATAATGCGTAGCATTTTGAAACTTTTCACTTATACTTATTTACGTTTAGTGTCTATTCGGGATTATTTTTAGCTACAAATTGTTAACAATAATCGAGACAAAATAAGAGGAAACTGAAGAGCCAGGAAATTGCGATGGACGCTTCGTTTTTTAGTTATTAATCTTTAAAGATCTCGCGCATCCACCATCAAAATAGACACATTCATCACTATTTCTACGAGGGTAAGATGATATCGACGCGTCCTTGTTTCCCGACGACTGTGCGGTGCCCTACGCGCGCCAGTGACCGCCGGGTTGCTGTGCTTCAGGCGCTCCGCACTCGAATTTTTCAGAAACACTAATATCTAAGAAAAGAAGCTCCCACCGCAATTTCTTTACTCTTCATTTTCGTCTTATTTTCTCACCCTCCTCATGTTCTACTATTTATTCCCAGTCGAGTAAAAATATCCCCGTTAAACATTAATAACTAACATACCGAATCCGCACACGCCGATTCTAATGAGACTCTGCAGTTTTGCAGAATAGTGAAAAATATTTGACGCGAATTGTTTGTTATCGGCAATCGTCCACGTTGAAGGGGTGAAAAGAGCCCCTAAACTTGGGGCGTCAAAAACATATTTTCTGGAATATCTCGAGAACTATTAGGCGCAAGACAAATTAATTTTTTTTGAAGTGTGAATTTTTCATAAACGAATCCAACCCCTGCTCAGGTTTTAAAAATTCCAGAAAATATGTGAAGCTCTTTTCACCCCCTCAACATAGACGATTACCAATAATAAAAAATACGTGTCAAATATCTTTCCAGCCTCATCAAAATCGGTTTGTGGAGGTTCGATATGTTCCCGTTAAAAAAAGAACCCTCCACCGCAATTTCTCCACTCTGAATTTTCCTCTTATTTCTCCACCCTACTGATTTTCTACCGTCATTCCACTATCCGTTCCCAGCCGAGTGGGAATTAAGTGTCTCCCGGTGACAATTCGATTAGCTGCTGCCACCGACCTAAACGGTTTTTCTCCGGAGTGCGTCCTGAGATGGGTCTTGAGGGTGCTGGGCCGCGCATACGATTTCCCGCATATTCTGCAGAGGTTGGGTCTGCCATTGTCGTCGGGTGTGACTGGGTTGCCAGTGGCGCCTATGCACAGCGCATGCTCGCTGGACAGCTGCAGCCTGGAATGGCCGTGCACAGGGGGATGGGAATGGGGGTGGCTGCCCACGCCGATCAGGCTATTGGCCGGGGGTTGATTCACCCTCGTCTGTTGCTCCACGGGATTATACTGCTGGGCGGGACTTAGCAGGGGCTCCACGCCCCACGCCGACGAATAGCTCTGCTCGTACCTACGCAAACACAGACGAGCTTCTGAATAACTCTGCTGCGGCAACCCCCGAGAACGCGTGCAACCCCTTGGCCGAGGCAAAATGGCGAGGGATCGCGTCGCTTCTCAAAGACGGATACTTTAGTGTCCCGCTGGCGGTATGTTCGTGGGAATAATAATTAGATGCTGGATTTTATTATTTTCTTCGAGGGGGATGGCTGGATTTGGTTGGTTAAATCGAGGTACTACTTCGCTTTTAATTTATGAAGATTGCTGATTGATGTCAGTGGAGTATTTTACCATAGTAAGCGACCGTCCTTAAATTACGTAAGGGTAATTTTGGCGAATTCTTACCCCCTGCCTCCCCTAGTATAAGAATTCGTAAGATTTGCTATTCCAACGTCCTCCTTACGTAATATTTCTTTCAGTTATTAAAATCCTTTTAAAGGTTTATATAATTCATTTAATTTATAATTGAGTTTAATAAATAAGTTTTAATAAATTTAAGCTAAAACTACTTTTCTGGAACATTAATGATAGAATTTGTATTTTTTGAAAATTAGGTTAAAAAGTATTACGGAAGACCGTACCTGACTCCCCCTTGTAAGAAAATGTAAGAAATTCGCGAACCCCCCCAAAAGGCCTTACGTAATTTAGGGACGACCCCTAATACTGAGTGTATTGGAAGTTATGGGATAATGAAAAAGGAGGTGATGTCCCGAGCAAAAGTATTCTAAAATTGTGGAATAAAATATGTACTGTGTTAAGAAATTGTGAAATAATTTCATTTACTTTTCCACAAGGAATCACCTCCTTCTTCAGTTATACCATGAATTACGTTCCCATTGTATAAATCAAATATCAGATACTGGAGAGAAAATTAATCATCAGAAATTGTGGAAATATTGTGCATTGAGTAAAGTTTCCTGCTTCAAGCTTTTACTAAGCACACTCGACTGCCCACACAGAAGCTCTTTAATTACCCTTCTCCGCGCCCCCAGTTAAAATCGTAAAAAAGACCTGTTCGTAGAAGAGCTGGGACTATTTGTCGAATTTTTCGGTAT
Organism: Andrena dorsata; assembly: GCA_929108735.1. Taxonomy (NCBI): domain Eukaryota; kingdom Metazoa; phylum Arthropoda; class Insecta; order Hymenoptera; family Andrenidae; genus Andrena; species Andrena dorsata. The sequence goes on along the minus strand of OV815488.1, from coordinate 72,680,307 downwards.
TCAAATACTTCAGTTGCTATTTAAGTATTCGAATACTCAAATATTCGAAGTCTATTCATAGCATTCGAATACTTGTAAAATATTCGAATATTAAATTATTCGAATAGTCCCAGGCCTAGTTCGTAACTCAAACGTATATTCTAGCAGCAGAAAAAACACACGCCCCCAGTCAGCGTAATTAAAAAGACCAGCTCTTTTATTTCCGCGATACAATCGCGAAACGGAGTATCTATTGGCTCGCGCTGCATTTCGTACGGCTTCCAATAAAGTCTTCATTTCTCGCGAACGGTTTTCCCGTGTGAAAAGAATTCAGAAAATCATAGTGTCCTCTGTGATCCACCCTAAACAAAGCTCGATACATATATCTATCAATTCCCTGCGAAACTGTGTCAAAATGTGCACGATTTTTCACAAAAATAAATATTCAATCCCACTTCAAAGTTTGGCTTCATAGAAACCTGATATATTATTTTTTTTTTTAAACATATTTAATATGTTTGAAGCATTCAAGCACTATTTGCAAACCATAAAAAGTCTCTCAGACACTGAAAAATGGAACTGGAGTGCACGATAATTATACTCACCCAGAGTGCATGTTCATGTTCATCGTCATGTTCATGGAAACGTTGACAGACATGGCGGGCGTGGACGCGTAGTGCGTGGACGGTACAGGTGGACCAAGGTTTTGCGCGTAGTCCTGCGAGTAATGATGCCCGGATCCCCCCGTGGGGTATAATCCTCCAGTAGGACTTCCGGGGTGGACCACGGCGTGCTTCAAAGACAGCAGGACATCCGCGACACCTTCCCCATTCACGTTGCCCGCCCTTGGCGCGCATTCTCCTCTGGTGCAGCCCCAACTGCAAGGACACCTGATAATTACAAGGAACACCGAGCGTGCTTTCGCAGACCTTCTTGGATCTCTTATCTGGCTTATTATATTCTCCTTCTACGAGGTCAAGTGCCGAAGAATAAAATGTGTTTATTGCATTCACTTGAGATAAAAGAGAATAAGAAGAGTGTAAATAGAAGAAGGCGAAACTGAAGCCTGAAATATTGCACTTGTTAAATTGTAGGCTGTTTACTTTCTGGGAAATGGAGGGTGAATTTATTGGGGAGTTTTGGGGAAGGTGTTTTAGGAAATTGAGTTTAAGGCTTGTATGGTTTTATATTTTAAGGAATTTAGTTTGATTAACTTGGAAATAAACTCTAGTTTATTTAGTCAACTGAAAGTTCCAGTAGGTTGGAAGAAAGATGGATAAAGTTTCATAGATTGGTCAGAGAAATAAATATTATTGTCCCTGTGGCGAGGAGTAGTCTTGTGAAACTTTTGCGGGAGATAGTATTACGATTCCAAGTAGTAAAGGCAAGCATATGTCAGACGGAAGCGCGCTCGCGTCTTTGCCGTTTTGTTTCGACAATTGGGCATGTCGAGGAAGATTGAATTTTCATACGAGACCATTAACAGGTCTCGTCAGAAATTGTTGAAAAGTCTTATAGGACACTTTTATAAAATAACTGGAAATTATTTAATACAACGAGTATCCTTAGAAACTTTTAACTAAACCCTGAGAAGGTGTTCTTATAATTCCAAGTCTGAAAGATTGCAAGGAACACTTAGAAACAAATCGTGTAATTCTATTTATTGTTAGACAAAATGAAACTTAAATTACAATACAAAGCATCCACGACTATTAGAACAGTTGCACAGTTCAGCAAAGTATTTCAAGACCACCCTTCAATATACCCCGTTCCGATCACCACAAACGCAGAAGCCCTTCCCGAAGGCCAGCCCCAGAAATAGCTCAGATCTTCGCAGAGAGAAACGGTTAAATCGCGATCGTACGGAAAGGAACCCTAACGACGACCAATGCAATCCAACCGCACCGTTCCCACGCGATTGAGGAGCAAAGCGAGGAGCACGAAAGACTCACTTGTAAGTCCCAGAACAGGGGCTGAACAGTCCAGGTGGCAAAGGGTCCAAGTCCAAAGGTGGCAATGGGAATCCAGCCATGTCGTCCACCCAGAAGCTCGCCCCGAACTCGCTCACCACTTGGTTCTGCCCAGAATTCTGGATCTGTTGGCTCTGGTCGCCGCCAATGTCCTCTGGAGAGTTCTGCAGATCCTGCAGCCGAAGGGTGCCCTGAAGAGCACCCAGGGCCTCCTCGTTCTGGTTGTCTGTCAAGGTGTCCTCGCTGGTCAACACCCCCAGGGGTCCAGTGCAGAGGCTGGATGGTATAGTCGCCTCGATACTTCCCACCGAACCTTTAGAAACGAATACATCCAGTACAGCATCTGTGCAAAGGAACTCTAAAGGGACACCAAAACGAATGAACATGGCAGGCCTCCTTTCACAAAACGTGGAGCACTTTGGGACAGTGTAACTTAATCTAATACTTCCAGACTCGTAGAAATTTTGGAGTTCTTACAGAAATAAGTAGGGGGCAGTAATACATATCCAAAAAATATCCTTTCTTTCATAAAGCACAGCACACTTCAGGACAGCGCAACTCAATCGAATACCCCCGCATCTGATATTCCGAATCTCTCCAGATATTCAATACTCTACAATATTTCCAATCACAAAGGAACAAAAGCCTCTAAACCGGTATTAAAGAATTCCTATATCATTAAATAATATATTCCACACACTTCCGTCGTTAACTTCCAATGTGCCGGAAAAAGTAGTTTTGTTAAGGGATTCGAATCGCGAATGCTTCGTCCATATCTCCTCTGTCTCCTTCAGATAGACACTGTGGCTCACCTGTGCCGAGGGTGTAGGGCGATTCGGAGGTGTTCACCGCGTGATGATTCTGCAGAAACTCCATCTCTGCGAAATTTCTGCTCGCAGCAGCCCTTAGAAGCACCCCCCTTCAGCCCGCCTCCCTGCAAAACACGCGGGATGGATCGCCTCCTCTCTCTGCGGAGATGTGGTCCAGCCCCTCTGGTCGCCCTAGCAACCGCACATTGCACCGTGAGTGTGACCGACTTCCTCCGACGATATGTTTCGCGATATCAACGATACCGCGATCGCCTGCAATATTCCGCGCCCCGAAAACAATTCGATTTCCATTCCGGCGAATTGCAAAACACCCGACGCGATTCGGCGGCACCGGACAAAAAAATCGCAGACGAACGAAACCCGTCGATGCTTTCGGAAATTGAATTTCACAGGTCCGCGTTCCGAAGCCGTTTTTTTTATAGCAATCGGTTCTGTGGACTTGCAGGCTTTAGTTTCTACCTCGTGGTTGGTTAAGGGAATATTCTAAATTTGAAGATTTGGTAAATATGATTTTTGTTAATCGCGTTTGTTAGTGGAATTCCTGCGTTTATCGTCGCGCGAAAGTCGAAGGTGTTTCGCAGTGGAATTATTTAAATAGCATCGGGATCACCGGAGCCTCGTGAATGACTTGCTCATGAATGACTGAAAGGAAAATGCACGTGCATATGGACCGAGCGTATAGAAGTACCTTTATGGCTTGGAAGACCTGCCGGTTTCCTCTAAAGGCTTCTGTAGAAAATCTGCCAGATATTTTCATTCATAGGCTGAAAAGCATGTGCATCCTTCCACGTGATTCGGCTCCTCATGCCCCGCCGCTGGAAATTATTATCCACTGTCCCAACAGTCCTTATCACTCTCGCCTCCCGAGGAAGACTCTGTTTTCAGAAGGAAGCAGACCCCTTCGAACTCCAAAGAATTCCAACGTGCACTTAATATCCCCCCAGACGACGTGTCTGAAATCCAAGGATCGAAGTCTCCAGGTTCAACACTGTACTAACTCATCACCTCCCTCTAACAAACACTACACATCGTCGCACGAATTCTCAGTGTTCCCTCGCGTCCTTCTTCCTGTTCTTGTAAAGATTCTTTACCTTCTTCTCAGACATCTCTGCGCCCTTTCTCGTCGCCAACTGGACACACACTCCCCTCGATCGCATCTCTCCTCGTGTCACATCTTCGTGCTGATCCTTAGACACTGAGAACACATTATTGCACCGCGGGGGGGTTTCGACACTGCTCCTTAATTGTCTTCTTACTTCACTTTTAAATTGGCGATAGGGTACACTGTAGGGGAAGTTTGGTCACACGTTTTTTGGAATGGGTGGAAGAGGCGTTCAGGGGGCACTGCCGCGTGCTGCTGCCATGCTGGCACGATGCCCTGTCAATGTTTCTTGGCTAACTAGAGATCTACCACCTACTATCACCCACTCTCACCCCTTAGTTACTGACTACGTGCCACACGACCCCACTCCACCGTGGCCCGGCCTCTTCTTCCTTCTCTTTTTCCCTCCACCTCGGCCGACTTCGTCCCACGTGTGCATCATCCTCTTCCTCCACGTGTGTGCCCCTACCCCCGACGCGTTAACCTTCCCTGGATCCTCGGCAAGGTGTTTCATAGGCAGACTCCTCATGCTTTTCCACTTCGACACAGTTGGGTCTTTAAACTTGCGGCGAGGATTGCGATTCATGGGTTTGCAGGGAGGAGCAGGCGGCTCTGCTTTTTACACACTTTCTGGTATGTATTCTACTTTGTTTAAAAAAAAATTGTTCTTTCGCTTGCGGTGAAAAGGAGTGAGCTACCTCGAACATGGTAAGTGCGACAATGAGAAGTCTAAAGAAAATTTGGAGCCCATATTTTTACGTGTGATATTGTAGTCTGTGTAGTCCTCTAATTCGGGGGATGTAATATTTAAGGGAGGAATCTTATTTTGGGGGCTAAACATGTAACAAAATTGGGGATTTCTTTCTTAAGATTCATCTGAAATTTGGACCATATTTTTATTCAGCTTTGAAGAAGCGGCAGGATTTTTTTTATTAAATCTTAAAATTTCGTTGACACTCTGGGTGTGAGTCACCCATAAGCTGATTTTGAGGCACTGTATCTTCTATATGCAAAACAAATACTGTATGAAAAATATTTTTTCACAAAATATTATATCTGAATAACAATTCTATAGATGTTTAGCTTCCAATATTGAAATTTAAAAGTGCTACAATTTTTTGAAGGTCTTCGTTTTTTTCGACATATGGTAATCTAGATTTTTTTCACAGAAATTGTGATCAAATCTCAATAAAAACACTATTGAAATACGTTCTGGAGACCCTGAAATTGCCCCATGATTTTTTTCATAACGATTCGATTCTTTAGTTGGGAATGGCAGTCGATCAACAATTGCACCCAGGTATGTCAAAGTTGATCGAAGAAATAGGTGTTTCAACGAAGGGTTAATAATGAACATAGTAATAATAAAAAAAATTCCACCATTTTCAAAGATGCATAAAAGCATGATCCAAATTTCAGACAAATCGAATCGCTAGTTTCTTAAAAAAGAAATCCGCACTGTCCCAAAAATAGGATTTCTTCTTAAGATACAGTTCTTTCCAATAGAACTCTCTCGTTTCTATCTCTTCTTTGAACCACTTATTGCTGAATATTCTCGCAGCCGGGATACGTTTTCGCGAGGCACCGAGCGGCTCGACGCCGTGGCGGAGGAGGCAAAGCGACGGTTTCAAAACGATATCCATGTCCACGCGAGCGTGTAAGGCTCGGGACGTTGGAATACACCGGTTGCCCGTCGATGCCGACGACACGGGATACTAATCGCTCATTCGGCGATCGGTGATCGGGGGCCCTCCTTCGTGCCCCGTCCTCTCCTACACCGATACAACCCCCCTCTGTACCGCGAGCGGGACGGGGAAGTAGGATATTATTTTCTTCAGATACCATTACCACGCCGATCACGGTGGTCCTGCCTCGCAGACGAGTAGCCCCGATACCCCCGAGATCACTCGCTTGTAATGCCTTCCCTTTCGTGGATTATTGACCAGTGAACGGTGAGCCCGGCTGCGAAACACCCGGACGCCTGCCTAGGACACTCGCGAGCCAACCTCCGGCACCCTCAGCCACAGTCGTCACCTAAAAGTGGAATCATCTGTCTTCGCCGGGATATCTGTCGCGGTTTTGTTCCTTGGACCCTGAGTGTAGCTCTCAAGGAGCATTCTGGGTTGATTACTGAGCAACTCGGGCGGGTGACTACTTGGGGAAAGTTGCCACGCAACTGAGAATTGAAGAGGCCCAGTGGAAAAGGCACATGCCATGTAGTAAATATTCTTCACGCTGAGAAAAAACAAATGCGTAGTGGGTAGGGGCTCCTTGGGGACACGTGACCTACTAAAATTAATTTCTCAGCTAAGATTTGACAATAGGTGTCATTTACCACATAATTCAAGTACCGTTTAACTCTCCTCCGTTCCTAATTTCGCGAACTGAATCTGTTATTTTTCGATTTTTTTCATTCAAATTGACGAGTTCACATTTACATCTTAGCTTTTTCACAACTTTCGCATAAAATAAACCGATGTGCAGGGCATACTGCTTGACACAAGAATCAGAAAGAACTTGAACAGTGTCAAATTGACACAAGGGACGGACGAGGGTTAAAATAATTGCAATTTCGCGCCGCATTTCCTACGAAAATAATTTTTCCCGCAACTTTCTTTTTTCGAAAACCATAAAACACTGACGTGAGGCTGCTTCCCAATGGGCTCCTCAATTTTCAAAATCCCCAAAGTGCCGTTACTCTTCGATTATATTCTTCAAATAATCATCCACCTATCGCTCGAATTGTTTCAATGCTGAGACGCTGGGAATAAAGTAAAGGAGATACTGAATCGGTATAGAGATCAAAGTTTTCAATACAGGATTCAGGAAGTAAGCCCGCTGGAGATGTAGTTCCGGAAGGGAGAAAGTGGTCCCCCGATGGAGGCAGGGGTGGAATTTTTTAACGCAAAGTTGCTCGATGAGAGCGTCGCCTCTCACGGCCCAGGGGCGCATCCGACTATCGAATGTCGACGTAATCGCGGCCGTCAGGCCGGACACCTGACAACGTAGTTCCGACGTGGACACAGGAAGAGGAAGTCGACCGCACTGGCGGCGTTCTGGCGTCGACCGTGTGTCACCATCGAACTCGAAATACGTTAGAATGCCCGGGGATCGGGTTCGCCTATTTCTCCCTCGATAGGCACCCCCGAATCGATTGCCATGCTTCTCTCGATGAAGTAGGATGTGCAATTTACATCGCGAAAGATGGTTGCATCAGACCTGGGTCAGATGTGGGTCAGGGATTTATAAGTCTTTTAGCAATTGCAAGAATAGGTATCATATTTGATACATTTAGCCCAGTGTTGCGCAAACGTTTTTGAGTCGAGATCCCCTTTTATAATATTCAAATAACTTGCACCCCCCCCCCCCTGTATAAGACAAGGTAAATTTAATAAAGTAGAAAAAAGATATTAAAAATAGATACTTCAGAATAATTCTAATTTATTAATATTAAAAATAGAAAACGGTGGCGACCCCCAAAAGAGATTTCGCGACCCACAGGCTGGGAATCCCGCAGTATTCGAGTGTTTGGAGGAAAACAGTAGAATAATAATCATAACTAGTATAATTAATAAATAATAAGAAAACATTCTACAAGTTTAAAGATGCCTTCTTATACCCCAAAGAGTTTAATACAATATTAACGATAGTTTCTTAAAATATAATTCTTAAATTTCGGGGGCCGTTACGCGAGAATCCCCCTTAAAGCTAAAAGGTGGATAGACGAATCTACATAGAACGAAGAGGCAAAAATTATCTATAAAAAATTTAAGGAAGGTGGAGAAGAATAAAGTAGCGAGCATAGAAGAGGAGACAACAAATTTCCAAGAAAATAGAATTATACGAGGGTGATTTGAAAACTTCGCGGCCTAACAGAAAATAATAATAATAATACAAATAATTCAGCGACGAATGGGCGAGAAAATGAATGACTTAAGAATTTTTTTTATTTTTCTTCAACATTAGCCCCCTTTCAAAATTCTACTCTTGGTATCTTTCCCTCTCCATTACTATTCTAATCCCATTCTGATCTCGCTCAGGTAAAATTTCTCCTTCTGATCTGCAAAATATCAGTCTTCAAACCGCCCTCGTAATAATAGTAAAGGCAGGATTTCGCGAATGTAATATTAGGAATCGACGGGAAAGCGCAGAGAAATCGACATGGGACGGGGAAAGGCGGATAGATAGAGGGAGAGAGATGAAAGGGGTCGGGGTGTAAAGATGAGAAGACAGGGGGGTGATAGAAGAGAGGTGAGCTCGCTGCGCGGCGAGCGTGCACCCCGGGTATTGGCTTACACTTCCAGCCGATTGGGCCCACGGTATTTACGCAGGACCCCGTAGAAAACCGGACCCCGCCCTCAGCCTTTCGGCCGTAACGTGCAATTCCACGGAACTGTAACGTTTCCAGGCGACCTGGACGAAGTTCCTTGCACCGCGACATTCCTCCCCCAGACGACGACCGTGGAAGGGTGGACGGGTGGTGGGGTGGGCCGTGGGAGAGATTATTTCATCGGTGATGTATTAACTGGGCGAACATTGGCAGTTAATTAATATATATTGAAAAAGAAACGGGACAACCATTTTATGCATTTTTATACTTTTAGTACAGACGCAAAAGATGCAAAGATACTTTTACTAATTTTAGTTTTTGGGTCGGGATAATCGTCTTATTTTTGCAACTAAACATATGCGCGTCGATGACTTTTCTTTAAATTAAATCATTTTTTAGCTATGCTAATCTTAATATATAAAGTGTTTTTCCGTGGGATCACAAAATGTGTAATTATTGAAGTAAATAGTAGGAATTTAAATTATGGGTTTTAGTGCCGGTCAATATGACCGGTATTAGCTAACTCTTAACTGATATTGTGGGGTCGGTCATGGCTCCAAGCACGCAAAGTTCGCGGAAAAATTCTCGGTTGTCTAAGTTTGTTGTTAACAGAATTTCTAATTAATTTTATAATAATAGTTTCACTTTCTTCGTTTGTATTATTTTATACATTACCTAAGAACAAAATATTCGTAGAGGTTGATCCAGCGTCGGCTTTACAAATTTCTGTGTCCTTTTTTATTTCGGGTCTGCCACTACCCCAGTAAGAATGCAGTATAGCAGTTACGGGTTAAAGCAAATGTAAAAATGTTCATTTGTATATTAAATAACAAAATGTTACGAAAACCTAGCAATCTTCCCCCAGTTTGCTGTAGTTGCTTCAATGCAGGCTTGAGGGGAGGCTAGTCTAAATGCAAACTGGTAAATACTATTTATGTAGGTACCCGAGTCATTTATGGCCCATGCTAAAATTTTCGTAATACGATCTTTCGAAGTGTTTCTCTACCAACACTTTACCGTACCACACCACTAACGGATTTTTTTAAATGGCACTATACAATTCAGAATACTTGGAAAAAAGAAAAAAATAAGAAATTTGCAAAGAATAAATAATTTCTCTTAATATTCGTTCTCTGCAAAATATTTTTTTCTTGTATTCATCAAGAGGCTTCCGTTTAACTAAATAAATATTACAATCTTTTGTACAGTAACATACATAAGGGCCGGGTCAAAAGTGACCCAGGATTGGACGAGGGTTGGTAGTTCAACAACTGATACTGTATCCTTATCGATTCCCTCCACGAGCTATCACTGTTGCTAGGGAGACTCGAGCAGCTTCGAAACAATAGAAGCGAAAAAGTACAGACTGTTTAATAAAAGTTCTCTCGTTTGAGGGAGCACCGTTGGATTCATTTACGTTTCCAGCCAATTTACGTATCGAGAATCGTTCGCTCGATACTGCAGATTGCAACCAGCCACTGCCACCCTCTTTTAAGCCAGCGTTACAGTGCAGCCACACCTGTGTTTGCTCGCACCTGAAATCAAAGAGGCGATTACATTCCCGCCGTCGTTACAAGAGAAGCAAACACGCATCGTGCATCCGCCTTGTTCACGTGTGCGCGTTAGGTGGCCGCGCTGGCCGGGTTGCATCGCCCACCAACCCTGCGAATACCTCTTCCCTAAATACTTTCGGCAAATACGGTAGCCGCAGGATGTGGGGGGCACTCGTTCGAGTTTCTTAAGCTAATTACAGCCGAACGAACCGAATTCAATTCACTGGCATTTGAAAGTGGCTAAAGCCTCGTTCACATTAGTCGAGTTGTGCTTCAAGCCAAGGAGAGGTGACGGAATCTCTACATTACTTGAAACTTGAAAGATTTTCATTAAAGTAGGTTTTCCTATACGCCTCTGGACGCAACGCCAAGAATTTCAAAGTCGATTTTCTCGAAAATGAAGCATGATATGAAAAAAACTTACTCTTTCCTTTCTACTTATAATAAGTAAATACGTCGAGAAAGAGGAATAAAATTTTTTGATATTGCGCTTCGTTTTCGAGAGAATCGACTTCGAAATTCTCGACGATGTGCCGTAATGAAAATCGCGGGCAATTTGGGCGTAAGTGGAATTCGCCCAAAGACACTTGAAGATGTGTTGGTCAAGATTCACACTGGTAATGTAGCATCTAACTAATGTGAACGAGGCCTATGACTAGCAACACTTGAATTTCGTTTTCTTTTTCAATTTTCGAGCTGCTCAGCATCCTTTGTAAAGCCGGGAATCCACTTAAAAGCTAAGCTAAGCCATGCTATGTCTGTCTATGCTATAAAACATAAAAAAAAAACATAGCACAGCACAGCTTAGCGTATCTTTCAAGTGGACTCCCGGCTTAATTCACTCAATTCGCCTTAAATGAGCACACCCAGCCGAATTAAAACGCTCTTACAATTCGAATGGGACTTAATGCAGTAGATTTATCCAACTTGCATTTTCCCAAATATCGTTTCAGTCGCGGCAGAATGGTGCACCCACCGTGAACGCGTTCGCAGCGGCCGCGCGGGCTTGAGTGATGAGCCCCGGCGATGAGATGACAGTGACGGTATTGTTCGCGATGGAAAGTTGCACCCACCGGGTCCCATCTCCCTCTGCCAAAGTGATTGCCCATCGGATAATCTGCCGCGGCACGATAAAGCCCGCTTTGAACGATGGAGATGTTACCAAATACGTCACGGGTACTTAATTACGTTTGCGGCGTACCACCTCTTGCGGCCGGCAGCAAGGTGGACGTAATTACGAGACAGAGCCACCGAGCCCCTGCGGTTTTCTCTTTCACAAGTCACACGAAAGCTGCACGGCGCGTGGACCAGCGGGACGACATCCCTCTTCATCCTCACGATGGTAATTAATTACTCCGCATTACTTGGCACGCGATGTGCGAGCACCTACTTTGTCTGTTCTCATTCTTAATTACCATATCTTAGCCATGTCGCACCTCCCGCTTAAATACACCGCCCAGCCAGTTCCCCAAAAGCGGCCGCAAATTCCCAGAAGAGTTTGCCAAAATGGGGGTAGTTGTTCGCAGGGCGCCTTAATCGCGCAGCGGGCCGACTCGCAGGCCCGGGAGCCGCTTTGTCGCCGGGAAATCCCATCGCATGACAAGATACCGATCGGCTAGTGGGTTTATTGCGCTCTTTATTCCGCAGGAGATGTTTGGCGTATGCGGCGGCCGGCTGGCACGCGCCGTCTGTAATTCAATCGGCTATTTCGACCTGGCGGGCGAGGGGGGCGGCGGTGGTTTTAATCCCCACCGGGAGGAACTGTTACAAACGGCTCCTTTCGCTAATCATCCCGAGGACTCCCGCCTTATTTTCTTAGCCGGCCAGTCGGACAGATGCACCGGGCTACTCTTCGCCTTCAACCCTTCTTCAAAATAACGAAACTCGATACGAAGACGTGCCGTATTTAAATCGTTGGCTGCGACTGCGCCCCTGGGCTAAAAACAGCAGCGTGGTCGTTGGTTTCTAAATAAGCAAGGGGAGGAAATCTTAGCCTCACCCTGTGGACGAATTTGAGAAATAATGCTCGGTGCCATTGCTTCCAATCGGCGAGTACTGTTAGAGATAACAGAGGTTGTATCGCATCGCGATCGATTTTAGTTCTAATATTTCGTTAGGGGATGTACAGCATCCGTTGCCGGGGTGCCGATGGAGGAGCTGCCGGCTAGAGGCAGCTCTAATTGCGCCAGCATTCCCGAATTGCTTTAAAGCATTAGCACGAGCGTTGCAGAGAGAGGTATACAACCCTCCAAGATGGCTGCCACCGGGGCGTATCGACGTTTGGCGTTTGGAGGGTTTCCCAGAGGTAAGCTCATCGGAAATTGCGGGTCTTCCCTCCCCCGGCATCGCCCCCGCCGCCTTTGCTGGCCCTTCAAAACAAAGAAACACACGTAATTAAATTTTTGCCCGGGCACAAATTAATGTGCGCCCACCACTCTTATAACGGCGCTTGGTCCCAGCTGCGCCACCGCCAAAGCCACTTTAATCCGCCATCCAGCTTATAATCGAGCTACTCTCTCTAACCTTTCTTTCCCTCTCCCGATTCAATATTCCTCTTATTCGCGTTTCTTTGCTTCTGTGTTCTTCCCCGACTGGGATACCTTCATTTGGATTTTTTTTTTAAATTCTGAGGACTCATAAACACTCAGCGTCTGTCGGTAAAATGTATCTCTGAAATGTATAACGTGTTCCATGTTTGTTGCTTGGAACAGTTTCCCTACTCTCGGTATTAAATTTCATGCTCTTCAGTCACGTATACACGGTTCTTTAGATCTCTAATTAACTCGGTAGCTATCTCAATGAGATTAATCGCTCTTTGAGTGCATTTGGAATAAACATATTTTCACTGACCAGTGGAAAATACTTCTTTCATGTTCTGGAAGCAGGCGATATATTTCAGGTAACAGAGTCAGGTGGAGAATATTGTTTATTGAATATTATTTATCAGAACTGATACATAATCTGTTGTTTTTCGCAGACTGATAAGAGTGATTTTTTACATTGATTGAAATAAATATTTGTCGATTATAGATTGCAGGTTTCATTCTTTCCATGCTCTTGCACTGTCTGGTTTTTAAAGTGTGTGGCAGTTCTTTTTCTGAGTCATCTTGAAAGGACAGGATGGCTCTTTGCCCAGAAATGATAAGCTACTACAAATACAGGCAGATAAAAATTGATTATTCGTTTGGAATGCAGTATCTGAGCAAGGAAAATATGAAGCCTGATTAGCAAATTGAATATTCCATTCCCTACAAAAAAGCAGTTACCCAGCTTATAAATATTCAGTAATTAATTATTATCATTTTCAAGATTATACTTTTACAAGCTAGTGGACTATATTTCACTCTCGCCGAGTTTCCACTGTATCCGGCTCGAATCGATAAATAAATAACACCGGGGCATAGGTATATCCAAACACTTTTTATTTACGCTTCGTGTCATTAAATAGCAATGTCTTCCTTATACAAAAATAGAATATTTAATTAGAAACGGCTGAGAAACATCTGTACAAAATACAATTTTCAGAAACATATTTACAATCCGGCGGACCTCTACTAGAATAAAATTCACTAAAGGCAACTCGAGCGTCCCGTCGCGATCATCTCAGCTGATCCCGACCTTCGCGTCCTCTGGATGGATGTCCCGAAGCTCCTGCGTCAAAGAATTAATATGTTAGAAACTGAATCCATGCATTAGAAACTATTCTAAATGCAGAGCTCGCGTTAAGCAATTTGAGAAACGTACGTGCAACATCTGACAGTGGCCTCCTTTCACCTCGGTTGTTTCTTGGCGAGCTTGGCTTATCAAAAGCGTTGCGCCGTTCGCGTCCAACGGGCCAAACATCCAGCCGCCTTCTCCGTCGAAGCGTAACAATAGCTTGTGATATTTCCCAAGCGAGGCCACGCGATGGGTAATGGTCAGCAGAGTGATGCCTTTTCTTTTGGCAGTCTCGTATATTACCGCCTCAGCTTCGAGGCTCACGGCACTGGTGCACTCGTCCAGCAACGCGTACTGCGGCGCGTGATAGAACAGACGAGTCATGGCGAGCCTCTGCTTCTCGCCGCCGGAAAGCGTGGAGTCCCAGTCCCCGAAAGCGTCTAGCCCTTCCGGTTCCCGTTCCGCCAGGCAGCGCAAATCCACTTCCTCCAGCAATTTCAATAGCTCCTCGTCCGAACAGTTCTCTGTGTGCGACTCCGAAGGGTATATGATCTGGTCCCGCAAACAGCCAATCGTCATGTAAGGCTTTTGTGGAATATAGAATAACGCTGGCCTCCCGCTTTGGGAGGACTCTGCGGGCCTTATTAAAGTCCCACCGTACACTGGCCACAGGCCGGAAATTATACGGAACAGCGAGCTCTTGCCACATCCGTTGGGCCCAGTGATCAATATGTGATCGCCTGGCTTTATCTGCAAATGCGAGAGATTTAGTTTCTATACAGTTTTTCTGTCAAGCTTGGACGATAGGGGCTGGGACTTACACGAATAGTTAATTTAGGTACGATGACCTCGCAGTTTGGTGTCACTATTGGCACGTCGATTAAACTTATACTGCCATCTGCACTCTCTTGTACAATTCCTGGGAAGAATGGTTTTTGTTTGCGGTTAATGATTCAGATTTGCATTGCGGTATTTGGAATTTACCTTTTATTACCGGTGCACCATCTTCTAACTCGATTATCTTCTCTGAGGTATTATTTGCAGTACCGTTTGTTAGTCTCAGTGGGCTACTGACAATATTTCTCCTATATTTACATAGCGCAGCGTCTTTAAATACATCTAACATCTCACTTACTCGTTCTGCATAGCCTGCTAGCGCTACTAGTTCCTATGAGAGGTTAAAGTTTATTATTTCACAATGTGATTATGGGTGCGTCAGTGGTTCTGGAAGGTTTCTCACTTTATAAGACGACATAAGTCTTTCTACAGCGTCTGCGCCAGAACTTAAGAGATTTTTAGAGGTTGTCAAGTATCTGGTCCTTTCGCCTACTCCACCTGTGTCATGCGTAAACAGTTTCATGAGTATTTCACTTACTTTTGATTGTTAAAAAACGATTTTATATTTATATACACATACCGTCCCCATCATCCGCAGAGGTTCTACTCCTCGATGTGACTGTAGTGTAAAGAAGGGGCATGGCGATGACGAGAAGCCCAGTTCCAGACCACACGTATTTCATGAGCAGTTGCTCCAGCATCACGTACCACAGTTTCAGTGCTAGCACCCTTCTCAAATGCGATACGAGTGACTTGTACGCAGTGGTTAGATATCGATGCTCTGTACAGTGCCCACCGTAGAATGCAATTTCCTCTGCGTGGGCACTGATGCGAGCATGAGCCTCTCTTAATCTTCCACGTCTGGATGCTTCTTCAGCCACCAGTTGGCCAAACTTGGGCGAAGCGAGACGCAGGATCTGTCCTGTCAGAGCGATTACTGCTGACGCTAATAAGGGGCCTGTAAGAAAACTGAGAATTACATTTCCATACCAAGGTGTGGTGTACTCACTGATCTTTAACTCTCCCTTCACCTTGTATGCTTCTGGCCCCCATTTTTGATGAGAAAGATATAAGAGCGAGGCCCACTAGAGCACAGTCTAACAGCGGCTTAGTTAAACTCGAATACAGATGCGCCACAGAGCTGGCCAGTTCAGACAAGTCATCCGTCAGTCTTTGCTCAGCCCCTCCGAGCCTATTGTCCAACGCAGCCACTCTGTAGTAAGTCTGTTGACTCAGATACATGTTGTAAGCGTGCTCCACCAAACGTCCCCTTGAAAGTGCAGAGAAGAAGAGACTTATTGGTAACATTTAATTCACCTAAACTAATATTATATTCATGCAAATGTACCTAAAGCTAAGAGCCAACCGGCCTTCCAGGTATCTGATAGCTGAATTGACAAACGTCGCAGGGAGAGCTATGGCGAACCACCTCGCCATCATCATGAAGAACCCCCGCAAGTCCCTGAGTACGATCCTCTTGACGATCTGGCCCTCTAAAGTGGCCACGTAGACCGAGAGGAACGTCCTGGTGAGGAGCGTGAGAGTGGCGCATGTCAGCAAACCGGCCTCCCGCGTTCTCCATCCGGGGACCATGATCTTCAGCAACGCGATCAGCTGTTTAACAAACTCCCGGTCCAGTCCGACGCTCGGCTTCCCGGCCGCGCCAGTGGCTTTCCCATTAGCGACATCGTTCTTGCGCCGGCTCTTCGGTTTAGGAGGCTCGCTCTTCTGCTTCCTCCGCTGCTGGTACTGGGCTAAGCCGGAGGCGACCAGCGGGTAGCCTACCTTAAGGAGATAGAGCGTCGTTACCGCTCCGACAACGCCACGCGTTAGCAGCTCCTGCCTGATGCCGTATTTGGCGGACGTCTTGTCGATCAGCTTCGAGAACACCGACGACATCCTGCCAGTGGCCGCACTCTCATCGGAGTGTGCCCGTGCAGCGTGACGTAAGGAAGCGTCTGCTCGTGGCCGTTCAATCGAACGGCGCGGCTCGAACGTGAGTAACTCGTCAACGGAAGCTGCTCGTCATGATGCGTGTGCCTGCACCGCTCCTAACCGTCTTCCCTCTTGCTCTGGCCGAAGCCCCGCCGTTATCACGCGTGTATCCCTGTCGCTGGCACTTGGTACGCGCGGAAGCGAGCGAGAGAATGCGACGCCACACGCGATCCACGTACACCGGCCAGCAGCTGGCGACTGCTCGTCACGTCTCTCCTCGCAGTGTGCCTCTCCGTTCTCTTTTGGACCCTCTCCTCGACGGCAACAGGCAACTCCGTGACTGGTTGTCTATCGCTGGACTTGGTCCCGAGCTCGTCGGCCGAGTACGTCACTACTCGTTGCCTCCGTGCTGCTGCTCCTGCCCCGTCCGCTATTGTCTCCTTTTACGCGGGCCGGCTGCGTTTGAAAATAATCGCCTGGAATGTAATCGGATTGACTAATCAGCTTTGTCGCGGGGAACGTGACTCCCGGCCGGGCGACAGAGGAGGTACAGTAGCTGGCAAAGGTACGGCAGGTCTTCAATTAAACCATCACAGCGGCTCTGATTCAGGCCTCTCCTAGCCACCTACTACTCCTCTCGATTCGTGCGTGGCTACTTTAAACGCTCTACCGAGCTCAACTCCTCCGTGCGCCTCTCCCAGCGACTGCACGTCGACTCGAAAGCGGAGCACGCCCCGTTTGTTTTGGGAACAAACGCGCTACCTGAACCGTGCGGTTTTGTGCTCGGAAGTTACTTAGAAGAAAGCACAAGGGAAGCTTGGAGTCTGAAGAATGAGTATACCGCAGACGGTGCGTCATTCCTGAGGCTTCGTCGCTGCCCCCATACAGGAAGTGGGCTCCGTTCTTTCTCTGCCAGCTTGTAGATTAATTGGTCTACAAACATTCGACAAGTGTCGGTTGGACGGTCATCTGAGTCACTGGGAGCGCGGTGCTCAGGCTTTCATTGGGTTAACAAGCAAGGCCAGAAGAGAATATTAGAAGATCGTGGAGGTTGCCCTATCTCAAGCGCACTTCTTTATCTTCGATTCTAGGAAATTCGGATGTAAACACGTGCCAGCTTCGGAATTCAATGAAAAACCATTGGGCTACACCACAAGGTTACTCATCGAGGCACCCATCTGTCTCACCGTCATAAATTTAACGGTTCCCGGCAACGTGCCCCCCACTGGCACCGCAGAGGAGGGGCTAAAGTCCTCACGTTTAAATTCCTCAGTTAACCGCTGAGCTTCGGGCAGACTGATAGCCGCTATCGGTGTCGCGATCGGCAGGCCCGGTTGCGACTTGACCACGTGGTGCATTTGTGGATCAAAGTGCCGCTACTTAACTGTATCCGCGACCTTCCTGGTCTCGCTACGGAGATAAGATTACACGTGCTCCTCGGACTTGCACATGCAACGCCACGATTAAACACAACTCGGTCTCTTCTTTCTCCTGTCCAGGCGACTCCACTGCTCGGAGCTTTTCCCTACCCGCGACGTGACTCATTGCATTCGGCTAATTCTTATTTTAGGCCGCGCTGCGCGGGTCTAGGCCCCTTCCACACTGGTTCCCCGAGTAAGGGGCGTCCCTTGTCGCGGCTACACGTGGGTCTAGCGCGCTTAAAGGGGCGCGTAGCGTGTAGTGAGCTGCCCGTAACGGTAACCGTTGCTCGTTTATCGTGCCTCGGGTAGAAAACAAGTCCTGAACCTCGCGAGAGGATCCTGGGAGGAATGCTTTCCCTCCTGGTGTACATGGACGCTCGATGACTCTAGCGGACAGTGACCCCAGAGTTACATGGAGCGTCTTTGTCTCTCGAGGAGCTAGTCTTGCGACACTGATCAGAATCTACTGGCTATGAACCGAGACCTTTAATACATCTTCATAGATATTAGCCTATGTATGTCTACTTAGAAAAATCGGTGTACATCTGAACCTCCGCGTTTGCAATTACTATTTCAATTTTCTTCGTGGTCACTTTCTCGCTCCAATCTTCTTCGTGGTCAGCGGGGCCAGAAAATTATTCTGATTGTAAGCTGGATGAGTTTTCAGTGGCGCACACAGGGAGGGGAGCTGGCACCCCAAAGAAGGGGCTTTACAAAAATAAAAAAAAAAACAGGTTTTATTCTTTAAAGAAATGTTTACGCAAAATCAGAGACCAAGGTTTTGCAATTAGTGTCCATAATTGCCACGTCAATCTTAGCTGGAAAGAAAGTGTCTAAAACTCATTTGAGCTATAAGAATACCTGGAGAGAGAACAGCAGTGGGAAGAAGTAGATGCGACAGCGGTCCGAGGGAAATAGAAGAAAACGGGCGAACCTATCTTCCTATTATCCCTCTCACTCTGTACTATCTATGTTATGTATGCATGTGTGTACGCAGATAACTTCACTCACATGCACTCTACATCCCTTTGATAAATCCATAGCCTGTTGTAAGACAGAGATAGGTTCACCCGTTATTTTCCCTTTTTCTCGGACCGGCCGCCATTGCTCTGTTCTCTCTCCAGGAATATAGCTCAATGCTAAAACTATACGAAAAGTTACTTACTTCGCCTCGTGCAACCTCCTACATTGAAAGGCAACGGCACTCGTTCTGGACTATACCGATATTTTTAGTTGCCACGGCGAAATAACGCGGAGCGCCACAGCTGACAGAAAAAGGGCTCTTTGTGACCACTCCGCTGGCAGTAATTTCAATTTTAAACGCCTTTCCCTCGGAGGAAAAGCTGCCGTAGCAACCGTCCCGCGGAGCACGAAGAGCGGCAAGGTCAGTGCTCCGCTCTGATTCGCGTTACGCGCCGCGGTGCTCTTCCTGCTCTCGGAGCCGTCGCTTTCTGTAATCCCGTGTTTTAACTCGCCAGTTAAAGAGCTGCCAAGATAATCCGTTCGCTCACTCGTTATCGCGAGTTCAAGTTGACACGTATTTAGGGTGACGTAATCCCAGCGCGATTTAGATAAGCAGCCAGCTCTATGCGCGTTACTTCATTTACTTCGTTACATCGCTGCCGATCTGCATAGTGGAATATATACCACGCGCTGTAAAAAAACATGGGACTCTATCGTTAAATTAGAATTTTTAATTGCGATCAAATCGAAGAGTTGTATACGCGGTCGGTTTTAAACGCATCTCGTCACTCGTGGAATATTTATCGCGCGTTGTATAAACTGTGCAGGCTACCAATGTGGTCACGTTCAGATGCATGCTTGTGTTTGAATAATCTTGGAGAATTACTTTATCGCCGAAAGTGACCTCGAAATCGATTGAGAGAAACAGATTTCTGAAACAGCTTTACTGCGATAATATAATCGAGGGAAGTGTGGAAACAAAATGGAGATGATACAGCAACTTGCTTGTTGAAATAAATATTCCGTACGGTAAACAAATTATCGAGCGACATTTACGAAAGGCTCGCAAGAAACGTCGCATCGTAAATTGCAATTGTAATGTCATCGAGGCATAGTTGAATTAATAAACTACGGTGCGGAGAGTGGAGCGGTGGGTCCGCTATGTGTGAGTTTAGGACGAGATAGAGGTCCACGCAATCTCCATGTGGAGGAAACGTTCTAATCGCGCGTTTCACAATCAGCCGTTACCCGTAAAAAAGTAATCATTTATTTCCTCGGGGTACAAAAACACGCGTTGGGAATACACTTATAGTCGCGAAGGTACTTTGGCTCTCCGTTTTGCAATGCTCAATTGAAGCATCCATACTTAAAAGCAACCGCGGTTGGAAAGTGTTCTCATATTCGGTGGAATAGAAGAGCTATAATATTTTGAAGGCGAAACTTTGGAACCGTCAGCGAACTTAAAAGTACTCTCCAATCAAATCACTCCAGAAATAGGTACTTTTAGGATTTTATTTAAAAAAAAAATAAGCGTCACAGGGTCAAAAACATTTTTGGCTGTATTTGTACATCTTTAAAGATAATAATTTTTTTGGCGGAAATTTTATCTAATACTACTAACTGTTAGTGGCTGTGACTGTCCGGGTGTCATAGAATTATGGGAAATCATCAAACCACGAAAATTCTTAAAGCTTGTAAGATCGATCGATTATTTTTTCTTGTGACTTTCGCAATTATAAGAAAACGTGTTTTGAGAAAAAGAAACCCAAAAAATCGATGAGGAAAATTTTAATGGGAGGGTACCCGTCATCGGAATGTTATCTTCCTAAAACACAAATCCTGAGTCACAGCCAAACAGCTCTGAAAATATTTTTTGCATCACTCGAATAAACACGTTATCACTTATACCTCTCTTATTATTTCCACCGAGCAAATATTATTGCAAAAATGTGCACCGCGTGAATTTAAGAATGATGCAATAAATATTCCCAGTAGACTGTAGCTTATCGAAAAGTGGCAATATTTCAATTTTAGTAATAATTTTCCCAAACTGTTTTGCAATAAAAGCTGAGGAGTCTCGATAAGTTGAGCACCGAGTGTGTGCTTAAGTGACGAAATCGAGAAACAGAAAAAGTGGCGTCGATCAGTTCAGCTTCTAAGAAGCGTATGTTGATATGAAAGGGAAGACATGTGGAGAGGCTCGGTGGCAGGCGACGTCGAAAGTGTTGGCGTAGCCGTGACCACACCAATGACAAAGGATTTTTGAGAGTGGCGAGATCAGGCCCCAGGACGGCGGGGAAAGTGGACCCCTTTCGGCTTTTACCGCCGGCGAGATGCTGCCTCGCGTTTCGCGCGGAACAGAGAAAGTAAAAGTGAGACATCGGCAGGCCGGTTTCTTCCGTCGTTTTACTTTCATTCTCTCCTCGGCGGAGAACTTAAAACGACGAGATGCTTCGTCTACCTTTTGCGCTCTAACATTTGCAACGTTTCAAGATCGATTTCTCGATGGAAAGTGAGCTGTTACAAATTCTTCGTGGACCCTAGTTCCTTTTCACCAACCTATGATCACTTCTATCTGAACTCTTCGGACAAGGTATTGAATTTTAAGGATTTAAAGAGCCTTGGATTTGGGAGTTTAAAAGTTTCTTGACCTTTAGGGCATTTGTATTTGTCATTAATATTAATGACACTTAGAAGACTGTTAGTCTATGTACTTAGGAAGCAATTTTTTTTACTTTGTGATTACAGTTTTTTACGGTTAATCTTTTTTTATGATTTGTTAAATTGAGACTGCTTTCGATGCGACGGATAAGCTGACTTCCATTTATCTCTGTCATAGGTATTTGTAAATTGGTATCACTTGCAAATGAGGATAGGAATATATGCTTATACATGGTTTACTGTATAAATGTTGCTCGTCCACTTTTTGCGTAATCGTATATTTCACTATAACGTGCAAGGAACTTGATAGTACGACTATGAGGAGTAATAAAAAAATATTACTCAGCGATAGTTTGGAAGTAATTTATTTCAAAGCATTGAGCACTTAATTTTTTAGAGCACAGCATTAAAAGAGCAAGAAATAGTGAATTGTGTTAATTAGACTTTTTGCCAGATAATTAGTATTAAATGTTGCTATATTATTTTTAATCTCCTTACATCGACCTGTGTCTTCTTATTCTACAGTTTTTTATTATCTCGACCATTGACGACAACTTAATCATCGGTTTCAGTTCAGAGCAGCAGTTCTCCTTTTTCGTTTCAACACAGATGACGAATAGTGTTGCACAACGTTATCGAGGAACAATTATTTTCCCCACAGGAAGGATGGTAAATTTATTATCAATATCCATAGTAGTATATTATAAAATGGCGTATGAAAGGTGTGTATCGTGCCAGGCTTCTTTTTTGTTGCTACTTTATTGCATTCGTATCTTACACCCAGCTACAACCAATTTACGTTCACTGATTGCAGAGCTGTTTGCGTTCACTGCTCGCAAAAAAACGGCGCGATATTTATTGTGCAATTGATGCATAGTCACGCAAGTAAATAAACGAAGGAATGATAAATAAATAAACTCTGTTTTGCATCTGCCAAGGTTGATACGAAGCCGGATATCCAGTGGCTGTAACGATTCTTGTTTTTTCTTTTTAATTGATAACATCGACCGCTTTCTAATTGTATTAATAATTTAATGAACAATAAGTGTTTCATGTGCACAGAGAACTGAAGGTTTCGGGTTTGTTTTATTAAAATCGTCACCAGTTTGGTAGCGACTGCCTCCTCGGTTCTCACGCGTCTTCGAGTTCAAAAGTGGTCCAGGGGCACACTTATTTATCAGTTATTACTTTGTTCGAAACTGCTCGGACTATTCTGACGCAAAGATATCGCGAATATCGCAAGAAATGATGGCGAGCCTGTGTCTGGTTATAAAGTACCGAATTCTACTGCGCGATGGTACGCGAGCAGGAGGTCCAATTAGGAGCATTGTTTAAAAATATTATGACAGTTACATAGGTTTCATAATTCCAGGAAGGCCTCTTATTCGTCAACTTTTGAAAAAGTCTCTTGCTGTATGAATTATTCAGTCGCTTATTTTTTCAAGATTCATCTGTCGTTGCTTATTATAGCTTATCATTGGCTTTCTTGAAAGCAGACCGAAATCCAATATGGCCGCCAATCAATTACTGGAACTACACCTCAGAAACTTCGATAGGTTTCAATTGAGCAGCGTGTAATTTACTCATGAATGAGGATAATAATTATGTACGTTTTTGTAGCACGAAAAGATACAGCCCAGTGGGAGAGGGACAGAGAATGAAAGGAAAAGTGATAATAGAAATGGAAAAAGCACGAAGGAGGGGATAAGTAGTCGACGTTTTCTTTCAGAGATCTCTTTTATTTAGTCTGCTGCGTTTTAACTCCAGTATAACTGCAGAGCAGGCTATGTAGCTGCTCGAAAATTGACGAATGACTCATCTCCAGCATTAAGTATGAACGCAAAAGTACCATAAACGTGTAGCGTTATTATTATCAGGGCGAATGGGTGTGATTTGCGATGTTTCTTCTCGGCTCACGGTGTCCCCTGTTTCCACGGAAATCTGTGGAAAGTCTGCATGTAATTTTAAGAGAGAGCCTCTCTGCTGTTCGATGAAATCGCGCGTCCAATTTCTCCCAGTACACCTCTGCTCGAGAGTAAATGCTACTTGACCACTTCTGCACCCATATTCGATGGACTAAGTAGATAACCTAATTCCCCAGCTTCAGGTATTATTACAAACAATATATTATCTTATTTAGCTGGAAGATCTCCCGCCGCCCTGCACGTTATTTTACGAAGAAAGCAATTTAAATAATAAATAATCTATTCTTTAATATTTCACTGAAGAGTCAAATCACGAGTATGAATTATTTTGAATCGTGACTGTTCAACTAAAAATACCGTCCAAATAGGAAAAAAAATTCACTCAACTCGAGAATATGAGACTCGAATAAACACTCGTACGAAACTTCGCGGAAATAGTGCCCGAGTCTGTTCTCTGCGGCGTGCAGCGAGTCGTCGAACGCAATTCACCGTGACGAGACCAAGTCTTAAATCATCCAACGAATAAAGAACAGTATGTGAAGAACGTATACAGACTTCGTTAATGGTCAGCCGCGCTACGTTTCCCCAGGAAAGGAGGAAAACAACGCGCTACTACCGACGGAGGTGGAACTACACCGCTCTGGATCGACCTTCTTTTTATTCCACTGTATGTACACGGTAATCAAACAGCGCTTATGTACAGGAGTTACGTTACAGCTAGTATGTACAGAAACGCTAGCCGCGGACACGACGTTCACGACTTTGGTCCTTTCTCTGGCACTTTTTTGTTTTTCAGCGAAGCGAGCCGCGGATACCTTAAACCTCCCCGGGCGGGGGTTTCGCAACGACCTTTGATAGATCGGAACGTCGATGCTAACGCGCCCTGAAATATTCGGGCCGGCGATACGGTTTTTCAACATCCACCAGCTTTCCCGGCCGCGGTTTCTCTTTTGCAAAACCCTGCGGATCGCATCGCCACTGTTTTAAGCGATTTAGAAATTTCTCACGGGTCGCCAGCGGCTCACTTTTTCCGATCGTAGATGTTCAGGAGTCTCTTTGTTGGTATCGTGGAAATTGGACGTTTCAGAAAATGGAATTCGTCGGCGATTGGAAGGTGGAGAACATCGGTAAATCGTTTTTCAAGCGTTCGAGTTGATTCGAAGTGAAGTTGTTTGATGATGGTAAGGTTGGATCACTGTTCGGAGGCGCAAGAAGCTGAAACAGGAATGCCCCCATGGTCAGTAGATATAATCTTCTCGGGCTGAAGACCACCGCTATGTTGTGGACGTCGTTAACCAAATTGGGGAATGTTGCAGCATCCACCATTCCCTGTAGCTCTTACAGAAGATCTTCTCATATCTCAGGCGGTGCTTGCTGCAAGAACCACAACTAGGATTCATGTCTTGCCGTCATTACAGTCGGAGTTGAAGGTCGAGGGGAAAAAATTAATTAACATATTACGCATCAAGCCAGTATCATAAAAACCTACCACGAGGCAGATCGGAATGAGTGTTATAATGCTTAAGTGCCTTCAATGAACGCGCGATGTAACTCCAGGTGAAATTTCTGGGAATCTATACAGGTCGTGTCATAAAAAGTGGCCCTGCGTTAACCCAGCAACGTGATTGGGAAATTAATCTTTAAAGTGCGCTCGAAGTTTTAAGATGTACCTTATAGACATTCGAAAAGTTAACATCTTCCCGCTACAGTCTTCCCAATTCCCGTCACTATTTAGGCGCGTCTTCAACGTCAGCACGTGGGAGAACGCGCAGGCTCTACTGGCACTTTGTCGGATATCCTGTTCGCAAACTTGATGCCTCCGTTTGTGCCCTGTGGATAGGAGGGCAGCGCTTCGAGGATTCTGGGAGGGTTCCTCTTCGCTGTATTTAATAAAGAACCTTTGCTGTTCTCCTCTGACAGCCAACTAGGCTGACCGAAGCGTCCTGGCTGCATACGCTGGGTAGGCTTGTAGCTATCCACTTCGCCTATCACTGGCGCGCTGCTCTGCAGATTCAGAGCGTTCAGCTGAAGGTAGTTGCCACCGATGGGGATCAAGTCCTCCGAGCCACCCGACTTGCTCAGCCGATTGCTGGCTTCTGCAACAGAATTATGATATAAGCCTGTATCTCGGAAGCATTGCAGCGGTGGTCAGAAAGTTTGAAACCTGTGTTTACCAAAAGTTTTCGCCTCTCTGACATGGGCGAGGAGTTTGTCGATCCTCCTGCGTCGGAAGTACGTGTCGGCGATGTCCAGCTTCTTGGTCTCCTCCTGCTCGCTGCTCTCCTCGTTGTCAGCGTCGTTGTCCACCTCGTTCTCGGTGTCTTTCGCGTTGCTATTGTTGTTGAGGTCGGGTTTGGAAGGCACTATGGAGTACTGTGTGATTTCTTTGGGCACCAAGGACGCTGGGGGAAGAGGGATGTGCGTGGACACGTCGGGAAGCCTCCAGCGAGCCAGCTCGTCGCACCAGGTCGCGGCGGACCTGACCGCGGCGACATCACGCAAAGGGCAGCCTGGTCGAAGGTGAGGGACCATGGCCTCGGATATTTGGGACGTGAGCAGCTCCCTGCGCAGTAGATCGCGGCGCTCTGCGTCCCAGGATGCTTGCAGGTCGCCTGCCTCCGCCTCCAGCTGCTTCACTCGCTTCAACATCCTCTTCAGGGCGTCTTCCGTGGACCTACGATTTAGAATTAGTATATGAAGCAATGACCAGGATCTGTTCAAGTACAACAGTGGCTCTGGAAACGCAACTCCAAGTGCTACACATGATGTAGCTTCAGTAGTCTGATTTATAAAAAAATAAATTTTTATCATTGTGATTTTTGTCGCAATGAAAGTACCTATAACGGCTCGGCGAGATTTGGCCGATTAAAATGAGTACAAACACGGCATAAATCGGACCACTTTCAGGTTTATTATTTAAATATTAATTATCCTAAAAATTTTCCAAAGTATGCCGTGTTTGTACTCGTTTTAATCGGAAGAATCTCAACAATTCATTAGCATTATTTACATCGCTGTAAAATAATAATTATATCAATCACAGTCGAGAGTGAAAATCCATTCGCGTCTCGAGAGACATTGCTGTACCACGGTGTTTCATGACCAACCTAAGCTGACCGTAGACTTGGAAGACGCTCCCGTTGCCCTCCTGAGCGCTGGATTCCAGCGCCGCGGCCAGGGCTTCCAGTTTCTTGCGCCTTTTCTCTCTGCGCCTCCTCAATTCTGCGTTCCCCTGCTCTTCGCCCCCGATGGTCAGCTTCTCCAACCGCTTCAGCACTTCCTGCATGGCTGCTTCCCGTTTCTTCTTTCGCCTCTCCTCCCGTTCCAGGTCCTGCTCGTCCATGGGCTGCTGAGCGACTGGTTTGAAGCTCGAGATGACGCCTACCCCGTGACGACACTTCAGGGCCTCCAGTTCCTCTCGAAGCTTCTGAGCGGACAAATTCGAGTGCTCGCATTCCTTCTTCAGCCTCTCAACTTCGTCCACGTATTCCCTCTGCCTGACGCCATCCTCGTCGTCTTCACCCTCCTCATTCATAATCTGTTTCAAGATCGACTGATCGCCTGATTCCAACACTTTACGCAGACGCTGCAGTTCCAGTTGGTACTGCCTGAGCAAGGCATCCTTCGGGTCCTCGTTGACCACAGGTTTATTCTTGATGCATCGGGCCCTCGCTGCGTAACGCAGCGTGCTCAGGGTCTCGTCAGCGTCAACATCGCTGGGACTTACGCAGGCTATCATCAAAGTTCTTGCGTTGCCACCTAAACTGTCCCTCAGGAGCCTCGTCAGCTTGCTGTCTCTGCAAGAAGATTTAAGAGAATCTTTTCAGTACATAATCCACGATCCATCCACTTCAAGACAATCATCCCAAGCTACCTGTAAGGCACATGTCGCCCATGCCCGGCAGCCAATGCGCTGATCACGTTCCCCAGCGCGGAAAGGCTCAGATTAATGTTAGCCGCCTCCTTCAACCGATCCCCCGTTGCCCCAGTCCTCGCCTGCCTCTCGGAACCAGCCAGGTCCACCAAGTGTAGCCTCCCCCTTTTCACGGTGTTCTCCGTTTTACTATCGTCATTAATCGCCAGCGTTTCCAGGGATATCGTCAGCACAGCGTGGCTCCTGGAGCTGGCAGCGTTCATCTTGGTGGCCGCCAGGGCCCTCCTTCTATCACCCTGTGCCACCAAACGAGCGCACTCCGTGGCGTCCTTGACGGTAACCTCCCTCAACCCTCCAGCCACGTAGGTCCCTCGGTTTGGGTCCTCCTTCAGGGTCAGTTGATCGCTGGTGTCGTCTTGCAGCAGGTCCCGTAATCGTTCGTTGTAAATCTCCAGGTAGCTCAGCAACGCCAGGTACCTCATCTCCGAGCTGGCCGTCGACGTGGCCTCGAAGATGTGGTCCAAGGTGCGCTCGATAAAGGCGCGCATCGTGTACGACTTGCCGCAGCCAGTTTGCCCGTAGGCGAACACGGTGCCGTTGTAACCGTCCAGGACAGCCTCGACGATCACCGAGCCCACGTTCTCGTACACCGATTCTGTGGTGGCATCGGCGCCGAACGCTGCGTCGAACTGGTACACCTTCCCGTTTCCAGGTCCAGCAGCAGCTGGACACTCCAGGGTGCAGCATTTCGAAAGGCTGTCGATGGTCACCACGTTCTGAGGAGGGTGATGTTAGTTGACGTAGGTTTTTTTAGACGTTGGGGTGGTTTGGAGGAAGGTTAAGGTGGGTGACTTGATAATGGTCCAACGCAGGGGTAGTTCTAAGTTGTTTAAGTTTTGGGAAACTGCAGTTAATCTTATTATGAGTTTGCTGAGGCCATAAACAAATCCTACACGGTATTCGGCAGTAGATAGTAAAACATAAAGGAGCTGATTCTACGTAAAAAAATAAGACGAAAATCAAGAATAGTAAAATTGCGGTGGAAGCATCGATTCATAATTATTAGTGTTTGAAGATCCGGGAATGGGGCGGCTGGAGGACAGCAACTCGGCGACCAACGGCGCGTGTGGAGCAGTAGCGCTGCGCAGTGGACCCATGCGCACCACTGACCGCCGAGTTGCCGTGCTCCAGGCGCCCCACGCCCGAATCTTAAAACTAATAATTACGAAACGTAGAATCGTTCATTTCATTTTCTACTATCTCTTACCAAGCATACTGTATTCTACAGTTCTGTCGTTTGAATATTGAAATAAGCAAGTGTTTTCATAATTCATCGAGAATTACCGTCCGCAGATAGCATTCTAATTTTAATATCGAAGTACAAGTGCAGATACACGCAAATGTCTCCTATTTCTAGGAACATTAAATTTTCATCGTTCCCTTCGCTCACCTAAATACCGGGGGGAACATAAAAGTCACGGTAAATGAAGGGGTGTCGTAGAATAATTCATAGGAACGATAAAAATATGTCCGCTTCTAGCACACTAGTCACCCGGTCTACGAAACTAGCCGATCGATCGGTTTCTGAGAAGCTTGTGCAACATTGCAACAACGTATTAGCGGAACATGTCCATTACCCGTGACAACACCGGTTTAGCGATTTAGTTCTGACACCTATCGACTCGGTTTCGCGGAAATAGCAACAAATTCGATAAAAATACAGGTGCCTTAAACCAACAACTATGTCGAAGTTTGCAATCTCTGGTGGAAAGCTGTGTTCAGAAAGATGGTGAAGACACCGCTTACACGTGGAAGATCATGAGACCTAAGATCGCGAGCGTGGTGACAAAACTTTGCAATAATAACCTTAGATGATCTTTCTCGAACGGTTTGAACTTGGAGGGGCGCGCTGCCATCGAATGTCCATCAGCGTTTCACGCGGCTACGTATCACGGGGCGTCGTGTGCCGGGTAGTCGTCATTAAATTTACCATTCCATAATATATTCAACGGGCTAGGAGGAACGCTAGACACGCCAGCGAATCAGTGATCGGTGCATGCACCGGTGCATAGATAGTAGCCGCCGCTGCACACGTCTACCGTACGTGCACGTGCTTATCGATGCCACGAAATATATGCCAAATCGATAGGAGCACAGTCACACTGTCACATTTCCCTACGCTCACGCGTGACGACACACGTGGTTGACACAGTGGCACGCTAGCACACGTGTACAAACCCCCCTCACGTAGATTCGACGGTGTGACTATCTGAGAGAGAAATATGTGTAGCAAGCAATAGTGAGGTTTGCAGAGGAGGTTAATGGGAGGCGGTCAGAAGCTGTAGAATCGAAATGAGGTGTTCGATAGGTTAGAATTGGAGCTGTAGATCGCGGAAAGGAAAAATCTTGCCTCATCGGTTTACGCATGCGCACAGCAGATGGCACTACTGCTTGGTGAGTGTGTAGAAGCTTTAATGGGAATTACTGTGAGATAGAGTAATGGAAGTTTTTATTGGCTAGTTTGTAACGCAACTATGTGCACGCTGTAGCTTGAAACTAGTGGAATGTTACAGTCGAAACCTAATGAAAAATTCAGTCCCTCGGACAAACTCTGATAATGTTGTGATTTTTTAGGACTTCAAGGGGAAAATGTGGAAAAGTGAAGCTTCTTTTGCCAACCACTTCTGTTCAGGTGTAGTAGCTATACACTGGAAGTATGATAGACTATTATATGAGGTTCGTTCTGAAGGCCTAGTTTGATAAACTAGTGTTCTATGTCAACACCCCCTTAGTACTCTCTATTACTCCATGGTAATCCCGTGGTTCATACCCTCTACTAGTAACCCAGTAATCCCTTAGTACAGTTTACTATGCTCTAGTAATCCCTTGGTACTCGCAACTACTTCGTAGTAATTTCTTAGTATTATCTACTATTAACTAGGAATGCTCTAGGGCCCTCTACTATCTCCCAATAATCCCTCAGTACCCTCTCCTGTGCTCTCACTACTGTTTACAATTCCCCAGTAACCCCCAAACCCCCCGCACCAGCCAAGTAATTCCCCCCACACCAGAACTTCGCCCGGAAAAATGCGGGGGGATTCGTAGGTGCAGAGGGCCCGGTGGAAAATCGTCCGCAGGAAAATTGCAGCGGCCGGTGAATGCAAGTCCGCGTGTTTTGCTATGCCAGTCGCTAGGCTACAACGCGCTCGATATTAACGATGACGAGTTTCCCGCGTACTTAACCGGATAAACAAAACGGGAAAGAAGGGAGGGGGCGCGTTTCCCCTCTAATCAGGGTGCATGCAGCTAACTACCGCATCAAGTTCTTTCCTCCCCGACGTACCCTGCATCCCTGCTGCAGTTCCCTGGCGTTCATCGGCCGACATCTCACGGCCACCTTCACGGACTCGCTCATCTGAAAGCAGAGGAGGGTAGTTAGACTCCACGGGCCCTTGCAAGGGATTTTTTCCATTCTTTGAGATATTGTAGTGTAGGTTCACTACTTTTGTAAATAATTTTATCTCCAACATTTAAAGTTTAATTTAATTTAAATGTTCAAATAAAATTAGAATATTACAGAAAGGAATTCAAGGATTAAATGAAATACAGAAATAAACTTTCACTAGTTCTTTAGCAAGAAAAAAAAAATATTAAATATATCGGGAATCGAAACCATGACTTTTTGTGCGGTAAACTTTTTCCTTTTTCCTAAGGTATTAGTTTTCTCTAGCGCGACAAACTTTAAACCAATATTATACACAAGCGGCTAAACGTTGGAGCTTAATTGAAAATAGTTCACACTGCAGAATTCCAAAGTACGAAATTTATTTGAGGGGATCACTTGACCACTTCCCTTTTAGAATTCAAATGGCCGTGCCCCCCTCCTCCCCCAACAGGTGGGTCGACCTTGAAAAAGAGAACCCTCAAGCGCGAAGGTGAACACGATTGAATTATACAGGGTGGGTATGTTTCAAGTGTTTCAAGTATTCCATGAGAAACAGTTGAGAAAAGTAAAAATAGAAATACTCAAAAAAATTGGTTGCCCCTTTTACCACTTCCCCCATAAATTTATGCGTTACCACATATTTCTAAAAGCTCTGAGGCAAGTAAACTAGCATTGTAAAACAGAGTAAACCGAGGGATACGAAGTCAAAACACGTATCATCTGATTATGATGGTATCGATAAATCAATGGCCGCCGCGGCACAAAGTTTCCACGATTCCTATCACGTACTGAGTGAACCGATTCTTTCCTATCGCGCTTAGTTGGCGACGCTACTGATTGTTACGCTTTCAAAGAACGCGTTCTTCCTTCTCGCCCATGAAGTATTCCATTCTTGCGACTGGGCAATGCGTGGGACACCCTTGAAACCTTTTGCGCACCAAATTATGGCGAATAATATTGTGCGTCAGTGTTGGATTCGTCAAATATGGCTCGACTGCAGAGCACTATAGTCAGCTACAAAAAAATTGAGTGTACTAGTAGAAGTAGAACTACAACTACAAGTAACGTCCACGATCATTTTTATACCACTTGAAGGTGTACTGGGAAAACTTCAGGAATTTATTACAACGTTCTCGTGCAATTTCTTTTGAAACTTACGGATATTATAAGTCTGTATGAATGGAAGGGTTGTTACGTCCACGTGTGGAAAATTTGTGGAAACCTACGCACGCTTGAATGTCCGGACAGCCAGTCGCGTCGTGCAGAAATAGGTCAAGTGTAAGTACAGGGTTCGCACGAGTGTAATAATCGTGCAGACGTCGTTAATATCCGCTCGTGACAGAAGTCACGCGTCACGGAGAAGTTAAGAGCAATTTGCATTCCTGTGTAACAAGAATAGCCGCCTCAGGTATAAGCGAAGGGGGTAGAACGGGTGCAGCATTCACCCCCACATTCTTTACATCGCGTTAACGCCGGATAGGTAGACGAATTATGATCACGAAGGGGAGATAAGGAGACGGCACCCTAACCGAGTAAACTTCGCCGCTTGACCTTGTAGATGAAACTTTTATGTCGGCTGTATTTGTGTTCGTAACTGTCAATCGAGCTCTACTATTAAAAATATCTCCCAAATCTGTGAAGAAGCCTCCTTAATCATCGAGTGACATTATTATCGCCTGGCAACCTCCCCCCACAGGGCCACCTTTACCAATGGGCTAAATGGGTTATAACCCAGGGGCGCCCTTGATCCAAGGGCGCTTAAGAATCAAATATGTTAAAATGCTTTTTTCTCTTCAATTTGGGAGACAAAAATTTCTATCTGGAGAAATTGCACACTTGGGGGCTAGGGCGCCAAAATTGTCTAGCCCAGGGCGCTCAAATTTCTTAAGACGGCCCTTCCCCCCCCCCCCCCCAAAGAAAAAGGAAAAAGGAGATTAATGTAACCACGACTGAAGTAATTCAAGTTTTATGAAAAAAAAAGAAAATTCAATTTTATTCTTTAAATCAATTTTTATAATGAATTTGACTGAATTTGGATTGAAAATATTTTTATCCGTTTAACTCGGCTCACCCCAAGATTAAATCCTGAGTGCGCCACTGATTTAACATGAAGCGCGAATAATACTTTTAAGGATAGAATTCATTTATTTTTGTATATTTTAGTCTGTACTAACTTAGTACTCGCGTTAACATAATAATAATAAATCATTTGAATATTCTCGTTATCTAGATTCAAGGAAGGGCTAGAAACTTTTGGCGGGAAATGTGCGCGCTTCTTTTTCAAATAATAAACGTGTCAACGCGACACGTATCCCTTTCCAATCTACATTGATATTCGCCACCATAATTCAGCTTCCCTATCGAAGCTTAAAATTACCATTGTCCAGCAATATTTAACCAGGCGCTGTGAATGGAACAGCTGTTGGGCAACTCAGGAAACCGTTTGCGATCGTTCAATTTCTCAGGAAAAATCGATTCCTCTCTCCTTCGACAAAGCGGGGGCTCCAGAAAATTTTAACGCTGCTTCTAAAATGCAGTTTCTTACCAGCAGTGACTTAAAAGAAATTCCAACAAACTAAATTATTCCAGGGGAAGTTACTTTGCAGAATGAACAAATAAGGGAGTTTCAATTGCGTATGATTAATAATTAGGTGATCGAGCAGAGCCATTAAATAGCGTAGTTGTCACTTCCATTACTTACGTCAACGAATTTTCTTTCTCACAGACATATGAGTTGCTTTCGCGATCGTAGGGGTACGTGTTCGCATGTGTTGCGAGGGAATAATCCGCGGAGTGCACTGAGCTATAAGCACGCTAGAACTGGCACGGAAGCTCCAGGTTTAGCGTGAATTATCGCGCACCTCGACTTGCGCTCGTTCGAAAATTTACAGGCTTGCGCGCGCACGCGCCTCCGCCGTTCGATTAGTCGCTTCTGATTTGTGATCGAAAGCACGTGCACCCGGGCCTGCCCCTCTCGCACCCTCTCGCCGCGATTTGATGCACGGATCGTAATAAATATTTGCCGATTGGCTGCCTGACATGGCGGGGTATAATCTGAAAAGCCCTGAAGAGGTGAAGGAGTACCTGAAAAACCTTCACATCGAATACAAATTCGGCTGTTACAGCGAGAAAAAGCCTGAAGGTGAGCTTGAGCGTCGACGACGATCCTAACCTCTTAGCTGAAGCGTTTCCTGTTTTTCGACAGTCTGCCATCTGCTGGGCGACTATGCGGAGAGTATAAAGTCAGATTACAAGGAGGCGACGGAAATATATAAAAAGAACTGCGACGAAAGGAATTATAATAAAAGTTGCACCAAGTATGGAGATTACAGCTTGATCGGTAAGTAGGGTTTCCGCGCTTCTTGTCTGAACTAGCGCGCTTATAGAGGGCGCGTACGTCGCGGCGTTAAATTTGAAACGAATTAATCTCACTTTCTGTGTATTTTTTAATTTTCTGTAGTTTATGTTTTAGGGAGTTGTATAGATCGGTATCTGAGAAACTTCTATGTTTATTTAACGTGTAATGTATGTTCGTGCAGGAAGGGGGTGCGAGAAGAACTTTATGGAGGCATACAAGTACATGAAAAAGGGCTGCGATCTTAATGATGAGAAGGGTTGCCATCACGCAGGTGCGTTCGCAGTGAGCAATGAGAAGCTCGAAGCAGACAGAGCTACCCAGGTTGCAAATGGGATCAGGATGTTGAATAAGGCTTGCGACGCCAACGTGGAGAAGGCTTGCTTCCATTTATCAGGCGTCTACTTGAGCGGGATTGAGGGACACGTGGAGAAGAGTCTGAGGGAGGCGTACAAGTTCTCTTTGAAGTGTTGCGAGATGGGAAATCCGTACGCCTGCGCCAATGTGTCTTTGATGCATAAACAGGGCGATGGTGTGCAGAAGAATCCGGAAATAGCGGACGCCTTTAAGAAACGAGCGGACCTGTTGATGCATGAATTGAAGACTCAAAAGAAGCAATTGAAATTTCATGAAGGCATTGGTTCGTGATTGCACTTCAACCGCTGGAACTATTGTGTATAGTAAATAAATGTTATTATCCGTTGTTGCCATTTTAAATTCGTCTCGTCTTCGTTCGGCGGCAAAATGAAATACTGTGATCAATGTTTGTGCAAGAATATGTAAGTTTCTTTACTTATTATGTTTATTTATAATCCGAGGTTCTAGGCTTCTTATATAGGCTCTGTATTATTTATTAAATTTATTTAGCTTGTGGAATGAGGATCTGGGCTCGGAAAGGAACGTAAGAAAAAGTAGTCTGTACTGTGTGAGTACAATATATTTGAAAAAAATGTAATAACCAATCATATACATAACAGATAACGAAATGATTAACAGGAGAAACTAAATCCACACGTTCCATAAATTAAAAATAGCGTGCGCTCATAAACCGCGCAAGCGCACAACACATGCATGTAAAAGAGCTGGGTTGCCAGATGGTTTTAATGCCGAGCCGCCAGGTCGCGCAGGAAAAGTAGCCCAAAAGCGCCAAAATTCAAATATCTTGAATGAAAAGGATGTTTAAATATTTTCTTAATATTTACTGGAACTGTTTTCTTTATTTGTTTTAGATACAACAAATAAACATTATTTGAACAAAAACGAATTTAAATAAAACTGATGTGAAAATTAACGTTTTAACACAACAATGATAATCTATTTTATAAAATTTTGAGTACCATTTGGGCTGCCCAAATACCGAAATTTCGGCTAAACCTTGGCCGATACCTGTACTGATGCGCCCTGAGTGCGACTTTTAGCCAATTGGAAGCGAGAAAACTCGCACTCAGTGCGCACTAGTGCAGTTTGCCGAATCTGCTATTAATAAAAATCTCGGGCAATTTGGGCGAAAGTGGAATTCGCCCAGTCAAATTCAGGCGCCAATTTCAATTTTCGAGTGCCTGCTGGTTTTGAAAAGTAGCCGAAATGGCGGAGTTCCGCCCAATCTGGCAACCTTGCAAAAGAGCAAAGACACTAACGCTAGCGTCACATAACGGTTAAAGCATGAAACTAAATGGACGTTTAAAATTAAAATCATGGCCGTGCCAGTGTCCATCAGTATCCATGGTGAATGCCTCTGTCAGTTATTGATTTTTACTGTAGCACAATAAACGATATTGCACTACTTGTGTGATCACAACTCATATTTCATTAGAAGTGGCAAAATGTCTGACGGTACGTAGTTTATACAATTTATACTCCAAAGAGATACCTGCTGTAGTATTTAAGTTTCTCAGAACATACACACAAAGTTTCCACCAAAACTCAATCAAGTGCCAACACTCTATCGTACCTTCCACATTCATCCATTTTCAGAAGAAGTAATACGCAGGAGACTGCTCATAGATGGAGACGGAACCGGTGATGATCGCAGGATAACGATACTTCTGAAATCATTTATAAAATGGGTTAATAGCTCCGACGTGGACAACACACTCCACGAGAGAATGCTGTCGCAGCTAGCTCAATGCGAATTCGCCCAGCGAAAGTCCAGACTTGTCTCGAATATGAGCCAAGAGGAATTGAAGAGCTACGAGCAACTGTCCAAGGAGATCGAAATTCAAATAGAAGAAGCGAAAAGGGACATAGAGAAGACAAAGGCGGAGCTGCAGGACGCCAAACGTGTCAGGAAGAACAGAATCGAGTACGACGTGCTGGCGAAAGTGATAAACGAGCAACCGGATAGAGTAGAAACTAATCTGAAACTCGCTACCTTGCGCGAGGAACTGGGCAGACTAAAGGTACTAGTTCGCTACATGCTCAATACAGTGATTATAAAAAATAATAGACCTATTATCTAAATATTCTTATGTATAGGAGAAGTCTGAACAGCTGGAGCACAAATTGGAGATGAGAAGGAAACAGTTCCACGTTCTGATATCTTCCATACATTCTTTGCAAGGAATGTTAGACGAGGGTGATGAAGAAATAATGGACGTAAGTTTAGAGAACTATGAAGACACTGTGGCGCCTGTTAAAACCGATGCATCTTGAATTATCGGTACTGTGTAAATAAACATTTGTATATTTTATAATTTAATACAGAATAAAACAATCACCCACATCATCAAATTAAATTACCCCTGGAATTACTTACACTACAACAAAGAAGGAATAATACGTAGATGAAAAAGGCACTATCCAATTTTCAGTTTTAATTTACTAGTTTTGGGAACATGCCTGATCGTCAGAGACAATCGGACATCCCGCTTCAATGTTTCACCTTCTGAGAACTCTCCTCCGCATATAGTCAAGTTTTTTATCGTAGATCTCGAGATTACATCCGCATCTCTCTCAGCGATTGAATGCAAATAATTATGGTATAAGTCACCCTGGAGGATTAGTAGGCTCCGACGTTCCAATAGGAAACTAAATTCGAGCTTAAGTTGTTGGGGCTGAAAAAGAAATTTGTGTTAGAAACACTCGGAAGATGTTCAAACAGTAGCTGATACACCATAGTTCTTCCAACCTGAGAATTATCCAGTCGCTTATAAAAGTCAAGAAGCGTGTGAGACCCGCAATTAATAGTCGTTACAATAGGGTGGAAAAGAGGGCCGTCTGTGTGTGCCTAGTAAATGTATATATTAAAAGATGGGATAAGAAAATTGTATATAAATGTACTGCATACCATTATCCCTTGGCCAGGTAAATACTCATTAATCAGAACATGATTGGGTAGCTTTCCCTTCTCAAACACATCGAGGGACGATATTTTGTCAACGTACTTTTGGAGCCACTGTAAACTGATCGTTAGTAAACACTTTAATGTCGCATTGTGTAAATCGCAAAGAATGATTTAATATAAACAGACATGTTCCGAGACACTTACTCTCGGTATCGCTTCTCCTATCATACCCTTTGGGTGAGGAATACCACCCCAATTCTGCAATCTACGGTGGCTCAATTGCGTCCACTTTGGCAGCGGAGCGTTGTTCACGTGTTTCTTAATCTCCGACTCCTCCTCTTCTGTAATAAAATTTCGTACATAGGTGGCCAAGTGAGGCACCTGTGGCAAATCATTCAGAATCCTCTTTATACCACGGGAAAATAACATAACCTTTGGGTTAAAAGAATTATGTATATACCTCTGGAATCATATTTTCTATACAAATAGAATTATATCCCTCCATTTAGTCGTGGAAGTAGAAAAGGGCAGTGGAGAAATCTTCCGTTAAGCTCACATTTATAGGGCAGAGATCTCAATTTTTATTGCAATAATAAGCATACGTAGGGGAGATGTCCCGATTACCGTGCCCTGTTTCTATTACGGTGTTAATTTAAAGAAATCGTACAAAAAAACTTGTGTAAATAAATATGAGAATTTTTTTATTTAATTTGAACTATTAATGTATGTGTTACAAACGAGGAGGTTGCATTTTTAAACAATTAAAGCGTAGTAAAAAAAAAAGTAAAAAATGCATATGAAGATTTTGATAGATAGGACCTAAATCCTTATCAGAAACGGTAAAGGTGCGATTTCATGCTGACGCTTGACGATCGTTTTCAGCGTCAAAACCAGTCATGACCAGTAGGGCGGAGCGAAACTATATAGGCGAAAATTTAAATTTGAATTTTCAGTTGGCCTGGGTGCGGGATAGTTGTCTTTTGATTAACCAAACACAACTGTAAAAAAAATTTGGAAAAATAGTCATGTCTACAGGTTCCTTTTTCTCTTAAGAATATAAAAAATAAGATTCACATGTTAATTTTTTGATGCATTTTATTTTCTTCATTTTCTTATATTGTGTAACAAGATAAAAACTTATTTAATAAAATCTTTTTTGTCTCCACTTTTGGAATTGCTCTTCTGCAAGCAATCTTTGCCCGAATCAATTCGTCCCTGGCGTTGTTACCACATACTGATCGGCCGTCGGTTGGTTGTGCAATTCAAATACTAAATATTATTTAATATAAAGAACCTAAAAAATGTATAAATACCAGTTTTTAGGAACCTAAGTTAGCGCTGGAGCAAACTGCCCTTTTTTACTTTTGTATTAAAATACAAGAGTATTGTGTTAAAATTTCAAAATTTCACCTTTATAAAGGAACCTGAAGATATCATCGCACAGGACTGACGTTGGGTGGGGTTTACTTTGACATAAATAGGCAACTTTTACACACCCAGGGATACGCCATTTCGAAAAAAAGAATTTTCGCTCCGCCCTAATGACCAGTCACGTGACTTTCAGCGTCGACACTCGCTTTGAGCGTCAAAACCAATCACGTGACCGACGCTCGACCAACGAAAGAGCGAGTCAGAGCGAACGAGCGTCAAGTCGAAAACCTAAACCAAGTTTAGCTTTTCCACTTGACGCTGAAAGTCACGTGAGCCGATCACGTGACTGGATTTGACGCTGAAAACGAGCGTCAAGCGTCACCATGAAATTGCACCTTAAGGAACACGTAAGTAGTTTACAGAAATGAATAAATTGATAATCATGATTCGCACTTATGTAAAGTGTTTATTATATCATACAAGGTTCAAATTTTATGAAAAAATAGCAAACTGAGTACTTTTGAAACGTTTTCGTATTCTTATAGCGGATTCGGTAGACACGCACTGGCACTGCACTGGCGCAGTTTCGCGCTATGCCGGTGCTGCCTCAGCACCGTGCCAGTGCAGCATGTTTTCTAGGGTTTTCTGGCACGATTACAAAGGATTTTACATACGAGCAATCTTGTATCGTATTCGGCGCCAAGAACTGCCCTGGTGTAGTGCAAACTTCGTATTCGGATGAACAGAATACACCGCACTAGTGCAACCTTTCTCGCACTGCGATTTTTGGTAGTGCAGTCAGAGCAGCCTCCAGTGTAGCCAACTTATAGAAAACTATGCGCGTGAAATGATCTTCACACTACTTCACACCAATGAGAATGTGCTCAAGATGGCGATCTGAGCATGCGCGCGATGACGCCGTGACGCCAAACCAATCAACGCCAAGATGGGAGACTATGCGAACCGATTTTTCGTGATCGCTTCTGATGGGTGGAGAGCATAACTGTTTTTTTACAGGCGTCACATAACCCCAATTTCTCTTAAAACATTCCCAAATGTTCTTATACAAGTTCAGATGTATATTATATATAACGAATATTTCTTCACTTTAGTTAAAAAATATGTGTATACTTTAGCCAATCAAATCAATGTGTGCATACATTGACTAGTAGAGGATGTATAAATTCGCTGAATTGCGCTCAAGTAACGCTTTGACTCTAACACAAGCTATATTGATGTAGTTTATAAAAAATTATTCAATCAATGTTAAGAATTATGATCACGAAAAGCAAATTCACTCAAGATAAAAAATCACTATCTCCATTCTTAACCAGAATCCACCAGAACAGAGCTGTCAAGAGTGAAATGGTGTGTATTTCTTTCTCTCTCGTGGGATTTCGATCAAACATCCCGTACAACTTCCCGTACAAACATTTCGTACAACTTCCCTCCCTTTTTCATTTACAATAGTTTACATTCTTCTTTACTATAATGCGTAAAATTGATGTCGAAAAAATGTTACAGGAGTAGACACGAGTAATGCCGCGCGCTGTATACCGACACAATCTGGCCTGAAACATGGGTTTGGGGGAATAAAAGGCGTTAAAAGCGATCACTTGCTGCATTTCGGATCTACCTAAATTATGAAGTACATACATCTACTATTATATATGATTTCGGCGCACAGGATCGGTCAATTTAAAACAATAAAAACAAGCTATTTTGCAATTATAATTATATAAGCTTTCGACGTTTCGATCTTGGTTTAGATCATCTTCAGGAAAGTTAAGAACAAATATAAAATACTGTTTTTGCTATTGAAAATAAGTCACAGTGCTCTGGCACTACGTGTGACCCGCGAGTCGGTTGGAATAAGACTACATCTACTATATTACGAACGCATTTGTAAGATTTGATTGTATCGCATTTCACTTATTTCAATAAAATGCAGTTAAGGAATAAAAGACTATTATTATTTAACGAGCCTTCCTTCCACTACTTGCTCCTTCCGATTCCAAGTTATATATAAAAGACATGATAAAAAGAACATCTAAAATGATCCTTCCACACTGAGCTGTTTTTAAAAATCTTTACATTAACGCACTGTTTTAAACATACCATTCCCTACTTTCAAACTTTATTGATTTCAACACATCACGTCACACTACTTCTACATTGCTCTAGTGTTAAGAACCAATCGCCTCATGATCACGCAAAATATGGTAAGTATTCAGGTAAGCTATTGAGCGCCCCGCGAAAATGTAACAAAGTTGCAAGGGTCAAAATTTTTGCAACAATGTTGGAAATGAAAATGGCCTGTTCGCAAGAGAAAAACTCGGTTTGCAACTTTGTTGAGATATCACGGGAAGGCTAATTTCATGTTTGAAGTATGGAATGTGAAGTGTGGAATGTGCAGTATGGAATGTGCAGTGTAGAATGTGAAGTGTGGAATGTAAATTGAGAACTATGAAGTGATGTAGCGTGGTAACACAGCAATTGTGAGGAAACGCTGTGAAACTGTAATATAGGATAATACAGGAATAGTGGAAACATGTAGGGTGTATAAAAAAAAATAAAGACGTATATAATGTATAACTTCAATTTTATTTATCATTTCCAACAATTCCTACATTTTTCCTACATATTTTTCACACCATCACTATCACGAAATTCCCTTTCACACTTACGACACTATCACACTTACTACGCTGCCACCCTCACAATACTAGCAGTCTTACAACACTATCACACTTGCACAACAGCACTCAACACACAACACACATAAAAGTTGATAAGTTTACATACTGGTTTTGAGCTTCCCGCGAAAATGCAACAAAGTTGCAAGGGTCAAAACTTTTGCAACAATGTTGGAAATGAAAATCGCCTGTTCGCAAGAAAAAAACTCGGTTTGCAACTTTGTTGAGATTTCGTGGGGAGTCAGAATCCGGTTAGCAACATTGTTGAACGCCAAAATCTTCGAATATCATCTTCAGACTATTCAGATTTCAACGGATTTGAACGTCCCGCGAAAATGTAACAAAGTTGCAAGGGTCAAAACTTTTGCAACAATGTTGGAAATGAAAATCGCCTGTTCGCAAGAAAAAAACTCGGTTTGCAACTTTGTTGAGATTTCGTGGGGAGTCAGAATCCGGTTAGCAACATTGTTGAACGCCAAAATGTTCGAATATCATCTTCAGACTATTCAGATTTCAACGGATTTGAACGTCCCGCGAAAATGTTCAAAGTTGCAAGGGTCAAACCTTTTGCAACAATGTTGGAAATGAAAATCGCCTGTTCGCAAGAAAAAAACTCGGTTTGCAACTTTGTTGAGATTTCGTGGGGAGTCAGAATCCGGTTAGCAACTTTGTTGAACGCCAAAATCTTCGAATATCATCTTCAGACTATTCCGATTTCAACGGATTTGAACGTCCCGCGAAAATGTAACAAAGTTGCAAGGGTCAAAATTTTTGCAACAATGTTGGAAATGAAAATGGCCTGTTCGCAAGAAAAAAACTCGGTTTGCAACTTTGTTGAGATTTCGTGGGGAGTCAGAATCCGGTTAGCAACATTGTTGAACGCCAAAATCTTCGAATATCATCTTCAGACTATTCAGATTTCAACGGATTTGAACGTCCCGCGAAAATGTAACAAAGTTGCAAGGGTCAAAACTTTTGCAACAATGTTGGAAATGAAAATCGCCTGTTCGCAAGAAAAAAACTCGGTTTGCAACTTTGTTGAGATTTCGTGGGGAGTCAGAATCCGGTTAGCAACATTGTTGAACGCCAAAATGTTCGAATATCATCTTCAGACTATTCAGATTTCAACGGATTTGAACGTCCCGCGAAAATGTTCAAAGTTGCAAGGGTCAAACCTTTTGCAACAATGTTGGAAATGAAAATCGCCTGTTCGCAAGAAAAAAACTCGGTTTGCAACTTTGTTGAGATTTCGTGGGGAGTCAGAATCCGGTTAGCAACTTTGTTGAACGCCAAAATCTTCGAATATCATCTTCAGACTATTCCGATTTCAACGGATTTGAACGTCCCGCGAAAATGTAACAAAGTTGCAAGGGTCAAAATTTTTGCAACAATGTTGGAAATGAAAATGGCCTGTTCGCAAGAAAAAAACTCGGTTTGCAACTTTGTTGAGATTTCGTGGGGAGTCAGAATCCGGTTAGCAACTTTGTTGAACGCCAAAATCTTCGAATATCATCTTCAGACTATTCCGATTTCAACGGATTTGAACGTCCCGCGAAAATGTAACAAAGTTGCAAGGGTCAAAATTTTTGCAACAATGTTGGAAATGAAAATCGCCTGTTCAAAAGAAAAAAACTCGGTTTGCAACTTTGTTGAGATTTCGTGGGGAGTCAGAATCCGGTTAGCAACTTTGTTGAACGCCAAAATCTTCGAATATCATCTTCAGACTATTCCGATTTCAACGGATTTGGACGCCCCGCGAAAATGTAACAAAGTTGCAAGGGTCAAAATTTTTGCAACAATGTTGGAAATGAAAATGGCCTGTTCGCAAGAAAAAAACCCGGTTTGCA
Organism: Andrena dorsata; assembly: GCA_929108735.1. Taxonomy (NCBI): domain Eukaryota; kingdom Metazoa; phylum Arthropoda; class Insecta; order Hymenoptera; family Andrenidae; genus Andrena; species Andrena dorsata. The sequence goes on along the minus strand of OV815488.1, from coordinate 72,637,273 downwards.
ACTTTGTTGAGATTTCGTGGGGAGTCAGAATCCGGTTAGCAACTTTGTTGAACGCCAAAATCTTCGAATATCATCTTCAGACTATTCCGATTTCAACGGATTTGGACGCCCCGCGAAAATGTAACAAAGTTGCAAGGGTCAAAATTTTTGCAACAATGTTGGAAATGAAAATGGCCTGTTCGCAAGAAAAAAACCCGGTTTGCAACTTTGTTGAGATTTCGTGGGGAGTCAGAATCCGGTTAGCAACTTTGTTGAACGCCAAAATCTTCGAATATCATCTTCAGACTACTCCGATTTCACCGGATTTGGACGCCCCGCGAAAATGTAACAAAGTTGCAAGCGTCAAAATTTTTGCAACAATGTTGGAAATGAAAATGGCCTGTTCGCAAGAAAAGAACCCGGTTTGCAACTTTGTTACATTTTCGCGGGGCGTCCAAATCCGTTGAAATCGGAATAGTCTGAAGATGATATTCGCAGATTTTGGCGTTCAACAAAGTTGCTAACCGGATTCTGACTCCCCACGAAATCTCAACAAAGTTGCAAACCGAGTTTTTTTCTTGCGAACAGGCGATTTTCATTTCCAACATTGTTGCAAAAGGTTTGACCCTTGCAACTTTGAACATTTTCGCGGGACGTTCAAATCCGTTGAAATCTGAATAGTCTGAAGATGATATTCGAAGATTTTGGCGTTCAACAATGTTGCTAACCGGATTCTGACTCCCCACGAAATCTCAACAAAGTTGCAAACCGAGTTTTTTTCTTGCGAACAGGCGATTTTCATTTCCAACATTGTTGCAAAAGTTTTGACCCTTGCAACTTTGTTACATTTTCGCGGGACGTTCAAATCCGTTGAAATCTGAATAGTCTGAAGATGATATTCGAAGATTTTGGCGTTCAACAATGTTGCTAACCGGATTCTGACTCCCCACGAAATCTCAACAAAGTTGCAAACCGAGTTTTTTTCTTGCGAACAGGCGATTTTCATTTCCAACATTGTTGCAAAAGTTTTGACCCTTGCAACTTTGTTGCATTTTCGCGGGAAGCTCAAAACCAGTATGTAAACTTATCAACTTTTATGTGTGTTGTGTGTTGAGTGCTGTTGTGCAAGTGTGATAGTGTTGTAAGACTGCTAGTATTGTGAGGGTGGCAGCGTAGTAAGTGTGATAGTGTCGTAAGTGTGAAAGGGAATTTCGTGATAGTGATGGTGTGAAAAATATGTAGGAAAAATGTAGGAATTGTTGGAAATGATAAATAAAATTGAAGTTATACATTATATACGTCTTTATTTTTTTTTATACACCCTACATGTTTCCACTATTCCTGTATTATCCTATATTACAGTTTCACAGCGTTTCCTCACAATTGCTGTGTTACCACGCTACATCACTTCATAGTTCTCAATTTACATTCCACACTTCACATTCTACACTGCACATTCCATACTGCACATTCCACACTTCACATTCCATACTTCAAACATGAAATTAGTCTTCCCGTGAAATCTCAACAAAGTTGCAAACCGAGTTTTTCTCTTGCGAACAGGCCATTTTCATTTCCAACATTGTTGCAAAAATTTTGACCCTTGCAACTTTGTTACATTTTCGCGGGACGTTCAAATCCGTTGAAATCGGAATAGTCTGAAGATGATATTCGAAGATTTTGGCGTTCAACAAAGTTGCTAACCGGATTCTGACTCCCCACGAAATCTCAACAAAGTTGCAAACCGAGTTTTTTTCTTGCGAACAGGCGATTTTCATTTCCAACATTGTTGCAAAAATTTTGACCCTTGCAACTTTGTTACATTTTCGCGGGACGTTCAAATCCGTTGAAATCGGAATAGTCTGAAGATGATATTCGAAGATTTTGGCGTTCAACAAAGTTGCTAACCGGATTCTGACTCCCCACGAAATCTCAACAAAGTTGCAAACCGAGTTTTTCTCTTGCGAACAGGCCATTTTCATTTCCAACATTGTTGCAAAAATTTTGACCCTTGCAACTTTGTTACATTTTCGCGGGACGTTCAAATCCGTTGAAATCGGAATAGTCTGAAGATGATATTCGAAGATTTTGGCGTTCAACAAAGTTGCTAACCGGATTCTGACTCCCCACGAAATCTCAACAAAGTTGCAAACCGAGTTTTTTTCTTGCGAACAGGCGATTTTCATTTCCAACATTGTTGCAAAAATTTTGACCCTTGCAACTTTGTTACATTTTCGCGGGACGTTCAAATCCGTTGAAATCGGAATAGTCTGAAGATGATATTCGAAGATTTTGGCGTTCAACAAAGTTGCTAACCGGATTCTGACTCCCCACGAAATCTCAACAAAGTTGCAAACCGAGTTTTTCTCTTGCGAACAGGCCATTTTCATTTCCAACATTGTTGCAAAAATTTTGACCCTTGCAACTTTGTTACATTTTCGCGGGACGTTCAAATCCGTTGAAATCGGAATAGTCTGAAGATGATATTCGAAGATTTTGGCGTTCAACAAAGTTGCTAACCGGATTCTGACTCCCCACGAAATCTCAACAAAGTTGCAAACCGAGTTTTTTTCTTGCGAACAGGCGATTTTCATTTCCAACATTGTTGCAAAAATTTTGACCCTTGCAACTTTGTTACATTTTCGCGGGACGTTCAAATCCGTTGAAATCGGAATAGTCTGAAGATGATATTCGAAGATTTTGGCGTTCAACAAAGTTGCTAACCGGATTCTGACTCCCCACGAAATCTCAACAAAGTTGCAAACCGGGTTTTTTTCTTGCGAACAGGCGATTTTCATTTCCAACATTGTTGCAAAAATTTTGACCCTTGCAACTTTGTTACATTTTCGCGGGACGTTCAAATCCGTTGAAATCGGAATAGTCTGAAGATGATATTCGAAGATTTTGGCGTTCAACAAAGTTGCTAACCGGATTCTGCCTCCCCACGAAATCTCAACAAAGTTGCAAACCGAGTTTTTTTCTTGCGAACAGGCGATTATCATTTCGAACATTGTTGCAAAAATTTTGTCCTTTGCAACTTTGTTGCATTTTCGCGGGGAGTCAAATTTCGGTTAGCAACTTTGTTGAGCTCCCCGCGAAAACGCACAAAGTTGCAAACCTGGAATTTATTTCTCGAACACCCAATTTCATTTGCAACTTTGTGCGTTCTCGTTAGAAGTCAAGTTTTGCAACTTTGTGCATTTTTCGCGGGAAGAAGGTTTTTTCAATGATAACACAGTTTTGTATAGTATTTTTCTCTTTATTTTCATTAAAGCATGTTCAAAATATTACAAAAAAGTGATTCAATCATGTACAAGTGATTATTTATGTAAGTATATAAATAATAAATATATTTTCACTCTTAGTCTATATAATCACTTCACTGTATATATAAAATCATTGTCTTCTTATGTTCATTGTTGAAGTTAACAGCTTTCCATCATTTGTCCCACTGCAAGTTCCTGTCCACGGAGAAATATTCCCAAGTTTTATCTATAACATGAAGAAAAATATTTTAAGAACCTGACTTGTGTATTATAGAAAATACGATAGGACAATTGCTTGTGAACAAGTAATAAAAATGAGCGAACAAAGTTGTGCAAACGACGAACGATCGATTCCACATGAAATTATTCATAAATAATGAAAAAAAAAAATATAACTGAGGGGCTGGGTGAAAAAATCAGTCAAATTTGTTTAATTTATTATAAATCGTCAATTGATGAACAAATAATATAAATTAATGAACAATGATGTACAAACGATACATAACCGATTTATGTATCGTTTATATATAGGTACTCTAAAATGAGGGACTATCTTTTCGGAGGTAAACTTCCGTTTTACCATTATCCTCGAAAGTCACATTCGTAAATAAAATTCTTTTTGGAATGTTGGGCATAAAATCTCAGGCGAACACTGTCTGTGGATAGATTGGCATTTTCTTATTTCCGCTACGCAATCTGGTGGCGAAAATTAAACCACTCAAATCAGGTTACCTGTCACATGTATTTGGCAATATTGTAAATTTCGACTGTTTGATAATCGATTTTGTAATATTTAACAGACTATTTAATGTCAATAACATTATTGTACTATTTCAATACTTGTGTGAGACCAGTTCTGTAACGCGATTGACCCGATTGCAGAGCTTCAAACCGTAGATGGCGCTCTCACAGAATTTACCAATAGGGTCATAATCTTGAGATGGTCTTGAGATTAACCAGAATCCACCAGAACAGAGCTGAGCCAGCTCTAGTTTCACCCGAATGTGCGGCATGGTATCGCACTGAAAAAGTTCGCACTCAGTGCGCACTAGTGCGGGTTGCCGAATGTACTATTAAAGTGAATCCGATAATTGGGACAGAAATTTAACGCTTGTCCCTATTACAGTGCCCCTCGAAACCGACTGGCTCGCTCTGTAACCTAACCATTACATTACAAAAGCAAAACATGCAAATATAATTTTCTGTTCACCCATTCTGAGAAACGAAGGTAAGGTAAGTTTCATATTAAAATTATATAAAAACACCTCTCGTAGAGCAAAAAAATGTTTTGAACAGTTCAAAGTTGAAAGACATAACCAAACCGCGGGAACACTATTAAAAAAGGGGCACGGGAATAGAAATAACGCATTTTTCAGGGCATGGTAATTGGGACAAAACATGTATTTTTATTTCAATTTAAAAAATATGAGAAATTTAACATTTTCAACCCGAAAAAATGCCTGAATAAAGAAAAAAGTTCAAAACACCAATATAAATTTTTACCAAGCAAAATTAAAGTAATAGAAGTCAGTAATTAATTCCTTTGTGAGCAAAACGGTGTTAAAGCATGGTAATTGGGACATCTACCCTATAATTCCATGGCAGGCGACATAATGCTTAGATGTTCCTTAAATTCTTGCTCATCGTCCAATGGCTCGTCATTAATAACCACTGCGACTTTACTGTTATCTAATATCGACACGTGGTTCCCCTCGATTTCGTGTACTGTAACCCTTCCGTACGTAACCTACAAAATATTCAATACACATTTTAATATTCTCCCAACACTCAGTAAAGAAGCGCACTGGTTTCCCATAGCTGACAACCAAATGGCAAAAATCACCTGGCGCAAACCGTAAGCATCGTCAGACATTTTGACGCCTCGTACTGTTGGTTTTAGTAGAGTAATAGGTGTTCTCAGTGGTGTCTGAGAATTGCTGTTGTACTTGTCCAATGTGCATAGGCGATTGTAAAAGAATGTACAAATCGCTTTCTGAGTAGCGCGATTGTAAGTTTTATTAATTTCTTCCGGGGTGTGGCTGATCACTTTTTCTAACTTCTCTTCCCATGTTGTGCATTCATTCAATTCTAATTTGAACTACAAAATGTGGAGAGTATTTATTATATTTGATGATTGATGAATCAAAAGATCTGTATATTCAAGGTGGATAAGTTATGAGACTACCTGTGGAATGGCAGAGGGGTTAGTGTGGCTCAAGAAGGCCATTAGAATTGCACTTCGGAACTCCGCATCTATAGACATTGGATAATGCGCTGCCTTTAGGGCTTTTATATAATCAGGTGATCCGTCAATCAGTATGAGGTGACCTGCGAAGGCACGAGCCTCCAATCTCCTGGCGAGTTCAATGCCTATCATCGACCCGTAAGAATAACCGACAATCACAAAGTCTCTTTGGCCCTTACTCCTCTCTAATACATACTACAAACAAATACGAGATAAATAAGTAAAATTAGGGGAGAGATTATGTGCCCTTCTGACGATTGTAGGTACATACAGGTAGAAGACGGTCCGCCATTTCTTCTATAGATTGATCTGTATCACGTAATCCCGTCTGTAGACAGGTAACCGGGGATTTCAATTTGAGTGCCAATGTAGAAAAGATTGAGGCAGTTCCTTCTATACCCGGGATAAGGAATATTTGGTTCTTCATTTCGTGGCATTTAACGAGAAGCTCCACGCAGTATTTAGCGTCTAGCAGTGGTACGCTTATCGACTGCATCAGCTGCTTCATGTCAGTCATCGTGTTGGTCGTGGATTTTGCACCTTTTTTCGTTTGCTTTTTATCTTTCGTGGACATCTCTATAAGCTTAGCTATATTCAGGGCTCGAAGATTATGTGGAGTTAGGAAGATTTCGAAGTCTCGTTCGAAAGTTTGTTTTATTTCCAATGCCATCATGGAGTCCATTCCGAGTTCAGCCAACGAAGAATATTGGCTGATACCCTTTAGATCCTTTATACCTGCAATGACAAAATATCGTAAGTGGGCTAGATGCAGCTCAAATAGCAAGCTAAAAAATGATCATACTTGGAACACTATTACTCACTCATGACATTCATTACCGCTTCTAGAACAGTGCTAAATTCGCTGGCGCTGGGTCCTTTCTCCGCAACCACCATGCTAGCTACAATTGGCCTGCTATGCATCAGGAATTTGTCCAGCTCTTCCATAAACGATGATAAAGTCTGTGACAGTGTTCCATGGAATTGCTTACTGTCATCCAACATATCCGCGGCCAGCCCAACTTCAGCAATGGGTCCCCATTGTATCGCCATGGCCGGCAGGCCCTCTTCGACTCTTCTTTCACAGATCCTCTCTGTCACCGCGTTACCCATACCGTAATTGGTCTGACCAGGGATACCCCGTCCGCAGGAAATAGAGGAGAACACGACAAAGTGGCGCAGAGTCGGGCAGATCTTCCTCGATAGCTGATCCAACTGCTTGGTGATTAATGCCTTCGGTTTCAGGATGTCTTCAAAATTTTTCTCGGTTTGATTTCTGCACAGGCAGGGCTTTAGCACTACTGCGAGGTTGAAGATACCATCGACGGGTGCCTGTTTCTCAGCGGTTTTCAGGATGAACTCACACTCGGCGGTCTCGGAAGCATCCCAGCCAGAAATTATTAGGATTTTCACGCCGTACGATTTCCATAGTTCTGTCCTTTGCTTCTGGTAGCCGTTTTTTATGCCACCGCGAGAGATGAATACTAGGTTCCTGGCACCACGATGCACCAACCAGTCAGCCATTTCTAGACCCAGCGCACCTAGACCCCCGACAATCACGTAGCTCTTGTCTGGTATGGCGTTGAATTGCGGATAGGCGAGTATCGGAGTGTCCAAGGGTGCCTTCTCGTCCCCTACCTTGATTAGGATCTGTAGAAGATCGAAGGTGTAATTTTTGATAAACATTGAAAGAATTGGTTATATTAAATTTGTGAAATAGGACAAATAGATTATTCACCTTTCCAGTATGTTTACCGGCTGCCATGTACCTAAAGGCAGCCTCCAGTTCATGTTTTTCGAAGCATTTTCTATTCAAAGGCTTGATTGCCTTGCTTTGAATCTTTGATTTAAGGAACTCGTGCACCTCTACCTGCATTTGCGGCGCGGTGCTATTCATGTTATCCATGTGGATTCCGTGGAAGCTGATTTCCTTCAGGAAGATTTCCATTCCTAGCTGATTATTCGCAACCAAGTCGAATTTGCCAATCTCGAGGAAACGCCCTCGATAACCCAAACAGCGAACTGACGCTTGGAGCTTTTCCTCTGCCAAGGAATTCAAGACTATGTCGACTCCTTTACCGTTCGTCAATTTCTTCACCATTTGCTCGAAACTCGTGTCACGAGAGTTACCGATGTGGTCGTCGTTAATGCTGGGGAATGTTTCCTTAATGAATTTCCTTTTTTCGGGTGTTCCCACGGTGGTGAATATCTCACAGCCCTCGGAAAGGGCGACATTGATCGCAGCTTGACCAACGCCACCGCTACCGGCATGGATCAAAATTTTCTCGCCTTTCCGTAACCTTGCGAAGTAGTATAAAGCGTAAAAGACTGTAAAGTACGTGGCTGGAATTGTGGCTGCGTCCTCCAGAGACCACTCGTCTGGTATGGGCCATACATTGAGCTTGTTGGGACTGACGAGGTTGGACATACCTCTGGAAAAATCGGGGGATTAAAAGGCAACTTACGTTAACATTTTACTATTTCTTTTTCTATATGGATCTATAGTATATTATCTGAAGAATACTCAGTCAAAGTTATAAGACGAAATTGGATAAGGTACAGATTCTACAACGATAGAAGCGACCCGACATCCGAACGGCCACAACATTCAAGCAAAACTTCCAACGCGGTCATATACTTTTTCAAAAGAATCCTGAAGATCACATATTTCTTGTGCGATTTCAGGGGAATGTACCTTTAAATGAATTTGGCAATTGGGGGAGGAATTCAAAATATTGGACACGATGTTTTACCTGCTTTCGGAGAATCCCATCACTCGACGGCCACTGGCGTCTACTCCACTGAATTCGTATCCGATCAAGCAGTCGCGGTTTTCAAACTTTTTCGTTATTGCCTGAGGCATCAGCTTGCCAGTAGCCAGCATTACATCTTTGAAGTTCAGGGAAGAGTATACTACTTTTACAAGATTTTCATCTTTGACGTCAGGCTGGAGGGAGCCCTGCACCCATTCCAGCGAACTCAAGTCTCCCCTTACCTGCAGAATAATTGCATACAGCTGTGGAAATTCAGTTGCCTTGATATATTACGAGCTAAGAATTTCTGCATACCTTAATATTTGCATATCCATGAGGGACAGGGACTGGCTGCGGTGGCGCTAGTGGCAGGTGTCTGTATGTACCCCAAACTTTTTGTGGGCGTAAAACATTAATGCCAATATCAATATCGAGTTGTTTAGTGAAAAACGGATCTTCTAGAGAAAACTTTGGGGCATTTTCGTCCTGAATTATTACAGTCTTCACGATCTCGCCTCTGGGTTCCCGCTTTAAACATTTTACTAAACCCAGAGCGCCATTTTCCATATCACCCTCCGCGACCAGCACCAGTCTCATCGTCTCGTCACTCTTTTTCTCTTCTTCGTTTTTCAAGATTTCTTTCACTTTATTGAGCCAGCTAAATTCATAATTGTTCACGTGTACAACTTCTGTACAACTAGGAGGTTTTTCCTTCTTCTTTAAGAGCAGTAGTGTCTCATCCCCGAAGCACTTTTCTAACACAACATTCAAGCCGCGCCTTTCGATGTATGAGTAAGTTTTATTGTTCACCGTTAGTTCTCGCGATAAAAGGAATCCCCGATCCATGATCGCGGGGATAAGCTTCTCTAAAGAATTTTGTTTCTTCGGTGACAGTATGTTGTAAGCGGCTGCTATGAAGACAGTGCCATCGTCCGGCAGTTTCTTTGGCTCTACCGTTATCACTGACTCTGGCAACGATAGCTTTTGGCTTCGCTGAGAATCTGCAGCAAGAGTCATCTTTGGTCGAATAACTGGCAGGTTTCCTAACACCTTGAGGAAATCAGGCGTAAGGACTTCTTCGTCGGGGACGTTGTCATCGACTTCGATCACTTCAACGATGGTTGGATCGGTCATCATGTGACTTTCCAGGGCCAGCAGAGTCGACAGTACAATCATTTCATTTAACGTGACTTGCGCTTTATCACAATTCGCCACAAACTTGTACTCCTCCAATACTGGGTCCACCATTGGCTTTCGTCGTTGGATGGAAGTGACTGTTAGCTCGCGAATTTCGATACCTCCAGATTTCACGACGTCGTGACTAGAGTAGACGCGCACTGGGATTTCTGCAATACAAGTAGAATTGGTGAGGGCCCGATCTGGGGCGGATTTGGGTATACGTTAAGTAGGCTGCAGCCTAGGGGGCAGGGGGCGGAGAGGGAGGCGGTAAACTTTGGGGAGTGTAAAGTTTGTGGGACCGGAAGAATTTGGGAAGCGGAAAATTTGGTATCCCAACAAAAGTATCAAATTTGGCAAAATTTGTCGCTCCCCATAATTTGCCGATCTCTGAAATTTGCTGACCCTCCAAAAATTCCGCCTCTCAAAATTTGTCGCTTCCCAAAATTTCCACCCTCCCAAATTTGCCGTTGGCTGCAACCTACTTAGTATATACACAAATCGGCCCCTGTATAATTTCTTATGGGAAATATTCACGTAGAAAAATGTTATACCTATGTTTTCGTCTGCAAGGTCCAGAACCACATCAGCGTGAGCTTTTACGTCTATCACCAGCTTCTTGATTGCCGTTGGTACGTACAACGCCCTGGAGTCGAAGCCTAGCCCCTTCATTTGCAGCATGTTGTCCATAAAGGCGGCCCAATTCTTCATCCATGCGATGCGCCCCCTTTTTCCGTTGAGCGACGCACTCTTTAGTGCACGGAATACCCCTGTGTACTGATACCCACGGAGTTTCAACTCCTTGTATATGTCTTTTGTAGTCAAAACTTCTTCATCTTCGATCTCTTCTAAAAACTCGGACGGAATTATTTCTTGTGCAGGATTCTCGGTTGCGTGCACCACTCCTGATACCACAGTCGTCGATCCTTCCGATATCTCGAATTTCCCGGAACCTAAACACGCGTTAGAGTATTAAAACAGCTGGCTTTTATACGGAGATTGCTTCCAAAGTGGAATAGGATTTACCTCTTTGAACTACGACTGTTAGTGGGATAGTACCCTCCTTCGTAATGTTCGTCGCACGTTCGAACTTAATGTTTTCGAAGACGACCGATAATTCGTCGCACAGCTTTCCCTCCATCAAACTCACGCTTTCCCAAACCAGCGTGAGATATCCTGTAGCTGGGACTAAGTTTCTTCCGTCGATCACGTGATGGGCCATGTACTCGAAAGACTCATTACTAAGCTCGATGTTGACAAGTCTCTCCGACGTGGTTATCTTCTGACGTTGTGCGTAAAGGGGAACGAACCAGTCTTCAGTATGTTCCCACCTGAAATATGGCATTTCAGTTTTGTAAAGTATTAGGGGATCATTTTATCGTGCTAGTGCTACTGCTGGACTCACTTCACAAGAGGGGAGATCATTGGTGTGCCACGACTGACGGGAAACGAAACGGGAGGATACAAATTCTGGAGCTGCGGTTGCAAGCCCACGTTGTACAGCTTCCCGAGAGCTTGCAGGAAAAACTCGGCGTTGTCTTTGTGGCCGCGTTGAGTCAGCGCCACGTTTGTTACGTTGGAGTCGAAGGATCTTTTGAGGATAGCTTGGAGGAGACCGTGCGGGGCGATCTCGATGGTTATCGCGTCCGAAGGAATCATGGTGGCCGTTTCCGCGAACAGCACAGAATTGAGAAGATTGTTCGTGTGGTATTCGGCGGAGGAGAGCTGTGCCTCTGGCGTTGACCACTGGCTACGAGGCACCGATGTGCTTACCCACTTGGGACTTCGCGGTTTCGGCTCGGGAATCACTTTCCGCAAGTACTCCAGGAGTTTTGGTCCCGCCTCCGCGATGTAGCGGCTGTGGTATGCGATGTTACCGCACGGCACTTCCTTGGCAAATATTTTCTGTGTCTGGAACATTGAATCACGATTCAGAAGTATATCCTCGAGGCGGGAACTGGCGACAGCGGAGGAACCCGAGCTGACACATTCGGGCTGAGATCGCGAAACACTTACTCGTAACTTAGCCACAAACTGCTTCATGGACTCCGCTGGTCCAGTAATGGTAGAGCTATCGGCGCTATTATGGCACGCAACCTCGATATCTGTTGGACACATGTCTTTGATTTGTTCATAGCCGAGGCCGATCGCCGCCATTGATCCATGAATCAATTCCGTCTCGATTGACGCCAGACCTCTAGAGTACGCGGAGAGAACCATTTGCTCAGCAGTGAAGCATCCATCTGCATAAGCACATCCCAATTCTCCTACAGAATGCCCGATTAGGTTGTCTGGCACTATACCCACGGATGTGAGCAGATCGACAAGACCGATCTGTGGGGGTGTTAATGTTAGTTGCGGTCGTGGAACGCAATAATTGTTACTCCACATAGCTAATATAGTCATTGTACCTGAATTGCGGCTATCCCAACGAAAGAATTCAGGACATTGTTAAACGTCGCCTTGTCCTTGCTCGTGATAATTTTAACGATATCAACGCCATGCGGTATTAAAGCTGCGTCGCACTTTTGTATCGCCTTTAGGAAGGTGGGGAATCTCATTAATTCCGTACCTGTTATGTTTAAATTCGAGATTAGAGATGGCAAATTTTCGGAGCATTATCCTTTTTAATGAGAGCATAGTTTTGCCCAAAAATACTTCATCATGTACCCATTCCAGCCCACTGGGATCCCATGCCAGAGAAAACGAACCAAATTGGTCTCTTTGTGCCCGGGAATTCTCGAATCTCTCTCGATGGCGTCTCTGACACTTTAGATCCAACTAGGATATACCCCCTATTCAAGTGGCCGGATATATTATCAGCATGAATTTCATGCAGGAGTCGAATATATTCCACGTCTACAGGAATACTTTCCACCTAGGGAACAAGTTATTACTTATCCACTATTTTATATCGAATGTGTGTAGCGCTCGACAGGAATGATAGTTAATTATCTTACATAATTCAGAAGGGTTTCTACTGCCTCTTCGGTGCGCCCAGATCCAACCACGAGTCTGGGCAAGTCGTCAGAAGGCCTCCCATTGTTGACTTTCTCTTTGGTATAAGAATTCAATAAAATGTGAGCATTTACCCCTCCGAAACCGAAGGAATTCAATCCCACGTATCCGCCCCTCCATGGCGTGGGCTCTGTGATAACTTCTACCTTTCCCTCCTCGAAACATTTCATACCCTTCATAGGACTCGTAAAGTGCAAGTTTGGTGGAATTAGGCCGGTCTCCATTGCGATGAGAATCTTTAAAAATGTATAGTGTCACAGTATTATCGCATGTCCTCCGAAGTAGAGCTGTAAATATTCGGATATTCGAGAAATCGAATAATTTCGAATACATATAGTTTCTTCGAATAATTCGAATATTCGAATACGAATTGTTTCCTCGAAAAATCCGAATATTTGAATACTGAAATTCGAATTCGTTGGTATTCGAATCTGAAATTCGAATTCGTTGGTATTTAAATCTGAAATTCAAATTCCTTGCTTTCGAACATTCGAATATTCGTAACAGCTCTATTCCAAAGCTCACGTCGCGCCATTTTTCCCGTTAGTGGCATTTAATTTTGAAAGCACACCTTGGCAACCGAGGTGAGGCCACTGGCAGACTCGGTATGTCCTAGGTTCGACTTGATGCAACCAATTCGAAGTGGTGTACTTCTGTTTTTACAAAAGACTTTGTCGATCGCCTTGAGTTCCTGGGGGTCCCCGACAGTGGTCCCAGTGGCGTGCGCCTCCAAAAAGGACAGGCACGTCGGAGGAATTCCACACTCTTTGTAGAAATCTTCAAAGAGCATCGCCTGTATTTCACTGGCAGGGAAAGTGATTCCCTGTTCCTTGTAACCATCGCAATTCGATTTCGTGTAAACCACCGTCGCGTATATCCTTTTGGCCACCTTCGCTTTCTGCAGGAAAATCGCGCAGGCGGCCTCGCTGCGTACGTAGCCGTTAGCCTTTGCGTCGAAGCATTTGCAACGGCAGTCCATGGATAAAACACCTGAAATCGGACTGGTGCTTGTACATCTCTTAGGCGACACAAAGTATCTCGACAATAATCCAGCCATGGGACTGGCGAATTAAACAAAGCTGCTGCTACTTCGTACCTAGTCGCATAAATTGAAGCGACACTGCGGGGTTAAGACACAAGTTCGCGCCGCCGACGATGACTTGGTCGCATGTTCCAGTTCGTATCATTCTGCATGCTTGATCTATTGCGACCGTGCTGGAACTGCAGGCTGTATCTACCGTGTACGATGGACCGTGCAGATTCAAGAAGTAAGAGATTCTGTTGGCCATCATTGCTTTGCTGATGCCAATGAGACCCAATCCGTTGGCCTAAGAAGTGGGGCACGTTTAAAGAGCTCGGGATGTGTTGATTACAAACCCATAAAATATATATAAAATTCAAATGCCTCTGACTGACTGATTGAAACACCTATCCTATGGTCATGAAATTCGGTAGGTAGGTTCCTTTTTTTAAAAACTCCCTCACCGAAAAATGATATGCAGGGTTTGCCAAAATTCAGGGACTTCGCGGAACATGCAATATCCCGATGCAAGCAAACACCGAAAAGTCCTTTACTGTTTTCGGATTCGAGGCTTCGTTCTTGAGATATCAACAGTTGAATATTAGCGGTGGAACTTCCGAGCCACGCAGTTTAAGCCGGGAAATCCCTGAATTTTGGCACATCCTGTATAACCGGGGCAACGGCGGCAACTTTAAGCTAGTATTTCATAAACCTCAAAGGAGGCTTTGGTAAATATGCTATAGATCAGGCATCCATGTCACATACGTCCGAAATATAAATTGTTATAGCTTCGGTTCCAAGGCAGACCTATGCCCTTCTTATTTAATATTCATACAGAAATACTATTTTTGTGCCACTTAGCAGCAGTAGGGTAAAGGTAGGTAATATGGAACGGCTCATATTGTGGATCATACAAGTTCGATAAAAACACGACAAACTCTACAGATAATCGTGTATGTATATTAGTTCTATAGAAACAATAAACGTTCATAATGACAGTTGAGCGTCAGTGGGGCATCCATTATTGAGATTTTTTATTGAAAGTTTTTGAAAAGTGAATCAAATAGTTACATCTAATACAAACACTATCATTTTTTATTATTTATTTTTTTTTATTCTTTCTTTTTCAAAGTAGACCCAATGTGTCCGCCGCATTCAGTGGGCACACGAATATATTTGTTTATTTGTATCTTCTACTTAGAAAATCTTCATTTTTAGTAACAGAAGTAAAGTTCTTTCAGTTTTCTTTATAAATTTGGTACTGCCGATTTTCACTCATTCCAGATTTTTTAGTAATTTAAAAATATTTGAATTTCTTTACATTTGATTATATAAATATGATTCCTATATTCCCGCATGTCAGTTTTATTACAAAAAATAAATTCCCATACTCTTGGGAAGCTTTCGAAATCAGGTGTTCTATATTGAATACGTTTACCCTATCTGAATTTAAGTTGCTGATACGCCCTTCCGAATTAACACAGCAATAGTCACCTTTCCGGAGCACCATGTCTTCTCGGAGTCGCTGCGGCCGACGGCCACAACAACGCCAGTGTTTGTTCCCCGTATTTCCTTGGGATTTACTCCGGCGTCGATAATGGCCTCGTACGTGTGTTCCAACAACATCCTGGCCATGGGGTCCAGCGTATGGGCTTGCTTATAATGCACACCGAAGAAGTGCGCGTCGAATTTGGACAGGCCGGAGACTTTCCCGCCACCCAGTGGAATTTCCCCATGATCTAGACAAATACACTTCGTTTTACTTGCATGCCGAGCTGGCCAAAGCTAGGAAAGAACATTAGAGTGTCACCTATCTTCCATCTCGAATAGTTCTCTGTAACGAGGTCCACCTTGTTCAGCAGCTTCTCCTTCAGCTCAGTCACGTTGTCACATTCCGGAAATCTACCGGAGATTCCGGTGATCACCACCTCCTCCCCTGGTTCCGGTGGAGTGTATCTCACGCTCGAAGGGGTTGCTTGCACGCTGCAAGGCATTTTTCTCTTTCCTCCGGTCGATCCAAAGTGGAGTGTGTACGTTTTCTTCAACTGTCGCCTTCAGCTTTTAATTTGGCACTTTAGAAAACTGCTATGACTCGCTCTGAGATTGTTCGTTTAATTAAAGCGCAACGAAATACGCAAGAGTTTTTATAGTCACGCCTTTCATGAATATTACGCCTTCGAGGAATATTTTTACCGAATATTCCTGAGTAATTTCCTGTTTTCTTACCCAAATTGAAACCAGGTGTGCTATTTTTTGAAAACTTCCATTGCTGCATGAATAATTGATAAACTTTATGTACCTTTAACCTGCCAACAAGAGAGACAATGGGTAATTGTATACTTTTGTAATCCCCTGCTGGAACAGCATGTTGGTACCTCGTTAAAAAAAATTTCATCCGGATTGATGTGGTGTCTTTCCCGTTAAATCCAGATTGAATGGGTTGATATATTTTTTTATCAGTTTCTAACCGGATATACATGTAAAAATCTTGATCGTATCTATCTGTATTTCCTAGCTCAATTTGACATCGGTTTTACTTGGATTTGCACGAAGTATGTAACTCGCATAGTACTAAGTAGTAACATATTGTGTAACTTCGATCATTTTTTAAGTTGGTTCTGTCTGAAAATGCAGATCCAAACCATTATGGAATCTATTGGTCTTTTCAAGTTATTTTGCTACCAATCTTTCCCCAGATTTGCATATCATCAATGCATGTGGAAGCGCGCATGTTTCCAGATGTAGTCGACTGAATTTTTTAGCTGTTTCTAAACTGGAAGTGCAAGTCATTTTGCGAGTCGGTTTTATTTGTAACGGCGTCGGGACATTTACGTTTCTGTCATGACACGTAGTTTAATATTTATTTTGTTCAAAAATTTTATCAAGTTCTATCTGGAAATGTAGATACAAATTTGTATGGAATCTATCAGTAATTCCAAGTAATGTGACTACCAGTAGTTACACGGATTTACGTAGCATTAATGAATGTGAAATAACATATTTTTTCGCATCGAGTTGGTTCGAATCCTAATTTGTTTTCTAACTAAAAGTGTATGAGATGTGCCCTTGTGATTGTGACTGGAAATTGTGATAGGATACATTAGTCCAGTCTTTTGTAAGGGTATAATCCGGATTTTTCCTTTGGCGAAATTTGATCCCAGGTTTTCGACATAGAAGCGAATATTTGTGTCATTCTAAGTGCAAATATGTATCTCGAAATCCCGTCAATGTAATGTTCTCGCTAACGAGGTCCACCTTGTTCGTCAGTTTCTCCTTCAGCTCAGTCACGGTGCCACAATCCGGAAATCTACCGGAGATACCGGTAATCACCACTTCCTTCCTTGGTTCCAGAGAAGTATGTCCCACGCTCGATGGGGCTGCTTGCACGCTGCAAGACATTTTTCTCTTCCCTCAGGACGATCCAAGGTGGAGGGTGTACGTTTTCTTTTTGTGCTGTTTTGTTCTATTTGCTTTATAGAGTACATATTCACAAGTTGTAGCTGCAAATATTTGCAGCTCTGCATAATTTTTATACAAAATTAAAATAATTCGGTCTTCAAAAATGGTGACGTTAGCAGCTAAAATGTATATATCATTTTAAATAACGTGGTTGTAAGGAATTCCTCTCTACAAAACACAGTTCATATTCGCTTTCTACATTTTAAGAAACCCCGGAATACGAATTTTGGTTTTAAAAAACCCTTGGAGATTGTGATGAAAGTGTTAGGGGTGGTAAAACGTTGTGGATGGTGTTTTTCAAACTAACCGATGATGTATGTAGGACTTGCGCCATTCATCCCACTAGATAGTCATTGGATAGGCCATGTTGCGACGTGTGCTATCTGGGTCGTTAGTGTGATTGTGCATAAAAGGGAACATCTCACCGATTTCGATGACCTTGAAATATATTGTCCGGGGCTTGATTGTGGATAACTTTTTCCTACATATGTTACCACCGCGGTGCACCGCTAGGTTTTATTTTTCGACGTATTCGCAAACACCTTTAGTTAAACTTGGAACATCTCGAAAACTTCATCAACTTCATCATTCTGCTAGAAATTACAAAAGACGGTTGCTTAAATGCTAATCTCTGACTCGAGGATGCGGACTCGGCTACAGTTGTCTTCAGACTCTCTTCCTGAGCCACCCAGGGTACCACCCCCGTCACCCTGTGCCCAATGTCTTCGATGTCCTCTACGAGCGCAACAATTACCAGATGGGTCTCCCATGTCGCCTTTTCAACCGACTTCATAAAGCAGGAGGTTATAGATTCGACCTATTTGTATTTTTTTTTCATGTTTGTCCCCGCATAACTCCTCAACATATGGACCGATTTTGATGATCTTTTTTTTTATTCGAAAGAGGACAATGCCCCGGTGGTCCCATCCTACACGGTATCGGGTGGATGAAACAGGAGAAAGAACTTGTAACGAGGTAATTTGATTTCTATATTATATAATATATATATATATATATATATTGTAATATTAAGTATGTCGGGTGAATTGTTCAAGCTGAGTGTATACTATCGATTGTTCATTATGAATGACTGGCATGTTTTGCATGATGCTGATGTCGCAAACTTTCATTACTACTGAACTCTTCGTTCATAAGGGATTGTTAGAAGGCATAGATAAATAAAAAACGTATATTCTGAAATCAACCATGAAGGGATTATTTATTTACAATAAACCTAGTGACGTGACCCCGAGACCTATAATTTTATGGCAGGTGAAATAACGCTTAGATGTTCCTTAAATTCCACCTCATCGTCCAAGGGCTCGTCATTAATGGCCGCTGCGACTTTACTGTTATCTAATATCGACAAGTGGTTACCCTCGATCTCGTGTACTGTAACCCTTCCGTACGTAACCTACAAAATAGTCAATACACATTTTAATATTCTCCCAACACTCAGTAAAGAAGCGTACTGGTTTCCCATAGCTGACAAACAAATGGCAAAAATCACCTGGCGCAAACCGTAAGCATCGTCGGACATCTTGACGCCTCGTACTGTTGGTTTCAGTAAAGTAATAGGTGTTCCCAGTGGTGTCTGAGAATTGCTGTTGTATTTGTCCATTTTGCATAGGCGATTGTAAAAGAACGTACAAATCGCTT
The DNA here is from genome assembly GCA_929108735.1 of Andrena dorsata. Classification (NCBI taxonomy): domain Eukaryota; kingdom Metazoa; phylum Arthropoda; class Insecta; order Hymenoptera; family Andrenidae; genus Andrena; species Andrena dorsata. Next base: position 72,618,700 of record OV815488.1, on the reverse strand, counting down.
TCTGAGTAGCGCGATTGTAAGTTTTATTAATTTCTTCCGGGGTGTGGCTGATCACTTTTTCTAACTTCTCTTCCCATGTTGTGCATTCATTCAATTCTAATTTAAACTACAAAAATGTGGAGAGTATTTATTATATTTGATGATTGATGAATCAAAAGATTCGTATATTCAAGGTGGATAAGTGATGAGACTACCTGTGGGATGGCAGAGGGATTAGTGTTACTCAAGAAGGCCATTAGAAGCGCACTTCGGAACTCCGCATCCGTAGATGTTGGAAAATGCGCTGCCTTTAGGGCTTTTATATAGTCAGGTGATCCGTCAATCAGTATGAGGTGACCAACGAAGGCACGAGCCTCCAATCTCCTGGCGAGTTCAATGCCTATCACCGACCCGTAAGAATATCCGACAATCACAAAGTCTTTTTGGCCCTTACTCCTCTCTAATACATACTACAAACAAATACGAGATAAATAAGTAAAATTAGGGGAGAGATTATGGCTCTTCTGACGATTGTAGGTACATACAGGTAGAAGACGGTCCGCCATTTCTTCTATAGATTGATCTGTATCACGTAATCCCGTCTGTAGACAGGTAACCGGGGATTTCAATTTGAGTGCCAATGTAGAAAAGATTGCGGCAGCTCCTTCTATACCCGGGATAAGGAATATTTTGTTCTTCTTTTCGTGGCATTTAACGGGAAGCTCGACGCAGTATTTAGCGTCTAGCAGTGGTACGCTTATCGACTGCATCAGCTGCTTCATGTCAGTCATCGTGTTGGTCGTGGATTTTGCACCTTTTTTCGATTGCTTTTTATCTTTCGTGGACATCTCTATAAGCTTAGCTATATTCAGGGCTCGAAGATTATGTGGAGTTAGGAAGATTTCGAAGTCTCGTTCGAAAGTTTGCTTTATTTCCATTGCCATCATGGAGTCCATTCCGAGATCAGCCAACGAAAAAGATTGGCTGATACCCTTTAGATCCTTTATACCTGCAATGACGAAATATAACGTTAGTGGCCTAGATGCAGCTCAAATAGCAAACTAAAAATGATCATACTTGGAACACTATTACTCACTCATGATATTCATTACCGCTTCTAAAACAGTGCTAACTTCGCTGGCGCTGGGTCCTTTCTCACCAATCACCATGCTAGCTACAATTGGTCTGCTATGCATCAGGAATTTGTCCAGCTCTTCCATAAACGATGATAAACTCTGTGACTGTGTTCCAAGGAGCACGAATTGCTTACTGTCATCCAACATATCCGCGGCCAGCCCAACTTCAGCTACGGCTCCCCATTGTATCGCCATGCCCGGCAGGCCCTCTTCGACTCTTCTTTCACAGATCCTCTCCATCACCGCGTTACCCATACCGTAATTGGTCTGACTAAGGGTACCTCGTCCGCAGGCAATAGAGGAGAACACGACAAAGTGGCGAAGAGTCGGGCAGATCTTCCTCGACAGCTGGTCCAACTGCTTGGTGATTAATGCCTTTGGTTTCAGGCTGTCTTCAAAATTTTTCTCGGTTTGGTTTGTGCACAGGCAGGGCTTTAACACTACTGCGAGGTTGAAGATACCATCGACGGGTGCCAGTTTCTCAGCGGTTTTCAGGATGAACTCGCACTCGGTGGTCTCGGAAGCGTCCCTGCCAGAAATTATTAGGATTTTCACGCCGTACGATTTCCATAGTTCCGTCCTTTGCTTCTGGTAGCCGTTTTTTATGCCACCGCGAGAGATGAATACTAGGTTCCTGGCACCACGAAGCACCAACCAGTCAGCCATTTCTAAACCCAGCCCACCTAGACCCCCGACAATCACGTAGCTCTTGTCTGGTATAGCGTTGAATTGCGGATAGGCGAGTATCGGAGTGTCCAAGGGTGCCTGCTCGTCCCCTACCTTGATTAGGATCTGTAGAAGATCGAAGGTGTAATTTTTGACAAACATTGAAAAAATTGGTTATATTAAATTTGTGAAATAGGACAAATAGATTATTCACCTTTTCAGTATCTTTACCGGCTGCCATGTACCTAAAGGCAGCCTCCAGTTCATGTTTTTCGAAGCATTTTCTATTCAAAGGCTTGATTACCTTGCTGTGAATCTTTGTTTTAAGGAACTCGTGCACCTCTGCCTGTATATGCGGCGCGACGCCGCTAATCATGTTATCCATCTGGATTCCGTGGAAGCTGATTTCCTTCAGGAAGATTTCCATTCCTAGCTGATTATTCGCAGCCAAGTCAAATTTGCCAATCTCGAGGATACGACCTCGATAACTCAAACAGCGAACTGACGCTTGGAGCTTTTCCTCTGCCAAGGGATTCAAGACTATGTGGACTCCCTTACTATGCGTGAATTTCTTCACCATCTGCTCGAAACTCGTGTCCCGGGAGTTACCGATGTGGTCGTCGCTAATGCTGGGGAATGTTTCCCTAATGAATCTCCTCTGTTCGGGTGTTCCCACGGTGGTGAATACCTCACAGCCCTCGGAAAGGGCGACGTTGATCGCAGCTTGACCAATGCCACCACTACCGGCATGGACCAAAATTTTCTCGCCTTTCCGTAACCTTGCGACGTAGTATAAACCGTAAAAGACTGGAAAGTACGTGACTGGAATCGTGGCTGCGTCCTCCAGAGACCACTCGTCTGGTATGGGCCATACATTGAGCTTGTTGGGACTGACGAGGTTGGACATACCTCTGGAAAAATCGGGGGGTTAAAAGACAACTTACGTTAACATTTTACTATTTCTTTTTCTACATGGATCTATAGTATATTATCTGAAGAATACTCCGTGAAAGTTAGAAGACGAAATGGGATAAGGTACAGATTCTACAACGATAGAAGCGACCCGACATCCGAACGGCCACAACATTCAAGCAAAACTTCCAACGCGGTCATATACTTTTTCAAAAGAATCCTGAAGATCACATATTTCTTGTGCGATTTCAGGGGAATGTACCTTTAAATGAATTTGGCAATTGGGGGAGGAATTCAAAATATTGGACACGATGTTTTACCTGCTTTCGGAGAATCCCATCACTCGACGGCCACTGGCGTCTACTCCACTGAATTCGAATCCGATCAAGCAGTCGCGGTTTTCAAACTTTTTCGTTATTGCCTGAGGCATCAGCTTGCCAGTAGCCAGCATTACATCTTTGAAGTTCAGGGAAGAGTATACTACTTTTACAAGATTTTCATCTTTGACGTCAGGCTGGAGGGAGCCCTGCACCCATTCCAGCGAACTCAAGTCTCCCCTTACCTGCAGAATAATTGCATACAGCTGTGGAAATTCAGTTGCCTTGATATACTACGAGCTAAGAATTTTTGCATACCTTAATATTTGCATATCCATGAGGGACAGGGACTGGCTGCGGTGGCGCTAGTGGCAGGTGTCTGTATGTACCCCAAACTTTTTGTGGGCGTAAAATATTAATGCCAATATCAATATCGAGTTGTTTAGCGAAAAACGGATCTTCTAGAGAAAACTTTGGGGCATTTTCGTCCTGAATTATTACAGTCTTCACGATCTCGCCTCTGGGTTCCCGCTTTAAACATTTTACTAAACCCAGAGCGCCATTTTCCATATCACCCTCCGCGACCAGCACCAGTCTCATCGTCTCGTCACTCTTTTTCTCTTCTTCGTTTTTCAAGATTTCTTTCACTTTATTGAGCCAGCTAAATTCATAATTGTTCACGTGTACAACTTCTGTACAACTAGGAGGTTTCTCCTTCTTCTTTAAGAGCAGTAGTGTCTCATCCCCGAAGCACTTTTCTAACACAACATTCAAGCCGCGCCTTTCGATGTATGAGTAAGTTTTATTGTTCACCGTTAGTTCTCGCGATAAAAGGAATCCCCGATCCATGATCGCGAGGATAAGCTTGTCTAAAGAATTTTGTTTCTTCGGTGACAGTATGTTGTAAGCTGCTGCCATGAAGACAGTGCCATCGTCCGGCAGTTTCATTGGCTCTACCGTTATCACTGACTCCGGCAGCGATAGCTTTTGGCTTCGCTCAGAATCTGTAGCAAGAGTGATCTTTGGTTGAATAATTGGCAGGTTTCTTAACACATTGAGGAAATCAGGCGTAAGCACTTCTTCGTCTGGGACGTTGTCATCAACTTCAATCACTTCAACGATGTTTGGATCAGTCATCATGTGACATTCTAGGGCCAGCAGTGCCGACAGCACAATCATTTCATTTAACGTGACTTGCGCTTTATCACAATTCGCCACAAATTTGTACTCCTCCAATACTGGGTCCACCATTGGCTTTCGTCGTTGGATGGAAGTGACTGTTAGCTCGCGAATTTCGATACCTCCAGATTTCACGACGTCGTGACTAGAGTAGACGCGCACTGGGATTTCTGCAATACAAGTAGAATTGGTGAGGGCCCGATCTGGGGCGGATTTGGGTATACGTTAAATAGGCTGCAGCCTAGGGGGTAGGGGGCGGAGAGGGAGGCGGTAAATTTTGGGGAGGGTACCTAAAATTTGAGGGACCGGAAGATTTTTCTCAGCTCGGCCTCAAACCACAAATCGGCCTCTGGATAATTTCTTATGGAAAATATTCGTGTAGAAAAATGTCATACCTATGTTTTCGTCGGTAAGGTCCAGAACCACATCAGCGTGAGCTTTTACGTCTATCACCAGCTTCTTGATCGCCGTTGGTACGTACAACGCCCTGGAGTCTAAGCCTAGCAACTTCATTTGCAGCATGTTGTCCATAAAGGCGGCCCAATTCTTCATCCATGCGATGCGCCCCCTTTTTCCGTTGAGCGACGCACTCTTTAGTGCACGGAATACCCCTGTGTACTGATACCCATGAAGTTTAAACTCCTTGTATATGTCTTTTGTAGTCAAAACTTCTTCATCTTCGATCTCTTCTAAAAACTCGGACGGAATTATTTCTTGTGCAGGATTCTCGGTTGCGTGCACCACTCCTGATACCACAGTCGTCGATCCTTCCGATATCTCGAATTTCCCGGAACCTAAACACGCGTTAGAGTATTAAAACAGCTGGCTTTTATACGGAGATTGCTTCCAAAGTGGAATAGGATTTACCTCTTTGAACTACGACTGTTAGTGGGATAGTACCCTCCTTCGTAATGTTCGTCGCACGTTCGAACTTAATGTTTTCGAAGACGACCGATAATTCGTCGCACAGCTTTCCCTCCATCAAACTCACGCTTTCCCAAACCAGCGTGAGATATCCTGTAGCTGGGACTAAGTTTCTTCCGTCGATCACGTGATGGGCCATGTACTCGAAAGACTCATTACTAAGCTCGATGTTGACAAGTCTCTCCGACGTGGTTATCTTCTGACGTTGTGCGTAAAGGGGAACGAACCAGTCTTCAGTATGTTCCCACCTGAAATATGGCATTTCTGTTTTGTAAAGTATTAGGGGATCATTTTATCGTGCTAGTGCTTCTGCTTGACTCACTTCACAAGAGGGGAGATCATTGGTGTGCCACGACTGACGGGAAACGAAACGGGAGGATACAAATTCTGGAGCTGCGGTTGCAAGCCCACGTTGTACAGCTTCCCGAGAGCTTGCAGGAAAAACTCGGCGTTGTCTTTGTGGCCGCGTTGAGTCAGCGACACGTTTGTTACGTTGGTGTCCAAGGATCTTTTGAGGATAGCTTGGAGGAGACCGTGAGGGGCGATCTCGATGGTTATCGCGTCCGAAGGAATCATGGTGGCCGTTTCCGCGAACAGCACAGAATTGAGAAGATTGTTCGTGTGGTATTCGGCGGAGGAGAGCTGTGCCTCTGGCGTTGACCACTGGCTACGAGGCACCGATGTGCTTACCCACTTGGGACTTCGCGGTTTCGGCTCGGGAATCACTTTCCGCAAGTACTCCAGGAGTTTTGGTCCCGCCTCCGCGATGTAGCGGCTGTGGTATGCGATGTTACCGCACGGCACTTCCTTGGCAAATATTTTCTGTGTCTGGAACATTGAATCACGATTCAGAAGCATATTCCTCGAGGCGGCAACTGGCGACAGCGGGAGAACCCGAGCTGACACATTCGGGCTGAGACCGCGAAACACTTACTCGTAACTTAGCCACAAACTGCTTCATGGACTCCGCTGGTCCAGTAATGGTAGAGCTATCGGCGCTATTATGGCACGCAACCTCGATATCTGTTGGACACATGTCTTTGATTTGTTCATAGCCGAGGCCGATCGCCGCCATTGATCCATGAATCAATTCCGTCTCGATTGACGCCAGACCTCTAGAGTACGCGGAGAGAACCATTTGCTCAGCAGTGAAGCATCCATCTGCATAAGCACATCCCAGTTCTCCCACAGAATGCCCGATAATGTTGTCTGGCATTATTCCCACGGATGTGAGCAGATCGACGAGACCAATCTGTGCGGGTGTTAATGTTAATTACGGTCCTGGAAAGCAATGACTGTTACTCCACATAGCTAAATAGTCATTGTACCTGAATTGCGGCTATCCCAACGAAAGAATTCAGGACATTGTTAAACGTCGCCTTGTCCTTGCTCGTGATAATTTTAACGATATCAACGCCATGCGGTATTAAAGCTGCGTCGCACTTTTGTATCGCCTTTAGGAAGGTGGGGAATCTCATTAATTCCGTACCTGTTATGTTTAAATTCGAGATTAGGGATGGCAAATTTTCGGAGCATTATCCTTTTTAATGAGAGCATAGTTTTGCCCAAAAATACTTCAACATGTACCCATTCCAGCCCACTGGGATCCCATGCCAGAGAAAACGAACCAAATTGGTCTCTTTGTGCCCGGGAATTCTCGAATCTCTCTCGATGGCGTCTCTGACACTTTAGATCCAACTAGGATATACCCCCTATTCAAGTGGCCGGATATATTATCAGCATGAATTTCATGCAGGAGTCGAATATATTCCACGTCTACAGGAATACTTTCCACCTAGGGAACAAGTTATTACTTATCCACTATTTTATATCGAATGTGTGTAGCGCTCGACAGGAATGATAGTTAATTATCTTACATAATTCAGAAGGGTTTCTACTGCCTCTTCGGTGCGCCCAGATCCAACCACGAGTCTGGGCAAGTCGTCAGAAGGCCTCCCATTGTTGACTTTCTCTTTGGTATAAGAATTCAATAAAACGTGAACATTTACCCCTCCGAAACCGTAGGAATTCAATCCCACGTATCCGCCCTCCCATGGCGTGGGCTCCGTGATAACTTCTACCTTTCCCTCCTCGAAACATTTTACACCCTTTATAGGACTCGTAAAGTGTAAGTTTGGTGGAATTAGTCCGGTCTCCATTGCGATGAGAATCTTAAAAAATGTATAGTGTCACAGTATTATCGCATGTCCTCCGAAGTAGAGCTGTAAATATTCGGATATTCGAAAAATCGAATAATTTCGAATACAAATAGTTTCTTCGAATAATTCGAATATTCGAATACGAATAGTTTCCTCGAATATTCCGAATATTTGAACACTCCTAATTCTTCGAATATTCGCATCCGAAATTCGAATTCGTTGCTATTCGAAGCTGAAATTCGAATTCGTTGGTATTTAAATCTGAAATTCGAATTCCTTGGTATTCGAATATTCGTAACAGCCCTATTCCGAAGCTCGCATCGCCTCATCTTTCCCGTTAGTGGCATTAATCATTGAGAGCACACCTTGGCAACCGATGTGATGCCACTGGCAAGCTCGGTATGTCCTAGGTTCGACTTGATGCAACCAATACGAAGTGGTGTACTTCTGTTTTTGCAAAAGACTTTGTCGATCGCCGTGAGTTCCTGGGGGTCCCCGACAGTGGTCCCAGTGGCGTGCGCCTCCAAAAAGGACAGGCACGTCGGAGGAATTCCACACTCTTTGTAGAAATCTTCAAAGAGCATCGCCTGTATATCACTGGCAGGGAAAGTGATTCCCTGTTCCTTGTAACCATCGCAATTCGATTTCGTGTAAACCACCGTCGCGTATATCCTTTTGGCCACCTTCGCTTTCTGCAGGAAGATCGCGCAGGCGGCCTCGCTGCGCACGTAGCCGTTACCCTTCGCGTCGAAGCATTTGCAACGGCAGTCCTTGGATAAAACACCTGAAATCGGACTGGTGCTTGTACATCTCTTAGGCGACACAAAGTATCTCGACATTAATCCAGCCAAGGGACTAGCGAATTAAACAAAGCTGCTGCTACTTCGTACCTAGTCGCATAAATTGAAGCGACACTACGGGGTTAAGACACAGATTCGCGCCGCCGACGATGACTTGGTCGCACGTTCCAGTTCGTATCATTCTGCATGCTTGATCTATTGCGACCATGCTGGAACTGCAGGCTGTATCTACCGTGTACGATGGACCGTGCAGATTCAAGAAGTAAGAGATTCTGTTGGACAACATTGCTTTGCTGGTGCCAGTGATACCTAATCCGTTGGCCTAAGTCGTGGGGCACGTTTAAAGAGCTCAGGAAGTGTTGAAGGTAAATATGAAGTGTAGGGTTTACAAACCCATAAAATATATATAAAATTCAAATGCCACTCACTCACTCACTCACTCATTACAATTTCTCTGGAAACATCGATCCTATGATCATGAAATTCGGTAGGTAGGTTCCTCTTTTTAAAAACTCCCTCCCCTTCACCGAAAAAAGATATACAGGGTTTGCCAAAATTCAGGGACTTCCTGGGACATGCAGTATCCTGATCCAAGAAAACACCGAAAAGTGCTTTACCGATTCCGGATTCAAGGATCCGTTCTCGACAAGTTCGATAAAAAAATGACAAACTCTACAGATAATCGTGTATGTATATTAGTTCTATAGAAACAATAGACGATCATAATGACAGTTGAGCGTCAGTGGGGCATCCATTATTGAAGGAGTTTTTATTGAAAGTTTCTGAAAAGTGAATCAAATACTAAAATCTAATACAAACACATTATCATTTTCTATTATTTATTCGTTTTTTTTAATTGTTTTTTTTCAAAGTAGACCCAATGTGTCCGCCGCTTTCAGTGGGCACACGAATATATTTGTTTATTCCAGTTTTTTTTAGTAATTTTAAAATATTTGAATTCCTTTACATTTGAGTATGTAAATATGATTCCTACATTCCCTCATGTCAGTTTTATTAAAAAAAAATACTCTTGGGAAGCTTTCGAAATCAGATGTTCTATATTGAATACGTTTACCCTAACTTAATTTAAATTACAAATACGTCCTTCCGAATTAACACGGCAATAGTTACCTTTTCGAAGTCCCATGTCTTCTCGGAGTCGGTGGCGCCGGCGGCCACAACAACGCCGGTGTTTGTTCCCCGTATTTGCTTGGGATTTACTCCGGCGTCGACAATGGCCTCGTACGTGTGTTCCAACAACATCCTGCACATGGGGTCCAGCGTATGGGCTTGCTTATAATGCACACCGAAGAAGTGCGCGTCGAATTTGGACAGGCCGGAGACTTTCCCGCCATCCCGTGGAATCTCCCCATGATCTAGACAAATACACTTCGTTTTACTTGCATGCCGAGCTGGCCAAAGCTAGGAAAGAACATTAGAGTGTCACCTATCTTCCATCTCGAATAGTTCTCTGTAACGAGGTCCACCTTGTTCAGCAGCTTCTCCTTCAGCTCAGTCACGTTGTCACATTCCGGAAATCTACCGGAGATTCCGGTGATCACAACCTCCTCCCCTGGTTCCGGCGGAGTGTATCTCACGCTCGAAGGGGTTGCTTGCACGCTGCAAGGCATTTTTCTCTTTCCTCCGGTCGATCCAAAGTGGAGTGTGTACGTTTTCTTCAACTGTCGCCTTCAGCTTTTAATTTGGCACTTTAGAAAACTGCTATGACCTGCTCTGAGATTGTTCGTTTAATTAAAGCGCAACGAAATACGCAAGAGTTTTTATAGTCACGCCTTTCATGAATATTACGCCTTCGAGGAATATTTTTACCGAATATTCCTGAGTAATTTCCTGTTTTCTTACCCAAATTGAAACCAGGTGTGGTATTTTTTGAAAACTTCCATTGCTGCATGAATAATTGATAAACTTTATGTACCTTTAACCTGCCAACAAGAGAGACAATGGGTAATTGTATACTTTTGTAATCCCCTGCTGGAACTGCATGTTGGAACCTCATTAAAAAAAAATTTATCCGGATTAATGCGGTGTCTTTCCCGTAAAATCCAGAAGTCATTTTGCGAGCCGGTTTTACTTGTAACGGCGGCGGGACATTTACGATTCTGTCATGTAACGTAGTTTAATATTTATTTTGTTCAAATTCTATCCTACCGAATTATTTTATCAGGTTCTATTAGGAAATGTAGTTACAAATTTTTATGGAATCTACCAGTAATTCTAAGTAATTTGAGTACCAGTAGATACACGGATTTACGTAGCATTAATGAATGTGAATTAACATATAATTGAGCTGTTTCGAATCCTAATTTGTTTTGCATTTGTGATTGTGACTGGAAATTGTGATAGGATACATTAGTCCAGTCTTTTGTAAGGGTATAATCCGGATTTTTCCTTTGGCGAAATTTGATCCCAGGTTTTCGACATAGAAGCGATTATTTGTGTCATTCTAAGTGCAAATATGTATCTCGAAATCCCGTCAATGTAATGTTCTCGCTAACGAGGTCCACCTTGTTCGTCAGTTTCTCCTTCAGCTCAGTCACGGTGCCACAGTCCGGAAATCTACCGGAGATACCGGTAATCACCACTTCCTTCCTTGGTTCCAGAGAAGTATGTCCCACGTTCGATGGGGCTGCTTGCACGTTGCAAGACATTTTTCTCTTCCCTCAGGACGATCCAAGGTGGAGGGTGTACGTTTTCTTTTTGTGCTGTTTGTTCTATTTGCTTTATAGAGTACATATTCACAAGTTTTAGCTGCAAATATTTGCAGCTCTGCATAATTTTTATACAAAATTAAAATAATTCGGTCTTCAAAAATGGTGACGTTAGCAGCTAAAATGTGTATATCATTCTAAATAACGCAATTTCAATTTCAACATGGTTGCTGCCTCGATTCCAAACCGTTTCTCAACATTATTCCTACCCTATTCCCACAAATTATTCCTATCATCGACGAAGTGGTCTATGTTCCTACATCCTTTCCAAGCGCAAAGTTGATTTTACAATCTTTGCATGTAAACTTTTTAAATTTTTTCGATTCTAAATACATGAAGTAAAGATTAAATTGGAAAGATAATTCTTTATTCGTTTTACATGAAATTATGTTGTAACACCTATCGTATTTTCTATAATACACAAGTCAGGTTATTAAAAATATTTTTCTTTATGTTATAGATAAAACTTGGGAATATTTCTCCGTGGACAGAAACTTGCAGTGGGACAAATGATGGAAATCTGTTAACCTCAACAATGAACATAAGAAGACAGTGATTTTATATATACAGTGAAGTGATTATATAGACTAAGAGTGAAAATATATTTATTATTTATATACATACATAAATAATCATTTGTACATGATTGTATCACTTTTTTGTAATATTTTGAACATGCTTTCAAGAAAATAAAGAGAAAAATACTATACAAAACTGTGTTATCATTGAAAAAACCCTCTTCCAGCAAAAAATGCACAAAGTTACAAAACTTGACTTATAACGAGAACGTACAAAGTTGCAAACCGAAATTTGGCTTCTCGCGAAAGAAGCACAAAGTTGCAAAGGCCAATATTTTTGCAACTTTGTTGCAAATGAAATTGAGGTGTTCGCGAGGAAAAACCCGGTTTGCAACTTTGTTGCATTTTCGCGGGGCGTCCAAATAACTTACCTAAATACTTACCATATATTGCGTGATCATTAGGCGATTGGTTCTTAAGACTAGAGCAATGTAGAAGTAGTCATTTTATTGAAATAAGTGAAATGCGATACAATCAAATCTTACAAATGCGTTCGTAATATAGTAGATGCATGTGGTATGTATTCAGGTAGATCCGAAATGTAGCAAGTGATCCCTTTTAACGCCTTTTATTCCCCCAAACCCATGTTTCGGGCCAGATTGTGTCGGTATATAGCGCGCGGCATTACTCGTGTCTACCCCTGTAACAAAGTAAAAAACAATGTAAACTATTGTAAATAAAAAGGGAGGGAAGTTGTAGAATTGAAACTCCCCGCTCGTTTCGCAAATTTCATCATTTTCCACAACGTTTTTCATCCGTTTAACTCCTTGCATTCTGTGCTCCTGATCCCGAAGCAAAAAGTATCAAGCGTTCACAATTAAAGTTGGTGGCCCAATAATTGAACGATCTCCTCTTCATTCTGTGTTTCTGTTAACTCAAGCGTATTTCCTGATCCGAACAATCTCGGCGTTTTAGTTTACAGTTGAGAATACCGCCCTATGTCTCGCGACGCACATCGCTGCCGCGAGAGGCGTTACCAGTATCGCGGCCACCTAGCGGTGTTCGAACCAAATCAATTATTTCGAAGTTTGCGTAAAACCGGAAGGAATCGCATTAATTTTCTATCCGCCAATCCATTGGAAACCGGGTAAAATTTTTTTCCATATGCATCCCGTGAATTATTTTCTCTGCCAATTCGGATCGCGACAGACTCGAAAGAGTTTGTGGCATTTCCAAATTGAATCCGTAAGGTTTTTGATCCGTAATTTCAGATACGAACCTTCCGGGTTTATACAAATGGCAATTCCTGATAGAAACTGATAAATTTTGGACCTGAAAAATCCTGTTTCATCCATCGATCTGGATATCCGAAATTGAATCGGATTCATTTTTGAACTGTCAAAAATCACTGCTTGAAAATCCAGGTAGTACTGCATTGAACCATATATATAGATCCAGTTCAAAATTCAATGCGGTTCTAATTGGCAGTTCCAGCAGGGTTGAATCGAGCATCCGTGAATGAAGATCTATCGAGTTTTGTAACTTTTTTACACCATTTGTAATGAACGAGCAATTTTTATTAGTAATGCTGTCGATCCTTTTGAAATTTCTCAAAGTTAATATTTATTTAAACCCATATCATCTTATCTTGTGGTATTTCGAGAACTGACAACTCGATCTTCCGGTTGAATTAACGCGCTTCAATTTAATCCAATTCAACGCGGTTAAATGCGCCCTGGATGCGTTAATGAAGTCGCTAGAAATCAGCAATGCGTTTGCGTAAAATCAATTTTATGGAAGGGGACATTCCTCGCGGGTCTGTGCGCGAGACGCAAGTTCTTACGTAGACGATCGTAATATTTGCTATGTTAAATTTATGTAATATTTCATGAATATTTGACAGCAATAAATAGGCAAAATGGAGAAAAATCCAAAGCAGATCTCGATAGACCAAATGGACAACAAGGACCTGCAATTTGTTCACCAGGTATTCCCTGTAAACCTATTCCACAAAAACAATTTTAAGTTTCATTAAAACACCATTCGCCTCATTGCTATAAATCTTTTCCAGTTCCTCGTAGAGCACAATTTCGCGAACACTGCTGGAACGTTGATAGCAGAAGCTGTGGGAAAAGGCTTCCAAAATCTTCACAATGATTCCGAAGCAGTTAGCAAAGCATACGCGAATTCCTATGAGCGCGTTATGTTGAGCTATAAATCGGGAGATTGGAGACAATTCTTTACAGTACGGTAAAAGTGTCTTATTTCATTACACGAACGATATAGCTTTGAAGGAAAGGATTATTCATTTCCAGCTGTGGAACTTCTTGCTACCCGAAGAAGCTAAACAAACAAGGGCTTATAAGATCCTCACGTTAAATTTACACGTGTATTTTACTATGTTACCCAAGCGCATGTTGCTTTCGCACTGGCACAAAGACAGAGGTGAAAATAATGCGAAATTTCTGTCGGCTTCCTACTCTCTATTCTACTAATTCTTCTTTGCAATTGCTTAGATAAAGTGCAGGCAGATTCGGTTAATTCTATGGCCTCTTTAAATCAACAAGACTCGGAGTACGAAGAGGTAATTTCAGTTGCTCTTAGTGCAGAGTGTATTAATCTATGTTACTAAGTTATTAAACTTTTTCAGTTGAAGGAACTTCGAATACGATGATACGTTTAAAAAGTTCCTTTATGTGAATTCATTTTTTTTATTTCACTTGTTACGTAAATGTATGTATTTCGTTGAGGCTCTAAGACTAACTACACACAAGAGTGATGAACTTTTAATAATTTATTTAACACTGCACAGAGCTTTATGATCGAGGTAGAGAAGAATATGAACGATAGCATGGAACAGCTGCGTGAATTTCTAAACACGACTGGTAAAGAATTGGAGAATGACCCAGAATTGCGGCCGTTCTTCGCGCTACCTTTCATGGAAGATCCGTACGCAGAGCCGTTCCTGTCTAAAGTGTTTGAGAGAAGTTGGATAGACGAACTGACGGAGAGCTTGCATATGTTTCTCGAGAAATATAAGGAACAAGTAAGCGAAGTACAAGTCGAAATGGAGATGATAGTTGATAATGGAAGCTTCTGGGATTGTAAAATATTTCATAAAGGTTTATAAAATTTTAAGGTATCCTATAATATGAAGCGGAGCGATGGGGAGTTGAATAAGATTCCTCCGAATCGGGGATCTCTGTCGGAGGACTCAAAGAGTGATTCTAATAGTAAGAAAAAGGCTAGGAATGATAATGTGCCGATCATTCCAAACGAGAGGAACGTTCCAATGCTCTTGGAAGACGACGAAGACGGGGAGCAGTTGAGTTTATACGATGACGGGAAATATAGTCAGAGGTCTATGTAAGAAATGCTTTGAATTTCTATTTAGTACTCGTTAAAAGGGGAGCCCTGTTTAGGACGCTAGGAATAAGGTGATTTTTGGGAATTTTTTTCTAAGAAACTGTTGACCGGATCTGTTCCAAACTTTCAGAGTAGTTTAGTTCACATTCAAACGATAAAAAATCATTTTTACGTTACAAAGTGCTCGGTAGAAATGGAGATAGATGAACACGTTCGTTAGGGCAACAATCACCTTATTCCTAGCCGTCCTAAATAATCTACATATTTTTTACAGAAATATACAAACCACGTTGCCGAATCCCACAGAAGAAACAGATTCATTGCATCTCGCTAGAAGTAACAAAAGACTAGTGCAGTGCACTCAGGAATTAGCAGTAACGAAATCTCATTTGTACAGTGTTCATTCTAATTACGAGAAGTTGAAAGTGAGATTCCACAAATTGCACGCCGACTATCACAAACTAATGAGCATCGCGAGGGTGCTAACCACCGCTTTAGAAAACTCGGTGAAAGGTCAGGCCGTGGATTTCCAAACCATGCTGGAGACCTGCATCAAGATATTTCCGGATTTGTTCAATCAAAACATAAGAGACAGTTCGCACATAAACAACAGCATTTCGGAGCTGCAATTCGACAAATCCCTTTGCGACATAAAAGTCGTTAAACCCTCCGCGCCGTACACTACTTCTGTGCCTCCGAAGTTATTGGATTTCAAGAAGATCAAGCTGCACCTCATAAATGGAAGCATCAAAATGAAATTGTTCCTCTTACAAGCGTTGCGAAGGGTAAGATCAATTCTCTGCGGATTTAATGCTTCCTGTAACTTAAGGGGTCATTCTGGTCAGCGCGACGATAAATTCAGCGATAAAATCCATGCCTCGCTCGTGCAGGTGATTTCAGCAGTTGGACTTATCTGAAACCAAAAATACAAACAGATTCTTGATTAGCATGACTGTCGCTATGGCCCGAACTAGAATAAATGATTTACCCTTAAAATTAACAAAATGTATTTCGGCTGCGTTCTCTCTGCTATTTTCGATTTTAAAAGTACGTTGGGCTCAACAGAAATACTTGGTTGTAGTCCCGGCAGAGTTACAGGTGTGCCGAGTAAGCAGTTCAATTTATAAAGCACTCGGTTCGATAGATTTTGAGATTTTACCATGCGAAAAAAGGATGTTCCGAGAAAAACGCGTTCAAAGTTTTCATCTATAAAGGCCGAGCCTCTGCGCTCCCTACAAAGTGCCTACGTAGAAGCTAAAATAATTGGAATTTTTCCATTGAAATTTAACAGTACATAGAGGACATGTACTTTCGAAAGATGTTAAAAAAATCGAGCTTTTCAAACCGTCTAACCAGAATGACCCTTAACACTGTCACGCTTCAGAAAGTAACGTTCGGCCAACCCGGGGAAAGAGACGAGGCAGTGCACGAGTACATAAGCAGAGATCTGCTGGGCCTCCATGGGCAAATCGCTAGTTACAAAGGCAAATCTATCCTGCCGTATTTATTAACTCCGGAGAACATCGTCATGCCACATCCTTTGCAACAGTCAACCGCGAGATTACTAAACGCTTTGGCGTCGTTCAGATGTGGGCGAGACTACTTGTCCTTTGATTCCACTGTCGTCGACATGGTACGCCAAACATTTTACGTACACTCTAAGATTATGCAGCTAACGGAAGCGATTTCTAGGTATACAAGTGCCTGAATAGCACCTCCGACAACGACGTAGACACGTTCACTTGCAACATGATGATCGCGATGCTGCAGAAATTATCGCTACGCAAGCAGCAGAGGATATATATGATAGAAAATGGTTTAGTGGAGTGGTTGATCCGTCATCTGCACGACCAAAGTCGCATCATGGACTCTTATCGTTTGGAATATGCTACTGCCCTTTTAATGAACCTGTCGTTGCATCAAATAGCTCAAAGGAGAGCATCCACGATGGCTACGTTGCTTATTTCGACTCTGATCACTCTGCTTTTGATGGACCATGTATCCGTAAGAGGATAATGCTCGATTGTTCGCTGTATAATTCAGTGGAGTATAGATTCTACTGTTCTGTATATTCGCCAGGCATTGCCGTACGTTAATGGAGCGCTGAATAATTTCCTGACCAATCCTGCGATCAACGAGGAAGCGAAGAAGATGAAATTCTCATGCATAGTGGAGCAGTATAGTAAGCACAAATCTGGGGAAATGAGAAAGCACATGGAGCATATTTTGCAGATACATCGAGGCGAGATTTCTATTAAAACAGAAACTGAGGAAGCAGCAGATAATGATAACGTGAGTGATTTATTAATTAGTTTATTCGGTATCCCTTAACACCGACTCTTCCCTGCAGGAAGAATTCGACGTGCTGGAGCACCAGTTGGAAGAGAACGATCCAGTGAAAAATAGTTACGGAGAATTATGCGGGGAATCGTTACTGGAATCGTGTTACACTAATTTGCCGAAGGCTTCACGGGAGAAAGAAATCATTTCGGATCAGGAGTCATCGTCTAAGCAATTTAAAATGGATATGACGGACGCTGCTGTGTACGACAATCAAGAACAAGTTAAAGATTCGCGTCATGAATCGGGATCGCATTTGAAATTTGTACCGAGGTATAGTTCTATAAGCATCGAACAGTTTTTCAATCTTGTAATGAAAAATATTTTTTCCTTTTGAGAAGACTAGAACATAAGAACCGCGCTGTGAAAGATAAGACTAATACCAAGGCACTGCAGGATTCTACGAAAGAAATTAATTCAAGCTTCCATTCGAACACTTCCAAAAATCATTACGAAAATTTAGTACTCAATGCTCAAACAAAATTGCAGCAGATTAATATAAATTCGCTGAACAATAGAAGGAGTAAACATAAGAGATCAGAGGCTTATGACGAAAGTGCTGTGTATTTGTACGAGAATCAACCTTCCAAGTAAGTTGCGATATTAAAAAAAGAGCTACGCGATTGTGTATTAAGAATTTCATGAAATTAATGAAAACCTTTTCGCAGTAACAGTAGCCAAACCAATATAACTTCCTCGATGATCCTGGGACTCGGCAGCGAAGCGGAATCAACGCGTGAGTAACTCAAGTTTCATTACAGACTTCTCTTTCATAAATATAAGAAATGCATAACAGTTAATCTCCCGGTTGAAAGCAATCCCAAGCGTCCGGGATTCTCGCCGCGTTTGTCGCGTCACTCGTAAAAGTCGTTCGTAAGATCACTCGCAAGCAGCGTGCAGTGAAAGCTCTGCGACTTTCTCTGCACATGCACTTGGCCGTGATCTTCGGAGAACTGGAGCACCGAATGAAAGTGACGTTGCCTCGAACGACACATATTTGTGTAATTCTCTTCTCGGCGGGAACGCGCGCGCGTCATCACTTTCTTAATCGTTAAACAGTGTCGCTAATAACGCTCTCGAATTTCTCGCTGTTTCAGTAATGGAGAGGCTCAGCAGCATAGCGTCGCTGTGAGTGAAGATTTTAGAGCCGGCACAATTCGCACCGTGTGATTTGAAAATTCATGCACACTATTGCACCGTTGTTGCGGGATTTAAATTAAATCTCAGAATTAGAGTGTCTATTTTTAGGGATAACACTGCATCGTCTCAAGAGACGGAGCTGGATCTGGAGGAGGCATTTCTGGCCAGACCAAAGCTTCCGCGAACTCCGCCATAATTTCTAATTACCCGAGGAGACGCGGCTTTCGTAATAATTTCATTTTAACCAACACGTAAACGATAACGCCTTTAATTAACTTTAAATATTCATACAATAAATATGTACAAAATATAACATATCCAGTCGCGCGGAGGGTGTTAGTAATAACCGGAGTACATACTACTATGACTAGGAATGTATCCGCTGCTGCTTCGATACCTTCTAAGCATAGGCCCATCTGCGTAACTGTTACCGCTGTAACTGCTATGTAAACTGGACATCGGAGGGTAGCCCATCGCAGGGCTACTTGGGTAGCTGACGTAGCTCGGTTTGCTCTTGTGGCTCGCAGACATCTTATTCAGATACCCTGGCCCGCCGAGATAAGCTTGGCTACCGTAGCTGCTACTCGGCCTGCTGTCTTTAAACGCCACTACCTTCCCACCCTTCCCATAGTTGCCAAGCGCGTAATCCACATCCTGGTCCTTCGAGACATAATTCAAGCCCCCGTTGGAGGTGTAATCGCCCAGATATTTATTATATTTACTAAATTTCCCCGAAGCGTATGGCCCAGAGCCTCCTCGAACGCTGCTAAGGTGGCTGCTCGCAGAGCTCGGCAGATACACGGGGGACCCATAATCGCGCCCCAAGTTCCCATGGTTCCCCCTCACGTAGCGCGTGTCAGGGTGAACCGAATACACATCAGGCGTGTATTTGTTGCTGCCACCTGCTGCGTAGGCGGCCTCCTTGTGTTTTCTGTACGGGTACTCGCTGCCGGGGCTGTTGAACAAGCTGGAAGGTTCTCTGCTGAATGCTTGGTCCCCTTCCACGTAAGCGTCCGACACGTGGCCCTTGAAAACGTCTCCAGAAAATTCTCTGAAAGAACCTTCGGGAGCTATGTCGGAGAAGCTCGCTGCGCTGGAGGCTCCCGGCAAATTGTCCGCGTACCGCATGTACCCGGAGCTCTTCGGCTTGCTGTTGGAGAACTGACTGAACTCGGAGCCTGCTTGATCGGCTCCGTGAGCGAATCCCTCGAAAGCGGAGTCCCCGTTGCTGCTGGTGAAACCCTCGAAGGAGGACTGCGCAGCGTCGTTCATGAAGTATGGACTCGCGGCGAGGCTCTCGCGTGTGCTACCTGCGTAAGCCTGGAAGCCACTGTTGTGGGAGCTTGGGGAAAATCCACTGTACGAACTGGACCTTAAGCTTTCCTCCAAGTTCCCTTGACTCCTGACTCCAGAAGTCAAGGAATGCCCGTTATTCCCCGCGGCGTAGAAGTCTGTGCTCTCCCTGTGACCCTCTTTGCCTGCCATGTAGGCCCCGTTGATGACGTTGCTGTTGAACTCGTAGCCATTGCTGTCCCCGGGGATCGAGTACGCTGCTTCAGGTAAAATGAAACTGTTACACCACGTATATACCGAGAAGCTTTTACTTGAAACTTCCATAGAATTTCTGCCGAAAGAGACTTGAAAGCCGGTACGAAATTTTTTAAAGGCGCGCAAACTGTGGCGGTGATAAATAATTTCCGTGGAATTGAATTTCACTTCGCGAATAGTTTCAAGTAAAATAACGATGACAATAGTACGTACTTGTAACAGGTGGATCTGCGCGCGCTAGCGAGATGCAGCCGAGAATAACTGCGCTCTGAAAGTAGAACAGTTTCACCATTAATTAGTAATCGCGTTCCAATAGGCAATAATATTAAATTACTATTTTCAGGTAGATAAAACAGTTCTCAAGAAATCGCTGTGTTGCGGCATGAAGATTGCAATAACAGAAAGGAAAAGTAAGGAATACTGTTATCTGTTACTTCAGACGAAATCCTAATTTAGTGAATTAAACGTGGAACGGAATTTTGGAATTTTGCTACTCACGAGCGAAACGATATTCGCCATGGCGAGGAATCAGATTGCGCACTTGGTCTAGGTACCGTGGATCTCCGTGGTCCCTCCACTAAATTCAAACTACACACATACTGGCATGGAAATCTGCTCCTTACGGTTTTATACTCCTAGGTAATCCCTCCTCGCCGACAAAAAGGTAAAAGCGATCTTGATGCGCACATACTGATAGGACATTGGTTGGTACCCGACCATACAGAGCAGGGAGAAAGAGTCAACCTGATTTAACTCTTCACTTTTACGGGGAAAGCAATGGGTCACTTGCGCGGCTGGCTGCTATTCAGTGAACTACGAGGAGCATGACCTACCTAGCGTAATTAGACTTTTTAATAGACATGGAAAAGTGTCCCTTTCACGGAATTCTACAAGCCGCGGTAGAATCTGACCAGCGAGTTACCGTTGCGACTTTATAACAGCCAGTGGCCCTGCCTGCGAGGACAAGTTACCAATTTCGTGCTAACATTTTCGTAATCAGGCACCGTTAATAAAATGGCCCATTTCGCGCGCACTTTCAAATATTCCGTTTCCAATTATCTCGATCGAGAGATCCTAGCGCATCGAGAGCTTTCGTTAAAATACTGACCCGATTTCTATGCATCACTATTGCCAGGGTTAACAGACGTTTGTCACGGCGGGTGGGTAACTTTCCTTTGCCGGGATGGGAGGGCGAATTTAATTACTTTGTAATTGGTGGTAACTCAATTCAATTGTAGATTCTGGGGATGGGTTTCTCCAGGGGCGCCCGGAGACTTTTTTCCAGGGTGGGCGCAATTTTGGGATGATGGTAAAGCAAAATATACCCCCCTTCCTTTTTTTTAACTCATTTTACTTATAGTGCCAATTTAATTAAAATTTTAAAACAAATTTAAAAATATTCCCTTTTTAGTATAAACTTTAATAAAGATCAGTTTTGAAAAATAAGCGATTTTTTTCTCAAAAGCCAAGGGGGGGGGGGGCAGCTGCCCATTTTGCCCCTCCCCCTGCGGACGCCCATGGGTTTCTCGAAGTGTCGAAACCTGGTCGATACCTTGAAACCCAAGAAAGTTTCGAATTCGAATTTTGAGAACTTAAAAATCAGCCTGGAACCTCTCCCTAGTAAATACAATATAACTTCAGCAATGCATTGATTTTTAACACAGTCTTCTGAATATAACATTGAGCATTCGAAGAAGAAGAAGAAGAGAATCGGGAAGAAAACGTATTATAGTATCTTATGACTCCTCTATAAATAATTTTCCAACGTAGGTGCACTGTATTATCAAGATAAATATGAGTCTAGTGTCTCGCGAGACAGCATATTTCGCATAGTATATGGCTTATTAACTCACAAAGCATCCATAAATTCGTGGAAACTGTGAACTAATCCTCATTACTCAACTCCATTGTTACAGCGACCTTGGAGCGTCTATCGTCTCGTCTTTCGCTCGCTAGGTACGCCGGATTTTTAAGGCCAGCCTACATAAAACCCGACGCGCCTCTGGTTCGAAGTGCCCCGATAGAAAATGCCCGAGAAGATCTCTCTTACAGCTCGAAATTCGTGAACACAGGGAAAGAGTACAGTTTGCTCGGTTTACATCCCGCATAAAATGCGCGAGTTTCTTGAATACCAATCGCCTTTCGTCCGAATGAAAGTTTCTTCAGGATTCCCTCAAAAGCGAAGGAAAAAAAAATCGCGAGACTTCGTGGTGACCCGAATCTCGATGTCGCGGTGTCGATCGTCTTCCCGTGTCACGAGGATTCCTGGGCAGAAGAAGAAGAAACGGCGGCTAACTACGGAACACCGGAGCTACAATGACAACTATGCACGTCTGCACGCACCCTTGTCATTATCTTTCGCAATGCTTTCTACTTTCCGCGCACGCACATTCAGTACAGCTGTATTCATTAAAAGGTACATCGACCGTGCCTCGGTTGGCTGAATTTAAATGCGTTAATGACAATGACCTAGGGCAGTAGCTGCCCATCCCGATAGCGCGTGCTTATCGAGTCAACGGGCCACTCGCTGTTTCCCCTTTCACGGAATTTTTATAATTGTTCACGGAGAAGTAACTTTATTACTCGGTCTGTAACATTTTTTGTATTTTTGCGTGGTTGCTTATTTACGAAACGTTTTACTATTGTTGAACTTGCCTCCATGTTTGATCTTCCCCGTGTCTTCTTTTTGCGCGAGAGGTCTTTTTTAAAATCGAGTTTATGAGAATAGGAAATGTTGCGAGTGTGTAACGACGCGAGGAAAGTAAAATGAAAATGGAAAGTGGACTCTAAACTAATTCCAAACGGACGTTTCTTTGATGTCGCGTCGCTGCATATCAATCATGACGTCTCCTTCGTGCACGGTGGCAGAGATTCGTGCTGTGCATACGATTTCCGCTTTTCAGTTACTTTGCCCAGTAACTGGAGTGGAATCGCTCGGGTTAACAATGAGCATGGGCCTCAGGAAGCCGAACGGTGAACGCGGGCTTCCGAGGAATCAGAAACTCCTATTCTAGGGCATTCTCTGTTTCAATCCCTGTACTTTACCGGGCTTCGATTATTGTAGTTTTAAATTGCTGGTTGGACAAGTGTTTTCTCTTTATACTTGTCCTGCGGCTTTGACTTGAAAGGATACTCTCAAGACAGTAGTGGGAATTATTTTGTAGGTGGAATTAGTTGCCACGAACTTGTATCCTATACCTACAATTGCCCACATTTGCGTTACTGTAGGTGTATAATCCCAGTTCAATTTTGGGATTCTCGAATAAGAATTAAGCAAGTGGGAACTCTCGAGTAAGAATTACTAATTAAATAGGAATTCTCATATAAGAATTATTACTCAAATAGGAATTCACAAATAAGAATTATTACTCAAATAGGAATTCTTAAATAAAAATTAATCAAATTATAGAAATTTTCAAATACGAATTAATCAAGTGGGAATTCTCAAATAAGAGTTACTAATAAAATAGAAATTCTCAAATATGAATTATTACTCAAATAGGAATTCTTAAATACAAATTATTCAAATTATAGAAATTCATAAACTATAGAAATTCACAAACAAGAATTTTTCAAATATAGAAATCCTGAAATAAGAACTAATCAAACAGGAATTCTCACATAAGAAGTACATTACAAATACCTAAACTCCAGCTATATAGAAACAAAATCTAACAAAGGGATAGTAGACCGCACTTTCAATTTCACAGATTTCTACCCCAAAAATGGTACAAAAATGTAATACCATTCGCGGTTCTCCACGATCCAGCAATTTCTCTAAAACTACCAATAAATATCTCTGAAATCATAATCACTCGCACCGTAAGCTCAATCCCCACAAAAAATAAATCTTCAACACAAAGAAAGAGGTTAGGTCCCCATTTTCCCGCCATCGAGTTTGAATCTCTGCGCAACTGCGAATGTGCGCGAGAGCGCCAATTAAAGGTTCGGTTTATAGCAGATTCGGCAACCTGCACTAGTGCGCACTGAATGTAAGTTTTCTCGCTTCCAATTGGCAAAAAGTCGCACTCAGCGCGCACCAGTGCGACCGTCCGAATTCGCTATTAGTGGTGAAGAATTATCGATAGTTTGATCAATACTATCAATAATTATCGATTGTTTCCGAAACGTCAATTCACTATCATGTATCTACATTTTATAAGCGTATAATAATCGTCATATTTATTGGACAAATTTAACATTTTGAATATGTTGGCGACAGTTTCACCATCATCACCATCGATAGTCATATAAAAATATCGATAGCTTTCGATATTGAGAACTATCGATATACTATCGATAATTATCCACCACTAGTTCGATTCTGGGCCTAGTACGCGGAATGAGGCGAATCCGGCTTTCCGCGATGGGATCGCCACGGTTGACGCAACCGCCGCCCTGAATCGAGAAACCAAACATTCAGCCGAATGTTTTAACCCTGTCGCTTTCAATCACGACCGCTTCGTGACACCATACACGAAGCTGTCCAGCCGATTGAACGACAATGAACTCCCGTGAGTATATTCATGAACTGACAGCGCGTCGACTTTACACGACCTGTTCTTTAATCATGACAGCTCGGCCCATGGCAGGCTGCACAGTATCCAGAATTTTTCTACGGAGCTCCGGCTCCCACAGACTCACCTCGATTAACCTCTCCAATGCGTACGCTTAATTAAGGCAGTTTTCATGAAGTAGCTTACTTGTACCGAACAGATTAGCCTTAGAATCTAATAGCATTGGCATTGCATTTGTATTTTCAATGTTTATTTTGTCCGAGAGGAGGTAACGAGACCTGCTTTTGTAGTTAGAATCATCACGCCAGGCTGCTTGGAGTATCGCTACTTCCCCACCACAAAGTCACGGCTGAATCTGAGCGTGCAGGCCCCTCACGATGCGAGGATTTCGCTGCGCAGTCACTTGGGTGGAGATTCCAATGTGTATGAGGTACAGCTCGGTTCTTAAGATCTATTAAGTTTCTATACACTTTGCCTGGGTTCTATGTACTATATCTTCTTTCCATAGATTATTATCGGAGGCTGGGGGAACACGATGTCTGTGATAAAGAGGAACAACGAGGAGCCTGATGTTGCAGTAGCCGAGACCAGAGACATATTGCACAGGCATCATATGTGCCATCTTTGGATACAGTATGATATCACAGCTTAGTTCAGATACCAAGTCACAAGAGATAATTAATTCCCTCCGATGCTTGCAGGTGGTCGTGCGACGGATTGCTGAGCGTCGGCCTGGTGAATGGCGATTGCATAATGTCCTACAAAGACAGAAGCCCGTTCGTTATAAACTACATTGGACTGAGCACAGACCGTGGTGCCATCGGCAAGTTCTCGATACAAGGTAAGTTTGCAGAGAAGCGGTGCAGGTGGACTGCGACTACTACTGCTGATTTCTGTTGGTTCTAGAATCCCAGTGCACGTCTGCGGCTATTAGACAGCAGTTGGTCGACACTTGCCACTTCTGGGTGGACTATAATGAGTCGTTCGGTCTTCCAGAAAATGCCATAATGGCGTCGGACGATGGTTTGTACGTGGGTCGTACGCGTTACAAGAATTCGGTCACGCCCGGGGGTATCAGGAACAATGTGTGCAAGATCGCCTGGGGCGGATCTTCTCACGATAGGAAAGAGTTTCAAGTTCTCTGTGGCAAGAGCGTCAGCTGGATGGAGTCGTGGGACGGCAGCGTCCCCCTGAACGCGCTTCCGGCTGGAGAAACAGAAGACGGATACGCGCTTTTCGTAGGCAGAGTCCTGCGCGAGGGTGTTTATTACATAGGAAAAATACAGCCGAATCATCAAGTGTGTTACATACCTGTTAACGGGGAGGAGAAATCTTATATGGACTACGAGGCGTTGGTTATCTGCGACTACTACGTCGCGGACCACGTTGGGAGATAGGATCGGTCTTCTGCGGAAAGATATTTATTTTTATTACGAAATATGATGTATTTTTTTATGATGTACATGTGTACAGGAGGCCGAAAGTAATTTAATAGAAACGATGCAAAGTATTGTTATTGTAAGATAACTGTTCCTAATTTTACTTTATTTTTACACTGGTTGTTTATTAGGATTGTAATTTATTGAATAAAATGAGTGTTTACTAAAGATCGTGTTGGACTTTACGTGTTAATTAAATATGACGCAAGTGTTTGCGAATGTAGTCGAAGGTTTGTATTTTAAGATGCAACTACAAAATTATTTAAATTAATTGTAGAAAATCAATAATTCATTCGTTCTCTGTGGTAGTTCGATTCGCTGAAAGAGAGGTTATGTTCTCGAAACGCAAAATGTTTGTGCAGTTATTTATTTATAATCTGGGGACGTGGGCATCTTTGGGGGGCTTTATAGATTATTATGCAATTAATTTGCATAAGAAAATTGTTTATTTATTGCTCGGAAAAGCTGTTTGAAAATTTAACAGCGTGGTAAAACAGAACACCTACTATAAAAATTTGATGGTGCGCGCCATCTATCGGAACGTGACCAAAAGTGGCGCCCCCAATTGATAAAAACCGTAACTTCTTCTCATCTAATAGTATCGACGAAGTATAGGATAGACCTAACACCTTATGGATGTGCGTGTCGCCACCCAAACTGTGTTATCGACCCATAATTTCAAGACTGAATTTAGCGGCCTCTACTCATGCACAGCGTCCAACTCAGCAACTACTCTGAAATGGTGAGAAATGCTGAAAAGTGAGTTTAACATAGGCTTTCGCTACACTACACTTTGACTCAATTTGTCAACGACTCATGCGGATTTCTCTCCGAAAATGCATTTTAGGGATCAAGACACTACGGCGCTCAAAAATGATATTTCTTCAAAGCTCGTGCAACCTATAAATTACAAGATGATAAATTGTTTTGTTAGTACTTTGCGTGTAGCAGAACCCTTTCACGTATCGTACACCGAAAAGTATTACAAATTGACGCTGTTACTGACATTCCCGCAAGTTTCTGATGCACTGTTTAATCATTTTAGCGAAGTAATAGTAATTGGATTCTATTTGCCCCGAGTATTAGTTCACCGCCGACATAGAAATTTACAGTGAAATCTAATTCTTATATCTAAGCCTCGCAGAAAGTGGCACGAGTGTCGTGGGGTGCATGGATGCAATTGCAAATCCAGCATTCTTTAATTTCACAATCATACGGGATGCTCAATGTGTCGAATACGAGTTACATTTCTGAAGTTGAACTCTTTCGTGTGAGATTTTTCAAATCTTCTCTCTCAACAGTAATTACATTCGAGTCATTAGATTCTCTTAATAAGGCGTGTATAGAAGGTATTAATTTGGTATATTAACTAACAATGACAATCATTGTTGGTACTACCTGCTCACAATAATATCGCAGAAATGTTCCTAAAACGAATGCCAATTATATGAAACGGGCCACTAACCGCCGCGCATATGTGTTGGAAAGAGCAGAATCCAATGAGCTGATCATACAAGGTAATCGTAGATAGGGTGACGTGCACGTCTTTCTTACGTTTGTCTTAAAATCAGAAAATTAAATCGATACAACATTTGCTCGCGATTTTTACAATTCCGATTAATAATTCGAGTCGAGTAGAGTCGCCGCGAATAATTTGAAAAGGTTCCAAGTGCAACTAGTCTTCGTAGCAATCTTGCAGTCTAGCAAGATCCTTTTTGATCGCGCGTAACATGATCGTAGAGTCCCCGCTTTTTTCGCGTCCATCTACATATTTTGCGGAGCACCGCGGCTCTTACTTAAAGTAATTTTACCGCGAAATAATTAATGCGTCTGGAAAGTGGTTGGCGCGGAAAGATGACAACGGAAAGCAGCGATACCTATTTGTGCTACGGATTTTTCCACTATCGCTTCGGTTGTTTAATGCCAAAATATCTTTTTTTATTAATATTTGGGAAACTGTTGAATGTTGAATACATATATGAGATTCATCAAAATCTGTAGCACATATACCTATCACGGCTTTCCCTTGTGATGGGACACAAGTATCGAGATTATATATTATAATACCAAATTTGAAAGGAATCGGATAATATTTGTAGAAGTTATGAAACATTTATTGCAAAGATGTACTGAAACAGGGTCACAAAAGTATTCGAATGGCATTCTAAAATAATTGAAAAACTAGTGCTCAACGTCTGAAAAGCGTAATTGGAGCCAAAGGTAGCCTAAATGAATATTAATCTAAAATATGGTGCATATAATTAATGCGGTTCGAATATTTTTGTGACTCTGTTGCAGTACATCTTTGCAATAAATGTTTCATAACTTCTACAAATATTATCCGATTCATTTCAAATTTGGTATATACAATCTCGATACTAACGTCTTATAGTAGTTACATCATTACTTTTAGAACTTTAGTCTAACATGTATATTTTTATTGTTTACAGTTTTAATAGCGAGCGTTCGAATACTCTCGTGGCTCACTCTATACAGAATAAATATTCATTTTATGTACCAATGCTAACACAGTATTGGTATCGCGATATTCTCGAATGTATCGCGAAACTTGTAAAAAGTTTTGTAATAAGAAAGTGTATATCACGCATGTAATTTTCGAATATATACTTTCTAAGCCATCTGTGTTAAGTTTCACAAGCTTAATTAAAGTACACTCCTGTATGTAGATGCTAGATATTTTATAAACGAAGGAAATATATCACGCGTAATATTTCTATTTTACTGTTAGCAGAACGTGTGTGTAGAAACGACTTTTGTTATGACTGAACGATGCTACATTTGGAAGTCACCTTTGTTTACACGGCTCGGTGACGATATCCCAACGTAAATACGTACGCCTGTATTGCCTCGCGAGTCCTGCCGCCTGCCTGCTCTCCCCCCACCAAAGGTAACATTCGCGAGGTACAGTGACGCGGCGCGTGCGTCATTCGTTCCGTGGACGTCGTTGAGTCAAGACGCTTCGATAGCTAGTTGCGTATTCAAATGGTACACATTATCTACCCCCATATAATTACTTCCAGTCAGTATTTGTCTTCTTCTTTACTCTCTATCGGCACTTGCTGCTCCTGTTAATACAGTTTTGCCCCGAAATTGATTACATATCGCGAGAAAACCGTTAGATGTTCGTCGCGTATTCCCTTCGTTGCCTTACCGATATTTCTGCACATTTAGTGCACACATATCGTGTCGCGGTAGTTAATTACATCCCTTTCCGGGCATATTTCAAGTTTATTTGTTGTTTAATTGCCTTACAAATGTTTTAATGCCTTTCTTTTAAATTTGTTGCATCATTAGGTTACAGGCGTTGAGGCGGGAGTCGAAAGTCAAGGGCAGGCAACGCCATGACACTTGCTGGTTAATTTGAACGGTTCTTGGATGGCGTCTGATTTCATTCCTTGGAAAAATGAGATGGCAATACGCGTGGTATACGTATTATTCTTGTTATTTTATTGAATTAATACCCGGCTTTAGACGGAAAGTTTTTCTCACAGTTTTGGAGCGCACACTCCAGGCGTGTGCTCCAAAACAGTAAGTGTAAAGTCTACAACGTGATAAAGGACGATCGCGCGTTCCCGGCACGCGCGTCTGGAGTGCAGGTCTAAACTTGTCCTGACACATTCAGACGTGATTGACGTGCCACGCGCCAGATAATTGTTGGTTGTGAGGGTGATGGGTAACTTTGCAGTCGGTTAATATCGGGATGAAATGGGAAAAGATTGAATTATGATAAATTAAATAATTTTAATCAGATTTGTTTAAAATTTTTAAAATGGCGTCGGTAGATGTTTACGAAATATTGGAATGATCGAATTCTATTTCATTTCGGTCGCATTTACGTTGAATTCAACGATATTTCAATGATTTTTAAGAATCTATCTCTATGAAGCTGTTGTAATTGTATTTACCTTCGGTTTTGAATGAAAGTTTTGTTCTTTATGTACAGAAACTGCGTAGTTGATCAAGGACATGCTATTCAAGCATGAACAATTAACGAATTTTTATTTATTTATTTTTCAGAGATTGTGACCGCGTGCAATGCGGCCAAATAGAGTCAGTGTTTATGACGTACGAAGTTTTTCGTTTTGAAGAGCACCGTTGCTCATAGTAGAGCGTCGTTAACAATTTCGGGATACGCGAGGGTAGAGTCAGTGTTTTTTACGCAATTTGTATTCTATCACGAGCGTCGCGGCTCTCATCTTCAAATCGCGAGACTCGAATCTTTCGGGCGCATTGGTAGTCTACTATTTCTTTTTTTTTTACTTTTGAAAGCGAAAGTCGTTGTCGGAAATTAGAGTCAGTCCGTCAGCTGAAGAGGAGATTTGTGCGCTGAATTTTACTGGAAAGATGTAAGTATGCATTTTATTAAATTGCTTTTAAGTAGAGTTCATTCTTCAATATTTTAGAAAGAAAAAAGTTAAAAAATTTAGAAAAATTAATTTTTAGAATAGACTCACCAAGCATTTCAAAACTAACGAAACATCTTATCATTTAGACATTTTAAGAAAAAATTAACAAAATTTTTAAAAAATTATAAAAAAATTTCGTTAGTTTTGAATTGCTTCGCGATTCTTCATCAGAGTTCAAACAATCGTAACTTTGGAAACAAATTGTAATTGTGTTCTGTTCCTTCGTTCCAGTCTGGGCGCAGCTGACCAGCCTGACGACTTCTTCTGAGCAGCTTGATGACTTTTGAGTAGCTCGATGACTTCCCCTGATCACTAGCAGGGGTGTTGGCGTCTCCGTCACCGGGGCTCAGCGAAATGTAAGTGCGCATGCATTATGGTTCCTCTGGTCACTCAATCATGTCGTAGGACGTTTGGTCCGAATCGACACGAGTGACCGGTTGTATACGTGCTTTGGCGAGCATAATGACCGCGGGTATGGTAACCATGCCCGTGAATTGTAACAGTTTGGCTGTGTATGTATTTATTAGACGAGGCTAGGGTCTTCTTGTACATCGCGTCTTTTCAATAGAATCAAATTATAATCATAATTTCCAAGATATATCATTGATCATACATTGATGTAGATATTTATTAAATAATGCACATAAAGGTGCATAGCAGCTCAGAAGGTATTGGTATGAATATCAATACGGCTGAATGCTAATTTTTATGGAGCGAAGAAGTTTGATACTCTCAGACTCCACAGTTACGATCATTTTTATTTAATATGTAGAGGAAAAATCGGATGCCCTCCGATTTCGTCATTGTGACGATTATAATGACTTGAATTTCTTTTATTTTTCCGATACTACGTGTTCAAAAGTAACTTGATTTCTAAATGATGATAATAGACATAAAAGTGTAATTCCTTTCTTATAAAGGTCACTCGTTTGCATACACAATAGAATAATTAATTTGCATGTGCAAGAAGACAATTAAGAGTGGGCAAATTTCAGATTCAAAGTAATTAGCATGAGAACATACTTTCTTGATTTATGAAATTTACTTTGAAGATGGAATCGCTCGTTTTAAATTCTTAAAGTAAATTCTTGATGATTTAGAATAATTTTCTTAAATAATTTTATTTTAGAGTCTTTTTTCTTGCTAATTAAATGTCGAGTAGAGTGATTTTTCTTAATGATGCAATCTAAAGTAGAGTCCTTTTTTATTTATCAAACTTTAAACTATTCACAAGTTGAAAGTCGAGTCACTTTCCTTAATACTATAAAATGAAAGAATACTAGCTAGACACTATACAGACTAATCATATTTTCTAGTTGAGGATTTTCAGGATATCTTTCCGTACCTATTGCCTTTTAACTCATCCACGTGCCCAGGCGCTACTTGGATGGGTGAAAGCAATAGGGCACGATGACTTTCTTTACTAAATAATTACATTTTGGCGGCTGGCATTGCGTTAGTGTATCGTGCACGTCGCATTTTCCACCTGTGTGTGTTTGTGTGGTTAGGCGGTGGAATTTGCGTCGGTGAAAAATTTTCATCAAAGGCCATGTTAACGAAACTATAACATTATATTATTATTCGTGGTAATAAGGATACCATTGTATCATATTCCTTGTTGCACACGATGATCATTCTAGTAAATAATCTTGGAATATGAAACTTAATCAATCTCGTACAATCAAACGGGAAAGTAATAACGATTGATGTATGTACCTAATACGTACAATGCGCATCATCAAGTAATTCATTGTTTAAAATTGAAAATAATTAATTGCTATGTACATCATACATACACGCAATGGTCACGGCCTTTGCCAGCCGATTTCAGTGAAAACTGGTACGTACTTATTAGAGTGTGATTGTGGCCAATCTCGGGTGACGGAGTCGTCCCGGGACGGTCTCTCTAGTGTAGGCTTTTGCACCCGGGCGGAAATGCTTGAGTATCGTGGAGTGGGTTGACTGATGATTGTGTTTGAGAGACTGTTTTGCCATTTTTTAAATATAGGTGTTGCGTAGGATAGGTAACTTACCTTCTGGTACGAATGTGTGACTTAAATATAAGTACGTAGGGCCGGGGCAGGTCGTCGTATTCTCTGATGTTCCCCCGCACGATATTCCCCCGCGCGATATTCCCCCGCGCGATGACCTGCTTTCAGGAATTTTGTGAGAAAAGTCGACGGCCTGACTAGCGCGTCTGGGGTATGCCCTCGCTTCTAGCCTCGCTATGTCGACTTTTTGACGCCAGTGAGACATTGCACATTGTCGCTGGTCGCGGTCGGCAGGACGGGCCTGGGCACGCTATTAACTTTCAGAAGGGCTGATCGCCTGAAGCAAGAAGTGGCCAAAGAGACGCAGATAGCCCGGCCAGAAAAAGGCCACATCATGTGGGCTAGGCCAAGAATGGCCCTGTATTCTCGGATGCAGGGTCATTCTTCGTAGGTATTACTTTGCCATTATGCTCGCCGGTAGTTGTAGTAGTAGTAGTAGTTTGGTTGGCTATAGGCTGACCCATCGACACCCCCCCCCCCTCCCCTGAAATTTAGCACACTGCGTTTTCAATTAGGGTTGCGAAGAAGATTACGGGGTCAGTTAGTGTTCCGACTAAATTGTGATTACGGTTTGAATTAGCGTTGCGAATCAAATATTCCCCGCGTTTGGTTCCAGCATAACGTTGCGAATGAATGTCGAGCGTGGTTGCTTGTAGTGTTCCGAAAAAAGAGTCGCGATTGTTTTTAAGATTGTTCTTGTATTTTGAATTGGAGTTACTAGAGTTTGATTTATTGCATTACTTTTGATTCGTGGTATTCTTTTTACTAGAGTTGCGATGCGATTTATCGCGTTTTTTTTAATTACTCGTCCTAGTTTGATACTTAATATTTTTTTGAATTAGTGTTGCGATGATGACTGATCGCGTTTGTAATTAGAGTTGCGACCCCAATGCCCCGAAACTGTCCTGGGACATGTCCGAAGACATGTTCCTGGGAAAAACGAGTCCCGAGCAGCTCGCTTTGCTGCACATGGGACCCTACACAGCCTTCAGGAAGGCTGCAGCGAATTAAAGTTAGAGTTGCGTATTGCGAGACACAGGTGCACTGACTTGTTTTTAGTGTTACGAAAAATGAAACCACCCACGTGGTGATTCTCGGTTGCTTTTTATATTTCTTAGAGTAGTGTAGCTCCTTGGGAACTTTTTCGTTTGCTATTCGGGATTTCTATTAATTATAGTAGAATTTTCAGTAATGAAGCACCATCCGGGAATTTTGAAGTTGTTTGAGAAATTAGTGCTGCGAGTAGTCCAAAGTCCTAGTGACTATGCTCGGGAGTTGATTTTAGTCTGTAATAAGTTAGCGTTGCGAAAGAAAGAAACGGTCCACTCACGGTTTTCTTGCATTAATGAGTGGACAATGATCAGCTTTCCTTCTGGCTACTGATCATTTTTTCTAGCAGCCCTAAGTGGCTGCACCATCCTCCTTCTACTACCACCACCTACCCACCCGACAAATGTTTTCGTTGTACATATTATTTTCAGATTAATAAGAAATGTAGTTTTTATTTTTATAAATTTTCAATATTCTTTGGCATTGATCAAAATTCATCCGCGATTGTTGCTTAATTTGATGATGTTGAAACAAAATTTTTATTGAAAAAGTAGGTAAATGCATTTCGGCATTTTATATTGATAGTAAATTTGCAATATTAACGCGTGCTCGTTGTTGCTACTTTCTGCATGAAAGTAATTTCGATTACTGCGCAGTAAAGTGCAACCCATAAAAATACTTCAAAAAAGTAAAAAAATACGTCAAGTACATGATAAAATCAAGGACGGAAAAGAGTAAACACAAAAAAATAGAAGAAAATATAAATTGTAAAAACAGATGTGCTATCAAAATGAGCTGCAAGTACATAATAAAGGTGCTTTCCACCTGCGCTTAAGATGACACAACTACATATACACAGCTAAAATGTTGTGTTCATACGGTCCATTACTCATACCGCCGACATATTAATAATGTGAAGATAAAATGTAACATCTAGACATTTTCCTAGATGTCCGCCGCCTGGAAGTCAAATACTTGGCGTAGCCAGGCAAAGTATTCTTAGATCATCAATACCCATACCTTCCCCCTCGCAGACTTTCAGATAATTTGTCCATTTAAAACTCTGACAAATATGAGTACACTTTCATTATTTTACGTTTTAAATAATTCTTATTCATCGACACCTTGACTTTGCCTGGCCACGCCAAATATTTGATTTCCAGGCCGCGGACATCTAGGCAAATGTCTAGATGTTACATTTTATCTTCACATTATTAAAATGTCGGCGATATGAGTAATGGAATGTATGAACACATTTTAGTTGCGTATATGTAGTTGTGTTATCTTAAGCGCAAGTGGAAAGCACCTTTATTATGTACTTGCAGCTCATTCTGATTTCACATCTTTCTTTACAATGTATATTTTCTTCTATTTTTTCGTGTTTATTCGTTTCCGTCCTCGATTTCATCATGTGCTTGGCGTATTTTTTTTACTTTTTCGAAGTTTTTTTATGGGGATCTCATTTCTTTTTACAAAGTATGTATGTATTATATATGTATAGTACTTTGTGTACAGTACATGGTGCGTGAAACAGCTTATGGCGCTGAACGTATTTAACATTGAACTGTATGCACAACCACAATTATTAATACCTTTCGAAAAATAATATGTATGCATTTTTAGCATTTCGTGGCCAAGCTTGTTTGTCTACTCGTAAATCATCAACGGATACCCACGTGGTGCCCTTATCCCTTACCATACTCGTGTAATGACCATCGGTAATACTTTTACCGTGGTGGAAAATCGTTGCCTTAAGTTTATAACAGTGATACCCCATTTGTATTTTAGTAGTTGGTATTGCTTTTTAGGCTGTTTTTTTCACATTCAAATTCGGAATTATTATGCGCCCAAAGCGGCTGCTGTTCTTCCGTCTTGTAATTAGGCATCCTTGAGCGCCCATAGTGACTGCCGTTTCTTTTTTCGTTAAAATTGAGAAGTATAAGACTCCCAAAGGGGCCACTCCTTTTTTCTATCAATGTTCAGAATCATTAAACGCCCAATGCGGCTGCTCGAAATTTTTCTGAATGCCCGAATTCCGTGGCGCTCGATTTGTAAATTGCGGATTTCAAATGATCTCTGTTTTACCCGTGTTGAATTCTAATTCCTACCACGTGTAGCGTTACAATCTTATTTTAGACTGAATCGATAACGTTGGGTGTGACATGAAGATGGTAAAGGAGCTCGCGAGCCCCCCGAGCGTGTGACACAAATTTACATTGCGTGATGGGTCTATCTTATACTTCGTCTATGGTAATAGAAACCAACTTTGCCAGGCTGTAACTCTGTTCCAAGTGCAGATAGAAAAAAAACGTAGAGGAAAATTTTGCACTGTTTAATAAGCTCTAGCACCCTACGTGATTACTTTTTTCCTACGTGCTGTGGTACGCTTTAAAAATGCACATGAACTCTTTTTTCAAATGGAACCATATAATTTCGTTTACATAAATGTATTCCTTGCCTTATTCTGCGTATAAAATATATAAGGTAACATAGTCGAAAACTCAATAGTTTACAAGATATTTAATTTTAAATATAAAAAATATTAGCACCGAGTTTAATCGTTTGGGGGCGCCACTTTTAGTCAGTTCCGATAGATGGCGCGCACCGTCAAATTTTTATAGCAGGTATTCTGTTTTACCCCGCTGTCAAATTTTCAAAAGGCTTCTTCGAGCAATAAATAAACAATTTTCTTATCCATATTGATTGCAAAAAATTGCCCATAGAAGAATCCTACGGCCTCCGATCGCAAATAAAGGAATAAATAAAGATTTCGCGTGTTCGCGAACATAACCTCTTCCTCAGCGAATTAACTTTTTCTAAAGTCCTTTCCACGCAACAAAAAACATTTTTATTATTGGAAATGATTGCATGATGATCTACAGAACCTCTAGAAGAGACTCAGACTGCAAATAAATAAATAAACCTATTATGGTTATAAAAGTATTTTATCTACTTTTAGCGTTGCAATTGAACGCATAGACACCTGGTTATCTCCTACAAGTTCCGCAAAATATTCTTTTCAGCTCGAATTGTTATTAACGATCTTCGAAGCTGACGAAAATGACAATAATATTCATTACCAAATAATGTGAATTCTGCAGACTTTCAGTTACCTTTGCAGTTTGTACATAAACCTTCCTAACTGCACACAAAGCGAGCGCATAATGTCGCAGAGTACCGTTTGCTGGGACACAGAATTACGAAAGTTGAGGCCCTCAGTGTTGTATATGCTGGGGCAAATTCTAAACATATCAGACTCGTGGAAGAAGTTAATGGCAATCGTGCCGAAAGACAGATGCCCTGATCTTCCTAAATTCAACGCCGAGCATTTCAGGTAATAAACCATAATATCTAATACCCAATTAACTAACAACTGAATCTTCATAAATTCCGACAGCATGATAGAGCAAGCTGCCCAGCAGCAGAGGCGGAGCGCGGCCGAAATATTTTTAGCCGAATGGGGAACAATGGGCAGGCACCGGCCAACGTTACGCACCTTGCTAAACCTCTTAGTGAAAGCAGAATTGTTTAGGGCAGCAGATTACGTTGCAGGCGATATACTAAAAGGTTCGACGGACTTGGAACTGCGAACCAATTCCTTACATTCTCGTTATTCGCAAATCATTATTCTCTGCTTTCTTTAACAGAAGAACTTCCAAAACGGCCAAAGTGTGGCCCAGCGGCTCCTGTAGATATGTCAGACGAAGTGATACGGCAATTGTTGGAAGAGAACATGGAGCAACAGAATATCAGCTTCAAGGAATCTCTGATATTCGGGTTACCTTCCGAGTCGAACGATAACCAGGCAACGAATCCCACGGAAAGAGGAATGAATAATAGTTCTTTGGAGAGGAACATGCAGTCGACGAAGCTGGTGTCGGTTCAGGATGGAGGCGAGAGATGTTTAGGAAACGTTGAGAATGCTAATATCCAATGGAAACGCGTGGAAGCGACAAACGTGGAGGTCTCCGATTTGATGAAGTTTAGCAGCGAAAGCAGCGTAGAAGATTACAGAACGCAGGATAATCCTCGCGGCGCACGTTTACCTAGCTCGATAGGTAATCAGTTACCCGCGTGCGCCTTCGAAGAGCATGAAATGTCCTCCAAGGAGCTGCCCGCGGTTTTACACGAATTTGGACAGAGCTCGGAGGAAAGGAAGCAGGAAGTGCCGACGGATTATCTGCCAGTATTTTTTTACGATAGCGTGGTCGAGTCGAGTAATGCTAAAAGTCCTGCGAGTGATTCGTTGAACATATCTAATCTGAATATCAATCGGAGCGAAATGACTTCATTCGAACTACCGCAGTGCATCGTCGAGCTCAATGGGAAATCTTCAACGGATCAGAATAATATTGTTATTACGAGAATCGAAGAGAACGTAATGCAGGATGCATTGTGCTCGCAAGAATTACCAATTACGGTAGTGGAATACAATGAATAAGATATTTCACAGCTGCGACTAATAATTGTACATTCCGTATATACTACGATTAATTTTTCCAAACAGGAATCGCTGTTTCCGGATAAATACTTTGATGAAAGGAGAGTTATACTTTCTATTTACGCTTGTCGAAGTAACTTCACGCTTATGTAAATTTACCGAGAATGTTAATTAGATTTCTACGGATAATTGTATATAAATAAGGATTGTAAAGATTTATTTCGTAATACATACGTGATTTAAATATAAGTCTTGTATCAAAATATGATATATTTCGTTTACTGTCGTAATATACAAGAGTAGATATATTTTTATTCGATATTGAGGAACCCTTGAAATGTATCACATTGTGCACAATAAAGCGGATGTAGTGATGTGTGAAACTTTAGACACGATTGAAAGATTTATTAAGTCTTATTAAACTTCATAGGAAATACAATTTTACCTAGTAAAAAATGCAACCGCCACAGCGCCTCTATCCATCGCTGTTGCTGCTCTGTTTCATAGTGAAGTAGAGGCTTTGGAGTTCTTTGAGATTACTCTCCAAGGTGGCCACTTCGTCGTACCTGCAATCATCTCTGGCTTGTTTAATATAAGCGCGAAGATTACTCATTTGTTCGATTATGGGATCCATAGACGAAGGCATTTTGGGAGCAACATTGGAGGGTCCCCAGCCGTGCGATTGGTTCAGTATCACCACAGTCTGTACAAAAGATGCTGATTAATTAAGCTGAAGTTCGACTCTCCTTAAGGAGTCATGCATAGTTGGCAGGCGAAAAAGTACGCGATTTTCGGGAATTTATTGTGAAAAATGTGATTATGTTTCTTATAACAATTTCCTTATTTTAGAAGTATATGTATTCAGCAACTCTCAGTAATTTTGTTATAGAAAAATATTAAAAAGTGAACGAATAACAGCTACTCGCGTGGAAACTGTTTCTATAAAGGCGCTGCGCGGTGAGCACGATTTCTCCGAAGCGGATCATCTTAAATCGAAAAGTGAAGAAGATTCTGTTAATATATTAGTTTGTCTGGTGCGTGAGTGAAGGATTTTTCAAAAAAATAATTTTAGACAAAATTCCGGCCGTTTAACGCAAAATCATGATTTTTCGATGCCCGAATTCTTCATTTTTCGTTAATGTAAAAGAGTTTTCAGAAAATTCCTTCGTTCACGAGCCAGATAAACTCATATATTAACAAAATCTTCTTCACTTTTTGATTTCAGATGATCCAGCTCGGAGAAGTCGTGCTCACCGCTAAAAAAAGTAGCTTCCGGGAGAGTGGCTACTATTCGTTCGTTTCTTAATATGTTTCTATAACAAAATCACCGAGAGTTGCTGAATATATGTACTTTCACAATAAGCAAATAGTTGCAAAAAATATGCATTAGATTTTCTCTAAAAAAATTCCTAAAAATTACGGTCTTTTTCGCCTGAAAAGTAAGATGGACCCCTTCTCGTGTAACAGCTCCCGAAATTTATGATTATTTTTTAAAAAGCTACTGTTAATATTACATTAAACTCTTTTGGGATATAAGAAGGCATCTTCAAACTTGCGGAAAGTATTTCTTTTATGTCGATCCTTCTTAATTATTCTGGAATCTCTTCGACGATGTTGGCGTCTCGGATAACTAAAAAACTAATTGACTGATCAATTTCAAATAAAGCTCATTTTATTCGATATACATTTCTCCAGGTACTGGGGCAAAGTTTTTATTTATAATACTTTTTTTCGACGATATAAAGAATAAAAATAAAAAATTGATCTCGGGACAAAAGTTATTTCTTCTTTCAAACACTATGATGATTCTTTCCAATTTTCATTTCTATTTTCTTTAAAGTGGACCGATATCAGCGTAATCTATCTAACTTTAAGAAACTTCTATTTATTTTGCCGCCAACAGGAGTTAATTCCACAATAATTACTCAATAATAAGAAGGATCGATATAAAAAAATATTTTCTGCAAATTAAAAGATGCGTCTCTATACCCCAAAAGAGTTTAACCCAACATGACCAACAGTTTTTTCAAAACAAATTCTTAAATACCAGTTACTTCTGAGGCTGTTAGACGAGAATCCCTCTTTAAACGAGTCTTACCTGATTTTCTTTTACCGCGGATCTAGCCTCAGCGTTCCACGTTTCTCTCTTACGTTGCTCTTTCGACCTATCTCTCTGCTCTTCCTCCAGCTGCCTTTCATACGCTATCCTGGCTTCCAATCGCCTCTGACGCTCTGCCTGCAATTCTGCGTATCCCTCCGCAGAAAGCAACGGTTGAACGCTCAACAGTTCCTCCTTCAGGAATATCATTGCGGACACCCTGACCATGTGGTGCAGTCGAAGCTCCTGTTCGTGCGGAGGGTTCTCTACGCACCTCGTTCCCAGTACAGAAATCCTTTTACTAATTAGGTCTATATTCTCACCCAACTTCGCGATCTTCACCCTCAACGCCTGTGCATCCTCCAAATTGTACGTAGACTCTCCCTCGCTGAGAAATAGATTACTCGTAACTTAGCAGAAATCAACTCGCAGCCCAGGCAATGCGAACTCTGGCGTACCTTAGAGACTCCCACATTTTGTTATACATCTTCACGTGCTGCAAAGCCTCCTCCATGTAAGCTCTCATCTTCTCGTAAAACTGACAGACGATTGGCTTGTCGAAGTGCTTCGCCTTCTGCTTCTCCCTCGCATCCAGCAGACTCGCACAGTGCGTACAGATCCTGAAGTGTTGCTCGCTACCTGCCGGGTCGTTAACCAATGCTAGAACACTGTTCAAACTACCGCTAGAAGGTGACCTCGCCAATTTTGTTAGACCAATACCAGCACGTACTATACGTTCTGCAATTGGTCGTTCGGAAGTTGGGGATATCGCTGAATCGTCTTGAACGGACACGGGGCTCGTCATTTTTCCTATAAAGTTAGAAATCACGTTTATTTAAACAAAATAAAGTCTTCCTTCGGGAAGCTTTGAAATAGAAATTTTGCAGTGGGAGACTTTGAAATAGAAATTATGCAGTGGGAAACTCTCAAATAGAAATTTTGCAATGGGAAACTTTGAAATAGAAATTTTGCCATGGGAAACTTTAAAATAGAAATTTTGCAAGGGAAACTCTCAAATATAAATTTTGCAATGGAAACTCGCAAATAAAAATTTTGCAATGGGAAACTCTCAAATAGATATTTTGCAATGGGAAATTTTGAAATAGAGGCTTGAACAAAATGTTGTCTTCAACTCCTCTTTATACTTACGAGCTTCTTGTAACGACAGAAACACTGTGCAAGTGTGGCACATAACAGCTCCGCAGACTCTGCAGTGATGTTTCCTCCTCGCAAGGTGGAAGCTCTTCGCACAAGTGGGACACAACTTCACGTCCTTTTCGTCTATCCATGGGACAATGGCCCTCTCGTGAACTGTTTCAGCAAGAATATTAATCCACTCTTCTTTAAGTAACGCCGCTAAAACTCTTTCCTATTTCCCCTACCTTTTCTATCAACCGGATCCAATGGTAAATTATTCAGTAGCTTGTCTAATCTTATGAGCAGTTTATTCGTTTCTGTAGAATATCTTTCCAGCCTCGCGTTCCTTACTTCTTTAAAGTACGTTGTATGCGATTTCATTGCACCTGAAGCAATTTTCGATAACTTAATTCTTAACTTTCATAATTACGCTCAGTATCGTTACCTATTTCTTGGGGTCCCCAATTGAGTTCCGGACTAGCTTGCTTGGCACTTGGCAAAGCTCTCGTAAATGCCTCGGATATTTCATCCTGCTTCAAAATCTTCTTCTTGGCTTTGCCAAAGAGATCTAGAAACACGAAACACTTTGAGTTAGTTCGCTGAAATCAGTGCACGCGACTCTAACATCAGCGTACAAACAGGATCCTCGGACTTTAAGTTTCACAAAGATTATTGCTGAATCGTTAAAGTTCGCACCTTTGAGAGACCTTAAGATCTCCGGATCGTCGTTATGAAAATCCTCGAAATGCTTAGTTAATTGATTGGGTGCTTTGAACTCTGCCATGCATATCGGACAGATGAAGCCCTCCAACACCTTCTCGCTGTCAGCCATCGTGGAACGAGGTGCACAAAAAAGCTTCTCGGTATTTTATTCTACGATTCCTTTCCACCTCCGGCGCGGCATCAATCATTTGTAGGCGTCTCGTCGGCGACGGGCAGGCAACGTGTTTTGGCCGACGGCCATGTTGGATTGCATCAGCTGATAGAAACGTCAAACTTTCTCAAACTCAAAGATAAGAGAACTCGAGATTACAAACATCGTTTATTCGACAAATGTACAAATCCCTGCTGAAAACGTAAAAAACAATGCATCGGTTTCGGGGCATCTAATAATATGCAAATGCATATTCAATTTGTAGTTCAAGATGGCAGTTCTCACTGGAATTACATTTTCATGAAAGTCTGTTACAAGATAAAACTGCGATCGAATATTATTATTACAGTTGATTGTGTCTTTTCTTTGTGTAATTGTGGTCGAATTCCACCTGCGCCTAAATCGCCCGTGAGTTTCATTAGGGTAGGTTTCCTTGTATGCGACCGGACCCAACGTCAAGAATTTCAAAGTTGATTTTTTCGAAAATGAAGCGCAATATCAAAAAATTTTATTCCTTTTTGTTGACTTATTCACTTGTTGGAAGTCGAAAAGAAAGAGTAACTATTTTCCATATCGCGCTTCATTTTCGAGAAAATCTACTTCGAAATTCTTACAGGAAAACCTAGCTTAATGAAAGTTACGGGCGATTTGGGCGCAAGTGGAATTCGCCCTGAGAGATCGAAGTTCCTATTGTACCGCCACTGCGTCGAACAATTGGTTCGCTAAAGTTCCAAATTCTTCCGAGGCCTCGCAGTGTTTCAAAAGATTCGAATTAATCTTTCCTTCGCCGTAAAATGCGCCCGCGATTGCGCCTGTCATGCTCCCAATAGTATCCGTATCGCCACCTAAACTAATCTGGAAATAAAGCAACATTTAAACACCAATCTTCCATTTTTTCATTAGTCCAATAAATTATTTTACTACAGCAAACAGAACTCACTGCGTATTGAATTGCCCTCCTAAAGGGATTGTCAGTTTCAATGCCAGTAATTGGCTTCTGAGCCCTCAAGAAGCAAAATATTGCAGTAGGTACAGAATACAGAGCTGTGACGCTGTTCCCTAATTTCTGTACAACCTTTTCAGCGTGTGGCCCTTCCCCATCCTCCGAGATCAAACTTTTTATCGTACTTAACTGTATTTTATAGGGCTGTGGCTCTGATATGCCCAAACTGCAAAAGAGCAAGAATCGTCAGAGAGAAATTACCTTCAACAGCAATTTAAATAAACTTCTAGACCATACCCTTCTTCATCCTTCTCAATTTTGTCCATCTTATCAATTAAATCATCAATAAAATTCATTACATTTAACTTCTCTTCAGGATTCAACAGAAGACTCTGATGGACCGCTACTGCCTGAGAATAATCATGCAAGAATTCCCAATAAGAAACACATTTCCTTTCGAATATTCTAATTATTAAACCTCTCTAAAGTTCTATTACTTGCAAAATAGCCCCGTCCATCCCAACTTTATGTGTGTGCGTAATCTGAGTCGCCTTTCGAACCGTCTCCAACAGTTTCTCATAGTTTTGATAGCAAAATAATGCGATAGGAGTGATTCTCATCGCTCCGCCGTTCCCCAGCGAGCCTTGCCCATTAAACTGCTCCTTTGCAGGACCTACGACATCCGCAAACCTGTTGCCACGCAACTTCTCAAATACAGTCACGACAGCAGGACCGTAGCCGCGATTGGGCTCCATGTAGTAACTCTTAACGAATCTCTTCGCCAAGTCGATCATGTCCAAGTCCTTCGCCTTGACCAGCGATTGGGCCAACGAGTAAGTCATTGCAGAATCATCTGTAAACTGCGTGACAGGTGCTATATACAGTTAAAAAATACTCCATGTGAAAACCACCGAGAGGGAAAGGGTGTTGCTCGTACAGCTTCGTGCTACCAGCGCTACCTTTGTACATAGGGCCCTCCAATTTATCCAGGGACCGTTGCAGGATTATCTTCATGCCAGTCGTCAGCAGTTCCTCGTTCTCGTAGGGGCTGCCCAGACAATCGCCTATTAAAACGCCGAGCATCGAGCCGCGGAATTTGCTTCTGAGCAGTGACAAATCCATCTTCGCCATAACCTTCCTGGTCCGCGAATTTATTGTCGCTATTCTATCACTAAATATATAGATCGAAAAGTTCGTGATTAGGTTTCGAAATTGGTATTAACAGTGCATAAACAAGTGGCGCAGCATATGAAGCAAAGGTGTATATCGGCGAATGAATATATAAATACCGCTAGAGTCATAAATGCTTGATTATAGCTAGAATTATTTGCCGATTCGTTTAGATGTCTCTGCGGTAAATTCGCAATGAAGATTCGAAAATAAAGCTCGATCAATGCAAGTAGAATGGTTTGACTGGACGCGTCCACCGCCTGGTTTATCGATCGCCGATTTTTGTAGAAATTTCGGTGCAGCTGGAAAAAAGAAAGC
This sequence comes from Andrena dorsata, assembly GCA_929108735.1. Classification (NCBI taxonomy): domain Eukaryota; kingdom Metazoa; phylum Arthropoda; class Insecta; order Hymenoptera; family Andrenidae; genus Andrena; species Andrena dorsata. Next base: position 72,574,522 of record OV815488.1, on the reverse strand, counting down.
TTACGTAAGTAGATTTGCGAAGATGTGTATTACATGTGATTAGTTTTTTTAATTGCGGTAAATAGGGGTATTTTGGAGTGAAGAGATTAGGGAGTATTGAGGGCTGTAGATTTTTTAATCGATTGAGTGGAGAATATTAGGGGCGCTTTGGGGGATTGAGTAGAATTGTTATTTTTGAATTAAGCGAACCGGAAGTTCCAGATTCCCACGCAATTTCGTAAGAGATATTCATAGCACTGGAGGCGCCAATGGCAACGAATTTGAAATGCTTCCAGTGTCATTCCGTTTTAAATAATATTCTACTATTAGGCGAGAGATTATTTTAATAATATAATACTATTTACTACCATGGAAAAAAAATTAGAGTTTGATAACGCGTGCGGGGGAATTTTTCTTTTACTTAATTTCTAATTAATCTAATCGAATTTCCAGTTCTAAAACCAGAAGAGCAACTTTCAAATAGAATTCTACTTTACCGTAGCGGCGAATTTTGATGGGGTTCCGGGTTTTTCGCGCTTATTTCAAATTTGTACTTCGGGAGAATTCGCCTGCTTCTGAATTTTTATTTTATTTAATTTTTAATTAGGCTGTTTCAGTTCCCACTTCCAAAAAATCCCGTTTATCAATAAAAATAAAATAAAATCAGAAGTGTGACCCTAGAATTGATTTTTATTCGATTGTAGTGGCGAATTTCGATGTATTTGCAGGTTTTTCGCGCTTATTTCAAATTTACATCCGCGACAGAGGTCGGCGGGAGAAAGTTATCGAGTTTAATGAGCGCATTATTAATCTGAGATGCTTAAAAATCGTGCCGCGAGGAATTTCGGTCAAGTTTCAGTATTTAATGGGACGTAGCGGGTGACGGGAAGGGAATCACTTTCCGATATCTGTTTAATTTATTAATCGAGGAGTCGGCCACTTGTGCGTGCGCTGCATGCTCCACTTGCATCGAGGTGGAACGTTTTTCGAGGTCGCCCGTAAATAAGCAACGCGACGCTGTGGAAAATTATTAGGTTACTCGCGGGAGTTTCAGCGTGAAAAATCTTTCTCGTGCCGCTGCTTTATCAGCAAACATTTACTTTCATAAAATAATTGCTCGCAATAATCGTCATTAGTTTCGACGTGGTCACATTTTCAAATTAAAGGAGCACAACGGCGTATTTAAAATAATTGCAATTTCCATTGTTTAAATAATGTCGTCGCTTTAAATATCGACGAGGACGTGGTGGCTCGGGTTCCTCGAAATGTTTCGAATTTACATTGGTCATTTTGATTGCGTGCCAATCGGAACCCTTGATATATAGTTACGTACGCAGTATGAGATACGTCATTGTTATTTTTGAAGTAGTCGCTCGGGAGAAAAAACAGCAACTACGTTAACAGAGAATAGGAATAATCCAGGGCTGAGTTAGATTTCACCGAAGCTCAAGCTTTACTGCAAATGAAATTAGTGACCTTCTGTGGACGATAAGGGAAGTGATTTAAAAAACGAGATTTCCACTCGATGGCTGTTTTGAAAATAATTTCTTGGCCCGAGAGGGGAAGGAGAGAGTACCAATTGTTTCTGCTCAAAAATAGAACCTTACGAAACTTTTATAACAGGTTACCTTGACTAAACTACAACCACATGCCCCTGAAAATAGGCAAAACCTGTGTCCCCGTGTATTTCCCCATCCTTCCAAGCTTTAACCTTTCAACTACCTGCAACCCATAATGCCATATCAAGCAAAAAATACAACCTATTGATCCTCAAATCAAAGGCATCATTCCGTCCGAAAGGAACCCAAAGCAGAGATGGGCAAAAAATTATTTGAAATAAAAATTTGTGTACGAAATTTTTACTTCACACAATTTTTTGCCCATCTCTGCTTTGGGTTCCTCTTGGAGGAAATGATGCCTTTGATTTCGTACACAACTTTTTATTTCAAATAATTTTTTGCCCATCTCTGCTTTGGGTTCCTTTGAGAGGGAACGATGCCTTTGATTTCGTACACAACTTTTTATTTCAAATAATTTTTTGCCCATCTCTGCTTTGGGTTCCTTTGGCATGGAACGTTGATTTTGATTTCGCGCACAAATTTTTATTTCAAATAATTTTTTGCCTATCTGTGACCCAAAGTAACCCTCCAAAACTCCATCCCTTTTCCTTCGACGAAGAGGGGAGTAATTCCACCCCCTACCCCACCCCAACAGGGTGTAATTACCAATCACCTCTTCCTCCAAACAGCAACCCTCCGCAGTCACCAAAATCTCCCCAAAAAACCACCCCGATTTGAACCGGCGAAAGGACCTTCCCGTTCGCGGGCTTCTCGAAGGAAGCCGAGGAGCGGCGGCCCCGGTGCGCCCCCGTTTAAGGGTGGTTTTCGCCGGAAGGATCTCGGAGGCGAAGTCGCGCGAGGGCGTTCGGCGATTGGTCGGCGCCAGAGGATGCGTGCTCCGCTCGACCCGGGCATGTTCCAGTCTGCCGCCGACTGCGTAGTTGCGCGGGTCCGTCCTCTGTCCCTATCGTTTCCGGTTATCGCGGCGACCGATGCCAGGGGAACGTCGCCGTCGCGCGTACGCCTCCGACATGACATAAACGCCACGGTGCTCCCCCGGTCTCGTGAGGAAGCGGCGCCAGGACGGAGAGCCGGATCACACGGTACGCTCGCCGACAGCTTCGGCTCCATCCTCCACCCACCTTCCTTTGATCCTCTGTGGAACGTGGATGGTACGAGGCCGCCCCTGCCCCCCACCCCCCTAGGCCACTGTCACCCGCTCGACAAAGACGCATCCAGGGTCATCCACCCTGCGTCCGAGCCGCTCTTGCCCCTAGAACGCGCAACCCGACGGCGCTGCCCGTTGCTCTGGATTCTGGACCCCGCACGCAACCTTGTCCTCCGCTATCGAATTTCCACGGCGAGGAGGTTCGAGGGCCTTCTGCCGGAACGTCGGGGATCCCACGGTGGGCTCGCGGGGAGAATGATTAACTGCTACCCGGGGGTGATCCTCTCGGAGGATGCAACGTGTGTCGGCTGGTGGACAGTGCTGGTGAACGATGTGTTTTGGCAGGATCCGGCGAGCTCTGCTTTTCTCTCCCAGAGATTGTAAGCTCCCATTCACCAGCTCCGCTGCTTCTAGTGTTGACACTCTTAAAGGTAATAAATATCGCTACGGAGGCAGTGGAATAAACAACGACTTCGTAGTAAATATCGCCTCCTTTGTTCTCAGCACACATGGTCCAGTTTCAATCACCCCTGGTGTTGATATTATTTTTAGCAATTAAAGCAGCACTGGCACCCCGAGCCTCCCGGCAGCGTGGTTTCGCCGATTGTCCACTCGTCTCCTTCTGTTTTCCAGGAGCCCCGGCGTTTTCCAACCGAAACTCGCGCGCCCATTGTTTTTAATCCCGAGCAAAAATTCGACGGGAAGGGAGCCGTTTATCGAGGCTCATCCTAGCGGAGAGTGAAGCTCTTTCGTTCTCGTTTTTATTTATTTTTTTTTTGCTCACAAAGGGAACAAAGTGGGTTTAATGTCTGTTGTAGTACGTCGAGCGCCCCGGCGATATTTTTCCCTTTTGTTTTCCAAGTTTCACCGGGCAGGTGCGAACGCGAGGTGTTACGTAATGCCCCCGTCGTGTATCATTTCCCGGTAAATTACCCCCGTTCGTTATCCCCGGCGCGAGATAATGTCCCATAATCGCTGGGGTTGCTGCTGCTCGAGTAACGAGTAATTAACTTCCGCACGACTTCTCGATATCGCCGTTCAATATCTCAAGAATCGTAGGGCAAAGTAAATAGTCCAGCGGGATTGCTATAAATACGCCGCTCGAAAAATTAGATTCAAGCATCCGAATCCCAACTTTCAAATATTAATCATTCTCACGAATTTTGAAAAGCATGAGAAAGCAATTAGAACATTCTTCTTCGCCCACAATATTCTTATCAGTGTTGGAAAAAAAATCGCAGACGCACTCTCGTCTTGTTAGGAGAAACGTCGGCGCTGAATCATCGCGGGTGAGCGATTCGATGGAAGATTTAAGGCGTTGTACCTAATTCTTGCGCGGATGGTATTCGGTTTACTTCACGATCTATTTTTGATGGCACCTAGAGCCGATCCTCGCGTTTACTCCTGACAATGAATGCACGCTCTACCGTCGGCCAGTGAGACGTTACTTCGGCCCGGCGATTAATAAATATCGCCGGCGGCTTTAATAAAAATTCCTTAGGGTCCGCGATTTTCCATCGGCATTTACCCCCCTCATTTATTTATCCTCGGCCAGCCGACGGAGGCAGCTCGAATGCAATCGATACTGTAGAATTTCTTCGGAATCCACCCTCAAATATTTACTGGCAACCGATAGCGGCGATATTTCTTCGAAATTCTCCTCTATTTGTGGAAACTCGTGGCAACGAATCTCTTGCTACTGGCGCTTTTATTATATCGCCGATCCACTATTCGGGCCGATTGATGCTACATGTTTCTTCGGATGTGTTTCCTCGGTAAATGCTCCTTTCCTCGTTGCAAAACAGCGCGGGCTCCCTCTCTTACCTTAATTAATTCGTTTTCATGAGCAGAAACTACCCGTATATATGTTTACAAGCACTCGGCGTACTCGCGTAACGAGCCGAGTCGTCTAAAAGTAGGTAACGAGAACCGCAATTAGCGATTTGCGTAATTCATATTTATAAGAATTCCCCGAGGGAACGTAACGAACAAAGTTTCGCCGTAAAATTCCATCTTTCTTGTCGCTCCTTCGGCCATAGAGATCCGCGATTTCGGAATAATCGTCTCGAGATGGCAGTGTTCGGTTTAAAAGTTTTCGTGTAAAATTTGGAGTAGGGACATTGTGTGATTAAAAAGGGATCATGGTTTTTTAATTTCGTGATTTTTGCGGTCACCTCGTACAATGGGAATGCAAATTTTAAATAGTTTAAGGGAGATGGTGGCTTCTTTCAGAGTGAAATATCAATTGTTTTGGAGGAAAGTTCCTTGAGAATAGGTACTTCAGGGGAATTGTTCTTTATTTTTGAAGTGTGAAAGCTTGAAAGAAATCAGCCATGCCCGACGAGTTTATTATTTCTCTCTGTTTGTAGGTGGTTGTGGCACTGTATTTGTTTCAATAGGCGTTAACCGAGTGACCCGGATCTTCACCAACCGATCCTTACGTAATTTCCCACGTGAAAATAATTTGAAGCTCGCTAGCTCGCTAGTTCCTACTTACACTGGATATTTACTCGCTTATCGCAGCAGTGGTCAATCAATTGAGGTCGAAAGACGCAATTCGGAGCTGAGCGCCACGTGGATCTCTGGTCGTGCAGCTCACTCGAAATTTCTACTTTTCTTTTATAGACGAGATAGAAATTTTAGAAGAAATCTTCAATTGGAAATTTCGCAATAGGAAACTCTGAAATAGAAATTTTGCAGTGGGAAAGTCTAACATAGAAATTTTGCAATGGGAAGCTTTCAAATAGAAGTTTTGCAATGGGAAAGTCTCAAAAATAAATTTTGCAGTGGGAAACTCTCGAATATAAATTTTGCAATGGGAAACTTCGAAATATAAATTTTCCAGTGGGAAAACTTGAAATGGAAATTTTATCGTGGGAAACTCTCAAATATAAATTTTGCAGTCGAAAACTTTGAAATAGAATTTTTGCAATGGGAAATTTTGAAATAGAAATTTTGCCGTGGCAAACTCGCAAATAGAAATTTTGCAATGGGAAATATGCGAATGGAAACTTTCAAATATCAATTTTGCAGCCATTTGTGTAAACCCCCAAATGTCCCATTATTAAGATGGAGGGGTTGTTCCTTCCCATGCTAGGAGTCAGTGGATCAAACGTGTATCTGCAACACGTGGTTTTGCGAAAATTCGATTGGTCAAAAGGGCGATCCACCGTGATCTGGCCATGCTAGGGGTTTCGTTGTAGATTTGCTGGAATAGACACTTGTAGCACAAATATTTGATCGGCCGTCCGGCACGCCGTTCCATCGCGCTTACGTGTACAAAGCCAGGCACGTACAAGCTTTAAATCCGTCATTTCACGAGCGGTTCGCGCCAGTTTTACTTATCACCGGACCGCGGATGTTTATACAGGCTCACGGTCTAGACAAATATGCAAAATGCCAAAAATGTGTCTCGTATATTCCCCAACCTATACATATTTACAAAAAAAAAAAGAAATCACTACAATTGCAATACCAATTCCATAATAATCGTCGTTTCTACAAATTCTTACAAAATTTAAGAGAAATAAACATATTTATAAAGCTTGCACTATGAAAACATGTAAATGTAACATGTGTAATAAATTACGTAGAAAAATCCTTCGTTAAAAATCGATTCGAAAAATCCTTTACCACTTTTCGATTCGATGGCTTGTTCCCGAGGCAGAAGTGGTTAAAGTTGAGAACAGGTGGGGTGGCTCCCCTCGGGCCTCGACATGAAATTATTTATATCTCGAAAACGGGGCGTCGGATTGAAAACCGATAAAGGTCCTTCAGGCTCGTTTTTTTTCACGAGGAATTTACACGCTCTTACTCGGTATTCCTTCACCAGCTTGAGAAACGATAACGCCCACGGCCTTGGCTGACTAATGACGCACCGCATCTACTTAAAACGACAACTCCAATCTTATTTCGCACCAGACACTTGGGCAACCCAGTTCTATCAAAATCAGAAGACCCAGAAATTCCTCTTTATCCCATCTACAGACCACAGGCTCTGCCATAATAATCACCTTCACTCAGTCCACTTCCTCACGCACAACAAATATACTTAAAAAGCTTTATTGCACTCTCAGTAAAAAAAATTAGAAAAAAAAAATGCTAAACGAATTTCTTTTTTCTTTGCAGCCACCAGCCAACCCTTGCCTCCCCTCTCTATCCAAGGGAAAGTGGAGGAACGTGGAGGCTTCGAGGGTGGGCGCGGAAACGAACGGGCCAGGTGAGGATGAAACTGAGGGATGAATTAGTCGCGGCGTGGCTGTGAAAGTGTCGCGAAAGAGCGAGGGGAAGGTGGACCTCTGCCGTCCAAAGGGATTGCAGTCCTCTGAGGAAAGGGCAGACCAGGAATGGCGACACCGCCGGACTCGCCGGGACCGGAAGATGCACTTTTCGACTTCGAGAGCACGAGGACCAGGCAACAGACTGCTAGGCCAGTCGCCCTCGAGGAGCTCCTCAGGCAGACCAAGTTCTCCAGGCAGGAAATCCGGGTTATGTACCGCGGCTTCAAACAGGTGAGCGACCCGTGTAATATGTAATTTACCATCTCCGCCATATTTGAAGCGGCCAGAAAGAGGGATGGTCCCTGGGGAATGGGGGAGCGATACAAAGAAGCTCGGAAAGCAGAGTCTGTAGAGTATAAACCAAAATGGTTCCCACTGCGCTGAATACAATATAAATATTTGAGAAATAATACCGGGAGTAGTGGTGATCCTTAGGAAGCTTCAGCAAAAAAAGCAATACAATATAAATATTTGAGAAATAATACTGGGAGTAGTGGCGATCCTTAGGAAGCTTCAGCAAAAAAAAAAGGAAAAGACACATTTGCATAGGAAACGAGTCGCTCCTCGCTTAAGACCCAAGTCTAGGTCCGCCTGGAACTTTGCTTAGCCTTGATCTAACCTCGGCTCGTCAGATTGCAGGGTGCTACCTTTCTCTGTAACACATTGCCACGTTAGCTAGGCCTCAGCCTTCGAATTAAACTCTGGAAAGCGTTGAACGCCCGTTGTATTGACCTGGACACCTCCGACCTTTCGCGCGGAACGGGACCCGAGCGTGCATGCAACCTTGAGGCAACCCCCGTTGGTTCGTGGGCGAGCGCAACCACCGCCGCCCTCGAAACGCTTCGTAAATATTTCACGAGTGGCGGGGCAGTTAGCGTACGTAGCTCCACTCGTTCTTCTAGGGCTCTACAATTCATCCGCGTCCGGAAAATGACGCGGGCGGCACCCGAGACCGAGCCGACCCCTCCACAAGGACAAGTTCGTCGCGGAAATCTTGCCCGTTCCTGATTGCTCCCCTGGGCGCATGCACAGGGTGGCCCGCTCGAAATGCGGCCGAGCACCTTCCCCTGGGTAGACGTCTGCGGTTAGAATGCCACGAATGTTGCCAAATGCGCGGGGCTTAATGATTTTAAAGTTGCGGTGGATTTCTGGCCCATTCTCAAGCTGCTTCCTCTTCGTGCAATCTTCTTGGGCTGGGAAATGAATAAATGAACTCCAAGTGGCGATTGGTTGGAAGGGGCAGAGGGTTTTGGTGTTCTTCGCTGTTTTTGAAAATAATTTAGGAGAAGCAATCTTATTTGGTAAATGTCTCTATTACTGCCGGTGTGCATATTACTACCATTTTATTTATTTTACCAAATAAAAACGTTATGTATAAAGAATAGTGTATAATAACAAGAAGAAGAACAGTCTAAATTTAATAATAAATTGTTTGTTCATTACTCTTTATACTTTACGTTTTTATTAAGTAAAATAAATAGAGTGGTAGCAATAGGGGCATTTACCCTTTTTACAGTACGTATTTATTTCGAATAAAATAGTAGAGGATCTTGACAGGGCCATTCTGTTTCAAACACTTCATTCAAAGGAAGATAAAGGTCCAATTGATTACTAACTAAATAATTCAGAGGAGAATTATTTGCCTTTTCGAATAAAGTAGTTAATATCCACTTAAAAGTAACTCTCAGTTTACTAAGATAGTGTGGGATCAGGAACCACATAAAAGGGAGTTCAGAAAACAGAGTTCTCGGACACCGGCTTTGGCGAAGTCGGTTAGGCGTTTGACCAGTAGCGTTTTGGAGGTCCCGAATATCGCGGGTTCGAGTCCCGTCACCCTAGGCATTTTTTTCGCGGCTCCCAAGAAACGTAGGAATTACGAAACCCATTATTTACAATAACATTAGGTATTTATTGTTTATTACTTAAATAATAATTGTAAAATAATACCCAAGCCTGAAAGTAAATAAATAATCCTCTCTTCGTCTCCCTTCCCTTCTAAATCAAAGAATTCTACTAAATCCCTCTTCAAAACCCTCCACTCTCCTCTTCCTCATCAGTCTTCAGCAACAAACTCAAAGAAACCTCACCCGGAACAGATTCACCGAAACTTATCCCATTCCCAGCCCCCAAAAGTCGCAACGTTTCGACAGGGAGCGCCGAGTTTAATCGACAGCGGAGGACAAACAGAAGTCGTTGACGGTGCAAAGCGACTGGGATGGGTGGTGGTTATCGATAAAGATCGCTGACAGAAACGGGACAGTGAAACGCGATGGCCCGTCGCCCTGCGCAGTAGATATCAACCGACGACCCTTGGGATCTCTCTGTTTCCAGACTTTCATAGCAGCTTGCGCGAGCGATAAAGCCACGCGAGCCCACCCACCTCTGTTTGCGTCACGGATCGTGCAAAAGCGTTTGTAACGAGATTGTAAATCAATAAGCACGAGCGATCGGACGGCATACCGTTTGTACACGGCCGGTGGGTGGACAATCAGGATCCTGGATCGCTGTGCAAGCCTTTCCCCGCTGTTTTTACGCAGCTAGGCATACCCGTTAGATATCGATCCACCGTTTATGCTCTCGCCAGCCTAAATCTGTGTCACGCCAATCGCCGTTTTGCAAATCCTCGCCAGCGGAAAGCTTCGCGTGGTTCGAGGCTTCTTTGCGCGATAGACGCATCGGGGAGGCAAAGAAGCACCCGGGTCACCTTCTTCGGCGAAGGTTCATTAAGCTCCCGAGTGTAGTTCCTCCGAATACTTCCCTGCGAATATAATTCCACGTTGTTAGAAGCAGTTCTGCTGAGCTGTCCCCACAGATTTGGTATAATATTCGAGCCGAAGGTTGGCAATTGAAGCAGCTACGTGTCCAATCTCCAAGTAGATTCCGCGTGTCCTTCTGCTTTACTTTTATTGCCTCGTGCCAACTGACGCGATTCTACATTTAATGAAAGAATCTCCTTTACTCTGCGCTATTCTAGACTTCATTCGGACCCTTTTATTCGCGCTCGTTGTCTGCGATCGCGGGATAGTCCCGTTTACACTCGAGCTACTCGCGCCGGGATCTAAAAGCTGACGCTAGGACGACTCCCGGACTTTTAAAGAGTTCCTCAGGTGTTTTAATTGCGCTATTTCGCCGGCTCTACACTCGCCCACTCCGCGCCCGGCAATTGTGTCAAGAGCGTGCGTTTATGCTCGTCGGAAATGGACGTAGAGCCGCGCGACGCGTTTCCCTAGCTGGGTCAGCCCCGACGGAAAAACCATCCCTTAACTGAGAATGTATATATTGAGAAAAATAACGATCCTCTTGTGTCACTGTACACACTATCCATCTCCCTGCTGCTCGCCTGCGTGGATGCTCCTCCTGGATGCAACCAGTTTCACTGAAATGCATGAAGGTACCTACATTTTCATCCACGAACTTTCTTATTATTGAAAATGGAGGCTTTATTGACACACAGAGTGATTTATAATAGGTAAAGGATAAAGGAAAGACGAATAGAGATCGTGGTGTGAGGCACCCCAGTTCACCCTTCGTGGTCACACCTTGGTCATTTTTGAGTTACCATTTTCGTATTTTTGAATCTCTCAACTTCTAAGTGATAATTATACATTCGTAATACTTATATAATCATGGTCCAAGAGTCTTCTTCTAGAAATACAAATTTTGATATGATGAAATTGTGCGAAAAAAAAAGATTTTTTGCGCGGCAAGTCCTCTTTGGAATTCGCAAAGGGGTGACATTTGAATTTGAAAATTGCTTTTAGGGTGCGACACAGTGCCGACTTAATCTGGAGGCAAAAGAGGCAGACGCCTCAGGCGCCACGGCAAAATTGGAAAATTAAAAAAAGGTTGTAAAAGCTAGAAAAAAAATTGGAAATGGGGCCATCCAACTGTGACGGTAAGAAACTAGCGAATACATAAAAATTTATATTTTAAAATGAGGCCTTTTTTCGCTGAAGGGACCCCGCGTTTAATCTTATTTATATAATTGTTTTAATATTTATTCGTATTTTTTTTTATTTAATTTAGAATAAAATAGAGGGCCACATATGGGTCCCGGAAACGATAATATGGCACTGGCGCGAACATCCCCGTGTGACTACGAAGGGTTTCCCAAAAAGAATCCAACAATAAGCTATTGCATTCGCTCTTCTAACCAAGAGCAAGAAAAGAAGCGGCTCGGTGTCCTGCATTCTCTTAAAGATACACTCCACCCTCATTGTCTCCCTTCATCCCTTTCACGCAGCATCTCGGCCGTCCTCCAGCTTCTAAAAGTCTCTTTCCCCTAGCGCGGAAAGTTGGGCAGGAGTTCGCCCTATTGGACTCGATTCTATTTAAGGGCGCGGGGAGCGTATCCGTCGAAAATCGAAGAAGGCCGGGGGCCGGGACCTTGACGTTTAGGAGCGATCAGGGGAACCCCCTGGCCCGCTCCAGGGTGATTAGTTCGCGGATAGTCGAGCGTAAAGGTCGACGGGGTAAATAAGTCGCGGACTCCGCCCCTGGGAGGAGCCCCCTGCCGCCGCGAATGGACCTTCGAACTTTCACGCACCGCGGGTTGCCGTTCGTCAGGGGCCTTTATAAGCATAAAACATTCCTGGCTACAGGCGAGTCGATTGTTTAATATCCGGGGGCTCCCCGAAGCTTCTCCGAAACGTTACGCTCGTCTTGGAGAAATCCAACGAATTCTTTTCACGTTTAAAGTCAAAATGGCAAATTTGAATCGCAGAATGCAATCCACGGAGGGCGAATTTCGCGAACACAACACGCTCCGGGGTAAATCTCGAGCGGAATCGCTCTCCCGCGACTAAACGATGGGACGCGAACGCGTTCCAGATAGAGAGGATAAAATGTAACATCCCTGTGAGGCGATAAAATTTTACGGTCCTCAGATACCGCGATCGGTTGCAGGAAACTCGGAACCCATCCCCCTCACGGTGCTATTTTACCGAAACATTAAATTTCGTTCGTCGATTATTGGCCGTTTTAAAGCTTCAGCTGTGAACGATAAAGAAAAGTTTGGCAATAATTGCTTCTACTTTCCATCGAATAGCACCAGGCCCCGGAAATTCCGATGTAGGAGAAATAATTATACCGGCTCGGTGGGAGCGTTATTTTTAGAATTTCCATTGTGGGAACGATGGCAGTTGGATGGAATCTTTTTACAACGACAGAGGAATGATATGGAGTGGTGCTCCCGAGATTGCGCGAAACCTAACGTTGTTTTTCCTCCGCCTCCGTTCCGACGTATTAATAATGGAAAAAGTCTTACCTCTGGCCTACTTCCGCCGCCATTTACCGCCCCCCTCACGGCTCTCGCATAAGTTTCTTCAAGTAGCTGCACCCTAGTTGCGTGGCTCTTTTGTTGCCAAGTCCTTTCATTAGTCCTTCTCCATTACTGATGGCCATTTCCCGCTGCTCGTCCCGCGATCCTCGCGACAGAAACGCCGCCACCGACGATTACGCGAAAATTATTAATCGCCCAGCTCGCCTCTAACGGTATTTAATTAGCCGCCGGCGAGCATTGCTCTTTATTTAACGCGGCTGAGCGCTGTTTAAAGGAGAAGGAATAATTTCCGGGCGCAATAAATTATGCGAAACGGTCAAATTCGCCTGAGCATGGAAATTATTCAACCTCGATTATTATTAGCGCTTGAAAATGGCCCCGGGCTCCCGTGGAAATGTTTGAAAGGATCGGTGACATTTTAAGTTGAATCTGGGTCTGACGCAAGATACATTTCTCTGTACTCTCGTTGGTATTATTCTTCACAGTGCTCTTCGCTCACAATCCGGAGGACGCTCCTCCGCCATTAAATTTATAACCAGACGCGTCGTTACGAGATCGCAACCAATTTCTGCACGCTGTGCACTCGATCCAGCATCCTCCCCGCCACCTCCTTCTTCCTTCTCTCTTTGTTCCTGGAAACAACAGGACGCGTACATGCGTTATTCCTGGAGGCGGCGGCGGCGGCCTCTCCCTTTACCTGAGCCTGCTCTCGTAAATGGAGTATTCCGATTGTCCAGAGAAATTGCACATTCGAGCGTCGAAATCGTCGATGAACGGAGCGGACTTCAGCGCGACCTCGAACGCCTCGCCCACTGAAACAGTATTGTTTATCATTAACAGCTGTCCTACTATTCGTCAGCAATATCGATCGGCCGCGTATGTATGGGAGAGGCGTTAGGGAATTTCGAATCCGTTTAAACGCTCCCTAGTAGTTTAATTCTCAGAGGGTTGGGCCTTAGGGGTGTTTAGTGTGGGTTGAAAAATTAATGGTAATTTAATCTCGCCTGCTTCCCCAAAATCGTTATTGGAGACGTCGAGGACCAAGGTCTCGAACTCGATGCAGCCGGAGCTTAACACCTCCGCGAGCGCTGCACCCCCTTCGGATGTTATTCCGCAACCACTTATGTTAAGTACTTCCAAGCTGTCGGTCCGAAGCAAATCTGGAATAAGTATAGACAGGTTTTACGATATTAATTTAACGTGGCTGAGGTTTGCGGGAGTGGGCTGTGTCTGTTTAAGGGATTTTAGGGTGGCTTTACGGAAATAGTTTGTAGACTTACAAGCGCATACGTGAGCAGCCCCGGCGTCCAGTAAGGGGTTCAGTCTTAGGTCTAGGTGCTTTAGGATTGATTGCTCCCTTTTTAGCAATCCGTATATTACGCCTGCCACCCCGTCGGGGCCGATGTCGTTGTTCGTTAAATGTAAGATCTTCAAGGCCTCGTGCATGGAGAGGAACTCGCCGACGGCGTGGGCGCCCTTGTCCCCCAACTTGCAGTGGGAGAAGTCTACCTCCTCTAGCTGAGTTTGCGCACAGCATTTGGTAGTTAGTTTTTTTTCGGTCGAAATGTTTTTATTTTATATTTTTAAATGGTAGATAGTTGGGGCGACTGAAAATTGTGATGTTTGAGTTTTAGGGGAAGGATGTTTTTGGGGATGGGGATTTGTGGTGATTGAAATTTGTGGGGGTGGAGGATTGTGATATTGAAATTTCAGGGGGCGGAATTTTGAAACTGTAATATTGAAACTTGAGGGGTAGAAATTTCTGGCGATGGTGATTTGTATCGATGGAAGATGATGATATTGAAATTTTCTTCATAACTTTGGTAAGGGGATTTTCTGACGACGGGCCTCGATGACGCCAGAAATTTACGGTGGTGGAAATTGTTAGCGATGGGAGTTTCAAGTTCCACGCCCTGTCGTAACAGAAACTTCACATTTTCAATCCCCCAATCCCTCCCAAAACGAAACGAATCTACCACCGACACTGTGATTCTCCACCACCCCCTGGAGCAGAGCAGCAGCACGTGGTTGGTCGAGATTACTCCTAGACAGCACAAACTTCTTCAGCATCTTGCAACCCTTAATCCCCTTTCCAAGGCCCATGCAATCCTCCACGGAGAACCTTTTTCAAAGCAGACCTGAAGAACAACGAAAGACCACCCTCCCGAATCCCAGCCAAGAAACTCACTCGAAGTCCCGCCACTGGAACCCGTCATCCATATAAATAAGCCCAAAAGTGATGCGAATCTCCAGCAAATTTGGAAACTGTGGCAGAATAACTTCCAGAGGAATATGATGTACGACGTCATCCTCGGCGGCACACGGATCATCATCCTCCAACGACTTCTGCTGTTTCCTACAAAATTCCAGAGGATCCTTAAGCCGCCTCGACTAACGCCGTATTCTCAAACAATCCCTCACTTGGTGGGCAAAAGGGAGCGAAGCCTTATCGCCTCGACATAATTGCGCACCAGCCCTATCATCGCCTCGCACTCCTCCATCTGAGATTCCATGTAGCTTGGCTCCAAGCTTTCCAAATACTCGGCCAGCCGACCCTCGCAGTATCTCTGTCGCCAAGAATCCCCGTGATCGGCTGGATCGTTGTTCGTCCACCTACGTCGGTCATAATTTCCACGAATTTAAAGTTCGAGGCCACCCATCGCGACTAACGACTCAGAGGGGGGGGGGGGGGGTGTTGGCTGTTTCATGGAAATTCGATAGCCCGTCCACGCGGGGGATGTTTCTTGAAAGGTGGCCAAGAATGGCTCCCCTTCTACCAAGGAATTAATAAGACACGTGGTAAATAACGACCAAATGATTCGAAATGGCTGCTGAACTATTCAATTGCAGATAGCAAAGTTCATTCCTCAAGGATTCTCGCTCGAGGTTTTGAAACCACCCCTTTTGTCGGTCGAAAGTAATTTTGATTCGAAATAAGGGAATGGCTAGTGTGCTGTATTTGCCTGTCCTTGGAGCAACGCTTCCAGTAATGCTCATCCTCGATGACCTTTATAGTCAGCTCGAAGGGCAGATCGGTGGGTAGGATCTCGATTAATTCGACTCTGTCCTCGCAGGTGGGCAGTTCGTCGAGTATAGGGTAGTCCTTCCACGCAGCAGCTATCGCGCGAAGGGCAAGGGTCCTCAGGCTTGGAAGCCTCCCCTCGTCCCAAAAAGCATCCTCCGATCGAATTGTCCTGTCGCGCTCGACCGACAGCCGCGTGGTCTCGTAGGAGCATCTGACCAAGCAAATATAATTTTCAATTATCTCTCGCTAGTACGTGTAACTTTTGTGTATTTTTGTGAAGAAGCTTCGCTCATATTGTTGCGAGTTGAACTACTGTTGAACAACAGATATTTGTTACCAGAGCGAATAAGGAAGCTAAGGAGCTCGTGGTTTCAGTCTCGCGATTATTCCTTTTTAAGAAAACGAGTCCCCTATTTTTCCTGCGGCCGTGGCACGCGCGACGGCGCAGCTGAAAAAGGAGCTGCAGAAGCGTGAAAGGGCATTACCTGTAAGCCTCAAAGACGTTCCTCGGCACGGTGTGCGGAATCCTCATTTTCGGGTATTCCTTTGCTCATCACGTTCGCAAACACGCAAACACGAGCGTCCCTTCTATCTCCTCTCCGCGTTCCTCGAATTTTCTACCATTTTACGACCAACTTCAGACTGTGCTCTTCTGACGCTGCACGGAAGCCACAAGCTTCTATCTTCAGCGAATTAACGTGCTGTAGGAAATTACGTCCTCGGAATTTTCTGCGCCAATAATTCTCGGCCTACTTCTATATTTCAATATTATTATTATTATTATATTCAATAGCTAGTGAAGTCAGTGTCGGGACACATAGCGTGGGTCGAAATTGACCCAGTAGCCTCCATGCGTAGGTTATGCGCGAATAATTGTCTATATATATAAGGAAACTCGGTCGGTAACCAGTTGTTCGAGTGGCGCGAAGCCTTTCAATTCCCCCAAATTTTTATTAAATCATCCTCAGTCCCGTTGAACTATTCCGAACAGTTTTCAATCTCTCAGGATCCAATTAGGGATGCTCTGTGGTTTCAGGAGTGCCCGGAGGGCGTAGTGCACGAGGACTCGTTCAAGGACATCTACGCGAAATTCTTCCCCCATGGCAGTGAGTTGCACTTAGATAAGAGACCCGCGATTTCCCCCCCGTAGATTAGATAACGGCCACCCGTACGAATTCCAGACTCCAGCCTCTACGCCCATTACGTGTTCAAGGCGTTCGACGTCAACTGCAACGGCGCCATCAGCTTCAGGGTAATGGCCTATTTTCTTATCGCGCCGTCGATCCTAGGCGCGCCCGTAAACGTTACGCGTCACGTGATATACGATCGCCGCAGGATCTCCTTGTCACCCTCTCAACGTTGCTGCGCGGCAGCATCTACGAGAAGCTACGATGGACGTTCAAGCTCTACGACATCAACGGCGACGGTTGCATCACCAGGGGCGAGCTAGGGGAAGTGGTGACGGCCGTGCACGAGCTGATGGGCAGGCGGCACGGGCACCACGCTGAAGAGGAGAGGAAAGCGCGGGAGCAGCTGGACAGGGTGTTCAAGAAGCTCGACCTGAACCAGGATGGCGTGATAACCATCGAGGAGTTCATCGAGAGCTGTCTAAAGGTAGGGCGTCTTGTTCACCAAAGTCGCGAGAGTCCGGTGTGCGCGGTGGGCGGAGGAGGTACAGCGAGGCATGTTTCGCGCAAAAAATTATTAACAAGAATTTAAGATGATCGATTTTCCAGGACGACGTGATCACACGCTCGCTGACGATGTTCGATTGCGCGCTTTGATCTCCGGCGAAGGAGGAGCCCGCGGCAGTGACCACCACGCCGCCTACGCCGCTCTCCACAACGACGACATTCTCGCAGTCCCAGTCTCCGTCGCCGCCGCCGCCGTCCTACTCTCTGCTGCCACCGATTCCACCGCCTTTGCCTTCACAACCGCCTCCGGGGTACACCGTTCAGGACCAGGAGCTCTACATGCTCCTCGCGGCCCACTGGTGGAATCAACCGGAGGCTCCGCTCTTTTGCTAAGGGTACATACAGCCCCGCCACTAGATTCCCTCGTAAAAAGCGTCTTGGAGGGCCTCGGAATCCATAAAAATTGATTTTGAGGAAGATGGTATACCGGCGGTAAATTACTCGATTTCTTTACCGACAGTAGGTTTTATTCTCCCTGGGATAGCGGTGTCTGGGTCTATTCTGACCCACGCCATCAATAATCCTATCGAACTGGAGCTCATGAAACGATTTCTAAACTTTGAAATACCAATAGAATCGCGATCCTAAGTGATAGAGAAAGGCAGAAAGGTGCGTGCGGGTCAAAAGTGACCCAGAGACCGTTTGCCCTGTGACTGCTCCAAGCGTTGCTTCTCCAAGTGCCCTTAGTCAAAATAAATCATCCTATTACCTTCAAAGTTACTCAAAATCTTCTGGAATGAGTTGATCAAAAGACCTGTGCCTCTTTTCCAGGATGCCAAGAAACGCGTGCCCCGGCGAGCTCCGATTTCTGTGGAGCTTCTGGAGAAAGGGGAAACGCATGCGAGTTCAAGAATTCTGCCACGAATGTGCTCGACGCGTGGAGCTGGAGGCGTTCCCTCCAGAGAACTCTGCTTACGTAGCGCGCGTGAACCAAACTAAGTGTCCAGGACTAACCAAGTGCTCCTGGGGAAGGGTAACGATATTGTCAATTGAGGGACCGACCGGTTCGCGTCGTTCAGAGACGTTAGGAGCCGACTTATCACAGAGGAAAGACTATAGAAGATAGGGACGTACCAGTAAGAATTAGGAAGAAAGTAAATCGAGTGGAGCTCGCGGAGAGGGACTTTTCTTATCCACGAGTCCCATGGGCCCGTTTCGAGGTTAGGAACGTCGAGGATTTACGGTGCTTTGACGCTCTATCGGCGCTCCATGACGTCGCCGAAGAGAACGTCGCAGGTTGGGCATGATCCGAGGGGATTCGATGGGAATGAGATACTCGATCATAGTTGACTTCCGTGCCAAACTCCTGTAAAGATTATGGTACTTGCCTCTCGTGAGCGACGATAGGTCGCCAGGAGGAACTTTGTTTAAGGGGATTAACTATGGGGAACGGTAGAGAGTACTGAGTATCGGGCTGAAGCAATAGATAATAGTACAGGACATCTCTAAAGACGTGGCGCAATTGGGGTGGTTCTTCTGGGGAAATATGAATTGAATAAAATTTTCTTTTATTGCGCAAAAACTCGAGTATCGAGGTCGGAGTTAATTTCCATTCAACTGTTTCGTAAAGAATCACCAAGTTTCCGGTTGAATCACGAATTTAGAGACACCCTGCGGCGAATCAGAAACGAATTGAATTCGTACACTTGGTTTCAAGAGAAGGAACGCTTTCTTTTGTCCCATAAAAAAACGAGCAGATTCGCTTTACTTTCTGAGACAATCGCGCGTTACCGCCAGTTTCCTTAAATAAGAAGTGTCTTTGTTCGTCGACAGAACATTCCACGAGGGTATACGAAAACGAGTGCAACCTAGTTCAGCTCCAAGCCTGACGAATCCAAAGATCTTTCGAGTCAGCCGTTTTTTTCGAGATCGTTCGTAGAAATATCGTAGGATTTTAAGGGGAACCGCGAATCAATTTTCTAAGAAAAAATGGGGGAAAAAGTCGATCGTTGAAGGTATATCAAAGTAAACGCTAAGCGAATCGTTCGACCTAGTCGAGAATTAGTCTCGTTTTACCATTAAACGCTCGCCCGGCGGCAATGAAACACCAAAACTGCAATAATTAACCTAAACTTAAGCGAAGAAAAGAGCGCGGGACAGTTTTTCCATTGAATTTTCTAGGTTATGGGACGCGATCGACCCTGGGCCGCCATAGGTGTAGGCAGCTTGTCGATCATAGGAGCTTTAGGAACTTTCAAAACATTCGTACGTGCACTTTGAGATCTCGCGATTTAAAAAGATGCCGAATAGAAGGGTTTTCAGAACCATTAGGGTTCCACGGTTCTTTTGGTACCAAGGAAAATGTCGAGTGAAATGAATCTTGTAACAGATAGATGGCGCTTTCATTGTTTTTCTAATATTTAGTTTGCGGCAGCCGGTTATTAGCATTCCTCTGATTTCAATTGAGCAAGTACCGAAGTTCCCTGCTTAAACATGAGCGAAAGTTACCTTCGGAAATGTTGCAGATTGTTGAACAATCGACGCTTTTCGTTGTCTGTCCCCAGGTCCCTCGGAAATAGCGAATGAAACTAATTAGGATCGTCGATGTAAGATGATAAGGATTTGTTAACCGTTGTTGTCTCTTTGTAGCACTGTCACTGGTCGATATACCTATCCCTCTGGCTACCGTGTTTTAATAGCGATCGAAGACGCGGAGTAGGTTGCTAGGCGCGTCTCTATAACGACTGGTAGTAAATAACCACACTTGCTGAATCACCCATTTAAATTCACTTCTATAATATACAAGACCACAACAAGGGAAGACTTTCCTTCCATTTCTTTCACACATCAGTGTCTCCTCCTTCATCACTTATTGTCAACACTTTACACAGTGGACGATGGGATTGATACTCGACACGAGTTTTGATAACGATCAGAATTGAATGACTCATTTTTTATTTATCCAAAGTGATTGGCAATGGGTAGTAGAAGATGGAGTAGGTGATTCTACGTAACAAAAGAAGACGAAAATTAAGAGTAAAGAAATTGTGGTGGAGGCTTCGTTTTTTAGTTATTAAAGTTTAAAGATTTGGGTTCGGGGCGCCTGGAGCGCGGTAACTCGGCGGTCTGCCACGCGCGTTGGGCCCCACTGGGGGCCTTTGACGGCGACTCTGCGCAGGCCTACTCGCATCGCGGACCCCCGAGTTGCCGAGCTTCGGGCGCCCCAGACCTAAACCTTTAAAAAGGAATAGCTTCCAGCGCAATTTCCTCACTCTTTATTTTCGTCTTATTTTCTCACCCGCTTCGTTTTCTACTACCTGAGAACCTTGTATATTTCACTCCCGTCGCCCTTTGCGATCTTAATACCACCAGCAAGGTTGAATGTATGCTACAATGGAGAACCGTTGTTCCTAAAGCGAGTGAAAGCGTAAATGTAAATGGGCGAGTACTAAAGCACAACCAATTCCTGCGTTCGGTCAGTGAGTCGATTGAAACCATGAATCACACTTGGATATAAGAAAACCTGTAAACGGTCACATAAAAAATGATGAATCTCTCGTGTACCTTCTGGCGCATTCTGAAAACGGAAGCATCCCTCGTCGTTAAAAGGGAGACCGATCCAAAAGCGTTGAACGCTTTCCGAACACCCCGTATTCGATCTAATGGTAAACGATTTTTATATGTTTTCTAAGAAACGAACAAAAAGCTGACTCTGCGAGGAGAAACAACGAACGTTACTGTTAAAACTTTTCTACGATGATCGAACGAGGACAGCTGGAAGCGAGAAATAGATAAACAGATTACCGACTGGAGGAAAGGTGGAGTTCGTTATAATTTTCGGCGATTACGAAGGTTTCGGGTTTCCGCGTAAGAGTTTTGTCGGCGCTTCGACTAGCCCCTTCGACTCGATCGGAGACACTTCGGAATGGTGAGGACTTATATTTTCGTAGGCAGACCATGCGCGGCTTGTTCCTCGTAATTTAGAATACATATCGTGCTTGTCGGTCGCTCGGTGTCGAGGGCGGCCATTGGTATCCGGAACTTTTAAGTTTAAGGTGTCCATGTTCCCGGTGTCTGAGAATCAAACGCGCGCGGTTAGGAGGAGCGCGCGGGTTGCATTCTGCGCAGGGGCTACTGGCTGTTCCAAGTTACCAGGCCCCGTTTAAAGAAGCTCCAAGCTCTTGAACAGTCAGTACATTCTGATCAGAGTTTAATGCAAAACAGTGGCGATCGTAGAAGAGGAACCTAGTCAATTGATGAACGTTAGAAGTAACATACATTAATATCGTAATTAACTTGCTGGACAATAGGTCCAAATCGCGGAGCTATTGGAAACCAAAAGTCTCTGATTAGGTCCATTTTTTTCTTTAACCCTTCGCAGAGGATGAACCTATACACAGTAGGTACATCGTGCGGGAAACGCTCGCGGGGCGTTCAGTGAGCACGGCCAACGAATGAGACCGGAGGATCCCCGCACGCGACGAAGGGTTAAACTTTAAAGGATGCTCTAGTCAACTTGTTTTCAACTGATTATGCCTCTTGCCACTTCTTTAAATTTCCATCAGAAGCACACGAGTATGTTTGTTGGTGCATTTAGAAACTCTTGGTGTAATTAAGTCAACGATGAATTAAGGGGAGGTTCCGGTCTAAATATCGATTTCTTGTTATTTAATTTTTCGATTGTTTAACCTTTCAGGAATACGTGTTTAAAAGGATTTGTTGAAATTCGTAAAATTCCCGAAGTTATAGCCATTTGAGTAGCGGCAAATGCATAGGCAACAGTTGGCCACTCGGCGCTCACGTAAAACTTTAAACGCGTTTTTCTCGAAACAGTGTTCTCAAAACGGTGAGACCTGTATCTCCAACAGTTATTATCCGATTCGACTGAAACTTGTTTTATTTTGATGAATACACTTCTGGCTAAGGGGGAAACCAGAAAAAAATTACAAAAAAGTGAAAATTTATAATTTTTAAAGGCGTGGAAAGGACGAACAGTATAGGGAAAAAGTGATTTCAAACCTCAAGTGTCGTTATTTTCTCAAAAAATGTCATTTTTGTATTTTTTTTCTGGTTTCCTCTCTAGCCAGAAGTATATTCTTCAAAATAAAAAAGTTTGAGTCGAATCGGATAATAACTTTTGGAGATACAAGTCCCACCGATTTGGATGAATTTTTTGTCGCCTTGAATTTAACGACTCCCCAGTGCCGTCTGCAACGATTAATTATAAAACAAAATACTTTAAGACATTTTTAATACAATTCAACAAGTCCCATTAAATTATATATAGTAGTTTTCCTTTATTGAATTCCTAAAGATCACCTATTTTTGGGGGCTCTAGACCGGAACCTGCCCTTAATTGGTAGGCACTTAGTTTGTTCGATTTGCCTCTCTATTAGATACTGCTTAGCGCAATCTGGTTTATCTGCGGATATTCGAGGGAACTCCGCCGACAAGCCCCAACGCGTCAGGATATCAAAATGATTTAGATTACGTAACACTTAGACTGTAAATGTCTCGTCGAAGAGCACAGGTGGCGAATCAAAATTTGTTACGATAGTTAAGTAGCGATCGGAGGTATCGGTTAGTACGTAGTTGGTGCGATACAATTGTTAAGCTTAAAGGCACTTTTTTATGACGGAATTAATAATTAGATGTAAAACTCGCCATTGATGCAATCGGTAGAATGTATACTGTGTCGCGAAAGTATTCCAACCATTGCAGACAAAACGCTTTTTGCAATCGTCAACGATACTCTTTCTTGAGTGCTAACAATTAATAAACGGACCCTCGGGCTTTTACGGATTAATCGGGGTGGTTTAAAATTCTGAAGAGTACTAACAATTGCTATTTAAAATTTTAAACTACCACGTTCTAAAATGATTAATTGCGGAAGAAAAATCATTTTGCTTTTCTCCATCAGGATTTTGTTAATTCTCGATATTTTTTATTCATAATTTGTTCACAAATAATGCTATATAGGATTTTGTCTGCAGAGGTACGGAGATTTTTCCGACCCATCATGTTTAGCACGTTATATTCCGTATAGTACGTTAATTAATTCTCGTACTGCCAACTTCTCTGCGAAATCGAGCAGTAATCGGTTCAAGGTAGGCATTCTGCACGCGAAAATGTCGATTGGTACAGTATTCTCACGGGGTTAAGAAGAACACGGAAGAAGCATCGGTTCGTAGATCACCGAGTCGTCCTTTCTCCAGGCCTTCTCTCTATTACTATTAAATAGTGGCATCCATACTCGCGACCCTTGCTCTTTAGATCCAAGGGAGGAGATTGTAACCGCGAGAATTGTAATTTATCTTTAGGTCGGAATGATCCTCGCCACACGACCTGTATCTCGTGACAATTGAATTGTAAATTCTCGACGAATAAAGGAGGAACGTCGTTATTGTTATCCGCCGATTTCATTTATCTTTCCTTGAGCAAGGGGGTTGAAACTTGAGACTTGAGGGAATTATGACGATCCATTACATATTTGATAATTCAAATACAATGGTAAAAAGTCACTGCACTTCAATGAAATAATTCATAACACTTTTGGAATTTGAAAGAAAAAATGGTAACGCAAGTGTAATTCACAAAAACAATTTTTTAGAATTCTTAAAACGAATTTTTATTTTAGAACCTGTGAAAATATATTTTTTACGATACTTTCTTTTTGAAACACAAGTTTCATCTTGAATTACCAAAGACACGTTAGAATATAATTAGAATAAGTTTCTTCCCTCCGGAAGTGGTCATCATTAAACTCGATCTTTCACTCATCGCATAATAATCCACTTTACCCCTTTGAAGACATTGACTGTTGTTCACACTTCTAATTTCACTCATCTAAAAGTAAGTGGACCTCCTTCATTCACCATCCTTCAACATCCACAACCCCATGTGGTGCTTGGTACCCCCTGCCTCCATTTATATTTCAGTCAATGCCCCTCATGCAAAATAATACCAAATAGTCTTTAGGTCTTTGCCAAAATCGCGAAAAGAGCCAGAGAATTGAGTCGTTCTACGTCTTAAGCGACAATGGGGTGGCAGGAGCCACGCGGAAGTCGACACGCAGCAACAAGTTCTCGCGATGTAAAAAAAGTGAAAAAAGAGGGAAAAAGGGGAAAGCTAGAACTGTATAATTTGATCGGTTACCCTCGAACTAGAAAAATAAAATTTGCCTCTAAAACGATATATTTTCCTACCTCTACCGTGGAAACGAACAGAAAGTGGAAAATGCAAAATAAAAAATTGATTAGAAAACATTAATTTAATCCAATAAATCCCACGTTACTACTCCTAAATATTTCTTCAATCTCTATTCACAAAAATCGAACAAATTTCACTAGCTCTTATCCTTATATGAAAACCACTGAACCTGTTTAGATAACTATTCATAACGATTGACATCTGCAAGCAGTATTTAAATCCATAATAATCCTAACTATCATTTTACACTGCAACACAATTACCACTAGTACTTATATTGTAATCGAACACATGTAAAAATTCCACAAGATTTACATATTACAAATTTTAATTACCATATTCACTCGCAGTTAGACGATCATTTATAAAACGCGCTACAAATGCGGATAGAAGCTAAAACACGTGCGTTCACCATGGAAGCAGGCGCAACAATGCAACGTATTCTCAACAATCGATCGGTTATCGGCTCTTCTACGCGTGCGTAAAATCCCCCTCAAGCAGAATTCTCCATAAAAGTCACAATAATCGAGTAGTCTTGCGTGTCGCGCGTATTTCCGCAATACCCATCCCCTCGCACCTGTAACCCCTATGCACTGTATACCTTCAAGCCATAGGCGATATTTCTTCCCTTTTTCCTTCGGCGAAGAAAATTACCTTCGATATTCCAAACTTTGCCTCCGACGTCGAATTTCCTGCCAGCTTGAGTGACAATCGTTAAAAGAAAATACAGGAAATGCGAAATAATATGAAAACACGAGGGCAAGTTTGATGAAAATAATATACCTCCACGCATTCGTGTTTCGCACGGGGAAAGATGAACTTCGAAGGCGGTCGTCATTGTAAAATCATACGATCGATAGGTGTCCCACTGGGTCTGTGGCCGTATCGACGTACAATTCTTGGCAAAATTAACGGTGCTATCGCTCTAACAATTATTGTTCTTTGCATACTCGCGCAGGTACAAAGCCTTCATTTTTTTTTGGTTCGTTCGAACTGGAATCTTAACAGCAGTACTCCGGCCACCTTACTTACTGACTACTTGAGATATTGCATTCGAATTGAATTGAGATATCATTGTGATTCTGAATTGAGATCCTTGCTTGATGTATCTTACCCTTCACTTATTTATTTTCTTTTTATAAAATTCAAATCCTAGCACTCCACTTGCACAACGATTTATCAGGAACGGTTAAAGGAGTGTTTGATAGCGGGGGATACTTGCAGCTAGCAGCGTTTATCACGCACGAGTTCAGTATGGATCTGTTTCTAAATATCATGACTGGTATCGTACCGCTAATGGTGTACGTTGTGAAGTATTACGCTTTCACGTGGAATACGGACGAGGTAGGCTTTCCTAGATTCTCTAACGAAATTACTAAATGTGGAAGCTTGAAATTGAACGAATACTGGCATATGGTGTAAAAACAAATTCATCTTGTAGAATCGTATTGAATATAACTAAGTTACGTTTTCCCTAGCATAGTGTTTTATAAGTACCTCTACGTTTAAGCGAATAGAGAGAGTTTAATTACTTTATACGCAATCATCCAGGTAAGGTATATCTTCGAGTGGATCCAAAGTGACTATGATTCATTGACGAACGAGAGGGAGCTTCGCTTAATAGAAAAGTTTGCTGACCGAGGAGAATACATGACCAAGCTGTTGTTGTGTGAGTATCGAAATTATTTTCTGCCTAGCTAACTAAGGGAAAACATTGAAGGCATTTTCTGGGACAGGAAGTACGAAATTAAGCATTTTCTTTAAAGATAGAATTTACATGCGGGTGGGTCAGAAAAGACTCGGAGATCGTAGCAGACGCAACAGTTTTAAACACTATGCATTGAGAGCAACAAAGGACTAATGCACATTTTTTTTCGAGGTAGAATTAGTAGCAATAATGTATTCCAATAGGCTCTACTAATCATATAAAATAGGAAACAGTAATTAGTTTTCAATGTCGGTTAGTCCGTTGTTGCTCTGAATGCCGCATATTCTTTATACATACCTAACTAGAACGAAATAATTAATAAAATCTCTTAGATAGACTTCACTCGCTAAATATATCTCCATTGTTTCAGATGGTTCTCCAATTATATTGATATTCATCATATCGTCGTTTCTGCCAGAAGTCTTCAACATAGAGGCACCACTTAATGATTCTCGTTTGCTGAAAATGCCCATCAACATCGAGTACTTCGTCGATCCCGATCGATACTTCTACTGGATTGTACTGCACATCGACGTTACCGTGGTCCTTGGTATTTCCATCCTGATTGTCACAGAGTCCACATTCATATATTTCACCATCCACGCGTGCGGATTATTCGAAATTATCGGGTAATGAATTTTAATCACAAATTCTTAGAAATGTGACAAACGACCGATAGTTATATTTTTGCAAAGGATTACTACAGTTCTAACGAAACTAAGTGACTAACAAGACTACTAGGTTCTATTACCTAAATCTAGTGCAATATGATCCGTTGAAATATGTAGGGATCCGGCAACAGATAAAGGAACTGATTCTACGTTAGAGAATTGGACGAAAATCAAGAGTGGCGTAATTGCGGAAGAAGTTTGGCTTCTTAGTTATTAACATTTTAAGTATTCCGTTAGGCGCCCCTGTAGCAGAGCAACTCAGCGGTCAGCAATGCGTGTAGGGTTGTATACAGTGGCCGCTAAAGGCTGCCCTACTCTACGCGCACAGTTGACCGCCGAGATGTCATCCCCCAAGCGTCCCAGATCTAAATCTTTAAACCTAAATAATAGAAAAATCATAGCCTCCCCATCATTCCATTACTTTCGACTTTTTGTCTTATTTTGTCAGGTAGAATCACTCCATTCAGTTTTTTGCTACCTGTTGCCGAACACCCTATACGTCTATGTATGCATATCTAGAGGGAAAATAATCGCCAATTTATAGGGATCGCGTGGAACGAGTGTTGGAAAGTAGTATTCTAAATTTTCTTCGTGGTAAAACGTATTTGTCGATACATGGTCAAGTAGTGGCCATCATTCAACTGCATCAACGACTACTCATGTGGGTATAATTTGATTCAATTTTGAAAACCATATTTTAGGGCGATTTGATAAAAATCCTAAATTTGTTAAAGGTTCATTGCAAGTTTGAATACCTCCTTCCTTACACATTATTTTATACTAACTGGTATCGGAGTGGTTTCGTTAAGTATGAACCTCTACATCGTGAGTAATATATTTATGCAAATGATTCTCTTGAACACTAGGTTGCTGAGGAGATTCTCTCGATTTCATTTCTTGTTAAATGTGAAGTAATAAAAAACGGCGTCCTCGTTTTTTTCCAACTAGCATTTGTCTTCCAAAAAATTCAACCCCTTCGATATGTTAGTCACGGAGAATTGTAACAGCAACCTAGCGCGTACCCACAACATTTACTTTGTACAAGCAAAGGTGCCTCGGGTAACTCTTGTTCATTATTCACTGTTGCTAGCTGGCCAAAGAAATGTTGCTGATGAAAGTCACTGCCGAATTGTTAACTGCACTATTACTGGTCATAATCCATTTCTTTTACATGGGCTATGGTAATTACATTAGCCAAATTTTGTTAGACAAGGGCGATGAACTGTTCACGAAAACGTGAGTACTAGTATTCATCCTGCTTAAATCGGTGTGACTATTTATTACTAAATTTTAAAAAATTCTATTTCTATTTATATGGGACATCAGTAATATTGAAAGGTAGTTCTTCTTAGCATGTTTAGTACTAGAAACTATTATAACTACTACTCGAAACTTTTTATACTGGAAGATGTAGGGATACTGTTTGCAATCTATAGATACTGCGCAAGATGGCACGAATCACCCTTGCCAGTACAAAAGATGATGCTGTACATTCGACACAGATGCATGCAACCTACTGGCCTCCAGATTGGTGGCCTTTACACTTGTTCGTTGGAATTCTTCTCCAAGGTAAACGTTTTACAATCAACAGTACCTACATACACGAGAGTAGAGAAAGAACAAGACGCGATCTCTTATTTCCAGCTAGTGAACACATCGATGTCGTATTTCACGGTACTCTACTCAACGGCTTAACATTTCGATTGGAAGGAAGCGTTGTCACTCTGAGTTGGCACTTAAGATATTTATGATAAGTTATTAAACCGCTATACTGACGATAATTGATTTATATATAAAATGCTGACTGATTTCTATTTTCTTATAACTCATATTTATCATTATCACTTATATAAGCCACAATAATGCTATTTATCATTTTACACAGCAACACAAGTGCCATTAAAATTGTAATCAAACACATGTAAATATCTCAGAAGATACACAATATCATTGAACTAACATACTCACTCTCAACTAGACGTTTATTTATAAAACACGCCACCAATGCGGAGGGAAGGTAAAACACGTGCGTTCACCATGGAAGTCGGCGCAACAATGCAACGTACTCCTAACAATCGATCGGTTGTCGGTTCATCTACGCGTGCGCAAAATCCCTCTCGGGCAGAATTTTCCATAAAAGTCACAATAATCCAGCACTGTCTTGCGTGCCGCGCGAATTTCCGTAATATTCAACCCCTCGCACTTACAACCCCTACGCACTGTGTACCTTCAAACCACAGGTGATATTTCTCCATTTTTTCCTTCGGCGAAGAAAATTACCTTTGAAGTAGCAAACTTTTCCTCCGACCTCGAATTTCTTACCAGCTTGAGTGACAATCGTAAAACGAAAATACAGTCAATATAGAATAATATGAAAACTCGAGGGAAATTCGATGGAAATAATGCACCTCCACGCATTCGTGTTCCGAACGGAGAAAGATGAACTTCGAGAGCGGTCGTCATTGTAAAGTCATTCGATCGATAGGTGTACCACTGGGTCTGTGGCCTTATCGATGCACAATTCTTGGCAAAACGAATGGTGTTCTTGCTGTAACAATTATTGTTCTCTCCATAGTCGCGCAGGTACCAAATTATCGTTTTCTTTTCAGTTCGTTAGAACTGGAATGCCAACAGCTGCATTCAGCCCGCCTTACTTACTCGACGCTTTACATATTGAATTCGAATTGACTCGAGATATCACTGACATCATTGGCATCGTTGCATTTGATATATCGAATTCAGAATCCTTACTTGCTGTAATCCCACTTTTCACTTATTTTCTCTTTTTGTAAAATTCAATTGCTAGCATTCCCGTTGCACGTCGATTTATTAGGTACGGTTAAAGGAATGTTTAATAACGGAGGATATTTGCAGCTGGCAGTGTTTACCACTCACGAGTTCAGTGGGGATCTGCTTTTTAAGATTATGACTGGTATGGTACCATGTATAGTCTACATACTGAAGTACTTCTTTTTTATGCGGAATATGGACCAGGTATGCTTTTCTAGATCCTCTAACGAAACCACTGCATTGGGATACTTAAATTAAAAGTAGAAGAATACTGGCAGGTGGTATAAAAATTTATTTCATAAAATCGGTTTGAATCTAATTAACATGAGATCATCGGTAACTCCGAAATTCGATTTTTTCGCAATTTCTTTTCTGCTACTTGTTTATTCATCGGGGTGGACGCTTCTCAAAGGTTAATGTACATTTTCTTATTTTCCTGTATATCTTGGAATTTATAGTAGATATAAAATAATTGGTAATATGGGAATTTAATGGTTTTGTATGCGAAACTGTGCAATGAAATATATATGATTTCGGCGCACAGGTTCGGTCAATTAAATTAAATTGTGCAATGAAATTGTTCGAAATTTAATTAAATTGACCGAACCTGTGCGCCGAAATCATATATATTAATTACTACGGTCGAAATTAAATTTATAAATAACTTGTGCAATGAAATTGTTCGAAATTTGGAGTTTAAAAAAGAGAACGTCCCCCGCCGCAAACAATTAAATAACTTGGAAGTGCAGCTTTATAGCGCTTAGAAAACAATTGAATTTTAATTTCCATAATTTCTTTTATATCTACAGTGGTGTTCAAGACTTACAGGAAAATAGGAAAGTGCACATTAACCTTTAAGGGGATTTTCACCCGCGGAAACCAAAAAGTAGCGGAAAATAAAAATTGTCTGACGTTCTTATTGAATCTCTCTACAAACCTGTGATGTTGAAAAAAATAGAATTTTTGGCTTATCAGAGTTCCCTTGTAAGTTGCATTTGTCCCAGCGCGGTGTTTTATAATTTTCCCTTTTTTTGCGCAAATAGAGACATTTTAATTAATTTACACAGAATCATCCAGGTAAAGTACACCTTCGAGTGGATCCAATGCGACTATGATTCATTGACGAATGAGAGGGAGCTTCGATTCATAGAAAAGATTGCTGACCGGGGAACAAGCATAGTCAACTCCATCTTGTGTGAGTATCGACATTATTTACTGCCTAGCTAACTATCGTAAGGGTAAACATAGTGCGCTATTTCTGGTAGAGAAATTACGTAATAAAGGAGTTTCCTTAAAGTTAGACGAGTCCACCAAGAAATGAAAATGCGTGCGATTAAAAAAGGATCCGGGGTCGTAGTAGAGGCAACAGTTTCAGATTCTTTATTTGTGTCAAATACGAATTTATTGTTCCAGATTGTCTGACGTTTATATCCTTACCTCTCGGTTTCCCGTTCCTGTCAGTACTCTTCAACCTAGGGGGATCCTTTAATCAGTCCCGTTCGGTGGCAATACCCATCAACGTTGAATACTTCGTCGATCAAGATCGATGCTTCTACTGGATCATGTTTCACATCGACGCTACCACGGTTCTGGGTGTTTCCATTCTGTTTGTCACAGAGTCCACATTCGTACATTTCACCACACACGCTTGCGGATTACTCCAAATTGTCGGGTAACGAATTGCAATCACATATTCTTAGAAACGTTGCAAAGGACGGATAGTTATATTTGTACAAGGAATTACCGTAGTTGTGACGAAACCAACTGACCAGCAAGACCACTAGTTTCTATTACTTCCATTGCAGCTTAATCCGTTAAAATATTTAGGGTACACGGCAAGAGGTTGTAGAAAATGAAATGGATGATTCTACGTAACAAAATATGTCGAAAATGAAGAGTAAGTTTTTTAATTATTAATGTTTAAAGATTTAGTTTGGGACGCCTGGAGCCACTCGGTAGTCAGGGCTGTGCACAATTGTCAAAGACCCCACACCGGCACGCGCGCCACTGACCGTTGAGTTGCCACCCTCCAGGCACCACAGTGACAAATCTTTAAACATTAATGACAGAAAACCGAAGCCCCCACCGCAATTTCGTTACTCTTCATTTTCGTCTTCTTTTGTCGCGTAGAATCACTCACTTTATATCCTACTACCTGTTGCCGATCACTTTGTATATGTATGCGTATTCAGAGGGAAAATAATCGCACATTTATAGAGATCGCGTAGAACGGGTGTTGGAATGTAGTGTTCCAACTGCTCTTTGTGATAAAACGTACTTGTCGATGAATGGTCAACTAGTAGCCACGATTAAACTGCATCAACGCGTACTCGGGTAGGTATAACTGGCTTTAAAACCGAAAACCGTGTTTTGAAGCAATTTGACACAAATATTAAATTTCTTTAAGGTTCATTGAAAACATCAACACCTCTTTGCTACCACATTACTGCGTACTAATTGCTATCGGTGTGGTTTCGTTGAGCATAAACCTGTGCATCGTGAGTAATATATTTGTGCAAATGATTCTCATGAACACTAGGTTGCCGAGGAGATTCTCTCGATTGGATTTCTTCTTAAATGTGAAGTAACATAAAAAGGAATTTTGATTTTCTTCCTAGTAGCATTTGTCCCACGAAAAATTGAACAGCTTCGACATGTTTCCCACGAAGAAACTATACAATTTACAGCAACCTAGTATATGCGGCATGCGCACAACGTTCATTTTGTTAAAGGAAAAATACGTTGAGTAACTCTTGTTCATTATTCACCGCCGCCAGCTGGCCAGAGCAATGTTGCTGAAGAAAATCACTGCTGAATTCTTAACTGCTTTTTCACTGGTTATGATTCAATTCTTTTACTTGGGCTGTGGTAATTACATTAGCCAGATTCTCTTAGACAAGGGCAATGAACTCTTCACGAACACGTGAGTACTAGTATTTCATCCTCCTTAAGGGGACTAGGCAGTCAGATCGCTCGAAAATCAAGGATTTTTTGCAAATTAATTACAAGGAGATGAACACAAATTGTGACTAGTACTTTTGGGTAATGTTTATTAATACTATAAACAGTAAAAAAAATTATTTGAATATTATATACAAATGTCCCTACTAGCATTTATTGTTGGCATTTTGATGGCCAATTAATTCCCAACTTGGAGATACTGCGGGCCAACCAGAAATGCTACTATGGGTATGACAGCGCTACGTCGTCTGATATTTAGGCGTTTTTTTCTGGAGCCATTGTAATTTGGCAGTGATTCTGGCCGTATGAAATTTAATTGTGAAATGTCCTCTGAAATTTATACTTTGCCCCGGCCCCCATTCTGCACTGAACCTATTGAAAAGAAAAAAAGTCAAAATTATAAAAATGGTGGCTGCAAAACGGCAAATTTTAAAGAAACGTCATTTTTCGCCAGGGAAAAGAGCCATTCTATTCTTTTTTGTCAAAACTGGAGTTTTCACAGACTTATGCGTAGGTTCAGGTCGTAACTAGACATGTTTGATATATACTGAATTTTTTCAAATCGATGTGTACCTCTGTTTTTTCGTAATCACTGCAAAACGAAGAGGAAACATGATTCCGAGAAAAACGCGTTTAAAGTTTCGAAAGAGCGAAGAAACGGTCTATGGCGCGTTCGACCTTTTCGACTGTAAAATCCTTAATTTTGCGAATTTTAACATAAACCAAACGGCGTTTTACTCGGGAAGGGTGATACTTTCGAAAAATGCAACAACAAAAATCGAGTTTCTGACTGCCTAGTCTAGATAATTTCATACTCTATCTAAAGCCTTTCGAATTTTTCATTTCGGATGATTCTGCTACGAGCTAGGATGGTCACCGCAAAAAAAAAGGACATCCCGGTCATCGCTTATAACTGTCAAATCTTTTAATATTCTTTAACGCAAAAAATACTGAACTGTCCTTTACATGTACCCTTAACAATAGACGAATAGTTATTACTAAAAGTATAACGGTTTTTCTAGTAAAAAATCCCAAAGATGCGCATTGTATCGACGGCTCTAGGTAGGCCTCCCTCCTTAAATCGGTGAGACTATTTGCCGCTAAATTTTGTGAAAATTGTATTTCTTCTTATACTGGAAATCAGTAATATTGAAGTAGTAGTTCTTAGAAAGTTTAGTACTAGAAAGTCTTATAAATAATACTGGAAAATGGGCATACTGAAGAATGTAGGCAAACTGTTTGCAATCTATAGATACTACGCAAGATGGCACGAAGCACCCCTGCCAGTACAAAAAATGTTGCTGTACATTCGACAAAGAAGCATGGATCCTGCTGGCCTCGAGTTTGGTGGCCTTTACACTGGTTCATTCGAATTCTTTGCTAAGGTAAACGTTTTACAAGCTACAGTCGCTTAGGGAATAGGAAGAGCAACACCCGATCTTTTTCTTTCAGTTAGTGAACGCATCGATGTCGTATTTCACGGTACTCTACTCTACGGCTTAACATTTCGATTGGAAGGAAGCTTAGTCACTTTTCAACTAAAAAGTTGACACTTAAGATATTTTGCGATATTTTATTAAACCGCTATTGTACTGACTCTAACTGATTCAGACAGACAATACAGGCTAACTGTTACTTTCTTATGGTTTATACTTAACATTGTCACTGTAGATATATATAATATATAAAGTTTTATCATGTCTCTATTTTCTTTCTTTATATTCACATTTCCTTTCAAATTCTCAACAAAAATGTTAAACTTTGTGTATTTAATAGAATTGATAACCGAAAATTTCATTCAGTGTCATTATATTTTCCACGCAAAAAGCACTGGCACTAAAACCCGCAATGCGTGCGATCTCATTTAATTAGCTGTTCTGGTTGAACTGGTCGCAGTACCTGGAACAGAAGAAATTTGAATTTAAAATAATTGTCCCATATTAAACACACTCGTATTATAATTACAACAACTCAATTGACACATGTATCCAAAGATAGCAAATGATTGATTTTTTAATTTTTTTTATATAATACAAAGAGTAGCTTTATAAAAACCAAAAAGATTTATTTCATTATAGGTATGTTGCATTTACTGAGAAAAAATCTGAAAAAATAGCTTGATTTTTCGACCGTTCAGTGTGCAGTACCCCCTTAAAGGATCGGTGCGAAGAAACTAAAGCTTATTGAGTAGTACTAGACAATTATATTTATAGTTCACTAACACGACAATAGTTATAATTACGAGTCGGTACAACGGTCACACACTAAAATAAACGACTATTTACACAAATGCGTATTTGTTTTAACCGAACTAAAGCACAAGTTAATTCGCTTTTAATTATAGCAAAGGTGAGAGGCAAGTTTACCACGTAGCGTACAATTATTAACTGAGTCGCGAGCAGAGAGCGAAGTGAAGATCCAGGAAATCGGCAGCGATTTCCCCCTTCCATCGATCGCAAGTTGATGGAAGGAGCAGTGATCGACGCTCCACATGAGCAAGCAGGCCGTTGCCATTGCCCAATTATCGGTGATAATTAGGAGATGGCCTTACAATGCCTATTTTCGCGTACAATTGGTAAAAAAACGAATAATTGTAACCATATGATGTAATCCATAATAATCTTAATTATAATTTACAGAGCAACACAAATTCCTATCAGAACTTATATTGCAATCAAACACATGTAAATATTTCACAAGATGCACATTATCAATTTTAACTAACATACTTAGTCGCACATTGACGTTCATTTATAAAACGCACTAGAAATGCGGAGAGAAACTAAAACCCGTGCGTTCACCACGGAAGTCGGCGCAACAATGCAACGTATTTCCAACAATCGATCGGTTCTCGACTCTTCTACGCGTGCGTAAGATCCCGCCCGGGTAAAATTTCCCATAAAAGCCACAATAATCGGGCACTGTCACGCGTGACGCGCAAATTTCTGCAATACTCGACCCCTCGCACCTGCACCCCCTACACACTGTGTACCTTCAAACCACAGGTGATATTTCTCCCCTTTTTCCTTCGGCGAAGAAAATTACCTTCGATGTTGCAAAACTTGTCCCCGACGTCGAATTTCTTGCCAGCTTGAGTGACAATCGTAAAGCGAAAATACGGGACATATGGAATAATATGAAAACACGAGGGAAAGTTTGATGGAATTGATGTACCTCCACGCAGTCGTGTCTCACACGGGGAAAGATGAACTTCGAGGGCGGTCGTCATTGTAAAATCATACGATCGATAGGTGTGCCACTGGGAGTGTGGCCTTATCGGCGCACCATTTTTAGTAAACTTAACGGTGCTGTCGGTCTAACAATTGTTGTTCTTTGTATAATCGCGCAGGTACCAAGCCTTCATTTCTTTTTTGGGTTCGTTCGAACTGAAATGCTAACAGCTGTACTCCGGCCACCTTACTTTCTCATTACTTGAGATATTGCATTCGAAATGAATCGAGATATCAATGTGATTCTGAATTGGGACCCTTGCTTGATGTATTTTAACCTTCACTTATTTCTTTTCTCTTTATAAAATTCAATTGCTAGCACTTCACTTGCACAACGATTTATCAGGAACGGTTAAAGGAGTGTTTGATAGCGGGGGATACTTGCAGCTTGCAGTGTTTATCACGCACGAGTTCAGTATCGATCTGTTTCTTAAGATCGTGACTGGTGTCGTACCGCCAACCGTGTACGTAGTGAAGTATTACGTTTTCATGTGGAATATGGACGAGGTAGGCTTTCCTTGATTCTATAACGAAATTACTACATGTGGATGATTAAAATTGAAGGAATACTGGCATGTGGTGTGAAAACCAATTCATTTCATAGAATCGTATTTTGAATATAATTAAGTTACATTTTCCCTAGTCTTTTATAAATTTCTCTATTTTTAAACAAATAGAGACACTTTAATTACTTTATAAACAATCATCCAGGTAAGGTATATCTTCGAGTGGATCCAAAGTGACTATGATTCATTGACGAACGAGAGGGAGCTTCGATTGATAGAAAAATTTGCTGGCCGAGGAGCATTCATGAGCAAGGTGATCTTGTGTGAGTACCGAAATTATTTTCTGCCTACCTAACTAAGGGAAAACATTGAGAGCCATTTCTGGGACAGGATCTACGAAATTTAGCATTTTCGTTAAAGATAGAATGTACATGCGGGTGGATCAGAAAAAACTCGGAGATCGTATCTGAAGCAACAGTTTTAAACTCCATACATTCAGAGCAACAACGGAGTAATGCACATTTTTTTCGAAATTGAGTTAGTAGTAATAATCTATTCCAATAGGCTCTACTAATCATATACAATAGGAAAGAGTAATTTGTTTTCAATGTACATACCTAACTAGAACGAAATAATTTATAAAATCTCTTACATAGACTTCACTCGCTAAATATATCTCCATTGTTTCAGATGGTTCGCCAATTATATTGATATTCATCATATCTTCGTTTCTGCCAGAAGTCTTCAACATAGAGGCACCACTTAATGATTCTCGTTTGCTGAAAATACCCATCAACATCGAGTACTTCGTCGATCACGATCGATACTTCTACTGGATTGTACTGCACATCGACGTTACCGTGGTCCTTGGTGTTTTCATCCTGATTGTCACAGAGTCCACATTCATATATTTCACCATCCACGCGTGCGGATTATTCGAAATTATCGGGTAATGAGTTTTAATCACAAATTCTCAGAAATGTGACAAACGACCGATAGTTATATTTTTGCAAGGGATTACTATAATTCTAACGAAACCAAATGACCAGCAAGACCACTGGGTTCTATTACTTCTAGTGCAACATGATCCATTGAAATATGTAGGGTATAGTATTATCTCCTTATGGGCTCGGTTTGGTGTACAGGATGTGCGTTTTTCGCTATCCCCACCACTTTTGTTTCACTCTTTTCCGGTGAAGGCGAGAACGAGATGGAACGAGAGCAAGCCAGAGACACTGGAAGCGAGCAAGGGCGGTACGAGATAGATGACGCGTTGATGTTTTGTCTCGCTCCGTCTTTCGGATGCCGTGATACTCCGTCCTCTGCGAGCGCGACGGGCGTGCGCAATGGTCGCGAGCCCATACGGTGAGCACGGGCAGTGATTAGAGCTCTTACTTTTTGACCCGTCGGGTACCCGGCTACCCGGAATAACTTCAAGCAATTAAATGTTGTTTTAAATGTTGTTGTTTTTTTTTAATTAATTGTTTGTGGTATTGTTTGATGTTAGCCAAAAATGATCGAACAATTCCACATTCAATGGCTTGAAGTTGTTTCGGGTAGACGGGTACCCGACGGGTCAAAAAGTAAGAGCTCTACTAGTGCTGCACGGGAACCGCTTCGCAAAATCTTGACGCAGCCAGATTCATTCTGAGCGTTCGCGCCCGTCGCGCACGCCCGCCGCGCACGCAAAGCGTTCCACCTCGCTCCCCCCTTCGGCCAGAAAGAAGCGAGAAAGGAACACTCGGAATTAGGGCTCTGTTCATGATATGGGTTCAACGCCGGTCCCGACCAGCGAGCCCACAGCGAGAAAATACTGTATTCGGCAGATAAAGGAGCTGATTCTACGTGAGAGAATTGGACGAAAATAAAGAGTGACGTAATTGCGGAAGAAGTTTGGCTTCTTAGTTATTAAAAATTTTAAGTTTTCCGGTAAGGCGCCCGTGAAGCAGAGCAACTCGGCGGTCAGCGATGTGTGTACGGCTGTGTACAGTCGCCGCCAAAGGCTCTCCTGCTCTACGCGCGTCACGCACAGCTGACCGCCGAGTTGTCATCCTCCAGGCGTCGCAGATCTGAATCTCTAAACCGGAATAACAGAGAAATCATAGCCTTACCGTCAATCCATTACTTTCGATTTCCGTCTTATTTTGTCACGTAGAATCAACCACTTCGTTTTCTATTACCTCTTGCAGAACACACTGTATATGTAAGCATATTTAGAGAGAAAATAATCGCACATTTATAGGGATCGCGTCGAACGTGTGTTGGAAAGTAGTATTTTAAATGGCCTTCGTGGTAAATCGTATTTGACGATACATGGTCAACTAGTAGCAACCATTACACTGCATCAACGAACACTCAAGTGGGTATACCTTGATTCAAATTTAAAAGCTGTGTTTCGGAGCGATTTGGTAAAAGTCTTAAATTTGTTAAAGGTTCATTGCAAGCATGAATAGCTCTTTCATACCACATTACTGGATACTAATTGCTGTCGGTGTGGTTTCTTTGAGCATAAACCTCTACATCGTGAGTAATATATTTATGCAAATGCATATCATGAACACTAGGTTGCCGAGGAGATTCTCCCGATTTGATTTCTTGTTGAATCTGAAGTAATGTAAAAAGGATTTACTTCGTCCAAGCAAGGGTGCCTCGGGTAACTCTTATTCTTATTCACCATCGTTAGCTGGCCAAAGAAATGTTGCTGATGAAAGTCACTGCCGAAATGTTAACTGCACTAGTGCTGGTCATAGTCCACTTCTTTTACATGGGCTATGGTAATTACATTAGCCAAATTCTGTTAGACAAGGGCGATGAACTGTTCATAAAAACGTGAGTACCTGTGCTCATTCCCCTTAAATCGGTGTGGCTATTAATTATAAATTTTTAAAAATTGTATTTCCATTTAAATTGGAAATCAGTAATATTGAAAGGTAGGTAGTTCTTCTTAGCATGTTTAGTAGATACTAAAAACTATTATATCTAGTACTCGAAATTTTTCATACTGGAAGATGTAGGAAAACTGTTTGCAATCTATAGATACTGCGCAAGATGGCACGAATCACCCTTGCCAGTACAAAAGATGTTGCTGCACATTCGACACAGAAGCATGCAACCTACTGGCCTCCAGATTGGTGGCCTTTACATTGGTTCATTGGAATTCTTCTCCAAGGTAATCGTTTTACAAGCAACAGTACATACATGAGAGAAGAAAAAGAACAAGACGCCATCTCTTATTTTCAGCTAGTGAACACATCGATGTCATATTTCACGGTACTCTACTCAACGGCTTAACATTTCGATTGGAAGGAAGCATTGTCACTCGGAGTTGGCACTTAAGATATTTATGATAAGTTATTAAACCGCTGT
Source organism: Andrena dorsata (assembly GCA_929108735.1). Lineage (NCBI taxonomy): Eukaryota > Metazoa > Arthropoda > Insecta > Hymenoptera > Andrenidae > Andrena > Andrena dorsata. The sequence goes on along the minus strand of OV815488.1, from coordinate 72,535,155 downwards.
ACTGACAGCAATTAATTTAGATATACAATGCTGACTGATTTCTGTTTTCTTATAACTCATATTTATCATTGTCACTTATATAAGCCACAATAATCCTATTTATCATTTTACACAGCAACACAAGTACCATTTATATTGTAATCAAACACATGTAAATATCTCAGAAGATACACATTATCATTGAACTTACATACTCATTCTCAACTAGACGATTATTTATAAAACACGCCACAAATGCGGAGAGAAGCTAAAACACGTGCGATCACTATGGAAGACGGCGCAACACTGCAACGTATTTCCAACAATCGATCGGTTCTCGGCTTCTCCACGCGTGCGTAAAATCCTCCTCGGGTAATATTCCCCATAAAAGCCACAATAATCGAGCACTATCACGCGAGACGCGCAAATTTCCTTAATATTCAACCCCTACGCACTGTGTACCTTCAAACCACAGGTGATATTTCCCCTTTCTTCCTTCGGCGAAGAAAATTACCTTTGAAGTTGCAAAGTTTTCCTCAGACTTCGAATTTCTTGCCAGCTTGAGTGACAATCGTAAAACGAAAATACAGGAAATTTAGAATACTATGAAAACTCGAGGGAAAGCTGGATGGAAATAATGTGCCCCCACGCAGTCGTGCTTCGAACAGGGAAAGATGAACTTCGAGGGCGGTCGTCATTGTAAAGTCATTCGATCGATAGGTGTGCCACTGGGTCTGTGGCCTTATCGATGCACGATTCTTGGCAAAATTAACGGTGCTATCGCTCTAACAAGTATTGTTTTCTGCATTGTTGTGCAGGTACCAAGTTATCTTTTCTTTTTTATGGTTCGTTCGATTTGGAATGCCAACAGCAGCATTCAGTCCGCCTTACTTATTCGTTGCTTCAGATATTGAATCGAGATACCACTGACATCATTGAGATCGTTGAATTTGAGATATCCAATTCACAATCCTTTGTTGCTGTATTCTGCTTTTCACTTATTTTTTCTCTTTTTACAAAATTCAATTGCTAGCATTACAGTTGCACAACGATTTATCATGTACGGTTAAAGGAGTGTTCAGTAGCAGAGAATATTTGCAGCTGGCAGTGTTTACCACGCACCAGTTCAGTGGGGATCTGTTCTTTAAGATTATGACTGGTATGGTACCGTGTATAGGCACCATAATAAAGTACTTCTTTTTTATGCGGAATATGGACCAGGTATGCTTTTCTAGATTCCTATAACGAAATGACTGCATTGGGATATTTAAATTAAAATTAGAAGAATACTGGCATGTGGCATAAAAAAAATTCATTTCATAAGATCGGTTTGAATCTAATTAACATGAGAACGTCGGTAACTCGAAAATTCGATTTTTTTTAGTTTCGCAGGCCTGTGGGGTATCGCAATAGAAGTGTGGAGCAATTTTTTCTGCTACTTGTTTATTCTACAAAGTGGAAACGCTTCTCAAAGGTTAATGTACATTTTCTTATTTTCCTGTATATCTTGGAATTTATAGTAGATATAAAATAATTTGTAATATGTGAATTTAATGGTTTTGTATGCTATACGAAACTGTGCAATAAAATTGTTTGAAATTTGGAGTTTAAAAAAGGATACGTCCCCCGCCGCAAACAACTAATGATTTGGCAGCGCAGTTTTATAGCCCTTAGAAACCAATACAATTTTATTTTCAACAATTTTTTTATCTACAGTGGGTTTTCAAGACATACAGGAAAATAGGAAAGCGCACATTAACCTTTAAGGGGGTTTTCAGCCGCGAAAATCTACAAGTAGCGGAAAATAAAATTTGTCTGATATTTCTATTTAATCTCCCCACAAACCTGTTGAAAAAAATAGAATTTTTGGCTTATCAGAGTCCCCTTGTAAGTGGCATTTGTCCCAGCGCAATGTTGTATAATTTTCCCTTTTTTGCGCAAATAGAGATACTTTAATTAATTTACACAGAATCATCCAGGTAAAGTACGTCTTCGAGTGGATCCAATGCGACTATGATTCATTGACGAACGAGAGGGAGCTTCGATTCATAGAAAAGTTTGCTGACCGAGGAACAAACATAGTCAATTACATCTTGTGTGAGTATCGACATTATTTACTGCCTAGCTAATTATCGTAAGGGTAAACATTGTGCGCTATTTCTGGTAGAGAAACTACGAAATAAACTAGCTTCCTTAAGGGGACTAGGCAGTCGTTTTTCGCGAGAAAGAGACTCTATCCTTTATTTATTTGTAAAACAATGAAAGCACATCCAGATGTATCCTTTTACCCAATGTTTATTACTACCATACAGGTTGAAAAATAAATGGTAAGAAATATATATGACCTTTAAAAATGGCGCTGCAGGCGGGTAAAGATTTTAACGATTTCCGTCGTTTTGCCTTAATATCGGTCTTAAAATGTTACGTAATCCGATATCAAAGTGTGATTCTTGTTTGTTATATTCATAGTTTCCGGACAAACGTATAATAATAGAAATTAATTTAAAATTATGCGATTGGTGGCTGAAAAACGGCGAGTTTTTCGAGAAAAATTCGTTCTTGTTTGTGCGCTACTAAAAGCCGGTAACTTTTTAATTTTTTTATGTATATCTCGAATTTTTACCGACCATATCAGAGGTTTACCCGGAAATGGCACATATTTTACACATCCTGTAATTTTTTCCAAATCGATCTGAACCTCGATTCGGTCAGAATCTGGAAAAAGAGAAGAGAAAAAATATTCGAGAAAACGCGTTTAAAGTTTCTGGTGAAAGGCGACGCTATAGGTTGCCGCTTGATGTTTTTACCTGCCAAATCTACAATTTTGCGAATTTTACTATAAACCAAACGGCATTTTATTCAGAAAACATAGTACTTTCGGAAAATGCAATAATTACAAAATCGATTTTTCCCCTTAAACTTAGGCGAGTCCTCCAAAAAATGAAAACGCGTGCGATTAAAAAAAGGACCCGGGGTCATAGTAGAGGCAACAGTTTCAGACTCTTTATTTGCGTCAAATACGAATCTATGGTTCCAGATTGTCTGCTGGTTCTATCCTTACCTCTCAGTTTCCCGTTCCTGTCAGTACTCTTCAACCTAGGGGGATCCCTTAATCAGTCCTGTTCGGTGGCAATACCCATCAACGTTGAATACTTCGTCGATCAAGATCGATGCTTCTACTGGATCATGTTTCACATCGACGCTACCTCGGTTCTGGGTATTTCCATCCTGTTTGTCACAGAGTCCACATTCGTACATTTCACCACACACGCTTGCGGATTACTCCAAATTGTCGGGTAACGAATTGCAATCACATATTCTTAGAAACGTTGCAAAGGACGGATAGTTATATTTGTACAAGGAATTACCGTAGTTGTGACGAAACCAACTGACCAGCAAGACCACTAGTTTCTATTACTTCCATTGCAGCTTAATCCGTTAAAATATTTAGGGTACACGGCAAGAGGTTGTAGAAAATGAAATGGATGATTCTACGTAACAAAATATGACGAAAATGAAGAGTAAGTTTTTTAATTATTAATGTTTAAAGATTTAGTTTGGGACGCCTGGAGCCACTCGGCAGTCAGGGCTGCGCACAATTGTCAAAGACCCCACACCGGCACGCGCGCCACTGACCGTTGAGTTGCCACCCTCCAGGCACCACAGTGACAAATCTTTAAACATTAATGACAGAAAACCGAAGCCCCCACCGCAATTTCGTTACTCTTCATTTTCGTCTTATTTTGTCGCGTAGAATCACTCACTTTATTTCCTACTACCTGTTGCCGATCACCTTGTATATGTATGCGTATTCAGAGGGGAAATAATCGCACATTTATAGAGATCGCGTAGAACGGGTGTTGGAATGTAGTGTTCCAACTGCTCTTTGTGATAAAACGTACTTGTCGATGAATGGTCAACTAGTAGCCACGATTAAACTGCATCAACGAACACTCAAGTGGGTATAACTGGCTTTAAAACCGAAAACCGTGTTTTGAAGCAATTTGACACAAATCTTAAATTTCTTAAAGGTTCATTGAAAACATCAATACCTCTTTGCTACCACATTACTGCGTATTAATTGTTATCGGTGTGATTTCCTTGAGCTCAAACCTGTACATCGTGAGTAATACATATACGTATACAAATGATTCTCGCGAACACTAGGTTATCGAGAAGATTCTCCCGATTTGATTTCTGGTTGAATGTGAAGTGATATAAAAAGAAACTTTGATTTTCTTCCTGCTAGCATTTGCCTCTCGTAAATTTCAAGCCTTAGATATGTTTGCAACGGAGAATCCGTACAACAACCTACCGCTTGCGGAATATGTTCACTAAGTTCAAGCAAGGATGCCTCGAGTGATTTTTGTTCATTATTCACCGTCGCTAGGTAGCCAGAGCAATGTCGCTGAGGAAAATCACTGCCGAAACGTTAGCTGCACTTATATTGATGGAAATTCAATTCTTTTACATGGCCTGTGGTAACTACATTTCCCAGATTCTGTTAAACACGGGCAATGATCTGTTCATGAAAATGTGAGTGCTACTAGTATTCACCCCCCTGATCAGTACTGAGAGTGACTATTTGTTATTTATTACTTGAAACTTTTTTTTTATATTGGACTTATAAATAATACTCAAGCCTGTTCATACTGAAATGTGTAGGGAAACTGTTTGTAATCAGCAGATACCACGCAAGATGGCACGAAGCACCCTTGCCAGTGCAAAAGATGTGGCTATACTTGCTACAAAGAAGCATGCTACCTACTGCCTTCGTGTTTGGTGGCCTTTACACAGGTTCATTCGAATTCTTTTCAAAGGTAAATGGTTTACATGCTACAGCAGGTGAGAGAAGAGAAAGTACAATACACGATCTTTAACTTTCAGCTAGTGAACGCATCGATGTCGTATTTCACGGTACTCTACACTACGGCTTAAAATTTCGATTGGAAGGAACCGTTGCTACTCTTAGTTGACGCTTAAGATATTTATTATAAGTTATTAAACGATTGTTTTAGCTGTAATTGACATAGATATACCTAGAATGCTTACTGTATATACGTCTTATACGTTTTTGACCCTCAACTTATGAGAACCATTAACACTATCTGCATACGAAAAATTGACAACAAAAAAAATATGTGTCGAATATTTTTTACTATTCTACGCAAGGTTTTAGCAAACTCGGTGTGTGGCATTTAAGGTGGTATTTTGGTCTGACGAGGCGGTTTGGTTGCGTTATTTCGGAATTTTTTTACAAAGAACCCATCAATTTTATTAGTATTTAGTTTATTGCTACGTGCTTATTGATATTTAAACTATCTTTACAAATTTTGTCAACACAAAAATATTAAAATCAAACGCAGGTGACTGCTTTAAAGTAAAATGTGAAAAAAACATGGGGTCATGGTGACCAATGATTGGGTTCGTTCTAGTGATCAAAAACAAAAAATGGAAAGAGATTTTTTATTTGTATGCCCTTCGATACCGTCCCTTCCAGAATGAGAAAAAAATATTGAAAGTTAAGCAAATGGCGACGATTTGTTAAGTTTCGATTTTCGCACATTTTTTGTACATTCAAGGTCTGTGAAAGTTTAAAAACAAAATATTTTATCATAATTCTGGCAGGCACGATTGCCACACGTGTGCTGATACTATATGCAAAACTTGGACTGAGTTGGTCGAATCCATCTTGAAATATCACGGGCACCGATTCCAAAAACGTGGTCTCGAGAAAATGGCGTTTAAAGTTTTCTAAATGTTCGAAGCCAAACTAAGTTGTGACCTAGGAGAGTAACGGTCTCTTTGTAACCAAGAGACCCCCCCCACCAGAAAGAACAGTCCGTCGAGCCTTTCTCGAAATTCACTTCCATGAACAAAACTGTTATGCGTCGCCCGTCCCGCTCGGTGAGCGCGCTGTAAAGATACCTACCTATTCTGCACCCTGTAGCTCTGCAAATATTACGAATTGGAAAAAAACCTCTTGCACACGTACTACCCATTTAATGTACCAGCAGAAAATGCAAAAAAAATTTTTACCCGCAGACCAGAATACCCCCTTAAGTGATGTCCCTTGTTAGTAACGTTTCATAAATTTGGATCTTCTAACATGTTCTTTAATTGGATTGTTTACTGTTATTTTATTTTCTCATAAAAACCCCTTTTTACAAAAATGTAGAAACAGGATTAAAATGTTAAATCCATTACTCATAAATTTAACTGTATATTCATTTACATATTTTTATTTCAAAATACATGTTTTGGCACATATATTGTTCCTATAAAACACTTTATATGAAAGATATATAATATGATTTTAAAATTACAATTTTATGTTTTGACAAACCTCTACTTTCTTGCACTATACATGCCCTTCCAAATTCTTGATAAAAATGTTGATCTTGTGTATTAATAAAATTTATGTAAAATGCGTTGCCTCCAAAAACCGCATTGCGTGTCCATCACGATTAATTAGCACTTCCAGTTGCATTAGTCGCACACAGCATCTGTGACAGAAGAAATTTGAATTTTAAATAATTATCCCGAACTAAATATAATCGACTTTACTCCCTCGAACACATTGAAAACCCTTTACAATTTTAGTTTCATTCATCTAAAACTCACAATAAGTAAGCACCCTCTTCCACCACTTTTCAACATCCACAAAACTATTTGGATCCTTGGTAGCCCCTACCGTCACTTATTCCAGATCATTCTCCTAATTAATGGTTCCTAGCTCGCCATCCTCAGTAGTATTGTATGCAGTGCAAAATAACACTAATTAGCGTTTGGTTCCAGAGAACCGAGTCGTTTGACGTTCAGATCGATAGTGTGGCCCACGTGGAAATGGAATCACAGAGAAATCGAACCACAGCAACAAGTATCGTTTTCGGAATGGAAAAAAGGCAAAAAGGGAATAGCGAAAGCACGGCCCGCAAAACTTGAGCGATTCCCGTGATGCAAAAAAATAAAATTTGTTTTCAAAACGACACATTCTGCCCTACCTTGCCGTGGAAACAAAGAGTTCGGAACAGAGGAAGTGGATAATACAATATGAACAAAGATAATGTGATGTTTGGTCAACTTATGGACCGACCGAATGTGCCACGATTTGATTTTAATTTTTGAAAGCTTGTGTTCTCGAGTATCGATTGAAAGTTGCTTTAAAACTGAAGCATTCAGGAATAAAAAACGATAAATAAATTAGAACGCAATCGTTTGGTCCAAGGAAGGCAGTCATATTTCACGTTATTCCTTCCAGATATTTCTTCAATTTCAATTCACGAAAGTCGAATAATTTTCATTAGCTCTATCCTTATATTAACACCCGTTGAACTTATTTAGATAACGATTTGCGACGATAGATAACAGATGAATGAAAGAGAGGATTCTACACACACACACACACTTGATTAATATCTGCAAGCAGTATTTTTATGGGCAAGTTAAGTAAGTTTGCACTAAAATATGATCTGAAGTATAAATAATCATAATTATCATTTTAGGCAGCAACACAATTACCATTAGTACTTATATTGTAATCGAACACATGTAACAATTTCACAAGATTCACATATTACCAATTTTAATTACCATATTCACTCGCAGTTAGACGATCATTTATAAAATGCACTACAAATGCGGAGAGAAGCTAAAACCCGTGCGTTCACCACGGAAGTCGGCGCAACAATGCAACGTATTCTCAACAATCGATGGGTTCTCGGCTCTTCTGCGCGTGCGTAAAATCCCCCTCGAACAGAATTCTCCATAAAAGTCACAATAATCAAGCATTGTCTTGCGCGTCGCGCGAATTTCCGGAAAATTCAACCCCTCGCACTTACAACCCCCAGGCAGTGTGTACCTTCAAACCACAGGTGATATTTCCCCTTTCTTCCTTCGGCGAAGAAAATTACCTTTGAAGTTGCAAAGTTTTCCTCAGACTTCGAATTTCTTGCCAGCTTGAGTGACAATCGTAAAACGAAAATACAGGAAATTTAGAATACTATGAAAACTCGAGGGAAAGCTGGATGGAAATAATGTGCCCCCACGCAGTCGTGCTTCGAACAGGGAAAGATGAACTTCGAGGGCGGTCGTCATTGTAAAGTCATTCGATCGATAGGTGTGCCACTGGGAGTGTGGCCTTATCGATGCACGATTCTTGGCAAAATTAACGGTGCTATCGCTCTAACAAGTATTGTTTCCTGCATTGTTGTGCAGGTACCAAGTTATCTTTTCTTTTTTATGGTTCGTTCGATTTGGAATGCCAACAGCAGCATTCAGTCCGCCTTACTTATTCGTTGCTTCAGATATTGAATCGAGATACCACTGACATCATTGAGATCGTTGAATTTGAGATATCCAATTCACAATCCTTTGTTGCTGTATTCTGCTTTTCACTTATTTTTTCTCTTTTTACAAAATTCAATTGCTAGCATTACAGTTGCACAACGATTTATCATGTACGGTTAAAGGAGTGTTCAGTAGCAGAGAATATTTGCAGCTGGCAGTGTTTACCACGCACCAGTTCAGTGGGGATCTGTTCATTAAGATTATGACTGGTATGGTACCGTGTATAGCCATCATAATAAAGTACTTCTTTTTTATGCGGAATATGGACCAGGTATGCTTTTCTAGATTCCTATAACGAAATGACTGCATTGGGATATTTAAATTAAAATTAGAAGAATACTGGCATGTGGCATAAAAAAAATTCATTTCATAAGATTGGTTTGAATCTAATTAACATGAGAACGTCGGTAACTCGAAAATTCGATTTTTTTTTAGTTTCGCAGGCCTGTGGGGTATCGCAATAGAAGTGTGTAGCAATTTTTTCTGCTACTTGTTTATTCTACAAAGTGGAAACGCTTCTCAAAGGTTAATGTACATTTTCTTATTTTCCTGTATATCTTGGAATTTATAGTAGATATAAAATAATTTGTAATATGTGAATTTAATGGTTTTGTATGCTATACGAAACTGTGCAATAAAATTGTTTGAAATTTGGAGTTTAAAAAAGGATACGTCCCCCGCCGCAAACAACTAATGATTTGGCAGCGCAGTTTTATAGCGCTTAGAAACCAATTGAATTTTATTTTCAACAATTTTTTTATCTACAGTGGGTTTTCAAGACATACAGGAAAATAGGAAAGCGCACATTAACCTTTAAGGGGGTTTTCAGCCGCGAAAATCTACAAGTAGCGGAAAATAAAAATTGTCTGATATTTCTATTTAATCTCCCCACAAACCTGTTGAAAAAAATAGAATTTTTGGCTTATCAGAGTCCCCTTGTAAGTGGCATTTGTCCCAGCGCAATGTTGTATAATTTTCCCTTTTTTGCGCAAATAGAGATACTTTAATTAATTTACACAGAATCATCCAGGTAAAGTACATCTTCGAGTGGATCCAATGCGACTATGATTCATTGACGAACGAGAGGGAGCTTCGATTCATAGAAATGTTTGCTGACCGAGGAACAAACATAGTCAATTACATCTTGTGTGAGTACCGACATTATTTACTGCCTAGCTAATTATCGTAAGGGTAAACATTGTGCGCTATTTCTGGTAGAGAAACTACGAAATAAACTAGCTTCCTTAAGGGGACTAGGCAGTCGTTTTTCGCGAGAAAGAGACTCTATCCTTTATTTATTTGTAAAACAATGAAAGCACATCCAGATGTATCCTTTTACCCAATGTTTATTACTACCATACAGGTTGAAAAATAAATGGTAAGAAATATATATGACCTTTAAAAATGGCGCTGCAGGCGGGTAAACATTTTAACGATTTCCGTCGTTTTGCCTTAATATCGGTCTTAAAATGTTACGTAATCCGATATCAAAGTGTGATTCTTGTTTGTTATATTCATAGTTTCCGGACAAACGTATAATAATAGAAATTAATTTAAAATTATGCGATTGGTGGCTGAAAAACGGCGAGTTTTTCGAGAAAAATTCGTTCTTGTTTGTGCGCTACTAAAAGCCGGTAACTTTTTAATTTTTTTATGTATATCTCGAATTTTTACCGACCATATCAGAGGTTTACCCGGAAATGGCACATATTTTACACATCCTGTAATTTTTTCCAAATCGATCTGAACCTCGATTCGGTCAGAATCTGGAAAAAGAGAAGAGAAAAAATATTCGAGAAAACGCGTTTAAAGTTTCTGGTGAAAGGCGACGCTATAGATTGCCGCTTGATGTTTTTACCTGCCAAATCTACAATTTTGCGAATTTTACTATAAACCAAACGGCATTTTATTCAGAAAACATAGTACTTTCGGAAAATGCAGTAATTACAAAATCGATTTTTCCCCTTAAACTTAGGCGAGTCCTCCAAAAAATGAAAACGCGTGCGATTAAAAAAAGGACCCGGGGTCATAGTAGAGGCAACAGTTTCAGACTCTTTATTTGCGTCAAATACGAATCTATGGTTCCAGATTGTCTGCTGGTTCTATCCTTACCTCTCAGTTTCCCGTTCCTGTCAGTACTCTTCAACCTAGGGGGATCCCTTAATCAGTCCCGTTCGGTGGCAATACCCATCAACGTTGAATACTTCGTCGATCAAGATCGATGCTTCTACTGGATCATGTTTCACATCGACGCTACCTCGGTTCTGGGTATTTCCATCCTGTTTGTCACAGAGTCCACATTCGTACATTTCACCACACACGCTTGCGGATTACTCCAAATTGTCGGGTAACGAATTGCAATCACATATTCTTAGAAACGTTGCAAAGGACGAATAGTTATATTTGTACAAGGAATTACCGTAGTTGTGACGAAACCAACTGACCAGCAAGACCATTAGTTTCTATTACTTCCATTGCAGCTTAATCCGTTAAAATATTTAGGGTACACGGCAAGAGGTTGTAGAAAATGAAATGGATGATTCTACGTAACAAAATATGACGAAAATGAAGAGTAAGTTTTTTAATTATTGATGTTTAAAGATTTAGTTTGGGACGCCTGGAGCCACTCGGTAGTCAGGGCTGCGCACAATTGTCAAAGACCCCACACCGGCACGCGCGCCACTGACCGTTGAGTTGCCACCCTCCAGGCACCACAGTGACAAATCTTTAAACATTAATGACAGAAAGCCGAAGCCCCCACCGCAATTTCGTTACTCTTCATTTTCGTCTTATTTTGTCGCGTAGAATCACTCACTTTATTTCCTACTACCTGTTGCCGATCACCTTGTATATGTATGCGTATTCAGAGGGAAAATAATCGCACATTTATAGAGATCGCGTAGAACGGGTGTTGGAATGTAGTGTTCCAACTGCTGTTTGTGATAAAACGTACTCGTCGATGAATGGTCAACTAGTAGCCACGATTAAACTGCATCAACGCGTACTCGGGTAGGTATAACTGGCTTTAAAACCGAAAACCGTGTTTTGAAGCAATTTGACACAAATCTTAAATTTCTTAAAGGTTCATTGAAAACATCAACACCTCTTTGCTACCACATTACTGCGTATTAATTGTTATCGGTGTGATTTCCTTGAGCTCAAACCTGTACATCGTGAGTAATACATATACGTATACAAATGATTCTCGCGAACACTAGGTTATCGAGAAGATTCTCCCGATTTGATTTCTGGTTGAATGTGAAGTGATATAAAAAGAAACTTTGATTTTCTTCCTGCTAGCATTTGCCTCTCGTAAATTTCAAGCCTTAGATATGTTTGCAACGGAGAATCCGTACAACAACCTACCGCTTGCGGAATATGTTCACTAAGTTCAAGCAAGGATGCCTCGAGTAATTTTTGTTCATTATTCACCGTCGCTAGGTAGCCAGAGCAATGTCGCTGAGGAAAATCACTGCCGAAACGTTAGCTGCACTTATATTGATGGAAATTCAATTCTTTTACATGGCCTGTGGTAACTACATTTCCCAGATTCTGTTAAACACGGGCAATGATCTGTTCATGAAAATGTGAGTGCTACTAGTATTCACCCCCCTGATCAGTACTGAGAGTGACTATTTGTTATTTATTACTTGAAACTTTTTTTTTATATTGGACTTATAAATAATACTCAAGCCTGTTCATACTGAAATGTGTAGGGAAACTGTTTGTAATCAGCAGATACCACGCAAGATGGCACGAAGCACCCTTGCCAGTGCAAAAGATGTGGCTATACTTGCTACAAAGAAGCATGCTACCTACTGCCTTCGTGTTTGGTGGCCTTTACACAGGTTCATTCGAATTCTTTTCTAAGGTAAATGGTTTACATGCTACAGCAGGTGAGAGAAGAGAAAGTACAATACACGATCTTTAACTTTCAGCTAGTGAACGCATCGATGTCGTATTTCACGGTACTCTACACTACGGCTTAAAATTTCGATTGGAAGGAACCGTTGCTACTCTTAGTTGACGCTTAAGATATTCATTATAAGTTATTAAACGATTGTTTTAACTGTAATTGACATAGATATACCTAGAATGCTTACTGTATATACGTCTTATACGTTTTTGACCCTCAACTTATGAGAACCATTAACACTATCTGCATACGAAAAATTGACAATAAAAAAAATATGTGTCGAATATTTTTTACTATTCTACGCAAGGTTTTAGCAAACTCGGTGTGTGGCATTTAAGGTGGTATTTTGGTCTCACGAGGCGGTTTGGTCGCGTTATTTCGGAATTTTTTTACAAAGAACCCATCAATTTTATTAGTATTTAGTTTATTGCTACGTGCTTATTGATATTTAAACTATCTTTACAAATTTTGTCAACACAAAAATATTAAAATCAAACGCAGGTGACTGCTTTAAAGCAAAATGTGAAAAAAACATGGGGTCATGGTGACCAATGATTGGGTTCGTTCTAGTGATCAAAAACAAAAAATGGAAAGAGATTCTTTATTTGTATGCCCTTCGATACCGTCCCTTCCAGAATGAGAAAAAAATATTGAAAGTTAAGCAAATGGCGGCGATTTGTTAAGTTTCGATTTTCGCACATTTTTTGTACATTCAAGGTCTGTGAAAGTTTAAAAACAAAATATTTTATCATAATTCTGGCAGGCACGATTGCCACACGTGTGCTGATACTATATGCAAAACTTGGACTGAGTTGGTCGAATCCATCTTGAAATATCACGGGCACCGATTCCAAAAACGTGGTCTCGAGAAAATGGCGTTTAAAGTTTTCTAAATGTTCGAAGCCAAACTAAGTTGTGACCTAGGAGAGTAACAGTCTCTTTGTAACCAAGAGACCCCCCACCCCCACCAGAAAGAACAGTCCGTCGAGCCTTTCTCGAAATTCACTTCCATGAACAAAACTGTTATGCGTCGCCCGTCCCGCTCGGTGAGCGCGCTGTAAAGATACCTACCTATTCTGCACCCTGTAGCTCTGCAAATATTACGAATTGGAAAAAAACCTCTTGCACACGTACTACCCATTTAATGTATCAGCAGAAAATGCAAAAAAAAATTTTACCCGCAGACCAGAATACCCCCTTAAGTGATGTCCCTTGTTAGTAACGTTTCATAAATTTGGATCTTCTAACATGTTCTTTAATTGGATTGTTTACTGTTATTTTATTTTCTCATAAAAACCCCTTTTTACAAAAATGTAGAAACAGGATTAAAATGTTAAATCCATTACTCATAAATTTAACTGTATATTCATTTACATATTTTTATTTCAAAATACATGTTTTGGCACATATATTGTCCCTATAAAACACTTTATATGGAAGATATATAATATGATTTTAAAATTACAATTTTATGTTTTGACAAACCTCTACTTTCTTGCACTATACATGCCCTTCCAAATTCTTGATAAAAATGTTGATCTTGTGTATTAATAAAATTTATGTAAAATACGTTGCCTCCAAAAACCGCATTGCGTGTCCATCACGATTAATTAGCACTTCCAGTTGCATTAGTCGCACACATCATCTGTGACAGAAGAAATTTGAATTTTAAATAATTATCCCGAACTAAATATAATCGACTTTACTCCCTCGAACACATTGAAAACCCTTTACAATTTTAGTTTCATTCATCCAAAACTCACAATAAGTAAGCACCCTCTTCCACCACTTTTCAACATCCACAAAACTATTTGGATCCTTGGTAGCCCCTACCGTCACTTATTCCAGATCATTCTCCTAATTAATGGTCCCTAGCTCGCCATCCTCAGTAGTATTGTATGCAGTGCAAAATAACACTAATTAGCGTTTGGTTCCAGAGAACCGAGTCGTTTGACGTTCAGATCGATAGTGTGGCCCACGTGGAAATGGAATCACAGAGAAATCGAACCACAGCAACAAGTATCGTTTTCGGAATGGAAAAAAGGCAAAAAGGGAATAGCGAAAGCACGGCCCGCAAAACTTGAGCGATTCCCGTGATGCAAAAAAATAAAATTTGTTTTTAAAACGACACATTCTGCCCTACCTTGCCGCGGAAACAAAGAGTTCGGAACAGAGGAAGTGGATGATACAATATGAACAAAGATAATGTGATGTTTGGTCAACTTATGTACCGACCGAATGTGCCACGATTTGATATTAATTTTTGAAAGCTCGTGTTCTCGAGTATCGATTGAAAGTTGCTTTAAAACTGAAGCATTCAGGAATAAAAAACGATAAATAAATTAGAACGCAATCGTTTGGTCCAAGGAAGGCAGTCATATTTCACGTTATTCCTTCCAGATATTTCTTCAATTTCAATTCACGAAAGTCGAATAATTTTCATTAGCTCTATCCTTATATTAACACCCGTTGAACTTATTTAGATAACGATTTGCGACGATAGATAACAGATGAATGAAAGAGAGGATTCTACACACACTTGATTAATATCTGCAAGCAGTATTTTTATGGGCAAGTTAAGTAAGTTTGCACTAAAATATGATCTGAAGTATAAATAATCATAATTATCATTTTGGGCAGCAACACAATTACCATTAGTACTTATATTGTAATCGAACACATGTAAAAATTTAACAAGATTCACATATTACCAATTTTAATTACCATATTCACGCGCAGTTAGACGATCATTTATAAAATGCACTACAAATGCGGAGAGAAGCTAAAACCCGTGCGTTCACCACGGAAGTCGGCGCAACAATGCAACGTATTCTCAACAATCGATGGGTTCTCGGCTCTTCTGCGCGTGCGTAAAATCCCCCTCGAACAGAATTCTCCATAAAAGTCACAATAATCAAGCATTGTCTTGCGCGTCGCGCGAATTTCCGGAAAATTCAACCCCTCGCACTTACAACCCCCAGGCAGTGTGTACCTTCAAACCACAGGTGATATTTTTCCCTTTTTTCCTTTCGGCGCAGAAAATTACCTTTGAAGTAGCAAATTTTTCCTCCGACCTCGAATTTCTTACCGGCTTGAGTGACAATCGTAAAACGAAAATACAGGAAATATAGAATAATATGAAAACTCGAGGGAAAGCTCGGCGGAAATAATGCGCCTCCACGCAGTCGTGTCTCGAACGGGGAAAAATGAACTTCGAGGGCGGTCGTCATTGTAAAGTCATTCGATCGATAGGTGTGTCACTGGGTCTGTGGCCTTATGGATGCACAACTCTTGGCAAAATTAACGGTGCTATCGCTCTAACAATTATTGTTCTCTTCATAGTCGCGCAGGTATCAAGTCGTCATTTCTTTCTTTCTTTTTTGGTTCGCTCGAGCTGGAATGCTAACAGCTGAATTCAGCCCAACTTACCCGTTACCTTAGATATCGAATTCGAATAGTAATCGAGATATCGGAATCCTTGTTTGCCGTATCCTACTTTTCACCTCTGTCTTCTCTTTTTATAAAATTGAATTGCTCGCATTTCCGTTGCACGGCGATTTATCGACTGCGGTTGAAAGAATGTTCAATAAAAAGGCATATTTGCAGCTAGCAGTGTTTATCACGCACGAATGTAGCGTGGATTTGTTTCTTATGGTCATGATTGCTATTGTACCGCCTACGATCTACGTTGTGAAGTATCTCTTTTTTATGTGGAATATGGAACAGGTATGCTTTTCTAGATTCTCTTAACGATATGTCTGCAATACGATACATAAAATTGAAAGAGTCGAATTGAAAATAGAAATAATATACAATACAGAAAATATGTGAAATCAAAATGAGTTGCCAGTACATAAAGTTGCTTTCCAACTGCAGCTGCGCTTAAGATGACACAACAACATACTAGGACTGGGACTATTTGTCGAATTTTTCGGTATTCGAATATTCGAATACTTCAGTTGCTTAATTAACCTATCCAACACGATTTTTGGTCCGCAATATCCGCTGATTTATTCTTGTAGAGTTTTTTGCCCCGAACACGAACCTGCAAGCAGAATTGCTCTATCAGCCTCAGTTTTTGAGAAAGTCGATTTTGAAAAACATTGCAAAATTTTCAACTTTGAACATTTTTTGTGTCGAAACGGTAACAGTTATTCGCTTGCTTGCTGTGTCGCATTATTTTATGAACCCTCCCGAATATAATGATATAAGTGATTATTGTATTATAATCATTTAAATATGTTTAAACAACGATCAAAAGGAAAATGACACCCGCAATGCACCCATTTTTGCAGATATCTTTCAATTTATTTCCAAAACTAAGGGTCTGGGAGAAAATCTGACCATTCCACGCGATGCAGCAGACTTTTTCCATCGGAAAGCGACAATCGAAGTGGTAAGTCACGTTTTGTTTACAATACAGAATCGAAATAGTTTGGCAAAACGCGCGGTGTTGATAGCGGTAGTCAACGGCGGCGCACGATCCACTGCCGTCAGCGTAACGCAATCGCTTAAGGCGAGTGACTATTTCGCTTCTGTATTGAAAACCAAACGAGACATACCACTTTTGTTGACGCTTTCCGAAGGAAAACTATCTGCTGCATCGCGTGGAATGGTTAGATTTTCTCCCAGACCCTTAGTTTTGGAAATAAATTGAAAAATATTTGAAAAAATGGGTGCATTTTGGGTGTCATTTTCCCTTTGATCGTTGTTTAAACATATTTAAACGATCATAATGCAACAATAACATATCGTTGTATTCGGTAGGGTTCATAGAATAATTCGAATAACAACATTTGAATACTCAAATATTCGAAGTTTATTTGTAGCATTCGAATACTTGTAAAATATTGTATTAAATATGTATTACATATTGTTAAGCAGATATATTTTTATACAAATAAATATTTTAATACGAATAAATATATTATTCAAAATACTTGGAGCTGCGAAACCAAAAAAATGTTAATTGTCTTAGGTATTAATAATTTACAATAACTCCCTTACAATCTGAAATACATAAACATACGTATACATACAAGTATTAGAAACGCTGTCAGATTTATTCTACATATATTTAATTCTAATATCATACGTAGCATATGCACATACACACATTCACGAACGCACGCACAAGAAAGTAAAAGATTATTGCAATTTATATATATTTATTAAGTTTAGCAACACCAATTCGGAGAGTAGCGCCAAGTATTTTGAATAAAATATTTATTCGTATTAAAATATTTATTTGTATAAAAATATATCTGCTTAATATTATGTAATACAATTTTTTCTTTGAATAAATAGCCATTCTTATAATTGGCGCAATTTTTGTATAGCATTAATTTTGTAACGCTATTAATTAATTTACGACAATGTTTTTAAATGGGATTCTTTTTGATGGGATAATTAAAATGTCCACGATATGAGTAATGGAATGTATGAACACAGCATTTTAGCTGTGTATATGTAGTTGTGTCATCTTAAGCGCAGTTCAAAAGCACCTTGTTTCCGCCAAGTGCGGTTAAAATGCCGGCGCTGAGATGACTCGGTGGAAAGGGCAGAAACGCAACAGCAACGATGCTTTTGGGACTGGCTCGCTTTATTTCCAGTGGTCAACGGGGCCACTGGACGTCACAACAATCGTACAAACACACAACACGAACTTATTTACAGTAGCGCGTGGGCGCGTGGCGACAGAGGTCGCGTGAAAAATGCTCGACAGGGCAACGGAGCAATGGGCGCAAGTCAAAATTCTGTTCGCACGTGTGTGTCACGGCAATGGTGTTTTTGAACTAACCGTCGCCGGGCGAGGGTTCCGAGAAGAACGTGGACGTCAACAAACAATGTCACCGGGCCTCAGCTGACTCGTCAGCTGACACCCGTTTGAACGCGCGACGCGCCACGTTGCTTGCGGCCGCAACACACCTTTATGTACTGGCAACTCATTTTGATTTCACATCTTTTTTGTATTGTATATTATTTCTATTTTTTGTGATTTATTTGATTTTCGTGTACTTGGCGTAATTTTTTTTACTTTTTTTTACAGTTTTTTTTATGGAGATCTCACTTCTTTTTACAAAGATAATTTGCACAGGGAATGATATCACATAATTTTTAATATTATATTTATCATTCTCTTCTATTTTTTGTGATTTACTTTTTGATAATACTCTTTTCCGTCCTCGACTTTTTCTTGTACTTGGCGTATTTTTTTTTTACTTTTTTGAAGTTTTTATGGGAATCTCACTTCTTTTTACAAAGATAATTTACATAGGGAACGACTTTAGATAATTTTTAATATTATTTTTTATAACTTACAAATTATCACGGGACAGAATTAAAGATAAATTCTATAATTTTAAAAACTACATTTTTTATTTGATACATGAAAATATGGTTATTTCATTTTCTCGTGTAGCAGGGTTACTTTCGCTTTCAGCTGTTGAAATAATTTCCTTCGTCTGCATCGTTAACCGAAATAGGATACATTTACTAATTATTTATAAATTATCACACATGCTCATATGTCAAGATCATTGAATGAATAATTGCGTATGTAAAACCCTACCTGCAAATTTATCCGTACATAGTCTGACGTAGTTCACACTGCATCATCTTCTGCTTCGATTATCTGTAAATATATAAAGCCACATTTTAGTTATATACAACTTATGTACTGACTTCAGGATTTTGGGCCTGGGTTATAGGGGAGAGTAGCCTATATTGAACCGACACCTTAATTGGACCATTCGTGTATCTCGATAAACAAATATATTTGCAGTGGTTCTTTTGACTACACTGATTTAGGAAGTCGAAATAGAACATGCGAGAACAGTGAGACGGTTATTCATTTGTGTGTCGTTCAGCGTCGTCGAAATAGAGAAATACGTGGTGCGCGATCATTATTTTTCGTGCTATTTCAAGTGGATTTCTTTTTACATCTTGTAAGTACCACAATTTTAAATGATACTAGTCTAAAGTGTGCTGTCTTAGCTACAAATCCATGTCCTTAATTTTCCATATTCGTATATGTATAACAATAAAATTATATCTTTTTTATGAAACCTACAAGTTGCCTAATATTGGACCACCACTAGTTGCTTAAATTGGACCGGTCCAAAACGCAACATTGCCCCACTCCACAAACAAAAAGATAAATGGTAAAGATAAAAGCTGGTATTGCTTCCTATGTAGCAAAAACAGTGAAAAAGACATGATACGATGTCTTCAATGTCGCATCTGGGTTCATACACGTTGTGCAAATGTGAAACCCACCAAAACAACGTACTATTGCACTACGTGCACCGTAATATACTTGTTTCTTCCTGTTTCTACTTTTATTCAATGCCCTGATCAGTGTTTTTTAGATTGTATACATATATAAATTCATTGGTTTTTAGGAGCGATCCAACGTAGGAAACCGGTGGTCCAACTTACGAAACCGATTGCCTGAAATGGACCGAAGTCATTAGTTTAGTTTTTTTGAGATATTATTTTAATCAATTATTTTATTAACACACTAAATCATGATATCTACATGAGATGTAGATCATTTTCCCGTTTCTGATTGCTTGCTGCAATGTGTTATGCCCGTGTAGGAAAGAAAAATAAAAAAGTGGTCCAAAATAGGCAACCTTCCCCTATATACAGGAGTTGTGGAAGAAGGGATAAGGATGACGTGGAAAGAACTATGGAAAGTGCAAGGGTCGATGATGATGACTAATTTCTTATCGGTGTACGGAGGATTTTGTGAGGGTGACTAGTTGTGATGAACTGGTGTGTGTTTAGAATGTTTATGGTGTACATTTAGCTGGCATCCAACATAAAGTTCAATGGTATATTTAAAAAATAGTTAAGATGTACAATGACGAGACGACGATCCCTGCCGAATAATCCCGAGAGTCGACGAACGAAGAACGAAACATGTGTTAGTCTCGTTTTAGATGAAGGTGTGCATGTAACGCGTATACGTATTATGTTTGACGCACAATTTCTTGTTAATCAGAAGAAGAAAAATCTTACCATTTCGGACTGATCCATGAGACGATATTATGATATCTCTGTCATGCGTGGACCGATTTTATTGAAATTGGTCTTATTCGAAAGTTGATATGCAGTTTACACAAGAAAAATGCCTATAAATTTAGAAAATATTGCAGGCGTAATGAGATATTAATGAAATAAGCTTCAGGTTAGGTTGGATTAGCCGGGCGACGAGTAAATGATAGCGCTAGCGACATACAGGGTGTCATGTACTTGGCTTTGAGACGCTGCCGCGTCTCTAGACCTAATTAACACCGGCACTTCGATGATACGATAATACGAATTTTTTAATCTTTGCAGGCTTGTAGGGAATCAAAATAGAAGTTTGAGGCAATTTTTATTTTCAGCTATTTGTTCATTCTTTAGGACGGGTACACATCTTAAAGGTTAATGTGCGCTTTCCTATTTTCTGGTTTTCATTGGAAACTATAGTAGGCATAAAATATTGGTAATGTGAGAATTTAATGGTTTTTTATGATATACGAATCTCAGCAAAGAAATTCTCTGAATCTTAACTTTGAATAAGGAACAGTTCCTCACAACAAACAATTAAATAACATGGTGGCGCGGTTTTATAGAGCATAGAAAAGTATTACCTAAATTTCAATTTCAATTATTTTTCATATCTAGAATGGTTTTCATGACATACTGGAGAATAGGAAAGCTCTCATTAACATTTCATGATTAAGGGGTGTTTTCACCCTGCAGAACAAAAGAGTAACGGAAGATAAAAATTGCATGATACTTCTATTGCGATTCCTTACAAACCTGCAATGTTGAAAAAGAATCAGAATTTTGCGGTTATCGAAGTTCCCTTGTACGTTGAATTTTCCCCAGCACAGTGTTTTAAAAGTAT
This sequence comes from Andrena dorsata, assembly GCA_929108735.1. Classification (NCBI taxonomy): domain Eukaryota; kingdom Metazoa; phylum Arthropoda; class Insecta; order Hymenoptera; family Andrenidae; genus Andrena; species Andrena dorsata. Next base: position 72,514,009 of record OV815488.1, on the reverse strand, counting down.
CCCCATTTATACGCAAATAGAGACACTTTAATTAATTTACACAGAATCATGCAGGTAAAGTACGTTTTCGAGTGGATTCAAAGCGACTATGATTCATTGACGAACGAGAGGGAGCTTCGATTGATAGAAAAGTTTGCTGACAGAGGAACTAGCGTAAGCAAGATCTTCTTCTGTGAGTAGCTACATTATTTACAGTCTACTATCATAAGGGTAAACATTGAGGGCTATTTCCGGAAGGGAAATTAAGAAATTAAGTATTTTTCTTAAAGTTCGAAGAGCCCTCAAAGAAGTGAAAACGTGAGCGGGTAAAAAAAGACGCGGGGTGTCGTAGAGATAAAAGTTTTGGACCGTATATCATATAACCAGATTATAATTGAGTTACTCTCTTAAGTGCACTTTATTTGTCAAATATTTCTCCATTGTTAGCAGATTGTTTGCTGCCTGCAATCATACCTGTCGGATTGTCGTTCCTGGCACTACTTTTCAACATAGAGGTACCCGTTCTTCAGTCTCGCTCAGGGCTAATAACCCTCAACGCTGAGTACTTCGTCGATCAAGATCGATACTCCTACTTGATAGCGTTGCACTTTGACACTACCACGCTCCTGGGTATTTTCATCCTGTTTGTCACAGAGTCCACATTCATATATTTCATCACACACGCGTGCGGATTACTCGAAATTATCGGGTACTGAATTTTATTCACAAATCCTTAGAAACGTTGCAAACGACCGATAGTTATATATTCACAAGGAATTACTGTAATTTTAACGAAACCAAGTGGTCAACGAGACCACTAGGTTCTATTACTTCCATTGCAACATAATCCGTTGAAATATTTAGGTTGCGCGGCAACAGGTTGCAGAAAATGAAATGGGTGATTTTACGTAACAAAATATGACGAATATGAAGAGTAACAAAATTGCACTGGAGGTTTCGTTTTTTAGATATTAATGTTTAAAGATTTGGTTTACCGGTGCATGGAGCATGACATTCCGGCGTGGCAGTCTAGGCTACATACAATGCCTCTCAAATGCCTCATTGCGTCAAGCGCGCCAATGATCGCCGAGTTGCCATCTTCCAGGCGTACCAGATCTGAATCTTTAAAACTAAATAATAGAGAAATCATAGCCACCCCGCCAATCCATTGCTTTCCATTTTCGTCTTATTTTGTCACGTAGAATCGCCTATTTCATTTGAACTATCTGTTGGCGAACACCCTGTAAATGTATGCATATTCAGCGGCAATATATTTGCCCATTTATAGAGATCGAGTGGAACGGGTGTTGGAAAGTAGTATTTTAAATGGCCTTCGTGGTAAATCGTATTTGACGATACATGGTCAACTAGTAGCCACCATTACACTGCATCAACGAACACTCAAGTGGGTATAACATGCTATAAAAGCGAAAACCGTGTTTTGGATCGATTTGACGAAAATTTTAAATTTGTTAAAGGTTCATTGAAAACATGAATACCTCTTTGCTACGACATTACTGCATATTATTTTTTATCGGTGTAGTTTCGTTGAGCATGAACCTCTACAACGTGAGTAATGTATGAACGCAAATGATTCTCGTGAACATTAGGTTGCCGCCAAGATTCTCTCGATTTGATTTATTATTGAATGAGAAGTAATATAAAAAAGAACTTTCATTTTCTTCCTACGAGTAATTGCCTTTCGAAAATTTAAATCCCTTCGATATGATTGCCACGGAGAATCCTTACAACAACCTAGTGTGTGAACACTACGTTTACTTTGTTCAAGCAAAGCTGCCTCGAGTAACTCTTGTTCATTATTCACCGCCGCTAGCTGGCCAAGGCAATGTTGTTGATGAAAGTCACTATCGAAATGGCATCTGCAGTAATAATGATCGTAATTCATTTATTTTACATGGGCTGTGGTAATTACGTTTGCCAAATTCTGATAGACAAGGGCGAAGAACTGTTCACGAAAACGTGAGTACTCGGATTCATCTCCTTTATTAGTAGGTGGTATTCAGTGTGAACAATTTGTTACTATATTTTTGAAAATTGTCTTTCTTTTTATATTGGAAATCAATAATAATGAAAAGAGTTAGGTCTGAGGGTGTTTAGTACTAGCAACTCAAACAAATACTGCTCGAAACTGTTCATACTGAAAAATGTTGGGAAACTGCTTGCAATCTATAGATACTCCGCAAGATGGCACGAAGCACCCCTGCCAGTGCAAAAGATATGGCTGTACATCCGACAAAGGAGCATGCTACCTACTGCCCTCGTGTTTGGTGGCCTTTACCCCGGTTCATTCGAATTCTTTTTTAAGGTAAATGGTTTACAAGTCACCGTAGGTGAGAGAAGAGAAAGAACAAGTCGCGATCTTTTACTTTCAGCTACTGAACACATCGATGTCGTATTTCACGGTACTCTACTCTACGGCTTAACATTTCTATTGGCAGGAAGCTTTGTCATGTTTCGTTAGCACATAGATACAAGATATTTACTATGAATCATAAGTCGATTGTCCTAACTGTAACTGATTCAGATATAGAATGCGTACAGACATTTGCTTTCTTATAATTGTAGAGTGAAAGTAACTAAGGCTTCATGTGGCAATTTGTAAAAAATCGCAATTATAATCGGAGACTGCTATAACAATGGACATTATAAAACCCACAATCTTCTAATGTCAATTTAGCGCCAACTCGAACTGTGTGCGATATATTGTGCAACTTTTTCGATCCTCAACTTTGAGGGCTATTGTCACTCTACATACGGAAAGTTACCAATATAAAAAAAAAATGTATCCCAATGTTTTTACTATTTTTACGCAAAGTTTTAACAAACTCGGCGTGTGCTATTTAAGTCTTGTCCCTTGTTAGCTCATTTTATAAATTTAGACCTTGTAACATGTTTTATATTTGGATTGTTTACTGTTATTTTTTTTCATGAAAAACACTTTTTCCGAGTATGTAGAAACACGATTAAAATATCAAATCCACTACTCATAAAATTAACTATATATTCATTTATATATTTTTATTACAAAATATGTTTTGGCACATAGAGCCTTAATTACTTTCAGCCTAGAATTTGTATTTATCATTGTCCCTATATGACGCATTATATGGAAGATATATAATATGATTTTAAAATTACAATTTAAAGCTTCCCCAAACTTCCACTTTCTTGCAAATATACATTCCCTTTCAAATTCTTGATAAAAATGTTGATCGTATGTATTTAATAAAATTTATAAATGGAAATTAAATCAGAGTCACTATGTATATATTCCATGCAAAATGCGCTGCCTCCAAAAACCGCATTGCGTTTCCATCACGATTAATTACACATTGAAACCCCTTCACAATCCTAATTTCACGCATCTAAAAGTAAGTGAAACTCCCTCTTCCACCACTTTTCAACGTCCACGACCCCATTTGGATCCTTGATAGCCCCTACCTTCACTTATTCCAGTTAATTCTCCTGATCCATGGTTCCGAGCCCGCCCTTCGCATTAGTATTGTATGCAGTGCAAAATAATACCAAACAGCGTTTGGTTCTTCGCCAAAAATCGCGTAAACCTCCAGAGAACCGAGTTGTTCGACGTTCACAGCGATAGTGTGGAAGCTAAGTCCACGTGGAAATGGATTCACAGACAAATCGATCCTCAGCAACAAGTATCGTTCTTGTAACGGAAAGAAGGGGATGCAAGAACCGTAAAATTTGATCGATTCGCGCGAATCAAAAAAATAATATTTGCTTTTTAAACGACATATTCTGCCCTACCCTGCCGCGGAATCAAATAGTTTGAATCAGAGAAAATGAATGATAAAATATGGTGAAACATAATGTCAAGTTTGGTGAACTTCTGAACAGACCGAATGTGCTACGATTTGATTTAAATTTTTGAAAGCTCGAGTCCTCGAGTATCGATTGAAAGTTCCTTTAAAAGAGAAGCATTCAGGAATGAAAAACGATAAATCATTTAGAACACCATCAGTTGGTACAAATAAGGCAGTCGCATTCCACGTTATTCCTCATAAGAATTTATTCAAGTTGGATTCACGAAAAATCATAATTATCATTTTACACGACAACACAATTACCATTACTACTTATATTGTAATCGAACACATGTATATATTTCACAAGATTCACATATTATCAATGTTAGCTAACATACCCATTAGCAGTTAGTCGTTCATTTATAAAACGCACTACAAATACGGAGAGAAGCTAAAACACGTGCGTTCACCATGGAAGTCGGCGCAACAATGCAACGCATTCCATTGTATCGATCTGTTCTCGGCTCCTCTACGCATGCGTAAAATCCTCCACGGGTAATATTCCCCATAAAAGCAACAATAATCGAGGACTGTCCTGCGTGTCGCGCGAATTTCCGTAATACTCGAATCCTCGCACCAGCAACCCCTACACATTGTATACCTTCAAACCACAGGTGACATTTATCCCTTTTTTCCTTCGCCGAAGAAAATTACCTTCGAAGTTGCAAACTTTGTCTCAGACGTTGAATTTCTTGCCAGTTTGAGTGACAATCGTAAAACGAAAATACTGGAAATATAGAATAATATGAAAACTCGGGGGAGAGCTCGATGGAATTAATGTGCCACCACGCAGTTGTGTCTCAAACGGGGAAAGATGAACTTCGAGGGCGGTCGTCATTGCAAAGTCATTCGATCGATAGGTGTGTCACTGGGTCTGTGGCCTTATGGATGCACAATTCTTGGCAAAATTAACGGTGCTATTGCTCTAACAATTATTGTTCTCTGCATAGTCGCGCAGGTATCAAGTCGTCATTTCTTTTTTTTTTTTTAGTCCGTTCGAACTGGAATGTTAACAGCTGAATTCAGCCCAACTTACCCGTTACTTTAAATATCGTATTCGAATAGTTATCGAGATATCACTGATGTTGTTGAGATCGTTGAATTTACGATATTGAATTCAGAATCCTTATTTGCCGTATCCTACTTTTCACCTCTGTCTTCTCTTTTTATAAAATTGAATTGCTCGCATTTCCGTTGCACGGCGATTTATCGACTGCGGTTAAAAAAATGTTTAATAACAAGGCATATTTGCAGCTAGCAGTGTTTATCACGCACGAATGTAGCGTGGATCTGTTTCTTATGGCTGTGATTGGTATTGTACCGCCTACGATCTACGTTGTGAAATATCTCTTTTTTATGTGGAATATGGAACAGGTATGCTTTTCTAGATTCTGTTAACGATATGACTGCAATGTGATACGTAAAATTGAAAGAACACTGGCATTAGGTATAAAAACAAATTCATGGCATAGGATCGAGTTGAATCTAATTAATACAGGAACTTCGGTGACTCGAAAATTTGATTTTTTTAAATCTTTACAGGATTGTAGGGAATCCAAATAGAAGTCTGATGCAATTTTTATTTTCAGCTATTTGTTGATTGTTTAGGACGGAAACATATCTTAAAGGTTAATGTGCGCTTTCCTATTTTCGGGTTTACATTGGAGACTATAGTAGAAATAAAATATAGTGTTGTGCCTGGACGCCGGGGTGTCGTGATTCTGGTGTCGAATCACGGGGGTGCTCCTGGTCGTCCTTCACAGTCGTCGTCCAACAGGCTCCGTAGATTCGGGTGATGATGCCGGGACGGAAGGGTTCAGTTAAGAACACGGAGGTAAGGGATCGTCGCAGGTCGAAGAGTTAGAACTCACCGTAAGGTGTGACAAGTTTATCGGTTCCCGATCTGGGTGACAATGATACTGAGTTTTGAATAGTCGGGTGATGTTCCCGTAACAGAGTTTGTTCAAAATCTGAGCTCGCATTGCTCGTACACGTTATTATACCTATCGTCGGGACGAAGCGGGGACCATCGGGGTCTCCGCCTTTGGCCCGGTTTGCGTGGCTGTGCCGGATTTCGGCCGTTCGATTGTCGCAATCGGTATGTGCGTGGTGTCGACGACCTTAGGTGTCGGCCCGGGCACAACAATAGGTAATTTGAGAATTTAATGATTTTTTATGATATGCGAATCTTAGCAAAGAAATCCTTTTCATCTTAACATTAAATAAGGAATAGTTCCCCACCACAAACAATTAAATAACTTGGCGGCGCGGTTTTATAGAGTATAGAAAATTATTACCTAAATTTCAATTTCAATTATTTTTCATATCTAGAATGGATTTCATGACATACTGGAGAAAAGCTCTCATTAACATTTCATGTTTAAGGGATGTTTTCACCCTGAAGAACCAAAGACTAGCAGAAAATAAAAATTGCCTGATACTTCTATAGAGATTCCTTACAAACCTGCAATGTTGAAACAGAATCAGAATTTTTGGGTTATCGAAGTTCCCTTGTACGTTGAATTTTCCCCAGCACAGTGTTTTAAAAGTATCCCCATTTATACGCAAATAGAGACACTTTAATTAATTTACACAGAATCATCCAGGTAAAGTACGTATTCGAGTGGATTCAAAGTGACTATGATTCATTGACGAACAAGAGGGAGCTTCGATTGATAGAAAAGTTTGCTGCCAGAGGAACAATCGTAAGCAAGAGCTTCTTCTGTGAGTATCGACATTATTTACTGCCTAGCTAACTATCGAGTAATCATTGAGGGCTATTTCTGGTAGAGAAAATACGAAAGTAAGTATTTTTCTTAAAGTTCGAAGAGCCCTCAAAGAAGTGAAAACGTGAGCGGGTAAAAGAAGATACAGGGGTGTAGTAGAAATAAAAGTTTCGGACTGTATATCATATAACCAGATTATAATTGAGTTACTCTCTTAAGTGCAATTTATTTGTCACTTATTTCTGTATTGTTCCAGATTGTTTGCTGCTTATAATCATACCTGTCGGATTCCCGTTCCTGGCACTACTCTTCAACTTAGAAGAATCCGTTATTCAGTCTCGCTCAGAGCTAATACCCCTCAACGTTGAATACTTCATCGATCAAGAGCGATACTTCTACTGGATAGCGTTGCACTTTGACACCACCATACTCCTGGGTATTTTCATCGTGATTGTCACAGAGTCCGCGAGCATACATTTCATAACACACGCGTGCGGATTACTCGAAATTACCGGGTAATGAATTTTATTCACAAATTGTTATAAACGTTGCAAACGACCGATAGTTATATATTCACAAGGAATTACTGTAATTTTAACGAAACCAAGTGATCAACAAGACCAGTAGGTTCCATTACTTATATTGCAACAGGTTGCAGAAAATGAAATGGGTGATTCTATGTAACAAAATATGACGAAAATGAAGAATAACCACATTGCACTGGAGGCTTCGTTTTTTAGTTATTAATGTTTAATGATTTGGTTTGCAGTGCCTGGAGCACGACATTCCGGCGCGGCGCGGCAGTGCGGACATTACGCCACGCGCGCCACTGATCGCCGAGTTGCCACCCTCCAGGTGTCCCAGATCTGAATCTTCAAACCTAAATAACAGAGACATCATAGCCACCCCGTCAATCCATTGCTTTCCATTTTCGTCTTATTTTGTCACGTAGAATCGCCCATTTCATTTTGACTAGCTCTTGGGGAACACCCAGTAAATGTATACATATTCAGCGGCAATATATTTGCACATTTATAGAGATCGAGTGGAACGGGTGTTGGAAAGTAGTATTTTAAATGGCCTTCGTGGTAAATCGTATTTGACGATACATGGTCAACTAGTAGCAACCATTACACTGCATCAACGAACACTCAAGTGGGTATAACATGCTATAAAAGCGAAAACCGTGTTTTGGATCGATTTGACGAAAATTTTAAATTTGTTAAAGGTTCATTGAAAACATGAATACCTCTTTGCTACCACATTACTGCATATTATTTTCTATCGGTGTAGTTTCGTTGAGCATAAACCTCTACAACGTGAGTAATATATGAACGCAAATGATTCGCGTGAACACTAGGTTGCCGCGAAGATTCTCTCGATTTGATTTATAGTTGAATGTGAAGTAATATAAAAAGGAACTTTCATTTTCTTGCTGCTAGTATTTGCTTTTCAAAAATTTAAACCCCTTCGATATGTTTGCCACGGAGAATCTTTACAACAACCTAGTGCGTGCGCATTACGTTTACTTTGTTCAAGCAAAGCTGCCTCGAGTAACTCTTGTTCATTATTCACCATCGCTAGTTGGCCAGGGAAATGTTGCTGTTGAAATTTACTGTCGAAATGGCAACTACAGTAATACTGATCGTAATTCATTTATTTTACATGGGCTGTGCAAGTTACGTTGCCCAGGCTGTGTTAGACAAGGGCCATGAACTATTCACGAAAACGTGAGTACTCGTATTCATCTCCTTTATTAGTAGGTGGTATTCAGTGTGAATAATTTGGTACTAAATTTTTTAAAATTGTCTTTCTTTTTATATTGGAAGTCAGTAATATTGAGGAGAGATAGTTCTTAGAATGTTTAGTACTAGAAACTCATACAAATACTGTTCGAAACTGTGCATACTGAAAAATGTAGGGAAACTGTTTGCAATCTGTAGATACTATGCTAGATGGCACGAAGCACCCCTGCCAGTGCAAAAGATGTGGCTATACATGCGACAAAGGAGCATGCTACCTACTGCCCTCGTGTTTGGTGGCCTTTACACCGGTTCATTCGAATTCTTCTTTAAGGTAAATGGTTTACAAGCTAAAGTAGGTGAGAGAAGAAAAAGGACAAGACGCGATCTCTTACTTTCAGCTAGTGAACACATCGATGTCGTATTTCACGGTACTCTACTCTACGGCTTAACATTTCTATTGGCAGGAAGCTTTGTCATGTTTGGTTGGCACTTAGATACAAGATATTTACTATAAGTCATAAAACGATTGTCTTAACTGTAACTGATTCAGATATAAAATGCGTACAGACTTTTGCTTTCTTATAATTGATCTTAAAGGATAAAGCTCTTCACGATTCTAATATCACTCATCTAAAACTAAGTGAAGTTCCTTCTTCCACTGCTTTTCACCATGCACAACCTCATTTGGATCCTTGATAGATCGTACCTTCACTTATATTCCTGTCAATTCCCCTGATCAATGGTTTCAAACACGGCATTTCCTGTAACATCGTGTGCAGTACAAAATAATACCAATTGGCGTTTGGTTCTTTGCTAAAACTCGCGTAAAAAGCCAGAGAACCCAGTCGTTGGACGCCCAAACCGACGAGGGGGAGAGGCTGGAGCCGCGTGGAAACAGGGCCACATCATGGAAATCGATCCGTTGCAACAAGTATCGTCCTCGCAACAGAAAAATGAAAAAAGGGAAAAGGGAAAGCACGGACTGCAAAATTTGATCGATTCGCGCGAAACAAAAAAATAAAAAATGTTTTTAAAACGACACATTCTGCCCTACCTTGCCGCAGAAACAAAGAGTTCGGAACAGAAAAAGTGGGTGATAAAATATGAACAAAGATAATGTCAAGTTTGGCGAACTTCTGGACAGTGCCGAATATGCTACGATTTAATTTAAATTTTTGAAAGCTCGTGCTCTCGAGTATCGGTTGCAAGTTCCTTTAAAAGAGAAGCATTCAGGAAGGAAAAACGAAGAATCAATTCGAACACAATCAGTTGTTAGTATTAAGGCAGGCACATTCCACGTTATTCCTTCCAAAATATTTCTTTAACATCGATTCATAAAAATTGTATATTTTTCACCAGCCCTATCGTTATATTAAAACACGTTGAACTTGTTTAGATAACTATTCACGACGATAGATAACAGATGATTGAAAGAGACTAATAACGCTTGATACGAGACTACACACACACTTGCTTAGCATCTCCAAGCAGTATGCTTATGGGCAAATGAAGTGAATTTCCAATATAACATGAGCTAATCCATAGTTATCATAATTATCATTTTACACAACAACACAATAAGCACTAGTACATATATTATAATCGAACACATGTAAAAATTTTACAAGATTCACATATTATAAATTTTAACTAACATACCCACTCGCAGTTAGACGTTTATTTATAAAACGCGCCACAAATGCGGAGAGAAGTTAAAACACGTGCGTTCACCATGGAAGTCGGCGCAACAATGCAACGTATTCCATTGTATCGATCTGTTCTCGGCTCCCCTACGCATGCGTCAAATCCCCCTCGGGTAATATTCCCCACAAAAGCCACAATAATCGAGCACTGTTTTGCGTGTCGCGCGAATTTCCGTAATAATCGACCTCTCGCACTAGCAACCCCTACACATTCTGTACCTTCAAACCACAGGTGATATTTCTCCCCTTTTTCCTTCGGCGAAGAAAATTACCTTTGCAGTTGCAAACTTTGCCTCCGACGTTGAATTTTTTGCTAGCTTGAGTGACAATCGTAAAACGAAAATACTGGAAATATAGAATAATATGAAAATGCAAGGGAAAGCTGGATGGAAATAATGTACCTCCACGCAGTCGTGTCTCAAACGGGGAAAAATGAACTTCGAGGGCGGTCGTCATTGTAAAGTCATTCGATCGCTGGGTATGCCACTGGGTCTGTGGCCATATCGGCGCACAATTTTTTGCAAAGTTAACGGTGCTATTGTTGTAACAATTCTCGTCGTTTGCATACTCGCGCAGGTATCAAGTTTTCATTTCTTTTTTTGCTTCATTCGAACTGGAATGTCAATAGCTGCATTCTGCTCCACTTACCCGTTGCTTTAAATATCGAATTCGAATTGTAATTAAGATATCACTGATATCGTTGAGATCGTTGACTTTAAAATAATAAATTCTGAATCTTTGCTTGCCGTATCCTAGTTTTCACTTCTATCTTCTCTTTTTATCAAATTTAATTGCTAGCATTTCTGTTGCGCGGCGATTTATCAACTGCGGTTAGAAGAATGTTCAATAACAGGGGATACTTGCAGCTAGCAGTGTTTATCACGCACGAGTTCAGTATGGATCTGTTTCTGAAGGCCGTGACTGGTATTGAACCGCTTACGATCTGCCTTGTGAAGTATTTCATTTTTGTGTGGAATACGGACCAGGTAGGGTAATTCCGGGAGACGCAGTCAGGCTGGAGAGTTGGTCGAGTTGCTATGCTCAGACTCTCCATCTGTGTATATATAAAAATGTGTTAAGGTTCAGAACAATTAACCCTCCGTGGTCACACGGGGTGTATTATACCCCAGCCAAGTTTCGAGTTCCAATATCGCGCCTTTACGAATTCGAAATGTGACTTAGTGCGCCACCTACCGTTAGTTGAGAGACCTTACTACAGCATTCAACGCTTTAGAAAATTCGGTATCGCGTTTGTATACTTCTAACAACCGTTCGAAAAATCGTGGGGTATAGCGAACCCCGGTGTGACCAAAGTGTGATTCGGTGTAAAAATTTTGAAGTTTTTTTTTTAGTTCTTTGGATACAGCACATTTTATTAAATGTAAGTAAAAGTTTTTAAACCCTGCGATTTTTTAAAGGATTTATTCAGTGATATATATTATGTGTTATGTGCAGTCGTGCAGATGCTATATAATGTACGGAGTCAGATTCGCAAAGTTTTATTTTTTTTTTGTTTTGGACATAGTATTAATACAATACACCGTAAAACCCTGCTAAAAAGGTTTTTTTATTTTATTTCTAGCAAATAAATAACCATACTTACCCTAGTAGCATTTATTTGCTGGGAGTTTGTTGGGTCAATGACGTGTTATCCGTTGGCCAAGTGTTGAAGTGTCGCGCTATTTTTAAATGGGCCAACGATTGTAACCAGCGCAGGCCCAACTGAAGGTTTCTTTCCATGAGCCCAACAGTTTCTTTCCAAAAGACGTCTTAAAAACGTCCAGAAGGCGTCTTGAAGAACTTCAAAAAACGTTGTAAACACGTTATTCGCATTTACCCAATACATTTCCTTGTAAATACTTCTAATTTCTCAGTACATTTCTCAGTAACAAGTCTTAATTGTTTATAAAAACTGCACAATGACGCGAAATATTCTACAAAATATCCTCATTCGACCTTTAGACTCATTCCTTAAAATTTCACATTCGTCTCAAGACAGACGTCCGCATTACGTATTTATAAATAAGAAAAGAAAATCACAATTTGGAATATAATAACAGGTTTTTGGATGTTGCAAATTTTCTGACGTTTGTAAGACAACATTTAATCATCGTTGTAAATTTTTTGTTAATTAACCAACCATAATAATTGTAGGCCCAACATTGAATAGTCGTTGCCAAATTGTCGTAAAATTTTTGCCGTAGGCCCTATGTTAGGAATTTGTAGGAAAAACTCTAACTATATCCCAACTGTTGGCTACCGTTGGCCAACCAGAAATGCTACTAGGGTATATGCCAATATTCGATTTCATTTCTGCTGAACATAGAACATTTCTTATCTCACAATAAATACCTTTTTTGCCACGCCCAGCACTAAACTATTTTTTTTCCTGAAGTACATGTCTTTGCCAATATTTCTGTAAATTTTCAGACCTTACTATTCAAATTTAAAAATTTGGTGAATTTTAACAGAAAAAATCGCTTCTTTCCACAACTATTTCTTTAACCCTTTAGAGCCCAGTGTGACGTCACATCATTTTCAGACATATAAAGAAAAGCGATAGTAAATAATGTTGGGTTCCAAAACCGTTCATTTCTCTAAGTGGCTCCCAGATGAAGCCACTGATAACGTTTACTGCTGTAAATAATGTTTACAGTAGCCACAGAAACGTTTCTGGCGAATGCATGTTAGGACAGTTTTCGATAACCTGAAACGTTGCTCTTGTTTTCTTTAAAAAGTTGTGAGTAAAATTATTCTTTTACAATTTATTTGGTAGATTCGTGTAAGGTAAGTGATATACTAAAGAATATTACTTATAAAGTTTGATTTGATCAATTTTGAGTTTGTAATTGCATTTTTAAATTCATATGACGTATACGTCACACTGGGCGTATACGTAATAAAAAGGCGAATTTTTTTTTCATTCGTATAATGGTTTCTGTTGTTTTTTAAAATTATTTCTCAGTGTCAAAATGTTGATGCGAGCAAAAATGAGAGCCATTGCTCCGCCGGACCCCTTAATTTCCGATATTAATGATAAAAATTAAGATTTTCTACTTCGTTATATATTCTACTAGCTTTACTACACGGCTTCCCCCGAAATTTAGATTCTGATTTTATAAAAGAATTTTTTTTAGTTTTTTTTGGTGAAAATGGTCACATTCATCTGGATTAGCCAGGTATAATGAGCCGAGACACCTTTCGCGATCCCAGAGTTTACCGTTAGAAAGTTTTTCGGAGACAGATAAACACACAACATACGATAACTTTGCTTGATAGTATAAGATAAAAAAATTATGTATTCTTCTTTTCATTTGTACACTATAATTAGTAAACATGCATTTAAAATACAAATTTTGTATTTTAAATATTGAGCCACATTTTACTCCGTATACGCCCAGTGTGACGTATACGTCACATCTAGAAAATAATATTTCGACTGGCTTTTTTGAGAAAACAACGATGAAGTGCAAGTATTGGGACCATTTTTCAGTTAACTAATCGCAAGAAATAATTTTTTTCCACCGGGAAAGGTGTCTGGGTCTTAAAGGGTTAAATGTAAATTTCATCTTGTCGAAACTTACATTTCTAGAAACAGGCTATTAGAGCATGATTGTATGAGTATTACGAATGTAAAATTATCACTGAAAAGTTAAAAGATTAAAAAATACGAAGATGGTAACTGAAAAATGACGCTGGGGTACAATGTACCCCGTGTGACCAACGTGTGATTATATGGAAGTGTGACCACGAAGGGTTAATTCTCTAGAAATCAACTGTTTCGACCAACTCTCCAGCCTGACTGCGTCTCCCGGAATTACCCTATGCTTATCTAGATTCTCTTAACGACCTGACTGCAATGCGACAGATAAAATTGAAAGAGCACTGATATGTGGTATTAAAACAAATTCATGTCATAGGGTCAAATTGAATCTAATTAACACGGGAACGTCGGTAACTCGAAAATTCGATTTTTTTTATCCTTGGAGGGTTGTAGGGAATCTAAATAGAAGTGTGAGGCCATTTTTATTTTCACCTGCGTGTTGTTTCTTCAGCACGGAAACACTTCTTCGGCGCCACATTTGCATTTTGTCTGCGTGGACTGATCACTCGTGGGTTAAACGGGTGGATGAACCGCTTCAGTTACATGTTTTCACATTGCATTTTTCGTCGTAGATGTTTAAAGTCTCAGTACGGCGATCCAACTGGAAATACTAACTGATGAGATAGTCTGAATAATTTTTCATTCCAAATTACACCTATTACCTTTCCAGTGTGGATAAGGAAAATCGTTGCTTATCGCAGGCGCAATTTTATAGACCATAGAAAATGATTAAATTTAAATTCCAATATTTTTTATTTCTAGAATGGTTTTCATGTCATACTGGAAAATAGGAAAGCTCACATTAATCTTTAAAGCTTAAGGGGTGTTTTTACTCTGAAGAACCAAAGAGTAGCGAAAAATAAAAATTGATACATCTATTGAAATTCCTTACAAACCTGCAATGTTGAAAAAGAATCAGAATTTTTGGTTTATCAAAGTTCCCCTTTAAGATGTATTTTCCCTAGCACAATGTTTTAAAAGTATCCCCTTTTTTACGCAAATAGAGACACTTTAATTAATTTACACAGAATCATCCAGGTAAAGTACGTTTTCGAGTGGATTCAAAGCGACTATGATTCATTGACGGATGAAAGGGAGCTAAGATTAATAGAAAAGTTTGCTGACAGAGGGACAATCATAAGCAAGTCCATCTTGTGTGAGTATCGAAAGTATTTATTGCCTAGCTAACACTAACCTGAGGGTAAATATTGGGGTCTATTTCTGGTAGAGAAATTACGAAATTAAGTATTTTCCTTAAAGCTAGAAGAGTTTTAAACAAAACTGGGATCGTAGTATCGGCAACAGTTTCAGGCTCTAGACTCTAGAGTCTAGACTCTAGAGCATAACCAGACCGATAGTCTTAATCTCTCAAGTACAATTTATTTATCAAATATGCTCTCCTGTTCCAGATTGTTTGCCGTTTGTATTAGTACCAGTCGTATTCCCGGTCGTGTCAGAATGCTTCAATATAGAGACGTTCGATAATCAGTCTCGTTCGGTGCTAATTCTCTTCAATGTTGAGTACTTCGTCGATCATGATCGATACTTCTACTGGATCATATTTCACATCGACGCTACCATGGTTCTGGGTTGTACCATCGTAATTGTCACAGAGTCCACAATCGTACATTTCACTGCACACGCGTGCGGATTACTCGAAATCATCGGGTAAAAAATTTTAATCACAAATTCTAAAAAATATTGCGAAGGACCGAGTCATATTTTTGCAAGGAATTATCGTAGTTGTAAGGAAACCAACTGATCAGCAAGACCACTGGGTTCTATACTTCTAATGCCAATTTATCCGATAAGACATGTAGGGTAGATGGCAACATGTAGTAGAAAATGAAATGCATGATTCTATGTGACAAAATGTGCCTGAAAATGATAGGAAGGAAATTTCACTGGAGGCTTCGTTCTTTAGTTATTAATGTTTAATCATTTGGTTAGCGGTGCCTGGAGCATGACATACAGTTTCTGTCAAATGCATCATTGCTCCACGCGCGCCGCTGACCGCCGAGTTGCCAGCATCCAGGTGCCCTAGTCCCAAATATTAAAACATCAATAACTAAGAAACATAGTCATATCTGCAATTCAGTAAATCTACATTTTTTCCTAATTTTGTCACGTAGAATCGTCCATTTCATTTTGGCAGCTTCTCACCGAAATCCGTGTTAATGTATGCATATACGGAGGGAAAATATTTGCATGTTTACAGAGATCGAATGGAACGGATGCTAGAAGCTACCACTTTAAATGTCACTCGTGGTAAGACGTATTTGGCGATACATGGCCAACTAGTAGCAGCCATTACACTGCATCAACGAACACTCAAGTGGGTATAACATGCTATAAAAGCGAAAACCGTGTTTTGGATCGATTTGACGAAAATTTTAAATTTGTTAAAGGTTCATTGAAAACATGAATATCTCTTTGCTACCACATTACTGCATAGTAATTCTAATCCTAGTGAGTTCGTTGAGCACACACCTGTACATCGTGAGTAATATATGCATGCAAATGATTCTCGTAAACACTAGGTTGTCGAGAAGATTCTCTCCATTTGACTTCTGGGTGAAAGTGAAATAATATAAAAAGGAACTTTGATTTTCTACCTTCTAGCATTTGTCTCTCGTAAATTTGAACTCCTCCGATATGTTTGCCACAGAGAATCCGACCAACAACCTACCGCCTGCGCAATATGTTCACTAGGTTCAAGCCACGATGCCTCGAGTAACTCTTGTCCATTATTCACTGTCGCTAGGTATGCAGAGCAATTTTGTTGATGAAAATCACTGTCGACACGATAACTGCACTTATACTAGTCGGAATTCATTTCTTTTACATGGGATGTGGCAACTACATTGCCCAGACTCTGTTAGACAAGGGCAATGATCTGTTCATGAAAACGTGAGTGCTGCTAGTATTCATCCTCCTTGTCAGTATTCAGTGTGACTATTTGTTATTTATTTCTTGAAACTTGATTTTTTTATATTGGAAATCAGTGATTTTGAAAAGCGGCAGTTCGTAGAATGCTTTATACTCGAAAAACTTATAAATAATTTGTAAGGAAACTGTTTGCAATCTGCAGATACTACTCAAGATGGCACGAATCACCCTTGCCAGTACAAAAGATGTTGCTGTATATGCGACAAAGAAGCATGCAACCTACAGGACTCGTTTTTGGTGGCCTTTACACTGGTTCATTCCAATTCTTTGCTCAGGTAAATGGTTTACAAGTTACAGTAGATGTGACAAGAAAAACAACAAGACGTGATCTCTTATTTTCAGCTAGTGAACACATCGATGTCGTATTTCACGGTACTCTACTCTATGGCTTAACATTTCGATTGGAAGGAAGCGTTGTCACTCTGAATTGGCATTTAAGATATTTATGATAAGTTATCAAAAGATTGTTTTAGGTGTAACTTACAGCTTGTAACTGATACAGATATAGAATGCTTACTGACTTCTACTTTCTTATAGTTGTAACCTGAAAGTAATTACAGCTCTAAATAATCCCCAATAGGAATTACTATCTGAGACGGCTGTAACGAAGACATTAAAAATACGCAATTTCCTAATTTCAATTTTGCACCTACCCCAACGTTGCCTAATATATTGAGCAAAATACATTTTCGGCCCTCGCTTTTAAGGGCTATTTTCACTCCTTACATGTATCGAATATTTTTTACAATTCTAGGCAAACTTTTAACAAACGCGGCCTGTGGCGTTTAAGTTTCACGCTCTTTAATTGGATTGTTTAGGGTGACTGTACCTAATATCGCTAGGCAAAAGTTAAATCGCTGTCAATTGAATAATAATTGATATTTTTGCATGCAGTTTGTTTCAAAGTAAAGAGAAATTATTCATCTTTCATGTAGTATAAGTTAGAATCGTTGAAACTTACAAATTTTTAATTAGGACTCAAAAAACCTGAGACATGCAAAAATCGGGTCCTGAAAAAAGTGCACCTAATATCGCCACCTCAAGAAATATTGATTAATTCATGTATATATGTTTTTTAAGTCATTTTCACACGTGCTTTTATTATTTCTTGCACTACAAATGTACTTTTGTCAAACAACAAAATCCCGTTGATCTGCGTAATCTACCTAAGTAATGAAATACTTACGTTATCTGAATTATATGGTTAGATTGCTTATTTTATTTCTCGCTGTCAGCCGCATTACTGCAATATTCAATTGTTTACCGCCAAGCGTCGTCACGCGGCGGTATTGGGTAACTTTGAGGCTAGGGGATATTGGGGACACTAACGGTAGGCGGTATTGGGAACACACATACTGCTACAAGAAAAACGTTATTTTCATTATAAAAACTATTTGAATTACAAGTATGTAGAAACAGGATTAAAATATCAAATCCATTACTCATAAAATTAACTATAGATTCATTTATATATTTTTATTTCAAAATATTTATTTTGGAACATAGAACTTTAACCCTCTAGTGCATAGATTTTTAATTCAGTTGGAAAAATTAATCTACTCTCATTTGGGGATGAAAAGACCCAATCCGATGTCAGTTTTCAATCTGGAGGAAATAATAATAATAATAATAATAATAATAATAATAATAATAATAATAATAATAATAACAATAAGTTTTGCAGCGTGTGTAGCTCAAAAATGCACTTCAAACTAGATTTCTGTCAAATTGAAGACTCAGATTGACATGTTTCTTAGACCAATATGTGCGCTGTGGTACTATTTTTGGGCTGTCAAATGAGAATTTCCAACCCCTGGATTAAACAGGTACCCGCCTGACGGCAGGCGTATGCACTAGAGCAGGCCTGGGATTTAAGTGAACGCAGCGGCCGATTTTCGGAGGCAACGCCTCCTTTCTCCCGCCGCGCATCTTGGCCCCCGCGGCGGCCTAGGAGCTTGGATCGCTTCAGGACCGTACCATATGAACCGCGTGCAGCGCACTGGGGCGCCCCCCGTATCAATAGATTTCCACATGGCACGGGCCTGAGCCGCTCCAAGCTCCCTGGCCGCCGCGGGGGCCAAGGCGCGCGGCGGGAGAAAGGAGGCGTTGCCTCCGAAAATCGGCCGCTGCGTTCACTTAAATCCCAGGCCTGCACTAGAGGGTTAATTCCTTTCAGCCTACAATTTGTATTTATCATTGTCCCTCTATAAAACTTTATATGGAAGAAATATATTATGATTTTAAGATTATAATTTAAAACTTTGACAAACCTCTACTTTCGTGCTATATAAATTCAAGTTCAAATTCTTGATAAAAATCTTGATCTCGTTAGTTAATAAAATTTATAAACGGAAATTAAATGACAGTCGCTATGTATATCTTCCACGCAAAATGCACTGCCTCTAAAAACAGAATTGCTTGTCCATCATGATTAATTAGCACTTCCAGTTGCATTGGTGGCAGCACCTGTAACAGATGAAATGCGAATTTAAAATAACTGTCCCGACCAAAATGCAAATGACTTTACTCCCGCAAACAGTATCATTCCCGCAACGGAAAAAAAAGAAAAAAGGAATAGGGCAAGCACGGCCCGCAAAATGTGAGCAATTTCCGCGAAGCAAAAAAATAAACTTTGTCTTTGAAACGACACATTCAACCCTACCCTGCCGCGGAAACAAAGTGTTGGGAACACAGAAAGTGGATGATAAAATATGAACAAAGATAATGGCAAATTTGGCGAACTTCTAGACCGACCGAATGTGCTACGATTTGATTTAAATTTTTGAAAGCTCCTGCCCTCGAGTATCGATTGAAAGTTCCTTTAAACGTGAAGTATTCATGAATGAAAAACGATAAATTAATTAGAACACAATCGTTTGGTCCAAGGAAGGCAGTCACATTCCACGTTATTCCTCCCAAATATTTTTTCCATTTCGAATCACAAAAATCGAATAATTTTTATCAGCTCTACCCTTATATTAACACACGTTGAATTTGTTTAGATAACTATTCACGACGATAGACGACAGATGAATATAGGAGAATCTTCTACACACACACACACACACACACACTTGATTTAACATCTGCAAGCAGTATTCGTATGGCCAAGTTAAGTAAGTTTGCACTAAAATATGATCTGAACTATAATAATCATAGGTAATTATCATTTTATACAGCAACACAATTACCACTACCCCTACAGCACATTTTGTTGCAGAAATGTTGCACAAAAGTTGCAGTACATTACAATGTTGCCGTTTGATTGCGAGTTGCATTGCAATATTACTACAAAATTGCGAAAACATTGCTGTGCAATATTTCAATGGCCACATTTGTGCAATGTCACAGAAATATTGCGCACACATCGCCGTGTAATATTCCTATGCAAACATTTGTGCAATGTTTCAGGAATATTGCGCACATATTGAAGTGCAATATTACAATGGCCAAGTTTGTGCAATATTTTGGGAATATTGCGCACACATTGCCCTGAAATATTGCGCATATATTGAGATACAATCGATGTGAAACGTTTCAGCAATTAATCCGCAATAAATCCGGAATTTCGCGGAGCGATCCCGAATTGTCGACACGCAGAATACAGTCTAAGGTTCCACAGGCTACCACGGAGGGAACATATACGAACGTGGAGATTATCTGACATAAATAATTAATACGATTATTTAATTAACATTACAGAGTTTAAACAAACTCATAAACAATATTCAGCAACAAAAGAGATTTGTATAAAAGTGTTACACGTGCCAATTACTGTCAGTGTCTCTACCATTGCCGTTTAATTCATTATATCTATTTAAAACGTTCCGAATTGTCGAGGGAAAATATCTAAGTCCGCATTTATTGCGGTTTAATTGCTGAAATCTTATTGCGAGCGCTCGCAAGATACGAGCAAGATTTCCGAAATAAATCGGCAATAAATCCGGACTTAGATATTTTCCCTCGAAAATTCGGAACGTTTTAAATAGATATAATGAATTAAACGGCAATGGTAGAGACACTGACAGTAATTGGCACGTGTAACACTTTTATACAAATCTCTTTTGTTGCTGAATATAGTTAATGAATTTGTTTAAACCACATATGTTAATTAAGTAATTGTATTAATTACTTGTATCACATATGTGGACAAATAGAATCCAGTGTTACATTTCACAGACAACATCCGAAGGAATATATGTGAACACGGACAATATGTGATACAAGTAATTAATACAATCCGTTAATTAGAACTATAAGGTTTAAGCATACTGTTAAACTGTATCCAACAATAAATGATATTTGTAAAGAAGTCTGAGCCGTGAAATGTAAATCCACAAACACTAAAGACTAGAAAATAAAAAAAAATAAAATAAATTATGTTAAACGATTGTATTAAAAATGCGCTAAAAACTAAAAAACATTATTTTCTTGTACTGCGCAGGATATTTCATAACAGAATATGAATTAACTTAATACAACATCAAACGTCGGAATGAATTTGTTGTGAAATATCGGGCTCCGCGATTAGGGCGATGTAATGGGATTTGTTAAAATGAATCTTCGTTTTTGAATAATTTGAGTTTAACGTGTTGCACGGTAGGAATATAAGTTCGAATGCGTAAGCAATATTCTTAATCAACAGTTGTAGCTGCAGCGGTAAAGTGTTCGTCTACGGTGCTACAGGTCGCGGGTTCGAATCTCCCTGGGGTAAAAGAAATTTTCAACTAATAAAAAATACATACATTCACGTTGTTCTTCTATGATTCTGTACACATTCATGTCGTTCGTCGTTCGTCGTCCTTAACAGAAGTTTCGGTGTATAATAATGTATGTTATACAAAGTACCATAATTTTTATTTTTGGCCCTACTGCCCGAAACGTTGCGCTACCATTGCCTTAAAATCTCAGAAATGTTGCGCTACCATTGCTGTAAAATCTCAGAAATGTTGCGCTACCATTGCTGTAAAATCCCGAAACAATGTTGCAGAAATATATCCTGCAATGTTGCACAGGGCGGACATAGCAATTTACTTGTAACTTTTCGGCAACATTCCCTGCAATATTCTAAGGATTAAACCGCAACGCAACTGAGACATTTCTGCAACAAATGTGCTGTAGGGGTAGTACTTATATTGTAAACCAGCTCTGTTCAGGGTCGCTTACGCGTAAGCTTGGGGTTCTCCCACTCTCGTCCGCGTTATCAGGGATACCACGCGACGCTCACTACGAAGACGATTGCTCGGCTAGCTCGTCGTGGCAGCCTTCTTAGCGTCGCGCGGTCTCCTTGACGAAGGAAGGCACGCTGTGCGAGGAAAAGATTGGAAGGAGAAGCTGGCGCGTGAGGGGCCCCTACGCTGGACAGCGCTGTTGTAAACGAACACATGTAAATATTTCAAAAGATTCACATATTATCAATTTTAGATAACATACCCACTCGCAGTTAGACGTTTATTTATAATCGTGCCACAAATGCGGAGAGAAACTAAAACACGTGCGTTCACCATGAAAGTCGGGACAACAATGCAAAGTATTCCTAGCAATCGATTGCTTGTCGGCTCTTCTACGCGTGCGTAAAATTCCCCTCGAGCAGAATTCTCCATAAAAGTCACAATCATCGAGCACTGTCTTGCGTGTCGCGCGAATTTCCGCAATACTCGACCAGCAACCCCTACACGTTGTGTACATTCAAACCACAGGTGATATTTCTCCCCTTTTTCCTTCGGCGAAGAAAATTACCTTCGAATTTGCAAACTTTGCCTCCGACGTTGAATTTCTTGCCAGCTTGAGTGACAATCGTAAAACGGAAATACGGGAAATATGGAATAATATGAAAACTCGAGGGAAAGCTCGATGAAAATAACGTGCCCCCACGCAGTCGTGTCTCAAACGGGGAAAGATGAACTTCGAGGGCGGTCGTCGTTGTAAAGTCATTCGATCGATAGGTGTGTCACTGGGTCTGTGGCCTTATCGACGCACAATTCTTAGCAAAATTAACGGCGCTATCGCTCTAACAATTATCGTTCTCTACATTGTCGCGCAGGTACCAAGTTCTCGTTTTCTTTTCAGTTCGTTCGAGCTTGAATGCCAATATCTGCACTCAGCCCGCCTCACTTACTCGGGCTTTACATATTAAATTCGAATTGAATTGAGATACCACTGGCATCATTGAGATCATTGATTTTGAGATATCTTACTTTTCACTTATTTCTTCTCTTTTTACAAAATTTAATTGCTAGCATTCCCGTTGCACGACGATTTATTAGGTGCGATTCAAGGAATGTTTAATAGCAGGGGATACTTGCAGCTAGCAGTGTTTATTACGCATGACGTCAGTGTGGATCTGTTTCTTAAGTGCGTGACTGGTATCGTACCGCCTACGTTCTATATAATAAAGTATTCGTATTTTATGTGTAAAATAGACCAGGTATGCTCTTTTAGATTCTCTTAACGATATGGCTTAAAATTGAAAGAACACTGTCTTATGGTAAAAAATAAATTCATTTGATTTGATCGATTTGTATCTAATTAGCAGGGGAACTTCGGTAACTGGAAAATTTCTTTTTTTTTAAATTTGCTATTTTAATTTTCCGCTACATGTTGATTCTTCGGGGTGGTATTACTTCGTAATGGTTAATGTGTGCTTTCGTGTATTCCTGTATATCCTGGAAACTATGATAGATCTAGAAAACTGGTAGGGGAAAGCGGGGTAATTCCAGCCACATAAGCAGTAAATGCTGTAAAATTTGAACAAGTTACATATTTGTTATTTTTTTATATTAATTGATATTTTGAAGTGTCTACTTTGTATTAATATGGCCGAGAAAGCATAAATTTAAGTTGTAACAAAATTGGGAGCAATAACACAAAAATAGTCATGATTTTTCTTTATAAAAGAGCTAGGAAAACTGTTAAATTAATAAAAACTTGTATTATTTTTTATTTTAAAATTAATTAGTACATATATCACAAATATATTCTTCAGGGGTATCCCATCCTGAACATTCTTCGTGTGCTCATTAACCACCCTACTGTGCACCGGAACGATATTTCATCACCTTTTCCGAATTCCTTGCAAAAGGGGCGAATATAGTGCTGTACTTTTTCGCCACAAATATCTGAATTGTACGTGGCATCTACGCCAGACAAAAAAGCAATGTTAAAAGCTGACTGGTGTTATCCCTCACTTTTGGCCGGTATTATCCCACACCTCGTGTTCAGATATTTGAAGTAATACACTAAATTGAATTTACATATCACCAAAAACCAAATATGAGTTTGAAAGTGGAAACATTCCTCTATTTAATGAGATTAATATTAATAATTCATATCTATTCCATGTACTAACTTACCTTGCTTAACAATCGACCACTGTTATAAGATTACGGTGCGTAATGAACATTCCCGGATTTTTTAAATCAAAAGAGTGCTATCGTCAAGAAACCATTAATATTAGCTCGCCGCATCATTAATAAGTGGCAGTACCATACATAGTCAAGTTACGCGGTTTTTATTTAAAGAAACAGAAGTGACCGGAATTACCCCGCTTTCCCCTAATATACGAATTTAATGTTTTTTATGTTATACGAAACTGTGCAATGAAATTGTTCGAGTCTTGGATGTTCAATAAGGAAACGCGCAACACCACAAACAATTACAATTACAAACAATTTAATTTTAATTTCAACAATTTTTTATACCTACAATGGTGTGCAAGACATACAGGAAAATAGAGAAGTGCACATTAAGCTTTAACGGGTGTTTTTAGCCTCAAGAATCAAAAAGTGGCCGAAAATAAAAATTGCCTGATACTTCTATTGAGATTCCCTACAAATCCGTGAAGTTAAAAACAATCGGAATTTTGGGGTTATCAAAGTTCCTTTGTAACTTGCATTTATCCGAAAACAATATTTTATAAATTTCCCTTTTTTAAGCAAATAGAGACATTAGAATTAATATACACAGAAACATTCAGGTAAAGTACATATTCGAGTGGATCCAAAGCGACTATGATTCATTGACGAACAAGACGGAGCTTCGATTGACAGAAAAGTATGCTGACCATGCAAGAAACAAGCAATTTTGTGTTGTGTGAGTATCGAAATTATTTACTGCCTAGCTAACTTGGAATAAACATTGACGGTGATTTCTGGTAGAGAAATTACGAAATTAAGTATTTTCCTTAAAGTTAGAAGAGTCTTCACAGAAATGAAAATGCGGATGAGTAAAAAAAGGCCCGGAGGCCGTTGTAGAGGTAACAGTTTCAGAATCTACAACACAGTCAACCCTCGTATAAAGCGATTAATTCCTACCGCGTTATATGGAAACCGCATTATGAGAGTACCGCGTTATAGGAGGGTTTACTGTATCATACTCCGGCGCCGCTTCTCAAAGAGATGCCGCCCGGCATCCTGTGGCGAAAAAAACACCCCGCGATGCCTCACCGAGTGTTATGCCTTTCGATCCTCGAAGGGGGTGGAACCGATTAAGAAGTGACAAATCTCAAGTACCACATTTCTCATCAGATTTTTGCGAAAACGACGCCAATATTGATTTCTTACGTTTCTCGAATGAAAATTATACCAAATGTAAACGGACTATTTTTCACGAAGTTAACTTGAAATTATGTACGTCAGAATTACGTCCTTCTTGGAGTTATTTTGGAGATCTGGTGGGAAATGCGTTACTTGCTCACTTCCTAATCGGTATTCGAGCCTCATTCGGGGGTGGAAAGCCATAAACCACAGTGAGGCGTCGCGTTCTTTTTTCCCCAATATGCCGGGCGGCATCCTCTCTTTGAGGACCATCGCGAGAGAATCACCCTGTATAACCAGAACGATATTGTGTTAATCTCTCATGTACACTTTAGTTGTCAAATATTTCTCCATTATTCCAGATTTTTTATCGCTTGTATTCGTACCTATCGGATTACCGTTCCTACTAGGAATCTTAAATATAGCGACACCCGTTAATCAGACTCAATCAGTGCTATTACCCGTCAACCTAGAGTACTTCTTCGATCGAGATCGATACTTCTACTGGACGGCGTTGCACTTTGGCGCTGCCACGCTCCTGAGTACTTCCATCGTATTTGTCACAGAGTGCGTGAGCATGAATTTCGTCATACACGCGTGCGGCTTACTCGAAATTACCGGGTAATGAAATTTAATCACAAATTCTTAGAAACGTTGCAAACGGCCGATAGTTATATTTTCACAAAGAATTACTATAATTTTAACGAAACCAAGGAACCAGTGAGACCAAATAGGTTCTATGATTTCTATTTCCACTTGATCCGTTGAAATATGTACACCCCTACAGCACACTTAGTTGCAGGAACGTTGCAGAAACGTTGATACACATTACAATGTTACCGTTTGGTTGCAGGTTGCATTGCAATATTACTGCAACATTGTTTAAGTATTGCCGCGAAATATTGCAATGGACACGTTTGTGCAATGTTTCTGGAATATTGCGCACACATTGCCCTGGAATATTGCGCACATACTGCGGTACAATACTTCCGGAATATTGCGCACACATTGCCGTGGAATATTGCAATGGCCACGTTTGTGCAATGTTTCTGGAATATTGCGCACACATTACCGTGGAATATGGACTTACATATTTTCACTCCTCACCTACGCAAAGCGTTCCAGAAATACAAACACACGGAATACAGTCTTAAATACCACAGGAAACCACCAGGGGTACATAAGCGACCATGGAAAGTGTGTGATAATAGTAATTAATAACATTATTTAACTATAACTATACGATTGAAGCAAAGTGTGAAACTGTAAACAGCGACAAAAGATATTTGTAAAAAAGAAATATTAGATGTCCCAAGTACTGCCAGTGTCTTTACTATTGTCATTTAATCTACTGTTCATAACAAAAACGTCCCGCCATGTCGAGTGTAAATTTAGAAGTCCGTATTATTGGCGAACGCTGTAGGAACGGCCCCCTGGGCCGTTCAAGCAATATTTGTACATGAAACGGTTTGACGCGGAGCGTTCGTTAATAATAACATTACTTAATTATAACTATACGGTTGAAGCAAAGTGTGAAACTGTAAAACAGCAACAAAAGATATTTGTAAAAAAGAAATATTAGATGTCCCAACTACTGCCAAGAACGATCCGCGTGAATCCGTTTCATGTACAAATTTTGCCTGAATGGCCCACGGGGCCGTTCTTACAGCGTTCGCCAATAATACGGACTTCTAAATTTACACTCGACATCGAGGGACGTTTCTGTTATGAACAATAGATTAGATGGCAATAGTAAAGACACTGGCAGTCCTTGGGACATGTAACACTTTTTTACATATATGTTTTGTTGCTGCATATGGTTTATGAATTTGTTTAAACCCTACAGTGGTAATTAAGTAATTGTATTAATTACTTATATCACTCATGTCGACAAACAGAATACAGTGTTACATTTCACAGGCAACCTCCAAGGGAATATATGTGAACACGGACAATATGTGATATAAATAATTAATCCAATTGCAAACTGTTAAAGTGTATATAGCAATAAAAGATATTTGTAAAGAAGTCTGAGCTGTGAAATGTAAATCCACAAACATTAAAAACTAGAAAATAAAAAAATATATAAAAAATAGTTACGTCAAACGATTGTATTAAAAATGCGCGAAAAACTGAAAAAAAATTTGTTGTACTACGCAAGATATTTCATAACAACCCCTACAGCACACCTTGTTGCAGGAACGTCTCAGTGACGTCGCGCTGCAACATTTGGAACATTACTCAAAATGTTCCCGAAACTTTTCAAGGAAATTGCTATGTCCGCCTTGTGTAACATTGCAGGAGATATTTCTGGAACATTCTGTCGGAGTTTTACAGCAATGGTCACTTCGGAGATTGTACAGATATTGTCACGCAATATTTCAGAGATATTGCACAGCAATGGTCACGCAACGTTCGAGCAGTAGGGCCAAAAATAAAAATATCGGTGGTACTAACTAACTAAGGGTACCGGTATTATATACCGTGTCTTTGATGGACGCGACGACATGAACGGCTGCAGAATCGTAGTATTACAACGTCCGTGTGTTTTTCCTAAATAGAAAATTATGTTACCTCAGTGAAGATTCGAACCCATGACCTCGAACACCTTACCACTGCAGCTACAAATGTTGATTGAGGATTTTGCTTACGTACTCGAACTTATACTCCTACCGTGCAACGCTTTAAACTCAAATTATTTAAAAACGAAGATTCGTTTGGACAAACCCCATTACATCTACCTAATCGTGGTGCCGGATATCTCACAACAAATTCATTTCGACGCTTGATGTTGTATTACGTTGATTCATATTTTGTTGTGAAATATCTTGCGTAGTACAACAAAAATTTTTTTTTTAGTTTTTCGGGCATTTTTAATACAATCGTTTAACGTAAATATTTTTTATATATTTTTTTATTTTCTAGTTTTTAATGTTTGTGGATTTACAAATATCTTTTATTGCTATATACAGTTTAACAGTTTGCAATTGGATTAATTATTTATATCACATATTGTCCGTGTTCACATATATTGCCTTGGAGGTTGCCTGTGAAATGTAACACTGCATTCTGTTTGTCGACATGAGCGATATATTATATTAGGGTTTAAACAAATTCATAAACCATATGCAACAACAAAACATATATGTAAAAAAGTGTTACATGTCCCAAGTACTGCCAGTGTTTTTACTATTGCCATCTAATCTATTGTTCATAACAAAAAACGTCCCGCGATGTCGAGTGTAAATTTAGAAGTCCGTATTATTGGCGAACGCTGTAGGAACGACACCATGGGCCGTTCAGGCAACATTTCTACATAATACGGATTGACGCTGGGCGTTAGAGAAATACAAACCCGCGGAATACAGTCTTAAATGGCAATAGTAGAGCCACTGGCAGTACTTGGGACATCTCATATTTCTTTTTTACAAATATCTTTAGTCGCTGTTTACAGTTTAACACTTTCCTTGGACGGTATAGTTATAATTAAGTAATGTTATTAATTATTAATATCACATACTTTCCATGGTCGCCTATGTTCCCCCGGAGGTTTCCTGTGGTATTTAAGACTGTATTCCGCGGGTTTGTATTTCTCTAACGCTCAGCGTCAATCCGTATTATGTAGGAATGTTGTCTGAACGGCCCATGGTGTCGTTCCTACAGCGTCCGCCAATAATACGGACTTGTAAATTCACACTCGACATCTCGGGTCATGTCGTCGCGTCCATCAAAGACACGGTATATAATACCGGTACCCTTAGTTAGTTAGTACCACCGATATTTTTATTTTTGGCCCTACTGCTCGAACGTTGCGTGACCATTGCTGTGCAATATCTCTGAAATATTGCGTGACAATATCTGTACAATCTCTGAAGTGACCATTGCTGTCAAATTCCGAAAGAATGTTCCAGAAATATCTCCTGCAATGTTACACAAGGCGGACATAGCAATTTCCTTGAAACGTTTCGGGAACATTTCGAGTAATGTTCCAAATGTTGCAGCGCGATGTCACTGAGACATTCCTGCAACAAAATGTGCTGTAGGGGTGGTTACTAGCAGCAAGGCGCTAAAACTGGCTCCTTGTGCAGACCTGCTCCAGACGCTCCAGTGACAAGTCTTTGAACATTAATAACTACAAAACAAAGCTTACACCGCAATTTCGTTACACCCACTTCGTTTTGTACTGCCTGTTGCAGAACCCCCTGCATATGTATGCATATACAAAGGGAAAATAATCGCACATTTATAGGGAACGCGTGGAACGGATGTGGGAAAGTAGTATTCTAAATGTTCTTCCTGTTAAAACGTATTCGTCGATACATAGCCAACTAGAAGCCACTATTAAAATGCATCAACGAGCACTCAAGTGGGTATACCTTGATTCAAACTCGAATACCGTGTTTAGGAGCGATTTGACAAATAACTTAAATTTGTTAAAGTTTCATTGAATACTTGAATACCTCCTTCCTACCACAGTACTGCATATTAGCCATTATGGGTGTGATTTCGTTGAGCGTGAACCTCTACATCGTGAGTAACATATTTATGCAAATGAATCTCATGAACGCTAAGTTGCCGAGGAGATCCTCTCGGTTTGATTTCTTGTTGAATGTGATGTAATATAAAAAAAAAGTTCTGATTCTCGTCCTATTATTAGGGTAAACCAACCAGTGAATGACCGAATTGTCAAATCAGAAGCCCAGTAATGACCGCATACTTTTCATAAGAATTGTACTTATTAATGTTTGTTTAATACACGTAACTAAAAATATGAAATATTAAAAGTACAACCACACTCCATTTATAAATACATAATAATTTGAAATGCATAATTGACG
This sequence comes from Andrena dorsata, assembly GCA_929108735.1. Lineage (NCBI taxonomy): Eukaryota > Metazoa > Arthropoda > Insecta > Hymenoptera > Andrenidae > Andrena > Andrena dorsata. The sequence continues at coordinate 72,484,083 of OV815488.1, read as the reverse complement.
TTTCTTTGCCTAATGGTCATTCACTGGTATGCGGTCAATTACTGATTGGTTTACCCTATTTGTCTTTCGAAAAATTGAATCCCTGCGATATGTTTGCCATGGAGAATTCTTACAGCAACCTAGTACATGCGCACTATGTTCACTTTGTTCACGGCAAAATGCTTCAAGTAACTCTTGTTCGTTATTCACCGTCGCTAGCTAGCCAACAGAATGTTGCTGATGAATGTCACTAACGAAGTGGTAACTGCATTTATATTGGCCACTATTCATTTCGTTTACATGGGCTGTGCTATTTACGTTGGCCAGATTCTGTTAGACAATGGCGATGAACTGTTCACGAAAACGTAAGTACTAGTATTCGTCCCCCGTATCATTACTCGGTGTGACTATTTGTTACAAAAATTTTTAAAATTTCATTTCCATTTATAGTGGAAATCAGTAATATTCAAAAGAGTAGTTCTTAGAATGTTTAGTAGCAGAAACTCTTACAAATAATACCCGTAACTGTTCATACGGAAAAATGTAGAAAATTTTTTACAATCTATAGATACTTCGCAAGAAGTCACGAAGCACCCCGGCCAGTACAAAAGATGATGCTATACGTACGACAAAGAAGCATGCTACCTACTGGCATCGTGTTGGGTGGTCTTTACACTTGTTCACACGAATTCTATTCCAAGGTAAACGTTTTACAACATACAGTTGATCAGAGAAGACGAAGAACAAGACGCGAACTTTTACTTTCAGCTAGTGAACACATCGATGTCGTACTTCACGGTACTCTACTCTACGGCTTAACATTTCGATTGGAAGGAAGCGGTGACACTTTTAGTTGACACTTAAGATATTTATGAGTAGTTATCAAACAATTGTTTTAGCTGTACAGATTCAAATTTAGAATGCTTACTCACTGTTACTTTCTTATAGTTGTAGACTGAAAGTAATTAGGGCTCCAAATAAGTCCCAATTCCAAAAATGGCGATTAGTACCGGAGGCTGCTCTAACAAGGAATATTAAAAACACACAATTTTCTAATTTCAATTTTGCACCTACCCCAACAGTGCCTGATATACTGCGCAAAATACGTTTCCGACCCTCAAATTTCAGGGCCATTTCCACTCTCTACATGCGAAGAATAGACGATAAAAAAACGTGTCGAATATTTTTTACTATTCAACAAAATTGCAAACTTTTAACAAAATCGGCGTGTGGCATTTTAGTGGCATCCCTTGTTATCTCGTTTCATAAATTTAGACCTTCTAAAATCTAACATATTCTTTAATTGGATTTGTTTACTGTTATTTTACTTTTTCAAGAAAAACCCTTTTTTACATGTTACGAGCCGAGGCTGAGGGCAATGAGAGTGGCGATTGCGAGGTCGAGGATTGGTTTTGTTTGTTTGAGTTTGTTAGTAGCGGACTTCCCGGGAGCCGCCATAGGGAGGTTGGATGTCGTGAACGAACCGGGGTCTGGTATTCCCGGGAGCCACTAGGAAAGTAAGCTTCACGGACGAACCGGGGTCTGGTATCCCCGGGAGCCGCTAGGAAGGTGGAAATCGTGAACGAACCGGGGTCTGGTATCCCCGGGAGCCACTAGGAATGTTAGTTTAGCCTCGTAACTTTATAATGTGATACACCTTGAGCGGTAAAGGAGTATCTATGTGGGTTTATCCCTAAGAGGAAATTCAGATAATGATTTAATTAAAATAAAAGAACTCTGAATTAGAAATAACTAATTATATTCTATAAACTCAGTCTTTTACAATTGTTATAGTGTTTGTTTGTCGCGGTACCTAAGTCCACCTCTCGGTTTTGACGCACTGAGAAATGCGGGGGTCTCAAAGAGTTTAATAATAACGACACCTATCAGCAACTCTAAGTTCTGTCTGGTTTAAGTTGAAGTAATAAGCCTCTTTAGTCTATGTGTACTAGATTTGAAATGAGCCCCCGAGTGTGGATTCGTGGCCCTTTTTATACGGTGAAATTCGGCTAGAAAGTAGTGGGGACATGAGTGCCTTCGTTGAATCTTTGGTTTTCGGGGAAAACTCGGTTGCATCACACCACTGCAGGAACCGGTGACCCCGTCGGGTCACGCGCATTCCGGACACCCGAAAGGGTTAAAAAGTCGAAGATAAGTCTGCGTACGTAACATACAAGTATGTAGAAACACGATTAAAATATCAAATCCGTTACTCATAAAATTAACTGTATATTCATATATATTTTTTGGAACATAGAGCCTTAATTACTTTCAGCCTACAATTTGTGTTTATCATTGTCCCTGTATAAAACATTTTATGGAAGATATATAATACGATTTTCAGATTACAATTTAAAGCTTTCACAAATCTCTTCAACTCCTTGAAAAAAATGTTGATCTTGTGAATTTAATAAAATTTATAAACGGAAATTAAATCAGTCTCACTATATCTTGCACGTAAAATGCGCTGCCTTCTGAAACCACATTGCGTGTCCATCACGATTAACTAGTACTTCCAGTTGCACTGATCGCAGCACCTGTGACAGAAGAAATTCGAATTTAAAATAATTGTCCCGAACAAAATACAATTAACTTTACTCCCGCGAACACATTGAAAGCTCTTCAGAATTCTAATATCACCCATCTAAAACTACACTGCGTTCCACATTAGAGCATACTCGTTTCGTGCGGGAATACACTGTTCATTCATACAATTAGTAAACCGGCAGGGAAAGTGCTAGGACCAATCGCGTGTGTCAGATCCGTGGGAGCTGCGCAGAACGGTCTCAAATCGGTTGCGGCGCCGGTACACTCTTATATGGAACGCAGTGTAGGGTAGATGCCCCTATTACTGTCAGTGTCCCTATTACTGCCACTTTATTTATTTTGCTTAATAAAAATTTAACGTATAAAGAATAGTGTACAACAATAACATTATTATTAAATTGTGATTGTTCTTATTATTATTAATATTATTGTTGTACACTATTCTTTATACGTTACATTTTTATAAAGCAAAATAAATAAAGTGACAGTAATAGGGACACTGACAGTAATAGAGACATCTACCCTAAGTGAAGTTCCCTCTTCCACCACTTTTCACCATTCACAAGCCCATTTGGATCCCTGGTAGCCCATACCTTCACTTATATTGCAGTCAATTCCCCTGATCAGAGGTTCCAAGCTCGGCTTTTCCTGTAATATCGTGTGCAGTACAAAATTATACCAAATAGCGTTTGGTACTTCACCACAAATCGCGTAAAGAGCCAGAGAACCCAGTCGTTCGACGTTCAAAGAGACGAAGGGGTGGTTGGACCACGTGGAAATGGAACCACACAGAAATCGATCCGTAGCAACAAGTATCGTTCTCGGAACGGAAAACAAGAAGAAAGAGAAAGCCCACTGCCCGAAAAATTTGAGCGATGCACGCGAGGCACAGAAATCAAATTTCTTTTTAAAACGACACTTTCTGCCCTACCCTGCCGTGGAAACAAAGTGTTCGGAACAGAGAAAGTGGATGAGAAAATATGAACAAAGATAATGTCAAGTTTGGTGAACTTCTGGACCGATCGAATATGCTACGATTTGATTTAAATTTTTGAAAGCTCGTGCCCTCGAGTATCGCTTGAATGTTCCTTTAAAAGTGAAGCATTCAGGAATGAAAAACGATAAATCAATTAGAACACAATCAGTTGGTACAAGGAAGGCAGCCACATGCCACGTTATTCCTTCCAAAATTTTATTCAATTTGGATTCACGAATTTTCAAATTGGGATTCAATTTTCATCAATTCTATCGTTATATTAACACACGTTAATCTTGTTATGATAACGATTCGCGACGATAGATAACAGATGAATGAAGGAGAGGATTTTACACACACACTTCATTAACATCTGCAAAGAGTATACTTATACGCAAATTAAGTGAATTTCCAACACAATTTGAGATAAGCTTTAATACCTATAATCATTATTTTACGCAGCCACACATTTACCACTAGTACTTATATTGTAATCGAACAAATGTAAATATTTGACAAGATTCACATATTACCAATTTTCAATAACATACCCACTCGCAGTTAGATGGTCATTTATAAAACCCACTACAAATGCGGAGAGAAGCTAAAACACGTGCGTTCACCATGGAAGTGGGCGCAACAATGCAACGTTTTCCCAACAATCGATCGGTTGTCGGCTCTTCTACGCGTGCGTAAAATCCCCCTCGGGCAGAATTCTCCATAAAAGTCACAATATTCGAGCACTGTCTTGCGTGTCGCGCGAATTTCCGCAATACTCGCACCTGCAACCCTTACGCACTGTATACCTTCAAACCATAGGTGATATTTCTCCCCTCTTTCCTTCGGCGAAGAAAATTACCTTCGAAGTTGCATCCAGCCTTTGCCTCCAGCCTCGAATTTCTTGCCGGCTTGAGTGACAATCGTAAAACAAAAATACAGGAAATATGGAATAAAATGAAAACTCGAGAGAAAGTTTGATGGACATAATGTACCTCCACGCAGTCGTGTTTCGAACGGGGAAAGATGAACTTCGAGGGCGGTCATCATTGTAGCATCATGCGATCGATAGGTGTGCCACTAGGTCTGTGGCCTTATCGGTGCACAATTCTTAGTAAAATGAATGGTGCTCTCGCTGTAACAATTATTGTTCTCTGCATATTCGCGCAGGTATCAGGTTCTAATTTCCGTTTTCTTGGTTCGATCGAGCTGGAATGCCAACAGCTGCATTCAGCCCGCCTCACTTACTAGCGCTTTACATATTGAATTCGAATTGAATCGAGATACCACTGGCATCATTGCGATCATTGATTTTGAGATAGGTATCGAATTCAAAATCCTTTCCTGCTGTATCTTACTTTTCACTTATTTCTTCTCTTTTTACGAAATTTAATTGCTAGCATTCCCGTTGCACGACGACTTATTAGGTACGATTAAAGGAATGTTCAATAGCAGGGGATACTTGCAGCTAGCAGTGTTAATCACGCATGAGGTCAGTGTGGATCTGTTTCTTAAGTGCATGACTGGTATCGTACCGCCTACGGTCTACCTAATAAAGTATTTCTATGTTATGTGGAAAATGGATCAGGTATGCTTTTTTAGATTCTCTTAACGATATGACTTAAAATTGAATGAACACTGTCTTGTGGTAAAAAACAAATTCATTTGATACGATCGAATTGAATCTAATTAACACGGGAACTTCGGTAACTTGAAAATTCCTTTTTTTACAACTTTGCTATTTTAATCTTCCGCTACTTGTTGATTCTTCGTGGTGGTGTCACTTCGTAATGGTTAATGTACGCTTTCCTATATTCCTGTATTTCTCGAAAACTATGGTAGACCTAACAAATTGGTAATATGCGAATTTAATAGTTTTTATGCTATACGAAACTGTGCAATGAAATTGTTTGAGTCTTGGACTTTCAATAAGAAAACGTTCAACAGTACAAACAATTAAATAGCAGCTGTATTTTATACAGAATAGAAAACAATTGAATTTTAATTTCAACAATTTTTTATAGTTACAATGGTGTTCAAGTCATACAGGAAAATATAGAAGCGCACATTAACCTTTAACGGGTGTTTTTAGCCTCAAGAACCAAAATGTGGCGGTAAATAAAAATTGCCTGAAACTTCTAATGAGATTCCCTACAAATCCGCCAAGTTAAAAACAATCGGAATTTTTGGATTATGAAAGTTCCCTTGTAACTTGCATTTACCCGAACACAATATTTTATAAGTTTCCCTTTTTTTAAAGCAAATAGAGACACTTTAATTAATATACACAGAAATATCCAGGTAAAGTACATCTTAGAGTGGATCCAAAGCGACTATGATTCATTGACGAACGAGAAGGAGCTTCGATTGACAGAAAAGTATGCTGACCGTGCAAGAAGCTTAAGCAATTTCACGTTGTGTGAGTATCGAAATTATTTACTGCCTAACTAACTAAGAATAAATATTGACGGCTATTTCTGGTAGAGAAATTACGAAATTAAGTATTTTCCTTAAAGTTAGAAGAGTCTTCACAGAAATGAAAACGCGGATGGGTAAAAAAGACCCTGCGGCCAGTGCGGACGGGAAAAGGCCTGATAGCTAGTAGCTACCCGCTATTGCGCATGCCCGCGACTAGCTGTGACGTCAAACCAATCAACGCCAAGCTGGTAAACGAACCGAATTGACGCCAGCGCCAAGGGAAACGAAACGGCTTGAACGCGAAGCCGAGCGTTTTAAAGGTTAAAGGTCCACGCACACATATCCGTTCCGTGTCAGTTCCGTTCTGGCGTGCCATTGGTAAGAACAAGAGACCCTCCACGCCCCTCTTTTTCTTACCAATGGCACGCCGGAACGGAACTGACACGGAACGGATATGTGTGCGTGGACCTTTAACCTTTAAAACGCTCGGCTTCGCGTTCAAGCCGTTTCGTTTCCCTTGGCGCTGGCGTCAATTCGGTTCGTTTACCAGCTTGGCGCTGATTCGCTTGACGTCGCAGCTCTTCGCGGGCATGCGCAATAGAAGGTAGCTACTAGCTATCAGGCCCTTTCACGACCTCACTGCCTGCGGCCTCAGTAGAGGTAACAGTTTCAGAATCTACAATACAGTCAACCCTCCTATAACGCGATTAATTCCTATATGGAAACCGCATTATGAGAGTTCACTGTATCATACTCCCGCGTCGCTTCTCAAAGAGATGCCGCCCGGCACCCTGTGGCGAAAAGAACACTCTGGGATACCGATTAAAAAGTGAGAAATCTCAAGTACCGCATTTCTCATCAGATTTTTGCAAAAACGGCGCCAATATTAATTTCTTACGTTTTTCAGATGAAAATCGTACCAAATGTTATGTAAACCGAACTATTTCTCACGAAGTTAGCTGGAAATTATGTAAGTCAGAATTACGTCGTTCTTGGAGTTATTTTCATCGGAGCATCACAATGAATCAATTGGCGTTGTTTTCGCCAGGATCTGGTGGGAAATGAGGTACTTGAGATTTTTCACTTTCATAATCGGTATTCCAGCCTCATTCGGGGGTCGAAAGCCATAAAATACGGTGAGGCAGCGCGGGGTGTTCTTTTCTCCCCGGGATGCCGGGCGGCATCCTCTCTCTGAGGAGCGTCACGAGAGAATCACCATGTATAACCAGAACGATATTGTGTTAATGTCTCATGTACACTTTAGTTGTCAAATATTTCTCCATTGTTCCAGATTTTTTGTTGCTTGCATTCATACCTATCGGATTACCGTTCCTACCAGGAATCTTAAATATAGAGGCACCCGTTAATCAGACTCAATTGGTGCTATTACCCGTCAACGTTGACTACTTCGTCGATCAAGATCAATACTTCTACTGGATAGTGTTGCACTTTGGCACTGCCACGCTCCTAGGTATTTCCATCCTATTTGTCACCGAGTCCATGAGCATACATTTCACCATACACGCGTGCGGATTACTCGCAGTCGTCGGGTAATGAATTTTACTCACAAATTTTTAGAAACGTTGCAAACGACCGATAGTTATATTTTCACAAAGAATTACTATAATGTTAACAAAACCAAGTAACCAGTAAGACCACTAAATTGTATGATTTCTATTGCCACCTGATCCGTTGAAATGTGTACAGTGGCGGGCGAAAGTGAGTTTACATCCTTTAAAATCGTATAACTTTTTTAGAATTCGTCCAATCGACTAGAGTTTTTTAGAAGCTAGGGGGATTAGTTTGCTAACTGACGTGCTTCGTCGTTTTGAAAAAACATTGCAATTGGACGAAATAGTACAGGTTGTTTTTTTAATTTTAGCTCAGACCAATGTTAACCGATTTTAATGAAATTTTCAGCATGGATACAACTTACTTAAAGGGAATGTATGGAAAGAAGAGGGGTAAGGGTAGGTTTGATAGAAAATTTTTACCTTTTTTTGCATATTTTGGTAAATGCCCACCCCTTAAATGTTTAAAAAATAGACCTCGAAAATAAAAATTCCATTGTTTTTGTCCAGCTTCATAAATAAAAAGTGTTCTAGATGCATTTAAACTTTCAAAATTTGAAAAATAAAAAAGGTTTTTATTTTATGTTTTTCGGATTTTTTTCGAGAACAGTTTATCGTACGAGAAAAAGTAATACAACAAAAAAGATGATCCTTGTCCGGATCTACAACTTTTGTTTGACATATTTTTCTATTTAATCAATAACTTGGAAGATGTTAAATAAAATCGACTTCGCGAGCTGTTAAATAATGATTTAAATGTTTACGGGCCCAGGGGCACCCTTTCCCGTTATCCGATCGAGCTCAAACTTTACAGGGATTTTTTTTTAATTATTTGGAACCATTCTGGGGGTGCCCCGTGGAAAATTCAAAAATCGAAAGTTAGAACCACCCTAATATATATATGTATATACAACTTACGTAAATCTACAAACGGGATTTTTGAATTTTCATTACAGGCTCAGAAAAAAAAAACTGAAAAAACGACCTTTACTATTTTTGTTACTATTCCGCTCAATTGGAATTTTTTTCAAAACGACGAAACACGTCACTTGTCAAGCTAATCCCTTAGGAAACTGTGATCATAAATGTTTTTACATTGTGAAAATTACATATTTAAAGTTTTCCCATGGCTAAGCCATCATAGTTCCATATATAGTGGAATCTCGCCGTAATGAGCACCAGATGCGTACTGTACATATGTGTACATGCATATATTGATTCATATATCTCGTTCTACCTTTTATAAATGATATATGTGGTTACTTAAAAATTTGTTTTCTTTGTGTCCAACTTATTTATTTGTACAGTAGGGGAGACTGTTGTACCATGGAACACTTTTTACATTTTTTTTTTTTTTTTTTTTGGTAGGATATTTTTTAAATTAAAAATGATGCTGATGATTATTGAATATTCCTTTACAACGTTCTGTAATTATTTTTGTCTTTTACAGTGATATTGCCAATTACAAATTATAATGTCAGTGCCATGTAAAATGTTCCATGGTACAACATGGTCATGTACCATGGAACACAACCTCTTGTACCTTCCAACACAGGGACTGTAGGGGCGAATAAAGTTTTAAAACACGTAGAATTAAATACAAGTGTATTTTTTTGTTATACAACTGTTGATACTCCCTGATTGATATTTTAGTCGCTGGAGGAGTCATAACTGCCTGAACAGCGTTCTTCAAAGCATCTGGCTCAATTGGAGCCCTCTTAACACCCTCTTTACTTGGTGGCATGATTATCTACAAAAAAAAACAAACAAAAAATGACATCGTGTACCTTGGAATATGTTCCATGATACAGGATGTTGTGTGTTCCAAGGTACAAGAGGGTACATATTTATACCAATATGTCTGCAAAATTTAGAGGTTAACTAAAACTATTGAATTACGCATGTTTATTTACTCACCAGGAGATGTAGATTACAATGTACGTAATACTGGTCACAGTTATAATTTAATGTCCTCACTAAATAATAAAATTACAGAAACGAAAAATTTACTTTTGTCGCGTAAAAATTTGTTTCTTTCACTAAACACACGTGTTGCACCACAGAGAAATAGAACTTCCCCTAGAGCCACTTAGCGGCATTCTCTACAACCTGTAATGAGTTTCAACTGTTTATATAGCACCACTATCCAGTAACAAATTATGTTCCAAGGTACATTATGCCCAAGGTACAACAGTCTCCCCTACGTATTAACTTTCTAAATATTTTATGTGTCCGTGAAAGGTAAGTATTATTAGCAATAAATGTGTTATTATTAGTAAAATAAAACCGTCAGGTCATACGAAATGCCAGCAGTAGCAAATGTTTAGGAAATTTCATGACCCCCCGCCGAATTATATTACGGGACCTGTTCTGCACTGGGGCCCCACAAGGAAGCCAGCCATATTGTTTACTCACGCTACGCGCCTACAAGCTCGCACCTACACTACTGCAGTTCTCGACGCTCGACGCTCGACTGGTTGCTCGCAGCAAGGCACTAAAACTGGCTCCTTGTGCAGACCTGCTCCCTACGCTCCAGTGACAAGTCTTTGAACATTAATAACTAAGAAACGAAGCCTACACCGCAATTTCGTTACACCCACTTAATTTTCTACTGCCAGTTGCAGAACACCCTGTATATGTATGCATATTCAAAGGGAAAATAATCGTACATTTATAGGGAACGCGTGGAACGGATGTGGGAAAGTAATATTCCAAATGTTTTTTCTGTTAAAACGTATTCGTCGATACATGGCCAACTAGTAGACATCATTAAACTGCATCAACGAGGACTCAAGTGGGTATAACTTGATTAAAACTCGACAACCGTGTTTAGGAACGATTTGACAAATATCTTAAATTTGTTAAAGTTTTATTGAATACTTGAATACCTCCTTCCTACCACAGTACTGCACACTATTCGTTATCGATGTGATTTCGTTGAGCATGAACCTCTATATCGTGAGTAATATTTATGCACATGATTCTCATGAACGCTAGGTTGCCGAGGAGATTCTCTCGGTTTGATTTCTTGTTGAATGTGAAGTAATATAAAAAGAAGTTTTGATTTTCGTCCTGCTAGCATTTGTCTCTCGAAAAATTGAATCCCTCCGATATGTTTGCGACGGGGAATTCTTGCAGCAACCTGACGCATGCATACTTCTTCAGTTTGTTCAAGCAAAGGTGCTTTAAGTAACTCTTGTTCGTTATTCACCGTCGCTAGATAGCCAGAGGAATCGTGCTGATGAATGTCACTAGCGAAGTGTTAACTGCATTTATAGTGGCCATAATTCATTTCGTTTACATGGGCTGTGGTAATTACATTGGCCAGATTATGTTAGACAATGGCGATGAACTGTTCGCGAAAACGTGAGTACTAGCATTCATCCCCCGTATCATTACTCGGGTGTGACTATTTGTTACTGAGTTTTTTAAAATTTCATTTCTATTTATATATTCGAAATCAGTAACATTGAAAAGAGGTAGTTCTTAGAATGTTTAGTAGCAGAAACTCTTACAAATAATACTCGTAACTGTTCATACAGAAAAATGTAGGAAAAATTTGAATAATCTATAGATACTACGCAAGAAGTCATGAAGCACCCCTGCCAGTACAAAAGATGATACTATACATACGACAAAGATGCATGCTACCTACTGGCATCGTGCTTGGTGGTGTTTACACCGGCTCACTCGAATTCTATTCCAAGGTAAACATTTTACAACATGTAATTGATGAGAGAAGGCGAAGAACAAGACGCGGTCTTTTACTTTCAGCTAGTGAAGACATCGATGTCGTACTTCGCGGTACTCTACTCTACGGCTTAACATTTCGATTGGAAGGAAGCGGTGACACTTTTAGTTGACACTTAAGATATTTATGAGAAGTTATTAAACAATCGTTTTCGCTGTAACAGATTCAGATATAGAATGCTTACTCACTGTTACTTTCTTATAGTTGTAGACTTAAATTAATTAGGGCTCTAAATAAGTGCCAATACGAAAAATGGAGATTACTACCGGAGGTTGCTCTAACAAGGGACATTAAAAATACACAATCTTCAAATTTCAATTTTGCACCTACCCCAACGGTGCCCGATATACTGCGCAAAATACGTTCCCGACCCTCAACGTTCAGGGCCATTTCCACTCTCTACATACAAAGAATGGCCGATAAAAAAAATGTGTCCAATATTTTTTACTATTCAACGAAATTGCAAAGTTTTAACAAAATCGGCTTGTGGCATTTTAGTGACGTCCCTTGTTATCGCGTTTCATAAATTTGGACCTTCTAACATATTTTTTAATTGGATTTGTTTACTGTTATTTTATTTTTTCATGAAAAACCCTTTTTTACAAGTATGTAGAAACACGATTAAAATATCAAATCCGTTACTCATAAAATTAACTGTATATTCATTTATATATTTTTATTACAACATATATGTTTTGGCACATAGAGCCTCATTTACTTTTAGCCTACAATTTGTATTTATCATTGTCCCAATATAAAACATTTTTTGGAAGATATATAATACGATTTTAAAATTACGATTTAAAGCTTTGACAAACCTCTACTTTCTTGCAAATTAACATTCCCTTTCAAATTCTTGATAAAAATCTTGATTCTGTGTATTTCATAAACTTTATAAACGGAAATTAAATCATAGTCACTTCCAAAATGCGCTGCCTCAAAAAACCGCATTACGTGTCCATCACGATTAATCACACATTGAAACCCCTGCACAATCCTAATTTAACTCATCTATAACTAACAATAAGTGCAGCTCCCTCTTCCACCACTTTTCAACATCCACAATCCCATTTGGATCCTTGGTAGCCCCTACCTTCAATAATACTCTAGTTAATTCCCCTGGCCAATGGTTCCAAGCTCAGCCTTTCCTGTAATATCGTGTGCAGTACAAAATAATACCAAGTAGCGTTTGGTTCTTCGCCAACAATTGCGTAAAGATCCAAAGAACCCAGTCGTTCGACGTTCGAAGGGGGTGGCTGGAGCCACGTGGAAATGGACTCACAGAGAAATCGATCCGGAGCAACAAGTATCGTTCTCGCAACGGAAAAAAGGTAAGAATGGAAAGCACGGACCGCAAAAGTTCATCGATTCGCGCGAAGCAAAAAAATAAAACTTGCTTGTAAAACGATACATTCTGCCCTACCCTGCCGCGGAAACAAATAGTTTCAATCGGAGAAACTGGATGATAAAATATGAACAATGATAATGTCAAGTTTGGTGAACTTCTGTACTAACCGATTATGCTACGTTTTGATTTAAATTTTTGAAAGCTGAATTATTCCGGAATGAAACACGATAAATCAATTAGAACACAATAAGTTGGTACAAGTAAGGCAGTCACATTCCACGTTAGTCCTCTCAAAAATTTATTCTATTTGGATTCACAACAATCGAATAATTTTCATCGGCCCTATCGTTATATTAACACGCGTTAAACGTGTTTAGATAACGATTGGCGACGATTGATAAGAGATGAATGTAAGAGATTCTTATATACACACACACACACACACTTGATTAACATCTACAAGCAGTATTCTTATGGCCAAGTTAAATAAGTTTGCACTAAAATATGATGTGAACTGTAATAATCATAATTATCATTTTACACGGTAACACAATTACCATTACTACTTATATTGTAATCGAACACATGTATATATTTCACAAGATTCACATATTATCAATGTTAACTAACATACCCACTAGCAGTTAGCCGTTCATTTATAAATCGCACTACAAAGGTGGAGAGAAGCTAAAACACGTGCGTTCACCATGGAAGTCGGCGCAACAATACAACGTATTCGCAACAATCGATCGATTGTCGGCTCTTCTACGCGTGCGTAAAATCTCCCTAGGGCAGAATTCTCCATAAAAGTCACAATAATCGAGCACTGTCTTGCCCGTAGCGCGAATTTCCGTAATATTCAACCCCTACGCACTGTGTACCTCCAAACCACAGGTGATATTTCTTCCTTTTTTCCTTTGGCAAAGAAAATTACCTCGAAGTTGTAAACTTTGCTTCCGGTCTCGATTCTTTTGCCACCTTGGGTGACATTCGTAAAACGAAAATATAGAATAATATGAAAACTCGACGGAAAGCTCGCTAGAGATAATGTGCCTCCACGCAGTCGTGTCTCGAACGGGGAAAGATGAACTTCGAGGGCGGTCGTCATTGTAGCATCATTCGATCGATAGGTGTGCCACTGGGTCTGTGGCCTTATCGACGCACAATTCTTGGCAAAATGAACGGTGCTATCGCTCTAACAATTATCATTCTCTGCATTGTCGCGCAGGTACCAAGTTCCCGTTTTCTTTCCAGTTCGTTCGAGCTGGAATGCCAACTGCCGCATTCAGCCCGCCTCACTTACTCGCACTTTACATATTGAATTCGAATTGAATCGAGATACCACTGGCATCATTGAGATCGTTGATTTTGATATATCCAATTCAAAATCCTTTCTTGCTGTATCTTACTTTTCACTTATTTCATCTCTTTTTACAAAATTCAATTGCTAGCATTCCCGTTGCACGACGACTTATTAGGTGCGGTTAAAGCAATGTTCAATAGCAGGGGATACTTGCAGCTAGCAGTGTTTATTACGCATGAGGTCAGTGTGGATCTGTTTCTTAAGTGCGTGACTGGTATCGTACCGCCTACGTTCTACGTAATAAAGTATTTCTATTTTATATGGAAAATGTACCAGGTATGCTTTTTTAGATTGTCTTAACGACGTGACTTAAAATTGAAAGAACACTGTCATATGGTAAAAAACAAATTCATTTGATAGTATCGAATTGAATCTAATTAACACGGAAACTTCGGTAACTCGAAAATTCCATTTTTTTTTTCAAACATCGCTATTTTAATTTTCCGCTACTTGTTGATTCTTCGGGTGGTAGGAGTTACAAGTTTCTCTTGTAAGTTGCATTTATCCGAACACAATACTTTATAACTTTCCCCTTTTTTAAGCAAATAGAGACACTTTAATTAATATACACAGAAACTCATCCAGGTAAAGTACATCTTCGAATGGATCCAAAGCGACTATGATTCATTGACGAACGAGAGGGAGCTGCGATCGACAGAAAAGTATGTTGACCGTGGAAGAAGCATATCCAACGTCTGGTTTTGTGAGTATCGAAATTATTTAGTGCTTAGCTAGTTAAAAATAAATATTGACAGGTATTTCTGGCAGAGAAATTACGATATTAAGTATTTTCCTTAAAGTTAGAAGAGTCTTCACAGAAATGAAAATGCGGATGGGTAAAAAAGACTCGGAGGCCGTAGTAGACGTAACAGTTTCAGAATTCACAATACAGCCAACCCTTCTATATAGCGATTAATCCCTACCGCATTATGAGAATACCGCGTTATATGTAGGAGGGTTGACTGTATCATACTCCCGCGCCGCATAGTGGGACAAAAATCTATAACTTTGGTTCTAGTCTAGATATTTTAATGAAACTGGGCGCATTTTAACCGTAAATTTACGGCCTTTAAGCTGTATTAATATAATTGATATTAACCCTCGGAGGCCCGTGCTGGGCCCGTGAATTTAGACCTATGTTTTGGAAAAGTGGGGCTACAGGCCAATTACAATATACATTTTATTAACATTACTGTATTTTATTGTGGTAAACTCAGTTTCTTAATATTTGCTATTGTTTTCATGTGATCGGTGCTCAAAATTTGCCAAAACCGCAAAAGTATCGCTACTCAAAGAGATACCGCCCTGCACCCCGTAGCGCAGGCCTGCCCCATCACGTGCAAATACCTCCTGAATTTCTGGGAGCCGGGCAACAGCCGAGCGCGGGACTGGTTACGTTGCTAACCACAGCAGGGGTTGCGGGAGAACTGCATGAGAGTGCGGCCGTCCATGCAGGCTCGTACCACGAGCCTACATGAACGCACACTCATGCAGTTCTCTCATAAATTTCGCAACGGGTAGCAATGGAACAGTCCCGTCCTCGGCTGTTACCCGGGTCCCAGAAATTCAGGAGGTATTTGCACCCGATGGGGCAGGCCTGGCGTAGCGAAAAGAACACCCCGCGATGTTCACCGAGTGTTATGACTTTCGACCCCCGAAAGGGCTGGAATACCAATTAAGAAGTGAGAAATCGTGAGTATCTACCGCATTTCTCATCAGATCTTTGCAAAAACGACGCCAAATGGTTTCTTACGTTTCTCCGATGAAAATCATACCAAATGTCATGTAAACCGTACTATTTTTAACGAAGTTAGCTTGAAATTATATAAATAAATTTTTTATCTAATTTCCTTCATTATGCTCCGAATTACACTGTTCGTGGTGTTAGTTTCATCTGCGAAACATATGGAATCGATTGGCGTCGTTTTTGCAAAGATCTGATGAGAAATGCGGAACCGGGGCATTTCTCACCTTTTAATAAGTACTGCAACCCCATCGAGAGTCGGAAGCACTAAAATTCGGTAAGGCACTGCGAGGGGTTATCCTTGTCGCGGTGTGCCAGGCGGCATCTCTTTGAGTCCAGTGGATCCAGGATCACCCTGTATAACCAGAACGATATTGTATTAATCTCTCAAGTACAGTTTAGTTGTCCAATATCTCTCCACTGTTCCAGGTTGTTTGCTGCTTGTAATCATACCTGTCGGAATACCGTTCCTGGCAGTACTCTTAAATATAAAGACACCCGTTAATCAGACTCGTACGGTGCTATTGCCCATCAACGTTGAGTACTTCGTCGATCAAGATCGATACTTCTACTGGATAGCGTTGCACTTTGACACTGCCACGCTCCTGGGTATTTCCATCATGTTTGTCACAGAGTCCATGAGCATACATTTCGTCGTACATGCATGCGGATTACTCGAAATTATCGGGTAATGAATTTTAATCACAAATTCTTAGAAACGTTGCAAACGACCGATAGTTATATTTTCACAACGAATTACTGTGTTCATAAATGTTTTTACATTGTAAAAATTACATATATAAAGTTTTTCCACGGCTAAGCCACCGTTGTTCCGTGTATAGTGGTATATCGCCGTAGTGAGCACCAGATGCGTACTGTACAGATGTATATATTACTGTTAATTGACCATACTGCATATTCCTGAACTCCCCGTATATTGTTACATATACAGATTTATTAGGTATGCTATATGGTGCTTGTAAATATCGCTAAGTGCAATGATGAGCAACATATGCGTACTGTACTATGTATATTGATTCATATATCGTATTTTAGCTTTTATAAATGATATATATCGTTCCTTACAATATTGTTTTCTTTGTGGCCGAGTTATTTATTTGTATAGTATTAACTTTCTAAATATTTTATGTGTCCCTGGAAAGATCAGTAGTATTAGCAATAAATGTGATGTTATTAGTAAAATCAAACCGTCAGTTCATACGAAACGCCGATAGTAGCAAATATTTTGGAAACTTCATGCTCCCCCCCCCCCCCCAAATTACATTATGGGACCTGCTCTACACTGGGGCCCCACAAGGAACCTAGCCATTAGGAGTGTGCGGATCATCCCGAGGCTCGGGTTCCCGGCCCTCGGGACGGGTCGGAAAATTTCGGGCGGGATCGGGCGAGGTCCCGATACTTTCGTATTGCTCGAGATCCTGAAACGAGTTTCGGGCTACAAGCATGAGTGCCAGGAGCGGGCAATTTGATTTCAGGTCGGCTCGGCAAAACTCGGACGCAATCGGCTCGAAAGCTAGCTATTAAGAGGGAACCGAGAACCTGTTGAATCACAATTTGTATCTTATTACTTATTTACATATATACGTGTTTTCATTGCTACAAAATGGTCTGTGAATACTGAATATGTCCATATACGTATTTAAATAAATACCATGTTCAGAACTTAGGAAGAAGACTATTTTTACACCGACAATATTTTAAAATTTTAATAAAATATGCTTCACACTTAGTACTATTGTAAAGGGAATATATAGGGTATTATCTTTTTCGGGATAGGTTCAGATTTAAAATAGAAAACGTACGAACAACTATAAGCATACAGAAAGGAATATTTCCTGGATGTTTCATGGTAACAACAATATACAGAAAGGCGAATATTTTATTATTTCAAATTAACGTGTAAGAATCATAATTTTTCTATGTTCTCAGGTAATAATTTTGATCTATTACTGGTAACGACAACATCCAATCGCGTCCGAAGTTTACCGAGCCAACCTGAAATCATATTGCCCGCTCATGGCGGTTATGCTTGTAGCCCGAATCGAGTTTCGGGATCCCAAAACTTTTAGTATCGGCAAAGAGAAGATATACTAAGAGGCGACACTCAGGCGAAAAAAATAGTTTTAGAGAGAAACGAAATCCACAACCAATTTGAATGTCCATTCGGTACCGTAAAATGGGGGAACATTGGCATACACCGAAATTACGTTGTTTTACGTCAGATTAGTAAAACTTAACCTGTTAATGCTATTTATATGATGTGCCTACGTTACGAATTGATTTTAGTTTATATGTAAAAAATAAAATAAAATAAACAAATTTAAGTTTACTGACCTCAGATTAGTAAAACTTAACCCGTTAATATTATCTACATGATGTGCCAACGTTATCCCGATACACTAACGTTTTTAACATGTATTAAAGAAGAAAGTGACAAAAATTTTATGCATTTTAACACTTGTAGTACAAGCACGAAACATGCAATGTTATGATAGGATACTTAAAGCAACTGTAAACATTTTAATTTTTACATTATATAACAAAATATATCAAAAACCTGCCAATGTTCCCTCATTTTACGGTAGTCAAAAAGAGACGGGATTAACAAGAGGCGATAGTAAGACGAAGATATTCAGCTGCCTATACAACCAATTTAACGGGACAAGCCAACGAAGAACTTCAAAGATACCGCTCGCAGTGTCGCCTCTTAGTATTGGGAAACCTAGAATTTTGATACGCTACCTATTTAGTGACAGACAATTGAACTACTGAGAGTAGGTCGAAATCCGTCGAAGTCCAAATGATTATCAGTGTTTATATAGACGTATTGTGAAAAACGAGTGTTTTTAAGGGGTCATTCTTGTAATCACGTCTCAAAATTCGGCAACATTCAGGTTTTTATCTCAGTGAATATAATGAATAACAATGTCAAACTTTTTTTCATTTTTAAGCTACTTATGTAAACGGAACAATTTTTTAAATACACTTTTAATTGTGATTTTTCAATGTTATCTGAAGGTAAAAACGACGGGAGTGATTTCAGCTCACAGACTCATCTGAAACAAAAACACCAAACTGAATCTTAATCATTATGAGTACCGCTATCGCAAGTGCTAAAATTAGTATACTTACGTTACGCGCCTACGAGCACGCACCTACCGGTGTGTTTCAATTCACGCATACTGCGCATAGACTACTGGCAATGGTGATTGGTGGTTCATACGGTGAGTGTATAGACTGCATAACCTGATTGGAGTATTCGAATTCGAACAACTACACATGCGCGCATTATGGGTAATGGCTGCCCCCCGTTCGATTTATGGTAGCTGCTGCATGCATGATGCGGTAGAAGTTGGAGGATTCTAGGGAATTCTACGAATTAGGTTATGCAGTCTATTCACTCACTGCGTGAACTAGAGCTAGTTCACCATTGCCTGCAGTCTATGCGCAGTTTGCGTGAATTGAAACACACCCTACGTTACTGCAGTTCTTGACGCTCGACGTTTGACTGGTTGCGCACAGCTAGGCGCTAAAACTGGCTCCTTGTACAGACCTGCTCCAGACGCTCCAGTGCCAAGTCTTTAAACATAGTTAACTAAAAAACGAAGCCTACGCCGCAATTTCGTTACACTCACTTCGTTTTCTACTGCCTGTTGCAGAACACCCTGTATATGTATGCATATTCAAAGGGAAAATAATCGCACATTTATAGGGATCGCGTGGAACGGATGTGGGAAAGTAGTATTCTAAATGTCCTTTCTGTTAAAACGAATTCGTCGATACATGGTCAACTGGTAGACATCATTAAACTGCATCAACGAGGACTCAAGTGGGTATAACTTGATTAAAACTCGAAAACCGTGTTTAGGAGCGATTTGACAAATATCTTAAATTTGTTAAAGTTTCATTGAATACTTGAATACCTCCTTCCTACCACAGTACTGCATATTACTCATTATCGGTGTGATTGCGCTGAGCGTGAACCTCTACATCGTGAGTAATATATTTATGCAAATGAATCTCATGAACGCTAAGTTGCCGAGGAGATCCTCTCGGTTTGATTTCTTGTTGAATGTGATGTAATATAAAAAAAAAGTTCTGATTCTCGTCCTACTTGCATTTTTCTTTCAAAAGATTCAATCCCTGCGATATGTTTGCCATGGAGAATTCTTGCAGCAACCTAGCACATGCGCACTATGTTCACTTCGTTAACGGAAAAATGCTTCCAGTAAGCCCTGTTTCACACGTTCACGGCACAGCGCCGTTTATACGGCAAAAGGAACGAAGATCATTTGGAGACCTTTCGCACTTGCCCTCTCCGCATAGACGGGAAATTTCTATATCCATAAGATCGTCACATTTTTTGCGGTGAACACGGTGCCGTGCCGTGAGTGTGTGGAACGGGGCTAACTCTTGTTCGTTATTCACCGTCGCTAGCTAGCCAGAGGAATGGTGCTGATGAATGTCACCAGCGAAGTGTTAACTGCGCTTATAGTGGTCATAATTAATTTCGTTTACATGGGCTGTGGTAATTACATTGGCCAGATTATGTTAGACAATGGCGATGAACTGTTCGCGAAAACGTGAGTACTAGTATTCATCCCCCGTATCATTACTCGGTGTGACTATTTGTTATTGAAATTTTTAAAAGTTCATTTTTATTTACATATTGGAAATCAGTAACATTGAAAAGAGGTAGTTCTTAGAATGTTTAGTAGCAGAAACTCTTACAAATAATACTCGTAACTGTTCACACAGAAAAATGTAGGAAAAATTTGAATAATCTATAGATACTACGCAAGAAGTCACGAAGCACCCCTGCCAGTACAAAAGATGATACTATACATACGACAAAGATGCATGCTACCTACTGGCATCGTGTTTGGCGGCCTTTACACAGTTTCATTCGAATTCTTTTCTAAGGTAAATGGTTTACAAGCTAAAGTAGGTGAGAGAAGAGAAAGAACAAGACGCGATCTTTTACTTTCAGCTATTGAACGCATCGATGTCGTATTTGACGGTACTCTACTCTACGGCTTAACATTTCTAGTGGCAGGAACCTTTGTCACGTTTGGTTGGCACTTAGATACAAGATATTTACTATGAGTTATAAAACGATTGTCTTAACTGTAACTGATTCAACTATAAAATGGTTACAGATGTTTACTTTCTTATAATTGTAGAGTGAAAGCAACTAGGTCTTTATTTGGCAATTTATAAAAATCGCAATTATAATTGGAGACTGCTCTAACAAGGGACATTAAAAAACCCAGAATTTTCTAATTTCAATTTTGGCCCTACCCCAACGGTATCCGATATATCGCGCAAAATACATTTTCGACCCTCAACTTTGAGAATTATTGCCTCTCTACATACGGAAAATTGCTAATAAAAAAAACATATGTGCAATTTTTTTCACTATTTTACCCAAAATTTTAACAAACTCGGCGTGTGGCATATAAGTGATGTCCCTTGTTAGTACGTTTCATAAATTTGAACATAGGAACATGTTCCTTAATTAGATTGTTTAATAATATTTTATTTTTTCACGAAAAACACTTTTTACAAGTATGTAGAAACACGAGTAAAATATCAAATCCATTTCTCATAAAATGAACTATATGCATTTATATATTTTTATTTCAAAATATGTTTTGGCATGTAAAGCCTTAATTATTTTCAGCCTACAATTTGTATTGATCATTGTCCCTATATAAAACATTTTATGGAAGATATATATTATGATTTCAAGATTATAATTTAAAACATTGACAAACCTCTACTTTCGTACAATATAAATTACCGTTCAAGTTCTTCATAAAAATGTTGATCTTGGTAGATAATAAAATTTATAAATGGAAATTAAATCAGAATCACTATATTTTTCTCGCAAAATGCGCTGCCTTTTAAAACTGCATTGCGTGTCCATCACGAATAACTAGTAGTTCCAATTGCACTGGTCGGAGCCCCTGTGACAGAAGAAATTCGAATTTAAAATAATTGTCCCGAACAAAATACAATCGACATTACTCCCGCGAACACAT
The DNA here is from genome assembly GCA_929108735.1 of Andrena dorsata. Taxonomy (NCBI): domain Eukaryota; kingdom Metazoa; phylum Arthropoda; class Insecta; order Hymenoptera; family Andrenidae; genus Andrena; species Andrena dorsata. Next base: position 72,462,324 of record OV815488.1, on the reverse strand, counting down.
TGAAATCCCTTCACAATTTTATTTTCACTCATCTAACACTAAGTGAAGCTTCCTCTTCCACCACTTTTCAATATCCGCAACCCCATTTGGATCCTTAGTAAGTAGCCCCTACCTTCACTTATATTCCAGTAAATTCCCCTGATCAGTGGTTCCAAGCTCGTCTTTTCCGGCGATATCGTGTGCGGTACAAAATAAAACCAAATAGCGATTGGTTCATCGCCAAAAATCGCGTAGAGAGCCAGAGAACCCAGTCGTTCGACGTGGAAATGATATCACACAGAAATCTATCCGCAACAACAAGTATCGTTCTCGCGACGGAAAAAAGGAAACAAGGGAAAGCACGGAAGCAAAAAAATAAAACTTGCTTTTAAAACGAAACATTCTGCCCTACCCTGCCGCGGAAACAAATAGTTTCAATCGGGGAAACTGCATGATAAAATATGAACAATGATAATGTCAAGTTTGGTGAACTTCTGGACTAACCGATTGTGCTACGATTTGATTAAAATTTTTGATAGCTCGTGTCCGAGTAACGATTGAAAGTTTCTTTAAAAGAGAAGCATTCAGGAATGAAAAATGATAAATCAATTAGAACACAATCAGTTGGTACAAGTGAGGCAGTCCACGCTATTCCTCCCAAAAATTTATTCAATTTCGTTTCACGAAAATCGAAAAATTTTCATCAGCTCGTTGAACAGATTTAGATAACGATTCGCGACGATAGATAACCGATGAATGAAAGAGAGGCTTCTACACAAACACTCTTGATTAACATCTGAAAGCAGTATTCTTATGGGCAAATTAAATGAATTTCAAATATAATATGAGCTAATAAGCCATAATAATCATAATTATCATTTGTCACAGTAACACAGTTACACTGGTATGTAAATTGTAATCGAACACATGTAAATATTTCACAAGATCCACATATTATCAATTTTAACTAACATACACACTCGCAGTTAGACGTTCATTTATAAAACGTACTACAATTGCGGAGAGAAGCTAAAACACGTGCGTTCACCATGGAAGTCGGCGCAACAATGCAACGTATTCCCAATAATCGATCGGTCGTCGACTCTTCTACGCGTGCGTAACATTCCCCTCGGGCAGAATTCACCATAAAAGTCGCAATAATCGAGCACTGTCTTGCGTATCGCACGTATTTCCGTAATATTCAACCCCTCGCACCTGCAACCCCTACGCACTGTGTACCTTCAAACCATAGGTGATATTTCTCCCCTTTTTCCTGCGGCGAAGAAAATTACCTTCGAATTTGCAAACTTTGCCTTCGTCCTCGAATTGCTTCCCAGGTTGAGTGACAATCGTAAAACGAAAATGCAGGAAATATATGAAAATAATATGAAAACTCGAGGTAAAGCTGGATGGAAATAATGTATGTACCTCCGCGTAGTCGTGTCTCGAACGGGGAGAAATGAACTTCGAGAGCGGTCGTCATTGTAAAATCAGTCGATCGATAGGTGTGTCACTGGGTCTGTGGCCTTATCGACGCACAATTCTTGGCAAAATGAACGGTGCTATCTCTCTCACAATTATCGTTCTCTGCATTGTCGCGCAGGTACCAAGTTCTCGTTTTCCTTCCAGTTCATTCGAGCTGGAATGCCGACAGCTGTATTCAGCCTGCTTCACTTACTCGCGCTTTACATATTGAATACGAATTGAATCGAAATACCACTGGCATCATTGAGATGCTTGATTTTGAGATATCGAATTCAAAATCCTTTCTTGCTGTATCTTACTTTACACTTATTTCATCTCTTTTTACAAAATTCAATTGCTAGCATTCCCGTTGCACGACGACTTATTAGGTGCGGTTAAAGCAATGTTCAATAGCAGGGGATACTTGCAGCTAGCAGTGTTTATTACGCATGAGGTCAGTGTGGATCTGTTTCTTAAGTGCGTGACTGGTATCGTACCGCCTACGTTCTACGTAATAAAGTATTTCTATTTTATATGGAAAATGGACCAGGTATGCTTTTTTAAATTCTCTTAACGATGTGACTTAAAATTGAAAGAACACTGTCTTGTGGTTAAAAACAAATTCATTTGATAGGATTGAAGTGAATCTAATTAACACGGTAACTTCGGAAACTTGAAAATTCCTATTTTTTTTAAGTTTGCTATTTTAATTTTCCGCTCCTTGTTGATTCTGCGGGGTGGTATCACTTCGTAATGGTTAATGTGCGCTTTCCTATTTTCCTGTATATCTTGGAAACTATGATCTAAAAAATTGGTAATATACGAATTTAATGGTTTATATGCTATACGAAACTGTGCAATGAAATTGTTTGAGTCTTGAACTTTCAATAAGGAAACGTTCAACACCATAAACAATTAAATAACTTAGAATAGAAAAGAATTGAATATTAATTTCAACAATTTTTTATACCTACAATGGTGCTCAAGACATACAGAAAAAGAGGAAAGCGCACATTAACCTTTAACAGGTTTTCAGTTTCAAGAACCAAATAGTGACGAAAAATAAAAATTGCTTGATACATCTATTGAGATTTCCTACAAATCAGCGGAATTAAAAATAATCGAAATTTATGTGTTGTCAAAGTTCCCTTTTATGCTGCATTTACTCGAACACAATATTTTATGTTTCCCCTTTTTTAAGCAAATAGAGACACTTTAATTAATATACACAGAAATATATAGATAAAGTACATGTTCGAGTGGATCCAAAGCGACTATGATTCATTGACGAACGAGAGGGAGCATCGATTGACAGAAAAGTATGCTGACCGTGCAAGAAGCTTAAGCAATTTCACGTTGTGTGAGTATCGAAATTATTTACTGTCTAGCTAACTAAGAATAAATATTGACGGCGATTTCTGGTGGAGAAATTAGGAAATTAAGTATTTTCCTTAAAGTTAGAAGAGTCTTCACAGAAATGAAAACGCGGATGGGTAAAAAAGACCCAGAGGCCGTAGACGTAGCAGACGTAACAGTTTCAGAATTCACAATACAGTCAACCCTTCTATATAGCGATTAATTCGTACCGCATTATGAAAGTATCGCGTTATAGGAGGGTTTACTGTATCATACTCCCGCGCCGCTACTCAAAGAGATGCCGCCCCACACCCCGTGGCGAAAAGAACACCCCGCGATACTTCACCGAGTGTTATGGCTTTCGACCCTCGAAGGGGCTGGAATACCGATTCTCATCAGATCTTTGCGTAAACGACACCAATTGATTTCTTGCGTTTCTCTGATGAAAATAATAATAATAATAATAAGAAATCATCTTTATTCTTTTATAATATATGATACAAGGCAGTGGAGTGTGAAGCGCAAAGTACAGAATGGGCGAGGCTCAGCGCAGCTGTTATTATGCCTAACCCAAAATAGATTCGGAAAAGTAAATCATACCAAATGTCATGTGAACCATACTATTTTTCACGAAGTTAGCTTGAAATTATATAAATCAGTTTGTCATCTAATTTCCTTCATTACGCTCCGAATTACACCTGAATAGGTATTCCAACCCCATCAAGAGTCGGAAGCACTAAAATTCGGTGAGGCACTGGGAGGGGTTATCCCCATTTCGGTGTGCCAGGCGGCATCTCTTGGAGTCCAGTGGCTCCAGGATCACCCTGTATAACCAGAACGATATTGTGTTAACAATAGTTCTCACAAGTACAGTTGTCAAATATTGCTCCATTGTTCCAGATTTTTTGTTGCTTGCATCCGTACCTATCGGATTACCGTTACTGGCAGTACTCTTAAATATAGGGACACCCGGTAATCAGACACGTACGGTGCTATTACCCATCAACGTTGAGTACTTCATCGATCAAGATCGATACTTCTACTGGATAGCGTTGCACCTTGACACTACCACGTTCCTGGGTATTTTCATCCTGTTTGTCACAGAATCTGTGAGCATATATTTCATCGTACACGTGTGCGGATTACTCGAAATTACCGGGTAATGAACTTTAATCACAAATTCTTAGAAACGTTGTAAACGACCAATAGTTATATTTTCTTGAGGAATTATTATAATTTTAACGAAACCAAGGAACCAGTAAGACCATTAGGTTCTATGACTTCTATTGCCACTAGATCCGTTGAAATGCGTACACTGGCCGGGGAAGCCGAGTTTACATTCTTTAAAATCGCATAACTTTTTTAGAATTCGTCCAAACGACTTGAATTTTTTTTAGAGGCTAGAGGAATTAGTTTGCTACGTGACATGCTTCGTCGTTTTGAAAAAATGGTAATTCGACGGAATAGTAAAGTCCTTTTTTTTAACTTTAGCTCAGACCAATGTTAACCGATTTTAATGAAATTTTCCGCATATACAGTATTGTCTCTCTATAGTCGCGTGTGGCGGGACCGGGCGCGCGCGATTTGAGAGACGAGTAGTCTATTCGGCTTCCTTTGATTTCACGCTCAAGCGCTCAAGGGGGATGGGGCAGCGAGAGCAGTTTCGTATTAGTTATGAACCTTTCTTCAGCTTTTTCTTTGACATCCAATACCCGATGCCGCGGCGCTGCGACTACAAACGAAGTAGTGGGGATAGCTTCGTGATTATAGAGAATCCGAAAACGCGTGCCATTTGAGAGACAGTACTGTATACGACTTACTTAAATTTACAAACGGGATTTTTGAATATTCATTACAGGCTCAGAAAAAAAAACTGAAAAAACGACCTTTATTATTTTTTTTTTTACTATTCTGACCAATCGCAATATTTTTCAAAACGACGAAACACGTCACTTGTCAAATTAATCCCTTAGGAAACTATGTTCATAAATGTTTTCACATTGTAAAAATTACATATATAAAGTTTTTCCACGGCTAATTGTAAGCCACCGTAAGTACGAGCACACACCTCCGCTACTGCAGTTCTCGACGCTCGACGTTCGACTGGTTGCTCGCAGCTAGGCGCTAATACTGACTCCTTGTGCAGACTGGCTCCACACGCTCCAGGGCCAAGTCTTTAAACATCAATAACTAAAAAACGAAGCCTACGCCGCAATTTCGTTACACTCACTTCCTTTTCTACTGCCTGTTGCAGAACACTCTGTATATGTATGGATATTCAAAGGAAAAATAATCGCACATTTATAGGGATCGCGTGGAACGGGTACTGGAAAGTAGTATTCTAAATGTTCTTCCTGTTAAAACGTATTCATCGATACATGGCCAACTATTAGACATCATTAAACTGCATCAACGAGCACTCAAGTGGGTATAACTTGATTAAAACTCGAAAACCGTGTTTTGGAGCGATTTGACAACTGTCTTAAATTTGTTAAAGTTTCATTGACGACTTGAATACCTCCTTCCTACCACACTACTGTATACTATTCGTTATCGGTGTGATTTCGTTGAGCATGAACCTCTACATCGTGAGTAATATATTTATGCACATGTTTCTCATGAACGCTAGGTTGTCGAGGAGATTTTTTCGGTTTGATTTCTTCTTGAATGTGAAGTAATATAAAAAGGAGGTTTGGTTCTCGTCCTAGTAGCATTTCTCTTTCGAAAAATTGAATCCCTGCGATATGTTTGCCACGGAGAATTCAGCAACCCAGCACATGCGCACTATGTTTACTTTGTTCACGGAAAAATGCTTCGAGTAACTCTTGTTCGTTATTCATCGCCGCTAGCTAGTGAAAGGAATGTTGCTGATGAATGTCACTAGCGAAGTGTTAAATGCACTTGTACTGGCCATGATTCAATTCGTTTACATGGGTTGTGGTAATTACGTTTGCCAGATTATGTTAAACAATGGCGATGAACTGTTCACAAAAACGTGAGTACTAGGTAGTATTCACCCCCCGTATCATTACTCGGTTGAGTATTTATTACTAAATTTTTTAAAATTCATTTCTATTTATACTGAAAATCAATAATATTGATAAGAGGTAGTTCTTAGAATGTTTAGTAGGAGAAACTCTTACACATAATACTCGTAACTGTTCATACGGAAAAATGTAGAAAAAATTTTACAATCTATAGATACTTCGCAAGATGGCACGAAGCACCCCTGCCAGTACAAAAGATGATGCTGTACATACGACAAAGATGCATGCTACCTACTGGCATCGTGTTTGGTGGCCTTTATACCGGTTCGCTCGAATTCTTTTCTAAGGTAAACGTTTCACAAGCTGCAGTATATCAGGGAAGACGAAGAACAAGACGCGATCTTTTACTTTCAGCTAGTAAGTACATCGATGTCGTACTTCACGGTACTCTACTCTACAACTTAACATTTCGATTGGATGGAACCGTTGCCACTTTTAGTTAACGCTTAAGATATTTATAAGAAGTTATCAAACAATTGTTTTAGCTGTAACTAATTCAGATATAGAATGCTTACTCACTGTTACTTTCTTATAGTTGTAGACTGAAAGTCATTAGGGCTCTAAAAATGTCTCAATTCGAAAAATGGCGATTACTACCGGAGGCTGCAACGGACATTAAAAACACACACAATTTTCTAATTTCAATTTTGCACCTACTCCAACGGTGTCCGATATACATATTGCGCAAAATACGTTTTCGACCGTTAACTTTGAAGGCTATTTTTACTCCCTACATATATCGAATACCTTTTACAATCCCACAAAAACTGTTAACAACCTCGGTGTGTGGTATTTAAGTGATGTCCCTTGTTAGCACGTTCCATAAATTTTAAAATTGTGACATGTTCTTTAATTGGATTGCTTGAAGAACCCTTTTTACAAGTATGCAGAAACACGATTAAAATATCAAATCAATCACTCATAAAATTAACTTTAAATTCATTTATATATTTTTATTTCAAAATATATGTTTTGGCACATAGAGACTTAATTACATTCAGCCTACAATTTCTATTTATCATTGTCCCTATATAAAACTTTTTATGCAACATATATAATATGATTTTAAAATTACAATTTAAACTTTTAACAAATCTCTACGTTCTTGCTTTATATACAAATTGCCTTTTCCATTCTTGATAAAAATATTGAAGTTGTGTATTTAATAATTGAAATTTAAACTTACATGCTCCTCTTATATGATTCCTCTTCAGTATTACACTGATTCAAACTTCGAAACCAATTTCATTTCCAAAAAATAAAAAAATAATAAAACAAAAGAATATTAAACCCGAGCGAAGATTATTCTCGAATAACAGCACTGAATCTATTTTTAAGCGATTTAAAAATTTCTAATTCGGAGTCACTATATCTCCCACGCAAAAAGCACTGACTCGAAAAACCGCATTGCGCGCGGTCAGAATTAACTATCAGCTCCGGTTGTATTGGTCGCAGCACCTGCAACAGAAGAAAATCGAATTTGAAATAATTGCCCCAAACTAAATATAATCGCATTATAATTGCGACAACTCATTCGAGACATGTATCCAAAATATATAAAAAAATTATATTAAACTATTTTACAAAAAATGCACTAAAAACTAAAAATTAATTATTTTCTTGTACCTACTACAATTTCGATGGTGATATGTGACTTTACATAAAATTATACGAACTGTGACTATCCTTTTTCTTTACAATTGATTTGAATAATTCTACAGGATAATCACAGAGTTTGTATGATTTTATTTAAAGTCACATATCACCATCGTAATTGTAGTACAAGAAAAGAATTACGTTTTAGTTTTTAGTGCATTATGAGTAAAATCGTTTAACATAATATTTTTTTTACATTTTTTATTTTCTACTTTTTAGTGTTTGTAGATTTTTTATATTTTTTTTTAGAAAAATCGTTTCATATACATATTTTTATATTTTTTCTTTTCTCGTTTATAGTGTTTGTGGATTTTTTATACATTTCTTTTCAGATTTTATTTTTGACTTTTTAAAAAAAAATGAATTGTCATCCAACCTACGTATGCATGCAAAGTTTCAAAACAATTGGTGGAAGTGGTTGAAAATTGAGTTGCCAGATTTGAACCATACAGCAAACATACAGAAGATCGAAGCTAAGTAAAATCATTTAAAATAAATAGCAAATAATTGGTAAAATACCGAATAATTGTAACAGTCTATTAACAGTAACTGGAGAATAGAAATGTATCGCACAAAGTGGTTAAATGTTTACCGCGATAATCGATAAATTTGCAATCCGAAGTGAATAAATATTACACTAAAGCCATGATAGTGTATAAACGAGATTAATCATGGCAATGTAAATAGAATGTTTGAATAATGATAGGTGAGGTTACGTACCTGAATTCGTGCGAGCAAGAAACAAACACGTCCTACCCCTTCAGCCGCTGGGACGCAAATGGTTGCAAATAGCGACCGTCGCGGCAAATTGGCGCCGCCAATTCTCTCGATCGATGATCGAGATCGCCCCTCTCCAATCCTCACTCGTTTTCCGCGCAATGTATCTACACAGTACTAGAATATTTTCAGGTTATCAAACGCTACATGAAAAATACAGTAATATTACTGTCAATTCCATCATTTCCAATTAAACATTTCAGTAATCGACTATCGATTCTCGTTTCGTCCGCGAAGTTTCAAACCAACCAACATCGATTCTCGTTTGGTCCACGAAATTTCAAACAAACCAAATTCCACTACTTCAAACCAATTTCCAAAGATCAGTCTCAACTTGCATACATTTCCCCCAATAAATTTTTATTTCTATAGATTCGAGTGCGTTCGAGTGTTGAAAAATAAAATGTGCCTTTTATTAAAAATTGTTTAACCTATTATCACAGCGTACATAACCTTGACTTCCTAGCGGTTGTTATGAAAACTGTTTCACTGAATTGGCGGTTAAGATCTGTCCGAGTGTGTCAAGAAATGAAAATTCAGTAGAATTACTTTAGCGACCCACGGTCCTGTTATTTCGAAATTGTTTAATACATCTCAGCAAAGCTGTCTCACCCAGGGGAGTACGTATATTCTCGTAATCTTCCGTGCAACCTAACCTCTTTCGCTATCGGAAGCATAAAGCAGTGCCACTACTTCATCGTTACTTCTGATTTTTAGAAAGGAACGTAATCGAGCCAGCATGCCAGAGTCAGAGGCTGTGCATCATCAAATAAACGCTGCTCGTAAAACGTTCCAAACGCTCTACCAAATATCCAAGTTGCTCAACACCAATTTGGATCCGGCCACTTTAAGCATATGCATTAGGTTATGCGAGAACGGGGTAAACCCGTACGCTCTCGCAACTGTGGTGAAGGAGTTGCAGAGGGAGGTGAGAGCTATGAACGCTACCAACCAGTTAGAATCGCCTACGAGTAAATCGAGCTTAAATAAATAGACATCGCGTTATATTCGGTAAATGATGCGGGTTTTCCGACGCGTAATTCTCGATACACTTTCCACTTGGATATGATCGAAAGTAAGCTTGTATTTTGTTGAGGATAATTGTTAGTACTAATCGTTACTTCCTTCGCCAATACGTTGCTCCGTTAATAATGTATGTTGTCAAATAAAGCCTTTGATATACTTATAGTGTTATAAACAGAATTACCTGATCCTTATCATTTTTTACAGATTTTATAAAGAAAGAGGTTCTACGTTCGATGTGTAAGTATGTATTATGTTTGTCCGCGAATTTCTACGTAGCTACTGAATCGATTTTCGCGAAACCTAATGCTTTTAGTTTGGCTTCAATCTACTTGGGGCATGGAGAAAGAATTATCAAAATCGGTTAAGTAGTGTTGAAGTTACACCAAAAATAAGAAATTTGTTTCATTAACCGACTTCGTTATTATTATTAGTATTATTATTAAATTAATGTAGTTATGTAACTTAAATAACTGAAAAGTAAAAAATAAAAAAAATTAAAATCGACTTCAAAAAAATAAAAAAACTTTTTTCCTTATTTAATCTAAGACTCTCAATTTTTTTAAGTCGGCGCCAGATTTACACAGCGCAAATGAGGCGCAGAGATAAAAAAACTTGAGAGTCGTAGATTATATGAGGAAAAAAATTCTTATTTTTTTCAAGGCGATTTTATTTTGTTTTATCTCTTTAAGGGTCGTCTTTAAATTACGTAAGGCTTTTGGGGGGGGGGGGGGGTCGCGAATTTCTCACAAGGGTTCAGGAGTCAGATAGCGTCTTAAATAATATTTTTTATCCTAATTTTCAATAAATATAAATTCTATCATTAATGTTCCAGAAAATTATATTTATTTTAAATTTCCCGAAACCGAGTTAAATGAATTATACAAATCTTTAAAAGAATTGTAATAACTGAAAAAATTAAATGTAAAAAATATTACGCGAGGAGGGAGTTAGAATATCCAATTTTATAAATTCTTATACCGAGGGAGGATAAGAATTCGCCAAAATTATCCTTACGTAATTTAAAGGCAGCCCCTTACGAATTATTATTCATTACTCTGCTGCAAAATGTGCATTAAGAACGATATACTTACACGAGGTGAGCCATGTTTATTGGAAGCATATTTTACACTTTCTTCTATACTTATGCATTGATGAATGTGTAAGAAATTATACAAAAAATATAAACGCACACAATTTAACTTATAAATCCCTTTCTGTAAATGGAGAAACCACTTGTATAAGAATGGTTTCCTAAAGATTTGCTTATTGCATAAGTATATACAATTTATAAAAATATACAATTTATAGATATATACAAAAGAAAATATTTCTTAATTTGCTTTAAAGTTAACATCAACAAATGCGCATACGTGGAAACTTACAACTCCACTTTCTTCTGTTTCTCATCCACTGTGTTTTGAGTATTGAAACTCTCCTGCATTCTCATCGTATGCGCGCTCTGCAAGTAACCATTCATAAAACACACAATTCTAAGAATTTCTTCTCTGCAGGCATTAAAGTTTACCTGCTTCTGCGGATCTCTGTAATAAATCTGCCCTTCGAGTGTAACATGGGACAATTCTGGCTGTTGGAGTAAGAAATTCTTGGCGTCTACAGCCTGCGAGCCCTCACGGAATAGGAACACAGATCTTTTCTGGTCGATCGGATATCTGCGCACATTCAACGATTCGTTACAATTCCTATAACCTGATACCACGGAGAAGAGAGTACCTTTCAGCGATAATGTGGTTATTCTGAAGGCTGGTTTGCCAGATTTTCATTATCACGTCAGCCTGCTCCACTGAAACATGCTCCTCGGTATCGACAAACATCATCACGCCTTTGCCTTTCTTCGTCATTTTGAGGATATTATCAGGATTGGACATATCGAGCTGCGCGAATGAATGAAATATACAATACACGCAAACTATATCTCGAGAGGCTTCGAACACGTTACCTTGGATATATCAATTTGTGGACTGGGTCTAAGGTGTTCGGGTAACTCGTCCGGCTCTAATGGATCCTCATTTTCCTGAAAGAAGAAAAAACGCCTTTTTGTACACGATCTTCCATCTACCTGCGAACGAAACAGGAAGATGCTGCGTACCTCCCACTGATCTAACAAATGGTCTAGATCAGCATCAGTCATGTCCCGTATATCTTTATCCTTCCACGATTTGTGTTTGCCAGATTTCGAGTCGATACTCGCCTCCACGTAAAACAACAACATCATACAAACAACCTCCCTTTTCATTTCTGAAATCCACGAGGACCAATTTTCCAACACAAAATTTAAAACTCCCCGATTATCCGAAAATCAGCACGCTTCTTTTTCTACGAAACTCAAAATTTTGGAGTATAATATTCTTTTATACAGTGACACGATACCGCATACATGTATCAAGCTGTAAACATTTTAGAGGTTATGCGGCGATGTGGTTTTAATGGCTGTGTTCCAATTCACGCATACTGCGCATAGACTGCATAGGATATGTCACGACACAGCCATAGTCGAAGCCCAAAAGCGCCAAAATTCAAATATCTTGAATGGAAAAGAGGTTTAAATATTTTCTTAATACTTTCTGGAACTGTTTTCTTTATTTCTTTTAGATACGACAATTTAACTTTATTTGAACAAAGACGAATTTAAATAAAACTGATGTGAAAATTAAAATTAACTTTTTAACACAATAATGATAATTTATTTTATAAATTACCTAGAGGATCACTAGCCGCCGTCTTTTTAAAAATGCTTCGATAACGAGGACTTCGATCATGGAAAATTATTATAAATTTACGCGTCTATATATAATAGAAGTTTGGGGATAATAATGCCGGTGTAATTTGTAAGTTACAATTTATTAAATATGATATACATTCGTATGTATGTATATTATGTACTATAAACATTTTGACACATTTCCATTTAACATTTTCCCCTAATTCATAATTAGATTCTTTGCAATATACGAGGACCATAACATTATTTCATAAATACACATATGTACATGTGGCCACTACTATTGCTGGAGAAGGTTGTGGCTTTTCAAATAAATTTAAAGCAATTGTTTCCGAAATTTCATGAAGTAAAACCGATTGTTAACGCTGTTTCCCGCTCGCGCTGATCTTAAATCGTCAGTCTTTCACTTTACCCTTACTGAAAAACCACATACACGAAATTCCTAGAGTAGGAAGAAGCTCGACTTACTATTAAATTAGTGACTGTTGATTCCGGATTTATGACGCACTTTTTTTTAGTGAAAGAAATAAAACGTGTCGCTTGTAATTCGGATTCTATTCGAAATTGATGACTTGAAAATGCGTAAAGTAACACAATTTAATATTGTACTATACACAAATATACAGGATACTCATTGTCACCCTTCGAACCTGAATAAAACAATGTTTTTTTTTCCATATATATTTGCTCTTACTCGTGCTACGCCACTGAACGTCTCAACGATAAAACTTACTACAATAGCATAGTCGTCGGATTCTCCATTAGATTCTTGAAAGCGACCAACCATTGTGCGCCTACAGCACCGTCCACGGTACGGTGATCACAGCTGGCAGTGACGGCCATGTATTGGGCAGTTGCGAATCTACAGAAGATTGTTATAAGATTAGCTGGAATACATCGAACAGCAAACAATGCTAAGAAGCACTCACCCTTTGTCGTTGTTGGCAGGCACTAGCCTAGGTTCGGTCGTACCTACGGCAAGGATTATGGACTGTGGAGGGTTTATGATCGCAGAGAAGTTTGCGATACCGAACATTCCCAAGTTCGACAAGGTGATCGTCCCTCCCTGGAATTCTTGCGGCTGTAATTTCCCGTCCCTCGCTTTCGCGGCTAACGCTTTCACGTCTTTGCTGATTTCAACTATACCCTTTGTGTCCGCGCCGAAGACTATAGGCGTGATCAGACCACTCTCTGTACTTACTGCTACGCTCACATCGACATTGTTGTATCTGAATAAAATATTTCAATCGTGTAAGGTATCATATAGATACACAGTTAGTAACGATAGATACATAACTTACCGTCTTATGACTTGACCCATCCAAGCGCTGTTGCCTTCGGGCACTTTCTTACAAGCCATTGCCATCCCTTTAATGATGATGTCGTTCACACTGAGCTTTACCTTCTCTTTCTCCAGCATCTTATTAAACTGTGCCCGCATTGCTAGCGCTGCATCCATTTTTACATCTATCGTTAAATAGTAATGTGGGATGGTTTGTTTGCTTTCCAACAAACGTTTAGCAATTACGGCCCGGATGTTCGATACAGGAACATCAACTCCTCCTGGTACACCTGCTACTGCTGCTGGTTGAGCACCAACAGCTGGTGCTGCTGGTTGAGCACCAACAGCCGATGCACCCGCTAAATCTTTAGATGTTACAGATCCGTACAATCCTGAACCCTTCAAGCCCTTTTAATCAAGCATTGATCAAAATTAATTAGTTGCTAGTAGTTGGAATTGTTCGTTCCGATATAGATTAATTTTTAGATTACCTCTAAACTAAGGCCTTTCTCCGCTGCGAGCCTTTTAGCTAACGGGCTAGCATATACTCTAGCCCCGGAGGGTAAGCTCGAACTAGGCAGTGATTTTGCAGCTGCTGGTGCTGGTGTTATGGGCGAGGGGGGAGGAGTGGATGGCGTAGGAGTGGTTGGTGTAGGAGCAGCTGGTGCAGGAGCAGCCGGCGCAGGAGCAGCCGGCGCAGGCGCTGGGGCATCTGCAGGTGCGTCGTCTTTGAAATCTTTGAAGGCAGCTACGCTAGCTTCGTCCGTGACGATAATACAAACAAGTTTGCCAATAGGAACATTCTTTGTTCCCGCTGCTACCAGAATCTTTGCTAGGTAGCCTTCTTCTGGTGTTTCGAAACCCATCGTTGCTTTATCAGTTTCAATTTCTGCGAGCAGGTCACCTTCGTTCAGCTTGTCACCTGAAGCGAAATGGGAACATTAAAAATTCTCATCGCCTCTACTAAGCACATCGAATCACCCATTTTACCTTCCTTTTTGTGCCAACTGATAATAGTGCCTGTCTCCATGGTAGGAGATAGCGCTGGAAGCTGTACTTTGACATGGTCCGGATAGTCTGCGTAGAACCTCAACTGTTGTTTCCACGGGGTCACCGTAACGCGCAAGGTGTTATGAACCTGAAACCTGAGTAAGCAAGAAGCATTGTCATATGCGAACCAACATTGGCGGTTAAAGAAGAACATTGAACCGCACTGTCAGATCTAACGACTAACATAGATCTACTTCGATTTAAGTTACTAGTGTGAAGAATATTCCCAAACTTAACACTGCAACAGCATAGTCATGTTGAGTGAAATGAGGAAGATTCTCGGACGGTGTTACATCGCGTACGTAAAATTGAAGTCAGTGAAAACTGGCAAGTAATGAAAGAGGCAGAGAACTATGTATGTTGGAACAACGTCATAGAAGCTCGCGAGGGGCACGGACAGATGAGAGATATGAATGCGGATCGAACAGGTAACCTCAACGATAAATTGGCGAATGACAGTGCTAAGTGAACGATTAAATAGTAACGCGACGGCTATTGAACGCGTAAATGAATACCTCTGCAGATGTTTTCTGTGAAGGCACCGTATGACCATGGACCTCACGGTGTTTGTCCGTACCGAACTTCGTAATATTGCGCGTGCCAATTCATTACGTAGACTCGCCGTCGTTCGTATCATATCTCGGGCGTTTCGTGGATCCTTTACTACCGATATTTAGTAGCAAGTCGAAGCGAGCTTGGCTTACAAATAAGCGGTCGATCGTAATACCTCGAACGACGACGTCTACGAGCGTGTCAATGGTACACAGAGGGGTTACCGTAAAACACGATCAGGAACAGACGATGCGAACAGTGAATTAGAGGTCGTTCCCAAGGTCACGTGGTGTGAAGTTTAAAGGTGGTTCTCAGAAGGAGGGGATTCATCGTGTGCGGAAAGCACGGCTTGCAAAAAAGAAAGTAGTAAACTTAAACAGTGAAACCGGATTGCTCTCCACTGTATAAAATTGAAATGAAAATTTATGTCAAGGTTCTCTGGCTTTCAACCAACAGTGCCATTCGTAAAATAGATCGGGCACTGTGATTTGCTAGCGGAGACTAGCCTGACCATAGACGAAGTATAAGATAGACCCATCACGCTCGGGGGGCTCGCGAGCCCCCTTACCATCTTCATGTCACACCCAACGTTATCGATTCAGTCTAAAATAAGATTGTAACGCTACACGTGGTAGGAATTAGAATTCAACACGGGTAAAACAGAGATCATTTGAAATCCGCAATTTACAAATCGAGCGCCACGGAATTCGGACATTCAGAAAAATTTCGAGCAGTCGCATTGGGCGCTTAATGATTCTGAACATTGATCTAATACTTTTCAATTTTAATGAGAAGGAAACGGCAGCCTCTATGGATGCCTAACGATTCTCAAGACTGATAGAAAGAAGGAGTGGCCCCTTTGGGAGTCTTATACTTCTCAATTTTAACGAAAAAAGAAGTTACTATGGGCGCTCAAGGATGCCTAATTACAAGACGGAAGAACAGCAGCCGCTTTGGGCGCATAGTAATTCCGAATTTTAATGTGAAAAAAGCAGCCTTGTTTAGGCGCTAATGGCATGGATTATAATGCTTTCCAGTCTCGTTTTATTAAGAGAATCTAATGACTCGAATGTAATTAAACTTGAGAATTGTAACTCGTATTCAAAGCTTCAAGCTTTGATTATAAAATACAAGAAAAATTATTTGGAATATTTAAAACGCGATATTACAACTTTGACCTCGAATTTGAAATTTATTTATTGCTTTTGTCTGTATTAAACATTTGGAAGCACCCGCCTTAATGTTACTGTTCACAAGAACTACTAGTATGTATTCATGGTCACTGTGCTCGCTGCAGACAGGAAGCTCCTTCGACAGGTTCACAGTAGTCAAGGACAGTAGTACCGAATAGAATGTCACACACACAAATATGTCACTTTAATTTCACGATCAAAAAGCTCGAATCAAAAGACTTTTATATAGTTCAAGATGCGTAAAAACACTGACTCTACACTCGCGTATGATACTACTAACACGCATAGCCATCTCATGTTTTTAAATATAAAGCACTGCACGTTTTTAAATGTCCCTAAGCAGTGGATCAAAAAGTCTTCTAGATACTGGGTGAATTGCAGTAGAACCTTGTTAAGCGACCTCCCACATGGCCCAGAAATCGATGAAATTAATGTGGGAATCGAAATATCTCGAAATAATATGCTCACGCGTTCACTGAGGTTCGATCACGATCGCGAATAAAGTTGGACTGGCAGGTACATTGTTCGGCCATGGTGCGACTTTGGTAGAGGTCTTTGCTTGTTAACGTTCCTCGAGAAGTTTTCTAGGTACTGGGTTAATTGTAGCTGGGTAAATTAATCCAGGAATCAAGATATCACGATTTAAGATTCACCATGGCACTTTAAACTAGTTCACGTCCGATCACGATCGCGTTTCAGATATAAAGTTATCATCTAATCATTAGATTCTAATGGTATCTACGTATTTAGGAGTGCGCGATTTGTTTGGGAAATATGGCACCAAGATTACTATTGGAGTCTTTTTTTTAATATTATTGGAGAAATAAAATGTAATTTTAGGAGCAATATTGAGAATCGAATCTGGACGGATAGAATAGAGATTAACGAAGATAGATGATCGCAACCAATCGGCTAGTTTTACTTGTCACGTAATTAATAATTCTATTACAATGTTACTTGTGATACGATTAGTAATTACGCTTGAAATAATACAGATTGCCCAGGTCTCACCACGTGGAGGCGCTGCGAGTGGAGACCCACCCTAACCGCGGCCCATCCGCCCTCCTTTATGCAAAATTTTATTTACATTTCCATAGATCCCCCTGATGCACGGTTGCAAAACGATCCTCGATCGCTCCACAAGCGGGCAACAGAAGGAGTCCTTCTGTAAAAAGCTACCGCGATGAAACTAAGCAGAATTGAAAACATTTCTTTGTTTTATTCATTCAAAATTTTATGAACTTTCTGGAATATTTCTACCATGATAATTATTCACTACATAATTGGGAATGAACCAAAGAAATAATATTTCCTATTCACTAATAGGAAATATGCCAGTGCATATTTGCTATGTCTACTTAAATACTAATAATTCCTACGTATATTTAATAATTGCTACTTATATTTAGTTACATACTGCAGCGTACATATATCTTTTTTCTTAAAAACTACATAATTCTATGTGACCACTAAACACGTCTTACCTAACCATATACATATCTACTTAAATTTAAATAATGACCGGCCTAATGAAAATCTGAAATTGTCATGTGTTTCTTACTTCCCTCGATGGACCCACGATGTTATCTGCAACATTCTCAAAAGTATTAATAAAAATTCCTTGAGGTTTGATTTTTCATGGATGATGAACCTGAAATCCTCTTGTTGCAATATTCTTCACACATAATATTTCTGCAACAGAAACTTTCTCAGTGGCTTAATACCTACAATCTATCTCCATTAAGTAATGTAATTTCAACAGATATAGTCCTTTCATTGAATCACTATTGCCCAAATATTGAAATATCAGACAATTTGTATCTAACCAGTTCCAAAAAATTTCCTTTAAATTCCAGGCAGCCGCATGGAGCGCCACACAATTCGGACATTCAGAAAAATTTCGAGCAGCCGCATTAGGCGCTTAATGATTCTGAACATTGATAGAAAAAAAGAGTGGCCCCCTTGGGAGTCTTATACTTCTCAATTTTAACGGAAAAAGAAACGGCAATCACTATGGGCGATTAAGTATGCCTAATTACAAGACGGAAGAACAGCAGCCGCTTTGGGCGCATAATAATTCCGAATTTGAATGTGAAAAAACAGCCTAAACAGAAATACTTACTACTAAAATACAAATGGGGGATCACTGTTATAATCTTAGGGCAACGATTTTCCACCACGGTAAAAGTATTACCGATGGTCATTACACGAGTATGGTAAGGGGTAAGGGCACCACGTGGGTATCCGTTGATGATTTAAGAGTAGACAAACAAGCTTGGCCACGAAATGCTAAAAATGCATACATATTATTCTTCGAATGGTATTAATAATTGTAGTTGTGCATACAGTTCAATGTTAAATACGTTCAGCGCCAAAGGCTGCTTTTTAGCGCCATAAACTGTTTCGCGCACCATGTACTGTACACAAAGTACTATACATATATAATACATACATACATACTTTGTAAAGAGAAATGAGATCCCCATAAAAAAATTCGAAAAAGTAAAAAAAATACGCCAAGCACATGATAAAATCGAGGACGGAAACGAATAAACACAAAACAATAGAAGAAAATATACATTGTAAAGAAAGATGTGAAATCAGAATGAGCTGCAAGTACATAATAAAGATGCTTTCCACTTGCGCTTAAGATGACACAACTACATATACGCAACTAAAATGTTGTGTTCATACATTCCATTACTCATGTCGCCGACATTTTATTAATGTGAAGATAAAATGTTACATCTAGACATTTGCCTAGACGTCCGCGGCCTGGAAGTCAAATACTTGGCGTGGCCAGGCAAAGTCAAGGTGTCGATGAATAAGAAGTATTTAAAACGTAAAATAATGAAAATGTACTCATATTTGTCAGAGTTTTAAATTGACAAATTATCTGAAAGCTTATGAGAGGAAAGGTATCGGTATCGATGAATGATCTTGGAATTATTTTAAAACGCAATATAATGAAAATGTACTCATATTGTCTAAGTTTTAAATGGACAAATTATCTGAGAGCCTGCGAGGGGGGAGGTATGGGTATTGATGATCTGAGAATACTTTGCCTGGCTACGCCAAATATTTGACCAGGCGGCGGACATCTAGGCAAAAGTCTAGATGTTACATTTTATCTTCACATTATTAATATGTCGGCGGTATGAGTAATGGAATGTATGAACACAACATTTTAGCTGTGTATATGTAGTTGTGTCATCTTAAGCGCAGGTGGAAAGCACGTTTATTATGTACTTGCAGTTCATTTTGATATCACATCTTTTTTTACAATTTATATTTTCTTCTATTTTTTTGTTTTTTTAATCTTTTCCGTCTTCGATTTTATCATGTACTTGGCGTATTTTTTTTTACTTTTTTTAAGTATTTTTATGGGTTGCACTTTACTGCGCAGTAATCGAAGTTACTTTCATGCAGAAAGTAGCAACAACGAGCACGCGTTAATGTTGCAAATTTACTATCAATATAAAGTGCCGAAATGCATTTACCTACTTTTTCAGTGCAAATTTCGTTTCAACATCATCAAATTAAGCAACAATCGCAGATAAATTTTGATCAATGCCAAAGAATATTGAAAATTTATAAAAATAAAAACTACATTTCTTATCAATCTGTAAATAATATGTACAACGAAAACATAGAAGGAGGATGGTGCAGCCACTTAGGGCTGCTAGAAAAAATGATCAGTAGCCAGAAGGACAGCTGATCATTGTCCACTCATTAATGCAAGAAAACCGTGAGTGGACCGTTTCTTTCTTTCGCAACGCTAACTTATTACAGACTAAAATCAACTCCCGAGCATAGTCACTAGGACTTTGGACTACTCGCAGCATTAATTTCTCAAACAACTTCAAAATTCCCGGATGGTGCTTCATTACTGAAAATTCTACTATACTCGATACAAATCCCGAATAGCAAACGAAGAAGCTCCCAAGGAGCTACATTACTTTAACAAATATAAAAAGCTACCGAGAACCACCACGTAGGTGGTTTCATTTTTCGCAACACTAATAAAAATTCAGTGCACCTGTGTCTCGCAATACGCAACTCTAACTTTAATTCGCTGCAGCCTTCCTGAAGGCTGTGTGGGGTCCCATGTGCAGCAAAGCCAGCTGCTCGGGACTCCTTTTTCCCAGGAACATGTCTTCGGACATGTCCCAGAACAGTTTCGGGGCATTGGGGTCGCAACTCTAATTACAAACGCGATCAGTCATCATCGCAACACTAACTCAAAAAAGTATTAAGTATCATACTAGGACGAGTAATTAAAAAAACGCGATCAGTCGCATCGCAACTCTAGTAAAGAGAATACCACGAATCAAAAGTAATGCAATGAATCAAACTCTAGTAACTCCAATTCAAAATACAAGAACAATCTCAAAAACAATCGCGACTCTTTTTTCGGAATACTACAAGCAACCACGCTCGACATTCATTCGCAACGCTATGCTGGAACCAAACGCGGGGAATATTTGATTCGCAACGCTAATTCAAACCGTAATCACAATTTAGTCGGAACACTAACTGACCCCGTAATCTTCTTCGCAACCCTAATTGAAAACGCGGTGTGCTAAATTTCAGGGGGGGGGGGGGAGGGTGTCGATGGGTCAGCCTATAGCCAACCAAACTACTACTACTACAACTACCGGCGAGCATAATGGCAAAGTAATACCTACGAAGAATGACCCTGCATCCGAGAATACAGGGCCATTCTTCGCTTAGCCCACATGATGTGGCCTTTTTCTGGCCGGGCTATCTGCGTCTCTTTGGCCACTTCTTGTTCCAGGCGGTCAGCCCTTCTGAAAGTTAATAGCGTGCCCAGGCCCGTCCTGCCGACCGCGACCAGCGACAATGTGCAATGTCTCACTGGCGTCAAAAAGTCGACATAGCGAGGCTAGAAGCGAGGGCATACCCCACTCGCGCTAGTCAGGCCGTCGACTTTTCTCACAAAATTCCTGAAAGCAGGTCATCGCGCGGGGGAATATCGTGCGGGGAACATCAGAGAATACGACGACCTGCCCCGGCCCTACCTACTTATATTGAAGTCACACATTCGTACCAGAAAGTAAGTTACCTATCCTACGCAACACCTATATTTAAAAAATGGCAAAACAGTTTCTCAAACACAATCATCAGTCAACCCACTCCACGATACTCGAGCATTTCCGCCCGGGTGCAAAAGCCTACACTAGAGAGACCGTCCCGGGACGACTCCGTCACCCGAGCTTGGCCACAATCACACTCTAATAAGTACGTACCAGTTTTCACTGAAATCGGCTGGCAAAGGCCGTGATCATTGCGTGTATGTATGATTTACATAGCAATTAATTATTTTCAATTTTAAACAATGGGTTACTTGATGATGCGCATTGTACGTATTAAGTACATACATCAATCGTTATTACTTTCCCGTTTGATTGTACGAGATTGATTAAGTTTCATATTCCAAGATTATTTACTAGAATGATCATCGTGTGCAACAAGGAATATGATACAATGGTATCCTTATTACCACGAATAATAATATAATGTTATAGTTTCGTTAACATGGCCTTTGATGACAATTTTTCACCGACGCAAATTCCACCGCCTAACCACACAAACACACACAGGTGGAAAATGCGACGTGCACGATACACTAACGTAATGCCAGCCGCCAAAATGTAATTATTTAGTAAAGAAAGTCATCGTGCCCTATTGCTTTCACCCACCCAAGTAGCGCCTGGGCACGTGGATGAGTTAAAAGGCAATAGGTACGGAAAGATATCCTGAAAATCCTCAACTATAAAATATGATTAGTCTGTATAATGTCTAGCTAGTATTCTTTCATTTTATAGTATTAAGGAAAGTGACTCGACTTTCAACTTGTGAATAGTTTAAAGTTTGATAAATAAAAAAGGACTCTACTTTAGATTGCATCATTAAGAAAAATCACTCTACTCGACAATTAATTAGCAAGAAAAAAGACTCTAAAATAGAATTATTTAAGAAAATTATGCTAAATCATCAAGAATTTACTTTAAGAATTTAAAACGAGCGATTCCATCTTCAAAGTAAATTTCATAAATGAAGAAAGTATGTTCTCATGCTAATTACTTTGAATCTGAAATTTGCTCACCCTCAATTGTCTTCTTGCACATGGAAATTAATTATTCTATTGTTGTATGCAAACGAGTGACCTTTATAAGAAAGGAATTACACTTTTATGTCTATTATCATCATTTGGAAATCAAGTTACTTTTGAACACGTAGTATCAGAAAAAAAAAGAAATTCAAGTCATTATAATCGTCGTAATGACGAAATCGGAGGGCATCCGATTTTTCCTCTACATATTAAACAAAAATGATCGTAGCTGTGGAGTTTGAGAGTATCAAACTTTTTCACTACATAAAAATTAGCATTCAGCCGTATTGATATTCATACCAATACCTTCTGAGGTGCTATGCACCTTTATTTAACATTCGCGTTAGGAACCGTTTATCTTGGAAATCAGGATTATAATTTGATTCTATTGAAAAGACGCGATGTACAAGAAGACCCTAGCCCTCGTCTAATAAATACATATACAGCCAAATTGTTACAATTCACGGGCATGGTTACCATACCCGCGGTCATTATGCTCGCCAAAGCACGTATACAACCGGTCACTCGTGTCGATTCGGACCAAACGTCCTACGACATGATTGAGTGACCAGAGGAACCATAATGCATGCGCACTCACATTTCGCTGTGCCCCGGTGACGGAGACGCCAACACCCCTGCTACTGATCAGGGGAAGTCATCGAGCTCCTCAGAAGTCATCAAGCTGCTCAGAAGAAGTCCTCAGGCTGCTCAGCTGTGTCCAGACTGGAACGAAGGAACAGAACACGATTACAATTTGTTTCCACAATTACGATTGTTTGAACTGTGATGAAGAATCGCGAAGCAATTCAAAACTAACGAAATTTTTTATAATTTAGACATTTTAAGAAAAAATTAACAAAATTTTTTCTTAAAATGTCTAAATGATAAGATGTTTCGTTAGTTTTGAATTGCTTGGTGAGTCTATTCTAAAAAGTAATTTTTCTAAATTTTTTTAACTTTTTTCTTTCTAAAATATTGAAGAATGAACTCTACTTAAAAGGAATTTAATGAAATGCATACTTACATCTTTCCAGTAAAATTCAGCGCACAAATCTCCTCTTCAGCTGACGCACTGACTCTAATTTCCGCTAACGAGTTTCGGTTTCAAAAGAAAAAAAAAAAGAAATAGTAGACTACCAACGCGCCCGAAAGATTCTAGTCTCGCGATTCGAAGATGAGAGCCGCGACGCTCGTGATAGAATACAAATTGCGTAAAACACACTGACTCTACCCTCGCGTATCCCGAAATTGTTAACGACGCTCTACTATGAGCAACGGTGCTCTTCAAAACGAAAAACTTCGTACGTCATAAACACTGACTCTATTTGGCCGCATTGCACGCGGTCACAATCTCTGAAAAATAAATAAATAAAAATTCGTTAATTATTCATGTCTTCAATAGCATGTCATTGATCAACTACGCAGTTTCTGTACATAAAGAACAAAACTTGCATTCAAAACCGAAGGTAAATGCAATTACAACAGCTTCATAGAGATAGATTCTTAAAAATCATTGAAATATCGTTGAATTCAACGTAAACGCGACCGAAATGAAATAGAATTCGATCATTCAAATATTTCGTAAACATCTACCGACGCCATTTTAAAATTTTTAAAGAAATCTGATTAAAATTATTCAATTTATCATAATTCAATCTTTTCCCATTTCATCCCGATATTAACCGACTGCAAAGTTACCCATCACCCTCACAGCCAACAATGATCTGGCGCGTGGCACGTCAATCACGTCTGAACGTGTCAGGGCAAGTTTAGACCTGCACTCCAGACGCGCGTGCCGGAAACGCGCGATCGTCCTTTATCACGTTGGAGACTTTACAAGTGCAGTTTTGGAGCGCACGACTAGAGTGTACGCTCCAAAACTGTGAGAAAACTGTCCGTCTAAAGCCGGGTATTGATTCAATAAAATAACGAGAATAATATGTATACCACGCGTATTGCCATCTCATTTTTCCAAGGAATGAAACCAGATGCCATCCAAACACCGTTCAAATTATCCAGCAAGTGTCATGGCGTTGCCTGCCCTTGGCTTTCGACTCCCGCCTCAACGTCTGTAACCTAACGATGCAACAAGTTTGAAAGAAAAGCATTAAAACATTCGTAAGGCAATTAAACAACAAATAAACTTGAAATATGCCCGGAAAAGGATGTAATTGAATACCGAGACACGATATGTGTGCACTAAATGTGCAGAAATATCGGTAAGGCAACGAAGGGAATACGCGACAAACATCTAACGGTTTTCTCGTGATATTTAATGAATTTCGGGACGAAACTGTATTAACAGGAGCAGCAAGTGACGAAAGAGAGTAAAGAAGAAGACAAATAATAACTGGAAGTAATTATAGGAGGATAGATAATGTACGCGTACCATTTAAATACGCAGCTAGCTATCGAAGCGTCTTGACTCAACGACGTCCACGGAACGAATGACGCACGCGCCGCGTCACTGTACCTCGCGAATGTTACCTTTGGTGGGGGGAGAGCAGGCAGGCGGCAGGACTCGCGAGGCAATACAGGCGTACGTATTTACGAAGTGTTGGGATATCGTCACCGAGCCGTGTAAACAGAGGTGACTTCCAAAGGTAGCATCATTCAGTCATAACAAAAGTCGTTTCTACACACACGTTCTGCTAACAGTAAAATAGAAATATTACGCGTGATATATTTCCTTCGTTTATAAAATATCTAGCATCTGCATACAGGAGTGTACTTTAATTAAGCTTGTGAAACTTAACACAGATGGCTTAGAAAGTATATATTCGAAGATTACATGCGTGATATACACTTTCTTATTGCAAAACTTTTTACAAGTTTCGCGATACATTCGAGAATGTCGCGATACCAATACTGTGTTAGCATTGTTATATAAAATGAATATTTATTCTGTATACAGTGAGCCACGAGAGTATTCGAACGCTCGCTATTAAAACTGTAAACAATAAAAATATACATGTTAGACTAAAGTTCTAAAAGTAATGTTGTAACTACTATAAGACGTTAGTATCGAGATTGTATATACCAAATTTGAAATGAATCGGATAATATTTGTAGAAGTTATGAAACATTTATTGCAAAGATGTACTGCAACAGAGTCACAAAAATATTCGAACCGCATTAATTATATGCACCATATTTTAGATTAATATTCATTTAGGCTACCTTTGGCTCCAATTACGCTTTTCAGACGTTGAGCACTAGTTTTTCAATTATTTTAGAATGCCGTTCGAATACTTTTGTGATCCTGTTTCGGTACATCTTTGCAATAAATGTTTCATAACTTCTACAAATATTATCCGATTCATTTCAAATTTGGTATTATAATATATAATCTCGATACTTGTGTCCCATCACAAGGGAAAGCCGCGATAGGTATATGTGCTACAGATTTTGATGAATCTCATATATGTATTCAACATTCAACAGTTTCCGAAATATTAATAAAAAAGATATTTTGGCATTAAAACAACCGAAGCGATAGTGGAAAAATCCGTAGCACAAATAGGTATCGCTGCTTTCCGTTGTCATCTTTCCGCGTCAACCACTTTCCAGACGCATTAATTATTTCGCGGTAAAATTACTCTTAGTAAGAGCCGCGGTGCTCCGCAAAATATGTAGATGGACGCGAAAAAAGCGGGGACTCTACGATCGCGTTACGCGCGATCAAAAAGGATCTTGCTAGACTGCAAGATTGCTACGAAGACTGGTTGCACTTGGAACCTTTTCAAATTTTTCGCGGTGACTCTACTCGTCTCGAAATATTAATCGGAATTGTAAAAATCGCGAGCACATGTTGTATCGATTTAATTTTCTGATTTTAAGGCAGACACATGCACGTCACCCTATCTACGATTACCTTGTATGATCAGCTCATTGGATTCTGCTCTTTCCAACACATATGCGCGGCGGTTAGTGGCCCGTTTCATATAATTGGCATTCGTTTTAGGAACATTTCTGCGATATTATTGTGAGCAGGTAGTACCAACAATGATTGTCATTGTTAGTTAATATACCAAATTAATACCTTCTATACACGCCTTATTAAGAGAATCTAATGACTCGAATGTAATTACTGTTGAGAGAGAAGATTTGAAAAATCTCACACGAAAGAGTTCAACTTCAGAAATGTAACTCGTATTCGACACATTGAGCATCCCGTATGATTGTGAAATTAAAGAATGCTGGATTTGCAATTGCATCCATGCACCCCACGACACTCGTGCCACTTTCTGCGAGGCTTAGATATAAGAATTAGATTTCACTGTAAATTTCAATGTCGGCGGTGAACTAATACTCGGGGCAAATAGAATCCAATTACTATTACTTCGCTAAAATGATTAAACAGTGCATCAGAAACTTGCGGGAATGTCAGTAACAGCGTCAATTTGTAATACTTTTCGGTGTACGATACGTGAAAGGGTTCTGCTACACGCAAAGTACTAACAAAACAATTTATCATCTTGTAATTTATAGGTTGCACGAGCTTTGAAGAAATATCATTTTTGAGCGCCGTAGTGTCTTGATCCCTGAAATGCATTTTCGGAGAGAAATCCGCATGAGTCGTTGACAAATCGAGTCAAAGCGTAGCGTAGCGAAAGCCTATGTTAAACTCACACTTTAAACTAGTCACACGTATAAAAGCACGCAACACACTTTTCAGCATTTCTAACCATTTCAGAGTAGTTGCTGAGTTGGACGCTGTGCATGAGTAGAGGCCGCTAGGGCGGTATTCTCAGTCGTTGCTTATTCTTAACCAAATGCTTAAGCATTCGTCATCCTTTACTAGCTACTAGGTTAGTAGAGGATGCCGCATGCTTAAGCACTTGTTTAAGAATAAGCAACGACTGAGAATACCGCCCTAAATTCAGTCGTGAAATTATGGGTCGATAACACAGTTTGGGTGGCGACACGCACATCCATAAGGTGATAGGTCTATCCTATACTTCGTCGATGGCCTGACATACGTCTAATTTAGCGCTAGCGAAATAGAAACGGCAATCGGAGAAACTTCGGCTTTTATCGACGTCGCTTTCTTTTCAATTTTATCTAAAGAGCACTAACAATCGATTTTGTATTAATCACTACTTCATTCAGATAGGTTTTTCGAGCCGAGTATGGAGATTAACGCTTTTTAAAATGAGAAGACGAGCTGCCGCTAAAAAGTCGAAGGGCGGCGCGATTGAATCGGCCAAGGAAAGTGTGAAATACGGAGATGGGACGTTTGTATTTCCCAACGGGGATACTTATAACGGGGGGTATAAATTCCACGATAGAGAATATCTATTGGTCAAAGAAGGTTAATATTAGTAGAAATATTGCTCAGTTTCTTTAACGATGGTCGTTAAGTATATACGCTGTGTAGGTAAAGGAGTATACACCACCGATAACTTTGACACGTACGACGGAGAATGGGTTGACGACACATTTGCCGAAAATGATATTCACATTCGGTAACTATGATTCCTTTGGCATGGAACTTTACAATTAATACACTGGAAGCTCTATTCTACGGCTTATCACTAAATAAATAAATTTAGAATTAATAATTATTAAAGGTACAATAACGACGCAGAGTTTCGAGGTAGAATTGATTCAAACGGGACAATGAACGGTCCAGGGACATACACATTTCCAGACGGGTCTTCTATCGAAGCCGAATGGCTCGACAACAAACCGGTCGCGAATATCATCTACAGGGAGCCGCTTGGATTCTCCTGGACAGTTGAAAGTGAATTAGAAAACGTAAAAGCGTAAAGTCGAGTACGCGAATCGATGTTGTTTTCGATGAAAAGAAAACGACATTGTAATTCTAAATGCAGACGATCTCGTTCTCCCCTGGAAACCATTTCTGGACCGACATGTCTGACCGAAGCACCGCGCATTCTACTGAATCCCCGAACGAAAGTGGACAGAAGCAGCCCAGGGAGTCGAGCGAAGGTGCCTAGAATTTTGAACGAGGGTTTTTGTTTGATACTTAATAAAATTTTGAATCTCAAATTAGAGCTTCCGCTCAATCTTCTTTGTACATTGACGGAACCCTAAATTGGGTCACAGCTGGTTTAAACAGAGGATTCTCGCTCAAGCTGTAGACGGTATTTTTCCGCTCTCGCTCGAACTTTTCGTACTCCCTTCTGTCCTTTATGGAAGTCCAGCACCTATGCACAGATATTCCAGTTAACATCTGCTTTAAATATACCGATAATTAAATTTTAAATAGACCCGAACGAAAGTACTACTCACTTCCAAATCAATAAGAAAGCCCCTCCACTGCACAATATCATAATGATAATTAGACCCGGAATGACTGCTTCGTGCATGGGAGTGCGGCAATTCTGAAAGCATCGATAGAATTTTTTATAAATAAAAGAAACGAGCTCGGGGAGTCTGTCGCGACTTACCTTCTCCGCGATCTTCAAAATGACTGTACCGTCTTTCTGGAATTCGTACACGTACGGTATCATGCAGATGTTCTTCTCTTTCACTGTCTTCACGAAACAGTAGTGCTCGTGTGCTGCAAACACAGCTGATTAAGCAGAACGTGATCCAAAGATGTCTCTAGTACCTAACTAATTACCTATATCCACGGTGTTTACACTCTCGGTCCTGTAAGACGTAACATTCGTCCGACAGAACTGGTCGATTTTCTGGGAGTTCTCGATGGTGGCGTTCACGCAGGAGTTGTAAAGGACGCACATACCACTTCCTCGTGCCCTGACGGATGACTCGCAATAAGTACCTCGATAATACAAGCCGTCCTCTGCAGTGACGTTGCATCTGAAAGAAGAATGCGTTCCTTGGGGATGTAATTACCGATTGGGAGAGACTCTTCGATAAACGAGAAACACGCACCGGCATTCCCCGCAGTCGCAGTACCCATGAGCAGCGCACACTTCCTCGCTTCCCGGCGCGATGCAAAGATCATCGGCGGTTGGACACTGACAAGCGTTTCCTTGCCAGTCTTCTAAACAGTCGCAAACACCGCAGACGCAGGTCCCCCTGCCTGCGCACTCTACTCCATCGATCTGGAAGCAAAGAAATTGTCACAACTTCGCAGATCCTTGTAGGGATGAAGACCGGTGGATCGTTCACCTTATCGCACGCAGAACACTCGCAAAATTGCCCTTTGTAGCCGTCGTCGCAGAGGCAGCTGCCACAGATGCACTCGCCTCTGTCGGAGCAAACTTTCGTTGCGTTAGGGCCTAGGCACTGCAGTCTGTTCTCCGCTGGCGAGCTTTCGTTGCAGTCGCAGTGTTCTCCTAGGAATACATTCGCCTCGGCGTTAAAACGACGGATTGGAAGTGAATGAAAGAGAAACGTAGACTCGCGGTTCCTACCGGACCATCCGGCATCGCAGTTGCACAGTCCACATTCATTCGTTCCATGATTGCAGCGTGAGCTTTCAGAATCGTTGCAGTTGCAGCCGCACAGAAGCTCGACATCGACCACCACTTTGGATACCTCCGAGGCCAACGCGTCTTCGATCACCACCGTTTGTTTCTGACGACAATTTTGCGATGCTTATCAGTACGGAAGAGTTATACGCGAAGCGAGTGCGATGTCTAAATATCGTTGCATACCCATAGGCTCTCGTTTCTGGGACACTTGTCGAAGGAGAGGGCGACTTTGAAGTCGTACACTCTGCCCTCCTGTATGCCATTGCACTCCGACGTGCTGGACTCGGGGGCGTTCTTCTTCCCGCAGTTAGAAATATACTCGACGCGCAGGGGAGCCAGAGAATTGTCGCGTAGCACTACCCTGGTGATGAGATCGTGGTAAGCGCTCTCGATGATCTCCAGGATGTTCGAGCTGTTGCTGGTCAACGTCGCGACCTTTGCTTTCTCTCTCAGCAGGCCTGCGATCAATTCGTACTCGGTGCGTCGATCCTCCGTCACGGCGAATATCAAATTAACTTTGTTCTCCTGCAGCAGCCTCGACACCTCCGCCAGCGAAGGATAATCGTACCTGGTCGCCAGAGAGTATTGTCCTCGTTTGTCGAGGTGGCACTTGAAATCCGGTCGCTCCACAACGCCGCCCAGCTAATGGAAATACCAATCTATTCTTCAGCCATACATCCGCGATACCGATTCCTCGAGTAACAGTGGCATCGATCACTTGGCGTTACCTTTCCATCCCCAGCAAAGTGTAAGAATCCGTCGGTAGCCATCAGCATAAGCTTCCGCGCTTGCTGGCCCCATCCGATCTCTTCCGCGCAAACGATCGACTGCACAACTCCGTCCAGTCCCCCTTCCAGATTGTCAACGTTCCCAGTGACAGAGCTGTCGTTCACCTACGACAAATCTTACTCACTGTCACCCTGACCCATTCCCCCAACTAATCATTAACGTACTTCTTTGACGAAGCGCTGAATATCCTCGGTGAGGGCCAAGTGATGCTGGAAGCAGTAAAGCGGCGAGCAGACGGAGTGCTCGCTTCTGCAGGGGTTCTCCTCGTGGCCAGGGAAGATGAACGGCATCAGAGGCTTGTCCGCGTAGCTACCGAAGCCTAAGCGGTAATTGGTAGTGAAGAGTCCCAGTTTCTGCTTCAGGTCCTGTCCCAGGCTGGCCAGGGTGTCCTTGTCGTCCTTCATCGACCACGTCAAGTCCATCAGGTAGTACAAGTCCAGCGGGTAGTTTCTAGACCATTTCGCGTCGTTACGCTTCTTGTGTACGATAATGTAGTAGCTGAAATAGAGGCGAAGAAACGTACTTGGCTGGCCGGTAACGGAGCCGAACTACCGTCTCGGAATTCGGCCTGATTCTGACTTTAACTTTCTGCGGCCTTAACTGTACGGGAGTCTGGCCGGCTACCTCCATGTCCTGAAAGTCGAAGTCCTCTAGAAGCTCTATCGATGCTGGCGGGGCGGTACGGATCTCCTCTGGAGGGCAGCCGAACGCTCTCAGCCTCTCCGGCACGTTGCATCGCGGCTTCCCGAGCGTCAAATTTGCGTACGACTGTAAAAATAATTTCAACGCTGTCGATTCCTAACAGAAAGTAGAAAGAACCCAAGCTCCCCTCGCGTTCGGGAGGATCAACGCTGGAAAAGATTTACCCAGTCGCTGCACCACGCGCAGGAGGAGCTCGCTTCCAGGCAGTTCTCGCAGGAGCTCTGGGAGACGCATAGCCTCAAGATGTTCGCCTCGAGGGCCTGCGACTTCTCCCAAATACGGCACAGCAGGACCAGGAGCAACAATGCTCCGACGAACCTCATCCTCGTCATCGATCGTTACACAACCAGATCGGAGCCTTGCGTGCGCATCGTCGGCGTCCAACAGATCTCTTCGTTTCTCGATATCTGCGCGGTCACCCCGTCCGATAGGCGAATCATGCTTCCGTTCAAGGAAACCGTTGGTCCATGCTGTGCTTTTACTATTTCCGCGATCACGGGAACGATATCCGAAGCGAAACTAGCGGAATCGGCACGAGCAGTGTCGCAACGTGCCCGTTATCAGCGGCGCTATGATAACGATAAACGGCGTGCCCGTTGGAAAATAAAGAAATAGGTAGCGCGCCTCGCTGATCTGATATCGCCTCGCGATATTTATTATACAATCCCGGCGAGAGTTCGCTTTAGCCGCGAAAATATGTCAATCGCTGGCGTTTCGGGTGGAATTTGACACGCTTCGTCTTTATCCCATCGAGGATCGATCGATCATTTAGAGTTCGTTGAGGCACACGCGAGTTACGCGAGCGAGCGGTACGCGCGACGCGAGCACTTTTTCTCGGAGATTCACTGTGGACGTTGTCGCTAGTTTACTGCGAACGCAAACGAATCCAGCTGTAGACTAACGTTGCCTACTATTTCGCGTACATGTGGCAGATAGATAATACCGATGCTCCTACGTACAGGGTGTTCTTGACGTACCAGTGAAGGCAAGGTGGAGCTTGTTTCCACGATTCGTTGTCTTCGGTGACGTTAGATTTCGAGAACAGACGTTCCCGCGGTTCTAGAAGGGGATAATTCGAGTAAAGAGCATTTGTGTAGATCGGTGTTCCGTTGAATGTATTGGAATCCTTTGGTATCGATGCACGATCTATGGATCACTCAGGCATTGCGCTGCAAGTGGGTCGTGTGCTTTTGTTCGATGAAACAGACGGCCTTGGGAATGTCACCGATCGTCACACCCTTTATATACGTTTAATATTCATAGTAGGCATGGAAAGTATGTCCACCCACTTGAGTGTATCTCGATTATGCGATGACGAGTGTGCCTATCGCTCGCATATCATTATCCCTATAGGAAAGATTGAAAAGAGCTCCGAACCGCGCTGGCTCCCTCGATGAAAGATCGAGCACCGGTCGTTATTCGAGAATTTAATTCCAGATGAAACGTCAAGCTGCTGTTGGAATTTTTAACAGATTTTCAGAAACGTAGCGGAGCGAAACAAATGAAAATACGTGGAAATAGGCGCGCTAATGCGATTGCAACGATGATGCCTCTTCAGCTAGGAATGGGAGTGCCTCTGCGCGACGAGCATGAAAGTCGTGTGCAGTCACATTATCGCGATATTATGTTGTCATAGTAATCAAAGGGATAGACACTCGCAGCTATCAGAAACATCGCGCTATCTAGTGCCAACACAGTCGCGATATTGCACCTCTGCTTGCGAATTTACGTAAAACACGTTGTTCACCTTCCATTTCTGCGATAACGGCGTTCAGTTTACAGAAGGTAGAAAACCGAGCAATGCAAGAATAATTAACTAGGAAAGAACCCGGGGCAAAGTTCGACGATAAACGACGAAATCCCAGTGAAAGTCTGTCGTTTAGCGTTTCCTGGTTTCACGCAGCAACCGCGCGCCTCGCCTGGCGCGTCCCAATTTCATAAAGAATGCACTGGAGTAGGAATTTGTGATTTTATTAGAATTCTCATTCGTCAGACGGAACCATGTATAAAAGAATCGCTTGTATGTCGGGGATAACATATGGCACTCGGTTCGAGATAATACCGTTCATACGATACGATGCTTGCATTCATCCGGTGTTACAAGTTCCATTCCACAAATCGGTAGTTGAAGTGAGCCAGTACATGAGAATTCCATAAACTTTATTTAACTCTACCAGACATTTGCCAGCTGCTCCAGCGACAATCGTCAAACCGTTGCCGTTACATGCGCCTGGGGATAAATAACACGCTCCCTCGTTCATTTTACAACCACGAGAGTGTTACGAATTACAAATAGAAAAAGACTTACGCTACCCTTACGCTAATTACTGAAGTACAGTGTTGAATGTATCACATCGTGCCGATTATGCAAAATTGGTACCCGTGTCGCGCGGACCAGTTCGATTCTCGCTTAGAAAGATCACTAGGCGGACAAGTAGCTATAAAACCTCCTCGGTTTAATCGTACAGGCCGTTAAACGTCGAGACGAATTATCCGCGCCGTCGCGTCTCAACGCGGCGAAAAAATAAACGCGTACTTCCTGAAGTCGAGAGCTTCTGCTTCCTGAAACGCGCCGCCTCTCCAGGTGTCCGGCCTCAGTCACGAATGACAACAGACCTCGTTTTATATGTATATAAAGATGCTCGCTGAACGAAGCGAGTTTCCTTTGCCTCGCTCGACGAAACATGCCGGAATTTTTGCGCAACAGCCCTGCTGGGAAACGAAACAAGCTCTCGTTGGAGCGCGATAAAACTCCGACGCGTACGCGCTCGTACGCGCCGAGTGTCGCAACGTTTCTTTAGAATTACGCGAGCGTTGTTAACGCGTCGTGAATTACGGTAGCACGTACTATTTCATACACTGAATTATTAACCCACGGGAACGTTCTGGATGCGTCGCGAGCGAGCCGATCGCGAGACGATTAAGGCTTCCTCTCGGAGCTGGAGAGGCGTCTGGTCAGCTGTTGATGAATGTTGGTGCCGTTCTCGTCCTTGGTGAGAACACTGGGAACGTTCTCTTTGCTCGGCGTTGACACAGGTGGAGGGCTGTGGCTGGTCGATTTCACTATGCCGCGGATGAACATTGACGCACAGGTCCAGGGGAACGACCTGCGAATCAACGGAATTAATGCTTAATAACTGAGATCGATTGTTTGCCAGATTACAATCTAACGGCTATCGGCCGACTTTACCATTTCGCGATGAGCAGGATGTAAAGGTAACCGGGTATCACGACGATCTTTTCGTTACACCTCATGGCAAGCACCACGCGGTCCGCCACATCGTTCGCGCTAAGCCTCGGGAGGAACCTGATGGGAACAGAACCAAGCGTGTGAGTACGATTATCTGCGCGCAGTATATAACAGAGCTCGCCTAATAGCATTCGTTTAAAAGAGGCAGAAAGAAAGTTATACCTAGGCGCAACGTCTTCGAACATGCCAGTACTACGAATGAAAAACGGACATATGACCGTGGTATTGATGCTATATCCATCAGCCTAGAAGATACAACAAGCAATATAAAAAAATGTGCCAGGTGACGCTCTTCGAAGGGGTGTCTTTTGCGTGGGCGTTTTTAGAGCGCGATATTTAAGCAAAGAAAAGGGTGTCGGAGTGATATATTAGAGTTATAAAATAAACAGGGCTGTAATTCGGGGGAATATGCAGATCGGTACCGCTAGTTCCATGTGGAGCGCCTCCTCGAAACCGACAGCTGCGAACTTCGACGTGCAATAATCCACCAGCGTCGGCACTCCTATGTGTCCAGCCATGCTGGCTATGCTGACGATGTGGCCCTTGTCGTGCTCCATCATCGAAGGTAAGAAAGCCTTCGTCGTCTTGAATAAAGAAATTACTGCCCTCAGTTTGCGATCGTGTAAATCGAATTAAGCGTAGCAATAAGGCTAAAGCGCAACATCTGGATGACTTCGATCAACTCTCGACTGATAGATCTGATTGACCGGGGTTCAG
This sequence comes from Andrena dorsata, assembly GCA_929108735.1. Classification (NCBI taxonomy): domain Eukaryota; kingdom Metazoa; phylum Arthropoda; class Insecta; order Hymenoptera; family Andrenidae; genus Andrena; species Andrena dorsata. The sequence goes on along the minus strand of OV815488.1, from coordinate 72,427,196 downwards.
CTAACCCTCTGCGCAGTGTTTCGCCCTACCATTTCAGGATTGATACAGCCGAAAGCGAGGCCAGCTGCAAATTACTGGCGCGACAACCTCAAGCGACAAGGAATTCCAGCGTCTCCAGGTAAGGAGGAGCGATAAAACGAGGAACGTGGCAGGATCGCGAGTGGAAAGGGCATTGGAAAGTGGCTGGATCTCAAAGGATCCAACCGAAAAGACCGTGACATCGGATGCAGCAAGAGGTATAACGGTTGGCGGTCTCTTTACGCGCCTGTTAACCCACTTCTCGGGGCCATCTTCTACTTCTAACTTTTGAAAGTAAAATCGGCGACGCGTAACGCGCGCGCGAGGCAGACTCGACCAGATTCGAGGCGATTGCCAACGAAACGACGAGGAATCCCGCGATTCGAGAGGGGCCCCGAGGTTATCGCCGAATCTCGTGGGCCCAGCGTTCAACCGTCCTGGCCGAGAGCTGGGAAGTAAGCGGAGATCGGTGGCAGAAATTACATGTCGAGAGCGCGGCGAGGCCGATGGAAACACGCTCCGTCAGGGCCGGAACGGTCCTCGAAAGGTCCTCGAGATGATCGTTAGTTTTCGAGGAACGGCGCGGCGCGACCGGCAGGCCTTGTCCCTCTTTCGTTTTTATCATAAGACGGATATCTCAATTACCATTAAAACCGATGCCGCGGCGTGATGCAACCCGTCGCCTTCGCGAAATCGGTATTCTCGTCCCGACCGCGGTATAATTCTCTTCCTTCGTGCTCCGAATCGGCGCGGCGCTCTTTCGACTAACGCCGCTACTAGCGCCGATACCCCTTCGCCGAGACGTCCCGTCCACTTTCACTCTGCACCCCGTTACGCGGACGGGTCGTCTCGAGGCTCGCGAAAGCCTCTCCTAAATCGAGCGAAATTCGGGAGGACCCGAACGGCTCTGGAAGCTCGAGAAACGCTGGCGCCGGGCTCCTTTCTTTCAGCCGTTGCGCAGAAGCTACGAGCCAGGCTAAGGTGAGCTTCCTTCGTATCGAGGAACCTATGTGCATTTGGCAAGCCGTGATTGTCGCGCGTGTCGCAACTACAATACGCGAGTGTGCGCTGCAACCGCACGACCGACTGGCTGCATCTATCGCGACCGGTTTTCCCACCTGACCCACGGCAACAGTCCTAAACAGAGGGAACACGGGGACAGGAATGCCTCTCACTCGCGGGCTCCTCGAGAGGGGGGAGGGGGGTAGGAGGGGGGAAGCAGTACGCGGTCTTTGAATTTCAAGCGCCCAACACGTCCTGCGCCTGGCTACGCTCAATTGCGGGGATCCAGCGCGAATCTTCGGAGGGAGAGTTTGCCACGGGGTACCGGGAATCCCACTAACTCGGGTATGTGCCGCCCGTTTTTGGACATCTCAGAGCTAGCTTCGCCGTAAACAAGAATTAATTGGCTGCCTCGGTGTTACGTGCGCGAGTCGCGGACACTTGAGATAGGATCTCTATACCACTCGATAGTTTCCATTTGGAGTTTAGTGGGTTCCCCTTAGTCAAGGCGATCACGCGTGAGTTTTAAGAGCTCGAGGAGGCAGAGGAAAGGTGGAAACGTACCCAGAAGTGGCTCATCACGTTCACGTCCATCGTGCGGATAATCAGCTTGTCCGGAGTGTCCAGGAATTTCATACCGCTAGCCACGCCAGCGTTGTTTATCAGTATCGTCACCTGCGACAGAAACGTGTCCGATTAACCGTTGCTGGTTCCCTGGCGAAATAACTTTCACCGTTGGCGGTTGCTGTCCGAGAGGAGGATAAAGGACGAGGCAAAGGATCTGGTTCGCGTAAAGCCGAGCGCCCGTGGCCGCGAAATTCCATTCCCCTCGTGCCTGCTGAAACAGATCAGCTAACGCATCTGCAGGGTATTGCAACGCTGTGGCGTAACGCAGGATTTCGTAACGTCGCCTTCAGAAGCGCTCGCCGCTCGTGCATCTCGCGCATCCGCGGCTGCGACCTTCGAACTCGCGAAGATGCTTCGCTCGAGGATAGCTTCTTTGCCCCGTCCCTTTGAGTTTCATTTATATTTACAGGGGAATACTTGTGTCTCCTATCTGACGCGGGATCTAAGAAGCTGATCACTTTACTGGCCACCTTAAATGTCAGCTATGTTACCGATGAGTCGGGAATATCTAATACAACCATTTCCACTGGGTATTCAGCGGAAATTAGTATTAATTGCTCTTCTTGCGACTGACAAACACGTTTCGCGCCATTAATATTCTACTGTAACATCGATTACACCGTTCTCACCTTTCCAACTTCCTCCTTGACCAGGGCAGCTTTCTTGTAAACGTCTTCCCGATCGCACAGATCGCAGACGTAGCCGTAACAGGTTCCGCCAGCGGCTTGTACCAGTTTAACAGTCTCCTCCATGCCTGCAACAAGGAAGCACGTTTTGATCAATGAAATGTGCAGCTACATATAGGCTCGCAGAGCTGTCGAACTTTCAGAACTCCTTAAGGAGACGAAGGCAACTAACGACGGACTTAATTACTCTCGTATTCTATCTCCGCTGTCCAGCCTATTCATCGTTCCATCGATGTTCGTAGGGAACACGGTCCTCCGGGCCGTTCGCAATAGCACCGCCGATAAGAGGTGATTGCAGCAGCAAACGACGAGGGCATGGATATTAGGTTAACCGATAAGCCACCTGTTGCGGGCAATTAGCATAGCGTTGCTTGAACGTGGTCGAGAGGTGGAAACAATCCGAGTCCCATTCGCGCGCGGCAATTCGCGGGGAGGAGGGGGCACCAGCCGATAGCCGAAGAGCGGTTCACTCGCGGCTCGCTTTTACGTAGAAAGTCGAGCCGGAGAGGCGGCTGTCTCGCTTCTTGGCCAAGTGGTACGTGTGCCCGCGTAGAATATGAAAGATAATTGCAAAACGCAGGAGTATATCCTGCTTCAACGAGGTATACCGCTGGGATCCCTGAGTTTTCACCGGAGGGAGGGCAGCAAAGACCCCAACATCTAATTAGAATTATTCTTAAAGCTGCCAGCGGTTATCCAAGCCGTACCCCGCGGAGGAAAAGTGGGCTGACCGAGGCGAAAACCACCGGAACCAAAGGCGCCGTTTCGCAACGAGACACGCGCGAATGACATTTCATTTTCTCCCTAACGATCGACCAGTTCGCGGGGCTGACCGGGGCAGATCTACTTGCGCGGCCTTGAGTGTCTCGCCACTTGGGTGCTGCGAGCACACGCACCCGCGCCTACACAGCTTCGAGAGGCAATTTGGGCCGCAGTTTCTTCCTATCTGAAATCGTAGTTCTCTTTTCCCAGTTTCCCATTCGTAATCTTGACCCTCGAGACCCAGTTACGAGGATAGGCGGCGTCAACAGCGCCGAGATGATCCGGCGGATTTTTTATCATTCCGCGGTTCGTCCTCGCGGACACGTGCCCGGCTTGCAAACAATAAAAACACTAATCTGCTTGTTGGGAGTGCAGCCGTGCGATCAGTATTCCGGCCGCGATTTGCCGACCATCAAAATTCATCGCGCGAGCTTGCTTCCTCTGCCCGTGAACCCGAGCGCGGTCTTTCCTCTCGCGGCAATTAATCAACCGGCGATCCTTATCGCCTCCGTTTCGTCGCCCATCTGCCCGATTGCCCAACGCCGCCGTATCACCTTGCTGACGCGATTGCCTCACCTCGGAGGCCCCCAAAAGGCGAGCGATCGCGGCTATCTGTCCTCCGAAGCTCGTGTTTACCGGCTCCTTCGCTCTTTCTTCAAATTGATAGCATCCTCGGGGAGATGATTACCCTCGAGCGGTGTCCGCTTCGTTACAGGATCCTCTTTCCCTAGCACGAGGGAGCGACAAGGGGAAATGTCGATCACAAGACAGACAGGCGCGCGATTTCCTCGAAGAGAACTGTGTAATGGTAACTTTACGTTGCGATAAACGATCGGACTGCCGATAAGAGCGAAGCGTAGAAATACATTCTGTAATATTATAATAGAAGTGTTTACGTTTACTAAACCCTGAACTACGGACATGATCGGGAGAGATGGGATTTTTGAAAATATATTATGCAACTTGTGAGAGTTTAATTCCAAGAAACTAATTAGATAATTAAAAATTTATCAAACAAGAAACTAATTGGCTCGTGAAATCAGAGTGCGATATTTTTATCAAGCGTCCGATGGACGATCTTATAAGTTTCTATCGCAGCTCCAGAGTGAACTTGCCCTTAATGTCATCGAAGATATTTTTCTCGACGTTACATGGAGGTCATTAACGTGAGCGTGCGCGGAAAGGTCGTTCTTCGCACGGGGCATCGAGAGGTCGCCCACGATTGTTGCGCAAGCAGATACGGATATGGATACCCTCCCCGAGAAGTTATCTCCCGGTGGAAATCGAGCAATAATAAGCACCGCCTGTGGGAAAAAATATTGTCTCGATGCGCAAGAAAAATAACAGGCCAGGTCAAGGACGACCCATTCGGCGAGAGGCAGCTGACGATCCTGTGGCAGCCTCTAGTTGACCACTTCGATCGAGGCGGTTGCATAACGCGGGGTAGCCAAGAGTCACGTATCCACGAAGTAGGACTATCGTAGCCACGGATTCTTAGTTTAACGCGTCGTTGTTTCTTCTACGTTGCATTGTCAATTGCGCAAATCGCGCGACCGCGAGCAGGAAGCGTTTTAACCAAGGTAACCGGCGGCTTCTTCGCCTTTTTATCGAGGAATCCGCTCGCTACGCCGTGGCTCGGGCATAGATTGGGCGAATTATCGGTACGCGGAATTAGCAGGGAAATGAAGGAGCGCCCGATATGATTATCGCGTTCCACCATCGGGCCGATGGAAGCACGCGCAACGTGACATTTCAGCAAATCAAGACGCGACAACGTACTCGCTCCGAGGGTCGCCCGAACTCGCGTTCAGAGTCCGAGCACGCCTCGGGCGGCCTTGAATTTCGGATGTTCATCAACATGGGAGGATTCGCGGCACGCTCCACGTTGGAATATCGCGGACGTAATTGCACGGCCGACATCCAGGCGGCTTGTACTCGGGTCAGGGCTCGAGATCGCGACGTGGGAAGTCCGCGGCGAAGCCTCGCTCGTCACGTTTCCCTCGAATTTTCCCGGACGTGACCTTCCGATCTATCGTTACCGTCTTCGCGCGGGCCGGTCACGCGCGCAAAAAATTCGGGCGGGCCTGAAAAGTTTTCCACGGTCGGTGCATCGGTCGCGTGGTCGCTTAACGATTCACGGGACGTCCGGGATGGAACCGGTTGATCGCGTGGTCATCTCTTCAGACGGAACTATCAATTTCTGTATTCATTCAACGCGGAATTTTGCATAAAACATGCCTGCCACAAGACTCTGTGCCTCGATCGACAAAGTTTTTGTCGAAACTGGCGTGTTCCAACTGGTTTGCATAGATGATTCGTCTACTTAATTGTTCCGAGCACTCGAATTAGAATTCAAGATTCACATCAAAGGTGAACAGGGCCATCAAAGACAAGATTATTGGTATTGCGCTGGGGAACACGGAATCTGTTTTATCGCGAACTCGTCGCTGGTAAAAACGTGCTTTATTAGAATTGCATAATGCATGCGAGGGAATTAATTAATCTAACTTTTTTACGAGTTCGAGGAAGCATTAATACTAGGCTAAGGTTAAACAGGACTTCGGTGCTACACCTCCGACTCCACAGAATCTCAAAAACACTATATGAACCTACTCCGAGAGACAGAACTACAATGCTAAACATCTCTGATTAATTACCGCAATTGTAGTCGCAAGAGCCCCGAGGGCTCAGCTAGCTATTCTCCGAGGCGTTCTTAAGAGCCGAATGCTCAGCTCGGTACACCTGCGAAGTAGTAGAGGAATAAAGGAGGCTCACCAGCTTTATTAACGTCCCAGATGACGACGATGGCGTCGAGGTTAGCCAGCCTAAGTGCAATTAGTCTTCCAAGACCGCCCCCGCCGCCAGTGACCAGAGCAATCTCACCCGCGATGCTCTTCATCTTGTACTTGGAGGGGATGAACAGCTTCACGATGCTCTCGATGATGGACATCAGCGCCAGCAGCAGGAAGCCGATCACGTCCCTGGTAGACGTTAGGAAAGACATCCTGCCCCGTTCCCGGTTCAAGCTTCGACTGGAACCTCGGACGAACGATTGCCGCGGTACGCGACTCTTCTGCCTTTACGTGGATGCCGATCGATCACGAGATCATAACTCGTCGCCGCACGGGGGTGTGTAGCAAGGCTTCCGGGCGCGGAGGGAAGGCTGTCGCTGTTGCCTGGTGAGCCGGAAATCCAGCGAAAGTGGACACACCGGTTGACACCGCTTCGGGCCTCCTGCAGGGTCGCCTGGAAACAAGGAATGATAACTCTGATCAGTTGACGACCAGATGACCGAGGACCGTTCAGAGTCCTCCTCCACCTCTCCTCCTTTTTTTTCTAGATTACGTAACGTATCTCTGACGATCATTGATCAGAGACAATAACCGAGTGTAAACAACGGCAGAGAAATTAATTACTCCGCAACAGGTAAACAAGATCGAAATCACGATCGAGCAATGTACACACTCGATGCCCAGATATACCCCCTGAACGATCCTCCGGATACAAGACATGCACACGGGGATTCGTCGAATCGCTAATCTCGTTAGTTACTACGACGCTGGTCGCGAGTCTACGGGCCGACTATAGAAACTAGTGTACGCTTTCTCCGAATTTCGTAGCGCTTTCTTCTCGTCGCGGTAAAGAGGACGTGGAGACGGACAATCGAGCAAGGATCTATAGCGGCTACCTTCCAGGAGCATGGCGGGACGGCAGGATGAAAAGAAACGGGAAAGAAAGATGGACACGTTCGAAGCTAGGCTGTTTCGAAAGAAGCAAGAAAAAAAGAAGGCTCGATTCCGATCGACCGTGTGTCGCGACGCTTCCGTTTTCCTGTTAACCAGCCGCGTTACGTCGGACAGCAGACATCTCGTCGGCTAGTAATTCACTTTCTAATAGGACGCGAAGTTCACTTTCAATTTTCAGCCGAGAATTCCCCTCGATGGAAGCGTGTAATTTCCCGTTTACGTTCGGCCATTCCGCGAGATCGTTAACGCGTTGATTGGATGTATTCGCGATTGCGTAAGGGGCGAGCCTCCGAGTGAAAATCGGTGAAAAAGGGGACCGCGGGAAACCAGTGGCGTCTGTCATTCTCTGCCGTCCGTCGCTCTATTCCCTTGCAAGAAGACTCGGCCGACTTCAGTTATGGAAATTACACGTTGTAAAAAACAGAACGATAAAAACGTACTCACAGTGCAATTAATTCTGTCTACCTGGTATTTACATAACGCTCATTGTCTGTGTAATTACTAAGTAACGTTTGTTTCGCCCATTGGCGTTGTGACTGGCGGCTCGCTAATATTCAATCCGCCCACTCGAATACTTTCCATCGTACAGATCTATGTAACATGTAAAAGGAACAGACTTGTTTTTGCCCTGGATAACGCGTAGAAAGGCTAATAAGGCCGATACACCTGGCGAACCCAGTTGGCTATAGCAAAACTGATTGACTTTCACTGTCTTGCGCGACCCTCTAAATTATGGAGACGTCGCGGCGTCCTTGCCAAATCGATGTTCCCGTGCTGTCGAGTAGCAACAGGTTGCAACGAGAACCAGGGGCCACGTAGCCGTCACTATTTCCCATCTATCGCCCCGTCCTTTTTAAGAGAACACAGACTTAAATGGTATTTTAATGTACCTCGCGAGCGATTCGAGTAGCCCTTCTGATCCGTTTATTTCGTCCGCCGATGGTGCGCAAACATGTTTTCGAGAAGTCTGGGTAAAACGAGGAAAGAGGGACACGGCCAGGGGCCCTCGTTCTTCGCAAAGACCAGAGGATACGGTCTACACAACACTTTCTCGTGGATCGATCGAAACTTGACGAGAAATCAGAGGGCCACTTTCGGAGGCGTACGCGATGGCCGAGCGACCGTCTCGGGATTAAATACAGGCGAATCGAATTTGCGGCAGCTGCGGGTCTTCCTATTCTGAGCGAGGCCCGCTCTCGGGCTTCCAGCGGCGCGCGGCCGGAGAGAATATGGGAAACGATCGTCGATAATTGGGAGAGAAAAGTGTCTTACTGGTCGGCTGGATCGTTGGAGGAGCGAAAGCCACGCGCGATCCCCGATGGAATTCCGAACGAATGGAGGCAGAACGGGGCACGGCGAGGTACGAATGTGCGTACCTATGCGAAAGTCGTCCGCGGAACGAGATACTCGTCTCGCCGGCACTACGGTCGTCGTTACACTGAATGAAACGGCCGCTTCGGTACGCCTTTACCCTCTCGACGGATCTCCGGCGGCTGTCTGCGCGCATCAGCCGAGAAATACAGCCGAGTGTATTAATGCGACCGCGGTAATTGCACGTGCATCGATCAACCACCCATCCTGCCTGTCTCCCCACCAGCTCCTCCTCGACCTTCTGGGTCACCTGTCCTCGCACTCCCCGTCCCCGCGAATTTCGCGTGCCCGCGGTCACGACACAGGCTCCGATAACCCGCTCGACATCGCTCTCCTCTACGGGGATCGCGAACTCGGATATCGAGCGTAAATCGCGGTGCAACGGGACGAATATTAAAACGATCGTGGCCGATCGAATATCGTCATCCGTTGACTTTTTCGTTTCTTTGGGACTCCGGCTTCTTGGGTCTGGGGAGTTGAGAGATCTGTAATGATTGGTAGAAGTTTTCTTTGCTGCCTTTTATGTTGTAGTACTCTGTATTCTGCATAGGGTAAACCAAAGTAAATGACCGCATACTATTAATAAGAATTATACTTATTCATGTTTTTTTAATACGCGTAACAAAAAATATGGGATATTAAAAGTGCAACGACACTCCGTTTATAAATATATAATAATTTTTAAATTTATAATTGACATTTCTTTGCCCAATGGTCATTCACTGGTATGCGGTCAATTACTGGTTGGTTTACCCTATGTGGTTTCTTAGGTACAATTATAGGTGCGGAAGTAGGGAAAAGTTCCCCATATTGGACTATTTAAGGGTTCTCCCTACCTTGATGGACGAAAAATCATGCGAACTTTGGAAATTTTTTAAAGCAAAACATGCTAAGAAATAAGTGCGCAAAGCCGGGAATTCACCGAGAAGCTAAGCTGCTATGCTATGCCATGCTACGTTTTAAAAAAGTAGCTTCAATATATTCTTATGGAACCGTTTCCACCAAAAGCTAGCTTAACTTCCAGGCGGATTCCCGGCTTCAGTGAATGCATATCTGAATAAAGACTATGGTCCAATTTAGGCTCCGGTCCAAGTAAGGGAACTTTCCCTTATGTAACCTGTTTTACTTTGCATTAAGAATCTTTATAAGATAATCAGTGCTTTACGGACTGCATTGCATCATCTTACGAGTAGATAGAATTTATTGCGTACAATGCAGATTTGCGTTGCCATCCTGAATTATCGAGAGATACTCGGGGTTGTTGATTGTTTTCGAAAGAAAGATTTCACGGGCATATTTTTGTACCTCCGATGAGGAGCGGGGTCAATCAGGCTATCTGTCTGTTTTTGAGTGATGGGCAAGATTCTATCGGTCCTGATTCGGCGCGAAGACGCCGAAGAACACGAGATCGCTCCTCGAGGCTCCCGCGACATCGTCCAGTTTTATTACAGTTCATTGTTCCTGCAATTTACGAACTAGAACGGCGGCGATACGAAACACTCGACTCCTCTGCCCGATTTTGCTCGTTGCAGCGCCGAGGAGGTCCAGCGATGGTGAGAGTGTGCGCGTCTCGAGCGGAGACGTCGACAGAGCGAATCCGACTTTTCCCAAAGGCTTTCCGTCCCCGTGACGGGTCGTGAACGCGAGGGTCTCGTTATCAAACGATTGGGGGGAAAAAAACAGGGATTTAATGTGTCAAGGAGATCAAGTAGATACAGCGGCGAAGAAACGGCGCTCAGGTGGCAACCCATTCAACGCTGAATACGAGATCTACCGATCCAGTGATCGACGGTCACGCATAAGAAACAGGGGGGCTGAACGTGTAAAATCATTTGCGACGAACATAATTGCATAATAAACTTTGTAAATGACGCGAATTAGATGGAGAATTACATGCAAATGCCCAGGAACGATGTTTCTAATTCTTCCATGCCTAATAAGCGATAGGATGACGAGGCGTATAAACAAATGTGTTTCTTTAACCACTGTGAGGAGGAACAGGTTTTTCTAATACCTTACAAACTCTTTATGTAGATCGATAACAACACTGACTGTTCCACTGCGCAGTGTATCGCCTACTGCAGAGATGGGTAACAAATTATGTCAAATAAAAATTCGAGTTCGAATAAAAGACAACAATTTCATTCGAGACAACTAAAGACAAAGTCTCTCTTGTTTCATACGATATTTCTATAATTTTTTATTTAAACAACGCCCATCTCTGGCTTACAAGCGCGATTAAAAGCCATCAATCATTTCTGAAGCAGAAGTTTTTTCCCATCGCGAGCCATAGACGCAAAAAAATTCCACGATTATGTCCAGAATGGATTTCCGCTGAATTTACAAATGTATATCGAAAGATTTGTACTCTACGAGTGCACGCGGGTTCTTCGAAGGTTGGCGCGGTTCAAAGGTACCGTGCGCCAAGCGGAATCGCCAAACGATCGAGATCAAGGGGACCCCCAAACCGGTTTTATCCTTGTTTGCCACAATTTCAGAGCATTATTTCTCCCGAAACGTTACTTCCTCCTGGACCGTCGCGAATGCTGCTAGGACTATGACGAAACAGCATTTTTATCTTACCAATAAAAAGGTGTCCTATTTTTGTCTGGCTGCGAGATGATCCTGAACAACTGTCCCCCACCATTACGCGAATTATTTAAATTATTTTCAAAGGTGGCCAATTAAAAATGATGAAACTGAAAGTAACATTCCACCCGCCACAACCGTTGAACTTGAACACGAGAAATCTTTCTCCTCGCGACTCTTCTGGCCTAGCAAATCTCTAGACTGTTCCACGATGCCATCATCGTTGTCAGCTTTCCAGAGCAACTATATAAGTGAAAGTGGCCAGGCTTCGGAATAATTTCGGCGGTGCTGACGGTCGGCACGCATTAAATCCTAATCGATTGGTAATCACTTCGATAGCCGGACGAATACTTGACGGGAAGATGTGGGCAAGTTAGAAAAGATCGTTAGCGAGATCACGCAATAAGTTTTCTAGAAAGTTGTCCCTTTTGGCTGGCCCATTATGTCATGTTCAGTCACCTACAGCATCGCAGTTTTTAATTTTATAGGTGCAATTTAAGTGCGCATTGGCAGGTTGTCCCCCATATCGTTCTAAGTAGCCGTGCTCTTACTGAAACCGGTTCACCCGTGAGCTTTTTTTTTCAAGTATCTGCTCGTAAATACACGAGGATTGGATTGACATCACGATCCTGTCGCGGCAAAATTGCATTCCACCGAAAGTTACCAACAGGTAGGTACGCCTGCGCGTAAGACGCGCCCCTTCTTCTTGGAGCTTCATAGATCTGTGCACGCTGTGGGGGATCAAGAGTGTAGGACGCAATAGAAGACACCGCGAGAGGTGGACGGCTCAAGTGAAACCTTTACTCAGAAGTCCAGGTGTCAAAAAGAATAAAAATTACGAAATTATTGTCGGCCTGTACTTTCACTGAAATTCGCATCGGCCGAAGCTGAGTAGAATAGCCCGCCGATGATCTTGAGCGATTCGGCTCTTTGCTCCACTAGGCGATCATTTAAATATGCAAATACGATGGCGTACAAATATTGACACGATAAAGGCTTCCATCGGCTGAACGCGCTCCTGCGCGAATATCTATTAACGGATTGCAAAATCGTGTTTTCTGTGGCAATCAGTCAATTTGAAGACGTATCAAAGTGTCTGAACTACGTTTGAGATTTCAGTGTATTTAAATAGCGATGTCTTCTTTTAAATGGTGGGTAATTATTCTTCCTGGCTTGAGGCTCGAGAGCTCGTCTCACTTTCATAAGAAGCTCCGTCATTAGCGAAGTTTCAATTTACAGGAGAATTTCAAAATAAAATATTAAAACATACTGAATTTAAACGAAACCCTACTGTCCAACCGGGAAAGATTAAAACCCTACGTCGGTACACTGGAAGCCTTGACGTTCATCCAGTAGATGGAGCTTCCTACCCAGCGAAATCGATTAATCGAAAGTGAAACTTACAATTCAAATTCAAAAGGTTCCTCTGTCCCTTCCTGTTATCTCGCTAACTAGAATGGGGCTTCAAATAAACTATTATGCCCAGTTAAATTAAAATTTCGCAATTCTACTTTCTTACACGGCTACGCAAGAATTGCGCAACTTTACTTTCGCCATTTGCATAATTTTAATCAGTTTTGAAAAGGAGGAACGTCTCGCCGTAGGACACGTAACCCGCGCATTTTCAAACTCGATGTCCAGGGAAACGAAACCTCGGGGGAGAAAATTTTATTATAATCGACTTCTTCCTTTTACGAGTGTCCGCTTCCCGTGTAGTACCAGCCATTACGAGCTCTGTCCACGTTCGGGTGACACGTGCGCGGATCCTTGGGCGCCATAAACGATCGCGAAATTTATTAGTCCTGTCCGCGTCAAAGGATCGCAACAAACCGTACGCACCGTGATCGTTCACACCGTCGTTTACCTTACATTTATTCATCGATTCAGTGACGGCCCATTGCGAGGAGCGACGAGTCGCATAGCTAACGAAGCACCGAGTCTCTTTTTCCGCGACACGTGATTCATCCCTCGTCGACAATCGCCTGGAACCGAAGGCCCCTCGACAACAGCTTATTTTCGCGAGGTGGGAATTTTAACGACGCGGCGCGATAATGGGCCGCTTCTCCGCGCTGACAAAACCTCGCCTGTCTCCCAGGGCCGTTAAGAAACGCGAAGAATCGAGGAAAGGCGTCACGGAGGCGCAAAGTTGCGAGAAGTTTCTCCGTGTGCTCGGGGCACCGTGAAATAGAAATCAAATATGAAGCAGAGACGTCGATGCAACGGCACCTGCTCGTCGTTCGTGTACGTCCCGTCGCCTTTATAGAGAAACAGTGCCGCCGACCTAGATCTTGAGGCATTTTACCCAATTTGCAGAGGGAGTTTTCACGGTGCCACTCTCCTAGAAGACTGTCGCAATCTCCATTACACTGTGTTTAACTGCACGCAAGCGTGTGGCCTAATGTTTTACCGCGAGTGGATTTACATTGGCAAGGGAATAAGCTCTCTCGTTCGGTGCAATTGTGCAAGCCGAAATAGCGCAATATTCCATCACACACGCGTAATTCAAGGATTCATTGGATCTCGTAACTTTCTAGCTGAAGAAAGACCGATAGATTGCGATTCAGTGACCTCGTGCAGTCTTCCGGGATCTCGAGGCCCCTGACTTCTGGCAATTTGGCAAAAGCGGAGGAACGAGCTGCGGTGGTTGTTAAAATTTTTAACCGGGGATGACTAGCCTCAAGGAAGGAAGGGTGGAAATACTAATAAGCAGGCCCAGCTCGAGCCTCTTTTGCGCCCCAAGCGATTTAAAATGTTTTTATAATATATTTATTTCAGCTTTTTAATGACCTTGTGATATTTCATTTAAAACTTTATTTTAAAAAATGACAACTATTAAAAGGCCACTTTCCGCTCCTTGTCAACTTTGCGCCCCGGGTAGCAGTTTAATTTTGCATGCAGGGACGAGCCGGACCTATTAATAAGCTTGAGTTGGGACAACCGAATGAATGATTTCAAACTAAAGCAAGCAGTCGCCACGAACAATTAGCTTTTAGTGACATCTTCTCCTAGCCAGTTCATGCTCTATATAGCGGCGATAGGTCCTAGCGCCGGCACAATTTCGCGCGCAACGTGATATGATAGGACAGCATCAGAAAGGTAGGAAGAGAGAGGCGCGGGAACTTTCACCATAAACGCGGTAGAGGCCTTTTCTAGAGTATTAGGAATATGCAGCACAGGTTTCTTGCACCCTGCACGATCACTACAGTAAACTCAGTGGCGTATCCAGGATGGGTTCTCGCGGTGCTGCATGCTCCTCTAGATCCTCCCAGGACGACACTCCCGTCTCTCTTCCTACACACCCCCGTTGATAAAGACAGCCGTGGATCTGTGCCGTCAGTGACTGCAGTTTGACATTCAAAGCCTGCGATGAGTGAGCAAGGAACGACGAATCAAACAGTATGTGATTAGCAGCTTAGTTATTGCTTCTATACTTGTTCTGCGAATCCTCCGAAAGCAGATGAAGAAATAGAAGAAATATATTAACATAATTGGAGTCCCAAGTTCACATAGGGACGCATGTGAGGATTGACCATTGAGAAGCGATAAGTAGAGCGTGATGTCAATCGAGTAAAGTGGTCGAAGGTAAAATTACTAGTTTCTCGCGTATCCGGTGGCACATTCTGGTTACGTTACTGCGCGAAGATTGAAGTTACGCGGACCGCTGCAATTCGGTCGCACTGTCGTGATAGGCCTCAGTCAACACTGGTCGATCAACTGATACGCAAGCAGGCCGAGAGGACGAGTTGTTTCTTCAACCCTCTGCCATTCTGTGCGCGGACGAGAACGAGTTTGGAAAGGATCTTCTTGGAACAGGTAACGGTTTCATCGGGCGACTGATAGAGCGTCCTAGAAGTTGATCTCGCGTGTTAGCTGGTTGCAACGGCGTGCGAGACTATTGTAAGAATAAGCTGCTGCCAAGTTACGGGACCGTTGCGACGATCAACTTGCAAGTCTGAAACGTTGCTTCCCGGGTCCCTCGATAATTCTAACACATAACTCTCCATTTTCGTTGGCCCGGCTCTCGCCGAGGGTACCAAGTGTTGATATTATCCCAAAGAAGTGCCTCAGACGTCGTTTCGACAGTCTCTAGCACTTGTCTGAATTAACATGACACGCAAAAACTCCTTTCATTCGTAGAGTCGATGATGAAGCTTCATAAGCCACTTCTCTGTCCAAGGAGAATTTCAATTTTGAAAGCGGAAACCCTGTCGAAAACCCACGCACGCTTTTCGTATTCGCTAGGTCTCGCGCCGATGAATGACTCCTGCGAATAATCGAGTCGATAAATATTCAAACCGATATGCTCTAAGGCCGTAGCGACGCCACCTCGCTTTGTTTCGCGCAAGGAATCTTGGTGCATCGACCCAAGTTAATAACAACCGATAGCCGCAAATCTACGGCTCGCTCAACGGTACCGCCACTTCCACGGCTCTGTACCGCAATGTAGGCGATTAGTGTCTACCGCTGAATGTTACCAGGCCGCTGATTTCTACCTCTCGCATGGGAAACCGAGGTGGACCTTCGTCGCGTGTCCACTGGAAGTGAACGTATATTTTAACAAAAAAAAAAGAAAAAATAGAGGAAATGCCATTCGAATATGTGGTTCCATAATCATTTCAAGTGTCTTTCTATCGCGAGGGTCTAAAGAAATATTTTCGATTCTGATATTAAGTGGGACGTTCTGTATTTCTAATTGGGACAATTAAAGGTCTTGTCTTTTCAGGGTAGAAATGGAGCTACCCGAATGGGCCACTCTGTTATACGATCTAGTGCTGCTCGTGGGAATGGCGGTAATTTATATAAGCGAAGCGATAGTTCTGACCTTCATCCCTCGACGCTATCGTGCGAAATCTGTGAAAGGGGAGGTCGCCCTGATAACGGGGGGTGCAGGTGGGGTCGGAAGTATGATTGCCACGAAACTAGCTAAACTTGGAGCACACGTCGTGATCTGGGACGTTAATAGACCCGGCAAGTCCAGATTGATCTTAAAGCCGCGATGAAACTATGGCGAATCTTTCTGTGAATGCAACTTTCAGGCATGGAGGAAGTTGTTAGAAAAATCAAGGATGATGGTGGGAAATGCTGGAGTTACTACTGCGACATCAGCAGCAAGGATGATGTGTACAGGACAGCGAAGGCTGTGCAGATTGAGGTCGGCTCGGTAAGTAAATCAGTTTCACTATTATTCCATATGAAGGTTTAGGGCAGGATTGATAACCTAAGGTAATTGAAACTCAGGTGACCATACTGATAAACAACGCAGGCTACGTGTATGGGAGAACGCTAATGGAGCTGCCCGATGACGAAATCGAGCGTACTTACAGAGTCAATATTTTATCACACTACTGGGTAAGCTTAGTTGGAGGATAATTGATCGTGAACAGGACGTGTGTATATAGAAATCTTGATGACGATTTTGCACTCAACAGCTGACCAAAGCATTCATGAGGGACATGATGAAGAACAACCACGGTCACATCGTGACTGTAGCTAGCGTAGCAGGACTTCTAGGAACTTACAATTGCACGGATTATTCGGGAACGAAATTTGCGGCGGTCGGGTATCACGAGAGCCTCTTCACCGAACTCAGAGTAAGAATATTTCTAAATTATCATTAACTGCTCGCTTTCCGTTTCGCAATGGTCGGTGAAAGAATCGTATTCTAGACTCACGGGTACGACGGGATTCACGCGACTCTAGTTTGCCCTCATCTTATCAACACGGATCTGTTTAAAGGAGCGAAGCCCAGGTAAATAATTCAGTAATTCAACACGCTATTAATGCGCTCGATTTCTTAAAAGGATCTTGTGGTTTAAAGATTGTCGCCGATGCTAGAACCTGACTATGTCGCTGAGGAAGTTGTATCGGGAATACTAGTTAATCAAGTGAACGTGGTGCTACCTGGATCGCTGAGATATCTCCTACCACTGAAATGGTAAGATTCAAGGATTTCGTTTACAGTTGAGGCAGCGATTAAAACGTTTCTCTTTGTATCAGTTTCTTGCCAGCGAAGCTATGTTGGGCTGTGATGTATCACATCATACGTGGACCCCAAACTATGATGATGATGAAGGGAAAAGAGGAGAAGCAATCATTGAGGAACAACAATGTCACAGTGCTTGCCCAAGAGACATATCTACAGTAATGCATGGAAACTGACGCGAAGCATTATAGGCTAGTACAGCGATTGCACATAGGCGTACGAAATTTCGACTACGAGCATCGACGGGGAATAATTATGTATACGTGATATTAGAACGTCATTGGACACTGTCAAGACTGAATTTGTATGTTTAAGTCACATTTGATAACGAAGGTTTTATTTTCTTAATATCCTGTATAGTTTAACATTTGCAACGGTATTCATAATAAATCGTAGAAATAATGCAATCCCTGACCCAGCTCCCAAATCGATATACCTGTACCCAATTCTGCAGCAAGATCCAGTCGATGCAGAATAGAATATAACGTGGGATAAAAGACAATCCCACTGCCCCCTGATGACCTGAAATACATCCCCAAATTTCAACCCACGCCAGATCAATCTCGCCTAAGTTCTAAGTCTCATGCTCCCGAGTCTAATTCGGGGTAGAAAAAAGAAAGGAACTAGTTCTTACTTTGCCTCGAAAAAGTGTTCTTTGCTGTCATCGTCCCATTGAATTTTCCCCTTAGACGACTCAAGAACTTTTAAATAGTCTGACCCCAAAATGGCTCCCCCGCCCTGAGGGGTGTAATTGTACCCGTAGAAGTTAAGACCTAGCAATATCTGGGATCGTTTAGGACCTCCTTCGGGTACTAGCAACTCCACGCACTCCCTCGCCCAATCGATAGGACTATTCGGTCCGGGCCGCTGGATGCTCGAATAGTCGTAAGTCATTAAGGAGAAAGCTTTCAAATACGGCGACAACTGGTCAAAGTGATCTTTATTAAACAACTGAACCTGTGGCCTAAAAGAGTGGAAAACATGTAGCCTCGTTAAGAGGCGCACACTTTAATGAGCCCTCTTTGCAGAAGTGCGAAATACACAAAAGTGCAACTGTTTAGAAACAATAGCAGACAAACTCACCCTCTCGATGGCGGCACTGCGAGAATTACGTCCAAATGGTTGTCCCTCAGCTTGTGGGCAATGGACTGAATTATCGACACGACGATCTGAGTATCTACACTTGTAAGCACAAACTGGTTCCACATCTCCAGAACAAATCCGTCAAAGTGGAAACCCTGAAAGAGGGCGATAATTGTTAGAATAATTTTATAGATATCCATTGGATTATGTGTATTCTTCTAAGCAGTGCTGGATTTACCCTTAGCCTAATAAGGCTGAAGCCTAGGGCCCTGTTTAGCTGGGGGCCCCACATTCGAAATATTTTCTTTGAAAAATTACCATTTTTTTATATTATCTTTATTAACTTGTCTCTTTAATGTTTATTTATATTAATGTTATGTTTAGTTTTGATATTCAATGTTAATTTTGTAATTAAATTCTTATTTGGCTTATACATGTATTATGATAAAAAAAAATCAAATCAGCGTCATTTTATTTTTTACATATAACCAAGATCCCACCAAATATTCAGGCTAAGGGCCCTGAAAGATAAATCCGGCTCTGCTTCTAAGTACCTTAGCCGTGTCTACGAGCGCTGAAATTAATGCGATCTGCTTATGCGTGTCTCCGTAAAGCCCAACAATGTCGTCCACTGACCAATTCTCGAACAGTACCCTGGGCAAGACTGGAAGTAATAATAACGTGATTAGATGAATATGTACAAACTTGTTGTACGATCCTAGTCTAGAATGCTCCATACTTTTCACACGATGATTGACGTTATTCGCTGATCTCATCTCCTTCAGCCACTTCTTCTGAACGTCGTGGGTCGACAGTTTGTATGTTGCGCTATTGCCTTCTGGAAATGCCAGCCACACTGGCGACACCATGGTGAACTTTCCGTGAAAGATTTTGGAAACTTCAACCCCATTGTTGTTCCACTGAAAGGAAAAGTACGTTTATCAGTATTAAAGTATGACAGACTTGACAAATGACTGTACTTGGCAATGCTGTGAAGCAGTTTTGCTCGAGAAACAGTTTCTCGTTTACGAACTTTCTGCGAACGAAAACACAGATTTCGAACGAGAAACTTGACAGAATTCGACGATACGAGTCGGCGAACATACCGGTGTGATGTACCCCAAAACGTCTCCGGTAAAACGTCTGCGAGTTGTGTTAGAAAAGTAGAATCCTGCTTCTCGAATAATGTCGTGGGGCTTGGGATTCCTCACCACTAACAATCTGCCGAAAACGTCCTGGCTGGCAGGCCCCTGCTGCAATTCACACGCACGTCAAGACATAAATGCTACATCCGGGAGAATTTTCATAATTCCGTTTCCTGCACCTTACTCTCGACCTTCCCTTTGCTCTTTTTACTAGCCTTCCCCTTCGGCGGCGACAGCGTGCATTCCGATAGTTGGATCAGTAACAACAAGCCGACGACCAGTGCGAAAATATTCATAATAATTATCTGTCTTTATCAACTAATTGAAATCATAAATTGCTGCAGAGCAACATACGTGGCCAAACACTAATTCAAAGGACTTTCACGCAGTCGTTGGTAGAATGCGCTACCGTCACCTTCTAAGAACACAAGCATACATATATAATTCATCAAGTTCCCCAAGTTTGATTACTCGTCTCCTTGCGAATATATCTGCATCGAAATTTGTGCAACATAGAATATTGGCAAATGTTGACGCAACGTCTCAGACCGATGATAAACTTTTGCTAATTGATGAGACCAACTTTTATGCTCGTTTTACATGAGATCCGATGCGCCATTCGTTTAGTTCGAAACGAAAGAAACTGCGAGGAATTATCTCTTTGAGGGCATTCCGAATCGATCTAGTTGAAGCACCTTTTCATTAAGATAATGAATTTCGTTGGATAATATGTAAAAAGATAAATATTATTGGAGATTGCTTTAACGCTTCTTTAAGCTTCTTTTACCACGTGACTGGGTCACGTGATATGTATTTTGATGTAACATGGCGCCTTTAATTGTCACAGCGTAATAAAATTTTCGGAAGAATGTGAGAATTTTTTATGTGTTGAATTTAAGTCTCAACACAGAATGCCAGTTGATATAAATCGATTAACTGAAGGTTGGCTAGAATTGGAAAGTGACCCAGGTACGAGAGACTAATCCCGGAATTATGCTGTTTTAATGACGTCTGATATTAAAGAACTCGTATGCGTTATGAGAGCGTAGAAGTTCAATGTGTTACGCTTTCGAGAGATTTAAAATTCGAAGCACATTATATGGGTGTAATTTCGCGATGTTTGTTATTCAGTTTGATTCTATTATATACCACCATCGTGCTTGTGTTGTATTCTAATAGCTGTAGCATTAAAGGAGCATTCAATTATGCCCTTTTATGGTATTCGGGGTGTCTTTTCTTTACATACATCTTGCATCGTTAGGTTTATTCACGCTACTGCTGGAGGATTTTGGGGTAAAGGGTGTGCAAGTGGAAGAAATCTATGACCTGCAGAAATCATTGGAGGGTCCAGTGTATGGCTTTATATTCCTGTTCCGTTGGATAGAGGAAAGGAGGTCCAGGCGCAAAGTTGTGGAGCAAGATGAGAGCTTCGTGAAAGATGAAGAAATCGTTAACAATATATTCTTTGCACAACAGGTGCATTGTAGTTTGTAATTACATTCTTACCTGCTGTCTTACCTGTTGTTCTCTAAACAGTTCGTTCCTTTATAGGTTGTGCCCAACAGTTGCGCGACCCATGCGCTACTCTCTGTGTTACTTAATTGCCCAAATATCCATTTGGGTACAACTTTATCCAGGTTGAAAATGCACACGTCTGGCATGTGTCCAGAGAATAAAGGATGGGCAATAGGTAATACACCCGAATTGGCTTGCGCGCATAATTCGCATGCGATGCCCCAAGCTAAGAGGCGGCAAGATAAAAATACCGGAGTCTCTACCGGTAGGTTCACCGGAGAAGCTTTCCACTTTGTTAGTTACGTACCGATCAATGGTAGACTGTTCGAATTGGATGGTTTGAAACCATATCCCATGGATCATGGTCCGTGGAAGGAACATGAAGAGTGGACGGAACAATTCAGACGAGTAATCACGGATCGCCTGGGAATGGCGACGGGAGAGCAACTGCAGGACATAAGA
Organism: Andrena dorsata; assembly: GCA_929108735.1. Classification (NCBI taxonomy): domain Eukaryota; kingdom Metazoa; phylum Arthropoda; class Insecta; order Hymenoptera; family Andrenidae; genus Andrena; species Andrena dorsata. The sequence goes on along the minus strand of OV815488.1, from coordinate 72,406,207 downwards.
TTTAACTTAATGGCTGTCGTTCCCGATAGGCGACTCGCTATCTCTCATAAATTAACTATGTTGAAAACGAATAGACAGATAGTGCTAGAGGCGTTACAGCAACTTGTCAAGCTAAGCCATCAAGATGGATCTGAAAAGAATGTGAATGACTCGGAGAAGTCAGAGAAACATTACGAGAAGAAGAACAAAACTGATGATGAGAATGTTCTGCCCAATAAATCGGAGATCGACGAATCCTCTTCGGTGCCAGCTATCACCGTTGAACGAAGTAGCGATACTACGGCGGATACCGAAGAGTCAGCTTCGAGCATAACTTCTGGAAAGACTGAATCGAAGTAGGTAGATTTAGATTAATTGGGGTTTATATTTTTTAATCATTTTATTTAACATCTATCCTTTAACGCTATAGTGGTATGGAGAAAGTGGTGATGTGTGCATTGGATTATGCTACTCCACTTCGAATTCAAACTTCACCAGCCCACAGCTCGTCCAGTACTGATACATCATCCGAGATTGGGTCCGCCTTTAATTCTCCGACCCAAGGTAAGTGGACAGATACTCTGTTTTATCTGACTTTGCAGAGACGTTTCGTTGTACACACCTTTTTGCTTTGACAGAATATCAAGCCATTCGGACACGTCATTAGCATTGACTCGAATCCTTGCAATTTATCTGACGAAGAGTGACAAATATAGTAACCCGATTCAGACTTTGGATCTTTTATTTTGCCGTGTTCTGTGCATATATTTTTTTCTGCCGCAATTATTTGCGATTCCATGTCAGACCCTTCTGCAGGCTTCATGTTCCCTTGATTGCTTTCCATACACTTGTTATAAACTTCTCTGTCACATACTCTACTGTACTTATTAAATGCTGTGAAAGATGGACATGAATATTCTTCTACAGAAAACATTTCTGGGTCGCAGACATAGTACCTAACACAGTCGGTAGAATTCGCCGTACGAACATTTTTTACGCACTGAATTACTTGAACAAATCGCGAGTCTATATGATAACCCAATGATTTATATTTTTCGACAGATAGATACTCCCTGTTCCCTGACTTGTCAGTAATTAAAATTATATTATTTTCGTTCTCTGAATCGTCCAGCGATATCTGCGATACACTGCTCGGAGCTTCTATATTTAACTTCGATTCATTTGCGTCGTTTTCTTTTAACATCTTCTTGGTATCAGTTTCGTTCTGTGACTTCGCAGTAGTTATAATAGTATTTTGCAAGTTATTCTGCTGAATGTAATTCTGTATGAGATAATTCATTAACACGCTTCTCTGCTTGGTTTTGGAGGGTTCTAATTCGTTGGGCACAGTTTCGCTTATACTTATACTACTTCTCGAAGGCGTAGGTAGTGACAATGATGCTAGCAATTCTAAAGGAATTGTGATTTCTTTGTGAGCCAATAAGTGACGTATCAATCGATTTAACATCAAATAATCCTTTGTGGTATGATTCTGTGCTTGTAAATAGCCATATTCTAGAAGATTAGTCACAGGAGCATTATCTGTTTCATGCTTATTTTCCATTGCTCCTTCGATTTCAATTAGGGGATACGGAGTTACGAGTTCTTGATCAGGAATACTGTCAGTAGTATATGACGAATCAATGAGTTCAGAGAAATTTGAAGGGTCCTGTGTTAATCCCATGTAACTAGTTTCATTTGGATCCACTAAATCAGGCGTATCGTACCTGTTTGTTATAATAGATGATTCTGTTGACAGCGCGTCACATGTCCAGGAATCACCGGGTAGAACACACATTCTTAAATACGGCTGGAATATCTACGAATTAAAAGCTCGTTAGAATATTGAAAGCGGCGAGTGATACTAACGCAACAGTAGATCGTCTTACCAAGCCCTCGGTACATTTACTGGGTACCCAAACGTAGCCGCCGCTAGGTAAACTCGCGCATTTGTAAAACACGGTGCAGCTAGTGGAGTCAGGTTTCCTCGGTTCTGGACACTTCGACGACACTGTTACCAGAATAGAAGAGAAAATAAAAAGTATCAGTCTCATCTTATCGTAATGTTACGCGCGTTGTCGTCTAGCGAACTAAAATTCAACTGCCCTGCTTGATGGTACTACATATTTGCCTTTCGCACGTTCCCCCACGTTTCATCGTTTTCATTTGGCACCTCCGGGATACAGTTAGCTGACCTGTCCTCCGCCAGCATCTTCACACTCTTTTTATCGTACAATCAATGCCTTCTTGTCCGTAGCATGGGGATGGAATTCTGGCCAAAGCAGCCCGACGTCCACGAAAGATTTTAAAAAGTTTGTTGTAATTAGAGTTGCTGGGGATGAGAAGAACGAGGCGGGTTTGAGTATGTATATGTGTCATTGCCTCGCTCACTGTGATCCATTAGGGCACAAACTTATAACAATGCATAAAGTATACGTTCCTAAGCAGGTCGTTCTCTTGGGAATATTAATATAAACGGGAAAAGATTAGTTTCCGACAGCGGCCACTTACACAAGAAGGTCTGCTTGTCGGGGGAAGTTAGAATACCGCATGCTAGAGTGAAAACTAGTAACGGGGATACTGTTACCGAGGAGAAGAAGGTTGAAAAGATCGACCCCAAATTGTGTTCGAAATACCCAGAGTTATTCGAACCGCACACGTTTGCGCCCAAAGATCTTCTAGCATTGTTGAAGAACTTGGAGCACGAAATAAGCATTTGCGAGACCAGTTTAAAGGACGAAAATGACAAGAGGAATAAATACAAGGTAAATACATCTTGAAGTAGATAATTCAAGAGATCTAGAATATTGTTTTATTTCAGATCGATGATTGCCGTAGAACACACAATTACGACGAGTTCATATGCACTTTCCTTTCGATGCTCGCCCAGCAAGGTAAATTGGCGGAACTGGTCCAACAGCACTTGACGTTAAAAAAGCACACTTCTGTGTCCGTGAACAGGGTTCATAGGTAAGTAATTAGCTGTTCCAGCTTTCGTTAAAGATGAAAGTATCGCGCGCTAATACTCATCGTGTTCGCAGATCTTCGAAGAAGACAGACACTCGTCCAAACTCTTCGCGCAGGCGTCGTGGCAGGACCAAGTGCAAGAAAAGAAAATAATCTTCGTGTTTAAATAGGAAAGAATCCGGCGTCTTCGCCCCGCCCACCGAATTGTCGATACCGAAATGTCAAATCGCTGCAGGCGCATAGTTTTACAAAAATCGATAAGCATGTAAAAAAGGATGTACGATTGTTGAAACGAGAGAACGCGCGGATACGTCGCTCTTTACGCTACTTACGCCGCGTCAGCGGCACCGAGATGTCCGATACTTGCTTCACTCTCTAACTCGGACAGGTATTTCATAGACAATCGTAGATTCATCGGCTGTGCTGGCCACATTTCTTTCGTTCTGACGTCTAATCACTCGCACGATCGACAATTATACTTTGCAACTGTACAAATTAACTTTACGGATATATTTTTTTATATTCTTTTTTTCACGTTAACGCATGGTGTCTGTACTGTCGCTGTATTTATAGCCATCGCGAATCCATTCTGTACACCCTTTTGGGTGTATTTCAGTAATATTTGTCTCTTTACATCTCTATTACGTTTTCGTATGAAATATATGTTTTCCTAGATACGAGCAATTCTATGTTCTTTACGCTCCACGCTGCGCGCGGTCGGGTCAAGAGAACGGGAAGGGGTGGTCGCAGCAATCAAACGCCGATCCGATTATTGTCAAAAACATTGAAAATATTTATTTCGGTATTCATATACAAGTACACTACACGCTGTGGATATGTCCCTTAGATCTAAATACTTATATCTCCGTAACAGCCGGAGAAAGGAGGATCAAAACTCTCGTAGTGGAATCATGTTTATCGTGGACAACGGCCGACCGTCTAAGTCGCTTTACCATTACTTGTATAGGAACTGTATTCGAAACGTTCTCAAAGAAGCTATTTCAAGGGGTAACGGGTTAAAGGAGACGCGAGATGGTCAACGAAGAGAGATTTAAAAAAAAAAAAAAAAAAGAAAAGAAGAGGTTCCTTCTCCGGCCGATGCTTTTTCTTACGCCCACTCGATACTTGCGCCACTTCCATCGGCACGAATAGCGTGCTTTTTGGCAAAAGTGCAGTTTATGTACAAACGATATTGATTTATGGTCGCCGTGGTCGAGGCTAACGTCTCCCCGCGAGGCAAGCTACACGATTGGGAAGTAGAGATTATTTGGAATTTTTGAGAGCAGAACGTGCGACGGTCACGGCTCGTGGCAATCTCTGTCCCCGGATCACGAGCGTTTGATCGACGCGTTCGTGTTTACAAGTACAGCCCCGTCTTGTCGAGAGGATCATCGTCGACAGAGACGTGCTCGGCGATCTCGGGCAGAGGCTGTTTAGAGAACTGTTAGCTTCACTGCCGACTGCGGGATACACGCTCGGCGTCGTCATTATAGGCACTCGTGGTATGTTACAGTAAATCAACTGCGGAACAACGATCAGATTCTCCATCGCGACGTTGGGAAGCGAGCTGGTCGCCTTCGCGCGAATGAGAACAGAACAGATTCGACTTTGTAATGCTAATTAACGGGCACGTTTTGTCCGATAGTTGACGCTTATTTACAAACAACGAAAAGTGAAAATTAATCGTGCGCATTCCGGTCGCTACTCGACGCGCGAACCTATGTAAAGACTTCCATTCGTTCCGAGGGAGCTGCGAAAGGTTTGAGGCGGCGGCAATTGGAGTACATGGATCATTGCTGCGGCGGTGTCGGCTGTCGTTCGCAGAACATTGTTACGCGCGATTAATAATAATAATAATACAAACATGCCGTATAAAATATAGAAAAATTCACGCAGGGGAAGTAACGTAAAAAGTACAAACGAGGGGAGGGAGGATAAACACGGACAACGAGATCCTTCCGCGAATAACGCCGATTACGATTAGAAAACAGTCTTGTGATGCGTCTTAGAGAAACCCTAATAAACACAGTTAATGCGCCGCCCGGTCTACCGACAGTTCGCACCCGCTCGGGAGTGTTCAAACTTGATATGCCTCTCGTACATTACAAACGCCACAGAAGGTAGCCGCGGTCGCCGCTAATGAAACAGTGAAAGCGCGTCGAATCGTTTCTTTCTTTTTTTTTCGTTCTGTAGTCTCGATCGCGAATCGTTGGCGCAGTTGTTCCCCGTGACATAGGCAGAGCCGAGTGGAGAATAGTACTTTGAAGCCGGGAGCCCCGAGGTATTCCCTGCTCCCTGATCGAAATACTATTCTCACGCGGCTCCGTATAGGCGATTAACGATAATAAATAAAGGTAAAGTTTTACAAATATAGTGGCTTTAGATTAACGTTTGTGGTTTATCACACTGACGTACATAGAGCGGTGGACACTAGGGCTGTTCGAGTACTCGAATATTCGAGTAACTTGAAATTCGGATCGAGCCGAGACTCGGTTTCCGAGCCGAGCCGAGTACTCGAAAAGAAAAAAAAAGAAAGAAAAACCGACTAGTCGGTTCTCTTCGAGCCGCTCGAAAAAATTCGAGTACTCGATTCTTTGGAGCCGCTCGGTTTTTACGAGTCCTCGGTTCTTCAACCAGAGTCAGGCCCGGCTCGCTTTTTTCGAGTACTCGAACAGCTCTAGTGGACACGAGCGCACCGATCGAACGATCCCGACTTCTCCGTTTCTCCTTAAATAAATACGTGACTGACGCGTCGATCGGCAACGAGCTGCCCGGGGGAAGATCGATGTCCGGGCAATTCATCGCTTCGGTTCTTGCCTATCGCGAGCAGGATCGCGACCGTTCGATCGATCCGTCCGTGGCGCATTCACCACAAAATTTCCGAGAAGGAGTCCCTTCGATTCGCGAGACGGATTGCTCTCCCTCCTTTCCAAACAGATTTATCATTTTTCTTCCTCGCCGAACAACCGACCGATAAAAAGGATGTCAGTACGTCCTCTCGTTCGCGTATGACACAGAAGCGTTACGCATACGAGCGCACACGCAAAGACCGTTCCGTCCGATTCTCTCACACGATATCGAAAAATACATTGATTTGAAAAAAATATATATATATATGTATTTATATATACGTATATATATATAATATGTATAGTTCCTTGTATATGTGCACTATATATACAATTACATACACAGCTATAGGCTCGCTTAATACTTTGGATACCGCGCGTTCCCGGTATCCGACAAGTCTCGCAGTCCACCTTCTCGTCCCGGCCAGCTGGAGGACACCTTCTCTCGACGGTGAAGCGCCAGCGAGCGCGAAACCCGAAATGTACACGCTCCCCCTGGCTTATACATACAATATGTACACACGCGGTCACGGTTAATCGCTATTAGCAAAAGTATAAAAAAGAAGAAGAAGAAAGGGAGCGAGAGAGGAGGTAAAGACGCGGGGGAACGATTCAGGGGAGCGCGGAGGTGGTTCTTCCCCGTCGATCGATGCTTCCGGGGCACCCCGCGGATCAACCTGCGGGCTCGTTTCCAAGGGGGAGGGAAACGCGGAGTGATAGAAGAGTCTGCAAATAAACGAGAATCGAAGCCAGGCGTGCGAATGCTAACGGGCAGTCGGTTCTGCAGCAAGTATCCGCTCCCTGCCCCCGTTACGACCGAGGAGAACATCGACGAAGAATGGGCGATCGAAGGAGAGAAGATCGAACGATAAGATAGGGTGTTATTGCTTTGCTTCGATAACCACGCGGGGATTTAATCGTTAAGGATAACTGGCGGTAGTGAAATAGCCGGTTGCGCGACCAATCATCAATCGGGAGGATGAATTCGTGTACCCGAGAGAAGCTCGACGCCGCGCGAGTCCGAAGATCTTCGAAGTCATTTCTTTTTTTCTTTGTTTTCCCGATCAAAACGCTCCCGTCGGGGCGTGGCCGAGGGATAAATAACACGATCGTCCGAAGATCTTCGAGCTCGCGTCTCTCGGGCGTCACGGGCGATACGAATCGAGCGCGTTCAAGTGGCGAATGCTAGGTACTTCCGAACCGTTGCGCAGGTCTAGCGCGCGATAGCCAAATAACAACGATCGACTCGTCCAGGCCGTCTACACGTGATTGCCCGAATCGGAGAAAACGAACTCGATGGTGACGATAATGGGGGTGATAGTATCAACGAAATAGCCTAAGAAAGTCTTACAGCGTTAAGTTACTTATACACTAGTCGCATCTTATCAGCTAAATCATCGTTTACGATAGCGTGGACAGTGTGAACCCATTTCAGCGCTGGGCATCCGACAGTCGATCCGGTCGATCCTCTTCGAACCTGACCGACTAAACGTGCTTCCAGTCGGTCTGCCTTATCCGACCGTTGAGAAGCCGCGCGAGCGATCCGCTACAGGCAACAACGGCTGCTACCAGACTGCACGCGGATCCAATACTGCAGAAGCGGTAGCAGTCGGTCCCAATGAAATCTGCACACGTCCCCTCGAGCTCCTTCCCTTCCGAGGATCTACGCAAGAATCGCGTGACTACTACTTCCTGCTACCGACTACCATCACTTGGAAACGTTCAGCGCGAATCAGCGTTCAGAAGGAAAAGAGAGAAAGGGAGAGAGAGAAAGAGAGAGAGTGCTTTTCTGATCTCTCCGTGGTGGATGCGAGGAGTGATCGCCGCCGCTGTCGCGTCCGACGCAGCTGAAAGATCTGCCGATCTTTATTCGAAGATCACAAAGAGGCCCGCGCACGGTGCAGGGCCATGGTGGTTCTTCGCTTGTTCGCTCGGGAGCCACGAAGAAAGAAGGGTTGGCCCCCGCCTCAAGGCCCGTTCACGGCGGCATTCGGGGGCATCGGATGTCCCGTCAGGCTGTCCGCAGACTTTCCTAGACGGAGTATCGACTGCAGGGAAGCTACTTCGGAGGCTAGACGGTCGAGCCTCGACTTCACCTCCCTCTCGCTCTCGGGGACGGCGGACACGGCGGGCCCTGTCCATTCGGCGCCCAAGGAGATGCCGGAGTCCCGCTCGTCGCTGGACCCCTCGTTGTCCCACGGAGGCGACGCCCTTGGCCCCGGCTCCTGCTTGATGCCCTGGAGCGCGAGGAGCGCGCTGGCCGCGTCCTTGTCGCCGATGCGCGACTTGTGCCTCAGCTTGTGCGGCAGACTGTTGTTAGCTGTTGAGTTCTGCGAGCTTACCACCATCTGGGGGCCCTCGTCCCCGCTCCCAGAGGACAGCTCGAAGGGGGACTGAGCTCGTCGGCCGCGGGACAGGTTGAGGGCGCTCGTGGTGTCTAGGTGCATAGCTGGGTGAGGATAGGGGTACTGGAAGCTCTCCGCCTCGGGGTAAGCGGTGGTCTCGGGCACGTAGAGCTGTGCCGGCGACCTTGGCGATCGGGCCCCGCTGACCGGCTGATGGATCACCGACGTGTGCACGGGACTTGGCGTCCTGGCATAGAGAAGGGCCGCGGAGGCCGGAAGCTTCGCCCTCTTCACGCTGATGGGGGGCTCGGACGGCAGTGCGGCGAGCACGTGCTCTGTACTGATCACAGACTCGCCGCAGATACCGAACTTGTCCCGTATCGCCTCGAGCTGCGCCTTGAGGATGTGGTTCTCCTTGCTGAGCTCCATCACCCTCTGCTCGAGCACCATGTCGTTGAATCGCCTCTTCTCCCGGGACCGCTTGGCGGCCTCGTTGTTGCGCCTCCTGCGGTCCCAGTAGCTGTCGTCCTTCTTGTTGTCCGGTATGAACTCCCTTTGCTTGCGCTGAGAAAATAGCTCTTTTCTGATGTCGAAGTTCGGGGGGAAATTTTCGGGGTGTGTCGTCACCTGTTGGGCATCAAGGTGATGGAGCTGCTGCTGCTGCTGCTGCTGCGCCTGCTGCTGGGCCTGCTGCTGAGCCTGCTGTTGCTGCTGCGCCTGCTGCTGCTGGGCCTGGAGATGGTGGTGGTGGTGCTGGGGTTGCTGCTGCTGCGGCGGCGGCTGTTGCTGAGGCTGGTGCTGGTGCTGCTGCATCGAGGGCGGGACAGCGTGGTGCCCCGGATGCGTCAGCGGCGGCAATGGCCCGTGGGCATCGTGACCGCCGTGGCCACCGTGACCAGCGTGCGCCATCGTGTGGGTGGCCGGCATGTTGCTGTTCAGGCACGCGGTCTCACCATTGATCGGCGAACCACTCTGACGGGTGACAAATTCTGCCACCATAATTTGTCTTCTTAGTACATCTGCAAGCACACGAAACCAACCATTAATTCAGCAGCTAGGACAAAGGGGCGGGCGCGGCGGGGGACTCGCGACAATCCGCATGCGATTTCGGTACGAGCGGGACAAAGGATAATCCGAGGGAATTAACGGCACCGTATATTATCCGACCGCGGTTTAAATGTCAGATAGCGACGAGAACGATTCTCCCGAGTCAACAGACGGGATGAGTTTATTAACGGCGGTGACGAATGCACCGCGCGCGCTGTGTGCCAAACGATTCCGGTGAGGATGCGGTGGAGCTCGGTGACATGTCAAGCTAGTCACGCGCGCCACGAATAGAGCCTAGACTATAACAGTATGTGCATTAATAACCGTTTGTTTGGAATGATCGCGCAGTTTCGTATTAACCGCATCGTCACCTTTCGTTTCTAACCGAGAACCGACATCGCGCGCCTAAACCGGCGAGCAGCACAGCGCGGTGCACGCTAGTGCAACTGGCCTCCCGTTTTTCGAGGTGAAGTCCTTAATGCCGGTAAATGGCATAGGTATTTATTAATCCGCTAGTGACACAACGGAGCGCGTTTCAGGGAACTCATTCGAGATACTAGCCACGAACAAAACCCAGTCCTTGTACAGCGGTGTCACGCGATTGCCGAGTGACGGTGGACCATTAACGAGAGAAGGTCGCGGCGGTACGGAATCAGGAAGAAGGAAAAGAATGATCTCGAGAGACTTCTATAGATACCCAACCTCCTAAGCCGCGTTTCTTTTTGTCACCGTCGATTACGCACCGCTTCAGGTTACGATCCGCACCGATCACCTGGCGTGCCTTGCTGAATTCAAACCAGAGCACTAACTCGAAAGGGCGTGACTCAATTGTGATCATTCCTTGCCGCTGAAAGGACGCGTAATAATTATAACATGTCCCATCTCTGAAATGTAATCAAGCCATCGCGGTTTAATTCGGTGACGCATTCCCGTGAAAATCGTGCGTCACACCTGGTGTCGACGTCAAACACTTCAATGATAACTGACAGTTCTCAGAACAATTGTTCACCGAGCTAATTATCCACATTGCACAGCGCGAATGATGAAACTCGGCTTACAGAGATAAGCAATCGATTTCTCGGAGATTAAATGGATTAGAATTCTGTTACTTCATTAATGGAACTAATTGAGCGCATCGAGTGTGTCTTTGTAGTCCTGATACGGCGCGCTGAATGTCACGCGAAGGCCGCGGGTTTATCGTGAACAAATAGGTACTTGATGCATTTCCTACCGCTGGACGCGCTCGCCCGCGTCTAGCGATCTGTGCTACGTCGCCCTAAGGATTCTTATCAAACGGGGTAAATATTTAATACAGAAAGACTGCCGTCGAGGAGTAGCATGGTCACGCGCCTGTTCAAAGTGCGCATTGTGTATCAAGTGGCCATTCGTATTCGTCGAGCGCGCGCCGAAGATCATTGCCTTACTGCTGTGTTTGCACGGCAAACACGCTACCTCGTTTGTACAATGATTTTCGATGCCAGGGACGTGGTCGAGCGTTTTGGAGGCTCTAGGACGACCCTGGCCATCGTAATCGACCATATCGCGCCTAACAGGGAGAGTTTCACGAGCTTTTGCAACTGTTACATACAAGAGTGGCACACCAGCGGCCAAAGGTGAAGAATTCCGAGAGATCGAAAGACGTGCTCGCACTGCCAACAAAATTCAGCCCGAACAATAGCCAGGCAAGTCGCAAAATAGCCTTGGGTAAGGTCGCGCTCCGCAAGGTCGAAGGTGTCGGTGAACCTAACGATGATCTTCGCCAACTGAAACGCTACACCTCTGCTAAATCACCTATTTTTAACAGAAATGCGAAAGCAAAGCAACTCCCTTTGTTCCAGAATCCCTATTCAAATCCACCGAGTCTCCCAAGATTGCGCGGGCTTACTACTTGAGCCTACTCAACTGTTCATGAACTGTTGATAGGTAGCGATATGTAATCGCGACCGTTTATGTAAACAATCTCCACGTAAAATATTTCCAATTTTTTATTCCAAGAATAAATATAAAGTAAACGTCTACCTTTACTAAACGTCTTGCTCTTGGAATCCCGTACGAAAACGCGTGCTTGACTTGAATAGTGCGTGAAGTATGGCCCAGCCTGCGAGTGCCCCCTATAACGTAGGCTACGTATTGTTAGTCCCGTTCGTCGATCGCTGTGTCGAAGTGTCGTAGAATGTCGCGAAGATGAGGCTCATCAGCAGGCAGGAGGCAGACTTACGTAAGTGCAGACGCTTCCACAAATCCGTGGAGCACTATACGACCGATTGCTCGTTACGCGTGCTAATTGCTCGCGATAACCGTCAAGAGCGATAACAGCTCGCACTTTGCAACTTTGTTCCGATCTTTCGCGAGAGAAAAAAGCTGAAAAAACTGGCGCGCAATTTCCGCGATAATCCGCGACCTACGGAGCGATAGCACTCGGCGATGACTTAATCGTCGATCTTAACTTCATCCGTTAATCAAGCAACGTGCTTTCGGGTAATTAGAAACAATTCGTGGTTCGTTAGTTACGACCACCGCAGGCCCAGCAGGCATAACTCGGATGCCCGAGGTGCGGTTATGCAAGCCAGCACGTGTGTTTTTACAAAACGTGCCACGTGCTGCATTCACGATATCTACCCGTTTATGAAAATATTTGTTTACACGAGCCACCGTTAATGCAACGCGAAAGCGACGAATCTGTGTCTCACGTTGAACGGGAAACGTGAGATACGTCTCGTTTCCGTCATCAATAATAGCTGCCGCAAAAGCCTGCTAATTTTATTCGCCCCATCGTCCACATGGTATTTTCAGTCGCATTTATCAATTTAAATGCCTGAAATCGATGGAATAATGGTGGTCTCAGGGGAATCGAGAATATTTCGGGCCCGTGCTGGTGGCGCCTCTCGCGTCGTCCCGCGGAAGTTCTCCAGACCGGTAGCAACACTTCGAGAATCGAAAGCGAATGTTCGAGAATCGCAAGCAAAAAGTTCGAGAATCGGAGGCGCGTTTAGCGTTCCCGGTAAATCTCGTAACGGTCGCGTCCCCCCCGCGGAGAGTTGTCGTAAAATCGTCGGAAATCCGCGTTTAACACGAGAACTTTCGATCGAATCGTTCATCCTGAGGATACGTGGTCGCGTGCGCGCAGAATTCTCGTGTTAAACGCGTGGTGATTAGTGTCGTGTGTGTTTAAACCGTGAAATTCGGTGAGTGGCTTGTGTGCCCAGTGCGGGCAATCAGAGTTTTGTGCGTTCAGTGAAGGATATACAGGCTCACTTGGATATATTTGATATACACCATCGTGGGAAGTCCACAGAAGAGGAAAAGAAGAAGTCGGAAGGAAGAACTGGGGAAGGAGACGGGAAGGATGACTGGACGCAATTGGGTATGTATCACCGTGTTTCCCCAATTATTCATGCTCTCTATCTGAATCCGAGTTCTCCCCAAGAGAACGATTATTTATTTCCTCTAATCTGATCAGTGGGGCACTGGTCTTGTCTCGTGGGACCAAGTCTAGGGCTCGACCAGCCCCACTCGTGCTATCTCCTCCCACCCCCCCCCCTCGATTCGAATAACCCCATCTTCGTCTCCACCGACGTCCACTCCTTCCACACGTAACAAACAGGCGCGAACGGAATAGCCACAGGGTATCGAACCCTCGTGTCTAAACGCGAAAGAGCAAACGGTAGAAAGAGAGGCGAGGTGGAAAGAGCGAGCTCGTGAATTAACCGTCGAAGCACGCGGGCCGAAAATTACGTAAGAGCCTCGTTGCATCGTGGCCGTGCGCGCGTTTCATCGTCCACGTGCTATACGCGCGTGTTTGCCGGCGAATGTCAAGCCGCTTATACCGCGGAAGCCGTTCCGGGTAAATACGTCGAGACGTACGTGGATCTCTTCTAATCACGTACGCTCTCTGGCCGAGCAACGTGCCTCCGCGGCCTCGCCAATCGCAGTTTTACGATCCGAACGAGGCTGCTACGTGCCCTTCCCTCCGTCGATTATGTATCCTTGCGCCTCCAGTTATCTCCGCGGAATCTGCGTCACCGGCAAGTAGGAGACTGTGCGAACTACTTAGCTGTCGTTCCCCAAATTACCACCGTTGATATTCCCGCGCCACGTCCAAACCCCATTTTTTTGTACCAACAATTGCAAACAGTTTTCGAACTGGCCACCAGAGGGCAGCGACACGAATCATCGAGTATCTATCATAAAGTTCCCCATAACCTGCAACTCGTACTTTGCGACACATTCAATGGGAATAGATAAATGGGCGTTCAGCGAGATAGGGTTTAGAGTATACCCTAATGGTCTCTTAATTCGCTGCAACGCCACTATCGAGGCACGAGGCCCGCTTCGGAATTGAGCAATCACTTGGAATTTCAGTCCCAAGTCACCGTGCACGACTTCTCTCGCGTGACTCATGTCGTCGTACCGTGCACTTTATCGATCCGATGATTTTTGCTACGGCGGAAAACAACGTCGCCTACGCGGAATTTCTAAAGTGACGAAACATTGGCTGCCTTACGTGCCGCTTTAATTTCGTCGAATCACCAAAATAAGATCTTGTTCGAATCCCGCCTGCACTTCCGTTCGGCGAATAGCGTTCCGATCCCGTTTAATTTCGCGGTGTGACCGATCCAGGCCCCTCCACCACTGCAGAACCATCAACACTTCCTCCAACCAAAGCACTTTTCCCGCTACAAATTACTCAGGACTCTAAGTACTTCCTCCCCTGGATCGCGGATAGCTTGCCCGCATTTGCCCACCCTTTGTCAGGCTCGGAGGAATCGAAGTCGTCGCCTCGGCTACGCGACACGTTGCCGCTGAGTCATATTTAGCCATTACACGGTTCTTTACGCGTGTGTCTCGCCCGTGCAGGAACGGGAGTCAGAGTGCGTGCGAGGGCGCCTGCACGTGTGCGTGAACACGCACTCGCGTACGTACCAGGCTCGTAGCGAGGGAAGAGGTTGTCGCCCTTCTCTCCGCGAAACACGAAAATTACTGCCCACCGTAAACGCTGGCAACGGCTCGTTAGGGCTCGGAGTTTAGAGGATACTAAACGCCGCGGCCGCGGCGCGTGCAACGTTCTATTAGCGGGATAAATTTGCGCCCGAAACTGGTTAACGGTTGCTCCCCGAGCGATCGATAAAAATGGTGGAAGCCGAGCGCGCCGCGAAAAGCGGTAATTATAAACGCGGCTAGCCTTATGGCGAAAGCTGCGCTCGGTTGCGCAAAAGCGACGTGTACGTACGCGAAGATCGTATCGGCGCCGAGGATCGCGCGGGTATAGCATTCGGTTTCGTGTCTCGGGGTCAATATTTCTCCATGGAGATAATAATAGCAGACCCTTGGCTGGCGAGCCCGCGTCACGCACACACGAAATAATTACGTGGCGTTGGGCAAGCGTTGGAATTGATCCGGACGGAGTGCGTTGCGTTCAACACCTCTCCCCTCTCTTCGTTCCTGGTACGATCTTGCTTCCACGGAACGGTAACACATTGCCACATCGCGCGCTCATAAACCAGAGAACGACGGTAACGTGCGACTAGTCCGTGTACAGAGTGTTTCAGAACTGTGCTTGCAAAGTTCAATGATTACTATAATCCTAATGCACTTTGTGCCATACCTCGATGCAATGGATGCAAGGATGTCGCTGGTAGTTCTCCTAGCGTAATGGTGTTAGGTATCTCAATTGAAATCGAATGGAAATTTGGAGAACTACCGCTATTAGCTGCTCGTTTTCGCGCGCCTGAAAGTTTGAAGAGGCACCGGCGCGATCGGTCGTTGGGATTTGAAGGATCGCAGCGCGCGACCGGCGCGTCGAGTAGTCTGCGCGTGCGCGGTGCTCGGCGCGCGAATACGTAGGCGGCGCATACACGTGTTACGATCATACAGCCGGGTCTTACGGTTCACCTTTCTCTGTGGACACGCTTTATCCGCTCGCGTGCCGTCGAAAATACCGCGCGACCGAGAATCCACTCGCGATTCTTCAATTATGAATCGCAATTAGAATCGACCCGCGTGCGTCACGTGCGCGGTCCGCGCCCGCGCGTCGGCCGGTTGCGCAACGTGACACTAGCCCAGTGACTCGTGACGCAATTCGGGACCAGCCGACGCAGCACACGCTCTTTTTTACGCGTGCGCGGAGCCAGAGAGTGTCCGCCGCATAGATCGACATTTAAGTACGCATTCACTTCATTTTTTACATATTTCATCATTTAGTGATTACTAGCTTTAGACTACATTATTTAGATAATGATTTTATAAAAAAAAAAATTTTTTTGTGAAAATAGGCACCATTATTATTGAAAATAAAAAATTGAAGCAAAATAGTTTATTTTTCCTGACTTGCACCTGCTTTTGTGCAATATAATGTCAATGTTTCAAAGGGCCGGATGCGGATGGATATAAATAATTGATATTTGTGAACTTGAATCTATCCAGAATTATATGGTATGCTTGAATTTACGAACAAATACGAACAATTTTTTTAATTTAAAAAAATACGAAAATGGTAACAGAAAATTTGGTAACAGTTAATTTGGCAATAGAATATAAGGATTTATTTCAAGATTATTAAGGATTTCATTACAAGAAAAAGACTGACTAAAACTATTCCAATGTAAAAAGCTGATCATTTTCTAAAAATGGAAATTTTTGACAAGGGAAGCTTAGGAAGCCCGAAATAAAGATTTCAAAAACTACTGCGAATTATATGCAAAAACAGCAGCCGAATAATGATAAATCAAGAGTTCTAAATAATTTATTAATCAGCCCCGATGCATATAAGTAATGGAAATCAACATTAAGAGACCCATTGTTAAAAAGATTATTGTATTTATTATACAATATATTACTTTTAATCTTAGATTATAATCAATAAATGATGAAATATGTTAAAAATGAAGTGAATGCCTACTTAAGTGTCGATCCGTCCCACTGTGCGGAAACATTTGCGCGTCATCCTGCAGCGGGACGATTATTCGTTGGAAAATCCGTAAATACGTCGCGTTACTATTAATACGGTCTGTACGCGCGCTGGTGTGCCCGTCACTTGGTCGAACGACCGGCGATGAATGATCCCTAAAACGCAGTTGCATAATTTCCTGTTTCGTTTTTCCGTCCCGTTTCGCGCAGTCGCTTTTCTATTTTCGATCGTTGCGCAACCCCGCGGAGGGCTGCGAGGCACGAGTTTCGACGGTGCATCGAGTGCGCGCCGATAACGTTTCATAAACAGAAACTGATCGGTTCGACGCACGATCCGGCCGGGCACGTGTCTCTCGAGTAGAATCTTCATCGGCGATACCGCCGACTTATCGCGGCCCTATCTTCCGGGAGAGAGAGAGAGAGAGAGGGGGGGGGGGGGTCCGCTACAGTTACGTGGCGGCCGTAATCGCGGCTAGCTGACTAATTCTACCAAAGTGACGGAGAAGAGATTATGCGAGCTGGAGACACGGGTACCGTTGTCACGCGTGCACGTGTACATAGATGGATCGCAGAGTTGCGCAATGGCGGCGGACCGCGCACGTGGCCGTCGACATCGGTCTTCGCTTTCCATCGAATATGCTTGGCTAGGCGTTTCTTTTTCCCCGGAGCAGTGCGCGTGCCACGGAATCCTCTTATCCTATCTCTCTTACAGTCCCCTCGAGCTTCGCTCCAACCTCTGCCTCGTTCTCTTACCGCGTGTCGATCGAAGCGTGTTTACTTGGCGCGATTGCGCAAACCAATTCCCGCGGTTCTGTTTTTCGCGCGGCGAATTCTCGGGGCAGAGTGGGGCCAGATGAAATTTAAGAGACCCCACGGCGATCACGGGAATTTACAGGACCGTTTCGACGGCGTTGCAACTTCTGGTGGCTAATAATCTCGATGTATACGGTCGGGAAGTGTAAATTCCGCGTGACGCCGAGGCGATTCCCGTTGACCCGACGCCAAGCCAGCCGGCATTTGTTTTTCTTCTGACGCCAGCCTTTCGGGGAACGCACCGCGTGCTAATGCAACGAACGACCGGAGCGTAGCGGCCCACGGGGCCATCGCAACAAATTTATTCCCGCGATATTTCAGGGTGTCGCCCACCGGGATTACTCTTCGCCGAAGGCGTTGCACGCGAGAACTCGCGGCTCGCGACTCATCGCCGCGCTCGATATTAATCCCACGCATCTGGCTGTGATTCTGCAAAGGGACCGCTGCGACATCGTCTCGCGGAACGCGCACGAAGTGTTTCAAATCAAAACACGCGTAGGAGAGAGTCGTGCAGTACTGACAGTTTCAAGTTTTTTTTGTTATATTTTGGGCTACAGTCGATAAAAATAAAAAATCAAAAACGTGTTTGTAGTATAGATAGAACTGGATAAGAGGAGAGAAATTATTTTTGTGAAATTTAATAATAATAATTTGTTTATTTGCAAAAGTAAAAATGTTGTAATTTCTAGGAAACGAAAAATTGTTGTCCAGAACCGACCAACAATTAAAACCATTGTGCCACGGAACATCGAGAAAAACGGAGTAAACAATATGGCCCCGAAATAGGTTATACAGAATTGTGATTCTCATTTGTTAATGCAAATAAAGTGCTAATATCTTGTCGAAGAAGCGAGAATTAACTTTGGTCGGTACTATACGCTGATCGGTACTGCACGACTCTCCCCTATACAGACAAAAACAACGACGAGCGTGATTAAACTCTCACTATTTAAACATCGAACTGCCTGGCAACTATTCTCGGGCACGTCTCGATCACCCGGTGCTCGATCAATCAGCGCGGGCGAAGTGGTGCCACGAGGAAGTGCAGCGCAGCAGTGACCCGCAAGGGTTAAACGCGTTATCGAGCGACCCTTCGCGAATCTCGGGGCACGCATCGTCATCGCGTGACTCTTTCTTCTTTTCTTTTCGCGCCTCCTCCCGAGCTGCTCCAAATTGTATCAACTCGGCCGCGTGACGCGCGATTATGTAACGACAAAGGCATTCCTCTCTCCTTGTGTACGCAGCGCTAACGTTTCGACCTCCCTCCTTGTCGTCACCCATTCTTTATCACGCTCTCTCCGCCCAGCCCGCTTTTCGAGGCAGCTCTCTCCTCCTCTCTCTCTCTTATCAGCATCTCGAGGACACCACCGTTATCCGTCCCATTACCCTGAAACTGGCCACGCGAGTCACCGAATTCCTCGTGCTCGACGCGACGTGTCGATACCGCCGGGATGTAACTGCGGCTCCTACGAGCCTCGAGGAATCTTCGGGCCACCTCTCCGCAGGGAGTGTTGCGCACTCCAATCCCCCGCGCAACGTTATGTAACGCTTAAGAACCGCGGGCAGGCACGCTCGAATTCCCTTCATTCAGTCGCGCTTATCGCCGCGGCGAATCTGTTCGGCCAAGTAGATACCAGGAAGAAGCCCGTTTATCTACGCTATCGAATATTCCAGGAATTCCAGCAAGCTCCGCGCGCTCCAAAGAGCCTCTGTTCGCCGAGCTCGCACCGGAGACGCGGAGGACGACTTTGCCGGCGCATAAGTGGACGTAGGGAGGTGAATTTCTTTCGCGGGACATTTTTAGCGGTTAAAAGGCAACGGGCCTGCCCGAGGAGCGGGAGGGGAAGCCAGGGGAGCAGGGCGTTCCAAAAATGCGGGGATAGAAGGCTCCGCGCGGGCCTGAAATAGTTTCTCGGTGGAGTACGTCGAACTTTAAGTACTGTACATAAAGGCACGTGCACAATGCCAGCGACTCGCTCGATATACCCACTCGGAGAGGCTCTCTGCGGTGGCCGTGGCGCGCGTTACGATTGCGGTCAGCGCTCACGTAACAGCGGAGCGCTGATACCGTTATCGGCACCGGCAACACACACACCAGGCATTTCGAACCGGTCTCAGATTTCGTTTCCCGCTCGTTATGCAATTCGCCCCGCGATAACGCGACCGCCAACCGAAAAGCAGAAACTGCCGGCGGGATTCTACGCGACTGGCTCCGCCGTTCACGCCCCGATGATCGTCGCCGCTTACAATCTGCACGGCGCTAGTAAGTGGCTTCGTTCGAGAACGATCCGGATCCGCAGCCTCGCCTCCCGCCCGCCTCTGGTCGCTTCTTCGAACGGGACAGACGTCTGTGGGTGGACGGAGAGGGAGGGGCGAGATCGATCGCGATCGTTTTAGGAAGTGGAGTACGGTGTAGTAACAGCTACGCTCCGCGCGGTGGAAGCTTGTAACGGTTTGGAGGAGAGCTAGTGACCTCGGGTATACGGGGTGGGGCGTTTAAACGGGAACGGTTAAGTATCTGGGAAAGCTCGATGGTGGGCCGCGGGAGACCGGCTCGCTGGAGGAGCGTGGATAGGAAGATCGACTTTGCTTTTCTCGTGTACTCGGAAGCGACAGAGAGATCCGAGTGGCCTCGTTTAATTGTCCCACTCTGCGCGCGGAGTGACGCAATGGGAACTTGCGGGATTATACAATGCCGCGATAAGCGGTCGAACGAGCGTGAAGTGGATGGTAAAGAAGCGACGAAAATAACGCTGGACGCGAAGTCGGAAGAATCGTGGAAGTAACTGTTCTGCGACGCGGAGTAATCAAGGGTTTCTGATGAGTATCGTTTTTGGATCACCCTGTACACTAGGGTGGTCCTTATATGTATGGTAAAAAATCGAAGTTTTTAAAATTTTCTTCTGACCCTCCCAGAAGCTTCCAAATAGTTTAAAAGGATTTCGCCTAAAATTTTGTTAAAATATATTAAGGATTAAAGGTCGCTCAATGGCATTGAAATATTACTACTTTGGTATAAATTGATAGAAATTTTTGCAATAAGGAAACAATAATTTTATTAACCTTTCAGTGAGAGAATAACATTAAAATTAGGGCACACATCGCATAGACGAAACGGGTTTATAACAAGTGTGTACTGTATTGCGTTGTGGCATAAGGCTTTATATGCACATTTAAATTTCTGTCATCAGCAGCTCTCGAATCAGATGCAGACGCAAACTTTGAGGTACATTTTATTCAGGTTGTTAAACCCATAGGTAAAAGCATGGTTTCGGATTCTGATATATAAATGTGGGCTCCGTTTCGTTAAAATTGACAAGTGACAATTATGGAAAGTCGCAGTTGCCAAACTTGTGGTACATGCGAAATATAAAGTCCTTGAGCGACCTTTATATATCAAAATATACAAATAAAAAACACGAAGATATTTTTTCGTCGAATAGAAGATTTTAAGAGGGTCAGACAATACAAATTTTAAAGTTAAAAAATAAGGACCACCCTACTGTACACAGTCTATTCTTCTGCGTTCTTACACACACCCTCATCCAATATTCTTTACTCCCGTCTCTAGCCCTTCCTTCATATCCAATCTCCCTAAATTTCCCCCTCGAGTGCACTCCACGTCGACCCTGAACTATTTACAGTGCCATTCGAATACGAATTACCGGAGGCGATAACTCGTGGGTTTGCTATCCGTGAACACGGACGGCGATAGCGTTCCTCGTCATCGGGCGTGCGAGGTGCAGGGTTCGCGAAGCGCACCTGGTCGGGGAATCGGTATCGGTATCTCTGAACATTGGCGAGGTAGAAAGAAAATTCGACGACGCCGCGAACCTTCGCGCTACCGATTATCGCTTATCTGGATTCTCACGCGCTCGACGCGAGCTTCGCCTGTTGTCTGGTCGCGTTTGTCGCCTGTCGACACGTGACCTGAGGTAACGTGTTATAAGGCTCGCGCGAATACGCGCGTCTCGTCCCGAGCTCGTCTTACGTAACGAACACGTGGAAGATATCGCGGGAAGGATTATAACAGAAGCGCAGAGAGAGAGAGAGAGAGAGAGAGAGAGAGAGAGAGAGAGAGAGAGAGAGAGAGAGAGAGAGAGAGAGAGAGAGAGAGAGAAAGAGAGAGGCGGCGAGCTTGAATCCACTGCGTTTCAAGCGTTATTCAATCGAAACGAAAGGGTTCGGGTGTTGGGAGAGCGGCCTGGTGGGCGTTTCGACTGATAAACAATGCGAGAGACCAGCTCCGAGAAAATAATAATGCAGTGCGTGTGATGCAACTACCGTCGGCGAGTGCATAGAAATGCTCGCGCAATTCGCTCGGCTCGCGCTTTCTGTTCCAGCCCGCTCCCCCTCCCTCTCCGCCACGTGACTCCTACACGTGCACGCTCCATCTTACGCGAGACCGTTCACCTTCGTTGCATAATACTAACGCGAAAAGGTCACCGCGAACAACGGAGCCTGATATTTCCTAATATGATTGATAAACCAACGGGCCCCGATCATGCCTCGATCGGGGAACCGTCTCACGACGCTGCACCTCCGCGACCTCCGCGCTCATTTTACTGTAAAACTGTTCCTTCTTCTTCTTCTGACGACGAAGAATTGAGATTGTAGCAGATGGAATGGAAAAAAAATCAGTCGAGGGGAGGTTGTGAATTGAATTGCTCGTGCAGGGAAGTGGAGTATACCGATAACTGTTACCTGGTGCGATCCAGTAAGAGCCGAGTCGAGGCCCCGGCGTGTGTTTATCGGCTAGTAGGTGGCTATAGAGCGCGAAAATTGTGTTGGAACGGCCGCCCGTGATCGATGAACGCGACCGATGACGCAATGATCCGCGGGCACCCGAGACACAGCGTGTAGGTACATATATCGCGTTATCCGACACAAGAAACTCGTATTTATCGGCGAAGGAATTACAAGTGGCCGACCGATTCCGCTACTGGCCTCCTACCGCACTCCGCCGAGGCTCGCATGCACGCGAATATAATAGCCCCGTTCGCGTCACGCGGTTCCGCGGAGCGCAGATACCGCTAATCCCGATTGATGTGACACCAAACAATCTAGATCGACCGCGCGAGATAACCGGCGCACAATGGAATCCGCAAAGTCCACCGTCCGGGGCTGACCTCACCCCGATTATCTATCGATATTTCGCGATACCCCGCGCTTTTGCCGCCTCGTTGCACTTTACTGCGCTGGCAGAAATTGCCGATTACCCTCGGACCTGTTCGTTGAGCGGCGCGTCGGGATCTATCGGCTACGAGGGCACCGATTGCCGCCAATAGCGTCTTGGTACACGTGCGCGCCCTTCGCCTCCGAGCGCTGCACGCACGCTCCACGCTACGACGAGGTTGAGAGTTCTGCAAATTAGGCCGTGGCCCAGTTTGGGCCGCGATAGAGAGAAGGTGGCGGCGACGCCGAGCGAGAGGAGAGTGGGATCGATCGGAGAATGGGGAGATACGTAGCTGCAGAGTGCAAAACGCGACAGAGGGGGGCACGTAGAGGCGAAGGTGGGGTAGTTTCCCTTCCCCGAACCTGGGGATCCACCGTCGATCTTCTTCGATGGGATCCAGACCACGTGGGAAAGCCCGAGACACTGCGATTTAATCTTGCATTCCGGCCCGGCTATTCGTTTCACGGCTGCCCCGTTATCGCGGCCTCGCTTCGCTGGAAAACACCCACTTTTCTCCGTCCCGCCGTTTTCCACGGAATTCTGGTGTAGAAACGCGAGCGTATATACCGCGCGCTCTTCGCCGGGGGATAGATAAGGATCGGAGTCCTCTTCGAGCTCGTCACGAGTGACGCAATCGTTGCCGCGTTGCACGAGGACTTTCGTAAGCCTTCTCTGCTATCTGCGCCTGGCCAGTGGTCGCTCGTAGCCAGCCTTCCCTGTCCGCGGGGATGTCATCGATTTCACGTTTCCCTGCTCGAGCGATGCACGTTGGCCCGTGATTCAAACGCGGCGATAACGCGATAAGATAGTCGAAATCGATCGGAACGAAAACAATCGAGTTTATTGCGCTCTCGAGCGCGAATTGCACTTCGCCAGACATTGCGTCACCCGAATATCTCGCCAAGGTCAGAGTCTCTCGGCGGCTGCCGTTTCAGGGTCGACGAATACGCGTCGCACGCAAGCACCGGGTCGGCGATCGAACAGTCGAAAATCGGGAACGACGCGGTTTCGTTGTTTCGACGGCTGCCAGTCGCCCCCTCTGAATTACCGTTGCCGACGGGAGCAACAAATAAGTAAGCCTGCGTGTGGAAACGTTACTTGAAAATCCGGAGACGCGAACGGAGCACGTAGGTACCGCCGATATTTGAGCCGAGGGTTTTGGTTCAAAGTCCTGGCGCGTGACGGGTCTCTAGTAGATAACGGTCTGCTCTACGAATTATTACAAGGCCGCCTCGTAATCGCTGCGAGCGTTCGTTTCCGCCGCGCGGCAAGAACGACGATACTGATCGTCGATTCTTTCAACGGGACGCTACGCGACGCTAGGTTACGTTGTCCTCGATCGATGAATCGTTCTTTGCGGAATCGCGTATGGGGAGCCTCCTCTTTACGATATACAGGAAACTGTGCTTTACTCACCAATTTTGAAAGATTCTGTCGAGCACTGTCGAACGACGGAACAGCGATCCACTTTTGCTTCGTTGATGTAGCTCCAAAAGGCAGACGGTGCGGTGCACTCGTCAACTGGCAAACACGCTCGACTAAATACAGTTTTCCGCGGATGCACGGAGCTTGGTCACTGGCTGAGCGCGTTGTATCCCGTTCGTCGAACCGACGTGAGGACGCTCACCGTCATAATAACGCGCTCGTGGTCGCGCCTCGATTCGAAACCGCTCCACCCCTTCTCCACGGGTAAATAATCCAGTACAGGTGCCACGCGCGTGATCGCGTGTTATGTCGCACCAGAGTAGCCCCGGGGTTGCGGGAGTGAACAAAAAATATCGAAACAGTCGTTGAGGTAGTCAATGATCGGGGAGGGAAAACCGTCTCCGCCGATGCGATGTCTCTACGCGAAGAGATACAACGAAGGCACACGAAGAAACTTTGCGAGAGATCACTGCATATGTGTGTGTGTATGAATCCACCGCGACTCGGAGTTTCTCGCCTCCGTTGGAACCGATGAACTTGAACCCTGTCCGGGTAGCAGGTGACAGGGAGCGTATGTCAGTCCCTCGGTACGATCGTACGAGCAGATAGAGAACAGGAGACGCGCACGTCCGCTCGCTACGGTGTCCGCCTGCAAACTGACTGCACGCTGCGCGAGACTCGCGACTGCCGTCTTGGCCCCAATGTCGTCTGGCTTCGAGTTTGATGCGAGAAGGCTGACGACGCGGGTTGCGCGAGTGTGTGCGTGTACGCGTTCCGTGTCTGCCGGCGCTGCGCTTCGATCGTGGTGGTAACGAGGATTTCGATGGCTAACCAGGGAAGAGGGGGTGACGTGGCCCGCACGGTGGGGGGAAGTTTATGCCTGGTTTATACTCGGTTTATGTGTACTCCCCACCACCTCGTCACCGTCAGCCCGTTCTGCGTCAGAGTACCGACACCGTTCTCCCTTCCCCTCGCTCCCCTTTCGCGTCGCCCCACCTCGCCCTTGCGCTCGCCCCCACCTCTGCACCCTAGGTGCACCGCGTCAGATCTTTCGGCCCCGACCACGCAGCCTTTGCCGTACGCGCGATTAGATTGCGTCGCGCCGCGACGCCGAGCGCCACGCTTCCGATATTATCCCCATGGGTCGCGATACCCATCTCTCCATTTTTACCTAGTTCCTTCTCTTTTCACTTCTCCCCCTGCGAGGAACCTCCCCTGCTGTTGCAAGGGTTCGATTTTATCGCAGCAACTGGAATCTTTTCATCGTCGCAGAAAGATCGTTTTCTTTCCTCTCGAGTGTATCAGGGACGGAGAGAATATAGCGAGAGCATAGCTGCAATCTTTGCTATACTGCTTCCACTCGCGATACGACTTAAATAACGCAGAGCAGCTCAGACTAGCGTGCAATTTTGACGATGGGAGAAGATGTTGACTTCGATGATGTTATTATACCGCGATTGAACGGATCCTCTTTATCCACGAAAAACAAAGACCGAGTGGTGGCGCGAGCGAGCGAGCGCCACTTGGCCGGGGAGTCAGTTGCAAGGACCCTCCGCCTCCTGCTCCACCTCCGTCCTCTATAAACCGAATGCCAGACAACGAGGGCATCAGCCCCCATGAATCACCCGGCGGTCACCTTCACTTTTTATGCAAGTTTGTTCTCACCCGACCTCGCCGGTTGAACGAATCCTGCCGCTCCCGACACGACCGCCAGGATCGATACGGAAATTTGCGTCCCGACGTAATCACGGCACGGCTGTTTGGGCTGGAAATCGAACGAGCCTCGGCGGGAAAAAACGCGCGGCCCATCCACTTAACGATCTCGTTCCTTCGATCCGCCGATCGATCGCCCGAAGAAACAAAGCGGCGATCCGTTTCGCCTTCGATTTTACGCTTGACGCAACTGCATATTATACGATCATTCCGGAGGAAGGGAAGGAAGAAGGCTGCTTCGGGTGTTTCGACACCGAAACTCACGCGTTCGCCCGATAAATCAGCCGCCACAGACGCGACGAATGACCGCGTCGTTCTTCAGCCGCGATTCGGCAATCTGATTTGCATAGATCGCATATGCATAATGCTGGAGCGACGCGCGCCTATGGCACGGCGAATTTGGAATTTCAAGGACGCGTCGGGACGTGCGCTGCCTCGATATTTCGTTTTTTGATGCAGTTTCCCCTGCACCGGCCCGCGTGTCTAAATTCGAGACGAATGATTGGGATCGACGCCAGTTCCGAAGATGGTTAATTGCGGTCGATCGATTGTTCTTCTACAGTTTCACACCACCCGCTCGGAATTCTAATGCAACGCGTGGCGTTCAGAATTATTAGTCGTATTTTCTTTAAATAGGTACCATATTTATTTCTATTGTGGCAACGGCGTAATACGTTTATGGCTGCGGATTCTAGTGGCCGCGCAAAAACTATTTCTAAACGCTAACGAGGAATCTTCGTGTTTGGATAGGCGGTCGCTTCGGATTGCGACACGCTCGCCGAGGATTTGTGTATCCTCGGAACTAGTTCAAGTTCAGCGCGATGCAGGGACGAGCGCTCGAGCAGGCGGCTTCTAGGGGAGTAGCTACTCAGGCTCGATACACAAACGAATCGCTTCCACGGTTTATTCGCCGGCCAGATCACTTTCCAGCCTCCGCATTTTGTCCACTTATCATTGCGCGCAATCTTGCAGTTGCTTTGATCATAGGGATCCTCGTAATCGAGTGGCTGATCAAGCCGCAGACTTACCCACTGTGATCCTTGAGAGCTATGTATAGCTTCTCGCATCGCAACGCGTCGCAGCTTCTACCTCACTGGCCAGCTCAGCCATAAAGTCCTTCGAGCATCCTCCGTTATTCTCAAACCGCCCGGAATCCACCCCGTCGAATAACGTACTCTATCGAGCGATTTCGCCAGCAACTATTTTCGCGATGCGCATCGGGAGTCGTTCAACCCGCGTCGGCTGCCAGAAGCGAGGCGCACATGTCACGGTCCCTCGGCTGAACGTCAAGAGCGACGCCGAGTTGCGATTAATCGAACAACGCGTCGACTCAGGACGGTCTCCTCCCCATCCTCCGCGGTGCCCTGGTCGTTCCTCCATCGACTTTCATCGGCGCGTAATCCGCGGCCGTTTACTTTGCATGAATCGTCGGCGGTTTTGCTTTTATTCAGAAAGAAGCCCGAGTTCGACGTATCCCGGGGCCCCTCTTATAATTAATCCCAGCTCCTTTCTCCATCCCGCCGGGCACAATCGCCCGGCGGAACAATGAGATCTGCGGCGGGCGGTGGAGAAAAGTTTCCGCATTGTTTTTCGCGCGAGCGGAATCGAGCGTCGTCGCTCTCTGGCCGAGGCTGCGCGTCGCCGGCCGATCCGCGATTTTAAAAGAAAGTCAGGGAGCAGCTCGGCTCGCGGCCAGTCACCTCGTTTATCGCGGCCTGTGTAACGCGCAAGGCCGCGGAGGGACCTCGATATCTCGATTAAACCGAGCTTTCTTCGACGTTTCGAAATCCTGGTGCACGACCGGTTTGCGCCGTGTGCCCCCGCGCCGCCGCGGTCAGATACGAGCCATTTCGTTCGGCTGCCTCCCAATTAGCCGGAGCCGGTGGGTGAACCCGCTAACCGCGAGTCCCTCATCGTCTAAAAATCCGCATCTGCTGTTTTGAATCATCGCGCAGCGATCGATCAGAGGAAACGTGGAAATCGCGAGCTGGCCGGAGGGATCCTCGCGCGATTAACCATACCCGCTGCTTCCCGGGCGATAATGTACGGGCACCGGCCACGATGGGGGGATTCCTGATGCGCTTCAGATTAGCAGAAGCTTACTTAGTACGTGCACCGATGATTCCACTTTCTATCCAAGCGAATCTGAACGTGGGAAATTGTTGACGAATCAGCCTCTCCCGACGCGGTCGCCCGTGGTCTCGATTCGCTCCGGTTCAGTTGTGGAATGATTAATAAATGATAATTGGATCGATCGTTTTCTGACCGGGGGATTTCGTAACGTGCTCGATCGAACAGTCGATGGTTACAGCCGCGCAACGCTCTCGTATTATCTAAGAACATTTTCATCTGGGTAGTTGCGCCTGACCGTGGCGGGGGAAGAGAGAGAGAGAGAGCTGTTATTTTGAATAAGCAGCTCGTTTAACAATAATTTCCTCCCCTCTATGCACGATGCTTTTCTCTCTCTCCCTCTCCCTCCGTCGCTCGCTGCTCGAGCACGGGCGAGCGTTAAGGAGAAAGTGTAACTGTTGTTCAAGTAATAGTGACGATACAGGTGTAATCCGGATTGCGCGTGCGAATGCTTGAGATAGCGTGTCTGCATTTCAATTCCGCTCGTCTACGAGCGGCGTGTACGGCTAGTACGCGATCTAAACGCTAATACAGGATACGCACGCTCTTTCACTGCGCTCGACCGTGATCGAACCGTCCCGTTCGTTGGGTAGAAATTCTCGAGCACTTTTCTCTTCTGCTCTTGCCGTTACTATCGTCGTTCGTCCACCAAAAGGTTCGTCTTCGTCAGCAGAGGAATCGTTGCGCAACTCCACTGGGTGTGCATAAAAGTTTCAGTGATAAAAGCTTTTAAATCATGCACATCGTGCTTATTGAAGCAAACGAATGCTAAAGACTTACGTTCGTATTGCCGTGCAGCAGGCATGACTAATTGATTGGTGGAAAGGATCCTCATTAATCGCGAGCTAGCGATACTTGCGTCACGGTGAATCCGGCATAGTAAATTATTAATACCCAGATACGTTTGTGAACTCTATTCTAGTATCTAGCTGACGTAGCGCTGCAGATTGCAGACAGCGTTTAGCGACGCTTGCGTCAGGCGGAGCTTAGGGCACTGCCATTGATAACGAACGGTATAGTAACCAAACAACGGTTGTCCAAATAAATTTTGCTATCGTTGCAAGTGTTTCTCAGGGATCGATGGAGGCTTAAAGACTCGCGATACGCGTGCATGCGCGAAATTAATTAGAGGTGTTGTTATTATTGGCCCGCGAGCTGGATATTTCCATTCGGGCCATTCATTATTCCCGCGGATCGATGTCGGTGTATTAATTAATTCGCGCGAGGACTCGTTGGTTATTGCATTAAATACGCAGCGTTTCAGCGGGCCATTCGTTTAATTGAAGTATTCCCTGGTCGACCGAGGAAAATATCGTTCCCACGGTAATCGATGCGCCGTGGAACATTCGCGGCGGATGAATTTAAAAGCCATTGAATCGAAAGGGGCGCTTTTAAAAATAACCTGAAAGCTCGCGGCGTTTATTTATTGGGCTCGCCTCGTTCTCCCTTTGCCTATTTTGTTTCGTTTCGGCCGGTTGATCGTTAATTCCTCGGCGAGCGCAATAACTCGCGAATCGAGTGCGGGGTAATCAATGAAATTCATTCGGGGAAATCATCTTCGATCCCGCGAATCTCCAATTAATCGCGCAATTACGATGTACGGTCGGATTTAAATCGCCCGTTTTCGACGAGGCTGAATTTCAATCTGCGCGGCACGTCCTGGAACGTTCATCATCGGAGTAGACGTCGCTGCAGAAGATTAGCAGTTTAATAGCTGGTGCATAGGATCGATAAACGGAACGTGTTACGCGGTACACTGGCCTCCCCTAATTTACCTTGGCCTTATCTGCCCTTATATTTATTACTGACCTAGGGCGAAAGACGCGATGGCCACGCGAGAGACAGAGGTCTAGGGTGGTTGTATATTCGTCTAGTTTCGTGCGGGGCCTTTGACCGTTGGATCCCGAATCCCAAAAACAAACGTTGGTTCTGACGTTCGTGTACAGTCTCATAGATACACTGGGTGCTCAAGAAACAGGTTTTCCATTGATTCGTCGCGATATTCCACGAGTTTAATTCGATTTATTATTATCATCATCGACGAGACACCCTTTAGATTTCATGTTAACGGACCAGCTTCACGGCCCAGGTAAACTTTAGTACTCAGAAGTACTCTCTTGCACTTTCAAATATAATTTAATATTCAGAATGCAAACTCAACCGATAGAACTCGGGAAGTCTCTCGAATTTTTCTAAAGAGTACGCTGAAATTACGAGGCAATGACTTGGCGATTTGGACTTTCGTAGCTGCTTCTTTTCGCTCACCCCGTATAAAGAACGGGAGCCTACTTGGCTCGCGGACGGTACTTTCATCGACCAAGTGAAAGCAATATGAAAGTGCTTGATTGCAAAGTAGAAAGGTGAAATGTACGATAAAAAGACGAACGGCGTTACGTGCGTGTGTGCCGCAGCCGACCCATTTGAAGAGCATTGCGCGGGAAAGGAAGGGAACGGCAGGGGAGGCTAACAGGCAGAAACGGGCAGAAACAGGGAGAAAGAGGCAGACGGGGGAGGAAGGATGAGGTCGATTACACCGCGGAGGAGAGCGAGAGGGAAGAATTCGCGTCGCGTACGTACGTGGTCCTTGATTCCAGTGGCTAAGGTCAACGGTCATTAAGGTCTGGCCGTTCCTTTTCGTACCGTAACGATTCGTTTTCCTTACATAACTCGGCTCGCGTAATTCCCTTTCTTCCGTCTCGACGATTCCTTTTAATTCGGCAGCACCGTTTCTCTCCTCGCGTCGAGTTTCCACTCTTCGCGCCAACGAATATCTATCAGCACTCTTTACGTCATCTTGACTTAATCTGGAAGCCAGGAGCCAGTCGAAGATTACCTAAAGCATCGCTTGGCGGGTGCACCAGCACGCTCGCGAGCCGACTATAAATATTTTGAGGCGTAGATTACGGCCGGGGGGGGCCAGTATCTCGGTCGGGAGTAATTGCTGAATTGTTGTAACATTGGAGGAGCGCGCGAGCGGCGCGATAAACCGCTATCGGGCCTGGATACCGAATTATCGCGGCGGGGTGGAGAGTTATTTCATTCGGCACGGGTCACCACTGCCCGATAACTCTTGCAGTTTCACGCGATACCGGCCTACGGGAATGATGCGCGCAGAAGGACGCCCAGCTGGAAAACGAGAGGAGAAACCGCTCGCGCGACCCGCGTAATATGTATCTCGAGTGGTCCCATCTTCCTCGGGTGGCTCTGCCCTTTTCAGCCGCGCTCGTTACGCGGGTTGGCGCGTCGCCTTCGATTTGCTCGCCTCCGCTTCTCGCGAGCATCGATCCGCGCAATTACCAGACTACAGATAGGGCTACGCGTGCATCGCCAGATGTCCCGATAAATACAACCCCTCCCTTCCCCTCGTCTTTTCCTCCGTCGCCGGAGATCGGCACAGATTTTTCCGATCGCTGGACGGGCTTCGGTTACCAAGGGGGTTTCGAGAGAAGTCTGTAAGTATCCTGCAGAGCTGAATCAGTCGGGAGGATACTTTCTCCGCCGTACGAAGTCGCATGCTGTTTGGACCGCTCGCTATCTTTAGGCTGATTGATACTAGTCGAGGCCTCAAGAATGACTGGGCCATTCATCTTTTTTCTGCTCAAGGTCGTTCGAAGGTCGTTCCAGTGAGACAGAGAAAAAAACGAGCTCGCCCCTCTGCGAGCGTTCGGCGGGGGATTTGGTTCGCGCGATCGGCGGTGACTCAAGGCGATCGCGATAAAGCAGGAGACACTGCCCCATTATCGAGGTATCGTGACCTTAAACTTTCGTCGTGAACTCTGCTCGCGATCCTGTTTGTACCGAGGGAAGACGCGATCGTCTCCGCTGATCTGGGGTCATTGCATTCGCCTCTCGCCGCTATCTACATCGTTGCATCGTAAAACGAACGCACGGCTCCATTTGAAGAAATGCTAATAACCTTGATAACTTCGGAAACGATGACCTTGGCGAGGAACATTTCTCTAAGTAGCGTTTCCCATTTAAATCTCATCTGTCCCCCGATCGACCGGCGGTTGACAGCAACGAATTCTTTAATGGAGCAGACAGATTTCATCGTTTCTTTATTACGTAACACGTGGTTGTCGCGCGACAATGCTTTCGCCCCGGTATCACTGGGCGATGCGCACGCACGGCACGAGTCGTTGCAAAAAGGAGACGCGCTAGGAGGAGCTGATTCGACTGGGTGACTGCGTCGTCCGAGTTTCTGGGCGATTACCGAGGGGAAAGATCGAAAGGTCAGACCGATGATTTGGTCGTTGACGCCTCTCTGCTTTCCATACCTCTTTCGTTGCGTTACATAGCCACGAGCTCGCTGGTGATTGACCTGTATCTTTCTACGTACGCAGTTATTTTCGTTGCGCAGCACGGCTCGGCTCGATCGCTCCATTCGCGATTCGATTCATATGCAATCCCTCGCTGCGCTATTGCTTGTCCTTTGATTATTCCTCGGACAACTGGGCGCCTGATCTCCGCTAATAAATACTTCTTTCCCCATTTTCCTCTCACTATCCGATTATCGCATTCGGATCTGGACTAACTTCTATCTACAACTAGCATCAGTCGGTTATCTTATTTCGCCGGATCGCCCGGCGTACAATCTACAAGGCCGTGAGTCGCGATTTAGCCGCGGAGGTCTCGCTATCGATATCGCCAGCAGGGTTATTGGGCGAGCGCAGGTTTGCCCATCGGTGTTTACCATTCCGAGGATCGCTCATTAATTCCGCAGGTGCCTCGGTGGGCTGCATGCCTGGTCCGCGTCGTACCGCTCCCCGCAATCCTAGCCACCTCGTTATAAATAGTCGCCAATCCGCGATTAATTAACGCCAACGATACCGACTGTACTATTAATACGGCGGTAAGCGTGCGGTACTTTACACTTCTCGGGGCCTCGAGCCGTTAACCACGCTTCCTCCCCCCTCTGCCAGATGAGGCGCGGAGGGACGAGGAACGGGGGAGGGGGAGAGGCTAATTATATCCATCGAGGATTTTAACCCTCTCGCGAGCGCGGAAAAATCGATCGACGAGAGTCGAAGAAAGTAGCCCGGACGGCGAAGGGAAGCCGCGGAAGCTACGCACAGTGAAAGTTACATTTTTTTCCCCTCTCCCCCTTTTCCCGGCCCCCCTTTTTCTCTTTCCCGCCTTTTGCGCTCGCTTGCGTGCTCGCGTGCTCTCGTTCATTCCGCCCGAACTATTATGCAATTCCCATGATCGTCGATCGCCGCTCTGGTGTCGATAAACCTTTAATCACTGCCTTCTCCCTCTGCCCCTCTGTGCTTCTCTGATTACACTGTGCGTTCAGTTTCTTTTCCATGGAACTCGGTCCTTGTAAAGCAACAAACGTTGAATTTGGGGGATTGCATACCGATTGCAAGTTTTGCATGCGAGAAGGAGGAAAGGGATGATGAGTAGCGGTTGAGAGTGGAAGGGGCGATGGAGGAGTAGGTACCCACTGGTCGTGTAAAGTCAAGTTAGCCTCAGGTGTCCGCGTAACACGCAACGCGCCTCGTAACCGCGGATCGTAGATCGCCAAGATCACGTGCCTACGAGGCAGGAAATCCTGGCCATCGAGCGCCGCGGAGAAAGCAGCCTTCGCGATCTTCTCCGCGACGCAACACGTGCACAACCGCGACAACGCGAATGCAAACCCGATCCCGTTCCTTTTTCACGCTCGCCCCGCGAAACCTGCGCGGCTTTCTTCGCTGACGCCGAAAATCACGATGATCTATCGCTGCGTTATCGCTCGAGAAACTATCTGGCTCGATGGTTCGATAGTAGGTCACTCGGCGGATCGTTTGGGCAACGCTGCTTCCTTATCTCGAGTGCTACAACGGGGTATTGGGTGCTTGGGTATCTGGCAATCGAGGGATCGGGGGGCGGATAATCGATAGATGCGTGTTTTAAATCGTGGCGCAATGTATTCCGATTATCGTTGGTAATAACGGAGTCTTAACTGGACCTTAGACTATAAGAAAATCAGAGCCTTTGTTAAGAAAACTATTCGGCAACAAAGGAAAATGAGATTTACCGGAGGTATTGAAATCTTCGCCTCGCTCAAGTGGTAGGGTAAAGTGGAACACCTCCTTGAAGACCATGTAAACGAACAAAATCTTTATTTTTATGATTTAAAAAGTATTCATTTATGTAAAAAACAATAAATATATGTTTTAGGTATAACTATCCTTACTAATCCTTACTAATATATAAAACTGAAACGTTGTCTGTTTGTTTGTCCTTCTTTCACGCCTAAACGGCTGAACGGATTTCAGTGAAATTCTGAATATACATTACATACGCCCTAGATTAGATTATTGACTCTATAGTTTGTTTTGTTTAAGCGTTTTTATTCGTCAAATATCATAAAGAATACCCGGGTGAAACCGGGTAACGGGTCAGCTAGTTACAAATAAAATATAACAAAAATATATATTATACACATAAGAAAAAATATTTTACCAGATAACATCAAATTTACTGAAAATAATCAAATACAAATGGATTTTTACATAAATAATGAATATCAACACGTGCATGGAGAATTTTTAAGTTTTTAGTGCATTTTAAATAAAATCGTGTAAATTAAAACAAAATGTTTTTGAATATTCTCTTATTATTTACTTTTTAGTGTCTAAATTTTGATTTGTGGGTACATATATGTTAATTGCACATCGATTGAATTGATTTAATTTGTGGTTACAGGCTGATTTCAAGTCGTTTGGATTTGTGGTTATGGGTTATATTCATTGATGACTGGGTAATTTTTTCACCCCTTCCGTTTTTTTCCATAATTTTATATTGTCATCATAACTACGCACGCCTGCAAAGTTTCAAGGCAATTGGATTGGCGGAATTGGGTTAAATATGTGTTCCGTTTTACCCCACGCAAAGTGTTCCACTTTGCCCCACATGCAGTAATTTAGTAAACATTTATAAATAAATAGAAATAGAGTGACCTTTTTTGCTAGAGTAAGTGTAGTTACTAGTTCCAGTAATAAAATATAATTTATTTACAAAATTTATAATTCTTTTTTGAAACAAGAAGCATTAATTAAATTCATGCATTATATCTAAGGTGCCCATGTATAAAAATAACTGAATAAGTATGTATACGAAATCCTTCCTGCGAGATTGTGTGTACATACATAGCCTGGCGTAGGTCACAACATCATTTTACGCTTCGATTATCTACATACATATAAGTACATAAAATACTCAGTTTAGTTACAAATAAAAAACAGTTTGATGATATATCTCTGTCATGCGTGGACCGATTGTATTGAAATTGGTCTTATTCGAAAGCTGATATGCTATGTTTACACAAGAAAAATGCCTTTAAATTTAGAAAATATTGCAGGCGTAATGAGATATGAATGAAATAAGTTTCAGATTATTCTTTCCATCTTGTCATACATTGCTCCAAGTTAGTTTCAGTTTCTATGTAATTCTTTCCTTTTCTTCTTTCTTTATTTCTTTTCACTGTAAACTAAAGGGTAATACGCCCATGCAATAATAAATAATATTAATAATAACAATAATAAAATGCCTTTGTTCAAGCTTCTTCCAAACTGCAGTAGCTCGGATCTCGATGAATCTAAAGACGTGCATTCTTCTCGCTCTCCTTCCCCCTCGAGCATTCAAATCCATAAACCTTCTCGTCGTAACTCCAAAGTGATCAGTGAAAACTGCGCGACAACACGCGAGCCACCACGCTTCGATCGTGCTCGTTGGCCGAGCCGGCGAATTATCATCCCGCCAGGAGTGACAAATCACGGAATGCAACGCTTGTTACACTCGCCGCGTGTCCTCTTACTCCATCGAGTGCCCTCGTAATCACCTTCGCGCGCTCGTGCTTTCCACGGCGAGTCCATTAAGAATCATATTTTGCCCCGAAGGCCGTGAGAAGTGTCTCGTCGAGGCCCGTTTGGTCATCGTTTTTGAATCATCCTCGCGGCGATGTTTCATCCCGAGGCGATAGCTGATTCATCCGTTCCATCCGCTGGAGCAGAATTCGCGGGCACGTGACGTACGTATCGAGGAGCAATCAGGGGGACCTTGGGGGCCCGCGATCACGGCCACGCTTAGGGCAAGGCCCTCAAGGTCGCGACCGCCAGGGGGCAGGTGAAACAAAAAGCAAGCTGCGCACATTTTCCTCGCAAAGAGAAGCCCCGTTCGGCCGTGATCGTAATGGATGAATTACGGAGCGCGTCCAGGGTCGGCTGGTATCTAGCGATTCGCGTGAAACTGCGTCCTCGACGGTAGACGATAAAAGTCGTGGCGCGATCGCCGGTTGCGAAATCGAAGCGAGATTCGTTCGACGATAAAGCCACGCTAACAGATCGCGGCTGCGGGAGCTCGCGAGGAAAAACGGAGGAGATCGCCAGCTCTGGGTGCATCAAGGCGGGACAGTTCCGTTTCATTATGTGGAAATATTCAAATTTGAAAGGGGATTAGAGCGTAATCTCCCAAAGCCCGTCACTTGCAACAAATATATTTATAACTCTGGGTCTTCGACAAGTCACTTGTAAAATTTAGAATGACTTTCATTTCAAGCGATGAAATAATTAATAATGGAATCGCCAGTTGACGGTGCAGTTTTCGCGACATTGTTGACCGATCGATTCGCACGGATCTTCTGGTCCACCTTATCACGATACTTATCCGTCTTTATCCGATTTCTGGCGATTTATCGGATGAAACGTTTGCAGTGGTTGGATGCGAGCGTTTTAACACTGGCTGCCTGTATCGATAGTTATTTAATAGAGTCGTGGGCGGGAAGGGGCATCGGTGCATCGAGCGGAAAACAGAGGCGAGATTTCGGGGCTCGGAAAGTAGGGCAACGGAGCACGTGGAGCACACTCAACCGAGTTCGAGGCCGTTCATTACATAACAGGGATATTAGCTATTATTTACGTTGCTCTGGTACCGGGCCAGGCTTCAAACTCGTTGGACCTCGAAATATCGTGCCGCAACGCTGCCTTCCAACGTGACAATGTGCACTCCACCTTGGCCTGAAGTGTCGCCTGGCGTTTCGCTGATTAACGCGTTCCACGCCCGTCCAAATCTCCGATCCCATCGCTTTAGATAGGGTTATCCATTGATTGCCCGTCATTTTTGGATCGATCGTCCCGTTATAAACGAGCTGTGACATCTCGTCTCGGAAATCTGGAGAATCTTTCTGGCTGATTAAGCTGGCGGCGCATCGCGTTGCTTTAGATTTCCTCGGCTCCATAATATTTATACTTCTTCGCGGTTGCTCCAAGAGGGAACTCTCCTCGGCTGTCACGCCACGGTCTAGTGTTATGATACTCAAGAATAAGACGCGAGATTCGATTTAATAACTCGTCGGAGCTGGCGGGCGACGACCCGCGAGGGCACGTGGCATCGGTAATGAAATTTTCGTCGGAAATAGGATTACCGCTTAAATCACCGGATCGTACAGACAGAAATAGAGGCCGACCAAGTAGATAGGTCACGCAGCTGCGGATTAACCAGCTTTATCGCGACGCTAAGACGCGCGAAATCCGCTACCGTCTCGCGTATTAACTCCCTCGCGTTGCAGCACCTCGACCGATCCGAAAATAGCGACCGTTATCTTTACGTAATTTCTGCCGATCGCGCGTGCACCTTCTCAGCGACACGGGGGATGGAAAAGGGCAGCCCCCTGGCGGCACATATGGCTGGGTTTAGAAATAAAGGAGACGCGGAAGCAGAATGGAGCGAAATCCGGGTCACGGGGGTAAAAACGCCCACTTCCCTTCTTCGAGGAATAATGAATACAGAGGAGGAGAAAAAAAAGGAGAACGGTAGTTCGGTCTGGTTGAATGGCCCACTAAGAGGAAAGGGAGGATCTAGCGGTGCTCTTCCGATCGATTTCCTGCGTTTCTCGATCATTCTCCCGTCCCTTTGTGCCCTTTGTGCGCGCCCTCCACGCGAGTTGCGAAATAGTGTTGCGGGTGTACCTTACGGTCTCCCGTTACGTTTCCAGGGGAGAGCAGTAGCCTTTCCAGCACCATTGTTCGAGACGTTCGCGCGAGATCGAGGAATGCACAGGGTGCAATAGAAGCTCCCATTGATCTCGAGTGCTGGGGATGATGCTCTCGTGAGGATCGAATTTTTATTTTATTTACTACCACGGTTAAGTAAGAACAGCGCGAAGCAAGGTTTCGGTTGCAACAGCGGAATGATCGATGTGCTGCGTGTGGATGGCCTCTTCCGCTTTCTTTGTCGTCCTATCAGTTTTTATCGCGGCGATTGCGACAGCAGACGGCGAGGAGCGTTCGATTACGAGCTCGCACGCAGTTTACGGTACCTCGTACCACATTCGCCCGGTCCCATCTCGGTTCGGTTGTCGGAGAGCCTTGGCTGGCTTTAAAAATGATTTAATAGTCGTCAATCTTCGCTTTACGTCGCGGTTTATTCCTGTCGGCGGACGCTCCCCATTTCTCTCCTCCGGCCGTCACGCGACGCTTTAGCCCTAGGTAGTTTGCATTCGGGGCGAAATCGCCGCCGAAACGGGACACGCTCCCGCCGCGTCACACTCGAAATAACCGCGAAACGAAAGAACCAGCCTGTAACCGCAGACGCGAGACACTTACATCCGCGCCATTTTATTTCTTTCCATCTTCCTGCCGCATTCGAGTCACGAGCTTCGTGATCCTCGTTGCCGCGGCATGAGCCCTACACGAGGTGTTTCCGGCCCAAGCGTACCTACTCGATTATTCTTTGTATATCGTGCGTTTCCATCGAAATCGGAAACAACACGGATAATATCTGTTCTTGCATCGTCCCTCGATTATCCCCGGCTCGGCGGAGTGACGAAATCGGTGGCTCGGTATCAGGGATCACCTTGAGAGGAACGTCATTGCGAGGAAACAGCGATTGCGACGGGCTTCGTTGGAACATTTTCCTTCGCCAGTTTGCGCAACGGCTGTTGAATCATCGAGAGGTAGAGGGGGTGGGAATTTATAGGAAATCCGCGTGGTTTCGACACTTCCGCGAGCGCTGCTCGATCGATATCGGGCCGAGACGGCGGTGGACGATAACGATCGATAAACAAACCCGTCCGATTGCGTGGCACCGCCAAGACACTCTCGGGCATCGCGTAATTTGCATATAAAGGAGCGTCGCTGCGATTGCAGAAAGACGATGATCCGAAGGGGGCGATCATCGCCGTTTCACAATCGGATTTGCGACGCCACTTATCCCCCATTCATAATCGTTCATCAACGCGGAGTGCGCGTCTCGTATCAAAGGGCAATAATTAATTACCGAGTATTCATCTCGCGGCACGAGTTTGCATCGTCTTGGATCATCGACGACCCATGGTGTTCCCTTCCCCCTCCTCGTCGTTTCCCCCCACAGCAAGTTCCTGTTCCCCCAGAAAAGTGGGGCCCCAGTTTATCGTGGAGGGGGCGCGAAACGTCAGGATCACGCGACACGGAAAGTGACGAGGGATGGTCACGAATCGATTGAACGGTGGATAAAGGGGAAGTGGCGGGACAAGGAGAGGTGCTGCTGAAATATGGCGGAGAAGTAAAACGAGACGAGACGAGACGAGGCGGCGAGTAAGTGTGTCGTGGTGAAGCGGTACACGCGACGGATCCTCTGTCATAATATGTAGTTTCACAATGGCGGCTATCGAGGGCAGAACACCGTTAGCTCCTTCGTTGCTGGTACCGTGTTACCCAGAGCCGAGGCTCGGCCTCCTCGTTGCC
Organism: Andrena dorsata; assembly: GCA_929108735.1. NCBI lineage: Eukaryota > Metazoa > Arthropoda > Insecta > Hymenoptera > Andrenidae > Andrena > Andrena dorsata. The sequence continues at coordinate 72,367,149 of OV815488.1, read as the reverse complement.
AGCAAGAAATCGTCTCGCCCCTCCGCCTCTCCTCTCCGCTCTTCATCCTTCCTTTTATTCGCTCTTCTCCGTCGTAGCGCGTCACGTTCGGTGGTAACGTTACCGATACTCCAGATTCAGCCTCTCCCACTCCTGACGCATGGGTCCCGGCGAGGGTTCCGGGGGATGATTCCAGCTTGGAGAATGGCGCTGCAGGGAAAATTTATGAGACTAACCGTTGTAATTGTTGGTGCTTCTACTATCTTCCACTCGATCGTCCCTGTTTCGCGGAAGGATTAGAAAACTCCGAAGCTCCCGCGGTACCCGCACCCCGATGATAAGCAATTTCATGTCTCATTGTTCTCACTCCCCATTCACCGGGCCCTCGAGCCCGCCTTATTACCGATAACGAGCGTTTAAACGGCGCTTGAAGAGGGGCCATTGATCCACGTTCGATTCATAATTGAACGGTTCGAAGAACGGGCCGCACAAAGAGATTAATTATTTCGATACCCTCCTCGAGGCATCTTTCCCTTTCAACCACTTCCGCGGGAGTGAGGGCCCCGCGGGCGCAAGTGGGTCAGCTTTCGAGGGATCTCGATGGAAATAATCCGTTACCGGTTACCGCTGGTCGTCGTCGATGATCCTTTAATAGTGGCATTATATTCTAGGTTAATGGTAATGCGAATCCCGTTTGCCAGAGTTATGCATTCGGAGTGCAGGCCCCCGTTTTATCGAGTGAATCGGTATCGACGCGGCTCGATCGGGACTGGGAGTCCTTCCCGATGGACGCGTCGGGTCAAGTAGCTCGCGAATTCCTCCTTCTACCTTCCAACAAATTAAACTCCCAAAGGAAATGGTGTCGAGTGGCCCCCGTCTATTCCCTATTCCCAAACGTATCCTCATTGGAGGAATCGAAGCTCATCCCTCGGACTTATTCCCAGCGGAATAACGAAGGACGCGGGAGCCTCGAGTATTAAACTTCTCAGGGATGATTTTACCATTGAAGTCTCACTCTATGCGCCGCCCACAACGTGGTTGCGCCAATTTCGCTTGGCAGGACGCGAATCCCTGGGCGTCGCGGTTATCGGCTCTTCCAACGCACGCCGCCGCTAAGGTTAACGACATCCAGCCGCGGGAGGCTGCTCTGGACGCATCCAGGATGTCCGCAACGCGATAGAAGCCGTCGCCGCCGTATCCTGGCCGGTCTGGCCGCCGCTGGGATCCTATCAGCTCTGCGTTTCTTTCCCTGCCCGCGATAACCGGAACCGTCCCGCGATATTCGGCGTTATAGACGGTCACGTGGCGTCCACGTTATCTGGCCCGTTTCTCTCTTTCTCCCGTACTCTGTCCCCCAGCGTGAATGAATTCGAATTACGTGGGCGACCGCGACGGAAATAACGCGTAATCGAAAGTGTCGGTGTGCTCGCGGTGAAAAACTTCTCCCTGCTCCATTCATCGCTTAAAAATACTTGCGAATACGGGGAGACGAGTTTCAAACCGTATCTGCGCTCTTGCAAAAGCACTCTCCCCGAGTAGGTACACCAAGCGTATACCACATCGCGGACGTGGAGGCGCAAGCTTGAAAGCGGCTCGGTGCAAACAGGATCATTGCGGAAAATACGATTCTCCTTGCGAAACTGGTTGGACGATAACCGTATTATTGTCGCCCATTGGCGGAGAGTGCGCACACGGCGGAGTGACGAAATCGTAGCTACTCGCCGCGATGACTCAAGGGGTTAAGTCACGCGCGTGGCGGTTTTCCAGGCGCGCTAGGCGGGCTCTGGTCGGCGCGCTACCGCGATACACGAGAAGGACCGCAGAAAAAATACACCATCGGCGATTTGAGCAGCGCGAAGACGATCGGGGCCAGAGAAAGTGGTCGATGAACCCGGTCCTCCGACGTCAGGCCGGTCACACATTACGCTACTTAACTGACTTACGTTTCCGCTGGACGGCGCGTATACGCGCGCGCGCGCGTGCGGTTACGCCCGCCACGGAATGGTCTTTCAAGCGAGCGCCACTTCTTTTCTCGGAACGCGAGCGCGTCGCGCCGCCGCGAAAAGAACTCGAGGAGAAATCGTTACGTCCCCACGTAACAACGGCCGCTGTTACACATGACAATGCGCCATGAAGTTCTGCCACGGTTACGACGGTGGCCTTTGCCATCGCCGAGGTAACGTAATTCAGCGTTCGCCGTTTCGTAGCTTCGAAGCGAAGGAGCGCGGATGAGTATCGAGATTCCCACGTGGGCGTAGAATTGGAATAACCAGGGGTTCAGCTGCTGTCGATTTGCTGGCGCGAGTCGAGCGGCGTTTTCCTCGCGCGTGCCTCGAGTGGAGCAGCGGGGACGCCTCGCCTCCTCCGAGGGTGGCGACGTGGAGCGCGCGGGAGAAGGCACGATCGATTACACGGCGGCTGCTAAAAGTGGAAACTGAAAAAAGATGCGGGGCGAAACGGACAGGGAGAGAAAAGATTCACGTGCATCGATGGCGTACATCGCGTTTTCGAAGGTTGAGCCTCACGAGGCTTCTACACGAGCGTGCTCGTCTATTTCTGTCCCCGACACCCTCTTTCCTGTGCCGGAGGGTCCCTCCCTCCCTGCCGGCTCCCCTTCGGTGTTCATCTCGTCCCTGTTCGTCCTACGATGCCCGCAGGGTTGCTGTCTCCCTTCTTCCGTTACACTCGTGCCTCTGCCTGGTTATGCCTTGCTCGTTGTGTTTGCGTCATCCTCTGCTCTCCGTAACCTTCCTCAATACCGTTCCGCTGGAAAGGATCAACAGTTCGCGATAGGAAAACCTTCTCCCCACCTCCTCGAAAACTCCAGTTTCACTTGCAACTAGTGTCTTCGGGAATTCAGAATTCGGAATTCAAATCTGAGGCGGTTGATCTTGAACCTGCTGAATGCTTACAGGGAAAGCAAAGTTCCTTCCTTCCCCGACGAAAGTTTACAGGGGTAGACTGGGCACCTGTCAGAGGCATACCTGAAAGACATCGACCAGAGAAGTGAATGAGAGTGATTTGAATGGGCGATGATTTCTTAATCGTCGCGTTGCTCGTGCCAGGCACGAACGCTCCTCGCTCGTGCACGAAAGGCCATTTCCTTACCAGCCTTCTGTTTTATGTAATTTCTTTTCTCCTCCTCCTCTCTCCCCCCCCCCCCCCGCTCAGCCGAGGGTCCGTTCGTTCGCTCGTCAGCCTCGAGCCTTACCTTTTAATTGATCTTCTTTTTCCTTAGCCAGCCACGTTAGCTGGGAATTTTTATATACCTACAGCGTCGCAGCGAACGGAAACGGGGAAGCGGAGCGACGCGAGCTTTCTTTGCGAACTTTCTCGGCCAATATCCCGCCTCCGGTCCAATTGTGTAATGTAATACGTAATTGAGCGGGACTGCCCGCGAAATCCCTGGTATCGACAGAGGCAGCCCTTTCAGGAAACGGGGAAAGCCTCCGTTCCCTTTCGACCTGTCATTCGGGAAAGCCGTTTCCACTCGGTTCAGCAGCGATCGCTAAAGGATCGTTTGTTGCCCTTTATCTGGTTTCCACGAATCCTGCTCGGACCGCGCAACATTTCCGCTCGACATTCATCGACATCCAAACGCTTATTCGCAGAACCTTTGGTCACTCGAATATCTCTCGCCCAAGTCAACTCCTGCAATCTACAAATTATTCTACACCCTCTATCGGCTTCCTCCCAAACGATAAGAAATTCTTTCTGCGCTATCTGCGAGCAGTATCAACTCCAACTCCTCTGTACCAACAACCATGCACGTTGATGCATCGACACAGACCCACGGTCACGAGTCTGGGGAAAGTGGAGCGCCCGCGTCACGACCCGCCTTCTTTTCATTCTTTCGGGAGGATCTGCCGCGGGAAAATATGCCCGTGACGGAAAGGAAGAAGGTCGGGGAACGAGATTGCCGATAACGCGACCGAGGCGAGATGAGGTAGCTGGCATTCCTTGGGGAACCGTTAAAAGGTGTGGAAGGTGCGTCTCTACGCTAGCGTTCTTGGGCTCTGTCTAAAGCCAAAGTAACCGTTGTTCTGGTGATCGGGTCCTGGCAGGCCTGAGTCACCAACAACGCCGTTTTCCACCTAATTACGGCGTCGCAAACGGAGCAGCGCGTGCACGCGGATTTTACGAGCCACTGTAACTCATTCACGTACGTGCGTTTTATGAGCGGCCATAAATTCGCTCGCTAATCGTTGGGCGAATAACTCTCGCGTGTCGTTGCCTCGTCGTTGCCCTAAGTGATTTCGATCCCCCCCCCCCCCCCTCCTCACACTGCAATTGATCCAGCCCGCGCTAAAAGAAGTCGCTCGCGATGAATGGCCGCGGCGACGATGATGTAACGTTCAAGTACACCGCGAAGAAGGGTGTTGCTGTCTCCTTTATGGTGGTTCGAGGTCGTTCAACTGTCAGTCCGTGGCTCCACACGAAGCGTTATAAATTAGGTAGAATCCTTAGGTGATCTTCCGGGTAATTTTTTGGGTGAACAGTTGCGTTCTTAGTAAAGGTAGATTTTCCTATACACCACTGGACTCAACGTCAAGAATTTCAAAGTCGATTTTCTCGAAACCGAAGCGCAATATCAAAAAATTGCATTCCTCTTTCTCGACTTAATTACTTGTTAGAAGTCGAAAAGAAACTGTTCTTCGGGTAGTAGTCCAGTTCGTAAGCTATTATGCATTAATCCCTGGACGCTCCAGCGGCATGCCGTAATCCAGAGTTATTTATCGCGTCGTTGCAACGTTGCTCAGGGCACGATCCACTACGAGTCTTATGCATCTTCCTCTTATGGCGTGACTTACAAGCGTTCCTCAGCGTATCGCCTGTTCATTGCGAATGGATCGTGATTCATACCACTGTTTTTGTAGAAAATTAGCTGGGTTGCTACCGGATTGGAGGGAAGGAATATTTTAATGAATTTTTCAGACAAAACAGCAGGTGTTCCGTTCTCAGAACATTGAGTGTCATTTTTCCAGTAATAAGCTTGTAGCCACGTCCGAAAACGGCCGCCTGTTTCCCCGGCTATCGATCTCGGAACGTTACGTCGGCCATTACAAGAAACAGAGGCCGATAGCAGAGGCGATCACAAAAGACGAGGCCGTCGGAGAAAGTGGCGCAGGGTCCTTGAACGAGAACGATAACGGGGCGCAACGATGCCGGGAGCCTTTGCCCCTCGTGCATCGTTATCGTCGCAGCGTTAACGGCCGTTCCTCCTCCGCGCGCCAGCAACGCGGAAAGTTTACTTCGTCCCGAGATTGGAGGCACCGTGGAATTTTTTATCGGCCAGCTGAACGAGCCACTCTGGACGCCGCTCCTTCGGGGGACGCGTAAAGATCCTGGAAATTCGGAGCGTCCCGGCTCCGCTAGACGCGCATCAATTTCACTGCTTCTTGCTCTCGAACAGGGGAATAATTACTTGTCCCCGGCAGATGTTCAAAAATCCCAGCCCCCTCGTCGCGGCCATTAGTTATTCTCGTCCTGTCGACATCCTTTCACCCCCGTTTCGCCGTCGAATTATGGCCGAGGGTTCGCCGTTTCCGGCGACGGGATTTCGTTAATATCGTTTTCACGCCTCTCCCAGAATCTCGGCTGCTTTCCGACCCCTGCAAGGCGGCCAGTCGTTCCGCGGTGGTTTAACGAATCCACTCGCAGAGTTTTCCAGAGTCGAACGCTGTCATTGAAAACGCTGGGACAAAACAGTGTGTCCCTGATAGCCAACGAAACTGTTCTCGCCCCGGTTCATTGGCCACGATACTTTTACAATCGAACGGACGGGAGGCGTGAAAGCGAGGCCGTTGTATCTCGCGTAATTATCCGGTGCACGTTTACCCAGTCGTTATCGGGCCAGCCAGAAACCGCTATTCTTCCATTCGCGGTGGGGAACGAGCGGTCGAAGGCTTCTCTCATTTCTGGAATGAATACACAGCAGCTCGGGCGGAGAATGTTTTGAAAAAGAAAATCCGTGGTCAGAGTGTCGCGATAATTTATAGCACGATTAAGAGGCATCAGATTAGGCCCAGTCTTGGCTAAGTAGATTGGTCTGGAGGCCATCCAAGTAGAAGTCCAAAGGTATTACTTCGAAGTAATCTTATCGACGAGGGTCACTCGTTCTACCAGAGAACGCTGGTGTGTCGCGGAGACCGCGCGAAACTCCGTCGAGAATCGGAGATCGGAAGGCATCGCGAAACCAGTTGCGAAAGGAGAAAACAATTGGGCGAGGGAATTCAGACGAGAACGCATATATTCGCGACAGGACGCGTCGCGAGGCACGTTCAAGTTTCAAGTACGTGTAACGCGGCACTCGCCGTTCCGCTTTCTTACCCTTCCGGGCCATTCCTGCCTTCTGCAGCTGCCAGTTTCTAGAGCAACGCAAATCGCCGGGGGAATGCAAATTCATTCGGCCAGCAACTCTGCTGCAACGGAGTTGCCAGTGTCGCGCAACCGAAAAAGACCGCGCGCATCTGCGCGTCTTCTTATGCCTCGGGATTAGAAGAATCAACAGCTGCGACTTCCTCGAGCATCGGAGAGATGTTATAGAAAGTGGAGTGGTTTCGGAAGAGCAATTGTCTAACCAGCTTACAGATTGCTGCATTTACACGAGACCCAGACGATGGGGAATAAGATTCAGAGGTAGCAGTATAAATTCTAGAAAAGGGATTAGTCGCCGCGCGAGCAACCATCGAAGGAAAAGAAGCACCTCGGAAGCACTCTCTTCCCTCAACGATTTTCCCTCTCCGTGGACGCGCATAATTTCCCGCTTGGGTGGTGGGGAGGGCAGGCTTCCCCCTGGAAATTGCGAATCGGCTGACAGTTTCAGTGACAGTGTCACGCGCAAGTAATCGGAGAAAGTCGTTGACCCCGTTACTGTAACCTGACGAGCGTGGCCTCGGCTGGCTGCACTTGCGACAGAGCAGGACCCTGAATCGGCGAAATTCCTGCCGACCCGCGACGCTCCCGGCTCGAACAATCTCGAAAACCACTTGCCCTCCGTTTAACGACCCAGGTGGCATCGATCCGCCGACCAACCAGCGGCCCTGCTCTTTTCTGTCTACGAGTTTCGCAACTAGAGCCTCAAGTCGTTCCTCCTCTCGTTCTCTGGTTCCCTCTCGGCCAAGGTTTCGCTTGCGAGACGATTGCCAGTGTCAATAGGAGCGTGAATCCTAGAGGCGACGCCACGTGATGGATTCACGTTGCCTCAGGTCGTGTTCTTAGCTTTGCCCAGGGAATCACTAAGATTCTCGTACGACTGATCGAAGGAGAGCTCGCAGATAGAAGTATTTCCTCGATTCCTCTGTCGTTTAGCAGCGTTCCGAGCGTGTTACACGCGTCTGTTATGCGCGCAGCCAGATTATCGCAGCGTTTCGTGTTATTTATCCTGGACGCTGGTTATTCTGCCGCGTTACGGAACGTTGAGCAGTTATGAAATGCGGCTGGGACGGAGGCAAGTTGCTTTCTCGAGCTCCCGTCCCGTCCCCGAAGAAAGTTTCAGCGGCAAGTGCATTCGAACATTCGAAAGTCCTCGCCTCCTCTTTGCCGGCGGCGCGCTCTCGAATCGCGGCGCCGATTCTTCTCGATTCTTCTCCCGCTCGCTTCTCGGCCTCCTATCGCGCGAAAGTGCTCGTTAGAATAGCACCTCGCGAACCTGCGCCCGGAGATCTCTCGCCTTTTCTGCTACTCTAATGCCAGTTTTACCCAACATCTGCAACTCGAGTAATCCAACTGAACCACGTATAAGAACTCTTCTCGCCTGAACAAAAGCTCCGAGCGTCTCTTTCTTAGCGGGCGCGAAACGCTCACTTCAGAAAACACACATTCCCCGATCGTCCTTTCTAAGGAGAATTGCTTGTAATCGCAAAACGATACTCCACGATCGGTGGGCGAAGCGCAAGTCTCCGGAGAGCGTAGAGATGAGCCCCGTCCAAGTGAAAGATACCAATTTCGATACAAGGAAGCAATCCCCCCTCGTTTTCTCCGCTCGCTATTCGAACTGATCTACGCCAGATGCACAACGACCCCCACATTGTTGCGGCCCCGCTTTAATTGCCACTTATTATCCAACGCTCGCGCGTTCTTTTTTATCGCGCTCGGAATTATCGGGCTAATTACGCTAACGTGCCTCGCTACTGTGGAAAACAAAAGCCCGATAGCCGACCATTGGCGCGAAGCAAACGGGGCGAAACGACGTCGTAAACCTCCCCCTGGCGAGAAACAGTCGCAGTTTTCTTAGTCGCCGAGGCGCAAGTTTTTATGCTCGTTTCGTCCTCTGCTGCCCTCCGTGGCCAATTATTCCGTTATCTCCGCTGGGGACGATCGATCAGATTTGAAAAGTAAAAGGTTTCTACTCGGAGCTTTATCTTGCCTCGGTTCACATTTTGTCATCAGTCGTTCGGTCACAATTATTTTGTTTAATGGCATTGCACCCACTCACACCACGCCTTGCCCGTCTTCCTCAAAACATTCTCGAGGGGAGATCCGTCGATCTTTGTCGCGAGAAAAGTGCAGGAAGAATAAAATGAGCCGAGGCGAGGTGGAGGCGTAGCGAGAGCCTACTTTAACATAGTACACTCTCGTTTCCAAAGAACTATTTTGTGCAGCAGCGGGAAGCACGGCCCCTTAGGGCCCCACGATTTCGTATTTTTCCACGGGGAACTGATAAAGTAGAAAGGCCCAGGAAACGGTGCAGTTTTATGAAAGTGCGTTCCGCCAAGCTGCCGTATCTAGCGATCGGACGATCGCCGGCAAACAAAGTAGCTCTTTTCACCGCGTTTTCTAGCGGTTTCTTTCGCCGCGGACGCAGTTTGCTCCCCTTTCTATCGGCTGGCTCTATCGGGCGCGTTATCCAGGGAGGGGAGACGGTTTCTTCATTACGAGAACGTAGCCGGTCAGGACATTGGCCTTCCGATGCGAGTTCCTACTTGACGTTTATGTAACTCGTTCCATCGTTCGCGCCTACACGCCGCGCGTTACACGCTAACGAGTCACGCCCGTGCACGCTAATCGGCACGCGCCGCGCCGTCCCCAGGCCGGCCACTTTCTCGCGGGCTCACGCGATAGATCAGAGATCGAGGCACCGATGGCTGTTCTCGGGTTGTCCGGGAGATCCGGTCTATTTAGGGGCGGGGGCACTCGGGGGATCGGTTTAGAATCGAGCGAGATATCCCGGCTAATAGCGGTGTAGTTGGCCAGATCGGCGGTGTCGATGACGCTCAAATGATTACCCGGCAGCCCCTCAATTATTGCACACTCAACTCCGCCAATTGCGAAGTCGATCATTCCTATCAATATGCGTTTACTTCCTATGGCTGCTCAGCCTTACGTAACATCGAGTGCCAGTAATAATTATTACACAGAGGCGCATGCAAACACGTTCGCCAATGCGGCGGCGTGTTTGCGTTTCCTGTAACCCGCACTGCTAGATCGACCAGCGGCTCTTCCGGTTCGGCGTGTTGTTTAGTTAGCTGCAAGTGGGCTGAGCAGGGGTGACGGTTGATGAATGATTGAGTAACAAGGTTACCACCTGAAAGATGGTCGTCGAAGTATGGCCTCTGCCGTTCGCATCCCGCTTTGTCTTTCTCTCGGCGAATCGATGGGATCGACTGATAAGCTCTTGGACGCTCTTAGCTGGGACCTCGAGGTTGTATCCAATAATTCTCGCGTCCAACTTTGTCGCAGTGTTGGATGACGAACGCGTCGCGGCGCGGTCGGTGCCAAGAGACCGGGATTGATGATCCGAGACAGAAGCGGCGGTAAGGTGGCAAACGGAGGCGCCTAACGAGCTGGGCACTGAGCAGTGAGCAGCAGCTCGGCGAATCGCGTGCTAATCGCGTCGTACGGGCGCTCGATGGCGGCTGCAAGCTGGGCTTGCGTGTGGAAACACGCGGTCGGGCACGCGTGAGATCGGGTATCGCGCGATCGGGTTATCTCGCACGTGCGCACGCGCGTGTCCGCGGCACGTTCTTCTTCTGGAAGGCACGGGCGAGCAGGAATTCGCTGACACGTTGTCCCGTTGCGTCACGAGACCCGTACCGCTTGGGGGATCTTTTTGCTCCTCAGCAGGCCACAGGGAGGAGGTTTTCTCCACCCTGGCTAACGAGGGAAAGCCTCCTCGCTCGAGCAGCAAAGTGTTTTAGTTGGGCGAGCCGGGGTTGGATGATCGGGCCCAAGTCGGGTGGAAATCGTTTGAAAAATTTGATCTCTGCATTGGAGTTGGGACTTGAAGCATTACCTTACCTTTCGTCTCAAAGTTCGAGAGGAAATCGGGCTACCCGATTGTAGGTGAAGCTTGAGCGACTATCTCCTGCTTAGATTGCAAGACATTCGCGATACCCTGAGCTCTCAGTGCGAACGTAATTAGCGTAATCTCTCTTAATATCCTACTTGGGATCGCAGATAAGAAAGCAGGGGGATTAAAGTCGCAACAGTCCCCGGAGTCAAGTGGACGATTAAGACGAGCATTGTCAACGGCGCGAACACGTTCCTCAATCGGCCGCTATTGTCTCGCGGCGGACTTTATGCGATTACGACATTGGTTGCATCGGTGCGCGTATAGAAATGTTAATGAGAATGCCAAGTTAGCGTCAACGCGTTTTCTAATGATTGGCGTCACCCCCGTCGCCGTCGCCAGCCTTGTTGGGGACAGGCGTCAACAACCTCGAGCAGGATATGCATCGACGGTACCTCCTCCTTCGATTTCTTCTGCTCTCTGTTGAAGTTCAACGATTGTCACAGTTAGATTTTAGGCTTAACGGGCTGTGTTTCTTCTATTCTGGAAAAGGGGGGGGGGGGCGAAGGCTATTGGCTGTGACGAAGAGCGTGGACAAAGTCAGTCTACGAAATGTACGTATCGTGTTCCTGCTGGTCTGGTTAATTCCCATTCTTGTGTGCATTTATCTTTTACCAAATTATTCTGATACGTGGATTTATAGTGTGGTATTAATTTTCAACCCTTAAGAAGTAATCCTAACACTCCCGACGACCTTCCTTTCTGCCACGCAAAACAGAGGAGTCCTAAAGATCCGAGGACGCAGCAATCGAAAGTAGGTAATCCAAATAACTCGCACAGACGTTACGCCGATTAAACTCCCCTCGTTATCGCTGCGCTTGGATCCCCGGCAGAAAGAGGTTCGATCGATCGTCGGTGAAAAAGTTCAATCGTATCGTAGCAGCGATCTGCATCGGTTTTCGCGCTGGCACTTGGCATCGTGGAGCGAGAAAGTGGGTCGCAGAAAGCAAGGCCACTGACACTGGCCGCAGTCGCGAGAGAGTCGCCACCATTTTCTTCCCTCTTCCTCTTTCTTTTCCCATCCGAGACGCCTCCCCGTTGCAGAGCTCCTTTCTCTCTTTCTCCGCGCCCCCTCGCCCCTTCCAGCTCGTTACGCACGCCAGAGTCATCGTCAAGCTCGATCGCGAATTACTCTCGTAATATTTGCGCGGGGAAAATGCACGGGACGCGGCGCCGCGCGTGTGCGCTCATCCATGGCGCGCGTTATGTCATTACCAAGTAAACCGTCGCACTTGGTCGCCAACGGCGCTCCTCGAGCACTCTGTCGATCAATGTCACCACCGTTCTCCTCTTTTTCCATCGTTTCAGATCTCTCGCCCCACCTACGCTGCCCCGCCGTTAACGGAACGCGGCGCGTCGGAGCGGGCAGGCTGTAGACGCGTCAGTGAGTGACACCGAAAATTCTTCTTTATCTTGGAAGAAGCTTTGTGCCTCGGTTGGCAGAGCTTGCAAGCGGAGTTCCTTAAGCTCGCGTTAGTTCGGCCGAGGATTCGTACCTTTCCCCGTATCGCGCCAACTTCCCCCAATTTTTGGTCGAAAGAAAGTTTTCCAAGGAACAGATCAGAGAGCCGGGTTCCCTGGAAATAGGTGTCGTTGTTCGATATCGCTTCTTGGATCGTAGTCGACGCACAGCTCGAGGAAACCTCCGTATTTTACCCGGTATACTTTTCCCCGAGGGCCCAAAGTATCGAGGTTAAATCTGCTTTCGGTGGCAGAGGTCGATTACCCCGATTCGCGACGAAATTCTCGGCCGAGCATCGACGAAACTCTCACTCGAGAGTTCCCTGAACCGGCCTCGTCATAACGTTGTTTGCGCCTTTTACGTCCGTTCCGCCTTTCCCGCGGCACTCCGCCGCCGGGGGTCCGCACTGCCAATGCCGAATTCCACGGGTCAACGTACTACTTCCGACTTTCTTATCCAAACGAAGCTATGCCGCTTGTAACGTTGCATCAGCGTCGTAACGCCTGCTCCCACTTGTGCTAGCCTAATTCACCTTCTCTGACTGTTCCATTGAAATTCGTCATCGAACGCGCAAATCCAGCCCGCTTCGTTCTGTCTCTGGCACCCCTGACTCCGATAGCACTTTACCCGCAGCTTTTCTATCTATTGCCCATACCTATGTCTCGCGCCCGATTCAGGTCTTCGATTAGATCTCCAGTTTGCATGAGGAAGCAACCGAAAGCTTTTCATATCCGATTGCACGGGATTTCGTGGAACGACGTACCGCGGCCGGTTTACTCGTTCCACAGCGAATCATCGACTTGCCAATGACCCTCCGCTGGAGTGAAGCTCTCACTCTCCCGCCACCCTTTCTCCCAGCCCAAGAACTGCTTCGCCACGTCACCTATGTCACGAACTCCTCTAACGCCGGTTACCAACGAAATTGCGCGAGTGGTGAGTCAACTCGTCGCGAGAAATGTAGTTTCGACATGCAACGGGGGCTGCGGGTTAACGCGGGACCTCTTTGTCGAGGAATATTCTTGGATCATGAGCGCGGATTCTCGGGTACGCAGGGAGGGCTGAAGGGGAACTTCGATTTTGGGAATTCGCAAGGTTCGCGGGTGAGTCTTGGCGAGTAGACTTCAGGGAACGACGTTTACTCGAAGAGGAACTGTAAATTTACTGAATTATTTTTTGTAATCGACTAACTTCACCCTCGTTTCTAAGGACTCCATTGGGAAACTCAGGATTGATTGATAATTCTGAAATTTCACGAGGAAGAGGGAAGGGTGCCGACTGTCGAAGCTGTCGATCAACGTTCGTGGACGATCGAAGAATTGGTGGCGTAATTCCTTTGCGCGAGAAGGGATAAAGCAGCGGTTAGGCAAAACAATTACGTTAGGTTTATTCCGATCTCGGCTCCCGTTGTCCTTCGAGCCTCGTGCAGAGTCCACGTGAGTGCTGAGGCGATTCGGCCACGTGAGCTTTCGAGAGCTAAAACGGTACTTTTACGGCGCCAGAATTTTGCCATCCGCGCGCACTGTCTCTCTCTTTCTCCATCCTCTGAGACGAGCTTGCCTTTGTCACTATGAAAAACAATTTACATCCTTCCATCTTTGCCAATGAATTTCTGCGCACTTCCGTTGGACTTGGAATCGACTTCTTCCTCAATCCATGCGAAAGCTTACCTCTGTCTAAATTTCTTTTCACGTAACGAGAAGAATATTCTTTTATCCATGAAGGATCTTCTGTTTCTCGCGCTATCGTAATGAGCCCGGCTGTATTGAAGACGAGTCAACGGGAGTCGTAAAGTCCCGCTACGGTAATTCCGACACTAAGATAACGCGAATACCCGAATGACGTTTTACGGTGATTAGGGTAAATAAAATTGGCACTGCATGTAACAATAACAAAGTTCAGTATATTGAGCTACAAGCAACGCTTGATGAAGTTGAATACAATTGAAGCCGAAAGTGTGAGTGAGTGTTCCGTATACTTAAACTATCCTCATCTCCGGAGGATACCGAGACCTAGGCGTTTCAAAAAGCGTCTGACTCTCCGACGGAGCCTCTTCTTCCTTCCAGCCAGAATCCTCCCCCTCAGGCTGGTTACTTGGTGGGCCACACAATTATCAAACATCTCATTGGTCGTAATATTGTCAACGGAACGGCCCACCCAGCTCCGTAGAGAGGGAAAAACTCTAGAAACCTAGTCCTGATAAATTATGGCTAAACTGTCCTTCGAAGACATCGCAGAAAAGTAAACAGGATGCCTGGCCAATGTCACTAAACCCCGGGACCGCCGGAGTCGACTCACAGATGGTTATTGTAACTCCACGTCACTCGCCACCCTCCAACGGTCCCAAGTGTCGGGCGAGTGCCGGCGACAGACCCAACGTCTGCCAGGCAATCTCGTAAATTGAAGGATTAACCTTCCTTCGAGTCCTTTCCCGAGCTATTTACGAAAACCCCGAACCTCCCGTAAATGGCCCTCGGCCGATGGTAATACATGCGGAACCTAGCCTAATAACAATATAATATAAATAGACCGAATAATGAATGTAACGCGTAACATCTTCTAAATACGATACAGTAGATCTCCCATTTCGAATTCCAACAAATATCTTCCAAACCTTCATCCCTCGTGACGGAGGGGGATGTTTCGAAGCAGGAAATTTGTCTCCTGAGCCATCGTTAATTGCTCTCGTAATGAATTTCTCGCAGCAAGCTCGGAGTTTGCACGAAGAATCGACGGGTATCGAGGGCATCTCGAGTTGCCTCGACTTTAGCGAGCGTTTCCTGCGTACAGTTCACGCGCCACTGATCCTCCCGTTAACGATTAACAATTAGGCGTTAGAAACTAGAATCTCTCGACTCTTCACTCTGCCTGCCGCTGCCAATTTCCTTCCCACGATATCATTTGAATTGTTGAAGTTTCCGAGAACTTTCTCAATTCACGGAGAACTCCGATTGAGAAATCAGAAAATTCACGGTTCTTAAGGTTGAAATTACGATTACTATCGAAACCTGGTACACCTTCTTCGCGGGAGCACGTCAGGGCAAAGTTCGTCGACGTTCGTAGGTTTTCCCTGGACGGAAAGATCGAGAATCGATTGCAAAGGGGGTACGACACGATTTGAAAATATAGAATGATTCACGGTGTTTTGCAGCTCCGGTCGGGTGAAATGGAAAACACGTGAGGAACGTTCGACCTTCGCCTCTGTCAATATACATCTGTCTTTCGCGAGCGTAATATTATTGTTTTAATTTCGCGACCGAGTCTTGAAAACACGCCGAAAAGAGACGGCTAGAGCCTTGTTATCTCGCTGCCGTCCTGCTTCCCCTCTCGCTCGAGTTTTTCGTCGGGGAACCTGTTTTCGAAATTGCTCCGCGCACCGTTAAACAGTCGAGGAATTCCTAGGTACGATAACGCCGAGCCGATGCGGAGATTTAAGCAGTTCGTTGCCTAGCTTCAACGGGGACAGCTCTGCGGGGACATCTCTGTTCCTTTCTTCCACAAAATCCAATTCTTTTCCACATTCGTATTTGAACACGGGAGGCTTTCCCTTCGAAGCTTTCCCTCTAAGCGTCTAAGCGCAAGGCAGAGCGATATTAAAAGTTAAACAACATCAGATTTCGATGCTCGGATCAGAATAACAAAGCATCCGTCTAGACGAATTCCTCGACTTGGAAGGAAAAGGATTTGGAGAGTTTGACTGGAACATAGTCATGCAAATCCCCGAGGCGATTTCGTCGAAAGTACAGACAGTTTTCCTCAAAACCCGAGCGCTGTTTACTCATCGGTCCAACATTCCGCAGTGGCCGTTTCGGAGCCGCAAAAAACCGCGCGACGTTGATCACTAGCGCGGAATCGAGCTCTACGATAGCGACGGCCAGGTAGCGTTCGTCGGCCAGCAGAGACAAAAGATTATTCCATCGAGATCGGAGATGTGGGGCACGATAATTAATTCCACGCGGCGTGACGTAAAAGCCCGCGTAGCCGACTCGCGTCCAACTCCGCTGATTGTTGTCGCACGTCGTTCAGGGAAAGAAATATCGCCGTGTTATTCCGCTGCAACCTGCGTACGGAAGAAATTTCGGTAAACACGCTAATATCCGCGATGCAGCCACCGATCCGTCATATCTCATCGCGAGAACACGCGTCAAAGGGGCAATTACGAGATTGCCACTCGGCGCGCTTAGCACCCAAGCCTACCGAGCCGATGCTCCTCGAGCAGAACGCTGGCAATTTGTCTGAGAGCGTGGAATAATTCACTATCCCTCGATACAGTTCCCTGGAGACTTGCAGCACGCGGCCGGCTCTATTTTTAATCCCGCGAAAGACGCAGAAGTATGCTTCCTTTCTTCCACGTCGGACATCGCGACGTAACGAGTCAACGGATGGTTCTCGGAAAGAATCTGCATGTGAAGCCGCCGGCTCGGAGAAAAACAGCTCGGTCTTGTAAACTCTCCGGTGAAAATCGATGCCGCGGAAGCGTCTGCAAAAGCTGCGCCCGTCCCCGACGCTTGACCGCCGCGGGAAACTGCTTCGGGAGCTGTTAACTCGCGATTCGACGCTTCTATTTTCATTGCGTAGAGTAGCCGCTGTATCTCGTGTTCACTCGAGTAGGCTACTATTTGATCGGCCGATACAATCATGCCGATAATAATAGTACTAGTATCTTATCCACCGCCCGTTGCTACTTTATTGTTATCTCTGCCCGCGCTCCGTTTCAATAATCTACAATCTATTTCCCGTCGAACGTGACAAAAACACGCGCCAGACGGTATCCTGATTGATCGGCAGCGATAAGAGTACTAAGAAAAGCCACATTTCGGGCGAAGCTACATTTGCAAAAGCTCGCTGTTTATAAATCTTCGCCCAGTTGAGGATCTAAATCTGGAGATTATGTAGTCGCATTGCAACATGGTGCAATCGTGTTCGACGCGCACGCATACCGACGCAGGAGTGTCTTCCGAAAAATGATGGCTGGAAAGTTTCGCGGCTTCCAAGGATTTTCCCTTGACGGTCGCAGGAAGGCCGAGGAGGAACGAAACAGACGAGATAGAATAGCTGCGCGAAGCGAGCGGATTCGTTGTCAGCTTTTGCATAACGATGCGGTGTCGAGCTTGCCAATGTTACGCCAACGTTGCTGTCTTCCCTTCGTCGACGTCTCTTGCGAATCGAGAGCTCTCTCTGGGAGCACAGTCGTCCCTGAGTATCGAGGGACCCGAGCGTGGCGCCGTGGCGCGTTCTTGCCTATTTTATTCCACAAACTCGCTATTTCTGCGTGTGAGAATTTAAGCTGCACTGGTCGCCCGACGAGCAAGTCAAACTCGCAAGTGGGTGGCTTAGCTCGAGCTCTCCGTTAAGTCGCGTCCACATTCACGTTTGTGGCAAATCAATTTCTCGGTCAATCATTTTTTCCCAAAAACTATTAGAATATATCAAGACTATTAAGTTACTAAACTAACTGTTCCAAAAATAAATTATGGGTTGATAAATGGAATATTAATGAAAGCTACCCGCAGTTCAAAGATCCCGTATCCCAAGCGACAATTCCTCCCTTTGAAAGCGTTATAAGCTCACTGCAAACCAACTCTCGATTAATCCATCCGGTCGAGGATCCTGCACGCTTCGATCTCGATCGTAACTTCCAAGTTCACGATCGGACCGAGCCGAGTCGGCCCGTTATGCACGCCGCCTAAGGGAGCGAGTATATCGGTATATCACGCAGGCAGATGGTGCGCAAACGTTGATGCACGATGGCCG
Organism: Andrena dorsata; assembly: GCA_929108735.1. Taxonomy (NCBI): domain Eukaryota; kingdom Metazoa; phylum Arthropoda; class Insecta; order Hymenoptera; family Andrenidae; genus Andrena; species Andrena dorsata. The sequence goes on along the minus strand of OV815488.1, from coordinate 72,349,666 downwards.
GTGTACGCGTGGCTGTGTGGCCAGCAACCCACAGCCACCGCCTAGGACAGGTCAGTGACAAAGCAAGGTCACGTCAAGTGCTTCGTAAGCCAGCGGCACGCACGTCCACCAGCCGATCCCTCTCTTCCCGCCGAGGCGAAAAAAGAATCGGGATCTCGTTCTCGCCGCCCTGCCGCCTCGCCGCCCGCGGCTAACAATAAGCGAAACGCTGAATCTCGCAAGCGAGCCGAGGAGAGGGCAAAAAAATTCACCCCACCGTCGAATAGTTATATACATAGAAGAGAAGCAGCTCGGGACCGTGACCTTTGCGCGGTTCCGCGAGGTTGACGTGAAAAAAGAGTGCTCGCTGAACGGGGAACAGCCCCGGGATGTTGGGCGACGAGATGTTACGTAACGAACCGATCGGTTTTAATCGACTGACATCACGGCGGAATGTCTGTCGATATGAACGGTTCGAATGGGGTCGTTGCACGTTTAGGAACGCATCGTCGGATTGCCGGGACGGAAATAACTCAAGGAACACGGCTCATAAACTCTGTTGTGCAGCGCAATATTATTCTGCTCGTGCGTCAACGAGAATAAATCTGCGTGGGGCATCGAGTCGTTTCGAGGCGCTCGCAGATCGGCAGGGAAACCTCGCCGAGGGAATCGAAACGATGACGAGACGTTGCTGCGATCTTGGAATCAGCTACAACTTCGGCAAAGTCTCGAATCGGCGGGGCGGACCATTCCTCGTCCTGCCAGCGACGCGAGAGTGGAATCTGCGATCGATCGTTGCCCATCGATGGCAGGCCAAGTCGATTGTTTTTCACGCAGGGGACAGATTGATTTCTGCACGAGTGTCTGGAATAGCAATGTTGAACTGCAGTTTGCCCGCTCGATCGGCTCCCGTTCGACGGCAATCACTCGCCCCCAGGTATTTTTATTCATTCCTTAGCTCCGTTAATGCTTATCCAGCGTGTTTACGACGTTTTGTGCGGGTCCAAAACGAGGCGACGGTTTAGAGGAATATTTAAATGAGTTCACTTCTCTTTTTTCGTCGGCCGAGTGTTTTTTATCGGGACTTTGGCTATTTCGAGGCTTTACGACTTCTGTATACGATCAGCCACGGACGCCGCGTCTACGGATAGAATTTATGCCAGCCCAGCAACGAATGGTAGCGCGATTTAAGCTACGAGCCACTTATAACGAGCGGTCCTTAATTAACCGTTTACCGTGAATTCTCCAGAATATTACGGATAGCTCGCTGCAGCGCAAAAACGGTTTCATAACGTGCATCCTTGCTCGGAGTCAAAGCTGTAAATGCCACTACAGAGGTAACGTAACGTTGCTTTCTATAAATAGTATTTATAATTCTTCCGAAGCTGGCACAACAACGTTCATTCAAAGTAGTGTCTGTGATTAATGTGGACGCGCCGCGGCGTTGTGTTCGAAATTAGTAATTTAAATGCTACTTATGACCCGCGCGAAACGGTCGCGACAAAATTGCTCCAATGCCGTTTTCTGATACGGTCCGAGATGAATGTCGCCGACGGAGAATGCGGCGGGAACGAAATCAGCTGACGGGTCGGGGCCGTCGATCGTCTTCCCCTTTCGAAATTTCATTGCGAAGCAGAGAAATCTGTGGACAGTAAACCACGCGCAGAAGGCGGTTTGACCGAGGCGTCATTGTCTAATCAGTGTTTCAAAGGATTTCGCAATTTCGCGCGAGATCGTACATCAGCCGAAAATTGAACGACGCCACGGTGGATTGACGCAACGGTTCCGGAGAAAAATCGGTACCGCTGGCCAGTACATACTCGCCCGTGTTGTTTTCTGGCTGCGAAGCGAAAGTGGCCGCCACGGTCGCGAGTGGTCAGAGAACGAGACGTAATTTCGGCAGTTATTTTTTGCGAATATTTTTAGCGCGTCTGCATTTCGAATGATTGTCTTCAAGTTGTTTACTCGGCCGTCTACGCACTTCATTCGGCTTCCCCGGATCACGGCTAACCGTGAAACATCCTCGCAGACTGTTTTTCGTTTACATCCGCCCGAGCCACGCTCCCGTTTCATTCACTCTCGCGATTCGATCGAGACAATAGCGCTCCTCAATGGAGGATTGTAGCCGCAATCGAAGAACGCGTCCTCCCGGCTGTCGAGCGCTGTCGATCGTTGCTTCTTCAACGGTAAAGTAATACCGACGTCTCGGCGCAATCGTAAACAACGCTCGCCTCCGTCGCCGTGCGTAATTAACGCTCGATATAACAGTACAAAGGGAGCGTAGGCCGATCGAGGATTAGCCTTTACGTAAGTGGCAAGAATTATGCATGCGTTGCGCTGAAAATTATATAAAACTACTTTGCATACGCGCCGCTCGCCAGTGCCGCCGAGACGGGCGAAAATACATTGGCGGGGGTGCACGTGACCGATCGGCACCGTCGTCACCTTACCAGATCCATGAGAGTATATTGCGATCTCGATTTCCTACGGTGCCATCCACTTCGAGTCCAGACTGCGCGGTCTGTATAGGTACGCTGCGTGGTAGCGAAACGGGCTAATTTTAAATCGACCATCTATCGATCATGACCGCTGAATAGGAATAGAATCGGTACTATAATCGAATCGGGGAAGGCTGATGCGTTTCCCCAAGAAAAGAACTCCGCGGCGTTGCCTTTGTTTATGTAACTTTTAACTAGTGTCGAGAGATTGCGAGACTTCTCCCTCGGCTTCTTTATCATTGGACATTTGTTTAAGTCAGTTTCAGCATCAAGTTGTCTGTAGAATAGACGACTCAGTTATCGGTTAATTATGCCAGTACTAGGAGCCACGCCAGTGATTACGAAGTTGGATGATGCTGCGTGGACGATAGATTTACAGGCGTTCGGGTATCGCGTGATTTCTCGCAATGGTTTTCCCCTGGCCCGCCAGAACTACGCCTTACTTAATTCGCGGAATTGCCGTGCAGCCGGAGGCCCCGAGAGAGGGCAATGATATTGCAAAAAGAACGGTTAATTGGGCGCGGGCCAAGGATGACATTCGGTCGAAAGTAAAACGAGGATCCTAGAGGTCTCGTGGGACCAGGCTTCTATCCTTTCCTTGGGGAAATCGAAATAGTCCTGTCGATTATCGATCCTTCGCGATTTCATTAGCAACCTTCGTAGACCACATTCTATAATCACTTACCTATCGTACATTTCCCAAACACAGAATCGGAGTAGGTATATTAAGAAGAAGAGGCGCAGAATCTAGCATCGCTAACGAGTGGACCATTGCGTCATTTGGAGCACGCGCTGCGTCTTACACAAACTAATCCCTACCGGGATCAGCCACATGTGTGCAGTTCGGAAAGAAAAGCGAGCTAAACGTTCCTTCGCGTTCAAATGCCACGTCGACGATCCATCCATTACGAATGTGTCCGAATCTGATCTGCCATTAACGATCGCTGCAATCAGCACTGTTTACCGCGAAGGCAGCAAAATAACGAGGAAAACGGAATCAACAGTCTGCAGAATATTATTAGCGCTCGTAACATCGCCCCCTCCACTCGGGCTGCCGCGAATGTACGCCTCGAAGCGGCCGTAATCGATCCGCCGCGTTTCGCCGCGCAAAAGTGGCGGCGAGGCGAGGGCTTCATTGCCAAAGTCAATGGCACTTGGAACGAGCTGACGGTGGATCGGGCCTCGTTAATGCATATTTACGCCGCTTTCCCGCGCACCGATAATCGCGGCTGCCTCAGCGCCGTGGCGGGCGGGCCGCGCTATTTTATTATTCCTCCGCCGTGCTCTCTTTCATTGGAGACACGCTTGACTCTCAGTCACCGGAGCGTCATCCGGTTTCGTCAGCGGTCGAATGCGCGGCAAACAAAATATTCCACGAAACGGCCGATGATAGCGCGTACCCGCCCCGTGAAAATGAGCGTCGCGTGCGTCCAACAGCCCACGAAATCGATTATCTCCCTCGAACCGTGCAGGCTTCTCTTCGGGGAACGCATTATACTCGCGAATCGTATGACCTGGGTCGAAGCTTGGGTGAATTCGCGATGGAATAGATTCTCATCAAGACAAAGCTTATTTTGTTTTTTTTTTCTTTTAAATCTTACGGAGAAAACGAACAAAGGAAAGGATATCAGTATGTACAATAGGATTAAACCATTATGCATCATAGATACGGAAATTACAGTTATTTGGAAAAGTTAGAATACAGTGACAAGCTTTAATCTTAGAACCAGCGATTAACGAAACGCCATAGAATGTCAATTATTGAAGATAACGGTGTTTATTGTAATTCCCTTGGTTCTATACAATCCCAGGCTCGTAGACTATATTGTCCTGCATCATCGAAGAATATCGTACTAACGCTGTGGTTCGATTCGAAATCGGGAACGTGATGGAAGGCGGGGATCTAGCTTAATCGATTGCCGAAATAAGTTCTAGGAACGGACGGAAAGGCGCGCAGCGTCGTCGCGCCGGGTCATTCGCGATGCGATCTTGCATAACAGGCTTCCAACGGCCGAACAACACGTCCAAGGCCGTGAGCATTCTCTGATTCCCTGGGTTCGATCGGACCGCGCAGCCTCCGTCGCTCCAAATCCAGCCGAATAAGCTAGCCAGCCCGCTTCGTTCCTCTCTGCTCCGTTGGTCCCCGCGGTGTTACTTTACACGGCCAATTATTACGAATATTAAATTGGCCGGGCGCTGCGATCCCGAGGGGAATGGAGAAAGAGGATAGAGCTAGTGGAGCGCGAAGGAGTACATATACGCTGACGTGGTCGCGGTGTTCGTCTCGTCATTATTCCCGACGGGACGTTGCATAACACGGCCGTTTCTGTGAACTCCGATGGCTAGGCCGATGCGGCTTCCTCTCTTTCTCCGGCTGGCAGCGGTTGCTCGATCGGCGTTTCGCCGTTTCGCGCGTGCACCAGCGAATCCTGCCGCTCGCGCCCCGCGGAGGGGCCAGGCTAGTCACCGCTTTCGGCCGAGTGGCTGAATTTGTCCTGCATAGGGGGCATCGGGACATTACCCGGGTGACCTTGGCTGATGCGGACTGCGACGCCCGACGCTGTTTGTGCAGCGCCGCTCGAGCATTGCACCTTGCTCTATCGCGCGAGACCCTTCCCTCCTCATCCTTCTCTCTCTCTCTCTCTCTCTCTCTCTCTCTCTCTCTCTCTCTCTCTCTCTCTTCACCCTTCCTTCCCCCTTCGTTCCTTTCCTCTCTCTCTCTCTCTCTCCGTCGGCGTCCGTCCCTCTCTGCCCGTCTCTGCTCGTCTCACTTGGTCCCCAGACCAGCTGCCACAGCTTTCTCTGTTCCGCACGGCCGAGCATCTCCTCCCACGGTCGCCTCTCCGTTTATCGAGCAGGCGTGGGCAGCTCTGGATGCGGCCGACTCTCGATTACGGAACGACCCGGCCTGCTCCCTGCCTTGGATCGGATCATCCAGCAGTTTTGGGGCCCCCTAAGCTCCCTTGGGCCCTCTGCTTAGACCCCTGACCGGTTTCTATGCAGCCGCTGGCCTGCGCTTCGCGGGCCCGCTGGCAGTTTCGGTGGAGGGGGCTCGCCGATCGTGTGTCGGGAGCTTTGGACCCTCGCGGGCACATTCAAACGCATTTTTATTTGGTAATGGTATAGATAGAGGGCAACCTCACGGATTTTGACGCCCTTTAAATACGTTGTCAAGGACATCATACTGAACAACTTTTTCCTCTAAACTTTTTGGCGGTCGACCTTGGTTTCGGAGATATTTGCGAAAAACTTCTATTCATTTATTCCGACGCAACGGACACAGCGATTAACTTGAGGTGGTTGGTCATCTGGGGGATGTGTTTATATTTTTCTCTAATTTTTCGCTTCGCGCCCCGAGGTGGATAGCACGTTGAAATGTGATTGAAAAAAATTACATTCTTTTTGAAAAAAATTACTTTGTTTTTTTTCAATCACATTTCAACGTGCTATCCACCTCGGGGCGCGAAGCGAAAAATTAGAGAAAAATATAAACACATCCCCCAGATGACCAACCACCTCAAGTTGATCGCTGTGTCCGTTGCGTCGGAATAAATGAATAGAAGTTTTCGCAAATATCTCCGAAACTAAGGTCGACCGCCAAAAAGTTTAGAGGAAAAAGTTGTTCAGAATGATGTCCTTGATAACATATTTAAAGGGCGTCAAAAACCGTGAGGTTGCCCTCTATCTATACCATTATCATAAGAATTAACGGGCGTGTACATAGACGTGCGAGCGAGCCAAAGCCCGCAAACGATATTTATAGGTGGCCAATGTACCGCTAAAAAAATCAACATGTGCGCTATGCAGATTCGCTAATTTACATATTCTATTAATGGAGTTATTCATCCCATACGAAGTGTTGTGTGCCAATATGTAAAAAAGAGAAGGCGATCTAATTGAATCAATAGGCGCACAAAGGTTGACCAGAGCTAAAATGTCCGCAGAGTCGGCGTAGCCGTTAATAATACCAGAAAGGCAAGTAAGGTCGGATAGACAACGACGATTTTGCGATGTATGTGTGTATGTGGCTTCAGAGAGTACAGGGTGACGATTATTGCTCTGTGGTAATGGAGCCTCAAAGAGACACATTGGATATCTATGCTGGTTAGATATTTGCACCTCTTCTCTGCAATCACTTAATCCTTCAAGGCGGTTCGAAGGAGATAAGACAAAAGCTCGTCAGCTGGGGATTCCATCGTACACGGTCAGGGGAAGGTAAGTGTCGCGGAATGATGAGGGTTCTGGGCTCGCAGGCCTCGAGGTATCATCGCGAACCCCTTGAAAGACACCAGGCCAGCCTTTGCTACCCGGTGATCTCACTTTCGGGGAATGCCGTCCGAACGTTTCGCCAAAGTGCATCGTTCGTTGTCGCGACGGCGATATCGACCTCTCGTATCTACGCGATGCGGCGAGCGCGGCAATCTCCGCGAAAATTAATCCGCTGTGATCGTCGACCAAGCTGCGCACCTTTCGCTGTGCAACAAAGTTGGATCTTTCCGCAGACGAGCTCGCGGATATCGCGAAGGGTCGTCGTCCAATGGTTGCATTCTTCGCAGCCTCTCGAAGCTGCATAACTCATCGATGCATTTGGCGAATGTCCAGTTAAATCGCACCTGCGGTTTTCGAGCCGGAACGTTTGCTTAACGAAGGCCAGGGGACGCCGCGAGACAGAGTGCCCCGAAATAACTAAGAGGTGAAAAGTAGACGGACGCGTAGATAGATTCAACCGCTAGGTTTTCCTGGTGTGAGACAATCGTGCGTCCGACAAATCGAGGAAACAAGGTGATCGGGCGAACGTATCGCGTGTGCAACCACCGTGGTTCCATCGGCTGGTCGATCTCCGCGAATCCCGTCACAATAAACCACGCCGCCAGACGGTTACGCAATCGCTGGCCAATTAATCGCGATCACGATCGGCTTTTCGAGTTCATCCGCCGCTCCTTCGGTGTCTGATTCCATTCCATCGACGAGCTAATTGTTTTCCGCCAATGGTCGTTATCAGTGGTCCCCCTGGGCTGGTTCAATTAACCGCAAACAGCCACGAACGCTCTAATAAAGGCGACCTCCGCGCGGCCGTTGCTCCAAGCGCGGACGCTCGCAACGTGCCGCAATATCGAACGCAACGGCGTCTTCTGTTTGCTTCTGTTACCTACATCTTTCTTTCTTGATAGAAACAATTAGGAGCAGAGCTGGTATAAACAGTTGCGAGTGCCCGCATGGGTATTAGGGAAAGTGGTGTGTGAAAATGGCGAGCGGGAGATAGCGAGACACTTGGTGTCCACGTGTTGCTGCATCGCTCGCGAAAAATATTTGTCTTGGTTGGTCTTCCGAGACTCGTCCTTGTTCGAGACCGTATTTATCGTCGGTGAGTTACGTGGCTCGAAAAGCCTCCGCGGACGTGCTCGCCGGAGATAAAGAATTCCGTGGTCCCGTCGAATAAGCTGCTAATCAGCGTTAAATAAGCAAGAGCGCGACACGCCGTATCGGGCAGAGGTTTACATGCGTTTTAACCAGCCGGGAACGGTGGGACGATGAACCCGCGACTGTTTTTCGCTGCGACAAAAGCGCAATCAATCTTGCGCCAGTCCAGCCGGCGCGTAATTTTAGAAAGCGGCCTTATGGCATCGGCCGCGCTCAATTAATGCAACGAATAATCCCGAGATAACGGCTGAAAACATGGTCGCTGTCGCCGATACGGTTCCCGGTAACGTTATCGACGACGTTTTTCAGAGAAACGCTCGTTGCATTAGTGGGTGCAACGCTGACGCTCGATAATTTCGCGTCGCGCCTCCTTATCGGCCGGCTTAACTGATTTCGACGCGGAAGGCAGACGTCGCGCGCGAAAAACAATCGCGCGCCGCGGGAAAACAGCGTCGCGGGGGGATTACAGCGCTATTTGAAGCGCGTCGTAATTCGTTTAACGTGGAATTACCGTCGATACACTTTGCGAGAGCGCGCCTCCGCCTGCATTGGCCGATCCATCACCGGCACGGCGCAGAAAAATACAGGATTATGTCTGGCCTTACGCCTTTGGCCGTCCGAAGACGTTCTACGCGTTATTATTCCGCCGAGAAAAAGATTTCCGAATCAAAGAACCCGTTGTCCGCTGGTGAGAACAACAACAGTGATATCAGCTTCGTTGAGCTACGATTTGCGTGGCAGTGCGCAAGTGCGAGGTGGGTGGAAGAGGCATAGAAACCAGGGGGATCCTAGAAACCGTAGGGGTTGTGAAAAGGCATTCCGGGCCCGGGGGGCGGATTTGGCGGCTGGTAGTCGCACGCGGTTCAATTTCGTGAGCCCTCGAAGCGGCACCCCCGTCGCGAATAAATTTAATTGCCCGGGCGCGTGGGACCGCGGGATCTAGACGTTTAAATGGCCGACGAGGGCTCGGCGGGGTGACGGAGGCATTCCACTGTGGTGAATTTTTTCGTTGCCGGTCGATGCGGCGGAAAAGGTTGGGGCCCTGTGTCTCGAGCCACTGGCCGTCGAGATTTACCACGAACCGAGAGAGCCCCGTCCTTCTCGGCGAGCTTTGAACCGGGGCCTGTAACCTCGGTCGTTCTCTCCTCTACGGTCGCGCCTTTCGGCCTCCCTGCCACCCCGCCCTCCTCGCCCTTCCAACCCCTTGGTGCCCGCGGTTGGTAGCGAGTAGCGAGCGACTGGCCACGAGCCTCCTAACGTCTCTCTTCGACGAATCTTCCCCGGGGCGAGATGTTACCGAGAAGACACCCATACGAGGGAGCAGTCGCAGCGAGGAGAGAAGGGCATGCCTCGCTCGCGCGTTCGCAGCTTATAGCGCGTATTTATAAATATGCCGCGGCGGTTCATGCCCGCGGACGGACCTTCAGCGACGCGACGCCGGTGTTGTTCAACGGCCACGACGAGCACGGAGAAGAAGACGAAGATGATGGCGACGTGCGACGGTGAGCAGGACGAGAGGATGAAAAGGAGGCGGTCGGGACGGGACGCGAGCCGCCGGCGTCGCTCCAGACTTATTCCAGGCTCACAAATACAAGGTCAGCCGGCCACCGCTCCAGTGCAGTGGTACTAACCTCGTCCGGCGTCCGCCGCCCCTTCCCCTCGGCACCGTCCCCCGGCTCTTCGTCAACAGAATGAGAAACGGCATTCTGCTGCCGTTCCGCTCCTCCGTCCCCCGCCCCCCTCCCCCCGCCCCCCGACAGCCATCAACCTTTTTACTCGCGCCGCGCACACCAATCTTTTTTATTGCCCTTCCTGTTTATCGTTCTTGCGCCACGACTCTTGCACCCGCGACGCCCTGTTACGCGATTATGCAACCGGGTTAGCTCTAGCTTAAGAGCTGGCTTCCGAGTAGGGGGAGAGAACACTCGAGCATTCTGCCGCGTCTGTGCACTGGGATCTAGAATCTGCGATCTAGATCCCGGAGTTGTTCGAAGCTAGATTACTTGGAATTGAAGTGATGTTAATCGTGCCTCGCGAGGTGAAGGGGCATTTAATGGTTGGGTGGCTGGAGCGGTTGCGCGCCGTCTAACTGAAACTAACTCTCGGCAACCGTCCAGAAATATCGGCCGACCGCTTGCATCGGGCCAGGCTCGCCCCTGGCGCATATTTACAAGGCCATCCGGTCACCGATCCAATGCTACTAACCCGAACCCCTGCCTTCCTCCCCTTCGAAACATCCTGTGCCGTGTGCCATGCTCCACACGGACTCCTCGCTCTTCTTCTCCCGCCGGGACAACGGCCTTCCTCTTGTTCCCCGCTTATCTCGCCCATCGCTCCCCCGTGCTCGCGCACTTGGACGCGTTCTGCCTCTAACCACCTACGTGCTCTCCGTGTCGAGCAACGAGAATGCGATTATGCAACTAGCCGCACCGCCTGCCTCTTATATCAGAGGATGCTGCCGCCTGCTGCCGGTAGCGTTGCCTCGCTCGATCCGTCGGGCCATGCTCGGCCATTCCAACAATCTCTAGCTCTATTCGCAACTCTCCCCGCCGGCGCACTCAAAGGCGATCGAAAATTACGGGCGGGAAGCAACGAGCGCGCCGGGCCTAATCGCGCTACTCTTGAACTTGCAAAAAACGTCCTTTGCGAAAGTTGTTTGGCTCGGAGCGGCCGTCTCGACCGATAGCGGGCGAAAACGATGCCAAGGTCGTGTATCTTTGGAGATTTCAAAGTCATCGGCGCGGTTGACACCCGGGAGGGATTCAACGACCCGTAATCGCGTGATCTTCGGGTGACCTTGCGCTCGGCAAGATCGCGATGTTGCCGCGAACCTGGTGATGCAACGGTTATGAAATTGTAACAAACAAATCTGGCCGATTGATAAACTCATTGAGGACTGGCTGACGTAGGGGAGGGTGGGGTTAAAAGTCCCGTTTTTGGTACAAACCTCTGTAAAATTTAGTACTAACAATCTAGAGATATCTGGTGTTATTTTGTATAAACTATAATTATTGTCCTATATGTTCACGAAGTTCATTTGTTGATTCTGTTATTTTCTGCTGAGTTACACCACAAAATGTTTGTCAATGCAAAATGGACTTCTTGCCCCACGCACGGGGCAAAAGGTCCCTAATGTCTTTTCGGGTAATATTAAACTAAGTAAGTAAAAAACTATTTTCAAATCAACAAATAATTATTAAACCAATTTTTTTTTGGTATAGAATATTGAAAGGAAAGCATGACTTTTTTAACAAAAAATAAAAATATAAGTCAGAGGCTCACTTTGAACTAAAAACTAAAAAAAAATAGCTCAACTAAAACAAAAACACTGTTTAAAGATTTTGTCATCATTTCGTTATACTTTGGCCATCTTATTATGAAAGCAAATAAAAATATATTATATATATATATTTTTTCAGTCTGAGGGACTTTTTGCCCCAATGGTACCTCTATAGTTTATGCGATATATAAGTTAGAAAATATTATCATTCTGCAATAAACAATATCGCGCACACATCACTAAAGGAACATACAATCTTAACATAATTGGCTGATACGCTTTTAAACTGTGGTTTACTTCGTGTAAAACAATAAACACGACATATTTCTTTTAGTTTTCGATACATAAAATAACGAAGGCGTCGTGTAATTCGCACGAACGTCCAGAAGCGACTGGCGACTCTGTGATCACCTCCGTTTCTTCTCGTCTTTTACATGGTATACTGCGAAACTCAATACATTGTTTAGGAACAGAGATTTTGCATTCGGGACTTTTTACCCGCCGGACTTTTAGCCCCACCCTACCCTACCTACTCCGTCCCTCGCGAGTCTTCGCGGCAAGCGGCTGGACTCTCTGCTAGGGGACCTCTCCCGAGTGAACGGAACCGCGAGCCGTTCCCAATCCAACGTCCCCAAGACGTTCGATCGATCGGTTAGCGAAAGCTGGGCCGCACCTACTCTCGCGCCATGCACCTCGGACGTAACGAAAGAAGGTTCGCTGGCTCGACGAGGCTCCGTGGTTGTCTGCTGCTTTTATTTGCGCTTTGATAAACGATATCTGCGCCCGCTAATTTCGGAGACGTCTAGATAGGCATCTCCCTCCGCCTCCGTTCAGACGGGGACACGAAAATAAGTCTGGCATGGGTCGGGTGCGTTGCTCGCGTGGCGCGCGTATCGTCGCGACGCCAGATTAATTCGGATGCAATTAATCGCCACTCGGGTCCGGCTTATATTTTTCGAAGGCATGGTCCGTGGGCTGGGATTACGTAAGCAGACGGGGTCGGGCCGCTCTTGCCATTCACCGGCCGCGCCGAAATTTCGTCGAAGAATCGGCGGGCGACGCCTGATGACCGTGGCTCATCGACCTAGACGCATACGCAAGGTCATGCGGCCACTGCTCCAATGGTATTATAACCTCAACCTTCTCGTCCCCTCCTCGGCCGCCGCCTGCCACCCCTCTGTCCTCCTCCAGCCGACATTCTATCGTTCTCTCTGTCCTCCTCGTTTCTCCTCGCTCTCCTCGCACGCTCGCCGGTGTTCGCGTGTGCGAATGCGCCCTAACCGCCTACGTGACGCGGCTCTCCCTCCACCCCGCCTTGCTCCCGCCCCTCCCCCTGGCCGTAGCGTCCCTCTTTCTTGCGCTATCCCTTCTTGTCCCGTGCACCGACCGGCTTCCCTCCGATCGCCACCACTCCGCGCGCGAGTATTCGCGAGCCCTACGCGTAGCACGAGTACCGGGGAATGCAGCCGATTATGCAACTAGTTGCGCTGCTAGCTTCTTCTTGTGTCACAGGGGACGTGCTCACCCTACCTGCCTCGTAGCCAGCCTACTGCACATCCGCGGATTCACGCTCCAAGGATTTCCTTTCAGCCGTGCCGTTTGCCCTGCTTTCGGCTGTTCCGCAGCGTTTTCTGGTCCGGCGGGCCTGCACGCTTTCGCGCGAGGCCCGGTGGCTACCGATTCCCAGGGGGTTAGCGAGGAATAATAGATAAGGATTGCGGGAATATTACTCGCTTCGATGGAACAGTGCGAAGTGAAGACCTCGCAAGGGGTCAAGAGCACGTCATTCTTGGGAGTAGGTAATTGGGGTAGAGTTGCCGCACGTTACACAAAATTGTCACCGTGTCTAAATTGTGCAATGAAAATGTTTTCCAAGGATACATATTATTAGTCCAACATCTTGTGATTTTACTAGTATTAAAGAAAATCAAAATTTTAATATTTGTCACCCTTAAAAAATTGAAACTAAAAACATCCTTTGGTAGGAGACGCCGCACATGCGGGAGTGGTGCCGGATATCGAAAAACGTTTACTTTTATATTTAAACTTTTTATATAAAAAAATAGTAAAAACAAAGTAAAACGAAACATTCTTATTTTATACAATTATAAAAGTGGAAAATTAAATGGGTGCAGTAGGTACATATATTATTTCTGCTTTTCGAAATTTAACATTCTTTTTTTCTTCCTGCCACATTCGTTACACATAGTGTTATACAGGGTGCATGTTTCATGCAGCCACTTTTTACATTTTGGACAGTTTGCCGATTTTACCAGCTTTTATTCGATGTAATGCTTCGATCAAAGTTTCTTGACTCCACTGAGCTTTGAGCTTAGCGTTAGATTTTATTTTATATTCAGTTTGCATCTTCAGATTAAAATAAAAAAAAAGTGAAAAAAGAGTCAGTAGTCCAGAAATAAGTTTGGATTATAAGATTATTCATTTAAAAATAAATAATTTGCCTTGAGATATCACGTTAGCTATGTTAAAACACTTTTTTGGTATTTTAAACATTAGAAACATCATTTAAATCGACTTAGTTTCCGAAACAGTACGGTATCAAAGTCCGGCATCTATCCCAAGTAAAAGCTGCGGCGTCTATCCGAAATGCCCGGGAGGGGCGTCGCACTTTTGTATTTCCATATGCTATGTCGAAAGTAACCTATTCTGCCAAGGAAATATTCTACAAGCTGCCTTTATCGTATTACAAAGACTGTATCAAGAAAAACTATGAATTTTTAGCAACTTTGATAGTAAAAATAAACGCGACGCGTACCTATAACTATTCAGGCCAAGTGCGTTAGGCTTACCTCGAAAAACAGCAAAATCTTTAACAATAATACAGGAAACACGCTCATGCTTGGCAAACTGACCCAAATCGACAGCCTCAAACAAATGAAATCGGCAATGGTGTGTTTTATTACCGACATCCCTGAAATACCGATAGTGCGGCGTTTCTCCGAGTGCGGCATCTCTCCCACAATTACCCTACTCCGCTGGTCAGCCATGTATCAGTACTCGCGGGGAGTATGGAAGTTACCCCGTTCGATCGGAGGGCCAAAGTTTAATCGCTCCCTGGCCTCGAATGCGAGTTTATTCCTCGTTATCGGGCGGGAAGGTTGCCGCGCGGTCGACGAGCTCGGCCACGGGACTCGTAGTTCTCCGGCACGTGAATCTCTGCCGACTAGTCGAGGATACCGCAATGATGTAACCAGTTTCTAGGCTTTCGTGTCACTCGTTGCCGGCTGTCACGGGGAACTACGAGAGACGCGCGCGGCCACGTAACTGGCCGCCAGTGAATCACCCGATTTCACGCAAACCTGTAATATCGGCTATCATCCTCGCGCTGCTCCTTTATTTCTCCGTCTGCAGCGGGCCTGCAAAGTGTCACGGCTGCCTTCCGTCTGGCCTCGTAATCGGAAGCAACCCTCTCCTCCTCGAGAACTCCCGGTCGCACCACGGATTTTCCGAACACTCCCCATTAATGTGCACATCGCGCCCCGAGCTGCGCGCAAAGGGGGTGGCTCGAGTGGAGTCGAAAACAACCGTTGACTCTTACGCAACCCAGGCCGAGTACGCCCGCAATGGGGTATTTTGGAGCGGAGGGGCGGGGAGGTTCGATAACCAACGACTTCTCCCTCGAGGCACTCGATTCCTGGAATGCTCTTTGTGCTGCATACTTCCCCTCCAGCGGATCCGCCCCCACCAGGGCGAGGCGTCGGAGTCCGACGACCTTGATAGCGAGAAGTCGTGGCTGTCCTCGCCGTCATCCAGGCCGTGTTACAGCGGAGAGCCGGGGCCACGTCCCGGTCAGGTATACCCTCGTAACCCTGGCTGGTGATCGTGTCCACCCACGCGGGGACACGGCGCTCTTTGTCTCTGGGAAATTGGCCGAGCGTGCTCCATCTCCGCGCCGCGAGTTCTGCAGCGGGGAGGCAGCAGGATCGATTCGATCTTGAAGCGGTAGCCAACGCGATGGGGCCATGTAAATGCTTCTCCCCCGTGGGGAGGGAGGAATGCGCTCGTAAAACAGGAGCGTCTAGGGACGTATCTCTGACTCCGGAGAGCGTTGCTCTCCTCGCTTCTTCCGAGAACCGGCTGTTTCGGGGGGCGTAAAATCCTTGGTCGTTGGGATGCTTCGTATACTTTTTGCTCTGTGCCATCGTCATTGTAGCAAGCTCCCATATCTCGGCGACGAGCTTACTCTCGTTTACACCGGCGACTTCTGTCACTGTCAGACCCTTCCACACCAAAAATCAACCCTCTCTGCCACCGTCCACCCTCGTGGGGACCGAAGTTGGTGGCCCAGAGGAGCGTAGCGCCCCGAAAGTGGGAACGAAGACCGCGAGAAAAGCAGACGTGGTGGGCAGGAACGGTGGCGGAGGCGGTGGCGGTGACTACTGGTGCAGCGATCGAGCACGTCGACATCGGCAGTGGGGTGTGAGTAGTGGGGCGTCGGGATGCCTGAGGGCGGGAGGGGTTGGGCGGCGGACGCCCTTGAGCGACGGGCAATGCACCGTGCGAGGTTCAAGGCAGAGCGGCGGTTGCCGTCGCGCCGCCGCCGCCTCTCTACCGTCCTCCTCCTCTTTCTCCTCTTTCTCCTCTTTTCCCTCCGCGTGCCCTCGCCATCGCTCCCTCTTCGCACGTTGCACTCTATCCTCGAACCTCCAACCTCACCCCGCCTCTCGTCACCTTCCTGCTCTTCTGCATCGCGCCTCCGCTCGCCCCCTCTCTGTCGCCCCATTCTTCTCTACCCCATGGGTCTAGTTGGCGCCCCCCCCCCCCCCCTGTTCCCCCGCCACCTTGGATCTTGACCCATTTTTCCCCCGAAGAACTAGGAGACTCGATCCAGGGGCTCCGCGGACAATGGGGGATGAATAGGCGAGCCGGTTAGAGGCGTTGCTCCCTTTTGGCGCGTGCAACCTGCCCCGTTCCAGTCCTCCGAACCGATCACGCGCGTCACTCGTGCTTCCCTCACGATTCCTTTGCGCAACAAACGTGAACATTGCCAAAACACACGCGCCCCTGCCACGGGAGTGTACGTTGCTCCTGCCGTAGGGTGATCGAAGCGCGACCGCATCATCGGCCGCCGAGGTAACACGGCGAAAGCTCGCACGTGCGTAACCCTGTCCCCTCCTTCGGCCCGTTTCGCCTTTGCTCGCGTAAAAAAATACGCGTACGCGCGTATATATGGCCGAAGGTTACGCGCACGGAGGGGAAACGGCGGCGAGGCAGGAATGCGTTGCAACTGGAAGAAGGAGGGAACGCATCTACTACCCCCTTTGCCTCGTCTCTTCCTCCATCCTGTCGTTACACTTCCAAGACCCTCGTCGTTCCTCCTCTGCCGTGGAAATCGGTCCGTTCACCGAGGAACCAACTCTCCGCCTAACGATCCTGACACGTAGGGGATGAGATCAATCGTAGAGCAAAGACCGTCGTAGTTTTTCATTTAGAGAAGTTTCAAAATTTCGACGTTGAAAAGTTCCAGTGTTGCGTTGGTGAATTGCCTTTTTTTATACCACTTGGATTTAAAGAATCGATTACGCTAAGTACTGCATTGTATTCTGTAGAGTTTTCACAGTATTTTGCCGTTTTATCCGGTTCTTTATCGCATGTTGAAGTGTAAATATTTAATGTTTAGTAAATCACCTCATTTGGGGTAAAACCGGGTATTTGATTATAGGGCAAAACCGGGTACCAGGTTTATTGCTATTCTGTCTCAAAAATTGGAAGCTGCCAACATTAACGTGAAACACGCTCAAGACGATGCTGACGTTGAAAAACCGTTGGTATTTTTTCAACCCTCTCGGATGGCCTCATGAGATTTGTACAAGTGTCGAGGAGGGCGACGAGACCTTTATTTGTAATTTCTGTTCACTAAATAAATTAAAATAAATTGATATACAAATTAATATTTGTAAAAAACCTTCCTTTATGGTTTCTAGAATAATAGCAATAAAGGTTTTATAATTATATCATATTTCGTGCGTATTTTAATAGGTACCCGGTATTACCCACACCTATAGGGTAAAACCGGGTATTTGCATACTTCCGAGAAAACTTCATATAAGAATTCTCATTTTCTGATTCTGTAACGTCCAATTAAGATTTCTAGCTGTGTCCAAAGCTTATTTTGCCGTCTGACTTTATGCTAGCAGGAAAAATACATTAGGTACCCGGTTATGCCCCACTTTCCCCTACACACAACGGGTACCGTGTTTTTCCGCGGCGATTAGACAAACACGGCCCGCTACGTCGTGGGTCCACGGGATGACGCAGGTAAACCCAGAAATTGGGCTTCTGTCACGTTGCGGCAATGTGACCGGGAGCGAGAGGCTGTTCCCCAGGCAACCGACTCACGTTTCCAGCTTCGAGCCTTGAAATAAAACGATTATTCGGCTCACCGGGTGCTTCGATCTCGCTCTTTGCGCTTGCACCGCCATTGGAGCATCGAACGGACCCGCCTGGTGCCCCTGGAATTGTTGTTGCGTTCTCGAGACCGTTACTCTCCTCGGTTAGGACATTACACGTCTCCTAACCCCTCTAGTTACGCAGCAAGGGCGGCCAGTTAACGCGACGCGCAACTCCTCGGGCTGTTACGCGCCAACACGCTCAACCGCTCCGAAACAGATGTAGGTATCGAGGAAAAGAAAGAGCCCGCCCGCTCGGTCGCGTCGAGGTATTCGGCGAAGGTGCAGTATATTTCGAGCGGCGACGCGCTTAGTCGAAGGTCGAAATCGTAATCCCCGCGGTGGAGCGGGGCTGGTTTCAAGTTCACGGCTCCGTGGAGCCAGTGGAGGACGCTTCGAGCGGAGGAGTGGCTTCGTCCCGTCGCCGGCCGGCGAATTCGTCATCGAAATTTCTGGAACAGGCAGAGCGGAGGCTGGCATAGCGATCTCTCTCTCCTCCTCGCTCTCTCCGCGGAGGCTGCGGATACTGCGAGGAGCGCGTTGGCCCGGGCTCGTCCGGTCTATGACTCAGGAATGACCCTCGTTGAACCGCGGCCGAAATGCATCGCGTCGCGAGCCACCGCCGGACGAAAGCGAAATTCGCCGCGCGTTTTTAGCCACGGCGAACCCGAAAATATCGCGCGTTCTCCGCTCGCTGCCTCTCGCCTCGCCGTTTTCCCCAGCTCGAGCCACCGAAACTCGACTTTTCTTGGCAACTACGGTCGATTCAAAATGGGGACCATGATGGATGGTGGAGTTGTCATCGCGGAGACTTGTATCTCATTCGATTGGTGAGGGTTGCTTTGTGGGTGATCTGGAGGGGTGGTCCCAACCAATGGTTCTGAAATAGGAAATGAATTTCAAGTACTAAGGCATTCGAAGCGCCTTACTCGATTCACCCTCCATCGCTATCAACACATATCACCTCAGAATTCTCCGTTCCACACTCAGGAATCGATCGACCAAGACGTTCGTTTAATATCGACGGGTGCAGGTTTCAGTGGCCCCCGTCGCTGCATGGAAATTTGAAATACGGCTTTCCAGCTCTTTAACTTTCGCTCCCTAGCTCCCCGTCCCGGCAAGCCGCTCCGCCTTTGAAATCTCGAATTTCAATCGAAAGTCCGTTGCCCCCGCTAAACTTAACTCATTGCCCGTACGGCTGCATCGCTTCCGGCCGTTCAGACATTTTTCCCGAAATTTCGCGCAACGCGTTCAGTCGTCGACCTCTTCGAGGCCACGTGCACTCCGTTGCCAGACCCCTCGAGCCTGTTGGCGCAAATTTCTTGGCGAAAATCTCAATTCTCCTTCCTCCTGGTCAAATCTCGCGACCATCGATTCCCGTAAAAAATGTTGGACCTCCTAACGACAAGGGTAATCACGCGAAGGGCCCTACGCTCTGTGTAACATTGTTACGAGCCGGGGCTCGACGCACCGCGCGCAATATTTCGACTCGCCGCTGCACGTTTCGTAACCCCGCAAAGAAAAGGTTAGCTAAATGTCTGCCGAGATTATTGCAACGGATTAGATTGTCTTGCACAACTGTCTATCGCGTAATAAACGAATTTTTTCGCGGTCGTTACGCGGGGGGGGGGAGGCGGGAACGTTCCCCGTCAGCCTTTGACAGCCAAAGATACGAGCGGCCTGGTGTCGTAACGTATCCGCCGTAATACCGGATCTCTACGCGCGATTAAGGCCCCTGCACACCGAGCCGAGCGCGCTCGATCGTTCCAATCACCTGAGGCATCAGCTAGCAATTAGAGCGAATGCATATACGAGCTTCTTCTCCAAGTAAACGACTGCCACTACCGATACAGTCACCGTAATGCCAAATT
The DNA here is from genome assembly GCA_929108735.1 of Andrena dorsata. Taxonomy (NCBI): domain Eukaryota; kingdom Metazoa; phylum Arthropoda; class Insecta; order Hymenoptera; family Andrenidae; genus Andrena; species Andrena dorsata. The sequence goes on along the minus strand of OV815488.1, from coordinate 72,330,207 downwards.
CCTAAAACAATGACGTTCCACGAGTCGCCTAACGTCCCGACGAACGTTACCCAACCGCATTCGCGCGGATCATCGGTCAACTAGTCTCTCATTGTCTGTTGCCGCGTCCAAGAATCGCGTGCACGTCGATTCTATTCGCGGCGCGCTATAAATCTCGTGGAACAGAGAAATCCTTTTCTCCTCTCCTCCGAGAACGACTGTTACGCGAGTGGATGTCGACGGCGTTCCAGTGAAACCGATCAGCGAGCGAATAGCGGGAGAGTCGGGGCGACAGCTGGCCGGAGAGCGAGACGGCTGGTTGTGCGTGGGCCTTTAAGCGCGAAAGAAGGTGTATCCCGTATCCGAGCGTGGTAGGGAAGCCGTTAATTCTTGTGCTTTGACATTAGCGACGTGCTCGCTTGCCTCGCCGCCGTACTTTATTTCGCAGTCGGTAAATCGTAAAACGTTAAGGCGGCCGAAGACATCGTTCCGCGGCTACTATACCACCTATGTATCACGTTATTCCCGGGCTTGTACGCCGCGACGCCCCGCGCCGCTTCTGTGCAGGCCAAATTAATGGCTTTATCCGCGGAACACGCCTTGGGCCGTTCCACGGCGATCAGGTCGTCGCTGGGCACCGGGTATGGACCTTCGAAAGGTCCCCCGTTTCGCGGCCTTCGTTGGTCAGCGAGTGGACGCGATGTTGTGCCTCGAAACCTTGCCCGAGCTGTTGATAGCGGCTTGCAGGTCCTTGGCAACTTTATCTGCGCCGAGAGTTTATCGAGGGCACTTGGAACCCGTATAGTCATTCTCAGTTTCATAGCTGCAGGACTTTGAAAGAGATTCGTCAAGGTACTCGGAACTTCTGACTCGAATCGGTACACAATGCTCCTCCAGGCACGTACTCGATTATCGCGCGCGAGTTGGAGCAATCGTCTCCAGGAGTCATCGCCACGCAACGGCAACGTGACGGTGTCCCAGTATCAATGACTAGCACCGCGAAGGAAAACGCGCGTTATGCGTGCTCGTGGAAGGAGCGATTTGAATTTGTGCAGCACAGTGCACACTAAAAGAAATATTTTTATTCTTCAAATTTTGAGAGTTTAAATCCTTCTCAAATACTTTTTACTTATGAAGGCGAATAAAGAGATTCGAATTTTTATTTTCGAGGACTATTTTTACACATTTACCGGGATCTGTCAAAAAGATAATTTTTTTTCTTCATATTTTCAGTTTTTAATATGTCATGAATGTTTCCTGAAAATTAGGGACAAAAATTCGCAAAAATATCGAAGTAAATATACTGTAGTCTTCATAGTTAAGAAATGTTCGAGAGACATTTAAATTTTCAAAATTTAAAAGAATCGGACATGAAATCCTTCACTTTTTAGGCAATAAAAAAGAAACTATGAATCAAATAAAAAATCCGTGCTGTTAAAAAAGTAGTAATAGTGTATCACATACCCATGCAAAATTTGAAGTAAATCGGTTGAATAGTTTTTGAATAACCGTGGGTAACATGTTTGAAAATCATGATTTCGAGAAAAATGCATTTGAATATCTCACTTTTGATGTCTATATTTTTGATATTCTTGCCCCTTTCAGTCCAAATTTTTTAGGAAACATTCATGACATATTAAAGTTGAAAAATTTGAAAAATAAAATTTTGTTTAGTTTTTCTGACTTCTTTTGAAAACCGTTTGTCGCACGAGAAAAAGTAAAACAACATAAAATATGCTCCTTGTCTGGATCTACAACTTTTGTTTGACATATTGTTTTATGTAATCAATAACTTGGAGGATATTATATAAAATCGACTTTGTGAGCGGTTAATTAATCATTTAAATGTTCAATAATTGCCCAGGGGCGCATTTTCCCGTTATCCGATCGGGCTCAAACTGTTCCCAGATTTTTTTGTTATTATTTAGAACTATTCTGGGAGGTGCCGTGAAAAAAATTCGAAAATCGAAAATAAGAGCCGCCCTAGTGCACACGGACACCTTTGCCTCAACCTCTTCCTCTTCTTCGCCCTTCAGCCAGATTGACCCCGTCGTAAACCGCCGGCCGGAAGTCGTTTGTCCTTTATTAAAATGTGGCAGTAAATCTGTTGACGGTGACAGTAGCATGTTCAATGCGCCGCGAGTGTCTTCCGCGAAAGTCCGTTTAATAAAGGCGAAGCGGGGGAGTGGGCTACCGAGACTCTTTATATTAACGATCGTTTAAACGCAGAATTACAATATCGGATGCCGCGATCGTCGGGCCACGCAGGGAATCGCGAGCTGCGATTCGCGATTCGCGTGACACCCTTCCAACCGCTCCACCTTTCTCCCGCTTAACGACCGCTGTTTAACTCAACCGTACACGTGAATTGTATAACAGAATAAATAATTAGCCGGCCTGACATGTCTCGGTGGGGGCGGAGCGATAAAGTGTTATTATCGTAATTGCTCCTCGCCCGCGGATGTGCGGCCGCATTTTAAGGGCAATTAAATTAATTAGCTGGTCGAACGTACGTCGGACCACTTTCCTGTTTTCCCTGCACCGTTTCCGAAACAATCGTCGAGCTTCGCGCGTGGAAATGCAGATTTCCATGAAATGCGCTCTTTTATTGCGCGGCCATCCGGCGGAGGGATCGTTAAACGTTAGTTTTTCGCGAAGCGTTCGACGTTTAATGCTCGGGGGCAGTATATTAATCGGCGTCGTAAAAGCTCGACAATGGAATTCCTTCGATGCCGCGTATGTGTACTGGGTCTCGAGGGACCCGGGAGGCTCCTCCTGTTCGCGAAAGGGCAACCCTCGGATGTTTACGCGTTATCGTGACAGACAGCAATTACGCGGCTGCATTGTCTTCTCACCTCTGGCTGTTTGGCCGTTACTTACGTGACGGGACTCGTTGCGTGTGGCAAGTGAGCGGTAACAAAGAAAACGCAAACGGAAACGCGCCCGCGTATAATTAAATCCCCGCGGGATGGTCCGTCGTTGGCCGCGAAATCGAGTGTGCGCGCGGCGAGCTTACACGACAGCGAACGTAATTGCGATATTCCTGTCGCAGCACGTTAAAGCGTGAAAAATCCAGGCGAATATCGCGGTCGATCTTCGGAATCGTCGGTCGACTCGGACCGGCCAGAAAGCTGCACGCTTTTTTGCACAGAGGTTGCCCAGTGACGCGGCGAATTCGCCGTCTGGGTCTCTTTGTTTTTGCGCCGGGCTTCATTAATCTTCTTCAGAGATTCTAAGCGTTGCTTGATACAAAGAAATCTAAAAGCCGCATAAATCTTGGAGCTGCCGTCACGCTCGTTCTCGCTTCGCGTACTATTTTCTCCCGGTTCTCCGCCGAGAAAAAATGCAGAAAGCGATGTCCCTCGCCGTTGGACCAGACTAAATTATCATCGCCAGCTCTTCTTCATCAAATGGGAGCACTTTGCGTGTTCGCGTTAAATGAAGGGCATTCGACATCTCTCGCCGGATCATCCGCGCGTCCCACCGACCGAATCCTTCGAGGTGATTTCGATTGGCAGTCGGCAAGGGCGAAGGACTGGCTCTCGCTTCCTAAGGACGGTCCCAAGAAATTATTACCCGATCAGAGGGAAACGTCTCGGGGAATTGGGCGGCAGGAGGAATTCCTCTGTCCGCGAAAGATCCGGATTTAGTTTCGCCAGGGGCGAGAGAGAGGGAGGGGCTGGCTTCGGGGAAGAGGAGAGAGAGAGAGGAAGACGCGAAAACGAGCATGAGAGGTCCGTGGAGAGCGCGAGGGAGAGGAAGAGGGAGAGGACATCGGGCCGGTGCACCGTGGAAGCAGATGCGAGCGAGCTTTATTGGGAGCGTCTGGCTTCGCTGCAGTTTGGCCGTCCGTGACTACGAGACTCCGAAGGTCCCTGGAACGTTGACCATTCGGCTCTTAAAGGACTCTCTGCCCGTCAAGGTCACCTATTGAGTCTGTTCACTTCTTCCCTTCCTCCAACGGCTTCGCTCCTTCTAGCGGAGCGATCCGCGAGCCCGATCGCGCCCGATCCCCGACTCTCCTTGTCGAAACCATGAATTCCGGCGGAATTCCTGGAAAACAGCCGTTGCTTGCCCCTCGGCGCACACGGCTCGTGTTATTTTCGCTTATATACGCTTCGAAGCTCGAATAAATTTAAGCAGCTCGCGCTTTCGACACCTTCCAAGCGGCGAGGACCTCGCTGGAGATTCAACCGTGGGTCGTCTACCTGCGCGGATCATCCAACTCCAGATCTCTCTTTACAGATCTTGAACAAGCGGCCGTTATTTAGACGCCTCGGTCTCGTCGCAGTGTCAGCTGGTATCATTCAAGACTCTCCTTAGGCCTCACCCCCGTCGAGTCGTAATTCGATGGAAAATTTAAAGTGACAAGGTTACGCGGCGTGCTTTACACGCGACAGGAACGATTACTCTGTCCACGAGACTGCTGAAAGCCACGTCACTGGTACGCTGCACTTATTGTTAGCATCTCCGTCGATGAGTCCTGCACACAGCCTCGTCCTTGAGCATTTTTTTTTCACGAATACGCGCGGCTGATTCGATCGGAATCGAGCCCCACCGGCCACGCACGCCACGGCACGCCGATTGTCCTCGAAAAGGAGATGTAATAAAGATAATTATATTCCAGCGCTCGGGGCTGACGTCAGTATCGTTGGTCGATTACACGGCCGCGTGTAACGCCATTTCAATAACTCTGACGTCCCTGTTTTCTCTCTCCAGTTCCCTTGGTCCTGTGTGTACTGTCAAGTACAGGTCCCGAAAATACAGTCTCTTTTAACACGATCTACTTTGCCCAGCCTCAACTTAAACCTACTCGAAGCGTGACCTGGGTCACACACCCACTTCTGCTCGCGCATAGTTTAGTTCCTTTAACACAGAGCTCGTCTACGCGTAACCCGGGCAAGAAACACGATTCCGCGAAGAGAATCTCCTGTTAGCAATCGTTGATGCGCAGGAATCGCGGCGGATGGCGAGCGTGCGATCGTTTACGCTCGCCCGATCGGCGCAGGATACTTTGTTTGCCACGGTGGCATTGCAGCAGAGCTGCAGTTGGCGAGCGCGCAGTTTGCGTTGCTAATAACCGAAGGCCAAGTCAAACGCGAGTCGATGACTCCTTTCTTTCGCGGTCCCAGCTGCCTTCTGCCTTCTGCCTGGCCGTGCCATACCCGGCAAGCGTCGATCCAGGGTCGGAACGATACGCCATCCTCCATTTTTTCTGACACGACCTCCGCGGATCAGAGGCGGGTTCAGGGCCGACGCTGCTCGCCAGCCATTCCAACGAATCGAGCAACGATATCGCTCGGTACCAGATCAAGGAAAACCAGGCGAATTTTTCTTCCTCGGAAAGGGTGCCTTCGTATAATATAGGTACATATTGCGGAAGCGTTGGGAACGTAGCCGTGAATAATAAGATTTATCGATACCTCCGCCTCGGGTTGCGATAGCAGAAATTCCCAATTGCAGTGCTGCGGAATTTTCATTCACGCTTTGATAGATCGAAGGAATCGGTTTGGAGGCAGGGCCGCCATCAGTGCTGTGGCTGATCCAGCAGGGCCCATTCCCCTTGTTGCGCCGAGGCTAGATCAACACCAGGCGGCGCAAACGCATCGGGCGGTTCTTTCTGCGCTTTGACCCCGCGCTGAACTCAGTGCCGAAACGTTGACTCGCAGGCTGAGTTCGCAGCCGATGCACATGCACGTGGCGGCGCGGGCCACGCGCAGCTGCACACCGGGAAAAGCTCGGGGGGATTTGACAGTGCCGCGTCAACGTGCGACGGTGTCCAATCGAACGAGGTATTTCGACACCAGCCGCGTCGCCACGGTCGTTCCGCACGACACGCGCGAAATGCGAGGCGTCCAGTGACTTCTCCTTGGACGGTGTTCAAAAATAAGACCTCTAATAAACTCTTCAGTCGAACAGTGGATCGTCGACGGTCAGCTGAAACTATCATCAGGGGCTCGAAGGCCTCGAGCATTTACTGAATCGTCGTCTCTCAGGCCTCGCCGTTTAGCCACTCCGCCACCCCGTCGATCGAGGGGTAGGAGGAGGAGGGAGAAAAACGCGAGTATATCGCTTCCAATTAAGATTGCAGCGAACCTCCGGTTTCGTAACGTCCAAACAAAACCGTACGAAGAAAAGTGACGAGTCCTGGGGCGAGGGGTGCACGGGGATGCGGAGGGAGAGGGGGGTTGGGACGAGAGGGAGTGGAGCAAAAAGGTGGAGGAGGAACGGCGGACTAGTTAGCGCTGTCAGAAGGCTTCGTAGGGTCTTGGAAGCGAGCCTGGCCTCGTACAGAAAGGGATTCGCGGTTTTCGTGGTGGGGTCGAGGGGGCAATAGCGGCGAAAGGGGAAGAACCGCCGGGGTGGGGGAACGGCTGTGCAGGGAGTGGGAGGGGTGGCGGAGTGCAGCAGCCAGCGGCAGCGGCAGCAACGATGCAATTAGGCGAGTTATGCAGAATGACGTCACACTTCGAGCCGGGGTAACTGTGCTGAGTCAAGGACAGCCTACCCAAGGCCCTCTCTCCCCTCTCAACCCTCTCTATCGCTAGCCGCCTCTCTGTCCTCCTCCCTGCCCCTCTCTCCCTCCGCCGCTGCGCCGAGTTTCATTTAAACATTGTTTTTCGATGCCCTTCGATTCAGATTCACTTCAGACCTCATCTTTCCTTTTCAAGTCCAGCGTAATGAACATTAACTTCGTTCTGCCTTCCCCCCCCCCCCCCCGTCCACCTTCTCGCCTTCTCCACCGCTTTTGCGCTTCTCCGCACGTTCGTCCGCGGTGCACATTGTCGTTAACTCGCGGCCAATCGACCGGGCGGACAGCGACGACAAAATAAACGGTCGGGCGGGAAAAGAGAAGAAAGGAGAGAAGGACGCGAGGCACTCGTCGATTATCGTCAAGGTGATCTACGTATTAATCGAGCGGCGATGGGTGTCGCGGTGTTTCGCTTCCCTTTTTGGCAAACGGCGACGACACGTCGCGAGCGGAACGGCCGTCCGCTAAATTTCCGCGTTTCCCTGACGGCCTGCTCGCCTGTCGCTTTAATATTAATCGCCACGGACGTTTATCCTTCGAGCCGTCGCTTTTCATTCGCCACGGCCTTCCTTCGGCCGCGCGGAATCGCCGCGCGTTTAACCGGGAACCGAAGCAAGGCCTCCGGCGTCGACGATTCCGGTATCGCTTTATAGAGACTTTGAACAATTCGTGTAAAAGGGAAGGCGATACAGCGGGTTTAATTAACGACGCTGCGTGCCGTGAATCGCATCTCGGAGCCGCCTCTTTGTTTCCAGAAGGCGCGCGCGCGTCGTCGCGCATATGAAGGGGGTGGGGGAGGGGGGGGGGGGAAAGTCGTTAACAAAGCGTGCCCCTCCGGCCGTGCGAGCGTTTCCTTTATCCGAGAGTTTCGCGGGCCGAGCGACGGCCACGTGCGCGACGGTTCTGCAAACAATCGTGAAAACAAGGCCCGTCCACCGCGAGCACTCCATAAAAAGGCCGTTCAACTTGTTTTTCTTGCGGCAAGCCGGACATTATCGGCCCGCTGTCGCAATGCGTTGCGCGTCTCGTATTTTGCGCGAGATAAATTCTTCGTGGCGCCAGCCGCCAAAGAAACGCAATACTCGAAGCGTGGCATACGCGAGCCACGTAACACAATCGCTTCCTCCTATTTCCAACATCGTGTCCCGAGCGTTTTCAGACACTTTTCAGCGAGATTCAAGGATCTACACAGCTATCCAAACATATCGAACGATTTCCCCTGAAATGTTCGAATAATACTCGTCGATGTTCAAGTATTCCCAGCCTGGAAAGTGAAACGGCTGTTGCTTTCAGCGACACTTTTATTTTCGCACATGTTGTGGCGCCGAAAGACCGTCTGGCTGGCGACGTACAACAGAGCCCGGGGGATTCCGCGAACCATGGGAATGGACGATAATGAGCATTCGTCCCCGTTGAAAAGCGAGCCAGCAGGTGTCGTTTGTCGATCGCGAGCGCTCCCTCGCGACACGTGGCCGATTCCATTCCGCGAACGTGACTTGGCAGAGGTTCATCGAACGTAACGAGTGTTCCAAAGGACCCGCCGTTTCACACGTGAAAGCTGGCCCGCGAATGGAGCAGCGAGGCAAATAATGTCCTTCTGTCTTTCTCAATAGAAAGCTTCCCTGCCTTGGAAATAATCGAGCCCTCGTCCACTCCGTCTCCTTATTCTCGATCGATGTCCGACATCAATGGACGGTCAGTTTCGAGGAGTTTATCCAACGGTGGTAGCTACATATGTTGAATCCCGATGGGAGATTGTTCAGAGGCCGAATGAATATACTTTCGTGGAACGAGCGACTGCGATCGACGCGATTCGCTGAGAAAATTCACTCCCGAGGTTTCTCAGATCGCCGATTCAATTAAACATTCCGCTGTCCCGCCATTACGAGAATCTTCTAATCGCCTTGGTAATCGCACCTGGCTTTCGTTACGTCACCCTCTGAGCAATCAGCCTCCGATGCAACGGATCCATCTTTGTCGTTCCGCTAATCCTCCAATGCGTACCGCTGCGATATCTGCGATTATTATTATCTATCTATCGGCTTTGCGAGCAGCATCCTTGGAACAGGGGCTTCCTAGAAGCTTCTACGAACGCTGTGCCGGCTAATGTTCAATTATAACTGGAAAATATTGTTTTAAGCAACTGAACACTTTCCACGAACCATGGAGCTGTGTCTGCGCTGTGCTAGACTAATTCTACTTAATAGTACTTAAGGGGTGCCTACCCGCAAGGTCTGAAAACACAAGTATTTTCGGGACTTCTGTTTTTAAAAATTTGAAGACTTTTCTAAATAAACGGTTGTGTATTCGAACGAATTTATTTTAAAGTTCTTGTAGTTTTTTTTGCAATGCTATATCTAAATAAATAATGGAATTATAGGGGATCTCCTGGCAGGGTTTTCTTATTTAAGCATTTTACGGCGACCACTGTAGCTTTAACCTGGATCATCAGAAATAAAAAATTCGAACAAATTTAGTTAGTATATTAAATTATCTAGTCCTTAATCGTGGTTTTTTCATTTCTGTCACGTAGTTTTTATTTTACAGATGAATCGCATCACAGAGCAATTCTGTGACGAAACGCGAAACTTTTGCTATGAGAAGCCACCATTTTGGAGCAAATTAATTTTTCGAGATAATGACCGATTAAGGACTAGATAATCTAATATACTAACTAAATTCCTGCGATTTTTTTATTTAAACTGAACCAGGTCAAAATTAGAGTGGTTGCCGCAAGCTATTGAAAAAAAATCGCTGTCGGGAGATCACTGATATTTCTTTTATTTATTTATATATTTCATCGCAAAAATTACTACAAGTAGTTTAACATGTACATTTTCAAATACATAAGGTTTGATTAAAAAAGCCTTCGAGTTTTTTTCTCCTAAATTTTCCGAATATACATGTTTTTCAGACCCCACAGGTAGGCATAACTCCTTAATCACTCGAGGGGTGGACATTGAAAGTATTGTGGAGCCAGTGTGATCGCGTAGGAATACTTGCGGTTGCTCGTCTTCGTGGCTGATGGTCTTCTCACGAGGGCCGTCGCGCGGTTTCACAATAACGGGGCCGTTATAATCGGCTAATACGCGACGGCACGTCGGAATAGTGAAATTCTATGTCATGGACCCAGCCTTGGATTAAGCCTACGATATGTAGCCAACCCAATTATATATTTATTTACTACGTAATATCGCGCTGGCCCTGATCCGACCGCAGCATGCAACTCTTGTATAATCGGCATTATGTAATGCAATGGAGGCGTACGACAATCGACATTAGCTAAGCCAGCTTTAACCCTGCGAGCTATTACACGCGTCGCCAAGCTGCCCCTTCTTGAAAATGGAGTCGTCCGCCTCTAGAGACGCCTCTCGATCCCTCGAGAAACACCGTCGCGTTTAATTAAAAAAAAATGGTAAACCTGGGAAGCTTCTTTTAGGGAGAATGTTTTATTACCGTCTTATCAGATTAACAGTCTTCCCAAAGACAAATTTATGAGCGTATCAAGCAGCTGTGCCTGTGGATATTTTTGGTAACGGTTATTTCTGGAAGTCTCTTGATTAACGCGAGAAACTTTAGCCCGCTGCATTTATCAGCTGACAAAATACTCAGGCTTGCTGCTGGAATGGGCACACTTGTATCGGACTTTACGCTCACGAAAAGCTACCGCAGGTCGGGGACAGAGATTCCGTCCCCCCCCCCCCCCCCCCCCCGCGTGGCATTAGCCGCGACGAGTTTGACCCGCGAATTATAGTCGCCAGGGTCAGTCTTGCGCAAGAAAATCAGACGACCGCAGTGATGATCCTTGGGGATCTCTCCGAGGAATCGTAAGATAGGTACTTGCGTCTTAACCCGTTTACCCTTCGCGTCGCGCGGATACGCTCAGGATTCATTCAAGCCACGGCCACCTCTGCGCCTGATTACCGCAATACCGTACCATTTCCTCGCGCCACGAATAGATCAGCCCCTATCACGCATACAGCCGTGAAGCCGGGTGTCGAAGGTGAGCAGAGATCGAGCGCGATCGCGATAAGATCGCCGGTGACATTTCTGTCACACTGTCGATCGTTTCACCTTGCCGCTTTCAGCTGTCGATAACGGTAAAGACAGGGTTGCGGGGCGGGTGGGAAGAAAGGGCGGGGGAAAAAAAAAGCGGCGAGCGATTCGAGGCGTGCGGCGAGAAATTTCTCGGTGGCGCACGCGTCCGGATCGTGACTGGCGCGAGCTGGCAAAAAAGAGCCGCGATCGGGCGCTGGCGAGCGCAAGGCTGGCGGAGTACGCGAGGTCAGTGCTGCGCGCTGTGACACAATCGCTCGACATTGCTCGCGTTCGCGCAGAGAAGGCGAGCGCGTTACGACCACGTGGAATCCGCGTACCGCGATTATCTTCGCCCTCGCGACACCCACCGCGCGTCACTCGCCCATTTCCAATCGCGACCGCACCGCTCGATCGCTTGCGTAACCACGAGCGATATTTTCGGCGGGACGAGCCGAGCAGGAAGCGCGGATCCAGCGATCTGACCCCCTCAACCTCTGACCTCCTCGTTTGGACGATAATCCGGGCTCTCTTCGTTGGATAAACGGGCAGGCTCCCTCCAACATCGATAGTTTGGAAGACCAGATGTTAACGAGGGTGGCTTCTTCGGAACGAAGAGTTTATCACTTGGCTTCTCTTCATTTTTCTTTTACTTGCCGAACAATGCATCGGAGAAAGCATTCGCAATAATTCGCACATTCGCGATGGGTCATCGATTGCGTATGGTATTATTGGAAACAAACAAGTTATTGAGCGTCCTGTTACGCAGTTAGTGGCGATACGGGGATTGTCTTGTTTTTCGAGGCACGTAATTAAGTCGTATCTTGGATTCATTCGTCAGCGGCTACCGTTTATTATTATTTTGTCAAGGGGACAGGACACGGTACATGCAAAGGAGTTAGAATAGTTTACATTCGCGCGGTATAGTCTCCTATGGATACGCTGAGTGAGAGAAATAAGATAAAACTACAGAGAACCGTTCCATTCAAGCAACACAGGAAACAGAATCTGTTTAAAAAGATTGCGCGCTGTCTGGTTGAACACTGTGCCGTTTCTACTTGAGATGTGACCCTGCAGCGCCGTTGAAAATCTGACGCGGCATGCCTTTTTCGGCGAAGGAAACAATCGCGTGGAACAGCGATCGCTATTGAACGGGAGATTGAAATATCGCGCAGGTGGTATCTATTACAGCAACCATAAAGAGTGGTGACGTGGATCAAAGAAAATTCTATCGCAGTGCTCACGGACGAACACGAAGGCCGACGCGGTAGCTGGGAAATAAAGAGAAAATGACGAAGGAAGATGCTGCTAGCCTGCCATCGCGCAGACGAACGGTTCAGGTGTAGCAGTTAGACGTGGGTGTTAGATTCTATGCCGCTGAACGGTATGCAGAGTCTCGAATCCGTTAGAATATCGTTCAGACCTGGGAGCTCTTGAAATCCGTCGAAAGGAACTCGATCCGCTTCTCCGGATCGCATCGCTGTACAATTGCCACCTGCATCGATGCTTTATCACCAACTTAAGGCCGCGACGAGCACTTCAGATAACAGAGCCTTCCAACTACCTACGCGCATACCCTCTGTCTCGAACGATCGACAGCCAAGGATGTCCAGCGATGACATCCAGAAGGGACACCGAGAAAACGAATTATCTGCAAGCGTTCGCCTTGGATCGATGTTTACGCGTTATATCACTAAGCGATGCGAGGTCCCGTCGATAACGCCCGTTACGTATTAATAATCGGCATTGTTGTTGCGGTCCCGCGTTGCATGGCCGCGGCGTCGTGCCGCAACAGACGATAATCGCAATGGTAATCCTCGGGCTAACTCTTGCGTCATTTGATAGAAAAACTGCTCGTTTTCCCTTCGAACTTATCGCCCACCGCGATACCCGAAGCCGGAAACGGGGCAGCCGACATTGTGCGCCCGCCTCGAAAAAAGAACCAACCGTTTCCCTACGTGGCCGCGGACACGTAAGCCGATTATTCGGCGTGTCGTTATCGCGGCAGTGACTCAACCGGAAGAACGGTGCAGTGCACCGAAACGATTGACGTTACTCGCCACCTCGTTGTCCTACCCTCCTTGAAACTCCGCTTAGAAACGGATCGCGGCTACAGCAGGAAAGTGGCTACGTGCTTCCCCCGGGTTTTCCATAAATCGTTCGCCTAAGAAGCGTTCAGGTCGCTCTGCTTGCCCAACCATTTCGCTGATTCACTCGAACCGCAGCAACATCGATGAATGGGCGGGAGACCCGCCGCAATGCGTCCTCCTGACCGGAAGGGACCGCCGAGTTCGCGTTAGCCTACAGCGATCGCGAAATTCCAGAGTGTTTTGACTTGGAAGCCAATCGCTTCCATTTTCCTACAGGTTCTAGGAAGCATGTTGAGGGCAATCTAAGAACCATGTGTTTAATATTTGAATTTTGAAGTAAAGGTGTATGGAATAGTTTTGTCATAAAAATCTTTCTTCTATTTCAGACCGAACGGAAGAACGAAGAGTCATCGCGGTGAGCCAAGGAGATAACGTGAGTCACGGATCTTGTTTATTAGGCTGGTGCACAGAAAATTGCCGTTTAGTGTAGGGTAGATTGAATAAAAATATTTCTCGCTTTTTAACTATTTAGAGTCAATAGCCCGTGCTAGCGATCAGCAGTGTATGATCGGCATTATTCATGCGCACCGAGGCAATGTTTCATTTGATCCTCGCGGTGTTCGTAGCTGCAAAGCACTTTCCTCGATATACGGTATCGAGCCGCAGCCGAATTAGCTTATCCACGAGAACGCGATATCAGCAGAGACACACTTCCTGCCTGCTCCCATTATCTGTTTTCTCTGCACCGTACAAAGTACGCCCGGTGCACTTTCCTCGACAGCCGCGATCGCTGCTCAGCACCGTTTATTTCAGGCTGGCGAACGCGAAGCTCTTGACTCTGTCCGCTCGTTTATTTTGGATTCCCTTCGATTCCATGTCCCACTGGTCCACTCACCGGCTAATTCTATTCTTACATAAATACTACAATGGCCGTGGCGACATAAAAGGAAGTCACGCGCGGTGGACGATGCCTATTTCCGGCCCGAACGTTCCTTCCTCTGCTCCTCGAATTGCGCAGCCTTGGTAATTGGGCCGAGCTCGTATTCGAGCCATCTTCGATTCCTTCGCGTTCCAATCGAATTCCAACTGAAGCACAGTCGTCTTGCTCCATTTCCCGTTCCTTTCTCCCGACGCTGTTCGACGCACCGTGCGTCACCGCGTCGACGTGACGGCCATCCGAGTCGGTGAAAAAAGTAGGCGAGTTCCTGGGCTTCTCGCGCCTGTTGGGTCCTCAGTTCCGAGCAGCTGGAATTAATCGTCCGCTCGCACATAGATCTTTGGATTGGTTGATGAACGTGGGTGCTTTCGGTTCCATAAGGCAAAATTGAGAAAATCAGTGCGCCTTATCGATTTACTCTCCGTATGTTGTGTCTGAAATTAAAAGCAGCCAATTTTTTTATATCATATGTGTTTCGGCAAAATCATCTCTCTCTCTATCCATCTCTCTTTCTGACTATTTCTATCTACCTTTCTCTTTCACTCGAACAGCTGATGGACTTCTTATTTACTTCTTGCGACATCATACATACATACTCTTCTACACACACGCACGCACACGCACACGCACACGCACACGCACACGCAGTCGCACACACACACACACACACACACACACACACACTCACGCTCTCGGGACCGACCTGAGTGCTCGGTTATACAGAGCAGTAGTATCTCGACAACATTCGAAATCGTCACGTATCTATTGTATCGCATCTATTCTCTATATCTATCAATAAACTGTACTATTTATTCTCAGCAATTTTTGAGTTCTCTCTACACAATATGTTAATAGATAAAAGTGATATCGAAGATAAAGTTAGATTTTTCTGAGAGAAAAGTCCACTTCTTTTCTTTATAAATAATAAACGAGGGATCGGAATAAAAAAAGGTGTCAGAGATCGATGTGGAATCTTATTACGATTCTGCATGCAAAATTGAAAGGAAATTGGTTTAAGGTAGCGCGAGTTTTTAGGGCCATCGTAATGAATAATGTAGTTCCGCTGCTCCGTGTCATCTGGGTTGTTTCACTCAAATTCCTTTAACTTCGCATAATTTTCCGAATTTTTACATCGGAATTGATTTACAATATTTCTAAAACATCAATCCATAAAAGTGTGTATAAACAAATTCGATCTTTTACGCTTTCGAACGGTTATAGGGAGAGTGGGGTTATGGCGAACACCTAAGCCATAAAACAAATAAAAGGAAAACTAAGTATGGGAGAAATGAATTTGTTTTTTATTTACAAACGTACTTAACCTATTCTTCTATAAAGTACTGTGACGAATTTTTTAAAAATTATAATAAAAATCAACTTTATAGTGAAAAAGAAAAACCCTAAGGTGGGTGTAATTACCCGACTTGCCGTGGGGTAATCACGAACAGAGTGCTAAATATCACAGAAGTCGCACAGGAAGCGTGATTTCTGGTCGACGAGTGTCACATTATAGCATCTAATTGGTCGTTCACTGACCAGGACTTTAGTCGAAGGTGAAAAAATTGGGCATTAGTGTCCCCGGCCACTTTTGTAATCGGCGACTAGTCGGTGACTAGTCGGTTTCTTGGGGGCCGATTAATCGGCTAGTCGGTTACTCGGCCAAAATCTTAGTCGGTACGTCTCTAGTTTTTATTTATTAAAACCCTGTAACTATCGCGTTCGCGATTACCCCACTCTCCCTACATCCTTAATGGGGGAGCAGGTTGCGCGATCGATGAATAAAAGAGTGTCTGCACGGTGAGGAGCGGAATGCACCGCGATCCCCGAGTGAATTAAATCCTGAAATCGGTTTCTCGCGGTGCCCCGTCACAGGTAAAGTACGAAAGCAGCCGTCTGGGAATGTTTGCCGTTCTCCGAGACGCAAATTACGTGGAAACGGCGGAGCAGTTTTCCCCGGCGGGCCTGTGTTTGCTCGAATTACAAAAGCCGATTTCGACACCGCGCGCGCGCACTACAGAGAACCGATAAACAAAATTCGTTGCGCAATTAACGGCCTGGAGAAGCCAGACGCTGTCTAATGTCACCTCAAACAGGCTTATCGGCGGCGATAATCATCGTCTGATGCGCACACCAGCGAGCCCCTATCAGCCGGCAACAACGCTGATCAACGCTTTGTAATATTTATGCACCTACATGTGCACTTTCGCGTCTACATACTCATTCGACCTCTGCTTGTCCACGTGAATCAGACCGTATGTCGCGTTTCGACACGTTCGTCATTGGATCGCTGGGAAGATCTCTGCTTCCGATAGAACGGCCAGGCTTGTGCATTTCTCCGACTTGCGCCGGTGATTTAAAACCGAGCAGCTCCATACGGGTCAGCGTGGCTTACTGAATGGGGATCTAGATGCGCGTCCTCTAATAATTTGATCTCTTACCAAAGGCTGCTCGCCCGTATATAAATAAATAAATCATTTTCCACCTCCAAGCAGTTCCCTATCAACCAGTCCCCTAACGAGGGGACACATCGAGCCCGCGCACAGTGATTCTCACGAGGCTCCGCAGATTTGCAGAATAGTGAAACATCTTTCACACGTATTTTTTGTTATCGGCAATCGTCCACGTTGAAGGGATGAAAAGAGCCATTAAAGTTAAGGGTCGAAAACAAATTTTCTGAATAGGTATTTCTAAAAACTGAGCAGGTGGTTGGATTCGTCTTTAAGAAATGAACACTTCAGGAAAAAAAACATTTATCCTACGCTTAATAGTTCCCGAGATATTCCAGAAAATATGTTTTCAACCCTCATTTTTAGGCGCTGTTTTCACACCTTCAATAGTAATCCTCTAGGGAGTGATCGGTATAACCGCAGCCATTTCGGGAAAAACCGGAAGTAACATAACCTAAACATTCATTAAATCGTCTGCTTTCCAAAGTGATTGTTTATCTATCTCTTTCTATCCGTATTTCTGTCTCTTTCTTTTTTACAGCTTCTTTCTCTGCCTACTTCCGCTCTTGACCGAAATGGCGGCAACCAATCAGCGACGATACACGTTGTTCCGAACACTCTCTAGAGGATCACTACCCTTCAACATGCTCGATTGCCGATAACAGAAGACAAGTGTCAAATATTTTTCACCGTTCCGCAAACGTGCAGAATTTCATAAAAATCGATGTGTGCGGGCTCGATATGTTTCCATGCTACAGAATTCGTTGATCTCTAAAAGACAGGTCGCGAGCTGGATATTCTCTTCCGCGATTCCGTTTCCAGCTGAAAAACGAATCGCACAGTCGCGAGAATGGTACCGCGAAATGATCAATTATTCATTCGTTTGCAAGAGCGCGATTGCCCAACGCGCTCGAAGTTTTCCACAACGAAACGCCCCGGGGCATCCGGAGCGGCTGGATCGCGTCCCGGCGACGCGTCCTCTCGAGCGCTTACGAAATTAACAGGCCTGTAGTTTTCAGTCCGATTCACAGTTATGAAATTGCCCCGATTACGAGCGCGAGCCGCCGCTATCGAGCTCCGTAACTCACAATCACAGTCGTTACAAAAAGTCACGCAGCGGCTGCACGCAATCGGCCACTATCGCCACTATTTGCTAAGCGGGCGATTAGATCATTTTCATGGCTCCTTGGACGCGCTTCGCCAACTAGTGTACGTATAACATATCGGTGACGCAACGCGACAGTTACGTCTCTGATCCTACCAGCTAACTACGATAAACGATCGTTTAAATCGTGGCAAAACTGATTACGAATTGCTCGCGACTCTTCCGCCTGGGGCATCCAGCGAAAGAAGCGGAAAGGGAGATTCTATCCGTCGCTCTGTTTTCGAGACGAGCTACTGGCTCCGACCGGATTCGGCCCGAAAACCAGAGTCTAATCAAATCTTCAGACTTCTCTAATAACGATCCTCCTCCGCCGCTATCTCCGCTCATTTTCAAATTCCACGTACCTTGTATCGTTGCCCTATCGCTAGATATCGCCTCCTGGTTAGTCACGCCGCGATCCCTGGCCACCACGTGCAGGACATCCGTTTCGTATATCACGTTGCACGCTCCTCTAATCGCCGATAAACAATCCTCGTAATGGAATCGTAAGCGCAGCATCGATAGTAAGCCCCGCTTATTATCATGCCGGTTGAACCAGGAGCTGATTAAATGCCCGAGCGATTTCAATAACAGAAAACATTTCGAGGCGACACCGTCGGTGAAACAGCCGAACGGCATCCTCAACAAGCCGCGGATTACGTGTGCACCAGTTATCAGCTCACGGTTGATTCATCGCTTTGCAACTGAATTAAATGGCCGAACCAAGAATCAGCCTGACCTCCGAGGCCCATTGCGATTCTGATAGCCGGCCTTCCACGCCAGTCAAGGGAGTCGGGACGATTCTTTCCCGAGGTGGAAAGAAGTCTCCTTCCGTCGTTAAGAAGTCTGATGATTTTCCATTCGAACGCCAGCTTTCCTAAAATTTCGTCCGCAACTCTGACTATCGTTTATCGAGCGATCTATAGTGCTTGTAGGTTTATGTAGCGAATTAAGTTTGGAAATCGTTGATCGACGGATGGACGCAACCGCGTCCCTAATAATATGAACGCTTTCAGCGTCGCGAGCAACTTTATCGGTTCATTTGAATTTACTGTCCATTGTTCGTGGTTAATGTCCATTCTTTATGCACTATTTGCGCGAAAATGAGCCACGACACGGGGAAACGAACGAATTTCAAAGTAATTAATGCTTATAAACGCGATACCCTATCTATATGCGTCTTCTCGTAAACTTTACGAGCTGTCGTTAGCATTTACGTCACGGGGACTTTCTTGAACTCCTTGGACTTCGCGCCGCAGCGCGTTCGAGCTGATTCCTGTTCATTGTGTTCTCTCTGCGGGCCCAAAATCCGGACGAGTCTATAAAACACTGGATTTGTTTTCCTATTATAGAAGCAGCAGTGTAATCGTTGAGTTACCCTCTTAGATGATAGTGCTACATTGCTACAGCATTGCTCTAGATTCGCTTATCGTTGGTTCTTGGATAAAAGTACCTACGACTGGCAGGAGTCTGCCCAGTGTCCGCAGAATCTTCTGCCAGTATTCGCGCCATGTTCGAGGCAACTCGAGGCGTTGCCATTCATATGGAACTGTCCCCGCGTTTGATTTAAGAGACCGTAGGTACGTTGCGGCACGTGGTAGGCCTTGCGATACGTATCCCGTACAGCTCCGTTCCGTTACATAATTACTGGGATCACGGTGAAGCGTATCAGTTCCCAACGTGACGACCGTTTGCTCGCCGCCTGTGCGCCTCCGAGAGGCTAGTATCAGCCGTAATTGTTATCTCCGTGTATCGGCTGGCCTATTTCCTCGAAGGCCGTTGTCCAACGAAACCTATGAACGAACGATCCACGGATCTTCTAGCCACGCACGTTGCGTAATCACGCGCGTCCACCCGGAGCTCCAGGCCTTCGAATCGCTATCGGCCTCTGGGATCGCGCCGATCAACGATAACCACCACGGCTACTGTCCGTCGACGTGGTCGCTGAAAACTTAACGGGTAGATGAACGCCGGATTTGGAACATCGCGGCGATAAGGCGTCGCTCGGAGGACGCGATCAGATCCGAGTGTCATTACCAAGTGTTGAAGAGGTCCGAAGGGATCTTCGTCTCGTCCGTCCGAGAACAGGGAACAGCCACCGTGACGATTATCAGATGAAGCAACAATGGGACAATTGAAAAATTGTCCAACGCAGCTAACGCGGGCCAGACAGCTCTAATCGATCTAATTGCTATCTGGATCACATATCTCTGCTCCCTAGGCCCAACATCCGTGTCGCAGTCGATGACACTGACCTGACTCGCCTGCGAACTAGTCCTAACCCAGGCCTATTCCAACTGAAACGATATCTTGTCAGTTAGAGAGTGTCGCGAGAGCTCGATAGTCTTCTTATTGAATCTGATTCCTGGCGAAAGGGACGACGTCCGCAGGCTCGGAGGATTTCAGCCGGTAGATGAGAATGCTGAATGTTAGAAGTCGAGCCTGCGATGTGGTCAACTTTCTAGGCGAGGCGTTGCTGCGATTTTTCCGCCGGTAGCCTCGTTTCGTCGAATCGAAACCGTTACCGGGGGGCGCGGGCGCGAGAATCGAAGCGATGCGCGGCGGAACTTTCACGTGACACACTAAAACCGCGAAATGCAAACCGCCGGGGGAGGTAATTGAATCCGACGCGAGCGATTTGCGAGCAAAATAAGCCTACTCGGCCGCGTTGCCACGATCGCCGTCACCGATTCGATCGTTGCGAACACAATTACCTCCGCCCGGGATAATCCGTCGAATATTATAAAATCGAATGCTTATCTCTGCGACGAAATTTGTCATACCGAAAGGTTTCATCTGCTTCGTTAGTAAATGGATCGGCAATTATATCGCCTGAACTGCAAACATGCCCGAAACGGCGAAGTGTTGCGAGATCGAATGAGAAACACCAGCATCATCGCGAATAATGGTTGACCAGCGCCGGATCACGCCGCGAGCTATCTGTTGCGTAAAGCTCCGCTGCTCGGGACGCATATTTTCTGCAGGCAAAGTGCCTCGTCATAAGGCTCGGCACGGCGATTCAGGTCGCATGAACTTCTTGAGGTAGGTCTGGTCTCTCCTCGTGGTTTCAGGGTTTCGTCGAGAGGACTGGGCAACCAGAGGCAGAGTGACAGAGAGGGAAAGAGAGGGGGAAGAAGGTAGAGGAGGTGGCACGTGAAGGTACTTCAAGGTGGAGGTGGCCGTGGTGGCTGAGGTGGGAATATCTGGGTAGCGATGGGACCGATCCTGATGATCATATGAGAAACTAGCGATGCGTCACCATCGTTTCTTGCTATAAGAGTAGGCTAGGAGTACCCGTCGAGATTGAGTACTCATTGAAATCGATGAGGTGCTTGAAGCTATTGATAGAGGGAAGGAAACGTGTTGTCGAGAGGTATTTTTTGTAGCGCCAGCTGATGACTCTCTATAAGCTGTTATGTCGCCGATAATTGACTAGACTTGCTGTGGCACCTGTGTATTTGAATTGTTTGGGTCGCGCAGGAGTCGTTGCCATCGCTAGGTAGACGAGGTGGGTGCAGAGACGTCATCGTTGCACTTTCTTCTCCGGACGTGCACGCCGGTGCAGGCTGCGTGCACTTCACCTTTCTCTTTCTCTTTAGCCGATCGCTTCCGACACTGATAGTGTCACGTCCACTCGAACGAGTCCATCGAGTTTCGAAATCGCTGGAAAGGGCAACGGGAAAGAGGAGAGACCACCGCGTAGAGCTCTCTAACTGGAAACATCCCGCTGGTGAATCTTCGTCAACTGCACCAGAAGTAAATTTCCCTCTGACGTGCATGCATAAACTTGATCCCAGGCTTAGGAATCATCGAGCGAACCTTCATAATCATCGACCATTGTCTCAGTCACCTCCGTGATCCCTGCACACCTCTACCAATCTTCCCTTCCCCAGCTTCTAATCGAGCCTGATACTCATCAATTCCACGTCCCTATTCTCAAACCTCTTCCCACCAAGAGAACCATCGAGAAGAAACATCGCCAGCCACGGGGATCTCTCGATCAGTCGCGAAACCAGTACTGTTGGAAAGTATCCACTTATTTTCGCCCTCTCGCTCGTCAACGATCACTCCCCCCTCCCCCCTCGCTTCGTCTCCCCGAGCGGTCGTAAAATTCAGTGCATCGTAATTGATATTTCAATGAACGGGAGAAACGCAGTAGAAACTTCGCCAAGGTCGGCCGATTAAGCGGCCGAGAGAAAAGAGGCACGCAGCCGCGACTTTCCAGGGATTTTCACTCGGCTTGTTCACGGTGAACAATGAATGCACGCACCGGGGGCGATTAGGCGCGGCCTCGTTAGGGGGACGCGTTAATTTTCAACGCAGAAACGGAGGGATATCGGGGCGACCTGGACAAACGACGTGGGAGACGCGGTTTCTTTTCCATTCGGCTCGTATCGCGGCCGATGGAAAGCTGAAAGTTTCATGAAAGTGCATCGCGTGTCGGTTGTTACGCGTCCCGTGGGTGACGGGGCGGAGGAGGAGGGCACGGTGAAATGGGGTGGAAGGGGACGATGCACGTCCAGTTTCCTCTCTCCTGCCATTTTTCAACACGATCTGCCCGTTTCGAGCTGAGAATTCTTCGAATCACCGATCGCAACCACGATTTTTCTGCGGCGGTAAGATCTACGGGGTGCACTCATTGTCAGAGCGATCCATTTATTCCTATCAAGGAAATCTGATTGGCACCCGTAACAGCAAGTCACGCGCAGGAGGCATAGGGAAACGTAGTTTCCGACGTAGAATTATTGTCGACACTCCTGTCCAGGCAAGAGCAACAAGTTGAGGCTATTTTTCCTCTGCTCGTGAAACGACACCGTTTCTAATCTCCGTTTCGCCGGCAACCGACCAACAAATCGACCAACGTTCGCCGACTGGTCCCGATTCGACGGACCGAGTCGGACATCCGACGGCCTCTCACTTCGGATATCTCTCGCCGCGATTACCCAAGTGGTTATACGTCCGCTGCACTTTCATCGCTTACCTGCTGGTGTTACCAGAGAATTACTTGCAGTTACTGCAAACAGGGATCGAGGGAGGTGGGAACGCCGCGAAGAGGTGAATTCCAATTAAAGTGAACCTTTCTCTTCGTTAGCCGCGGCACCGAGGCGCCTCTAATTTAGAATCAGCTTCGAAATCAGATCTTCGGAGAATAATTCGTATCGAGGAGTTTCCTGCACGACACATTGCGATTGAGTAATTCTCCTCCAATTTCAAGTGATCTCTGGTCGAGCAGCTTTTATTGTAGAGCCAGCTTTTCATACAGTTTCATTTGCTATCCGATTCCACGGAGGACGAAGTGAATTTTCGCGAGACGTCGATCGAGGACAGCTACGGGAAAAATCGCCTCGCGCCGGGAGAAATGGAAAAAAGACTTTCTCCAGCCGCGGCTGTGTTTCTCCCGCGTGGCGCGCCGTTGCGGAGGTGCACTCTCCTTTTACGCCGAGAGGAGTAACTGTCGGGTAATACCGGCGCGAATTAGTCGCGATGAAAGTGGCAGCGGATGTATAATCATTTAGGTAATCGGTGTGAGACAATCTGCTGGGAGAAAATGATCGGCGAAGCCTGCGCCACGGCCAAGGAAAATTGCGCTTTCGACTGATTGGCGCGAGCACGCCTGGCTCCGTTGCTCTCCTCTGCCGAGGAGCCGTGGAGACTGCGACGGCGTGGCTTTCGTGACGGGAAGCCAGTTATCGTTCCGTTCCCCTCGAGATTTCTAATCTCCGCCGCGGTGGATCGACCAGCAGCGGAAAAGTACCATTATCGCGTAACGTTTTCGAGGTTAGATCGCATTTAGATCTACCCACGATCACCGGCAGGCGAGCGTTTCGGCAAGAGGGAGCCGCTCTCGAGGAGGCATGCTCTCCCTCGCCAGGCGATTTACCCCGCGCCTTCTTTCGGCGAAACTGTTGCGAGCGCCGTGTTTCTACCCACGGCCAGCTACGCGCGATCCCCGCGAGATCCTTGCCCTCGGGACCCGCTGGATGACTTTCCGTGCTCGATGTCGCCGCAATCTACTTCCTCCCACTCTGTCGCGATAATCCTCGCGTTTCTGGGCCCCGTGGCCGACGCGGGCACAGGGCTCGGTCCAGGAAGTGGGCCCACGCGGCGATCCGCGAGGAAGGGCGAGCGCTCCGGCCCGATAATCGAGAGACGTTTTCACTGCGACCGACCCACTTCTACCGCGGCGCACTCGCCCGCCTCTATCGTCCGCTTGCACCCGTCTGCTCACCTCCAGGAGAAAGTTTTGATCTCGAACGTGAAACCGCCGCGGGATTTTCACGTCATATCCGATCGCGCCAGCCGCGTCCCCCGAGTACCCCGCAAAAAGAATGTGAAAAGCGCGGCCGACCGTCGCTGGATTCCGCGGGACGCGGTTCCACGGAGAAAGTGGAGTGAACCTCTCTGCTCCCTGCGTCCAGAGGGGCCGAGAGAGGGGGGAGAGTCACCGTTCATTCGCGGGGAACTGCCGACTAGCGTTCAAGTTCACGGCGGAACAGTGAATCGACAGGATCCGCTGCTCGACGGTTCTGGGGAACGGTGGAGCTACGAGGCTTTCGCCTTTTCTTGCTAGCCGCAGCACTAGAGCTGTTTAATTGCGGAAAGATCGATGCTCGGATGGTGGACAAAGAACCGCACGATTTTATGCGCTGCAGGCTTTTTAGCAGATGCCTAGTTCCTTTCTTCTTCCATTCCCACCGATCACTGCTGTACTCTCTTTTCTTTAGAATTCAATAAAGATTATAGCGAATTAAGGGTCCCTACCCTGTGTTAATTTGAACCAGTACACCATCTCCCAATACTCCACGTTAGAAATTCAGTAACAAAGCAGTGACCAACATGTACCCTTTTCAAAGTTCTCCCATGGGACACTTGCGAATCGGCTCCTGCAACGTTCTCTCCCAACTCTGCGCCGATCGGCGTCGATTTCGACATCGGTACCTGGAAGATGGTCCCGATCTGTTGCGACCCAACGATCGAACCCTAGATAAGCGTGAACCGTGTAAATAGAAGGCACGCGCGGGCGTGTAGCGCAGCCAGGTGGCAATGAACTGGCCGAGGGTTTCGAAATCGCAATCGGCGATGCGTAATTCACGCACGTCCGTCGCCGTGTAACGCTGGATGATGTGTATACAATCGTCAGGCGCCGTGGAATTTCGAGAGAGCTAACGCTGCGCGAAGGGGGGGGGGGACTCTCTCGAAAAACTTTCGAAGGCATTGAACCCTGGTCGAATGGAGTCGAGGCTCATTTCGAGCCACTGTGCCGAATTCAAGTTCAGGGCCAGCTGGCCTTCCTCTTCCACGTCGATCGCTGTCCACCGTGTTTTACGACACGACTAAAGCTTCACCTCGCCAACGGTTTATCGATCGTTGCACGAGCCAGTCGGATGGACAATTCTGCCACGCGGTGCATTTAGGTCCGACCATTTGATCCTCAATGGGGGCCTGATTTAGGTCAGACTTTAGGCCTGCTTGCAAATCGGAAGGAGAATTCTCGATTTCAGGTTCAAGCGGGCACCACTGTTTTCTCGACCCTGAAGTCGGTTGAAATTTGTTAATTCTGGGACTGTTGGATTTAAATGAGCTGGACAAGCCGCAGTCTTCGGGAACCGAGGAGATGCAGGGGGTCTCGCAGTATCTATGGTGATCTGGGGCAAATAATAAGATTAACGAGAAAAAACTCCGCCCGTTTCCTCATAGATGGTCCCTGTTGCACCCACCATGCCCATTCGCGGAGCTACTGTCTCGCCCAAGTAAGGCTAACGAATGCTTCCCCAGGTTTCGCTGCATTGTTCCCCGAATCGGTGCATCTCGCGGGTGCATCGGGTGCACAAAAGGCGAGGGATCCCAGGCTCGTGATGCATCGCTGCTCCAGGTGGACAATGTCGGCCTCGCCCACGCGTTTCCCTCGAGACGACTCTTTCCTCGGGGAGTTTTCTCCTCGTGTTTACGCCAGGCGCGCGCGCGCGCGTGAACCCGCTATTATTTCCGTTACCCAGACGGCGAGGGCCGATCGGTTGTTGAGTCTGCCGGGATTCCCAGCAAGCGTAGGGAGTCGAAGCAAAGAATACAACCCCCTCCAAGCTCCTAAGCTGCATCAAGCTCCTGCTACATAGTCAGCCGCGTTTGGTAAATAAAAGTGAAGCGCAGTCGACGGAGCCCTCGCGTTTGGCGATCGCCCGCGGGGGTCGGAGGGGCATCGGTGGCTCAGGACGAAGGATACCGGCGAAAGAGAAGTGGCACGACAGTATCGGGGTCAAGTGGCATGATAGAAGGCAGCGACGAGGCCTACTTTGTTGAAACTAGACTGTGGACGGAGGAACGCGCGAAGGAGCAACGAAGCGGGCCACAATGGCGTTCCGTGTGCTCCAACGCGTCAACCGCGGGGCCTTTCTAATCGTGGCCTGTATTTCGTGACGGCGGAATTATCCCCGTTACCTGGTAAGTGTTACGTGGCGCCTCGACCATCTACGTCGACCCTCTTCCTTCCTCGAATTTCGTTAATTTCCATGGGACCCCGGGGTTCTTGGAAGCCCGGCTGCGGTAGCGTGAACGTGAACTTCACGCTCGTTGTTTGTTCCTTCCTTAGCGAAAGCGGGGAAACAAGTGACGCAAGACGTTGCGGAGCGTAACGCGCTTGGGGGTTCAGGATCAATGGGCGATTTGAGTGTTGTTATGAAAAAAAATTTAGCTTCCTCTTCTTTATTATTATTATTATTATTATTAATATTATTGCGTCTTTATTGCACTTTTTTACATACATATTAGATTGTACAGGCACGACACAAGTTCCAAAGGCGAGGTCCAGTGAAAACGCTGTACTATACTCAACTATAATTTATCGATGGTATTAGGGTAACTGTACCTAATATCGCCAGTGTTCCTAATATCGCCACCCCCTATATCTCGCAAAGTAAGCACTAAAATTTATCGGTTATGCACTCAATTAGAACCTAACCATATTCAGGAAGACATACTGTAATTGCAGCGTCATGTGATCAACAATTACAGAAAGAGAAGTATTTTAGTGAATCTTAACAGTGTAAAAATTTATTGGGCTGTCACAATTTTACATCCCATTCGGAGAAGGTAAGTCTAATAATTCCGTAAACGCAAGAATATCTACTAGAAAAACCTAATTAATGATGTAGTTAACACGTTGCGTACGGGTGACGTGTACGGTCACGTCATGGAACTCTTGAGCCCGGTCCCAATAAATGTCGAAGGTGAAGAAGAATTTTTCAGGTACCGAATTTTCCTTTTGCATACGCATTTAGTACGAACGTGTTCACCAGTGTGTGTAGGTCGTTACAAATTTGCAACGTTTTTCACCATGGTGCAGCTGTTTCTCGTACTTAGGTGAAAGTCAACTATTTTTGGTGCCGGACGCAACGTGTTAAGGACTGCAATCGATTCAAATAGTTTTTATAATGAAAATAACGTTTTTCTTGTAGCAGTATGTGTGTTCCCAATACCGCCTACCGTTAGTGTCCCCAAAAACAGCAAAAATAATAAAAGCCCATGTGAAAATGACTTTATTTGTCGAATATGTACATCGGAACGTAAAAAATAAAATACTTTAAACATCTATATTTTTAAATTCCATATTTTTAAATTCTATATTTTTAAATTCTATATTTTTCTAATAAAAATAAAATCAAAGATGGATAAAAATACATTTGTAGTGCAGGAAATAATAAAAGCACGTGTGAAAATGACTTAAAAAACTCATATATACATGAATTAATCAATTTTTCTTGAGGTGGCGATATTGGGTACACTTTTTTCAGGACCCGACTTTTGCATGTCTCACGTTTTTTAAGTCCTAATTAAAAATTTGTAGGTTTCAACGATTCTAACTTATACTACATGAAAGATGAATAATTTCTCTTTACATTGAAACAAACGGCATGCAAAAATATCAATTATTGTTCAATTGATAGCGATTTAACTTTTGCCTGGCGATATTAGGTACAGTTACCCTAGGTGCTGATCGTCTAGAAATTTTGATCGCGGTAATATGGTTCACGACAGTGCACCAATAAATGTGCACTCGTGAGAAGGTCTCAATCCTTCGAAGGCAGCCTGCCCCCCGAAGATCGAGACCACGCGATTACGACAATCGAATCTATTTTTTCTAAGCCCGATAGTATCACCAATCGAGTGTTGCTTTTTCGAGCGTCGTGATAAAAGGATCGAAGTACACGGCATTTAACATTCTTTCATATTGGAGATCGTAGAACGCTGATAGTAGAATCATTCGTGAGGCACGTGTTCGAAGAAGAATCTATATCAGAATATCATCGCATCACGCAGACGGTTACATCACTTCTTAATTCGCGTCGAGTGTCCCAGTGGCTAAAAAAGATCGGTAGATGAACGATAGTCATCGAGAATGTGATTACTCGTTACATAAGCGGACATTGTTTTGGCTACTGGCATCCGAGCACGAAAAAAAAAAACGCCCAAGCGTTAGAATCAACGTTAGAATAGATCCAAATTACACATGTTCCCTGGATGACTTTCTTAGCGGATTCGTAATTGCGTTGATCGTGAAACCCTACTCGCAGCTGCTCTCCTCGTCGCACTCCGTTCGAAAGCACCGTGGAGGATTCATCGCTGGCGATGGCCTCGTTGCTGCCTCCGAGACAACGAGTAATCGCGCAGATTACCATTTGAAACAAACGAGGGTACAGGGTGGCTCCTTTGAGCGAGCGGAAAATTGACTCACTCCATCTTACAATTAGCTTGCCTTTTCCCTGGGAAACTAGCCACTAACTGCGCCCGTATCGATACAAAGCCCGCGATGAAAAGCCTGAAGCTCTACAGCAGTGCTTTCATCGGGAATTCAAAGTGGGCCGCGTTCGGCATTGGCAAATTATCAAAAACGCGCATTGCACGTGCAACAGTAGCTCTCTCGAGGAAAAACTGCCCCGAAAGTGCGGCGAGACCTGACCCACTTGAGTCAACGGGTCCTCGAAACGGAGGAAGTACGCTCGCGAAGACAGTTTATGGAGGCAGAAGATACTTTGGAGCGCGATCGCACCTGGCTCCAACTGGCCGAAGCGTTCGCAACGAGCTGTAAAATCGCGTTTACGTCTGAATCGCGGCGCTCGTCACGGAAACGTCCCATTGTCGCGGCGAGGCTCGATCTTCTTTGTTCCCACGGCGGCCACGTCTGTCCACCGTCTATTTTCAGGTTCAATTCCCCTCGAATCGCGAGATTCGCACCGCGCTGTCCACGCTCTGGCCCGTTTTCGAAACGTCGGAGCGGGGCCTGGACAAAATATCGCCTCGTTGGAAAATTTAGACCGAGGAATGTAGGTCCGCCGCGGCTCCATCGCGCCTGCGAGGCTCGACCGCATTGTATCGCGTATAATATCACTGAAAATAAAGATTAAGTAATGGGCCATCTTCTTCGTTATATATAACCACCTTTGACCTCGATCTCGATCTTGCTTTACGAGCTTTGTTTCGCGGTTCCCACTCTATTTCGATGTTTGCCATTAGATGGACTCGAAGGTTTAGAATCTGGAACGTGGGCGGTTGCAACGGAGCGAGCAGTTAGAGAAGGAAATTACATTGGACTTCTGGTGCTCCGATAATAGATACTGCATCGAGTTATCGTCTTCTGGTTACTCGTGGCTTGCAACTAAATGAAGTAAGCAAAGGAAAGGAAGTGGATATCCCTCGCTTTGGCTATCTAACCCCATCACCAGTTCACGCAAGATTTACCCTCTGAATTCTACTTTACACGCTTCGCGCGCGCCGTCCTCCTCGACTACTTTCGCCTGCATAACGCTCGTTGAATCTGCATGGAGTAACGGCAAGGATAATAATAACGACGGTCGTCAGGGTAATTGACGGACGTTTCCGGAGCGAGTCGGATCGCGAAAACGAGGGGAAAGTATGTGGTCAACGCGAAAAAAAAAAGATGGACGGCGACGACCACGGCGACTAACTGGCTTTTCTTGCGAGATCGCAGCCGTTGCTTTCACTCACGCCGCCTCGTAAGTATAGGAATTACGGCGAGGAGAATCGCGGCGGTAACGTGCAGCCAATCACGGGATTAGACCATTGGATCCCAGCTAGCGCTCGTCGATCCGAGCCGTCGCGTTCTAACGCATCCACGTCTTTATCGAACATCCCCGATTATCGAATCTGGGTCACGGTAATTCGTTTCGCGTCCCACATTGCCTTTATCTTCTTCCATGGCGGCGCGGCGAAGCGCTACAGCCGCTGGAATCGCAGCGGAGTGACATAACCGCGGCAGGGGCAGGACAGGGTCAACCGGGGCACGATAACGCGGAGATGTCTTGGAGATAGTAGAGAAAAACTAAGGGAAACGTTAAGGATGATCTCCGGAGAAGCTGGAGATCGTTGCTTTCTGGATTTGGAATTCAAGGATAGCGATGATTATTGCTCGTTTAACTCTTCTCTTGGTTAAGTTCTGTCGCTGTAATTGGAGGTGAAAGAGCGTCGCTGAGCATACTTTCCACCGTGAGACAAAGTTACCACGGTTAACGGCGGCGAGGTTAAAGGAATCCGCAGAAAAACAAAGCGCGCGCTGCAGGCGAGCCGGCAAAAATGACGGAAAGAGAGGCGTCGAGGAAGAAAAAGGAAGGCTGATCGATCGGATAGGTGTTTGCGTTCACCACAGGAGAAAGTGGCGATCCGGTGGCGTCGCGGCAGGGAGAGTAGCCAAGAACTTCTAGCTCTACGCCGGCTCTCTTCCCCGGCGACCTCGAATTGCGACGTGGTTCAATGTCCCTCTGCGGCGAAAGAAACAGAGGCAGGATCGTTTGGAAAAAGCTGCGACGTCCGTGGAAACCGCAGGCAACCGTTTACAAAGTTGCTTGCCCTTAGGAAAATTCTCTTCTGATCTTCGCGGCAGTGAGTCACCGCTTAGAGATCCTCGCGGCTCCAATCTGACCCACATCACCTCTTTGTTGTCTTCTCTGAGTTCCTCCTCGAAGCCAGCCCGCTGCCAGCTCGAAGAAGTAACCGAGAGTTGGGTAGAAGATGATCGAAAAGACCTTTCGCAACGATCCAATAAATCCTACCCTCCGCAACGTGGCCAGATCGGCCGTTAAAGGGTTGGAACCGTCCCGCTTCACGCCGCGAGACCTTTTTCCCCGACCGTATCATGAACGCTCCAGGGGCCGGTAAAGGAGTTATTTGCATCGAAAATAAAAAAAGGAGAAAGCGCGGAGAGATAGGCGAGTGGAAGGGGCGGGAAAAGTGTGTCGTATCCGGTGCAACGGGCGTCGAGATATGAAAAAAGGAACGTGGTCAAGGGCGAATGCAGGACCGTTACATCATCGAGGACGATGCTGACGATAATCGAGAGGTGGCTTCTCCGCCAGGGAAAAAAAAAGCTGCACGGACAGACAAAAGCCGAGATTGCGCCAGCGGAATTCCCTTGGCCACATGAACGTAAATAAGCCTCCCCGGGTCGAAGAATCCTCCAAAACATGGTGCGCAGCTGCTTCGAGCTTGCATTAGCGTAGTATGCAAACGCAAGGCCGTGTTCCATCGCTTATTTAGATGCAAGGCGAGCCGAATACGGCAAAGGACAGGTCTACTGACAGACAGAATTCGAGAGAATTCGTCAGAATCAGAGGAGACAGATTGTTTATTGTATACAACTTTCAAATCGAATCAAAAGCTCAAGTAGACACGCTCTCTTTAAGGGCTATCCTTAAATTACGCAAGGGTAATTCTCCTCAGTATAAAAATTGTAATTAGTATTTTATATTTTTTATATTCTGTTACTTTTTAGGTTTAGTTTTATTTTCTTTTCTTTTATTCTGTGTTGTAGCAATGCTGTGTCTCTACTCTGCGTCTTTTACACCCTCTTCTGGCAAAAATGGGCCTTAACCGTTCATGTAGGAATAAATAAATAAATATTTTTTACATTCCATTTTTTTAGTTTTTTAAAATTCTTTTAAATCTTTTAACTCGCTTTCGCGAAATTTAAATTAAAATTACTTTTCTGGAACATTAACGATACAATTTATATTTATTGAAAATTAGGTTAAAAAATATTACGTATGACGGTATCTGATTCCCCCTCTCCCAAGCATTACGTAATT
Organism: Andrena dorsata; assembly: GCA_929108735.1. Classification (NCBI taxonomy): domain Eukaryota; kingdom Metazoa; phylum Arthropoda; class Insecta; order Hymenoptera; family Andrenidae; genus Andrena; species Andrena dorsata. The sequence continues at coordinate 72,298,950 of OV815488.1, read as the reverse complement.
TAAAGGCATCTCCTTACTGTTAATACCAGTCGACAGCTGAAACGACGATGCCCACTTTGTCGTGGTACATATTAGAGACAGGAAAACAGGAGAGATTCGCCGTTCGGTACACGCAAGCTTGCGAACGGTGTATCTAGGAGACCCGGGTGTCTCGGTAGTATCTGTCAGCGATGAATGGAGGAACGAGGCTCGTTAGAAATGCCAAAGAGAGGTGCGAGGTGGAGCTCGCGACTCAGATGCCAGGGGTCTCTGTATTTCGATCGTTGTTCGTTCTCTCGTTTCACCGTGGCCGTTCTAATCGACCGTTTAGTCGATACCGTGCTGCACGGGGTTTCATAACTCGATTAAGTAACGCGCCTACCGCGAAGCGAGAAAATAATGCCAAGGCTCTTCGCGCCGCTGCCGCGATAGACAAGCAGATAACAGTCCCTGCATGCTTATTAAAATCAATCGACGAGCATTCGACACTGCGCAGAGGAATCATCGATTCCTCCGCTCGTCTCATCTCCCGGCACGAAGGATATCCGTCGATCGGGCGCGTCCTGGTACGCTTGTGTCATCGGCGATCCACTCTGCGGCACCTTCCTCGCCTCGACAGCAAACTTTGCATCTTAATCGGCTGTCCAAGTCGCTTACTATCCTCCGCGCTAAATCAATTTGCCCATTACGCTTCTCTCCGAAGACCAACTACTATTTACGCGTCTGAATGAATCATTGTCACGAGTTTCTACCATTGAGGCAATGCCTGTCTCGCCGTGAGTTACGAGATCAGTGGCAGGCAAAGGGTTGAAGGTAGATTTTTCGAAAATTTATTCAGTTCAGTTCTTCTGCTGTCTACTTAAACCTTGTGAAAGGGCGATTGGACGACCTCCTTCGAAGCTCCACGGTACGCCGAAGAAGTTCACGGGTTGTCCGCCTCCGCCGCTCCCGATCCGCCTTGGGAGAGGTGTCGCCGGTTTTGGCGCTCGGTCGCGTGACATAATTTCGGGCTAAAAGACAGTGGATGGCGGCGGGGTCGCGGGGCCAGGGGCTGGCGCGATTTTGTGGGTCACGGCGATGACGTGTAGCACGCGGCCGCCGTGTGTAACGGGACAATTTGTGCGCTGGCGGTACGCTCGGGTGGGTGTCAGCGTCGCCCGAGGAGGGGGCAAAACGAGGGTAATGTAGGTCAGTAAATGTATAGCCACCACTTTCTCCGGGACCGTTCGAAAACTGGCTCCGCCACCCTCCGCCCCCCCCCCCTGCCCCGTTCTCAGCTCGCGCGCCTCGCCTCCCTTCCTCTCTTTCTCTCTTTCTCTCCCCGTGCCCGCTGCTTTCGTTCATCCTCCGCGCGACAGAGACCTCTCTCTTGGTGGTTCCTCCTCGATGGACGTAACGGGACAGCCTCGAAACGGGTTCCGTACCGTTTCTTGGCGACAGAACGGAAAACGCGGACGTAGCAAGGACACAGACGCTCCTCCAGCCACGGGGAGCTCCTTTTCGAACGGACCTCGGTCCGAGGATGACGTCTAACGGCTGCAGGGGAGACGCACTCCTTAGTTTGCAATGGTAATGCACCCTCGTTGCAGCTAGGAAGATTATGGGACAGTGAGAAATTAAAATTAGATGTAGCGTTTCTGCTACAGTTAGGGATTTCATTTATTGATACGGGTAACGTGGCAGTGTTGGGGGGGGGGGGGGGGGGCTGCAGAAGTTTCAAGGAGATGTATCGAACAGGGAAGAAGGTTAAATCCCACTTCGAAAGCCCAGTGGCCAACGGGGATCTGTACAGTTAGGCGGCGAAAAGGAGATTTCGTTTCCCTCCCACTATTTGCTCGGTGGTTACGTGAAACACCTGGTTCCTCGTCAGTGGACGTAACGGGACAGCCCCGAAACGGGTTCCGTATCGTTCCTTACCACGTAACGTTACGAGATAGATCAAGGCCACTACCTTGGTCGGTGCACGTCAAGCCCAATTAGACATTCCGCGGTATTTTCGTCTGCCGCTTGCTGGTCGCCCCTAACTGTACTCGCCAATCTTGTGCATTCGTGCGAATCTGTAGAGCTCTTCCACTCTGAACCGTACATTTGATTACCAACTTCCTCCATCGATGCTATCATTCCAAAAAAAAGAGTGCCCTCACCGAGAAGCACACTCATCCTCATTTCTCGTGTCTCCTTCTTGATCCTTCCGCATAATCTCCGGACACCATCCATCAATTTTAAGATTCAGCAGGGCAGGCGAAATTGATTTCCATAAATTCCTGTTCGTGGTACGTGTCAGCCGGGGCCGAAAACGGTCTCCTTTGGCATCTAACGATCGTAGGTAAACATAACAGTACTGTAACCGCCTAATTCGGCGCCTCCCGAGTATATAGAGAACACCGTTACTCGATGCCACGACGGATGATGCCCCGTCGATTTCGTCAGCCCAAAATCGTCTCGCTCTTGCTACCTTCGTTCCGTTAAACAGCTAAAGGCCCCTGCCTAAAGATTTCGCGGTGAATAAATACCGCGGATGAAGAAAACGGCGCGCTCGGACGACGCGAATTTTTGCGAGCGCTGTTTCGCGAGCGGATACTTTCTAGCAGAAAAAGCGCGCCGCGGGGATCTTAACCTCGTCACGGTCAAACTTCCGCGAAGAAATTCAGCCGGCGTGCCGGTTAGAAAGGTAATAAGCGAACGACGGCAAGGAAAGTCTGCCGCGAAATTATAGAGTGAGGTAAGACCAGCCTCTGATGCATTACATTTAACGCGATGCTATTACTGTATAAGTACGTGAAAGTTCGCCTCCCTCTCCGTCGTTGCGCTAGCATGTGGAGCGTGTTTAGCCGCGGATGAGACGCTTCACTAACCACCTTCGTCTCCATGCGAGTCGTTTGACCATTTTTATCCACGGTGTCGCGACGCCTTCCGAGAAAAGAAGGGATTATTGACGACCATCTTCCTCGTTTTCACTTCGTCGTTCGCGCGAATCCGCTCGCTCCGCTCGGCTATTGCATTCCATTGAACAAACGGTAGCTGCAGTGTCTCTTATAGTCGAGAACATGTACCATTCAATGATCGATGCACCAAGTCCTCCCGGTAGAATGTTTCTGAAACTTCGTGAAACTTTTGCGAAAGTAGAATTCATTTGAATTTTCATTGTGCCTTCTGTTGGGAATATCGAGCACCTAGGTCATCGAGTCTTACGGTAATATCAAAGTCCTGGAGACTCCAGTCGAAAGATTGGAAGAGGCTTGGAAAGTGGAAGGCCTGGAAATCGTCGCGATACAAGTTTCATACCAGCACATGCATCGATCAGTTTTTCGCCCGGTGGTGGCCTTTAAAGGCAGCTGGAAACGTAACAAATTGTCGCGGGTAGGATCTATCGATCTACCGGTTGTCGAGCGATGTCGAACACAGCCGTACAGGACAACGGCCTCTGACAACGAGCATAGACCACCTAGACAGGCCGCGCAACGTCGGACCGTTCCACTGGTTTCTTGAATTATTCCGTTCCCAGGCTCGCAGCTTTGGAAACATCTAAGCGCACGAAATGGTGGGAGTCTTTGCCCAGAAGGGGACGTAAAATAGCCATCGAAAAATAAACGAGAACGAACGTGGACGGAAGCGCAAGCCGTAAATCTTGCTTTCGTGTAACGACATCGTTTCAATTATTTTTAAACCTGCACGCCTTTTACGAGAGCCTCGAATTCAACCCTTTCTGTTCCGAGTACTTGAAAACTACCACGTTGCGTGTAACAGGCAATCGTAGGCGATATCATGCGCGAATTAAAAAGGAACTGATGCACTAATCAGACGAATAAAGGAGCGTGAAGGGTTAACGGGCGTAGCGTTAGAAGTGTGACAACGATCGCGGCGCTGGCGGAGAAAATCTAACGGTACTAATAGAGAGCTCTCGGCATCAGCTCGCCTACATTGCCGCGATATTACGTCCTCTCGTTTCGTAATCCCTGTACCCCGTTTCGTAACTGAAACGGCTAGCGGTTCACGACGCGCCATGGGGAATGCGCGAAATTTGTACCTCAGGCAACCTTGTACCTCCAAAAGACTCCATAGCTTTTATGGAAATTAGAGGATTAAAGCATCCGCTCGTCCCAGGCGTAGATATCTAACCGACCGAGAGGATCCTTCGAGTAATTTATAGTCGCGACAGTTGCCCGGGAACGGAATCACCGAGCGAGCGTACGTGGGCTAGGAGTTCAGCGACACGTCGATTGTGAAATCGTGTTTTGGCGGTGCCTGCATTCCGGGTCAGGATCCTTGAAGCGGAGCGCGCCTCGAGTCGAGGCGCAAGTTCAATGCGAGGAGGAGGAAGTGGCCGTAGGAAGGTGGCCGGTCGTAGCCGTCGACCGCCATAATTCTCGTCGAGCGGAGCCGCAACTTTCACGCGATCCTTCCCCGTCTTCCACCGCCTGCTATCTCCGTCCTGCTCCCCCTTTCGCGATGAAAGTGCACATGTAACACTTACATGACAGCCCTGGGGCCCCGTACGTAACGTACAGGCCGATCTGAAAGGCGCGAGGCGCGCCGCGAGAAATTTCGTCAATGTCAATGCCACTGGCCCGCTCCAGGTCTAGCCCGCGATCTCCGCCGATTTCGCTCGGGGTCATCTTCAGGTTCCTCCACCCCGCGGCTACTTCCCCGTGACCCTTGCAAAAGAGAGGGCATCTCTTCTGGAAGAGGATGATTTTATCCACGCGCATTCAGAGTCCACTTAATTCACTCCTCCGTTTCCGCGACTTTTGCTCGTCTGATCGCTGGCTGTCCTTGCTGTCGCGATCCCCCTGCCATTCGAAACTCGAGAAGCGCCACTGGCATTGAGGAAAACTTCCGGAAAACAGTCACGTTCGGTGGAACGGCCTCGGCGCTGCTTTTCCCTACGCGTTGGCAGAAACGATCGGATCCTGTCCAACAAGTTGCTAGTTACTGCTACTTCGATGCTAGGTGTACTTAGAAAAAGAAAAGAAATAGAAGCTTGTGTCTGAAAAGTTAAAACTGAACGCCCATTTGAAGAGAGCTTTAGTTAGGTTGTCGGAGAATATTTACAGGAAATATCCGTGGGCCCGGAGCAACGGCGTAGCCACTAGCCAGGCGAGGGCCCCTGGCGTTAATCGATTCCAGGAGCGTAGCGGAGTGCTCCACTTTGGTATTTTTAAACGGTCCTCCTCTCTCACCGCCCTTCCGGTCCGCCATCTAGCCACCCCACTTCCACCGAGCCGACTTCTTTCGGTCTACTTTCCGTGCGGACGCGCGCAATCGTGCCTATTCACCGCGCCACGCTACAGGCGCAGGTGGAGGGGCACGGTAAATATTTACAGTTAACATCGTTACATAATAAGCGTGTACACGCCGGTACGTGTTCACAGGCCAGCGATTCGGCTTGTCCGGTACACGCCGCCGCGATAACGGGCCATCACCTGCCAGCCCCGATTCGGTGCCCCAGTCCTTTCGTTTCTCCCCCCCCCCCCCAATCCCCGGCCCAAAATAGCTGGGCCCTTTTCGCGCGGCGCACGATCGATAAAAACCGTTTCGTTCGGGCCCGTGGACGGGGATAGATGAATCAAAGTGTTCCTGGTAAATGCCTGTAAAGGAGGCTCTTGTTCTCGCCCCTGTTAATTGGCAGCGAGTTTTTGCCACGAACAAATTAATCGTTTAGCGTGGTTGTGCCCGTTGGAAGTGCGCCGATGCGCTCGCGGTGGAAGCGAATTCATAAGAAGTTGCGTTCAACCACACTCTCATTTACCGCTGCGCACTTTTTTGTATTTTCTGCTAGAAAGAGCCGTAGCTTGTCCCAGTTACGTGAATCACCTGCACAATCAATGCCAAGTATCTCTCTCTCTCGTACCAACCGGCCGCAGGGAAACAGGAAAAGCACGTCGGACCGTGAATGGTCAAGGAAACCGTTCCATAAAAGCACCTTAGGAGACTTGGGAGGTTTCGATTCGCGACGCTGATGCATCGAGGTATTCCGCTGTGATCGCAGCCGTATCCTTCTTCACCCCAAACGTGTCACGTGCTTCCTCCCACCTCCGCCATCTTGGATAGTCCCCGAGAAACTTATGCAGCCCTGCATAAAACGCCCCGGCAAAGTGTCTCGCTACCAGCCCCCCAGCTCCAAACAGGACTTGCGACTTGGTAACTGGAAAAAATCTCCCAGGGAAACCAGACAACCTGCGACATCATCCGAGAACCTCAACCTCAAAAGTTGTTCCGAAGAATTCATCAGCGCCCTACTTACAATTAGTTCCCTTGAATCGCCACAACTTTCAGAATCCAAGGGCGTCTAATAAACTCCATATCCTCCAAGCGCCAAATCCAGGAGAGCCCGTCCACATCCTCGAAAGGAGACCGTAGAAAACCGCGACAGAGTTTCCTAAGACGATGTTGAGTACCCAGCGGCGTTTTCCGCGGCCAGTTTCCCGGAAGTCCGCGGAATTCTCGCGGCGGCTGGATCGCTTCCCGATCGGTTTACATAACGCCGCGGCTCAAGGACCTCGAACTAGGAGAAACGGCGTGGATCGATCCCATTCGAGAATGTGTTGCGTGGACGAGCACGGGCACGAGCACGAGCGCGAAGCACGAGCGCGCGAGCGTGCCAGGCGAGCGAGTCGGGCCACGCAACGCGTTATGCGCATTACGTATACGGCTTACGGCCTTGCGTACCTGAATTTATCGCGCCAGGTAAATCCTCGGCCTGCACCGGCCCGCACGTTCCTCCTCGTCGGCTTTTTCTCCTCTCCTCCTCCCTGCTCTTTGTCCCGCCCGGTCTCTCGAGCGGAAGGCTGCCAGTCCTTGCTGGACTGCCAAGGATATATCACGGCCAACGCCGATCGCTTTCCTTCGTTCCTTGCACGCAACGAACTCCTCGGACCGAGAGGGCATGTCGGTCCTTTTTTCCCGCCGTCGTTTCTTTTTTAAGCTCCTTCTCTTGCTTCGTTCCGCCGTATTCTATCGGGCTGGGACTGATTGGAGACGAGTATTGAGTCAGTCCGAGGGGATCGGTGGCGCTGGATCTTCTTGCGGCGAGATTCGAGTTCCTCTCGGAGGAAGATTGCGAATTGGACGGATAACTGTACGAGTTACCGTATGCTAAGTGTCGAGGTAGCTCTCATTGGTATCTCCTTTTTCCAGGTGTTTTATGATCGCTGGTGAGGAAGTCTTGAGCACTTTTTCCATTCGTCACGAATAGACGGCCGCTTTAAAAGCAGTTTCGCGTTTATTTCGCAAATTGCTCGAGCTGGTGCTGAAAAATTCCCGCAGAACTGTTGGATGAAATGCGCAGAGGGCGATCGGAAGCGTGCGTGTCGCGATCGATCTCGATCCCATGTGGAACGGAGGACCGTTAGAATTGTTCTCGTTATTATGCAAACGACGGTACCTTGGTCTCGTTGAAGCAACGTCTCTGTCGGGGGTCTCCAGGAATCGGTGTCACGTGGAGCATTCAGTTTCCAGGGAGAAATTGGCAAAAATACCCCGCACCTTAATCGAATGGTGAAGACTTCTCGAGTATTCCGAAGACTCGACTTGCTTGAGAGCTGAGAGGGCAGCTGAACGGCTCGACAGCGTAATCTTTTTTGCGCGCGCAAGGAATGACTGGAGACTCGACGAGTTACGCAATCCCGGAAAACGGTGCGCGATAACCCTGGCTTCTCTATGGAAATTTCGACCATGAAACGCGGCGTGCATCGCAACGAGGCTCCTTTATCCGCTCCATCTAACGCCGAGCCTGCAGCAGTCGGTCAAAGGTGAAGAAATATCAGGGACAACGTTCTTCCGGCCCCCCCCTGCCCCGCCCAGCCCGCGCGCCACCCCCCGCGGTTGCTTGCAGCTTTTATTTAAATTACCGCCACCCGCGGCGCCGCATCCCCCTAACGAATATTTATTCGCGGCTGGCACGATTTCAGGCGGGGACATTTGTTTCTATCAAAGTAATCCCCGCGTCTCTTTAACCGCTCGGGGGAAACGAATCGCGTGGGTGTTTATACGACGATTTATTTCGCCGGTTAATCTCGCTGCAACAAGATTCCCTTCCACTCAGATCAAGATATCGATAGCTTCGTCTCGCTCGAGTAGATTCACGTGGATGGGGGAGCAGGCGAATTCTCTGCGTTGATTTCTAATTGGAACGGAGGAAGGAATCAATGCTTCGCTGTTCCTTGAAGTCCGCTTAGAGGAAAACGAGGCAAGTAATAAATTCACGAGACGCATAGTATTTTCAGAGAAACGAATGGCAAGTGAGGTGGCTACCGGGGCGATCGAATCGATGGAAAAGTTTGGTGAAACGATCGGCAAGCGCGTGCAACGGTTAGGTGTTACCGCTTTCGCTATCTGGGCCAATGGGTCACAAAGTTTCCCGCGCGCTCGCGTGCGAACGCACCTCCGCATTTCCTTGCCATTCTCGTCCTCGTGCTTTTTTTTTACGTCACCGGTCTCGCGAATCGATTCGAGTGTTGCATTCCCCAGTGCGTTCGCGACAATCGTTTCCTTCCTCTGTTTCGTCGCGTCTCCTTTTTCAGTCTTCCCAATTAATTCCACTTGCGTAATCGATGGAACGGCGCCTCCATCTCCGTTGACCCGGAACAATCCACTTATTCCTTTCTTCCTTTTGAATTTCTTGAGTCGACTCCACTTAGATCCCGATCGAACAGCATTCCACGTTCTTCGATACACCCGGAGTATCTTTCTCATCGCGCCTCCGGAACAGATCAAGCTGGAGGCCTGAAATTCCGTACAAATTACACACGATTCGTACAAACTTCTATCTTCATTCTGCTTCTCCCGGGATAGAATCTCGAGATTATTACACAGATCGTTTAGGATTCCTCTTCCTCGTTTGCCGGATCCCCTGGTCCGAGGTCGCCACGATGTTTTTTTGCCACCGTCTTGCCAAGCAGCTGTGCAATTTTTATCAGCCTGCGGCGCGCAGGTCACGGGGGAAGAGATTAGAGCGCCCGTCCGCGCCGCCGCGAACGCGTAATTCCGTGTAGGATGTTTCCGAGGGGAAGGCGCGGATCGCGTAGCCGCGAGCTCGTTAGCGTCAATTAACGCGTCGAATCGGCCCGATTTACGCGTTAAGGGATCCTCCTCCTCTCTCTCTCTCTCTCCCCCTGGCGAAATTATTTATCGCGGTCCAATTAACATTCCCCCCAGTGGACGATGTACGTGGACGCTTCGACGCGTTCTTCAAAAGTTTCGAATTATTCGAGGAGTCGTTGGGAATGCGCATTCCCCGTGCGGTGGGCGCCCAAGGCTGTCCCTATTCCTTATCCTCTCTTTTAACACGCATTCTGGAGCTGCCCCTCGCGAAACGGGACCGAGGGAGTTATCGAGAAGAGGCCTGACCCTGGATATGACCCGAGGAAGTCGCGGGTGCAACGCCGCGTTTTATGCCGAAGGCCGCACGAACCTCGCGTTGCCATAGGTCACGCCAACGAGTATTTCAATATGTAGATACATAGATCCTCCGATTTGCTTTGGGATTATTGTGACGAGCATCGCGGTTGAGATGTGACGTTCGCGGAAACATTAGGATATTTATATCCTCAATGCCGAATGTACCGCGTATTCTTATGTACGAACCGTTTCTGCCGACGATGCGTCGCTTCCTGTTGCTTGTGTAACAGTTACGCTTGAATATAAAACACGTGGAAATGAACGCCCGTGAATATAAAAAAGCCGCAAGCAAACTGAACAAACGCAATTACCCCAGTCGACTGCTGACTGCCTTCACACCACCCAACAGCTACGCGGATTCGCGTAGGAACTTTGAGAATGAAGTAGAAGTAAACTCGTCGTCAGACATTCCACAGCTGCTAATAGTATCAATTCGCTTCTCCCCTCGCCACAGTGGCAATGATTTTAGGAAACCGATGCAACGCCTCCGCATATAATTGGAAATGGAGTAACGGAGAAGAAGAACCAGAGAAGCGCAGGGTCGACCGGTTGTCGAAGAATCGCCGCGCTTCTCCAGCTGGTTGCCTCATCGTCGTCGGCGACCGGTTGCCCTATCAACGTCGACGAGACCCGCAGGAAGTCGATTGCTCGTCTCCTTAGCTAATTGCCAGGCTTCCATCGGCGTTACGTCGTTGTGCTCGTTCTCGTTTCTTGCGTAATCGAAGCCGAGCGGTCTTTGACCGTACTGCGTACCGAATATCCGTGAATCGCCATTGCACAGCTGGCATTCTACGATCTGGCGCAGAAATTATTAATCACGGGTTAAATCTAAATTCATCGGAAATCCACGAAGTTACGCAATGTATACTTGCTCTATACTCCACTCGATCATCGACTATATCCCGAATTAGAGCCGGCGAAGGCGCTGCTCGCGCGAAACACGAAGGGGGTGTCGGTGTTTTTAATCCTTGGTCGTCATCGGCCTGGCCTGGATACGGTCCGCGGCGACCCACATTTCGCGGCACGATGCGCGCCGCGATGTGGAGCAAAGGTGAGACCCCTTTTAGAGAGCAGTCTCGGCGGCGAGTCACGAGAAGACCGCACGAGACGGACGGTTCCCTTGTACAGGCATTACCGTTAAGATACGCATCGATAAGCCGCCTCCAGCCACCGTCCATTCAGAAGATCGACGGCCCACGAACCATCCTTTGGCTGGCTATTTTTGGATCGCGGCTACATTCTTTTACCCCGCGAGAAATCGGTCCACCGATACGGGGGAGGGATTACCAAGAACGGTACTGTTGCAGCTCCTGGCGGGACAATTCAGGGTAGATAGGAAGCCTGCGAGCAAAATCGAGCGTGCAAAAGAGAATTGAAATTTAATAGGCGACGAGCGGAGGATCGGCCCCGAGCGATCCAAGAGCTCCGCGATGAGCTGGCTGCGGGAAACGATATTACGAGCAATTGCGTAACGTACGAGCGGCCAGGCGACACCGTTAGACGAAAGATTGTCGGCCGTTAACGGGCTTTGCCGAGCGAAATGGTCGGAGCAGGCTTAGATTCGTGTGGGTGAACGGGTGACTTATCGATCAGGCAGAAGGGATCGGTAATGAATCAGAACGAGTCGTGATCGCTAACGGTAAAATATACCCCGTTACGCCGCGCCGCGCCGGCACAGCAACAATAGCGCCAAGATCGATCCGTAATTGCTCCTCTCGTTCGGCCCCTCGCGGCGATCGATGACGATTCTCGATCCATTGGGAGCTCGTGGGACCGTCGAGACGGGAATTCAGGTTTCAGACACGTCGCTCTCCGCGAGCGCCAGCGAGGCGATAGGTTTTCGTTGACGGGGGTTGTAGCGTGGCTGTCTTAAAGGTCAAGGTTCAGTTCCCGGAGTAAAAAGTTTCGTAAGGGAGAGAGGCTACGGGGCTTCGGCTCGTGCTTCCATTGAAGCGATCAGCTCGGGACCGAGGAATAGTTTCAGTTTAATTAGACTCGGGGTTAGACCCCTGGCATGGATCTCCATCAACATCCATCAACCCTAGCTCGGTACGAGGCGAGTTACATTTTTGCACCGCGAATTACTGCGTCCCGAGGAATCGAGAGTCGCCGCGAAGCGGGATGCCGAAAAGACGGCGAGCGATGGATCCCCGTTCGCGCGAGCCGCCGCGAGTGTGAATTGTGCAACGCGCGCGTAATCAGCGTAGCAAGAATAACGAATGTCTTTGAAATAAAGTGCAGAAGGCTGGGAGGCCTAGACACAGATGGGCAACGTCCGTGTGATGCAAATAGCCGGCGATTTCGTAATACGGTATTAATTGACGTTGCCGCGTACCATCGTTTATTACGTAAACGGGAGAGTTTCAGCTGCCCGCCTGATCTGATCCCCGATACCGCGAAATTCTCTGCCGTCAAACCAACCCCTTGCAACATTCTCACCCTGCGCTTGCGTAATTAACCGGCCGAGAATATCGCCTTCCAATAACGATCAACTTGTGCTCTTGCAAATTCCACGGACGGAGAAGTGAATTTTTTTCGGGGCTTCTGCCCGAGCGAACTCGAGATCTCGATCGTTCGTACGTAAAAGGTTGCACGAGTTTCGGAACGCGACAGTGTTGCAGTCGGGAAATGGCCGTTGCTTCAGCCAGTTGCAAAGAGCCTGCGTGCCTGGCCGGGGTAAACGCATAAATAAATAATCACACGTTCGATATCCATATTCTGAATATTTCATTACGAGGATGTGTTTGTAATCGCCGCCGATGGGAAACCCTTGCGTAACTGGTAATTGAATACGGATAATTTTGCATAAACGGAGACGGTAGTTGTCGGCAGGCAGCGTGCTTGCTTTGCGCGCAGAAGGACGTATCATTATGATAACGGTCTTGGAAACGTTAATGGCGCGACTGCTTTGGAAGCTACGTACCTATACTCGCGTTTAACGCTAGCGTCCGACAGCGACGCGTTTCGTAAAGAAGCCAAGACCTATTTCAACCCGCCCAAGCTCCTCTTTTCTCATCCGATCCGCCGCGAGGCGAATATCTAGCGCAAACAAGAGCGACAAAAGAGCGTCCTCGCGGAGGGACGACGATTTGTCCCGAAAACGCGAGTCAGACGACCTTTTTCAGGCGTCGCCGCGCTCCCGACGGGCGCATTTGCTCGTTGTACATCATCAGAATCCGGCTCGTCCGTCTCGCCGCGGCCTCGTCATCGCGCGAGTCACCAGTACACGGCTCTAGCCGCGTAAACGCGTACGCGCGTCGCTGTCGGGGGGGCAAAAAAATGGCGCTGAACGGAAGAAAAAGGCTGACGGATGGTAAAAATAATGTTTCAGGAACGTCATTAACTGGCGACGAAAATACGGAGCGCAGGGGTGGACGGGCAGAATCGCGTCTAAGAGACGCGACGGACGGACGGATAAATCACGACAGCTTTGCCCTGGGCTAAGTCGCTGGCAGCCAGGGGCCAGACAAAAATCGTAAAAGAGTTGGAGGGCCAAACGAGACGCCCACAGGATCCGTCCAAGCCCTCCTGAAAGCTCTGCCTCCCCCTACCGCGCGTTTTCCACCGATTTCGGGGCTTTGTCTGCCCCGACGCGGTCTCGACGCCTCGCTGCGCGATAAATAAGCTCCTTCTTCACCCTTGACCTTTCGGTGATTCGCAGTATTCGGGGAAAACGGAGGGTCACGGGTTACCCAATCGCTCGTACCGTTTTTCCTCGCTTTTTTTTGCAGCTGGTAGAGGTACTTCAGCGACTTCGAAGGTGCTTGCGACGTCTGGAGGACTATGTACGACGGTTTCGGATGGTCCTCTGCGACGTTGGCAAGGGTACCGCACTCTGTATAGGTTATTCAGAGGAAACTTTACCCCCGCGGCGAGGATATACATGAGTCTTCCAAGGATAAGGTGCTCGGGTACGCGCGAATCACGCGACTTGCGTAAGGATCTCGCGCGGAGCCTCCTCCTAGCAAGGTCTACCCGTGATTATGCTTATCCCTAGTGCTTACATCACGCTAAATGCCTAACACTTTGCACGCGTGTGCCAGCAGCGAGTTTCAAACGCCAACCCCGCTAACACCCCTGCGACATTTGCACGCGAACCGTGACGTAAGCCTGCGCTCTCGTTGCTCACTCGGAAGAGTCGTCGATAAACGGCGCTTAAGCATATTCTCCCGTCGCTTCGCTATCTCGGCTGCGAAGCCACGAGCCTCGACTATTTTCGGGGGCTTTTATTTCCGTCGCGAGGGAGTACCAGTCCATTTCTTTCCTCGCCGTTTTGCTCCTATCCTCTGTCCCGAGGCAAGGCACCTCCAAGTGCGCTGGTGCACCGCTGACCCCGCGCCTCCGCGCCGCAACGAGTGAAAGCTGGCAGCCTTGATTTAATAATAAAGGTTGCGGGCCCCCTGACGCGGAGCAACGGCTACTCCAATAAATCTTTATCCGTGCACTCGTTTGCTAGATGTGCACCCGAGGACCGATGGAATTTCGATGGCATTCGCTTTCTTTGAAACGACCTCGCGGAAACTGCGTCGCGACAATGGCGTACTCGAGCTGTGCTCGATTATCCGGATGACGCAGGCAGGAAGACATTCGCTCGATTCCAAGGAAGCTCCAGCCGTTTTTCTATCGAACGGACGGGACGATTTCGTCAAGTTTATCGGGAAGCTAGAGGCACGTTCGCGCGCCTCGGGCAAAAAACGTGATCGTTATACAACGCGGGGTATTATACGGCACGGTTACGCAGCCTCTTCTCACGGGCGGCGATCGTATAAATAGGCCTGGAAATTAATTTCCCCTCCCCCGCCGAGCTTCGGCTGGCCTCCGCACACTGTCCGTGTTCCTCTCCTTCGACGGCGGACAAATGAATCTTGTCGCGCGAGGAAAACGGTGCCGACCTACGGCAACAGTCGCTCGTTCGGCACGCGATTCCCTCCGCTCGGATCGTCGCGAGACACCGGTCTCGTGCCCCGCATCGTCGCCGGTACCCTGAAATTATTCCACTGACAGATCCTAGGTGACCATTATCTAGGTGATACAGAGAAGTACGTATTATTTATTATTGCTGGCTGGTACGAACGGTTAACTGGAAAAGTACCATTATTCCGAAAGGAGTTTCCAGAATTCTAACAGCGCGCAACCTTCCGCGGTACTTGGAAGACGAAACTCGATATGTACAGCGAGGGGAAAAACCGAACCACCTTCGGGAGCGCAGGGTCCGGCCGTATCAGGCCGATCGATCGTAAAAATCGCGCGATCGCGGAAGGCTAGGGACACTGTCTGGGCGGGCCGTTAATAAATTAATCGCGCGGACAAGGCGGTCGTAAACGCCCGCGAGATTCAGGGGATGCGAATTATCGTCGGGCCCCCACGTAAATTATGATCAAGCACGGGCCAGACGGAAAAAACGGACGGCCCTGGGGATTGGATCAGGACGAAGGACAGCTAGTTGCGGCTGCACGTCCACCGCGGTCCTTGGACGGCCACCCTGATCGTTCCGTTCCCGTCGAGTCGCTTTTATTTTCGCCAGATAACCTTGCTATTGATCTTGATCGCCTCGTATCGCCGGCTCTGCGCCGGAATCCGCGACCGAGAATCACTGGCAACGATGGAATCTTGGCCTCAACGTCCAACAACCACTATCTCAATCTTAACTGAAGCGGTTGCAATTTGAATATCCTTTGGCTAATTGGAACAGATAATTGAGCGATGAATACACTGGGCAGTTAACAGAATTGTCAGTCCATTGATTTAGAGATCAATTATTATTTATTTATAATTTAATATTGCTGGATGAGTGCAGAATAAAATTGATTAGAGTAGTCGTGTGTTTTCTTTTTTTACAATTAGAATAATTGTCAATCGACGTTATTTGTTCGGGAAGGAAAAGATTCCAGGTGCTTTCTATCTGCAAATGATTCTTGCGATCAACCTCGATAGTAAGCGTAAAGTAGTCCGTGTGTGTAAGGACCGTGATATCGATAAGGGATGTCTGAGAGAAGTGATGGCCGTCTGGCGCGGCGCGGTCGATCGTAGCAGCACCTGTCGATGGCTCGCGCCGCGTAATCCCCGTGCGTGACGTTGTGTAACACTCACGTTTTACCGAGCTCACGTGCCAGCCTACCTGTAATCAGTCATCGGGCGCAATTATCGTGGACGCAACCTCGCTGCAGCCGCGTGCAACGATACGCAACCCGATGCACACGCGTTTGCGTGCGCGTTCGGCCATGTTTATTTATGAAACTGGAAGAGGGGCGAGTATGCGTCGTGCTCGAGGCAGCACTCGATATTTCTGTCGACCATAGAGAACGGTCATTACGTTAAGTGCTTGCTATAGAAAAGAATGGAGGAAGTGGAATAGGCCAGCCAAGTCAGACAGCTGGTCTTCTCTAAACTTGCCGCGGGAAGGGCGGCCAAAGTGGAATAAGTCAGCCAACGTCAGACTTATCGAACGCTTCCACAACAGTTTCGCAAACTTCTTTCAGTTAATACTATGGCACAAAGTCCGTCAACCTACCCCACAGCAAGTGGATTTCAGTTTTCCTTCACCAACCTACTCTTTCTACTCTGTTCATGGTAGTTTCAGTGACTTTAGCCCGGGATGCCAGCCACTGCATAGTCGATGCACACTCGATGGACCGTGGAGAGTCGAAGATACGTTGTTGCGTGTTTCATAATTAGACTTTGTTGCAAGGCGCGCACACGACCTTACGTTACACGCGTGTCAGCCGGCGTTTCCACGAGGAGAGGCTAGATTCTTGGCCGACAGCGAAGGAACAGGGAGAGGAGAGCCCGAAGGGGAACAGAGGGAGCTTACGTAACTGGAAGTAGACGAACGATGCTGCGAAGTCACGTGCCGTCTTTACGGCGAGGTTTTACAGCTGCGTCTACCAAGAGAGTAACCGGCGGTCCTCGCTGGTCACCGCGACCGTTTCTTCGCTTTTCACTCGAAATGTCAAGCCAGATCGATCGGATAACCGTGACCAGATCGATCCTGCCAACGGGGGGAACCATCGAACACTCTTCTCTGACATTTTCATTCAGACTATGACGCGTTTTCTGCCCGTAATGGGTTCATGAGTAGTTTCAGTCTAACTATACCCAGACAGGAATATAACATCGCACAATTTACCTCCACCCGTTGGTGGTAGACTCTGCCTCGTTTTAAGAACTATCAGGTACTCAACCGTTTTAACAGGTCTCCCTACCTTGACGGACGAACAACGATGCGAAATTTAGGAATTTTTTAAAACAAAACCATTAAATATATTTATTCCTAGCTTTGTAGCTTTATTTGTCAATCTTGAGAGAATATGCAAAAAAATTGTATGCAAAAATAGTGATTATATCCGGAGTTATAGTGCCTCAAATTGTGCGCGTTGCGAAAATCATATGCGCATGGTTAACATGCAAATCAGCCGTTGTAGTTGTCTGAAATAGGAAATTAGAAAATTTGTGTAATCTGTATGAGTTTGGCTATTGTCCGAACTAGATTAAATGAGAAATCCTAAGAAGTAAAAAAAAATGGCAGCGGGACATTTCTGCAAAATATTCACTGGTTTTTTAATTCGCAAAAGCCTAATTTTGCAAAAACCCATCATAGTTTTAGTAACAACGAGAATGGCACATCTACTGAAGATATATACCAAGTTTGAAGTAAATTGAGTGATTGGTTTTTGAGATATCATGCTAACTAATTCGAAAAACATCGTTTTGAGACAAAGGCGTTTAAAGTTTTAGGTACTGTTATTTTTTAATTAAATTTTTTTAAAGTGTTGTCTAAATATGTACAAATATAGGCTTAAAGTTTTCAATTAATATACTTTGAAGGGTTCTCTTAAGGGGTCAGTCCACTGTGACGGTTTGAAAAATTAAGCTATTTTAAAGATTTTTTTCTGCGTAGATACATCATATAACGCAACAAATATTTTTGGTATTTATTAAGCTATTCTTATATTATACAAAAAATATGAAAAGAATTTTTAAAATTTGTTTTGAAATTTTAAACGCGATTATCTCGAAACAACATTTTTTCAACTGGTGCAGGTGATTGTAAAAAAAACTATTTGACCAATCAGTTTGAAATTTTTACACGTTATTCACCACATCAATGGTTATCGCCGGAACTAGGATTATTTTTACTAATAAAAAATTAACAAAATGGCGGAGGTTTGAAGTTTAAGTGTCGAAATGTGATGAATTTTTCAATCATTTTGCCTTGTAAAAAGTATGAAATGGTTAATTAAAAAAGGTTTCCGCAGTCGCGGCCACAGGAAAACTTGGGAATATTTCTCCGCGGACAGGAAAGTGCAATGGGACAAATGATGGAAACCTGCTAACCTCAACAACGAACATAAGAAGACAGTGATTTTATGTATACAGTGAAGTGATTATATAGAATAAGAGTGAAAATATATTTATTATTTATATACTTATATAAATAATCATTTGTACATGATTGTATCACTGTTTTGTAATATTTTGAACATGCTTTAAAGAAAATAAAGAGAAAAATACTATACAAAACTGTGTTATCATTGAAAAAACCCTCTTCCTGCGAAAAATGCACAAAGTTGCAAAACTTGACTTATAACGAGAACGCACAAAGTTGCAAACCGAAATTTGGCTTCTCGCGAAAAACGCACAAAGTTGCGAAGGTAAAAATTTTTGCAACAATGTTGGAAATGAAAATGGCCTGTTCGCGAGAAAAAAACCCGGTTTGCATTTTATTGAAATAAGTGAAATGCAATACAATCAAATCTTACAAATGCGTTCGTAATATGTGGTATGTACTTCATAATTCAGGTAGATCCGAAATGCAGCAAATGATTGCTTTTAACGCCTTTTATTCCCCCAAATCCATGTTTCGGGCCAGACTGTGTCGGTATACAGCGTGCGGCATTACTCGTGTCTACCCCTGTAACATTTTTTGTGGATTTTTGTGGATTTTTTTACAAGTCAACGGTTTAATGCAGATTTCCCGTTTTTTTAGTATCTTTACATAGTAATACTATGATTTCGGCGCAACGGTTCGGTCACTTTTAGACAGATAGACTTTACATAGTATTATGAACTACTAAAAAAAATGTTTCAGTTAAAAAACTATTGTTTTTGGGAAGTTATGCATACACATTCGAAAGTCTTTCGATTTTAGTCGGCTAAACGGTGGCCCTAAAAACTCGCGCTACGTTCAACCTATTCACTTCCAATTTTGCATGCAGAATCATAATAAGATTCCACATCGTCCAACGAAGGTTTTTTTTATTCTGATTCCTCGTTTATTATTTATAAAGAAAAAAGGTGGATTTTTCTCTTAGAAAAATTTAACTTTACCTTTGATCTCTCACCATTTCTTTATTTTTCATAATTTTCAAAATCGGCTTCGTTGGACGATAGCTATTGACATAGTTTATAAGAAAATTTTATGGTTTTTGATTTCAGACCCGACATGCAGGTGTTTTCAGGGCCACCGTTTAGCCGTCTAAAATCGAAAGACTTTCGGATGTGTATGCATAAATTCTAGAGCTGTTCGAGTACTCGGAACAAGCGAGCCGGGATATTCTCGGTTCGAATAACCGATTCGAGCCGAGCGCTCGAAAGAACCGAGCGACTCGATTAAAGCGAGCGGCTCGATTAAGAAGCGAGTAGATTGCATAGTGAAGGTAGCGATTGACGAACGAAACATGTGGATCGTTCTATCCATCCGATTCTTTCCAGCTGCTCGCTTTATTCGAGTACTCTGCTCGGCTCGGAAACCGAGTCCCGGCTCGACTCGAATTTCGAGCTACTCAAATATTCGAGTACTCGAACAGCTCTAATAACTTCGCAAAAACAATAGTTTTTTAACTGAAACTTTTTTTTAGTAGTTTATAATACCGTGTAAACATAGTAAAAAAAACGGGAAATCTGCATCAACCCGTTGACTTGTAAAAAAATCCACAAATTGTATACATTTTCTGAGGGTTCAAACGGGTATACCCCCTTAAAGTAAAGAAGAATATAAGCTATTGTAAATAAAAAGGGGAGGGAAGGTTTACCGTAGAATTGAAACTCCTCGCTTGTTTCGCAAATTTCATCATTTTCCACAACGTTTTTCAGTTTAGCTCCTTGCATTCTGTGCTCCTGATCCCGAAGCAAAAAGTATCAAGCGGTCACAATCAAAGTTGGTGGCCCAATAATTGAACGATCTCCTCTTCTTTCTGTGTTTCTATTAACTCCAGCGTATTTCCTGATCCGAACAATCTCGGCGTTTTAGTTTACAGTTGAGAATACCACTCTATGTCTCGCGGCGCACATCGCTGCCGCAAGAGGAGTTACCAGTATCGCGGCCACCTAGCGGTGTTTGAACCAAATCAATTATTTCGAAGTTTGAGTTTCGTAAAACCGGAAGGAATCGCATTAATTTTCTATCCGCATTGAGTCGGATTCATTTTTCAACTGCCAAAAATCACTGCTTGAAAATTCAGGTAGTACCGCATTTGAACAGGTAGATCCAATTCAAAATTCAATGCGGTTCTAACTGGCAGTTCCAGCAGGGCTAACCCCTTAAAAAACACCCAAATATCGTGCTCCTTTTCAAGCTATCGAAGTAGGGCGACCCCTTAAGAACACGTAATCTTCTCATCTGGTTATTCAACGACGATTGGACGTTTCGGCGCATATTTTTCGCCACCAACAAACCGCGAGTGCTAACGTCTTCCCGACACGTGACCGTCGATTATCGACGCCCTTTGCGCGCAAAAACGTTAGCATATTACGGGTGGCGTGCGTTGCATAAACGCCGCCGCTCGCATAACCACGCGGTCACGTTTCGCCCGGGAAAAGACTGCGATAACGAACCGTCGCTGTTTGAATTAATGCCGGCCGCACGTGACAGATCCGGATGCCCATGTTTTCGGGTAAGAGCTGAGACTTTCCCAGCCTGATATCTTCTCCTCGTCACCGTGAACTTGAATCATCTTGCATCGATCCCTGTAACGCTGTGAAATTTTCCGCTCTTCGCGATCGTCCAAAGCGAGCTTTAACGAAAGAAATCCCGAGTGCCTTCTTCCACGGAAATAATCCACGTTGCATGTCCTTGACTGGACTTTAAAGGATCGGGGATCGTGGTCTCTGTAATCTACATCGCCTGTTCTATGAAGAAAATTGAAATTGACAGGCGGAGTCCGGGATTTTTAGCTGACGTGTACTCGAGAAGCTGTGATTTCTCCATAACAATAACAGAGCTGTTTGCATTGGTGAAAAGAGAAGAAGCAGGTCCGAATTGCCGCTGCACTTGGACAATTGTTTGCCCGTGGCAAGGTCAGCAGTGTTGGCAGGAACAATCAGCCGAGAAAGAACCGATAACGAGACGAACAATGAAGGAAGTGGAATGAGCCACTGAGTCAGACACAGCCTCTTTTTCCTTGTTCGAGCAGATGCTTTTAGCGCGTGGAAATATGCACTTGGAGAGATGGGGATTTCTTTCTTTCATAGATGGGTACTGCTTATCAGCGAGTGGTTGGCTGTAGTCGCCGCTAGAATCGAGCAGCGCGTCGTCGAAACCTCGATGCCTATCGGGCTCTATTTCAGTCGTAGAAGAAATCGATGAGAAGGGCGACACGCGCGATATAATTAGCCAATAGCAGGCGCGAAAACCTGTTGGTCAAATGGAGCGGCTAACGCGCCCTACGCCAGGATAAAAATCGCGTTCGCCTCGGCGTAGAAAGCTCGCATCGATTGCACTTTATTTCTGGGCGTCGATCGCGCTTGGCGTTCTTCTTTGTCAAACAGAGACCCGATCCATCATGATCCTCCAAGAGGAAGCGGCTGGAATCCCTCCACCTGAACGATTAGCTCCTCCGACTGAACATTTTCGTTTCACCGGCGATACGTCCGTGAGCCTCCTTCGAACAGGAACACGGCCACGGTGGTCTTGCATCATGGGTGACCTTGCCTCGTTCCGAGGGACGTCGAACTTCGCTTCTCGGTGCATACAAGGTCAGAGGAGCACGTGACTCGTACCGTCGGCCGACCTGCACGCGTTTCGATGCCAAACAAAGGCTCAAAGCCAGACATTGCGATCTTGGGTGTACCTACCAAGATCCTTCGGCTTCGGTTTCCTCGTGCCGCATCTCGTCCGCTAAACAGCTGCTGGCACCCACATGTAACAAATCACGCTGCTTCTTATTGAATGGAAATTCCGGTCACCTGCGACTGGCTTCATATTTATGAGATTGTCGTTGAGGAAAGAGCGTCGCGGACAGAAATTAACCGTGCATTACGTTTATTTATGCGCTCCGTTTTCCTCGTCCGCTTGTTTCCCGGAATCCTGCCAGACAGGCCGCCGCGCCGCGATCGCATCGGGAATCGCCGATTTGCAAAAATTCGACGCTGCTGTCGCGAGCTTTGAACTCCCGAGCACGATGGTGTGGCTCAGACTCAATTCTCCGCTGTTGATCGCCAACGCCCGTGGCGATGATCGCGGTGGAAGGTTGCGGCGCCCTTCAACCCCCTTTTCAAGCGGGACGCGCGCCGTTCAACCTGTTTTCGAGGCGACGCTTCGGCAAACACGTTGCACAACGGCGTGCAATCGGTGCGCGAGCGATTTCGCGCGGCGAGCGGCATACAAATGTTATCCTTCACGAAGATTACCGAATTTTCGTTTCGGCTGCTTCCTCGAGCGTGGCCTCGGTGAAAAACAACGTTATCGGGGACGACCGTCGCGAAAGATACAAATATGTTTGCATCCCCGCGGATCTCGAGCGGCTTCTGCGTCGTAATTTCGCGATCGGGCGGCGAAATTCGTTGACCCCAGATTGGAAGCTAATTGCGTTCTAAATTTAAAGAGGGTTCTGTCTCGTGCTCGACGTACGCGGTCAGACACATCGCATCGACAGGCTTTCCTCGTTTTCGATCATCGGGCAGAGATGAAGGATTTAGTATATTCTCTCGCCACATTCGCGTCGCAACTTTGCACTTAACGTCCAAAGACGATTACTCGAGGGACAGTGGACACCCAGTACGCGGCCACTGTGGACCTGAGGCACAATCTTGAGAGACCAATGGCTGATAAAATGTACATACCTATTCGTAACGTCGCGACTTGTTTGCGCGATGATGTCATCCGGACGGTTGCACCGTCGAAAATCCGCGGCGTATCGCGCTCGATTATCGACCAGTGAACCCGCTCAATCTCGTAACGCAGCCGCGGCGCGATCGGGACGCCCGATAGATCCTTTTCCCCTCCCCGGTGCTCCGCAGATCTCGCGCGGACCGATAACGGTTGCGTCACGTTGCGCAATCATTGTTTACGCTTCCCTTTAGCAATAATACCAAAGCTGCGTCGTGGTTATTTAAATGTAGGAAACCCACAAACGCCGCTGCGTAGTCCACCTACGGCTTCCCGATTCCTGCTCTCCTCCCTTCGCGGATGCAGCCCCTCGACGCCTCGAAATTCTGCATAGAGATGACACGATTAGCTCTGCGGTTGAACTTCGAGGAACTGATAGCGACGTTGAATCGCGCCCCACCCGCTAAACCGACTGCCCGCTTCCAATAACGATTCGACGCCGCGCAGGTAACATCGCAGATTTCTCTCGAACACGTAAGCATTGTTTAAATATCTCCTGCAAGGCTGGTTCGTCGACCCGGCTGGCATCCTCTTATCAAAACACAGCGCGAGTATTTTCGCGTCCGTGCAGTCTAGACTCTTATTAAACAAACACGTCGAGACTTTTATTCAACAGAAAAGAAAAAGAGCGCGCCAACTATTGCATCAACCGGTCGCTTCGATCCCCCGAAAATTGTCGCGTTGGTGCCGGCGCCCGTTGAATCAGTTGGCGGAACAAAGACGATGCTCCTTTCTCTAATGAAATGCAAACATCGTTAATTGCATCGGTGCTCGTCGAGCGCCGTTCCAAGGAGACCCAGTCGCTTGGTTCATCGCGGCCCAAGTGTCAGCGAGTTGGCGCACGCCCACGATCCTCTTCGGCACTGTTCTTTCTGATCGATCGCGCGGCCCGCTCTCCTGGCGAAGGTCTTGCGCGCGTAATTAGGATAGCCTGGTTGGAATTATGCTCTGCCAATTAACTAGTTAGGAATAAATTACCGCTTTTACCTGGCGCGCGGGGTTACGTAAGCGCGCTATTACCGCGCTAACTGCACCGCCTGGCTCCCCGTCCAGATATCATTACCCCGGCCACGCCGATAGTTTTCTTTGCTTTGCGTCATCCGAGCGATTATGCGAGCCGAGTCGCGCTTCGGACCATATCTCCCTTCCTCCCCTTTGAAAGGCTGCCGTTCCACTTGACTCGATCATCGACCGCGGATAAGCTCGCTAGTTTCCATTGCCTAGGGCAGAGGTGCACACTAAGTCTCACTCTAGGGCAGTCGGTGCGCCCTCGAGATCGACCGTGGTATGCTCAATCCTCTCTTCGGTATAAGGCCTCGTGGTGGAGAACTCTATAACTGTAGAGGCCGTATGCCCAGTTTATTTTCTGCAAGGAAAATATGGTATTGTCTCGAGCTTCCCATTCTTGTTCCAACATGATCACCGGAAAGGCCCAGTTTATGCTTTTATATCACCCCCGACAGCTAAATGATCGCTTGGAAGCGACGGACATGTATACAGCTCCGTCATTGTGTGCGTCAGCGATCTCAAGCGGTGGGTTGAAATCGACTCAGGCACAGGATACGGAGGGTTAAATGAGATTTGAAAAATGTTTAAATTTTTGCATGCAATAATAATAATTTTGTTCAAAGCTATAATGATAGCAGTAAGAAGGGTTTAAAGAAGTTTGTTGCTGGCGATGATTATTTTCGTAGTCATCGGAAACAAAAAGCGCAAAATTTTCTTAATCTATATGAGTGTGGTTATCGTGCGAACTAGAATGAAGTAATTATTTGCAAAAATCCAATTTTATATCACAGAAAACTAACAAACGCTTTCCCAAAATAATTAATGTTTTCATTTGAAATACAACCATTTTTGTGCTTTTTAACATTAGTCATTCAACATGAACTAAAATTCATACGATAACCACACTCATATAGATTAAGAAAAATTGTACGTTATTTGTTTCAGATGATTACGATAGCCAAAATCATGCTCGTCAGCAACAAACTTTTCTTTTCAAACCCCTCTTTTGGGGGTTAAAAATTTGAACACATTTTTCAAATTTCAGTTAATAAATGTACAGAGCTTGGAATTATAAATCTCAACACTTTTCTTTTAAAAATTCCCCAAAATGTGCCTTATTTTCGGAGCGTCAAACTCTGGAAACCTCTGCGGCAGCCTGTGACGCTCTGCTCCCACTACTCCAGCCGCTCCCCACTTCGTTAGCGGACTCGCTTGGCTTGAACGAGCTCGAATGTGCGCTCGCGCCCGGAATTGGGGGCCCTGTGCATGCCTGGCATAGGGTTTCGATACGAGCTCGATCGCTGGAAACTACATATTCCCCGAGCGATCCCGAGGCTTCGCCGTTCCTGTTTACGCGAATCATCGCCTCGGCTACCAATATAGCCGAAATCGAAAACAATACGATCCCCCCAAGATAACGGTGCATCGCCAGCAAAATATTGGAGTAAACAAAGGCTGCGTCGCAAAATATTGATCTCCGACCAACGAGACTTTGCCGTGGAATCGCGAGCCCCTCGAGGGGGATTCGTTAGACCGCGTGCCATCTCCTGGCAACGATCCGCGGCGTAGAATAATCGACGGGGATCGTCGATCTCCGTTTCTCTCTGCTCCTCGACGCCCTCCATTATCGCGGCGGAACGAATCCGCGCGTTCGTCGCGGCAGAGGAGTTAAATAGATACGTGGCCTGGGCGAGGATCGATGGTACGATCGAGGGGAAGGATCGACGTATCGATCCCGGCCGCGTCCACCATTAGCCGGCGCTCCTATTGGCCAACTATATTTAACCCCGCCACTATTATGCATACAGTTACATCACGGATCGATTAAAATAGCAAATCCGCGAAGTTCATGCTTGCAGCGGGGCTCGCTCGCGGCCGATAAGCGCGGTGCAACCGCACAGCTGCACCGTAACTGCGATAACCGTTATCGCGAGTCCTCGGGCTGTGTCTGCAAATATGTTTGCGTTCTTAAATGCAGCCGAGGCTGCGTTTATTATCCGCTCTTATTATTCGGCCCACTCCCCTCCCCCCTTCATGCTCCTCTATCTGTCCTTTCTCGCATCGTTTTCGCGTGTTTGTCGCACAATCTCGTCGCCTTGCGAATTATTCCACGCCTCCCCGCGGGATCGACCGCCCTTGCGCGCGACGCCAAATGCAATCGTCACTCGCGGCAGCTGTGTCTTTCAAACTGCGATTCCCCTGAACTCTGCACTCTTATTTCTTAATACCATTTTGATTTTGTTTAACTCGACGTGGATACCTTAGTAGAGTGCTGATTTCCGGTGTTTGGGATTTAAGGTTACTTATCTTCCGAATTTTCAATTATGGCTCTTTTACTAGAGTGGCCCCTATTTATAATTATTATCTAAAACATGATGGGAAGCACGAACGAATTATATATACTGCAATTGTAGAAAATTCAGTGCTCTTTTAACATTATTTGAACAAAATTTTTTAAATACGAACCACTGATAAAAAAATCCGTGACTTTTTAATTTCTTTATGAAAATATCGAATTTCTACAGACCATATAGAGTAATTCCGGGAGACGCGGCCGGGCTGGAGAGTTGGTCGAGTTGCTATATTCAGACACTACATCTGTGTATATGTAAAAATGTGTTAAGGTTCAGAACAATCAATTCTCTAGAATGTCCGTTCATTCGCAAATGCGGCAAAACCAAGAGACAAAAAGATTCGAGAAAACCGCGTTTAAATTTTCTGGGCAAAGGCGACGCTATAAATTACCGCTTGATCTTTTTAGCTGCCAAATCAACGATTTTGCGAATTTTAATATAAACGAAACGGCATTTTATTCAGAAAACATGTAACAAAAATCGATTTTTCGACTACCTAGTCCTCTTCAGGCCTGGTCGGCACCCTTTCCTGTTGTCCGAATGTAATAATCTTCTTCACGGATTAATTTTTTATGAAATGAAACTACCTATACTACGGTGTGAGAGCAAAAGAAATCGCATGATGAAAATAATGTCCATCCTACTCCTCCACGTGAACGCGCGGTTCCCGCGGCTTTCTGGGTTTTCTGCGGCTTGGCAATACGCGCGCGGTTTTGATTCGCGTGTATCTTCGAGGCGCGTCTTCGCGAGCCGTTCATCGATTCGTTCTGACGTAACCTCGACGAGCGAACGCGCGATAAGGATACCGCGTAACGCTCGAATTCGTCGAAAAACAGATCAGCGGGCGACTCTGTTGTCGGGATCGGCCACGAGAATTAATTACGCGATTCATGTAATCCGACGTGTCGCGGCCTGGGTTTGTTTGTCTTTCTACTAGCGGAAACGACAAGTCATTTGACGCGGGACAGAGATTAAGCGTTAGATCACACGGCTCGCAGTAAAATTGTCCCCGGGACGATCGAGCGCATTTATCATGTTGATAATGAGCACTGTTGCGGAGGTCACAGAAGACGAAAGATCGACGGGTGAAGGCAGAGGGGTCTATTTAACGGAGAGGAATCTCTGAACTCCTCCAGATGAATCTTTTAATCGAGCAAGAGGAATAATTAGCGAGCGCGAGGGGGCGTGTAGCTCGGGCATTAATTACGCCCCAAGGATGCATCTCGTTAAAGTGGCTCGCGATTGCGCCAAGACATTTTCCAAAACACACGCTCGCTTATCTCCCGTTTACTCTCTCCCCCTCGGCGGTAATAATTAACTGCGCTCGCGACTTGCGTAATTAATTTACGTTTACAAGGGACGCCGATAATGCCGGCAGTCACTTTGTTTACCCACTCGTTTGCATTATTCTAGTTACGCGTTACAAACGCGTAATATGTATCCTGTAATAGTATTATACTGCCCCAGGGTTATTCCATCATGAATCTGGATTACGTGATCCAGCGATCCTGCCGCGAAATTCATCGCGATTCCGCGAATCTCAATCGCGTTAATAGTATCTGCCCCGAGATTAGCATTTAATCGATAGCTCGCGACTAATCCAACCTGACTCGTACGTTTTAAGTCTTTAAAAGAGTCTTCCTTTGCCAGGAGACAGCGAATCCTACGAACGGTGCCACGATCACCCAGCAGGCTCTGGAACCTTCCACCAACAGGATGGGGAAAAACACTCCTGGAGGATGTTTGCAAGCCCCGCGAGCACGTGAGTCATTACTTTCTGTTATCTGCGTAAAAATTCGATCGACCCTGGTTGCGCAACTCGTTTATTGTTTACAATGAGCCGATGACGCTGCGTCTTTTTACTTGTTTTCACATTTTTTGATCCGTCCCGATGTAACTGACCTTGCCCCGCGATATTCGTTGCGTAACTCCGCGGCATCTTGTTTTTCATTTCATTCTTCCATGGAACAATAGACAATGATCTCTTTCATCCACGTAGACCATGGAACACTGCCTCGGTATCGAATATCTCTTTGGTCCGCTTATTTCATAGCATCGATTATCCCCGATCTCGTTCGATTCTCGCCAACGAAAATCGCGATTACGCTAAGTGGTCAACCACCGAAAATACTGGCTAGAAATCCAGAAGGGAAGGGCGGCTGTTCTCATCGGTAGATACTGAACGAAAAAAGAAAGTTCGCTTCATTATCTTGCGGCATTGCCACTCGCGAAATTGAGACGCACTTGGTACATCGAAAGCAAACGCACGTCGATAATGGCTGCATTTGTGCGTCGTAGGCATCACGTGATCAGTTATCGCTGTAGTAGTCCAACAATCAGAAAACACCGTCGCGTGAAAAACAAAGGAGGTTTCGTTGCCGAAACGACCACGTTTCCGGTTGTAAAGTCACAACGCGTGAGTCGTGTTAATTTCTTGATGGTCAGGCGTCCGACGTAGCTCTCCAGCTCAGCCTAACTGTAATCATACCACGACGAACTTCTTCAGCTATGATTTGTCTCCTTTTCTCGATCCAGCGATCTAAATTCACAGACCTAACTCAACATCGAACCTCGAGCTATCCGGTCCTCCTACGTGCACAGTGGATGGTGTTTTTTTTCTGCTCCACAGTAGTGATCGATAGAGACGAAGAAATGGAGGAAGTGGGCTCGAAACTGGCGCATTTCCGGCTTTAGCGACCGCGTGTCGGCGTCATTGTTCGGCTGGTTGTTGCTCCGCTGTACACCGAAAGCTGGGTCTCTCAACGGAGCTCTATTTTCGTTCCAAAAATCGCTCTCTGGCCGAACGGATGGTTGCGCGCGGCGAACGCCAAGAATCAGTTTGCGAAGGACTCTCGAACAGGATGTCGAGACGAAGTTG
The DNA here is from genome assembly GCA_929108735.1 of Andrena dorsata. NCBI lineage: Eukaryota > Metazoa > Arthropoda > Insecta > Hymenoptera > Andrenidae > Andrena > Andrena dorsata. The sequence continues at coordinate 72,270,227 of OV815488.1, read as the reverse complement.
CGAGTAAATGTTTTCGAGAGAGTGATTCATCTGTTGGCTTCGACTGGCAACGCGTTCCGAGAAAAAGACGCGCCGTGTTTTTTAGAATCAAAATCGTTCCTCTTTCGAATTAATTCACGGCGACTTTTTCCAGATGTAAAGCAGGCGCAGGCGAATCCGCCCGGACGGTAACAGGAATATCCTGTAACCTGATCCCGCCCAATTGGCTCGCGAGACGATCAATCTGTAGCCGTGAAATTCGAATGTCAGACGATGTGTTTTCTCACGAAGAAGATCCCGTATAACGGCCACCAAAGCACCTGTCTCAATTAGCCGAAATGTGGGAATCGACACAGGTGTTTTAATGGGTAATTACTCGACGGACTCGGCACGTTCTGGTATCTCAGAATGCAGGTATCGGTGCACAGATCAGCGACACAATTAATTTCTTAAACATCGTTTTAATGTCGATCTGAGTATAACTCTCATTTTTCTCTCAATCTTGAGTGGAACCCTCGATTTCGATCGGAGATGTTGCGTCGGCGTCAACACGACCTTAGTCTCCCTCCAGCGTTTCATCGCCAGGCGAAACCTGGTGGAATGGTAGAAAACAAGCGTCCAGTGGCGGTGATGGAGCAATTTCGGTGATCGTCATCGCGACGTGAACCGGAAGAAGGAGAACGGCCGATCGTTAACATTCATTGAATCGTTGTCTGCTCAGCGTCGCGTCCCACGGTAAGGTCGATTCTTTTATCAGCCGCCAGTCTGGCGCGCTTGTTATGCGCCGCGGGATGCGTCAAATAACATCCTAAAAATCCCGACCTACCGCAACGGGGAGCGAAGGCTGGCGAAAACCGATGCGCAAAAGTGATTTCGTGCGGAGCAACGGGGCTCGTGGAGGAGTCACACAGCAAACATTTTTGCTCACTTTTATCGTTTCGTTGTTCCTCCAGCGTGATGTCATTCCGTCGTGATTGCAAACGACGTAGCACTGCGCCGACGGTAGTCAGTTTTCTGCGATAATTCTTGCTCGGGTCTGACGTTTACGCCGCCGCAGAGGAATAATCAGGTTCGAGCAGATGTCTGTCTGCTTTGTCTGCGTTTTGGAGGATTCGACGCTTGGAGTTGGGAATATTTAACGATCGAAAGAATAAAGATTAGAGGCAAAGGGAACTCGAAGCCCTCGCCAGTTGTTCCTCCGTGTCATTTCCAACGTAGATACGAATCCGAAGGGATCGCGAGGCTTTCAACTTTTCCTCGGCACAGTGGTCTGCGTCGTAGCTCTAGCCTGACCTAAGCACGTCGGTCGAAAACACGATGACGGCACCAAAAATCTTATTAGCATTGTTCCGTCCTCTCCCGCGGTCAAAACAAGACGGAGTCTCTCGCGCTTAACACAGAGTGTGCAAACAGTTGGTCGATCTGTTTACGGGCCGGCCGTTTCGCGATTTCTTCGACGTGATGTCAGCCACGTCGATCCCCTTTCCTGTGGACGTGGCGAATTTTTCTGCTCCTCGGCGTACCATTTCAGAAAAACAGACTCCTGAAGAATTCTGCCGAGTTTCCTGTTCCTTCAAAGCACGCAGTCTGCAGTTCCCGTGATTTCGCAGTTTGCTTCTCGTCAGTTGCCTCGTGCTAGCAATAGGAAAGGGTTGGGCGTGAGGTCTGATAGGCACGGTACTGCGGAGCAAAGGTACCACTCGCTCGTTAACTCGCTTACGGTAAAGGTTACGTAACAAGCTTGAAATCTGACATAATACGACTTACCACGTGCACACGCGGGAACTTTTACTGTTCAGTCACGGCCGCGCCGCTTAGGAAATTCTAGAGCCATTCGTAGCCTCGGTTAATTAGATCGTGGAAGAAAAATGATCCTACCCGCCGCGTTTCGCCGTTGCATTATTTAGCTCGCTGGCTCCATTTGATCGGTCCAATTCGATGGAGATTGCGCCACAGTGGAGCGATGCGTTCCCATTGGAACGTGCTCGAGATTCGGTTGCAATCCCCAGAAGATACAAGTCCCCGAATCGAAACTCCGGGAGAGCGATAGCGAAGCCCCGGTTAGCTTGGAAAATAAATGATCCATATATCTGTCACTGCAAAGCGATCCGTCATTACTTGGCTCGAATTTTTCAGCCCATTTGCTCTTGATACGGTGAAGAAACGGGAGAGGAGCACGATCGAGCGTTTCGCTGGGATGTTTTCATCGCGAAATCGAGGCCGACGCAATCGAGGTTACTCGATGACGAGCGTTATTATCCAAGGAAGTCGTTGTTAAACGCGTCGATAGCGAAGACGCTAATAAATGAACGCGCCTGAAATATCACGCGGCCACCACGTGCGCATGGGTGCGAGGTTTCATTGCAAAAATAGCGATACACTGTTCCCTCGTGTTTCCATATTCAAATAATAGTCGGAGTTACAAGTTTCCTTATAAAACGTCCGCGGATCATTTTCGCAGCTTTCTTACATCATTGTGTTAGAAGGTGTTCCCCACCTCGCCGGTATCATTTTTCCTTTAATCGGCTCTAACGGACACCGCGTTCTCCACGCTCTCCCAACGGCCAATAAATAAACCACCGTTCGTGTTCCGCACGCGAGCACTTAACATGCAGTACAAATAATATTCATAAGCGGCGCAAGGTAAGTCGCTGCAATCGCTGCAATCGAGTCGGTTATGCGATTACATAAGCGAGAAACGTTGGGAAATCGGCGTATCGAATCCATTGCACCTTGACACCACTGAATCGCGACTAACTAACTACTCAGTCGGTTTCCCGTGTCTTTCAGTTCCAAATAAATAAGTTCTCGCCTCGCTTAAATTGAACCATTTAAACGTCTAAACAACTTGCGGAGGAAATGCAATTCCCCAGACGAATTGCCGCACGTTTCAGTGCCTGCCTAAACATTGAAAATGAAATTCTAATTCGAAATCCACGAGGAAGATGGAAGGTCCATCGTGACTGGTGCGGCCCGTGTGAACGCGTGGAGCAGCCCGCAGCCGTTGACGTAACACACAGCGCGAGATGATAGCCGAGAAAACCAGAGGAGGCTGGCATTGCCACGGTGACTCGAAAAAGTAGGTTTCTGGAGCAGACCGAGCACCGTCCGCCACGATACCACGAGCGCGCCGAAGGCCCGCGAAACTCCGCTCGCGCGAACTGTAACGCGAATCCGCGAGAATTTCGCAAGGGCAGCGTCGCGGTTCGATCCTCCAGCGAAATCGGCCAAGGGAAACCGAGAACTATCGACCTTTCGCGCCTCCGCGCTACGATCACGCTCGCTTCCACCAGCCGAGCCGTTTATACCGCTGACTATAGAACCTCTGCTCGCTAAAATATCACTGAATCGTCGAATGCCTCGATGGCTCGGGGTAGTTGAAATTCTTGAAGAGCGGGCAATTTTCTTTTCGCGAACCTCGTTAAACTTCTGTAGTCGCCAAGGAGGAACGGATCAGCCAGCGATCCCCTTCAAGCTTCCCCGAGGCGTCCAGCGAAATTTTTCAAGCGCCTCGCTGCCGTTGCTAAAAGCAAGTAGGCCAGTCCGCGCGTGCACCGCAAATCTTGCGCCGCTTTTGTCCCACCGTCGTCGCTGCTCTCTTTCGAGTCTCGCTATTTCTGGACCGAAAGCAGGCTTTTTGTTTATTCCTCTCCTTTTTACATAGGCCCCTCCGACAACCCCGCGCGATCGTGTTCGCACCCCAGAAACGCGCGGAGGCGAGCTAAGGCGCTAAGGCGGCCGCGTGCCCTGGGAAAATAGGCCAATTCGGGGAGGGGGCGAGGATCCAGCGTACGCGTCTCTCCGAGCTGTTCTCCTTGCTTTTCAGACGAATCTGTTTGGCGCGACCGAGATACCGGGCTCCGAGAGACCGCGAAACGACTCGCGTCGATCCACGACGGGAATCTATCGGAGTTATATAACCCCAGATGCAATCCTGTTCTGAGAAAACGAATCACAGTCGAGGAAAATATCCACTCGCAGGATAATTGAGTGGATCTCTATAGAATCATGATTACTGATGAATAATCGCGCTTTAACGACGAAGGATGCGTCACCTGCACGGACGCACGTTCGATATTCCCAGGCGGAATTCTGCGAAACGAGGATGACAGTTGGATTTGAGTGCTCGATCGTGTTACGCAAACGGTCTTCGACATCCAAGCGTCCAGCCCCTTTCGTGTAACATGTAAGCGTTGTAACGACACCGCCGTACCGTTATTCGGACCAACAGTGTCAACTGATTCGTCTCTTTAACGCCGGGAGAGGGGAATGTGGTACATGGAACGGTACCATTACAGCTCGCCGCCATTCCATGGAACTGCAGTGGCCCCGCGCTCCAATCTCGACGCGCTCTTCTAAATATCTCCGACGAACTTCTGTCAATCTTACTTCGAAGATATCCTCTCGCAGCTCGCTAGTCAGAGCCGTAGCGAGAGGAAAGATCAAGCAGCTCGTCGCAGCAGTTCAAAGTTCGCAGCAGCCCCTCGCCGCTTTGCAAAACAACACGAGTTTCCACGAGGGGACGCGCTTAAAAAGTGTTTGCATTGTTGGAGAGAGTTGCGAGAGAGTCTGTGGCCGAAGTGTGTCGAGGGACGGTTTGATACATGACTATTTATAGGAATGAAGATTCATTACGCGAGGTCCCGTTTCGCGGCGTATCGGCGGCTCGTTTCAGCGTTGTGCAACCTATCTAGCGTAATATTCCCTCGCGTTAACCGCGCAAATGTCTGCGCCACGAGACAGTAGTTTAGCCGCGCCGCTAATTAGAAAATTGCATCCTGAACTTCTCGCGTTTAAATCCCCCCGGATTCGGCGGTTTTCATGGGAAGCTTCGCAGTCGGCGTAGGTCGACGAATCCTTTCGCAAAAGAAACGAGAGACGCAAGGTTTGCCGGTGAGACTCGCGAAGAAAGGAGAGACGTGGGTGGTTTGCCGAGGCGTACGGTTACGGGTCCGCTCGGCTCGGCTCGGCTCGGCCCGCTCGCTTACGTAACAGTCCCGCGCCCCGTACACGTGCTCGCCACCACGTGGACACCGGTCACGTTCTGCTCGTAGAGATCTCTGAAAATGGAATTACTCTTACGTAGCCGTGTAACCTCGTAACGACAAAACCTGGCTGGCCACGGAGGCCACGATGACTGGCACGTGAAGATCGCATTTGGATCCGCTCCATTCACCACGGACGAGCGGCTCCTTTCTTTCTCCCGCTCGGTATTCCATTTTTCCAACCGATCTGATACTATTCCCATCGACGTCTATTCTGTTCTCACTTGACTCGTAAATCGTCACGTTCACCTATCCCGGACTATTTTACTCGCTGGCCGCTGCCGAACACAAAAGGGCCGGCTCGCGGGATCGCAAATAGTCGGCGATCGCTGCTTTTTCTGTGCCGCCGATGGCCGTCCATTTTTAGGTGCTGGATGCTCGTTAAAGGGGTGATGTCGTAGTGGGAATATATCGAAAAGGGGATCGGGCGAAATGCTGGGGCAGGATTGCGGCGTGCACGGGCACGGGAATGATATATCATAGCGTAACCGAGACGCTAATTATATGCTGGAGGCATTGCCATTATCTAACCATAACTACTCCCACCTAGATTCCAGACAATACGGCTGGACGGAGACCTTTAACAGAGTTATCTTGGCCAACGCAGCTGCTCGGGCCTCGAGAGCGTGTTGTAACCCGGTGCAACGAGCTAAATTGTCGTTAACGGTGAATTACAAGACGAGAAGTGTTCGGCCGTGTGCCTCGGATCTAGAATTAATTCGCTTGTCCCCGATGCATCCGCCGCCTGGATGCGAAGCGAGACCGAGACGTGCACGTGACATTTAATCCGCTAGTAAATTATCTGGCGATTGCCGTTCAGTTAGAAAACTCTGCTGCTCCTCTCGATTAACCATTCGAGACGATAATCATCGGGCGCATACAGAATTACGAAGCGCTCGAATATCTAGATCTGTTCTATTTCTCATTAAAAGGAATCCGTGGAAATATGTATCTGCGAGATCCCATCTGCCGAAACAGGGTAATCGCGGTTCCTCTTGCATCGACGGATAGATAGAGACGATAAGGGTCAAACGAATTCAGCAGCCGTCGCGATTTTCCTCGTCGTAAGATCGACGCAGTGTATAAAGAGGCTGGCGAAGTGGCGAGAGCCTATTATGTCACAACTCCTAGTTGCAGTGGCAAGGTAGAGGCAGGCCGTGAACCTAAGTGCAGCCAGCACGTTGCATGGTCGCACGTGACTGGCTCCGTGAGTGCAGCCTTTTCTGCTTTCTTTCTCTGCTCGCTGTATTATAATACCTAGTCTCCAACTTACTCATTCATTCAAACTTACTCGCCTGGCGTTTTCTCCCTTCTCCGTATTCCTAAATCGAAGATACACTTCATCTAAGAAGAATCACACTCGATCAAGTCCTAAGCATCTTAACAGACCGCCGCGCAGTGGCAATAAAATCTGATCGATGCTCGATAACAGACTCCCCCGCGCCCACCTGTTACGCCAGTAGATAATCTTATCTAAATTCCAACGTGTCGTGGCGAATGTCGTGATCCACGAAAGGCGGATCAGATTCTCGTTTCAATCTCCTCGGGGTTACGTAATCGAGTTCCCTGCGCTGCTCTGGAGCAACGATACATCGTGCAGATCGATTAAGCCATACAAACCGAGGGAATTTAACGAGGAAACGGGAAAATCGCCTGATTCTAGCCACCCTTCGAGGAACCATGAAATCCTCCACCCTTAAATCCAATTAAGAGCGGTCCTACCCTCTCGTTTGGGGCTGTGCCCGACTGGGACGATAAATAATCGCGGTCGACACCCTCCCTCGAGGATTAAAAGCGAGCTTGCTTCAAGTCGAATCATGCCTCCTACGTCAGTGAAATTAAAAGACTGCGTTAATTTCGAGAATTTTATCTATTTCTTATTATAATTAGAATAGAATCCACTGCTCTTCGTCTGATCTTCAGCTTCTACCGCAGCTCTTCCAAGTTGCAGCTTCGGTACAGATTCTCACCCAATCGTAGTAGCAATTTTCGTGACCGAGGATAGCTGGTGAGGTTTGGAAATCGACTCCCACTCACCGAAATCAGAAAATTGTTCATGGTTCGGGGGACACGCCGAATTACAGGCAAAAGCGCACGTGCGCGCAATTAGTGCAGCGTTGGGCGCGTATGACTCAAGCGGCGCGGAAAGTTGAGCAAGAAGCTTCGTGTGTTTAGCTCCGAATGGACACCTTTATTGGGTTCACGTAACGCGTTACAATTTTCTCTCTCGAAATACACGACAGTGCTCTTTATCTTAACGCTACTCCCGGCCACGCAGGTTTATATGAAACTATGATGCATTTCGAAGACGCGGGTTATGGTACATAAAATCGTTTCAACGCACGGTTGGTACATGGTAATAAAATAAATAAAATAAATAAGACATTATAAAATAAATAGACAGTAAAATGGTAAGAAGTAAGTGACTTAAGGTTACAAATAAATAGGTAAATAAGGAATGATGTCAGGGATTAATTCGATTCGATTCCATCAGCCTCTAGTTTTGCGACGAGGTTTGCCTTGCGAGCAGCCACAACCCCCCTCGCTGCTGAACGATGAATCTGCGCAATTGTAGTCGTACATGAACGGCGAACGCTCTGAAACAGTGTCAGTTTTGCAATCGATTAATTTCGAAACATCTGGGTGAACGTTTCACAATGACAGAGTCAAGTATATGCTCAGTTTCAGTCTTCTAAACTAGCCTGATCAGTTTCTCTAGAAGGCTAATCCACATTTTGCAAGAATCCTCTATCTGGTTAAAACTAAATGACACGATGCTGCGCCCTATGTGTTTTGAGTGCATCAAGAGGTAGCTTTAAAGAAGAACTCACTCGATGGTCGGGACGGCTTCTTCTTCGATGCTTTCGGGCCGCAAGACGGTCTGCTTGGCTTCGTCGTCTTGGACGATCGAGAAGCCTTTCCCTTCAATGGGCGCGAAGTCTTTCCCTTCGAGGATTGAGAAGTCTTTCCCTTCGACTTCCCTTTGCCCTTCCGTCTCTGGGGAGTACTGTCCAAGCCCCCACAGTCGCAATCGGAGCAATCACAGCTGTCCGAATAATCGGAGGAGTCTGAAGAGAACGAGGAACTACCAGTGCTGTCTGAGCAATCCGAGGAAGAGTCCGAACTCTCTGTGCTATCCGAACGGTTGCAACACGAAGAAGCGGGCTTCCTGGCCGACTTCTTCGAAGCACGTACCCTGCAACTATTTTTGGGAATATCCTTTATACTTTAATCAATAGATAATCGATGATTCCGATTCTAACTGAAATATTTCTTGATATATCGAATAGAGACACAAGTGAAATGGAACTTTTTCAAATCGCTAACTGTCGTTCTCCTCTGTTTGTTGACGGAACCTTGGTAGACGGAAGGACGAGCGAACAAAACTGCTAAACGGTCATAGCTGTTGTTTCTTGAAACTTTTATATGATCACTGGAATCTTTGCTTACCTCATTTCGTCGACGTTTAGGTCCTGCAACCCTTGCTCTATCAATCTCGATCTGCTTTAGTCCTGATTCTCTATCAAAATATCTTCTCCAGTCTCCAAATATTACTCCTTTATCAAACACATTTACTTTCCTTTAAGAACAATACTGTCGTACAATTTTCCATAAAACATGCAGCTTAGAATCGGAATGTATCACGAACGATTTGGAAGATTCAATTAGAGAGGAATTTCACCGAAACCAGCACGATGTTTGCGCCTCACGTTCACACATTCGAATGTATCCCGTGACGAACACCATAGGTTTTTATGTACACGGTAGTCACGTTCCTCGGTAACCGTTCCTGCCGCTTGTGTACATTTAGAGAAGGACATAATAGCGGTAGATTCGAAACGATTATCCCATTAACCTTACCTTTTACAGAAGAATCGCCTCTGTTCTAGTTCTACTTGAATGAATCCCGCAAATTCCAATTCTGCGCTGGAAACTTTCGATATTCCACGGAATGGATAGGCACCGTGTAATAACTGAAAGCGGCTGTTTAATTGTTCGTGGCGACGCGAGTCGCGACTGGTATCGCGCGCAATCGCGTTGCAAATCGTTATGCAATCCCGAACATTGACGCAATTCTGATCGGATCGCGCGGCGCATAACCGATCCCTGGGAAATCTTGAGTTACACGTTTTGTATGTGTACCGATGTAGCGGAGGGAATTGAAAGGGCGACTGCTGGTTACGTCGATCCCCGCCTTCCCCTCGTTTAGGATAGCAGAGCGCAAGCTGGCCTTGCTCGCCCGCGAATTTCCATTTCGCAACTCAGAAATCGCGAGCCCCTCTGACTCACCGAGCCCGAGCGTTTCGTTGGAGCTGTTCGAGATCTTCTCAATGGTCCAAAGCAAATTAACGCCGAGCGAACAAGGTGTAAAGTTGGATAATCTTGTCGCGAGTAGTAAAGGGACTCCCACCCTCTCCGTCATCCAGGGGTGCGCTCGACCTTCTTCAAGGCGCGTGAACGAGGGCGGTGGAGGTTTATGGGACCCCGTGGAGAGGGTGCAACGTGACTCAGCGATGGAGCTGACGTAAGGAAACAGGGGGCCGTAGGAGGAATAAAGGGAGAGTGGCTTAACCGTATATCCTTAAAACCCCCAACTATTTCCAGTTCTGCTCGTGTGTACGCTACGATTAGGGGCTGTGCCTTGTGCCAAAGCAATTTGCTGGCGGACGATATTCCTCCTGCTGTGGCAAATCCTGGCAATATCCCCTGTTCCACGCGTGTTAAATAAATAAAAGAAATCAAGCAACATCAGGCTGTTTCACTGGCTGGGGATCTCTGTCTGTTTGCACGCTGGCTGGTCCACTTTCCATCAATTTAAACTGGATCTACCACGTAGAATCTCAGCGTAGGCACACCCACCGTAACTAGATTCCACTCTAAACGAAACCAGCTGAAGTCACTGATCAGTTGAAAGATTGAAGCAGAGACGGAAGTGAACCACACCCCTACCAGGCCCAGTCTTATTGAAATTTCCAAGGGTCACTTATCGGCGGATCGAAGGGTGGCGAGTCCCATTAACGAACGACGAGGGGTCAGGCTTATGCAACCGGCTCCGGGCACGCAGCTTCGCGCCACCATTGCCCCGGAATGTCCATTATTAATACTACAACGTCACCCATTCATGCGACCAGATCTGTCCTGTCACCCGCAGAGCCGCGATCGCTTTGTTTCACGTTTCGACGCGATGGGACTCGCCGTGACAGATCGAAGATCGATGCGACAATAGGCAGTGCATCGTATATTCCCATTGTTCCGTTAATCTGCCCGTGGTAATTCCATTGTACCTGTTCGGCGGCCACCGGCTGCGTTCCCACCTTTCGGTACCCCCTTTTCATTCCAAAGGGGATGGGAGACATCGCAGAGGGGTGGAAGGGAGGTGCCTCGCGAAGTGACCTTGTCAATGAGTCCCCAATTTAAGTATCACTCGTCAGCTCCATCTTCGTTCTTTCCTCGCGCTACTTTCGAGCTTCTATCGTCACAGGGATAGTCCCCTGCTACCTCCCCAGAAGGTAAACTGATTCGACAGTGGAATGTCCCATGCGCGCTCCACCAGAAGCCTTGTGTAATCCTAAATGAATAAGCGCGTAGGTGCAGCCTGGGGATTGCGCCAGCGGGACACGAAGAGGCCGTCGGACCTTTCGATCAACGACACGTGCAACTCGCTCTCGACAATAACCACCGGGGCCCGGCGTATTGGTGCCATAACCGGGGTGTCATAACCCTCGGCGAAGGTTGCGCAAGTCGACGCTCGATCGTGTCGATCCCCGTTCCCCGGGGCTCGTTTAGTTGGGACAAATTCACGGCTCGGTTCACAGAGGCACAGGCTCCGCGGATCGATACGCCGGCGACCGTATCGCGACGTAGAGAAACCGATGGCGAAACTACGGCCAAGTGTTCTAACGAGCAGGGGCACAGAAACCGGGGAGCGCGTTACCTCGGTGCGTAGCGCCTGATTCAGAGTTTAGAAGCGGGCGGAAGCTTGCCTGGAATCGCGGGGCAGTGTTTAAGGTCCGAGCTGATGGATTCGCCGCGGTGGATTGGATTCTTCTTCGAGCGAGTCCCTCGAGATTCCACGGGGCATCAAAGGACTTTCTATGCGCTTACGTGGAACTCTGTAATAGGAAGATGACGTTTATGAGCCAGCTAACGCAACAAGAAGGCTCCACGGGCTATCTTTATCTCGACAGAGATGCTTGCATCCGGTCGCAGCTTCCAGCAGGCCCTTCGCTCCCTTCATTCCTTCCTCCTGCTTGACGTCATCGCTTCTTTTCGACCCTTTTCCTACGGCTTTCGTCGACCAGCTTTTTTCTTCTCCACTCGCCTGCCTCTTGATACTCGGAATTCACTGCGCACACGTGGTACGTTGCACTTGAAATTTGATTTTCCTGGAAGATTTCTGGTAGAGTAGTTTATAGGACGAGGGTTACGATACATAGCAATCATTGTACTCTAGCAATCTAGTCAGTTAATCACGTTCTCGTGGTGGTATTTTGGAAATGATCGATTCATGAAAATTCCCATTGACTTCTCTTCGGTTTTCGCTGAAAATATCTAGCTATCGAACGTGCCAAGTTCGTCACGACTCGCAACTGAATGAACCGCTGTGCACGATCGGTAAAGCGGTCCCTCGGCTCGAGCCGAGTTCATTCTCGCTCCATCTGTCGACACGGCCGCGACTTGCTTCGACCCAGGAAGCCAACCGCGATCAAAGACCTCGGGACCAAAGTACACTGGGCGTTAGGTAACAATGTTTGCACAATATTTATCGGCGAAGACAACATATTGCCGCAAAACTTGTTATTCGCACACATTACATAATCGCTGAGATAGAATGCAGCAATCGAAGCACTTTTAAGCATACTATTCGCGGTCGTTTTTCCTTCAGCACCTCCGTACATAAAATCTCATTCCCGTTTCAAGCGAAAAAATTCAGGTCTCTTTGATTCCGTTAAATTCCTGCACGATTTGAAATCGAGGAGGGGGCTGAGCCTACCTAACCCAGACCCTGAAGAAAGCAATTAGGCAACTCATGAGGCGATTCTACCCTTAACTCGACGGTAGTTGACGTTTTATCGAGCGCGACACGCTTTGATTGCCCACGTCGAAAGGAATCGGGCCATTCACTTTCATTTCGCCGGGGTGGTTGTACCGCGGTGGTCGCTAAGTTATGAGAGGGTTGAAGAGGGTCGCGCAGCCGCGCTGACCGCTGTCCACCTGGCTAGATCGCGGATTATTCGCCACCTGCTCGCACCTGGACGAGCAACAAACGAGAAAAAGGTGTCGCGATCGAGGCTGAAGTCGCTGAACCGTCGCGAAAAACCGCAGGCAAAATAAGGGGATCACGAGTCGCGAACGGGGAGTCCAGTGAGTATACGCCCCGACGATGGAGTTCCTCCTTTCGTCGAGTAGCAGTCAAAATAGAGAGGTCAATGGACGGGGGCAGATATTTGCATGAGGAAAGAGAAAGAAGGAAGTTCGCCGTTTCAGAGTTTTAAAGCTTTATGTCAGCTAGATCAGTCTTGTTTCTTCTTGAATCTTCCTGAAAGTCTTTCTTACGTTTCTCTAGGGGTTAATCATAGTGAGGCAAGTGGATGACTGTGGACTCTAAAATTCTTTGTAAATAAATTTAATTCGTTGAATTAACTTCGCGGAAGTTTACTCGCACAGGGAATATAGTGTTGGGTATTACAGTCGACAAAGTTACAAGCTGCACTTCTTCTGTATATAAATAGAAACACTGCACCGAGCAGGTGTTCGCGAGGGATTATAAACTTCTTACATTCTTAATGAGGGACTCGCGGCGATCTTCGAGGCAATCGGAAGTTTCGAATCGATAATCTCCAACAACTTTCTGGCGCTCTTAAGTCCCGTTAAAAATTCATCTTTCAATGTGCATTTGCCCCATAACACATGTTATTCATAGATTATTCCCTTAGCCTTCCAAAGATTATCCCTCCGGCCCGCATTACACCGATTAAGGTCCACTTTCAGTCCCACCCTCCTCTATCCACTTCATCGTTCTCAACGTCAATGAGACACCTTCGCCTCTGGACGAAAATAAAAATCTGAACCTTTAAAGACACTCTTCGTGACGCAGATCGCCAGGTCGCGTTAACGCAGGGTGGCACCCGAATCGATCCGAATATTATGACGTTGAAGTCCAGGTGTACACGTAAAGCTCGCGGTACCGTTTCCCTTGGAGAACAGCTCGAAGGCGGCAACAAGTCCGCTGCGGGCAGCCTCGGGCGTCCTTCGACGGGCTGCCTGATCCTGGCATTGGCACCGGTGCACCGGTTGCTAGAGAAGCATTAATTATTCAGACCCGACAATCAATGGGAGGTCTTATGGATCGGCGAAGACTCCAGTGTTAGACAGTGTGGCGTGTTATAGTTTCGCGATGGCGACGCACTTGACCTGTAGTCTCTCGAGCAGCGGACTCGATTAACACGGTGTTGCTCAGGCATCGCGCGGGAACGGAAGGATGCTCGGGCGTTTCAGGAACTCGTTCAAGTGTTCCTTGCCGACATGCGAGTCTTTCACGTTTCCAGGGATGGAGAAGGCCGGGTCCTCCACGGGGGACGACAGCAACACCGAGCTGGAGGACAGGGATCCGAACAGCCTGAATCAACACCTCCAGGTACCTCTGATTACCGTAAGGCCAAGCTTGGGCTCGTGATTCTCTATCTTTTCGACTCGTCTATCTCTGTTTCAATTGGAAAGCACCAGATTCTTTAACACCGCGAGTTTATAGAGGCACGTTGCATATCGTTTGTGTCGTCTTCCTTTCTTTTCCTTTGGTTTCTCGCGTGGCTACGAGAATATTCCTCTATAATGAATTGTTGTGTCAGGTGATGTGGGATGACGTGATCGGGGAACCGGAAGGAATACGCAGCCCCGAGTGCGCGTGGCGCCTCAGCGGTCACTGCTTCCGTTTGTCCAGGGGATGCTGCTACGTGTTCCTCTCCGTCCTCGTTGCCCCTTTGCTCGCCCTTTGCCTGGGCTTCACCTTCGCTTGCCTCGCGTTTCAGGTGAGTCGACAACCCTTTTTCTCGCCTCTCTGCTGGATCGATCACGGCCAGGTGTCCTATCTGTGCCGCGATCGGTGCGTTTATTTTTGCTTTACACGCTTTCCGCGACACCCCATTCCATCAGCATAACGCGAAGTGATAGAAAAAGAATTGTATATTGGATTCGCACCGCTGCACTTTGGGCAACGTATACTCTCGCCGAATTCGCCCGGCGTATCTCCTCCAAGAAACTTGCATTCCGCGTGTCACTCCATCGCGAAAGCTTGGGCGATAGTATCGGACCCTCGAAGACGTCACACTCGGCTCCACCAGTTATCACTGATAGAAGGTCGCCGAGTGTAAGCCGTGTCCAAACTTCGAGGAACTTTCTTGCGCTTCCTCCGAGGCTTAGGCTTGAAAAGCAGAGCACCCTCAGGCCTTGGGGAACTTAGCAACAACGTTCTTGGAACGTTCTCTGCAAAGCTCTCCTAGAAGGCCACGGCTTGCAATTAGGGAAGCCTGGATTATTATCGCCCAGCACTAAAGCACTGGCCAGTCACGGCGAGGGGAATTAAGAGATCGATCTTTCCAGCATATATGGTGCCTGGCGCCCTGTCTCCGCGTCTGGAAAATAACCTGCGCTGCTACGAGGAATTTCCTCACAGCCATGACGCAGGCCATCGTGCGGCCAGTCGTGGATTCCCTTGGCTACCTGTTCCACAACATTCGCGTCTCTAGTCAGAAGCTACCAGATGGTCCTGCTCACAAGGACGACGTTCTAGTTGTGTAAGCTCCCGCCAGGAGATCGACCAGCCTCCGTGTTTCTGAATCATTCAAGTGCCTTTCGAATCGACGAGCCGAAAAATAGTATGAAACATTCAGCGACGAGCACTGCCCCGTCGCACCTACTTGTCTTCAATCGACGCGACTCCTCGTTTTCCAACACCATTTCCCATACCGCAGTCCTAAATATTACAGATAAACCTGGGCAAACGTAGGGTAAAAAGACCAGTAGCTGGACAGAGCCCAGCAGATGGACAAATCGTTGGTTAATCGTTAATATTGAAAGAACTAGAGTTGTAATCTACATTATTGTTTTTTTATTATGTAGAAAAAACGTTTCTGGTTTCATAAAACATTAACATATTTATCGAAAAAAAATTTTGTACGCGAAAAATGTATTTCTATATACGATTTCGCGCCACCATGCGCAAGTCACTTCATGCGTTGACATCTGGCCACTTTAGGCTAGAGATAACCTCACTTTATTTGCGGCCTGGGACTATATCCTTTTGCATCGTTTTCTGGCAATGAAGACTCCATACGTTTTTAGTTTTGGTGAAATAAACTATATTTTAACAAAAAATAACTTAATCTAGATAGCTACTATAGCTAATAAGTCTAGTCGCACACCCGTCCATCTGTTGGTTCGGAACGGTCCATCTGCTAGCTCTATTGTCCATCCACTGGTAATATAGGCTATGAGTAGAATTTTCATCATTTTATCCTTAAATACGTTAATTTTTTTACTTGCAGTTATTTTTTACTTTAAATTTGTACATTTTTACGTGCAAAGCTTTTGATTTATTTTTAATACAACAGATATTTCTAAGAAACACCTTGATGTAAACTTCGGAATCAGCTAAACTGTCCAGCTATTGGCCTTTTTACCCTAGTCAATTCTCGATCGTGCAGGAGAACTACGTCTATATCTATTGTTATAATGTTTTGTAAATAAAATGTGTGGGAGTGTGTTTCTTGGGGTTTCGGTATCCCTTCCGTTCGTGGGAATTTTCGGTGCAAGAACCGCGAGTACAGTAGCTTTGAGAAGCTTTTAATAAACTATCGAAGAGGAGGTACAAAGTTAATTACAGTTTAAGAGTGCGTTTGCTGAGAACAGCGACGAATTCAAACCTCCCGCTCAGTACTCACTAACGCGGACATACTTGTTGACCGATGCAAGGTTGTCAGTCAGATTTCACGAAGAATCTATGTACAGTAGATAAAAATTATTAGCATGAAATTTAAAAAAAGACAGACAGGGCTCGGTTCGTTTTATCATCAATCTCTAAGTGGGGCGAAGTTGATAAGGAGCTTCTCGTTGGGCCAACAAGTCAGTTCTCTGCTGGTTTTCGATCAATATGGCAGCCCTCGCGCACAAGTTTCTTCTGCGATGCGGTCGATTCTGCCAAGGAGCTCCATCCAGGCGTATCCTTTCGTCTAGACATGTAAAATCAGTTACCATATAAAAAGATACTCCAGTATGCAATTCTATTTCGCTGAAAATCTTTCATCTCCATTCGACATTATTCTGCTGCGAGTCCTTTATTATTCTTAATCGGTGCCCCGAATCAGAGATCTCCGTTTCATCTTCGCTGGGAGGACAGTGTAAGTGTTCTTTACGTTTCTCTATTGTTTTGCTGTTGTTTCTCGTGGAAACAGCCGTCTCACTGTCAGCTGTGATGTTGTGCAGTTGGTAGCTCTCGCTTCTCCCATCAGATGTCAGCAGTAGTTCATATTTTGGTCGAATGGGAGTTAATACACTCAATTAAACACTGATGAGCAACCTTTAGCCCGCATCGGGCTTTGGCAATGGAAACCTGATACACTACGCGGGCCGCAATATTAAATACTTAAATACACTACTCAACGAATTTTAATTTGTCGGTTGAATTTCTTATTTTTAACATAGATATATAATGGAAATAATTGCGGGCCGCGGGTTGCTCATCACTGCAGTACAGTACGAAATTTAAAAATAAAATTGAAGATGTAACTTCGAAATCTGCTCAGCATCTCTACCGTAATCTTAATGTTCCCCATTAATTGGATTTAATTAATTCCCGATCCATCACAAATAACTATCCTCGAAGGACAGATTTTCAAACTGATTGCAAACACTAGCTACCTTCAATTGGGAGGACCCGTTCGACCTGGAGTCCCAACTGACCCAGGAGGAGATCTTGGTCAGAGATCAATTTCGCTCCTACTGCCAGGAGAAACTGTTGCCACGAGTGATCGAGGCGAATCGTAAGGAGCTGTTCCACAAGGAAATCATGAGGGAAATGGGCGAGCTAGGCGTCCTGGGGTGCACGATGAAGGGCTACGGTGCTGCAGGGATTTCCTCGGTGGCTTATGGGCTCCTGGCCAAGGAGATCGAGTCTGTAGACAGTGGGTACAGGTCTGCCATGTCCGTGCAATCCTCCCTTGCGATAGGTTCGATCAACTCCCATGGGGACGAATCACAGAAGCAGCGATTCTTGCCCAAACTGGGTACGTTTTCGAAACAGGGGACGATCGTATACCGACACGATCCAAGATACTGATTATTTACAGTCTCCGGCGAGAGCATCGGGTGCTTCGGGCTGACTGAACCCAATCATGGCAGCGACCCAGGGTCTATGGAGACTAGGGCTACTTACGACTCGCAGAAAAAGGTTTACAGGCTGAATGGGAGCAAAACATGGTCAGTCGAGATCGTCGCATTATTAAATGCCACATAATCCACTAAACAAGAATCCATGCATCACAGACACTAGCACCACTAACAACCACCGACAGTAGATTCATAGACTCGCCCCATCCTCCATCACGAAACATCTGATTAGTTACACAGACCCTCTGAATCAGGATCACGAACTCCCCGATCGCGGACGTATTGATCGTCTGGGCGAAGTGCGAGGACAGTCACATTCGAGGGTTCATCGTGGAGAGGAAGGGCAACGAGGCTCGACTGTCCACCCCGAAGATCGAGGGCAAGTTCTCGCTCAGGACTTCCGTCACGGGCATGATCCTGATGGACAACGTGGAGGTGCCCTCGGAGAACCTCCTGCCGAACGTTCAGGGTTTGAGAGTGAGTCTCTGCGGAAGGCTTAGAAAATGACAGTGGTAGAGCGAAGGGTGTAAAGTGTAAATGGGCGACGTTGAAATAGGGCCCGTTCAGCGGTTTGAAC
This sequence comes from Andrena dorsata, assembly GCA_929108735.1. NCBI lineage: Eukaryota > Metazoa > Arthropoda > Insecta > Hymenoptera > Andrenidae > Andrena > Andrena dorsata. The sequence goes on along the minus strand of OV815488.1, from coordinate 72,252,242 downwards.
AACGCTCGATACGGGATCGCGTGGGGCGCATTGGGCGCAGCGGAAACCTGTCTGAAGCTGGCCAGGTCGTATGTTCTGGAGAGGAAGCAGTTTAACAGGCCGCTGGCGGCGAATCAATTAGTGCAGAAGAAGCTGGCCGACATGATGTGCGACATCGCGTTCGGTCTTCAGGCTTGCCTGAGGGTGGGCAGGCTGAAGGACGAGGGCAAGTAAGGGGGCATTTCGCTTGCTTTTAGTGTTAACATTGCCTTTGAGTCAATCTTCGCAACGTCAGTGCCTCGCTATGCTGGAGGTAACTGATTGGACGCTGTTCCCTTCTTCGAAAGTTCTTCCTCTTGGGTCCTTCCTTTCCTCCTCATCTTCGTCCCACTTTTGAAACTTTCGTTACCCTCTCGCTTTCTTTGATTCCCTTGCTTTTCTGAATTATTAGTTTCTCAGAAAACTTGTCGTTCGTTAGAGAAACGCCAGAGATGATCTCCATGATAAAGAAGAATTCAGCCACGAAGGCTCTGGAAATCGCGAGAACAGCCAGAGAAATGTTAGGTGGTAACGGGATATCGGACGAGTACCATGTCATCAGGCATACGATGAATTTAGAGAGCGTCGTTACCTACGAAGGTACGTACATGCTCTTTCGCGAACAAGATATCGCTGGGAAGTTGTATCTATCATTGTTCTCCACAGGTACAAACGATATTCATGCTCTGATACTTGGCAGAGTTATTACCGGCATACAGGCCTTCAGTTCCTAAGAGCGGCAAATTTTGTATGGAGATATATACTGTACATAATCAATTTATTTTCTACACGCTTTTATATAAATTAAACACTTCTCGATGAAATACTTTTCAGTGTCGAATGAAATTGTCTGTGCAAATGACGGTCATTCCCCCTTTTCTATTAAATGATCGATATATGCCACGTTACAAAAATCCCAAAAGAAAACCCCCGTTCTCTGATTCGTAATTATTCATTGTCCAGCTTTCCAAATCGCTTTTCGTTCGTCCAAAGGCATTCAGTTAATTCTCGTAGCTGAGTACAAGGCTAAAAGAAGTGAGAAATTAAAGACAAAGCAGTCGAATAAATGACAAAACGGCCAGTCGCTCTTTCTCGAGTTTATTTAACTTAACTGTGAATCTCCCATGAGTTAATGCTTTATTCGACTAGATTCGGTCGTTACAACGAAGGCGTCTACCCCGATTGCCGACCATCCGTCGCTCTATAATCCATCCTAAGCTTAAAATTAAATTTCCCTCTAACGTGTCACCGTGTCGTACAGAAACCATCGTGTTTACAAGCCGCCGGACCAAATCTCAGGAACCAATAAGTCAGGCGCGACAAACGAATAGCTTGAAAGAAAGACCACCGGTAATAAATTAATAAGCAACAGTCGCTGTCAGATCGAGTCACGGCGGTACCGTGAGTGTCAGTGAACGATTCGAAAGGGGAGTGCGTTCGTACCATTGATTTACATGTGATCGTCGAAAGGGAGAGAAACGAAAGAAGAAAAGAACAAGAACGATCGCTGTGTCGGTGAAGAAGAGAATCAAAGAACAATCCAGATGCCGTCAAGAATCGTGCCAGAACTCTCTTTCTTTTCTCATTTTATCTCACTTTTTTATTTCGACACCGTCGAATTGCACAGTTTTCTCTCTCATCTCGCCCGCGCCGAAAAGGAGCGCGGGAACACGCGAGATCCTCCAGAACAGCGTATTATTCATAGATTTAAACTTCAACAAGGGCGTGTCCACAACAACACAAGCGACTCCGATTTAATCATAAATAAATTAAGTTTAATTGCTAAGTAATAAAACGTTAATTACATATGTCAATCGATAATTAATTTAAGTACAACACACGTCTCGTGCAAAAGTGTAAAGAAGTTTTCTTTTTTTTTTTGTTCGTGCTACACTCAATTACCATCTTATTTTTTTTTGTTGGTTTTACGACGTAAGTTACCTTTTTTTTTTTGGTTTGTTTGTTTGTGTGTGTTCTTCTTTTAATGGTTCTCGACTACAATAAGCTCTTGGTAAAACGTAGTAACATCGTAGTTTACAGTAGTTTACAATCGCCTCGCCTTCATGCTCATCTCCATCTCGCCCAGAACTCTGTGTGTGTCTGTCTGTATGTGTCTCTATTACATAGTTACACGTCTGCCATGCTGGAATCGAATTTCCCACCTTAATTATCTAATTTCCAGCTCCCCCCTCTCCCCCCCCCCCCCCCCCACACCCTTCGACAACCGTTTTACCCTATTCAGTTTCGATCAACGCAACGAAAAAGATTCGAAATCTCGACGACTCGAGGAGCTCGAGTCGACGCTCCACGGATCCTGGATCGCTTCCTCGATCGCTGCCGGTGGATCGACGAGTGGACGCTAACAAAGTGGTCACTTACAAGAAAAAAACTAGCCTCTCGTCGATCACCCTGGCTGGATCGATCTCTTATACCCCGACGGGGGAAAGTTCGACTCCATCATTTACAATTATCCCCTAACACTCTCACTTGCGCTCGATTCTCACCGCCTCCTCGCAAAATCAACGACACGCCGCTTTCACGACTAAGTTTCAGGCTCTTCAAGCCTCTCCCTTCCTCTCATTCTCTCTCAATCACTCTATGTACGTGTGTATCTGCGTGTATGTGTGTCTGTGTCATTCGCTAATGAATACGTAAGTGTAAACAATAAATAATGTTTTTTTTCTCATCTTTTACTCGCGTTAATCTACGATCCTTTGGTATGTCCTCGCGGAGATCCGTCGATCCGCGTCATCGATCAGCGCGGTCGTCGAAAACGACACCGCCAAAGCGAGAGATCGATACGTCTCCACGTCTCTCGATATCCACCCCCGTTTCTCACTTTTGCCTTCCTTCTCTTTGTTTCTTTTGTTTCGCCTGTTCTCGCGTACGCCCCGCGTTTCGTCTCCGCTTCGTTTCGCTTCCCGTTTACTAAAACGTCTCGCAAACCTAAGCTGTGCATCGATCCCCGCGGCGCGGCGCCTCGCGCGTTTAAAATTCTAAAAAGGAGCCTCGACGTCGCCTCTCCTGGCGTGAAAATCATCACCCCTCTACTCCGTCTCTCTCGATCCTTTCCCCCTTTCCGCTGTTAGAGAAAGAGGATCGTGCTCTCCCGTCGAAGATTTTCTAATCCCCTATACTTCGAACCTCCCTTCACTGGATGCCGACACGATGAACCCTCGTATTATAATAAATATAATAATGTATACTTGCTTTTGCACTTGTATTTTACATTATTTCATCTCTGATTAACTAATCGATACCTTATTGTCGTACGAACCGTTCACCCGTTCTCGCTTCGTTCTCTCTTTCTCTTCCCGAGCCCCCCCATTCTGGTTTCCTTTCTTTTGTCGCTGCCTGATCTTCAATCGCTCCAATTAACAGATACTTAGTTAATCAACGACCGCGAAACGCGGCCACAGGTCCTCAGACTTATCTCTGGGATTCCGAAAGGTTTCTGATCTCTGTTTCACTCGCTCGCCACCGGCTCGAGTGGATTGGAAATGGGGCGTCGCGACGATTCCCGCAATTCAATTGCCGATAGTTTTATCGTAGGTCCATATTATAGTTAATCTTCTCAAAATTAGCGCGTCTTGGTCTTTGTCTTTGTTACAGATTCGGTAAACGTTGCGCACGACGAAGGTTCAATAAAACTGAATTACTCATCGTCGACGTCGCCCCCTCTCTCATCCACTAGATATGTGTTTAAAAACAATTCAACAGATTGTGTGATCCAACGAATTAGCAATTTCATAATCGAGTACTTAAAGTGATCCACGAAAGTGGCCGTGAAACAAGGTTTGAACCTTGTTGGAACAATCTCAAGCTATAACCACGGACTTCTATTGAACGCTATTGCACGATACAGGAACGACATTGAAATTACTGTAATTATAAAAGCGAGCCGTAGCCTACGAGGCGAGTAGCCAAGTCGAGCACAGAAACCAGTCCTCCCTTAAGCCATCCACGATCTTTACGCGTGCTATACGATAATATAATATATTCATGTAATATATTATTCAACATTCGTCCAACGTTCACCCCAAACTCCCTCCGCACCCTCCAAGGACTAACTTTTACAGCTACGCCTGCTCCTCCCCGTCCATCTCCCGCCACGTTTCTTTCGTTTCTATCGATTTAAAACTCGCGCGCGCGACTTGCATCGTTGCAATATAAAAAAACGCGTATACACACACGGACCCGAAATAGATTCTCTTAATCTCTACGCTTTTATTCCCTCCTTTATCGTTATTATTACTTCTGCTTCTTTAATATATATTATTTATATATTTATATTTATATATGTTCATTCACCGTCGTCTCGAGGTCCCCACACCCCTTCCCCCACCCGTGAAATCCCAACCCCCCGCGTCGTCGCGGAGCAACCCCTCCATCGGAATTCACGGCCACCTTTCCTTTTTCTCTAATCGCTTCAACCCCCGTAGATCGTCGTTTGGAGACGAGGCACCGTGCACCGCAAATATACATAAATAGATCATCGAATACTCTCTTTTCTGTTCATCCGTTGCGGTCCTCTCGTAGCCGGTGTCTACTAATTAACGTGTGTTCGCGTATCGTCGATCGATCAGCACCGGGATCGATCGACAATCGCAACCCCATCGATCGCTGGGGTTTTCGCTATGTACTAAATTATATCCCCACCCACCCGAATCCCGACATCCCACCCTCCCCCTAACTACCCCAGGGCTGCCTGAAAATGGCAATTATATTTATATATTTATATATATAATATATCATTCATTTATATTTATATTTATATTCATATTTATATTTATATATATTTATATATATATATAGTATATATATAATTATATACTATGTTCTTGCATGACGCTTAGCAGGTTCTGTTTCGCGTGTACCTAGCGTGCGTGTGTCCTTCGATACCCCCTTTCCTCTGTGTGATAATCCACCAGCAACCCTGCCTCTCACCCTCTACGATGAATCCCGTTTTAAACACCATACACTCGAACGCGACGTTTTTGCTTTTTTATTTATACCCCCCTGCCCCTTAACGATGCGCCATCCCTTCGTCTCCGTTCAACGTTTCTCGAATAATTGCTCTAGTTAAACTTTCCTTTCACCCCTCCACAACCCCGTTTCATCCCTCTCCTTCATCAACAAAGAACGTGTAGACGGTATATTTATATAATAATCAATCAATTTCTCTCTCTCTCTCTCTCTGTCTCCATCTACCTGTCTCTCCTCTTTTCTCTCTCGCTCTCCAGTTACAATAATAAAAATCGCAACAATGACGATAATCATAATAGGAATGGCAATATAAATAATCGTATCAACGAGAAGAATAATAGTGACAAAGGTGATCGATGGCAAATGGCGATGATCCACGCTGATCGTAGTAATAATAAGTAGAATCGTCCGCGAGCGCGAGCGCAATTAATAGTGTATTTACAAGTTTATCGTACAGATACAGTTCTCCATTCGCGTCTTCCTCTAGTTTCTCCTCTTCCCTCCCCCCCCCTGGTCTCGAGATTCCCGCTCTCTCGTCCGTCTCGTTCGATTCCTCATCGATCTTCCACTGACTCCCGTTATTTCCAACTTTCTACACGCCACTTCTCTCTTTCTGACGGTGCGACGACTCCTCCGGGTCCCTTGCGACTACCCTCCGCACGATTCTCGGTTACATAATTGGAATAGAATAATCTTTTGCTCTCTCTCTCTCTCTCTCTCGCTCTCCAGAAATATCGAACTCGTCTTCTTCGGATCATCTGAAACGAAGGCAGACGAAGTCGACGCATCGTTAACGCGAACATCCTCTCTCCTCCCACGGTTCCATCCCGATACAACCCTCCGGTACAACGTCCTCGCGCAGGTGATCGCGTCCGACAACGAGGCGGAACCACGCCGGGCGAGGAAACTCGCGTGAATACTCCACGCTTCGCGCCGTCACCTCTTTCAGAATCTTTTTTCATCCCCCCCCCCCCTCTCCCACCTACCCTCGTACTTCGGCACACGCCATCGACAGCACATCCACCCAACCCCCTTAAACGTCAACGTTCCTGTTCGCGTATCACCATTGTAACACCCCTTTGGAACAGCGACGCTCCCTCTTACATTTAATCGTAACCGTTATTACAATAATATATGTTTACTTTGTACTATATATGATCTTATAATCGACGGCCGCGTTGGGCCGTATCCGTTTCCACTGTCCTATGCCTTTGGTACGATGAGTTTAGCCAATTCCCTTCCACACAGACGCGGTGACATCCGGCACCCTCGCGCCGCTCCACCCTCGCCTCGTTGCGCGCCAGGTCGGTGCTCGATCGGAAAACGGAACGTCGAGCGCGAAATATCGAACGAACACAGGAATCGAGTGCCCGCGGGCCGGATAAGCTTGAAAATTATTCGCCGATCGGACGTTTTAACGTAACGGTACAATATATCGACTAGTACAGAAGATTCTTGTTCAAACGATTCTTCCAGCGGGCCAACCTGCGAACGCGCCTTTGCCCTCCTACTCCCCCCCCCCCCCCGGGTTTCACACTTTCATAACCGAATGAAACTTTGATGGCCAAAGGACCGGAGGCCCTTCGGTATTCAAGCTTTAGGCTGAAAGTAGCCAAGCAGGTTTCAGAAACTTCTACGATCTATTTCCAATATTCCGACGCGCAGGCAGGGCATGCTGATGACTTTTAGAGGGGTTTCTCCACGTTTCTCGCCTCGGAATCAACGAGGGGGAGGGCGCAACGTCGCTCGCAGTGTATCCCGAGGGGGGGTCGTCGCTTGTTCGCTTAAAAATAATCCTCATCGAACGCAAAAACGAAGTTTCCCAACGAGGAACGGCTCGCGTTGCAGGCGGGAAACGCGGAAAAGAAGCTTCCTCCGCCATTGGAAATCGGTGATTTTCCCTTCAGTCTCTTCGATCGCCGCCGCTCTTCCACGCAATCGAAAGTCCCTTCACGCGCGCGCGTGTGTGTATGTATGTGTCTCTCTCCTCTTTGTTTCTATCTCTCTCACACAGGCTCTCTCTCTCTCTCTCTCTCTCTCGCTCTCGCTCTCGCTCTTTCTCTCTCTCCCTCTCTTTCTCTTTAATATGTACAATAGCACAGCACAATTGCGGTACGGTATCGAGTGCGGTTCGCAAAGTCTCTCTTTCTCTCTGTTTCTCTCACTCTCTCCCTCCCATGCATTCAATCAGCTCTCCCCTCGCATCCCGGTGAACACTGAAAACCACTAATTCTCGCGAACGATCACCCCTCCGCACCTCCCGTGTCCCGTCTGCTCCTCTTCTCCGTCGATTCGCACAAAACAGCGTCCACTCTGATATACAATGTTCATTACATACATAGAATATATATATCACTTGGCACGTGCACCCCCGACACGATGCCACTTTTGTTTGTATCTTTATTCTTCTCTTTGTGGTCTCTGTGTTAATGTGTGAGTGTTTGCCTCTCTCTCTCTCTCTCTCTCTCTCTCTCTCTCTTCCTCAGTGTGTATGTATGTGTGTGTGTATGTGTGTGTCTGTCTTTTTAAGAAACGAAGCTGTTCTTGTTCGCGTCCTTGTTCAGTTTTTTTACGGGTTTCTCCGTTGTTGTTCCTTTTAGCGACCAACGAGGACACGACGAGTCCTGAACACCCCCTTCGACCACCCACCTCCTGGCCTGAGCTTTCTCACCCCCTTTGCCACCTTCCACCTTCACCCCCCTCGATGTTCGATTGATTCTTTTCGGCACTTTGGTTGATGATCGAGGCGCTGCCACTTTGCGCATTTAGTTGACCGTGAATAAGAAGGAATTTCGTGTCGCTCTGTTTGAGGAATTCTTTGGTATTGCTCGCGAGGCCAGGTGTATTAATTTTCAATCGAAATCGAGGATATTTTGGTATAAATATTTTAGTTCAAAGTGGCGACGTTGATCACTGACAACGGCAGTCTCCCTGGATCGTTGGAGAGGTGTATTTATTAAAAGAAACGTCGGGGCACGTTAACAAAATTCTCACAGCTTTGGAACCTTTTGCGATTTCACAGCGAGTAGCCTCTACTTCGCAACTCCTCCTCTACTATGTTAAATTAAGTAAAACATGGCACAGGATATCATCCGCATGGCACTAAACCCTCTATCCTTCAAAGTACTCGTTAGAATAATAATAATAATAAAAAAATATACTTGCACGTTAAATGTCAAGCATTTTCTGATAAACTACCCCAGGCTGCTCGCCGGAAGAAAAGGCAATTCGCAAAGGGTGAAACTGTTTAATTCCCATGAATGTAACCCTCTCTGTCTCTGGATTATAAAAGATAAGAATCTCGTAGGTTTGAATGCAAATATAATCCTTTCCTCGCGCCAGGAAGACTGCGAGCCTCGAACTTGTATCTTCTAGGAAACTTACAGCGCGTCTTCAAATAATTTTGACTAGATAAAAAAGGCGGTCCTCGAGGAACCACCAATGACACGCGTAGACTAGAAATGTGTTCTAAATCGAGGGGAGTGAATGCGACTCTCCGCGGAGAAAGGTAGCTTACTCTAATATGGCAAATTATGGCACCAAGTTCCTCGGAGCAGTTCGATGTTCACTTCGAACGATGCTTTGGAAGTCGAGCTTTCCTTCGACCAGCAACCCTTCGAGGATCGCTCGAACTCTATGGCGGGGGGAGTGAGAATTCTCGCGACCGGAAGTCGATGGCCAGCACGATTTCTTTCGACGCTACTCAACGATACACCGACCCCGACTTCTGGAACGTGGCGTTCGATCATCATCTTACGCCCGGCTATTTTTCAAACGAATTCTAATGCCGTCGCGCTGGTGGAAAGTTTCTGCATGAGAAAGGAAACGATTGTGAAATATTACCGAGGGCGAAGCCACTCTCATTTAAGCCGAGGATTTGCTGTCTACTTTCATAGAGTTATTGCTATACTCGCGAGTTCTATCCCTCCCACAGCGGCAACGGCACACTAGCCTGAAATTCTCTGTTAAACTGCACTGAAGAATGTTAGAAACAGCGATAGGTGTGTTGTTTCGCCAGGTAACAGCGAGGCCCGATTGCAATATTCACGAGCAGAGCTGCCACGCGTTGCGAATAGCTGTCATTAAAAAATTATCACAGTGGCCGTGGCTATAAGATAATCGCGCCATCCTGCGATACGTTAAACAATACTCCCCGACTTGAAGATAGCTCCATTCCCATTGGAATTCCCTCCGGAAATTAGATCACGAGAGAACACGTCCCAGTCTGTCCAAGAACCGTTATCAGCGAATGACATCGACGCCATTCGAATCCGTGCAGAATTTAATTTCTAAAATCTGAGAAACATCCGTACTGAAACTTCAAGCACCATGTGTAATCCAGTTGACGCGAGCAGCCCTGTTATCAACAAACACCCGGGGCCCTTGCTACCTGACCAAAACAAGACCTCTACGATCGTAAAACATTTGCTGGCGGTGGCAAAAACTATCGTTCCATGTCGGCTGGCGGGCGAAGGCTACCAGTCGTGATCGGGTAATCGTGAGTGTTGCGTCGAGAGTTTACGTGCGGCCCTTACGAGAAGGGCAGATCTTCCTCGGGCGACTCGTCGTGGTACTCCTCGTGGTCGGACGTGTGTCACAAAACGTCGCTTGGCTGCCGTTGCCCGATACCTATTGTGGGTGATAGCTGTCCCTCCTCGACGGCCACCGTCTTCGGGTCCTCGTCCTTCCACTTGTCCATGGAGCGGCGTCGAGCGTTCATGAAGAAGTTGCCGACCGTCGTCGGCTCCAGGCCCAGCTGCCTGGCGATTGTCACCTGCATCTCCTTCGACGGCCTCTTGGTCTCCTGCAAGACACGAGTCGGTCAGTGAACCTTCATATTTATTAGTATTTATTAGAGTACTAGGCCAATTGGCTCCTTCTACTTGGAGTCTCATCTACCCCCTCCAGTAGATCTCTAGAAATATGCGTTAAGTGAACGTTGGATAGATGTAAGTGCAAGGGACAGACAGAGTTTCGTACGCTGGAGAGAATTGCTTAGGGATGGCCGTTCAGTTTTTAGCTATTCGAGTAGCGTTTGTAGAGTTTCTAAGCAGACTCGTGATCGTTTCTTTGATAATTGAAGCAAGGTAAAAGGGTTGGGGATTTACAGAAATAACTCGGAGGTCATCGAAAGCTTGCGATTATTCTAAGTCCCGTCTCTTTCGACGAATGATCTGGTCTATAGCCGACTCTCGTCCTTGTTCAAACTACCGAGTGAAAACCGCTTCGCCGATGAATTAGAAAATTTACGATTCACTTTTTGTATATAAGCTTGGGGAAGTTTCTGCGATAGAGACTCATGCCCTTAGGGAATCTAGATCTTCTTTGAGATTCGTTCTTCTCTATACGGAAGCGGTGAAAGGGAAAAATCGCTGCCAGTGCTATATACGGTAAACATTTCTGTACATGTGGCGAACGAGCTGGCACGCTTCCTTCTCACGCTACGCGACGTTTCTTACTCGACGTCGGTCGATCAATAAGCGGACGGCGTAGAGCGTATCGATTGGTCGAAGCAACAATTATTACAAACCGATACTTCGATTACGCGTGCAGCTGAACGGGATAATTAACGCGGTCCGCGTGTGAAACGCGAACGTTTAGGCTTTTGAACGCAATTGCGCTAGAACGAACGATTCATATGCGCATCGCCTAGTCCCGTGAATTATCCCTTCCCTTGGTGTTCGAACCCTTCGTCCGTGTTTTAACGGCTGAGAAATATAGTTCCGAGGAATATATTTAGAAGAACTTGAAAGAATTATGGACTTCAGAAATGTGAGATAATTTCGAAAAATAGATACCAGAAAGATTTTAGAAATCGCAATACACGGTTGAGTGGAGTTTAAGAAGATTTTATTAAGAACCTAGTTCCACTTAATTCACTTGAAGGATGCACCGAGGTGACGTTCAAGGAGCCGCAGCCGTATTGATATCCTGTCTAGGTGTAATTCACCGCGTGTAACGCAACGAAACGAAGGTAGCCTCCTCTGTCTACGGGATACCGATTTCTATATACCCACAGAGAGGCGTATCAATTGTTGGAAATACAGGACACTATCGGCACAAGGATCGTGATTATTCCTTGACAGCCACTGTGCACCGTGCCTGGAGGCATAGGGAGGGAGAGGAGGGGGCCTGCATACGTGTCACGGCCTGAAAGATGCACGTACAACTTCAAAAACGACGAACGACACCTGCTCTTCGAGTATCGTAGCTTTTAGATATCCTATTCCTCCCGCCATCAAAATTTTCAATGCAGCAGCGGGGAAACATTCAGATAGAAAGGCTTAGAAAAGTTGCGAGTGCTTTGGTTGGCACAAGAATCCGTTTAATTAAGGAACGCCCATAAATATAGCCACCGAAGCAAGCTAAGAGAACCCGTGCAATTAAAGTGCATGATAGATTCGAGAAAATTCGTGATTCCGGTAAATTCCAGGAAATTCCAGTGACTAGAGACACTCGCAGCGAGCCGCCATCAATGAAATCGATCGATCGCGGATTTCATTCAGATCCACTCGGTTATTCACAATTCCGGCTGAAATTTCGACCAGTAACAACGAGCCAGGTGAAATTAATTGCAATGACGTCCCAGTGATCGTTCGATCGGCTCGGCATTTTGCGTCGAGTCGAGCCGAAACGATCGCTTTAACGTCTCTCACGAGTATCCTGTTTTCGCGCGGGTGTCGCTTCAAGTATTTAGCGAATTACGCTGCCAGCTAACGCCGCGGCACTTCGAGTAATTAAATCTCTCGTAATAGCGCGGTTCTACTGGCTTAATTTAATTTCTTTCCGTTGCTGGCTTCACACCTTCCCCGTGTGAACACGTTCGTCGCTGCTTGACAATCGATCTCTCCCACTTTCAATGTATTTCTTTGGCGATTACTTGGTCCGAGTGGATAATCGAAGGAACGTCCTTTCTATTTTCATTTTTACAAGCCGAGGAATTAATGTTTCCGACAGTATGTTAGTTGTGGCGCACTTTCGATTGTTGCTACTGGGTTTTCGGAAGGCGAATGAGTTGGGGCAAGTTTGAGGCCCGAATAATCGAGCGGAAAATAGCAGCGGAACGCGAGAAAGATCGAGCGGTGGCGTTAACTGGGCTAAGGTCAATTCGCGAACTATTTGGCATACTTCCAAAGAACTGGCGAATACGCTGCGACTCCATTTTCCCTTTTCCTCGGGAACGTCCATGTTATTTCCATATTTATCCCGCAATCGAGTCGACACAGTCGATCCGATCTCGCCACGGCTCTCCTGCATTCCAATTGCCTCGATAAATCTGACCCCCCTTACGCCCCGCGGAGACTAATCGATATGAAGTTGGAAGAAAAATATAGAACGGAATCAACTCTCGCGCTGTTCTCTAGAAGTGGACAGGGAGAAGCTCTTTGGAACGTGGCTGACAAACATCTAACTCACTTCTAAGTAAAACTTCATTGAGGTCCATAAAGAGACTAAAAGTTAATAATTTAATCTAAAGTCAGACAATATAATTGCACGTTAATTTAATCTAGTTCTAATCTATACATAATCTCGGTTAAAGCTACATGTACTTCAGGCCTAACATAGAACACCCTAGTCCTAATTCAACTCATCCTAGACTTAAGCTAGATTTACTCTTTGAATAAACCTCTTCTAAATTTAAAGTTCATTTAACAGAACATCGGCTTTCTACTTGAGAAAATCTGTAGTCTTCGAGAAATGGTAGGTACAACATAACACAAAGTAAAACGGCAATTGAGGATCTTGTAGGGCAGAGGGGTGCAGCTCCATCTTTACCAGCTTCGAATAAATTAGAAAAATCTGTTCATAAAATTATTGGTTTGTCTTAAATTTAAAAAGGGAACACTAATTGAAAAATATATTTTTTCGCACAATAAGTAGTAGGTTTTGAGTTAATAAGTTTTTATTTCTATTTTTGGCGAATTTTTCACATCTGAAGCTGCTCCAAACAAAAATAGTAATGGGTGCAGGTTCAAATTTTGCAAGAAATCGCTCATTTGTTATCGGATTGGCATCAACCGTCCGCCAAACGATGCCTAGATTTTTTTACCTACATAGGTATATTACACGTTATAACTCAAAAAACTGTCAAAAATAGAGTTGCACCTCGCTTGGTGCAAATCCTCAATTAACGTCATGTCGTTACTAAAACCGTGTTCCAAGGATCGCAGAATTTTACGCGAAGAGTCGAATGGCCGCGGTATCGATGGCCCACCGAGAAGGTATCGAGTGTACAGCCGCGACCGTAAATTCCACTCTGTCATTCCCGTGTTCTTTCGTTGTCTTTTAATGCCTCCTTTAATGACAAGCTCGTCGCAGTTGCCACTAGGCTCGGTTTGCTAACTATTTGGCATAGTTCCCAACGACATTACCGAGCGTATTCTGCCTCCATTTCCAACCTTAGCTCGTAACATTCGATCCTTCAAGAAGACTAGAATTCTTCTCTTCACTGCACTCTCGATCGTTGATAAAAATTCAGAGAATCAACAATTGGGAGCGGAACGATAGAATGCCAGCAAAACCGAATCACTGTCCCAAGCTGAAGTCAACCTTTAAGAGCAACGAAGAATCTTGAATCCTCGAGGGAAGAGACGACGAGACAGGTGGCGTGTCGTAACCCTGATTTTTCGCGTGCACGTGGAGAAAAACGGCGCGTAGATGCCCCAGGGGGTGAGTTCCTCCCGCGTCGACCGCCACCGTTCCCTATCGATCCGTCTTGAATAATTTCGCGGCCGATTCCTTCGTCGCGCTCTCCCCGCACTTCGATTGCGACTACGATCGCGACCACTTTCAAGAATGCCCATCGATATTGTCCGTTTCCTCATTAGCGTTCCCGTTGGGGACGGGAGAAAAATCCACCCCTTCAGCCGCCACACCGCACAATACGCGCCTTCCACTTTTAACGACGCCTATTGCTTTCGACGGCCGCCAGGAACCGGCGAAATTTCGCCGGTTGATTCCCTGAATGTTTTACTCGCGACAGGGTAGAACGGACTCCCCTTTCTCTCCCGCAAGGTTGATTAAGAATCAGACGTTGGGAAAATTATGTTCCATGCAGAGTGGGGAAAGGAGGGGACGTTTTGACTCGGCTGCCGGCGTGTCGCTACTTCCTCCACCCCGGGGCAATCGCGAGACCGAAGGTGGAAGAGTGGCGCTATCGATCAAAACGCGAGTTAAGTTATACAAGACTTACTTTAAAAATAGCCTGTAGAGTACGGCGCTGAAGGTCTGTGAAAACCAGGCGCGGTTTCTTGGGGGCGGGCTGTTGGTGTTCTGCCTGGCTCGCCATCTCGTCTTTCCTCTTGCATGCTAAAATTCAAACCATCCTTTAGTGGATCGCCCTCGAACAACCGACGTTAAAAAGAATCGTTGGAGAATTCGCCATGGAGCGGGGAAACACTCGACGGGAAATGGGTGGAGGGTGGATAGGAAGTAAGAGATTTATAATTGCGAAACGACCACTTCGGTCACTTTGACGCGGCAGTTTTTCAAGAACTTTTGAAGAATCGCGCTCAATCCATTCCTGCTCGAATCGCGACAAGAAACTACGAACCCTCCATTCCGCGCACAATGTACCAAACATTCGAGCACTAGGAAATTGTTTTGGTTGTCGGTTTCGGCCAGGAACGGATTAAAAGTTCGGATTCTCGCAAAGACCGCGCCGCGGGAGACGTTTCGCTATCGCGAAAAGGAAGGGGACTAATTGGTAATTAGCCGATGAATAGCGTCTCGACGGAAATGGAAAGAAGCCGAGCCTCAAACGCGACGTCTTCTACTCGAAACGGACTCGCAAGTAGCCATTAAACGCGAAGTTTTTTTTCGAAACGTGGAAACACGAAGAAAAGGGGATCGGAAGGGAGATTCTTGCCACCAATTACGTGGTAGACGCGGAAGCGGGAAAGAGGGGTGGATGGGTCGTTTTTCGATGTAATTTAATCGTACTTACTTGCGCGTTGTGGAATCTGTGCAGCTGAAAGCAGAAAAAAGAAACGAATGTGAATGAACGATGAAGTTATTCGGTCAGACGGGCCCCCGTCTCGGGGCTCGTCTTCTTCGGTTTCTAGGAATTTCTTTTCTTGTCTGTTATCACGTATGCCACTTTTTTGTTTTGCGAAACAATGCCACTCCCTCCCGTGCGTTCGTCGAGCAAAACAAAAAAGGTGATGCCTCGATACACAGATGCACATATTCAAGAAAATGTTTGCCGAATGGCAATGTAATATATATATATAAGTAACATGTATACAAGTCACTGGATATAAAAAAGGGGGCGGGTTCATATTGCATACCACGAATATCTCAAACTTATAATTAATGCTACAGCTGATAAACATGTCACTAAAGGGTACCAACAGGGCAAGGGGCGTTAGGGGGACGGACGTGTGACGATGCAAGAGTGTCGGTAGATGCATTTCCTTGGAGAAAGCGAGTGGTATTCGGTGTGTTTTTTTCGTTTCGTGTTCTCGAGTGAGTGGGTGTGGATGCCTTGTTTCGAATCTGAGTGGTATTTATGTCTGGTCGAGTGTACGTTTACCCCGTTATTCTTTCCCCCTCATTGGAACGTATCCAACGCGGACGCGATAGCTAATTTTCCCATCCCCCGTCGCGAGCCGGAGAATTTTCCACCGGTCACGGATTTCGATCGAGCCTCAGACGCCCGAGCTTAGAAGCCACCGATGCTCCCCAGCTTTTTCATATTCTAATTCAGAAATTCAGATTTCTTGATTGGGAAGCTGCCAATCTTGCAATTTCCTAATAGGAAGTGGTTTAATTAGATAGCCTCTCCGCTTTCGAATTTCGTAATTAGGCGACGATTCTTGATCTGCCATTTCCCTGGCCGGGCGCTCATCGGGTTTCCATTTTCGTAATTAGGAATCACTCGAGCCTCCGGTCCTCCCAATTAGGAATTTCTGTAACGCGCCACGACGGAACGTGGATTTTTCCATCGGTTAATTTTGTCAGCGAATCGCGCCGCGCCGATTTTATCGCCTGCGCCCGGAGATAGACTGCTCTTTGAAATAATAACGATCCCGCGCATTGAATTCGATTCGATCGCTATATTAGCTGGGAATTGGAACGTAATCACTGTCCGGGCCCTTTGTGCCGGCCGTTGTAACGTTATGGCGCATAATTACGGAGAAGAGGAGCAGAAAAAGAAAGGGAAGAAATAACATTTACGCGCGTGCATCGCTCTCTCCGGCGGGCTGGAATTCCCACCGGCCCCGATCGATATTAGATTAAATAACTCGTCAATTTTCCCTTTGTCCGGCGTCGATCGGTCCCTCAAAACTTGGAAATCGTTTAAATTCCTCGACTATGCGTTGCCCCATTCGGCGGAGCGAATGGAATCGCCGGCGCGACGGAAAAACTCGCGCTTACTGCTGGCGGATCGGCGAGATCGATTATGCACGGCGAGGCACTCTGGCGCTTATAAATAACTTGGACAGAAATTAGAAGAACTCGTTTCGAAGCTTCACGATCACCCTGCCACAGCCTCGGAAGCATACGAATTTCCCAATTCTCGGATCTGCCAATGGCACCCTCTATCAGGCCAAGGAAACGTTTAAAACATCGACTGCGCTCGATCCTCTCCCCGAGAAACGTCGAAGCTGGGATGTCGATCGCTGGACATTCGAATATTTCAATCGCGTCGAGTCGCGTTAGGAATCTCCATTAAGCTGTCATGAGGAGTGGCCAGCCCCTGGAATGATCTTAAAATCCTCGCCCTCTAATGAAGAAAGCTGCTGGCCCGTAAAATAGTTGCCAATTAAAATTTCTATCGGTGGGATCGCGATTACGTGGCGATGGCGGGGACGATCCACGAAAATGGAATGCCATCGCGTAGTCGGAGGGGCGGCAAAGCGACGAAGACACACTGTCGGGGGGGGGGGGCTGAGGGGGGAGGGGGGGGAGGGGGAGCGGTTGGCGGTTGAAAAGGCAATCGCGTGCCATTAGCAAGCGGCCGATAACGAATGAAAGGAAGCTCGCGAAAAAAATGGCACCCGGGAACAGGGACACGGGGATACCGGCGCAGGGGGTTGCCTTTGGGGGTGGACAGGCCGGCAGAGACGGAAAATTGACGCGTTCATTATTACCCCCGGGACTTTGCAGCGGGGGAAGCTCGATCGTGGCGACCATCGACTTGCGGGTGAGCTCGAAGCGTCCTCCGCTTGCTCCTTTCCCTCTATTCCTCGATCAAGCGGTTCTGCCGCGACTAAAACATCTAAACGACGTTCCCGTACTCCTCCCTATCTACTAATTGAACGATCGATTCTACCTGCGAACGAACAGACTCGACGACCCTGCACTCGCAGTGTCCACAAGAGAAGACGAAGAAGAAGAAGAAGAAGAAGAAGCTGAAGTACGCTCGGCCACCTGAAATTTACATTCCTCTCGTTAACCCCTCGACCCCTTAATCGAGAAAGAGATAACAGCTGAATCCATACAATCGGAGATAACTCGGTACTCGCAGGAACTTTCCAACTCCCGGCAGAAGATACACACCTGCTTTCACACACCATTTCTCCATCCTCCGAGTCATAAAAATCTATTCTTGCCCCGTGTCAGACGGGAGGACACACCGATGACAGTTGTCTCCGCGCGAGCTGCAGAGAAGTGAGGGGAGGGGGGAGGGACCAAAATTGACTTTAAAATTGTCAAGCGGAAAGACGGTCGGGTTGTCAGGCGTGTATCCATCGGCGGGCAGAACTCGAAATGGATGCAAGCAAGAACCGGATGTCAACGCGGATCGATCGAAGGATTCCAGAAACGGCTAAGTGGGCCAAATCCACTCGAGCGCACCGCGCGATAAAGCATTAACGAGCCGTTCTCTCTCTCTCTCCCTCGCTCTGTTCTCCTAACGTGCAGAAAATCTCTGACGTGTTGGTCGGTAGGTGGCTCTTCGAAATAATCCGGTTGACACTTTGTGTCGCGGCCTGAAAAGCCGAGCAGGGGTCACTTTGACGAGAAGATCAGGTCGCCCGGAAAAATTTCATGGGCTATCGGGGGTGGTCTATCGAACCGGTCGTCGCTCAGAGGAGACAACGAGAGCGAACCAATGTGACTTTAGGGGGCCACGTTCCTTTCCTGCGAATCCTCAATTCTCCGCGATAAAATCGATATCCAAGGATCGCGTAAACGAAGACGGTTGCGCATCGAAGGAAACGGAAGAACTCTACGTTTACGAGCATCTAATACCTAATCCACGGAGAATTCCAAAATCGACCGATCATCTCCCCCTACTTCAGAACGTAACGATCCAAAGCCTGGACATGGAGGATAGCCAATGAAACGTCTATGAATTAAAATGAGTGCCGCAAGAGTTACAGCTGCAGATCTGTGGAGACCATGAAACTGGAAACTCCATTAACCCTCGGCCGAGATCCGCCGTACGTGGGTATCCGTCCCCGCAACCGTCGGCCAGGGCCAATCAAAAGGAAGTTTGTCAGGGTTGCAAGCGCGGCACGTAGACGTCTTCTTCATATAGCCGGGTCCTGGAGAAGAGACGCGGCCCGCGTATCCGTCGCAGCCGCCACCCTCCTCGAATAACTCAAGAATGATTGCGTTTCGGCCGAGGAACTCGCCTGGCGTCACGTGGCCCCAATAGCTTCTGCTATATAATAAAATAATACACGCAGAGATGGCGACCGTGCATTTACATGGGCCACGTGATCCCGATACTCTGTTCTCCAACCTTTTCCAACCACCCCCGCCTCCACAATACACATCGGGTGTGTATGTGTGTGTGTGTGTCGTCGAAACAGCTTCCTCCCCAATGATTCTCCATTTCTCCTTGTTTTAGACGCTTTTAAAATACTCTTCCTTGATCATTCGTCTTCGCTCAATGGCGACTTCCACGTTCACCTTCGGTTCGGTTCATTTTCCACGTATTCGTGATACGTACTTATTCCTCAACTTCTCTCATTCAGCTCCTTTTTATTGTCCCACCTCCTTAAGGTGAGAAACGATTTCACTCGACCCGTTTAATAGGGGAAGAAGAGTCGCTTCCGGCATCGCCGTTTCCACAGTAACGTTCCCCGATAGTTCCAGTTTATTTCTGCCTCCATTTCTTTCAATATTACGTTTCCCTGGCGCTGGACGGGCTTCTCGGAAAGCAGCTAACACGGTTTTTATCTCGCCTGATCCCGTTTCGAAATTTTGGACGAGGCGTGTAATGAATTGGTAAGTCTGTCCAGCGCCATCGACTTTTCGCGGGTTAACGATTCCGAGTTTTTTTGCCTCTTCCCGTGTATATTATTGATAGCGAGACTCGATCGCGCCGTTTTTAGGAAAATACCCAGCCGCCAGGAAATTGAATTCCGCTTCATTTCCGTTAATCCACCGGCGGCAATTGCCCGTATTATCGCGATTTCGAAGTTTTGTCTAACGCGATTGAACGTCGGACGCTCCGTACCCTCCATTTTTAGGACAATTGTCCGTGCAGGCGTGAGACGAAAAAATCTCGAATCAAAAATTCCCAGCTACTCGCACCTGTCTCTTCTATCAATTTCTTCGCTGACTCTGTGCCAACATTTTCCTTCATTCATCACCCGGTAATTTGCGCATCTTCCCTCCAAATATCTTCGGGATGCAGGAGAAATGATTTATTTAACGAATGGATTCTCAAAAAGACCTCGGAACGTTTCCTCGAAGGAGCGCAGCTTGAAATTTGGAGCGGATTCGGAACGCTTGCAAGCACACCCTGTAGACGGGGGTGGGTGGTCGGTGCAAGGGTGAACCTCGTCTCCGATAGGCCTCCCCCACCGGCCCCCTTTTTTTGCCTGATAGGCTCGCATTCCGTCGGAGTCGGGACGGCCCGGTTCGCCTTGGATTTTCTCGCTTGGCGCAGATTTATGAGGGCGATTCGATTTTATTGCTTATTGGCCGAACTCACCGATATGTTCGCCGCCCACCGGAAGCTCGCCCCCTTTTCACTCAACGACACGCTTCTTCGAATTCCTCTGGCTGTACTCTACCGCTACCTCCGATCCGTCATTCATATTCATAATTGCTCACCTTCGATCTTATTCCCTTTCGACAGGGCTAAGTCGTTTCACTTCTGCCATCCAAAGTGGCTGTTTCCGTCGTTTGGTTCGATCCGAGAGAAATATTAATCCGACGAATTTGGACCTACAACTGGACGAAATTAACGCGCGGCAGGGCTCGTGCTAGCTTTCCGAAATACATATCTCGAACGCGAGACTTCCCTCGCCAGGAAGCAGGAAGAAGATGAAGCTTCGATTTGGAGCGCCGCCCCTCTAAATTCGGACGCGATATATTCCCGCTCGAGGCCGGACGTTTCGATCCACCCCTTCCCCGGATATTCGTGGAATTTTTTTTCGCCCGCGTAATTAACGATCGGCCACGTTAATAATTTAATTACCGTCGCCGATGGCTCGCAGACGGCACACGGGAAAACAAACCGCGGCGATGGCAACAATAACGGGGCAGAGCCCTCATTATCGATTCATCGGATCCCCCGGAATTCTTCGCGTTTTGACGGACGTTCCGCCGTGGCAAGTCGACAGCTGCACGATTCAATTTCGAGAAAGTTA
The DNA here is from genome assembly GCA_929108735.1 of Andrena dorsata. Lineage (NCBI taxonomy): Eukaryota > Metazoa > Arthropoda > Insecta > Hymenoptera > Andrenidae > Andrena > Andrena dorsata. Next base: position 72,231,684 of record OV815488.1, on the reverse strand, counting down.
ATTAGAGCGTCACGGGTATCGGGCATTTTTAACGAGCGCCGGTTACACGCCTGAATCGCGAGAACCAACTGTCCTTTTCCCCCCCCCCCCCCTCCCTTGCGGAAAGATATTCCGGAAAAGAGGAGAACAGAGATAAAGGATGGACGCTGCTCGGTGAGAAAAGAGAAATATAACATTTTCGAAACCCTCTGCGGCTCGTTGTCGGAGATATCGCGCTCAGTTTACATTTTACACCCTTCGGATTGCGCGCCGACGAACGTGCGGCTCGCGATTTCGGTCGATTGCGTCGCGATGCGGGGGACGATCGAATCTCGGATCGTTGTTTCGTGTACCCCTGATGTTTCTGAGCTGGTGACCCTCGACGCGTTTTCTCTTAACTAACGGTGCTTGGATCCGATGTTTTACAGTGAGAAACGCGCACTCAGCTTTTGTCACTGTACGGTTTCGAGTGCCTTAGGTTTAGATGAAAGGTAGGCGAGTACGAACTTTGTTACACCGTCGAGGATCACCGACGATATGTGGTTGACGCCTGTAAAAATGTGCGACTTCTTTCCAACGGGCTGAACATTCATGCTTTGTCTTACAAGGTGTCGACTAACAATACTGGTATCTGGTTGAGTAAGGGCGAGGGGGGCAAATACTACCTGCGTAAGGACCTCAAATCAACAGCTAAGTAAAAACGGCACTCTCTGTATTACAAGTGGAGTTCTAAAATTGGGATTTATCTGGCGGGGGATGGTCGGCTCGCAGCAAAATGCTCACGTTCAATAAGACAGCATTCGAGCCCAGACGTCGGCGAAACTTTTCCCCGTTTCGATCGAGATTCCGTCGATACCTGTCACGGATCATCCCGAACCCACCACGCGAAACTCAAGCGCCGCGACTGTACTCGTACCGCTGGATTTAGACACTCCAAGATCTGATAATTCGTGCACTCTGGTCACCGAATAGATTTCCGAAAATGAAACCGGATGGAACATTCACTAGCGTCTGACGAACGAAGACTAGGAAGTTTGGTGCCTCGCGAAGGGAGACATTAACGAATCGAGTGATCTCTGAGCAAAGTAAAAGACAAACGCCCCTCGCGCGCCCCTATGACAGAATCTCGAATTCCCAGTCGCTATCCAGTTTGAGACTCAAAGTGTTCGATCCCTTCTCCAGCAGCGACGCTTGTATCAGCGATCGATCGACGGGACGGAAAAATTTCGCCGGCCTCCAGGGGTGACAGACAAGTCGTCTAAACATCGCTCTTTTTTTTTTTTTTTTCTTTCCCCGTGTACGTCTTCGTGTCGTATTCTAAGGACAAAGACGCGAGAGACAGAGAGGGGCACCGGAAACGAGGGCGTGTTACGGCGTTCCTCGTCCCCGTTTCCACGCCGAGGAATTCAGCAAGCAAGCAAGCAAGCAAACTTTCGTCTGTCGTCGTCGAATTTGTACGAAAGGATCGCCGTGTAACTAGGGTGTCCTGTATTTTCTTTTCGTCTGTTCTCTATCGTTCCTTTCGTCAGGATATCTCGAACGAATTTTGCTCCAGGTTAGATCAATCTTTCGTAAAAGTCGATTTCTCAACGTCCACTTCTTATCCCTTTAGCCACGCGCCGCTCAATTTGCCCCGAGGGTGAGAAACATGAAAGAATTGGGGGACACCCTATGTGTGACCCATACGGCGAGATTTCTCTGGTTTGCCATGTTTTTTTTTTTTATCTTTTGCAACGATGCTGGGGATCTCGTGAGCAATCATTTCCAAATAGACATTCCTTTGAACTGTATCGAGAAAAATAAAGCGACTCGAAGGTAGTTGAAACGGACGACAATTTGCAAGGGAAAAGAAGCGTTGTGGTCCGAGGTCGGACGTTTCCACCCAGCACCGTTCCCAAATAATCTCGCACCATTCTCGACTACCCCTGTGCCTCGAAGTTTTGCGCTCCGAACGACGTCGTTCGATCGGAACGCCCTGGACATTCCTCGACCGCGTCGGAGAACAGACTCGAAGACGCAGAACGGAGGGGAAATGCTTCGTTAAAGTCACTCGGTTTACATAATAAACGTATATATATATATATGGATATATATATGTTGGCCATGCAATATGCTACTGTACATATATAGAGACTTGAGATAGCCCGGTGGCGTTTTATTGAGAAATTTGTCTCTTCCTCAACGATTTACCGGCGCACCGTGCATCATCCCCCCTCTTTTTGCTTTAATCTCTCTTTATCTACTCGTTCCTCTCGCATTGTTCTTCCACGTTCTTTCCACTCCTTTTCGTTTCCTCTCGTTCGTCTTTCCCTCTTGTCTCGATTACGTATGCTTGGAATTTCACGAGTCTTTTTCTTTTGTGTAACCCCATTTCGTCCATTTTTTTTTTTTTTTTTGCGTCAATGTCGAGGGTAAGGGTTGTTTCGGTGGTTCTTTCTTTATAAGTTTCAGGGATCGTGATGTACAGATATACAGGGAAACCATTTGCGCTTGCTCCGTCGCTGTAACTAGTTCCTGCCAAGCTCCGGGCTTGAGAAAGGAATATTCGAAGCTTCAAAGTAAACGTTGGAGCCTGAATATTTTGACCCCCTCTAGCTTGATAGATAGAGGTAAGTATATTAAAATTTCTACTTCGCTTCACAAGTGCAAAGGGTTAACAAATTTCTCTTGAATCAAATGCAAAGATGCTTGTAAAGAGAGAACCACCGATGGTACTTGTGATCATTTCTGTTCCAATTGCGAGTCGAAGGTATTAGCGAAGGGATCGATCGTGATCTTCGCAACCATTTGACGGCGTGACGACAGCGTGGGTATCGAGGGGTTAAGAAACACTGCTTGGGAAAAATTTCCACGTCGTTTCAATGCGTTTCCTACGATCAGTGATACAAGAAATTCAAAGTAAAAACCGATGATTCAAATTCAGATTCGTTTCTAATATCGAAATGCCTCCCTTTCGTGTCTTTCTCGGCCCCTCGGAATGATGAAACTGCACATTATATTTCGTCCGGGATAATCGAAACGACCAGCCACTCCTCGCGTGTTCGATCACCGCCGCCATTATTTTACTTTGTCGTGCGCGAACACGCGGTAGGAAGCTCATTCAATTTCACGAGCGTCGGCGACGGGGACGGAACGAGCGCGAAGATTCGCGATGAAAACCGGAAACAAGTGTGCTCCGTTCCCGTCAAAGAGGGGAAAAAAAGTTGGTCGAGCACCGTCGACGCTCTCGCAACTCGAAATGCGTCGTACAATTTCGAACGCGATACTCGTATCTTCCACTCTGCGCCAGGGGTTGAAAAGCGACTTTCAACCCTGCCGCGGCCTCCTTCGTTAGCCTCGAAACGATCGGGAAAAGTACAATCGAGGTAAAACCGGCTACGGTGGTTAATCAACCCTCGAGCTGCAAGTGAATTTGTATTTCATTGAGGCGTGGCGAGATTTACTTAACCGAAATGGCGAAGGCTCTTCTACGAGCTGAAAATCATTCTAAAGCCCTGCTCTGGCGAACCACTTGGCTGAAGTTGAAGCAAATTTTCGGGTGCAAATCTAACCGGAACGGCAGTAGAAGTTACTCGGAATAAATGTAAAGAAAAGGCTTTCGAGATTTTTAATTATCCGCGGTGAAAGTTGCGTGTTTGGAGAAGTAATTAAATTCAATCAGGAGTAAAAGGCAACAATTATGTTTGAAATAGAAAGAGGAAGGTTTTTATGGCGCGAGTCTGGCGCGAAAGGCGAAGCGAGGCTTTCTTGCAGAATGGAAGATGGTTGCGTTAAAGAAAAGCCCATCCCCTTGCAAGCGTGGCTCCGAAAAGAGTGGCTCGTACACTAGAGTGGCGGTCGAGAGGGTGACTCGTGTCATCAGCGAGGCCGGCGGACAATACGTCGGCTTAAATTCACCGAAACCGTTAGCCAGGGCAGAAAATTGCGAAAGGGACAGTTTCCCTCGTGAAAAGAAAAGTCACCCCTTCCGCGGCGCGCTGGATTTTGAAAATAATTTCGTTGGCCGGCCCATCGACACCCTTTTGTTCCACTCGACACGGTTCAGCGCTCCCTTGTTCAGTTTCTCATGTAAAAATCTCCGAACTGCTCAGTCGTTTTTAATCGCCCGAGTATGCAGCTTTTCATTCTCCGATTCCCCGATCTCGGAATTCTACCGTTAGGATTTTACGAATCTACTGAACCTTTTGGTTGGATTCGCTCCAGTCTTGAGGTATTTTCAATAGAAACTTTCGATCGAATAGAAGAACCGGCTGGGAAAGTTTGATTCGTTAAAAATAATTGCTGGATCCCTTGAGCAGATTTCAGGGAGAACGCAGGGAGCCCCGACACCGGCGATCGAGCTCTCCGCCGACCCTCCCGCTTATAAATCCGGTTAATCTGCCTGTCGAATTCGACGAGTGTAATTTTGTTAGCCGATTGGCAGCTGGTTTCGAATTTAGAGTGTGGCTACTTGGTAGTGATCTCGGTACCCCGATGTAAGTAGAACGAACGATTCCGTCGGAAGCACGGGGAGATCGAGTCGATCAACTCTGCCTTCTATTTTCTGGACTCTCGCTAGCGAAAAAGTGGATCGATCATTCCGTTTCGTCGAACCTCCCTTTTTACTTCGGAACGTTTAAAACTCCCCTCGAACGAGCGAACAGCCATGCGACTTAGGAATTCAAAATAGAAAGGCCAATAAATGCGCTGATACTTCTAACATCGCTATTAACTCCGCGAATTTTCGCTTCAGGTGACTTTTCCATCAAGCCGTGCCGTAAAAGTTACAGAAAGATGTAGCAAAGTACAGCCAGCAATGCGACTGATGTGTTGGAGAACGAGGAAAAGGAGCGTTAATGAAGGGGAAACGGGCGGGCGAGTAGTAGTGGTCAGCCTTTGGTCAGGCACGCCTCTGCTCCCAACATAGCAAGCGCCTACATCTCTCTGTAACTTCTTCTACGTGGTTTATTTTCAAAATCCATTCGAGTAAAATCTGCTCAGATGAAACGGCACTTTTACTGGCAATTCGCGTGTGTAACATTTCCTCGAGTCGCGCTGCTGTTCCCTTCGTTCTTCCCAGAATATTAATCCTGGCTTCTCGACTTTCCCTTTGAAATTTCCACAACGTCGAGAACAGGCTCCCGATTGCGGAATGATTGGTAACGATGGTTCCCCACATGAAACACCTTGTACACCCAGGGTCGTACACGGTTTCTGGGTCATTGGCGTAGCGTGTACTTTTTCGCGTGCGAGAGTCGCGTTAGCTGTCGGCGGGTGGTGGTCGATCGTTCGTCCCTCGACTTCGAGGTAATATTCGGAGCCAATTAGAATAGACGGGGGGCCTCGTCGATTCTCGATTCTGCGATTCGCCGTGTACCAGGCTCTCTCGAGCATCCTTCCCCGAAACTTGTCGAGGGCCGAGGCGCGCTTCAACTTCCGTTATCGATCGAAATTCTACGCGCGTCTCCGCGGCGGGAGTGTTTCGCGGGGATTTAGCCGGCTCTCCATCCGCCGTGGAAACAGGGGCAGCGCCGAGGCGAGCGAAAAACGGCACCGCGTCGCCCTCGATAATTCCCCCAACCCACCCCCCACCCCCCTCCCCCGCTCCCGGTTATCAATTGACATCTCGAGTCACGAGACACTCCATTGAAACTCTCTGAATGCCCGTACGTCCGAGAGAATGCTCGAGCATGGCGCGGCAAGGGAATCGCTGCGAAACAGGAAGCAACTCGAGGAGAGAGAGACTCGCAGGGAGATTCGCGCCACCGAGCTTGTCCTCCATTTTGATCGCAACGGGGTCAAGGTCGGGGCATTTTAGCGCCGCTTGATCGATTCATCGCGCCTACGTTATGCGAACGGAATTCCCGGTAATCGTCGCTTCCGCTTTACGGCCACTTCGGATTCATAGAAGGAATGAAGTACATTAGCAGACTCTAAGTTGATGCATATTCAGGCCGGGCACAGATACAAGATATCGATCCACGACGAAATCTACATCGAGATAAGTGAATCTACCCTCGAATCTCTCGCTTCCCTCGAGCAGCCATTCCTGCCCCCCTTTCCTCGTCAATTCGATCGCGAAACTTTCGTCATCGACCTCGTCTCCGCGTGTTTCTGCGAATCCCATCACTGTCGTCACGTTTTTCCCGCCTCGATTCTCCTTCGTGTCCCCCCACCCTCCCTCCGTTCGTACGTTCTTTTTTTCGTCTTTTCGTCTCTTCTTTGCACTCTCCTTTCTTTCCCCTTTCGCTCTTTCTCACTCTCTCTCCCTTTCTCTCTCTTTCACTCTCTCTTTCTCTCTCTCTCTCTCTCTCTCTCTCTCTCTCTCTCTTTCTCTCTCACTCTCGCTCTCTCCCTCACTTGTTTTTTTTCTCTCGATATCTCTCTTCTCCGGTGGTATTATCACCTCGACACAACCGCGACTCGAGCGGCTTCTCAATAAAATGCCTCCGTACGTGTCACTTGTCAGGCTTTGTACCTTCTCGTTTTCTCTTTCGCTTTCGAGAAGTCTACGTACATGAGAATGGTGATTGTGTCTCGTTTTCTGTCTTCATATATATATATTTTTTTTTTCTGTTTCTGTTCAGTGCGCGCGTGTGTGCGTGTCTGTGGCGTGAACTGGTGTACGTGGGGCTGTCTTTTGTTCATGTTGTCTGGTCGCTGTTTTTCTCTTTCCAATCTAAAGCTTACGTTCAAAGAAGCAGCAGCAAAAATACGATTGTACAGACACTTGTGTCTCTCTGTATGTGTGTCTCTGTGTGCGCGTGTATGTGTGGTGGGTATACAGAGGCCATAGTCACGTTTACGTGTGTACGGAGATTATAAATAATATTACGGTTCATACAGGTACAGCGAACGTGCATGGAATTATTGTACTGTACTTTGTTCTGTTCTGTGTTAAATGATCTCTATTACTTTGTAGGATTGGTACTGTCTCTCTGTGTTCCTCCAATGTCTGTTTCTCGAGCTCTGTCGGTTGTCTGGCGGCGAAATCAAGGTAATGAAAAGCCAATGCTAACGGATGCTGCAGTCGGGGCCCTCGCTAGCAAATATTTCCTTCTTTCATACGCGGGCAGATCTGCTCGGAGCTGTCGTTTCGAGGCAGCGCGGTTTCCGCTGGATCTCTCTTGAGGAACTCGAGGGACAGGGGAATCCTCCCACGAGACTTTTCTGGATTTTCTTTTGGAAATCTGGATGTCTGGGTTCTATCCTACATCCCGCTAGAATATCGGAGGGGGTGGGAAAGATTCTAGAGAGATCCAGCGTCGTCGTATGAACGAAAACAGCGGGAGAAAAGAAATCGATAACCGTTGTCTGATCGAGAAACTTTTACGAAATATTCTTCGCATAACAACCGAGACTCGCAAAGGGCGAAGTCTCGTTCTTTTCACGCTCCAGAACAATAATTACTAAAATAATATTGCTCCTTTCGGTGAATCGAAGCGTCGATTTCGCGCGTCCTGTCAGCGATACCGATTATCGAGCTCGAACGTCTCGCGCAATCGACGGCAAGGTGGTAGGCGTCGCGACGCGCCGAAACCAAGATGTCCTGCGACCGAGGCCTGCAATCGCACGACATCCGTGGCTTCGGGCGCGAGCAACCGCCGTTGTCCTTGCCTCCGAGAGGAGATCTCGATCGATACGTCGCGAGATCTCTAGGGGGAAACGAGGAGGACTCGTCGAACGGGGTGACGCAGCGTACGTCTGCGTCGCCTCGCGACGCTCCCCTCGTTACCCTTTCGCCCCGAACAAATAAAAACGGACTCGAATTCCTTCGGAGCGATGAAATCGACGCTCTCGACGCGGAATCAACGAGAACGAGAAAGCCGCGGAAAGTGGCTACGACGAACCGCGCTGACTGTTTCCCGCGGTCGACCCTTTTTCCATCCGTGGAGGATCGTTTGGTCGAAGCCGATCTACAAAAGGGTCAACATGGAATCTTTCGTGCAAGTCCCGCGATCCGAGGGTTCACTGGGGTAGGGGAGAGTTGGTGGGATGGCGTGGATCATGGGGAATGATTTAGATTGATCTGGGTTCTTTGGTCTCGGATCGTAGAAAAGATGTGCAGGTATATTTCTAACCGTTCCACTGGGACTTGGGATGAAATTTTCTTAGGGATTGCTTACTGAAAAGCAAGATACCCCGTCGATTCTGGGATTCGAGGAGTTTCGGGGGAAATTCCTACCGATTTCCTCGTCGATGGGACAGGGAGATGCTCGCGGGAGCTGCACGAATCCGCTGGTAACACTCGAATGAGATACGAAATCGATCGTGGCTCGCTCGAACGGCGACTGCATGGATCTCCGATTGGACAAAACGAAAGAGAAAGATTGTCTGTGCGGGGTGAAAACTGGGGTGAAAAGAAGAAGAAAAAGCCTGCATTAGCCTTCGGCGACGCACCGAACGTAAATAACTGAGGAAACGTAGCCGCGAGGGGTCGATCGATCGATCCATCCGTCGTTCGTCGAATCGAAAAATCAAGATCGAGGCTGATCGGGGCTGAACGAAAAGAAGAAAAGGCAAGAAGTGTCGCGCTGCTTCCAGTTGACACGGATTTCACTGGGACCTCCTCTTGGCTGGCGCAAAACATTGATAAATAAGCTTCTTCCATCGAGTCACTGGATCCGTTTCAAATTTCTCCGCCCGACTTCCTCCAGAATTTACAAACGTTTCGTGAATTCTTGCCTGCAGATGATTTTTCGCTGGAGTATTACCAGTCCCGATAGATGGTAGCTAATTGAATTGATTGGCGGGACGAGTAGGTCCTCGGTAGGGCAAAGATGGCAATTGAGAGAAAAATTAGACAAGATACCCGTAACGAGAAGAAGAATCTTCCCTTCAGCTTTCATGGACTGATTAAGCTCCTCCGTTGCTTGCAAGATATCTCGTCGAACCTTTCAATCCATCGCGATACCACGTCCTCCAGGAATACCGTCGTTGCCCCATCGAATTCGCAAATTATACAGAAACTCGAAGAATGACCGATCCTCTCCCAACGGAAGAACTCAATTTCCAAGCGTTTCGCTTCTCGAGCTAATGATTCCCATTGATCTTTGTGTCAACCAGTAAGCGTTGCGGGCGAAAAATGCGAGACACGAGATATAATGTTCATGTATCATGTAATACACAGGCTGTGTGTATATATATATGTATATATATGTATATATATAGATAATATATATGTATGTAACGTATAGACAATATATATATATATATGGATATATATATATATATATATAAAGGCAAGGTCAAAGGTCAACGTACGTCTCGATCCATTACAACAACGTCATATATAATATAATATATGTAGTATATCTGGTTGAGAACAGTGTAGTTTATCATAGGTGGAATTAGTTACGAAACACCGAAACTGAGAGACTCACAAGCAGGAAGAGGAGGGTGTTTTCCTTCGTTTAGAGTTGACCGATCTCACGTTAACATTGCGCATCTGGTAGTCTGCAATGCAAAACACACTTTGGTAGGGTCAGGGACGGACGACGGCCTTTCGAGGTGACGAGAAACGAAAAGAAACTTTTTCATTTTTATTTATTTTTTTTATTTTTTTTTCTAAAAAACTTCGTTCGCCAGATGGTCGGCTCACGCTCGCTATACGATCGCTTTTTCTCTCGTTCTCTCTTGCGTCGGCTGATCGAGTTTGTCTCTATCTCTCACGCTATCATCTCTGTCTCTTAGGTCAGGGGCGGTGCGCGGTACTACCCCCCTCTCTTCTTGCTCAAACCGTCTACCAAACGGACGAGTTTGCACCCCCGTCGCAAGCCGTCGTCTGTGCTTTCCGTGTTGCCTTCCTCGGCCGGGAGGAGGGGGTGGAACCGGTCGTCGGGTCCAGACCGTCGAAAGCGACCCCTTTTCGGACGCTCGTCTCCGGACGTTCGTTTCTTCGCTAAGCTTCGAGTTATAGAGTTGCCGGGGTTCGTTTTGCTTCCCCGGCGCCCCCGCCCCGGTTCCCTGGGGGCGCTCGCGGGGTCTGGACGCGGACGTCCTGCGACTTCGACCGACTCCAACCCCTGTAATCTCCACGGGAACGGCGACGGATTCGGACGCCGAGCGCGGCATCCACCCCGATATTCCACGACGATTGAAACGCCTCCTCGGGAGTTCGTTCTGCTGTCGCCTGTGGTAGAAACGATCGACGCGATCTCGATCGTCCCGGAATATCGTCGCCGAGGGAGGCTGGGGACTCTCCGCCAATCGATTGGAAAACTTTCGAAATGGTAACAGTAACGGCAACCCTGTTCGTGCCATCCGCTAATCTGAATCCCCGATCTCGAAGTCCCAGATTCTGGGGTTCACTCTGAACGTAAATCGAATATACTGCGATGCTTGTACAGTTTAGGAAGAGAAATTAATCGAGATTGATCGCGTTAGAGGCTCGATGATTCGACACTGAAAGTCCCCGTCTCTCCCCCGGTCACGCGAGGCTGGCCGGCGAAACCCGGCGCGAAGTTAAAGGAAAAGAAAAACGGGGGGCACGCGCGAGAGGGGGTCGAAGATTCGTTTCGCCAGCGGAAAAGGTTCGATTTCCCTCCTTTTCCCCGGCGGGTAACGGGAATGGAGTAGTCGCGGCCTGTCGCTCTCTTACGAGAGGGTGCCGACTACGAGCAGAAGTCCACTCTAAATTCGAAACGAAACAAGCGGGGTGAATTTTCGCGGGCAAAATGACAGGCGAGGGAACGTTGGATCCCCCGGGCACCGATCGCCCCTCTATTCGTACTCCTGTAACTCTTTTTTGCACTTGTCTCGACTTGGATCATCCGTTCACTTTGCTTCGTTACTTCTCCTTCTCTTCTCCTCCCTCTCTCTATATCTGTCTATCTCTCTGCCTGTTTCCTCCCCGTCGAGGAATTCTCCTCCTCCTCCCCCCCCCACCCCCGCCCCCGTCGACTGTGAGCAAGGCGATGGCCGAAAACTGAGGGGAGCGAGCGCGTTTTTCGACGGGGGACCAGCGGATCTTTTCGGAAAGTGAGGGGCACGATCCCCCGATCGAAAGGGTGGATTCTACGTCCGAGCGATTTCGCTCCACGTTCGCTTGCTCTCTTCTGGTCCTGCTCGATCGTCTGTCGCCAGCGGGTCGGTGGACCCAGGCGCTCGATTATCGATGAAAGTCTTTGGGAAACCTCGGCGCGATACGGAATTCTTTCCACAACTTGGCTTATTTATTACTTTTAATTATAGAGTACCTGAACGTTGGATGCACCTTTGAAACAAAATCGCCGTATAGTCGCCGAGGTTCCCGACACCTGCAAAGAAAGTTAGTACGCTCCTGCAAGGGGACAAACAGGCATATCGTTATCGTTGTCGTGTCGCTCAGAACATCATGGAACATTGAAAAAAAAAAAAAAGGATAGTATCTACTGAAGGAGGTAAAGAAATTCGAGTTAACTAAAAGTCGATAAGGGGGTGAACAAATTGCAGCTCCACGCCAGTCGCCAACTTCTCTCGCGGCAACTCAAGCACCGTCTAAACATAGCATACTAGAAGTATCAGTTACAGTAGGCAATCCTCGAATGGTTCCACGATCAGTCTAAATCAATTCTAGACAGCCTATTTCCCTCGGAAAGTTCCCCCCCCCCAAAAAAAAAAAAGAACCGTTCAGCTTTCCACGGCGAATACGAAAAAATTGCCCGTTGCCAGCCATTAACAGTAGGCGCCTAACCCCTAAGCAGTTGAACGGACATCAGAACTCTACTTCGCATCAGGCCGAAGCTACCAGAACTTCCAGCCGATTTCCATCGAGAACCCCTCAAAAAGAGCAGTCCAGCTGCGGAAGCGGACGGGAGAAAGAGGCCGAATCGCTTTATTATCGCGAGGCCAGGGCTGGTCCAGGCCTCCGGGTCGCCTGGATCTCGACAGGAACTCCGCCAGGCGAATTCGATCCACCGCAGAGAGTCGATTACCTTTGACGGAACCACCTGTTCGACCTTTTCTCTTTTTTCCACTAGCGACGCCCGAATTCGCTCGTATCCGGCGCACCCTATAAAAAAGCGGCCAAAGTGGACGTCGAAGGCTGGATAGGGTGACGTCGGGGGAGGGGTGGAGGTCAGGGGAGAAGAGGCTCCGGCCGTTGGAGGCCCCTGGCTCGCAGGGATGGGAGGGAGGAGGGGGGGGTGGGAGCAGGGCCCCGGCGAATTTAAAAGTAATTTTGACGTCGGCAAGAGCGCCGCGAAAGGGTTCCCGACGGATCGTTACGGGCCTTTGATCGCGAATTAAAAGCTTGAAAGTCGACAGTTTAGCGATGCCACCTCTCTACAGCCTCCACCACCCCCGCCCGACCACCCCCCCCCCCGCCCCTCCTGCCACTCGATCTACATATCTGCCAGCTCTTTTCTGTCCACTTTCTTTTTTTCCTCTCCCTTCCCCTCATTCCCGCTACGGCCATACGTCTGTTCGTCCAGCTGTCTGTCTTTTCCTCTTGTTCGCCCCGGATCTAGTCTCTCTCTGACGGTTCCTATCGCCCCCCTCTCTCGCTCTCTCTCTATATATATATATATCCCTCTCTGTTCCCCTCTCTCACTCTTTATCCCTCGCCCACGTGACGATGGACGGTTCGTTAACCTGTCTGCAGTGTTTATTGGCGCTGGCGATGTAAAAGAAGAGCTTACCAATAACATATTACTATTTCAATCCTAGTCGAGAGGCCGCGGATAAATCCTTTGGTGCTCGCACTCGCTCGCTTACGCGCGGGCTTTACCCCGCTCCGAGCTGATTCTCCTTTCACCGTCTCCCTCTTTCGCCCCTGTTTCCACTGCACGCGCCTGCCCGTCTGTCTTTCCAGCTTCGACTCGGGAATCCGCTATTTTTTCCACGCACAAACCACCCCCCTCCCCCGCCGTCCGTCGCCATATCGCCCACCCTCCTCTCGTCGCGCTCGCCTCTCCCCGCGACCCCCGAATATCTTTGGATTTCAGCGACAGTGTCGCGGACCGGACACCGACCGCTTTTCCAAGCTCTAACGATTGTCGATTGATCTTCGCGCAACCCCCGCACTCCGGCTCCACGTTCGCCTGCCGCTTCGCAACCCCCTTTTCACACAGATTTGGCTAGCTTTTCGGTGCCTTTTGTCGGAACGCTGGCGGCTTGTTTCGACAGCCAGGGCGAACGCGCCGCGGAGAAAGAGCTCCTCGGGTGAAAGGGCTGAAGTTGATCAAGCTCGAGAAACTGTATAGACGGCGGAATGAAGCGGAGTTCCAAGCGAGATTTCGCATCTTCTAATCAGAGAGGAACATTGCTAGAACAACGCGTTCAAACAGATTCGAGAACACTGTTTCCACGCGTTCCCTACATCCCGGGAAATTACTATCGTTCGTTAAAGAAGAATTTCCACCTGTTTCGATACAAGAAGAAGACAACCCCTAGATCATAATCAACCTCGAGAAAATACCAGAGCCTCCATATATAATCGACTGGGCCATCCCACGAAGAGTATCATCCACGAAAGTCGTTTTTAACCTGGCAACGAGGGGGGGTGCAGGAGAGGGGGAGGGCCGCGAGGTTCGCTCTAGCTCGAAAAGAAGAGTCGGCTGAAAAACGTATGGAAAGAACAGACGGAGAGGCTAGGGGGCGAGGGAAACGTTTAGATAGGATACGTTCGATTTTGTCCAAATATGACGGTTCGATGTACACTGGCCAGAAGGGGGTGGCCGAGGGGGTGGCGGTCGAAAGGGTTTGGGGCGGCGCACGGATTCGAAGGCCGGGCTTTTCGGTGGAGAGTTTCGGCTCGAATATTGGAAAACGCCGAGTTCGAGTACAAGGGAGACTCGGAGGCTTCCCCCGATATGCATATAAACACAATACCTACCCCCTGGCCGCTGGTTTTCGGGGGCTGGTACGCGACCGACCGGGCGGCGCACACACGTGCACCGCGAAACGCTCTTAATATGCCGATGCACACATATTCCAACTAGTCAGGATATCTAGCGACGTGTATATTTTATATTCGGCCAGCGGGGGGTGGTTTCGAGGGGTGGCGGCGGCGGAGTCTAGCAGCGTATCTCCATCGACGACGGGTAATCCAAAAACCGGCTGGCCGCTCGCTGGACTTTTATTAAGGCGAAATTAAGCCGTTAGACGACCATACCCGCCTCCTACCCCCCGGGAACTTGTATGTTTCTCTGCGTTTCGCTCTTGTAACAGCGAGTTTAGGTTTAATACAATTATTCTGGATGATTAGGATATTCCAAAGAAAAAATTGTACAATCGTTTTCGCCGGGAAAATCGCCGGCGCTACGCGCGACGAACTTGCATCGGATCTACCCTCGTCTCACTTGCACCCCCATCGAGCCAGAATCGAGTGATCAGTGGGGGAGGACGATAAAACCGAAGTCGAACCGCCCCAGGGGGCGATTGCCTCGCTCTCGATGCGCATTTATAATTTATAATTTTCCTGCGGTCCAGAAGAACCTGCCACGGATAATCGAGCCTTTCTACCTCGTCGCCCCGGTGTCCACCGTTCCACACCCCCGTTTCTTCTCGCAATTTTTCACCCCCCCACGGTCTGTCTCAAATATATTATAAATGCAAGGGTGGCAGACGGGGCGGACTGCCATCGGCAGGATTGATGGGTATCTAATTATGCGAATAAAAATACACCGTCCGCGGTGAATCTGGCCGATAAGCAGGCCTGTGTGCGAGCGGGTATGTGTGTCGGCGTATAATTAAGCACACGCGCGTACCGCTCGAGCGGCGATCTACAGACGGAGAGGGAAATTTCGGAATTTTCCTGGCCGACTGCCTGGATCCAGGAAAGTGGACGGTGCCGCGAGCGTAGACTTTGTAATTAATGCGACAGCCATCGCGGTTGGATCAAGTGGCAGCTCTCGGATGTTAATCGGGACAAATTATTTTTTCCCTACGCCACGCGCGGAGATAATTAACCCTCCGAGTGGTGGGCTTCTTCTTTGACACGCCGAGGGACGGGGTCGCCGAGTGGAGGACTCGCGTCTCGCGTTGATTATTGGTGGAATTGGTGTTTAAGGGCGAAGCACGCGGGGGCAACAGGCGGAGGGAAACGATGTCACAGAATTCTGGCAACGTCTGCGCCACGTTATCCAACGTAAGAACTGCGGGAACGTATGCGCCCCCGCAGTTGGGCTTGGAAAAATCGTGTCCTTCCAGTTGATTTCTCGCGCAGAAATCCTAAACGACGCTGCAGGGAGGAAGGAACAAGACGGATCGATTTTCAGCGGCGGAGATGAACGCGGAATATCAACGATAATGACCACCAGTCGATAGATTAAGCTCGGCGAAAGCTCTCCCGGCGCCTCCTCCATCAGAGGAGAGGAAAGAAGAGGAGAGGAAGCCGCGGGTTGGAATTTTTCGCCCCCGGCGGGCGCGTTTCGTCCCCGGATGCGTGGAGCAACGCCTAGGAGGCGGGTTTTCAGTTTGCTGCGTAGCAGATTTCGGAATCGCGGCGATTTGATGAATGGCCGCGATCGCGGAGCCAGCTCGCCCCCGTGATTAATATGCATTGAAAACGAGCGCCGGCTGACGTGGAGCCTGGCGCGGGGATCGACTTGAAGCGTCTCGATCGGCCGTCCGTGATCCAACGGAACCAGCGACCCGTCGATTTCTGCCTCGCAACCGGGCTCGTTGGCCCTCCAATTTTTCCCTCGCAGAGAAGAATCCTGCCGACGCGGGATTCTGCTTTAAAATGTAATGGAACGCAGTTCTTGAAACCGAGGGAACAGCGTGAGTAATTCGGCGATGCAGCCGAGGCTTCCGATGCAGCGTTTCGGTGCAGAAATGAACCGGCGATTAATCAGCGTTAACGCGTTACTTCCGCTGGTCGAGCCCTAAGAGGAAGATCTTATCGACGGAGGGGGTGTGGATCACGCGCGTCACAGGCACAGGTACGCGAAATATCCGGGTCATCCTAAGGAAAGTGAAACGTCGATAAATTCCTACTTGGCAAGGACCTTGGACTAGTGTCCTGTTTAACCTTCGCGGCAAGGGGCCGCTTGAACAATCTCGGAGGAACAATTCTTTCGCAAAGAAACAAATCCGCCACAAATACTCCCACTTACTTCTTCTCACCATTAACAGTCAGCCTGCCAGTCATCGCAACCAAACCTACCGAATCTCACGACCTTCCGCTACCTGGACAGCTCAGAATTCGTGGTCACCCTCTCACCGTTGCCACTGTATCGAGTTCAATGTAGGGGCAGAGAAGTAGAGCAGGGAAAGAGGAGCCGAAAGACGGTCGCGTGGCGAGCCTCGAACCCTGAGGACTTCTGGCCACGGCTGCACGGGGTTTCCTCATTTGCGTGCGCTTCCGGTTTCGGTTACAGGCCGGGGAGGCCCTTTCGATCGTTATTGAGTTACCCGGTAACGTTATACAGCTACTTCCAGCCAGGCGTCCGGCCCGTCGGGCGTAGGCGGTGAAGTGGGGGGTGGGCGGGGGGGGGGGGTGGGCATAGAAGGGGGCAGAGAGAGGGGGACAAAAGAGAGGAGAATAATTGGCAAAGCGGACGCGCGCCGGCTGCGACAAAGGACGAGAGCGAGCTCTCGGGTTAATTCGATAGCGGAGCGGGCGGACGGTCCACGTTTTCGAATTCACTCGACCACCATCCCCTGTATCAGCGCGCTCCTGAATCCTCGGGGCCCGCGTGAAATTTCTTAACCGAATTCGCGGCTGTTAGGGATTCGTTGCTTTGAAGGTGCCTCTGCTTTCGAAACGGCGGAGGTAATTGCACGTGCACGTGCCCCCACCCCCGATGATCCGGATGAAGAAATTCATGCTTGTCTCGCGGGAAACATGTCCTCGAGACGGGAACCGGGGATCAAGGGGTACCCGAGCTGGCTCGACCGAGAATTTCCCGGCTACCTTCCAGCCCCATCGCGAGACTGACAAAGTATGGCCAAAGGTGGATGCACCAACGAACGTCCGAGGCGTTGCACGTTTGCAACCGGGTGCACAGAGCAGCTGGCCTGCTTTATCAGGGGCATCGGGACGAAACAGTTTTTATCAGAGGCATCGAGACGGAACACAGGGTATATCGTGCCGAGGAAAATGGAGTCGAACGGAGGCCATTATTGCAGCTGACTGTACCGGTTGCGGAGGGCGCGTACGTGCACACGTGTCGTACATGCACGTAACCGCGTTCCGCAACCCCCACGCCCACCAGCCGCCTCCTTCCAATCCCCCCCCCCCCTCCGATAGACCGACGAGGAGTCGGCCGGTGAAAATTAATAAAGGTACAATTAATAAAAATTACACATTTTTCATCCATCGGCAGAAAGGCTGGCTCCCTAGCCTGGCGAACGATCGTGCCCGCAGGAACTACCCCCAACCCCCTCTTCCGCCGCTGCACCTCTGTTTCAGCTCGTTTCGTTTCGTTCTACTTTTTTTCCCTCGCTGGCTCGCGGGGGCGAAATTTTCCTTCCCTTTCCTCCCATCGATCGATCGCGCGAAACGCGAGATCGGTATCGGCGAGACCGTTTCCCAGGCTGGTTCGGAGAATTCAGCGCTCAACTCTCGCGTTCTTTTCTAACGGCGCGGGGACTCGGTTGATACCAAGAGCCCTGCGCGGAATTTGTTTTTGGCTTCTTTGAATTTGGAATGATGTTTGTTCGGAGTAGTTGCGTTCGGGACGGAAGCAGAGCGGTAGGAGTACCTAGACGTGAAGGATCAGTCCACTGATTCGAGTAGTCTATTCTGAGATCCTGTACCCGGGGCTTAAATAAGTTAGAGACAGATACCTCGGGAAGTGGTAAAATTGGTAGAATCGTAGATGGGAATAGGATCTGAGACACATTTAGTCCTCTAGTTTCCAGACCTCTTCGTCTTCGCGCCATCGCCTGCATTTTATTATTAATAATCCATATTTACGCTTACCTAGTATTTTTAGGAACACGCGCATTAAATTTCTTCACGATACCTGCGCGAGTCGGGGTAATGACATTCTCAAGTTCAGGATGCCCGCTGACAAGTCGATAATTCTACCAGCCTGAGTCAAACGTTTTCATGCTAGCAAGCTTTTACAAACTTATCCGTTTCACCTGAACAAGCCGGGAGCGCGTGGCCCCCAAAGGGGTTGGAAAAGGCCCGGCTCCCTGTCCCCCCAGAGCTCGGTTAATTTTCGTTCTTTCGTGGATTATTTACGCGGTCGCGAAAGCATATCTCGTGCTGACAGGGAATCGTTTGTTCGAGGAACTCGGCCGTAGTAGCCGGGCAGAAAATTCTGACAACGTAATTACTCGCCGCGTGTAATTTAGTTGGGCTCGCCCGCCTAGGAATGCGCGCACGTGCTGGCCGTGTAAATTTTATCGGCCCCGGAGAATTTTTGTCCCCGATCCGGGCCCCACTCTTTTATTAATTTCGACCGAGTGTGCCTGAATCCCCGGCTACCGGGGGCGTGTGGAAACGCGGGCAAGCGGAAAGCGAACTGTTTGCCACTGCGAGCCAAAGGAGCTTAAGAAACTCGATTACAAAAGCGAAGTGGAAGTTGGAGGCTGGGCGCAAGCACCTTCGTTAAGGCGGAATTTCGAGGATCGGGATTGGCGGGTTGATATTTTTCCGCCAAGCGAGCCGAGAAGATTGCGAAATTTTAGCTACATTGAAGTCCCAACGAGGACTCTTCAGTTGCAAATTTCTATCGGATTCCTCGCTGTAATTCACCAGGAATAGTGGTCTATCCTCGGACCCAGAGCGAGGATCTTAAATTGCAGACCGAAGTTCTCGCCAGGATTTGACATCCGAAACGTGGCGACTCCACCCTTCGCCAGCGTTTATCAGCTGGCTGCGTCCTGCAGCCGTTGCACCCGCGAATTCATGTACGAGAGAACGCACCGCGGTCCCCGGAAAACTATCATTATTTCTACCCCCTGGGACGGGGCCTCGTAGCCTCTGTAACCCATTAACGAAGGCCTGGCGTGCCTGGTCGAGGGGTGGATTGATGAGCGATGAAAAACAGAAGGAAAAAAAATGAACGTCGTACGGCGGGGCCGGCGAAAAAGCCATACACCGTGCATACTGGGCGCAAGCCACCCACCCTCCCTCTGCAGCCCCGCCACCGGGCTTTTCTATCGCGGTGAAAAATTTAATTACAAAAAAGTTTTGGCATTCCGTCAGTTTGGTTTAGTCGCAATATATCGCTCGAACTCCAGAACTCCTCCGCCCCATTCCCACCCCCGCTGGTCCACCACCCGGCTGTCTCTCCCTCTCCCCTCCGAGGCCGTACGAGAGCGAGCTGCCTATACCCCGAGGTATCTGCGGTTTATTCGAGCCTCTGCCTAAAACCGCACCCCTCTCCCCTCTCCCTCACTCTCTCTCTCTCTCTCTCTCTCTCTCTCTCTCTGTCTTTCTTCCTGCCGACCGACCACTTTTTTATATAAAGCGTTCTATAATATTTTATTAATAATACGCCGGAATACCGGCGGAGTTTCGAAGGCTGCGGTGCTCTGGTTGCGCAGCTTGTAACGGGAGAACGACCTGGAACAGTGGGGTCGGGGGTTGGGGTAATTGTAAACCGCGATCGAGGAATCAATGGACCAACGCCTCCGACGCAGGGGATGCCTCCGGGTTGGGTTCGAGGAACGGCGTGATTTTCCCCGGGGAATTTTTTCGTGGCAGACTTTCCAAGCCGCCCGGGGGGGGGGTGGTGGCGGGGGGATGATGTTTAAGGTGGACACGGATCTTGAAACTCGACGAGCGCGGTTGATTTTCGAAGAACGAGATTTGAAAATAAAATTTCAGGAAGAGGGGGGAGGAGGTGATCTCGCGGCAGGATGAGCGCCAAGGACCTCGGAGACGGCTGATCCCGAGCCTCCGACAGGCGGACAGACAGGCAAGGGGGCGCGGGAACGTTCGAAATTCGCCGGTGGCTCGCGCATCGCAGCTGGGTTATCTGGAAAATTATTTGGGGTGGGGCGTCGTTCGATGGCCCTCGAAGAAGAGCTAACGAACGAACGAACGAGCGAAAGCCCGGGCCGAAAAGTCAAATAAGCAAAAAATGAAAGCCGGACTCGATCGATAACGCGGCTATACATTGATAGCCAGGGGATATGAGCGGGAATATCGGGCGAACCGAACGGAACAGAGGGGGTAGGGGGGTGTGGATGATCGGCGAGGAGGGGGCACGGGGGGACGGAGACCGAGTCCGGCGTCACTGGATTCTTTTTCGCGGGGGATGAAATAACCGGCCAATTAGCGATCTTATTGAAAATTTGTCAAGTTCCGCCGGAGGAAGACTCTCCCCGGCGTCCATTCGAGCCACCGTCCAAGTTTCGCCCAAGGAAGAAATTATTTCACCGCCCCCTCGCGCCACCCCCACCCCACCCCCCCCCCCCGCGGGGCCCCACCATTCAGCCCGGCGGAATTATATTCGCGCGATAGTTTCCCTTTTTTCCTCTTTTCTCCGTTCTCCCTCTTTCCGCCATCGTCCCGCCCGCCTGCTCCCTTTCGCCAGGATCTCGATGACGACCGGCTCTCGCGAGCCCGTTCCTCCCCCGGGGATCCTTTTGAATTCGCGGCTCGACGGGGGTTGAAGGAATTTTTCGACTGTCCCCGCTTTCGCTAGCTCGCGACAGGAAGGCTCGCGGGGGCGGATTATGGGCGCGGGATGATTCCGTTGGCCGGACGACAGTAAGTTGCGGGAGGGCGCAGCCTAAACCAGATTTTCCATACGCGCAATTTCCGTGGCCGCGCGATAATTGC
This sequence comes from Andrena dorsata, assembly GCA_929108735.1. Classification (NCBI taxonomy): domain Eukaryota; kingdom Metazoa; phylum Arthropoda; class Insecta; order Hymenoptera; family Andrenidae; genus Andrena; species Andrena dorsata. The sequence goes on along the minus strand of OV815488.1, from coordinate 72,211,055 downwards.
GTTTGCCGCGGCGGTCGCGGCAGGAATTAGAATGCAAACCGCAAGGTCGGTCGAATTGTGTTTATGGGGGACGGAACTGGCGCTGGAGCGAGCTCCGCGACGCAAATCGATCGCAGTCGACCACGAGATGCACCGCGATACGAGGCGCGTCCTTCGAGACGGGATTACTCGTCGTGAATTAGTGTAACCCGTTTGTTTCGCACCTTCCCCTGGCTCTGTTTAAGTGTAGTGCTTCGGTAGGGAAAAATACACGCACGAATGATGCGTAGACGTGCGCGGGAGGTCGAGGTGCACCGAAGAAGACACCTTTCCCTTTCCGTAACGAGAATGTCGAATGCCTCGTAGAAGGGTGAAAGGGTGCACGGGGGTGTCGATCATCCACGGACACGGGAGAGAGAGTGAAATAGCGAACTCGATGAACAGGCGAAGGTCTGTCGTATTCATTAATTATTTAATGAGAAATTTAGAATCTCGATTCGGACGCAGAATCCTCGAAGAATCTGCAACACGCAAGTTCCCCGCGAGAGCAGCTGGGTATTTAGAAAACCTTGGACACGGTCGCCCGTAAATCATCCGTTGTCGAGCAAGCCCGCTCTTAACAATCCTCCGTCGCAAATTTACGTTCCCGCCTCGTTACCTAACACCCCGTAACGACACACCCCCCCCCCCCCCCCCAAACCCCGTCGCCGTGGACGATCGTAATCGTCGGCCACGAAACAGCCGTGCACGTCGAACGATACGGCGAACACGGCTAATCAGGTCTTTCGTTCGGGCGGCCCCCTTCCCTTCCGCGGCCACCACCCCCCCCCCCCTCCTCACCGCCCTGGAACGTTCTCAACTTCATTTGCCGCATCCCTCGGCCGGAATAACCGCGAGCTCGGTGTTCCCTAGGAGGCAGATACCTGGAAAATTTGCATCGTTATCAGGCCGCTCTCTGTTTCTCTTTTTATCAATCCTTCCGGGGCTCTCTGGCCCCCAACCTCCCGATCCACTCCTCTTTCTTTCTTTCTCCTCCGCCTCTACGGCACTCCATCCAACCACCCATCCCCCCCCCCCCTTCCTCTTTCTCTTGCCTCTGTGCCTCTATCTCTGTTCCTTCTCTACCTCGGCGTTCGGCGCAGTTACGAGCATCGACGTATCGCCGTCCGTCGTGGAATGTATATTTTTTGACGAGTTTTCAGCCCGGCGAGGGGGATGGGAGGGGGTGAGGGTGGCAACCCTCCGCAGGCTGACAGACCGCCGTGTCGGGTGGAACGAGGACAAGGATGGAGTCCGCGGGAGCAGTGAATGCGGCGGGAAAGAAAAAGAGGGCTCGGAATAGCGGGCGGGGGAGCAGAGGGGGCAGAGGGCGAATAGAGAGGGGCGCGGGGTGGGAAGGGGCGTGGGTGTCGGGGGTTGGAGAGCGGCGAGCGTAGGATGAGAAGCCGCTGGGAGGAGGAAGAGGCCAGGGTGGAAGCCGGAGAGAGCCGCGGGAAGGGTGGAGAGCGAGAGGAGAAGGAGACACACGCGCGCGCTCCACGCTTGTGGGGGTGGGTAAGAGAGGGACGATAGAGTGTGGTGGGAACGTGGGGGGGGGGAAGGACGGGGGAAGAGAAAGAGGCCAGAGACAGAGGCAGGAAGAGAGAGAGGACCGAGGAGAGGGTGGAATGGAGCTGAGGGGCGAGAGGCGAGAGGCGAGAGGGACGGGCAAGATAGGCTGTCTTTCTCGCGTGCAGACCACCTCCGTCGCTCTCCTCCTCCTCCTCCTGAGTGAGCTCGCCTCACCGTCAGCCTCGACCAGCCACCCTCACCCTCGTATCCACCCGCGAACTGAGGACAAAAATCAATATGAACGTGTAGCCATTTCTCTTTAATCTACCGCTTACTGGCTAGGAACCGAACCGAACTGCGTCGAACCAGAACCGGACTGGTCGTTCCGTGGCTTTCTCTCTCCCTCTTGCACCCCCTCTGGCCATCGCTCCATCCCTTTCTCCCCAACCGCACCTCCCCGTCCTTCCCTTATTTTCCCGCGATCGCTGTCGCTCGTTTTTTCTCCCATTCCCGCGTTTCCCTTTTTCTTTCAATCGCCCCCGCTACCTTGCGATCGGCCGCCACCCCCTCTCGAGCGCGTCTACGCTCCCCTCTCGTACCTGGCCGTTTTCGAAATTAGTAGCCACCGATACGCGGCTACGAAATGCAAGGAATTTTCTATACCGACCACCCCTCAACCTGTCTCCCACCAACCACCCCGCCGGCGCGACCCCCTTTTTCTTCTGATCGCTTTCCGTCCTCCTCGTTGTCTCCCGCCCGACGCTTCTTCCCGCCCCACTCGCTCTTTCGCCGTCTCTATTTTGCTCCCGTTTCTTCCGCACCCCCGGGGTTCACCCCCGCGGGCGGCTCGGCGCGCACGTGAGAAATCGAGGGATGACGATAACGCGTCGATCCGGGGTGAGTGAACCCCTCGAACGCACCAATTTTTTTTCGCCCCGTCATCAAGCACGCTTTGTTTTTATTTTCCGCAGCTTTCGGACCCTCCGACCCGGGCCTGCGTTTCACAAATTTCCATTTCACGAGCTTATACTTTCGATCAGCTAATCTGCCGCGCAGCGAACCGCGGCTCTGCCAACTGAAATTGTTAATGACGATTACACTCGTCGTCTACGGCCGGCATTTAATTGCAACGATCTTAGAATCGCATCTTCGCTCCTGCTCGATTCTAATTCTGCCGTAATGAATCGCCATCGAATCGAATTAATATTTACATTAGTCGGATTCCAACCAGACGGTGCGAGCCGATCGATTTCGGAAGCGGAACACGAAATTTTCCTATTTAATGGGGCGCGTTCGATCGACGGCGAGTCCGCCGAAAATCGATCGATCGCCACGGGAACTCGATCTCGCCGCGTTACGTCGAACCGTCTGTCGTTAAATATTCAAGCACCGCGCTTTGACCGCGGCTCCGTCACGTAAATCCAATGATAAGTTTAACGGTGTAACGAGTAATTAGCTGGTAATCAGATTCACTCTGACGTTTCGGGGTCATTTCACGTTCGTCCGCCGGGGGAACACCGCATCGCGGCCTAGTTTTCCCAATTTTCCGTCACGATTTTCCTCCATTCTCGCAACAACGGAGCCCGCTCTTGCCACAGCTGTGCATCGGATCGGGGATCGAATCCAACAGCCACCGAAATCATTCGCGATTAGGAGGCTCGTCCGATTGTCGGCGATCGATTTTCGGGAGATTTCATTGAACAGTGACGTGAATTGACGCGTTCGAGTGACGTCGAACGAGGGATTGACGCGTCGGTTCGTGAAACGGTTCGAGATGGGATCGATCTCGACGGCATGGGGGCCAGGTCGATGCAAAAGTCCATGTCGCTTCGGAATTCTACTTTGTCTTGAATCTTGGACGCGGGCTGTGTCACTTATCGCGTTTCCTTCGGCTTCTTGGAACCCTCTTCGTTCTTTAAAATACACTACTCCCCTTTCTCTTATGCGTCTAAGGGTTCCACTTCGACGTGGAATCATTTCTCCAGTTCAGTTCCAACCCGTTCTGGAAACTGATGCGCGAATTCCACACGGAATTATCGCCGCCGTCCGAAAATTTGGCTATCGATTTTCCGTTCGACTTTCCCGCCCGTGGTGCATTAACAACGTTGCAGAATGCAATTGTATAATAACGATAATTCGCGGGGCACTACAGTCGGAGCAGCATTTCGTTTCGAGTTAGGTGTCCCGAATATCGGAACTACTGCTCTATGTGGAAGTAGAACGAGTCGATATAGGTCAGACCATGCTCCGTGTCACACTATCAGGATTTCGATCACTGTTGCGCAAGAAGATAAACATATTCTGCTTCCGCAAATTGAACGTAAGGTAAGCTAGGGAGGCTTGGTAATCACAACATGTGTACCAAATATTCAAGATGGCGGCGAAGGGGGAGGAACAGAAATTACTAAATCTCATCGGTGATCAATCAACGTCGACTGTGGTCAACGATCAGGGACGATCAAAGCTATCGATGCTAGTAAAAAACCCTTCCTTCTCTTCGACAGTTTCTACCATCCCGTACGAAGAACAAGAACCGATCCAGCATCGCCAAAGTTCCGGTATAAAGCAATCAGCAACCACCTCCCCCGGAGAACAACAGAAAATTCGTGGCCCGCGAATACGTGAGGCCACGAAACAGTCTGTGGAAAAAAACATATCTAGCGAATGGCGGATACATCCGCTGACCGGGCCGGAAGTATTTTTCCATTCCATTGTTATACCCGCCGTTGGAGGAACAAAACGACGGAGAAATAATGTATACACGCGAGCGCAGCCTCACCCCTAATACCTCTTAATGCTTATTCCAGTCGCGGACCGGAAGTTAGCCCAGTTCTGCTGTCGTTCCACCGTTCCAACCAACCAACCCCCCTCCCCCCCCCCCTGGAACCCCGCGAACACCGCGCGTACACTCGGCTCTTTCCCTCTTTTTTTCTTTCCTTGGTTTGCGTTTGTTTTGCACGAAGAAGCGGAAGATTTATCGGCGCGGAGCGATACCCAGCTGCAATATTCAGCGCTGGAAGCTTAGAGCTCGCCGGTTGGTGCCGCACGGAGGGATGGTTGGGGTTTACGTGGACAGCAGCTCGCCCTACGGTGTACTGTGTTGCCGCTGCCACATATAGATTATTGATCAGGCAATAACTCAAGGACTAGTCGGCTCGCATATTACCACCATACCAGCCGGCCAGGCCGGCTACGTTCCGGCTAACGTTGGTACGCAGTAGTTATGCTAATTAAAGGCAACCTTTCGGCCCGTAGCCGACATAAACCCTGGCCATACCTGGCAACATCATTATGCGCACATGTGCCTGTCGTGGCCCAAAACGAATCCCCCCAGGAGCCGTTAATCACTTTCTTCTCTTTCTCCGCCCTTCCACCCACTTTCTGTATCTCCGTTTTTATCTTCCGAACTGTGCAAGCTATCCAAGCCTTCGCTCCCACCAGCGTCTTTATCCATGCTTCCCTGGATAACTGGCCACGCTCTCTGTCCCTCCTCTCTCTCTCTCTCTCTCTCCCCCTCTTCGAGGCTAGAAAAATTCACCGATACGCGCTCCTCTATCGGTTTTGTCCGAATATGAATACCTGAGAACCGAGCCGGGTAATAATGCATTTTCCAACCCCCGCGCTCGCCCCCGCCGACCGACGCCGCCCGCGCACCGCGAGAGCATTAATTAATGGGTGAATTAAATTTTAGGCGACCGCCAGCGGCGTCTAAATGTTTAATTAACTGGTTAATTAATTGGCGGCCGGATGCTCCCGTTACAACGGGTGGTTCTCGTCCTACCCCCTCCCCCTCTCTCTCTCTCTCTCTCTCTCACTTTGGCCTCCTCTCTTGACGGTCCTCGGTGAACCAAATTCTAGAAACGACGAGACGTGAAACAGGGGATCTCCGGGCGAAAGAGGTCGATATATGTATCTAACAGAAGTTAATGTAACTTTTCGATTTCTTTAGCCGGCTCTTGCTGCTCGACGTTTCGCCCGCAAGCTTAATGTATTCTAACTCGACATTAACGGCTCTCGCTCCGGAAAATGTGGGTTTATAAAATCGAAGCAAACTCTACTGAAAGTTCATTCAAAGAGTGTCAGTCGCACCGCGCGTGTCCACTCACATCGCGGTCTAGGAGTTGATTTGAAATTGCAATCGCCGGTGGTTTTTGTTACCCCGAGTAACAGCGGCAAATACAGCCGTCGGAAACTAGACTTCTCAGTTAGACAGTGTCGATGGCTGCCGATAATGGATGAAGTAATATTCCTCCCCCCCCCCCACTCCCCACCCCTCGATTGCTCATCTACTTTCATCTACCTCAATTAGACTGCCCCGAGTAGCACCCTAAAATTTCATCGAACACCCGAAACGTCCCAGCGTGGAGCAGAAGAGATCTCTCATTCTCCGAGCGTTAGTCGCACAACCGAATCGATAAGCCAGCGTCTCCGCGATAAGGCACAACGGGGGAGGGTTCTCCGGAGAGCCGAGGGGGTGAGGGGAGCCGTGTGTTGGCGCAGAACGATTTTATAAACCCGAAAGCATATTCTCGAAGCGGAGTACGGCCAGCCACTAGAGTACTAAGAGGATTCCCTGCGAAAAAAAAAAGCAGAGTGGAGAGGGGCTGTGGGTGGTAGGTGGTTGAAGGAGGGAGGGAGGAGGCCGGGTGGGTCTGATGTCCGAGTAGAGAAGCGACAAGAGCCTTTCTTCTTCTGTCGCTGCATTTTCCATAAGTGGATCGTTACGTCGATCCGCGACGTTGTATCGGCGGGGCGGAGAACGGATCCCGAGCGAGTAGGGGGAGGTTGAAGGGGAGGGCGGCGTATCAATGCGAAGTGGCCGTGGAAAGGAGGAAAAAAAAAATGTATAATGAAAATACTCGAGCTTATAATAGCCGCGAAAGTCGGCCAAGAAATCCTGTACGATCGGGGCGCCACTCGGAACTCGTTAGCTGGGATGCATGAATTTCTCGTCCCGACGACGGTTGTTGTTGTTGCCTTTATGCGAGAAGTACCCGCGTCGATTATCTGCTCCCCCCCCCCCTTCCCCCTTCCTCCGGCGGCTACCTTGGCGAATTGTTTCGCTGCCTATCGGAGGAATTACTTTCTTTCCTTTCTATTTGTTTATCCGTGATTTCGGAACGGGGCGGATCAGGGGGTGGTAATTGCTGGTAATTGCGGCTTGATGAGGTATTATTCCCTGTAAGGGGGCATTCTCGTCGCGGCAAGGAGGAGGAAAACGATTTCTACTTAGGAGCCTTCATTGTCGTTGCGTTCCTCCGGTTTCTCGTTGCTCGAGTATCGGCGTCGCGTGGAATGGCGCGGAGCGAACGAACTCGGCGCGCGGCTCTTTTAGTTCTAAATCAGAATTGCGCTCCCGATAAGTCGGCCTCCGTACCAGCGATTATATCGTGGCTACTGTGGGGGAGCGGAAATCCTAGGCGTAGTTGCGTCCTCGGGTCCAGTTCCTCGAGGCTTCGAAGGTCTCCTGGTGTGTGCCTTGCACTCGAGCCACGAAATCGATCGAGGTGGGCGTTAGAAGCGTTTAGACGGCCGTGCACCTTCCTCGCCCTGCCGGAGATAACGTTTTCGTGTATCCTGGCGAGGGTTGGGAGGACTCTCGGCAGGGGTGGCAGTCGGAAGTCGCGGGAAAGAAAACGACCAGGAGGAAGGATCAAAGGATCAAAGCGTCTGGCGGCTGGCAGCCGGTCGAGACGCGAAAAATCGTCGACCCAGAAGGGGCGCGGAGAGAGAGAGAGAGAGAGGGGTAGCGTGAAAAAGGGGTAATTAAGACCGTGGTACGAAACAACCTATTCGGGGGAGTCGTGGTACGTATCGGAATCGAGAATAGAGGGAGGAGAAGACGAGGATGGACAGTTTCAAAAGAAAACTTGAGATGAGGCGGATGGGAGGGGGCTGGAAGGATCGAGGAACAAAAATGGTGGATTGAATCGGAGCGTGGAATTCGAGGGAAGAAGAGGACGGAATTGTTGGTCAAAGGAAACGGAAGATCTATCGATGCTGAAGTTGCGTCGAGGGGGTTGAAAGATCGAGAAGCAGAATTGCTGGTTGGATCCAGCGGCTGGGCAAAGAATGGTTTGGGTAAAGAAAAGGCTGTCGCCTAATAGGACGGGTGAAAGAAACAGGGGTGGTCGGGGGAAGGCGAAGGGGGAGGCTCGAAGAGGCTGATGGGTGAAATTCTTGGAACCTGCAGCGACGCTATAAATTCTCGGTGTTAATTGGGGTTTTGAAAAGTCACGGGGTGTATTCTGCTCTATAGAAACTTAGGAGTCACTTAGAAATCGTGGAAAATCGTGGAAAATCGAAAACATAGAGGGCGGGTGGGGGTGCGGGGATTTCTTGGTTCGACTTTTGTGGCGGCAACGAAACTGGCGGCCAATGGCGTAACGCAGCTGAGCCATTATTGGAAACTCGTTACATGCACGGTGCCCCACGCCGTTACAAAGGCACGCCACCCCCGACCAACCCCTTCCGACCTGCCGCGCCTCACCACCCCTGTGGCCTCTGTTACACAAGTACAGGGCAGAAGCAACTACGTCGTCGTCGTCGTTAGATCGCACCCCCGCCTCGTGCCACCCTCTCCAGTGTCCACCCCCATCGTCCCCTCGGGGAGCTTGGTCTTATTCGGTTCTACCTACTTACGCAGAATTCCTTATCCTGCTGCAGCACCTCTTCATCGAATTTGTTTATGCGTTCGCGGAGAGCTTTGAGTGCATTACTATTTTCATCATCAAAGATTTACCTCCGTGGAGAAAACGAATTTTAATAAAATCGATGTTAGAATTCTATAAATTTTTCTATCACCGCAGAAAAATCGTGACGAACATAGATCGCGCGAGTAACCCGTCGAACGGGCTGTCAATCAAAATCGCCGATTCCCAATGAAGACACGGAAAAGGGGGTCGGACGGTGCATGATTTAACGGGGTTCATTTCGAGGCAACGACTAAATGGGTGGGGGGTGAATTGATCTCGACTCAACGACCAGATAATCCGATCAATAAATCGAATCTGTCATTTGCTTTCAGACGAGAAACCGATTAGTCGGAACAACTGAGACTAGACGAAAAAAAGGGGTTTGCAAACGGGGGGGGGGGGGAGAGAGAGGCGGAATAAAGAAGAGCGCATAGATACGTGGTCGTTTAAAAGTACCCCCGAACCAGGGGTCGTGTAAATTTCACGAGACCGACTTTTCGGCGACGAAGCGCGGTTAATGTAACGATGGAAACGTCGATAACAAACGGACATTCTGTAATCAACGAAACTAAATAATTCGAGTGTCCCGATGGCCACCAGTGGCTGTCAATTTTCAATAACGTGGCAAAAAAGCCAATTGGCCAGCGGCGTTCGGATTAACCTGTGTTTCATAGCCGCAAAAAGAACTGCAGGATGCTGAACAGAAGTGGAATGCAGATTGTATTCAGAGGAACTTTCGTTGGACTCCGGTATCTGGACAATTAAGTAACGAAAAAGCGCGGGAACCGAAAGTGTCAGTGGCAAGTGGAGCAACACACGAGTCGCGCCTAAATTATTCAATCCAGAGTGTCTGCTAAAACGAGGATTCACTGTACAGATTCTCGACCGTTCGAAGTAGAATAACCCTATGCTTGATCAGCCACGAATAGTCAATGGAGGAGAACGCGCTTGAAAGAGAATCTACACAGATTTAATTTGCGAAAAGACTTGCGAATTCGCGGTTTATATATTCGTCTAATTTACGCCCTAGTTTTAGGGAGGAATCCCAATCCCAAAAAGTTAATCGAAGACGGTGGGAAAATTGGTTAAATTCCGGCTGGGAAATTGTACGTCCATGGAATCTGTGAAAATGCCTCCTCCGTGTTCGCGAGATAAATGTGGCAATAATATTTCACACACCGTCGTCGTTACAGGGGCGCGGGGGTGGGTGGTCGGCGACGGCGTCGTTCAAACTCACTTAAATCCTCGAACATCGTCGAAGCGGACCGCGAGCACGGTTTAAGATTGATTCGACGAGCTTCCAGCGCATTTATTTAGTGGGCTGCGAGAGAAGTCGCTCCCCTTTCGCGTGAAAAATCACTGATATCTACCCGAGACGTTTGCGCCTCGCATTATACACACGTCCCCCGAAGGGTGAAGCCACCCCGACCATTTCTTTGGACTGGAAAGTTCGGTCGGGGGCGAGTCCTGCTCGCTTCGACGCCGGGAGCTGCGAAAGTAGCGAAGCTCTGTCGCTGATCGCGTGTAATTCTTCGGACTTTGGTGGAAAAGTTGCGCGGTAAGGGTGTCTTTCTGAGGGTGAGTTTTAGTGGACATCGAGGGAAATAGAAATACCAGGGGGGACTTGTAAAATGGTAAGATTTGAATTCGTTTCATTAAAATCGAAAATCGAATGTCCCCGAAATTTTAGAGGAATATCCCAGAGCAAGTCAGAATCTTCTACTTCCTCTGGAAAAATCCTAATTTCTCGCAGGATATAGCCCTCTCCCCCCCCCCCCCCCCCGAGAACCCCATCCCCCGAGTCGATCCTCTCAGTCATCGGATATCTAGGAAACACGAAGACGCTCTAAAGGCATTAACGACTTTCCAGGAACATTTTAAAACACGGAGCCTGCGACCAGCTACCCTCACACCAACCCTCGGTTTTCCCGTCGTCAAACCCTGCGACGAAAGTGTCCAGCCCTCCCCCCGTACGGGAGGGAACAACGGTTCATTATCGAAAAATTGATCTGATTAGGCGGTGGCCCTTTCCTCGAAACTTTTCACCGGACATCCCTCTCGGTTCCCACGTCTCGCGAGAATCGGCCTTGCGAATTAAGGGACACTTAAACTCTTCACTCGCGCCCCTCTTCTGGACCGCCGGTGGTCGAGGCGCTCGTCGATGGTAGGAACTTTCATTCAGGACATGCCGCGTTAATTGCCTCGGCGAAAGAGTCGCGAAACACTTGCGAATTTCAGCGCTGGTAAGTTTCCAAGACTTGCAAAATTTCTGATTACGACGTTTTCAGGGGGTTCGCCGTCGGAGTTTTTAGACGAGGGGTATTCTCCACCATCTAAAATCTTTCTGCTCTAATATTTCTCGCTGAGAGTCCGAAAAATTTACAACCTTCTGGACTTATTTCTTGGAAGTGTTTCGAAGTCGAAGGGAACTGCGACGCCTGTTCATTTGGTGGTGGCGAACGTACAGGCAAAAGACTTCCCCTAGGTTTGTCGAGTGGTGGCAGGGGGTGGATGATCCTGGGATTTTCGCGGTTGCGCGTGAAAACACCGGCGAACATCGCGGCAGTGCGATATTGTTGCTCGCGGCGTGCGCTTGACAAGAGCCGGCGAGCCCGCGGCTTGAATTCCCGCGATATCTCGAAACCAGCTCGCATCGAAGAGCACGCGCGCGATAGCAATTAATTTCATCAGTAACGAGGTAATTAGTTTGAGCGACGGTGTATCGTTTTGCTCGATAGGCGCGCCGTTCGAATAGCTGAACATGTTGTTGACTCTGGAAATCTCTGCCCGCACGCTTGACAAGCCTGATACCTTCCCGATGGAGCCCTGCCACCCGCAAATGCAAGAATCCGAGTGATGGTTCCGATTTGCCCATACGTACAGCTTTGCAAGTTTCGAATTTTCAAATCCGTCTAAGCAGTTCCAAAGCAAAGCCACCGTCCAATCAACCCCCATTTCTGCGAACACTCGACTAGGAACATAAAAAAAAAAAAACAACCCAAAGTATCAGGAGAGCTCCAGTGGACGAAATCTAAGATCGACCAATGTCCCTCCGACAATATTCCCCGGCTAACCGTCGACGAAGAAGAACAACGACGATCGAAAGAAAGCAACCCCTGATCCCGATGATAGGCCCCTCCCCGAACCGCTACCCTTCAAAATGGGAAGAAAAAACGATGGGAAAGGAGGAAAGTACAGGAGGGGCTCACCAAAAAAGAAAAGGAATACAAAACCACGATAGTGGAAGGGTTGACAGGGGGCTGGAGGAAGGGATCGATCGGCGTCGAAGCGTACCCGTTTCCACGGGCAAGTCGGACGAAAAACGTCGGAGGCACGTCGAAAGTAGCGGGAAAGCGCGACGAGGGAGGTAATCTCGCTACTCTTCGGCCGCTCATTCGAATCCCACGCTAAATTTCAATCTGACGTGTACAAAAGTCGAGCCCTTCCGTCCCCGCCGCCCCTCTCGTTCGCTTCCTCGTGACATAGGAACGACTCGTGCTCGAGGCAACGGTCCATTTCTGCGATCCTCCGCCGTCCTCCCTCCCCACCCCTCCCGCCCACCCAATCCACCCGACCACCTACGTGCGTCCTCGCTGCACACGTGTGCACCGGTCCATTTGAATCTAGCCACTCGAACGCGCGCCAGTACATTGCCGGGCAAAAGTTTCGCGCGATTGGCCATGCAAAGATCCGCGGGGGAGGGGCGGTCGGGCGGCAGGAGGGATGATGTAATTTCGCGGGGGAGGAAAGTGCGGCGGGAGAGGGTTCGTTGAAGCGAATGTGGGTCTTCTTAAGCAAGATTTTTCGGAGGGAGTTCAAAGGGGTAGATTGATGTTGCTTAATCACGGTTCCGTGGAAGTTGAGAGGGGTGGCATTAGGACACACCGAGCGAGGACGCGGCGAGACTTAGAAAAGGTTAGGCAATTAATTAAGATTTCGCGGATGACGGAGAAACGGGGCGCGCACGAGAGCAACCCTAAACAACCCTCGGTCCTAAATTACCCGTGTAACTAGGAGTCTAAGTGGAAACGCAGATATAAAGACGCATCGGACAACGGGATTTTCGTACCCCGACCCTCGAACCTCGTCCAACCGGATCCTGGACAACTTCTGGCGGAGGAACGAGGAGAGCACCGCGGCCGCTGTACTGGAAACGATCGAGGAGAGGTCAAGACGAGTTCTAGGCCCCGGGTAACCGCAACTTTTGGCCGATAGTGTACGTGTAGCGGTGCGTACATGTGGCAGAGCCACCCCCTTGGCTGGCGGAGTCCTTTTAAGCCAAGCCACCCCCTTCCGACGGCGGTATCCATACCCAGAGAGCGTCCATTTCCTAACCCCCACTCCCCCCGATACAGCAGCCTAGGCAATCCGTGGTGTATCGGCTCGCGTGTATACAGAGAGCAGCGTCGCGGCGCACAGCGTCGGGGCGCACCTAATTAAACTTCGCCAGCGCACGGCCCGAGCACGTTAGACTTTCATTCGTTCGGCTTTCTTGCCGATCCACCCTCGAATCGAACCAGCTTCCAGGCTTCTTCCGCGAATTGCGCCGGGGAGGGGGGCCGGATTTTTGAGCCCGTATCCGGGCGACTGATTTTATTCCATCCTACCCCTCTCCCACCTCCCCCCACACCGTTCCCTCCGCCTCCTCCCTGTCGTCGTCCTCGAGCTTTTCTGTGTCGTTTTCTATTAGAACGACGAGAATGCCGGGGAAAAATGAAAGTTCGAACTCGTCGGGGGCGCGTTTTCAACGAGGAAATCCTTTTTCCGCGAGTCTCTTTGGGAAATGATTGCGAGGCTTATTTGAATTTCGAACCCTCTACTTCGGGCTACGTTGGACTTTCGAGGAATTGCATTTTTCTTCGGGACGGGGGGAGGTCGGGTGATACTTGGAGGGTGATTATTGACACCGAATCAGTGAGTACGTATTTCAAGTATGATTGAATATAATGGTAGAGTGTAACGGATGATGCATTGGAGAAGGGGTAGAAAGTTTGTAACGATGCCTATGTTGCAATCAGAGATGGATTAACTATTTGTGCCGAGATTCCGTTGCTTTCTCTCTATTCATTCGTCGCTAATACGTAATTTCTACAGCGAGTGCTAATTAATAGTGATAGGCGACAGTTAATAGTTTCTCCGGGGACAGGTTTCACACGGATTCACCGAAGCCCTGACCCCCTGTACTTGCACAATTAATTAAATGAATTCTCCCTCTTTTTGAAATGCAGTCGCGTGATATTTGGGAGAATACTGGAGAATCGAATCTCCCCAATGGATCTGATTAGTTTATCGTCCCCTAACTGCGAAGTTCGCGGTGTGACCAAAGCGCGGAAGCAACGATCGACCGATCATTTTCTATTAACGTTTCCGATCGGAATGTTCGACGAGCTCAAGCGGCTGCACAATTCATGTCGGATTTGACGAACCCGAGCGATTCTTTTGGTCAAAATACTGCTGGTGCTCGATAGGGCTTCGCATTATTCAAAACTCTCCGATGACGGGCGAATCGATATAAAATTGGGATCGATTACTTAATTCAATTGTCCCGGGTAACGGGAATCGGTCCACGTATACGTGGCACGGAGCGCCCGCCCGAGAACAGCGCGATCGTGACTCGACTTCCATTCCGATTCAAATTGCCGCGCGCACTTCCCGAAACCGAGCGCTGTTCATCTTCCTCTGCATTCCCCCGAGAACGCTCGACATCCCGAGTATGAATTTAACTTATTCACCCTGCGACTTATTTTAAGCGACCGCAGCCACCGAAAAGAAGGCAACCGACCAAATCTCTCGATCAGCGAGGACTAAATAAGGCTGCTCAATTTCCAATGGAACCATGTCCATTTAATTCCTGAACTGGCGGAAATTCGCGACCCAATTCATCCCCGTGCGAATTATTGAACAACCGACCGGAGACGCGCTTATTATTACAACTTTTTTTCCGTATGCAAGGTGCCCCAGAATTCAGTTTTATCGGGGAATTTTCGTACCACGTCCGCCGAGTAAATCGACCAACCCCCACTACACCGGGCAGGAATCACGAAAAGAGTGGCAAATTAAAAATGAAAGGATACGAGTGAGAACGATATGCCTTGGTTCCCCGAAAATCTCCACACCCGCCTCCGCTCGCGATCGACTCGCACGCACACGGGGGGGGGGGGGGGGGGGGGAGGGGGCTGTCCATCCCCTAACCCCACCTCGAGGAAACGCTCGATCAAACATTTACAAGAATTTACTTCCGTGATGGTTGAACGGCCGCCTAGAAGGGTTCGGAATGGCCGGATTAAGGGAACGATCGTTCTTCCGCTTTTAGGGCTCGTTAGGGAGAGCTAAGAAGGGCATAAGCGACTTAATTTCTACCGAACAGGGAGGGGTAATCGATTATTCCCTCTTACCAGGGGAACCGTTAAAAACAGCTACGAAAGTTTGCGCAAATTTCTAAGGGCTTGATGATTAAAAGAATCGCGGTGTATCCTTCGCTCATCGATATTTGGCATAAAACTCTTTAAGGGGTGTTGATTGTATCGCGATTGAGTGAGAATTCTAGCAACGCACGAAGACGTCCATGCCAGCTAAGCATTAGGTTCTTTGTTATTTCTCCCGGCAAAGGGAGGAGCCTGGTGTAATTTTAAACGTCTCCCTGTCGACGCTGAAAGGGAACGCCTGGGGTGTCTCTTTGCGCGCGCATTCTTTCCGAAGAAGGTGCTCGTGTAATTTTAAGTAAAATATTAAAAGTGATGTATTTTGATATTACCATATGAGTTGTGAAACTGTTGGTGATGAGACTCGAGACCGGTTCCTGGGTGGTGGATATCCAGCATGGCTTCCGGCTCGCCTCCGCTCTCAGAGCAGTTGCTCAGGGCTAAAACCAAACCGATAGACACACACCTTGCGTTTAAACTTCAAATCAGTTTTCATGGCGGCGGTCCGTCATTCCGCGGAATACCCTCGCTTATAATTTCTTTCGCGTTTCTCCGGCTCGTCTTCCGACTTTCGCGCCACCCCCTCCCCCCCCCCCTTCCTTTCTCTTTGCTTTCATTAGAAGGCCCGCGGCCGGCGAATTTCGAATAGGAAACGTCACTTTTCGTCTGTAATTTAGGAGCTTTCCCTCGTTGGGAGTAGTGTTGCATTTGCGAAACGAAGTGAATTTTACTGAAGTTAGTTCAATAGGTACTGAGACTTCTGAATATTAGCAGTTAAATGTTCGAATTTAAATATCTACGTTTTCAATCTCACGTTCTTCGATATTATAGTTCAAGTTAATAAAGGAGAATGTAATTTCAGAAATTTCTCGTGATTTAAAATAAACAAGAAGCTGCGTTAAGGGTTGAGGCAATCAAACAAGCAATTCTCGAGCTCGATCCGTAAGTCGTAAGAAGAAAGAAAAAGTCACGTTTCCAGAACTGATGAGACGCCGAGAGATCGATCCGAAATTATTCCGCGTCCGGGAAAGGAAGGGTGACGACGAAAATCATCGGAAACAACGCGACCGTTTCAATTCTCTCACTTTCTCTCTCTCTCTCTCTCTCTCTCTCTCTCTCTCTCTCTCTCTCTCTCACTCTCTCTCCATCTTTCCCCCGTTTTAGAATTGAACCGAGACGCGTGTACGTGACTTCGTTCTCCGTTTCCTCGTTCGAACACAAACTGAACATAATCGGGGAACGAGGGGAAACGTGCCGTGAAAGAAATCATAAAACACAAAGCAGGGGTATGTCACACGTTCACTTAAAAGGTACATACACAGTAACTTATGCAAAATTCCATACGTAACTAAACTAAACTGGCCAATCGACGGCGATCGGCAGCGTCTTCGAGTTTCTACGGGGCCGTTTGCAAAATGGCGAGCACGTACGTCATCGGAGAGGTGGTTGCAAAAACGATCACGGTCCAGGGGAGTCGAGAGAACGTCTAAAAATGATTCCTTCGACAGGCTGCCAATCCCGAGCGTTTGTCAGCGTAGGATTCGGACCGAGTTGGTTTTCGCAAACAACGAGAGCACGCGAAGCTCTGCTACGTACGTTTAATCGGTATTGAATAGCATTCCTGCCGGCCCGAGTAGGAACTATCAAATTTAAACAGGAGCGAAGTGTTAGGTGAAAAGTGCAGCTCTCTCGCCGAGTGTCCGCCACCGACATGGGGGAAACCTCTGGTGCGAAAAGGTACTCCAAGCGCAAGTATAAAAAAAAAAAGAGAGAGAGCAACCAAGAAACGATGATCGCTTTCTAGAAACGAAGCGAAAAAATGTCGACAGAACCGTCGTTTCCACAACCACCTCTTTAACCAAAATCGAGCGTCGTTCCACGCGGCAATTTCGAATATACAGATTCGAAGACGCTGCCGCGCTAGAGCAGCCAACACAATCTACGCTGAAAAATAAAACAAAAGTGAAGCAAAATAAATGAAAGAGCAGGTAGAAATCAAAGTACGCGGGAGGCGCGGGGGGGGGGGGGATGAATGCACACTGGGGATGAAGGAGGTTAAAGGCGGGGGTGGAAGAATATCGCGACGAACTGAAAGAAACGCGGAACGAAACCATTGGACGTCGCGAGAAGCGAATTTCGACAGATTTTGCCCGAGGTGCGTGTCTTTGTCTATCCGTTTGGTTGGTCGAGGCCTACAGGCGTCTAACAGGAGCGTGTCTCGGGTTGTTTTGCGATTCTGTGGACCCCGCGAGATATCGATTTCCGGTTCGACAGCGTCTTTGCGCGTGGACGTGGTCTCCTCGAGGCCTGCTCCTCTGCGATCTTCCGTGTAGACTTCCGCTCGGCGCTCGTCTTCGGGTGATGGCGGGGTGGACACTATCGAGCATCAAATAACCCTCTCTTGGGGGCAAGGGGGGGGGGTGAGAAAAACCAAAGGTGTGGTAAGAAGTTGAATTATGAACGGTTCGAAGAACGCGGAGCTTTTAACTTCTAAGGAAGGGTGGCTATATTATGTTGTTTTCCGACCGACAGGGGGTTGATCTCCTAGGAATGTTATTTAGAACATATTTCGGTATGTTCCACTTGGCTCATCTCTGTAGTTTTCGTTTTTGGTCCCCGGGGCTGGTTTGCGGGGCCAGGAAATAAATTCGTCGGAGGACCAAGGCGTGACTGCTTGTTATTGGGGCTGCGATCTTATTGGCTCCTTTGTCAGAGAAGTCGAACGATTTTTAAGCGAAAGATCCGCGGAAAAAGTTTTTAAATCCCCATTCTAGGAGCGACCGGGTTGTAAATTACTTCTTCCCGAACCCCCATCCCCCTTGACATCGAGTGAATTGAAAGGTACTCCGTCATCCCCTCGCGCGTCTCCGACGAGCGTTCCGAATAATTTCGCGAGCCGGTTTTGAATAATCGTTCGGATATTCGGGGTAAAACGATTATGTAAAGTTGTAAATTATGCCGAACCCCCGGCCAATGTTGAAGAAGGGCGAAGAAACCCTCCCCGCGGAGGGGAGGACACTTAAGGGGAATCCTTGACCCGAAAAGTCTGCTTGTACTTGTGACTGAAAAACTCTATAAAACATTCGTCGAGCCTACGGAAACGTTGACAACAGTTACTGCGACAAGAAACGAAAGGAAGATCTCGCCAGACCACAGGGAGGGACATCGAGAGTTACATCTAGCAAAGGGGTTGAACCGCCGCTCAAGATTCCCTTCAAGCCCCGAAAACATAGGATACAGTCGTTAACCTCGATACACCAATTCAGCAGAGAAAATGAACAACGTGGCTCGTTTTACAGGGGGGTGGAGGGGGGGGGGTGGGGTGGAATTCCTCAAGGTCTTCCCTCAGCCGTCAAAGTTACCAACAACCACGTTCACGAATTTCCTCGACGCACGGGAAATGCCCATTAAACGCAGCGCGCAGACAAACAGTGGGGAAAAGGAAGAATCTCTCTCGCGACACGTTCCACAAAAGGTTGAAAGAGCGTTCAAGGTCCTCTTCAACCCCCGTAAGCTTCCGCCGGAGCGTCGAAAATAATCATTAAGGATACGATTCGCTCGCGTTAACGCGAAAAAGAAACGGAACGAGGCCAGACCGCAAAGGGTTGAGGGTCGACGCGAGTTCCTTTTTTTTTTTTCTCCCCTCGCGAAGAATCATCCCCTTCCACGTCGGTACCAGCCTGTACATACGCGAGTCACGTACGTAACAGTAGCAGACTGACATGTATGCCTCGTAACAGTAAGCCGGTTCCCACTGAGAACCCTGTTACTGCGCGTCTACGTGGTGGAAAAGAGGGTAGAAAGCGCGCTGGCGCGCGCCAGAGAGGGACAGAGGGACTGGGGGGGAGGGGGGTTTGTCAGAGAGAGTAAAAGCGAGACTTTGTGTAATACGTGTGTTCCGTGCGCGGTGTACGTAGACATAGAGCCGCATGCATGACGTGGAGGATGAGTCAGCTCGTGGAAAGGTTGTTCTAGGGAGAATTCATCACGAAACTTTCCGGAAATATTTGTCCTTTTTTTTTTCTTCGACCATCCCACCCCACCCAACAGCGAGCACTCTTCTGACGAAGTTTTGAACTTGCCGCGATAACGATCTTCCCCCTTGCCTCCTTCTTTCTTTCTTTCTTTCTTTCTTTCTTCTTTGGAGTTAGTCGAGTATCGTTGACGAGAACGTGTCTTTATTTAGTCATTTCGAATTTTTCTGTGAGCCTCCGAATCGATAACTGGCCCCGTTGATTTTCGGGCGCGTGTTCAGTGGACGATCGGGATCATTGATACCTGTCTGTCCGATTGCCTACACGATTGTTGTCAAAGTTGCACAAACGATTGCGATTCGAGGAAACGGAAGAGTAGGGCGGCGTTCGCGACGATTCCTTTCCATTGGTCGCGAACGGCGTTCTTGTTAAGCGTTTACCGAGCCACACGGAGCGTCGTTCGAGGAGAGAGCAGGCTTATCGTAAAACATACCAGTGTCACCTTTCGTTTATCAACGACCTGAGTGAAGTTTAATTCGAGCCGAACGAGCGGCTCGACGCGCTTTCAGCGGCCGCGACAATGCGTTCAGGGGAACACGATCGATTTCTTTTTTTAATCCACACCGCGGGGGGGGGGGGGGTAGGGGGACTGGGAACATTGTCGTTATTGTTGCAACGAGCTCGCCAATGGGCCACCGATTCTCTTCGATCCTCATCGAAAACGATCAAACTGGTAGCTCGCAGTTGCGGCTTTAACGACGCCTGATTAAAAGCCACTTAATTCAGGAGCTCTATCGAAATTTGGTTAGCCAGATAGCGGTGATGATCCTTAAAACCAAACACCGTCTATAACTCCTAGAGAAGACCCCTGCCTCTGAAGAAAGATCCTAGATCAAAATCCAAAAAATCGATCCGCCCTTTATCCCCACAAAGGGAATCCTCGATCCTGCGAGTCCCGTTAGGTTTCATAAGCTACGGCGGACGAAAAGAACAGTAACGGGGCCCGAAGGTCACGATTCTCCCAGATCGGCTGCCGCAACAGCTGTTGGACGAAAGGTACTCGTCGACGTGACATCTGCACCTTGATCTCTCCCTTCTCCCTCCGGCTATTCACCGCTATTTACCGAATAGCCTTTTCTCTACTAGCATCGTGGATCCGAAAACAAACTTCCACGAGCCGAATGCCGTGGCCCCTGGAAAGAATGATTTTCCCCAGGGGAGGGGCATCGATTCCAGATCGCGTGGAACGATGACCTTTAGCTTCGACTTTAAACAGTACCGTGCGCAGGGCGGTGCGGCATACGAAGCACGGCGGAGCCGCCGCATAGGAGAACCGTAGTTCCTCGATCGACGAACGTCCCGCTGGCATCGACTGCCACGGAAGTGGCTCGAAGCGGAACCTGGACGAAGCCGGCAGGATGTCCCGTGGAGACGGTAAGGCCGCCCAGGCGATCCAAGCCGCGCGGAATTCGCAGGCGGTGCGTCAGCGTGTAATTCGCACATGCGAGCGCATGTATGGCTTCCCCGCGCGAACGGTGTCGCGTTTCGGCGCGTGCTGTGACAACCGCCTGGAAACCAAAACCGCCTGTGGCCGCTTTCTCACGTCCGTCCTGTCCCACGCGCGATAATTGCTACCGAAAATCGCCCCTCGAACGATGCTCCACGTTAGAAGGATTACAACGCTAAGATAACCAGAAGGTGACGAATACGAAAGGACCCCTGTGCCTCGAGGCCTCGGGGCTCGCCAGATTGGCTGCTCCAAGCCCTCCACCTATCCTCAACAGCAAATTACCGCAGGAAGTTTCGCGTCTACGTGCGACAGAAACGAAGGTCGACTCGCCTAATTGCTGGCCGTATAAACAGTTGAAACGAAGAAAACGGAGGGAGGAAAGTGGATTTCTCCGCGAAGTTGCAGCGGCCGGAGCCGGCAGGTTTCGACGTCTTCAATTGTTATTAATAACGGGAGCGGGAACGTCATGCGCAGAGGGGGCGTTCTATACTTGGAAAAAAAAAAATAAAGAAGGAATGTTGCCTCGGGCAGGGGAGCCAACACGTTGAAAATAATTGTCCTGTGACTACGAGCCGGAAACCGCGACGGTCACCACCGTACACGTCCTCCTGCTGCTCGTTCTCTCGCATAAAGGCCCGCATCGATTGCTCTTTATCGCCCGCGGCCAGAGAGTATCCGAGGAAAACGTGCTTGGAGGAGCGACACACGGGCTGGAGAGGAAACTTTTCGCCGTCAAAGGGGAACTTTGGGCGAGCGCAAACACCGTTGCCTGACAAAACCATACTTTCAAACGGCGCCGAACCCTAGAAATCGAAATCGAACACCGAAACTTGACGGCCGTCGGTGCACCGCAACCTGGTTGGTCGCTCATAATCGGAAAGCAGATGCTCGCGACAGATTGGTAGAAAAAGCCACACCGGGGGAGGTAGAAGGCTGTTTGCCGTTGGGGCGTATGTCTCCTTCGTTGGGAAACCTTGAGAACCGGGAACACATACGTCGGTACGTTTCCCTGCATATTTTATGCCGCGAAGCCGAGCACCTTGCCAGTCGACCGGTGCGTCGCTGGTCGCCGTGACCGTAAACCGGCCGCAAATTTGTAGCAATCGTTCCGCCACCGGGAACGTACGCCCATGCCGTACATAATGCATCGACGAATGAAGACGTTTCACATCATCGCTGATGAATTCGCAATGATTGCTCGAACGAGAACAGTGGAATAGCAGCTGCGATCCGAGACCGACGTAACGTCGTCGAAAGCAACGAAATTGGGGTCACAATGGAGTGGAAACGGCCCAGGGGGGATCCTTGCACGATTTTATGATGCAGATCACGAAAGGGGTGGGGGGGGGGGCAGGGGAAGGCAGGAAGAAGATCCCCAGGAAGTGCAAGGCTGTATACAGAGGGACGCGTCCTCGAAACGCGCCACCGATCCCAGCGAAACCTCTTCAACTTTTTCTCCTTGTTTCCCTTTTCGGGGGCGCCTCTGTGTAACGGCGGCAGATGATGTGGGTACCACGAGGATATGTGACGTCACTCCAAGCACCGTCCTCGCCTGTTACACGCCTTTTCTTTCCTTTCCCCACGCGTTTCTTTATACCTTGCGTTTCTGCGGACGACACCTTTCGCGAGCAGCTGTCCCTCGCGTCTGTAATTTCTTTGACGCGACCCGGACACACGGCGAGGATTAGAAACGTGAGGAATAACCGGCAGCGTTTGACGGGGGAACCTTTGAAATATTCAAGCAGCTAGGTCGCTACTTGGGAGCCGCGAGGATGTACTCGTCGCTTAGAGCGGAGAACCCGGAGTTTATGCTTTCGAAATTGAGATGTGTAGCTTCACGTCCTTAGAATCGGATTGCTCGAAATGCGAGACGAAGCACGGGCCCATTCGGCAGAGAGCGGCGCGCGAGCGCGGCAACTCAAACAATCGCGGAAACCGTAATTTCGGCCCCGTTTGATGACAAATCTTGGCGGGAGGGAGGGGTGGAGGGGGGAGGGGGAGTAAATAAGCGGACAGGAGAGGCCCGGTGCCTCTGTAACTAATGTACCTGACCCGTTTCGACGATCGATAAGCAGAGCGGCGAACGCGATTAAGCGCAAATGACAGCTAGAAACGGGGCAGGCAGTCGCTGCTGGATGAATTTCATTCGGCCGCTGGTAATGCGCGGATAATAAAGACGAATCAGAAGAGATACAAGCGGCGTTTACGCTTCATTCACCTGCCCGACCCATTCAAACGAGCGAACACTTTAAGCTAATCGCGGCCGCTTCGAGCGAAACCAAGGGAAATGGTACTTGAATTAATCCTCCCCGTTCCTTTCACCTCGAAAGAAAGCGTGCCTTCAAGGTTACGCGTGCGACGATAACGAGGTCATTGATGACGTTCCAGCGATCCGGGGGATAGGTGAAAATGAAAGAGAGTCGCTGAAATGTTGTCCCTTTGTGATCGTAGGAGCAAGAGGATGTTTGATAATGCTTGCAGATCCTCCTCTTCGTTATTCTACCTTGCGCAAAATTCTGATTCAACGGAACCTTCGTCCCCTGTTACGAGATCACGATGGCACGAATTAAGGGAATGTCGTTCCGATTCGTTATTCCTTCTCTAGGCCAATTTATCCTCGAGCAGATTAACCGACGTCCGACCAATTTCGCTCGTACTACTTTCCCCGAAACGCACGACACCACGGGTTCAGAAGCATGCGACGCATCGCTCCTCGGCGGTTGTTTAATTTTCCCCATTTTTTTTTTTCGTGGAAAGTGTACAACACACGAAGCTTGTTTCTTCAGTCAGAGTTACGGAGCTCGATCGATGCGACTATTACTACAACGCGTGTCCATTATCGTGAACGTACGAGCCCGAGATAGAGGGAGTGGAATTAGCGCCGCTTTTCCATCGATCCTCCCTCTGAATCATTTACGAGTACGTATGCAACTCGCCGTGGGGAGGGTGCATTCTTAGACCTCGTGCCACGGCGATTCTACCAACCTGGGCGTAAAACTTCCCTCTCCTTTCCAGAAATTACTATCCTCCATTTCAACGGAACGACCGATCGAAGTCTAAGAATCTGTTATAGGCTCGTTTGAAGGCGGATGAATTTTGGAGATCAAAGGGGAGCGCAAAATTGGGGCCATTTTCTGAAGAACTTGACATCTGGACTTGACATGTTCGAGTTTAGATGTAGAGTATTAAGATCGGCAACAATTTCGTCGTGAATTTTGGAGTAAACGATTGCCAGGGGCCACCTGTGCTCGCCACGGCGACACTTTCGAACGTGTTTTAATGAGACGACACTTTGAAACGAGCGAGAAAGAAACGTGGGAAACAATAGCGGGGTTTCTAATCTGAAGGGCACTGGATCGAACCCTTCTTCTTCAGCAGCATTGTCTACCTTGACGAACCCTTTTACCACTACCACCACCTTTTCTTCAGTCTCCCTCGGCCTTTCCACCCAGACCCTTCGCGAAGCTCCAAGTAGCAGAGAGAAGGCAAGAGAGGGAGAGGTCCGACTGGCTACAGAATAGTTACTGCCCCTCCTCGACATTATCTTTACGCCTTTGCCGTGGTACAAAAGGAGCGACGAAAGGCTGGGGAGGGGGTGAGAGAAGACCGCTGGCCTGGGAGAAATGTTTGTCCTCGCTCAACTGCGAGTTTGCTTTTCTTATTTCTACCCCCAGCTGGCTGCCTCCGCGCGATCTGTCTTGACCTTCTTAGGTACTGCGTAACAGTAAAGTCATTGGTACCCCGAGAAGATGATACAGAGGCTTCTGCCATTTTCGAAGGGAGTCAGTGTCGTTAAACGTCACTTAAAAGTCAGAACTGTACTCGAAGCAGACAGAGTTAGGAATGGGTCACCTAAAATGGCGCGAATTGGGTACCATCTAGGATCACAGATTGCCTCAACAAACGGAGGACAATCTTTACGTGGAAGAGAACTACTCAGAAACCTGCTGAAAATTGCAAGTAAGAAAGGGGACCATTTAAAAGTGTGTAGTAATCTAAACCGATCGAAGATTAACATCACTGACAACACCCCCGGATATTGGAGACTTCAGCCCCGATTAGATACGCCAAAGGGGGACCATGCGTTTCGACTGTTTGGACCAAGATCCGAAGATGATGATTTAAAAGGTGATGACGTCGGTGCCACGGACACATGGCGGGTTTGGAACTGTGGTGCTGGGAGTTGGGCGCGAATTCGCGCAGGCCAGATAACACGTTTTCCTGGACGGACAGGGCAGTCCCCGTCGTAGGAAGAGGGGATGACGACAGCGTGGCGGCGGCATGGCGAACATGGCGTCGTCGAGGTCGCGTCTGCGCCGCGACGCCAACACCGCGTGACCACGATCAATAACTGTACGCGCTGTTGTGCCGGGGCAAAGGATGTTGAATTCGAAAAGTGTTATTCCGCGCGTCTATCTCTGAATGATATGGAAGGGAACGCCTCTCCACGTGGGTGCCACGTGTGCGCTTCCGCCCGCGTCTCTTACGCGCGTGCACGCGCCCGATTTCGTTCGTCACGGCTCCGAAACGATGACCGTGACCGTTCTCCAACCTTCTTTCGCGGATTATGCTTTTTTTCCCTGCCGATCGGGCACCGTTGGGACGGCACTTTGAGCGTTGCCGCGGTGTCCCGGCTGGCTCGGTCGACTCGGTAATTCCCCGCTGGATCGGTTTTGTTTTCATCGAGTGAGAGGGATGACGAGGGACAGACGTCGACGAGGGGATCGGAGTTCGGCAGAGGGTTGTCGGTGGTTTCGGAGTAGCTCTCTACGATACGGTCGAGAGATCGTAATTGTACTCGAAGGTGCGTGGAGTACGTCCAAGGCTAATGGAGCTGGGTTAGATAACGACTGACAAGGGAACCTCCCGAACCAAAAAATTCAAAAAATTCTGAAACATTGTGGATATGTAGGGGATGATTTCCTTCTGAATGCAACGCAATTTTCTTTGCTGCCTAAAATCACTCTAAGGGGGTAAAATTAACCCCTGAAGATTCGGCTATTTTTCGATTTTCTGTTATAACTCGCGAATTGTAAGAACTGCTAGTTACCAAATGATAGTCGTAATTAAAAGAAGTAACTTTTGTCTCGAAACTTTTTTCTATCTTTTACAGTTCGCGAGTTACAACTGAAAATCGAAAAATAACCGAATCTTCAGGGGGTTAATTTCACGCCCTTAGAGTGATTTTGGGCAGCAAAAAAAAAGTTGCGTTGTAATCAGAAGGAGATCCCCTACATATCCACAAAGTTTCAGAATGCTTTGAATTTTCGTGGTTCGGGAGGTACCCTCGTGAGATTGAAGTTTTGGTCGTGAGATAAGAGGTTTAGGTAGCTTATAAAGTGGCCGTGGAAAGAGCCGACCTGGCGTGGAGCGATAGAATCTGGCAAAGAGACGGTGGTTGAAAGCGCGCGTATTGCCGTTGGTCTGGGATGGTTTCACTAGACGCGGACGAAGCGGACGAAGCAAACGGATCATAGAATCGAGCGACACGCTGGACAACGATACGCGCGAGTGTGATGGGGAACCGAGCGTAGATTCGTAACGGCCCTCGCGCTCGGTCGCGCGCGCGCGCGCGTGTCACGCGATTTAAGAAAAGTAAGTAAAGGCGACAAAATAGGAGCATGTAGAGATATATATATATACGTATGTTATCATCGTGTGAGATTTGCGAACGGAGGACTAACCTGCTAGCCGCAAGGCGGACATTCTCTGAAACTCGGGCTCCTGTAGCCACTTCCACATCCGTCGGAAGGTCTCCCGCCCGCTCTTGAGCTTGGACCAGGGCTTCGGGTTGCGTAGTAGATCGCTGAGCGTGCCCTGGCTACGGCACAGAACCCTCTGGGCGAATATCGCCTGCGGTATGCTGTACCTCTTCAGCTCCGCGCTGATCCTCTGCGCCAGCTCCTTGGTGTTGATCTCCTCGACCTCGCCGGCCCCGTTCCCCGCCGACGACACGGTCTTCATGACGACAGAGGTGTGCTGCACGTGCTGCGTGTGCGATATCGTCTGTTGCGGCATCGACTGCTGTTGCTGTTGCTGCTGCTGTTGCTGTTGCTGCTGCTGTTGCTGCTGCTGCTGCTGTTGCTGCAGTTGCGTCTGCATAGGAGGCGGCGAGGCAGCCGGCACCGAGTGCGTGGGCGGGGAATGATGCGAGGGCGCGAAACTGGCCGTCGCGGAGACGGCAGGCGGCGACGAGGGACTAAGGGCAGCTGGGCTCTGCTGTAACCGCGGCAAAAACGCCGGATCGTAGTGAGGGCTGGCGGACTTGTGCGGCGAATTGAGACCGCTCTGGCTGTAGGCGCTCTGCGGCGACAGGGGACTCGGCTGAAGGCCCGCGCCCGGCGACGGGTAATTGTGCGGCGGCGACATGCCCATCGAGGGCAGTTTGTCGTACGCGTACGGCGAGCTGCCCATCCCGAGGCCGATGTTACCGAGGCCGTTGTTCTGCATGACCGCGAAACTGCCGGTTACGCCGCCCGCCGCGTGTGCACTGTACACGAACTTGTCGCTCATCGTGGAGATCGGCGGTAACGGCTGCAAAGGCGTGAGGGTCGCGTAAGAGGAGCCTGGACTGAAGCCGGGCGGCGACATCCTCTCGGCGACCGAGGTCAGCGTCTGATAGGTCGGCTCCGGCTGCATCGCCCTGAAGTCCGTCGCGTCGATCATGCTCGCGACCGACACGCTTATCCCCGAGGTCGGCGTTAGCTTGCCCGGACTGAGCAGCTCCGAGTCGGCGTCCCGCGAGTCCACGTCCACGTCCTGAGGCGGCACGATCACCGACAGGGACTCCCTCGCGTTCTGTCTACCACCACCACCATCACCGGCACTACCACCTCCACCACTGCCACCGTCACCGTTTCCGTTGCCGTTGCCACCACCGCCGCTGCCGCCACTGCTGCTGCCGCTGCTGCTGCTGCTGCTGCTGCTGCTGCTATTGCTACTCGCGCCACCACCAGCACCTCCAGCGCCGCCGCCGCTGCCGCTGCCGCCGCCGCCACCACCGCCTCCGTTACCGTTGCTCGGCGGCTCCTGGGACGACGACAGATCCTCCGCGGCGGTGAGCTCTCGCTCCTCCTTGACGCCGAGCGCGCCAGCCGCCAGTAGTTCCAGCGGCAAGCTCGCGCACGCGATGTCGGGGCTCTGCGAGGCGGAGGACGACATACCCTCCCCGCTACCACCTCCACCGTTTCCACTTCCACCCACGCTCCTGCCTCCACTACCTTCCCCTCCGACCTCGTGCTGATGCTGTTGATGCTGGTGATGTTGTTGATGTTGTTGTTGCTGCTGCTGCGACTGCTGCTGGTGATGATGATGATGGGGGTGATGGTGTGCCTGTTGATGGGGGTGTTGTAATTGCTGCTGCTGTTGTTGTTGTTGTTGTTGTTGTTGGTGATGGTGATGGTGGTGATGGTGATGATGATGGTGATGTCTACCCCCACCGACCACCGTCCCTCTACCACCGCTGCTACTGCCACCACCTCCTCCTCCTCCACCGGTTCCTCCACTACCTGCACAGTTCCCATTCGAGCCACCCCCACCGGTTCCCCGGCCATGCGTAGAGACCGCCGCCGGGGAATCGACCGAGTCCAGTAATTGCTCGCTATGCGATTGATGATCGGCTATGTCCCCTATACCTTCCATTTACGCACATCTAGTTCGGGTGGCCGCGCACTCGCTCCCCCGTGCTCGGACACACCGCGTGCACACACCGTCTTCTCCGCTTGGAAAGCGCGCCCACGCCACGCACCACGTCTCCCTACAACACACCTCTCCTCTATCGTTATCACGCCGGTAGAAACTCGCACACCGGTCACGATTTCCCCGTACTCTCGTTGTCCCGCGTGACCGCGCGCGCGCACAAGTAACACGATTCGCGTTTATCTCGTCCACGCACTCACCGCCTCCACTCTTCTTCTCCGTATACAAACCCCCCTGTTCTCCGTCGTTTGCTCGATTACACGTCGCCACTGGTCGGTGCCCCGTCACTCAGCAGACCAGTCGCCGCTCGGTACGCGTCGCGACGAGCACGAGGACGAGGATGCGGACGGCAACCACCGCCACGACCACCACCAGCACTGCCTCGCCACCGGCAGCCTCGAGCAACGAATCGGAATTAGAAACGGAATCGGAATGAGAATCGCCACAGCACCGTGATCGCGACCGAGGACGTCGCTCGTGGTCCAGGACACCGACGACAGTCCCTTGGCTACCGTTGCTGCTACCGCTGCTGCTGCTGCTGCTGCTGCTGCTGTCGCCACCGACGATCCTTTCTCAGACGTTACCGTTGCCGTTGACGTTGCCGCTGCTGCTACAGCACATCCAGCACGTCGGATCGGCATAGAGATCCGGTACCACAGCGGCGGCGACCACCGTGCGCCCATGACACACGCGGGGCGAGTGAGAACGCACACACTGCGCTCGAGTGAATACGTTAGTTCGTGTCGAGGCGCGACGGACAGGGAGAGAGCACCAGCACCAGGGAGAAAGAGCAAGGGAGAGAGAGTGCAAGAGGGAGAGAACGGGGGGAGGAGAACGCCACAATCTCTATCTCTCTCTCCCTCTCTCTCTTTGTCCGTCTCTCTCCTCTCTCTTTCCACTTCTCTCTCGCTCTCTCACTCTCTGTTTCCGTGTGACGGTACCCCGAGAGCTGTCCAGAGGACCCTTCCGTTCCGTTTCACTCCGCCCCCTTGCCCCTCGGCCAGCGCCAAGCCGCGCCAAGCCGAGCCGAGCCGCGCGAGTCACCACAACCAGCACCAGCACCGTCGTCGTCACAACCACTACCACCACCGTCACCACCTGGTCCACCCTACAACTAACCGTTCGCGCTCTCTCGTTCTCCTCGTAACTCCTCGTCCCTGTGTGTTCGTTTCACCGTTCGGTGCGCGACACCCTCTGACGCGTGGTACGCTCCAGCTACGCTTCCCAACCACCGGTCCAGGTGCGACTCCTACCGTCCTCCTTTCTTCCCCTGGCCGACAACTACCGCTCTACACGCGCTCTCGCACTCTCACGTACTCTCTCGCGCGCGCGAGTATACACACATGCACGTGTGACCCTCCCCCCCCCCCTCCCTATTTGTCTCTCCTTCTCACGCCACTACGTTACTCTGTCCTGCTTGCGTTGCCCGTGGCTTCTTAGGGGTTACGAGCGACTCCGCGCCACGGCGATGCAACCCTCGTCTACCACCACCACAACCACCATCGTATCACCGGAGCACACTCGTACGCCGTACCTGCGCGAGATACCTCTTTTAGCCCTCGCTTACCCGCGACGGATCCACGTGAAAAAGCTAACCCCGCTTCGCCTCGGATCCCGTCGAGTCGTGAGCGAACTGAACGCTGCCGTATCACCCGTGCACGCCTCGAGACTCTCTATCGTCGTTCGTTTATTCTCTTCCCGTGCAGGACAGAGAGGAGCCGAGCGAGTTGGCGCGATCCTCGAGGCCCCCGAACCCGCGACCAGAGCCACCCCCAGCGGTGCCTAAGTCGCCAGCGACGGTATATCGTCGTCGTCGTGGCTGCGAGGAACCACTACGTGCGCGCCGCCGACACCGCCGCCGCCACCACTCTCGCGTCAGTCAGCTTTCTATCGATTTTCCGATACCTCGTGACCAACGTTGCTCGATGCGCCGATACTTCGAGCATAAACATCGACTGGCTATCCGCCGCCGCTGCCTATCCTCGTAGCCACCTTTTCCGCCAGCTCCGCGAGACGGCCTTGCCACCTCGATCCGATTATCGAGTGTCCGCTTTTCGATCCTCTTTTCTTTCTCTCCCCGGCTTCGTTGCCGAGTTACTAGATTCTATCCAGATTTCTAACGAGTTCCTTCGACGCTCCGAGCAGCGAATCACCAGCCTCTCAACTTTCCCCCTCGCTTCCTCCGGCTCCTGCCTTGCCGAGGCTTCGCACAGTTCTTTGGCTTTCCTTCCCGAAGGAAGCTTCTACGTGCTTGGTGTCGGAGGTACGGTAGGACCGAATCCTCCGCTTCCTCTCCACGTCCCCGCCTGACCAAAGATTTTCTTCACCACGATGTCTTTGACTCTCCTCTATTTTACTCGGTTCAACACAAACTTGTACGTCGAAATAATTGGCGAGATGAAAGCCAACGACTTCTCGTCGGTAGTCGGCGTAGCACAGCAACTTGCGGATGATTCCCCCGGGCGGACGCGCGCCGGCACGACCCGAGGAACGGAGTCCCGGTGATCAATACGGAATCGAATCGCAGTTGGGTGTCGAGTCGACGAATCGATCAGCGTCCCTCCACGTGTCCCGAAGCGTTTGCGACGCGAGACGCGCTCGAGCCTCCGCTCGTTCCACGCAATTCCACGATCGAAACGCGCATCCTCATCCGCTCGGCGGGGATAGAGGGGATGAGGGGCCAGTTGCACAAGATGTCCTCCACCGGGGGTCTTCCCCGACCGACTCGCCCCCTGGGTGGCGCGATCGAGTCCGTGGGATGGTCGAAGCGACGTCGATAAGCTCGATCAATAAACAGGGGTTGGAATCGGCGGCGACGACTGCGAAGACTGCGACCACTGCGACCACTGCTACGACTACGACGGCACGCCGATCGATCTCGCGGGTCGAGCCTCTGCTCCACGGTTCGATACGCTAGCTGCGAGGGTCGCGTTTCGAGCTTCGAGCCTTCGAATGGTCGAATCGACGAATCGCAAGAGGATTCCAGCACGCGTCACCCTCGGCGATCTTCTTCGACTCGCGATCCCAGGCCCTCGCGGCCGTTGTTGCGCACGCGCGCGCGCACCCTTCAAACCTGTCACCCTCTCCTCGAGCGCAACCCCTCTCGGCGGGGCGAGGGAGCCGGGCGGGTAAGCTTCGTGCAAGTCGAGCGTATCTTGCAAGATTCTCCGCCGCTACGCAAACTGCCTCCCTTTCTCGTCCTCTGCCTCTTTTTCCTCGCGTTCTTTGCTCGCCGCGTAGGACGCGTTTTCCGAAGAACGCGCGCTCAAAGACCGCCCCCAGTGCGCGCGGGCGGGCGCTCCGTTTCCCCTGCGACGAACGGGGGTGGAGGGCTGAGGCGAAAGAGGAAGCGACCACGGAGTTGCGCAAATCGCGAACGCGACTACGTGGCTGCGAGGGTAGCTTCGCTGCCTCGTCCTTCGTGCTTCCTGGGGGGTGCCAGCGGGGAACGGAGCGACGGGGCCGCGGGGTGGGGACACCAGAGGGGTGGAGATCTTGCCACGGGGATCTGTAACGAACTCGATACGCAGGGGTCGAGAGGAGACGGCCGTGGAGGGGCGGAGGACAGGCGAGCAGCGCCGCGAGGGGTGGCTCAGGGACCGGCTGACGGCTTTCAGAACCCCGGCCTTAGGGGTTGGCTCGAGAGCGGGGAGGGGGCCGAAGGGTCTGCTAGATTCCGTTTCTCGTTTGCGCAGTTCCACCGCCGAGCGAGAAATTGCGATATCGAGCGCAATAGTTGAAAATCCAACGTCGCGTCGCGCGCTTAACCCGCGGAATCGGCGCGATTTCAATTTTTCTTTTTCGCGACGAAACAGTGCTCTCGTCTATTTCTGTATCTCCGAGCTGATGATGTAGAATTGTAACAGTATCCTCTTTCATCTCATCCCACTCGAGGCGCGTTATTCGACCAGCTAACAATTCTACCTCTCACGGGCTTCGTCGTCAACGCAAACTGTTTGCTCGCGAGGGGTGAATGCGTGCCACGCTGATGCGCAGTTCAGCGGGGACGAAGGGATATCAGGAGCCGCTGGTAAGAAACCCAAGCAGCGAATAGTAGGCTGACGTCAGCAGCATTAGCTTGGACCTTCGATAGCTCAGACACATCCAACGCTGTACGTAAACCAAACATGCGAGGGAGATGAAAGCTATCCAGAAAAGGAATCCAAGAAATTAAGAATATTCAATTGCTTATCATTTTTCTCTGCGCGACGGGCTTAACTGTTTCCCAAAACGCTGTACGCGCGTCGCCTTCGATCCGCACTGGCGCGGATTATTTACCCGCGCGAGAAATCGCAACCCCTCGATCCCTCGAACGACTCTCGGGTAATCGCGAGGATGCCATCGATCGCGATCCGGGCTTCGCGCTGCACGAAATTTCGCAGCGGATTCTTGGCTTACGCGTAGTTAGCTGTATCGAAGAACGATAGGGGAACAGTGGGACGTTTTCCAGACGAAATCCATCGGTGCTCGCGAGGAAATAAAATCGATATCGGGTGTACACCGGCCGGCGAAGTCGAGCAGGAAGAAATAAAAACGCGTCGCGCCCCAGCGAACCGACCGAAGATAGACCGTAACTCGCGAGATTTCCCAGTCCGTGCTCGATTTCCCTCGAAGCAGCTCGGCGATTTTTCAGAAAAAGCTTCCCATTTTAATCGTCCAGGTACGATCCACTGATCCATACCTTCCGTGCTTCTTTCCAATTCGTATTACTGGTTACTACTAGTTGCCATAAAATCCCTCATCTAAACCATCCACACATTCCCCGAAACATTCCTCTGTGGAATTTCAAATAATTTCAGTTCAGACTCTTGTTAAGTTTTAGATATTTTTCTATTCAAAGGGATTATCTCGTGAAGTAAAATAACAATAATAATAATAATAACGCGGAACAGTCAATTTCAACAGAAGCATCAATTATCCCTCGATCTTGGATCTCCAGCGCCAATCTGGATCGCGGAAATCCGTGGAATCAATAATCCTAGCGAGATCGATAGCCCAAACCTCGGGGGTTCTTCCTCAGCGCAGCGTTTCGACGCGCTGTGCCCGGAATCGAGAGCATGTTTCCTCGTCGCCGAGGAATCACGAGGAAGACTGTAGGTGCTGTTGCCAACGAAGGGCTTCGAGTCGGGCGCAGCCATTCGAAAGGGGTGGCACGGTGGCGCCCGATTTCGCCGCTCCTGAAGGGGTAGTCGGTGGGCAACGGTGGTGGGGTACCGCGGGGAGGGGAGGTCGGCGATGTAACGTCGATATCGCGCTCTATACTAGGCGTCGCGACGCCGAGTGGGGCGTCAGGGGTGTAGGGGAAAGTTCCACATGGGTAAAATAATCGATAGCGCGACCGATATGTATGTACCGAGAGGCGTGTACATACGAGAGCCACGAACACTGCCGCCCGCTCTCTATGTACGTCGCGTGTGTGGTTACACGCGAGCGGCGGCGCGGCGGGTGGGCCGAGCGAGACGGGGACAGAGCGTTCGGAGGAGGTCTAGGGGAGGACAGAGGGGCGAACGGGGGGGGAAGAGAGCGGTCAGTCCGTGCACATAAACGCGCGTGCTGCCATAAACACGGAACCGTTGCTGAGCCGAGGGTGCGGGGGATGTTGGACTTTTGGGGGGCTCGCGCGCGACCCCGCGAGATAATTTGCGCGGGGACCACAGGAGCGGGGTGGTAGATCTGAAATTCGAGTCTGTTTGCGAATAGACGAGGGCGGAGAATGGCCGCAAGGAGGAGCGGGTAAACAGAAGGCGACGTAAAATTGAGAATCGTGCGTCGCTGCGAAAGGGGAAAGCGGACGCTGATACCGTGGCCATTACTACAGTTGCGCAAATTCTATGTATAAACACGGTAAAAGAAAGGGAGCGGAGCGAGGAGTGATAAAGAGGCAAGCGTGCACGTGAAATTTGCATACGGCCACAGGCGAGAACGGATAACGGCGTTAATATAGCGGGCAAATAGTAATAGATTAGGCGGCTCGTGTAGGTATCCGAAGGAGTAGTAGATGACCAGAGATAAGGGCACGCTGATAGCGCGGCTGAACATCCACGGGTATTGTTGCCGGGGACAAGGGGGCGGCTGA
Source organism: Andrena dorsata (assembly GCA_929108735.1). Taxonomy (NCBI): domain Eukaryota; kingdom Metazoa; phylum Arthropoda; class Insecta; order Hymenoptera; family Andrenidae; genus Andrena; species Andrena dorsata. The sequence continues at coordinate 72,177,150 of OV815488.1, read as the reverse complement.
TAATCTCGTCGCTGGACGGGATTTTCCTTTCGAACGTACTTAGAAAGAAGAAGGAGAAGTGCGATGGAAAAGGGAACAGGTGAGAGTAAACTCGATACTCGCCTAACTACTTTATCGAACGACGAATTAGATTATGTGAAATCTTCCTTCGGTACAATGTAACAATGTATGCGTGTAAGTGATACGGCGCACGCTAGGCGGGTGGAGAAACAGGGGTTGGGGGGGGGGGGGCAGAAAGAGGGTGACGAAACGCATGAAAATAACATTTATATACGTCCACGAGACGCAGAATGGAGCGTGACGTGCCCATATAAACTCTCCATATAAACGCGGAGCAAAAGGGAAGGTAGGGCGAAGCTAGAGAGTGGAAGGGAAGACAAAAATTTGTCTACAGTCAGAAAGACGGCGCGGCGGGGTGGGCTCGGTTGTGTGAAACCATACATACGTGTCCCTCCAAAGTGAAACGGACAGAGGGACCAACACATACAGGGCGGATATGTACGAGCTAGGTACAGGGTGTCCCATTTAAATCGATCCTCGCGAATATCGTCGAAGCCATTGGCGATATCGATAAATGGTTCAGACAAAAGCTGAATGGCTTCCACGGAGGCATAATCTTCTTGGATTAAACCGTATAGTTTTCAATGCGTTAATCGATGCGCCTAATCGTTCGTGGTAACGTAGAACCACGGTGTTTGCGCCAAAAAGCTATTCGTTTGGACAGCCTGTGTATACGAAACGTGGGTTTTGGGAGAGGGACGGGTAGAGGGATCGAAGGGGGAGACAGTAATGCGAAGAACAGAAGTGCTGTATTTCTGTATGTGAAATTTGTCTACGGCTTTTAGGGGTAAAAGCGGTGTAGCGTGGGGTTCGGCGGGGTTCGAAGGGGTTCGAAGGATGAGTAAAGTGCAACAGAGGAATGAAAGAGCGGGTGGATCGAGTGGATTAAGATCGACCAGCGATGATTTCGTCTGGATCGAGTATGGATGAAACGTGTTAGGGTAAACGCACCAGTAAATGAACACTTAAGACTAATGAATGAACACTATTACAAAATTATGTTTGCAACGCGATTGATACCTCGTGCTGCAAAAATTGCTTGGATATGAAGCAAGAAATGAAAAGAAGTCTCTAATTAATTAGTTACTTACTTTAATGATTTATTTTACTCATTGTAATAAAAAATGTGCATTCACTGGTACGTGTTCATTTACTGGTACATCCACCCTAGATAGCTCACGTTCTTTGTACATTTCATATGTATATAGGATAAACGCACCAGTAAATGAACACATTAAGGCTAATGAATGAACACTTTTATATAATTAAAAAATTACAATTACAAAAATTGTTTGAATATGAAGCAAGAAATTAGAAGAAGTTTGTAATTAATTGGTTCCTTATTTTAATAATTTATTTTACTCATTTTAATAAAAAAATGTCCATTCACTGGTACGTGTTCATTTACTGGTACATTCACCCTACCACGTTTCTGAACATCCCATATATTCGTCTCACATGCTTCCCATATTCCACGTCTCGTTGTATCCCCCATATCCCACACAACCCAAATACAGTAGATTCTTCACATACCTGACGCATCGTACATTTCCCTCGCTATCCACACCTAATTCCAGAATTAATCTGAAGAGAAGCAGATTTTCCCGCTGCACCTGCAAGAGAATCTTCGCGGCCGAAATTTTGACCTTTGTGGGAAAGATATAGCATCGAAAGTCTCACGGGCTCTTTTGTCGGATAATAAAAATTTGCTAGCCGCGCGGTGTAGGGACATTTTCGTTTTCGCAGGTGCAGCGAGAGATTCTGCCTCTTTTGCAGGTGCAGGAATCGCGGAATGGAAATCGGCACAGCCCGTTTCTGAGTTGCTGCATCTGCAAGAAAGGCAGATTTGCTGCAACGGACTCCCTTAAAACCTAATAGCGAAATAATCGACAATTTGCCGTGAATAGAACTGTTAACAGATAGGTAGCCGTTCTAAAAATATTCCTGAATCCATTTTCCCTAGAAGAAACAGAGTAGAAGTATCGAGAGAGACCTGAGGGCTTCCTGTTTCAACCTAATTGCATTCCACGCAGCACACAATAGGTAGGAACGGGGAGGGGGGAAGTAGGGTGGTACCCAACAAAATCTCGTTAATTCATAAAAATTCTCCGCTCGCATCATGACGGTCTTTTTGCCCCTGCGAAATTAAAATCCTCCGCGCGCAGTCGTATGATCGATAACTGAGGAATTACAGGGGATTCTCTATTTTCCTTCTTGCACGATGGGGGTGCCGGACTAAACAAATTATTGAATAGATGCAGTGCTGTGGAAAAGGTTTTACCCTTACGGACGCAGGAGCAGAAACTTTTCAAACCGACGCGACGAATGTCTGATGGAGACGAAAGGCCTTCTTGCTAGGCTGACACGACGATTCCGTGCGCGAATGGGGACAACAGAAATGTTCCAGTACCCACTGTCCGCGATCGGCTTGACCAATTATCCCGTGGTAATCGGCGGCCCCCGTCTCAGAGGGACACCTAATATCGGAGCACGCGGGGGTTCGAGTAATCGCGGGGATTGTGGGGGACAGTGGAAAGGAAGCGGGGCACGGGCCCCTCATGCAGATGTCTGATGTAGTAGGCAGTCGCACCTGGCGGCAGGTGGTCCTTACCGCGGGGGTTCCCCTCCAGGGCCACTGGATCCACGCGTGTGCTCACGATCGTGTGTTACCTGGCGCGTGTTCAGCCGCCTACCTCGTAGGAAACCGATCAACTGCTCCGTCTGAACTCCGGGGCATAGGAACCGGGTCGCTAGTCGTCCCCCAACGATTCGCGATCGACGAATGACGGACGGGGCTCACGGAGCACCTTCGTCTGTTCCTGAGTGGGGATACAGAGGACGCTCCGGTGGGGATCGTTTCGGGTTGATTCGGGATTAATCTGTCTGTTGTTAAGTAGCACAGATATTATTGTACCGTACGTCATTGGCTCGAATGAAATCTATGCATATCGAGAGAAAATATGTTTATTCTTCGTTGATCCTCTTGGAAACTATTGAATTGAGAGTTACAGCTTTTATACCATCTAAAGACGCGAGCAAAGTATTCTGAATGAGTTGCATATGCTGCTTGGTATCTTCAGTCGTATTCGGCGCCGATAGTGATGCTGATTCCTGTGGAAACTATCTTCGTCTGATGATACCAGCGATTGGTGTCCAAAACGACTGTTCCATCAGAGGGAAATCAGGACGGTTAATAGGAGAATGTAAATTCATGTAACAAATTGGTTGAACCATCTCTCTGCACTTACAGTCACTTGCCATTCACACAACGCGCCTATAATCTACTCTTAATAATCACATTACATCTAAGTGAATGTACTTACTAATTTCGCCAGGATGCACCACAACCTCCAGCCTGTTGCAAGTGTAATAGCATTCCCTGGGTGGCTCTAGAATCCACAATTTCTCGCCCTTTACCTGCGCCTGCCACGAAGGGTGCTCCACGTCGTCCACCTGAAAAAAGATCGATACGTGCAAGTGCCTGAATACACACAGCGTTAATGAACATGTGGGAGGCTTTGTCGAAATAACGAAAGAAGTCTGCTTCGTTGTTTCTATCGCTATTCTGTATTCCGTTATATAAGCGCCTGAATGGCCAAAAGACAATATTAATGATAAACAATAGTATCGATAGGGGTCGTCCTTCAATTATGTAAGGCTCTTTTAGGGGAGCGGGGGCCATGAATTTCTTATGTTTCCTTAGAAGGGGGGAGAGGGAGTCAGGTAGCGTTTTACGTAATATTTTTTTTAACCTAATTTTCGATACGAGTAGCCTAAAAAGGGACGATCCGTCGCACACGCGAAACCGAGTTAAATGACTTATGTAAATCTCGAAAGGAATTTTCATAACTGAAGAAATGGAATATAAAGAATATTATTTTTGAAAGGGAGCGGAGGGGTAATAAAATCTTACAAATTCGGATACCGATGGAGGGGGTGAGAAATCGCCAAAATTACCCTTACGTAATTTAAGGACGCTCCCTAGGTAACAGAATTGAAATAATTGATCCTTCAACCTTAAAAAATCCCACCTAAAGCGCACGGTTGCAAGATTGTAAGATGGTTACGGTGCTGTAAGCGTTTGCGGCTTGAATTTTAGGTAGCACAAAATACCTTACAACTAATAAACTAAGACTACGCGAATAAAAATTAAATCGAGAGAAAATTCGACGGGAGATTGATTAAATAAGGTCTCACATGCATAGGAGCTCCGTAACCATGGCTCCCCATGAAAATCCAATCAGTTTTTTCGCTCTCCGCGGTGGTTGGGAGGAAATAAGGTCTGTGGTAGTGCTGCCTCAAGATGCTGCCGATTTTCTCGTCGCAGTTGCTCCTTTAACAAAGCCGAAACTGTAGACTCATATAGACAACTCTCAGATTATTCTACTGTTCAATAATTATTCAATAATTATTCTACAGAGATCCATAGAGAAAGGTTGCTTCGAGAATCAATCATCCTAACCCTTGTACATCAGACCTTCACTTTACTTTCTGCGATTCGACTAGACTCGCAATTGGATACCGGTGGATAAAACCGAAAATCCACCTGAAAGCTAATCTAATCTGTGCTATGCTATAAAACATAAAAAAACATAGCACAGCTTAGCTTAGCTTTTGGTGGAAACGGTTTCATAAGGATGTATTGAAGCTAATTTTTTAACCGACTTCAAAAAGGAGGACATATAGATTCGATTCGTATATATATATATTTTTTTAATGTTTGTCCCCGCATAAATAAAATTTTGCCTTATTTAATCAGCCGTAGATTAAATAAGGGAAAAAATTATTTTTTACTTTTTAGTGAATTTTTATTTTTCTGAAGTCGGTTTTAATTTCTTTTCAATTGTTTTTAAGTTTAACATAGCATAGCTTAGCTTAACTTTCAGGTAGATTCCCGGCTTAAAGGTAGCTTCAATCAAAGATCTACGAAACAGTGTACATCTTTTTGCTCCGTGACTAAAGAATATGGAACAAAGAGGACACGTCCGCCAGTCCGAATGTGAGTTTCTAGGTAATTGTCTCGCAGTACAAATATAGACCAATATAGTTGCACGTAAGCTGGTTAGACGGATTGTGCGCATACGTGCCAGCTTTAGGGTGGTAATCGAAGCCCCAAAACTGTGCCGTTCACGGGCACTGCTTGACCAACTTCCGCAATTCGCGAAGATCCCACAGTTTCCGCGGATCATCGGTATCCCACAGAGATTGTCAAACTTGCGCAGTGCACGAGGCTTGCTTAACACGGAGAAAGTATATCGAATCGGATTGGAGGGTTGGAGGTACACTTACCAGCCCACGTACCACGGTTCCGTTCCCTTTTCCAGCATGGAGCGACCGGTGCTCATGTCGAACACATCTTGAAGGCTCTGGAACTCGGTGTTGTAGGGGAAGAACTGGCAGTTGCCGTCCTCGCCGTCGTACAGCGACTTGAAGAACGAGAACGAGAGCACTTCCGGGGCTGTCCAGTTCGTCATCGCGTCCGTCACCACGACTGGTCTTCCAGAATACGCGTAACTATTTATAGTTTTTAAAAAATTCCGTGAATCGCACTCGTCTGCGATGGATGTCATTCAATAAACTCTATCTCTAATTAAGCGAATTGTAACTGGGAGGCTATTTAGAACGCAACTATTGCATAGGATGCAATTGAATTCTGGTAAGGACTCGAAGGTAATTATAAAAAAAAATGCGCTACGCGAAATTGAACAGGCAATACCGTTGCTCGAAAGTCCCGGGGACCACGTTGGATATCCTGTCAACCTGTTGAACGTCCCGGCAGATCGAACAGTCCTCAGCTGGTCGGAAAACTTTCTGCGTGAACGAGGGTAGTTCTGCCAGACACTTAAACAGCATTCTACTTTCAAAGACTCACCCAAAGCCTCGAACAAAATCTTTCAATTAATGTATCAACTAATCACAGTCAAAGCAGATCAACAAAGTAACTAGAAGCTGATTCTGTGAACACTGATTTGAATTACCTTAGACTTGATGCCAAAACGAATGTCCAAGTTGCTCACCTTGTCATTGCGAACGGAGTGCGCGTAATTCCAGAGGAATCGTCCCAGAATCCACGCGAGGATCAACAGGATCCACAGGTGTCTCCTGCGGACCTTCGATCCCCCTGGTCTGAGCACGGAATGCGCGTGGAACAGTTTCAGAGTCCTGTTTCGAAGTCCCGTTCCCTCGATCTTCCCTACTATCGAGCGTATCTCCTTCTTCGCGATGTCGAAGGACCTTTTCGAGGCCTCGGAGGACAGTTTGCTACTGTTCGCGGTTGTCATGGCGTCGGAGGGCTTAAAAGATTCGCGTGTTTCCGTTTAATCGCAAGGATTCAGTTATCTTTTTAATTAGCAAAGCGAAGGATTCTGTTTATAGAACTTGTGCTTGAGGCATCAATCGCGATCAGTGGCCTACTTGGATTTTGACTGGAAACTTTGATGTTGTTTAATTATCACGAGAAATTGAACTACGACCGTCGATTTGGGAATGTCCCACTGCTTCTAGGACCTCCGATAAACCTGCTGGTCGACGTGGAACTGCGGCAAGATGTTTCCACGGGGTTCCAGAGAAGCAAAGGACCCTGTTGCGCATGGGGATGCTGCGACCCGTTCACGGGGGTGTGAAATGAACAAGTATCTAGGCTACCGATTGATTGAAACGAAATCTGCTCGGGCGCGTGGAAACTGAAACGATTTCTCTTCGAGCTGCTGAATGCTGATGAATAGCTTCGATGGGGAAGTGATAAAGTGTACAAATAGATTTAAGTCCACCGTTTGAACATCAGTCTTTTGATTCCTACTGAAGGGAACGTTTAATATCGTCAAAGTCCACTTGTGTGGATCCCAAGTTAATTCTACGTAAGGAGCATCTTTGTCTCTAAAGCATTCAAATTGTTTTCGACCATTTCCATTTTGCAGAACCGTCGGTTGGACGAAGAGAATAACATTGGACTGGGGTGCTCGAGCACGTCTCCCTCGATGGGAACTTGTGTGTTGGTTTCTTATCACAGAGTGCAGGTGCCAGTGCTCACCGAGCCACGAGGATTTTCTTGTTAAAATACAATCATCGAGCCAGCCCTTATCGCGCGTTCCCATTTCTTCGACGCGCCTCTTTCCCGCGTCGAACCAATCGATCCCGTATCAATTTTTAGCCCTCCTAGTCGTTCTCAACATTTCCCGAGAAGATAAACGAACTATTTCTCATCTACGCGTAGAATAAAATGTTTAAAAATCGTAGCTGCACGCACACGCGAGGGACGAGGCTGCAAAACGATTCTCGTGGAATTGCCGAAGCGGAAGGGGTTGCTCGATCCGACGACCAGAAGGGGCCCACCTTTTACCACTGCAAATTGACAATCTGTGCGCCAATCTATTTCTTAATTAACAATCTCCCCGTGGAAAATCGATGCCGAATGGATCCCCCCGCGGTATTTCGATCGAGGGATATATTTTCGAGCTCCTTCGTGAATGTTTGCCCGAGTAACAGCACCTTTTGCGGGCAAAAACGATGCCCAAATTCAATTGCGCGTGCGAACGAACGGGGAGACACGGTGGAGGGGTGATAATAGTCGAAGATTGTGTTCAAAAGCAGAAAACGATAAAAGGTCAAAGATTCCAATATCTATCTCTCCGGAAGTGGAAATATTAATATCACAAATACCTTCACAGTTCCAAGAATTCTTCCCCGATCCGTGCTCTTCTGTCTCTTCGGAATTTCAAGATGGTGATCCTGGGGTGGTGGGCGTAATAATAAGAAGAGACATCCCTCAACGTTCAGCGCAATTAAATTCTTTAATTGTTGTCAGTCGGGTTCGAAATACACTAGTCGATCGATTTATCGTTTAATAATTATTGTATAATACGTGGTACTCCTCCGATATAAATAATACGACGTCAATAAAATAATGACAATATGTCTGTTCTTCATCCCCCCCGCCCTGTCTTAACAAAATTTATTTTTATATATATATATATGAAGTATATATATACATATATATATATATATATATATATATATATATATACCTACTTCATTCCGAAAGTTCTCGCGTCGTCGATAAACAGCGTTAAAACACATAGGAGTGAACTAAGAAAAAAATAAACGACGATGACGATGATGATAATGATCGTGACGATGATAAATCCCCGCCGCGCTTCTCCCAAGGGTGGCGTGCAAGGGGTAGTTCTCCAGTAACGATACTCAAAAGCATTCCCACAAATATGAATGAAAGAAATCCCTGTGAAATTCATTCTTAAAAATCTCAACAGCACAGAATCTGCTTTCTCCTCCAATCTGCTGATAAAAAGACAGAACAGTTGGATGATCCATGGATATCTGGCGAAATCAGGTCACTGGACATCTCCGCCCTTGCCCCACCCCACGTCGGACTACAACTCTTGTATTAATTAACGTTAAATGTCTGGTGAAACTCCTCTAATACATCTAAAATGCACATCCATGCTTATTTAATGCTCCTTTAATTTTAAATACGTATGCAGCACTGTAGCCTATCATTTACTTTTTTTTTTTCTCTATTCTTTATGCGTGTGTCTGTGTTCTTACGTGTGTATGTATACGTGTACGTATGTACTGTGAGAGATACGTGAGATTTTTCTTGAAGTCTTCCCTACTCCCGTTGCCGTTCTTTGTCTCCTTGTTCGCCGTGCTACGTCTTCATCTCCTTCTTCTTCTCTTCTTCTGTCGCGATAGAATTTGGCAGATCTCCCTTAGAAGTGAGCTTGGTCACTGTCGCGGGGAAGTTTAATAGGTTCTCTTCTCGGTTCCTGGTCTTCCGTGTTGGATGATTCCTTCGTCTCGCCCTTCTAGCTCGGATGATGGAGTGGTCTGATGGAGTCACTCGGCTTTAACGCTATCAGTCTTCTCGGTTTTTGTCGGTGACGATGATCGCGGTGAAGGGTGAACTCGCTCCTCGATCGGAGGGGGCTGAACCACGCTCGATAACAAATATTATTGGTCGTCTCGTGGTGAGCTAACAGAGAGCTGATATCGAATTCTTGGGAATTTCAGGCAACCGATATTCGCGGAACATTGGATACTTCAACATTTGACCAATTAAAAAAGTATCAAAGTAGGTACTTGCGACTGGAACATCCTAAAATTGACGATCGATGTTTTACGTTGTTAGTTCCATTATTAATATGTCGATATCGCGATTGTAATGGGGGGTTGAGAGTCCCAAAAGGCTGCCGCCAATGAAATGAATTTCGACCACGACGCTGTGTTAGAAATTGCACGATCATCGAGCCTCGTTCGCCGACCTCTTTCACGAGAAAGCAACAGCGCGGACAGCTGGCCGCTCGCGGTAAAAGCACACTCCGTTAGGCCGGTGAGAAACGTGTAAAAAACAGCGTAAAAATCGCTAGCAAAACACGACACCGTTTTAAAAAAGACGGACGCGTCGCTTCGTCGATGCTTCCATCCCCCGGAGAAACTGCAGACTGAGTCGCGCGTGGCGGAACTCGCTATTCCAAAGAGACACTAAGCGACACGCGGCGAATCCTCCCTGGACGAGCGCGAGGTTTCTAAGATAGACCGAAAGTGTCTGACGTGTTATTGCAAGGTGTCCTAAAACATCGAGTATCGAAAGAGGATCGTCCAGAGGGGATCGGGTCGCAAGGTGCTCGAGATTTTCGTTCGACTCATGCGAAGCCTTCGGAAATAGATGACAGCGAAACCAAAATTCGTCGTGGTTCTAACTCAAATTCAATACAGAGAAGACTCGATTGTATCTGACGTCACAGAGCTCGACGCAGAGACTCGAGAATTTCATTGCAATTCCCCCACTAAACTATAAAGAAAGAGGCTCTTTCAAATATAAATTTAACCTCAAGAGAAAGAAATATCGAAATTAATTGCAAGAGAAATATATTGCGCGCCAGTGGCGGTGCTTTCTCTTTAAAAAATAGAAAGACATGATTTTCATTTCGCTTCGCTTGATCGAACGATCCTCGCCTGAGGATACTCCTCCTCTTCCCCCTCCGCGTCTCCCGTTTCTCGTCAATCATCGTAGAAAATTAGAAACGCCGGTTCACACAAACGATAAAAAGCTGATATCAAAATCTCGGTTCGTTCGTGTCGATCGTGGCGGCCCTGTCGATCCTCCGACGATCCAGAATCGAAGATCCAAACGCACTTACGACTATTACACTACTCCGATGATTTCACACTGTATACGGATTTATCAAATCGATGGGGATCTCCTCGATCGTCGAAGCAATCGTGATCTATCTACTCGATCGTCGCCCTCGGTACTTCGGGCTCCGAATGCAACTTTGAATCCTCCCTTTTCCGAGGAATATTGCGAACATTGCTTGAATCTTTTAAATATATTCAAAGAGGAGTGCTAATTTAGAAAATTCTGAAAGTGGTCTCGTGAACAGTTTCTTTCACAAAGAAGGGAGCCGAAAACGATCGCCTTCGCCTCCAGAATCTCAAGTTCCAAGAACAGGATCATCCCCTGGGCTCCGAGCCGTATTACACATTTCGAACGCCATCCAACAGTCGATCCCGAACCCGATCGCGATTACTCCCAAGTAGAAAACCCCTGGATTCTAGACTCGACCAAACCCGAAGGAGCTCTCGGATCGAGAGGGGCGCCGAGGGTGTCAGAGCCGCGGCGTTTCAGTTCGAGCGTAATGGTCCAAGGTCCTCGCCCCGAGGATTCGCGCCACTTGTCGCACATGGCACTCTTTATCACCCTATATCACGAGCGCAGAATCTGCTGGCAGTCCAGAACGATAAGCTCGAAGGACGCCTCTCGGTTCGCGGAGAGGCGCGTGTGGTGGGTGGCCCGTTATCGGCTCGCGAAACGCAATCTTGATAGCGCACGGTCGCTCCAGCTAGCCAGCCCTTTTGCACGCTCCGTAGTGAATATAATATTATATCCGAGGCGATAGCGCTGTAACAGTATCCTCTGGTCTGGCTCGGCACCGCGCCACCCGTCGATCGCAATTGATTACGAAATTTCTCGGTCCTCGGGGCTCGCGCCGATGGTCCGCTATTAATCTCGCGTTATCCCTCGCCGCGGGCGTACTGTTACAGTACTAATAACAACGTTACATCGCTACGATAATTCTTAGATCGCTGACGCCAGGCTCACCGTTAACTTGGACGATCATCTCGCGAGTATTCCACCGCGGAAAAGCTCGAAGTTACATGAGAAACGATCCTGAAGCGGTAAACACCTGACAAAGTAACGATAATAGCTTCTTTTAGCGGCTCGTCGACGATCGTCACCGTGGGGAGCATCGTCGATCTCGTCGCTCGTTCGAATGAGATTGTGGAGTCGATCGTCTCGAGGATGAGTATGTACAAAAACGGGGGGCGGTGTATGAACAGCTACGAGAATGACAGACGGAGAGAATCTCGGACTTCGGGGGGGGTGGGTCTGCGCGAGACGATCGACGAGATCGATCCTCCCTCGATCGCGACGTGCACGCCACAACACGTTTATTATAATCCCCGATAACGCGGGAACGGGACGATTGATAACAGGTGCCATTCCCGCGCTTCTCGTGCTATTACTTTCACCTGGCTAAATCATTCGCGGAACACACTCGATTCAACTGTCGTAATAATATTATTTTTTTTTTAAGAAATAGAACAAGGATATACTTTATTCTGTATATATATATAATATATATGTATATATATATATAATATGTATATCGGGTTATCAATAGTGTCATATCTCTCTGTCGAACATTCGATAACATTGAACATCATCACATTCTTCATCATTCTCGCGCACCTTTCGCATCGGTCTCCCTCGTTTCTCTGTCGATAATACTCTGTAAATATGACGAAGAATATTAGCTAGGATCCCAACAACAACGTCGCGTCAATTCTATCCCCCCCCCCCCCCGATTCCTTTGCTTCTCGTCGTTAATTCGACGAACGGACCAACAATTCTCAGGCTACCCCGAAAGGTGCTCCTCCTTGCGTCTCTAAGTGGCGAATGGACAGTTTCACGGCACAGACAGGCAAATGCATCACGTTCACGCGGGACCCAGGCACTCTATAACACGTTCTCGATGAAGAAAAACAAAGTGCAGCTCGCGAATAATCGGCATCCTCGTTACATGCCACACCCACAGCCTCAGAAGTTTTACATAATACAATATATCGTAGTTGATCGATATTCCTACGCGTGTGCTTGTGTGTCGGTGTCTGTGTACGATGGTGTTTATAATATATCTATATAATATGTATATTCATTCATTTATACCCTCCTGTATTTATAATCGCGACCTGCTCGCCGTACGTAATTAGCAATTGTAATACCGTCTACTTATCCTTAGTAGTACTTTTACGGTACGCTCGACTCCTCCTGGGGTACCGCCTTAAAATATACATATACATGTATATATAATATTTATAATATATATATATATATATATATATATAGTATTTATATACAGAGTGGGCCACCTAAAAGTGTCCTCGTGAACACTGTCGCGCTTCAACAAGCGAGAATTAAAGTTGCTCGATTTTAAGTGAGGAAGTAGGATAGCGGAAAGTGTCTTCCGGGTTCTCGGTTGTTTCCTTCGCGAATAGAACCCTGTAACAGCATCCCTTGTCCTTCCGTCACGATACTTCCCCCTCGCCGAGCACAGATACGTCCAAGTGTGCACCCTTGGGTGTCCCACCCCGTACGGTTAATTTAGAATTGTGCAATGAAGGTTTTAGAGCCATTAGTGCGACTACTGCTGCGGATGTGGTCGGACAAATCGCTTTCCACTTAATGTACACGAACAAACGCGGGGGTGCGGAGTTTGCGACTCAGGCTCTCGCGACATCGCCGCGTTGCCAGGACGGTGATGTCCGAGGCCTCCCCTTCGGGGGAAAGGCCTCCGAGGGGAAGTCGACGCCTGAGGGGCTACGTGGCCCCGGCTAACACCTCTATACCCTTCTTAGTTTCTCAGTCTTCCTTTTCCCTCTGTTCAGCCGCTCCCTACGTCCACGCTGGCTGGCCTCTCCTCGACCTACGCTCCCTCATATATATGTATACTCTCTCAACAACCTGGACATCGTTCTCCAGCGGGGTAAAACAAAAGAAACTCGAGGAAACCGTACGATCGCTCGGCTCGCCGTTATCAATGCCCTGTACTAGGTCTTGCGGACCCAGCGCGCGCCATCTGTCAGGTCTGCCGGAGAGAACCAGTGGACGTCTATTACTCCTCGTCCTCCTCCTCCTCCTCCTCCTCTACGTCTCCCCACACCTACTATTCTCTAAATTCTCCTCTTGCACTCCTCCTCCGCCTCCTCCGTTCCTCTTCTTCCTCTTGAAGGCTTAGGATACGAGCCTCCGGGGCTCCACGCGCACCCTCTGGACCCTGTTATACCCAGGAGTCCCCAGCTGAGGCCGCGTTCGAGTTCGGGGGCACGTTTACCGTGGACGTGGCGGCCGAACCGTCGGGGACACCTACCCCGTCGGCCCCCCACTGGCCGCCGCTCGGTGCGCCGACCCCCGCGCCGATCCCCGGACCCACTGGGCCCTGACCCTGACCCTGGCCCACCCCCAGCTCATACTGCCGCTTCTTTTTCTTCTCCAAGTTAACTTGCGCGTACAGCGGCTCACCGGGTTTCGGTTGCTGCAACACACACAAGCCAACGGTTAGTTCAGAGCCCTGACCGACTGATCGTCGGCCGGGGGGTGGACGCGTCTCGGGGGGTGGGCTGTACTCGTGGGGGTGCAGGGGACAGGGCCCGACGCCTCGATCCCCCGAGGACCGAGGTACATGCTTCGCGACGCTTTCTTCGTACATTTCTATTCTCTTGTCGCTTTTAGCGTGCACTATACGCGTCTCCCAGTCTCCTGTGAAGCTTTAGGGGTTGCAAGAGAGTCGATTGGGACGGGGGTGTAGAATGGTTGCTACTCTAGTTCCGACGAGGGAAATGAATTACACTGGAGAATACAATCACATGGTTACAGTAAAGAGAACCTGCAACAACGACTTCGCTGGATCGGGAAAGGCCAATTCATGGGCCACGCTTGGATAGATCTGCGAAATTAGGTGACCGTCGTTTGGAAAAGAAATGCGGAGCTTTCGGTTAACTGTTCCTTGCTTTCGCTTGTGACAAGAAGCAGGATTCCAAGTGTGGTAGTAGGTACTGTCAGATACTCTTTTTATTATGCTCGATTAATTTGGATATAAATAGATTATAAATAAGTTCGTGCAATAGTCAACGTGTCATTATAAACCATGCTTCGAGGTGCGTCTAGCTTCTCTTCCGTACAATTAAGGTCGGCTTGATTGAGTGTGTATAAAATGAAACTCGTGTCATGAAACTGTTCCTCGTGTCTGTTAATTGCGTCGCAATTCTACGGTAATGATCTCCGAGATTACCGCCTGCAAACGAACCTGCTCGCGTGATATCGACGTAGAGACTCCTCTCCTTTTGTGCTTGTATATTACCCTGCTTATTGAAACTCATACAGTTACATGTTAGTCGAATGTGCTACGGATTACGCTTCGGATTCGTCGTTTAACATTACTCTTACTGTAGTTCGTAGATAGACTATGATCACTTGGGTAACGAATCGAAATTAAGTCCTCTAAATTCTCTCTGCGCGCTTGGACAAACAGAGTGCTCGCGATGGAAGTGTTGCCAAAACGAGTGATTACACTGTCGCTACGTCTACGTTTAATCGTATCAATTACTGTCAATCAGGTAGCAAACATCAGCCTTCGTTGCGGGAGGTTTGTGCGTTCCCCGAAACCGGACCGGTCTCGAAGCAATTTGTGTGACGCTCTCGCGACTGTTCTCCGACCGGAATTTGGAAGGACAGAGCGCGTGACTCTTTCGCGGAATGCATCGTGACTTTGTCTGATTCGTTTAGAACTAAAAGTCCCAGCGGATCGCGGGGATAACTGAATGATTAACGATTCCTACGCGTGGTCGGCTGAATCTGCTCCCCAATCGTAAAAAATGTCAAGTATTTGGTCCTGTAATGCCTAGTTCCTTACACGATCGTAGAATTATGCAAGACACGCTTGAACGTTACGTTAACAATTCTGACGCTTCAACTTTTATGTATATGTTACTCGTACAGAGGCTCCTCTTCGCTACTGAATAGGACGAACCGTAAAGTGCCCGTCAAATAAACCTTAGCCCACTGAAACGTATCCTCGGTTAAGAAAACTAATTTCAAGTGTATCGACTCTACGCGCATCGAGCACTGTTCTCGATGCGCCTTCACAGCTACGACTATAACAATTTTGTTGAAAGAACCGAGAACAAGAACTCGTCTAACCAACGAAAGAGTACACTCTGCTTGCACGGGCAAGCAAGCGTTCGCTCGTTGCAGCGCAATTCCTGCGTTGTCTCTCGTATAAAAGTCTTGAATGCTTACCAAAACTCGTTGGAACGAAAGATATTGCCTTAACGAACAATTAGGCGCATCGGATAATCGAGAAGATTCGCATCGTACGCGTCGGAGAAATAAATTACGCATCTCGACAACGGGTGCTCTGTTAATCTATAAATTCTGTAATCCCTACACTGTCTGGCAAATATTGTTGCACCGTGTTCCTTGTACATGATATAAATTCTCTCCTTCACCGGACAACAATGCGTCTTTACCTCGCCCCCGGTTACACAAGTGTAGATTATCGTGTAAAAATTCATCGGATACTTGATAATTCCATGGACTGTTTTATGCGTACCGCGTGGAAATCTACAGTAATACTGCACTCAGCGGCTGCTGACCCACCGGTAGCATAAAACCAGGTAATAATAATTGGTACTCGTTAATTGACTTAGTTTATACACTTATAATGTTTTCGTTTAAGTAACTGCTTTCCTCCGGTATCACAACTATGCGGTGTACACGCCCCTCCCGGCTCCCCCTTAATTTACCCCTCACATCTTTACACGCCTCGTGCAACGGCGCTCGGTTCTGTTCGTCTCGTGCAAGCGGATAAATATTATAAATAAAGTATCGTGATTATTATAGCGTCACAACGACCATTATGACCATACATATTTCCATACATGTCGTACATATACGATATATCTCTTCTCTAAGTAACCTCCTCGCATACCGCGTGCGGGAAATGCGGCATCTCTGTCGCGAATATAACACAAAGATCAACAAGGAACGGGAAAACAACGAAATCAATATGCGCGCACGCGGAGTCTAATTGCTTTTCTACGCGCGCTGTATGTGGGCTTCTAACGCAAATATAAATCCCCGTTTAAAATAAATCTATTACGATCGGTAACGTGGGCGGCGGCTTTACTAGTAATAGGAAGACATAATTTCAAAAGGAAAAATCTCATTGCGTGGCTTGATCGCTGTGCTCGAAGCGCATCGCGTTCGCTCGATTCTGAACTGAGAATTAAAGAAACACGACAACCGAACGGAAGCGTCGCGAAAGATTACTCTGAACAGGACCCGTGCTCTACTCCCCCTTCTGCTTTTATACGCTTATCGAAACTACTTTTCTATACTTTCACTTCGTCGCCAGGAAACAGCGCGCCTGACCTACGTCGCTAATGGGGCCTAGGCGAGGACGCTCCCCGAGAGTACCATTAGTTGTTGTTACTTACAGACTGATATATAGTGGGTCGACCGACGTTATTCGAATTCATATTCGCTCTCTGAATCGTTCGGTCCTCGTATCTGGTGCTACCTTGGCTCGCCATCGGCCGGTTCAGAGTGCTGCAATCATAGCTACATTCAACGTAGAGTCGAACATTAGAGACTAAGCCTGGACTCTGCTCAACTCAAACTAGCGAACGAATTGGAAGTGGAGAGATGTAAATCATGTATTTAAGAATGAAACGCAGAGTCCGAAAATAAAGGTAAAGAACTAAAGTGAAACGCCGGTATTAACCGGTGGAAACGAAGAACTAATGTGGAGGGCAAAGAAAATTATTGAATACGATTCGAAGACTCTTTACCTATTTGCATTGTTGGGTGAATTAGGCCCTGAGTTTCTAGCTGCCACCGTTTTCGTGACGAAGTCTTGCTCCTTCCATCCGTGCTTCTTGTACACGTCTCTCAACTCTTGATGCTGCCACATCGTGAACAAGACTTGCCCTAAAAGAATTACCAGACTTGAGCAACACCCTCTGTGAGACTAGACCAAAGATCTCGGTCCATTACTTGCCTGCAAATTTAAGAACGCGAGGTGTATACTTCTGGCGTTGCCTGGTGATGTTCATTAATCTATCGACACCGCCAGCATCCAACAGTGACCGTGAGAACTCTGCGTTCTTTTTAATAACTTCGTTCAGGGTGGCCAGAACAGCGGCTATGGTGTCGTCGCTGGTTCCCTGGTCGTGCTGGTTATTCCCCGAGGGTAGCTTCTGGATGAGATCGCGCATAGCGTACTTTCCTATCAACTCCTTGTTGCGCTGGTCTATCGCGAGGTTCCTGAGCGCTGTGGCCACTGCGCAGACCACACGATCCACCTGGATAAAAGGAAAAGAAACACGGGCCATTAATCTAACGCAGAGATGGGCAACATTTAACTTTATTCGTCGAATAATCTAAAGTTAAAGTAGCCTTTATTTCAAATAACCTTTTTTCGTTGAATAATCTAAAGTTAAAGTAGCCTTTATTTCAAATAATCTTTTATTCGGTTAATGGCTAACTTTGATCTAATGGTAGCCTTCAATTCCTCCAAGCTCCCTCGATCTTAATCCATGGGAATGCTAAATTCGACAAGCAGGCATACCTCCATTCGCAGTAGCTCCACCAAGATTGGAAGGCCTTTCTCCTTCCTCACAGCTGCGCGAATTTCGATGCTAGGCTGCCAGTAGCAGGCTGCCAGATTCTGAAGGGCCCCAGCAGCCGCCTCCAGGGTCTCCGGGTTCGAGCAAGTCTGCAGAAGTTTGAGGTAGGACTGGACCACCTCCGGCTGCCACAGCAGCTCCATACCTCTGACAGGCTCCGTTCTTTGACTGGTGGTGCGAGAGGCTGTCGTTTCCTTCTGCACCGGCTGGCCGTCTTTCTTCTTCTTGCTGCCACCGAAGCAACCCAAATTCTCACCTATGGCACAGCGATTCGATGCTGGCATTATTCTAGAAGCTGGCCCAGCCCGTTTTGTCTAGTGGATATTGCGTGTGTCGCGTTACATCGCTTGGCAATCGGCGCTCCCTAACGCGAGCGACCCGCTCAGCGAGTTTCGCTCCAAGTGTTCAACTTCGGGAACGGGAAGTAAGTTGATACAAGTGAGTACAAGCTAACGATAACGCGTGGCATGCACTTGAAGGGGAACTAAAAGTATGCGTTTAAGTGAAGGAGCTTTGCAGACACGTTCTTTGTGATATTACTCGATGAGTAACCTCTTTCCTACGGAGGCGTTGGATTTTTATAGGATTTGCATAGTGTTTCTTGGGTGTGAGGGGATTCTGGTGATGTTCATCTCTGAAATGCAATGCACAGCACACTGTAGATGCAATATTACGGTAACATAGGCTAATAGTAGCAGGCAGATGCAAAATGCAGTAGAAAAGATGCACTAGGTCGATGCTACTGGAGTTTAAGTAATATGATCAAGTGTATTGCCCTGTATGTGTGGACTCTTTGGTGGCACTAATGCCTTTTCTGTGCTTGACTAGTAAGATGCAATTGCTTAATGCTTTTAAGGAATTCGTTGTAAAGTAAGTTTCCATTTCCCAGAGATCGAGATAGCGATCAAAGCGAGTCAATGAAAGTAATATTGGAATAACGATTACTAAGACCATGACGCGACTTGTTTTCTTATGATAAAATAGACGTACGTGTCTGTAAGTTCAAGTGACGTTATCGATTTCGATCAGAGGATTATCGGCAAGTTCTCGGTAGAATTGATGGGTAATTTGCCGAGTAATTGTCAAGAAGCGGAGCATGCACTGGCTAATCTGACTGTTTCAAAGAAAAGAAGCTAAATTAGCTTTGAAATTACAAGAATGTCTTACCTTGACATAAACTGTATGCTAAAAAGATTGAAACACACTTTAATCCATGCTGAACTAGAACGGATATAACATCTTACTTTCTCTCTAGATTTTTACACACATCTCCTCTTCCTCGATCAAACATAATTTCAAAACACGAGACAGAATCACCGATCTACCCAAAAACATCAAATCAGGCCACATTGACAGATGAAACAAGTGGAAACAATAATGAAGACACCGAAGCCAATTAATGTACCTCGTAAGGGAACAAGAATCAGTGTAGTGGTTTTCGTTATCGCGTGCGAATTACTAGATAATCATTGCTCTCCTACGTCGTATCGAAACACTGTACGTGTTCTCGACATTACATACCACAATCATACCCAAATCTTTCCACAAAACGTTCAACTGGCCTCAGCGATAACTCCGGGCAGACGTAAGCATCGCAACGAATGTGAAGTGTACACAGGTGTGGCATCGTTTTCATTAATTCGACGGGGTGTACGGGGGCTGTCTACTGGTTCTAATTTCTACTTTACACAATTCACGCTGGGGATATGTACGTATCACTGACGAATCGCCAGTGCCATTGCTGCGAAGCAGGTGTCAATTACATATTTCAATCTCGAGGTGTTCGCTTCGCCCAAGTATGAAGCTATTTCTAACGCTACGTGTCGAACCCACCCCTGGAAGCTCCGATCTGTATCGACCCAATCAGTTTATCGAGCAAAAGACGCCTAGAAGAATAATTTAGCGTCCATATTATCAAGTTCTTCGCTGAAAACTCGAGCGACGATTCAAAGTTCCACCCACCGGGGAGACACCGATTTGAAAGAACCCTCAATGTTAATACGCGTTTCCTGCCTTATCTTATCGCTGCCTGGGTGGGAAGGTAAACCGCTTATCATCTCAGCGCACACACAACTCGGCCGCATGCGTGTTCACCGCATGCCCGGCGATTGCGAGGGGAACCGGTGTGTTTACCACGGCAGAGGGAATGGTACGTACATACGCCCGTCTCATTCCCGGTATGCAGCATAGATGGAATCGTGTTTCGCCTCACCTTTGGCTGGCGCAGCCACCCTGTTCTGCACCGTCGACTGTATGGGATGCTTGTCGTAGTTGGGATCCTCGACCTCCTGACACCGATAGCTCAGATTTCTCAGGATGCACACGCAATTCTCCACGATCTTGTTGCCGATGTTGGACTTCTCGATGGCGGACCGTACGACGTAGAGCAGCGCGTCCACCAGGCCCTCGCATTCGCGCAATTTCTTCCTCGCGTACTCGCCGGCGCTGGAGACGTTTCTCAGCACGCCGGAGGCGTTCCTGAACACGGTCGACCAGCATGTCTCGCCGCTGGAGGAGCTCGGGTCCCAGCCGCTGTGCGGGATTATTATGTTGTTCACCACCATCGTCACGCCGTCGTCGATGATGGACTTCTTCAGGTCCTGCAAGCAATGCTCCCAATTACGCCAACCAGCCAGGCCCGTCTCTCGTTTCAAGCACACAGACGACAACAGGCGAGCAAGCGGAACTACCCGCGTGAAGGAGAGAGATTACCCCGTCGACTCACCTCGCAGGAAGATAGATTCCACAGCACCCCGGTGACCAGCTCCTTCACGTCCGCATCGGACGTCCTGCGCAGCAGATTGATCAGAGCGGGCACTCCGCCGGCGTTCTTGATGGCCCTCTTGTTCTCGTCGTTCTGCCTGCCGTAGGACAAGTTCCTCAGCGCGCCGCAGGCGTTCCTGTAGACGTCGGGATTATCGTGGTCGAGTAGCTGCACCAGCGGCGGTATGCCGCCCATGTTCCGCGTCTTCTGCTTGTTGGGATCGTCCATGTAGCAGAGATGCTGCAGATAGGCGGCGGCGTTCGCCTTGATGATGTTGTTCGGGTTGCTGAGGAAGCCGATCACCTCGGAGAGGTTCGGGTCCCGCCATCTCATCGACTTCTGATCGTCGTCCAGCGGGCTGGCCATGCCGGGCACCACCGGGTGCCGAGACTGCAGCCGCTGCAGGTGCACGTCGTCCTCGAACATCCCCGGCGGCACGCCGGAGGACAGGGGGACGGGGTGGCCCTCGTCGTAGCCGGGGACATCGTTGGTAACCGTGACCGAACCTACCCCTACGCCGGGGCCGTAGCCAACGGGCCCGTAAGGGGACGGAGACACGTAACCGTAGGCCACTTTGCTCTCATCTGCGGTCGCATTGGAAACGAGGCGGTTATAATCTGGGGGAGATTCGTAGCTGGCGTTAGATCGAAGCGTGAGAGCGGAAGGCGTGTGGTGTGATAGTTTCGGGGCACAGTGATGAAGAGATAATAAGAAGGACAGATGACAGATGATTTGCTTCATCGCACAAGATCATAGAGAGTCTCGTCCCTAAGCTTATCGGCTCCCGGGTTAACTCCGCTGGCTCACCCCTATGCTCCTTCCAGCCCGAGTATAGACGCGCGAGACGCATAATTCACTCGCATTATCCGTGGGCGTTTAGTGGAATATGGACTTGCCGAGGGTGAAGCGTGAACGGCGCACAGTGGGACAAAACGCCCCGACGGCGATAAAAAATCTATAGCTTTGGTTCTGGTCTAGATATTTTAATGAAACTGGGCTCAATTTAACCGCAAATTTACGGCCTTTAAGTTGTATTAATATAAGTGATATTAACCCGCGACTAATCGGCAAAAAAGGCCGATTGATCGGCTCTCCTTTTGTGAATACTTATCCATTTTTCTCTGCTTTTTTTCTAAGAAGCGTTATAAATTTAAAAATTATTATATATTTATAAATGGAGTGTAGTTGCACTTTTAATATTCCATATTTTTAGTTCCGCGTATTAAACAAACATTAATAAGTACATTTCTTATTCGAAGTATGCGGTCATTTACTGGGCTTCTCATTTAACAAGTCGGTCATTCACTGGTTGGATTACCCTACCGACTTACGGCCGATTTCTTCACTTTCAGTTATCTTATCATTGGCACTGGTCGACGAGTGCCACATTATAGCATCTAATTGGTCGTTGACTGACCCGGACTTTAGTCGAAGGTGAAGAAATCGGGCATTAGTGTCCCCGGCCACTTTTGTATTCGGCGACTAGTCTTGGTGACTAGCCCGTTTCTTGAGGGCCGATTAATCGGCTAGTCGGCTAGTCAGTCAAAACCCTAGTCGGTACATCTCTAGTCGGAATCATGAGGCAGCACAGTAAACTTTAATGGGCAGGTAAGGTAGATTTTACTTCAATTACTATTTTCTTGGAAAGTAGCACAAAGTAGCACCTAATTCTTTTTGTTTCTAAGAGAGAAGGGTTCGTACTTTCACATGATATCAATTATACCCATTGCAAATGGTTGCAACTTTTTAAAATTTTAAAAAAGTTTGTTATTAACATTTTACCCGAATGTATGGCCTTAATAGAATATATAGGTATGTAATTAACTTTGTAACTAACTCAAATTGCACCTCGCAAAGAAAAATTTTTCAGAATCGTGAATAAAAACTGTGGGAGACAAAAGTTTTTTATAAGCGATGCTTTTGCGATTTAGGCAAAATTTGAGCACCGATCACATGAAAAAAATAGCAAATATTAAGAAACTGGGTTTGCTACAATATAATACAGTAATGCTAATAAAATGTGTATTGTAATTGGCCTGTAGCCCCACTTTTCGAAAACATGAGTCTAAATTCACGGGCCCAGCGCGGACCTCCGAGGGTTAATATCACTATGCGGTTAAATTGAGTCCAATTTCATTAAAATATCTAGACTAGAACCAAAGTTATAGATTTTTGATCGCCGTCGGGACGTTTTGTCCCACTGCGGCGATAGTGGAGGGCGTGAAGCTCGACGTGAGAAAACAGAGCGAAAGAAATAGAAAATAGAAGAGCAGAGGAAGAGAGAGAGAGATACAT
The DNA here is from genome assembly GCA_929108735.1 of Andrena dorsata. Taxonomy (NCBI): domain Eukaryota; kingdom Metazoa; phylum Arthropoda; class Insecta; order Hymenoptera; family Andrenidae; genus Andrena; species Andrena dorsata. The sequence continues at coordinate 72,154,265 of OV815488.1, read as the reverse complement.
ATATATTCGTGGGCATATAAAATAATCCATGTGACCCTACCATGAGGATGCTGCGAGGGTTCGCCGGAGTCATCCATATTCCAAGAGTTGCTGATTTGATCTAGAGGGAAACACAAAATAACAACGGACGTCAGGCATGGAGATAATTAAAGTGAATTATGCCGTGCACGGGCCAGACAAATAGCCGCTGCAACGTGATAGCTGAGCGCGCCTCGTTACGTAGCCTAGTCTGGCTCACCCCTCTGACCTCGTTCAGCCGAAAGAACTATTTCGAATGCCGCGTGTGGGTGGGACCTAAACGATTTTCACGGTCGAATTTACCGACTAGTCCGCTTCGGCCGCACGTACCATATTGATCTCCAGGGCCGCCAGGACTAGGGGTGATGCGGTAGTGATCCTGCAGGGCGGGATTCAGGCCTGGATCGATGTCGTTGTAGCCGCTTTCCACGTACGGGGCCGCTCCTTTACGCAGGTAGTCTTGAGAAAAGAACGAGGACAGTTGCCGTTAGACACCCTGGCTCCCTAGGTCCACGTCGACGGACCTCGGTCGCGACGGCTACTCACCGTGAGGAGGCGAGGCGCGACTGTGCTCCGAAGGACTATGAGGACTGTGGGGGGAATGCGAGCGCGGCATGTAGATCCCATGCGAGCCTGGGTACCCTGGCTGCGGTGGATAGCCCAGGTACGGCTCGTAGTGCTCGAACCCGACCATGTAAGCGTCCGCTGGGTACCGTGGGTCCGCGTGCTGGTAGTCCTGAGACATCAGCGGCACCGACATGTAGCTCACCGCGCCCGGGTCCGGCTCCATGTGGGACACCTCGCGCACCACCTTCGACACGCTCGTCACCTAAGCGAAACACAGTGGACGCGGTGCTTGAAGAGAAAGCTTCTTTGAAGCGGGGATACGGATGGGACAAGGATTGATCTGTCACTCTCACTTGTTGTGTACTCTGCTGCTTGTGCGTCCGCAGGAGCAACGGGTCCTCCTGGACAGACAGGTGGGACGAGTGCAACGAGTGGGTGTCCGCCTGACCGTTGCTTCCGTGGTAATCTGCATCACTCTGTCCGCTGGAAACGTGATAACGATTAAAGAGCCGCGTCGCGGGCTTGGGCGTGGAGCTACGATCGGATCGCGCGGGTGGACGGATAGCTTACGTGTATTGCGGCATGTCGGGACCTTTTTCCTGGAGAACGCGTCTGAAAGAACAGAGGAAGACTTAGAGACGGGCTAGATGGAGCTCCGTGGGCACGAGGCTGCGATCGTTCGCGAGATGCACAACGACATCGCGTAAGACGACGGAACGGTCGAGCGGAGAGGAATAAAGAAGAACGGCTGGGTGAATAATGCCGCGACGACGCAGCGTGCAGCGAAATGGCAAAACAAACAACGAAATTAAGCGACTCGCCGAAGAAAGGTCTACGGGCAGGGAGAACAAAGTGGAGCATCCAGAAATACTTCTAATTACGCTAAACTACTCGCCTCCTGTCTCCTCGTCTCGCACACACAGGCACACGCCACTTCACACTGTTGAAAGTTTCATGCTAAATGAACGCGAGCACAGGTTTTGACGGTTAGTGCGGCTGAAGTTATTCATTCTGAGTGTTACGTGTACGCTCTTTTACGCGATGATAATGATCGATGGATGATCTCGGACGCCGCGCGCCATCCCCTCGGGAGATCCTTTGTAAACTCAACACGGAGAGACTCTTTAAGAAAAGGGCCCTTGTCGCCGGAGCCGAAGGTCTCTCGGTGGCGAGCGGAGGCGGTGGATCTCTCGAGGGATATCGGCAGCGAATCGACCTCGGCTACGATGGAGCGAAGAGGAGCTGATTGAGTGATGATCGTGGGTGACTGCGTTAATTGTACACTCGCCTTCAGAATGACTAACCTCGTCGATTAGCTCATGTTAGTCACCTCTGCGTGATCTCAGTGCGCGTTATGCTGTGCTCCTGCCTCTTCTCGATCCGACGGTTCACCAGCCTGGCACCAACAATATCGTTCTTATCATTAAACGTGGCCAAGGCTGCGCGTTCCCCGGTGCGACGTGAAGGGAGAGATGTTGTAACTGTCTTTTTCACGGGACAAGCACCCCGTCGATCCCCGCGCCCGCCCGCACAGTGCGGGAACCCGGCACGGGAACGGACGGGGGGCTGAAACGAGAGAAACGGCCGACAGGGGGTAGACAGAATTTCTTTTCGGAGTTTCTCGCCAATTGGTGCAGTTTCTGCTAAATAGACCAGTTTAAGGGAGAAGCGGCAATTTTGCTTGGCACGGATCAGCGAACGCTCTTACGGACAGAATAGAGAGAACGGAGGATATGGTTACGAGTCTCCCGATTGCTCGAGGAGAGAAAGACACTTACAGACAGGAGTCAACCAGCTGATTATTTGACATACCAGCTGATTCTAGGTCTCGTGCCGCTCAGCAGTCGATGGCGTCCCCTGCAATCACACAAAGAGAGAGAAGTTGAAGGTGTTTTGCGAAGAGAAGGAGCAGAGAGTGAGCATCGACGGTGATTAACCTTGTTTAGTGTTGATCAGGGACGAGCTCTATGAATACCGTTGCGAAAGGAGTGTAGTTTCTATTTGCAGCGGAGGTTTGATTATAATACAGGTTCGCAAGATTACCCGATCGGTGTTTATAACCTACCAGGGGAACAGAGAGTTCGCGAATTAGTAGAGCTGCTCGCAACTTTACTAACAAGTCCTGATCTAATAAGGATTTCCTAGGGAGGCCATCAGATTCGCTAGCAGTGACTACAGCGTGGCTGGTGACTAGGGAGATGGAGATACCAGCTATCAGTTGCAATTGTACACGACTCTCATCCATGGTTATTCGAAATCAGGCTTCTCCAACTATCTGATATCCCTTCCTCAACAGGGAAACTGTTCTGAACAATAACTACCTGCAGCCCGCGAAGAAGATACTTCATCCGCAAACTTTAACCGCCCATCTCGAAGCCCCGCTTTCAACCAGAAACCTGAAACGCTCGAATCGATTACGGCCAGCAGTTTTTCGACCAACTTTGTCGCAAATTTTCGCGCAGCTTAATCCGCCTCGAATCCTCGTGAAACGGTGGATCCATTCCGAGCCAGCCACAGCGGCGGATCCACCGGTTTGATTAACGGTCTCGACCTCCTCCGTCCACCCCCGCTCTCCAAGGCGTTAATTAATTTTATCACTTTCGCGTAACTCGCGGGACGCAGTTAGCGCGCGTGCCAGGTATACAGGACGCGTAATCACGGCATTAAAATATAAAACGGGCAGAAGAGTTTAATTAATTTGTCGCCTCGACGCTTTTATCGCGCGTTTCGATTACCGCCCTCGCTGGCGCACGCACAAGCGCACACAGATACCTGTGCAGAAAGTTCGCTAACGAATTCATGTAGAGTTTTCCAACGACAACGGCCCCCTGCAAGGATTCGGGCTTGTCCCGTGGATTCTGCCCGAGTAACGAAGTTCCGTTTCCACTTATCGCGTGGATTCTCCTTTTTTCGTCGCGGCCTAATTGCCCTGCTCTCTGTTCGAACACTGTTTTCCAAGATCTCGGAGGCGGCAAGCAGCGCTTGGCAAATTATCGCGCTTAAACTTCGCAAACTGGTTGACACGGGTGGAATAATTATCGTTATCTGAACGGCGATTATATTTTCCGGTCAATTAGCGTGTTTCGTGACAGCCGATCTTCTACGAGGCATAAATTAAAGGCCCATTCTACTTTGCCAGAGGACCTGTGTTCGCACTAATAACCATTTAACAAAAAAAAAAACATTCAAATCTGAATGTTAGTTCTAGAAAAAAAATTCATGAAAGTAGACCCATTTTGTCGTGTATTAAGAGTAGCTTAATAAATTCCAAAAAGATTTATTTCATTACATGTTGTATTTATTGAGAAAGAATCTATAAAAATAGCTTCATTTTTCGGCCGATCAGAGTAGAATGGCCCTTTAAATTAAACTTGTGTCTTTCACGTCGATTATTTATGATTGCAAGATGGGAGACACCTGAAAGCAAAACAACTGATTCGCTGGCGGACTCAAAGTAGCACGCAGATTCGACGCGGAATATCAAAGAACGACAAGAGGAACTTGCTGTCCAAGCGAGAACCGTGCACGCGTGCTCCTTTTTCGAGTAATAATTGCGTTAACGTCGATTAGGAACGCCGGCTGGGTACCAGTGACATCGATTTCCGTCCTCGGACCAGCTGAATCCAGGTCGAACGCGCAATAAGAGAAGCAGAACTTGAACAAACACCCTCCCCTCTGTCCCACCCCTTTTCCCCATCTTCCCCAGTTTCCACGGAGTGGAGCTTTGCGCTCTGCTCAGTGTTTGCCATTGTCGCGATCTTTTTAACCGCCTGAGCGAATCCAGCCGCGTGCCGGCTCGTACAGTCCCCTTAATCATCCCAATGAATGATCGAGTAGATCTACACGACCCCCACTCGAACTACAACTGCAACTACATATAGGTAGCAGAGGTGGAACCATCGAGGAATGATTTTTGAAAAGCACGAATCTGCATAAATTTCGCGAGCGATGCAGTAGGGATTGTTGTTAGGCTCTCGGGGCGAGATGCTGAACGGCCCGATCGATGGTTCATCGAGCGCCACGCGAAATCTCAGCCCCCCCCCCCCCCCGAGTAATTAAGACCCGAAGAAACTAATTGCCGTGCAACTAACGAAGCGCGCGATTCGCCTCGTTGTAATCGCGACATTGGAGACCGCGAAGCGTCCATTTGCCCGAAATTGCGCTCCACTAACGAGCCCTTTTCTCTCCCGCTTTCCTTTCTTGCGCCCCGCGATACGTCGCTGAAAGCAGAACACGTGGCCACGGGGCTTAATTCACCCGCAGGCAATGCTGTTTTGGCCAACGTATTGCAGATCCTCGTCGCCGGGGATAACGCTGTAATTAACCCCACCACCCTCTCTCTCCTACCGCTCGTGCTTTTCCTGCCCGCTTTTTGCAAAGGAAACATTGCTCCCTGGTAGATTAGCGACACGACTTTTTGCCCACTTATTTCTCTGATGCTTCGCGTTAATTCGGGCGGGCTGGAATCACGCGGGAGGCAATGCAATCCCGAAGACGAATCATCTTATTTTATCATGAGGATGATAAAATAGTAAGCCTCGCGCTGGTGCGAACCCCGCCCAGGCCTGATCGTGTGCATTCCCCAGGAGGAGCCGCGGTATGTTAAATTCAAGCGTATTTACCACATCGCTAAGTCGATGAAAGTACTCCACCCAGTGGTCTTAGTTTAATGCATGTCGAACACAGTCCGCTACGGGCATACGTGACCCATAAAAATTCGAGACAGCAGAAGGAGACACGTACGCCGCGGGGGAATAAAAATTCGACGAGATCGCATTATCGACAATGAGATTTCCGCGCGATCGGAGCGAGAGGGAAGGAAAGGGCGGAGACGAGGGAGGTGGGGGCGGTGCGTTCCAGGGCACGCGTTCAACATACCTGCTTTGAATGCATAATTTTCCAGAGAGCGAAGCGGGAGGGGGGGGGGGAGAAGGAGGACGAGCACAATGCGCCGCGTGCGTCGATTTATGCGAATTTTCATGCTCGTCTATAAAAGACATTCCTGCGCCGTGACTGCAAGCCAGCGCGATCCTAAAAAAAAATCACTTCAACGCGGCGCAAACTATAAAAGTCACCGTGCTGCGCCCCTCAAGTGTCCTCCCTCGAAACGAGCCACTATGCTCCTGTTTTCGAAACGCTGAATAGAGACGATGACATTTTCCCCGGAGAATTTTCCATCGAGCACTCGAGGCGCGAAATTTTTCAAACTTGTCAGCCCGTCAGACGATGGCTGGAAAGTTTCGGCGACAGAATTCGCGGAAGCCAAACAGGGTAGCTGGAATAACGAAAACGCCCGGCGCGTCGAGCGGCGGGGGACATTTCGGAAAATTCTGGGTAGAGGGAACAGAAGCTGAAGTTCGCTATCGGAATCATAACTGTGACCGAACTCGACGAGCAGAGGACCGTCGTCGACGGTCACAGAACTCGCCAGACTTCCAGCTTAAGTGGCGGAATTCCTATCGCAAAAGAGGGCCGGGTTTGCGCGAACTTCTTCAACCAAAGGAAACGACTGGTATCGCGAAGCCGTGATTCGACATTGTCCAAGTTCCGCGAGGATCTTTCTACCAGATTGTTAAGAACCACTGTGCGGGGAAACTGTGCGAGAGTTCGCCCGCGGTGTCTGTTGCCGGAAATTCGGGAGGCTTCGGAAGATCTGGGAGATTCGGTGCGCTTGCAAGTAACGCGGCTGGATTAATAAACAATCGCTTTTAATTTAAAATTCAGCTTCCGGGAAGAAGCTGCAACAAGCTCGCGACCCTTTCGACCCGTTCTACTGTAAAAGCAGCCGAAAATGTAGGGCAGCACCGCCCGAAGCCCTGTCCCGTAGCTGCCTGGCATATTAGATTTTTTACACGTCAGAACGAATTCGTGAGCGGGAACCCTTTTCGGGGCGGGTGCCCCCTTGGGCCATGGCTCTCCGCTGGCATACAATCGCCATGCAGATTTTTCTTCCCAAGCCTCGCCGAGATTTCGCCATTTTAATCGTTCAGAATCGCCTCTAGGGTGACGCGAGCCGCCGATGCGTAGGGGGAAATACCGCGATCACTGAACTTTCCGAATCTTTTGGAATCGATCTGTAGATTCCTCTGAAGAATTGTACAAAGGGGACAGGTATTCCCTTCTCGGCGTTGGCAAGGATTGAAAGCAGGATTCAACTTCCTCCACTTTGCGTCCTCGACGACTCCCCCGAAATTTCGCACGGCAGAGGAAACGGCTGGGGAAAGCCTCCCTAGGTGCTCCCAGGAATTAATGCCAAGGTTCGGCTCGCTTTTACCGTCGCAGCGGACTCGAATTCTCTCGCAGGAGTCGTTACCCTCCCGCTGGCTGTTCCAAATCACAGGGCAACGCGTGACCAGATTTGCGCGCGGCCGGTGCAACGACTGCATTTACGCAAGTGCATAAATTATCTACGCGCCGCGCCGGTGCGAATGGCCGACGCGTGAGAACCGCGTGCACCGGCTACGCTGTATTGTTTATCTTTCCATCTCCCATCTGCCGAGCGCACCGCCGCTGCCGCCATCAGCGATCAAACTCCGCGGATATTTTCCCGCGAATAATTAATCGGGCCCGGTTGCTGGCCGATGCAAAATCAGCAACGCGGTTTCCAATTGGCCTCGCACCGCTGGCGCCGTCAAACTTCGCGCTGGCTGGTTCGGAACACTGTGCTGCGAGGCAGCAGTGGGTTCGCGATAGCTATCGACCTTTCGAAACTTTGACTTTTCGCTCCCGATGCTTTGTCGTTGGGGATGGAGATGGGGAGGTTATCAAAATTCTCAAAGTGTATTTCGAGGGTAGCAGAGGCTAAAGGTGCGAATCCACGATGAGACAAAAATTTCGTGTCTCTCATATGACTTTAATCTGATGAGACAGATATTTCATTATTTTATTCCTGTTTAATTATTTTGTCATTAATTTCATGATACTGCTTAGACTCTCATGAGACGAGTTTCGTGATATATTTTTTCATTACTTTATATTTAGTTGTCGTTGAAGTTTTTGTCTCGCGATAGAAAAGTGTAAAATCTCATCCTGGATTCGCACCTTAGTGGGGGATTCTCATGTAACAGCCCGCGAAATTTATGATTTTTTAAAAAAAAAACTATTGTTAATATTGCATTAAACTCTTTTGGGATATAATTCACAATTATATTGGGATTCCCCAATAATTAATAAATAATAAGAAGGATCGACACAAAAAAATATTTTCTGCAAGTTTAAAGATGCCTCGTTTTATCCCAAAAAGGTTTAATCCAATATGACCAACAGCTTTTTCAAAAAGAATCTTAAATATCAGTTAGTTTTGGAGCTGCTAGACGAGAATCATCCCTTTAGAGAAACTCATGAAACTCGAAACCGAATGATGAACAAATTCATCAAATTATTGTTCCAAGTCAATCCAGCTACGAGCAGATGAAATATCTAAAAGTGAGAGCACAGTAATTCGATATCTTAAAAAAAAAGGCCAGCGAAGAAGCCAAGTTTCGAAAGCTCGGAAGCCAAGGAAAGAGGATTTAAGACGCGTTATCCTACAGAAATAAGTTTAGTCTGGCGTGCTCTTCAGCCTAAAGTGGCCGCAGTCTTAATTAGTTTCAAGAGGGTCTGCTTAGCGTTATGGGAACGCGCGCGTGTGAAAATTAATTTAAAATGCCGCGCACACCACGCGGCCGCCAGTGGCTACACCGAACCCGGCGCAAAACTGGAGCACAGACGTAGCCGCGATCTTTTCCAAAGATCCTACGCGAACCGGACCATCGTTCCGTCGATCGTTGACCCGCGCAACTCGGAGCGATCCACCGATCACGCGGCCGGAGGCGTGCCCACGTGGGGCTCGCGAAAATTGAACGATCAATTTTCCTCGTCCGCGCGCCGGGGCATCGAATGTGTCTTTGTCCCGCGTGGCGTGATATTAAATCCTCTTTACCCGGGATTTCATTTTAATTGGCTCGTCTCTCCCGCCAACCGGCGTGTTCGCGGCACACGTGACAAAGGAGCCGTAATTAGCGGATCTACCCGCCGCCTACCGCGGCACAGTTTTAGGTGTCTACCTTTTTTTTAGGAAGTCGTTCATTCCCGGTTATCGCCCGGCGCCATCTGCGGCGAAACCGAGAGTAGGACGCCGGCGTACAGTCGCGCGTATACATATTCATTAAAGAAGTTTAGCCCGCGCCGGAGGATTTCTAAACGCCCGTAATACAGTTCGCTCGGTGCTCGGCGACGATGGAGCCGGCATTAAACAGGCTCGCGACTTCCTGAGACGAGGCGACCTCGCTCGAGGAAACGATTCTCGAGCCGCCACAGGTGCTCCGCAGTGGAGGAGAATCGTTAAGTGGTTTCTGCGGAGTCCGCGCGCAGATATCTTCGTCTGGCTACGCGCGCCGCGGATGAAGGATGGCTCTGTCTGCTGGGAGTCTACTAGAGCTTTCGGAGTAATCGTGCTATGAAGCTTTGGGGATCTTATCCGAAGTCCACTGACGTTTATGCCGTCCCTTTATCGTTAAAGTCCTGCCGTATATTTTTTCATTAAGCGATACCAGGCGCAGCGACAGGCAATTATCGCGGACGTCACGTACCGGGGGCACTATCGATAGCCGAGACGCCACGCACGCTCGTTCCACCGCTAAAGCTCCCATTAGAACGTAATTAATTCGCGAGGAGGAAAAGTGGGCCGGGGCGCGGAAGGTTTGAAAAGAGTATGGGAGCGCGAGGCATCGATCAAATCGGCCACGAAAGCCCAAGTGGCGCTCGAAGACGGACAGAGAACGATGGCAGCGATTATGCCCGCGATATCGGGGCGAAATTATTTGCCAAAGGTAATCCTTCCCCGGCCATTCGTCACGCGCAGCTCGTACCAACTTCTAACAACTTTTCCACGGGGTCATTCGTCTCCGCTCCCTGCTTTCCCGCGAAATTCTTCCGGCCACGCTTCAACGACGCTTTAAGGATAACAGGCTTCGCGCAGCAGCCTCCAGTTATCGACTTTCTTGGCTATTTGTTACGGGCTACAGACGTTCCGTATCTCGGCTCCTGCCGGGGATCACTCAACTGGCTTATTAATCGCGAGGACGAATGAAGAATGAGAATTGAATAAAAAATATATAGAAGGCTCCTTTCAATAAGAAACCCGTGCTCCCATCGAGTTCGATTTTCTCCAAAGCGAGGCCTCGTCCGTGGCAACTTCGTCTGGCGTTTTTCGGGCACCTGTTTCCGCGGAAAACCTGCCCCCGCGCGCAAACTGCAAAGCTGCCTATCCAGAATTATTAGATAAGAAACGGGGGACGAAATGGGAACAATCGGCGATGACTGGGCTCAAGGAACGGCCAGTTTTTCCCGGCGGCAGGAAAAACGATCGGGGGAACGGTTTGCAGCTCCCTCGAGGCGAGATTGAGCCCCGTGGTAGGCGATACCATCAATCAATCCCACGTCCCGCAAACTATTCCTGGATCGATGGAGCTTCGGCAGTTGGACGTATTCCTCGATACCACGGGCGATCGCGGGGCGACGGTGATTGGTGGGCCGAAGATAGGCGACGCTCGCCATCCGGCGTCCACGATTTCGTGGCGTTTTAATAGGCACGCGAATCAATCGACGGGGCTCGCTAACTTCCACTCGATAAAGAGGCGCATTCGAACGGGGACACGTTTGTAAAGCGAACAATGCGATCGAATCGATGCCGTGACTAGGCGACCCGAAGGTCGGCAGGCTCGATACGAGGCCAGGCCCATTCACCGCGGCGGGGTTTTAGCTAAATTTCATTTAATTGGATTCCAAGGGATCCCCTTCGAGGTAATCCCCTTCTTCTTTTCCCTCATTCACGCGCAACAAGGCGAGGCACTGGCGCATTCCACCCGCGATCTACGAAAAACCTGGGGGGTTTCGATGGATTTTGCGAAATTGGAAGTTCGAGTGCGGCGGAGCGCTGCGCTGTGTCGCGCTTCGCCGTGGGAATGATTTTTCGAAGGCGTATGTGGCTTCTGTTATCAGGCTAGGGTTCCCAGCTCCCTCTCGAGCAACGCGTCTCGCCACTGATCTCTTCAAATAGATCAGACCCTTGACACCGAATGTCCGGGGTACTCCGCCGGGTAACTCTGCCGATGAATCCATTAGCAGACCCTTTACCAGCCCATTACCAAACCATTTTCTCTTCGACCTATCGCTCCCTATTGTCCCCTTTGTCGACGTTACATTGTTTCGGCCCGTGTCTCCGTAGAGAGAAAGAATCGACTACGTGGCTTCCTTCCCTCGGCGGTGGATCTTTCGCTGTGTCCCGAGCAAATGTAATGGCTACGTAGCCCCCCTATTCACGTCACGACGGTCTGGTTCTTTGTTCGAGAGGCTAGAGACTGGCTAGCCACGGGCTTAGAGATATCTATCTGTCAAACGCAACGATGGAACGGAGCACAGAGGCGAGGATATGTGGCTGCCGGGATAGATCAATGATGCGATCGGAATAATACCGCGAAGAATTACGAGTAGGTAAGAACGCAGGACTTTCAACGTTTCCCACCAAATTTCCAAACCCAATCCCCGACAATTTCCTCCAGCCGAAAGTGTTTATTAATTTCCATCGAACGTTTTCTCGGGCCGCCGGAAAGAACGGAAATATTCCAAGTTCCAACGTTAGGGTCCACAGTCGAATGACTCACCCTTCGTCCCTCTCTCCCTTCCTCTCTTCACATCATCCCTTGTTCTATCTCTTTCTCTCTCGCTCTCTCTCTCTCTCTCTCTCTCTCTCTCTCTCTCTTTGGCGTCGCATTTTCGGTCGATGCAGAGAACAGCGCGACGAGGGACGTACGCGGAAATTGCTCGCGTCTCCGGAGACCGGCGTAAATTGTAATTAAAAAAAATGAGGGGGAACGGTGGGGCATGGAAAAGGACTCGTTGGAACCGGGGGATTATTTCTCTCCACCCCGCTAGGGAAAAATTGCTCGGATTTGTCCTGGAGGTATTATTCCCGGGCAAACTTTCTGTTGTCCCGTTGTCGCGTGTTCAGGACCGTGTCCTCCTCCTCCTCCTCCACCTCCTTCTCCTCCCTGTTCCTCTGTGGGACGCGGCTATTCGTGCCCCGCGGAGAACCGGTAGCGTGACTTAATTTTTGTCTCCTCGTTCTCCCTGCTCTTCCTGTCTGCTTGTCCCTCCATCTCCGGTCCGTGACGCCGCTCGAGGCCTCGAGGCCCACTTTATTGGCTCGTCAGGGCGAGCGACAGGTAGCTACGAACCTCGACCGCACCTTCGATTGTGCACGGCAACGATTTGCGTCAACGCTCGACTCGACCGAACGCTTCAAATCGCAACCTTTCCTACACGCGACTGGACGCAACGTCGAGAAGCTTCAGAGTCGATTTTCTCGAAAATGAAGCGCGATATCAAAAAATTGTACTCCTCTTCCTCGCCTTATTTACTTGTTATAAGTCCAAAAGAAAGAGCAACTTTCTTCCATATCGCGCTTCATTTTCAAGAAAATCGACTTACAGGAAAGCATGCCTTAATTCCACAGCCTCCTGTGAATATCACGTAGCGATATTTAGCGCGATTAGTCAAGGGGTTGCGATCAATGAGCCGTCTTCCATAGTTAATAGGTTAAAGAGTCGGACACGCTATCGCTTCCAGAGAATCCCAATTATCCACTACGCGTCGCGGCGAAGAATGAACTACTTGACACCGAGCCTGGCTAAGAAATATCTCGGAGCTGTATCAGCAAGAAGATGAGACTTGTTCACAATCGAACGTGGGAATGATCCTACCCATCGCGGTTCTGACCGACGCGCTCCGCTTCACAATCGACAATTTCACTTTCGACGCTCCGAATCCCACGGGAACGTTAAACCCCATGGCCGATCAACCGCTTGGTTTTCACTCGCGAATCACAACTGCCAGCTCCGACGCGGAAAATCGCCAGGAGATCCGCCGGGAATGACGAATCGAATTTCCCGTCGCGCGCCGACGGAAGGGAAGTTAATGCTCTATTTTATGACGAAACCGGGAAAGAGACACCGTTGGGGAGGATTCTACGTATCGAGGGCCGAGGGAAAGAGAGCAGAGAGGGAGGAGGAGGGGAGGTGGGGGGGGGCGATATATCACAAGAGAATGAGAACTCACCGCAACCTCATTCTCCTTTCCGGCTGACGCGTTGAAAAGCTGTCCCTCCCCCCTACGGCGACCACCGCCGGCCTCCCCTCCTTGCAGCGGCGCCCCTCACGTCTGCTCTCGATGGCTCGGTCGTGCGAACGCATCCGCGGCCGACGCGTGTTTGAATGAATGAACGCGTGGGGCGCTCGAGTGGGGAGAGGGAGTAGGGACACGCATACGCGCGCATGTCAAACGACGTACGATAGTACGAGGCTTACAAGTCTCTCTCTCTACTATCGTTGCCCTCCTCGCCACCTTCGCCACCTCCACCACCTCCTCCTCGGCGGACATTTCTGTGCGGACGCGCGTTCTCCGCCAACCGATCACGCGATACCCTGCTTCCTTTCTTTCCTTTTTTTTTTCATTTTTTTTTAATCCCCCTTTTTCTTTCATAGTAGCGTTTTTACTGTTTGTTTCTTATTACGGCTTCCCTTTGCCCCCGCTGAGAAGACTTCTTTAATGGCGTTAATGTGGCTTTGGGGGCGCCGTTTCGAAGGGTTCGTGACAGGCGGAAGTTTTGGTTCTTTCACCGTGTCTCCCTGTACTAAAGCAGATCGCTGATGCGTTCATTCGACTTTCGTCTGTTTCGAGGATTAAATAAGCCGGTGAAGCGTGGGTCTCCCGGGACCTGGGCACCGCCAGTGGTGGGTTATGAAGTTTTTGGAAAATTAGTAGTCGTGGTAACAGTGGCGCACACAGAGGGGGAAGCAACTCCCGAAGAAAGGGGAGAAAGGAGATTAATGTAACCATGAAGTAAATCAAGAGCTTTGTAAGAAGAAAAGGAAACTGGATTTTATTCTTTAAATAAATTTTTATAATCACCTAATGAACGATATTGAATTTGCATCAAAAATATTTTTATCCGTTCAACTCGGCCCCTCTGGATTAAATTAAATCCTATGTAGAATAGCAGTGGATGATAAATTCTCCAATAAAATGCTTGATTCTCGTTACCCCTCTTAATTGTAAATCCCATTGTAATGCATCCTGTGCGGAAATTTTATTACGAAATCGACGATGCTTGAAAATTGTTGGCCCAGAGTTTTAATGATACTTCATTATTCAATCTGCATCGGGGTTGAAAACAAGTACGCAGGCAGAAGTGAAAAAAATAACGACAGGGCACGAGAAAAGGGAGAATGCAATTGCGCTCGGAAAATCAGTGCGTATCTTCATTCTATTTTTTTTTTACACTTTTTTTTATCGAAATTCCCGCTGATCCCATTGGGAACGAATGTGTCTAAAGCGCGGCGTCCTACCAACGCACGGCGTGCCAGTGAAATATTTATTGCGCGTCCGCGTTGCACGTATTTTAATATTTTCCCGTTCCCCCCTTTGGCGCCCCGCGGAAAAATCATGACGCCCCGCCGCGATAATGAAATAAAATCTCGCGTCGGGTAAATTGAGCGGAAAGCTGCTCGCGAATATTAGCAATTCACTGTAGGAAAATAAATTTCGAATTCGTTGAAATGGTTTCTCAGAGATGCGAAAGAATCGAGCTTCTGCTTCAGTGAAATTCGTAAATCCTTAGATCCTTCGACCGTTGAATTCGATACCATTCACCGTCAAAGCGAAGAGAAAATTTGAAAACAAATTCGCTGAGGTTCGCTGTAAAAAATACGCAATACCTATAATGACAGAGTGAGTCAGAGACTTGCTTACGATTCGTAACGCGATTTTCGTTCAATGGCGATTGCGACGGAATGCAAGCGTTGCATAATTACGGCCGCCAATGCGAAAGAAGTTGTCTCGATATACCTGCGGTGAAAGTACCGCGTTAAGATGACTCGAAAAGTGTTAATCACGCGGCGCTGGATCGTTTCGCAATGAATCCATTCTTGAGCAACGTTCTTTGCGTTTCGTATCGCAGCACCGCGAAACGAATCGGAATGATTGCAATTAAAAAATTGTTGCCGCGGTAACTTTTACCCCTAGGTGTTCGTTACGGTCTTGAAAGGGGTCAGCAAACTTTTTGCAGCGCTGAATCATATTTTCTGCACTCTGCGAGTTGCTTGAGAAGCGCCCCGATAGATGCAATTGGCGAGGAAGTGTTCTATTAAAGGGAGAAGAGGTTAAAATCGAGATAGAAGACTTTTAACAGGGTCTCGGTGAAAATCAGTATGCGGAGGAATTTCATGGACCAACGGTGTAACTTCGCCGGATTCCAGCAGCACGATTCGTTAGCCAGGCGCGCGCAACGCTGCGAATTTATCGGCGCGCTAATTCACCATTAGCCCCGTGGAACTCGTGTGTGATAAATCAAGCTCAATTAATTCGCAGGAATACGATGCAGAAGGCTGATGAGACCCGAGCATTCTTAATGCTTACACAATTACGTCTTTCTGCGAATACATCGGAATTCTCGAAGCCACGTAAAGAGGAGTAATAGTAGAATTTAATTCAAAATAGAAGTTCTACATTGCCCTCGAAGTTTTCCCTGAGTAATCTGCTTTAAAATCTTTCGAATACCCAGATCCTGGAAAACGAAGCACGGTTCGACGGAGAGGTTAAAAAGAGAAGCAGGCAAGAGAAACTGAAAAAATAAAGTGAACGAATTACCTTTCGGGTTCGTTCGATTTATTAGCCGAGATGTCCAATAAGAAAAACGGAAGGCGAGTCGAGGGAGATTACGAGAGAAATGATCGCGAGGCATCTGGTATCTGAGATCGAACGGAGCCTCGATTACAGCTCACGGCTCGATCGATAGAATATGGACGGCCGCCCGGAAGCCTCAACACATTTTCGAAATAGATCATCTACTAATCAGTGATTAAACGAATCTCTAAAAGCGACAGTATTTTGACCCGGACTCCGTCACGAAATATCCCAGCAGTGTAGGTATTCTAAACGTTCCATGAGTAATTATACACATTGGCGGATTTAACGGGTCCCCTCTTAAAAAAAAATTATGATTTTATTCAAACACGATAATATTTTTTCCTGTAGAGGAAGTGCAGCATATTTGGAATACTGTTGGTAATTTGGAATACCTAAGTATCTAATGAACTACTAATGCTATTTAATTTGTAACCCCGTAGATTATAGGGGCTAATGACCTGTTCATTAATGACATTTGTGGATGAACCGCCATTTTTAAATTTTCGACTTAATTTGCAGAGGAAGAAAATGTCGATCATTTTTATAAATATTCTATTATACCTATCTCCTCAAGATATCTTTATTTTAGAAATGGCAACGGTAAACGCTAGAGATGTACCGACTAGGGTTTTAGAAACCGACTAGTCACCGACTAGTCGCCGATTACAAAAGTGGCCGGGGACACTAATGCCCGATTTCTTCACCTTCGATTAATGTCCTGGTCGGTGAACGACCAATTAGATGCTATAATGTGGCACTCGTCGACCAGTTGGATGCTATCATTTTGCAGTTATGTGGAACATAACTTTAACTGGAAGATAACTGAAGGTGAAGAAATCGGCCGTGAGTCGGTAGGGTAAACCAACCAGTCAATGACCAACCAGTCAATGACCAACTTGGTAAATGAGAAGCCCAATAAATGACCGCATACTTCTAATAAGAATTGTACTTATTAATATTTGTTTAATACGCGGAACTAAAAATATGGGATATTAAAAGTGCAACTACACTCCATTTATAAACATAGAATAATTTTTTAATTTATAATTGACATTTCTTTGCCTAATGGTCATTCACTGGGATGTGGTCAGTTACTGGTTGGTTTACCCTACATCTCTGGTAGCAAAATTATAAAACTTTTAAAAAAAAAAGCAGAGTCGGCCTTTTTTGCCGATTAGTCGCCGACTACAAAACTGGCCGGATAGTCGGCTTAACCGACTAGTCGGCCACTAGTCGGTACATCTCTTGTAAACACATACAAAACAAGGAAGCAGTGGAGTTCGGAAGATTTGTTTAAGTTTATAAAGTGAAGGCAAATTAGAATACCGGTATTCCAAATTACCTGCACCTTAACGGAATCGATACTTCTTGTCATTTTTCATTCAAACCAAAGTTTCAGTTACTTTTTGTTTTTATTATTACTGAGACTATGAAAGATGACAGTTTATTAGTTTCCCTATGATATTATGCAGTTTTATTTGTTCCCATCCTCTATGCTATCATAATTTTTTATTCGTCTTAAACAAACTGGTATTCCAAATATACTGCACTTCCTCTACTATTACACAACTTAGTCAGTTTTTTAGTAAACTACCTCTTCATTTTCTCAAAAAATGGGCCTCTCAAGACGTTTGCCAACGTCCTTTATTTCTGACTAGATGAATCGAGGGTGAAAAGCGATTCGCAGCTAGCGGAAACGCGTTAAACGGTCCCTCGCGGCTGCGGAACGCGAACGAACGGAACTCGGCCATTTTTTCGGCCTCTCTGAAAGTAGTTCAACCAGTAGCTCGGTGACGGGTGGGCCGCGTCGCGGTAAATCCGGGCGTCTAATTAGCGTCGCGCGTTACGCTGCCTCGAGACGCCTAATTTAAGTTACCCAGCTGCATGCCTCCTCCGCCTCCTCCGTGCTCGCACGTCTTTCCATGTGTCGAGAACACACGCGCGAGTTATCGCGATGCGCCTGGGCCTCAGACGGGTTCGGATGCCGCGTCACGGATCAAAGCGGGCGATGAAACGCGCTCGCGGCCCGCGCGGCCGAAATGCTAATCCCTGCGGCCGCGTTTACCACCGTGCTTTCCAGCGAGCGTCTCGCAACGCCGTGGCAACGCGGGAGACTTTTTTCTCCCCCGGCCGTTTAGGGTGGCCGGGGCGTTTGGGGAACGCGTGCTCCCGTGCGTCGGAGGGGTCGGGTCGGGTCGGTGGTTGCAAGTGCATTCGTGTGTTTATGGGAGGGTGGGAAAGTTCTTAGGGGCGGCCAGGCACTGGTGAGTGTCGGTTTTTGATGGAGAGACCGAGTATTGAGCGAGTCGAAGGCGAGTTTCTAGAGACGGAGCAGCGATAGACGGTGTTCCAGCTCGAGCATACTTCTCTGCCTCTGCTTCGGACGCGCACGAGTATATAAACTCGTCAAAGTTTAATAATTACAGAATACGCTGAGCATCCATGACTCAACTACAGGCTAACGATATAGGTGCCTACTGGACCCGGACGATTCCTGTTTCGAGAGTCATCTGAAATGCTAATCAGTAGCGTAGGTATAGCTAGCACTGCGAAGCATAAAATTTTGTTTACGCTCCTCTGCTTGGTCCTCGGTCTCTCCCGGTTCCAGCCAACTTGGAGACACCGATAAGCAACGCCATAAACGCCTGGTATGTATAAAACGAGAGTTTTATACGAGGCGAACTGGCGCGTCGAGATTTAAAACAATAACGAGCCTCATTGTCCCCGGTGGACGGAAGAAGATAATCGCGTCCCATTCTCTCTCACTCTCTCTTTCTCTCTCTCTCTCTCTCTCTCTCTCTCTCTCTCTCTCTCTCTCTCTCTCTCTCTCTCTCGTCTCTCTCTCTCTCTCTCTCTCTCTCTCTCTCTCTCTCTCTCTCTCTCTCTCTCTCTCTCTCTCTCTCTCTCTCTCTCTCTCTCTCTCTCTCTCTCTCTCTCTCTCTCTCTCTCTCTCTCTCTCTCCCCACAACAGACAGAGAGAGAGCCGTTAAAGAATTTATGGAATTCGTTTCCTGCTCCCCCTCCCTGTGCCCCTGGGGACCACTTTTATTCACCTGAATGGCCCCAACAGCCGGTCGAGCTCTGCTCCGCGTCCTTCTTTTCGTAAATTATACACTCGGTCATTACTAGCGGACAAACACCAAGAGACGCGCGTACGAGCTCCTTCGCGACGCACCCTCGATCGAGATTTAATCGGCAGACGATTAATCGTTCTCCTCGTTGCAAGGGATCACCACAATGGAACTCGCGGGGACGGAGTCATAGAGACGAACCCGTAGTGGCGATGAATGAGGAATTTTCTGGGCGGGAAAGCCTGGCGCGTGAATTCAACCTTTCTCTTCGCTAATCTCGGACCTCATTCCTTCTTCCCCTGCAGCTTCCCACAAACGAGAAACAACTCGAAATTCTGTGATATCGGCTCGATCGATCGTTTAATGTAACCGTGCCTCTGCACTGCGGGGTAAGAGCCGCGTCCATTATCTACCACTTATCAATCGCGAGAGCCGGATCCGCGGCGCATTACTCACGAGCCCTAATCACCGCCCGATATACACGCTCGATTTTTCTCGATCGGTAATCCACCGGAGGCGGGGAGATAAGGTCCGGCGCGCGGCTTATCGATTCCTCGAGGAAATTGTCGGCGTAAACGCTGGAGTACGGGCTACGGGAAACGTTCCCGCGGGAGATAAAAAGTGATAACCGCGGGAACTCGCGGCTCTCTGTGTCAGGCTGGAGCGGCAGACTTTATATCTCCACCGGGCGTATTCCTCTCCAGTTATGAATTACCCCGACGCGTCGTTTCGTCCATCCCCACCGCCACCCGGGCCACCGTTTTATCATCGAAACAATTTCGTCATCGTCAAATCGACCGGGGTCCCGGCAGCTCTGACCACCGATTGGATGGAAAATTGCATGCCGCTCCGATTCAGAGGCTCGGTCTGCGGACCAATATCACTTTATTCCTCTGCTCCTGGATCTGCGACCTTCATTCTTAAACGTACATTGCTACGTCCAGGGTTTGCTATCTAAATCACTATTGTCCGAATCAGTGGCGCGCCAAGAATGAAGGAGATTAATGTAGCCGCGACTGAAGTAATTCAAGAGCTTTGTAACAAGAAAAGAAGTCTCAATTTCATTCCTTAAAAAAATTTTATGATCACCTGACAAACTTTATTGAATTTGCGGTGAATATATTTTCATCCCTACAACTCGGCTCCCCGGAGGTTAAATCCTGAGTGTGCCACTGGTTCGAATACGCGAAAAGTGAATCGGCATCGAGGAAAGTCGAGCGAACCTAGTCTACCCAATGCTGCGAGTATCTTCTAGTTGGATCGCAGATTTTCCATCGGACCTTTGACACTCCTATCGTAGCCAGCGCCCGCGGACCTCTTTCAATCGTCCAAGTTCCTCGACACGCCCGCGTCAGTGACCCAAACAATCCTTCATCACTGAAAGGCGTAATGAGGCGTTATCGCGCGACCTCGAGGTGCGATATAACTCGTCGATTTAATGACTGCCGTTCGACCGGCCGTTCAGCGCAGCCGGGGCGGACAATCGCCGGGACACGTGACACTGACAACGTCATTTCCGCGGTGAACAATCGCCGGTTCACCCGCGTGTCACCGGTTTCGGTCACTCTGGGCGGTGAATATAGAGCCCCGGGGGGGGGGGGGGGGAGCGAGGTCTATCTATCGAAAGGCCAAAGGGGACAGCGCCGCGCGAGCGCCGATTCAAAGCATTGTCGAACCGCGAGACCGTTCGATTACGAATCAGATCTGGCCTGTGAAACGATCGTTCTACCCCCGATACTTTTCACTCTTCCACTCCACCCTCGACTATTTGTTGACCGTGCCCGGTTGTACATACGCGCGGCATCGATTAAAGGTTCGAGAAAGATGGAGAACGTTTGATCCCGAGGGATATTGGACAGCGGCGGATTTAAGGAAAATGTCCCAGGTGGCAAACGTTCAGAGGCACATATTTAATTCGGGAAAATGAAGAGGTTGTTTACTAAAAAGGGGTGGGTCTTCCATGAAGATGGGTTGGCCTTCTGGGCAGGGGCCCAGGCGACAACTGATCCTCGGCCGCCCGTTAAACATATCGTGATCACTATTAATTATCGTTTGAGTTTATATTCTTTGAGCTAAATGAGAAATTCCATCTCGTCGACCGCGGGTTGCGTTTACATACCGGGTACTGACGATTGCAATGGCAAGTAACACTGCTGCATATTGACCTGAGAACGGGATAAGGTATCCCTTTGACGCTCTCGAGGATCACGCTCCATCGGCAACCGGGTCCTTTACGAAAATTGATCAGAACTAGAGCACCAACATGACGGCGGAATCGGTTTCCAAAAGAAGCCCAAGGTACACGCAGAAGCTACCAGCATTTCTGACTCTCGGTTTACAGACTCGTCGAAAGATGAGCTTTGTATAGGCAGAGCTTTGATTGGATGAGTCTTTGATCCACGCGGGTGGATAGCCCCGTTGTCTGGCCACTTCTAAGATCAAACGATCCCCGAAGCTAAATGGCCGAGCGTATCTTAATGAGAAAGTAACAGAATCTGTCGGCACAGATCACTCTGCAGGCACAGCTCTTCGCTGCGGACGCGTGGAACTGTCCCTTGTCGCGCGATTATCTGGGGGAAACTGAAACTATTCGCGTCCAGGTATTAATGGTCGCGAGATTCTATACTAAGCAAGCTTGCGGTTTGTCGAACATCGGTAGCTGATGAAAGATTATCCTCTTTTGCTACCGTGACCGATTCGTGAGTCACTTCGAAAGCTACGATGCTCGATGAAACGCCTGGTGGATTCTACTGTTATAGTCCCTTTTCCCTTCGTAATTTCATAACGCTCTCCGCAAAGATAATTCCTCCACTTTCGTTATGACAGTTGGCGAAAGTCCGCTGTTTGTTAATTTTATCTGCAGCTAAAAGTACCCGCGCAGTCTGGCCCTGGTGTATCTATCCCGGAATGGCATAAGTTGCTCCTTATCTCGCCGGATACAAAGAGCGAGGGGTAGGGCGTCGGCGGGCGAGATGCATCCTGAGTGCAACCACACGGGCAGAAACAACTCGCGCGATGCATCTTGTTTTATAAGCTCTCGTTACGGCTCTTCTTACTACCCAACTTGCAGCTCGTATATGCGTTATTAATTATTAAGTGCTCACGTGTGCTGGCCCCGCCCCCTTCGATACCTCCAGCGCGAGCGCACTCCTGTTTTTCTTAAAACTGCATCGACTGCTGGACAGTTTCAACCGTATCTCCTATTGCCCATTCATTCTCTATTTAAAGAAACGTTACTTTCCACGCCAGGAGATCGAGAATCGGTACTCAGGAGTATCGATACTGTGTCGATACTCGAACGATCGTAATTCATAGGTTCGGCTTAATGCTTACCGTAAGCTTCAAAACAAAAATAAACCGTGCAACAACTCGTGTTGCGCCATTGTACGAGTACTGTTTACTTATCGATAACTCTGCGACGTCAGACGTAACGGATAATGTTGTAAAGATAATATTATTTCACAAATACAGGGCTCGAGATGCGTCACCTTCCACGCCTTAATAAATTCCGTGGTCGATTTTAAGGACCAGCCAGAGACGCCTATTCTCAACTATCGATCGATACTCTATTCGTTAAATGGCAAGTGGTCGATTATTAGCGCCGATTTCGATGGCTAACAATAGAATATCAAGCGAATCGGTAGTTGAAGAAACGTTAAAAAAAAAAAAAAAAAAAGGGAGAAACACAATCCCATTGTAGTAGCCGCCGATCAGAGCGTCTCGAGTAATCCCAGCGACTGCTAATCGACGACGCCGATATAGTACGATCGCGTTGTTTACCGTGACCCGTTCCAGAAATCACGCGAACGAACTTTCAAGGCGCACTTCAGACACATGGCCCTCGCCGGTTCTCGGAACCCTCTGTCTTCTCGGAACAGTCGCGTGCTCGTGCATTTACGCTCCCCCGTCACGAATCCTACTACCACATACCGCCGCCACTATTTCCAGCCACGTTTGCAGGTTAGAAACGGAGTACCGTTAAGCACCGTGGCGGTTGTGACAGCTCGTATCGCGTCATTGAATAGCAATGGAAACAGGCGGAACGCTGCCTTGGACCGATTCGCTGCGACTCCGACGATATCTCACCTTTTTTTTACAATATTTCCCACGCCGTGAGTCGCCCGTCACATTCCAGGACGCGTTGACGCGCGACGAAGCAGCGAGTCGGTTTTCACATCCACCCTGTCCACGGGGGCGATCCTTCGCCGAGGAGAACGATGCACAACGGTTACGCGGGCGGCAGTCCGAGTCGCACTGTCAACCGCGCCGCTATCATCGAGCAGCAAACGCGTAGACGTAGACAGAGAGAGAGAGAGAGAGAGAGAGAGAGAGAGAGAGAGAGAGAGAGAGAAAGAGAGAGAGAGAGCGCCACTGGGAGAATCCGTTCGAGACGTATCCTTTGTCGTCGGTCCAAGTGTTTCCTCGCCCGCACAAAAGGGAACGGGGCACTGACTCACGCGGCCCAAGGAATCGCGGCGCGTATAGTCGGGTGGCGTGCGCCGACTGAGCGACAATAAAATCTCGTGCCAGTGGACAGCACCGCTGGGGCCGAGATACGAGCAACACGGGCCAACGCGAGCAACACAGGCACGCACACAATCAAACAGCCGCGTTTCACACTGACAAGCGTGCTCGGGTGGACAGTTTCATACGCCGAGGAGCTGTGCGTGCGATAATACGGTCGATCGTAGCCGCTGATAGTCGGATCCTCCCGCACCAGGATCTCGCCTCGAGATTCCGTACATCTCCCGTGCACAGGCACACGCGCGCGCTCCAGCCGCGGCGGTCGGTCCCCTCCTCTCGCCCCTGTCCGCCGAGAAGCGCGCTACTATCCCGTACGGTTTTCCAAGGTGCGCGTACTACGCTCGTCCCCTGCGGCTCGGCTCGAGATTAAGTCGCGCGAGCAACACTGACCGTCTCAATGGCCCTTCGATGGGGACGTCCTGGCATCCTGGTCACGGGCGTCGCTTGCTTCTAGGTACCACTGTCCCCTGGTACCTAGAACCTGGAACAGCCGAGTCCCCGACGGCTCTCTACCCTGTGGCCCCCCCCCCCCCCGCCCCGGCCCCTCTGGCAACGGGGCCCCCGCGACGATTATACACACACGCACGATACGCGGCCTTTGGCGTGAAACGAGAGAACACGGGACCTCTGCACCGACCGCACTTTTTCTCCTCCTGGCCCCGTAATTGTTAGGCCCGCTCCCGGAACAGCCGCGATCGACGGTATCGTCGGCCGAGAGATAACGCGCGCGCCGGTAATCACCGCCCGATACGCGGAGCACCGATTTTCCAGAGTGCACGTGCGGCAGAGTACGCAGAAACCGCAAGCTTTTTTACGGACACATCCCCGACTTCGTCTCCTCCTCGCCAACGCCTACACGATACACATTGCACGCAGCAACGACGCCCCTACACGCCGATTCCAGCGGCTCTCAAACTGCGGCGGTCGCCCTCCGGTGCTCGTCGACAGGGTGCGCTGCGGCGCCTCGGTAATCGAGATATCGAACATCGATTGATTCTTGTCTAGGGTGCATTTCTGTCGTCACAAATTCCAGCGTAATTGCAAGGTTGCTATTCCATCGGGGGTATTATTTCTTTGCCAGCCGCGTTTCAAATGCTAAATTGCTGGTCAAGGTGGTTTTTTTTTACAGTAACAGCGCACGAGATAAAATTCCCTGGGGCGCGGCCACTGCGAAACGAGTACTAGGGAAATAGGGCGTACCCTGAGAACGCGGGGCTCGTAGAATTATTCTCTTCCTCGCTTTCGAAGAAACGATGTTCTAAATGCTTCAGAGTTTATGGAAAATATAATAAATATTTATTGACATAGAAAAATAGAAAATGGCAATGTACAACGTTGTATAATTAAACGATAGGTACCCTATACTAATTCGTAAGCCTGTATAATACCGCAGCAGAGATTTATCAGCTGTATATATTCACTCCCGCCGTCTAGCAATCTGTAATTGCATTCCTGAAATAAAAGATATACGAATGAATGAGGAATACTGTTCGCATTATTAAAATGATCGGGAGTCTTTACCCCAAGTCTGTCCGCGATCAAAGCCTTCTGTTTATCTGACAATTCGTTAGAGTATATAACACTCTCGCTAAGCTGCTCGATGACCTACAGGAATAATCGCAATTAGAACCGCTGTAACAATCGATCGGAGCTCTAATGAAAATAGAAGGACTCACTTGAGCCGTGGCATATGCTTCTAGCATGAACTGATCAACAAACGCCTCGGCTTTACTGTAGTCTTTTGTTCTGCATACTTCCATCAATTCAACCAGCCATTTCTCAGGGACGATCTGTAATCGTTTAGCTGCGTTAGAATCATTGAATTTCGTTATTATTTATCTATGGAGAAAAGATAATACGCTACCCCAATAATTTCAAGGACATCGTCGACAGTGATTTCAATGCCTTTACCCTTCAACCTCGTGATAGATTGCAAACACGTTATAGCGCGCCGCAAGTCCCCGCCGGACGCTTCAACAATTTTTACCAAAACAGGCTTTTCTGCCTTCAAGTCCTCTTTCGTACATATGTAATCCAGCCTCTCGATGATCTTGTCCTCTCCTAGTGGCTTGAATCGGAACTTTGTACAGCGAGAAGTCAGTGGTTGTATGATTCTCGAGACATAGTTGCAAATTAAACAGAAGCGGGTGCTGTGAGATTCTTTCTCCATGGTACGCCGAAGGGCAGCCTGCGCGGCGTTGGTCATACTATCCGCTTCATCCAAGATGATGATTTTGAAAGGCGGGCAGCTTCTCCCACTAAAGCGAATATAATACTGTTTTATTAACTGTTCGCTTAATATCGAGTCATGATTATTGTACACACAGTGCCTCAGATCGTGCCTTTATCACAGAAATTACTAGAGCCCTGCGCAAGATCGCTAAGGAATAATACTTAATGTTATTTGTCTGCTCTTAATGCAGGACCAAAAGTTTAACTCTTCACAAACCTCTTGGGAGAACCTGCCGAAAGCAGTTTGCTTTCTAGTTGGCAATAAGAGTTGCCAAAGCACTCCGTTACAACTCCTGATAACAACTATATTCATTAAGCGATCCATGCCCAGAACTCGTTTCGTAACTCTCAGACCTTTTACTTAAGCATCATTGGCTCGACGTAGAACAATGTCAAAATAAAAGTAAACGTACTCGTTTCTCATACCACCCGCCGTAAGCTGAGCGAAG
Source organism: Andrena dorsata (assembly GCA_929108735.1). NCBI lineage: Eukaryota > Metazoa > Arthropoda > Insecta > Hymenoptera > Andrenidae > Andrena > Andrena dorsata. The sequence continues at coordinate 72,128,680 of OV815488.1, read as the reverse complement.
GATTTAATCTTGTCTCTGACTACTTGAATGCCTCGTTCGTCAGAGGCGTTCAGCTCCAATATCCTTTCTCTGTAGAGGCTGCCGAATAACTGTCTGGCTGCTGCTAGAATAGTACTCGTCTTGCCTGTTCCCGGTGGGCCGTAAAACAGCAAATTCGGAAAGTCGCCGCCTTTCATACATTGCCTCAATACCTCAACCACTTCCCCTTGTTCAACTACGTCCTCCACAGTTCTGGGACGGCTGTAAAAACAGAGAAATCTTAAAATTCGTTGGTAAAACGATGGGGAAATTTTAACGATTCAAGCTACACGTGGTGCTTACTATTTTTCAACCCATGGCGGTGCTGGCCCGCTGCGTTCCTCCTTCGCCCGCGAACTCGAGGGCTTTTTACTGTCTCCTGGTCCTAATTTCCCAGTCTTCAAAAAAGCCTGCATCGCGTTTTCTACTCCGAAATTCCCCAAAAAATCAAATTTTAGCTAAACAGCAATTTTGGGGAGAAGAATTGCTGTTGCCATTTAATGGCGACAACTATGAATATGGCGTCGTATTCAAGGGTGCAAGAATTCATTTATTTAATTATTTATTGGAAGTTTGAGGATCTAAGCCTCTCGTAAACATATTATAATTCATTGTCCCATTATCCGAAGTAACAATATTGTTATTTTATTACTTTTAAATGTATACTAAGCATTCCATTTCTCGCGCATTTTGCCTCGAACTTCAATCGTGCCAATCTTCCGAGCAAAATTTTCTAGAAAAAACTACTTTCGTACGCATTAAAAAGATTTGTAATTCCTTTTAATTATGTTTGTAACTACTACCGATTTTAATTCTCCAATAAATACTTACGATCTCAACCTTGTGATTAATTTCTACACCTTACTGGAAATATATTCGAAAGTTTGAACGATCTCTCGATTATCGAATTCGCATATTGCCCTAGTTCTAAATTTTTGTTAGATTAGCAGCTACTTACGTTCGTTACAAAACGAGCAAATTTACCATTTGCTCGTCGTATCGGTATTGTAAATAAAGGGAAATGCTTGACCGTCTAATAAGTTGATTTCGCGCATGATAAGGGAGAAAACAGGGATTCTCTCTCAAGACAGTTCGTTTGCGCACATCACGAACGACGAATTATGTGCTCGATGCTGTAGCTCAGTTCATTAGCCTTATTTTTGTTAAATTATCGTACTACCGCCTACCATTGAAAACAGTTTGAAAAATTACAATCGATAATTGTAATATTCATTCAGCGATCGTCGCGTAGAAGAGAAAACGCGTGAAAGTTTCGCGTGGCGCGTAGAATGGAGCGTCATGGTCGATTGTGCATTAAAAAACATTTAATTCACACCATGAGTTTGATGCAGTTCAATGTAAATTAAACGAGCACCGGTGTCGACGTACTTTTCGCGCAGCGACTTTCCTTTTAAACATGTAATATCTCTTTCTCGACATTCCTTCGAGCAACACATTTGAATGATGGTGCTCTGGATTGTGTCTCTGGTAGCAATCATTTTGCACTTCAGTTCTGCCGACACCAGTATGTATCCCCGCAAAAAACAAACCATCAGAATTATGAAAGAAAACAATTTCTACAATTTCTACCTCTTTATCTTTGCAGAGCCAGAATCACAGGGCTATTGCGCGCCATATAGTGAGAAGATTTGTAAAAAGTATTTGGCTGGCATCGGAAAAGTATGGTTCAATGATTCTAACAGCAACCCTGTTGGGTTGTTGAACGAACAGATTACCACTAACTTATGGGAAGAATTAATACAACGACTCGTCGAGCCATGTCGTTCAGCTGCAGAGGTAGAACTGACTTATCGATGTATCGTATACAATATTCCCAGTTAACAGGAGACAAATGCATAAGAGACACAACATTCTGTTGTTTTAGAAAATGCTGTGCATGTACGCCTTCCCGCAATGCCATAACTCTGTCGGCCTACCATTATGTTACGAAGATTGTATGGCGGTGCGCCATCAGTTCTGTTTTAACGATTGGGCTATGATAGAAGACAACAAGCAGAGAGAAATTTATATCAGATCACGGGGACACTTCACGTTGCCAGACTGTGAATCATTGCCGAAAATAGTTACAGGAAAAGTGACCTGCTCGCATATTCATTTGACTGATATGAACGAAGATCTTGTTACATGTAAAGCGAACTTTAGATGAATTTAATTGCAGCTCGTGTAATGCTGTCTTCCAGTTCTTAATCCTAAGATATTGCAGATGACTGTGTCAAAGGCAACGGTAGATTTTACATGGGCAAGGTGAACAAAACGAAGTTTGGCTTGGACTGTCAGTCGTGGAACGCACAAATACCGCACAGTCACGACAGACCGCCAGATGTCTTCCCTCAAATTCGTTATGGGGAGAATTATTGTCGAAACGCGGGCGGAGAGGAGCCTGTGCCATGGTGCTTCACCATGGACTCTAGGATACGATGGCAGCATTGTGATATTCCTATATGCGGTAGGCGACCGATACTGTGTTGACGCAGCTAATTGCGTTGATCATTCGATTTCATTTCCTAAATGTTCGCCACAGATAATGTAACAACTAAGGTAGTGGAGATCGATTCGAAGGACTTAGTCATGGACACATTGTTCACGCCGATGTTTATACTGATATTATCCTCGCTGGGATTTATAATTATAGCTGGTACGGTACTATCCATCATTTTAAGTCACAGACTCCATAAACGACATCAAGGATACAACCCGACAGAGAATCAGGTACATCGAAGGCAACTGCCATCGGAAAATTATGCGATTCAACGAACTTGTCCAGAGATATAATGCTGAGTCTGGTCATTGTAGTTAGACACTGAATATTGCATGTTTCAGTGGTAACGATACCTGTGTTATATGTTCGTTTATAATTTAACAGTACGTCAATATCGATCTGGACAAACTGCCGAGCAACGACGCGTACCACAAGACAAGCGCCCAGCTGAATCCCAAGTTAGAGAAACTCGAGTTCCCAAGGAACAACGTGATTTACGTGCGAGACTTGGGACAGGGCGCCTTCGGCAGAGTATTCCAAGCGAAAGCTCCCGGTCTGATTCCAGGCGAGGAGTTCACCAACGTTGCCGTTAAAATGCTGAAGGAAGAAGCCTCGGAGGATCTGCTGAAGGATTTCGAACGCGAGGCTTGCTTACTCGCCGAGTTCGATCATCCGAACATCGTGAAGCTGTTAGGCGTGTGCGCCCTAGGTCGACCGATGTGCCTCCTCTTCGAGTACATGGGTCGCGGCGACTTGAACGAATTCCTGCGATCCTGTTCGCCGGGCAACTACATAATCCGAAGTCTGGAGAGGGACGAACACTTCACGGACTCCCGTTTGTCGCACATGGATCTGATTAATATCGCGTTGCAAGTAGCGTCCGGGATGGTGTACCTGTCGGATCGAAAGTTCGTCCATCGGGACCTCGCGACGAGAAACTGTTTGATCAATGACCAGATGATCGTGAAAATAGCTGACTTCGGTCTGTCACAGAAGATCTACCTGCAGGATTATTACAAAGGCGACGAGCAAGACGCGATCCCGGTTAGATGGATGCCGTTGGAGAGCATACTGTACAACAAGTACACCGTCGAGTCCGACGTGTGGGCGTTCGCGGTGTGCTTGTGGGAGATATTCAGCTTCGCGCATCAGCCTTATTACGGGATGACGCACGAGGAGGTTGTGAAATACATTAAAGAAGGCAACGTGCTTCAGTGCCCAGAGAACACGCCCCAAGCGATTTACGATCTAATGAAACTCTGCTGGAACAGGAGACCATCCGATAGACCCACCTTCAGAACGATCCACAACACCCTAGACACTATAAAACACAATTTGGAGGCGGAGAACAAGTCAGACAGCGTACCTTTGCGTATTCACGTTTGAGCCTGATAATAATTTCTACTAGAAGGGAACTGGACTATTCATACAACTAGGAACTAAGTGATATTTATACGGAGATTTAGGTAAGTGAATGGTAAACTGTACCTACGTGTTACATGTAATTGCCTTTGTTATGTTTGTTACGTAGCCTCATTAAGCGAATCGATCAAAGTGTTTATGAAGAACGTTTTAGTATTGGCAAGTATTATGTTCGCAGTAACGAGTACATCACGGAAAATGTTAATGATTCTTGTATACAATTCCAGAGGGAGGGAAATCCGTCGTGTTTCCAACTCTTTTGTTTCTCTGGATCTCAAAATTCCACTTTGCTAACGACTTACTTTAACGTTTGTTATTTACGTTGAAACTAAAAAAATTGAAGACTGGTGTATAGTATCACAGTTTCGGACAACATGTGTGTGTGATTAGGACGTTGTATGGCTGTTTTTTAGAGCAATTTTACACAAGCATAAACTTATACATTGCGTTTATAATTTCTCTATTGTGATTTCGCACATTCCGTCAACGAACTTTACAACAATACAGCATATTCTTAATTGCCGCTTAGGAATAAATTAAGTGTTTATAATAGTCCGAACCATGCGATCTTGAGAACAGAACATGATACAGAGGTTTCAATGGTAACATAGTACCGATAGGATGTCTATTGTATTAGTAATAAGAGTACAGTGTGCAAAGCAAACACTATATTAATTTGTGTGTTGCTATTGATATTAAATATCAGCTTGTCTATACTTGTAGGTCGATACGAGTATGCTTATATACGTGATAATGAATTTCTTTAGTTCTCTCTAGCTAAGAACGCAATTTGCATTTGCACAAATTCTACAAGCTTGTTATTCGTACAGTTATAACTATAAAGACTGATAACGCATTTCGTAAAGGAAGTAAGTGGACTTTTGTAATCGTGTCGTGTGATTTTATAAGTTTCAAACAAAGTGTTCTCTCGTTACTTTCTTGATATTTTCTGTACAAGGCTGGAGCAATGCTTAGTTGTGGACTAGTTGACCAGATTGTAACCGTATGCGTGTATCTATATATTTATATGCATAAAATCGTATGTATTAGCAAATATATTTGTGACAAAATATATTGGCGGATACATGTCCTCGTCTAAAACGGGAATCTTTAAAGAGACACATACTATATTGCAGAAGGCAGACAAACTTTCCTATATATATATTATATATATATATATATATATAGATATATAAATATAAAACAACAAATAATAATGTTTCTCTAAAGCCTAAGACAGATAATAACTGAATTTATATAACTATGCAAATGATTTGGCTATAAAAAAAATGGGTTTATATTTAGTGACGTTATACGTAAACTGTCCTTAATTGTTAGATGTTAGATCGTTGCTGTACCAAAAACATAGCCTATTTAATGTACGAAGAATATCAATGAAAGCTATTATGACGAATGTTATGGTAAAAAAAAAAACATATAAGTGAGTGTATACTGTGCAACTGTTATACATAAGGTTTGAAAGTAAATCATTATCATGCTGTAAACAATATTTAAATGAATGTTTTCACTATAACATAGGACTGATTTATAATATTATTTGTTTTGTAGCATATTATATACCTTTACGTCTTTCGATAAAATTGCTATATATAAAAAGAGATTTAGTTTCATCTTTCTAATAAGTAGGTTTGCTCGAACTTTGTGATACTTTGCATTCCAGAAACTGCATCATTCACCAGTATTTTCCTACCAACCTTTACGCTTCACGAGCAATATATTCCGTTGTGAATGTTGTATTCTGTATTTAAGTGCATAGATAAGCGTAGCTAATGTGTGCCATCAGTCATTTGATTTTTCGAGCATACGTTACAATAGGTACATGAATGTCTTGTGTTCTCGGTTGAGCATTAACAAGTACTATATACTACTTACGTGCAAAAAGAAAAGAAATGTGAATGCAATATCCAAATGCTCTTCCATAAACTCTTTTATACACAACTTTTATATTCGCGAGAGGGGAGGAGAACTTTTGCAAAGTACTCTGCTCTTACGTCTGTGTACTTGTATCCTTCATAGGTAGTATTGTACGTGATATATAACGATAATACGTACACGAAACGTATTGTCCACGACCAAGAAAGAAACTTCTGGTATTATATACTTCGTTGAGTTCAAATATACGTTATTGACGACAATGTAGACTCTATTCTGAATTTTATGTACGACAGACTATAATCTGTATGAACATCGAGATTCCTCGATACTCTATTTTCTACCCCGAATGAAATTCATAAATATTAGAGTAAGGTTTTAAGGAACGCCGAAGAAACAACGGTCTAATTTAAACGTCGCCTCTTATTTCACATGTGGGGTATCGTATTTAAATGAAGCTTCGTGAAAATTATGTACCTTTCTACTACGAATATCGAGGAATTATCAATGGTGTACTACAAACGTGTTGAAAGAACTGCTATAAAACTTTTACTGATGTACAACTTTTACAAGAAATAAACAACCAATATCATGTACTCTGTTTCTTCTTTTTTTACTTGCGCAGGGGGTGGAATGCCAGAACGTTACATTAGAAAACCCAATACATTGCTCCATAAATATATTTCTGCACATTTCTCTCCAATCAACTAATGTCAAATTATTGTGTATATATAAAAAGCGGATATTTATATTATATGATACATTTGACTTTACCTTAATGCTATCTTACACGTCGAGTACTATGCCCGTGATACAGCAGTTGCGAATAACTATGTATGTATATCTAATAGACTGTTAACTGCTGAAAGTAATACGTATACTCTACTAGTATATATTTTTTGGAGGCTGTGTGTCTTTCTTGCGGTACACCGTTTAACGGTCATAAAATTAGGAACAGTTATTGTACCGCTGAAAGGAATGGTAATGGAATTTATAGTCGCGGCTGCGTGGTATGTAACACTTTATACAAATATGCTCGTAAAACTGCACGCTAAAATGAGATCGAACGCCTACTTCTTTCAAACTCTTTCACCGATTATGGGTAACCGACATGGGCGTCCGCAAAAGGGGCAGTTGCTGCCCCCCTGGCTTTTGAGAAAAATCGCTTGTTTTTCAAAACTGATCTTTATTAAGTTTATACTAAAGAAGGGAATATAATTTTAAATTTCGGTTTCAAATTTTTAATTAAATTGGCACTATAAAATGGGTTAAAAAACAAGAGGGGTATATTTTTCTTTACCCCCTGGAAAAAAGTCTCCGGACGCCCCTGTTAATCGACGATTCATATTACAGATTTATACGACACACGCATATAAATCTGCAAATAAATACATACAACAAATCAATCGTAGAGTTTTATAAGGCATAACGAAGATAAAATGTTGGCAATATATTACAACATCAAAGTTTACACATGGCATACACCGGTATATGTTACTAGATTTAACTACTGTTTTCAATGATATGTTACCCCGAAATTATACGTCTCTATCGCTAAAACTAAAAACTAATCTCTTTATTTCGATTATCGAATACTTAAAAAAGAATGAACATTTGGTTTATTCTTTGGTTTCAACTGGCATCTACTTAAGACATCACTTTCTTCACCCTCCCCGTGGAAAAATTCAGTATTAAACTCTTCTTGATTTCGATCACAGTGAAAACTGTGCCCCCCCCCCCCCCCGGTTCTATAAGTTTACGAGATTATTCTTTAAACGGTATAACTAAAGCTTCTAATATCGCAGATTTATTAGTTTATCGAGAACGTGCAATATATCTGAAGACGCGATGTCTCCGAAATAACTAGCTAATATGTTTCAGTCCATATTATATCAGGCAGCGTTGCATTTATACCTGTGCTATATTTTAAGTGTATATGTTTATGTATATATATATGTATATGTATCATAGCATCATCGTTAAATCTCCACACGCAACAGATTATCTCCTCTCAGAGCTGATAGAGTGGCAACAACATTTCGCGCTTCCAGAATAAAATAAGTAGAAACCCAGACCCTGAGAATTCAACTCTAAAATACTGATACTTTCAATTATTATAGCTACGTTATTGCGTCATAACAATTTCATTTACTAACGAACACTCAGGGAATGAGAAAGGAATGCACTTTACAAAATGATATTTTAAAACAATAGAAAAAAATCGTACCTTATCCTAAACGTTCATAAAATAAGGATAAAATACACTGCTCTTTACGCGGCGGCAATGCTCGATACCTTGTGTACTTTGCTCGCTAAAAGTGACTACCTACATGCTCGCATCAGTGCGAACGCTGGCCTGTTCTGCGATCAAAATGCATCCTTTATGTTTTGGAATTGCTTCACTGCCAGGTCAACTGGCAAGTCGAATCTGTAACTCGTAAGACGATCGAGAGTATGAAATGCGTCTTGGAAACCTGTTTGAGAATCAGTGAATTTTAGAATTGCGGAAGCAAACCTTGACAAAGATAATAATAATTCGCGTATCGACATTTTAACGTACCTGTCTTTACAACGTAACTCCACGACATGTAATGGCTCTCGAGAAGATACTGGCATTGTAAAATAAGTTTCAGCCACACGACAAGTTTTTTAGCACTGAAATAAGAACGGCAATGAATCTCACACTCTAATTACTAGAAGAGAAAATTAAAGAAGTATTCGCTCACTTCAGGGACGCGCAGATGAATGCTTTAAAGTGAGAATCGTAACTCCGTTTGTATGGACTGTGCGAGGCAATAATGTTCCCAATAGTGGTCAATAAACTCTGAAAATTTTAATACTCTGTTACAGTATGTATATTGCGATACAGTTCATTATCAAAGTAAGCGATGTACCTGCTTGGAAGAAAGAACCCGTCCACCCGCAAGCTCCAGGTTGAAACTTTGGGATAACTTTTGTGCCGGACTACAATTGTAACGATGGCCATTTTTAATTTCGTAGTACTTCAACACCAGCTCCCACGCGTGCATGAGATTAGCGGTAGTAGGGTGTCTGTGAGGGAAACATCCCACGAACGGTACTACGCTGTTAGAGCGCACGTCGGACAATAGCCCGTGTTGCATCAAGTCGCGTATGGAGGTCGCGAGGTGCTTTCTCACGGCGGACGTTACTCTGGCATTACTGTGCGACGTGGAATCTGAATCCGAGGCGTAATCGTTGTCGTTAACGTCGTCGTCGTCGTCTGGATGACGCTCGGTCTCGGCAATGGTCTCTATGACGTGCTCAACCGCGATGTCTAATCTTGTTCGCACGTCGCGCCAATTGTGCGCCGAGTTTTTCTTAAAGTTCCTTCGCACCCGTTCGCTGCCGCATCCTAATTGGGACACTAGGAACATATGCAACAGAGCCACGACTTTCTTCACGGTGTTGAGCGTCTTAGTTTTACTCTCCTCCTCTATCGGCTTCCTCTTGAATGATCTCTTCGCGTACGAGCTGGAAGAACCAGAGCCACTAGTGTGCACCGGACAGGCACAAGTACACGCTAAAGTGTCCAAGCTGACCTCTCCTTGCAGATAATTTATAAAACGCTCTAAATCCGCGATCTGTGTTTTCAACTGAGACACTAGCTGCTCTTTCATTTTCAAAGGACTAACGATCTGTAAATGGAACAAATTATTATTCGCCGATCCGTCATCCATAATTCCCTTATCGATACTGTGATGTAAAACAATTTACCTGACTTATAGCATAATCTACTTGCCACCTTAAATCGTCAACCGGTAATTTACAGAGATCGTCGACATTGAAATTTAACTTCTCTTTTAAATGACCTGAATAATAAAATTAATGTAGGTTGTGTAAAAGGAAATACCTCTTTAAAAAGACTTACTGATTATGATGTTCTGCCGCTCTAGCATCATACTTTGAGGTAAATCGGCGTCACCAGTTTCATAGGCGTACTTCTCTAGGTCCTCCAACTGACACTTCAACTGACATATCAATTCTTTCTGTTTCGTTCTTTGCAATGCCATTTTAGACTCAACATCAACATCGTTAATTACTCCAGATATCTGTCAAATCGCATAGACAAAACATTCAGCTATTTTCTTCCTCATTATGCCTGCCACATACTAGCAAATGCTCAAGAATAAAATGAAAGCCCATGGCGTAAGAATAATAAACATATGTTCTAAAAGTACAACATAAATATTATCTATATAAAACCATCAGGAAATACAAAATTATATTACAGGTTTTACGAGCAAAACGAGTTGTAAGCCAAACAAGTGGAAGGAATGAAAAGGAAGGGGAATAAACGAGGAAAGGATAAAAAAAAAAAAATAATACCAAAGCATTAATAAAACTAGTGCTACAAATTTTCACATAGCTTACACTTTGCTTGCAGGACATTGGAGAACTTGGAGTGATCGATCTACTATCAAATGACATATTATTCGAAATATCAGGTATCCCCCTAAAAGCAAACTCTTCTAACTCCTTGAGCAATGCTTCCTTTTCATTAGTCGGCGCATCCACAATTTGTCGTAAGCGAAACTGTACCTGCAATTGAACATTGACATTACAATCGTGTATCCTCAACATATCCCACAAACTTTAATAAACCCAAGCAGTACCTGGGCAAAATGAGTGGTCAATGCAATGAGGGAGGAGTTGAGCATCTCCTGCTCCTCTTCGAGCACCTTCAGCCTCTCCATATCGTGCGACAAGCTGGTACAATACAGAAATGATAATACAATGCAGGTGGGAAGTGAGAAATATATTTGCAAGTTTATTAAAGCTCACTCACTTCTCCATATTATCTACATATTTATATTCATCGGCGAAATCATAGTCACCGTCGTTCGCCCCGACTGGCGCCCATCTTTCGCCAGAGGGTCTATCGCTCTCGTCCGAGTTCTCGATATCCTCGATCTCGCAACCCTTATGTTCCCCGGAATTCATTTTCCTACCGTTCGCGATCCCGATTATCTCCCAAGCCCGAGTTTGTCTTCACCATTTATCGATCCACTCCGCTCCAACTCGCCTCGATGTACGCGAACGCCGTGACGCGTCTAAATCTCTTCGCATCTACATACCAGAAATTCGATCCCGATATTCCCGATCGCAACGCATCACAACGTTCGGGTCCTTCCACCTTCCCGTCACGTTCAATCCATTAATTAACTTCTGCGCACGTGTACGACCAGAAACGTCACTGGCTGTCGTCGATTATGCGCCCCCGAAGGCGCATCCTCACTGCCGACGCCATAAGAAGCATCGCTCATTTAGAATTCCCTGGTTTTTCCCCATGATAAAAGTCACGCTATAATCGATTCAGTCCATTACACGCAGGACTGACACTCAATAACGGTCCGTTACGCCGTAAACTTTTTCGCCGTTCGTCCCGCGATATACTGCGCTTAAAATCGGCACTGTTTCGATTACACGCAATTACACGGCAATCGTCGAGTCTACGGATGATCGCTTGGAGAGTGGGATACAATGAACAATGTACCAGAGAGTTATGAACAAACTATTATAGCTGGTTCAAGGTTCTCCTTTCAATGAATAAGTGGGCCCCGTAAGTTCGTTCGATTCTCGTAAATGTGTCGAATCGTCGCACCGTCGTCGGGACAGCCTCTGCTACTCGATGGATCGTGATCTATCATCGGTCCACCGACGCTGCGAGAGATTAGAATGCGCGGCGAGTGAACAGTGAGATATGTTGATGAGAGAAACCCTTGGAGAAACCTATCGAATAACCTGCATCTCTTGACATCTACTCAGTGTCTATATCGGCGTGTCGTTACGATCCGTGCGTTACCGCCGCGCTGCCCAAGGGAACAGCTTCACCGATAGTGCGTCGCGTCTCGTAGCATTCGCGATGATACGGCAGGAAATAAACCTGGCGAAACCGGCACGAAAGAAACGGGACGTCGACGCGCCGATTGCCGAATGATTTTTGCAAGAGTCCCATCGAAACGGTAGTCTTTTAGCGAGTCTCGTACTGTCCACGGATTTATCTGCTTGCCATAGATACACATAGATGTTCTTGGGGAATCACTCTTGAAGTATCATAGGTGACGATCAGTAATTATCCAAGCCGCTTCGGCTGCGATCACCATTAAGATCGATGCGGATTAACATAGCTTTTACGCTGCACGTTCCTGGGAACATTTTTAGCAAGACACTCTGCTTACAGTTATACATGAAATGGGTAGTGCTTGGTGGCAGTGCGCTGCATGTTTGAGAGCACAAGAAGAAGACATTTGCGAGCTGCAGTTGAATCATTGTAATCTATACGATGTACCACCCGACGTGTTCATTTACGAAAGAACATTGGAGAAGCTCTATCTAGATGCCAATAGAGTAAGCACGAACGTCTGAAGTTTGTGCCTTTTCAACTACTATGGGTGTTGATAATCTATTTTATTACAGATAAAAGATCTTCCAAGGCCACTGTTCCAGTGCCATGAATTGCGAGTACTTTCCCTTAGTGATAATGAAGTCGCCACGTTACCACCCGCCATAGCGTCGTTAATCAATCTGGAATATTTAAACCTGAGTAAAAATAGTGCGTGCGGATAGCTGTTTCTGTTGAACAAGCTTTGACGATACCTTAATTCCTATTAACGTCACATTTTACTTTATAGGTATTAAAGAATTACCAGACAGTATAAAAGAGTGTAAAAACCTTCGTTCTATAGATATCAGTGTTAATCCCTTTGAACGTTTCCCGGATGCTATTACACATATTGTTGGGTTACAAGAATTATATATAAACGACGCGTATATAGAGTATCTACCAGCAAACTTCGGAAGACTCTCAGCTCTGAGGACGTTGGAGCTCAGGGAGAATAATATGATGACATTGCCAAAGAGTATGAGCCGTTTAGTAAATTTGCAGAGACTCGACATTGGTAATAATGATTTCACCGAATTGGTAGGTTCCCCTTCGTCTCAACTTCGCGATTTATTAAGCTGTCTGCTGATTCGCTGCATTCTTCTAGCCCGAGGTTGTTGGGGATCTTATTAATCTCACCGAGTTGTGGATAGATGGTAATGACATTAGACGTATACCGATCAACATCAATCAGCTTTATCGTTTGAATCATTTCGACTGCACGATGAATGCTATTCACATTATACCGTCGGAGGTGGACGGTTGGAGGGACATTTCGATCATGCATCTTTCCTCGAACGAGATCTATCAGCTGCCGGACTCTCTTTGCTATCTACGTACAATCGTGACCCTCAAAGTCGATGACAATCAATTGAACGCACTGCCGAACGACATTGGTCAGATGTCAAGCTTGGAGGAGCTTATAGTCACTAAGAACTTCCTTGAATATTTACCACCGTCTATAGGACTTCTGCGGAAGCTGCACTGCTTGAATGCGGACAATAACTATTTGAGATGCCTTCCACCGGAAATCGGAAGCTGCACTGCGTTATCATTACTCTCATTGCGGTCGAACAATCTGACTCGGGTACCGCCCGAACTGGGTCACCTGTCCTCGTTGACGGTGCTCAATCTCGTGAACAATTGCATTAAATTCTTGCCCGTCTCTATGCTGAACTTGAACAACTTGAAAGCATTATGGCTGAGCGACAATCAAAGTCAACCGTTAGTGCCACTGCAACAGGAATTCAATTGCGAGGAGGAGATGATGGTGTTGAGCTGTTTCATGCTCCCGCAGAAGCCGCGGCAGGAACTGGAGCGTAAGTAGTTTTATACATCTGCGTGTCTGGCGTCTTGCGATATGGCGGATCGTATTAAATTTTACGAACATGTAATAATTATGTATGTATGATACGTTAATGCTGCTAGTGGATGAGGAGGAAGAGGAGGAATGAAATGGTAAAGTGGAGACTAGAAGAAAGGCGTTGATGATAGTACGCACCTTCTAACGCGAGCAAATGCACATTTAGAACTTTGTGTCTGTTATATATATATAGAAATAACGCCGGCTGTAGGACTGATATCGAGTTCAATCGTTGGTACTGGGAAAAGAATATGTTTCGCTGCCGAGGTAGAATCCGAAATCCCTAGACAACTTCATCGAGCACCAACTCCTTACCCTAAAGAGCTGCGCAACCTTGCTAGGCATGCCCGTAATTTACAGCATCAAACAGCCCACGATCAAAGAGTAAGTATCGTTTAATAGCTTGTACGCCTCTCACTTTCCTCCATACGTCGCTTACTGTGCTCGTATATAATTATATTGAACGATGAAATACAATTCGAAAACTTCAGAATAAGAAGGACGCAATTGTTATCGATACTTTTTTATATTTTTTTCTCCCGCGTGTCTTTCTATTTTTGTGAAAATCGAGAATACAGGAAGATTGCCGATTGAAACTTGCAGATGCATTTAGAACAGGAGACTATGATCAAAGAAGCAATTATTGCAAAAGCTACTGCTACTCTGGACCTTGCCTCAAAAACTGGGACCTGTATTCCGCAAACTTTGTTTAATAAGGTATTAATAAGAGAATTAAGAAAACGATAGAGCAGTTCATTAGATATCCAGGGTAACTATTGACCACGCTAAAAGCCTAAAAAAACGTGTCGATCTGATATTCTAAAATATAAATGATTTCGCGCGAAGTCAGGGGCAACATAAACTTTCGGCAGCGTAGGACAGAATTTACCAGGGAATTGCCACCCGTTACTGAGATGTAAAAATTGTGAATGATTAAGGATTTCTGCTCTTTAGGATTCACATTCTCCGCTATCGTCTACCGAACGTCACGCGTCGAACGCGTACAGGAACGGTAGCTCCACGGATGTTGGGACAGAGCAGTCCGTGTCGGAAGAATCTTCCGACGAAGCAAATAAGACAGTGCTCGCGAAGGAGAAGAGTCCAGATATCCGAGAAGCAAAGTATATTCGTAATCCCACGTCCGAGTATCTTTCCAAGTCCCCAACAGTGGCGGATTACGTGAATTCCACTTGGAAGCCGGACGAATATTCCAAGGCAAACACCGCGAAAATCGTAGAATCCGAGAAGTTTACCGTGGGCAATAGTACCGCGGATCAAATGCACATTCACCCGCCGAAAATAAACGAAGTCCCACCCGTGCCGCCACCGTATCACATCGCTGCAGCGTTCTCGAAGAAAGCTGCGCTTTTCCAACAGTTAAACCAACGTACGTCACCGTTCTCCGTAATTATTTTTAAGTCAATCCACGTGTGATACCTTCAAAGTCTATGTTCTATTACTCCAGCAGGCCAGTTGGACTCGTCAACAATCGTTACCCCGCAAACCGATATTAAAACACCAAATACGAGAATGAACGAGGAGATTCGAGTACAAAATTACCACGAGAACGGCGAGTCGTTTAAAGCCGAAGAGTACGTGCGTCTGTGCAACGAGAAATTCTTGTCAGTTAATACCGACTCGACAAATGTCTCTATTGACAATGGAAAAACGAGTTGTTCGAATACTCCAGATCAGACTAATGTATCAACGGAACCTAACGATTCGGAACAATCGTTCGAAGGAGATCGCTCGCTAAAGCCAAGCAGAATTCCGATTTTAAAGACGAAGCACTTGGAGGCCACAAATTCCATTTCCAATAACGATCTATCGACTAAATGTACCAATTCTTCCGTTGAGGATTATGAGAGTCTGAAAGCGTTAAATACGTCGTCTATACCAACGTCGCCGATAACTGGTAAGAAGTATCGAAGTCCGCTTTCCATGCAGTCGAAACTCTCGGATCGATCGAAGAAAGTGATGAATGGATCCGTTTCGAACAATAACATTTCGTTCGATAGTCTAACGTCGTTAAATACAGCGAATTCGAATCTAGTTGCAAATTTGAATACGGAATGTCAAGATGCAACTTCGAACAGCACGTTGAACGACACGACGACGAACAGCCCTGTCAATATAAAGAACGAAGCTAATTCTGGTCGGAGCACGCCAGTTTCGATTAACAATAAATCTGCGAACGAGCTGAACAATTCGAACATTGACAAGTACAAAGCTGCCGCAATGAATGAATCGTTCAACCTGGAAAGAAAGCCAAGATTCAAATGGATGTTTGGTCCACATAAAAATGCTAACGTAGTACGTTTCTTTTCACCATGAAGAATTTACTCAACGCTCTTATCGTGTATTCTAGTATTATTAATTGTTAACTGTTGCGTTACAGTTGCCCGTTCAAATTCGAAAGAACCCAGGCCTCGGTTTCAGTATAGCTGGCGGAGTGGCGGGTGCAGAAACAGTAAGTTATCAAATCGCGAGAGGAGAAGAATGAATTTTGTCGTTTGTTAACGGAGCGTCTCACCTCAGGGAATAATTGTAACAAAAGTGAATCCAGACGGTCCAGCTCAAGGTACACTTCGGCCAGGGGATAAGATTCTGGAGGTGGACGGTATAGATTTCACCAAGTCCGACCACAACAATGCTGTGGCTGTTCTTCGCGCTACCGGCGCGGTGGTATCCATGATGATCAGTCGACATCAATGACATCAAGTCGACGGGAACACCTTCTCTTTTAACGCAAAATCGATTTAAGCGACTCAGACTGACTACATTTTACGTAAGTTTTGTTAGTGGTATATTTCCGTTGTAATCGACGTTGACGAGCACCGACTAAGACCCACGAGAACGTAGAGATTCGATTTTCTGTGCTTCGAGCGCTTGTTTTCACGGTAGTAGATCGTACACTCTCCGACGCTACCGAGCAACTTATACGACTGAAGCAGCGTTACCAAAGGTGAGAGCGGGGGCACTTATCCGAGCGAAACAAAAACATTCTGGCTTCCAGTGGTCGCGACCCGTAAACACTATGCCTCTCATTCGACAGAAATAGTAAGAGGCTCGTACGGCAGAGACTCGATCGTTAGGTTGTATCGTAGATTAGAAAAACACACGTTCCCTTGCACAATTACGGAAGAAAAAGAAGTTTGAAATGTGATATACAAGAGAATTATTTTTAAGGTGAATTTCTTCACGGGCCAATTCGCAGCTCACTTGTATTATTTGCCCACGTAAGTAGCATAAGTTGGTCACTGTTCAACGGACAATTAGAGGCGATAAGTTTGTTCCCGAAATTTCTATGCCCAACACATATGCTTATGTTGTTTTACGGTGTTGGTTGTATTTGTGTCGACTCACTCGCTCTCTTCGCGGAGAGCTGAAAACGTGCCAGAAACAAAATACTATTTATTACACCTATACATACAAAATGAATATATATATTATGCATATATATTATATATGAAAATTATCTCTAACAGTTGAACGGGATTCTTACAGACGTTTCTTTTTATTATTATTTTCTTTTAATATTTTATATATATATATATATATTAATATACAGACTTCAAAAGCGCACAGTGTTCTGTGATTGTTACGAGTCTGTGTTTTATATATGGCACATTTCGATTTTATTTAAAAACATATCTGTGAGAATCTTGTTGCAGTAGCAAGAGAGAAAAAGGATATTCTTCTATGTGCCGTAATTTTATTCCTAACGTTTATAATTGTCTTATCGCTATTGGCCCTGAAAACTACGATTAATCGAGAGTTGAAGCCTTTTCGAATTTTTATATGTATTTTTTCGTACAACACGTTACTTGTAAGAATTATATTAGCTCACCGAACGTTTCGTTTAGGGCAATTTTATATATGTTTTTGCTTGCCATTGATTCGTGATACGTTTACTTCGTGAAAGACTAAAATATATTTTAGTAATCCCATTTTTTTTTTATATTATTAATCGTAAATTCATGCGACAGGTTTTCGAGAAAATGGAAGCGTTATTGTTGTGGTTGTGAGTTATTACAATATTTGATTCATTCTATGCTAAAGGAACAGGTGTATGTACCTTGTAGAAACTGTTATTAAACGGCAGTTATTAATACGGCATACCGTTGCCGAAACATAAGATAAAGAACACTACTTTTCTATGTTAGTGGAGCTATATTGGAAAATGAAAGTTATTCATGTAAATGGAGTAGAGCTGTGAGATAAATGTTTAGAAAGGTTGTACAATGATGTATAGCACAAGCGAACTGTTCGCGTCAAGATACGAGCTATAACCGGTACACACTATGTGTATCCCAGAACTTTTACAGCAAGATAACAATATTGTACTTCACTTTACCTCGCATACAGAACAATCACAATGCACGTTCACTTTATCTACGTGTCTTTCCCTTTTTGCGAATTCAATTTCACTTTTAATTAGCTTTGCTAATTATATGAACGCACAGAGAATGCATTTCACGGGGAATGCATTTAAATCACTCTTTTTGTTTTTCCGATTGTCTTTCAAAGTAGATTTGAAGCGATTGTTAACGTTGACCCGTGCACAGACCCCCTGCGATTTTTATTTCATTAACGATTTCATTATACTAACATCGTTACGGTTACAGTTACAACGTGGTAGCTATTAATGGACATTTATGTACGAATGTATGTGTCGAGCATGATTTCAAATGTACATAGACTACTCTACTCTATAACTGTCTAAGCTTCGGATCGTTGGATGTGTTATTTAAAAGTGCGACGAAGCTTAGCACCCCCAGAATTGAAGCTCGCGACAGAAAGTGTATATTTTCAGAAAGATTTCCTTCAAGTAGAAACTTGTTCAGTGAAGTAAAAGTTGCTCTTTCTATGGGAAATATGCAGAGCTTACAGTTCGATGTATTTTCAAAGCGAACTGAGAAAAGAACAGATTATTTTTGATCCTCGCTTTTACTTGCGTACTTCGCGAAAGTAATTTTGGACGACTATATACTCGATCGCGAAGTATTCTTTGCGAAAGTTGTACGTAATTTCGAGTACTTCTAATTTAAGCTATATCGACAAAAAAAGAAAACACTGATATTATAACAAGCATGATGTTATTTTCATCATCTTCGCAAACGTACGTAGTTCTATTATATAAAATGCAGCTTCGTATTTACACTCTAACTACATTACCAGGAATAATCTGTATACCTAGTCATATTGGAAAATAGGGAGCATGGTTGAGCATGAGTTTTCACTTAATTACTTCTGTATTTGTATTAATATTCCGCGCATCTTCTTCTTTTCTCGGAGTTTTACCTATAAGAGCTATGACCGAAAAAAGAATGGTATATTTATGTACGCACTTACGTTTAAACAGATATTTTTATGCATTTACTAATAGTAAGCGGGCGACCCGAGCTCCGCGCGTTGCGTTGAGTTTCTTAACAGGTTCGGATATCTCCTTTCGAAACATTACCTTAAGCCGTCGTCTACGATGTTGCGTTAGAGCCTCTCGGAAGGCAAGCCGACACTTTGATTATCACGAAAATTTTGGACCATGAGCACACATATACAATCTTTTCTACTACTCTACTACTAAACAGACTGACTACTTTTCGAGTAAATATTTAAGTGGCATTTAAGGGAACGGAATGACTGCGTGGGAGGATGCATGATTGAGAGTGCGAAGCATTGAAACTGTGTACATACAAATTACAGATACATAAACGTACAAGTGGTTGTACTCGCGAGGGTTTCTCCATTTCAGTTATGAGTCTTCTCAGTAACGTCTCTTTCTCTATAATTTCAGAGAGACGGCGATCTTCCGCAAAGATCGCGTCACTGCACAAAAGGCATTGATACGTGCAACCACTTCTTTATGATACATTTTTGGTATATCATCCGTTCGAATAATTTATAAGGCAATGTGTAACAGATTAATGTACAAAAATGCTCACAGTTGTCCGACTGGTCACCATATAATAACTACCGTATAGTAATACTTTGAATATGTTAGAAAGAAGATATTTTACCTTTATTGAAAAGTCCTAGTTGGTTGTGCAGCAATAAATAAATTAATATTTACGTAACAAGTGCGGTTACAGCTTTATTACCGCCTACAATTTCGGGCCAGCCTCCGATTCAAGTCTGTCTCCACGGAGTTCACGACAATTGAGATTCGCTTACAGAGGAATATCGTATTGGAGAAATGAGCTCGTTGATATATCTCTGAGATACCTCCTTGGGCACGTGTTCATGCCCCTATCAAAAGGTACGCAGGATTCTCGACGTAGTGCTTCCAGAGATTCGAGTAGTTTGCCATGGTGACGCCGTCCACTACTCGATGATCAGCAGCCCAGCTGATCGATATCACATCCGCGGCTACTACGTTTCCCATCTCGTCGAATCGCGGCACTTTCTGCACTCTTCCAAACGCGCCGATCACAATTTGCGGTGGCAGTATCACTGGCTTCGTATAAGTACCGCCGACCTACCAACAATTCAACAGTTACGCGGTTCAAATGACGAGGCTGGCCGACGCGATGGCACGTGGCCAATAAATCGGCATTTAACAAGCTCGATATCGATAACGCTGGCACCACGTGAAATAACGACTGTTTTCATTAAGTTCGAATTAAAATTCAAGTGGTTTCGGAATTCATTATCGACAGCTTACCAAATTTAAATCACTTAATTCAGTTTTCGATTGACAGCTCTCATTGAAAACGGGCGGAATTACCACGTTGAACAGTGATAATTTCGATGTATATTTCGATAATTCTTTATCCCCTTCGAAACGTTTTGACTTCGCCATTTTACAGTCGCGGTCAGGGGCGTCCGGAGACTTTTCCAGGGGGGGGGGGGAGGGCAACTTTGGGAGGATGGTTAGAAAAATATACCCCTCTAGCTTTTTTAACCCATTTTATAGTACCAATATAATTAAAAATTTAAATCCGAAATTTAAAAATATTCCCTTTTTTAGTATAACCTTATTAAAGGTCAGTTTTGAAAAATAAGCGATTTTTCTCAAAAGCCAGGGAGAAGCAACTGCCCTTTTTGCCGCCCCCCCCCCCCCCGCGGACGCTCGTGGTCGCGGTCAGACTACTATATTGTTAAAAAAAGTGGAACTTACGACGCCGATGTTTGATAACGAGAACGTAGTGTCCGTCAGGTCGTTCAGTGGTATCGAAGCTCTCTTTCCCAGCTCCTGAAGCCTGTTCAATTCTCTCGCGATCTCCACGATGCTCAAGGCTTGAACGTTTTTGATACACGGCACCACCAACCCCTCTGCGGTGTCCATAGCGATGCCAATGTTATGGCTCTCTACGATCCGTATCGTTTGATTCTGTTCGTCGAGCCACGCGTTCAATTGTGGCACATTCTCCAGCGCTCTCGAAGCCGCTTTGATAAAGAAAGGCATCAGACTCAAAGAGACACCTTGCCCTTTCAGGGAGTCTTTCACTCCGTTCCTGTAATCCATCAATTTGCTGACGGTACACTCGTCGCTGTACACGAAGTGCGGTATGGTCTGCAAAAATTTCGTGTGTACATGTCCCATGACGATCTGCCGTTAATCGAACGTACATTCAAAGCGCGCAATTAACGAGGGAAAATACGCGAGATAGGTATTTGAGCATTGAAAAAAGAAAAAGGGAAAACCGGGAACGAGACCGCTGGTATTTTCAGCAACGCTTTAATCGTATCTGGTCCGTCAACGTCGACAGGAAATTCGGCCGAGTGCTCGGCTGGCGAATCGATCGCTATCAATCCCGTGTGTCAACGTCAGTTTTAGACAAGGCACTTCTATTATCGGTTTGCCGTGACTGTGGCCCGTTCCAAACGCCGACCGGCTACGCAGAATTCCCGCAGAAAGCCTACCGTCACCCGCCCTGCGATATTAAATTACGAATTTCTTCTCGCCGGCGGCGGCGGCCTCGCCGCAAGCTAAAATGCCCATTACGCCACGGGTCGTTTAATCGCCGTAACGGGTTTGATCGTCGCGTCATTAGCTCACGCCTCGTCGCACATCGTTTCATAACGATTAACCGGCCGTTTATTCATCGACCACGTGGGACGCGATACGCGAAATTCCACTAATCTCGCGATTCACGCATGGTCCGCGTTTTAAGCCGCTCACGATTTATTAATATCGCGACGGGTCCCCGACCGAGCAGCCTTTCGTTTTCGAGGGAGTTGAAGCTGCAAAATGTACGCTGCAAGTTAAGAATGTTACGTTCCCCTCGTTACGCACGAAATCCAACTTACCAGAGATCGCGTCATCGTTTTCCACATGTGCTTGGCGTAGCCTTTTATGGGCACCAGCTTCCCTGCTGTTGGTTTCCCCTCCAGCCTCTTTTCCGCGGAACCAGCTGAAATTCTGTCCAAGTGGGCTAATATATCCTCTTTGAGCACTCTCCCGCCTTTTCCTGTAGGAGGGACGTCCTTCAGGTTAATATTCGTCTCCATGGCGATCCGCCTGACCGCTGGTGTCGCCAGCGCTTTTTCTACCCCACTTTCCGCCACGTGCTTTACGTTAGCGTCCGTGGTGTCGTTTCCATGCTCGGTTCTCGCCACCGCCTCGGGCTTAGCGTCCGCTGTTTCGGCATGTGCTTTCCCATTGTCATCATCCAGTTCGATGTCCAGCAGCGAATCTCCCACCAGAGCCACGTCGTCCACCTTGTAGTGCAAGGCTTTAATTAATCCATCGTAACGGCTGGTAATCGTCACGGACGCTTTGTCGCTCTGCACCTCGCAAACGCTGTCGAATTGAGACACTCGCTCGCCTGGCTTCACGAACCTGTGAATCCAAATACATCGAGGACAGTTCAGCCCACCACGCGGATATTGAGCCACGCCTTTTTAACCATTCTTGGCAATTGCGAGACTAACGCTTGAGGTATGACGGTTTAACGAAACAATTCGTTGTTTTGCTCACCATTCCTTTATCGTGACATCTCGAATTCCTTCGCCGATATCCGATAGTTTGAAGGGGACGACGGTTCCGCACCGAAAGCAGCTTACGTAGAGGAATCGACGTTTTTGATCGCGTACGTTCCTACCCTAAATAAACATGCATTCCTTTGTGTACTCGTGAACAATGTATCTTGCGATTCTCGATCTTATTTCAGTAATTGCGCGCGTATTTTATTCTGAATTTTGTATCGAACGCATCCGAGTTAGTAAACTGCATCTTGTGGGTTCTAATTGATAACGAATTTTACAACCGTTGAGTATTTTTAATCTGGCGCGTCGAGGTTTGCAACGTGCAAGTAGAATGGCTATCGATTCCCAATCGATCACATTCGAATTACCAGCAGATATTCTTTTACTCTTCGAGTTCGAATATATTCATTTATCTGGACTACGACAAACATATATCGCGATGGCAGAAGCAAGTAACCGTTTAAAATTATTAAAATAAACGTAACAGTTGCAACGATGTATCGTTCGATAGTAGGGTTCGATACGACCTGTGCAGCTGGCAGCCATGTTTGATTTAGAATTTGACTTATGTGGGCGCGTCGCGAGTGCAGTGATGAACAGTGGTTCAGTGCATACTTACCCAAGAATGCTCATTAAAAAATCAGGGACTGGAGTAATTGAAACTGCTTCCCGACAATCTAAACCGATGAAGTCGCTAATACATCGGTAACTTCTAGGGTTTCAAGGCAGACGTTAATCGCAATGGTGCCGGCAACTCGACGGGGCCAACAGAATCAACTGTCATCGGTGAGCGACTAACAATCTACTAAACTTATCGTATTATTTACGAAATCATATTCCCAGAAATAATATCAGAATGCGTGCACTAGATTCGGCTACATCGTTCTCTATAAATTCTACAAACATTCAGATGACACAATCGGTTGTCTGCATGGATTCGTCTACCCATAGACGCCTTTAGAGTTTATCTAATGAACTTTTTATTTCGTGAGATTATCCAACGGTGACGCGTCTTACGTATCCATCTACCTGTTTCTTTCAACACGTATAGTGGCTAATCACCCGCCGTGGAAGTAGAATCGACGTTAATTCGACAGCCATCAATTACCACGTGTAAAACGTGTACGCTTTTATCGAGCTTTGATCGGTCGAGCACGCCGCGTGTTAATTTCATTTCTACGCCGCGACAAGTATTTATAGCTTCGGTAGTTTCTCTGCCGTATAATTTGCTTGCCACCGCAAAATGGACCGGTATCGCGAGTGCCTCGCACTTGCTCGCAAAGCGTATTGCCACCGTAAAGGTTAACCAGACTCTCGATATAAACGGAATATAACAAGGCTGCCGGCCAATCCCATGTGACGGCGATTAAACACAGCTGGATAGCAAGTTGCCGCACGGAATATTTGCACTTTGCTGCGTTCCCCGCACACATTCTCGGTAGCTACTAGTATTGTATTTGCTTGCACGTTACGAAACGTAATAAACACGCCGCCGATTCTTTTGGTAGATAGAATCGCGTGCGCCCGAGTATCGCGTGGGTAAACACGGCGGCGAAGATGCTCGAGGGTAGCCGAGATCGTACGACACTCTCCGCTGTCATTTCTACGGGCCACGATACGATGATACATATTTATTTCTCGAAATAAGATCGCTCTTTTGCGTTGTACTCTTACCAGATGCGCCAGGGCCGTGAGTCGCCAGGTTAATGCCATAGGAGAATCGTTTCCCCGACTTTCCTTCCCGGAGTAACGACGAAACTTCTGCGAAATGACAGATGATCGCGGTGACCGTTGAGGATAGCTAGTGATCCTCCAAGGAGTGATCGGTATAACCGCAGCCATTTGTGGCAAAACCGGAAATAACATAACCTAAATATTCATTAAATCGTCTGCTTTCTAAGCTGATTGTTTATCTATCTTTTTCTATCCGTATTTCTGACTCTTTCTTTTTTACAGTTTCTTACTCTGTCTACTTCCGTTTCTCCCACAAATGGCGGCAACCAATCAACGACGATACAGGTTGTTCTGATCACTCCCTGGAGGCTCACTAAGGATAGCGTACAACTTTTAACGAAGCTCGTTTCGTTATTATACGTGTTCACTGTTATCGAAATATTTTCTTATCTGGGTGTCAGGGGTTATGTAACTTATCAGTGGCACTCTTTGAAAACATTGAATGCTAGCAATCTCGCGCATCGACGGAACACCGGATACCGATCAGTGGTTCTGAATGATTATCAACCGTTGTCTAATTACAAGCTTCTTTCGAGACGAGAATTCGACAACGTCTTATCAGGCTGTATCGCCGGAGGCGGCCGTAACCGTGGAATGGCGTTTATCTGTGCCCCAGCACGCGAACGTAATTGTATTTAAATTTAATGCACATTGAATTTCCATTTAAATTGGAGAGGACAGCCGTAGGCAACGATTATTGTTAAACGGAGCTGTGTACTCGGTCGGGCGGTGCTCGCGTTTTCGCGCTCTTCCGCTGGCGTTTGTTAACCCTAAAACGGAACATCGGGTTTACGGGTCGACCCAGAATATTTTCCCAAGCTTTTCCAGTGTCCGCGAAAATTGGGCTGCGCGCGGGATACGGGTCATGAATATTCTTATACAGGTCGTCTGCTAATAAGATTGAGCTTGAATGTAGAATCAACTTCAGCGGAATGCGGTCTGACGTATGCGTGCAACACGCGCTCAATCGGGGGACCTCGGTGCGCCAGAATCAGCTATTTACAACTCCCTGTTTCTGTCACGTGCTTATAAATTCTTTTTCGTATGCGTTTCGTGCGTCACTGAATGAGTAATGGTTCTACCACTTCCTCCAAAAAGATAGTGGATAACGGTCTATTAAGGATTCAGTATTTCTTCGGTTAAAACGTAGAAACGCCCACGTTCTAATTTACGAAGTAGAGTGTAGAAAAGGAAGAGTGCACTTTAAACCGATGTAGTTGGACAAGTTAATTACGATTGGACGTGTCGCGACGGAGTTCCGTATTCTTCGCTATATTATTACAGCCTGTCGTTAAATTCAGATCCAATTAGGAACACATGCGCCTCTATTTCGAGACGGTGTTCTTTCAAAACATTTTAATTTAAAGTCCAAAGGGTTAATATGTGTATACACGCCGCGGGGTACATAGGGGTGGCTCTAATTCGAAAAAGGAGCAGCAACTTTTGGCCCTCTTGTATTTTAAACGCGCCATTTCAATTATTCCACATTCCTTGCTCCCGGAATGGATTCGTTGGGGAAAGTCTTTTTGCTTGCATTTTGTAGGATACATATCCTACCAAAATGCACTGCGTGCAATTAAGTAGGGTGTTTACCCTTCCAAAATGCATGCACAAAGATTACTACCCAGAAATACAAGGTACTCGTGTCTACTATCGCATGCAAGTACAGAATATGATTCGCCGGTCAGCGAGTATGGTCCATCCTGTCATCCTCGCCAGCTTCCAAGATAGCGTCACCCTAGGCCCTGTCTAAGGCCCATGCTGTGGGCCATCTTTAGGGCCTATGGTAGGCCCTCTCTAGGGTCCCCCTTTGAGCCCCCTCTAGGGCCCACGCGCTAGTCCCTCTCTAGGACCCATGTCTTGGGCCTTCTCCAGGGCTCACGAGCTAGGTCCTCTTCTCTAGGGCCTAGAATCTCATTGGCAAGTCCAAGCTGAAAATTGAAGCTAAGCGAAGCTAATACGCGATCACCATTCATCCAGCCCCCCCCCCCCCCCATTAACGGGAGTTCCCCGCTCGGGGCCGCGCCTGAGGGGGTAAGACTCACAGCAGCCTGCCTTACAATTAAATCACATGCAGCTGCAATAAGCGCTCCCACCACAAAGCCGACAATTTGCACAGTCGAGTGTATCATGCCCGAGCATCTTGTGCTAATTCAAGATCTCTCCCGAGAGCGCATTATATTTCCGGAAAGAAAGACAAGAGAATTAAAAATAGGGAATATAAAAGTCACTATGACAAGTGTTTAAAAGTATGTTAAATGAGAAACGACACGGTGCACGGTGAAGCTAATTGTAAGAGAAAACAAAAGCAAAAGGTTGTCACTCTCAACAAGCAAGTGTACCTCTACCCTTAAATTTAGCCTATCGCACTCTTTACAATGAGCCCTAGTGGCATAATCTATCGCAAATATGCACTTGCGTAACTTTCGAGGGATGTGCGAAAGCTAAGAATTTCCCGATGCCCCGAATTTTCTTTTCTACATGGCGGGCTCCATATCACGACTTTACACAGCCATGGCGAGCGTGGCCGAGAACGAGCCATCTGAGACCATAGAGCGGGCCGAGGTGGACCGAAGCCCGGTATCGACGCGATAACTAGAAAATCAGAATGGGCATGAACTGGCGCACATCATCGTCTAACAATGATCCTCTGTGTAAAGCCGTAATAAGTTGTACCCAGCACAGCCAGCCTATGAAGGGCGAGCACACCATGCGCGAAATCGAAATCAGTGATCGAAGGCGAATTGTATTTCTAGAAGAGTGCGTTTGTCACTCTTATATTTGAAAAGAACGAGACGGAACAGAAGCTTATCTTAAATGTAAGTTTGGCTCGATCTGGACGCTTAAACTAGATCGTAGACTTTAGCTTGATACCGTTTTGTAAGACGCAATGCATTGGAAAACGTTACCAAGTCCAGGCACACCAACGTGGAGGTACCTATGAAAGTGTAAAAGTTTAAGTGTGAAAGTTTAAATATTGTAAGGAGAGAGAAAAGTAGAAGTAGCGAGCACAGTGACCAAGTAGTATCAATATCATCTGTCATTCTCAGTTATTATCATTTGTATGAGAAAGAGCTTCAAGTTATATAGTAGAAAATCCTTAAGATATTAATGCTTTCCATTCTCGTTTTATTAAGAGAATCTAATGACTCGAATGTAATTAAACTTGAGAAGTGTAACTCGTATTCGAATCATCAAGCTTTGATTATAAAGTTAAAGAAAAATTATTGGGAATATTTAAAACGCGATATTAGAACTTTGACCTCGAATTTGAAATTTATTTATTGCTTTTGTCTGTATTACACATTTGGAAGCACCCGCCTTAATGTTACTCTTCACGAGAACTACTAGTATGTATTCGTGGTCACTGTGTTCGCTACAGCAATCATTTGCTCAATAGCATTTAGAAAAATTGTAAAAATTAAAATGTACCACTCACCGATCGTTAAACACAGTCTCACTGTTATCCATGCAGACAGGAAGCTAGATTCACAGACCAAGGTCAGTAGTACCGAATAGAATGTATCACACACACAAATATGTCACTTTAATTTCACGATCAAAAAGCAATTTGAGCACCGGTGCTGAGTTTTAAATAGTTCAAGATGCGTAAAAACACTGATTCTAAACTTGCGTTGACACTACTAACACGCATAGCCATCTCGTGTTTTTAAATACAAAGCACTGCAGGTTTTTAAATGCCCCTAAGCAGTGGGTCAAGAAGTCTTCTAGATACTGATGAATGTTAGTAGAATCTTGTTAAGCGACCTCGCACATGGTCCAGGAATCGATGAAATTAATCCAGGAATCGAGATATCACGAAATTATATGCTCACGCGTTCACTAAGATCCGATCACTGTCGCAGGTAAAGTCGAACTGTCAGGACACACCGTTCTTTGATAGGGGTTGTTGACGCTGTGTCGCGCTCGGCTGACTCTCAGTTAACTTGAAATTCGCCAAGGCCAGAAATAATTTTATATAGCAATGTCCACTGCTAGATTTGCACTTTTCACAACTGCAGTCATGCACCTCGCACCTTCTACACGTATTCTTTATCACTGCGAGATGTGATCAAACACTAGGCAACTGTCTGTCAAAAAGTCTTCTAGATCATAGGTATATTCCAGTGAAATCTTGATAAACGGTCTTCTATTTAGTCCAGTAGTCGAACGAATTGATGTAGGAATCGAGAAATCAGGAAATAATATGCACTGTAACATTCACTGATATTCGCCGATCCGATCATTATCGCGGATAAAGTCGAACTGATAGCTCACACCTTTCGTCAATGTTGTCACATTGGTAGAGGTTGCCGTCGACCTTAACTGTTTCCCATGCAAGTTGAGATGGTTCAATTTCTAATGACTCGAATGTAATTACTGTTCAGAGAGAAGATTCGAAAGAACTCACACGAAAGGGTTCAACTTCAAAAATGTAACTCGTGTTTAATACGTTAAGCATCTCCAATGATTGTGAAATTAAAAAAAGAATAGTTTAGAATCTTAAAGGCGCGATATGAAAACTTCTATTCCGATTTGAAAATTTGTTTAATCACGCATTAATGTCACTATTCTCGACTACTAACGATAAGTATTCGCGGTCAATATGCTCGCTACAGCAATCATTTTATTCGGTAGCAGGCAGAATGATTGAAAGAATTAAAAGTATCATTCACCGTTCGTTGAGAATAGTCTCACTGCTATCCACGCAGACAAACGCCCCTCTTTAGCAGTAGCCCCCAGATCCACACGCGCAAATGTCACTTTAATTTCGCGATCAGAAAGCAATTAAAGCACCGAAGCTCTGAATTACTTCTAGATGCGTAAAAACACTGACTCTACACTCGCGTTCACATTACTAACACTCAGAGCCACGGTGCTCCATAAAACACTTTATCACAAGAACAAGCACTGACTCTATGATCACATCGCACGCGATTACAAAAACACATCGTGTTTTTAAACGTTCCTCAACAGTAAGGAAATGTTTCTCAAAAAGTCTTCTATTTAACCGGTATATCACAGTGGAGTCTTGTTAAAGCGCTTCCCATATAGTCCAATAATCCATGAAATTGATACACGAATTGAGTAATCGCGAAATAATATGTACTGCAGCACGCACACACTTCACGGATCCGATCGCTGTCGCTGTTAGGTAAAGTCCAACTGACAGATCACATTGTATTCCAATGTTGCGACATTGGTAGGGGTTGTTGCCTGGCTCAATTGTTTCCCTGGGATGTTTAAATTTCTCAAGGCCCGAAAGAATTTTATTTCGCAATGCAGGTTGCACAGCTTGCTCTTGTCGCAGTTGTATCCACGCACCCCGCAAATTCTTCGCGCGTTTAAGTAGTGGGAGGATGTGTCCAGACTCGTGGAAAGAGTTTTCCCAAAAGTCTTCTAGGTGAAGGGTATATCACAGTGAAATCCTGTTTAAAGAACTCCCACATAGTCCAGTAACCGATGGAATTAATGCACGAAACGAGATATCGCGAGTTAAGATGCACCGTGGCACTTTAACTAGTTCACGTCCGATCACGATTGCGTTTGGGAGTTGACTGCGAAGTCTCAACGTATTTCAATGTTTTGATTTTGACAGAGGTTGTTGTCGAGCTCGATCGTTCCCCAGACGTGTTACAGTTTCTCAAGGCCCGAAAGAATTTTATGCAGCAATGCAGATTGCTAAATTTACTCGATTCGCAACTGCAGCTGTGTACTCCGTGCATTCTAAATATCTTTCAGCGATGAGGGGGTTGTGATCGGACGAGGGCTAAGTGCTTCTCAAGAAGCCTTATACATAGATAATAGATATACTGCAGTGGAACGCTTGTTAAATATTCCAGATAGTCGAATTTAACTGATTGATGGAGCCAAGATATCGAGAATTAGGATGCACCGTAGCACCCTAACCCGTTTATCCGACCGATTACTCTCACGGTTAGGAACTCAACGCGAGAGTCCGCCGTCATTCAACGTTTTAACGTTGCTGGAGGTAATTCTCGAGTCCGATCGTTTCCCAGACAAATTACACTTTTTCAAAGCTCGGATTAAATTTATGTAGCGATGCAACCATGCACCCTGCACTTTTTACACGCTTCTGTCCTGTTAAACGCTATATAATAATAGAGGAAGTGCAGCATATTTGGAATACTATTGGTAATTTGGAATACCGAAGTATCTAATAAACTACTAACATTATCTAATTTGTAACACCGTAGACAATAGGGGCCAATGACCTGTTAACGAATGACATGTGTGGATGAACCGCCATTTTGACATTTTCAACTTAATCTGCAGAGTAAGAAAACGTCAGACCGCAAAAAACTTTCAGCAAGTATTCAATCGTTCCACTCATGGTTAAAATATGTAAAAACTTTAGAGTTAACACTTAACTCTACACATTTGCGCGTTCCTTCTACAGTAGCGGACAAAAAGTTACCACTTTTTCAAACCACTCTACTTCTATTATTTTTCAATACCAATTCAAAACTGCAGTATGTGTCTAATACACATATTCTGAAAGAGAATTAAAAGCTGTATAAAATCCAGTTACAATAAAAGTTATCTAACTAACAAACAAAAACCTCACATAACATTGAACAAGACAACACACTTTTAAAGCCAACAAAAAGTTACCACTTTTGAACATTAATAAAAAAAATCTAATATTTTGTGGTGGCACCTTTTGCTTTTAGGATAACCTAACAAGTTAATAAACGTGGTAACTTCTTTGTCGGTCTCAAAAATGTTACCCCATTCAATGTCATGTAACACTTTTGTTTGTCAGTTAAATAAACTCAACTTTAACTGGGTTTTATACAGCTTTAAATTATTCATCAGAATATGCATATTAAACAAATACCACTGTCCCACACGTATGCTAAAAAATAACAAAAATAGAACAAATCGAAAAAGTGGTAACTTTTTTATCCGCTAGTGTATGGTTCCGTATCAGTTTTGCGATAATTTCAAGTATACAAAATGTGACATGAAATTGTAGGTTTCAATGCCACGTTGCTAATTCGGAATACCGAAGGTGAAGGTAATTTGGAATATTCCAAAGCTTAGCGACACTTTTGTTTCACGCGTAACGGCTACCGTCGCACAGTGGAACGAAAATGCCCTATTTATTTGGACATCGGCGAACATTTGAAGTGTCGAAATTCTGTTCTATAGCTTCATTAAATCTTTATTAAGTGCTCGTAGCATTAGAAAACACAAAGAAATAAACTTTATATTCACATTACGTTTGATTTAATTGTATATGAATCTGACCTATATGAAAATTTCAGTCTTTTTGTCTTTCAGTTGCACCACTTTAAACCATTATTGCCTAAATCCTATTACTTCATAAGTTCTCAATAATTTACATATTACAGATTATCTTATTATTAATGATTTAATAATGAATTGTGACTATAAGTTATATCTAATAATATCTAATATTATAATAATAATCGAGCCGAAAATTCACAGAATTCTGAAACTTTGTAAATATAGGGTAACGCATACAGTTGTTGACCCCTGTACAATGATTGATCCTCTTCCCCAAAAAGTAGGAAATATAATATAATGCTTTTTTCATATAATAATATATATCTATGTAAGTGACAATTTAAAGAGTTTAAATGGAGCGAAGTTTTAGGGAAGAATCAACACATATATGATGCAGTAAACAACTGTAATATTAATAATATGTACAAATTAGCGAAGTTCAGAAATATTATAATAAACGGGTGTGCTTAAACTAACCTGAATCAATACAATTGCCGATCGCAAACCTTTGTATACATTGATACAATAACACCAATGCTAACAGCTCGGAGTCTTGTTACCTTCTGACTCTCACGCGCGTGTCGACACGCGACGAAGCCAGGCTTGATTACGCCCCGGCTTACATCTATATTTCACTAGCCCAGATATTTTTGTTCCGAATACAATTAAATTTTATTATGATCCACATCTTGTAAATGTATAGATAAATCGGAAATATCACGCGGCTACCATTCTTATGAAATCGATGGAATTTGATCGAAAAATCGTAACGTTGTAGCCAATGATTTATTCATATTTTCAATTAATAATGACAGTAACTGTATATATAATCATTACATATGTATAAAATATGGTCCAAAGTTTGCGAGAAAAAGTCATTTCACTCAAAAATGTCTATATTTTCAAATATACAAGAGGTGCCAAGAACTGTCACAAAGTCTTCCTACTTTATAGTGATTGACCAGGGGGGAGGGGGCAAATACTAATTTAAGGTTATGGGAGTACTTTTACAGTGATTGACGTGCAATTTGTTATTAGTTAGTGTTATTGGTAAGTATTACTATAATTACATAATCTGTCATGATAAAATAAATCGATAAATAATTTAAATAAAATTATTGCAAATTAAATAATATTTACTCTGAAATAAGTTGGATTTTGTAAAATATTTTCTCAAAATGTATGATGTTTATGTTAGTTGCAATTATCATCCTAGTCAAAGAATGGAAATAAAATTAATCGAAAGAAACGTGGCATGCCATTAGTTACCAGTAATGTGATTTGTCAAAAAAAAATAAAATTAATTACATCTAGCAGCGATAAGATATTATAACCATTTAAGACGACTACCTATTTTATATTCTTAGTGGATTATTAATTATAAGTATGTATTAGAATTGTTTAACATTTCAAAAATACAGTACAAATACAATGTATTGAAAGTGTGCAAATTTTTATAATGGAAGGCCAAACCGTTTGGAAGTAATTGCCATGTTCAGTTATTGTCCTTACGTCGTTCCACTGTGCGCCGCGTCGGTTTCGGCCAGCGCTATGCATTTTATATTTACCTAAGATTTTTCCTATAATGTCATTTTTCAGTCTGATTAGATCATAAAGGAAATAATTTTATTATCTACATGTTTTTTATGTGTATAAAGTGAAGTTAAATTGGAATACTGGTATTCCAAATTATCTGCACCTTAACGAAACCTACCTATACTTCCTGTAATTTTTCATTTCGATCAAAGTTTCAGCTACTTTTTGTTTTTTATTATTACTGAGAGTTTGAAATGTAAAAGGTTATTAGTTTCCCTACGATATTATGCAGTTTTATTTCTTCCCACCTTTAGCTGTAATTTGTTTTTCTCGTTTTTAAACAAACTGGTATTCCAAATATACTGCACTTCCTCTATGCATTTTAACGTGCACACAGATTCACTGACTTCATGGTTAAAGTCGAACTGACTGAAACTTTTAATTTGTGATTTTTCTAGATATTACAGTTACAGTTTCTCATAATTAATAACTTGTAATTTATCTGTATTGTACTTTCTGTGTCTCAGACCATTATTCCAACTCAAACTCACCTTCAGTGTCTCCGGTTCTCGCCTCTGGCTGGAATGACGCAAGAAATCCTGAAAAGGACCACTTTACTAACTTTTCCATCTTCCATCATGTCCCATCGTTGTTCCTGAGCGCACAGTTTATTATATTCATTGAGTTTCCACGAAGTCAGATGTGAAATGGCGATAGGTCTGCCCCATGACAGAAGCAAGATCTCATCTATAATTTTGCTGATGATTTTTCTATTACGCGCTTTTCCAGACGGTCCCTCGGCGTTCGAACTGCGAGCCTATCTTGGAGGATATTAAAAGCAGGCTTACTCTCGATGTGCAATCGGTTATATCCGAGGACACGGAGCCGAAAGCTCCGGTTAATTTGATTCTCGTCCCGCTGCTAATTTATCGGCCACCGAAATCGGGTTACATTTCCATAAGTCATGAAGCAAATGTGACGCTTGCGTCATCGGATCCTATATATGGATCCTGCGCGATCGCGGACCACAGAATTATTTACACGGGATATTTCGAGATAATGCTTCGAACTGCAATCTCTGAGATGGCGTCCCCGATGCATATCCATCTTTTCGTGGCATTAGAAATTTCACTGAGGGATAAGTCAATCGAGACAGGTTTTATATTTAATTAACACTCGGTATTTTATTCATGGTGTACATCTTCGTCGCGTAGGTACTGGATTTAAAATACATTTGGAAGGGGATGCTGTGAATTTTTTATTGACTCTGGTGGCTGTAAGAAAGGAAGGCAGAAAGGTTAATTTATTAAATGTAAACGTTCGTTTTGACGGGGCAGATCTATTTCAATGCTCAGTGTTATAATAAAAGATACAAAGTTATCTTTTGTACGATGCTTCGGATTTACGGCTTGGCGTCGAAATATGTATGCTCATTCCCCTATCGCGTTAACAGTCATTATACACTCGTTCTCAAGAAACACAGAATTCTGCGAGGCACTCGCAACAGCTACCCGAGTCATTCTCATGCATAGTCCGAGAATCTTCATCGAAGATCGCAATTCTTTCATATGAATTTATAATTCGATATACCCTAATCTAATCTAGCTTCCCTTTTCCCCTTTCAGACGAAGCCTTTCGGTCACCCGCCTTCGGAATTGCAATCTTCGAAGCACACCACTGTTCTCGCGTCGGAACTTATTTCGATCAGCTAACAATTCAACGCTCTACAAACATATTTGACGTTGCGATCGATCCTTTCACGCGTCCTCAACTAAAAGCTAAATAATAGTCAGCCGCCTCAGGCAACGAAATCGAAGTGACGTAATTGAACAGGTCGAGTGTGAATCGTGATATTGGTCTGGCCGGGTTGGAGTTCGCCTTTCAAAGCGATTTATTTATTGTCTACCGTTCGTGGAGGAAGAAGTTTATCGAATTTGCACGTTGCCCGCCGCCGGCCTAGTTTCAAATTTTCTTCCCTCTGCAATCTCGCCCCCATCTCGCCCCCTGCGCTCGTGCTCGCGGGTTTCGGCCATTGTTCTCGAGCGTCGCGTGGCGATCCGTCGAATCGCGCTCCTTCCCTCTACCTCCATCGGGCTGCTGGCGACTAACGCAGGACGATTCCCGTCGGGGACGAAAATACGCCGCCCGTATTTGCGCTCGGAATCACCGGCTCCCGCTAACGTACGATAAACATCTGAGCTAAAAACGACGCAAATAAATCTTTCAGACTCCAAAAGACTCTAATTACTCGTGAGAACAACACGGCGATCAGTTAGGGGACGGTTCAGATGACGCCAGAACTGAGCCATTCAGGATTACATATCCGAGTCTCTTCGGGGCGAGGATCACTCCTCTCCGAGACCCGGTCATATCCCGCTGAAACGTTCGCGAGGATGGGTAGAAAGTAACGATATCGAGCTGGATGGGGCTCCTCTTTCAAGCCGGTGCCGTGGAACTGCAAAGTGACTTCGTCAGGGAATCGATTGAGATATCCAAATGGAGGTCCGTCCCCCGAATGGTAACAGATATTTATCTCTAATTAATTCGCCCGGGACTCGGTCTCGGGGGACTCGCGAATGAAATTAACGACTTACGTAATTGTGTGCCGTCGAGGTAGCACGAGGCCACGCGCGACAACGCGCCGTACCTTGTGCACGGTACTATCTATCGGCCGCGCGTCCCGCGGAACGCGAATATTTTCTCCACTCGCCCCGTCAACGGTCGACGCGGGAGGAATGGACAATGGGAACGTCGATCACTCCAGCGGGCTAATTACATTCGCGCGAGCGAACCGTTCCCGGCCAAATCGCGGCGCGTCTCGAATTCGAGTGCTGAGAGTAAACGCCTATCGGGCGTTGTTATTAAATCCCGATTGAATTCAACTCCCGACGCGCGACTTTAATCTCTGCCAATTAGTCGGTTCGTTAAGCCAATAAACGATACAAACGTTGCAAAAATTCATTTGCCCCTCCAGATCGTCCTCCGCACTTTCGTCGCGCACTTCGGCGAATTATTCAGTAGCCGAGTACCGGAACGGCCCCTCGGGCTCGTGCCACCGCCAGTTCCCGTGTACAATACCAATATATATATGTATATATAGATATACATGTGTGTATATATATATATATATGCGTGAATATGCGTGTATATCATTCATATATAATTTACGAAGTTAACGTTAACAGTAACAATAACGACAACAATGAGATCGCGATACGAGTGGTCTCGATTATACCGGCGCGATGAGTGAACGCATACGTCAATGGAGATGTAATCGGCGTCGTTAATAGACAATAGGCAACGTAGGCATCTTCGTATTCATCGATACGACTCGTATAGTTCTCTTATTTCGTGCACCCTAATCCTCCCCCGCCACAGATCTGACCATCGTTCACGCTTAGCGAAGCGCCTAAACCCGCTCACATTCCCGTCCACCCGCACCGCGGGCCCTCCTCGGGGGAGTTTAGCCGTCCATCGAGTCCACATAAATAGCGCGAGCTCGGCCACCGTCCCCGTCCGTCGGGGGGGATTCAAAGTGGTCGTGTAGGAAACGCCACGTGAAAGACGGCGCGCGGCGCTCCGTTTACCCGCCTGACACGGTTCGCCCGTAACCGCTCCCTTATCAGCGTCGCTCGCCCCCATTCACACACACACACACCCACCCCTCCGGATTATATGCACAACGTTTCTTTCGGGGGCCTAGCAAGGCCGCAGAATCCTTTGCTTTCCCGTTTTCTCTTCTTTTTTTATTTTTATTAGCACACATTCGCACTATTCACTCGCGGCCCTTCCGGCCTGCCTTATCGGTTGGCCGGCCGCCAGGACACCAGCCCGCTCTGAAATCTGAATTATGGGCCCGCGAAAGTAGCTCTACAGCTGGGCCACTTGCTCGTTATTAGTTTTGGCCGATGCGTTGGACGTCAGGGAGATCTCCGTCACGCCCACGGACGTCTGGACCGCGGCCGTCAGCGCGCTCTGCAGCGGCATGCTCTCGCTGGTCAGCTCGCCGCCGGTGTCTGAAACGTGCAAGCATTGGCCATACGGCGCCCGTCTTTCCATTCCCGGAATCGTACTCGTGGGAGGTGGGAGTTTGGTACGCGGCAAGGTGCGGTGAAGTGTGACAGGAGGACCGTTGGCGATTGATGCGACGTGAAAGGGGAGAATGGCTGGGAAAAGGCAGGCGAAAAGGAATGAAGGGCATCTTGACGCGCAATGATTTCACCGGGGCGTCGTCGACGTATCGATTGTCCCCTGGTAAAAGGGTTAAGAAAGGCCCGAGGTGCGAGGAAAAAAATGTAGTTTATTCTGGTGGCTGATGGCAGTCGACGGCGCGAACAAGGACGAGTATCCCGGCCCTCCCTCGGGGGTGAAAAATGTCGATTGTAATTAGCGTTAAGAGGTTCGATCGCGCCAATGGCGTATTTCCTCTCGTGCAATATTAACTGCGTGTTTCGGCTCCTCTGATAACGAACGGATAATTAGTACGCGGTTAATAATACATTCCGGCCGATCGATCGCCGCCAGGCAACCTTGATTTTGGGTTACCAGAGCCAGAGAAAACTCGTGTATCCGTCGCTCTCCAAGGATTCGGAAATCGATCTCCATGAATTTTTAACTCGCTCCACTCTGGAGTCCTCTGACAATTTCAACGACAATTTCATGCAGGCGGTAGATCAATGGTATTATTACGCGAGGCAGAATGAGTTTCCTCGCTTGATTCCGGGAGATTAAAGGAGGATCCTATTTAACTTTTGTAGATCGACCGATGGCTGTCCAGCTACCAAGGCCAGTCCCAGCGAAACTTTCATATCTGCCCTACCAAAATGCCCGCGGGAGACTCTTGTCGCCGGTGGAGAGATAAATGGACACGACCCAGCAGATCCAAGAATTAACTTAATAATTTTGTCCCGGCAAGAACAATTCTGGCCATTAACGTTCGCAGCGTAATCCCCGGTGATTGCACGGTACCCAGCCGTGTAACCGGCCCCGTAATTACAATAGACAGTGGTAAATGGGCGGGAATCGATTTCCATACGGAAATTGGACGGGTGCCGATGCCTCTGGCAACAATCGAATCCGCATTAAGTATTATTCCCGGGAAAATATAACCGCGTTACGCGCCCGGCGGGAGAGACGGTTCCTTCCAGGGGGAATCGACCGTGAAATTTTCCGCAAGTTCATTCACAGTGTAAACATCGTTCGTGAACTGCCTAATTAGGAATTTTCAGGGATTCCGGGGCCAAAGAAATTAGTAAAGGGCGACTATGTACTCTGCGCGTTCCACAAATTTGCACCCCTCCCGTCGGAGGCTCAAGCATTTCGGGGGGAGTGGGCGGTAGAACCAGAAGAATAACAAGAAATGAGGGCAATTAGTATCGAGTACCGATCGTTTGCGAGTCCCTTTGCCCGTGTTCAGCGAGCTTTTGTCTCGCGCAGAACGACTCCCAGTATTCCAAGGGTGCCTGGGGCGAGAGGGAGCGTGGAGGGTGAGACTAAGGAGACCCGTAATGAGGATAAGAATAAGAAACGAGAGGGTACAACATAGGAATTCGAGATTATAAAGTTCCTAATGCCACCCTCGCCGGCTTTCGTCTCGGTTAAAGGGGTAGCGCGGCAGCCGCCCTCGCTGGCAACCCTGGCGAATCAATTTGGAGGCGGATGGAAAGTTTGTCACCCCTTGTTCCCCACGTTAATGACGTGCAAATTGGTTGGCTTCGTGTCGCGGTGAAGTGCGGGCACCGCGAAGAAAATACGGCAGCGCGGGAAGTGGAGTCGCGCGATACAAAGTGTTTGGCAGCGAGCCGAGTTCACCGGCGTGTTTCGGGCTTCATAATTTGCGACCGAGTCAGCGTATTCCGGGGGCATTATTAGACACCGTTCCCCGCGCCTTCCTCATCCCCGCGGGTTGCCGAGCGGCGGCGAGGGAGCGTCTTCTTTTTAAAATGGAACGTCGCGCTGGGGCTGCTTCTCTTCGGCGAGGGTCTTTAAACTTCTTCTCGCGTCCGACTTGATGAGATGCGAGGCGGGTGCCCGGTGGTCGTTTAATAAAGGGATCAGGCCGCGGGGATGTTGCCGGAGCGGGCCGATTTCAGCGAGACGTGGGAGGAAAGTGGGATCGTGTCGAGCGACTGACAGGAGATTTGCGGAGGAATGGGAGGAGGGTGGTTGGGTTTTCTAGCGCGGAACAGATCGCTCGTCAACGGCGCCGATTACTTACACTTGGTGATGGAGGAGGTGCCGGCGCTGCTGCCCTGCTTCTTGAACTTGTCGCCCATTGTCACCTTCCTGCGGATGTTCTTGTCCGGCTGGAAGACGATGATGTAGATCTTGGGCGAGTAGAGGCAGACCAGGGTCACCGAGGCGCTCAGGCTGATCGCCACGCAGAGCGTGGTAATCTGGGTCTCGTGGGCGTTCCCGGTGCCGAAGTAGATCGGCACGAACGCCAGCCAAATGATGCACGTCGTGTACATGGTGAAACCGATGAACTTGCTCTCGTTGAAGTTCTCCGGTATCTTGCGGGTCTTCACCGCGTAGAGCGTGGAGATGAGGATCAGCAGCGCGTTGTACAGTTGAGAGAACAGGAAGCTCATGTCCTGTATATTGCATTTGAGGATCACTTGCTGGCGATCCGGATACGAGAAGCGAGTGCCAGGGGGCTCGATGATCATCCACACCAGAGTCAGGACCACCTGGTGGGTGAGAGATACAATCACCCTTGCATGATTATATCGAGGAAGCGGACGATGAACACCTGATGCTGTACCTACAGATCCATCGGTGACACTTGCTTCTTAATTCTACCGAGCGTCTTACCTGCAGCGCGATCAGGGCGGCAGCGATGCAGACCTGCGAAGCGGGGCTGATGTACCTGGGCCTGACAGCTGATCTCGAGGCGGAGTCGAAGATCCTGGCGATCCTGTTGGTCTTGGTAAGCAGAGCGCCGTAGACCGCGCTGAAGCTCACCCCGACGCCGAACCTCTGCAGGATGCAGGTGACGGTGGTGGGCGTGGCGAGCAGGAGGAAGGTGTTCAGGTAACAAACGAGCACCCCGGCCAGCAGAATGATCGTGAGCTCGCGACCGGACGCCCTCACCACCGGCGTGTTACGGTGATGGAACAGTAGACAGGCGACCGCGAGGGTGGCCGCGATGCCAAGGCACGAAATCACCGCTGGAACGATCGCGAACGCGCTGCTCCACCTGATGTGGTTGATCGGCAGCTGGTAGCAGCCCCTCTTGTCCTCGTGCGGCCAGTGACCCGGGCCGCAGTCCACGCAGGTGTACTCGTCGTAGACGAACTCGTACTCCTCGCACTG
This sequence comes from Andrena dorsata, assembly GCA_929108735.1. Lineage (NCBI taxonomy): Eukaryota > Metazoa > Arthropoda > Insecta > Hymenoptera > Andrenidae > Andrena > Andrena dorsata. The sequence continues at coordinate 72,088,291 of OV815488.1, read as the reverse complement.
GTCGCACACCCAGCAACAAGTGTCACCCTGTTGCTTCTTTATCATACCTGGCTTGCAGGGCAGGGAGCACGCGGACATCGGTATGTCCTTCGTGCCCCGAGCCCAGACCATCTCCTCCGTCCGGATGTCCAGCGAGTTGAACCACTTGCCCACCACCTGCCGCGGGATTTCGCATCGTTAACTTCGTCGTCCCTTCTGCTTAGCATCCATTGCTCTCTCCCCGGGGGAGGGGGAGACTTCTGTTTTATTAACTCTGCGAGACAGGAGAGAATATCGACGGTCCGGGCCGCTCGTATCGACGACCGTGTCGCGACGGAAATTTTTATAGAAATAAAAGCTGAGTGGAAACGCAACGTTTCAGAGCTGCATTGATTGACGTTGAAACGTTCGAATACGATTGGTCAAATATTCGGACTAGAACCCGCCGCCACGATACTCTGCTCCACTTTTAGGCGGCACCCGATATCCGCTACACGCACCCTCTCATCTGAATTAGTTTTCGATAGGGCTACTTGTAAAATTGAAACGTCTGCTATCGAACAGGGGAGAATTGAATTATCCCCCCCAGTTTCAACGCTGCTCGCCCTACTCCCCCTCCGGGATGAATTATTTTCCCGAATATTCCACCTCTTGAAATTCATCGTTCCTTAGATAGTCCATTTTGATAACGAGATGCATACGCTTTCCGCGTGGAAACTGAGATACGAGCGGCGCAGAGTCGAAAAGTATTCTATTCTATCCGTTATCAGCGAATGTACGCCGGCAGCTTTTTTTTTTATTAATGGCTCAGTCGGGGGCTATAAAACCCGCGCATTTTGACGATTTAACGTTACCTGCTCCGGGAAGCGAATGTTATATTTCATCGTGTAAGTTGCACGTAACGTAGGGTCGCGGACGCAACGAAGGTCACGTTGCAATTTATGTCCTCCCCTGGCTACTTTATCGTACGAGATCTAACACTTCACTCGACGCTCCCTTGATTTACGATTGGTATCGAGAAACAATCGTTAATTGGATACGCGAGCGTACAGGGTAAGGAAAGCAGTCTCGTTTCCTCCCCTCTGCTTTTCTATTTACATTTCCACATTTGAGAGAAGATTATCTCGCGTTGATATACTCATGGAGGAACGTATCTATATCCTCGACTCTTTAATTCGAGAAAGAAGGGACTCATTTGAGTTTGTCAGCAGGGTCGCGTTCAAAGGGTCGCGCTTGTTCCGAGTTACACCAAAGGATAATTATCTACCCTCGACCGTTCAAACCCGGCGACTTCAATAGTAGATAACTTGAATTTCGATATTAATTCACTGGGGCGAGCGGTTAAAAGTGCCGAAAGCAGCGCCCCGTTAAAAGTTCGGCTGGCCGAGGGTGGTGGGAAAAAGAGAAGAAAGGCCGCGTTTCAGAAAGTTCTAATTAATCGAGGAGGGTGGGGATAAGTCGAAAAGTACTTTCACTTGCCCGATAGTGGTATCCATTAGTCCCGTTCTGGTCCGATTTCCGGAAGTTGAGGATCTCGTACCGCGCCAGGCCGTCACCGTGCTCGTCGAACTTCACCTCGCTGCCAGCAGCGTCTGAAAGATCGCTTGTATTCTTTAATCCTTGCCACGCTCGAGCCAGAAACTAACGAAGCCGACGCTATCAAGCAAAACAACAGCATTTACTATCGACCAACCCCGTTGATTGAATTGATTCCCCAAAGTCGAGGCGTCCGACCAATGACCGCCTATTCTACTGCCGACTGATTGCCACTGACGTCCAATAAATCCAATAACCCAGCTGCTGTTAGATCACACAGCGGCGCAGAATCTTCGAACACGGTACTTCCGCAGGCAACGCCACTTTGATCGTTAGAATTTTTACGCTGCATAATTTGAATTAAAGGCAGCTGGGCGTGCACTCAGGTTACGAAACGTAATTGCTATCGCGCGTGAAATTCTGCGCGCAGAAGGTGTCTCTGCCCTTTCATCGCCGTGCAAATCAATTTTGCCTCGTTACGACGATAATGCACCAGCCAGCTTTGAGAGATCCCCGTCGCTTGCCGCCGCCCCCCCCCCCCCCTCCCAATTTTTCGCCGTATTCAATTATAAGAGAGCCCGCGTTTCATTTTCAGGGAAATAGGGGGAAGCGATTCGGTAAATTTACACGGTGAATCTATGCCCGCGGGCTCGAGGTTCTCGCGTTTACTTATTACACGCGCGGGCTTCGGTTTTAATAGATATACGTCCGAGGGGGCGTCCGATCCCGGGCAATATAGCTTTTAATTATCGCTCTTCCGCCCGGCGTAATTGACACGCGATTGTGCCCCGGGGACGGCCGCGATTCCTGCTGCGGAATAACTCGATCGCCGGCGAAAATTATATTCCACTTTCTTTTTAATGCGATCGACAACACGCGCCGCTCGCCACTAGCCAAGTGTCTGGGGAGATAGGCGGATACCCGAAACCGTTTCGATAACTCTCGATTTAGCTGCTCGATATCGAACGTGTAGATACACGCTGCCGCGATTTCTATTCCCCGCATTTCCTCCCGCGATATGGCGCGTGCACGCGAGCAACGCTCACCGTCGAGCTCGATTGAGTGTCCAAACGCTTCATAATTCGGGGCTGTTATTTCAACCAGCATTTGCGTATGTAGATTATCGATTGAGTTTCTCTTAAAGGAAAATCTCACATCGAGGAATACGAAACTGTTACGCGATCCCGTTCAAGCTCGAATCCTCCAAGTCACGAGTTAAAAGGGAACGGTCGCCACGCTGCGCATTACCCACAATACATCCGTGTCCTTCGTTCCGGTGCAGGCGCACTCGGCCATTTCGCCGTTTGATCCACTCGTGTGGAAGTAATACACGGTAACCAGTTGCACAATGCTTAATACTTTCCTTCATTGCCAGTGGGAGCGGTAATATAAGCGCGTATCTGATTAGGTCAGAGCGCGGCGCAATGCTCGCCGCACGCAGCCTTCTTCGTGGCATAAAAAAAATCAGCCCCGAGCGTGCCGCGTTCGTGCAACAATTCGTATTAGCCCCGCGGATCCAGCGGCGAACAATCGCCGTTAAAAACAATGCCGTGTCCGGCGCTGCATCGAGCCGATGAATCGGCGCGACGGTGGCGATTCCCGAGCTGGTGAGAGGGGCGGGGGAGGGGGGGGGGGGGTTGCTGAGATCGCCGAGGAATCCCATTCGATTCGTTTTACGGTCGCGCGGAAGCACGACCCCAGGCATCGATCTAAGCTGGCCGAGTCACCGAAACCAGCCCCATTATTTCCCGGTCATTTCGGGGAAATCACCCCGTCGACGCGCGTCAACCGAACGTAATCGATAACGGCGGACACGTCTGATTCGATCCGGTGATACAAGCTGGACGGTCGTCGGGTCGCCGCGGATGAAAGGCAGGTGGTGGGAAACGTAGGGGGTGGCTCGCTTTCCGCTGATGATTCTCGCGTTATGTCTCGCGTAAACCAATCGCCCTAACGCATCGGCAGAGCGTAAAAAACAATGACATCGGACTGCACGCACTTTGGATCGATACAGCACGATCCCCCTGCGATACACCATCCCACCGTCGTCTCTTTCCCTCGCATTTTTCACGTTCCCCCAGCGATCTCCGCTCTCCTCCGTAGGAGTGACGGAGTGCCCGGCCTGGCCTCGGACGAGTAGTTCTACCTCAACCCTTTTTAACGGGTCTGCCTTTATCGCGCCGGGGTACGCGGATAAAAACGAGCGCCGCGGCCTGTGTTTCGCTCGCTCGCTCGTTCGTTTCAGGCCCGACTGGCCAGAGGGATCGTTGCTTTTTCAACTGGAGAACCGGGCTCTACATCTCTCGGCGCTTTTCAGCCGACAGACGAAAATTCGTTTTCCGCCAGGGCTCCGGGGATCTCCGGTGAAGCGGCTAGGAACGCTCCTATCTGTTTCTGCGGGAGCTCTGCGCTGGTTTTCGGAAGCTTTCAATTCGCAGGCATTCGCTGGGCGCGTCATCTATGCGATTCTAAATTATTAACCTGGTGATTGGGTTACTTGTTGGGCAAGAAGTCAAGTTTCTCTGAACTACCGAGTATCTTGTTAACACGTTGCGTACGGGTGACGTGTACGGTCACGTCATGGAACTCTTGAGCCCGGTCCCAATAAATGTGGAAGGTGAAGAAGAATTTTTCAGGTACCGAATTTTCCTTTTGGATACGCATTTAGTAGGGGGAGTTCCCTTAACGCCGGACGGCACCTAATACCGGACACTAGCTGTATCTGTGACATTTCAAAAGCTATGGAGCTGTTCTTTCGCGTAAACCGTAGAGGGGATAAAACAAACGACGATCATGTGTCGTCATGGTCCCGTCGCGTGAGTCTTGCTAAAGAAATGGATTGATTGTTTGGTGTGACGGGAATCCGGTGAATCGTATAAAATTTAGATTGTTATATATACCAATTTTCCTGGCTAAAAGACGTGTGAGTTGCGTTATTGTATCGTTTGGTAAGTATTTTTTTAATTACCTTTGTGTTTTGTGTAAACAGTGCACTAGTTTGCACAAAAAAAAATTTTTTTAATCCATTCACTGTCCCCTGGTTCCGGACAGAACGTTGTCCCCTATTACCGGACAGTACAAATCTGAATCTTGTGTGTTCCTATTTGTATTACCGTTTATTATTTCGGTTTCAGTGTTTAAAAGATACACGTAACCATCATGAATAGCAAGAAAAAAGGTTCGTGGGATGAAAATAATTTGAAACCTGCGCTTCAGAAAATTCTGGCAAAAGAAATGAGCCTAAGAGAGGCATGTTTAAGATATGGCATTCCAAGAAGTACTTTGATAAAATAAAATGTATAAAATCTGGCAAAGAAATTACATTACAGTGTAAATTAGGTAGATTTTCTAAAACGTTCCCGCCAGAATATGAACAGGAATTAATAAATCATGTGAAAAATGGGCACACGAGGCTTGTGCTGATATTTCCGAATGTTCAGAGAATTATATTTGTGATCGGTGCAAGCTATATTGAGGCTGTGATGCGTTGCGTCAGTAATTTTTACTGTGTCCGGTACTAGGTGCCACTTAATGATTTCTCCAAATAGCATATTCAAGTTGAAAAGTAATTTAAGATAACTATAATTATAATATTGAATGTTTTGTTGGGAAATTTTAACTTTTCATATTGTTATCTTATAAATAGCGCAGAATAAAAAGATTAAAATATTATTTGTTTCTTCTTATTTAAAGAAAACCTTAAGCGTCCGGCACTAGGGGAACTCCCCCTACGAACGTGTTCATCAGTGCGTGTAGGTCGTTACAAATTGGCAACGTTTTTCACCATGCTGCAGCTGTTTCTCGTACTTAGGTGAAGATCAACTATTTTTGGTGCCGGACGCAACGTGTTAAAGAGATTACCTACTTGGGCGTCAGATCGCTTGAAAATCAAGTATTTTTTTGGAATTAATTACAAGGAGGTGAAAGCAAGCACAGACTTCTACTTTTAAACAATGCTTATTACTATCACGTAGTCGTAGAGGGAAAAAATATTTTCTTTGTCCACATATCTATTTTTCAAATGGCGCCACAGGTGTCTTTGATTTTGCCCTGATGTTCTCATGTTTCCTTGGAATACGTTTCTCCCAGAACCCAAATTATTAAAATAGCGACTAGGAGAAGGGGATTTGTACGATAAATGTCGATTGTCCCGGTGCACAGATGGCTATCTTTCTAATCTCGGAAACAAGAGATTCTACACTTTATTCTGAACTAGGTACAATCCAGAAAGGAATATATCTTCAACCTGCTGTCAACATTTCAAGTCGATAGGAGCTTCAATCTTTTTCGCAGTCAGGGCAAATGCGCAGAAAAATTCTTCTTGTAATGAATTCCCAAATAAATGCTGGATCTTCGAGCGATATGAATCCCCTTAAGGGTGGCAAAAATACCCTGCCTCTTCTATTAAGGATGTATTGGACCTATTTTCTAAATAGTTCCAAGTTGATGAAAATTTGTGAGATTGTTCTTTTTAATCTTCCTGATGTGCTCCAAAAATTTTAAATGAATTCACTAAACGGTTACTGAGTTATAACGATTTTAATTTTCACTGATTTTACACGTACTCTTATGGAAAGACACGATCTTGACGAATAAACTATCTGAAAAAATGTTGAAGAAATAGTACCAATGTTTTAAATTTTTTTGTACATGCAGTATATGGGTAGATGAAAATATCTGCCGAGTTTGAATTGTATTCTCTACACCGTTTTAAAGAAATAAATTATAACTTGAGAAAATTGTGAATTCTGGGCATTTTCACTGCCAAAAGTTTAGCAAATAATGCTTGAGAAAGCATTTGTAAAGTGAAAAATACCTTCCTAGGATTAAAAATAAGACTCCAACTGTCGTTCGAATTCCTTACATCTAGATTTACTATGCGTAAGACGTAGATATTACAGTATTTCAAATTTCATATACTTTTGTCTGATATTGTACGTCCAATACATCCTTAAATAAAACATCTACCACGAACCTTAATGGCAGAAACCCAACGGACACTAAACTACCTATCACGTATCATCGTCGAGAATAACTTCGAGGCAGCGTTATCCGCGAATTATCCTCGCGTTTAAAGCGTCCCCGATACCTACATCCGACGGGCTTGTAAAATTTCATATCGCCGCACCAGGCCGTCGATCCTCGGGGAATGTCTCCGTTTCACAGCGTTTATCGTCACCCCCCGACGATACTATCGTCCGCGTCATAACGCGCGTTTATTGCATGCCAGGCCACGGTTCCGGGGGAGGGGGTGGGGGGGTGGGGTGGCTAAAAATTTCATAGGGGAGCCAGTCGATTCCCGAATATCCCCAGCGCCCATTGAATGCCCGCGGAATGGGCGACGAGCGAATGGGGGGTATTGAATTCCGCTTTTAGGGGCGCCGCCATCCAATCTCCATACGCCACTAGTAATTTGACTCACCTGTAAAGGACACGTTCAGCAGATAGTTCCTGTAGAAGGCCCCGCGGTCGAAGTTCGCCATCGAGGAGCACAGTCCCTCGGTTTTCGTGCACGCGTCTCGCTGGAGTTTGTCCAGGGCTAGCGCGAACGCGTACACAGCGTCCACCACGAACTGGACCTTCGATTCCTGCTCGTATCCGGTCGCAGTGGTCAGTCTGAGCTTCGGGGAGCACACCGTCGCGTTCTGGACCACCCCGCCGGGCGTTGTCTTCCTCAGTACGCAGCCGAACACCTCCTCCCAGTACTCGCTGAACCAGGGGTCGCGTCGATTGGTGTCCGGCGTGAGGGAGGCCATGTACTCGTCGAAGTCCGGGATGTTCTCGGATTGCAGCTCGACGGTGATGGCGCCCTCGGCCTCCTCCTCCAGGCCCTCGACCAGCTTACCCTGGCGGCCCCAGCCGTCGCTGGCCAACCATTGGAACGGCTGGCTCAGGTTGAACCTGCTGGCCGCCTCGAGGATGCCCCTGGCGTCCTCCGCCCTGGTGAACAACACCACCGCCCTAGCGTTCGATTTCTTGCTGAGCCTCTGGATGATGTCGTCGAACACCCGGTCGTCCGCGGCGCCAGGCACCTTCACCGCCGCCGCTATGCACACGTTCCTCTCGGTCGCCTCTCGAGTGAACACCTCTATCCCGTACTCGCCGTAGCTGCCCTCCGAGTACACGGTGGAGACGTAGGACCAGTTGGCGCTCTTCACCACGTCCACCAGGGCGATCGATTGGAACGTGTCTGGGGGCACCGTTCTCGCGAAGTAGTCGAACCTGATTCGGGGGGAGGAGGGTTCAGAATGTTGGCCTCGGAAAGGTAATTGAGTGGTAATCCAGGTTACAGTAAAATATCTGCGAAATATTCTGGCTACTCCGGGGCCAATCCTCTTACTACCTTCACTTTCCATCCATCTAGACCAGGGGTGCACACTAAGTTTGCCCTAGGGCAGTCGGTGCGCCCTCGAGCTCGACCGTGGTATGCTCTATGAACTCTATGACTCCAAAGGCCGTATGCCCGTTACAACTACAAGCATACTGGCGATAAATATACAAGACCAAACGAAAACGTGCAGAATTTAACAAATTCGCATATGTAAATTTGAGTACTTTCATTTGAAGATATTTAATAACATATATACATATATAGTGGGCCACAAAAGTATTCGGATACCCTTTGAGAAAGAATAACTTTTATAAAATTGCAAGTTATAATGATAGCAGTAAGAAGGGTTTAAAAAAGTTTGTGGCTGGCGAACATGATTCTAGCTGGCGTAGTCATCGAAAACAAAAACCGCAAAATTTTTCAAAATCTATATGAGTGTGACTATCGTGTAAACTAGAACGAAGTAAATATTTACGAAAACCCAATTTTGCAACACAGATATCTAACAAATGCTTTTCCAAGAAATTAATGTTTCCATTTCAAATACAACCATTTTTGTGCTTTTCAACACTGTTCATTCGACATGAACTAAAGTTCTTATGATAACCACACTTATATAGATTCAGAAAAATTGTAGGTTTTTTGTTTCAGACGATTACGACAGCCAAAATCATGCTCGCCAGCAACAAACTTTTTCCTCAAACCCCTCTTACTACTACCATCATAAATTTGAACCAAAGTATTATTATTGCATACGAAAATTTGGACTCATTTTTTAAACGTTAAACTCTGGAAATCCCTGCGGCATGGCAGCCTGTGAGGCTCCGCTCCCACTACGTTGCCGGACTCGCTTCTACCTGAACAAGCTGGAATCTGAGCTCGCGCCCGGAATTGGGGGTCCTGTGCATGCCTGATCTAGACTTACCGAGATGGTGGCGAGAAATATTGACCCTTTCGAATAGCGCTGGGGTGGCCTAGAAACGGGTGGTGAGGATCTAGAAGCCTCTGATAAATAATTTAACCACCCGTGTCTCGAACACGCCGCAGAAAAAAAAAAGAGGAGACACTGAAGAATTCAAGGGAACCTGGTCTTGTCGCTAAGGGCCTTGGCGGTGGACGCTGGCGAGATCTGCGGTATGTGAAAGAGCCTCAACAGGTTGGCCACCTGGAGGGACACGGAGCTGTAGGAGCCACCGATCACCCCGAAGATCGGGCCAGCGGTGGCGGTCTTCTTCACCCTGGGCACCGATTTGTCCCCGCATTCCAGCACGCTGATGTCCAAGTTGGACAGCGACGCTCTCACGAAGTGCAGGCTCTGGTTGAGGGCGTAGGTGTCCCTGCCGCACGTGTCGAGGATGTGCACGCCGATGGTGATCCCCGGGAGTATCGTCTTGTTCCGGTTGATCTGATCGACGGCGAACAGCATCGCCTCCAGCCGCTGCACGCCGCGATTGTAGACGTTGGGCCCGCAGGAGGCGCCACCCTTCTCGTGCACAGGGAACAGACCTCCAAGAACGATGTCGCCGGGTATCAGGACTGCCTCGCGCTCGGTGTTCGCCTTCGACTGGCTCGCGATCGGCAGCTGACGGAGCGTTACCAGGAGGACCAGCATCCAGACGAGAGGGTGGCTCATTTTAGCCGGTTGGAGCTGCCTAGCTTCGCGAGTTTGTCAGCCGCGAAGATCGCATTTTATGCCTCTTCGCACCCAGCTGCGATCCTGTCTTCGATTTCACGGGCGTTTCGCTCAGGCCGTCCTTCAATTAGGCGAGGATATGGTACAGCGATGGGGTACGTTTAAAGTCGGCCAGTCGACTGTGCTGACCGGAGCTAATCCGTGACAGCCCTCAAGGACGTCGCTGGAGATTTAGATTTACCGTTGCAAAAGCTCGCGCCACCTGCGTCAGGTCGCCGATGGTTAAGCCGAACTGTATTATTTCATTCGGCTACATACTTCGGCCGCTTCGATTTCCATTCGTTTCAAAGTCCCCGGGGAGGCCTGGCCACCGGCGGAGTCAGTAATAATTCACGGGAGCCAGGTTCTGCCATTTCCAACCGCAGTCCTCGAGTATCGAGCCAGCCAGCACACTGGGGCAGACGAGTCGAAAGTTATCTCTCCGCCTCCACGTGTCCATCCAGTGGATTTCCGTCGACCAAAGTCCTCCGTGTCTCGGCTGGGGCCCTCGTCCCCTCCGCTGCCCTCCGGTCATCGAGTTCTCGAGCTGCACCCCGACGTATCTGGTAGAAAAGCGAGTTTATCGTTCTAGATCTCGCCCCGGCCCGTTCGTGCAAGCAATCTCGATATATTAATGCGTCAGGATGCAGGAGAAAGGCGGAGAAGAGGATTACCGTCCCGAGTGTTTTATCGATCGAAACAGCGAAAGAAAGTCGCCACCGCGACCGGAAGCGCGTTATTTCCTCGCCAGCCGACCTGGAAAACTACCACCCTCGTCTATCCCCCCCGCATCCGATGCCAGCATTTACACGACTTCCGCGATTTCCGTCTCGCAGCGCCGCTTCCGGTCTCGCGCGCGAAAGGGAACTCGCGTACCGCGCCGTAAAAAGGGAACGGTTGCTTCTGGTGAACTTGAGGGACGCGTGGTGCTCGCGAAAGGGAGCTCGAGTACACCGGGAAGGGTGATTTGTGGAGGCCGAGGCGGCAACGTCGGGCAAAGCATCCGAGAGCCCGTGTCAAATCGGACAATCTTGGCTCGCGAGATTTTTTAAAACGTCCGTTAAGAGTTACGACCGGTCCAAGTTCCATCCTTTATGGAGGGCTATCCGGGACGTTATCTCCAGCTATTTCGACGAGTCGTAACTTCCGGCGGACGCATTATCTCCAACAGTCGTTGCAGCAAAAGTTGCTGGGTTTGATCTGAAGTTTCAGATTCTAAAGGGTGTTTCAGAATTGCAGCTTCAAACTTCTCTGTAGGGCAGAAGTTTGAAAACGGAAACGAGGGGGGTCTTGAAGAGCCTAGGCCTATAAGCTGGTCGTAGTCTCAGATATCTCAAGTGGAACAATGGAAGATGCGGATTTTCCAACGCCTGCGAAACCTACGTGACTGATAGTGCATACAGAAGGATTGTATTCTATTCTACAATAAGCCTCGCTATTCGTTAAATAATCGTTCTGTGGTCAAGAAATGCGCAGCCTCTCTGCTGGCTTGCGCTCTAAAAGCTACCCGCAATTACACTCGCATTTTTTCAACCTTCGCCGCGACGAGCACTAGACGCGTGGAAAGTTCGGGAAAGCAACTTTTTCGCACAGCCTGTACAAAGCGAGGAAAGTCGACGGAGCAGAGGAAGGAGTTGCGGGAAGATGGCAAGTTTCGATGGAGCCCCGAGCTTCTTCCCACCAACTTCTCCCTTAATCTCCCTTCGAATTCGCGAGCGGGGTAGACGGTAAAACTATTAATAACTCGATGCGCGGCTGGAGGGTGGAAAAAAACGCGGAAACCTCGACGATAGAGACGACAATATCGCGCTCGACGTTCTGCTGGAGCCCCGGCATCGATCCCCGTAGCCTGTAATTCGAAATTCGATTACACGGCCGTGCGAAACTGTCCCTGGGTAGCTGGAAAAAGAACGAGCCGACCGCCGACACGCTCAGCGTTTCTTTTCCGCTCAACGATTTTTTCACCACCTCCGGCACCCCGCGCCCCGTTCCGTCCGATTTAACTCGGCGCGACCGACTCGGCCGCTATCTAGGACGATATCACTTTTGCTTTTTTTCTTCTCTGCAAACCAGAAGGGAAAAGAGAGCCGCGAGCGCGGCGCCAGGTCGGGGGCGCAACCGTGAGCGTCTAAACGACGGAGAAATCCTCGAGGTTGCCCCACTCGGTGGGCTCGTTAAATTTCCCGGCTCGTACTCGTTAAGCGGACTTAATTTCACGGAACTCTAACAACCGTCGCACCGCGGCTCCAGCTTCGAATTCGAGGGTACTCCGCCTTTTTTCTCCCCTCGTCTTCGCCCTCGAGGCCTTAGATCGCCGTCTGCCGGCGCGGTTACGCGATTGTTTCAACTCGCTCGCCCAAATTCTCCGTCCGTCCTCGAGGCCCCCTATGTGGGCGAAATTGCCGAGCGAACGATCGTCGACATCTAGTTCACGAATTATTATCATCCCCCGCGCGTCGCTCTGGCCATTCCTATCGTTCAGATCTCTGTCACCGATCCGATCGCTGTTCGAGTTTCACGCAACCCGCGGACAGAGATATCTGATAGGTAGCACTGTGTCCCCCGGTCGCGACAAACGCGGGAAAATAGACCCTCAGCCGCGAGAGGGATGGACGTGGAAATGGAGGGCATCGTATCGAAAATTTGTCACGTCGCGAGCGGGCGTTACGAAATCCCACAAAGCAAATGGGGGTTTTATGCAAACGTGCCCACCAGCCCCCGGCCGTTTCCCGCCCCCAGTTTCCTTCGAGGCACGCTCTTTTGTTAGCCGTCCACCCCCTCGGCCCACTTCTGTCACGCGTCCGCGACAAACGCGCGACGTTTAGAAGAATTTGTCCAGCATTTTCATTCGGGGACCGACCGCTACAACCGGGGCCATTTGTCTGACGGTGAAACGGGCCGCCCGCAGACGCGGCTCTCTCGCGTCCACTCTCCTCCATCCCCGCCGGGCTGACTTCAATTCAATCAATTTTCAGAGTGATTTCCTTCGCTGGCCCGTTTCAATTTAGCCGAACAAAGAGGATCCGCCCTTTTTTTTTCTCCACTCGCGCCGCTGAATTCTGGCCCATTCCGGGCGCCGCCAGGCGAGCTTCAATCGAGATGGATCCAGGCGAGCTCTCGCAAATTTTCAACCCCCGTCGATCGAAATACACCCTCTCGTTTTCCAGGGCCGCCGCCGGAATATTCCCCCGGGGGCCGGGCTGAATATTCACACGCGTGTTTTCGCAGCCGGCTCGCTCGATGTACTTTCCCTTCGCGCGGAACCTCTGCATTTCCTCTCCCTTTCTCTCTGTGCCTCTCTTGCTTTAAATAGAAAGGGGTATCTTGCTGTTTTCCGCGCTCGTATCGACCGTGGCCAGGTGCAGCTCGCAACCACTCTGGATATTTACCCGGAGCTTTTCCAGCGATTCCGGCAGCCTCCGATAATCGGTCCTTTCAATTTGGATACATCCATTTCCCGTCCCGCTCGAACCCGACGGACCTTCCTCCTCCACGAGATCGACCACGGTCACTCCACTCTCGATGCTTCCTTACGGCTAGATACCTGTTCAAGTCACGCCAACGAAATTCTGGATTCTAATTCCACGTGGAATGTTTTTTCGGATACAATGCTTCGTTCGCGAGAAGTTCGAGCACCGAGCGTTCCCCCGCGGGCTGCGTGTACTTCGAGCACGATTCTCTCGCGAACGAGCACCCGCGCGAGGAAAATTTGTTGGGTGTAGTTTGCTCGTTTCTTTCGGAGGGAATCCTTTACCGTTCGTTCCATTATGGAAGATCATCAGGGTCCATGGGAAACGTCGGAGGTATTCAATTAACTAGGACTGCCGTTCCGTGACCAGATCCTTCCATCAGCCGCTCGCTGTCCATTATTTTCCCTCGCGAATTTCTCAACGATCCCCGTTCCTATCGGAGGAGGCCCAGCTGTTCTTTTCCACGGTGGGAATGGCGTCCGGAGGTGGATCCGCCGCGGGAAGCAATCTCGATGGTGCCGCGCGTGTATCTTCCTCCCGTCTCGACTTTGGAAACGTCCGATTCACCCCCGCCGCCCTCTCGTATGTAGGACGTGCGCGCATTAGCAGTTTCCTGGGCAATCACGGGCCGGAAGTTGCCCGCAAAATTATTAGTCCGAAAGACCCGGATACACACGGAGCCGATACCGTATATGGAGCGGCCCTAAGTGGGTGTCGCGAACTTTACGAGGCACGCTACGCGCTCCCAAAGCCGAGGAAAAATTAGCAACTCTGCCGCGCGAAGTGTACTTCCGGCGAAAATTTGTTCGCAGTCTCTCAGTTTTCGAGCGTAGAATATGGCCTGGAGGATCTCGCAACGTAGCGAACGATCGCCTAGCAGCTCCCAAAGTGGCGTTCAACAAGTTCCAGGCACCACGAAGACCAGACCCTCGCGTCGCGGAAATTCTGCGTTCAATTTTAGATCGACTCGAGTGTATTCTCGCCGACTTTTCAAACCTGGACGCTGGAACGGGGGAAGTTTCGACGATGTTCCGCGAGAAGAATACCGGACGAAATAGTTTCCTTTCCCATCGTTTCCAGCTCCGTCGCTTTCGGTGCTTCGAGGAGAACACCTGTTAACTCGCCCGAGAGGAGTTCACCTCCGCTTTTATTCCCCGTCGATTCATGGAGTCGCATCCCTTTCGGTAAATTGCCGTGCTGCGGCTTGTCGTTGTTGCGGTACGACCTAGCTGAAGATCGAAGCATCATCGCGTGAAAGGCGGTGCACCGGCTCTTTGTTCTTGCGATTGAAAATATTCCCGTGCTCTCCGTCGCGACGATTTTGCCGAGAGAGAGGATATACGTTCTTGAATAAATTTCCCTGTCTGAATCTCGATGGCGGTTACGCAGCTCGTTGCCGCTCGAGCGTCGCTGCATTCAGAAACTCCCTTTGCCCGGAAAAAAGCTTCCCTCCGCCTCTGGACCGTATTTTTCCCGCGGATTCGTCGTACTTAAAACGCGTGCTTTCGATTTAGCGACGGGACGCTGCGCGATTCTCGATCGCGCTGTCGAGCTCCGCTTTGACCTGACATCGCTGGCAGGGAGCACGGATTCAGTCCTTGGGGGGGGGGGGGGGGATACAATTTATTTTTACGTAGCTACAAGCCTGGCGTGAAATAGTTTCTCAGAAATATTGAAGCGAGCAGAGATCTTTAGAAAGACGTCACCGTTGCCTCGGGTGTCCATTCTTTAGGTCCGATAAAACTGGCGCCGCCGGCGTCTATAGGATCATCTGTCACTCGGAGAAGATTACGTGACTCAGAAATTCGATATCGGAGGGTAAATATACACTCAAAAGTTCCTCTCGTTCGCCAGCACCCTCTCGATTCCCCACTTTGCGATTCACGCCGCGTCACGACGGGGCGCGTGCGAACCGGAACCGCCGAGTCATTGCTCGATAATGATGAAGACAGATACATCCAGTGAATGACGTCGTCGAGAACCACCCCGGCAGGATCGCGCTCCCCTTTCAAAGACCCTTCCTCGCCGTTTCGACGAAAGGCAACCACCCCGCGCGCTCCTCGCAGATTCGCGACCGTTAGCCGATCCTAAGCGTAAACTTTCGCCGCGTTCCTTCCCCTGCCCGTTGATTAAAGGGTGTTACTCACCCTGGCGGCGGTACAACGCTGACAGGTCGACCCGTTTTCTTTGAACGAAGCGAGAACCGGCAAAGTGGTGTTCCTCCGCTCCCTCGACAACCCCTTCGCCCTTGCGTTCTCTCACTTTTTCCCTCGACCGCGTCACCCCCTCGCTCTTTCTTTCCTCTCCTCAAGTTGCCAGAGGATTCGAGTTCCCACGATACGGTCCATCGCCGCCCTCTTGCTCTCTCACCCCCTTTCAGGGCGCCAGCCAGCGGCCTCCTCTTTTTCTCATATCGCGCTCGCCGTTCCTCGCCCATCCTCGTTTTCGCTTTTAGTTCCGCTGCACTCAACCCTCCGCGCCCCTCCCTTTCTCTACCCCCACCCCACCGGTTCGACGTCGAACCACCCCCGACGACCTCTTCAAAACTCGCTACACGCGCAACACTTTACCAAATGAGTTCTAATTCATGCCACGTTCCTTGCCCCCGCCACCCCCGCCAGCCCTTTGCCCCAACCCCCCTGCGCCTGGCGTCGCCCTCCTTTGAAGTCGCCCCGCTACTCAACGTCGCCGTTTCTTCCACTTCTCGGTGAACGCGCCGCCGCTGTTGTTCATTTAGTGGCTCTGCAACGTCCACCAAGCCAGCGCACCTTTCTTTCGCGCTCCCGGCGCCTCCCGTCCTCCGTGGCGCGTCTATCGAATCGTCCTCGCCGGGTACCTCTCCTCGTCGTTCATCCAATTCGAGCGAGATGCCTTTCTCCTGTCTGCAATCGTTCCCCCCGATCTCCACCCCGTCGTTTGTCCGCGTCCACCGAATTCTCACGGCGCAACGACATTGCGCCCTCTCTCCTCCGAACGAATCGGATCTCCTTTCAGCCCGAGGAGCTGCCTCTGAAAAGGAGAATTGCCTGGAAAAGCAGCGCACCGTCCCCGTGTAATTGCACGGAGCGGCGTTTCCAGTGCTCGGGGATCGCCGACGGGGGACCTGGGGGACCGTCTTCGAGCTACTCGCTTCACTCCGCTTCCTGCCGTTCGTCCCGCGCTCACCCTGTCCCCCAGCGAGTCGCAGAGACCATCGCGAGCGTAACGACTGGGGGAGAGAGGAGGCGATCGTGGAAACGATGACCAAGACGTTGTTCCTTCTCCCCGATCGGTGTTTCGATCGAGACGACCGCCCTCGGGGCCGATCGATACCGCGGCGACCGATTTCCGTGACGCGGGTTACACTCGTCGCGGGTTATTTCAATCTCGGGACGTCGCCGGGCGGCGAAGTGGAACAGGAAAGGGGACGAATCCCTGTTGGATGCGCGGGGCTCGTCGATATTAAAAGCCCGTCCAGGGGCCGGAAGCCGCGATCTCAGCCGCGGCGACGGGGATCCAGGCTGCGGCCCGCTACCCGGTAACATCGTTAGAATCGCGATTGCTGGAACGCGGTTAATCCAGCCGACGAGATTCCGGGCGGTGTGCAGCCTGGAAAGGTCGCGACGGTCCACAGACGGATCATCCCCCGTTCCCGTCTGTTTGCTTTGCGATAGCGAATCAATAGCGACGATATCCCGCCGGCCCCTCTCCCTCCCCGGCCCTCGTTATATTCGGCCAGCCGTGTCTTCGACACGGACGACCCCGTTGCCGTTTCGCCGCTGATAATTGTCCCAG
This sequence comes from Andrena dorsata, assembly GCA_929108735.1. Lineage (NCBI taxonomy): Eukaryota > Metazoa > Arthropoda > Insecta > Hymenoptera > Andrenidae > Andrena > Andrena dorsata. Next base: position 72,071,529 of record OV815488.1, on the reverse strand, counting down.
GGACGACGATGGCCCTTGCTCTTTTACCCCTGTTGTGTCTGCTTCCCCCGTCACCGTCGCTCCTCTCGCGCTCTCAGGATCGCCCCGGGGAAATTTCGTGCGCTGGCTGGCTTCTGACACACATTCGGCTATCGCGTGTCCGCCAGCAAGAAAAACAAATCAATATACCCACCCCCCTTTCTAGCCTCCTCCGCCACCGATGTTGTCCCGCTCTGGTTACTTATTTTTCCACCCTCCCTCCTTTGGCCCCTGTGCGCGCCTCCCCCCCCCGCCCCCCTTGTGTACGCACGCCCGAGATTATTTTTCCGCCGACGCTCGGAGTCCTCCTGTGCCCCTCGAAATTGCGCTCCACTCCGTCGCGCCACTTGCTACCGCGGTCCTCTAACGCTCCACGATCTCTGTTTGCCACCCCTGAAAACGATTCCGTATCTTCGAGGGTCGCCACCCTCCTCCGTCGTTGACTATGGTCGCCGTTTTAATAGTTCGCCTCGATGTGCGTCATCCGGGCAGGCCTTCTATTCCCCTCCACCTCTCTGTTCGACTTTGTGCCTCTATCCTTCTCCTTTCCTGGTCCCTCTGTTTCCTATGATTTCTCGCATCGACGGACCCGGCTGGACGTCTCTTATTGTCCTCGGGAGGAGCTCATTAGGCTGGCCAGTGATCGATCAGATTCCTGAAGAAACAGGCTGTAGAGAAATAGGCGACGATGGCTGGTATTTCTGCACCGAGCACGTGGCACGTTGGGGTGTCTATGGTCGGGAATGCTGTGGAATATTCCGTCGGGTGGGGTTCCCCTTGGTGTTTTGTCGGCAGTTAGGGTAATTCCGGGAGACGCAGTCGGGCTGGAGAGTTGGTCGAAACAGTTGATTTCTAGCCTTAACACATTTTTACATATACACAGATGTAGGGTCTGAATATAGCAACTCGACCAACTTTCCAGCCCGACTGCGTCTCCCGGAATTACCCTATTCCCTCTCGAGAACAGTTGCTTCTTTTATTTTGTTTGTCGTTAGTTGCGTCCACCTGCTATCAAATATTTCCACTGTTTTATTTATTTTCTGGGGAGATAGATATTCTGTTGTATTAAGGGGATCCTCCGGTTAAAATTTTTTGGAGAATCGATTTTTATATATGTTTTTGTAGTATAGCATCTCGAGAATACCCTGTGAAAGTTTTACACCAAAATTCGTAATGGTAGTGATTCTATTAGTCGTATAACTAATTCAAGCTCCGAACGCAGGTATGAGCCGACAACACTTTGCACGCGTTTTTCTCGAAACGGTAACCACGATTTCAAGAGAACTATTGAACCGATTAAAAAAAACCTCGAGGCAGTTGATTTGTAATTGAACTTGCTATCGCAGCACTCCATAACATAATTTTTTGAATAACGGTTTTTTATCTGCATATTTCTGTGGAAAATTACCCGCTTCTTTGGGCTACTCCGTTCACATGTGCACCGACATCGTACTTTTGGTCCTTTTTGCCTACAATAAGGGAGGCGGATCGAGAGCTATTGAAATAAAGTTTAAGAAATTGTTTGAACATATGATTTTGGATGTTGCGGCGTGTAAGATCAAATCGTATCGGCTTGACGACTGGTCTTACTTGCCACACTCTTGTGACGGGTTAAAATCACAAAAGCTCACTGAATTTGTATTAATGTAACTGACACGTAAAATAAACAAGTTTATAGTAAATGGTATTGAATCGTGCAATGGATAATATTCGTTGAATTAGAGTGTAATGTGACTCTGGTTATAAAGTACTAAGTTCTTTGCCGAGTTATAGAGTCGTTTGACTCTTCTTAAGAGTTATCAATTCTTCTGTATTTAGCTTTCACTGAGTTCTAGAGCCGTGTGGCTCTCCGTATCGAGGTTTTAATTATTCTGACATTCTGGTGCCGTGGTCGCTCGCAAGAAATGTAGAAATTCCCTCTCCAACGAATTTGGCTAAATAGTGAGGGTTGCAGGAGGAGGGTTGAAGACAGATGATTGGTGTGTAGGCGTGTCGTGAAGAACAGTGGTGAGGGTGACGTAGCGCGCGAAAATCTAAGTCCCCCCCTGCGTGTCGGGGACCGGTGAAATATTACAGGTACGCGACGCGGAGTTTGGGACTTGGCGTGGTGACCGCGCGACCGCAATAAAACGCGCATCTGCTTGCTGTCCTAATCCCTCGGAACTTTCCAAAATTATCTGCGCTAATAGCTACACTCAGTAGGCTTACAATGAGGTTTTTACTAAAAGTCCCGAATTTATGGACGAGGCCAGCAAGCCAAGTGTCCGCCAGATGACGAACGCTGGTTATAGGGAAAAACCCTGACCATCGGCTCAGCTATAACGGAGCTCCTCTCAACATTGGACGATCCTGTGAGTAAATTTCGTGGTTACCGTTTTGGCACCTATTTTGGCAGTGCAGCGCTAAGCGCCACCTAGAAAATGCATCAAGACCGAAAACATGAAACTAAAAATTTCATTGCAACCTAACGAGTGTGTCAATAAATGCCGAAAATATTTTTTTGGATATGTTATAACCTCTACTTGTAAAAAATTCACAAAGATCACCTCTTCTTTAAGGGTCCCCTTAATAATGATATGTTTGAATTGGAACCGAATCCACGGTGGAACGTTGGATGTCTGAACGCAGCGTATCGTTGACCCACGTCTGACCGCGTATCGGGCATTTCTACTTGCCCCTCTTTTCTGTGGAGGGAACGGTTTGCGCCGAAAGTGATACAGTTTCGCAGCTCTTTGTCTGCTGTTTCCCTTTCTCTACTCCCTATTTTGTGCGACGATCGGTATACAGTATATACAACGCCAAGCAGTGTATATTTTGTTAAGTAAAGCGTGAGATGGACACGGAGGAGCGCTCGATTCTCGCCGGCAGCTGCCCCTTCGGTTGCCAGAGGATCGTCCTTGCTCACAATCAGCCGAACGGTAAGCCAGAGAAAGCACACGGAATGCAATTACCATTCATGCCCTAATTAATCCGAAAGCTCGAAAGTCAGCTAACTTTTAGGGATCGCCCGCGTTCGATGCACTTTCAGAGCTCCCCACCGCGTTAATTACGCCCGAAGAAAGTTGCCGTCGGGCCAGTTCCGCCGGAGCAGCGCGAACCGTCGCCGCCTCGAGCACTTTTTCCCCATACCTCCTCAGTGGGCGACGGAACCCCTCTGAGAATCGACTTCTTCGGATCTCGGCTTGGAGGAGCAATCACCGCTTACACCTATCCTCCAAGGATCTCTCAAGGGCTCGACCTCGCCGACCTAACCAAGTGCTAAAATTCAAGGGACCCTCTACTGCCCTGGCGCACCAGTCACTGCAACCAGACGCTTTTTAACGTCTAACTCTACGCCTCCGTTCAGCTTCGGACGTGGCTGGAGCTCCCTGTATCCGCTTTCCGCGGCTGCGATTATCCCCGTGGGAAGACGGGAATCTCTGCTGTCCGTGGGATTCGCCGCAGGCGGGGGGGGGGGGGGGGGGGGTCGACGGAAGCTAAATGAGTGGAGGAATAATCGAGAAATTCGCGAGGTCAGTGGAGACCATCCGAAAAGTAGTTCTAGGGTTAAACTCGGGGGGTTAGCGTTATCGCGTCCGCTCTCCTCCCTTTCACCTCGGTCTGAAAACCCTTTAGAGGATGGACGCTTAAAAGCCCCGGGTACGAAAATTGCCGGCTGACCTAAATAACGATCTCGGTGCTTCATTCATCGCGGCCGTCGCGGGAAAAACGGCTGCCAGCCCGACGACCACGGCGCCCAGGGGGGGGGGCCCACCTTTCCCTCTCCGTGCAAGATAATTAGCCCCGGAGCGCTGGTCGCGTACGAATATGATGCGTATCGAATCGATAGCACCCGCTGGCGGGAACGGTCGACGCGTTCGCCACCCCTAAATCGCCGCCTCAATCCCCGATCATCCTCTAGGCCGAGCTGCCGCTCGATCAGCGTGTCGGGAGATCATTTATCGCTGGATCGCACACCCCGCCCCGACAACTCTAACAGGTATACCTCGGTAGAATCATTGAAACCGATCGATATCGATGATTGATCGATCCCAGTCAGCCTGGCAACCCGTGGATCCGCGCTCGCGCAGCGTATTCTCCCCTAAATCGCGCGAAAGGGACATTCTCGCGATGGGGATCAGAGGCGCCGGGAAGTGAGAACGAGGGGGATGAACGCGGAGTGTAGGGATGGTTCTCGTTAATTACGAGCTCGCGACAGTTCGCGTCTGACCTAGAGATTTAGATAAACCAAGGTTATCTCGAGCAAGGGGCAAGGATCAGCTGGGTGTAGAACGTCGACGATCGAACGTCTTGTCCTTGATGGACGTTACGGAAGCTCACACTTCCGCCACGGAGATCCCCTCGTACTTACCACCTCTGGATGATCCTCGGCCCTGCGCCGCGATCTCCCCGTTCTCAGGACACGAGCCGCACGGAAAAACCACTTGTGCCCGCGGAATCGATTCGCGAACCAGAAACCACCCCCTTGCACGTGCTCCCGAACCGTTTCGAAAGTCACCCCCCCCCCCCCCCGCCGCCTACCCTACCCCTGGCCCCAGCCCCTCTCTGTGTTGTGGATCCTCCTTTGTTTACCGTCGACGCTGGGATGCCTCGAGGAGCCCTCGGACGGCCCGCGATCGCCGTACTCCCAGCGACCGGATAGCCACCAGGACGATCCCACTGGCACGCGACGGATCACAGCAACGGGCGGATATTAGGCGTGGACCGGAGGAAGCGGGCCCAAGGACGAGGGGCTCGAGCTCGATAGGTCCGCGTGCATCGCGGCACGATAGACCCAGTCCAAGCCGATCTACGTCCCCCTCAGTTCATCCCCTTAGCGAACCGGTCCCCGAACGGACGCTCGAGGGGGTTGTTTGACAACATCGCGGTGAAACGTGAAACGACTACGCGTCGTGGTTGCCGCCACAGCACGACTGGCCGGCCGGCCGAATCCACCCTCTCTGCCGTTCGCCCTGTATCTCTCTCCTCTTTCACTCTTGCGCGCGTCTCCCTCCCGTCGCCCCCTGCTTCCGCCCTCCCCGACGTCGCGGCTCCCACCGCTGCCGCCCCGACTCCCGCCGCCCCAGCCCACCCCCTCGTTACCCTTCGTCGCTGTCCTCCTCGCTCCTCGCGTCTAGCTGGTCGTCCTGCGTCCCGATTCTCCCGCGAATTTTCGGATACCCCGCGGGAGGAATTTTAATATCATTGGCCGTGGCCACGCTCGTGATTAGCGGGGAGGGGGAGGCATTTCTTGGCGGAGCTTGGCCCGGCTTCGATGCGTGAATCCAGTTAGGTGTGAGCCGCGCGGAAGGAACGGCGAGCGCAGTGCGAGGGAGCTCGGTGCGCGTCGAGGATGATTGATATGCGATCGTAAAGGGGATTGTTGTCTGAGCGAGTTCCTAAATTGCATGTACGATATCGAGGATACTTGTCGAGCTAACAGTTTCTCCTATTTCCTCGCTGTTTTTATAATCCCGAGCACTGCGAGATTTCAGGGGATTCAAAGGGATTGAAGGAGCTTGGATGCTTGTTTCATAGAGATTCCTTCAACCGTTCTAACGACTCAGCCTCTTCGGCCGGGTGTGCTAAATGCTCCCCGTTCCGCGGCACAGCCCCGGCGATGATCCTTCGCGGAATCGACTTTGCACAGTCGTCGCAAACGAAAAGAACCGAGAACAGTTTACCTTGAGAACACGTAGGCGCCGCGCGCACGCCCACCGCGCCAGCGATCATAATTAATTCTGCAAATTAAACACCTGTCGGCGGCAGTGCCGCGTGTTTGGAGACCGTGTTAACTCGCCGTTGTAACAATATTACAACGATCGCCGGTGACACGATGGCGTCACGTGCGCCCGCTACCTTGTAAATTGTGGGCGGCGTCGTAATTCACGGGGCCGCTTGGAATTTATGCCTCGATCACGAGCAAACAGCGGGATCGATTAATCGCCATGGCCTGGAAGGTTAATTGCTCCCCCACCTGCAAGGCTAAGTCCCCTTTTCCACATACCATTTCGCTATTTACCACCCGTGAAAACGACCCACCGCGCGTACCATATTAATTACAAGAAGATACGCGCAAATTGTTCTGCCTCTGGTGCGTCGTCGCGGTCGGAGATCCAGAACTCTGGAATCTGAAGTCTAGGGGACCGAAACCCGGAGATTCTACAGACCAAGTAACAGGATCTCCCTATCCCTTCCGCTTGCCACAAGAAGTACCGTTCAAACACGGTCGAACAAATGGAGTTGCAGGCAGCAACTACCTCGAATATTAAATTTCAGGGAGACAGAATTCGCGGGGCGACCTAGATAGCTCAATTAATTAGAACAACCTTCCAGCGGATGAAGGATTAGGCTACGAAATCTGGAGCGATTCTTTTCCTCCCTAAAGGGTAGACTCGCGGGTGAACCGCTTGGGTCGTCGTTGATGAAGAGGGACATCACCCCCCCCCCCCCCCGAGAGGGGGCGTCGGTCTGATTGATAGCGCCGTCCCGTCTCAGGGACACGGGGTGACAAATGTTACCGGTATATTTGTAACACTCGGCGCGCGCCACGTTCCTTTTTCAAGAGGTACGCGGGCACAAAAGGGGCCATCTAGGATTCTGTCCTCGCTCGTGCCTGCTGGCGGGTCTCGCGCGTTTGCACGTGCGATAAGCTAAACAACGTTACATAGCCGGACTGTGAGCGGCTTGCCCTGCAGGATTTACTCTGCCCGGGAATATACTCGACTAGGGAAATAATATCCTTAAACGCGGCACAGTTTCCACGGGCCATCAGAAAGTCCGGGCGACGGCGCGCATTAATTAAAACGAAATCCCCGGGACGGTACTCTAATTCCACGGATCTAACCGTCCCCGTTGTCCAACGTCCGCCGAATGGCTGCCTCTGAATTATGTAAAAATCACCGAGCGAGAATGGACTTTTCGAACTATCCAGAAACGAGCAATTTATATACGACATCCACGAGCATCCAGTTCATCTAGCTCGGAGAAGCATGGCTCACGTTTTAGAGAAGCCTCCCCCACCGATTACCAGAACACCCGCCCCAGAATTGCCTCTCCATCTTCCAGATACTCCGCGTCACCTAGTCGCGCGGCATTTCGGAATCCAACGTCAAGCGGTCGAGTAAACGGAGAGGGAAGAATCCAGGCTGCCCGTGGCCCGGTGTTTCGCGGAATAACGAAGCGTAGCCGCGTAGCAGCTGAAATTCAATCACCAGGTACCCGCGGATTGGCAAGAATTCGGCGCCAGTCGACCTACCTCGGCAACCAACAGTTCCGCGTGGTTATTAAATTCCCATTCTCGGTGCCGCGCCGCGCAACTCCAGCCGCAAGCCGCCTGAGAGTTTCCCTTTTCGAGATCTCATTTCACCACCGCGAACTTTGCCAATCCCTTCTCCGCTTCTTTCGCGGCCGCGCTTTTTCAGCGCGGGAACAGCTGCGGCCGAGCATTAATCAATCGCACCGCTCCGTTCCCCTCTCTCCCTGCAAACTCCGCGAGCATTCGCGAGTTTGTTTTAACTTAGCGGCACTTATCCGCACACACCGAAGCCCCCGGCCCACCCCTCGAGATCCACGGCCGCGTGTATTCGCCGACGATTTATTCCCTCTCCGTTCGCGACGGACGGCGGATGGTCACTGGGGCCGCTCGCCAGAGACGGTGATTTCGAATAATTAGCGGGATCGAGAAGAAGCAGCCAACTGGGTCACGCTGGAATAGGACGCTTCATCCCCCTTCCGATTGGACTGATTGGATCGAGCCCCGAGAGATCGCGGTGCGCGATAGACTTTTAATTCGCGGTCCCGCGTGAACGCGCCCGCGGCCGGATGCCGGGTCGATTTATCGATCCCGCGGGCTAATATCGCGCAAAGCTGGCAGCGTTTCCGCGTTTGGCGAGCCGTGCATATTTGCACGGTTGCTCAAGCCGCGGCTCTGGCTAATGAGTCTCCTCCTGATAGGAATTATCAGCCGCGCAATAACGATCCTCGCGCGAACGCTGTACCGGCGATCCGGCAGTCGCGTTGATTCCGGCCTGCATCTCGTTCGACTCCCTTCGCGTTCGCTGAATAGAGCGTCGATGGTGTCTGAAGCATTAACCCCATTTACGTCCCGAAGGCCCCCGAGATATCGAACGGTCTAAAACATTGCAATGCGCCGTGATGCGTTCTCGAAAGGATACCGATGGGTTAATCGGCCAATTTCCGCTAATCTTTCGCATTATGCCAATCTCGTCGGTTTGACGATTACGTCAGAAGATGGCGCGTCGAATTCCCGAGCGATAGCAACCCCTCCGGTTGCCAACGCGCCGGGGGCAGAAGACGGATCACGAGGAACAACCGTGACTCGTTAATATCCTTATTCGTGCACTGTGATTACGTCGGTCCGTCGATACTCTTGCATGACCTAATTTCCGTCCTACGCCACCTACCACCCGCTGCCTCCACCCGTGGGCACGACAGCGAGTTATACTTATTGCACGAAAATAATTATTCTAGCCCAAGCGTGCCCCTTTGTTGACACCCCGGCTGTCGTTGGCGAAGCCTTTTATTAACGGCGTGCACAGGTGTACACACGCGTACCTGAAGCCAGCTTTAGGGAAATATCCTCGCCCCCCCCCCCCCAGCTCCCTCCGCCCTTCTCGCCCCCTCAGAAATTTACCCCGAAGCTTTTCAATGCACCTGCCCGGGGGCTATTGTTAATGCAACACGGCCAGGAGAGAGATTATTGTCCTGACAGGCAGGCCGTTCCATTTCCTTTCCATCAATCTTCCTCCGCCGGGGCACGATGACGCCACGCCACCGCCGATTCATATTTCCCAGCGACGACCACCACGACGACAACGGGCACAATGCGAAATTTAGAACGGAGCGCGAACGTGGTAATCAATGAGGTAAGCCGGGATACGCGTACCTCATTGGTTATTCCGCGGCGAGACGCGCATGACAAGTCCCTCTGTGCGCCCCTCTTTCTCGTGGCCGAGCTCCCCCCCCCCCGTTGCCCATCTCCGTTCCATCTGGTCCCGACGCCTTTTCCCTTTCTGACCGTCTCCCGACTCCCCGCCCTTACCGCGATAAAACTGCATTATTACGCCGCGACAAAAGGGGATAATGTAGCCACCGGTCGCGGCCCCCTTGTCCCTCCGTTAATCCCGCTCCCTCCCTCACCACCACCCTCCCCTCCCTCCCGGCGCACGCCGTGGCCCGTGAATTTTTATTCCGTCCCGGATAATAATCAATTAGGGCCGGACAGTCGGGGCGGGGGATCGCGGGGCCAACTCCGCGGCAACGGTGTTTCGGTAAATTCCTCCTTCCAAGGATACGGTGCCGTCGCTGGGACGACTTCAACCGAGGCGAACTTTTTAATTAATAACTCTTCGAGTAAGTTAAACGCGGCTGACGCTCGCTCGCTCCGCTTGCCCGCAGAGCGAGCCGCTCACTGGGTGTTTTAATTCCGGATGAAAGCGGCGCAGCGTTTGTCAGCCTCTCGACAGGTGGAGTGTTAATTAACGGAATGGCCTGCCGCTTTGGGAACCGTTCGAGTGCCATCTCGTAATACCGTGATGACGCATTATATTCCCTCGATCTGTCGACGGTTGTATTAGTTTATAATCTGAATGATTCCTGAAAGCATTTCCTTCCCGCAGATAAAGAATATCGCGAATGTAACGTCCAGTATCTCTCTTATCGGGGCACCAGCTGGAGGCGGGAGGAATGCATGTATGTACAATATCGAGAACGCGAACAAAAGGCGGCGCGGAAAAATGCAGCGCAATTATCGCGCGTCCACCGAGCAGAAAAATTAAAGAGAATTGATTATTCTTTTCCGCTGTTCATCCGTGCAATTAAAAGTTGTTCGAGCGCGTGTAAACATCGATAAGATAAGATCGTTTCGAAATCAGATCTGATCAGCGGAATCCGTGCCATGCCAGTCCGGCGAGCTGGCGTGCACTCGCCGCGGTTCATCGCTCGGCCGCGGCGCGGCGGTGGCGGCGTCGAGCGAGCGCTTTAAATTTCACGCGACGCTTCGTTGTAAACACGCGTCCTTTCGTGTCGGCGGCTCGGGCGTCTACGCGTACACTCTTAAACCTATTTCCGATCGTTTGCTCTCCAGTGGTCGCGTCGCCTGTCCCCCGGTTCTCCGCTTACCGTGCCGCCTCGCGTCCTCGCGGCGACAAGCCATATTTAGAGTGTCTTACGGAGCTGGTATTTCACTTCGGAGTGAGTAAAATGAAGCGCTGACTGTTGACAGCGGGGCTGCTGATGGTGGGTGGCTTGCGCGTAGCCCGCGAGCGCGTGCATCGGCCGATGCATAATCGTGTTGGCACGTTCTACGTGGATTAGGAAATCGGTCGCTGGGGCGGGATGCAATAGGACGCCCAACAGCTGCGATGCCAGCGTAACTGTGCGCGTACGCGGGCGTGAAATGCAATTGCCGTCCCCGTTGGCGGTGCTTAAATGTCTCGGAGTGCATGCTTTCTAAGATTTACTTGTTGGGCATGAATGGGCAGGTGCAGCCCTCCAGGGAGAGGTTAGGTGAGTGTCTGACCTAACGCGAAGCCAAATCCGCCGCGCGAGGATTACCGAGAAACTGCCTCCCTTTTCTCCCCTAATTCCTCTGCTTACGATCGCGTGGAACGACCAATGACTCCTCTCTGTTAGTCACACCGACCTCGATACTCAAGTTTAAGTCATCGCACCGCGATCGTATTCGCCTCTTTGTGCTCGCGTCCGTTACGCGAAAGAAACACTCCCTCGCGTGTTCGAATGCAGGCTTATGGGTCTTCGGAAGCACCACTTAGGTCTGCGTATTAAGGATTGCTTTGATTCCCAGGGGGTTTTAGTAACAGCACGATAGGATTGTTCTCTGGAATGATTGCCACGGATCGTGTTCCCAACATTCAGCTGAACAATGGATTACCCATGGATGATTCTAACGTCGCCACAGAGGTTGACAGTAAAGTGAAGACAAAGCTATTGTCTATGTGGAACAACGTCAAATATGGTTAGTGTAACATAGACTCTGCGACACAGCTGTTCGTACCGCAGCAAGTTTTATCAACGTTTAATTTATTCTAAGGCTGGACCATTAAGATGGTGAAACCGAACTTCTCCAAAGAATCTCCGGTGTGCCTGCTCGGCAAGGTGTATCGTAAAAAGCCGGAGGAGTTTCTGGAGAAGGCTTCCGAAGCGGATAAAACGTTAGACACCGGAAGCGAGATATCTTTAGCGATGGATGCTATTAGCTTCGAGGATAGTATAGAAGAATTTAAGAAAGACTTCGCGTCGCGCCTCTGGCTGACGTATAGAAGAGAGTTTCCTAGTTTAAATGGATCGACGTTCACCACTGACTGCGGCTGGGGCTGTATGCTGCGCAGTGGTCAGATGATGTTGGCACAGGCACTGGTCTGCCATTTTCTTGGGCGAGGCATATATTTTCTTTACAGACTTTACCAGTAAATTCTAATATAATAACTGTAAATAAATGTACCGAGTACATAGTTATTATATTATCGTTCATCAGTACCTTAGTATCGATTATCACGGTGTATTCTCCTACAACGAGGTATTCCCCCTGCAGAATGGCGGTGGCAGCCGGATCAACCGATGAAGACGGAGCAGCAGAGACTGGACGAGTATAATCACAGATTAATTATAAAGTCGTTCGGCGATCTACCCGAACGTATATCCCCGTTCTCCATACACGCACTTGTATCTCTGGGCGCGCTATGGGGAAAGCGTGCAGGAGATTGGTACGGGCCTTCCTCCGTCGCTCATCTCCTATGCCAAGCTGTAGAGCGTGCGGCGGAACATCATCCAGTATTCAGTAACTTAGCTGTTTATGTTGCTCAAGACTGCACAGGTGATACGACAGCTAAGCTACTTATACCCCAGCTAATTATATTTCTGGTTTTAATTTCTAACGCGTTCTTACAGTTTATCTGCAGGATGTAGAACACGTGTGTCAGACGCCAGATGGCAAATGGAAATCTCTTATACTTTTTGTACCTTTAAGGCTCGGTACTGACAAGTTAAATCCTGTCTATGCGTCCTGCTTGACACATCTACTTACGTTAGACACTTGCATCGGAGTTATCGGCGGTCGACCTAGGCATTCGCTTTATTTCATCGGTTTCCAGGAAGACAAATTGATAAATCTAGATCCGCATTATTGCCAAGAGACCGTCGACGTATTAAGAGACAATTTCCCTCTGACGAGCTTTCATTGCACCTCGCCGAGAAAGATGTTGATCTCGAAAATGGATCCCAGCTGTTGCGTGGGCTTTTATTTTCACAACAAAACGCAGTTCACGAACTTCATGGAGGTCGCTCCCTCTGTACGTATCGCTGTACCCTTAAACGGGAACATGTGGTTTAAGAACAGACTTCTAACGAGTATCTTATTTGTGTTGCAGTACTTGGTGCCGGAGGATGAGAAGGTCGACTATCCGATGTTTTTATTCTGCGACGGGAGCGGAAAGGATCTCCAGCAAAAGATTGAAATTGTGGAGAGCATAATTCCTTCCGCTACCTCTTTCGCAGGTAATGAATCTTACGATGATCTTGACGAGTGCGAGGAGTTCGAACTGGTTCAGTGAGACGTCTACCACGGACATTTAAATATAGCGTACTTAAAGACATTCATCGATAGTCTTTGGAGAATGATGGCTAATATTACGTTCATCATAATTCTCCGCTCATTCGTCCACACACGTACAAGGAAGAAATCCGATTTATGACTATAGTAGATGCAACTTCGCATTACGTTAGACCAGTCGAATATTATTTTATCAGACGATTTGGTGCCGCGAAACGAACTTTCGAGATCTCAAGCGTGCCCTCTATACGGCATGGATTAGCATGTCGAATATTTTCCAATCGCGATAAAAACAGGCTATAGACTTTAAAAACGTTATCGTCAATACGTAATTTCTGTGATCATAATTTAACGCGGCTTTTATATTCGAGCACGTTATTGCGCAACATCTCTTACCTTGTTTCTTGATCTCAAAAAATTCTTGCTTCTAGTAATTCCTAGGTATTAATTTAGCGTACATCGTAGAGTTGTAATTATCGTTTCGAGGATGCGTATCGTTCGTTCGATGCGTTCCCATCGATGATACGCGTCGGGACTTGCGTAGACCGTAAGCTGACGATTTTGCTACGAAGAGTAATTTTGTATAAACATTTCTGAATTCCTCGTGGAAATGTTCCTGGCGTGACTTATTTCGTAATGCAGCAACGTTAGATATTCCTCGCGAGGCGTAACATGACCAGATTTCATTTCGTCGTCTAATCGAACCATATCTACCTTATAACATCTAAAAGCCTGAGTTACATTAAGCTTTTAGCAATGATAACCCTAAGTTATTTATTTATTTCACGTGCTAATTTCTCGCCACAGACGATTATACTGAACTTATGCTAAGTTTCCGCGCGTCAGCGCGCCGTATCACTGCGCTCGAGCATAACGTTTTATGTTATGGAAATGAAACATGCTATTAACAGACGTGTATATTATTAAGCTACTGTTATTACCGAGGAACGACTTAATTTTTCAAAAAGATGTGAGCATGGTATATATATATATGTATATATATAATGTATATTATACTCATATTGTTAAAAGTCTGTACACAGCTGAAAATTGTTAAAGCGTATATCGGTACAGTTAAAAATAAACATGATGAGAGCTATAAAAATTATCGTTTCAAATACTCTCTTTATTTCCCGTTTATGGCCTGCAAATACATCTCATTCGATCGATAACAATTTAACGGAATATATAACGTGTTTTCGTGTATCGAAGTTACATAAGCCTTACAAACATTTCCCACCACCTTGGAATCAGTATCAGCTTCTCCGATGCCTCGCTGCATAGTTCTATATAATACTCTGGTGTTACAAACGATTTCATATAAAACGATGATAAATCGAACCTGCCAACATATATAAATCAGTTTATCTACAATTAGAAACTTCTCGGTGGATTATTGTACAAGTATTCGCTTCCTCCTGACCAGGAAATAATCCTTCCAGCAAATCCGATATGACGATTATTATCATACAGGGCATATCTAGATACAAAAGTTACGATACAGTATCAAATTCAATGAAACTTTCACGAAACAAGCGGGAATTGTACATATTTACAGATTAAAAAGCTTTGTACTATACCGATGTAAAATTAGGTTTGCAATCATCTCGCGTATAAAAATTACAGAAAAATATATTATAAACCTCTCTCGGATTTCATATACATTCGTTCAATTCGTCAATATCTGTGCGTATAGAAAGTAACACTAAATCTATTGGAAGCATACGATCACCGTGGACCGTCTGAAGTTTCAACTAATTCACCTAGCAATTTATACAAGTTACGATGACAAGAATTTCGCTATAGTGCCCTGCACACGAGGCCACAGCTCGTTGGTAGTGTCGCCCTGGAAAGATTCCAGTATCCCCAGCTTCTGGTAGAACTCTAAAATCGGCTCATTTTCCTTGGCATACCTATCCAGCCTCTTTTGCACGATCTCGACCTTGTCGTCGTCCCTTTTGCACAGTGGTTCTCCAGTCACATCGTCTTTGCCCTGTTGAAAAAGGCACAGATCAATGCCTCAGCGTCGGCAAGTGGAAAGGAAGACCGAAATATAATTCGGAGATTCTACTTAGTTGGCAGAACGCCGAGGGGATTACGCTTGAACGGGAATGGAGCTTTCAGCTTCCGACTTACCGGCACTTTCGGACTGTTGAACCCGATGTTGTAAACTCTCCCGCTGGGCAGATGAACCCACCTGTTCTTCACGCGGTTCAAGATCACGGAAACGGGCACGTCGAGGTAGAGGACGAGGTTCACGGAGTGGGCTTTCTGCAGCTTTTCCGCCTGCTGCAACGTTCTCGGGAATCCTGCACCGATGCCAAATTTTTAGTCGAATTTAGTCGCGAGCGCGCCGCCGTAGTCGTCACACGTTCACGGCCAACGCGAGGAATATTGGAGTTTCTATTTATTTATAACGTCACTCACCGTCCAACAGCCAATTTTTATCCCCGACCGCCTCGATCTCTTTATTGATCATCGAGATCATCACCTCGTCGGGAACGAATTTGCCAGATAACACGTAACTCGCTACAGCTTTGCCCAGTTCTATATTTTTAAAACAACCGTTTAAGCTTCTGTCATGAACGTCCGTCGGTCCGTTTATGGCGTAATTGTTTCTCTGCCAATTAACGTTGCGACGGACTTTGAAACGGGCGATAACCATTTCGTTCATAAATCAAAAGTAGCACGGGGACGTATTTGTCTTTGAAAGTTAAATTAAATCCATCGTGACAATTACACTTAAAAATATGAAAATTCCAATCGAAACCGTGCCTCGTAATTGGACGAAGTTTGTTTACATATTTCGTGTAACGGGAATTTTTACATTGTTTATAAATGGGGTAGCCGGCCGAATGAATTGATAAGGATATCCTTCGCAATTATATCAGAATTGCGAGAGTAGGGGACAATCTAATCGCGTCCAGTTAGCCGTCTCCGCGATGGGAAGGCTTCTCTAAAGGATATTTTAATTTATCAGCGATCTAAACGAAATTCGTCCACGCCTTCTTCGTTTAACTTTCAAGGTGATCTACGCAGGTTATATTCTTACAAAGAACAGGTGTCTGTGCGATACTTTTAAGTCAAGAAATCGTTAAGCCATTGTTGAAGGGACTGATGCAGACAACTGGGACACGTGTATTATTCGAGGCGACTTCGATAGTAGTCGCACGCGCATTGCCTCAATTAAAGTGTCGAAGGGAAATTATTAAGTGCATCAAATTAATTCCTCATGCGTACATACATCGACAACGCATCGCGCATGTGTGCGCAACTCGAAGCGACAACAAAGGCCGAGAGAGACAGAGAGAATCGAGAAACGAGCGTGGCTTGTGGAAGTCAATTCTATAAAGCGTGCGAGAAAAGTCAGGAAGCAAGGATAGTCGTAACCTGGTTAAAAGGGACTTCGAAGAAACGAGCGTTCTTCATTTTGCGTGTTCGGGAAACAAAGCATCCCGAAGATGGCATTCGGGCTCGAAGCGCATTTTTATATACCATCAATACACCTAAAACCGAAAAAACGTGTTTGACAATGTTGGTCTCGCGGAAAGGGAGGCGGAGGGGAAAATGGTGGTCTAAAGTCCAGTTTGAAGAGATAAGGGGCATCGGAGTACTGTCGATGACGGGTGAATAATGGTTTATGGTTGATGCACGTACCGGTGCCACTGGTCATGTGAAGACGCAACTTGTCACCGCTAGATATGTGAGTCACTTTAAAATGCTCGACAACTCGGGACGACATGGTGCCCTTGCCGGATGCAGGGGCACCCAGCATCACGGCCCTGAAGGCCGCAGCCTTGGCACACCACGTGGACAGCGCTACCATTAAATCGTCACTTTGAAAAACCCGAATGGAGAAACCACTATGCGAGAGACACGGTCGGGTCGAGCTCGGCAGACTCTTCTCTCCCGATACTTTTGCCTCGGACGACTAGCTTTAACGCGGGAATGCCGTGACGACTATGACCGGGGAGGGAAAATATATCGGCCGATCTATAGTGGGTGACCTGTGAACCGCGATTGCACGACCAGTTACCGAGTCGCCCGACAAGCGATCGACCAATGCATGAAAGGGTCTAGTTATTTTAGTCATTAATCTGTTGGCTGCCTTGGGTAAAGCTTCAAGAACCGGATATGCATACACCAATGACGCAAGCCGGCCGTTGAATTTCGCAATTTGATGAACCGCCGCCAAACGCTTGTTCTCGCTCGAAATATTTCGCGTAAACAAGTTCGTTCCAAGAAAAGCGCGAGGGGGGTATGTAGTGACAATAACGGTACTCTAATTTTATTGACAAAGTAGCACTTTATTTATATGAAAAAGTAATACAACGTTAGGGCCTGTGCTCGGTTTCTTGTATTTTCTTTCTTTCTTTTTATCATCACTTATCAAAAGCGTATGTAACGAGAGAACTAGAGAAGGCCTTTATATCTTTCTCATTTGGACATCTTACGCGTTCTATGTAACAATAGATCGGAATTACAAATTCGTGAAAATCCTCGTCGGCCTACCGCAGTGGCCTATTCATCGCATTACTACGGGGTAGTAATTTTTCTGCTTACAAATTTTCATCTATAGAACTAGGACTCGTAAGTTTTTTCTTTGACAAATCCGCGGATCAATGTAATGTACATCAATATCGTTTAAAACCTTTCGTGAAATTGTTATACCCCCCCTTAAAATATATTTATAGATTCTCTGTGATCACGAGCTATCCATTTCTGTTCCTTAATTAACAATCTTCGTTAACACTAAGCACCCGAAGTGTCTCCCAACGTATTGCAAGTTTGATCAAATGCAGTTGAAAAGCTTAGCCCGAGCCTAGTGCTACCAGAGGGCTACACTTACACGTATTTTTCTTTTAGTCTTATTCCTTAGAAAGACCGTACCTAAACTCATCTTCATTGCTTCCGGATACTTTTCCATCAAATAGTTCCGAATCAGAGTTCATAGCCGTCAGGAAGACTACTAAGAACATTTTGCAGACGTGCCATCGTAACAGTCTCAATTTTTGCCACAGATAAGAATAAACGAGAGAGAGAGACCGTTTCTTTTTACCTTCCTAGGCTTAAACTCGAGATTAAACTTCAGTAAAGATAACATATAATACGAGCTGTTATCGTTATACATCACGTCTTTAACCTATGGAACAAAAATATAATCGAAACTGCTGTGAATTGTATTACGGATGCTTCATCTAGCGAGCCAGACTTAAAACTCCCTCAGCTCTTGGTATTATAGCGTGCACATGTAGGTGCCCTGAATCTGCATACGTAAATGCGTGTCGCCTGTGTTGCGTGTGGTACTTTCTAGATACATGAATGTAAATCAAAGAGCAAAAGAAAATCTTCCACGCCTTTTTACCAGAGCTCTCCGTCTTTCTCTTTAGCCGGGACTTCTATAACTCGCGGTTTATCGATTATTCTTGCCGTGCGATTTCCTTTCTCTACGATACCGATAATCCACGCCTGATATCCCTCCTGCTTCTCGATGTCCTTGCAATACGCTGCGGCCTGGAAGAGAAGAGAATCTGATGAACGACGAGGAACTTCGCCAGCAGAGGATATTAGAAGTGGATATAAAGAAGTGTAAGAGATTTGACGGCACCGAAATGCTGAAAACTGCAAATCGGCATGGAAGTCTCTGTTTCTCTCCCTGCCATTCTTTAGAATATTCTATAATATGCAGTATACTCTACTGTATTAGCAGGGGCTTACGCGATAAGTTGATGGATAGATCATTACACACCTGTTCCCTCGGTAGGCAAATAAGTAATCCTCCGCTGGTTTCCGCCGAGTGACCTTGGAGAAGTTGGAACATATTACCACACGCCTTCGCAACAGCTGCCATTTTAGCGATAACAGGTAAATTATGAATAACGAAAGAAACTTCATTCTTCTGGTGCTTGGCCAGATTTTGTGCGTGCCCCAGCAGGCCGAAACCAGTCACGTCTGTCGCTCCGTGCGCATTGTATTTATGCATTAATCTGGCCGCTATAAAACGAACGGAAAATCATTTTACTTTACCCCGTTTACCTTTCGTTTACTTTACACGCGATTAAACACCTGCCTATTCTGTTAAGCCTTGCCATGCTGTCCATCGCTCTTTGATAGGCTTTTCTCACATCGTCCTCGCTAACGACGAGCTTTATTCTGTTCCAGCGGTCCGGTTGGTCTAACCACTGATGGGCGTTAACGGCGACTTGGGTCCCGAGAGGCTTCGTCAGAACAAGAACGTCGCCGACCACCGCGTTGTCTGGCCTGCATTAAAAAACATTCGTTACCCAGGTGTATATGGACGCATGTGTGATACAACTCGTACAAAGACGCATACACAATGTACTCGTTCGGCTGGCAGACAGTAGAAGCAACACCACCTATTGTGCACCAAGGATTAACAACTGTTTGACCTCCTGTCACTGTTGTGCCAGCTTCCAAGGCAGAATCTTTGAACCCTCTCATGATCAAAGGAACAACAACATCCCGCTCCTTTTCGGTCATTTTTGTACTGACTCCCAGCAACATTAACATATTGTCGCACTCTGTGACACCCATCGCGTACAAATCGCTGATAACATTCGCGCACGCAATTTTACCTGGAAAAGTACTCCAATAGCAGTGGTCAAACAGGATGCCGTACAAGAAAATTTATATCAAATGAAATTGTAGCCATTACTTGGACGGCACAATTTTCTTTGCGAACGTAAGAGGAATACCGCAACTGATACAACAAAATGCTTTTTTATTAACGCGTGATACTGTCTTGTATCTTACCCATCATGTAAGGGTCATCGACTAGCGGGTAGAAAAAGTCTGTAGTCTGCACCAAACTGAGCCCGCCATGCCTCAGCGGAGTCACGGAGGAATCCATGCCAATGCCTGAAGCATAAGAAGGAAATTTTCAATTAGTATTTAATGTTCTGTAGACATGTTCTCGGAAGTTTTATTCCCGAGAACTTGACTTTTCTATTTTACATGCATCGCGTGGTGCAATAAACTTCAATTGGCTTCGGAGAAGTTGAGAACACTCGTATTTCCGGTGGCGTGGGAGAAATCAGGCGGGAGACAATATGGCGGTTCGAACGGCAGGGCCGTCCGCCGTGAAGTCGCGCCCCGGGGGCCTCGCGGCGCACGAAATTATTCGTTTCAACCAGGAATGTTCATAGTAAGCGATAATTCCTCCCATTACGAATACAGAAATGATATAAAGTACCATTGGCCACGAGAAATTATAAGCAGCAATATTTTACAATCGGCTAATATAATTTCGAACCGCATTTCTCGCGTCGCACGGATAAAAATTCTCGAGACAGCAACGAGAAATTCAAAGAGCAGCAACGGAGAAAAAATTTGAATGTTCATATCTGCGGTCGTCGATGAAATCCGACGAACACGTGAAGAGCGGCGAGACGCGGTATAAAAATCAAACATGTCGGCGCATATTAAGGAGTAAGCGCGCGATAAAGTCCAGCATGTATACTCACCGATGCGTGGTATGGCCATGTGCATGAAGTGGGCATGCTCATGATCTTGTGCGCTACCATCGTCTGCCTGTAGTCCCTCGAGGAGTTTCCCAAGAACCTCCTGAGGGACTTTACACCCTCATCCTTTTAAGTCGGCGAACCGCGTAAGACGGAAGGTCGCGTCTAGATCATGTGCCACGGGATCGAATGGCCTACGCAACGCCAAGGCGTTCGGATTCCCACCGAGCTCTAGCTGGGCCACGGCCAGGGCGTCCTGGTTGACTGGGGTTCCCTGTAGCTCCGCCATGTCTCGCTAAAAGCTAAACTATTATTACGGGACCCGACACAAAAACCGACGACGCGGGTACGCGACGCGTCTCGCGGCCCTGGCGACAACGGCTCTCCTACGACGGCTTCTCCGACGATTCCTGCGCGATATCCACGAGCGTAGCAGGTTCTCACACCGGCGACCGTGATACCGTAACCGCGAACGCCGCCGACAGACAGCCACTGGGCACGGTGCACGAACTCGTCGCGAACGGGAATTATACTTTGCACCGGCGTCGACTGCCCGGGATCGTATGTGCTGACAAAATGGCCGCGCCTCCAGCTTTTACAGAATCGGAAGAACGCGCAAGGCCACCAAGAGTCCCCCCGGTGTCCCTACCGTGGCGCTGTTCTACTCTGATTGGCCCTTTCGAATCCACGCACGCGCACTTCGAGGCTGCCTCCCAGGTACGTCGTTACGGCTACGTTTCGCCCGCGTTGTATATTGGCGTCCCTGTAGCCTTGTCGCCAGGAAGCCGACGCTACAAGTGTGCCTTTGTGCCGCACATACGCTTTGCTCCCGATAAGTTCTAGCGAGCAGCGGCAATACTTCTCCGTTTCGCGCTTCATTCACGATGCTCTGTAACCGTTCGAGGGGCTAGATATTATCGTGCTTGTTTCGCTTCAGATCGAGTAGAATCGGTAATTGAATGATGTTTTGTAGTGTAAATTGAGAATTTGATTCGTATGCTTGCAAGTGTAATGGAGCGGCGAAGACGAAGGGCGAGGGTGGGGACAATTTGGATAAATGACGATTTTCTGTGATTAGTACTAATTTGGAGTTGGGGAAATATTATTCTGGATTTAGAATTAATGAGGAGTTTTCGACAGATTTCAGCTGGATTAGACAGTGCAGACATTTACGTTGTAAATTACGTGATTATTTTGGGATTTTTGGGGCGGCCGTGAGCACCTCTGCTCGTTTCCCGCGCAAATCTTAATAACTCTGGGTTTGACAAGTAGTAGTCATTTTTTGTAGACCGTTAGACGAAGCAATTTAACGTTTAGTCAGTTTGCCTTGAAAGTAAAACTATATCAGATAGAGTATAGTGAAGTAGAGTTACGTGGAAATGTTTTTAATCTTCTGAAAACGTGTTTCCAGTTACCTATGTAACCACAGGCGGGGTATAGGATACACCTATCACCTTATTGATGTGCGTGTCGCCACCCAAACTGTGTTATCGACCCATAATTTCAGGACTGAATTTAGCGGCCTCTACTCATGCACAGCGTCCAACTCAGCAACTACTCTGAAATGGTGAGAAATGCTGAAAAGTGTATTGCGTGCTTTTATACGTGTGACTAGTTTAAAGTGTGAGTTTGACATAGGCTTTCGCTACGCTACGCTTTGACTCGATTTGTCAACGACTCATGTGGATTTCTCTCCGAAAATGCATTTCGGGGATCAAGACACTACGGCGCTCAAAAATGATATTTCTTCAAAGCTCGTGCAAGTTATAAATTGCAAGATGATAAATTGTTTTGTTAGTACCTTGCGTGTAGCAGAACCCTTTCACGTATCGTACACCGAAAAGTTTTACAAATTGACGCTGTTACTGACATTCCCGCAAGTTTCTAATGCACTGTTTAATCATTTTAGCGAAGTAATAGTAATTGGATTCTATTTGCCCCGAGTATTAGTCAGGGCCGTCTTAAGAGCATTGGAGGCCCTGGGGAAAACAATGCACTGGGGCCCCTGCCCATCCGCGGGACTAAAAATGTTAAAGATCAATATAATTTATAATAAAAAGTTATAATTTTTTTGGTCTTTTTTATATTTGGGGGTCCCTAATATCGTGGCGCCCCTGGCGACTGCCCAGTGTGCCCATGCCTAAAGACGGCACTGGTATTAGTTCACCGCCGACATTGAAATTTACAGTAAAATCTAATTCTTATATCTAAGCCTCGCAGAAAGTGGCATGAGTGTCGTGGGGTGTATGGATGCAACTGCAAATCGACCATTTTTTAATTTCACAATCATACGGGATGCTCAATGTGTCGAATACGAGTTACATTTCTGAAGTTGAACTCTTTTGTGTGAGATTTTTCAAATCTTCTCTCTCAACAGTAATTACATTCGAGTCATTAGATTCTCTTAATAAGGCGTGTATAGAAGGCATTAATTTGGTATATTGACTAACAATGACAATCATTGTTGGTACTACCTGCTCACAATAATATCGCAGAAATGTTTCTAAAACTAATGTCAATTATATGAAACGGGCCACTAACCGCCGCGCGTTGGAAAGAGCAGAATCCAATGTGCTGACCATACAAGGTAATCGTAGATAGGGTGACGTGCATGTGTCTGTTTTAAAATCAGAAAATTAAATCGATACAACATGTGCTCGCGATTTTTACAATTCCGATTAATAATTCGAGTCGAGTAGAGTCACCGCGAAAAATTTGAAAAGGTTCCAAGTGCAACCAGTCTTCGTAGCAATCTTGTAGTCTAGCAAGATCCTTTTTGATCGCGCGTAACGCGATCGTAGAGTCCCCGCTTTTTTCGCGTCCATCTACATATTTTGCGGAGCACCGCGGCTCTTACTTAGAGTAATTTTACCGCGAAATAATTGATGCGTCTGGAAAGTGGTTGGCGCGGAAAGATGACAACGGAAAGCAGCGATACCTATTTGTGCTACGGATTTTTCCACTATCGCTTCGGTTGTTTAATGCCAAAATATCTTTCTTTATTAATATTTCGGAAACTGTTGAATGTTGAATACATATACGAGATTCATCAAAATCTGTAGCACATATACCTATCGCGGCTTTCCCTTGTGATGGGACACAAGTATCGAGATTATATATTGTAATACCAAATTTGAAATGAATCGGATAATATGTATTTGTAGAAGTTATGAAACATTTATTGCAAAGATGTACTGAAACAGGGTCACAAAAGTATTCGAATGGCATTCTAAAATAATTGAAAAACTAGTGCACAACGTCTGAAAAGCGTAATTGGAGCCAAAGGTAGCCTAAATGAATATTAATCTAAAATATGCTGCATATAATTAATGCGGTTCGAATATTTTTGTGACTCTGTTGCAGTACATCTTTGCAATAAATGTTTCATAACTTCTACAAATATTATCCGATTCATTTCAAATTTGGTATATACAATCTCGATACTAACGTCTTATAGTAGTTACATCATTACTTTTAGAACTTTAGTCTAACATGTATATTTTTATTGTTTACAGTTTTAATAGCGAGCGTTCGAATACTCTCGTGGCTCACTCTATACAGAATAAATATTCATTTTATGTACCAATGCTAACACAGTATTGGTATCGCGATATTCTCGAATGTATCGCGAAACTTGTAAAAAGTTTTGTAATAAGAAAGTGTATACGCATGTAATTTTCGAATATATACTTTCTAAGCCATCTGTGTTAAGTTTCACAAGCTTAATTAAAGTACACTCCTGTATGTAGATGCTAGATATTTTATAAACGAAGGAAATATATCACGCGTAATATTTCTATTTTACGGTTAGAAGAACGTGTGTGTAGAAACGACTTTTGTTATGACTCAACGATGCTACCGTTGGAAGTCACCTCTGTTTACACGGCTCGATGACGACATCCCAACACTTCGTAAATACGTACGCGTGTATTGCCTCGCGAGTCCTGCCGCCTGCCTGCTCTCCCCCCACCAAAGCTAATATTCGCGAGGTACAGCGACGCGGCGTGGGGGTCATTCGTTCCGTGGACATCGTTGAGTTAAGACGCTTCGATAGCTAGCTGCGTATTTAAATGGTACGCGTACATTATCTATTACTTCTAATCATTATTCGTCTTCTTCTTTACTCTCTATCGTTACTTGCTGCTACTATCAATACAGTTTCGTCCCGAAATTTATTAAATATCGCGAGAAAACCGTTAGATGTTCGTCGCGTATTCCCTTCGTTGCCTTACCGATATTTCTGCACATTTAGTGCACACATATCGTGTCTCGGTATTCAATTACATCCCTTTCCGGACATATTTCAAGTTTATTTGTTGTTTAATTGCCTTACGAATGTTTTAATGCTTTTCTTTCAAACTTGTTGCATCGTTAGGTTACAGGCGTTGAGGCGGGAGTCGAAAGCCAAGGGCCAAGCAACGCCATGACACTTGCTGGTTAATTTGAACGGTGCTTGGATGGCGTCTGGTTTCATTCCTTGGAAAAATGAGATGGCAATACGTGTGGTAAACGTATTATTCTTGTTACTTTATTGAATCAATACCCGGCTTTAGACGGACAGTTTTTCTCACAGTTTTGGAGCGTACACTCTATCTAGGCGTGCGCTCCAAAACTGCACTTGTAAAGTCTCCAACGTGATAAAGGACGATCGTTCCCGGCACGCGCGTCTGGAGTGCAGGTCTAAACTTGTCCTGCCACGTTCAGACGTGATTGACGTGCCACGCGCCAGATCATTGTTGGTTGTGAGGGTGATGGGTAACTTTGCAGTCGGTTAATATCGAGATGAAATGAGAAAAGATTGAATTATGATAAATTGAATAATTTTAATCAGATTTGTTTAAAATTTTTAAAATGGCGTCGGTAGATGTTTACAAAATATTGGAATGATCGAATTCTATTGCATTTCGGTCGCGTTTACGTAAAATTCAACGATATTTCAATGATTTTTAAGAATCTAGCTCTATGAAGCTGTTATAATTGAATTTACCTTCGGTTTTGGATGCAAGTTTTGTTCTTTATGTACAGAAACTGCGTAGTTGATCAATGACATGCTATTGAAAACATGAATAATTAACGAATTTTTATTTATTTATTTTTCAGAGATTGTGACCGCGTGCAATGCGGCCGAATAGAGTCAGTGTTTATGACGTACGAAGTTTTTCGTTTTGAAGAGCACCGTTGCTCATAGTAGAGCGTCGTTAACAATTTCGGGATACGCGAGGGTAGAGTCAGTGTTTTTTACGCAAGTTGTATTCTATCACGAGCGTCGCGGCTCTCATCTTCGAATCGCGAGACCAGAATCTTTCGGGCGCGTTGGTGGTCTACTATTTCTTTTTTTTTTACTTTTGAAAGCGAAACTCGTTAGCGGAAATTAGAGTCAGTCCGTCAGCTGAAGAGGAGATATGTGCGCTGAATTTTACTGGAAAGATGTAAGTATGCATTTTATTAAATTGCTTTTAAGTAGAGTTCATTCTTCAATATTTTAGAAAGAAAAAAGTTAAAAAAATTTAGAAAAATTAATTTTTAGATAGACTCACCAAGCAATTCAAAACTAACGAAACATCTTATCATTTAGACATTTTAAGAAAAAATTTTGTTAATTTTTTCTTAAAATGTCTAAATTATAAAAAAATTTCGTTAGTTTTGAATTGCTTCGCGATTCTTCATCAGAGTTCAAACAATCGTAATTGTGGAAACAAATTGTAATCGTGTTCTGTTCCTTCGTTCCAGTCTGGACGCAGCTGAGCAGGCTGACTTCTGAGGAGCTCGATGACTTCCCCTGATCAGTAGCAGGGGTGTTGGCGTCTCCGTCACCGGGGCACAGCGAAATGTGAGTGCGCATGCATTATGGTTCCTCTGGTCACTCAATCATGTCGTAGGACGTTTGGTCCGAATCGACACGAGTGACCGGTTGTATACGTGCTTTGGCGAGCATAATGACCGCGGGTATGGTAACCATGCCCGTGAATTGTAACATTTTGGCTGTATATGTATTTATTAGACGAGGGCTAGGGTCTTCTTGTACACCGCGCCTTTTCAATAGAATCAAATTATAATCCCAATTTCCAAGATAAACGGTTCCTAACGCGATTGTTAATTGATCATACATTGATGTAGATATTTATTAAATAATGCACATAAAGGTGCATAGCAGCTCAGAAGGTATTGGTATGAATATCAATACGGCTGAATGCTAATTTTTATGTAGTGAAAAAGTGTGATACTCTCAAACTCCACAGCTACGATCATTTTTATTTAATATGTAGAGGACAAATCGGATGCCCTCCGATTGAATTTCTTTTATTTTTCTGATACTACGTTCAAAAGTAACTTGATTTCTAAATGATGATAATAGACATAAAAGTGTAATTCTTTTCTTATCAAGGTCACTCGTTTGCATACACAATAGAATAATTAATTTCCATGTGCAAGAAGACAATTGAGGGTGGGCAAATTTCAGATTCAAAGTAATTAGCATGAGAACATACTTTCTTGATTTATGAAATTTACTTTGAAGATGGAATCGCTCGTTTTAAATTCTTAAAGTAAATTCTTGATGATTTAGAATAATTTTCTTAAATAATTCTATTTTAGAGTCTTTTTTCTTGCTAATTAAATGTCGAGTAGAGTGATTTTTCTTAATGATGCAATCTAAAGATAGAGTCCTTTTTTATTTATCAAACTTTAAACTATTCACAAGTTGAAAGTCGAGTCACTTTCCTTAATACTATAAAATGAAAGAATACTAGCTAGACATTATACAGACTAATCATATTTTCTAGTTGAGGATTTTCAGGATATCTTTCCGTACCTATTGCCTTTTAACTCATCCACGTGCCCAGGCGCTACTTGGGTGGGGGAAAGCAATAGGGCACGATGACTTTCTTTACTAAATAATTACATTTTGGCGGCTGGCATTGCGTTAGTGTATCGTGCACGTCGCATTTTCCACCTGTGTGTGTTTGTGTGGTTAGGCGGTGGAATTTGCGTCGGTGAAAAATTTTCATCAAAGGCCATGTTAACGAAACTGAAACATTATATTATTATTCGTGGTAATAAGGATACCATTGTATCATATTCCTTGTTGCACACGATGATCATTCTAGTAAATAATCTTGGAATATGAAACTTAATCAATCTCGTACAATCAAACGGGAAAGTAATAACGATTGATGTATGTACCTAATACGTACAATGCGCATCATCAAGTAATCCATTGTTTAAAATTGAAAATAATTAATTGCTATGTACATCATACATACACGCAATGGTCACGGCCTTTGCCAGCCGATTTCAGTGAAAACTGGTACGTACTTATTAGAGTGTGATTGTGGCCAAGCTCGGGTGACGGAGTCGTCCCGGGACGGTCTCTCTAGTGTAGGCTTTTGCACCCGGGCGAAAATGCTTGAGTATCGTGGAGTGGGTTGACTGCTGATTGTGTTTGAGAGACTGTTTTGCCATTTTTTAAATATAGGTGTTGCGTAGGATAGGTAACTTACTTTCTGGTACGAATGTGTGACTTAAATATAAGTAGGTAGGGCCGGGGCAGGTCGTCGTATTCTCTGATGTTCCCCCGCACGATATTCCCCCGCGCGATATTCCCCCACGCGATGACCTGCTTTCAGGAATTTTGTGAGAAAAGTCGACGGCCTGACTAGCGCGAGTGGGGTATGCCCTCGCTTCTAGCCTCGCTATGTCGACTATTTGACGCCAATGAGACATTGCACATTGTCGCTGGTCGCGGTCGGCAGGACGGGCCTGGGCACGCTATTAACTTTCAGAAGGGCTGACCGCCTGGAACAAGAAGTGGCCAAAGAGACGCAGATAGCCCGGCCAGAAAAAGGCCACATCATGTGGGCTAAGCCAAGAATGGCCCTGTATTCTCGGATGCAGGGTCATTCTTCGTAGGTATTACTTTGCCATTATGCTCGCCGGTAGTTGTAGTAGTAGTAGTTTGGTTGGCTATAGGCTGACCCATCGACACCCCCCCCCCCCCTGAAATTTAGCCCACCGCGTTTTCAATTAGGGTTGCGAAGAAGATTACGGGGTCAGTTAGTGTTTCGACTAAATTGTGATTACGGTTTGAATTAGCGTTGCGAATCAAATATTCCCCGCGTTTGGTTCCAGCATAGCGTTGCGAATGAATGTCAAGCGTGGTTGCTTGTAGTGTTCCGAAAAAAGAGTCGCGATTGTTTTTGAGATTGTTCTTGTATTTTGAATTGGAGTTACTAGAGTTTGATTCATTGCATTACTTTTGATTCGTGGTATTCTCTTTACTAGAGTTGCGATGCGACTGATCGCGTTTTTTTAATTACTCGTCCTAGTTTGATACTTAATACTTTTTTGAGTTAGTGTTGCGATGATGACTGATCGCGTTTGTAATTAGAGTTGCGACCCCAATGCCCCGAAACTGTCCTGGGACATGTCCGAAGACATGTTCCTGGGAAAAAGAAGTCCCGAGCAGCTGGCTTTGCTGCACATGGGACCCCACACAGCCTTCAGGAAGGCTGCAGCGAATTAAAGTTAGAGTTGCGTATTGCGAGACACTGGTGCACTGAATTTTTATTAGTGTTGCGAAAAATGAAACCACCCACGTGGTGGTTCTGGGTACCTTTTTATATTTGTTAAAGTAATGTAGCTCCTTGGGAGCTTCTTCGTTTGCTATTCGGGATTTGTATCGAGTATAGTAGAATTTTCAGTAATGAAGCACCATCCGGGAATTTTGAAGTTGTTTGAGAAATTAGTGCTGCGAGTAGTTCAAAGTCCTAGTGACTATGCTCGGGAGTTGATTTTAGTCTGTAATAAGTTAGCGTTGCGAAAGAAAGAAACGGTCCACTCACGGTTTTCTTGCATTAATGAGTGGACAATGATCAGCTGTCCTTCTGGCTACTGATCATTTTTTCTAGCAGCCCTAAGTGGCTGCACCATCCTCCTTCTATGTTTTCGTTGTACATATTATTTTCAGATTGATAAGAAATGCAGTTTTTATTTTTATAAATTTTCAATATTCTTTGGCATTGATCAAAATTCATCCGCGATTGTTGCTTAATTTGATGGTGTTGACACGAAATTTGCACTGAAAAAGTAGGTAAATGCAATTCGGCACTTTATATTGATAGTAAATTTGCAATATTAACGCGTGCTCGTTGTTGCTACTTTCTGCATGAAAGTAACTTCGATTACTGCGCAGTAAAGTGCAACCCATAAAAATACTTAAAAAAAGTAAAAAAAATACGCCAAGTACATGATAAAATCGAAGACGGAAAAGAGTAAACCCAAAAAAATAGAAGAAAATATAAATTGTAAAAAAAGATGTGATATCAAAATGAGTTGCAAGTACATAATAAACGTGGTTTCCACCTGCGCTTAAGATGACACAACTACATATACACAGCTAAAATGTTGTGTTCATACATTCCATTACTCATACCGCCGACATATTAATAATGTGAAGATAAAATGTAACATCTAGACTTTTGCCTAGATGTCCGCCGCCTGGAAGTCAAATATTTGGCGTAGCCAGGCAAAGTATTCTCAGATCATCAATACCCATACCTTCCCCCTCGCAGGCTCTCAGATAATTTGTCCAATTAAAACTTAGACAATATGAGTACATTTTCATTATATTGCGTTTTAAAATAATTCCAAGATCATTCATCGATACCGGTACCTTTCCTCTCATAAGTTTTCAGATAATTTGTCAATTTAAAACTCTGACAAATATGAGTACACTTTCATTATTTTACGTTTTAAATACTTCTTATTCATCGACACCTTGACTTTGCCTGGCCACGCCAAGTATTTGACTTCCAGGCCGCGGACATCTAGGCAAAAGTCTAGATGTTACATTTTATCTTCACATTATTAATATGTCGGCGGTATGAGTAATGGAATGTATGAACACAACATTTTAGCTGTGTATATGTAGTTGTGTCATCTTAAGCGCAGGTGGAAACCACGTTTATTATGTACTTGCAACTCATTTTGATTTCACATCTTTCTTTACAATGTATATTTTCTTCTATTTTTTTATGTTTATTCGTTTCCGTCTTCGATTTTATCATGTGCTTGGCGTATTTTTTTACTTTTTCGAATTTTTTTATGGGGATCTCATTTCTCTTTACAAAGTATGTATGTATTATATATGTATAGTACTTTGTGTACAGTACATGGTGCGCGAAACAGTTTATGGCGCTGAAAGCAGCCTTTGGCGCTGAACGTATTTAACATTGAACTGTATGCACAACCACAATTATTAATACCATTCGAAGAATAATATGTATGCATTTTTAGCATTTCGTGGCCAAGCTTGTTTGTCTACTCTTAAATCATCAACGGATACCCACGTGGTGCCCTTACCCCTTACCATACTCGTGTAATGACCATCGGTAATACTTTTACCGTGGTGGAAAATCGTTGCCTTAAGATTATAACAGTGATCCCCCATTTGTATTTTAGTAGTAGGTATTGCTGTTTAGGCTGTTTTTTCACATTCAAATTCGGAATTATTATGCGCCCAAAGCGGCTGCTGTTCTTCCGTCTTGTAATTAGGCATACTTAATCGCCCATAGTGACTGCCGTTTCTTTTCCCGTTAAAATTGAGAAGTATAAGACTCCCCAGGGGGAGTCTTTTTTTCTATCAATGTTCAGAATCATTAAGCGCCTAATGCGGCTGCTCGAAATTTTTCTGAATGTCCGAATTGTGTGGCGCTCCATGCGGCTGCCTGGAATTTAAAGGAAATTTTTTGGAACTGGTTAGATACAAATTGTCTGATATTTCAATATTTGGGCAATAGTGATTCAATGAAAGGACTATATCTGTTGAAATTACATTACTTAATGGAGATAGATTGTAGGTATTAAGCCATTGATAAAGTTTCTGTTGCAGAAATATTATGTGTGAAGAATATTGCAACAAGAGGATTTCAGGTTCATCATCCATGAAAAATCAAACCTCAAGGAATTTTTATTAATACTTTTGAGAATGTTGCAGGTAACATCGTGGGTCCATCGAGGGAAGTAAGAAACACATGACAATTTCAGATTTTCATTAGGCCGGTCATTATTTAAATTTAAGTAGATATGTATATGGTTAGGTAAGACGTGTTTAGTGGTCACATAGAATTATGTAGTTTTTAAGGAAACACTGCAGTGTGTAACTAAATATAAGTAGCAATTATTAAATACGAGCGCTCGTATACGTAGGAATTATTAGTATTTAAGTAGACATAGCAAATATGCATTGACATGTTTCCTATTAATGAATAGGAAATTATATTTCTTTGGGTCATTCCCAATTATGTAGTGAATAATTATCATGGTAGAAATATTCCAGAAAGTTCATAAAATTTTTAATGAATGAAACAAAGAAATGTTTTCAATTCTGCTTAGCTTCATCGCAGTAGCTTTTTACAGAGGGACTCCTTCTGTTGCCCGCTTGTGGAGCGATTGAGGATCGTTTTGCAACCGTGCATCAGGTGGATCTATGGAAATGTAAATAAAATTTTGCATAAAGGAGGGCGGATGGGCCGCGGTTAGGGTGGGTCTCCACTCGCAGCGCCTCCACGTGGTGAGACCTGGGCAATCTGTATTATTTCAAGCGTAATTACTAATCGTATCACAAGTAACATTGTAATAGAATTATTAATTACGTGACAAGTAAAACTAGCCGATTGGCTGCGATCATCTATCTTCGTTAATCTCTATTCTATCCGTCCAGATTCGATTCTAAATATTGCTCCTACAATTACATTTTATTTCTCCAATAATATTAAAAAAAAGACTCCAATAGCAATCTTGGTGCCATATTTCCCAAACAAATCGCGCACTCCTAAGTGCGGAGATACCATTAGATGATAACTTTATATCTGAAACGCGATCGTGATCGGACGTGAACTAGTTTAAAGTGCCGTGGTGAATCTTAAATCGCGATATCTCGATTCCTGGATTAATTTACCCAG
Organism: Andrena dorsata; assembly: GCA_929108735.1. Classification (NCBI taxonomy): domain Eukaryota; kingdom Metazoa; phylum Arthropoda; class Insecta; order Hymenoptera; family Andrenidae; genus Andrena; species Andrena dorsata. The sequence continues at coordinate 72,039,499 of OV815488.1, read as the reverse complement.
CTACAATTAACCCAGTACCTAGAAAACTTTTCGAGGAACGTTAACAAGTCGCACCATGGCCGAACAATGTACCTGCCAGTCCAACTTTATTCGCGATCGCGATCGAACCTCAGTGAACGCGTGAGCATATTATTTCGTGATATTTCGATTCCCGCATTAATTTCATCGATTTCTGGACCATGTGGGAGATCGCTTAACAAGGTTCTACTGCAATTCACCCAGTATCTAGAAGACTTTTTCATCCACTGCTTAGGGACATTTAAAAACGTGCAGTGCCTTATATTTAAAAACATGAGATGGCTATGCGTGTTAGTAGTATCATACGCGAGTGTAGAGTCAGTGTTTTTACGCATCTTGAACTATATAAGAGTCTTTTGATTCGAGCTTTTTGATCGTGAAATTAAAGTGATATATTTGTGTGTGTGATACATTCTATTCGGTACTACTGTCCTAGACTACTGTGAACCTGCCGAAGGAGCTTCCTGTCTGCATAGATAACTGTAGCGAGCACAGTGACCATGAATACATACTAGTAGTTCTCGTGAACAGTAACCTTAAGGCGGGTGCTTCCAAATGTTTAATACAGACAAAAGCAATAAATAAATTTCAAATTCGAGGTCAAAGTTCTAATATCGCATTTTAAATATTCCAAATAATTTTTCTTGAATTTTATAATCAAAGCTTGAAGCTTTGAATACGAGTTACAATTCTCAAGTTTAATTACATTCGAGTCATTAGATTCTCTTAATAAAACGAGACTGGAAAGCATTATAATCCATGCCATTAGCGTCTAAACGAGGCTGCTTTTTTCACATTAAAATTCGGAATTATTCTGCGCCCAAAGCGGCTGCTGTTCTTCCGTCTTGTAATTAGGCATCCTTGAGCGCCCATAGTGACTGCCGTTTCTTTTTTCGTTAAAATTGAGAAGTATAAGACTCCCAAAGGGGTCACCCCTTCTTTCTATCAGTCTTAAGAATCGTTAGGCGTCCATAGAGGCTGCTCGAAATTTTTCTGAATGTCCGAATTCCGTGGCGCTCGATTTGTAAATTGCGGATTTCAAATGATCTCTGTTTTACCCGTGTTGAATTCTAATTCTTACCACGTGTAGCGTTACACTCTTATTTTAGACTGAATCGATAACGTTGGGTGTGACATGAAGATGGTAAAGGGGGTCGCGAGCCCCCCGAGCGTGTGACACTAAATTACATTGCTTGATGGGTCTATCTTATACTTCGTCTATGGCTAGAGCTATTACCACCTGACCCGTCCGGTATATTTCGAGTAATTTATATTTTTTATCTGCTTAGGTGTTTTTCGGAATACTTGGGTACTCGGGTACCCGGCGGGTCGGGTAGGACTCGGGTAATATTCTTTATCTTGAGATAGAACCGGGTACCAGTAGTTGCCCTACTGAAAACGCGTTTCCAGTTACCTGTGTAACTATGTTACCGTGTATACGAGCTCATCAGATAGTCGTCAGGTGGCAGGCGTTGTCAGCCAGATGTCGATAAAATCGCAATTTTGAATTATTCAAATGCCTTTGTGTTTCTGTAACAGTGGTAGATAATATAGATCCTCGGAGGATTCTGTATAACTTTTCTCAATCATCCTTTTCTGAATGAACAATCACCAACCAATAAACTCAGTACTCAGAAAGGTACAAACTTTACTCAGACTCTGGGAAATTCTATTTCTGCAAGATATTAAACTACAAATGATGCAACAATCCGGTCCTAGCTCCGAACTACAAAAACCCAGCTTTCGTTGCAGCGAGAATGCAGCGGCATTCGCATAGTCTTGGAAAGGGAAAGGAGTCGACGACCTAGCAGTTTGTTTCCGCGCTCGGAGGAGCACCTTACCTGGAAGCTCTTTCTACCGTGAAATTGGCATAGGCGTTTGAAATTATTTATATAACACGAAAGGGTCGAAGAACTGATGGCAAGAAAATACAAGAATTCAATGTTTCGAAATTCGAAACAGAAAATCGCAAGCGTCAGCTGCTCCAAATTTCAACTAGATCTGCAATTAATTAAGTTCTTTAATAATCCTACGGTGTGCTTTACTCGTTCCAATTTCCTCCAGCAATTCCCATCTACTAATTACTCATAATTGTCTAAATAACATCATTATCAATCTATTAAAAGTAAAAGAAATGCTGCAAACACAAATGGCTTAGGAGAATCGACTGACGTTCGTCGCCCTCTGTCGGGAAAGTTCGGAGGGAGTCGTATGGAGAGCCGAGCGGCCACGGTTTGACACGATTGCCTCGTGAGTCGATCGCGTACCGCAGTCGTGCGCGAGACAGAGAGCGTGTAACGTTGTGGCGGGAGTGCGTTTAAGTTTCGTGATCGTTGTTTCCCGATCCCCGTGACGATTTTCCCGCATATCGCCGATCGATCGGCACTGAGATGACGTGCCAGTGGCATCCGCGTTGAAGGATTATCAACTCCCGTTGGAAACCACTGGACCGGCAGGATGATGCAGGAGATTACGGACCAATCCTCCAGGACGGTGCTCCTGAACACGTTCGTGGTGAAGAAGAAACGGTGCAGGGTCTACTTTCATCGCGGCACGCTAATATGGGAAACGGAGAAACCGCCTTACAGTAAGTACCATAGACATCGTTTCGCATTGCCGCTAGGCGAAGGGAAAGGGTTTGATTAGGGTGTGCTAGGACGCTCGCAACGAAGATCAATCGCGACTGCACCGTTTCTCGCCGATTGCAAACAAAGGAGTCATCTCGACACTCTAGTAAGGGTAGCGTCTGGTGTGCATACTTAGTTTTTAGCTTGCCTCTGTTGCTCGCGGGGCGGGATGCACTGGGTTTCTGGTCCGTTTGTGTTTCATTCTTTCTTTTACAAAATGAGAGAAGAAATTAGGAACTAGAGCGTAAACACAATAAGCTGAGACGTTTATGCACCTTTCTTTTGGTTGAATTTTAAAATTAATTATCGACATGATCAGGGAGTTCGAGCATCGTATATGTTGCCTCGAAGTGGGGGTACTGTTATTGTTTACTATCTGCAGTATTCCTCTCGAACAGCTACTGTTCCTCAGGTGAAGGGCTTGGAAGTTGCATGCACCGCCTCTATATCTTTCCTCTACGAATATTAACAGCCTCGGAGTTCACTTTGCTGACAGTAGATTAGCTTAAGCTCATAAGTAGGATTTCTAGGCTTGACTTATCGATTCAATCCTAGAGAATAACAATAACACGCGTAAGTCCAACGATCACCTCGGCGATGCCTCAGCTCCACTGTCCCGCTAAATCGCATTTATTACAAAGTTTCAGGCTCTTGCCGCTAGAATCTTATGCAAAAGCTTTCCTCCGGCTCTGCCAAGAAATTCAATTTACGAAGTTACCCAGGCTGCTCGCGTCGCGTGCCTCGATTACCGAGTCGGACCGTTTCCCTAGCTTTTAAGTTCCAGCAGACAGGGCTCGCCGCAAATATAATAAAAAGCAGTCGTTCATCCTTCACCCTTCGACGTCCAGGACCGACAGACCGTCCGTCGCGACCGGACAATCATTTCCGCGTACTCTAATGCGATTGTCGTCGATTCAACGCGTCGTTATATCGACTGGCGATTCCTGCGGACGACGCAGGAAATTGCCGAGCTTCCGTCACCGCAGGCTCGTGGGATCTTTCCGGAAGTTATCGCGCGGCTTATTGTTTACTTCGCGATTCGAGCCGACTCCCAAGTCGCGACGAAACACAACGAAGGAAGCGAACACTTCGTTCCTTCGGGAAGGATCGTCGCGTCTTAAGCCACGCTTCCACGTGCCGAACTCGTGGATCAAGGAAATTATCCGAGGTGTATGAAAGAAGTGATGCTTTGAAGGCAGAGTGTTTATGATGTTATTAAGCAATTAAATTCCGTGTCGCGCGCCGCACACGTGGAAACACGGAGTTAGGTAATCACTTACTTGGAAACTACCGGTCCGTTATTTTCCAAGGATTTTCCTGTTGGTGGAAGCGTCTCTTATCGAACGCGCTTCGGAATGTATAAATAGTCGGACTTTCCTGGCAGGTCGTTGAGAAGGCACAACTTTCACGACCGTTTCAATCGAACCATTAAAGATACGTATCAGCGGGTGCAGAGGCACGCATTGGAATTGGACTCTGTATAAAAAGGTAGAAGCGTTGGTTTTGAACCAAGCTACGTTGGAGAGGCGCAGTGTCGAAGAACCAGGTGCTCCAAAATCGGGGCCATCGCACTTATTTTGGGAGAGGATGCATTCGACTGGGACCCTAGAGTGCAATGGGTGGGTCATTAAATTATTCTCGACCTGGGGACAAGTGTATCTATCGTCGATAGAATATTTTATCAAGGGGCGTTACAATGTTATCACTATCGGACCGAGACTCTTGTGTTTCTTGCTATCGGGACGAACGGCACGTACCGAGGACTTCTTTATTATTGTTTCTTGGTGTTTTTTTATTTCGAGTTGCTTCTGCGGAGTCTTCTCCTTCTGCCATTACACCTTTTTAGGTCGAGAAGCAGGCAAGCGAATGGCGTTATTTGGGATACAAAGCTGGTTCCCTTTTGTGGTACTATTCTCGTTTTCTTTTCAATCGTAATTAAAAGCAAAGGATGCACGAAGTCGAAGGACTATTACTGTCTCTTTGACAACCTTCTACTTTCTGTCTTCGTTATTTGTTCTACGTTCCAAAAGAAGTGCTCGTTAGTTCCTGTAGAATCTTCACACCCGAACCGCCTTATCGCCTCCGTCTATTTACTTTCGCTCGGGGGTATTGTCCTTGGTTCCCTTCGTCGAGAATTTTATCTTACCGAACTTCGTTTCTTTAACTTAATTCCCGTGGTGTCAGCAGCCCTGCTTTTCTTTCGGTCGAAGAAAGCTATCTCCTCCAGATTAGCGCACTTAAATATTCCTATACCGTTATCGTTACCCAGTGCGCGTGCAATAACCATTTCTCAATAAACGTTCCTCGCGCCCCTCTCGTCGTTATCGCTATCGGGATGGAATATCGTGGTTGCCATTGTTGCCGGGATAAGCGATTCAAAGTGTGCGCAGATCGTGGAGATACCGTCGTCCTAAGCTGCCGACCGTCCACAGATGTTTGCGGAAAGGAATCGATATCGCGGTTAACACGCCTATTTCCTGCTCCTTTCGGCATCGTCTTCCGGGGGCCTTTGGTAGCTCGTCGCCCGAGGCGACTTCGTTCCAACTATTTCGAACGCGGGGACAACGCCGACGGCTCGGGGGAAGATTAGTCGCCCGTGAGCTTTAGTGAATTCCTGCGGGGCTAATTTCGGTTTCTAATTCTGGACCCTGGTCTCTAAATTCCACCGCGGCGTGGACGACACGGCTCAAAGGCTCCCTGCACTTCCTTCTCCCCGGAAATTTCCGCGGCGATATGCGGGAGATCGATAAGTGGAATTAAATCAGGCGCACTTGCTTTATGAAAGCTCGATCTGCGATGAATTCGAAATGCAAGGACAAAGAGGGACGCGCGCAATGAAACAGGGTCCGAGTAGTATCATCCCCGAAGCCACACGTCTGTCCACTATGCGTGCCGATGTTCGCGGTTCCTGTTTGGAATATCGATGAGTTTTCGGCGATCGGACGACGCGAAGGTGGGAACCCATCGGGCTCGTCCTTCAGCTTCGTTAGCATATCGTTCTTTTTTCTTCCTTCTTACACTCGATCAACCGCGGGACTCTTGAACTTAGCAAACCCGAGAACCTTGGTCGCTTCTCTGAGTATAATTATTACGCTTTTTATCGTGCCGAACGATTAAACAGTGCCGGTTTCTTTCCGTTACGTAATTATTCCTTGGACGCTCGAATATTTTTTATTCTAAAAACGCATAATTGACGAGTGGATGTATTGAGGATTTCTCGAGGAATGTATCTAATTGAAGGAAGATAAGTGGCGGAGTTTGGTCGAGCATGCGTGTGGTCGCGTTCGAGTTGAATTCGAGAGAACGGAACGAAGAAGGAATACATTTCCATTACATACTCGCCGCGGTGGTTTTTTACATCTGTATGCTAGCTTCGTGAAGCGATGCTGCCGTGGAGTGCTTCTCATTTGCATACGATTACTATTATCTCTTCCTCCGGTCCGCCTTCGCTGCGACGCTGTTCGCTCCCGTCTCGATTCAGCCGGGTGTCAGCTCAATTCCCTTTCGATCCAATCCCGTTTAATTCAGTCGCCCGCGGTTCGATTACTCCCAATTTAGTTCGCACCAGCTCCCTCTAGCCCCCCCCCCCCCTCCCACGGATCCAGCAATTAGTCCTTTTCGCCCAGCCGACTCACAATCCCGAATCGCACCGCTCCGAATCTCATCGAGCCCGTTCTAATTCCATCCGTCACTCGTCCTCGCCTGACCAAACACCGCCCTTAGTCTACTCGCCACCGAAGCGCAGCACTCTCCTTCCACTGCTGTCTGTCGCTGTCATCTTCGCCTACTCGGCGGAGTGGAAAAAAGACCGATCGAACCACTCCCCCTGTTTCCAGTCTAGCGATGGGATGAAGTATATTGCAAGTAGGTTCGAATCTTACTGGATTGTTTCGAGCAGTTCACGAGTACTTCGAAAAGGAAGAACGATACTTTTAAGCAGACTTCGGACTCTCTATAAGTATCATATTCAAGTATACTTAACCAGGAGTTTTCTATCCAGTGCAATTGTGAGATTCATCTATTGCCTTTCAGAGTTTTCGAACAACATTCTCGAAGCCTGCGGGTACTTTAATGGGTGCATAGAATGAAACGTCACCTCTTACGAGTAGCATTCGAATCCCACGAAGAGTGATATTTGTATTAGAAGTTACTCCAGTTCAACCATGCAGTCGCGCATCAAAGCATGGTTTGATAGCGCGGGGCCGACCGTCGCCAATTGGATTTTAATCACCGCCGTCGCAAACCACGCACCTCGATCCAGCCTCGCTCCCAGTCCGCATTACGTAACGGAGAACCAAAGAGCAATGTCTACCACGTCGTTCTTCCTCTTTCGTCCTCGTTCTTTCTCCTTCTTCGTCAACGCTCCTTCGATCATCAGAATTCGTGGTCCCGCGCTCGCCATTGAGCGCGACTCCCTCGCGGCGCGCTCGGTTTGCCCGCATCGCAGGATTACGCACTAACGATTACGTAAGTTGAGCGCACGCATACGCGAATCTTGCAAGTTGCTGCGTATTGTATGTGCAGTTTATCGTAACCCATGCGCTGCCCCATTTACGTAATTCCCCCGCGGCCGATCAGGGCAGTTTTCCAGGCGGGGCAGAAGCGAGAGCGACGAGGCCGACCTCGTTCATCGCGATTGCCTCGCGGGCCCGTTGTTTCGGTGTCCTGCGAGCCTTATCGGAGAAGCAACGACACTTTGGCACGCGTCCCGATTATCTCGATGACGTGGCTGCGCATACCGTGTCGCGTACCTGCAACGCTCGCCTGATCGTTGCCCTGGAGCCCGCACGCTTCCTTCCGCGTGCCCGCTCCTCTTCGTTCTTCCCCGCGCTATTGATCATCGGGAGGGCAAAGCGCGCGGCGCGAAGGAGCAGCTAGGCTGGGCCAATTGTAGGTCACGCTCATTTAGAAAATGAACGGTGCATGATATCTAAACGGGCCACTACGGGAGCGTTTTATCGAACGAGTAACTCGGTTATCGAGATACGTCCCGTGTCCACGGAGTTTGCTCCCCGCCGCGACAAAAACAGCGTGGGATAAAAAAGCGCCCGTCACGTTTTCTACATTGACGTTAGTTTCGCGCTGTCGCTTACGTAAACCGCGGGGAGCACGAGTGCACCCTGCCGACACAGGTAGCCCACGTTGATTGCGAAACACGTTAATTAAAAGATCGTGCAGTGGACTGTGCTTTGGCGCCATTTTTTTTTTCACGTTCCGCCTCAGTCAGGTATAATTACGCGACAGCAATGTGTCGTACCAGTTCCTTTCGCACCATTCCCATTTTGCGGCCGCTAATTGCGCTGGCATCAGGTATTATGCGTCTTGATTCTGGTTTGCCCACCTCACTTCGACGAAATCCGTGCTCGTTTATACCGAATTCCATCTACGAGCAGACACACGCCTCTGTAAATATAGTCTAAACGCACCTTGATCATTCGGACAGCATTCTGCAACAGCAGCACTCGGGCTGCCGATACCGATTCGACCCTTACGAGACCTTCGAGTTCCCATCGCCGTTTAACTTTTATTCGTTAATGGGACCCGCTGAATCCCAGCGCGCAATCATTCAATGGAGCGACGCGAGCGGCGGAAGCGTCAAGGAGAGGAGACGCAGGAAAATCCAGTCACAAAAGAAAATTACACGGCATGGGCCAAGGCGAGGGTCAGCATTCGTATTACCGGCACGACACCAGTCCGAAGCCGCTTACTCACGCTTCTAGCCTTGATTGCAGCCGCGCGTCCGTGACTCCTGCTCTCTGGCCCGTCCACCAACTGCAGCCTGAATCTGTTCAGGTACACTTAGCGGACGGGCCGCGGCCAGGTCGTTCACACGAGCCGATCTCCGACGGGCCTTCGCGATAGACGGAGGAGGCAGCTAGACGCCGAGCAAGGTCGCTGGGATTTCACGAACGGGTTCACCTTCGGTCCTCCGTTCACTCTTTATGCGTCGCGATTACGGTTCGCCTTGTCTTCCTTTTTCTCCTTTTTATTCGCCGCTCAATGCTAACGGGAGGATTGTTGGGCGCGACGATAGTGCCTTAACGGACAATCGTTCCTTTTACCGAGGAGATCGGAGCGTTCTGTTTGGCGGAGTTCTGTTCTGTCCCTGGGACTTTGCCTGGCTGGGACTGGTGGAAAAAGTGAATGCACGCGAGGAGCGAAATGCAAATGAAAAGGTGGCTTCGGCTATTAGCGCTCCGCCTCGAAACCTGACCACTGGTCGGCCTTCGGCTTGGTCACATTTATTTTCGTGAACGTCCGCTTGACTTTGCGAGTGAATTCCGTGATCAAATATTCCGTGGTTAAAGGTTCCGTTTAAACACAGTGGCAGTGCCATATTAGGATGATCAGCGAGCTGAGAAAAACGTCTCGCAGACGTGTTAATTGTCCCGCTGGCTCATTAATTGTCTTACTGCGTTGCTTCGAAACGATCGGAGCTGTCGGAAGAGTCGTTCGCCGTGGTCAGAGAAAGTTGCGAAACGAATACACGACCTGCTGCCCCCGCGGAGCCTCGAAATTTGCATTCCCGCCCACGTCTGGCGAGAGGATCAGCCGTTCAGGGGATTATTGGTTTCGCGAGTGCAACTCTGTCCCAGAAACGTTACGCTCGGCGCTCCTCTCTGGTGAAATTTCCACGACACGTGGACAATGAAGGTGATACGAGTTGACGTCGAGAAACGTGACCCCAAAATCGCGAGGCACGAGATGTCGCGCGCGAAAATCGAGACGGGGATCTCGCGTGCATTTGATGACGCAGATGGAAGCGCGAGTTGATGTCTTCCGATCCGCGCTGCGTTACGAAATGCAGGCTTCGTGACAAATTGCGACGCCGATAGTTGCAGCGTCAGAGATCTCGCCTTTCGTAATCGTAATTTGCGATCGAGTTCGCTTAATCCATTTCCTCGCTACGAACCGACAATGAATCTTGGCGAAGGCCTTCGTCCTTTCTCCTCGAAGCTGATTTTCTTCACTCGTGGAGCATTGTAAGCCAGCTGAATCTGTCTTTGGCAAAGCGGCGAATTGAACGCTAAAATTGCAGCTCGTTAAAGAGGGGAAATCTAAAGGAGGGCAACGATTCCTGATAAGGTTAATCATATACTTAGATACATCTATGTAGACAATTAATTATTAAGTCTCAGACTTTGTAAGCTTTGTATTGCTTTTCATTCTTTTATATAATTTTGTTTACTATTGGGATTTCCGTTTTTAATAATAGTATGTAATTATAATATGAAATCAGGAACCCGATAAGATACCGCAGTGGACCGAAGATCGTGGGTTCGAGTCCTGCCACCCGAAGTCCCCCTCTTTTTCCTTGACTCCCGATTATATATAGGAATTACGAAACCTATTATTTCCTAAAATAGGGATAATAATATTATAATATATAATAAATAATAATATTATATATATTATTATATGGGCAGGCAAGATGAATAGTAATTGGAAAAGAAAAAATATGGTCACTGGCATATTCAGATGACATCGTTTTAATAGCAAAAACACAAGAAGAATTGAGAGAAATGATAGGACGGATGAAAAGATGTCTGGAAAAGAGGAGTTGACATTAAATGTGGAGAAAAAAATAAAGGAGGAATGGTCATGGGGTCAAGAAAGAATATAAGAAGTTGAGAACTTCAAATATTTAGGATTTCATTTCCAGAAAACGGAAAATGGGAATTACACGTAAAAGAAACAGTCAAGAAGGCAATGATAGCCATGGCGCAGGTGTGGGGAATTGGGGAACGAAAATTCAGAGGAAACATTAAAAGAAAGATAATGATGTTCAAGAGCCTAATTAGAAATATTTTGTTGTATGCAGCCGAGATATGGGGATGGACAGAAACAGAAAAAATGGAAAAAGTACAAAAAAACATTAGATGGATACTAGGATTAGGTTATAATACACCGGCATATATTATTCTAGAAGAGACGAAAATTGAAAAGATAAGAATAGAAGCAGGAAAAAGAGCACAAAAGTATGAGGAAAATACATGAACAGAATAATAACTGAAGCTTGGAAACAAATAAAAGGAAAAGAAGAAAGAAATAAATCTAGATGGGAGAAAGAAAGAGAGCAGTATTACAGAAGAAACGGAATGGAGATAGAAGAAGTAGAGGAAGCAAGTAGAGGAAGGAAAGAGATAGGAACAACCTTAATTAACGCAGACATAGGAGAACAGAGACAGGAGCAATATGACAGAATTATAAAAGGCAGGTATAACCCAAGATATAGGGAACTACGTATAGAGGGAAAACCAAAATACTTGTCGAAAGAATACGAAGGGGGAGACCAGAAATTAATAGCAAGGTTTAGATGCGGTAATGAGGAGAGCGGAAACAGATTCTGGAAAAGCGACGAAGAGAACGAATGCAGGATGTGTGTGGGAAACAAAGAAACGTTAGAGCATCTAGGAGAAAACTGTAATGGTATGGCAAGGACACGGAAAAGGATGTACGAACTACTGAAAGACACTGGAGAAGGCACGGAATGGATGAGAGAGATAATAAGCAGAAGAAAACAGCGTGAAGAAGAACAAGGAAAGAAGAAATAGAATTGTAAAAAAATGTACACCCTTTTCAAAGGCCGAAAGGCATATGAAATAAACGCATACTACTGCTATATATTATATGTAATAAATAATAAATAATAATATTATATATAATAATAATAGTAAACTGCAAAAAACAGTTATCGCGGACAACACCTGCTCACTGACAAGAAAATTTCTCAGCGACACCATCCCCAACGACGGATAATACCTGAAGATCACAGCTTAATCAAATAAAACTCCGCTGTATATCTTCAAAACACCGAGCTGAAGTTCCTTGAAACTGCACAAAATAATAATATAATAATAAGATACCACGAAGGTAGTCCAGTAGATTTCCCTGGCCCTTCGAATAGGAGGAAATCCTAGAGCCCAGTCTACTTATAAAAGCCACACCGCGTTTTAATCAGAAATTAAATAGCTGTAATCGTAAGCGAGTAAAGCTACGCGACCAGTCGCGATCGTTCCGCGCCCAGGCCATGTGCGCGCAATATAAATATTTAGCAGCGATTCGTGTTTGCAGGCGCGTGTGCAGGCTCGCGACAACGATTAACGATGGTCACGAATCGCATCGCCGATAGCGACGCGAAGGGGGGGCCTGCTGAAAAGCTGCTTCCAATTCCGTACCGTGACATCAAATGTTTCTCAATCTCGATCGTCGCCTGGGGGTTTAACGTCGCTGTTGACAATGCGATTTGCCTCCTCTAGAGCCTGTCGTTCGCCATACAAGCACGCGATAGTCCATCCCGGCTGGCCCGAAGCGAGAATCGGGCAATTAAGGGTACATCGGGAAGGAAAAGGATCGATTTAGACCGCCCGGCGTGCAGAATCGCCCGCCTCCGCGGACGAATTGGACACACACCTGGCTCGGGATGCTCGTTATTTCGGTCACGTGCCGTGGATGCGTGATGTGTAGCTACACGATCGTGACACGCGATCCCGGAGACCTCTCTCGCAGGGACCGGCGTGGCCAGTTTCGGACAATCGCATCGCGAACCGTCCGTGCGCACGAACGAGCTGTGTAAACACTTCCTCGGCTCTGTGAAAACTTACCTGGGGACAGCTGCACTCGCAATTCCTTCCTTATCTATTACGTAAACGCGTTATCTGTCCGCCTCGTGGTGATCCAAGCCTGCTATCTCTCTCGTTCTCAATCGGTCTCTGTCTTAAACGTCCTGTGTAACGTGTGGGTGTCTGGTTTCCATACGGCGGCATCAAAATTTTTATCGCGCAGCATACGGAACCGGTATTCCTAGAACTCGCGTCGAAATTGTTTTATCGCGGCTCAAAATGACAACCGTCGTTTAGAGATTTAAGAAGACTTGTTCCAGTGTCTAAGAAATTACTGAATACTCCTCTGTAATATACTGACCCTTACTTATCGTTTTCCTCCGACTTACTCTGTAAACATGAATCACACTAACTACCAAAATCCTGCAATTTTGCCCCATCCCGTCATCGCCTCTCTTGTATTCCGATACCTTTAAAACCCATTCCCTTGTCCGGGAGCATTACTATTAGGAACTCGAGTTTGTATTAATTTTTGTAAAGACTCCATCGATCCAGCAATCAAAGTGACGAATGACTGTCTTATCGTTCTTGACGTTTGCAGCAGCGATTTCTTATCGGTCTGGTGGATTATCGATCGATCTGTTGGTCCCGTTTCTCAGTGATCGGGTCATCGATGTCTATTATCTTACCGTTATCGAGAAGAAAGACGCGACAAAGCCGCGCTCAACGAGAAGAAAGGCTTTTGCACTGTTCTGTAAGCTCTGGAACGATTAATAACGCAAGAAACATTAATTTCCAGCAAGATGGACACTGCCCATGACGGACGTGCTGGCCGTGCGCTACGGGGATGATTGGATACCAGGGGTGAATGTTAAGGAGAAACAGCCACCGACGTCGCCGACGTCGCCTACTGTCTGCCCGACGAATTTCATTCTCCACTACGCTGTTCGTGGACCAAAGAACAAATGGAGCCACCACAGCGTGACCATGAGCCACACGGACCCCAGGCAGGTGGCCTCCTGGGTCAAGACCATTCGCAATTACCTCATGGGTGAGTGTATTTGTCTCTTCTGATTGTGTCCTGTGCGTCCAGCAATCCATAACTCTATTCACACGCCACAATTCAACTGTGGAAATCCATTCTGCCGGTTAATGGACTCAGACAGAAGCTCCATTAAGCGAGCAATGAAAAGTTTTAGCGAAATACAGTGAAAAGGGGAAAGCTGAAGTTTGCATTCTATTTCCTCGAAAGCAGGATTTAAATAATATTTTCTTCTGTACCTCTCAGAGTCAGTACTCACGTAATCCGTTCTTCTGCCGAACAATTTCACTTTCACCTATTAAAAACCAGTGTCCCTTTTTACTAGAACACAGTGCGCTATTTACTTCTCGCACTCGGCGAAATGAAATTGCATTTGCGGAGAGATCGTTGGTCTTTAATGTCCCTCCCCCCATTTCCCTGCCATTTACACCGAAACGAAGCGAAATCAATGGCGAAGGTGTAAGGCAGAGTTGGCGTCTAAAAATAGCGCTGGTAAATGTGCGCGATAAGGGAGAAGTAGGTGAAAGTTGAATTTGTAGTACACACGCTACTATTTTCCCTTCTATTTCCGACGGAATAATGCCGGTTGCTTGAATAATTGACCGTGCATCGATCATTGAAGTCTCCCGTTACAAAGCCAACCTATGCTGGGTACAATCGACCAAGTCTTAACGATTCTCATTAGTCGCACGAGCAGTCGTCGAAACAGTACGAAAAAAGCTCTACTACTTTTAACCGCTGAAACACACTACTTTCTCGGTACTTGGTTTCCCATTCTGTTATTTAATACTTGCTTTATTAACTGCCTACTGTTTCACGGGAATGCGTGGAAAGGATTAATCATAGCGCATGGTGGAACTGGGTCGTTGGTTACGGATCAAGGCTGTTTAACTTGAGATACGTTTTTAATGCCTCGTAAAAACGGAACAGAGAAACAAAGGAGTTTCGTTACAGCGAAGGTGGAGTCGTTAAATTCTTCTATTACTTTACAATCCTCCGGTGTTGATTTAGAATTTAGGGTAACGTGCGATTATCACTTGCGACCAGATAAAGCTGGCAACGGTCGCGAGATGGTCTTTTTCTTGTGGGCGTTTCATAAAATATAGGTTTAAATGAAATGTTACAAGTTGTACTGCTAATGTTTTAAGCTACGAATCACAATTCAGCTTAAAAATAAACCTGGGCCTGTTTGTAATATTTAAAGGACCGATAGTGTTCCGAAAAATTGCGAAGAAACTCGACGTTCCAGTTTCTATATGTTCTAGTAAAAATGGGGACATTGTAGGACGTTTATAGCAATGTTATCGACGCACAGACAGCTCTTATCGCCCTCGTAGTCTCGACACCTCTGCGACTTGCAACAAATTTACATTTCGTACTCTTCAGCAACTGTGGCACGTGAAATATTCATAACGACGCGTTCATAATCGACGCGTTAAGCGAATGGGAAGCCGCGGCTGCGATTAGGAACTCGAGACGCGAATTTACATACTGTATCGATCAGCGGCCCGCAAGTAGGGAGCACCGGTTTACCTTGCAAAACTTCTTTATCCGCGCGTAGGCTCTTTCTTTTGGTGTGCAACTGAGGCGAGCAGCTTTGCGTCATCGTCATTCAACGCGGAGAGAAAAGGTCCTCGAAAGCGCTCGTGTCTCTGCACACTTGCAGTTCCCGTTGCCCAAATAAGGTGTTCTTTTTTTTCCGATCTAGCACCTTTCAGCGCTGCCTTTCTGCTATTCGCGCGATTCTGTAATAAAATACCTGCAAGCCTGAAGATTATCCAATGCATAATCTTTATCCACTATTTGAACAGCAATGAAGTGTGCCAACGCGATACACTCCTCTTACACCGACGACGTAATGCCTGTAATTACTTCCGAAAGCAATCACACGAATACCAGAATCACTCCCTGGCGAATCGGTCCCGCTGTCGCGCCGCGTCGATGAATTCTTCACGATTCAAGCGTTCCAAAGCCAAGGTCGGGGTCGATTCCTCAAAGTTTCCGCCTTATTGTCAGGCCTCGACATTAAAGACCCGTCCGCGGCGCTGTCGATTCGCTTAAACACTGTGATCTTCAGGTTATACACGCTCCAAGTATCCCAAAGAATCGCGGAATCTTCCAGAGGAAACTGTCGAACGAAATTCCCCGTTCGCCGCAGAAATCTGCGGGCGTTAAAATTGACGTCACGTCTTCTGTGCCGCTGGTTCGGTACGGGTGCCGCAAATATGTGCGCTATAGCGGGCAGCTTGGGGTGCTGGAGGGTAAAAATAGGCTCGTTGCACGTCCCGAAATGGATTACCAGCCGGCGGGGACACTTTCGCCGCGGGTCAGCTGCACCGTGTCACGCGGAACGTTTGGAAAGCCGCGAAAAGTTCGATGAACGCGGGGAGCCAGTAAAAACCAGTCTCAAGCTTGTTCTGACTTGGAGCAAAGTTGGTGAACTGGTGGTGCTAGAATTCCGAGAAATCGAAAGAACTTTTGGGATTCTCGGAGCTCCTAGAAGTCTAAGGACATGCCACGAGTCTTCGGTGTCGCAATATTCCTAAGTGTCACTAAGGGGACTTATCGATCTCGTGAGCGAGTCGAATCGCCGCCGCCGCCGTCGCCGTTCAATCATTTTCGCCTCGAGGGAAGCGTTGCCGAGCGGGAAAACAGCGGGGGCGGCTGTTCGGCGTGGATGTAACACGATCGCCTTCTAAACTACCACCCCGTTGGGCGAGCGACTGGTTAGAGTATTGATCTGGGTTCACGCTCGTCGCGTTGGATTCTTTCGAAAAACCGTACCATCCCGCGGAAGTGCTTCGATCCCCTATGAAACATCCATCTCGACCTACTTTTCCACTTTTCCTCCGACTTAACGCGCTAACTAAAGCCCACTTCGCACCACTCCTTCGGAAAACTCCCTTCGCCGTTGCCATAAGGTTTCTTTTAATTACCCAGGCCTATCCCATCGCCCCAGGAAAATACTGTTGTTCGTCAACCCCTTTGGAGGTAAGAAGAGGGGGTTGAAGATCTGGGAGAAGGACGTGCAGCCTTTGATGACCATCGCTGGCATCGAGACGAAGATGTTGGTCACGGAAAGGGTGGGCCATGCTCGCGACACGCTTTTCACCGCCGATCTAAGCGATTTCCATGTAAGAGCTCTCTACGCAAACTTTTATTACGATAATAGGGGGCGTAATTGAATCTTAATAATTCAGTTGAATCAGTGGCGCACCCAGAGGGAGGGGTGGCAAGAGGCCCCTGGCTCCGCCAAAGAAGGGGCTTTGTAAAATGAAAAGAAAACTTGAGTTTATTCTTTACATAAAGTTTTCTAATCACCTATAGAATTTTATTGAATTTGCATTACAAATATTTTTATCCCTTCAACTCCGCTTCCCCCAATATTAAATCCCGAGTGCCCCACTGATTTGAATCAAACACCTTTTTCGCGCTACCGTTTTGATTACCGTGACAATGCAAGAACTCGAGGGTTATTCTGTTTTCGCGATGTTTCGATGTGAAGACACCACCCCGCAGGGTTTTCCACTGTCTTCTACGAATATATTTTGTTCAGGCAATCGTGTGCATCGGCGGAGACGGGACCCTGGCGGAAGTGATCAACGGCCTCGTCTTGAGGACCTCGAAGGAGAGACAGATCGATCCGAACGACCCCGATGTCAGTCTGCCAACCCCCTCGTTGCCCATTGGCGTGATACCCAGCGGGAGCACCGACACTGTCGCGTACAGTCTTCATGGGACGACCGACGTACAGACAGCCGCGATACATATCATCTTCGGGGACAGCACCGGCCTCGATATCTCGTCCGTGCACACCGAGCGCAGGCTGCTCAGGCTGTACGCCAGCGCTCTCAGCTACGGATACCTGGGGGACGTGATCAGGGACAGCGAGAGGTTCAGGTGGATGGGGCCGCAGAGATACGAGTACTCTGGTGAGTCGACCAAGTAGATTTTTCGGTTGATTGCGGCGAATTAAGTAGGCTGAGTGATTTAAGTTTAGAATATGTTGATGACTCGCGCGATTGGAGTAGCGCATGAGGTATATTTTGCTGAGTATACTCAATCGATCGGGTGTGAGATTATTTATTATCGCGAGTAGATTGAGTAGGTTGCTCGTTGAAGCCGTTTTATGAGTGCATTTTTTTAATGATTACACTAGTTTACGGCCATTTTGCGCAACAGATGCCACTATTTTTTTCTTATCGAAAATTGCCCGCTGATTGCGAAAATGAGGTCTAAAAATTTTGCTATGGATACGTTTTCGAGATATCGATAGAAGAACTTTTTATCTGTCTGTCAAAACGGTGATCCCACATAATTGCGAATATCTCGTGTTGCGAATAACAGATATGGTCCGAAATTATCTCAAATTTAAGATAATTGAATCACCAACAAATGTACCTGACAAATTTTTTAAATCGGTTCAGTAGTTCCGGCGAAATCGATGAAAATATGCGAAAGAAGTCATTTTTTTCGACCGAAATTGACATCGACAATTTCATTTAATCATCAAGCAACACGAGATATTCGCAATTATGTGTAATCACCTTTTCGACAGGCAGACAAAAAGTTCTTCTATCGATATCTCGAAAACGTATCCATAGAACAATTTTTAGACTTCATTTTCGGAATCAGCGGGCCATTTTCAATAAGAAAAAAATAGTGGCATCTGTTGCGCAAACATTTTTTTTTATTTTGTAAACTAGTATTATTTTCGCGAGTGGATTAAGCGAGCGTTTTAAATTGAAGTGACTTTCCTTAGAGCGTTTTAAGCCGTGGATTTGTGGTCCATGGATCGTGAATGTACGTGATTTTTTTAAGTAGGTCAAAGTGGCGAGGAGAATCGGGTTTGAAGAAAGTGATCGTGGGGGAATTTGAGGGAGGTTTGAAGTGTTTTCTTGCGCGAGGATTATTGAGTTCGTGGACTTTTAAGAGACTCGAGGGAATTGGATGGCCTGGACAGGTAAGTGTGGTGAATTATGTTTCTAGTTGTGTCCCAATCTTTTTTTAGTTCTGGGAGATGCGTTTTCTCAGGTATGTGATGAGAATTGTTCCGATTGCATTAGCAACTACAGTGGTGAAGTTAGATATGAGTGTAGACTTGAAATGATGGAATATGTAGGACAGTCGTGGTCAGGTTTATGTTTATTTCAGGAGTTATTAATAAATTCGTATAAATATTTCTCTTAGCTGGACAAATTGTGCACGTGGAATGCAGTACAGTGAAAAGTTCAACGATTCAATGTCAGTGTCTATTTCCATATTGAAATAATATACTGCTTTATTATATGTATTTACTTGTAATATGTATTTATATGTATTTATTATAATTGGGTACAGGATTTTAATAAAATTATTGGTGTTTATGAAATACTTTTCTGTACATCATTTCTATGCCTCAAAATAATTCGACATTCCTGTATTGTTGCTAAATCCTACACCTCTTCAACACCACTACTATACCTCTCCACACTAATTATGTACCATGAACAATGGTTCGACTCGATTATAGCCGCCAAATGAAGTCGCAAAACATTGCAAATCCATATTTTGCCTTCTCTAGTCCATACAACGAAGTTGAAAGTAAAAAATTTGCTTCTCGTGCAGCTGATAAAAGTGGCAAGCCTTAAAACCATCTCTTGCAGGTGCAGCTTCGAAATTCTGCCTTTCTTGCAGGTACAAGAATCGTGCAAAGTAATTCAGAAGAAGCCATTTTTGAAGGGCTGCACCTGCAAGAGAAGCATATTTTCACGCTGCACCTGCAAGAAAAGCTGCGCGGCCGAAATTTTGCTTCTTGTGGGAAAGTCAGTTTTGTGGGAAAATCGAAGTTTCGAAAGTCTTATGGGCTATTTAAAATTCCAAGTTTTTTGGGTCGTGCGATGTGGGGATATTTTCGTTTTTGCGGGTACAGCGCAAAAACCTGCCATTCTTGTAGGTGCAACAACTCAAAAATGCCTCGTTGCACCTGCAAGGGAGGCAGAATTTCGCGCTGCACCTGTAATTGCAAGAGAAGCAAGAGAATTCAAAGACCTTCATATCGTAATTTATATATCTTACAATGTAATTAGAAAGAAACGGAAATAAAATATGAATGAATTGAACGAAACGACTGTTCATTTCGCTTGCATCTCTCCGTCCTCTCGTCAAAATATCTCAAATCCTTTCAAATAACGTTCTTATTACAAACGATGCGAAGTGTACATTTCGCAAAAGTAACATCATGTACCTTGGGCAAATATATACTCAACGAGTTACAGTTTAAACAGTACTTACATATCCCCACTGTTGATAACTGTGAATTGAAAATACTCAAAAGCTCAAACACGCGCTTAATCTTATCGCATTTATTTGCACACACTTCACAGTCTCTTCTCCTTCGCTGCCCTTCGTTCCACCGACATTTCCCAGTAACTTACACCTGCAGAGAAGAAGACCACATCATTAATCCACTTAAACCACACTAAACTAATCGAAAGAATTACCGATACAAAACGATACGAACTACCCCAGAAAACGGGTGCAGTGAGATACTTACCCTGCCGCAGGTTTCAAGAAGATCATCGCGAACAAAGGCTACGAAGGGGAGATACAACTTCTGTCCGATCCCTGCAACCCAGCAACAAGCACGAGGTGTACGAAAAACTGCACCAGGTGCTTGCAGCACATGCACAACAGCGTCCCTGACAAGGAGATCTCCAGTGAGTCTTCCACTCCGCTTCCAACTGATTACGCTTGGCCCCTGCAGCTTTAATTTTCCACGCGATGCCCTCTTTCCAGGATGGGTGACCGTCAGGGGGAAGTTCTTCATGGTGAACGGCGCTAATTTGGCCTGTGCGTGCTCCAGGAGTCCCATGGGCTTCAGCCCCCACTGTCACGTCGGGGATGGTTGCGTCGACGTGATCCTGGTTCGGCACACGTCGTTACTCAACAACATCAGGATGCTGCTCAGGTTATCCAGTAAAGAGAAGAACGTGGTACGTGCGAACCTTTGCACAATTTTAATAACTGGAGGGCGATTGGAATTAAATTACTGCTACTAATGGTAGAGAATGAAGATTCTAGAAGTGGGAGCTCCTGTGGCTCGAGTTCAGGAACCTGCTGGGCATTGGGAAATTCACAGACTTAAAAGATTAGGGATATCTCTGGTAGGCGAGCGAACCAGTGTAAATCAGAATTATTAGTTTTGCAAGAGGACACTTACGTAGAATATTTAAAGTGTTATGTAAGATCAGGTATTAAATTTTGGACGTGAAAGTTGTTAACATATATCGATCGCTTACTGTACAAATATCGTATATCCACTTTTAGGGTTTTCCAGAGAAACAGGTTTAAACGTATAATGGTACATAAGTACATTATTTTCGACAGATTTATGAAATACATAGATATAAATGTGATTTTTATACAGCATAAAGAAACAGTCAAGAACTATTTGTTGCGTATAAAAACTAAAATTTCGCAAAAACGGGACGTACAATATTTACGCACTAAGCCATCGATGCGTTAAATTTAAAAGAAACTTTTATTTTCAACCTCGATTCAGAAAAATGAACAAAGACGAAACTGTTGTTCAAGCTTGAAGTGAAATTCGACTTATGCTCGTGCGCCCACTAGAGATAGGTATAGTAGAGTGTCTGCAATTGGGAATATCGGAGAGTTCCGGAGCGATCCACTTGCAGCAGCCCTCTAGGGAATCGCGGGGCTGCTGAACAGCACCCCCTTCGCGATTACCTCCGTAACGAATACGGTTCATACCCTCTGTTTGTCTTCCAAAGTACGACCTACCGTTCGTCGAGGTGTACAGGGCGAGGGAGTTCACATTCCGGGCCATGCCCACATTGCACATGCACTCCGAGAACGAGATCAACAGCAGGCGCTACAACTCCAGCTTGAGCGTGTGGAACTGCGACGGCGAAGTGATCGATACCTCCAACGTGAAAATCAGGTAAACAATCTCTCCCTGATAGCCACTCCTTCTTTTCTTTTCCCCGTTAAAACGCGTCTACGTGTGCTCTGATTCTTGACCAACGTAAATGACTAAAGGTACACTCCCATGGCGCCACGCCTCGTCTCGGCTCACTTTATTCTTTCTATGCTTTTCTTGCGCAGTTTAACAATTTGACAGTGTCAGAGAAAGTGAGAAAAGAAGTTGCGAGGCGAGGAGTAGCGAGAGTAGGGACTTCAATCCCGGGATCCCGGCTGCTTTTTTTTATTCTAAAACTCCCGGGATTTGATATATCAAGTTATAACTTATCCCGAGAATTTCGCGAATTTTTAAAAACGTAAATTACTTTATGAACAACTGAAAAATATAAAAATGGAATCCAAAAATCAGTCGGGATCCCGGGATTGAATTCCCTAAGCCAGAGCCTACTTTAATCCTGAGCAAATTCTGGACTGCTATTGGAAAAGGCGTCCCTAAAACTTGGGAGGGGCTGTTTGAGATAATACCGCCTCCTTTGTAGTCTTTGGAATCCGCCTCATGATCTTGTTATTCTTCGACTGAATTGTGTTAGTCAGGCGATGCAATTGGTTCACAGGGTGCACTGCCAGCTACTGAACGTGTTCACGAGACGGTGTCAAGAGCCGGTTCACGAGCGGACCTGTGTATGCTAGTTGCGAGGCGCTCGACGCACCCATGTCGAACAACAGAGAACGACTACCGCGCGTTTCCGCAGGGATACGATGGCATCGATAATCCCATAGTTCCTTCGACTTGCCCTACTTTATTCATTATCGTGATATCACCGCGTGCCACGCGGCAAATCGCGAACAATGCTATTGTTCGCGCGGCAATTGTACCTTGGGATTCGTGCAGGATGGTGTCTCCTAAAGATGCTGATTCACTTGTCAGAGGTTCGAGAGCTCGCGAGCTTCCGCAGCTGAAAACTCCGGCACTTGGAATTCTGAAAAGCGGGAAGTATGAAAAATCTCTACTTCGGAGCGTCCACGAATCCCGAAACCCCGTTGCCCCTCGAACACCACTCTCAGTGTATCTCTGAGCATTTCGCTGATACCAGTGGACTCCCCTTTTTCGTTCGCTCATACCTTTGTATCGCAGATTGTGGCCAACAATCGTCCGACATTCCGCCGCGAATGCTTGAAACTC
Source organism: Andrena dorsata (assembly GCA_929108735.1). Lineage (NCBI taxonomy): Eukaryota > Metazoa > Arthropoda > Insecta > Hymenoptera > Andrenidae > Andrena > Andrena dorsata. Next base: position 72,017,140 of record OV815488.1, on the reverse strand, counting down.
GCGGCTCGGCTGCTAGAGGGTACGTACTTACGTAATTTTGTACAAATGCGAGCGGCTTTTACCGCGCTCCCGTTTCCAGCGTTTGCCGCACTGATTGCGCCTTTTTCGTACTTAATATTAAACACTCGATTGCTGTAGGTTCGGTGCACAGACGGACCCGTTTCTTGTACGACGTTACTTGAGGATATTAGCATTAGGGCACTTGAGTTACATTCGATAGAACGTGCAGTTTGATCCGACGGACAAACGGTGAAAATTTATGAAACATCATCCGGATGATCGTAGCTTATTATGTAAACGAAGAACGAACTTGTGAGGAGAGTAGGTGAGTGTTGCTTTAAGGTTGTATCGGACGTACAATATTAGGCAATAGTATGTGAAATTTGAAATACTTGAATATCTATGTCATAGTAAATCTAGAGGGAGTCCGGGAGAGTTGAGCCGCTACAAATATCTGTTTTAAATTTCGCGGTAGGCGAGCGGTTGTCAAGGCATAGCGTGCGCATTTTTTACCGTTACTAAGTAATGCCTTGTTATGCCTAAGTTATGCCTTGACAACCGCTCGCCTACCGCGAAATTTAAAACAGATATTTGAAGCGGCTCAACTCTCCCATATGGTCAAGTCTCCCGGACTCCCCCTACATGCAAGAAACTCGAACGACAGTTGGATTCTTATTTTTACTCCTAGGAAGGTATTTTTCACTTTGCAAATGCTTTCTGAAGCATTATTTGCTAAACTTTTACCAGTGAAAATGCAATGAATTCACAATTTTCTCCAGTTATAATTTATTTCTTCAAAACGGTGTAGTGAAAACAAATGAAACTCTGCAGATATTTTCATCTACCCATATACTACATGTGAAAAAAGTAACATTGGAAACATTGGTACTATTTCTTCAACATTCTTTTCAGCTATTTTATCTATCAAGATCATCTCTTTCCATAAGAGTACGTGTAAAATCAGTGAAAATTAAAATCGTTGTAACTCAGCAACGGTTTATTGAATTCTTTTAAAATTTGTGGAGCACATCAGGAAGATTAGAAAGAACAATCTTGCAATTTTTCATTAACTTGGTACCATTTTGAGGAAAGGTCCGATACATCCTTAAGTTCCTCGATGCATCAGAGTGGCCAGTGAGCTTACAGACGAGTTTGAGCTTGAAACAATTTTGAGACGTAAAGCAAGGATTCTTAATTACCCGATTCCCAGTTGGTTCGAATGGCGAAATTAGGAACGGTTTGAGAAATATTCTGACCACCCTGGTGGCATGGAGGGCAAGCAAACGTTTCGTCTTCGCTAGCACTAGACTAGAGATATTTTCCTTAGGGCGCCTAAGACGGCCCAGCTGCGCGTAAAAAAAAACAAGTATTTTCGCGAAACAAGCTGATTTTTAAAGACATCAGAGAAGTGTCAGCAAGAGCTTAAACTTAGATTAAACAGAGTGTCGCGAGGGGGAGGGCGGGGGATGAACCGAGCGGCATTTACTTTACCACGAGTATTTCCAGCTATTTATTCATCTTCCTTGGAGCTTTGGGTCCGCGAGAAGCGATCGTTACGCGTGCGACGCCTCTAGATCCCTCGCTTCCCGCTTGAAAAAGGAGGCTCGACAGTTGTCGCAAAGATTCCTTCCCGTTGAATGATTCATTTGAGACAGAAGACGCGAACGGTGAATGGAGATTCTCGGAGCAGCAACGCTCGCGAGCAAGTCTCCGTTTCTAGTCTGTTGCGTTCGCGTCGAGAGGAGCTCCGAGCAGTTTCCGTCCTTGGTTTCCGCTTTCTTGTGCCCCTGTGGCCCTTCGAGGGGCGAGCACGCCCCTTCGTCGACAGGCACGAAGTGGACGCGTCAAAGAAAACGATCGAGAACAAGCGTGCATTCGCAATGGAAAAGACGTTCTCGTCAGAATTCCCGATTTTTCTTTGCTTCTCTCGCGACTGATTTTCGACGGACCGCGTTGGGCTGTTTCGCTGCGACCCACTTTGCGCTTCCGGCATTCAACGGCTGACATATCACAGGGGAAGAATAATAATCAGACGAGCAGAATTTCGTCCAACAGCATTTCTTGTACGTCCGTTTCTTCTTCTTTTTTTTTTTACATCCGGCTAGCTCGTCGGAGGTCCGACGACCGGTACCCTCTGTTTGTTTAACCGACCGACAGACTCGACGAAATTAGCGTTTAGGTAGAGATTATTTTGTAGCGACGCGTATGTCCAGATTGTACAGATTACACACCACGTGCATATAAATATGTATATATATATATGTATATATATGTATACATCTATATTTTAATTACGACGTATTTATAGAGGAAAAGAGAGAATGGGAGGGACGTTACTTCCGGCGTGGTCGTAGCGTATCGATTGTATTTCGAATTTATTTTCGCAAATGGTGCACCGAATGTCAACGTGGCTGCGCATGAATAATAAATTGTACTTCACTTTTTCACCGAGTGTATCGTTAAAAGCCCCCGATCTCACTCCCTGCACCGTTCCCAAACCGAGTCACAGTCGCCGCTTGAACCGAACAGGAGATCCCTGGAATAGTGTCGAATCGATACCGAGCTTAAATATAAACAACCAAGCAAATGAAAGACCTGAAGGAAGGGTAACTTTCATATCTTACCTTTACCTATAAAATGGACACCGTTGTGATGAGGGAGGGTAAACACAGTCGCGGCCAAGATCGTTTCGCTTTTCCTTCCTTTTATATATTAAGAATTTTTAATAATCAATATTGTCGGATATATATATATATATAATATATATATTATATATATAATATAATACATTATATTAATTGAGACAGTATGGACACAACGTATAATTGGCGCGGTAAGGTGACAAAGAAGCCTCTCCCTTGTCAGCGTCCCTTCGTCGGAGGGTTTGCCAGCTCCATACGCGGATATCAACGTCGTCGATTTACACCCACGGTTCTCCTTTTCCTTTCTCCGCTTTCTCTCCCCCTTCTTCCTCGCGCGGATCTCTCCTCCCCTCTTCGTTATTTGGTTTTCTACAGCCCCGAACAGCGGGTGGAGCCCCTATCCACGCTTATCACAAGAAGTTTCCCTTAAGCATTAAGTCTCGACGTTCGGCAATCACGCGGCCCCGTAGAAAGAGTGCCCCGATTCAGCAGATAATCATCAACAATTACCGCGACTGTAACTGGTATGTGCCCAATGGCTCGGTCTCAGTAACGATCTCTCGTGTTTTTTTTCGAGAGGGGCAAATTCTATTTTCGTCCGGCTGTGCCTTCTTCACGCCGCTCTTTCTACAGGGACGCCGTTGCGCGCCTCACCCCCCTCCGGTTACCACTATCACCACCTTTGTCACAGCTCTCTACCCCCTCGCCTCCCCCGTACCCCAAAAGGCCAACCACCCCTCGACGTTCCTTTCCTCCTCCTTATTTCTCGTTTCTATTTTTTTCTTGCCACCTCCCCTTCGCAGCGTTAATATATTCATATATATTATACTATTTAGTCTAATCCCTGATATATAACATGAACCTCGTTCACAATCGTAAAAAAAGGATCGTGAGACGAAAATACACCTCAGCTTCTCTACTTCGCCGTGTCTTTCGTGCTCTCTGATCGCCTTTTTCGTCCACGCGATCGCTCGTCGGTCTCTTCGTCTTGGGGCCGCGCCACCGAGGACGTTGGGGGTTGCGTCGGAGTGTCTCCTCAACTCGGGGGTTCGTTTTACTTGCCTATTCTTTTTTCTTCTTTCTGCGCGCGAAAGCAAGAGGGGGAGCAAAGTTCCACGCCGACTAGAACAGTGTTTATCTAGTGTCTAGAGGGGCATTGTGCGTTTCTTTTTTAGGAAGAAATTCGTAGACCGCGAGGGAAAAGGCACTAGAAAATGGTAGCAGCGAATGCAAGGGGGAGATTCGATAATTCCAGTGAAAAGAACGTCGACAGTAGCAACGAAGGAGAATGCGAAGAGAGTGAAGAAAGTTTGGCGCGAATATTCTACTGAAAGGCGCAACCCCCAACGGCACCCCGTGGCGCCCTCAAACTCCACGTTGAGAAACGAAGACAGAAAAGAATGAACAATCGCTCGCGCCGTTTCGCCTCGTCGCCTACTTTGTACAACCATAACTACACAGAGTGTGCTATTTCGTTTGCTCAATAAATATTCGATAAATATATTCATTGTATTTCATTATAATAATATATATATATATGTATATCATCGTATTGCCGTAGTAATAGTAATAATAATCGCACTATATTATCATCGCCGTAGTCGCTCTCGTTTTAACCATTACAATTATCAGTATCATTAAATAACATTATATTTATATAATTATTATTATCGTTATTCTCGTAGCTGAACTTGCGCCACGCATGCTCGTGCACACTATATCCCTATTTAACCCTCGCGCAAACGCCCCCCCCCCCCCCGAAACAAAAAGACGGGAACGCTTAATCGTCCCCTCCCCCCTTATAATTTCCAAACTCCCTCCTTTATTAACTAATCGCTCGTTGGCTACGCGTGTGTATGAGTGATTCACAATTGTAAATCGTTCAGTCCCTGGCAAGCTTAATCCCCTAGCAAGTTTCTCTCGCCTCTTCCTCCTATCTACTATTTCCTTTCTACTTAATTGCACGCTCACCGACGTCTCGATTTTCAACCCCCCTCCCCCGGTTCGGGTCGGCTAGGGGTCTGCAGCTCGCACGCGGAATTTCTCACGAAGGGAGAGCCGGCTGTTTGTTCTCAGTGATTCGATCACCTGCCCCGTTTTAGCGCGGGTGGCCCGGGATATCGAGTGTTTCACCCTCGAACCCGATCGAGACGCGCGACCATCGCGTAATTAAGTCGCCACCCCCTTCCCACCCCCACCCCCCCCCCCTGTAATTGCCCCACGCCCTTTGCCACTCCACGAGTCTACTACAGAAGAATCTATCTTACGTAGAAAAAGTCCTCGCGCGCACTGCCGCGACCGCGGGAACTTCCGCGAGCGGCTCGGGATCGCTCTCCTCGCGCTACCCCTTTCAAACGCACGTGCCTAAAGCACCCCTTGAGAACTCGTTTAATCGGAAAGAAATGAACTGGTTATTTCATGAACTGGAGCGTCAGCCAATTGCGAATCACTGTTTTGTAAAATGTACAGGTAAGTGGAATTATAAAAGTGCTGTTCTAAATGTTGTAGCGGTGGATAATTTCGATCGAGACCGGATAATACGGAATGCGATCCCAGCCGCGCGGCTCCCAGCGGCTCAGCCCTTGTGCGGACGATTTTTTAATGCACTTTCGGTTCAAGGCAGCTCGAGACGCTGTATACAAAACGTTTGCTCCGTGGATGCCCCGAGGAGAAGACACCGTGACGCGAAATTCGAACGTGAGAAATCGCGAATGGAATTTCGCCTTGAGCAGAAACCTGGTGGCAGGGTGGGCCCAAGCGGCCTCGCCGCCCAAATAAATCGGAGATACGATCGCGAAGCGGTCGAAGGAACGATTTCCATCTACGAGTCCCCTTCCTAAAAGCACCTTGTCGAATTCCCCCGCGAGGGAAGACCTAAAGCTAGTTTAGCCTAACCGTCGTCTACCCTAATTGGCACTCTACCCTATTATCCCTACCCTTATTAGAATCGTACGCCGATATAATCGTAGTTTGATTTTCATCCTGCGCCGTGCGACGAGCCAACGGATAATCGGTGACAAAAGAACGTTCGCAGTAAGTGCGTATCCCGAACCACCCTGGTTTCGTTTCGTCATGGTTCGCCCGTGAATTCTGCCGGCGTTTTTAACAAAATAACAGCACGAGGTGTCTCGCGGCAATCCCTATTGGCATCGAGGAAAGTATATTAAAATTCCTTACGCATCTATCACGATCGTTCCTCCACCCCATCGTCCTCCACTTTCATCCCTCCCTCGCGGAATCCAACGTTTTCCACCGTCACTCCTTACCTAATCCTTGAACTCAAGGGTAGGAGAATCAGAGAATCACTTAGTCATTCTACAGATCGATCCTTCCTCCAAGAAACGAATGTTCGACGATAGTGGACGGCGAAGGGGTGGAAATGCTGGATCTATGGGTATCTAGGCCCCTCCGTAGATCGCCGGATCTAGGATCTAGGTTCGTTCGCGTGTCTCTCTGCCCCTGTGCGTAATAATAACTATAAATGGGGGTGAGCCACTTTAGTCACTTTGCATGGGAAATCTATTAAACTATCGGTAAAGTTCGATTAAAAAGAATCACCGGTATCCTATAGATTTGAGCTAGGTCTCGCCGCAGATATAGAAATACTTGTTATTGGAGCGGCAAGGGTGGCTCGCCCCCGTACACGAGTCAATACGCCCTAACGCCTCGCATAAGAATATTTACAGATAATAATCATTCTCTCCCGTAGTAACCGTAGTGTCGCAAAGCGATTAGTAGTTAATTAGTAGTAGTATTAGTAGTAGTAGTCAGCGATAATAGCGTCCCTCCATCCTTCTTCTCCGTAGTAATCGGTGTACTCGTTTTAATAGTGAATAGGCGGTGTAATAGTAACAACTGTATGCTGCAGTGTCTCCCTTTTACAATTAATAGTAGAGTAGCGGTAATAATAGTAGTAGTAGTAGTAGTAGTAGTAGTTTATAATAGCGCTGGTAGTTAATTAGTAGTAGTAGTGGTAGTTAGTGGTAGTAGAGTGGTGGTGAGTGGTTTCTTTTTTCAGTGGCGGTGCTGATGGTGATGGTGGTGATGGTGGTGGTGGTACAGTAGTAAATAATAGTAGTAGTCACCTCGTATTATTAACAATAGTCGCAGCGTTACGTCGCCTCGCGTGGCGTTTAATAGCGGTACAAGCATTTTCGCCTTTTCTTTTATAGGAATAGCGGCGTCGTATCGCCATATCAACCCTTATCCGACCTTGTTATTGCTATTACCGATATTGCTAGTCTCGATCTTTGTACTATCACTACGAACCGATTGACGGGGTGCCAGCCGTCCTCCCATTACCGCGCGCTACCTCCACCCTGGACCGTGGTACCCTTTCCACGCTCTTTTCTGCTGTTTAGTCAAGAATCTTCTCGATTCGGCGATTCTAAATCAAAATTCAGACGAAAGGTAGAAGCTCCTCGGATCAGAATACTCGACGAATTTGCTGAAAACGATGCGGATGGAACTGAAGCTACAGAAAACGATCTTGAGAGCGTCGAGTGACGAAAGAGGCATTGGTCCAGAAAGGAGAGCGAGTCATCTAATTACCTCTACCATATATATTCAGCGATAATGGGCAAGAGGGGTGATCGCACCCATTCAACATCACTCGAAGAGAGAAATAACAGGGAAGTGACTTTACAAACCCAATAAGAACCACCTCGAAAACTACCTGGTCGTCTAGCGAGTACATTAAGCGCATTTTAATCGTGGGTTCCTCGAGAGCTTGGGTATCTTAGGAGTTACAAACTGGACAGGTCGCCCCTCGTGCTTGCTCCCGCCCCTTCGGCTGCCAGCCATTCGACGCGACATCCCCTTGCCTCCATTAATTCCGTGAAACTGGATCTTCGATCTCTGGAGCCTCGTAGGTACTTCCTTTGTTATATACCAGCTCGAAGACTATCTTAGCGTTCCACGGGAACTGCATTAATGGATTGATTAGTAGTCTTTCGTAATATTCTCCTGGGCTGTATTGGAGCCTGGCAGCGGAAGCGTTCGATCCGAAATTGCAGCTCGTCCCTCATCGTCGGACACCTCTCTCTTCAATGTACACAGTCGACGGAAAGCACTTTGGACAATAGTTTGGAACACGCTCGTTCGTTGTCGTCGAGTTCGATGCGTTAACGTATGTAATCCTCCTCCGCGCGACGTACACTAATGTTTCCCTAATTAATTAATAACTATATAGATCTCTCACTATCTCGAATCCTTCTTCGCCTCCCTCCATCGCTCGCCAAGTATCCCCTTTCGCTTTCTCCTCCTCTTCCTCCTCCGTCTCCCCTTCGCCCAGCGTCCTCTTCATCCTCCGCTCAACGCGAATAACTGGTTCGCGATCAGTTCACCGCTTAATTTACCAAGTAATTAATATTTAATATTCACTTTGTTTTCTAACTAGCAGCCTCTGGTGGACTAGCCCGCACTAGTCTTTTCTTCTCTGTGTTTCTCTCTGTGTTTCACTAGCGTCAGCACTAGCCAGAGCATTTAGGTGATTATTAACGATACAATTTATAAACTTATTAATTATCGTTATTATTATCATCCATGGTTCGTGGACTGGCTTCTATCCGACTCGTCGTCGATCGGATCCCCTCGACCTCTCACACCCCCTCCCACCCCCGTGCTTTCTATTCTCTCGACTCCTTTTACGGTTTTTGTAGAAACGCTTCGTCGTCGAAGGGAAGCACCCTCCCGCCACTGTGTCGCGTCTAAACAAGCGTGTATGTGTGTGTTCCTTCATAAATATTATAAAAAAATATAATAGAAAATTATAATTTCGTTATAATATTTATAAGCTACTCGATTGGCACTAGAAATTTTCCCTCTTCTCTTTTGTCCTTGAGTTCCGCTCCCGTCGCTAACCCTTTCCGCGAAGAGTACAGAATCCGCGTGTACACCCCCCCCCTCTACTCTAAAGTCCTCTAAAATTTTACAAAATACCGCGGCGACGCCCGCCGTCTCGATGCGACGGACTTGCTTTCGCCGGAGTCGCCTGGTGTATGTACAAAAACGCTCCCGGAAGGGCTCCCGAAGCAGGAAGAACCGGAAGTCCCGTTGCGAAAACGAGGAAAGAACGATCGACGATCCCCTAAAGTTTGTCCCTCAGCTTTCGTTACGTTCCCGGTGGACGGGAGCCGATCGACGACGATCGACGGACGTTTATGCGTAGGAGACGAAACGGGGTGCCCTTGGGCAGCGTCCTTCGAGGACGCTTAAGAGACAGGGGGAGAGAATGAGAGAATGAGAATTACGAATTGTACTGCGCCGAAAGAGGAGAAGAAAGCTTCCGGTGTGGCTGGGAGGCCCTCGCGCCGACCCAAACGCGAGCAGAGTAATAATTGACCGAAACGTTGACCCTCTGAGGACGGAGGCAGATCCTTCGCGGGGGTCGCGCCTCGCTTCCGTTCGCCCGATGCAGGGCCCCCGGAAATCTCACCCGAAACCAACCGCCGAACACTCTCTAACCTGTCGCGGGCCTGCACTGCGGGAAGCGAGGCTCGACGGCCCCGTGTTTTCCGAGCGGAGAGTATCGAGAGCCAAGGAACGTCCCTAGGTGTATCCTCAGAGGGTAATGAATTGCCCCGCGGCACCACGGGACTTCGCCTGCGATCGACCGACCTCAGTTTCGTCCGTGAATAGGCCCGGAGGCTCCCCCGGGCCCCCTGTCCGCCGGAAGTCCCACGTTTCCTCGGCGCGTCCGCTTAAACTACGATCAGACTCTCAGGCACTCGATTCTCCGCGGGCTGTGGTCGCGAAGCTGAACACGGCACGAGCAATCCTGGCGATTCCCATCCGCCTCGGGGCAATTATCGTACGCGGTGGTGATCAACGACCCCGTGGAACATGCGAGCTTCTCGAGACTTTCCGGTCGTTGGCTCCAGTGTCACGGGGGAGACTTCGGTCGGCCGCTCTTGTCCTGCATTACTTGCTGCTGCTGCTGCGAGGCTTGCTGCTGCTGGGTCGCTTGCTGGGGAGGTTGGGGCGCTTGCTGGGATTGTTGCTGCTGGTGGTGGTGCGACGTTGGGTCCGCCCCTACGCCCATGTCGGCGCCCATCAGGCTCCCGGGGCCGCTCTTGTCCACCACGCTGCTCGTGTGCACCGGGTGAAAGTATCGATCTGGAGATATTTAACAGGGTTTACAGTTAGCTGGGCGCTGCTCCCGGGATAAATTTGGCACGTTTGTCTTATTGTTAGTTCTCTTTTCGGTTTAATACTATTACGAACCTTCATCCATGGCAGAAGGGGGTTCGCTGGCGGTCCCCGTGATGATCGGCGCGATCATGTTGTAATCGTCTTCCAAATTAATGAAAGGTGCTGTGTTCCAGCGGGGAGGCACGTTGGAGACTGATCTCTGAGTGGCCACTGGCCTTGTCACCGAAACGGGGGAGGAAAACAGGGATAGATTCGTCGGGGAGATGACTCCTGACATTGAGCTGATGGTGGGATACGTGAATATTTGCTGTATGGAACAGAAAGATTTCAAACAATTATTAATAGTGTCATTACGCAAAACAGGATACTTAGAAATCGTATAATAGTATTATAATTATAACGCTAACATTATTTACGTTATGATTTTCCTACCATTTATTAAGGGGTAACACCACTCTAGAGGCAGAAAAAGAGACCCAAATTTGACAATTTATTTTGGGAGTATGACAAACGGAATAGAATTTCTGTTCAGAGGGTTTATTTAACACATATTGAAGTACGAGAAACAATTTTTTTATTGCCATTTTCATACAAAATGGCGGCGACAGAGCCCGTCGTCGAAAACAGCTTTTTTGAAAACACCGCCACGGGAGGACGGATTTCTCGGCATGTTTGATTCCTGGACCAAAAACTAAAAAAAAATTATAATCTATATACAATTGGCTTTGGAAGTACGTAGGGGTTTTTTTTTTAATACGTTTTTGTGGAAATGGTGCACTTTTTAAGGAATGAATCGATTTTTTGCCCTAAAAATGAGCATTAAACTGTTTATAAAAAGAAGAGTTTACATTCAATCAAAAAACGGCTACGTACTTCCAAAGAGAATATTGTTGTGAAGCTACTGTAAAAATTTCAAAACGATCCATGCAATAGTCTCAGAGAAATCCGTCCTCCCAGTTTGAAAAAACTGGTTCCGAGAAAAACGCGTTTAAAGTTTTATGAACACTCAGCGCGCGCTCTGAGGCGCTGCGGCAAAATCGATAATTGAACCTTTTAATATTTGTTTTCAACTATAAATCAAATGGCATATTGTTTTATGACCCTAAAGTATCGTTTAAACAAAAAAAAACACATCGACTTTTTGAAAATCCTAGAGTGGTGTTACCCCTTAAATAAGCACGAAGAATGTAACACGAAGAAAAATAAAACTAGTATCTAATAGTTTAGCAGTTTTCTTTATCTCGTGGAACCTTTTTTAATATAACTGTTTCCATGGAACTTTAATTACATAGGTTCTAAAATATCTGTCCCATGAGAATACTTTCTAAAGAAGTTCCTAAGGGTAACATTTCTTTCAAAAAAAATTCCACCGGAACAGGTATTTTCTTAAACGAAACATATAAGTTCTAACAGAATTTTTTTAAAACTAAGAATTCTTCAACTTTTTTCATCCCTGAAAGAAAATACTATACATAACATTCTCTAGCAAAGTTCTTTAATAACTGTCATGTGGTAAATCTCAAGGTTTAAACCCTTCAGAAAAAGACCCCAAGTACCGTAAATAATATTATCTAACAATCCATTTAATGCTGAATCTGGCATTAGCTGTCGAACCCACCTGTCCAGGTTGGGAGTGGAAATGGGCGAAGGTGTACTCCCGGCTGGTGTGAGGCGCGGTGACGAGGATCCTGGCAGGGCTCTTCCTTCCAGCAGGATCAACGGAGCTCTGGCATCCAGAGCCGACCAGGCCCACGGCAGCCGCGGCTGCCATTTGGTCCTGATTCGAGGCCATCTCCGCTGGGTCCGTGGGCGAGGTGGACGATGTTGGGGGCGAGTTCGCGCTCGCTGCCGTCAGCTCGCCCGTTGACCTGATGATGGCGACGGGCCTGGCCATAGGGGCCGGCGGCGGCGGTGGAAGCATCGAACTCGGATAATACTGTGAGAACTTTTGTATGCCAGTGCGAGGTCCGGCTAGCTGCGCCTGGAAATACCACACACCCACCGATCAACGTCGTCGACCCGTGCGTGATCCATTCACCCTGTTTTCTAAATACTTTCACTGATTCCTAGTTCGTTCATTCTATTTTCCTCCCTCTGTGCCGGGATTAATTTGATTTAATTTTTGCCTGCAACCCTACGCTTGCAAGAGTGGGATACGTAGGTCAGGCTAAGTGGTATTACTGTTAATAGCGTTTCTACGGGCGATTTACATCGCAAACGAGGGGTTGCTGTCTGAATTTCTACGTCAATTCTCATCCTTAAATGGAGGGAATAATCCAGGGCGATTGGAACACGGATGACCACAGGTCGGATTGAACCGCCTCCGTTGTTTCCGTTCGTGCTACTGAAAGCTTCGCTCGGCTCCTTCGCGACAGTTAATTCTAGCGAGTGTTTAAGAAATAATCACAAAACTGAACGTCAACGAAGGTACAACAGAGCGAGGGTCTCTTTAACGAAGGACAGCAACGTGGCGGCTTTAAAGGATCCGGGAGCTACCTGAGGCAGCTGCTGGGTATTCTCGGCCTCCTGGCAGACGAACGTCACGAAATCCGAGAGGGTGTCGTGACCGTTCTCGGGGTATTTCACCACCCCCGCGGACACAGGGTGCTCCGGTTGGTAGTAAGCGAGGCCGGACATACTCTGGCCAGAACCGCCGGCCAGTCCTTCGTGAGGCGAGTGCAATCCTGAAACACAATTCACCACTGTCATCGACTGGCCGCCGTTCGCCCGGGGTGCCACGTATAACCACCCCCTAAGCCCCGGCGACCTTCCTGAGAAATCGGCTCCGTATCGCACCCCCTTCGCAGGCCAATCCCTCTCGCCCCTAAAACGTCATCTCTGCTCGCCCCTAAACCTCCCCGACAACTCCGTCGGCCTCTCTTTAATTGCGCAGATCAAACAAATTTCATCAAAACGATCCTCCTCCCACACACCTCGACTCCCAAATGTTTGCAAGGCACACACGCCGCCGGTTATGATACCTACGTACGTGTCTCCTGGATTACGTCGGCCTCCGGATCGATCGGGAGTTGGCAACTTTAGCGCGGCCCGCGGATAATGTTAATAATTGTTAAGACGAGGAACGGTAACGAAGCCGGAAAGTTAGTCGCTCGAATCTCGTCGCGAGAGAGTTTTAGTAGAAGAGGGAGCAAACAGAGGTAACGATTGCCGCTGTAAGTCTGTTAGGGGGTGGTTTTAGTGGTGTTTCAGGGGTTGGGGCAGGGGGGGGGGCGACCAACTATAACGATCGTGTTAAGTATATATATATATATATATATATATAAGGCACTCCAAGCGTGAGGCTGGCTGGCTGAAATGTACATGTATTTATATACGCGTGTGTGCGCGAGCGCGCGCGCGCAGATGCGCCAGAGATGCGTTGTTAAATCTTTAAGGTTATTAAACTTGTGTGAGCTACGCGGACGGGCGAACAATTTGCACTGTCGAAACAGAGAGCATTTGCTGATTGCTACTGCGAGGTACGCGCGCGCGCGTGTTCACGTATATCACGCGCATGTGGATATATACATGTATGTATATATACATACAGATTATGTATATATATATATGGTATGTAGACAGATAGAGATATATATAGATATATATAGTGCAACAACAAACATCAAACAGCAAGATAACAACGATTAAACAACACATCAAGAAACATCAAGGATAACAACAACATCAACATCAATAATACAATGATATACATATATACGTGATATATATATGTACGCATGTATGCATGTATATATATATATGTATATGGTATAAACAACAACACCAACATCGCAACAACAATAGAGTAATAATATAAGTAAGGTAGTATCGTACGGAGAGAGACAGAGAGAAAGAGAGATAGAGTAGATAGATAGACAGACAGACAGACAGACTGTGTGTATTAGCGTTAAACAATAGTTCAATCAAGGTATCCAAATTAATTCGAATCAATCAATCAATCAATCAATCAAGGTATCAATTAAGTCAATGTAATTAATATATATTCATCCAGCATACGACATACCCAGAGCATTGGCCGTGTGACAGTGAGTGAGAGACAGAGATAGTTTATTGGTGTGCACGGTTCAGACGAGGGTACGGTCTCGATCCTCCGATCCCGTGGATCCCAGGGTGTTCGTGGAAATTAGGGTTTATTCCAAATTTACGCGGCATTGTCGAGTCAACTCTTCACAGAGATTTCTAAAGTTTTACTGTTAGCCCTCTATTCCTCCTCGATTTCACAGCCTACGAATTTTTAGAAAAAAAAAAAAAAAGAAAAAAAAGGGGGCAACGGAGTTCCGGGGACCGCGAAGCGGCCGCTAATGACTCGAATTTCTCGAGCTTTCCACTGCAATCCCGTGGAACCGTCGGGGCCACCCTCCGACGCGAGGCCGTACCCTTAAAAATAGTAATACGTGAACAGGTGGGTGTAACAGGGTGGGCAGACAGACAGACAGACAAACAGACAGACGAACAGACAGACAGATAGACAGCGACAGCTAGCTTACCAGGTAGACCGGTACTACGCAGTTAGCAAGAAATGCCGTCCGTCTGTCTGTCTGTCCGTTCCCAAGCCCCGAACGAATATATTCGTTACCGTTACCGGGGAGGGGTGTGCTTGTTCTCCACTGATCTCTCGACAATCCCCGTTCGAATCGCTTCGACTGTCGGGGGACAGGGCTCTGGCCGACTAACTTTCGAACGTTGTCAGTCTCTTTCCCTTTCTTTTTTTCCCCGTTTCTCCTTTTTTTCTTTTCTTTTCTTTTTTTTTTTTCGTTGGGCAACAGACAGGTCAGTCAGACGGACAGGCAAACGGGGGCGTTAGAAAAATATATATAGATATACACATATAGTACTATACATACACAGGTGAACAGGAATGGTTCGCAGAGTATACTTATTTCCACACAGAGGCGTACAAAGACACGAGATTTCGGTGAGATTAGTGGTTCGTTCGGCTGGTTTCGTCGCGGGGGCGGCGTTTAAGCTTCGCGCCCAACACTTATCGGCCCTTCGAAAAAAAAAAAAAAAAATGCTACAAGCGTCCTGTTTGGCGTTTAACTCCCCGGTGTCTGCGGGCACGCGATTCGAGATGGGGAAGAAGTAGCGCGAGGTGTCGACGATCGTTTCGTCCTCCGGGCAATTGTCGGTGCGGTGTGAAAGCCTCGGGAGGAAGCTTCCCCAGCTCTACTACGGTGTAGAATTCTTTTGAATCAGGCGAAACGTGGCGTAAGTCGGGGCCAGAGGTTAATTGGTTCAGCGGACGTCACGGTAGGACAGGTGGAGAAATTCGATTATTGGGCCACCGCGGAGTAAGTGGAACAAACGAGTCGATAGTCAGACACAGGACGCATTGTACTCCCGCGTCGGTCTGACTCTGGTCGTCCGCCTCTAATTCCGTGATTCTAATGCGCAAATGTATTTATTGATCTCTATATCCCTCGAGTTCCACGATATTCAATCCGTCGGATGCATCTTTAATGCAGGGTTCCAGTTAACGAGCGAGGGTGAGAGAAAGCCTTCCAAGACGGCGCTGGAGGACTTTCCGCAACCTCTTCGTCGGGGTGTTCCCCCGAAAAAAAAAAAAAAAAAACAGGGAATCTAGAAGCCTTTCATCGCCAAGGGAGCAGGGTAAACGAAATCGCGATCCTACGAGCAACTTCTCGCTCACTAAATCGATCTCGACTATGTGTATCGTATGCCTGAAAGCGCAAGCTTCGTCGATCGTCCAAAGTACATGGACGGCGATAACAAAAAGGTAAAAGTGCTGCGAGGGGAATGGGACGCAAGTGTCTATGTCTTTCGAGCCCGTTGTTCGAAACTACGGTGAACAATCGGTTGATTCAATTCCTCGAACCCTTCGCGCCCGGTAAATCTGTCCCCGCAAATTAACGGTCGAGTCGTCGCTCCCGTTTCAATACTCCGCTTTCGGAGGATCAGGAATTGAATCACCTGTATCCATCAGGAGCGCAACGAAAAGGCGGCCCTGTCGCCTCGATCTCCGTGAGAAAAAATACAGGAATTAAAACAAAAAAAAAAGAAAGAAGAGACGGGGGAGGGAGCGGGACGGAAGGGCGGGGCAGAAAAAGAAGAAGAAAATCTCGGCTCGCCTACCAACGACAGCATTGCGCCAACAATCGTGCACACAGCTGCAGGCGGCTACACAAAACCAGCAACAATTACCATAAACAGCCGTACGCGCGTCTATTTAATCGTTATAATTATCACCGACGTAATTACCGCGAAATATACGCGCGCACGGCTATTTACAATGATCGTCACGCACGCGTGTATGTGTATATATAGAGATGCAACACCGAGCTAACACACAAACGTCTCATTAAGGGCTAACACGTATACGTGTATATGTATGTATAGAGCATCCTCGCTTTCTTCGAGTTGCTCGTGACTCGTAGCGGTTTACCGTATCGCAATCAGACGTCAGGCGGATTTCTCGGTGATCCCCCTGTGGTGGACAAAACGACCGTCGGATTAATCCACTTCCTTCTGCCGCCCCATTCTTCCCTCTCCTCCCTTTCTCTCGCGCCCCTCTCTCCCTCGAGAGAGAGAAATCCGCGAATCTCTCGGATCGAGGGGCAGAGGATCAGATCCGCGAGAGGGCAAGGAGATTCTTTGGAACAGATTTCTATCGCCTCGAATCCGCGCGTGATTATTAGCTCGACTTCGAAAGAGGAAGTTGAATTGCTAGAGTGATCCTGAGATTTGGGTCGCCCTGTCGTCGAGGGAAACCACGGCGACATTCTCTTTTACCCCAACGAACAATAGCTCTCTGTTCCAAAGGATTCCCTCTATTAAACGCTACTGTAATTCATTGATGACTTTAGTGGCTCCAGAGATTTATCTTTGCTCTAGTTCCAGCTCTATCGGTTCATACGTCGCGGACACTTTAGCTCCGAGTTCCGACCTTGAATCGATGTTTCGAGATTTTTAACGCCCGATTAACGTGGGCACGAGTGCGACAAGAAATTTTATATTCTGACGAGTGGGGCGCGTTGGGTGCAAAAATGAATCTGAAAGCGCTCGACTTCTCGAGGCTCCTGAGAACATTGAATGATGGTAGTCCGAAATTTTGGGAGCTCGTACGCGAAAGGTGGTTTTTTTTTTCCCCCCACGACGGTTAAGAAAGAAAAGGAGGACAAAGCGAAAGAAAGACGGCGAACGCGAGACGAGGGAATTGACGAGTACGCGCTCCAGAGGTACTGACATCTCGAGGTACAATTCTCTATGTATGCAAGGAATGCAGCAACGTTTATCGCACGTGAACATCGCAAGCACTTCCAACGGGCTGCCATCAAACCGATATATATATATATGTATGTGCCTATATATCAATGATGAAGTCAACACGGTGCAACAACTACCATAACAAGAGCGTCGAAGACTAGAGAGCTCGTGAACAAAAAGGAGAACAGAAACAAGGAACAAATAGAGTGCCACTTTTGTTAATACATTGCATTCGATCGGCGTAAAGGACAGTGCTTAATTCGCGCTTCTTCCACTGGGGATTCCCCCGCGGGTACTCGTCGATCATCGAATTTCCACGGGGGCGGGATGCCCCATCGAGATCCAGCCGGGCGATAAATCAGTCGCTCGCGAATTGTTTTGAAGCTTCCGCGGGGCGGACTCTCTGTAAATTAAGCACTGCACTTAGCCCGATTGGGAATAGATCTATTTGAATCGAGGGGAACATAACAGATAAGGTCGGAGAAGAACCGAAACATCGTGGAGATCGATAGCGAAGGCATTCGAGAGGATTGCTCGACGGTTGCATGCCGCGATGAAACGAACAACCTCCTGCGTTTCTCTCAATTTTCTCACCGTTCCAAGCGTGTTTCCGTTTTCCCATCGCCGAGATTCCCCCCGGGCTGCCAGGTATCTTCGAGTTTCCTCGCCGGCAGAGCTTCCACGCCCCTCTCCGGGGTCGATCCCGGGATCGATCTCTCCTCTCATAAATAACCGAGCGATAAAGGGAAGATTTCGCGGCACTTTGGGAGAGGGGCGGAGGGACAAATTTGTTTCCCCAGCTGCGTCGAAGATACCCTTAAAATCGAACGTGCGCGGGCGTGTACGTGTGTTCCTGTGCAGAGGCTGGCCTCTCGCGCAGAAAAAGCCGGCGGTGCTGTGACGCTCGCGGAGACACCAACACACACTCGGAGAAATATAAAGTGCTGCTACGAGGGGGTGGAGTAGAGCGGGGGCTGATTGTGCAATTTCGAGCCGCATTGACGATTCGCGTCCTCGTCGCTCGCGATTTCGCAAGGCGATCTTTATTTTATCTTCACTCCCCTCCCGCGATCCCTCTCCGCGCTTTTCGCAAAGTAAGTCGCAAGTTTCATTGGCTCTCGCTAAAGAAAATGCTCTTCTTCGAAGTTTGCGAGCGAAGTCCTTCAATTCGCTATCAATCCCCTCGACTGCCAAGCGTACCAAATTTCGAAATTCGAAGTTACAGAGCTCCGCTTCCAGGAAACCCCAAACCCCGAATTTCCAAACTCCGAAAAAGGAAAAAACACATCAATCCCGCAGCCCCCCCCCCCACCCCCACCCCACCCCACCCTTGAATCTCTGAAATCGAGCAGTCCCTAAATCGGAACGGTACTTGAAACTTCCGAGTCTCCGAGAAATCCTCTCTAAGACGTTTCCCCCACTTCGCCCGCCTACTAAATCACCCCATCTAAAGCCTGCCCTTCTAAAACTCGCGCAATTTTCTCGCGAGACTCGCGAAATCGATCGCAATGGAGCCTCGAGACGCGAATCGTCGGCCTCGACTCCGAACGGTGACAGTGTACAATAAAAAGGAGAAAGACAGAGAGAGAAATCGAGCATATTCTACGGGGCCAGTGTGTTTCGTGATATAAAAATTGAATACTTCTGCAAAGTGGCTTGCGCTTGTGCACAGTGTGTGTGTGTGTGTGAGAGTGTGTGCGCGCGCGTGTGATTGCACGTGTCTCCGCTGTAACAGAGAGAAAGAAGAGAGAAAGGAGAAGGAGAGACACGTATAAGAGTGAAAGAAAGTAACGATTTGGAAAGGAGGAGAAAAAAAAATTGACAAACGTGACAGCAATAGAGGAAAATATTCGAGCGTATACGACATCGTGATGCATGGTGTATACGTACACGCGTGCACGGACACGTGGCACGAGCTTCGGGGTGTTCTGCCTCGACAAGAGGGTGGTTCCCGTCGGAGGACCGAGCCACCGACACTCAATACCGTTCGTCACGTCACCCAGGCAACGATCTTCGCGTTCCTGTGCGTCGTTCATCCGCGTACGTGTTCCAATTGATAATCTATAATCTATAGTACTTGATCAGTAACCCTGGTCTTTCAATAATTGGGCCTTCTTGGTCTTTCATTGTGACTAACATGTATTTAGGAAATCCTTGTTTTGGGCGGAAAGGGCACAAGTGTTGGAATTTTCCATAGAATCTTTAAGCCTGAATTGAAGAGTCTTTATAGAAAACACTGGTAGCACCAAAAATCATATTTTATGCTTCAGTATTATCGTTGGTCCGTAGAACATTTCCCGACAATTTTTTATTTAATTTTCACCCTCAGTGTTTTCTACAAGGACCCATGGACTCTTCTGATTTTGACTTATCGACTCTGTTTCCTTCGTGTTCCATCCCCCATCGTTTCCTATTCTATATTTTCCTCTAACTTGTACGACTGTGGTAACGACATAGTAATTGATTTTCTGTCGAGGGGTAGTTAAGAGCCTGCAACCTCGGCCCTGCCGCGATCCATCAAATGATCCACGTACGCAGATGCGAAGAACACGTTCGCGTAGAAACGGAATCCCGCGCGCACGGCAACGCGTCCGCCGTGTGTACACGTATACACGTATGTACAATTCGTACGTATGTATATATACGTATAATAAATATATATATATAGAGGTAGATATATATAGATATGTATATATATATATATAGAACAGTCAATAACCAGTCACAAAGTACCTTTTAAGTCGAATTAGCGAGCTTCTCTCTACGCTCGGGCTCAGACTGAAACAGAGATCATCACGGCGTCATTTTCACGCGACATCAACGGTTGATCAACGATCATCGATCCCGTAGATCGCATGAAGCCTACCCCGCACGTTGGGATCTCCTGGTCCCGATCCCCGCACTATTATCGAGCTTCAAACACCGTTTCCTCTACGTGGAATCGCCTTGAATCGAGCCAGAGACGAACGTCGGAAAGTTACGCTGCCGGAAAAACAGCGATCACCGAGCGAAACTTTTGGATAGTTGCTTGCAGCTTGAAGGATGCTCGTCCTTGAAGAGGGCGGTGGTTTTAATCTCTTGGACGTCCTTCGGTTACGTTTCGCCAGCCGAAAAATCGCGACAAGCCCCACTGACCTACTTCCAGCCGCACCATCGTTAATTTAGCGCATTTCCATTGAACTGGTTACTCAGCTTCGTCCGCGAACGTACCGCCTGGGCACCGCAGTCCTGCGCGGCTTACATTAGATACTTCAGCGAGCCTCCAGGAGCCTTGTATCGCATATCGCCAGCTTCCGAATTTCACTTCAACTTTCTATTTTTGAGACATCTGTAACTTGGTCCGCGGAAGTGGGTCAGCGAGCCATGGCGCCGGTTAAGACGCCGGACTTTAAACTGTGAGTCTCTTCGCTCGATTCGCGGCTTCTCTACCACCCTTGTTTATTCCGTTCGCTCGATCGTTCACAGAGATCGAGATCCAGGATCGATTTACTTACATGAATGCCTGGCTGAGCTCAGTTTGGGTCTATCGCACACTGGACACATTCGAGGCGCCGGGTCGCCGACGACGGGCTCGAACTCGGTGCCCGGCGCGACGAGGCCGCGCGTTAAAAACGCATCATCCCTTCGCGCCGGGCAAAAGGGGCACGATTGCTGTTCAATGCTCCCGCGTTACGGGAGCATCCCGTGGTTTTGCAGCGTAAAACATTCTCCGAGACGTGGATGAAAAATTTGCACGGCGCTGGTGAGAAGTCCAACAAGTCCTCCGCGGACTGTGTGGATTTGAAATCGAGTGTCCGGAGTGCCCCGTGCGGTCGAGTTCGATCGTCGAGGGGCAACGCTCGGCGTGGGTGATCGACGGAAGGCGATCGATCAGTCGTCGGTGACCGTCGACGCGAGCCAGCGAGAACGAGGGAGAAACGGTGGAAGGGAAGCAACGCCTCGTCCGCGGAGTCTATTGCCGTTTCGTCGAACTACCGGGCCTGGGTGGACGTCACTTCCGGGGGACCAGCAGCGTCGCGATTTTTTTTCTCGCTGGCGTCGGACGTTAGGCGGTTTGTTAGTGAAAATCGTCAGGCAGAAGCGGGTAATGGTGAAGCGCACGGCACTGTCGGGAGTTCAAGCTCGATCTCAACCTCGACACCTGCTGCTTTTTTTTTTTAGGGATCTTTCTCGGGATTCACGAGCAAAGTGGGCAGAAAGAAGGGGTCGAAGGGGGATGATTGACTGGGGGATCGCTGGAATCATGGACGCGATCCCCGTCGGCGGACTGTGATCACTGTGTTCGTGGTCGTGGAAGGTTTCCTTCTCTGGTATGCTAGTGAGAGCGCATTCCGATATGCAGAGTACTTACAGTTCTCCAAATAATTAAATTGCTACGTCGAAAGAAAACACGCCTCCGTCACTTTCTTGTTTTTTTTTTTTAGGGGATGGGAGGGTTCCTTTTAATTTGTGGGTTTAATTCGAGGTGGCTATGGAGGGTGTATCGTGACGCGTGGGAGTCGCTTCGGGGGCGAAACCAGGGCAGAAGGGCGATAAAGAGAGCTCGTATGAACGAGCGTCCCGTTTGGCCTTGTTTTCGAGTCACCGTGGTCGCCTTTGCGTCGAGTGATCCTACGTGTTCTTGAACTACTTCCGATAAATAATTAGTCCGCTTGACCAAAGCATGGCACCCCACAAACTTATCGAGAAAGTAACAAAGCTAGCCTCGACGCAAAGTGATTGTACCTCGAGAGTAGGATCATCAAACGGGACTATTATTCTGATCGCTCCTCTATCCCTTGCCCTCCCAAAGAGACGTCCAGGTGTCAAGATACTGCCAGTTAACGCTGGCTGCCAACTTTCGGCTGATGAAGGATCTCGTTGCTTCCCGCGGAGAGATTCGAAAATTCAAACTGGCTTTCTCCACCGGCACCCAAGTTTCATTCGCGAAAATAAAATTAGACCATTAGGACGTTGAAAATTAGAAGATCTCGAGCCTGCCAAATAGCAACGAGATCCTCCATTGAAAGGCGTATCGCGGGGACCATTCACCGCCTGGTTCCCAAACAACGACGTTACGGTCCGAGACGTTATCGCGAGCTTATCTATGATAAGAATTCGATACGGTAACGCTTCCCATCGGCACATACCCGTCTGTGAATGTGGAGAGTCCATTCCACGATGACCATCCTCGGGCCTGAGGACCGGCGAGAAGGTTGGCGCGCTGGAAACGGAAACCGTCGGGGGCTTTTCAGTCTTGTCGTTCCTGATGAGCTGGTGGACCGGCGGTGGGCCTGCGGGGAACAACGGCGAATGTTATTAGAATCCGGCGGCTGAGGAGAGGCCCGGACAGCCACGCGTGTCGGGCGAGTTCGTCGCAGGGGCACGCAGGAAACCGCCCAGAGCCCTGGGCAACGGATTTACAGGCGCGACAAAGCTAGTGGAGAAGCTGGAAATCGCCGTTTCGCGGCAATAAAATTAGGTTCAGTTGAGCGGCCAGGGATATTTACGCGCGGCCGTTAATTTAACGACAATACAGTCAATCAACTGTCCCGGCGTCGCCGCCGTAAAGGCAACGTATGTATGATAAAAAGGGAGCAGAGCCGTAGAATGCGGTTGGCCACGGTCCAGGTATGCTTATTGCCGGAATTTTTCTCCGCTGTGTGTATATTTTGCCTGAGAAAGTGGTCATTTTATCCCGTCCGTAAATTCCCTCTATCCCGGCGAAACCCTCCCCCTCGTTGCGTAAAAGTCCAAACTTTCGACTTACTTCAACCCCTTCGAGCCAGCCCTCAACCCCCCCCTCCCCTCCCCTCCCCTCCCCGCCGTCTGTTTATCTTCTTACGCGGCGCTGTTTGCCTCGCGAATATTCGCCCGCCGGAATCGCCGCGATCGTTCTCGACGTTCTGACAAGTGGACAGCCCTTTATGAAACACCCAGTTTAGCGTCCAACAATCTTGAGGGAAGGGATTATCGAGCGTTCGCGATTCTGTACTCGCAATCGATAGGCGCAGGGAAAAAGAGAACGTTAGGGCGAAGATTCCCGTCAGCGGAGCTGGACAAAGGGAATTTTCCCGAAAGGGGGCTGACTTTTTCACCATCGCGAAATTAGCGCGAGAAACACTTTGCGAGATATTCGTGGCTCCCTATTCTTCGGTCTCTACTTTTTTCCCCTGAAAAAAAGGAGCCTCCGCCCGGAAGTTATTCCTCTTTTTCATCTCCATCCACGGACTTCCGTTCCGGAGGGGGGTTATCGTTTGATCGATGAAAGAGTTAAGAGGGGGGCGAGCGTGGCGGGGGGGGGGGGAGGCGCGCGCTGGGGTGGGAGTGATAAAGGGAGGCCGACGGAGAATAGAAAGAAAATAGAGAACGGAAAGGGAGAAATATAGGGAAAATGATCTATAGAACGCTGAGCAAAGTAGATCCCGATAACAAAAGGACGCCCCGATAAGCCGCCGGATGAGATTGAACTGGGGGTAGGAAAAAAAAAAACGCCCGACCCCTGACCGCCGCAAATTTGTTACTTAAACTCCGGCCGCTGCGCCCAATTCGATCCCCTGGCAGCCTCCGCCTATCTGCTTTGACAAATTATTCCGAGCCACGCGTGTCGCACCAATCCAATTGGTCGCGGTTTCTATCGAGCGAAATCGATGAATCGTCCGCGAAGGATAAGGTTGCTAACAAAGCATGGATTCCGGGGGACACGGATCACGAAAGGGAGGCTGAAAGCCGAACGTCGGAGTAAGTACGTAAGCAAGCTATCGCCGGCTAATAAAGTCGACTGCCACTGTCGTAGACCGCGATTCCGCATAGTAGCGGGCGTCCTCGAACGGTTTAATTTTAGTGGGCGCGCGGAAAAACGATAAAAACATCGTAAAATCACGGTTTCGCAAACGGGGCGGCCGGTAAACAAGGCCTGCGCGCAACGACAGTGGGCGAGTATCGCGTCGAGGTGCATCGCGCCGTGACGCCTCCCGTGCGCAACGGTCGCGCGGTGTATTTCGCCTGGCTGTATCTCGAGCGGATAAAAGCTCGTGGCGCTTAGCATCTATTACGATGGCATAGGCGCGCGGTTTCCCAACGCGCCACCTCGATCCTCGGATCGGCGACTGGTCCGCGAGGCCTCGCGTCGGCCCGCAGCCGCACGGAGATTTCGCGCGGAGCCGCGTGACAGCGCGCGTCCACTAAAAATAAGGGCGAAACGTAGAGGTTTTGAAACTCACTGAAGCTAGCCGCTGGCTGAGCATGATCCGCGGCCGTGGCTGCGGACGGAGGGGTGTAGCTGCTGCAGTAGTACGGCGGGTGCTCTATTTTGATCGCGTTTATTTGAGGCTGCATGTCGCTGAGGTCATGCAGTATGGACGCTGAAACCAGACACACATTAGCGGTTACGGATCCTCGCGCGTTCGTACGTCATCCGCTCCTCCTCGCCGTCCCCTTCGCGGTCGTCTTCGTAGTCGTCGCCGTCGTCGTCGTCGTCGTCGTCGTCGTCTTCGTCGTCTTCGTCGTCTTCTCGCGCTCCCGATTCTCGCGAGGAAACCGCACTTCCGCGCGCTTTCCTTCGAGAAGCTTCCCCTTCTCCTCGCCGCCCGCGTCTTTCAACACCGCTCAAGCCGCGGGGGTGGAATGTGGGTCTCTCGGGAGCGCAGTTCGTGGAATTTCGATTCGATGCATCGACAATGATCTTGGAAAATTCAGGCGGCCCGGCATTCCGCGAATTGTTTGCTCGGGGAATAAAATTGCGTTTCATCGTTCTGTCGATGCATCGAAGCGGACTAGAAAATCGATCCTCCATGGTACATAACACATACGTTAGTGACTACGCTTAAGTAGAAAGTTGCACGCGATGCGACCGATACACTCGTTGGTTCATTACATATCTGAACGCGCAGTGTTTCGAATGAAATAAGTAAAGCATTCGTGTATTCTTCATTTATCGCAGTCCCTGATAGGGAGCGGAATTTCTTTGACATGCAACAAGATCGATCAGTCGCATCGCGCCCTAAGAAATCGAAAGCACGACTCCAGTCTCGGGGAAAACGGCGGCGCGAACAGGCTGGTTTCGAGCGGGGGATGGTGGGTTGGTTAATTAATCGTCGCCCGGCCATTAGAATACGCTCCAGTTACACGTTGCGCTGAATCAGCGGGACCGTAAAATAATAGGATTCCGGTTTGTCGCAGTTGGCGACGCGTAAATATAGGGATCCCCGTGCACGACGGTCAACGACCAATTAGGTTGAGCTAGTGCCGCTGGAATTTGCATCCCGTGTAAGCAACTCGCTCGTAAAGCTGCGTCCCTCTCTGCTAGAGACACTCCGGATCGCGACTTGAACGGGGGTGTCCACCACCCATCCGGCCGTGCCCAACGCCACTGCCACCACCGCCGCCATCGGGCCGCGAGGGAATATCTTCCGGACTTCTTTGGCCCGCGTAATTTACGCGACACCGGCGATTGTATCTCTTCTGGGTCTAGTAATTTTATTGCCAGGAATGGGGCAGGCCATTGCGCCCCTGTGACGCGACGATTTAAATTCCGCGAGGCGCACCGCGCTGTGAATAAAGGGTTGCCAACGGCCACCGAAGGGAAAAACTTGGAAATTCTCGGGCAGTAGTTCTTCCTTTCGAGGATTCGGGGAAGTCCGAGAACTGTGGACTGAGAGGAAAATTCAGGGACTTCTGAGAACGTTGATAATTTGTAAGTAAAATTAACCAAGAGGAACTAAGGCAACGAGTACATTCAGAGAATAAAGTATCTATCGAGTTCCCTTACCCTCAAATGTTCGAAAGCCTCCACGTAGAAACAACGAGACGATGGGTATCGTTAAAAGATTGCTAGAGGAATTCTGTTTTCGAGAACTTTCAATGACCTGGCGCTTCGAAAGAGGATACTAATTACAGAATTAGTTCAAAATCAGAACAGCGAGGAGCGGATATTTATTCGGCTCGGCAAATTTCTAACTGGTTCATGTGTGCTGACGTGGATCTATCGCGGTACAGGTGCGCCCCGAACCATTCACGTTTTGTTCTCCTTTTTTCTCCCCCGCCCCTGTAACGCGTCCTCCACTTTTTCGCTTCCGCTCCAACGGATCCACCCTCCACACATTGAAAACGGCCCCGACAGGATTCCCCGATTGCTATTCCTTCCGACGAGGCTGGCGTTTCGAAATGGTTGATCAATTGGCTCCTTTAAGGACGCAGAAGAATATTAAGCTCTCCCGTTCCTCCCCTATACAAATGGAATTACACACGTCCCCGAATAAAAAGGGCCGTCCGCGAAAACACTGCTCCGCGTTTCCTCTCTCGTTATTCTGATACACAGAGCACAGCCCCGAATATTCAGACACCAATTACAAACGCCCTCTGTACGGTTTCAGGTGCACGTGCAGGGGTGGCATATCGTCAGCAAGTTTTATTACCCTGTTAGCCCCAGAAACGAGCGAAACGGGTTAATTTGTCTTTCAAGCGGGACAGTCCTAGAATTTCATTCCTCTGCTAAAATAACGCTTCGCCGAAGAAACGTCTCGGCGACACATTATCGCTGGCTTGTGAACCAGCAGCGAGTAGACTAACGTCCAATTTCAACCCCCTCCCGCCTCGAATACTCATATCCCCTGTATTCCAATATTCCCCCGTGTTTAGCCCGTTTTTCAAGCCCCTCGAATTCCGTAACTAAAATCCGCCGCGACAATCGCCACCTGCCCCTCCGGAGGTAGCGTGTTTCTATTATACCCCCGATCTTGCACGTCCCGTCACACACCACCGACAGGATATTCTTCTCTATTTCACATCATCCATCCGACCGTCTCACCCCCGCCGCGGAAATTGCGCCCCTTTTCTATCCCTCCGACATCGGCGGAAAAAAAGCCCCTGGAAAATACCGTCACCACCCTGCGGGCCTACCCTTTTCCGCCGATTCCACCGGCACACATGCGCCCGCGTACGTGCGCGGGCCGCATTGTTGACGAAAAAGGAGCGACGTATCCGGGCGAGGGTGGTGCGGGGCGCGAGGGGAAAATAGGGGTTGGAAAAAATTCGTCGAAAATCGCGCACGGCGCCGGGGCCGTGATTCACTGGCGTTTTTTTCGCCAGCAGCGGGCGAACTTTGAAAAAATCTCCCGGAGACACGGCTGCCGGGAGAGTCGGCGGCGGAGGGGGGGGGGGGAGGGGCATGATGGCCGGTCGGATAGTTAACCCTCTATAGGGCGCGTTCTCGTTGCTCGCAGGAGAGATCGTGATATCGGAGACGGTGAATGGCGAGCGGGTCCGAAGGACTTTGGGGATGTGTTGGTCGCGAGAGAATATGTAGAGTCATCGTTATTAGAAATAATTACGGGGGATGCCTGGAGTTCCCTCGTTTCGACGAGGGTAGAATTCTGGGGGGGGGGGCGGGGGGAGAGGGGGGGGATGGACGGTCGATCGAGTCGGGAAGATCGACAGAAGCCACCGGGAGGATTCAGTCACCCCGCGAGCGAGGGGAGGGCGAGGGGGAGGAGAGGGGCAGAGACAGCAAGAGGGCCGAGAGAAAGAGAGGCAACGGAGGCACTCTCAGCAGAGCCTCTGAGGCCGTGAGCATTGTTCCCCGTCTATTAATACACCGGGTTGCATACTAATCTCCTGCCACGGTGACGCGCGGAGGAGAAAGGCGGGAGGGGTACTGCAAAAGGAGCCGGAGGGGCGGGAGGGGCGGGGTGGGGGGGAGGGGAAGAGCGTGCAGATGCATACGCCGAGGCGTTTCGAGGCTTGCGCCGCTTCTCGATACGCGCTCCCCTGCCCTATTATTCCATTTAGTGGCGATGCACGCGTGCCACGATGCTCCTTTCGTCGCGGAACAACCTTTCAAATCTCATTCTTCTCTACCTGCACCCGGACACCCCGCGTGGAACCTTCGATACACCGAAATGGGGACCGCGGGGGCAGGTACCTAACCGCTGCTCCTTATTAGGGGGTGATCGGAAAGAAGCGGTTCAACCCCTGCGGAGCCGAAGAACGGGCGTTGGGATATTTCCATTGGAGAACCTGCGAGGCTAATGACAAACATTTGGCTGGTCGTCGAGTTCTCTATCGGTGGCCAGTGGTCTAGAAGAGTAGAGAGAGCCGAATGGCTGAACACCGTGGCTGGGCAAAGCCGCAAGAGCGCAGAATTAACCATACCCGTTCGAAGATGGTATCCTTTTGGAAAGGTGGGATCATAGGAACGAGCGAGTCCTCTGTGAGATTGCGAGGGGCAGAGCGCGTCGAAGCGTTCGTCGGGACCCTTGATACTGAAACAGGTAGTGAAGTGGTCTCAGGCACGTCGAAAGGATAACCGTCAAGTGGAAGCCGCGAATCGCATTCCGCCCACTAAAAATACACTTGGTTCGTTTACCGTCGAACATTCCTGGCGATAAAATACTATCGATAACTCGGCGCAACAACGCCCTCGATAACGGAAACGATTCTCCCACTTCCGTGGCGGCCAGCCTCGTCGTTCGTGCACCCCCTCTATTCGCAAGTATCGCCGTGGTGGAACGTTATTAGTGAAAGGATGCTTTCAAAAGGTTTTCTAGATGTCGATTTACTGATTACCTTTCGAAAGCATCCGTGAAAGAATTTCCAAAATGCGAACAATTCTCTGTTCTTTAGTGGATGATAGATAGGCAGATAGATAGATAGAGAGAGAGAAAGAAAGAAAGAGAGAGAGAGAGAGAGAGAGAGAGAGATAAAGAGAGAGAGATAGACAGAGAGAGAGAGAGAGAGAGACTGGAGACTTTCGATATCCTGGAATCATCCGCGCGTCGCGTCCATGCAAGAAGCAACGATCGCCCGAACGTGATTGAGATAAATAGATCGTCGTACCTTTTGAAAGCATCCAGAGCTCCTTGGAGCTGAAGACACCTGTCGCAAGGATCGTGTCATTGCAGACAACACCGTTATATAGTTCGTGGTAGCCTGTGCCTGGGAACAGAACCCAGTCGACCATGGTTTAATCGTGCATATTCGTGGTGAACTCGAGAGAGTCTCGCTTCCCTCGAATTCCAACCCGGAGAGTAAGTACGTTCATGAAATGGCGCGCAAGGGCTCGTTAGGTCTGTCCAAAGTTACTGGCGTCGATATTCTCTCGATTACTATTCGGCTTCGTTCGAACGAGAGCTTGAGAAGATTTAAGGAAACTTTGTTACCTTTTCGCCGCCTTTCTTCCTCCTTGCTCGCGTTGCAGATGCCGTTTAGGACCTCTGTAACAATAAAGGGTGATACACGAATCAGACGGTGGGATAGCCAACGGATACAGTATAATTTATAGGAGAGCCCTGTGTTCCCTTTCGATCAAAATCGTCCTCTCCACTGTCCACGCACAAGCTTCCCCCAGTGCGAAATGATTACTGCCCCCTCTCCCCCCTCCCCCCCCCCCTGTTCGAGGCTTCAACCATCCACCACCTCACCCCGCAGAGAAACCCGAGCGAAAGCTTCCCCCCCGGGAAACACAGCAGCCGGATTCTACGAACACCAGAGTCTCCCAGCTCGTGATTCCGGGAGCTTCTAGACCAGCCGAGAGTGCTCGAATTTTGGAAACGGCATCCTCGACGCATCCCATCTCACCTTCACTGTCGCACGGTGTTTTATATCGCGGGCACCTTACGCAAATCTCATTACGCAACATATCACCGAAATACACGGGAGCCCGGAACGGTGTGCTCGAGTTCCTCTCGAGGGTTGCGCGCGCGCGCTCCCGCGGTCCACCAGGCGGAGGGGCGGAGAAGCGGAGGGATGACGGGATTTATTCGACGCGGATGGAAATTCGTAAGAGATTCGTTTTCGCAATCGATCCTCTACCCTCTCTCTCCCACCCCCCCCCCTCCCCCTCCCCCTGCCCCGTCAGTTAAACAGCAACCTGCGAGTGCCCGTCGCAAAACACCAACCGTCCCCTCTATAAATAGGCGTTAACAAACATGCACGTTCACTCGCGGCAGTTATTTTTAATTGCGACCCAAGCTTATGTCGCCGTTTACGCTACGCGGTCCCCTCCGGCCGCGAGACGTCTCGTTTTCGCCTTGGTCCAGCGATAGAACGAGGAGCTTCGGATGTCTGGCGAGAATCGACGGGTCCGCGACGATATCGCACTGGCGAGAATTAATTGCGACACCGGGAGCCGACGGATCGCAGCAAAATTAGTCTGGCCGGTGGTCGACAGGTGTGCGTGCGGCGCAGAAATTCTCGGAGGCCGATAGATACCGCAGGCAGCGATCTTGGAACAATAATAGAGCGCGGATCTGTTGACGCTTTGTGATCCATGAGCGGCGCGCGAGTTCCGCGACGCCACGGGGAGGATCGTCAAGGACGGTGATCTGCAGTTTTACCGCGTGCATTTCACAGCCATCTCGGAAATGCTCCTCTGCTCCAACTGGCTGCCGTAAACCCGGATTCTTAAACAGATCTCGGTAGCCCTTGTAAATAGAACATTTCGAGAGCGGGAAGAGTGGGGACTGCCCGAGAAGATTGCTGATACCTGAAGGCAGTATCAACAACCGAGGAAACTCGGCCGAATCCTCTAACTCGTTTCCGCGAGACTCCGCTGAAGTGGTCGAAGGAAGGAATGAAAAGTTCTGCTCGAGCTCCTCTGTCGGAAGGGAAGAGCTTTGCGCTCGGGGATAACCTAGGTGCTCTTTTTAACGGGGCGAACGATCCCGGGGGTGAAAAAAGAAGGGCAGGAGGATTAATCGCAGGTACAAGAATATTCATTTCAGGTATTCGCGGTGGCACGAATGAAAATCGAGCATGCAAGCGAGCGAGCACGGTGTCTGAACGAGAGAAGAGAGAGAGAGAGAGAGGGAGGCTTCGGTACAAGATGTCCGTCGCCTATTTATTTATAGAGCGAGCACACATCGGCACGCATGGTCACATGCTCGCGTGCACGCCGCACCGACGAGGACGCGCGCGTTTTCCTCGGCCGTCCACGAAAAGCCCGCTCGAATCGGTCTGCGCGAGCCATCGGACCGAGTTTATTTATTTATTTATACGGCGGCACTTCTATTGTTTGGTGAAATAATATAATAGCAGCGCGGTGGCTGTGATACGGCGAGGCGAGCGGAGGAGCGAGAATAAGATGAAGAAATCTGTGGAGCCTTCGGAGTTTCAGGCACGGCCCTATCGTTGCTTTCAGATCTGAGAGACCTCCGCTTTCATTAACGAACAGGCAGTCAGAAAATATGACCGAACGGTTTCTCGAAGAAGGGAAGGAATAGATGTGGAGAGAAGCCCACGTGGCCTGTCGACGCGTTGGAAACGCGGCCTAACGTCTCCCCATCAGTTCTATTCCGGCTAGGGCCGGATTATCCGAGGCGGCTTTTCTCGACGAGTTTTCGAAGCGGCCGACTAAAACGGAGCTCCGCCGGTTCGCAGGCGAGCGGTGGCATCGCGAAAATGCGATGTGTCCGAGAACGACACGCGTGCAGGCACCTGTCCTCTCTCTAACACTTTCATAAGAGACGATGATACTTACGCAACCGGGCGATATTTAGCTCTTAGGGCGAATACGCAGAGCCCCGTTCCTCGCTGCTAAACACTAACGACTATTCACACTTCTCTCTTCGATTCTCGTATAGAAATAATCCTCTCCGTTTACCTATAAAGATTGCAGGGTCCATGTATTTTTATTATCAGAATGACGAGGAAGAAAGTCATCTAGGTCTCGAGAATAGTAATTGGAGCAAGTCCATCCGCGCTTATTAGAACCCAGCACGGGTGCAGAGAGGAGCTAGTGATCCCAAAGGCGAAATTAGGAGAATGGTGTCAGAGATGCAATATTGACCCAGAAAATGATCTCGACAAATGACGGCGGGGTTTGTTCGACTGTTTTAGAGGGAGGTGGTAGAACAGATGTGGAATACGTTGTTCGATTAGTCGTTAGACGCGATAGCGACGTTGGATGGGAAGGAATAACCCGGTCGGAAGCTGGATTGAAATATTAGGCATCCCTGGTCCGTGTCTCGGTGGTACTTCCCTTCTATAATAATACCGTCTATTAGGTCAGTCGAAACGAACGGAGCAAGTGTCTACTTTTAGCATACGTCGACGCGGCGGATAATCCGAAAGGGTCCCAAGTAGCGAAGCCTTCGACTATCCGGCACGCCTTGGCAGCCACCGAGTTTATATTATTGTGGTGCCTGTGTATATTTACAGAGGGCCAGGAATTTTTATGATGTTGATCGTTCGTCTCCGCGCTTCCTCACACGCAAGATGGACGGTCTTCCTTTTTCCAACTCCACCTGCGAATTAACTGAAGGAGCTATCCCTGACTACTCCAGCCGCCAAATTCCCGGACTAACTATTTAAAAGGAAACCATCAACCACGAAAAGTCGCTTCGCAAAATTCGCCAAGCTCTGAATCACCGAATAATTAAGTATAATTAAGGAGCGAATGTTCATCTGAAACCACCTCGATTCCTCCTGGGTCCAGAACGGTCTCAGCGACTCTCGCGTCGTTACACCGTTCGGCATCCCCATTTACCGAGACCAGCTTCAATGAGAATTCAAGGAAAGTTGAGATCCTGCAGCCGATGGAGCGGATCGAGGGTGTCATCGAGCGGGATGAAGAACGAGAGGCGCGGCGAGGCGACGCACGGTCTGGAGAGTTCCTAACCTACCCCATGTCTTGGCAGCCGCGCGTTTTTTTCTCTTTCTCGTAGGTGGCCGCGGTAGGCCTCGCCAATTTTTGCGTCAACCGGCTGTAAACATTAGAAAGCCGGCTGCCAAGGCGTGCTACGGGTTCGTAGCCTGCGAGCCAGCGGAACAACGCGCAACGGACACGGGTTGTGCCAGGACGCGGTGCACGGAAATTACGTGTTCCCCGACTGAGTCAGTGAGTTCGATGAAACCCCGAATGAAAGAACCAGCCAGGCTGCCAGTCGCGGGCTTTTCTGGCAGCTGATCGATCGGACCGTCGATGAACCGTCGCCGGGACACGTGCTCCGGCTCCTTCTTTCATTCTCAGCTGGCTTCCTCGCGGAACCACCTCTGCCTCGCTCAATACACGACGCGGGTAGTCTGCGGAGTCTCCTTTAGGCTCTCTCGACGAATAGGACGACTAGGTTTTTCGGGTGACTCGGATAAACCCGAGGACTCTACTAGTGGCTCCAGAAGGATCTGCAAACTTCCGAGTAGTTCCTCAAGATTTTAAAGTCCTGTGGCAGTGAAACGTGGCTCCTTTTACGCTCCGGCACAGCTAGAATCGATCGCGGAATCCTGGATGGGGGTTTAAATCCGTCGCAGCTGATGGAACGCGAAGCGATCGAGCACCTTGGACGGTGGACAAGATCCACTGTAGTCGCTGCCGATCCTTGGAGCGGTCGCGAAGGTGTTGCCAATCGAGAGCCGCGTTCGTTATAGATCGAGCCGCCCGCGAAACGGCTGGGCTCCTTGGTTCGGGGCCTTTGTCCCCTGTTGGCGGTGCCAGCGATGAATGGTTGAGGCGCGCGGGAACCAGCGCCATGAGACACGGCGCACCAGCCCCGTTGTATGGGGGCCGGCCGGGTGAAATTGGCAGAGCGTTCCAAGAAACTTTGAATCGAAGCCGAGCGGCGTGGACACTTTGAATGGACGGATGTGCGAGTGAATGAAGCGCGCGTCCGTCGCTTCTGTCGGGCGAAACTGATGCGAGACGTCGACCTGCTTGGATAGTCTCTGCTTTGGTCGAGCCGAGCAGTCAGCTGGGGAACGGTCTCTGACCAAGTGGGGATCGCGATAATGGGATCCGAGTATTCATTTCTGGAGGTCGATTAAGTGCTCTGCTAGCATTATACCGTGTCAGATCCTCGATCGAAGCTACTCCGCTTATTTGCAACAGCTTCCTCGATTATTCAACACCCCTGATAGCTACAGGTCCCCCAATTCTTCGAAAATCGAACGGGGATATAGCGGCGGAGCTGAAGAGCGCAGGGATCACTCGAAGAAGAGAGCAGTTGCCGGTTACGATGGATCGAATGGTTATCGCCGTTATCGCTTACCGTGGCTGGTGATAAAATTTGCGAGGTAGAGATCCAGTTCCCGGACGGAGACGTTGATGTGATAGGGGTTGACGCAGAGGCCCGGCTGAGCACATTCCGCAGTCTTCTCCAGCCGTTCCCCGTCCGTCGACTCCAACGGAATTGCCTTGAACAGGATCACCATTACCAGGTCCAGCCTCCATACCTGCCGACACAAACGATGGAACTGCCGTTTATTGGCCAGCCAGGTCGAAGCCACGGGAGTCTAACTAATTTCACGGAGGATCGATGCCCGTGGAGTATGATTGCATAAAGGGTGTTTCTTTGAAGGTACGAATACACGACGACACTTTTGTGTCTAGATCAGTCTAGATCAAATATTTAGAACACTGTCCGCACGCCGACACTTGATGTATACACTTGATCTAGACACCAAAGTGTCGTCGTGTATTCGTACCTTGATAATGATTGCGCGGTGTTTTTTTTTGGTACGGCTAGGAAGTACGAGCGAGTAGTTTCTCTAAGGGTCCGTTTATGTTGGAGCTGCGATAATAGCGAACAGAGAGAAATATTTGTTTCTCGACGCTTTTATCGTTTGTCATTTATATAGTCATCTCGCTCTGATCGTCGCCCTGATCGTTAACCCTCCGAGTACGGGACTTCGAGTACTGAGCCTGGGTCTTTGCAGACCCACACCGATTGTTCACAAATACATATTCACGGTGGCTCGAGACCCTCACCGATATAGTACTCAGGTAGGGATGGTCGCTCAAGCTCGAGATCCTCGCCGAAATACTACGGAGCATGGTGGAAGCAGTGATGCCAGATTCGGGACGGGAGCGCTCGAGAATTTCCCCCACCTCGCATGCACACTATGCACCAATCACGTGCGTGTAGATCACATACGCGACTCCTGCATAGTGTGCATGCGAGGTGGGGGAAATTCTCGAGCGCTCCCGTCCCGAATCTGGCATCACTGGGTGGAAGTGGGTTTTGGATTACGTTTGGATACTTGGACATATACGAAACGATAATAGGGTTGCGATTTGTGAATTATAAAAAAATTATGTTTATTCAACATTTATATTACCACATATATTACGTAAAAATGTGCGGCTTCCTGTAAAGTGGTTTTTACAGATATGTTTTTTACACGAATAGCATACAGTGCGATATTTGTTATTGTTCCCTCCATAGAAACAACATCTACCACCCTTGTGATCTGCTAGTTTTTTTACAATTTTTTTCCCATCGCTTCTATCTCGATTACAATATTTGCTTGTAGCCGTCCTTCTTCATTTTCAAATTTAGTAGCCCATCTATCAATATTTTTAGCAGTTAAATTTTTTGATAATTCTTGTAAAAATACCTTTCTCGACAACAACGATAACGATAATAACAATGATAATAGTAAAAACAAAAAAGGTAAGAAAAATACTAGACACAGGAAACAACACGAGGTAGCAGCGAAGCGTCGTTGTCGGCTATACAGTCGCGAATGCCCCAAGGCAACGCAGTCGCTTCGAGCTACCGACTCTTTAGGCCCCAACACAGTCCGCGGAAAAACCCCGTTTATGACTAACTAAATGACCGCTTGGCTGAGAATAATATTAACAGCTCTGTCACTGTGTGCGTGAGAGCTCTGAAACGGTGGGTCAAAATTGACCCGGGCTCAGAATACGGAGGGTTAACGCAGCTCCAACGTAAACGTACCCTAAGGTAAGAAAGAAGGCGATAGGTCTGCGCCAGTAGATTAGGAATGCGATTGGTCAGACGTACCTTGTCAGCCTGACGCAGGCAATCGATCCGACGCATTTTACCCTTCTGATCAGGGTTACTAAGGACGCACATGGCTGGCCTCTTCCCCGTGATACTCAGCACGAAGTCCTCCCGGTACTCCTGCGTGATATCCTTTCGTAATTTCCCTAGAAGCCGCGAGGCCCATTTCTGTTTCACCTCCAGCTTCTCGTTCTGCAACAGAGAAATCGTTCGCGTCTATGTGACAACTGTTCCACGGGGGAAAAAGTCGCAGGAATTCCCTTTCGGTGGCTCCCATAGTTCGCCGCGGGAGGGCCGCGGAGTCAACCGTCCAAGAGGCGAACCGGGGAACTTCGCGGGGCGCAACTTCGTCTTGGGGGGGGGGGAAGCAAACTACACGATGCATCATAAATGGTACAGAAAGCATATTCCCAAGTTTCCCATATCGATGTCCCGCGGCAGCTGTTGATCCAGAAAGTTCCCGTCGAGTTTACAAACTCCCTAGTCGATGGCTCGGGACCAAAGCAACCGACGACCTCAAACTATTCGAAACGATATGCGGGATCACGTCCCCGACGATGCGCGACAACGTGTCCCATCCCCCACCCCACCCCCCCCTGCCGCTCCCTCCTCGGTCTTCTGCCTGATATCTTGACCTTCCCTCGCGCGTTCTACGTGTCCCCTCGCGCTTTTTAATCAGAGCCGCGCGCGTCTGCATAACCGATACTCTGGCTCGGCGGAAGTGGAGCGACCCGCTTTCGAAATTTCCTGCATCTGGTGCGAGGTTTGACGAAATTAGCGAGAGGGGGGAGGAGTCTCGCCGGAGAAAGTGGGCAACTATTGAACAACGGAACGTTTAAAAGCCACCATGGAACCGCTATTTCTGCGAAACATATAACTCGCAATGGAATAAAGATCCTAGCAAATGAAACTATCAACCGTCAATTCATTCGCCTCGGTTCTAAAGTGTCTAAACGCAAATCAATGCGGCGAGCGCTCGTTCTTCCTGTCAGCGTTGAAATCACGCGAAGCAGCTCGGGTGGAGCAGCGACGAAGACGAAGACGACGACCTCAGTGGAGCGCATCAGGAGGCGGGTTATGCAGCGCACGACCGCGGCCCTCGTCACCCGTGGAATAGCAAATGCACGGGTGCATAAGGTCCCTGAGAAATGCATCGAAAGCGCGCGGAATGCATCGGCCTGCGACGCGGCGCGACACGACGCGACACCGGCCGATCTATCCCGCCTAGCCCCTTTCTGACACGCACGTGCGACTGGCTCCGCGAAACTCCGTTGCGCGAGACCCGCGCGAATCGCCCTCGATTCTAGGAGCTCCGACCCAGGCGAATGCTCTCCGTCCATTCCTGTCGATAAATCCAGCAGGTCCGAAAGCAGATTCTCGTCGCTCTAATGAATCGGGATGAGCGATCGGGGCTTCGAATTTTTAGTTCAAATCAGGTGTCCCCGCGTTGATTGATTTACCGAGAATGAGTTCGGAGCTGTTAGGAGATCCTCGACAGATCCCCCTGTCTCTTCCTATTGTTTCCCTCGCAGTGGTGCCCGCTAACGATACCCAGCGCGCTCGGCCACTGTCCCGCGTCGTCCACCGTGAGCGCGTTTTTTCGCGCGCGAGAGAATTTCAGGCACGTACGTACACTCTCTCACGCACAGAAATGTCACGCGACCCATACTGTGGGAGAGACCCCGAGTTCTACAGTTACCGTGCATCCTGCATAAACCCGATCAAGTATGCCGAGTGTGAAGGAGGGCCCCCGCGAGCGCACCGGCCACCGTGTATCGTGACATGCGTATGTACAGTGTACACCTAGGCGCGGCAGTTTTACCTCGTTCACGGCGACGATTTCTCGCGATGCTATTCGCGCCTCGGCGCGGCTACGTGCTCCCGCTGCAACCTTTTTCTAGGATCAGAATCATGCCCAGAGTTCCCCCCCTGAGAACAACGTTGCTAGGGGCGTGCCGGTGAACTGGCGCACGTCTTCGGGAACAGTATCCTGATGGTTATGAACTGGAGTAGCCGAGCTGGCATTTCGAAGATCCGAGGATTCGGACGGCCAAGCGTTCGAGGCCTGGACTAGATAGATTCGATTGGAATATACATATATCTCTGGTGCGAGGCAGCGACCTGCTTAAAGACAAATGTACGGACGACGGCCGTTTCCGTTCACCCTGGATCGCCGATTACCATCAGCGAGAGAATTCCCCGAGCCCGGGTATTGAATAAAAGCCGTAAGTTTCCCCAGGTAAATAAATCTCGGAGGGCACTTCATTTTTATGCTTTTCTTTCTGTACGACATCCACGTACAGGCCGTTCGATCCTCTCTCTCCTCCCTCTCTCGCAAGTTCGCCGGGAGGCCAGAGTAATCGAATTCGTCTCACTTCGAGCCAACGAGCTCTCGTTACACACGGTCGGTGAAATTGAACGTAAATACCGTGGAGGAAAGGCGCTGGCCCTGGACAATTTGTCGCGCCCCGCCTGATTATGCGAGAATAGTCGACCCACTCTCCCGAATGCCGCTTTAAAATAATCGCCCCGGAAGGGTAATTCCTAGCGCTCGTGGAATGATAAGACGCGAGGTATGAGCATATCTCTGTTTCTTCCTAAATCCTCTTCACCTCCTCGATAGGGCTCGGTCGCTAAATCCAACCAGCAAATATTTCCCGGGTGAGCTCCGGAATCGATTCCTGGACGGAGCCTCCGTCACCAGGAAAAGGAGCGCGCAAGGTAAATTTTCCAGAAACGCCGCCCGACAATATCGGAGCCTTGAAAGATCCCGGAACGGAAAGGGAGACAGAGGGGGAGGGGGAGGGGGGGGGGGTGGTGGAGGATCCAGGAGAAGCAGATTCACAAAAGCTGCAGCTATTTCGGGCACAAACATTCCGAGAATGCGGGGACGACGTCGAAACGGAAGTGGCGCGCAGAGTGGCTTAAAAAGGGGGCCACCGGCCCGTGGGTAATCCCGAGGAAGTAAAGGGGGAGGTCTCCTCAATCGCAATATCCGCGAGAAACAAAGCCGGCGCTCCTCCATCGGCGGGCCTCGACCAGCGTGAGGAGAAAGAAAAGGGGAAGAAGTTGGTCCTCCCGCGGGGCGATTGTTGGAACGCGGAAGAGCATCGATGCCTCGGCCGTTTCTATTTCCGTTTTGCACGTAACTCTGCCGAGCCCTTCCCAGCCGCCCACGTGCCGGCAGGGCCAGAGGAGCTAGGAGAACCGGGGCCGAGTACAAAGCGAGACAGGTTGCCGCCTGCTCCCGAAGGAAACTTTTATTTCCCGAGCCCCTGCTAGGATGCCTCCTCCGCCCGCGGAACAATCGCTTTCAACACTTCGAGGCTCGGCATCTCCAAACTTTCACGTTCGCAGCTGCCCGCAGAGCTGCGCGGCTCGCCTCGACTTTTGCGTATTAAGCTATCAATAGAAGAAAGAATCGAGAGCCGAGAGAGTGCCTCGCGCTTCAAGCCCCGGCCCTTTGATGTCCGATTCCCCGCTTATTTTCAACCCCCTGTCCCCGAGACGCGTGGCGTTTCGTGTCCAGAGGAGTGACTGAGAGGAAGCACACCTCTGCGCGGACCGACACACCGAGGCAACAGCTGCCGGCGATTTATTTCGGATTCGCTTGGGTGCCGCGAATATATGACACGCCGTGTGACACGACGCATACCTGACGCGGGATACGGAGGAGGGGCCCGCGCAAGGAGAGCGTTAAGATACTTTTGGAAGAGCATAGATCCCAGTGAA
The DNA here is from genome assembly GCA_929108735.1 of Andrena dorsata. Lineage (NCBI taxonomy): Eukaryota > Metazoa > Arthropoda > Insecta > Hymenoptera > Andrenidae > Andrena > Andrena dorsata. Next base: position 71,977,653 of record OV815488.1, on the reverse strand, counting down.
ATCGAACTCAAGGGTTTCGCAATCCCTCTCCATCGCCAGCAAGTCCCGCGAAATGTTTATTCGCGGCCTCGCCTCAACGTGCGTCGGCTACATCCACGGACTCGCGGGCAATCAGTCGCTTCGAATAGACGATCGACCTGGACGACTTAATTGCCGCCGCGTCAAAGACTTCTCTGCCCGCTCGAGGCAGCGCGAAACGTATAAACCATAACCATTGCTCCCGAGCCAACCTGAATATTATTCCGCAATTTTTCTCCCCCCCCGTTTCCTCTTTCATTTCCTTGCTTGCACGCCCCTTTTAAAATTCCACCTGCACCGGCGCGCGTGTTCGTGCTCGTACGTGTGCCCGCTGCATTAAACGCATCCTCGAATTCGCGCGCACCGAAATTACGTATTACGCTCGTTCTTCTCGCGAATGAATTTAGCGAACGCGTGCATGCGCCGCGTATAGGGTGGTCCAGTTCCTCCCGATTTTTCGGCGACGATTATTCGAGTTGAGGATCTTAATGGTACTTCGAAACACTTCCCTTAATGATTTAACAAAACCCATTGCTATTTAGATAAAAGAGACCGCGAATTTATTCCCAAATTCTCGAGCGTTCGAATAGTCTTTGAAACTTCTTGCCAGCCACAGACATCTCTCTTTATCTAAATTCTTGGACCTATCGCAATTCAGATTCACTGATAACTCAGACCCACCCTCCGAGCACTCCTCCAACTTCCACAACCTCCACTCATCTAATTACCACCCTCCACCCTTTATCTCGGAAAATCACTGTTCATTGAGGAAGTGGGCTAAGAAGCCAGACGAAGGTGAGTTCGGGAAATCAGGGGCAGAGTGGAAAGCTTTTGGGTAAAGAGATTTTCTGGAGGATACCTCTTGTATTTAAAGAAGAAGAAAGGAATTAACTGTTACCCAAACTACTTATATGCTAAAAGAAACAGCAGTATCACGTCAGTGACAAATAGAAAGGGCTCGACAGTGCCTACACCAAAGATCCCCAGCTTTGCGAAAGACTCGGTAATACCCTTTAACAAGCCAAAACACATTCGATACCAATCGCGAAACAATTCGCCCCTCTAACGATTCACTGTGAACCCTCTCGAAGCCTAAAAGCGTCCCCAATCAACGACCACGGTAAAACTCGATCACGCAGACATGGAATCCAGCCACCCTGTATAAAATCCCCGCGTGCATCCTCCTGCACACGCGCGCGCGCCTGTGTGTACGTGTCTATATGCGCGACTGTGTCGACCGTAAATGCACTCTCCACCCTCGCCCACCCCCAGGCGGGAGGTGGGGGTCTGACCCCACTCCCAAAATGCTCGGCACCGTCTCTCCTGTCGCCCCACCATCGTCTGCCGCCACCCCCTACTCTGCCACCCACCACCCCTCCCGACGCCGCAGCGAGAGGCTCACGGGCTATTTTCAAGCGCGGGAAATAAAGCGCAGACCGCATTTTTAGCCTAACGGCCGACGGTCAGCTCGTTTTCGCCTTTCCACCCAGCGGGGGGAGGGGAGGGGGGTGTGTGGGAAGAACGAAGGGGGCAGACTCCGTGTCTAAGCTCGGAGGGGGTTAATTGGGGTTGCGTAATTGAGAGCCCTGCGATCGACGCGGGGTGTGGGCTTTTCCTTCGATTCTCTTTTCAGTGGGTGCTTGAATCTAGATTAAATCGGAATGAAGCTTCCTTCTCGTTTAATAAATTAATAACCACCCTTTAGTTCCGGTATATCGTAACTTCCAAAAGATTCTGATCTCGGCAAGATCGTCGAGGAAACAGGAAGCAAGAGTGTCTAAGAAAGAAATCCCTTTTACCGAGGCGATCCATTCAAAGAGGATTATCCTTGTAGATACTACCCTTGAAAATCACTTTACTATGCGCAAAGTCCGTGAAGAATTTTTTTTATACCAACACACAGACCAGGGTGTGCCCAGCGGTGGTCCAACAATTCCAACAATTCCCCTTCTCCCGTAACGACGCAGAGGTCATAAAAACGAAGGGGGCGAGTCCGCGGGGAAGTTTTTGAACGAGCTCAGCCCTTTAACACGCGTTACGGTGTAATTTCGGCTCTAAACGATATTCCAGGGGCAACGAGGACGCTGGCCGTCGAGTCTCGAAACTTTTCCGCGATGGTTCGGGGCAGACACTGCTCCGGGGGAGGGGGAAGGTGGGGTTGGGGGGGGGGGTTTGAGGAAGGTGACGGTGGGGGTGCGTTAAGGAACTAAAAATCAAGGATGCCGGCGCCAAAGCCGAGCGGGGAGTTTTAATATTTAGATTCAATTACGAAAAGAAAGAAGGCATCGTTATGCGGCAAATTGTCGCAGCCTGCTGGACCGCGAAGGGAACGCGGGGGTGCGGAACGAGGGTGGCGGAGGGTGAAAGAAAGGCCGCGAGGGTGAGACGCGTTATATCGCGACCTAATGGACGCCTCGAGAGCCGTTTTTCGGGGTGCTTACTTCGCGAAAGTTATTGTTATTGGGGACACGAGCAACGATTTGCGTGGGGGGGGGGGGGGGCCACTTTTCCCCGGGTGGGCGAGAGTGTCTGTTGCACCCTTGAAATTGACAATTAGAGGGGCGCCGTGCGACTGACTCTAACGGACTTTCCATGGAGGGGCTTAATGAATTTCTCGGTCGTGCCTTCGAATTCAATTGCTTCAGGTTCGTGGGAAGAATTTCTGATCGGGCGCGACTGCTTCTTTGCGAAGCGAAATGAATCGGGATGCGGGAATTAAAAGGCTTTAGGTCTGCGCAATAATCGGCAACCCGATACAGGAAATCCTTTATACATGACTTCTCCCTGAAATATCTTCATTCGTGGCGGAGGACCGCCCAGGCCCTGTGAAATATCATCGAGTCACGAGCTCTTAACGGAATTGCTCCGCGGGAAAAGAAAGGGATCGCCAGCGCAGCGAATAATTTCGCGAATCGCTGGAAAACACGCGTACGTACGCGAGGCGCTTCCGATAAATTGTTTGCCCGCGTCGAAGATTCCTGGCGCATGGTACTCGAAGACGGCGCGCAAAAGGTGGCGCGTTTGTGTTAGGATACGAAGAGGGAGAGAGAGTGAGTTGAGCACGTGGCCAGGCTTCTTGGCGTACGCCAAATCAACAAGGTTAGCCCCCTACGTACCGAATTACGGGTTTACGAATCTTTGGCAGCCGACGGACCAAGGTTGGGTCGGCCATGTGCACGCGACTTCCCCGCGCCACGTGCTGTTTCGCGTAGAATCGCCAGCATTTCGTCCACCGAATCGGAGCGCGCCCGAATATTACAAACAACCGGAAATCGCGTCCAGTATCCTGGAACCGGGTTGCATCGATCTAAAATCGCGAGTAATTTCCGATACGGAAAGGGGTTGAGCTCGAGCGTTCGTCCGCGTGGAAAGTGTCGAAGCATTGAAAAAGTCTCGGTTTGCAGCCTTTAGCCTCATCGAGCACGAAAAATTCAACGAGATTTAAGAGACTTGAGACGAAAGTCTGCCCACCGAAACCCTAGACACTCCAAAACCCTGGACGGCCTGAAATCCCGCGAATCGAAACTCCACCCCTCCCCAAATCTCCCCGAAAGGGCTACTGCCTCAAGCTCCAGACAACACCAGCAAAATCAACAATATACAGCTCACCCTCAGCCCCTCACTGGATTACGATAAAATAACGGCAGACCGTTCTTGGAGCAGCGGGGGAACGATAAAGAGAATGAAACGCAATTCCGCGCGCGCGCTACGTAATCGACAATTGGCCCCAGACTCTTCGTCGTCTGTTCCCTCCCCGTCGAAGACAGATTGCGCTCGGAAAAATGTCTTTGATAGAACGTTCCCTCTTCCCTGGCTCTAGCATTCAAAGGGGTCGGTGGCGGTCGGCGGGGGGAGGTCGGCGGAGAGGTTAAATTCAGGCCAACCCCGTAAGTGTACAGAGCTGTATGTGTGATCTATAGCGATTTCCCTCGCAGACACGTACAACGCCGTGCACCTGCACCGGAGGAGGATGGTCCCGCGGACGCGTGTGTGCATCGGGGGCTATGCGCCTATCGATTCGGTTTTTCGGCTGCCAGGCCGCCTCGTTTCGCCGCTCTCCTCCTGTCGCGACTCGGTTCGGCCCGGTGTTTACGCGCGCTTATCCTATCAAAATCGTGCGCACGCGGTGTAACGCGTGTCACGGGAATTAGCCGGGGAAATGAAGCCTCCGTGGCGCGTAAATTTTCCGCCGCCGAGCGACGGGATCGAGAGCCGTCGCCTGCGGGGCCAGCGATCGTCGGCGCTTTGGGAAATGTTTCCGGGAGCCCTCTTGAAGAATCTCACATGTCCGTTGCAGGGAACACTCTCGCTGGGTTACCAGCGAGCCACGAGAATCCTCAGCATCGCCTGGGAGCCTTCTTCTCCCTCCACGCCATATGATTTATCCATGCATTTCTTGCTTCCTCTCGAAGATTCTCCCGAAGATTTTTCCACACACGCATTGGCACGCATCAAGCATCGAGGGAATCCCTAGTCGGCGACTAGGTTACATAAATTAGCCGCGGGAAGAAGCTTCGGAAGCTCACCCATAAATCCGGAGCCGCGTCCTCGAGGAGCAGATTCCTCCTTTAAACATGTACGTCAAGCGAAAAAGGTGGATCGGCGGCTGGAGGAGGTGGGTTTTGCGTGGATGGAAAATTTATGGGGAGCCCATAGGTGGTGGCGGCCGGGCTCTGGTTCCAAGGGGGTTGGACCCGCACACCCCCATCGGTGGACGACGATCGCTCCGGCACAACCTCGGTAGGAAGAGGCTCGTAGCTGGGATAGACTGGAATATATTTATTAATTTGGCATGCTTCCCGACTGTATAGCTGCTGGCCCCTTACGTTACTACGTTATGACGCGAACAAAGCGACTCCGCGATTTCTTTATAGGCAATTCCGGCCTCTGCATAGAACGTTGTAAATATCGCCCGGCCCCTCCCAAGCCTCGGCTATCACCAGCCACCCCCGTTTAACCTCACACACCCGCCGCCTTGCCCCGCGGGGGTGCGTTACCCTCGCTGCCTTCGTACGACTCCCCCCCCCCCCCCTTGGGCGCTTCATTCCGCGCCCTTTGAGCCTCGTCTTCGGGGGCTGAAACCGCCTTCCCAGGCGAAATTATCGAGAAACGCCGCGGGTTTCGCGTTATACGGTTTCCTCGGGTCTCGACTCCTTGAACGCGACTCGACTCTCTCGGTTCTTTCGCTTTGACGGGTCGTGTACACTCGAAGGTTCGCGGATTGTCGCGGCCCTCGGGGGAGTCCCGGTTTTCGAATGACGTTTTTCGCGGGAACCCTCGCCGTTGCCTCAAGCGCCAGTGGAGGGAAACGAAGTTAAAGGCTCTTAGCCGAGTGTCCAGGTAGCGAGGATCCAGCGAGGAATAATGAAAAAGAGCAGGTTCCATATTATTTTTTTAGAAAAAAGTAATCTCTCTAACGAGATCGCCGAGAGAGATTCCCCTCGGAAAGAAAGATCGAGTGGAAGCCGCGAGACCAGGACGATCCCAGGGTCTGATACGCGTCGGGATGAGGGGCTCGCGAGTTTTCTAATCTGAGAGCTCGTGCTGCGAGATGATAGGCCAGAGTGGTAGGGGAAGCATAATTCATTCGTGTCTCCTTGGGGGTTGCTTCAATCCAACCGCGCCCCCTCCAACCCTTTTTATTTGCGCCGGTCTCTTTCTTTCGCTATGGAATGGAATTCCGTGGACAGATTTATTTACCGAGGAACGATCGTTCCGCGGCGATATTTCCACCATTTTCCACCGTTATACCGTGACAATGGTGATTCAGAGCTGGTACTTTAATTATATGGCGAGCCATGTTCGCGGTAAACGAGACGCATAGTTCTCGATTATATTCCAGCTTTACGGTGCTCGCGATGGGAAGAAAGAAATGTGTAAATGTAAATCGCGCGAAGGCAGCACTGCGAAACTGGTCGCTAGAGAATCCAGCCGGTTCGATTACAAAAGAGTCTACTTACTTATCCCGTTAGAAACAACGCGGTGGCACCCGAGATATCGATTAAACCCCCGTTTAAAAGTTAAACTGCCGGAATTGGGCCAAAGTGGGGGACCTAACGAATCCGATCGGCTTATCGAGCCGCGATGAATTTCGCAGTTCCTCGCCACCCTCGCCTTCGGTCCTTAATCCAGCCGTTCCTCGTGTACCCAACAATCAATTCGCCAAATCAAATTGCTTGTTCGCGCACTCGGGGCCGCGGCCAATCGAGGGCGACCTCGAAATTCCTTCGACTCCGGGGGAACGGTAGAAAGGGGTCGATCGCGAGGAAAAGAATTGTGCACGGAATCTTTTGAAACATCAATCATCACTATACAGTGTGGCCTGGCGATGTAACTGGGACAAAATTTCTAAGTGAACTTTCTTCCCCAACTCAGAAGGCAGCATAGAAAAACTTCCAGTCAGGTTTATGAAACTTCAAGCAGTTTTCAGCCCCGTCCCGCTGGTCGACCCAAAGAAAAAACACAATTGCATAGAAAAATCTGCAACTGCGCCCCGAGGTAGCGCGAAGGAAAGAGGTTCCCAACGAACCGTGCAACATCCTCCAATTTTTCCCCGTCGATTCAATGAAACGAGCTCGATCGCGCGTAAGACTTTTTGCGCCATCCTCCCCGTCCTACAGCGGCCCCCGGTCCCGGAAGTGAGGAGCTCCGAAAATAAACGATTCTGGAAAGACGAATCCTCGACGGAACCTCCTCCCTCCCCCCTCCCAAGAAGCAGAGACCCGTGAGACGACGGCCGTATCGTTCAGACGCGAAATAATCTGCTTCCGCGTCTCGCCCTCTCCATTCGCGTTTTATTGCCAAGGAGAGGCATATCGCATATGTCTCGAGGAGAAACCCTTTCGCGCGTGTTCCCCTTCTACCCCGTCCGTACGGCGTTTCGGGTATCGCGCGAATATTCCTGCGGAAGAAACGAGCGCGGCCCGCTCCTCCACGGAAACGCCGGAAACAATGGCAATAAAATTTTCGGAACGGCCTGCTTTCTCGCTCCGGGCCATCGCCCACACATCCCTACCGTCGCGGCATCGCCGATGTTCGCTCTCTCCTAGCTTTATGGGCCAGGAATCTGCACGAGCATCGCGACTTCCGGTCCCCCGGCGATTCAATGGAACATCGGCCCCCACTGTGTCCGACCGTTCACTTTTCTTCGCGCCGCGTTAGCCAGCATGATGGAACGTACGTGTATACGTGGTCCTGCCGTCGCTGTTATTTGCCATTAGAAAGTCCGATTCCATACGGGGGGGGGGGGGTTGAAATCCGTCGCGTAACGTACACGGTACCTCGATTCTTCGTCGAGCAGCGCTATGAAAACCACCCCGCAGCTCCTCGAAACTCGCCCGGCCTGTTTACCCACTCATCGATTGCGCATCGGGTCGCGCGATAAATCGGCCTCGTTAAACCCCCGTTACCCGAGCACCCACCCCCGTACGCCGTGGCGCGACAGGAAAAAAGGCCGCCCCGGCCGAAGAACCGCGTAATCCAGGGTGGCCGGCTGCGTCGATAATTAATAACCCCCCCTCCCCCGAAAGCCGAAACATAATCCAACATTAACAACCTGCCCCCTCGGCACGCACCGGTTCTCGCCATCCAACCTCCCCCCTGCTGGTTCGAGCCCGGCGTAAACCGGAATACACCACCTCCTCGGTGACGAGGAGGTGCGAGGTGCATCGTGATGCGATAGCCCGCTTGAGCTCGTTAGATGAATGGGGCCGACACACATACCGGGCACAACACTGGAGCCGACCGACACGGGGGTGGAGGATGGAGAGAGAGAAAGAGGAGACAACCGGTCGAGCGCGAGGGGGGACAGAGAGGGAAACAACGACACAGGAACAAAGGGGGAGGGTTTATAGGTGGATGGGCGGGTGTAGGACAGAACACGAGGGTTGTGGTGGTCGGGCCGAAGGGCAGACCGAGGGGGGAAGCGGGCCGCGGAGCGGCGGAGGACGGGGCTGCTAGTTTGCATAAATTTAGGAAATACAGGGTGGAAAATCGATATCCGCATAGAGATTATAGATGGTGGTTGGTAGGCGCCGCGTAGCCGCAGCCTCCGTCGCGACGGCGTATGCGCTACATGTCTACGCTCTCTGCCACCCCCGTTCCACAGCCCCGCTCATCCCCGCGCCAACCCTCTCGCCGACCGGCCATGCCCCATTCCCCCCTACCCCCCCCCCCCTCCACACGCCCCTCACCCTCCACCCGACCCTTTCGACGTGCCCGAAAACCTCGTGTGTATACCCGTGTACTCGGATACTTCTTGCGGGTGTTGGTGGGTGCACTCTCTGCACACACACCCCCCGCCTGCCCGGCCGCGCACTTTGCACCCCCCCCACGTCCGCCCTTCGTCGTCTGCCGCCCTCTTCTCGCGTGATAGCGCTCGTACACGTTCCTCCGCGTCCTACAATGTCCCTGTCTCCGTCTGGCCCCCATCTTCCGCCTGCGAGAATCCCCCTACCCCTTCGCCGTCTTCTCACCCTCCCGGTCACTGTCTCTGTTTCTCGAATTCCGCGCGTCTGGTTTTGTCTCCTCGTCCCTGATCCTCCGTCTCCCTCTAGCCGGCTCCGAAGCGTTCCCTCTTCCTTCTGATCCTCTCTCGCCACCCATCACCCCCCCCCCCCAGCGCTCACCCCTTTCGCTCTTCCTCGCCCCCTCCCGTGGCCCGTGCAACGGAATTGAAGTAGTCGATATCGTCCTGCGGCCTGTCTCGAAATTAAGAGAAAACGACCGACTCGGACACCCCCGCCGAAACCGGCCGAGGCAAGAATTTTTCTTGCTCCCTTTCTGTCTCTCTTCACCCGTCCACCCTCCCCGCCGCCTCTCCGCCGTTGCTCCGGCAATTTCTACCCCCCCCCCCCCCGCCTGCCGCGCTCCTTTTTTTCACCCGGTTCCATACTGCCGTCGAGCGCCGCGCTCCACGGGGCTTTCTCGCTTTCCCTTCACCCACCGGACGTTGAATCCTCCCCCTCCGGGCGGGGGGGGGGAGATGGGGGAGGGGGGGGTGGACTTTTTCGAGGATGCTTTTCCGCGCAACGAGACCCTTCGCGGAAGGGGTTAATCGGGTTCCAACGGGGGACCGATTATTGGCCGTTTTGGGAACGTAAACACAGCGGGGGTGGGTTTTCACCGAGGGGCTGATTTGGACGCTAATTTGCCAGTGATCGATGGAACTCGTAGGGCTTGTAGTAATGATAAATGGGAATCGGTGAATCGTTGTTTTTCTTTCTTTTTTTTTTGAGAGAGAACGGGAAGCCGTGGATTTGCGAGCAATTACTGGAGGGTGGCAAAGTAGGTATCGAACGAAATTCGATTCGAGGACTGGCAGGCCTTAATTCTGGTGGGATGCGAAATTGTTTCGCGCCACGCGAGTTGCAGCGATATATGAAGCGTTCTCTTCGCGATCCGCTTGGAGGTCCGCACTATTATACATGCCCCTCTTTAATTGCCAGAGGGTCGAGGAAACTTTTATCAAATTTCCCTATTTCTCTTTCCCCCCACCCGCGAGTTTCAACGCTGTCCTACTTAGAAATAGGAGTTTCTGGATACCGAACCATTATTTCGCGCGATAAATCTCGTTAGATCGTAAGATAAATTAGGCATGGGGGAAAGGGATTGTGGCGGACAGATAACTGACTCCCGAGTCTAGGGCGTTAGAAATAGACTTCCAGGAATCGGAATAGCGGAAAACAGACTTTAAGGCGCATGAAGGAATCCTCGTTCCAATGAAGTATGAGTCTTGACGCCATTGTTCGGGCGACGGACTGCGAATCGCCTTTTTCCTTGCGCGACAGACTTCGGACTACAAAGTGGCCTTTTCGTTTTATGCGAGTTTGTCCTAATTGTCCCGACGGACTTCGGACTACGAATTGCAAGTTTCCCTAGTGGTATGATAGACTCTCGACTACGAATCACCTGCTTACACTTATTTAATAGTCACTGGACTACAAACTGCCTCGTTCTTTGTTATGTGATAGGCTTTCGGTAACAAACTGCCGTTCCCCTAGTTATGTGATAGACTTTACAGCACATTCCCCTGATTATATGCGACGAGTCTGAACCATACAGTACTTCTTCCCTAACTGTGCGAGGGACTCTGGACTACAGAGTACCTTCTTCCGTTAACGTGACAGACCTTAGACTGCAAATTGCCATTTTGCTAGCTATATGAAAGATTCCAGAGTATAAATCGCTATTCCCCTCCTAACAATATTGTTCCTCGACTACAAACTACCCCTTTTTACTTCCCCTGTTACGCGATACACTGCCTTACAACACCTCTCCTTCCCACGAAGACTTCCAGACTTCCAAATCTTTTCCAGAAATTCCCACTTAATAACCAATGAAACATCTAACGGGACAATCAACATCCTAATATAAATTCGACGAATTTCCCACGCGATAGATCCCCCCCGACCATTCGAAAACGGTTCACGTCAAACAAGGAATACTTGAAGTCCACAAAAGTCGAGCAAAGAGCTCGAGAAAGTGGCTCGAGTTCGAAGCGTGCCCATTCAAGCGATCGCGTTGCACGGCTTTCAAAGATCCGCGATTAGAAAGAAGGCCTGTCGCCGTCCACTTCGAGATCCGTCCATTCCAATTTTCCAGGACGAGCGTCGCATGTCAACGAGCCTGTTTTCGTTCCTCCTTTTTTTTTTCCCCCCCGCCCCGTGCTTTGCCCGTTTCGTGTAAACGCGGCATAAAGTGTATCGTTTTTTCTGGCTCTTTCTGGAAAGCATCCGCGTATATGCAGGTACGTGGACGGCGTGTCGAACGACGAGAAAGTGGACAAACGTTGGTTCGGGTCGACGCACCTCGCGGACGACAACGGAAGATCGATTCGTTTGCGTGGAGAGAAAAAATAAAGCGATAGGTCGGGGCCGGTGAAAATTCAACGAGCTTTCCACCGCCCGCCGCCGATATATATATATATATCTCCCATCGAGCGGCCTCGAAAGGCTTATCGGACAAGAGCGTTTGCTTCGCGCTGTTATTTCGCCGGCGCTGATCTTGCGTCCGGTGGCAATCGTTCTCTCGATTAAAAAAAATCGGAAAACGTTTTACATATGGAGATCGGAAGGCGATCGATACCGGCCGTCGACGGCGGAGCTGCCACCCATTCCGTGATTTTAATTCCAATTTTAATCCCGTCGGAATTGTTGTTAACAAGCGGCAGGTTCGATCAAGTTTGCAAATGGAATTGTCGATGATGGTAAGCGGCCTGTCCTCTGCGCTCGCAATTTCATAAAGCCCAGTCTATAAATGGCGGAGGGCTCGACCGACCCTGCAGGGCTTCGTGCGACGCAGATTAAATGCGCTTCATGTAAAATTCAACGTGACCCGCGCCGCTGCCCCGAGGATACTTGCGTTTTTAGAAAAGTTCCATCAGCGCCGCGCAACCCCCCTTCCCCTCTCCCCCCCCCCCCCGCGCCCCGCGACCGATTCTTATTTCCGTCGAGCGTCCATAATGGACTCGGAGGCATGGGAGCGAAGATGCTCGCGGAGAGTTACGGGATTAGAGGGCCGTTTCAATTTACATGCGAGGTTTCAATAAGAGACTTTTAACAGCGGGGCTGTTACTATAAAATCTAATCGAGGAGAACAGAGCCAAGAAGCAAGGGGGGGGGGGGAGGAGCGGGGCCCCTCGGCACGGTCGAGGCAACGTTTTCCCTCGATTTGCAGCCCTTTCACTGGCCGCTGGATGAACGAGGAGCCGGGGGACGGCCGAGGCAGGCGGAAAAAAAATATCCCAGTGGCCCGACGATTTTCTCTAAACCTCCGCGATACATCGATCCTGGAAGGAACCCTTTCACGGCCGCATCGGCTCCAGCCGCGTACGTCCGTCCGTTCTTTCGTCCGCTAAATACCGCAGCATCGCGAAATTAAAATATTGATCGAACGGCGTCGCGAGGGAGAATACGAATTGCGGCGGAGAGCAGAGAAACCACCCCCCTGCATGTTTCCTGCGGACGAGCCTGAACCGACAGGGGGGGGAGGAGAGAGGGGTGGACGGGGGCCACCGATGGGAAAGAAAAAAGAAAGAGAAGGAAAAAGATTGCGGTCCAGTCGAAAATTCGAATGTCAATGACTGGTCGAACCGAGCCGACGCCAACTTAGTTCGATATCGAGAGTTCGTCGACTTTTGTTAGCCTCTACCTCCGTTTATTTTTTCATCCAGCCTCTGCGAATGGTGGAAGAGTCAAGAGGGATGGAACTTAATCGCGACGAGTAGCAAGCTTGCGAATCACGTCTCTGAATTCTATTTCCCTTTTCGAGCCTCTTGGCAAGTATACATGATATTATTTTATTTAATTCTAATTCCTCCGTAGCGTTCAATTAATAAAGACTGGCTGAACTTTCGCAAGCGATCGTCGGGGGTTAATCTCGACCAGCGGGCAAACTGATCGCGAGGCGACGTAACGTTTGAACATTTCGCTTAATTGAAACTTAAACCGATTAACGTGCAACGCCGAGGCCGGAAGCTGTGGGCTCGAAGACACCGGGGAAAGTTTCCGCGGGGACTTTAATCGCGAGCATAAGTCTCCGCCGAGCTTTCAGGAAAAGTTACCCCCCAAGTTTCGATTACACTAGACCGACTGTTTTCTTACTTCCCTCGCCGACTTCCGGTTACCCTTCGAGGAGCACAGTTTCCCCTTACCGGCGACACTTTATTAGAAGAGCAAGCTCTCTGAGAATCGCTGGGAAACTTCAGATCCCCCCACTTTCCTCGATTGCAGCTCTCTTTTGCGAGAAATTTTTTGAAAAGCTCCGCCCAACGATGCAAACTATTTAACGATTATTTGGACTTCTTGCCGCTTCTTGTGAAAACGATGAAAATTCTCGAGGAATTCTAACAAAGGCACGTTTCATTACTTCTGGTTCTATCTTCAGAAATAGTAGTAGAAATATGGATCCTCTAGATCTATGTCATTAACGACTCTGTCACGAATCCCATTAGTCGCGTATTTCGCAAGAAATTCCACAGTCCCAAAATTAAGCGGCACGGGCGACTCGGTCCGGCTCGACGATTTTTCAATTTCCTCGCAGCTTCGCTGATATCCTCCGTTTCGCGCGGATTGTTCTATTAATAAAAACGAGCCGATGAGCGATCGTTATAGGACGATTGAGAACTGCTGGCTTTGAGGCTGAGCGATAGCGCACGTCACCGGGGACGCTTTGCGCCCGAAATAGTCTCAAACCTCATTATTTTTATTCCTAACCATGAAATTAGCGAGCGAGCCTCGGCTTGGACTTTCGTGCAATCGTCTGGCATTTACTCCGCCGTGGCTAACGAAACGTGGCTGCCACGAGCCGCGGAACCTCGCCATTAAAGTATTGATCTTGATTAAAAGTATCGAACTCTGTCACACGCGACTGAGTATAAATTTCAAACCCTTTAGGGTGGCTAATAATTATAAAAAAATAGTATCATCACAATTATAAACTGTCAAGTTTGTAAAGATTCATTTGCTTCGTATACCCAGATAAATATTAAATGAAATATTACTGCTACCCAGAAACATGTAATTAAGCTCCGTGATCATTTAAACTCAAAGTGTATGTGGAAGAATATTCCTCCGCGTCTGTGAGATACGCAGGAATCATTAAAAAATAATATAATAGTGAATGATCACTCACCTGGAGCTCCTCCTTGCACTGACGTTCCTCTTCGAGACTCATCCGCTTCTCGTGCTTCTTGTAGTAACGCCTCTTGGCGGCTTGTAGGTTGAACCACGTGTACGAAAAAGACTTCACGAATGGTAGGAGGGCCTCAATGAATGGGTGGAACTCATCCTGCGAGCACACGATAACGCAAGCTGATTAAAGGTCGCGGTCAACGGCCGATTCGCACCCGTCGAGAACGAGACGCAACCCTGCCCACCATCAACCATCCCCGTCGAAACCCCCGGCCGACGTTTCCGTCGCCCGCTGTCGGGACGAAGGAATGTTATTTCGATAGAGGGAAATTACCCTGCTCCCTGAATTTTGGCGAGGGGGCGTTTAACGATTTCTTCACAACTCGCAGACTCGACCGAGGGTTTCCCCGTATTTTATGATCTCTTTTTAATACAGAATAGGGGTCTAGAATTCTAGCAATAAGAATGTTAAAGACAGGGTTGAATAAATGATCTTCTCGTCCTCGAGGGGGATGAAATTTTCTATCTTATTTCTCCAATATTAGCATGCGTCAATTCTGCAAGTCTACCGGTTAGCTTCATGCAGTTCGATTAGGTTGTGCGAGTGTGGATTTTTATTCGATTATTTGGAGATGGATCGGAGGAAGCGTCCTAGATTTCCAAGTACCTGAAACCCCCCGCGAAACCCTAAGAAAACCTTCGCGAAAATTACAGTACACTCTACTGGATAATATCTACTAATATACACAAACGATTCATCCCTTGAGCCATCATTATGCAAGATCCCCGTCCCCCGACTCGAAGCACCGCGATCTAACCCCAGCAGCTCAGCCGATGCTTTGTCTTAATTGATTTAATTCCGGCGAAATGAGCGGCTCGAACTGAAAGCAAACCACTGGCGCACAATGCAGGAAGTCAATCTCCGTTTACGAGGGTTGAACCGGCACGATATCGAGTCTCTCTCAGCGTGGAGGGTGAAACGAGTCGAAATCTCGTTTCCAACGAGAGAGTCGATTTCCCCCGAGTGGACCAGGGGGAGAAAAAAGGTCGCAGACGTCGGGGAAAAGGAAACTTCATCCTTATCGCAGCGTCGAACTCTTCCGGCGGATCGAAACGTCGATGAATCTCTCTTTCCGGTCGCAGCGCGAGCGAAAGGCGGGGAGGATGAGGAGAGCGAAAGGGTGCGCGGAGGATCGAGCTTCTGCAGCGATCGTCCCTTTGTCAGGCAAATACCGGCCGTCACGGAAGATGGAACGGGGGATGTAAACACCATTTCACGGAGGATCAATTTTACGGTGACTTTCTCTATGGCAGCGCTCTCTCTCCCATCGAAATCAACCCTCACCTCCCTGCCCGAGGAATATTCATCGATGGAACAATAACGAACGCGCAGCATCATCCCCCTTTCACTAGCCCCGTTCGGCCCGCGAGAGAAACCATCGAATCGCGACGCGATGTGCTTTTGATCGGAAGAGCTTCGAGTGCGACGAGTGCATGGTAATGACCCGTGACCGGGACACGTCGAGGGGGTGAGAAATAAGCATTACCGACAACCTTTTTTTTTCCACGGAGAAAGCGAGACTGCAAAGATAGCAAGAGCATTTGATTGCAGCGCATCGACCAGAGTCCTTTACAATCTACGAC
Organism: Andrena dorsata; assembly: GCA_929108735.1. Classification (NCBI taxonomy): domain Eukaryota; kingdom Metazoa; phylum Arthropoda; class Insecta; order Hymenoptera; family Andrenidae; genus Andrena; species Andrena dorsata. The sequence goes on along the minus strand of OV815488.1, from coordinate 71,962,360 downwards.
GTTCCCGAGAACCTCCTCGAGCCCTGCCCAATTACCCCAATCACCAATTACGATTTCATGGACGGAGCGGCGAGAACAAGGAGCGGGACGAAGCGAAGGTGAGCGAGGGGGTACGGTGGAAGAACACGAGGGTGGCCTGTGAACAAGCGTCAAACGACACGAACCATCGAGTATTCGCAAGCACTGCGGCTGCTGTGGCACACTACCGTCTGTCTGTCCCTCCTGCCGTCCGGCTGTCAGAAGCACCGATTCTCGCAGTAACAACCGTCAGGGTCGCAATACTCCTCCGCCACCCTGTCGCAGATTGATCGTGGCCTCATCTGCACCACCTCTGCCTATCCTCCTCCCCTTCCTTCGCCCTTTTATTCCACTAAGAACCAACGAGCCGACCGTAGTCGGTCCGGGAGCCCTCTGTCCTCCGTACAAAGTCTCTTCGATCTCTCCCCGAGCTCGCTCGATCCTCGTGTCTCCTCGGCGCGCTTTGGACAGCAAAGCGTGGCAGAGGCAGAGAGTAGTGCAGGGCTCCCCTGATTCCCCTTCGGAGTTCTCTAGAAAACACTGGGACGGTCGAAGGAAGATCTTCCGATGCTGTGGCTTCTGTTGCGAGAAAAACACGTCGTGATTTGCCGATCGAATGGAGCTACGCGCGCGAGACTTCCGAGGTGGTCGCCGCGAACAATGGGGAAATTTGATCGTGGACTCTTCCGCGAGCTGGTTCGGGAGTTCTTTATCCAGATCGCGGTTCTGCTTCTACACAGATTCTGCCGCGAGCTTTTTCACCGCTGATCCCCCCCCCCCCTCCCCACCGCTGGACTCGATCGGCATCCCTCGAGGTGAAGCACCACGCGATCTCGCCAGGCAACTACACGCCGGGTCCACGCGAGAAGAAGCTGCCCTGGGATTGTTCGAAAGTGTTCACCGGGCGAGCAGAGAAGGATGATTTTCAAGCGGCGAGTCGAGCCGTTCGCTCGCTTTGTCACCGCGAACCGCTCCGCTTTGCGCGTACACGCGAGTTGTGCGCTCGTGTGCGCATGTGTCTATACGGCACGCCGTTATTTTCGGACGGCCAACGAAAATCAAAGGCATTAAGGAGTGACGCCGCGACCGTCGTCATCGCGGAAAAGACCAGGGTGGAAGGCAAGGACGCGGGGGAGGGCGGCGGGGGGGGGGGTGGCTCCAGGGACAATTCCGCCAGGTTCCCTCTCGATATTCCTGGGGTGGATGAACCGGCACATGGCTGCCCGCGGAAATAAATTTTCGGGAAGCATTTCGATCCAGAACATTCGTCTTGGTCCTTGAAAGAATGCTTTTCGGAGCGCGAGAACGTCGAAGGATGATCTCTATTCTAATAGTGGTGAATATTGATTTACGAATATTGATGCGTTTGGAGCGGATGAAGATTTTGTATTTAGACACAGTGTTTGCCTGTTGGTGCGGGACGTGCTCGAAGATCGCGCAGCGTAGTGGAGCTTTTGAAACCAGAGAAGCTTCTAGAAGTAGATTATAATCTGGGAATAGATTAACCATCGGAAGTCTATATCGTGAAAAAGAATTATTGCTCTTGCGCCATTTAGTGCAACGAGCATTTCTATCGTTAGTGGAGACTAGGGAGGAGGTTTCAAGGGTGAAGAGGGCCGCCACCGAGCGCACGTGTCGCTTCTATTTGCAAAGCGGATTTTTGGTGCGTAGTTGTCGGCGATAAATCGACGCGGATTCTGCGCGATGGAGCTTGTTTATCGCTGTGCCTCGACAGGGAACACCTCGAGTTCCATTGAATCCGATGAAAGAATCCCAGAAGACACTCTTTCGCGATCCTTCGACCAATTACATAATTACTCTCCACTCGCCAGCCACCATCAAACTTCCCCTCGGACAAGTAATCGCGAGAACCTGTGGGAAACTCGCAAAAATCGCGAAATTACTCGACCACCGATCTCTCTCCCACCCTTCAGCTACTTACTATCAGTTTAATCGCGATTATATCCCAACGACAAAGCTATCAAAAGGGTTGCAAATTCCCCAGAAAGAAGCCACGAGGATCTCGATTGCTCGCACTGCAACTCGCGCAATCAGCTGATGCTCCAGGCCCAGGAGGGCCTGCACCCCGCGAGTCCTTCCAAGGGTCGGACTAAGCTCGCTCCCGTTCGGCTCGTCTATCCGACGGCGTGCCCTCGGTCACTGATCCGACGATTCACAGAGGCGAGCCTCTACACTGATCCACTGGATCCCGCGAGGATTCTCGTTCGATCGAGCGCGCTGGATGCCGTTGCACAGCTCGAGTTCCCGTTTCGACCTCTCTGTTCGTCGTTCCGCGAAGAATGAAGGCTATGGAGGCAGAGGCTGAAGGGTAGCGCGAATGGCGAAACGGAGGAACGCGGCGCGAGGCAGAGATAGCCCGGCAGAAGGACCGTCGACGTCGGAGCGACGGGTACGACGTCGGTCGTCGCGACGACACTGAGACGCCGGCCGACGAGACGCGCGTAGCTAGACGCGCGGCGGAGGCACCGCGCTGCGGCCAGGTACGGCACCCCAAACAGTTATTAATAGCCCCTGTCCTAGCTTACTAGATTTGCCCTCGAACCGACGCAACTTGTCTCTCTTTCTCTCTACACCCTGCTTCTTCGACCCTCCCTCCGACGCTCCTCCCGCGACGAGATGAGTCCCCGGCCTCGTGGGCCTCCCTCGTGGATCCTCGAGTAGCGGTGGATCTTCAAGAAACGTCGAATCAACTTCAAACGTGCGGGAGGGATTTTAATCAGTTTGTACGGAAGAGTTTTGAAAACTTGTCTTTCTGAGCGCTTTGAGATTCAATGGGTAGGTGGATTGGTTCGTTGAATTCGTTTCGAATGGAGGTTTTGCTTCCAACGTGTTCTGAAGCGCTTCTAAGAGTCGCTAGATGGTGACTGTGTGCGAAGTTCACACGTTGCGACATTTCAGGCCCGCCCCAGGGGACGATCAGCAAATTGCGCGAGCCTCGACGAAGGAGGACCGGGGGTACAATTGATTCTTCCCACGTTTTAATTCCCCGCGGAGGCTGCTGTCCTGCGCGCCTCGTTCCGCGTCAATAAACCCGCGGAAAAAGCAATGGAGCCGACTTTTCGAAACGCTAAAAATAGGCATGCACCGTGAATCAACGGTTGATTCTATAGAGGCTGAAAAACACGGCGGTTGTGTCTGGGTTTGAGCGTGCGAATACCGGGAAACCAGTCGGATCGTTTGGAGGACCGATAAACGGGAAAAACATCCCCTTTATGGGTTCAAAGGGTGGAGGGACACCTCGCCATGAATGCATCGGCTTGGCAACGGCACTCGTCGCTAATCCCAACGAAATAGAAAAGCGATCTTACATCTACGAATTACATCTCACCACCTGAACCACCATTCGCGTAACAAAAGAACACCGCTGCCCGCCAACAAGGGCGAGAAGACCAACCCCCGTACGGAGCGAAATCCACGAGCCCAAAACTCAACTGCCCCCATAAATTCTCGGGGATGTTCGCGATCCTGTGTCGCGGGGTTAAGCGTTCCAAAGACCCCGACTCTGCCCCCCCGGGAAACAAAGTGGACAGCGACGAGAAAACGGTGGTGAGGGGACGGAAGGGGGGGGGGGGGCGGAGCGGAGGAGGATGGGCGAGCAACGACGGAGTCCGCAGTAAGAAGCGGACGGGCGAATGTCGGACGGCCGTGGAAGCGTGTTTTGCGGGACGGTCCGCGTGTTCCGTCGCTGGACCGACGACGGCGAGGAGGAAGAGGAAGAAGAGGGCGAGAAGAAGCAGCGGCGGCGATGGAACACGAAGAAAAAGACGAGGGGGCGAGGGTGGCGAGCACGCGGCCGCCGCTGGCGAAGACGATCGATAGCCAAACTCCTCTACGTCTGCCCTAAGATAGACACTGACATAGACTTCTAGATAGAGGCGCGTTATGCATGGGGCCCTGGCGTGCAGATACGCTCGCAATTTTTTATACGAGCCCCCCCCCCCCCCAAAACCGCACCTACTTCTCGCCCACCCTCGGACCACCCGGCACCCGATATTTTATACAGTGGAGATAAGACAAATTGGCTGTGGCAGTTTCGCGAACGAAGGGAGGAACGCGCCGCGATATGAAAAACAGGCTGCTCGTGGGTGAGGGCAGAGGTGGGATCATTGTGGAACTTGGAAGGAAGATGGTGACGGGTTCAAGTGGATTATTGGTCGTTCGTTTAAGGGTTTTCGGTGACAGGAAGCGGGGGAGAGCTTCTGACACGTTGCCTGAGTCTCTGTTAGCGAGGGCCGAGGGAACTTTCTGCGCATTAGAGCTGGAGTTTCCGCGAGTTAGTAAGGTGGACTGGGAGCCAGGGTCGTTACAAGTTTCATCGACATTAATATTGTTAGTGCACCGAAATCCCGAGGAGCCGAGGACCCGAAGGGTCTCGCTCCGCGTAGCCGGTTCTTTCAGTCTTCCATGCGCGATGTTAATTTTCAGAAGGATCGAGGGGAACTGAACCCACTTCCCACCCCCCCCCCCGGTCGGTGATCGAGGATCCCAAGGACACACGGGAATCACGGTGGTAATGCACGCGCCCGACGTATCGGGGCACACCATCCAGTGTAAATACCGTATTCGCCGCGCTAATGACTGTTCTAAGTTTGCTGGAGGCGAGGACGCCGTTTCCCCCGAGGACAACGAACCTTCCCCGGCTATATCCACGCGACATTTCGCCGTCTAAGTGGGCTACGAAATTCCGATTGTCGCGGCGAAATGTCCCCGGCACTCCTTCCCCGTGTTGTTCCACAAGCTGCTCCCAACAGCGGCGGGAGGAGAGCAGGAAAAAAGCTTCCCACGAGTGAGCCAGTGTGTACATAGACCCTAGTCCGCGCGCAAGTTTAGTGTAATCCCTCGAACGATTAAAGTATCTTCCTTACTGAAATTCGAACCAGAAACCAGCGACCAGGGACGAGTAAAGGAACTGACAAGAAACCAAGTAACCCAGTTAACAAATATCAAACCGAATGAAATCTGTCGAATCCCCATCTAACTCCTGCCCAATTCATCGGGCACCTATAGAAAAGCAAACAGAGCGGTCTGAACAAGCAAAGCTGACATCACGTCGCCGCTGTGGACCGGCGATCGAAGGGCAGCCGAGGGAGCCGTCGATTAACTCCGCGTCGATATCGAAGGGCTCCGATTGTGGAGCACGCGAACGCGGGAACAAGTGCGATCTAAATATAAAAAATTAGATTGAGGCATGTGACGCGGCCCCGCGACGCTCCTTACGTAACATTTCATGATTATCGATATAAATAGTCGTGTTTCCTTACATAATTACGTGCATGCACGCGTGCACACAGGCGCGACCGCCTGCGAACGGCCGGGGAGCGCGCGGGCGCGCGTAAACGGGAGCCTGCATTGCTGGAAATCAGCTGACGAGCGGGGGATCGGAGAATGGAACTCGGACGATCGGGATATGACAAGCACGCGGAACAATCCCGGACAGGTTCGCGTGCAGCCCGCCAATATACGGCGGGCCACGGTGTTTATATGTGCATCGGTATTTACACGCGGCGCGCCGCTGCACCGCCTCCAAGTGCAACGTTACTGATCGCGTTACATTCGCGCCACCCTCCCCACCGACAGCCGACACCCTCCCGTCTCGTAATAATCACACCCCGCGCTCGCTGAGCCCCTTTCCACGGGAGTATAATTCTTTCTTCCTTGTTTCCTTTAGTATTTTTATTTGGTTTGCTCGTGATCGGTACCACCGAAAGTCCAGAAGCTAGCAATTGGCTCCCGGCTTTCGGACGATTACGTAACTTTCGGATCAGCCGCGTGAGACAAACGTTTCTCCGCAGTTTGGAAATTCATCCAGCAAGGGAAACTCGATCTCCAGCTACATATGTGCACGGTGAATCACTGGCTGGGCGAGCTTCCACGAAAATCATCGCTGGAAACAGTTCCATTCCCATCCGCGAACACTCGGCTTCAAAACAACGGTGTTTACCGGATGCGTCGCGATAATCGCCGGCTGGGGAACATCGAAGACGCTCGGTGCACGCGAGTCGCACGTGCTCCCGCGACGTCTTCGCCCTCCCTGATTCATAATTCACCCGAATTTGCGGGAAACGCGGGGAAACTGGGCTCGGAAGTTTCTCAAAAAGGGGAGGAAGTGACGGGCGAGATCGCAACCCCCTGATGCCTAATTCATCCCCTTGCGGGCGAAGCGCTCGGCGAAGTCGACACCAAAGTGTTTTAGTGTCGACGAAGTTCGAGAGAACGGAGGTGGTAGATTTGCGAGGATAGAGTCTAGAGATCCCACGTGAAAGTCACACCGAAGACAGACACCTGACGCGATACAATTCCCTACAGAACTACTCGCGAAGTGAATGCAACAGTTTCCTAACGCGACAGATCCCCAAAGAAACACCCCTACGTCTGCCGCGAGTCCGTGACAATCGTCCCTAAGAAGCGGCAATCGTGGCGCGTGGAAGCGCTCCGGAATGCGACGGCGTGGCGCGGCGGCACAGAAACAACAACACCACTCTGATCGGTTAGCGTGCTAAAAAAGCGTCTAGCGAAGCTGCTGGTTAAACTACGAAGCACTGCTTTGCGAGATGCGTAAAGGGAAGGAAGAAGAAAAGAAAAAAAAAGGCTGTTCGTCGCAAGACAGAAAAGAAAAGAAGAAGAATTGAAAAGGGAATTGTGATCGAGCGGCACCTGTCCTACGGAAGGGGCCTGCAGGTAAGTCGAGACATCCGGTTCCACCATACAGCTCCTCAGGGTGTCCGGGATGAACATGAGTAGCTGGGACGTCGGCCGTGGTACAGGCTGAAGCCGGCTTGCACCGCGCTGACGGTCCTCCAGCGAGCGTGTGCCCGCCGACAGCGTCGTCTTGACGTCCTTGGACGCCCGCGTTCACGACGGGATTGGAGAACGCCGCTCCAGCTGGTGGCGGACCAGCGATCGGCAGGCCTCCTGGCAGGACTACGCGCTGCACCGAGCGGACCAGCAGCTGGACCAGCGGGTCAGGGACGATCTCGGGGCGGTCACGGAACCGGCGATCAGGGGGCCGGTCCAGGCTGCGGTGTCCTCGCGCGACCTGCTGCTGCCCCTTCGTTGCTCGCCCACCAAACGCCTGTTCGACGTCGACCTGGTCTCGAGAGGACGGTGCTCCTCCGGGCGGCTGGTAGAGGCCGGTCGCCCAACTGTCCCGCAACCACCACGAGGTGTTCTCCTCCCCTGATCGCGCGCGATCACGCACCCTGCCGCGTAGCCGTTCCTCGGGATTGCCGTGCAAGGTCGCTCGCTGCTTTCCGCGTAACGGCCGTCGCTGACGATGCTGCTGGCGCTGGTCTGGCTGGTGAACCGTCGGCTGTCGGGTGGTGGCGGAACACCGCACCCAGGCACACGCATCCTATCTAACAACCACGAGCCACAACTCCTAACTCTCGACTTTAGGCCCTCTCTGGTGCTCTCTCGTGGCACGCAAGACGGCTTTTGCTCGCTATCTATCTCTCTCCCCCTCTCGCTCGCACTCTCTCTATCTCTTCCCCTTCGGGCCTCCCTGCCCCTCTTTCTACCTCCCCCGCCCTGCCCCCTCTCCCTCTACTCGCAGCCTCGCTCCCTCTCTCTCTCTCTCTCTCTCTCTCTCTCTCTATCTCCGCTCTCCCTTCCCTCGCGACCGGCTAACCCTTGCACACGAGTTCCCAGTGTCTCTCTTACTCTCTCCCTTTCGTCCCTCTGCGCGCTTTAAATCTCTCCGTCCCGCTCTGCTCCTCGTCTCTCCCTCGAGTTCCCCGTCTCACTAGCCCCCTTTTGTTTGCTACCCCCACGAAAGCGTGCCCCGTCGACGATTCTCGCCGCGGCTCGGAGAACAGCGGCTCCGTTCTCGGGCGGAAACCGGGTTGCGTTCCGATTTGAAAGCGACGACGACAACGGCGACGACGACCAGCACGGCGTCGAGAGCGCGAGAACACGCACCGGGTGCTTGCTGCCTCTCGGTTCCCCCGTAGCTGCTTTCCCGTTCCCGATCGGGAGACGCCAGGCCCCAGACTACGCCGACTCCGAGCGACGGCCGCTGCGTCGGCGTCGGCGTCGGCGTAAAAAGCACGCGGCGTCGCGCAAGCCCGCCGCGGGAGCGCGCCGCGAGGTCGCCACGGCTAGCGGACGGCCACGGCGGTGGGAGGCACAGAGAGGGAGGAAGCGACGGCTGAAAAAGATCGACGAGGACCGAGCAACACGGGGGATGGAAGGGTGGAGTGCGAAGCTTTCCTCTCGGGAGGGACAAGGGCAGAGATCGAGAGAAGCGGGATGGTTTCTTCGGGAGGGACGAGGACGGCGGCACGGAGGGGAGTAGCGAAGAAATAAAACAAGAGCAATTAGAGCGCGCTGAGATAAATAGAAAGAGAAGCGGAAGAGGGGACGAGAAAGTGGAGAAAGAAATAGGGGACGGAAGAGGATCAAGAGATCGAGGAGAACGCGATGGGAGCAATCGAATCGCAACCCCTCGTGATTCTTTATAACGAACAACCGATCGCCGAGGTTGATTCTCAAATTCACAATAAATTCAGAGGCGGAGTAAATAATACAAAGACACGGGTAAGGGTGAAAGCGGGGCGGTGACGGCGGGGTGGTAAAGAGGAATAAAGAGCAGTGGAAGCGAGGAAAACTCGCGCGCTAATCGTAAGCCTCCATTTATCCGGCTCGTTGCCGTCTACCTGCCGTTTCCTCGTCGGCTATCTACAGCCAGTCCCTCTCTGCCCGTGTATTTTTGGTCGCTCGTTAGGAATTAGCTCTATGGGCCTCCAAAGGTCCGCGCTAACAACCGAGTTCCCCCCTTTCCACCGGCGGGGATGACGTTTCTCGGCGGATCAGCGACGCTAAAATCCCCCTGTTACGAGCAGCCTCCGAGGGGGGGGGTGGAGAAACGGCGCCCCCTCGCCGCCGAAGTTTGTCAACAATCTTCCTCGCGAGCTTCTCCCTCGAAAATGGCGCGCGCCGGGTCGCGGTAATCTCGAAATCGCGAGCGCCGCAAACGAGATTACGCGGACCCCTTAAAACTACCCACCCCCTGTGGAGGGGCTCACCCGGGGAAAGTTGGTAACTGGCCGCGAGACGACGAGCTTAAAACTTTCTCTGCGAGGATTCCGCTCGCTGTTCCTGCCTCCTGTTCCCCTCGTTCTTCGCGGGTAACCCTTTTGCCGGGCGATCCCTCGCGAGCTTTTGGCGATCCCAGACGCGGAATCCTTAGGATTCAATGATCTACCGGAGTTACAGATTACTTGGACTATTTTCACGATGAGGGATCCAGCGATCACTGACGATAGCCGGATCTATATACGTATTGTTAATTTCTAGAATATGCAGATTCACTTTGCGCGACGAGGAGTCTCACTGCTCTTGGTGAAAACTGCTCCGGGACACGAGCGAACCGATCGTAGCACGCGAGAGCCGTCGCGATGCCTCGTGGCTGGAAAACTCGCGAACTGCCACTGGTGAATGGCATCGCGAATCGCCGAGCGACTGGCCTCTGTCAGGCTACCCTTCTCCGATCGAAAGAGGAATCACGAACGTGACGGATACCCGTGATTCGAGGCGGGCTTTGCGCTTTACGTGTTGCAGGTGTAAAGGCGCTACAGAGAGTGGGTTACAAGGAAATGGGGGAATCTTGGACACTCGAGATCTGAAATCGGATTTGCAGCTGACTAAGTATCTTCATACTTGGCTAACGCATTCGTGAAATAATAGCAGGCTTCTCTAAGAAAGCTAAACTAAAACTTGGAAACACCTTCGAAGGAAAATGAATTCTTCTGTACTCTGATGATATAGTATCTAAGAACCTTAAAACTATCACACACAACTAAAAGCATTCTTCCATAGGACACCACCTCGAGGATTCCAAAGGTACAGCTGTGCCCTGTCGATGATTCTTCTCGTTTATTTATATTTACATTAGTATTAAATCATATGGTTACAATGATTCGTAAGATAAATAGAACTTTAATAAATGCAAAAGAAATTGCACGCTTCGCGCATACACACCACCGTCTCTCGCTGCCCGCGGCTGGTCTAAGCGCGCGACGCCACAGAGTATCCAGTCAAGCGTCTGCCAAAACGACCGTGTTAAAAGGAGAACCACGCGAACGAAAGAGTTACCTATCGAAAACTGTGAACCAGAGAAATCGCGGTGTAAAAACATCCCCGTCGTGTTCTAAAAACCTGAGCCTCGATGGGAATCATTGAAAAATCGAACAAAGTGTCCACGCCCAACGCGCTGTCCACCATAAATATACGATGCCGCAATAAAGATAGAACTTCCCTCGTAACTACAATAAAAGAGTACCTCGAAACTTCTTAGCGGTATCCGTAGTGATTAAGACAATCGTAATTACAGTCCCTCGATCATTCCGCTACGCTAAATAGTGTTTGGCAGTTGTTCAACACGTTAGAATATATACCAGTGTCGGTGGACGTCAATTGCGGTTTAGTTACTAGCGTCGATAACCAATGCACAATGTAACCGATGGCTTCGCGATTAGGAATGTCCCTCAAAAATCCCCAGTACGCGGCAAAATCATCTTCCCTACTACCCCGCCTCGTGCCGCATCCTCGCTCAACTCTCCCGCCGAGCTTGGTTGCGACAGTGCACGCTAGTATCGTTAAATTATAAATATCGTTCAACGAATCAGTGAAGTACCTTCGCTTAGAAAAATCTGTATCGTTAGTGGTGTGATCGTAAAAAAGGTACGCTATGGGCAGATTATGTAAAATTCGTACGATTGCATGATCGAAAAAGTCCGTTTAGACTCGAAAAGGTCTACCTCGGCAACGATATCCCTACCAGAGAACTAACTTCGTCGCGTGTAAAGTTTATAAAGTGGTTTTCACAGTTTCATCATATTCGATATTTATACCCCAGACTTCGGAACATTAAAATTAGTTTTAGAACGACGCTTTTTGAGTGGATGCCAGTTCGCGACAGGTTTCCTCCTTCGCGAGAAAGGGACGAACCCTCCAACCCTAGCATCCGCAATGCTTCGCGGCGATGATTTAAATGAATACCATATGGTACTTACTTGTACGTTCAGACTTGTTATTCATTAGACAGCCGGAGGTAACACCGATTAGATGGGGAACTTTATTTAATGGATTTCGTAGCTGGAGAACAGCAGGGATTGGCGGTCGGATAGAGGGCCAGTTTTGGTTAAGGTAGGTAGTTATCCGTGAAATAATTCTAACTGCGTTAACCAGCTTAGTTTACGGGCACTGTTACTTCTAGCGACCTGGCGTTTGCAATTATTGCTATGTGGGCAACACGCTGTGTCCCAGGAATTAAAACTGAAAGGAGAATTCTTGTTCGATTATCTGGTACAATGTCAGGGCAATATATTTCATATACTAACCCTTTTCAAAAACTCTTCCGCACATATGCGAGCCCTGGCATTCACCGACAGTTTCATCTCGCTGATCTCTCTGTCGATCTCCTCCATGAAATGGATGATAAAGTCTACGATTTTGTGTTTGTACATTTGTTCTACGTGGATGTTTGTGATTAGGAAACTAATATCGTAACCCTGTGGAACAATTCTGATATTAATAATCCTGTTCACTTCTCCCGACGATACTCCTGTAAACTCGAAACGACGTATACCTCCACCGGCTTCCTCCTGAGAATGATGAAGTGTTCCGCTCTGACGGTCATGAATCTGGTGAAATTGTGACACAGAATTTTCTCCAGATCGTCCGCCTGTTTGACGGCGATGCTTATTCTTATACTGTTTATACTGGACTCGATCAGCACCTTCTCCTTATCGTTCCTACTTATCAATATCGGCGTCAGAAGGAGCTCCTTACTGGCTGTCACTTCTACCTCGGGCTTGTTGTGCTTCTCAACGATTTGGGACCAGAAGTTCTCCAGGCACAGCGCGGCGGTAAGCGTTCGTCTTACCGCTGTCAGGTAAGGCTTCAACGTGCCCGACTGAAACAAGAGCAGTTCGAACTCACGATTCGTTCACGACTCGATCATTATCTCGCCGCCGCTGAAATTGTAGAAGCACGGGAAAAAGGAAATATGAAATGGTAGACGGAGACTCGTTGTACGGGCATCCTGTCCGACTGATAAGGAATTGGTTCGTCTCGGAGGCAACGACTCACACCATAACCTATATCTCGCGGAGGGATAAGAGGTGCTTACCATTTTGCGAGAATGCTACGAAAATTCTCTCGCCCCTGTCGAAATCCAGCAACGCCGTGCTCCTTCCGACGGTTCGATCTCTCTACGAAATGTTCACGGGGACACGTGAGGAATGACACATTACGCTCTGTGCATATCAAAGGAGGGTTGGGTTCGGCCGGTTTAATTTCAACGGCGTGGGGCGTGTTCCGGAGTTCACTGATAACGAGGACCGTACGTTCCTCTCTCCTTTCCGATGCACAGCGACTGATAGGAACGGGCAACGATCGTCAACAGATCTGAACGAAGTCGGAACGCATCCTGCGAGAAAATGATCGCGATCTGCCCGTTTACGTCTGCATTCCAGCAGCGTGCGTAACGAAATGAATTAAACCGCCGCGATTGGCAAATTCCGTTCTATGCGAGCGAGGAGAAATCCTCGCTAACTAACCACGAGAAACGGTATCGCCGTTTAATTCTCACGGAAATTTCCGCTCTTTATTAATCACCGACTATCGTTCCTTTCTACGGGAGATATTAATTTGCAAATTGAAATCTGCTGAAGAACTATCGCGTGACGCTTGCCCGAGGCACTAGACCAAGAAGGAATATTCATTTTAAATATAATTATGTGCCATTTATTCATAAATTGTATTATGAAAGGAGGCCTCTTACTGTTTTCCGAAGAAAAATGCGAAATACTTTATAAAAGATGTTGAAGAAGAAGTAGCTACTTCTAGAATCGATATTCGGGACCAATATTCGAGGACGTAGACGAAAGTGTCTTAAAAGGCTTTCACTTATAACTGGTATTGTTGGTAATAAGAACTTACAGAGAAATTCGCGAAGCCTGGGCCCTGCTACGTACAAATTGGCTGTAATCACGCAGGTTTTAACTTGATTCTCCGAGAACTTTTATAAGGAACTTTAATTTCACACTCTCTTTCTATTCGCTCTGTCGAAAGCAACCGTCTTCTTTCGAGTTGTAGCGCGTAATTTGAAAATGTTCTACATTGCCGCGCACTCTGGTGCGACTCACGGGAAGTGAACGTCAATATTTCTTCGTACGGTTATTTACCACGAAAATGCAGTTTCGTGCAGTGTTCGTGCAGTTTCGCAACACGCGCGAACGTGACTGATTACATGCGTGATGGTTATTTGTAAATATTATCGACAAGGCAATTGCCGCTTCGGACAATATTGCCAATTCGAGCACATAAATACTTTCGGTTAGATAAAAATTTATGGTGTCAAACAATTTTCAATGATTTATTCTTTATGTTAAAACTGTTCAATTTGTAGGGCCCAGTGCTAAGGTTGAGTCTTACAATGAGGAGGAATACACGGCGTAAGTATTGCGACACTACGAAGCTGTCTCCCTTCGGATTTTAGGGTAGTTAATTTTTATCTGTGGAAACAAGGGTCGCTGTGGCGAAGGAAGTGCTCAGCGCTGAAAGAGGTGGACAGTGGTTGCTGTCGTGCTTCGCCCCGCTTAAGCAGAGGCCATGCATCCCTGGCATGGACGATCTATCTCCAGAGGAAGTACGATGGGAGATGTATCAAGCTCAAAAGAACGGGATGGTCGAGCAAGCAGTCTGTATACTTGACTGTTACTTTACAGTAAATTATGAACGTGCGTAAACTAATTTACCCTTCTCCGTTCCGTCCAGAAAGTGCATTTTCAACAGCTGTGTCAAGATATGAAGGCGAAACGCGATGCCCTGAAGAATCTTACTCATGAAACGATAGCGATGCTTGTAAGTGGAATATAACGATGATTGTTTGTTTGGCTTTTCAAGAACGTGGTTGTAAATTGATTATCTTTTTTTTTTCAGAAAGAACTTCAGGGAGCGAGTCAGAAAGGTAAAATAACTACAGGTGGAAATACAACTGGGAAAACATCAAATTTTTCATTTGCAACTCCCCAACTAGGGCACCCTGTCAGTACCTCGGCCTCCAATGTGTTCGGGAATAAAACGTTCGGAAGCCAAAGCAACCCATTCGGCGGAGGTTTCGCGTCTCAGAGTAACGCTTCGATATTTGGAAGGCCCGCCACCGGTTCCAATCCTGTATTTGGTGGGACCCCCAATTTTGCCAGCAATTTAGGGAGCTTTGGCAGCGCGACAAGCACTAGCTCCATATTCGGCGCCACTAATTCTAATACTTCTACGTTCAATACAGGGCAAAGTGCACAGACTTTCGGAACGGGTAACTCGATTTTCGGAGGAGGATCGCCGCAATCCGTGTTCGGCCAGCCCAGCGTGTTCGCGACGAATGCCCAAGTGAATAATGTGTTCGCCAGGCCTCAAACATCGCAATCGACGACATCAGTATTTAGTAGCGGGGCGACGCCCGCCCCTTCGTTGTTTAGCGGCGGTTCTACTGCTCAATCTAATACATCATTATTCGGGGGAGCTAAAACGTCCACCGCTAATCCGTTCGGTGGTTCCACGACTTTACAGACCGCAAACCCCATCTTTGGAGCAACGCCGGCGCCGGGAACATTCAGTTCTGGGATATTCTCTCAGTCGAAGACGGTACCTGCTTTTGGAGGAGCGCCCGTTTTCGGCGGCGGAGCGAACTTTGGAAACGCGCAGGGATCGATATTCGGCGAGCAACCGACGTTCGGGGGCCCCGGCAACATCTTTGGCGGAGCCAACGCCGCGACACCCACGTTTAGTTCCGCTGCTGTCCAGCCCGCGAATGCATTCGGCGTTAACGTACCCGCGCCCAATGTCAACATATTTGGAACTGCTCAGAGCACCGCACCGGCTATATCAACATCCAACGCACCTCTATTTGGCACACCTACGCCAACGACTAGCGGTCCGTTCGCCACTGCAACATCCCAGTTCGAAGCCACCCCCTCGACTGCTGGTCCGTTCTCGAGACCCACCTTCGGAATAACGACGGGGACCAGCGGCGAAACGTTTGGCACTACTGTCACATCTTCTAGCATGCCATTCGGCACCACCAGTGCGGGAATGACTTTTGGGACACCTACCCCTACGACAACACCGTTTGCGACGTCTACGTTCAGCGACGCGAAAGGGGCACCGTTCGCTACCACGAGCACCACGGCCCCGACCACAACTGCGAACCCGTTCGCGCCCAGAGCTCAGCAGACTACCTCGCCGTTCGGCAATTTCGCGCAAACCCATGTGGCCAATACCGTCACAGTGTCCTCGGGCGGACCGTTTGGAAAATCGCCGTTCAGTTCCATTATGACAGTGGCTGTCATCGATGACAGTGTCTACTCGATAGAGGGTCAACTAACGGACGATGAAAAGAGCATGTATTTGGCCGAAAGGTTCATCTTTGGCAAGATTCCGTTGAAACCACCTATCAAAGAATTGAGGTAACTCGGTCCCCAGAGATGTTAAGTAGAAAATATATGCTGTGATATACGTGCTCCTCGCGCATGAGCGAATTAAGATAAATCTCGCCAGGTCTAGTGACGATAAATAATAATATATTTGTCTATGTGTCTGTTTTTCTTTTTATAGAACTTAATGAAGCTGTTTCAAATTTATAACGAAAGTACATAATAAAGGCTAGGTTATATATTCCCATGCGTTACCGTTAATTCACTTCGAACGCCTCCTTTAATTTAATCAATTACACACGCTATTTACATATGTACAATTCTCGATTGGCCAATGAGGCGTTCCCTCATTTGTACTTACTTTATCATACATTCTTGTAATGTATTACGCCAGGAGGAGGCGGAGGGGGAGGAGGAACGCTATTGCCAAATTGACTTCCTTCCGACACCTGAAGATGGTATTTGTTCTTTAATATCAACTTAAGGTCGACATTAATTTCTTTCTCCGTGAAACAAACCTGTGGCAAATGGCAGAGAGGGTTCGTCGGATAATTGGCTCTCTGTACATAAGCCGTGGTCTGGTTGGTCGGCTGTGATAAGCCGGGGGGTATACCATTCGGCGGTTTGTATCCCGTAACCTAATGAACAGGTCCAATGATTACCCAACGATCTACATTACAGTTGATACTAGTACGGAAGGGGTAGAGTAATCGGAGGATCTACGTACTTTATCGTTCATCTCGGGGAATATAGTGCTCAAGTTGAAGTTGGTGAGACTAGTGCCCGAGGGATGATGACTCATGGTCATGGGGTTGCTCGAGACAATTCCCCCTCTCGGCATGTTAGGATTCATGGGGAAACCAGCCGTTGCTACCGCGGGTATACTTTGAGGGCCAGCCACTGGCGGCGGCGGCAAGCCATTCACAGCTTTCGTGTACACGTTTGCCTGGGGATGATTCTGATAAAGGGGGCTGGCGTGCGGCGGCGGGGGCGGCGGCAGAAATGTAGAATGATGGTAATCCTCCAGGGGTGAATTAATACCCGAAAGAGGAAACTCTAGATTCTGCATTGCTCCGTCCAGGCCCTTTCTCTTCCCTTTCTTCGCGTTCGTGGAATAAGTCCTCTTGTCGCAATTCTGGTGCTTCCCGTAGTGCTGATGATTCTTCGTGTTAGTATTTACATTGGAAGTTGAAGTTGTTACTGTGGACGTGGTCGACGAAGCGGCAGCTGAGGAGGCCGCCACGTTGGACAAGAGGAAGGCGTTTGCTTCCATGTAATCGGTATTGTCATGTAGCGGCATCATATAGCTGGTTGGAGTGTTTGATATGCTGGTTATAAAGTTAGAAGTAGGATAGATGTTCGCGTTGGAAGAGTACGTGTACGAGTTGAAGTTCTGATTGACCATTTGCCCGTAGCCGCTCCCGTCGTCCGTGTTCGAGAAGTAATTGATGGGCATGACCGGGTCTGCGGTGGGTAAGCTAGTCTGAAATTTGTTCTGAGGATAGTTAGTGGTGAACTTTATAGAGGCGTGCTTGTCCTGATTCGTATCGTGGACACTGTTATTGGTTCCTATCAACGCTTCCGCGGTGTAATTGCTCTTGCAATTCCTGCTCCTCCAATGGACATTATTCTGTTGATACTTCTGCTGTTGCTGTTGCTGCTGTTGCTGCTGCTGATAACCCTGTTCTGGGAAAGTGTGCGCCGATGATTTCTGTTCTTCGTGCCTCTGATGCAACTGCTGATCATTGCCCGAAGCTTGCTTTCGAATATCCATCTGCCGTTTGCTATTTCCTCTGGGGCTAGTATTGCTCTTCCTTTGGTGTTTCCTAGCCTGCTGTTGTTGTTGCTGCTGCTGCTGCTGCTGTTGATGCTGATGAGCATGATGGTGGTGATGGTGATGGTGATGATGTTGCTGGTGGTGTTGTTGATGCGACTTCTCGGCCTTTTCGTGCTCCACCAGCTGGCTCACAGATAGGAACGAGGGCCCTGCCCCCGGGTGCTGAACAGTCTGGTTATTCAGCACAGTGTGAAAATCACGCCCCGCAACAGTTCCCTCTTTATCCTTGATAGGATCTTTGCTCGGATCGGATGGAACTCTGGCCGGTACCTGACCGAACAGGAAATTCTGTTTCTCCGGTATATTAGTGCCTAGGTCCAGGTCACCGACCAGAGTTGGAAGACTGGAGGGAACGATGTGCTGATCTATACCCTTAACCGCCTGGGTTTGCTCGACATGAACGCTGGTTTTCGTGGGGGACCAGGGGAACGGCTGTTCCTCCGAGTAAAACACCTCGGAAGTCCTCTTCGGGTCGCTCTGCAGGACTGGTAAATTGGGGAAAGTGTGAGCCGCGACGTCGTAGTTGTTGTAAAATTGATTCGGCGTTCCTTGGTTGTACGAAGGGGTCTGAGCGAATAAGTTGTTCTGGCAGAATTCGTGCTCCTTACCAATAGGCGGTAGAATGATGTCGGCAATGTTTGCGTTGTGCTTGATCTCCGGCGTCATCATCCAGTTCACGGGTGCCCTGATAGCGTGCTGTTGCTGATTAACTTTCGACTTTGCTGTGTTATGCTGCTGCCCGTGCTTCCCGTCGTTGTTGTACGTAACAGTGTCGTGTTGGAGAGGAGGAACCTGCCCTTGAACCAACGGTTGATACTTGTTCTGATTCTGCTGCTGCGATTTGTCGGGGTACTTGAAGTTCGAGCTGGCATAAGCCTCTACAGAGTATTTCATTTGGCTAGTGACTTCGGGTAGTTCGAAGTTCACTTGGGAATCGTACGTGGACATTGGGTAGACAGCCTTGTCCTGTTTCGCGGGCATAGGCTGATGGCCCTTTGGCGCGTGCTGCTGCTGCGGGTCCATTGCGGGGTAATCGTTCTGAATGTACTCTGACTCCATTCCGTACTTGGATTTGTTTTTATTCTCCGTGCTAAACTTGTAGTCGTTAGTGCCGGACGAAGCTTGACTCTGACTTTGCATGCGACTCTGCTTACCAGACGGAGGCACGTTCGCCTGAATGGTTCTTGCTTTGGAGGGATCGACGAAGGCCTGCTTCTGCTCCATTCCAGATTTCATCCTCGATTTATCTATATTAGCCACTGTCGAATTCGCCGAATAGACGTCGTTCGTTAACACGTTAGAGAAGTTTGCATTCTCCTTGTGCAGAGGAACGTAGCTGTAATTCTCGCAGATGGTTTTTGTCTCCGTATTGTCCGTCTGACTGGGGCCTTGCTCGAACTGTACCACATTGTTATTCCCAGTGCCGCCGACGGGGGAGAACGTGGTCCAGGATAGAATACTGAAGTTGGAAGAGTTGTGAGCAACGGTGGTCGTTGACTTCGCGTGATTGTCAGTGACGGTGCTCTGCTCATAGTTGGATGTGGCAACGAAGGACGTTGCCTGCTGGGAGTAACGCGAAACCGGGACACTTTGAATCAAAGGTTTACTGTTCATGCTAGCCGTGGAGCTCGCGTTGATCTTCTTCATGTCCTTGTTGGAATATGAACTGTAACTCTGAGTATCGTCTCGCTTCCCTTGGAACATATTATCAGCGCTCTGGCTCAGCACATTCTGCTCAACTTGCGTGCTCATGGACTCCTTCACTTCGTACGAGAATGTCTGAGCGAAGGGATCCACGTCGATCTTCTTCGTTGTCGCGTAACTCGCGTCGCGCCTGTGATCCTGCGATTCCTGAGGCTTCGCCCTCAAACCATCCCCCAATTTCCCATCCGGATCTACGATGTTACTGGTAGCAGAGTCGGTATCCTTGTTCATCTTTGGGTAGCTGCGTTGGAAGTGATTCTCAGACGAGTTCGCTATTGGGTCCTTCGAAGGGTAGCTTTGATTTCTGTTGGAAGCATTCCCAGCTCCCGTCGGATACGACACAGCGTCTTTTCGAGGCAGACTCTTACTCTGATCAACAGAGTAGTCATTGTGGGAGCTCTGAGCGATGTGCTCTTTCTCGTGGACCGTGTAAGTCTGGTGACTGTTCTGTTGCGTAGTCAGAACGTGGGTGTCTTTGGGCTGCGAATCGTAAACGGTCTGCATACCCTGGGAAGAAAGGATAGGAAGAGATACATCCTTAGACTGCATGGAGTAATCCTGCTGTATGCTTTGAGACGATGTAGGAAGAACCCTGTCTACGTGGCCAGTATAATTGAGTCGATTGTTAGCTACGATATTGGAATCAACTAGAGGATCTTTGCTATGAACCCCGTAAGCGACACGAGAGTTATGAGAGTCTTTATCCTTCATCTGCGGCGCGTAATCCATCTGCATGGACTGCAGAGGCAACGACGAAGTGTTCGTAGTCGTCGCAGTGTTATCTAAGTGAGAAGCCAAAGATGCCTGAGACGCGTTGGCTGCTACATTCTGCGCTAATACGGGTGCGCTCGTCTCCTGGATCGTTCCACTATTACAAACCGCCGAGCTCTGTTGCAAAGTGGCGAGGCTGTTATCGACAACGGTCGAGTAATTGGACAGAAAGTCCTGAGACGTGGAGTAGCGGACGCTGGTATCGCAGCTTGAAGACTGAATTGGACAGCTGTTCTGGCTTGTCTTATTCGATATTGAAACAGTCCCAATCTGCGAGGCGATCACGTTTTCACTGCTAGTATTGGTGATCGCGTTTCGCAAACTCGCGAGGCCTTGGCGATTCTCTGCTGCTTCTGTGTTAGTACTGATGGAGGCGGTATCCGACACACTTGCCACGGAATATAAAGCTGCATGAGAGAAGGAGTTCGAAGGAGCGGACTTTTCCAAAGAGGACGTCAAGACACTTTGCACTATCTTGTAAGGCTCCCTTAGAGGTTCCTCGTTCACCACCTTAGGCAAAGCTTTAGCGCTCGAGCTGCATTCCACGGGAACGATGATCTCCGAGCTCGCTGGCTCGCTTGCGGGCGGATTTATGCTCTTCTTCTCCTCCACTTTCAAACGTTTCTCTGCAATTATATGCGAAGGGGACGATGTCTTTATCTTGAAACTGTTCGGTTCCATTGCTCCGATCTGCAAAAGCATGGGCGGTGTCTGACTGTGATACTTGAAGTCCTCCTTCATCTCCTCGTCCAGGACTTCGGTTTTGCCGTTCAGCGAGGACACCAGCGGGAACGCCATCAGGAAAGCCGCGGTGGGGGATATCGACTCGGGGTTGTGCGAGCTGGAGGGAACTTGAAGGGAAGCGAATATGTCGTTCGAGAGGTCCGAGTGAAGGCCGTCGGCTCGGTTGCCGATGGGTACAAAGGAGTTCTCCGTGTTGTACGACAACGGTGCTTTGGAAATCTCGTCCTTCGGCGTCTTCGCTAACTTCGACTCGTCCTCGACTATGCTGACTGGAAGCAACGATGACGACGATTGTGCTGTACTATCCGATGCCTGAGCTACTCTGCCGGATTCCGGTTTCAACGTAGTCGTGGTGTTGGTGTCGAGATTCAGAATGATCTTATTGCTTTCTAAGTTCGCAGTGCTTTCAATGGCTTCGGGCTCTTTGGAAGTAACTTGTAGCAGATTCTCGAATTCCGTGCCTAAGTTCATTACTTCTTTTATCTTCTTAGACCCCACAGACTCTTGAACAGCTTCGTCGACTTCCGTCAGAGATGATTTTGAAGCAGGAGGATCTACATCGTTACCCGGCTTCTCCATCGCGTTGTCTGCAGGAATATCGAACTCGGCTTCGGGAGAAACTGTCACCACTTCGTCAACAGGTTTTAAATGCTCCTCGGAAAAGGTGACTGGCGATACCGTATCTGAAATCGGGGGGTCCTGATCCTTTTTCGTTTCGCATTGCAGGCTGTCCGATTTCAAGACTGAAGGTTCGATTAACTTCGAAGAATCAGAGACATCCTCGTGATTAACATTAGCGGTATATAATGGAACTGAAGTTTCTACATTTGATTCAGCGCAGGGTTCCTTGTCGTTTGATCGAGTAAGAGTATCACCCCCGTCTTGATCTTCGCCCGCACCCTCCCCTATCTTCTCAATCACGTGCTTCAAATTTTCAATGGACTTGTAAGTCGCAGCGAAGTCCGCGCTCGAAGCAGGCGCCGAAGTTACCTTAACGGTATTTTCGTTACTTTCGTTTATCTTCCGTTTCTTATCAGCAGGTTTGTCGGCAGACCTAGCTTCTGCACTTGAAGATCGCTTGAGCGATCCTTTCTGAGGCGAACTCGCATCTTCGACACTCTCCACGCTTCTCTCTTTCTCAATTTTCTCTTCTACCGCGTCCACAGGTTGTTGATTTTTGCTACTCTTTGCCTGACTTTTGCTAACTTTAGACTTAACTTCCGCGTCTTTTTTACACGCCTGTTCTTTAGTCTTTTCTAGCTTCTCCTTGTGAACCGCCGGGATAGGAACTTTGTACGCCATCGTAGTTTTCGTGACCTCTTTACCTTTGGGCAGAATACTTTTGTGACCACCGATTTTCGTCGCGTTAATTATATTCTTCACGTTCGACGCCCAATTCTGCGAATCCATGACCACGTTCGCGCGGATACTCGGGACCGTATTCAGCGTAACTTTTTGCACCGTGTTAATTAAAGCCTGATTGCAAATGGAGACGACAGAGTTTTGTACACGGTTCGTCAAGGGCTGCATGACGATCATTTGATTCTGCTGGGAGTTGCTAAGAATTATAGGATTCGCTGGTTGCTGTTGGGCATTCACAATTATATTCGATGTCATAGGAGTTACCAGAGGCATTAATTTACCACCAGACAGTATCAGAGTGCTCGGAGTTAGATTAGGCACGGAATTATTTATACACGGCGTCGCCGACTTTTTCCCGTCCTTCTTCCCATCCCTTTTCTTTACTTTTTTCTTTACCTTTTTCTGAGAATCCAATTTCTGTAATGCTAAAAGTAGGATATTAAATGCAAACACTGGAGCTACACCAGTCCACAATCTTATTTAAAGTGTACAAATACTTACCACTATTTGTTTTGCTATTTAATGGACACGTGACTGCCACCTCGGGACCTAATTAACAGAATTGCGAGTCACATACCGAATCCTTGTTATATGTACGAAGCAGGACAATAATTCGGAAGGAATATTTACTCGTGTCCGTTTGGTGACTCTCTGCTTCCTTCGACCCAGTTTCCGACGTATTGCTTATCGTATCTGAATTGTCGTCCTTGCTATTCGCACAGTTCGCTTGGTTCTCCTGATTCTCGATCAAGCTATCCACATCTTTAGGAATTTCATTATTCTCCACCAACTTTTTAGCGGACGACTGAGGAGAAGCTACGGATTTCCTCTTAGAAGGCACTTTACGCTCCACAGACTTTTCCCTCTTGTTCTCAGAACTCTTTACTGAAACCAAGCATCTTTTAAATACAGAACAATCTCCTCCCTCTATCGCGCCACTCCCTGTCTCCCTTACTTTCTTCCGTCGAACTGAAATACGGCTCCGTATCGTCCCCGTTGATCTTATTCGACCACTTTAAGGGAGATATCTTTTCAAGAGCCGGCTCTGCTGGCACAGTGATTCCAGCCTCTCGCAGTAGCGTGGATAGCAACTGCGTGCGCGAGAAGAGCTGAGTTACAAGTTTTTTCAGACGAGTTAATTCTTCCTCTGCATGCAAGCAAAAACGGAAAGGTGAAGAGGCGGAATGGCTTGCGTCCATAGAGACAGTGTCGTACGGGCTTTCTTACTGTGCGCTTCCGAAGCATGCGTGGAGAACAGCTCCTCCATACGGCTATGGAGGTCTTTGACGTACTTCGAGGCGTGGACCAGGATGTCGACCTTGTTGCGCTTGCGGCCCTCTTGCGTGGGCGGCAGCAGATCCGCCAGGGTTTTGAAGTATGTGTTCATACGTTTTCTTCTGTCTCGCTCCCATGTTTTCGCTTTGCTGGGAATACGTTCGTGTTAGCCATGGCTGTGCTGCTAGTCGAGAGGAATTCGACGCGACAGCGAGCACGCTGGTTCTCGTCCGCCAGAAGGTAAATGCTTCCCGTCGACGGGGAGGTTAGAATGGTGAGTGGTGGACACTTACGTGTTCTCCTTTCGAGGCATAATTTATCCCCTTGGCATCGTTCGGCGTGTGGAACGCGCTGCGAGAAGCGCAGGTTGGTCACTTGTGGCTAACATTACGCACGATCGAAAATCCTCGTCCAAGACCTGACATTTCGATCCCTCTGCTCGTTCGATCGCGGGCCACACGAGATAAAAACTCTTTCAATGGATCCCAAGTGCCGCGAGAATCGTTTGAACCTGCCCGCCATCTATCGATTTTCCCCCACGAATTTCACACCTATTTACTCTGCATCGGTATTGCAGGAATCGCGGGGCGACTTTATCCGCGCATGTTAACCGAGGCGCCGGTTTCTTGCGTTGTCATTAGACTGTCAGAAGCGAAATCGAAGGTTCGAGGAAGGAATCCTTCTCCACGATCAGCTGGGACAGTGAATAAAATTGCAGGACTTGCACTCTCATCGTCCCGGTATTCTGTTGACGGTAGGCGCCAGTAGATTGCACAATGTCAACCGAGCGCGTTGGATCCGCTGCGTCGAAATAGCAGCGAAGATGCGTCGCACGCGATGCGAAGTGCATTAGAATGTCAACACGGGACGCCTTGAAAGCGTCGTCAATGCAAACTGACGAGAGAGAATTCTAAAATGGTGCTGAATAAAAGGAGGAATATCCGTTGCTGCCTAACGCGGCGCAGGCTAAGAACGCTGCGCTATCTACATAGCATGATTCATGGGAACGGCTAAAGCACTCATCGCGCCGTTGGCAACAAAGTAGCAGCGCAGTTTCGCCACCGCCGCGAATATTCCGAAACTTTGGGGAGCGGCGTTCCCCGAGGCTACATACATCGAAAATACCCAGAAGCTGGGCCCCGGCGTCGCGACGTGTCGTTTCTTCCACTCCTGGCCGAATGGTTTGGCGCGGATTTCGAGCGTTTTCGTGGGCGCTGCCGTTTATTTGCCAACGCTGCCGGCCGCATATTTCACTGTCGGCCTGTTTACAATAAAATTAACTCCTACTCGCAGGGAATGAACGGAATACGCGTTCAGCGGCAGGAAAAAGAAAGATATTTGTCGAGTGCAGAGCAACTTGCACCCGTTATTCACTTCACTTGAAATATCCCTTCAAGTTTCTTTCAAGTTTCGAGCGAGGTAGAGAGTCTTTCAACTTTTACTTGCCTTGAAACGAAATACAGCTTGAATAGTGTGAACTTAGGTGCAAGTGTGAAGTTGAAGCCACCTGAGTCAAGCTGTCTATTGTTTTCGGAAAAGTGAGGTTATAATCGTGAAACAGTGACTAAGAATTGATGGAGTAATGACAAGATTATTATTACTAAATTCTTAGGAATGTATTTTATGCAATAACGCAGGAGACCACTTGCTTTGACACCATTTTATATGTCCACTAAAATCTACCTTGCTTCGAGTAACCTTAAAAGTAATTCGAAGGCAGCTGACACTACTGAACACAAACTTGACTAATGAGAACAAGGCTTTAGACCTGCCAGAAGTGTTCGCCTCGCTTCAAAGACCTGCAATAAATCGTTTCGCACGTTCAAGGGACCAGTCGCCCCGGCTCGAGAGACTGTTCCCGCGAATCGACGAAAGGTTCGCGTGCAGCCCAGAAACTAGAGATGCAACGATGACTACGGTCTCCATAAAAGCGCACGGTTTCCAAGCGGACCTCTCCACGGGCCGCGGAATCGCGCGATTATTCAGCTGTTAATCACCGCGGATATATTTATACGGCGCCCGTGCGAAACCCTAGTTTCAAGCGGCGGCGCGGCGTAGCGCGTGCGGCACTAATTAATGATTTAAGCAACACGCGGCCGAGTTTCGCGTGTACGCGACTCTCACGCATCTACGTTTACGCCGGCCGCCCCGGAGCCGTGGCCAAGGAATGCGTGGCGCGTAATTACAATCATCCCGTGAGAATCATTTATGCAATTACCGGGGGCCGGGAGTTTCAGGAAAGCGTGTCTTCGAGGAACAACGATGCACCGTTGCGGCTGTCTGTCTCGCGGGATGCCTAACCGTATGGACGGCCGAACAATCCGACTTGATCGGAGATAGGCCCTGCCTGCCCGCGGCTGCGGAAGCCTCGACGAAAATCAAACAATCACGGCGCGGAGGCTTGCCCTCCACCTTCCGCCTCTTTCGAGGCAACGACCACGTCGCTAAGGGGGGTGGAGGGACGTCTGTCGGAGCGCGGGGTTAACGAAACGAGGGCGGCTTATCCAGGGGGTCGTAGACGGCCCGTTCACGGGCGACGATTCGAAATTTGCGAGGGGGAGGGCGAGGCGCGGTCACGCCAGCGACGCGACGACGAAAGCCGATAAGGGTGACGACAAGAGGAAAAATTCGCGGCGACGGTGGCACCCGTGTCTGCAGGATTTCGCGTGGAGGAGGCGAGCCAGCCGGCGCAGGTATTGATTACAAGCAGGAAGGCCGCACCCTCGGCCACCCTCGACCACCCCCCGACTGGGGGTTGGCCGACGCCAACCACCGCGACACACCGCAGCGAGAGAGGAATCCTGCGCAGTCGTCGCTGGATCTCTATGCGTCTAGCGACTCGAGCCCCAGTCAGGCTCCGACGATCAATTCCTACCCTCGCGATTTACCCTGTCCCCGGGCATTCCTTACGTGGGAGGGGTTGCTTGCGAGCACTTCTTTCGCCACTGCGCAGACGGATTCAGCGGGTTTCTATTGTTCTAACGAAGAAACCTTTTGCGACGAGAAGGAACTCTGTTTAATTCTCCTTCGAGGGGGATTAGGAATCCTACGGAATAATTAGAGGTCGATAGAGTTAGCTTGGAACAGTCGACATTAGCCTGCAGCTTTGGAAAATGGAGGATTAGCCATACTCCCGTGCAAAGATGTGAGAAGGGACACCGCCAGCCCTCTGCGTAGGGGATGCTGCTCCAATCGGGGCGCCGTTCTCCCTCTGAACAGATTGCGTGTATCCCGGCGCAGCATCCCCCATGGACCAACCCCCTGCCGCGGAAAATGGCGGAATTTCTCTGCTTCGTTCAGAGCCTCTATTTACTCGAGTACCGAACTGCGACACAGAGGATTCAGTTAACGTACCAAGAGTGTACTGAATTGATGATCTCGACCACGTTATCGGCAGGTCCCCGTTCGCAGGAAGATTTCGCAGCCGGAGATAGGTGGTCGCGCCGACGCGATCCAGAAGCCTCGGGGCCCTCGCTCTGCAGCGGCTTCTTCGACTCGCTGAACCGGTAGTTTGGCCAGCGAACGCCTTCGTTTTCCTTCCTTTTTTCGATCCACTTTCATTGACATGAGATATGAACGTTTCTAAGGAATTAATAACAGCGATACTCGAAGTTACGACTTGGCCCGGCCGCCGCTCTTTTAAGGGACCTGTACACTGTTTCGGGGAAGCGTTCCGGCTGATGAGCCTTTATCGAATTAAGCTCGGTCTGGTAGATCAAGAAGCTGCAAACTGGAATTACTGGGTATCGTGAAGCCTCCAGAGGTGAATGGTACCGGAGTAGAAACCACGGCACATTAGAATCCAGCTGCGAAAGAAGTGTTCTCCAAAAGCAAAAGCTCCGGCAAAATCAATACCCTTGCAGGTAACTGACACGCCCGGTAGAATATCGCGGAGGCTCGCCTGTCCACCGAGTATCGTTTAGCCCGTCTTTCACGGGGAACGGTGCGCTCCGAGAGCTAACGAATCGATTCGTTAGACACGTCCGAGAGTAAACAAGCCCATACAGCTCGTATACATAATTTGATTGGCGCGTACGGTCTGCCCATTAATATTAATGATATCGTTCTCCCTCGGCGTTGTTCACTTTTATTTCCACCGGTTCGTTCCTGTTACACCTTCCTCCCTCCGGCCCGCCGCTTTATCCTCCTCCCTTCTCAAGAGACAATACAGACCGGCGCGGCGGTTGCCAGGCAGCGCGGGCGCGAGGAAAATTTAAATTGGAAGGAAAAACGACGGAACCCGTGACAAAGGGAATGGAAATTCCTCTGGACGACCGTATTCCGCTCGAATATAATAAAGACCGCGTCTGTTTTTGCAGCGTAATGCAAGCCTCGTTGCGCCGGCCGACCGAATGGAAATTAGATTCGTACCGGTGCGTTTCAATGCGCGGCGAGGTTACGCGACACCTTCCCAAAGGTCAAGAGGTTCTCTATGAACCAACACCGGTGCCCACCGTTGCTCGCTGCCCCTCTGCCCCCTCCCCGTGTCGCTCCCTGCACCAGGCGGTTCAAGGGAACGCCACGCTTTACGACACCTCCGCGCGACACGCTTCTTTAAACAATTAATCCGTACACGACTCCCCGTGGCATTTCATCCAGGGCCAGCTGCACGTGCGCGCCGCCGCTGCGGCAGCCTTGCAGACAGGCGCGCGCAAAAGTGGCTGTTCGGTATTGCTGAAGGCTGACATCTAATCCGCCAGGCATCCCGAGTGGGGGAACGAGATTGATACTGCCGTTGCATCTCTGTTCAGCTCTGCCGGGCTTAGAAGAAGTTAGCTGCTATTTAGTCGAGAACTACTTAGTTGGCATGCAACTCTGGTGGAGCGAAACGTCTAACCGGGGGGAAGCTGAATGATACCACTGAAAGATTGCTAAACATTTTGCGCAGTGCCCTTCGATTCCTCCGTAGGTGAAGAGGCGCGCGTGCGAAGCGAGGATTCAATAGTGCGCAACAATGTGGCTCGTTAGAGGGAAGACGCGTAGAACCCTTCGCCGTAGGAAGTCCGAGGGTCGGTGTAGATTTAATCGGCTGGTCACGTCTGCGTAACTTTGTTGCAAGCAGCCGGAAGTCGGCGAGGAATTCCTCGCGCCGAGGCTCATAACCCTTGCTACACCGTTTGGTCTCCTGTTCGATTTTTCTGTCATCGACCTTGCTAAGTACCTAGTCCCCTTATCAACTGTGCCACGGTAAGAGCTATTATAACGTCACGAAGAATGCGCAACCTTGCTGGAGTCTCCTCGACCAGTCGGCAAGCAATTTTAGCGATTAATGGAAGGCGACACTAAACCGAGAGGATACTCGAGGGATACGCCAGCGTGACGGCGTTCCATAGACGAGGAACCTGTCTAGGACGTTCAGTCGCCGCGGCAGGAGAACGCAACCCTTGCTGACGTCAGCCTCCTCGTGGCCTCCGTGGACTAATATGGCCAGACCGGTCGGTCCCTCGGGGCCTTGCGAGTGTAGGTAGCTCCACGAATGCTTCTACGGGCCGATGCAGCCTGCTTCAGAACTCTCGACTAACCTCTCGATCACCTCCAAGTCCTACTACGATCGAGACTTCCACCTGGCGGATCGATAAGGTGGATGCGTCAACTCGGGGGATTAAGAGCTAGGCGAGTAGAACGAAGCTTTTAAGTAGAATCTGGAGAATCGCTGGCGAAGTGACCGAGCTCGAATGGCAGGCCAGCTTGGCCGTGGAATCTGTCGGTCGCGGCGATTCCCAGAAAATTCGCAAAGTGATCTCTGGCGCTGGGCGATCGGACGACACTGTTCATTATACGCTCGAGCGGAGCTGCTCGTATATAAATTGATCGTAATCGCGGTGCCTCTGGAACCTGTTGCACTTCCCTAGCGATGATTAACGCGAACCGGGACCGTTCATCATTCGCGTGGACTCGTTTTCTCTGTCGCGTCTCCAAGGAAGCTCATGCAAATTCCGGCACCCCGGCTGTAACAGGGCGTAATTTCGGACGGGGCGGAAATTTCTGCCAGGAAACTGGCTGCAAAAACTTGCCTGCACCTGTTTCATCAAAACCTCGCGAAGAATCGACGCAAAAGCTTGCTCGCTCACTGTTGGGTGATTTTAGGTCCATGATGAAATGTCTTTTACACCTTTACTAGAAGACTGGCAAAAGGTTGTAGATACTTTTATCATGTTTGTATTTTTAATAAAGACTTTGGTCGAATGAAGCGGATGAACTCTTGCGCAGAGCTGATACTTCCAGCTACCATCTCACCGTTTGTCCCATCACTCAGGCCTGTATATAAACAGTAAGAGAAAAAAAACGGTAATGTCACAAACCAGCTTTATCCAGGATAATTAAATTTTAATAGTTTAGTCCACCAGTAGAGAAACAAGGTTCAATGAATTTAATTTTCTTATATAATTCTCTTAAATTATTTCTTGTTTTAGCAAAGAGTAGGGACATTCTGTATTTCCTTATAGTGCAGAGTGGACATTTCCTGTTTTTAACCAGTATACCAGATCGTTACGTTATCTTAAAATATGCTATAAATCTGAAAATCACGAAAAATGGAGATTCCCAGTTTTTCTCCTTATCCTTCATATTAGGCAATTCGCCACGTGCTGATTGTTACACGGAGGTAGTTCGATTTTCTCATTGCACCTGACTTTAAGGCCTCGCCGTGCCCTTCGCGACGACCCAGATGTGCCGTTTTTGAGCTTGGCAGGCTGAACCGCGTGAATCACGAAGACAACGGGGAGCAGGAAATGAACACACGCCATGGAGCGTTGATTTACGGTCCTCGGGGCTCGAGAAGCGCTCGAAGAGCGCGCGAGGGGAGTAAGGTTTCATTGAAATTACTTCGAGACTTTGGAATATGCTTCGTTGAAGATGGATATCTATGTTGCAGCTCTCTATCAACAGCAATTTCACTCCGCTGAGGCGCGAGGAGTCGTTGCTGGCATGAAAAGAAAGTGCACGAGGAATATTCCCGTACTAGGGAACACAATCTCGGTCATTATTTACTATCTCGGGATTGCGGAATTTTTTAAAGTGTATCTCCGAATTCTGGGACAAATCTCGGAATTGGATAATAGAAAATTTCAGTAATTATAATAATTTATTATGTGTTAAAATTCTAAATCTTTAATTCGCTACTTAAAGTAAACAATTTTACTTTCTATCATTAGTCTTAAGGGGGTCGTCTCAACGGGCCTTGAATGTGTGCGCACGCTCACACAAGCTAGGAAAAGCGTGTACGTATACGCGTGTAGTAAACAATCCGTTTCAACCAACTTACGTCGTGGAATCGGCAAAAAAGAAGCTTTTGCGGGTATAGTTGCCCCCAGCAGACATCCGTGTAAACGGGTCTGGTGCGTTTGAACGCTAATAAGCACCGTACATTGAGATAATAATGAATTTATGAATCGAAAACTGACAGAATGAAACTTCAAGGCTTCTCCGTTGGTGGCGCTAATAGTGCGCTGTCAGTTTTCGATTCATAAATTCATTATTATTTCAACGTACGGTGCTTATTAGCGTTCAAACGCACCAGACCCGTCTGCACGGATGTCTGCTGGAGGCAACTATACCCGCAAACGCTTCCTTCTTGCCGATTCCACGACGTAAGTTGGTTGAAACGGATTGTTTACTACACGCGTATACGTACACATTCAAGGCCCGGTGAGACGGCCCCCTTAAATATAAACTAAAGTCATTTTCAGCAATAAACACATTAGAGCAATTGTTGTGGCAGAGCGTCGCTTTTGTTGAAGGTTGTAAATCTTCACGATTCTCTGATCACTTCTCCTGCACTGTGATATCGTGCAAGAGCCCAAGGATTCGAAACTGATGTTCCAAAATGAGAAGCGAGTAATGAGGGTGATTGAGAAAAAACACCGCACACAATTTAAAAACACAATGCTTATTCTATATTTGAAATATGAAAACTCAGCAACAAAACTATATGGAAGGTCTCCTGCTCGCAAGCAGAGCTCGATGGATCCTCGTGTGTTTCTAATTTGCTTCTAGCTCGACGGAACATTCGCTCGCGAACGATGACTCCAAGATTCCTCGCAGGGGTGGAGTCTTAAAGTTACAGGGCAAACATCTAAACTATTGGTGGTAAAGGAAAACTGTCTATTGGCGGAGGCGTGTCAATCTCGAGGGTGGTTGAAGCGTGAGAAAGGGAACTTTCCAAATCTCGAACCATCGGTACTTAATTTATCGTTTTACAATGTTTTGGCGACCGGCTAAATAACTCGACGCAGGCCACCCGTGTGGAACCCTTAACCCCTAGAAACCTTAGTTCCGGCTTAAGAGATGGTTCAAGCCTCGGTAATATATGACTGGGCAACAGCCCTACGCTTGGACTGACGAAAAATAGACGCGTGTCCTCTACATAAAAATGACAATACGACAACGGTCCTTTCTGGCCTCGATGGTTTAACGGTTTCTACTTTCTCTTCTCAACAGCAATGAAGAATAATAAAGTCTGAATAAGTATCCAATTCCTTTTTTTATTTACATTACCTAATATTATTATTTAAATATATGATTATTATAAAATGACAATGTTTATTTTTCATATTTTTCAGTTGTTCATAAAGTAGTTCGAATTTTTAATAAATCCGCAAATTCTCGGGATTAGTTAAATCAACTCTCGGGATTTTTGGAATCGAAAAAACAGCCTGGATTGTATCCCCTATCCCGTAGCCGCTGTCTACGGCGTCGGCTGCCCGCCACGGTCGAGCAGCAGCACTTGGGTAAAGCTTTCCACGTGTTATCGAGCCGTTAATGCCAGGGAGATAGGGTGTTTACGCGGTGTTTCGCGGCGAACCGTGACACCCTGGCTCCGCTTCGATCGCCGGAGAAGCCAGTGATAACCCCTGCGAATCGTCTCCCCGATCCTACGGAATTTCTGCTGGTGCCCGTGTATTTATAAGCCTGATTCATTTATCCACATCTCCGCTCGGCCGCTTCCTTTGAATGTGTCCAGCTCTGGTTGCTATGCCAGAAAGACGATTGCACACGCGGGGAGTCCAGTTGTCGACGCGTGTACGTACATATCTCGCGATTAGCAGCGAGCGGCTCAGTGAGATCCACTACGTGCCGTACTTGAAATCCGAGCTTTGTTGCTTTCCAGACAGCCGTGGGCTTCTAAACACCCCAGCGGCTCGCTCCGGCAGCGCTAAGCTCTGTTAATCTCGAGCTCCGGGTAGCCTTAAGATAAAGGAAAGCGCGATTCCCAGCAGGCCCCATCGCTTTACGCCTCCACCTCCGTTCAATCCACCAGAAAATGTTGCGGGAAGATTGCCCGGGAACAGCGCGCCATCCCAGCCGTGGAGCGCTCGAGTGCGTCTAACCGGAAGCGGTAACGGCAGTCGATGGGATCCGTAAAGGTCCCGGAGGAAATCACCTCTGGTCACCTCCGCGACGAAGTTGGCGGCTCGGTAATTGAATACGAGCCAAGGAAAACGTCGCTGCGATGGCCAGCCATTAAATGTGATTTGAAAGTAAGAAGCGTACGACGACGACGGCGGAAGCAAGTGGCTCGCTGTCAATGAATATGTAGGTTGGCCCTCGACCTCGTGTCTCCATACGCGTATCATCCGGCAGCGTCGCGAGCGCGCGCGCGTGCACATCGCCGTTCAATGAGCATGCACACAGATGAATCGATAACGCGGATCCCGATTAACCTTTTATCTAGCGCGGCATCGCGTGCGCTCCTTCGATCCTTCCTTTGGGCTCGCCCGCGGGTAGGCAAGAGAATGAAATCCCATAGGGAGATTAATTAACGCCGTAATGAACTCTAAGCTAGGCATCGCTCCGAGCGTACGGAGGCGGGGGCAAGCGTTGCGCGAGCTGATTTAACGGTGGTCTCCGGGCTCGAGGTTGTAGAATGCGATAAAGCGGTCACTAAGCGTTTTTAAGCGGCGGACATTTAAATGCGAATTTCTTCCCTGAATAATGCATACGACGGGGCAACTTATCGCGTCGATATATCCCTCGGCAGGAGATAGTTATGATGCGGACTCGCTGGATGCCTCGTACGTGGCCAACGAGGGAAAATAGCGGCTCAGCGAGTTTCGTCCTCGGCCTCCGGGGGCCGTTCGCGTTCCTGGTCAAGTAGAGGAGCGCGTGCGGCTTGGATTTAGTCGCTCTCTTCGGAAATATGCGCGCGGGATGAGAGGGTAAACGGCAGCTGAGTGTTTTTTTTTTTTTTGCTTGAAATTGGGGAACAGGAAATGCAGAGGAACGCGGTGGTATCTCGGCTAGGTCCTCTAGATTCTAGAGTCTAGAACATACATCTGCCGAGGATCAAAGCCCCTCGCAACCTGGTGCAAGCACAGGACGCTTGAGAAGCGTAGCACGCGTCGGGCAGTCCGACGGAAGCGTGCGCAGGAAAAGAAGATTTTTACCGTAATTTTATGCGCATTCCTTCGGCCCGCTTACGCCCACGTGGAGGAAGAACCGCGTCGTTCGCGGATACGGCGATGCTGGGCAAAAGTCGTCGAGTTATTTTCAACGCGGAGGAGTTTAAAGATAGACCGGCAGGAGGACGCGGCTCGTAGCGTTTGCTGTTAGACGACAAAGTACACGGCCCCGACCGGCTATCAGCTAAGCCCAGCAACGTCGCACTTGCACCGTGTAATCCCAAACAGCTCGCAACGGCTGACAAAATAGTCGCGACTGTCAAGGTAATTGCTCCGAGCTCGCTCGCGACAGAATCCGAGGAGATGCTAGATCTGGAGGGTCCGAGTCTTTGATCGCCGAGGGGCAACAGCTCCGTTCTCGGTTGCGGAAACGTCGGGAATGGTTGATCGGGTAGGTACGACGAGGTGCAAAGGCACAAAGGACGGCCAGCTGTCGATATGAGATTACTTGCGAATGCATGCAGCAATGGGGGCTAATAATAGACGTGAGATCCGACGTGGTGCGCGTGAACGCGAGATGCCGGCGACGACATAACACGCGTCGTTACGTGTTTACGATCACGAAGCAAAGTGCGAACCTATCAGAACCTTCGACCCGCTGTTTCAGATTTCTTGCTGGCGCGGCCGCGTGCCGCAGGAGCCGCTGCCTCCGTTGCGCAATATCCTCGGCGCTAGATTCTGCTCCATGGATCAGCCGATACATATCGGAGGTGGGAAACCGTTCAGAATCAATGACGGGTAGTGAGTGAACATTGGCTACGCCAAGTGTCCTCCTTTCATTGAATAGCGTGAAAAAAAATAACTTCTTTCCTCCTGGCGACAATCGGTCAGACACCGTGAAAAACCACACCCATCGACTCCTTCGGCCAGCCTCTGCGAAAGCTGACAAGCAGCGCAAGGGCGAGATATCAGCCCAGCTGTCCAGGTACCCGTATTCTTGCTGGTGGATCGGCAAGACTTCGATCCTCGGCTCGATCACTAGAAGCGACCGTTTAATCGCCGGTCCCGCGCTACCCCAGCCCGTAATTGCAGAGTGTGTCGCGTTATTAATCGCCCGGCGAGAAAAACGCCCGGGTAATTGCGTGTCCCTGCCTGAATGCCTGAGCGGCAGGTGCGGGAAAAGGAGACGGAGGAGCGTTAAAATTCCTCGTTCTGCTCGGCGAGCGGGCGTCGGGCGCGAAACAACGCGCTCTGCCCGCTTAGAATGTTGCTCGGCCAGTCGGGGTGTATTAATAGCGGGCCGTATTTTTTCAGCGTTTGCCCGCCACTCGCGCGCGATTTCGTTAGATCCTGCTACCTGCCGCGGTTGGCCCCGCGTCCGATCGGTCGTCGCGAATGCGCCTCGTGTCGAATATCGCGGTGCCTTGACCTGGCCGGAGAGATAGGTGGCGGCTGAGATACCAATAGCGCCGCGAGATTCCTGCGCTCAGAATGCGCCAATGCTGCGCAGAGAGCGAGCGAGCGAGCGAGCGAGAGAGAGAGAGAGAGAGAGAGAGAGAGAGAGAGAGAGCGCCTTTCGATGCAACACGTGTTGCCGCGTGACGCCAGGATTGGACCGCGTGCCAAGTTCCGTCTCCTTCGACTTTCCACGCCGCTCGCAGCCCGGAGTGTTACCTTACAAGCTATTCCTCACTTTCATTGCGAACTAGAAACTGCATCGCTCTGCCGCCTAAGCGCCCGCTAGGCTCCATCCGTCACAGCGTCGTTTATGGGACCACGGAGCCACCCCGGCTCTGCGCGAACCTAATTCCATCTGAAACTGAGATCCACTGAACCCCGCTCTCGGTGAGAAGCTGCTCTATCGGAACCCTGGAAACGCTCCCGACATCTCGACACCCTCCGTTTCCCCACACCACTATCGATGCAGGTATTCCCGTCGCCCCGAACACGGGCCGGAGGTGGCTTCGATGAATTACGAAGCCGGAGGAAAAGGGGGAGATTCCCGGATCGAGGCTGCAGTCGTCGACGGAGACAGGACGGGGACAGGCTTAGAAAGGAATGCAGAGACGGCGGGGCAAAGTCGCTCCAACGAGCCAGCGACGGCTCGGCCCTCATTTGCAGCGATACTCGCGCCTATGACCGTGGAGCTCGGTTATGTGCTGGCCCATCGGGGCCGCCGTGAGCAACGAGATCACCTAAAGAGAGGTTAGCCCTCTTTCTACCTCTAACTGGGTCTTTATCCAATCGACTTAATCGAGCGCGGGGCCATAGGTGCGACTGCCACCGATGGCCATTCAATTCCCTCTTCCTCTCCCGGTGTCTTCGTCAGCCTTCCACCGCTCTACTTGCTAAGGACCCCGATTCCTCCAATCTCCCCGACAAACGGTGGCCACAATTCCGCGAGTAGTTCCCCGTAGAGATACAGTTCGGCTAGTACCTTCGGGCGAGGCACGCGCGATTTAAAGGCCATTCTTCCGGATGGAGTGCACGGTATGTTGTTTTATTGTACAGGGAACGCGGTCGCAGTACCGAGAGTCCAATTTGTAGCGCACCGTGCTCCAGACGCGGTGGTTTCTTTTAATTTGCCCGGCGTCCAATTAAGTCCCACTAAATAGGAGCCGTTTATCCTCGGTAGCCGGGAGAGGATTGAACCAACCGACCGCCATTGAACGAAGTAGCCCGAGGTCGTCTTCCTCCCATGATCGCGACTAAAAGCTTGCCATTAACCGCGTCGAATTAGACGTTAGACGGTTTTCTCTGCGCAGCGACGTTCCTCGCAGCCACGGCGGGTAACTCGATCGTTTATCCTCGCAAATTACTCCGCACGCCCTGCTGAATTCACTGCGGGCGAACTGCAGCTCTGCAGCTTCACCAGTCACCAGTGCCTCGTCGAAGAGGAGGCGAGGAAGAGTGGTGAATCAGGTGCGAATAGCGAAAGAATTGGCTTGGACGTCGCGGGAATTAAGGATACGGGGCCGCGTGTTATGAGGAATCGTCGATTACCAGCCGCTTCCTGCAGCTTTCTGCCTCGTCGGAACGGTTTTTGCGCCGTTGCTCGCGGCAGCTCGACGAATTAATGAATCAGCGACGGGCAACCTTGCTCCCCGCGATCACGGCCCTCCTACGCTTGAATCTTCCTCGTCAGGGATATCTGTTGCGCGACGATTCGCCGCGACCGCGGCTACCTATCCGGTCAGATGCAAATTGATCGCTGTGATTTCCTCGTTACGGTTAAGAGAGCGCGCTGTGAATTGGGATGCAGGTAGGCTCGAGATCAGCTTAGAGGTCAGGGAACACGGGATTTAAATTAGATTCCTAATTGGAGATTGGTCAAGTTTCAGTTGCAAGGCTATTCTCGTTTTAAAGCACACCTACCCGAGGGACTCGCTTGAAGAATTTTATTCTTTCTGACAATTGACTATTCCCATTGCCTCCCCTTTGCAACCATTATCCCGTTTATTGCCGTCCCCTCCGGCTCTACGCCGTTTATCAGCGTCGTACGAGGAAGTAGCTACGCCAGCGACGATGCTAACCCAGCCATGTTCTCTGGATGAGTGTATAAACGATAAGCGGAGAGTCCGCTGGTTCCTGGTTTCCACGTGGACAGCTATCCTCGCCGTCCACTTTATTTTCTGCCTTCATTTTTCGCCGTTTAAACTGCCCACAGCCTCGACCAGTTCTCCCCCCTCGCGGTCCCAGCCGCTTTACTAATTTCACGAAATGAATAAAGATTTCATCCTACCGAAGCGACACGGCTAGGGAATTCAATCCCGGGATCCCGACTGATCTTTGGATTCCATTTGTATATTTTTCAGTTGTTCATAAAGTAATTTACGTTTTTAAAAATTCGCGAAATTCTCGGGATAAGTTATAACTTGATATATCAAATCCCGGGAGTTTTAGAATTAAAAAAAAAACAGCCGGGATCCCGGGATTGAATTCCCTAGACACGGCCTACGGAAAACCCCTCGATTTTATTTCCCCCTCGGTGTACGCTCTAAGGAATCCTACATTCCTGCACACCCACGCGAGCCCTCGGAGGAACAGTAGGGGGAAAAAATAAATACGATTCGCGAGGAATTAACTCTCCTCCCCGAAGAACGAGAATCAGCCTCGCGATCAGCGCAGAGAATGCCTCGAGACTACCGGTCGCGCTGAGGACCATCAGCTTGCTTCTAGATGCAGAGTTAAGTGGCCGGTTATCAGTCGATATCCCCCAAGTACGAATCGTTTCCACTAGAATGGCGGCCTTGATCGGGTGGGGCCCCGACGTCTCGGTACCCGTCGGCTCGCAGACTTTTCTATTTATTTCCAGCCAGCGATGGTCGCGTTTACATTGATAAACCGAGCGACCAGGGACGTTTACCCTGGAGGGGTCAGTGTCACGCCGTGGGCCCGCAGAGTTCGTTGACTGAATAAGCCGAGGCAACCTCGGACCAAGGACCGGTTGGTCCACCCTTCGTCCCACCCTGCCCACTGACAGTGCCGGAGCTTTATCCCTTGTAGCCCTAAGTGCACGGGATCCCATCGACCGCTTAATCCGCCGACGCGCTGCTCTTTTTCGGCCCACCGCGCACTTCCATGGCCTGCCGCGACCTCGGCCTGGCCCACACCCGTCTTCGCTACTCCTTCGCTGCTCTTCACAGTCGCCCCTGAGACTGCAACGTACTTCGCTGCTCTTCAATAGCCCGACGAGCTGGTAATAGCCTTCAATAGTCTTCATTGCCTCTCAGCAGTATTCAATCGCCTAAAGTAGCCTTCAGCGAAATTCGATCTCGGGAACTCAGGGAAAGTATTTCGCTTGGTACACTATTGCTAGTCACTGGCTATCACCAAGCATACCAGTCATTGTTGCGATACGTCCGCGGCTATAAATAGGCGAGAAGATAGCGCGACCTGCGCCACCGTTTCCGCGATTTTTCACCTACGGCGAGATCTACATTGGAGGCGCACACCACGCTTCTTCCAGATCGACCTGTGCACACGCTTTCCGTTGCCCTCGCACGTTTCCTCTATAAATAGACGAGTCGCGTGGTGGACGCGCGATATCGTCCGCGCATCAATATCCCACGATAGTCACCCATTCAAGCGTTCGAACAGGGGATCAACAATTGCTACGAAATTCGAGAGGCTCCTTCACGACTATTCCTCTCGGTCCCATACGGGTGCCATTTCCCGAGGTTGAGTTTCAGACATTCCCTGGAAGAACCCATGGAAAAACCTTGATTTATTCCAATGGGTTCTATCTCGGTTTTACCCAGCTACTGGACGCACTTTGTCTCGAGTTTCCCTGGCCTTTCGGTCCCGTTGCTCCTCTGCCCACTCTGTTTTCGCTTCTCCAGAGAAAGCCCGGGGACATAAATAATTAATTCTACCGATATTTACGAGCCAGTTCGGACGGCCCAGGGTCGATAGACCGGATCAGGATTTCTCCGAAGGACTCTCCTCCACATTCGTCACGCTCTCTAGGATCGAATTTCCATGGCTTTTCCCCCGCCGACTCTTTTCTCGAACCCGGGGCTATCTGCGAGATCTCTCCTGCGGTTGCGAGGCTTCCCGAGGGACCGTTTTCGCGGAGCTGGCTGCTGGAGGACCTCGATCGATAAAAATCACTTCGTGGGGAGATAGATGTATATCCCAGCCTCCACTGTTAACTCTTCTGGGATAGATAAGCAAGCTTTCTGGAGGAGATAGCCAGGAATCGTCGCCACGCCGAGGTGGCGACTTATCGATCCTAGTGGCCCGTGCACACCGCGCTCGAGGCCCTACGAAAGGTCAAACTGCCTTGCACAGCCCCTACTCGAGCTTGTAACGCGACCTTCGAAGCGACAATAATTCTAAAAAAGAACCTTCTAGACTGTGTCACCTTGGACGAACCAAAGAAAACCTACAGAATGATCCAAATTATTTTTATGGTATTATAAAAATAGCCTGCCCCGTTCCACAGCAGCGTATCACGCATCGCCGCAGAATTTCGAGAGGTCCCGCGCTATCGTGGCACGCGGAAGCCGATTGCCAGGGTCCAGAGTCCGTAGCTCCACACAACTGGCGTTTATTCTAAAAACTGGACCTCGCAGCGAGGGACCCTGAGCCTAAGAAACGAGCCCGTCAAGTGCAACTGGCAGCTAATTAGCATCGCATCTGTATTTATGGAAAATCAATGTCCCGAAGACGGGCAGCGCGTGATACGATCGGCAGCGGGGCTCTGGTACCCGAAGATCCGCGATAAGGAGCCCTCCGAAGAAGTGGACGCCGGTGGAACCTTCTGCGTCGCGCCCATGACCACTTCGAGCCTCTTCACGCTATCCCAGTTATTTATCGTCCACGATCTAGCGGTTTGTTTGCTGCGAGCCCGGCCGAAATCTAGTGGAAACGGCCGCGGTAGGCGAATCCGGCAACCTTGTGGTTAGATAAAGCTGTCTAACAGAGCGCGATAGAGGATCTAGCGAACGCTAGGTACACAGAGAGCTTAGCTTCTATAACACTTTCGCGACAGCAGAATTGATCGTCGGCCTCGATCAATTTTCCACGAGGTACGCTCGAGATCGGCGTCGATAAGTCAGCGGCGTTATCTCGATGGCCACCGATCGAGGCTTCGATCGCAGCGAGTCGATGGACGATAAGGGCGTCGCTAATTGCCCGTCCCTCCGTTTAATTGCTCACGGACACGTTATATTAACGGGCAATCGTAACGGTAACGATCGCGGTAGCCGGACTGAGAGCTTCCAATTATTCCCATGGCTTACCATTCGCCACGGACGACGGTAGGAATTGCCGAGGCTCCTGGAACGATAAATCGCTGATGCTCCTACGTAAGAGTTACAAGATAGGCTTCTGGATCATTCAAACGGCGGATAGTTGCGCTCCGAGGGCTCTGCTGTGGGGCAGTCCGTGTATAAGTAAGAATCGACGGCGCAGTATTCATCGAATTGGTATCACAGATTTATTCCGAGGAACCCTTGATTCCATTCGACTTAAACAGTGATGCAGTTCACTCTTCCTCCCTTTCGAGCTGTCTTTTATTGGGATTACGTAAGTCTACGAGGACTTTGTTTTAAGGACTACAATTCGACAGTGCGCCGACGAAGTTTAATGCGTAGACCACGGGCGGTCGAGGCAGGGGGCAAAGTGGCCTAGAATTTCAGGCCGATCCTCGGCGTAATTACCCTGAAAAGACGTATCGGGAAGGCCCAGGGCCGTGGCTCGTTACCCCGGGGCCCCCTCGCGCCCTTTCTCCCGCGGACAGCTGGTTATA
Organism: Andrena dorsata; assembly: GCA_929108735.1. Taxonomy (NCBI): domain Eukaryota; kingdom Metazoa; phylum Arthropoda; class Insecta; order Hymenoptera; family Andrenidae; genus Andrena; species Andrena dorsata. The sequence continues at coordinate 71,921,599 of OV815488.1, read as the reverse complement.
AATGGTGGGGTCGTAAAAGTTGTGCGTGTCGCGCGAGAGCGACAGAGGGAACGCGAGGGAACAAGCCGATTCGATGAGAGACGAGGGTCCCGAACAGTCCGTGCACTTCATTACGGTAGGCAAAAAAGCACCGGGACACGCTGCAACAGGCACTTGTGCATCTCCGAAGGGAGGGAACAGTCCCTGCGCTTTCGGTAGCGATGGCCGTTCGGCCTTAATCGCGTGAAACGTCGGGAGGAATTTCGAGGGGCTCCAAACAAACAAGCTATAGTGAAATTTCCTATCTTCTTACTGCTTTTCATGGAAACCTAACGAGCCTAAATGATTCTGCAATAAAAAATACACCGAAAAGGTGGAAGGAATATTTCCCATACGACCCTTCGTTTCTATGATAAATCGACTTCCAAAGCGCGGCAAGTGCGAGGGTTACGTTGCGAGAGCGTCTCTTTAGGAGTCGATTATCTCGGCAACGGAAGATCGTAGGAAGAAAATTCTTTCTACAGATCCCACGTATTTTTTCGCGTGGAATCGATTGCGATGGTTAAAAACTGCGTTCGCAGCTCGCCCGCGACGTCTCGAGGCCATCGCTACGCGCTTCTTCGGCTTACGGTTCCCCGATTCGCTCGCCGCGCTCCTCCGTCTCGTATCGTAGCCCATAAATCATTCCGGTGCCTGCCGGTGTCGCATTTCCATATCCATACGGCGGACGACGACTATCGAGCGCTTTCCTACCGGCCGCACTTTCGACGGGTGGCGCAAAAGGCGCGCGGTCTTCTCGATTTTTTTTAGCGCCGACTCGAAATCGATAAATAGGGGGAGCCGCATTTCGTCGGCTTCGCGTGGCAGGAAACGGTTTCGAAATTACGCTCGGCGACCATCGCGGACTACGTGCATCTCGACAGGATCCAGACGATCTATAATCGATCAACTGGTCCCGCGTGATACATAAGCGATCGGTTAGACGGTTCCGTTGCCTCTGATACATTATGTAACTTGTCTTCGTGGCCATCGAGGGGCTGCAGCGGCCTCTCGTTTTCATGAATACCGGAGCCCAGCATCTGCGATCGAGATATATCGGGACCCGATCGCCGATAACTTTGCTCGTCCAAAAATAAAGAAGGGTAAGGGAGGAGGAGGCGGGACTGTTGCGACAGATTCATCCAGTTACGAAATTATGCGTGACTGATGCCTCCTGGGACGGTTATGCGTGGAATATTAGAAGAGAGGATTCGTACAAGGGGACAGCTAAAAATAGGGGGATGATGGATTTAACGAACGACTTTCGAACGAACGATCCACCGAGTGTATAATTAATTCTTCTGCTTGGTATTCAGTAATCTAAAGAAGCTTATCGACCGTCCGACGAGCCAAGCGTTAGGCTAAGTGTCCCGTTCAAACATGTGCTCCCCGTTTGTTCAGACGAATTTCAGTGAAACCGAGCAACAAATGACGCATCGCTTCGCTGGCTGGCGGCCACCGTGGATCGAGGATCCTACGGTCTACTTCAAGGGCAAGTATCGAGCGGCAAACAAGATAAACGAACGAGAAGACGGGGGAAAGGCGTCGATGCTTTTCCCACGTCCCGGAGTTTCTGCGGTGTTATCTGCAGACGAAAACTGCGTAGTTTAGCGTCGATCGTCTGTTGACTCTCGAGGACGTGGATCATCGATCAGGGCCCTAAACTCACGGCCGACCTTCCTGGTATCTTGTCCGGGCGGCTATCACAGTCCCATCCACTGGTATTTGCGAAACAGCTCTGGGAAGATAAGCACTTCGAAGGAAAGCAGCTCTGGGGACTCTGCCCTCTCCTTACCTCGCCTTGCGCCCCTTTGTCTATTCCTTGGAAATTCCTCTCCACGAACTGTGTCCAATATTCTTAACCAACGGTGGACACAAATATCCCGGGGCTAACCAGTCCCCGGGCAAATAGCAAACATGCCTGTTTGTGGAACATGAGATTGGAAGATCTCAGGGTTCAGAGGACAGTATGCATTGCCTTTGGAATGGGACTCTTCGGTTTGCTTTAACGGCGAAGGAAGGATGCCCCTTGGTGACTAGATAGCAAGTGTTTGTTTCGCGCGTCACGATAATAACGACGGAGATAGTTACAGCTTGCTGGTATCGGTATTTGAAAAGGAAGAACGTAGGCTCCAAGCTCGGCTAGGGAAGCAACTTGCAAGATGCGAGCTGGACAGAAGAAAGCAGCGATAATTTGCCATTAGCCCACCCTGGGGTCGCACAAAGGTGTCTCTGCAAAGGGTGCACGTAGCGAGGTGAAGTCTCAGCGAGGCTCGGAGACAGGAGAGATATATAGGTGAGCGTCCCCGCGGCGAAGTGATTCACGCGACAAATATAATTTATCGGCGAGTTTCACGCCTCCTCGCGGGCTTCTTACGTCCGTTCTCTTATTTTCCCTTCCACCTTGTCTTCGGTCTGCAAAAATCCTGCCCGTGTTCGGGTGTAATCTCCCCGACACAGCGCAACTTCGCGAAATCAGTCGCCGAGTACACTTTTTAACACGTCAGCGATCTTCACCCCGGAATACCAAGCCCACTCCCTTCCCATTTTCTTACCGTTAAAACCCACCGTGTAAATGTCATCTCTAAAGATACCTACAAAGAAATACAAGAGGATCTTTTGGAAGTGTTCAGTAAATTTTCGGATATTAAAATTTCAATTTGGGATCGTCGTTCTAGGGTCAAGCAGAAGATCATAGTCAAAAGATTCCACCGATAATGTTGCAGGAAATGGAAGAATTGCAGGAAGTGCCAAGAAATGTCAAAGGAAAAGGGAATCAGCGGAATTCAAAGGAACTTAGGCACAACGAGTTAGAACTGCCGAGGCGATGGTAAGGCGACGTTAAAAAGGGAACCGAGATCGTTTAAACGTTCCAGAAGCCGATCAGCTTGGTTCTCGGAGCTGGTCCGCCGGTTTCTTCCAGCGTCACCCGCGGTTCCCCGCTTTTTCGTCGTCCGCGGGCTTGATTTACACGAAACAAGTGTCACGGCTGGGTATATTTAGACGTGGCGTCGTCAGGGTCCGATTCCGTTGTCCCTTGCCAGTGTATCATGCGAGAGAGCATCCAAAAAGAACCACCTTTCTTCAAGCCCCCTTTTTTTTTAGCCGTTACGGGGTGCATTCGACGAACAAGTCGAATTGGTCCGATTCACACCCAAACTTAAACGCCAAGAAGTAGCATCTGCCCTTTCAATTATCACCCTCGTTCCAACTCGAGAATCGGGGGTGATTTTCACGCCCATCTTTCACTCTCCGTGTGGAAGGAGTTGTGTTTCGAAAGGACCGTTTGTTCGCGCGACGACTGTCAAAGGGTGAAAGAAAAAGAGCACACGCGGAGAGCGGTGCTTTCTACGGGGCAGCCGAGGGTTGTTGCCGCGAGGGGGTGGTACTGGCGCAGCAACGACCGCGCCCTGGTCGTAGTAATTGATTGAGCCGCGCCCTGCGAGAGTGTTAGCGCGCTGTAGCGATGTACTCGAGGTTTAAATCCACTCTTGGACTATTATTTCGAACAACATCAAGATTCATATTTCCCTGACTATGTTCGCTGTTCCGTTTCTCATTCATGTATGCAAATCGAGTATGATTGAACTATTTAATTCGTCAAACGCTTCCCTGTACTCGGAATTAAAAGCTACCTTCTATAGCGAATTAGGGGAAACTGTGAATTACATAGCTCGATCTCGCTCCTGGCGCGTACCCTTTCGTAGAAAGCGCCAGACCAAGGCGAAACTGGCGACCTACAGGAGAGAGCGTCGTTAGACTCCTACGTACACTCCGCCAGCCAGAGGCCAGAAGGGTGGAAGGGAGGGGTGGCAGCGATAGCCAGACGAGCTTGAACGAAAGGGTGGTGGTGGTGGCGATGGCGACGTTATAGGTGGATGCGAGGGTGGTGGTGGACCGTCACGCCACATAGTGTGATAGCGGCGCATTAAACGACCAACCCCCGCCTGGCACCCTTGGCCCAGCCTACGAGCCTCGGCCAACGAGGGAGAGCCAGCCGAGAAGTGGCGAAACTGGTTGATCCAAGATCGAGATTGAGGGCCGGGGAACGCGAACTTCTTGTAAAATCGTGAATTAATAAAGCAACTGTCGTGGGGCTAGCTATCCTGGCGATGATCTCGGTCACTGCAGACTTACCCAAGGTGATTCCTGTTCCCCATTCACTGCGATATCGAATCCAGATCACGAAGTCTAACCTCGGCGGAGGATCGAAGTTCATTTCCAGTGCACACCTTCCGTGGAGAACATAAACGGGGATCCAAGATGGTAGGGTTGGGATGATCGTGCTCAGTCTCCACTGTTTACGAGTCCTTCCTCGTCGCGCAGTCCCCCAGAGGCGTCCAGGTGATTCACTGGATCACCTAGATCGACCGTGAGCCAGATGCTTGGGCGAGACGATCGTGGGCGTGTTTAATTTGTGAACGGCCATGGGGGCTCGTTAGCACCTCGGCTGTTGACTCATCTTTAACGCTGCCTTGCCCCCTCGCGTACGCTTTCCTGGCTTTCCGGCTGTAAAAGCGGCGTAATTGCGGGGCAAAGCGTTCTCGTAGGTGAGCGAGTCACCTAGGGTGGAAAATGGGAGGTCCCGGTCGCAGGTAGATCCCTTCGAGTGCAGGAATTCCGGAGGGTTCTGGAGGTAGCGATAAAACTGACTTCTGATCCTAATTCGGAGGGTTAGAGAATCCCGTTGCAATGAGTGGAAAGGTGAAGGATGGTGAACAGCTTACTCGAGAATGTGCAAAGGAAGTGTAAAGTTCGATTCATAGAGGGAGAATTCAAAGTCTGGTAGACTAACAGCTAATGTTAGTCTACTGATTCAGACTCTAGTAGACTGATAGTACTGATACCCTTCGATACGCTCTTCTACAGAGCGAGGGACCTTTTTCAAGATCTTCTTGCCGGTTTTTCTTGCACCGAATCGGTACGATGACCCCAGGAGCTCGTCGAGCAGGGGGATGACACCCCGTGGAGTAATTAAAACTTCGAGATCGGCGGCGAGAAGGGGCTGAGGCGATTCCAGAGGCCTCGTACGTGCCAACCAGCCTTTAGATCTGTAGAGGATCCGGCCCCGAATACCGAACAGGCTTGGGAGTTGTTTGACCAGCTGCTACGAAGGAAGAAACCCTCTCCACGCGTCCTCCTTTCCTTGCCTCCTTAGCAACGCTTTCCCAATTCGGTTTCCTTGGACCCACAGTCCTCAACTTTTCCAACCATCGATTCCCAACTACCTACGTCCCAAAAACCTCTATCACCATTCAAACGCTTAGACTACTATTCAAACACTTGGGCGAACATTCGACTCAACAACCACTGACAAGCCAAACAGGGACAACGCTCTCGATACTGTCTCAGAAACACGGTGCCGCGCGACGAAAGCAATAGCGGAGACCAGTTCAAACACTCGGCCGGATCGATGCCTGACACGTGATGAATTATACACGGTCGGCTGGCTCGACAATCGCTCCACTTAATTAAGATATTCAAATGCCCAGGTGAGCCAGCCTCTCTATTTACAAGTTCTGCATCGCCTAGATCGAGGAGTAAGTAGGTATCCGTGGCACGGCACGTGTGAAATCGACCGTCGCGATCGCCGGTTGCGTCACAGAGCCTGTCTCCGGGCAGGCTACTCGCAGGACCCTGAAAAATACCGTCTGCATACGGCACTGCTCGCGAGCCGGCCGATCGTGGGCCCATGGATGGTCGTCGGGTCGGCGCGGCGGACCGTTGTAACAGTACCTCACATGCCATGGGGATCCCATAACCGGCTGAGCGTGAAAAATCCACTTGGTTGCAATCAGTCGCTCGGGATGGTAGCCACTAGTGATGCAACTAGGCCGATGCGCGTGCACCTGATTAGGAGAAGTGATCTGTTCTGATCGTATACGGGGACAGATCAGATTTGTGGAAATGGGGCTGGTCCAATTTCAACGGCCGCCGGCATCCGTGTTACCTTTAGTACTTCGTTACCCCTAGCGTCGATGAATTTATAATAGAAAAGGGGGATGACTTTGGGTAGGTCGTATTAGTGGGTATGTTTCTAGAGTTGATGACTCTGAGAAGTTATCACTCGTCCAGGCTCTTCATCATTCGATTACCAAACGCTCAATTACCCCGCGGAGATCGGGAAGATTTACTTTCGCGTTTTCCAGCAGAGGCCTCGGTTGCTCGGCGATGCGACGCACGCGACGACAATTATAGAGCGTTTAATGCGTATTTATCGGGGTATCAAGGGTCCAAGAGTCTCAGCCACGTCTACGTCTCTATAATGCCGCGGCTGGCGAACACTTGTATTTGATTAGCGGATGTCGCCACGTACGCGCGGCTAATACGTGTCCCGACAACTGATTCCTCCGTGGCGCAAATAATGAGGCATCTTGTCGCACTCGCGCTTACAGCCACCGGCACCCTCCCCCTCGATCAACATCCTACTCGTCAACATTCAATAATCTCTCTCGACAACGGAGAAAGAATATGAAGGGTGAGGGTGGGGAAACGAGGAATGTCCGTTTTCGGGATTTTGTGATTTATAAGTAGTATATTTTGTTGATGGCTGGCTGCTGGGGCTACAGAACTGTAGCTATCCGCTATAAATTGAAGGGCGCAGCTCCAAACGAATAAATTAATAACCGATCTATTCAGACTATTAACATTTAGGGGACCGGCAAAATCCCCTTTTGGGGCTTTGAGTAACCACAAGACTTAAAAATTATTTAAACTATAAATACGTATGTGTGTGTTACTAATTTCGACTGTGCTTGTGCGTATGTTGGATTATAAATTCGTTCTGTTCGAAAGAACACAAAAAATACTGCAAAATAAAATAATTCCTAAAACAACACAAAAATACCAAAAGTAACAAATAAAAACATGGGAAAAAAGAAAAATGATACAAAAATCTCCGATCTTCGAATTTTCGTATGTGTTCATTCGTTCAGGTCAGTAAAACTGCCATGTACCGTCAAGGACCCAGTTCCTGATCAGAACCCAATTCCTAATCCGTTTAGTATATAAATACCAAATAATAAGTTTATCACGATATAAATTTATTCCAAAAAATGACTAAATAATTATGAAGTATTTTTAAATTTATATGCAAACATTTGATAGCTCATTGTAAAATGTTTTAGGTCCTTGACGGTAGATCAAATATTTTTACAATCCGACTCATAATTAGCAGTATCGAAGACCCCAGGCATACTGTATTTTTGAAATTAAAAAATGTTAAACATTTTAACCCCTTTTTGGAGCTCTGTGCAAGTCCTCTAATTCTGCACAAATTATCTACCTTATATATATATATATATGTATATATAAATTTCTGGAAACTGAAAACCACTATTTATAAAAAAAAAAGAAGCCAGTACTCTAAAGGTTAATAACTAATATTAAAAAACCAAAAAGTGATATCAGCGCATAGGTTCGGTCATATAAACAATTAGTAAAAGCTATTTTGCAATTATGTATTCGACGTTTCGGTCTATGATTTAGACCCTTTTCAAGAAAGAAACTGAAACTACTGCGTTTGCTTTTATACGTTAACACGTTATCTAAAGACGTGCACCTTGTTAGTCGGTTGGAGAGTGACTGAGGTACCGTTTGTTCATAACATCTCAAACGACTTAAAAAGAATATTTAGGAAAGTAGGAATGCATGTTATTTTCAAATTGCCTTTTTACAGCAAGCAATTGTTCCCTCCAATTAAAGATAAAATACCTTTATTAAAAAACTCCAACATTATCTATTCAATCCCTTGTATGGGTTGCAATCAAGTTTATATTGGACAGACTTCGAGACATTTAGATAGACCGATTTACGAACATAAAAGAAATGTTTTTTTATCTCCCTTTCAACACACCGCTCTAACTAAACATTCACTTGAGTTTGACCATAGATTTGACTACGACAACGTCAAAGTTGTTGATAGGGAAGCCACGTGGAGTCGGAGAATTCTATTAGAGACATTACATATGATTAAACAACCAAGCGTGAATCTTAGGTATGAAACACCGAAGATACAAGATTATTACGCAACCTTACTGAAAAAGTAAGGACATATGATGTGACCTCTCTGATGGAGTTTTTCGAACCCACACTTCCTTCATATGTTTCAAACAATGTTACATAAATAAAAAAAATTACATATGTAAGTATGCTCTTTTACATCTTGAATGTCACCTTACCATATATATAATAACTGGTGGTATGATTTACGTGGTGCTGTCAGGGTTAAAATTTATTTTCTGTATAAACAGAAAAACTTTAAATTGTTTATCTTCCTTTTAATTAAATATAAAACAAATAAACTTTAAATTCAGTTTCAACAAATATTGCTTAAAAGTCGATTTAAACAATAATTAATTACAGCTTCACTTTTGACTATGTTTATGACCGTTATTTTCTATACCCTTCGGATGTTCTCGCTTGTATACTATTTACCTCAGTCACTCTCCAACCGACTAACAAGGTGCACGTCTTTAGATAACGTGTTAACGTATAAAAGCAAACGCAGTAGTTTCAGTTTCTTTCTTGAAAAGGGTCTAAATCATAGACCGAAACGTCGAATACATAATTGCAAAATAGCTTTTACTAATTGTTTATATGACCGAACCTATGCGCTGATATCACTTTTTGGTTTTTTAATATTCTAAAAATACGGTCGAAATTATAAATTCTTTAGTTAATAACTATTCTATAAACTGGGTTCCAGTGAATTATGGAGCTGCCTCCTTCGTGCAGTAAAGCCTTCGATTCTCAGCCGTTGCCTAGTAGCCTGACATCCCCGGTCTCGCTTCGTCATCGCGCGAAAAAGAAACTTGATCTCGGGGGCGTAGAAATCGAACGCATCCTCGAGATGAGCCGACGCAGATTGGCGAAACCGCCCGTGACGTTATCGATACATCTCGCGATCCCCGTAGCTCGCGGCAATCCGCCACGAATCGCCAGTTTTTTATCGCGCTGCCACGACGCGACCGTCCCGGTGACGTTAATTAACAGCCTGCCCGTATAAATTTCGCGAGGCGCGCGAGTCCCGCGGCCGTGCGGGCGAAAACCGCCAGCCCCTGGGATACGAAACGTTGGATCGAATATTAAGACGGATCGGTGGAACAGCGGGAGAAAGAAGAACAGAGGCAACAAGAAACAAGTGCACACGCGAGCCTCGGGGCAGCGATGGATATCCTCCAGCCCGAGTTCTCGAGCAACTTCGCCCTGCGCAGCTTCACCGAATATTACGTGGCTCTTAAATCAGCTGTAAATCTTGTTGAAGTTAAACAGTCTAGGTAATTTTAAAACAGAATCAAATTACATAAGTTTGTAATGTCTATACTGGGAACTTGTACGCGACTAAATCGATTCGAAGCCATCGCTACTTGGGAGTTAACGCGCGAGGTCAATGCCGTATAAAGTCTCGTTCATGGGGAAGCATTTTGCGCTGGCAGGGAAAGAAATGAGCCGAGGGGATCGTGCTCGCACTGCACGATTTCAATTAGGAATATTATTTATAGAATTATTAGAAGAATTTTTAATTTCTCTAATTTTCAGGGTTCCAAACGCTGGAGCGGTCTATTGTCGAGTATTAATAGAATTCCTAATGAGCGAGAGTAAGTGAATTTTAATAGAGCCAGGTGACTGATCACTTAACTATTTCTAGGGGCTTAATCGCTACATTTTCAGTAATGAATAACCTCTTCAAGTGTACCTATCAGGGCGAAGGCTACGTTTGTTCAACACAGCAGAGACCTCGTGTGAAAGCAAGCACCACGGAGGAGGATGATTCATCGGACTTCGCTTCTGATGCAGACTGATCGACCTCTTTCCCGCTCTCGTCACCCGTATCACACGCGACTCGCCTGCACACGCCCCCCCCCCCCCCTCCTCCCTCCCCGAATGTGCACGCGTGCACAGGTATCGCGGGCCTGTACAACGACCTTTTTCACCGCTACCGCAAACCGCAGGCGCAACCCAATTTCCGCGCCAAAAAGAACCAGCGGAACCCGTCCCAGGCACCGGCGGTGGCCTGGCCGCGTCCGCGTATCCATTATCTTCCCTCAGAGACGACATATACCACCCATCGAGCTACTTCCACCGTTGCTTACGCTTCTCGGTCGACGGAAGCTCTGAGAATCACTTGAGGAGATAAACAGATGGGACATTAGAATGGGCATCAAGTACGGTTACGCTTGCCCTACGAACTGCGAGTTCCTAGGACACCAGAAGGTTAGAAGTTCTCTTCAGAATAATGATTTCTAAATAAGCCTCGTTCATCCAGAAGAGCTACGGCCTTCAGTTCCCCCTTTCTACCAAAGTTTAATTCGAGAATTCGTACCAGTTAGTCAGCTAGGTCGCTCGAAAAGTCGGAGAAACGTGGCGCAGAGAAATATTGAAATATAAAAAACGCCGGTTTGCGGTCGGAGCTGGAGAGGAGGCTCGATCCAGAAGGCGTGTCTGGCTCCCGAAAAGGAAGAGGAAGTGGCCAGTCGACCGGCTCGAAAGGGACGGCCGCTCGCAGGAGACGGAACAACGTTTTTGCGGGGACCGTGGGGCTTGTGCCAGCCACACGAAAAATCCCTGGCTGGATATACGGTGTCTCGGAACGTGCAATTAGAGAACATTGTCTGGTGCCCCGTGGTCGTTGCATATGGCGCTGCGTCCAGGGTGTGCGCGCCACGATGCACCGGGGAGGAGGCACGTTTCGCGTTTTTTGCCCCGCACGCCAGAGGGTGAGGGGAGAGGATGCGCGGCCGAGGAACACGTGCGAACCACATGTGTACGCGCTCCGGGGGTCCCTACCCTCTGCCGCCTCCTTTCCCTTCGCATCCACTCCAAGTCCTCTAGGTATGCAGCCACCTACTACTCCCGAGTGTCTAGATAGACTCTACTCGGTGGCTTCTACCGGATCTTCGGCTGGCCCATTACGGTGTTCCTTTCTGTGCGAGCTTGAGAAGGAATCTATTTGGAAGAATATTCGTCGCGGATTGGATTCCCATTTGATCTGCAAACTGCGCTGCATCGCGCGGCAGAATAGGTATTATACATACTCCTTTAAGATGCAGCTTGCGAGACCAGAGGACTGTTACGCAAGAGAGGAAAGGAAGACGGATGAGATAGCGTAGAACCAGTCGCAGGCGTGTCGGCTGCCTCGTCGGATTACAACCCTCCAATTTCCCCCATTCGGCGTGACCGCGCTGTTAACCGTGACCGAAAGAATGGCGAAACGAGAAGCGGCGGGGAAAAAATTCGAGCAGCTCCTTGGACGGCTCGGGAGGAAAACTGGACACGGAGCTGGCCACGGAGGAAGTGCAGCGTGCGCGAGGCAAGATGGCCGCCGAAGCGCAATCGAACCGTGATATTGACTAGCACGGAGAAGAGGAGGCCGAAGGATCTCTATTAGTTATTGCCAAGCGGAGCGAGATATAAATAACGAAGTCGCAATAAACGCGCGGGGCTGCGCCGAGCCGAGCCGGCATCGATAATGATGTTGGCTGACAAGTTGCACCGCAGGTTGCACGCTGGTACCTACATAGCGTACAAGCGGCAATATTCCAGCCCCGGGGACCGCCGTGAGCCTCTTAAGCAGAGTCCACACCACCCGATAGGTAAATCTCGAACCTCCAGAGCAACAATCACATTCTAACGAGTCAGCATTGCGCCATTAGGTCCACGTGTTCGAGTAACCGATCTAAGATCCCAGTATTCCCAGTCGTGCTAGCTTCTTAATCTCGAATTCAAGCGAGCGACTCACCAGAGCGATAGCGAATCTCTCGAGCGAGTACAGAGGAGCGATTCAGAGCCTACGACGATCAATTTTAGTGCTGGTACATGTATAACTGGGCAGACCGCTGGCGCGAGTGACATCGGAAGACGAAGGCGAGTGATTTACGAGTGACTTCGCCGAGTATTCGGTTGTTCGGCTCGATTCTTCCACGCGCTCTCGTACTTGGGGACGATTAATATTATTGCTGTCTAAATGTATATCAGCTGGATCTGGAGCGGGAGTGGAGTTGCGGGTCCCTTACGTGCGCGGTATCGCGATCTGTCGTGTGGAACGACCTTTAGGCACACCAGCTCTCGCGACTCTGGCCCGTTGTATATAAATTGCTTGGTCGCGCGCGATTCGCCTGATACCGGAGATGACCGCGTAAGAGCTTCAACCTCGCCCTTTTTCCTCCTCCTCCTCCCCGCCGTCTGCCCTTAACGGGGAAGACGCGCTTGTTAAAGTGCTGGCGCGTCCCAACACCTTTACGACTCCTCGGGAACACCGTAATTTTTGTCTAGCGCCATTAAGTCCGTCGTTTCGCGGTACTTGGGACGAGCGCGGAAGCCTGTAATTATATTCGACTGCGCGTAACAGAGAAGTCGTAATTCCTCATCCTGCGCGGGTTCCTCCGTAGTTTTAAACTTCCAGCTCGCGCTACCCCCCTTGACGGACCTACTCATACGCGCCCCGTGGCCACAGATTTAATTAACGCTCGGGCGGCTTCGATGGGCGGTGGTCGATAATACGTCTTCGTTTAGAAATGATTTGAGGAATCCTTCGTGCCTGCCCATGCACGTGGCTTTCTGCGACAGCGAAGAGGGCTCTTGGTAACGCCAGAGGAAAGACAAGGTGCTAGGAGAAGGACAAGCCGCGAGTGAACAACGGCAGGTGCTAATTAAACCGAGGCGAGGCAAGGTTTGCACGTGCGCGAGCGCCACGAACCGGTGTAAATCGAGGCGAGATCATTACGCTTTTTCTTTAATTAGCAATAATTTATCGGGCGATCTCGCGATAACGGAGCAGGGCCCCCCTTCAGTGCCCCACCATATTCCCTCGTCAAACCAACCCACTCGAGAGCTCGAGACCGCCCCGATCGTTCGCCAGCGATTCCGCCTCGAGTGCTCGATTATCAGGCGAAATCGTTCGGATTCGACGTTCCATCCTCTGGAATTCGCGATAGGGAACGCTGCATGTGCTCGATCGGAGCGTACGATACGCGGGACACGCTTTGCCTCGCTGCGGAACAGCTCCTCGATTCAGGCACCACGAGACCGCGAAGAAATCTTCTGTAAAATACTCTGGAAACGATCGAACGGGTAGCTTTGTTCGAATAGGGCTGCGAGTATGTGCCGGGACTTTTTTCTCAAGGATGGAAAGAGACTCGGGACTTGAGAATCGGCCGGTTGCGGCAACCGAGAGTGTCTCATCTGGTCGCAACCTAACTCGACCGACTAAATTTACTCGAAACGGAGCGTGACCACGTGGGAAATCCTAGCGACCGCCGATGGGCCCGTTAGTCACACACGAGCCACAAATATAGGTGTACCTTTCGCACATCAGAGTCCAATTACGATACGTCGGTTAGCGTGGATTTCTCAACCATCATTGGATTACTGGTCGAGCCTAGTTTCCCGGCTGACCTCGTATTCTCTGTATTCAAAACGAACACTAAATAAAAATCCATTCTCTACAAGGTATCTATTCCCTTTGACTTCTCGCGTCTGCTGTGTCTGCTTAAGTCTTAAATCAATCGGCTGTTCGCGCAAATCACAGAGGTGATCCGAGATTAACGAGGCGATCGTAAAGCTCGCAGTGTCCCAACGTGCCCCGTCGACTCCACTTTTCGTTTCACTTTTTATACTCGCCGTCCACTCGCTCTTGTACTATTTCTCTCGTAAAAGTCCGGGAAGCGCGTAAAGTAGCGAAGAAAGAGAGGCGGTTGCAACACCGACCGCATAAATTCCCTCATAAATCTGTCCTCCTCTTACGAAAATCCTCTTTGATTCGGAATAAACGCGCCGTCCCTGTCTCCCCACCATTTTTCCACGGAGATAAATTTCGACGCCGAAGCAAGCGACGCTTTTCGAAAGTGCCTCGCGCGCGTTGCGCAATCTTCGAAAGCGTATCTGCGAGCAACCTGCTCGTTTTCGGAGCCACCGTGCACAGGAAGAGCGAGAAGGGGGGGGGGGGGCAAGTCCCCGGATCGTCGATTCCGATCGAGACGTCCGATTACACCGGGGCCGGTAATATAATTTTAATAAACTCGTTAGCATAATTGCTCGGCTCGAAAGTTGCTCGGACAGTCCGGGGAGAAAATCGAGGGGAGAGGGAGCGCTATCAGGTGGGTTCGGCAAGGAAACCGGCGAGAAGGGAAAAGGGTACGCGTTGTCGAGGGAAGCGAAGCGAGGGGGACCCTCGAAGGGCACAGGATACGAGGAGGAAGAAAAGCAAGCCCAATGCAGAAGATGGAAAAATGGATACCCAGCCATCGACCCCCTTAGCGCGGCACTAATTCTACGGGCCATCGCTGTGTGCCCACGAGAGATTAAGCAAGAGGATCTATCTCGGCGAAATTAGATGCAGAACATCCGAGAGGGACGGATGAAAAGAGCAGGGACCGGCAGGAAGAGGAAGGCCGAAGGGAAAGAGCGATCCGAGAAAGATCGCAGAGAAAAAGAAGAGGGCAGAGAGAGGAGGAGGAAGGGCGAAGAAGCGACTGGGGAAGCTGCAAGAAGCTTCGTGGCGGGGGGAAAAAAGAGGACAAAGAGAGTGGCCGAGGAGGAACAGGCAGAGGGACAGAGGGAACAAGAAGGGCAAGAAAAAGAAAAGACCTGTTATAAAGGGGGGGGGGGGGGGAAGAGGGAAAGAGCAGAAACATGTGATATAGCCCGCAGGACGAGGCTCGGCAGGATACGAGAGCAGCTGCCTCGTTATTTTCAGGACTTTACGCTGGACGAGCCCGGGATTCGATGAGAAACGCGACGGCGCTGGATCCTCGGCCGAATTAACCCTCGAAATTAATGAGAATACCTAGGCGGATTTATCGCGTGGCGCTCTTTTCAGCCGCATGGACGCTGGCAACTCCATACAGGAATAGAGCCTGGATGGCATGCCTTCATTTATTCCATGAATTCTGAATTCCTGAACTTTGTCATCCACAGACTCATCTATAAGTTGAAAAGTCGCTGATTGAAAAGTTTGTTGGAGTATTTCGCGAGCTTAGTCCCCTGCTCGTCCTCCTTTCAGATACTGGGAATTCTGAACCACGGTGGATAAATCGAAGGCAAGACTGAAAACATAATTGATTACCCTGATCATTAATATCCCACATCAGGCCCATCGAAGAGTACTAATATCGCACGGCCTCTAATTCCCTCAATTCCGATACTCAAATTTCAGGGAAGGCTCACCCCAAGGCCCCAACGAATCCGCCAAGATTTACGACCGCTAATCTCGGCAAACAATTCCCAAGGAACTTGGGCAAAGCGAAACACAAACTTACAGTAGGAAATACCCCGTGAAATATTCATATCACCCGGTATATTCTTCAATCTTCCGAGGCCATTGTTGTCTACGCATTTCTTAGAAGAAATAACTCGTACTTTTTTATTTCCACAGCACCGAAATCGAATGGTTCTATTTTCTTTTTTACTAAATCCTCCGTTTTTGAAGGAGGGAATGTGTCGAGTGGTATTCGTCACCCGGTATACGGTGGAATATTCGACACGGAGAGATCGTGGTGCGGATCTACGACGGGAAAGGGGGATGGAGGAGACACGATGAGGGGGGATTAACATTCGTGGCGTGTAACTTAACGTCTACGTCGTCGTGGCATGATGCGTCTGCTTCGCTCAGGGACGTGAAACAAGCCGAAGGAACGAACTTCAGGGCCGCAGTTCCCCTTCGAAATACATACACTACATATTCCCATCGGCGCGAGAAAATTAATACGCACACCTTTATCGCCCACTATCTCCAGTGTGATCGCTTTATTGGGTGTAATTTCGTAGATTCTAACAAACATCGTTGTCTCCGGGTCCCAAATTGTTCCTTGGCGGGGAGCGACGTCTTTTTCAACAGGTTCGTCGAGCTGGGTGAGATAACGGCTGATAAGGGGCACGACGCCCCGAGCGGGTGTATCCCTCATCGACGCGATAATAAATTTCGGAGAGGAGGGGCACACCATTTCACTAGGAACCGCTCAAACGTTCAAGCTTGTTCAGAAGAAATTCAGTGTAGGTACTCGAAATATCCAACTAATTAAAATTTCTTTTCTAATATCGAAGCCACTGAAAATATGCATTTAAATCTCCATAAAGTGATCTACCATATAAACCCGCGTTAATGGAATCATGCTCAATCTTGGCCGCCGAAAACGCTGATCATCACGGCGCTGCGTGAAGGATCCTAAAGAGGAATAAGCCTGGAGGGAATCAGTTCCCTGTTTGCTCGAAAATTTTCACGTCCGTGCGATGAGGAGTGATAAGCGGTAGGTGGGCTCGCGTTATGGTGGCCGACGGTAGTTCGTAGATAAAGCGAGATTGCTTACTGTCCGCGCGTGTACGTACACGGCTCGGGGACCGTTTCGGCCGCGTCGCGCGGTCCCTTATCTTATCAGAGGCGTGATTGGACCTGCGGCTCGGCGTGCCGATGGATCGTGGTGATAAACGAATGGCGGGGCCACGGACTCGACGCTGTGGCGCCGAAAACTGTCAAAACAGCTGCCCCTGCCACCATAACTCCTTTCTTCACCTCGATAAGTACAATATCACTTATTACCAACATCACAATGTCTCCCTTCGTTACACCGTGTGCAACGATGGACGATCGAGGCTTACCTTTGATTCTCACAACGAAATTACAGAGGAAATCTACTAACAATTAGTGGGCTTAGAAGCTCTTCTGATAATCAATTACAAACGGTCATGAAAGGATCGTGCATTTCGGCGCATACAGAGTCCAATACCTAGCTTGGAAACAAAGGCACGCGCAGGAAAAGTTACCGCGCGTATTTTATTTATTTGACCGAAGCGAATCGTGCCACGTGTTCTTCGAGGTGAAAAAAACGAAGGTGAATAATAAATAATCGCGATTTCTCTCGCAACGAACACATGGTGGACATAAATTCGCCCCTCTTGATTGATAATATTTCTCTCCGAAATACCTCGCGATGTTCATTGTAAAATAAAAGAAACACCCCCGGGTAAGAATTATGTCTCCCCCAAATATTTCCCAGCTCCCGATCTTCTATTTTTACACACCTTTTTTTCTGCAACTTGTACCGTCTACCAGAAGCCCGTCTCCCGCGCGAAAATATTAGTGTTTTCCAGACTTTCGTGTCTGGTTCTCCGCATACCGCTGCACGCCAACCGTGAATTTATTTTTCTTACGGATGCACTCGGTTTTCTTGCCTCGAAAGTGGCCCCGAGCCTCGTGAAAGCCTCGCGACAAGTGTTTCTTATAGAAAGTCCTCCCTGCGGAGATGAAATTTAATCGAATTCCTGCGAGCTTCCCGTTTCAGCGCGCCCGGCCAGAGGATCGCAAAAGAGACGTCAGAACGACACGAGGATCGAGGCTTGTTCCTCGAACGATCGTTATATCATCCTCGATTGAGGATGATTCCGTCCCTCTCGCCTTTGATTATTACACAATCGGGCAATTATTAATGC
The DNA here is from genome assembly GCA_929108735.1 of Andrena dorsata. Lineage (NCBI taxonomy): Eukaryota > Metazoa > Arthropoda > Insecta > Hymenoptera > Andrenidae > Andrena > Andrena dorsata. Next base: position 71,904,157 of record OV815488.1, on the reverse strand, counting down.
GTCGGGCTAACCAGATAATGGCGCGACGATGTGGGAAGCGTTTACGACGGGAAGAGCCTCGACGTCCATAAAACATCATCCTCCAACGCTTTTTTACAAAGTATTAAAATTCCAACTCGAAATACCGCGAATTTTCACAAAAGGAGGATTGGCAGAGAACCGGTAAATTGTGTCGAAGGAAATGAAAGAAAATACACGATTATTAATCGCAGATAGTCTGTTGTATTCTTCTTTTTATCGTGATGAGGGATAAAATTTGTAAGAAGATACCTCTCGTCCCCGATTAGTACACAATTGCCCTACTTCTGAGACCAATCGATATGAGAGGCGTAATTACAACATGAACGAAAAAGACGCAAGAAACTGCTCGGTCACGAGTCCCCCCACTGAATTCCTCGATCGTTCGACGTAAATTCCATACGTTATCGATTCGCAGCCGTGCCAAGCGACCACGTGAAGCCAGGCTTCCGTGAAGTGGAAGCAATCTTATCAAGTTGAGATTTTAATTGTGAAAAATTTACTCGCGACGTTGTGCGCCACGAAGTTTAATAGGAATTTGGGGGATCGTTGCTTTGCAACACATATCCCTGACGATTTTCATGTGCAATCTTTGCTATGGATTCGTCACTTGTTCTTAGAATTATTATGACTACTGCACCCACAGCAAGTTCCATTCGACAGACACCGATTTACAAGCGATTTATGCGCACAATTACGTAAGGATCTCGGATTAATATCGATCGACAGGCATTTACATATTTATGGAGCCATGCCTTCTCTCTGCAGTACGATCGTATTAATTACTGCACCTCGGTGCCTGTAATTTTATCGCGACCCTCACGCAACACAATACACGCTATTGACTGATATTGTTGCTTCCCAGAATGATCCATGGCGGGACAGCCAGCCGTTGTTTCGAGAGGCATCGGTGGCAACGCTTCCTCGGCCGTGCACGGCGATCTCGTCGGATATCTTTCTAAAACGGATCTGGCCCGGGGCCAAAATGCTTCGAGCGCGTCAAACGGTATCCAAGGGGCGCGTGGAGTACGATTCCGGCGACAAGTCACTGGTCTTCCCTGTCCCTATTTCACTTTCCATTTATTAAATCGATGCCATCAAAGACAAAGAACTAACTCGACGAGGGAGAATTAAAATCATTCATGTTCCTCGAAATTGGAAGTGGGGACGAGACAGGGAAAATCTGCGCGAGAAAATGAAGCGAAAAGTCCTTTACCGTTTTCCGATACGAGGCTCCGTTTCCAAGATACAAGCCTGCAAAGTATTGGCGCCCAAATTTCCGTCGCGCGTGCGCCGCCGCGGACCAAAATTCTGAACGCCTGTATCTTGGGAACGAAGCAACGTAACGAAGAACCGTAAAGGACTTTTCGACTCGCATTTTCGTAAAGAACGCGCACTCGTGCTTCGGGTCGTCTCACTGCCTCGTCTTTTATGACTAATAGCCAATCATCACGCACCGTACGTGTAAACAATGGATGATCCTCGACTGAGAGCGCATGTACATGAATAAAGAGACCCGCGCGACGGCTCGCGGTTATGGCAGGGCTCTTTGCGCGCCGGTATTGCGACAGCTACTTAAGATGCGCATTCGTTGCGCGATTATTTCAATTACTTATGCTTTTCCTATGCCTCGGCTCGCTCCACAAGGACAGGCTCCTTTTTTATCGTCGGCTCTATGTAAAACGCGCACGAATTGCCAGTCATGCGCGCTATTACGATCCCGTTCGACCATCAAGAACCGGATTTCTTGCTTTTCGCGCGAAATAACCCGCACGCCAGCCGGGGAATAATGAATATCGACTTGAAACCGAACGGGCTGGATAAAGTCCGGCTCTCGGGCGTCATCCAATCACCGGCGACTACACTTTGCGCGCCAGGTATACCAAGGTTCATGACTGATCGCCTTCTCTCTAACGGTCTGTTAAAAAATTATGGCACGCAAAGCGGAGGACACCGCGACGCTAAAAAAAAAGGATAATACCGTTGAATGGGGTAACTCTAACACATAAAAGTAGATTTTAAAAAAAATTCCTCTAGCATCGATTGTTGAACAAGTGTTATATATTCTCAGACAAAATGTCTTGGATAGCTTCAATTGCCTACTTCAAGATGCATTTTGCCTGAGAATTTTGTTGACTTTTTGTTGACTGCCCACTACGCCGATCGGCGTGTTTTTCAAAGAACAAAAAACACGCCGATCGGTGTAGTGGGCAGTCAACGTGTTAAGTAATTTTGTGGTCAAGGTTACCGCATTTGACGGTACTACCAATTCGCACCCTAAATTCATTAGTAAACAGCGTTCATATTTCTCATCTATAGTAGTCTAAAAAGAAGCAGATAGGCATCACAATTGCTCGGAGACTCCAGAGGCCAAGAAACGATCACCCACTCGTCACACTCATTGTCAGCCGCCTACAGTGACTCACAGATCACAGGCTTGCGAGGCTCCGCGGACGTCTTGTTCGAAGATCGGCGGGGGTAAGGAGCGTTTCCAAGTGAACGGATTTATTTCCTCCCAGAGCCTCGCAACCCCTCGCGGCCGCACGGTCCACGAAAAGACCCACGCGATGCTTTACGATCACGGCACCGTTTTCGAGGCATTACATTCCTGACGCGCCTACACACTCTCTCGCTCCGGGGCACCGTGGCCCGCGACTTTTAGAAGCTTCGTTTTCTACCTCCTACCGACACCACGCAACGACTGCTCTCTCTCTCTCTCGCTCTCGTTCTCGGTACACGCGTTGGTCCGAATCGATGCTCTCTCCTACACACACACACACGCGCGCGCGATATACACGTACCTCGCGTCACGTGTGCACGTGCATTCGATTTATGTATGTGCCGCACGCACCGCATAATTTCACCAATGGAAAATTATTAAACCCCGTCGGCTCGCCTCACGTGACTCCGAGGCGATATTCTTGCCGACCACGCGGAGCAAGTAGGTAATTTTTCGCCCCGGGAGTGACAGCGATGCGCATTTTGCTAGGGGACGCGATGCTGCATGGAACGTCGAAGCGAAAATGGGTAGTGGAGCTTCGTTTTTGATAGCCACAATTTTCGGGATAGGCGGGTGGTTGGAGCGGAATTTTGCATGGTCTATTTTATTGCGCAGTTGCAAATACGTGGACACGTGTTGTTTATCGTTTCTCTTCGAATCGCCGCGAAGTCGAAATCCTCCCACTACTCGCCTACGAATCACGCAAGCTACGAAAATACACGTCGACTGGACGGATCTCGGAATTCCAGCGCTCTGGACGAGGCACAGCCAGAAAGTATTTCGACACGCTACCCATTCACTCGGCCTTTCGAATCTATTCATATTTTTACTCATCTCTCACGAATTTCAGCCGCTCAGCCGTCACAATAATTACATGATTAACTTACAATTATATAAATATACATCCAACCACTGATCACTATATCGTGGAATACTTATTCACAGTGGCGGATTTAACGGGCAGCCGATAAACAGTTGCCGTCTGGGCCTCTGCCCAGAAGGCCCCCCTCCTAGGTCCCCATCTTCCAAAAAATATATAATTTCATCCAAACCCTACAATTTTTAGTCTCCTATAATTTTCATACGACAAGCGTGTAAATTTATTTGCAATTCTGTACAGTGGGTGTCCCAGAATGTTTGGTCCATTTCCCTTAAATCCGTCACTGCTTACTCGTTAATTTCATTAACCCTACACAAGCTTCATAACTCATACTTCCACACCCGACGAAACACGAGAAGCGTTCAAATTCGATCAGCCGCTGGAAAGTTTTTAGAAGTTCGCGAAATAGAATCACGATCTCAAAATAGTATCGCCCATCCACCTAGAAGCTTCCAGGGGATCGAAAATAAATTTGAACGGTCCTTCCGTTTCGCGGATAGTACACTCGCGCGCATACAAGGCATAAGTATCCTTGATCTTGTATCGTATTCTAGAGGTTCCACTCGACGAAGGGGGCCGTCTGCACCGATATCGAACGTAGTCACTGGGAGCCTGTAATCGCTCGAGCCACTGCACATTCGTATGGCACAGGTCTCTGGGCCCCCTTCAGCCGGGGACCGCACCGGAGCACTTCTCCCAGGTCATGTAATGTCGTTGATTTCGGAATCCTGACGACATCTTTACCTGACAGTATTAGAAGGTCCAACTTCAATCCAATGCTGCCCGGTAAGATGTGAACAGATACTCCGTCCGATGATTGTCACCTTTAATCCAACAGCCTCGCTGGTCCCGTGCCCTTTTTCCATATCCCGGTTGTCCACGCGCCTCCTTCTTTCTCAGACTTCGCTCTCTCACTCTCACTCTCTCTCTCTCTCTCTCTGCATCCACGCGCCTTGTTTCTCTTTCTCGGAAAACGATTTCGTTTCCCGTTACCAAGTGGGCCCCCGTGCCCCTTCCGAAGCCTCCCAACGATCGTTCGGGTCGTTCGATAAAAAGGCGACCGTCGCGAATGTGGTTCCCGGAACGTGCCCATCGAGCTCGGAAAGAATGCGCGCCCGATGCGCGAAGGCTGGTAGACAGCGGAGGACAAGATGCAGGTGGTGGACTGCGGGATAGAAAGAGGAGAAGCACGGGCGACAGAAAAAGGCGCAAGCGCGTTTGTTCGCGTGCAGTCGATTAGTCACGCGGGATGGGAGAGCGGAGGTATCGGCGAGTGCAGGTGGAAAAAGGACGGGGTACACAATGAGGGTGGTACAGCGAGCCTGCGCAATTTGCTGGACACGTCGCGTTCGGCGTGGAGTAATTTGCCGGCATCCTCCGAGTGGCTTATCTTTCAGCGACTCGAGGGGACTCGGTGACGCACAAAGGAAACTTTCAGGGGGCGTCGGGGATACAGCACTCGCGGATTCGTCGGGAGAGGATGAATTAGCGAAAGCAGACGGGACAAACGGGGGATCGAAGAGCGAGGGGCTGACGGTGCTGGGTTCGAAGGAAAGCATGCGCACAAAGGGAGCCCGAGAGAAGCGACAAGACCGCGACAGCTGCGCAACATCCGCGAAGTGTACCTGCGCGATTAACCCGTGCAACCTCCTGATTGCGTTTCAACGGACGGGTCAAGCCCGGCCCCGCGCGCTGGCCGCTGATTAAAAGAATTCTAACTACGCGATCCCGGTCGCGCCTTTTTTTTTCTACGAGCGAGAAGAAACGGCCGGAGATACGCCGTCGAGGAAACGGGTTCCTCCTTTCCTTTTTTTTTTTCCCGAATAGATTCGTTCGCCGGGCCCCATTACCACGGCAGATAGCATCGTTCGTATAGAAGGCGAGCAGGGTGGAGACGAGGGGGTTGCCCCCGATGGTGGGAGGGGCAAAGCAAGTTTTATGTAATCACCAACCGACTCTGCGGGGCTCGGTATTAATACTGGCAATAAATAAACGCCGTCAGGGAGAGACTCGATCCTGAGGCATCTCGCTGTGTGCCTTCGTCTGCCTCTTACCCTCCCTCTCGGGCTCTCCACCCTCTCGCCGCGCGCATTGGCGTCGCGCGCGCTCCTTGCCCGCCACGCTAACCGAAATTTCAGAGCTTCGAACTGTGATATTTTGTGAAATGAATTCGCAGGCGCTCGTGGCGTTGCTTCTTCGAATACGAGTAGGAAGATTTAAGCTAATATAGTATTTGAAAGTTAACTGCGAGAAGCGTGGTTTATTTGCAACCGGCGACGCCCATGCGCGAGCTTCTATTTTTCTTCTATTCTTCGCTGCGGCTCTTTACCCTCCTCTTACTCTCTCCGTCCATCCTGCGCTCTCTCTCGATTAAATACTATGTCGATTCTTATAAATACTACAACGTGGAGGTCCGCCAAGCCGAGGTCGAATGTTCGCACGCCCAGTGTCGCTGACTCTTTATGCCCGCGGTGCGCCATTGGCGAAACGAAACGAAACAGACGTGTTTCCCTTGCAATACAGAAAACTAGTCCCGACAATTATCGCCCAGGTTCGCGCGCGCAGGGGCTGCGGCACTCCGCACGTAGGCAAGGAGTTTCTTTTTTCACGGTATAAGGAGCCTTCTCCGCTGAATTTACATTTCCGTGTATCGGCTAACCGGTTTTATGAAGCGACTCGCGGCTTGCAATTTAAGTAGCAGCTCTTTTTCTTCTACGAGATACCGTCCCCTCCCCGTTCGCTACGGGAAGATGCGAAGCGACCTGACGATAGTTTCGGCGCACGACTCCTGAATAAAGAGCTCGCGTGACGTAGAAAATGAAGGAATTGCTAGAAATTAAAGCAGGAGTGACTTTCTTCGTTGGAAAACTGAAGGAAAAATATATGGACTCTTGGAAAGGAAAAGTTTCAAGTTGTAATGAAACGTAGAAGAATTCTTGACACCTCCGTTCCCCAAGCGTGCGCGCGCGCGTGAACGAACGGGCATGGAAAAAAAGAAACGTACGAAAGAAAGGTTCTCGCAACCAGTCATGCCATCCGTCGCTCGTTATCGCACCGACCAGTTGTATCAACGTCTCCGCCTTTATGCAAATGGCCGAAGGCTAATATCCATAATGAGTATTAATCTGCTTTTTTTTTGCCTTCAAAGATGGCCGACAATCTCCGGTCCCGACGTCCACTAGGAAACACGACGCGTCTCGTATCCCGACGCGCAGAAAAGGACGGGAGGACGGAGAAGATTCTCGATACACGTTACTCGAACCAGGTACCGCGGAGTAATTTCGCGGAGCGGCGTAAAATTTAATTGGTGCTCCGGGAATGTAAATTCTCCCCCATAAATTCTACTTGATTCCATTGAATTCGTACTCGAGACGTCGTTAAATAAATAAGTATAAAGTCACACTGGCTAAAAGTCTTTGAAATCGCCGAGAAATGAACGAAGAAGAACGCGGTCGTTGCGCGGCGAGTTACTCGAAGAGGTTTAAAGAAATGAAGCCCCCACATCTCGGCTCCGTAGACATGAACGCGCGCGCGCGCGCGCACAGAGGGAGAGCACACACGACTGTTGGATTCTCCTGGTTTCCCTCTCGAGAAACTTCGATTCCGTTGGTCGCGGGAAGCGCAAAAAAAAAGAAGCGGAGTGATGCGGCGACTTATTATGAAAGCCCGTGTAACGCGGTATCTCTACGCGGACGGGTGTAAACAAGAGGTCGCATTAATCTGCTGCGCACGCGGCTGACATATTTGTCTAGAAGCGTCGCGGAATTCCATCGCGGGGGAAAAATATATTTTTTACCCCGCCCCCTGTATTTGTTTACGCAGTGTTTTCGAGAAAGAGGGGGCGGAGGACGGGTTGGTGGGTGGGTGGGAGTGAAGAGAAAGAAGGAGAGCGAGAGAGAGAGAAAGAGGGAAAGGAGGAGGATACCCGTTGCATAAGCTATATTTAACTGCACCTGCTGGCGCCAGACTATTCGCACACGCGTTCGCATGCACCGTTGCATATTACACGCGTTGCTATACAAGACGCAACGCGCTCTAGCGTCGAACGTCCGCTTCATTCGACAAGCGCGCGAGAGAGCAACTAGCAACGGCCCCTCCATCTCTATCTCTTTCTCTTTCTCTCTCTCTCTCTCTCTCTCTCTTCCTGTCTCCCCTCAACCTCTCTCCCACCTTCTTTTCTGTATCTTGCTAATTTTCGAGCAACCTACTCTCACGAGGCTATATTTCAATTCTTTTTTAAACGTTCCCAAATGTTAATATGTTCGCGATATCGAAAATTATGGAGTTTCCTTTGTTAACTTGTTTGAATTCTTTCTTGAAACGGGAAAATTTGTCGCGGTTGAATATTTCTCGCGAGAATTGACCACTGCGCAGCACACACCCGATTAAATTCGAACCACTGTGTCCTCTCGATAATGCCGCCCCCCCTCTTCCGGAAGCGAATCTAATAATAGCCGGACCAGATAATCCACGAGTAATTGAGAGAGAAAGAAGGAAACAGCGGGAAGAATATGGAGGACCCGAGGATCCGGACAGCCGGAGGTCGAAACGTGCTCGTTGGACGGCCAAATATGGCGCGACACCGAGCACGACCTTAGAAAACCACTACACAAAGCGGTTAATTTAATTAGCCCTCGCAGAAACGCACCGACGACGATCAGGCTCGACCAATGGGCGTGTCCAACGACACCCGCCTACCCGTTTCCAGCGTTCCCTCGTGTACGCGGCTAAAGTCGACGCCCGGGACGACTATGTTTTCGAGAAATTCTCGGAAAAAGATAGGCCACGATGCGTCACCGCGAGATCTCGCTCGATACTTTGACCTCAACTAAACACGTGGACGCTATTACACTACACGCGACTTGCTTGGGGGAAAAAGGAAACACGAAATACGAAAATAGCAAGGCTAGAACACGTGGCGTCCATGTTCAAATTACGCGCGGTTACGTAACGGACCGAACGTTTCGATCGCGTGGCGTCGCCATCGATAAATCCCGCCCCACGGCACCGTATTGCTTCCAAAAATGAATCTAACAGAGCATATATATCTAGCCCCTTGGAATCTCGCAACAGAGATGCGCTTGAAGCTCGGGGAGCAAAGCGAGAAGCAAAAAAAAAAAAAAAAAGGGGGAAATTGAAAATTCTCACTCACCGATCGGAAACATGGGTCTGGACGTGGTCTCGTGGCATCGTCGGACGTGTCGGCATTGCGGCTACCCGAGCAAGTCCTGCGGGCCCCTCCGATCGATCGATTCCTCGGCAAGGAGGCAGCCAAGAGGGCGGCGAGGAAGAACCAGTGCACCACTCCAGATACCAGACGTGACGCACTCTCTCTCGAGCAAAGTGCACGGCGGCTCGGCGCCGCCTTTTGCCTTCCGCGTGCCTCGAGAAACCGCAGACGGGGAGAAGCAGCAGGCTCGCGGATCACTCTCGAATCGCACAAGGAGAGAAGGAAGGACGTGACCCCTCGAGAAAGAGTCGCGTTGCCCCGAGACCCGCACTGTCAGCCGGTAGCGTGGCACACGATTCGGAACGGTTCGCGAAACGCGGCGCGGCGTTGCGGCGGCGAGGAGGACGCTGGAGAGAATAGCCTCCGAGGGGCGAGCGAAAAAAAAAAAGCGAGGAAAACCGAGGGGGGTGGGGGCACGACGGGGACGACTTCCTTCCTCTTTTGCTTAACGGCTTTAACGTGTACCGCGAGCCGGCGTTCCATCGTCGCGATTCCCTTTGCTTCCCGGCGAAGCATCGATCGCGTAACAGAAACTTCGCTCCCCGCGCGAGAAATTCGGCTGACTGCGGAGAGCGCGCGCGGCGAGCCACGTTCAGTGGTAAGAGCGTAATGATCGCCGGTGCCCGCTCGGAACCACATTAAGCACGATCGAAGGAACTTCCGAACCGAAGGAACTAACGACGCGAACTGAGCTGCGCGGAGGCTGGCGAGAAGCTCCGCCAGTCATGAGTGCGCGTTTCCAACGCGCCGGCCGATGGTGGGGAGGGGCAGCGGAGCGACGCGACGCGCGTGAGAGTGCGTTCGTTCCACCGGGCGACGGAAACGCGGCGGCGGTGGGGTTATGGTTGGGGTTCGCGCGATACCAGGAGCGGGGATGCGGCCGAACGCACCCCGTGAATGACGCAGGTGGCGGCGGCGGTGGTGGCCACGGACCAGATCACTGCGCCAGCGCATCGCTACCGTCCTCTTAATTAACTCTTTAGCCGCTGCTACACCTCCATTACCGGTTTAAATATTCCATCGTAATTGAAACTTGAACAATATTTTAATATCCCTATAACGACGGCCCGACGCTCATTAGTATCTTCGCCTCGTTAACACAGTCCTCCTTATCGTTTCACGCAGACTTCTGACTCTCGAGAAATATATTGCCCCCGCTAACTGGCACGAATCTATCGAATTTATTATACATTCGAAGGCTGCGTAACAGTTGCAAATGTAAGTACTCATACGTATAGCGAGGCGGAATGCTTCGTCACCGAGTTCAAGGAGCGCGCGTTGATAACGTTTCGTTACACACAGTGTCTGTCTGCGGTATTTATCTATGTACCTTCTGAACTCCCCGGTCGCATTTGGTATTCTGGAACGGAACACGAGGAGCGAGTCGCGGGAGGTTTAATTATCGGTGGTATCGCCGGGATTGCGACACCGAGCTTTTATCTGTATCGATTGCCCATTGAATGTGTGCCTGGAAACGAGACGCTCCGGCTCTGCAACGATGATTTACGATCGCCCTGTAACGTGTGCTCGTCGCCTCGATGAGATCTCACCCCGTTCGCCGTTTACGTAACCAGTGCACCAGTACGCCTCGTCGGCAGTATCTTATCGGTCTGGAACGACCCGGCGACCCCGTGTTTTCTCGTGTCCCGAATTCAAAAAATTTTATCGCGCTGAATAGCCGTCGCTCCCGATCCCCGCTTACGAAATAGGCCGAGCCAAAGCTCTGCCGATAAATAAGTCGAGCAGATAATGCCGCGATCCGCCGTAGAAACTGGACGGATACGTTGGATATATTGCATCACCGTCCCGTTTCGTATTCGGTCTCGTTAACCGCGGGCGACGCGACGTTCGTTGACTCGGATGGGAGACGAAGCCTCCTAGGGTAGATAACTTTATCCCCGGGCGGAAAAAACTCCGATTAATTACTCGGCCTGCTGTTTTAGAAGCAGGACATTTCAATTCTACGTGTGGCATATTCGATGTGTAGTATATGCTAATTCATTTTTCCTTTTCTTCTTCTTTTAAGACGTACGTCATGAATATATGGAAGCCCCGAGCTCCTCGAATATATTTACCCGCGTCCATTGTCCTCTCCTTCTTCCTCTTTCCCGAGCACACGCTAAACGGGCATTAGTATGCCGGTTTCCTCGTTACGCGCCGTCGTAGAAAATTCGAGGTCCTTCGAGGAGAGAACAAATAAAGGACACTTTCACGTCTGCCTAGCCGGACCGGCGAGCCTGCATCTTTTTAGCTAGGAATTTATTCCGCGCGGTTTCACCTCTGAATTTCTAAAAGATGTAACTATGCCTGTAAGAGAGAGAGAGAGAGAGAGAAAAAGGAGGAATTCTAAACGGGCAACCTAAATCGAGTAGAAACTTTGCCGATTCTCGTTTTCCCTTTTGCCAATCCTCCGTCCCGATCGGCGTGGACTCGGCGCGGCGCGCTCCGGCTTGGCTCGCTCTCAACGGGCGACAGAAGAAAAAGGGGAAAAGGCCGAAGAAATTGGCCACCGCGGCCAGTGGACACACAGGCCCCTGATCGGCATATTTCCCCGGCCACGTCATCGCCGAACGGTTTGCCCGTGGTAGGGGCGAGAATTTGCGGAGTGTATTAGTAGGCCATGACGAAAATACCGGGCAGTCCGGATAGTAATAGCGAGTATCTAGACGGCATTGACCGCGCCCGAATCCGCGCCGCGAGTACCCCGTTCTCCTCGTTCCGCGCGACGCTCGTTAAAGTCGCATTTAGAGGATGGTCTTAGCCGGCACGCATTTCAGAGAGACGGATTTAGGAAGCCCGGTGCGCGACACCGCGCGGCTGCCTCGAATTCTTTCGCAACGGCCGCGAAAACGGCGGGCCGATCCTGGAGGAGGAGTAGTCACGCTCAACCGACCACTTCTTCTTCGCTCTGCCTTTTAGGACTCGCTCGCCTCGCCTGACTCACCCACTGATATTTCCAACAGATTCCGGGGCAGGCTACGCCGATTTATGAAACACAGAGGATCCACGAATTACCAAATGTCCCACGGCAGAGTGTCTCCAACTTCCTGGCTTTCGTCAGTGCCTCGCCAACAGGCTGCGTCGCATTCCTGCCTGTCCCGAGCTCGTTAAGAGGCACGCAAAAGCTTTTACCGATCGCTATCGAGAGAAAGTCGAATATCTTCGAAATGTCCACGAACCGATCGGTCATTCAGAAAATACCGCGCCGCCGGGTGTTCGCAGAGTCCTTCCCTTGTTTGCGCAGGATATTCCGCTTCGGCCATGTTGGTGCCGAAGATCCTCGAGTACGCACGCTCCTCGGCGTGTTCCATCATCCGAACGCAAGCTTGTCTCCCTGGCAGCTCGGACGATGGAGATTGCACAGTATACGGTAAAGCGTTTCGTGTATTGTAATCCAATTAGCAATTCGTCCCCGCGCGATCGTTTCCTGGACGGATTATACCGGAAGCACGATATATGTAGTTCGGAGGCGAAGGAACACATAGGCCACGCCTAGGTACAAACACGGAGAGCGAGGTACACATGCAATAACTGCTATGGGTAGGAAAGGTCGAGTCAGGGTATGCTCTCTTCCGTCCACGGTCTCCTGTCCTTTCCTTTTTTTCACCATCGACCCGATATACGCCGCTCCCATGTTTGACAACCACATACGCCCCCATTGTTACACTGCTCCTCTGTAACCGTGCTCGCCACGGAAACGCTCGAAACCGTTCAGACCCCCGAAGATACAGCCCCAGCATGCCTCTGCCATCAATAAATGTCCCTTTTACAGGCATCGCTAGTACCTGCATGCCTATCCAGACGCGTTTTTCTGAACTGTGACGGAAGTATTTCTAGATTCGGAGATACGGGCCCGCGAGAATTCAACGCGTGCAATGGGGTAATTTTTATTTACGTTACTGTAGGGTTAAGGGGAGTTTTTGCAAATGTAGGGGAGAGGCTTGCAGGTTGCCACCCCTTAGCTTTTTTGATCATAACTTGTCATAAAATTAACGTATCGATGATTTATGGTATAAGTTGGGAAGAGGAAGGGTAAAGCTACAATCCTGACCTACAAATCATGTAAACTCTCGAAAAAGAAAAATTATACTGCAAATTATCGAAAGTATCTAAAATTGACACCTTGAAATTTTGGCTTGCAGGTTGCCACCCCCTAGAAAAATTGCTGAAAGCGTAAAAAAAGTCAAACTATTAAATTTTATTAATAAATTATATTATACAGTGGCTGATTTTGATTGCTTTAATTGCGTCGAGCAACGCTTCAAAATCCTTAATGCCGCGTTCAGAGTTTCTTAACCTGCGTGCTGCCACAATAAAAACACTTCACTTCAAACTCAATGACAATATTAAACATCACATAACCACGAAAAATGACGTTTGAGTGTAAACAAGCGGGAAACAGAGAGGTGGCAACCTGCAAGCCAAAAAAGGTGGCAACTTGCATTCCGACCCATTTTTGGAAAATATGAGAAAAAATTGTCAATTCATGATATGTTTGGAAATCTGTTTGGCATATGTAAATTAGATGAAAAAAAACAACACAGTACGAATAGTTATCTTGAATTGTCGATGAAAATGTTCAATTTACGAGCTCAGGGAAAACACACAATTTCAATAGTTCAATTTCTTGACAAACACTATATTACTCTTCGCTCAGAAAACACAGCGTTATTGCGTCTGTCCGCTCCAGAGGTTAATAAATAGTGACATTTACTCTTTTAACGTCGATTTGAGTCAGAGTTCGGGTTATGAAACTGCTAGAAAGTCGAAATACAGCAGGGGTGGCAACCTGCAAGCAGTGGCAACCTGCAAGCCTCTCCCCTACGAGACAGAACTTGAGGGTGTCATTAACTAGCGAATGGAATAGAATTTCCACGTGGCGGGTTCAACGTGTTGCCAGTTATTTCTCGTTGGCAGTGGCGCAGACACGATGCGGCGCATTAAAAATATATACGAACTCCCGTTTCAACGGATACACGCCGCTCAAGGTATACCGAAATAGTTTTTTGTATGTATGATCTTCGTTATTCACCTCGCGTGGGGCTTCGTCTGCACCCTAATTAAGAGACTCTTTCCCGCAAACATGCTCCGAGCGGCGTCTCGCCTGAAACGGTTAAACTTCACGGAGAAGTTTACGAGAATCCGAGATGTGTTTGAATCGGTGTTTAATAAACAGACGCATAGTGTCGCGGTACAGCTGAGCCGGTCTCTTCATTTCGTTTATCCACCGGGGAATGATTAGGGTTAGTGCAATCGTCGTGGAATTAACGTGCGTGGAATTAATAGCCGATCCTGGCGTCGGGGAAGCCGAACGATGAAAAACGCGAGGGAACGTTACAAAATTATACGAAGCACGGACAGGCCAGATAACCCGAGTACTCGGTTAGCAACACGATCGTTCGACTATTACGAGAATGATAACGGGCACGCGTGTATGTTCATATGTGCCCGCCACGGTATCTGGGGTTATCGTTTCTTTTTTCTTTCGTTCCCGAGTCAACCGAGGGGAGTGCTAACTGAACAGGATCAGAGTGGACCACGGGTCATCGAGAGAACCGGCAGACATCCACATTTATGTCGCTCCACCTTCGCTCCCTCTATCCGCTCGACTAACCGAGACGACAAAACTCTGAACGCCACCACGTACCCACAAACTTCCTAAGCCCCGAGAGAATAATAAATTACATTCCTGTTACGTCTCCTAATCCGTATATGCGCCACCAGCATTTAACAGCAAGCTAAATAGGTTGCAAGAGCGACCAATCGCTTCTTATTTGTGTAAGCTCGTTCCTAGAACGGTCCCAGTAGCAAACGAGGAGAAAGTCCCGCCGAGCTGATACGCCGACCGCGAATATATCGCTCTGTACATGTAAATATTGTCACAGTTCAACACGTCGAGGGTCCCCGTATCCGCTGACGTCGCGACCGACCCGATGACCCCGCCGAACTTTACGCCACATTCGCATGCGGCATGCCGATTTGCAAGCGTTTATGTGCGCTCGATTTCCGTTCGAGGAAACGCTTCGAGTCGAACGGCAACATCGGCAGAGAAACGCTGCCTGGTAACCAGCCCCATCGACCACGCTGCCCGAAGCGAACTCCATCTGGACGTTTCCATTTTAATTGCGACACACAGGTGTCGGGCGATCATCTTTGTCTCTAGCAAGATTGTCCCGCGAGGGGACGGGATCGGTAATCGAACCTGACAAGCGGTTCACGAATTGCGATACCATCTAGACGTGCGTTCTTTTAAAAGAGTCTGTGGAATTTTATAGTGGTGAAAAATAAATATGAGGAGGGTGTAATGTTAAAGATAGACTCCTTATTATATTATTTATGGACATTAAACATGTATCTAGATTTAGTGTCCTGTAAAATGGATAATCTATGGACTAACGCTGTGGACCCTTATCGCTTGACCCGTGCTAACCGTATCGATAGCGTTGCTACTTAAGATAGACGAACGATAGGCTCTAGGATACACAAAAAAATGCTTCGTAAAATCTACGACATTGCTGCGGTTAGAAAAGGTTACAATTTATGGCGTATCTGTTGCTTTCTTTTTTAGATAATTATTGCCTTGAAATGAAGATCGCTGTAGCAACAGACTCCCGAATTTGAACGTATGAATTATGTTTCCATTTGTCAGTTTTGTGTATAAATATTTGACGCGGAAAGACTTTATTGTATGGAGTTATTTATAAAGTACCACTTAAGCTTCTGTGGTAATAATACAGTCAAGGACCTGGTGAGGAACTTGCTCGTTCTGTGTTCCAGGAGTTGCAGTGGTGAGACCCTCTGTGTACACTGCAGGTTACTAAAAAAATGGATGTAGCAGTTGGTTAATAAGTGCACAGAAGAAAAATGTTCTGTGTGATCGACTTTCGATACGCGAATTGCAATACTAAAAATGATAAGTCAAGTAATCGAGAATGAAGGTATTACCACAGACCAGGTATAGGATACATTTATCATCCAATGTAATTTTGTGTCACACGCTTGGGAGGCTCGTGAGCTCCCTTACCATTTTCGTGTTAAGCCGCGTCCAGGTGTGAACCGAACGCCGAACCGAACACTACTTGAGTACTTAGTTAGACGGAGCAAGACAAGTAGATCCTTCGTCTTACGCCATCTAACTACTCAAGTGGCGTTCGGTTCGGGGTTCGATTCAGATCTGAACGCGGCTTTACACCCAACATTATCGACTCAGTCTAAAATAAGATTACAATGCTACGAGTGGTAGGAATTAGGATTAAATCGTATAACGTGTCTGGGGAGCGACTTAGAAACAGAGGACTGTTTGATGCAGCGCGAAGTAGAAACCTCGAATCACAGACGAAGTATAGGATAGTCCTACCACCTTACTGTGTTACCGACTCATAATTTGAGGACTGAA
Organism: Andrena dorsata; assembly: GCA_929108735.1. Classification (NCBI taxonomy): domain Eukaryota; kingdom Metazoa; phylum Arthropoda; class Insecta; order Hymenoptera; family Andrenidae; genus Andrena; species Andrena dorsata. Next base: position 71,888,133 of record OV815488.1, on the reverse strand, counting down.
TGTAGTGGCATCATAGACGAAGTATAAGATAGACCCATCACGCAATGTAATTTTGTGTCACACGCTCGGGGGGCTCGCGAGCCCCCTTACCATCTTCATGTCACACCCAACGTTATCGATTCAGTCTAAAATAAGATTGTAACGCTACACGTGGTAGGAATTAGAATTCAACACGGGTAAAACAGAGATCATTTGAAATCAATTTTTTTCAACAGTTCGAACGTATTCCGGGCAACCCGACGGTACCGGGCAGAATCGAGCTACCCGAAAGAATCGAGCTACCCGAAAAAATCGAGCTACTCGAAAGAATCGAGCTATCCGAAAGAATCGAGCTACCCGAAAGAATCGAGCTACTCGAAACATCAACAGACGCGGTCGCGTCTGGAAGCTAATTCCCCCTTCCCCTCTCCCCAGGCACACCGAGCGACCACGTATCTATACACGAATGACAGCGAAATTGACAGGTCTCCGTAGCTATTTTGGTCTTTTTTTCTTGTCTTATGACATAGTCTCGGTGTTTTAACATGATTAAGCGAATAATTATTTTTTTTCGAACCCATTTGTCGTTTTAGTTAATGCATCAAGCTGTTTTTCTAAAAGATAAAACAATTATGCAAAATTTTTATTTATGAAAAGGACACTTTTTTTTACGAGACAGTCAGTCCTCACGTAGCGCTTGTACTTGACGCTAGTAGATGTCGCCATTCTCGTTTTACTTCTCCAATTCACGCGGGTAGATGTCGCCTTTCGTAAGCTGAAGTTATCCGGAATAGTTTTGCTGAAAATGCGGTTGCGCAGTTTACAAAAAAGGCAAAAAACCGCTGGTTTCGGTTCGCTAGTAAATGTCACCTAGCTGTCAATCAATTACAACTAGCCTGTGTCAGTTATCAAAAGTTTTGAAATGTCACGAGTTTTTCCACCATATAGAACATTGAATTATTGTCTCAATCAATTAACAAGGTAAGTTGCTATATTATTATTTTTGTTATATATGCTTAACGCATGACTTTCTTCTATCTTACGCCACTTTTATGAACTCTGGATGATTTTTTTGGTTAATTAATTGTTTATATTAATTTTTGTAGAAAATGCGGGAGGCCGCCCTACTTGATGGTGAGTTTTATTAACAATAAGCTTGCAGAAGAATTAAATAATAAAAAATTTTATGTATACATTTATTCAAATTCATTTTTTCCAGACTCGATTGATGCCGGCAGCGAACAAGGTACTTATAGAACGGCGGCGTTGCCACCACCACTACAGCAGCCGGCGACAAACGGTATTAATTCCTAATATTATTATTAATTAGTATTTTTATCTTTTAACAATATAATAAAAATTGTTGACTTTAGCTTATATCAGGGGAGCCCAGGCCGGTTGGCTGCCGCTGACAGTCGCAACTACGTCGCTGCCCCTTTCCCCTACCACCACCAATGCCACCACCACCACCGCCACCATCTCCACCACAGGGCCCGGCCACGGCACATGGTATTATTTCTTAATACTTTAATTAAATACCTGTTTATGTTTTTTACAATATAACATTTTTATCTGCGCGTGCCAACAATGTATAAATTATTATAATAATATACTTGCTGACGTTTATTATTATTATAACTGATTACAGGAGGATACACGTTGAAGTGTCATAAGAGGAGCGGCTGGAGGCAGGGCGCCAAGTATCTTGAATAAAATATTTATTCGAGAGTGAGGAACCAGCGACTGCCAGCGACAACCAACCGGCCTGGGCTCCCCTGATATAAGCTAAACTCAACCATTTTTATTACATTGTTAAAAGATAAAAAATACTAATTAATAATAATAATAGGAATTAATACCACTTGTCGCCGGCTGCTGTGGCGGTGGTGGCAACGCCGCCGTTGATTCACTAGTTGCCACAGTTTGCGGGTCAAAGTTAATCAAGTGGGCGGTGTTGCCACCACCACTACAGCAACCGGCGACAAACGGTATTAATTCCTAATATTATTATTAATTAGTATTTTTATCTTTTAACAATATAATACAAATTGTTGACTTTAAGCCTGCGCGCACAAGCCACCACCCTGCAGCAATTGGTGCGGGGTGACAGCCGTGGCCGTGGCCGAGGCCGTGGTCCTGGCAGCCGTGGCGGTCGGGGGGGGGGGGGGGCATTAATAAATAATATTTATATATATATATTTTTTTAATACCATAATTAATACTTAAACAAAAGTTGAAATAAAAATTTTTTTAGCGTTTTTGGACTTTTGTTTAATTTTGTCGTCAGTACATTTCTATGCTGATGCACCATCACGTATCATGCATAAAAATGAACCGCTTTGAGGATGAAGACCGTTATGAGATAGGGCACTGAGTAATTTATAACAAATTATGAAAAAAGTAATGAAATCCTCCCCCTCCCCAAAAAAACATGACTCATGTATGAATGAAGCTAATTCCCTTTAGGTCACGAAAAAAGTTCACATGCAAAGATTGTGAAATCATCTTTGCTAATTCTAATTGTACCCTTCATTCACGAAAAACATTAAAAAAGTTCTCACGCAAAGATTGTGAAATCAACTTTGTTAATTCCAATCCCTTTAAGTCACGAAAAAAGTTCTCACGCAAAGATTGTGAAATCAACTTTGCTAATTCCAATTGTATTCTCGTTCTCCGTTCGAACACTGATTCTTCTGTCACTTTTTATACTTGACATTCCTTTATTGGCCACAAATCAATTCAGTGCTCAGATTTTCAGCTTCGGTTTTAAGGAATTAGCGGGCGTTGTATAAGAAAAAAACTACGAAGTCGACTTAAAACAAAATGTTTCATATTCTCCGCATCTCTCTTACAGCGTATTTTCATGGTCGCAATGGTGCGCACTGGGTGCGAATTTTCGCCAATAGGAAGCGAGAAATTTCGCATTCAGTGCGCACTAGTGCAGCTTGTCAAATGTGCTATCAATGTATTACCGACTTTGATTCGTTTACATTAGTCTCTACCAAGTTATTATTATTTTCCATCAGAAAACTATTTTTATACGACATTTTTAACAGAAGATGTCCCTCTTATACAACGCCCGCTAATTCCTTAAAACCGAAGCTGAAAATCTGAGCACTGAATTGATTTGTGGCCAATAAAGGAATGTCAAGTATAAAAAGTGACAGAAGAATCAGTGTTCGAACGGAGAACGAGAATACAATTGGAATTAGCAAAGTTGATTTCACAATCTTTGCGTGAGAACTTTTTTCGTGACTTAAAGGGATTGGAATTAACAAAGTTGATTTCACAATCTTTGCGTGAGAACTTTTTTAATGTTTTTCGTGAATGAAGGGTACAATTAGAATTAGCAAAGATGATTTCACAATCTTTGCATGTGAACTTTTTTCGTGACCTAAAGGGAATTAGCTTCATTCATACATGAGTCATGTTTTTTTGGGGAGGGGGAGGTTCGGGTTACTCGGATCCCTTCGGGTCCCGGCTCGGCTCGAAAAATCGAGTCCCGTTCGGTTCGCATTTCAAGCTACTCGAATATTTCGAGTACTCGAACAGCTCTACTGCACATGTGCTTACAGGACGCCATAGATCGGCTCGCTTTCGCCTACGTATGTAGACGGGTGGGGATAGAAACAAAAGCCGATCGCCGTCGCGAGAACGACAGTTCGGCACAATACCATTGTATCCTTATTTTTCCGAAATGGTAACTTCAAACATAAAGGCCACAGGTAAAAAATTATCACAGCCGGTTCGGGGGGCACTCAAAAGAATCGGCAGACTCTCCGCTTTCAAATGGGCTTAAGATATTGATGTTCCGATCATCCCTCGCGAAGATACAGCGAGTGGAAGAGAAAATGGAATTTGTGCAATTTTTAAGCATATTTTGGAAAGGACATCAGAGACCCAAATTTTAATCGAATCGAAAAAATCGAAGATGCGTCTTAAAGAGGAAAGTCTGATCTTTCTAATGGTTTTTTCAAGAACGTTCTACGATGATCGCTTCGTTTGCTAGAAGCAATTAAAGTAAAAAAACCGGTTTTTGCTTCAAAGTTGAATAACTCGGCCAAAAAAATCGTACAAGAAATTAATTACTCGTTTTTTACACAGGAAAGTAGCCGCTTTCGAGTGGTGTAGGTGAAATTTGTGTAGAAAATTTCGTGCACGCCGTGGAACATCGCAAAGTTGAAGAAAAAAATTTCAAACTGACCAAGTGCTCTTTATATTGCTATAACTTTGTTAAAAAGCAATGCATCTGAAATTTACAAAAAACAGCTGAAAGTAGAGATTCCACGCTTTCAAACCATATTTTCAAAATATCGATACGACTATTTTTACCGGAGTTATGGCCATTTGAACTTGCCCCTATTTTTCGGGCTCCCAGAGGTGATCCTTTAATTAATGTGAGGAGTGTAGTTCTTGATCAGGCACTAATTTTTTATCAGTTCATGAAATAAATCGTTCTTTTCAGTTTATGTCAATAAATAATTGTTTGAAATAATTACTAACATAAAAATTGATAATTAAAAAATATATGTGTTGTCTGTGAAAGCAATTAATATTGTTAGTTTTAGATGATCAAAAACTAGTTCCTAGTCACTTTATTATTCCATACCTTATAAATAATTAAATTATATAGTTATTTTCAACTTTTTAAAATTTTTCCTTCAAGTTTAAACATTAATTCAACTTTTAGTATAAAAAAGTCTATGGTTTAATGTTTTATTAGGTTAAAAATAAATATTAAAGCGGCAAACCCTCCAAACTGATCAGAAACTAGTTCCTTAACGGTACCTATATGTATTTATTTGTCTATCAATATTAGTTTTTATATTAAAACAAGCAGTGACATGGTAATTATTGCCGTTGATAGTAATAATTATGACCGTCACAACAGTGAATTGTTAACTGCAATTTCATTTCCCATCGCATTGCCGGGGAAGCATGTGGAGTCGGCGTAGAAATGGGAGCCCGAACTCGCTGTGACTAAGTAGTGATGGGTACGATCTTCTGGCCCGCGCGAAGGACCGCCACGATCCGGCTTCACGTACTTTTCCGGGCCGCGCGCAAGACCGACCGTGTAAAGGGGCTTATTGGGTGTAAAATGCGATTTTCGCGATTAATAACTTTACCGTTAAATGTTTCTTAAACGTTCGCAATTTGTTTTCCACTGACGGTGATGCTCATAAGCAGGACAGCCGCCCACGGTGTCACCAAACAGTGGTTGCAAAGAGCGATCCGCGTGTTCAATTAACCGACCGAATTTGTTTAGTACGTGATCATGTTTTGCGTCTGTTGAAAGTGACACTTATAAGCAGGAAAGCCGCCCACGGTGTCAGTAGAAATTTGACGTAAACCATGATCAGCGGATGAAAGAAACTTAAATCAAATATATTTCCTACAATAAAGGTGGCGATGCCTAGAGGCCACCGAGCCGGTAGAAAATACCAAATACGGAAATTAGCATTCGCATTCCGGAACGCGCCAGCGGAAAACGCATATTTGGGAGTCTCTGCGCAGCCAGTTGTTATAAGGACAAAGAACCACCAACCTTTCGGGAAGCTGGTAGAAGTGGGAAGGCCCTCAGCTGTGTGAAACTGTATGATTTTCGAGATGTAGGATGTCATATTTTCCTGTGCGTACGAATGTCCCGTAAAGATCAATCATATATTTGAATCAGTCGGATGGATGGACGTGAGCACACACACACACCGCCTCGTTAAGTAGAGGGGCTCATGGTAGCGTGGCCGAGCGATAAAATGCAGCGTAAGCTTTTTCGGCGCGGACCCATTTTGGCCGCTGCCGAGAGCGTGAAGCTGCGACACTCTGTGACGGTTGTTACGTGAGGGCGTTAATTTTGATTCACCGAGTGGTTTAGTCTAATTTTTCTCGCGCAACGCTTAACGAATTTAAATAGATTAATTTAAGTAGATTATTTCAAATCAGGATTATTCTATAGTACGGCTTTTGTTTCAACCAATACAGGTTGCCCGATCAGGATGTGGTACTTTAAAGGAGATTGGTTCGAGAAGAATGAGACAAGATGTACGAGAAAATTACCATGTATTACAAAAGCATGAGCAATAGGAAATGTTTTAAAAGGTGGTACAAAAATGGGGAATCTACATGGTTTTTGAAAAGAGTCGACGGCGTTGGAAGATTATTGTCGACGTCTTCCATGGGAATATGCCGTGGCGTGACCAGGGTTGCCACCTCTCCGGTTTTGGCCCGGAGACTCCGGGTTTTGATTTGAAGCAAATCTCCGGGCTCTGATTTTACTGAAAAAATCTCCGGGTTGTAGAAAAAAATGAGATAACAAGAAATTGTGGTATTATACCAAAGAGAAGGTATACTAAGAGGCGACACTCCAAGGCGGTATCTTTGAACTTCTTCCGTTGGCTTGTCCCTTTAAATTGGTTGTATAGGCAGCTGTATATCTTCGTCTTAAGCCGCGTACTCACCTGCGCATTCGCCGCGCATTCGGCGCGCATTCGCCGCGCATTCACAACAGTCCCTATAAACACCGATCCGAAGAACGAGGAGAAAAGTCTGTATTGTATACATTGCTAAAAAAAAAGGATAAAAAGAAGAAACGTTGGTGGACGAGAAAAATATATACCAGCGGGTGCAACGAAACATTTCTACGCGATTTAAATGCTGAAGTGGGAAGCAAACAATTTCAAAACTTCACGAGGATGTTATCGGAAGATTTTTTTATTATATTAAATTATATTCGCGATAAAATTGCAAGACAAGATACTGCCTACAAAAAAGCGATTATGCCGGAAGAAAGATTGGCAATTAGTTTAATATCATACCACAGTTGTGGTGCTTTTCTTAATTTTCCCCTTTTCCCGTCTGTACGAGCTTTTTAGACTCTCCACTTTCCTCTTGCAATCTTCCGCCTCCGTTCCGATCTTTTGGGCAATTGTACACCACGCGTCGTCCTTTTTTACAGTATCGAAATAACACGAGTGTCTGGAATTCCATAAGGATTCGTGTTTCTCGAATACCTCAAGGAGCTTGAGACAAATTTGCGGCGGCCACTCCATCATGGTGTCGTTCGGACGCGAATGCACGCTTTGATAGACCGCCAGCAAACGGATCGGCGCGAATGGCCCGGCGAACGCTCGCTACGCAATCGCCTCGATCTCGGTCCATACATTGTATCCGCACTCGTCGTTTGCGCGGCGAATGCGCGGCGAATGCACGCCGCGCACCGACCGCGCACTGATTGCGCGCCGAATGCGCGCCGAATGCACGTCGAGCACCGAACGCGCGCTGAATGCGCGCCGCACGAGCAAAAAATCGGTGCGCGCCGAATGCGCATTCGGGGCGAATGCGCAGGTGAATACGCGGCTTTACTATCTCCTCTTGTTAATCCCGTCTCTCTCCAACTGCCGAATGGACATTTAAATTGGCTGTGGATTTCGTCTCTCTCTAAAACTGGTTTCTTTGTCAGAGTGTCGCCTCTTGGTATACCTTCTCTTTGATTATACAGTGGTATCAATTTTATATACAATAATAGTTATTAATTAAAAAAACAGATACTTTTAAATTTTGAATTATTTGAGCTTAATGGAATCGCACATCTGTTTTCTGGATATTCGAGAACAAAACTTTTTTTTTCGCTTTTTCCATCTCCGGGTTTATATTCGAATCTCCGGGTTGGAATGTGTGGCACTCCGGGATTTATATGGTGATAAGGCGGCAACCCTGGGCGTGACAGGCTTCAAGCTGAATTCAATTATAACTATTAAGAATTTTCACAGATAATCAACTATTGATTGAGGGAAGTTCCCGTAACACGTGATGGTTGAATCAATCGTCGACATCTGTGAATTGACTGTAGCGAAAATACAATGGGAATATCGTAAAGATTTAGAAATGAATTTGAAAAGGTAACCGGCACGTAACACCCTTCCCCGCTTGGAATCATCGTTCCCGCTGATAATTAGACGTAAGGACATTTGGAGTGCCGTGTATAGTTTAAGAAAACGTGGAGTAGCTGCCTGTCACGCCTGCGGGGCATCGCGCTCGTTCCGCCGACACAAATTTTGATTCGGTGGTTGTGAGGATCGCCACGCAGGGCGGAGTATACGCAGTCTATAAAAGGGCGTCCTATATGCACGCAGCCCTCCAGGTCCATCATTGCTATGTTCGCGCTGTTTCTAACGAGGCCGCAGACGTCCTCGTCTGCCACGCCCCGATTGTCTCTGCACGTCAACTCCCTGAGTGACGACATGTCCCTGAGGAACTGGGCACCGACGTCCGGGTACAGTAGGCTGATTTGCAGTTCGGTACAATGGTTTAGACCGCACAGTGCTTCGAGGCTAAACTGCCCTCTGATGTTGGTGCATCCAGTGATATCCAATTTTATAAGATGCTTCATGTGCCGACCCACTTCGCCGATGAAGGTGTTGTCCACCCAGCCGCAGAATGCAACCCCGAGCTCAGTGACCAGAGGGTAGCGGGATGGGAGGCTGACTGCCACCTCAACGGGACCGAGGTCGAACTCAAAGAAGTCCGCTTCCTCCTCCTGTTCGGCTTCTGCACCATCCTCCTGCGGCCCTCCGCTCCCAGACCGGGGGTTGCACCCCACGAATTCCATCGACTCCATGGATCGGGGTAGTGTAGTGCTTTCGATTAATTTCTGTAAAATGTCAGGTTGAAAGTATTTGGGTCTGAATAGGCAAAGGTGTGATAATGATTTGAAATGTGAAATGGCTGCAGCGATATGCTCGCCTCTAGCCGTACAGTCTTTTAGATCTAGCCTTACTAGACCCCTTGCTATTTGCAACAGGGATCTCCCAGAGAAATCGGTGCCCCTGGCGCTGAACCCTTGTAAAGCCTTATTTGCCTGAAGAACCTTTCCCAGTTCAATGTCACAGCAGTTCGTGCAACATCCAATTGACAGATTTTTCAGGGAGGTGACGCTTGCCGCCAGCTCTCGAAAAGCCGATGGTCGGGCATTAATGGCCGTAAGATCCAGCGCCTCCAGTGCGGGACAATTCTTACTAATCAGGGCCAATAGCTGAGGACGCAGATCTTCAGCGGCTAGCTCATCGTCTAAAACAATGTCTTTTAAGTAAGGGGCACATCGCTGCAACACCCAGTAGAAGGCTTCTGTTGGAATGCGCCTCCATCCCTGCATCCCGGGCCATCTCCAATCGCCGAGATCAAGGCGCTGCATTTTCCGGAAGGAATCACGTATTCCCGTCCTCCAAGTCCTCGATACCCGTTCCATACGGGCGCGATCAGCAAAGGGCAAGTATGTTGCTATGAGTGAAATCACTTCCACAGGCAGGAGCGCTGAACGGACCGGCTCGTACCCTGGGAGCGGGTTGTCCCACTCAGGAGCGGAAACAGACGGTCCGACACTTGAGGATGGCAGATTAAAGCCATGCCATGCATCAGCGACCAGGACCCGCAGTTTCCTCTTATGAAGGATGATTGGCTGCGTGATCGCATTGCTCGCCACCTTGGCTGCCTGCTGCGAAGTAGCGAATGTCACGAAGGCCACGTTCCCGCTGGGCTGGACCCTTAAGACCGCGTGTTCGGCTCCGTGGGGGCGGAAGACTCTCAACAAATCCTTGCGCTTTGTAAACCGCGCTAGGCGACACACAAAGATCCGTCGAGAATTCCCATGGTTGCTGATCCCTGGGCTCGACATATCTACCAAACAACAAGACTGGCAAAAATTCAAAATACATAGACACCAGAAGATTATGCGATTACTGATCAATTTTGTTATAGTCCATTGATTCGTGATCGTTTGGGGGTGGAAAGCGGATCGGGAGGTGTAGTTCTTGGTTTTGAACCACTGTTTGGTGGTAATGGGGTTGGTATCATGGATCGGCGCGGTGGACGGTGAATTAGTGTATTATCAAATCCTGAGGCAGTGTTTGGTTCTTCTTCTTCTTGTATGGATTCCAAAAGTGGTCTCCCTATTTCGAATCTCGAAGGTAATACCTCGGCCCCTGTCGCTTCAGGTGCGAATCTAGAAGTGCTTGGCGTTGATAACCTTTTATCAGCGGGAGGTTTCTTAATTTTGGAAATCCTAGTATTACATTCCGAATCGCTATCATGAATCGCTATCAAGCTGAGTATATATAAGCTGAAAATAAATTAGAAGGTGATATCACGGATTTTCCTAAAACTTTCAAGAAACACAAACAAAAAAAGTGCAAGGCGTACCGATTAAATCACATATACCAAATTACATAAATTGCTTTTCTCTCGAACGTCTGAGAAGATACCACAACGGACGGGGTTGGAAAACATCCCACCGCTGCCACCAGTTTAGCTGTTACGATACGTGAGGGCGTTAATATTGATTGACCGACTGGTTTAGTCTAATTTTTCTCCCGCAACGCTTAACGAATTTAAATAGATTTAAGTAGATTATTTTAAATCAGGATTATTTTGGGGTACGGCTTTCGCTTCAACCAATACAGGTTGCCCGATCGGGATGTGATACTTTAAAGGAGACTGGTTCGAGAAGAATGAGACAAGATGTACGCGAATATTACCATGTATTACAAAAGTACGAGCAATAGGAAATGTTTTAAAAGGTGGTACAAAAATGGGGAATCTACATGGTTTTTGAAAAGAGTTGTAGATGACTCACGAATATAAACGCGCAGGTGAACAATATTAGTCCGGCGTTTCAATTCGACGCAAATATTTTATGGCTCTGTCTGCCCGTCACTCTCCGTGTGACCTGGAGAGGCCTGCGGTTGATGGTGAAACGCAGAACTTCGCACAATACACCAATGTCGCTGTTGATTCACAGTATATTGTATTTAAAATATTAACCGCAAGAATGTAAATGATTTAATTAGAAACGGTTAAAATGAATAAAGATTTAAAACGGTGAAAACGCAAAAATATATATATGAGTCTCTACGGGGACTAAGAGTCCTTCCACGTTCAACAAGACACAATGGAACTTCTACTCAAAGACTATTTTAATGAATAGCCGATGTCCCTCGGACAGATCAACCACGCACTATGCGACTTGTCAGCCGATTGCGTTAAATGGTAAATTTTGAATGAGGTGATAGTCGTCGCTTCGGAACGTTCCCAGCATCTCAGTGCTTCGGTTTTCAGAATGTTATCGCATCCGGCGTTCTAAGAACGTCGACGGCGTTGGAAGATTTTTGCATGGGAAAACCCAGTGACATAACGGCTCATATATGATAAAATTATTATCATAATTCGGTTTGTAGATCATTAGCAATTGCTCGAGGGAAACTCCCACAACACTCAGTGGTAGGATCAGATGTTAATGATGGTGTAACAAAATTTAACAGGGAAGAAAAATATAAGGTGATCTACTACAATGCATAGGTTTCGAAATGCTTATCACAACGAGCGTTCTAAGAACGTCGACGGCGTTGGAAGATTATTGTCGATGTCTTCCATGGGAATATACCGTGGCGTGACAGGCTTCAAGCTGAATTAAATTATAACTATTAAGAATTTTCACAGATAATCGGCTATTGATTAAGGGAAGTTCCTGTAACAAGTTCCTTCAACTTGAATCAATCGTCGACATCTGTGAATTGACTGTAGCAAAAATACAATGTGAATATCGCAAAGATTTAGAAATTAATTTGAAAAGGTAACTGGCACGTAACTCGGTAAATCGCGAGGTGCGTGTCATTGAGTCCGCAAGTGTTTTAGAGCTAGAGTTCTCCGGTCTACTGTGTAACCGCGTGAAAGACTCAACTTTGCGAAACCATTCTTTCGACTAAATTTTTCTTACATAGTATATTATTCTGTTAACGATTTAATCTAAAATTTTATTGATTTCGCTCAGTTAAAATTATTATTATTCAGTTTCATTTTATAATACAACTCGGATCTATTACATACCATAATCAAGTGTGTGAGTGCGTCGCGTCTCATTCCTTTTTCTGATTTAGGTCTATCAGCGACGCAGAAATCTTCGAAATTCAAAGAGCAAAATTAAAAGCATATTTGCATTTACCTTATTGTGACTGTCTGGTGAATTGCATCTCTTATCTCTTTCTGTACACTTTATTACATTGTTATAATTAATTCGTATCTAACGATAGTTTCTAACAGTCAATCGACTGTGGGATTCCCCTAGTCACGAATTATCTCCGATTATAGGGGAGAGGCTTGCAGGTTGCCACTGCTTGCAGGTTGCCACCCCTGCTGTATTTCGACTTTCTAGCAGTGCCATAACCCGAACTCTGACTCAAATCGGCGTTAAAAGAGTAAATGTCACTATTTATTAACCTCTGGAGCGGACAGACGCAATAACGCTGTGTTTTCTGAGCGAAGAGTAATATAGTGTTTGTCAAGAAATTGAACTACTGAAATTGTGTGTTTTCCCTGAGCTCGTAAATTGAACATTTTCATCGACAATTCAAGATAACTATTCGTACTGTGTTGTTTTTTTTCATCTAATTTACATATGCCAAACAGATTTCCAAACATATCATGAATTGACAATTTTTTCTCATATTTTCCAAAAATGCGTCGGAATGCAAGTTGCCACCTTTTTTGGCTTGCAGGTTGCCACCTCTCTGTTTCCCGCTTGTTTACACTCAAACGTCATTTTTCGTGGTTATGTGATGTTTAATATTGTCATTGAGTTTGAAGTGAAGTGTTTTTATTATGGCAGCACGCAGGTTAAGAAACTCTGAACGCGGCATTAAGGATTTTGAAGCGTTGCTCGACGCAATTAAAGCAATCAAAATCAGCCACTGTATAATATAATTTATTAATAAAATTTAATAGTTTGTGTTTTTTTACACTTTCCGCAATTTTTCTAGGGGGTGGCAACCTGCAAGCCAAAATTTCAAGGTGTCAATTTTAGATACTTTCGATAATTTGCAGTATAATTTTTCTTTTTCGAGAGTTTACATGATTTGTAGGTCAGGATTCTAGCTTTACCCTTCCTCTTCCCAACTTATACCATAAATCATCGATACGTTAATTTTATGACAAGTTATGATCAAAAAAGCTAAGGGGTGGCAACCTGCAAGCCTCTCCCCTACGAGTACCTATGTTTTGTGAAATGATTCATTAAAGTTTTTCCATATTTTATTATTCCATATTCTGTTAGGTATGTTCTTTTGTTGCCGTCCACTATTTCAACATTAAAGCTTTATTTACCACTAGCATGCCCCGTCTCAGCCTCGCCCGAGTTATTACCGTGACTGATTTAGAGACGCGGTAGCGTCTCGACGCTAAGTACATGAAAGACCAAGTCATACATGAAAGACACCCTGTATATGTCGACTGTCGCTACCGCTACCTTTTACTCGTAGCCCGGCTACTCCAACCTATAACCTAAAACTTATGTCATTATATCTCATTACGCCTGAAATATTTTCTAAATTTAAAGGCATTTTTCATATGTAAACCGCATATCAGCTTTCTAATACGACCAATTTCAATAAAATCGGTTCCCGCATGACCGAGATATCATAATATCGTCTCATTGGAACTGTCAGAAACGGTAAATTTTAAGATTTTTCTTCTTCTCCTGATTCTTCAAGAAATTTTTCGTCAACCATAATACGTATATACGCGTTACACGCACACCTTCAGCCAAAAGAAACTAACACATGTTTCGTTCGTCAAACGCTACCTTCACTATGCAATCTACTCAAAATTTTGACAGCTACTGGTAATTCGCGAATTTCTCATTTCCCGGGAATATTTTATAAACTTTTAGAGTCGCGTGTCAAAGAATAGACCGTTGGCTACTTTCCTATGTGGTGGTTGCTCAGATTTTTGGTATAATTAATTAGTTATTATCGGTTCTTTGAGGCGGTGACGAGAACAATGCCAGGCTGAAACTTCGTCGATTGTTGGTTCATGTTTATCTCTACATATTATAAAATAAAGTGCCCGCTGTCTTTTAAAAAAAAACATGTTTTTACCTATCACAGGTGTCACATCTACATGTATAATAGTAGGTAGGTATATAAAAACGCGCAATTTCGAATCCAACCTTGTGTCAAAATTTCAAGGCAATCGATGAAGATTACATTTTTATTTATATACCTAGATAGATTTATATAGAAGATAGAAGAAGATTCAATTATACTCATTAATTACTTATCTGATTCCATTGAAAAGACCCGTATGGGACTATTTAGAGCACTAACGATCCCAAAATCTACCCCTTATCCTTCTGATGAGGTACTTAGATATTTAAAATTTAAAGAATTCCCTGCTGGAACTGCCAGTTAGAACCGCATTAAAAAATTTTAAATCCGGATTGATGCGATTTTCTTCCCGTAAATTGCAGATTGAACCAGATGAAATATGTGAGTCACTGACGCCGCTCCGGCGTAGTGTGCATGCGTGGTGGAGGAAATTCTCGAGAGGACCCGTCCTCATTCTGGCATCACTGGTCCTTCGTGCAATTTTACACTTCAGACCATATTCATACGGCCGAAAATTCACCCCCGTCAGTGATCATGAACCATTAACATGGATTAACTCAATAAAAGATCCAGGACAAGAGATTGATCCCCTGGCGACTAAAATTGCCAGATTATGAGTACAAATTTATTCATAAGGCAAGCATATTAATCACAAATGCTGATGCCTTATCAAGGAATCCGGTCATAGTAAATAAACTATGTTCGTCTGATGATTTCAGTTTAGCGGATTCCTCTGATGATGCAAAATTGGAGTTAGCACCTGATTGCCCGAAATTATTACCAATAAATAAACCCTCAACAACGTGCAAACGAACACCGACATCTTCGGAATCAGAAGTTTCCAAACCTAAGGAAAGAGTAGCTAGTTTACCGGGAAAATCAGAAATAGGGAAACCAGTAAGTTCAATATCTAAATCAAAGAAACCTGTACCTTTAAATACCACTGCAATAGCAACTAGAACGCAAGCAAGGATTCAAGTTACTGAAGTTTCGAGACCATCAAAAACACAGGAATTATATAGGTAGATCAAAAGAGCTTTCTCTAGCGGAGGATGACGATTCTGATGACGAACTATCAGATCCGCCAATATGAATTCCGTCAACGTAGGAGTACGCTACCGAATCTGGGGTTTCATCGGAAACAGATAGTGGAGAATCCTAAAATCCCAGATTCACAGGGTGCAGTGGCCGGTACGGAATTGCACGAGGAAGGGAGCGAGTCCGAAGTAAATAGAACTATAGCCAATAATTTACAGGAAGCTCGCGATAGTGATACAGGGTGATCAGGACCAACAGGCGTCCACATTTATAGATTTACAAGAGTTACAAGAGTCTTTCAATAGATTTGAAAAATCATTATTGGATAAAAGCGCTCAACTACAGGAACTTGAGGAGGAAGCTGTTTTATTGGATGCCCTTTCTGAGGGAGACATTTTAGACGAATATAGACAGGAAATATTACAAGATTTGGATCCATATGATGACGATACTGGGGACGAGGAATTAAATAGACGAATAGAAAAATTATTAGAACAAGCTAGGGATTACGCAAAAGATAGTTAAACTCCAAATCCAAGGGTTGTGGATGCAGTTAGTAAAGCACCTCAGCTGAAAAATATCCCGGAAGAATTAGAACTAGAAATAACTGCAACAGGAGTGCCTGATAACACGATCGTTGTTAAGCCTAGATACAGTTCAACCTTACCTACCCCGATCATAAATCCAAGCCCTGTAGCAGTTTCGACACCATTTCCAAACACAACGGCTGATCGAACTCCCAAGGACGGAGGTAGGAACCTATCGCTCAGAAATCTACTCCTAGACAACTTTTCCCACAAATCTCAAATTCATCATCTATATACATCCCAGATGCTGGTTACATTCCTCTGGATATAGAATTCGAATCTCGCAACATGCGATACGAAAGTAAAGACATCGTAACTTCTATGTAACAAAATCTAACGTATTACAGATCGAATTAGTATGTACATTTCGTTTCGTCCGATTGTGAACTTGTTACACTAGTGAGTATATTGCTCTCCGACCTGGGCATCATCAATGTTAACGACTTGAAATTGGCAAAGCCCAGAGTGGGACAAATACTGATAACAAAATGCGGTAAACATAGGATATTTAGCGTAGTCATAAAAAGGAAACATTCTGATGAAATTTCTACTCGGGATTTGGAACTTGGTCTACAGAATCTATGAAAAATTCTTTCAGATTTAGATATAAAGGGTCTAAGAATCTCACAAAATGGTGACTTTACGGATGAATTACCTCAAGGTACGTTAATAGAAATATTAAGGAATACATTTGAGGACAGCAATATCGAAATATCTACTGTTAAACATTAATTTATTGTATAAATTTACATTCTTTCAACATATATATGCATATCACTTGTTTGCTCTTGCCAATACATGTTTTTACAATCTCATGTTTCACAAGTCTTGGATCATTGCATGGAAGGTACACTGAAATTTCCTGTTACTTATAAAAGAGAAAACAGAACAGGGAGCAAATAACTTAACGTAACAGTATCCTTCCTTCGATATGACAGCGCTACGCTAGAGGATAAAGTTAACAAACTGAATTCGCTAGAACTTTACCCTAAACTTATATACAGGATATAATAAACACCTAACTTCTCATCGAGCGACTTCGAATATTTCATACACGAAATGTAGCTAGAACATAATTTCTCATTCTCCGAATCTCATTTCGTTCAGAAAATGGAGCAATATTAAAAGAAATGCATCGAATCCGGGAAAAGCATGCTTCACTCTGCATTCAATGTATCACATACTTTAACATTTAAACTGGTATTAACGATTGTAAATAATACGAAAATTAGCTTGTAAATATAATCACCTAATTCGATATTTTCCATGAGAAGGTAAATCGAGAAGAAGTCCTCCCGGTCGTACCTTATCCACATAACAAATGCATAAGGTAAATGTCCCCATTACCGACCGCGTCCCCATTAGTGACCAATTATTCATTTATTATTGTTTATTGCAATACAGAAAGCGAAATATCAACCAGAAAGTTCAGAAATTATAATTAAACGTATGTAATTTATTGTTTTAGCTTTAAGTAAATTCACATGTAAATTAGGAGTTGGTTATTGACACGAAAGTTGACAGATTCTAATAACGTGAGGTTATACTACAGATATCATTAAACTCGCAAATTTTACAATAAAAATACATGAATCCATGCAGTAACTTACTCAAATTAACTAGAAATATATACAGAATTATAAAATAAAAAGAAAATATTCATTTTCTTTCATTATTGTAGCAGAAAATCGAAAATGGTACAAGTTGGTCAATAAAGGGGACATCAGGTCCAATATAATTTTCACCATAATTTTTGTGTATATAGTCAAATATCACTCTAAAACTAATTTGATTAAGAAACTAGATACTTAAAAAAATACAATGATCCATACTTTACTCAAACATTGTCGTATATTAATAAAGAAATTACTATTTCGAACCAGTCACACTCTTAAGCGGTCGTTAATGGGGACATTTACCTTATTCCTTCTAAGCGTTAATCATTCGCACTGCGTGTGTACTAAATAACTGATTGGTACGCAAGTGCCCCTTAAAAGGAAGTAACAAATGCTGCGGTATTTGCACAACAAGCATCAATTGTAAAACCTGATAACACTTGTTCGCGAGAGATTTATCTTTCTTACTTTTCTTATTCCTCGATCGGAGGATCGGTGTATAATAACACTTGTGTACACTGCGCCTCGCACGTAATAAATGTGAAACGGCGTAATGAGGCGGTGGTAACGCATCAGCAATTTCACAGCAAATATATATATATATATATATATATATATATACGCACGTGATAAAATCGAAATGGCAACTCTAGAGGGTAAATAATCCGTAAATAAGTTCACGCGTTATAAATCGTTTTATAAACTTGCACGCTCTCGAAATCTGCATCATTCCTATATAAAAAAATAATTTCGCAGCAAGTTCGGTTGTCAACATCCTTCTAATTACACGTGAGTTAACAAGTCATATGTGTGAAGATTACGGTATAAGTTATCGTCGACGATCAAAGCCCCTCTCGTACGCCAACAAATCTCGATTTTCATTTAACAAAAACTGTAACAAAAAACATCAACAGATTGTAAAAATACAGCGCGTCGTTAAAAGCAACAATTTTAAGCTCGTGTATAAATATAATAGTAATAAAAGATTTGGGGAAAGAATTAGTATAATATTCACACATATGACGAATATGTATAAACGCATTCCCTGCTTTCATTTGTTCATATACAACGTTAAATTTCTGGATACGATAATTATCCCCGAATATAGTAGTAGATATCTCCCGAGCTTTGCACTTTAAAAATCACTCTGTCCCCGTACAAGATGTCTATTCAACGTTCGGATTAGAAAATATAAGAAAAAAAAATGACCGGTTTATCCAGCCGCGTTCCAGTGCCGTTCTTTAAACATTTATATAGCCATCGGCTCGGTTAAAATTTAGAGGAAATAAAAGGATGCTCTCGTTGCACTAACTCTCGAAAGCTCCGCGACGCCGGAAGAGTGGCTGTTACTAGACAAATGTAAGACAGATAACATTCGAAACGTTTGGGAAAGTAACAGTTTTCAATAAAACGTTATGTTACACTGTACACATTCTCTACGGATACAATTTATAGCTGGGCTCTAGCCTGGCGTACTCGCACAACTTTAATAACTATTCACAACCGAATGAGGAGACAAGTTAGAAGCTTAGCTAATAGAAATCAAGTATCCATTCAAGTGTTACTCGTATATTACAAGTTCTACGTGATCTGCGATGTACAAGTCCATGGCAACGCTGTGAAATCGAGCAGCAAGCCGAACCGTCCCCTCCAACAGAATCACACGTCTCTCAGTTTCTCGCGTTAGTGCATTTGAAAAAGATATCGAAGAATAAGGGATGCTTCTTTCGCCACTGCTCCTTTAACAGTCGCTCGACTACGTTGCCGCGAGAGCCTGTTCCTATTACCTCGCGGCTGGCATCTTTTCGAGAAAGTCTTGCTCTATCACTGTCTCCAGTTGCGTGATGTTCAACGGCGCTTGCGTGTCGCTCGACCTGCGGCTGAGCGTCGTGAAGAAATAATGCAGGTCTTGCAACGAACGGATGTTGTTCGAAGTTAACAGAAGTTCACCGGGTGTCGCTTTAGCGAAGCTGGACTCTTGTTTGTACTGCAACAGAACACGCGTGACGTCTCAACTGATCTTCAAACGATATAAATATAAAAAAGTACATTTGGCATTAACGCAGTAACACGATAAATGCTCGGTAAACTCTGTTATTTATAAATGAAACACACGTTTGTTCTCACTAAAATCTCTCCCTCCTCCATTCATTCTCGTCTAAATAGCATGAAAATATTGCGCAACCTCTGGAGGTACAGATTTTGGGTAGAGGAACGGTTTTATGTTTAATATTTACGAAATTCTGGGGAAAATGAAGCGACTATGATGCACAATGTAATGTTAAATATAATTCAAGCATCCAACTGGTAACACTAAGGGTTATTGGCGTGGTTTCAAAAATAAAGTATACATATACGTTTCCCATGTAGCTAAAATAAGTATTTCATCAGTGAAAGCGCTTAAGAGCAGTGCACGCGTATTTTAGTTGGGTAAATGGTTCGAGGAACAAAGAAATTAAAAAAAGTGAAGAATTAAGTAGGAGATACTGCGAAACTACTGTCTTTTCGATTTGAACTGAATTGCGAGTGCGCGGTACAGGCAGAAAGCTGATGTACAATTAATTTCTTCTTTTAATACAATTACAAAAGAATTCAATTGTTACTAATTGAGACGAATGTGCAAGTTGCACAGTGTTAATTGAGTACACTCGTATGCAATAATAGTGAAAGATCGTGCAGGGTTCACTGCCAGTCAGTTTAAAAGTGGCCATGGCAGTGACTGGACTAAAAACAGTTGCTCACATCATCTTTTATCTTCCAGTGGTAATAAATGCGCGTAAGTGTTACACGTAATCATATAAATTTATAAATGTCAAAAGAAATTAACGTGGGCTTAGTGTAACAATTTCTAAATATTCCTTCGCATCTATAAACGTCCGTTATTATAATCTTCAACTAGATCTTTCATCCACTATTTCATTTAAAATCCAAACCGTAAATATTTCTCGATAAAAATATTAAAATTTACGAATATGTTAATTTATTTCGGGAAATAAAGACGCTTAAGAGAAATAAGAATGCAGTTGAGAATTATAACTACATCATTTTTAATGGGCTTCACTTGAGCTAATTGGGAGTAATTACTAGAAATTAAATGACATAAATCGGTATACCGAGCCGCCGATTTTTATTTGGATTAACATTCCATTCTGCAAACTTAAGGGGAGGTCCCGGTTTAGAGCCGAAAAAATAGGTGATCTTTAGGAATTAATTAAAGGAAAACTATTATATATAATTTAATGGGACTTGTTGCGTTGCATTAAGGATGTCTTAAATTATAGAAATATATTTTTTGTTTTATAATTAATCATTGCAGACGACACTGGGGAGTCGTTAAGGCCGGGGCTTCAAAAAATTCATCTAAATCGGTGGGACCTGTATCTCCGAAACTTATTATTCGATTCGACTGAAAGTTTTTTTATTTTGAAAAATATACTTCTGGCTAGGAGGGAAACTAGAAAAATTTACAAAAATAACTGCACTTGAATTTTGAAACTTTTCGTCCTTTCCACGCCTTCGAAAACTATAAACTTTCAATTTTTTGTAATTTTTTCTGGTTTTCCCCCTAGCCAGAAGTATATTCTTCAAAATACAAAATTGTTTCAGTCGAATCGGATAATGACTATTGGAGACGCAAGTCCCACTGATTTTGAGAACACTGATTCGAGAAAAACGCGTTGAGTGACCGGTTGTTGCCCATGCATTTGCCGCTACTCAAATGCCTATGACTTTGGGAATTTTACGAATTTCAACAAATCCTTTTAAACACGTATTTCTCAAGGGTAAAATATTCGAAAAATGAAATAAAAAAAATCGACTTTTAGACCGGAACTCCCGTTAATGCGTTATTATACGATGGATCAATTTATTATAGAATACACGGACGACTCTGACTACACAGACTTGGAATTCTACGAAGAAATGCCAATCAGTTACATCAAGAACTTCGACCACGATAATGTGAATATCGTCCAAGACGATTTTTACATGACGAGTGATTTTGAGGATGCAGCTGGGCGAGGACGTCGATGCGACGTTTGCCCTGACCTCCCATTCAAGATCATCAACGACGATACAGCGAAGGGAAACTCGCCTAACGCACGATTAGACTGGTACAAGCCGCAGAAAGTGTATCGATATACCAAGCATAGGATCCCTGGCTACGATTACGTAGAGCTCGATCATGTGATCACAAGGAACGTTCAGCAATGCGACGAAAGGTCTGTCTGGACCCACTGCGTCTGCCAGTTCACTTGCTCCGAGCCAGACGCAGTGGATTGTTACACGCCATGCAAAAGTGGATGCGAGTGCAAAGAGGAATACGTCTTCGATGAGAAAACACAGCAGTGTTCGCTGCCGGAGCACTGTTCCCAGAAGGAAGAGGATTTCATTTACTAATACATCATCAAAGCTGAGCTAACCGAAGTAAGAGGTGCACTGCTTTTAGCTGCGCTTTCAATATACCACGCTTTGTAAAACAGCGTACTGAACTTCCATTGATTTTAATAAATGCAACGGGCAGATTTTTAAAACCAAGCGTAAGATGTTTCTTTCAAACGTACCTTGCTGTCCATCAGCTTCGCTATTCTTGTAATGTGTGGTACGAAATCAGAGCATAAGTTATTGTTCTCCATGCATCCAGCTGCCGAGTCTCCAACGAATGCCCATCTATACCTGTAAAAAAGATGCAGACCTCTGCGTAAAGTTTCTCTTCGAGGGTTCCCTTATCGCAAAGGCTTTCACTTACATTTGAAACTGTGGAAGCCTGTGCGCAGGTAAGAGCAACGCTAGGTCCAGTAACTTGGCAGCGGCAAGCTGCAACTGCAACCAATGCGGATGGCCGTGTGCCTGGAGACCGTTGCTGGCGTTCACAGCCCAAGACGAGTCCAAAGCTGAGAGCAGTTTTATGTGCGAGCTGTATGAAATTACAAAATAAAGGCCATTTGAAACAGGTGCTCCGGTTAACAAATTCTACGATTCATTTCCTGAGAAAGTAATTCGGGTGTATTGCGATTCATAAGCGAGAAAACAAAACAAACATAAATTCCATGGATTATTTCGAATGTAACTGCCATCATTTGACGCTACGAAATATTCAGTATTATGTCTCCCCACTTGGAACAAAGTATCTAATCTTATTACGTGTACGAGAATTAATTCCAAGGCACAGGGGCAACTGTAACTTTTAGATACGTTGTTCGGAAGTTGAAATCTTGTCTTTGTAAACGTTAATATGCAAGAAGCATTCAATTACCTGCCATGACGACTGATGTCCCAACACCAATCAATTTATGGAGGCATCACAAATTCCACCAAATCGCGGATACCGAAACAGAGCCAAAAACAATATGACATTAGGTATTGTTAATGTTAGTAAGGAGTAAATACACACAGTTTTATTAGAGTACAGCACATTATACGCCGAGGAAAGGCTACAAGAAACGTTAAGTGATCGATCAAAGCCGCATGGTAAAAACTTAAAATTGAAATTCGATTAAGGGGAGGAGACCGTATAAATCGAACGAAAAATAGAAACAAAATTTTTCTATAAATCGCTTCTAAAACGTTTCAAAAATATATTTTCAAAGTTATAGCCCGAATTTCAACTCCGTGTTGATAATATAGCCGGTGTTTTTCTCGAAACCACGTTTTCAAAATTGGCGCCGGGTATAACTCAAAAACTACTTGATCAATCAACTTCAAATTTTGCACACTTTTAGTTATACTATTCCTCGGAATATGAAACACAATGTTTAAGCAAATTATTAAGTTTAACTACTGTGTATAAACAAATAAAACATTTGTGGATCATATTCTTAAAACTAGCACATAAATTGAAAACAAATGTATTGGTCTGTTTCACATAACTACCAGAGATGCTACAACCGGCACCTTTTTGCATCTCGAAAAAAAACTTATTTCAGATACAGCTTTACTTCTTTTGTATTTATTATAATTTTACTGTCATAATTTTTTTTACTCGTTATAATGTTAAATAAAGTACCCTCAAAGTTACTAAAGGATTAGCGCATTGATATCCTTGCAAAAAATTCCTAACAATTGATACATAAGTAAGCCGTTTATACGGGCTTCTCCCCTTAACTTATAAATTGATTCGTTTCCCATACAGGACTGTTACCATTTAAAAATCGTAATTATAAATCACTTTCGCGTGGTAATCTCTCAATTATGATATCCGTAAAGTCATGCGTCGAAAGCACCGAAATCCCAAAAGCAGTGTGATTTTGATAGTGGAGGATTCGAAGGATTTCTGTACCTGAATTCTTCGCTATCAGCGTTCAATTCCTGTTCAATGTATAGGAAGACCTGAACAAGTTCGCTGACAATTACTGGCCACAAGGAAGTGGCGTGCTGCGGCGACATTCTTAGAAGCAGTACTCGGAAACAAAGAAACACTTGCGCCTGAATAGACGGAATCACTTGTGGCAGCCTTAGACTGTCAGCCAGTCGCTCTAATTGCAAAAAGAATACAGAAGTTATTCATGCGAACCCGAACAAAGAGTGCATCGATGTATTGACCAGGCTCACCTTGAATCTCAGGCATGTACTTATGATACTGATCCATTTCGCTGCAAAGTATTACGTACGCTAATCTCTTCAAAAGCTGAGCCTTCTGCTCGTACTCCTGCTCCTTCGAAGAAAATATACTGATACTGCTACTCTGAGACATGGAAACGCGATCTGTAACAGAATAGAGTAGTAAGTAAGATTCATTCGCATGGAAAGCGTCGGAGAGAATATGCGAGGAAATTACTCATTAGATCCCGGAAGGTTGTATTGTCGTGTGTCATTAAATTGTCTATGATAGTTCTCCAGTAAGGTAGACAGGCGGGGGTCATCTGAAAGAAAGCTGAATCTAGCAGGAGATCCAATACATCCTTGCGCCAAGCCTTCCTTGTGTACTGATAGCCGGATAAGGAGCTCAGTAATTGAGAACAAGCAGTGAACGAGGCAATATTCTTTGTCCTGAAAGTAGACGAGTTGGTAAAACGCAGTGCACTAATGAAAATTCAGGATGTTAAATGAGGAAGGATCTTACGAGTGATTTTTAAGATATGGCGTAACATTGTACATAAGATTAGTTAACAGTGTCACTACGCGTTCCTTTTCTTGAGAGCCATAACTAACGTCGAATAAAGGTGCCAATATTTCTGCGAGCACTGCTTGAGCTTGGACACTGAACGCTGCGTTAGGCGGCGTGCCAGGTGTTACTGTAATGGAATATTGAATAGTTCATTGTTACATTAAGGCGATATTACTATATTAAGGGGAGAACCTGGTTTAGAATGCTGAAGAAAGGTGATTTTCGCGATATTTTTTAACGAAGAAAAGTAAATGCGATCTCTCCAAAACTTTAGGGGCATTTTATTATATATTTATATGAGATAAAAAAAGAATTTATTCGAAAATTTCAAGTTGGTTGGAAATGGCGGGAAAATCGTAACTTTATCTTTAAAGTCCCACAATTTTGTCAATGTGAGACATTTTTCTCAGTTTTTTTAATTCATCGACGATGTAAATTCATGAAAATTAAGAAATTTTTCAATAAACATTTTTCTTTTGTATTGTGTAAATATATATTAAAGTACCCCTAAATATTTGGGAAAATCGAATTTATTTTTCTTCCTAAACCAGGTTCTCCCCTTAAGGCAACATGGCAGTAATGTAAAAAAGGAACTAATAGAGAAAGAAATGTTCTAAATAAAAAGCACATTACGCACCGGTACCGCCTTTGCCTTCTTTACCTTCCGAAGATCCTTCGGCAACTTCGAAGGCGTCTTCTCTCACTGCTAAGTTCCTTCTTAGCCAGGTGGTTTGTTCTAAGCACGCTCCTGCTATTTGCGAGCATGACTCGACGAGCTGAAATTTCAACATTTGCCCAATTATCCACACGCAAAGATTTATTAAAAGTGCAGAGCACACACCTTCGCTGACACATCCTGAAGGTCCCTTATATCTTTCTTCTCCTGCATGGGTGGACACTTCTGTACATATTCGTTTAAAATAGCCAACAGAAGGAATTGAGCGGGTGCCGTTAGGGATAGGCCATCCTTGAGCAAACCGAGTAACGATGCCCAGGATTCGATAACAGACTGAGACGTGTTACTTTGCATATATACATAAAGTAATTCCAACACAGAAACTTCCAGCGAAAAGTCTTGTTTCACTCCATGAATGGGTGGCGGGTTCTTTACCACCTGATGCACAGTTTGTACCAAAGTGTCGATGGGCATCACGCGAATTGCGCTTACTAAATGAACCATTACTTGCTGATTAGGACAAGCTTCTGGAAGCACCTGTACAAAAATGTTATATATATATATATTTTAACGCATATGTATTATTATCGGAAAGAGGCTGATTAGTGGTAAAAATATAATGGAATAGAAATGTGAAAGAAAGGCACCTTTTTCGAATTGCTAGAGGGCTGTCGCCTTTCGTGCCAAGCAACGGCGATCGCAGCCAAAAAGTTTACGCCGTGGTGGAAAGATATGGGAGACAAGAGTTCTAAAAGCTGGTGCTTTACTATTCTCGGACTACCCACCACGCAGCTGGCCTGCTCACTAAAATTTTATCGCAAAGATTTCATTCACTAGTGTACGATTTCGATTAATTAACGAAGTAAATAAGAAACGAAACGAACTTGTCCTTCGCCGCTAAGACTGCTTGCCAGAGAGTAGAAAGGGATGCGATTATTCTTGGCAGATGGCTCAAAGCTGTTCTCCTCGCATGCTGTTGTAATTCAGTCACGGCATTCTTGTCCTTTGATGTAGTAAGATCCTACGAAAGAAACGTAAAGCGTATTCTTTAACGCTGCTTTGCTGGTAGAATTCTAAACGCGAGTTTATAGCTTACGGGAGAAAGAGGGCTCGGCATAAACACGTGAATGAGATTGTTGAATATCTGCCCTGGATTTGCCCCGGGAATTCCAGTCTGAATTGTGCCACTTAAAGGCTGATTGAACGAGAAGCCGATTTGCTGCGATGTGTCCAGTAAGCAGTAGTGAAGTAAAAATGTTAAAGCTTCTAGGTGTGTGACTGTGTAATCCGCAGGAAGGCAACACTCTACTGTGCTGATGTCCTGCAGCTTTGTCGCTGATGTTGTCTCCTCGTTAATGTAATACGATGCCAAGTGCTCTATATTACAGCACAGTTGATGGATGACCGATGTCACGATTCCGGTTAACGAGGACCCCATGAAGGGAAGACTCGATGTAACGAGAGTTGTCCAATGCTGGTGCAAGTGTCGCATGTGGTCCTTCGAAGTGAAAAGGTAGCGTAGATTAGGAAAGTTCGAATTAACGATGTATAATATTTCGAGTCTGATATTTACCAATTGTAAAGCGCTAAGTATGCTGGCGAGGAACATTGGTTGCTGTGGAATCTGTGCGCCAGGTACATACTTCAAGCTACTTCCTATGATATTAGGAGGAGTTCGCGTTGGGGTACTCGGTGTTGGAACTATCGGTGGACATATTTCTTCGCCTTTCTGGTTAACGCACTGGTGTTCCAGCATGATTAAAGCTAGTAATAACCTTGAGTGATAATAAAGATGTATCAGTAAAAAGCGCTATCAAACATACTTGTTACTTTAAGGGAGTTTCTTTTTTGTGTTAAAGCTTATAGAATAACAATTAAAACTAGAAAAAAAGAGAAACCGATCTCTCTACTGTTATTCATCACTTTACAATTTGCGTTTGAAAAAAAGATCTGTTTTAGGGCTATCGAGGGTGACCTACCCCCTTAATTTCGATTATTCACCTCAGTAATTGTATTTGGAAAGCTTCTGTGTGGTCGCTGGCTCTGTATTTGCACTTATTTACATCATTATCTGTAACAGGGTCATTGAACAGTATTATCTCCTCGGTAAATGTGAACACCTCCTCGTTGTCCTTGTGCGCATTCTTCATATTCAGCACACTAGATACGAGGCAATGTAGCGCAACCTTTTGTACTTTACATTTCGTGAGTAGATCAACTATATAACAACTGAAACCCTTTCCTGAGTCACGAACGATAGGAATCAACTCGGAGAACATTAGCGTTAATAACTCTGCACTCGCAAGTTGCACCTGTTAAAAAAAGAAAAGAAACAGTGTTACCAAAAGTTCGCAGAAGAACGAAGCGAAAGTGAATATCACAATCACCTGTCGATTCCCCGAAATCTCTTCGTGGGTGAGCCTCATTTGTCCTAAGTTCGGATAGTAGCTTCTCGCGAAGTAAAGGCACACGCTAATCAAAACTTCTAAATACATGCTACTCCTATAAGCCGCGATGAACTCTGTGTTCGCAATGTCCCCGTGGAAGTTCCTGCCGAACACGCTCTTCCGGTGCCTAGCTAGTAAGTTCAACAGCGTGGAATTCTTCGTCGCGTTAGTCACGCCGGTGGTTGCGGCACAGCACAGGAACATTCTAGTGTTCGTTAAGAGTTCGTTGCGAAGAGTACGCAGGGCGTATAGAGTCCTCGTCGAGTCGTAGACCCCGCAGTAAAGTAGCATATGGGAATGCAGGTTGTGAACACCAACGCCGTAATTGCGACCGGCCTTCGCGCTCTGGGACACATTGTCGTCGCTGTTCTTCGGCGTTTCGTCGACGTCGCACAGCTGCATCACTCGATCCAGCACTTCGTTCAAGATCTCCTCCACGACGCTGTTGCCGCTGGAGTTGTTGAAGTACTCCTCCGCAGTGGTGCTGGCTTCCAAATCGCCCTCGTCGTCGTCCATGGTCCAGCTGGGTACCTCGATGCTAGCCTCGAAGCTTCCAACATCGTGGATATCGTAGTTGGTCGTGAATTCATTCGTACTGTGATATTTGCCCTTGATGATAGTACCCGCGACTTCTCTGGAGCTGCCTGGCATTATAACGGGTTCTTTCTTCGGTTTAGCTTGTTTATTAGTCGTCTCCGGGCTGCTGGAATCGAAACTGTTGGTGATAGAGTCCAGCGAGGAGCCGACTTCGCCGTTCAGCCTCTTCATTCCGTTCTTATCCTTCGCCTTCATGCTGGAGTTCGCAGACTCGAAGAGGCTCTCGTCCAAGCTGGCTGTCGAGCCTTTGTCGAAGTCTATCTTCTTAAACCTCGTCGCATTCTTCAGCAGCTCTGTGGTCAGACTCGTTTTCTTCGTGGGAGGCATTAGCTCGTCCTCCGTCAGCGAGTCGTTCGAGTTCTCATTGCAGTTCAACGACAAGGGGTTGACGAACACTGAGATCTTTCGATTGCCAGATATACTGGGCGGCACTTCCAGCTCTTTCATGAATTGATTCCTCTCGGTCACGTATTGATTGCAATTGTCGCCGGCGGCTAGTGTCGTCACGGCGAATATTCTTTTCACTTTAACAGGATTTATGGCCTTCTTCTTCTTCTTGCCTTTCCTCCACTTCTTGTCCTCGTCCACGCTATCGCTGACGTGATATATCACATTCCCGTCCACGGAGCTGATGGCGTAGATTTTCGCGGAACCTTCCGTGTCGTCTTGTACCTCGGACTTCTCTTCTACAGGGTCATTCTTTGTCAGAACGGTGTTGCTGTGCTGTATGCTGACGTGGAGGACGCTCATGCGGCAGGTGGACGGATCCAGGAGTATCACCAGCAGTGGATCCACTATCCGCGGAATGTCGCCTCGCATTAGAGAATGGAGGAGCCACGATTGAGCGTGCAGCTTCAGGGGAGAGTTGTCCGCGAGGTGTAGGTTATCTAGTATTTTTAACAGAGACCTGCAAAATTGCATGCGTTAGCATTAGTGTTCCTGATTTCTTGATATTTTTCGCATCTACAGAAATGAGAATATATTTCTCGAGAATTCGCAAGAAATTAAAAAAAATATTGCAAAACTTATAATTCTGGAATAATGTTGATAATATTTATCTAAATTTTTATTCTTGCCCAACTTAGACAAAACTTGAGTAAATAAAAAAGAAACAGATATTAAATATAATTAATAAATTTATTTATTTAATATAAACTGTGAGCAAGGCGAAACATTACTTTTTTGTTTTAAAATCGTTCTTTCAAAAGCACAATGCGTCTAATATCGCGTTAGCCAATCTACTTCTTTTCTTTTTTTTGTGACAAAATCTGCGGCTGTAGAAATATTTCTTTCATTTTGAGTGGATGTTGATTTAATTATACGCAATTCTTCGTATATATCACTAACATTTATTACTGATTGTAGATGTGTTTATATGTTCACGATTAACACACAATTTTAACTAACTGAAAATTCATTTCTGAAAACAAAGGGGATTTATAATAATTTTCCTACACTGATGATTCTCGAGACACACTGTACTTTCTCGAGAAATGAGAAATAATAAAATTTCTCGAGAAATTCTCGAGAAGGAACACTAGTTAGCACAGAGTGCGATGAATACAATTTGAGAGAAACTATTTCTAAAACGATGCTTGGCGAATAGATAACTTACTGGTCGAATGACTTCATGCAGCCCCGTAACCTGGGATTCGTTTCGATCTCCCGCCCGAGGTGCCACAATGTGGAAAATCTATTGAACGCTTCTATCCTCTTCTCCGTATTCTCCGCTGTGAGCGCAGCTCCTATGACATCCTCCACCGCGTCGCAAGAGCTGTACAGAGCATGGTGCAGCTCGTGTAGCAGTTCAACGCACCGCAATCTATATTTGTGAGCGGGCAATTCGCCGAGATGATGCCACAGGGAGTGCGCCAGTACCTTCGAAGAGTAGATTTTAAGCCCTTACTATTTACACATACATACAAACGCATAGTAACGAATCGAATACCTGGAACACATTAGTATACTGCATAAGATAAGTTATGTGCCATTGTTTCAGCAACGGCACCATAATCACAGACGTCACTCCCTCTCCGCTCTTCGGGTGTGTATCGATATCGTTATGAGCTTTCAGCAGAGCTACAAGATCCAACAGCGTGGCAATACTGGTCAACTGCAGTGCCGGTTGCTTCCCCAACCAGCAGCTGCAAACCACCAAAACCTTTAGCCAATCCGGCAGGACGATGTTCTCCTTCGGTTCTTCTTCCACCAGCAATCCATCGCCGGGATGGAAATACTTGGGGAACGTTGAGAGCTCGACGAACAAACTAGACGCGATTCGCACGGCTTCCTCCCATTCGAGTTGCAGGACAGACTCCACGTACAGGTGGAGGATGTCCAAACGCTTGGCCTCCTCCGTCACAGACACGTCCTGACTGAAGAACCCGGAGTCCTCCATATTTAATCTAGAGTTCAGCAACAGCTCTAAGTAGCGCATTCTCTCGTCGAAGCTCTCCCGCGGGCAGGGTATAATCAAATTGTCGTACATATCCTGTACCGTCCTCTCTTTGCTCAGCACTCTATTACTAATTAGCTTAACATAAAACGTTTCATACTGTCTTAGGCATTTCTCTAGCATCGTGTGCTGCGCTTGGAACGCTGGGGACGGCCCTCTGCCCAAGGATCCCGTCGAGCCCATCGGGCTGTTCTTACTCGACTGCTTCAACGTGGTCAGCTGATCCTTCGATGGGGAACTAATACTGTTCGCCTCCATGCATCCTGTCTTTATGTCGTCCATACTTTTGTTCCTGGGTATACCCTTAGACTCTTGGCTTATCACCACTGAGATGTTGCTGTTATTATCTTGCATGGAGGAGGAGTCGTTCAACTTCGACGTGCTCTTGCTGGATTTCTTCTTCGACTTCTTGTCGGATCTTTTCGTAGCGCCGCCGGAGTTCGCTCTTCTCCTAGGACTGGGGCTTTTCTCCGAGAAAGAACTGTTGGACGCGTCCGGCTTATTCAGCTTGCTGTCAGACTGACTTTTCTCCAAAGGGATCGCGGTCAAGGAGTTGTCGTTCACCACCGCGCTGGTGTTCGCACTCGCAGCTGTGTCGAACTTCGCCTCCAGCTCAGCTTTCTCTGCGTGCGTCGACACCACTGTCGGCTGTACCTTGGACAAGATCTTGGCGCACAACCTGAGGCTTCGTGAGATCTCCATGGGAGACAGAAGATCAATGTGACAGAAAAGCTTGCTGACGATTTCGTAGAACAACCCGGGCAGGTGCTCGGAGGGAGTGTCTATGAACGCGTCCAGTGACACCGTCTCGAGTAGGAACTCCGTTAGTATACAGACTTCCATGAAATTAGGCATTCCACTGCCCACGGACCTCACGACGTCGTCTTCCGGCTCGCGTTTAGTCTTCGATCTGGTCTGACAAGCCTTCTCGAACAGATGTCCGCAGTGTATCCACACGTAAGACGGCTCCAGAGTTGAAAATAACAGATTCGCCGATTTCACTACTTCGTTCGTTTTTGGTACTCTGTTTGATTGTCCACAAGCGTTATAAAAAGTCCTGTGAAGAGAGAATTAATGTATCCACAAAGTTCAGAAATAATAGGGTGGTCCTTATTCTTCAATTTTAAAATTCTTATTGGCTGACCCTCTTAAAATCTTCTATTCGTCAAAAAAATATCTTCGTGTTTTTTATTTGTATATTTTGATATATAAAGGTTGCTTAAGGACATTATATTTTGCATCTACCACAAGTTTGGCAACTGCGACTTTCCATAATTGTCACTTATCAATTTTAATGAAACGGGGCTAGAGAATTCAATTCCGGGATCTCGGCTGTTCTTTGGATTCCATTTTTATATTTTTCAGCTGTTTATAAAGTAATTTACGTTTTTAAAAATCATCGAAATTCTCGGGATAAGTTATAACTTGATATATCAAATCCCGGGAGGCCCATATTTACATATCAGAATTGGAAAGCATGCTTTCATCTATGCGTTTAACAAAGTGAATGTATGTCAGAGTTTGCGTCTGCATCTGTTTCGAGAGCTGCTGATGAGAGAAATTTAAATGTGCATATAAAGCCTTATATACCACAACACAGTACAGTACAGACTTTAAACGTTATACTCTCACTTAAAAGTGAATAAAATTATTTTGTCCTTATTGCAAAAAAGTTCTATCAATTTATACCAAAATAGTAATATTTTATTGTCGTTCAGCGACCTATAATCCTTAAAATATTTT
Organism: Andrena dorsata; assembly: GCA_929108735.1. Taxonomy (NCBI): domain Eukaryota; kingdom Metazoa; phylum Arthropoda; class Insecta; order Hymenoptera; family Andrenidae; genus Andrena; species Andrena dorsata. Next base: position 71,855,962 of record OV815488.1, on the reverse strand, counting down.
AACAAAATTTTAGACGAAATTCTTTTAAACTATTTCAAAGCTTCCGAGAGGGTCAGAAGAAAATTTCTAAAAACATTGATTTTTTACCATACAAATAAGGACTACACTAAGGAATAATCGTCTTAGTATTTACTTCAAATCGGAAGGCGTCTTACCTGAAAACTTCGAATAATATATCATCCAGTATCACCGGACCAATGTCTGCTTTCTCCAGCAGCGAAACTAATATTCTGTACGGTTTCAAATCCTGCGGGCTCTCTTCGCACACAGTTCTCAGCAGAGATTTTATCGCCTCGATCAGCATCTCTTTCGAATACAGATCGAAATACGTGGGTGCGTGCTCCGCGGCATCCGAGACTGTCGTGTCCGTCTTTCTCTTTAAAATAGATGTGCTCACCTCAGTGCCCAAGAGCCAAGCAAACAATCGCCTGCGTAAATTCAATGTATAAAAATATCAACATGTCAGAGCAGCGTGTAGTCTTATCTCTCTATTCTCTTTATTTCACCTGTTCAAGCTCATGTCTCTTCTCAGTATCGTGACGAGAGCAGCCGTGACTAGCGACACCATGTTTTCGTGTGTCAACTGACTATTATGTACAGGGAAGCCGACTAACAGCAGGTCCAAAGCGCTCCTTTGCACCAACACAGAAGTGTCTTGCACTCCGGCGCAGAGAGCGGTGACCTGCTCCACGATTTCAACACGGTTAACAAAACAGGAAAAGCTTTAAGGGACGGTTAAACGTGTGCAATGCGCGCTACAGAACACCATTACAAGGATCAATTTTTATGGTTCGCCGCGCAACGTAGGATCTCGTACCGTAGAAAATTTTGAGTGTTCGGCGCGCGACGCGCGCTGTTGCACATGTTTAACTCTGCCTTTACGCTTCGTTCGCAGAATCTTACTCACCATAATTCTGGTGTCCGTGCCCATGATGTACCTCTGCTCTTCCATCGGTAGTTTCTTATTGCAATGCGCCAAGACAAACGATATAGCAGGCAGTCGAATTCCAGAGTTCGAGGCTAAACAGTCCCAGAGACAAGCATAGAAATGGTCCGGGCCCACTCCCTCGCACACCTTTTCGAGCAAGGAATTGGTTCTGAAAAGGAAATTCCTATTGATCTTTTAATCGCACGTTGCGCCTTTCGTAATTAATACCTATCGAAGTGGTCGGAGCCGTCTTCCAGGCCGAGGAGAACGCCGCTTAAAAATCCGCTCAAGCCAGGCCTTAATCTCTCTCCGAGGGGTACAAAATGAGTTTCGTACACTGTCAACAAAGATGGTCTCACGTTCATGGCAGCGTGACCTAGCAACGGGAACAGACCTACAAAAGAATCAATGTTAGACCTGTACCCAGCATTTACTTAATCGATCCAATCTCACCGGCACTGTATATGAAGAGTTCGTGGCTCAGTCTATTAGTGCCCATACACTTGAAAATAATGTCGTAGGTTTCTAAAGCTTTCAAATGAACACCAGATGGCAAAGCTGGATGCATGCACTGCGCCAATCTCTTGGATATTTTAATTCTCCTAGGAATGACTGGGAACTTCATATGACTTAGCAACACTTTGTTCAACTTCCCCAGCGCGGAGATCAGGTCCGCCCATTCGCTGGTGTATTCAAAGCTCTTCAGAGCCTTGTCCACAGCGGAAACATAGCTAAAGAAAATGCACATAATAGATACAATATATTAACAGCAGTGGGAATGCTTAAAGAAGCCATACGAAGGGTCCGTTGGACCCGACGACTTCCCATAGCGATTATACACAACGGAGGAGAAGGTAAATAAATAGAGGGCCGAAGAGTTTCACTTACACTCTATATTTAGAGTCCTTCATGAGTTCGTACTCCTCCAAGGCGATAGAACCCATTGTCGCTGCGCGGTGTTGCAATTTACAGCAGAAATAGATTGTTCGTTACACGCACGCTTGATCCACCTTACATTATCTCAAGAACCGATCGGCACCGCGGGTGATTCACGTGCGGTGAACACCGCCAAGGAAATCCCTTATCACGCGACGCATCGCGCTCAGATAACAATGGCCTGCTCTATCTGGAAGAAAGGGAAACAGAAATTCGGTAACCTAGTGCCGCGATCTCGATCGCGCGGCTCCTCCGCGGAACCCCCGCGATCGCGTCGCCGCGGTTAAAAATAATCCGGGGTATCGACTTCGACGCGATTGCCACGGCGTTCCAAGCGGGACCGTTAAAGCCAACGTAACACAATCCACAACCATATGATCGACGGAGCCTGGGCGCTCGAAAAGGCGAAAATAAAACGTGTAAAATGGAGACATTGCCTGCTCAATCTCCTCCGCGGACGAAGTGGAGAAAAAAAAAAAAAAATAAAAACTAACAGCGCGGCAATTACGGGGGAGATGTCAAGGGAGGGAGGAAGAAGATTCGAACGGTTCAATGTTTTCCTTCCCTCGTATTGTTTATGCGTCTCGCGGCGGTAGCCGCGTATATATGCTCGGACGATAAAATCGTTCGGGGATAACGACGTCGCTGGAAAGCCCCGACGGAGGTTTATCGTGTTGCGAGGTTAACGGGCACTCGCGAGACGAAACGAAAAGGAGACGTCGATTATAGACAAAGAGTGGGATATCACCGTTGCCGCAGATTGGCCCGAGGGGCAGCTCACCTCCCGATGTTGACATTTCGTATTTGCATATGTTGTCAGGGGCGAAGGTGAGGAGCATCGGGCCGCTTTTTCGGCCGCGGTCATCGGGCCGGATTTCGTGCCCACGGAGACGGCATTCGGCGGATCACGGCTAGGCGAGTCCCTCGAATTCGCTGCGAAGAACGCTCCCGTCAGCCTCGCTGTCACGTTACGCGCACGTACGCACACGTCCACGCAGCGCGCACACACGGTGGGGGGGGGGGGGGGTGCCTCTGAAGTTAGCCGTATCCTAGGAACGGAAGCGCGCCTCCAACCGCGCGTCACCGACTGTCGCGAGAGCGGCTCGAATGCGGTTGGGACAAAGAGAAGGTATACTAAGAGGCGACACTCCAAGGCGGTATCTTTGAAGTTCTTCCGTTGGCTTGTCCCTTTAGATTGGTTGTATAGGCAGCTGTATATCTTCGTCTTACTATCGCCTTTTGTTAATCCCGTCTCTCTCCAACTACCGAATGGACATTTAAATTGGTTGTGGATTTCGTCTCTCTCTAAAACTGGTTTCTTTGTCAGAGTGTCGCCTCTTGGTATACCTTCTCTTTGGTTGGGAACTGTAACGGAGATCGATGTACGGGGTGTTAAGAAAGAAGCGGTCCGGGTTAGGCGTCATTGGTTACACGCGGGTGAAAATTTACGGGGTGGTTTTACATGAAGAAACAAGTCGAAAATGTGGAACGAAGCTTTTTGATATCGAGCTTCGTTTTGGAGGAAATTGTATTCGAATTTTAGCCGAGTACGCGCGCACCGAAGTGGCACGGCCGAGGTGGAGCACGCGTTCTCGGTTAAAATTCAAAGTGAATTTTCTCGAAATTAAAACGCGCTATCGACAATTTTTGTTCCTATATTTTCGACTTCATTTTCATTTAGAATCACCCGTTAAATCGTCGAGTATTATGTTAGCTTATTATAATAGGCTTATAAGTCGCCAGTCTTAGGCCCTCTTTCTTTAACACCCTGTACGCGTCGCGTGTATATTCGAAGCTTGGAGTTATTGTTTGTGGTTGCAAGATACGGTTACTGAAATCCTATGGAGCAAAAGGGAAGACACCGCGCGTGACTGTGAAGCATTTGTTGTAAATTGCAGCGAAGGTCACAAGCGTTATTGAACGGTGAGTTATTAGTGTAATATTGATGGATATAGATATGCATCCGTTGCTTTATATGCAATAATGTAAGCAGTGATACTGTACCAAATTTCGGGCCAATTTCACGGTGGTATTCTCCCAAGTGTGATTAGAGCCGGTGCGCGGTTAACGGATCAGAACCGTTTTGTACAGGGTTTTGTTAACCGTCGTGTAGCTGCAGCGGTATTTTAATGTTTTCAGGGTGATTTACATATCCTGCTCGATAATGTTGAAGATAGCGTGGACTTTCGTGATCCAATGTACGCGACTTTCGTCGCAGTATTTCGCTCGCGTGTGAAGCTGCTCGTGACGTATTTCAAAAGGAACAATTTGTTTGCTTTTTAATCGATACAAAATGGCGCTTTCTCCTCTATCGAACTTCAAGAGATATGCGACGCTTTTGAAACTTTATATACGAAGTATTATCCTTAGAGCATATACCGGGATGCTTTGTGTTTTATTTATTCGATCGAAATTGCACTCGTGTCATTTTTTTTTTCCACGGTAACGAAACAGATGTCCCCAATCTACCGATTCGTCATCGTTGCCAATTTTTATCAACTGAGAAATGACGGAAAGCTAATTGGTTTGCGAGATAATCTCGCATTGTTTGGCCATGAATCATTCTTCATAGTTTTCATTATCATTCGTTATCGCCGCAGATACCCCAGAACTTACATTTGAACAATAGAGTTCGAATAGTTACCATAACCTTCAAACGTTGAATTAATTACTCCCCTCGGTTTTCGCGGGATTATCGGCCGATTAGAATTCGTAAAGTGAAATCACTCAGGCACATCAATACCCGTGTTACGGAAGTAGTTACACTCAAGAAGAAATTGAAATTGAATTAAAATAAAAGTTTCTTTTTCCAAGTTCGTATGAAATCTCGTCTCACTTCCGTTATCCTACCGCAAATTTAAATCATCATAGAAACAACACTGCAGGTGTACCAACCTGAGCGAATAATAAATAAAACTGTTCGTTACCACAATTCGTTGAATTTATTCCGCGCCATTTCCCTTTTCACAAATGCGCCAATTAACTCGCCTAATTACAGACTTATCTGTAATTCATTTCTCCTTGAAAGCACGCCGATTTGAATAAACTATTCTTACAAAATTTGCTCGAACTCACCGAGTTGCGTCCGCAAATAATTACACTCGGTATGCGCAGTATGTTATTAAAAAAACATAGTTCGCAATGTCCTAGGAACGTCCGACAAACGCGAGAGTAAAATATAACGACCGCGCAAGGAAAGGCTATTGCTTAACCCTGCGCGGCTTTTGTACGCGCTTATCTTTTTCAGTCCGGCCTTATCTGCTTGCAAACAGGGAAAAGTTAGTTTAATCATATACGTTTTATCGACGCGCGAAGCGTAGAGTTATGTCGAGGGAGTGACATGCCCGTATATCGTTTTCTCTATCGCCTGTAATGCCTGTTTCCCTCGGAACTTTTATTCAAGCTACGGTGTATCAGTAGAGCTACGTAAGAGCTTACTATTCGCGCTTAAAGTTGCAATAGTATTTTCCTTGTTTACAGTACTTCATTAGGTCTTCAGGAACCATGGCTAGCAGGTGTTTAATAACATGATTTATTTTCTATCGCTATAAACTCAACACAGTTTAAATTTCATAAATGCAGAAAGGGAGTAAGTAACTTAGAGAAATTAATACTTTGGATGATCAGTACTCTGCCCTCTTTGCGAAGTGCCAAAGCCACACCGAACGAAGGCACATGTAGAGTGGCATGCAAAAGTATTCAAACCATCCTTTAAAATCGCATAACTTTTTTAAAATTAATCCAATCGAGTTGAGCTTTTTTGAGAAGCTATAGAGATTAGTTTGCTAAATGATGTGATTCGTCGTGTTGAAAAAAATGCACTTGGTCGGAATAGCAAAAAAATAGCCTACAATGAAAATCCAAGAAGACCCGTTTATAAATTTAAGTAAGTTATATGCGTGCCTAAAATTTCATCAAAATCGGTTAACGTTGCTCTGAGCTATGAACGCTTAAAGATCGCAGAATAAGGTCGAAAATCGCTGATTTCAGGTACAAACTTTGGGCACGTATATAACTTACTTAAATTTACAAACGAGTGTTTTGAATTTTCATTACAGGCGCACAAAAAAAAATTTAAAGAAAAACTACCTTTACTATTTTTTTTTCTATTCCAACCAAGTGCATTTTTTTCAACACAACTAATCACACCATTTAGCAACCTAATCCCTCTAGCTTCTCAAAAAAACTCAAGTCGCTTGGATTAATTTGAAAAAAGTTATGCGATTTTAAAGGGTGGCCGAATACTTTTGCACGCCACTGTATGTTAGAGCTTTTGTAGCTGGTACAAAATTTTAACGCAAGTTTGAAAACAGACTGACCTGGGGAGTGGCTTCGAACAGCCCTGACAGATTATTTACACGGAATGTTTACAGATGTTCTAAACATCTTAACAGAGAGTTTAAATGACAAAAGCGAGCGTTACTATCGTCTTATAAAATTCATTCCAAGTCATTTCGTAATTTGCACAAAGGACTCAGTCCTATTTGTTTACAGTAGAATGTAGTACGATGTTAAAAGTAATAATTTAAATGCATTAAATGCAGTGCATCGATGTCTAGAAAATGCACCGAGATAGAATCTTCAACCCCCTGCGATACATTCTATGAACATGATTCAATGAATTTTACCAGAGCATGTAACTCATTACACATTTTGATTCTTCAGCTCTAACTGACGTTCGACTGTACGATGAGAAATTATGATGCTTGGTAAAAAAAACTCTTATGAGCTTATTCTCTCCCATCAAGAATTCAGTTTCGCTCCTAGCGGCTGAGGTCTCAGATTTCGTTCGCTCCTCTTCTGTTGCTGCTCGAACAGCCGCAGCTCTCTCTCCATCCGCTTCTGTTCCCTCAATGTCTTCGTAGGGTCCCCGAACTCCTTCGACGTCTCTTCTTCCCAGCCGACAGCGTTGTCCTCCCATTCCTCGAGTTCGTTCTGCAAGAACACAAGCGTACAAGCCTATCCCTTCGCGTGAACAGCCGAATTACTCAGAGTATCAAAAGTCGTACAATAAAACATACAGATGGTATCAGATCGTTGGCCACGGCGAACTTGGAGGAGTTCCACGCCGTGTCCTCCGATGCTTTGTCTTTAACCAGAATCTTTGTCTGCCTGGTGATCTTTGGCGTCATGTCCTGTGGCAAATCCAGAACTCCGATAACTCCTTAGCCGCTCAAACGCCATCGGATATAGTTACCTCGAAGAAGTTAGGCTGCTGTTCGTCCGTCGGCTCCGGTGGCTTGATGGTTTGCTGTCTGTACTGTTCGATCTTAGCCTGTATCGTATTAACGGGCCTATCTGAGACGACCGCCACAGGATTATCCTCCCATTGATCCCACTGCTCTATTTCCTTGAGCAAGCATCTTCAGTGATTACTATTATCGAAGTCAGTGGTACAATAGGGTTTACACGATCACGAAGTCCGCTTTATATATCGCATACAAGAGGCAAAGGTAGCAATGGCAACTCACTGCTGTGCTGTTCGCGGTGTTCGGCACAACGCCGACGGCCGACAGTGGGATGGACTCGCAGGACGACCGGCGACGACGGCGGAGGCAGCACATCGCCCGCCTGAATGCCCCCAGCAGCAGCACGACGAGGGCTTTCAGACGGTTTATCAGAAACTCCGCTGCCATTGTCAATTACGGGCATAAACCTAACCTCTTTCTGGATAGAAAACAATACGTGCTCCCTAGTGCGAGGAATCGAGATTGGTTGAATGCCATTCGGTCGAGGAGCTTCCAGGACGAAGTCGCCTCACTTTCCTGTCATTTCTTATTTCGTTTGTAATTAAATGATATGAACTCCTTTTTTAATTCGTAATGCTCGCGGGACACTGAAGAGGTTAGGAAGAGATATCGATCGCGAAGTTCGGCAAAGTTGCTCCGTCGATTGTCGAGTTCCCTTCAACAGGTTGCAATCGCTGCTACTCGAAATTCGATTTCCTCGCGATAAGAAGTTTGAATTGGTATGAATGAAATTCGATTTTTATTTAAAGCTTTTTTGTTGAAGCGGGTACAGATGGGATTAAAACTAAGGGATTATTTTATTGAAACGTGTAGGCTTGTGTTTTGAATGGTTCTAGGTCGTGTTCGATTACGTGCGAACGCATTTCTCGCGTTTCGTGTTACGATCGAATTTACACTTTTCGTACGGTCTGCATTTTACGCCAGCACAGTAAACGCCATCTAAAAGATATTAAGTTCTGAGTAGTGTTTCATTCGAGTTTTTTTTTTGCAGATTACTTTAAAAGGTTTCGCAGGAAAGATTTTATACAAGATTTAAAATTGTGGAATTTTTACCATTTTGAGAGCCTTTGTATCCATTGCCAGTGCTGACGGGACTGGCGTCCGCGCATGACTCAGTTCCGCATTTATTAGGGCAGCACTTTTCGTTCATGGAGCATTGATAATCTGTGACGCATCTGGGGGTGCATTTCGCGATACTGTTTCTCAATGGGCAGTGGCCACCTTTACCTAAATTTAAAGAATTTCAAGCATTAAGGGGGAGCCCTTTTTAGGACGTTAGGAATAAGGTGATTCTTGGGGATTTAGTTGCTATTTTTTTTACTTCATTTGAATATGAACGATTTCAGTTAAATTTTTGCGCTGTTAGTTTGTGATAGAATATGCGGGGTGGTCGGCAATACATAGTAGAAAATTAAATGGGTGATTCTGTGTGGGAAGATAGGATAAAAATGAAGAGTAAAAAAATTTTGGTGGAGGTTTGGTGCTTTTCTCATTAATTTATTAAATTTCGAGTTGAAAGTATGTAGAAGAAAATGGAATGGGTGATTCTGCGTGAGAAAATAAGAGGAAAATGAGGAGTAAAGAAATTGCGGTGGAGGCATAGTATTTTAGGGATTAATGTTTGCAAATTCGAGCGTGAAACGCCTGAACGACGGCAATTCGGCGATCAGCGGTGCGCGAACAGTTGCAGGTCCCTAGGGGCGGGCACAATCAATCAACGCTTCTACACACCGCGCACCGCTGCTCCGCGAGTTGCCATCACTCAGGCGTTCCTCACCCGAATTTTTAAACATTAATAACTCAAAAACAAAGCCTCCACCGCGAATTCTTTACTCCCGATTACCGCCTTATTTTCTCACGCAGAATCACCTACTTTATTTTCCACTACCTGTTGCTCAATACTCCGAGTACAGTACTGGTTTATATTTTGAAAAAGGGTTGGCACTTATTCGCGAGACCTCTCCGTTTCGCCTGAAAATGTTACGACCTGCCTCCGAAATAATCTAATAAACGGCGAATCTGGCAATGTCGCGCCAAGTGTCAGGCGGTTCTCGGGAAAACAATTACACGCGTCGCATGTGATTAATTGACTTACTGGACAGCTGGGCGACTGCTGTGGCAATCAACAGGCACACTGTCAGCGCCAGAACCGTTCCTTTCTCTGGAACACAAAACGGTGTATCCATTACTCACTGTGTTCCTACGAAATTGAACATTTAGCTAAAAAAATGTCTCAAAATCCTGAACTCATGTATGATTCTGAGAAATTTTTTAGTGAAAACAACATTAATAGGGAAAATTCATGTTCCCAATCTGGAAAATAAACTAGGAAGCAAGTAAATGTACAGTGTGTCTGAAAGTAACAAATCCTAGAAAACGTAGCAAGAATCTTCTTCACTTTTTTCATGACTTAGAGGTGACTATTATTTTTACACCGTACTCAAGTACCATGGAAGTACAAGAACCATAAAGTAATTAATTCTGCAACTCCCCTTGAACGAGTTCAAGGCAGAGATGGGCAAAATTTTTATTTAAACAAAATTTCGACTAACGAATAAAAGTTAAAAAAATTGGCGAATAATTTTTTTTAACTTCAACTCGTTATTCGAAATTTTAATTAAATAATAATTTTGCCCATCTCTGGTTCAAGGGCAACGTCGGTGAGTTTATCGAGCTTGTTTTAATTGCACACACCTCCGCGATACCACAACAGAAAAACTAAAACACTGCACTCCAGAAATACAAGATGACCTTCAGATGACTTTTAAGGAAAAGTGCACAGAAAGAGAAATCCTTTTGCGATTTTTTAACATTTTTATACGCTACTAATTTCCTAACGATATTTATATATATATTTGAAAATAAAGGCACTTTTTCAAGAAAAAAAAGGAACACGTACTAATGGTCCCCATTTTTCCAAAATTTCTGTTAGGAACAATTCTTCCACCTTGCAGTGCACCAGGTTCGTTCAGCTGGCAGATGAACTACGTCTAATCGGTGCACGATAACAGTGAAGCTTCTTAAATCTTGTCCTTTCTCTTCGTTCTCTCTCTTCCTCTCTTCCTCCTGCCGCCTCAACCCCACCTCCGTTCCGCGAACAGCGAAAGGAATTTCTCGCCGCGGTGCACGCAGGAAACTGAACCACCAGCCGGTCCAACGACTTCGCGAACGATATCTTCGCCGCACTTGCACCACTTTAATGGACGTTATTCGCGTGATTTTGCGATACTGTGCGAACGATTGTTCGGGGGAATAACGCGCGCCTGGGTATTTCAGTGAGATAAAACGGATCGGATTGGCGTGAGTCACGGTGTCCTCTGCTTTGAATGTCGCACCGTGACGCAAAGGTCTTTACGAGCTGATGGTTTTCAGCAATGGGACGGAAATCGTCGCGAGTGCATTTCTGCATTCTCTGATAACGAGTTGATAATGGATCTTTTTATCGCACAGGGCCACAAAGCGAGTTTAATATTTTGCAAAACACCATTGCTCTAAATAGAGTGCCATATATTATTTTGGGGGTAAGGAGTGCAAATATAGGGATAAAATTCTTTCGTGGCATTCTACGATCTTTTTGCGCCCTTGGCCAACTTCCTTCGGGAGTGTCGGAAAATTCATTCCCATTTGTGACGTTAACGGTGACATTCTTCCCCTTCAAATCCTCTTTTCGCGCAACGTGCCTTCCGTTGTCAAGTAGACCGCGTAACGCTACGAAGACTGCCATAACCGGCTAGCCGGGCTAGCGTCTTCGCGGTTAGCGTCGCGCGGTAGGATCCCTGACACGGACGAGACTGGGAGAATCCCAAGGTCACGTGAGCGACCTTGGAGAGCCCTGCTGTAGGCTCTTGGGTCAGTAATCCCCTCTGGGACTTAACATTGTCCTTTATTTTTAAGATATACTGGAGTTATTAGTTTCTTTATTATATATTCGAAAGGACGCTTTTCCAGGTTTCGTTCGAAACGATTGAATGTGGGCTTCATGAAAAATAATTCTGCAGGAGTCGCCCAGACTCGACGTCACCGGTTAAGGGTTAATCGAATAGCACTCAGAACCTTCTATTCTTCGAGTGTTTGAATCTTACAAAAATTGGGACTCTGTAAAATATTACCAAGTATTTTGTAAAAACTCTTTGATGGTGTCCCCAGTGCCATTTGGAGCTTTTTAAATGGCGATCTGAATTTCTTCTTCTTCTTCTTTACTTTTCACTTTGCTTCTCACTTGTTAAACTAATCTTAATAACTCGCAATCGAAATGGGAAGAGAAAAACAGCATCGAGTCAATCGAGATCGTCAAGTACACGTTTAACTTAATTCCATCGCTAGACATGATTTGGCGGAGTCCATCACGTGCGAATAATAAGTATCATTAATAATTTGCTCCTACTCAATACTGCGGTTAAAGTGGAGATCATCTTTTAGACACGAGAGGATTTTTTTTTAAGTGATTAAAACGTTTCTTCTTCCCCTTCCCCTGTCAACGTCCTTTCCCTAGTCATCGACTGTATTACCATGTAATCTCCTATTCTTCAAGGTTTAATGCAAATGAAGCTGGGGTTAGTAGGTTAACAAAGTAATCTCTTGCGCAAGACGGCTTGCCATTGAAATTGCTTTCAAGGAAGTCTGCTCAAAAGGAAATTGCATATGAAATTGCAGATAGCGTAACAGTTCCTCCGTTTATTTTAGGGATATTAAATAAAAAAATAAAATAAGCACAAGTAAAAAAAATGAAATAAGTAAAATAGTTAAATGGCGAAAAATATTTTCATTCCAACTTCACCAATCTACCCTAGTAGCAATTGTTGTTGGCATACAGTTGGGCCACGCACATAATATTAGTTGGCCGACAGTTAGATTTGGCGCTTTTTTTCAGGTTGGGCCAACAACAGGTGGCCAAGGTAGGCTTTCCTACTGTTGCCCAATTATTTATATTCTTTCCAAAGCACGTCTTAAAGACGTCCAGAAGGCGTCTTAAAGAACTTCAAAAGACGTCGTAAACATGTCTTTTTCAGGTCTGATTTAGGCAAAAAAAATTTGCGGTGAGGAGAATCGAACCCAAGCTTTCTGCTTACGAAGCAAACGCTATTCGCACTTACCCAACACATTTCCTTGTAAACACTTCTAATTTCTACTTACATAGCTAGTATTAATTGTTTATAGAAACTGTGCAGTGACGCGAAATATTCTATAAAATATCATCATTCGACCTTTAGACTCATTCCTTAAAATTTCACATTGGTCTCAAGGCAGACGTCCTCATTACGTATTTATAAATAAGAAAAAAAAGTCACGACTTGGAATATAATTACAGGTTTTTGGATGTAGAATTTTTTTTGACGTTTATAAGACGACATTTAATCATCGTTGTAAATTTTTTGTTAATTAACCAACCATAGTAATTGTAGGCCCAACATTGAATATTCGCTGGCAAACTGTCGTAACCTTTTAGCCATAGGCCCTACGTTGTGAATTTTTAGGGAGAAACACTAACTTATATTCCAACTAATTCCCAACTGTTGGCTACCGTTGGCTTACCAAAAATGCTACTAGGGTAATATCTCCCCATAAACTTTATTATTAAACGATAGACATTTTACATGATTAACTATTCATAGCGCAGAGATTCCCTAAAACCCACGTTTTAATAAAAAAGAGCACTCAAACTGGCTTGTACTTTATCATCGTTTTTATAGATCCCTAAGCTCCCAATGATTTGCTTCGCAAAATGCAAGAATATGGCACGTGGAGTAGATATGCGAGTAGAAAGTTTAAACCAGCGTTCTTCAACTTTTTTACATCTTCGGACCGCCGAAAAATAGAAGAAATATTTCGCGAATCGGTTGACGGCTAATGGTCGACCTTTAGACAGAAATAAAAATCTAATGTAGACTTCTAGATGTAGATTTCTATTTATTAACTCTAATATTATAAAATTACAATTTAATTTAATCTATTTTTTTATTTCATGTAGCGGCTACATAATTCGAGCGAAATTTTTCGCGGACCACTGGATGCAGAACACTGGTTTAAACGACTAATAGATCCTTATATTCGCATTTTGAATAGCCTCGCGAATTCCTCGAATTCTTGTCAACGGTCCATAATCATTTTAACTAGTTATTGTTGTTGTAGGAGTAGTAGGAATTGGAATTCGTGTCTCCGAATTTGTGAGAATCCCTGACGTCGTTGTAGGGATACTCTGGCGGTGGACCGAAGGGTATCTCCGCGGATTCGACCACTTCCGCTTCCGGCCTCTGGCAGGCCAGTGCACCACAGCGGTTCTTGCAACACTTCAGCGTTCCTCTGCAATCATTGTCCACGCTGCAGGTCGGCGAACACACCCATCTCCCTTTTGGCACCGTTGGGCAGAAGCCGGGTTTCTCTAAACAAGAAATCGATAACGATCTGTTACTATAAGGAAAGAAAATGATAAAAACAGACGAGACTGTAAAATGAAATTACAGAAGCAAGTGTTTTAAATTTATTGAATTTGAATTGCAATTCTGCCAAATTGAGAATAAATTACTTGAAGAGGGTCTTCGAGAGAGATCGCCGAGAGTTTCAGCAGATTTATGTTTAAATTTAGGTTTATAGTGCTGGACACTATTTTTTGTCAATCGGTCACGTGAAAAGTTTAATGAAATTCCTGTAAAGTAAATAGTGTATCATCTGATACATAAATGGCATTGTTTTAAATGATCAATTATTAGTTAGATGAAGATGGCGTATTGTTTCAAATTTTAGAACCAGTGAGCAAGTGACTATTCAAAGTGACAAACTTTATGGTCAAAAAAGTATGTCGCAATTAATTAGCCCACGTTATAAGTTTTCTCAAGTTGTATGTAAATTTCGTGTATTAAGATTGCTTTCTCCATCTCACTAACTTCTTACATGATTTTTATGAAGAGTGTATATGCCTTTTCTTTGGCATTTATGTTTCAATTAGTGTATACATAATCATATATTCGGCAAGAAATAGTGTCGAGCACTATAGCAAAGTAATTAATAGATTTCTATTTTTTCTGCACCATAAGATTGTAAAATTATTTTGCCCATCTCTGTACAAACGTCATGAAATTCTAATTTTGACTCCTAATCGCATCTAGAGTGTTTCCCAAACTTTTTTCAGTCGCGATCCTCTTTTTGAATATTCAAGAAACCTGCGACTCTCCCATATAGCGTAAGGTAAAAATACGGTAAAAAAAAACAATGAAAAAAGAGGTATTTCAGAATATAATTCTACCTTAATAATATTAAAAAAAAAAACAAAAACCGTGACGACTCCCTAGAAAACACTTCGCGACCCACAGGTTGGGAGTCACTGATCTAGAGCTAATACTATTCAACTAAAAACCGGAGCTCCACCACGAGATTTTAATTATATAAAATGTTATTTCGATCTCGAGTCGTGTGGGAGTCTTTTGACTGCTCAGAGTTACTGCACAAGGCTGTTCCCCCTATGTTGTTCAAGTACCCCCGTCAAAGTACTCAGTTGCCCCCACCACAGCGTTGGACGTGGGTGATAGTGGGGGGAGTAACCAGTAGTGGCTACTTGATTCTACAGCAATCAAGTTAACAAATAAGAGATCCCTTCACCTAAAGTTGGTTGCCTCATGGTGACAGGCTTCGAGCAGACGAAGCCACCGCAATTGGTCGGGCAGCACTTGCCAATCCCATCGCAGTGGGAATCAGAGAAACAGGATCTACTGCAGATCTGTACTGGCAGAGCTGGCGGACAGGAACCTCGTTTCTCAATGAACGGCTCGTATCTGCAATCATGGTATTACCTGGAGATAACTAAATGTTTTTTGATTGCTTCCACTCGAAGCACTTTCATTTTCAAGGGCGTAGGTGTGAAGTAATTTAACAGTTAGGTCACTCCGTTAGAAATAGAAGATTCTTTGTATTTGAAGAAGGCAGGTGTCCTGTCTCTGATGGACTGATGTAACTATTATATTATTGAAAATTTAGCTTGAAGGAAGTTAATTGTGATATTGCGTACCTGTTGATATATTGACCGAAACTTGTGGCCAAGAGCAGCGTCAGTATGAACGACACGGGGAATAACGTCATTCTCTGGTCGTTTTTAGAACTCGGGAGACCACTTCCGGTATTGCTGAAAGGGAAACAACGAGTGGTTATTAGTTACTTCGTTTCGATGTTTAAGTCACTGTGCGAGCAGTGTTTGTAATTTAAAATTTAATCACTTCTTCAACTTTTTAATAATTGTAACTTCAATTGGGTACTCTTTGTTATTAAGTAGTTAGAGGGAATAAGACTCCTTGATAGCTCTGATTTTCATTTAAAATTGCTGAAGACATTCGCTATGTTTCTTTATTAGTTGATACTACTCCTATGCCAAGCAAAGTTGACATTCCTCTACAATGCCACCCTTATTCAAAATTCGACCAGCACCGTCCCTTTGAGTTATCCTACATCCTTCTAAGAATCTTCCAAAGGTATTAACTATTCTCCCTCGTTATTTCACTCTTCCCCTATACCACACAAAATTGATATTCCCCTACAACTCGACCCCTATTCAAAATTCGACTAAAACTGACCCTCTCTCCATTATTCCACTCTATCCATATACCAAGTAAAGTTGGCGTTCCTCTATAACACCACCCCCTTTGAAAATTCCTTCAAAACCACCTCCCGAAGTCATTCACAATCTTCCAATAACTTCACAAGCTTATTCTCTTATTCACGCTTTCACCCTCTCCTTCAGCCCACCAACAGCGAAATTCGCAACACTCCACTGCAGCCAAGTGCCCATTGAATTATACCTCCAACTAGAGCAGCACCAACGAAGTCACTGTCTTATTCGCAAGAAAACCGAGGACGGAGAAGGTGATCGCGTCTTTGCCAACTTTGCTGGGGGTACAGCGATCTCCCTGCTATATAGGGATCGATCCCCACTTGTCGAACCGTGACACGGACACGATCCACGCGGTGCGTGGATCACTGGACTCCGTTGATCCCTCGACGGATGTCGAACCGCAACGGCAATTAGCCGCGCGAAAGCAATTAACGCGAAATCTAAATCGAACGGAAGGAAGATAGCGGTTTCTTCCTCGCCTCGGGGCAGCAGAGAAACACGAGGAGTTTAGCAGTCTGAACGACTTCCGGCCGGCGTTCGATTTTAGCGAGAGGAAAACTGTCTTCCTCTCGACACTTGGACTGGATCGTTCACCACGTGCGGAAATCCTCTAGCCCTATTCGTTAACCACACTCCCTGAACGCCTAAGGGCGTTCTACGCATGGACTGCGATGACTATGTAAAATAGCGCAAAGCTTGGACCACCGATTTAGGTAAAATTTGGTAACTCAAATTTGGTATGTTGTTAGTACGGAACGTGTAAAATAAAGTGGCAAACGTACAGAATATTGTATCGAATTCAAAGTTTTACTTTTATTCTGATAGTTGAGTTTTATTTATTGTCGTTTCAGTTTTAAATATTTATCGGTTTGATAAAACGGAAGTACCTTCCTGTCCGAAAATAACCACTCCTCGGGGTCAAGGATTCAATCGTTTTGTTATTCGCGAGTCGAAAAGAATTGGAGAACTTAAAAATGTCTGGTTTTCCCCAGCAGTGATGTCCGCGCCGCGACGGAATGTTCGACACTGAGGATGCATACACAATTGCATGTTTTATTCAAAAATACTATCGCCTCTGCGTAAACGAAAGTGACATCATTGGTCGATCAGCATTGCATCCTTTGTCACGTTGAAAATGTTGAGAAATATAATTACCTGACGGTGGGGGAGCTTCAGGGGAATAATCCTCGAATTATTATGTTGAAGAGAAGTTGAAGTCTTCAATTTAATTAAAGAAAGTCATAATGGTGTCTTAATACTACAAATTCCGATTAAACCCACAATTTCCGTGATTCGAAACTGTATTTTACATTAAGGCTGTAACGAATATTCGAATAATCGCAGTATTCGAATACTCGAATATTCAAATATCCGAGAATTCTAATTTGAGAGTCGAATATTCGAATACCAGACAATTCGAATTTGAGATTCGAATACCAGAGAATTCGAATTTTCAAATCATAGAGAATTCGAATTTTAGATTCGAATATTCAAATACCAGAGAATTAGAATTTTAGATTCCAATATTCGAAAACCAGAGAATTAGAATTTGCGATTTGAATATTCGAATATCTAAAGAAATTATTCATATTTGAAGTTATTCGAATTTTTCCAAATTATTCGAAATTTTCGCAATTTCCACAAAAATGGGGGTCCTTGAAACGATCTAAATCTTGAGTTGGGAAATTTCGAATTCAAGACGAAAGTCATCCTTTCTTCAATTATTTAAATATCTCTGCTTCCCAAGAAAAAAATACTCTAAACAGTAAAATTAAAATTCGGTCAGTAGCCAGTTTCCAGTCGAATAGTCATCGTTAATCCGTGGAAACGTTCGCTCCCGGTTCACCGAGATTTTTCACCTCACGATTTCCAAAATTTGCATAATCGAACCGCTGATTCGTTGCGTAACGCCTGTCGTGCGTTTTCCAGGAACGCCTGGACACCTCTGGAACCGACGACAGCGTTTCTCACGATGAGACACGCGTTAGCAAAAGCATCGCTTCCTAGAAGTCATTTCAATTGGTTATTGTTAACAGGTTAAACATTGCAAAACTCGGGAAGGAAGCATTCGCACATTCGCGCACGATAAATCAGCACCACTATCTCTTACATTCTCCTTTATTAACGTAGACATAAATATATAAAAGTGGACCCGGCGGATCTGGTAGAAAAGATCATGCAAAACGGTCTAAGGCAACTCGTTACAATTGGAAACGGTAAATGCATCGTTGGTACTTGAAGCACGAGGCTCGATTACAGAGAACGCGGCAGCTGTACAGAGTATTATTTTCTACTAACGACACGCGCGACTCGTGCATTGCAAAACAAATACAGCGAATTACGCCAGCGGTCTCCTCGCAGTCTTTGGGCGTTGTCGACTAATTTCTTCAACGATATTCGCGGACGTGTGAACGCCATTGGTCGAACGTAATCCTAGGTGGTGATTATAGTAATTAATTGTAAATAGAGTGTAGAGACGTATGTACACGTTTCCTCTTCAGTTTTTGGCATCACACCAAACGACGAAACTTTGATTTGGCGCTCGCTAGCATTGTATTCGTTGTTGGACCGAGATCCCAGTTGATTAATTAATGTACAGCGTTGATTGGGCGCGATTGGGGGGCCCCGAGTGCCTTCATTCAGTTTTACAGTCTTTTTTAAACAATTTTGTTATTATGTGTCGATGGATCATTTTGTCTCACTTTTTAGACTTGTTACAAGTTTTTTCAGTCTTTCAGGTGGAGTGTACAGAAATTGGGTTGTTGTGATTTAAGGTTTTGGATCTTGTACCGCATAATTTTTCAGTTTCTGTGTTAAAATTTGACTCTCCTAATTTTTTTATGTCTAATTGCAGAGTGTTAGATTTAAGGCACTCGAGGATCCTCTGCAACTTCCACACCCCTGAATTCTAATTAAAATCTAAATTAAACGTACAGGTTCTTCTGGTAAAAGGCAGGTGGAAACGATTGGTTTCTAGTGCCTTGAGAACCTCAAAATTTTCTGGGCCATATAGCTTCGTTAAAATCTAAATATTTCCAAGAGGAATGGACCCTCAACGCCGCGGCATCTTCAGATCATGAAACGAACGTGAATTTTCACGAAGTAATAATTCATGCTTAAACTCTCTTAACTATCAACGTAAATAGTAATACATGTAATGACAATAACGGGCCTAAACAATACCTTGACACCTATTATTTATTCTTACAACACATTCGAGGATATTTTAGAATAATGTAGAAAATAAAAGTATTTCGGAGCGCGGTTTAGGTGTTAAAAGAATCTTCCATACATTAAGTCACGCCTCCTCGAGTATTGAAATTGTAAGGAGAGAAAAAGGGAAGTAATGTACAAGAGAGACTAATGTACGCGCGTCGAATACATTAAAATGTTATGGCCTTCGTTAACGAACCGTTTATATGTATAAATGGGCTACTAATACTAATTCCGAGTCACGAAGAATGGTGACGTCGGTCGATTATGTTTAGTTACGTTCGAATGCCTCTCGAATGACGGCAGCAATTGCACAAGGCACCTTTTGGGTGATAAGGGGGAGGGAGGAACCGAGCTTCTTTTGTGGAAGAAAAGAAGAAGCAGGTTAATTGTGTCCTTTGTGACGGCTCTTCTATTTCTTCGTGGCTGCTGGAACAGAAAATTGACAGGAATCTTTGGTATTAATTTTGTGAGTAGAAGAATGTATTTTTTAATGAAGAAAGAACGTTCGATGTTTGTGAAATATACAGTGTAGTAGTTTATCAAATGGGTGAAGTTATGCAGAAACCCTCAAAATGGAAAGAAATTAGTTAAACAGAGTACGGATTTCATAATGTCCTGATCTTTATTTGGCAAAAAATTACCAACTCGTAGAATAATTCTTACGTTATAGAATTATTAAAATTACCAACCCATAGTTCTATTTTACACTAAGGAAACAAAAACTACAGAAAATTTGAAATAATATTAATTATATTACTGTCGCTGTTAAATAAATAACATATTGAAAAACATTGAAAATCAATACCAAGAAATAAAATATATACAAATATATAAAATATATAAATATAGAAAAATATAGAAATAAAGCTACTTTTCTTTTAGAATTAAAATCTTCAAATTGAATTTACTTAATTTCAGAGCACTGAGGGTTGGCAGTTTCTTGTATAACTTGGCTCAAATGTTCTTCTAATGGACCTTTAATGTGCCATAGAAGTTATTGCAGAAAGTTATTGAATAATTTTATATATCCACAAATTTAAAACTGAAGGTTCACAAGTTCCTATTCAAGGAAAGTGGTTCTGTAAGTTCTAAATCTTTAAGAGTTCTCAGACGTGCCACGTTTTACCACCCCCACCTCAAAATTCAAGCTGACTCGCATTACAAAGAAGAGATCACTCTTTCACGCTGGTTAAGGCGTTTCGAGAAGCAGCGTCGATGAAAGTCCGATTAAGTAACCAGCCTCAGTGAATTCCCCAAGGAAAAAGGAGCAAGACTGGTGATTAGCTCGAGTGGAATGTGAATTTCCGACGCGGACTTCAATGAACCTTCTGAATCAGCGCCGCGCATTTCGAGCTGCTTAAGGAGCTGCGCCTTCCGGTGGCTTTTTGCGTCACTGGAGAGTATTCGCGCGAAGAAACTCGAATCACTGTGACGCAGATTCGAAGAGGCCTAAGCTTCATAGTCAATTTAAAACAATTGAAATTCCAACGATGAAAAGAGTTGGATGAAGCAATCTACTTGGCAGCGTTACATGATTTCTAAATAAAAAATTTGAACCTTCTTTTACTTTAAAAAAATACTCCAACATCCCCTGAACCCTCCCCTACAAGCTCCACATTTCAGAAAGCCAAAGCAACTTTAGGTGACTCAGAAGAAAAATCAAACTTGGAACGTGTGTCCTACACTCTGCATTCCAAGCACTATGAATGCCCCACCTTCAACAATTTTATTAACACACTTCCCACGACTGTATCCTCCGAAAAAAAATACGCAATTTACAAAGCAAGCTTCAAGGAACAAGCCACTATTTTTCGTAACCCTCATTATCTTCATAAACAACCTAAAAAAAATTAGCAAAAGCTCCCTCACCTCGGGGTGGTACAGGGGGCGCAGGGACCTTCTTAGCGACGACCTTGAGGTCCAGGCAGACATCGACGTTCATATAATCAGGCATTCTGCCGCAGTCCACGACGTCCACGCCCCCTGAGCCGTTCACCAGGTCGGTCTCCACGTACTCCTCGTTGCTCTTGCTCGCTAGGCGATTCATACATTGACCCTGACCCTCAACGAGAGCCTTTGCCTCCTCGACTCGACCAGAAGCCTCAACCTTAGCCGAGTTCTTCGAGGTCTCCGGAGCCTGAGCCAAGTCAGACGCGTGGCTATGCTCGGCCTGGTGTCCCTGAACGGGTTCCTGGAACGCAGTGACGCACGGAGGCGCCACGTTCACGTAGTTCTTGGGAATGCACATGCCAGGAGGCGGTACCGGCGCTGAGTGCAACGTGGACGGTTCGACGTTGGCGTAGCTACTTCCCGGATGCCCGGAGGACTCTGGCTCCGAGGCGTCCGCGACCCCTGGGGCGGAGTTCTGAATCATTTCCAGATACTTGGGGTGGTCGCAGGGAGAGCTCGGGGTCTTCGGTTCCTTCAGCGACCCGTCTGACTTGAAAGCTGTAGGAAGAATGTTTTATTACTGTTTCGTTGGGTGATAAGGGTGTTGCTGCAGTAGTTGGGGGTTGCTTGGGGGCTGAAGAACGCTGCATGTGTTTCGAAGTGGTTGCTTACAGTGAATGGGTAGTCCTGAAGGAGGAAAGGCGATGTAGTATTCGTTGTCCTCAGCTCTGGACGGTGGCTGCGACGGTCTGAGGTCGAGGTCGTTCCCGGTTGAGGATCGGGGCGAAGGGGAGTATCTCGGGGCGGGTGAGTATCTGCCTGTGAAGGGCTTCGGGGCAGGTGGTATCTCGTAGGACATCACGCCTGGCTTGTCTTCCCTTGCGTTTTGAAGCTGGAACAATGTAAGTCCCGATTGAGGAATGGTAACTTTTTCTTCTTGTCTGTTTCAATTTAAAGAAATCAATGAATACTTACTCTTCGGTCTTCAGTGTCAGAGTGGGTTCCACTGTCGCCCAGACTGGTCCCGCTGCATCCACTGGCGGTACTCATTCTGCCCGATGAAGAGGAACCTGGAAAACCAAATGCGCAAACTCTGATAAACTCGGTTAAAAAATCGTTATTACTATGAAGCTTTAATCGGCGTGAAATTTAATGGTAGGTGTTACAAATAGATTCTTACTGGAAATGCTACGAAGGCTCAAGCTGCTAACAGGTCTGCGGTCTGTCAATGCGCCATTGGCAGTTTCTGTTTTGACGGCAGTCGACGAGTCATCGCTTCCACTGGCAGAGTCCTTCGAGTCTAAAAAAAAACAGGCAAACTCAGTGAATAATAGTTTTTAATTTATGCACTGTACAAAGTTTGCAGACCCGGCGGATCGCGTGTGCAAAGTGCGATGCATGCAGACGCCGCAAGAGAAGAGGCGCCTAAAAAAAGAAGACCTCAAAAAATATAAGATAAATTGTTAAGCCCAAATTTGTGTAAGCCGAACTTCGCGTCCTATCGCCCGAGGTCCTCGTTTTCAGGGGCTCTCGAGAAACGTGGAAATTACGAAAGCTATTCCCCTACATTCTTGTTTCTTACTAACCTTTCTTCCCCTTGGAGAAGAACTTTCGGATCCTGTCGAACGGAGTAGGTGTCTTCATCTCTTCTTTCAGCCTCTTCTGTATCCTTTCGTACTCTTCCCTCATCGCAGTGAGCTGCCTCTGTTTATCCTTGAAGCTCTGCTGAACGTCGTTCCGATTCCTCCAGTTCTCGACGAGCCTCTCGACCTCGGCGATCGTGAACACGTTGTTCTTGAAGTCGTTTATGATTTCTAGGAGCTCGTCCTGCGGCCCCGAGGGCTCCCTCGACTTCACGCTGGAAGTCAAGGCTGTCCTGCCGTACGAGCACGAAGACTGACTGTTTTCCTCTCGGGCCGGAACGGGGTGAGACTCCTGGCGACTTGGCGTCGGGGTCGCTGTTCGGGACGGCTGATGACTCGCTACGTTTGACGTGGGTGTTTTCGGTCCTGGAAAATTCAAACATACGATCTTAAACCGTGGGAACTTAGTTCTCTATGTGGATTAAGAAAATCTGGGAATTAGAGAAGGGCTCAAAATTAGGAAAGAGAAAAGATCATAATTACGAAAGAGAAGATCTCAAAATTACGAAAGGGAGAAGTTCAAAATTAGGAAAGAGAAAAGATCTAAATTGGAAAAGAGAAGAGCTCAAAATTAGTAAAGAGAAGAGATTGAGATCCAATTTTTCACTCCCACATAAATTCAAAGCTCGCTAATTTAAACTCCATCCAAATTTCACTTCCTTAATAAATTTCAATATGCAATTATTTAACATCAAATCCATCGTCTTCCTATATCACTAACTCTCTGTATCGAGGGGAACCACTTACCAGCTGGATACATTTTCATGTAGCCTTGAAGAGGTAGCTCAAGGCCATTCGGCATGGTCATCGTAGCCGTGGGAGTCAATGGGCTGGTAACAACAGGTGTCGGTGCTGGGACGATGGAATAATTAGCTTCAATGGGGTTGGGGGTGGTCGCGCTAGGGGTTACTGGCAAATGGCCAGGCAAGATTAGAGACGTTATTGGTCTCGCGGCTGGCGGTACCGAGTAAGCCTCGCTCAACGGTCGCGGGCGACAATAATCCTCTTTGTCGTTGGCGGTGTCAGTTGTCGTGTTAGTGGATGATGGGTCCGCACCTGGCAACCAAACGAAATCACTATCAACTCTTCGTTGAGAAAATAAAAATGCAAGTTCCTACTCAAAGCTGAAACCAAGACACTCACTTGCTGCCTGGTCTGTCGTTGTCTCGCTTATCACCTTCAGGTAGCTGTACATGTTGGTGAACTCGTTCATTTGCTGCGGCGAGGATTCAAGGCGAAGCCCGAAACATGCAACACAAAAACGAAATACCAGTTAGTTCGATGAAAGTTCCCACTGGGCATATAGAATTTAAAATCTTCGGAAGCTAGCCGAGTAGATAGCTTTCATTGAGAAGACACAAACGGATGCTGAAGAATGGGAGTGGTGGAATATAGAACCATGGTTCAGCGAATCAATATAAATATAAGAAATAGAAGTATATGAGCACCTCAATCTTCAAATTCTTTTTCCCACAACATTCCACATTCTGAGGAACCAGAGCATCAAATGAGAATCATTGTGTGTTCTTCTGCATAGTGGCATTTGAAGTAGAGCTTTAAATATTCGAGTAATTGGAATAATTTCGAATACTAATAGTTTCTTCGAATAATGCGAATACGAATAGTTTCTCCGAATAATTCGAATACGAATAGTTTCTCTGAATAATTCGAATATGAATAGTTTCTCCGAATAATTCGAATACGAATAGTTTCTTTGAGCTATTTAAAGCCGATGTTTTTGTACCATGTAGCCACGAAGCTGATGGGCGAGTCTCGCGTGTCCTGCCTGTTCCGCGAGATCCGCGGGCGTCAGTTCTGCCACGTTTCTCAGGTCGCACGCTAAGTCACCGCCCGGGCACTCGAGCAGTTGCCAGGCTAGCCTCTCCAGGCCGAAGCGAGCAGCGAAATGCAGCAATGTCGGATTCTCTTCGGGACCTGGATAGATACAACCGTGGCTTTAGGACTCGGCAATAGGAGTTTGTTTAGAGTACTGGGGGAGATTCTTACCCACTATCCTCTCTGACAGTGCAGTAAACAGAGTAGGGAGTATAAGAGGACGTAGACATAAGTTATTTAAGTCAGAAGGTAGCAAGTAACATCTTCACACTGAATTTTACTCACTTGTGTGAACTTTCTGAGTGGAGACCACTCCGCTAGGCGTGGACAGAAGATTGAAGTGCGGGGGGACGTTTCTCTGAAACGCGTGGACCATCCAGTTGTCCAGCTGTTCTCTGTCGCCTGGGTTGAAGCCAAAGGTCTGCAAGCAGAATTGATTTCGTAAGAGTAACTGAACTCGTTAGCTAGATAGTACAGTGACGAAGTGGGTATTTTCTTAGAGAATGGAGCAATTCGTTATTAGGTAGGTTGAGGTTTACCTGGCACATGAATTCTAGGGGATTGTCGTGGGCCCTGAGGATTTGGTCGAGCTCCCTGAGCCGGCTCTCGCATTTCACCTGCCTCACCCCCAGAGGACAACCGTTCTTGGAGATCCTGACGCCCACCAACATGGACACCTCGAGGCACCTCTCGGGGATGGAGAACTGGAGGGTGTAGGGGTTTCGTCGCTTCACGTGGGCGATGTCGATCGCCTCCCCACAGCGATCCACGATCACTGAGACGTTGTCCTCGGGTTGCAGGGGATCGTTCAGTAGGGCGATTATTCGATTGTGGCCCTGAAAGTAATTTTTAAAGTTTAAGCTCGTGGTGAGACGTGTGGGGGTTTGGAGTTCAGTACTAGGTGGTCAGTGACCTCCACGTAATTTCGGACTTCAGTGCTGGTCACTAGTGAGGCGCAAGAATATTTTATTTCAGCGCTGGATACTAGTGAACCCACAAAAAAATTGGAGCTAAATGCTGGTCACTAGTGACCCCGGAAAAAATTTTGCAGCCAAATGCTGGCAACTAGTGATCCCAAGAAATTTTTTTAGTAAAATGTTGGCGACTAGTGATCCCCGAAAAAGTTTTTGAGCCAAATGTTGCTCCCTCTTGACCCCCATGCCACTAAACTCGTCAACTTATCATTTCATTTTCTCTACCGCAGCAGAAATCATTTAACCAACACTACTACCTATTCCACACCAAAATGGTGGCTATTCATTTCTCCTATCTCCACTACTGAATACCTACAGTGCCCTCTCATATTCGTACCGACACGCGCGTGAAACTCGATATTTCTTTCGGGGTTGTAAGGCCCGATTCACTTTGCGGAACGCGTGTAGTCGGACTAACTAAGACGTAAGACGGAACACTCATTCAAATCTATCTGCCCAATTTCTCCATTCAGGCTCCCATCGTCCAGACTCCCATAGCCTTCTCCCTCCTCTTCGACCCGCAGACTCACCAGCTTAACTTTCTTCGGATGCACGGAGAACGAAGTCTTGTCGCTCCTCAATGCTGGGGGTGGCGTGGTGCCCAGAATCCCAACAGCGGCACCCAGCAGTTCACCCACGAACGTTTCATCCTGGTCCTTCACGAAGAACTTCCTCCACTGGTTGTAAGAGACCAGGATCGACTTGTGTGTATCGCTGATATGACTGTCGTGGACGCCCAGCATCATCGCCAGGACCTTGTCCGTGATCAGCTGCCGGGACAGCACCGTAGCGTGCTCGGGCCGACTCTGGACACGCTCCAAGAGGATTGGGCACACGACCACGATCTGCAGGCGAGCTGACCTGATCCTGTCCTCTATGCCTGGTGGCATCGTTTCTTCGACGGTGACGTGACGAACTCTGAAAATGGGGAGATGATTGTTGATAACGGTACTGGGTCTATTTTGACCCAAGTAATCAGATGGTGTCAACGCTTTGTGGGAATGATGACCGTGATATAAAAGCTAGCTGGTGAATAAACGGTGTTGTTAAAGATTATGTTTGTTTTTCAGGTTGAATTTTATACAATTCTTTATCCTTGTTTTATGAAGTTTGGGGTAATTGTTAGGATAGGGATACCGTGTGGGAAAGTTTAATTACTTGAATGGCGGTCGGCCCTGCTGCCTGCTGATCTGCTCGAAACAAGCTGTGAGATAGTTGACCCACAGGCTGGAGATTTCGCTGTCCTTGCTGGAGACGAAGAGCACGTCATCTTCGGGATGTGGATCGATCTTGGGCACACCCGTCGCTGAACGGGACCCTGGGAAAATTTGACATTAATTGTAGAGAAGTTGTAAACACACAAGTTTCCCTCGCGTTCAAGTCTTCCTCTTCGTTCATTTTTCTAATTAATAATTAAGGGACGAGAACTGAGAATAGGGAACCCTATTTTAATTTATTTGTAGAATCTTCAGTATGTAAGTAACAAGGTAGGTAATTTGAAAAATTTTAATTGTAGAACTAGGGAGGAGAGATAAATTCTGGAATAGGTACATAGTGGAGGTTGTGGTATGTTTGCTCGGACATGTTTCTGTGTAGGAGTAATTAAAACAGATCGACGACCTTTCTGTTTGTACGAAGTCAACAGTGTTTCAATTAAGAGCAAGCTTAATTTCCACGAGCTATTAACGCATTACCAGGGACAGACACACCTTGCTTTGGTTTTCCCCCATGGGAGGGTGGGAGAAGTTCAATTTCATTTAATGCGACACGAGACACGCGAGGATGCCATTCCACGGTGGGGCTAATAAAATAATGGTCTACTAATGCGTTTGTTCCTCGTTATTCGAGGAAACGGCGTTGCAGAGATCGTCTAACTAAATAACGTGAAATGAGGATGGCACGCGGAGACTCTTGTGTGCCATCAGAGATAACTATCTACTCCAAGAGGAGCGATTTTGAAGTCGAGGAATTCCAAATTTCTCCATCCTTTAAAGAAGCTGAAATCAAATTGAATTGCTCCATCCATTGCATTTTTTTCTCTTCCACCCCTCTTCCCCCCACCCACCCCCAGCACTGCGCATTATAGAATATTATTAAATCATTAACGAATAAATTAAAAATGGAGGAGCAGGGAGGCAATTAGGGTCGTGCATCAAGATCCTACAGTTTTTCATTTGGTAACCTTGAAACCTGCCACAGAGTGGCTCGAATGCAACGAACCGACACGCTTATCCGAACGTCTCGATCCGCCAAGGCCCGCGAGTTTATCGAGCGTACAATGGTATAATTGAAGGCTCGGATGCAATAAGGGGACTACCGCTCGATAATGGGAAAAATTATTGTCCAAAAGCTAAGAAAGATTGTTAAACTGTATTTTAAAAAATATAGTGTTGTAAAGCTCGTCGCGACACACATTTTTTCTATTTACAGTTTGTGTTTAACGAAATAATGATTTTGGACGATGAAAAATTTTTGTTTATAATTTTTAGCTCGAATTGTAACGCTTGGATAAACAAACTGTAAATAGAAAAAAAAAATGTGTCGCGACGAGCTTTACAACACTATATTTTTTAAAAATCAATTTCATAACATTTAATTTTCCAATCATTCTTAGCGTTTGGACAATAATTTTTCTCATTTTCGAGTGCTAGTCCCCTTATTGCATCCGATCGTTCAATTAATGGGGTCGTTCGTTTTCCACAACCGCGGTCTTTCTCGTACAACGAATCTTTTGTGAGGGCGATATCGATATCTAACCGCTGTCGAGTGGCAACACGACGGGGTTCACGATCTCCACGGCCGAAAATAACCGAAATGATGTCTTTTCTTTTTACTCCCACCCGTTATAACAAACCCTCTGCTATCAGTTGTCTACATTGGTTCAATGAACATCACGAAATCGTAAAGCAATAAACTTTCCTTCTTTTTAATTGGAGTAATTAATTAGGACCGTGGTTCGCGATGCACGCTGCATTTCAGTTATTTGATTTTTAAATGTAAAACTAATTTAATTAATTATTTCTCGCAATGAAGACGAAGGACCGCAGTGATGCGAAGAAGCTTGCATGTGTAGTGGGCTTTGTATACCGAAGAATCGAAAGGTTCACGATCCCAGCGCGGCACAAGGGTCCGAAAATAACTGGGAACGGGGGTAAACTTTTATTCTATCCCCCTGGGATTCTGTACAGGAGCACGATTTTCCGTGGAAACCGCGGATAAATAAACGAGCTGTTAAGAATAGATGGGAAGACCATAGTCGACGAGAAGGGTTCGTTTCCGTGTTCGTAACACGTGGTTTTTGTATTGGAAACGTGGCTAGAGAAACATTTCGACTGAAAGCAGACGTTACAGAGGTTTATCGAGCCTTGAAGACCATTTTCTTTATCTGGGAACGGGAGGATCTTCATTTCTGACCTTATGAAGCCTTGAGAACCTTTTTATTCAGTTTAGGGTGGAAGACCTCCTCGATGTGGGAGCTTGTCAAGCTTCGAATAACTCTTACTTCGACTTAGAGTAGATGAATCTCGATTTTTCATCTTGTGAAGCCTTGAGAACCTTTTTATTGAGCTGAGAGTAGAACCTCCATAATGTGGGACCGTATCAAACTTTGTATACCTCTTCGTCCGACTAAGGATAGGAGAGTTTCATTTTCTAAGCATACCTATGATGTATTAAAAAACTTTTTCTTCCTGAAGAACCTCAACTCCTGATTCCACGAAGCCTTGAAAACTTCCTCCTATAAAACTTAGAACAGAAGAACCTCAATTTCTGCATCCATGAAATCTGAGGAATCTCATCCTCCAGCTGAGAATTCAAGAACCCCTATTTTTCAACTGGACTGAAATATATTACTAATTCAAGCGTCCTCGGTAATAAAATTAAAGAACGAATATGAAGCTTCAATTTTTAAGCTCGACACGTCAAGTTGTAGGCGCTGGATGTCGAAAGCGCTAGCGAAGAATCCTTCTTTCCGTACTTGGCCACCGCGGACCATAGTGCCGGCTCCTGAGCTCGCTACGTGGCGCGCGTGGCTTCCGTTTTCGGCACATCCGGCCTTATACTGAATTAATAGTCGCGAACGATTGAAGCCACGGGCCGTTATACGTCCTCTTCGCAGCACTATTTTCGCCCGGATCGACAGGAAGCGCAATAACAATATTCCTTACAAAATAAAGCGTCGTAAAAAGACCCTCGTAAAAAATTGATCGCAAACATGTTTTCTCTTCTTCTACTTTAGAATGCACTTTAGTAAACAATAATTAAACCTAAATTAAGAGCTTCTCATCTTTTACTTTGAATTTTAAGATACTTATTATATTTATTTCGTTTCTGTCCCTTCACATTCCTCTTAAATTTCAGTGTCCACAGAAATATATTTCAGTCTCCTCGCGTTTATTATTATATTTCACTTAGAAATATAATTGTTCTCTTTAGATATTCGTAACAGTGCATCCAGACTGTCCCTGATTCGAAAATATTAGCCATTAAAAGCGTCACACGACCCGCGACGCGTGAGTTACGAGCATACAAATGAAAAGCAAGTGTTATGAGAGTTCTTAATATACCACATACTTCGGTACAAATGAAAATACTGTCCCCGCTTTCTGCAACCTCTTAATTACTCTCAGCCTCAGTCACGCTAACAAGGGACGTTCGCTAAGTGCCACAGATCACTTTTTCAAGAAACTTTTATGACAATAAAATTGAATAAATTACAAAAAAATATAAAATTGCTTATTGGACTAATTTAAGAACTTCGTCGTGTCACATAAGTTTCCTCTAAAAAAAAAGACACCCCCTGTAAACCCGCGGCCAACCCTGTAAATCAAGCGAAATCAGCAATAATCCTCGTCCTCCCTCTTTCATTCGAAAAATCAACCACGCAATTTATCTCCCAAAATCCCTACAAAAAGGATCCAGCATAAAAAAGGCACGCAAATCCCAGTATCAAATAAAAAAACTCGGCCACGCAAATAACCTGCCTCGCGGAACTAAATGGACGGGCAGGAGAAAAAGAGACGCGGTATGAAAGCAAAGAAAAATCCTGCATAAATTACAAGGAAACGGGACACTCACTGGTGACGTTGGACAAATCCAGAAAGTTGGGTCGGTTTCGCCGCCGCGACCGAGGCGTTTCGCACGTGTTCGCCATATTTTTGCGGGGCAGAAACTTTTCGGCCATTTCACATTTACGCGCACGTTTGCACCTCGAACTACCACGTCCCCGTGTTTACAAATAGCCCGCATTCTCCCTCATCGTTACTAGCACTTTCAGCGCAGCGAACTTTGGCCAAATACTGTCTGGACACCGCCAGACTGTTCCTAGCGGCCTCTGCTGCGGAAGAAGTTTTCCTTAACCCGCTACAAATGGCCCCCTCGATATTTTGCAGAAGAGAAACGAACGTGAAGAGATTCTCTCAAAGAAATGTCCCTCGGCGCGAAAGCACGCCGACGCCAGATGAAGCGTTAGGCGAAGCTCGGAAACTGCTATTATCGGCGACTGTGGGTGAAACGAAGGCGTCGATTGGTCGTCGACGACTGATTCGGTACCACTGTACCAAAGGCTATCGTCGAATTCGAACCGCCCCCACTTCACCTGGCTGTTCGCGTCAGTCGTCATCCGTTCGCGTTTTCATGTGCAGACTGAGAAATTAGACGATGCCCATAATTAAGAGGTACGAGACTGGAATTTCGAGGGCCCCGAGTGCCATTCCGTTTGTTTTCCAACGGTCGTTGTCGGTGGCGTCGAGGCTTGGTGAATTGTGGTGTCTTGCAACAGGTGGGGGGGTTGTCGACGTGGGAGAAGATTCTTCGTCGTTGGTGGGTTGAAGGAAAGAAGGGAAGGAGGATGAGATACGAAATAGGGTTTAAAAGAACTGACTTTTGGAAAAATGGGTTTTCGAATTCCAGTATTATCCCAAAAACGATTACACCGGTTTTCGAATTTTTAAAGGAAAAGAAACACGCGTAACGATTCTATTTAATACTTAAATATTTTTACCTACAGAAATATAACAAAGTAAAAAAACAGCTAAAGTAACTAAAATCCCTACAAAATATAAACTATAAATCTAGGTTTTATTTCGTGTTCTTCTTCAGGAAATACGATTTCAAAAAACGTAAAATGGTGCACTGAACGTTGACTTAATCCTGTTCTGGTTTTAAATACAATAATGCGTGAAATAGAAAATTCTCTCCCACTGACTACTGGACTTGATTTTAACGTTTTCAGAGCATCAAATAATAAATCTCAATTCTTTGTTCTTATATTGGTCCTAAGAGGTCAGAAATGAAATGTTTTTTTTTTCACGGCACAAGAGGGACACATGACAAAAGCCCGACATATTGGTTTCTCGCATTTTCGACACAAACCGCATGAATTTTATTATAATTTTTCAGTTCAGTAGTCTAGGCTTAACAGTAAATATGCTAGATTATTATTATGAAAAGTCTTATGTGTCAACGAAGACGTGATTCCGTATGCAAGTAATAAGGAAAAAGAAGACTCCTCGTTAGCTAATAGGAATACAGTAAATTAAAGATAGTCGCGGGTAACGTTAGAGGAAGACGAAGAGGCTAGAACGGTGCAAAGATGGTGGCAGTGCCCATTTGTATTCGCCACGAGGCGAGGGTCCCTGCACGCGATTAGCATATACCGCGTATCCTGCGCATCGGGTGCATCAGGACACGACATCACGCTTTCGAATGCACGAAAATGCCTCCCCGCCGCGTGGAATTCTCGAAGGACGCTTTATAAATAATCCCCACGCGGATTCCACGATTTCATCCCCCATCTTTCCCGCTTGGCTTTCATTAAAATAGTAGCTACTAAAACGAACGCAGTCGAGAATCATCCGTGCTTTACGATAAGATAGAAGGAAACGTTTCCTCTCCAATAAGAAAGTTATCAATTTATGTTTTGTGTTTTGCATCGGTTTCTTACGTCCCCGTATAAATTTTTCATCAGCGACATTGGGAAGCAGCGTCGCAGGCGAATTAAAAATTTTAATCAGTCCATTGTTGCGCGCCGATTTCGAGCCTGAACTTTTAACACCCCCTTAAAACGATATATGGAACAGTGGAGCACATTTGTAAACAATGCGCGACGATTCTGCACTATCGCAACTTGGGTTGCTCGAGCATTAATTGGGGTGCGGTAATTGCGATGTGTTGAATATTTCTCGGAAGAGAATTTCAGACTGAAATTCTTTGGCGAAGCTTCTTCAGGGAATAATTATTAACAGTTTTGCTACCGTAGCTTCGCTTTTACTCTAGTTATTTACTTTTATATCATTTATTTTATAACAAGCAAAATAAACACGTGCTTAGGGGGAGGGGACACCATAGACGTTTTCAGAATTTTAAAATGTAACTTTTATTAGAAACACTTTTTAGTAAAATTATCATTGTGTTGATTAGGTATAAGGGAGCCCCAAAATCTTTCAAGTGCTTAGGGCTTCTGAAGGTTTTAATTCGCCCCTGTAAAGATGTAATTTCTAATTGTAAGTTCGATTTGAATTATTCCACTTATCATTTGAATAATTAAATACTAACACCCTCAATTTCCTGCAATTACCGCAACTATAAAAAAGCAGGAATATTACCGAAATATTCGATGCTCCGCTTAGTAAAGTGATTCTCCTCCTTAATCTTCATGTTTCCAAGAGTTCTCCAGAAAAATGATCGATTTCCTCAGCTTCCAGTACTCAACACAAACATATCACACGGATCATTCTACACTTGAAACCAGCCTCTCCAAAATGCTAAAAAATTTCCTGAATGGTATGACTATTAAAAATTCAAGTTCCAACGTGCGGAACGAATTGCCGCGTTGCCGTGGCAAAAAAGAGAACAAGAAGTGCGTGGAGAGATCTAACGTGGTAGAAGAGGTCGGAGGACAATGTACGAGATTACAATCAACAACGTCCAGTCAGAGCGCGACGCGCCTCGTCACTGATCAGTTCGGGGGTTGTTTCGGAAGACACGGTCGCCCGTGACGCATGCGCGCCGCGGCTGCGCGGAGGCATGCGCGGACGCTGCGTTCAAACATTTCGGGAATCCACGTGGTCCCCGGAAGAATTCACGATCTTCCATAAAAATTGCGAAACGCGAGACAATTTTTTGTTTCCCTTATTTCCTCCTTCATTTATCTTCTGTGCAACAAGGAGGTCTAATATTTTAGTAATAATAATAATAAGATCATCCCCTCGTTGAGTATCGATTTCGCGGGAAATCGATCCAAGTCGAATTCACGGAAATCGCTTGCATATAGGGACGATGAATTATTCTGCATAAAGGCGAACGGAAAAGGAGCCGAAGAGTTTCTTCACTCTTCCCCCCACGTTTCGTTCGCTTATCGTCGAAATGTTTCACCCCGCGCTCCTTTTTCGTCGCCCGAGGGTCCGACAAGTTCGTGAACGGTAATTCCTCTGAGATTTCCATCGGGACGAGGGGCCTAATTAGTCGCGCGGACGAAATTAATGAGCGCAGCCCGATAGGAATACTTTGTAAACTTCGTGTTTGTTTCGATAGCATCGCGCTTTTCTTTGCGGGGTGGCTTAATTAAACGCTAATTAAGATAATTAAGGACTTCATTACGGGGGAGGTGGAGTGCGTAGACGTGGATAGGTGGGTCGAGTCGCACAGATTCATTTTTCTTTAAACATTCGCATTAAAATTTTTCATAAAATCGATTTCTTCTTTTCGT
This sequence comes from Andrena dorsata, assembly GCA_929108735.1. Taxonomy (NCBI): domain Eukaryota; kingdom Metazoa; phylum Arthropoda; class Insecta; order Hymenoptera; family Andrenidae; genus Andrena; species Andrena dorsata. Next base: position 71,821,987 of record OV815488.1, on the reverse strand, counting down.
TTCAAATAAAAGTTATTAGATAAAATTCGTAACATACTAGGAAAACTTTAAGGGGACATTCTTATCAAATTTTTTCAGAAAATCTTTTTCATATCCTCGAAAAATTGATAAAGTAAAGACTATAAAGTTTCTTTTTTTACTGCAAGTCGTATACTTTTTTAAAAAAATCTAAAGATCACCTATTTTTGGGGCAAGTTGATGCAAATGTACCCAACAAAGTTTTGTCTGTATGAAGACATGTCATACTAATTTTTTCGCGACAAAAAAATTTGTAAGTATAGTTAAAGGACGATTAAAATTTTAGGAAACACTTTGCGTGGTACACTTACTGTCATTGCCCGTATAAAATTCTAACAAATGATCCTGAAACTTGCGCGCTAGACCAGAATACCGCCTGAAAGGAACACGTGCGAGCACGGTTTTCACGTTTTGTAGCGATCCTTGGGCGCAGATGCGGCCACTCGCGTCCCTTGACGAGATAAAAGGGCCTGCTGGGCCTTGCGGGTCCTAAGCAAACGGCAATTCCTTGCTGCTGAAGCAGCGCACGTTGTAATCGCCACTCAAACATCCTTGTTCCACATTGCTGGCAGATTTTGACAGGAAATCGTTTCCGCCGGTTTGGTCCGAGACTCGAGAGACTGTCCCTTGTTTCCATTTATCGTTAAAGTATTTTGCTAACAAATAACGAAGAAGAATTTTTTATTCGTAATAATCTAATAATTAATTTCTCAGCGAGGAAACGGGCACTTCTCTTTCCTAGGCTTGTTCCTTAAAGTGAAGCTTGTTGAGGGCACTCGACATCGCCATCTCGAGGGACTTGAGCCACAAAGAGTCCCCTAACGCCGAGCACGGCGCACTTTACGTGGAACCACGGTCGCGAGCCGCCCGCCGCGAGATTTTCTCGACGAAAAACCTTGGACAGGGGCTCCATTCACGGAGAAATCGAAATTCCAGCGGGTCGGTTTTAGGCGGTGCCCTTTCAACGCTCCTATTGCAGGGTCGTTTAGTAACAGTTTCGAGGCTGTCGCGTTTTTTTCGAATGCCGGTGGCGCGATTCGAGGCGGCAGAAGATGTTCGTATGCGGTAAGCGTCCGCCGATTGACGTACTATCGACTATCGAGTCTTTCCATTCCCGGCATAGCGCATTGTTCGCTATTGACATAAATATCGACGCCTTGTGACTATTAATTTCCAGGCGTAAGGTCATATTTTTGTGGTTCTCGTAATTCTTCGGTGGATTGCGTGAGGAATGTGGGGTCCAGTGGTGGGTTTCTTTAAGGGAGTTAAGTTTTTTGCAACGAAATGGTTGGATAGGGTTTAGTTCGAAAGGTAACGCAAAGTAGTGAAGTATGAAAATATAAATACACGAAGGAAGACATAAAAGTTGTAGCCAAGGTTGCAGCCAGTTTTCATGGGGCGCCAATTACATTATATTACTTCCGCTTGAAAGCGTTTCCTTCCATAGAAAATGAGAGATCGTTCGGTGCGCGCGTGGGGAATAACAAGGAACGGAAAATAATTGCATTTGTCTATTGTTTACAGTGGATGGGATAAAACAAAGGGTATTTTTAAAGGGAATTGGAAAACTGGTGGACCTCTTTACCAGATTGCACATTAAAGACTAAAGAAAGAATATAAAATATAAAAGTAGAAAAATAGATAAATAGAAAAATAAAAAACAGACAAATATTTTATTGCGCTTACGAAAGAATAATCTACTTTATGTGCTAGTTTAATCCTTGAATGGCGAATACGAGGTCAATTTTAACTCGTAACACAATATATTTAGTTCACTTCACAACTTCCCAGAATGAGTTTCTACTTATATTACCTTCTGAAATCATTATAATAAAAAATTGTAATGTTCTTTGAGTAACCCGACAATTACCACACAAAGCAAATGATGTACGTATAGAGTAGGTCAAATTGGACCCTGTATCGACGTGTCTTTCAGAGTTTCAGTATTCAACAATCACAGTATCTGGGTGCCACGAAGTGATTTGCTCCTTTCTAACGCGAGGGGCAACAGGGCCAAGCCCTCTGTTATTACCTTGAACTTAGATAAGAGCCCTCTGACCAGGCCTGGAAAGCCTCTAAATAGCCGAGGAGTCGCGTACTGGCAGCGGATATTTTATTTGACAGTCGGGACGTAACGCGATAGTAATCCGTTTACGGCCTCTGCTCGACCCTCGGGTAGCCTCTAATACAGAAATTGGGCCTCTCCAATTAGAGAGTCGGGTGGGTGGAGGAGAAAGAGCAATAGGAGGAGGCGGGTGTACTAAGCGACCGAGTGACCGAGGAGAGAATGATCGTCTTAAGGTCTTCGTGGATGGTTCTTGGCGTGCTCAGTTTTGTACTGCTGCGCGTGTGATGCGAAACTCTGGGAATGAGATCGGTGCCTACTTGGTGCGAAGAATTGAATTTTCTTTGAGCATCGCGTGTTCGCCGGTAGTATATGATTTACAGGGAATTGGAGTGGTGGAATGGTAGCAGGAAGATAGTGTTGAAGGTAGTCGACTTGAATGTAGTAAGGGAGAGTGGGGGAATCTCGAACACCTAAGCAAAATGCATACAAAACAATTTGTCTACTTTTTACAAACATACTTAAACTATTCATCTATAAAGTACTGTGACGAATTTTTGAAAAATTATAATAAAAATCAACTTTATAGTGAAAAAGCAAAACCCTTAATGTTCCTGATTACTCGACTGCCGCGGGGCAATCACATATCTAAGTTCAACACATAAAACATGTTGCTACAACCTATACCTAATGTATTTTTCAAATTCCTCTTCTAGTGCGTTAGAAAAAAATTGCAACTAGTCGGAATATCGAAAAAAATATTAAAGGTCTTTTTTTAAACATTTTTTTCTGAGCCTGTAATGAAGATTCAAAAATCTCTTCTGTAGAGTTAAGTAAGTTTTATACATACTAAAAATTTCATCCAAATCGGTTAACGTTGCTAATTTCATCGTTGATAATTCTTTGAATCATAATTCAAGCAATGCCTTGGTCACAAAATGTTGGTAAAAAAGTGCATTATTGCAACTAAAAAAAATCATAATTGTATCATTAATTCAACAGTAACTACATGCAGTTGAAATGGACAAAATATTACTTGAAACATGATGAAAACAATAAATTGTGTTTATCTTGAATAGTATGAGCGTTCTGTATTTATTACTTTCTGCCCGGTGTGAGATACGAGCAAAACTATTAGCTAGTGGAGAGGGAACATCGTTTTTATTTATTAAAAAGCCGTAACATCGCATTCGCGATTACCCCGCGTTCGTATTTACCCCACTCTCTCTTAATACTTGAATCCAGGAGTACTTGGACCTAGTAGTCATATTTTTAATATATATTATAGTATAACCTAGTAGCATTTGAACATAGTGCTTGGGCCTCGTTCACATTAGTCAAGTTGTATTTCAAGGCAAGTAAAGTTAAAAGAATCTCTACTTCGCTTGAAACTTAACAGAAACTGGAAAGGATATTTCCAGTCAAGTAAATAACAGGTTCACGATTTAAGCGACGTGAGCGTCAAGTAACTTGATTAATGTGAACGAGGCTTTACGTGAACCTAGTAGTACTTGCATCTAGAAGTATTTGGACCTAATATTTATTTGAACACAGTAGTACTTGGACCTAAATAGTAGTTCTTCAACATAGTAACAGATGTGCTTACTTAGTAGCTTGTGATCATAGCAATACGTTAATCTAAGTAGTAATACACGAACATCCACTAATAATAACTAAGTATATAAAATCCAACTACTACTGACTGACTCACTCACTCAGTCACTAACTCATTACGATCTCTCTGGAACCATTTATCCTATGACCATGAAATTTGGTAGGTAGGTTCCTGTTAGCCCCTATGTGCTCGTTAAGAAATCTTTTTAAAAACTCCCTCTCTTTCACCGAAAAAAGATATATAAGCTGGGTAATGCCATAAACATCATATCACAATACCCTCACATACTTCTAAGGTCCTTCCCAGACCTGAACAACTATCTAAAGGTAGGTCTTCACGCTGTGAAGAATTTCAAAGTCGATTTTCTCGAAAATGAAGCGCGTTATCAAAAAAAGTTACCGTTTCTTTTCGACTTATAACAATTAAATAATTCCAGAAAAAGGAATAAAATATTTTGATATTGCGCTTCATTTTCGAGAAAATTGACTTGGAAATTCTTGACGTTGACTCCAGTCGCGTACTGCGAAATACTGTGAGAGCGTCATCTACTTCAGTAAGCTCTGTAATTACAGGACTGGTGTCACACAAGTATTGAAATGGCGCAATAATGTTTTTGTAATTAAATAGTCTGTTAAATTTTACAAAATCGATCATCACACAGTCGAAATTCCCAATACGGCCCTATTACATGTGACAGCTAACCCGGTTTAACTGCTTTAATTTTCGCTACCAGGTCGCGTAGCGGTAATAAGAAAATCCCAATAGGAAAACCTAGCTGAAGAGCCACATTTAACCAAAACCATTCCAACTTCCATCCACCGAATCGACAACACCTCTCTTCCCCTTCCCAAGGAACGGCCACGAACAGAAATATGACCAGCCTAAAACTGCACCCAGATACCAATTCGATGTGAGAGAACAAGACTGCCTCGGCGATTTCAGGAGAAGGCACTCTACACGTGCATCACGTCCCCGAGAAGGAGGTCGAACGACGAATACCGAAACCGTCCGGCAGAGCCAGCTCGCCTACGAATCTCCCGGCAACGATATAATTTACAATTCACGCGCATCGGCGCCTATAAGCGATCGCGCAGAATACGCGACGTATGCGTGTCGCGACGTCGGCGTCGGCTGGCGTGCTGCATATGTTGCATATGTTGCAACTGCACGCGGGCCGACAGACCCTCTCGACAGCCAGACCTTCTCCTGGCCGTTCCGCGAATCCGCGATTTATATCTCTGGACGTTGCTAAATATGACTAATTACGAGTCACCCCACCCTACGCCGAGCGGCGCGCCGCGCACCAGCCTGCTTTGTGCCCCTAATTGCTGCCGACACTTTCGTTTAATTGCGAGCAGGTAACGAGACGCGGTCGTGGCTGACTATTCGACTCGGGCGTCACTTTCCGCGAGAACATTTTCTGGGACTTAAATTTATTTCATAAATTAGGGAATCTGGGATTTGGTTCAGAATTTATTTTTCTTAGGAGAATCCAATCTGTGGGGTTAAGGAGTTTTGTGTTTAAATTTGAGGGTTTGGGAATTTTTTAATGGTAATTTTTGGAGAGAATTTTTTGTGAAATTTTAATTTATTTAACGAGTTAGGGGTGTGGTGTTTGGTTCTGACTTTTTTTTAGGAGAATTCAACCTGTGGAGATTTTTTTAAGGGTTTTGGTGTTTAATATTGAGGGTTTGGGAATTTTTAAATGGTAACTCTTTGCGATGTTTTAATGGAACTGTTTATGGGTGAAATATTGAATAAGGTAGTTGACCCAGTCGTTGATAATTTGAATTAATATTGAGATTTTATAAGGTTTTTAAACAATATTGTGTAAAAAATAAAATTGCAAGTTAATATTTAAGTCTTTATCTACATATATCATCACAATATTGTTCAAAAACCTTATAAAATCTCAATATTAATTCAAATTATCAACGACTAGGCTTATCTGCCTAACCTATCGGCAAATGGGTCAACTACCTTATTAGTTGTTATAGGTATTGAGAATTTCATTTTGTTACGATTGATTGTGCTTTATCTTGGAGTCTAGCAAAGTCCAATGGGTTAACTGTACCCATTAAGATTCCATGGAAATGTGTCTTTCGTTCTAGTGCATTTCAACTGTATCAAGCTTTTATCGAATCTACTTTCTCTAATGGACTATGAAAACTGAAGAAGGAAACTGGAGAGTCATCTAATTTTATAGAATTCCCTGCTATCCACACCTAAATGTACTTCCTTTTATTAAAATATATGAATCTTCTTGGAAACGCACCTAAACAATTAACTACGCCAAACCCAGCGCTACAAAACTTTCCACACGTTCCAATTCTTTGAAATTTATTTCCAGATTTCATGTCATTTATGATTACTCAGAAACGGGGTACAAAGTGAATATTCTGCTTGTAAATCCACCCCTAAAGCACCACCCACGCAAGTCTCCGCATTAAGTGCAAGATTCACACAGCAGGGAACAGACACGAAATTAGCGATGAACGAATGTTCTTCCCATTCATTTCTTCATTATTAATCGCTCGCTACTAAAGCTTCATTAATCACCAGTTCCCCGTATCGTTCAACCAAGACATCGTCGCTACGTGAGAATTTATCTGCCATTATTTCTCGGCTCGGACTTCTTCCGCGGCGACTGATTTCCAGGAAATCGGGAAACTTGGGGCGTTTTATCGCCATCCGCCCTCTGAATGGATTCGTATAAACACCGCGACATCGTAGTCGTCGTCGTCGTTTACCCTCGTTAAGAGTGGCCGGCGTCGTAATCGCGTGAACGTCCAACGATCCCGTTCCCGTTTCATTTTCCTGCAATCTGCGATCATGAGAAAATCACCGGCTCGAGGCACGAAATGACTCGCGTTGGTACTGATCGAGCTGGCTTATGCGATGACGAACAAAAGCTGGAGTTTAGAGGAGTGGGAATGAAGTTGAATGTGGAGGTGAAATTGTGGGTGAGTTAGGAGTATTTTGAGTGGAGGATATTGGTAATCCGAGTCATTTTGTGGGAATGTTATCTTGATATTAATAACTTAATCTGAAGTTGAATTACTGCAAAGTTAAGTTAACCGAAAGTTAGCTTGCTCCAAAATTTAATTAACAAAATTAAATTACCCAGAACTTAATTTACGTCAAAATTGAACATCCCGAAAGAAAATTACCTTGAAATTAACTTACTCCAAAATTAAATTACCCCGAAGTGAACTTATTCCAAGATTGAGATCTCGAACTTAAAATATTCTGAAAGTAATTTACTCCAATGATTTAGCCCCCGAAAGTTAATTTAGGCAGAAATTACTTACTCTGAAATTTAACTCCCAAAATTAAATTATCCCGAAATTAACTTACTTCAAAGTTGAGCTCCTGAATGTTAAAATATCTCGAAATTAACTTACTCCGAAGTTGAGTTCCCGAAATTTAATTTAAGTAAGTTACTTAACATACTCCGAAATTCAGATCCCCATAAATTAAATTACCCTAAAATTAACTTACTCCGAGGTGGAGTTCCTGAAATTTAAATTACTCCGAAATTAACTTACTCCAAAATTAAGTTCCCGAAATTTAAATTACCCCGAAATTAACTTACTCCAAAATTAAGTTCCCCAAAGTTAAATTATCCCGGAATTGAGTTCCCCAATGTTAAATGACTCTAAAATTACTTTACGCCAAAATTGTGCGTCCCAAAATTAAATTACCCCGAAATCAGCTCACTCCGAAATTAGATTACTCCAAATAAAAATTGCTCGAGATTTTTGCGCCCCAAACATAAATTACTCAAAGTTAAGCTACTCCAAACATAATTTCATGTTAAGTTACTCTAAACGTGGCCTACTCCAGAATTAACGTCTCCTCATAAAAAACTTATCCATTTCTCAATATTAGCCTCTCCACTACTGAAATTACAAATTCCCGTCTCCCTAACGACGACGTTCCCTAAAAAGATATGATTGATGGTGAACGGAACAGCGGGAGCGATGTAAATTAGGATTATCTCGTCAAGGGTGATCGGTCGAATTGAACCAAAAATTACCATGGCCCTTATTTGTTACAACTATCTCGCACAGGACGTGGGGACGAGCATGACGGCCAGATAATTTATCTATGGCACCCATAAATTTCCACCAGCGATAATAAAGGGGCTCCAATCCTTCGTGATAGCTTCTCTCTGCGCCGTGATATTACGACGTATAAAATAACACATCCCACCCATTAATAAAATCAAAACATTCTAACATATTTTAAAACAAAACACACATTGTTATAATTCCTACTAAAAGCTTCATAAACATTAGGTACGTTCACACATTCCCCATAAAACTACAACATACTTACAAATTTATGAATTTAAGACTACAAACACTCCAACAATAAATTATGAATCACCTTGCTTCGTTTCATCAATTAAGGTAATAGCTTCCTAAAAATCCTAAATAATAATTCAATTATTTATAAACTTATGCGAATGATAACACAAAAATGTAATAATAAATACAAAATGAGTTTACATTCTTTCTGTTATTTTTTATTCAAAGTTGACTTAGTATAAGTTAACTTAGCCTTTAAATTTCTGGCCACATTTTATGAAACATCCTATAGAAACGATTTAAGCTTTCTAGGAGTATATAACTGTCCTCTTGAGTTACTCCAATCACTGGTACCACACTTTTATTTTTCTAAAACGAATAACCCTTCGAAACAAGAAGTCGCAATGGAAAGATGAAGTGTAAGCAGAAAGGCGGAAGAAATTTTTACTTCGCCTGGGGAAAAGTGGCTCTTTTAATGGATGGTTTCTCGACCGCGATGGTATCGAGTTACTCGCGTTACACGCTTCAAACTGCTCCTGGAAATAGGCAGCCATGGAACCGTCGCTGCACGAACGTTTCACCTCGTGCGGTGTTTTTCACCCGTGAAGATTGCCGTCGCGTCCTTCGTGCCACGTGGAATCATTTTTAGCAAGTTTTTTACCTTCTTGTCTTTGATTTTATCGCGATTATAGAGGTAGGAAAAGTGAAGTTCCAATTTTGACGAGAAAAGTGTTTGAAAGTTAAATTTAAAGCAACTGTTGATGATCTTTAGATATAATTTATTTTGATCTTTGATTTTGATTGATTCAGAGGAAGTGATTGTACTCTAATTGGAAAAGAAGAAGAATATTACATTTATCAAAGCTGCACTAGTTGCTACTTAGAAGTTAGTCCTCTATTTAACTGATGTTCAGTGGCAGGGATAATTAATATGTCTCGCGCTGATCGACTTAATAGGCGATAATCAATCAGTAATTATGCCCATCAAACATCTGTGCTCCTGTTTCGATTCTTTGTATCGCGTCGTCAGCATTCTGTCATTCTATTCAAGTGGAGACTAATAGCATGAAATATTGCTCGTAAAATTGGAGGATTTTGAAACTGTGTGCACTCTAAAGATGGAAATGATTGAAAATTGGGAGCAATCTAAAGTTGGAAGTAGTTGGCAATTGGAAGCACACTAAATCTAGAAATTGGCAATTTTCTGAATATAGAAATTGAAGTGAATTAATTTTCTAAATCTAGAAATTGAAGTTTCTTAATTTTCTGTATTTAAAAATTCGAGTTTATCAATTCCCTGAATTTAGAAAATGGAGTTAATTAATTTTCTACATTTTGGATTTGTGAGATTCCAAATTTTCTGAATTTAGAAATTGAAAATTTCAAAGACTTCTAAACTGTATATGAATGGAAACTCTCCCAGACCGATCGAACCAAATCGTTTCATCACTGGATGTCTGATACACACTTGGACGATCTTTAAGATGTAAATAAACCATACTGCGAGAAGCTAGGAAACACGAACGTAATTTACGGGGCTTTACTGGACGACGAAGGTGTGTCTGGTTACCCTGGGAGTTTCGAAGCCGTGTCTTAACGAGCTTAAAACTTGCAGAGTCATGACGCTTGTGGGCGGTCGTCTCTTTACCGAAACAAAGGAAAGACTACGATCATTCGATTAGCTGGCCAACCGACCGACGGGGTCTCGTTAAACATGCAAATCTCGTCTACGCTCCTCTGTCACCTCAGACTTTCTAAAATATCTGTGAAAGCTCCTTAGACGCAATTAGTACACCTCGGAAGAATCAAATTAAACAGTTTTCAACTTAAAGTGTCCCAATGTTGCAATTAATTTCAATTTAAAGTCTTTTGCATTGTTATTAATTAGGATACCTAAATAAATAAGTTTCTCTGATAAAAATATAAAGAGAGGTACAAAGTTATTTAAATGATCAAAGAAATAATGAACTGTTCTTCTAAACTTGTGATTAATTATACATAATCTATCGATTCTTGTCTTTTACGTTTCACTCGTTTTTTTTCGAAACACGAAAAAGATGTCTAACGAAGTCGGTGTTAGTCGAAGCTACGTAGCAAGATATAACAACTTTCCCTCAAAATAAACAATATTTTCCTATCGTGACAGTCTCGTATCTTCCCCCAGGTACGAAAGAGCAAATAAGGTGGTGTGGATTTACAGTATCACGTGGACGTATCTTCCTTTTCTCTGATAGCAGACCTCTGGTCGAATGAAATACATGAAAACGTTATTGGATCCTTTCAAGACCTGTTCAGTCGCGAGATATCGATCTTAATCTGAGTCCTTTCTTCTCCCACGGAACGTTCTCCAAGATTATTAAAATTCATTGAATCGTGAAAAGTTACTAAGAACTACAATCTACTATAGGAAAATCCATTAAGTCATCTCGAAATTCACAAAGTGTCACAATTCCATTAGGATAACAATCTCCAAGATGTTTTCTGAATAGGAAAAATAAATACAACGAAAAACGAAATAACAAAGAAAGAAGAACAAATTTTAAACAAACTTTTTCCAAATTACATAAAATCGTATAACTTATTTTTACCTATATTAAAAAATTGCATCAACATTAACCACTTCTTCTATATATAAACGTTTATTTATTACGCAATTCAGCCGAATGCAACGTCAACTTGGCGATTGGGGCGATCGCGAGTTCCGGACCAAGGTGCCGGGGCAGTTTTTCAGTGGAATTTACGTTTCGCGAGGCAACTAATGGGATGAACGAGGTACTAAACTCCTCCACACTACAAAGAGCTCGAGGTATCAAAAATCCTGGGAAGTTGAGTTACGAGAGGCTACAGAAACTGGGAATATAATTCTGCAGGCTTCAAAGGTGCCTCGGAGACGCGGACCCGAAGACAAGGAGGGTGGCCGCCGCGTGAAATTCACGAGCCATTCGGGGACACTTTTTCACGGGCGGCGTGAAAATAGAGGAGATCCGGGGAATGTCGACGCACCCGTAGAAAATTCATATGCACACGAAAATAAGCGGCCAGCCGACGGATAAAAATAATGAAGGGACGGCTGTAAAAACAGAAATAGGCGCTGGGAACAGAAGCTCACTGCACTCGCGGCTTCTTTCGCGGTGTATTTACTAACGATCGTCGTTAAATTCCTCTGTAATACGAAAACATGGTTCAGTAGCTCTCATTGCATAATTCACTGCCGGATCAATTTTCAACCTCAACTCTGGAATTTGGAAATGCAATGTCGTAAACTGGGGAAACACTGACGCTTACTTAACATCTATTAATGAAGGAAATGGGAAAAAGCTTTATGCATTTTCACACTTGCAGTACAATCGCAAAAAAATGCAATATTATGATAGGGTACTCGAAGCAAATGTAAAAATGGTAATTTTTATATTATATAGCAAAATGTTCCCCCAACTTTACGGTGCATGAACGTGAAGAGTATATGTAAATTGCAGTGCAAATTGGCGATGACAATACCTGCACAGGTGTATAGATACACCTTTGGTCTATATATTCAATTTCATGCTAATCAGTGTCGTTACGTAATATTATAGTTGTAACTCTACGTTGCGTAATCAACTAATGAATTTGTTACATGAATTGTTGGAGGAAAACAGTTCGTAAGAGGGGCTGCGATATGGGGAGAATAATTATTGCGTGCGTATTATTTATAGGCGCGAAGGCAGACGTGACAATCGTGCAGAGGCATTATCGGCAGAGGAACAACAGTGGTCTTCCGGTTCGCCGAATAAATCGCAGTTGCCGGACATCGCGTATTGACCAATCAGGGCTCGTTTAGGTACTTGATGACCGTTCCGACTCCAATCTCGAATCCCTTTCCAGGGCACGAATAAAAATTCGGCCTCGAAATCATTTTCAATACGACCGTTCGCCCTCCCCACTGGTTTTGCGTAATTAACCCTCGTTTGGCAGGGCCCTGCGTCCTTCGTAAGGGGATAACGAGGCATTCGTAATTCAGTACGAGTAATTGGCGGCTAAAAATAATCGCTGCTGCAAATGAGGACCATGGGACGAGCTTCGAGTAGCTTTTATCCTTTAGATTCGATTTGAAACAGTCTTCCTTTGAGAACTTTGCGGTTTTGTACCGAGTCTTCCATTGAAGAAGTTTACTTCTTTAGAGTCTACTTAATTTTCGATACAAATTCATGAAGGGTTATGGAGAGCAGGTAGATAACTGTTAGGTTGCTTTTGCAGTCTATTTCTACTTTTACGTTTACATATATTATATAATTTCTAACTCTACTATTTTTCTTTTTCTTGTTTTCTTATATGTAATTATGTTTTTTATCTTCTTGTTATTATTATTAACGTCTACTGGTGCAATAAAGTATTATTATTATTATTCTAAAGATCTAAGACATTTTTATTTCTGGTACGAACCCCTTCCCACCCCGAATATTTTGCTAAATCAACCCTCACGAGTGGGATAACTGTTCTTTATTAAACTCTTCTAGACGTCTTCTCAAGATACTCCAGCTTTTCATATCTTTTACAACACAAGTGTAAACTTTTCCGAAATACTGCCCCATTTTCGAACTTTGTGCGGTTGTTGCGCCCCTTAAAAATCTTAAAATTGATATTAGGCAAAAATGAAAAAACAGGGGTCACTTAGATTTTTGTGCTTAAGAACATATTTGAAAGAGAAAAGAACTGAGAGGGGCAAATCGATAGTGTCCCTTGTCAGGGGATCGACGAAGAAAGTTGCTCCCAGGGCCGTTCAGAGCACGCGTGTTTCGGGAATGTCTATTCTAACGCAAGACCTGGCAACTATCACTCGATAAGAGAGTTCACGTCCGTTTGAAGCCGCGCCCGGATGTTTGCACAGCCTCCCGGTGTACCGATACTGTCCGCCCTTCGCGAAAATAAATCGCGCCGAAGTAATCGGCCGGAGTGCGGCGCGATCGACGAATCGGACCGTAATAATTTTCGATTTAAATGCCGGATCAGCGTTCCCCGCCGTCAACCAGAGGCCAATTAGTACGATTAACGAAGTCGAAGGACGACTGAGGGATAATTAAGAATAATTGCCCGCGAAAGGAAGACCCCTTCCTTTACTTTTTTCCTTCCCTCTCTCCCTGTCTCTCATTGTCAGCGAGCGCGGGCAAAAAGCGGAAGACGGCATCCGTCTTCGAAGCGGGCGAACCTTTAATTTTTCAACTTGTTCATCGCTAATGAAGGCGGGCGCCATTAACGGGCAGTAAACGATTAAACGGCGATCAATTTAAATTAATTAGTGGCCGGCTCACCTACTGGCACGAACGACTGTAATTCCTTTGTTTAATGCGGGACTTCCGGTTTCTTTACTTGGGGTTGTGGAGAAATGAAGGAATCGACGATGTCCAAAGACCCAAACGTTTGGTTCAAATATTGATACAATGGGGAAAGTACAATGCTATTTGAGACTATGAAAAATTTTGAGAATTCGAAAGATTGATTTTTGAAGGTGTGTATCTCAATGGCGCATCCAAGGGGCCTTGCCCCCCCCCAAAAGGGGCTTTGTTTTATTTTTTAAATAAATTTTCAAAAAGAAAAGAAAACTGGCTTTTATTCTTTAAATAAATTTTCAAAAAGTATAAAAAACTGGATTTTATTCTTTAAATAAATTCTCAAAAAGAAAAGAAAACTGACTTTTATTCGTTAAATAAATTTTCATAATCACCTAATGAATTTTCTGAAATTTGCATTAAAAATATTTTTATCCCTTCAACCCGGCCGCCCTCTCAAAATTAAATCCTGAGTGCGCCACTGGTGTATATACCTATACATTACGAGTCAGTGGATGTTTGAATTTTCGTGGGCCACGAAACGGGAACGCCAGATGTGGGACGCGGGGCGAGGGCGCGAGAGGACATCGAGTTGAAAGTGTGGTTGGGCAAACGAAAGGGAAGGAAACGGAGTCGCCGCGTTCCGGATACGATATTCCAGCAAGGGTGGGACCGGAAACCGCGCACGCCCGGCACCAGGAAGTATAACCGGTAAATATATACGCGGATGGAAAGCGGCCTGTGCCGGCGGAATGCTTAATTTCACGGTTATTGACCGGCATCTTCCGAGCAGATCTACGCGACCTGCTCTATTGTCTGCTTAACATGCCATCGGACGAGCATCCTCGCGCGAAACAGAATCATTAATTATTATTCTGCAGCTCTGCACCGGGGAACATCGATATACCGTTTGCGGCGAGCTGTACAGGGAGATGGAAGACAATATGTGCATGCGCTTGCAAAATGATCATCGAGCTCGAGGGAGTAGTCGCTTGGAATTCAGGTCGGCAGGTACTCTTCAGATCTGTAGATTATGTGGAAGGCTGGTATATCAAGTAGGGTTGGTGTAAAGGGTTTGTGGAACGAGAGGGCGTAGGGTCTTTCTGCTGTATTATGTGCTATGATATTTTGTACATATATGTAGCTTAGGATTTCGATGTGGTGTTAGGGGGAGGGTGGTCATTTTGGAAGAACACTTAAATGTATGGAAAATGGGTTAATGGGTCTTACGGAGGCAGTGGCGGATTAAAGAAAAAAGGCCCTTCTGAGGGGCCCATTTCTTCGGAAACATGAAGAGGTAGTTAACTAAAAACGGACCAAGTGGAGTAATGCGAAAAAATGTAGTGTTTGGATACTTATACCTAATTATAATTTTTTTGGAGATGAGGCCCGTGGGGCCTTCTGGGAAGGGGCCCAGGCCGCAACTGTGCATCAGCCGCCCTTTTAAATCCGCCACTGGTGTTCAATAGGAGTTAAGGGCGTTTAGGAGGTGTGAAAAGGTAGTAAGGGGAGTTATGGAGGTGTTCAATAGGAGTTAAGGGGCGTGACGGACGTTTAGATGTTTAACAGATATTAAGGGGCGCTATGGAGGTGTTAAATAGGAGTTAAGCGGCGTTACGGATTCTTTGATTGAAAACAATTTCTTTTTAAATACGCTCGAAAAACTGTCCATCTTATTCGAAACTTTTCTTCTAAAGCGCACCATTTTTACAAAAATATAGTTTATAAAAAGAATGAAATTTACTTTCGGACCTGGTGTTCCATAGTTACCCGTTCGACCAGTTCGCGTGGAGGGGTCTAGAAAATTAATTAATATATTAAAATTTATGGATGTTTTTCTACTTATTTACTTTTTTCCATAGTCCCTTAAGGTGGCGTACTACAAATAGGTAATAAAAAATTTCTACGAAAACTGTAAATTATTCCTGAAAAAAATTCCAAAAAATGGCTCACTTGGTCCAAAATGGTCCACTACCCTACTATACAACAACCTCAACACTACAAATGTGCATATACACCGCTACCCGTGGACCACCCCTTGTCACCATCAATTCTCCAGCGAAAGTCTGTCAGCTCGCGACGCAAAGTTGTGAAAGGAATCATGGACGGCTGTCAACACACAGTTTGCTTTAACGACACGGAGGAACAACGTGTCACGGCCGCGTCCCCGTCCGGATGCAGCGCGCCGCGGCATCCGCGCGGCCGGATGCACCGGTTCTTTCGCCGGGCTTGTATACAGTTTATCCCGCTGCTACGTGCCCCCGCCAGGCAGCGTGAAAAATATCGTTAAAGTGGAGTGTGCGTATCCTTTCGACGGCTCGTACGGGCCGGGACGACGTGACAGTGTCAACAAATGAACGAAAACTTCCGGCACGGACGGGGCACGGCAATCTCGGCTGCTGTCAATGCTGAACGGAAGCGACGCGTTGTCGATTCCTTGCTCTCTGCCGCTGGGGAAGGCTAAGCAACGTGACAAGCTTTCTGCTTTCCTGCACGGTAAGGGGAAGAAGAACGACCGCTGGCACATTAATATTTCGGGAGCTCGGAGCTGCGACCTGTTACCTCGGTAACGAGAAGCGGAAGGGCTCTTTGGCGCCAATGGGAGAGCTCGCGGTCAGATTAGTAGCTTAGTAATTCTTAGGAATCTCGGTTATCTATTGGGATACTTGAAAGCAGTGGCGCACCCACAGGGTGGAGAAGGAACCCCTCAAAGAGAAAGGAAAAAAAAAGGGGGTTAATGGATCCACGATCTGAAGCAATTCAGGAGCTTTGTAAACAGAAAAGAAAACTGGATTTTATTCTTTAAATAAATTTTTATCAAATTTCTAAATTTTTATTCGGTCAACTCAGCTCCGCCAAGATTAAATCACACGGGGGTATCGCACCCCAAGAGCAACTATCGAGCTCAACTGTCGCGACTTCCAAAGGAGATATATCGCATAAAAAATAAATGAAAAATCTGGTTTTCCCTAACCGTGGAAAATCGCTCTTCTTGAGCCACAAATTTCATCACATCAGAATTTACATTTCTAGAAAAAGACTATTAAAGCATTACGATTGTAGATACCTGCAATTATCACTGAAATGTTAAAAAATTCCAAAATGCGAAACTGGTAACTGACAAATAACGCTGGGGTGACAGTGAACCCCCTGTGGCCAATTTCTGATCATAAGAATGTGTGACCGGTGAAAAACACCTTACTTAAAAGTACCAACTATTAAATGAATCAATTGAATTCAAACCACTCCACGACTTGCACCAATAGAGCAAATCTTCTTCCTCCCCTATTTCCCCGCGCGCCCCACGCTCCCAGTACCTCCATACACGACATTATAATAACACCAGCAACAGCCTGTGCATTCGTTTCCACGCGATCGATGCGAGTGTCCTCTCCCCGAGGCAGGGCTTATTTCGGTCTAGGCCCGGCCGGAAGGCACGGTCGCTAATTAAGCCGGCGAGACAAAGGGGGGGGGGGGGGGACGCGCGAGACACGTGGACGACATAAGTTCCAGGAGTCGCGAGGGTGTGTCACGTGGGATCGATGTGTCTCGGTACGGGACGCGATCGACGGATCACGTAAGGCCGTAAATTTTGCCGCGACCGCGCGCTCCACGCGTTTCGGCCGCAGGTCGGAAGGGCAACGGTCGTTCCACGGAATACTAAAGCTGCGGGGCTTCCGGGGACGGTATCGTGCCTGTCCGCCGCACGTCCGTCCACGGGGATTATCTGCGAGTCGATCAAAGATCACCGGATATCCTCCAGGGCCAGCGACTCCTAAGTCGAATGTCAAGGAGAGCCCGGGCCGGAGGAGAATCGCGGGGTCCCCGTTTCGCCGACCGTGAGAAACTGCGGGCACCTTCGAAGGGAGGAATAGTATGCAAATAGGTAGGAAAGGGACATTTGAATTGAGCCAATGAGCGAAGAGGTAATAAAAATTTGAGAGGTTAAAATTGTAAACGATGCGAGTGCCAAAAAAAAAAATGAAAAATAATTCTTTTAGTAGGAAATAAATCTTTTATGTTTAATACAGTTGTAAAAGAAGTGCTGGAATAATTTATTTGAACTGTTACGGCTATCGCAAGAGAGAGCTAAAATCGCGAGTGCCAAGTTCGCTGTTGCGAAAAACGATGAATGTGCCCTAATCTTTTTATTTCCCTCTAAATTTGTGAAGCTGGTATGCCCCGAAAGACCATAGCGATGAACGAGTGATAACCGTTGTAAGTGACAAAATTAACATGGGTTTTTTATTTCAACCGGAAATGTTAATTACTGACACTTGCATCGTTTACCATTTCAACCCCTCAATTCCCAAATCGAAGGGGCCTTACAAATTCTTGCATTGAGATGAAGAAAAATTGATATCCTCCATATACAATTATACAGAAAAGGCTTGAAAGTGATTAAAAAGTAGGTACTCATATTTAATATTTCCTTACTTAAACCCTTCAGTGTTGAGACTCAAATATTAAATGTACCCTGCGTGCGGAAGTGCTTCAGGTGTATCTCTTAAGAATAGATCCCGAACGCCCATAGGCGTTCCTCGCAATCTATGAACGGGCTCATGGGTTTACAGTGCCGAAAGGGTTGAAGAAACTCTCAGTTTTCTTCGTGGGATGTTTACTGGCACACTGACAACGTGACCGCGGGAGCAGAATCGATGAGGGGCGAATGGAGCCGATCGAAGTCGTTGCTATGAATTCGTAACAAGGCTTTTGTGCAGCGCGATTCGAGCAGGCATGCGGGCGCGCCGAGCGAAATTCGGCCCGTGGGAACGCGACCTTCCTCTGTTCGAGTGGCGAAGATAATCGCTGTGGCGATTGATCGACAAGGAGGAAAGAATGGGCGCGGATTCGGGTGAAAATTGGATCCATTGCTGGCGAGGCCTCGTTAGAATCAAAGGCGACATTCAGTCTTTCGACCAGGCGGTTCTAAGCTCTCTTAATCGGCCAATTAAGCACCATTACTGGCCGCTACGTCGGAGATGTTTCGTTTGAACTTGAATAGTGACTAGGAGAAAGAAAGTGGGGGAATGGAAGATCTAAATTTTGAAGAACATTGTTTGTCGTTGCACCATACAGAATTTGTTCAAATCCCTCCTTCACTCTAAGCTGCTTTCTATTACTACACATTTTCAGTTATTATGCTCTCGTTGGTGCTAGTATATATAGCCTTTATGTGGCTATAAATTGTATACAATCATTAAATATCTAATTGTTCCAGTATGCTTTAAATAGGAATGACCATCTGCTTGTTTCTTGATAGAATAATTATACTGCCCTCTTTAGTTAAAATGTCCTATCCTAATATAATTTTTTGTAATAGATGTACCGGTAGGTAATGTATTATTAGCGTACCAATTGAATTAATTGTTTTAGATAAGATAGTTTAACCATTTTGAAAGAAGTTAGGTTAAATACATTAAACTGTTTATAAGTCTTTACGAAGCACGTAGAGTTTTCTAACTGTACTTAATATTTCAACATATGTATTGAAAAAAATGAAAAAATGCTAGAGAGGACAGTTTAACTATGGACGGCAGTATGGTGATGGTCAAAAAATATATTAGTACCTAATTCGAAATCCAGAATCTACTGATCACGTTGGCATCACTGATCTATTATGGGAAATCCCCAGGATCTGTCTAACCCTAGGCAGAGTTTCTTGTTTCGTCGTTCCTAACTTTAGCGTTAATTATAAATAATCACGCAGAGTATATTCACTCACCCTTGCTGGAGGAGCTGCGATGTCGCCTGCGCCTGGTCCTGCTGCAGGACCTCCCTGTCCTGTCTTCGACATGAACGCCATCGACAGTGTCCACTGGCGCAGGAGGCGCCATGGTGTCTGGCTCCACAATGACACTGGAGCTGGGAGGTTGCCTCCTGTTAGGGTTCTCCTTGCTCGAGGACCCTCGATCCTTGCCCAGAAAAGTACCAATCGAGTGTCTCCTTCGTCCTGCTGCTGCTGAGCCTGCTGCTGGCAGGGTGGACGAAAGGTTGTAGTACCTGTGAGACATCAATTGCGTTAGTACAATACAAGTGGTAGCCTTTTGCAATAAATACTTCAGAAATCATGCCTTTGTGTTTTGACCAACCTTAGTGGTACCATAAATAATAGAACAATGTGTTGAAAATGAGAGTCTCAGTGGAAAACAGGCACATGTCATATTTGCATAAATTTTTGTTTCTTTGTACCATTCATTGAAGAGTCCTTGTAGAAAACACTGTAAGTGACAAAAATCAAATTCTATACTACAGTATTGCCATTGGCAACATTTCCCGATAAATTTTTGTTTTTCAATTTTGGCACTTACAGTGTTTTCTACAAGGAATGTTCAATTCGTTCCTACAATGTGGTTTAATTTCATTATCTCCTAATAAAATCGTAAAATGGTGGCATGTGCTTGTTTTCCACTGGGCTCCTCAAATGTATACTACTTAGACTGGATTTTCTTAAATCACTGACCTGGCGTCGTCGACACCCACGAACACCTCGCTGGAGTCATCGTCGTCATCATCGTCATCATTGTGGTCGTGACCGTCCCTGGCCAGACCACAATACACCATATCATTGGACAGGAGCTCGCTGGCTGACTTTAGAGCCGTCCTTCGACCTGGTCGCCTTCTGTCGTTCTCAGAGTGTGAATGGGATCTGTTGAGGATAATGAGTCTCGTGGTAGATTAATTAATTATTCCAAGGAACAGATTTCAAATAAATACACTTTGGTACATCACTATTGCTATTTTTTTTTCCACCTACAAATATTACCATTGCTTGGTACACCTAATTCTGAAGAGACTACATCAAGCTACCCAAAATGACGGAAGGACTTGTTGCATTTACTTCTGACCAAAGTTTCAATATGCATTCTTAGAAACCTCATCATCCACCTGCATCAAGGTCCCCCAAGATCTCCCCCTCCCCCAACACCTCAATTACATCCCCGCTACAACTTCCACTAATTGCACCCCACCCCACTCCTGAGGTCATTGGCGGGTTTGAAGATTTGGCGCCCCTAGGCTGACAAGCGTCTGCCGTCCTTTCCGCGAAATATTATCAGGTATGTTAATTTAACCCTTTCGTTATGAGCGCAGACTATAACCGGCTCCCACGCGACGACCTGTGGGTACGAGCGCTGACTTTAGTCGGCGCCACGGAATGAGCTGCCGATCCTAGTGTCGACTTTAGTTAGCATCTCCGGGAGTTAAAAAAAAAAATTGAAAAAAGCACTTTCGCGGAAATGCACGCCGTAACAAAAGGGTTAAATGAGTCGAGACAATTTCAAAATTGACTCAATATAGCAATTCACATCTCGGTTATTGCGAATTTGTTACATGAAAAATTTATTTAAAAAAGAAGTGAATTGTTTTTAAGTTGTCTCAAGGCGCTTTAAAAATTTCCCAATTTCTTTCGCACAAAATTTGTCGCCTTTCAAAATTTTCCGCTCTCCCCAATTTGCAGTTCCTCAAATTTTATCGCTTCCCAAAATTTGCAGGTCCCCAAATTTTATTGCTTCCCAAAATTTTCAGCTCCCCAAAATTTGGCGCCTCAAAGAGGGGACCACCAACCTGTGCGGCAGGTACGGAGAGGGTGGCGCCACATCGGACGGCCTTGGGTCGCCCTTGAGGATCTGCTGTGTCCTCTCGTGCTCTGCGTTCGCGCTGACGGACCTGAACAGGTTCCTGAAGCTCCTCCTCTGCCCGGAAGCTCCACCGTGGCCCCCGTTGCCGCAGTGAGGCGTCCCGTTCCTCGTCAGCATCGGCACCCGCTCCTCGGTGGGCGTCGAGGGGGCCGAGGCCCCCGACGCGCTGCTCCTGTTGCTCTCCTGAGCCATCAAGCTGCTGGCAGTGGACGTCGAGAGCACGCTGGCCGAGGACGTCGCGCCCATTTTGCACGGGCGTCGCCGGAAGAGGGCCGTGAGGCCCGCGGGGCCTTTCGACGGCGGTGAGAAGGCGACGCTCGTTGTGGACGTGGGCGTCGTCGCCGTCGACGACGACGCTGCGCCGCCCGACAACGAGAAGTACGAGGGGTTGTCTGTGAACATACGGGCCCAGGATCATAGAGTCTTTCCTACCGACCAGCCAACGTCATTCCTCGAATTTCCCCTCTCAACTCGATTCTAAACTCATCGCACTGCTTGTCGCTACACTTCGAGCGGATTCAGGCACACCCCCGAAGAAGGGGTACTTTCAAGTTGAATATGGAAGCAACTTTTACTCCACTTTAATCAAAGAGCACTAGCAGTCAAGAGAGTCAAGACACTTCGTTAATGAAGACGAGAGTATTGATGGCACTTGATGTTCTATTTTTTGGATAACGACACTCACGGAGTTATTATATCTTTAGGTGGAAGCTTGCCACGGGATGTTAACGTCAGTGGCAACGTGAATAGAGGTCCGTCCACGGTTATCGTCGAACTGAATATCGTTTTCGATATCGAGCCGCGAAGAGGGAGAGAAGTTTCGCGACTATTCGAACACGAGGGTCCACCTGAGACTGTCGGGTCAGAGATACACGATGCCCATAGGACGCCATGAACGAATCGAGTGGCACTTGAAGGTGGGGGGATGGACCGGACGTGGTATTGTCCCCCACCCCGTAAACCAGAAGCGAGTAACGAGAGGCAGACGCGGAGGCACCGGAAGTCCGCCACCGGCGTTCACGATCCGCGCGGTACTACTCTTCGAAGATGAATTGACGCGGAGCTGAAGAGGGGGAGGGAAGCGACCAGGGGTGGGAGTTTAGAAGAGCTTCCTGCGAACGAGTTTCACGCGGTGACTTCTGGAGTTTGGGAAAATATTTTCGGAGAGGGGTGACCTTTCGAGCAGCTTCTGCCAGCTATCTCAATATCGAGTTCCTCAGGGTCCTGCAGGAGACATTTATGAACTTGCGAATGCATCTTGTAAATGATTGGAGTGAATGAGTCGCTCAGTTTTCGGGGTGGAATGTTCGGATTCTTAACCCTTTAGAGGTTGTGGATGCAGGGTGGGCGAAGAACGCCCATGGGCGTTCAGCGACTGTGTATAAGAGATGCGACTAAAGGGGTTCCGCACGTGATATTATGCTGAGCGTTTAAATTGTCCCCATGCAAGGGGTTAAGCGTTCCTTTTATGCTGTTTTTTTTTACTTTGTGGGGTACTTGCAGAGGTTAGTGGTAATAGGATAGGTATTATGAATGCTTCAGAGTTTTAGCAACGTATAAATAGTGGAGCTGGAAGTTTGGAAAGTTAAGTAAAGGGAGTCTTGGGGAGTTCAGTATTGCCTGCAGCTACCTTCGTATATCAATAGAGTTACTAAGCTTCTTGTTTCTGTTCTGTATAACCCTGCTAGGGACTGAAATTCAGGTACACATTTAATATAATATCAAGGCTCGAGAAACATACACATTACTAACTACTCCACAGAGATTTCTGAAAGTTAGAATCTTCAATGAAATGGCAACTTGAGAGGGTCAAAAATGTCACGAGGGGTTACAATTATTAAAAGGGTATAGTCGGTTAAGATGGTCAAATGTGCCCTTGAACCGAATTCGATTCACGATGAATCATTCGAAAGCTTATTAAAAAAGAAACATTTGTGGCAATTCTCAACTTCGTATCTCCACTCGGAGGGTAGTAAAGGGCAAAAATAGAAAATCAGGTTTTTGCCGAATTTCTCCTATACTAGGGGATGAAAAATTTTGAAAAAAATCAGAGGCATTTCTGTTATCGGGGCACATATTAGAGAATTGTTTCAGATTTTTAAATTGAAAAACCAAGCTGTGAAAAATAAAAATCGCTAAAAAATGCTGAAAAATGCTGATTGTGTATCGAAGCAGTGTTGCCACTATAATTATATTTTTACTGTAAGTGCGTATCATTGTTACTATTGTCCTGAATTTTTTCAGATTTTTCAATTTGGTGAAAACAACAACACGATTTTTGTTGCCATCCATCCATATTTGTTAAAGGTAAGAGATTTGAAAACCAATTTCACATATTAATATATTGTAGGAATTGTTAAACAATGCCGTAATTGACAGGATAAACGGCGGCATAACAAGCAGTCCAAACTCATATTTACGTACATATATTTCAGGTTAATATGTTTTTCAAATATTCTTAAAACATTTGAAAATAAATATTGATCGTTGTGTCGTAAAGTTAGGAAATGTATGTAATTAAGGAAAAAAAAACTTAGACTAAGGGGGACTTGGAAGTTCGAGGCTCGAACCCACGTTTAAAAGGTTCGCAGCGGTATAGGAGCTCGACACTCTACCGCTGCGCCACCGACGCCGTTGAAAAATACGGTAGATACTTTACAATGTAAGCCGCATAACATAATTTCAAATGATTCGGTTTTTTCAGTTTCTTTACTTCCTATGATGTTTTGCTGTACGTATAAACATTGAAGATCGGATAAAACACTTATTTCATGAAGCAATTCGACGTATAAGTTACTTTGACACGGAAAAAACGACGAAAAAATCGGTTTTTAATTTTTTTAACTGCGGCGCACCAAATTGAAAAATCTGAAAAAATTCAGGACAATAGTAACAATGATACGTACTTACAGTAAAAATATAATTATAGTGCCAAGACTGCTTCGATACACAATCAGCATTTTTCAGCATTTTTTGGCGATTTTTATTTTTCACAGCTTGGTTTTTCAATTTAAAAATCTGAAACAATTCTCTAATATGTGCCCCGATAACAGAAATGCCTCTGATTTTTTTCAAAATTTTTCATCCCCTAGTATAGGAGAAATTCGGCAAAAACCTGATTTTCTATTTTTGCCCTTTACTACCCTCCGGGTGGAGATACGAAGTTGAAAATTCCCACAAATGTTTCTTTTTTAATAAGCTTTCGAATGATTCATCGTGGGTCGAATTCGGTTCAAGGGCACATTTGACCATCTTAACCGGCTATACCCTTTATTTTACAATATGTTTTGAACCGTTTCGTACCTACCTTTCTAAGAGCATATTTTGAAAAGTACCAATTTTAATCGAAATTAAATATTAAGTACAGAGTAAATTAAACGGATATTAAATATCTTCTCATTTTGTCACGATCTAAAACTCTTATCTTCTCCAAGACGTGATACTAATAAGAATTTACCTGTGGGTCAAAATGGACCCTGGACCCCATTAAGTGAATATAAAATCCTTAAACGGTATTATCAAGAGAAATAACTGTTTTAATAAGTGCACTTGAAGCAGAAAGTGAAGGATCGCTGGATCGCTGGAAATCTGTGAAATTTGCTCGCTGGATAGATACTACGTGACGAGGATGCAAGAATCGAAACCAAAACGGTTCCCAAGGTACGTTCATCGCCTACGAATTCGAGTCTCCGACTAAAAAAAAATTTAACACCTCTTCTTCAACCCCAAACCCTAATCCTTACTTTCTTCTTTGATGGATGGAACCAAGAGAGGGTTTCAAATTTCGAGATTCAATTTCGAATCGGGAGGCAAAGAGCCGACGTTTTCCAGAAGATCGCTCCTACTGTGGGGAAGATGAGAAAAATCTTCAAAAAGAGTGCCGCTTAAGCGAAATCCTTTGACGCCATTTTTTGGCAGAAATTAGAACCTTCGAGCTCTCGAATACCAGATCTCCTTTCATTTCAACAATACATGTGCCTTCAAAATTGCAATTCCTTTGAAAAAGTGATAGTAGGGGAGAGGTGGGTTAAAAGTGATATTTTTGCTTAAGACAGGATAATAAAAGAATTAAATAACCATTCTGCTTTTAATTGGTAACATTATAAAGCCCAGTTATCTGACTGTAACAGCACCCGGTCACATTAGCTTCCCTTTATATTTACCTGTCCCATTTATCGCTTTTTAAAAAAGTATTTTGTCCCTTTCATAAATTGGCTGCATTGAATGGGACACAGGTGTTTATACTGTTTATGCGTGGGACAGTGTAATAGAACAAGATAATATTAATATTTTTGATGAATATTGCTACAAAACAAAAATACTTTCGGCGTGGGCAGATCCTTTGTCTTCGAGATAATAGCACTGTCCCTTTCAATACGTATCCCTTTCAATCCGTGTCTCTTTCATCCCACTTCTCCCCCATATTCAATTTAACAGCCTGGTATCAACGGCGAATTAATAAAAAGCACCAAGAAAAATAGAGCCTCAGCAGTGCTTCAAAAGCAGAATACACCTGCTGCCTTCGATACTGAAAGCACTTCAAATCAAGTGTGAAGATTTCTAAACAGGCGTAGAAAGTCTCCAAGGGTCTCCAATAACAAAGAAGAAAAAGGAACCGGGGAATACAGTGCAACGTTCGAAGAATCAATCTCCAACGAAGTGTACCACGTGAAATATAGAAAAGATATCCAGGGCGCAACTTGGGAATAAAAAGAAAGTCTAGATTGTAGTGTATATATGAAACGATGAAAACCACGTGGAGAAATATTCTAAAGTAGCATCGCGAAAAAGGAGAGAATTATGATGGAGGGTAAATTGTGAATTCTTAAGAGTTGTTGGAAGTGTATTTTTAACTCGCACGGCGAGGTCGATTTCGCGAGGACGGGAATCGAATTCACACGGTAGGCAGTGCGCTACCGACTCCTACGAAATGAAAAACGAAAAAGGACTTGTCGCCGAGGCGGAATACGCGGTAGCCAGGTATAAGCGTGATACGTGGCCGCGTGATTATGCGCGGGACGCGTGACACGCGTGCTTAACGCTCCTCGAGATTGTACGTGGCCATGGGTATCGGTCCAGGAATGGGTGAAAAGCTTACCGACTGCCATGGTGACCTCTTGCACGAGAAACCGCTGCCACTTCGCGGGCTCTCTGCAAAGAAACAGAAAAACAGGCGAAATTAATAAATCCCTTGGGTAGAGTTTGAAAATAGTTTCTAGTGTATTGTTAGCCCATTTATTTGCAGCTTCTGGCAATTAAATAGTGGTACATGTCCTGGTTTCTTAGAGGGTGTAAAAATCGTAGGTATTAAAATTTGAATATGGGGAAATTACAATTGAGATTGGAAGAAGTGGAAATAATGATAAAAATAGTATTGGAATTTAAATGTAAAGAAAGTAAAATTGAGATTGGAAGAAGTGGAAATAATGATAGAATTAGTATTAGGATTTGAATATAAAGAAAATAAAATTGAGATTAGGAAAAGTGTTAATAATGAAAGAAATATACAGTAGTGGAGGAATGAACGTTAAGAAAGAAACAATGATAAAAATAACATTAGGTTTGGAATATTTGAATGTTGGACATTGTGAAGCAGAATATTTATTGCAGTAAAAATTTTTCCTCGAACTGACACCCACTTAAACTGCTTTTGAATCCGCCAAAAATTGTAGAGAAATGCGAAGCATTTGTCAGTTTTCGCACAGCGCACCAATCAATCATCCCTATCAATCAATCTTCAATCGAGCCAGTCAATCTCCATCAAAAATCTCTATCAATGAAGACCTACCCTGCACTCACGAACTGCGGTGCTAATGGAGAATAGGAAAGAAAGAAAAACAGAGATGTGGGATGAAATTCGTTGAAAATGGAGATTAACGAGGTCGAATAGGAAAAAACGATTTCACTGCACTACTTTTTGAAAAATATCAATCAACTCCTTTTTCATAAATTTGTAATTAATATTTTTAATTCCATCTCGCCTGTCATTTCAAATTCCCTCATTCGCGAAGTCACGAACAGATTTATCATCATTCACCGATTAGAAATAAAAATTACTGCCGATCCTTGCTCCATTCCATCCATAAATAAACAAGTAACCCTTCCACAGAGTAATAAAACCACAACCAAAAACTTAAAACTGTATACCTACACATATCCTTCACCGCATAAATTATTTTTGAAATTCACTTGTACCAGTTTTCCTCCTAGCAACTTGACTTATAATAAATATAGTACAAGTGCGAAACATAAATGGAGAAAAGACTTAGAAAAAGGAGTTTTTATTATGAATTCCCAAGGCTCGATGCGTACGAATAGTAAGTATTTCAATGTTTGGAAGCATATCGATTTTTCTATTAAAGTTTCACTTCACCCATAGCTTTTTCGAATTAAATATTCTGTCATTTATAACACTTTCCATTCAACCCCTCACTTATATTCACGATAACAAGAACAAAACAAACACACGAAGAATTAATAAACTTTGTCCATCGCAACCTGAATCAATGAACCAAAATTGCCCACCCCTTCTAACCGTTCCACCCCTCCACCCTTTACCACAAATTTCCACCCCCAAAACTCACTTATTAAATCATCAGCCGACCGATAGCTATAGGTGATTATCGCGTGGCGCTCTATGAAGGAAAGTTGCCTCCACCGCCGCCACGCGCGTTTCGATTCACAGAGACGATGCACCGCCACCCCAACGTGCTTTCAGCAGCGTCAGTTTCATTCATCGCTGAAAATACGCTCGAATATTATATTTAGCACGGGATGCAGGGAGACGCGTGTCGCGCGACAACCACGACAGTTTTATGGTGGTGGGACGGGGTGGAAAAGGGGGATGGGGAGGGTCTCATTCACGTTTTATCTGCGTGATATTGGCGCGCGATCTTGCCACTCCGTCCTCCACTCGCGTTCTCGCCGTCCTCGTCTATCCCCTTTCGTAACTTTGCTCTGCGTGATTCTCGCCCCTCCATGTACCATTCCCTCAGTTCTGTTGCGTACATACACGAGGCGAGCTCCTCAAGGTGGCTTGCGCTGCCATTTTCTTTGAATTTTGAAATGTATAAGCTGGGGGAGCATTTGTAGTAGGATGGCGAAAGGGGAGATTTCTTGCACAAAAGTGAGTGGAATAGAATTGCGAAATGTAAATTTTGGAATTTGTAATTTATTTTATAGCTAATTACCTATATTATATTCTCGCTCACTTTAATAGACCGTCAGACTTTAAATATTCTAGCAAATGGAACCCTCCTCTTTCAACTGCACCACGCCCTCCACCTTGCCATTATTTTCGTAATTTCCTCACTGCACTTCCTCCCGTCCAGAACCCCTCAGCGTTGCATCAAGGTGTTACTCTGGTAAGCATAATTATTTTCAGACATGCCACGGTAGTTTCGCGGCTAGTAGGATTAAACGCACGCGCAGCTGCATTCGCGTGCATCGCGTTTGCAACCTAGCACAGGAGAACACCGCCTCACTTCGCCAAAAATCGTTCGCTCTCTCGTGTTCAATTACTTCATCCTCTAAAACCAATTCCATCGAGACAATTTCGATCGATTGCTTTCTCACTTATGAATACATCCAGGTGGTATTAAAAAATCTTCCTTCTTTTTTGGGAGGATAAAAAGCTAGAGGAATAGAAAAATTCCAATTGCAGTGGCCTCGATTCTCCTCTGAAGGGAGTTACGGCCTTCGCAAGGAGTTACTGCTTTCGATTCTTCTCCTGTATAACTTCTGCTTGGAATTGCAATGCCATTTTTAATTCAAGGAAATCTCGCGCGTCCTCGAAATGTCCTCGCGGAGGAATGGCAATCGATGGGTTTCCTCGAAAATTCGCTTCCTCGAAGCTCGTTCGAATTCCCGAGTCGTAGTGCTTGCAATATGTACGCGAGGCTCTCGTTGTTGCAGCAACCGTAGTTGCTACTATTTTCGTGCGGCTTCCGATGAGGACGGTGCGCGGAGCTCGTGCCAGGAACGGGCGGGCGGGAGGAAGCTGAGGAGACTCGGGTTATCGTTCCCATGAAAGCTCGAGCACTCTCTGATTTACTCCCCTGTCCAAATGGATCAGCTGATGGGACGAATCACGGCGGTACTCTGGCGTTCGCGGCAATGTTGCGACCGTGATGCGCTCCGAGTGCTTTCTGGCTTTCTTGTGTTTCTTGTCTCCTGGAGTTCGTTTTTCGGGGGCTGGTGGCTTCTTCTCAGCTGGTGGTTTTGGGTAACGGACGGCCAGGGGAAAGTGCTTTGTGAGCATTTTTTTTACTTATAGCTATCTGTATAATTATGTGGATTTATGAGCTGGTGTTTTTTATATATCACCTATTTGCTAAAGTTCTTTCAAATTATGTTTGGAAATTCTGGCAAGTTATTTTTTAAAAGAATTCGCATATGATTTACTACTTAGGACTCTACGAAGGTATTTCTGAAATTTCTGCGACTTCTAAACTGCTAAATACTGTCACCAAATTGTTGCTAAAAATCCTACCTAGTATTTATTAAAAATTTGACCAACTTCTATAAATTGATTCTATCAAGCTTTATCCCAAAAACTTCCCAAAACTCTACCAAGCCCAATGCCAAAAACTTAACAATCTTCCACAAAAGTTCTATTAAAACTAAAGTATATCCAAAAACTCTACCAAGCCCAATCCCCAAATTTCCAAATCCTCCAATAAAATTCAACCAAACCATTTTCAAAAATCCTACCAAAATATTCTTTCTAAAATATTTTACTAACGCCTCAAAACTCTTCCAAATGCTCACGAAAATATCCACCACCTTATTTCCAAAAGTGCTACCCAGTCGCCATGAAAAAACCTTAACTCTGCTCACTTCGATCTCGAAATTCTCGAGGCGACAGAATCTTATCATGGTTTTACGAAATGTGCTCGAAAGCGAGCCACTCGAAACCGTGCTCGCCCCTAGCGCGCTATTTTCGCCCCCAAGGTGAAAAAGAAGTTCGTCGATCGCTGCTGGGTCAAGCTGAACTGCATTTAACCGGTGCACGGTATGCACCTGCTGTAAGCCCGTGCCGAGAAAAAGAGCGCATATCCGGCGGCGCGCGTGACCCTAGGAGCGCGCGAGCGCCAGGGTTTCACGGGTCGTTCCTTTAAATGTGACCGAGCCGCCTGGGTCGTTAATTAGCACGGGATACGTAAATTAGGCCGATTTGCAAACCAGCAAACCGTGACACCGTATCCACGCACGCTTCTTTCTGTTCCAGTGCTTCACGTGCCACTTGCTTCCGCGGACGGAAATAAACAAAGCGTCTCTGCGATTCTTTTATATCATTTCCCTGTTAAATTACAGCGTTTGGTAGTTTGTTAAACATTCCTCTCAGGCACATAAAATAATGTACGCCGATGCGCTTGGTATAATTCAAACAAATTGTACGATTCTGTGTTCAACTGTTAGTTAAATGCAAATTTGAAACTACCTTCCCTGTAAAATTTATGTTTTTTTGAGTTATGAACTATCAATTCCCAAGCAGAGATATATTCTATTCTATTTTAAATTAAAAATTATGATAAATTTGTTATAGCCTTTCCGTGAAATGTTCCTATTATACTTGTTCTGAAGTGGTTTGAAATTTCTGCTGTTACATATTCAGTACTACTTATTTATAATTAGCTACCACCACTTGGCTAAACGGCGAGAAATTTATATTCACAGCTAGTGCTTTCCAAGACTCTTCAGTTATAGCTTGAAAAAATTAAGTCCTAACTGTATATTATTCTTTGTAGAATCCCTCTCTGAATCATCGATGTATTGTTAACGATCCCACTGTACGAAAGCGTGCCTGAAAATTCTTTTCCGTTCCAACGCTGTTCTTAGTATTCCTTAAACGCGTTGAATTTATCACCCACAGTTTTCACGAGAATTGGAATGTCACAATAGGAGAAAGTAATAGCCACACCAAGAAAAGAAAACAATGAAGCCCCGTTTTTGGCCAAGCCATGGTTACTATAAATTCGATCGACAGAGCTCGATAAGAGGCTGGCGTCGGATCTGATTGAACGTGCAAGTGCACCCGATTGCTTCGAGACGTCGGTGCCATAAGCGCGACGTGTTGCGTAAGCGGCCAGAGGCGAGCTTTAAAAATGCGCGTCGCGTACGAAATCGAACCGAAGGTATCGATGTACCGTGGCTGAGTTTATTTTTCAAACAAATCGCGGGCTGCTTTTCTTGGAAGTTCTATAAAAGCAAGTGCTCAGCATTTCCATAAAAAGAATACAAATTAAATTCTCTGAGCTTCAGCTCCAACAAGCTTCCTTCTCTGTGGTTACAGAATAAATGTCCCAATTACTGCCAATGTCCCTTTTACTGTAAAAATAATGGTGTACAAATAAGAATTATTATTAAACCGGGACAGTTTTTATTATTATTATTGTACACTGTTCTTTATACATCACGATTTTAATGAGTAAAATAAATAAAGTGGCAGTAACAGGGACATCAAGCCAAGTAAAAAAAAGAAGTCTTTCGAGATTTTTAGCCTTCAATTTTCGCCGATGTGGCCCCACTGCCTCAATCAATATTTCCTACTCCGACTATAGCGCCAAATTATATTAGAATTTAAATTTTAAAGTTAACGAAAACAAGAATAAGTTCAACAAGCCACTCAGCAGATTTCTCACCCTGAAATTTCGAAATTAAGGAAGTGGTACTGGAAAATTCCAGTAATTTATATCCAGCAAATAGAATTCCCTCTCCCTTTATTTCCTCCAGCTTCAATCGCCATTCCCCAGTAAAAACCAAAGCTACTTCGCCAAAAATATCTGCCATTATACTCTCCCCGAAGCTACTCGCGCGCACCTCGTCGAGAAATAAGAGACGAAACTCAAAAACAAGCCAGAAACAAAAAAACAAACATCCCCAAAACGAACACCTCCCGCTTCCCCCGTATTTACACGCACCAGACTCGCTTCAGCCGGAGATATTTAAGCGGGAGAAAAAAAGGGAGTAACCGCGGGCGTACAAAAGCCACGGAAATAGAACTGGCGTGGAGGTCGTAGCTCGAAAACGCAGGCAGCGTTTTCGCGCGTTAGGTCCGCGCGTCTGGTTAGGTTCGGCTGTCAGGTTCGATCTATTAATATACACGGTGAGCCGCCTGCCTAATTCCTAATGGAATATTCGTACAGATTTCTGGGCGCCTTAAAAGTATCCTCTGCTGGAGCATGCGCGGCGGGAAGCTTCCTTCCCCCTCCGACCAAGGAAAATTCCAAGCGAAGAGAGTGATACGGAAACAGAGAAGAAATCCTCGCGACACGCTCGATTTTTTTTAGCTTGTTAAAAACATGAATTCAAGCGCGATGCGGAAGGGTGAAGTGAGATTTCTGTTTTCAGGAAACTGACAGAGTCACCGCGATCAGCTGATCGTCCACGTGCTCCGCATACCTCGATCGACGCTCTCACCGAGCAAACGAAATCGCGCCCTAATTCGAGGGTGGTTTAAGTAATATCAGGAATTTTCCGGGTTATTTGTGGACGTTTGAATAATGTCTTTTGGGGAAATGAGGTGGAAGCATCTGTTAGTAGAATTTGTGGGGATAAAAATTCAGGATCTTTGGAATAGATTATATTGTATTGGTAAAACAGTTCGTATGAACGTCAGCTATTGAAAATAAAATACTTATTTTAGAAGGTGGCGTAAAATGGCACATATGGGGTTGAATAAATTTATGTACAAATATCTGGATATTGTCTGTGAATTTCATTTAAAACTCTACGAATTTTTGTTTCAACCCAGTATAGTAAAAAAATCGTGGTTTGCTTGTTTGCAAAATTTTTGTACGAGTGTTTGAGGTCTTACCTTCAACTTTTTAGAGGCAGTTGGTGAATGTTGTTGAATGTGAACATTCTTGGAATCTTCTTTTCTTTTTCACGAATTTCTTCTAGCTTAAATTTCCTTTGTTTTGAAGCACACTTTCTGGTCCATAAGGATTTTGTTTGGGATTTAGTGGATCCAGTTACAGTGTTTTCAGAGATGGTGCACTTGGAGTTGCGGAAGTTGTTCTTTCTTCGAGAGTACGGAGGAGACTCATGAAAGATTGCATTATGCGTTCGTGGTGGAACCCTTCATGTGATTCGATAGTATTCTTTTTATTCTTATTCTCGATTTCTGTTCTCATGCTCGTTGAACATCCAAGTACACTTTGGAGTTATGGGCGAGGAGCGTTAAACGATGTCTTTATTAGTTTTTGATTGCTCATCATCCTAATTTGATTTGATTTTTAAAAATGTCTTGGTTAAAATTTTGTGATTTCGTCTTCGTAATTTCTTAGGTTTCAAGGTTGGATTAATATTTGTCTGTTTTAGTCCAACGAAGATAATTTAAATTAAGATCCTTGAGTTTCCTTTGAAGTTCCTCTTTTTCCTGGATCCAGTACACTGCAATTTTTTTTTTATTTGCCTGAAGGTTTAAGCAAATGGCCAGAATATTCTCCTTTCCTCAACAAGGAGAGTACTTCATCTTATAAGTTGAAGAGAGAATTCTATATTCAAAAGAACTTTGTCTTCAGTGACACTTTCTGCAGAATTCAAAGCCTCCTCTTCTTTCCCTCGAAAAATATACTCGAAAGATCTTCGAGGGTAAGCTAAACTCAATTCACACCGAAAGACACCTCTTCCACAAGCTCGAAAAACAAAACCCCTTTTCCCTCTTTCAAGAACAATCTGCACTCCTCTTGAAGTCCACCTAAGTCCCACTTCGAAGTCCCTTTAAACTCCCAACCACATACAAATTTTCCACAGCCCTCTAAATTCAAATCACACACGAAGACTGCTTTCCAGCGTCACTTCTTTCTCGAAAAGTCCACAGAAGCTGCAAATCCGTAGAAAGTGCAGCATTTAGAGAAGAAACTTTGTCATTCACAGTCGTAATCTTTGCCTCCACCGAAGAATCTTTTGCCTCTGAAGAAGCAGTTTTATCTCCACGGATGAAATTCCTGCCGCCACAGAACAAGCTTCTGCTTCCACAGAATAAGCTCCTGCCTCCACAGAAGAAGCTTTTTCTCTTCACAGAAGAAATTTCTGCCTCCGCCGAAGAAGCTCCTGCCTCCATAAAAGAAGTTCTGCTTCCGCAGAAGAAGCTACTGCCTGCGCAAAAAAAAAGTTCTGCCTCCACTGATGAAGTATCTGCCTCCGCAGAAGAATTTTTTCCCTCCGCAGAAGAACCCTCTGGCTGGTTTTCCACAGTGCTAGGGAGCGTGACACGAAGCGAGGGGAGGTCGTCGCGGAACGAGCGTCTCGCAGCCCCTTCTCGGTGCTCAAGAGCGCCTCGTGTCGGTCAGGGTTGCCCTCGATGGAAGGAACGTGAACGCTGGCTACGGTACAACACTTCACGGAACACTGACAACTCAGAGCAGAAGAGGAGCCCGCGACGACGGCCATGTGACCGTCATTCGTGCTCTCCTTCTCTTCTCTTCACTGCCACCACCCACGCATCTGGCGGTGCCCGAAGAAACGCCCATGTGCGCCAGCCACGCGTTATTTCGAGATAAATAAGGAGGGCCCAACGCGTGGCGGACGTTGGATCGACTCGTCTCAAGACATCCGGAGGGAAAATCTCGAAAAGGAAGCCTGAAAATATATCCCTTTTCTGGACGAACTTAATTTCCACTTCTAATTCCCCAGACAATTCTTTTCTAATTCATTGAGAGCAATACTGAGAGCCTCCACTATATTTAACAGTGAACGCGTAATTGGAAATCTTCCAATTCTGGTTTTCTAATTTCTTGCGCTACGTGGCGTGCGGGACGCCTCCGCTTGTATCTATTAAGCACACTGGTAGCACGCCCATAGGCGTTCTTCGCGCGGGAGAATTTAGTCACCTGAGCAAGGTAGTTCCAAAATATCGAATACAAGATTCGTGGGAAACAATAAATAATAAAGAGCCTTAGCAATCACCCGTAGACCTTTCGCGGTCCCCTCCAAATACCCGTCCCGATTATTAACCGGATTAATACATTTTTTTAACAAAGATTGAAATAAAAGAAACGTTTCACCGAGGAGCAGAAGAGGGAGCCCGCGCGCGTGCATGCGCGGCTGTGAACAATTTCTGTTGGGGTAAGGTTAGTGCCGCGCGCGTGCACGCTTGCGTGTCTGTCACGCATGTGCGTACGGGGAACAGAGCGGAGCGTGTATTTCCTCCTGGCGCGAAGGGGCCACGCGTTTCCTTTCGCGGCAACAACACTCTGACCCCTTCAGACTCCACCCTCCTTCACCGTCGCTCTGCGTATCAGCGAAACGATCGAGGCAGATCCATCGAAAAATGGAGATTCCTTAATAACCTCTGCAACAAGGTTGCAGCGAGCGAAGGACCCCCTATCGCCATCGATAATCGCGATTGCACGCCCTGCCACGGTCGCCTTTCTTGCTTTTCTCGATTAACAGCGGTGAAATCGTAAAAGGAGGGCTGCCCGAAGAAATATGAATTAATCTGGCTTCAAGGTGATATATTGTATTATCTGTGTTCCATGCTTGCGTGTGTTAGTGTTAAGGGGTTCCATGCTCAACTACCGTAACAGGGAAATCACGAATTTGTAATTTGCGATGAGATTTTTATTGAATAGAATGAAAATGTATGTACCTGTTGATTGAAGGGGAGGATTTAATATTTGATGGGGCTCTAGGAGTGAGGGTTGCAAAGGGTAAAGACGATTTGAGTAGGGGGTGAAGAACCTTTAAGGCAGGCCTTTCCAAGTAGGAGAAATCTGCTCCTAAAACAGATGTCCAACGCTGCGGCTTTGGCTAAGGTGGGACGATTCCTACTGTCCTCTCTCTCTGCTTCGTAGCGGCGTCACTGTCTCCTCTGAGGGAGGGAGTGTTGGAGGGAGAACCGAAACATCTGTTTTAGGAGCAGGATTCCCCTACTTAGGAAGGCCTGCTTTAAGGGGTTTTGGATTTTTCGAAACATTGATTTGGGAAAAAGTGCCTGATGTTTAAAGTCAAAGTTTCTATTTTTACACATAAACCGTGCTTGGTTTTCGTCAATTAAAAGAAAACTAAGCATCGGATAAAAAAATCCTTCGTTCAAACACTAGTTTATTGTTCCTATAGTAAGCTTGTAAAATTTGAAGCAAATCGGTTGAATGGTTTTTTAAATATTTTGGTCACCGCAGAAGCCTTTTATTTGAGAGAACCTTCGAGTGATGGACAATAACTTAGTTATTGATAAATATTTTTAAATAAAAAAATTACGATGCACGCTACTAGATGCAATCCTTAAAAGGAAAAAAGATTTTTTGAGAAATGTGTTATAGTTTTTGAGTAACAAAATTTCCAATGACCACCCTTTTTTCGGCCTCCTGACTGAGCATGACCCCTTAAGCGGGAAAGACACTGCAAGAAATCGCAAAAATCGATATTTTACATTTTTTGAAAGACATGCGTTTCAAGAATGTTATCTCCAAATTTTATGAAATTCGTAAAATTGACGGAGATATAGCATTTTCCGTGAAGCGGTGTCTGAGCGGCACTTTGAAGGCGTTTTTTTTCAGAATTACATTGTTATATATTTTATTTTATGAACATTTTCTCTAAAATATGAATTATTTAGTGTTTACTATATTATTGTCTTTTTGAATTCAGATTAACCGTATGGCTAAAGCACTGGAACCATTTTACCGTAGCGCACACTTTGATGAAGATTATACTGAAAACGGATTCATCAATTTGTTTCAGAATTTTTTTACCCTACAATATGTATATGTTAATTATACTAAGCAATACATTGATTTAGTTGCGTTGTTTGGTTGAAAAAAATTCGCGAAAATACCCTTACTTTTCAGACCGCTGCAGTATTTTCCCTCCTAAAGGGGATAATACGACGCATAAGGGAAATAGGCAGGGGTAATTTGATGTGCAGCACCGATAAGGGGTTGGAATAGTAAAAATTGCTTTGCACCGTGAATGTCGAGGGGCAGTCTGTCCAATTACGCCTGCAAAGTTATGTTTCTTCCCGGAGATAGTGCAACGAATGCAAGGATGCGTCCGGGCTGCCAAGTTATGACAGACATCGGGCTGATTTAGCTAATTATCGACTTCTAGGCGATACTTATCTACGGGGTGGTCCGAGATTCTACCGCTCTTAGGGATGTAACTAAAAGACATTTAGTAAATTCTAAGAACTTCGTAGTTACTGAAATATAATTGAAGAGTTTTGAATTTTGAGGACAAAGTGTTCCACGAATTTGCTGCGATTTCGGTGTAGATAGTAGATACCCCAGCTCCAAATTTCCACGAACCTGAGAAATAAAGCTCCATGAATATCAGTTAAAAGGAAAATTGAAGATATCCTTGAAACACCCCCGTTTCCGAGGAATCCCCCAGATCCTTTAAGCTCCCCGTTTGTATCCCCCATAAATCCTCCAAGTGGAAATGGGTCACCCAGTATATGCAGGAGCGTGTGGAAAAGCAATATGATTGCTGATGGCTTAGAAGATCAAGGAATTAAGTATCACGGGGCGGTCAACGGGGAGGGGGCGCCGCATTTAATTGCAAGATGGAACGGTGCTGGTTTTAACGGAGAATTAGATTGTTTGCTGTGGTAACTAACTGTTGCTTGAATTATTTATGAACACGGGGGGGTCGTTGCAGTAGCGACGCCAGAGGCTGGCCAGCCTTTTTATGCTGTGCTCGGGCACTTACACGCGAGAAAGAAGTGGGAACACTTTAGAGGGGGGAGAGGGGGGGCGCAGTTGGTGGAGGAACGAGGAAGATTATGAACCTTCAAGACCAACTCGACCGAATCATTATTAATTTCTTGTGAAAGTGTGGCTGGGTGGTGGCAACATGGCTGCGTTTGAATTTTTCATCGCGCGGTCGCGGGAAATGCTGCACAGTCTGGTGGAATTTAATGGAACGAGGTAAAACCAGGTACTACATATTAAAAGAAGGACGGAATGCAACAACCAACGCGGACCAAAATGGAATAACGTGGACCACAATAAAGTGCACTGAAATGGAGTAGAATATAAGAGAATCCTGGGAACAATAGAACAAGCAGAGTAGAGGAATAAATAAAATAAAATACAAGAGGGTGTGTAGTAGAATATTCCAGTTTTAAGGGAACGAATATGTTGTTTGGGAGCGTCAGTGTAAAACAGTATAAAAATTGGTGAGATTATATTCCAATCCCCTCCCTCTTCCTTCCTGACGTAATATTTTTTTCATTAAATTTTTTTCATGAATTAAAAGAAAAGCATCTAACGCGTGTGTGGTGAAACGTCATTTTTTTTTTAAATTTGGTTAAAAAGTATTACGTAAGACCCCACCTGACTCCCTCTCCCCTGTAACAAAACATAAGAAATTCGCGACTGCGTCTGAATAACAATTCTCAGGGAGTCTTCAGAAATTGATTCTGTTTTCTACCCACTCCAAGTATACTTGAGCAAAAGAGGGGATAATGGAAAACGTAAGCTCGAAGGCAATTGACCATCGCAGGTATCGACGATTTATTGCCAACAGATGCTCGGGCTACGAGCGTCACGTCCTTCAGCTCTTTTCACTAACAGCAAGAACACAGCGTAAGGACAAAGACGAGGATGGCGGGCAAGCAGTTGTAAATTCGGGGAAACAGCGTGGCCTGTCGTGGTTCCGTGGCTCGTGCTGTCACGTGACATGCAGTCGAACCCTGAAAAATGTGGCCGCTGTCCGAATTGCCGAGGGAAACGTTGACATTTGGCTGACACGTGTTTCACACGTTTCACTGTCCAGCCCCCACGCTCCCGGCTCTCGCTGTCCCGATGGAAATTCGTCACCGCTGCTCCGCGAAATTGAATCCCGTCATGGGCGCCCTCTCTCCTGTTACAAAATTGGGGATTTTGAAAAGCGAGAGATTGTTGAGTGATAAATTGGTAACTCTTTGATCTGGCGAATCCTTTGTCACTGAAAGTAGAAGCTTGGACATTTTGTACTCCTAGTTGCTTGAAAGATTCTTACGTAAATTTTCATCATCCGAAGGATTAATCTCAGGTTTCTCTAAAGACTTACATTAATCTGACGGGAATTCAGTTCGAGGAAGATGAAATTAATTTTCTTCAGATGATACCTAGGGGAAGAACGGCGTAATAGAAGCTTCTCCTGGATGAAAAACATAGTGTGTTCAGCACTGTCGCTGGATTTCAAAGGTGGCAGGTAGGAGTGTTACGAATATTCGAATACATAGAATATTCGTAATTTCAAATTCGAATTCTCTGGTATTCGAACATTCGAATATATAGAATATTCGTAATTTCAAACTCGAATTCTTTGGTATTCGAATAATCGAATATTCTACCCCAGAAAATTTTATTGTTTTCCACAAACGTTCCCATATGCGTTAAATTGCTGGAATACCTAAATTCCACTCCTCAATTTCGATTTTCTTACTGTAAACGAAAACCATATGCTCTCAATATTTTCTTTAACCCTTTAACTGAGAGTACTTTTTGTAGAACCAATCGTCCCAAACGCAAAAAAACAGAAACAATAATGGTTTATAAACCACACTCGCAGTTAAAAGGTTGAAGATACCTAAAGAGAAGTACGAAAGGATTTTTCGGAAACCTTAACTCTTTCGCGCGCAGCGTCGGATATATCCGACATCCACGAAACGATCCAAAACGGCACGATGTTCAGCGGGGCAACATTGCCGTCGCTAAAGGGTTAAGTGAATTTTGAAATATTAAGATTTCAATTCTGGGTCGCTCGTGACCCGAAACTGTCAGATATGTTCCTTCTAAAAGTCTCGCAGCGTAACGTTTCAGTAGGGGAAGTCGGGGTATTGTGAGCCAGCGCCATATTTTTTTCCCTAGTGAATAATGACAGCTGCCACCAACTGTTATTTACTTGTCTTATGATAAGCTAATATTTCCACGATCAGTGAACGTACGCACCCGCATCGTTACTTTGCTCTGTTAACAGATAAAAATTGGCTGATCTCGATGTATTATTTTCACTTCGTGTGTGGTCTATTATTGTGACTCATTTCTGTGAATCCAGGCAGGTAACTATTTTTATAATACTTCAAGCTTTCGAAATAATATAGGAATTTGGCATTAAGTTAGCATTGTGTTATTTATTTGTGGCCATGTTGTAAAAATAATGGTTCGGGGAATTGTAAGCCACTCGATTCTTGACATTTAAAGAGCTGACCTCACGTGTTTGATGTTTCTTTATGATTGTTTATGTAATATTTGAGCACAATATAAATTTTACTTTCCCGACTGTTATGTATATAGCAGAGGGAACGTATGTAGATCGTGTCAAAAATGACCCCCCGGTTTTTTTGCAATTCTCGACGCTTCATGACCCACTGACTCTAAAAAGTAGAAAAAAGGGGTACAAAAATGCTTGTGTGTGTGTGTGTGTGTGTTTTCTAACAAGCATTGTCATTTTTATTTAATTTATAAAGTGGCTCACGATTCCCCGAGATTTTTCAGATTCACGAAAATGCAAATTTTTTGTAATAGTCTGAAATTCATCTAATTTGCAAATATTCGATTTCACTATTATGACTAAAAGAAAGGTAAATCTTCATACTACAACATCCAGCTTTGAAATTTGAAGAAACACTTGATTTTATAGCAGTTTGTTAGCAATAAAAAAAGTGGCTCACAATACCCCGACTTCCCCTATTATTACATGTGCAGAGTACGCTATGTGCCTTATTGTGAAACAATTTCTTTTTATCTCGTTTATTATGGTTATCCCTCGCTACGCAAGGGAGCCCTGACTGTTTATAGACGGTTGTTCGCCTTGCTGGTGGAAAAGCTGCACGTCCCTCCGTTAGACAATAGCTCGAAACAGCTGTAAGCAGGGGCACCGATAACCAGTGCCGTCTTCGACGGAAGCGTGACGAATGCGTAATGAGCGCCACGCATTCACTCACGTTTCGGCGTCTTCTTCACTCCCGGCCGTGGTCCCCGTGGGGAATTTGAATTTCTAATGGCGTACGAGCCCGGAGAGGATTATCCGAGAGACGCCGCTAGGGCTGCACGCCTCCTCGACTTTCACGCGAGTGTGTGCCCTATGCTCCCGTCGAATTAAACCGCGCTGCTAAATATTTGCCAAGTGGGGCACGATCGACGAACCTGGGAACTTCTGCCCTTTAAATATGCCACCGAAATCGCCGGCCACTTTTCTTACGCCGATTGTCTGTCTTCGAAAAAGAAAGTGCTCTGCTTCGTTATCTTGTTAATCGACCGGAGTGACTTCGATTGGTCGTGTTGGAAATCGATGGGGGAGAAGTCGAGATCGCTAACGTAGGAAATGAAGTAACTGGTATTAAATAATGGTATTAGATAGCAGTTGTGTTATATAGTTAGTAATTTTATTTCAAAATCTATGAAAGGAGGGGTTTATTATTATTATTATTTATTTTAAAGGAATAAGCCTATAAGATAATTATTATTTATTCTAAAGGAATATAAGGTTTCTTCTATTAAAATAATAAAGACGATTAATAATAATAGTAATAATATACAAAATTACGTCGACGTAACAGCTCTCAGTTAATCGGTGAGAGCAATTGTATGCACAGCAGTTTTAGGGGACGTTAGTGATTTTAACCCTCGGTTGTCAGACAGTGTAAATAATTTGACTCGAATTGACCCTGCGTTTTTTTAAGCAAAAAAGCTTTTTGTCGAAACTCTTATTGCTTCAAATTTTTTTTTATGTATGATGACACTTTAAATGTCAACTTTCAACGATGGGCATATATTCTACAATGCTCAAGCATT
This sequence comes from Andrena dorsata, assembly GCA_929108735.1. NCBI lineage: Eukaryota > Metazoa > Arthropoda > Insecta > Hymenoptera > Andrenidae > Andrena > Andrena dorsata. The sequence goes on along the minus strand of OV815488.1, from coordinate 71,780,301 downwards.
ATCTCAGAATTTTTTAGACTTAATTTAACAAATAGTTTTTAAATAACAACTGATTGAAAATTGACATGGTCAAATTGTCCCGGTGTGGCAACGACGTTCGAAAAAGTAGGTGTGACAACCGAGGGTTAAGTAAATCTAATTCAGGACTATAAATATTCCCTATGTTGTCTACTCTGTTTATAGGATCAGCATTTCCTACCCTAGATGTTAAGAGCGTGGGTTAGGTGGGCCCCTTGCTCCCCAAACCGACTGTGTTTCCACACTTTTGTGTTCCTCGAGCAAAGCGATGACGTACAAAGAGATGAGCGTGGGCGTCACGTCTGGATCATTGATTCGCAATCGAGAAAGTGGTTTCCGCTAACCACTTGACTTTGTTCCGACTATAGGAAGCGGAAATGTGGAACATTGTCGTGAAAGAGGCTCCTGAAAGCAAGCAACCCGCTTTGCACAGAAGCACGCTACGATGTTCGCGGTGCAGGTAGCGACGGGCGCTCGAGTTGCCGTGCGATTAATTTCGCAGCAACTTTGGAAGGCTCGAATTTTTGCAAGTTAGCATTGCGTCTTTGTGTGCTTGAAAATTTGAGAATGGATATTTTGATTAATTTTTTGCGTAACTCTTCCGAGAGTTGGAGGACTGTGGTAGCCTTGAGTATGGGGAATCTTTTGGAACGTTCAAGATTTGTGATTACGAGCGTCTCGAAGCCAGCACTACACTGGAGGACACTCGAAAAATCGAATTTAAATTCCGCCGCCCCGAGCACGAGGATGTTCCAGGGAAAGTTTCCAGCAAAAAAGAGTTTCGTTACAGCCACGAGGGTATTTCCAGGCTGTGGCGCGAACGCCAGGGGACGAATTTTATTTTACCGAAAAAGAAAACGACGTCCATTCTCCTAGTTCTGTTTTGGAAGCCTGTAGAAAATTCAGAACACTTTTCCGAGTTCGTTCTAATTTCCTTCTTTTTACTACGGAATATAGCAGACTGCTTTTCGAAAAAAGACATTTTATATTTCCATCGCGGTTTCAGTCTTGACTGAAATTTAAATTCTGCGGTGGCGAGGTTATTTCACGTGAAATGGAAAAATAGGGTTTTGAGAGACTCGGCGGTTGAAAGGTAAATATGAAAATAGAAGATCAAAGAAAAGGAAGAGAATCTGTAAGGAGCTGTAAAGAGTCTTGAAATCATTAATCGAGATTTCGAGATCTGAGAAATTTAATTCTAGGTGCAGTATAAATATGGAACTCTTTCAATTTTCATATTTTAAAATCCACTTCCAAATTTTCAGTTATTTTAACAGCAAATATTTTACATTCCTCTTTCACTTTATTCAGTAAAATATCTATTTTAAATCCCATGCCATAGTACAATAAATAAACAAATACAGGCTTTCGGTAATCCTTGACAAAGAGAATTGTCCTGCACATAAATATTAATGCTTCAAAAATGAAGCTCCGAAATTCGACAATTTCAAGATTCCAGTGCAAAGATTCAATGACTCCAAAATCTGAAAATTATTCCCAAAGTTCACTACCAAATATCGTTCCATGTTGCTCCCAAATTAATGAGTACTAGAGCTTCTAAAAAAAGCTCCTCAATTATTCCGTCCCATTTGCTGCACCCGTAATGATCGATAGTCCCGCCGTCCAACGACTGATAAGCCCTGACCACGTGGCCGAGATCGAGATGTGGATCACTCGGTCGGTAATGTTGCGAGATAATGTTCGAGGTCACGTAGCCGCGAGTGAAAGCCACGAGTCTGTGGAATCTCTCGGAACCGAGGCGCAGTAAACGTCGACATCAATTCCAGTCGATAGTGGTTTCACGTGGTGCACCGATGTCTCCCACAATTTTTACTCCGGACAGTTTATAAACTTGAAAGCCGCACGCAGGGAAACGTCCCGCGGATTATCCAGTGCCCGAGAAAAGTTTCCCATCCGTGTATCCACGGGAGCTGCGTTCGAGGCACCGGGATGCGGTTGAAGCCAAATTGGAAAAGTAAGTTAAAGCTGCCAGATAGCGTACAATTCAATTCAATTAATTGAGCAGCGCGAGCTTCATCGAATTCGGGATCGGATTGGACGAGACGAGATACGCGACGACTCCTATCGCGAACGTGGCGGGGGGATTATCGAATTTCACTTGGAGTATGTTAATTAATTAACTGGAGGTTCGGGAGGTTAACGGGAGGTATGACAAGCCCACAAATGGGCGAGTGAATTAATCGGTGGGTGGGGGGAGTTTTTGCTCGATAACGGACGAAACAGTGAACGATTTCAGGATATCGATACAGAGACAGTATCTTTTTCGATTGGTATGAAGTAGAGAAGTTGACATTCGTGTGTTGAAAAAGAGATTATTGTACAGGCTACGTTATCTTTCGAACTTTCGTTAGTTTTTTTCTGTAGGAGAATTTGGGATAATATGTTAGATGTATGTGTATAGTTACTCCCATTAAAAGAATTTTAAATCCACTAAATGACCACCAATTTCGAAATTCACCTAAACTCGAAATTCTTCATCATCTCCAAACCCACTTCCCAACTTCCTTTTCCCTCTCCCTACCTCAATTCCTCAAGAAGAGAATTCAATGGCTCCCATACCAATCTAAAACCAGTGCATCATTCCATCCTAAAATACTTAAGAATTAATCCATATTAAACAATATATTAAACAATAAAAATCCATATAGAAAAATCTTACATACTTTTCAATAGCTTTAAATCGTTACCCGATCTCTCGCAGTAGATTAACCTTTGAATTTTCATTCGCCGAGAATGTAGAAATATACACTTGCTAAGTTTCACCAAGAAGCCACCCCATTCCAGCCTCCCCCGTCTAAACTCCTTCTACCACCCAAGCCCCCATCCCACCCAATCACATTGCCCTTCAAACTCACCTTCTCCCTTTCCCATTAGAAGCCGATAGATCTGTACCATCGGCTGGCGGGTCGGGGGGCAGAAATTTCGGCCACCAGTGACGAAAATACGCACCCCCCGGCGGGTTGCGCAGGTTGAGAGTGCGCAGGAGCACAGCAGCCTGCGATCGACGGAATCACGTAGGACTGGGGGCCGGCGGTGGGGGGCGGAGGGGAGGAGAGGGGGGGGGGGAGGAGAGGAACAGTGGCGGCTGGGATTGCGCACACGCGTCGGGATTCCCCGGGAATCGGGTCTTTCCGGGTCTCCGACACGGTTCTCCCTCGTTCGGCTCACTTGGACGAGCGACGGGCGACGCGGCAACAGGTGACGAGGCGCATCCTACGCGGGTAACATCCTCGAAACGACCAGAAGGATCGTGGTGACGGGCGAGACGCGACGCGACGCGGGAGATCCACGCGTCGATCGGTTAGCGCGCGCGGCCACCACTCGCACGGCCAGGATCGGAGCTGAGGAAGAGGAGATCCGCGAAGTGGAGGAGTAGTGGGTCGACAGCTGACGGTCAGACGGGACGGTTCTACGGGCAAGGCCATAGAGCGCGATCATCGGGGGAAAATGAGCGTCGAGGACGCCATCAACTATAAGGCCAGCGAGGAGGAGGATTACTATGCGCTCCTCTCCTGCGACGAGTCCGCCACGGTGAGTCTGGGCTTTCTGGATCTTTTAGGGTTTTATGGAAACCGGGTTTATTGGGTGGTTCGGTCCCGCTTCGAGGATTGACGTTGCTCGGAGGATTTTTGGAACGAGGCTTCTTGAATGGTTCAATTTTGGTTTTCTTCTTGCTAGTTTGTGTTGAGAGTTGGTGCTGGGTGTTTTGTGGGGTTCAGGGGTACTTATTCTGAATCGGAGTTCTTTTGATCTTGTTGTTCTTGCAACTTCTTTTGGTAGCATAATGAAGGGGTGCTTTGTGATTCTCAGGGGTTGTTCTTTCAAGGAGACGTTGACCGAGAATACTGTTTTTAATGAAACTGCGTGAATGTAGAGCATGGTGGAGCGTGCGAAGAGCATTTTTTGCTGTGGAAATTTGAAGTTCAGTTTAAAGGGGTGAAATCAGCCCTTAAAGTTGTCATGTTTTTTCGTTTTTTTTTAACGAAACTCTATATTTCTTTTGGTAGTGTGATAGAGCATGAAAAATTGAACACTTCTTGTTTGTAAAGTTTTGTTTTATCTCGCACTGTTACAAAGTTATTGTTTAAAAAATGAAGAAACGCGATATGTTTAAATGCTGATTTCACCCCCTCAGAGTGAATTTCCGCGAAAAGGAGAAATTGCGCTTTGCATACTCCAATATGCTCCACACTCATGGGAATTTTCATTAAAACTAAAATTTTCTGTTGGGCACATCTTCATTAATGATTTGCATTTCTTTTTACTACCCTTGTGTTTCGTACAGTTCTTTTTATTCATTACAACGTTCATCTGCACATTTCTTTCTCTTCTGTCAGTATTAAAAATTCATACGCAATTTATGAGACTTGTTGCATAAATTTCTTCTTCTTTTTCTCATCCCTTATTTTGTTACTACAATCTTCTCATAACTTTACATGATTAATCAAAATTCCTAAGACCTTCTTTTCCTCGCTTCATTCTTCTTTTTATTCTGTCTCATTAACATCATGGATCTGAGATTTCTCTTTGCGGGAGTAAATACGTTTCGAAGTTGGTTTAAGGATCTGGGATTCAACAAGCTTCAACGATCGATGAATGATTTTGCGTTTCCTTTATCTGTTCAACTATTCCAAATTATTTTATAGTGGAATGGAGATTTATTACTGTGTAATAAATATCCGGGACAAGAATTTAGGAAGCATAATATTACTGTCAGTTTTAGTTACAGTTAAAGTTACAAAGTAGAAGTAGACTCGAAGTTCAATTTACACCTGGAAGTACCTAGAATTCCATTTCCGGTTAGCTGGAAATTTCTCGAAAACTTGTAACTACCTACTCATCTAATTGCAAGCAGAAAATTAGAACCGCAATTGAACTCAGAATGACATGAAAATTCCTTTAAATTCTCCCCAACTTCCACCAAAGCCAGATCGAAATTTAGAACCCAGTTGAAAATTACAAAAGACCCTTCTGCAAGACCTGCTCGCGAAATTCCTAAAAGCCAAAGAACTTCTTAATAGCCCATCATTATCATCTACTCCAGGAAACCCCGAGGACCTCCATTTTCATCTTCTTCGCCCCGTTCACGCCCCGCAAAGTCCGGCGTTCCCTCGAACTTCGCGCTAACGACACAGAAGCAATTACTCCTCTGTCCTCGCGCTCCTCATTCGGCCGCGACTTTAATTGCCGAGGAACCATCGCCACGCGTCATTGTTTCCATTTCGCATTATACCAGCTTCTTACGCGCCTAATGGAACGCGCGCATTTAATGCGCTTTCTGGAGTTACACGGAGTTAATTAGCTGCAGTGTCGAGCGCGTCACAGGAGGATAACTGCATCAGCGCAACTTTAATTACTGCTTTGCCCGAACTTCGTGATTAGTATCGATCGATGTCGGCTATGCCAGTGGACGACAAATAGTACGTCACTCGTCACTCTCCCTTCGCGACGACCTCGCCACCTAGTTCTACCAAAAAACCGTGTTACAGCCGCGCGATTACATCCTTCCACACTGTTCGCCCGGCAAAATTGATTCAACCTCGCGAAATGAAACTCCAACGATGATAGAGCGGAGAATGGAATCTCAAGAATGAACCACGCACCTCGCGATTGCTCAACGCCGCTCGTTTATCTGAGCCGAGCTGATAAACGGTTCATCGTCGCTACGCGATCTTTGTTGCAAACAAGCGTTTATATTCGATGATTGCTTCGGTTAAAAAAGGCTTTTCGCTTTGATAGAACCTTGTCCAATTAAAGCTACTGCTCTGTTATTGGGTGGCCTGGTTGATTTGATCTCCTTTTAAAGAAATAGATGTACAGATATATAGATATGTAGATATAGAGAAATAGAAGAACATTAGCACTTATTGATTAGGCGGAAAGAACATGGAATATTAAAAATCCAGAATTCCATAACTACCGTTACACTTTACAATTCTGCGATAGCCTTCGCTAAAGAACTCAATGACCACCAAGCATTCCCTCGACTAATCACGAAAGATTCTTGCATTTCCCTACACCATGCAATAGCGAAGCCCCCACTGCGCATGCGCGACGAGGGAACGAAGAAGTGGGCGGAACAATCGACCCCCTCCACTCTATTCTAACTCTGTTACGGTAATAAACTCCTGCGAATCTTACTATTGCTCGGAATACCTTTTTCATTTGGTAATTTCTTCACTGTAATCATTCCAAGTGACATATTAGAAGTCACCCTAGCGTGCTGCCCTTTTCTAAGCGACAAAGTGGGGAAGTGATCCTGCGGGTTGTTCAAAAGTTTTGCGTGTGCCATTAATGTCGCGTAAAAGTCATCGCTGACCCTCCCTAAGGAGTTACGTTATCATCCACCTTGTTTTCCCTGCCATGATGGTCGGTGGCACGGTCGATTTTCTAAAAATAAAGCCCCGTCTGCTCGAAATAAAAGCGGGGTTAATGAGTGATCGTGTTTGCTTGTTTACCGACGGCTGCCGTGTCGCCGTTCCATTAACGAATTCCACTCCCATTAAACGGGGAATGTATTAAATTGCCTCGGTAAATATCACTCGTCCCCATTAGCCGGCGTGCTGGCGATAAGTGGCCCCATCTTTCGCCGATTATAGCGCGTCGGAAGTGTGCTCGACGACGCCTCCATCTTTGTCCAATACCCTTCGTCATTTAATTTTCAAACACCACTCGGGTAATTGTCGCTCTGAGGCTTCGCTCGTCTAAAATATCGCGGCGACGGAGGTTCATTCTGCCGGGAATAACGTGCAAATAAAAGCCATAGAGTTTTCTTTACTGCGTGTTGTATACTTTTTTTAAAAAAAAAATCCTCAACATCACCTATATTTTTAAGTGTGCTCCAGGAATACAAGAATGCCAGGAAAAATGGTCCCCATTAGATTACCCAAAAGAGAAATATTGAAATGATAGATAGTCCACAGATATTGAGAGCAGAGAATCCTCAGGTTGCAAGTTAAAAATCTCGAACACCTCTGCTTTTCAAACCTCCTCATTTCTTCTTCCCTTATAACTTCCAATCAGCATTTCTACCTACAATTTCCCAATCGCCTTATTCACATTGCAGGTACATAAAAACACCCTTCAATTACTACTTCTGAATCCTCTAATAATTTCCAATAGCGATTGCTACAACCACCCACTGAAATATTATCAATTCCTCGCGAAGCTGGGCTTCCCTTTGAAGTCTGATCAGATTCACGCCCTCTTTGCCCCAGGTGGAGCAAATCACAACCGAGTACAAGGTGCTGGCCCTGCAATACCATCCAGACAAGAACGAAGGCGACAAGGAGGCGGAGAGGAAGTTCCAGCAGCTGAAGGTCCGTGCCTTCACTTATATTTCTAACCAGTCATTATGAGTCATTGAGAAACAGTCATGCGGCTGCGAGTTTTTTTTTTCTGCCGCTGGGTTCCACCTTGCCCCGCGTGCGTCGAGTTTCTAACGCGATTTCTCGCCGTAGCACGCGAAAGAAGTGCTTTGCGACCCTGAGAAGAGGAGCAACTACGACAAGTGGAGGCACAGCGGCATCGCCATCAGCTACAAGCAATGGGTAGGGATGAAGGACAACGTCCACCAGGTGAGTACACTGGATCGAGATCTCGTAAGATGGATGTGCATCGTGATAAATAAATCGAGTCTCTCTGCGAGGAATTTCTTGGCGCGAAGTTCGAGGGAGCTGGGGCGAAATCTCTGCTGGAAATTGGGAAACTTCCACCCCTTTCGGGAGCACCTCCAAAAGACATTGTTCGGTCCGAGTAACTTTCAGAGGGGGACTTCGGTTTAAACTTGGGAATAGCGATGTGGGGATTGAGGAGTCCTTAAGGGACAAACTAATGGGAAAACAATTGGAAAAACTAATTATTGCTTTAAGTTAACATTGAAAAGAGAATAAGAAGTAATAAGTTTTTATTTCTACTTTTGGCGAAGAAATAATCTATAATAATATTAATATTTCCAAGTAGTTTTATCTATTTGCAATAAATCACGCATTCGTTATCGGATTTGCGTCAAACGATGTAGAATCTTTTTACGTATATTACACGTCATTTTATAACCCAAAAACTATCAAAAGTGGAGCTGCACCGCTCTTGCTGCAAGGTCCTCATTGATTGTAGAGCGATTTTTGTTTTTAGTGCTTGAAATTATGCGGGTACATAATTGTCTTTTGTCTGCTCTGTGGACCTATTTATGGCTGTCTCTTGATTTTCATGAGTTAGGTACTGTAACGAGTTTGATAATATATGGATATCGTGTACTCTATTAACTCTGTATTCATGGGAACTAGTAATAGATCGAATCATGAATAAATTAATAGACACAATATCCTTGAGCATGTTTGAATAAATTAATAGAGCGAATATTCGATTACCCTCATCTATATGCCACTTCTACTTAAAAAGAATAATAACAATCTTACTATATGAAGCAGAAAGTTTACATATATGTTTGTCTGTCGCCTAAAGAACTTCCTAGCGTTAAACTCTTGGATCACGAAATGTACGTCGGCTGTTTATGCCTCGCTAATTCTGACGAGTGTGACTATTTTCACAAAACAAAAATAAAAAATTTGTTTCATAACATCAGAATCTAAATTCCGGGCGAAGCCGAGTAGTAAAGCTAGTTTGTCTATAAAAATAAAGCAATTCTTTAAAAACTTGTTCCACAGTGCACGGAGACAGGGGTGAATAGATTCAAAACTTAGAAACTTCCCTACTGTTCGGTGCACCCACGCAACCCTCTCGAATTAAACCTACAACAATATCCGCAAGCTATTACACAACTTCCAAGTTCCCAACTTGGTATTTTCTATTTCACTTATCGTCAACATTCACTACCAAGAAATCTCTCGCAAGACTATTCAGTACACCCAAAAGAAATATGCATGTGAAATTAGCAAGCGAGAGATTGTAAAGATAAAGTAGTGAAAGGCATGTGGAATGCGCCGTAGTCGATGCATTGGAGCACACCGAAGACGAAGGGTCGCATGCTGCAGGACGCGTCGGGGGAGGCAGCTGGTCCCCCGGGTCACCCCAAGGTCCAGCCACCGAACGCCCACAGGAGGGCCTCGGAGGGCGGCGCGAACATCTACTACGGCGCTCGGCGTGACCTCGGCTGGGACACGGAGGCCTCCAGCGAGGTGGTGAACAAGTTCCGCAACTACGAGATCTAAAGTGGACGGTTCGACGAGGGACTGTTCCGAGTTTACGTCGCCAGGACCAACAATCACCTATCTACCTTCAAATATATCGAATCCAGTGAGAGAGAGAGAGGAGCCACGAGACACGTACCATTATTTATCGTTCGTCATTGTCCAACCGAGGGAAGAGGGGGCCGAATCCCCGAAGGTGAAGAAAAAGGATCGAAGGCCGAATCGTTCGCTGGGCCATTTCTCGCCCTTATTTTCGCTTCGAGGAAACACGACTCGGTGTGTAATTCGGAGCATCCTTGCTGCTCGGTAGTAGAGGGCGAAAGAGAGGAGGAAAGAAGACCAGCGAGAGAAATAATTCGCGAAGAGGATGGAAGCTTCCGTTACCCTTCGTTCTACGTTAAAGAAAATTGGATGGAAATCTGATGTTTCGTGTGAAACTGAGGAGTGGTGGTGCCGTGGTGGAAGTCGATGGCTCGTCGCTGAAGGTATCAAGTTTCAGAGAGGGGGGATTGGAGGGAGAAGGGGATGGAAGAGCTAGAGTTCAAAGAGAAACGCGATTCAGTTGTCGGTGCTGATTTCCAGGTGGAGTTTTATTTTCTAGAGGCTATAGGGAAGCAGAGGTGGCTGGGGAAGTTGCGCGAAGTTGCAGGGCGAGGCTCTCGGTCCCCAAGATGGCCGCACGTTGAAACGAGGTCAGAACGCGGCCAGGCTGCTCTTCCCAGCTTTCGGTTTTTAATTACAGCCGCGACGCGCGCTCGAAGATTCGCGGGGAAGTCGCTGCGGAGGGATCGAGGAGATTCAACGATCGGTTGGACGGTGCTTTGATGTCGTAATCGAGAGAAGTTTTATTCCACGATCCACGGGATCCGAACGTAAGAGAATAATTAACTGTTTCTACTTTGTACGCCGCTCGCGCTGGAAACGCTTCAGCGGTCCCCTTCCGAGTGACTTTCGTGGGTACACTCATTTATGCAAAAGAAAGTGGGGTCAGATTTTTATCAAATTTCAGTCTCGCAGGGGAATGAATCAAATGAATCAAAATTGATGAAGAGGTCTCGAGGGAGTTAAAAAAAAAAATTATTTCGTCCTGCATAGAATTCTAAGAAACTTAATATTTACTAAAATAATTTTAAATGTCTTCCACTGTCTATTTACATATATTTCTTCGAATTTACAAATGCAAGGCTTGCATCGCAATTTCAGTTGAATATCCCAGTCTTCGTCACCCAGAATTCGACTAAAAACCTAATCGACTCGAATTGCCAAGTCACGGAATTCGAGTCGAGCTTCACCGCCGAAGCGTTTTTTTTTTTCCAGCGTCGAGTGGCTAGAAGAAAAGTAACTCGTTGTTTCTACATTGAGTGCTCCTCAGTGGAACGCTCGAGCGGTTTCGATTATTCCCGAAGCCTTCGAAGTCGCGTTTCTTCGAAAGGGGTGAGACAAACAGCTCGGGCAAGGAGCGTCCACTGTCGGGCGAATCGATGACGGCGCACTTGTACCTGTATCAAACGCAGAATATAATATCGTTTACCCTTCGCGACACTTGAATGTTCGAGAGTCCGGGTAGCCCCATAGGATCTGCACCACCCCCGTTTCGATTAATCTTCTCGCTGAAAAGGTAGCTCGTTTCAAGATAAATAAAACCAACATCAACAAACCCAATATCCCACTTTCTGTGGAATAAAAAATTCAATTTCCTTGCTTTCGTACGGAGTGCACCGAAAAATTCAATATATTTATTAACAAATTTTGTTAGAAGAGATTACGAGATTATATCAGAGATTGTGAAATTCGAAAAGCTGTGCCCTTGCTCCTCGAGGTATATAAATATTTATAACGTACAAATTTACCAAAAACGGTGAATGAAAATGCGGATACGTTAATTAGACGCGGAATAGAGGGGTCTACAACGAAGCAAACGCGTCGTTCTAATAGTAAGACGAATGGATCGATGCTACCTGAGCGAGGGGGTTGACAAACTCGAATCCCTTTCACTGTCATTCGTCATCAATAGCCCCCTCCCCCCCCCCCCCACCCTGCCAACGGCAGCGAGTTTACATCGTCCATTAGTTTCTCTTTTGTAACGGCACGTACCGCATGCACCCTTCTTTCTTCGTCCCGCCGAGAAAGGGGAGAGTGCCGATAGATAGTCGACCAACAATTTTGTAATATAATCGAGCGGCTCTTCGGCATGCGTTTAGGCGACCGAGCCGCCTAGCCGGGCGGCTGCTAACGATCGACGCGCCCCCCCCCCCCCCCCAAAAATAGCAGCGGTCGACTCGTGTGTTGTATCGATGTGACCTTTCGATATTAATTCTCAAGCCGCGGAGGTGCGCGGTTGCTTGATCCCGTTCTCGCGCGACCACTCGCGGCGCGATTTTTCCGAAACCGTCAGCCTTCGCGGGATACGAACCTTCCTGCGCTAAGATCGGTTTATCGATTCTTCAGAGGTGAAATGTGAGAGGTAAAGGAGCAGGAGGTGTCGATGGCGACAGTGGGAGATATATGTGAAGGAATCTGGAATTTTTGAGGATAAAATTTGGGAAAAATAGATTTTGCGAATTGTCGAGTTCGGGGAAATTTTTGTGGAGCAGGATGTTTAGGTGCAAATTTTATTGAAGATCCTCGGGTTTAATTTTGGAGGAGTAGAAGGGGGTGTTTGACATATTGTGCTCTGAAATTTGGCACTGCTGTTTGCAACTGCTGAGTAATTATATTTGTAATTGTAATGGTGTCATGAAGATATGTAAAGATAATAAAAGTACTCGAACTCGATGTAATGATCCAGAGGAGGTTGAATTTTTTTCGAGATCAGAATTTTGAAACTGCAGTGCATCTATTTTCCAAATTCTATCGAGTCAAGCGTTAAATCCTCGATGATAAACGCGAAATGATGAAATTTGGTGTTTGAAAATCCGGTGTGAAAATATTGGATCGTTAGCACCACCGACGAAAAGTTTGTTTTTCACTTGTCACGACACAGGTTGTACGGGGTGAAACGAGGGATGAATAACTTCAGTCTATTATATCGTACTTACTTCTCTACATATCGGCCACTCTGCGTGGATATCGGACTACTTATCCCTTTGGAAATGATCTACTTTCGAACTTTTCGTCGGTGGCGAGAATTGTTGAAAGTGTGCGTTAAATTGGATGGCGAAGTTTGGAGGCCCATTTCCACGCGAATTGGAAATGTGTAATACTTACACTTAATTCTGTTTTTGCACGATAGATACGTCCCCGAGAAATCTTTTGCTGACTGCGCCACTTGCGAGACAAAGTTCAAACGAAAGATTGATTAGCTGGAAAGTAGAGAAATCATATAAATGCAAAAGCTAAGAGTTTTTATTTACTCAAAGCAATTATCTAGAAATATAAATAGGAATATTTTTTCTTAAAATTAAAATCAAAATTAAGTGAAGACTCTCAAAAAGGCAAATATATTTATTCATCTTTTCTTAGAATTAAAATTAAGTGAAGATCCTTAAGAAGGCAAATTTATTTATTAATCTCTTCTTAGAATTAAAATTAAGCGAACATTCTTAAAAAGGCAAATTTATCGGGTCGTGTTGGACCAAAACAATCCTCGTGAAAACAGGACGAAGTGTATTTGAAGCTACTATATATAATTGGAGAGCGAAATATGTACAAGAAATGCGATATGGAAACGTAAGTCGTCGCTGGAAGTGGGGAAAGAGTTGTGATGATACCTCCATCACGCCTATATACCCGGTGTATCAATTCTTCCGCGGACGAACCACACCCGAACCACCCTGTAAATGTGTGCGCGTGTGTGTATGCCCCACATCTATATTTTTCTAGACGCGTCTCTGCGATTCCGCCTCGTGGAACCATTGTACCCCCTGTCTATTTATTATTTCCGCGCGATCGACCTATCGATAATGTCGTGCGTTCGGGGCACGGGAGGGGGAAAAATGTCGCCCGCTGAATGTGCGCCCTAATGTTACAGATACATCCACGAAACAGTCTCGCGACTCCAGGGTGCAATTTGTCGAGCAAGTGCTTCAATCCGAAGAATTTTCGGCACACTTATCATCGAAACTCTTCTGACGTTTTCTAAGAAGCATATTTTTTTTTAATTATTTTAAAAAAAAAGATCGAATCTGCGACGCAGTTCGCAATGATAATTCTGTTTGAGATTCTACTTTTGCAACGGTGACAGGAATTTACATAGCTTCTGTTTCGAAATGCAATAATAATCAGAAATAATTTGGGGTTAATGAACATTCAGCAAAGACGATCTTCCCCCTCCCCGAAAGCGTGTGAATCTCTGTTACGTACGTATAAATATATCCAGGAATATATACGTGTATACATATACGCAGGTATAATGTATAAAATATATTCTATATATTCGTCACGCGCTGGACGACGCGACGATATGTATTCACGCCATTAAAGGTTCAATAAATGTGTTTAATTAAGAACAGCTCGCCTCCGTGAATTTGTTCAATAGCATACCTCACGAGGCTCTGAAAAACCGAGCGGCAATATCCCATTTCGCTACCTCAATAAACTTTTAATTGCTGTCCATTGAAACTGGGATTAAATCAATCAGCACACTGCATTTATGAGGTGAAGGTAACCCATATTTATAAAATTCACTCGATAATTCAAGCTTGTAAATGAACCCTTAGTATCAAGCTTTAGATAGTAACACGAGCAACTAATAACGTAAGTCAACCTTCGCGCACACGTCACGTGCGGAAACCGTGTAGTCCTACTTAGTAACCACACCCTTTTGACGCCTATAGGCGTCACCCGCACGCGGCGTGTTCATTGATCAAACATACCCGCGTCCATGTTACTAAAAAATCATCCCCGAGCGTCCACTATTCAGAGACACGAAAAGATGCACTTTGACCTATGCTAAAAGGCTCTACCATTATTTTCCGTCAAGCTCCTTTTGTAATCGATTACCGTAACTTAAAGCAGATGTACGAAAACAACCCCTCGGCGAGGGTGGTCGCGGAGAAGGGAGGACGCAGGGTTTATTCAGCGCTTTCGCGGCAACGAATGGTGAAAACGATCGCGAACGGGCGCGAAAAATAGAATAGAATTGTATTAGTCGACTGTTGCGCGGCGGACAATAGATGCTCGCGATCCTTTGTCAACGGTGCTGGCAAACTTTCCCTATCTCTTGGGACGCGCCGCGGAACCGTGGCCTAATTTCACAGGACGCGAAACTTAACGCCCTTTGTTCGCAGGCCGAAGCATTCACCGCGTTATCCTCCGTTATCCTCCGCACAAGCGCACCTCTCATTCATTCCGCGGCGACATTATTCGCGACTGAACTCAAATGGACGACTGTGTGGTCAATTTGCGAGTTTTTAGCGGCGGCACTTCTGTGGCCGGTCATCTGTGACTCTGCCTTGCGGTTGGTGGGCGAGGGAAAGGATGAAGGTGGAAAGGGAAAGCTGAAAGCTCAAGGATTTGGAAAATTCTGAGAATTATTATTAAATAATTAATATTAATAGAGATTGCAGGCAGAGTGAAGGGTTGGTAATTTGGGAATTGAGATTTGGCGACGACAAATAATTTCCATCGCGAATTTGTACCTTAATTGTGACTCTGTGTTTTAATTTGGTAATTAGGGGGAAGAGAAGAGGGGGAAGGAAAGCTGAAAGCTCAGTAATCTTGGAAATGTTACGAACTTAGGGATTGTTGATCGGGTGCAGGGTTGGTAAATTGGAAATTCAGATTTGGGAGTACCAGGATTCAAGAATTTCAAATATTCTAATTCCAAATAACTCTCCACACCCTCCACCACACAACTTGTGTTACCCTGTTTCCATTAGTGAACTTTGAGAAACAGAATTCTCGAGAATTCTATGAACTTAAGGATCCTAAGTAAACTAAAGATGTTTGTAATTCGAAAATTGACCACTCTCGTGGCACTAGAATCTGTAAAAAATTTAAAAATTCCCTATCCCTTAAGGGGTCTCCCTACCTTGACGGACGAAAAATGATGCGAAATTTGGGAATTTTTTAAAACAAAACTATTAAATATATTTACTTCCAGCTTCTTTGTTTTCATTTGCCACTCTTTCGAGAATATGAAACAAAAATTGTATGAAAAAATAGTGATTATATCCTTTACAAAAATCATATGCACATTGGTTAGCATAAAATCAGCCGTTGTAGTTATCTGAAATAGAAAATTAAAAAATTTGCATAATCTGTATGAGGTGTGGCTATTCCCCTGAACTAGATCAAATGAGAAATACTGAAAACTGAAAAAAAAAATGGCAGCGTCTAAAACAGACATTAATTTCTGCAAAAAATTCGCTGGCTTTTTAAGTCGCGTAAGACCAATTTCGCAAAAACCGACTTAGTTTTAGTACCAGCGAGAATGGGACATTTACTGAAGATACTTCCATGCCAAGTTTGAAGTAAATCGGGTGATTGGTTTTTGAGATATCATGGCAACCAATTCGAAAAACATCGTTTTGAGAAAAATGCGTTTAAAGTTTCAAGTAGGGGCTAGTTGATATGTTATTCTGTTTTCAATTTGTTTTATTTTCTATAAGAACAAATATGCCAAAATATACTTTGGTCCTTCCTCTCTAATACTTGTACAGTAAGCGAAAATTTGAGAAAATACATACAAAATGAATGAAAAAATGTTATTTGTACGAAGGCAAAATGTATCAGTTTACTCACTGCGGGGCTAGTTGATACGTTATTCCGTTTTCATTTTTTTTTCTCTTTTTATTTGAATTAATTGCTTAATAACAAATATGAAAAAATATACTTTGGCCCTTCCTCTTTAATATCTAGTAAGCGAAAACTAGAGAAAATACATACAAAATGAATGAAAAAATGTTATTTGTACGATCAATTTGGATGTATCCAAATCAAAACTATTTACTTTTTCTCTGTATAAACGCAAACTGTTAAAAAACGATTGTTAACGTCAAGGTACACAGACGTACGCTGGATCGTAGTAAAGAATTGAACAACACACTTTACATATCTCGCTCTAATGGAGCTACATATACACAGTGTCGAGATAATTCGTCTGTATCAACTAGCCGCCGTCTCCCCCACCGTGTTTTTAAATTAAATTTTTTTAAAATGTTGCCTAAATATGTACAAACATAGGCATAACATTTTTAATTAATATAATTTGAGAGTTTCTCTTAAAAAAAATCCCAAATATCGCTTTCCTTTTCAGGCCGTCAAGGTAGCGAGACCCTTTAAAACTCTGTAAAATAACGATCTAAAAGTAATCTTCAAAACACAAGAAGTCGATTTCGCCTAGCCAACAATTTTTCACAGAACGCCCTATTGAGCCACCACTCGATTCATTATACCCACATGTAATCGAAGAGTAACGACTCGACCACCAGCAAACTCAGTTTTAATTCGCCTGATCCACGTGGTCCCTGAGCCGTCTTCGCCGAACAAACGGATCACAAACAGCCCCGCCTGTCGTCAGATAAACGACCGAAATTGTCGAGAAATCCTTGAAGCGCGAAACGAATGTCTCGCTCCAGTTCCCAATCACCCACCGGCCGAACAATATTCTGTATTAAGGGGGGGAGAGAAACAAAATTTCCCGATTGTAAACGGCCGAGGGGTAGAACGCGTCGCGTCTACCGCGGGGGACACGGTTCAAGGGATAGAAAAACAATTAGCCGGCGAACTTTTTGCCCCCTCGGCCATACAGCACTTCAAATAGACGCCATTTTGCTTCCTCTTCTACTCGTCATTCCGATGAATCGAGACCTCGGCGCGTTGCTAAGGTAGGGGTGAAGTTATTTATATTTGGGGCGCGCGCGGTTGTTTGTTTAGGGGATGAAAAACAATTAGCCGGCGAACTTTTTGCCCTCTCGGCCATACGCCATTTCAAATAGACATCATTTTGTTATTTGTTCCATTCGTGATTCTGTGTATTGGAGCTTTCATGAGTTGCCATGGTGGGGGAGAAGTTATTTACAATTGGGGGTGGGTTGTTTGTTTGGGAGGTAGAATAGCAATTAACTGAGGAATTGTTTGGCCCTCAATCACATACCATTTCGAATAGATGTTATTTGAATGAATCGTAAGCTTCGTGGATTGCTGAGGTAGGGCTGAAGGTATTTGCGTTTGGGATGTTTGCTGTCGTTTGTTTAGGGGGTAGAATAGCAATTAGCTGGTGAACTGTTTGGACTATGCTCAGTCACCACTTCGAAAAGTTGCGACTTTGTTATTTGGGCGAATTAAAGCTTCACGAGTAGCTAAGGGGTGAAGTTATTTTTAATTCAAATATACGTCGTAGTTTGTTACACAATCACAGATATGGCACGGCTTGGGGTGTTCCAACCCCATTCTCCTGGCGCCTTGGCGACCAGAAATACTGGTGCTATTTTCGTTGGGGTCGTATCGAGGATTTACGAATTAATCGGCGTAGCTTCCGACGCAATACTGCTTTCCTAAAAGCATTTATTTCCAAGGAACCTTCCACCGGCAGTGTTATCGTTTCTGGTTGTAACGCCATTGATGCGTAAAAGAATATTTTGCAATATAAATAACCATTTCGCAAATCGATCTTATAAAACCACTTTAAATACCAAATTACTCGAAAGCAAATCCTGAATCGAGAAAAAGCTACTTCACAATTTCGATTTATTTTTGCCCAAAAAATCGTCTTCATTTTTGTTAAATACAGGTAGGTACATACCCCACGGAATAGTGTGACCTTTAAATACGCATGCCCCAGTAGAAGCCTGATTCCATTCCCTCCGTAGCTCGAATTCCGTGGACGCAGCCACGAGTAGATTGAATTTTAACACACCACTTTCCCAACTTCCCCTTTCTATTTACATATGTATATGCATACGGATACACCTACTAAAAAATATCAAATTAACCTAAAATTGCAACTTGTAAATTCCCTGGGGCATGTATCCCAAAAGGACCATCCTACACGATAAATAAACACCCCACAAAAAGTTTCAAATTAATTTAAAAATTGCAACTTTTAAAACCCCAAAGGCATTCATCCCAAAAGCCCCTTTCCCTAAATACCTGCAAACCTCATTACTGATTGGTGCATCTACCCTTCCACCCCAACCTCCCTACACACGCACCCCTGTAAATATTTCTCGCCAGACATCCCTAAGGGCACTAGAGAACGTCCCAATCGCGTCGCAACTCGATACATTTTCCATGAAGCTGTTCCCTCCGCCTTTGTCAGCCCCTTGTTAGACACAGTGGCAGGAATAATGCACGGCTGGTTCCCTTCTGTTCGCGATCCCCCTCCGCCCATTAACCTGGAATATCGGTTTGGCTTTCGGGGGCTGGGCGGGTGGGGCGCGGGGAGCACGTCGATGGAGAGGTGGACGATGTACCGCGGCCCTTTAGGAGCCATTATCGTGGATGAATTTCGCCTGGATGGCCCGAGTCCCTAATACAGAGAGCGTTTGGGGCTGCGTTAGCCAGATAACGAGTAGATCGGCTGCCTTTCCATTGGTTTCGCGACCCCCGCGACGCTTCCAGCGTCGACCTAGCGAGCTGGAATACCTGGCGTCCATTTGGACATAGGCGTCTGAATAGATTCGGTGGCCAACCTGTGCTTTATTGGCATCGAGTGATGCAGATCTGCGCCTATGCAGTGTTAAGCGGACGAGCGGAGGGGACGGAGCGGCCAATGGGTGGAGCGCCTCGATACTAGTTCCTTCGCTGAAGCCCGAATCTAGTCATCGTGGCAGTGGGCGATCTTTGGGAAGGTCTTAGGAGGGATTGGAAGGGCTTTGTCGTTTCTTTCGGGGGAATCAGGTGGGGGCGACCATCGTGAGTGGATGTTAAGTTTGGTTTACTAATACCCTGTAACAGGGACCGCAGCTAGGGAAATCGATGATGGACTCTGGGTTTCCGAGCGACGGGAGACTTGCTCTAAGTAATTGTATTATGGGAAGTTAGGTTGGAATCGCAGGCAGGTGGTTAAGAATTTAATAAGAAATCCCGGAGTAGGTGTCTGACTTCGCGCGGAACACGCCCTCCTGTATTTCCCTTGTTTACTTCGCCGAACTCTATGCATGGCTAACTAACCACGCTTTAAATCTGCGAAGTGGGATTAGCATAAAACGATGCGCAAGTACGATGAGAGCTGATGGGTTCCAAGAGTTCGCTTTTAAGCCTCGCCCGGCTGATGTAGGGTCTGTTCGGAGCAACTCTAATATTTCTTCTTGAAAAAGGAAAAAATTGAGGTGTGTATAAATGCAATTGTGGGACAAAATAAACCCAGTATCCGATGTGCAATAAACTATCCACCGTCTAAAGGTTAAACGGTGTTGTTGATATTATTAAAGGGGGTGACATTATTTTACCATCAGCATTATTACTGAACACTTTAATTTTAGTTAAGTTCCCGTCAAAGGAAATTTGAATTCTCGACGAAATTAAACGCAGTTCATGTTTCCAATTAACGATTTAATTACGGAAGTACGACTAAATTTGATCGAAGTCGGGACTCGGGAAGTTGGCTCGAAACAATCGTCTCTCGAACGTTAATCGAATTCTGGACTAATCCAAATAATTTTCTAGGGAAAGGGAGTATTACAGAGCGCAGACGCGGTTCGGTTATTGGAACCAAAATCTGTCTGGCACGAAGTGGTCGTGGGGAAAGAGTCACCTACGATAAAATAGAATATCCCTACATCTGGAATTGCGGGAAAATTCTACTTCACTAAAAAATTCCAGTGGGATCGAACTTTGTGCACCTGCGAGCAATACACATCCAGAAGTTTCCTGCGTCGAGCAACTCTGAATTCGCCCAGAACTGTGACCAAGCACATCTAATATTCCACAAGAATAATCACACGCAGCTTGTTTACAAAAACAAAGAGCTCGGAGGAGATTAATCGCTTGCAAAGTAGCTAAACCATCCTACTCCTGCAAATCCAGGGCTCTAACAAGCTTACAACGTGCAATTATTTTAGCACTAAGTACATCTGCCCCATAACACAGAGGTGGGGATTTTTTTAAAATAAAATTGAACCCCTTACGCAACGCCCATTGTGTAAGAGATCACGTAACACGCGTCGCCTCGTAACAGACCATAAGCCTCTGCGCGCCTAGAAATAATTGAGTTCGCGCAGTTTACTGGCGTTCCGTGTAGGTATATCCCAGCGTTTCGAATCGAAAAAGCTCGCGGATAAAGGCGAGCGTAAGTTCGTGTATCAAGATTCTCGTGGGAAGCAGCTGCCGGTCGTTGCACGCGTATTGGAATTTTTATCGAAAACTCGAGGATCTTCCTCTATCCGGGCAAGATGAACGCGTGCTCGAGCACGAGGAACGCGGAGCTGGAATCCCTGGGCAAACAGGACGAAGGAAAAGCGTCTGGGTGGGACTGGGTGAAAGGAAAAGGAGGTGGGAGGAAGATTGGGGACGAAGGAAAACTTGTCGGAGGATGGAAAGTTGAGAAACGTGGAACAGAATTTCACTTCTGGGCTGAGGGAAGAATAAAAAGAAACGTGAGCGCTGGAAACAATTTGCAGAGACGTAGCTACTATTCCCAATCAACTCTACGTCTTCAAACATAATACATATAAGTAATACATTCCGAAATTTAACGATATTAATCTCTAAAACCCTGGACCTCTGTACCACGATTAATCCTAAATCATTCAGCAAGTAGTCAGCCATGTTAAGATTCAAAGCATGTTCTTTCACACTCTTTCCCGGAACATTTGATGAACAGAGAAAAAAAGGAATTAGAAAAAGAACCTGGAACCCATGATCCCACGGTCATAACAGCGCCGAAGGAAATGGGGAGGCGGATGAAAGGCTCGATCGACACGAAGAGGATGGTGAAGAAGAAGGATGATCTGAGGCTAACGAAGCTGTATAGCCTGATAGAGCAGCGAGGAGCGCAGAGATAAAGGGAGGACCCGCGTAGGAGGGCAGGAAAATATAGATTGCTCGGGTCAGAGGGAGACCATCATGGAAGGGATGAAGAGGAACGGATACGGATCGATCCGGAGGACTACTCCGTGGGCGGGCAAGCTTCCTCTCCCTCCGACCCGTGGGTCTGATCGCGGTGGGAAGAGGAAAGCGGATTTTCGCCGTCTACGTAACTCGGTTTCGATGGGAAATTGCGACCCAGCCACGCATTCGAATACTCTTTGGCTCCCCCCGAGGGAACTACGTTCTAGAGCCAGCCGATGGATGCTGGCCGTCGATTACGGCCGCCATTTATCCCGTCATTTCCCCTGGAAACCGGCGTCACATTCATGGACAATCACGCGGGATCGTGGGTGGCCAGTTCACCTGGCAAATGTCAAAGTTCGCGCTGCAATTCTGGGGCGAGCAGGAGATCGGGCTTGCTGAGCAATGGGGAGAGCTCTCTCGCGTGGGGGATGAGAACGAGGGCTTTGGAACAATGAGCAGCGCGATGGATAACCGACGGAGATAACGGGGATCTTAGCCTTTGTTTCTCATTGCTTTTATTTTCTTCTTAGGGGGATAAGGGCGAGGATTGCATGAATCCGAAGTGGAAGCTGCTTTGAAGTATAGTCTATGGTTCGTTGTAGGTTTTCAGTTAGAAGATTTCACGAGTCTAGGAAAAGGGGATTGTATACTTTGTATACTTCTCTTTCTGATGAAGAGAAATCTGTTTTATCGATTACTTTTAAATAAATAATTTATTGCTTGAATAATATCAAAAGTTTGTAATGTAGGCAAGTATTTCTTGTTGATACAACTGTTCCTGTATTATTTAAATCGTGCATCATTGAAACACTGTATTATGAAAATTCTGTACTGGAAATGTGATTCTCTAACTTCTATGACTCTTGTAACATCGCATTTTATTTTATAAAAGAACAGTCTAGTGCGGGAAATTGGTGGTACATATTCATAAAGGAAAGAATAAACTAATAGAAACTCCCATCTAGAAGAAAATACCTTCCCCCATATCGTGGGCGTCCGGAGGGGGGGGGGGGTGCAAAAGAGACAGTTTCCCCTCCCTGGCTTTTGAGAGAAAGCCGTTTATTTTTCAAAACTGATCTTTATTAAGCTTATGCTAAAAAAGGGAATAGTTTTAATTTCCGGTTTTAAAATTTTAATTAAATTGGCACTACAAAAAATGGGTTAAAAAAGCAAGAGGGGTATAGTTTTCTTTACCATCATCCGAATGTTGCCTCCCCCTTTCCTCCCTAACTGGAATTAAATCTCCGGTCGTCCTTGCCACGTATAAATATTAAAACAATTTCAATTACCCACACCACTGCAATAAAATACAGCCTCCGGCCTATAAAAGCCACCAACAAAAAACCCATTAGTAACAGTAATTACAACAAATCACTGAAACAGCAATCACCAAAAACTCCGAATTTGTTTAAACGTTTATTGCATGACATTATGGCTTATCAGTAAGATGAAGTAACGATCGTTTCATAAACGAGCTTACAAGCTACATTTTATGTAGGAAATACAGTGAGACCGTAGCCCGTGAAACAAGCTACTTTAGCTGATTCGGCCTAACAATCATCATTACGTGCGATATAACAAACGAATCGTAACAACACGCGTCCGTAGCGCTGCATTTCGCTCGAACGCAGTTCGACGCCGCCTCAAAAATCCACATCGGCTCGAACGATATGATAGCTCAGACTTTTACTTTAATTATTTACATCGTACTGCATTCAAGCATCCCGCGAGCATTCGCCTCCTGCTTGGCAATTACGAACACAAAACTGCTCACCGAACTCAAGTTTCTGCATGGGCCGTTTGCTTTCACCGACTCCCTTCGAACCTAACTCCCAAACACAGCGGTTGATAGAATTCCTCCAGGCTTCCAGTAAACTTCACTTAATCACGGTTAATCACTGTCATCGAAGCTACTGTTGCAGTATGATCGCCTGCACCGACAATTTTCCCACGCTTTGGATGTTACAAAGCAGCTTTTACAAAGTCGCGAGCCTCCCGCTCTTTTCATTGCACCACGCTGGCGTTTAACGGTCGGGTACAGATTCCGGCGCTAAGAATTTGCGAACGCATCGATTCGATTGGCTCCTGACTACGGTTGGTAACGAAGGGACCAATCAGAGCGCGCGTTACAACCGCCATCTGTTGTTACCGTTGCCATGGTGAATCTTAAGTTTCTGTTTATGGCGCGTAACGTGCGAATTTTAGTAGAATGTTGCGTCCGCGAGTGCTCACTTGCATACTTCATTGTTAGTCTCGGTTCTGCGATGAGAAGTACGAAAGTTTTCACGTTGAAACTTCTGTGAAACTTTCTGAGTCAATATTCCCGTCCTCGTCGAGGCTCGTGTCTTTGTTGCTTCGTATTCGAGGTTACATTGAAGGACTTTCGATACTCAGTGCTGTAAACATACTGCTAGGCTGCTTGCTAGAGTTCAGGTAACTGGGGAGCGGCAAACTAACTTCTGCTTTCATATAGTAATGCACTGAAAGTTGCTATTGGAAATGAGTTTGCGTTTTGCTGCTCGAGTCAGATGCATTAGAGAAAGTTGTACTTAAAGGGCTCTCTCGTAGGAAAGGTACTCTATTCTCAAACACCTCAAGTCCTCTACAATATTATAATTACTATACTGCTTAATTCGTAAGATTCCCTTCGCGGTCAGAGTATTAAGATCGTTTAAAGATCATATTACAGTACATATTTATAGTTACTTTTTACAGATTACAAGGTTGTATTAAAGAAGTACATAGTTCTACTTCGCGAATTCGGTAGTCGTAACACGAATGATCTAAACGTAAACTTTTCCTTTACGACGCTAGCCCTTCGGGTACAACAGATTTCTCTTTGCGCATCTTACTCCAAAATCGAGAAACAAAAAATTACCACTTCGAGTGGTCATTTCCTTTAAATCACTCTGTAAGTGTCGCCGTGGATTAAACGAATTTTGCTTTCGCGTGTGAAGCTGTTGAAAGTTCTCAAGGATTACTGTTTCGCGAAAAATGGAAGGGACTCCCGTTGAATTTCCCGCGCGAGGTGGTCACCAGAGGATCCAAGATGGCGGCGGATGGCGCGAGAAACGGCGGCGACATTTACGGTACGTAGTATTTGCTTACTCGAATATCTTTCTACCGAATGAGAATCTCTTTCGTTCCGATATGACGGATAAAAAGCTCGCGAGTAACGGCTTACATCACTAGGGTGAAATATCACTGGTGCAAAGAGACGCGCTATCACCTCGATAAACTCTATCTTCCCTTCGTCATTCCTCCTCTTTTATTTCTTTTTACAAGCGATTCGTATACAAGACGCTAACATCTCCAATGAATCGTTTACGCTCCTCACGATTACATATCGCTACTATTTACAAAACGACCCGATCGTAGTGAGGGGGGATGGGGGTGGAAAACGTGTCGTACAAGAAGGAACGATGCGGTTAAAGACGTAATAATCAGAATACTCTTTGATGAACACAGGAATGCTTGATTCCGATTTTCATTCTCGCTCAATCCCGTTCTAGAACGAGCTCCGTGCAGTTAACCCTGTCGATGTTGATCTTCGAACGCTCGCGGTATCCCCCGTGCGGGAATCCCATAATCGTGCCCAATAAGCATGCACGCGAAACGCCTATAGGAGTTTCCCGCGCGCGGCGCACTGTTCGAACCTACAAGGTTCACAGCACCCAAAGAATTAATTGCGGTTTAAATGCCAACGGTCTGGTACTCGGTATACGCATTCCAGCGTACAAGCACGATAGTCTTGTACTGCGTTAAGATGAACTGACTGGCCCAACATGTGCAATATGTTATTGCTTTAATTTCTAACATACGCTACACCTAAATGCTGTGCTTCTGTAAAAATCCTAGAGGCTAAGGGTACTTTATGATGCGAAGTTGGAGTGAATTTTCAGGGTCCCGTTAAATAATTGACCAAGAAAGGAAATCGAGATTTCTGCGGCCGACGATTTCATGCTTCAAGCGACCGAGGGGAAAGGTTCTTGTATAAATGCTTCCGACGTGCGCAATAAACGGTGGCAGGTGCCGAGTTCGCGGGAACGTAGAATTCTCGGCGTTCCTGCTTCGGCTTTCAGAACGTGAAACGTGCAGACTGAGTCGCGCGACCGATATAAAAAATTGCACCACTGCCCTCCGATTACACTGCGCTACGCGTTTCCTTTTTGCTGACAGGTTTCGTCTTAGCAACAGATCAGTGTGCCCTGATTCGTCCACTGGAGACATTTCACAATGCCGTAGAGGTGTCCGTTTTTCTTTTGCGCTCGAACAGTCGATTAGAGATTTGAAAACGTGTCTCTTTCTTGTTCATTTTCACTAACGTCGTTGATCCGGGAGAGTAGAAGCGGATTCAGTGCCTGACGTCAGCTTCGTCCGCCGCTTGGTTCTCCAGGGTGCAGGGCCTGAGGAATTCTTGGCCTCTCTCGTGGAGCCACTTGTTTGCCACTAGAATCAAACGTATGCGCTTTGATCGAATGAGAATGTTCTTTATTCTCGGACTGTCTCAATGGTTCACGTACCCCACTTGGACCCAGTAAGTACCGGGCACGCTGCGTGTCTGGTCTTGAAGTCTCCTTCTCCGTTAGGCTTGAGGTTGTACCAAAAGGCAGCGCTGCCTTTCTTTGGCCACAGGGCAATGTTGATGGCCGTGAAGACGGTGCCACCGCCCTGCTCCACGTCGCTCATCTGGAAGAATTTAATTGTCAATTCCTTTCTCTGTACTGTGTTAGGCACATAGTAGAGGAAAGTTTGCAGGTGAATCATAGTTTTTCAGATGGAAGATTGGGGTGTAATTATTTTGGAAATAGATAGCCGGAGAAAGTAAATACCTGGAAATTGCAGGAAGTTGAAGGAAGTATATATTTGTAAATTGGGTAGCTGAAGGAGGTCAATAGTTGGAAATTATTTCTGTTTCGAATTCATACATGTGTGTTTCAGAAGTCTCTGTAATCATAGTACTCGTTATCAAAGAAATAGGGTACTCACGTAATATAGGACCGTAGCGATACGATTTCCAGTTCCCAGGCTCTTGAAAGCGTTCGTTTCCTCTTTCTACAGAGGGACAATGGGTTCTGTTAATCGGCCTGGGTGGTCCTCAAGGAGGATAATAGCGTACTGACGTGAACCCTTGACTTACCCTCGCGAAATCGAAGTGCGGTTCATAATGGCCGCCGATACCGTAATTAACTACTTGCAGTTCTTCGGCGGTGTCGACGCTCATGCTCGTCATGTGCTCCACGCGCCTGCTAACTGCCGCTACGTGCTCGTGCTCGTGCTCCTGCAGCCACGCGCTCTTACTAATTCTATAATTTGCTATCTCTAAGGCACCAGTTTTGTAGTTCTGCACCGTAGCACGCTTGAACTGAAACGTTAAAAGGAAGGAGCAGCATTTAGTAACGTTAATGTGAACCATTGCTAATGAGTTTGGGGTTTAATACGGTCGCTCCAAGATCGCTTGGGGGTTTCAAGGTTTTTCAGAGATTTCAAGATTAGAGGGAAGTTGGTTTGGGTTGATTAAGGTTTATTGAGATCTCGTTAAGGTTTGTCGAGATGTCTTCAGGGTTAATTAAGGTTTGTCGAGATCCCTTCAGGGTTAATTAACGTCTCTTCAAGGTCAATAGATACTTCAAGGTCATTCCAAAAATCATCTCGGTCATTTTAAGGACCTTTCGCGGACCCGAAAGAAAGTGATCTTGAAGACACCCTAAGGGGAGGTTCCGGTCTAAAAATCGATTTCTTTTTTATTTGATTTTTCGAATGTTCAACCATTTAGGAATACGTGTTTAAAAACGATTTGTTGAATTTCGTAAACTTCCCGAAGTTATAGGCATTTGAGTAGCAGCATATGTATGACTAATAACCGCCATTCGGCACTCACGTAAAACATTAAACACGTTTTTCTGGAAACAGTGTTCTCAAAATCGGTGGGACCTGTGTCTCCAAAAGTTATTATCCGATTCGACCGAAACTTTTTTTATTTTGAAGAATATATTTCTGGCTCGGGGGAGGGGGCAGAAATAATACAAAAAATGTGAAATTTATCATTTTCAATGGCGTTGAAAGGTAAAAAATATAGGGAAAATGTCATTTCAAACTTCAACTGTTTTTATTTTGAAAAATATGTCATTTTTGTATTTTTTTTCTGGGATTCTCCTAGCCAGAAGTATATTCGTCAAAATAAAAAAGTTTCAGTAGAATCGGGTAATAACTTTTGGACAGGTATACAGGTCTCACCGATTTTGACGAATTTTTTGATGCCCCGACTTTAACGATTCCCCAGTGCCGTCTGCAATGATTAATTATAAAACAAAAAATATATTTCTATAATTGAAGACATCCTTAATACAATGCAAAAAGTCCCATTAAATTATATACCGTAGTTTTCCTTTAATTAATTCCTAAAGATCACCTATTTTTATGGGCCCTAGACCGGAACCTCCCCTTAAGGAGGGGTTCTGCTTTGTGGGACCGAAAAGGTAGGTGATATTTGCGAATTTTTTATAAAAAAAACCGTTCAATGGATTTATTTAAAATTGGGCAAGTTGTTTTATCATACTTTTGAGTATTGTTACAAATTTTGATGAGGCTATACAAAAAAAATGTGCGTGTGTAAAGCGTTAATTGCAGAACGTTGAAAAAATAACGGCTCGTGCTGGCGTTGATGGAAAGTGCCCTATGGTTTATCTGAAACGCAAGGAGGAAAAGGGATTCTTAATCTGCATGAACATGGCTATCTCTGGAACTAGAACAATTCAGAAAAATTAAAAATTGTTAAAATGGCAGCCTTTTGAATAAAAAATTCAAATTTTGTCCAAAAATCGCAAGGAATTATGTAAATAAAGAAAGAACGGTAACAGATACAATCAGAATCCTAATTCCTAGTTCCAGAGATAGCCATGTTCATGCAGATTAAGAATCCCTTTTCCTCCTTGCGTTTCAGATAAACCATAGGACACTTTCCATCAACGCCAGCACGAGCCGTTTTTTTTTTCAACGTTCTGCAATCAACGATCTATACACGCACTTTTTTTTTATATAGCCTCAAAAAATTTGTAATAATACTTAAAAGTACAATAAAACAACCTGCCAAATTTCAAATAAATCCGTTCAACAGTTTTTTATATAAAAAATTCGCAAATATCACCTACTTTTTCGGTCTCGCAAGGCAGAACCCCCCCTTAAGATCGATTCGAACTAACTGAAATCTATTCTCAGTACCGTACCCTGGGTTGAGCCATTCTCTTGATCGTTTCGATTTCCTCGTCGTATATCACGTTATGATAAACGACTATCCTCGGGTCCAAGTACGCCTCCTCCTCCTTGAACGGGGCGATCTTGAGGAACGGGATTCCGCGGTCAACATAGCGACACTTCAGATTCTTGCGAACATTCGGCGGGATCGAGAACTCCCCGCGGCACAGCCTCTCGTACCGTTCCCTCTCCGTCATCTCCTCCCAGGGCTTCACCTTCTCCTCCGTAACAGTGAAACGCTGAAAATTTCGAGAAAAAGAAAAGGAAATCATCAAAATCATTCACGTACACTTTCCCTTTCCATATCATTCCTATCAAGTCACCAAAACGTATTCTTTGGAATCTCAAAACCCAAAATCACAGTACTCGAATAATTGTACGCTACTGTCCACTTAAAATAGAAGGTGGTCTGCTATTTAATTAACAAAAGTACCGTGTAAATCGAGGCTATTCAAACAATTTATATTTTCTTTTCGAGTCAATTTTACGGCTCATGTTGGTCCATAGGTACACAACAAGTTGTTAGACACTTTGCCATTTTTATACAATTCGAGTACCGTGCAAATAGAGTTACTTGCTTACTCGTCTTACTTGCTCAGGGATGGCAGTGTCGTCCTGGCCGTCCTCGCCGCGTTTCTTCTTCGACTGGCTCGCCTTGCTCTGAATTTCCTTTTGATAATAAGCCCGGTTGCCCAGAGCCCGCTCGTGAGTGGGCACCAGCTCCAAAAGCTCGTTCGTCATGCTTAAAGCCCGGGCTACGTTCCCTGTACAATTGAATAAATTTCATTAGCAAATCGTGTTACCCTTCCCCGTCGGGGGGCACGTAGTATTTACACGGGCCGATATTGAAGTCTCGCCTGCTACCTGGCGAACAGTATTATTAACAAACGACTGTTCCTGTCATGCTCTGATTTAATATCTCGAAGGATCGCTCGCCGCGAACGCTTTGAATTTTCAGCGATTCGGGGGCAATCGGAACGAGATACTGCGTAGGAAATTTTCAGCGAGAGCTTCGGAGTAACCGGGGGCAAGTTTCCCGAACAATTTCGTGGTAATGAAATTCCCTTTCTAAGATTGTACGAAGAGTAGCAACGACATTGGAACCCATTGTAACGGCATTGACCACCTTTTTAATACTTCCTCCTTGCCAACAAATTATTATTTTATAAAAAGTGTAACATAAAACTGTAACTCTAGGAACTATTAGCACGAACAAGTGTGAACCGTTCCATTAAAAAATCCAAAGCACGTTAACGTCACTTGTGAATCTGCAAATACCTAAGTGTGAGCCCGCCTTTAGGGTTCCGCGCACCCGTCAATGAAATCAGCGGAACATGAATGAGAGGCGGAGATACGCGCCGCACACCACCCCAAGCGAGGCTGTCCTGTTTATTTTCCCACGTTTTTCCTCAGCGCGCCTGTCCCGTCTCTCGAATCTGTTTACTTTAGCAGGAGTCTCAGCTGACCTACTTCTCGAATTTCGCTGACCACGCGTGCAGCGGGTGAACGGGAAATAGGGAGGTGGCTGGAATCATCCAGGCGCGAAGGTAAACAGGTTACGAGCGCCAAGGGTGTTGTTCAAAACGTGGGAACGTAAACACGCCACACTTAGACTCGTACGGAGCATCCGTCGCGCTTTTCATTCATCTTCCACTGATTTCATTGACGAGTAAAGGAAACCTTGAAATGGCACGCCGAGCTCTTCAATCTGTGCAAATTCAAGGCAACTTGGCAGCGGGATTTACAACCGCGCTATATTTCTGCGGTTAAGCGTACAACACGATTCTCCACGAGCGTATTTAAGCGGGAAGGGAGAAATAAAGCTGTAGGGAATTTGTAAACTTTGTTACCACGGACACATGAGTAATTTAGTTTCTAATTTACAACGCGCGAGTTTAACGAGCTCGCGGGACATTTTTCGCCGCCCCGCTGCCTCGCAAATCTTTTCTAATTTTCCCAGCGAATTATTCCGACGCGCGTGGCCGGCGAAACGAATCATTCGTGCAATTTGTCAGGCGCCCTTGTTTCGGAGGGCTCGGTTATAGTTCAAGTTTGAGAATAATGGTAACCTTGCATGTACGTCGAGAATGCCAAGTACTCCAGTATGTCCGGCTTGGACGTGGTGGTCGCGTTCTGCTCCTCTTGAAGGCGGTCCATGGCCTCCTGCATCCACAGCACCGTGTGGTAGTAATCGCGGTTGTGATAAGACTGCCGTCCGAGCTCGAAGCAATCGCTGGCTGTGAAATAAAATGAAACGAGTCACGATCTTGCACGGGAGACTCGGCATCGGAAAGTTGCTACGAATTCTTCTCCTTCCGCAATGCTGCATGGACGATCTTTCCTCGGTTCGGGTAATACGATGGGATACACAGGGTGGGGTTAAAAATAGGGGAGATTGTCTTGGTGAAAAGTTTAACTTTATAATTAGAAATTAAAACAAGGTCAATTTGTTTCTCGAGGAAAAACAAAAACGTTCTACAGTAAATATTCGTTATAAATTCGCCAGAAATATGGCATAAATGTGGTCCACCATTTGACCGAATTTTAAAGTTCGACTCCCCCGCGAAACTAAACTTCCCCAACGAAGAGAATATATTCCGCAATCCCGACTTGTTTTCCCACGAACATCCCCTCCCCCGTTCCTGATTGTCCCGCGACTCTGAGCCCACCGTGTATAATTCATGATGTCATTATCATAATTACATTCGTAATAACTGTCGCGCTGGTAGGTGGGACTGGGGGGGGGGGGGGAGTGCGAGGCGTTAAAAATTTGAAAGTTAAAATTGAAAAACGCGAACGGAAGACTGCCGCGTTTCCCGAACTCCCTTGTATCCGCTCTGAATCGAACGATCCCGCGGGATGGGAAGTTCCAGCGAAAGTTTAAAGCTTCCTCTTCGCCGTCTTATTATGTATTCTAACTGGCCTCGAACAGTGCAACTTCCTCGACGCTCTCTTCCCCTTTTTTCTTTCCCCCCCCCTCCCACTTCTTCTTCCCGCTGCCTCTCGCCGTCGGCGCGGTTTCAACGGCGAAACTTGCTTCGTTAATTAATTTCTTCGCGTTTTTCGCGAGCCACAAAGGCGAGGCACCCGGCCCTCCCCGCCCCTTCCGTTTATCTAATGAGAAAGTTTTCCGACTCCGCGAATCGTATCGCGTCCTTGCCCGTTCCGAGCAGTTAACTGTTAGAGGATCCGTTGACGCGGGCTGGAAACATTTGTCTCTGTGAAACAGTTGTTGGGCAAGGGACGCGAGCTTTGCGTTGCTGCAGGCAAGTTTAAAAGGAAATTGTCGAGGCTGGTGGTTTCTAAATATGATGTTTCTATCTTGTAATTACTTTTTTTTGTTCATGAGCTCCTTTGGTATCTGATGGAAAAAATATTTAAGTGGTATGTGGAAGTCATAGTATATTCAATTATTTATTTATTTATTTTACGAGACGAGCACATTAAGAAAATAAAACGCGATAAAAGATCCTATGTAGCTGGTAGATGAGTTTGAATGATCTATGAAGTCGAAGCTTGATGATATAGTACAGGCCTTCCCAAGTAGGGAAAATCTGCTCCTAAAACAGATGTTTCGGTTCTCCCTCCAACAATCCCCCTCGCCGCTACGAAGCAGAGAGAGAGGACAGTAGGAATCGTCCCACCTTAGCTGAAGGCGCAGCGTTGGAGGGAGAACCGAAACATCTGTTTTAGGAGCAGATTTCCCCTGCTTGGGAAGGCCTGATATAGTAGGATTATAAACACAATTGACCGCTCAAGGTTACTCAGAGCTGCTACCCCACCATGCCGTCCAACTGTCCCCTCCAATTCTCCTTTGCCTGCGCATGCGCCACTAAACAAGCGTTTCCAACGAGTACCAGAGATGGGCAAAAAATTATTTGAAATAAAAATTTCATACAAATTTTTATTTCAAATAATTTTTTGCCCGTCTCTGCCAAGTACACACCTGGCTCCGAGGTCCCAAAGTCGACTTTCTCAAATAAAACGAAGCCTCGTATCAAAAACCATGATCCCACACTTTTAATTCACTTCTTCGTAAAGAAAATATTTTTTCAAATTCTCCATTATTACTTAAAAAAAACATTATACAAATTGCTTCCAAGTCACTTCATTATTCCACCCTCTCAAACACACTCTACTCAATACACAAAAAAAATCAAGTTCATGGGGATCCTGCTCGCACCATTCAATATTCATCCGATTCTTTTCCGTTCCCCTCTGAATAATGCACCCGAACGGCCAGGCGATCGCGCCGGTGGAAAAATCACTTTCTTGTCGCGGCAAAAAGCGAAAGCTCGGAGGGTAATAAGAAGCGGCTGGGGGTTGAGCGGAGGGGGGGGGGGGGGGTTAGCTGCGACATCAGAAGTTGCGAATTGCTGCGGCAGCGCCAAGCCCGCTGAGGGAAATCGGTGGTACGAGACCCCTGGAACCGGGACAGGATGCTGATAAAGGAAACCGCGTAAATTATTCATAGCGTGGGGTCTTTAAGCGAAGGTAACATCGGGGGTCAATATTCCTGTCGATTCGCAACGTTTTGGCCGTTCCGTTACACCCGAATAAATAATTCACGACGAAAACGCGGTACCGTACTTTCACTCCCTCCTCCGCGCCCTGTTTCTTTCCTTTTTCGTCCTTTTTCCGTTCGTCTGGCCCGCTGGACCGACGGGGCGCAGATGGACTGTAATGAACCGTTCCTCCCCGTATGCCTCTTGCGTATGACGTGTTTCTTTTTTGCGATTCACTCGAATGCATCATTTGCGACAGGATGAAGAAATTAACGTTGTTTAAACGCCACTACTTTTGGAGGTTTGCGTCGAGGGGGGTGAAGCGTGAGGCACGATAGAGGGTTTTTTTTAACTCTTTGCTTTCAGTTACTTGTGTGGGTGATTGTGAAGAAGTGTTTTTAATTGTAGTTTTTGGGGAAGTGTTGTGACACAGGGTTCGGTTGTAGCAGATTTCTTTTTGAGGGACAGGAAGTAGTACCAATGATGTAGAAGTGTGTTTTGGATTGAATATTAAGCATAGAGAAAAATAGTTTAAGACTCCTACGTGCGCTGCATGGCTTCGACGTGTATTTTTTGCGTTTAAATTTTCTGTAAAGCATCGAAAGTATTGTTCCGGTATTTTCGAATTTTTGTTTGGGAGCAGTTAAGCATTCATGAAGGCATGTTGCTCAAAGTGTTGAATAGCTCTGAGTTTTATTTCAAAGCTCGACGAACTTCTGAAATCTTATTCCACAACCATAAAAAATCTATAAGCAGAATTAAATCTCCCACTTATACGGCAACACCTGTTTTACAAACACGAACGTTCTACTTCCACAACAACAAAGCAAAAGTAATACGAACCAGTTAATCCAGTGCTGTACTGGACCCCATTCAGCACACCCCTGGCGACCTGCGCGGTCTCCAGCTTGTAGGTGTCCTGGAGCCTCATCAGAGCGACGGCCGCGCCATTGAGGTCCTCGTCGGTTGGGAATTTAAGGTCGTTCCGCGACGTGGTGATGTTCGCGACGAAGGACTTGCCTACGTCCTGGGTTATCAGATCCTCGACGCGCTTCCAGTCGGTGGTCAGCCGTTTCACCAGCAAGTAAGCGTTTATCGGGTTCGACAGGTACTGCTGGATGTTCCTGGACGCCTCCTCGTGTTCCTTCGCGTACCCCTCCACGTTCCTGAAACAACGAGATATTCTTGATCGACCCTTCTTCCCAACATCGAGTCCAAAGCCACTTCGAGGGTTCCTTCGGATGCAAATTAACTTGGGAACCCTTACGATAGCTTTCTATTATCAGAAATTTCTACCGTGTCCAAAATTGGGGATTCTGTAGAGAAATAGTACCCAATCCTCCTTCCCTTCCTAAGAGTGCGAGCCATCAAATTGGCCAATTAATCCAAAACTGCACTTATTTAATCACACTTCTACACTCTGAGAGTCTTAATCCATCAAATGCATAGATCGAGATGTTAACCATACACCACGTGCGGAAGTTCCTCAGTCCCATTTGCCGACCACACTCGCCCAACGCCCATTGGCGTTTCCCGCACAGGCTGCAGACCACGCAGAATGTGTAAACACAATGGAAGCTTGTTTATACATGAAGTTTTGGAATAATTGGCCGAAGCTACCTGGATCCCCTTCTTGGGGTATTGGGCGAAATGAAGCGGTTCGACGGAAAGTAAAACAGACCAATAACGTCTGCCCCCTCCCCCCCCCTCTTCCTCCTTCACTTTCGAATTGCCTGCAGCACGTGAATTACAGTTTGCTAAACAAAATTCCGCCAACCCCCGATTCCTACTACGTTTCCAATTAACGCCACGCAATAATTAAGCGGACAATTCGGCTCGATGCTTAATTAACGCGTCTGGTCGCGCCGCGACCGAGGAGAACGTTGATTTATACTCACCCGCGGTGATTACCCTTTAATAAATTTAGGAAATTCAGCCGTGCTGTTGAGAGGGGAGGGGGAGGAGAGCCTGCAGAAACGACGTCACGGATGCTTTTTAATTTAATCTTCCGCTCGGGGTGGAACGGGGTTGCAAACGTCCATCCCTCTGCCCTCCCTCTCCCTCTCACTGTAATCCACCAGATGTTCCTCGTGATTCAAGCAGGTGCCCACCCCCCACCCCCACACCCACTGTTATCATTTTTCCCACGACGCTTCGGACAACCGCCGTTTCATTTCGCGCCACTTCCTCGCCAGTTTACGTGCTTATATAAATTTAGGGATGAAAGGAGCTGTAGGGGGGGATATTGGACGTGGTTTAATCGTTTACGTGATTTGCTGATGCGCGGAATTCTTTGTGAGGAAATAATTAAGTATTTCTTTAAGGGAGTTAGAATTCTGGGGGGGTTTAAGGGGTGAATATATTATTTGGTGAAATTGGGTGGCAGATATTTGGACTCTTAGGTGCGATTGAAGGGGGTCGCACGAAGGGGGTTTTGTAAATAGAAATTATTTGATGAAGGATAATATTATTCACAGTTGGGTTATTTAATTGGGTGGTAGATATTTGCATTTTGTAAGTGAATAGTATTCTGGCGGAATTAAGGGGGTGCTAATGGGGATTTGTAAATTAAATTTATTTAATGAAAGACCATATTATTGACAGTTGTATTATTTAATTGGGTGATAGATATTTGGATTTTGTAAGTGAAAAGTACTCTGGTGGAATTAAGGGGTGCTAATGGGAGCTTGTAAATTGAATGTGTTTAATGAAAGACAATATTATTGACAGTTGTGTTATTTAACTGGATAGTAGCTCTTTGGCCTTTTAAATATTTTGAGTGGGTTTATAAATCGGAACTTAGTTGACAGAAAACGATTGCTGTAGATATTCTAACGACCCACGATAAATCCTCCGCTTTTCAACATATCGGAAGCTCGATGGCGATAGTGTGCTTGAAAGGCGACCTGATTTCCAAAGGAGGGGGGGTTGGAATAGGAAAAACGGTGCAGAAAAGTTGCAGGTTTCGGGAATCATGCAGCACGCGAACTTTCCAGCGGTCAGGCAGCCGAAAATTGAACAGTTTGAACACGAGAGTCTCCCCCGGCGTCTTGCAGCGCAACGCGCGGTATTGTTAAGAAGATAGACTTCCTGCTTTCGCCAGTAATTTAACTTGGAAACTTTTAGGCGGAAAGTTGCCACGTTGCGGGATCCTCGGAAGCGATAACTCTCCTCGCTGATCACGAAACTTTGTTACAGTCGAACGAAATTGAAACTGGTCGCCGACATTCGCTCCGGATGCATCGCTGTGTCATCGTTCGCGTGCTTGATAAAAGGGCAATTCTAACCTAAACGACGCCCTTACCGATTTGCGACCGATCCGCGCAGCTCCCACGGATCTGATACACGCGACTGGTCGTAGCACTTTCCCTGCCGGTTTACTGCGCGAAACCAGGATGTTCTAATGTGGATCGCAGTGTACACATTGCAGGCGATACAAATTGTAAAAAAATAATTTAATAAGTTCGTCTGTTCGACTGATAGAGCATACTATAAATCATAAATTATGAGTACGCGGAGGAATAGTGAGGTCTTCAATGCGCAGGCCCAGAGAGAGGAGAGATGTACGCGAGACCGGGGCTAAAAGTTCCGATTTCGATAAAACATAAAAAATGACTGGAAAATAATGTAGGGGAGACCGGGGATAGTTAGGACAATTTTTGATTAAGTCTTCAGCGGGCCGGTAAGATGCTTTACGGCTATAAATGGTACACCATTCGGTAGCTCAGAATATGCGCTTTTCTTTTGAACCTGATAAACGGGCCTCACTATGTAGGCAATTTTAAAACTGTCCAATGTATCCCCGTGTCCAAACTATCCCCGGTCTCCCCTAGTTATTCTCTTCAGTATTAACTAATTTCTTATTAAATTTATTATATTTTATGATTTTAAGCTTGTATTTAATATATTGTAATAGGTTTTTCATAAAAAGTTATTACTAAGATATAAGAGTTGCCTTTTAATGAAATGTTTCATTTTCTAATGAAATGAAACAGAATTTTATTGATACTGTTTATTTATGAAGGTTCGAAGCAATAAGAATGTATTATCTTGAAAAGAAAACCAAAACAATATAATAACCATAAACATTATCTTTGGTATAAAACCTAAATTTTTCAAATCAGTCTTATATTCAACTGTTTGTGGTTACCTACTTATTGAGATTTGTACTTGTAGCCTACAATGGCTTCTTGTCCAGATTGTAGTTTTTTAATAACTCCCGATAGAGTCAAGTGGCAGATATTGAATTCTCTAGCGATAGCTTTTATCTTTATGCCTGACTTCCATGGAAATGCCTCTTTCCGCCTCTGATTCATATGTTCGCATCTTAAAGCACAGCAGGCAGAGGCGGTTTTACCATTAGGCGCACTAGGCGCGCGCCTGGGGCCCCGACTTCAGAGGGGCCCCACAAAATCCAACTTTCCACTTTTTTTTAATGACACCAAATTTTATTTCATGAGTACATAATCTGTTTATGTGTTTAAAAATATGGTTAACGTGATTTTATTCTTCCTGTCTTTCCCCTTTTTTGTAAGGGGCCCAATATTTTCTTTTGCGCCTAGGGCCCCAACCGACCTTAATCCGCCTTTGACAGCAGGAACAATTTATATACATTTGCGATGCGGCAAGTTGTTACGGTAACAACGTGCCCCAAATCACGCTAACAACTAGCCCCTATCGACACATGTAGCAATTTCAGAGATTATTTTGCTTACACATGTATTGAAACGATAAACACTATTACACCATGTTCTTAAACGTCATTTGATCAATAAAAACGAATCAATCAATAATATCGACGTTAAATAATCAAAATGGACCCAAAAATAATAGTAGGAAAATATTTACTTATCTGGTACGCGACTAATAGGTCCTTACTTTCAACCACACGATTCGCTGTTGCGGGCTCTATGAAAATGGGCGACTGAGTGACGTGATCAACTCACACGGAAAAAATAATTTAAAGCACAAAGCTATTTTCATTTTGAAGATAGAACCGTCGGAACAACTTACCCTCGGTCTCCCCCAATGCCATACTAGCCGTATAATGAGGAAGATGACTACAACTTTTTCCCACCGTGACGCCACCAGCACACATTCACATTTATACATTCCACAAATGAAAAATTCGCGCGCACGCAATTCACACATACGCAATCAGGCACATCCACAGTACTTGCGCTAGTGGCGCCATCTGCGCCGAGCTTTGCGTCATCTTCCCCATTAAGAGGCTAGCAAACAAAGACTTCCCACTATCTCTATATAAAGACTATTGCTTGATACACCTGTAGCTTTGTATCAACACACTGTCAGATGACCCTTCTGAACTAAATGACCCAAGAAAAGTAGAATCTAAGATGAAGCTGAACAAGTCACACGATTCATCCGTCACATCCCCACATCATCACTCATCCAACACTCATTTCCAGCTATTCCGCGGTATCCTCGGCACACGGCCGAGAGCAACATCCCTCAGTGTCGTTAGGACGATTTAGCGATCCCAGACGCTTCGCTCCATGTTCACATTCGCCCCCCAATCGCGATCGCGTCCTCCAACAAAGACCGATGATCCCCGGTGTACCCTCCGCCCTTCGTTTCCGGGGTTTAAAGAGAAATACAAAGGACTTGGCAAGATGACGAGGGAATTATTCAGTCCTGTTCTCCATTTTGCCGGGCACTGGGCGCAATAGGCAATAACTGCCTGCCGTAGATAACGACCAACCGTCGGTGCCCTCCCCCCTCGGCTTCCCAACCCCCGCCAGCAAGGACAGAGATAATTCGCGAAGATCGTTCTAGCGCGCGGAGGAGCCGGCAGGGGAACCGGGCCATCCCTTCCTGGACGTAATAATACGTCGTCCTATGGGAGAGGCGCGTGCGTGGCTCGCATGCAGATATTCAAGCGGGACTCGATTAATTCCCCCGCGATATTCCTTTCGAGCCCTGTTTTTGCCCGCGCGCCACAGGGGTCGACTGTGTAACTCGAATCCTTGGCGCGTCTCGACGGTCACTTCTCTTGCAGCGGTGTTTAAGTGGGATTTCTGGCTGGCGTTTGGATAGGGAACGATGGATGTAAGTTTGTGCGTTATAGATTTGAGGGGTTATTTTAGTGTATTTTGTTTTCGAGGATTTTGGAGGGATATTGCTGAAAGCTTGAGGGATTAGTGGGACGAGTGGGGGGGGGGGGATTAGAAGGGGATGGTAGTGGTGGAAGGGGAGGATAGGTAGCGGATGACAGGTGGTGGAAGGGAGCGTAGGTGGGAGTAGACTGGGTGGAGGGGAAGCAGAATATATTGAGGAGGGAGTAGAGAAAACAGAGTAGGTAGAGGGGAGAGTATAGGAAGCAGAGGAAAAACTAAAAATGAAGCGTGTAAAGGCGAAACTGGAAACTATAAACAGACTGGACCGTAAACAAGTTACAACTGCTAAAAGAAATACAGAAGCCAATACACTACTCACAAGAAACATCGCGAGTAGAGTGATTAGGCCAACGAATAAATGGATTAAAAATAAGAAGAACACAGAAAACGTAAAGAAAGAATGTTACGTTTGAAAAAGCTAGAACTGAAGAAGATGAAAGGAAATAGGAATATTAGAGCAAAGCAGGAGTCGAAAGAATCGAGGAGGATGAGACCGAGGGAAGAAGAAAGCGATAGGGAAACAGACAAAGGCGAGGGGGGGAGTCAGATGGACGATAGGAAAGGACAATTTCATTTCGAGAGCCACAATGTATTCCACGGATCGGAGATCCCCCTGGCGATGGGAAGCGGTTTCCGCGCGTTTTCTTTCGGCTCTCGTTTTATCCGGTCGTTCAACCCTCCCCCCCCCCCCCTTGAGATTGAGCACGGTGGTAGGGCGCAGAAGGGGGCCATTTGCGTGATCGGTTCGACCGAGATAACGAGCGGGGAACGTTCATGCAAATGCGATCGAAATGGAAACTCTGCGCCGAAACACTGTGCTTTATCGTGAATTTAATTCGACGTAATTCGCACACGATATGATGCACAGCGATCGATATTCCTCGCCAGATTCGCGGTGTCTCATATGCTCGGCAGGAAATCAGCTTATTGTTTGCGGTAATAATTGATTCCTTACTTCCAAGGCCTCTAAGGACTTATTTTTTTAATTCTCTGGAAGTAAACTCCTGTGTTCAGAAATTGAACTAAATAGATGCTGTGGAAATTCTATTTCTTTTTTCATCCCCATTAATTTCTAATACTTTTCGGTTTCTCCCTTCCTCGTCACTGAAAAATCAGTGAATAAATATCAATAATAAGTTCACCTTCAATCACCTCCAAACACAATCCAATCAACCGGAGATCTAAATTCCACTAGAGATACCATCTCGCACACTTCGCCACAACTTCCAAACTATCGAACACTGAGCAAACCCCACTATAACAATTCCTCCACTCCAAAAGTCGACCATCAGCCCATCCTAGGTCCGCTGCCCCTGAAGCCCAGCAGCTACCCTCTGCCACGACTCCGCCGATCCATTATTTATCAGGCAATCCTACAAAAACGAGAAAAGAAACTCGGTCCATAATTCGCTGCAGGCCGCTTATTATTCGAGCCTCATTATACGTGACCAATTATTCAGCGATGCCACGGAAAGTTGGCTATTAGCAGGCCTTAGTCCCCGAGACCGTCGTCTCGAGCCAATAGCGTGGCCATTAAAAGTCCCCTGCGAAAATTTTCAATCGCCTCGAGACGCATTAAGGCCGATGAATAATTCCGACGATGCAAATCGACCGTGTCTAGCATTAATATTCCCCCGGCCGGGCTGTGTCGCTGCTAATTCTTCCATCTTCCCAGATAATATTTAAGATTGCGGTCAGCCACGTGCTAGCAAGAGGATTACGTCCATTTGGACGAGAAGACCTCGAGAAATTAATGATTCGATGGAAGTGTCGCGATCTCTTCTCGATACAAGTCACTTTCTATCCCCTCCAACTGGACGGATGCGCCTCGAACCCAGGCAACCGTCAAACACGTTCGCTGGAGTTTAAGAACCAAAGCCTGCGCTACGACGAGTTGGTCTATTAATAAGACATTCAATTTTTATCTTCCTCGTTTCGTTAATAATTCTTTTAGCTGGAAATTTCCATTACTCATGTACCAATGTGTTCCCGAGGTTGGGACAAGGATCGAATGATTACCGCAGTCGAGAGGCGGAAGCAGCGAGGAGCAGGGGCGAAAGTGGCGGCGAAGACACTCTCGACCAGCCGGGCTTAATGGCGGTTACAATTCTAATTAAGATAATACTTCAGCCAGTTTCCTTGCGTGGGCATCGGTGGTCGTAGGAAAGTGTGCGTGAACCGCAGGGTACCACGTCCGCCCCCCCCCCCCCCCGCGTGTCCTAGCGTCCCGTAACGTCTCCACGGAGTTGTCCTGGCGGCTCGTTCGCCCTGATGGAAGCAATTAAAATAATGGCCAGCCTCCTCCCAAACGACAACGGCCACGACCCCGCTCGACCTGACGCTGCAACCAAACGTGGTCCGACTCTTCCATTACCCCGCGCGACTCTATCGCGCCTGATCGATGTAATCGAAGCGATTTCCGCTGCGGTTCCTGTCGAGACACTTCGGCCAAGCTCACGACTCAGTTGTAAAGAAGCGGAGAAGATCGCTAGCCATTGCGCTACGCGTTGGACACGCGTTTGATGGTCGGGGAGGATGCTGGCGATCCGCTTCAATGGAATTCTGCGGTACGGGATCAGAAAAACTATTGTGGGATCAGGAACTCACATAAGAGGGAGCCTGGAAAATGAAGATCGCGGGGTCGACGTTGGCGCAGTGGGTTAGTTAGTGGCGGCTGACCGATACGCCGAGGATCCGCAGATCGTGGGTTCGAATCCCACCGCCAGAGGTCCATTTTTTCCGTGGCTCCCGAAAAAGGTAGGAATTAGGAAACCTATTCCTATACGATCTGCAATATATCATCCTCAGAACAAAAAAAAAAACAAAACAAAAAAGACATCCTGGCTAATGGACTCCAGGTTGAAATTGAAACGAGAAGCCATAGGTGCACTAGGCAATAATGAAGTTCTCCAGTGCGCATGCTCAAAGTGAAGGACAGTGGTTGCCACACACACACCCCCCCCCCCCCCCACCTCCTGCATTCCTGTCGTTCTTTCTACGAGGAACAGCGATAACTAGTTTCGAAACATGGCGGGCCTACCCTCTCTCTTAACTTCCACAAACCTCATCATCGCCTCGGTATACCAATACACACCCCCGAACCAACGAACAGCTGAGAAATTTCCGTTACCCCGTGGCAGCTTTCTAAAAGCATCGACGTCGTCGCTGGAAGGGGAGAGGACCGTCGGGGTTTGCCCGCGACGCGAGATAACGGGGCGCGAGAAGCGTCCGCGTCGGCGGCCATTGTGTAGCGGCGAGGACAATAGCGTCGGGGGATGTCCCCTATCTTCCGGCGCACGAAGTTGATATCGCGATCGAATCGCCGGGCTCCAATTGTAATTGGATACTCCGCCAGACGCCCAACTGTCGTCCGCGAGCGAAAAAAGGAAATCCCCTGTCCCCGTCCGTGAGCAGAAGCGCGGAGAAGGGTGGGCAGACTTTCGCCCTCCACCCCCACCCCCCTTGTCTTATCGATTCCAATTTTCCGCGCGTTAATTGAGAGTTACTCGATCACCTCGGCTCGGGATCCGATGAAATACGAGCGACTCGGCGGCCACGTGACACGGCTGACCGTCGACCACCGTGTCACGTGCTAATTGAGGGAAGGTCGGCGACAGTTCGGTTAATTGTTGGCGACGATTCGACTCCATTCCCGATAGGTGCCGGGCCGATATCGTGGAAAGACGACAAGGGAACGAACGACGAGAGTAACATCGATATCGTAACAATACTGTCAATGTCCATAACGCTGCTAAAAAAAAGAAGCTCCTTCCCTTAACCCATCGACGAAGATTAACCCCCCCCCCCCCCCACACACACACTCACACGGGTGAAAAGTGCGAGGTCGTCAAAATTCCACCCTCAGGAACACTGTCTAAAAACAGCTGACTCGAGTTGCCGGCCCTGTCAATTATTCCCTGACACTCGTAAGCGTGCTGATCAACGGGGAGGTAAAGCCACACCTAGCAGCCGGCAAAATCTAAACCGTGGACGGAGAGGGGGTGCGTTTATAGGACGTGTCGCGGCCGATGCACGCGGAAGATCGCGCCCCGGCTGAATCAAGATTTAATCGAATAATTCTGTTGGGATCTAATGGCGGGGAATAATTTATCGGGCTTGGGAGCCGAGCTTTCCTAGATTATTAAGCCCCCGGCAACCCTCTAGACAACCCTCGTGTCATGGGATCCCCGTCCAGGGATTGGCCGCGACAAGGCCAATTCCAGTCGAGCCGCGACCATCGCGGACTACTTAGCCGGCCGACACGTCCGTCATCCATTCGCACCGATCACGTTGATTTATCGCAATTTACGTTTCGCCAGAGGCACGGTGGCCGCTTTAAAAGGGGGGGGGTGGGGGGTGGGCGGCCATTAACGACGCTGATTGTCGCGGGGCTGTCAGGAGAGGATCTACCGGCTGTTTAGAACACGGGGGGTGCGAAGATTTCAGCGGCTGCTTTCTCCCTTATTGCATAATTGATAGTTTGTGCGTCTAGCGAGTATCCGTTGAATGATTTAACACCTTTTCGCCGTAGGCTTTGTGAATTTGGAAATATGGTCGGAGTGTCTACGGAGGATCGTTTTAACCCTCCATTGTTGGAACGTATTTGGGGGGCAGAGGGATTTGCTTTGTCAACTGCCGACATTGAACGTGGCGGGGTTGAGCCCGCATAGTTGCTACTCTAAATATTTCGCTTCGATCATTTTTCGCTTGAAACTACCCCTTACCCCTGGGATCAGATTCAATGTAGGGGAGACCGGGCCTGGTAGGCCAGTTTTTCAGTTTTTGATTTTTCATAAATTATGTGGGCGAAATATCATTGAACCGGTTAGTATATTTGATAGGGCATACATTTAGCTATCTGATTAAATTGTTAATGTTGATTCAATGTGGCAGCAATTAAGGTATTTTAATGTTTTTCTAGCATCTTCCATGCTGGTCAACCAGCTGCATAATCGGGGTTGGTTGACTTACACTTTACAATAAGGGGTAGGTTGACTATAGGTACAATCAGTTAAAAAAATGTTATTAGTAACTTATTTCAGTGGTAATAAAATAACACAATGTCACAAGAGTTGTTTCATTATAAAATTATTTCACTATTAATTTCTTGCTTTCATATTTTAATAATAAGCTGATATTTTTTCAACTTAAACATTATAATGTATTTATAACATACTGAAATTTAAACAAAAAATATAAATCGCTTTATGAATAACAAAATAACAATTTTAACCTTTTATCGTTATTAGTCAACCAGCCCCGACCGATCATTTTAACTTCAATAATCTATATAACCTTCGATTACTTATGTATAAACAAAAATACTATATCCATAGATCGCCTAACAAATAAACTTTAAAATAGCCCCTTAACATTTATTTTATTGTAATTATGTAGAGCGTGAAAGAATAAAATCTTTAAGGAAAAATATTTACTTACGTAGTCAATTTTTCGAGAAATGCTGCTAACTGTTAAAAAAAAAACGTGCGATCGCGGGGTCGG
This sequence comes from Andrena dorsata, assembly GCA_929108735.1. NCBI lineage: Eukaryota > Metazoa > Arthropoda > Insecta > Hymenoptera > Andrenidae > Andrena > Andrena dorsata. The sequence continues at coordinate 71,735,778 of OV815488.1, read as the reverse complement.
ACATAAATGCATAGTAGAAGTGACTTCTTTCTACAGTGAATCTTTCCGCAGTAGAGCATATGTCGGTGAAAAGTTATTAACAATTAGTCGACCTACCCCTTGAGACAACCAACCCCGGTCTCCACTACATTCTCTACGAAATTAAAAATCCAGTGACAGAACAAAAATGCTCGCGAGTCACTCGTTCCCATCACTATTAATGGCTAATTCGCGAAAATGAGGGTCTCGCCAATAAATTCTTCCTTCAGCCAACCTACAATCCTGACAATTGCGTACAAACTCCTCCGCAGGACACCCGAACTCCACAGTCTCGCTCGTCGCATCTCGTTCAGATCGTAAAACCCAGAGTCCAGCTTCGATCAGGTGTTGGACGCCCCGCGCCTCGTATCTGTGTCTGGGACAGGTCGCAGAGGGCGGTGGAAAGGATGTATCGATCTCGCGCTGTACCGCGGGCCGGCGGTGTTAGTTGCGAGTAAGTGACGAGGTGTCGTATAAATTACCAGAATAAACGAGCCAGGTGCGCTTGACTTTCCCCCTTGGCCCGACAACGCTCACCTGACATCCGCAGCTGCGGCAAAGTGCGACAGGCTTACATCCTGCCGCAGCAGCCGGGGATTGGTCCACTCGTTACCACGGCGGAGAAACCAATCGGGCCTGGACACACACTCCTGAGTGCCGGCGGAACTGTCGTTGCCCCGGTCCCGATGGATCCTAATGACCTTTCCCTGGCTGACATTAACGCCAGCGATGGCCAACCGTGCTCGTTTCACGGCGAGGGTAGCGTCCTCCCGTCGCTGTGTATCGGTCAGCCGGACGCGAAATTTACGCTCCTTCAAGTGGCCCGGCGATTTCGTTCCAACCACCCCCGCCCACCCCTGCCGGAACACTTGCGTCCACGTCGAGTGCCTCTGGTTACGGGTTGGGGAATCGACAGGGAAGAAGTGTGGACCGAATTTCGGTGAGGATTTAGGGGCTGGTTTTAGGGATTTTGCATCTGAGATTGGCTAGCTTTGCTGCAGTTTTAGAGATATGTAGTGGGAGCCGAGCGTGCGTAGCTGTTATTTTAACAAGTGGTCGGGTGGATTTGCTATTTTACAATTTTATTATTAAATATAATAAGGTACTGCGCTGCGGGGGAGGTTAGCCACGCGAGTCAATCTAGATACAAATTCGAGTAATTTTTTCCACTTCAACGTGCTGCACTGCATTCAAGCGTGAAACATTCAAAAGGAAAGGCAGGTCGGAAAAGAGTAGTTTCTTCATAAAAGATCGTCCTGGCCAATTAGCTCTCTCTCCAACCCGCTTCCGAGCCACACTCACTTTACGTCGCTTAGAGCGAGGCAAACTCTGAAACACTAATTGCATGCCGAAACCTTAACAATTCGCCGCTCCGCATCTCAAACTTCCTCCCCACCATCCCTGCACCTTAATTCACCCATAAACGCAACTAATTAGAAAAAGTCCTTACCCCGCTTCAAAAATCAAAGCCACAGAAATTCGAAGTACCTACTCTGTAGCAGTTAATTTTCCTTACTTGTTATAAAGCCACCCACAACCGTTCCTCCTCGCATGGCCCACCCCCCACCGCATGAAAGCAACAGTAAGTCCTCCGAGCAAACAACACCCGTGCTCGCGTAAACACGTGCAGAAAGAAGCGGAGAAAAAAAGCTGCCTCCTAATAACTGACCGATACCCGGGGCGCATTTGCATTTGCAACGCGCGCCACGAGACGGCACAGGAACTCGATTAAAAAGCTGACCGAGCCTCTCCCTCCCCCCTCCCCTCCCCCATGTATTCGTGCGCGTTTTATATCGCGTCCCAGGGACACGGCGGAGGCGCGATAACGACAGTTCTTTATATTCGGGCTTCGTCCAATAACGAATCCTCTCGTTAGCGCGATTTCAACGTTTTCGTTCTCGTTCCTTGCCCTCTCCCCCCCCCCCCCCCCGCCCCTGCGGCAACCTCCACCGTGTACCCTGTTTTCGATGATCCGGGACTCCCTCCCCCGTCCCTCCTAGCTGCCCTGTCGATTTTTCTTCCTCGCTCTGTATGCATAGCACACGCGACAGATTTTAATTAGCGATATATGCGAGCCGCTAGCGATCGAAGGTAGCTCGAAGCGGTTCCTTCGCACCCTGCCGATACCTTTTCTCCTTTTCGCCCGCTGATTCGCTTTCCCCGTTTTTATACGCGTCCCCGTGCTTTTTGTTTCCCCCGGTCGCGACGCCGTGAAAAACGCCGACCCTCGTGCATCTCTGCCGACCGCCTTCGCAGCCCGCTTTTATCGGCGCCCCCGTTCTTCTTCGCTACGTCGGTTTAATCGGGATCCGCGGTTCGAGATTTATAACGGCGCGAGGCATTTAATGAGCCCTGTTTTTGCCGCAGTCTGTCGTTGCCTCGCGGTTGCAGGCATGGGCGACTACACCGGCTTCAGAAAATATCGATTGTTTTTAAAAACTAATCTATGATTATACTAAAGTGTTTTTTTTTTTTAAATTGCAATTTCAAATTTTTAATTAAATTGGCGTTACAAAGTATTTGAACAAGCAACCACTTGTCGCCTGTCAACTTCTGAGGACGCCCTTGTTTGCAGGGGTTTCGTTTGGGAAAACGGGGGAGTGTTTTTGTTTGTGGGTGGTGCTTGTGGAAGGGAATGGGTCGGGTTTAAGTATTAGTGGCTGAATTCAATTTCATTCGTTTAGGTTCGACTGAATTTACTGAAACTCGATTACTACCTCCTTGAGGACCATTGAATTAAGCACGATTCATTCACGTTCGTATGGATCTACCAGAATTTCCGTCGGTTGATTTTATAATTCGCCACATTGAATTAGATCTCATTGGATTCACTTCCCGAATACATCTCCACCCTATTGCATTCTGTCAACTTTACTGTTCGAACCCCACAACTCTCCCTCGCGCCCTAAGAAATTTCAAACTCAAGAAATTTTCACTTTTTTTATTACAAGCTCCTATTTAGCTTCATTTGTGAGTTTGTTCGTTTGTTAGTTTGTTCGTTAGTTAAATTGCAAGCTAATTTTGACCCACTTCCACATGTCCGACCGACTTGAAATTTTGCACACATACGTAGTTCCGATGACAATACAATATTTTCACGTCTCCAACCTGATTATAGAATCAGGAAAGCAGGTAACGGATTATCCTCTCGCTAGAGGTATTGTTCGGGAATCCATATCACCGTACGCCAATCTGATCAAATTGGTGAAAAACTGAAAAGCATAAAATAAATTTAAACCAAAAATTTTTAAAAACAAGCTTTTATTAAAATGCACTAAAAAAGAAAATAATTTTGATACCGGCTTAAATGACTGCCTTAGAAAAATTCCGACATATGACCAACAATAAACGCGTGGGGCGTAAATATTTATATTAAAGAACATTTCAATTGAACATTGACATTTCTTTTATTGTTGGTCATATGTGGGGATTCATCGAAGGCAGTCATTTAGGCCGGCATCAAAATTATTTTCTGTTTTTAGTACATTTTAATAAAAGCTGGTTTTTAATTTTTTTTTAATTTAAATTTATTGTTTTCAAATGTCACTTAGGAGTACACTTCGAATAAGTTTCGTTTGAAAGAAAAACATAAAAATATCTTGAGTTGTGGCTCTTTGAACTTTCCGAACAATCCCGGTCAACCCCATCATCCCACACATCAGTACCATTCATACCCGTCTAGAGAAGACGATCACCCCCCGCGATCGACGCAGCGATCAACCATCCAAAAGACGCGCCCGGGGAAAGTGCACATCTTCAATCTGGCCAACGAGGCAGCAGAAACGAAATAAACAGGGGTGGGAATAGAACGACCGTCGAGGTGGAGTCTGACGGAGTGCCGTCTGCCCTTCCCGCGGCACGCAATCTCGTGGAAATTCCGGGGAAGATTCTCATGTAAATCGCGCAGCGTTATCGAACCACCGGAAGTGGCTAAATGACGATCGCCATTATCCGCGCGGCCCAGCGCGGGGATGCTCCCCAAGGTAGATGGAACGAGACAGAAGGGGAGGTATAGGGGGGGGGGGGGGTGGGCTGGTTGAAGAGTCTCAGCGCGAGGGGTGAAGTGGCAGAAGCGGAGGAGCGGGGACCGCGGTTAGCCCCGATGGGTTGAAAGCTTTCGAATCGTCGACCATTTCGTGCGTTGCTCGAGGTATTCCCCTTGATACCAGGCTATTCCATTTACCTCGACGCCGCGAACGGGGGCGCAACAGAGGGGAGGGGAAAAATGTCGAGGAATCTGGCAGTCACGGGGGCTGACCAGCTTGCAACGCAGCCGGGGATAAACCATTTGTCCGTTTTCGAACTTTCCCCACGGGAAATCTGAGGGGGTGGGAGGGGGCCGCTCACGGTGTTGCGTTCCGTTGTCGACGGGCACGCGCCGCGGCTCTTGTTCTTCGACCTTTCCACGTCGTACACGTTTTATTGCCAACCCTCCAAGGGGTTTGCGAAGTACATATTGCAGTCTCCGAGGGTTGCTATGAAAATATTCATCGATTTCCTTGCGGTGGTTCATGAATTGTTTTTTTTAAGTGCCATATTCTGTCCCCCCTAATGTTTCCAGTTTAAAAAAATGTATCCCTACGTGCAACTAAATAAACAAGTACAAGGCGAAGCCGTCTAACTAGTCAAGTGTTTGCTCTAAGTTTTCAGAGAAAATCTTTCAATTAACTTTCACCTACGGGTGGTCCTCATAATTAATTTCCCCATATTATTCTAATTTCTAAAAGCACCTTCGACCCCATAATTAATCCCTCGCATTCTAATTTCCAATAGCACCTTCGCCCCCCCTAATTAACCTCCAAATATTCCAATTTCTAATAACACCTTCGTCGCTTCATCCGTCGGTAAGGTCGCGAGAGACATTGCCAAGCTCGCTAGTGCAGCGGCGATCGCGAGATGACGCGACCTACGCTCGAAGCGGACGCGCGCGCGGGTCGCGCACGCGCGGCAGCGCACAGTGGTCTGTCAGTAGTCGGGAGCGTCGCGTTCGTCGTAGGTCGACGGTGGTGGAACGCTCGCGTAATGCGTTTGTGCTTTGTTTCGAAAACGCGAGAAATCCAGCGCCCACCGTGTCATGTAGCGGCAAGTGTTCGAATCCTTGGCAAGTGCTCGAAATTTTAAATGGCGATCATGGTCGACCGTCTGGTTCAGCTGAACGGAGAGGTTAGGTCTTTGTTTCCATCCGACTTGGCGGAGAGAGTGCATCATGACTGGATTAAGTCGGATAATCCCGAAGGGATTGTCACTTGTAAACCACCGGAGGACGTGTTGATATACTCCGAACAGAGCCTTTGTTGTCGAACGACGAAAACCAATGCCGCTTACTGCTGGACTTTCCAGATTTTGGCGCGCGGTAAGTGCCATTGTTTACGTCCCCATTCCTGATTGGTCATAACATTGACGTGTAGAGCCAAATAGGTCGCTTAACGTTTAACAATGTTTTGTATTTCGATAATATCATTAGGAAGGGATTATCGGTGAATTAACCTCTTGCAATAAAAGTTCAGATTACCATCCTATGAAACACAGTAGCACCTCGGTGTGTGAAACAGGCAACGCGTCGAATCACTTGATGTAGGTCGCTTTCAGTTTCGCCGTTAACGAAGCGTTGTAATAAGATCGGATAGCGTTCCCTAAATGTTTCCAATCTGACAAAGTTGACGCCATGGCGGTTATTACTTGGTCCAGGTAAACGATTGCAAAGGATAGCGCTGACATTGGATCAGAATCGCAAGAATTTCGTTTTGAAATCTGTTTGCAACGATACCAGCGATATAGGTCTGACGAACGGCCAGGTGTGGTGTAACACAGAAGTAGAGGCGACGAATGTGGCGGGGAACGACAATCTCAAGGTGCACGTCTGCTTCGTGGCCAATCACTACGGCACGTATCGTCAGAATGTGATTTTTTATTTCGGAGAATATCCTGTGGTACTCAGGAGAATTTGCATGGACTGTTTACCACCCGAGGACTTGTCGAGAATCAACGACGCCACAAACTATCAGTTCTCCCAGAACCCGAAGACGGTGGTTAACAAAGCGTTGAAGATCTGTCGATTCGAATCGCCGTTCGTGCCACCGAAGGACACGATGGAGGAGAAATTGTCTATGATATATCCGTATCCCGACAGAGACAACTTTTTCTTAACTCAGGAGACCCTGACGGATGATTGCCTGACGCCGGAGAATTACAGAGGTCGCCTTCACGAATTGATCACCGTGGAGGAGTTAGCTAGACACGAACAAATTGCCAGATACAATGAAATTTCGCATATGCGCCTTGTTTCCCATTATATTTTGGTTTCTACCGGTGATGCATCCACGGTCGCCAAATATGCACCACCTGGTGAGCTCTTTGCCCAGGTGCGATTACTATTAGCAATTATATACTTCTCTTTCTTTCTATGCTCCTCTCGCATTTCGAAAGACAATGTTTGATTAGCGCCTAGTCACACAGCTGTACATGTATAAGTCTACTGTTAACGTATTTCTTTTACAATAAATCCTCAGAGAATTGTATGACGAATTTTTATCACAGTTGCCGCTAAGCCGCAGTATCTCAGAAGATACAAAAAGTGGCAGGCTGTTCCTGAGAGGTTGCAATAGCGTACTTTTCAAGATTCTATCCAACAATTCAGAGGTGCCCACGGTGTTCGAGGGCCACATAGAGGACAAGTGTGTGCAAACCATATACGTCAGGCTGTCAAAGAATTGTGTAGACACGCTGAAGTTGGGGGTTAATACAGATCTGCAAGTGCAAGTGCAATTCGTGTTGAACCGTCTGCCTTTCTGCGAATGGCACAGAGCCGTAGACAGCCTCCCCGATCTGGGGCTGGTGTTCTTGAACAGTATTCACACGCAGATGCAGGATGTGAGCATTCTGGATCTGTTGGACATGAATGCGTCCACTTTCAGACAGAATTGGGATTGGCTGATACTGAATCCGCTGCTGAACGCTGAGCAGAAAAGAGCTGTAGCTATTATGACAGCCTCCACGAACATTTCTTTGCCACCTGTACTACTGCTTGGGCCATTTGGAACAGGGAAGACGTTCACCATTGCCCAGGCCCTTCGTATGTTACTCACCAAGTGCCAGGAGCACAAGATTCTCCTTTGCACGCACAGTAACAGCGCCGCAGATCTGTACGTAAAAGAGTTCTTTGACCCGTGGTACAAAACAGAGGATTGCCCGCGACTGAAGCCAGTTAGGATCTTTTACAAAGGCAGGGCCAAGAACACGGTACGTTTCCCAAGGAGATGAAATCGTTGATCCCCCGGTCAAGTCTCTCCTACCGACCTCATTGCGCGATTTCAGGTGCATCCAGTGGTGCAACAGTACAGCCTGATGAAGGATAACGGCACGTTCCGCGATCCGACCGACGAGGATCTCCGTGACTGCGGTCTGATCGTCACCACCTTAGCGACAGCTAGCTCTCTGACCTGCCTGAACCTGTCGTTCACTCATATAGTGATAGACGAGGCTGCACAGGCGTTGGAGTGCGAAGTGCTGATACCGTTGTCGCTGGCCGGTCGACATACACGCTTAATCCTGGCCGGCGATCAAATGCAGCTCGCCCCGGAAATTTATAGCGACCTGGCCTACGAACGCGGGCTGGGAGTGAGTCTGCTCGAGAGGATCTACGGGATGTACCCGCAGACGCATCCTTGCAGGATACATCTTTGTCAGAATTACCGTGCCCACGAGGACATCATTAAATTCACGTCCGAGATGTTTTACGACGGGGTGGTGAAGCCCGGCAGTAATTTATTGGCCAAGCATCCCGTCCTCAAGCCTCTCACCTTCTTCGCTGTCCAGGAGGAGGAGGTGCAGGTACGTTTCGATTATCTGAACTGGATGCCCCTTAATTTGTGGCTTAATTTCGTTGTTACTTCAATATCTATTGGGTACCTACCACTCAGCGTTACGTGCCATGCGTACATTCAGCTCACTCGATTCTGGTGATCGGGAATAGGTTAGAGGGGTCAGTAGTACACTTTGCACGTGGGATTCGTTTCTGCAATTCATCTATAAAAGTTTGAGAATATGGTCTAGATGGGAGTTTTATGGCGTGGTTGCGAAATATCGTAGAAATATTGGCCACATCAGTAGCTAATATCGAATGGGCTGAGTACACTCAGACACAGGGCCTGTAATTAATGCAAAAGTAGCACAATCTTCCGATGGCCGTTCCATGTATACACAGATGACCCCGGTTTGGTCGAATGTGAACGGTGCTCTATACTCGAAAATCGTGGTTGGAAGAAATCTAGTAAACCTTACCAGATTTCCACCAGCCACTGTCACATCGCGTGCAGCACTGAACACTCCACGAACCTGACACTTTGACTGCGTCCCATTGGAAAGCTTCTTCAAAGCACCGCAATTGTCCCGAAATATTTCAGAGGAGCCGCTCAAAGTGTTAGGGAAGTTGAATCCCACTGTTCCAGCGTAATCCTTCGCTCGTCTGCCAACAGGCCATGCACTCGACTGGCTACGCTCACGCGGGGGAGGCCTCCGAGCTGGTGAGTCGCGTGGTGGAGCTGAAGAACAGGTGGCCGACGGACCGTTGGGGCCCGTACGGCGAGGGTTCGATCGGTGTCCTGGCCTACTACGCGGAGCAGGTGCAGAGGATACGGGTGGAGCTGCGGAAGCGCAAGCTGGCCGACATTTCCGTTGAGAGGGTGCTGAACGTCCAGGGGAAGCAGTTCACCGCGGTGTTCATCAGCACCGTCCGCACGAGGAACTGCTGCCGATACGCCGCAGAGAGGAACGTGAAGGACTACGGCTTCCTGACGAACCCCAGGCTCCTGAACACAGCTATAACGCGCGCCAAGTGCCTGGTGGCGGTGGTAGGCGACCCAGTCGCCCTCTTAACCATCGGTTCCTGTCGAAAGCTGTGGCACAGGTATCTGGAGCTCGCCGATCTCCACTGCATGAGCCGCGAGAGCCTAAGGTACCACCTCAGCCTGGTCCCGGAGCTGCCCATCACCACGCCGCTGAACCCGCTCGCGAAGGAGTTCGTACCAAGGAACCAGCAACACTCCTACCTCGTCGAGTACGTGCCAATGCAGATGATGTACCCCATCATCCACTGCTCCAGCTGCTGGGTGGAGCCTCAGCCCACCGTAAACGGTCACCACAACCCGTTCACGGTCCCCTAATCTGCGCGCGAGTTGGGACCACCTCGACCCACTTGTCCCCCGGCTTGTGTCCATCGAGCAGGCGGGAGCGGGCGCTTCCGGGGACAGACTTTCGTTTCGTTTAATCCGCTTCTATTTTGGAGGATGATAGTGGTCGAGAATATTTTATATATGGAGAATTTTATCGATAGTTCTTGCATTTTGGTGTTTGTCTTTCTTGCTTCCTTAGCTGCACCCTCCCAGTCTGATCTCTCCCGAACCCTGTCCTCGATTCCCGTTGGGATCTGCAGTATTATTGTCCATCCGTTGTTTGAGTAGAGCTCGCTGTACAGTGTTTGTCTTTGAAACTGATCACCTCGAGTACTTTCTTCTTTTGGGGGAGGGGGAACGCTGCGTTTACTGGTATGGGTCCGCGTACTGTGAACGTGTTAGCCTTGACTTTCAGTATTTTCTTTTTATCCAGATGTTTCTTTTTAGATGTAACGTCTCCGCGGAGGCTTGTCTCGAAGTTTCGTGTATCTTGCGACAGATGATACGCCTGGCTGTTGCCAGCCACCGGGAGAGGCACGACCGTGGTACTCGAAACCCTTGATTGAATTGCAACGGAGAAATGTGAACAGAAAATAAAAGGGAAGGTTACTATTTTTCTCTTTCTTCCCATCTTTCGTTTATCCATTTCGCTGTGCCTCTTCCGTCTATCGCGCGATCGGTTATCGCTATTTTCATTGTTGCTTTTCGAAGATGGATCCGTCTTCCGATCATACTCGCTCGATTTATTATACATATATATACTTTTATTACACTTTTCTGTTTTACACTGAAACGAATTCGCGCTCGCTGTATTGCCCCCCGCTCGGGGGGCACAGCTGGCCCTTGGATGTATAGACGAGAAGATTTTGTGATAATCACTTTGTACATGAATAGATATATATACATATATATACACATATATGTGTTCCATGTGTTTCTATGTGACTACATTTATACGATAGCCTTGAAATAAAGAAAACGTCTGCCCGTGCACACGCTGGTCCTGTGCTCTCTGCGAAAGCAACTGGCGGAAACTTAGAGGCCCTTTAACACCTTCAATTTCGCGCGTCGAGTGAAAAGCGCCCTGTTATTTTTCTAATTAAGAAGAATTTTGTGGAGCGTCACGGCCAAACTTCTTAAAAATAAGAAAAATGGAGAGTGCCACGTGCACCTGTTGCTCGTAGGAAGTTTCTTCCCCTGTTACAATATTCCATTGAAAAAAAAGAAGTAAATACTGAGGACACTACTGTAATGATGTATTAACCTTTTGCACTAACATTCTAACTTTAAACTACTCGACACACCGGATTGTTCGGTACTTTCGACCCAGTAGGTACTTTCGGCCCGAGTTGCTCGAAAAAATTCGAGTTGTTCGAAAAAATTCGAGTTACTCGGTTGTATTCGAGCTACTCGGTTCTTTCGAGTACTCGGCTCGCTTTTTCCGAGTACTCGAACAGCACTACCGTGGACCGAATCGAACTTACAGAGTGAAACAAAAGTGTAACAAACATCTTAAACCCGGGAATCCACCGAGAAGCTAAGCTATGCTATGCGAAACTATGTTTTAGCTTAGCTTTTGGTGGAAATGGTTCCATAAGAATGTATTGAAGCTAATTTTTTTGAAACGTAGTATAGCTTAGGTTCCCGGTGGATTCCCGGCTTAATGGTTACCAATATACCAAAATAACTTCAGAGCGAGAATTATTATTATTGGACATGAATATGGTGGAATTTAAAATTTGATGGAGGCAAATTTGAAGTTCAAAGAGCTTTTAAAAACTTGAAGAGGGAATGAAAATATCAGTGGAATTTCTAGTAATAATAATCCCAATGTTTTTTTTTTTGAGTTGCGGAGGTGCCGCATTCCAGACTCAAAATATTTAGTTTGCCAGTGGCTTTTGACGGGGGTAGATCGCCCTTTGGACGGCGGGTGTTCTCGCGCGGCGAGATACCGAAAGTAAAATACGAGAGAATGTGGGCGGCGTTGTCCCGTGACGGGAAGGGGTCAAGCGAATGGGCACTTGCAGTTAAACTCAATTTTCCGCTAACAAGGGGTATACCGCCGAAGGCATCGACGGAATTCCAGCAATATTCTTGCCCCCTTGGATGCCTCGGGACGACAGGCTGGCCGAGCGTATGGAATTTATAGTGGATACTTTCGTGCTCGAGACGGGGTAAGTTTTTAATTTCACCATGATACTGTATTAAGTCCGATGGACCGTGCTGCGCGCGGATTTTACGTGCCTCCAGATGTTTCCCATTCTTTTCATTAATATCGCTGAATCCTCCGCGGATTATCGGATTCCTCACATTTCTGTTAATATCCGGGACTTTTAATTTCAACCACGGGTATTGTGCAAACTGTTATTGGCATATGAACGCTTTGATTAACTATCTGTGAAACAAATCAATTTTATTTCATATTTTTCACCGACAAAACGGTACCACTGGTGCTCTTATTGTCAGTATTTAATATTGGGGGGAGTCTACTTGAAGGGATAAAAATATTTATAAGGCGAATTCAATAAAATTCATTGGGTGATTATAGAAATTTATTTAAGCAAAATCCAGATTTCTTTTCTTACGAAGCTCCTCGTTGTAATGGAAAGGCTTTAAATTTCGAAATACGAAGCTACATAAAATCTCTCGCGCTACGTTAAGGCTTCTAACAGTACTATCACCTGCTCGATGGTTAATAATCGAGTCACGTATCGCTACGTGAAGCCTTTCAACAATATCACGCCCCACAGGGAACGGTCAATACTCAAAAGCGGATACTACCACGCGGTGCCTCCCACTGACATTAATACTTCCCCCCCCCCCCCCCGCCCCCTCTCGACTGATCACCAAGGAGATACATATTCCTCGAAGAAAAGACTTACTGCTCCCCGAACGGTCTCGGAAAGCCAATACTTCCGTCGTAGCCAGTCAATAGCCGCGTAACGGAGAGATATTACAAGGTAGCATTAGCGTTCTCGGTCGCGTATCGTCCTTTCTTATTGCGCCGTAGGCGGAAAGTTATATCGGTCGACATTACGCTCCCCTGTACCCCCTCCCTCCCTATCCATATTTATATCAGGACGGGTCGCGATATATTGCGTGCCCGCAGCTGCAATAGTACCCGTGATTTCTGTTCCGTGAAAGACGGCCCGCGAGATGCGCCCCGGCAGACATTCTGTCGCTCCCCGCTTATACAGGGTGTCCTGTAGCTAGTAATATAGGTCTGAAAGTGACAGTAACTCCTGGGGCGAAATTTCGTCGATTATGTGGAATAAAAGTTTTTAATAAAAGGCTTCGTTGGGGGGGGGGGGGGATACTGGGTTGGAATATTTAGTGTAGATTTGGCGGCGATGGGTATCATATTTTAAGGGGGATGTTTGTGGAATCCTTGAGTTCTCGAATGCACGCATCGGTATTAAATATTCAAAGTTAGTTCAAAGGGGTACCATAAAGTAAGGGCTTGGCACCCCTCGGGCGTTCGAAGTTATATTTGAGTATTGACGAAGCTATATGTCAAATATTCAAAGTTATATTTTTGGAAAAGGAGTTTCTCTTTGTAGGGTGACCTGTCCAGTGAATGAACGTTGCTCACGTAATACGAAAAATTAACACCTATCGCGCTCATTTCGCGTTGAAACTTACACCGAAATTTAGAGTGGACACCCACAGACGTCTTGCAAAAGCATTTTTCTTTTTACTTATTTATACGGCATTAATTCCGTTTATTCAACAGTTGTCCTCACGGCCGTTCATTCGCTGGCAAACGCGGACATTTCATACTTTACCAATGAATGAACAACTTACCTGGTCTTTTTTTCTCTTGACACTTCGCCGCCAGTGTGGCGATTAAGTTAACCCATCCCAGAAAACAAATTTCAACTATGCATGATTATGATCTTATAAGAATAGTAAAGTATCAAATCAATAATATTATTGCAATTGGAGAATGAAAAATTGTTTATACAAAAAATCGTCTATATACATTGGAAACCTAACCTCTGTTATTATCCCGATCATTCACTGGTACCCCTGTTCGTTCATTAGAAATTTATGTTCAGTCACTGGTCATTGGCTTATTTTTTATTTAATCCTCTGCCAAACTTTTAATGAAAGCTCGTGGAACCCCTTAGGGTGTACTTTCAAATCCGTAAACGTCCCTCTTACCAAATGGTACTTACCCACCTCTAGAGCACCAAAAAACATTTTTCACTACACAGTATCCAGAAAATATAGAAACCAAATTTTCCCAACAACCAGAGCTCCATAAAATCGCCATATTTAGTGTATGCCACTTGCGCGACACCCCGTAGATCTCATCAGTTTTCGTGACCAGCCAACCTCCTCGCGTGGATACCGCGCTTGGACTCGACCCTTTGTACCCTTTAATGTATCGTATTAGGGAACGACGAGTTGTATCACGGGGGAACCTCCATTTCCGGTCGCACGCCATAACGACGCATATCCTCCAGCGTCGCGGAAGATTGCCGCAATAATTTTCGTGGCTCGTTGCTTCGGCATTTTCCAGCGGCCCCGGCACACCACCCTGCCCTTGTCGCGCGATGTATCGCCGCCCCGATCACCGGAAGTCGATTATAACGTAACAATTTAGCCGCAATGTCGATTTCTCTGCTATTAACGAGCCACGTGGCTTCCACTTTCTTAGCTTCTGTTCTCAAGGGACATAGGGTGAAGGTACCTAGTACCGTCCATGTTACTAACGTCGCCACCCGTTATATATTGCAAATCGAGCATCAAGATTTATCGGTCATGAATTGAATTGGTACTTAAACATATGTAGGAAGACATACTGTAATTAGTGTAATTGCAATTATGAAGAATTCTTGTGGAAAACACTAAGTGCCAAAATTAAAAAAGAAATTATCGGAAAACGTTTTACGCGCCAATGGAAATATTATAGTACAAAATTTAATTTTTGGCACTTAAAGTGTTTTCTACTAGTAGGTACTCTTCAATTACAGAAAGGGAAGTACTTTAGTGAAACTTAAGGGGTTGCGCTCAGTCAGGAGGCCGAGAAAGGTGTGATTTTTCGTTTTCTTCTCAGAAATTATAAAACTTTATTCAAAAAACTGTTTTTCCTTAGAATGTCGATTTTCTAGGAGATTGTAAATAATTTTATTATTAATAAATATTTTTTAACGCCAAGATTCAAAGACATAGCTAAATCTACTACCTTTCAAACACCTTAATAGCTTAAAAATGTATTCCACTTCGACCATTTTACATTACGTTCGGGGCAGGTAAGTCTAATAATTCTGCGAATTCAAGAATATTTACTAGAAATACCTAATTAATGATGTAGGTAGTTAAAGAATATGCTCGACCTGGCGCTTCCTGGTTTATGTTTACGTTTTCGGGGGGTTGGAGAATAGAGACGCTGGCGATGGAAAGGCTTTCAGAATGCTGTGTCGTTGAGGGAACTCATTCGTTCGGAAGTACACGTATACATAGTGACTCTTCTGAGAGAGTTTCCATAGTTTTGATTGCGTTTGCATTTTGATGGTGTTCGGAAGAAAGGGGGGGGGGGAGGCTCGAAGACTTTAACCGTAGAGGATTATCTGTGGTTTTACAAGTGAAGTAGTTTAAATTGGAGTACCTGTATGTTTCCTATAGCTCTGGTAATTTTGGATCTTTCCTTGTTAAAGTTCACTGCTACCCCTAATTTTGGCTACTTTATAAATCCACAAACTGCTATCAAAATTGGTATCGATCACATAACAAATATTTCTTCCACAATTCTTCAACTTCCTCCCACTAACAAAACTCACATCGACCCCATAAAATTCCCCCGATTCTCTCTCGAGCGAACTCCACCCCCTTTCACCTAAAAATGAGCGCCCATTTCCCCAGCACGCTCAATCGAACCAAATCGACCACAGCGACCGTTTAACCAACTTTTTCCTAATTGCATCGCCCTTATCGCGACGCAGGCTTCAAGAATAGCACTCCTACTAGCAAGGTTAAAGGGGGGCGCAGGGTAATACCGCGGCTAATTGAAATTTCCGCCAACAGCTCCGGATAGTTAGCTCGGCAAAAATTGGATAACGTCTTCCCGCAAACTTGCAGCTCGAAAGAATGAAGCTCGCTGAAACGTGGACCGCCGTTGGGGTGAGCTTGTTTCGTCCGAGTTTAAAGATTAATTGCCGGTTAATTAGGGCCCGCGCGAGGGCAGCCGGGGATAATTGCATCGAGCAGGGTTTTCGAGTTAATATCGCGCTGATAAGGGACGACGTGGACGCAACGATGACAGGGCGCAGGGCTGATACACATCGCGAGCATCGTCGCGAACCCCGGACACGTACTCGTGCTGCACACGTACGGGGTTAATGTGCATCTTCGATGCACAACTTGCGCCCGTCCTCCCTCTTTGTGTGTATATCTACGCTTGACCTGTAACTCCGTTGGCACAGCTTGCACGCGTCTGCCGGCTCCACTCGAACCCACTTGGCGATCATACCTTACTGCGTGTCAGCTTGTCGCGATTGGGGCACAGGTAAAGGCGAATTCACGCGTGTCAGTTACGTGGTGAAAAATATCGTTTCCCTCTTTCGGGATGATGCAGTTCACACTTGCTCGGGACAGTTACACTGACACTTACGGCACTGAACTAGGGCTGGGACTATTCGAATAATTTAATATTCAAATATTTTACAACTATTCGAATGCTACGAATAAACTTTGAATATTTGAGTATTCGAATAGTATGGTATGAAGTGAGTCTAAATTAGCTTACAAGATTCCGCCTTGACAAATGAACCTAAAGAACTTGATTTATAATTCACGAATACTTGGATATTCAAATTATATTCGTTAAATAATTAAGCATATTCGAATACCGAAAAATTCGACAAATAGTCCCAGCCCTACACTGAACCGAATGGGCCGAAAAATAGGTAATTCTTTGTGAATATTTTGTATTGTACAAAAATGGTTCGACAAATTAATTTGAGGTTTGGCAGGCTGTTTTATTATATCTTGAACTATTCTTCTGAATTTTTGTGTGACAATGAAAAAAACATGGCAGACCCTATCTGAAGCACGGAAAGAAAAAAAGATTCTTCATCTATATGAATGTGGCTATCTGTGGTAGTAGATGCATTAAGAAAAATAATAAAATGTTAAAATGGCAGCCTTTTGAAGAAGATGAAGCGCTCGGATTTGAGTCTGAAAAACGTTTTACCCCCAAAGTCGGGAAAACTTCTTTAAATAAAAAAGGAACGGTAGCAGATACCGCACTAAATCTGCTACCACAGATAGCCACATTTATATAGATTAAGAATCTCTTTTCCTTCTTGTATTTCAGATAACCCTTACCACCCGTTTTTTTTCAGCGCTCCCAGTCAGCACTCTGTATCTGCCATGTTTTTTCTTTTACTGTCACACAAAAATTCAGAATAATAGCTCAACATGCAATAAAACAGCTTACCGAACCCCAAATTAATTACTCGCGCCGTTTTGTGCCATTCCCCCTTAAGTGGAATCATTTGTTCGAAAGAAGTTTCATTTTTGACAGGGATTGGTGAGGGGTGCATACAAGCTCTTCGAGCACAAATTGGGAGTATTCTTAGTGGACAGCGTGCATAATAATATGTCAGGAGCACAGTGCGTGTAGCTTAATTGTTTTTAAGATAGGGTAAACCAACCAGTGAATGACCGAATTGTTGAATTTATGGATCTTTGAGATTAATACTTGAATATATTTATGTATAACAACAAAACTACTGTTGAAATTGCATTTAAATTTATTTTTCTTTAAATTTCTACGAAAATAATTACTTCTTATCGTAATTTAAAAAAAAAAAGATAATAAAATATAAATCGTGTAGAAGCTCAGTAAATGACTGCATACTTTTAATAAGAATTGTACTTATTACGGTTTGCTTAATACGCGTAACTAAAAATATAGGATATTAAAAGTGCAACTACACTCCATTTATAATCATATAATATTTTTAAATTTATAATTGACATTTCTTTGCCTAATGGTCATTCACTGGTATGCGGTCAATTACTTTACCCTGATTGGTTTACCCTAATAATATTCAAAGTTTGTTATTTCCAGACCCTCGATAATATGC
Source organism: Andrena dorsata (assembly GCA_929108735.1). NCBI lineage: Eukaryota > Metazoa > Arthropoda > Insecta > Hymenoptera > Andrenidae > Andrena > Andrena dorsata. The sequence continues at coordinate 71,718,494 of OV815488.1, read as the reverse complement.
ACTCGTAGTTAAGCACGACGTTGCACTTCAGTTGCAGTTTTTTCCTAATCAGTTTCAACTAGTTTTTAATTATTTCTGGAGCAATTATAAAGATAGGGGATATTTAAACTATCGAGTACCGAGCTCCTTGCGCTTAACACAGCGCTGTACATGCTATGGACTAATTATGTACAAGATTTTAGCCAGATCGGTGACCCCAACCCCGTGCACCCCCTAGTGACTCTATTTACCGAGTGCGCGTGCGCTCTAGCAGAGTTCGAGGCAGTAAACTACCACGAGAATTCCGAATTACCGTGAGCATAATTTTTCCCTCGTCCATGAATTGCCAAAAGCGTGCCGAATTGCTCATCGATTCGTCCTATAGGGGCAGCATCGATGCGAGAATTACGGCGCAACGAGGTTCTCGCCCATTAGAAATTGAAAATCGAGGGAAAAGAGGAACGGTAGGAAGGCAGCCCCTCTGCTTTCATATTCATCCTCCTCCCTTTTCACTTACCCCTTTCGATCGCCGTTAACCCGCTAAACGCGCGAAAAAAAAGCGAGCTCCCCGCCACTGGAGTACACCCTTAACGAGTGTCAACCCGTCCTCCAACTTCCGTAATCACGATCGTCTGAGACACCCTTTAATCACTCATCTTCCATCATCCAACCCTCTTTGCCAGTTTAACACTTTTTACCCTTCAAATCAATTTAACCCTTTGAAAACGATGGCGCCCGTCAGACGGGGAACGCCAAAGGGCGTTCAGCGAGCACAGTCAGTAAAGGAGGCTGGAGGGTTTCCGCACACGACGCATGGCAAACGTTTCGATCTTCATATTCGAAGGGTTATTCGTGCTAGGTCACTGAAAACCGCAATGTACCTACGTGCTCGGTATTCAAAATACTTTCGTTCATAGTGACTCGAGTCGAACAAACAGCTTGGAATTATTGAAAACCGAGAAACTGACCAATATCGAACAAGTGTTTCCCTCTGGAAAAATATGGTCGATAAAGAGTTGACGGGTTGAACTAATTTCACGCACCAGTTCTGTGCGCTGTTTCGCGCCGGGGAACAAGGAGCTGCCAGTCCTCCAATCCCCGCCGAAAAAAGGCACGACCGTGTTACGAGTCTCGATACACGGGAACAACTTTGTCCGTAACGCTCGACACGCGTCGCACAGCGAGATTCCAGCGGCCCAGTTTAATCGAACGCGTGTAAAGCTCGCTACACGCTCCGGGAAAATTTCAGCGACCCGTCGGGAGCGTTGGGGGGTGGTTGACTTCGCATCGCGTCGGGAATAATTCGCGATCGATCTCGCAGAAACACAGAGGTGTGCAAATTGTTAGACACGAAGTATAAAAGGCACTGAAACTTTTACTAAAATACGAAAAGTCACTGGACAAATAAAAAATAAATAAATTTTAGATTTTCGTATGTGCTTCGTTGATTTTAATTAACAAGTTAATTAGATTTGCTTTTGAGCAGTGTCTTAGCTTTTTTTTTAAGTTGTCTACAAGTTGAAAAATATTTTAAAATGTACCAGAAGGGGTACAAAATGAAATCAGAAGAATATCCGAATAAATACTTCAAAAGATCGAGAGAACAGGTGATGATAAATGATTGGAAAAGTAGTTGATAAACGAGAACGGTAGCTTCGACCTCAATTTCCCCACATTTCTGCAGGAACCCAGCGAAAATGTGAAAACGTCGCGTCGAGTCTAGCAATTTGCACACATCTGAAGATATAGCTGTGTGCAGGCGCGCGTAGTAATCGCCACGACGAAGGGTCGCGTTCGTCAAATTTTTCTCTCCGCCAAAATTTCCAATTAAACGCCGGCGAACGATCCTGGCAGTCTGAGGGGCAGGCTCGCGTGAAATTCGCAGAATGCATAACCGCGACGACCCGTTTCGTTCGATCCCTGGTATTTTGCGCCTTCAGCTGGCGTGGTTGCTGAAATTCTTCCGCCCCAACGCCTCCCGCCCCTCTTCGCCGCGATTTTCCTTCCCATCGGTCGTTTTTCCGTTGGTTGACAAAGTTCGCTGTATTTGAAATTCATTAGACGACTTTCCCCTCAAAATAGCTACTTACAAGAAACTGATTTCCAATGAGAAATAAGAAAATTGAACGGCTTCAGTACTGAGCACATCACCGTGTGCGGGAGTCTTCTATTCGTATTCGCGACGCATGCTCTCTGAACGCCCATAGGCGTTTTTCGCTGGGAGTCTTCTCATAACAAGAAAATTCTCACAGAGATAGCCAAACTCGTATCGTTTCTTTTGGATTTTTGTAAAAAATAAAAGATTGTACAATTGCACAGGATCTCCCACTGCTTTTCACCCTCCAATCGCGCGCTCTCAATCACACGAAGTGCCGATCCCAGCGCTAAGGTCGCTCCCCCCACCACTCGTCGGTCCGCGCCCCGTAATTTACGCGGCCATATCGAAAATTGAATTGAAGTCGCACGGTCGGATAGTTTGTAACCGATCGTGCAAAACATTCGGCCACAAATTTCGCGAGCGTGCAACAATTCAATTAAAAAGGCGGCGCACGGACGCCCGAAAACATTTCGGATACGGGCGCCGCCGAAATTCGCCGAGACCGCGGCCCACCGCGCTGTAAATACGCTCGATTTCGTTTCGCTTCGACTCGATCAACCGGCCGCGCCGAATTAAATCGAATTCTGTCGGCGCTCCATTCGACCAACGGGGCTCGTCCGTAACGCGTTAATGTAATTACAGACCAGACGTCCTTGTATTTTTATATGTTTTCCTTTTTTTTTCCAAACCTCCGATACTCCCACGAGCCTTTGATCTTTCACGCGTAATTGTATGTGTTCACCAGTTTTCAGCCGGTTACTTGTAGTTCACAGCTTGAAAAAGGAACGCGCCGCAGCGTACCAAAATGTAATTTCAAGGGAAATCACGTTTCAGGAGGTTTTACAGTGCGTTGGCGATCGTGGAATTGCCCTGCGCAGGATGCGTACGAATCTGCGTGGTTTTGTTAACAAAGAAAGGGCCAGCTTGAAATTGATTAACTTTTCGGAATGTACCTAATGGAAACAGTGTTGACGAAATATTTGGAGGCATGCCTATATTCAGGGTATTTTATCCGTTTTAAATGTACATATTATTATTAACGCAGCATTGAATAGGGGAGACCGGGGCAGGTTGTAACAAAAAAAGTTTACACAGTTTTTTCTCGAAAGTGTTTTCCTCAATCAGGAAATAATTTGCGTGATTTACTACTTGCATATGTGGTGATTTGATTGCGTGAAAGTAGGTGACAAAATATTGGACTGTTAACATCTGGCTCCATCTTAAACAAATCTGAATCTTTGTTACAATGTGCCCCAGTTCTGGGGTAAATTGTAACACATCTGTTTTACTTATTTAAATACAAATATGAACACAAATAAACGTTTCTAAAAGATATAAATGAAAACACAGATCATTATTAAACATTTGATATACACGAGTTAAACAATCATTGCTTATTCATCTGATTCTATCAAAATCTTCTTCTTCGCTTTCTTCACTTTATCCTTTATACTTTTTTTTCTACTTTTTGGATTCTCGATTGTTCTGTTGTTCGTCTAGAGCATCTTTTTCCGGTGTGTCAGCAAATAGCTTGCTTTATCACCATTTGGAGTGGAGTAAGTATAGTAACATGTTACAATTTACCCCGAGGTCGAATTTTTGCGTTTTATCTCAGCAAACGAGAAACTAAACATCAAATCACTAAAATGCGTATACGATTCGTTTGCGACAAATAAGCAAAAATTCAAACGGTTTCTAATGCCGGTTAATTGAAGTAAAAGTGCTGATACAACATTTACTTACGTAACCTAAAAACTAAAATTCTGGGCTGTAACCACAAAATGAATACATAACGCTCATTTGTGTCACTAAAACCGACGGTGCTAATATTGTCAAGCAGCTCTCGAATGCTGTAGGTTACCAGATTAATCGTTCAAAAGATTTTACTTATGTTACAATTTACCCCGTGTTACAACCTGCCCCGGTCTCCCCTACTATTACTAAGGAAAATATTTTTCAATAAATATATTTTCTCTGTGGCAGGGTGAATTTCCAAAATTCCGAGCTGCCCCATTTTTCTACTGAATTGTATAAAAATCCACTTATCTCGGGTAAATAATTCCATTAAACGCTGTTAGCATTGGATAAACCTGTGTATTAGTACAAGCAAACGTATAAGAAAACATCAATTCATAGAATTTTAGATAATTTTTAGTGAAATACGTTTACTAGAATTTTAAAATAATTATAGTGAAATATGTTCACTAGAATTTTAGAAAAAGTATATTGAAATATATTCACTAGAATTTTCAACAAATTATTGTGAAATACGTTTATTAGAATTTTAGAAAAAAACATAGTGAAATATGTTTCCTAAATCCTGAAATAGTCTCAAAGTTTCTTTGAGCAAGTATCCACCGTGGACAATTATTAAATCGAATGACAACACGCCCCAGCGCCGAAATAACGCACAATGGAACACTGCCACCAATCAAACAGGTTTAAATCGTTTTCGAACTCGATAGACGCGAGCAATCTTCTCCGAGCTCCGCGTCCCACGGCATCGGTGATCACTGGATCAATAATCATACAGCTGTGGGATTAAATAGTTGCCCCCACATAATTTCGCTATGGATGATATTTTGACGGGCGTACTTAATGAGGACGCGTTCCTATCTCTGGCTCCTGGGTGAGTCGCGTTTAATTGTTCGTTTTTGGCCGAGAAGCCAACCACTCCGAAACTCGATTCCTGCCTTTGATAAGGATATCGTTGAAACAGATTCGTGGGCGTGGAGGGTGAGTGAAAAGGGGGTAGGGGGATCAGTTTCCTGCGAAACGACTCATTTCGCGTTAACCCCTGCGATATTCAAGCGTAGGAAAGGAGCAATTAATTGCTACGTTTCTGGGCTTGTCTGCGAATAATATCGATTAAGGCACAGTGCTATCTTCGTGGCACAGGAATATTTGGATACGAGGTGAAATTTTACAGGATGGATTTCTGCAATCGAGCTTTCGTTTTTTATTCTGATATTCTAGCGACGCAAAATTCTAATCTTCCGCGGGAAATATTAATAAGTGGCACGTGTAGCTTCAAACCCGGCTTGGGTCTAAATTCACCCAGTGCTCTGAAGCAAAGGCTATACAGGTAGAAGTAGAAAGAATTTGTAAAAATGATTGCGTGCATATAATTCGTGGTGTAGTGGAAGAAAGCAGATTCTTTATAACAAAGTTAATGAAAATAGTTGAGATTCTTAACGAAACCCTTTGATCCATTTCGCGCGGCCCTCCTCTACCCCCAGATCCCTTCTTACCGAAGGATCTACCGCATCCTCTTTGTTATTAATCCAACCCACGATTAATATCCGAAACAATGAACATTCCTGTGTTACCTTTTCGAGTATCCTCTAAATAATGGAAAATATCGTGGTGCACAATTTGGACTGTCACATCGAGGTTGGAATCTGGGTATATTTTGACCCTAGTAGCCTGTCCTACTATATACATTTTAACAGTCCCTCTTTTTCGATTTCAAAGGATTTCTCTGTTACCATTCACTATTACGCTTCGACGCTATCACGCGTGGGTCCAAAGTGACCCAGCTACTGTCCGAGGGTTAATACCTCTTCGTGAATGGTATTTCAGGTGTATTCATGTATTTGCCGTCCCTTGCTGGTTTTGTTAAACCACCCCTATCTCTGCCAAGTGAATACATCCGAAACACCAGCAACGAGGCATAGAAGTGTCCCGTGTGAAAAGGCTTTGACAGTTCCATGATATTCAAACCGATTCGTTTCGACACCTGCCCTTTGGTTCACGCTGCAATATCTCACTGGTGCAGAAAGGGAATTTTAGAATCGATACTCTTTCCCTTCGACTCATTACAGAGGTACTTTATTGGGTTACGCAATTCTTGGGGCTGGTACCTTATTGCACAATTGGCAGTGGGAGGGTGTGATAAAGGGAACTGTTCAATTGCGTAACAAGTGTTTCTCTGAAGAACGACAATTGCGCCTCACTTTTTATGGGAACTATTAGCTTTTTTCTTCGAGGGGAGTGATTATTGTGAATGTGTGTATAAAAGTGTCCGCGTGAGGTACTTGAGAAGTATTTGGGCAGTTTTTTAAATTTTTCCATCAATTATGGTACTTAATTAAGAAGATCCTCCAACGTTCCTGCTTAATTATTTCAAAATATATTTTTCTATCTAACGAAGTAAAGTTCGACAACTTCTAAATAGTTAGTTATACAGGTAATAACAATGCGGGAAATAAAATAAGAGAAAAGAAGTGTTTATAGACATGTACAGAACAGGAAAATTTATTTGTCACAGCTGCAATGGATGTAAAATATTTTGTGAAAATATTCGACAAAAATACATCTTGATTCTGAAAATCAAGGTAGGTAACACTCTTTCCTTTACATCCCTCACTTTTAATCAACCATGCGCTGCTTCTGGCATTAGGAAAGTCGATTGGGTTCACACAGAAATCGCAAGAGAATGGTCAATTGAAAGAACGGTACTTCCAATTGACGTGGTTCAAGGAAAAATTGATTTCCCAGTTCAAAACTGAAATCCTTTCGAACGACCCTTAAACTCAAGCATGACATTTACAACCAAGACTTATTTGGCGCATTTTCTAGTTCCACTTTCAATCATTTAAAGAAAACGTTCATCACCAAGCATGACATGTATGGTGCCCTCGTAGCAGAGGACCTTTTAGAAACATTCTACGCAGCTTTGACCGTGTGTTGGAAGCCAAAATACAAACGGAACTCCTCGTAAAAATCGTGACATCGTTGTGGGAATATTAATGTGATTCTGAGCTGAATTATTTTTGTATTCGTGGATGGCTTACTTAAAACTTTCCTTTCATTGCTTCTCGGAAGGGAAGAGTAAGCTTAAAAATTAGAAAATATAATCAAGTCATTATGGAAACATTTAAATTCTGCTGTCTTCTGTGCCTACAGTTTCTTCCTTTTCCGCCATTTTACTCTGACCTATTAACTCTCAGATCCTTCTAACACCTTTTTCTTGTGAACCTATATGTTTATCTTTCCACTTAAAACTTAATATAATTAAATTTCTCAAAAGAACTACATTTTATTCAAAAATATTATTTTTTCCACAAAGCTCCATTTAGGGATTCTAGCATCCACAACGAAAAGTTCTGAATTGTTCCTGCAACCCAACAGCTAAATGAATCTATTTATTTATTTTCTTATTTATTTCTGTCGCTTTTCCATCGAATATGAACACGACTAGCCAGAAACATGCTAATCTACGAAAAAACACTCTATTTGCCTATTCTTTTTTAAAAATCCTTCAGCGTTCATTAATGGCAGTGGTACCCCAGCACGCCATCCAATATGTTAATTTTACCCTCAGTCGTGGAATTGAGCTGACAACAACAGTCGCCGTTGGAACGAAATTGAACAAAATCGCAGTGAATGGCGGCCGCGTCACTCGCGCCGAATGGCTGGCACGTGACTCGATTGCGATTAGAGTGTCTGAATGACTGTCGAACGCACGTGCACACGGACTCGTAAAAAGTTCGTGATTCGTTCGTTTGTCCGTGACTCTTTTTCCCTTGGAAACCTTGCCGACTGTCGTCGCCATTAAGCGTCCACGTTATTCCTTGTCGCAGTAAAAAAAAATTCAACGTAACACCCTGTAATTTTCTGCCACGGCTCGCCACGAATTTTGAGGGACTCTCTTATTGAATTTCGTGGAATAATATTTGCATCCTCCGAGTTCACTTAGCATACTAATTGTGATGGTATTTCATTCTGAGAAGTTATTGTTTTGATTTCAGTAGCATTGGATTTATAAATTGCATAGTCTTTCAGAGAATCATTATTTAAAATAGAATGGACACTGGTTCCCCAGTTGTCGAGTTTAATCTCTGCTACGCCACTGTATTCTCACCGTGGCGCCCTCTCATGTTCGCGCATGCGCAGTGGAGATGTCGCTACCGCTCGGTACACCTGCAGTCGATTTACCAGCGGAATGTAGAGTATTTCTTACAAGGGAATAATAGTCCGATTTTTATGCGACTTTGGTAGAAAGTAGATTTTATATAAATATTTGACACTAATATAATTTGACAGTAATATCTTGGATACTCCTAAAGGTAGGAGAACGCTGTAAATGAAAAAATTGTGTATTTTCTAATTTGAAATACAGCTGAGCAAAAGAAATAATAAAAAATCTGATTGCAATGTACCTATTATTTAAATAAAAGGACTTTTTTGGAGTCAGTTAGCACTGAATTATCAGGGAAATATTCCATCCACTATCCTCGAAGGTGATCGCCCCTAATCCCGTGGAAGAAATGTCACCCCTCCCCCAAACAGCAGAAGAAAGTAGGAAGAAAGATGCTATCACGTTCTTGCCCCCGAGAAGTAATTGCACCGTTAGCGAATTAAAAATAGAGGGGACAAGCTCGTAGCCGCGGAAATATTGCACCTGCACGAACGGAATCGCGGCGATGGAGCCGGTTTCCTCTAGAAAGAATCCGAGATAGGGATTCGCTTGCGGTCCAGCCACGTTCTTAACGTTTTTCGCCCAGCCCCGCGGTCCTTTTATTCCCCCCTCCGTTTCGCCCCCGGAATGGCCGAGGCATCGGTATCGAGTCGGGCAGCGCGCCAAATCACACCCCGGGGAAGATAGAAAAAAAGGACGAGTAGTAAGAAGAAGAGGAAGAAGAAGGGGGGGGGGGATGTTCATGGAAATCTTTTTTACATTTCCGCTCGTATTTTCGTCCCCGAGTTCGCCAGGAAAAAACCGACTCTGACACGACGCGAATACGAAATCATGGGTTACCCAGTGGAGGTTGATGTAAAACTGTGGGAAAATAGAGGAAGGGCTTTTTAGCTCAACGCAGAAGCGTTCCGTAATTTTAAGTTACTCAACGCTCGAGTCGAATTATCTCCATGGTGGGATATGAATTTGAAGGGAACACATTTTCAAATTATATAAGAGAAAATTACTATTTTACTATGACTAATAAACAACGTATCGAATAATCTTTCGTCTAAAAGTCAGTGCAGAAACCACTTAACGCTATAGTCTGAAGCAAAGTTATGTGGCTGCACGTGTCACTGAACGCGCCCACCCCCACCGCCGCAACTTTCGTTTCTCCATAAGAAGCTCAGGGCATCTTGCCAAGCGCAGTCCTCTCTTCAAGCCTCCTCTTTTTGATAACGTACTAATGAAATCAAGCGGACCGTTCCCGGGACCTAGATTTCTGCGAGGATGTCTTTAAAATTTGATATTGGGGAGGATCGTAAGGAGCGAGCGAACCAAGGCACAGGGGAGTCGTTGGGAATTGTGCCTGCAGCGATAGGGTATCCCATTGAACGATTCGAGGGCGTAAAATTATATTGGCCTATTTCTAAGAGTATCATCCAATAGTCCGGAATAACCGATAATCCAGGGGGGCGCACTCGAAATCCCGTTTTGGCGTCGAGCTACCGCTGGTATAATTGCCCACTCGGAATCCACGAGAATTTACGAACAGGTACTCGGCATTAATGTCCCACCCCTCCCACAATAATGTCAGCGGCGTTTAATATCGTGCAATTAAGCCTACGCCCCCTTCCTCCCCCCCCCCCCTCGTCGATTATATTAGTCTAACGGTTGGATCTGTTTCGAGAAAGATCCGGTTCCATTTACGGCAAAACTCGTTTGTGGATTGAAGATGAAGGGCAAATGCGGAAGCAGGCGAAGGAATTACTTCTGAATCGCTGTGATTTAATTCATCTTTTGAATTCGATTCAGCCGCCGGAGGATTGTTATAACATTTTGAAATATTCATTTGGGAATGGGGATACAGGCCTGCTTCAGACATCGAACGATCTCGTATTGATCGATGGGGACTATAGCGAGGGTAGAGTCAATTGGAGGTTCGAGTGGCCCATCCCCTCCACGCTGCTGACTACCCCCACCGGTCCCGTAGTTCGTTCGCACACAGGTGTTCTTTCCCCCATTCGTTAACCGGTAGAGAAGACCCCGACTGCCCTCGCATGATAAACAATAATCAGTACAGAAGCCAGGGGGGATGAAACTCTGGAGCGCGACACTTCGTTTTTAACGAACCCTACCCCTAATTAAATCAAGAATATCCTCCAGAGCCTCGTGCTGGAAAAGCGAAAGCGCAAGCAACGCAAAAAAAAAAAAAATATCAACGCCCGCGTCTTTCGCGGAGCGGAGGAGCAGTTTCAATTTCCCCGGGCCGGCGGGGATTAAAACCGTCGAATCCTGTGTTCCATTAACTTTTTGGGGCGGCAGAGGCAAAACCAGGCGGTAAATACAAAAATCCGTCTCGGCGCGCGGGCGCGTTGACCGAATTCATTTTCTTCTTCGCTCGGCTGTTTTTTTCTCACCGCGTCCACGAGGGCTCTCCCGTTAATTATTTCCTGGGGCCTCGTTCGAACGCGAAGCACACGGTGTCGCGCGCGAGTGGAGGCGTATCATCGTGTCAAAGCCAAACACTCAAAGGACTCTGGTTCCTCTCATATCCGTGCCGGGAGCACGAGAAACCGCGACGAGTCTCCCTCTCCCTCTCTCTCGCTCTAGGTCTGTTGGGTTCGAGGGCCGCGTCGAAATTTATTGGAAAACGCGGGTAAGGGGGACGGTGCTGGAAGAAAATACAGAGACGAGTCGACTGCAGGACGACCGGCCTGTTGAGCAAACGTCGCGCGTTCATTGATAAAATATTTTCACAGAGGCTGTCGCGTGGAAACGACCGACCACGGGTTTCCCTCGTTTCTTCTTCCCTTAATTCCCGACCAGGACGCGTCTGTTATTCTGGGCTCCCCTCGCAACACTGTGTGTACGTTGACTTCGGTCTGATGTCTGAGAAAACGATAACCTACGTTGTTGGTGGTTTGTCGAACGTATTGAAATGGAGATTTGGAGAATGGGGAGCTGTGATCCTGGGATTGTAGCGTTTCGAATGGCGAGAGGTGGTGGATGTCTGAGGAGCTGGTAGTTGGGGGAGCTTAAAGTCTGAAAGGCGATGGATTTTGGTGTTTGAAGGGGTGGGAAGCTGGGAGGTGCATATTCCGAGAAGCTGAGAGTCTCAGCGGTGGAATCCGGGAACTTTGGAAGCCTGGGAGTCTCAGCACGAGACTCTGCGAGTTTCAATACGAAAATCTGAGGCCCCCGGAAGGCTGAGAGTCTCAAAGCCCGAGAAACTGAAAATCGCAGCATCTCAAAGACTGAGAAACAGGTCATCTCGAAGCCCAAGAATCTCAGAATGTGTAATCTGAGATGAGCACAAAATTCTTTGTGTTCAAAGAGCCCCCTTTTCCACCCAAGAATAATCCCCAGAAACTAATTCCCTGGCTGAAAGAAACATCTTTACTCGGTGAACAGTAACCTGCAACCTCACAGCAGAAATCCCCCGCGAAGAAATAAATGGACGCCGTTATTGCAGCGATTGAGCCCCCCTCCCCATAACGTCCGCGTAAGCGTCGCCTTAGAAATAAGAAGCTATGTAATCAGAATCATGGGACTCACTGTCTGAGTGTGGCGAGACGCTCCTCCTGAGCTTTAATGTAGCCGTTCAGCGTGTCTATGAGGACTGCCTCGGTCTCCAGCAATTCCTCCATGTCCGCCAGCGCGGTGTAGAGCTCCCCGCAGCAACCGGGCAACGACACCGCCGCGATCGAGATCGCGACGACGGCCACCAGCATCCCTCCGCCTCGCATCCCGGACACCCTCCTGGAATCAACGAAAAACCAGCGGAGTTTAGAGAACCGCGCATACAATCGCATGCAGCAATTCGTTTCATCGATTAATCCACCCCCTCGATACTCGGATCGACTCTCGTTTCACCGTCGTTTTCCTTTTTTCCGCCTGTCCCGACTCACATTTTTTTTACCCCCCCCCCCCCCTTCTTCCTGGAAAAGCGACACTAACGAGGATCAAATGAAGATAGATGGCTATCAATTAATCACCGACATCGTCGGGGAAAAACTGTTCGTCCATTAATAGGAAGCCTCGTATTTCCGTGCTTCACCACCGCGGACTTTTGGATACGGGGCAAAGTGTTCGGGGGAATGTTTTCGGTCGCAGAACAGGTGGTGAGAATAATAGTATATTTGTTCTAATAATAACTATAGTTTCTTAGTTGCTGTATATTTCAGGGGCCCAGCAGAAACAGGCACATGTTACCGTTTTATGATTTTGGGGGATCATGAGGAAAACAAATTGGAGGAAAAATTGGTTTCATAGGAAATGCGGTGCGAAATTGTAATTATTTTAAACGGTATTTCAATTAGTTGGTAAATGACAACTAGGGTAAGTTACCCAATTACGGATGGTGTCCGTATTATGGTGGGCTAACTATATCTTTATGAATTAAAAACAGTGTATAAGGTAGTTGACCCTGTCGTCGATAATTTGAATTAATATTGAGATTTTATAAGGTTTTCGAACAATATTGTGTAAAAAAATAAAATTGCAAGTTAATATTTAAGTCCTTATCTACATATATCATCACAATATTGTTCACAAACCTTATGTAATCTCAATATTAATTCAAATTATCGACGACTGGGCCTATCTGCCTAACCTATCGGCGACTGGGTCAAATACCTTATATAGGGTAAATCCGGGAGACGTGGCCGGGCTGGAGAGTTGGTCGAAACAGTTGATTCTTAAGGTACGAATACACGACGACACTTTTGTGTCTAGATCATTCTAGAATCTAGACACTTGATCTAGACACAAAAGTGTCGTCGTGTATTCGTACCTTTAGTTAGAGAATTAATTGTTCAGAACCTTAACACAGTTTTACATACATATACACAGATGTAGAGTCTGAATATAGCCACTCGACCAACTCTCCAGCCCGGCCGCGTCTCCCGGATTTACCCTATACAACACCCGAAATAATTCTTTTTAACTAAGTTCAACGCTGAGTTTATTCGGGGGAATTAAAACATTTTTACTTTAAACTCTAATATTTATTAAATTTATTCTTGAAACAGCTAATTGTAAGTGAAACTGCTAAGAAGCCGTATCTGCACGTATACTTTTATGCAAATGTATACTTTTATGGAATGAAGTTTTATGTGTAAATATTCCACAAATTTTTAATTGTTCCATATAAAATTATTTTTATGGGGTTCCGGAACCATTAAACTTACTAGAGGGTACGAAAAAAACAATTATCCATAATTTGTATTATTTCTAAACAACAAAAAGCCCGCAGAGCCACTAATCGGTGCGCAATTGGGTCACTTACCCTATTATCAAATTTCAGCTGAAAAATTAATATTATTAGGTCACGTGGCCCTTTTTCCACTACGCATTTGTTTTTTTCTCAGTGACATGCTATTATATTAGGAGATGGTGGAATTTCACTACATCGCAGTAACGAATCAATGTAAAAAAATGGGCACCTCAATTGTATGCCAACATTTTCTGCCGAATATTTGTTTTCTGGCAAGCCTTTTTCGACTACAGCAACCTTTCGACTTTTAATCACACCAATTTTTTCAAACATTCCATTCGCTCTCGCGCACCGAAACTCTCCACTTGCACCTTTAAAGTCTATCTTCTGCTCGATCCGATCGCTCATCATTCACACCAAACGCACCGTACATTCACCCATTCATACGACGTACAGAAATCTCGCTTCCATAGTATCGATCCGTGGTATTTCAGGGACTTATCAGTGGATCCAGTTTTATTCTATTTGCGTCTTTTCCTTTCCACGTTCCACGTGTGCGATAAAGCCGCGGGAATTATTATTCATCGATACTGGTTTAGTCAAAGGCGGTGGAAAATTTAATCGCGGCTCGATCTGGCCTGGTTCACGCGATCCGCTGAAGTACTCTGATGCTTTCCAGTGATCGGTGCCGCTTTATCACGTCGCCCCGTTTTCTTTTCGCGCGGCGATGTTGCGCCCGACGAGGAAGTTCGACAAAAGTTCCGTGATTGCATTAGCGCTGGAAGTTTCGGAGCAGCCCTCGCTCGTCTGTCTCTTTTCCAGCGTCTCGGGTTTCCAGGAACTTTTCAATAAGTCTCTCTCCGTCGGTCCCGTCTCGCTGTTTGCCGATTAAATGGGCCCCGGTTTTAAATGAACTGAATATGCAAACGTCTCGGAGCGAACGAAACGCGGGATGGCAACCTGACTGGTGGGCGATCTTTAGTTTAATATCGATGCCACTGAAACTGATATCGTTTATCGTGCTTATAATTCTACGTAAACTAACTTTCATCATGACTACCTCCTTAGGTACTTCATTAAAAAAGTTTCAGAAACTTGTCAACATGAATGTCATTTGTGGTCTTGATGCATTAACTTTGCTGGCAAATTGAGAGTGAATTGAGAATTTGATATTGCGTGGTGATATTGCATCACGTAGTACTCTTTGCTAGCATTCAATTGCGTAGCATCACGTTTGTTTCTAAAGTTGAAGCACGTAGTATTACGTTCTGTTTCAACGTGGGGGGACGTAATATCACGTTCTGTTACAAAATGGGAGGACGTAGTATTACGTTCTGTTCCAAAATGCTCGATGCATTATTACGTTTTTTTATTTTTTTCAAAAACAGGAGGGCGTAATATCAAGTTTTAAAAAAACGGGAGGACGTAATATTATGCTGTTTTCAAAAATGGGAGGGGCGTAATATTAAATTTTGTTCCAAAATGCGTGGACGTAATATTACGTTTTTTTTTTTTTTAAATTGAAGCACTCAGTGCTATACATTCTTTACAATAAGTTACAAGAGACAAGTGGGCATCAAAGTCAAGCCCCTCCCTGCAACCGCGTTACAAGCCCTTTTCCCCGTTTTCACGTGCGCGAATAATGGCCCACACCACAAGCTGCCCCGTAAACGTTAAAATTCACTGCGAACGTCGCATCGTAAAACTCCCCCAACAGCAATTCCCAATTCCGCGCCACGTTCCGAGCGTTCCTTAACAAAAGTGTCAGCCCGAAAACGGCTTATTTCAAACGCCGCCATTCTGGCCGTAACACTGAATACTACAAACCCCTTTCACGCCCTTCTACACCCCCAACAACCCCGCGATCTGTCTGCCCCCAACAAGGCGCCCAAAAATGGCCAATAAAATCCCCCGGAACCGCCGAAAGAACAGGACAAACCCATTTAAAGTTGGATCCCGCGTTCGAGGGTCGATCGACCGGCGAACAGCTAAACCGATTCATCTCTCTTTCCACGGTTTCGTTAAAATCAAAGAAAAATTCTCTAATCGAATTCGCTTCAGCCGTCACGTTTTCGCGTGAGCGGCCTGTCGGTGCGCTGGCGGGACGCCTGTGTGCCCGTCTGGAGCACTCAAAGTTTCCCTGAACGGGAGGATTAAAGTTGGGAGAGCCGCGCGACTTACACCTGCCCGATCGACGATTTATTCCGTCACGCCTCCCGATCGCCAACTTCCACCCACCGTCACTCCACTTCAACCCGCACCCGACCACCGCCCCCTACCCCTCCACACACCTTTTCGCCTTCTTTGTTCCCGTTTCACGGGCACTCGAAAGTTCAAAAGTGGTCGCTCGAGCACGCGAAAGCACCTCGCCGACGAACAGGCTGGGGCTAGTAAAAAAATAAAATAGCCCCGATAAATTATAAAACATTAATGGAGACCAGGCGGCTCGATGCCGCGGAGGAAACGCGGGCGACTGGATGTTTTCGAGAGTTCCGAAACCACCCTCCTGCTCGAAAGGTCCCTGCTTCTCTGCAGAAACAGAGAAACGTTCGAATTCAGAAAAATCGACTGTTTGGGGGTTGTGTCGTATTGGTTCGTTTAGGTTTGAGGAGGTTTCGAATAGCAGTAGCCTTTGATGTAAGAGCCTTTCGGAAGGTACCCAAGTTACCCAAAGGGAATAAAATAGTTTTTGAGTCGTGATCCACTTTTATAATATTCAAATAAGCTGCGCACCCCCTTCCCTCATATAAAGTAAGGTAAATTTAATAACGTAAATGAAGCACACTAATGATAGATATTTCAGAATAAAATTCTAACTTAATAATATTGAAAAAGAAAACCGCAGCAACCCCTCAGAAAACACCACTTGGGGGTCCCGACACCACAGCTTAGGAATCACTTTGCTAAGTCGAGCACTTGCGTGCGAGATTTTAGAAATTTAGAGAAAGTGTATCTTGCAACCGCATATACTTCCGAAGTGGGGGATTCGTGTATGTAACATCGTTTGAACAAGAAGAAGACGTTCGACACGAGACCGATGAAACTGACCACCCTCGAATTCGCCCCTTCCAACCACTAACAATCAGAGTGAATGAGAAACGTTCCCCCGTTCCACCCCCCTCGCGGTTTCATTTCCGAGAAACAAGATCAGTCTTCTTCCGCTAACAAAAGAGGCGTATCAACATCGGCGTATTTCACCGCGCGGCAGCCAAAGGTGGAGGGAAACAAAAGGGAAGAAGCAAGGGAAATAAAAAATCACGGTTTCCCCCATTGTCCGCGGGGGGAGGTGGAGAGCAGTCGGCGGGAAGGCTGGCGGGGGGGGGGGGGTGTGAGAGGTCCTTTAACATTTTACGAACTTTCGGAAATGGCTCTTCTTCGGTTTCAATGGCCCTTCTTTAAGCTTTTTCATCCAGGAAAAACGAGGGAGCCTCGTGGAAACGACCCGCTCGAGGAGCGAAACGTTCATCGGGGAGAGGGGTGGGTAGGAGGACAAAAGGCTCGTGCCACTTGCTCCGCGAAAATACGCTTTCGGGGGTTGGTGGGAGCGGATGCGCGGACGGGGTGGGAGCGGGGCAGCGCAACCGGTTCCAGTGTCGGTCGTGCCATAGTAAATTTAATAATTTCTGCGTAACTCACCGCGGTGGACCGCACTTTGACCAACGCTTGTACCAGTTCCACCCCCGCCCTCCGTGGCGGGTCCATCTAACCCCGCTGCTGCGGGGAGGCGAGCCGAAAACCAACGCTAATAACATTTTCGACTGTTGTTGGGCTGGGCTTAGCCCGAGGGCTTATCGGCCAGTGTTTCTCAAAGTTGATGGGTTTTTGGGGTGTCTCTGAGGCGCTCGAACTTAGTTTCCAATTTGGGATGGTTATTTTGCTTTGGGGCGGCGGGACTGTTTTAAAGGACGTTTTGAAGTATTGGTGCTGGTGGAGGGGGAAGGGAGAGGTTGCAACGTGCATACGCGCAGGGGAAAGGTGGAGGTGGTGGGGAGAGCGATGGACTAGATTCGAGGTGTGGCTTGGGGAACTAGTATGGAGGGTTAGCGGCTAAAACAGAAATTTTAATATGGTCTATCAAATTAATAAATGTTCAATTAAAATAAGTAATACGCCTGGAAAAAGGAATATGTTGATGAAATACATATGTAATAATTTTTGCTATTAGTATATTAAATTATAAATACCTATATAAATAACTAAGTTAAGCTATTAGGCTCATAGTTCATACCTTAAACGTAGAAAATTAAACTATTTTTTATATATTTATAAATGAATATAACAAAATATGGTTTCAAAATATTGATATTGAAATTTTTAATTAGTAATTAAATCTTATGTATTCATACTTTCAACTCTTTAAAATTCAAAATTTTCCATGCATTTACATTAAAATATAAATATAATTTTATTAAGATATTTACCAAGTTATAATGTTTACTTCATTTTATTTAATGCTTGAGTAGAATGAAGTATTGATTTTTAGACTTTCTGTAATTCATTCTTCATTCTGCAGAAGCTGAGAGATGTAGTTTTAGTCTTGCCTACTTGGGGTCGTCCCTGCAAGCATTGCTTCTTAATAATTAAATAGAATTGAGAATCTGCAGCGACTTATAACGATCAACCTAGCTGAATATTATTCTTTATAGGGTACATTTTCCGTTAAGAGAGAGGGCAATAGAAGAAATTCCCCATTCAGTTCTCCAAAAGCTCCACGTGAAGTGTATACAAAATTCTACCCGCTGATGCTTCGGGGCGTCTGAAACATCAGTGATCCTCGAGTTTCTGTATACAATATCGCCTACTTGGCGGTGGTTCTCGTAGTCGTTGTTGCTTGTTAACGCCCGAAAGACACTTTTCGACTAACTTTATGGTGGTCAGTTCACCAGGTAACCACAAAGCCTAGACCTTGTTTAGGAAGTAAATTCCCTTCTAAGGGCGGAACTATTGATATAGCCAGCTTACTCAGACCTTCGTACAAGAAATACCTAAGGACACGGCCGTGCCAATGGAGTTTGAGTGGTTGCCATTTGCAGTTAATGAAAATGTACGATAATCAAAGTAACAGTAAAAATATTTGGTCATTCCTTGCTAACCCCCTAAAGTTTTTAATTCAAATCCCTATTCGCCAACATAGCAAGTAGCATTTCATTCACTAATGCTGATCTTTCAAGTGCTAATGAAATTCAGCTGATTAATTTGAGCATATTGAATCTGAATTAGTGAAGAGGTGACAAATTAGAGGATCTTCTTCTCTATTTTATATTTTTCGCATCGATTGAGAGCGAACCTGCCATCCACAGCTTGAGAAACCCTGTTTCGATAGTGTTTTCGAAATGCAGCACGCGAAACGCTAATTTATGCCCCAGAGTCCCGCGAATCTATTACTAGACTCATTAGTCCCGCGCCTCGCGCGCCAATTTCTGTGGATTTCGCCAGCAAATTCGCGGAAATTGATACCAGATACGAGAAACTCGACCCTGCGGTGTTGATCGATCATGGACTACATTGAAATTGTTATCGAAGCACGGTATCTTCGTTCGAATCAGCGAATTTTGACGAAACTCCAATTAATTACCGTTATACTACTGCTAGCAAAATTTCACATGAATCAGCTGTCAGCGGCGATCAAAATTTGATTAAAAAGGTAGAGAAAAAATGGAAAACAATTCAGTCTCTAAAAAGAATTCACAAATCATCGATACAATATCTCCCATACACTGCCATTCGTTTTCCGAAAAAAGAACAATCTACAAACTCGTCAAAATTCTCAAAAACCAATATAGAAATCCCAGTCACTCGATTCCCACGATCTATAAAACGCACCCCCCAAATCCAGTTCAACACGTGGTTCACTACTTTCTTTCAACCCCATCTGTACCAACGACGAAAAAAAATAAATAAACAAAAACAGGAACAAAAAAAAAAATACGAATCCAATTTCACCGTTCGCCGTCAATCCAGCAACTTAATTGAGTGTCAAGTCGCTATCGACGACTTTCCCGCCTCTCGAAATAACCACCCTCGATGCTGGGGGTGGTTGGTGGGTGGGGGGCGCGTGGCAATTAAAAGCTTCAAGCCCGATCAGGCCGTTTTTCGCGAGGGAATCGGCGGGTGGCGGGCTCGCCATTACACGTTGAATGAATTCTTATAAATCCAGCGCGCTCGCCCTCGGGAATTTCAAAAGGCCTCGCGACAAGGGGCACAGCGTCGAGCAGAAGGGGTTGGTTGGCCACCAGAAATCTCGCTGAAAGGACGACGTTAATTAAGCGCCACCCCGGAAGAATGGACGAGCTGCTCCACGAGTGGCACACACCAGCAGCGCTCGGGAATTAAGGTGTAAAAAGAGGAGAGCCGGGACTTGCAAGAAAAGGGGAAAGGACCGCGAGTTAAAGGGCAGAGAATGAGGGGGTGGAGTGAAAAAGAGCAACCCCCAGTTCGTCGCTTTCGGTCACTTCTATGCTTCCCTTTTTTTCCCTTCGACGCGCCCAGACGCTGGGTGAACTGGCATGGAATGCTGGATGATTGTTTGGCCCCCCCCCCCCCTCCCTTTCCTTCGTCTTGCTATCCGTCTTCCCTGCTTTCTTTCTTCCCTCCGTTGTCCTCGACTTAATTGAAATGGACCGTTAAGCAGGAGCAACAGGGAAGCCGGCCTCGGCGCAGGCTGTTGCTTGCGTGGTCTTTTTTTATTTCCCCCACTCCCTTGCTTTGCAATAGCAAAATTTGAAAATTTGGAGGAGGAGAGTCTGAACTACTGCATCGTAAAAATTTTCGATACTATTGCCTTCTATCATTCTCAGTCATTAAATCTCAATATTCTCATATCTCACTAAAAAATAACCCCTCCATCGAAATTCACCCAAAAAATGTCCCCCCAGCACCGTGAAAATATCTACCAGAAAATTTCCGAAGAACGGGCCCCTGTCCGCCCCCTCAAAAGGCCACACGCCGGTCTGTGAACGAGCATTGTTAGTATTCTCCTAGATTCTCTCTATGCCAACCAAAAGCAGCGAAACAAAGGGCCCCTTCTCCCCCTCTCAAGCTCGGAAACCAGAGGGCACAAAATAACACCGTGTCACTCGACGTTTTCTATCTGACGCCAGGGACACGAGGGACAACCAAACACGTGTAAACAACGACGTGCTTCGAAATAATGGCCCCGGGGCAAAAATGTGGAATGCCGGGGATGCGAGGGGTTGTGCGATCGATCGATCGAACGAGTTGCCGAACGCGGGGCGGCTTTTGTCGCGTGGCCGCGGTCACGTTCAATTTACCTGCAAGTTTGCCGCGAAACGATTCGATGGCGAAAGGGCCCCGAGGCTAATTTGCGGTCACGCGTAATTAGTGTCGTTACGGGGGGGTGGGGAAAAATGGATGAAAGAGCTCCCCTGGCGGTCGGATCGCGATAAAAGACGCAGCCAGCGTTCCGGAGCGTTGCAGCCCCTGCAACTTCGCCCCCGGTATTGGCAAAGTTTGTTTCGGCGTATTTCGCGACGCCGCTGATTTTCCCTTCACGTTAACAAGCTGGGCGACCATAGCGGTGCTCAGACTTTAAAGGAACATCACTCGACTGTTACACGCTGATTTTTCATGAAACTCGGCATGACGGGGTACTTAAAAGTACTACACAAATATTTTTTCTAGCGGTGGGGGATTCGTGTTTGCGGGATGAAATTGCATTTGAAAGTTGGGGCTGGGTTAAAGCTATTTAGTCGAGTCACTTGAAAGCGACTGGGAATAAAAAAAATGATAAGGTAGAACGTTGGGTGGTTTTTCATGTGAAATAACACTACGCAAGCAGATTTTCTGAAAAATTACTTTTCGAGGATAGAATTCCAATTCGCTGGGATGATATTTCAGCTTTCAAACTTTGAAAATTTGCACTTGGGATATGTCTGGTTCAGTGTAACCGTGGATATCTCACGTTCCTGAGAATTTGCAGGTTTATTTGAAATTTCAACTTCCCAAGATCAGTTCTTGTTTAATTTAAAGCTCCAATCAAATACGAACTTTCAAGATCTCCAGATCCCGGCACCATTTCGAGTTCTTTATTGCGTCTCCCAGGACCACTTCCTCACCCCTGTACCTTACCCAAGGAAAAAAAAAAACATAAAAACAGCTTAACCCTGGGTCACACTGAAAGTACAGATGTTCGAAGGGTGGACGACGATAATGGGAAAGACTCGAATGTCACCAATAGGGGAACTGCCGTCAGATCCTGCAAAAAAGATGGCTTTGAAAGCGGGCGCGAGCTTCAAAATGGTAATTTCACGGTTTCACGAGCATTTTGCCCGCGGCCAATTTAATTCAGGACGGATGATCCAACCCCCACTCACTATCATCCCCTTCCACCTCCCCCGATCGCTCGTCCTCGCTCCCCTTATGTTTTCCTTCGGTTTTCTTCGTCCATCCTTCCATCGTGTCATCCAATTCCGCTTGTTCGAACTCGTTAACCTCGACTTTCCCAACTTTTTCACCCCCGACAGTTTTTTTTTCTCCGCCCCATCTCGGGTTTCTTCCACTTCTCGACTTTAAACCGCCTACCATAAACTCGCGGGGATATAATGGCGAAGACATCGGGAAATATTGTTTCCTCCAACTGACTGAACGGATTTATTCATTCTCATAAAGAACTTCTGTCCGAGTTACTTATATTCGTTTTTACGTTTTCATTGTTTCATTGGGGAACTGGAATGATGTTGAGGGGGAAGTTTTTTGTGGTTTTGTTATCGTCCTAGTTTTAATTAGCTTTCAGGTGTCAGGTTTGATTGTGAGAGAATTTAACCCTTCGTGGTCACATCTTCTTATAATTATAAATTGATCACATGACGTTCAGTGCACCCCAGCGTCATTTTTCAGTCACCATTTTCGTATTTTTGATTCTTATAACTTCTCAGTGATAATTGTACATTCGTAATACTCGTACAATCATGCTGTAATAGTGCTTTCCTAGAAATGTTTCTATTGATATGAGTAGCTGAAAAAATGGTTGTGGAAAAAGGCTGTTCTTTTTTGTTAAATTTATTAAATTTTTAAATTTTAATATTAAGGCCTAAAAATTTACAGAAATACTGGCGAAGAAAAAAATGTCCTGGGGTGAGATACACCCTGCGTGACCACGAAGGGTTAAGAACTGCTGCAGTTGGGAAATGATGTGTTAATTAATTTATTTGTGAAAGTGTCTCAAATTCACTCGTAGGGTAATTTGAAAGAGTTTGAAAGCAGTCAAGAAGGTTACTTCCCTAGTAGCATTTATTGTTGGCATTTTGATGGCCAACTAATTCCCAACTTGGGATACTGTGGGCCAACCAGAAATGCTACTAGGGTTACAAAATCGAGTGTGCTGGGATTTATTATGACACATTTTTTCTATGACTTCTGCAATCTGAATTCATCCCTCATGTGACATCCCTTTTCTTAAAACTCCCAGTATAAGAATCTGACACTATTCAATAATTAATAGGAATTGTATCCCGACCATAGGCCCCTGTTAATAAAATTCAACAATGTGTCGCGCGTTTAAAGCTACATTCAAAGATCACCAAAAGAACTTTTGGCACTCCACACGTAAATGAATTTAAAATCAGCCCTCGCCCGTCCCTCGCTAGAAGGCGAATTAAAGGAAGGAAATAGCAACTTCTAACAAACTGCCGTCGCAGTGAGAATTTCCCCAAGTAAGAAGCTTTCCAGATCCCTCTCTCCCGCTTTTTTCCCTTTCGAACTACTTGTCTCTTTGAATTGTTAACGCGACAAAGAGATTAAGCGCAGAGGCGCTTAGCCTGCAGTCAATTTAAATCTAATGTTTCCCGTCCCCGGCCATTTAATTTCCTTTCTCGCCCGAGGGCTGTTGCACTTTTCCCCTTCTTTTGCCCCTTGATGTCTCGCCGCCCCACTATCTCTGTCTCTCGACTGTGCACTTTGAGAATCCGCTCCTACCTCATAACCAGGGACAAGAATGTGCTCGGGGCTCCAGGGAGCAAGTGAACTTCGGAGTGCCTGAAAGATTCCTGAGTGAAATGCCCTCGCTGGCAAATCAACCCCCGTGGTAGATGAATACATATCTGTTCGATTAGCGCCGCCCGTGCGGGGCCCGCCTATGGGCGTTCAGAGGTCACGGATGACAAGCCGGACTGGAGGACACCCGCACGGAGGGATACGCTCAGAGTGCAAGTCGATAATTGGTGACCACCTGTATATTAAAATGTGTAAAAAAACGGGGCTGCGAATTTTACTGAATTCCGCCGCAGTGACAATTAAATTGTAGCCCTGGGATTTTGGTCCTCGAGGGCAAGAAATTCGACGGGGGTGACTGACTAAATTGACTCTGAGCATTCGAAGTATTCCGCCGGGGGACGGGGGACGGGGGACGTTACTCCACCGTGAAAATTCCGCGTCGAAGATGAAGCCCTTTTGTTTCAACGCGACAGAATGCCACCTCGTTTGCTGGAAGGTGTCCTCGCGGACCTCAAGCTCGCCTAGCCCCCATTCTTCTTAAGTTTTCCTATTTTCTGGGAGCGAAATTTTGAAGACGCCTCCGTTCTCCAGGAGGACCACCGTAAAGCAGGAAAGTTCCTCCTTTCTTCCCGGGGACTTTTGATGGAAGTGACAATGGTGCTGGTTGATCCTCTGGATCTTAATAAGGAATCCTTGGGGTCGAACAAGGGGGAAGGAATAATATTGGCTCTGCAGTTTGATGAAGTCGAGGGTGCTGGGGGTATCGCGGCAAATTAGCGCGTGGAAATAGTGCTGAATGCTTTCTTGAACAATTAACGAGGGGCGGTTACTTAAAACGGAGTAACTTTTCTAATTTAATTGGTCGCACAGTGAATTCGAATAGCAAACGGGCGGTGTACCCTCTGTTTCCCCAGTTGGGTATTCTTCACTGCAATATTGACACCTCGAATGCGCATGCTCAAAGAAAAGATCGCGAAATGGTAAACTTGACTTTTCAATGAATTGGCCATCCGCTTATATACCTAACCCGTAACTTCTTTAACTTACTGTGTTCTATATATATATATTTACATAGCTATGATTTTTCATTACTTATAGTCACTATAGACAATTGGCGCAATAAAGTCGTAAAATAAAAAAATTGCAACCGAAGATCTTTCACTGCTTTCTCTCTCTTATGATCGAAGCCACGCACAGTTTGCTCGTTTCTAAACTACAACGACAATCTCCCCTCTCTTCTTGTCTCCATTATCGCTCATTCGCAGCAAACGATCGCGTCTACTAACTCCCGCAGGGCTCCCAAGCTGAGAATAAGCAGAAACGAGAAGAGCATGCACGGAATTGCGAGATGAAAGTTCAATTATCGCGGATAAAACGAGGCGTTAATGAACGTCGCGCGGGAGTTTTGCTTAGCGAGGGGATGACGTTAATGAGAGGGAAAGCGTTAATTCTCTGTTGCATTCGTTTTGCGCGGGCGGTTCTTTCGACTTCTCGATACCGTGAGCACTGGTATTATTCCGTTCCCATTAAATCTCCTTCGCGGTAGCGGCCCCCTCTCTAATCAAATCGATCCCACACCTCGTTGCGACTTTAGAGGCGTTAGGAGTGACCTGCATTAAAAGATCGACAAGATTACGCCTGGTGGATGGTGATCCGCTGTGTAATCTGCGTTAGGAAGCTGCGCTTCGATAGCAACGTAAGGATAAATCAGCAGCTTCGAAATATTCGTGGCGTTTTTAAAAACTTTTGTGCACTTAATGTGGAATTTATTATTTTAAATGGAAAGCGGTTATTCCAAACAAGATTTTAATCTTCTTTTAAATTTTATTCCCTGCGATCAGTAATGTCGAAGTTGTCGTTTAGCTTTCCAAAGTTGAACAGCATCAGTTCACGCATGGATTACGACGAAACTCGGAAAACAAATTATGGACCGTTGATAGAGTCAATATGATACTTCAGCTTGGACAACTTTCCAACTTGCTCGATCGCCAGGGAGCAACTCCCGTCCCGATCGCCCCGTAGAAAGGAGGAGACTCGCGAAGACGCCACTCTATATTCCACAGTTTATGCAACACCATAAAAACTTCATCGCTGAGCGACACGTGCAATCTTCCCGTTACGATTTACAGCCATCGCGGATTCAGTGTTACGTAGCTCGCCGTACATAAAGGCACACTCGAAACGGTCTGATACTCGAGCAGATTTCAGGCTCCGTAAAAATTCACGACGGATCGCCCAGTTTGCAGATAAATTGCCAATCAATTTCTCCACTCGGCTAGGAAACTCGCCATGAAATCCTTACCCAGCTGGGAAGTTTGCAAGGAATTTTCCAATCCGCCAAAAAATTCACGAGGAATTACCTGGCTCGCCAATGAATTCGCAAGCAATCTGTCCACCTCGCAAAAAAAAAAAACATCACACAAGAATTCTCCAATTTGAAACATGATTCACGAGTTTTCCAAATTCAAGCGGGACCTCGAAAATGCTGCCCAAAGCGCAATGAATTTTTTAACAGAATTTTACTAAATCGAAGCATCGAAAGCATTCGTCATACATTCACTGGCAGCAAATAAAATTTTAATCCGTGTTGAATTGTCCATTTTTTGCCACATTTTTTTAATAATTTCTCGACTTTTCCGAAAACCTCGAAACAATTCCCACGCGCTTCTGCAGACTTTTATGTACTTCATGAAATCACACTTTCCCCCTCCAGTGTGCTCTACTTTTTTTCTTGCCCACTGTTCTTCCATCTTCTTTTCATCCCCCCCCCCCGCAACCCCCCATTCGAGTACTTCACCCCGTTTTTTTTTCTTCTCGCCACCACGAACCTCCAGATTCGCTCACCACACCCACGCCCGAGCGTCGCCCACCTTTTTTTCGAGCTTCTCCTGTTCGTTCGTTTTTTCTGTCGCCTCTACCGACATTTCCCTCTATTTTCCAGCCAGTCCGTTTCGAGCACGTGATTTACTCGTTGCGTGCGTCGGGGGAGGGGAGCGTGCGAACCGGAAATAATGATTTAAGCGAGGAAACGCGACGGTGTCGATCCAGAGCTGGCCGTTGCGAAAATATTCGCGGTCGTTTTCCGGATTACAGAGCTCGCCGCTATCTTTCTCTCCCCTTCTCGTTCTCCCACCCGGCTTTCTTCTCTTTTTGCATTGCTTTTCCCCCTGTTTCGAGAGACTTTCATTTTTCATTTTACTTCCTCTTTCTTCCGTCCACCTTTCTTCCTACACTTTTTTCTTCTTCTTCTACTCAGCTCCTCTTTTCCCACCACCTTCTCTCTTTATCGCTCCGTTATTCTCACCTTCCCCCTTTTCTCTCTTTGTCTCATCCGCCTTTCTTTTTCCCTTCCAGACCGGCACCCCTTTTTCACCACTTTTCTCGCTTTATTTCAATCACCTTCCCCTACATTTTACTCTCAGTTCTCCCACCACCTGTATCCGCTCTTTTTTCTGTCTCTCTTTGTTCGCCGCCAAAAAAGGGCCTCCCCAGTATGCGCACTATGTTGCGATAGTGTACCCTGTTTTCTCGTCCATGTTTTTTTTTTTGTCGCGCGTTGTTTCACCGGTCTGACGAGGTCGCGTGGCCGTCAGTGATTCCGTGGCGAAAAAATAGCACGCGAATATTTGGAAAATCCGTCGGGAAAGGGTGCAGGCAGCGGAAAAATGAATTCCGTCTGGAAATCCGAGCGGGAAAGCTCCTCTGGAGGCTGGCGGACATTCATGTGGGACGTTCCTCAGCGCGCAGAAATTATTTGCTTTCATGTGATTCACTTTGCGCGATGGCTACGCGAATAACCGCGGAACTAGGGATTCCTCTCTGCCTTGGCTTGTTTTCCACGGCGCTCCGTGCCCGAAAACAGGAATTTCGCTGGGCGGCGAAAAATATTTTATGAATGTGACATTGAGGTAGCCCGAATGGCGCTTTTACAGACCGCACCCTCTAAAAAGTCTGATAATATAAACACCTCTGTTCTCAAGCTGCAAGCACCACCACTAATTTCAAAATCAAAGAGATCGGTAGTGGGGGCAATTATTAAACTTCTGAATTGTTTTGAACCCGACTATAATTTAATATACGTTTGGGTAACTCTGTGGAATTAAATTCCTTTTGTTTCGAATTCATAACAAATTTCATAGGCGAATATAGGAACTATGTCCGTTTTGTTTCAGACTAGACAATTTTTTCATTAGCTGTCATCAAATAAACTTGGAAATAGGACCTTTTGTATGAAACATGTATTTTCACTTAAACTTTTTAAAAAGGAATGAAACTTACGTTGTAGTGTTTTGTGCCACTGGAGGAATTTAACAGTATTAAGTCGATGCTATCAAAATTTGCTTCAAGGTAAAAAATGGAAATACATATGCCCTTTTGAAAAATCACTCCTCAATTCTGATGCCTGGCTTCGGTACCTCCTGAAACCATCAAACTCTTAGAACACCCGCTGCACACAATCGCACGCAAGGTTTATTCACTGTTCCCCCATTTTCCTGGGCAATGATTATCAGGGGGCTGCAAGAAAGTTGCAGCAAGTTCCCCGAGGTTTTAATACATTCCGTGGTCTGTGGAAAGTTGCGGTGTCCGCGGTCATTGGCGAGTTTGCCGTAAACAGGCCCCCGACCGGTGCCGCATATCAGCGAGTAATTAAACTTAAACTTCTTGGAAAGTGATACACGTCCTGTGCTTGTGTGCGCGTGTCGGTGCAGGTGGGTGTGTGGCTGTATAATAGATACCAAGCCGTGTATTCCCAAGTATTTCGACCGGAACTGCGGAGTTTCCGGGGTGCTTCTGATTTCAGTTCGCCGGGGTGTCGATAAGTAGCGTGGGAAATTTAAACAGGCTGGAAAGTTCCGCCTCGTCCTCCCGTTTGATTCGAATTTGTCTTGCAATTAGCGCCGAGGTCCTTAGTCCTGTCTCGTTCACGCCTAACTTTCGCTCACGTAACCTCTGGGACGCTTGATGCAGCGGCTGCAGTCCGTGACATCTATCGGGACACCTCGCGGTGGAATATCGATGCCACTTCATTGGTCGGTTCAATGAATCGACAGATTCATATCGTCTTTCAAGTTAATTTTTCGTCAAACGCGTTGTCCTAGAGCTCTCCACGATAGCTCGTTCGATTCGCCGCGAAAAACTGTACAAACACTGTAGAATGAATTTTCTCCATACGAGGCTCGGTTCTCGAGAAAACTGAGCTCGAAAGTGACTG
Organism: Andrena dorsata; assembly: GCA_929108735.1. NCBI lineage: Eukaryota > Metazoa > Arthropoda > Insecta > Hymenoptera > Andrenidae > Andrena > Andrena dorsata. The sequence continues at coordinate 71,690,131 of OV815488.1, read as the reverse complement.
GAACCGCCGCCTCCCAGGGCGCGCGTAAAGCGCATACGTCTTCGAACTCGATTTTCTTGGGAACGAAGCGTCGCATCGAAATACTTCCTTCTACATTTCCGACGTATTTTATAACGACCTATCGATTACCCATCTCAGTTCCACTTTCCGCCGCGATACACCGAGTATATACGCGCGGGAGCAATCCTCGATACTATTCACGATGTTATTTACGTTCCCGTAAAGACTCCGGCAATTTCCCAAGGAACCTTCTTTAAATTCACCGTTCCAGATGCGCGGCTGGAGAAAGCGGGCAAGGAAAACATTGGGAGGTTTTTCAATCAACAACGAATTTTCCGCGGAATTTATCCCACGAACGGAGGAACAGTCGCCGTAAAAATCACGGTACAAAGGGGACGCCGATTTTCGTCCGGTAAGCCGCTCCCGCGAGCATTGCAGCTCCCTTTTCGATCCATATTTTTCCCGGGGTGGCGGGAGGGAGGGGGCGGGAAGGGTTCGTCGCAGCAAGGGAAGAAAGGAAAATCCAAGGGGGGGGGGGGTAAAGGGGACGGGGTGGGGAGAGGTTTGAAACGAAGCCGACGTTTTCCCGATCCCTCATCGGACGACGTGTATCGGTTTCGTTCCCTGAAACAATCGCTGAAAACTTGGGACGACAATGCGAATCCGTACCCTCAGCCCACGCAACAAACGAACAATCACCGGTGGCTGCGCTGCGCTCCTTTTTTTCTCTCCCCTTACACCGTTCATCCCCCTTTCCGTCGTGGCTTCCTCCTTGTTCTTCTGCCTCGCTTCCTTCGAAAGGCACGGGCGGGCCCGCAACAAACTGCGCGCGCATCTCGCGGCAACGCCGCGCGTGTGTGCAAAGGATCGAAGTATTTGTCTCGCATTTTTATGCACGCGCGTCCACAGCGCTCAAAGTGATTCACATATTGGGGGAACGTTTCGAGGAGCGGTTTCGTTTTATAGAAATCGACGCGTCGTTGCGTTGGAAATGGGACGAGTGGTCTGGGAAGGTAGGAGCTTCGATGCGAGGAGATGGAAATTCAACGCGAACGTTTATTGTGGAAATGTATTCGCGGGGAGGACGATACTGGGGAGTACAACTTGGACTGTCCAAGTGGATTCTCTGCTCGGCGTTTAGGTGCGTGGAGTGTCGGGGCACGGTGGCGTGGTGGGGATAGCCCTCGCGAAGTGAACTTGGGCGGCCAAATTGGTTTCGTTGCGACTATAGCGGGCGCAGTGTCAGCCTGTTTCGCAACGACAAAAAAAAGTCCAGACCCTTTCCCCACTCTGTCTACCGTTCTGTCTATCCAACGATTCGTTATTCCCCCCCCCCCCCCCGCCCCCCCGGTTTTTCCCGTCGAGCCGCCATCAGAATAGTCTAAACATAACGTCACAACGGCGAACAAAGCCTGTCGTGAAAATATGACGCTTGTACGTCCGTTGTTATTCGAGAAATTATTAATGCTGCTCGCGGCTGGCTGTTATTACCAGAACAATTACTCGCGACCTAGCTTGTTTAATATAATAAACCGCGATACACCGACGGCCACTGTACGGCTTCGCTTGTTTCGCCGACGGTTGATGGGGGGTCGAAAGTATCGGACGAATTCTGAACATATGCGGCGCGCGCGTAAATTCTCTACTCTGTTGCGGAGCTCGCGTTGCTCGGGGATATCGATAATTAGATGAGGGTCGAAATTCGATTCGCGGTCGCTGTTTAACAGCGTTTGAATTTCGATGGAACTCGATGTACTATCGATATAACGCGCACCGTGCGCCCGCTTCATTATCAATGTCCTTCGATCAACGGAAAGTAATTCAGAAGAGAAATAGAAAAGGAGAGTCGTAACGGCTAGTCAAGGCTAGTTATCACAGTGTGCCGCACATTTTTTTGAGTCGCGATCCTCTTTTATAATATTCAAACTACTTGTCCCTCCCCCTCCCCATATAAGGTGAAGAAAGCACATTAAAAATAGGTATTTCACAATATAATTCTAACTTACCAATATAAAAAAAAATTCTAAACACCGTGGCAGCCCCTCAAAACATACTTCGCGACCCACAGCTTTGGGAATTACTTAGTTATCAGAATGACAGTTTAAAAGATAATGATCTTAAACCATAATGAGCTCTAAATTGGCCATACAAACTTATATATCTTTGATCTGAGGAGATTAATTTAGAAGAAAAATGGAAAAGAAGATCCTTTGGATAACGGACGCCAGGTCGATCTTGACCCGACCACCGCTTGTTATCGCCATCACCGTTAAAAAAAATACTGATCTTCGACCGCAACAAACTTACCCCAATAATCCTATTCCAAAAAATTCTGCCCCGGGTCGAAAAGGACCCCAGCATCCGCCATCGACGTTCGCTCCAACCTCCGCCCCGCGTTTAAAAAGAAGCAGAATCAAAGCACCCTTGCTCAAAATTGCGCCCGATAAACCCGGGCGGAGGTTGCCGGGCATAAATCACCGCCTCGTTAACTCGCTATCACGGAGTTATCACAGTTTTCTAACAGCCGCGGACACGGTTGATTTACGATACAGAGAATCGATCGCGGGGCCCCTTCCTGCGAGTCGTAAATCGCCGGTCCCGTTCTGGGATTTCGACCCGCTGGAATCAGCGAATAAATTCCCGCCGGTGGCCCGCTTTATTTATTCATTTGTTTGCTTATTTATTTATACACGTGTAGCGGGGCCAGGCGCGCAGCCGTACTGCAATCTAAAATTCATTTCCAGGATGAATCTCGAATGAGCGCGCGCTCGCGATCCGCCGAGCGTGTTTCCGCGTCGCCCAGGGTGGTTCGCACGGCGCGAGGGCCAGGGGATCTGAAATTCTGCGCGACGAATTTGCACGGGCATTTTTTTTTCCTCCCCCCCCCCCCCCCCCGCACCGTGAATATGTATGTTTATTCCCGCTTGTGCGCGCGCGGTTTTTCCACCCCACACCCCCGTGCGTTTTTCTCCCTACTCGCGACGTGTCAGTGCCTTAAACACAGCCGACTCGCTGTTGGTCTCAGACAGGGGCGATTTATTTCCCTCTGGATTTACATCCCCTCGAATCTACCCCTCCTGCCATCCATTTTTATTCTGTTTCAGTGTGGCGGATGGTTGTTCCTTGGGTCTCCTTTCGGGGAACACAACACGCAACTTTCGATCTGGGTAGTTCCCGTCTGCTGGGTATTCTGGTCACGTATCCCTATCATGCTTTGTTCCTATTTTTCGAAATGAATAGGTACCGCCATTCGAGCTCCCGTTCGCTTCATTCAAATCGATCATCCTCCCCGCTCCTTTATTCGTATTCTTGGTTTATCGAGTTTCAATTCAGCAAACCCATGAATTTTGAGAAGGAAAGTGAGTATTGTCCCCCTTTTTATTGCCAGTTTATCTTGAATTATGAATCGCAGAAGTTCTGCCTTCACTCATGCCACGCGCTTTGCGGTTTCTTTCCCGCTGTTTTGAGTAATCCCCGCCATCAATTTTAAACAGCACTTCCCTACTTTAATATTGGACATTTCGGGCATTTGTCTCGCGGGAACATTATTCCCGCGTATTTCTATCACCCCGTTCATTCAACGCATTAGATTGATGGTTTTGTTTCCCGCTTCCCGCTATTTGGAAGAGTTAACAGCAGCTTTAAAAACTCCTGTCGCTCTCGGTTCCATCCATTTCGCTGGATGAAAAATATTTTCCAAGGGGGGGGGGGGGAAAGGGGCGAGTGGGGAGATTCGAGCCCCCGGCTCGTTTCGTGGGTAGTCGAGTGCGCCGCTCCATCGATGGGCTCTTCTTTTTCTGGATATACCTCGCTCGCGAAGTTACGAGGGCATAAGGTGCACGTTTCGAGCTGCGTATTTTTTATTTTATGACGTATGAATATCTCCGTACACGGAGCAGAAACTCTGGGAAGTCAGCTTCGTGCATTTTTTCCACGTGAAACACGAATCGCACGCCTACCAACTACAGAGTGCTGCTGCAGCCATAATACAACGAGGAAAGGGGGCGATTTCTCATATTCCCAGCAATAACTCAAAGCTGCATATTTCTCCATCCTCGCACAAAACATCGTTCCCCCCCGAAAAACACGAGAGAGGCATCAGCATCAAACACTCTCGACGCACACATCGCCTGCTTAAGCGTATTAAAAATCAATTTCCTCGGGAACGAAGCTCCCTGCAACAAAAGTACCATTCTACACCTTCGATTTATCGTCGCGGTGTTCCCTGCGCTCATCCCCCTCCGCCACATTTCTCTCTCCGTCTTTATCTGCCCACCAGGTGGACCGAGAGCGAAACTGTAAAAGAAACGAGCGCGTTTCCCTGGCCAGCTCGGTGAATATCAATTTAAAACCACTTTTCGACGCATCCCTCGAATTGCTTACACGTACCACGGTTGTTTGTAATCCCTCCCCGCCCCCCCCCTCCCGGTTGCATCCCCGCCCCCTCTGGGCCGTGCTTTATTATTTCCTTCCTCCGTGCCGCCACGTCAGTCTGCCTCCCTCCCACCCCCGTGGCCACCCTCCGTGGCCCCTCGTCGGCCAATTTGTCTCTGTTTGCTGTGGTATTATGCGCGCTGCATAATGCACTGCATCGAGCCCCCTCCTCCGCGCTCCCCCATCTAATCTCCCCTCAAGATGCCCCCGTGGCACGCGTTTATCAACTAGGATAAAACGGCTGTCCGGCAGTGGCTCGCTCGAGCGCGGCGAAACTTTTCAAAGCGCGGATCGATCGGGCCCCTTCGACGATAACGCGATAACAGGGAGGGATTTCGATGCGAGGTAGGATGCGAGGGGGGATCGATCCCTTCGCGGTGGTCTGAAACTCGCGCTAAGATCGGAGATCGTGTGCGGGATTCTGTGTAATATCCTGGCGAATGTAACGAATCCGTATTTGTCACAAATAAGTTTTATGGTTGGATTTTTCATTTTATGTGGGTTTTGGTATTTCTTGTAGTTGGAGGGAATTTGTGCTCGTGAAGCCGCTTAGAATTTTTTTTAATCGGGTTTCTTTGCAGTTGTGGGGGTTTAGAGGGGAAGATTCGTGGATTGTAAGATTGAAAGTATTATTTTGGGTTTCTGTTCCTAGTCTTCGAATATTCCGAATAGATGTTCCAACTGTTGTTAATAATAAAATGTTTAAGATTTTCGACCGAAAAAATTTTTAATTTAAAGAATTAATGTTATCAGTCACTCTCCAACCGACCACTGTTCCGGACGTCAAATACGTTACGGAATTTTTAAAAGTAAACGCAGTTTTCAATTGATAAAACTTGTTCCTTGATAATGGTCTCAATATTGACCGAAACGTCGGAAAGTATATCATAAAATTTGCAAATAACTTTTAGTTAATTGACCGAGCCCACGCGCTGATAACATTAATTCTGTTATTAATAATACTACTTCTGGTATTACTACTCCTAATATTAATAATAGTAGTACCTAGGTGGAATTTCTGTTCTGAATATTCGAGAAATAAAGACAGTAACACAATGTAATACTTTCAATTTTGTATTCTACCGATACCCTCCATAAATTTCCACGCTATTGTGAATAATAGTAGTCGTAATACTAATGATTTGAGTTTCCTGTGGGATTGAAACGGCACCTCGCGTTGTCTGACAGGAATCGACAAAACAGGAAGACCAGTTGCGCTTTTCGAATGCAGTGCCAGGGGGTTTGCAAGGAAGTGTGCGCAGCGTGACAGACGATGCATCGAGTTAAGTGCACCGTGCACGCGCTGGGACGCGGCATAATTTAGTTAAAAGCGGCGTAATTATGATACACTGACGGGGCGCTGTATTCGTAAATATATGATCGTACATTAAGGGGTGGTTTACAACGTTTACAAGTAGCGTTATCTTATTTGCGCGGTAAAAAACATGTTTCACGATGCTCTCTACGGTTTATAATTATATTACATCACCGAGGGCCCGCTAAACAAGAAGGAACCCTTAACCGGTTAACTGGCACGGCTTTTGTATTATTTGTGCCCAAACTGGCAACATCGAAAAATTAAGTGAATCACAAAGTTATACCATTTGATCATATACATGATACAGAATTGCCAAATTTGGCACAATTGGCCAGATTTTTTTTCGATCATATATGGTTATTTCGTTATTTCGGAATTTTTTTTACAAAGAACCCCTAAATTGTATTATTATTCAGTTTATTGCTACATGCTTATTGATATTTAAACTATTTTTATAAATTTTGTCAATAGAGAACAATGAAAATCAAACGCAGTTGACTGCTTTAAAGTATTCGTGCGAAGAAACATGCTCCTTGAGTCACTTTTTCGTCCTTTCAACGCCTTTAAAAATGATAAATTTTCATTTTTTTTTTTGAAATTTTTTCTGGTCTATCCACGAGCCAAAAAAAAGTTTTAGTCGAATCGGATAATAACTTTTGGAGATACAGGTTCCATCGATTTTGAGAACACTGTTTCGAGAAAAGCGCGTTTAAAATTTTACGCGAGTGCCGAGTGGTTGGGTGTTAGGTACCCATGCATTTGGCGCTACTCGAATGCCTATAACTTCGCGAATTTTACGAATTTCAAAAAATTCTTTTAAACACATATTCCTAAAACGTTGGAGATTCGAAAAATGGAATAAAAAGAAATCGGTTTTTATACCGGAACTTCCCCTTAATAGCTTCACAATTTCCTGATAAATAAGAAATCTCAAACTTTCCAATGTTTAATATCAATATCAAAAGAACTTAATTAAACTTTAAGGAAACCGGTTCAATACAAGCGCAAACCCCATTACCAGATGTCTACACAAAAATCCAATAACTCCTCCCCGTTCACCGGCACACAGTCCATCAATATTTATCACCAACATGTTAGTCAGCGACTCCACCGCCTCAACATTGGTCTATTGTTAAACACAATTGCATCGTCCATGAGTCATTAAATTACTTCGATTGTTGTACACTAATCAGGTAGATGTTTAACTACACATACAAATTCCGTCCCCTTCAATCGCTTTATGTCCTATGGACACACATAGACATCCATTCACTACAAACACCACGTGCGGAGACCGCCTATAGGCGTTCCTCTACAACGCTTACTAGATACAACTAGAGGAGCCCCGCACGGGAAGTACGCTAAGCTTCAAATCATAATTAACCTACTTCTACTCTAATCTCTTTATCAATGAAAGGTCACAAAACTTGCAACAACTGGTCCACTCATTATTTATTACGTCGATTCGTAAATCTGACAACAAGTTGGCAACTGGACCCACCGCAAGCAGAAGCGGAAATAAGGGAAGGCGGCGCGCCGAATCGAATTGACAGGACCGAGAGATCGATACAATCATCCCCTATCGGGGCGAGTCACCACCGTCGGGCACGCGATGGAGCCGCGTACCTAGTTAAACGCGACGCGCAGGCCGCGCGTAACGCCGGACTAATTTATTCACAAGCGTCATAATTGCGATATCGCGGCGGGACCTGGCATTGCGGATCACCGCAACGGCCCTCCGGCCGCTGCAATTGCGAGACCGTCGCGAAACGCGCGTTCTCGCGGAAATCAGCAACACCCCCGGGGAAATGCTAATTTCGCCCGATCCGATGCGCGCTGCTTTTTTTTTTTGCCGCCGCGGCACGCCGCTGATCGGCTCCGGGGTCACGTGACCACTCCGCGCCAATAAATCGCGGGCAAAATTTCACGAAAAAACAGGGGAACGTTCCTCCCTCAGCAACCCGATTTTTTTTTTTGTTTTCGTGTATCGCAACCGTTCGGCTGTTTTCCACTGTAATCCACCCCGTCGTTCGTATTCCCTCGTTGCTGTTTTTATTGCTGCCTTTTTGGCTTCACGCCCCTTCCAACGAGATTTGTCGCTCGCGGGGAAAATGGGCGAACTCTGTGACGTTTACAGAGTGCTTGGTAAGGTGAATTAAAGGGGTGGGAGGGGGTGGAGGGGAGATTTGTGGCGTGTTGAATGCGGGTGGTTCGGGTGGGGTTTGTGTGATAAGTATATAAGTGTAACGTCAAATGTAATTTTCAACCACTGGGGTAACTTTCACCAGAAGATTAGGTTTTAAAATAAATTCCTCTAGCATCTATTCAATAGATTCTATTGTATAACAGGTATTATTCACAGACAATGTGCCTTGGAGAACTTTAATTGCCTACTTGCTCATTTAACGGTCCTCAAAATGAATCTTCAAGTATTTAATTTTCTTAAGGGGGGACATCACTGTAATGGCCCGAAAAGTAAAGGCATATTTGGAAATTTATTAAAAGCAAACTGCGTAATGATTTTTTAGTGGATATTTAAGTTATACGAATATCTTATTTAAAATTTATTTAAACCATGTATAAAGATGACATGGTTGACAGTTTTCCGACGAAACGGTTCTGCGGAAATCAATAAACCAAAAAGTTTTGGAGACCATATGCGCATGGCTATGGCACGACGGGTTCGTTTTTGAAATTTTTGAAAAATGATAGAATGGCGAACCTCTGAAAAAAAATTGTGAAATTTTATTCTAGTAAATTAACCTCTTTCATTGAAAAAGGAATAGAAGGAAACGACCAATCAAAAAAAATTCTAGTCGTGCCATAGCCAGCCGCATATAGTTTCTAAAACATTTTGGTTTGTTGATTTTAGAAGCACCGTTTCGTCAGAAAACTGTCAACCAGATTTTTTCCAGCGCAAAGTAACTGGTCCTGTACAGCTTGTAAATCTGCTGTAAACAAATTTAAAAAAGATATTCGTATAACTTAATTATCCAATAAAAAGTCCTGAAAGTTTAAAAAAGATTCATTACATAGTTTGCTTTTAATAAATTTCCAAAGATACCTTTACTTTTCGGTCCATTACAGTGGTGTGCTCCCCTAATTCATTACTATAGTTTGGTGTTAAATACTTTTCTACAGTTTTGACACAACTTTTCTGCAATATTATTACAGCTCGTACTGTCGACGTTTCTAATTTTGTACTATTCAGACTTCTCAAAACACCCACAATTCGATCTTCCCAGAAGCTTTTCCCAGAGGTACAAATCGTATTTGGAAGAAGTATACACATGTCTACTTTCCGAGACGTTTTCTCTCGCGTCTATTTCCTCCCAAAATCTGACTCCAATTTTCCAACAGTCGAATCGATCGATCGAACAGGAATATCCAAGGAATCCTCGACAGTTAGTCTTGAATTGCCTCTGATGTGAGTGACAAGATTAAAAAGCGTGCAACTGCATCTCTTTTATCCATTCCACCCCCAAGAAGACCATAGAGACCACCATACCCTCCATTAAAATTCGTCCCAACCCTTTCATCGCCACCCACCGCCAGAACGATAGAAACTGACTACGCCCCCAATTAACAAAACATGTAAAGTGTCCCCTAACAATCAGCAAAAGTCCCGCGGTCGAATTCCTCCGCGATGTCGAGCAACGCCCGAATTTATGCAGCGCAAACAGGGTGACGCGGTTGTTGCAGCAACGCAGGGGGTAGGAGACGGGGGTGTGCGTGGCCGCTTGATAATAATTCATATCGCCCTTTTTCCCGTGTTTCCACGTCCACGGTCGCTTTTATCGTCCTCGGAGCGTTGGCCTTCCTTCCTCGGCCCAGTGACAGGCAGAAGAATGCGGGGCGCGGAACGGCGGAGGGGGTAGGTAAAACAGTAGCCGCGCGTAAACCGCAGCTTTTCTGTCCGCGATGGCCGTTCGCGGAAACAACGACGCGTCTTCGAGCGTTTTAAACGTCTCTGTCCTCCTCCCGAGCCACCCTTCTTTCTCGCTACCAACCCTCCGCCCGTGGTCTCGCTCATCCGCTCCCCGTCGCCTGGCGGTTCCACCGTCTCGCGGCTTTGTGCTTCCCCTGCTCACTGTTGGGATTTGTTCTTGACGTTGGTAGTCCTTTCTCCCACCCCCGTCAGCTTTATTCTAACCCTTTCCCGTTTTTCACTCGCGGGCGGCTCAAGGTGCAGCGGGCATGCGGAAGAGGGTAAACTTTGTTGCGCGGTTACCGTCGCGTTCGCGGTAAAAAAAGAATATGTGAAAACGGTACCGCCGTTTTCTCGCGAAACAGGGTGGCCGATGTTTCAACGGATTTCTTTGGTGTAACGGATGATATCCTAACTGTTCCGGGTCCGGAAGGTGTGGCAATCGATACCGATGTTCGCCGACGGAGTTCAAAGATGGAATAGAAGTAGAAAGAGTCATCTAAACACCCCACTGAATTCTATCATCGCAACAAAATGATTATGCGACCCCTAAAGGCGCCACCATAGCTCAATATACCACGGGTTATTATCGCAATAACGAAACAGCACTCCAAGATTTCACTGTAGCTTCTTCATTACCCCAGCCTCTCGCAGGAGAACAACGCACGCTCTCTTGAAGTTGAAGGAGATCCTTCGTGGGTATCCGGGAGCTGTGGGGCGGGTTGCTCGCCGCAGGGAGCGGACCGCGACTGGAAATAGTTTAATAAGAACTCGAGGGGAAAAAGTAGAAAGGGGGAAGGGCCTTTGCCGCCTTTGTTAAAGCGGCCGCGCGGAAGAAGAACTGTACGGGGCTGGAAGATTATTTTGGGTATTCTGTCGTGGCTTTATAAGCAGGGGGATAAGTGAACGGGGGCTGATATTAAAGCCTCCTATTCCGTGGATCCTCGCCGTGGAACATTAACCCTAGGAATACCTAGAGCTCTGCGTGTGCTGGAATGTTCTCAGCCTCGCTTATTAAATTTCCCCAAGTTTTATACACTCCCCCGGCTTTATCGCTCCGGTAATAGCGCGGACTTCTTTGATTCCCACCCCCGTCTCGCCGCCTGACCCCTGTGAATGGCAGATAAACAGCCCTTAAAATACTTTCATGGGACGCTTCAGTGAGAATTAAGGATGAAGAGAAGTATTCAGGCTCCGTCGTTCCTCGAATTCTTGCAAGAGGATATTTCGCGAGTATATTATGGCTTCTTCAGCAAATCGGGGGTGGGGGGGGAGGTATTAACGTCGAGGGGGGTGAAACTCTGTACCTCCCCCAATTTGAAATTCCCTTTCCATCCTTCTACATTCAACTCTCGGCACCTACTCCTTCCTTCTCAAATCTGATGAGTCATTATAAATGAGTAGAAACTGAGTAGAAATAGGTAGAAACCTATCACACTAAAACACACAACTGAAAAATGCAATAAGATTTCACTAGAGTCGACTTGTTCTTGATCCACTCCTCTGAATATTCAAAAACAAAGTCTCCTCTGCCTAAAACCTAAATCTGCATGAAGATCCACCCCTCCACCCACGCTCTCCAATATTTACTAGCCACTGACATACGACCAGCAGGAGGAGCCCAGCTGATTCGTCAAACCTGTCTTCCAGCGGAGTTCCCTCGCGCGCCTGCGAAGGGTGCTCTGTCAAAGGCCGGAGCATGGATTCTTGAGTGAACTCGTGTAACCAATCCCGGTGTCATTGTGCTTGTTGACAGTGTTTGAGTAACGAGGACCGGGGCACCACGTGAATGGGCATGAATGCTTAAGCACCGACGAGTTGTTTTCGTTCGGGGCCAACGAAATCGCGGCGATCGCTCAAACCGCAGCCAGGAAGGAGCGCATAAATGCAAAGCAGCCACGTCCAAGTTCCCGCGCGCGTTTCCACGCAAAAATGGAGGCCCTGGGGATGGTGGGGGCGCAGGGAGCGACGTAGACGACCGGTACCGATGAATAATACATACTTCCGCTGGTTCTAGCGATACATTATGCCGAATTCTCGTGCCCACCCCACTGCAGAAAGGATTGCAACGACGCGCCGAAGACCTCCCAGCATCGGAAACCGGCGATGTGACTGTCGCGAGCTGAGGAGCGCAATGAAACCTCGGGGAATTAAGGCGTATGACGTGGCAGTACTGTGATGGGTCAGTACGGTCTCTATATATAGTCTATTTGTGCTTCAGTAGACTGGAAGCGATACGCGTGGATCCGCCTTAATGTAGAGGTCATTGTGTAAGAATTAACCAAAACTTGTTCAAACAAAAATGCTCGCGATGCGTTTGTACCCATCACTAGTTTCACGAAATAACCACAGAAATTGCTACTGAAAGAGTTCCCTATGTCTGTAAGGTTTTCAAAGTTGATTCTCTTCCGATCCTACGATCTTCAACAGTTATTCTGCAGGTCCAACGAATTCACAGGAACTTTTTACATTTTAAATCCACATTTACATAATACTATTACACGTTATGTTAAATCTACCCCCTTTCTTCTACTTATCCGATGAAAAATCGCTCAATCCGGCTCGAAGAAGAATATCTTTCGCGATATTATTGAGTTCACCCTGTCAAGGAAATGCCGTTGAAAATGCCGGAGGATGCACGGAGTACCTATCGAGTGCAGAGGGCGTCGATTTCCGGTGGATCGATTTAGCCTCGTCGTACAGACGCGCGAAAATTTTTCTCAGTTAATTAATCTAATTACCGTTCAGCGGAGAAATTTATTTTTCGGCGGGCTGGATCGCGTGCCAACCAAACCGACGCTTTAATGATTTAGGGGACGACTAAATCGAGCTCGTCTAAATTAATAGAAATAAAATATAAACAACATCGGACTCCATAATTCATTTCCTCCCCCATTTTCGATCGCAGTCGACTCGACCACATTTAATTCCCACGCAAAATGATTTCTAACGCTTACCTTTGATTTCGATGAGCGGACAGCGGCCAACGACCACGTTGAAACGTAGACGTCCTCGCGGAACCGGAAGATCCGGCTAGCTGAAACGAGAAGAAACAGGGATTAAGCGAAGAACTCCGCGGAACTGCATTAAATCGGATTAGCTGGTAATGAAATTAAGGAGAGAGGAAAAACTCGTCGTATCGAGTTTGAAAGGGACTGGGTATTGTGCGGAGAGCGCGATGAAAACTGTTCCGCGTGACGCCCGCGTAAGGAAAGCTCGATTCACGTCCGGCGCCCCTTCTGACAGCTTTTCAGTGACGGCGTTAATCTCACTGCTTTTTCCCTCCCAGCTAGCCCCGCCGCCCTTTTTTCCTTCTTTTGATACTTCTGCGACTTTTTCAATCCCACCGCCATGATCACGCTCCACGGCCTCGTATTACTGTCTGCCATTATTCTCGCAATCTCCAATTCGTCTTCGCTTTCCCTTGTCTATAAATCCTTCTCTAAGTTCTTCACTTCCCTTAATCTCCCCCACACGCCACCATTTTTTCTTTTATTGTTCTTCATTGTCTCCGGTGACTTTATTCCCAGATTTCTTGGATCTTCCTTGTTTTTCCAAAATCTTCTCCACACATTTCCCCCTCCGCCGTAAAATTATCCCCACCCACTATTTTTCGTTAGAAACGCTCCATTACTTTCTGAAACAGCATTTTCTTATTTCTCAGTCTTCTTTCCCTCCCCCGTTCAGTCCCTTACCAAAGTCTAGCCTCTACGATCTTCTTCGTCTCCCCAGCATCACCCCATCCTTCCCTTCGCCCATTTCGTTCCCCGTTCTACCCTTCACTCGACGCACCGCCCTTCGTCCCCCAGCTGCAGCTGCGTTTTACGATTCCACGTTATCCACCCTCATCGTGGCCCGATTTCATTCATCTTAATCCACCGAGTCGTTTAACTTATTAACCGTGCACGACGCGCGCGCCCGTCGCGTATACGGTCTCGGGGCGTTAGCCGGGGCAATTGCCGCGGAATATGAGCTGCTCGATTTATAGACACCGCGCGGGCTGTAAATTCGCGAACAACGGGGAGCATCCTCGACGGGAAGCAGGCTCGACTTACGCAGGCTATAGTCGAGCTAGACAGATACTCCCCGCTGTCGTAAAAAATTTCTGGGAACCATCCGCTAAAAATTCTCCACGAGGTAGATACACCTTTTATGGCTGGGTTGAGCAACAGAGAGGTTTGTGGGAGATGAAGTGTTTTAATATGATGACTATGATTTAACTAGATTCTTTTTTTGGCCTACATCTGCGTCTCTCCACGCCGCACAGTGGGGCAAAGTGATGAAGTTTGTGTCAAAATCATTTTGATAGAAATGAGATATAAGCGATGATTTTTCTTTTAAATTAAAGCTGATAGATTGCAGAATAAGGGAAAATTCAAGATATTATGGTACGAACTTTTTTTAACTTTGAAAATCTGTGTTAAACTTGAAATATTACAACGAAATTGTGATTTATCCTATGTACGGTTAGATTTTTTTCTTGACATGTTGTACATCATTTCCGGTAGATTTTGTCACGCTGATTTCAAATCCGTTCGCAAAATTTGTCAGGATTTTGTAAAAAATCGATTTCAAGTTTAACACAGATTTTCAAAGTTAAAAAACGTTCGTACCATAATCTCTCTAATTTCCCCTTATTCTGCAATATTTCAGCTTTAACCTAAAAAAAAACTCGTCGCTCTATCTGTTTTCTATCAAAAGTTCTTTGATTTTGACACAAACTTCGTCACTTTGCTCCACTGTGCGCCGCGCCCGAAAGTACTTAGTACTATATACACTCGTCTTTTCTGTTTTTTGCCCGCCACTATTTTTGCATTTCGAACCCAACCTATCTTTTTACATTATTATTTAACTTTTAAATTAGAACCAGAACACAGGATAGCAATGTAAACTGAGGCAGTAGAAAGTGGCGGGGAGATAACATCCTCTCTTTGCTTATTATTTCCCCAAAAAACGCATGCACACGATTCTACGCTTGGAATTCGCTTGAATTTCATCAATTCAAATACTCAGTTATTAATATTTTCTACGGTAACCATTTATCAGCGGGCATTCACTGCATTAGCCGTTTCATATTTCGCATCCAATGCGGTAACCGCTGTTTGCTCTTCATTATTTTTCCTGCATATCGATATTTGTCGTCCCCCGTGCCCAGCGCATTTGCAATTAAAATATCATGCATCCTTCGTTTACCGGTTTCCTTGTGTCCATCCACTATTTACCTACCAACCGAATCCTCATATCTGACACATTTGCATCCATCGATTCTTCTTCACAGAAGCGACCTTTTAATATATTCACCGCCATGGCGGCCAACGTTGACCGGCAGGTAATGACAATTTTAACACAGCCGAAGTATGTGGTAGACCAAACATCCGTTGTAAATTTTTGCCACATTTCGCGCAACATAAATTGTACAGTGCATTTCGCACGTCACAGATCGCACGGTGCACTTGGAGTGCAATTTGTGAACCGCGAATGACTTATAAATAATGAAGTGCGGATTTTGAAGTGTAAGGTATGAGGAGTGAGGCGTGATGTGTGAAATCTAACTTATAATCTCTGAATCGCAAAGTGTGAATTCCTATAAGCTATGAATGGGGAAGCGTGGGTTATGCTGGTATAAACTGCGAAGTGTCCGGTGTCAAATATAAACTATAGTGCAATGTAAGCTACGAAGTGTCCATTGTGAATTATGGACCGCGAAGTGTAAATTATAACTTGTCACATGGGACAGGTGTATGTAGTGCAAGAACAGTGCACTCTTACTCACTCCAACAGCTTCTATAATTCACTTGATCGTAGTTCGTAACGTCATTGTCGTTTAACATATCGATGGTTTACTGCACAAACGAAGAGTCCTTGTAGAAAACACTGTAAGTGCCAAAATTAAAAACAAAATTGTCGAAAATGTTCTAATAATGTTCAATGTTTTTTTTTTTAATAATGTTTTTGGCAGGTATAGTGCTTGCAAATTTAAATGAAGGGCACATTCAGTTTTATCTAGAATTCTTACAATTCTTTTTTCGTGAATTTATATTAATTTAAAAAGTAGAGAATTCTGTGATACATTTGGGTTATTGCATACTTAAGCATATTTAATAATCAAAACAAATCAAATTTCGTAAATAATTTAAATTCATGGAAGTTTCTTCTCTCTGTTGAAAAATTTCATTGTTTTTTTAGGTTTTCTTCAAACATTGTACGTCCACTTTAGGGTAAAACTATACAATACGCCCCATTTGACAAAACGCCCCACCATTATTTTACGTACACAAATCATGATGCATCGACACGATCGTCATATTCGAAGTTGTCTCAGTCGGCCACAACTGCCACAATAAAAATACGAGCAAATATTACGGCTTTTAAAAAAATATACAAGAATTTATATTTTCGGGCTTCAGATAATTTGCGGTTAGTGTGTGAGAAATTCAATTTTCTAAGTCACTATTGTTTTTGCGATTAATTCACATATATATTTCGAAACTAGACAAACTAACCTCTTTTAAATTGTTATTGCCCCAACCTTTTTCACTACGTTGTTGCTAAATTTAAACCGGCGCGTTTTGTACCCCAGAATTTACAATATGCCCCAGCAATGAATTTACAATACGCCCCACCTCGAAATCATATTTTTCACACGTAACCTATTTCTTTTCTTTTCGTGGATAACTTCGTGTAATACTTGCGGCAGAAATGTCAGAAGAGAAAATGTAAATAAAAAAATAATGTAATAATTTTAATCAAGATTCTTCTATTTTTGTTAATAATATCTTTTATAATATACATTTTATAACATTTTGATAAAAATAATGAAAAGTAATCACTTTTTTATGACGGGGCGTTTTGTCATAGAGGTGGGGCGTTTCACCCGACGACTGTGTTACAAAACGCCCCATGTAAGGGTCAGAAAAATCATTATTTAAAGTTATTTCCAGTTATGTTTTTTACACAATTTCGGTGTAGTTGTGAAGAGTAATGAACACTTGATGTGTTCACACAAAAAATTTTAAGAATTATTAAAAAACATTGGTTTTATAGATGTTTCTTTAAAAGTGGGGCGTCGTATTGTATAGTTTTACCCTATGTGAAATTGTGTATTTCTTTAATTACAAAGTCACTCTTGCATTTTTAAAACTGTCCTCCTCGAAAACGCCGAAAGGGGAAATACATTTCTGCAGAAAGCCACTGATATACTCCCAAGACGCTACGAGCTGCCAATTAAAACTCCCCCTAAATACACGATTGCTCGTGAAAGCCGCCTATCGTCGCTCGCACAAGCGCCTTACAGCGGTTTCCCGTGGAGCGCCCGACGAAAATGGATGCTTGTCTGGGATTCACCGCGAAAGACCTCCACAGCTTTCCCCCGCAGATGCGTAAGAAAAGCTGCGCTCGCGGTCCCTGTGACGTCTTTTCGATGACAGACAGCGTTGATCTGTCCCCTCTGCTCCTCCCCCCCCCCCCTCCGCACACCCTTCAGCTTTATCAACCACCTGTCTCGTTCCCTCGCACTCTGCCCCTCTACCACGGTTGCGCGCGGCCCCGTCATGTGCAAATGCGTTTCTGAAAAGCCTGCAGCAGCCTGTCTGCGGCACGACGTGCGACGAATTCTACGGCCGGCTCGTCTGCATCCAGCGGTAAAAGGAAAAACGGGGACGGAGGGTGAGCGAGAAGAAACAGACAGAGGGCCGAGGGTGGGCGTCGGGGAAAGGGTGCCAGAGCTAGAAATAGGGGGAGGGGAAGAGGGTGGGAAATATCGCCAACTCGCATCGTCGGCAACGGGGGAGCGCAGTGATTCGACGCGCGTGAACGGAATTCGCGCGACAACCCGCGTATTTGTATCTAAGTCCCACGGTGTCCTCCGTCCCCGATGGGGGGTTGGTATAATAGGTGGAGGAATATTTTGCGGGCCGAAGGAACGCGTGTAAGACGCATCGGGTTGAGAGATAATTTAAAATTGTTATTCCCGCGCACGATACCCACTGGTGGCTCTTATTTTTTAACATCCGACTTCTTCTGCTCTCACCCTCTGGAATGGTTTCATTTAATAAGAAAATAATTGCTGAAAAAGTTTATTGCAATTGAACAACGGGACAGGGTGCCGACTATGCCATAAAGTTTAAAATTTCATTTCTCAAAAACGGTGAGCCCTATGGAAATATTGTTCAAATAAAATTAAAAGAGCACTCAATTTTCTACAATTACTGTATACATAACTTTCTCGTGCTTCCAACCATTTTTTAGATAACAGCGTTTAAATATAGAGAGGTCGGCACCACGCGCGTACCACCCCTACGGCGCGCTCTATATTCAAACGCTAATATCTGAAAAATGGTTGGAAGCACGGAAAAATTATATAAACAAAAATTGTAGAAAATTGAATCCTCTTTTAATATTATTTGAACAAAATTTCGATAGGGCTTACCGTTTTTGAGAAATGGAATTTTAAACGTTAAGGCATACTCGGCTCCCTTTCCGGTTGTCTGTTTACAATAAACTTTTACAGGGATAATTTTAGGGAAAAAAAATTTCGAGGCGTATAAAGAAGGGCCACCGTAGTAATACCAGTGCGCGACACGGGGAATCAAAATGGCGGGGCATCCTCTTCCGTAGAGCATTCCATGCGTGGAATCTGTTCGACTTCTCGCGATTAACACCCTATCGCAATGGCCGCCGATAAAACGCGCTAACCAGAGTTTACGAGGGGACGAGTAAAAACTTTGCTCGCAGCCAGATACAGGCACCCCCGCCCCGTGGCGCACAGTAAACGTATAAAAGTGCAATCATAAAGACACTCGACGCTCCCCTGCGAATCTCCTCGCGCAGCGTTATCGCGAATGGACACGCGCTCCACAGATTCGACGGACAAAAAACCGGGGGAGGGAGAAAGTACTGGGGGTAGGAGGGATGGGAAAAATGAAGAAGGAAAGAGTTCTCCAACAACAATATAACCCAGCCTCTGCGCTTGAGACGAGTACCCAGAGAGCGGAGCGTTTAAAACGCCGTAAACCAGAGCGTCCGTCCGAAAATTTCCATGAATTTTTACCGCGAGGGAGTATTACCTTAAACAACCCTGTACCGGCGGTTGTAAGACGCACAAAAGGGGACGCCGCTTTGTTTGCAAATCCACATTTTTAACCAGTGGCCTCCGCTTGCGCCACATTTCTCTCTGGCCTCCCGGCTGGATTCCACCCTCGGACTCCGCCAGCGATGGCCTCGAGGCGGTTGGGACGTGTAGCGCGATTCACCTTGGGTATCACTCGAAATCTGAATTTCTTTAAAGCCCCGAGACGTTACAGGATCGTCTTTTACTGAGATTCTCGGAATAAACACGGGAGTTACGGTCATTACATTTTGAATAATAGCTGGGGGATGCAGGATTTCTGCTAGAAATTTAATTAAATTGCACTATTTCATGGTCCTCTATAAATCATACGAATTTTCATTAACCCTTTGGGTTCACTCGGTGTACTACCTATGTAGCCCGTGCGGAGAACGCCGATGGGCGTTGAGGAAGCATTGCGGACAAACAGGACTGGAGGATTTCCGCACACGAAGTATGGCAAAAAGTTCAACCCCCGTACTCGATGTGTTAAACTACATTCATCCAAATAATGTCAGATATCACATTCCTCTGTTGCTAACGCAAGGAAGGAAGCTCCCAATTTCCATTCAACTTCTTCCGCTAAAAGAATCGATAAAACTTGGAGTTTCTCATGCGAGTGGAATGGAGAATTGCTCGGAAACTCGCAACAGGCGGAACCGAATGCCCATCGCTACCCCCGGCGCGAGGTCTGGCCCTCCTCGGGAGGCTTGCACTCCACAAGAAAGGGGATGAAACTTGGCGAGCCGGGGTTGCAGGCGTGTATTATACTGAGATAAAAACTTTGCCACTCGTTGCCAGGAAATAAAATGAACCTACCTCGCTTCCACCCCCCTCCCCCCCCCCCCCCATCCGAACGGCGCTGCCCCTTGACGCGAGCGTGGAAGCGGCCTGGAGCGCGCGATTCAAGGGGATGTGTCGTTCGAACCTTTGACGGGGCACAGACGTGTCCCTTCTTCGAGTGATGTCGAGTATTATCGTAGGGGGTGGGCTTGTCGAGGGGCGAGATCTGACTGTGTCGCTTAGAAACACGTGTTCGGAGGATGTCTGACAAGTAACGACTGTGGGGGTGTGCGCGCCGCTTCTTGCTCGGGGGTGGGTATTCTTAACGCTCCAGAGGAAGATCTGTGAAGTGGTCTTTGGAGGCTATGAAATGGAGGTTGCTTTGAGCGTTTTTAGTTGCGCGAGTAAACCTTTTTTTTTTTGGACTGCAATGCTGGGGAATTTTACGTAGATGGTTTATTTATATGGGAACCTGAAAGTGGGAGTGATAAGGATTACTGAATTTGAAGGATCTGATACTCTAAAATGCAGGTTCACGAGAGATGAAGTTATGAATTCCATGAATTTGTAGCGATACCTCCGATTTCGCCACTAGACGGCTTCTCGACTGTTCCGCTCTCTCGCAAGTTCTCCCTCATCTACTCCTTCATATATATACCCGTTTCGTTCTACCTCCTAACATTTCAGTGTCTAAGGCAGAATGTAAAACATGGGGGCGAGCTGAGTTAAAATGTCTCGATTGTTAAAAGACTTATAAACTACGTTGTATTCAAAATAGGGTGACTGTACCTAATATCGCCAGGTAAAACAGTTAAATCGCTGTAAATTGAATAATAATTGATATTTTTGCGCGCAGTTCCTTTCAAAGTAAAGAGAAATTATTCATCTTTCATGTAGCATAAGTTAGAATCGTTGAAACCTACATTTTTTTAATTACGACTCAAAAAACGTTAGACATGCAAAAATCGGATCCTGAAAAAAGTGTACCTAATATCGCCAACTAAAGAAATAATGATTAATTCGTGTATATATGAGTTTTTAAAGTCATTTTCACATGTGCTTTTATTATTTCTTGCACTATAAATGTATTCTTATCCATTTTTGATTTTATTTTTATTAGAAAGATATAGCAAAACATGGATTTTTTAAATATTTCTAGTAGATATTCTTGCATTCACGGAATTATTAGACTTGCCTTCTTCGAATGGGATGTAAAAATTGTGGCAGTCCAATAAATTTTTGCACTATTAAGATTCTCTAAAATCCTTCCTTTTCTGTAATTGTTGATCACATTACAGTATGTCTTCCTACATATGTGTAGGTACTAATTGAGTGGATAACCGATAAATTTTAGTGCTTACTTTGCGCGATATAGCGAGTGGCGATATTAGGAACAGTGGCGATATTATGTAGAGTCATCCTAGATAGATAACCAGAGCGAATATGAATAGCAGCAGTGCGAGGGAGTGATTGTGAGAGTGTGAATGAATGTAAACAGATAAAATGTATATTATAGTATAGTTTAATAATCAAAGTGATATGCAGGAAATCTGCGGTAAAGTAAAAATGCCAATGCAAAAGCAAATATCGCGAGACCGAAGTACTTAAAATAAATGCAATTGCTACGTAGTTGCACCTATGCAAAACTGGCGATATTCCAATGGTACACAGTTGTATAGGTGTACTATTCCAGCATAGTGATACCAGGAATTTTATAATTTTTGCCACAAATAAACACTTAAACAAAAGAAAAGTCAGGGTCTGTTATTGGTGAGTCTTATCGGTGAGTCCATTATCAGACTCGGAACGAGAAACGGTAACCTCCATTCCCTTCCTTCGATCCTACCCTTCGCTAATTCTCAACCCCCGCCGAAAACTCAGTCACAGAATGCCCCACAAAAAAGCTAACCACTAAAATATACCTCGAAAAACTCAATCCACTTCGCTGAAACCACCAACCTCCTCTGAATTCCTCCTTAACAAGTCCTTCTACTAGGAACAAGGACAGTTCGCCCCAACGTTAACCAGCTTCCGCAGTCTTACACCTCCGCTCGTGCATAAAATTCAAACTATCCAAATAAGAAGAAGAGAATGAAAAGAGAAAGAAAGTCTGGAACGTTCGAGCAGCAGAAGTGCGAGGGTATAAATTATCAAAAGAAGAAGAAGGAAAAAGGAAAGAAAGGGGGTGGCCGGCGGGGTGGAGGGAAGCCTGGAAAAACGCGAGGACCGAAGGCGTAACTTGCAACGGGTGCTCGTTCGTGGGGGACGTTATCTTAAAGGGGGTGCTGGTTGGATAGAGAAAGGCGGCGGGGCAGGGTCACCTCGTAAGATCATTCACGAGTTGGTAAGCAGCGGTTGGCTCGCGGGGAAAAAGTTGCCAGCGAGCACGGAGATTAGTATCTCGGTGGTGGGTCGTGTTGTATCGACCCGAGTCCGGTATACTACACGGAGGATCGCAGTTGCTTCCATTCGTCGTCCCCTTATCTGCGCTCCCTTCCTCCTTTACTGATTTTCTACCTGGTCCCGCGCGGGCAGGCTTCTAATTATGAGGAATTAAGAGGCAGCGGGGCCTGGACTGGCGGCAATTAGAATCGCCGTTCGTGAGCTCGCTTTCGGTATAAATCACGCTGGGATTCGGTGTCCTTGGTGAATTGCCCGAGATCCAGCCGTGTAATTAAGGAAACTCGCTGCTGGTAGTTGGATTTATTGAATAACGATACACTGCGGAAATTGATTGGGTCAGTGGCGCTGCCAGGGAGAGCGTGTTCGGGTTGCTGGATGGATTATTTACTTGGTGTTCTACTGGAGTTTTATGTGGCTTGAGTGACTGAAAATGTTGGCGTGTTGAGTTCGTGAGTTATTGGTAAGTTAGGAGTATTGGGAGACGAGTTTTTCAAGTGAAAGATTTGAAACTAAATCCTGGTTACAGAAATTAAAATTCTGTGTCTGTTAAGTTGGTGACTTATTAGTGAGTTATGGGTGTTGCGAAAGAGTTTTGTAGTGAAAGATTTGGAAGTGAAAATTAGTTGCGCAAAGTGGAATTTTACACGTGTTGAGTTGGTGAGTTATTGGTAAGTTAAGTGTATTGGGAGAAGAGTTTTTCAAGTGAAAGATTTGAAACTAAATCCTGGTTACAGAAATTAAAATTCTGTGTCTGTTAAGTTGGTGACTTATTAGTGAGTTATGGGTATTGAGAAAGAGTTTTTGAAGTGAAAATTGGTTGCACAATGTGGAATTTTACATGTGTTGAGTTGGTGAGTTATTGGTAAGTTAAGTGTATTGGGAGAAGAGTTTTTCAAGTGAAAGATTTGAAACTGAATCCTCGTTACAGAAATTAAAATTCTGTACATGTTGAGTTGATGAGTTATTGAAGTCTTATAGATATTCGGAACCGAATTTTTCGAGCAGAAGATTTGTAATTTAATCCTAAAAATTAAGTATCAATAGACTTAGAAAATTCCATTTCACCTATATAACTTGAATTAGAACTTATAATTGAGTTGAGTATAACATTCTCAGGTAATTTCAAGCTATTAGATCAACAGGATCAGAATATCACGTCAAACCACCCACCTGCACATCCACTTACTCAATGTAAATTCATCATAGCATCATGATTGGTCAGCGACTGTAACAACGAGTCCACAGAACACCGTCCAACAATACACCGGATAAAAATGACCTTATTTCCATTTTGATTGGTGGTGATATCGCGTTACATCGAAACAGAACGGCAGCGCGCGTTTCGATTCCGCGATCGGCCAAACCCGTCCATCCCACTAACGAATTCAAAATCCAAAAGGCATTAACGATTCAGCCGCGGTACAAAAACGATATACGCGGGGCTGGCTTCGGCTCGACCATGTTCCACCAACCACCATTACATAAATTTCCAAAACAGCTTTGGACACGTAAACCTAGCGAATTTCCTGTCAACGTATCGAAAATTCTCAATTTATTCGCTCAACGATCTGTCGAGTCATCGTTTCCAAATATCATTTTTCGGCCAAGCAGTCAATCGACCAATTTCTCTCGCGTTTCGCGATTAAATCACTGATCTCGATTTTTCAAGGGGTGGTCGTATGGTTATGTGTCACGATTTCTTTTTATCGTGTTATTAGCCGTTTAGTTGGGCTTGTTAGAAGGAGCACAGTTTGTGGCCAACCTAATACTTTGAGGGGCTTTCCAAGTGAGACATTGGGTATTTCCGTAGGTATTTCCAATTTTTCTTAAACTACCCCTAAGTTTGCTAAATAGGCACATGCAAAATTCTAATCGTGAATTGAACCACGGAAGACCTTGGTACCCCTCAACAGGAATATCAATACTGCATATTATTGTATAGATTTCCAACATCTTCTACCCTTCTCAAACTACCCCTATTTCCACCGAATTCCACTCGTGAGCCACACTATGCTTTCGTACCCCTCAACAGGAATACCAACACATCGAAGATATTATTACACAAATTTCCAACATCTTCACCCCTTCTCAAACTACCCCTATTTCGGCCAAACGGATACACCGAAAGCAACAGTCGCGAGCCACGAAAATGTTCCAACTACAACCCCCTAAAATGTCCCAGAAGCCAGGAATAACTGCGGCTCTAACTGGGTTCGCGACGAAATCCCAGGTCAAACGTAATTTCGCGAACGTTATTATAACGCTGCGAGGGGACGAGGCCTCCGCGAGGGTGCCCCGAGATTGAAATTCCAGGCTGGTTGGAGCCAACGAAGAAATAAGCAAGACCAATGGAGAAACCGTCGCTCATTTTCGCCGATTATTATTCCGTCGCGATTCCACGCCCGTTGCTCCGGCGGAGAGATTGCCTCGTGGTTTAAATAAAAATTGCGTTTTTCCACGGTTGTAAGTACGGTTGTAATTCAGTCGTGGTCGCGGTTGCAACATTTATTCCGTCGCGGCGCTGCTGGAAGAAATTGCATCGCGATTTAAATGAAAATTGCGTCCCCGCCTCCCCTTGTTGCACGAGCGCGATCGTGATTCATGAAACGATACATTAAAACACCTTTTTCCTTCGAAAAGTGGTAGACTAGTTTTAACCAAAGAGCCGGGGGAGCGAGAGATTTTAGAATTACTTTGAGGGTGTTAATTTTTTTCCCAATTGGTTCTGTGTTTTTAAAAAACGAGATGGGGGTGTGATTTCTCGGGGAGTTTGGGGATTCTAAGTTTTGTGGTTGATTCCTGTATCGATTTACATTTCTGTGTTTGAGTTGCAGGAATTTTGGGAGACGTGGAGCTACCTTTTGAATGTCTGCACAGCGATTAATCTTGCAAAATTATTAAAGGGGCGGAGGTGGTACTTGCTCTTGAGGACCGTGTGTTTAGATAATTCAGTACACCTCCGTTTTGGAAAGGATTAGAATTCACTTACACTCTGAACTTGAATTTCCTCATTTGGGGCTCACACTAGGTAAACCTTGCATGAAGTTGCAAAAAACTTTTCCATAAATCGTGTCTAAAACATTTCAAAAATATATTCTCAAATTCTCATTGAAATAATTTCTCATTTAAATTTTAACAAAATGGTGTCATGTTGAATAGAAAAGACCGCCAGAAAAAAACGAACCCATCTGTTCAACAGGGCGCCATTTTGTGAAAAAATAATTTCAATGAATAATCTTGATCCAGACGATAACCATATTCTTACTGAATAAAATGTTTCATTAATCATTTGTTTTAGATGCCTACGAAGGACAGCATCATGGCAAAACGCACCATTTTCATGTCTTCATGCAGACATGTCACACTAATTTTTTCATAACAAAAAATTGTAAATATAGTTAAAAGGACGTTTAAGATTTTAGGAAAAACTTTGTCTAGCACACTTACTTTCATTGCCTATAAAAAATTCTGAAAAATGGCTATGAAACTCGCGCGCTAGACCAGAATACCCCCTAAGCTACTATCCTTTATTTTAACTATCATACCTGCTCCACCACCTTCTCAAATAACACCTACATATCTCTTAGCGATTCAACACAAAACATTACAATTCCACGTAAAAAAAAATAATTTCCCCAAGTTAATAGCGCCCAATTAATTACTCACACTCGAAGAGCATTACTCAACTTATTCTCCTAAAAAACTCAGTCTCCCAGTACAGCTAATATATCCCACACATTTTCAATTTACTTTCCCGGCGCAACATCCCCGCCTTTCAGCCCTCCACCACCAATTCCACGCCGCCCCCTGTGTACCCAGCTTGACGAACTCATTTGTAGCCAACAGAGACGCTAATTTCCCTCTCAGCAATTAACCGAATCGAGAGGAACGACGAATACACAGCGAGAGGCCCTCCAGTTCGAACCCTCGTGGATCGAAGCAGCGGGCGACGCCAGCGACGGAATTCACGCCGAACAATTAGTCCGCGCTTAGAAATTGCGCCACGGCTTTCCTTAATTTCCGTCGCGGCTCGAAGGTCACGTGTCCCCCCCAGGGGGGACAGTTTCAAGGGTCCACGTACGTGTTGCACGTACCGCGCTCCCCCCCTTCGTAACCTTTCAACCCTCGGGGGATGAAAGTGGTCGGCGGGGAAAGAAGAGAGCGCTGCCGCCCTTTTATCGCGCTGCTTTCTCTGTTCCGCAAACGAAAACGCTGTGGCGCGGAGCAGCGTGAAGCTGGTTAATCGCACTCTCGACTCACTCGTGTGGACCATCCCCTAAAAAGGAGAGAGGGTTTAAGCACTATGGTAGCTGGAAAAATGGGGAGAAGTTTATGATTTATTTTTGGGCTGTGTCTTGCTTTTTTTTTGGAACGATCTGATGGTGTGCTAGAAATATAGATTTTGAAGAGCGAAATTGAAGAAAGATGATTGTGATAGGAGGATTTTATGTGGAATTATCTGTAGGCACATTTGAGGTGTTTTTTAATTGTTAAGGTTTTTTGAAATTTGATGAAGAGATTGGATTCGAATTTTGAAATTAGATTCATGGGTGTACTAGCTATTGTGTGATCGTGTTTTTTTGAGGGGGTAGTTTGTAACAAAATGGCTGCCATGGGAAGATGGAGGTTCTAGTTTTCCATGAAGATTTCCAATTTTCTTAAGGGGTCTTTCCACTGTGGCGTTCTGATAAGATACCCTCGTTTCGAACTTTTTTTGTCACGAAAAGAATGTGTTTACTAAATTGATGTTTTTTTTATTTATTAATACGTGCTTTGAGAATACAAAAAAATTTCATATTTTTTTAATGCTTGCGTGCCCCAAAGTAAGGGGATGCACTGCGAAAGAAGGACGTCTCGACTGCGTGGTCGATTTTGGAGGAACCGTGTATCTGGAGCGGTGGAATCAAGAAGGTTTGTAATCGATATGGCTGTCACTATGGCCCGTACTAGAATCACACATTTTCGTTGTTCTTTCTCATCTTTTGCGACGCAGAACGATAAAAAATTTAACTAATTTCGATAGTTCAACTTTGTACGTCTGCAATTTCGTTAATTCCTCGTGAATCTAATTAATCTTAGTCCCTGGCACAGCGTCAATCATAAGGATTACAAATCCTTCGGTTTTTTTTTTGTTTCAGAAACACAATTCCTCTAAAATCGACCACGCAATAGAGGCGTCTTTTATTTTACAGCGCATATTACATCCACTTATTTTGGACGAAAAAATAATTTTGTATTCTGAAATCAATTTAGTAAACACATTCCTTTTGTGACAAAAAAAGTTCCAAACGATGGTACTTTATCAGGTCGTCACAGTGGAAAGACCCCTTAAGATACAATGGGAACAGGTGATGGAATTAACTAAATCGACAATTGCATGATATTGTACATATAGGGTAAATGCACCAGTAAAGGAACACATTAAGGGGGGAGACCACTGTCGGAAATCTGAAAAATCGATTTTTTCTTTTTTACAATTTCCGAAAGACGTAGGTTTCAAGAATGCTGTCTCCAAATTTTATGAAGAAATTCGCAAAATTGACGGAGATATGGTGTTTTCCGTGAAGCGGTGTCAAACCCGCGACTGAGCCGCGTGGAACATTGGACGCGCTTTCCTCAGAATGACATTTTTCAACCGCGTTGACAGTCTACAGAGAAAACTATACGTCCAATTAACATGACCAAGGACATTTATTGTACGGAAAACCCGTCGCTATTACGTGACGATCAGTTTTACAATTTTCGACCTGCTTCTATTTTTTTTATTAACATTTCTCCAATTTTATACCCTGAAAACATGAGTTTTTTTCAGTGGTCCGCCATTTTGTAATTTTTTACAAATTTGACTTTTTTCGATCGCTTCTAATTTCTAAATATTAGTTGTTTTTTTTAATCGGATTAACCATATGGCCTGGGCACTATCAACGCGACTAGTATATTTTTTCCGCAGCGCAAATTTTGACGAAGAATTTACAAGAAACAGATTTACGAATTTGATTGAAAAAAAATTTCTTACCCTTCGATATGTACTTATTAACTATACTGAGCAATAAATTAATTTACATGCGTTATTTGGTTGAAATAAATTCCCGAAAATATCCTTACATTTCGGACCGTTACAGTGGTCTCTCTCGTTAAGGCTAATGAACGAACAGTTTTATACAATTATGTTTGCAGCGCGATTGATTCCACGTGCTGCAAAAATTGTTTGAATATGAAGCAAGAAATTAGAAGAAGTCTCTAATTAATTGGTTCCTTATTTTAATAATTTATTTTAATAAAAAATGTCCATTCACTGGTACTTGTTTCTTACTGGTACATTCACCCTAGTATCTATATCTTAAAATGCAATATCAAAACTGTACCTAAGTGAATTTGTTAAGTAGATTTCGAGGAAACTTGAAAATCACAGGTCAACATTTCCTTTAGCACCAATTAACGTCAGTGCCGAATAACTTGAAGAGAAAATGTAACGATCGTTGTTTTATCTCACCCTTCGAAGGGTGCATATTTGACGCATTAACGAATTCCAATAAAAAAGCGTATTACCGAGCTCAGAAATGAATTGGAAAGTGGTTATCCCCCTCGACGCCCTATCTGCACGCGTGGAAGCTCGTAACACTCGTCTCGGCGACCTGGCATGGTTACGGTGTGCCAGCAGGGTCCTTTAATCGACGCCAACCCTCCCCTTGGTACGTCGATGCCTATCGTGGAGGGATTTCCAGGGATGACGGCGATAGGATTTAAGGATTCAGGGATTTCGGCGCTCGGATGCTCGATTCTTTTATTAGTTGCGATTGTGGGGTGTGGTGGTTCTGTAGCATGGGGGTGGGTGGAGCTTCTGAAGAAGATGGAGTGCGAAGGTCTACAGTGCAGGTTGAGTCAAGATTGAGTGCTTCGTAGAAGCAATTAAAATTTGTACGTGGAACAAATCGGAGTGAGTTTTTGAAGCGAAGGGTCGTTGGAGGATCTGGGGTTCGAAGATGTTTCACGAAAATTGAGGAGTAATATCATCATTTATTTACACACATCAATCATCAACCCCCCTTTAACCCTTTGAGTAGGAAGGTTGAAACCGTTGACGTACCTATGTCACGTGCGGAAATCCTTCAGCCTCGTTTGTTCGCAATACTCACTGAACGCCCATGAGCGTTCTCCGCACGGACTGTATAGAAAGATTTAATGAGACACTTTTATCATATAGTGATGGATGCGATGGTCCTTTGCTGGATTTTGTAATTGGTGGATGGTGTTGGTTAGAGGGAATATAGAGACATCGAAATAGAAGGGTTCAGGAAGCGGAGAGCGTTGCAAGAGGGGATCAAAGAGTTGAAGGGAACACAGCGCCGGCGAGGGTCAGAGGGTACTGGCTGTTGGAGGGAATCGGAAAGTTTCTGGGTACGAGGTGCTGCAGGGTATCGGGGGATACGGGGTGTTAGATAAAACCGAGGAGTTACTCTGAGTACAGGGTAGGTACTGCGAGGTATCAGGAATTACGGGGCGTTTGGGGTAAATGGCCGCGGGAGGCAGAATGGTGATGACCCTTGAAGTCTCCAAAATGTTGGGTCTAAAGAGCGATCGAGTGCTAGAAAGTTGAGGAACTTGTGAAAAGTGGTAGAATCGGAAATAATTAGAAGTGGATGAATTATAACTGACACTGGTGCAGGTTTTAAAGTTGGGGACGTTGGGAAAAGTGGCAATAATTATAGTAAGTTATAGGGAATTATAGGAATTAGGAAGAAGTTACAGGAAATTGTACGAATTAGGAAGAAGTCCATAGAACCAAAGGGTGAGAGATAGTAATGAGAAAGTTGTGAGTATTCTAAAAAGTCGAAGAAATCCAGGAAGTTGTAGAAGACAACAAATAGGAATTAGGAAGATGACTTAAAATTAGAAGATTTTGCAGATGACTCGAGAACGCGAAGCACAGGATTAACTAAACATTGCTAGCACAAGAATGCAGAGCTACAAAGCAGCAGAAAGAGTCAAAGCCTTACCAGATTAGAATTCAATACACACACTCGGTATCAGCAGAGGGTTACACAAACAGTTTGCCCAGCATGTAACCCGTTGCACAGGACAGGATAACAGAAGCTCGCCCAGAGTCAAAGAGGTCTCGCCGTGCACAGAACGCATCGAGCGGAACTTGACACACACAGCTAGAACATCGGCACAGAGAACACAGACACCATCAGCCCCTACAAGCATCTAAAAATATCTGCACCTACAAACATCGCGTGTAATTACGACCGCACTGAGAGCATCAGCACTCGACAGCTCTCAGAGATTGACAAATCCACCCTGCCATATATCCAAGTTAATAAATCCGATATATCGACAAGCCCAGCGTCGTCGCGCGTCCTGTTTCGAGAGGCCCGCTGGAAACTAATCTAAATAACGCCGAGCTGCGTTCCACTTCCGAATCCGTTTGATCTATGGGCCGCGATGAAGCAATCGCCCCCGCACCCTCTCCCTTTTTTTTCCACTCCCCCTCGCCCTGCCTCGTTATTCCCGTCCCCGGGCGTGTTTTGCTTTCGACAGTCTTCATCGGAGGCGCAATCATCGTGCCCGAAAGGTATCGAAGGTCACGTTCTCCGAGACTGCAACACCGCAGGGCGCATACGAGCTGCAGCCCTCCCTCTTCCAAGAGATAACCTTTGACCCCTGGGCGAGAATCTCGACCCGTTTACCGGCGGACCCGGTGCTCAAAGGGAGGGAAACATATCGAGCGCTCCTTTCGGGACGGTTCATGCCCGCCCGGCGCTGCAACGGCTCGGAAATCCAGCGTGCTCGAGGGGCGCACGAGTGGCCTGACCCTTTTGGGCGGTCCGGTAAGTGTGCCGCGCTTGAAAGACGCCCGTTCTCAGAATATGTATTCGCAGTTCTAGCGATCGCCGCGGCTCTATAGGTACGTGAACACGCTCGAAGGGATTCGATATGCATTTGTATGCATATGGAGTTCGCTGGCTCATTCTTTCTGTGGGGGAATTTCTCGCGAAGCGATTGAATGATGGTGTATGATAGCAGTGTATTGCACTGCTATGTTGCAGGACTGAATGCCGGGGCGTTATGATAACGATGTGATAGCGCACGATAACAATATGTCTGCGCTTGGCATCGATATGATAGTGTATGATGACGATATGATAGCGTATGCTAGCAATGTGGCGATGGTATTATAGTGTAAGGTAGTTGTTCGATATCGATGCGATGAGAAACAGTAGTTTTTATCATAACAGTATGGTGTACGGTCCAGTTATCTGCATAACTAAATTCTTTCTGAGTACGTGGTGGTAAGTTAACACAGAGACGAGGATAACTATTTTCTATCCGGAAAAACCGACTGGACTATTTAATACTGACCAGATAATCAGATTAAGCTCGCTGGGCGGTGGGGCCCGGTTCCGCCGGGACGACGACGGTTTGCCTTTCGGTGTAATTACGGCGTAACAGGATCGGGATAATTAAAAATCGATATTTACACCGCCTTTTCGGATGATGGAGTGAACGGGCGACGCCGGGCCCGCCGTATTTACGGTCGGCTGCTCCGTCACCGTAACGATCCTAATAAACTCCTCGAGCGTCGATGCTGCTCCGTAGTTTCGCGGAATTTGTCGCTACCGTGCCGCTGTAAATCGTCGTTAATTGGCACTATCACTTACGGATATAAAACACGTTTAGAGGCCAACGGTGCCTTCTATTTTGCGCCGGGGCAACGGCGTGACCCAGAGGAGGAGGAGGAGGAGGAGGAGGGGGGGGGGAAGGGCGATATTTTATACACTTTATGGATTTTCCCTGTCGTCCTTCTGGCGGCGGGGATAAATTTTTCTGTATTTCAGAAAAAAAACCTGCGCTTCGAAGCGGCCGTAAACATCATACCGCCCGGTCTGCGAACGCTCCCCGTGTGCCAAGGATCCTCGGATTATACAACTTGTAGCAGTGCTCCACTAGTACAATCAATAATTTCTCTGACACTCGGGAACACATACGCGGGAAACCAAGGGAACGATGTAAAGTTATAGAATAAGTTAGAAATTTGAAGGAAACTATTATGACGTAAAATAAAATTAAGGAGCAAGAGCGATGGAGTAGCAGAGTTAATAAAACAGACGTGTATCAAATATCCCAACCCACACCGAAGAAAGTGAAACAATTGAAACTCTGGTGTTCCGTAAAATATCTATCACATTCCAGCTCCCAGCAAATAATCTATCATACACTCAGCACATATTGAAAGCTTCCTTCCCAGTGATTCTTGTCCCTCTGTTGCACGGTCCACGGGGAGAGGGGGGGGCGATGCGTTTACAGGACGCGCCCGTTCCTTTCAGAAGCTTCCGCGAGCACACACCGCCACGATCCGTCGATTCCTTTCGCGACGAAACAATACGATCCCCCTTATCGCCCGTGGGCGACTCCTCGAATATCGGAAACCGCTGGCTCGGAAAGCGGAGGGGGCGAGAGAAGAGCCGCAACTGACGCGCGAACGATAGAAAAAAGCTCCCCCAACCCCGGCTTCTACTCTCTTCCTCGGAACATCCCTTCGGCGAAGGCTGCCCTCCCCCTCCACCCCCCCCCCCACCCCACCCCACCCCTCTTTCGTCGCGGCAGCTTCCACACAGTGGAATTTATGCGAAACCAACCGCGCATAAACGCTCCCTGGTCCGGGGGACGGGATTTCTTTAAGCGCCCGCGTGGCTTGCATCTCTGCCTGCCAGAATACGCGATTCCGCGTCCCCGCGCAAACTACGGGCGACATCCGGACGCCGTGACGCGTGGTCGCGTCTGTAGCGCGAAATGTTGGGGAGAAGTCACTGGAAATTCCACCCAGAGACTGGATTGCAGGCGTGCAAAGCCGTTTCGCGACAGATTGATTATTTTCTTTTTACGATGATATCAGGGCCTCCGATGATATTTAAATATATTGTAGCACGTACGAAATTGGGGAAGATTTAAGTCATCATTCTTCTAATTTCGAAATTGTTTTAAAAAAAAAAAAACAGAAACACTCGAAGTATACGATTATTGCTGATTTCTAAGAAAACTGTATTCAGAAATGAATTGTAGTCTCCGAAACTATGAAATTGTGCGGATTTCCTTTGGGTTTGCTTGTATTACTGGAAAATGTTGTAGAATTGTAATTGGGCGAAAGTGAGGGTGGATGTGGAAAGCTTGGAGATCTGAGCTTCGATTGAAGGTTTACGAGCCCAAAACTGTGGCGGTTCTTAAATTGCAGTGTATGGAAAATGTTGGATCGCAATTTATTGGGGAGATTCTTATTTACAGAAGTTCTAAGACTACGTTTCCCGTCTATTTCATTATCTTGCTGTTTCTGGTGCATTTAACAAGCTAGACGAAGTGTAAACGATATGTATACGACAGTTTCGTGCCCCGGCAGGTGTATATTATTCGATGTACAAAAGGGTGGATGATAATACACGTTTCAGGTAAACGGAGTCAATGTTCTACCGCTGACGACTATTTCCACGCCGCGGGTCCACATTCGTGGAAGCATCACCGTCAAATCGAGCGCGTTTCATAAACAGAGCACATAATGTTCGCGATACCCGGCGAAACTGCGCGCAAGATAACGCACTAATACGTCACAAGCCTCGAAACCGCCGACATCCGTGGGGCACAAGTTCCCCACCCGCGCCGAACAAACTTGTCGCGTTCCCACCGCAATTTGCCCGTCGTTTCGCGAGCTGGCTTAACCGTAGGCAAACCTTCAGCGGTTCGTCGATGCATCCGCGAGTATAAATACGCCGTGACCCGCGTGATAGGCGAATTATTCGTGGGGTGAACGGGCACGCGTGGTCCTGGGTAGGTCTGGGCTGATTCTCTCTCGAATCGGGGCTTTTAAGGCAGTAGTCGCCATCGGTCGACTTTGCGGGATAAAGTTTGCAAACCCGGACAGTTATTAACGCGTGTAGGCTTCAAAGTGGAGGGGTTAATGCAGTGGCGCAACTTTAGGTGATTATGACAAATTTATTTAAAGATTAAAATCCAGTTTTACAACTATCAACTGCGCCCTTTTTCCATTATTTAAAGTACAAACCTGAAAACATGTTCCTCACCCATTTCGCCATCTTCCAAAGCCCTCCAGGGCTTAGAAATATTAATATCCAAAAGGTATACTCGATGTTCCTCAAATTCTTATTTTCTATTCTTGGTTCATTAGCAACACACTTCTACTTCTTTCACACTACTGCACGTCGCCACAATTTTACCCTGAGACTTAAACTGTCCACTCGAACCTACTCACCCGGCAAACCTCGCGAAAAAAACCGTAACATCTGTAGCCCCTTTAATGCAAGCCCGTTCCTCAAGAGTATTCGCGACGAGCACACCCCCACCGCGGAATGCATTAGCGATGCGAGGGAAGGAAGCCACGTGGGACACGGCGTCTGAAGCTCCGTTTCCCACCACCTTCCCCGTTCCCGGGGAAGGAAAGCTTGTTCCCCGATTTTCCTCGAGGTTTCACGCTTATCCGGATCCGCTTTCAGCGCTCTTCCTGCGGGAGGAACAAACCCTCGGGCCATTCTCTGCTTTCTGTTCGCCGAGCTTCGACCAGCGGACCACCTGCCCCTTGCGAGGCAACCTGCAGCACGTCTGCCTGCTCCACTTCTGTCCACTGCCTTCCTCGCTGCGGTTCATGCAGGGTTTAATACAGTGGTGGTTGCTGAACGACGGTCTTAATGACAGTTACAATGGAGGGTCGTTGAAAACTGCTAAAGGTCGCTTACGATCGTGGCGAGGTGACGCTCTTTGTGATAGATAATGGACGAGGAAATTGTTCATGAGTCTTCGTTGTACCGCGAGGAACTGTGGTATGGAGGGGTTATTTTGTAATAATGATGTGCAGGGTCGCAGGGGTGTGCTTGCATTGTGCTAGCGTCTACAAGCTCCGCTGTTTACTTTGCACGGTGAGCTGGTGAATCATTTCTTGCTTTCAACGATAGTGGATCTTGGGTCTTTTTAATTCAATGCTATTGACAAGAGTACTTTAACTGATTCTATATACAGTACATACTTTTTCCAACTTACGAATATTCCTTGGATGCAAAACAAGGTCTATTGAATAAATCCAATGACTCTCAGGCCAAGATTAAGACCTTTAGAAGCCCTAAGGAGTTAAAAGATTTTGAAGTAACTTTATACAGGGTGATACAACGCAATGTACGATTTCTTAGGCATTTCCGATAACTCGGCTAAAAAGTATTTCTACTAAAAGTTAGATTTTAAAATTCAGAAAATTTCCTGCTTATTTGATTTATCGGTGAAACGGAAACACGGGTATTAAACGGCTGAAATGAACGATTCCTTTTGGGTTGGATTGAAGGACGATTAATAATCCATACCATTTACACGTTTTACAATACTTTATTGTGGATATCACACGCATTTTAAGACCAGGAAACCTGAAAAATATGAAAAATTAAAGGAATTACAAAGCGTCAAATTGAGCGCTCCGCAATGCACGCGTTAAAACGCTGAATAGCATAAATCGAGAACGGATTAATATTTTTAGTTGATATTTGAACTGAACTTATAAAATACTCTTCTCCACGACGTGGAACGTGGTCTAAAAATTTTAATAAAAATTCACTGAGTTATGCAACAAATATCAACATTGAACGATTTTACTGAAGTAATTCTGTGATGTAATTCTAAGTAATTCTGGATGTCTTAAATGTTGCTAAAGTTATGCGATCTTATTGAGCGAGTTCCACATTGTGGAGAAAAGTGTTTTGCAGGTTCAGTTAAAATTTCAACAAAAAATATCGATGCGCTCTCGATTTACGATGTTTACCATCTTGAGAAACATAGTTTTGAGAAAAACGGCTTTAGAACCTGCCACGGCGCGTTTACCTGCATTGCCCCCACCCCCGCTAATTTTTACGCTGTAACTCACGCAATTTTTCCAATATTTCCAAGACTTGTGGCTATTCCAAATAATCAATTTTTTCCGATTTTTTAATCCCTAAATACCCGTCTACCCCCTTAATCCATCATTGATGACTTCATTAGTAGTCCCAGAACGAAGCGTGCATCCCTTTATCTTACCCTGCTTCTGTCCTACAAACCATCCAACCCCACACTCCTCCGGTTAATCAGTTCCCTATTCCGGCTACTGTTATCTATTTAGTTACCCATCTCCCCGTGACCACACCTTATCACTGTAGGTAGCAACAGAGAGGGAGGCTTTTTATGGAGGTGTTTATTGAATCCTTTACTCCAATCACCCGCTATCCGGGA
Organism: Andrena dorsata; assembly: GCA_929108735.1. NCBI lineage: Eukaryota > Metazoa > Arthropoda > Insecta > Hymenoptera > Andrenidae > Andrena > Andrena dorsata. The sequence goes on along the minus strand of OV815488.1, from coordinate 71,653,903 downwards.
CCCCTAAGGTCCCATCCTGAGGCAGTAGGCATAATCGCTGTAATCTCCAGCCCCAGGGGGAAGATCCTTGCGACAGGAACGCCGTAAACCGGCAACCCAAGTCGAGAAGGAAACTTTCTCCACGCCGGTGCAATTCCGAGAGCAGTGTGGCCGCCGCCATATTCTCGTACGTTTCTTCGGGCGTTTCGTTGGCAGGCCTGTTATTGCCGCGATATTTCAGCACGATGCAGAGGTGCAGTCCCGTTCAGCCTCGATTACCGGTAAACGGGGAATTCGTCGTTGGCGGGAATGAACGAGCCGTGGACACAGAGGGGGTAAAGTAAAAGAGACCAGCTTGAAGGAAACCTGCGGGGGGAAGCTCAGGCAACGAGAGGAGCGACGAGAAAGAAAGACTGGCTGACGTGGGGGCGGATGGGCAGTGGAGCGGGGGGAGATGGAGATTAAAATAATGGAAGAGCAGGGAAAAACAAAAGGAATTACCGCGGGGTCATAGATGAAGGGGGGAAGGTGCGGGGGGGGGGGGGGGGTTAGAAAAGGGGAAAAGGGAGGGTCGTAAGATGGGGGGAGCGTGTTCGTTTTCCGACATAATCGTAAGAGCTGCTTTGCAGCACACGACGACTAATGGAATATCCTTGTACGACGCGTAGGAACCGAGCAGAAGAAGAAGAAGAAGCTACGGAGCAAGTCGGCCGCGCAGGATGAGAATTCGAAATTCTAATGCGCTGGAAAAACGGGCAGGGGCGATCAACAGCGATGTTCTATGCTAATCTGGAATTTATGTGTCGGCCCCTGTCTGGTAAATCGGTGTTAAATAGTCGGCTTACGGAGGGGGATAAATAGGGAACGGCTGGGGAACGTGTCCCTTCATTGCTTCGGAGATTTTGCTAGTTTTCAGTTCGTGACAGTTTCGAGGATATAAATCTCTGCTATATCCTTCAATCCATCTGTGCGTTCGTTGTAATGTGATATTATATGTTCCTGATGAATGGAAATGTGGTTGGGTCTAGAAATGACCGAAGGGGTGGGGTAGCATTGAAGGGAAAAAATTATTCACCAAGGAGTTGAGAGTGTAAAGTGGAAAGTGGAGGTTGCCTCACTGTCTGCCTTCTTAAACAGCTGTAAAACACGTGATCCTAATATAATATAAACATATAAGATGATACATGGATCTGTATAAATACAATAAATAAATGAACAATAAATAAACTTTCGTAAATAACTAAATGCGACGATTACTATTTAGATATCTTGTATTCCATATCACAGTGAGTCCCACCCAGTGGATCACGATGTGTTTTCTGGAGGGTCGCCACGTTTTTTCGGTTCCTTTTTAATATTATTAAGTTAGAATTATATTCTGAAATATTTATTTTTAATATGCCTTCTGTATATTGAATATTATAAAATGGGATAGCGACACAGAAGAGGTTGGGAGACACTGCCCTATCGCAAAGTTTCTTTCTAATTTCATGAAACTACAAGAGCAACCAATTTTCTGGCTAGAAATACTAAGAAAATCCAAACGCCCCACTGTTCCAGCTTATCGCCAGCGTGCCCAAGAATTAGTGGCACCGTAGTGGCGAGGAAACGGGAACGGAAACAGAAGCACAAAAGAGGGTATAATTTTTTATCACCGCCCCATTACCACTGCCATCGATACGAACGATTTCAACAGCTGCGACAAGATACCCACCCTTTGCAAACCGTCTCGAGGAACGAGAGCCAAGCTGTAGCCGTGATTTTCATGGGCCAATACGTTGTTGAAAATTGTGGAAATCTGCATCACTACCTACTATGTTCTTTCAAACCTTTCTTTATGATCGCGTTAATGCTTGCTTCGAATCACACCTGGGTCGCTGGTCTTCGCTGAATATAACACCTAGTAGATGGATTATACTTGAACAATATAACTTATTTCGCTGTGGATTACTGAAAACCGCTCTAGTTAGAACTTATCACTAAGTTTAATGGGTCATCATGAAGTACCAACTTCTTACTTTATGTTGTCCTCATTTCACTTCTACTCATCTCCTTCCTTATCCCTAATTCTACATCTATCTACTTATATTTCTCCACCTTGGAACTCCCTGCACAAGTGGAGCAGTGGTATGGATTTGAAATTTGAACCGAAGTTAAAATAATAAATTAGGTAGGATGAAAGCACTAGTAGTCGACCATTTAAAGCTAAACTTTAATGAAAAGTTTTAAAAAAAAGACACAATTAATGTTATAAAATACAGTATTTCCTCCCTGAAAGTTCAGTTTGGTGTCCACGATACGGACTTTTCGCTATCCCCACCACTTCTGTCTCACTCTAGTCCGGCGAAGGCGAGAGCGAGCGACACTGAAAGCGAGAGGACGGTACGAGACATCTCGCTCGTTCCTTCGGCCAGAAAGAAGCGAGAAAGGAACACTCGGAATTAGGGCTCTGTTCACGATACGGGCTCAACGCCGGTCCGGACCAGTGAGCTCTCAGGGAGGTAATACTGTATATAAAATGTATCGAAGTAATTCAAATGTATTTAATGCATCACTAAAAATTTTGTGTTAGTATAAAAGTTCGGGGGAAATAAAATAATTATCGGGAAAAATAAAGTGTCCGAATGCTTTAATAATCGACCGCTTAACTCTAAAACTCGACCGGTCCGATAGCTAGTAGTCGACCACCTGATTTTTAATATGAAATTCAAAATAGGTTATCTGCGCATTACAAACTAAAAATTAGTTTTAAATATAATGTGCAACAACGGTAAATAATTAATACTGACAGGAATAATGCGTAATTAATAATAAGTTCTTTTAAGAACTTTATCAAAATTTTAATAAGAAATAGATATTTTTTCTTTCAAATGTAAATTCAATTTTTCGTTTCCACGATAGGAAGCAATAACAATTTTTAAGTTTTTAAAGTATTTGTATTCTATAAATAGATTGTATCAATTTTGTAGAACATAAATCCATAAGAAAAGGATATAAAATTCTAATTATCTTAAACATGATTAAATCCTTAGCATTTTATGTGAATGCAGTTAGCTTCAGAAGTTGACCGCTGCGGTTGACTATTGAAAATTGAAAGGGAATGAAGGCCCAGTTACCGACCTCCCATAAATATATAAATTAACCAATTTTTTTAAATTTTTTAAGCGCATATAAAATTGATGATGTTTTTTCAGTGAAATAGCATCATTTTCCAGTAAAAAATGTATAGAACTGAATTACATTTGTCGTTTCCATTCAAAGCGCATGTATGCTTCTCGTGTTGGAAAACAACAATGGCACACGCAGGATCAAAATTAGATTTCAAATAATTTTAAAAGCATTTATTTCGATTACCTATGAAGAGCGCTTTTTGACGTATTTTAAACTTAGAAATTCAAAATATAATATAAAATTGTCGTTTAATAAATGCTTTATTTCAGTACTTATTTCTTTAAGTTAAACAATAAAAGTGGCCGACTACTACTTAGTGCTTTCACCCTATTCGATGGAGAATATGATCCCTTGGTTTCTCGATTTGAATATATCTACTACGTTCCGCGAGCTTAAATATTCAATTGCATTTCACATTTATCATCGACAAAACTACACCACTCAAAGCTCCATATTCTACTTCTGATATATTATTTTGATAGTTTTAAAATCCAACGAACGGTTGAAAATTTTAAAAAACATCGACAGTGAACGCACACAAGTTTCCCCTGAAAAGTGGATCCGTCAAAGTGTTAACAGGACCAATAAGCCCAACACGAATTCGAACTTCGTAATGGAAAGTACAATAGGTATGTTATCTCGGGTGTAGCTGCAAGACAGCCCTTTTCAAAACGACCACTCAGTCACTACCAAAACGCCAACAGAAACCCGCACTCCCAGCTGGCAGCCAGATAAAACCGAGCCTCCCTCAATTTCAGATATCGAAACAGCCACGTAGAGAACATCGTTATTCCGCCGGGATCGTATAACGGCGTCCGTGTTTTCTTACGTTGTAACGAACAAAATGCTGAATCGGTGCTGGCTTATCGCGCTGATGAAGCGGGGAACCGAGGCAGAAACGACGGTAAAAGAGCAGGAGCGGGCTATCCCCTTTTTCCCCCGTCCCCTCTGTCGCTGCTCGAATTGGCTGGGAATAAATTCAGTCGCCGCGCCGGCACGAGTGGCCAAACATTCGATCCCGGGTTCCCAGGGAGCGGAGATCTGATTTCCACCTGAACGGATTCGCCGGCGCCGATATCGCGTGTTCATGATTCTGTTACGTTCAGATGGGAACAGTAGAAGAAACAGAGCGTTTCTTATTGAATCGCACCTGTGTTTTATGCATCCACCGGCGTATCTCGCTGATCCCGAGCTCCTTTTATGCGCGGCGACGGATACTGTCACGTTCAATCTGCCTTAGAACCGTCTGACACCCTATTTTCCCCGTATTTATACGGAATATCGCATTTGTCTGTATTTACACCTGGGCGTATCCTTCAGCCGTACGCTTGATATTTTCACGTGTCTCTTCATCTCTTCGGCAATAAAAGGCGAGGAAAGTATTGTCCTAGTGCTTCTGTACGATTCCCCACTTCGTACTACAAATTTCACAGATCTCGCACCACATTGAGGGTTAAATAAAACCTGAGAAACTAAGTCACATTTATAGGGGAGTTATTATTAGGTGTTATATTATTTTTGGCTGCTGAATTTTGAAGATCTTTATGGAGGAATGTTGAGAAAGGTTAAAGCATAATTTGCAATCGATTTCCCAAGATTATTGGATAACCAACATTCCTTTTTACTACCCTTTAAACCCTCCCCAATCCTCCGCGCTTCGAGTATTCTTGCAACCCCCAACATTCCTCAAATCTTCCCCGAAGCGCCATCGCAGAATGCCTCTAAACGCCCACGAGTACTCGCGCAGCAGTTCGAATGGCGGAAGATTAAACAAGCGACGATTCAGAAAAGTTTGTGAGCGGGAAACGAGGAAATTCCTGGTTCCGCGGGGGGGGGGGATGGGGGGGGGGTGGCACGGCCGCGGGAAAGTTTCCTCGAAAGGAGCCCGGGTCCCGTGGCCGCGAAAAACCGGAAGATTGTTTACAAGCGTTTATAGTTGCTCGCTTGGAGAGACGGGGATCACCAGCAGGTCGCTCCCTCGGGGAGCAATTTAACTTCCGCCCTTCGAGAGTTTTCGCCAAGAGCCGGCGCGTGTCTGGGATCGCGTGGAACAGAGTTCGCGAAACTGTCCGATTCCATTTATCCGGCAAGATGGACGATCGAGCTATGACTTGCCTGTCGGGAACGACGGAACCGGGTTTTCCACGATCTCGGTCGATGCGAAATGGCGGCCGAAGGATCCGAAAACGAACAATTCACGAGGTGTTTGGCACTGAATTTTGGGGAAAAGAACTTTTGTCTTTCAGAAAATGGGGAAATTGATCTTCCTTGTTCTGTGTTTTTTTTTTTTTTTTTTTTTTTTTTTTATCCCTCCACCACCCCATGAGATTGCAACTTTAGTATTTCTGCTTCTTACAATTAGCCTGAGTTGGGTCTCATTCCCAACTCTCTGTAGTACCTAGTTCCTAATTTCGGATGATTAACCCAATTTTGACCGACGATTCCAATCACACGCGACACTTATCTGATCAGAATTCGTATATGCTTCAAGAAGCAAAACTAATGATGCCTATCATGTGTAGCGAGGTGCTTAGTATGGGTCAAAATTGACCCGGTATCCGTCAGGCGAGGGGAAAGTTATTGGAACACAAGCAACAGATGGTATCACTGAGAAGTTTGTTGAAGGAAGGTTCCACAAGCAAGGGACTCACAATGTTGAAATAAATACTCCAAGTGATCAGTAGTATTGTAATTAGTAATTGATAGATGGACACAGGGTCGCATTTAAATCCAGCGATTTAAAGGGTTTTGCAGTTTGTAGACGTGGTCATCGGAGGTATCTTTGGGAGTTTTCATTGTGGGGGTAGCTTTGTGCTGTCTCCAAAACCAATACTTCACCCTCCCCCGGCTTCTATTCATTACCACTTGGTACCACTAACAATCCTCACCCTCTGTCACCGCCTTCTCTACAAATCGTGTAGCTATTCGTTCGTGGTTCAACCCCTTTCGGTGGAACGACAAATGTTCATCTGGAGTATCGATCATCCCTCTTGTTATCCTCAAAATTACAGAACTAAGTAGCCACATAACACAACCACTGTTTTCAGAATAAATCTACGAATTAGCTGAGGTATGTAACACACACGAAAGTCATCACTGAGGGGTTAACTACCCCCCTTTAGGGAAAACTCACAGTCACTGTTGATCTTTTTAAAATGTCCCATCTATTCGTTGACTTTTTAAAACCCTCAGCATATCGTAAATGGGGTATAAATCTTTGAGTGCTATAGTTTGGTTTGTAACAAATATGAAATAAATCTAGATTTCTTAGGTCCACAAAGAATAGTACAAACTAAGTAGCACAAAAAAATTGGTGTTTAAATTTTCAGGTCCATATCAATTTTACGACACATTTTTTAAACAGATCTCCACCGATCTATGGAATAATATACAATTTTTTTACACCCTGCACATCAAAATCGCGGGGTCACATTAATAAGCATTTAAAATGCTGCCACGAAATACATTCGCATTTAATTTCCCACCGCAATATCCGTGCTCCCTTTGTCACCTTTTCTCGCGCAGCACGCTAAATTCCTTCGTTCCTTCGAAAATGTTTTTATACCCCTGGGGAGGGTGCATTTAACTTTAATCCTACCTCAATTATTTCGCGACCCTTACGACGGTCAAACGGCCGTCTCCCGTGCACGCAAACTGCCTCGAATTTTAATTACCGCGGGCTATCCCTGCCGTCCCGCCTCGCAGAATACGTGCTTGCACCCCTCGGCGTGACACGTGTGCATAAAAAGGATGCGGAGGGGCGAAAGACAGAGGGCGCACGTCGACGGGGACAAAGGGATTTCGAGGCCGCAACCGGCACTTTTATATCGAAATGTCTCCCCACCCAAGGTGCGCGTGTCGACACCCAGAAATTTATTTAGCAGCCTGACGGTCTAGGGGAAACGATATTACTTCGCCTCGACTTCTGTGCTCGTGGTGCGTGCTGGGAGAATATGATACTTCAGAATGAAAGGAGGTTTCTTCTGGGGAGCTCGGAATAATATCCCTCGAACGTCGTAAATCGTTACAGCTTTGACGGGCCTTAAAAACTTCGATGGTTCTGGAAAGTCACTGCTCTTGAGGATCCCGAAGAAGATTTTACTTCAGACTTACAATCAGTGTTCACTTTGTCCACCGTCAAAATCTACGCCAGCCTAGCCCGCCGTCTTCCGTTGCAACCCCCGAGAAATATCGAAATCCTTCTCTGCGCGCCCGATAAATCGTTCCCGGGTCGTGAAAGCTCGTTAGGTCGCCGAATGGGAAACGCAATTTCGATTCCCGCGGCCAGTTTCCCGCCCCCGCGGCTCCCCCGGCGCTCGTCGGGCACGCTGGTGCATAAAGTATGACGCGATCACACGCGTCCCGGCGTAATAATAATACGAGGGGGTGCGGCGTGCGTGCGCGACGTGGCCGCGCCGCGCTGCACAATGCGACCTCCGAAAGCGACATCGCGGAAACAAAAGATTCAATTTTACAGAGACGCGTTGCGCCAACCGCCAGCCACCCCCGGCGAGATTCTTCCCCGACGAGGGTGGTACGCGGCACTAACGAGCCGCCCCTTCGACGTGAACGCGAAACAGGCTCCCTGCTACAGGCCACCCCCTAGCCGCCGCGAACCCTCCCCGCGTTTTCGGTAATGCGCGTTTTCTCCCTTCTGGAGCTGGTTACCGGGCGCCGAGGGTGGAACGGGGGTTGGGGTTTTTGGGGACGCAGCGCGACGTAGACGAAGACAGAGGGGGGAATGGCTGGGGAGTTATGTCGGAGGTGTTTTTATTGTTTGAAAAATGGGAATCGATGGTCGGAGGAGCTTCAGCTTTATGTGGAAGATGTTTTAACGGAATTTTGATTTTTAATTATTCGTGGGGCTGGTCTGGCGAGATGGGTATTTGGGAGAGACCTGAAGACTTTGTGCGATTGTGAAGCGTTAGGATTCTAAATAAAATAAAACTATACGTTATGAGACGTTGGGCTTATTAATATAAATTGCAAGAAGATGCACGCTGGCGAAGCTGCAGATACCAGCAGAAACTGTACGAAATAAAAGAGCCATGAAGCGTAAAGAAAGGTATTGCAGACTGTGAGCCAGTAGAGGGTTAATAGAAAGAGCACCCGGGTCGCAGGAAAATGCGAGTAGATACGAGAGGGAACGCATCGAGAGACAGGGAAATGCAAAGGGCCACTGGCAGGGAGGCGAAGGAATGCAGGAAGCAAAGAGACAGTGAATGATGAAGAGACGCCGGCGCGCAGGAACGGAGGGGTGGTATCAAGTTCTAAGAAGACGCGAGCGGCCAAAGGTGAAGAAGGAAGGAGGGGCGCAAGGATACCCCGCGGAGTGAAAAATGTACGAGGACGAGCGGAACGGATGAAAACAGCAGAGACAACGATAGTAGCAGGTTCGATCTTACAAAAGCGTGGCTCCGTTACCCAGCGATACATGGGAACGGGTGCAAAGCTAATATTACAAGGAAGACAGGTGGATTTACAGAATTACGCGGGAATAGAATATTCACCGAAAGCGGAATAAAATATCAAACGATCCGCGGAGAGAAATTGGAAAAAGAACGCGGGAGAAGTAGAAAGGAAATTGCGCGAGGTGAAAGCAGAGGGGGGGGGGGTGGGAATGAAAGGAAAGGGAGGCAAGGAATGAGGGGCAAGATGGAGGATCGAGAGCACGAGGGAGGCTCAAGACAAACTAGAAGATGTCCTGCTTGGAGCAAACGAGACTGGGGACGGGGAACGTGGCAGACAGAGGGAGGTGGATGTAACAGGGTGGAAAAAGGGCGACGGGGAGGAGGAGGGAAGACAGAGAAAAAGCGGGAGCCCGCCCTTGCGGACTCGACACAATGGGGCACGCACAATGCGAGGCTGGGATAAGGGACGACACATAGGGGCAAGGAGACAGGGTGGTTTACGGTCTGGGGGGGGGGGGTGTGGGAGGAGGGTGCGCGCACCCTTGGCGTTCATGCGGCGCCCCTCAATCCTTGGATATTTTCGACGAGATTTGACCCTCGCCACTCCTCACCCCCGCTAATAAATAATAAAGCGCCGGGAGAGAAATGTGTGTCGCAACCCCTTCGAACGGAGACACCGCGGGATGATGCCCTAGCCGGTTCAAAAGATATTTCTCATCATCCCAGCCGGAGGGAGGGAGCTTCCTTCTCGCGCTAAATGTATATTTTATGAATTCCCTGCCTTTCCGAGCCGTGATTCCGAAACGAGCTGAAGAATGCCGGTTCCAACTCTCCGCAGCTCGTTTTAACGTTTCATCGCTGGCGGGAATTATGATAAACTCTCTGGTACGTGGGATGATGAATAATAATCAGTCCACGGGATGCGGTAGAACGTTGCAGCGGCATTTCCGTTGAATAATTTTCATCCGCCCGCTGGTGGATCTGAAAGGGGAGTAACTGGGTCCACGGACGGTCATCGCGGTCCAGAAAAATACGGACACTTGGGTGTTTTCGAAGATACGCGGAAAATGAATCGAGGAGTCGGAAGACCTCGTACATCACGCGTGACGCGGGCCCATTCATGGCGCGAGTCTGCAAAGACAGCCTTTAAAGCGCACAATGCGCATTATGTACCCGCCCCCCCCCCCCTCCCACGCCCCTGGGCTGATTTTATTACCTGGCATAAATCTACTTTCATCGATGCGTATATCGGCGATAAATCACCCGAGGTGTCGGAAAGGAGGATAGTAAAAGCTCAGGCACTGTGTGCCAGTCTCTGAAGCGCGGTGCTGGCTTGTTGCGTGGCGTTGGCGTGTTTTCGCGCCGAGGGGCTCGCGAAGTATTGTCCCGGTGACTCCGAATATTTGTCAGGATTTAAGCAGAATTTTTGCCGAATTGACAAGGGTCTTGTGAAACACCTTTTATAGAGGGCCAATAAAACCGTCGCGGCGGGGGAAATGAATTTCTTCGTGGCGTCGAGCGGAGGGAAGTTCCTCGATACGGCGTTGCAGCTTGATAATAGGTAATGGTCGGCTGGAAAGGACGGAGGCAAATACGACAAGAGCGTTTGGTGGCGCGAGAACGGGGGCATTTCGTCGCCACAAAGGAACGGAGGGCGGTGGTAGGCGGGGGGAACCGCGAATGGATTATTCGGATGGAGGCGAGCTTGGCCTTTATCGCGCGAGTCGATCAAATCGCGGCGATGCACGGAAGTGCATCGACCGGGGGGAGGGCGAGGACTCGCTTGGACCAGTTCGCTGGCAGCGTCGAGATCGAGGCACGAAAATTCGCGATAAATCTCGCGGCTGACTGGCGGAACATACACGAGGAACAGTCATTTCCGGGGTATTTCTGGTTGGCGGACCAAGAATGCTCGAGAGAGGAGGCGGGCGGGGGGGGGCCCCGCCGATCGATTTCTGTCACGTCAGAACGATGGCTTCCTTGTTATCGGCGCGAAACAACTGGCTCGCGGTGCAACTTCTTCAATAGTTAAGCTGTTAACTGGGCAAGACGAGTTAAGTCGTCACACACAGATTGGGATCTACATGCAGGCCACTTTTGGTCAAATTATTTCATAATCAGCATATCAAATTCGACGCGGAGGCATATTTCAACGACGGGTTATCTCGGCATAGTCGCCGCGGAGGATTTTTTGAATGACGAGTTAATTCGTCTTCTTCAGTTAACAGAGTGCCCATTTTTTTGGTGAGTATGACAAGTTAATTCGTCGCTCAAAAAATGCTCCGCGTCGGATATGACGAGTTAAATGGTTATTCAGAAATTCATTTATGTAACACGTGATAAGTTAACTCCTCATTCAAAAATTTCTCCGCGTCGGATATGACGAGTTAACTCGTCATTAAAAAATTATCCGCTCAAAAAATGCTCCGCGTCGGATATGACGAGTTAAATGGTTATTCAGAAATTCATTTATGTAACACGTGATAAGTTAACTCCTCATTCAAAAATTTCTCCGCGTCGGCTATGACGAGTGAACTCGTCATTTAAAAAAGGTGGAACTTCATCTACATGTACGTCACGCTGCATAACAATGGTGTATTGATGGGATATGAGAGTTGTATGATAATCCATTATTATCCTATAATATCATATAACTATCCCTTTTAACACAACGATGGTAGTATGATATTCGTATCATACTACGATGACGATGATAATAAGAGTTTGCGAGTAGCTTATGCCGCGTTTACATCACGGCGAACACGAACAAAAACATTGTTCGCGAACGTTTTCGTCTGATCTTGGTGTGTCCACACCGCCGCAAATAGAACAAAACGTTCACATACGATTCGTACACTGAGTTTTGTTCATGTTTGCGGAGGTGTGGACACGGCAAGAACAGAGGAAAACGTTCGCGAACAATGTTTTTGTTCGTGTTCGCCTTGGTGTAAACGCGGCATTATGAATTTCAGTACTCACCGAAGTTGAATAGTCGATATCGATGAGGCGGTATCACGATCACCTGCAAGCATAAACATGAAAACTTCATAATTACTATTCACTGGACGAGGGAGCGCGAATATTGAGTAAAGGCATCGGAAATTAGGGGAGTGGAACGTGGAATTGTGACGTTATCATTCCCACTATACCCCTATCCATTCCCAATGAGAATTTCCAATCGCCCGGTGCCTACTACGTCTTTCTCAATCACCGACAAATCATGAAATCCGACCGTCCACCCTCTGATAACCAATTCACGGCATAACGCAACGAGTGCAACGGAATTGCATTACTTGCACATCACAATCGCTTTCTTTACACCCGACTCCGCGATTCCGCTTCAATTTTCTCGCCCCGGTTCAATATCACGCCGCCGCCCCGCCATCAAATAACGATTCGCAGATATTGGCCCGGTGGCAGGCATCGAGGAGGCAGAAAAGAAAGTATCGTTTAGAAATTATGCTCCTTCTACGAGTCACCCCGCGCCACCTCGCGCCGCCTCGCGGAGGGCATCCTCTGAGGGCCCGGCATCCCCACTCCACATTGGGAACTTATAAAACGCTGAACCAGCACATTTCACGCGGCCAATTTATTACCCTCATCCACCCCCTCCTTTCCACGGCTATCTTCCTACCCCTCGCTTTTTATCAATTGTTCCTGAGGCTTTTCCCAGATCTCACTCCCTCGATCATCCATTCCACGGGCCCGCGACGGGGACGACGCCAATATGCGACGGGGCAATTGCCCTCGAAATTTTATTTTATCAAGAGACCATCCGCGCGAGGCAGAATTTTCCATGGGGCGATTACTGCCGGGCGGCATTATCGTCCAGCTGGAAATCCGCGTCGCTTTATGTTATTTTCTGTATTAACATCCACATTCGCTGTTTTATTCAAAATCCACTCGAATTTTCTTACAGCTTCCCCCGTAATTGAGGGTAGATTTTGTGACAGCAGGAATGCTTCTATTTAATCGAATTTTCTATTTAATCTGTAATGATCATTGATCGTCATACAAATCTCCAATATCTTACTGACGGAATTTTTAGATTTTGTTTGTACTCTGCGATTAAGAGCGAGCGCGGCCCCGCCGCGTTTTTCGAATCGACGCCAATGGGGTAGTCGAACGGAGAGAGAACGGCCGGGCCATAGATTTTTACGGGCCGTTCTTCAGCAGGCAAATCGCGACAATTTCGGCGGCCGCCGATGCGGAAAATGAGTTTCCGCGCTGCCGGCGACTTCTCGCTGGATATTCGCGGGTCGGGGCTGGAAAACTCGCAAGAGGTACGACCCCGCGTTCGACGAAAGAACGCGAGGCTAACTGCGAGCAAGAAGTGACCGCTGAAGAACGAACGGGACATTAAAACTTTCGAAATAACAAAGTTTCGAGAGCCTTGCGCCGTGGAATGTCGCGACATCAACGAAATACCTTTTACAGGGGTGTCGCTGAATCGAGGAGAGCTACGATCCCGATGCTTGTACATGGTGTATAAGAAACGAGGTTCGCGTAGCTTTCAAAAAGGAAAAACCTTTAATTTCGTCATGGACAAAGATTTGTTTAATAAACCCGACGCATAATTTGAATTCCCTTTCAGATCCACCCACGGACTCACCGTTCTATTTTTACACCCTACGCATAAAACACGCTTCCACTAATTAGCCGAAAACGCTCCACATTTCTAAGCCTCCTTCCTCTCTGTCCCTCCCACCTGCGTTTGCACCCCCTTTCAAAACGCGCGCGTTTAAATTCGCAGAGCTTCATTAGCTTGCTGGAAAAAATTCATTCCGAGTTAATTAAGCATTCTGCTTGGAGGTGTCAAAGCTGGATAATTAGAATGTCTGCGCTGACATTTTCGGTATGCAATTAGCAAGCCATAAGAATTTATTCTTCGCAGAATATTGTCTTCTTTCGAAAACGGAGTATCACTGCGAATAAAACGGAAGCTCCGCTCGCGCTTCTCTATCTGGAAAGCAATCGAACGTTCCGTCATCGGTCGCATCGCGGGGGTGTGTGTAAAAGCAAGCTGAACCGGAAGGATCGGTTAATGTGTCGAGTTTCTGCGCCCGGGGGCGCGGCGCGAGTCGAATTGCCGCGGAAAAATCGCCCCGCGTGTCTCATTTTATCGGGGACCTCTGACGCGATTCCGGGATAATCGGATTACGCGCAATTACAGGGACAGAAGCTCGAATCGCTGCGTTCGAATTCATTCCGCCCGACGGGGGCAAATGGAACGTTCGATTCGCAGCTGGGTGAAGGGCCCTCTCCCTTCGCCGATGAAACTCGGCTAATCGAATTAATATTCCAATTAATCGCGACCCGTGCAAAATAATTCCCGTTCTTCCGTGAATTTTCAGACATTCGCTGGCCAATCTTTCCGCTGCGATCACTGCGCCCGACTAACGGAATCCCGTTCGACCGTGCTCGTTTTGCGCCGTACTGTCATCGGGAAAGCAGAGCCTGTTTTGTGGTCGTTGAATTAATAAATCCCATTGCTCGATGGTAATGCGGGTTGTTTTATACCGCCGTCGTATTATTCTGTCGCCTTTATTAACAATATCGCGCTGTAAATGAAAGGGGGCTCGGTAAAACGACGGTGTAGCCTCGTGCTACGCGTTGAACGACTGAGTGATCACCGAACGAACGAATGAGCCGACAACGGGCATAACTTTATGTGTGGATGTTTATTGAACGGCCAGCGGATCGGTGGGTTTCATTAGGGCGCTTTGTCGCTGGGATGTGCTTCGGGGAAAATTAATTTATCTTCGTGGGGAAAATGGTGGAGCAGTGGGACACTCCGTACTGGAGGGTTTAAATTCTTTGGGGGGGGTTAGATATATTATTTATTTTCGTTATGGTGTGCGTGGTAGTTTTCACGCGGCATCTTGTTGTCGCGTAATACGTTGTGGGATGGTGAATTGATAAGGATAGAGTTTCTGAAGCTTCTGATTATAGGGCAATGCGAATTTTTAACGATTGCTATTAAATTGGTGATTTTAATATTCAAATATTGGTAAAGTATATTATTTATTCATTTATTCCCGTTTACGGGTAGACCCCAGTGTTTACAATATAAATGACAAAATACATTACGACACAATACCGCATTATTATTATAATTTAACAAAATACATTATGTTATTATGGTAGGAGAGAGCGGGGACAAACGTAACGGCGTCATGAAAGTAACACGCCTTTTCCCCCATTCCACAAACAATTCTGAAAAGTTTGCTTTACACAGTTACATGTGTATAGTGTTCTGTTTTATTGTACTGACAATGAGTGACGCTGAGCAGTAACATGAAACGTATAGTGTAGGCAAGCTAATATTGTTATTTAGATCATTCATGTAAGTGTCCCCTATTCTGTTTTTTTTTTTTTTTTTTTTTTGTTAATATTCAGAATTAAAGTATAGATATTAAGCTAATTATTTGCTAGAGCGTCCTTAGATAATGTTTTTATATGTTCCTGTATTTGATTTCAACAAGTCTCGTATAGTTTGTATGTTATAACAGTACCATTCTGAAATACATAGCTGGGGACAAAAGTAACAGTTAACACGTCACTATGGAGATGAAAGTAACATGTTACTTGGGCGAGCAAAATAGCATACAGGATAGGAATTCTCCAGATGATAATGATTGTCTATGTCTGGTTTGTTTTGACCCTTTCAGTGAAGGCTGTTCGAGGGAGAAGTGGACCCAATGTCTAGATTTTAAGGGTTAGTCCCACGAATACACCATGGGTGATCTTCACTACGTATCGTAATTTTAATTCAGAGTAGGTAAAATTGAATACCTATCATTCAGCTAAATACACAATACCAAAGAAATGAATCGAAGCTGACTATGCTTTCTACCTTTCGTTATTTAAAATTGATTTGTTTTTATTATTACTTAAAATATGTATATTTAAATGTTTCTTTCTATCGTTTTTTATAATAAAAAATCTTATTTTGCGTTAGAAGAAGTGTTTTTACTTAATTCTCCACAAAATAATTAGTGTTACTTTCGTCCTACCCCTGCAGGACAAAAGTAACAATGAGAGGCACTGCGGAAAACAGCCATAACTCTGACTACTCATCACGTAAAGCTGAGTCTGGGCACGATTCTATATACTATCTTCAAGCATAATTGCTATTTTTATATCTATAAAAGGTAGGCTAAATTGTAGGCGAGGCCAAATGTAAAAAATGTTACTTTTGTCCCCGCTCTCCCCTACTAATTAATTTACTGGTTTTGCGAGGAAATTAAGAAACACGTAATACCAGGTTCTCCATAAAAGTCGAAGTAATTCGACGCTCATGGCCTGCACTTCCGCGAATCTGCGTTCCCCAAGTCCTCGACCTCCATCACAGTTGCGTGAGTCACTTGTATCGATATCTCTGTCCCCGATAAATGGAGAGCAAAGATCGCAACTGACCGTGCGACCTCGATAACTCAAATCCGCTACCACCGAAATCAACTATTCGATTAAACCGCTAACCGAGGATGACGAGATAACTCGTCCCTGGGAACCGCCTCTGCAGCAGGCAAAACGAGTTAGCTCGTCACAAACATATTCGGATCTACTCATACAGAGTCCACTTCTGGTGGAGAGCCTCCCCGAATGAACAGTCCAAATCCACCAAAAACGGCACACGATTTAAATGCATAACCCCTCGATCACCGACTTCGCCCTCCAGCGACGAAGAGCAATAAAACGGCCGGTCGCCCAATAATTACCTACCGTCCACTCGATGTTCACCTATCTTTAAAAAATAACGAGCAACACTTCCGCCCCGAAGGCGCCCATTCCTCGAACGTAGGGAACTGCGGAGATTAAACGTCGCGCGATTCAATTTGCACCCGATAATTTTCACCCCGCGAGCCAGGAGAGCACTCGGTTTCACCCAGCCGCGTGGACGGGCGCGGAAAAAAGGGGGCCGTTCCGCAGCGAGCCTCTGCGAAGGAAATTCCACTCGAAAATTACCGGAGAAAGAGCGCGGCGGCGTTTAGAGCCCGGAACGAGGGAGCAGGTGCCCGGAGAACGTTGGGCGGCGAGGAAAAACGACGAGGGAAACGGTGTAAAGGCTTGATGGCCAGAGCGCGCAGCCTGGGAATCATGAGCTGCCGCGAGGTCGTCCGTTAACGGCGGTAATGGATCAATCGTGGCGGGAATGATCAAAGTAAAAAGTGCTCCCCCCCCCCTCTCGAAAACACGAGAGAGAGACAGGAAGGGTGGAATTAAGAGACTGCAACAGAGCGTGCAACTCGATGCGCGATAAGGAAGACGCACGGCGGGATGCGCCGCTGATAAATTGCGATCGTTTCGGCTGGTATGATGAATTCGAACAGAAAATGGAGGATTGGGAATTGAAATATGGGGCTAAACGCGGCGATGGAGCCGGCGGCAGAGTTATAGACGCGGCAGTGGCGTTTCAACGGGGAAACAAAAACACCGGGGGAATGAAACGGCTCGAAATGTGGACGAGGGGGGGGTGTGTGTGTGTGTGTGTGTGTGTGTGTGTGTGTGCAGGTGGCAACGAAATTGGAGAAATTAAAACGGAGAAACTGTCTATAGAGTAGATGGTCTGTAAAAGAGTTATGTTAAATACAAGTGGAGTGGAATTATCGCGGAAGATTTAAGGCGCACAAATGGGCAACAAAATTACCAAGACGAAGGTAATTCGTAGACAAATAAAGGAAGAGGGATGGGGACGTTGGTTCCGAGAATTCAAGAAACGGAAGAAGATAGCCCGTGACGGATCACCATAAAAGGAGACGATATCGCCAGTGTAACTGCAAAGGGGTGTTCCAGCAGAGGGTGGCTGGGATCGTCGGGAAGGCGGGGAACGGTGTGGGAAGGGGAGCGGAAAAGTCACGTAGGCCGCTTTGGTCCAACGATGATGACGGAGGCCAGGCCCGCTGTTGCTGGCTCTTGCAGTCGTCGAGACATCGAATTATCGCAAAGTTTCCGACAGGGGCGGAATACGAATGAACCCCCAGAGGTATGTGCGCCCCGGTGGACGTCCGTCGCTGGACGCTCGCTGACCATTGGAATGGTGGGCGTCCCGGAACAGGCCGGCCGCCAACTTTACTTCTAATGGAGTCCGCGGAGTTCTTTCGTACTTCCGCGCGCACGACACCACCCCCCCTCCCCCCCCCCTACGTCTTGGATTATCGAGTCGCGACAGCGTGGAACAACAGTCGATATATCCTGGACGGACCCTCCTTCGCGATAAATCCCGGCGAGTTCGAGAATCTGTTCGGTATAAGTGGCCCGGGCAATCTGCATTTCATGCAAACGCCGCTGTCGCCGCGACGGCTCCTCCTGCAACTTTAAATTTATTCCACGAAATTACCGGTACATTTTCGCGCGAGCTTCTTTCCAGTTGCTTCTACAGTTCGTTCGAGACTTCGGGAGCTTTTCTGCGCTTAGTTTCTTTCCTCTCGTTTTTTAGAATTCTCCTTTTACCTCTGCATTGTTTCTCTTTACCACGGCGCGGAGTAATGGCTACTCTTGGCACTTCGCGTGACAGTCGGCTCACCGTTCATTGTTCTCGTGACCATTGTAGTAATTTCTGCGAAACTCTGCGATGGGTTAGGGATTCGATGCTTGGAGCTTAGGAGGTGTTGCTTTTTTCCCTGATTTTTCCATTTTATTTTAGTGCGTTGATGTTTTGGAGCGTTGATAATTTGAAGCGTTGATATTTCGGAGCGTTAAGGTTTTCGAGCGTTGACCCTTTGGAGCGCTAATATTTTGAAGCGTTGATATTTCAGAGCGTTGATATCCTTTGGAGCGTTGATATTTTCGAGCGTTGATATTTCATAGCGTTAATGCTTTGGAGCGTCGATATTAGAGCTCTAATTATTCGACTATTCGAATATTCGAATAATTCGAATAATTTCGAATACGAATAATTTATTCGAATATTCGAATATTCGAACTTCGAACTTCGAATATTCAAACGTTCGAATATTCGAATATTCAAACGTTCGAATATTCTGATCAATCGAATTTCTGATTGTACGGAATAGGAATCTGAACATGAAATATTTGTTCACAGTTTATCGTGAAATTCTTTTCATATTGGCCTTTACAATTATTTGTTTTTCAAACGATGAATTTGGACTTTTATTAATCATTGGTTCTATGAATTTTGCAACGAAAAGTATAAATTCTATTTAAATATAGGGACCTAGTGTATTAAAAATATTTATATGTTGAATTGTAATGCTCATTTTTAATATTTTCGGAATAGGTGTCGTCGGTCCCGACTCACGGCAACATATCGAGAGAAGACTGTAATATAATGTAATCCTAAAGAGAACTGTTCCGTCTTATGTAATAAAGGAGGACTTGGAACGAAGCGAAAATTCATTATCGTTTACAGCCGGCAATTTCGTATTTTTCGAAGCGAAATTCATTTTATTCCTTTACAATCGGGCAATGCTTATTTTCGAAGCGTTCATCGGGAAACATTTGGCTGCCAGATGACGAATAGGGAGCAATCGACATAGTCCCGTTTTTTTTCAGGAATTTCGACTTTCTTCGCTTTGAGTTAATCCGTATATTGCTCTGTCGACGGGTGGTCATTTGGTAACCAGCCGTAGGTACCTGTGTGTACCGTTGACCACCGCTGACTCTCGGGGCAATTCCGTCATAAACCGCGACCCTGGCGAGACGCTCTGTCCGATCATTCCGGCTAGTTTTTGGGACCAGCTGGTTGTACATACATTTCCTCCACCTCGTTAAGACGGCGAAGGTACCCCCTCCACCGACGAATTAACAGAGGTGAGGTCCCTCCTTTTCTTCAAAAGTGCAAACAATTGGAATTTGTCACCTCCCAAAATTCTGGACACGAATTACGAAGGAAAAATAAAAATATTATAGTACCTCAAAATCGTTTACGGAGTTTTAGCTTCCTACAAAAAAGGCTGCTTATACTGTTTGTCATCCGCTTATGATGGGACACGGGTGGGCCTAGAGGAGAGGGCCCTTGGCCGATTCCGTCGGGGTTGTCCACTTATTATTATAAAAATAATAATACTAATAACTGATAGTTGTTTTCGTTTCAAAATATATAAATTTACCAAAGATTAATAAAGTTAAAAATTTATCGATTGAAAAACAAATAATTGTAAAGGCCAATATGAAAAGAATTTCACGATAAACTGTGAACAAATATCTCATGTTCAGATTGGTATTCGGTGCAATCATAACTTCGATAGATCCGAATATTCGAATATTCGAAGGTTCGAAGTTCGAATATTCGAAGGTTCGAAGTTCGAATATTCGAAGGTTCGAATATTCGAAGAAATTATTCGAATTCTGTGGTATTCGAATATTCGAATATTCGAATACTTAGATTATTCGAATATTCGTTAGAGCCCTAGTCGATATGTGCAAGCGTTGATATTTTGGAGCGTTGCTATATTGGAACGTTGATGTTACGGAGCATTAATATTTTGGAGCTTTGATATTTTGGAGCGTTGCTATTTTAAAGCGTTACTATTTCGAAGCATTGCTATTTTGGTTTCTTTTTTAATACATTTTTTGGGAATTCTCTAATTTTGGTAATGTTCTCTAGCGCGGTTGAACGGTGTAGTTAAGCCTCCTATGACGTAATATCTGGCGAGTTTCTGTTCAAAATTCTGGTAGAATTTGCCCGTGACTTGTCCGAGAACAAGCCACGTGCGCCATTAGCAAAACGACGCTTCGCCAGCATTGAAAGTAGCTTCATCAGGGTCAGGGGAGACACTAATACTGAGTGTGGTCTTTTGGGCGGCGCCCATGCTTCGTGCTTCGAATTCGCGTTTACGTGATCGACCGATAAACATTCTTTTTCTGGATCCGGATCAGCACTTTCCATCGCCCTTCTCTACTTCTACCCTCGCATAGATTCAACGTAGTGTTACGTTTTCAGCTCATAAAAATGTAGATTTGTCAATATCGTTCTATTTTAATTCGCACGCGTTAGTGAAAGTGGTACTACGTTCTTCCAAACTACAATATTGAAAGTTATAGGGTAATTCCGGGAGACGCGGACGGGCTGGAGAGATGGTCGAGTTGCTATATTCAGACTCTACATCTGTGTATATGTAAAAATGTGTTAAGGTTCAGAACAATTAATTCTCTAGAAATCAACTGTTTCGATCAACTCTCCAGCCCGGCCACGTCTCCCGGAATTACCCTAAACGTGGTACTACGCCACTGAGACTCACAGACCCACCTCCACAAAAGCCACCAACGTAGTGCATACACACCACATTTCCCCACAACCTTCACCTTCACCTACTAGAACTTGGAAAAACTCGAGCCCCACCAACGTAGCACTACGTTTTCATCGCAGAAGCCCTAAAACCAATTGTCACCGCGCCTTCCAATACCCTATCACGCAACCTCGATCACTATCACTAGTATCACTTCTTTGCCACAGCGCGAGGAAGTCGAAGAAAGCACAGAAACGAATGAAAATAGGGCGAGCTGGCAGCGAGCGGAGGAAGAGACAAGGGAATCAACAGCTCCAAGAGATAGAGGGTGTCGGGGCGTGAAAGTGCAAGGGGCAGAGATGAAAAATCATAGAGCACAATGCAGTCTAGCGGCAGTGGAGCCGGATGCTGGAGAAACAGAGGCGAGAGATGGGGAAGCGAGAGGAAGTTGCGCGTAGGACGGACGATTGGATTAATTTATCGCGTGGAAACGCTATCAGGGAGCTTTTTTCTTTGAACAGTGTCGGGATGATGCTCTCTTTCCAAGTGCACCGCAGCCTCTCGCGTTGCTACGGCGCACGCACTGTGCCAACGACAGGCGATTCGAATCACGGAGCCGAGGACGCGATTCGATTTATTCGAGAAGCTTCCCGCGCCTCGCTGCAACGGGACACGTACTGGGTGTCGCGAAAGTAGGTGCACTAGCTCGCGTCATCTTCAAAAGATATTATCGCACTAAGGGAATTCGATGGAATTTTGATTGGTGAGGCTGGATAGTCGTCCGGAGAAATCATTTTTAGAAGTGTAATTTCTGATTAGTAACAATGGTGGATGAGTGACTTAAAAAGGCAGAAGATAGTGCATATTGGAGGCTAAATGTAGTTGAAATTATCTAACAGTTGAGAAGCACTGGTGAAATATTAATGTTCACAATGTGATTAAGATAGTTGAGAATTTTCTTTAGGCGGTTTGGAGATCGAAAGAATAAGAAATTGTGAAGACAATGAAGACATGAAAACGATTTCCGATTCTGAATGTATTAGAACAGAATTGCATGGAATCCACGCGGAAGAGGCAGCGTAATTTCGCAGCCCGTTGTCCCTGCTGTCGAACACTTTGCCTTTTTCGTCGCCTGAATTCCAAACGAGCAGCGATTCACGGGTCAAACGCACAGCGGCATGCGAATGGGCATTCTATTTTTATTTCAGATTAGAGATAGTGGCGACCTTCCCCATGAAAGACTTCCAAAGAAGAGGTCACTGAGCTGAGAACTTCGGTATGTAGGAAATGCCACTAACCGAAGTTACTCTTAACAACACGGAACTTTTTGGTATCCTTACCCTTCTCGTTAACATTTTAAAAATAGAAAATGAAAACTTTGGAGCGCTGATATTTCGGAGTGTTTATATATCGAAGCGTTGATATTTTTGGGCGTCGATGTTTTCGAGCATTGATATTTTGAAGCGTTGATGTTTTTTAGCGTTATTATTTTAGAGCATTGATATTTTGGAGTATTAATATTTTGAAGCGTTGATGTTTTCGAGCGTTACTATTTTGAAGTATTGATATTTTGGAGCGTTTATATATCGAAGCGTTGATGCTTTGGAACGTTGATGTTTGCACCCACATCAGCCCACATCAACAACCAATATTATAAAAGCTGCTGATTTCAAGATTATTAACCAAACTTCGGTTGCACCTTATTCCTAATTCCCTTAGCTTTCCTCAATAAAAGCGGAGTCGATACCGTAACCTCCAGATCCGGCGATTCTTTAGACTAAGCTAGAAGTCCTAGCTGAAGCAACGGGAAAGACGGTTCAGAGGATCCAGTGTGCCCTCGCAAGCTCCGCAGACACCGAACGTGATGGCGAAGTTTCAGCAGAGGCGAGGCTCGTTAATCCCGAGTAAGTTTTCGAACAGAGGAAGGACATAGCCCTCCTGAATCGAGACCAAGCTGCCGGCAAACGATCCGGGGAAAAAATCAAGCGTACAGAGAGAGGAGCTTAGCATCGAACCTCCCTGTAATCCTAGCCCCGTGGTCCTAGCCGAAGGACCCGGTGTCTCGTGGTAATCCTGGTCCAGGATCGAGCACGAACCGCTGTTGATCACGCGAGCCGAACGATCCCGTAGGACGCGACGCCTGGACCTGGTGCAAAGGACCTACCCCCCTCGCGGCACCGTAAATCCATTCTCCAGCCAGATCTAGATGCTGACGACCTCACGTGCTTATCCTGTATGGTGCTCCCCGTGGCACGGATTCGTCCCTGTCTGTTTGCTCGACGCGCGAGGATCGGCCGAATAATGAACTTAATGAAATGGTGGTGAGACAGAATTCGTTGCTGACGAGTGCGAAAGTTGGAGATGAATTTAGGGTGGGTTTGAAGTGGGTGGTTAAATGGTGAGAATTATGAAGCTTGAGAGTTTGAAGTGTGATGTAGAAGCTGAGGTTTTAGAGTGTGTAGTCTGTAGGATGTGGAGTCCGAGGGATGCAGCAAGTGGGGGATGTAGAAGATAGGTGTAGAATGTGAGGAATGTGAAATATGTGGGGGATACCGGTAATCTGGAGGTATAGAATATTGGGGTATCGAAATCAGCAGGTGTAGAATGTGGGGGTATGGATTTCAGGAGATACAGAGTCTGAGGAATATAAAACTCGGAGGATGTAGAGGCTTAGAAATGCAGAATTTTGGAGATGTAGGATCAAAGGAATGTAGAATGTGGGATACAGAATTCAGGAGACGTAGAATCCAAGGAATACAGAATTCAGATGTAGAGGGTAAGGAATACAGAATTATGGAGATGTAATATGTAAGAAATGTATGAATATAGAATATGAGGATTGTAGAACTGAAGGGATGTAGAACCTGAGGAATACAGAGCTTGCGAGGCAGGGGGACCACATGATGGGGAATCCAGGGAACGTTGAATTTAGCAGACCGAGAAGGTACAAGACAGATAACCTAGATCTAGAGACATAAAACATGGGGGTACAAAATACACAATATAGATACTTGCAGAATAAAGAAGACAAATAAATTATACAACCACGGAACAACAAATTTAGAACTCTATTTCTCAAAATTGCACCCACAATGTACTACCAATTTCTACAATAACAGTGACCATCTCCCTCACCAAACTACGAGAGAAAATTATTCCTCATAAACACAATCCTCAACTCACCATCTCCAGAATCAAACCAGTGGATAATTTTCAAACATTTACAAAAACCGTTGTCAATCGAGGGCAAAGATCAGCCACCCCGCGCGAACAGCGTCCCCGAAGATCTGTGAGCTCGAACGGCGGCTAACGAGGCGATAGATTCGTTCCCTCAGGAGGACAGAAGATAGAATAACTCTCATCCGGGGAAATATAGAGCCCGCTCGATCCTGATCGCAGCAGCAATCAGTAAATTCTTATGACTAGGGCGGAACGTGCCTCTGATAAGGAAGAGGGCATCGTTGATAGCGGTGTTCAGGATGAATTCACTGCGCCCATGAAGGGCTACTTTTATTTTTTGTGAAAGAGATCGATGCTCTTAATTTTATTCGAAGGCCTCTCCCTACACGCTCGGGATCTTCGTGCGGGCCGACCTCAAGCGCGACATCGTTACAAGGAGTAACATCTTGTCTACCATTCTTCTTCGTGAACTTCCCGCGGCAGACAAATTGGCGGGGTGGCTTGAATATAGATGGGGGTGTGGTTGCCCAACCTCCAACTATACCGTATTTTTGACAGTTCAGAGGACGAAGTCCATCAAAACTCGATGTATCGTCGACAATAAATGAGGCACTCAGAGCAAAAGTGGTCTAACCCACATTGAAAAATAATTAATTTTTCATTTTACATTATTGCTACTAACTCAATTTCGCAAAAAACATGGGTTAATCCGTTGTTGCCCTTAATGCCTCAAATATTAATAATTATTATCTTCTAATTTTAAGTAGCCTACCACCTTTTCCCAATAATTATGCAAAGCGATTTTCCATCTAGGAAATCCGAGACTTTCTGCAGATTCTCGTCTCCACTGTTTGCAAGTGAATTCGTGATCACACCGATTAATTGCTTGTAAACTGATATGGGACCTCCTCCGTCGATTCTCGCCACCAGGCTTCCCAACTCTCGCGATTAAAGGTCGTCAGACCCGCGTAATGATTCGCGTCGGATTTCTGGAAAATAATTTTCTCGCGTCTGGAGAGGCAGCCGCCCCCTCCGTAAAGGGGAGCCGGTCCTCGAAGGGTGCGCGACCATTCATTCGTCGTCTTCATCCCGAATCGTCTCCGATTCGACAGCCCTCGATCTCCAAGCAATCGATATCCACCCCTGAAATCGAGCTCGACGAAAAATGAGCGCCCCCCCCCCCTCCGGCTTAAAAATTAACCGTACGTACCCCCGGAGACCAGGAATCACTTCCTGCACGCCTCTGCTTTGGGTGGAAATATTTCGCGAATGCCGCGTTGCTCGTTATATACAGCGAGCTCGTTAAATGATTCTCCTTTTTTGGATTTGTGAAGGGGTCAAATATCGACCGATAGGGAGGCACGAGCTGGGTGCTCTAAAAAGGAATATCTGGGCCGTGAAAATATGAGGAATACTACCCTCCTCCCTACAAGATAGCTACTTTTATTCATGGAAGACTTCAGTGACTTTTGCATATTTATTTCCAGATGGTGACACCATTTGCGTATTCAGCCTGTGCGGGAACCGCCGATCGGCGTTCAGTGAGCACTGTTATCAAATGAGACTGAATGATTTCCGCACACCAGGTACGCGTAGAGTCTCAACTTCCCAATTCAAAGAGTCAATAGAATTGCAGGGGTTTTCCTTGAAGATCCAATTGTGTGCAATAGCACGACGTTAAAAAAAATCCTCGAGTCAGCCCAAGATGACTTCGAAAGAATCGCAACAATTTTAAAAATTTCCACTTCATTAAATCAAGAAACGCCAGAGTCTACTGTCCTCTGAAATTGAGCAAGCTTAAAAGAAGAAGCCGTCATTCCCCATCCCCTCTGCGCCCGCTAGAAACATCCCTCGGTTCGATTCGAATCTCCGCGACGGGATTCTCTTTCTCCCACGGTCCATGGATATCTCCGCCGCCTCCATCCCCCCCCCCCCCTCCGCAAGGCTCGCCCGAAAGACTCTCGATCCGCTTTCTGGAGAGGTCCGGGGGCCATTGGTCGCGCGATTCGAGCGGCACAAAAGAGGAACCAAGGGGATGTCGCACGGATGTTGCTCGCGGAGGCGTCGAGCTGCGACGCCCCGTTATCGAGCCACCGTCCAACTTTTCCAGACCCCTGGCCCAGGTCGACCCCGTAAGCCACCGTTATATATTTCAGGGTATCCGCCGGCGAACGGGCGATCGCGGACAATCGATAATCCGATCGCAGCGGATCGTTCGGGGAACGAGGGGCCAGACGCTCGTTCGTCTGCTGCTTTAAAAATTAACCCTGGACGGTCGCGAGGGTTCGTGGGCCAGGGGTGGCAGGGGGGGGTGGCGAACCAGCTACAGAAATACTCGTCGATGTCACCGACGATTTTCCAGCAATCCAACCGGCAAACTCCTCGAGCTTTCCCTCGTCCTCCTCTTTCTTCTTCTCCCAGCGCCACCCTTACTCCCCCCTCTCTCTCTCTCTCTCTCTCTCTCACCCTCTCCCCTCTCTCTCCCTCTGTTTACCCTCCGCAGTCGGCGGGGCCTCGCTCCCCGAGCGTCGTAAATCTTGCAACGAATCGCCTCCTTTTTTATTCCTCCTACCCTTACGCTGCCAGCGTACTAGCGTGTACGTGTGCGCGCGCTTTTTTTTGTGACGCGTTCCGCGCCGAAAAAAAAAGAGGGTTGCAACTGGCGGAAGCGTCTTTCGAGTAAAGAGCATCACATGCATGGTTTCTGGGGTAAACGCCCCGGTTGCCTGGTGAATTTTGCAGCGCTGTCTGCGGTGACGTGGCGGAGGTTACGGTGAAACGATACTGGAGCTTGTCGAGTGGTTAAATATTCATTTTTGGCGGGCATCCTGAGAGCCGATGGGTTTATTGTGGCGGGAATGTGGAACGTTTTGTGGCAATTGTAAACTGCTGCTGGTGGATTGTTTCGATGGGGAGAAGAGGGTAGGAGGGTTGCTTGGTAGTGGCGGGCGTCCTGTTGCTTATCCGGGGGTTCGAGGCTAGGAGACTGGGAATCGCAGGATGGTTTGAGGGGGGACACCGAAAATTAGCCACTTTTAAGAATTGTTCTCAGGAATAATTTGCAGTTTTCGTGTAAAAATTGTGTTACCTAATTTTAGTACAATGTCTTGTGAGATTATAAAAAAATGAATAGAATTTTAATATTTTAATTAATCCTCTGGACCACAAAATATATGTAGATCGCTGGCAGGATGTGTAACTTTGGAGCGCCAGCTCTGAAATCTAATTTAATTTTTTTTATAAATTATACGAGTGTAGTTTCCGTTGAGCGCACCAATTTTTTTAACAAATTATTTTTGTAAAACTAGTGCGCTTTAGCAGAAACAGTTTCGAAACCCGCAAATAAGATGGACAGTTTGCCGAGCGTATTTAAAAAAATTTGTTTTCGATCGAAAGGTCCGAACGTGCATCGAAAACTACACTCATATAGTTTATAAAAAAGTATTAAATTTGATTTCAGAGCTGCTGTTCCATAGTTACACATCTCACCAACGACCTATGTTTTTTTGTGAGGAGTCTAGAAGATTAATTAATATATTAAAATTAATGTACGTTTACTTATTCATTTTTTTATACTCTCTCAAGGGGTCATGCTCAGTCAGGAGGCCGAAAAAAGGGTGTTCTTTGGAAATTTTGTTACTCAAAAACTATAACACATTTCTCAAAATATCTTTTTTCCTTTTAAGGATTGCATCTAGTACCGTGCATCGTAATTTTTTTATTTAAAAATATTTATCAATAACTAGTTATTGTCCATCACTCGAAGGTTCTCTCAAATAAAAGGCTTCTGCGGTGACCAAAATATTTAAAAAACCATTCAACCGATTTACTTCAAATTTTACAAGCTTACTATGGGAACAATAAACTAGTATTTGAACGAAGGATTTTATATTTTAATAACAATTTACTCAAAATTATACAGATCCTTAAATATGGCAACACAAAGCCCAATACCAGAAGGCAATATTAGAAACAAAAAAAATAAATATTTAACATATTCGAAGGACGCTCTCACTGAAGCACTAAATGCTGTTGCTAAAGGAATGTCGATTCGATCGGCTAGTCAGAAGTTTAAAGTGCCTTTTTCTACAATTCGGTGTAAACATAGAGGTATTTATGATGTGGAGAAAAGAAGCGGTCCTGCCACTATATTGACGCCTGAAGAAGAACAGCAACTGGTGGATTACATCCTTCTGATGGGAAACAAAGGTTTCCCTTTTACAAAGCACATGTTGCTAGATAGTGTTGCCCTTTTAATAAAAAAATTAAAGAAACAAACTCCATTCACTGGAGGCAGACCGGGCAGACACTGGTTTGAGAGTTTTCTAAAGCGTTACCCACAGCTAAAGATGCGGACGCCACAAAATTTAAGCAAAAGGCGAGGTGATGTTACCGAAGAACAACTTCGTGGATGGTTTGAAGAAGTAGGAACTTATTTAAAATCAAAGAATTTATTCGACATTGATTCTTGTCGAATTTTTAATTGCGATGAGTCTGCTTTTTTCCTCTGCCCAAAAGGAAATAAAGTATTAGCAAATAAAAAATCCAAAGATGTGTACAATTTAGTTGGTGGAAACGATAAAGAATGTTTGACAGCTTTAATAACAGGTAATGATCAAGTCCATTTCTGGGCTGTGACATCGAAATAAATTATTATTATTGTTGTTATTATTATTATTATTATTATTATTATTATTATTAACAGGCAACGCAGCAGGTCAAATGGCACCACCCATGGTAATGTATCCTTATAAGAGGTTACCTGCAGTGATTGTCGAAAAGGCACCGAAAAATTGGAGTGTAGGAGTATCAGATAATGGTTGGATGACAGGTGAAGCCTTTTATGAATATGTGGCCAACGTATTTTATCCATGGTGTCGAAAAATGGAAATTGAGTTCCCCATAATTATGTATATGGATGGGCATTCGGCTCACACAACATTAGCGTTGAGTGATTTCTGCATCGCTAAGCAGATCGAATTGGTGTCGTTGTACCCAAATGCAACGCACATCATGCAGCCAATGGATGTAGCCGTATTTCGATCATTAAAAAGTGAATGGAAGAAAGCAGTGACAAATTGGAGAATTGAAAATGGTGGATCAGCTGTACAGAAATTTGACTTTGCCCCAATATTGAAAACTGCCATCGGTTCAATGAACCCAGAACAATGTCTACGTAATGGTTTTCATTGCTGTGGTCTTTCACCATTTTCACCAAATGCCATAAATTATAAAAAATTGATAAACAATCATGAAGCAGTACAACCTCCCACAACAACTGTAAATCAAGACACCAAGACAACATTAGAATTTATAGAAAGTAGCATCGAAAAAAACACCCTTGAACTTTTCAAAATAGCCAAAAACCGAGATGGGAAGTGGTATGGTGCAGAGAAATTTGCGGAGTTATTTGTTGTTTGGCTTAAGTGTCAAAACATGGCAAACTCGAACTGCACGATGAGTGATCAAGAGGGCTCTTCGGTAATATTAATTAAATAACCATATTTATGAATATTTTTTATATTTAGCAATTTAAGAATTGTAATTTGAAAATATCCCTTTGGTTTTATATTTTATTTTTAATTTTTATTTAATTTAATATTTTATAAATCGGCATAAATTTGTATAGATGCTTTTACTCATATCTAGTCATGGTGATAAACAAAAAATGTGTTTGTTTTAAATTATAGGTAGCAATAGGTTTAGCTATTGAAAATGAATCAAGAGAGGTAGCAAGTATAGAAAGTACATCAGGTATTAATGCTGATGTGGTTAACAGTTTAATTATAGATATGAATGTTAGGAATTCTATTGAGTTAAATGTTTGCTTAGACTTAAGACACACAGTTGTATCAGATAATACAACCCCTTTGGGTGAAACTTCCAATCAAGTTGTATTACCTACTACAGCTTCAAATATTGAAAATGTTAATCCAAATGGAAATGGTAAGCTACGGTAATTTTTAATATTTCAAATGTTCAGTGTGCATCCAGGATAAGTTTTAATATAATGTAATTTAATTATAAAAACAGCTGAGATTTCAACTAATCAATTAGAAGGTTTTGAAACTCTTCATTTTTGGCCATGCAAGACACCATCTTCAACTACCAAGGCTAACAAAAAAGCTAAAGTAAAAGTTCCCGCTGTTGCGACTTCTGAAGCTTGGCGACAGCTTCAAATTCAAAAGCTTGCTGAGAAAGAAAAGCAACGACAGGAAAAAGAAGAAAGAAAAGTAATGAGAATTACAAAGAAGAAAATTAAACAGGAAAAAGATGAAGAAAGGGCACAATTATTGATTAAAAACAAAGAAGAAAGAGCTGCGCATAAAAAGAAAGTAGAGGAACAAAAAGAAGAAAGGAAGCGAGCACGACTAAAAAAAAATAAAAATTAAACAAGAAAAGAAAAAATAAAAGGTGTCATAATGCCAAGCTAGTTGTCGTTTGATTTTAATAAACAGGTTCCGAAAAGCAGGCACTTAGGGTGGCGCCCCGGGCCAGAGCGACTCCTTAATATTCTGTATTTTACTAATTATTTAAACAATTTTATATTTAGTATTTATGAAAAAGTATTATTAATTTATTCAGTGTTAATGTTAAATAACATGTATATTTGAAATAATATAGTTACAAACTGTATAACAACAGAAATATTTATTATAAAACAAGAAAAATCAACAAGCATCAATATTAAAATAAATGAGTAGAAATTGGTACGTGTCGCGAGTAGAAATACGTACATTCCTAGTACTGAGTGAGCAGAAATGGGGACATGTCGTGAGTAGAAATACGTACATTCCTAGTATTGAGTGAGTAGAAATGGGGACATCCTCAGCGTTTTACATTATTAAGAATTATTCGTAATTGAATTCTTTTAAATACGTTTTTTATTTTTTTATTTAATAATTACGTTACGTTCTGTAAAAACAACCAAGTTTGGTTAACATTACTTGGCTAAAAATCTATTTTACGGGTTTCTAATACTCGCATTAACCTAAAATGTGTAGAAATAGGGCCCTCTACCTTACTAGATGCAATCCTTAAAAGGAAAAAAGATTTTTTGACAAATGTGTTATAGTTTTTGGGTAACAAAATTTCCAAAGAACACCCTTTTTTCGGCCTCCTGACTCAGCATGACCCCTTAAGACAGTGCACTAAAGGTAGATAATAACAATTTTATATGAAAACTGTAAATTATACCTGAAAATATTCTCGGAAAAGGCTTATTTTCAGGCTGGCACAGTGGTGTTTAGGGTTTATACAAAAAGAGACTTTTGAAAAAAATATGGTTTTCGCAATCCATTATTCCCAAAAACCCGGTTAAACTGGTTTTCGAGTTTTCACAAAAAATAAATAATCAAAATAGTAAATAAATATTTGTACTTATTTTAAAAATGTTCAGTGTCCTTAATATTCATGGAATTACAAAAATATAACACAATAAAATAGACTGCATACAACACCAAATGAAAAAAAAAAAAACTAAAATAACTAAAATCCGTTTAAATTACAAATCTTTTACAGTGGTACCAAATTATAAATGTTTATTCCATGCAGTATTTTTCTTCAGAAAATATGAACTCATGAAGATCAACAGACGCGATCGCGTCTGGAGCTAATTCCCGTTCCCCCTCTACCCATAGGCACACTGAGCGACCATGTCTCTATACACGAATGATAGCAAAATTGACAGGTCCCCGCAGCTATTTTGGCCTTATTATCTTATTTTATGACATAGCCCCGGTGTTTTAACATGTGGACGAAGACCGTTATAAAATACGGCACTTAGTAATTTATAACAAATTATGAAAAAAGTGATGGAATTTCCCCCCCCCCCCCAAACATGACTCATGTATGAAAGAAGCTAATTCCTTTTAATTCACGAAAAAAGTTCACACGCAAAGATTGTGAAATCAACTTTCTTAATTCCAATTGTATTCTAACCGAAGCTGAAAATCTGAGCACTGAATTGATTTGTGGCCAATAGAGAAATGTCATGTATATAAAGTGACAGAGGAATCAGTGTTCGAACGGAGAACGAGAATACAATTGGAAGTAGCAAAGTTGATTTCACAATCTTTGCGTGAGAACTTTTTTCGTGAATTAAAGGGAATTAGCTTCTTTCATACACGAGTCATGTTTATGGGGGGGTTATTTATGCTTAATAGCATGTCATTGATCAACTACGCAGTTTCTGTACCTAAAGAACAAAACTTGCATCCAAAACCGATGGTAAATGCAATTACAACAGCTTCATAGAGATAGATTCTCAGAAATCATTGAAATATTGACGAATTCTACGTAAACGCGACCGAAATGCAATAGAATTCGATCATTCCAACATTTCGCGAACATCTACCGACGCCATTTTAAAAATTTTAAACAAATCTGATTGAAATTATTCAATTTATCACAATTCAATCTTTTCCCATTTCATCCCGATATTAACCGGCTGCAAAGTTACCCATCACCCTCACAGCCAACAATGATTCAATAAAATAACGAGAAAAATATGTATACCGCACGTATTGCTATCTCCTTTTTCCAAGGAATGACCAGACGCCATCCAAGCACCGTTCAAATTAACCAGCAAGTGTCATGGCGTTGCCTGCCCTTTGCTTTCGATTTCTGCCTCAACTCCTGTAACCTAACGATGCAACAAATTTGAAAGAAAAACATTAAAACATTCGTAAGGCAATTAAACAACAATTAAACTTGAAATATGCCCGAAAAGGGATGTAACTGAATACCGAGACACGATATGTGTGCAGTAAATGTGCAGAAATATCGGTAAGGCAACGAAGGGAGTACGCGACGAACATCTAACGGTTTTCTCGCGATATATAATCAATTTCGGGACGAAACTGTATTAATAGTAGCAGCAAGTGACGATAGAGAGTAAAGAAGAAGACTAATTATATGACGGTAGATAATGTACACGTACCATTTAAATACGAAGCTACCTATCGAAGCGTCTTAACTCAACGACGTCCACGGAACGAATGACCCCCGCGCCGCGTCGCTGTACCTCGCGAATATTAGCTTTGGTGGGGGGAGAGCAGGCAGGCGGCAGGACTCGCGAGGCAATACACGCGTACGTTTTTACGAAGTGTTGGGATATCGTCACCGAGCCGTGTAAACAGAGGTGACTTCCAAAGGTAGCATCGTTCAGTCATAACAAAAGTCGTTACTACGCACACGTTCTGCTAACGGTAAAATAGAAATATTACGCGTGATATATTTCCTTCGTTTATAAAATATCCCCCCCCCCCCCCACTCCATAAACATGACTCATGTATGAAAGAAGGTAATTCCCTTCAATTCACGAAAAATGTTCTCACGCAAATATTGTGAAATCAACTTTGCTAATTCCAATTGTATTCTCGTTCTCCGTTCAAACACTGATTCCTCTGTCACTTTATATACTTGACATTTCTTTATTGGCCACAAATCAATTCAGTGCTCAGATTTTCAGCTTCGGTTTTAAGGAATTAGCGGGCGAGAGGCCTGTAGTTGACACAGAAACTTTTATAAGAGGTACATCTTCCGTTAAAAATGTCGTATGAAAATTCGTTTTACGATGGAAAATAATAAAAACTTGGTTGAGACTAATTTAAACGAATCAAAGTCGGTAATAGATTAATAGCACAGTCGGCAAGCTGCACTAGTCCGCACTGAATGCGAACTTTTTCGTTTCCAATTGGCGAAAATTCGCACCCAGTGCGCACCATTGCGACCGTCCGAATACGCTGTAAGAGAGATGCGGAGAATATGAAACATTTTGTTATAAGTCGACTTCCTAGTTTTTTTCTTATACCTACAACGCCCGCTAATTCCTTAAAACCGAAGCTGAAAATCTGAGCACTGAATTGATTTCTGGCCAATAAAGGAATGTCAAGTATAAAAAGTGACATTAGTTTTACATTAATCAGTAAACTGTTACAATATGCTTGTGTCCGAGGCGATTTCAAGTCAAAACTATATCGTTTTTAATTAAATAATTAATTCATCTCTGCATATTAATTCTAGTATTAAAACCGATTTTTTAAGTTTGAAAACCGGTTTTCGAATTTCACAAATTTTTAAACCCGGTTTTCGAAAAACCGACAGACCCCAGTGGTGTTCCCCCTTAAGTATGGGTTGTTGGAATGATAGTTGGGATTGGCGAGACGCTTTTTAAACAAACTTTCTGCAACTTCCCTATTTCGAGGGTTTCAATTAGTCGCAGCAGTTGATTACCTAAGGAAGACTATAATGTCCTTCGCTACCCTCGCATAGCGAATCCACAACCCTCTACTCAAGCAAAGCTCTTCCAACCTCGTCCAACTTTCTCACTCCCTCACATCCAATAACTTATATGAGCTAATCACCTAAGGAAGGTCACAACGTCCCTCCACCTCCCTCGCACAGCAATTTCACAACCCTTCACCTACACAAAGCTCTTCTTCTTCAAACCAACATCCCCCTATCCTCACATCCAATTACT
Organism: Andrena dorsata; assembly: GCA_929108735.1. Classification (NCBI taxonomy): domain Eukaryota; kingdom Metazoa; phylum Arthropoda; class Insecta; order Hymenoptera; family Andrenidae; genus Andrena; species Andrena dorsata. Next base: position 71,619,488 of record OV815488.1, on the reverse strand, counting down.
GATATCATCTAATCACCTACGGAAGATCACAACTTTCCACCATCTACACCACCGAACCCTTCAAATAATAATCTCACAGCCCCCATTCCTGGAACAAGACAAACCTTCCCAAAGCAACCTCCTCTAACTTCCGAATTGGTGACGAAATTCCGAGGCCTCTGATTATTTATACGAGCTAATCAGCTGAAGAAAACCACAACGTCTCTCCGCCTCCCTAGCATAACAATTTCACAATACCCCCGCCGAAGCTAAATTCTTCTCGCCGAAGCAACCGCCCCAACCCCTAGCAACGCCGTCGCCGATACCAGCCCTTCGCGTAGCGCAGCAGATCCCAGTGCACCGCCGACTCGGCATCGACAAAAGGTTTCCAGAGGAAGCAGACAGCGCGGCGAAGTCCCCGCAGGTGGATCGATGAGTAATCGCGGCACGTTCATCCGAATATATTCGCGCATAAAGCGCGAGGGCGGGGGGGGGGGGAGAGGATGCTTTCAGAGGGGAGGGCGACAGGAATATATCTCGGCCCGTTCCTTGCCGACTGTACCCAGGGGCTCGCAGAGAAGCGGGTGTTTTGCCGGGGCGCGAGCTCCAGACTACATTCACTTTCGAGGGTTATCAGCGGGCCTCCCCCGGGAGAGAGGGTCGCTTTGTCCACCGACTCCCATATTTCAAGGGAGGCCTGTTGAAAAGCCCCGTGTACCAGCGCGCAAACTACGTGTTGTACCGGTTTCGGCCTTGGCTCGCCCATCCTTTCGGCCACGGTGTGCCGTTGACAAATGTCCCTGGGCCGTTTCGATCTTGGCCCATCCTGCTTTCTTTCTCCACCCTTTCCTTTTTCCCCCTTTTCAACGACGCGATGTCGTCGATTCTATTTCACTTCCTGACCCGTCTCCCCCGCCCCTCCGCACGGGATTCCTGCCGAGGATCGACGTGCTCCGGCGACGTTTACGTGCAACTCCTTTCTTTTTTGGCCGATGTGCAGAAGGGAATGCAGAGGATTTTTAGAGGGCTGCAGCGTGGAACGGAGGTGGAACAGGTGAGAGCAGGATTGTGAATAATTCAAGTGGAGATAGATTGAGAGTGGAATTAATACTGGCAGGTAATTTGAAGTGACTGTAGTGATTTAATAGGTTTGAAGTTTGAACAGTGAAAATCGAAGCTGTACGAGATCTTTTTATACGATTCTGATTCACAAGGTTTTCTAAATTTGCTACTTTCTGGCTTCCTGTGAAGTGTGAACTGACTCAACTCCGGTATAATAAATCCTAAGTAGCTTTATATTAAAAGCTTTTATTTAGCTTCACTTGTGAGTTTGTTAGATTCTTTGGGTGAAATCTTGTAAGCTAATCTTGATCCACTTTTACATACGCAATCCACTTGAAACTTTGCACACATACGTAGCTCCGATGACAATACAGTACCTATTTTCATTAAAAAGCATAAAATGATTTATAGTAGAAAAAAATTTAAAACAAGCTTTTATTAAAATGTACTAAAATGGAAAAAATTATATTATTGATTAAAATGTGCTAAAAAAGAAAAAAATTATATTATTAATAATTTTTTACCATTTTTAGTACATTTTAATAAAAGCATGTTTTAATTTTTTTATATAAAACAATTAATATTCTGCAGAACCACAATTTGTCCCTTGTTCCCTCGCGAATCTTCCACATCCCATTTGCACCCCAATGTGATAAATACAGAGAATTCTGCAACCCCCACAAAGTCCAAAAAATTCACCTAATTGCCAATTTCCCAAATCCCCGCCCAGCCTCCTACACTATAACAGGGACACTGACAAACCAGTGATTTGAACCCCAATTTTATTATTCTCTGAAAATAGAAAGGCCGCCTCCAATTCCCTTGTTACCCATCCTGGGTTCCCTAATTTTCACGAACATCCCCCATCGCGCGCGTTTCATTATCAGCGAAGCGCAGTTGGCGAAAAATCGTCCCCCTCCGAATCCAAGGTCCGCCGCCGCCGTAATTTGGACTTTTCAGCGGAATTATAATCGCGGAACAGTAACGGCGCCCCGCCATAATAAATATCCGGCCCCGTTGCAGCGCCTTTCCCGCGGAGAATCATCCCCCCTCTCTCCGTTTATCTCTGTTTGTTCACGCACGATCCACGGAAAACTGGCCGCGAGCCTGTTTTCCCCCCTTCCCCTGTAATTTATGCGGGATCGATAGTCGATTCCGCCGGTACAAGAAGTTTTTCGTCCCGGCGAGCCCACGGGTGCGGAAGATTTATCGCCATCGTCGCCAGCGGGTTAATTGAGGGCCACAGCCCCGATGCACCCTCGATCTTCATTCCCAAGCTTCTTTTCTTTCGTTCCTCTCGAATATTAACGCCTTGAGTGGCGCAAGTTTTGAAAAATGCGCGTTTAAGTCGGTCAAGGATTTGCGAGCAGTCACCCCTGCGGGGAAAGTTTTGGGCGAAGCGGGGAAAGTGAAGTTCTTCCTTGGGTTTTGCTTTTGAAGTAAATCTTGGGGACCCTTGGGCAACATCTTCGATGCTTTTTAGAAATATGTGTTAGGGAGTTTTATTTTTATTGTATTCGTATTAGAAATGAAAATTGAAATGATCGAAGGCAAATTTTGTTACCGTTTCTGTTTGATAAAGTATGGGTAATTTTAACAAAGCACAGAGAAGACCTTTTCCATTTTAGTGCAGAAAATGAATATACCGATTTGGTACCCTACGAACAAATTTGTATGACTGTGTGTCCACTAATGGGACCATTTATCTAATTCATTTCCCATTCTTCTTGCGGAAATGGAGATGAGTGGGAACGAACTTTTCCCCCACGCAGAAAGCTGTGCTCCATTTGTAAAAGTAATCGTGAAGAATGAAAGAGTGATAATAGCTGGGGTTTATATTCTCCAATCACGATTTACACTGAACTGATGTTGTATTTCAGCATGTTATGTTATGTTAATAAAAGTTAGACAGCAGTTGAACAGTTCGTCCGAGTAATGTTTTAATTCCAGAGGAAGGAATGTGTTTTGAACATTTCCCAGCGACGAGAGAATAACTTTTTACAGCCACGAGCTAATTTCGCCAGGTTTTGGAATGTTTTATAAATTTCGTTACAACTGTCAGTGTAAACGCATTTGAAAAGGCCGAACTGATTTAACGCGAGAGGAACGTGGCTGAATGAAGGCAAATGGGAGGAATTGCTCTGCGCAGATGGGGATTCTCGAAAAATTTAAACGTCGCGTTATTAATCTGGCGCGTAAACAGGGGAAATCCGCTGGATCGGGGAAATGCGAAAACGCGTCGATGTAAAGCGCCGATAAATTGTTAACGACTGGTTATATTTATTTTCTAGCTACGCGATTATTGTCTACGTCGGGCCAGTTTATGGGCGCACGTGGCGTTTGCATATAAATTAGACGATTAACGCATCGACATCCGTATTGATGGCTTCACTTATGTGCATTCGTTAACAAAATCCAATTTGTTGGCTGTGACAAATTGCTCATAGGTTTTTGTAATAAGCGTGGGAGATCTGGGCACTTAAGGGGGTATACCCGTTTGAACCCTCGTAAAATGTGTACATTTTGTCGATTTTTTGCAGATTTCCCGGTTTTTTTTTACTATCATTACATAGTATAAATTCGTTCTCTGTCCTCTATCCCTGCTTTTAAATGTGCTGCCCGCTCTGTTATTCTCGTCCACTTTCCGTAACTCCCCTGTTGTTTGGTTCTTTCTCTTGCTCTTCTGCTGTTTCACTAGCTTTCTTTCTAATAAATAAACATTGGAAAATTTTTAAAAGTAAATGTTATCGGCGCACCGGTTCGGTCTATTTATACAATATAACAATTATACAATAAATAGACCGAACCGGTGCGCCGATAACATTTACTTTTAAAATTTTTTAAAAATACTTTCGGTCGAAATTCTAAATCATTTTAAATAAACTTTGGGTTTAGGTTGCAAAACAGAAGGTATGCTAAACTTTGCCCATTCATCACACATTTTATGTAATTTGTGGTGAATAAAGACGAATTATTATTATTATTTTTTTTATTATTATTATTACGAACTACTTACAAAAATTTTCAGTTAAAAAACTATTGTTTTTCGGAAGTTGAGGATACATATCTGAAAGTCTCCCGATTTTAGATGGCTAAACGGTGGCCCTGAAATAAGCTGTATGTCGTGTCTGAAATCAAAAACACTAAAATTTTCTTATAAAATATGTTAATAGTTATTGTCCTACTTATTACGATTCTGCATGCAAAATTGGATGTGAATTGGTTGTACGTAGCCCGAGTTTTTAAGGCCACCGTTTAGCCGTCTAAAATCGGGAGACTTTCGGATATGTATCCATAACTTCCGAAAAACGATAGTTTTTTAACTGAAACTTTTTTTTAAGTAGTTCATAATACTATGTAAAGATAGTAAAAAAAAAAACGGGAAATCTGCATCAAGCCGATGACTTGTAAAAAAATCCACAAAATGTAGACATTTTCCGAGGGTTCAAACGAGAATACCCCCTTAATTCTCCAAGTTCTTCTCGACTGATTCACGTGTTGTATTGCTACGTTTTCAGCAACAGACTTCACGCTAAGGATCTGCTAATCCTTGACTGAAACCATGTATGGGAGGCGTAAAGCCGCGCTCCCACTTGTAAAATGCGTGGGATGAAGTAAGATTGAAGTCAAATTTGCGTGTGCGTAATGAAATGTAGGTATGTGGGACAGATAAAGGTCTCATGTATACTACTCACCCCAGAGAATACAACTAACCACGTTCCCACGCCTGCCCTCTGCACCTCAAATTACAGTACAAAATCTTAGACAAAGTTGAATAAGTATTATTTCCCCGAAGAGCGGTGCGGATTCTTCGGCGCTGACCACGACTCGGAGGGAAGGCGAGCAGAACAAATCACTACTCGGGCGTTGTGTCACGGCGATGTTTGTCTCGGAACTAACTGTCGCCGAGCGGGCGCTCCGCGCGTCGCGATGATCGGTAGCGGTCAAAACATTACAAACGCGCCGCGACCGACTCGTCAGCTGTTGCGATGAGTCAGCGGGCATGATTTCAAATCGCTCGGCCAATCGCTTAAATGCCAACCGTCTCATCCACTCCCTCCAATCTCACGATGCATCATTTCTAGGTGGCATAATTCACTTGAGAAGTCCAACACGTGGGAACGCGACTTAATACGCCTCCTAACCGCAACCATCTCTAAAACCACTTCGCAGAGCTTGCACCACGCGAAAGGTTGCTTTAACGGCCACACAGGTCCCAGCCCGAAGAAACGGCCGTAGCACAACTCCGCAAGCCCAGTCGACCGTGATATTGCGGCCTAACAATATCCAAGCCCGGGACCGGCAAAAAGAGCGGTTCGGAATTACAGTGCTAGTCAGAGTGAGCCGTGTGTCTCGTTGCCCCGAAATGCTCTGCGCCTGGACAAGGTACAAATGAAACGGGCCTCTGCTCGCGGATGACGCACAGGGCTTCCTGTTTGTTGGCCCATCCGGCCTGGACGAGAAGCAGACACTATCTACCTACGTGTGTGTGTGTGTGTCTGCACGAGAGAGAGAGAGAGAGAGAGAGGGGGGAAGTTAGACTTCGCAAGTTTGAACAGATTGCTCATCCTCGGACCGTCTTCCGCACGGATGCCCGGAGAACCAACACCCGTCCTTCGAAGTTTAATGAGAGATGATCAAATTGCGCGACGCCAGACGGCTCTGCGGGTGTAGAATCGATTCTCGCGAATGCCCACAGCCCCGAGATTCGTTTGTTTCGTTCTTCACACGCCGTGGCGTATTCTGAATGGGCGGACTGATTGCGTTTGTCCCCGAATCAGGCTCCTCGCTTTTTTTCTTCCTTCTCTATTTTTTTTTTAGAGGGGGGGGGGGGGAAGGGGTAATTCCGCGGCAGTTCTGGGGGCGCAAGTTGGACGTCGGTGATTGTGTTCGTTCAGTCGGATTAAGCTGGGCCCCCATTGTTGCAGCTTCGCGGTGGTAATTACCGCGTTATGGTGTAGCGATCTCTGCTTCCCGCTGGCTGGTCGAGAGCTTCCTTCCTGGGCAACTTTCCGGCTGAAAACTCACAGGCAAATTGTGGGAGTTCTTGGTGTTCTTGTTTAAGGATCCCGACAGGCTGACGAATATTCGCACGTGCAGGATTGTGCATTACATTTGAAAAGTGTCACGTTTGTCTTCGAAATCTGAATTGCAGAATCTGAAGTGTAATAGTACAAATCTCTGATCCTTGGCTTACCTTGCTGAGTCATACCACATCTGTACAACCCTCATTCAAGTGTTCAAATCATCGGAATACTGTCCATAATTATTAAGCTATATAGATAGATAGTGCAGAATACTTTTCCAAATGAAAGTGCTCCATAACATCTCGTACAGTTTCAATGAACCCTCAGCCGGGGCTGCTGAGTCTTTCCAGACCCAAGCTTATCTAACATTTCCAAGTACAATATTCCAGGAAACATAAAAAAAAATCGAAGAAATTCCATTTCTACTGCTGCAAAAGGAAGAATAGCGAACTTAATATGGGTCAACATTGACCCAGGCTCCAACTTCCACGCGATCACCGAAACCAACCGCGATTTCAACCCCCATTTGAAAAGTCCAAGAAGCAACCAACCACAAGCCCCTCCATTAAAATAAACCGAACCCCCCGTTCAGCTCTCGGAACCCGCCACCATCGATCGCTCCCACTGGTCTCGGGGCGAACACACATTTCCAAAACGGGGCACGTCGAACCGTCAGCCGGCGGAAGACGCCGAGGGATCGATTGCCGGTCGACTCTGCGCGGGACATTATCGCCGAGGATCCGTCCCCGCGGTATTTATGGAAACGATGACGCGAAACGAGGAGCCAGAGGGAGGCTGACGCGATAATGGAATCGTCAGGCGACCAGTCGACGCGGAAATGTAAAAATCCCCTGGCAGCGCCGCTGCGAGGCACCGAAACCAGGCCACCAGAAGAGTTACAAACGATCCCTATCCCATTGTCTCGCCCCACCTCTGCCGTGCCGATACCGTGATCTTGTTATTTGTGCCGGCGCATCCCTCCATCGCGGGCCCAACTCTTTCACTCGAGAATAATGCGTCTTCATTTCTGCCCCTGATAAATATTTTCTTACCATTCCTCATTTAATACCTCGTCCGTTCCGCTCGCCTTTATTTCCCTAACTCGACACTGTGTTCCCATCAGACTTCCCGCAAATATTTTCTTATTTTCCGACGCTACTGTTTACAGACACGCGTTGTACTTGGCGCTATTTCCTCGTGGCTGCTCACATCGTATGCTTATTCTAATTTCTACCTGCCGGTTTGCCAGTATTTTCTTCGGTCGCGATACAGTTACCTGTTGTACACTCTCTAGTTTACATGTTTGGTTTTCTGTATTTTCTTTCTACGTTTACTGTGGTTCTGGCGTGGTGAGGTTTCTGTTGCATTGTCTTTTCAGTAATGAAATATGTTTTCGATGTTTGGGGAGCTCTGTATGGTGTGCTGTTATAGATGGTTTTGTTGTTGGTTCTCTAATTTCTGTCGCTAGTAGCCTCCCATTTCAGCTATTATCGTTTTCCTATTCCCGGCACGACCTCCTCGTTATCGCCACTTTCACGTCCACCGTCGCCATTGCTGCTTTGGAGAACGGTTCGCTGTGGAAAATGGTCCCAGGGAAGCAAGAGGGACGGAGGTTGAGTCCTCGAAGATTCTTGTAGTGCTGTTCGAGTACTCGGAAAAAGCGAGCCGAACCAGACTCGGCTCAAAAAATCGGACCGAGCCGAGTACTGGAAAGAACCGAGTAACTCGAATTTTTTCGAGCAACTTGAAGTAAACCGAACGGACCGAAAGTACCGAACAATCCGGTGTGTCGAGTAGTTTAAAGTTTGAATGTTTCGAATATTTTAGAATATGTTTATATACAGGATAATGATTCGTAATTATTATTATTATTAAACAATGAATTGTTAAATAATAAATTATTAAATAATAATTATTAATATTATTAAATAATAAATTATTAAGTAATATATTATTAAATATTAATGTACATGATAAAATTGATTTATTTGGGCAAACCCTTGCATCTTTAAGCTGCTCTGTTGAAGTTATTCTATAATTAATCAATTTTTTTCTGTAATTTTTTAATCTGTGCTTACTTTTAAATATTTATATTTTCTGTTCGATTCGTTCTCATACAAATGTTTATTTGTCAATTGTGGTTTACGTCTCCCCGCATTATATTTCTTTGTACCAAAGGGTTTTTCCCGTAAATAATAATAAAATAAAATAAAAAAATAATAATTACGAATCATTATCCAGTATATAAACATATTCTAAAATATTCGAAACATTCAAACTTCAAACTACTCGACACACCGGATTGTTCGGTACTTTCAAAACTTCAAGCTACTCGAACAGCCCTAGATTCTTGAGGCTTGAAGGCAGTTGCATTTGAAGGGTAAATGGAAAACGAAGAATGTCCATTTTTTTCCCTGTTGAAACTTGAAAAAATAGTAAAATATGTAAAACAGTTATTATTTTACTGCTTGTTTTTCTCTGATGCCTAATTAGGGTATAAGCTCTCAGGTTATGACAAATGCAGATAAATTCCTTGAACGTTGTTTCTGTACTGGTCGAGTAAAGTATCGAACCTTAATTTTTTCGATACAGCTGTTTTGTGATATTCCCTGCTTTTGCCCTTTATCCTTCATTTACGTTCGAAAAAAAATGAGAAAAATTCGATACACAAAATTGTACGCTAGTTAATCAACGCCTCGGCACTATTCCCAGCTCATACAAGTGCTGGAACGAAGTCACTGGGTTCAAAGTTTATCAATTGGGCCAGAGAATCGTCAACGCGCGATAGCATTCCAGCTTCCCGTTGATATTCTCGTTCCACTTTCTTTTTATATAAAACCTGGGTTTTAAATGACTAGAAATATTTCTAATGAAAGGAACGATTTAATCAGCGAATTCGACCGAGAAGAATGGACTAGTGCAGCTCACTGTGCCTCCAGTTTACAATTGCTTGCCAATACGAACAGAGTAATCCATAATTCCATTAAAAATTCCAGCGTCAATACAATACACAGCACGCTCTGCTACGAATACCCTGGAAAAAGTGTATTTTCCAACATTCCGCAGGACATCCTTGCAAATTGCAGGCAGTCATATTGCCGAAATAACGTTAAACCATTGATACATGTTTGCGAGGAAAACGCAGCCGTTGTTTCGCGTTTTTCTATCCCGATACCTCGAAAAAATAGCAATTAAAAGTCTCGTGCTCCGACTGTCCACGCGTGCACACAATATACAGGGTTACCCGTTTGAATACATAAGTGATTATATCGACGCGCGTTATGAAAAGTAGCATGTGTCATTTTTTCTTACGGACAACTTCATCTAGAAAAATGAAACGTGCTACTTTTCGTAACGCGTTTCGATATTATGGAAGCTGATTGAACTGGAGAAGCTGTTTTGGAGGGTTAAAGCAATTGGAGTTGAGTAAGTTTGCTCGGTGATACAGTGCGGCACTTGAATGGGGGCTTGAGATAAAAATAAAAGAATAAATACAATGTGGTAATAATTCACATTTTTATACTAAAAACTGTTCTATCTAAGTTAACTGAGTTTTACTACATAAATATAGTAATAATAATAAAAATGATATTAAAATATTATAATAAAATAATCAGAGACAATATTAGTATTAACAAAATACTAAAAAAACACATAAAATGTATATTAAACACAAATAAATAATAGATAATTTTATTGATTTTGCCTGCAACTGAATCGCAATTAATAATAGATTTCCCTACTAAAAAGGTAAAATACATTCAGTGTAGCAGTGTGTGACAGGAAAGAATATGTGTCAATGTGATACAATAGCTTCTTGATACAGAACATAAAAATTACAAGAAGGTTTGAACCGTTCTTTTGAAACTGCTTTTTTTTTGGAGAAAATGATTTTGTTTAATTGGAAATTAAAATTAGATACACTTCTGTTCACGTTATCCATATTTAAGGAGCAACAAACACTATGTTAAAAAAAAAATCATAAACACGAACGAATACTGCACAAGGACGCTAATTTTTTAGCGTTTCGGTTATAAACAACAAATGAAAATTATTGATAGTGTATTGGTTTTTGAGGTACTATATTTTACATTCATATTCCTTAGATTCGGACTAATTGTTATATAGGAGAACTACTTTTGTCCATTACGTGCCGCACCGTGCGTGAAGGTGCTAAGGTCATTCCAAAGTAAGCTGCATTTGTTTAACCCTTTTGGGTGCTATGGATACATATGTATATGCGTTTGTATACGGTGCATGGACCACGTGCGGGTAACGCTCATAGGCGTTCAGCGACTGTGACTAGGAGATGGAACTAGAAGGATCCCGCACGCGGCGTGTCAGTGTTCCTTCTAACGTTTGAATACAATGTCCTGCTACTCAAATCAGCTTCTGCGGCTATAGAAGCATGCCCAAAGTGATACTATCAAATCAATTAAGAACACTTTCTCCAGAAAAGTAAAATTTTTCAAATCTCGTTACTTTATACCATTCTGTATAAATAGATATACCAAGTGCCATTTAAAAAATGCACCAAACCTCAAAATAACCTCGACACCCCTACACAATCAAATGTCCTCCTTCCAGCTCCTTCACCTCCCCTCCTCCACGGCAAGCAGATTCACCAGTTCAGTGCAGCTTCCGCGATATAGGGATTTATATATTGAAACAGGTCGTCCGGTATAATGCATTATGTTATTATGCAGCGTTTTGTTATTGCGTGGCACCGCGGGGGGCAGTCACGTTGCCGGTGCAACGCTCGCGCGTCAGATTGTTGTACACGTGGCCACGTAAACCGCGATAACCGAGCGTGTAAACTGCGAGCATGTAAATCGCAATACGCGATTGTGTAAATTAATCGGGAATAATGCGAGTGACGCACGCATATTCGCGTAACCGTTGCCGGACTATGATTACGTCATTATGGCAGCTAGTGATTACGGTATCTGGGAACAATCGACGTCGGGGGCCCGTATTGTCAACGATCCCAATATTGTTAATAATACGGCCGAGTGATCCGCCAGCCACCCCCCCCCCCCCCCCGCCGTGCTGTAACGAGTGTGCACCGGAATTGTCGGACGATTACGCTCCCCAAACACGATTACGAGATGTCGTAATCGAGGGGATCCGTACCTATCGAATGGGATTGCTGACTGTGCAGACGGACAGAGGAAAGTTGGTTGATTATCCGTGTTTAGCAGATATTGTGTAATACCGCGCACGTGATCGGAGAGATTTGTAAACCTTGAGCTTTCGTGTCTGGATCCCAGACCCCGATTTTACGTAATTAGGTGGATTCTTCTTCCTTTTAGTTTCCTCTCGGCTTGATAGTGCTTTTCTAGATCCTCGAGCATGATTTTAGATATCTAGGTTCTGTAGGACTCCTGTGCATGTCTGTAATTTCGAGGTACAAGGAACGCAGTGAACTCTCAGCATTTCTCAGAAATTAGAAGACCGTATGAATCGAACGAAAAATAGAAACAAAAATTTTTCCATAAATTGCTTCTACAATATTTCAAAAATATATTCTCAAAATTGTGGGCCAAAATTCAACTCGGTATTGATAATATACTATAGCCTGGTGAGTCTGCGCGCCTCCGAGCACTGAGCATACCTAAAACGCATTTTAAACGCGCGTTTCGCGAAACTGCGTTTTCAACATTGGCGCCCGGGATAACTCAAAAGCTACTGACCAATCAACTTCAAATTTTGCACACTTTTAATTTATAATATCTATTCCACAGAATATGCACCAAGCTTTAACCAAATTATTAAGTTTAACCACTGTTTTTAAAATATTCAGCTTCTTATACTATTTGTGGTGCATATTCTTACAATTCGCACGTAAATTACAAAAAAATTATTGGTCTGTTTCAGATAACTACCAGAGACGCTATAACCGGTGCCGTTTCGCATTTCGAAAGAAAACCTATTTCAGATACTGCTCTATTTATTCTGTATGAATTATAATTTTAGTATTACAATTTTTTACTTGTTATAATGTTGAATAATGTACCCTCAAAGTTCCGAAAGGATTAGCGCATTGGTATCTTTAAACAAAATTCCTAAAAATTGGTACAAAAATAAGCCGTTTCTACGGGCTTCTCCCCCTAAGAAGGAAGGAGTAGGTGTCGCGAGTCGAAGACAGAAGAACGGGAAAGTAGACAACGAAGGAAGTGCTAATGGGCTCATCAGTGGCCACACACGCGTGGATACTAACATACCTATATAAGAGATACGCGGAGATAGATACGTGTAAGAATCGATGACTAACTGACCACTCGCGAGAAATCAAGATCAATTGAAACGCCCTCTCGTGTCTAATGCAGAACTACCAGTAGGGGAGACCGGGGCTAAAATCTTCAATATGAAAGTAGCTTTGTACTTTAAAGTATTTTTTCCGTGTGAGTTGATCACGCCACTCTGTCAGCCATTTTAATAGAGCCCGCAACAGCGAGTTGTGTGGTAGTAACCGAGTTTCCTACTATTATTTTTTGGTCTATTTCGATTATTTAACGCCGATATTATTGATTGATTAGTTCTTATGTATCAAATCACATTTAAGAACATGATGTAATAGTGTTTATCGTTTCAATGTATGTGTAAGTAAAGTAATCTCTTAAATTGCCACATGTGTCGATAGGGGCTAGTTGTTCCCGTGATTTGGGGCACGTTGTTACCGTAACAACTTGCCCCACCGCAAATGTATAAATTGTTCCAGCTGTGCTTTAAGATGCGAATATATGAATGAAAGGCGAAATGTGGCATCATTTCCATCGAAGTTGTGCATAAAGATAAAAATTGTGAATAGAGAATTCAATATCTGCCACTTGACTCTATCGAGAGTTATTAAAAAACTACAATCTGGACAAGAAGTCACTGTAGGCTACAAGTAGGTACCCACAAACAGTTGAATGTAAGACTGATTTGTAGATTTCAGTTTTTATACCAAAGATAGTGTTTATGATTATTAGGGTAACGCATACAGTTGTTGATCCCTATACAATAATTGATCCTCTTCCCCAAAAAGTAGGAAATATAATATAATGTTTTTTTCCTATGATAAAATATAATTATATTCGGAACGAAAATATCTGGGCCACTGAAATATAGATATATTTTATTATATAAAAGAAGCATTTTATTATATTTCCTACTTCTTTGAGAAGAGGGTCAATCATTTTATAGGGGTCAACAACTGTATGCGTTATCCTATATTGTTTTGCTTTTCTTTTAAAGATAATACATTTTTGTTGGTCCGAACCTTCATAAATAACCATTATTATTAGTAAAATTCTGTTTTATTTGATTAGAAAATGAAGTATTTCATTAAAATGCAAATTTTATATCTTAGTAACAACTTGCCCCATAAAGGGGTAAGAAGTTCCGCTTCGACCAGCGCCAAAAAAATTACTTTTTATAAAAAACCTATTGCAATATATTAAATACAAGCTTAAAATCATAAAATATAATAAATTTAACAAGAAATTAGTCAATAGTGCAGAGAATAACTACATTATTTTTTATGTTTTATCGAAATCGGAACTTTTAGCCCCGGTCTCCCCTACAGCACTATCCGCTACACCAATAAAAATTACCACCACAGCTTGATCCCGCCAGGAGCAGCCTGCGAAAGGTAACCCTTCGCACACGAATGTACCTCCGCTCGCCATGCAAAGTAACGGTATCAAAACAGTTAAACTGCCAAGTTGGAAACGATTCAACAACCCTTATCAGAGCCCGTCTAGCGTTTTCGACACGACCCCAGTGGACGAAGGGTTCTCCTGCTCCCCCTTGATTTTTCCGTCGGTGACCGTTTGAATGTGAAAAAGAACCGAGAACAGAGGGAGCGGCGTGCGCGATGGTATGTAACAGTAGTCGCGTCGAAAAACTTGGGTGGAGTGTGCTCGTTCGGGCGGGCGCGCGGAAATTGCGGTGGTTTGAATTATGACTGGTCGGATCAAAGGGACGGACGCCGGGAAACGGGGGGGGGGGCGGGAAGGAGGACGGGGTGGGCCTCGAGGCACGCTCGACGAACGGCGAATGGAGAAACGGGTGACGCGGCGGAAACAAAAAACGCGAGGTCAGATTCCGCTGGAGTTGTGTCGTTGGTTCTATGGGGGCTGATTCAATTAACGTTTCAAGCATTTCGCAATGAATGCCGCGCCGCTGTTCTGATCGATTGTTTGGTCAGGTCATCAGCGCGGCGGCTCGGCGTGCTTGACGTTTGATGGTGGTATCGAGAGAAATGCTGGAGTATCGTGAAGTATGATATCGTAATAATATAATTCCATGGCGGTATTAGAAGGTATTGCACGAGTTCATGGATTCTCGTGGAGTATGATAGACTACTTAGCATAGAATATAATATGTAGAGATGATGCAGGCTACCGATGCTCCTCTATCACACAGTATCATAACGCATTGTAATATGTCATAAATTATTAAAGTCTGCTATGAAGTATCATAATTATCATGGTTATCGTGAAATATGTCACGCCACAGAGATCTATCATAAACTATCATAGTTCATCGTGCATTATCATAATCTATCATAAAATATCATGCTGGTTCGCGATTGTTCGCAATCCCGCACACGCTATCATAATCTATCATAAACTACCATTTTGAATTACAGACACATCTATTAGAAGTCATAATTTTCCATCATACATTATCATAATCCATCATAAGGTATTAGACAGTGTTGTGGATTTAGCAGAAATTATCCTGCTCTACGTAAAAGTATCATAAACTATCACAAAGTGTCAGGTATTACCACAGATAATTATCATAAACTGTGAAACTAAGCGCCCACTTCTCCCCAGCACTTCCATCCGCCAGGAAATTATCATACACTGACCTCGTTCCCGCCTCATGCTACTCATTTTTCCACCAGTTTCCGCAGTCGCAGCCTTGCCGCGCCCGCCTTCGGTAATTGCAGAATAATTAGGAAAGAAACTAAGCTCCGCAAACAGCGGGAACTTTCCGACAGCCGCGTTTCACCCGCGGGCCTATTAGTCATCGCTATTCCGAGGCGCACGCGAGATGAATGACGCGAAACAAGTATCTAGCGCGGTTACTCCCGACGCGGCCGTTGCTCTTCGGACAGCGGCGGGCGGTCGATGGGGAAAAAATATTCCCCAAGCCGGGGGGAACGGTGAAAATTGAATTTTAATGGGGGCGGGGAGCCCCGTAACCGTGAAATAACAAGGAAAATATTGTCAAAGTCTCAAGAGCACGACCACATGATTGCATTCCGAGCGGATATTCTGTTCTTTAACAGCCACCTCCGATACAGTCTACCCTGACAACATTCTCCTTGAAATCATCCTCAAACCCTATTTCTACAAACTTGCAACGAGCAACCTTGCCCCGCGAATCGTCATTCGACCAACTTTTATGTTACGCGGCTTTCCAATAAATTTCTTGCCGGGAAGCTATTTGCTCCCCGGCAGCTTCTGCTCAGTTTCAACCCCTTGAAAGGGAGTGCACGTGTGTACGCGGGATCCTGACAAATCGACTATCCATGACGAAGGCATGAACTCTTAAAAAGCACTCCACTCCCAGGATGTACCTTCAGAAGTGCACGAGCAGTCAGCCCGCGCCTCATAGTCTGTCACGAACTGTTCCCGTCGAGGAGGATATCTCACTCGAAAGAGGATTCCTCTCTGTGTTCTGAAATCCATATCTGGCCGTCTGCTACCGTGACATCTCGGACAGTCCAGCGGACGGTGATCAACGAACGGAAAAGAGATTTGCAGTATCGTCTTCTAAATTCCACTATTTGCCGGGTGTAACTATCGTCGTGATAATTATTACAAAAAAAAAAATGAGATCAGAAATTTCTGCCCCAAAATTTAATTCATGGACCTCCGGAGCTTTCTATTCCCATGATGCACCTGAACTGTAAAATAGCCCGGAAATTGCAATATTTGTATGCCGCGGGTTTTACAGCACTCGCGAGATTTGTTATTTACGCGAAGGGGGGGGGGGGGGCGCATAACGAGGGTCCGGGCGCGGTTGTAAAAACGAAACGGCACGGGCGGCGATAATCTAATACCGACGATCATAATCGGAACAAAAACCATGCATAATGGTGGATCGTGATTCTCTCGGTCCCCCTCGAGTTGACAACATTATCATCTCCTACCCCGTTTCCGGTCCCTCCCGTGCGTTCCATCTGGTAATTGGATTGCCGCGCAACCGACCGAAAACGGGGGAAAAAACGTGAGAGAGAGAGAGGGAGAGAATCGTATCGTAGGAAAATACAAAGGGAAGCTCGAACTTCCGGAAGGATAAACCGCATATTTTATATTACCGTCGACGTAATTCCCGGCGAGAGCGCGGGTGGAGTGCAGAGGAGTGAACAGAGGGACAAACACGAAGAATATGCGAGTCTGCGCGAGGGTGGATGACGCTGAGGGTGTGTAAGTCAGTGTGTGGAAAGGGTGAGTGCCAAGGGGAATGTTGGGAGAAGAGACAGGGAATCGAATGTGAATGTAACATTGTGTGACCTAATGCTGAGTGGGGACACGAGTGACTTAACAGACGGTGAGTGCGTGAGGCAGTGAGGGATTCCTCGAGTTGAGTACGATGATTGGGGATCAGAAATGAAGGAGCGTGAGTAGAGAGTGAGTGGGACGTGAGTGCAATATTGTAAGTTACTGAGTGAGTTGGTTAAGTAAAGAAAGAATGATTTATTAATGAGTATTTCCAAGAATAAACGAAGGATGAATATAAGAACGTGTGATACATGACTACTTAGGTAAATCAGTGAGTCGAATGCTTAAGTAATTATGTTACCCACTATGTAGACGATGTAACAGCCTTGCTGCTTACGTACGAACACGTATGATTGAACGAAACAAAGTGAAAACGTGAATGAAGAAGTGTGACGAAAAAGAACGGGTGCGTGAGTACACGCGCGCGAGTAAGTTAGAGAAAGGGGGTGGTAGCTGCGAGTGAGTAAATGAGGGTGCGACCAACAAATACAAAAAGCTGCGCGCGCGAGCGAATTTCCGTAAGCAAACAAGGGTAAAAGAGAGCGAGGAAGAGACGGGAGAATTGAGTTTAAATTATCGAGGGCGGGTGTGAGGTAAACGAGAGAGGTGGCTGGAGGGTGGGTTTGCCAGAGGGCGAGGAGGGGTGGGGCGGTTTTCATCGCGAAGCACCACAAATGGGAACGCAAATATTGGAGATAAACGCGCGAAAACGTTCAGCGAACGCCGGGGCTGTTTCTGCGAGCCCGCGATTTGTCATTTTTTGCGTACACCCGTTAATTCGAGAACGGAGATCGCATCGGTGGGTGAAAAATTAAAAATTATCTGGCCGGTTATCTGACCCACCCCCAGTTACGACACTGGCAATTTCGCGAATATTGCGCGGCACGCGGGGCACGATAAACGCGCCATGGCCGCCCGATGAGATCCAGAGGCTCCGACTCGGAACGCAAAATTGCATCGTTAAAAATATTATCGCGATTTACGCGATTACTCTTCCATCCCAAAATATCACCCGGATAAATAAAGAATAAATCGCTGTGGAATCGTTGCAGGGAGGGTTTAGAAGTCTTCTAGGGATTATTGGGGAATTTTGCTGGAGCTCAGCTTGAAACATGTCTAGAATTAGGCTAACGATTTCTCTTGAATAAAATTCATTTTGGAATCCCTTTAAATATTTTACTAGAAATGTTGCTAATAATCTCCTTGAAAGTAGGTATTTTCTAATCTTCTTAGAATCTGTTTACAATTAAATTGAGCACCACCCAAGAATCTCATTGAAATTCACTATAAAAGCAATCAGCATTCACCCCACTTTCCCCAGATTTCACAACTGTAATTCTTTCCAGAGTCACCTTAGAATCCATGTAGAATTCATGCTGGAAGCTCTCCAGAATCAATCACCCCAGGATCTTCTCCGCGCCACCCCCCGTACTCGCTTCATTTTTTTTAGTTCCTTTTTAACAGCAAATCTGTTAAGATTATTCTTCCCGGGAGAAGATTTTAACAGAACGCTCTCATTTGTCTCTATTTCTCTTCTTTCGCTCTGCCCCTCCACCATGCGCGTGGGCTTATCGCTTCAGGAAGAGCGTGTTAGATAATTTATAGCTGAACAGCCGGTAAACGGGACAAACGACTTTATCACTAGACGAGCGGTGGCCACGGTTTCTTCATTTGCATCAGAATCGGCCCGACTATAAATACACGTGATTTTGTAGATCGTAACGCGCCCGATTAGCCGGGGGAACACCGGGGGCTTCGCTGTAAATTTCGTAACTGCGCGAACTGTTACCGCTCGGCCTGCATCGCTTAACAACTGCCCTCCGAACTACCCCCCCCCCCCCTCGCATTTTTCCCGACCACACCCAATGTTTTACCATACGACTCTGTTAACGACTGCTAAACCCCAGTTTGCTTTCACTGTGAAACTTCTAATGCACAGCTATCGGCAGAAAGTGACGGAATACAATTTAGACAGTTGTTGTATCCTTTGAAGCATGTGACGAAACGACGTTGGAGGGAAATAATCGCGAGAATATGGATACTGGTCGATAGATTATCTAGTAAATATCGATGAAATTGGGGCTTATGAAAGTTGCTCAGGGTACCTGCATTGGAGTCAGCTGCCTCGAAAGGTCGTTTCGATGGGCATCGATAACTATCTATTCTAATGATCACCAATCTACTCGATGAGCCCCAAAGCAGGCAAAAGAAGTGGAGATACGAGAAATCAGTTCGTAGTAACGCAATCAACGATTACCCGAGAAAAGTAGGGCACAGCTCGGCGAGCAATTGGAGCGACGTGCTGCGCGCGACTTCGTTAACCCTTGCACAGTGGATAACTTGACCGCATGTCGGGCGCAGGGTCTAGTTTGACTCACCATTTCATTCATAAGCACCTCGAAATAGGCTGTTTAAAAAGTTAGAATTTTTGACTTCTTCAAAAAGCAATTCTATTAACGAGTGACTCGGGGTAGGTAATACTTGGGGTGGGTCAAAATGGACCCTGTATCTTTCAGGCAAGTTTTAATTAGACATAATTCCCTGTATAATAAGCACACTCAACGAACACGTTCATTAATCACCTAGAATGATTGAATGTCTTTTCCCCATTGCAACTTCTGGTATCTACTGGTACTTCTGCTACAGGCACTTTTGGTACTCGTACTTTTGGTACTGGTACTTCTCGTACTTGTACCCACCAGCTCTGCGAATAATAATTGTGTCAAAACGCTGGTACCTTCAGAACAAGTGTTAAGTTTGTTAAAGAAGTATATAACCGTACTCGAAAGTATCCTAAACCTGATCCAACTCGACCCACCTATGAAACGAACCAACGATACCAACCACCGTTCGCTAACGAGAGGATTTCCACCAAATCAGGGCAAATTCCCTGGAATTAACCGCGGTAATCGTCGCCAGGTAGACTGCAAGAGGGGAACCACCACTGCAGACAATTTCCATAGCTCTGGCGACACTTCGCCGCTGGGATTTCGATTCTGGATATTTCAGAGGCTTTTCAGGGAATGATAATGGGTCAGAGGTCGACGTACGCGGATGAATTTGGGTAAGGTCACTGGGTTTTACGAATTATGAGGGAAGTTCGAAGAGCATGGGATAGCTTGAAGTTTATAGTGAGTGATTGGCACACTATTCCTAGTTTATTGTTTTGAGGAAGTATTCTGCATCTTGAGGATTGATGGTGATAGGGGAGGAATATTTCTGCGGAGAATAAGTGGATCTTAAACTTTAAACTCAATTTCTGTTAGGGTGAATAATTCTTTTAAAAAATCGAGAAATGTAACACTCTAATTCCCAATTGGAAACTTTTTTAAAAGTGTATGCTAGTTCCATAGAAATCTCCACTTGCTTCTAAACGCAAAAATAACCTCACATTTCCTCATCCGCATAATTTTTTTGCAATGTGCAATTGAATGAAATTAGTACAGAAAAATTACTGACCTCAAAACTAACATATATAGCTTGGCGACCCACTATTTATAGTCTCCCAAAAAAATTCCATACGGTTCTAATATTTACCTGCACCAACGGTTGCGGCATGCGGTATGAAATTTTTACCGTATTTTCCCAATTCAGCAGCCAGAAATATCTCAAAAACAGTTGAAATATTGAAGAAAAAAAAGTTTTTCCACCGCAGGCCTGTGTTATTAATCCCTGCAATTACTCTAAAATGGAGATTCTTGGGAAACAAATACTCCGCGCCACACACACGTCGAAAGCCTGATTGCAGATGAATTAAACAACCCCCTAGCAGCCAATCGCGGCGCTCGTCTTGGTTTCCCACCATTCGAGCCCGATCCCATAAACTGCCTCTCCACCTCGAGAGCCCACGCGAACGGAAATAACGGAACAGCGCCGGAACTCGATCGATTTCACCTTTTGCGCGGCCAATACCATCCACCACCGCTCGGCGCTCGCCTTTTGTTTCCCGCCACAGAGTTATTCCGGGCCCTACGTAGCTCCCCGATATTTTACGATCCGCCCAGCGATCTAACAACGAGCAAATTCTCGCTCCATCATCCACTGTGCCGTTCGGCTTCGGAAATTTCATTCAATTCGACAGATCGCTGTACCTCGAGGCACGAGAGCTTCTTAAGAGGGTCGTCGCGAAGGGTAGAAACATCCAGACTTTCAAAGCCAAGCTTTTCTTACAGTCTCCTATTCATGGCGTCCGCGAGTTCCTTCTTTTTCCATCGACTGTCTTCGACTTTTCTTAATTCGAATACCGAGCGACGCATTAGGTACATGGGGTGGAAGGATCTTTAAGGGAGACACTTGAAGGGAAAGAGGTTCTTGTTTCTTTGGGTTCGACTACAGTGGTGGATCTGTTCCAGGTTTCTTGTAATTTGGAGGATGGATTTTTAATATGAATGTGAAGTGCGGTGGAGCATTTTATTACTAACAAGGAAAGATCTCACAAGCCGGAAATTCAAAAAGTTATAAAACCTTGGGGATATGTAGAGGATATATAGATATGTATTACGAAATTTTTTATGCTGCCTAAATCCACTCTAAGGGGGTGAAATTGATCTCTGAAGAATCCTCTATTTTACGATTCTGTGTTATAACTTGCGAACTGTAAGGGATAGAAGACAAGAGTTCAGATAAAAGTTACTTCTTTTAATTAGGACTATCATTTGGTAAAAAATTGATCTGACACTTTACGAGTTATAACACAAAATTGGAAAACAGCCGGATCTTCAGGGATCAATTTTATCCCCTTAGAGTCAATTTATA
The DNA here is from genome assembly GCA_929108735.1 of Andrena dorsata. Classification (NCBI taxonomy): domain Eukaryota; kingdom Metazoa; phylum Arthropoda; class Insecta; order Hymenoptera; family Andrenidae; genus Andrena; species Andrena dorsata. The sequence continues at coordinate 71,598,160 of OV815488.1, read as the reverse complement.
TAGAGTAATATATATATCTACCAATATATCCCATACATGTCGCCAGAGTTTTATAATTCTTTGAATTTCCGGGTGGGGGATCTTCCCTTGTAAGCCTTATCTCCTACTGAAAAATTTGCATACCATCGTAGCCTGAATTTGTTCAGATAAAAAGCAACAGTTACCCCAAGTAGTACTGCGTATTCAGAATATAAATAAAATTGCCAACATTTCTATCATACTGCAGTCAGATTCCTTTGAGAATGTGAAACTTGGTGCTACATACCGTTCCTCGAAGTTTTCTCAGCCGCCTACAGACACTTCAGCACTCTGCAACAGAAACATGTCAAAATATAAGTACCTCTGAATAAGAAAAATTCTTAAACAAATTAGTATAATCCATCCACGTTATCTCAGACCACAAAACAAGGATAATGAAAAAAACGCAGCTTGCCTGCCATCAAAGCTACCCACCGTCATGCCAAGAACTGACTCGAATCCATAAAAGGCAAAGAGCTCCCATTACATCGACGATCGTCACGATAATGGTAATTCACTTTCATCGCGACGTATCGGTTCCCCAGAATCAGATTAACGGCCTCCCCATCCGCGGCTGGAATTTTTATTGAGATTCGACTCTCGATATTAAAAGAATAAAAAGCAGGGAAAAGAAGGAAGAAATGTCGATGCCACCGATGGTCCCAGGGGTGGATTCTCCCGAACTGAACACATTGACGTTTCCACTGGCCTAGGCGCGTTTTCGCGCCGAGGGATCTGCGCTCTCTGCACGCTTGTGGCGTGTTTTCCAACTTCCAGTTCGTCTCTTATTATTTTATTACACTGTGAAAGGGTTAAAGGAGAATCTTTGAAAACCTCGCCCCACTCAAAATGTGAATAATTATCGCACGCGTGGTTTGACAATTTCGATGTATTACTTATCAAGTTATTTCCCTGTTTCAATTGAACATCAATTCCCCTTTTGAGCTGTGTCATGGTAATCCTCGGTTGTCACCTATTTTTTCGAACGCATTTGTCACACTGGGACGATTTGATCCAAGCCAATTTTCAATCAGCTGCTTTTTGAAAATTATCTGTTAAATTAGGTCGCAGAAATTCTGAGGCGAAGTTTGATAATTGTAGAATATATGTTCATCCTTGAAAATTAACGTTTGAATTATCATCAGGTTTAAAGAAAAGTACGAGGCTAATCAATGAGACTTCAAAATTAAACTGTGGGCCATTTTGATCCAGTGTGACAATCGAGAATTAAAGTACTCCTCTTAGCCACAAAATGGCATCAAAGCAAAAAGAAAAGCAACAAAAATGCACTTATCATATATCCCCTCGTGGTCTTCCTTTGCAAACAAGTATAAAGCAACAATTAGTTTCGTATACTCGCGCGAGAAAACGTTGAAATATTAAGCAAGCATCTGTAGCAGGGTCGGGGCGCAGGAGGCCCCACCGCACCAGTTAAGGGTTAATATTGAAACGGCTGGCGCGTTCGTCCACCGAATACGAGCAGCCCTCGCAGTCGCTCTCACGTTCGCAAGAAACGGGACTTAATTACTCCGTTCACCGGTAAATCCAATGTAAACGCAATTACGAATTCACCGCCACGGGATGTATCCTTCTTCCTCCCGAAATTCTCTCGTTAGCCCCGCGCAGGAGCGGACCGCGCCTCGCGTTTCCTCGTTTCCGGGACGGTCGGACGTTGAGCAGCCGAGCCGTGGGGTCGTTACCTAACCGTGACCTTCGAGGGGGCAGCGTTCGCCCGGAAGCTGACTAATTTTATTAAATTTCGAACATCCCTGGGACGGGAAGAAAAACGGCTCCGCTGTCGTTTCGAGTTTTCGACTCTGGGTCCCACGTGGGGGCGGGTTTAAGTGCAGGATGCTGCATGCAGATTGGGGGTATAATTTTGGGGAGAGAATTTGTTGCTTCGGCGCGATGATACCGTTGTTCCCAGGGGTAGAGACGGAGATATTGCTTGTGTGTTTGGTCTTTGGAATTAGTTTCGTTAGATTCAGTATTGTTGGGACTTCTAGGGTAGCAGTTTAGGGGTGGGGGCATGGTGGTCGCGCAGAGAGCTGCCCTGCTAGGTTAAAGCCGCGTTTCCACGCGCGGAGTTGGAAAGGTTGGGGAGACAGGCAGATGGGACATTTTAATGGAGATTCTTGAATGAGGCACGCTGCGTGATTTGCAAGAGGTAGTTTAATCTCTAATCAGTCACGAGGAATGGATATTCGTCGTAGTGTCAACGTGTATTCCGCAGAGCCTGGACACGTGGGAATATGGCTTAGTGCGTGACTCTGTGGTCGCCTAAGGGTACGTTTATTATTATTATTAAACGTCTTTAATGCACAACACATGCAGAAAAGCGACGAAACGAAAGTAAACAAAGACAAACGCAAATGCGAAGTTCAGTCAGATACAGTTTTTCAGTTGTTGATGGAGCTGCGAAAGAAACTATAAGCGTCAAAGCTGCTCAAAATATATTTTTTGGTCTGTTTATAGTGGAGCTCGGATAATAGTACAATTTCAGTCGTTTCAGGGGTCTACCTACCTCGGCGGACGAAAAATGATGCGAACTTTGGGAATTTTTTAAAATAAAACTATTAAATATATTTACTTCCAGCTTTGCGGCTTCATTTGTCAATCTTTAGAGAATACGAAAAAAAAATTGTATGCAAAAATGGTGGTTATACCCGGAGTTATAGTGCTTCAAATAGAGCGCCTTACAAAAATCATATGCACATTGTTAACATAAAATCAGCCGTTGTAGTTGTGTGAAGTAAAAAATTTAAAAAGTTGTTTAATCAGCATGTGCGTGGCTATCGCCAGAACTAGATTAAATGAGAAATACTAAAAATTAAAAAAAAAAAGGCAGCATCTAAAACAGACATTAATTTCTGCAAAAAAATTCTCTGGTTTTTTAAGTCGCAAAAGTCTAAATTTGTAAAAACCGACTTAGTTTTAGTGCCGACGAGGATGGAGCATCTACTGAAGATATATGTCAAGTTTGAAGTAAATCGGGTGATTGGTTTTTGAAATATCATGCTGACCAATTCGAACGGTTCTGAGAAAAACGCGTTTAAACTTTTAGGTAGTGATTTTTTCTAAAAATATTGTCTAAATATATACAAATATAGGCATAAAGTTTTTAATTAATATAATTCGAGGGTTTCTCTTTACAAAAAAAAATCCCAAGTACCGCATTCATTTTGGGCCGTCAAGGTTTTGCAAAGATGAAACATTTAAACATAAGTGATTCTGAAGAAGATTTATTCACAATACCGATTCCCAAACGTCGAATGCCTACACAGTATCGAAACAAGAATGAAAATCGAAAGTACTCCGCGTCCCAGAAAGACTAATCCTTCTCTCCGCCCCTTGAATCCCAAAATGCATATCCCACGCCCACTCCTCAGTCCTCCCGCGCCACTCGTTAAGGAAAGAAGCTTCTGAAGCGACGCACGCATACTTCCCAGATCGTGCCGTCATAAATCGCCGGCAGGCGTAGGAGCCTCGCTCGGCAGCGCGCCCCGCGGAAAAGCATCGCAAAACCGTCGCAAAACTGTCGCAAAACCCAACACGCCGGCGTCCGTCATCCCCTGGAACGAGCCACTTTAATTTCGCAAACAGAGGAGCGCCGCGAAGGAAATGCTCCCAATTCCGCGCGTCTCGGCCAGAGACGAGGGACAAAGCAAGAAGGCGAGGGGAAAAAAGCGTCGGGGGTGGGCGAGGGAGGTTGTCGGCAAGAAAGCTTACGAAAAATTTTCATTTTCTGAGGAATCGTGGCGGAAACAAAGGGAGAGACCGTGTCACAATTAGCGAGACAACGCGCAGGGAATATCAGCCAGAGAGCGCTGTTCAGGCACACGCACATTCGGAGGGAAGAAAGGGGCGAGCTTTCCTTCGCTGGCGCGCGTCTTTCGATTACACGCAGCTCCAAGAGTTTTCGACTCTTTTCAGGCTGTTCCAGGGGTTCGAAACCCTTCGAAAGATGTTTCTTTCCAGCGACAGATTGCGATTGTTCGCCCAGTGACTCGGGTGTAGGTCCTTCTTTGTGGTAGGGGCGACCGGGGTAGGTTGTAACACGGGGTAAATTATAACATAAGTAAAATCTTTTGAACGACAAATCTGGTAACCCAAAACATGCGGGAGCTGCTTAACAATATTAGCACCGTCGGTTTCAGTGACACAAACGAGCGTTATGTAGGGTAAACCAACCAGTGAATGACCGAATTGTTAAATGAGAAGCCCAGTAAATGACCGCATACTTTTAATAAAAATTGCACTTATTAATGTTTGTTTAATACGCGTAACTAAAAATATGGGATATTAAAAGTGCAACTTAACTCCATTTATAAATATGTAATTGTAGCGGATTGTAGGCCGAGAGAAAGTTTAATTTATTTCTTAGGCCTAAAACGGTCGGTTGCTCGAGTGCCTATTGCGGGTGGTCGAGCTTGAAGGGGCTAGGACAATAAAAGTGACGATTGCCAGAGTCCCAGTGAAATCCTGAGGACAGCGTGTCCTCGTTCGCATCCTTGAGGCGCGTGGGAAATTTGTTTTCCCCGTCCGTTATTTTCGGGCGTTCGTCAAGCGCCGAAGAAAAAGGGCAGAACCTTCCGAGACATCGCGCCGAGCGTTACGTGCTCCTTAAACGTTTCTCTGTATTATCTGTTTGTACCAACTTTAGTTATTTGTTGAATATATGTGGTTATTGTTACATATATACTGTGCCTCATTTAACATTCACACCCCAGTATCCAAATAATAATTTTTTAATTTATAATTGACATTTCTTTGTCCAATGGTCATTTACTGGTATGCGATCAATTACTGGTTGGTTTACCTCGACCCCATTCATTTTGTAGTTATAGCTCAGAATTTTATGTATGTAGAGCACGTAAGTAAATTTTGTCTTATCACTTTTATTTCAATTAACCGTCATTAGAAACCGTTTGAATTTTTCCTTCTTTGTCGCAAACGAATCAGTACGCATTGGTTTATTATAATGTGTACGCATTTTAGTAATTCGATGTTTAGTTTCTTGTTTGCTGAGATAAAACGCCAAAATTCAAGCTCGTGGTAAATTGTAACATGTTACTACACGTTACTCCGCTCTAAATGGTTACCACTAATTTAAGTCCAATACCTCCACCATTATTTTCTTCAAGAACCTCCTTTCTTTTTTTGCCCCACACATTTCAATTTTATCATCTCTAGCTGTAGTAGATCCCAACGTAATGCAACTGCGGAGAAAGAGCTACCCATGAACAGTACCGAAAACGTTTTAAAACCGTGTAAACAACAAGTGCTGCCTCCTTTCCAATTAATCGAGCCATGCTTTTTTAGCGAGCATCCGTCGTTATCGGCACGCGATTATTCGGCCGTGGCCGGTGCAAAAAGCGTGGAGCGGGAATGAAATCGTAATAAAGTTGGCTAATTTGTCGCCCCCTTGCCGCGCCCCGCGTCACGCACGGCCGTTAAGCACGGTTTCCGCGTGCACGATGCATCACGAGCATCGCCATCTCCCCGTTTCGGGCTCGTACATCAGCCAAGACAGCCGGCGAATTTAACGGAACGGTAAATAGGGAACGATAAACAAAGTAAGAATGACGCGACACGGGTCCCCGCTTAATTTTACTGCCTCCAATTTATCCCGACGATTTTCATCTCGTTCCGGCGTCTCCCTTTTTCCGCGCTTTCCCGCCGCGGGATCACGCCACCACGCAGGCCGCGGTTAATCCTCCATTTCGCGCGCACCGCCGAGCTCAAAATTCCACTCTACCCTCACTCCCCTTCCTACTTCACTCTTCGATCGTTAGAATCACTTTTTCCAGGCCGAAATGTTTACGCCGATCGAGGCCGTGTTTGGTATGCATGACTCAAAGGTGTAACGAATAGCGATTTTAGCGCCGGCGCTGAAAATTTCACCTTTTCCTCTCCTCCTTTTTTAGTTCCTCCGATGCTTGCTTTGCCGGGGGTGAAATGTTTTTAGAGGTGGAATGTTTGATTCGATCGGGGTAGCTTTTGATGTGGACTGGTGTGGTGGTGTTACGAATCGAGACTCGATTGAAGTTAGGATTCGATGGAGTTCTATGTTATAAAATGTAATTGTAGAGGATATGAGCTTCCATGCGGTGGTATGCAATTCGATGCACTCCGACGTGCGTTATTAGGATTGAATAAAAATTGCGGGCGATTCGATAACAGTGGAAAAAAGCTTTCAACTTAATTCGTCAATTTAATTCAACTGGATACAATCCAGCACCACAGTTTGCCGCGTTTCGACGGAGATTAAACGCCACTCGATAGATCTGGACTTCAAACACACACTCTCCACCACGATCCGACAAAACTCAACGATCCTCGAGCCTACTCAACGCGGCTCCCCGCAATTCGCCACCCTTAAATCCAATCCCACTCGCCTAGACACAACTCAGCGCGCTTCGACGCAACAGTGCGCGGATTCCACCGCCACCGCACTCGAGACAACGCGCTTCAGACTCGGCTGATCCAAACCGGAGCACACCATCCACGAACTGGCGAGGGAGGAGTAATATTCGCCGCGATTTTTCAGCCCGGAACCGACGGCGAATAAACATTTCTCATGGTTTTAAGTTAATACTACGCGGCCGAACTGAAACCCCCCCCCCCCCCCCGGCGCGAAATCTGCTTACTACATTTTCCCACAGCTTCTTCCAGCGGCCTGTACGCGGCAAGATTAATGTCGAGCCCCGGCAAAATAAAATAAATCACTTTAATTTGTCGACAACCCTCGCCCGCCCCGACCGCGGGCGTTTAAACCGCGCTTCTGCATATGTAGGCGTCGCGGGCGAACCCTCTCGATCCGACGCCGACTTTTTTTCAGCTCGTACATCAACCCCGCTTCCAACCCCCGGCTCATCCGCCGCCCCTCCTGGTTTTTCGCGTTCGCAGGGCGGTGCACGCGCTGGCCGCGCGCGTTTGTCGAGCATGAAGGAACAATACCGGGCGCTGCGCGGTGGATCGAGCCTCGATAAAGATATTCTACGATTGCGAACTCTTTGACTTTTGCGTTGGTTGGATTTTTACGTCGGTCTGAGTGGAACGTTTGTGGTGTTCTCTGTGTTTTATTGGAATGTGGCTGAGCGTGAATGAAAATCGATGGGGATGTGTGGAAGTGGTTGATGAAGTACCTATTGGGAGTAATAGTAGGTGGAGATTTGGGAGATTGAGGGGGTTAAGCTAATTCAGTCAAAAATAGGTAAAGATTTAGATTCACAATAATGTTTGGCAGAGACGGGCAGAATTTTATTTAAATAAGAATTTTATTCGTTACTTGTCGAATAAAGGTAAAGTGTCTTTTATTTGATATGTTATTTAAATAATTTCTTATTTGGACAATGCCCAACTCTGATTGGGTACTTTTGGTCAGATACTTTTGGCGAGGTAGATGTTGGAGAACTGGTTTTGAAAGTAGGGGAAGATCTAGATTCCAGAATGTTACGCTACATTTTAATAATGAAGACAGCCTGTGTCTATATATTTTTTCCGCACTGTATGAATAGTGCGAAAAAAATGTAAAGTGGGGAAATCTTCAAAAGACACCCCGACACCTCCAGAGGGGAATCCCCTGAGGGCGGCAGGGTAGTGTGGTATTTTTACCCACTAAAAGGGTAAAAGATTACCCTTTTGAAGATTTCTCCACGTTAAAAAAAATTAATTGTATTTATGCATTTAAAAGAATTAGTGAACGTTATTACCGTTACCTTTTTTCTCACTATTCATACAGTGTGGAAAAAATAAAGTGTGAAAAAATAAAGTATGAAAAAATATAAAAAATATAATTATCTCTGCTATTAAGGCCCAATGGCAGAAACGCTCGGACACGTATTTACTTATTTTCGACATAGATCCATCGTGCCAAGGCTCATCAAAATCGGTGTCTACCTCACCGTGGACTCCCCTTGTCAGTTAAAATAGGTGAAAATTTACAGTATCGGACGAAAGAAGGTTTACAACTTTTAAAATCGCGGAACTTTTATAAAATTAATCCAAACGACTTGAGTTTTTTGAGAAGCAGGATTAGTTTGCTAAGTGACGTGTATCGTCGTTTTGAAAAAAAATGCAATTGGTCGGAATAACAAAGAAAAATGGTAAATGTCATTTTTTAGTCTTTTGTTTTGTGAGCCTGTAATGAAAATTAAAAAAAACCCGTTTATATTTAGATTGAAGTATTCCCCATGAAATTTCCGAAATCAGCGATTTTAAAAGCTGTAAACTTGCTTTTGTCCGCCACTTTATATTCACAAAGATGTCGAGGTATTCTTTGGTATTGTATAGATCGGGCCACCAAAGTTAAGTTCGCGTTAGGTTAACTCGATTAAAAATCTGCGAAGATTTACATTCCCGAGAATATTAGAGTACTTTTGTCGATAAACAAGTGAAAGAACTGAAGTTCTTTAAAGACCATCCATCTGCCACGAAACTTTGTGTCCAAACAAAATTCCAACGTCGCAACTTTCTTCCCAAAGCCACCCTCCCTCGCAAACCGACAGAAAAACATCCCCAACCATCCCCAGAAAACACTACACACTCGCTGCTCCAATTACACGGCGAAAAAACATCCGAATAAAGAGCACAGCGGCGCAGTGAAAAATTTCCATAATGATCCATTCCACTGGCCTCGAGCACACAGGCTTCGAAGGGCCTCGCATTACACGCGGGCGAATTGCGCGCACACCCGCGTGGCTGAATTAATGTTACATAATTCATAATGCTGAAACCGCGGCCGTTTCAAACAAAACCGGCGCGAGCACTCGGCGAAACATAATAAAAACAAACTGCGCTTAAAAAACGGAACGCGAGGCGGAAAAGGCACGCATCCGATCGCAGCGGTTTCCATAGCACGCGTAAGCGTTTAATCACACTTCAGCCACGACCAAACAGCGACACCCACCCCTCAGCCGCCCCTGTTTTCGAGCTCGTACGTCAGGGAGCATGGGAGCGTCCCTTTTTTCTACATTTGCAGCGTCAGGTACACACGTGTACCCGCGCTCCTTCCCGTTGAATATGCAATGAGAAACGCGCACAGCGGGGAGGCCCGCGTTTTTCACCCGCGACTTTTCCAACCCCGACTCCGTCATATCGCCCTCCACGCACTTTTTCGCCGATCCCCACCCTCTGTCTTGCCCATCTGCCACGATTTCTCAGAGGAAATCCTGCGGGGTGGCTGGCTCTTCGGCGAACGGTTGCATTACACACAGAGGCAGATTGTTAAGTAGCAAATTGCTTTATAATATCGGGGGAGAGTCGTGAATTACGGGGCAAATATAAGAAAGCCGAGTCCCACTCGCGGTCTGTAGGTAAATTAGTTTTTCTCACTTGGATATCAGTGTTAAAGGCCATTCTCATCACATCGTTCAAAAATTCGTGATCTTTAGGATTTTTTTTAAAAAAAAAAAGGTATGCAACTTGCAGTAAACAATGTTTATGGCCTTGATTTATTCGTTAGTCAACGATTTGGAAAAACATTTGTTTTCATTTTTCTGTACCTAGTGGCAAAAGTTATAAGTGCTAGAACAATTTATTTCGACTGTGCAATCTGCACAGCCGTAATCTTTTTATTTTCCTCTACATATGTGAAGGTGGTATACGCTGAAAGTCTATAGCGATAAACGATCAAGTTGAGAGAAACGAATGGTAAACGATGTTAAGTGACAAAATTAACAGACATGCACTTTTTGTTTCTACTGAAAATTTTAACTACTGCCACTTCCATCCTTTATCATTTCAACTCCTCAATTATCTTCCCTTGAAATTGAAATTCTCTTTTTCAGCTTACAAATAATAATAATTATTATTATTGTTAAACGTCTTTATTGCAAAGCACAGCAGATAACAACGAAAAGAAAATAAACAAGGACAAAAGTAAAGGCGAAGTGCAATCAGAGACTGTTTTTCAACTACCTAATGCTAACTCGTATAGACTTTTGACTAGAAGAAAACAGAACTTCACTCTAAAATCTTCTATACAGATATATTATTACCAAGTCAGTTTTGACCCTTAATTTCAAAAGAAACTTTCATATCAGACTTCAATTATCTTCTGCTACTTCCATGATTCATATTTCAAGATTTTAAAGACGTGGTGCCAATCAGAACTAATTAACAAAAGTGCCTCATTAGCCTATTTATGATGAATCAAGGTAGACCCAACAGTAATGATCACAAAAAAAGTTCGAAGCTCATATTTTCAACTGTCTGCTCGACTAACTTAATACTAGCCTTTAAGTACAATATTTAATTCCTACAACCCCCAGTGAAGCAATCTTATTCTTCTCATTGCTCACAATCTAAACTTTCCTTTAACCACAACCGTACATCTCTCAAGCATGGATCAGCAACGTACCTCCAACGTACAAGAAATCTATATCCGCCATTAACTCTGCAACTCGCCACATCTTCACCCCCCGAAACCACTGTTATAACAGGATTTAAAAATTCCTCGAGCGCCACTTTCGGTGCCACCTAATCCCATCTGTCCTCCGGGTGCTGGAAGTTTCGAGCACACTCGACGAGGTTTAGATACTGCCCCCCATAATCCCCGCCGACGGCCAGGACGACGGAGTCGGAAAACTGCGTCCAGCAACGCCGAGAACGCCTGGAATTCCTCGCTGGCCGATCCACTTTACGATCAGACCCGCACGACGAAATTTTCGCGACCCCAGCCACCCCCTCTGCGCCCCCTGTCCGAGCGGGGGCTGGTCGAAGGAAAGAACAGAGGAGTTTCATCGCCGGGCCAGGCATTTCCTGGGTGAGCTGGAGCTATTGAAACGCGATCGACTTCCATCGTCGCAGGAGAATCGGGGACGCGAGAGCGAAACGACGCGGTGAATTACAACGCGCGACCAGGGGGTTGGAGCGGGGCGAAAAGCTTCTTTTCGGGGCGCGCGCTCGCTCGCCGGGGTAATTCGAATTTATGGGATGATTCCAGAGGGGAATTTCGTGTAGCGTGATACACCGTCTTTATCGAAACGCGCGGGTACGCTTCAACGTCTGTAAGGGAAATTTGTAATTTATGGGGTGGATTGTTTGGTGGACGCCGCTGCATTTTGCTGGGCGGTGTGGTTGTTCCTTTTGTTTTTTTCAGGAGTGTGTGAAATATTCGCGCGTTGCAGGGTGGTTTTGTTTTGTGGGAAGGGTAGGTATTCTGCATCTCTGCGTAGGGGTTGCGGTGGCCTTGTGCAGTGGTTGATTGTAATAATGTATTGAACTTTGTGGAAAAGAATTCTGATGGAGTTCTGTGTCTGAGTTTGCCCCCACCGACCTAAAATAACTATCTTCTGATATTAAGAGATGAGTTGAGCTTGGAATAGGGATCCTGTATGATATGCTTCTGCTAAATCGATCTTTTATTTACATACAAAACAACATTGAAACAAAAATACAACTCTGACTATGGTGCAAATGCAGGTGAAAAATTCGCCTACAAAACCAGATCAAAATTCTACGAGAACCTTGTTTTCAACGAGGCTTTGTTCCCAGAATAACAAATCCGAATATCCATCGACGCTACATGCAGTTGCCTAACAAAAGATTTAAAATAAAACACAATGCTTCGATCGATAAAAAGCTATTTCACAATTCGACTTATTTTTCCACACTGATTCATTTCATTCTCAGTTATATGTACTACATACCTATATTAAGTGTTACATTCTCCCGATTCTTCAATTTTAAGTGCAGGCGTATTTAAGAAATACTCAAAGTCGTTTCTATTGAAAGTCAAGCGGAAAATAAAACAATATTCTCCTATATCTTTGACTCATATTTTCATGTAAATACCTACTAAACACCGTTGCGTGTTTACCACCAGTTCGTTGACACCCTGCATACGCGCCCTCCAACAGTGAATAAATTAAAAAGAAAACAGCCTTAACCCCTCCACTTTCGTGCACCAAAAATCACCCAAACACGCAATGGACCAACCACAAGCTTCCTCCAACAGTCAATTATTTCTAAAAAAAGCTCCCTAACCCTCCACTTTCGTTCACCAATCATCCACACGTCTAGAAGAGCCTCCCAAATCGTCCAGTCTTCCGAGAATAGGAACTCTCCCCTTGTTCCACCGAGCTCAGAAAAAGAAACCTGGACCAACGGAGTCCTGGAAAAGCGGACTCGTCGAGGGGTTGCTTCGAAGCGTGTTCGCGGAGGCAGCCCAATGGGAATGGAAAAATCAGCCACGTCGAGGCACTCGGACCTTGTTGGGCGTCGAAATATCCACGAAACAGTTTCGAAGCTCCCGCAATGGCGAGTGGCTCGACATTACCCTAAATGGACGTCCCAGATGGCATGATAAATGGCCACGTGAGCGCGGACAACATGGTCGGCGCGGGCGCGAACAACGGTAATAACAACAAAGACGAGAAACGTCGAAAACCCATACACGGATTCGGCACAAAACGAGGGCGTCATGTGGCGTGCTTGTCGATAAACAGCATCCCTGATACTGATACATCCGAACCCCCCCCCCAGCCACCCCCCCACGCTTGCTCCATGTTCTAGCTAGCATGTATGTGCCATAGAATTTTCTCTTCTTCCATTGCTTTCACGTTTTCTGCATTTCATGGCTGCTAAGGTGGAGCTGTAAATATTCGTCTTTTCCATCACTTTGTTTTATTGCTTGTTACTTCCAGTTTATTTTTTAATACACTTAGAGGGATGGAAGGGTTTTTTTTAAATTGATTAGTAGATTTCACAATTTTTTTGGAAATACTGTAGGTATCTTCTATTTTATGTTCTGTAGTTTTTTGTTACTTATTTGTATTTTGTTCGTATTCCTTTAGCACACTACCTATTTATTTTTTATTTCTAATGTTGTATGTGTGTGTGTGTGAGTATGTGTCTCTTATCAATATTCTTCATAATTTGACAATTGACTTAACGGGGGTGGCCTACCTAGATTGGTTAAAACACCATGCTTTTTGGGGAATTTTTTATAGAAAAACCGATAAACTTAAACATCAGTCTATTGGAAAGAGTACAACTTACGGAAATTTAAGTATTTTCTGTGGTAAAAAGCAGGGACTTCATACCGGTATTACGTCAACAAAGCTATACCGAAACCGATATCGTACCAAAAGAGATGAGTATCGAAACCGTTATAAAACCGAAATAGGTGAATACCGAAATCGTTGAAGTACCGATATTTTTCCGGTTCTTCTTTCGGTGACATGGTAGATTAATTCGAGCTGTAAAAGCCAGGGACCTGGAACGAACTGTTTTTTCGTTTCGACTCAGCTCCGATAATAATAATTTCGTTTCGGTTAATCAGAAAAAAAAAACAAAAAAATACAACGTTTCCCTTTCGAATTCCGGCAGTCCCAACATCACTTTCTTCTTCACTTACGAACACATTACACATGCTATTTTATGATTAGCTTCAGTATTACAGCAATATCAATATCATGTACAATCGGTTTTGCTATGTTGATTTTAGATTCTTATCTAATAATATTTTGGAAACTGTAATAACATCCGAAAACCGAAAAAATTAGCGGTAAATATAGGTGAATATACCGGTACTTGCATATATCGGTATGACGTCATACCGGTATTTGCGTATTGCGGTTTCTGTAAAGGTTTTGAAGATGGAACCGAAAAATACCGGTATCATAAGGTTTGAAAGGTTTGTGAGTTATAGGCGATGCCCAAGAAGTAGGGGAAAGTGGGGCACAACCGGGTACGCAGGTCAGACCGGGTACCACTGTTTTTCTAAGACAAGAACTGCGATATGCAGCCAACGTATGGTGTTACATTCGGGTGAACCTCGCGACGGAATGAGATCAATCGTAGAGCAAACACCGTCGTAGTTTTTCATTTAGAGAAGTTTAAAAATTTCGAGTTGAAAAGTTCCAGTGTTGGGTTGGTGAATTGCTTTTTTTATACCACTTGGATTTAAAGAATCGATTACGCTAAGTACTGCATTGTATTCTGTAGACTTTTCACAATATTTTGCCGTTTTACCCGGTTCTTTATCGCATGTTGAAGTGTAAATATTTAATGTTTAGTAAATCACCTTATTTGGGGCAAAACCAGATTTATTGCTATGCTGTCTCAAAAATTGGAAGTTGCAAACATTAACGTGAAACACGCTCAAGACGATGCTGACGTTGAAAAACCGTTGTTATTTTTTCAAACCTCTCGGATGGGCTAATCAGATTTGTACAAGTGTTGAGGAGGGCGACGAGACCTTTATTTGTGATTTCTGTTCGCGAAATAAATTAACATAAATTGATATACAAATTAATATTTGTAAAAAAACCTTCCTTTATGGTTTCTAAAATAATAGCAATAAAGGTTTTATAATTATATCATATTTTATGCGTATTTTAATAGGTACCCGGTATTACCCACACCTATAGGGTAAAACTGGGTATTTGCATACTTCCGAGAAAACTTGTTTTCCTGTGAGGCAAATAGTTTTTCCGTATAAGAATTCTCATTTTCTGATTCTGTAAGGTCCAATTAAGATTTCTAGCTGTGTCAAAACTTTATGTTGCCGTCTGACTTTATGCTACTAGGAAAAATACATTAGGTACCCGGTTATGCCCCACTTTCCCCTACTTTTTTCTAGGCGCTTTGCGGTGACAACCGTAGCTAGGCAAAGGATCATCCAAAATTGATAATTTGAAATTTTTTATATAATATGTACATGGAATTGTCTAGGCACTATCGGACCCGATGTTGCAAAAATTATTTTGAGACAAAATGGCAACTGTGTAAAGTCGAAGCGTCGATAGTTGACAAAAAATCGCTCGTTTTTCGTGTGTGAAAAAAATCTAGGCAAAAAATGTAAAAGTTCCCGATAGCGCTTAGATTTCTAATCCAAAAATAAGCCTGCAAAGCTTCAAGTAAATCGGTTCATTAATTTTTTAGATATGTGCGTCACCGACTTTGAAAACGTGATTTTTAGGAAAACGCGTTTAAAGTTTTGGGTCTGAGCGCTACACCGAGAAGCACCTACCTATGAACAATAACTTTGTCAACTTTATTAACTTGACACTTTCAGGGAATATTTTCAAGATGTTGTACTTCAAGAAAATATAAAAATCGTTTTTTCGAAAATTTCTAGGTAGGCCTCCCCCCTTGATTATCTGAATAAGTAGTAAGATACATATTGGCACTCCACTTAAAGATAGTAATATTCACAGTATTCGAGTTTAATCCTGCCACCAAATACGCAGAATATTCTAACCCCTTTTAACTAAATTCCATAGTCAAAGAATATCGTCTACTCCAATAAACAGCCTCATTTCTTCCATTACGCGAATAACCAAAGTACAAAATACCAACCCTTAGTGTCGCCATTCTCATTATCCGCCTAGATTGCCTAGAAACTAGCGAAACAAGCGCTCCAGTATGTAATTACACCCAACATACCCTCGGTCCCCAGTATACAGCCATTTTTCTTCAAATACGGCAAAAAATCGACCAACGAGCGAATTCCCAACGACTTTTCAAAAAAAAAAAAAAAAAAAAAATGGGGCACCAGAGCGAGAGAGGGCTCCATTACGTTGGTTATCGGCAAACCATAAGCGATTACGCGCGTATGGGAGCACGTAGCCCCGTGTCCTCGTCGCCGATGGCTGTACACGAGATTCCAATGCGATTCACCCCCCCCCTCGAAAATCGATGCAACGACGCTTCTGACTTCGTAAAGCGCGGTTATTGCGTAACCGTTATGATCTGGCGTGTCTCGTATAACGTCGCGGATTACTAGACACCGGGGAGGGATGCATTCTCTCCCCTGGACGCGTGCACGATCCCGCAGGATCGTAAAGAGCATTATCTGGATGTCCTCTCGCGAGGCACGCGCATGGCACTTTTGAATTTCGCGCGCTCCGTGGAGACAGCCCCGGGCAGCGCGCGTGGGACTACGCTATTCTAGATAGGAATGTACTTCATATTTTCTGGGATTTGTATAGAATTTATACACAATTTCAGTTTAATTTTTGTAAATTTGTACACAATTTCCGTTGAATTTTTTTGAATTTGTACACAATTTCAGTTGAATTCATTGTGGATTTGTACACAATTTTATGTTTGATTTTTGTGAATTTATTTCGTGCAATCTATATTTTTGTATTTATTCCAAATTCATACGAAATCTATTTCAGAATTATTACACTATTTCGCGGTTAAATTTTATCATAAGGTTACTTATCATTAGGACTCACAACGTTGTACACAAAGAGTATTTGAGCATACAGTATTACGAATCAAAGTGGGGGAACTACTCGCTGCAGAACTTTTTTAAACTGTCGCATACATTCCAGTTGTTTACGAAAAAAAGCGAAAATGTGCACGAGGGAGTGCGAGGGACAGGGATGCGGATGGAAGTGGATGATACGGAGGGGAAGTAAGAGGTTCGCTGTGAAAGAGGGCGGAAACGCGGAGAATTTTCAGATTGAAGGGATGGGAGGCGCAAGATATTCAGACTCGAAGGGATTCGTGAATCCCTAAGCGAGGAAGCGTAACGAATCCACGAACTCAAAGGGACGTGAGTGCATGAAACTCACGGGCTGGAGGGAAACGAGTTTTGCAAAAATTCACCGCATTAAAAAGGGGAATGCGGAGGTATTAAGCGTGTAACAAATTTCAGAGATTCCGAAGGGGTGGATGCAACGATACGGCGGGGTAGAAAGAGCAGCTGAATGAAAGAAACGCGAAAATGTAAGGAAATTTCGAAAGAAAAATAAAAGGAAAGAGGAGCATTCAGAGGATTTAAAATATTCAGGGGAAAAATACCCTTGCATAGCAAAAGAGAAGTGAAAGAATGTAAGAAACATTTAAGAGCTTCAAAAAAAGACAAATAAATCCTCGAGAGAGAAAACGGACTGGAGGGATGGAAGAAGTAAAAGTTCAAGAGAGTTGAGTTCCCAAACAATATGAGTTAACATTAAGGAAAGAGAGGCAAAATAAAAGGATTCAAACAAAAAAACAGCAAATTTTCCCATCTTAATACGTTGATTGTCATGGAGGTCGCCAGTGACTACCCTTTGAACCAGAACTTTCTCTTTAGAAGACATAAACTCTCAGACTAACGAGCTTCTGAATGATGGGGATTCGGAATGATGTAAGTAAAGTAACAAATGTGTCATTAAACAGTGAAACATTCTTATCTCCTGATACAATGGCGTAACAGTGAAGTCTGTTAAAAGTACGAATTCAACGATTCCTCAACTTTTCAATTATTCAATTCCTCTATCCCAAACCCTATTTTGGAAACCCTCATCAATTGAAAACATTTTTTTTAATTTTCTAATTCTTACACATCTCAACCCCCAACCCCCAATTTTTCAATTTATCAAGCCCAGTAGAACGAAAGACAGCAGACGTAGAAGTAAACCAAAAAAATCTCCAAATACAACAAAGTTCAGACATTCAAAAAATACCAACCGCAGCTACTCAACCCAAAGCACCAACTGCAAACCAAGAAGCAACGCAACACAAAATCTCAAAAAAAAAATTCAAGAGACTCCCCCCCATAAACTCACCCCACAGAGTGACACCCAAGCATCCCCGACCGACGCGGAGCGAAGGGGACCAGCGCCCAAGCTGCATCCACCCCCACCCCTCGAAATGAGCTTCAAGATCAAAGGGAGGCTCTCCGCATCCACCTTCGCCGCATCAATTGTCCCCAGACAGAGAAGCCAGGTATCTAGATGGGCGAGTAATCAAAAAACGCCTCCTTAGCGGTCGCTCCCTCGTCACGGGCCCGTGCACCGCCGAAAAAAAGGGGCGTTTAACCGTGGAGGCTGGCTCGACGCGAGGGGATGAAATCGCGGGGGATGGGTGCTCGATTTCGAGCAGAGGATCGAATTCCTCCGGCAGGAAATGTTCTGCCTGCCCTTTGCTCCGGCCCTTCCACCTGCAGCTTCGAGGGCCCTCTAAGGGGGCGAAGGATGCTGGGAATTCCACGGCGAGACAACGAGAGGGTGGCCTACGCGTTTCGAAGCGTCGTCGCAGGCCGCGGACCGTGCTGGAACACGGCTGCGCGTCGCTGGCGTAGGTTTGTCTTCTGGGATTCCCGAGGTAGACGCCTGATCACATTAATGGATTACCATTCGACTGTTCAGCTCCGCTTGGATCGAGCGAGGCCGATGGTAGCTGGCGCGCGGAGGCCTGGATCCGCGGATCAGGGACCTGTTGACGACCTCGCAACGACTCTTGTTGTTGGGCTAATGAGTGCGGGCGTAATTACCGTCGATTGTTGTAATTGTTACTAACGCCCTGGTAGATTATCATGCAGCACGTGGGCGGGGGCCGGGAGCCGCGAGATAAACCGACGAAATTGGAGGCTAAGCACCGATCTATAGGCACGCTTCGGGGAGGAACTGTGCGGCTCAGGGAGCGTGAACGTTGGTGGTGCGTGGATAAATGTGGGGTTGGAAAGGGAGGCTGGTTTTCTGACTTTTGGGGGATGTTGTGTAGGTTATTTATTGTAGAGAATTTCTGTTGATGTAATTACTTAGTGAATTTATGCAACGAAATTAGGCGTAGGGGTGGTTCTCTTTCAAGCAAGCTTCCTGGGATTTGTCCTTGAAATTCCTGAGGGATCGTGCATGATACAGAAATGGGTATTGCGGGTTAAATTGTAGAGGGAAATAATGATATTTTATTTAAGAAGAATTGAAAGACACCTGCTCGTATCCATAAGAAACTTTCCCCTCAATATCACTCACTTTTTATTGTGTACTTTGGGGTCGTCCTTAAATTACGTAAGGCTTTTTAAGGGAGGGTCGCAAATTTCTTACATTTCCGTAGATATTTTTGTAACCTAATTTCCAATATGACTAGCTTAATAGACAATGCGCATCGCATACATCAATCGAGTTAAATGAATTACATAAACCTTTAAAAGAATTTTAATAACTGAAAAAATGCAATGTAAAATATAATACGTAGGAAAGGAGGTTGGAATATAAAATCTTACGAATTCATATACTGGGAGAGGCAGAGGGTAGGAAATCGCCAAAATTACTCATACGTAATTTAAGAATGGCCTCTTTTCACGAACAGAAATGAAGGAACTGAAAAGCACAACTTGGGTAGATGTCCCAATTACTGCCACCTTAAGATTATAACTGAACTTCATTTAATTATTTCACGTGTTGCTTAACTTAAAAATCGTCTCAGATTGAAACATAATATTATTTAACATCTCTTTAATTAAAAAAAATAGTTTTATGAATTAAATATGAAGAATTTATTAATAATTAATTAAAATTCGCGAGGGATCCTAGTGTACCTATAACTGTCACCTCAAAAATCGTCTTGTCCGTATGACTGCCACCCAATAACTGTCGGTCCTAATAACTGTGACCGGATAACTGACTGTCCCTATCATTGACAATGAGACCCGATTACGGTCGACCCTAGACTCGATAACTGTCGCAAATTTAAACTAAATTAATAGTCAGGATTATAAGAATAAGTATCACCGGATCGCACGCTAGGTACTTACACATGGCTACTCCACGTTTCTGATTTTGAGGTTACCTAGAAGTTGGAACTTTCAGAGATGACAGTAATGCGTACTTCACGTTTTTTTGTACCGAATACTGTCAACGGTAATAGGGACAAGCCCAAAAATTTTGTCCCTAATGATGTCACCGTTAATTATTATAATTGAACAATAAATATTATGTACTTTATTCGTTACATCATTAAAGTAATTCTTATAGACCGGAATAATTCATTTTATGCAATAGATAGAGGTTAAATAGAAAAATTGCGGCGGTTTCTTTAGTACGATTTCGCCATCACTTCCTACTAATGTCGTCGCGATTTTGACGCTCAAATGACACTTTCATTTTTCAATATTATTTTTTAAGCACTAGGTACATATGAGTACATATATTTGTTTTATTTTTATGTAATTCAGAATCTCCGTTTAATAATACCATTTTTTTGTACATTTTTTTCATACGTTACGTTTTTATTACATAAAATAAATAAAGTGGCAGTAATTGGGACACTGGCAGTAATTGGGACATCTACCCTATTTCATGGGAAATCACAGAAATTTTCAAACGACGAATCGACTCATCTCCAGAGCAACCAACCCCCGCGTGTCCCGTGTTTTAGCTCCAGTCCAGCCACCCCCTGATCAGGCTAATGGATTTCAGCTTCGTTGATCTTGATCAAATAAGCCTGTCGCGTCTACCCAACGCGGCCCCGTAGGTAATATTAATCTCTTGATATTCGAAATCAAACCCGCGCAGCCTCCTCGAGCTTCCCCCGACCGCCATTTCTCGACTGCAATCATTAAATTCCGTGTAGAGCAGAAATCTCGCGAGTTCCGCGCAAGAAGTCCAAGGAAAACTTGCCTTAAGGTACACAACCACGCAGCTTCAATTGCAAACTGCGCTCCCACCGATATTCTATTTTAGTTGACGCTTCCAAGCCCCCCCCCCCCCGCGTCATCATTCACCCCTACGCACAACCCCTCCGCAGCCACCCTCCATGAATCTTCGTCTCTGCAACCCTTTCGTTTCGTTCGACCACATCTTCCACCCTAATCCTGGCCAATTGCCCTCGAATCGACCCGACCCTCAGCGGGATTTCTCTTTTTAACCGTATATCAGCCGATTAATGGAGCGAACGCCAACCTGGGAGGACTCGGTGGAAACACGAGGACACGGTGCTTGAAATTTCACGTCATGCTTGGCTCTGCTTTACGAATGAAACGGTGAACATCGAAATTTTAACTTGGAAATCATTGTCCTTTAGGGAGAAATCAGCGTTTTTAAATACTCGAACGATCAAATGTTCCTTCTTATTTTAATTAGATGGAATGATTGCACACGGTACTGCAGAAGTGGCTTTGATTCTTTCCAAAGAATGCCAAAAGGTTTACTTTGAAATCTCAAAGATAAGTGTATTTTTAGACAATTTTGGTGTAGGTATGTTATATCTCTTTAACTTTTTGGCTGCTATGTACGCATGTAGGTGTGCGAAAAACGCTCATAGGCGTTCAGAGACTATGTTTAAGAGATGCGAGTAGAGGAATCCCGCACGCGAAGTACGCCGAGCGTTTAAATTGTCATGCATTATCCGAGATAGGAATTTTTCAAGGGTTAATATGTTTGCTGAAGTGGAGGGCGATTTGTATCAGATTTTATGCACTGGCAATGAACGTGTAATGTTTCTTTAAACTGAAAACTTCTATGTTTCTGAAAGTTTATTAACAATTCTTGTAAGATTATAATATCAAATTTTTATGGAACATTATAAGAAACATGAGTCTAGAATCGTACCCCCTAAAGAATATTAAAAGTAACTCCAGTAGTTCAGGCGTTAACCCTTCGTTGACACTCTGGGTGTGAGCCACCCATAAGCTGATTTTGACGCTTTGTACCTTGTATATGCAAAATAAATTCCTGTTTTCCAAAACCAACTTACAAGCTATTTTTTCTCTCAAAATATTATATCTGAGCAATAACTCTGTAGATTTTTAGCTTCTAATATTTAAATTTGTAAAAGTTACAGTTTTTTGAAGATTTTTTTCGTGTTTTCTCGACATATGGTAATCTAGATTTTTTTTACAAGAACACTCATGAAATTTCAATAAAAAAAACTATTGGAATACATTCTACAGACCATGAAATTGATCCATGGTTTTTTTTCCTAACGATTGGATTCTTCAGACCAGAATGGCAGTCGTTCAAAAATTGTTCTGGGTGTGAGCCACCCAGGTGTGTTAAAGTTGATCGGAAAATGAGGTGTGTCAACGAAGGGTTAATGATGAATTTAATATTTTGCATCCAATCCTATTTCTAGGAAATGTTTCTGTGTTGCAAGGGTGGAAGTCAGTGTTACTTTTCCAACACGTCAACACGGACAAATCTCGTCTTTCCTAAAATCCAAAGTCTTTCAATCCTCAAAGCATTCTCAGCAATCTCGGAAGTAGTACCAGGAGAAAGAAGCTTGCAATAACAACTCTGCCCCCGAAAATCTTCAATCATTGGCAAACGAATCATTTAATCGTTTGGCTGCACGATCCCTCTTCCAGCTCGATAGGAGAAACACGTATGAACTTTCTTCTCTATCATTAATCTCCACTCTGCTCCAGAATCGAGTTGAACTCATTTACCAAGTCTTACTCGCGGCACAGAAGCACAGCCCCGAAGGGAAGAAAAAACCGTAGCTATATACACGTTTGGCACAGTAAATCGGGAAAGCAAAAGGATTAAAAGTTTCGAGAAACTCCTGGGAAACAATACGTTTTGCGAAACCCTTTCAGACACCTAATCCGCTCCTTAACTCCGACGCTCGATACCAGGGGGTTGGTTTTCCAAGTTACTTATAAAAGACACGATACCCTGTTAAAAAAGTATTCAAAGGGAACACCGACGTGATCAAATATTTAAATAAGCAAAGTCTATGTTTACGTACTCTAATAAGCAAAGATATATTGTAGCTTCTTGATGAACTATAACAATCTTATTTTACCCAAGTAAAATATTTACAGGGAGATGAGATCACATTGTGATGAAGTATTAACGCAAGCAAAGGCTAATTAATTATTGTATAAGCAAAGAAACACTGCAGCTTCCAGATAAATTTATAATAATACCCATTCACCCCCAGTAAAATATTCACAGAGAAATTATATACCATTTATCATTACCGTCCTTCATAAACGAAATTGCAATTGAAATATATTGCCCCTTTGCATCAAGCTACCTGTACCCTGTACAAAAACGAAATCCAATCGCGTGAATCAACCCCCGAACACCTTCCACTGAAACCTGTAAACCAATTCCAATAAAAGCCAATTCTTGTTTAAACAAACCACGGGGGGATGAGCGTGCACCTTGGCCAAGGGCTCCTTTAACCGTACATTTCCATTCGCTGTTTTCACAGTTGAAATAACAAAATATTTCGCAGGCCATTCTACCACGGAGAATCGGCCCCGACGATCCGCTCCACTGATATCTCGACTACGCGAGCGTTATCAATAATTCCGATTCATACGGTCGGCGAAGCTTTAATTTCGCGAGGGCGAGCGGCAGCAGGGTGGGTGTGGGGAGTCTTAATCAACCCCCGGCCGCCGAAAATCCCTTTTCGACTCACGAAAGCCGCCTCCTTTCAAACCCACCCGCCCCCTACCCCTATCATTAGCCATTGGCCCCGAGCTCTAGGCCAAATTTTAATGAGAAAACTTAACGAGAGAGCGAGAGCTGCTGCCGACACGCGTTTCCGACTACGATTATGCATCCGGCGTGTCTAAAACTGTGAATAAGAAAGGGAGCGACGCGGAGTGGGTGCGGAGGAATTTATAGCAGCGTTTGGAGAACGTTTAGCGATGGAGATCGTGAAATCGTTATGTGCAGGTGTGCTTGTAAGATTGATGCAATGTGGAGCAGGGTGATTGTTTCACGGCGGGCGGTGGAAAGATATGGAATATTGGGGGATT
The DNA here is from genome assembly GCA_929108735.1 of Andrena dorsata. Taxonomy (NCBI): domain Eukaryota; kingdom Metazoa; phylum Arthropoda; class Insecta; order Hymenoptera; family Andrenidae; genus Andrena; species Andrena dorsata. The sequence continues at coordinate 71,574,702 of OV815488.1, read as the reverse complement.
GGGAGGGTTTAGGGTTCGAGGGCTGAAAAATCTGAAGGCGGAGGACGCGGGGCTGAGAACTCGGAGGGCTGAGGATTCGAGAGCTGAGGATTTGGGGGCCTGAAAACATGGAAGGCTGAGGATTTGGAACGTTGAAGCTTGGGGGAGCTGAGAGCTCGGAGGGCTGAGAGTTCTGGAGGCTGAGAATTCGGAGGGCTGAGAACTCGGGGAGCTGGGAACTCGGAAGGAAGAAAACTCGCAGGGCTGAGAACTCGGGGGCCTTATGATTTGGGGGGTGGAGAACTCGAGGGCTGAGAACTGGGGGGGGTGGAAACTCGATGGCTGAGAATTCGGGGGGCTGAGAATTCTTGGGGTTAAGAATTCAGAGGGCTGAATATTCAGGGGATTGGAAAATGTGAAATGCTGAGAAACCAGAAGCACTGAAAGTAGTCTCTTTGGTAGTGTGTAAAATTTAGAAATACTGCCAACTTACATATTTATGGATTCTATAAACCTACATAGAACATTTCAAGACCCCCAATAGATTCATTTGAAATTGAACGCGAAGGGAATTTTCCGAGCAACAGAATTTCAAAGAGAATCGCCCGCAGTAGTCAAAAGTCAAACCCACAGTAGAAACCGCGTTACTAGCCCGAATGTGTTGCTCCAAACAATAGGTCTGCTGTACTACGCGAAAGGACCGCTGCTAGCGATGGGATCGAACAATTCGCGAGTACTGAAATTGCAAGTCAACAAACATCGAAGTTCGAACTCAAGATCCAGGTCCTCGCAATCTCCCATTACAAACTCCAACACGAATTGAATCATTTACTATATGTCTCCCTACCCATAAACAAATTAACTAAAAAAATAAAAACTTTAGTTTTCGAACGTATCACTTCGAATTACTTCAAACCTCAACTGGCGGAAACGGTGAAACTCGCGCCCGACTCGAAACCATCACTAGCCAGCGCCACGCACCGCGCATTTTACGGCACAAAGCCCAGTGGAATTACATTTCCAGCAACAGTCTATTCGTCGCGAAGTTCGGGCGAAAAGGAGGCTAAGGGAGGCCCGTCCACCGCTTAATTTCCGCTTTAAATGCGAAACAGAAGGCTGGCTGCAGCGGAACGGGGGAAGATGAAAAACCGAAATCGAATGAACAGGGGCGACTGCCTAGTAAATGGCTACACGTGTTCCCAACGACAAACTTTCCTCTGCAATTAACTAAAAAAATTCAATTCCTCACTCGCCGATTCTGTAACTCGCGAGAAAAGCGCAGAAAACGCTGTAAGCCATCGAAAATAAATCGTAACTATGGAATGCAAATTGCAGCAATATATCCAACCATTATTACAATATCTGTAGTGATGGGTATAAGTTGTAAACATTGGAAGAGACGAAGGTGTAAAGTGGAATTTCGGTTTGCGAAGATTCGCCTTGAAACTTCGGACGCTTGGCTACCGAGATCATCGACAGTGAACAGGAAATCTAGATCGTGAATGAAATTTCACTCCGCGATCCACTCGATAACACTTGCGAAAGTTCGCGGAGAACTTGGTAATGAGGGAACTATGCAACACTCGAGCCCCTCGTTTTGCTCCAATTTCGGGAACAAATAGTGAACATAATCCCTGGTTCTCAGAATCTTTCGTCGTACAAACGCACAGGTGACACAATTTGAATTAAAAAATAAATTCGTCGATATTAAAAACTGGAAAAAAATTCCCTTTTGTAAACTTAAGAGGTACCGTATGATTAGTTCGCTCATTTATCTGGCAAAGGGAGAAGGTTCATACGCAATTAATTCGAAATTAATTCAAAATTTTCATACTCACTCGATGATCAACCGTTCGAAATGATTCCCCGCTGATAATTAGCGTGTCGTTGCGAGCAAATATTTTAATGCCCCAAGTTCCATGAATATTAATAAGGAGAACGCGAATTAATGATTCCCCAAGTTAAACGTTTATATTATGAACGTCGGGATGTAATTAACTGACATCGTCGAAATTGTATTTTGATTATCCAGAATTGCAAGTTTCCAAAAGCCGCGGCAGACGGCGCATTCCGCCGGAGAAAAACTGCGGCATTTCTATGGTAGGCACAAAAATATATGTACTGGAATAATTACAAACAGAGGCAGGAGTTCTAATTTGGAAAGTATTCTACGCGAAAATTAATCCACTCACTCAACATGCATGTTAAACGAGGTAAAAACGTGACTCCGGGAGGAGAGTAGAGTGGTGGAAAAGCAGAAGCTTGTGAAAATAATTAAACGGAGAAAAATATACTCTAAATGCAACTGCGAAGAATTAAATTCTCAGAAATACTAATTGTACGTCATTAAAATTATTTATTAATGCCACATTCGCCCCATGTTTCTCAATTGAAGGGGGCTTCCTCTTTTCTAATTCCTGGCGCCCATTTTAAACGCACCCAGCCCCTACATTTCCTCGAGGTATTTTTCGAGCCCTCAGCCACCCCTCCGCCGCGCAATCTTCGCCGGCAGAACTTCTTCAGCCCCTTCAACTTCTACATGCCACGCATATCCAAGTATCCATCCGCGATTCGGTATCTAATTGCGGACGGTTTGCATTCAGGCCCAGACACGAGAACCCGTGTAAACCTTCCGCCACCAGTCTCGTGATTCAGCGAGGCGCCTTATTTACGAGCTGACGGCTGCTCAAAATTTCCCCTCGTAAAAGCTCGATCCCCTGTCGCGACGCCGTGCTCGCAGGCTTCTGGGATTTTTCTGACACTCCCGCGCAACCTCAGATCCCTCACGCTCGATGCATCGGTTAAAAAGACGTTGCATATGTCGAGACGTTAGTGGGCGAGGAATAGAAATTTTAATTAGGACGATAAATACTGTTGTAATTGAAACAGAAGTTTACAAATGTTTACTGTGAAATCATCCATCTACATTTGGCGAGTGCTACTACATAGGTATATAGTTTGCAAAGATTTGTTCCGGGAATTAAAAATGCAAGAAAGTGAGTATACAAAATTTTCCTATAGAATAATATAGAATTAATATAGAAAAAAAATAGGAAATGTATAAGATCGACCCATGTGCTGAGAATCTCCTCAATTTTACCAATCATTAGGCACTAATGGTACATATTTAAATAGTAGATAATCCTCAATACCTCATCGCGTCGGGACCTAAAATTATCCCGAAGAACACAGTTCAGTCCCAGGAAAAGCTGGACTCCCAGCGAGAATGCCGACTTGAAACCCTCGAAGAGACCCCTATCCCCTTTTCGCAAGGAACACCCACCGCCAGAATCGCTAAAAGGTTTCCACTTGGAGGCATTGTTTCGCCCGTCTGAGCCAGCCTCTGCCATTCGAGCAATTTTGGAAATTAAGCGATCTTAATAACCCCCGAATCAGATTCAACAGCCACGTAATTGCAGAGCGAACGCTCTTGATGGCCGGCTGGGCAAGGGGCTTCGAACCGGCGATCCCGATTGGAAGAACTATGCAGTCCACTATGCATGGTTGCCCGCACAAAGGGGTCAGCGCAGGAATTTGCGAGGTTTTCGAGTTTTTTGTGGCAGGCAGTGCTTGGAGCGGCAGCTCTTTACTGTCAAAGGGACACCATTCCCCGATAGCGGTATTTTCTACAAATTGGAAACCCAGTGGGCGTTCGATTGGCGTTTCTTTCTAATGAAACTCCACGCGGGAAAATGGACACTGGGGTGTGCACCGGGTCACGCGGGGTGGCTAGAACCTTGATCTTGGTTATTATCTGGCGGGAGACTGGATGGTGTTCCCTGACAAATGAGGGGGTGGAAGGCCGCCCCAACTACATCTGGGTCGCAAGAAATTGGGCCACTCAAGGTCAACTCCCCAGCCGTTCATCACTCCGAGCATAACTTCCGTTCTCGACCCTGTCGTGGACCTTGTACAGAGGTCGAATAATAATGTGCCACTCGAGACAATTAGGGGGTCGCGTTCCTGGGCAGTTCTGAGGCATTAGCTTAGTACGGTGGGGGTGAAACTTGACAAATTACGGGGGGGGCCACGTAATGGGCATTTAATGTGGAAATATTGTTCCCTAAATGAGTGACTTATAGGTGGCGCTCCTTGAAATACCCGCCTCGTTTCTGGAGATAGAAAGGGGTGCGTAAATAATTCAAGGGAAGTATTCAAAGATTTCGTAAAGATTAAAATTTGTTTGGGTATTTGTAGAGTTCGGAAAAGAGTAGGATCGGAGGAGAGTCGACGTTGGCGGAATTGGTAACGCGACTGACCAGTAATGCAGAGGACCCGCGAGTCGCAGGTTCGAGTCCCCATCGCCCTGGATAAAATATATTTTTCTTCGACAAGTTCTAAATAAACCATGCAGTGTTTTCACGCTTACAACCCACTGGATACCTTAATTAGCGAGGAACTTATTGAGGTAGGTGGTTATCTAAACTATTTCGGCAGTTTCACGACGACCATAAGGGTGTCTTCCTTCGCAGAATTTCAACAGCGATCGACCCACCGAAAACCACACCAGGAAAATCACCCTCCAACGCCGAGAGTCTCGAAGGAACAAGATATGCGAGGGGGAGGGACGAGCGGAAGAAGCAAAAACGAAAGGAATCCAGTGGAATACAGTCTATTTGAATTCCAGCAGGAGATTCGTTTTAACGAGAGTGCCTTTATTTCGTTCACGAGGGGCCGACGAAATTCACGGACACCTCGCGAGAGTACCGGCGCAGCCAGAGAATGGAAGAAACGAGGGGAAGTTTAAGAGCGACACGCGCGACGACGTGGCCTCGACGAACGCCTGTTGGACAAACGAGGGGGGGATTCAAGCAGACAGAGGGATGGAGCGGGGCAGCTAGGGGCAGGTGGTGAAACTGAGAGGAAGAAGGAAAATAGGGGATGCAAAGTTGTAGAGGCAGACGGCGGTGGAAGAGGGTTGACAGAGTCGTAGACGAGGAGGAAAGACGGCAAGGGGATGCAACGTGACGAAAGAGAAAGAAAAATTAAAGGGGGGGGGGGGAATGCCAGGTTGTAAACAAGAAAGACAGAAATTGGGGTGCACAAATTGGGAGCGCAAAAATAAAGGCAGAAGAAGATCGCAAGACTGTAGACGAAGAGAACACGGGGTGCAATACCTTGGGAAAGAAAAAAAAGAACGCAGGAGTAAAAGATTCCAAGCAAGAAAGCCGGAGACTTGAGATGCACAAATTGGGGATGAAAAAAGAGAAGATGAAAAAAGATCACAAGGTTGGAGACGATGAGAAGAGACAGGAAAGGGGGATGCAAATTTGTGGAGCAAAGAGAACGTCTAAGAGACGAGCAGAGTGGCGGAGAACTGGAAGGAAAAGGGGTGGCAAATGTGACAAACGACCACCAAGAGACGACAGCGGTGCACAAGGTCGCGGGAGGAATGAAAGAAATACACCTGTGTGCGAGGTTACGGATTACAGACAAGAAGACGCTGGAAGATGTATAAGGGTTCTAAATGAAGCAGAGAAAACGCCAAAAAAGGAAACTGACGCGCACCTGCGTAAGGCGAAGGTAGGTGACAGAGGGAAAGATTGGAGGAGGAAAGGAGACACGGAAGCTTGTAAATGAGAAAAAGAGAGCAAGGTTGCGCGAGGCCGAGGGGTGGCGCAAGCGAAGGAGAAAGAGAAATAAAACAGCAGAGTAAGCAAGGTCTCCAGAATAAGGGAGCAAAGTGGCGGAGTTCAGTAGCTCGTTTCACCGTGGTACCGTCGGCTTTAACATAAAAGAAAACGGCCTTAACTGTGCCGAACGATCCACTCGCGCGCCAAAGAATTTCGAAACAATTTCGAATAAAGGGTCGCGCTAAACAATCGACAGGTCGGTGTCGCGACAAGTGCCTCGCTAGACGGTTCTTAAAATTCATTCCCATCCAGCAGAGCCCTTAACAACGCCCGTGAAAAGGCAGTGGCCACAAAAGAGCGCTGCCAAGCCAAGGGACCACGCCATTCGCTCGTCGAAATGCTGCGCGAAGGGAGGCTCGCGTTTCCGCGATGCAATTCGGTGCAATGAATTTTCGTGATGGCCGCTAATTGATTTAATGCACGGCTACATACATATCAGCTGCGAAATGATCCCTGTAATTTGATCGTTGCTAATTAGTCGGCTTAGTGTTGCGCATCAGTGGAATCTGTGTAATGCACGAGGACCAACAACCTTTTTCGCGCTCATCATCTCGTCTGTGGAAACGAGAACCTAATACTCTGTGAATTAAAGTATCAACTTGGGTTTCACACCTTCCACCCAAGAATCTTAGTTTTCATTAAATTTTTCTGAAACACGATCAGAGATGTGCTAGTTGGAAAAAGTGGAGGTGCCAATTTGACTTTGAGGTTAGTTTTCATCCCCTTAAAGGGCGATAGGGCCCAAATGAAACACACCGTTGTTCCTGTTTTGAGTCACTCTAAAAACCCACAACATTGCGTTCCACTCGGTGAGTCCGGTTTAGCGATGTACCCTTGTGAGTTCCAAAAATTTCGAGCGTCTAATGAGGTCCACCATCCTCTACCCACGCATTTCGTGTCTATTCGCGATCTATGTATTCTCATCACCTTATCCCCGATCTATTCTCTGTCAGTTCAGCATTACGAGCCGCTGATTAACCTTGGACGATATTCACCTAAGTGTTGCTTGAGACTTCGAGGAGAATGCACCCGTGGGCGCAGGGTCGCCTGGAAGTTGCACCGACGTGCGTTGCACTTCTCTGCCAGCGCATAATCGCGAGTCGCGTTACGATGTCAGCTTCCGATAGGGACTGACTTCGTCGTCACTTTCTCCGATAGTCGCTGGATTACGGGCGAGCTTTTAGCGCGGGCAAATTACGATTCTCGAAAGTCGTTGGAGGGAGTGTTTCGAAGTGGCGACTTTGTAATTGTCTCTGAGCGAAGATTCCCTGCTTGCTGCGGGGAACGGAGGCTGCTAGTTGAGAATAGGTGGAGCTCGTTGTTCATGCAACTAGGGAAGTAGGTCTGCCAATGACGCGATGCGTGAGCGTCGTTTATTAATTCAATACAGCGTCCTAGTGACATGATGGAAACTGCAGGGATTGGCGTGAACGATTCATGCGCACTGTCTATAGCCTATCGGATTGACTCGGTGGACTAGATCAATCACATTTCTTGCGATCGTTATTAGAGATTCTGTTTCGTGCATAACTCAGACTTTAACGAGCTTTCGCGTAGTGATGGAGCTTGTAATATTGACGACGCTGATGCAAAGTTGTGAGAGCAGCTGGGTCAGAGCTTGCGAAAGGTTTATGAACCTTTATTGCAAAATGGTTACTGTTTAGTTAGTATCTATGCGAAAGAACAAGAGGGATCTGGGTTAGGTGTTCTCGTTGAAATATCGGTCGAAAGTTAAGGCTTGGGATTATTTAGTCCACTTTAAATTATTAGTATTGATAAGAGACACCAAGTGCCTTTGCCACGACTTATCCTGCTACTAGTGCAGGATCTTCAACAAAACTCTACAAAAATTTCTTGAACAAATCAAAATCACCGAGTTTTTGGACGAAAATTATTATGAAAATTTTGAAGAGGAAGCTATGGAAAAATTTAACTCGACCTGCTGATATGACTAGAAACTAAAGAATTGACATGTGCAATTATAAGTCCATTTAAATTGGAACCTCAACTATTCCAAAACTCCCAGAACCTCCAAGTCTTCAGAAAGTTTAAAAAATTCTGCAAATTTCTATCCTTGCCCCAAAACTCAAATCCTGTTCACTCCCATCGCTACCTGACACTCACCATCCCCGCGCAGTATCTCCCGCGCTACTTTCACCTCATTTTTCTGTCCCGAAAATCCAAGCAAGAATTTTGCAAAGCGGCCGCGACCGCAACAGCGGTGGATAACGAGCCGCGTTTCTCATAATCGTAAACGCGGGGTGGCGAGGGGGTGCGTCCCGCCGTTGGGCAAACTTCTCCCGTAGCATCAATCCTGATAACGCGTTTAAGCTTGGCTTAATCCAGATTGTTATTTCTTTCGTCGGTTATTAGGGAAGTGGCCGACGAGGGGGTGGAGGGTGGACTTCGTGGCGGGGTTGTTTCACCCCGCAACTCTGCGTTACATCGTGTCTAACAGTGCCTTTCACCCCCAAGCCCTCTGAGCTTAAATTTACGAAGATCATACACAGGCTGGGGCAACCAAGGATAAAGTGATTCCTTATGGAAAAACGAATCGAAGATAGAGAATAAAATTTGGGGAAAATTAAATTGGAAAATTAGTCCGTCACAAATAAATCGAAATTGTCAAACTTCTCTCGAATGGTGCTTTGTTCTGGAGAACATTGATTTTAGGGTGGAACGAATTTTTAATCACGTGTAGGTACTCGTAGCAGGTGTATTTTGGAACTCAATTGTTGCGGAAACAAAGCATCGTGTGGGGGAACATTATTCTATGGGGAAGTTAAATATTTGCAGCACTACAACCCTTTGGGTGGCATGGAACATGAATACGTATAGGCGTCGAGCGGTGCAACCGGTGCGGTAAACGCCCATGAGCGTTCATTGAGCGTGTTTAATAGATGTGACCAGAGGATTTCCGCACGAGGTGTGCGCTGCGGTTGAACTTCGGCATACGGAGGGTTAAAGTGACAAATCGAGGAAGCAAATTATATTTTTAACCGACTTCAAAAAGAAAGAGGTTCTCAGTTCGAGGTGTTTGTATGTATGTATGTTATACGTAGGGTAGACCGGGGATAGTTTGGACACGGGGATACATTGGACAGTTTTAAAATTGCCTACATAGTGTCATGATTATTGCTATTTATTTTGTAGTTTGTGCCTATGCTCACACCAAATCAACTGATATTCAATATGGTGTGTTTCATCCACGAATGACAAAGTAAGTCACACTTTTCAGTTCTTGTACGTTACTGTATAATATTTTCATCTACTTTTTGTTGTGATTCGGATACTTCATTATGGAAGAATTTTATTGTAACTTTTTTAAGGCATTGCTGAATGTGTTTAGAATAAAGCAACGCTATGGAAAAATCAAAGTATCCTTATTGAGGAAAGGCACGAATCATTTTGTTTTGATTTGATATGAGGAGTTACATTGGACAGACATGGGAATACATTGCCGCTTGTCGTTTTTAGCTGTCAAATCTATAATTTTGCGAATTTTACTATAAACCAAACGGCATTTTATTCGGAAAGGGTAGTACTTTTGGAAAATGCAATAAAAAAAGTCGATTTTTTGACTGCCTAGCCCCCTTAATAGCCCAACAGGCCCCAACTGCTGTAAGCAAATCATGTAAGGTTTTTAAACTTCATTATTTCTTATCTATTTATCATTTTAAATAAATTATATATTCATTGGATTATTCATTATCATTTATTTCCATCTGTCCAAACTATCCCCGTGCTATGTCCAATGTAACCCCACCAATGGGGATACTTTGGACAATATGCATCTCTGAACTTTTTTCATCTCAAAATAATACTAGGGAATGTGAGGCCCGTTTATCAGGTTCAAAAGAAAAGCGCACATTCTAAGCTATCAAATGGTATACCATTAATAGCCGTAAGGCATCTTACCGACCCGCTAAAGACAATTAATAAAAAATTGTCCAAACTATCCCCGGTCTCCCCTATTATGTTTGCCCGCGAATTTCTCCGTAACTACTGAATCGATTTTGGTGAAACTCATTGCATTTAATTTCACTTCAATCAACATAGGTCATGGAGAAAGAATTATCCAAATCGGTCTAGTAATTTTGAAGTTACACCAAAAGATAAGAAATCTGTTTCATTATAATAGGTATTAGTATCAGGCATCCGAAACACAGCTAAATAACTAAAAAGTACAAAATAAAAAATTTGAAAAAATGAGATCCGACTTCCAAAAATAAAAATGTGTTAAAAATTAAAAAATAATTTTGTTCCTTATTTGATCTACGACTCTAAATTTTTTTAAGTCGGCGCCAGATTTACACAGTGCCAATAATAAGGCGCTGCCATAAAAAAAATTAAGAGTCGTAGATTAAATAAAGTACAAGGTTTTCATTTTTTTTTTTTAATTTTTTTATTGGACATTTCTTTGCAATAAAAATGTGTGAGAACCTATTCCCTTTTCAAAACTGTAATTATTAAATTTTCGTGACGAATTAAGTCTCGCCCAGCACACAGCCATTTTGAAGTAAAAATTGAACTCATCTTCCTCGATTACATAACAACGTAACAGATCTCTCCTATTTAACACTGCCAGAGGACCATACAGAAATCGTTGGAAAGTGTTCTCCATTTTATTGGCGCCACGTGGAGATCGAGTAGCGGTATCTAATGAAGCGCACGCGTCGTAAGTTGCCCGAGTAACGACATCATCGCACGGCGCAATTCGCTCGACGAAAGTCAGCGACAACTTACTCCAATGTACGAGCGAGCTTCGATGTCGACGGCGACGTGCATCGATGCTGTGGGTTCAGAGACCAAATGCACCGTTTGCAAGTTACATAACGAGTGCGGAATACTTGCCAGCAAGATAGCATCAAAGTAGACTCATTAGATTAACAATTTCCTCTGCCCCACGTGGCGAACTTACTCCATCGAATTTCGGAGAAATTCAATCGACCTCAAGCATCCCGAAAACGTCGATTTAACATGTGTTTGCAAGCGATGCCTTTATTATTCCGTTTGCAATAGCAAATTCTTGAAGCCGGAACGGCCAAAGTAGCTGAAGCTTGGAAGCATTCGATGCGCGCAGATTGGAAAGCTCCGAAGTCTGGTGATTTACTTAGAAAATATCCATTCTACGGTACGCTTCCATTTTCCGAGAATGTGAAGTCGGAAAGTTCGGAATATCGAAAGGTTCTACCTGCGAGCAGGTTCGGGCGTCTCAGGATTTGCTAGCGACTGTCCTTGATAATGAATACTTAAAATGTGTGAAAACTCCAAGGTAAGCAGGTTCTATTTGAGACGCACCGAGTTCAAAAGATCTTCCCATCGACTTTGATCCCGAAGAAGCCGGGCTCGACTTCTGTTTACGTGTACGAGTTCCCCTCCTACTTTCTGTCCCTAATACCGAATTCTGCGCGGGGCGCGGGATGTGCAGCGCCGGGTTGCCATCCCGAGGGGATTATACGGTCGTTTCGAAGGGAGCCGCGGGGAGTCGGTGTACGCGTGCGGAGGACGGCCCCGCGATCTGGTCGATCCAAACATTCGGGGATCGCGTAAAATTCGAGGACGGGCACCGAAGTTCCCGATGGAACAATCGTAATGCAAACATCGCGGGAAGCTGGCAGAAAACTGGCTGTTTAAACGGAACCCCTTCCGCCGGGCTGGCACCGGGGTGGCCGGAAACTGTTTGGAAAGAAAGCAACCGCGAGACGTTATCGTTTCGCGTGACGCGCAGCGAACAGCAGGCCCGGAATAAAGAGACCGAGGAAAGAGGATCGTCCGTGGGACGAAGTTTTTGTTGTAAAGGGGGAGGAGGATCCCCTTGAATCGGTTCGTGGGAGCGAACGACACCGAGCAGGAGACGTTTTCACAGCCTTAATAGGATGACGCCCACTCAAAACTTCTCGTAATATAAGAATCTAATTATCCGCAGGCTGGACGGGCGTAAATTTCTACGGCGAAGAATCTGGGAACTTGGAGCAACTGCGAGACGTAATGGGCGTTTCAGAGCCCAAATACTTGGGAGAGGGGGAGCCTGGGAGGTGTGGGAGAACTTAGGAATCGGGTAATTCGAGATTCGATGCGATGGAAAATTGAAACGTTGAGCTGAAGGGGTCGGGGGTTCGAGTTGAGAGGAGAATTGGAAATTGAAGAATGGGGGATTCGAAAAGAGGGTTTGGGATTGAGGAATTGAATAATTTAAAATTTGGGGAATTGAAAGTTGAGAAATTTGGGGGACTGAAACTTGAGAAACTGAATAATTGAAAAGTTGGGGAATTGAATAATTGAATAATTGAAGTGTGGAAGAAATGCTATAACTGGCAGGTTGAGAAATTGAATAATTCAAAATCGAAGGAACTGAGTAATCAAAAATGGAGTAATTGCAAAGAAAAATATCATAAGAATTGAAAAGCTCAAGAACTTAGAATAAAAGACCCGAGGAATCCACAAGTGAATCCAAACAGAAAGATCTGATTATGTATCCAGAAACCACAGAACTACGCGAATTGAAAAATTCGCAGCATCACATCAAAAACTAAAGAAAGTAAAACAGAAAGAACGACGGGAAAAAGTGTCCATTAAATAAAATAAAGAACCTACCAAAAGCATTCGAAATATTAACCAAAAAAGCTTTCAAAATCCCGCCTAATTCCCTTTTCCTCCCTCGAACTCGGACTCCATAAATTCCCTCCATTTCTCACGCCCGAGTTCACTTAAGCGTAATACGAGGCGTGTTCCCGGCGATAACCCGGAAAAAATCTCCAAGATTCCACCGAAAAACGTGTTTACATTAAGGGCGCGGCGAACACAGCCCCGGGGCATCGAGAATACATCATCCCGCTGCGCGTAGCAGAGCGGCGACCGCGGCTCCATATTTTAAGACGCGTCACGGGAAGCGCATAAAAACGCGACGCAAGTATGCATAGCGGAGTGTCAGCCGCGTGTACTCGGCCCTGTTGAGCGCTCCACGTTATATCAACCCGGCAGGAAAGTCGGGCGGCGAGCGCTGGAATACGCGTGGGACGCATCTGCCCGTATGATGCAGCCAGTGACACAACGCTATCGCGATGCCGACCCCGCGCCGCTGTTCATTAAACCGCGCATCGCCCCGAACGAACGAAATCGTTTCCATCGAACCGGGGCGAGCGTCGCCGGTCCACGAAAAGTCGCGACTTGAATCTCGCGCGCTAAGAGCGGAGGCGCACAGGATTGTCGCGGTCAGGTCCCCGCAGAAAATGTCGGTCGGCCCGTGCACGCTACGGATGCAGCTTTGACACACATTTGTCACTCGACTTCGCCCGTTCCCTCATCACGCCAGCCACGGGACTCGTGCCACCGTGTCCTCCTTCGTGACTCGCTCACCCCAATCGAAACTGGCTGGCCTCCGTCCTTCATAAAAACACACCTAACGCGCTACTGTTTACATCTCGACCGTAACACGCGCCAGCGGGCACGCTTTTCATAGCCTGTCGGCGGTGACGTTGTAAACGGAACGCGGATTTAGACAGCCCCGGTGGGAGGAAGAAGGTATCGCGTTTCGAGGCGTGGATACTCGCGGGGTTTAACGAGCCGGTTGTAATACTTGATAGTTAGACGCTGACTCACCGGTGCGCCGCTTCTCCAACGACCTTCTCCCAGACTGTCACGTTGCACGGTCGCGCAGGTACCTGGGGCACGGTCGGTGAATCCCGTAGGTCAGTGGAACTGTTCACGGGACGAGGACAGACGAGTCACACTGGACGCGCACTGGCAACACCGGGCGGGGAGAGCACGCGCTCGCGGCGTGCGTGTTTCCCGTGAACGAAGCAGAGAGTGGAAAGCGAACAAGCGAACCGCACGGCACGAGATCCGACAGCCGACTGACTTCACGCGGATGCTGCGGCGAGCGTGTTGCCACGCGTCCCCTGCTTCACGTCGCGCACCAACCCCACCACTGCCGCCGCCGCTCGGTCTCGCTCGCTCGCGCGCGGCCACGGCTCGCACCCTCGCGCTCTTGGGGGGGGATTCTCGTTTCTGCACGTGCGAGAGCAGCCGACTCCCGAGTGACTCGGGTTTTATTAAACACAAGAATTTAACGCTGACTGAATCCTAATAAATCCGCGACCGGAATAATTATCCCGAAAGGTCGGGGTTCACGATTTTTACGATCCGGAATTTAGATGAACGCGGCTCGGGCACACACTGTCGCCGGCTGTCGAGCTCTCGAGGCTTGCTTAGCTGATTTCAGGCGGGTTACTTTGAGGTTGGGACAAGTTTGAACCAAAGATTAATTAAGGAGTGGGAAGTTTTACAGTTAAGAATGTGTCAAAGATGTTGGGAAGTTTGCTGAAGGAGATGGGAATGTGTTATATGGTAATATGAAAAGTCATCCTGGGATAGGTTCGTTTGGGTATCGTCAAAATTGAAATTCTTGAAATATAGAAGGGTTATAATGAAACATTAATACCTTCTTGTGGAACACTTGCTCCTCTAAAAGTATTTTTAAGAAAATGAGAATGTTAGATTACAACAGAAGCTTATATTCTGTGAATTATATCAACAAAATTATTATTATTATTGTTAGTATTATTATTATCAACGGGAAACCCTTTAGAAAATAGAAACATAACGTAACAATTAATACGAGGTAAAATAACACAGTCTGGTAGCTGCATCAAATATCGCATCTATGCAGGTGACAATTGTACGGACAAATAGCACAATAATTGATTTTGGAAAGACTCAAGCAATACAGAAAACAAATGCCCGGTTTATGGGATCGACGCAATACTGATAATCTGGGACCTTTGAATCAAAAAGAGGCCTAAGGTCGGGTCCAGATACACTCCTGGAAAAAATTAAAGGAACGCTATAATTTCCCGAAAATTTTGGTCATTTTCAAATGGCTGTATCTCCGCGAAAAATGGTCGCAAAAAATATTTTAAAAAAGCATTTTAACGCTTGAAGACTCTAGTTTTTGAAATCATTACTCTTTTTTTTTCTTCGTCCATTATGATACTGTTTTATCAAAATGAAGCGCAGGAAACAAAGTTTCAGAAATTTTTGCCAAGTTTGGACGTATGCACGGGCCAAAAAAATTTTTTTCAGATAAATGACTCTTATAGAGCAAACATTTCTCTGTAATTTCGTTTTTTTTTTGCTATGTTGTATGATTTTTATTGACCGAGTTATCCGCCATCAAAGCAAAAAAGGAACTTTTCACTTTGAACACCTATAACTTGCGAACGCATGATCGTAGAAAATTTTTCAGTAGTGTTTTGGAAAGCTGAGAAATTATCCTTTCAAAACCTTTAGTTGCCATTTTAGTGAGGTTTTTTTCCATCGTATAAAATCCATTTTAATATGATCCCCAAAATTACATATTTACCATTTTTTGGTAATCATGATGCCACTTTAAGGAAAATCAGGGAATCATTCAAGTGTCCACGTTTTTTGCGAGCTAAGACTACCCGTATACACTGTGCAAAAAGTCGGACCAATCAGACTTTTTTTTCCGAGCCATCCATTGGATTTATCTGAAAAAAAATTTTTTGGCCCGTGCATACGTCCAAACTTGGCAAAAATTTCTGAAACTTTGTTTCCTGCGCTTCATCTTGATAAAACAGTATCATAATGGACGAAGAAAAAAATTTAGTAATGGTTTCAAAAACTAGAGTCTTCAAGCATTACAATGCTTTTTTAAAATTATTTTTTGCGACCATTTTTCGCGGAGATACAGCCATTTGAAAATGACCAAAATTTTCGGGAAATTATAGTGTTCCTTTAATTTTTTCTAGGAGTGTATATTGGCCGGTGAATTTCGTGACGGGTATTCTCCCACCATACCGCTTGCCTGCCTCTGTGCTCCTTTTCTCAACGTTTTCTGACTCGCTCTCGTTCCACCTCGCTCCGCCTTTGCAGAACAAGAGTGAGTCAGAAGTGGTGGGGATAGCGCCAAGCTCTTTACGTGTAGGCCAAACCGAGTTCTTAGCGTAGAAATAGGACAACTCCAACTGACAAATCCACGATCGTCAGATGGTGATGGCTGATTTCTCCCCGATCGCTATTTGCGAAAACGAATTCACCAGCAAATATATCCGGCCCCGACTTTAGGTCGTAGTAGACCTGAAAACGTAGCAATGCCACCAGCTCCGGGTAGTTAATCTGACCATGCATCACCTTATAGAGAAAAATCATATCCGAGCAGAGCCTTTCTACGGTCGCTAAAGGTGGCAAGCCTATTTAGTAATTTGCGAGGCGGGAGTGCTGGTCGTATTACCGCGTGGAGTTTCCAGTAGACCGCAAAACCAGCCTAAGGAATTTATATTGGACCCTTTCAATAGAGCTGATCTATTGCTTGTGTCTCGGGTCCCAGATTACCGACGCATTATATTATACGCCAAAGTTTAATAGTTAGGGTTAACTACCCTAAGCTCAGTTGCATCCCCAAGAATCCCCGCAAAAAAAGAAATCCCAAATTTTCACCCAACCCTAGCCCCTCTAAAACTCCACAGAAATTGTCTTCCATTTTTCAATTCTTCCCGCACCACTGCGGCCAACAAATCCGAAAATCGAATCCAGCAATCGATACAAAGCCCTCGGGCAACCGCACGTGTCCAGCTTATCTGTGTCTCGCGTCCTCTGGAGCTTTCAGCCCGTTCCCTCGGCTCGCGTCATCCACCCTCTCGTTCCATTTCGCGTCACGATCGCTCGCGCCCTCCTTCTCGCCGCCGCGGCGTCGCCCACCCCCGCGCCCTTTGTCTCTAAGCGCCGCCACATTTCTCACCGGGACGTTTTTCCCTCGTCAAGCGGTCCCGCGGACACCCTTCGCCATCGTCTTCCCCTATTCGGCTCATTTCCCCCGCGCTCCTCGCGACGCCTCATTTTCCTCGTAATCGTTTCACTTTTTTCCCACCGCCCATTTCATAATAGTTCGCCACGACCCCGCCCAGCAGCGGTTTGCTTTTCCATGCTCCGTCGTAAATGTCTCTGCTACTGATTCGTTTCATTTCGTCGGCGCGTTTCCTTTTTTGCATCCCCCGCCTTTCTCTAACCCCCGCGAGCTCGTCTTCTTTTTGGTCACGGCGCTGCCTCGCGGTTCTGCGAAGGCGCGTCGCGTTCGCGTCGTTGCATTAGCATAAACTTCTCTAAACCCCTTTAAGTATCAAAAATTCTAGTTGCAGACGCTTGTGGGAGCCGGAACGCCGGGAGATCGTGCTTGTAATGGCGGCTGCTTCACTTGCCCCAGTTTTCTTCCCCGTCTGGTTTTAAGGGACCTTTGTTGCGGCGGGTTGAATGTCGGATGAAGTCCGAAGCGAAGTCCTGGGAAGTTTAGCAACCTGATCGACGATGCTTTGTAGATCGCGCGGAGTTAGAGGATTTTACCTGCGTTTTAAGAATTGGATGCTTCTGGTGAGGACGTATTGCTCTCCGAATTGCAAACTTCAGTGGCCGTGATAAAAATTTTAGTATCAATATCCTACCTGTTTTACTATTACCGTCATTCCCATCGTTTCTCCTCGTTCCGCGTATTTCTCCAGTTACAAGCAATTCTTTTTTATTTCACTTTCCACGGCAACGACCACGTTACGCGGCCTTAAGTTTTTATCCGCGCCACGAAATAAACCTTAAACCGGTGAAACAATATCTCCGCCGTGAGGACCAATTAAAGGAACAGTATTATAAAATATCAAAACAACTTCTGCATCCACAGTTGCCTAGTAATCAATTGCACAAATGCGCCCGAACAAAGAGCAGCGGACTCAGCCGCCCTTATTCTTCCACTCCAGCCAATTCCACTTAACCCTTAACACTTCCAACCCCACGGCACAATCCCCCAGTCAACCCCCTTGAACATTACTAAAAGCAACACCTCGTCGTTCCATAATATCCAACAGCAAAAAGACCTATCCCATTTCCTCCAAAAAAACACCATTGATCCCCACCATCACCCTCCACCACCTGCGAGCAAACACACGAGCACCTTCCCCCAAAAAATTCCACGTTCACCCTGCTCGTACGTCGCTAGATTTATTCCCTCGCAATATCTCGGACTCGCGGCGGAACCCCGAGCCTCGAAGACCACAGGGGGAGGCGGAGGGCGCAACGGAGGAGTCTGCAACGAGGACGACGCCGACAACGCCGAGGGGGGGGGAGCGACTCGCGGGGGTTGGAGGCCCGCGGCGAAACTTTAATTTCTTACGAGTTCGCGAAAGTCTTTCCAGCCGCGACGCCGTGCTTGCCACCTGGCCAGGAGGGGATGCAGACGAAACCGAAAAGTTTCCGCCCGCGAGCCGTGTGCATACATATAAACGCGTCTATATGCGCGTGGCGCGTGTACAGCGTTCCCAACGAGGAGGACAGGGTTGGACGTGGAATTAGCGAGCAGCCAGTGGAAAACGCGCTGCTAGACTGCGAGAGGGAGGCGAGAGAGGGCGGAGGAAAAATACTCGCTTAACGGAAACTTCCTGACAAAGGGCCTCTTTGTTGCTAATCTTTCGAAATGTACACCCTCTGCTGCTTTTACTAAGCCCCAGTTCTGCTCGCCGCGATCGTGTATTTCCGATTTTATCGGGCTGGCTGAACAGAGGGACGCCTGGCGTCGGGTAATCCCCCAAGCAACGCGGTTTTTCCAGTTGCCTTTGGAGACGGTGCCACTGGTAATTGCATGCAATTGGATGTTCATTCGCGGGGGGGGGGGGGGGGATGGTCGTTTAAACCTGCGGGATTGGATTTATGGGTTCGGCTTGCCTTTTGGGCGAGGGATGAAATTGTTTGGGGAAGATGTTGGGAGTTACGGGGATGAATGGGGGTTGTGGTAGGGGAAGATGGAGTTGTGGATGGATGACTGGAGGAATAGGTGGAGGTGGTTGTGATTTGAGTGGACGGTTTATAAATAATTGAAAGGTTGCTGGACAATTGGAAAGTTGATAAATCGAATAATTGAAGAGTTGAGGACTTGAACAATTGAAAGATTGAGACATTGAATTTGACATTTACTTGAAAATTGAGGAGCAGACTTTGATTGTTTGGAGAATTATAGATTTTATTTTTCTATTTAGTAAATGAACTTATAAATTAAACAAGGAAGCACTGTTCTTTAATTTTCAGTTTTAAAATACCAATTAGCATTTCATAAATAAGAAAAAGCTCGATTAAGATTCTTACGGGTGGAAACTTGGCTACGAAATTCCATCAATGAAGAAACGTTCGCACGGATACATATTTGAAACTTATCGTGTGCTAAGCTCCAAGTGACAGAACACGGACAATATCAGCCACACTGTTTCTTCAAACCGTCACGCTTGATCGATCACATCACTCGTCCACCTGAAACTTTGTATACTCGATCTTCAGGCTGACGTCGAACATCGTACGAAGTGCACGAACGTCGAACCAGCAAAAACAACAAGTTGAATTTATCCGAAATACTCCATTTATCTTCTAATGGCAACATTTCACGCCATCATCGTCGAGGATTTTTCTTCTATAAAGTAAAGAAGCCACCCTATGAGTGCATCGAGAATCAAGTCGCATGAAGTTAACAGAAGATTCCCCTGCACGCAGGTCAAGTGTCACTCGCGTCTCAGTTGCACCCCTAAGAATCCTCATAAGCAAGAGTATCACGAAAGTATCATAGAAAAATCAGCGAACCAGTTTCAAACTATCCATTTAACTAATTAAGAAACGTCTTGTCAGAGGACCAATTTCCTCCGAGCCTCAAAAAGAGGGTGCAGCATGAAAGTGCACAAATATGCATAAAAGTCGTTGCAAAGCGTATCCTTATATAACATTCCCCTCCATCGCGATGTTTCATCTTCACCCACGGGTCACCGCGTCCTACTTGCACCCCCAGCAATCCCCCAGGAAGAATAAACCCCTCTTTTCAACATCCAGACACAATTGAAACTTTGCTACAAGAAGTAGGCAGTTTAAGAATTTGATTAAATTGAGTTATAGATAACATTAGAAATAACCGATATTCTGTGATGCATATTGATACAAATTAAATTATTGTAAATGAATAATATTTAGAGCTGCCCCCCACTCGCTGCAAACTCTTCAACTGCACCAAATAAATTTCACGAAACTAAAATCCATAAAAAGGAACGAATCACTCGTTTAATGCTGCAAAACAAGCGTTACCAGGGAATTAAGAAATGTTCCGTGAAAGGAACGATCTCCTCTGACTCTCAAAAAGAGGGTGCTTCGCGAGGGGGCGTATAAATATGCATAAAAGTCGTCGGAACGCGTATCGAGTAAAGCAGGGAGCAGGAACGCGGGGTGAAACCACTTCGCGCCCTGTCTTGCCCGTGTTTAATGAAACGTCCGCGATAAAAAGTGGAAGATTATGGTTGTACTTAGCCGCGTGGCCGGCCGCGATAATTGCAGTGGCGAGGGGCGAGCGGGCGGAAAAGAAACGAACGAGCAGAGACGGGAAATGATAAAGTTCCTAGCTGCGTGGAGGCAAGACGAGATTAAGTGACTGCTATTACGATTCTAAAACGCTCGGGGGTGACACGTTCCGGGTAACACGCGGTAGAAATATAAACAGTGGTTGATGGTTATTTTATGGAGGCACGATTTCGTGGGGTTGTGATGGAGGTGGACGTGTAATTTGATATTGGGAGAAATTTTAATCAATTCTGTTACTGAATTCGTACGAATCAGTATAAATAATATTTGAATTTCACAAGTTTTAAATTCCGTGGCCTCCTGACCTTTTGTGGGTAACAGGTTGCAATTAATGGTAGCTGAAAATAAAACAATGGGGTTGCTCTATTCATAGGGAACAAGTAACTTAATATTTTGCAAATTTTTAACCACTCAGAATATTTCTAGACTTAAAAAAATTCATACTTAGGTCTTGAAGATTTTGAAAAGTGATTTGACATGAAGATTTGCACCCTTGCATTCCTAGCCCCGTAAAATAAAATTTGTCAGCTCACAACTTTTAGAGGGTTCCCAAACTTCGAAGATTTCTGAAGCTCGACGAGTTTTAAGATTCAGACGATAGTCGAAGCGATTCAATGGGTCTCGAAGTCTGTGACAGTGATCATCGACACGCGAGCATCCTGGCAGGAACTTTTTATTAGAAACTGTGCCAGTTGGGTAAAAATAAGACGATCGATTCACCTGCAATGAAAATATCAGACCATTCGTTGCGCCTTACTTCATTAATTATTGAACTTCAAAAGGAAAATGTATGTACCCGGGACAGCTGAAAATAAAGCTTGCAAAATGTAGTGTAGCTTCTACACACTCACACCTTTCACCTAAAATTACAAATACTTCCTTCATCAATTACTAAATCTATTAAATAATTAATACACTGAACAACGTCTGTCGCTTATCAGATAAGGAAACAACTACTACCTTCCGCGCATCTGCTTCCTTAAATTAGGTATGCCGGATGTTTCTCAGCACCCTCATTTTTATTTTCTCCCTTGAGCTTTTTTACAATCATGATAAAATAAATTCGAAATTATTTCTCAATTCTTATTTATTATTGCTCATAAAATCATTCAGTACGGCTTTAATTGTGGAACAGCAGTATGAAGAAAAGAATAATAAAAATTTACATCAATAATAAACATCATTTTGTACCACACCCCTAATTAAAAATGAATTTTTAAACCACACAAACGAACCGCACCAGACAATTCCAAAACGTCCATCGAAGACGTCATCCGAAATCAGACCCAACAAATGATTTTTCCAAGCAGTCCCACATCCACGCTCAAAGTGACAAGCAGAATTTACAATCTGCCAGCGCGCAGCGGCCGCGCTGTTTTTCTACACCGCGCGCGGCCTGAATTGCTGGGAATAATGCTCCTCTACGCGGTCTTCGTCCAAATGAGCAAGTTAAATCAACTGTCAGGCTCGTCGGACTAATAATACTTTATCTCGCGAGACGTACGCGCCGGCATTAACCGCTCTATCAACGCTGCGAGGGAAAGGAGACTCCCGGCGGGGAGTGGCCCGCTGGAGGAGCGCGGCCGGCGTAATCCCGCGGAGGGTCTCGCCTCGAAAGCTGCACGCGATTTTCTATTTTATCCCCAGCCAGTAACGAGCGGTCCTTTTCGCGGCGGCATTGTTCCTTTGCAAAATAAAAAGCCCGATTGCGCGCCCGCGCGCAAAACAACCGCCGCGGGCTGCTGTTGCGCGCGCGTCGGCCGAGCGTGAAACTCGAATGAAATATGCGGCTCCCGGTAACACTCTGCTCTTAGGGAAATATTTTGACACCGGGGTGGTCGCTCCAACGCCGGGGGAATGCTAATCTGCGAATGCGCGAATACCAACTACAGGTGGGCATCGGAGCGTTGCGTTGGAGGCGTGGATCTTTTGCATAGCCCGTTGTTGGCTAGCAAGCTGAAGTGGGGGTGATTTAACGTGCTTGGGAAGTGAAAGGTTGAAGATAACACTTTTCAATCTTCTGCCGTGTTATCCGCGACTGTGTACAACTGCGAGTTCAGTGTCCGAATTTGCAAAATAGGGCGGGGGTTCCAAATAAAACTGAATTCCACGAGAATGGTACCCTGAAACCTCTTGTCCATTAATTATGTAGTATCGACACCCTGTCAAAAAGAAGACTTGCACTGGCTTAATATAGAAAGTAGAGCAACTTGCATAGTAGACTGTATTAATTTATTAATCGAGGAAGCTCATGCGACTTACATCTCTTGCTAAACTTATAATCGATCTGTGACGCTTCATACCGGCGCTCCCAGCACGAACAAGCTCAAAGGGAGCAGAGGAATAACATTATATAGCCGCCATGGTTTGTCAAATTGCACGAGGAAATAGGTGCAACGTATCAGCTGTTAGAACATCATCAGCCCGACAAGAATATTAACCACACGCCCCGCCACGTCCGACGCATCTTTCCATTCCATCCTTCTTCGTCCCCAGCCCCCCCCCCCACCCCTCCGCCTTCTAATTATCACTAATTACACGTCTCCGCGAGCGTATCGCTTAAACCGGCGAGCTTTCCCTTTCTCCCACTGTTAATAATCGCCAGTTACAAGTAATAAATTAAAGCTCCGCTTAATTACGAGCTCGCGTGTCATAGCCACTGCGCCGCTGTGTATGCAACGATTTCCTGCGCGTGAGAACGCGCAGGGGGCGAGCGGAGAGCGGGCGGCTATACGGGGTGATACCTCGTGGAAATAACAGCTGATATCGCGGAGGGAAGTTTTTCTGAACGAGCCCCTGTTTTTCCGGGACAGAGCGGTCAGGGGGGGGGGGGAGGGGGTGTAATTTGATTGTTAAGCGGAGGGGGTGAAACGGGGGCATGTGTAGGGAGTTCAAGACTTGGTTAGTCGTGTTTGAAGGAAGGATCTGGGGGAGTAAAAAGGAAGAAGGAAAGGAGAGTGAAATAGTTGAGAAACGTTTAGAGGGATTTCTGAGTGCGTGCGTTTTATATACATATAATAATAGAAAATGATTGTGGACAAAAGAAGGGGTGGTAACAGCAATAATAAAGATATTAAAATTAAATTCAGATTATATCGAGGACTGTAAATTTTATATTTATTAATTTTCTTGTGAAACTTAGGTAACGTCAATTCTTAACCGTCACAAGTCAGCGAACCCACTCATAAACAGAAAACTATTTTAAATCTGCCCACAATAGCCCAAAAGAAGATCTATAGAGATTAATTTTCAAAGTCGATTCGATAAAACTTTGCACTTTTTCCCCCCAAAAATTAAAATACAATCGCAAATACAAAAGCTTCATCCCCTCCTCCTTTAATCTTACATTTTCAAGAATCGTTCCTTTCCCAGCCACACTAATAACAGGCCACCCTGTATCGCGCGTGAAGTGTTGGAAAAACGACGAAAAAGGAGGAAAGCCGCCTCCCTGTATCTGTCTGCGTGCGTAGGAGGGGGGTGGTGGAGGGGCAAAATAAAGCGTCGACGCGAGCGCTGAAACGTTGTTTGCGCGGGCTTTTTTCATCCGGCAGGATTAATGCGTAAACCGAGTACCTTATAAAGAAGAGGTGGACTGTCCAGGTGACAAATTGCTGGTGGGCCCGACGTTGATTCAACGGAACACACCTTTTTCTGACCCTCCAAGGGCGCGACGGCGACGCTCTCCGGAAGAGAAATCGCCTGGCGGGCCGGCGGAGGAATTAACGAGGATAATCGATGGGGGAAATTGAATTTCCTCTCCTACCGCTCGCTTCTTTATTTCCCGCCACTGTCCCTACGGTGTGAATTAAAGGCACCCGGGCTTGGGTGACCTTGGTACCTTCGACCCTTAGCTGGCGGGGTGGAATCTTCCGAACGACATTTTCTCACGCAACGATAGAAAACTGGTTGTAATTTTATATTCTTGAGACGTAAGATTTTATTCGCACCACTTGTATTTGGGTAGTAATTATTTATTGAAGCGAAATCTTCGCTAAAAGTAGAAATGTATTACAGGTCTTTTCAATTTTACTGTGTAAATAGAAATAAAAATTGAGGCACGTCAGAAGCCACCTCTTCAGTTAGGTAACAAAGTTTCCTCTTCACCAGTTAAAGGGTTATGTTGCCATTTTTTGTGCTCTAGTAACTGAGTCTTTGATTCTGATTGGTAGAGTGAGAGGCAATATTTTGAAGCCTGATTTGTACTGGCACTTTTATTGGTGGTAGAAAAGAGTAGGGGAGACCGGGGCAGGTTGTAACACAGGGTAAATTGTAACATAAGTAAAATCTTTTGAACGACTAATCTGGTAACCTACAGCATTCGAGAGCTGCTTGACAATATTAGCACCGTCGGTTTTAGTGACACAAATGAGCGTTATGTATTCATTTTGTGGTTACAGCCCAGAATTTTAGTTTTTAGGTTACGTAAGTAAATGTTGTATCAGCACTTTTACTTCAATTAACCGTCATTAGAAACCGTTTTAATTTTTGCTTATTTGTCGCAAACGAATCAGTACACATTGGTTTATAATAATGTATACGCATTTTAGTGATTTGATGTTTAGTTTCTCGTTTGCTGAGATAAAATGCAAAAATTCGACCTCGGGGTAAATTGTAACATGTTACTATACTTACTCCACTCCAAATGGTGATAAAGCAAGCTATTTGCTGACACACCGGAAAAAGATGCTCTAGACGAACAACAGAACAATCGAGAATCCAAAAAGTAGAAAAAAAGTATAAAGAATAAAGTGAAGAAAGCGAAGAAGAAGATTTTGATAGAATCAGATGAATAAGCAATGATTGTTTAACTCGTGTATATCAAATGTTTAATAATGATCTGTGTTTTCATTTATATCTTTTAGAAACGTTCATTTGTGTTCATATTTGTATTTAAATAAGTAAAACAGATGTGTTACAATTTACCCCAGGACTGGGGCACATTGTAACAAAGATTCAGATTTGTTTAAGATGGAGCCAGATGTTAACAGTCCAATATTTTGTCACGTACTTTCACGCAATCAATTCACCACATATGCAAGTAGTAAATCACGCAAATTATTTCCTGATTGAGGAAAACACTTTCGAGAAGAAACTGTGTAAACTTTTTTTGTTACAATCTGCCCCGGTCTCCCCTACACTGGCTTGGTTGAACTTAATTCGAATTTGATGGATCTTGATGTGCTTCCGACTCAGATCTCTCCTTAGTTTCAAGACAGATTTAGTGTAATATAAATGTATATAGCAATGATGGGGTTTACAATAAGTAGATCTGCTCAAAGAGAAGTAAGAATTCTGTGGAAGATAGTAGTGCCCAGAATCGAGGCTTGACAGATGATCCAATATCAGGGTATTACTATAACCTTTTTAGTAATCATGAACCTCCAAGAGCCTCCCTTTTCTCCCACCCCTCCATTCAACCCCACCCACGACTGTCACTATTGCTTGGTACGCCTACAACAGTTGCAACCCTTCCAGAAATTACTACAAGTCCAAACTAAGTTCTAGAGCAGTTCTTAATGAACTCCGTAATACACGCAAGCTTTAAGTGCACCAACAATATTCCACCTCTCACAATTAGTCCCATAAGCACCATGTCAAACAAAATAGCAGTCCTTTCGTTACTTGCTCGTTACAACACGATCCTGACCCTTCCCAGCAGACGCCTGCAATGCTGCTCCTGCAAACATTAATTCGATATCGGTCCATCAGTGGTGCAAGAATATACCAGCGTTCGATAGATCGATACGGATGTTGCATCGCCCCGAATACGTCTGAGGACGGATTAAACGCAGCGGTTTCGACGAGGCCTGGTGAATCTTTAACGAGAACTATATTCCCGGAGACGATCTCATCGGATCAGAGTAAATATCATCCACGGTTATTCGGCGTGGATACACGACGTGTTGAAACAGTGCATCGACCCCTCGAATGAAACGAGAACGCAACGAGACGGCAGCCACCCCCCGATGATTCCTATCCCCCGTCGACTTCCAGCCCTTCCTTCGCCTCTGTCTCACAAAAATCACGGAAATATTCATCGTGGCTGCGTAATGGGATTGATACGCCGTCGACCTCCCCTCGTTCGCGATGTACGGGGTGTCTCAAAACGGGTGGTCGTAAGTGGTGCGGGGTTTATGGATTAAAAGTGGGAGAAGGGTTGAAGGGAGAAGGTCCATTATTTCAGTTGTGATTAGAAGAATTAGAATAGAAGAATAGAATGCGGAATTTGTAAAATTTTTAAAATTTTAAAATCAGAAAAATTTTGGAAATTTTTAAATTTTAAAATTAGAAGAATTGTTTAATTTTAAAATTTAAAAGTTAGTGGATTCTTTGAAATTTAAAAAATTTTAAATTAGTGGTTTTTTTAAATTTAGGTACTCCAACTGCTCCCTTCTCGCAACGAAATCTTCGATTTTTACCTTCCTTAACAGTCTTCCACTCTATTCCTCCATATCTCATTTTTGAAATTATAACAATTCTCCTTCGCATCACAGGAACGTATCCATCCCCATATCATTTCATTCTGCCACCTTAACTTCCCAAAGTCGACACAATAAACAGCGCCAAAAAGCACGCATAAAATTCTAATCACTCATTATACACTCGCTTCTTTAATTCCTGTATTCAACCCCTGTTGAACCTCAAAATACATTTCTGCATTAACTGCATTCCCTCCTTTGCACACCTCGAACCAAAGTTTCCATCGACCCTTCCGGAGCACACAGTACATATCCCCTTAGAAGCTCCGGAGCCTAGGAACTTGTGAAACAGCGGGGATCGCGAGTGTTCTTGGGTAGACGCGCGATCGATATGAATTTTGAATAAATGCCGCGCGATAAACGCGCGGCAAACGTGATATTATTCGGTGACATGAATATTATAAGATAATGAATTATTTAGCGGGCGCTTCCGCGTCGTAATGTCCCGTAATGCAGTCGATAATGAATATTTCAGCGAGTCCGACAGCAGTAACTGTTTTTTCCGTTAATGATCCGCGGCGCTTTGTTTAACAGTAATATTCAGCAGCCGTGATGCCTGACAAACGATTTCCGCGATAACGCTCGTCGTCCCTCGATCCGATGATAAATATATCGATAATAACGCCGCCCTCCCCCCCCCCCCCCCGTTATACGGGCACAAATATTTCCGCTCCCTGCCACTATTCCCGGCTAAATATTTCGACAATAATGTTCACGCTCGGAAATTAATATCGCCACGTGCGATCTCACGTTGCAAATGCTTCGATAGCATCTGTAATGATGCCTTTTTTAACGATAAACTCTCGACCGCGGAAGGTTTACTTGTGTAGGATGCTGTACATATGGTGCATTTAAATTAGAGTGAAATATGATGCTAGGAGAAATTTGGTACGGGGATTTTGATGATGGCCTGGGTTTAATGTAGCGCTTTGGTGAATATGGGTGAATTTTGTGTAATTCTTAACTAACAATATGTAGTTCTTAACATTCGAGCTGATGTCAAATTGTGAAAAGTGAAAAGTTGAAGTTAATGGTTTTTAATTGTAGCAATATAATGTTTTGATATTCGGAGTGGTTTAAGTCCATCAGAATGATAATTTGGGACCGCAGTCTATTAATCACGAAATTTCGAAGTTGTATTACTGAAAATTCAATATATTTAAAATGATGGACAAAATGGAGAACAAGCTTCATTTCGAAACTTCATGCACCAAAGTAATCCACAAATTATACCCCCAAAAGAATCCAGATCGTTACACTTAATGAAATCAAATCAACCCTTTCTCCATCCCTTTTCCAGACTTAAACTAATTTTTATGGCATAAAGAATATGTGGAACCAACGTAGGTACCAGTTGACAAAGAGTATTCTCTATTTTCTATTACATCTTCTGATGCTCCACACCGAATCATATCATTCCCTGAAAACGCCTCCACTTAATTTTCCACAATAATTCACAAAATCTACCCCCCCCCCCCCCCCCAAAAAAAACCCACCCAATGCAACTATCAAAAACTCTTCAACCAGTGGCGGATTTAACGAGCAGCTGATGAGCAGTCACCGTTTGGGTCCCTGCCCAAAACTCTGCCCCCCCCCCCCCCCCAAAATTACGATTTCATCCAAACACTATATTTTTCTTTATTTCCCAAAATTTTCAGGCCACGCGCGCGCAAATTCATTTGCAATTCTGTTATATATACAGTGTGTCTCGGAACCTCTTCGCCACCTGTGCGTTTTTCCTTAAATCCGCCACTGTCTTCGACTCAACACGATTTCCAGCCGAGTTGACGCAGCGATGAAACACAGGAAGTACACGACGCAGTAACATGACGGCGACATTCTTCGATGGGCCATCGATCGCAGCAAGAAATTCGCGTTACATTCCGATCAGGGGAGGACGTTCATTTCCGTGCGCGGCCGTGGGACAATGAACGGTTAAACGGATCTTGCCTGCGGGCCATCCAACGTCGGAGCGACGTGCATACACGTCGGCCCCGCTGACGTGTACGTACGTCGCCGGTTGTACACGGAGTGTACACCAGCCGCTACGTGCCTCTATAATCAGATGCAGCAACGACCATTCAATTAGCCCGGGCCCTGGCAATACATTCGGTAGCGCGAGCAAGGATGCTTAATTTACATGGCGTCTCGCGATCACGGAAAGGTGGGCCGGGCCAAAAATTATGTTCCCCTGCGTGGCAGCTACCTCCCAAAACGATATCAACGACTGAGGATCGAGTGGGGGTGGAAGAAAGTTCGTATTTTTTAGCTGAAAATTCAATTTCGAATATTGGGGCCTTTTCCGTGGCAGAGATAAAAGAAACACTTCCCGTGACGCGAGGTTGGAAGAAGGGAGAAGTGTTGTACTGCCGGGAAAGTGTTCAGTGTGAGCTTTCGAAGCATTTCAAAGAATATCTAATGACGGTACTGTATCTACGTTAAACTTGCCTAAATCGTACTACTGAACAAATGCTTTTCATAATCATGAAAAATAACAGGGAAAATAAAACAAAATTAGTCGTAATCAACTCTGTGTTAATTGAATAAACAGTTTTATAAACTCAAATAACGAAAAATAATCAACTTCTGTTCATAAAAACGATTTAATTTTAATATGGAAAAAGTACGATTTAGAATTAATGTTACTAAATCGTACCATATTTATCCCGATTCGTACCTCCAAATTTAATTACTACAATCGTCACATACACATTCAAAGTAATTATAGATATCTATTGCCGCACAAAGCTTGTGTACCCACAATTTGCACTGCATGCATTGTATCATATTTTCCTGTCTATTTTCTTGACACAATTTAGAAAAGCAGCTTTCATTTTCATCATCTTTCTTCTTCTTCCTTTCTTTTTTTTGTGTATTGGTTTTGGCAGTATTCTTTCTCTTACGAGTTTCTTTTGCTGTTCTGTCTTTTCTGGTTATGATTTTTTTTTAGCCTCGCCCAATTTTTACCAATTTTTTAGCTTCGCCCAATATTACATACAGTGGTACGAAATAAACACATAGGTCAATTTGAATTCAAATCTATGGCGCTAAAATATAGGACTCTGTTGGTTGATTTCAAAACAAGAAATAAACTTGAAAATAGACGAAGTTTCGCATAGAAATTTGTTGGAAAATTTGAGTGCAAAGTACCCGAAAAACTTATCTGCTTTATATTTTTATGCGGAGTGACGGGCAGGTTGACTCGGCTTGCTAACGGCGTATGTCTAACTGTGTTTTACACTTTCTGCTGTGTTAAAAAAAAAACAGCGGGGGTGCGATTTAGGCGCAGGTACAAATTAGGCAAGTTTAACCTATTCTCCGGAGGCGATTTCGGTATAGGCTAAGTTCGTACGTTTAGAAACCTTAAGTTTTGAATATTCTCGCCCTTTCTGTGCAGAGCTATCTCCAGCTTGAAACTTACAGGGAGAAAATAGAGAATTTCTACAAAATAACATTGCAGCAAAAGTGGCCCACGTAAGAGCCCTTTAGCTAATAAAGGAAAACTCTGCGCGCCTCCTGTACCGTTCAAGTTACAAAAACAACAGCCCAGGGAATGAAGCACCCGAGCTCGGGACTTGATGTAACCATTGATCAGCTCGTAGATTCTATCAAGTAGAAGACTGAATTAATAAGGAGATAATAGGAGTTCGCACTGAAGCTCGCTTATGGAGGTCATCCAACTGATGGATTACAATTCAGTGTTATTAGAAACACAGTTATCGCTTCGTTCTCGGTGGGGGATTAATGGGCTCCGTTGAAGGTACACGGTGGCCAAGAAGAACGGTATTCATTAGCCGGGGAATTAAACGCGGACGGGCCGATTCATCTTCGCGCAAATGAACGTTCATGGGAACAATGTAACCGATGGATAATTCGCTGTTCGCGCAATTATCCGACATCCGACCGCGCGCAACGCGGCTACTAAAAAGTTGGTGGTGAAATTTAATCAGCCGCGACCGCGGCTGGAATCTCGCAAACAAAATTCTCCCGTACCTGCTGGCTATTGTCCTTCCTCCGCGCTGCAAACAGGCTTTTACGTACAAAATTCCGCTCTGATGCATCGCGGCGTCGCGCGAGAATAATTCCCCGCCTGCGTTTTACAGTTTTACAGCTTTGGATGTTGCTACGCCACCATGGCTGGCTTCTGCGAGGCACACGACGGAGGAGGAACAGTTGCGATGCTGTGGAAGATTTTAGGAGAGTGGAGGCTTCAAAGGGGGTGGGGTTTGTTGGGGTGTGCAACAAGTAAGCCATGAGCGGGAAATTTGGAACGGGAGATCTGGTGTCAAGGGAAATTCGAGAGATTTTGGAGATCGGTTCGAGATCAGTGGAGGGTTAATTCAGGGTGGTTTGGGGCTTCTTCGATGTTACTTCAAGATTACTTTGGGGTAGCTTCTGGGTTATTTTGAAGACACATCCAGGGGATCTAAAAATTTATTCGTGATTGATTAAAGGTACGTGAAGGTCACTTTAACCCCTGAGCACATCAAATTTTCATACAGATTAATACATTAAATATTCATCAAGGTATCGGCTATTCCCTCATGTATAGCCAATACTACAAGGCAAATGTTGGCGAATCGTTACATTTTACTAGTTATACTCCATAATGACCGTAATGAGCTCTCAACGCCGATGAAACCAACAAGCTTCCATGCATCCCCGATAACACATTTAGAAGCCAAACTGATCACCCCCATTTTCCATTTTCGAAATTTTCCTGCTTAATGTCACTCCGGTTAGACGGGTTGCAAAATCGATTATTATATAAACATTTTTCGAAAGTACGCATCCTCAAGAATGTACTGTTAAATTTTCATGGAAAAATTCCGATTATTTTAGTTTCTACAGAGGCATTTTGTAGGGAGCGCAGAGGTTCGGCCTCTATAGATGAAAACTTTGAACACGTTCTTCTCGAAACGTCATTTTTTCACATCGTGAAGATAAAATCTCAAAATCTATCGAACCGATTACTTTATAAATTTTACTGCTTATTCTGCACACCTATGACTCTCACAGCGACTACATCCAAGTACCTATTTTCATTCAGATTAACTTACTTTTAAACTCGAAAATAGCGAAAGAAAAAAGCCGAAAAATATTTTTCTTGCATTTTATCCGTAATTTTGCTAATTTTTAATATAAAAATTCACAGCTAATGTTCTGGAATTTGTTTATACACATCGACCCCACCATTTTCTGCCCGGTTTCGTTAAAAATTCCTCCCTTCGTCAGAGGCTGAAAGGAATACACACTCACCCCGTAAATTCTGTCGCAACGTCAATAAGGAGAATGAACGTAAAAATTCACAAAGCGAAGCGAAGAGGAAAGAAATAATTTTCACGGGTGCACTGTCGCAGCAAAGGGCTCCATTTAATTAGCCCCGCCCCCGCCCGGTGTCGTTGTCTCTGTTGACCGAGAACGAGGAAGAAAAACAGGGAAACAAAGCCGGTGGCGGCGCTGCGTGGATTACATGGGCGATTCTCGCGGAATTGCAGCTGCGTTACGGCATAATAATTCAGGACTAATTGCCATGGACGGCGGAATGACTTTCTCGCGGCGACCTCGGGTCATTCGGGGCTGGTCGGATTTTTACGATAATGGGTGCCGTTAAATTTTTACGCCGCGCATTAACGACGCTACCCTGATACTTATGAATCACCCTTCACACCTAGTTGCCACTGCTGGGAATACCCTGTCGCGATAATTCCTCGTTCTGACTGCCACAAACTTGCGCCACGCGCTTCTCCGAATCGCAGAAAGGTGTGAAAAAGAGAGAATACGCGAGAAGTGAGGATCGAAAGTGAACGAAAGAAGGGCAATATGAAATATTGGTGGTGAGGTATTTATTTCTTTGGTTTCCCATTAAATCTTATCAGTAGCTTCATAGACAATGTATGTATTTACACAACTGGACTGTTCTGCAAATGTGTCTCTAGATTAAGGGGGTATTCTCATCTAGAAGGCCAAATTTTTGTCTTTCATTAGGGACGATGCAAAAACGAACTACACAGTTTTCACCGTATGGCATTATCCACACGTATTTATAAACGTTTCACTTAGTTGTAAAAAAAATTCAGCCGTATATAATAATAATTAATGGAGAATGTAGATATGGATCATCTCGTAAAGCGTGTGCCAAAAAAAGTTGCCTCACAGTACAGACGATTCTAGCTGTTGCGCTGATCCAAATCGAAAAAACCAAAAGGATTCTTAATCGGCAAGAGTGTGGCTGTAGCCGGTAGCACAATCACGAAAAAAATTCACAAAATGGCGGGACTTTGAATTTAAACTCATCTTTTCCGTGTTTTTCTTTCGTCTTTAAACGGGTTTAAACTTGTGGAAAAAAAATTATTGCGCCTTGAATTATATGTTGTCTGAAGGTGTACGAAAAAGATGGATCCACGGATCCAGATTGGCTCACTAGAAGTTCAGATATCGCGTGTACCGTCATGAAAAACACCGCTTTGGGAAAAACCCATATCTCCATTAATTATTATTATACATGACATAATTTTTTTTACCACTTACTGAAATTTTAGTAAAGACGTGTTGATAATGCTTATCGGTAAAAATTGCGTAGTTTATTGTGGGTGGACCCTAAAGAGAATAGAGGATCTCGTTCCTCTAGGCGAGAATACCCCTGTAACCCACTGAGGGAGACTAAGTAAGTGTATGTTAACCCTCTGCGCGCTATGGGGGTTATGCGCGCTATGTTCGTTAGGGCGGGAAACGCCCCACAGGCGGTCAGAGGCTATGGTTAAGAAATGCGATTAGGGGAGACCCGCACACGGTAGAGCCCAAATGGGTAATATTTATGGAATCAAACTAGCAGAACAGTGCTTCTGTGGAAATCAATGACATCTTCACCCACTGTGTTTGTATACTTATCGTTGGCTTGGTGGTCAAATTGACCAAGTCCATTTTTACCAAAATACATGAATAAAAATCGATATGGAGAAAAATTTACGTATTTTGCAGTAGCTTTCAATTATTACCTGGTTTATTGTAATAGATTGCAGTTTAAATTTGCAATTACTTTAACCAACAAGCCAACAATACGTGTAGGGGTGAGAGATGAAAGGCAGCACAGACATAACAATTTCCTTAGAGTGCCTTGAATATTATATTTATCGAGTTCGGAAAGTCGTAGTGCGCGATATTAATATAATATTGAGTTTACAATTATTATCATACCTAAGCACCAGTCACTACAAATATTAGAATACCTATTGTATTAAAATATGCAAAAAAATGTGTACATCCACACTGCATTTAATTTAAAACACCAAACAAAATAAAATTTCTCAGAGCTGTTCATTAAATTTCCACCGTTTTCCACAATTATTCCACACAGACCAGATGTCTTAACATTTACGACCGGCAATGTATGTATAAGTTTTATATTAAAATGGATTATTCCAACAACCACCCACACCGAAATCCGTAAAGCACAGATTACAATAACTACCTTTTACACAAGCTTCCAAACAACTCAGCGATGCCCAGCCAGACAGCATAATTTACTATTCCCAGAACTGCGATGATGGAAAACGCCATCCAGCGGTGATGCCCGATCTTCCATTATGACGCCATTATTACGCGGGATTAATTAAAATTCGAGGAAATCCCCCGGGGCTGATACGTTTGCCTTCCGCGGGAAATTCGATGCGGAATCTTCGGGTAATGAACTAACCATTATCGAGCGGGCAAGATGAACCGACCGGCCATTATCGGGCCATCATTGACAGCTATTTGCTATCTGGCGCATGATTATTCATCATCTTGGCGAGGGCGCTCGGATGCCCCAGCTTTGTCCACTCTGATTTATCCTTGATCGATTCCACTGGCTGGGCCAAGAAAGATAATTAATTTATTGTTCCGAGGGGGGCTGTTGCGGGGGACGGTGCTCTTCCTGGATGTAAATTACGACTTTGTGAAGGGGGGGGGGGGGGGTTGTATTTCGGAATTATAACGACGGGCAGCGGAACTTTTGCAATTTACGCCGCTTGTTAGCGGAAGTGGACCGTCTGACGTCGAAACTGTAATGATGGCGGGTGAAACTCGATTCCCTTGCTGTTCCTCTTACTGGACATGAATTTTACCTACCGCGGAGGCCAGTGCGTGGCGTTTCAGTAATGATTTTACAGTGGATTTGCAATTAGAAATTTTGGGAACCGAAATACGGTCGATGGTTGAGCTTGCACAGAGCGGAGAAGATAATTACATTGTCTCGGAAGTTTCAGGCGAAGTCAATGTTCGCCGTTATCCTATCATCTAGTGTCCTCACAAAAAGGCCAATTCCAAGCAAAGTAGTATATTCGGGGAGCTCAAGCTGGCACGATAAAGAGGCATGCAATAAAGTCTCGTGGAGGAGAGATTAATCCCATCAGGATAGCGGTGTGGGGATTTCGCGCAGGAATCTCTTATAAACTCGTTTCCCGTGTGGATTAGTTACAGATACGCGAAACCATCCCCTCTCTAAACCAAATAATTTGCGACACACTTTGTGCGAAGAACAGTGTATTATAAGAGTATTATAATGCAGAATCTTAGACAAGTGGTGCCCCATTGTTTTAAATTTATCCGCAGAAAGGGGTGTCTTATTTCCTTAAAATCATCAGAAGAAAAGGTGTGCCTTATTTCTTTAACCATCGGTTGTCACACCTACTTTTTCGAACGTCGTTGTCACACTGGGTCAATTTTCAATCACTTGTTATTTAAAAACTATTTGTTAAATTAAGTCTCAAAAATTCTGAGATAATGTTTGAACATTGTTGAATATATGCCCATCGTTGAAAGTTGACATTTAAAATGTCATCATGCATAAAAAAAAATTGAAGCAATAAGAGTTTCGACCAAAAGGTTTTTTGCTTAAAAAAATGCAGGGTCAATTTGACCCCATGTGACAACCGAGGGTTAAAATCATCAGAAGAAGGAGGTGCCTCGATTCTTTAAAACCATCAGAAAGAGTGCCTTATTTCTTTAAAATTATCAGAAGAGGTGCCTCAGTTGTTTAAATTTATCCGAAGGGGTGCCTCATTTCTTTAAAATTATTAAAAGGGGTGCCCCATTTCTTAAAAATTATCAGAAGGGGTTCCTCATTCTTTAAAATTTCCAGAAGGGGTGCTTCATTTCTTTAAAATCGTCAGAAGAAAGGGGTGTCTCATTTCTTCAAATTCACCAAAAGAATGCTCACTTAAGATTAACGTGCTATACTCCCCTCGACTATTTACAAAATATCGCCCTAAATACCACAAAGCCACAGCAAAGAATGTCCCAACTTCGCACACTTGGCATCCGTTTAACTACCACCTTTACAACCTCCACGAATATAGTTTCAGAGCAAGCTTTCGTTATAAGCTTACACGTGGTCCATTTGCACGGACTATAATCGAGGTGTTGGGGAAATGGACGCCCTTCGCGTGAAGTTTGCGCCACTGTGGTAATTGAAGGGTCATTCTTTACCTCATTGTACATGTAATCAATTAATGAGGACACCACGTACAGGGAGGGGGTGGGTGGTGCTCCGTTAAACGGAGATAAGCTTAAGTCGGTTACCCATTGCTCCCAGTCTACAGTGGTATCCGCTATCCATCCTGCCGTCTCTATACAGCAGCAGGGCCGACGGGTACATTGTTGTATAACTCGAGCACACCGTGCTGTATCCATGGGCGGCTGTGTAGCCCCTCGGGGCTGTTCGTCTCATTGTTGGATCCCGCGTCGGAATTGCGACGGGATTTGCATTATCTTCCATTAGAGAAGACTCTGTTTCAACGGGCAGGGATTATAATAATCCTGCAAAAGTGTACGGCGAGGAGCAGACCGTTTCTGAATAGCAGAACGCAGCACGTACATATGTAAGTAGTTGTAATGTGCGAGAGACCATGAGAATGGCGTTTCTCATTCTGCTTTTCGCGCGTATCTGTTGCACCTTTTAGTGGCCAGGTAGCGTCGCGACCTTGCGAATCGAGGGGTTCTAAGGAGCTCTTAATCGCGTGGTAGTATTCTTATTGGAGATAAGGGTCATTCTACGTTAAATTAATGACCTTTGGAAAACGAAAAAGGTGATGGATTTGGCGCGGAATGACCCTGGTGGTGTTAAAAGTCACGCGGAAAGAGTAATACTAAGTGGGGTAAACTGCACTAATGCTGGCACTGCACTAATCATTGGCACTCCTGATTAAAAATCCAAATATCAAGAAGTGCAAGCTCCGAAAAGTACTTTTTTACAATTTCTTATTTTTCTTTCACTACAACACTGCAAAGCCCATTAGTCGAACTGCACATTTTTAGGCGTTTACTTAAAATTTTGATAAGGGGAGGTAAATATATTTTATCGCTTTATAACTAAGTAACGGATTGAAATACAGATTTGCTAAATATTGTATGTATTTAATAGTGAATGAAATAGCCTGTTTAAACACTTTAAACTTCGTTTTTAACTACATATATTTTTCTATGTAACCACAAATTTTAGGGTGCCAATAATTGTACTTTTACGCCTATTTTTGTTTTTCATTGAATACTTTTAAAATAAAAGATTTAATACGTACTCAAGACGTTTTATTATAATGGGAAATGTATAATCATTGATAATAACTGAAAATTAAGACCATATAAAACCTTCATAAAAATATAAACATTCCGATTGGCAGTTCCACTTAGGGGGCCAATGATTGTACAATTTACCCCACTTAGTATCTACGTTTGCCAAGAGCAGGCAGAATTAGCGATCTTCTACTGCTTCTGCTAGCTTTCCGAAGATGACGTAGAACTACTGCTTCTGTAGGTATAGTACCTATTCCTAAGTCTTCCAAAAACCACGTAAAACTACTCCTACTAGTACTAGGTTTCCCAAGCCCCCGTAAAACTACCCCTACTAGTGCCACTACAGTTTCCAAGATAGCCCAAAAGTACGGTTTCCCTAACAACATAGTGCCCTATTACATATTCCACAATCACCCACTTCTACATTCTATTAAACCAAATATTCCTCCTCTACATCACATACATACAACTAACCCACGAAAATTCATATCGCGCTCCCATTCCTCCACCAAACACACTTCAATCTCGCTCGCACATTACTCCTATTCCTTCACACCGTACATTTACAATAATATGTAAATTTACACTTCCCAATGTTTATTAATTCCTACCCCCCACTTTCCCCAAAAACCAATGCGCCTCCTCCAAAAGTGAAGAATGGAACTTCCACTTTGACCCCCAACGGCAAGTAGTATTAGCCCCAAGCGTCAGCCCTCAACCTCGCCCAACCCCTAATGACACGATCTCTCCGAGGCAGCCGCAGGAATGATCATGAATGAAATAACACCACCCCTCGCGCAAAGGGCTGCGCAGGAGCAAGTAGCCCGTCTGAATTTTTCTTCCAATCTGCTCCACCTGAACCGCCCCGCGCCGTGCACCAGCTATACCATCACGGTATCCACGCAGCCCAGGAGAACATTAAAATTAAAACGCTTCCACAAGAACCTCTCGAAGCACAGGGAAAGAAGCCAGTCCACTTCAAAGGCGGGAAACCTAATTTCCCGTCGGCCGGGGATGCTTTTATTCCTCAAACGCATCTGAGCGCGCGATTCGACGGAAGTGGATCACGGAGCCAGCGTCGAGAATACATTCGACGAGAAGACGGAAAGTCGAGAGCACTCATCGGCTATCGATCTCCTGTAATTTTATTAACAAGCTACTTAAAGGAGGGGGGGATCCAAAGCGCAGACGTCCCGCAATCCCATTGGCTGTTGCATTTTTCCACGATACCCCGGCTTATTGTTCGACCCCGATTCTGAATCGCTGCTTCGTTTTAATTGAAGTTGCTTCGTGCAGGTGGGCGAGAGGAAAAAGCGGTGGAAAAATAGAGGAAGCTTCTCGTTCAATCGAAGGGGACTGAGGGGGGGGGGGGCGATCGATCAAATCCTAAATCAATTACGCTGTTTCGTTTCGATCTGCATTTTCTCGCTATTCAACCGTGCAGCGGGAAGCATACGTCGCGCGACGACTGCTAGGCGCAGAATTTACGTCCGAAGAGAATCTGTCGTTTGTTTCGAGGCGAGCAGATTGAACGAATCACGAGGCGATATGATTCCCCGTGTCTATAGATCCGCCACCATTTCGCTGCTCTTTTTCGGCGACTGTGTTGCTTGGTAAACGAAGCATTGTTCGGTGGCGGTTTGGCGAGATCTGTTCGCAGGTAAGGAGGAATTATTAGGCTAGACGGGGGGATGAGATTGATTGGGAAATAGTATTAAGTATTTGCACTTTGAGTACGGTGGATGTACCGGTAAATGAACACGTACCAGTGAATGGACATTTTTATGAAAATGAGTAAACTAAGTTATTAAAATAAGCAACTAATTAATTAGAGACTTCTTTTAATTTCTTGCTTCACATCCAAGCAATTTTATAATTTTATAAAAGTGTTCATGCATTAGCCTTAACCGTTCAGTTATTGGTGCATTTACCCTAGATGGCTTTTAGGAGCAACGGTGTTTAAATTAAAGTTGAATAATGAAGCTATTAAACTGTGTAAAAGTGGCAGGATTAGTGATTGATGGAATTAAAGTAGGAGTCAAAAGAGAGTTTAAACTCTGAACTAAGTAGGTAATGAAAATAAGATGGTTACATTAGATAGAATTGAAAAGTCCTTGTACAATAGAAAACACTGCAGATAAGTGCTAGAAATCAAATTCTATAGTACAGCATTACTATTGGCACGTAGAACATTTTCCGATAAATTGTTTTTTTAGTTTTGGCAATTACAGTGCTTTCTACAAGGACTCTTCGATTATTTATTAATGATGGGGGTTGCACAGGATAAACCAGTGATTCTAATATAATGCGTATTATAAGTCCTAGTGTTACTTTTTTGCAGGCATGAAAAAAAATGAGTTTTTAACTTTTTTCTACCACAATATAGTAAATGAATTATTGATTTTGAAATCACCATGTTATACGTTAGTTTTGTGAATGTTCTGTGTTTAATGAGTAAAGCATTGAGTAACAGATCTTTGTTAATTTCACGAGTAAGTTAAAGTGCAAAGAGTTAAACCACCTTTTTCGTCTCTGCAATAATTCAAGAGCCCGATATTGGACAGACAACTGCTCCAACCAATTTAGCTACCCAGACCCGGGTTTCTTCTCTCTAATCCTAATATCCTAATGGCTGCCGCCAGCAATATCAAGACGAAGCGGCGGAACACGATACGAAACAACTGTTGGATGCTCCAACACTCTCCACATGTACAGGGGGTTTCAGAATTGCGGACACACAGAACAAATATTCCACTAAAAGCTTCGATACAGGTAGGTATTTAGTAGCCCATATAAAAACTCACCAAGCAACCCTCCGCAAAATTTTACAGCTACAAAATTACTGACGTCCCAAAAACTCAGCATTTCAAGACTAAACGCTTACTAAATAATAAGACATATTTTTCCAGAAACCCTCAAAACCACATTTCTCGCCATTCCTCCAACTCCCAATGCACCCTAAAATAACTCCTCACCCTCCACACTGGAACCCAAACATGACACTTAACACCTCCATCCCATCGCAGACCTCTAAAAACCATTAACCGAAAACCCGGCGGCCTCGAGAAGAATTAGTTCCGAAGCCTTCATTCATCAAACCACCCCACTTCCTTCCTGCAACTTCCATTATTCACAAAACCCTGCATCCCTTCTGGAGCAGCCAGTACACAGTCCTCCTAATTGAATTCGGGTGATCGTGAGATAGCCGAGCACCGCGAGTGGCACCTTGCAATAGCTCTGCTCTGATACTTCTTTCCCCCTGCTCGTCAGCAGAAGGGGACAGAAGAAGGAGTACGCGGAACTCCTGCACCGTCAACCTTTTCGAGGCGCGTGAGGTCGCGCAAGTTTGCGCAACGCGTTGCCATTCTCTCAGCGGACAGGCACAGTAAGCCGCGAATGCATTGCCGCATAAATTTCAGTGCGACGGATTTTTCGAGGCTCTGGCGCCGCAGCACCGTGATAGAAATGAAAATGTGCCGATCTTTTCTGTGACACGCGCTTTGGGGACGGGGGGCGTTGGTGCGTTTATTAATCGGCGTCAGTTTGTTGTCCCGTAGACGTGGAGACGATGGGTTATTATAGGAATTGAAATTGTGTGGAGGCAGTTGGACTGTTTTTTATGAAAATTATGATAAATAGTGGCAGAGGCGCTTCTGATGTGGGAACGTCGAGCGGGTTTAATAAAATAAATGTGTGATGGACACAATCGAATATCTAAGGAACGCTGAGTTTTTCAACGACTTCCAAAATGGAGCTAGCTGAATTTGTAACTTGTATGATAATTGAACGACGTTGTTATTCAGTAAGTGTTTAATTATTTGGCATCGACTTCCAAAATATTTTTATTTTTTACTTTCTAGTGCGATTTTTCTAAGTCTTTTTTAACAGTTTGGGGGGGGGGGGATAAAACGAACCTTAGTATGTACTTTTATATTCAGGATTTGCTATTCCATAGAATTTGAACCAAAAAACCAGATATTTTGATTAAAAAAGTAAAGTTGAACTTTAAATCTCCATGCCTCCACTTGTAAAGAAACTAAATAGATACAACTTTGGTAAATAAAATTATCAATTATTATTACTTGAAATGACGGAGATATTTGAGGTAGACAAAGTTGATGGGACACCCTGTATATGATACCTCACCTTTTGCATCAGTCTATATTCTTTTCTTCTCTCTTTTTGTAACACATTGCAATCCACTCTGTGTGTAATCAAGCCCTTATTATTACCTCTGTGTCGCCATTAAATTCCCAGGTATTAGATAAGAAGTCACTATGATATAATTTAACTAAAAAGACTATCTTCAATCGTCTTCCGTTAACAGTACCAACAAAATTCCATTTCAAACTTCTTCGCATATATATCGAAGCACTTAGCACATTTACGAGCACTAAATAGTAGTCCAGCCACTTAGTCGGCTCAGAAATTATCGAGAGTGTTGTGCACAGTAACGGGTGCCAAGTCGTACCTACTTATCACCTATCTGAGGATCCTCCAGAGTATCCAGAACCTCCGCCCTCAACATTCTACCTCAAATTCCTCTGAAACATTTAAATACCTGCTACAGAAAATACAGGCCAGACTTAGAGAGCCTTCAACCCTTAAACCACGCACGCTCCAGGAATTTTCGAAGCGACTCGCACGAAAAAGAAATTCCCAGGTGTTCAGCAGAGAAATCTCATTCCGCAGCTTTAAAATGCATGCGAGTAAGGATGTCGTCCATCTTTCAATTGTATCCGCGCCGTAAGCCTTCCAAGGCCCGCTTGTCTCAAAATATTCATGAAAATTCTCGCGCGGCGCGTCGCGAGCGAGCGGGACCCGACATCAAAGGGGCGCGTTCCACCGTATTCCGTCTGATCGCGGGAATAATTGATAACGCGCCGAGATAGCGCGCGCGCCGGGCGATAATGCCTCGGCTTCCACGATTGCACGTTGATGAGAAGGTGAACACTCGAGACGACAGCCAGCTTCGCAGCGTAAAATGCGACGAGCGAGCTGCGAGACAGCTGCGAGGGCGCGCAGGTGAAGGCTTTACCTGGAACGAAGAGAAACGCCAGGATAGAGGGGGATTTACTGTCGATCGTGTGTCGATAAACCTGAGGATGAGTTTCGACATCGACAACCTTTGCTCTGCCGCGCTGATCGCCTCTTGGCTAACGTTCGACATCTCCTTTCCGGGTTGAAGTGAAAAATGGTGACCATGCGCGCGTGTAATGTACTGTTACGTTGCTTATTAAGAAACAATAGTGGGTTAGGTGAAGATGTGGGACGGTGGCCAGTGGTGGATGGATTCTGTTGTGAGGAACTGGCTGTGTTGTTTTGAAATTATAGGGATATTGTACGAGCAACGAGGGTTTTGAAGAGTTAGGTGTCTTTGCGTGGACTTTTGGATTCTAGGATACTGGGAGGGTTAGTTTGGAACTTTAGGTCTCTGAGACCCTTACTGTAGCACCCAAGGTTCCTACGAGCGTTAATTTAGGAGCCTAGGTTCTCCAAAACCTAATTTTTGGATCCTAGGTTCTTAAGGCCCTGGAACCCTTAATTTAGCATTTAAAAGACCCTAGGACTCCTACTTAAGGAACCCTAGGACCCTGGAACCCTAAGTTTAGAGTTTAAGAGCTCCTGGGACCCCTACTTAATGAAACCTAGGACCCTGAAACCCTTACTTTAGAATTTAAAAGCCCCTGGGACCCCTACTTAAGGAACCCTAGGACTTTGAGACACTTACTTCAGAATTCAAAGCCCCTGGCACCTCGCTATGTATAAAAACCCTCATGTCCAACCCCAAAAAATTCTGTAAAACTCCAACCAAAACCCGCGCTGCAAACCTCTCTCGGTCAGCACGGTGAGCTACTTCTAATTATAAATCGCATTCCAGAATAACCTCTTCACGCGAATCAGACTCGGGAGCCTTTGCACCTGCCCTTCCCCCAAATCGTAACACTAGCACAAGCTAAAAAGTCCGACTTCAGAGCATTCTGTGCTAGTCAGAGCGGAGAGGGGGCAGGAGGTTTGAAGCCGTTACTCATGTCGGTCGGTTCAGCAGCTGCGTGGGTCGTTACTCGTTCCTCGTGGTTTATTCGTGGCCTGCTAAGTGCCAAAGTACATCGAAACCAGTGCAGCCCGCAGTTTCCTTGCATAATTCCCGCGCACCGCGGAAATTCGCCCCGGAGGCGCGAACGCCATCGCATCCCAATGGACGGAAGAACGACGTTGCTTACGGCAAAATAAACACCGCCTGGAATTTACCGCGTCGAAGTTTCGACTGGTTTCGACGGTCTCGAAATTTCACCGCCTGCGAGCCTGGATGAAAGGGGTGGCCACCCTTCACGATCAATCACTCGGGCACCGCAGACTCAAACCCCCCCCCCCTCCTACCCGCTTACAGGGGAGCCTAATCGTTTGCGTTTTGGGATACGTCGCGTTGTCTCGCGTGGGTGCTGCGTAGACAAACGTTTCAATCGTCTGAAGTTGCGGTTACGAGCGTGTGACTGAGGGTTAATTGAAGTTAACAGAAGTGATTGTACTTGGTCTGTGCAAAATTTTGTTGAGTCATGGCTTGCCAGAGTTTTAGAGTTGTGGTAGCGTTTTCAGTGGCGATTCATTGCGTGGTATATTATAATTAATTGACACCTGAAAATCCAGTCATTTTCCGATTTTATTGTATAACTCATTAACTGTAAAA
Organism: Andrena dorsata; assembly: GCA_929108735.1. Taxonomy (NCBI): domain Eukaryota; kingdom Metazoa; phylum Arthropoda; class Insecta; order Hymenoptera; family Andrenidae; genus Andrena; species Andrena dorsata. The sequence continues at coordinate 71,530,981 of OV815488.1, read as the reverse complement.
TAATTTGTTTACCAAATGATAGATCTAACAAGTAAACATTCACTTATAAGGAATGGAGTTTCCCGATTTGGAATATATATCTTTAAAGTACTTATAGTAACTAAGAAATCCTGAAAATTATATCTGCAATGGACCTATTTTACTCATGTTATCAATAACATTCAATGTAGCCTCAAGGCGTATGCGAAAAACGGCAAAATCCTCTTATTTAAGAATAATTGGCTAAAACCTAGCATCTGTATGTTTTTTGTGGTGTTGAATCTGAATATGACATTATTGTTTGCGCAAAACAAAATCCTAAGGTAGTTCTCTTAATAAAAAATCGTTTTTTTTTTGGAGATAACTGAAAAAGAAAAGGCTGGGGAATTTTTTAAATAGACGACTTCAAAGTTATTATTATTATTAAGTGTCTTTATTGTGCAACACAAGTATATAAGCAAGAAAAGGAAGAAAGAAAACAGGGAAACCCAAAGGCGAGAATCAGTCACAGACTGTTTTTCAACCTAACCTAAACTGGTTATGAATTGGTATCTTGCCCTATGGGCCCAAATGTAACCGCTGGGAGTTAAAAACTGGTTAAAATGGATTTTGAAGCAAATTGGTACGAGTAATCCGAAAAAAATATTTAAAAAAATTCTCCGGCCTTTCCTTTTTGAATTATCTAAAAAAAAAACCGATTTTTTATTAAGAGAACTACCTTAGGATTTTGTTTTGCACAAACAATAACGTCATATTCGAATTCAGCACCACAAAAAACATACAGATGCTAGGTTTTAGCCAATTATTCTTAAATAAGAGGATTTTTCCGTTTTTCGCATACGCCTTGAGGGTATATTGAATGTTATTGATAACATGAGTAAAATAGGTCCATTGCAGATATAATTTTCAGGATTTCTTAGTTACCATAAGTACTTTAAAGATATATATTCCAAATCGGGAAACTCCATTCCTTATAAGTGAATGTTTACTTGTAAGTAAAAGAAGTAGCTTTGGTCTTGAAACCTTTTTTTCTATCCCTTACAGAACGCGAGTTATAATACAAGATTAGAAAATATCCGTGAATAAATGATAATAATAAATAAAATAATAAATAATAATAAAATAGCCGGAATTTTCAAAGGTTAATTTCACCCCTTTAGAGTGAATTTGAGCAGCAAACAAAAATTGCGTTGTAATCAGCAGGAAATCCCCTGCATGTTCACAAAGTTCCAGAATTTTCTGAATTTTCGGGTACGGGATCTTTCCTGGTTAGTATGTTTCTATTTTCATATGTACATATATCGCGTGTCCGAATATTTTTGCGAGCCGAAAATGCCACATTATTTTCTCCAGCAATTATTATTATACAATGCACGTGAATTTTTCATATAAATTATATATCTTTATTAACATTAATAAACGACATATAAACAACTGAAATATCAAGTCTCGAAGTTAAACATTCTCCAGTGTCCGAATATTTTTGGCAGTCACTTTACATACACCTGACAATGAATCACACAGTAGTGCGTTAATAAATACTAACGAGCGTTGCTCAATCACATAGTACAACATTCCACAACCCTCCTGCAGTGTTGAGTGTAACACCCCGCCCTAATTGGCCCACACCAAAAATCTTGCAATAATGAAACACCATTCATCCCCCAAGACTGCCTCCCCAATCCACCCCTAGCAGCATCTACAAATCACCCATATCGCACCCAGATATCCTCCAAAGCTTTCCCCACCGAGAAGACTGACAATACACAATCAAGTTCAATTAAAACTCGCCTGACACCTCGACCGTGCCTCGACCCGGAGCCAGCGGAAGGACCGTCCTGGTAATTACGCCCCCGCGCTCGCAATAAAAACTCGAGCTACGAGATTAACGATTTGCCTGAGAGGCAAAGGCTTCCCTTCCCGAACGCTCGAGCCGCTGGAACTTTGAAAGAGCTCGCCGTTCCCTTTCAAGAAGCTGTAATCGAATCCGCGCGCCTGCAGCGTCCGACCAGACAGAGAACGCTCCAGCTGATCCTGTCTCGAGGAGTAAAAACGCTGAAGGATACTCCCGCCTGAACGCCCCCTCGCTGCAACGGAATCGAGTAACATCGCGAACGAGCAGCCCAGCAATCTCCCCTCCCTCGCCGCGCGTAGATTACGATCCGCGCGACGCTCCCTCGAAAAATTACTCACCCGCCCCGCCATCTTCGGCGCCTCGTTCAAAGACACCCTCTCATCAGCTGAAAATCCGAAAACCCGCGCTATGCCAGCTTACCCTCGCGAGCAAGCCACCCAGCGCGCCTGCAAATCGGATTAGCGCGGACATGCATTATGAGGATCTACGATACCAACGCTCGCCATACGTATCTTTCAGATTTTTTTCGTGCCCCTCCCCCCTCGCTCTGTTTCATCAGCGACGCGCGCCATTAATATTCCTTTAACATCTGTCTTCCATTGCGCGGTATAATTAAATGTCCCGCTTTTAATATTCATACCGGCGCGTGGAATTTTGGTTCGGCACGGTGGTTGCGAGTAATGTCCTTTTGAGACTCCGGAGAATTGGAGCCACAAAGTTTCCGTGATTAAAAAACGCGCGATTTTTAACAGAGTTTGATTAAAATTTTAGGGGAACAAGTATGAGGAGGCTCGATGACATTTTTCGAAATTTCAAACGCGCATAGTGAATCGCGGATGGAGATGAGATAATTAAACGCGGGTGAGGTAAATGTGGAAGGGCGACGTCCGATCGACGAACTTTCGAACCGAGTTCGGTCGAGTTTCGTGATGCGGGGGGTAGGGAAATAGTTGAAGGGAAGCTTGCAGTCGACAAAGAGCCTCGAATGGCAATCTCGGTGGAAGGCAGCGAAGAATGCGCTTAAAAGTGGAGTACGGTTAATTGTTCGCCACGAATTTTCAAGACCGGGGTCTCATTACAATGGATTCCAGAGTTTCTTTCACTAAGACGCCTCTTAATTAGCTCGGGACATTGGAAACGGCATTATGTAACGGTAGTGAACGTCGCCGTTTAAATGGAGCGGGATGCCTGCGCAACGGGGCCCTTGTACAGGGTGAGTCACTTAACAATGAGAACTGAAATACACTCTTTGCTCTTGATAACTCGAGAATAGTACTGTGCAAGGAGATCTTCTATTGTAGGGGGATATTATAGCCTGAACGCTGTAACTTTTAATTTTGAATAGATTCTTTGACTGGAGGATTTTTTTTTAAAAAGCTAGTGTTAATTTCTTTGGGACATAAGGAGGCACCTTTAAGCTCGTAGAAAATATTTTTTTATGTCGGTGCTTCTTATTATTTATTCTTAGCACCCGGCACAGTTATCTGATTGCGAAAGAAACGTTTCTTAAAGTTAAATAGTTTACGCTGGGATTGACCTTAATTTAAGAAAAAAAATAGAAAAAATTGGAAAAGTTGTAGCGTTTGAAACAAAGTAACTTTGTTAAGATAAATTTGCTTTATATCGATGAGATAGGTATTATAAATAAAAATTGAAATTTTATGTTCAATCCCAGCGTAAACTATTTAGTTTTAAAAAATTCTTCTGCAAGTTTAAAGATACCTCCTTAAATCCCCAAAGAGTTTCATTCAATATTAACATAGGTATTTTACGAAAATTATAAAAATCAGTTTCTCTGGGAAAATTGCACGAGAGACTCGCCTTAACACTTTCAATGGCTCAAAATTTTGAAGAATGCCCCTTTTTCTAAATGGTACAGAAAAGTTGAGAGTTATGTTTTCAAAACAAACTTCAATGGACTCCGGAGCAATGCCTACGCTGCTTTCTAGAAGAGTATCGACGCGATAACCGTACACAGGGCAGAATTCCCACGACGTGAAACCACGCCCATGCCAGTGGAATTGCAAATACGTCAAAATCGCGAGAAATGTAGCGACGTAGAGGAGTCTTCTCCTTTGAAACGAAGATTTCGTTCTACAAGCGTTCCATCGCATCGCCTAACGCACCCAGGGTACTTCAGCTTATAATGTTGAGTGATTGTACCCGAATAACGCGTTTCCTTGCGAGAGTTGGCGGACAGAGTGCATCGATATCGATTTATTCCGCCGTTAGAGGAGGACTCGGGTTTATTTAAGGCTGGAAACGACGCTGATGCCGCGCGACGCTGTTTTCACTCGTGAATTATGTAAACACGCCAGGCATTTCTAGCGACGTTTTCGCCAACCACGCGCTCAGGTACTTTCCTGGTTGATTGAACCATAAGTACGTGAGCATGCACTCTGGAGGAGGATTCCTCTTGTAAAAGAATATTTTCTTATGTATCGCGTTTCCTTCATAAACATGAAACTATTAACTCCGCCCACGAGCCTCGATATTGTTCGGTGTAACTTGGAGTCTTGTAAAGCTGCGATTCCACAGCACGCGGCTCGGCGGCTTTCGCGCAGTGGGATCGCACCTTTACAAGTCACCAAGGTACTGCGAGCAGTAGCGAGGCCCGTGGGCGGAGTCGAGGGGCGGTCCGCGCATGCGCATTGGGAACCTCGCTACTGTTCGGTACAAGTAAACATTTCTCTCTTACGATCCCTCCCTAATCAAAACACTTTTAAAAAATGACTTTAACTGTCTATAATATAATCCATAATCAGTACCTGCCTTTTATATCGCTGGTGCTAATTCATAAAAGTCACATATTCAACTACCGTTACCAGGCCCGGCTCGGGTATTTATTGCACCCTGGGTGAACTTGCCAAACTAGGTCCTATATTTATAATGCATTTATTTGATCTTTTCGATGACCTTACTCTGAATTTTTATTCGTTGCTTCAAACATTTCAGGCAATGAGAGCGACAACTGAGCAACCCACATTAAAAAAAATGTTTTCCCTATTTAATTACTAACTCAGTTTCGAAAAAAAATGTGGGTTAGTCCGTTGTTGCTCTCACTGCTTCATTTATATTACAACTTGTAACATTTCATTTAAAAGTTTATTCTAATGAATGCCAACAAGGAAAGGACCATTTTGCGTTGTCTGCCAACTTTACGCCCTAGTCAACTGCCTAAGTTTGCCTATAGAGACGAACCGTCGAACCGTCGAACGTCCATCAACGTAAAATCTTCCTCCAAAAGTGAAAAAGATTAAGCCCCCCCCCCCCCCCCCATTCCTCGTCACCCGAAGAACCAAGTAGCTCGACGTTCCGCCCAAGTCACCCCGTATATCTCGTCGCAAGAGCTAAAGAAGGCTGTCTTAGCGCCGCGTGGCAGGCGGCAGCAGCAAAACTGCAATTTGCAGGCCGCTAACGAATGCACGACGGCCCAGCGTCAGAGTTTCCCGAGGATTTCGCGTTCCCTCGCTATCGCCTCATTGTTGTGCACCACAATGGCTGCCGTCCGCGAACAATGTACGCTCGCGTGTCGCCCGTGTCCCCAGGAAGAACTCGAGACTCTCGCGTTCCTTCAGCCACCCCCTAAACCGCCCCGGCCTGCCTCCGTGCACCGAAGGACAACAAACCTGACGCCTGCTAAGCCTCTTACCCTCCTTGCCCCCTGCAACAGACACCCAACTCCCGCGAGACTTACGTAAGCTCACCTGGACGTCCGGGGCAGAGGGACGAAAGAGGGAGGGGACGGGGGGGGGGGGGGGGGGTGGCGTGAAAGCTAAGCACAAGGGGGAGGATGTTTGCCGAGGAGCGCTGGGATAAGAAGCTCCCATCCTTAGGGCTCGCGAGTGGCCAGCTAGGGGCGCGTTTCTTTCCAAGGAAATCCTCGATCGGCCTCGACTCGCCACGGATTTGCCCCGAGAGCCACTTTGCATGGATAAAAGTGGATGTCGGGGGCGAAACGGGGCCAGCGGAGGGCTCGAGTGGGTGGGATCCACGCGAGGGACGATGGGAACTGGGTGAGGGAAGTTTGCGAACACCAATTTCTGGTTAACCGGTGTCGCGCGCCGGGGCTGATGGAAAGGGGTGGGTTTAGTGAAATTCGTGGTTCCTCGAGAAAATCACCTTGTTTGCTTGTCCTTCTGTTGAATTATTCCGCGGTATGATTGTTTCCTGTTTGTCCTGGGTGATGTAGAAGTAGATTTAAAGAGGGAGACAGATTTAAGATTTGTGGGAGCTGGATGAACTTCGCTTGGGGGAAGGAAACCTTGGACACGGCTCTATTATGGCGCTGAGGTTGTTCCGTTGGAAGATAAGCTGACAAGCTACCGGAGACTGATAGCTGGTAACGATGTTCCTTTGGAAAATTGTGGAAAACATCAGTGGTCGTAGAAAATAAGAGATAACACGCTGACGGCTCCCCTGCAGCGTCTACCGCACGCAACATGTTACAAAATTTATTTCAGGAGGTACCTAGGGTAAACTGTACAATGATTGGCACCCTAAGCCGAAATCCGAATTGGAATATCTATATTTTTTCCTGAAGCTTTTGTATGGTCTTAATTTTCAGTTATTATAAATGTTTATGGATTTCTTATTACAATAAAATATCTCGAGTACCTGTTACGTCTTTTACTTTAAAAATATTCAATGAAAAACAAAAATAGGCATAAAAGTACAATCATTGGCACCCTAAAATTTGAGGTTGTATAGGAAAACACATGTAGTTAAAAACAAAGTTTAAAGTGTTTAAACAGACTATTTCATTCATTATTAAATACCAACAACACTTAGTAACTCTGCATTTCAATCCATTATTTAGTTATAAAGCAACAAAATATAGTTTGCTACCCCTTATCAAAATTTTTAGAAAACACCTAAAACTTAGCCCTTTGTCCCACATTGTGGTGTTGCCAGATGTAAAATGTGTAGTTAAACTACTGGACTTTGCAGTGTTGTTGTGAAAGAAAAATAAGAAATTGTAAAAAAGTACTTTCTAAGCTTGTGCTTCTTAATATTTTACTTTTTAATCAGGAGTGCCAATGATTAGTGCAGTGCCAGCATTAGTACAGTTTACCCTACTCCAAATATTTCTCATTTTTGTCGACCTTGGCTAGCCCTCGGATGTTTCGGATGATCGCCTGGGTCATTTTGGACTCGTATTACAATATTTTATTACAAATGTTTTGAACGATGCTCTTTTTCTTAGAACAGTGCAGAATTTATTTTCAATTTCACATGTTTTGAAAAAAAAAACCCAGCACGGCCAGCTAACAGCTGATAAATATACAAAGCTGTATTTATGTAGATCTTATATATTTGAATGTAAGGTCGAAAGTTTATATGTTTGTGTGTTTTGTGTCGCCTAAAAACTTTCGAGCGCTAAACTCTGAAGTCGTGAAATGTGCCTCAGCTCAGTACCTATGCCCAAAAATGAATGTTACTATTTTAAAAAAGGAATTATAAAATCAGAATCTATACTCCGGGCAAAGCCGGGTAGTGAAACTATTTTCCACGACCTGAATAATCTAGCACATTTTATAAATAAAGTTTATGAAATAAATCCTACTCATATGTTGAACTGAAAATTCAGAGAAAATTCATTCTCTGGTGTCTAGAGAAAGGTAAACAAATCTGAGTGCGGATCAGAAGTGACCCGGCACTGCCCCCCGTCTCACGATTAAACTTCCTTTCGACGGGTTCCCCAGGCATACCGTCATCATCGCTCGCGCAGGGAATTTCGTCGGGCGAGGGGAACAATCGGAGGAGAATTTTCCGCTGGACTGAATCATTCTTCGAAGTGTCTGGAGAAAGGAGAGGCATTCCCGACGATAAAGAAACCGCGAGGCGATGTATTTCCTTTGGGAGCGCCGCCACTGAACCTCGATTGCACCGGACATTTGTTACTGGTCAGTCGCTTTCGACGAACAGCAGAGACTCCCGTTGGTCCCCGTGGAATACTTCCCGTCCTGCCCCTCGTCCAGATGGCGCTTAGCGGCCGCTGCATTTTTCAACGTGTCACCATCGGCAAATTAATTTACCGACAGAGTGCCCTCCGCGAACGTGTCCCGTTTCTCGACTGGCTCCTTGCGAGAACGCCGCGGAGGTACCACTGCAAGCGACAGGAAAGAATCGTTGGCGAAGAAAGTGAAGGGAAATTGCTTTCGCATGCCTGAGAATTATTCTGATCGGTTATGTGTTTTCTTTTGATGCGGTGTGAAAAGAGTTTGAGGTGGATAAATATTACGACGCTGTCACGTCTCAGCCCCACCATGGGGTCGTGATTCACAATTAGTGCTCATCAGCGCCACTAGAGGGCAACTCTTTCTCGCAAGTGCTACATCATAGTCTCGTTATTATATACACAAGTTCCAAGTTTATTACACTTGGGGGGGCGTTATGAAAATGTATTAGTATTAATTCGAATTCTTTAAATACTTTAAATTTGAAGGTTGTGTAGATTTTATTTGGTATTTAATTTAATAAAACTGTTTAAAGTAATTCAATTATTGGAGGATAATTGAAATTTGTAGGGCAGGGTCCGTCGGCTGTAGCCCTACTGACGAAATCTCGCTGACGGTCCCAAGACGAAACGGCACCCTAGGTCAGGTTCCCCCTCGACCCTTTTAAAAACGCCCATCCGCCTACCCCGCATAAGTTGGTTATTACTCCATTGCGCCGCTATTGCGCCGGAGACGACGAAGGAATGGCGACAATAACACAAGTCGAAGCTAAGCTAGCAGCTCCCTTGCGCATGCGCGTTGAAGAGCTCGCTACTGCTCAGCGCATGCTAACCTCTGCACCACGCTTTTTATTTAAGCCAAAGGGGCACTCTGTAAGCAGGAGTGTGTGTTGTTTTACAAGCAACAGATACCATCGAAATTAGAGATCATCTGGATGGAATTGCTGCTTCCTATTTTTTCAAATAATAACACTCCTCCAGGCATATTGTTCTGCACCATCCCGTTTTAAAGTTTCAAGCTCCAGAACAGTCGGGTCGCTCCCCTCGTTTAAACCCGGGCTCTGCAAAGAACTTTATTCCCCCGTATTTCCAGTATTAAAAACACAATTCGATGAAATGGCCAGAACGATCGCGAATTAACTGCGACAGGGGCTGCAAAAAGGCAGCGTGTGACCCGCGCGAAAAGCGCTTCCTGTCCAGGGGAAGGGGTCGAGAGTCACTTATGCAAATATCAGCGAGCGTTAAACGATTCGACGCGCCACGGAGAAACGTTTTATCGAGCGAGCAGAGAGAGGAAAGTAACCGTTGGCTGGATTGCTGTGAACGTTCGTTTAAGGTCAGTCACTTTTAACGCCGACAAAGTAACCCTCCCCCGCGGAATATCCTCCCGCGCTTTTAACACCCCTAACTCGCCTCCTCTTTTACGCCCCTCGTTCAAAGTTATGCCTTTAGGCTCTCTGTTTACGCGATACATCTGTTTGTTTAACGTCAGCTTATAGCGAAGCTTCGGGGGCTTTTCTGGCCCTACCAGAAGGACTCACCAGTTTCATTCTTTTGGCTTCGTCTAATTTAAAATGGGTTAACATCCCCCGTGAAACGAACTTGGGGAAACTGTCGCGGAAGTTGGCGAGATTTCAGGCGCGGTAGGTTGATGTGCGCAAGGAATCCGCGTCGTTACTTTCGACAGGAGGGAAAGCAATCTTCAGTGGCTACTCGTGCCGTTTTATGGACAGAGGGCGCTGGTTCAGTCTTTTGCGCCACCTACTCGGAAGTTATAAGCTGTTATTTGCCGCCGTTTTAATATCGCCCCCTCTCGAACCAGGCTTCTCATTTTTCCCTTGACTCGCGGGCACTCGGGGCTCGCGCAAATAGAATTAACTCTTGCGATGATTATTATTAAATCGATACTTATCCTCGAAAGTCCCATTTATGGACCTGCGGCTTCCATGATTCGTGATAAAAATTAATACAAAGACGGGGGAGAATGTTGTGATATGTGCTCGTGATAAATTTCGAGGGAGACTCAGAAGTGGAGCAGTGTAATCGGGGTGGAAAGTGTGGGGGTTGTTAGAGTGACGATTTGAGCGAATAAAAGATAAAAAAAAGTTGTGACACTTCTATTCAAAATAATTCTATCTTAAAATATATATCCTATAGATTTGGAAGTTGTTAAAACAAATATATCTATAATTATGCGAGACAAACTTTCTTTTTACCACTACCGTAAATGCAAGTCAACAACTGGGGATGTAAAAATGTGAAGTGGCCTGCAAAATTTAATTTGGATTTGAAAGGCACAATAGAAAATCGTTTCTACACTGAAATGTACTCGCAATACGTTCGCTATAGGTACCTATTTGAGGGATTCTCTTTCGCAACGTCCGCTAGCCAGTTCCCTGAAATTATTAAGCGGATAAAGTCGAAATGAAACAGCGTCCACGGAGTTGGTAATGTCGGAAGCACGGGTAATTAGTACTTGTGTAATACGCTACTAAGCACGATCGACTGGGATGTTTATCGTGCTGCTTTCAACGACGGGCAAAAAGCTACTCGCGAGCCGACTTCCCTTTCCCATCGCCCTCGAGGGCTTCATCTCTCGCTGCAGATTATTAGTTCAAACGTGAATTTCGTTCGTCTCGAGTCCGTAACAAAATTTACTGAAAATTCGCGCAGGTTGTGGAGAAGCGTCGTTCGCAGATTTGCCTGCCGTTTTGAATGCGATACCGTTAATTCGTTTCAGTAATTTGGAAATAAGCTAAAAATCAACTATTTTTAACAAAATTTCTGTATTTCGTGAATCAAGAAATATGAGCTATTATATTATTATACTTTGATGGGGCCGAGGTATTACAAGGTAGATTGAATTTCACAGGGTAGGCACTACCCAACATTCTGAAGGCTTCGCGTGCAAGATTGTAATTAACGCAAACTAGCAATTACAAAACTCCCCAAACAAACCAATCACGAATCGACCTCCGCAGAACCTTACTCATACATACGATACACAGAAATTAGAAAATAAGAGTCAGAAAAATAAGCATCTCGCGATTCCATAGACTATCTTTAATAATCCCGAGAAAACTGCAAAGGGCTTCGCGTACCCTTCAAAGCGGAAATGTAATTCCATCGAAAGAGCTGCTCCACCCCCGCGACTACCGATCAAAGAGCGCGCGCTTCTTATTGCCATGTATCAGGTTGATCGAGTGAAATATCGCCGGGCCACGTTTAAAAAGTGGCGTGACTCTTGCCCGGGCGCGAGAAGCACGTCGAGCCGTTTGAATTACGAAACGTTAATTGCCAGGCATTGGGGTAGGGGGTTGGGTGGCGCCGGAGCTCGAATCCACTTGATGTTCATTAGGGTCAGTTACTTTTAATGGCGGGAAAGTAATCCAGGGGATTACTTTCCGTCCTCCGCCTGTCTGCCCGCGAGCTTTAAGCTCGCGTCATCGCGCTTTATTATTTAGGAGACGGGCGTGACCCTTCCGCGAGACCCTTCGCCCGTACACTTTCCCTACGGTGATCCAGTTGCTGAAAATAAACCGGGCTCCATCGCCGGCGCGGGGGTAACAAAGGGAATCAAATATTTACGGGCCCCTCGATCTCATTACGCCTTCGCCCGCTTCCTTTTATCAATATTTGGCGAACGAACGAACGAAAGATGTATCAATGCGCCCTCAGACTCCTCTGTAGTTTCGGGAGGGGACAGCTGAAAGTATAAGCTGCTGCACGTAAAGCATCTGCAACTTTAAATGCTCGGACACCGTGCAGTGTGGAGTGTGCATTATGTCTGCGCATGAAATTGATTTATGCCACGAAGCTTGATTTTTATAAATGTTTTATTTACCTCAGAATCAGACTATTTTGTTCGGTGAAGTTTGTATTTTAAGATTTTGTTGAAATTTAAAACACACCGTTAACCTGAATTCTATAATTTATAATTTAAATATTTTGCGCGGATTGTAATTTTAAGAGCTGCTGTTGAAGTGTAGTCTTGTTAAAAGTTTCCGGAAAATTTATTTAGTTAAAAGCAAAGGATGATCATTATTTGAATCTGGAGTGTAGCTTATTAGAGTCTTGACAGCTGCAATAATTTTTTGGGGAGTCGAAAGTATTGTCCCTGGGAAAAGAATTTGTTACATTGCAAAATTCGAATTTTGGAAATTGTGACTTCATTCTAGTCCATGCGATAACCACACTCGTATAGATCAAGAAACATTTTGGGTTTTTGGTTTCAGATGGCTACGGCGGCCAGAATCATGGTCGCCAGCACAAACCTTTTTTCTAACCCGTCTTACTACCAACACTGTAATTTTGGACAAAATAATTATTATATGCTTAAAACAATTTCAGCACATTCCACGAATGTTCATTAATAACTGTACAAACTTTGGAATTATATGCCTTATTTTCAGAGCGTCAAACTGTAGCCCTTATAAGGGTGTTTTGAACACTTGTGCCACCCAAAAGTGTTAAAATAGAAGAAACTGTATTTTCAATTTACTTCAAAATTCCCACGATAAATATATCAAATTTGATCACCCGTCAAAGTTCCTCGAAACTTCGTGATCAGATGAATTTTTAATTTTCGCAATTTTATAGCTCGTCGAAGGGTTTTAAGCACGGAGGACGCCATGTTTTGTTTGCAGGCAACGCGCAGCGGATCCTCCAGGACTTGGATTCAAGCCCTCGATGATGCACGCGGTAAAATTTACCTCAGCCCTCGGCCCCTCGAGCTCTTTGCTCTCGTCGTACCCTTCTATGGCCACCCCAACGGTCTGACTCTTAACCGATAATTAATTAATCGCTGCATCCCCTCGGCCAGGGTCTACGGGGATTGATTCTCGTTAGCGCGTCTAAGGCCACCGCCGGGCGGAGGAGGGACGAGTGGCTAGCAACTATTCCCCGTAAATTGGAGTCTCTGATCTTTCTTCCCCGGCTGGCTGGAATTCCAACCCCGCCGAACGGGCGAATTCCAAAGGGTGAACTTTTTCAGATTTCACGACGCGAAACGTTTCGCTGCTGCCTACTGCGAGGAGTGCAAGCTTCGCGATGGGGGGAGGCTGGTGGTGATCAGTTAAGGGCGAAATCTGGTCGAAATAACTTGTCTGAACTAACCGTTGCAAATTATTATTATAATTATTATTAACCCTACTATACCCGCACGTCGGTCTCTCAAACCGACGGAACATATATTCTTCTGTCTTTCGAATAACAACAAAGCGAGAGACTCGAGTCGCTCAGTATCTTCCTGTTTCGCGTCCTGCTATATTTCAGTGTGGCGCTCGTGTTGGTACAGAACACATGTTGTTATTATCTAGAGATTAACAATAAAACCTTATTTTATGATAATTTACTTTTACCATTTGAATTAAATACATTCCCTAACTTTATTTATCGATAATTTTGAAGAAAGTACTTCGATGATTTAAATAATAATAATAATATCACCAGAATCGGTCTGTGACACCGCGCGCGGGTATAGTAGGGTTAAATGTCTTTACTGCGCCATTACAATTACAAATATCACAATAATGGAAAGGGAGGAGTATTTATATTACATTTTTTAATCACACCCCCCGAATATAAAACACTTCCTCCACCATTAAGACAATCGTAAATATTTATTGCAGACGAAGAGAGGCACTTTTCACCAAATGGAAGGCAAACATCCCCTAAACTACTTGACCACAAAACAACTCCCTCCCACCCGTTCATTTTTTTTTTAAATAATCCCCAGTGATTCCGTAAATGAACGGGACTCCACGTTGACGTCCATCTAGATACCGTGGAAATGTCAGATTTTTATTCTCTTCCTTCCCCCCCCCCACCCTCCCCCTCAAGAGGGATGTTCACAGGTCGATGTATGCACGCGTGTAGCAGCAACTCGGCCCAGAGAATACTTTATCGTGCATGAATAATGTATCCAGCGGCGCTGATAGCGCTCGGCCCAACATTTAGGCAGCCTGGGCCAATATTGATACACGCTCTCGACGTGTTTCCTCTCTCTTTCCCGCGCGTGCCCGTGTACACGCGCGCTTTCGCCTTGTGCCCCCTTGAGGGCCAACGATGACCAACTGCCGGGACAAGTTACAACTGGACCCAGTCACTGTATCCGTATGGCGAGCGAACAGCTTGTCGAGCAACGTGGCTGGTCAATAACGCCCAGTTTGGTCGTTGGTCTAGGTACCTTCCTCGCTGGTCTAGGGAAATTTCGGGCAAATGGAAACTGGAGATGGGGTGCAGGGGTTGGAATGAAGTTTTACGACACGTTGAAAGGAAGGGATTCAGTGGCGCGCTGTGTGTGGGGCTTAAAAGTCTTTGCTTCGATACTAGATCACATTAAACCCCGAAACTAGTTCATCGCTGTCCCCTGAGGGCTTGAGAAAGCTCACTGCTGCTTCTATGCCTGTGCTACTTCGAGGATCAGAGTATGGCAAGGTGTTCAGGGGGCGCTTTGGCATCGTACGGCGTTATAGAGGGTGGCGAAGATCACATATGATGGGTTGTACTTTGAAGGTATAACTTTACACACCACTACAGTGTGGTATAAGTACATAGGTGTATTTACTTCATTGATTATACATCTGCTTTAACCAGTTCTGTTCCACTGGAGACTAGGGCAGGAATACCTAAACACACCATTTTAGATACGTCACCCGGTGTTCTATTTTACTGAACAAAATCGAAGGATCAATAACCCTTCGTGGTCACATCTGAAAAGGTATGATAAGAATAATTAGAAATTGAACGCGTGGGGTTCACTGCACTCCAGCGTTATTTTTGAGTTATCATTTTCGTATTCTTCAATCTTTTAACTTTTGAGTGATAATTGTACATTCGTAATTTTCAGACAGTCGTGCTCTAATAATATTTTTCTAGAAATGTCAATTTTGATACGATGCAATTAGTAGTTGAAAAAAATATTTGTGGAAAGACGCGACTATTTTCGTTAAAATTCGCGATATTTTTAACTTTTAATATTAAGGTACAAAAAATTACAAAAATATTGGCAAAGGGAAAGAAGTGCCTCAGGTGCGATACACCCCGTGTGACCACGAAGGGATAAAAGCAGCACAAGAAACATTCGATACAGTTTCTTCGTGGAACCCGATGGAAAACCAGTTTCAATTATGTCTTGCACGAGCCACCCCTTTCGCCCACTAAACGCAATTTACGAAGGAACAGTTCGAGGGCTTCTAATTCCCCGTTAGCCGCGGAGCCCGCGGAGCAACTAGCAATTGGTAGCTGCAAACAGATGCTAATTATAAAGTAACTGGGAGAAAACGATGGTGGATGTCGCGTCGATTGTTCTTCTAACGAGATTTCGACGACCGCATTCTCGGCGATGCAACCAACCTCCACTCGGCCCTCGCCGCGACGACTTGTCGATTGCTAATTAATTGGCGTTCTAATTAGGACAGGCGTGGTTCAGGCGTTTGTGCAGTCTCGCGTGGAAACGACGAGGCTTCGATTCCATGCACTATGCCTTGATTGCGATTCCCTCGTTATCAAACGTGTGAAAAGTGAACACGCATGCATCTTAGTGAAAGTGAAAATGCACTTCACACGAATTTAATAAGTATTATAGAGAGTCACTGGCGCCTTTCTAGAAATATCCAGAAAAAGGATTAAAAAATTTGATGCTACAGTAGTTCCATCAAAACTCAATCAAACAAAAATACTCGCGGTGCGTTCGAAAACCCATCATTACCTCCGCCAAAAAGTGCCCCAGCCTGACGGGGATAAATTCGCCTTATTAGTCTCGTGATTCGCCTAGAAATCTAAAAAAAAACTGCTTCGTTGAAGTTTCACAATGAATTTCAATGAAAACTGACATCCATCGTTCGCCAGACACCTCGTTCCCGAGAATCTCCTAGTTCCACCACGGGAATTAGTTCGTATTTAGAAGGTTGGGGGCGTGGGGGGGGGGGGAGAGAGAGAGAGAGAGCAGTTCGAACACAGCCGCTAATTGCGCGCTGTTCATTTTCCCGTAGCGTTATGAAGTTTTAATAATCGTCAGCGCGTGGGATCTGTAATCGCCTAGCGGCCGCGCTACAAATTGACGATTGCTAATTAATTAACGCGCCAATTAGGACGATGCTGCGCTTCCCCCCCCTACCGCCGCGGAGATTTCGACAGCGTGGAATCCATTAGCATCCAGCATTGATAGACACGCGACGGGTACCAGAGGGAGGGAATCGGTGACTGGGCCCGAATTCGGACTAATTAATGCAAAAGGCCAGATGGAAACGTGGGACGAGCGGAAGTCGCATCGAAACCCCGCGCCAAGCATCATAGCGATGTAATAAGCTGGATGATGTTCGGTCGATTTGGCGGGGGCGCTCTTGGCTGACGAGCCTTGGTGGTGTTCTTTATGGTAGTGGATGGTTTTGAAGTAGCATTCTCGGGAAAAGATACTAACAGTGACTGTATAGGTACCGTTAATGATGGAATAAAATTTGAAAACACAAAATAAATTATGTGAGTGAGGCTACCCCCCCTCAGAGTCAATCTCGGGGAAACATATTCCACCCCCAAAATAGTTGTATATGTATACCTATAATATCGTAATCGTGATAATGTGTCGTGTTTTTAATTCTAAATTGCTCGTGATTATGAAAGTAGTGTGTCAAAAATTTGCAAAAATTGAATATATCACTTATTTGGTAATGTAAGGTGGTGTAACACGAAGTAAGTAACGAATTCAATTTCTGTAGACTTTTTATTTACACGACTTCAATAATCATCGTGACAATTAGATTGGTATCAGTGATTGGTGGAACCAGGAGGAATAAATATTCTAATTTCCTGCTTCTTTAGAATCAATTCCCCCGCCAGTAATCTCCAAAAGCTTGATTTGGAACCCACAAAGATACCGACAAATAACTTTTGCAAATTTCAGATAGTAATCCTCCGTGTCCTTACGTCCACAAGCTATAGTAAATCCTGGAATCGATGAAAACCAAGGGCCAGAAAATTCAGCAACACCCCGAGTACTTGATGTCTACAACTGAAAAATCCCCGGCAGCTCCAGCACGTATGATACCAGTGCCCCTGCAACGAGCGATTAACATTTTGACAGGGATATTTATCGCGGTTTGTTTATCGTATTACGGGGGTCGGCGGTAAACCAATCCAAATGAAACGAATCAGGAGGGAGGAACGGTAGCAAGCTGTGCACGGCGGTCGACGAACAATCAATTTTCAATAAACCGACAGGTAAATGTATTTACAAACGATTGCGCGCATAAATCGCGGGCGCGGAGCAAATTGCCCCCTCGCCCCTCTCCAAACCTCCATCGAAACAATTCCAACACCTAAGCATCTGGAGGGGGGGGGGGGGGGGATTAAAACACGTTGCCGGTGAATTTCGATAGATTCCATGGTAGCCGTCCAGCGTCAACGCTGAAACAATAATTCCAGCCAAGTGTCGAATTTTTTCAAAGCTTGGAACCGACGTGCCGCGAGGCGAGGCCAAAGCGGCGACGCCGCCGAGCGAGAGAAATCATATGTTTTAATATCATAGGTACGCGTACTCCAATCCCTTTTGCGACCTCCTCTCCCTCTCAATGCATCGGCATTAACAAAAGGGACAGGGGGGGACGCGAAAACTCGACGATATTACTCGCCGTCGGGTTTAATACGCAAGCTAAACAAAAACGCACGGGGACGACGGAATGCACAGGCACAGATGCAGCGGTGCGTGCCACGGAACACGGCCATCTGCGTGTAATTAATGTAAAATGGAAATTCCAGACGCGGAAAGGAGACCCTCCTGCAATTTAATTAGCAGCCCCGTCGATCGACGAAAAATTACACGGCGGGATAACTAAATTCGTCGGTCCACACTGTCCACCCCTATTTGTCCTCTTCTTTCCCCGCTACCCCCGCCATTTCTCCTTCTTTTTTACGCTCCGCTCTATGTCTCCGATAATCTGGATATTTTATCGACGCGCACCGAAAGCCTCTCGTCGACGCGCGTCCGGTTATAAATACTCGAAACACTCTAGCTCGCGTTTAATCGTGTGACGCGCGCTGCGCGGTTCGTCGAGCTTCCGCTCCGAACTCGTATTTTCCGTGACCGCGCCCCCGTATTTTTCAATGCTCGATGGCGCTGTTTCGGGGGTTTTCGATTCGTCGCGCGCGGTAGGTCAGGTTTGTGGAGGTTTTTGGAGGGTCGACGCGATATTCCAGATACTTGGAGGAGCATCGGTGCGCACAAACGAGCCAGCTCCACTTCGCCCCGGAGGAATGCGGGGATTCCTCGGGGGGGGGGGGGGGTCTGGAATCTTCGCACGCTGCTTGGGTTCCATGGGGATATTAATCACCGGGTGATCCAATTATTAGGGGTCTGAGATATTGGAAAATGGAAATTTGCAAGTTAAATGCGAAGGGAGTGTTTTAAGATAGCTTCATGGGCTTACTTAAACTGTGCAATCTGCGATCTTTTCTTTCAAATTCAAACACAATTCCTGTCCTTCTCTATTACTCAAGTTTTATTATAATTCTAGAATCCATCGAGCTAGTAATCGAGCTACTGCGGTGTTTATGCTATTAAAAAATGGTAAAGCTTGATTCTATATTCTGTGTCTTTTTCACCACCTTGTGTTACTTAAAAATTAAAAAAATTGAAACCAACTTCAAAAAATTGAAAATGCATTTTTCTTATTTAATCTACGACTCTCAACATATTTATGTCGACGCCTTATCATTTATACCTACTGTGTAAATCTGGCGCCAACTTAAAAATATTGAGGGTTGTAGATTAAATAAGGAAAAAATTATTCTTTACTTTTTCGTGCATTTTGAATTCTTTGAAGTCTGTTTTAATTTTTTTTTTAAATTTTTTATTTTTTACTTTCCAGTTATGTAAGTCATATAACTACATTAATTTAAGACAAATATGGGTGGGCCCACGAAAAGAGCTGCTGGTAATAATAATAATTAGATTTCTTATTTTTGGTGTAACTTGAAAACTACTTAACCGGTATAAATAATTCTTTCTCCATGACCTAAGTGGATTGAAGCTAAACTAAATGCAACAAGTTTCGCGAAAATCCGTCCAGTAGTTACGCAGAAATTCGCGGACTAACATAGCCTATATGAGAACCTCTTTCTTTTTGAAGTTGGTTAAAAATGGATTTTGCCCTTTATTCTAACTCAATAAATAAATAAATAAAAAACGATATTTCAAATTTATTGCAAAATACTCCGAAATTGTGTGGTACCAATACAAAAATTTGAAAGAGACCTTCACGTTCTTGCTTTCACAGTTTCCTATTCTTTAAAATCATCCCTCAAGTGCATCCACAATTGCTACCCCCACCTATCAACTTCCCACATAACTAAATTCTTACCACAGTTCTAAACCCCATCGCCAATTCACGCCACAAATTTCATCCACAAATCCCCCCGCAGATTCACCACGAAACCGCGCGCCAGGTCCTTTCAGCCTCCACTCACCCCTCTAGCCGCGAATATTTTATTCAAGGGGAACACGGGGGGAGGAGACGGGGGGGGGGGGGAGGATGGAGAAGCCTTCCAAGACGACGGCAGAGGAGGGGGCGTGGAGCAGATCGGGAGGAATTAAAAAGGGTACGGCGACGTTGTTGAAGGGTTAAAGAGGCCGGCGTAATTGGTAATTAACATTTATTAGACGTCCCATTGAGAGCACGCCGCCCGCGTAATTTACCTTTGCCCCGGTGTGATTGCATTATTTAGAAGGGGGGAACATGCGATAACGGCGTTTCCGTGACGCGCGGCTAATTACGGATAGTCCATTTCACGGTCGTTTTGTAACAATTTTGGACGGGGAACGGGGTAGGAGCGGGGGGGCCATCCCGATGTCGAAATATCGCGTCAAAGAGTGGAACAGCTCATTGGCCTCTCATTCAAACGCAATTATAACGGGCATTAAAACGGACGCTGGCCGGCTATAAACAATGGCCGGGGCACGTTTCAACAGCGATTTGCGTTTCCTGTGCCCCTGTGGATTCATCTCTGACCCCATCCCCCCTCCCGCGCTGCCAGTCGTACTTCCGTCGTCCATTTCGCCCGGTTTTGTGCTCGCATTCATACGATTTTCCGCGTTTTCATTCAACCGCTCTATTCAACTAACCTGCCCCCATTTGCCCCCCACCCCGCACACACAACTCTTTTGCTTTCGCCGTCGATCGAGTGTCATTATACGATTACAACACTCGGCGGCTGTTTTATGCCCGTCGACCATCCGCTGAGTAGAAGCTTAACCTTTACTGAACTCGCAAACGTGGAACAAAGGTAAGAGACGAGTGTGCTAACAAGGGAAATCAGAATTTTCAACTTTCTCGCACAGAAAAGTGGTGTGGAGGTAGATGAATAACTTTCTAGCTTTGCGCCGACGCAGTACTATACGTCATCTACCAAGTAGTAACTCAAGATTCTATTTTGACATCTACAAATTTCTTTCAGGAAGTGCAGGAAACTTGTGTATAGATATTAATCTATATTTTTACTAATTTAGATAGGTATTAATCTATATTTTTAGTAATTTAGGTATATATTTTTACTAATTTAAATATTTATCTATATTTTTACTAATTTACATATTAATCTACATTTTTACTAATTTTATTACATTAATAATTTTTAAGCTTTTGCGCCGACGTAATATTACGTCGCTCACCAAATAGCAGCCCAACCTTCCCTAAACTTCCAAAAGTACTATGAAATCAATGTACCTATATCCCAGCACCGCGCTAAAATATGGCGGGAACAGGCGAATTGCGTTACACTGATACCCGTCCCGCTTTCGCCCGCTCCGCTCTTCCCGCGACTACGCTTCCGATTTCGCAATATCCGTGCAGTCGATGAACGCGATAAAAGCTGCGACCCCGTGGAATTATTGGCCGAGAAATGCGGGGCGTCCGAACGACGCGGGGACGTGTTCGGCGTCCACGAGCACCGTAATTCATTAGACGCGCGCCAATACGCAGGAATAACGAGCAATCGCAATCTTGCCGCGACTACGACACCGACAGCTTTAAATGCAGCTGTATTTAAAGTCGCTCGGGGTAAAACTGGCTTCAGTTCGTACGACGATGGCTGCAAATACGGCGGACCTGGTAATCGAAGGAGGACGAGCTGACTCGTCATTTGGGAATGCCCCTGAAATTCGAAGAATAATTTAATTTCAAGTGAAATTGAATAACTGTGGCTTAGAAATCGGCGATTCTGTGATACGGGGTGCATTTGGACCAGAGTTGGATATTAAATAATTAAAGGATTATTTAAATAACGGATCGAATAAAAATTACTTTAATTTTGGATTATTCGACGAATAATGTTGGTCGTGTTATTGGACAAGTAAAGTTAATTTCTTTATTCGTCGACTTTATAAAACATACGACGAATAATTTTTTTAACTGTTATTCGTTGTTCGAAATATTTTGTCCATTTCCGATTTGGACCCATCCTGAATATCAAACTACACGTGTTTTACTTTAATAAGTAGAAGGGATCGAATAAAATTGTTAAAATTTTGAATTAATTATGAAATAACTGTAATTTTGTAACAATTACTTTTTCCGTTCTGAGAAAACTGTTATAAAATGCAGTGTATTGACTAAAACTATTATTGCATACATTCTTGTGTAAATAAGAAACTTTTATATTCTTGAAAGTAGAAAAAGGTTCTAGTTAAATAGAAACATTTATTCTACTCTGAAAAAGCTAAAGTTGTGACAAGCAGATTTCCTGGAAATGTTGGGTAGACAGATTTGAAGCTGAAACCTTAAGCCGGTCGGTGAAAATATATAATTGTATAAAAGTCTCAATGCGCTTTCTCTTCTATAGGTATTTATCCTGCTTTCAATTCCTGAAATAATACTATGTAATTAAAAGAATATTCCTAACTTTTATATTTTATCCTTAATTATTTCTTCAAAGGTGTATGACACTCCAGAACTTTTATTAATCGAAATGATTGTTAAAGCTGAACCCTTACAACAGAGTGACAGTTTAATGTACAAACTTAACTTAAAACACAAAAAGGAAATTATTTAAAACTCCGATAAATGAGTTTTATTCATTAAAGTTGACAGTTTCATTCGATCCCTGCTTATTAGTATTGCTTCGAAGAACACAATTATTTTAATTATTACGTACAACCCGTCGAGGTTTAATTAGCACCTGATTAATTTTAATCCTTACTCTACGAATACCCAGTTGACACTGGAAATATTGATTGCATCACTCGAATAAACACTTTATCATTTATACTTTTATTATTAATAGTAACTAGGAAAATGTAACAGCAAAAATATGTAGCTCACAAAAATCTGTGCACGGAAAGCTCCTTTTTCATGTAAATTGATTCTGAAACGTGACAAGTAATTCGGTGCAACCTCAATTAATAATTTTCGCGATACTCGGTAATTTTAATAAAAGTTTCTAAGCTCTTTAGACGTTGGTACTGAAAAAGAGAGAGGGGTGTGTATCGCGTTAGTAAGCATCTCCCTTTTTCAGTCAAGAATATGAAGTTTCTTATTCGTGAACTGCTAATAAGACTAATCAAATTCCACTTGGGAATCCACGAATCCCCCCTCGAATCTCTAAAAACCCCGCACAAGTTGCGCAATATCCCCAAGCTCATCGAATTTAGAAACGCTGGAGCACGGCGTCCCGAATGGTGAAAGTTTCAAACGGTCCAGGAATTTCGCAATGGCTCGTCGAGGCCCGTGATTTCTCTTTTGTCGGGGGAGAATCCTCGCGATCCGTCGACCTCGATCCCCGGCAGATTTTCCACGTTTCCTCCTCGCCCCCACCTTCCTCGCCGTGGGTCACGACAGGCACACAGTCACGAAGCGTATTTTCGTGAGCAAATAAAAGCGAAGCCAGGCCTCGCGCGCCCGCGAAGCCCACTAGTGTTTGGAGAACCGCGATTATTCTTTCGGCCAAATACTCATTTCTTCCTTTTCTCAGCGATACGGACGAGCACAGGGCGCCACACAAAATTCAGAAATGCTGCTTGCTTCAAATTTATAGTGGGGAGCTATGTGGGGATGAAAATTTTGGGAATGCTCGTGGAATAGTTTGAATTCAAATAATAGCGAATAATAACGTCATACTACGTTCCTTCAATTGACAAAAATTCAGGGGAGTTGACGAAAATAGGGGAAAGGTGGGATAGTTGATCACAGTTTTGCTTTTTTATTAGAATAATAATAATGGTTTGCTTTGTTTGTATTTAATTATTTAAAGTATAAATATATTAATTAAAAAACTGATGTGATCATGTATCCCCGCTGATCAACTATCCCACCTTTCCCCTACTTACTTCAAATTGTGAGAATGGACTGTCGGTTGAAATGGAAGTACGTTCTTCTTGCGTATGAAAATTGCAAGCCCTGAACGGAATACTAATTCTAAGACGTACTTTAAATAGTAAGCCATCGACACAGAGGTGGGCTTTTCAATCTTCTTTCACAAGGAGTTTTTAGTTTCCACTCAAGCTGACGGTGGAACGGTCCCATTAAAAATTACCAGACTATTCGACGTGGCCGGATGTTCGGAGGTGGTGAAAATTTTCTACGTACCGCTCATGGGATTTCCGCCACTCTGTGACATTTCGTGGGGGCGTTTAAGAACCATTAGGATCAGACGAGATTAACGAGGTAGCGACCAGAGTCCATTTGCCCTCCATTTAATTGACCGTCGTCTCCGCGAATGGCCGCAGACGAGGCTGAATCATCGTCAGCAATTCTCTTTGCATCGCTTCCTGGTCTATTGTCGCAATAAAATGGCAGAAAGGTCCCGGCGGAAAGATCAACGAAGACAACGAACCACATTGACGATATTTTTTCGGTCGATAATGTGAAATAATATTCGCACAGATTGAGGTGTAAGAATGTTTTAAAAAAAAAAAAACAGTTTCGTTCTGATTAAGTGGGCAGAGAATCTTCTGTTTGAAATTGCGGGGTAGTTTTTGATGAAATTTCTAATTGCTTAAAGTGAATTTCTCTTCCCCATATTATCTACCTACTCTACCATACCCCTAAGCTTTTCAATATATATTTTTGTTATTTATTTATTAGCCCTTTAGGACAATGGAATCAAATGAAACATCATGAGTAGAAGACGGACAAGTAAGATAATATTAAGATGAAGATTAATGTACACAAACGCCAGGGAAAACGACAGAAAGAAATGAAATTACGGTTATAAATATTGCAACTTAATCATCCAGAATACGCAGAACTGAGATTCTAAACGTAGATAAGGAAGTAGCGAAAAAATACAATATTCATTGCACAACCCCCAATCTTCTAATCCTACATCCACAACCTTACCACCCCGATCCCTAACTACCCCAATATCCCTCAGCATAATCCCCACCTCACACTGAAATAAAAAAAGAACACTGAACACTTCTGCTACAATGGAACCGAAAGGTTCCATAACACAAAAACTGCGATGACACCTGAACTAAGGTTGCCCCCGAACAAGAGCTTCACTTCCCACAGGTAGGTACATAACCCGAATCCCGATGCGAACGCAGCATCAACTTCCCTCTCCATTTCTCCTCCCCAAGAATAAAAATAATCTCCGAAACATCGCCTTCGCAGTCGAGAACCGTCCAGGCGTGGCCGCCGACGCTCCTCGCCGCGTCGACTCGCGAACTTTTCCAAGCGGAATCCACGCCATTACCTTCCGCGCGCGTTACGTCGCTCCGCCGGTGCATTTAGCTCAGCTGACGGTTAATCAACGCACGTATGCCGCAAAAGCGTCCCGAAGGAAAGTTCCGCGGGATGGCCAGCACCCGCATGGTTGATTGCGGACCAGTATCATCGCTTTGAGGAGGACGGGGTGGTCGCTTTAATAACTTCGTAACTCTAACTTACGAATTGCTGGAACGAGGCCGGATTACCGAACAGCCACGGCGATTTCCCGGCGACGTTTCTTCCCGTGGAATTTCGCCACCCCCATCGCTGAAACGGAAAAAGTTGCAGGAAGCCTCCAACTACACCCCAAACCAGCCCCCTTCTAGTAGGCTATGCCGCTTCGTCCTTTTCTCCCGCCCTTTTCTCATCCCTTCGACCATCAGGTCTGACGTAAACTGGTAGTAGGTTAAGTGGTGGAAACTTGTCGGGGTGAACGATGAAGATGGTTAGACGGTTCTAGCGTTAAAAAGATGTCAAGGTTATCAGAACAAATGGTATCGAGGGAAAGTCCAGAGCAGTGGTGGATTTAATGGGTCTTTCTACTTTGATCGGTTGAAACATTAAGCTACTCGTAAAGATTTTTTTCTCAATAAATACAACATACAATACAATAAGTGTTTTTGGAATTTATTATGCTACTCTTATATTATACAAAAACATTAAAACGATTTTTTTAATTTGTGTCATATGTTCTTTTATAGCGTCACTGTGACATCGACAAAAAAGAAGTATGTTGAAAAGAGGTTGAAAAATAACCGAGATTTTTCTCGGGGAACTTTCAAGAAAACACTCTTTTGGTAACTTTTTCTTTCAAACCGGAGCCATTTTGATATTCCCTATCAAACATTGTTAATTGAGCGACGGGCGACAGCTACACTCATACAGATTAAGAATCTTTTCGAATTTTTCCACCTACGCCACGAACATACCTCTTTTTTGTAGGTGTCACATTTACTCTATAAATAAACATGAAAAGAATTAAAAACAATATTTTTAATTTTTTATATAATATAAGAGTAGCTTAATAAATTCCACAAAGATTTATTTCATCATATTTTGTATATATTGAGAAAAAATTTTAAAATAGCCTCATGTTTCGTACGATCAAAGTAGAATGACCCTTTAAGAAAAAGGTCCACATGGCAAAGATTCTAAGACACCCTGTATACATAACAGAATTACAGATAAATTTACGCGCGTGTAGCACGGAAATGATGAGAAAGAAAACAAATATAGTGTTTGGATAAAATCATAATTTTTTTAAAAGATGGACCCAGAGGTGGCTTTCTGAGCAAAGGCCCAGGTGGCAATAGCTGCTCGTCAGTCCGTTAAATCCGCCACTGGTCCAGCGTAATGCTGATGGGTGTTTTAGATGCGATTATGTGTCTCCTATACGTGGGATAGTTAGTAGAATGCGGATAGTAAAAAATAATTCTATGTTTACCTTTCATAACTCCACTTCCCCGCTCCCTCCTTCAAATGCAGTCTGGAGTCTCTTAATATAGCCTTTTCCGGCTACCCTGGCTCGACTCCAACCCCCGCATGCACTGACCTACCCTAAGACCGCAGGGCGCGCTCACCCCCTCCACGCAGTCACGTAAACATACCCCATATTGCCACTCCGACCACGGGAATGCGCGAGTATGCCGCGAGTCCTTATTTGTAAACATCTCAGTCACGCTTAACACTGGCAAAACTCTATCGTTCCCGCGATATTAACTTTTTCCGAGGTCCTTCATGCGGCGGTGTTCAGCCCGTGCGGAGAACGCCCATGTGCGTTCAGTCAGTCTGCTAAACGAATAGGACGAGGCTATATCCGCACGTGACTTACGTTCAGGTCCCATCAACGTGACCGCAAAATTTATTCGTACACCACTGACTCTGTAGAAACGTACGTAGCTGGGGGTTGTCGACGGAGTGGACATGGATCGACGGAGGGGGCACTGTGTACGGTTGAAAATAGCAATCGAAGTAACTTCTCTCTTAACTTTAATCGTCCCGAAAGTGTACTCGGGTCACAAGTAAAAATACAATTCACCTAACTCGCGTAGAGCGTCCCTGTGCGCCTCATCGTTAAACGAGCTCTTAGCAGTAAGCGTGTCGCCGATCGCGAGCATCTGTAAACGTCGTTACGAAAATACGCGGCTGTAAAAAGTAACGCTGGCGCCCTGGTAGCGGGTCGAGTCGAAGGGTCGCGTGGGTTCACTTCGGAATGCTCGGGCCATCGCCATACATTACACAGCGAAGCCGTGACGCGTAGAAGTACAAGCGATTTTGGTAACCTGCGGGGGAAGACAGTCGCCAGTGAAAATAAGCGTCTTGACACGTACGGGGCGCTCGGCTCAAACCTAATTTAAGGGGCGATTCTAAATTGAAAATAAGTGAAAATATGGAATAAAATTTTCTGACGTGGCGCTTCGTTTTTGATAAAATTCACTTTGAATTTTACTTCGTTTTTTAATTCACTTTGCCTTTGGCGCTTGAAGGACACGCAGAGGTAAAGGGAACGCGCGAAAATTGAAACTGAAGTTTTTCAAAAACAAAGCGCCGGATTAAAACCTTTTGTTCCATATTTCCGACTAATTTTTACGCGTAGAATCACCTCTGAATTTTTCTCCTACACGTAGTAGTGGAGCACCCGGCCTAATCAACATCGAGGTCGATCCGGAACCGCTGTTGCTAAAATCGAGCCAAGTGGCGTGATCGACGGAGTGATTTCAAGCTCGATTGAAAGATCAACGAGAAAGTCCCCGAGGGCCTTCGAGTCCTCCGCTGAAATCGCGTCGAGTACATCGATTTTTCGGCGATCGATCTGCCGAAGTGCCTCGAGCAGCGCTGTTCAAATGCCTCCACGTCGAACAACGAATGTCCTAGGGTAAATAGAAACAACTCCGCGCAACGGTGAAGCCGTTCAGAAGGGGGGAAGCGAGACCGATGGGGTTGAACGCGAAGAATTCAGGCAAACAGAGGAGCGCGACCGAGCCGACCTTTTAATCCCTCCCCACTTGCAATTTCTCTGTTGCCGACGAAGGAGAGAAAGCACTCGAGGAATTTCATGCTCGCCGATAAGCTCTATACTTTTCCTACGATTACGCGCGCGCGTGTGTGTTGTGGGAACTCGCGGGTTCAGAGGAAAGCGACGTAACTCGAGGCGTCGTCGCCATTTTGGTTGCAGAAAGAATAGTGTAGTGGAGGCGGTTGGCGACGATATTTTGACGCAGGGAATAGCGTTCGAGGTTTATGGGCGCAACCTGGGCTCTTTTGGTTGAAGTTCTCGAGTGATGTGGTTCTAAGGGAATTTACTGTAGCTTCTAAGTTCTCGCAAGGGCTGAAAGAGTTGACTGCTCGAGGTCAGCGACTCCCCACCCCTACTACGTCTTAGAGCTTCCCCTACTACAAACTTCAGCTTCGCCTTGAAATTTGCTATGCCACATCAATGGACCTCCTCTCGACCACTTACCTAGGCGTTCCCTGTTATATTATAGAATTCCCCTCCAGAATTCCTTTGGAGGGTTCCACGCGACGCCCTTGAACCTTCCAGCTTTTTGGACTTTCCCTCGCCACGTCCTTGGAGGTCCTCTTTACTTACAAAATCCCCTTCTTACCTTGTTGAAGCTTCCCTCAGTGGAACGATGCCCAAAAGCAACGTTAACTTACACCCACAACCCCTTCGAACAATATCAACACGATTTCTACCTGGAATCTGGTACGAAAGCTGCTCCCACCACACGGTTCTTCCTTCGGCAGAGACTTAACCCTTATACAGAATTTGTGAAGTTAGGTATAAGTAAATTGACTAATAATAACGAATAAGTAAATTTGGGTCAAGTTGACTCTCAAGGAGAGTATATTCTAGGTGTCCGCCTCCGATTGTTTTGGTTTTTGGATTTTTTTTAGAGGACCGAAAAATAAGATATAGGTACGTGTCTTTTTTATAGCGGCCCGTTTTCTATTTAGGGGTGGAAACCACCCCTCAAAGTTATTAGATTTTCAGGTGTCCGTGTCCGATTGCTTTGATTTTTGGATATGTCTTAGAAGACTGAAAAATAAGCAACAGGTGTCTTCTTATTTTGGTCTGTTTGCATGTTTGCGGGGTGAAACCACCCCTCGAAGTTATAAGATTTTCAGCTGTTCGTCTCCGATTGCTTTGACCAAAAACCAAAGAAATCGTAGAATGGCACCACCTATTCTCGTGAAATTTGTGGGGTGGTTTCACCCCCCCCCCCCCCGAACATGCAAACAGGCCAAAATAAAAAGACACCTGTTTCTTATTTTTCAGGCCTCTACGACATATCCAAAAACTAAAGCAATCGAACACCTGGGATACTCTCCTTCGAAACGAGCATGCAAAAATAAAACTCAGTTCATTTAATTAATACGGTTTAACATCTTACGAACTTATTCAATTTCTACAATAAACAATATTAAAAATAAAAAAAATTCTGAAAAGTATTATTATTATTCTTTAGTATCGACGGTTATCAGTTATTTAAAGATATGAAGGAGTTTCAGTCCAAATAATACATTAGTAAAGTAGTAATGAGGAATCGTGACTCGATTCTGGGTCAAAATCACCCAATTCCCGGGCAACGGTCAAATGTTAAACGCGCGATTTTACTCGCGTAGCTTTCCTCGCGAGCTAACACACCCCACAAGCAACCCCCGCCATGATTGTAAAACTATCGCCAGAATTCTGCGACCTCATATGCTCATATAGGTGGCGATGAACGGACCGTCGTAGCCGTTGGCGACCTCTTCCGCCCGCAGCATCTCCGCCAGCTCGTTCTGAAGGCTCCTGGGAATGTCGAGCTGGTACGCCTGCCGATGATGGGTCAGGAGGCTCTTGGTGGTCCTCAGCGCCAGCTCGCGCAGCGTGTAAATGCGCAGCGTGATGTGCACCATCGTCCTCTCGCTCCTCTGCGGCAACTCGCTTTGCCGCAGGTTGGGGTACTTGGCGAACCAAGGCTCCGGGAAGAAGACGTCCTTCTGATTAACCACGTACCTGAAAACCGTGTCCTCCTACGATCCTGAATCAGAAACCTACGCCCTAACCGAACCCAAGCGAGGCACTCGAATCTAACCGGCGCCGACAGCAAACTTGGTACTATTATAAACAGGATAATTGCTCGAGCCCCATCTTACTAGAAATACCATAATTTCTCGATCGCCTTGGCTCGAAGGGAGAAAGAGTTGCTGGAGTTCTAATAAGGGATGTTCGGTTGACCGAACACTCTGATTTTTTTTTAAACTGTGTGGGCTTGTAGAGGGCCTCGATAGAAGTATCAGGCAATTTTTCGTTTGTCCCCGTTTTGGGTTCTTCAGGGTGAAAACATCCCTTAAAGGTTACTGTGTGATTTCCCACTTTCCTGTACTTATATCTTGAGAACTGTAGTAGGTTAAAAAAATATCACAATGAATTATTAACACCCTTGTATACTGTGTAAAACTGAATCAAATCTTTTAAAATTTATAATTTAAACAGAAAAATGTTCCCCCGCCACAAGTTTCAAACAATTCGATTACATAGTTTTCTAGAGCATAGAAACACATTCAATCTTCTTGATAACAATTTTTTATACCTACTATAGTTTTCAAGGACTTACACTTAAAAATAGGAAAGCACTTATTAACCTTTAAAGGGCGTTTTCACCCCGAGGAGCCGAAAACAGGCACGAAGAGAATTTCCTGATACTTTTGAGATCCTCTACAAACCTGCACAGTTTCAAAAAAAAAGATCTTGCAGGTTCTAATACACCCCAACTGATTGAAAACATCCACTTCTTAAATGTCCCTACCCTCCCCTATCCAGCACTTAGAATTACTGTAGGTACCCGGTGCACGCTCGCAGCAAAACTACCCCCGAAGCAGCTGGAACTACCTTGTAAACCGAAAGTCAAGCGGCAAAGTGCCCCGACGCCAATAGCGTCCGCGTGGAGGCCCCAACTCTTTCTCCCTTCGACGCTCCCTTCCGAGCTCGGGGCAGGTTGTCCAGAAAACAGCTTCCGTCGCTCGACGGACTTCAATCTCGCTAATCGAGACGGTATCGTCGGACCAGCTTGCCTCCGCGATCTGGCTGGGACCGTTCGAATAAGAGAATGGGAGGAATGGAGGAGCAAACGACCGTGTATGGCTGCAGGGATCCTCGGTCGCACCCCGTCGGACGCAAAGAATAGGGTGGCGTTGTTGCAGTGTTGCCAGGAAAAATTCCCTCCGAGGGATATACTATGACGTCACATTGCTCCCACTACCACTCTACACCTACCTCAGTTGCATCACGTGACTTGAGTGACGTCTACTGTCCCCCACTCTCTACAAACCCCCCATCACCATTTGTCTGCAGTACGCGTTATGACGTCAATATAGTTCGCTAAGTATACTATTTACTTTTCCCGTTTCCACCTCGCGCCTGGCAACGCCGCGTTGTTGTAAAGCTTCCTACCTGTCCCGCGTCTCGTTGTCGACGAAGATCCACGGGTGGGTGACGAACGTGTTGATGTCCTTGGTGTCACCGGGGGTCATTATCCCGTAGCTGATGGCTTGGCCTTGGTAGTCGATCCAGTAGAGGGTCACGTTGCGCTGCGTGCTGTTGATGAACCTAACAAAGGATCTGTGATCGTTGTTGATCGAATGAAGGGGCAGCAGCTCATGGTTCTCCCCCATCTCCGCTGCGTCTTGTAACCTCGATCGGGACGGAACAGCCTGCGCTAGGACCACCGCCTTCGCCCCTTCTGCTAGGGCCACCCGACGACTGAAAGCAAGCAAAACCAACGGGGACTGGGATTAATCGGCCTGTCCAATCGAACGTCTCTACGAATCCTTCGGTATGCAGGATTGAGGGTAGTCTTTTGAGCCTCGGGCCCTCTGGGGATCGGAGAACCCCGAGGAAACGAAATATCGGTCTCGTTTCGAGGGACGGTGCACCGAGACCGGGCGGGTGTAATTTTGAATTCGATGGGGGTTAGGTCGCTGGGGTGTAATGTGCTCAGCGGGAAAAGTTTAGTTAGTGTAAATTATTTAACGTAACTCACGGTTGGTAACAGTACGCTTGTTAAAACGAGACAGGAAAGAAAGTTGTTTGATTTGGAACAATAACGTCAATCATTTAGTGGTTACTATTAAGGAAGCAGGTGGCTTAAGGGGGTTTTCTTGTCTAGAATAGATAGATGAGATCTTCTATTCTCTTTAGGGCCGGCCCACAAAAAATTACGCAATTTTTACCGATAAGCATTATCCACTCGTATTTCCTAACATTTCAGTAAGTTGTAAAAAAATTCAGTCAAATATAATAATAATTAATGGAGTTATGGGTTTTTCTCAGAACGGTGTTTTTCACGGCGATACATACGATATCGCAAATTCTAGTGGCCCAATCTGATCCATCTTTTTCGTACACCTTCAAAAATCATGATTCTAGCCGGTAGCAGAATCAAGCCGAAGTAGTTTTTTTTTACAAGTTTAAGGCCGTTTAAAGACGAAAAATCACGGAAAAGAGGAGATTTAAATTCAAAGTCCCGCCATTTGCGAAGTTTTAATTTATTTTCATAAATCTACTATCGGCTATAGCCGCACTCTTACTAATTAAGAATCCTTTTGGTTTTTTCGTTTTGGATCAGCGGAACAGCCAGAATCGCGTGTACCATGGAGTAACATTTTTTTGCACACGCTTAACAAGATGACCCATATCTTTATTAATTATTATTACATATGGCTGATTTTTTTACAACTAAGTGAAATTTTAATAAATAGATACGTGTGGATAATGCTCATCGGTGAAAACTGTGTAGTTTTTTGTGCATCGCCCCTACAGAAAGGCAAAAAATTGACCTTCTAAACGAGAATACCCCTGAGGGGAGGGGGATTGCACCTCCAAAGGGAATGCCTGGATCATCTGAGAAGGAAATACAAAAAAGATGTATAAACTGGAATATATATTATCTTCCACCTAGCGTAGGATTTTTTTGATATTTCAATTATTCGATATTTTACAAGAATTTCAGTGCAATTTTGTATGTAAAAAATTAAAGTTAATTCTTCATACTGCTATAAGTTCCAAAATAATTCAAGTTTTAAAAAAAATCCTACGCTAGGTGGAAGATAATATATTCCAGTTTATACATATATCGTTTTTGTATTACCTTCTCAGATGATCCAGTCCTCTGGGAAGCCATTTTGTACAATTTTTCATTGAAGAAAAAATTCCAGCAAAATAAAGGTTGCTTTAAAACTATATAAAAAGTCCAAGCCCTATATTTTATATTTACGAACAAGAAAATCCCTAACTTTGTGTTTTGGTTAGTGGCTTCAGGCTGGCCTCCCTCCCCCCCCCTTAAGTTTTCAATAAATTATTAACGTATGTATATTAGGGTGGGTCTTCTTTATATGTCTCGATTTTTTTTTCGTATTTCTTTGCTTTCAACAGCTATGGTTCCATTTCATAAGACAATAATCCCAGTAAAAGTTTATTGCAATAGGATATCAAGAAAGGTCGCCGCCCAGGCGTAATAGCGACGTAAATAGCGACGAGGATTAATAAATAATAATCAATACTGATATCAAACTTTCTCGTTATTACCTATGATTTTCGAACTCCCATTGATTACTCTCACGGCACGCTTCACGACTCGCTTCCTTGCCCGACATTATACATAAACAATAAATCCCAAACACTCTTCATTCACACTTCGATCTCCCCAACGAACCGCAATCGTTTCTTCTATTCGCATTTAAATGGCACGTACACAGGCTTGCGACAAATACTCTTTCTCGCTACAAAACCCCACATATTTATAATATAGTGATCTTCTATAAATTATTTAACTATGTTCCACCATCTCGACTATCTTCAGGTTTTTATATATAATAGCTTGATAATAGAGCATTATCCTTGATTTTTGGGGGGTGGTCACTCAAAGGGTAGTTTCGAAAAACCACCCCCAAAAAATGAATTTTTTTTCTACCCTTAATAATTGAGTTAAAATTTTGAGAAAAATATATGAAGTACAGTTAGTATGTAGCTATTTTTCGTTTTTTTTTCATTCAAATATCTTAAGTAGTAACCGAGAAAAAAAATAATAACGTTAAGGGCGTTTACCCCCGTATTACCCTTAAATGGGGGGGCAGCGATCTAAAACTTTACATAATGGTGTTTCAGGCAAGGAGCATTGTTTCAAAAATAACAACTACAAGAATCGGCATGAGGGCCGTTTGCCCATGCTTATCCTGCTAGACCCTTTTAACAGAAGAGAAGGCAACGAGTTTTGAAATAATGATGCACACACAATTATAAATTCCGTAATCAATAATTCCAATTACAAAATCATATTAATAAGCAACTCACTAATTATATCGATTTAGAAGATAACGAATCCTGTCTGGAACTTAAATCCATTCGCTAGCACAACTATGCGAATCTTCGGCTCGAAACAAAGTTTAACAGTTAAAAGAAAAGGGAAGAGATAAACACCGTGGATGCTTCTCTTATGGACCTCGCGACTGTACGACGAAGAGTGTTGCAAGTTCGCGCTCTTGAATGCGGCTGGACCCGCTGCGAAATGCTTACGTTGCATTATCGTAGCAGTAAATTTTATTTATTCTAATTTTATTTATTTAACAGTTAAAATTATTCCAAATTTTTTGTAGATTTGTGGGTTGGTACCTATTCAGCAATTTCAGTTTCAGTTTCATCCACTTCAAAGTCAAGTCGTTCTACTTTGAAGCCCTCAATATATTTAAATTGTTATAAAAATTAAAAAATCTACTGGAATGAGGTGCATCAATTTTTGTAAATTTTTAAGTTTTGCAGCCGATACGCGTTTGCCATTTGGCCATAATATTGGTGGTTTTTTATGGGGTGGTAATTATATACAAAATAAAGATCACGAAATTTTGGAATCTGTCCTGTGTTTCACTAATTTTTATGATTTTGATGGTTGGTAGTTTCAGCTTGGCAGCACAATACTCTTGCATACGGAAAATACCGATTCGAATAAAAATGAAAATTATTACAATTAAGGGGCTCGCAGCGAAAATGACTCTTGCCAATTTTTGGTGTCTTCCAGGAGAATAGGTATCCTTGTGCGATAGATTTTAATTTTCTGTGTTAAATATTCATCACATGACGCAATACTGATGTGAGTGTTATCTATAATAATATCGCAGAAGAACTGTATCCAACTAAACCATAAAGTTGTGGACCTCGTGACATTTGACAAGGGTCGTTTTTATTATGACCCCCTCAATTATTAAAATATCAGGCACAATTGACAGAGATACGCTCGACCATAGCTTTTCCAGAATGCT
This sequence comes from Andrena dorsata, assembly GCA_929108735.1. Classification (NCBI taxonomy): domain Eukaryota; kingdom Metazoa; phylum Arthropoda; class Insecta; order Hymenoptera; family Andrenidae; genus Andrena; species Andrena dorsata. The sequence continues at coordinate 71,496,189 of OV815488.1, read as the reverse complement.
GCAAGCCGTAATGCATTGTTAAGACGCAATCCCAGCGTTGACGCAAAATAAATTTTATATAATAAGAGACTCACTGAATTATTTGCTACGTGACTTTTGGATGGGAACGTTGCTGCGTCAGCATAGGAAATAGGATTCCAGAAAGATGAACCAGGACGTCGCAGCCTGAAATACTTGCTATCGGTTTTGTTTACAGTCGAGGTGTCGGATGACAGTCAATGTCGATGACGACGCACGGCCTCACAAAAGAGTCTCTCTCCATTTAAATCAAAGGTTCGACTTATCGTTCCGTATCTTGCATAGCATGGGTAGGTATATTCAACGAAGGTTTTTCCACAACGCTAGACGTTGTTAAAGCGTACATTGCATACCCCGTAGCAAATAAAACTTTAATTGCGGAACGTGGTAACAAAGGACTTCGTTTCTTAAAATTCACTAGAATATATAAACTGAAAGTGTCATTAAAAGTAGAGAAACTACTGCAGGTGCGCCAGGTTGCAATAACTAACCCGCAATTGTTAAACAGAAACAGACACACCTTATGCAAACTTAAATCCATGGAAATTCGAACGCGATAAATTCCCTCGCGTGACTCCAGATACAAGTAGAGGGAGAGGGTTTGCACGGATCGGAAAATCGATCACGTGTAAACAATTTCGGTGACCAAATCGTCGAACCAACACGGCGGCTCGCGTGCACGGTCAACGTATCATAAAAAAAAGCGTCCGAATATTTGCCCAGCGATTTTTCCCCCTTCGTTTGTGCGCGCGCACCGCTCGACTTCCCAACGGGAAAATATTTGCGCGATGATACACCGGGCGTGAAATCCGATGAAACCATAAAACACTGGAAAAAAAATCGTAAACTAGACGCGACGTTTAGTCAAAAAAATAGAAAAAAGTTTTGTAAGTATGTATTGGAAAAAATAGATTTGGAAAGTGGTAGGTGTTGGTGTTCGAAGTAAAAGTTTCTAGTGCGGAGGTGTTCACAGATTCAGAAATGGAATTCAGAGGAAAAGTGGAAATATATAGTTTTTTTTTTTAGAGATTTTGAATCTAAAGGGGTGGGTGATGTGAAGAAGCAGGGGGTACGATTATTACCGCGAGGTGTTCGAGAGAAGGTGGCTAGTTTTTGGAGGAAAGTGGAGCCAGGGAACACAGAGGAGGTTCAAGGACCGCCGAGTGGTCTGGAGTCGCTAATAATTCATTTAAATAATATATCCGACGTTAACTCGACGGGGAACGCGTTTATCTAGGCGAGGCAATCAATCATGGGGATGGTAATCAAATAGCTGGCTACGTTTCCTGACGGTCTCGTTCGTCACTGGGAGGAACGCCGAGAGCAATGGGAAACGAAGCCACGCTCCGGGACTATAAATATCGCTTACCTATTATGCGATGTTCGTCGCGTCTCTCATTTAAATTATAACAATTTCGCGGAGACAGCTGTCTCGAACGAGTCAAACTCCCCCGGCTTGCAAGAAGCGGAGATCAAGTCTTTATCTGAACGCGAGTAATTTTCAGGCTTGAGTCCTCTGTCTGACATTCGGCTTCGTATGGGGCAGATTAAATTTATAATATGGAGACAAATGAGCCGTTGTTACTGAAAGTGGTATAAGTCCATTTTTAGAAAAAATGAGTTAATGGTAGGTTTAGTCATATATAGATATCCCCTTTTTATATTCACAATCACACAGTCAATGGTGTAGAATATCCTCATAAATTAATGAAAAAAAGTTTTACTGTAAAATGTTATTGCAGGAATGTTTTTTTTTAAGTGATATAAGTCCATGTTTGGAAAAAATACTTCACTATGCTAAGTGTAAATTTATTATTAGTTATCTTAACGAAGTAATTTACTTTTTATACTTGTTTATTCATAAATTCATTACAATATTACGAAGTAAGTAAGTAATGAAGACATGTATGTGTTCATTTTAATTAACACTATTTACATGAAAAAATACATTTCATAAAAGTCAACTTCAATTAAAATATAAATTTAAAATTGCAATTTGTTATCATTTTCATAATATGTTATTATTGAAAGTGGTATAAGTCTATTTGTAGCTAAAAATCGTTTATTTTGTTTAACATTTTTATTGATTATTATTGCATAATAAAATTTAACAGGTTTATAATTTTAAAAACACCCGAATATTTTTAAATTGATTCAAACACAAACCTTTAAATATCTCAATGTATGAATAAATGGACTTATCCCATTTTCAAAAACATCGGCTCAAATAACTGTATTGCTTGTCGGAGAATAGTGGATTATTAGAGACAAAATTTCTAAAACACTAAATAAATGTGCGAATGATAATAACTTTTCAAATATTGTCAACAGAAAATTAAAGAAAGTTCTACAAGCAGGTAAAGTGGGTTAATAACCATGTGCACAAAATGCCAATATTGTGGCATTATTCATTTCTTCAAAATTAATTCTCAAAAATGACTAGACGAGAATAGCCCCTTAACTCAGAATCCTACCCCTACGTCTGAACATTTTTAATATCTTAATTCAGAGATAAATAATACTGATTCTCAATTTATTCTTCCACTATTTTCATCATCGAAGGAAGGTCTTGGAAAGCGCCAGAAAAATTTGCACCAAGTTCGATCACTCGAGGGGCAAGAAAAGATCGCCGAAGGAGAAGCGGAGAAGCGTTTTTAGGAACAGCAAATAACCGAGCACCGAAATTTCGCCAGGAATATCACGGGCCCCCTGTAAAATCACTCCCTCGCGCGGGGAACGTTCCCGGCACTCCCGTCGGCTTATAAAACTGCAAAACAATGGCGGGCAACGCCGAAACTCCATTACGGCTTTTCCCCAGAAAAGTGGAAGCCTGTGAAAGGCACGCGACGACCAGATTTCTGTTTAGTAATACGCGCGTAGTACGAGCGAGTGATCGATTTTCCGCTCCTGCGCACCTCCTGGCCGTTTGATAAAGGATATTAAATTGAAAAATGTCCCGCAGCTTTCTCTTCCGACACTTTTCCGCTTCGTTAACTCCCCGCCTGTGTGGTAATCGGCGATTTTCTCGCAATTTTTGTAACCCGTCGCTGCCGGGGGTCAAGAAACGCTCACCTTTGGTGGGAATTTATTTTCAAAAAGCTGCTCGCCTTGCGAAAGTTTTTCACACAGCGACGATTTTGGATTCTATTTCAAAGAATATGTCTTTCATAGATACAAAGATTAATTATTAATTTATTGAAAGGTATTAGGAGCAGAGGTTTAGGTCTATTTATAGAAGGGAGGTCGTAAAAGCTGTAGCATCCCAAAAATTACAGCTTGGAGAATTCGAAACAAGAGGTCTGGAAACCTTTCCTCCCCCAAAAAGTGCAAACCTCGAAGCTGTAAACTTTGAGACTTTCACACTTTTTACGATCATGCTATATCCTTCCTAGGTACAATACATCTTCAATGCTGATGCACCCTGCAAGTCCCCCCTCTCCATATGGTCCAGGCCAAAAAAGCTGCTGAGTTGCCTAAAAGCAGGGATGATTATGTACAAGTAACGCACCCTCCCATCAAACTGATTATTAAGTAACTATGTAACTAAGTAGCCAATCACCTCCAGCCTAAGTAAGCTTGAAGAGTCGCTTAATTCAATCCCACAAGGAACAACATCCCCCGCTTGACCTACACAATAACTAATCACATTCTCCTACACCCACATCGCACTGCTCCGCGACACACGTATCTCCAACTATCGCGCGTCTTCAGCAGGCAAATGAAACAGCGATGAAGATTTACGTGACACAGTTCCTCGCCCCGTCGAAGGCAACCGCCACCCCCGTCATCCCCAGCTATCGAAACGCCTCGCTGCTCGTCCCGACGATCGATTGGACGTTTCATAAGCGACAGCGACGTAATCCCCGCGGTTCTTAGCGCGACGGGGTGGTCGTAAAAGATCGTCGCGACTGCACGCGTCGGAATTACGCGGCGAGACTTTACGTCCCGGCGTTTCATTAAAACTTTTTCGCCTGTCGCCTATCGATAACCGTAAAACAGAGGGGAGGGTGGTGGAGAATCGACCGGAGCTTCCGTTTGAACGTGGACGGTGGAAAGGCGTCGCTCGTGGCCCGAATTAGCGATGACAAGGGAGGGGGCGAGATTTATGCTGGCTCGGCCAGCTCGCAATAAGAAGTTATTCCGTATATCTTTCGCGATTTATCGCGACCCTTTTCCCGCGGGATTCCAACTTTCGCAGCGAGAAACTTTCGCCGGTGCCGCTGAGTTCGAGCATCACTGCTCCAAGGATCGTTAGAACGGAAGTGTGGGTGTACCGAGCAATAGCGAGGTTTGTGGCCTGGGATTGGGGCAATCGAGGCTGTGAGAGGTCTTTGGTGGCTGGATAGCCGTAAGCAATGATTAGATATTAGGTGGAGTGTCTAATTATCGAAATGATCCGCAGTGGGACGCTGTTTTCTGTTGCGCAGACACGTTGGAGGTCTCAATATTGTTTGGAATGCTTGGTATAGTGGTTAGATGATTGTAATTGGTGTGCCAAGTTTGTTGGATTTTGGGACGAGAGAATTGTTGCGGAAGGGACAAGGTGTTGAGATACAATCTTCTCGAGTTTAACCTTTACAGGGCCGGGCTAGCCACTATAGTCGCCACCTAAGAATTTGGATACTTTGCCGGTCATTTTGGTAGTATATAAGCATAAATTTTAAGTAAATGAAATTTACAATTTCAATGAAAAAATCCCGGCCTTCTAAAGGTTAAGGATGCTTCCTCGTGTGCTCCAATAATTCTAAACGAATTCACTAAACGGTTGCTGAGTTATAACGATTTTAATTTTCACTGATTTTACACGTACTCTAATGGAAAGAGACGATCCTAACAGATAAAACAGCTGAAGAAATGTTGAAGAAATGTTACCACTGTTGTCAATTTTTTTGTCCATGTAGTATATGGATAGATGAAAATATCTGCCGAATTTCAATTGTTATCACTGCAACGTTTTTAAAGAAATAAATTATAACTTGAGAAAATTGTGAATTCGGGGCATAAGTAGAAATAAGACTCCAATTGTCGTTCCTGTTCCTTACGTCTAGATTTACTATGCGTTAGACGTAAGTATTTCAAATTTCATACACTTTTGTCTGATATTGTCCGATACATCCTTAAGAGGAAATGTGTCGAAGAGGTTTTCACCGCACTCGGCTATCAAATACGAAGTGGAGCAAGCTGAAAAACAGAACCCCTCGTAACGAGCGAATCGCCCTACTGGGACGAATATATCCGCGCGAGGAAACTTCTCCCAGTCGCCTTACGAGATTTTCCTGTCTCGTCGAGGGAGAGAGGTGGCGCGATTCGTGTCCAAATTTGAATATGGCCGCGGTATATCACCAGTCATATCTCTCTGAGTCTCTTTGCCATGCAATTCTGATAAATTCTGGTAAAATGTTGAATATCATTCAAACGATCGCGAAGAATCTCCACGATTCCACATCAAAATAAAGAAGAGGAACTTAGGTGCTAAATAGTGTGACTTTAATTGGATAAACGATGAGTTCCAATCACTCCACAGAGAAATTAGAACAGCCTGGATTACCGTAAAGGAAGATGGAGGATAAATTTAATGGACAAGTGGAGCACAAGAAGAACGGGAGTTTAAGCAGCGTCCAGCTCTGAATAAATAACAAACACGGTTGCGACGGCGGGGAAAATTGTTCATCCCGGCGGAGGCGATCGATAGCCAGCGGTAACCGCGACGTACCGTCGAAAACGTGACGTTCGAACGTCCGCGGAAACGACGAAACCGCATTACTGTTCATCATTCGTCCGTCTTTTTTTCCTCGCGATATCTTCCTCGCCCCTGTTGGATTAGAGTCTGTTGCGGTGCGTGGATGTTCGGTGATTCCAACGCTGGGACAGGGCGAAATTATGGCTGAAAGTCGCGGTTACGCGGCACCACGATCGTCTTGCGTAATGCGATTCGTAATTACGGGAAGATGGAGACGTCTGCGGCTGGATATTTCCCAATCGTCTCCTCGGGGACGTGGAACCTTGATAGAGCTATAAAAGCTTGAAAGATTTCATCAGGAGTGGGGAGGAAGGATGGAAGGACGCGGAAAAAGGAGAAAACGATGGACCAGGCTGCTGAAGACCCATGAAAACACGGAGTAATGATGCTGCGTGGAGTGGATATCGGTCACAGTAGCGAGAGATTGGAACAGCCAATCGGAAGAAGATTATTTATGGTTGGAATTAGAAATATGGTATTGGAAATGTTTATTAAATATTCATAGTATAGAGGGGTCTATTGCGCTTAGAATATTGGTGTGGAGGTGAAGGTTTATGCCCTCGTATCCCGTGGAATTTATTTTATTGCGGAAGGGGTAGTTCCTCGTTTTTAGCATGTTATATTGTATTCCTTGAAAAATGAATTTTGGAAGAATGTCAAGGGGTGTATGCGTCTTGTTCGGGTCGAAACTGTCACACAAGAAGTCAGAATAATAGTTCAGAATACAATAAAACAGCCTGCCAAACCTCAAATTAATTAGTCAAAACGTTTTTGCACAAAAAGTTCATAAATACTATTGTTACGATTCCAGGGTTCGAATTTTTTAAATACTTAGTTGTTTGCTCTATCAAATGCAATATCATTACTTAATATCGGTTATTACCTTCATATCAATTCTGTTTGGTCTTTTCGGTTCCATATCAAAATGACACAGTACAAAACTACACATGCAATTTAGGACACATCAGAACAGTGCACAGAAAGTAGTGTGCACATACAATTTAGGACACATGCAGTTTAACGCACATTTTTTACGCACAGCAAGATTTCACTATGAAACAGTCGATGGCATTAGTATTGGTTGGTGTTAGATCAGGGTGGGGGGCGCGTAAAGCATGGTAGCGAATCGATGTGGGTACGTGTTAAACTCGGTAATTGTAATGTTGAGTTATGTTTTTTGCGAATATGTCGTAAACCAAAGCCAACCACCAAAAAGTTTACGGGAAAATGTTCAGAATGATGACCTTGACAGCAATGGCAATATTGACCCCATCACGCAATACTTGTAACCGCAGTCACATTTTGCAAATCCCCAAAGTCACATCGGTTCGCTATCATGCTTTACGCGCCCGCGAGCGAGCGTGCGCCCCACGCCCTAAACTAACCCCAACCAATACCAATACCGTCGGCTGTGAAACATCGACGGCGACGAAAAGATGGTTGTGCATGAAATTTTGCTGTGCACTATCCTGATGTGCACTAAAAAGATGTGCGTTAAACTGCATGTGTTATAAATCGCATGTGTCCTAAATTGTTTGTGTCCTAAATCGCATGTGTCCTAAACCGCATGTGTCCTAAATTGTATGTACACTATAAATTTCATGTGCTTTAAATTGTATGTGCACTACTTTCTGTGCACTATTCTGATGTGTCCTAAATTGCATGTGTAGTTTTGTACTGTGTAGTTTGGATATGGAGCCTATTCATATCCTTCAAGCATGCAGCGACATTATTTTTTGCTAATCAACAATAACATTAATTTACTCTTGTTATTGTTTAACTACACAGATGTGTCATTTGTCCTTACTCTAGATTGCTTAATTGTCTGTCTACATTTACTTTCCGTGTACACTGTTAGTGTTAGTTTTAGTAGCTTTAGCCCCGGTGCAAACGAGCGGCATGCGTCATTTTGCAGCCGCGTGAATGTAACGTTGTGTGCCAGCAGGACATATATGTATATGGAGAGATATATAAAATATATGTATATTTTGCGGCAGTATTGCGACTGCAAAATGACGCATGCCGCTCGTGTGCACCAGGGCTAAAATGGTCAGGTTCACAACAGCTGATTATTATTATTTTCACAGTCACGTGGTGCAGTGAACACCTACTTAGTAAAGAATCGTGCAATATTTTCTCTATACTACGTAGTACCTACTAAAAGCTCATCCGTTAATTTTCCTCCAATTTTCCTTCCGAGAAGAGAATTTCAGGAATAGTAACTTCCTATGGCAGCATTTCTCAATGTACTCTCACCGCACCAACAATTTAGTCAGGCATCCTCTTTTTGTATTAGACTTCAACCTGATCCCCTTTCGTTTGGAGACACCCTGTGCAGAGAAGTGCTTGATGGATACCCTGTCAGGACGATAGAACAATGTACACCGTACAGATTGGAGGGAAGACAGAGTATTATCCGATGGGAAAGAGTTAAGCCGTAATCTCGGCTGACGGGCGTGCTCAATTAATCGATTCTTCCGCCATAATTGAACCTTTTTTGCGCAAAAGCGATCCGTTATCGATGTCTTACACAAATTTATCAGGGGAACGGAATATTCGGCCTCAAAGGTGCCGCTGAACGAACACGTGGCGTGCGAAGGAACAGGTATTGCTCCAAATGATGCAACTCTTCCACAAATCATAATAAAATCAGTAGAAGTATCAGAGTTTCACTTTTTTCTATTTTTAGTCACATTGGAAGCTTCCTTTGGAAATTTATTTATTTATTTATATATTTATGGGTAATGCCTTTATGAATATTTAGCATATAGTATAATAAAGTTGTTAATAATATTACATCCACGAGGTCTTTCAACATTTGAAATTAATTATGCGAAATCCTGATTTAAAAGATTTCTTTGCAAACATAGTGTCACTATGTAAAATTACATTCACGTGGCGTTTCGAAATTTGAAGTACCTAACCCAAAGCCAAAATACATTTTGAATTAAAATGAAGAATTCTGTGAAAATCTGAAACTGATTGATTAGATTACTAGTAGAAACCATCGGAAAGTTTGTTAAGCTTCTGGGAAGGTTCATTGAGTCCAGTAAGGACCGAAGCTGGTAGCCATTCTGTTTTCAGTCACGTTCGTTAAGGAACTTTCGGTAAATACGGATTCACGGCATGGAAAAGATCGCCTAAGTTCGGCCACTCGTTATTTCCAATTCGAAGGGAACCAGCCTTACTGCTGACGGCCATTTCGCGGAGTTAGTTGCAAATTACTGGGGAAATTACAACGCTGGCGGTGCCTGACTCGGCTGTGCGCAATTTAACCGGCAAGATTGCCGAAATCGCTAGATACTATCTTCGTCTGCCCCGCAGTGAACATTTAGTTCGTGAATTTCAACGAGCACAAGCTATGTACAAGCAGAAATGGAAGCTTTTTAAGGGTATATTGTTGTACGGCCATTTTGTGTTATTAAAAACCATAAAATGGTTGCCCAGTTACGTTTAGTACACTTTTAAACAATAGAGAATACATATTTGGATAATGGATATTTTAATGAACTTTTGCAGAGAGATACAGCTTAAAATTGTGAAATCAATGGTATGATTTTATTTAGATGTAAATAATTAGTAGTTTAAAAAATATTTAATGTTGAAGACACGAAAGGGTTTTATTTTTCACAATGTAAGTCTCTATAATAGCGGCTGTGGTACATGATTAATGATCCTTCGGGTAGAACGAAGGGGAATTAAAAGCTTTCTTCGTCACCCAAGAATGAAATAAGCTCCCAAAGTATGATCACCCTTTTTTTAAATCCCCTTTTGGATCTCGATGTGATCCGAAATTCTCATTTCTTCAAACAAAATAATGCTAATAAGGAACGATACAAAATGCGTCAATTTTGATCCATCATCCTCCAGAGGATTAATCCACTAATTTCTTAGACACCGAAGAAATGGATCGAGGGTTTCTAGACGGGAACGACCCGCACAGAGCAGCCTTAATTTCGCCACGGACACATGCAAAACGTCCGCAGAGGGAAAGCGACGCGCAATCTGCCTGCTCGCCAAGTATTTACTTAGGCCGAGGCGCGGGAGAACGCGAAATTGCGGCGACGAGCGGGCCTCGACGACAGATGCACAGGTACTTTATTACGTTTCCACGGAGGACCCGCTTCCTCGCTTCGAATTGGCGAAGAAACGCGACAAGTATTGGCCTCCGCTGCTGAGACACCAGAGCAAGACGTAAAAGGCACGGGCATCCCCTTTGAAGTGAACGCGAATCTCGTTGTTTGAGATTTTATGAATACGCGTGGGCGTTCATGAATTCATTTCGACACTCTCTTTCTTCGTTTTCCATTTCGTTCTCAAGTTGCCAGCGATACGTGCGTCGAAAGGTTTGCCAATTTTGCTCGTGTGTATTTGCTTTTGAATTCTCTAATATATATTTAGGATAATATGTAGATACTTCTGTTCTTCCATTTGTTTTTTTTTTGTTTTTTTTTTTAAGTTTCTCAGTTATCAGTGACAGAGGTATCAAAATGTTTGTTCAATTAGTCTTTAAGTGGCTTCAGGTCTGATATATACCTAATTCTCAAATTTTCCAGCATTTCTCTTGTGTGGTTTTTGGGATAATATTTAATGATCTAGGATATGTAATTTTTGGGAAAAATTCCTGTAAGGAATACTGCATTGGAGTTACTAAGAAACAGAAGTGGAATTCAGGTGGTACGAGTAGAAGTAAGATTCTTAAGTAGTACAAGTCAACGCTTAACACCTCAAGAGGTCATTCCTTCCTTCTAAAATTTTTCTAACCACAGTTACGACTCCACCTCACACCGTTTAAACACATGAGCTATAGAAAACAGGAAAACTTGTGCTGAATACAAAAATATTAAAGATTACGAGTAACTATACATATAATAATCCTTTCTTACCTGAGTTGTTTAATTTCAATGCATGCTCAAAATTAATAAATTTGGAACCAATGTTACGTATAATACATCCCATCACTAGACTGCCTAATTTTCAACACTATCAGCGATCTCCCACATTTATTTTTTCCATTCAATTAACACCAAGAGGCACCAGCGTGCCTTCACGTCACAATTTTCTAAAAAACAGTCTCCATATCTCTCAAAATATTATGCATATTCGTATCTATAAAATGGAGCCACAGCTCCCTAACAAAGTCAAACACTAGCACTATCAACTTTCCATCGATACCCACCTCAATCGATCCCATAAATAAGAAACTCGTCTAGGATTCGGCTAAGCACTCCAATCCAAGTAATCCGCCAAGATAATATTATCACAATCCGCACATAACTCTGTAGGATGAGCGCAAATATTTCAGAAACGTCCCCTCGCAACGAACACAGTCATAAAAGTCCATTCCATAACATTTCACAGTAACGCGAAATCCAACGCAGCACGTCGAGTGGAAATAGTACAGGTTCTTCGGCGTCGCTGAATATTTTCCATGGAAATATCGGGGGAGGTGGGATACAGAGGGGGAGGGTAAGGGCGGGTGAGTCGTTGCTCTGTGCAAGCTAACGTATTAAATATTGTAATTAATATTTTTCATTTCGACATCAGCTGCCTTTATACGCGTCTCCCGCGTCTCGTTCCAGTCGTATCGCCACGCTCGAGTTTAAATTTCGAACGAGCGCCGAGGCCGAGTGCCCAGTTAGTCCATCGTGGAATTTCCTGCCATTCTATTTTTTTGTTTGCCGCATGTATTTTTTTTGCTTGTTTCCCCGTCACTCGTCCTCGTTCGGTGAAACGTTCCGTCGTTCTCCGAAACTGAACGCATTTTGTGACTAAACGAGGAATGGTCGCATGTTTCGCGGTAATGCAGGGAGATTTTTTGCGCAGATATTCCTTTTCACAATTCTTATAGTGTACAGGTGAAATGTGTTTGAGAGATTGTTGAGCCTGTGGGGATGTTTTGTAAATCGCGTTCTGTTTTCTGAATGATAGTTTTGGTGGGAAAATCGACTTCGAATTTGGTCGGAGAAGTTTCACCCTAATGTACACACTAGGATGGCCCTTATTTATACGTATCGAAATTTGTTTGTATGGAACGTTGCCATTTGATAAAAAAATAGTCCCTGAAAAAGTTTATTGCAATCGGACAACAGGAAAGAGTGCCGACCAGGCCTGAAAGTTTAAAATTCATCAATAGTTTCAGTTTAAAGAATTTCTCAAAAATGGTAAGCCCTATCGAAATTTTGTTCAAATAATATTAAAAGAGCATTCAATTTTCTACAATTACTGTATATATAATTTTCTCGTGCTTCCAACCACTTTTTAGATAATAACGTTTGAATATAGAGAAGTCCGCAATACGCGCATAGGGTAAATCCGGGAGACGCGGTCGGGCCGGAGAGTTGGTCGAGTCGCTATATTTCAGACTCTATACGTAAAAACGCGATAAAGTGCACACCAATTACTTTTCTAGAAGTCAAATAGTTGAACGAATAGCGTCATTTCGCTTCCTCCGATTTTTTTCTGGATTTATAAGCTATAAAAGGCAAATTGAGGTTACATTTAACCTCTTTTGTCAAATAGCGGTGTACAGAATCGGATTTAAAATATATTTCTAAGTTTATTTTCGGTTAATGTTGGGGATAATAAAATAGTAGAGATATTGAGGGACAATTCAGACAAAGTATTTGGCCATATTAACTCCTCCTCTTAAAACTAACGAGAAGACCATTTCTCGTTGCAGAAAGGAGAGATGGTCGAGTTATGATTTTTTTATTATTTTTGTTTATTTTGTATTTATTATTATTATTATTTTATTATTATTTTTGTTTATTTAGTTTATTTATTCACTTTTGCATTCATTTGCCTTGCTAATCACCAGTAGGTAGTTCATTTTTTCTTTGACGAGTTCTTTACTTGTTCAGCGTAAACAAATTAAATATCAATAAATCGATAGTTGTATTCACTCATAAATAATTTTACTTTCTTCTTTGTTATATTTCCATGAATAATTATGTGAGTGGTCTCTGCCAACGACGAAAACCATTTCTCCCGGCACGTCGGGAAAGGTGGTCAGATGTCATGACTTCAATTTTCAATCCGACTTACAGTAAATATTGTCTTAAAACAAATATCGACCAGTTTTTCTGAATCAGCATAAAATTCTGAATATATAGGTTTGTTGTGATAAAATAAGTAATATCTATATTAGTTTAAATAGCCATTTTATATTAGGTCGATCGCGTCTCCTGGATTTACCCTATAGACAATACGTCGCGCCGTACAGGTGGCTCTATATTCAAACGTTATTATCTAAACAATTATTAGAAGCGCGACAAAATTATATATACAGTAATTGTAACCAATTGAATGCTCTTTTAATATTATTTGAACAAAATTTCGATAGGGCTTACCATTTTTTAGAAATTCATTAAATTGAAACTATTGATGAATTCTACACTTTAAGGGGACTAGGCAGTCGAAAAATCGATTTTTTTTATTGCATTTTCCAAAAGTACTATCCTTTCTGAATAAAATGCTGCTTGGTTTATAGTAAAATTCGCAAAATTATAGATTTGACAGCTAAAAACATCAAGCGGCAACCTATAGCGTGACAGCGTCGCCTTTGCCCAGAAACTTTAAACGCGTTTTTCTCGAATATTTTCTTCTCTTCGTTTTTACCTGATTGTGAACGAATAGAGGTTCAGATCGACTTGAAAAAATTACAGGATGTGTAAAACATGTGCCATTTCCGACCAAACCTCTAATATGGTCCGTAAAAATTCGAGATTTTCATAAAAAAGTTAAAAAGTCACCGGATTTTAGTAGCGCACAAACAAGAACGAATTTTTCTCGGAAAAATCGCCGTTTTTCGGCCACGAATCGTATAATTTTGATTTAATTTCTGTTTTTATAGGTTTGGTCGGAAACTATGAATCCAACAAACAAGAATCACACCTTTAAAAACGACGGAAAACCGTTAAAATGTTTACCCGTCTGCAACGCCATTTTTAAAGCACATATATATTTCTTATCATTTATTTTGCCATCTGTATGGTAGTAATAAACATTGGGTAAAAGGGTACACCTGGACATGCTTTCATTTCTTTACAAATAAATAAAGGACAGAGTCTCTTTCTCACGAAAAACGACTGCCAAGTCCCCTTAAAGCCTCGTCGTTTAGCACCCTTTCCTGTTGTCCGATTGCATAATATTTTTCAGGGATTACTTTTTTAGAGGATGAGAGCAAAAGAAATCGCAGGTTGAAAATAAGGGCCAGGTTTGTTGCACAGAGCAGCTTCACATTACCTTGCTTCAAAGTAAACTCTCGTCCTGATCTCAATCGAAATCAGCCTCCACCGCCGTCGTTCATTTTTCTCAGGCCAGGCCCCTGAATTCGCTCGACCCTTTCGCAGAGCGGCCGTTTAACAACGTCTAGGACGCCGACCAAGCACTTGGTGCGCCATTCAGACAGTGGAAATGATTAACACCGGGTAGTAACTGTTTCTATTTGTTCGTTGGCAGCGCGGGCCAATGATCTATGCCGGCGATTACAGGCTCGATTCCAGGCACGTAGCCGTCTCTACCGCGCTTTGTGGCCGGCCGTAGGTTGGCAAACAAACGAAAACGCCCGTTGTATATCGATCGCGTTCGCGCCCGATCGCGGGAACAATGGGGATAATTGAGCGTACGAATTACGACAGAGAGAATCGCAGGCCGCGCTGCGAGCCGACGCTGGATACCAGCGGGACCACGGCAATTAGGTCTACAACAAAGCGACTAGAAGACTGGTATTTGCAGAACGCGACTATTCCCATTTCACGTGGAAGGGGGAGGGGCGCGGGGGATGTAGGACACTGTAGCGATTAAACTTCGGGGGGGGGGGGGGGGGGGGAGTGTAAATTTGAGGGTACGCGCAGGTGTGCAGATGGAGGTTAGGTCTGGGTTAGATCTTCGGTTGGTGGTGGAATTTAAAGATCTTCGGGGTCTTGAGTTTTTTGTGATTTCGTCGGAATAGGGGCATGAGGGGTGCTTTTGGATTCAGAATGATGGATTCCGGGGTGAGTTATCAATTCTGTTACTGTAGCGTGATATTTTCAATATGCAGGTATGCAAGTGAGGACCTTGCAGCAAGAGGGGTGTAGCTCCATTTTTCAGTTTTTGAGTTATGACGTGCAATATACGTAAACAATTCTAGATCGTTTGATGCAAATCCGATAACAAATTAGCGATTTATTGCAAATTTTGAACCTGCACCCAGTAATTACTGTTTTGAGCAATACGAATAGGCTCTCAAGTGTGTGTTGACTGAGGATGAGTATATTTCCAGAGAAAATGACGAGCAGCAGCAAGAATAATGTTATTTTTTTATGTATACAAGAAATGTCAACATATCTTTGCATATTTGATTAATAAAGCAACAATAAATCAATAGATTGTGTTCTTTATTGTGCATATATAGTTATCAAAAAGCAACCGTTTTTTGTACACTTTGGTGCAAGTCAGCGGCAGCTGAAGATTTAAAAATTCATTAAAAATAGAAATAAGAATTTACCAACTCAATAACTAGTAGTTATTATGTGAAAATATATATTTTGTAATTAGTGTTCTCGCTTTAATGTTAAGTCAAAGCAATAATTTTATAAATAGTTTTTTCTAATTTACTGTAAGTTGATAATGATAGAGCTGCAGCCATCTCGCTGAAAGGTCCTCAATTGAAGCCCACAGATGTCTTTTGTTTGGTGCTGAACTGGGGATATTTGGGAGTGGAGCTTGGAAGTCTCAGTTGGTAGTTGAGTACAGTTCTTTCAATATAAGCTTTACCAAATATTTCCACTTAAAGCATATCTATTCATCCCCTGAACCCAGCGTTAACCTACTCCTCACTTTTCCTCCAAAAAATCATCAGCAATATCCCACTTCATCTCACTTCCCTCCGATACCCCTCAACTTCATTCCTCGCAAATTCAACCCCTACCAAATTCTAATTCATTACAAACCGCAGCCCCCGTTATAAAATATCCATTAAATCAAACAAATTAAGAATCCACCTGGATTACGAAAAACCCCATTCGCTCTCGACAGTAGTTGTTAACCTTTCCCCAATTATATCTAATACGAAATGAGTCAGTTTGAACTACCGAGCACAGTGTGCCCCCGTTTGCACCATAGATCGCGTGCTCCCAAGTAAAGACTATCGCAATCCACCGTACGGGTCAACAAACTGCGAACGCGTTAACGAATACAACGCTCGCTGGAACATGCTCCCGAGCAATTTGCGCGCGGTTACGCAAACACCGGGACTGCGACATTAAAATAATACGGACGAACGGAGTAAGCGCGTTAATTGGAATAATCACGGCGCGTAATCGTACGTCAACACTCGTTAACTGGAATTGCGGACCAGTAACCAGAGGCTGGGGCGCTAGGGGGCGCTCTGTTTCCGCTGGTGAGACCGCGACTGTGCCGCCGTTTCGCCTCGCGCAAGAGGAGTTAAGATGTTTCACTAAGCAACTGTCGAAACTGGGTAACAGGGGGCTTGTTTATTCAGAGTAAGTCAGGGGCTTGAATATTGAGTATACTATATATAATTCTTCGTCCATTTGAGAATTTATGTCAATGCAGGGTGAATAGATACTTTTCCAGATGAGGGGATGTTGAAGTGTAACTGTTGCTTGGGGTTGGCGAGTAAGTACTAACATAGGGTCACTCTGAAGTAAACGAATGCTCGTTCCACCTCCACTTCGACAAAATTCGGGTCTAAAAGAGCATTTGTTTGTCCTCAGTAAATAATTCGCTGAACGTTTCGGAATGCTCGTTTTTAGATAAATAAATGCTGAATGTATGAAGAATGTTCGGAAAACTATTTTGAGTTCGCTTTTGTAATAAATTTATAATCCTTCAACATCTTTCTCTTCTTCTTCTTCTTCTTATACAAAAATGAAACTTGCAACCGCAATTACAATTTGTTCGTCGGACATCGTTTTTGTCACGTAGGGACGAATAAATAATTCGTCCATGCTTTCGTCTAAACACACCTTTAGAGTAGTGTCAGAAGTATTTCTGATGTATTCAATGTATTTGATACCTTATCTGGGGAAAGGTACTGCCTCCTTCGTGGTGTGTCTAGAGGAATTGTGGCTGGGGGTCCGCTTGAGTGTTTTAGGTGGACTCTGAAGCTCCAATATTTGCTATAAGTATGAAGATGAGCTTGTAGAGATCATTTAGCCAGCAATGGATACAATTTGAGGTCCAAAAGCCTTAGACAATTGTATCTATGTAATCTTCATCTTCGACCTATTATTACTTTTCAGTACCACAATTTTTGTCCGAATAATTCCTTCTCCTTTTAGCATAACAAAACCATTGCAAGTAAAACACGGTCACATGAAACAATAATGATTAACATTTAATACCACCAAAGATCTCCACAAAGCCCTCACTCATAAAATCACAAAATCCTAACATCCTACCACACGATTTAGATCTCTCTCCCCTCCCCCCCCCCCCCACCCAATTCCTACACCCTGCGTGCCTCACAACTCAAGCAAAATTCATCTGAAATCCCATCAAGCCTCATCGAACGCCGTTGAACCACCAAATCCCCGCAGAAAACGATCCCATTAATCCCCTTAACTCCTCAACTCCCAGATACCAGGCGGATAAAGTGAAGAAGCCCATTAATTCTCCTCTGCGGAAGTCCAAGCGCCGAGCAAAATTAACCAGCCACGGTACCCCGTCCCTTATCGGACCTATTCTTCTAATTTCCACCCGACGAGGATTTTCAAGTGGCGCGCGAGAGCGTAGACGCTAGCGAGCGGGTGGTAAAGCGTAAAGGCGGGTTCGCGCATATCAGTTCCGTGACAGTTCTGTCTGTTGACACTTTGAATCAGCGTTTCCCAATTAAATTTTGCCGCGGAACCTTTCAATACTCGTTAAAATTTAGCGGACCCCCCAGCCTCAACAGTTTCTTTTCTTTTGGGGGGGATACAGTACGCTAACGACGCCGCGCCAGTTCAAATTTTGCTTTTGAAGTGAGGTGCAGCTGTCTCATTGGATAATTTACATATTTTTCACTTATTTAAATTTTATTATAACTTCGTATCGCTGAAAACCAATTGGGAAACGCTGCTCTGAATCAACTGAAGCGAAGAAACCATAGGCACAAAAGGCAAAATACTGGTGCACGTGGACCCGCCTTAAGGGGTAACACCACTCTAAGATTTAAAAAAAATCGATGTTTTCTTTTTTTTGCTTAAACGATACTTTAGGGTCATAAATACAATATGCCATTTGATTTATAGTGGAAAACAAATAATAAAAGGTTCAATTATCGATTTTGCCGCAGCGCCTCAGAACGCGCGCTGAGTGTTCATAAAACTTTAAACGCGTTTTTCTCGGAACCGGTTTTTTCAAACTGGGAGGACGGATTTCTCGCAGACTATTGCATGGATCGATTTGAAATTTTTACAGTAGCTTCACAACAATATTCTCTTTGGAAGTACAGTTTAATGCTCATTTTTAGGGTAAAAAATGGATTCATTCCTTAAAAAGTGCACCACTTCCACAAAAACGTATTAAAAAAAACCCTACGTACTTCCAAAGCCAAATGTATATAGATTATAAATTTTTTTTTAGTTTTTGGTCCAGGACTAAAACATGCCGAGAAATCTGTCCTCCCGTGGCGGTGTTTTCAAAAAAGCTGTTTTCGACGACGGGCTCTATCGCCGCCATTTTGTATGAAAATGACAATAAAAAAAATTGTTTCTCGTACTTCAATATGTGTTAAATAAATCCTCTGAAAAGAAATTCTATTCCGTTTGTCACACTTCCCAAATAAATTGTCAAATTTGGGTCTCTTTTTCTGCCTCTAGAGTGGTGTTACCCCTTAATCCTATCGCGGAATGTGCCGCGGAGGGGATGGAAGCTCGCCCGGTGGCCGCTCAAAGGGGCGCCTCGGTCAAAGGGGGATCTCGAAGCCAACTTCAGCCGCCGCGAAACAAGAAAAGTGCCTGCCTCGCGGCGCGGAGGGACAATCGAGAGCTTTGATCGATGATTGGAGCCCGTTTCGACGCTGGTAGCTCGCTGCGCGTGTGCAAACATTCGCAGCGGCGCTAGCCCGAAAAACCGATTAATGGCGTGCAAATTTGCTGAACTGGGACGCACACGTCAAAGGTGGTGCACGCGTGGTCACGTGCCCCGGGGTGATCTGGATGCTGCGTGCAGTTTGTTTGGACGACCTGCGCGAAAAGAGGCCGACAACTTCCTGTTGGAACGGAGGAAACGTTTTTAGTGTCGGGGGGCGAAGAGTGGCGAGATTTGGTCACTTTCTACTGTCTGCTGGTTTGAAGAAGCTCGACAAAATTGAGGGGGTGTTATGCCTTGGATGTTGGAGCCTGGGTCCAATTTGTTTTGTGACGTTCTTCGCGTGAGGATACCAAACAGCTAATTGTGGTTTTATGTTATTTACGAATAAGATTTTATTCTGTTATTTGTATTATTAGGTCAGCCCATTCCAGCCGAATTTTGTAGCGAAATTTAGACGAATATTACAAATATATAATTTTATGAAAATAACGTAGGTAGTATTAATATTATTGCAGCTGAAAGGGTAAAATTTGACGATAAGGGGGGGGGGAGGTCACAGGGAGAAGAAAAGGAGCGAAGTGAGTGGATAAAAAGAGAAGAAAAGAACCCCAAGGTGATGGAAGAAGACAAAACGAAAACACAATTTCGAGTTAACCCTCCCACATATATCCCGATTTTGAGGCCGCAAGGCAAAAAAGAAACCTACTACTATTATATTATATTATTATTTTTGTGCATCGACTTCTTATAAAAATCCATATGGGAAAAAAAGTTTCAATACTTTCTAATTATTACCTGATTTATTGTAAGAGAAAGAAATCTGAATTCACATTCACCGAAAATTATAAAACATGCACTTGGTCAGTTTTAAAAGAGGAGCCAAGCAAACGTTTGAATACACGATTAGAACACAACTGTACCATCTGTCCTC
Source organism: Andrena dorsata (assembly GCA_929108735.1). Taxonomy (NCBI): domain Eukaryota; kingdom Metazoa; phylum Arthropoda; class Insecta; order Hymenoptera; family Andrenidae; genus Andrena; species Andrena dorsata. Next base: position 71,476,474 of record OV815488.1, on the reverse strand, counting down.
GCTACCAATGTACACGGACCAAGTTAAACAACCCACGGGATAAACATGACTGCCATAACACATCCTATCCAAACCAGCCGCATGCAATATTAATTTGCTTGCAAGGGTAACGAGTAGCTCGCCTCGCAAGACACTCTACGCCACAATAGTAAAGTTCTCCGTGGGAAGTCGTAAAGGATGTTTAGGGGAGGATTTCCATGGGATGTAAGAATATTATTACTATTGCTATTATAGAAGTTTTCTCTCGTGAGCAGGTAAGCAGCTCCGAAATTCAAAGCTTCTATCTTACTGCCTTTCTTCTTGCTGCAACATCGGGCGTCTCGAATTGTTCTTACTGCAGGAGCATCGGAACAGAGGGGGATAGGATAGGGGCTGAATGGGGGTGCGTTCGTGTTTCATTCTGTTTCAACCGCTCGTTTTTTTTTTCCTTTCAGCACGCTGTGGCAAGGAAGAGGATTAAGCGGGCAAAGGAATAACGCGAATGCTCACGGCCGGGAGCCTTTCGAGGTAACATAAAACGGTTGTGTAATCCGATTTCCAGTGATAATGCGATTTGTATTCGGTGACAGCGCGGTACGAGCGACGACATGCAACGCCCAGCCATCGAACATCCTTTCGAGGAGTGCGGAAAGCAAACACTCGCGTTGGGGAGTGCGTAACGTCTTGCTAGTCTCGAGGCAGAAACGGGAATTTAGTTCAGTGTTTGGGAATACTTGCGTTTGTCCTTTGATAGGGTTGAGTTAGGTCTGAGTTTCAGTTTATGGCAAGAATGAAGACTTCCATTCAACAATTTTGAAGAATCGAAGTCGTCGATTGATAGGTTTGTGTGATGTCTAAATTAGGTAGCATAAACTGGGGGAACAGTGACAGTTACTTAACATGTATTAGAGAAGGAAAAGGAGAAAAATTTTATGCATTTTGACACTTGTAATACAATCACAAAAAAAAGCAATGTTATGATAGGATACTTAACCCTTAATCGCTATACTGTTTTTTTTTTTTATATGTAACTGGTATACTGGGGCCGTGACAGACCCCAAAGAAAAAAGGACACAGAAATTTGTAAAATCAAAACTAGATGAACCTCTATGAATATTTTGTTCTTAGCTAATGCATAAAATAATAGAAACATAAAAAGTTAAACTATTATTATTAAATTAATTAGAAATTCAGTTTAGAAACTTAGACAACCAATAATTTTGCAGCGAACTTTGCGTGCTTGGGGTCATGACCAACCCCAGGATACCAGTTAAAGGTTAAAGCAAATGTAATAATGTTAATTATATTATGTAACAAAATATTCCATAAACATGCCAAACAGAAACCGGAACTCCTTCAAAAGATGTAAAGTATGTACATACTGGCATTTGTCGTTTGGTAGACACTACATGGAACAGGTTATCGCTAAATCTATCACTATAAGTAGCATAAGTCATGCTCGATCAGACACAGTGTATCACCTAAGTATAGCACATGGTCTCAACAACACAATGCAACAGTGATCTATTCCAGATCACTATTCCTAACAAATACCACAACACTACATTTCCAGAACCTTGCAATTGAGCTCAAGGAAACATATCAGTCACCTGAAATTCGATAAGCTAAGGGAAGGAAACATACAATCATCAAAGCCACAATTTCAGATAAAACAAATTACAAATCCCCATCCTCAATTTTCAACAGCCACTCACTCGCCTTTCCAACAAACCCAAGGAGCAAACGTACGAAACAAGAAGTATCCTTGAGACGCAATAGCCAGTGCGTGAAATCCCGGGGAATTCTTCAGGCATCAGGCTGCCCACAAATTCCACGCCTGTCCCCGACAAAGGGGAAATTTACAGGAATTTCAATTCACAGTAAACAGCCCGTGATCCCCCCATTGTTTGCCACGGGGCTCTCAGAACAAATAAGGGTGGCTGCACCGGGCAAGGGGGGTGAGGGGCTGCGGGAGGGGGATGAAAAGCTCGGGGGAGGGTCGCTTCTCACCTTCGCGCGTGTAATGCGAGATCCTCCGTCGTCGTTATCGTGCTTCTGTAATCGCGTGTTCCGCCGCTCATTAAGGCGGGTTCACACGTGTCAGTTCAAGTGACGGTTTAGTGTTAGAAAATATCGTTCCCCTGTTTTGAAATAAACCAGTCAGTTCCTCACACTGAAACAAAGGGACCACTGACACTGACGGCACTGAACAGTCACTGAACTGATACAGTCTGAACGACAAGAATGATCTTCGAAGGTACCAAGAGGCACGGGTACCTCTGTAGTCTCTTTAGCTCCGCTTTAAGATACTTTTCTACGCCGCTATTAAAGTGGGATCTCGCCTTTACTCATTCGTCTGCTTCAGCCAAGCCAGCACACCATCCAATAAATAAAAAATGAATTCCTTCCAAGTCCATTCTTGCCATCTCCCAACCATACATGCGAACCCACCTTTATTCAGCCATCGTTAATTCCCGCTCCCTCGCGCCTGCGCATTAGCGCCGCACCCCGCAGCACTCCGAGCGAGAAAAACGGGGGAACCGTTCGGCGAAAATGCCCCATTGAGCAGCAATTTGTAAATGGGAAATGCATTACGCGTAAATATTAAGGGCTGCTCGATCGCCCCGCTTGAAAGCTTCCATTGTTCGTGGCAGTCGCGAGCCAGGAGCGCGCGACGAATGGGGACATTAAACCAGTGGCAAGTCATCCTTGCGCCTCTAATGTAAATGCGATGCACGCCTTCGCAGGTAAACACAGAGCGTTTGTGGGTATTCGTGGGATATGAATAGCGGGCTCGGATCGATCGCGGGAAATTAAGTTGCCGGGGGGGGTTGGGCGAGGATGAGGGGGCAAGATAGAAATGGCTAGCTGGAGCGAGATAAGGAGGGCCAGTAAGCGAAGGACACTTAATAAAATCAGAGGGAAATCCGGGGAATCAGAATGGAAACTCGAGATACCGCTGTGCTAGGCGCTGGGCCCACGAATTAAAACTGTTTCTGCTATTTTTCAGAGTAAATAGAGTGGAAGTCTGATGGCTTGGGTTTAAGGTAGGTACTTCTGCTTTGCTGGAGACTCGATGTCTCCATTTTGGAATATTGATTCAGGTCTTGAATAACTGTACTCCAGGAAAAAAAAAACAGACGATATGAATTTTTAAAATATGTATCTAATAAATGAGAATAAAATCATTCTCCTTGTTTCACATTTTAGCACCAAAATCCCCAGCTTATAATTCAAGTACCCACACAGCAGGCAACAGACTAATGTAATTGCAGGTTCGTCGAGGTACCTAGGGTCTACCATTCAAGGGCGATTTTCCTAAGTCTCCACTGTCTATTAAGAAGGGAAGTAGCGGTGGAGCCACAGACGCACGAAACAGAGGGAAGCCGTTCGAAGCGATGGGCGATCAAACGTGGCGTTAATTAGTCCCGGTTGGACGTGATTTCGTGAATTAACCACGGAACTGCTCCGCTGGCGTTCCTCTCGAATCGAACATCCCCCGATTCCGTATTCGTCAGACCGCAATGTCTTTGCAGCTGCAAGTGCACTTGACTGCCGGCCGCCCTCTGTAATTTGCGACCTGTGATCTTCGGTCTCGAACCGCCGCCGTCCACGTCCCAATGCGGGTTTCTCGATCGCGGTATCGCCTTGAACGGGAAGAACAAAGGTGGTCGCCGGGAAATTTCATTGTTAACCGATTCGATCGCCGGAGGAATCCATTCAATTCCCATTCCCCTCTTCCATTCACAAATTTTTGTCGAATCCTTCTCTTCCGTCGCGCGTTAAACATCGTATCATTGTACTACCACCTTATTACATTATATATATCTACGACAGTGGTGAGAAGAAAGTTTAAATTGTGAATGGTAAGGGAAAGAAAATCGTGCCATTGAAAAGAATTGTATCTTAAAATTGATATCCTATATAGTTATATTCCAATGCTGTGGCGCACTCAGGATTTAATCTTGAGGGAATCCGAGTTGAAGTAATAAAAATATTTATAATGTAAAATTCAGTAAAATCCATTTGGTGCTAATAAAAATTTATTTACCGAATAAAATCCAGTTTTCTTCTTTCTTTACAAAGTTCTTGAATTACTTCAGTCGTGGTTACATCAAACTCCTTTTTTTTATTTTTCTTTCGGGGGTGCCCTTCCCCTCTCCCCCAGCAGGTTGCGCCACGTTCCCATTATAAGTTTCTTTTAAATTTTCTTTTGATCACCAGTATAGGGATATAGAAGCTTAATATTTTGAGTGAGGAACACTTCGAAGACGTGAGAACACACCCGCCTCAAACACGGGGAACATTAAGAAAGGAGAGAAACAAAAGGAAGAACAGTGGGTTTCAAAGAACGAAAGGATTGAAGGGAACGCGTGACGGAGTGGGAAGATCTCCGAATGTTGCAAAAAGCGTCTCCAGTAGTGATTGCCAAACATCGTTTTTTTCCATCCGTTAAGAACAAAAATGAAGAGTCTGGTTGTTCGCCTCCCATACTTTTTTTTTATATCTCTTGAACGACGAAGGCAAAGTAAATAGGAACAATCCGAAGGGAGCAATTACAGTTCCGTCAGCCTCGGGTCTATACAAGCTGCCGAGCAATTTGTACTAATTACTTGGACGGAAGGGCTCGAATCGACGTCCGTATGCCGGGTGCACCGTATTTGCCGTTGCTCCTACAGCTTGTAATCTTCCTACTTGTCAAATATCGTGCAGACGATCGTGTTTCCATTGCCGGAAGATGGAATGGCCCGCGCAATCAGGGGTGATTAGTGTCTGGTTTCAAAGGAGGAAGCCTTCCACCGGGGCCCCGACTCTGTTTTCCCCGTTATGCCGGCAATTTGCAAGTTATCGAATAATACAGCGATCGTTACGCGCATAAACAACCGTTCGCGCGCCGCTCCCGAATATCCCAGCCCGGCGGTGCGCGTCGAGCCGGCTTCGAATTTCAAATTTCACGGTTGACACGCGAGGCGCAGAAAAAATGGGGCAATATTTCGCGGCGATCGCGCCGCAACGTGATATTTCGAAATTTTTTTCCGCCCCCCTTGCCACATCCACTGCGGTGTCGAATTCTGTGAATCCTTTCTTGCGAGATTTCAAAAGCCACGTAACGGGTTAATTAATGGAAAATTGGACCGTGTGTCCTGTAGCTGCGAATCATTTCGTTATATGTACTCGATGCATGGCTTCCCACGTTTACGTACCGATGGAACGATCGATGAAACTACCGATGGGTATCGAGACGACCGGGCGCGCCATTGTGATTCGTTTTAATTACTTTCGTGCGTGGGAACATTGTTTTATATTATTTCGACGGAGGGGGGCGGGGGGCTGATGGGGCGGGCGGACGGGGAGAATGGAAGAGCTTAATGGGAAATTTGATCGTCGTTTCGCACGAATAACGGTTGCCAATCGCGGAATAATTATATTGAGAGTGACCGTTCCTCTGTTATTATCGCGTTCGGTTGCTGATGGTTGAAGGGGGTTGCAGAGTTTTGATCTTCATCCACAATGGAAGATTGCAACTGCGCATGGGGAAGTCTCGAATGACTGAATTAGGTCTGGATTGAATATTCACAGTGTATCCACATTTCACGCATGAAACATTACACCCATTCGTCTCCTTTTTTATCTTCGCTGTAATTCACATTGCAAAAGAGGCACAGCAAAAAATTACTATCATCTTCGGTATGCCGAATTAGCAACATGGCATTAAAACCTAAAATGTCATGTCACATTTTCACAATATGCAAATGGGTAGATTAAATGTTTAACTCAAAAGTTGTGACATATTCTAACCATAAGTGGTACGACTGAATACTTGCTGCGAAAGTTTTGCAAACTGACGTTTTCTTACTCTGCAGATTAAGTCGAAAATGTCAAAATGGCGATTCGTCGACAAATGTCATTACTCGGCAGGTAATTTGCCTCTATTATTTGCGGTGTTACAAATTAAATAAAGTTAATAGTTTTTTAAATTACTACTGAATTACGCCTAGGTTACAGCTAGAACAGTGCTAGACTGGAAAAAGGTTAGGGCTAGCTTCACGCCGCCTTTTTGAATTGATATTTAAAGCGAGACGAGACGTCATAAGATGGTGAAAAGTATACTAAAGAACAAGCAATCTAACTTACTTGGGTCTGAGCTACACCTCCCCAAAAACGGCACAAGAAAGGGGCACAATGCCACCCCCCACTACACTGTTGACACAATTGAAAAGCAAGGATCTGCCACGAGTATGCAAAAATTCGCTGCATTTTTGCTGCGCGAAATTTATGGAGCGACGCAGCTCGCTGTCGCTCAGCGGGCCGAGCTTTTCGGTGCCGCGGACACTCGCGGGTCGCCCCGGCGAGATCGAACTTCGCATCACGGCGCAGACGAGAGAAGAAAAAGCAGAGATAGGGGGCGCGGGTATGGGGAACCGAAGAAAATGATGAACGAGACAGCCTCCAATAGAGTTTACGGATACACGACGGCGGGCAAGCTTTTTCAAAGTTTTCTGGTTCGCGTATAACGATATCGATGAACCCCACGCGCCCCCCTCGATAAAACGATCGACGTTTATTTACCGTCTCGTCGCCCCACCGAAAAGATTCTACTACCACGGAACGTATTGTACGTACCGCCGTAAACCTGTACCTGCACACTTTTCAACCGGCAACACAAAAGCTCATCGATTCTTCGACTGTCCACTCGCTCACTGTCCTATAGAAATCACGTAAATTTTGGCCCCACTTTTTCGGTGCCCTTCCACGATGGATTAATTTGCAACGGCAAGGAAAGAAGTAGCACAGTACTGGAAATATTTATTGCATCACTGGAATAAACATGTTAGAAATTATACCTGTTTTATTACTAGTAGTAAGGAGATATTATTGGAAAAGTTAGCTTTGCCAAAATGAGTTGGATGGAAATACTTTTATCAATTATATATCTATGAAAATTGTGGGCACTACGTAAATTTGAGATGCAATAAATATTTACCAGTACTTTATGTAGATTCTCTGCTGAGAACTTTGAAGTCCAGACTATGTATTTTCTGTAGCGAGGAATTTACTTGAAATTGGAGCTAACCCTACTCGGAATAAGCAACCTTCCAAAATTCTAATTAATTTGCAACAGTAATAGAACACCTCTACTCTAACTCCAGTAGCTCCCAAATCTGAAACCTCCCTTCCAAAGCCGCCCTTAAATTTCGAATTCGTCGGATTCATAGTCGATGCCACGGAGCACAGGAAGAACCGTTTCGCGACGCTCGCGTGGCAAAGGGGGCGCATCCAAGGAGCAGCGAGAAGGGAAATTCAGTTTCTTCTTTTGAACGGGGTCTGATTCGATAAGTTGAACTCGCCCGCCCACCGCTCGCAGCGAAGTTCGCCGGTGGAAGTTCGGCTGGTTGAACTGTTTCGTAAACAATTTTCATATTTGATATCTCGTTACAGAATGAAAACCAGGCACCGGACAAATTGAATTTTCCCTCCCTCGGAGCACGGTGTTCCGTGGCGCAACTTTCCGCCACCCGCCGCCAGCCCCTGGCGCAGACTTCGCGGCGCGCGGAGAGCTTTACCGCGGCGATGCAACTTACGTAGGCTTCCGCGACTCATGATTAAAGAAAGTTGTTACTTTTGCCGCTTCTATCGGGGAAACTCTACGAGTTTAGAGGCTGAGCCGTTGCAAAGCGAATTCTAACCGGATACAAGCCGTCCTCCGTGCAACTTGCCGCAGACTTCCGTCGTTCTTGGCCGAGGGGACCTTAATTACCGTTCCCCCGGAGTTTCACCCTTTTTTAAAACTACACTTCGCCAGTTCGCAACTTTAACGATACGTTTTCATGACTCGCGCAGCCTTCGGTGCATGGCTCGTTCGATGCCAGTCGAGAAATGAAAAATAATATTGGGTGAGCATACCTTCTGCCATCCCTTAAGGGGAGGATCCTAATTTCTGGGCTAAAATCATAGCAAAACCTCGAATTTTTTTTAAGAAACTAGGGATTCGATTCACCTGAAATGTAGACCACGTTTTATGCACCTTTGAAGAAGTTGCAATTTTTGGTTATTAATTTTTAAGAATAAATATATATTTCCCCGTAATCAAGGGGTGGGATAAATAGACACCTTGATTTATTTTCTGTAGTTGTAATAATAGAAGAAATCTTTTCATCAGAAATTGGGTTCCTTGCAACGTGTTCGCTTTTTGATACCATTCGAATTACCTACATATAAAATATATTCTGCATTTCATCATAACTGAGGAAGATAGGTGGCCTACTATAGGCGGGGCACTCTGTACGGAGGAAAAGGTGACAGGGAATGGTATCGTATTTTTCGTATTTCTCCCTCCGTTTCCTTCCTCTGTTCTGTTCAATGCTCGCAGACCTGGAGACGTAACCAAGGGGCGCGCCACCCTTCTTCGAGGTAACGCGAGACGCACGACCTCGTCGAGCTTCCGTGATCAGGCTGCAGGAGGCTGGACGGGGAATGTGAGGATTCGGTAAGCTCGATGCAGGAAGCCCAGAAAAAACGCTGCAATCGGATGAAAACTTGGTCCTGGGAAAGTTAATCGACGCTGTTCTGCGACACAATGCCTGGGAAATGTTGTCGGAAGTAATTATGGAATTTTTTAGATATCAACGAGAATTGGAGAACTGCAATCGTTTTGCAAGAAAGCAGCCATAAACGGAGAAATAGGCGATTTAAAAGAGGGCTTCAAAAACATTTTACTTTGCATGCGGTTTTTGCCAGTGCAGTTATAATTTTCAGCTTTTGTTATCATTAATGAAGACATAATTAAAACACTGTAAGTACCAAAATTGAAAAAAAAACTTTTTTGCGAAAAGTGTTCTACGCGTGAAAAATGATAATACTATAATATTAAAATTTGATTTTTGGGACTCACAGTGTTTTCTACAAGGACTCTTCAATTATTAATTTTCCATTTAATTGTAATAATTGTTGTACACAGATGTCACCACAAAACTTCAATGCAACGAGTGATTTTTTTATGCCATGTGGTCTTAAATTGAGAAGAATTAATTTTTCCTATATTATATGATTAATACAATCTATTGGAATACATTACTGCTAGTAACTCAATTTTGTAAAAAAATATGGTTCTGTCCCTTTTTGTTCTCAATGCCTGAAATAGGGCTGGGACTATTCGAATAATTTAATATTCGAATATTTTACAAGTATTCGGATACTACGAATAAACTTCGAATATTTGAGTATTCGAATACTGCTATATTCGAATACTGATGTATTCGAATAGTATGGTATGAAGTGAGTCATAATTAGTTTATAAGGTTTCACCCTGACAAATAAACCTAAAGAACTTGATTAATAATTCACACCATACCTAGGTACTATTCGAATACATCAGCATTCGAATACTTGGATATTCGAATTATATTCGCCAAATAATTGAGCAACTGAAGTATTCGAATATTCGAATACCGAAAAATTCGACAAATAGACTATTTGAAATAGTCCCAGCCCTCGCCTAAGATACTGAATCGGAGCCAGAGTTGTCTCTTAAGAGTTTACGGACTTTGCTTTTGTGTTCTCCATTACTCAAACTCGTGCAGTAGATATTGCAAACGTTCGTTGATCAAAGCATAACAAAGTAAATAACAAAGATAACTTGTAAAACACTCAAGTGCGGCGTCAATTCTTATTAAAATAGTTTGAAACAGACTTTTAGTATAACATATATATATTTACTATAATAACAGGAAAGAAATATAAGGGTACAAACTGAAATAAACAAAGCTTCTGCGCGGCCACGTGCATAAAATATTGCGATCTCTGGCGGGCTTAAAAACCGAGTCCCGGCTCGGTCCGAATTTCAAGCTGCTCGAATATTCGGGTACCCGAACAGCCGTAATCTCTGGACTCACTGACTTACTGTACTCATAACGTGTCAGCACAACAATAGTACGAATGTACGCATCCCTTACCAATTCTGACCCACAACACCTGAAATCTCCCTCAGGCATCTAAACCCAAAATTAGGCTCCGATATTAAATTAAATTTCCACCCTCTTATGATCTTACGAAATTACAGTGAGAACTCTAGCAATGCCGCAAGATTTATAAGTGTCGTGGAATTGTTCGCCCCTCTGCGGGAAGTTGGGATCTTCCACGGCTCGATGGCGCAGAAAGTTGTGGAAGAACCAGCCCGAGCGGGGGGGGGGGGGGGGGGGGGAAGAGTAGACACCGCCGAAGTCGTTTCCTGGCTGCTCGATAGCTCGACGTCGAGTCGATAAATTACAGAGATTCAGCGAATCGAGCAACTGCACAATGTATCGGAGAGGCAACGATGGCATCGTGCATGAATTACGCTTTTCCATGTTTCATGAAGCATAGAACCGATGCGCGCGCGCTCCCAGGCACGTTGCATGCGACTGCAATTCCGTGCAGGCTCGGGATGAGGGGAGAGGCTCGTGGACTTTTATTAGATACCAGCCGCAGAAAGCACGGTTCCCTTCGTATCATGGGCTTTAATGAACGACACCGTGCCGCCAGTGGCAGCTTAAAATGAAATTGCATAGAATTTCAATTTCCTGGATGGGCTGCTCCGCAGAAGCGTTATTATGTCAGCAAATAGCGATTAGAGAGCACCGCGAGGAATGTACTTGAATGTTGAAAGTGTGTGTAGAGGATTTTTTGTTAATGTGGGATACCGACGGTGAAGAAGTCTGGTTTAGCAGTGAATGTGAATGAAATTACGGAAAGATGATGTATTATAAGTATCCAGTGATACATTTATGTGCCATTCTGGTTAGACGGCTTGAAAAAATCGATTTTTTAAACATGTTTCAAAAGTACATATCCTCAAGAATGTACTGTTAAATTTTCATGGAGAAATACCAATTATTTTATCTTCTACATAGGCATTTTGTATGGAAACTTAATCACGTTTTTCTCGAAACGTCTCTAAATGCTCAAAATCTATCGAACCGATTGCTTTATAAATTGCAGTGCTTATTCTGCACACCTATGACTTTGGCAGGGACTACAACCGAGTATTTTTATCGAGTCTAACCGAATTTTAAAATCGAAAATATCACAAGAAAAAAGCGGAAATACATTGATTCTTGCATATTGCCCGTATACTGATCAAGAATCTATTTGTATTTTTGGTTTCAGATATTTCTAACAGCTGAAATCACCTGCACGAGCGAGGCATGAATTTTTAACCATGTCATGAAAATCCCCTTCTAAAGCATTTTAAATGCAATAATTTTATTACCTTTATAGTTTTTATTTATTCTAGAAATGTAGTTTAAGCAATAGAAAAAAGTTTTATTCCATTACTATAATTCCTTTCTTCGTAATAACCAGGATGAACCCTTAACACTAAACGTACCACCCCCAGTCGATTGACCGGTTTTAAAATTCGATTCAAACTTCTGCATTAATTTTTTCTATTTTTCGTCGTGGCAATTTATTTCCTAATCTGTAATTTTATACGGTAGGAATAAGTATATATAAAGTCCCGGCACGTTTAGTGTGAACTACTTATCTCTGGTCCTCTGAATATGAAAGATACTGTATAAAAGTAATCAAGGTCTCTGGGGAACGGAAGGCTACTAACGACACTCAAAGCTCCCAAACAATTCAAACCAGTCAGAGGAATCAAACTCCTCCGATTGTACAACTTCACAGAACATCCCCCGGTTTCTACAAAGCAACCAGCGCGAAAAATCCACCCTCCCAAACAGAAGCTGCAGCTTCGAATCCCTATTGCCCATTTTCATTGTACCGAGGCTCACGCGTAATTTTCTACCCGCGCCACCTGCGTTCCTCGACTTCCCCATTATCCCGTTCACCTCCCCGTAAATAGCCGAGGCCATCAACGAGCAAGTAGTTCTCCCTTAATCGATTCCGTTTAGCCGCGGACGGTTTGTTTCCCTGTAAATACGCTCGACGACACGGGTTATCGGGTAAACACCGTCGAACCGACGTCGAAAATTCGTTTTAATTCCGCCACTCGGCTTCGAGTCTCATTCTCAATATTTGCGCGTAAACATCGCGCAAATGGGAGAAGTGTTGGCGGTACGTCGACGCCGCGTCCCGAGCCCGCCAGCCCCTATCGCGCTTTACCGCCGTTCCCGTTGTTGTCTCGGCGGGGGAACGAGCTTCGATTCGATCTCGAGACGGTCGTACGTGCTTGAGCCGCGAGCACGGCTTAAAAGCCTCAAAGTAGCTGTCGTATAGTTGGAGGAGCTCGTAAATCGGCGGACGAAACCGCGCACCGTCCTACCACCGTCGACGCCATCTGGGCGAACGTTCTCGGCCGCGATGCTGCAACTTCGTGACCGTTCGCTCCCTGGAGGAACTTGTACCGGGGTATTGGTAAACTCGGTTGATCGCCATTTTACAGGGTAATGGGGGATCGTGGTTAGGGATCGAGGGGGGTGGGAGGTATAAATAAAGAGGGATTCTTTTTATTCTACTGGGAATGGGGAATCTTTCAAGCTTTTTCTCTTGACAGAGGGATGTTTGAAGTCTTGAGGAACCTCTGAACAAGTTTTCACTGGTAATATAGCTTATCTAATATCTCTTAACGCGGTGTGATCACTGTCAAAATAATTTAAACCAACGCAAACCCCTACAAACTACTTCAAACCTTCTCAAACCCCTACAAACTCTTTCAAGCATCATCAAACCTCGCAAATTTCTCCACCCACGCCACAACCAATTTAATTATGAAGCTCAGTCTCAGTTCTTCTTCAAACCAAGGTCAGCAAACGTCCCCCCGTCATCATGCCAGTAGCTTTCCTAGAATCCTTACTCGCCCCCAAATCTTGCAACGTTAACACCGAAAGATCCGAAAAGCAACGATCACAGGAGCATCCTCCAGAGCGCCAGTGCTCGTTGCTTCAACTCCGAAGAAGTTGCGGATGAAACAGTTGGTAGTTAAAGCCAGAGTCGCGACCGAGTTGCAGCGCCCTTAGCTGGCAACAATTTCTCTCTCTAAACGGCATTGTGGCGGAGCGTTCGGTATATTCTCCGCGCAATTCGGAGGTATTTAGCTGCGGATCCAAGGAGGCAGATGGAACGCAATCAACGGCGCGGGAACAGTCGGCTGAATTATTTTAAGTAGCGAACGCTTATGTCCCGAACGCGTTCATGCATATTCAGCCAGGCGAGAGCCAGGATTATGCCCGGGGACTGGCGAAGTCTTGCGCCTCTGATTATTCGATGGGTAGCAGGAAATTCAGTTTCGAAATCGAAGGAGGCGAGCGCGGAGCCTCCCCCCCCCCCCCCGGGCTTCGTCTTGCAAACTCGCGCGAGAACACCGCGAGGAGCTCGCTTGAAATTCGCGAGCGCTGCGCACATCGCTTCGCGAAGTCGGTTTATTGTTCATTTATTCGGCTTTGGAGGGGAGAAGTTATCTGTCGCTGTTATTTATAACGATAACAATTGGGAGGAACGTGAGCCAAGTAAGAAGGACGAAGGAATTTTTCAAATTTGGTACCTTCTCTTGCAGTTCGCGCGAGAAAGGTCCCGTAAAACTGCCGATTAGAAAGAAGGAAGCTCCCCAAGCGGGAAGCACGAAGGAATTTTCGGAAATATCGGGACAGGAGGCGGCGCGTTCCTCCCGTCAAAGGAGGAAATCACGTTTCGTTCTGACTCGCTCGGAGTGTTCTTAGAAATTGGGCGAATCGCGGGGTGTCGTCTTTTTCCTCCATCGACCTCCCGAGGACAGCCTTCAAAGCGTTTCCGGTTGCTTCTCTCTCGACGCGCCCTCCTAGAGAGGTCTCTTTGAAACGCGTCGAGGGCATTTAAACGGGGGAGGAACGACGGAAACACGCGAGCAAACGTCGCTAAAACGAACGAATAAAACGCCCACAGCGAGCACCTTTGCAAAAAAATTTATCTTACCGGAGAAAGCTGCTCTAGCAGCGGAATTTTATTCTACTCCGCGAAACACGATTTCTTTAAATGCAGAAGAAATCGCAGTTCGCTTGTGAAGGGGTTGCGGGAAGGTGGGGTCACAGATTTCCTTCAAACTTTGTATGCTCTTAGCGTAGAGCGTGTGGCATAATTCCCTAAAAGCGTGGAGCGCAGTTCTTAAAGGGTTCCGAGAAAATGCACATAAAAAATTTGCTTTTCCACAGCCTGATATATTTCCCTTAATTCTTCAATATTTCTACAATTAGTTACTTAAATATATCTTCTCACACAGGGGGCCGTATAAGTGACCAGCAAAAGAAGAATATTATAACCTAATTTTCTCACAGAATTTCAAATACCATACCTCACGAATTTAATAACACAGTGATACACAACATAAATTAACTATTTGCGAAATGTCATCGAAATCGGTGGCCTAAAAATTCTGCACTCCCCTTGTGAACCAGCTTGTACAACCAACAACCAGGAGAGTCTAATCTCCCCCATTTGAATGAGAATAAGAAACAAGTATCACGTGGAAATTAATTGTAAATAATTCAACAGTCACTTGATGATTCCCTTTTCGCCGGGAAGCACCATCAGATCCTATTGCAGGGAGGAAAGAAAGGGGGGGTGGATAAAAAGAGGAAAATCGAATGTACCAGGTGCCGGTGCCCTTTTATTCGAAGTCGGTGTGGTGACGATGGAACAGGACCCAGTGAAAATTCCTGGATAGATACTCAGCGAAGTACTTGACTCGATTATGAAAATGTACCTTCCCTGCCCTCTGCTCCCTCTCTCGCCGCCCTTTTTCGCCCGTCCGCAGTTTTCAACCTCTCTTTGATCGCGCCGTAAATGTCGCGGATTCGTTGCAGGATACGCGGCCGCTCTTACGATTAGTCGCTATAAAATTAATCCGTTTATCTGTTGCTCGCCGTCTACTGCATTGGCTGCGCTCCCTCGGGCCAGTCCAACTCCAACTATGCGACTACATAGCACGGGGATTTTTATGCAAATGAGCTTCGGGGGTGTAGGAAGCAAAAAGCGAAATGGAGAGGACGTTTCAGTGGAAGAGGGGTGTGGTGTGGTGAAAGTTGGTAGCTTTTCATGTGGATATAGTGGGGAGGAAATTGAATTGAAGAGTGTGTGGGGGTAGTTGTCTTTTGGGTTTCGAATTTGATCGGTGGATTGTAGAATTTGAAAGGTAATTGAGTAGATTTCGAGATTCAAAGATGGAGATGGGAACTTGAAATTTGGAATATTACTCAGACCTAACTCAGGTCAATGAGAAGTCGAATTTGCAAAGTGATCGATCAGATTTGGAGATCTGACGATGAGAAGATGAAATTAGGGATCGGTGGAATTTGGAATATTACTGAGACTTAACTCACATCGACGAGCAGTGGAATTTCAAAGGTGGTCGATTAATTTTGAAGTCCCAAAGATGGTACCGAGCACTTGAAATTCCGATAGTTTGAACTTGGAATCTCCGCGAGACTAGTATCGAGCCGCGCCACTTGAGATCGAAATTTCAAGTGGAGCTATTAAATTCGGAAATCCACCCACAGGAATCTGAAGTTTCAAATTTAACCAATAAAATTTGCAACATACTCTCCACCCAGTGCAATTGAAAATTAAATATTCCCGTAGTGTCCGTTACTGTTCCTTTCAATTAAACCACCCCCTGCCCCCATTAAAAAGCAATTCCCTCGCGAGTGAAATCGCTTCAGGAATACAGAAGCGTTCCTCCCTTAATACACGGTATCGAGAGCCGATGCTCGGTGTCGATAACAGACGAGAGAGCTAAGCAAGAAATCCCAGGCAGCCCGGGGTCCCCAGGGCTAGTTATAATTTTCCAGCGGCGGAACGGTCTCGCTGAGAACTCATCGTTTCGACTACGCTGCTCATTTCTGATTCTCGTCGCACTTTTACCGTCTAACGACGTGAAACGACGAAGATGTCGGCTGGAGGGGAGGAGGATGAGGTGGTCGTAGTAGGGGATGGGGGAGGAGGATTCTTGCCTTCGCCCCGAGTACTCGAGTACTCCGCGCAATTTCCTGCCGCCCCATGGGAACCAGCGCTCTGCTTTCGCGAGTATCGGGATGCCGCGCCATCCCCCAACGAAAAAAGAAGACACCCCGGGAGGGGGATGAGCGGCAAGGGGCAACAGGCGGAAATGTAAATGAAAATGATAATGTCGAGAGTACGTTGTAACAGCAGCGCCTGGAACAAGTTTTCCGAAGCGCCTTCGACGCCTCGCGAGAAGGTGGCTCGAAAGGGTTGGTCAACTTTCTACGTGAGGTGACTGCATGGGAGATTACTACCGTTATTTATTTATTTGTTTAGCTGATAATAAACGTTTCGGGTCACGCAATATGTCAATACAGAATATCCATATCAATACATCAATGTCAATTGAACATATTGGAAATGATATCGCTATGTATGGGTGGAGGTTGTATCCTGATGTGCAAGAAGAAATATTGACAGAGGTGATACGATAAATGACCAACTTGCATCCTCGCGATAATTCCCTAAGTAGTAATGCAATTTAATTTAACACTATTCAAATATTCAGTCACGAGTATGTCACAATTTATAAACCTGAAATTACTCACTAGGAACACTATTCAGTTGATGATGGAATCGCGCATATTTTTTTATATAGATCGAAGGTATATGTCACAACCGTCAGAAAAACGTAAATTAAAGATGCTCCCAGAAGCTGGTCTGACTTTGAAAAATCAACAAAGGTGGAACAGGGAAAGAAGAAAAATGGGGGAAAGAGAATGACAAAACCGTCTGTTGAAATTTAATTATCTCTATTATATGAAAATACATTATATTAAATGAATGATAATAGATTAATGATAAACAGCAATTAGAAAAAATTAATAATAATAAATAAAATTAATGATAATACTATTGAAATCACAGCAGTGGGTAATTAACCATTACATTTATGATAAACTTGTCGAGAAGAAGCTTTTAAAAAAGTGATTGAAGCAATAATAGTTATCACAATGTTTCTTCCATACCTTGAGCAAGGCGGTAATCTAAACATGTCACTGCGCGACAGTATTGTTTGCCGAATATATGATTATGTATACATTAATTTAAAAATAAATGCCCAGAAAAGGCATATACAATTTTCTTAAAAATCATGTAAGAAGTAAATAAGACAGAAAACAATTTGAATATACGGAATTTAGATACAACTGTAGAAAACTTATAACGAGGGCTAATTTATTGCGACACAATTTTTGACGAGAAAGTTTGTCGCTTTGAATAGTCACTTATTTACTAATTCTTGAATTTGAAAAAATACGCCATCTTCTTCTTGCTATCTAGAATCTTTATCTTGAATCTATTTTTGCTTCAATCACATTTTCAAACCTTCTTGTCGACAAGATTATAATAAATATAATGGTTAATTACCCACTGTTGTGATTTCAATAGTATTATCAGTAATTTTATTTATTATCATTAATTTTTTGTAATCGTTATCTATCATTAATCTATTATAATTCAGTTACTATAATGTATTTTTATACAATAGAGATAATTAAATTTCAATAAACAGTTTTGTCATTCTCTTTCCCACATTTTCCTTCTATATCCTATTCCACCTTTGTTGATTTTTCAAAGTCAGGCCAGCTTTTGGGAGCATCTTAAATTTACATTTTTGTGACCGTTGTAACATATACTTTCGATCTATATAAAAAAATCTGCGCGATTCCATCATCAACTGAATAGTGTTCCTAGTCAGTTACTAGAATGGGTGTGTTCGCCATAAAGCACAATGGCCTCCGTGTGGAGTACCAGCATGTAGGGTAAATTGTACAATGATTGGCATCCTAAGCCGAAATCCCAATTGGAATATCTATATTTTTTTCTGAAGCTGTTGTATGGTCTTAATTTTCAGTTATTATAAATGTTTATGGATTTCTTATTGCAATAAAATATCTCGAGTACCTGTTAAGTCTTTTATTTTAAAAATATTCAATGGAAAACAAAAATAGGTATAAAAGTACAATCATTGGCACCCCAAAATTTGAGGTTATATAGGAAAATATATATAGTTAAAAACAAAGTGTAAAGTATTTAAACAGACTATTTCATTAATTATTAAATACCTACAACACTTAGTAAATCTGCATTTCAATCGATTATTTAGTTATAAAGCAACAAAATATATTTACCTACCCCTTATCAAAATTTTTAAAAAACTCCTAAAACTCAGCCCATTGTCCCACATTGTGGTGTTGCCAGATGTAAAATGTGTAGTTCAACTACTGGACTTTGCAGTGTTGTTGTGAAAGAAAAATAAGAAATTGTAAAAAAGTACTTTCTAAGCTTGTGCTTCTTAATATTTGACTTTTTCATCAGGAGTGCCAATGATTAGTGCAGTGCCAGTATTAGTACAGTTTACCCTACCACATAAATTTTTACAGAACAATCAAACTTTGCGCATAAACCGAACAAGAAGTTATAACTCGCCCCCGGTGCACGGGCCTGTATCACTATGTCCGTTGTATAAATTTCTTTGACACGAAAGGGGATGTGCCAGACGTGTCTGCGCCTCGAGCTACATTCCCTTTTTCCACGCGCACGTCCGAGCGGGTTGCCGCTCACGGGGCAGCGGAACGGCAGTGGTCTAGTTTTTTTCTGGAGGAGCGCGAAGTAAGCGATTCCGCGTAACCTCTTCACTAAGCGAGCGTTCACGGGGACATCCGGGACTTTAAAGCAGTGCATTCGGTGAAAAACAACGGCCTGGAAACCGGCGGCGAGTGCTCTCGTTTCCGCGAACGCCTCCTCCCCTCCTCGCGTTTAACCGAGGAAAGAGGAGGAGGGCCGAAGAAACACTCGTTACGATCTAGCTGCGAGCTGGCGGACTGGAAGCGTAGTACTACGTGACAGAGTGCATTCCTTTGTAGATATGCAGAGCTTTTTCACGTCCAGTGATTTGAAGAGGAATGTAGAAAGATGTTGTGTGATATGTGCATTGTGATTTACTGGCATTTTACGAAGAATGCTGTAGGCACTGCGTGATAGAGAATTCTATATTTGTCATACTTCTTTGCAGAAATGTGGTAAAATTTGATTGCTGAGTGTAGGAAGATGTAGTGTGATATGTGGATTGTGAACCATTGGTATTTAACGAAGAATATAGTAGTAACTACGTGGCAGAATGCATTCCCGTAGAGAGTACAAGAGGAATGTACATAGGAAGATGTGCGATATGTGAATTGCGAATTAATGCCGGCGAAAAAAATATCCCGAGGCGATGGGACTCGAACTCAAGATCTGCGGGTCCTCCGCGAACTGGCTGTTTTTAAATGTTTTATTTTTAGTTCCATTCAATTCGAGGGCAGCACGGGTTTTGAAACAAAAAAGCAAAAACAACCAATCAATCTTGGGCTTTCCGTAGACTATTTGCTCGCTTGCATGAGAGACTCATGGCCCTACTATCACCGTTACTATCGTAATCCGCGTACTGGCCAGGTGCGTTACCAATTCCCCCAACGCCGCCTCTCCGATCTTACTCTCCTCCGAACTCAATAAATACCGAAAGCAACGGGGGCGCCACCTATGTGCCAATCGCGCCATAGACCATTCCCAACCGCCGAATGCCTACATTCCCGGTATCCAAAGAAAAGCATAGTACATATGTACATACTACGTGAGTTCAGTGTACCGAACCTCGCACGTAGTGTCTTCTCACACTTCTCCCAAGAATCTTAATGCACAATCGATACCACCCCAGCAATAACAGAAGCCCCGCCAGAGGTCCGTGATATTCGTAAATTCCTCGCCCACAGGAGCGCCATTCGCTGAAAACTTCCAGCCCGTTGGCATTATTAATAGCCCGAAGTGAACGGGGGCGACGTCAGATCTCGAGATCTTCCGCTGTAATCATTTCGACCTGGTAGAACTTTCCTCGTTTCGCGGCTGAAAATTTCAGGCGAATGCGAAACTTCTCCTCCCCCATCGCGCAGCCCCTCCCCCCGCCCTCGATATTTTCAAATTCATAAATGTTCGCGCGACATCTCGATCCGACGACCTAGGGAATTTCATTTAGCAGCCATCCGCCGAGGACGCCCCCCCCTCCAGGGGAGCCGCGTCCCTTTCGCTTCTTTCACGGAAAATTAATTCCCCGTGTGGAAAAGAAACTACCGCCGCTCGGTCCAACCGATCCCCCCGGGGATCAGGTCAACTATTCTCCCCCGCGCAGGAGAGGGGTCGAAAAAAACAAGGGAGGAATCCGGCTGTCCCCGAATTTTTTATCAACCGCGAAGCTTCGGGGCTGAAGTTCGCGGGGGATGTCAGAGGGTGAAACCGATTCGACCTTATTGGCGAATTCCAGCAGGGAATGCCATCGTGCTCGTAGCGACGGAATGCCTTCCGCGTGACTTTCTCCGCGCGGGATCAAGACGTGACGTATCGTCGAATTCCCTTTTCAGGACTCAACGGGGAGGTTCAACGCCTCACTTTGTCAGGATTACTAGCCGCGTTCCCTGTCATCTTTCCCGCTTTACGATTGCGGGGGACTGGCTGTCTGACGGCGACTAGGGAGCATCTACTTGTCTAGTAACATTTCATTTAACGTATGTACTTTGAGGTATAGGGATGTAGAGGCAATCGCACACTATCGAGTGTCTTCTATGAAGTCAAGAATCCAGGGATACATTCAGCACACTTTTTCACACTTTGAGTGTTAGGGGCAACTGTGTGCGTTCGTTTAGTAGGCACAGTGTGAGCGGAGAACGCCCATGGGCGTTCGGGGACTGTGTTTAAGAGATGCTACTGGGGGTGTCCCGCACGGGGAGTGTGTTCTGTGGTTTCTACCATCACAGATATCGTTTTATGCACCAGTAGAGTGGGTACCAGGTTAGTTAACATATTTTTAGAAAGTATAATACTGAATTCTTGGAATACCCATCCCTCCAATTTCCTTTCCGAAGAATGGATTTTTAGTAGAGGTTTTCGCAATAGCGGGAATTACCATCACAGGATAAGTTTTCGCAGGAAAATTGCATATTTTCCTATTGGATACTTCTTTTACGAAATAGAGGTTTTAAGAGAGGCCAGCGTAGCAAGCGCAACAGTTGCGTCGATGCACCCCAAACTGCACCACCACAAGCTGCAAGTGGGAGCACGTGACTACTAGGTGGCAAAAGTGGTGCACAGAGATCGAGCAAATTCCGAAGAAATTTCGCAGGAGGGCTGATCGTATTCCCCGCGTCCCGAGGAAAAATATTCCATTCAATTTTCGCGCAACCTTCGCCGACAGAGACATTCGTATCTCCCCACTCCTCCGCCCCAACCCCCTTAGCGGAGATTTGTCTGGTCTCTTTAGCTTCTCCTTACCGCTATTATCTCTATTCTCGCCCCACCCCCCCCCCCCCGCTTCCTTCTGGATGCATTTCATTAGTCCGTTCTCCTTCCGCGAAACTTCGCGTCTTCAGGCTCTCTCTACTCCTCGAGCACCGATGCTCAGATCGAGTGGAGGAAAACCGGGCGGATTCAATTCAGCGGATTCCGCCGAGCAACTCAAAAATTATCCCGCGCGATCAGCTTAGATTTGCAGAGGGATTCCCGATAATTTGACGGGCATATTATATTAGAGTATATATTGGAGTATCCAAGGAGCAATTTTCTTTCTACGGGAATTCACTCTGAGGGGGTACCCTTAAAGTTATCTCGTTTTTTAATATAACTCATGTGAATGTAGGAGAGAGAGCAAAACTTTAAATATAAAAATTGTTCAGTTTTCTATGCTCTATCACACCACTGAAAAGAAAGTAAAGTTGTATTTAAAAAAAAAATTTAAAGAAATCGATAACTTTAAGGGATGATTTCACTTCATTCCTTCAAGGTAAATTTCCACAGAAAGAAATTGCTCCTTACATACCCTAATATGAACAAGGGAAATGGAGGGGATAGCGATCACTTTGTTTCGAACAGAAACTCATTCCTGACTTAAGGGGGTATTCTAGTCTAGACACTCGTTTTTGAAGGTGATATTTGGAAATTAATTCTGGAAAACCTACGAAACCTACAGGGCCGGGGTTTTGCACACATATTTAGTAGAGCTTGAACTATCAACACAAATTTTTGGAATGCATTATATTGAAATTTGTACAAGTTACACGCCGACGCGCAGGTCATGTCATAAAAAACCGGCACCATCGGGCGCACGAATTGCGGTCGTCC
Organism: Andrena dorsata; assembly: GCA_929108735.1. Taxonomy (NCBI): domain Eukaryota; kingdom Metazoa; phylum Arthropoda; class Insecta; order Hymenoptera; family Andrenidae; genus Andrena; species Andrena dorsata. The sequence goes on along the minus strand of OV815488.1, from coordinate 71,454,379 downwards.
TAGTCATCTAAAACGAAAGTACCAAAGATTTTTTTAATCTATATGAGTGTAGTTATCGCCCGAACTAGAAGTAACCAAGTCCGGACATTGTTACCGAAATCGCAGCTGTTTAAAAATTTATATTTGACTTTTTCGACTTTTCTTGAGCTAAAACAAGGTGTGGGGGAGGTTGTATTAAAACTATTGGTATAATTCTAGTTCGGGCTATAGGTACACATTCACTTTGAATGTGTGTAAAATTTTAGCTCAATCGGTCCAGTAGTTTTTGAGAAAAATGTGCGCCCGATTTAAACAAATTGTTTCGAGCAAAACGCGTTTAAAGCTTTTCATGCAGTTACGACCTATGTGACTGAAGTTACGGTAGATAACGACTAATTTCTGTATCTTTCCCCTAATCTACTATACCAGGACCGTAGAGGAAACCTTCTTTAGCTTAAAAAATATCATGTTGGACAGCTCTCCCTTCTCTGCTGGCAGTCAAACCCTGTTTAGATACAAGAGTCGAGAGAACAACTGCCGGCCACACTGCGGCCTTAAGCCCCTATAACTCTGGGAGTTTTTCGAATTTCACTTTAATATTTTAGGGACATATTTTCGAAACCCTAAACTATTAGAAAATCAAAAAAAAAATCGAATTTTTGGTAGAATACCCCCTTAAGTCTACATCCCTTCCTCCGTAATTCTCACATTAATTAACACACACCCTCTCAAATCCACCTTATTTCCACCTCAGCTTCGCGCGCAGACTGCTGAAATATTGTCCGACGGCATTTTCCACGAGTCAAACCGGCAAAATATCGTTTCCAGGATGTTAATTATCGAAGGGAGTCGTTCCTTCTGCACAGCTTCCCCACGGAATGCCATCGAGTCACGTAGCGCTGCCGGCCGTTTCCACGTACAGCTCGCTTCGAATTTCGAAAGCGCCGGTAACACGGTCGTGCCGCTTACGGGGTATTCTCGAAAGGTTTGCAGGCGTCGTGACCGTGCGCAGCTGGCGCAAACTTAAGAGTTCATCCGCTGCAAAGCCGCAGAAACGGCCGCGTTGAGTCTCCCAAACTCTCCGCGTGCCACACCGTTTCCCGTTCGCCCGCTGCACCTGCATCATCCCCTGCACTCGCGAGCGCACATCGCGCCGGGATCGTTTTATAAGCGATTAAACTTCGACTTATCGGCGGCGCTAAGGGAGCACCGCGCGGCAGTCGTTAACGAAAGATGCACTCCGCGCCCCTGAATATGCAACCGCATGCAAGATGCAGCGCTCTTTTCATGGGAAACTCCTGAGGGCGGGTAAACGGAAATCGAGGAAGCATGCTTTTTTGGAACCTTGGGAATGTCGAGGTATTTTAAGCTGCTTGTGAGTTATGTTCACAGCGTTAATTGCTTACTGTGGCGATTAGTCTGTTAATGTAGTAGGAGGAGGGGTAGTAGTACTTGACTGGACTCGTACTATAATACTTGAAATTGGAAATTGGAAATTGGAAAATTTCAAATATTGAACGAGGTTGAGTTTTTTCTGTTAGCTACTCCTGAGTACATTATCGGTTTATAAATATGTGATTGTGACGAGGGAGTGTGGTGGAACGGTTGGTTAGTGATAGGACAGAAATAGAGGAAAGAAAGGTTGCGTTTCGTTCTGGACTTGCTAGGGTGAAAGCACTAGTAGTCGACCACTTTTATTGTTTAGCTTAAAGAAATAAGTACTGAAATAAAGAATTTATTAAATGACAATTTTATATCATATTTTGAATTTCTAACTTTACAATACCACAAAAAGCGCCCGTCATAGGTAAAAAAAATAAATGCTTTTAAAGTGATTTGTAAACTGATTTTGATTTTACATGTGCCACTGCTGTTTTCTAACACGAGAAGCATAAGTGTGCTTTGTATAGAAACGACAAATGTAATTCAGTTCTATACATTTTTTACTGGAAAATTATGCTATTTCAATGAAAAAGCATCAACAATTTGATATGCGCTGCAAAAATTAAAAAAAAATGGGATAAATTATTTATTTATGGGAGGTCGGTAACTGGATCATCATTCCCTTTCAATTTTCAATAGTCGACCACAGCGGTCGACTTCTGAAGCTAACTGCATTCACAATGAATGCTAAAAGTCGACCACGTATTAAACTATATAATTTTTCTTCATTTAACCTGAGACACAAAATGACAGAAACGAAATTTAATTCACAAATGAACGATTCACATAACCTATTTTGAATTTTATATTAAAAGAAGGTGGTCGATTACTAGCTATCGGACCGGTCGACTTTTAGAGTTAAGCGGTCGATTATTAAAGCATTCGGACACTTTATTTTTAACGTTAATTATTTATTTTCTCCGAACTTTCCTACTAACACAAAATATTTAGTGATATATTAAATACATTTGAATTACTTCAATACATTTTATATATTTTATAACATTGATTGTTTATTTTTTTTTCAGAACTTTTCATTCGAGTTTAGCTTTAAGTGGTCGACTACTAGTGCTTTCACCCTATTAGTGATCTCATCGGTAAGGCTTACCTAACAGGCCCCGCCTTACAATTAGTCGCGGGGATCTTAGAAGCTAGAACGGAACAGGTATAGGGTAATTCCGGGAGACGCGGCCGGGCTGGAGAGTTGGTCGAGTTGCTATATTCAGACTCTACTTCTGTGTAAATGTAAAAATGTGTTAAGGTTCAGAACAATCAATTCTCTAGAAATCAACTGTTTCGACCAACTCTCCAGCCCGGCCGCGTCTCCCGGAATTACCCTATATACAAATCAGTAGTTAGTGAAGCAGTTGCGAGAAAGCAGACTCGGTCGGAATGCCATCTAGCGCCGGGGTCGGAGGTACCGCTACATGATGTTATTAGAAATTTTTTAAATATCGTTTCTCGAAAACGAAACCCCATATATTATTATGTTAATATCACGGAGCAGCCTGCGTAACTAGTATACATATACCACTATTTCTCGAGAATCAATATATGCAGATTCATTTTCTCAAGAAGAAAGCTTCATGCAATTCAAAGCAGAGCAATGCTGCCTGAAAATTCCCTCGTCATTTCACATCGCGAAACGCCCGGCTCCCTTATTTGACGTAATTCAAGCATATAATGGCTGGCTGGGCAGCGTTACACAATGCCTTCGTAAAATCGTGCGCTTAATTAAATACAATTTCAATGTTTCAGCGGGCCGCCCCCGCACCTCCCCCGCCCAACAACAAATATATATCATTTCAATTTGTATGCAAATTAACGCGTGTATTTTGATTATATCAGCCCGACGTTTATTACCGCGTCGCGCGACTCCAATTTATCCACACCTTTTTCTCTTTCACTCCCACCCTCGTCCGGCAAGTTCATTTTTCTGTTTCTCTTTCGTTCGATACCACCCTCCGCCCTCCAATCTGACATTGCGCCCGTTTAATAAATATTAATTAAAGGGCCTTTTAATTACGCTAATGGAGTCGCCGATCCGAGATATCCGCGCGATGCGATGCAATTGTGCGCGGCGATTTTAATTTCTATAATTAAATGAGCATCCCATGCGCTCGCGTTTTCGATTACTCGATTCGAAACGGGGGAAAATGACGGGGAAGCGAGAGAAAAACGGGAAAACGACGCGAAGGCTGGCTGCGATTTTCCCGCGGGGTCACGAGGGGACGAGGGCCCTTGGAAACGCGCGCAATTAGAAGCTGTAACCCCAGAGACCCACCGAGCTTCTGTTGCCCCCTGCGCCCTGAGACGTTCATAATTGCCCGCCACCCTGCGTATTTGCGGACGTTAATAAGCGTACGAAGCAGCCCCGAAACGCGCAACCACCGTTAGTCCCTCGAGATTAAATGTACATACGTTTGGGTCTGCGCGGGGGGGATTTTAGAAAATGCTCGAACAGGGAACGTGTCGATGTTTTTGTTTATACAGTAGATATATATCTGAACTAAATGGTCGGGAAAATAGAGCAGCGTACTCTTTCAATGCTCGAACACTGCATTGGACCAGTCCCTAGTAGTAGCGTGTTTGTTTATAATAGTGTCTTCACGAGGCTCAGATGCAATTGAGGCATTTGATGGAAAAAGGGCACATACGCTAAAATGCCATTTCGAGTAAATCGGTTTCAAAGCTTTCATTACAGTATAACTTAATGCAATTAAATCCAATTTTTTTAAGGATGTAGTATCATACCCTTCAAACGTTTCGTAAACAGAAGTCATGATTTGAAAATGATATGTGTCTTTATTTAATAGTTTTATGCAAGTGGTTTATGTGCCCTTTTCCGTAAATTGGGTAAATTCGTAACAAACTTGCTTCCTTGTTTAGTTATTTACATATAATTTGGTTTACATACCCCGTTGCCCATTTTTTATACATCGCTTAAATAAAAAATACAAAATGAAGGGCAAAACTAAACAAAAAATGTTATGTTTTAAGTAAGTATTAATTTCTTCGATTTTTTGCAGCAAACTGTCTTACAAATCAATTTCATCTTTCCTAAATTCGCTTCTTTCCTTGCGGATTCGATACACGTCTCATTTTCCATAGTTTCTCGCTTACACAAAATCAAACGTATTGCACGACTAGACAGTAGATAGCACGGTAGCGCAACCGCGCAGCAACTATGTAGCTGCATGTCGCTCACGCTACGTAACAAAACAGCATTTAGCTAATTTAGACGTGGGAGAAAAATGTCCTCGATATATTATATATATATATAACATATACCTGAGTCCATTTAACCGATTTACGGAAAAAGGGCACATAGGCCTATGTGCCCTTTTTCCATCAAATGCCTCAATTTCAATTTTCTCTTAGGGGAGCTGAACTTAGAAAATGATTTCGACCTTAGCTTCAGGCATTTATTCCTTTATAACGTACTTTGTACTTGGTGAAGGGGAACCGTCTTTGAAAGTTAAATTATCAGAGTATATTAGGAGTTCCAAGCAATAGTGAGATCTTCGATGCGCTTGCGCAAACAGAAGATCGAGGACTGTGAGTGGGGGAAGCGTGGAAGCATTGCTGTAACTAGATTGGAGGTCTGACGATCTAGTATCGAAGCATCGCTATTGAGCAGGCCTCCCAGAGAATTTTTTTCCCCCACTTCCGTCTCTTCCAAACCTCGCCAGTGTTCGGTATACCTATACCTAAGTTGCAAGTCGCAAGCTGCAAATTATAAGCAGTTACGAGGAAAGCCACGAATGGTTACGAACGTACAGCAAACAGCTTCCTCCCATTTGTATCCCCCCGCCCCCTCCCCCAGCGCCAACGACATAGATTCACCCATCAAAAGGCAACCCTCCACCACCTCCGCCCGTGTGCAACGCCGGTGCAGCGGGCCAAGCATAGTAAAAAAGGTAAAAGCGTAAAGCTTTCGTGTCCCGGCGATCGAAAGTTGAATTTATTGCCGGCTGCACGCGAGCCCCTCTTCAAGATCAAAGGGCGGATACGACTTAAGTGCTTTTTATCAAGCGGCCAGCGCCGGATCGCTACGACACGAGCACTGCAAATGTTCCTCCTCGATTTTTCAGGCATGCAATGGTGCTACTTAACGGTGTGTCTTCGGGAGACAACGTCTTATTAGTGCAAATTCTTTTTGAGGGGACAAAGGGATTATTGGAGCTGCAGGAAGACTTTCGTGAGAGACGATTGAGGAACCTTCCAACTGGAGCTCAATTTAATTACTGTACTATTACCTTCTATATAAAGAAACCAACAAGTGGAATTGAGTGGAACTTGCAGTATTCTGTAAACAAATCAATTCAGACTTGACGTTAAATTTTTTTAATTGGTTGAAAAATAACAAAATAGATACACTCTAAAGCGAAATGCTCAGTTTCTTGTGTCAGAAAATTAACCTTTTTTTATGCGTAAGTAGGGTAAAAATTACAATATGGAAAAAATGAAACGTCCGCCGATAGACAACTTAGTTTTATTTAATATTCCATTATCAAAATTTTGTTTCAAAAACCTGTTCATCAGTAATAAGGTGCACCGTCCAATCGTACACGTCATGGTATTCTCTCAACCACCATATTTGTTATTAAAGAAAACTTGGGGGAAAAAATGTACATATTATTCAAAGATGCCTCTATCTCCACTAAAAAATAGTAATCAAAAAAGTGTTTCTGTCACATAGAAAGAAATTCCCAAAGATGCGGCATTTCTTGACCTACCCAAGGGGGTCTAACCACCAAAAGTTTAATTAATATATCAAATTATTCAGTCCTTGGACGAAGGATTTTGGCTTCTGTTGCTTTTTTTTAATAAACGAAAATTAAGTGGACATGTATCATTTTGTCCTAAATAAATATTTCAAAAAACCCTTCGTCCAAGGACTAGATAATTTAATATATTAACTAAATTTTTGTAAATTTTCGATTTTAGATAATTCACTTCCGCAAATCCCTCTTTCGAACAGGAAATCTAGGAGATTGTAAATAACATTGTTATTAATAAATATTTTTTAACGCCAAACTTCGAAGATATTGCTAAATGTACTACCTCTCAAACAAGAGAAATTTTTTTTAATAAAGTTGTATAGTTTCTGAGAAAAAAATTCCTCAAAATTGCGCCACACAAAATATCAACTTCGACGCACAATGTTGAGCCTCCACTGACTTCAATGGCGCTTACACAAGTTCCTTACGCCCCGTTAGCGTCTTAATTCCACCCCCAAAGACCCAACAACTCCCCAAAGATACACGCCGCGCGTGCGTGAGCTGTTGCGAGCAGCAAAATCGAAAACCACCGTTGGCAAATGAAGGGAATGGCTGACGTGGGATCGAGATGAACGTTTGCTTTGACGCGAGCTAACATTTCGCTGTGGGTAGCTGCGAAACTGGCGGCGCCGATGTTCGTCGGTTCCATTTTGTTTATCCCGCGCCTTGCTGCACGCCTGGCCAAGCCCTGTCGCAACTTCCGACCGCGGAATTCCCCGTGTTTACTTCTCGAGGATGTCACATTCGTTTGCGAGCGCGCCCGCAACGCTCCTCTTAAGAAAGTGCAAACAGGCGTTGTCGCGCGCCGCGAGCTCGCGTGTCTTAACCATCTCCCGCGTTTGACGCTCGTCGGAGCAAAATAACGGCTAGTCGCGGCGGGGCGGAGGGTAAACAGAAAGTAGCGAGTGTTGTTGCTAAGTTAGGGGGAAAACCGTGTCGAGCCAGCAACGGAAGGGCCGAATGCGCTGGGGGTGGTTTCTTAGGTCTTAATTATGAATACGTTAATTGTAGAAAAATTGTATATGAACGTCCTATAAATGTGTGACTGAATAATATATCCCCTTAAAGTCGTGAATATAAAAAGATTCAAGAACTACAAATCTTACTATTCATTATCCACCCAACAGAGCGCAGGAAAAGTTCAAATTCTTTAATCAAAATAAAAGTACGAAGCACCATAACTGTACCGAGCAGTATCGAGGTCCCCACTGCGCATGCGCCAAGCAGTGAGCGGACCGATGGGCGGGCCGATGGGCGGAGCCCTCCCCACCACTCCACTTAAGAAGTTCTACAGAGCCTTCCACTTTCCTTTCTCCTTCTCTAACGTCCACGTATACAACAAGGAGCATTCCTATCGCTAGCTACCATCCAATACACCTACAGAATTCCACACTAAAACACGATTCGACCACCACCGTCGCCCCAAAATCGTCCCGAGCACGCAAGCAGCCCGACGTCCCTCTCGAAGATGGAGCACAGGGTCAGGGTGGCCGGCGCATAATGGACGAGCGTAAACACGCGTTTAAATTAGCGTGCGACACGCCGAGGCAGGATTTCCGAGGGCCTGCGGTGGCTGGCGCCCCCGTAATTTTCAACAACGCGACCGTGGTCGCCTGATCCTGGCCAGACCTGTGTGCCCTAGGAAAGGACATCATCAGCGCTGAGGTCAGGCCAGACGCGGACGTCCGCGGCGGTAAACGTTGGACGGCCTCGCGTGTTACCCACACGGGATAACGCGCGCACCCTCTTGCTTATAGTCCGTTAATTAATTTCGCCAATTACACAGACGACCAAAGCAACCTGTCCACGGGCCGCGCGACGCCGGCCTTTGTGCAACGTCGAGTTTGGATATCAGGGGTGACTAGGGCAAATTAACGCGAGGTCCATGAAAAGGACCACCACGTTGCTCCGAGGGGGAGAAGAGAGCAACGTGGGATCTCGTGGATAAGCAGGTTATGTTTCGAGGAAAAAATTAATGAGACACTGGCGGGGTAGAGGAGGTGTGGGGGTGGGGATTTTATGGGAGGAGGAGAGCGATGAGGTGAGGGGGTGTGAGTCATTGTGTTTTGAATTGTTCTGGTTTGTTGGAGGAAGAGAGTTTCTTTTTGAGTTGTTATTAGGGGGAGTACTAATGTTTTTCTGTGTTGCATTAATATTTTTCTACGGACAATGGGGGCAATGTTTCCTCGTAATTAGTAGGATCTATTTAGCATCAAGCAGACCGATCCAGCTAAGCCTCCCTTTCGCATAATTACTTGCTCATTCTGGTAACCTACCCTGCCTAGCCAAAGATCAACTAGCCTAAAGTATCTGTTTACAAAGACAATATTTGCATTCCTCCACCATCACTGCTACATAGGGTGCAAATCTTTGCTAAAACTAATATCCCCGATGACTAGCACCTCCCATTCCTCTTCACCCATGTGATCCAGTTAAGCTTCCCTTTTTGGCTGATCATTTGTCCTTCGCCCAGATCTAATGTGCCTAAGCTCACCTATCCTCAAGGTATACCCCATTCAAATTTATACTACCTCCACCGTTTTTAACAGCGTTGACAATTCCTTCTCCATCACCAAGTGATCTAATTCACCCAGATTTCACTTTTTCTACCAAGGAATCATCTATCATCAAGGTACTTCCCCTTCAAAAGACATCACTTGAAATCTTCAACACTAGTACCCCGCACACAGCAAATGTATACTAATTCACCATTTTCAATAACTAGTTTCATCCATTTCCCATCGCCAAGTAATCTGATCTCCGAAAAGAATTATCTATCTTCAAGGTACCCCCTTAAGGATGTATCAGAACTATCTTCAAAATAGTACCAAGTTGATGAAAATTTGTGAGATTGTTCTTTTTAATCTTCCTGGTGTGCTCCAAAAGTTTTAAACGAATTCACTAAACGGTTGGTGAGTTATAACGATTTTAATTTTCACTGATTTTACACGCACTCTTATGGAAAGAGACGATCTTGACAGATAAAACAGCTGAAAAAATGTTGAAGAAATGGTACCAATGTTTTCAATTTTTTTGTGCATTTAGTATATGGATAGATGAAAATATCTGCCGAGTTTCAATTGTTTTCACTGCACCGTTTTAAAGAAATAAATTATAACTTGAGAAAATTGTGAATTCAGAACATTTTCACTGTCAAAAGTTTAGTAAATAATGTGTGAAAAAGCATTTGTAAAGTGAAAAATACCTTTCTAGGAGCAAAAATAAGAATCCAACTGTCGTTCGGATTCCTTACATCTAGATTTACTGTGCTTAAGTCGTAAATATTCAAGTATTTCAAATTTCATATACTTTTGTCTAATATTGTACGTCCGATACATCCTTAACAAAAAAAACCCATGCGTTCCTTCACCCCTTACACCCTATACAATAAAAATTTATACCAAATACACTTTTCCCAGAACTCTGTCCACATACTCCCCCACCAACAATATATCCAATCCCTGGAAACCTCCCCACCGCACATAATGCTTCTCCCCCAAATGAAAGAAACCCCTGGAGAAATGTGTCGCCCAAAGACAAGCCCGTCAAAGTCGACCCCTTCGTCGTCACGAGGGCCACGTCCACAGACAACAAACCCGCCGGAAGCCGCGGATATATCCGTGCGGTCGTTGGCCGGCCGCAAAACCGCGAACCGTAACTCAATTAATCCGGATTGATCCGCTGGCACACACAAGCCCTAGTAGCTTCTATGTGACGGCATAAACAGTCGCGGACCAACATACAGGGCGGACTAAAAACGGGGTCGACGAATCCGCGCGTAATTTCTCATGAACAGGAAAATTAGAGTCTGCCACTGGATCTTAATAGAGACAGGGGCGGCTAATCCAATTCGTGGAAAATAATTACATCTAAATTACTAAATCAGACACGAGATTACTTGAAATATTTTCCTGGCTGAATATTTTTCATCTACGTACTTCGATATTCTGGGTTCAATTTTTATTTAGATTCTTTAATTTTATTGATGTTTGAATATACTGACTATAAATCTCTTGATTTATTTTTACTGATTATCAAATCTTATCGATATTATTATTATTATTATTTTAACGGGAGTATCGCACTTATACAAAATGAAAATTATGGCAAGGTAAGCAAATAAGTAAATAAATTATGATATCGAGATGTCAGTTAAACTAAACAGGAATTAAAGGTCAATTGTCCCCGACCATGACCGTGATGGTAGATATTATTAATCTTCAGATTTCAAAAGTCCGAATTTCCTTATAATAGAGGTTTTTCGAATCCACTGATGCTTTTAGTGTACAAACCTGAAAATTATCGATCTTTCTCATTCATTTTTCTGAACAATTCTCCCCGAACTCTTCAACTCCCATTTTAGATCACCCTGTACACGTGGATCCGAGAACACGCGTGTGGCCGTGGATCGATCAGGAGGCGGTGTCCTCGTCGACGACGATTATATCGCGTCGCGATAATGTCCAAGACGGCTGCACGTCACAAGAGAAATATCGCTGGCCACCCACTGACGGATGCAAGATTAAGGGAGCCCGAGGATTTTTCTAACTAAATTAGCTTCGACGTCATTGAGTTTATCGACCTCGAAGGCTTTGCATTCTAGCTTGCACAAGTTTTCTATAGCAATCAACATGACCGTGGAAAGCTGCAATTTCTCTTTATTGCATGGAGGAAATAATCAGCTGATTATGGGGTGCTTTTCTCGAGAAATTTGGGACAATGGAGGATTGAAGACCTGGGATAAATACAGTAGAGGATGAAAGTATACACTACTTTCTGATAGACTGTGGAGAATCAATTTAATAATAACTGCAGTGCAAGTGAAGCCCTGTTTTAGAAATTCCAATAGCCCCGCAGAGAAAAATAAAATTTCATAACTGGGTAAACACCCCCCAAGCCTGAATGAAATAAAACTTTCCACTCGCGGACTTCCGAACAACCACAAGAATTTCCCGCGCCGGAAAGGAGGGGGGTGAAGAAATCACACAGAGATGGAAATCGCGCAATTCCTCTTATGCTAATCGCGCTAAATAAAAATCGTCGCGTGGCACGCGCAAATGGGGGCAAAGTAAAGGGTCCCGTTGCTCGAAGGTATAATATCGCTCCGTAGGGCGGGTATTAGGAAAATAATCATCCCCGTAGGAAAGAATACCTACCCCGTCGTAATTCAGGCAACCTCCTTCCCCATAATCTACCTCCAATCCTCTCAACGCTGCTGTCTTGCGCTCTGTTTAAAAAGAAGAAAAAAAACAGAAGAGAAGGTAGTAAAAGGAGCGAAAAATGTCGACCCCCGTATGCAGCGCGGAGGCTGCCGTGCGGGGGGTCGATAAAGAATAAAATAACGCGTGTGCGTCCAGAATGTACGCTTTAGGAGTTCGCACGCGACGCGCGATAATTCTTCTAGCCCGACAAAATCGCCCGAGACGAACGCGGGTAAGAGGGAACGACACGAGAGGGCCTGTATAATAACGCTGAAAGCGCATTTTTCCTGAATATGTAACTCCTGATTACTGGGCGTCGCCGAACACACTGCTAATTTATTTAGCTCGTGCACACGAGCTCGGTGCTGCTCGCGAGGCAATTGACGCGCGGGACGCCGCGCTGGTAGGATGTTTGAAAAAGTGAACGAGGCACGGAGTTTCCTATACAGTACTCTTTATGAATTATAAGTGAGAGGGAAATTAGAAGAATTGTATTCCGGTTGAAAATGTGAGAGATAAAATGGGAGTATTGGGAAACCTAGCGGAGGCGTGGCTTAGATTTCAGCGCTGTGGTGGTAAGTTGACAAACTATTGAAAGTAGGTCCGGAACCCACCGAACATTCAGAATAAGTATTTATTAATCTAAATTTAGTGTTCAAAGAAACTTAAAAACACTCGTTTTCCATAACATGTCTATATAAACACTGATAATCATGTGGAATTCGATGGATTTTTACCTACTCTCAGTAGTCAAATTTTCTGTCACTAGTTGGCGTATCGAAATTCTAGGTTTAGACGCTGTAGTGGGTGTGGTCAGTGGCGTGGTGGGGATAGCAGGCGCTGTGGAAGGGATACGAACTCCCGTGGAAGGGATAGCAAGCGCCGTGAAAGGGACTCGAGCTCCCGTGGTGGGGGTAGCACCTCCAAGTCCCCTTCAGAAGCCAACTGATCTTGTCGCGACTGTAGTTGGTCGAATTACGTTATCAGGACCGAATCCAACAGGTTTCTCCACTGCCAGGAGTCAATAGTAATCAATCTGATAGAAAAGCGGTCGAAATTAACCGCAGCGTGTAAAAAATGACACGGGAACGAGGGATTAAACTGTTGATCTCGATGAAGAGGCATCGAAACTATGCCATTTTCGAAGTGGCGGCCATCGGAATTACACACGGCCCATTTAAACGTAACGCGGGGCTCTTCAATTGCGCCGGAATGAACCGAACCGAGTGTAACGCCGAAATAAATTGCTGCTACGCCACATCGACTCACTAAAGCGTATCGAACTTCATCGTTTTCGGGATTAATTTCGACCATTCCGAAAGATGCTGACGCCGGCGAGTTTGACATATCGATTTAGGCGGGCGGGAGTCTATCGGTTGGTGTAAAACATTACGTTTTAGTGGAGCTCGTTTACACTGGAGTACTAAGTAGGCTGATTAAATTTGTTATAAAAAGGATAGGCGTGGCGAATTCGCGATAAGCGGCCAGGGACGCTCGATCAAGTGTGAACGATAAATTGTGGTGCTCATATTAAACCGTAATAATTAATTGAATAATCGCGGGGTCAGGAAGCAAAGCTCCCATTTATTAAGGCTGATTCATACACCTGCGCATCGATGCACATTCCAGTCTCATTTTCGGCCGAGCTCGTCGGTCAATCGTGGAGTGATACTGGTAAAACTATGAAGTATCCTTATTAACTGTTTTGTGTACTGTTCTCTTGCTCCTCTGGATTTAATATACGGGACGATCTAGGTCTATAAGAACAAGTTAAGGGGTATACTGAATTCAGGAAGGTACAAGAAGACAAATACACCGTGTATGTGTAATTGGTGATTTGAGTGGAAACATAGTTTTTAATAAGAATCTTCAATTTTTATTGATTCTATTGGTTTCTTTCACTGATATCACTTTCTTCGGCTTTCTTTTAGCATTCAAGTGGATTTGATATCGTTCCATGGGATGATTTCGCAAGCGCTCGAATCGCATATTCATTCTACGTGCGGGTACGTGACGAAGAATCATCGGAACGCTTGGAACAGGGGAGCGATACAAATAAAATCGAGGGAAAGACCAGGTTTCATCTTTGACTTCGACACGACGATTTCGAGCAATCGTGTCTTGCCTGGGGATATATTTATTTCAGTGGAATAAATTCCTGGGAAATATTTGTCGGGCTCCAGTGGCCCCCGAGAAAAGGAGATATTCGATTCCGCGAGGACACGAGGTTCCAGCCAGAAATTCTCAAATAAAAGTGGCCCCCGTTTCCCATTTACACCGGCGGCGACACGCGGCGGCGAATTCGCGTCCAACTCGTATCGCAATGAATTGTCTAACTCAATCTCGCGTTCCTCGGCGGGTGTTCCTTTTCTCTTAAAAGGGAGAACGATTTCTCGATAGTCAAACGCCCTCGCTCTTCCCTAGTTGGAGGGTTGTGAGTAAGAGACACCGATCTGGGGTCTTTATTATAGAAATCACTGTAGCGACTTTGAAAAAACTGAAGAATTGAGAGGTGTAGAAGGAATCGGCAGATGTGGAAAGAGTGGGTGGAATTAGAGGAATTACAAAAATTGCAAGAACTCGTGGAGATAGAAAGAATTGAAAGAATTGAAAGAATTGAAAGAATCGAAAGAATCGAAAGAATCGAAAGAATTGACAGAATTGAAAGAATTGAAAGAATTGAAACAAATGAAAGAATTGAACGAATTGTACAAATTAAATAGTTGACAGAATTAAACGATTAAAGGAGCTCGTAAATGTATAAGGAATAAAATAAGTGGAATTGAAAGAACTGCGGGAATTGAAATACAGTATTGTCTTTGTATAGCCGCGTGTGTCGGGACAGGGCGCACGTGATTTGAGAGACGAGTAATCTATTCGGCTTCTTTTGATTTCACGCTTGAGCCCTCAAGGGGGATGGGGCAGCGAGAGCAGTTTCGTATTAGTTATGAACCTTTCTTCGGCTTTCTCTTTGCCATCCGATACCCGTTGCCGCGGCGCGGCGACTACAAACGAAGTAGTGGGGATAGCTTCGCGTGTATAGAGAATCCGAAAACGCGCGCTATTTGAGAGACAGTACTGTACTTGCAGAAAGAAATGGAAAAAAAAATAATTGAAAAACTGACAGACGTTTACCCTGCCTTCCATTCTCGATTACCCACGACATTTACCAACCTCCACTAAAACTTCAACCCCTAGGTAAACATAACACTGTCCACCATTAAACTTCCCATCCCCCTATCAAGCAGAATTGAAATTTTTCACATCGAACCCCGCCATAGCACACAAACCGTCCACTTCATGTCCTCAATCACTTACCACTGCAACTACTTTCCCACATGCAAGCACACACGGATCATAGCAAATCAACCTTCTGTTTCTGAACAACTAGTATCTTGATCCCGAAGCCCGCCGTATCACGCATCGCTATTTGAATACTCGAATCAGTTTGCGCGCCACTTGAAAGCACCAAAGCACGCGTTATTGTACGCCTCCCCGCAGATTGTCGTTCCCATAGAGTAAAATTTCAACGCTCGAGTGTGCCCTAATCAACCAGCAGTTTCCACAGGCTTATCAATACTCCATTAAGCGGAATCAGTGTTCCGCGTAGCTTCGATCGGAGCGCTGATTGACCCTCGGAATACGCACGCCGTTGCAGAAACGCGGTGCCACGTTCGACGTGTTCTAATTCTGGAGCGTCGGCGAATTTCCGATCTGCTTAGATCGTTCCATACGCAAGCTTAGACGCAGACGAGCCGCGATTAATTCCGGCCCGGGTCGAAGCATCCGTTTCGATCGCCATTAACGCAATTCTGGTAAACGCCCGAGCGAGACACGTGCATATATGCAAATTCGCGAGTTTCTAACTAACCAATGAAACGAGGCACTCCCCAACGTTCAAGACGCTTTCAAATCAAGTCGAGAAGAATGTTGGAAATAAAATTTCTCCCAAGGGAAAAAGACTTTACGCGCATGCGTATTCGCAATTTCTTACTTTCCTCCCAAGGAAACTGGACTTTGACGTTACCCTGTGGTATGAACATGCAGTTGTTCGACTAATCGTTATCGATTTGTTGGAATATAAATACCTACACGTATTTATTAATTTCGTCAGAATAAAAAAGCAATCGAACATGCATATTTTTTGCGATTCGCTCAGCAGGCTATCAGAAACACACGTTTCATGCAGGTGTTGAAAAAAATATACTATTCCATAATCGATATTCAAGAAAGAAATAATTTTTAAGCAACCAGAGTCTTACACCTCTATTTAGTAGCAGAGTCTGTCCCCTTATTCTCCCCTCTCTCTTTCGACTCTCCCGATGCATGGCGCCATGTAAATTGACCAGGATTTCATATCCAGTCGATAACGAAGCCGCGAGAGGGGGATCGATGGAAAAAAAACCGGGTGAATAATCTCCGCGGAGCGATTAAGAAGCTTTAACGTTGGAAACGTCGGGGCTCATTTGGACCGTGGATACCAGCGTAAAAGCCCGGCCTTGGACAAAGCCCGAATGTTTTCCGTCGAATGGCCGTCGGCTTTAATCCGATTTGAGCGCGATCGCCGATGGTCAACGGCGTTTCCCCGTAATCAGGCCGGTTTATCTACGATCGGTGGGCTTTCCATTCGTCACCCCCTAATTCCGCGATAAATACTACAACATTAGCGGTTTGATTTGCCGTCCTGTCGGGATTCGCTTTATGACGGCCTCTGGCTTCCCTTCATGACGCTATTCACCCATTCCCTTCTGTTCCGCCTAGGAGGGAGCAAATGTGGCGTCGAGCGCGACTAACATTCGCCAGGGTGCCCTAACGGGTCGAGGATGAGAATTGATACGATATTCGGCGGGGAATGTGTAAAGTGGGTAGCGATTGAGTAGCGGGGTGGGTGTAGTGTTGTGTATGTAGAAGGGGAACAGCTGAAACCGGGAGAATCTTGGGTGGAAATGGAGCAGGTGAAGATACTGTGGTCGAGTGACCGGTAATTGGGACTTGGAGGAAGGTTGGCTGAGCTGGGATAGGAGATTTGGGCTGTGGAGGTCGCTATCCTCACCAGGGAGGTCTGCCCCCCACTATGACGCTCCACTATCCCCACAAGACTGGTCTGCTCCCCACTGACGCCCCACTGACGCACCACTATCCCCACTAATGTTGGCTAGAACCGTGATTTGTGAATCACGAGTGATCCGATCACGTTCGTTCCCAATCACGGTGATTTTTCACAGTGATCCGTGATTTTCGTGATCGCTTCTAATTAGTGTAGGCAGAACAGTGATTCGTGATTTTCGTGATCGCTTCTGATTGGTGTAGGCAGAACAGTGATTCGCGATTTTCGTGATCGCTTCTAATTGGTGGAGAGCATGGCTGCTCTTTGCACGCGCCATATAACCCCAATTTCTATTTTCTCTCGATACAGTCTCAAGTCCTCACTGTTCTTATAAAATCTCAGTTGTATATTTTGAACCAATGTAATCGTTCTTGATCTATTTAAACGAACGAATATTTCTTCATTTTAGTTAAAAAGTGATAACAGTGATTTTATAAAATATTTAAAAGTGATAGAAAGTGATAATGTATATGTGAATACTTTAGCCAATCAAATCAGTGCGTGCGTACGTTGACTATTTATGAATGTATATTCTATAATCCAGCGCTGTTCAAGGTCACTCCCGCGGGAGATTGGGGTTCTCCCACTCTCGTCCGCGTTGTCAGGGATACCGCGCGACGCTAACTGCGAAAACGCTTGCCCGGCTGACCCGTCGTGGCAGCCTTCGCAGCGTCGCGCGGTCTCCTTGACAACGGAAGGCACGCTGCGTGAGAGAAAGATTGGAAGGGGAAGCAGGCGCGTGAGGGGCCCCACCGCTGGTCACCGCTGGTCACCGCTGCTATAATCTATATATTCGCTGAATTAGCACGCTTTGACTGTAACACAAGGTATATTGAAGTATTTTATAACAAATAATTCAATCAAGATCAAGAATTACGATCACAGTAAACAATTCGCTCAAGTTAAAAAAATAACAACCACAGTCGTGATTTACCTTCAATCGCGACCGTGATCGTGATTCTGCGGTCACTGTGATAAATCACTGTTGGTGATTTTGCACTCCATCCCTAAATTCCCCACCATTCTACTGTTCCTATAGCACCTTCACCTGAAAGCTCGCTCCAATTGCAAAGGCACCCTGCACCACCCTCTTCTAAGTGTCTCTCGTGAACCAGATCTCACGTTAATTTTAATTAACTAATCTTCCATAAATAAACATTGCACAGAGACACTCACGATGACATTTACAGCAAGGAACCTCTGACCCATTGCGACTCTCGCAACGTTCCCCGTAAAAACTGATAGACCCGGCTAACCCCAACGGTTAGCGGTATATTAAGAGAACGAGCCGGGGAATCGGGATCTCGAGGGTAATCCAATAACCATCGCGGAATCGATGCCTTCCCCCGATTAAGCGCGCGCGCCGAACCGACTCGGCTCCACGAACACTGGAACACTTCGGATCCGATTATCGAAAGTATCCCCTAAAACGGCTGCCCCCAATCTCGTTACCTCGATACACCTCTTTTGTCCCCGTGGCGCAGTCATCGTCGAGTCGAAAAAAGACCACCCCTTCACCAGCTACCAAGCTCCATGTTTGCGCGCGGGGAGGATTACGAGGAGGGGCGAAGGTATTCGAATGAGCTCGAGTTTAAAAAAAAATGGGGGCGGGGTGTAAAAAAATTTTCCAGCCCCGTTTTATTTCGTCCACTCTGCACCATCACTCGAGAAAGCAATATGACGCAGCTGCCTCAGCTTTTTTAATTTCGTTTACACCCGGGCGAAAGGCAGAGAAATGGGGAAATAAAACCGCGACACGATATTCTAATAATTTCACGATTGCTTTCGCCGACCGCTTCTACACGCCCGGGCCTTCGAGCATCTGCCTCCAGCCAAGAAAATTACTTTTCCCTGCGCTCTTAGATGTGAAAATGAAACTGCGAATTCCCGTGGAATTTTGTAGGAGCGCCTAACAGGCTGTACAGGCAGCTTCATACGGGGTACTGGGCCAGTTGAGAATAAATTGTGTTCGACTGAATTTCGGGTCAGTTAAGTATGTTTAACTAAAAACAAACTGTCGATTGAAGATTCTATCGTGTTTATATGCATACTTCACTTCGTGATGCTTTTTTTGGAGCAACCTGTAGATAATAATGCCCACTTTTCTAGTGCAGTTATTAATGTGTCCTTAATGTCTTTGAGTTTTGAATCTCTGTTTCCCAGAATTCCATATTTGGAAACTGCCAGTTGTTTTGGAACTCCCTGTACATTCCAATCGAGCCCCAATTCCTTCCACCACAATTTCCGGAGCTCTTTCTCAATTCCAATATTGGTTGTGAACACCAACAAACATTCTGACCACCAAGTGTTCAAATCCACCCTGCACACTCCAATCAACCCTTAGAACCCCAGCTCACAAATCAATATACGAAAACCCTAGCTTACAAACATATCATCCCGAGAATCCCAGAAATTGAGAACGTACAACGCGCCAATCAACAAAGTCTTTTACAAGAATTCATTTAAACCAAACCTACCACTCCAGCTTCAATCCCCCGAAGCCACAGGTCGACTCCCCGACCGACTCGGCTGCCCCATTTCCGATGTTTCCCTTTCACGCAGCCCCGTCGAAACGCAGGACAGGATCGAAAGAAAATTCCGCGCGCTAACGAGGTGGTGGAAAAGGTTCCACCAACAGCCCCCAATGCACAACGCGTTCCGCCACCCCCCCCCCCGCCTCTATACGCCCGGGAACACCGACAGTTTCGAAGTCGCAGGCCGAATCGCTTTTGAGGCCGGCCGACACGTCGCTAATTTGCCCGTAACGAGCTGGCAAAATGAAAAAGACGCCTGCCGGGGCGAACTTTCGGCTAATGTTACCAACCCTGCACGGGAAAGCGAGCTGGGCGGGGGTTGAATGGGGAAAGTCGAGCGCGATTTACGCCAGCTAATTTCCAGGGAAGCCGGGATTTTCCAAACGCAGAACTAAAAAGAGAGCTTTTGCATCCGCGCGCGTGTCAAAGGAAAAGAAGGATGAAAATATTCGCCATAGAAATAGGACGCTTTCGGGGGTGAGTTGCGGAAACCCTCTTCCAAATGTGCACACCGCCAGAAACTCGAGACGAGGCTTGACGGGGACAGGCACTGAATGGAAACCCGCGAGTTCCCTTTCTCCATCGATGCCCACGTTCCTAGGTTCGCGATAAATTTACTAAACGGCTTCGAGAACGTCCCCTTGGAGAGGGAAATTAGTGGGCGATGTATGCAGGAATTTATGGGTTTGTTTAGTGGGGTGTCGTTTCAGGGGCGGAAAGGGGATGTTGGTAGAACTGAGGGAGATGTAAAGGGGATGTTAAAATTTGGGGAAGTAGGGGGTGGAAACTATGTAGGGTTATTATACCCACCACTGTTAATTATTCGTATATGTAACTTAAAAATGACACCAGAACTTTTAATTTCAAGAAGCCGAAAGCACACAAATTTCAAGATTAAAAGGGGAAAAAATGGATAGGTACCATAAGTGACTTTCCTTTTCTCCCGACATTTTCATTGCACTTTTCTAAAATCCTCCTCAGCAATCCTTCGGTTCCGGTAGCCACCCCCTCTTCCGCTTCCTTTTTTCCCAGACCGAGCACAGTTTCGGGGACACATCCATTTGCGAATTGAAACAGGATACTCGGTCGCGCATTGTGCACGCGTGCAGCTCGGCGCGCAGAGACCGAGGGGAACACATTTCGACAACTACAGTTTGGGAAACGAACGGCAGGTAAAATACGAAGTTTCCCACCGATGGAGTTCTGAAACAGTGCCGCCCGTCCACCCCCCTCGATGTCGGGAATGCACATCCAGCGCGTACGTGCAACTCCCAGCCCCCCTATTTACATGCTTCTGAATAAGCGTCGAACGACGGCTGACGCGCGGGACAGCGTCGAACAATGTCCCTCCTCGTGGTTCCACCGGGAGAGGAGAGATACTTTAATCTGCAGCTGGAACGCTGTAACTTCTTGCCCTCGCGTGTCGTTTGATTAACGAAATAAATATTTAAACCGTAATTTTTCTGGAAGACAAAGTGTGCAAAATCGGATCGCCAAAAAATGTGGATATTTTCAGGAAGGAGGAATTTCAAATTGTATAATTTCAGGATAATCCATTCAGTAATTTAACTCATAGATTTTCAAAGTTTTTAAAGTTTAAATTTTTCAAAAATCCCTACGCGAAGGAATTTTGAAAATTTGCAGAAGAAGATTTGAAGTGTATTTAATATCCCCTTACATTTAAAAAAAGATCCTGCTAGTGATTGAAGCATTTTAACTTAAAAATGCTATTTGATCACCGTCAGATTTAATATCGACTCTGGGAAGCACGACGGTTGACTAATTCTCTCCCGGCGACAAGGAATATCGAGAATTTACAGGAGGTTTCGCGTAAGAAGCTCCTCGAACAAGCAGAAACGGAGCAATCGTCCACTCGAGCCGAGTTAGCCCGAATGAAATACCAGCGGGGATATTTGCATGCTCGCGAGCTGCTTGTATGCATATGCAGCAGCATCGAAAAGTACTCTCGACGATGGCCGTGTCGTCCCTTTAAATTGCACGGACGCGTCCTTGCCCCCGCCAAGCAAACGATCGGGGCTGAGGATGCGGAGAGCCTGTCAGTGAAAGCGCGCCGAGCTCGTTAAAGGGGGCGTCCTTAATATTTTCCTAATAATCTGTTATCAAAAACAGACGCGTCGAGAGCCGTCGAGTGTCGCCGGGGGTGGGAGGGAAAAAAATTTCTCAAAGTCGGGCGAACTCCTCCATATTTCCCTCCACCCTGCTCGTTACCGAAACACTTCTGCTCTGGATCGATGGAGTTAGTTTGTCAAGGGGGTGACGATGATTAAAGACTGATATTATTAACTTTAATTTGGCCTTAGAAAGAAAATTGCTCAAAAACCGTGGTCCGCTTAAAATGGCACAGAATTAGGACTTTGCTTTTTGATTGCAATGAAAGTGGTATGTGGAGCAATGATGAGGGAAGGGGATATTAGATTTCTTTCTATTTGGACATGTGCATTGAAGATGTCACTATTTTTTCGCACATTGATACAATCTCACCCTATTCCAGATTTAAACACTGCACCACCTTAATCCAGTGTTAGTCCTCCCCCATCATCAAACTAAGTTCCCAAATATTTCCCCTACTTTCACCCCAAGAAACCCTCAAAATCTCTTCTGCCTTTTCTTTCAATCCCATTACCATTACATTAATATTTTTCACCGTCACTCCACAAACTAGACAAAGTCCCATCACGCTTCCCCCTCCACTGCTGCAATAAATACCCCCTCCCCATAAAGAGTATCATTAACCCTCGACCAACAGCTGATACCATCAAGCACACGGGTCTCTATCTTTGCATAAATTACGCGGGAAATGCATGTTCCTGCATTAAGCTCTTACTCTGCGATGGGGTATTAAGTTCGCCGGAGGGAAAGAGGCATATATCGGGGAGGTAGGGGTAGCGCAAAAGCGCGGTAGCTGGCAGAGGGGAGGCGCAGGGGACAAAGGGATAGCTGGAAGGGGAAATGGGGGCAGAGTGGGGATGAAAGCAGTCTGCCTGGGAGGCAAAGCTGATTTTCAATGGAAAAGTCGACACCCGAGCCCTCTGCGCGCGCTATCGATGTCAGATAAACAGAAACAGAGCCGCTGCTTTGCGGAGGAGTGAATTCAAGGGCCGGGGGTGGTTATCGAGGCGAATACTATACTCGAATGCTGGTAGGTGGAGAGTCGACGTACGCTGGCCACATTTCCTTCGAGCACCACTTCGATTGGCCCTACCGCCACTCGATAAACATACCAGGGGGTTGTTTCCATTTTCCATGGCATTGTTTTTGGACGCCTGAGGGTGGTTGAAATTTGAAGTAAAATTAAGCGATCGTTAATTAAACAGTTTGCTTTCTAAGATAGAAGAAGTTGTTTATTTTTTAAGGGGGCATTACGTGGTACAATTTTCTTTATTTTACGCGGAAGGATTTCGAGAGCAACAGCTTCGTTTTAATTGGAATCATTTCCTTCGTTTTAAATGGAATTATTTCCTCACAAATTTTCCTTGCTTATCTTGTAACAGAGTCTTCTGCGGTGACGATACAGTAACTTAAGAAATAAAATAATTCAGGTATCGACCGTATTTTTAGAATAAAGAATTAAGTGGTTTCGGCGCACTGGTTCGGTCAGTTAACAATTTTAAAGCTAATTTGCAATTATTTAAATTTTATAATTTTCCGACGTTTCGGTCTTCGGTTTAGACCTTTATCAAGGGAAGGTTTAAAAATTATTGCGTTCGCTTTAGAGTCACACGTTTGGTAGGACGCGTAACCCACGAGTCGGTTGAAACATGACTGAAGTAAACATAACGCGGAGAGACATTTAAAGGTGAAGCAAAACGTGGTTAAGAAGGAGTCAAACGAAAGACCGTTAAAAAGTCAAAACATATTTAAAAATTACTGATCAAACGAACATTTTTAACCTCACAACAAAACTGTCAAAATACCACTAGTTGATGTTAATGTGGTAAAAGCCCAACAACATTAGGATATGTGATCAGGTGATTACATAATATGATTATGTATAATTGAGCTGATTTTATTAGCCAAATTGAAATTACAACTCTGTTGGAGAACATTACATCATAAAACCTTATTGCTTTAATAAAGTTGCGTAGTATTCTTGTATTTTAGGTGTTTCATACCTAAGATTTACGCTTGGTTGTTTAATCATATGTAACGTCTCCAACAGAATTCTGCGACTCCAATTGGCCTCTCTATCGATAATTTTAACATTATCAAAGTCAAATCTGTGATCAAATTCCACTTCAGTCACGTTCCAACCGACTCGTGGGTTACGCGCCCTACCAAACGTGTGACTCTAAAGCGAACGCAATAATTTTTAAACCTTTCCTTGATAAAGGTCTAAACCGAAGACCGAAACGTCGGAAAATTATAAAATTTAAATAATTGCAAATTAGCTTTAAAATTGTTAACTGACCGAACCAGTGCGCCGAAACCACTTAATTCTTTACAGTAACTTAAGGTTGAAGATCATTCAAGATCAATGAAGCTCCATTAAAACTATCGATAGAACTGCTTCTCAATTAAAAAATACACGGAAAGTGAATGGAGACCTTCTCTGACGAATATAGCGACACCTTTCGTCCATCCAATATTAAGCTATATTACTCATGTATTAGTTATCACCATATCTTTAAACACAAATAATTCTAGGTCACGGCGAGATCAAAATCTAATACAGAAATATAATCCAACAAATGAATTACATCAAATAATGAGAATGTCCCCCAGTTCCTTTACTCCAATTTTCTCTAGCCCCCCCACTCTTCCGGTTGCCATTTTTTCAATTTTAAACACACAGATCACTTTATAATATCTATGTTTTCTAAACTACACATCAGTTGCAGATTCAGAAAATGCCAATTAATTTAAATCGCGCAGCCAAAGGTAGCTGCTCAAGTAGAACCTTTGAAAAAAGTAATCGAACATGAAAGTGTTGCGTGGATAGCGTTCTCGAATCGTTTCCAAGAAACAGCACCCCGAAGACGTATCGACAGAAACGTCCATGGAAAGGTAATACGCGAATGGAAAAGGTGGGCGGCTGGGGATTGGGAAACGCGGGGGAGGGAGGGGGGGGGGCAGGGGGAAAGGTAACGAGAGGCGGGAAAACACGAGCGCTTTTGATCCTGTTGCATATGCATACGAGCATTTCGCGTATGCAAATCTTTCGCGGCGACAATATTGTTTTCGCGATATCGACACCCCACAAAGCGACGACGCGCAGCAGCGACGAGGCGGCCAGATTTCCGCTGGATCTTGAACCGTGGAGCGTCGATACCGATGCAATTTCGATGCCCGCCGTCGACGAGCCTCGTTCGCGAAACAATCTACGCGGGGAATCGATCCTGGCGCGGAATTAAAAAGCTCGAGGGACGTCGAGCCCTGGGGGATACCGAAGAAACATTTGAATAACCAATTACCCCGCGTAAACCACTTATCTCGATACGAGAGCTGCAACTTCCAGCTGGCCCCGGTTTCAGAACAAATATTGCAAACATCCTTGAACAATACCGTAGATGTTTTCCGGAAATATTCATGGAAACACGCCGGGAAGGATTTGCATAAGGTGCAAGTGCCTCGGGCGCGAAAACACGCCCACGCCACTGTGTTAAAGCTTGAAGGATTTTAATGTTAGAACTTTGAGATTTCAAGGGGCAATATTTTGTGCTAAATGGAGCTTCTGGAACTGGTGAGTTTTCGGGGCATTTGATATTCAGGTTTTAAAAGTTATTGCAGCTGGAATTTGTGAGACAGAAGTACAGGAATTTTGTGCGCGTTGGATCTCAGGATGGGGGAATTCGAGAAAATATTCTCTGTTGCCCGGATGTTAAAAGAAACGATCCCGTGCCTTCGTTAGTGGTACTTTTACAAGGCAAATTGCACGCATTCGGGCACAAGAAACGAGCAGCCCCTTTGCTTGTACGGGAGAAAAGGGGACGTTAAGAATTCCCCGCGGGATTTAGAAAGCAATTGCGCCACGGCGAATTAGAATGCATCCTGTGTGCGGCACCGGCCCTTTTCTTCCTTGCAATTTTTACAGCGCGGAAGGATCTCGCGAAGCAAATGCGACTCGTCTCCATGCAAATGCACCGCGGCTGGACAGGGACGCGCGAACAGGACAGAGATTGTTGATCATGGGGCGGGGAACGCTCGGCTCCCTCGATACCAATTGCACGGTTGCGAATGTACAAGCTGGAAGTACCAATCAATTCGATGTCCAAGTACAATTGTACTAAAATCGCATAATTTAATTGAAAAATGTTTTGTCTTAGGTATTTACGAAATATCAAACATGATTGCGATAGTGATGTTCGAGGATGGTGGAGGAAGAAAAATAAAAGAAAGGAAAAGAGAGGAAAGGAGAGGAAGAGAAAGGAAGTGCAAGGAAAATAAAGATAGAAAGGAAAAGCAAGGAAAGTGAAGAAAGAAAGGAAAAGCAAGGAAAATAAAGAAAGAAAGGAAAAGCAAGGGAACGAGGGGGGAGGAAAAGCAAGGAAAAGAAAAAAGGGGAAAAGGATAAATGGAGAAGCACGAAAAATAAAATAAAGGATAAAAGAGGAAAATAAATGGTAGAACAAGTGTGAAAGTAGGAAAACTAGTAAGAGCTTGTTTAATATTTTAAGATAACTCTAAATGAATGTTACCCCGATTTGCAATCGTGAATTTTAGGTTATCAGTATTTCTCTCATTTCACTTTCATTCTTTATTCAACTTCAGTATTCCTTTTAGAATATCCCCATGTCGGAACGGTGAAGCATGGTATTTTGCGATAAGTTGCGAGACATTTCCATGGAGAAACGCGAATTCAAGCAAATCCAGACTCCGGTTTAGATTCGATATCGCGGCACCGACGGGAAGAGGATTCGAGGGACGAGAGCCGAGGGCGGCGCTGCATAAAACCGCGATGAAATGCAAACGAGTCGCGCAGAATGAAACGGAGAAAGAAGCCTCATGCTTTGATTCCACGACGCACAGGCATCGAGTCGGGGATTCCAGTCCTAAATCAACCACCCTAACCGAGATCCCGCGAAATCCTTAAACGAATTCGTGAATCGCAATGCAGAGATTTCTTCCGTCGATCAACCCCGGTGGCGAAATTTTTCCTCCACCTGTATCTAAAGATACTACCAAAAACTGATTCTCAGCAGCTTTGGCAGTGGAAAAAGAAGATACCAGTACAGACTTACAGGTAATACGTAGGGTAATTCCGGGATACGTGGCCGGGCTGGAGAGTTGGTCGAGTTGCTATATTCAGACTCTACATCTATGTATATGTAAAAATGTGTTAAGGTTCAGAACAATTAATTCTCTAGAAATCAACTGTTTAGACCAACTCTCCAGCCCGGCCGCGTCTCCCGGAATTACCCTATGTGTACCACGCGATACTGACATTTGTAACGGTTAAAAAAAATTGAGAAGATAATAGGAGCCTCCTGGACTCCCAATCAATTCCCCACACTCCAGTCCGAGTGGAGGGGGCCAATAGCTCCGCCCACTTTTCCCCTTCCCTTCGGGCATGCGTGCTGGCGATCCTACTATCGCCGAAGCCACCTCTAGCGCAGGTACGTCCAATTTTCTCAACTCACACTGGAGGTGCGAGCAAGACCTTTTTATAGAGTAACTTAGAGGGCAATACTTCACTGGTAATACTAATATCCCATAAAAATAGCCTCGTAGAAGGTGGAACTCTCGCGCCATCGATCTCCACTACGATCTCCAAATCCAGCCCCGTATTTCCCCGAGCCTCTCCCCCACGGCGAAAGTTTCCTCGCGCGCTTTCAATATTACAGCCAAGGAAATTACGCGGGTCCCACGAGGAAGCAGTGGTGGGACACATCCGTCACGGACGTCCGGCCGTGCGCGAAAAGTCGAATGGCCATATTGAATTGCAAAGTTTTCACGGGTTTTCGAGTTCACCGTGGCCGCCGGAAGACGGACGACAATTGCTCGGCTCCGCTTCATTTTCCTACGGCCGCAGCCCGCGGAGATTCGGTCCTCGGAATAGAAATCTCGGCGGAACGGCCGTCGACTCTCCTCCAGGAAGAACAACTTTGTCACCATCCACCGTCTGCCCGCCCGCCGCCCCACCATTCTTATTCGATTCTTATTCCTGTTTTCAGTCGGTCCGGCACGTACCCGCCGGCTGCGACAGTCGCACGGGCTTCCGGTCAATTGTCGCCGCCGATAGGAGGACAGAGGAATGCCCTTCTCAGCCTCCTCCGCCCCCCCCCCCCCCTCTTCGCTATGTGCACCGTCGACTTTGCAATCCTCGGCTCCTTTCATAGCATGCGACCTGTTTATCGTCTTATTCTATGCGCATATACCCTTTAACGTCTCGGTGACTGATTTCCCCGGCGTGCTTTATCAAAATCCCGTCTACCATTCTGCTGTTTTACGCTGGGCGATCTGAAGCGTTCTGAAGTGAAAGGTGGAAAGGCGAGAGTAGTAGGTGAAAAGTCATCGCTTTCGCCTCTTCGGTGCGCTGGGTGGAGCGAAGAGATAAAAATAGAAGGCCCCAAGTAGTAGAGGGAGCCAAGATCTAGAGGGACTCAAGAAGCAGAGGGTCGCAAGGAATAGAGGGACCCTAAAAATAGGGAATCCAAGGAGTAGGAGGTCCCCAAGATGTAGAGGAACCCAAGAACTAGAGGAACCCAAGAACTAGAGGAACCCAAGAAGCAGAGTGACCCAAGGAGTAAAGGATCCCAAGGATTAGTGGGAGCAGCCAGAAGTCAGGGTGGGGGAAGCATTCACATCTACCAACCCTTCCTTACCCCTTCAGCAGTTCCAGAAACAACTGCGCTATAGTCTCTAAACTTCCACCCACGATCCGAGCGAGACCAACAATCCTTTCCCCTGTTCCCTTTCACAAGGTAACATTAATCAGCTCACAGATTCGCGCGGCAACCCCGTTCAAAGTATCGTCGGAATGAGTCGAGATATCGACGGAGGCAAGACCCATCGGAAATTACGGGAAGCAAAATAGTTTGACGTGCATAGAAGGGAGGGAGGACCGAGACGGAATCCGTGCTGACGGCGAAGTATACCCGAACGTCGGGGGGCTCAATTTCAATTTTCCACCCTTCGGATGCAGACTGCAGCTTGCAGCTTACACTGGGATCATTGCTTTCTCTGCCCCTTCTCACTGTGTAAGCGCGTGTACGTGCACCCGCGCGGCCCTGTACGCGCGCTATCGACAGTCAAACGCGTCGGAATGCGCCCCGGACAATATTCCAAGACGAGGTTCTTACTTAATGGCTAATAAACCAGGCCCCGATAAATTCTCTTGCCTATGCCCCTCTATTCTAATATTCTCCACACTCCCGGGTTCATTCTGACCTCGCCTCTCGACTACAGCACTCGCCCCTCTCTTGAATATTCACCTCGTTCCGCCTAGCGGCCAATTTTCTTTTATTTCCAGCACATCCGCTCCTCCTTTTCCGTCCACTCTTCGTGTGCTTCCTCTTCTCGACACCCCCGCGAACGATTTTCACACACTCGCCGGAGTCCCGTGCTTCGCTTCGCTTTTGCAGTGAAGTAGAAAGCCGATGTGGAGTATTTTGAAGAATTTTGTAGATTCAGTTCTGCGCTGTAGGGTTTTATTGCTCGGTGGTGAGAATCATTTTTGAATTCCAAGTAGATCCAGCGATGGGAGATTGAGGATACGCTGCGTCTGAGGAATATCCAATGGGAGTCTACTTTCCCTCGCCCTCGGATATGGTTCTCGGTGAATACACCTCGGTCGTGTCGCCAGTGAATTCACTTTTCCCATTGTTCGTTCGAGGAAACGGGGAAAAGAGCGTCGTGATATATACCGCCGTTCGACAAGGGTGATTTCTTTCTTTTATTACCGCGAATGATGCAGAGACTGGTGTCTCTGTAATCTGTTGACCGAGTCTCTGCTATTCACTCGGGGACTTTGATTAATCTGCTAGCGACGCGCCTTTTAAACGCGGACGGAGCAGGTTTCTCAATAAATGGTGATTCGAAAATGGGTGGCAAGTACAAACGAGAAACTGCCTCGCGACGGTACAAGGCGAGAACTTTTGGTGACAAAGATCTTAGTAATCTTCGCAGTTTCATATAGGGGAGACCGGGGCTAGTTGATACAGAGGCAGGTTGATACAGACGAATTATCTCGACACCGTATATGTATATGTAGCTTCATTTCAACGGGATATGTGAAGATTGTTGATAAATTCTTTCCTACGATCCAGCGTACGTGGGTGTACCTTGACGTTAGCAATCGTTTTTTAACTGTTTTCGTTTATATAAAGAAAAAGTAAATAGTTGTGTTCACTTTCCAATCCGTCTTGAGAGGATATAAAGAATTTTATAACCCGAAGTAATTTGGCATCATATTGAGTCTTTTGAAGGTAAGGTAATTACGTTTTATAATTATGTTTATATGCTCTACATTTTTTTATGGACATGTTTATACATGACTTCCTGTGGGGTAAGTTGATATGGTTTCTCTGGGGCATGTTGATACAGTATATTAATTTTCCCCGACTACTTTTAATTCAATTTTTTCTTTATATTTCTTGGAAAATGGTTTGAAATTATATCAAAAAGACAAACCGCGGCGAAATATCGTAGGACGTTTTGGAAAAAGCGTGTGCCGAAATAGAAAAAGACTCAATATTATTAAGGCCATGCACAAAAATATACAATTATGACACAATGAGTTTATTAAGATATAGTAACAAAAAGAAGAAGACACCTCATGATAAAGTGGGATATTCCAGACTTAAAAAAAAAAAAATGTTTTTGTACGTATGTTTGTTTAAAAATCTGTTTGATCTTTGAACTTTTGACTGTTGGAAAGGTATTTAGATTGTAATTATATTTTTCAAATTTATTAGTTACTCATTAAACAGATATTTTAAAGATGTATCAACTTGCCCCGCAGTGGGGTAAATTGATACACTTTGCCTTCGTCCAAATAACATTTTTTCATTCATTTTGTATGTACTTTCTCAAGTTTTCGCTTACTATATATTAAAGAGGAAGGACCAAAGTATATTTTAGCATATTTGTTATTAAGTAATTGATTCAAACAAAAATGAAAAACAATGAAAACTGAAAAACGTATCAACTTGCCCCGGCCTCCCCTACTGTTTTTAAAGTGTGGTTTGGGAGTAAAAGGGTAGATGACCCTATATAGTATAAAGAAACCCGGGGATTAGAAGGACTCAGGGAGTAGAGCGACCCAAGGATTAGAGGACCCCAAAGAGTAGAGGGACCCAAGAACTAGAGGAACCCAAGAACTAGAGAAACCCAAGAAGCAGAGTGACCCAAGAAGTAGAGAAGGTCCCAAGGATTAGAGGGTCTCTAAGAAGTAGAGGAACCCAAGAACTAGTGGGACCCACCAAGTAGACAGGCCCACTGGGCACAGAGACCCAAAGAGTCGGGGAACCCCAGAAGTGGGAGCCTCTGTTCCCCCACCAACCCGCTCCATTCTTCCTCCGCCTTAACTATAACTCACTCCACATCCAGAAGAAAATCTCGCGCGTTAAAAGGCATACACTCCCACCCCGCCCATCCAAATACCGTCGGAGCCATAGAATCATGTAAAACTGAGGAACAATCGCGCAACTCCATTCTTTCGAAGAGTTTCAGTGAATGCAATCCAGCTGAGCCGGCGCGCCAACGATTACAGCCGGCTCAAAACCGAGCTGTTTAAAAGCGTTTCATTAGTTAGACGATAATTCAGCCCGACCAGGCTATTGTTAGACGTCGAACGCCTCTGGATGACCAGAGGGGAGGCGCGGAGGACGTAAAAGGAGAAACTACGACAGGATCAATATTGGCTGGTGGTGGTATTTGTTTGGGACGCGACTCAGACGCGGATTGCTACGTGGACGCCGCTGACAGAGTGAAAAGGAGACGGTCCCAATCGATTCGGGATGGGACTCCCTTTCATTAAACCCGAAAAACGTCTTCCCGTCCCGCCACTGCCGCTCAAGGCAACCGGAAAGTGGTGAGAGGAGATATAAAAGGGCTTGGAATGACCGCGGGAACGCGGTGATCGAATTCCCGAGGAGAATAGATATTCCCAACGAGTCAACTTTTTGCCCACCCTTCCCCAAACAATGGAGTAACGAGGGGAACCTCGGCGAAATCATAATCGAGGGAGTTCTGATGGATTGAACTGATCGGAGCAGAAATTCTAGCCTCGTTTCTGGCTACAAACCTCTCCAATAATTTTCTGTCCAAGCAATTTTCTTTGTCACATTTTAGACATTTGATTTTTTTTTAATACGCATTGGAGATGTATAGTTGAAACAAAAATTTGTAGCATTTTTTCAGTGAAATTCAAACACAGTGTAAATAGATTTATTCAGTCACATATGCGCCATTTTATTCCACCTTTCAGAATACATCCATACGTCACTGTTTCATTTCCATTTTCATATGTCCCAACGTTATATCCATTGAAAAATTCCTTTTTCCATCCAGAAATACGAAGATCTATTTGCCAGATAATTTCGAATGATTTGTTCAGAGGGTGGGCATGTCGCAACGCGACGGTGTCGTTGTACCCTTCACCACTTCGTCCCCAGAAACCCGCAGCATAAACAAATAAAGCCCTCGGCCCAGTTCGGGCCGAGGTGTGACGATAAATATTAAACAACCGCGATTTTCCATGTCATTAAAATTCGTAACGACGTCGTGTAAACAGATTTCGGGCGATTCTTCATGAAAATTTATAGCCTCGACGCGATACTCGGACAAAAACGCCGATGAATAATCGGAATTAATGGCGGCGGGCCGACACCGCGTTTCGAGGGTCGCGGGAGGCTTTCTGGGTACTGCCGAGCACAGATTCACCCGTCGAATCGAGGGGAGAGGAGAAAAAAGGAGGACCAAGCCACGAGAATCTAATGAGCCGATGGGGATCTTCGTTAAAATTTAATTAACGCTCCCTCGATGCCTCGTATTGCCGCAAAACTCTTCCGACAGCGAAATCCTGTCGGGGAAAGAGATTTACCAAGGAAAGGATCCCGCTGGATTCTTCGAGGTCCATGCTCGAGCACTGTAATGGTTAATGGTTTGAAGTATTCCTTTAACAAGGGATGATTTAAAGGATGTTTGAGGGAATGGGATGGAAGACTGTTTAAAAATTTGAGAGATGTGCAAATGGACCTGAGGAATGGACACGTTGTTCGGGGGTGGTCAATCGTTTATAGGAAACGTTCTATTTGCAGAACTAGACTGACCCTCGACGTAAGGCAACCAGCCACACTCGACGGACATCGGGTTCCCTATGTGAGAGCAAACATCGTTAGGAAGTTGAATTGAATGAAAGAGAAGCGGTTGGAAAGTAAGATTCTTAAGCAGGTGCTAGTGTTTTATAAATTATTAATCATGTATAAATCCTTTTATCCTATTTAAAGGAACTTTAGAGCTGCGAGATTTTAGAAAAATTGTTAGGTGAGAGGTTTAAGCTTTCGAATGATTGCGAAATTAAATATGGTAACAGGTGCTATCCTCTTTGCTGTAGAAAGGTCCATAATAAGAATCTTCCTTGATCAAAGTTTTCACTGAATACTTCAAGAATTTCATCAATTCACCAAGTTCGAGAGTTTAAACGATTTCGAAATCGACCATAATAAGGACCCTGAAGGAGCTCTACAAGAATCTTCCTCCATTACTATAACGTTCACAGATCTCCGCCCAATGAACGTGACCCACTGCCTACTGAATCAAAATGATACCTAAATGAATTAAAACTCTCCACTGTAAATACTCGCCTATTCTAAACACACAAGCGAACATCCAAGTAGTAAGGTCCTAGAAGCCTTTCTCAGCTTCATCCGTGACATGGACGAAAAACAGGAGGAACGATGAAACTGGGAAACTGATAGGGATACCAATTAAAATTATGATGTGGCAGGGTGTAACGGTTTCGACGATCGTTTCATCCTGTCTCGCCCGATTTGCATAACAGTGGAGGTCCCGAGACCCACTCTCCGCGCAAGGATACCGTGGTCTTTACTTAAGCAATTTCATTAACCGCGGACCCACTTCCTCTGTCCCTCCACTCGGGATACAAGCTAGCATTGCGTGGTGATCGCGTAACTATCCGCCTTCTTTCCAAACACCAGAATTCCGCGGAGCTCCCCGTGTACCTGATTTCTCTGGATAATCGTCAGTTTCAATTGCGTGGGAAATTCGGCGGGAAGTCGCGCGAGCAGCTAGCTCAGACGCCCAGGCACAACAATTAGGAGGTGAAGTAGAACACTACCGTCGGAAGAGGCACAGGGGGCCAGCAATTTATTTCTCTTGCTGAAATCTGAGGGGCAGTGCGGCTCGGGTGGAAACGGTGCTTTGGTGGATTTTGGGGCGGTAAGTGATCGTTGGGTAATAGTGGGGTAGATTTCAAGGATTCTTTATGTAATAGACTTCTTGGTGGGAAAGAAGTTTTTGGGGTGTTTTTGGCTGGAAATGAATTGGTGATATCATGGTGGTAACATAAGATCGCTGGTAAGGTGATCTGAATCTCGAATGAATTAGTTTTCATAGTTAGAGCTATAATTTGAAGCTGGAATATTCCCTAGTTTCTATAATTGAGAGTTTAGAGCTGGAATATTCTCTAGTTTTCACAATTCAGGATTTAGAGCTGGAATATTCCTTAGTTTTCATAATTCGGGTTTAAAGCTGATATATATAATTATACTAGTTTTCATAATTACGGATTTAGAGCTGGAATATTCCGTAATTTTCATAATTGGGGTTTAAAGCTGGAATATTCCCTAGTTTTCATAATTAGGTTTTAAAGCTGGAATATTCATTAGTTTTACTAATTGGAAGTTTATGGCAGGAATATTCCCTACTTTCCACACTTATAATTGTAGATCTGGCCTATTCCCTCGTTTCCACGCTTGGAACTCTAGAGCTCAAATATTCCCCAGTCCCACGCTTGGAATTCCAGAACTGTAACAATCCCTGGTCGCTCAATTCCACTAGGATACACCCACAAAACATGAACACTGAACCATGCTTAAAATTTTAAGGAAACTTCCCCCCAAATTAGCTCACCAAATAATCCCTAACGATTCTCTAACGATAGCCCTCCCTAACCCCATTTTTATCCACCCTAATTCCATACGCAGAACGTCGTCCCGGTCGGGGACCCTTTCACTCCAGATCAGAATTGCCAATTCTCTAAAAACCGCGACGTGTATACATAGGTGCTAGCGAGGAATCAGACAGCGATGGCAAACCGCGGTATCTTCAATGCACCGTCTGCAGGCCACGTTGCGAAATTTGTTTCGAATGCATTCCCGGTCGCTATCGGAGCCAGGGATCAGATGCACGAGGAGGCTCGCCGTTACGCAAGCGTTTTCAGCACACGTCGGGGCGCACCGGTGCAGGATCACCGCGATACCCAGCTGTTTTTGATTCATCGTGACTGGCGGTGTCGCTGGGAAGAAACGTATCTCGTCGTGCCATCGGGGATTCGGAACCAATGGGACCCGTTAGACACTGCACTCCCGTGTATCGTCTTGTAACGGTGACACTGGGGTTTATTAGTGCTCCAGCTAGGATGCAGAATCAGTTTTGCGGAGCGTCGTGTCTTGTGGGGGAGTGTAATGTGTGTTAGCGGATGAAGGGGGAATAAGACCTGGGAAGGTTGTGAAATATAGTCAGTGGAGTCTTGAATTATGTGGAGCCTAATGTTGCTGATTCCAAAGACGTGGTTATGTGTTTTCTTATGAGGGGTGTAGACTTGCGAGGAGTTATGGTGGAGGTATTAAATTCTACGTGGAAGGCTCTATTCTGAAGATCCTCAACCTGTGAGTTCTGATACTGATGATGTTCTAACTCTGTAGCTTCAAGGATGCAGAGTATTAAATTAAGCAGATAAGTACTCTCAATTATATAGTTATAATTGCCACATTGCCTACAACATCAGATGATCACCAAATTGGGGTCCAATACCATTGACGATCTCCTTGGCAGTGCTGCTGAAATCTGACTCCGTCTAAATTGGGGGTCCCTCAAATCTGATGATCTCTATGTCGGTGAAGATCTCGAAATCAGTGGCCTACAATACTTATGGTCTCACAGGACTCTACACTAATGATAAATTCCAGAATATGGATTACACAGCATCTCGAGTCTCTCGGCGGCATGAAAAGCCAGTCGATGGTATCGACACCGATGTCCCAAGAGTTGTTGATATAAATTCACATATCCCCGGAGTCCCAACTCGCGCATTTCGTCTCGGTCCACGTCTATATCATCTTTCACAATCTCAGAAATCCTGACTATCTACTTTTACGATCCGAATTCTGTCAATATCGACCTCCACGAGACCAGCATTTATGCTTTAGAAGATATTCCTAGCAATCTCCAACTGAATGCTCTTGGAGCAGAGTGATGGAATAATAAGATTGAGATAATAACGAGAACGTAACGATATGAGCCTATATGAGCATATTGCTATGCTAGCTAAAATTCTCTGGTAACACTGTCGAGATTCCCTGAGAATTCTGGAACTTTATTAGAAACTCATTCAACTATCTAAAAACTCTTAAACTACTGTTAATTTTTATCCTTAGCCTTCTTCTCAGGTTTCTATTGCACCTTTCGCCTTATATCTTAGGCTTCCTTTGAGTTTTCTATCACAAGTTTGCATTATCTTAACTTTCCCACCGTCTATCTAAGAAATACGTTCAATTTTCTATTCCAACTTTGCCTCCTTCTACCTCGCTCTTTCCCTCTAACTTTGCACTACCTCAACTTTGTTCCTTTCCACTACCCGCTTTTCCTCACTTTTCCACCACAAATTTGCCCCCTTCCACTCCTCTCTTCTCCCCACTTTTCCGCCTCAACTTTGCCGCTTTCACAGCCTTCTTTTCTTGAATTTTCTACCGCAACTTTGCTCTCTTCAACTCCCCTATTTTCTTGAATTTTCCACCACATCTTTGTTCCTTTCCACTCCCAGATTTTCCTTGCTTTTCCACCTCAACTTTGCTCCCTTCCGATCCCCTCTTTTCCTCACTTTTCCACCTCAACTTCGCCCCCTTCCACTCCCCTCTTTTCTTGAATTTTCCACCACAACTTTGTTCCTTCTCTCCTAGTCTTCCCAACACTTTCCTATTGCAACTATACGCTACCCCAACTTCTCTCCCTTCTACATCCCTCTTTTCCTCAATTTTCCACCGCAACTTCGCCCCCTTCCCCCTTGATCTCCCCTTCAATTTTCCACCTGAAGTTCGCCAGTTCCGCGAGCAACTGTCACGGAAATCAGCGACCCGCCATCGCCCGTCCTCAGCCACGAGGCACGGCCGCAGTATCGGTGCACGCGCGATTCCAATAGAATGCAAAGTGTACAACTTCTTCGAGATCCGATGAGCGCCCGTGTACCGCGGAATACCGATAAGACCGGCGCGGTCGTGCAAGTATTCTTGGCACCGCGGACCGAGGGAGGGGACGTGATGAAAGCGGCAAGGAACGTTTGCCAAAGGAGCTGATGATCTCCGTCTCGTTGGGCAATAAAGATGACAATGCATCCGAAATTCGCGGTGCTTTACTACTCCACGCGAATTGGACGCGTTCCACCCGACCGAAAGATTAAATTCTTCCACCCAAAGCACCAACTGATCCGAATTTCCCCTTGCTGCTCCTCAAAACTATCGACCCACCCCTCCAACTAACCACCCCCTTCAACCAAACCGACACATTAACACTTATTAGCAAACACAACCACTACTATACGTGAATTTCGAAATTGCGAGAGTACAACGTGCAGTAATTGAGCTTTTAACAAGCGTTATCATTAATTAACGCGGTGAATGCCCTACGACATTTTCTAAGTACCATCGAAATTATTATTCTACAGAGAATAAAATTATTATCAAACTAGAAGTGATGGCTCTGTAATACCTGACTAATTTAAAGAAGCACCTATCCCCAACCTTCACACTATCAAATTCCGAAGAAACAGGATTCACGACGCTCGAAGAAGGTATCCAGAGGTGGTATTCAAAACGAGCCGTGGGGAATAAAAATCCCTCTCCTTCCGCTGTTTCTCAATCTTTTACTGGAACCAGGTACGTGACCCGTGTACTTGCCGCGACTGGGTACAAAGTAATAGCAGTTTTACCGGAGGCGCATGCCGAGATCGATAGCGAGAGCTTTCTCGCCTCTGTCCAGCGGCATCTGCTCCTTTCCGCTTCATCTGCGACGCTCGCGCCCGGAGATCTCCGAGCTCGAAGTAATTGCTCGTTTCTACGATGAACAGCGGAGATAGAGGAGCGAGCGGGGCAAGATAGGCGGCGTGCATTAGATATATCAAATCCAAGCAGATTTCGAGAACGAACGGGCCAATTCCCAGGTAGCTCATTCCGAGGGGTATCTACAGGTGCGTCCTTGCCCCACGTTTCATGCCCGCCTTGGGACGTGTCGCTGCGTGCCCGAGGTAAGCACACAACGAGGTGATCAGCCGGGTGCGATCTCCGGTAACGGTTAGAAAGAGCGAAGCAGATTATTCGGCTGGCTGATAATGGATGAACGTTGGAGGATAGTAAGGTGTGTAGAGGCGCCCAGGTGCTACGGCTGGGGGTGTGATATAGGGGCCAGACAGTTGCGAGCATTTCTGATTAGCGAAATCTGTGATTTGGATCAGAAACCAGGGAGACCTGAAGACTTTGAAATTTGAATAATCGAAATAAGTGTTTAGATAAATTGTTGAGTTCTAGGAACTGATATTCTGGGATTCATTTACACTCATCAAATTTAACACGTTTTAATGCTTCGTGGTTGCACGGGGTGTATCGCACCCCAAGAGAAATTTTCGAGGTCAAAATGTTATGCCTTTAAGACTTCCAAAGAGGATTTATCGCGAAAAAATCGCTTTTTTCCACAACCGTGGAAAATCGATCTTTGTCTAGAAAAAGACTATCAGAGCATGATTGTATGAGTATTGCGAATGTACAGTTATCAGTGAAAAGTTAAAAGATTGAAAAATACAAAAATCCTAACCTTGCGAAACCAGAATCCAA
Source organism: Andrena dorsata (assembly GCA_929108735.1). Lineage (NCBI taxonomy): Eukaryota > Metazoa > Arthropoda > Insecta > Hymenoptera > Andrenidae > Andrena > Andrena dorsata. The sequence goes on along the minus strand of OV815488.1, from coordinate 71,416,306 downwards.
ATTTTCTATATTAACCTATACTAATTTTACTCTCAACCCATTCGTTTTCACTTCAATTCTCCAATTTCAATAATCAAACAAAATACCAGAACGCCGACTAAAATCCATTCGTAAATCTAAAGGAAAAATGAATCGCAGTAAATTCTCCCGAGATGATTCAAGATTCGAATACCTTGGCACAAGATACCAATCCCCACAACCCCTTACCAGTATTATCGTCCATTTGCATACACCCCACTGCACCCATCGAAACTTATCGAGCCACCCAAAAGTTCCAACAAGCCCCCCCCCCCCCCCCTTCCCGAGACACAACAATCCAACCAATCACCACTTCGCTAAACAGAATCCCCCGACCCCTTCGCATCAACCCCCATGTTTTTCTCGAGCTTCCATCTAAAGAGAGCCGAGCGGTCTGTAACTGGCGTGGAGGGTGCTGAAAATTCAGCGAGCTCCGGCGGGGGCCGAGTGCACCGGTCAAGACGTTAGCACCGGGCGCGGAAGGAGATCGGGCTAGCAGAGGGGTCTGAAATACGACACGGAGAGCACAATGCGCCTTGGTAATCGGGCGAGCGAGGCATGCAGGCCATTCAGCGCCGTGGAACTAATAACACAACTCGGCGAGTTCGGCCGTCGCGAGAGCCAGCCCCTTTGGGGAATTTCCTTGCGCCAGCAGTCGGGGCTGCTGTAATTCACCCTGTGCCCAGGAATCGGGTCCACCTCGCGTGTCTCCCGAGCAAATAACATCTTTCGACGACGTGCTCCGGGAGAAATATCGCGGGCCAACCGTGGAACCAACGTAATCGCCCGCGGAGGAACGGACGCTGAGAGCCAGCGCTCCGCTCTATTGCTCACAATCAGGGGGACCAAGCGAAATTTGGAAATAAAATGCCAGCTTTATGGTATCTGGTTCTGACTTCGAGGGGGAGGTTTTCGGGGAGAAGGGGTGTGATAAAGGGGGCTCGTGTTGGGTGTTATTACGTCTTTGTTGCGCTCACAATTGCGTACACATTATAAAAAATATAACTTGGAAGTGAAGGAAGAAAAAGAAAGAGGAAATTATAATAATACAAATGTACCTGAGAAGTCGAGGCGCGGCTTGGATAGCTTTTCTTAAGCCTGACCTGGAAATTTTCTAGGTTAAGAAAATTTTAAGGTGGGCTAGAGTCGATTTTAGTTTTGGTAAGGAGTTGAGTAGCGACAGAGCACTGAAGTGCCCTGGGGAACTAGATTGGAGGTTGCGGGCGATCTAGTATCGGGGTTTCCTGAACAAAGCTCCTCTATAGCTCACAAGTAAACATTCACTTATAAGTAGTGAATGGAGTTTCCCGATTTGGAATATATTTTTTTGAAAGTACTTATAGTAATTAAGAAATCCAGAAAATTATATCTGCAGTGGACTTATTTTACTCATGTTATTGGGACCTACGCGAGAAACGGCAAAATTCTCTTGGCATCTTATATATCATTTAAGGTGCTGAATCCGAAAATAGTGTTATTCTTTGTGTAAAAAGAATTTCTAACGTAGTTCTCTTATTCAAACATCGATTTTTCGAGATAACACAAAAAAGGAGAGGCCGGGAATTCTTTAGGGGCCTAGATGAGGCCCCTGGGAGTTAAAAAATCAGATTAACATGGATTTTGAAGTAAATTGGTGCGAGGAATCCGAAAAATATTAAAAAAAATTCTTTGGCCTTTCCTTTTTGAGTTATATGCAAAAAAATTATTTTGTATTAAGAGAACTAGGGGAGACCGGGGCTGGTTGGCCCCAGGGGTAGGTTAACTAATTGTTAATAACTTTCCACCAAAATGTTCTCTACCGCGGAGCGATTTTCTGTAGAAACAAGCCGCTTCTACTATGTCATTCATTTGTGTGTGACACCGCCATTATACGTTGTTTGCCAGTTACCAGCGTTTATCGAAAAATTGGCTATGTAAGTAAATATGTTTTCTTAAAGATTTTATGTTTCCGCGCTCTATACATATAGTTACAGTAGAATAAAAGTGAAGGAACTATTTTAAAGTTTGTTTATTAAACGACCTATTGAGACTGCATTTTTGATTTTACATAAATAATTAAAGGTTGCATAGAGTATTGAAGTCAAAATGATCGTTCGGGGCTGGTTGACTAATAACGTCCGGGGTTACATGACTAAGGGTACTTTTATCTTGGAGCTGCGATAAACGATCAGAGCGACGATAAGAGCGAGATGACTATATAAATGACAAACGATAAAAGCATCGAGAAACAAATATTTCTCTTTCTTCGCTATTATCGCAGCTCCAACATATAAGTACCCTAACAAGGGAACACCGAGAACCCGGACTCACCGATTGGAACGCAACTTTATGGGTTTTTAGAGTGACTCAAAACTAGAACAACGGTGTGTTTCATTCGGGCCCTATCGCTCTTGAAGGGGGTGAAAACTAATCTCAAAGTCAAATTGGCACTTACCCTTTTTCGCGTATAACACTCGAAGTACAACACACACACAAAAATGTTTCAAACAAAAGTTTAATGCTGCATTAAGCGCTGCAAGCTTGCGTTAAGATAATTTTGAAAAAAAAAATTCGTTCAGGAATTTTTTTTTAAAACACTATTCAAAATATTGTTAACGCAAATTTGCGGCATTTATTGTACCATTAATTTTTTGTTTGAAATATTTTTTTCTGTCTATTGTACATTGAAAGTTATACGCGAAAAAGTGGAATTGCAAATTTGACTTTGAGGTTAGTTTTCACCCCTTAAAGGGCGATAGGGCCCAAATCAAATACACCATTGTTCTTGTTTTGAGTCACTCTAAAAACCCACAAAGTTGCGTTCCAATCGGTGAGTCCGGGTTCGCAGTATTCCCTTATAAGCTGGTCAACCAACCCCAGTGATATTAGTTTTTAACGAACTTATTAAAAAATAATAAATATTTTATAATGAAACAACTCTTGTGACATTGTGCTATTGTATTTCCACTCGGGTAAGTTGCTAACAAAATTTTCTTAACTGATTACACTTATGGTCAACCTACCCCATACTGTTAGTCTACCAACCCCGACCACGGGACTGGTTGACCAGCATGTAAGATGTTAGAAAAACATTAAAATGCCTTAAATGTTGTCACATTGAGTCAACATTAATAATTTAATCAGATAGCCAAATGTATGCCTTATCAAATATAGTAACGGGTTTAATGATATTTCGCCCATATAATTTATTAAAAATCAAAAACTGAAAAATTGGTCTACCAGCCCCGGTCTCCCCTACCTTGGGACATTTTTTTACACAAAAAGTAACGTCGTATTCGGATTCAGCACCATAAAAAACATACAGATGCCAGATTTTGCCGTTTTTCACGTAGGCCTCAGTAACATGAGTAATATAAGTACATTGCAGATATAATTTTCAGGATTTCTTAGTTACTATGAGTACTTTAAAAAAATATATTCGACATCGGGAGACTCTATTCACTATAAATGAATGTTTACTTGTCAGTGTGCCTATATTACCACGACCTCCGTCATTAATAACCGCAGAATAGACTAGAATTTTGCCACCCGTTTTCAACAATAAATCTACTCCTCATCCCGCCTATATTCAAAGTATAATCTCGTTCTTCGAAAAGTGGAGCACGGCATAACACCACCGCCGGACCATTACTACCCCCGAATGGCAACGTTTTATCTAGCCAAATCGAGCGTGGCTATTCATCAACATCGTTGCACCCGCCGACGCGAATTCCCAGGAACGAATTACTCGATTCCATTCAGCCGTGTCGGAGATTTATCGCCCGACGGCGTATAATTAATAATTCATAGGAAAACACTGGTACGCTTTTAATTCCAATAAAATCACGCCGACGAGGCTCCGGCTGAAATTAATTCGCTCCGGCATTATCGCAGCGGACAAAGGCTGCCGCGAAAATATCGGGGCCACTATAGCCATCGGATACGCGAAACACCCCCGAGAACCTAATCGAGCGTTAACAATCGCGACACCTCCCCTTCAACGACACGCAAAACGCCAGCCAATTTGTCCCTCCAGTTTCCTCCGGTGTCCGTGGAATTTCGCTGGGCAAAGGCCTGCGCGCGTCAGACTCGATTATTGTTATTCAAATGGGAGGGGATCTAGGGGCGACGGTGGCGATCAATTTGCGAGGCATCGTTTATTCTTGGCAGCGGGAGCTGGCTTAGAAAAATCGTTAGATTTCTTGATAAGCTGATCTGTTCTGGGTTCGCGGGTTTTTTTTTCAGTGAATATTGAAGGGAACACGCGCGGAAAGTGGGTACAAGGTGGGAGTCTGAGTCAGGGTGGAGTGGAAACTAGTTTTGGATTCAATTTATGATTCGTAGATATTATAAAAGGTGGTCGCCACTCAAAAAAGGTTGAGAAACACTGTTCTAGAGTCTAGAGTCCCAAAAGTTTGAATTTTATAGAAATATCGTCAACAAAAATGAGATATGTAAATATGAAAAGTAAGGGGAAAACAGGAAATACTTTTGTTGATCAGTAAAGACAGTTCAATGAATTTAAATTTGTTATATAATTTTCTTGTAAAATAATTTCTTCTTTACCTTGACGACAGAAGCTTCTGCTTACAATTAGGCAAGAAGTGGGGACATTCCTTATTTTGTTCCAGCGCAGAGTGGAGCTTTCCTGTTTTGAACCAATCGGTATTTATATCAAATCTTTAACGTTATCTTACGGGGTATTTGAACTTGATCGCGAAAAATAGACATTCCCCGTGTATAGAGAGAACTCAAAAATGTTAAGAAAAGTGCCGTTTATTTGAGATTGATAATTGAGATGATACAATGGATGCGTAACGATTTCGCGAATGTTGTCGAGATACTACTGCTCTGTATAACCGAGCACTCGGGTCGGTCACGAGAGCGTGAGTGTGTGTATGAGTGTATGTAAGGTGTTGTGTGGAAGAGTATGTATGTATGATGTCGTGAAAAGTAAATGAGAAGTCAATCAGATGTTCGAGAATGTTTTAGTTGTCTTGCGGCTGATGTAAAAAAGAGAGAGAGAGAAAGAGAGATGGATAGAGGGAGAGAAATGATTCTGCCCAGACACCCTGTTTTTTTAATCGAGGTAAATATACAATGGAGTTCCTGCAATGAATACCGTACTACACAAAAGCAAAGTTTATTAACCTCTTTTCCTATTTTACCGTGCACTCCCGTTCCTATTTTCAAAAAAAGCCTTAAATTATCTGCTTTAAGGGAAATTAAACAAAATTTCAGAAAATCTTTCCCCGCTAGAGGTGTTAACTGCACGTTTCACATTTCACTCAAACCACACGCATGGTAGGTACCAGAAATTCCATTCGAATCTAGGAAACAGTAATCCCAATCCCCTACCCACGTCTAATAACTCGAGGCTCGCGATTAATTACTCCATATTCTTCCCGTTCCTTATCTCCCTAACTATATGCGCTCTGGAAATCGACAGGAAACGCCGCGGGCCCATTACGCGATAAGGCCGTTGCATTGTCGCCGCGAGGAGCGTTCCACGCGGCGCGGGCGCGACGCACAAAGTGCCATCAAATCATGCTCGTCCACAATTGCAATCTATCAGGTGCGCGTCAGGTATCACACCTTCGCCAGGGAATAATTTATTGCGATCCGGCCGGGGCCGGCCGACAATATAAGCAATTTCGTGCGTACAATGCGCGCAGCCCCGCGGGCTCCACCGATAAATATGAACAGAGTAGTAATAAATTACGGAGGACGATTAGAGGGAGAGAGGGGGAGGGGAGGTGGGCGATAAATTAACGTGAACGCATGGCACAGTGTATCAACGATGTGTCTGGCTGGTGATCTGCTCGATCATACGATAGATTAATCCTTTTTTCATTCACCGTCGGCTTAGTGCAGTGCATGCTTCTACATATCAATTTCTTTCCCCGCCATTCGGGGATGAGTGGCTTTATTTGGGGATGGGGGAATATAAATGTTTTAAAATTGAATCGGAGAAATTTGAGTACGTGTTTATTGGGAATGCCTGGAGAGGCAGTTTTTTGGATTTGGAAAGTGAAAATTGGAAAATGGGGCAGAGAAAATGAGATGTGTTTGAATATATATTTATCTAAGTAGTTTGTTTCAAACAGAGTTGGGCATTATTGAATTTTCGAATTTGTTCTCGAATAACTTCATTGTATTCGCAATTCTTATTCGAGGTCATTAGAATAAAAATTTAGTCGTATAATGCCCAACTCTGATTTCGAAATGCGATGGACAGAGTGTAATAAGAAAAAGCAAGGTGTTAAATTTAATTAATTAGGCGTTTGAAATTTGATAATATTCATAGGGTGAAGCCACCAGTAGTCGATCATGTATCAGTAGTGGACCACTTTCAGAAAAGCATGAAAAATAAGGTTTTTAGAAGTGACAATCTTTTGAACAGAGTGTAGATAGAGTGCAGTTAGAGTGCAGTTAGAGAACTGCACTTTGTTCAAAAGATCGTTACTTCTAAAAACCTTATTTTTCATGTTTTTCTGAAAGCGGTCGACTACTGATACATGGTCGACTACTGATGGCTTCACCCTACATTGAATCAAATAATTTTGGTACACCCTATGTAGTGGGATAAACTAGACTGCATTATCGTCACAGCATGCACCGCGATGTGCAACTGCACTTCCAGAGGGCAGCAAGCATTTGGCGCATAGAAGGAAACGATAACGACTAAGCCCCGTTTAATTAAAAGAATGTAATGAGAGGATATGATTAACGAGGAGAGAAGAATTATTACGTATCACTGAAATGTGAATTGTAACTTTTATATTACCTTTTATCACATCATTATGCAATATATTTGCATTATTCCTTTTATAAAAATACTAGAAGGGTAGGAAGCGAGGCAACGTTAGCGGGAATGAAAAATTCGAGAAGAAAAAAGAAATCCTTCGAGCCGGATTCGAACCAGCGACCTATGGATGTCTCCAGGAACCAAACAACTACAGTCCACCGCTCTACCAACTGAGCTATCGAAGGTGTTACGAAGATCCTCACTTTTACCGAAAATCACCTACAGCTCAGCATGCGAATGCTTATACATCAAGGTCACTTACTAAAAACATCATTTATCCCCATGAAAACCACAAACCAACAATAATTAATATCCCCTAAACCACCATAATCACACTCCCATGGAAACAAAAAATTTCTCCGAATATCGAAGTACTTCGAAATTCATTCTCCAAAGTTCAATCAAAGCTTAACGCAACCTGGAATTTAAACAAGAGAAAATGAAATAAAACAAAACACCGTTCATCCCTTTAACTTTAAAAAGTCCAGCCACAGATGCCCAGTATAAATAAATAATTCCACCTATATAATAAACGTTCCTACGTTAACGAGGAAAGCGACTCGTCGTCAAAGGTATACAAACGCTAGCGCATTCCAACAACTGTCAAGATTCATCTACACCCCTGAGACGTAAGTAAAGCTAGGTGGTAACACGACACTAACGCGATGACACCGTGTGACACAGTAGTACGATTCTGTATCGCGAATCGACCTTGAGTGGACGAAAAGTGACGGGAACCAGTGTCAGAGCGATAGATCATTGCAACGGGGATATGAATCGGCGATAAATCGGCGGGTAACCTAAAAGTCGCTCACCCAAAGTGCAGGCCGCGATGTCTGGTCGTTCGGACGGTAACCGCTACACTCCTTGGCATCGACGTCCACAAGATCGGCCGACGATGATAACATTTATCTCGAGCACGCGTCACCCTTGTCCAACCTTTCGATGGGATTCGGGGCACTTTTGTTTACACGCACAGCACTTCACACTTTCACCACCGAACGCTACTTGTCCCACGTTTCGAAAAAACCGAAGGAACGTGAAATCCGCGTAGACCGGCCCGCGATCGCTGCGCATGCCGCCATCTCGCCGCGACGACTTCAATTTCCATTCGATAGCGTTCGAGTTGCTTTCGATTCTCGAGGCTTTGACCGAAGTGCGTGGAAAGTAACCTAAAATTAGAATGGTTTTGAATTAAGGGTGAGTAGTTACCGTTCAAATTATCGTCTGTATTATATTCCGATGCGGAATTATCTAGAGTGTTGTTTCTCAATGTTCCGAAGGTGATGTTAGAAATTTGATTATGAATGTTGAGAGTTCGCGAGGCCCATAAACCGCATTTGTTGCAGAGTTCTAGGCTGATTAGTAACGGAATGTTGTTACGCGGGGCAAGTTTTATATTTCTGAGTGTTTCTGCGCGAATTGTTAGTCTTTTAATTCACTTTTCGGAATATTTTGCGAGGAGGACCAACGACCGTGTGACGCGCGGCTTTTACGCGTTCAAACTGATGAATCGCCTGCTATTGGTTGATTTCTTAACGTCACTCTAGCGCCAAACCGTATTGAAATGGCGGGAAATATGAAATACCGACTACGTTATTCCCGAAAACTTTAAATTCTCTCTATTTAGACACGATATAATTACCACACTGTCAAATATGTTTTATCACTACGTAATCTTCTATCTTTCATTCATAATTCGTACTTACGAATCGAGAAATTGATGACTTATGAAGAAATTGAAAAATATAGAGCGAATTTACTCGTAGAGGAATAACAAATTTTTGGCCGAATATTAATCGAATTTATGCTCATCGAAGCTTCTATATTAAACTCTTTACTGCCTCTGACATGTAAACTGTTTGTGCATGTGATACGTTATTAGTAACCGCACCATAAATAATGCGTTAGAACTACTACGCAGAAAGTGGTTGCCAAACAAAGAAATGTAACATAACCTATATAGCAGTTAAACAAGTACCGAAGTGAAAATGTAGGAATCTCTGTAATATTGAAACTTATCAGGTTTCCATGTATCCTGTGAAATGGAATGATAGTAGTTAACTAGTAGAAAATTAAGATAAAGCAATATCGAGATGTATTGTTTATAGAACACATTACAAATAGATGCTTTAAATAATTATTCCTATTTGTAAGCTTGAAACAATGTAATTATAATGGATAACGTAACGCAACAGAGTGTTACAATTGCACTTAACCAGGATAGACAGATGATGAGAAAAGAAACAGGACCATGGTTTGACGATCGTCACATAAATGAGAATGACGAACAGCCATTACCGTTTGAACCGTGTTACTACAAATACCGGGATAACATATGTAAGGGATTCGATAACAAGCGGTATGTTAACTTTCCGTAGAAATGTTCTGTCGTTCCGGGTTAACAATTCTTCTCTTAGCTCCAATAGGTACTTTCATCGATATATCAGGAAACATACAGTGGTGGAAAGATACGTCTGTTTCGAATCTAAATGCGCAACTAGAATACGAACAGGAAGCAGTTACCCCGTCGATCTATCCGCTAACAAGTAAAGGACAACAATCTTCCAGATTCTATAAACCAGTGATGAGCAGCCCGCGACCCACTTGAGCATTTGCGTATATCTTTTAAACTCTAGAAGATATCAGAATGAATTTTGTGCTGAGAAATAGGATAAAATTATCCCCTTCTAATATTGTATAATTATAATTTGTGTGGGAGCAACTATTCCCAAGAATGAAAATTTTAAAAAGTGATCGTCATAATCAACTCGCTGATGAACAATTATATAATTGTATTAAAGTAGCAGTATCGAATATCGCACCCAATATCAACAAGCTCGTTTATGAGAAACAGAAGCGAGTATCTCATTAAGTAAATTTCAATAGTTATTTAATTTCATTTAGTTAGAAAAATATACGTACACATACCTGTTTATATTGGAATATGTGGATATATATTACTGTGTATACATTAGTAATAAATAGTAAATCAAATTTAAAAAAACGTTTTATTGTAAATCAATGTCAGAAATAACAATTTCAATCCATGAATTAAAATTCTTCGATTAGTATATTTATGTATTTAATATTGGGGCCCGTGTAGAGTAGTAGGTTTCCACTTGTAACCCACTTCGGACCAAAGGTTGCTCACCACTGCTATAAATTAGAGCTGGGACTATTCGAATAATTTAATATTCGAATATTTTACAAGTATTCGTATGCTACGAATACACTTTGAATATTTGAGTATTCGAAAAATTCGACAAATAGTCCCAGCCGTACTATACACCACAAAGTAACAAGCGAATTAATCTTCTAAATTTATGAATACTTACTATTCCTCAGATCACTCTACAAACGTTCAGTCAGATCCATTACAGCAAGAGGAATCGAACGTGAAGAAGTCTGTAAGACCTAAGCAATCGAAGAAACCAAAAAGCATAAAGGAACGTAGAGAACCCTTGAAGCGTTCGAAGCATCCAGAACTATGGAAAGTGAACTTAAAGAAGAACGCCAGGCTAAGGGGCGAAGAGTATGTCGGAGTTGGAGGTAATTCCGAGATGTTTCCGAAGGGACGTTCACGTGGAATGTATCTACTATTACAAATGTTATTTATAGGAAAAATAGTACCTGCGAAAGCCATGGGGCCTCCTTGTAAATGCCGCATGCGTTGCTCGGAAAAGATAGACGAATCGGCGCGGGAGGAGTTGCACAATATTTTTTGGAAGACCTGTAGCTGGGAGCAGAGGAAGCAATACGTCGCACTGTCGGTCAAGGAATCCCCGAAGCAGCGAACTCGATGTCGCGGAAATGTGAAGTCCGAACATCGCAGGCAGGTCACGTTCACCTACTCCCTTTTGTTGAAAGGGGAGTTCACCACAGTGTGCAAGTGCATGTTTCTCAGCACGTTCGCGGTGTCCGAGAAATTTGTGCGCCACGTAATGGACAAGAAAAGGGCGTCGCCTGGTGGAGTTATAGGGCCGGACCAAAGAGGCAGGCATACGCCTAAAACGAAAAAGAGTGAATGCGTTAAGGAGAGAGTGCGCGAGCATATTAAATCCTTCCCAGCGGACAAATCGACAAATCCCAAGGATCGCACGGGGAGGAGATATTTAGATTCTAGATTAAGCATAGCTGCGATGCACAAACTTTATGTGTCACAGTGTAAGGAGGAAGGTTCTCCGGACAGCGATATAGTTAAGGAGAGTTACTACAGAGAAATGTTTAAGACGGAGTTTAATCTTGGTTTCAAACCAGCGACATCGAAAGAGAATAAAGTATTACCAGGTGTTACTGATGGCGAAGGTACAATAAGTGCGTAATTCCTGTATATTTCCTTACATAATAAGGTGGGATTCCACAATAAGGTGATTCCTGGGAATTTTTCTAAGAAACTGTTAAGCGGATCTTTTCCATACTTTTAATGTATTTTATTTCACATTCAAACAGTAAAATTTAATTTTTACGTTACAAAGTGCTCGGTAGAAATGAAGATATATGAACACGTTCGTTAGGACTCTCACGCCGGAGTTGCAAATTGGCGATTTTAATGCTGACCCCATTTCTTCCCTGAATTAAAAAAAAAACAAGGATTTTCTTATTTCTAGTATGATTACATTGTCGATGAACCTAACAGACGAAAAAAAGTTAAAAGTTGGCAAATTGGTGGGACTTGAAAGAAAAAGTTACGATTGTGCCCCAAGATATGTCGTACTAGTTTTAGAAAAAGATGCTCAATGTCTTAGGTTCATCGACAATGTAATTATACTAGAAATAAGAAAATCCTTGGTTTTTTTATTTCAGGGAAGAAACGTGTTCATATATCCCCACTTCTACAGAACACTTTGTAACGTGAAAATTAATTTTCATTGTTTGAATGTGAACTAAAATACCCCGAATGTTTGGGAAGATCTGCGTAACAATATCTTAGGAAAAAATTCCCAAGAATCACCTTATTCCTAGCGTCCTAAATAGGGCTACCCCTTAAGACAAGATTTTTATACCAGATGTTCCAGTAATATTTTTCTTCCCAATGTTGCCATGTATTCTGATAAGAAATATATTTAAATATTTTATACGTTACTCTCTAGAGGATGCTAGTACAAGTACTAGCGTATTTTATCTTAAGAATATTAAGGAAGATCGTATAAGGCTGTATTTTATAAAACACTTTATGTAATCTGTTTAACGATTATTATTATAAAGTTTACTCTGAACAGATTCACAATGCAGTTGCTATTCCAATTAAATATATGCACGAATATAAGCATATAAATGTTGTTACTAAAGATAAAAAATATTTACACGTAAGATCATATGCTACAACATTCGTTACAAAATATGTTATTGTCAAGTAATAACAGATCTATGTTTCTAGCTGCTACGCTTTAAACGAACAATACATCGCAGTTTAACATTTTAAAGGCGCTATATATTTACAAAATATACAAAAAATTTCTTAAAAACAAAATTGGACAACGCATTTCTTACGAGCTACACAATTGGAGAATGAAAGATTGTATGTAAAAAATGTATCAAATCAACACGCGTCATCACTATCGCTTAATTTCCCTTCTATAACTTTAATCACTGTTCTTGTATTTCGTTCGTTTCTGCTTTAACTGGTGACAATATTCCGCTCCATCGTTATCGATCGATTCTAGCTTTCGTCTGGAAGCGAACTGACTTCCAAGCACCGCTTCGTCGCAACCTCAACGGCACCAATTAGAGCCGACCTCAGGCCATGCTGCTCTAGATAATGAACGCCAGTTATGGTGGATCCTAAAGAGAGTAGAAACAAGCAGTCGGTAAATGGAAGAACACAAACTTAAGCGGAGCTCAACTGACCACCGACATATTCTGAGAAATCTCCTAAATCTATACAACACGTATGCGGAACCATAGTTGCTCCACAATTCTAAAACCTTAAGATATATTTCTTTTCCGAACCTGCTGGCGAGGTCACGTCGTCTTTGAGTTGTCCTGGATGAGAATTCGTTTGCATAACCATCGCGCCAGCTCCAAGAACGGTCTGAGCTGCCAACTTATAGGCAATCGACCTCATAAGACCCATCTTCACGCCCCCATCTGCTAGTGCCTCTATCATCATGTACACCTGAAAAATAGAAGTTTCTTTACTGCTCAGCTTTTCACATACCACTGTATAAAGCATGGCTTGAAACGGTTCCGAAAATAACTGTTTAAAACTGTTATATGAAGGTTCTGATTAAAACGGTTGTGGAGAACCATTATTCCAAATAACTGTTATGAAGAACCGAAATTTCCAACTATTATCTGTTTCGGTTACGGTTCCTATTTACGGCTCTTCATATCGGTTCCATAACCGTTATATTTTCGGTTCCGAAACGGTTCCAGAATCATTTCTTATATCGATTTTTTCCTAATTGATATCATTAATAATTATTGTAGTTGCAGAGTACTGTATACGTGCAAAATTTTTACAAAATTCTTATAGAAACAGGAGACACGTTTTAACTTCCTATTGTGAATAATATAATGTGCGCGAATGTAAAAAATATGTAGCTGATTTATTTATTTCAACGGTTTATTAGAATTCATTGATATGGGTAAATGTTTCTCCTCTTTTTACAAGGATTTTGCAAAACATATGCAGATATACAGTAATCTGCACCCACAATAATAATTAATGATATGAATTAGGGAAAAGTCGATACAAGAATTGATTCTACAATCGTTTCGGAACCGATATGGAACCAAAAAAATAACGGTTATGGAACCGATATGAGAAGCGAAATAGGAACCGTAACCGAAACAGATAATAGTTGGAAATTTCGGTTTTTCATAATAGTTGGAAATTTCAATTTTTCATAATAGTTATTCAGAATAAAGGTTCTTCATAACTGTGTGGAGAACCGAAATCGATATTATAACAGTTTTCAAGCCCTGGTATAAAGACACCGCTACTTTAACTTTACTCACATACGCAGGTCCAGAACCTGCCAAGGCAGTGACGGGATCAATCATGCTCTCGGATATTTCTTCACAGAAGCCCACCGAACAAAACAGCTTCTCTGCGATTTCTGCTTCCTTGTCACCAGCGGATGTCCCACGGGCGAACACCGTTGCCCCGCATCCAACGAGGACTGGCGTATTGGGCATCACCCTTATTACTGGCGTTCCTTGTGGCACAGCCTAACATCCATATAGATATATAAGTACATTTCTCCTTGCACAATCCATTAATACATTAAGGGGAGGTTCCTGTCTAGAGCCCATAAAAATAGGTGATCTTTAGAAATTAATTAAAGGAAAACTACTATATATAATACAATGGGACTCTTTGCATTGTATTAAAGATGTCTTAAATTATAGAAATATATTATTTGTTTTATAATTAATCATTGCAAACGGCAATGGGGAGTCGTTAAAGTCGGGACGCCAATAAATTCATCCAAATCGGTGGGACCTGTATCTCCAAAAGTTATTATCCGATTGAACTGAAACCTTTTTTATTTTGAAGAATATACTTCTGGCTAGGGGGAAATCAGAAAAAATGACAAAAATTACATTTTTTTAGAAAATAACGACACTTGAAGTTTTAAATCACTTTTTCCCTATATTTTTCGTACTTTCAACGCCTTTAAAAATAAAAAATTTTCAATTTTTGGTAATTTTTTCTGGTTCCCCTCTAGCCAGAAGTATATTCTACAAAAAAAGTTTCACAAGTCGAATCGGATAATAACTTTTGGAGATACAAGTCCCACCGATTTTGAGAACAGTGTTTCGAGAAAATCGCGTTTAAAGTTTTACGTGAATGCCGAGTGGTCGGTTTTTACCCATGCAATTGTCACTACTCAAATGCCTGTAACCTCGGGAATTTCACGAATTTCAAAAAATCCTTTTAAACATATATTCCTAAAAGGTTGAACAATCGAAAAATGAAATACAAAATTGATTTTTAGACCGGAACCTCCCCTTAATTCAGGCGCGTGAGTTTCAGCCTCACCTTCTCCAAATACGCCAAAGGGACGCCCATGGCGATGGACATTAAGAGTTTGTTATAATTCTTCAAATCCGGGAGGATATTCGGGATCACTTGCGGCTTCACTGACAGGATCAGAATATCGCCGTAATCGACTACGGGCCCGTTCGTGAATACCGTGTTCGACCCCATTTCCTAGTATCATATCGCAGCTATTAATGAGCGAATCGACCGGCCATACCAGCGACCAGCCGTTGTATTGGTAAACGGAAAAAGTTTCAGACAATCGCAAACGCCAGGCTTGCAACACAATTCATAGACTTATCGTGAGTCGAAAGATAAGGTGCGATATTGGAAATTTTCCTAGTCGCGATAATGATCGAGGCACAACAATCGGGCTGGCGCCCACGTGCAATTAGCTTAATTAGTTTCAAGATTTGAATTCCACGGGCAGGCAGGTTCACGCCCCGTCGCGTGATCGTTTCCAAATAAATTACAAACGATTTCGGCAATCACGCCGGTATTTAAGATACAGTATCTTTTAAATTACAGATCGCGGCTGTCATCGGTGCGGCGATTATTAATGAAACTCGTTAACAGCCCGCCGGATCGCAACAGCTTGGCTCAGAAGCAATAAGTGCTTCGGTAAACAAGATATGCTAATAAGTGTACATATATAGAGCCGATTACGTGTGTGTTTCACAATCGCTGGATAAGTTTGCCGAGACAACAAAAAATATTTGTTGTTTTCCGATTCCTTTTTGGCCCGAAGCAAATATCGTGACTGATAACGCCGGCAATCGGCTGATTATCTTTTATCACTTTTATCTGCGTATCAGGAATGCAATGATGACAAATTAAGCCTCGATACAACAAGAAACTTATTATTTCCACGCTTACAAAATCGTGGCTGAACTCACCTTGAATGCGTCTATGCTGCTGGCGTCGTTCGGGAGGCAACTCGCCAGTATCATGTCGCCCTTGCTCACCCCTGCGGATTTATCATTCACGATTAAACGCGTCGATTCGTGAGAATCACGACTTTTAATTCACCGTAAAATCGAGGGGCCACGAGGGCGTTAAAGATTGAACGGTGTCGATGACTTACCAGCACGAATGAACCCCTTAGCCAGAGCCTGGGCCATTTTACCGCCCCCGATGAACCCGATCTTCAGCATCTTCGTGTCCACGTTCAAGGAAATCCTCTTTCTCTTCTCCACGCCGTCAGCAAGAAGCTGATCGCTTACTGTTACAAAAAAACGGCAGACGTTGCACATAGGTACTTTGGAAATTATCAAAGAACATTGAGATTAGTGTTCCTTCTCGAGAATTTCTCGAGAAATTTTCTAATTTCTTATTTCTCATTTCTCGAGAAACTAATGTGTAGGAAAATTATTATAAATCCTATTTATTTTCAGAAATTAATTTTCAGTTAATTCAAATTGTGTTTCTACAGCCGTAGATTTTGTCACAACAAAAAAAAAGGAAGTAGAGTGGTTGACGCGACATTAGACACATTGTACTTATTAAAAAACTATTTTAAAACAAAAAAGTAATGTTTCGCCTTGGTCGTATTTTGTATTAAATAAATAAATTTATCAATTATATTTAATATCTGTTTTTTTATTTGCACAAGTTTTGTCTAAGTTCGACACGAATAGAAATTTAAATAAATATTCTCAACATTATTTCCAAAAACATTAATTTTGCAATATTTTTTAAATTGAGAATTCTCGAGAAATGTAATCTGATTTCTCAAATCTCGAGATGCGAAAAGATCGAGAAATCGGGAACACTAATCACTCGTATTCGTCTTATTAAAGCAGCTTGTAATTTTTTAGAAGTTATAGAGCTCGACTTCGAATTAAAATCGAAGCTTCCAGAGCTTATGATCGACACTCCGCGAGGAGGACTGTGACAGAATCGCAGTGTTGGAAATTAAAACTAAAGCTTTCGATGGACACAGTGCGAGGTTGAAGCGCGACTGGTTTGCAATATTTACGAAGGAATCAGCGCTACTACTTCTCGGCCTTTGCCTCATCACGCTAGACCGAGATTTCAATTCTTTTCTTCTCTTTTTTCTCATATAATCGCGAACGAGATACGAGCTCGTTACCCGACCAGAAATGCGCGCGAATAAACCACGTGCACCGATTTCGCGGTCTCGCCGATGAATTATCGAGCATTTCCGTCACTTCGCGGAAGAAATACGAGTAAACATAATTCATTGTACCGCTCATTGTGACAAGTCGAAATATCGAACGACTGTGCGTTAAATCATTCGTGGCAGTGGCATTACGTAATTGCTGCTTAAATCAGTTTCGGCTGAATGAATACGCCGACGGAGGGACGGGGTGCACTTAAAAAAGCTTATCCAATTTGTCAGTTTCCTCTAATTATTCTAAGCAGTGTGGGGGGGGGGGGGGAAGGGGAGCTCGCGTGAACTTTCGGTTAGGTCCCGGTTAGCTCTCAATCGCCGCTCGGGTTACTGAACGATAAAATCGCTTGTATAAAATCGAGTTGTTCCGAAAACGAGTAGCTGATCGAAAGCTTGGGTTAGGTCTGGGTTAAATCGAATTCAAGCCACGGAACATTAATCTTCGGTATACTTAGATCTCTACACCTGGCAGTCCATTTGGGATCTGGGTTAGCTTGCGACTAAAAATTAAGTTACAGTAATCATTAACATACTCAAGCCCCTAACTACTCGTAGCCGTCGATTCGAGATCTGGGTTAGGTCTGGGTTTATATTTAAATTGCAGAGCTGTGCAGATCTCTCATTACTGCTAGCCTTCTCTTGGAGATCCGTGCTAGGTCTGGGTTAGCGGTCTATAAAGTCATTCCTCTGTATTCTAATAGTTATCTGCATACTACATTTACTATTAGCTCGTCTATTAATACGTTTATGATCACGTTACTGCTTCAGGTGGATGCAAACGAGCGCGTCGCTCGCACGTCCGTAAACAGTATCACGTGTGATAGGTCTTACAAGTTGATTTAGTGGAATCACGTTCCGTTGTGTTATCACGTATCGTTTGATAGTATCGCCGTACTTATTGAATGGGTCTAGGTATAATATTTGCGCCTCGGTTACTCACCACTCCGCGCGTTCAAACGTCGACGGACACGTCGGCTTAACTTCAAGAATTCCATTGTTTTTAGCCCCGTAGTCATTTTCCTTCCCTTTCCTAGCCTCGACCTTTTCAAAATTCAAATAAAGGGACCGTTTAGTGGACGCAGCGCGCCGCCTGGTCGCGAGTGAACGACGCTCGGGATGATAAAGCTGTCTGGTGAAAATAGACGTAGAAGAACCTGAAAATCATGTGTACATTAGGATTTCCCCGGCGCCCATGAATTCGTCTAAAATGCGCAATAAACGACACTCGTGCCGCTTGCTAACAAACAAACGTGACCGTTATAATCGGTGCAAATAAACTCGGAAATGTGTAACCGGAATTAATGGCATCTACAGTGCAAAATTCTTTCACACTTGCGTATTTTAAACTTTCTACTGTTTGCGCGTCTAATACACAAACAAATTATATTAATCGGCTAAGTTATTTTACCCCGTACACTCGAGTGCATCGATTTCGCGGGCGTTGAAAAGAGAATCTTAAAAACAACGGTTACATACAATCTTCTAAGAATCCAATTACAGCTCGACTATTAAAACACTAAACACTACAGAATTTCTTAAAAAAGCAATTATATTTTAATACATTAAAACACGTAGGGTATATTTAAAAACAAAAAAACATAAATAATCCCCTTATAATGGCACTTACGCGTTTTACATACTGCAGCCAGATCGTGTCGGTCGTTCCCTGATGCAACGGGTATCTGCGATTGTCGAAGCAACTGTTCCCCTCGAGATTGTATACACCGTTTAATAGATAATGTTTGTTTCGGCCTCCCTTATATACTGGCGACGCTCGCCCCGTGGTGCTAAAATGCGACTGACAATTATTGTTCATGAAACGCGGAAAACTACCTATTCGGTCGCGGCCAATCACAATCCAAATATAATTGTGTCACCCCCTTATCTGATACAGTGCCTCGGCGAGCCGAGCGGTTAGGACCACGAGTGATCTACGGTCAGGTATAGCATCATTCTTGCGTTCGAACTTGCATAGGAGCGCGGGTGAGGGTGATAAGACACCTTGCACCGACAATGCATTTCCTCGAGAGGTTCTGTGCACTTTACATCGGCGAATCTTCGCCCGGGATACAGCCGAACGCAAAAATGACGCAATCCCTGAAGAGAGGCGTATTTGATAGATTCACGAAGCGATGGTTACTCCGCGGGGTGTTGTCCTTCCCGAGTTGATTAGAACGTAACGATTTAGCGAAGGATTCGGTGCTCTTGTGATTAGTGAAGTGTTTTAAACACTGACCACACGTAAACCGCGATTAACGGAACTGTAGAATGATGCAGAAAGGTGTTGGTAATGTGGACCATAGATGTCAGCAGGGATACGATTGCGTGGAGGAGTAGTTCGTAATAGGGACACGATTTTTGGATCTGTGTGCGAAGAAAGTTGTTTACGCGGAAGAGGGACGAATGGGGGAGAGATATTTGTTTCTGGACAGACCATAGACGAGGTGTAGCATAGAACTAGGATCTTATGGAGTTTCGAAGCACAAATTTCACTGCCTTACCGACCTAGATTTTCGGGACTGATTGTGGTGTCCTCTACTCATGAACCAAAGAGTAGGTATAATAAGAGGCGTCACTCCGGGCGGAACCTTTGAAGTCCTTGCTTGACCTTGGCATTTAAATTGGTTGTACACTCGAGCGGGATATTCAAATCGACTAAATGTACCTTACCACAATTGGCTGATTATTGCCGAAGTTTACCGATCATTGCCGAAACTTAGCGATCATTGTCAAAGCCCAGCGATCATTGGCGAATGGGCATTTAAATTGGTTGTCTTAGTGATTTCCCCAGATTATGTCTGTCCTTGTCGAGTGACGCCTCTTATTATGTCTCCTCTTTGCATGAACGACGGTCAGTTGAAGAATTGTTTCTCGAATTAGTATAGAGGAAAAGGGGAAGTGTGTGTGGGCATAGACGAAGTATAAGATAGACCTATCACGCAATGTAATTTTCTGTCACACGCTCGGGGAGCTCGCGAGCCCCCTTACCATCCTCATGTCACACCCAACGTTATCGATTCAGTCTAAAATAAGATTGTAACGCTACACGTGGTAGGAATTAGAATTCAACACGGGTAAAACAGAGATCATTTGAAATCCGCAATTTACAAATCGAGCGCCACGGAATTCGGACATTCAGAAAAATTTCGAGCAGCCGCATTGAGCGCTTAATGATTCTGAACATTGATAGAAAAAAGGAGTGGCCCCTTTGGGCGTCTAATACTTTTCAATTTTAATGAGAAAAGAAACGGCAGCCTCTATGGACGCCTAACGATTCTCAAGACTGATAGAAAGAAGGAGTGGCCCCTGTGGGAGTCTTATACTTCTCAATTTTAACGAAAAAAGAAACGGCAGTCACTATGGGCGCTTAAGTATGCCTAATTACAAGACGGAAGAACAGCAGCCGCTTTGGGCGCATAATAATTCCGAATTTTAAGATGAAAAAAGCAGCCTCGTTTAGGCGCTAATGGCATGGATTATAATGCTTTCCAGTCTCGTTTTATTAAGAGAATCTAATAACTCGAATGTAATTAAACTTGAGAATTGTAACTCGTATTCAAAGCATCAAGCTTTGATTATAAAATTCAAGAAAAATTATTTGGAATATTTAAAACGCGATATTAGAACTTTGACCTCGAATTTGAAATTTATTTATTGCTTTTGTCTGTATTAAACATTTGGAAGCACCCGCCTTAATGTTACTGTTCACGAGAACTACTAGTATGTATTCATGGTCTCTGTGCTCGCTACAGCTATCTATGCAGACAGGAAGCTCCTTCGGCAGCTTCACAGTAGTCAAGGACAGTAGTACCGAATAGAATGTATCACACACACAAATATGTCACTTTAATTTCACGATCAAAAAGCTCGAATCAAAAGACTCTTATATAGTTCAAGATGCGTAAAAACACTGACTCTACACTCGCGTATGATACTACTAACACGCATAGCCATCTCATGTTTTTAAATATAAAGCACTGCACGTTTTTAAATGTCCCTAAGCAGTGGATCAAAAAGTCTTCTAGATACTGGGTGAATTGCAGTAGAACCTTGTTAAGCGACCTCCCACATGGTCCAGAAATCGATGAAATTAATGCGGGAATCGAAATATCACGAAATAATATGCTCACGCGTTCACTGAGGTTCGATCGCGATCGCGAATAAAGTTGGACTGGCAGGTACATTGTTCGGCGATGATTGATCTTTGCTTGTTAACCTTCCGTCTCTCTTCAACGACTCTCAGCTCCTCGAATAAAGTATTGCTCGAGAAGTTTTCTAGGTACTGGGTTAATTGTAGTAAAATCTTGTTAAGCGACCTCCCACATGGTCCAGTAATCGATGAAATTAATCCCGGAATCGAGATATCGCGATTTAAGATTCATCATGGCACTTTAAACTAGTTCACGTCCGATCACGATCGCGTTTCAGATATAAAGTTACCATCTAATGGTATCTACGTATTTAGGAGTTCGCGATTTGTGTGGGAAATATGGCACCAAGATTGCTATTGGAGTCTTTTTTTAATATTATTGGAGAAATAAAATGTAATTGTAGGAGCAATATTTAAAATCTAATCTGGACGGATAGAATAGAGATTAACGAAGATAGATGATCGCAGCCAATCGGCTAGTTTTACTTGTCACGTAATTAATAATTCTATTACAATGATACTTGTGATACGATTAGTAATTACGCTTCAAATAATACAGATTGCCCAGGTCTCACCACGTGGAGGCGCTGCGAGTGGAGACCCACCCTAACCGCGGCCCATCCGCCCTCCTTTATGCAAAATTTTATTTACATTTCCATAGATCCCCCTGATGCACGGTTGCAAAACGATCCTCGATCGCTCCACAAGCGGGCAACAGAAGGAGTCCCTCTGTAAAAAGCTACCGCGATGAAGCTAAAAATTTTATGAACTTTCTGGAATATTTCTACCATGATAATTATTCACTACATAATTGGGACTGAACCAAAGAAATAA
This sequence comes from Andrena dorsata, assembly GCA_929108735.1. NCBI lineage: Eukaryota > Metazoa > Arthropoda > Insecta > Hymenoptera > Andrenidae > Andrena > Andrena dorsata. Next base: position 71,394,393 of record OV815488.1, on the reverse strand, counting down.
TATTTCCTATTCATTAATAGGAAATATGCCAGTGCATATTTGCTATGTCTACTTAAATACTAATAATTCCCATGTATACGAGCGCTCGTATTTAATAATTGCTACTTATATTTAGTTACACACTGCAGTGTTTCCTTAAAAACTACATAATTCTATGTGACCACTAAACACGTCTTACCTAACCATATACATATCTACTTAAATTTAAATAATGACCGGCCTAATGAAAATCTGAAATTGTCATGTGTTTCTTACTTCCCTCGATGGACCCACGATGTTACCTGCAACATTCTCAAAAGTATTAATACAAATTCCTTGAGGTTTGATTTTTCATGGATGATGAACCTGAAATCCTCTTGTTGCAATATTCTTCACACATAGTATTTCTGCAACAGAAACTTTCTCAGTGGCTTAATACCTACAATCTATCTCGATTAACTAATGTAATTTCAACAGATATAGTCCTTTCATCACTATTGCCCAAATATTGAAATATCAGACAATTTGTATCTAACCAGTTCCAAAAAATTTCCTTTAAATTCCAGGCAGCCGCATGGAGCGCCACGCAATTCGGACATTCAGAAAAATTTCGAGCAGCCACATTGGGCGCTTAATGATTCTGAACATTGATAGAAAAAAGGAGTGGCCCCTTTGGGCGTGTAATACTTTTCAATTTTAATGAGAAAAGAAACGGCAGCCTCTATGGACGCTTAACGATTCTCAAGACTGATAGAAAGAAGGAGTGGCCCCTTTGGGAGTCTTATACTTCTCAATTTTAAAGAAAAAAGAAACGGCAGTCACTATGGGCGCTTAAGTATGCCTAATTACAAGAGGGAAGAACAGCAGCCGCTTTGGGCGCATAATAATTCCGAATTTGAATGTGAAAAAACAGCCTACAAAGCAATACCTACTAGTAAAGTACAAATGGGGGATCACTGTTATAAACTTAAGGCAACGATTTTCCACCACGGTAAAAGTATTACCGATGGTCATTACACGAGTATGGTAAGGGGTAAGGGCACCACGTGGGTATCCGTTGATGATTTACGAGTAGACAAACAAGCTGGGCCACGAAATGCTAAAAATGCATACATATTATTCTTCGAAAGGTATTAATAATTGTGGTTGTGCATACAGTTCAATGTTAAATACGTTCAGCGTCAAAGGCTGCTTTCAGCGCCATAAGCTGTTTCGCGCACCATGTACTGTACACAAAGTACTATACATATATAATACATACATACTTTGTAAAAAGAAATGAGATCCCCATAAAAAAAACTTCGAAAAAGTAAAAAAAATGCGTCAAGTACATGATAAAATCGAGGACGGAAACGAATAAACACAAAAAAATAGAAGAAAATATACATTATAAAGAAAGATGTGAAATCAGAATGAGCTGCAAATACATAATAAAGGTGCTTTCCACTTGGATGACACAACTACATATACGCAACTAAAATGTTGTGTTCATACATTCCATTACTCATATCGCCGACATTTTAATAATGTGAAGATAAAATGTAACATCTAGACATTTGCCTAGATGTCCGCGGCCTGGAAGTCAAATACTTGGCGTGGCCAGGCAAAGTCAAGGTCTCAATGAATAAGAATTATTTAAAACGTAAAATAATGTGTACTCATATTTGTCAGAGTTTTAAATTGACAAATTATCTGAAAGCTTATGAGAGGAAAGGTATCGGTATCGATGAATGATCTTGGAATTATGTTAAAACGCAATATAATGAAAATGTACTCATATTGTCTAAGTTTTAAATGGACAAATTATCTCAAAGCCTGCGAGGGGAAAGGTATGAGTATTGATGATCTGAGAATACTTTGCCTGGCTACGCCAAGTATTTGACTTCCAGGCGGCGGACATCTAGGCAAATGTCTAGATGTTACATTTTATCTTCACATTATTAATATGTCGGCGGTATGAGTAATGGAATGTATGAACACAACATTTTAGCTGTGTATATGTAGTTGTGTCATGTTAAGCGCAGGTGGAAAGCACGTTTATTATGTATTTGCAGCTCATTTTGATATCACATCTTTTTTTACAATTTATATTTTCTTCTATTTTTTTGTGTTTCCTCTTTTCCGTCCTCGATTTTATCATGTACTTGGCGTATTTTTTTTACTTTTTTTAAGTATTTTTAGGGGTTGCACTTTACTGCGCAGTAATCGAAGTTACTTTCATGCAGAAAATAGCAACAACGAGCACGCGTTAATATTGCAAATTTACTATCAATATAAAGTGCCGAATTGCATTTACCTACTTTTTCAGTGCAAATTTCGTTTCAACATCATCAAATTAAGCAACAATCGCGGATGAATTTTGATCAATGCCAAAGAATATTGAAAATTTATAAAAATAAAAACTACATGTCTTATCAATCTGAAAATAATATGTACAACGAAAACATTTGTCGGGTGGGTAGGTGGTGGTAGTAGAAGGAGGATGGTGCAGCCACTTGGGGCTGCTAGAAAAAATGATCAGTAGCCAGAAGGACAGCTGATCATTGTCCACTCATTAATGCAAGAAAACCGTGAGTGGACCGTTTCTTTCTTTCGCAACGCTAACTTATTACAGACTAAAATCAACTCCCGAGCATAGTCACTAGGACTTTGGACTACTCGCAGCACTAATTTCTCAAACAACTTCAAAATTCCCGGATGGTGCTTCATTACAGAAAATTCTACTATACTCGATACAAATCCCGAATAGCAAACGAAGAAGCTCCCAAGGAGCTACATTACTTAAACAAATATAAAAAGCTACCGAGAACCACCACGTGGGTGGTTTCATTTTTCGCAACACTAATAAAAATTCAGTGCACCTGTGTCTCGCTATACGCAACTCTAACTTTAATTCGCTGCAGCCTTCCTGAAGGCTGTGAGGGGTCCCATGTGCAGCAATGCCAGCTGCTCGGGACTCCTTTTTCCCAGGAACATGTCTTCGGACATGTCCCAGGACAGTTTCGGGGCATTGGGGTCGCAACTCTAGTTACAAACGCGATCAGTCATCATCGCAACACTAACTCAAAAAATATTAAGTATCAAACTAGGACGAGGAATTAAAAAAACGCGATCAGTCGCATCGCAACTCTAATAAAAAGCGTACCACGAATCAAAAGTAATAAAATGAACCAAACTTTAGTAACTCCAATTCAAAATGCAAAAACAATCGCGACTCTTTTTGCGGAACACTACAAGCAGCCGCGCTCGACATTCATTCGCAACGCTATGTGCTGGAACCAAACGCGGGGAATACTCGATTCGCAACGCTAATTCAAACCGTAATCAACATTTAGTCGCAACACTAACTGGCCCCGTAATCTTCTTCGCAACTCTAATTGAAAACGCGGTGTGCTCAATTTCAGGAGAGGGGGCGTCGATGGGTCAGCCTATGGCCAACCAAACTACTACTATTACTACAACTACCGGCGAGCATAATGGCAAAGTAATACCTTAGAAGAATGACCCTGCACCCGAGAATGCAGGACCATTCTTCGTAGCCCACATGATGTGGCCTTTTTTCTGGCCGGGCTATATTCGGCTCCTTGGTCACTTCTTGCGTCGGGGGTCCGTCCTTCTGAAAGTTCCGACCGCGACCAGCGACAATGTGCAATGTCTCACTGGCGTCAAAAAGTCGACATAGCGAGTCTAGAAGCGAGGGCATACCCCACTCGCGCTAGTCTGGTCGTCGACTTTTCTCACAAATTTCCTGAAAGCAGGTCATCGCGCGGGGGAACATGCGATACGACGCAGAGAATACGACGACCTGCCCCGGACCTACCTACTTATATTTAAGTCACACATTCGTACCAGAAGGTAAGTTACCTACCCTACACAACACCTATATTTAAAAAATGGCAAAACAGTCTCTCAAACACAATCATCAGTCAACCCACTCCACGATTCTCAAGCATCGCCGCCCGGGTGCAAAAGCCTACACTAGAGAGACCATCCCGGGACGACTCCGTCACCCGAGCTTGGCCACAATCACACTCTAACAGGTACATACCAGTTTTCACTGAAATCGGCTGGCAAAGGCAGTGACCATTGCGTGTAAGTATGAATTACATAGAAATTAAGTATTTTCGATTTCAAACAATAGATTACTCGATAATGCGCATTGTACGTATTAGGTACATACGTCAATCGTTATTACTTTCTCGTTTAATTGTACGAGATTGATTAAGTTTCATATTCCAAGATTATTTACTAGAATGATCATCGTGTGCAACAAGGAATATGATACATTGGTATCGTTATTACCATGAATAATAATATAATGTTATAGTTTCGTTAACATGGTCTTTGATGAGAATCTTTCACCGACGCAAATTCCACCGTCTAACCACACAAACACACACAGGTGGAAAATGCGACGTGCACGATACACTAACGCAATGCCAGCCGCCAAAATGTAATTATTTAGTAAAGAAAGTCATCGTGCCCTATTGCTTTCACCCACCCAAGTAGCGCCTGGGCACGTGGATGAGTTAAAAGGCAATAGGTACGGAAAGATATCCTGAAAATCCTCAACTAGAAAATATGATTAGTCTGTATAGTGTCTAGCTAGTATTCTTTCATTTTATAGTATTAAGTAAAGTGACTCGACTTTCAACTTGTGAATAGTTTAAAGTTTGATAAATAAAAAAGGACTCTACTTTAGATCGCATCATTAAGAAAAATCATTCTACTCGACATTTAATTAGCAAGAAAAAAGACTCTAAAATTGAATTATTTAAGAAAATTACTCTAAATCATCAAGAATTTACTTTAAGAATTTAAAACGAGCGATTCCATCTTCAAAGTAAATTTAATAAATCAAGAAAGTATGTTCTCATGCTAATTACTTTGAATCTGAAATTTGCTCACCCTCAATTGTCTTCTTGCACATGGAAATTAATTATTCTATTGTGTATGCAAACGAGTGACCTTTATAAGAAAGGAATTACACTTTTATGTCTATTATCATCATTTAGAAATCAAGTTACTTTTGAACACGTAGTATCAGAAAAATAAAAGAAATTCAAGTCATTATAATCGTCGCAATGACGAAATTGGAGGGCATCCGATTTTTCCTCTACATATTAAATAAAAATGGTCGTAGCTGTGGAGTCTGAGAGTATCAAACTTCTTCGCTACATAAAAATTAGCATTCAGCCGTATTGATATTCATACCAATACCTTCTGAGCTGCTATGCACCTTTATATGCACTATTAATAAATATCTACATCAATGTATGATCAATAAACATCCCCGTTAAGAACCGTTTATCTTGGAAATTAGGATTATAATTTGATTCTATTGAAAAGGCGCGGTGTACAAGAAGACCCTAGCCCTCGTCTAATAAATACATACACAGTCAAAATGTTACAATTCACGGGCATGGTTACCATACCCGCGGTCATTATGCTCGCCAAAGCACGTATACAACCAGTCACTCGTGTCGATTCGGATCAAACGGCCTACGACATGATTGAGTGACCAGAGGAACCATAATGCATGCGCACTCACATTTCGCTGTGCCCCGGTGACGGAGACGCCAACACCCCTGCTACTACTCAGGGGAAGTCATCAAGCGATTCAAAAGAAGTCATCAGGTTGCTCAGCTACGCCCAGACTGTAACGAAGGAACAGAATACGATTATAATTTCTTTCTAAAGTTACGATTGTTTGAACTCTAATAAAGAACCACGAAGCAATTCAAAACTAACGAAATTTTGTATCATTTAGACATTTTAAGGAAAAAATTAAATATTAAAAATTAAAATTAACAAAAGTTTCGTTAGTTTTGAATTGCTTGGTGATTATATTCTAAAAATTAATTTTTTTAAATTTTTAAAATTTTTTCTTTCTAAAATATTGAAGAATGAACTCTACTTAAAAGGAATTTAATGAAATGCATAGATAATTACATCTTTCCATTAATATTCAGCGCACAAATCTCCTCTTCAGCTGACGGACTGACTCTAATTTCCGGTAAAGAGTTTCGCTTTCAAAAGTAAAAAAAAAAGAAATAGTAGACCACCAACGCGCTCGAAAGATTCTGGTCTCGCGATTCGAAGATGAGAGCCGCGACGCTCGTGATAGAATACAAATTGCGTAAAAAACACTGACTCTAACCTCGCGTATCCCGAAATTGTTAACGACGCTCTACTATGAGCAACGGTGCTCTTCAAAACGAAAAACTTCGTACGTCATAAACACTGACTCTATTTGGCCGCATTGCACGCGGTCACAATCTCTGAAAAATAAATAAATAAAAATTCGTTAATTATTCATGTCTTCAATAGCATGTCATTGATCAACTACGCAGTTTCTGTACATAAAGAACAAAACTTGCATCCAAAACCGAAGGTAAATGCAATTATAACAGCTTCATAGAGCTAGATTCTTAAAAATCATTTAAATATCGTTGAATTTTACGTAAACGCGACCGAAATGCAATAGAATTCGATCGTTCCAATATTTCGTAAACATCTACCGACGCCATTTTAAAAATTTTAAACAAATCTGATTCAAATTATTCAATTTATCATAATTCAATCTTTTCTCATTTCATCCTGATATTAACCGACTGCAAAGTTACCCATCACCCTCACAGCCAACAATGATCTGGCGCGTGGCACGTCAATCACGTCTGAACGTGGCAGGACAAGTTTAGACCTGCACTCCAAACGCGCGTGCCGGAAACGCGCGATCGTCCTTTATCACGTTGGAGACTTTACAAGTGCAGTTTTGGAGCGCACGACTAGAGTGTACGCTCCAAAACTGTGAGAAAAACTGTCCGTCTAAAGCCGGGTGTTGATTCAATAAAATAACGAGAATAATACGTATACCACGCGTATTGCCATCTCATTTTTTCAAGGAATGAAACCAGATGCCATCCAAGCACCGTTCAAATTAACCAGCAAGTGTCATGGCGTTGCCTGCCCTTGGCTTTCGACTCCCGCCTCAACGTCTGTAACCTAACGATGCAACAAGTTTGAAAGAAAAGCATTAAAACATTCGTAAGGCAATTAAACAACAAATAAACTTGAAATATGCCCGGAAAAGGATGTAATTGAATACCGAGACACGATATGTGTGCACTAAATGTGCAGAAATATCGGTTATTCAACGAAGGGAATACGCGACGAAAATTTAACGGTTTTGTCGCGATATTTAATCAATTTCGGGCGAAACTGTATTAATAGGAGCAGCAAGTGACGATAGAGAGTAAAGAGGAAGACAACTAATGACTATGTAATTATATGAGGGTAGATAATGTACGCGTACCATTTAAATACGCAGCTAGCTATCGAAGCGTCTTGACTGAACGACGTCCACGGAACGAATGACCCCCGCGACCCATCGCTGTACCTCGGCGAATATTAACTGTGGTGGGGGGAGAGCAGGCAGGCGGCAGGACTCGCGAGGCAATACACGCGTACGTTTTTACGAAGTGTTGGGATATCGTCACCGAGCCGTGTAAACAGAGGTGACTTCCAAAGGTAGCATCGTTCAGTCATAACAAAAGTCGTTTCTACACACACGTTCTGCTAACAGTAAAATAGAAATATTACGCGTGATATATTTCCTTCGTTCATAAAATATCTAGCATCTACATACAGGAGTGTACTTTAATTAAGCTTATGAATCTTAATACAGATGGCTTAGAAAGTATATATTCGAAAATTACATGCGTGATATGCACTTTCTTATTGCAAAACTTTTTACAAGTTTCGCGATACATTCGAGAATGTCGCGATACCAATACTGTGCTAGCATTGGTACATAAAATGAATATTTATTCTGTATACAGTGAGCCACGAGAGTATTCGAACGCTCGCTATTAAAACTGTAAACGATAAGAATATACATGTTAGACTAAAGTTCTAAAAGTAATGTTGTAACTACTATAAGACTTTAGTATCGAGATTGTATATACCAAATTTGAAATGAATCGGATAATATTTGTAGAAGTTATGAAACATTTATTGCAAAGATGTACTGCAACAGAGTCACAAAAATATTCGAACCGCATTAATTATATGCAGTATATTTTAGATTAATATTCATTTAGGCTACCTTTGGCTCCAATTACGCTTTTGTATCGATTTAATTTTCTGATTTTAAGACAGACGCATGCACGTCACCCTATCTACGATTACCTTGTATGGTCAGCTCATTGGATTCTGCTCTTTCCAACACATATGCACGGCGGTTAGTGGCCCGTTTCATATAATTGGCATTCGTTTTAGAAACATTTCTGCGATATTATTGTGAGCAGGTAGTACCAACAATGATTGTCATTGTTAGTTAATATACCAAATTAATGCCTTCTATACACGCCTTATTAAGAGAATCTAATGACTCGAATGTAATTACTGTTGAGAGAGAAGATTTGAAAAATCTCACACGAAAGAGTGTAACTTCATAAATGTAACTCGTATTCGACACATTGAGCATCCCGTATGATTGTGAAATTAAAGAATGCTCGATTTGCAGTTGCATCCATGCACCCCACGACACTCATGCCACTTTCTGCGAGGCTTAGATATAAGAATTAGCTTTTACTGTAAATTTCAATGTCGGCGGTGAACTAATACTCGGGGCAAATAGAATCCAATTACTATTACTTCGCTAAAATGATTAAACAGTGCATTAGAAACTTGCGGGAATGTCAGTAACAGCGCCAATTTGTAATAATTTTCGGTGTACGATACGTGAAAGGGTTCTGCTACACACAAAGTACTAACAAAACAATTTGTCATCTTGTAATTTATAGCTTGCACGAGCTTTGAAGAAATATCATTTTTCAGCGCCGTAGTGTCTTGATCCCTGAAATGCATTTTCGGAGAGAAATCCGCATGAGTCGTTGACAATTCGAGTCAAAGCGTAGCGTAGCGAAAGCCTATGTCAAACTCACACTTTAAACTAGTCACACGTATAAAAGCACGCAACACACTTTTCAGCATTTCTCACCATTTCAGAGTAGTTGCTGAGTTGGACGCTGTACATGAGTAGAGGCCGCTAAATTCAGTCCTGAAATTATGGGTCGGTAACACAGTTTGGGTGGCGACACGCACATGCATAAGGTGATAGGTCTATCCTATACTTCGTCGATGGTGTGGGAAGCATGTGACTTTGTGATTGGGAATGAAACCGTCGAAAGCATTTCGGTATAAAACTCTTCACGCTAATTCGGTCGCGTTTTGCGCAGGAGTCAAGGCTTGATTAGACTTCCGAGGATTTTAATGAAATTGTCCGACTTGAAATTAGAAGGGAAGTGTAAATAGTCATATTGCAAGTTTCGAACTTGTTTAAAAAATACGGAACGCTCATGTTTCTATACTTCGTCTGTATTGAGACTAATTATTCATGTTTAGAATGATAATAATTATGTAGTCACTGTCACTGAATTACGTCGTTCTTGGTGTTATTTTCATCGGCGAAACGTAAGGAATCGATTGGCGTCGTTTTCGCAAAGATCTGATGAGAAATGCGGAACTTGAATATTTCTCAGCACAGTCGTGGGAGGATCACCCTGTATATTCTGTGCATATTCAAATTATAAACCACTGTCAAGATAACGGGATAAATTTTTTTTCCATCTTAACATATAAAGCAGAAACCTTCGACATGTTTCTGTGTTTGTCTATCGCCTAAAAACTTTCGCACGATAAACCTTATGATCACGAAATGTGCCTCAGCTCATTATGCCTGACTAATCCAGAGGAATGTGACCATTTTCACAAGAAAAACTAAAGAAATTTTTTTTACAAAATCAGAATCTAAATTTCAGGGCGAAGCCGAGTAGTAAAGCTATTAAATCATAATCACGGCAAGTTCCACTTACAGATCTCGTCTACATGTTATTCTGCACGACAAAAAGAACCTATGTACCTTGAACTTTAAAAACCACATTCCAAATTTTGCGATCCGCTCGAATGACGTGGCGGGTATTGTATGCACAGGCGTTCTAAATGAATCGCCAAAAATTTCAATACGAATTAATTCCGTTCCATTTCGAGCTTTTCATGCGTTACATAAATCAATTCCACACCCAATCATTCTATGGCAGTCACCGCGCGACGCTAATGCCACAGTTATTTACATAGTAGATCTCTTTGCTAAGATAATCTATTCACCAACGACGCTTAACTTAAACGACCTCTTCCTTAACAAAAAGAATCGCGTCTCCAGTCCCAATACGATAAACTCTTGCCTTATCACTCAGGCGTATACACATACGCTTATACCTAACGCACATTAAGTTGGAAATTATTTTCCAAGAATCCATCAGAATTAATTACGATAATCGTCCATTAACCACTCAAATACTATTTCCATTCGCGAATGCAAAGTGGCATTGGAAAGCAGTTTAAAAACAGCACGTCTCGCGGCGGCGGGGGAAACACGTTTATTCGAGAGCCGCGTGTTCGAAAGGTTTAAGGTCGTTTGACAGCGAGAGTTCTTCGCGATTCCTTTCATCGTTGGTGCGCATCAGCAGCAGTTAGTAAGCGACGAGCGGTCGGCCAGGCTGCATATTTCTGTTCTCCTATCTCTCGCGAATTCGTCGTCCCCGTGCGCAACGGATGTTTATGGCTGTTTACGATCGATCTCCCCCGAAAAGCCCGAGGCTGTAAATACGTTTATCTAATCCACGCTCGACAACTTCGACCAATAGTAGATACAGCCCAGTCGCAATCGAGCCCGCGATTAAATCGGCCCCTCTGTTGCGTAATTCCAAATTAATGGGCGAACAGACACAGCTCCGAAGAAAATGGGATCGGCAAAGTGTGCCGTAGCAGTGGACCAGCGGAGGGAACAGTGACAGGGCGAAGCGTCCTCCCGCTCTCCTTTGCGAGTTTGACGTTTCGTGACGAAACGGAGGGACTGTTGACTGCGCTAGTACAATGCCGTCCCAGCTGAGCAAGTTCTTCATCGACGCGTCCTGCCGGGAGTACGCGCATCCTTGGACCGATTCCTGCATCAGCACCACTGCTGGCCTTGGGCTGCACGCCCTTCAAGAGAGTTTCAGGATATACTCTACAGTTTACATAGTACGCTCGCCAACTCTTCTTTCCATACCCAGGATCATCCTGTCCTGCACTTTGCCCCTCGTATAAATGACATTGCGATTATACTGATTTGTCTCTCCATTATCGGCATATAAGTAACTGCAGTGGAGAGGCCTGTTTATGCAAGGCTTTGTTTCCTCAAACTTTATTTCCAGTCATTCATAATGCATGAGAACATAATTTTAAATTATGCGTGCATCGAGGTACGGGTGACGATAGTTGCACTGGTAAATGCAATCTAACGTGGAATATCGATTGCTGTTTATTAGCGGATCTATCTAGATTGGTAGCTGCTGGCTCGACGATTGGATGTTTATATTCTTCGCTATCTTGTTTTCTTAAAAAAGGAACCACGACTTGGAGTACTTTCAACGAGCATCGATGCATAAAATCTTGTTCTTTTTTAAGTTTCCGCTGGTTTGCTTGTAGGTTACGCTTTTAATGAGAGGAAAGATACCATCTAAAGGAGATATCAGAAGGACGATTCTGGGAATCTTGCAGTCGACGGGCTTTCTATCTTGGAGTGCTTTCTCGTATTCAATGTTCATTTGCTCCTTAAGGTTCGTAGGTATTTGTTATGCAAATTGATACCGATTAGCTTAGTAATTTTGCATAAAATTATTTAATATCCTCTTTGTTGAATATGGTTCCGTTGTTTTTATGCGATATATTTATATTCCGCTTTATAATACATGCTGGTTTGTTTAATAGAGAACTGTGTATTTCAGACGAATACTTGGGAACTTCAATATTCTGACCGTTTCTTTCCTTCCATCCTTTTTATCTAATTTGACAGCCATTCTCGTTGAGAGGCCATCTCGGCGCACCCTACTATGTTTATATGTATCTAACATTGTGAGTAGATTAGCTTTAAAGTTCTTACACTTTGTATTAACATAAGTGTAACATATTCTATATTACACGTATGTGTCTCATTATTATTAACTTTTACCAGGCAACAGAGACGTTGTTTAGAATGGGACAAGCAAGGGGATATTATTCCTTCATTCCACATGGCGAAACGTACATTTTTGCTACGAGTATGGCACTGTTGCTCTATTTCTTTCGCGTGAAAACACATAAGCACGATTCTATTTATAGAATACTTAGGTAGCTACGCTAATTTCTCATTAATCCTATAATTACGAGATTATTTCTAGCTTATAATAACTTATAATAGCTTATAATAATGATATAATCGTTTCTATTAGCATTGTTATTGGAAAGTACGAAGGTGCTGAATACCTTGGCCGAAACAGCTCACAACCCGAAACTTTAGCTTGTCCTGCTATTGGAAGTAGTAGAGAAGATTTAAGTGAGACACATAATATAAATAAAGAAGTCCGCAAAAAGAAGCTTAATATATTCATGAAATCGCTTGAAGCGTATAAGACAATTATCGAGTGGGTAAAATCTCAAGGTAAACATCTTTCTTGTCCACATCCTCATAGCTGTGTTCACTATGTATTAACGGTATGTATACAAATAATTAAATGTAGCGTCAGAATTTACTCGTCTCTATAAACCAGTGTTCTTCAACCGATGCTCCGCGGAGGTTTCCTGCCGGTCGGCGAACAATTTTCCCTGAATCATGTAGTCACTGCATTAAATTAAATTAAATTCTAATTTTATAACATTAGATTTTATAAATAAAATACTATCTTCGTTGGTTTTTCTCTTATTCTCGCTAGTTCGCAGGTGTAAAAAGGTTGAAAAACGCTGCTATAAACTTACATTAATCACATTCACATTTACTTGCAGGGTGGTTTAAAACTTTTTAGCTACGGTCTAGGTGCTCAGTTAGCGCTAAACTTCGTCTTTCAAATTAAAAAGTTGCTCGCCAAGCCGCAGTTACTGAAGTCTACGATCTTCAAGAAGGGTAACTTGAATCTGGCCATGTTTCTAGGGGGTTTCGCGGGACTTTATAGAGTAATGTCACATACTGCATTCTAAAATTATTCTACTCTTAAGTAATACTCTAACGATCTCCGATCTATTTCAGCTCCTGTCTTGTTCATTAAGGAGATTATTGCAAAAGGATTTGCCCTCCCTTGCGGTCCCCGCTGCGCTTATAAGTTGCCTAACATTTATGTTCTACAATAACACCACGATAGCTTTGTACTTCATGTGGAAAGCATTACAGGTATCTTTTCAATACTATCCAACCGCTACATCAATATTATACCGCTACTCTTATAATTACACCACTTCTCCCCAACTTAGTTATCATGGAATGATCTTGTGGAAAAGAAAATAGTACCTGAAGTGAAGTGGTTCGTGATATTTCTGTATTGCTTTAGCACCGCAGTACTCTTCCACGTAGCAATTGTGGAACCACAAAACTTACGACCGTCCTACTGGAAGTTTTTGTGCACGATATCTGGGGACAGGTAATAAGCATTAAAGCACATTGGGTACATGGACATACATTCTGTATTTCATCTCAACGTTTTACACAATTGCAGAATCGCGGTGATGTCTCGAATACCATTAGACCAGTTCGGCTTAGAATCGAGTAAGTATCTCGAAGAAGTGCTCAAGAAGACAAATACCTCCAATGTGAGAGACTACGTATTTTAATTTCACAATTCCATTGCAACGGTTAAAGGTATATGAAATTTTCGTATCAATTCTTTGCGTTATATATATTGAAAAAGGCGACCAAAGAAATGTAAAACTGTATCATAAATCGTTGCGCTGTTAAAGCTGTGTGAGTAACGTTGAAATGATAAAAAAATCGGTTCTATATGTTCATCCTATAATGTGAACGCGTGAAAGTGCCAAGATTTTGTATATTGTGATAAAGAAATATCTTCTATTCGTGCTGTTATGAACGTACTTCCTCTAATTAAACTTGTGATCACGATACATTTATATAAATAATTGTACAGAATGGCGAAACTGTTACTATAACAAGTGGGTGTTACAGGATACTAATGTAGAAACGATATTGTGGTATAGCTAGCTGTAGAGGTATATACAGATCCATGTATAAAATTTACGATACGTAAATCTACCAATTGAAACTATGTAATAAGTAGTCAAAGAAATTTTTATGCTAGTGAATTTTGATACATTTGTATAATTTATTTGTTAAGTTATAAAAATACATTGTTGAATTACTTCCCTCCCCATTTTCATTTCCGCTACGAACCCGCCAATCATAAATAGAATACTTGAATCTACGATATACATCTAATTCGCTATTTTCTTTTCTTAGCAGTCTCCAATGCTCTATTCACTATCACATCCGCGTTCCTTCGCTCGTGTTTCCGTTTCGGACGTTTCTTCTTCCGCAAGATATTGTCCCAGTTAATTTGGCTCTGCATTTTCAAGTCCCCGCTGTCTATGACCCCGGGGATAATTTCAGAGTCTAAAGTCGACACGATGCGCTTTCGTGGTACCGTTCCCAGCGGACGTAACATTTCCAGCGAGTCGACTTGCCAAGGGAGCAAACCAACCGGACAATCCACCCAACGATGATTCGCTAAAACGGTTTTAATTCCTCTGTCATCCTTGCTCGTTTATTATTAAATAAGAAAGTAATTTTGTGTACTCACCAAGGGCTGATTTCCAGTGAGGATTTCTAACTTTTTCATCGGTCAGGAATTGTGGTACTCTATTTTCAGATTCACTTTGTTTGCTATTTGTATTTATTCCGCTGTCGCCGCATTCTTTTTGAATATCACTAAGAGTAAAAGTCTTTTTCTGTTCGTTCGAGGCTTCGCCGTCGACTTTCCCCAGTGTATAAATGTTCGCTAAACTTAGCAGCAATTCTCTGCTCTGTTCGTCTATTTTTGGGCTGATTAACTCCAATACAGGTAAAATGAATTTAATATAAAACTCATTTACATTTAATATGAGCTTCGAGACGAAGTTGATGTCGGTTAAACAAGGTAGTACTATGTGTGACAAATCGAACCACAGCACGCGTTTCAAGCGTGGATACGCATCATGCGTTTCTTCCTTTACTTTGAGTTCGAAAGCCTTCGGTGGTAATTTCTTCTGCGCCTCTTCTAACTGATACTCCAAAGTTCGAGATACACAGTGAGCAGCATCCAACTTCACGAAACCGTAGGATATAGAGCTTATCCACAACGAGGCTAGCAATCTCTTCTGCTTATTCTCCTCTTCGTTATCTATTAATCTGAGCAACTCGAAGATCACAGCTTCCATCATTCCTTTCTCAAGTAACAGGAATATAATATCCTTCCAGAATCTCATCATATCCAGCGGCAATAGGTCATCTTTTAAATCATTCCCAGTACTCTCTTCTTGAACGAATATCGAGAAAATATCTTCGCTCGGTAAAAACGCTTCCGAACTGAAGAGCGCATCGCAAACTATATCTTTCTTATTAGGAACAGACTTTTTATTAAGATATCTAGAGATTTCAGATAAAAGAACAGTCCTCGCTGTCAGTAATGTGTAGTTTTTGTCCTTCTTTACGCCGTTGTTAGCAACCTCTGCGTAATTATCTTCATCTACATTGGCTTCAATATTATCTTCCGACAAGATGGAGTACGAACGCAGATCTTGTAGCGTCTCCCTGTTCGGTAAAATGAATTTATCAATATAACTACGCTATAATTCGTTCGAGGCGATGAAAGATTATACGCACTCCAGTTCTGCATCTGGAATATCCGCCACTAAATAATAACCAGCGTGAATATACAAGCTAACGGCAGTCCAGAGCTCAATTAAATCGCTAAATTCTTGTATCTCTTCCTCGGCTTCCTTTATGGACTCGTCGGCAACAATATATTCCTGCATTTCCTTAGCTTCTGCTCCCCAGTATTCCTCCTGTAAACACGATATTTAAGAACCTGCCTTTCGCTGATCGTTACAATCTCCCTGGAGGTAAACTTACGTGCAGCCAAGTGAGCAGTATATTTATAGCTATTCTAAGTACACCGATGGATGGCAATTCGTATCCATGGGCAGTGTCGTGCCTCAAGCTCACTATCCACTCCGGGATATTGAGCTGCTTAGCGATCTGGAACAAGGACGTCTGCTTCGTGTGGCCTATATTAGATATATGATTCAGAAATCTCATTATGGTGGTCGAGTACATCAGGCACAGATCGTTCTCGTAACTGATCGGCAGCTCTCCGTTGCCGATCTTGGGAGTCCATTCGCGGTCCCTGAGGCAGACTTGCATGATCGAGAGAGTGCAGTCGACGCCCACTGGCAACTTGGGCATCCTGAAATCATTTTCGTTAATACCGCTTATAACTTTACAGCGCTTTCTCTATACAAGACCGAGCGAATCACCTCGCCTTCCATGCGAGCAGCATCTCGTACGCCTTGGTTTGCTCAGCGGTGTCATTGGAGTAGATTTGCTTGTACACCTGGTGCCACTCCGTTCTGTGGAGTGTAGACAGTTTACAACAGGAACTACGAATATATAAGAATCATTACGCAGTTAGTACAGCACTTACAGTGAAAACCATGGAACTTGCTTTGAGCCTTCCTGTTTCACAGAGAGCGCCATGCTTGACCACGTGCGCTTACAAGCTCCGCCGTCTTTTCATTGACCGCGTTGGACGTGTGTGAGGCAATTGGGCACGCACCAACACACACGTGCTCGCGGTGCTGTGATTGCTGTGAACTGCACCTCGGAATAGCGGAGCGGCCGCTGCGCAGGTGACGAGAGCTTTTGAAAAATATGGCGAAACAGATACGAATGGTACTAATAGACCTCAGTGGGACGCTGCATGTTGACAATACAGCGATCCCAGGCGCTGTGGAGGCGTTAAACAGGTGGCATTCTTTATTCATTAAGTAAAGACAATTTACGATCTTTGCCAGTGTCGCCGCGCATCTTTCGTCGCGCAGCTACCATTATTGGCGCGCTTCGAATCGAACGAATTCAAATTTCATATAACTCGAGTGTCTTATTAACTCTCAAACAGGCTTCGAGGCGCTAATATACCAGTGAAATTCGTCACGAACACAACGAAGGAGTCCAATAGCTATCTGCACAGCCGATTGACGAGACTCGGCTTTGAGATAAAGAAGGAGGAAATCTTTAGCTCCCTGGCCGCGGCCAGAAAATTGATCGTTTCGAGGAGGCTGAACCCACTGCTGTTGATCGATCCCGCCGCTTACGAGGATTTCGAGGATTTGGTGAAAGAAGAAGAAACGACTAATGCTGTGGTAGTTGGTCTGGCGCCGGATAAATTTCATTATGACGAGTTGAATAAAGCGTTCAGGTGGTTGCTCTAGACCGAGTGGAATATTTCGGTTTTAGACATTTTTGCAATTTCATTCCTAATTTCAGATTGGTATTGGAAGGTGCACCATTAATAGCGGTTCACAAGGGGCGGTATTATAAGAGACCAGACGGCTTAGCTTTGGGACCAGGCGCATTCGTAACGGGATTAGAATACTCCGCCAATGTCAAGGCGGAAGTGGTCGGCAAACCCACCGCGGAATTTTTTAAAGCTGCTTTGGGGGACGTGGCCCCTGAGGAGGCAGTCATGATTGGCGATGTAAGAAACTGGATATGTGTTAAATTCACTAGTTGCAAGTACACAAAGTGTTTCGTTGAAAATGTTGGAAGAGTACTTTTTGATATTTTGGACTGTCCTTAAATTACGTACGGGTAATTTTGGCGATTTCTTACTCCCTCCCCAAGAATTGATAAGATTTTATCTTCCAACCCCCCACCCCCTTTTCTTACGTAATATTATTTACATTGTATTTTTTCAGTTATTAAAATCCTTTTAAGAGGATATACCCGTTTGGACCCGATGAAGATTTTCCGTTTTTGTATTATGTTTACATAGTGTTATGAACTATTTAAAAAAAAGTTTCAATTAAAAAGCTATTGTTTGCCGAAAGTTATGGATACATATCCGAAACTCTCGATTTTAAACGGCTACACGGTGGCCCTGAGAAAAGCTGTATGTCGTGTCTGAAATCAAATGCAGTAAAATTTTTTTAAAAATATTTTTATCCGCTCAAATCAACTCCCCCAAGATTAAACCCTGAGTGCGCCACTCTTTAAGACCCTCTGTATTTCTTATTCTTTGTTAAATTAGGATGTCCAAGATGACGTAGCTGGTGCACAAGCTGCTGGTATCAGCGGTTTCCTGGTGCAGACTGGGAAATACCGGGAAGGAGATGAAAGGACGATCACACCACCGCCTACGAGAGTATGCAGCTCTTTCGCCCAGGCCGTGGAGCACGTCCTCAAGGGGGAACTATAAGCCTTCGCATTAGCAAACAAGAATATAACGTACGCAGCAGTTGTTCTGTATTAAATTAGACGTTTTATTTAATTATCAATAATCCCATAATGGTGTACATGATCTGGATTAATTTCACAATATAGGAATTTCAAAATACAGAGTAGACAGTAATTACAAAGAAATCAGCGGTGGTATCGTTCGTGATATGAAACATTAGATACCGACCTCTTTGCTCTTCCTATTCGACGCCATTGGAAAATAAGTTCTATGTCATGTGTTCTTTACGTGGCGACGACCAAATCGATGAAAAACAGAGCATGTTCTAAGTATTAAACGAATATCGTCTCGTTGCGTAATCGTCTGTAGAAAAGTTGTAGAAAATTTCATCTACCGTGACAATAGTGACGTTACAGTTTAAAAATTATGTTTACAAATTAGAACGAAGCTGCTCCCATCGGGTCCGGATACTTTAGCCTCCCGAACATCGTGGACGCCTCTAGACTCGAGACGATATTTCTTAGATTCACGTGTCGTTCTAAAATAACTGGGAGGGGAAAAGTAATCGTTGTAAATTGTTTCGAATTGCTACTAATACGTGACCTTAAGTAATAAATATATTACGACTACTGTATCTACAGTTAAAAGCAGGCATACAGAAAAGATTTTCTTAGTCTCTCTCTTTAAAAGGAATCGGTGCACTGCGAGAATCTTTTTCAGTATAAAATTTGGCACCGCTCTGTTAGTTGTTCTCTCTATTATAAGGGCTAACGAACATTTCCTTTACCTCGGGAACGTTTACAGGCCCGTTCTCTAAAAAGACAGGGTGTACGAGTTTAGTTTTGATTCGACGTTGTCCTCGCATCTCAAAAGTGCAATTACGAGAGTCCCTTTCCGCTTTTCCCTTCAACGTTACACATTAATACTTCCGTTAGCGAACAATTTGTTATTTGCTTAGTGAGGAAGGCTTGGTTATAATTCTTTTTTTTTTACGAATACTGTACGAAATGCACGCCTCTCGTCTAAAACCTACATTACCCACGCGTGGAAACGCCGCGCAGCGTGATCGAGCTCAACGAATCTCCATCGAATTATGCGAGTAACGGATAGGAATCCGATACGAACGAGAAACGAAAGAACAGAATCCCTCGCGCGATAGAGCGACGCGATAAATTATTGGAGCATCTCATTCGATCGCGAACGGTTCGCGAGTAACGAATAATCGACGGCCGTATGCTGCGTCTGGATTACAACGATAAACCTAATTTAAAATCTAAAATTAAAGCACGCCAGAGTCGCACCGAGCGGCTCCACGATTACGCATCGCAACGGTGTAACTCATGATCCGTGGTTAGTTTAAAAGATCGATGGATCGGCTCGCAATTGAAATGCCCTCTACAACTTATAATCTATGATCAGGCACATGTTGATTTCCTGTCGCAATAACGAGGGTCGCTTGGAGAATACATTTCGGTTGAAATCAGGCGATAAAGTCCGACAACGAACGCTACTGCTTGCAATAATGTGCACACAACGCTGTTACACCCAGCGTTAAAACGAATCAAACTTAACTACGAATGTACAGTATGTTCCATCCACTTTCTTTTTGGTAGCCATTCTCTTAATCAACGTTGTCTCGAGACGAATTAACGAGACAGGGGAATAATAAGCGGTTGTAAAGAAGTTTCTACGCACGACGGAACAAATGTAACGAAAGCTCAGCAAATAAATAGACTCGCAGAACACGCAGCGCATTAAAATTTAACAATGGAATAGTCTCTAGATTTATCAAAAAGAATCGGCTACTACGTCATCTTGCCAACGCAAACGTTACAACACTTAGGGCCGTATTAATAAAGAACAGTATATTCTCTTTCTCATCTTTCATTTATAGAAAAGTCAAGCGCCTGCCCGAGGCCCGCGAGTCTCGCCGCAGACGCTCCAGCTTTCGGTACAACAGTTGCTTTAATTTCATTTATACAGCCCATCACCGTGACCGAGGGACATCACTCAAATCGCATCCGTATATACAAATTCGTAGGGTTCTAATAGTATGAACAATTTTCAACGCAAGAATCCAACTATGTACTCTCTTTATCTGTTAAGAGGCATCTTCTGAGGTCAGATTCTGCCCAATGTAGCTAATATACTCGTTTAACTGGCAACTATATACTGTATATCCCTTCCTTCTCCCCGGCCCGCGCGAGACATCGTTATACATCTCGCGAATAGAAATTTAATTAATGGAAGTCCCACTAGAGACAGAAATTCGACCTTACGCCGAGGACAGGTATACCGTTTACTCCCTACGCTTTACCGATAGGAAACCTTGAACTGTTAATTTGGCTGTTCAATTGTAATTTGATTAGTAGTAAATTGACATTTCCTTCTTCCCCCTCCAATCCTTTCTTTCCCTCTCAGACAAGGCAGGTGTGCGGAATACTACTGACGCGTGTCGCGGGACGCATGCATAACCGTTCGTTCAATAAATAGATGATCAGTATCTTACTTAACTTGGGAGGAGGATTAAAATACTACTACTTATAAATTATGAAACACAACTAAGTGGTATTATACACAGAAGTAGTTGAGAGACACAACATTTAGAAATAAGTATGAGACTACAGTTTCCTGGGCCACGCGATCTGTCCCTTACATTTGTGCTTAACTCTCTCCCTCTCTCTCTCTCTCTCTCGCTCTCTCTTTCTCTTTCACTGGTACTTTCGACGTGGGAAGACGATGAAATGGCTGACGGCAAGCATTTGCTACTTTTACACCCAGGTACAAAAAACATACGCCTCTAAAAGCAGACTAAACGAAATTAGCATTCCGCGTCGCGGGGATGGGTTTGGCCTCGGGATATATGAATATACAAGTGTGAGCAATCCGCGGTAATACTTCCGCGCGTTATTGCCTTCGAACCGCGCTCAAGTACCCCGTCGCGTGGCCTGGCTTTTACTCGTCTTCGGCCGCGGTGTCCAGCGGGGCGTCCATCGAGAATCGATTGAACACCTCGTGAAGAGGAGGTAGCGTCAGGTGCCACACTCTGCAACTAGTCCACATGTCTTCTGTTATTCTGAAACGCGTCGGGCTCCTTTATAGCGATTATCTCCAGCGGCGAGCGTCGGATCAGAAAGATCGTACCTACCTTACCATAGTGAAGAACCAGGCACACTTCAGAGATCCTTGTTCTGACGTGCCCAGCCCTAACTATTTTACAGGCCGATAATGAAGCGTTAAATCCGCTGAACTTTTCCAGATGAAATGCCTGACCTGAAATTTAACGGATAATGTGAATACTCAAGTATATTCGTGTATTGTTTCGCAGGATCCGCGAACGTACCGTTCTTAAATCCATAGAAGGGTCCAGAACTTGGTCGTTACATAAAAGTTCAACCTTTTCTTCGGCCAGCGAAGAGTTATCAGCGTTCGAATCTGTGTTCGTTCGGTCCCCTGCTGGAGACCCACCAGAAACCGTGTTCCCGGTGCCCGCCACTGATCCTGAGTCGCTTCCTGCGCCGAGCACTTTATCACACACGTGCTCCGCCACTTTGCGAATTTGTATAAAATCATTTGCAATCAAACGATCCCTTGAAAAACGGAAATATGGAAATTATGCGACGATCTATCGATGTGCAGAAACTGCGAGAGAAGTCGATCTCGTTACATACTTCTTTAAACTCTTTATACCGGACGTGGCATGTGGAAGAAGGTAGAAAGGTATTTTAATAAATGGTGGAAGATTCTTGTTGTCCACAACGATGTTCACTACCCATGATGGTACAGTTTCGGTTAATAAAACCCCTTCTGTTTCCCCTGCAGCATCCTTAACTAGTAATCTATACAGAGTTCTTCCTCCCACTTCGCTGAAACAAAATCACATTTTTATTATTGGCGATTGAGTAAACGGGATGGCAGGTTCGACGATCACTGCGTACCTAAATATAACAGGTGTATGACTAGGTACTGAGAATGTCTTTCCTCCTCTTATGTGCACAGGACCATTACCATCGTTACCACTTCCCTCGTTCTCATCGTCAGCGTGTAGTCTCCACCAGTGCTTGAGCAAAGCTTGTAATAAAAGATTCCCATAATTCACTGGAAAAAGAAAGTAATACTCAGAGAAGAATAAAAGCTTATGGGAATTACGAACAGCGATCAGCGCAATAAATTTTCCATACCCTTTAACTTTTACTATTATGTTTGCTGCAGTTATTATTACTAAGATTTTTTATATCTATTTTGTCACTATCATTAATGGTTCTATTGCGATTATTTCTCTGCTTTTGTTTCTTTTAATTATTTATCTTTTGCACTTCCTAATTGATTGTTCTATGCTCGTGTGATCGCGATTTATACTTCTTAATTCTTATAACCAAGGGTTTATCGCGTTGATATACTTCAATAAATAAGGGAATAAGATTTCTAGTAAAGCGAGCGTTACCTTTCTGATCAACCGCATCATTTTCCGCGAGGCCTGTTTCTCTCGCAGAGACCCACGCGGAGAAGCAGTCGTTCTCATCCTGACCCAAATGGATAGTCAACATCTACGAACATGCGAATATTTATTACTACGCTCAGTGCCTCAACTCCCGATGTTTTAGTCGGTTTAAATAATTGTATAATTATGTACCCCAGTTTTAAGATCTACACTGAACCAATTTGGAACGTACACCATGTTATTTCTTTTCTTTATCTCCTGCTCGAAGTCTACCCTTCCTAAATCCTCGACCTTGCACGCCTTCAACACATCGTACAGGGCCACATTCTCCTCCGTATCTTTCGTTAGAACGTATCTGCGATCGTTCAGAACATGGCAATGCCGTATCGCAGGGCCACCCAGTATCTTTTGCGCAGGGTCTAAATTCTCCGCGACGTTCGATGTTACTCCGCTATCGGAGTCATAGTCGTGATCAATTTCGAATTCTTGCCAATCTTTCTGGCTTATGGACTGCAACGGGTTTCACACACATTAAGTCACTTATACTCCCGACAGACGTTTAATCTTGTTTGTAACACGCTAGATCATTACCCAATTGTTTATCGTAGACTCGCTAGTCGCCACCCAAATGCTAGACTGATCGGGCGTCATAGCCATCTTTAGCACAGGCGCTTTCTCTTCGCATATAATGGTGTATCTCTCGGGATAACTCAGTTCGGTCATTACGACTGTCTTATCTCTACCTCCCGATATCACATGGCTGAAGGTGTCTGTCGCCTAACAATTACAGTTCCAATTTAATAAATCCGCTCGAGCTGCGCTCGAACATTACACGCGGAATAACATGTTACAATTACCAGTAAAGCCCAAACACCTTCTTTATGTACCCTGAAGGTTTGAATACACCTCTGCTGCCCCAGCGACCATAATTTAATCGTCCCGTCGGAGCTAGCGGACAGACACTGGGTACCATCCCTGTTCAACACTAACGCTTTAATGTTATCCATATGACCGCGAAGCTTCATTAATTTACTGCAACACCTCGGATCCCATACTCTCAGAACTTTCTCCGTGCTACCGCTTACAATAATCGTACCAATCTGATTCATGGCAAGGCTATATATGGAGTCTTTATTCCCGCTAAGAGACGACGCTGCAAAACACCAAAACGCACTGTAAAAAAGCAAGTTAACGATAAAACCGAGGAGAAATTCCGTTAATAATCTCTTCTTTACTTGTCACTGTGTTGTTGCTCGCCGTCAGAGCGGTTAACGTATTAACGTCCCATAGGAAGATCAATTTATCTAAACCTGCGCTAGCGACCTGCTCCCTATCTTTAGCGTACGCCAGAGCTTTGACATAGTCTTTGTGTGTCCTCAACGTAGACATACAAAAACCTTTGTGTGCATTCCATACCTTCACCGTCGTGTCGGAGCTGGCCGATATCACTGCAAAACATTAACGCATTCGCAATTATTCATTTCAAAGAACTTTAAGCGATATAACACGAAGCTACGTACGATTCTTGCCGCCGCAACATAATACTATATCATTGACCCAATCGGTGTGATGCTCCATGGACTGAATGTAAGGCTCCTTCATATTCTTGCAGTTCCATATCCTTATAATACTATCTCTACCCGCGGAGTAGAGCCTATTCCAAGCCGGATCGTACTGCAACGAATTCACTCCAGCCCTATGCCGTTTCTCTACTTCGTCTCTTATAACCATGGATACCTTCGGGGAAAACACAAAGCAAAGTATGTACTCTCGCGAAGTATGGAATTAATTGGCTTAAGTACTGTCGTTTGCAGAAAAGAACGTCCTCGGACGCAAAGCACTAATTTGTCGACACGACAATGTCGACCAATACAAAGTAAGCGAACAGGGCACCGATGGTGGGATCCAATGCGAGCAAAGTAGCCCCCCTGCCCCGCTCAGCATCCGGGTGGCAACTTTTTTGCAAACAACAGTAAGCTAACGATCCCTTCGCAGAATTAATAGGTAAGCGTTCCTGAAAGAATCTCCCTCTAAGCTATTGAAATGAAGCGTTCGTTTTTCTTCTTTTAATTGAAAAGAATCGTCAACGTTCCCCGAGACTCGGTCGTACGCCGATGCTCGGTCTCGCGAGACCATCCTCCTTGATAGAAAGGAGGTTGCCCCGCTACGAGGGGCGAACGACGCGAAGAGGTGTTGCTGAAAACGGTAAGACAGATGTGCCCCGCGGGGCAAGTACCTGAACTTTCTTTCGGGCGCTCTGGCCCCCCGTCTTGTGAGCTGCCATTATACCGCGAACTGTTCCGTGGCTTCGAGCGAGACGATGACGACGGGGCGCATTCGAGGTGCACGATTACGCTGCGGCGCGTCCACGTTGCGGTGCCTCCAGCCCACGTAGCAGTCTCATCGCCGATCACTCTGGAAACCTCACGCGACCGTGCGTGGCTGCGTGTCTCGCGCTCGCAAAAAATAATCCGGCGCACATCACGGCCTGAAGCTCGCGGCCAGCTGTCGTCGAGCGATTTCCGGCGACGGTTGTTCGCTCGCGTTCATGACCGTCTGAACCAGAGCCGTTGTTCGTGTAGTCCCTGAACGCCGGTGTCAATAAGCTCCCCGATGTCACCCACGTTAAGTTACATCACGTTTCACAGCGTCCGACAACGCTTCGACTCCATTGTTGTGATTGAATAAAGCCGGATATATCGGTTAGATTCTGCTTTTGATGACGGTCGAAGGTGGATACTCGCGGGTGTATCGGGAATGTACCGTGATTCCTGCAAGCGTAACGCGCACTGAGGGGAAATGATTAGATGAATTTATGAATTCGGAGTATCGGTAATTTTCAACAGCCGCACGGGATATTGGGAGCCAATAGTTGAACGAGATACGGTTGCGGGGGTAAGTGACCACCTGCGGTAATCGGCCAATGGGGGATGGGGATCGATGGGATTGAGTGGCATTTGGGCGAATACGCGTTTGAGAGTACGGTGATTGGTTCGTTGTTGGGGTTTGTTAGATGGGCTTTCGTCGACCTTTGGAAACTGGAGGATAGGAAGTTATTGGGCGAGACACGAAATTATGATTTGATAATACTTGCTGGAGGAGTAACGCTGAGCTTTTATTAAAGGTTACAAATCGAGCTTATATACTGAAAACACTTGAAATCTCGATATATTTAATATTAATTATATACCTTGTGATGATATTCTATTACGAATCGATAACGTTGCGTGCATCTTTCAAACATATCTACACTATACCTAGTCTATGACAGAACACATCTTCATAATTTACATATTCATCGCTAGACGATACTTCTATTCTATTTCAAATAGAGACACTATTTTCACCATCTTTAGAATCGATATCAGCACCAAATTCTAAAAGAATCTACACAACTTCTGGACTACCATATTCAGAAGCAATGTGAAGTGCTGTTTGCCCATCTTTATCTTTAGAATTGATGTCGGCACCGAATTTTAAGAGAACCTTGAGAATCTCTAGATTATGGATGTAGCAAGCTAAGTAAAGTGCTGTATTACCACTTTCATTTTTATAATTAATGTTGACATCATATTTTAAGAGTTCTTCAACAATTTTCAAATATTCTCTCCCAACAGCAATGTGCAGCAGTTTACAATTATCTCCATATTCGAGGTTGACAGTAAAACCATATTGATGCAGCTTTTCAGCGATTTCACTATATTTTTCTCCATAGCCATGCATTGCGACGTTAAAGGCGTTCCTGTTGCTTATGTTATTCACATCAGGAGAATGCTTCAAAAGATGCTCAATAATGAATCAATGTTCTTTTTCAACAGCAAAGTATAGTATAGTTTTACCATCCTGATCTTGAGCATCAACATTTGCTCCAAATTCCAAAAGTAGCTTGACAACTGTTTCATGTCCGTTTATAACAGCAAGGTACAGTGGTGTACAATGTTCCTTACCATCATAGGTACACTCAGAATTAACATCAGCTCCATGTTTTAAAAAGTGCTCAACAATTGATAAATACCCTGCATCAGCTGCAATATGAAGATAAGTTTGACCATATTTTCCTTTAGCATTGACACGAGCACCTCTATTTAAAAGCAATTCGACAATTTTCATTTTCTTCCGTTCGAATGCACCATGAAGTGGAGTGGTGCCATCCTTACATTCAGCATCAATATTAGCTCCTATATCTAGAAGCATCTCAACAATCTCTATGGCACCATTTCTAGCAGCAAAATGAAGTGGAGTCACGGAAGGATTTTCGTTTATGCTGTTAACTTTGGAACCATTTCTTAAAAGTAATTTAGCAACCTCTGTATGCTTATTCTTAAGAGCATCACAAAGTAAAACATATCCATCTGCCCAATTTTGTGAGTAAGATACACCGAAAGAACTAATTAACTCCCTTACTCTTTCTAGTCTTCCTTCACACACTGCCAAAATTAAATTGTAGCATATATCCCGATCACCTTGCATTTTCTACTAATAAATTATTCCTGATTCCATGAAATAAAATGTCAAACACGTGTCGAGAGACGCACTGTAGTCTATCGTAGGAAATTCTAGGTTTTTTCCTACAGAAATAAATTAGAACTCTTAAATAACTTTCGTTAAACAGTACACGTAGAATGTGTTTTAACAAACCTCTTTCTAATGCCGAGTAACAAAATTTTGCGTGGTCCTGGCGCCCCTGGTCGATGGATTTGGATACTCGATTTAAAGGCGGGAAAATCAGGACACGCCACTCATGCGCCTGATGACTAACCAATCAACACGAAGATAGGTGTTTGCTCCAAACCAATCGACCCTGCGACCCTGAGTACGGGTTAAATCGGATAACTGTGGGTTACGCCAGGTCCTAATTAAATGTCACACAGCGACAAAATCGTTGTCGTCTGACCTAGTGATCCTCTAGGGGCTCTAGGTAGTGATCGGCAAATGTGGTCCCCATTTTCTATTGGTTGACACCAGTAGTGACCGAAACCGGAAGTAGAGAGAGCAAGCAATTTTTCCTATTGGGCGAAGCAATAACATCTACCAATGGGATTCCACAACATTGAGCGAAAAGTGGGATCAGCAGCACACTTCATTTAATACTGAAGTGCCCGCCGATTTGTGACTTCCGCTTTAGGACAAAATGGTGGACACTTCTGCCTATCACTACCTAGAGGATCACTAGTCCGACCGACAAACAAATACTAACTAATACGACGAGAAAGTCTTTTGCTTATTTATCGTCGTATTGGTCAGTATTTGTCAGTCGGTGGGACGACAACGATTTTGTCGCTGTGCGACATTTAATTAGGATCTGGCGTTATGCATGCCGAATGCAAGCCCAGATCTACGGGGACGCAAGTAAGGCAATTGCCCAGAGCGGAAAATTTTGGGGGCGGCAAAAATTGGTAGACAAATACCTACAAAAAATTTTACTCAGTGTCAAAAAATATATTTTAAAATACTTATTTATGATTCAATGCAAAGTGGCGAGTGCATAGACTGCAGAGAAAACCATCCCGTTTCAGTTAATGCAGGCATTGGTGGCGTTGATGGTGTACAGGATTCCCTAGAATTCTCCCAGTTCTAACGCATCAAGCAGTTACTACGCGCATGCGTATTTGTGACCACGGGATAAGGATGAAATGGTGTGTATTTTGCAAATAAATATAATATTGAACAACAAGGGAAGATCCCGAACTAGGAAATTCGAAAAAATCTGAAACTTTGTTAATACGAAGGGAATTTCCTCTTGATTACAACGCAATTTTTGTTTGCTCCCCACATTTACTCTAAGGGGATGAAATTGACCACTGAAAATGCGGTTATTCTCCGATTTTGGGTTATAACTCGTGAACTGTAAAATAATTTTTTCACCAAATGATAGATCTACTTAAAAGAAGTAACTTTTGTGTTAAAACTTTTTTTCTATCTGTTAAGTATAGTTCGCGAGTTATAACACAAAATCGGAAAATAGCCGAATTTTCAGGGGTTAATTTCACCCTCTTCAAGTGAATTTGGGCAGCAAACAAAAATTGCGTTGTAATTAGGAGGAAATCCCCTACATATTCACAAAGTTTCAGAATTTTTGGAATTTTCGGGTTCGGAATCTTCCCTTGTAAGTTTGCTTTAAAGTAGTAAGAACTATCTAGTATATTTAGTGTTCAAGTAGTAATTATATTACGAAGACTAATTAATTAATTCGGGGCTTTCGTCTGTTATAGGTAAGCAATTCTTTCCTTTGGAAGTGTCGGTTCGTGTCAACTGGTGTAACGAAAACGCACTGGACGAGTGCAGCATTTACAATACGTGGTTTTTAAGTGGAAGTTAAACTTAAGTAATTAGACAATGGAAATAATTCCATTATGATAATGTAAGCACATCTGTACTAAGTAACACTGTACATTATTCAGAGTATTTGAATAAACCACATGTAGAGAAAAACCGCATCTTTTACTTTAGAACTGTACCCTATAACTTCCATTTCCATTTCCATCACACTCTCCATACATTGCACTTCACGCTTCTCAATAGTCATACACAATAGTCTTAACTTAGGAACTAAGTAGACGTCTTACGATATGGGCACAATGTGGTAAGTATTCAGGTAAGAAATTGAGTTCCCGTGAAAACGCAACAAAAGGACAAAATTTTTGCAACAATGTTGGAAATGAAAATGGCCTGTTCGCGAGAAAAAAAACCCGGTTTGCAACTTTGTTGAGATTTCGCGGGGAGTCAGATTCCGGTTAGAAACTTTGTTGAATGCCAAAATCTTCCAATGTCGTCTTCAGACTATTCCGATTTCACCGGATTTGGACTCCCCGTGAAAATGTAACAAAGTTGCAAAGGACAAAATTTTTGCAACTCTTAAATTTGTATTTATATACAAATGAGAAATTCTTTTGAATTCCGTTTTTGGGTCAAGACGTCAAGAGTGAACGCTTTCACTCTTGAACGATCGGTTTTACACCTTTTGTTAATTAAAAGCCAATCGCAAATTGATTTATAATTTAGCTAAATTCCTATTCGTCGATGCAATTTATCGATTTTTTGAAATAGCAAGCGTTTAATAATATTGCGCTGATTTTGCACTTAAGAGAAGGGATAAAAAAAAGTGGAACTATTTTCAAACCCCTCGGGTTCGCGCGGACTCCACTTTGTTTCCATTTCCTTACATTCGTGTGATCCGATTCAAATTTCGCGCTTTTATGCTCCACGCCGCCAGGCGGGATTTGCAACTGCCTCTAATTCGAATTGCCGCAGTCCCTGCGCGCCTCATGCACCGCAAATGGGAGAAATTTTAGGGAATCGTAACGATGCCACCAATTTCATGCGCTTCCCCCTCGCGCAGCACCAAACGCGCCAGCGCTAAAAAACAAATACTCCCTTTCCGCGCAGAAAATTGTTACCAGGTTTTAAAATTCAAACACCCGAATCTGTTCCCGCCGATTCTTCACCGATCGCCGCGTTCCAAAACACATCGGGGCGCCGACTGGCGAGAATCTCCCGCACTAATCCCGTTCAGAAAGTCAGCATCCGGCTCCGGTACGCCCGTTGAAGAGGCGAGAGTATCCCGTATCCGTCAGTCGAGCATCGCCATTTTTGTGGTGTGAGAAGTTCTTGACTCTCGGCGGCGGAGTATCGTTCGCCAGCTGGTGAACGGGCGGCTGCATCGACGTGCCTAGCGTCCGCCAGCGAGCTCTGCGTCATGAATCAGTCACGGAATTTCACGTCGCTGTTGAATCCCAGCTACTTGCAAAACGCGCAGCAGAATGCTGCGTCTGCGAACGCGGCGGCGGCCGCGGCCGCTGCGGCTGCGGCGGCCGCCGCAGTAAGCGCCGCGATTGCGAATGGAACGCAGATGAACCCCAATTCACCGAATTCAACGACGGGCAACGCCAGGAAACGCGAGGCAGAATGTACGTATTTCCTCCTATCTCCGCGGCGGCGGCCCCGTTACGAGCCGTCGATATCGGTGTCCGTGCCGCGCGACCTGATTCCGCGTACAAAATTCGCTCCATCGCACGCCGCAATGTACCACGGCGTGTACACTCGGCTATTCCTGCTTGTCGGCATTCTCGCGTACACAATAGACACTGGTCAATCGGAGCAGCGTGTTATTTCGAGAAAACCACCTTTGCCTGGCAGATTTACTTGCATTGTTTTCGATCTTTATCAACTGCGAGTGTTCGCGAGCACCGTCGCAGGACGATTTAAGTAATCGGAGTTTGGTGCAGAGACGGAGGTTCCAATTAGTATTTTCTGCAGTCGCATGATGGGCAAGAAGGGCTTGGTTGTGATAGATAATAGATAATAATGTTTGGGTGGATTTAGCTTTCGCTGATAAAGGGCTTGGTTGTGTATTGTGGTTTGCAGAATAGAAGGCGCTCGGACGCTAAGCAGGACAAGGTGGCTATTTTGACAACGTCAACGAACACAAAGTAAGGGAACGGGACACAGGTGGAAGGAGCCAATGCGAGCAAAGTAGTCCCCTTGCCCTGCTTAGTGTCCGGGCGCCTTGTTTTCTGCAAACGACATTAAATATAAGCTGTACTCGTAGTCCGTGGTATAGATGAGTAAGTTACGATTATTTCAGGTGACGGTAAGCAGGAAAAAGAGACGAAAGAGGAGCGTAAGAAGAGGAGGAAAACTCGATGGGGCGGTAGCGAACATGACAAAACTTTTATACCGGGCATGCCTACTGTTCTGCCAACAAACCTGACTCCTGAACAGGAGAAGGCTTACCTATGTAAGTTTATTCCTCTCGTTCCTTGGTTATTTCGGATTAATAATGTTGTGTATATATGGATATATATATATACATATATATACATGAGCAGGAAGCGATTTAAGAATCATGCTTCTGCGTACGAGTATCTGAAAACTTAATTTGTAGTACTGTAAAAGATGTAAGTATGTATATACCGTTGAAAAATTTACAGTTGCCGGAGGTAATCGACCTTCCAAATATTTTTCGAACAAGCGAGCTTGGCAATGGGGATTGCCAACTTCGCTGAATAATGAATAGCAGATATTATCGGAGTTCGGTAGCTTACCTTCGCTCGTTGCGTTCAAGTCCTTTCCGATTTTATCTCGTCGGATATTTACAAAGGACGTAGTTGCGTGTACATAATGCCTTGTTTAAATGCTCCGCATAAAGACGTGATCTTGCGGCGGTACGAAAAGTCTAAGAGATACGTGAAATTTACTGGAACTTTTACCTCAGGGATTTGCATTAAACATAAGCGATTACCCTACAGTTTTTAAGACATGCTTACATTATAGAATGTATATGGTTATGGCAAATTGGCAATATCTAACTGTTGGGGTTTCCGCCCCCTCTAACCCGTTGGTTTACAGTTCAGCTGCAGATCGAGGAAATCAGCAGGAAGCTACGCACTGGAGATCTTGGAATACCGCTTAATCCTGAGGAAAGGTTTGAACGAAACTTACATACCAAAAATGACCATTACATATCTACAAATACCTATCTACTGACCATTCAGCAGCCCGTAAATACAGGGGCCTTATGATATGGCTCCAATACAAATTAGTGCGGGATAACGATGCCTCTTTGAAAAAGATCGGGCTTCATTAAAGCCTCCACGCAGCACAGAAGATGAATTTTGATAATATTGGTTTGCCCTAATCAATTTCTTTTACTAATTCATTTTCATTAAACACTGCTACGAGACCGAACGTATTTACCGGCGGACGTTGATCGTTCGGGGCGGTAAATGCACGCCAGCCTCAATAATCGAACGTTACGGAACTAAGTATTTTTAATTTGGACCGGAGAATGCTTCGAAATTTCACTTGTAGATACTCTGTAGATAAATAATTGTGTACGCTGTAGATTTGTAACGTTCGATGCAGTGAGATATCTAAATCGAAGGGTAGCTTTAGTAGCAGTGTTTAACATACAGTGGGTATCCTAGTCAATATATATATATCTCTATACATCTCTTAAATAGTTAAATATTCTTGCACATGTAGGGAAATTCTAAGGTGTTCCTATGCAGACTGTTTCGCACAAGTGAATAGGCTACGCCTGATTATCATCTCCTGTAACAGCAGATTGCTTTGAACTTGCCATTGCCCGATAGAATAATGAAAATTCATGCATGGGGCACCTTGATATACATACACTCTCTTCGATTAGGCCGCCGTGACTCGCACGGCACGTCGAATCTATTGTTTAATATCATAATGCCGCAGGAATATATCTTATCGTTGATCGACTGCAATAGACTTCTGTCCCCCTCCCGTTTAATTACAATTTTAATGAGCAGATTTCAGGAAAGCAATGAAAATCGATAAAAGTTTATAGTTGCTAATGTAATAAGCATTAATATTATAAAGATCAATCTTACGTTACTTTCAGGTGCAACTCTTAAATAAATACACGTTAATTTCTCTAATAAATTAATTTACTCCAATAGGTTTAACTTTTCTGATTTTAGCTGGAACCATTATTTTATATCATTGTGTTTCATTAGTATTATACAGTACAGTAAGATATACAAGCTGTTATGAACTAACCGAAAAAAATTGTTTCCTAATAATCACAGGATCTATCTCTTAGCAGCTGACATCATATCTGCCGTGCACAAACGCGCAGTCTTCCAGTGGTTGCCTACTGAATAGACTTATAGCAATGCTACATTTAACGCTATATAATTTTTTATCCTTTGTTTCGATACCTCGGCACCGTTGGGAAAGCTTTGAACAAAAATCAATCTTCTTTAAATAATTACAGCGTGTCGTACTATATCGGCTGACAACTTTCTTTAGTTATCTGGACGAATCATTTCATCACTTTTTTTTAGCATTGACCAACTGAATTCAGAACTATCAAACGTCCCCGTTAAATATAAGTAGCGATTATTAGAATCTAACAATTTCTGTTCTCAATGAATTACCCACCAATTGACTAAAAAAAAAAAGATCGAACGCCTATATACAAGTATACTTGGTAGATCGTTTAAGTTCAGTCACGTTTCTTTCGTTCCGCAAAGGGCGATATTTGCTTGCAATGTTACCCCGCGGAGGATATTCTCCTTCCAACAAGGTCAGAACGTATCTCGCCTTTTAACGAGTATACATCGCAGAAAGAAACGACTAAAGTCTAATAATCCCGGAGAAGTCGATCCCAATTTCTAATTTGCCTGCTAATAATCAGCAGCTCTTTCCTCACTTAATCACACGATCGTATATAGTAGGATCAGGTTGCTTGTACGCTAGTACCATCTTGACGCAAACTTTGTATCTTGACGGAGGCTTATCTTTTTGTTTTACAGATCACCGTCCCCAGAACCCATATACAGTAGCGATGGTAAACGGTTGAATACAAGAGAGTACCGTACTAGACGTAAATTGGAGGAAGAACGTCACAATCTTATACAGAAGATTCTCAAAATTAACCCGGAATTCAAACCTCCGCCGGATTACAAGTAAATCTCGCTTCATTCTACGTCGATAAATTAATCTGCATACGTTTCGAAGCGCGTGTAAACTGTAATACTTGTTAATTTCAGGCCTCCTATAATACGAGTTCATGATAAAGTAATGATTCCTCAAGAGGAGCACCCAGACATTAACTTCGTTGGCTTGCTAATTGGCCCGCGTGGAAATACTTTGAAGTGTAAGTACACCTAACTACCTTCGACTGTAATTACGCGAGTCTCGCGCAACGCGTGTAAACGGTTCTTCAATGTTGCAGCAATGGAGAAGGAAACCGGGGCTAAGATTATAATCCGTGGTAAAGGCTCTGTGAAAGAAGGGAAAGTTGGGAGGAAAGATGGACAACCATTGCCTGGAGAGGACGAACCTCTGCACGCGTATATTACCGCTAATAACTTAGACGCTGTGAAGAAGGCTGTCGAAAGAGTACGTCTCGTTTACTGCAATCGAATGGCTGAATATACATAAACGAATTCTATGAAAGATACTAATTTTCCAACAGATTCATGAAATTATACGACAAGGTGTTGAAGTGCCCGAAGGACAGAACGATTTGCGACGCAATCAGCTCAGGGAATTGGCTTTATTGAACGGAACATTGCGCGAGAATGATGGCCCACGTTGCACCAATTGCGGCGCCTCGGATCACAAGTCGTGGCTGGTTAGTACATCGTTTTCACGAATTAATACTCTATTCTTCCAAAGGCCAGGTTAAAAGAAGAAACGCCGCTCTACCTTCTTAATTATTACAGTGCCCGGACAAGCCGAACGTGACGAATAACATAGTATGTTCGAGTTGCGGCGGAGCGGGTCACATTGCCCGCGATTGCAGATCCAAAAGACCCGGTCAGGGTGGACCGGCCGCGGCTGGAATGGGAGGAATGGGTCCAGGCGGCGACAAAGCTAAGATAGACGAAGAATACATGTCCCTTATGGCTGAGTTGGGTGAAGGCCCGCCGCCCGACAGATCCAAAAGCGGGCAGCAGCGTCAATCGAACCCGAATCCTAATTACCCTGGCCTGTTCGATAGGTAAATTTCACTCCTACTTATTAAAAGCCCTGCGTCTCTCCGTGGCTATAAACTTCCGTTACCCTCTTTCTCCAGGCAACAAGCACCTCGCGCTTTGATGGCAGCACCGGCGCACCCGCCGCCGCAGATGATGCAAGGTGGCCCGATGATGCCTCCGCCGGGAATGGCTCCGCCGCCGTGGAGCCAAGGGGAGGTGAACAACATGAACGGCATGAACATGCAGTGGCAGCCTCCAGTCAGCATGCCCCCGCCGCCGGGCGTGATGCAGCCGCCTCCGCCGCCTCCCGGCTCCACGTCCCAGCCGAACATCCCGCCGCTGATGCCCTGGATGGCTGGCAACAACCAGCCACCGCCACCTGGACAAATGCCGCCGACCCAGATCCCACCGCCCGGCATGGGCATCCCGCCGTGGCAGCAGGGGCAACAAGGACCGATGCGCCCGCCTCCACCCGGCACTGCTCCGCCGCCGGGATACCCAGGATGGCAACCGCAGCAAATGGGCGGGTGGCCGCCAGCCGCCCCCGTCCCACCGCCTCCTCAGCAACAAACCCCAGCTCCGCCTGGCATCGATCTCAACACGTTGCCCACGTTGCTCGCGCAACCACCTCCGCCGCCGCCGCCAACCAGTTAGTGTAAAGAATCATCCGACCGTTTAATTGAATCTTCTTCAGCCGTAAAATAGAGAGAGATATATATATGTATATTACATTTTGGTCGTGTCAGTAAATATAGATTGTAATAACGGACTGGAGGACGGAGATAATTGTCACATTAGTTCGAATGATCGAAGATTTCGAATAATCTTTTCGAACGGCTTTATCGTTCGCGATCGGGGAAGGATAAAGCCGCGGATGTTTCTTTTAATCCACCTTCATGGACCACGGCAGCGCGTGCAACGATCCGGCGGCCAGGCTCGCCCAGGCTCTCCGGCTGCGCGTTGCACCCGGTAACTAAAGAGGATGTATGTATAGGTTTGGTTACCATTACTTTCGATCTTATCGTATGTACCTAAAGCTTTCCTACGAGTGTAAATGTGAGCGACGTATGCCAAACGCATTTTTTATAATGCCCACACCAAGCACGATGATTTTTACTTGTACGTCTCTCGATACACGACATCGTATGTCGTGGCTAGATTATGATTTACCTTGTAGCCCGCGAGTGTGCAAGCATAGTATGCGTAATACTATGCACAACGTAGTGCGTTCGCTGCTCTTTATAAGTATTATGATCAACAATTGCTTCGGTACATTACCCACTGTGACGCGACCGTTATTGCAATTAATGTTCGACGGTGGAACTGCGACTCAATGTGGGACTCCGCGCAGGGTGGGTTGTCTGATATTAGCTGTAGAGAATGATGGATTAAAGTAATGTTTCCGATGGATTTTGATGATGGATTAAAAACTTTTCGAAGTGGATAGACGCTTGGGAGAGTCGGATGTGACTTTTGATTTCTTAATTGTATGATCGTAGTAACGCACTACAATGATAATCTATTTTTCTCTGCAGATGATGATATTGGCGTGAATCAAGATGGTGGGTACGGGCGACCCACCCTGTACACAAGCTATCGTAACTTTGTCACGTATTAAAGTTGTCGCGATCAGTTTTGTATTATGGCTATCTGACTAGCTTTAACCGATGATCAAGGCAATTTTGAAGCCCGGCCATTGCTGGGTAATATGATGAAGCATGAGAATTATTCTTCGTACACCCGATCAGTTGTCAATTTTTAAATGTCACTTAGATTATTTATACACGTTAGTATAATTTCTGCAAATATTTTTTCACTCGATGGTGAAACACGTTTACGGTACACCGAACCGGAGCATAAATGTATCACATTGCAAACGTCCAAGCGCAATAATTTCGTATTAATGATTCACTAGTGAGAATAAAGGTGATCGAGACTTTGAATCAGAAAGAATTCGCTTTGTATGAGATAACATTAGTATTGCGTGTTACGTTTAAGATACAAAAAAAAAACATAGTTTGTCAAACTTTATGATAGCTTAATGTGTATGTTAACTACACAATAAAGGTACATACTATACAGGACAAGTTGCGTGTTCTCTTTTATTGTAAACAAAGTAGCATAGCCTTTGTAAACGTGTTCATAGTCTCCTAACCAACCTCCGTATAGACCTGAACTGTTCTGACTTCCGCTGAACGCGTAATTACGATTATGCGTGATGAATGTTGAAGCCGGGAATCCATCTTAGCTTTCAGGTGGATTTACTCTTTAGTCTGGACACGAACCAGAATTTTCAATATGAAGTTGAGCAGCTGTTCTCAGATGGAGTTGCGCTGGTCAATAAAAGTGCATTTACTCTGTGTTGCAGTCCGTGCAGCCGCAGGTATCACGAAAGGGAATGCGAATTTTTATCAATCTATCCAAGATTCTTCCATTGTCACTGAATAATTCTATATTTGGGCGATATTTAGTTGTACTACCATTAAAAGTTACGTAAATCCAAGAGTTTATATTGAAACAAAGACTGAGCTCGAAAGTTTGGAAATATGTTGGAAGAGGTTGCAAACAGTTGGGCCATTGGCCTGCATTCTTTCTTAGATGTTTCACAGTTCACACCAATGGTCTCAAGCTTGTGGGACAGAGAGACGTTTAACATACAGCCACTGAGCGACACGAAAGTAAAGAAGTCCGACGTACTTCTCGGACACTTAATTCTATTTTGGGTCGTATTGTATCTGGCGTATGAAAAGTGCCTTGACGTAAGTCCCACAGAATTTCCATCGCAGGCTTCTGCGTTGCCTTGTTACGTCAATTAATAGACTCGTTAATTGTGTTGTCTCTGGGTTATTTAAAAAAAGCTTGGATAAACGGTAACAAGCATTACGTCTAATACTATTCGTTTCATTTATTAACACAGTCGCTGCTTCGACGTATGCGCGTACCATTGATGCAGCGGAGTAGAATAACAGAGGCTGTGTGGAATTGTGGATTTTGCTTCGGTAGCATATGTTATCTAAAATCGCCCTCGATCAAGACACTAGACTTCTTCTCCGGCGGACAGGGAGTGACGCACGAGGAGCTGGGCGTCATTCTGCATAAAAGCTTTTATTTTCACCAGGCAGGAGTAGAGATTTTCTGTCGTGGCGCTTGGACCAGGGGCTTGGCAAACTTACTATTCGCATCGTTCATCATGAATCCGTATCAAGAAAAGTAAAGCAGCTTTTACTTTAATGCAAATCCATCGCCTCGCTCCACCATTCATTCCTTAACACTGGGCTTGATCATTTGCGAGTCATCTTCGCTATTACTCTCTAAAAAGTAAAGTAACAAAGCTGAATGTCGCAACTTCTACTCCGTAACATAGTCTTCTTTTTACAGATGGTGCACAGTAGTCAGCATTTTCTTGTTTTACAAAGCAGTTGACACCATTCTGATAAATACCTGCAGAGTTCTGTTATGCGTATCTCACTTTAGTGGAAGGAAACTGCTGCCCAAATTATTGTTCTCTATTCATTGTCTCAGCTGGTTAGTACGTTATTAGCCACGCGAATCGCTCAAGTATTTCTCTAATAAATGTTTCTTTCAGGGTGTATTTATACATACTGTTTGTGCCTAAGTTGATGTTATGGCCGGAAAAGACAAATTATATGAGAGCAGAGCTCGGTTTATGGCTATGGTTTATCGCGGAATGTATAGATTCTGTAATATCGTTGAATAATTCATTTCTACATTACAATATTTCTTCGCGCTTCTTTGAAACAGATTTCACTTACCATAAGCTTTAACACATAGGTGTGGCTGAGGCTTTTAGGATGTGCGAAAGCAACATACTGGCTCGAAATCTGTTTATTTCCCCCACCAACTCGGGAAGCAATTGAACTCGCTGGGATACAAAGACGACATAGGGATTCGTTGAAAAAATTGGTTAACAGAGCATCGAAGAAAACTGAACTGTGGCAAACTATGCTTTGTAAGTATATTCGAGAGCGTCAGATTATGCGACTCTGCTTAGCATATCGGTAACAATTTTAAAATTTAAACCAGGTGCGATGGCTATTAAGAAAAAGATCAAAAGAATTCGACAAGCGAAGCAGAATGTTTCTGAATCGACGCTAGACTCCACGGAAAAAGAATTATTTCAAACAGATGCAACCGAAGACGTGAGCAAGGAACAGAATGATTATTAACGTAATCTGCGCTGCAAACTTGCTTCGTATTAGGTGTTGCGAAGGGAGAACTAAAAGTGTATAAATTGTTGATAGTTCCTGCGATATACTCAAATGACTTATTGCCTATACATGCTGTTACTCAAAATTGTGAACCTTACGTCCAACTTAAAACAGGTTTATGTTTCATTCGCATACTTGCAAGCAATACTTGAACGGATTAAGGGGAGGTTCCGGTCTAGAACCCCAAAAAATAGGTGATCTTTAGGAATTAATTAAAGGGAAACTACTATACATAATTTAATGGGACCTTCTGCATTGTATCAAGGATGTCTCAAATTATAGAAATATATTTTTTGTTTTATAATTAATCATTGCAGACGGCACTGGGGAGTCGTTAAAGTCAAGGAGTCAAAAAATTCATCCAAATCGGTGGGACCTGTATCTCCAAAAGTTCTTATCCGATTCGACTGAAACTTTTTTTTATTTTGAAGAATATACTTCTGGCTAGGGGGGAAGCTAGAAAATTTACAAAAATG
Organism: Andrena dorsata; assembly: GCA_929108735.1. Lineage (NCBI taxonomy): Eukaryota > Metazoa > Arthropoda > Insecta > Hymenoptera > Andrenidae > Andrena > Andrena dorsata. The sequence goes on along the minus strand of OV815488.1, from coordinate 71,354,514 downwards.
ACTTTTTTAAAATAACGACACTTGAAGTTTGAAATCACTGTTTCCCTATATTTTTCCCTCAATTTTTTGTATTTTTTTCTGGTTTCCCCTAGCCAGAAGTATATTATTCAAAATAAAAAAGTTTCAGTCGAATCGGATAATAACTTTTGGAGATACAGGTCCTACCGGTTTGACTGACTGCTTCTAGAAAAACGCGTTTAAAGTTTTACGTGAGCGTCGAGTGGCCGGTTGTTGCCCATGCATTTATCATTACTCAAATGCCTATTTCGGGAATTTCATAAATTTCAACAAATCCTTTTAAACACGTATTCCTAAAAGGTTGAACATTCGAAAACTGAAATAAAAAGAAAATCGACTTTTAGACCGGAACCTCCATTTAATTGAGCAACTGCGATGGAGATTTATTCTATTTAAATGGACTCTTGCATTTATAAAGTGCAAAGAACTGCAAGAACACGCTGTTCCTAGATATATAAAGTTTTATTTCCGATCATTCTGGACTGTGTCGATAAAATATAGTACATGTATTTAGGCTGAATTGTTCCACGATGTTATACAGTTGAATGAAAAGTATTATAAATGAATGTTATTACGAATAAAATTGTGTATTCAATACAACGCTGGGCAGCGTACACGCTTCGATAGTGTCGTGTTTCTGAAGATCGTTAAAACATTCGGTTTAGAAACATACACGTAAATTGTTGTATTATTCAAATGCATAATACATTACATCCGATTCGACAGTAATTAATATTAAAATTATCCAAGCGACTGTACTTCTGTGACAATGTCTGAACGCAGGGAGATACTCTATTTTCTCGCAGATCTGTAAATGTACGTCAATCCTTGCCATAATTAAATAATTACATGTTATTCTTTCTCTCTCGTGAATGGAAGTTACGGGGTTTCTCGAGACAAGCATCAGAAAAGCTAGAAAATGTAACAGGACTAATCTTTCATTTCTTATCGATTAACTGAATTCAGTTTTTCCGAAGATTCTTTCGTGTTGTTGTTTCAACGATACAAAAATATCGAGTCGTTTTCAATCACGTAAGATCCCAGGTGTCTGCCTCCGATTGCTTTGAATTTTGGATATGTTTTAGAAGACAAAAAAATAAGAAACACGTGTCTTTTTATTTTGCCGTGTTTGACGGTTTCGGGGGTGAAACCATCCCTCAAAGTTATAAGATTCTCAGCTGTTCGTCGTTGTCTTGGCTTGGTTTGCCTAAAAACCAAAACAATCGGAGAATAGCACCACTTATTCTCATGAAATTTGAACGGTGGTTTCACCCCCTAAACATGCAAGCAGTCCAAAATAAGAAACATCTGTTTCTTTGGACTGTTACCCAAGAAACATCTGTTTCTTATTTTTCTGTCCTCTAAAACATATCCAAAAACCAAAACAATCGGAGACGAAAACCTGAAAATCTTATAACTTTGAGGGGCGGTTTCACCCCATAAATAAGAAAATCGGCCGCTATAAAAAAACACGTACATCTTATTTTTCGGTTCTCTAAAACATATCCAAAAACCAAAGCAATCGCAGACGAAAACCTGGGATACTCTCATTGTTAGTCTGTAGTTTACTTAAACGATAAATGTGTGTCTGCACTTTTATGGTATCGAAACAAGAATGCAGCGTTCCATTTGACAAACAACAAACAAACAAACGTAACACCAGATCCTGAATAAAGACTGACAAAAGATAGTCCTGTCACGCTTCTGCGTAACTCTTACTTGTTAGCGACTGCTTCGTTCAACACTCATCCGTAGGCAAACGGTACGAAAACCATCAGCCTGCTGTAACGTATCTAGCTGAAAGTATCTGGAAGGTTCGTCTGAGAAATAAACATACAGTTCCACGCAGCTGATCATTATTAACAAACGAAACTGTGTGTAAAAAGGTGACGATACAGAATTGAGTCCATGGTAAAACATTAATCATAAGTCCGATCGATTGTGCGCTACACAGAACCTGGTTAACTTGCTGCAACGATTAAAACTACGTTTAATACGGCAACAACTTCCTCTCTCCCTGAATGCGTGTGAATCTGTGTGCTGAATAAGGCCTTTCCATGTGAATGACACGACCGTTAAAAGTTCAACACCGTTTATAAAATTCCTCCTCCCTCTACGGGAACAACATCCTCGATGATCTCGTGAACGATAGACAACTGTCTATTCCATTACGTAAGTTTTATAATCGAGCTTATAGACACACTCACAAAATATCTTGCCATATTGTTTCTTATCGTGTGTGTAATCGGTTATTTATAATATTTATATATGTATATCGTTAAACTGTTTCTTTAACTTACGTCGAGTAACTATCACTGCTCTTATTTCCGTAATAACGTACAATCAGCTTCTTTTCTTTTCTTCTTTTCTTCTTCTGGTAGTCATTAAACCACCTCTTCACGCATTCACACCGGCAATCTTTCACACTTCCTCGAGCGCGTAAAAGGAAGAAAAGAAAAGTACAGAAACAGATGGAAGGTCCGCGTATAAAATGACAAGAAGCCGATTTCTTTGTTCTTTTGTTTCTTTCTCCTCTAAAACGGGATCACGTTCAAGTGTGTTTACATTGATCTCTGAGGCTGGACACTTTACAAGGACAGGACGCGCGATTTCAATCTTGAAATTCTCTGGATATACGTTGTGATTACGACTGTCAAGATTACATTGACAAGGCTCGAAGGAGATCTGACACACGGCAGTTGCGTAGTCACAACGATACTCCAAAAGTTTCAGCTCAAGCCGCGCATCTTGTTCTCCAAAGCTCCTGGTTTACAAGCTTCTCAACACTTGCGACCCATCGTACATCAAACGTAGTCCTTGTCGCTAACTCCATCCCTTCCAATTAAAACCTCTGCGTATTACAACCATTAATAACAGTACAGTTCTAACAATGTATACCATCGAGTAATCCATTTGCTAGGCTTCTCCGAGCCACGTGTACAAAATTGATAAAACGTTCCTACTTGTGATGGACATTCGTAGTTTGTCGCTCGCAGGCGACTGAATCGGGGGCTTCGAAGGCTGCGATCAATTACGTATCGATTAGATGGGCTGATCAATGTGCTCTACGATCAGCAGCCGAAGAACATCACGAAAGAAAACAGAGTTTTCAAGCGGCAGACTGTTGCTTTTGCCTTTTAAGACGTATCCTGACTACTCACATATACACTTAACTAGCGACTTACCAATCAGATTCTACTTCTTTTTCCACTTCTTTTTTTTTTTTTTTTCATTTTCTCTGTTTTTCATTTGGCGAGGGCAACGGCGAGTCGTAGACACGCGATTGCTGCCCGTCGAAAGTAAATCGTAATTTCGTACCTTAGGAAGACAGTAAATTATTGGAACGCGATCGTACAATAAACAATTACGCCTTTTACTTTTTGTTTTTTTTTTTGCTTAGTTCGCTTCTTTCCTCGTACACGCTGCGTAAAATTTCTAATGAACGTTCACGGTTCGTCAGTGGTGCTGGAACGAATACAATTACATACGAAATTTATCTTATTACAAACATATACACGTTTATATGAGCAATAAAAGTTGAGTCGGTTAAACTTTCTTAGGCCCAATCCCGTTTCTCTTTCTCTCTCTCTCTCTCTCTCTCTCTCTCTCTCTCTCTCTCTCTCTCGCACTCTCTCATTCTCTTTCACACTCTCTCTCACTCTCTTTCTTATCCCACACTCTGCGCTTTCACGTGGATGCAGATATTTAGAATTTGTAGTTTCAACGAGAGGACATGCACCTTCCCTTCTTCTCCCTTTTTTTGTTCGTTTGTTTTATTTTGTGAAAATATGGCCCCATTGTTACAGGCTCGATGTAGTTTCTGGGAAACGGTTCGATATTCTCCTTCGTTTTGTCTCTTCCTGAGTCTGCAACAGGCTTCGTTGAATTCTATGCCATCTACATTAAGTGGATCATGATCCTTTCTCTCTGGCGTGCTTCCTAATTAAATCCTCTCCCCCGTTACGTGTTCACTCAGCTCGTCGTTGATTCTTCGTTTGAACCTCGAGTTTCGATCGGCACTAAGAATGTAGAATATTAACGCTTCGGTCCCATTTTAAAGATTTCTTGCACCCTGTACAACGAGACGCGAGACACGACTGGAAAAGTTGCATCCCCGTATGATCCCCCATCAAGGCTGATCAAGGCATTAGCTCCGCTCTCGTCTCATCCCCGAATAGGATTCATCAGCCTCGCATCGAACATTGCTTTATTTTTGTAATGCTTGATGCTCTCGATCAACCCTGCGGATGATTCAAAATTGTAATTCGTTTCGTAGCTTCACCTCACGAAGGATCACAATTGTATTGCGAATGCAAGTGGCATAAAATTGAACCCTCTTAGATCTCCGTATTAACTCTACATTGTGTATGTGTTTCAATAAATTGTTCTCTCCTGTAGTTTTAGTACCTGCTTCTTTAAACTTCGTAGCTTTTCTTTCATCTGCAATATTAATAGTAAAACCACGAGCTGCGATGCGCTTGCCACCAGTGTCTCTGTAAAGACGTATTTCTCGCTCTCTGGGGCTATGAATTTTCTGAGCGGGAAATTAACAAGCGTCGAATCATCTGAAATTATAATACAGGCCTGAGAGAAAAGAAAGTACAAGGATATAGTAAAAAATTCTTAGCTCGAACCAGAGGTCAAGAAATGCATCGATCTTCATTCTCCGATCAATGAAAAATTCTATCACCTCCGCTTTGTATTTTAACCAATTTCTTCCATGTGCACTTTAGGAGATCGCAATAAACTCTTCGAGTGCTAACGAGGAACAGAGGTAGACCTGGCATCACAAAAATTTACTACTGCGCTAAGTAGATGTATTACCGAAGAAGTTAAAAGTAGAAACCAAGAAACACATACAGCTTTTCATTAGCACTCGGAGAGTTGAGATTCTCAACTCTGTCTTGTCATCTCTATGTTCTGGTTATTCGAGTGCATATGGCTCTGCGATTAGTTGGCCATCGATCGTTTAATTTAAAAGTCGAAGACTCGTCGAGGCTTCGCGCTTTCAGTCGTTAACACCAGGGACGCGAAACCCTATTACACTCAATGTCATTCAAACTGTATCGTACTGCAAAAGAAATGTACGATGGATGCTTGGATATATTCGAGTACACTGCGACAGAATTAATCACGCGTCAGAAACCAACGGAGATTCGTTCAAGAATACAACTAATCCTCGAGGTAATCGCAAGGTTCCCCACTGATAATAAAATCTGACCAAAGCGATGCGAGTGTTCCAACGATGGCAGGTACTTCAAGAATCCTGGTGTACCGGACCGTTCGGAGCAAGCGTGTCGGTGATCGGGAGTCACTCCTGTCGACGCGGATCCTCCGCGGGGCGCGCACAGTGCGAGTACACCGAAATTATTGACAGTACGGTGGGCATTGTCCTTCGTAAAAAGTCCCTGGTTAACGTGAACGCGTTTCATATCCGTTTGTTCCGCCTTGGCGTACGTGTATCAAGTGTATATGTATGTGTGTACGTGAGCGTGCGTTGTACGTGGAGGTAACGAAGAAGTTAACAATTGTCTCTCAGAGGCTTGTGATGATGTGTGGCTTGGCAGTGGTGGAGGCGATCTCGGACAGTCGCACGTCGATGGGAATGCGATCGTCGTAGAGCGTTGGCGCCTGGAGTATGATTCCCGCCGTACCGACGACTACGGCTAGTGTAAAAATCCACAGGAATAGCCTGTCGAGCACCATCGCGACATACTTCCAATCTTCTTTCACCTGAAACAAACAGCTTCCGTCAAGGACTCTGCGAAGGCTCAACTTCTTGAATCTCTGCTCGATACATTGGATGTCGTATAAGTTTATCAAGTTTAATTTCTCGAGTTTCGCTTCCTCTAATTATTAGGGCAGCGTGTTGAAGATCTAAACTGGGCTCGCACTTGGTCTGCGTGGCACCTTGCTGAGATCTGTGTTCCACCTAACTTAAACCCGAGTTACTGGTGACTCCTAATTGTTTTATCTATTCCATTGGAAATGTTTGGTAACTTTAACAGAAGGATAATGAAAGGTAGAGTTCACGTACTCTGGTGGAGTCCTCTTCTCTCTTCGTATGGTCAGCAATGAAACGGATGCCTTCAATGGCCTTGTACAGTTCTGGGCAGTGGTGCCAATGATGAAGCGTGTTGCAGAGAGCGTCGACGCTCTCCTCGGTTGGGAGTTGGGGCGGAGGAGCAGCAGTGGCCGCTGGTGAACCGTGAATGCGGCATGTGCTTCCCAGGTTCACAGCTTCCAATTCCCTGAAGTTCAAAGCCCTTTTGCGTTAGCTGGCAGCAGAGTGTCTGCAGTCTCGTGAAATTTTTTGGTGGGAAAAATTCCTCTGGGACTCGGACGCAGGGGAAATGATTTGAAACGTGTCCGTCGTGGGAATAAGTTTAGGGTTAGCTGTTGTCTCAAGTAGTGCGTCTGATGCTAATACTTGTCAGGTAAAAGACGAGACTACGTATTGAAAGAAGATGCTCAGAATAGGATAATGGTTTATACTTGCGCATACCGAGGGTGTAATTCGTCCCGCGAATCGAGACTCGGGAATAGAACGGAGGATTCAACCAGCTCCGACGCTGAGGTCTCCACGAACATAGATGGATCCCTTAATTCGAGACCGTTGCACGTTCTGACCATTACACGCTGACCGTGATGGCCACCCATGCTGCGTTTGTCTATCTGGTACTGCGGCCTATTAAAAAATTCACCGGAAATGTAATCACAGTTGGGAGCAGAAAGTTATCGTATTAGTAGAATTCATTATGTATCTCCGTGTCTCTCGACTTTCGTATTTTTCTAAGTGTTCTACTTCGCTATATGTACTACAAAGTATTCTGAACAAGATATACTGATTCTTCAAGCAATTCACAGCATGTTGGTGAATCAAAAGTTTGTCGAAGCTTTAATTATGTCAAATAGTTTAGGTCCTGGAGGTTGAAAATGTAATTACATCGGTTGTATGAACAAGCAATTCAATGATATGAAAGTATTCTTAAAGCGAAGCCTTCTTCATCCGATACCATTAGGATACGGGGAGATTAAAGTATTAAAGTGCGCTCTGATTGTAATGGGTATTAGTCATTGAGTTTGCGACACTACATTTTATGCTATTACGGGTAGAAGTTCGTTTGCACAGGTGATACAGTTATTGTAGACAGTGGTATCAAGCATGTTGGTAATAATCCATAATCCCTATTATTTACTGGAATAGTGATTACAACGTCCAAGCAAAGTGCCATGATGTAGTGCTGAACTGTGCGTAAAGTTTACATGGAATTGTCAAACTATCAGTGTTAGTATTTACAGTGATCAGTGCAGGATTCTATTTCTTTAACGAAGAGAATGGGTATCGAAAAGTTACAGTTCCGCCCTCGTGAGAATTCAAAGATAGATAAAATTGAATTTAGACTCCCCGCATTTGGACCAATCAAAGCAATGTCTTCTCTCTGCCATTAGCTACACCTTCCATTGATTCTCGCTTGCTTCTTATCCTCAGATTTCTCATCGCTTTGAAAATTTATTCCGCTATTTAAGTCTTTTTATTTGGTCCAAACGAGCACTTAGTACAAAGAGACACTTTCCAGCAGGCCCTTGCCGGAAATTTATTACGATACACAGCCAACATTACTACAACGCTAAACAAAAGTAACTGATGTTAATCCTTTTACACTTCTGAGACCTATAGTGGTGATTAGAGGAAACTTTAAAACTCGTCTCTTTAAATATCCGCGTAACTAACTTTAAGGGGGGGGACCCCACTCAGAAACCACTAAAAAGTTCGGGATTTTTTTGTTCTTATAAATAAAAATATTGGGCCTGGAATTTTTACATAGTTTTATAGCAATCTTTATTTCGCAAGAAAATTTTTTTATGGAAAACTGCACAAAATAGCGGTGAACAAAATGTCTTCCCGGAGCACTGCAGAAAAAACTGATCCACACTCCCGGGAATGACTGGATTATCTGAGAAGGAAATACAAAAGAGATATATATATTGGAATATATTATCTTCCATGTAGCGTAGGATTTTCTCAAAATGCGAATTATTTTGGAAATAATAGCAGTTTGAAGAATTGACTTCAATTTTTTTACGTAAAAATTTGCACTGAAATGCTTGTAAACAGTCGAATAATTGAAATATCAAAAAGATCCTACGCTACATGAAAGCTAATATATTTCAGTTTATATATCTTTTTTGTATTTCCTTCTCAGATGATCCACTCATTCCCAGGAGTGTGGATGAGTTTTTTTTTGCCGTGCTCCGGGAAGACATTTTGTTCGCCGCCATTTTGTACAATTGTTCATAAAAAATTTTTTTCTAGTAAAATAAAGATTGCTTTAAAACTGTGTAAAAAATCCAAGTCCAATATTTTTACTTATACGAACAAAAAATCCCAAACTTTTTAGTGGCTTCTTTTAGCTTCTGGGTGGGGTCCCCCCCTAATACAACTCTTGAAGTATTACATTCTAGCGACCCCTCGCTGTATGCGATATAAAATTCAAGACACAATGTCCTGCTTCTATCAGCCTTCGCGGTTCAAGCCACTCTTTTCACTGCTACTGTACACCGAGGCTAGTGAACCGGATTACAGAGATTCAACTTCGATCTACTATTGTTGCTTGAAGTTGAAAGCACCGACAAAAGTGCCTCTTCAGTGAATGCCCCTTCGGACCGACCAAAAAGACCGATTTAACTAAAGAACGGCGTTGGGCGTTCAACAGGTACGAGCAGGCTGTATGTACGGGAGGCTTGTCAGTCGGCGATCTGGCGGTAGCCGGAGATCGGCGTGTTCGATCCGAGCCAGCGGACAGAGAATGGTTGGCAGTTGTGTTAATGGTTGCAGGGACGAGCGTGACGCGAACGTGTCACGCGCTAGGCCACTAATGAACGTTCTAATGCTGCTTGGCAACAGGCCCGGGCGGCCGGTCCAAATGCCCGTAGAGAATCATATCTTGCCTGGAATCGTAATCGGTTCTCTTCGAAGACGTATTATACCTGCGCATCACCAGTAGCCTTGGCAGAACATGGATAAAAACACGACGGACCCACGGTGCCATCACGTGCGTCTGTGGCGACCGGAAGTGAACATTGAGGACTACCACGGTTACGCATATACTGAAACCAGACGTCACCATTAAACCCCAAAGAAACACTTCTCCTGTACTCCATTGCGTAACATGCCTGCGTACGATTGAACTTGAGATACGGGTAACGTTAATTTTACATGCACTTTGCGTATCATTGGTTAACTGGGTGCTGGACGCTGGGTCCATTTTGACCCGCTCTAAATAGTTAAATGTATTACTCCTTGAAGGGGATTAAAGCCGTTGCACATTTTGGCGAAGCGCGGCGGTACGAAGAGAAAAGGTTATAAATAATCGACGACCGAAGCGATAACTGATTGTTATTAATTTCTGCGCTTCCACGCGCATCGATAAAAAGTGCGACGACTTTAAGGTTGCTAAATTAATCTAAGACAGTGGCGCACCCAGAGGAAGGCCAAGGGGTATCCCCTAAATTGGAAAACTGGATTTTATTCGTAAAATCAATTTTTGTTATCTCCTAACGAATTTTATTGAATTCGCATTAAAAATAGTTTTATCCCTTCAACTCGGCTCCCCCAAGATTAAATCTTGAGTGCGCCACTGGTCCAAGATCAGAGTCTAAGGTAAGAGCTTATTCCGAGGGGTGTATTAATGAGGCTATGGGTTTAAATGGACCCTGAGTCCAGTGCGCAGTCAAGCTATCTGCTCTATTCAAGGCTTCCGCTACTGATCCCCCAGTGGTTCACGGACCAAGGGTGGCTTTTTGTAAATGTTAATCATTGATTGTACCTGAAGGTGTCTAGGATCATGGTGAAAAGGACGAATTTACCGAGAAGCGGTACCACGAGCGATGTGGGCGGGATGATTTCGGCCAGCAGGAGGAAGAACACAGTCAGCGACAGTAAAATCGAAATTGATAGGCTGACCTGAAATTTGAAAGCGGTATTAGTAGCATTCTGCTAAACTTGCATCTTGATGGGAAGGAGGAAGGGAGACGGGGAAGGCGCGCCAAAAGGGAAAACGACGTTCGGATTGGATTTAGAAATTGAAGGGCACAGACGCTCGGGCAACGCGACTGCGCCGGAAAGAGATATAGAGGAGGCCCTCGAGTGTAAGTGGAAGATGAACAAAACGTTCCTTTCAATCCCACGCGACACAAGTATCGCATCTGGGAACGTGTTAAGGCCGTGTCATTGCTTCCACTAATGTCGGCCGAATGATCTGCACAGGGGCAATTTAGGACAGGGATGTGGAGGAACTTAGGGGCATCTTACTTTCATTCTATTTGCTAACGAACATCCGGAGTCCTTCGAATTCTTGCTGTAAATTAATTGTATTCTTATGGAAGAAGAATAGAAGTCGTTTCTCCACGAAAATGCTTTTATTGTGTATTATCTTCTTATAGTACGAAAGAAAGGACTAGGGTGAATTGACCAGTGAATGAACAGCTAATAGAGCTGTTCGGGTACTCGAAATATTCGAGTAGCTTGAAATGCGAACCGAGCGGGACCTGATTTTTCGAGCCGAGCCGGGACCCGAACGGATCCGAGTAACCCGAATGTTTCGGGTAGCTCGATTTTTTCGGGTAACCCGATTCGTTCAAGCAGTTCTATTCTTTCGGGTAGCTCGATTTCTTCGAGCAGTTCGAACGTATTCCGGGCAACCCGAAAGGAGGAGATTATATCTTTCTTTGGTTGAGTTTTCTTTTGAAATTTCGTCAAAAACGACGTAGGACCAGCCGCTCAAAGTGTCAAAAAGTGAACCCTGAATTCCATCTTCTAATCTAAACGGTACCGTCGTCGTCGTACAGAATGCTCAGATGCAAATGCTTCATTCTAAATATATGATCATTGTTTTCAATGAAATATTATTCTTGTTATACACGAAAAAAGTCAATTTGTTCATTCACTGGTCACTGTTCATTCACCGATCAATTCACCCTACCGCCTTCTCATAGAAATATAAAAAGGCGTAATATCTTCTTCCAATATTATAACAAGGCCCAATATCTTTTTCCAATATTATAAGAAGGCCTACTATTTTCTTATATTAGGGTAGACCGGGGCGAATCGGATCACTTTGTGTTTGATGGTAAAAAAATAATAGTCCAACATTAAACAACTACTTTTTTATTAAATATGCGTGACCAGTACACCTTTGGCTTGAGCATTAATATATAAAAATTGAAATCAGGCATAGAAATCTTTCATTTATAAAAATAAAAATTTTCATAACAAAATCTTTAGAATCAACTTTAACAAATCTAATTTAATGACAGTGAAGTCCAGCGACACTACTCAGAACACAGATCGGAAGGATATTGCCGTTTTTTGCCGCCTGTATCAGCACAGTTCTCATGGCATTACTCTTCTCAGACAATCTTATGAACGTGGACGAATTAATTTTTCACCACAGTAAATACAATGCCACCTTCTTAAGAACAATCGGAATGCTTGGTTTCCATCGCGATGTAAAAAATATGGGCTAAATTCTTATTTTGATCCGATTCGCCCCGGTCTACCCTACTGTTACAAGGTGGCCTATAATCTTCTTTTAATACTACCAGAAGTCCTACTACCACCTTGCAGTAAAGATAAGAACAGTTAAAGTAACAATCAACAGAATCATTGTCGAAGAAAAGGGCCTTCCAACCTTCCACCGTGAGAATTCGTGAAATTACTAACCGAAGAATACCTTTCTACCTTCCTACCGTTGTTCCCATCCACCATTTCCCACCCCTCATCTCCGAGACGCTATTCGTCGTTGCTATTCCACGCTTTTAAGGAGAAGCCACAGCAGAACAGCAAACACCCCCTCGTTACGTTCGGTACCTGGGATGCTTAAGAGCCCGCGATTCGGTCGAATTACATTGTCGAGGAGGAGGGAGACGGCGGGGCATGAAGATACCCCAGGATGTTTCGAGATACGCGAGTGTGTAAGTGTGCGCTAGGACTTGATGCTCGTAAAGATAGACGTAACACGAGATTAGAAAGTTCGCGGTGCACGGGGGCCGGGTGTAGGTTTCAAATCGGTAAGCAAACGAGAAACGGAGGACAAAGGCCGATTGAAGAGGGCATTGTTTCGCCGCCCCCCCCCCCCCCCGCATTGATCTAAAGTAGCTACCCGGGTTTGGACTTTAAAGCCCGATCCACACGCTCCCGCGACTCGACACGTTGCGCGTTCGAGCGTTGCTTGGACTTCTATTTATGTGATACGGGACGTTGCGTGGTTTGGGAAAATTTTACGTGGGAGTAAATTCGCAGAAAATGAAGAGTAACGAAATTTAATTAGACCCTCCGCTATATAGTTATTCGTGTCTAAAGATTCAGGGTTTGAAACGCTCGAGGTACCGACCTATGCGCTGGTGATCGCCGAGTTGCCGAGGCGTTCCAGACCTGAATCTCTAAGCTTAATAACTAAACAACGAAGCCCACAACGTAATTTCGTTACTCTTCATTTGCATCTCAATTTGTCACGTAGAATCAGCCGTTTAATTTTCTAGCGTCTATTGCTTAACCCACAACACCCTGTATAAGTGTGTGAGGGGAGAGCGAAGTGTTCAAGTGTGGACGGGGCTTAAGAAAGGGGATCTCGTCTTCGCGCGGGATCTGTTTCAGAACGAATCGAAGTGTCGTTAAGCGGCTGCGAATGGCACGCTGACATCTGACCTTCTCCCCTCGGCTTTTTTTTCATCCCCTCGCCCCAACTCTCTCGTTGCCCTCTGCCCGCCTTTTTCGAGCCAGAACAATACGACTGAATTATAGAGGGGCACACGGCGTGAAGTGGGTATCGGCTCGAGGTCAAGAGTCCACGAGGAATGGAGGCCGCGCGGCATTTACAGGCTTGCATTCCGACGCTGGATTTTGATATTCGACCCTCACCCACCCTGGAATCCGTTCCGATCGAACGAATCCGCTTCCGCTGAAATTTCCCCCTCGCCGTGGAATGGCCGTTTTGTGCCTTCGACGGTTCTTGGGTCGCTTGGGCGACTTACCTCGCGCGGTTTGTTACTGGGCCTCAGCGATGGGGGGGGGGGGGGGGGGGGTTGCGAATGAAGGATTAAGAATTATTGAGACTGGGTGGCTGAGAAAGTGAGACATTGGGGGGGATTATTAGGCCATCGGGTTCTCGTTTAACGATTACATTCTACTCTTTCATTTCGTTCCAAGAAAATAATCAAAGGGTCGCTCACCTTCTCGCCACTGTCGCTTGGCAGGTAGAAGACCAACACCGTGAGAAACGAGATACCCATGCACGGTATTATAAGGTTGACGGTGTAAAATAGCGTCTTCCGTCTCATGGTGATGTTGAACGTGATGTCGAGGTAAGGCTCGTCGCAGCACGTGTAAAACTTTTCATTTCTGAAAACGGAAGACGGGTCACGCTTCCAGAATATGTACATGTGAATATTGAAGAATCATCTTCAAAATTGTGTTTCGAACGCGTGCGCCGCGATGTTATAAAAGCATATCCCAATATGATTATGATCACTCTTGCGCAACGTCTCACTGATGAATATCTCTTAGGGTTAAGCTGAAAGCGCCTCGCACCTGACATCCGACCAAGATTATAATTAAGAAACTAGCGACTCACCTCACGGCTGGGACTTCGAGGATGTCCCACTCAACGGAAGTGTAAAACTCCGACAGATCGACGCCGATGTCGACGACGTTGCTACCCCTGATCTCGTCGATGTGTCGAAGATCGACCTGCGAAAAGTTACCCATGGTAAACCCTGTAATTTTATCTAAAAATAACTTTGTCGAGAATAAAAATAAATAAAATAGAGATAACATTATCGAAAATAAAAATAAATGAAATATATAAAATAGAAATAACTTTATCAAAAAATACACCCACCTTTCTGGCTTAAAGTAAAAATATATTGCACTAAAATGATATTTAGTAAAGTGTCCAATTTCTGGTAAAAAGATTTCTTTCGTTTTCGATATTCTAGTTGATGCTCAATTTTATGTATATTCACTGGGAGGGTTTACAACGTTTCACGTGATAATTATCAGTGGGAAATTGACGCGGGCGTATCAATTAGCAAATCGAGACAGTTATCTTTGATCCACTCGTGGGCCGTGATCCCACTCGATGTTCTTGATATTTGCGTCCATCTCTGCCCGCTAAGTCGGGGTTAACGAGATTCCTCGGGGAAGCTCCACTAGAATCCTTGATTATTCCTTCGAGACGACCCTCGAGGGGGCGGAACTGGCGCGATGCAGCGCGCAGATATACAATCTGTTGTCCAAAGTTTCATAATTTGCGCAGACGTTTGGGATACATTCGTCTTTCACGTGCATTAAACATCCGCAGGAAACATACAGGGTGTAAGAAAACGACACACCTGTGAATCTCAAAATCGAAACCGAATTTTCCCTACTTCAAAATATTCCTTTCAACGAGAAGATAAAATGTTGTGAAGGAAGCATCTCTAAAAACCAAACCGTTCTCTCGCAAAAGGCTCCCAAAGATTCGACCAATACGCGCGTCCCTGACGCGCGAGGCGGCATAGTGGGGGAAGCGTCGCGCGCTCCAATTCGCCCAAACTTAAACCGCATTTTGCCCGAAAACGGTTCGCCCGATTCGCATGGTTCTTTTTCCACTTGCATCCTCTTTTCAAATACAGCACGCAGAAGTAATAAAAGAAACATTTTTACATTACAATATATCCCTTCGCGGGTCTTCCTCGAATTCACAAAAGCCCTGACCAGTACCTCGCTTCGCGCCCCGCGGATGGTGTGTCCGAGCAACGAGAATGGATGAAAACACCAGCTGCGATCGTCAATAAGTCACGTAAAGCGATAACGTTCGAGTTAATCCCGTTCGCCGCGTCACGTTTCCGCCTCTTTAAGGGGTTTCCAATACTTGTCACAGTCCAGAACGACGGAATCTCGGGGATTTCTGCTCGAATAAAACCGATAACAAGCCATGAGAGCCGGCTGGGAGAAGATGCCTGAACGACAGAACATCGACGGTGCTCGGTTTATCGTTCCAGCATCGTTGATAAAAGCCGTAATCGTCTTTCGTGGTGCATGTCCATTCCGCGGGGTTGATCGATCGTTACGCGCTTCTTATTAAACGAACCTGATGGATATCCCGTGGCCGATGACGCATGGGCGACATTCGCTCGCGCGCGATTCATTATTCAGCGTCACGCGTGGATATTCTGCTGCGATATTTCAAAGCCGAGCGAACACGTCAGTGGGCAAGACGGTCGCTTGGAGGGGGGGGGGAGGGGGGGGGGTATGTGTGGACAATGGGGCGAAACGATGCGGCGTGGGCCACTTGTGGATGCTTTGCGGCTGGATTTCTTTGGTGGAGACGGTTCAAGGACCTCGATCTATGGAACTCGACCCTTGGCAGTTTGAATGCGACACCTGGGTAGTAGGAATACTCGACACGCTGCTTCAAGAGTGCCTTCCCGTCGGCCGGGAGTTTGCATCGAGTCAGGGAGCTACTGTTGCATGACGATTGGGCTTGTCCTCTGGTTTATGTGAATTAAATGGAAAGTAGTTAAGGTTCTGGTTGTAAACAGAAAGCTATTCCAGAGTTCTGTACTTAACACACGGCGTATGTATTAGACGAGGTTGCAGAATCTTGCAAGATGCTTTCGAAATGTCTTTACTTTCAAGATTCAGAAGCTTCTGCAGTGAAAGGTATCTTCATTACTGAATCACATGAACCGACGTTAACGCCTGTCTATTCAAGTTTACCCTGCTTTCTGTGGTTATAACTTAAGCGGGGGACCTGGTTTAGAGGGTCGGGATTTTCGATTATTTTTTTGCTTTAATCGATTGTAATCAGGGCTGGGAATATTTGTCGAATTTTTCGGTATCCGAATATTCGAATACCTCAGTTGCTTAATTCAGGGCTGAGCAACTTGTTCGCCGCCGCGGCAAAGAGGAGGCATAATAACAGGCGTCACTCGACAAGGACAGAAATAAACTAGGGAAATCACTAGACAACTAATTTAAATGCTCGTTCGGCAATGATCGCTAAGCTTTGGCAATAATCAGCCAATTGTGGTAAGGTACATTTAGTCGATTTGAATATCCCGCTCGAAATAGACAACCAATTTAAATGCCAAGGTCAAGCAAGGACTTCAAAGGTTCCGCCTGGAGTGACGCCTCTTATTATACCTACTCTTTGGCCGCGGGCCGCACAGTCCCCACTACCAGTCAGCCGGTTCCCCCACCATCAGCAGCAGCATGCGGCCCGTGAGCCTCCAGTACAGTGTAGTGTAGGAGTTAAAAGAGTATGGTGGGGGTCGTCTTCCTGCCGCCCAATAGAGCAGGCAAGTCTGAGAACGGGCCGCGGGTTGCACAGCCCTGGCTTAATTATTTGACACATATAATACGAATATCCAAGTATTCGAATATTATTCGAATATTTAAGTATTCGAATAGTATTCGAATAGTATGGTGTGAATTATAAATCAAGTACTTTAGGTTCATTTGTCATGGTGAAATCTTGTAAGCTAATTTTAACCCACCTCATACCATACTATTCGAATACTATTCGAATAATAACATTCGAATAATTAAATATTCGAAGTTTATTCGTAGCATTCGAATACTTGTAAAATATTCGAATATTAAATTATTCGAATAGTCCTAGCCCTAATTGTAATACTCTTAGAGAATGTGTTCCTAATGTTTTACAGTGAAATTAGAAGTATTTCGGAAGTAATGCGACGCTTTTTCTCAGAACATTTTTCAAGCTGGAGGGAAAAATAGCAGAAAATCTATTCGACCGATTCACTTTTCCCGGATCTTTTTAGTTTAATAATGACCAACTATAATCGTGGATGGCCTAAAAACATTTATGAAAAAATTGAATTATACCATATGTTTGCATAAAAGCATCGAAATTTTTCCCTCAAAACCGTAACTTTTTTTTACAGTCCTACAATTTTGTCAATCTTAGACTTTTTTTTTAGTTCAACCACAATGCATTAAAGTCTTTATTTTATCTTACCATTTCACAATTCCAGGGGCTAGGCGCACCAATGATTATTCAAATTGATCGGTATGAACTTGAAATTTTTTAACAATTTTTTTTTCTTATCATATAAATATATATTAAAATACCCTAATGTTTTGGAATGATTGACTGTATTTTTCTGTGTTAAAAAAATTCGCGACAATCATCCTTTTCAGCGTCCTAAACCAGGTTCTTCACATATCTGCATAACTAGAAGGCTTCAAGTATTATAATCTAGCAATCCTCGAATCTAAGCTATCCTATTACCATCATCGTTCACAGTTTAAACTTTCTTTTCACTCCTGAATCTTCCTCCAGTACTATTCAATATGGCGCTCAGCAGTCCTCCGCGTGGGTCAAAAAAGACCCAGCCACCGTGGTCCGAGAGTTTAACGACCAACATTACAACTTCCACTCTCCTTTCTTTATTCTCCTTTTTCCGCAAGAGATTCTGGGACGACTCTTGCACTCGCTCCGCGAGTTTCTGTATGTCACTGACAATATCACAAGAAAAGGGGATCGTTACCTGGAAACCGTCGTAGGTCCAGGAGCCGAACTTCATGACGCACGTCTGCTCGTCGAAGGGGAAGTATTCTACGTCGATCTCGCAGGAAGACTTGTATATCGCCGGTGGCTTCCACTCGACCCTCCCTGTGTAATTCAGCGTCGCCTTCGTCGCCAGCGTCACCTCGAAATTACCGTCGGCGCTGTGTCCCGTGCACCGAGAAAACAACGAGAGCAAAAGACGGGAGCCGCCTGATCAATCGGCCGCGTCGTCGTGCCCCCTGGATCTCGGGGGGACAAATGGGGGGGGGGGGGGGGTCCATGCACTTTGAGAAAGTCGTATCGGAAAACTAATAACAAAAATATGGAAATAAACCAGTTTACTATCGTATAAAATAATTGTACAAGGCTGTAGTTGCTTGTATGTAGACTTTAAGGGTTGTGTCATGCATGGAAGCGATCATCGGGGAGGTAAATAAAGTTTTCTCGTGTAGAAAAATAGGGTTTGATTCCTCCACCGCAGAAACTCGGATATGAGACATATACCGCGTGCGGATATTCTACAGTTGTATCTGCTAAGCATACTAAGCGAACGCCCGTAGGCGTTCCCCGCTCGTGCTGCGTGCAGTGACCGAATATGCGAGTTTGGAAGTTTATTCTGCTTGATGGCAGAGTGTATTATTATAATTAAACGATGATCTTACTTGTTGTACAAAACTATATCGGGCCTCCATATATGATCGGATGGCACGTGCAGCATCTCCACCCCACCATATTCTTTGGGATCCCATTTTAACTTGTAATCGTACCACGACTGCGAAACAAACATCGAATCACGATTAACAATGATCGAGTCGCGAGTTCCACGTCTCGTAGATTGATTCTAAGTGCTGGGAACCGTTCGAACGAACGCAACGCTCCTGTCTAACTCGATGAACCGTGCGACGACAAGCTTAGGGGAAACCCGGTTGCGATATTTTGGAAGAATAAACGAGGACGATCGCAATCGCGGATAGCAGGGCTGGAGGAAGAGCGTGGGGAAAAAAAGAGGATAATTGACAGTCGAAAGGAAATGTTGGGGGGGGCGGAATTGCACGGCACAGAGATCCGCGTGCTCCGATTACCGCGGCAGGCATTCGCTCTTTCAGCGTTTTCCACGACGAATTGTTTCTATTGAGCGCAGCCTGCCAACGGCAGAAAGACCACTTTGTTCGCGGGGCTCAACAGTTTTGACGTCTGCCA
Organism: Andrena dorsata; assembly: GCA_929108735.1. NCBI lineage: Eukaryota > Metazoa > Arthropoda > Insecta > Hymenoptera > Andrenidae > Andrena > Andrena dorsata. The sequence continues at coordinate 71,335,717 of OV815488.1, read as the reverse complement.
GCGTCCGCGCAGATCAGACTTCCAGCAAGATTAATTAAAGCGAAAGGGACGACGAATCGTGCCGCCGATAGCAGTGTGTCGCGTTATTCTAGACATCCTTCTCGCCGAATGCTGGGGGAAGCATTGGCAAACTTTGCAGATCGAACGGGAAATATGATCCTTTCTCTTAGGGGCCGTGCTTAAATTACATAAGGGTAATTTTGGTGCTTTCCCACTCTCTCTCTCTCTTCGCCAGGAATAGAATTCGTAAGATTTTATATTTCTTCAGTTATTAAAATTCTTTTAAAAGTTTATATAACTCATTTAACTCGGTGTTGGGAAATTTAAACTAAAACTACTTTCTTTTTTCAATTCCCGAAAAATTATGTTTCTTTCCGACGACACACTAGGAAGACCTCTTAAATGACAAGAATATGAATAAATAATCGAAGGTGGGTAGGTGAGTGGAATACCACCACGTTTTCTCCGACAAGTGAAATGTGGCGTTATATTCGCGAGGCAAGTAGTATAAGACGGCGTTTGCGTAGACAAGTGGAGCAGGAGTGTGCTGTTTCAGATAAGTAGTAGAGTCAGCCGTTGCAACTGGTCAGACAAAGAGAATGGGACAATTGATTAAACAAAGGGAATAGAGTTGTACCTGGTGAAACTAGGAGTACAGGATCGTGACTGTTCAGCCAAGGGGAGTAAGACCGTGGCTGATCAGACAAAGGGAATAAAATCGTAACTAGTCGGCCAAGGAGAATAAGATCCTAACCAATAAGCCAAGGAGAATAAGATCGCACCTTGTCAGACGAGAACAGTAGTTAAGTAAAAAAAGATAGCCTACAACTTCACACTTAACAACTCCAAATACCATAAAATTCGAGCAACAATGGCGGTGAAAAGAAGCATTAAAAGTTGTATCTATGTACAAACCGAAATACAAAACTCGAAGTATTACATTCTGAGCAATTTGCAAAGCAATCGCCCAATCTGTGGAATATGAATATTTTAATTATGCTATCTTATTTCCATAAGTGTTTACAATTCAAACTTCCTTCCACCACTACTGTAGAAGAACAAATCCGCCGCGCAACCAACCCCCACAATTTCATCCAAGAGGAAGCAATCATTAACAGCATACCAAAACGCAAATCTCTCCCGCATCAAACACCTACACCAACGCCGAAGCTTCGATAGTTACACAAGTTACTTCGCGCGAGTCTACCCGCGCACAGGTCGATTCGGACGCCCAATTTCCTTTTAATCGACTCGACCTTTATTTAATCCCGATGGGCATTCACGCCGTATTTGCGGGCCATTACTCGATCGGGCAGCGTCGCCGGCTAACGATCGTCGAGCGCACAGCGTCGTGGGCCGATATCAAATAGTTGGCGGTTCGTCGAAACGCCGCGAGCAAAGTGGTGGTCCCGCGTATATTAATGGAGGCAAAGCCACGCGTGACTGTCGCTACAAAGGCTGGGAGGCGGGTCGGATTTCTCAGTGACCCGCTAAAGCTTTGGTTTACGTTTCAGCTTCACGTGGAAATCGCCCCTTCCATCGATCAATCCTATCTTCTCAGTTTCCACAGAGATCTGCTGGGAAGAAGAGGGTGCATCCCCCAGTAGTGGAGAATTATTCGAGGGATTAGCGAAGTTCGCACTGGAGGAACGTTTCTCAAGCGCTGTTTTCAACTTTCCGACCCGCCCTCTGGAAATATACAGGGTGCTTCACATTCGATCTCAGACGCGAAAGGGTGTTGTTTCTGCTTGAATGATTTTGCCAAAAATATAGAATAAAATTGTGCAGCATGAAAACTTTGGCTTTCTGTTGAGTTCGCGGGTAATGAAGTACAATTTTTGCCACGGAGGAACTTGAAAAGCTGAGGGGTAAGAATACAGAATAAAATGTTCTAGTAACTCGTTTAGTCTTCGAGAACATTGACTTCGAATTTTGCCTGAATAAGCGAGCACCTTAGTAGAGTTTTGGACGCGTAGTCGGACAAGTGGTATGACCCGATGTATATCCAGCCGAGCACAGTCGAACTTGTCTCGTAAGTAGAATGGGACTGTGTTTGTCCGGCAAGTAGAACAGGACGGGCGTCTAGACAAGCGGAACAGGACCGTAACTGTTCAGACAAAGCACCATAGCCTGCTAAGTGGATTAAACAGTGATTGGTCAGACAAGCATTTAAAAAACCCATAAAGACTTGTTACGGGACACGTCCAGTGAGCATGAGATACTGAAAAATTCAATTTCGCAGCGAAATATATACAGGGTGTTCTAAAATCGACGAAAAATCGATTAACTTCTCGATTAACCTGAACTTCAGCTGGTCGACGAGAAGTGAGGAAACTGAATAAAAATTCCTGCACGTCAAAATGCTCCGTCCAGAGGCAGAATCGGTTTTAAGAGACGAGTGCCTGCATTTGAGTGGAAACCGCGCGTCCACGGAAGCATGGAAATCCCGCCGTCGATAATTTCCTTCGGGTACCAGGATGTTTCCAGCTTGCGTAAAATATCAGCTACAAAAATGGCAGAGGAGGGGGTGGGAGGGGCATAAAACCCGGGGGGAGAAGGGGGGCGAATCTTACGTAATCTAGCATTCGAAAGTGGGTTGCACGGTTCACCGGACTTATTTTGCGACGAGCGGAAGCTTCTGGCCGATTTTCGTTTTACCGACTCCGCGCTGCTCCACGCGTATTTATACGTCCGCGGTAGACAATGGCGCGTCTCGCGACGCGATCATGCGTCCTTCTCGGCTGCGTGCACCACGCGGCAGCAGCAGATACTCGCGACTGTAGTTTATTCAACGAGCCCAGTCGGCGGAGATAAACAAAATAATCTGAGTGCTAAATCATTGGCTGGCGAAAGCTGAACCACGATTACGCAAAACTTAGTAGTCCAGATAATTTCTTTTAGGGTTATATTAATATTTTAACAACTCTGTTTACTACTGTGGCTTAATAACTGGACTGGTAATTCTCCCTTATTCGTTGTTTCGATAACATTATTGTATTTTAAGGGTTGCAGCCCCTCAAGAAATTATTACATAATAATGATACATTTATTTGCAGTCACTGACTGGATTCATTGAATTTACTACTTATAAAGAGGGATCATTTTGTGCACGTACCTGCTCAACCCACAGGTTCGTCGTCATGATCTGATTCTTCAGGTTCTGCAAAGAAATTCAAGAGCGATGGATATTCGTTCACGTGCGTGACGAGAGGGTTAAAGTTGGGGATGTTTAATTTCGCGGACGATCTATCTATATTGAATTGACTTTCTCAACATGTTTGTCTATTGGCCAATTCACTTTGTATAGGTGTGCCTCAAAGAAAAAGGGAGTCTACGTGTAATTCACTCGAGCTCCCCCGTTCGATCGCGTCGATCTAGGATTCTCAGCCGAGCAGCTTGGTAACTTACAACGTCGATCAGTTGCGAGAGCTTGAGCTTGATCTTAACGGTGAGGGCGTCTGTGACGTTGACCACTGGACGAACCAGCTTGTTGTAGTTCGACAGGAGGTCGTCGTACAGTCGCTTCGCGTCTGGGTTTCCTGAGCATCCTGGAAAAACAAACGGTGCGAGTGTAGCGGGGTAAAGTGTCGATGCATCGTCGAGGAAATAAATAGGTACTTTTGCAGTGGTGGTCGAAGGGAGGTTTGAACTGTGAAGGATAACAGGGACAAGAATTCTAGTTCAACCCTTTTGCACTTCAAGTGTGCCTCGGCTTGCAAAAAGAATTTTGTCACAGTAGAAGAAATCATGGCTTTGTAGAATTAAATGATTTATTAATATTGAAAACAGTATACTATATTGTTTTCGATTCATGACTCACTAATGTTCGAGTGCGATTTCTCAGTATACTGTTATTATTAATATTAACATCTTTATTGCTCTAAGAGAGCAGTTTAAATATAAGTTTCACAGAGATAAATAAGTTAAATGTATATCAATGATAAATATTATATTAAGAAAGTAATTTGTATGAAGAAGTTATCTCTATAGTTATCTGTAAGTTAAATATGTACAAATGATGTGTAATGAAATTATCTGTAGTTATCTCTAAGTTAAATATACCTACCAATGTTAAATATTATATAAAGAAGTTATCTCTAGGTATCTCTGAGTTAAATGATATCAGCATAAAAATACGAGTGTTCAGACTTTCCATTCACCACCACCGTAAATTAAATTTTGCACTGAAATTTTGCAAATGAAAATTGCACTATCTCAATAAATTTTCTAAGTGAAGTCTACCAATCCCAACAATAACTCCAAATAAATCAGTTTAATGGTCATTACCAGGATAAAGCGTTCTTTCATCCTAAATCAATTGCACGCTTCATTCTAACTAACGCGAAGCATCTTTGATGAGGATGGGCGACTAGGGACGCATAAATGGAACTAATATAAGTCATATTCCGCGAGCGTGAGGGGTTGAACACCGGCTACGAAAGAGGGATGAGCAATCTGTGAACGCTTAACCCGCGAAATAGGAGAGCTACGCAACTTGGTCCGCGGTGTTTCTGTATTATTCAACCCTCTGCTTCGCATGTGCTTTAAACGATGTTGCACCGTGGGTACAGAGGGCGAGAGGGGGCTGGCTAAAGTAAATTTCACATCGTTTCTGAAATCTTCTTCAGCGTATGCAATTTGCATCCCTAATGAACCACGATGACGACGCGTTATCCTGATTCGAAGACACTAAAGCGCTATTCACGACGGCAATAAGACCATCTTGTTCGCCGGCTAGCGATTCAATCGTGGCGCATAGATTTTTATTAACGGAGCTGTATAATTCGAGATAATGAGCGGGACGTCACTTGGCAGTGGGTTTCAGCTTCCGTGCTAAATTACCGTCAATTAGTATTTGGTGGATGCCATCGTGGCAATTCTGGACCGTGTGGTATGGATTTTCTGTAAATGGTTGCAAACGCTTTCATACATCTTTCTGATCAGTAATTTTTGCTCTTTGAACTTCGGTGCATCTTTAATGGGTGTTTACTCCAAAATCACCAGTGCCGCCATCTGCGTTTATAGTTCACGTTTCTTCGTTTCTTTTTCTTAAATATTATTCCAACGATGAATCTTAACTTATTCACAGGCGATTATAATGTTTTGTATACCCTTCTGTGTACACTGAGCTGTATTCTATTAATAAATAAATAATAATAATAGGTGTAGTACTACTATCTTCCAAGATTCTGCGATCGAAATTACACCTTCTTTCAGAATAAAAGCTTGACACAAAATTCGATAATTCCATCACCTTAGTTTCCACCCCGTTTTACCACCTCTGCTAGAAAATCGAACCGATCTCAAAATCAAAGCGACACCTGATCTGCAATTAAAAGAACAAACGCTTACACGCCCGGGTCGCTGTTAATAATTCGATTACCGCGTCAACAGCAAGGGATGGGGATTTCGTCGGCGATTTTCGTCCCGTATTAATTCCCGGCGTAATGGAGTTCCGCGAGAACGACCATTACCGATTAAATTACACGGCAGGGCGGAGATCGAAGGGCAGGCAGGGGATCCCCGCCGTTCACAGTGTCCCGCGACGATGATCTCTGCTTAACGTTTTCATTAATTCGGTAATAGATTTCCCTGGCACCGCTGCCCGCAGTTATTATTTATCGCCGCCGAACGTTATATTATCGGTGTTTTACGAGGTTCCTGGAGCGGTACCAGGATGCTTCATAATACGCTTCAACGATACCAGGCGATTTCAATTTTGAAGCGGTGCCAGGCAATCTTTACGATACACCCGCGCGCACGTGCACGCGTCGGCGTCCGCCTATGGCGATACCCTCGCTCCACCGATGCCACCCTCGGACAAGTTATACGCAACGGAAGCATCGAAACAAGAGAATATCCATTACTGTTTTAACAACTTCGGAACGTCGACCCATTGGTTCGTTGTATTCTATCGGATTGGGGAAAGTAATGGCGGGTTTTCACCCTGCTAAGATAAACAGCTTCAAATGGCTCGCAACATAACTGTTTACGATAAATTCATTTTGTCAGGGTGGTGCTCCACGTTTATCAAACACTTGACTTTGGTAGCAACGTAGAAATCGATATTCATGTGCAGAAGAATAATCGGTACTCTTTTTAATGTTGATAATTTTGTTTGTAATAGAGTTTCTTTCTATTTCATTTCTCTTCTTTCTACTTCTTCTCTTTGAAATTTCGTATTTTATTTCATTTTATTTCTCTTCTTTCTTCTCCTCCACTTTGATATTCGTTATTCTATTTTATTTCACTTCCCTTCTTTCTTCTTCTACTCTTTAATATTTGTTACTATAATTCATTTCATTTAATTTCTCCGAGCCCCATATTACGCCCCTGCAGGTTATTAAAATGTACCAAAGGATTGTCACTCCCATAATGAATAAAAGAATATATATTAATTTCACCTCTGTTCCGTTCCACCTTGGTTTCTCCACTGAATACGCAAATACCTTCTTCCTTTTATGCCGGGGTCATTAGTTACCCCCGTCATTTCTTTTCAAAGCGTGCCATTATACCAAATACCCACCACCAATCCGTCCACCCTCCTTTCTCCTCTTTCGCGCAGCAAAATAAACAGTCGAATGAACCCTCAATTAACTCCTAATGGAAATATCACAGCCCCTCGCGAAACAACCCTCTTATTCACCTCTGGGACAAACGCTAATGGAAATTTCACTGCGGATAAACATCACGGGCCACCGGCTGTTAAGATACATTCCCATCAGCACGAATTCCGCCGCGACGTATCATCCCTTCCGAAGCCATCATCCCCGTGTCTGGTTAACCCTCGACGATCGAGCCCCGCTCCACCGCCTGCGGGGACCGCGCTCGGTTTTAATCGTCGGAACGAGGGGTGAGGGGGGGGGGGATGGAATCACGAAGAAACACAACCGGGGCAATCAGTCGGCGAGCCGACGTCCGTGAAATTGTTGCTCCGATGTAGAGATCCCGCCAATAAGAAACCGCCGCTATATTACACAGACGATATTGCATTTCGCGCGAGACGGGATTGCTCGATGAGCCGGACATATCGAGAAATATCGAGTTCCGGCAGCAGACGTTTAAAAGACACTTTATTCGCGGCTCGAGTATCCACTTATTCGATGCTCATTTCCTGGAAAAGCCCTGGCAACCTCCCCGCCCGACGGGGGATGGGTTTTCGACGAGGGATGAATCGACGTGCGGAGCGGAGGAACAAAACGTATCGTCGAGGGCAACAACGAAATCACTCGTGTACGTACGTTCCCGTTTCATTTTTAGCATTCGATATCCACTCGACGTTTCGAGATCGTGGAAGGCACGTTGCTGCGTTGGTTCTGCTCATATAGGTGCGAACTCGAGTGGCTATCGACGTTTCGAGGATTTTGTTTGTTTATATTTAGTTTCGTGGAATATTTCATTTTAATGGAATTAATATTGTATAGGATCGTTTTTAATTTTTCCTTCGGCTATATGCGCACGAATAAAGCCTGAAATGTTACGTGAAAAGTTCTGGTTTTGAATATTAAATTTGCCTTTAAGTTTTTTTTTTAAAGACGTGAGACTTTCCAGGTAATCTACATGTGGGATAATATGTTAGTGAATCAGTGTGATTGATAACGTGGACAAGAGTCACTGGCTTTAGTCACTGCTTGGATATGCTCAACAGGCTGGGTGTTGGCATGGGCGTAGATTTAAAGTAGAAGGGGATCGTAACTGGTCGGGCGAGAGGAATGGAAGCACTGCGGCGAAGACAAATAGGATGGGAGCGCGTTTAGCCGGGCTAGTAGAACGAGGCGACACATGGCCAGACAAGGAGAGTAGGCCTGGGCTGATCAGAAGCTACTGGAAATATTTATTACATCCACCGCAGAGCCAGGTGGTGTGCACCATTCTCGTGGCTGCATGATTGATAAAGTCACAATCGCGCAGTATCTTCCTAGTATTAATACCAAGTGAATTGTAAGTAGAGCTTAGAGACAAGTAGTGGTACAAGAGTCTTGTGCAGGGGAGTAAATATTTTTTTATAGAAAGCTAGCTAACGACTAAGCTATTAGAGAACTTTTAAATAAATAAGTTTTCAAGAAAAGGGCAATTAAAAAAATGCCGGCACTTTGAAGTACTAAGAAAGGGAGAGAACACCTGATTTTTAATTAATTCCGCCTCCGGCTATAGCTAAACTCCTCCTAAATAAGAATCATTTTGGTTTTTTTATTTCAGATTTTTTATTTCAAACGCTTGTACTGCTACAAATGTTAATTATTTCTCTCGAGTAAAATTTGTAAACATTACTGAAACATGGATAAACATACGAACCAAATTGTGATGGGAAAGGTTGCATAGAATCTTCATAAAAAAATACCAAAAGTTGTGGAAGAAAAAGGGCGTCTGGGACTAGAACTCCACTTAAGTTGGCAAATAATTTTGAAATAAATAGATATAACTTTAAAAATAACTAACAATTTTAAAACAGATTAAACATCCAAGCTGACAAATAATTTTGAAACAGATAGATATAACTTCTAAACTAACTAACAATTCTAAAACAGATTAAACTTCCAAGCTGACAAATAATTTTGAAACAAATAAATCTCGATCTAACACCTAAATAACTTCAAAGCTCCCAGAACCGAAGAACCCCCTTCCCTACCCTCCAATCCCATTTCCCCACACCCTCCACACTTACGTTCACCCCCCCCCCCCCCCGAATCTCCCACAAACCCCACTCAGCCCCCACCAGCAAAGCCAAAAGCGTGCAAAGTGCCACTCATAAACCGGAAACATCTAACCCAGAGCCAACCCTTATCAACGAACCGCGACTGATGCTAAATACTATACGTAAAACGGAAGCAGGAAGCACCTAATAGCATCGTCGTAGCGAATCCGTAACGTTGCTTAATCTGCCTCGTAACTTTTTCCGCGTCTGACATCGTTCTAAAGTAAGTAACAGACCGTCCCAGTTCCCCGAGACGCCCTTCCATTTATAATACACCCGACCTCAGGAGCCTGACGTTCCTCAAACATCCTCCTGCAGGTCGAACAAACTACTATTAGCTTGGTGTGCACGAAGTTTCAATGAAAATATTCCCTGCTTCCCAACTAATTTATTTATTTTATTCACTCGACGACTTCCTCCGACATTTCTCAAGCCAGCGTTACGCAATTGTTCAGTAAACAAAGGAAGCTTCACGCCATCCGCGATCGGCGATTTCATATGCGCCAACCCAATGAATTTTGCAACGCGCTCGTCAGACACGTCCAGCCACCACGCGACTACAAAACAAGCGCCGGTTGTTTCGCCATGATACCCCCGGCCGAAACTACCCCTTTACAACGTGTGGAAAAAGGCCAACGTCCGCTGGACGTTGACGGCGGCCATTGTCCGTTCGCGCGTGGACGATGAAACATTTACATCTGAATGGGAGGCAAGTCGGCGCAATGCATATGCAGCAGGCGGAATATCTTATATGATAGCTTTTCTGCGGGGGATCGTATTTAGGGGTTGTTCCCGGCGCGAGCTGTGGAGCTGGACCGAGCGGCGATCAGAATTGCAGAATCTAGAACCTAGAGTGATGTTTGTAGTCCAAAATCCGCGATCTCCAATCTACAATAGGAGATGCAATCTGAAATGTAGATCATGGGTTTGCATGCACGATTGGATTAGTTGTGGTAGATGGGACTCCATTTGGGTCTCCTTCGGAGGAATAAAACGATCCCTGTCCGGGTGTTTACGGGTGAGACGGTTCCATTAGGGAGATCTCTATCTTCGGGGCTGTCCTTAAATTACGCGAGGGTAATTTTGATTTGGGCAAAAATTTCGTTTAAATAAAAATTTCGAATGACGAATAAAAGTTGAAGAAATTATTGTCGAATGAAAAAATTAAGTTTATTCGTCAAATGATCTGAAGTTAAAGTAACTTTTATTTGATCCGTTATTTAAGTAATTGTTTATTCAGTTAATGCTCAACTGTGTCCCCTTCCTTACGTAATATTTCTTACATTGCAATTTTTTTAATGGCTACATTTTGCAAATTAGGTGAAAAAATATTACGTAAGACGCTACCTCACTCCCTCTCAACTCCTTGTAAAAAAAAAAAAACGAAAGAAATCCCCGGCACCCTCCCTCCCCGAGAAGCCTTATGTAATTAAAATTTAAGGACGACCCATTAAAATTTATACCCCACAAATTGTAGCCCAGAGGTACATAATACTTGAAACTTTGTATTAAGTCAGGTAAGTGGACATATAGAAATATGAATTGTACATTTTCTTTTGACCAGCGTGGTGGGTATTGTGTTATTCTATTCGCCTGGATGAGTAAGTTTCTATTCCACTTACAGGCTTAACGAAGCTTTCTATTCTACTTTGGTTATGCGCGATCTTATCCTACTTGTCTGGATCAACACAGACCCACTCTACTTGCCTGACTAAACACGAGTCTAATCTCCTCGCCTGGCTAAGCGTGAACCCATTCTACTTGTCCCATTAAGCACGATCCTGGTCTCTCTGTCTGGAAAGGCAGAGTGGTTCTACTTATCTGATTATGCCCGGTATACTTTACTTGTCTGATCATATACTGCCTCTTCTACTTGTCTGACTTTATATATCCTTCGTTTTTGTTACATGTATCGTGTTTTAATTTTGTTTTACTGGCTACACAGTGCCGGTGAAAGGGAAGCTTGAAATTCATACAGTCACGTGTCTGTGTAACCAAGTATTATATTCTGACAACTCGCCAATCAATGGACTATAAATTTGAAGATAGAATTCTTTGTGATGGAACTACTTCACTTTTATGAACCTTCACAGTTTAAATTTTCTTTTCATCCGTACTGCAGGGCACTCCATCTAAAGTGTCTGACAAATCATCCGCAACTCCAAGCTAGTATTTGTAACTTAAATCAAGTTGACCTCAGTGAATCTCGTTATCAATATCATTAGGCTACTATTTAACAGCTTTAAAAATTCGACACATTAATACACTCAAAAAGTCGTTCCCTCTTCATCAACATAACATTTCAGTCTTTAAAGTAAAATCCGATTTCTTTATCTTCATGCAGACAAACGAAACTTGAAACTCAATTAAGAAGATCGCAAAGCTACTCGATATATCAACACCCAATTATACATAACCAGAACCTCAGACTTTCGCACCGAAAAATCATCTTCAAGCTTCCTTACCGAAACAAGGAAACTTTTCCACCGACCCAATACAATTCAAAGCCACCGCCAGCAGCCAACGAAACCAATCAACTCATTAACTTCCCGGAACACCTTCTCCCCAGTGCTAAGACGGGCCATATCCAATTACGCAAGTATTTACAGCGTCGAAGGCGGCGCTGAAGCCGAACGAGGGCTCATAAACCCCCCGCGTTTCGCGAACGCCAACGACCATCCAGGCTCCCCAGCGATGGTGTAACAGCCGCGAGGGGCGAGACACGCGAGTCCTTTATCGCTGGATAGATTTATTGGACTTACCTGATATGAGCACCAACACTATCCACATGATCCCCACCAGGCTCTTCATCATGTCATTGTGTCACGTCCGACTCATTTCTTCTCGCCTCCGTGCTCCCCGGACCCTTCAGTTCTAGCACTGGAACAGGGAAAATGTTGCTCGATGGAGTATATATACCGCGACGATGCGCCTTGAATAAGTACCCACGGCTGGAGCGGCGTGCACGTTCCAGCCGTGATCAACGGCCAAGCGATCTATCACGTGTCAATTAACGGTGGTGGCTTTACGGGTAACACAAACGTTTATTCTTACGCTAGAAGAATTGTGTACAGCAATTAATCTCTTGCACTGCAATTATGTCTCTCAGGCACGATGACGGTGAATGATTTTAGTGATAATCGTTGAGCCTCGTGGAAGTGGAAGACTACGTGATAAGTAAGACTTACAAGGGAAGATCTCGAACCCTGAAAATTTAAAAAATCTGAATCTTCGCGAGCATGTAGAGGATTTCCTGCTGATTACAACGCAATTTTTGTTTGCTGCCCAAATTCACTCTAAGGGCTGAAATTAACCCTTGAAAATTCAGCTATTTCCCCATTCTATTTTGTAACTCGCAATCTGTAAGAGATGGAAAAAAATTTCAAGACATAAGTTATTTCATTTAATTAGGACTATCATTTGGTAACTTACAGTTCTTACAGTTGGCGAGTTATAGCACAACATCGGAAAATAGCCGAAATTCAAAGGGGTCCATTTGGGCAGCAAATAAAAATTGCGTTGTAATCAGGAGGAAATCACCTACATATTCACGAAGCTTCAGAATTTTTTGAATTTCCGGGTTCTGGATCTTTCCTGGTTAGGTGAATTATTATTTTTTATATTTCTTCTTTAATTTGTGGTCCTCTAGTGCAAGGGATTAAGCGTGTCTTCTGGTGCTTAACGTTATATTTCCTTGAATATAGTGTTCTTTATGTGGAATATTATTGTAGGCGAAAAACAGAACCTCGGGCGTTGGAAATCGAACCCAAGATCTTCGAGGGCCTCTGCATTACTGGCCAAGCGCGTTACCAATTCCCCCAAAGTCGACTCTCCCATCTTACTCTTTCGCCTTTTAAGACGATTTCAACAATACACAACAGTTAAAAAAAATTAAAAACCAAGTTTCATCTGATTAACCCCTCGCATCAGAATAAAACTATTGTCAGAAATAATTGTAGGAAACATTTTTATGAAATTTTGAATATGCCAGGTGATGAAGTTAGGCGAAACACCCTGTATAAATTGATAGAACCGAAATGCAGTGGAACTTTTCTTACGAGACTGTGTTTTGTAAGAGTAAGGTTTGCTGGATTGAGCGTTTGAGGGCACGTGTTACATTCGTAATCACGCAAAAAGATGATTTATGAAGTAACTAATTACAGTTTCCAGCGAAACAGCGAGACTATTTTTGCGCTTACGATATGCTCACGGTAAGATGACTATCAGTGATTAATTAACTTCGGTGGACACCGCCACGTCCCCACCTCCTCTCGACAGATAAGGGATTCAATTTTCTTTTACAGCAGAGATTAATTTTATCGAGCGACCGAGCACGGAGGCACGATTTCCTGAATAAACTTTGTCACGTCGAAATTTTTAATTAATCTCCTTGCTCGATCGTGGGACCGCTCACCAGATCGTTCCCTCGAAAAATGAGTACCAGGGTATGTTTGCAATTATTTTCCATTTCAGTCTCCTGTAAATTCCCAAATTTTAATGCTAAAGCACATACTTCGTACTGGACCCATCAAATTTCTCTTCTTTTTATTTTACGAAGCCAATCAGTTAATTAATCAGGCCAAGTGTTAAAATAAAAGGTCCAGAATTTTCATCCCAATTGCCGTAAATAAAAGAATTAAAATTTAATATTGTGTTTACGTAACAACAGCTGTTAATAGTGTTAACGAGTTAAGCAGAGCATGCGTATCCATGTTTAACGAGTTTAATACCCATGAGGGGGTAAGTAGGAGCGCAGAGGGTTAATTCGCGAAGCCTTCAATAAGTAAACAGAAGCGGCAATATAAACTCCCCAGGCATCCCCAGGCTTGAGGGTTAAAAAGTAGAACTAATAAACCAACCCCCACTGCAATAAATTGAAGCCTGTACTGCTACGTTACAGAAACACAAAAGAAACTGTCCCTTCCACCGTGTTGCTTACAGTAACAGAAAGGAACGTGGAAAAAGGAAAGTATTTACTTCAAAGGACCGACTCGCTCGATGCAACAGAAGCTTTTATCGACTCAAACCTAAAGTGATTAACCGTGAGTTCCACGAGCTTTTCTGTACCTGAATATTATACAGTGGCGAAGCTTGAGGCACCTGCAGGTTTCAATCCTCTCCGCTCTCTAACAAAAAATCCAACCGATCAAAGAGACCCTCGCGCCTAGCCTGCCCCTTTGCCCCATCTTATCAAAGACAACGGGAACGTACACGCGGTGATCAAAACAAATAAACCGCTCCGAGCGCGATCGATTGATCATCCTCCACTCGAATGGTATTCTTTCCCCATGTCCAGCTCTGTGGGAAAAACGGCCGGGCTGCGGTTGCAATGGTCGCCACGAGGCAGAATTCGCAGACGAACGGTCGGTTCGATCCGCTTCGAAGCCACCACACCGTTTCCAGAGCCACGTGCACCGCAGAGCTGCGGGCTGCAGTCGGTGCACTCGGTTCTCAGGGGCGGTTCCCTACAGGGTGCTTCAAATTCACGGAACCACGAAGACGGATGAAATTCTGTGGCTCCGAAGGTAGATCATACGAAGATAATCGGATAATATTGGAAAATTGAAGACAACGTGGGCTTTGTTGTCGAGTAGTTGGTACAGCTTCTGGCGGGAAACGCCCACCGGCGTTCGTGGAGTGTGGTTGACTTATGCAGTTATAGGAGGCCCGCACATGGAGTAGGGTTGAAAGTTTGAATCTTAACATTGAAGGGGATTAGATGCCGGGACAGCGTTGCAGATCTACTCGTGTGTAAATAAATAAATAAATACCGCCTATCTCGAATTCTGCTGTGGATAAGAAATTAAATTGAATATCAGTAAAATAGTCGTGTGATTTTGAGTTTTGCTTATTTCGAAAACGAAGCCACCTAGGAGAAAACTCCATCCCATCGTTCCCGCTCGGCTTGAACAGCAAATTTCAGCCGACCCGGTAGCGAACGGTGTGGGAAGGTGTAACAACGATCCCCGTTGATTTGTCGCAGCGCGTGGCTACACCTTTTTTCACTTATCCGCTTACACAAAGCCCCAGCGACCGATTGCCCGCGAAAAAGGGGAGCGAGGGTCGTTCGTCCGTGGACCTGGCTTCTGGAATCGTATCAAACATCAACCCCTGCAAGCGTACCCGTTGAAACGAAGACAGATTCCATCCACGCGCGTGCAATCGTCTGCTTTGATGTTCCCTCGCTGGATGGACGCAGCGTCGTTCGAGGATGAACAATGCCTTCCGCGAGGGATGCTCTTCGAATGTCTACAGGGCGGTGGAAGAATGTGGGTCAGTCTTCTTGGATCGATTTTAAGATAATGAAAACTGTTTTGGAGGGAAGGAGATCCTGTATGAGTGCACGCGTTGAAATAAACCAGTTCATAGCATCAAAAGTTATGTGATTAATTAATAGTGAATTAATACTGAAGTGTGCTGTTGAATAACTGTTTGAATAAGGAGACTGAAATTATTAACAGTAAATCGCGTGCGGAAATCCTCTACTCCCATTTGTTCGCAATGCTCACTGAACGCCAATAGGCGTCGCCCGCGTATAGTGATTACACTTCTATTTGAGTTCGTCGCGGGTTAAGGTATGGTAACGTGGCCACAAAGTGACTCGAAGGGAGTTACAGCACCATGCGGAGGTATAGTAAAGTGTTCTTCATCTTGTGGATAAGTCGAGAGCCTGGGGGTCCATTCAGCACACTTTTTGCGCGTTAGTAGGTTAAACCCCTTTTCTTTCTGTTATAGGGGCAGATGCCCCAGAATAATTCCACCTTCACCCCCATCGCCCCTCGGGGAACTGTTGTAGACATTACGTCCCGAAGTACACATTACTTCGAGAGGTAAACATTACTTCGCCAGGAAGTAGTTTAAAGCCCTGGGGTGTGTAAACGTGTGACCAACTAAATGTGGCCCTACACTCGGGGAGGAGGAACGCGGTTGGTTACTTGTGACCACAACCTAATGACTCGTGGCTTCGTAACTTCTGATCACCACGGAGGACATCCTTCCAGTAGCCATATACTTTGGTCACAAAAATGGTCCCCCCGATTTCTTCAGAAGTTTGTTTTCCGCTAAAAGTCCACACTTGTAGAATTAAAAAAACAAACGCTGACTGACGCTGCAACAGCGGCCAATTCGCGTTTGAAACGTTCTTCCTTGGGGAAGCTTCCTCCAGGGATCGCCTCTCAGTATTTCGCTACTCTGTCGCGGCGAGAGAACAGCGACACGTGCGAATTGACGCGACGAAGGGAATCGAGGACTTGAAATGGTAAGTGACGTAAGTGTCACACGTGAATTCTTTTTTGTACGAATCAAAACGTGATTCTATCATCTCAACTCTATCTCGCGACAGCCTGAGATATTAAATATTCTATTTTTGGGGCTAAAAAGATCGCAAAACTTTTAATAATTTTAAATAACAAATATAGGAATTATGCATTTTAGTAATAAAAAGTGCAAATTCTTCAAAAAACCTGGTCCACATTTCAGATAAATCGAATCGTTACTTTCTTAACAAAAAAATCGCAAATTTTGCTATGTTTTTAGCTCAAGAAATCATCGCTATATTCGGCATCGAATTTACATCCTTGTCAACTATAGAAAATAATTTTTCTCCTCTGAGGAATCTTCTAAAGTAGGATTCAAGTTGTTTCTTTCAACACTTCCCAGAGCTCAGCCCATAAATTTCACCGCGGAGGAGTGCTCGAATGGTGTATCCATTACCTTTGAACGTTTCTTCTCCCTTAGGTGACTTTGAAATTTTCTGACGAACGATCGATTCGTCTGGAGCGACCACCTCGAGGAGTGAATCACGTCCTAGCGCGAGTGTCATCGTTCGTTCGAAAGGAGTCGCGGCGAGACTGCTTTAATCCACTCTCCCAGAGGCTCCTCAGCTTTTATTCCCAGCTGCAGGTTATTTCTGCAACGTGGCCCGCGATCGATAAGCACCGAACTCGTCCACGTCGAGATATGCTTGCTGGTGATACGGGACCGTGGTCGTCTGGCTAGGCTCGGCCACGTGTGGCTGCTGCTTCAACCTCTCGACTGTGCCGGGGTGAAGTGAGCAGTGGAAATTTCAACGAAATTGACGAGCAAGGTGTGTGGAAAGTTTAGAGTTCCCTGTTCGCGAAGCTTCTTGTTAAGAAGAGTGCCGAGTAAATTTTTATAGCGTGCTAGCTATTGTTTTTGGAACTGATCTAGGCTTGAATTTAATTAAATCTAAGGTAGGTCTAACAAGGAGAGGTTTTTAGGTGTTCAGCTCCGATTGCTTTCGTTTTTGGATATGTTTTAGAGGGGCGAAAAATAATAAATACCTATGTGCTCTTTTATTTTCAGATTTAGGCAGTGAAACCACCCCTCAAGGTTCGTAAGAAGAGGTGCAAAAGTTCCTATTCTTAGTTTAAAGAATATTATAACATTGTGTACATCCAGTTTTATTCGACAGAATTTGTAATATTCTTTAAACCAGCAATAGGAACTTTTGTACCTTTTCTTACGAACTTTGAGGGGTGGTTTCACCCCCTAAATATGCAAACAGGCCGGAATAAAAAAACACGTATTTGGTATTTTTCGGTCCTCTAAAACGTATCCAAAAACCAAAGCAATCGGGGGCGAATATCTGGAAAATATCACAAAATTAAATTTCAATTTTATTCACTTCTAACTTTACTTTCTCCCAAAATAAGATCCCCAAATACCTCCACAGTTCACAAGTCGTACGACCTATGTAGCTATTTCTAAAACTCCAAGCTGCCAATTTCAAAATTCCTCTTCATTTCAACAGATTTCTAATTATTATTAAAAACTTTCTTATCTCGCGTCTAAGTTCGTCCCTGCCAACATCTCAGGTTTCACGCGACACAGGCAGCTCAAGAATTCCCCGTCGAAATAGGAAACCGTGTGCAATCCCCTGGTCAGAAGTTTCTACAGCCAATCGAGCACACCTGATAGGAATTTTTAGAAAGCGCGGGGACAAAGGGGAGCGGGAACAATTGGAGCCGGGCAATTAACTCCAATCATCGAAGCGTTCCTGCTGGAAATTCGAGTGAGAGGTGCAGCCAGCGCCCATTAAATCGCAGAAGCTACTCGAAATGGCAGCAGGTGCCCGTTACTCATCGCCGAAATAAGATTTATGAATTCAATAATAGCGGCGCATCGCCCCTGGGAACAATTAAACGCGGCGCAATTGTACGGCCGCAGTGCGGTTAAATATCGCGATTAGTCGACGTTGAAATGCATGGTGGGGCAGAAACGAGAGAAATAGCGTCCGAAAAACGAGGGAACAAGGGCAACGAATCTACCACTTGGGAAGCTATATTAATCAAATAAATTAACTTCACGATTCTATGGTCTAAAAAAGTCATCCCAAGTGATCACAAAACAATTCATTTTATGTACCACACTTTGTACAGTGGCGTGAATTAGCCCATTAAGTCAATGTTTCCCAAACTTTTTTTGAGTCATCATTCCCTTTTATCATATTTAAAATATTCAAATAACCTGCGATCCTCCCTATAGAAACTAAGATAAATTTACTAAGGTAATGAAAACGCATTAAGAATATCTAATTTTAACTTAATAATATTTAAAAGAAAAAACCGTAGCGACCCCCCAAAAAACAATTCGCGACCCACAGACTGGGAATCGCTACATTAACTGAAGAAGACGAGTTAACTCGTCATTTGTAGGCTTCTCTGTTTTTAATAAGATGAGTGAACTCGTTACAAAAATTAGAAAAATCTTCAAACTTTTTTAATTTCCGAGCTACCATTGCAAACACTAAATGAAAATATCTCCACTGGATCAATTGCAAAGAAGTTGGAATGCAGAAAGTTAATTCGTCGAGTCCACAATTAGTGAAAAGCAGAAGCAATGCAATGTACCTTGGCACAATGGCGTCTGAATATTTTGACAGCTTTTTCTGAAGCTTCTTTTAACGTCACCAATCCCTCCTCAAGTCTCCGAAGCTCTCCTGTACCAACACTGGTCGCGCAACAAACATCTTATTGCAAATTGTGGTAGGATCGAGCAGCAGGGTCGAGATGGTGAATCAACTCGTCATCTTATGATCGTCGCCCGATTCCTCGGCCAATGCCCGATGATTTATCGCCCCGTGCCTAAGACCACCATCCATCAGTGTCCGTGGGTCACAAAAAAATGGCCGTCGACCCGCAACTTGTCGATACTCCGTTTAGCCATCGTGATTACAAGCTGCCTGGGCCCTGGCTAAGTGTACTTTTTAACCGATTCCACCACGCTGTTTTCTTTCACCTTGTATACTGCCAGAAGCCACACCCTCCGGAAGCACCGGAATTTAAAAAACGTTGCTGATTTTATTAAAGCCCCTACAAAATTAAGTACCACGTTAATTTAATGAAATACTGAGTTTGGGAATAATTTGAAAATAATTTCGAAATAGATATTTAGCAGGGTGTAGGGTATTGGATGGAGGAGCATCGTGGGGTTTGGAAGTGGAAGTAGGGGAGGGGGTCGGTTTTTCAGTTCGAAGAGCTCACAGACACCAGGAGCTGTGAATTTTCCATGAAGCAGCTGGGGAGAGCTGGCGATCGATCTTCGGCCCATCGATACTGGATGTATCTACCACGCGACGTCGCGCCCACGGCGACGAACAATTAACCGACGGTTTATTTATCGCGCTGGTTCGGGGGAGGATAAACGTGACTGGAGCAAATGGCAAGGTGATGGAGGGAAGTGGTTTCGAATCGTTTGCTGAGCTTTTCCGGGGGATGCTTGCGGAAGATGTCGTTGGGAGGGTTGGAAACGTGTTGTTTGGGGATGGCGGTGAGGTTAATCGAGATAGGGAATGAGGCAGAGATCTGGGTTGTCGAATCTTAGCTTTTCTTTTCTAAGCGATCCACGGTTAAATATGTATAGGTGTATCAACATCTTAGCTGTAGAATGTTTGCTTTCTTTTTTAAGAGGTCAACTTTAAATTTATTGTTCTCTTCGTGATGCTCTTACTCCGCTTTAAATGGATATTTTTACTTACAATTTTGTTAATTATAATCCTAAAAGGTGATAGAATAATGCTACCGACGTGCAAAATGATACGCGTAATTCTTGTTCCTTCTTTTAATTCCCGAAAAATTGAGTTTTTCAGCCTCCACATTAGGAAGAAACCTTCGGGGGGGGGGGGAAGCCCCCTGTCATCGGTTAAAAAAAATCGAATTTTTGGAGGGGGCCTAGTCGATAGTATATCATATAGGGCTGGGACTATTTGTCGAATTTTTCGGTATTTGAGTATTCGAAGAATACTTCAGTTGGTCAATTATTTGGCGAATATAATTCGAATATCCAAGTATTCGAATAGTATATTAAAGTATTACTTTGTACATATGTAGCTTCAATTTGATGAACGAGAATACCGCTAAGTTCTATACTTCTCTTGTCGCATAAGAAAACTAGCGCAAAATTGGATCGCAAAAATTAAATGTTCATACATTTCAGTTTGATAACTCTCCACGTTCCTCAATAATTTTATTGTTGTTTCCTGGTTCGTCAATTTCAGGCTACATATGTATAAAATAAAACACCGTGTCATTTTTCTGGTTCAGATTACCTGGTAGATAAATATGCATAACTACTACATTTATGGTTAAAAATTAATAAAAAAAAACCTGCAGCTTCTTCAAAGATGCATCAAAACATGGTCCAAATTTCAGATGAATCGAATCGCTGGTTCCTAAAAAGAATCCCCAATCTTGCAATGTTTTTAGCCGAAAGAATAGGAGTCATTCATCCACAGTTAAATAAATATAGCTATACCAAACAATAATGAAGTTTCTATAATATGTAAAGTTCCCAAGGGTCCCCGATTTCCCAGTCACCCAATATAAAAAAATAATCAACCCCCACAAAAAAATATTCCAACCCCCGACATCCTCCCACCAAACGACAACCTCGCACCCAAAAAACGCAACGATATCCCCCCCCCCCCCTCCAAAACGAGCATACAGCACCGCAAAAAAGCCAAACAGTAAGCTTACACACATATAAATCCGAAACTTAATGGATGCCCCTGGTTATCCGTTCTTTAAGCATTCCTCGACGCCAAGGATCTCCTCGCGATTTCCCACCCCGGCCAGGAAATCCTGTTCCGCGAAAACAGAAGGGGGATAAGTGGTCGACGGGGTAGCTGCCACCAGGGGGTCGGGGTGGGGGCGAGCTTACATCCGGCGAGCACTCGTGGAAATTTCAGATTCGACGAGGACACGGTCGAGGCTGCCAACGCTGGATAATAATTAATTTTCCATGAGGCAAATGGATGCGGGTACGTGTTCCCCGTGGAGCTTCCCCCCCCCCCCTCAGCGCGGAATGGATACTTACATTCTGCATGAACCATCCACTGGGGGGGGGGGGAGGAGGGGCGGCGAGTTTTCGCTAACACGCCGAGGTGTTTACACGGGCTGCGGCTTTATAAAATATACCAGAGCCGAGAAGACGCTCGAAAATGCGGCCCACTTCGGTGTTGCGCGGTGAAATGCTCGTGTAAGAACGTTTCTATAACGGCCCACCTACGTTCTGCGAGCGTGCTCGTGTGGGAGGCACTTGTCTTACGCTTGTGCCCTGATTCGCGGATTGGATTTCATCCCTGGAGCCCGGGACGAGTGGAGAGAACGCTGCTATCGCTGGGCGATAAAAGGTTTGATGACCTTTGGTGTGCAGCTACTTTCAAAGCTTGTGAATGACTCGTAGGGGATCTGTAACTTCGCGTTTGCGGGGTCGTTAATGTTGTATGGAGGGTGGATTGGGAATAGTCGAATGAAACTGCTCGCAATCGCTGAGAATTGCTGCGAGCATGGAGCTATTTATATTTTGAAACTCTTTTCCAGATGAAATTCAGTAGACATACATTTGTATGAACGTGTGTTATCTTTACTATAAAATTCTGTCTCTTTAATGCATTGTTTAAACAAAGAGATTTTTCGAATCTCTTTGGACAGCTGTATTTCTTATTAGAAAACACACAATTTTGATATTTACACCGGTGTCCTAGCTCTAGTAGGTTCCAAGATATTCGACCAAACATGTTTCTCACCCTCTAGTTCGGGGCCTCCTTTCACCCCTTCAACATGAATGTTAGCCGATAAAAAAACTACCTGGCAAATATTTTTGTAAGAATTACTTTCTGCCAAAGTCGCATCGATTGCCACTACGATATACTCCGTTTTGAGTTTATCTTTCAGAGGGGCGCAGTGGAAAATGGAAAACCCTTGCAGAAGATTATGAATGAGCAGATTCCCGTAAACTCGATTAAAATTAGGAAGAGCAAGAGGTTCCATCGGTCCAGAGCTCCTGGCTTACACCATTCTGTGGGAACTATTTTCTCTCGTTTGATCTTGAAAATAGGATTAGACAGCGCGTATGATTTTTTCGAGGGATATGCAGCCTAGTCACGGGCTTTACGGGCTTTTAGCGCGTTTAACGAAAACGAATGCAAAACGAGGGAACGAAATGAATTTACGGCAGCTCGTATCGTAATTCAACCGCGTCACGACCGAACACGAGACATTAAGTTCTTGTTCCGGGCTCCACCCTCTGCTCTATGATTCTGTAGTGGTCTGTACGCACTTTAAAGTACAGTTCCAGTTAATGGAGATGTACAGGTAGTTGACAAACTAATGCAACACAAATGCACGGTTCTGGCGTGTTTACGTCACATTTTCTGGGAACTGTTAGCCACAGTTAAAGAAGAACTTTCCAACCCTCGATTCCAAGAACATATACTCATTATTCACTCCTCTGGGGTGGTTCACGTCTAGGTTCGTTTAGACCCCTAGCTATTGTTTCACGAAGTAGGTACTTTCTTTTTATCTTATTTTATATTTTATTTCCAAGGCTTTCGCTGATACTTGCTATTACGCCCGGCGGTGTTACTTGTGAGCATAAAAAGACCTCGGCACCAAGAGGCAGCTTTAGAGATTTGGCGCCTCTAGGCTAACAAGCGTCTGCCGCTCTGTCCGTGAAATACCATCAAATATTTTCATTTAGAAGAGTTGAGACAATTTTAAGATTAATTCAATAGGGAAACTCACGCATGAGTTATGCGGCCGTTCTTAAATTACGTAAGTGTAATTTTGGCGATTTCTTACTCCCTCCTCAAGTACAAGAATTCGCGAGATTTTAAATTCCACCCCCTCCCTTACGTAATATTTTTTACATTGCATTTCTTCAATTGTTAAAATTCTTTTAGAGGTTTATAAATTCGCGACGTCTTATCCTAAAGAGCCCTACGGAATTTAAGGACCACCCCTATTGCTAATTTGCTACATGAAAAAAGTTAATTATTTATAAAGTTGTCTCGAGCCCCTAAACATTCAGTGCGACGGAAAATTGACATTTTATTTTAGAACGGAAACTTGTGAATGGAAGAATAAAAAATTACAAAAAATTACTTTGTCAATTTCTTTTGCCCACAATTTATTTATCAAGCCTATATTTATAAATCCACCCCTGCGGGCACCGCCGACCAAGAGTTAATATTCTTAACATCTTCGAACGATCCCGACAAACGTGCATCCGACATTCCCCTCGCTCGCAAACATGAGAAATTTATACAGCCGAGGGGGAACACGCGGCAGAAGGAGAGCTGATCACAAAAGGGGGCAGCCTCTGAGAAACCTTTCGGTACGAAAGCAAACGGCACGAGTTTGCCGTCGAAAGAAGAGAAGACGCCGCGACTGTGGCGTAAAAATCGAGAAAAACGACGACGGAAAGCGGGGATCCAGCGGCGATCTCCTTTATTCGCGGATAATTGAATATCAGCGGAGGTGGGGGAGTGGGGGTGGGGGGGTTGGCGGAGGAAGCGATATTCCGTGGGAATCCTGGCATCGAGAACTGTCGGCCTAGGAGAACCGATCGGGGCCCAGGTTTCACGAGAGAACGCTTCCCACCAGCGATTCAGGCTCATGGAAAATTAAATATCCACGATCCACCCTCGCCCCACGGAACCCCCCTACGCCGCCGACCGCCGGAACTTTCTCCGATCCAATGACGGCGGGAGAATCGATGGATGTTCCCTCCGACACTTTGTAGAGACCTGTCGGGGCTAGTTCTAATTGCGATTGGAAACAGTATTTTCTTTTCTGGTTTACAGACTTTTCAGAGGGAGCTTGCTGGATTTGGCAGGGGAAGCAACGTCGAGATTTGGGGGATGTTAATAGTGGATGTTCCGGGGAAGACAGTTTGCAAGGACTCTACTAGGGTGTCAGGGGAGAAGCTTTAATTTTTAACGAAAATAATGTTTGGTGTACGGTACGAGTTTGTGCTTTTAGTCTTTTTCGGTTGCGATGGAGTTCCTGAAAGTTATTTAGGGAAGATTCTTGGGAACTTGTTCCTCTTAACTATGGATGTTCTAGGGAAGACCATTTTTCATAGAACTAATACAAAGACATCCAATTTTAAGAGAAAAGAAGATTCATAAAGCTTCTGTTCTCCGATTTTTTTCTTTACAATATTTCCGCTATTTATTCTTCTAAATTATCAATGGATAGATTTTCGAGGTTTGTCAATTTTAGTAATGGATTTTCCTACGAAGACACTTTCAGATAAGAAGGGTAGATAAAAGGGAAAAAATAAGAATGTCCATTTTTCGTGATTTTACGATTTATAGCAGATTTTGGTGGCGCCAACTGGGGCTACAGAACTGTCGAATCACGAAGGATTAACGTTTTAGCATAGTTAACGTAAAACACTGAATTTTCTCGATATAGCTGTTTTGCGACATTCCCTGCTTTTTTCCCCTTACCATTCAAGTTTAGAGTAGTAGCCATTACTAAGCAGTAGTTTACGAGTTTCGCGGGTAGAAATTCGACAAGTATGATCCACGATCTTTCTTCTGTACCTCTCGAGGCGGAATCGTTGCCAGATTTCCCAGCAAAATGCGGTCGAACTGCGTATGTGTCACGCAGGATGCAAAAGGATCGCTCGACTGCGTCAAACTGCTCTCGTCCAATGGCGCAGAAACCTGTTCAACCGTACGGGACGCGATAACGACGATTCTACGATACAAGAAGATCGTGCTCCGCATGATACATCGACTAGCTGCCGGCCAAAGAATTCGAAATACTGAAAAGCTTGGAAATAATATATCAAAACCTTAGAATTCACTGTGTATACGTCTCTCGCGATTCCTCCTTCCATCTCTCCGCAAACCATCTTCCATTTTTTTTCTTCCTTTCAGTGCCAAGTCTGAGCGAAATTTGGGTTAGAGCTAGGTTAAATTTCTATGTGTAATTCCTGAGCTGTTTGAATTAATCCTAGTTCAAGGTTCAAGTCAGATCTAATACAATTCTAAACTACCACTAGCTGCAGTTTAAGTAAAGTGTAGTTATAGTTTTAAAGTACCACCCCCAATCAAAAGTTCACATTAGGTCGAGGATAAGTCCAAACTGCCCCTAGTAAAAATTAAAGTTAGTTCTGCTATAACTAGCTAAATTTCAAGTAAAGTCTACTACAGTTAACCTACCCCTAGTTAAAGTTCAACTTAGGACTGTCCCCACTTCAAATTAAATCCAGCACACGTCTACCTCACTCCCGCTTAAAATTCAGGCTCGATCCCCACCTAAGTTAGGTCTGAACAGATTACTACATCCGCTTTACTCTCGCGGGTCATCCCCTTGTCAGTTTTAGCTGAAATCTGGGCTAGCTTGAGGCCGAGGCTGTTGGAATCACGGTGAAAAATGAATTCCGCCCTGCCTCCTGTCCATCCGTTTATTCGTCCATTAGACCCCCGAAACGGTGCAACAACGACGACGACGGCCGATCCTCGAAACTCGACCCAGTCTCTCAGGATTTACGGTCCCCCGTAAATTGAGTTTCGCCGGGCGGACAGGGCCGCGACAGATCGCACGGATGGGAATGGAAACGTCGATGAAAAATACTCGCCGTGGAAGCCCTCGGCGAGGAGCGGGCGGGCTCCTCCTTCCTCGCCGCTTCGACAACGGATTATAAGCGGCCGCGATTTATCACGTGTGCATCGTAAAATAGGTGGCGAACAACGGGGACGCTCGCGCTCCTTGTCCCATGAAAAATATCCCACCGTTTTCCCGCCGCGTTTCCTCGGCAATCGTTACTCCGCGCGATCAGGGGCTGGCCGGAGCGGCGTTCAACTCCGTGTCGCGGGGAGGACTAACAAGATTAGAAGATTTAGCTGGATGAGGGTGAAGTAAATCTCTCCCAATGCCATTTCCCCCGCTCGAGACGATGCGCAGCAACTTTTCAATGATTTATTAGACAAATGGGCAAATTTGTCTCCCCCGATTCGATCTCGGCTCAATGCTCTTTCAGCTTACATCAGATTATCGCGAAATTTTTAGAAAATACTGGCCCCCGCTGGGACTGTTTACCCTTCAATTTAACCCTTAACTACACTGGCGAAATCTGGCGTACATAACTACACCCGAGGGGGAGTTTTGTACATTAAACTTTCACGAGACTTTTAACTGAAACGAAATTTAAAAAGGGCAATGCAGTTAACACTATTTAGAACTACCGGCAATTGATTTAGACCAGGCAAGATGCCTGTTTATTTATAAAATACGTTATGCGAGGAAAGTAAAGCTTCATTCATATTTTTTAGTTTTTATATTGTTAAAAAACATATACAGTAGCGGACAAAAAAGCTACCACTTTTTGATCCACTCTATTTCTATTACTGTTTATCGCCAACTCAAAACTGCAGCATAGGTAGTTGAATAAAAAGTTACCAAAAGTGGTAACTCCTTTTAATGCCATGTAAAACCTTTGTTTGTCAGTTAAATAAATTCAACTTTAACTGGGCTTTATACAGCTGTAAATTCTCCATGAGAATATGTATATTAAATACATACCAGAGTTTCAAATTGATGCTGAAAAAATAACAAAAATAAATAAATCGAATGTGTTAACTTTTTTGTGCACTACTGTATATAATATTATACATATTTATGCTACTTGGAAATACACTTTTTTCATACGTAAAAATGGTTAATTTATTATCAAATGTAAAACCTGTAAGTTCGACTAATTTGGTAGTTCTAGTATTAAGTGTTAAAAGAGAAACTCTATTGGTACATGTAGCCCTGTCAATTGTACATAGAAACTCCAACAGAAAAGGAATTACAGAACAAAGCAATACCCAATTTCACGCAAAAATAGATAATATCCTTCTTATATATCTTCATCAACACCACTGCGACAGCTGGAAAAGTAAGGAATTTTTAAGAATTTTTTCAGGAATAATTTACAATTTTCATAGAAATTTTTTATCACTTACCTTTAGCAATCTGTCTTAAGAAACTATACAAACAAAATAAATAGAAAAACATCCAAAAATTTTAGTATACTAATTAATCTTCTGGACCCCCATGCGAGTTGGTTGAATGTGTAACTATGGAACAGCAGGTCCGAAATCAAATTTCATTTTCTTTTTATAAACTATATGAGTGTACTTTCTTGATTGAAAACAATTTTTTGGAAATACCCTCGAAAAACTGTCGATCTTATTCGCGGATTTTCGAAACTTTTCTTCTAAAGCGCACCATTTTTACAAAAATAATACTCATGTAGTTTATAAAAAAAATTAAATTTGATTTCAGACCTGCTGTTCCATAGTTAAACATTCGGCCAGCTCGCGTGGGGGGGGGGGGGGGTCTAGAAGATTAATTAATATATTAAAACTTATGGATGTGTTTCTAATTATATTTTTTAATAATCTTCTAAGACAGCGTACTAAACCTAATAACAATTTTCTATGAAAACTGTAAATTATTCCCGAAAAGAAAATCTTAAAAATGGCTTACTTTTCCAGCCGGTCACAGTGGTGTTCTCCCTCAACCCCAAGCAAAAACGTCCACCGCTCCCGCAGTTTCGCAACTTCTGCTCGAGTCCCACCCAAAATTAAAGCACACCCGGTGTTCCGCAAATACGCAACAGCGTTTATCAGCACAACAGGATTCTCGCGTCGATCCTCGAGTACAGTGCGCGCCAAGTGGTACACTCCGAAATAATAGCGGAGGCAGACGTGCAGTGGAGAACGTGGAGATGACGGTGACAGTGTGTGACGGGTGACGCGACGGCTGCCTAACGCGATTGCACGGGCCAGCGGTTCCCGATAATATGCAGAGAAAGTCGTACTGCGGCGCCGTAGGCGCAAAAACACAGCGGCGAAGGAAGGAATAAGGGAAGAAGGGAAAAAGGTAAGGCAGAAACGGTCGGTCGGCTCGCAAGTAGGTCGCATCTCACGGCTCAATATCGCCGAATACTCTTTTGTGTCCTCTTCTAAATTGGGTTACGAGGGTGCCGCAGCCGTTAGCTGCTGGCTGCGGCTTCCCCGTCTTCTGCTTCGAGTACGCGGCCCACCAGAATTTCAATATACCAATCTTCCCGCTGCGACTCGAGCCCTGTGTACACTAGTCTCCTGGAAACTCGGCGATCCTCGTCCCGATTCCCCGGGGGATCCTCATCCTGATCAGCCATCCCCTTGTCGCACGCGGAGGAACGGCGGGATATTGGCGAGTCGTTTAAATACAGGCTGCCCCGTGGCGTGCGGGAATTATTGCAGGGGTGGATTCGGGGCACAGTGACGAAAAGAGACGTTCGTATAAACAGGCCTCTGATAGGAGCTTGTTTCCGAGTTATGGTCGGATTTGTGTGGCATAGATGGATATTGCGGTACCTACTGTTTATTTTATGCGGATGATTTTATGGCCACGAGCCCAGTTTAATTTCTAAACAATTGGTATCGTGTATTAGCATCTGGTGCAATGAAGGAGTTGGTGCGCTGATTGTTTTCTGTGAAGCAGGATGTGGTTATCGTGTAGCAGTGGTAATGGTAAATTCGTTATTGAAAATGATGAGTTGTAACAGTGAAATGTCAGATATCTATTCTGTAATATTATGGCGATACATATCTGCGAGGGTGTCGGTACTTAAGGGGGGATTTTCGACTAACAGCCCCAAAAGTAATTGATATTTAAGAATTTTTTTTTAAAAAACTGTTGCTCATATTGGATTAAACTCTTTTGGGATATAAGGAGGTATCTTTAAACTCGCAGAAAATATTTATTTTACGTTCATTCTTCTTATTATTTATTAAGTATTGTGGAATCTTGTCCACCTCTTCGACCATGTAAGTAACTCCTGTTGCTGGGATGTGTAGCACCTATCACAGTCATCAGATTGCAAAAACAATAAATGTTTCTTAAAGCTAAATAGTCTACGTTGGGATGAGTCCACTTTAAAGAAATAAAATGAAAAGTTGAAAGAGTTATAGCGTTTAAAAGGAAAAGTAAGTTTTTTCCTTAGACAAATTTTTCATATTATTCTTTATATCGACGAAAGCAGTATTATAAATAAAGACTAAAAATTAAAATTTCAGTGCCAGTCCCAGGGTAAATTATTTAACTTTAAGAAACTTCGCTATTTTTTGCAGTCAGATGACTGTGACACGCGCTACACCTGACGCCATCATCTTCGAAGAGGTTAACACGATTCCGCAATAATTAAGGGGTTACACCATCTTGGCGCTCGGAAAAATAGGTATAAAAATGTACTTTTTTTTGGACGCTGCCATTATGTATATAAAATCATCATTATTTTACACATATATATCGTAGTTTTATGAACAATTTACAATATTGACGATTAAAAAAAAATAAAAAATGGCGGAGATATTGCGTTTTTCTCGAAACTACTTTTTTCAAACCGGTGTACACGATATCTCAAGATTTATTTAACCGTTTTGGTTAAAATTTATAACACTTATTTTTTATAATAGTATCTAAAATGTGACGTAGGATTTTTGTCATTGGGTGCCATGTTCGAAAGTTATAAATGTTTTAAATTGAAAATTTCGATGAAAATTCGATTTTTTTCTTCAAACAGCTGTCATTTCTACAAAAAATTTTAACAAATTTTTCCCTACGTCACATTTTAGCTATTACCCTTTTAAATAAGAAAAAAATTATTTTGTATGTTTTGGACGATCCCTAACAGAGAAATCATGTACACCATCAGCAAGGATTTTCAAAAGAGGGTCCTACTTATCGGCTTATATCTCCGCCATTTTTTATTTTTTTTTTAATCGTCAATACCTTAAATTGTTCATAAAACTACTATATACATGTGTAAAATAAAGATCATTTTATATACTTAATGGCAGCGTAAAAAAAAAGTCTATTTTTATACCTATTTTTCCGAGCTCCAAGGTGGTGTAACCCCTTAATAAACAACAAGAAAGGTCGACATAAAAAAATCTACAAGTTTAAAGATGCCTCCTTATATCCCAAAGAATGCAATATTAAGAACGGTTTAAAAAAAAATTATAAATTTCGGGGGCCTACTACCTGAGAATCCCCTCTTAAGCACTTGCGAGAGAGGGAGATCGGCCGGAATGCCATCTTGCGGCAGAGTCGGAGGTTACCGCTACACGTTAGCGAAAAATAAAAACGCTGAACCATATGGTCCCGACCGAATGCTCGTGGCCGCAGTCAAATAAGCTTACTGCACCCCGCACCTTGCATATACCCCCGCCCGTTCCTTTCACTCCCGCCCCGCCATTATTGCCTGCAGGAGACAACGAAAAGCGAAGCGTCAAAGTTGCTTGGCAAAGCCGTAGCTGGGAGCGACCCGACGGTCGTTACACGCTTGAAAGTTTAAGCCCCTCGTCCTGCTGTCAGCTGAACGTGACGCGCGTACACCCTCGCGACGAACTTCCCCGCCTTGTCGCCCCGTCGTAAATATTTGATGTCAAATCCTTATCCCGTAAGAGGTGAAAATCCATCCGCCCTGTCGGACGAATAATGCTGGGCGTAGGCTGGACGTGCGCGCCTAGCGCTCTGCATCTTCGCCCCGCGTTAGCTCGGAGAATTAGCGGGAATAAACTTTCCTCTTATCGGCACTTAGTAGTGCTATGGAAGATCGAGGGTGAACGTTCTATGGGACAGTGTATTTCGCCAAAGTTTCTCAAGCGTAGAGTATTTTTAAACGAGCCGCCGAGCTTAATATCGTTAAGCGTGGATCGCGTGCTCGAGCTGCGATATACAGTCGCAGGGGGTGGCGCGGGGGATGGTCACAAAAGCGCGGTAGATTTTCTTCTCGCGAGCGTCACAAGTTTCGAGGGCCCTAACGCCTCTCTTATTGTTATATACGAGGAAAGTGCTTGCCCGGGACGGCGAAAAACTCGTTTTTCTCCTCGTGCTCGCCTCGAGCAGCGGGGCTCCGCGAGGAACTTCCTCTCGCCTGGCCTGTTCAACTCCTGTTTCGCGTTTCGGATTCACAGGCAGACGTGCTTTTGCGCGCCTCTCTAGTTTTCTGGTACGTTTGCATTCCTAGTATATGGAGATGTGTCTGCCGTTGGAGGCAATTTTTTATGATTATTTTTTGTGGATTTACACTTAATTGGGCTTTTTGGATGAGGTTGGTATTGTTCAGACGATTTTAGATGGGGAGATAATGAGTTAAGGGTGGTGGTAC
This sequence comes from Andrena dorsata, assembly GCA_929108735.1. Lineage (NCBI taxonomy): Eukaryota > Metazoa > Arthropoda > Insecta > Hymenoptera > Andrenidae > Andrena > Andrena dorsata. The sequence goes on along the minus strand of OV815488.1, from coordinate 71,304,558 downwards.
TGTGTGTTTTATTCGGATGAGGACTAAGTATTTTATTCGCAGGGACGTGGGGCAAAGTGACGAAGTTTGTGTCAAAATCAGAGAACTTTTGATAGAAATGAGATAGAGCGATGCTGTTTTTTAATTAAAGCTGAATGATTGCAAAATAAAGGGAAATTAAAGAAATTATGGTACGAACGTTTTTTAACTTTGAAAATCTGTGTTAAACTTGAAATATTGCAACAAAATTGTGAGATAGAGCTATGATTTTTTTTTTTAAATTAAAGCTGAAAGATTGCAAAATAAAGGAAAATTAAAGAAATTATGGTACGAACGTTTTTTAACTTTGAAAATCTGTGTTAAACTTGAAATATTGCAACAAAATTGTGATTTATCCAATACCATGTACGGTTAGATTTTTTTCTTGACATGTTGTACATCATTTCCTGTAGATTTTGTCACGCTGATTTCAAATCCGTTCGCAAAATTTGTCTACTACCTCAGGATTTTGGAAAAAATCAATTTCAAGTTTAACACAGATTTTCAAAGTTAAAAACCATTCGTAACGTAATCTTTCTAATTTTCCCTTATTCTGCAATCTCTCAGCTTTAATTAACAAAAAAGTCATCGCTCTATCTCATTTCTATCAAAAGTTCTTTGATTTTGACACAAACTTCGTTACTTTGCCTCACTGTGGGACGTAGTACGAACTACGCGTTTTATTCCGAGGAATGTATTACTAGGTGAAGTAACGTAGAATACACTACGCGTTTTATTCCCAGAAATAAGAAGCATAGTACGTCTTTGAAGAGAACACATTACCCCTTGTTCTCCCCAAAAATACAACATGCGCCATTCCCAAAACATATCCCCAGTTTCGAAAGCCCCATTCTCTTTCCCCAACTATTTTCCGTAGCGACATACGTGGACTATCCAACGGCCATGCAAGAAACGCCTGAAACAAATCACCGACCAACTAACCCACTGCTAATGGACACCGTAGCGCGCTCGCGCTAATTGAGATACCATCGACGGAAAAACCTGACGAGCATATCCCCGCTTCGTCACGAGGAGCAGACACCGCCCGAAAGTGGCTCGATACGTCGGCCCGACGGAATCAAACGGCAATTCGATCCCCGGGCTACTTAGTTCTCCGACGAGGACCGGGGTCGATGTACAATTAGCCGCGCGAACTTTAACTTGCAAATATGGAGAACCGGCAGCTCGGGTCAGATCGATTCGTTTCCGAGCGTCCAATTAATTCCCGCTCACGGAAATTCCGCGAGCATGACGCGTCGTCAAATTCAATTTCACCCAGGAGCCTGACGCTGCTCCCCCGATCATCCATCCACCTGTCCCCTCGCGCAGGCAAATAGAATCTTATTTTAATGAGACGCGCCCGGGGAGTGGGGGGATCGAAATGTCACTCCCGAAATAAAGAACCATCCCCGCGGCGCGTTTCCACGAATCTTTGATAACGATTCTTCTACGAGGGGATCGCGACTGGCTCCGCTACAGCATTCAGCGTCGAGAAACAGCGATTCGAATCTGTCGATCTGCGCGGCGCACAGTGGGACAAAACGACCCGCCGGCGATCAAAAATCTATAACTTTGGTTCTAGTCTAGATATTTTAATGAAACTGGGCGCATTTTAACCGCAAATTTACGGCCTTCAAGCTGTATTAATATAATTTATATTAACCCTCGGAGGCCCGTGCTGGGCCCGTGAATTTAGACCCATGTTTTCGAAAAGTGGGGCTACAAGCCAGTTACAATACACATTTTATTAACATTATTGTATTTTGTCTCATGCGATCGTTGCTCAAAATTTGCCAAAACCGCAAAAGTATTGCTTATCAAAAACTTTTATGTTTCCCACAGTTTTTATTCACGATTCTGAAAAATTTTCTTTGAGAGGTGCAATTTCAGTTAGTTACAAAGTTAATTACATAGCTACATATTCTATTAAGGCCATTCATTAGCGTAATATGTTAAGAACAAACTTTAACACACATCTAATAATTGAATCATTTCTTCCGGATATATCTTAATTACATCTTTTTTGCTTCTTACTCTTCGAAACGATGAGATGTAAGGGTCCGAAGATATCAAGAGCATATTCATCAGGTCTTGATTCTGTGCACTTCGAGAAATTTTTCGACTGTTATGGTAACAGTAATATTTATATTCTTTATTTTTCATTTCCTGCGCCTCTCCTGACAGCTCGCCAATTGGCAGTAAGTGGTGAAGAATGATATTTTTTCCATGCCTTAAAACCTTGTGTACTGTGGCTGTTATCTTCGGACCCTTACATCTCATGGTTTCGAAGAGTAAGGTGCAAAATATATATATCTGGAAGAAATGATTCAATTATTAGATGTGTGCGACAGCACAGAAAACTCTAATAGGCAGGTAAGATAGATTTTACTTCAATTACCATTTTCTTGGAAAGTAGCACAAAGTAGCACCTAATTCTTTTTGTTTCTAAGAGAGAAAGGTTCATTCTTTCACATGATATCAGTTAAACCCATTGCATATGGTTGCAACTTTTTAAAATTTAAAAAAAAGTTTGTTATTAATATTTTACCCTAATGAATGGCCTTAATAGAATATATAACTATGTAATTAACTTTGTAACTAACTCAAATTGCACCTCTCAAAGAAGAATTTTTCAGAATCGTGAATAAAAACTGTGGGAAACATAAAAGTTTTTGATAAGCGATACTTTTGCGGTTTTGGCAAATTTTGAGCACCGATCACATGAAAACAATAGCAAATATTAAGAAACTGGGTTTACCACAATAAAATACAGTAATGTTAATAAAATGTGTATTGTAATTGGTCTGTAGCCCCACTTTTCGAAAACATAGGTCTAAATTCACGGGCCCAGCACGGGTCTCCGAGCGATAATATCAATTATATTAATACAGCTTAAAGGCCGTAAATTTGCGGTTAAAATGCGCCCAGTTTCATTAAAATATCTAAACTAGAACCAAAGTTACAGATTTTTGATCGCCGGCGGGTCGTTTTATCCCACTGTGCGGCGCTCGACGAAACCCTATCCCCCGAGAATTTTTAGATGAACAGCTCCCACTAACGAGGAATAGAAAAAGGGAGTTTGCACTTTCGCTGTCACTAGAGGAACACTCGCAAGTCTCGGAGAACTTTCAAGTTACTGCAAAGGTCCTTTTCTCTCCCCCACTTTTTCGATATACAGGCTGCATTGTAGTAGGTTTATGGGGTGGATTCAGGGCACAGAAATAAGAGAATAAATTCATGGAAACATCGGTCGGATGCTCCTTGTTTCAGAGTTAGGCATTATTCGAATAAATTTTTATTTATTAATTTATCTAATTTAATAATTTTCGAATAAAATGAAGTTATTTAGAAAATAATTCCAAATTTTCGAATAAAATATTATTCGATATTCCCGAATAACTTCATTTTTGTCGCAATTCTTATTCGAGATCATTCGAATAATAATTTAGTAGAATAAAAATGTATTCGAATTATGTCCAACTCTGCCTGCTTCCCCAGTTAAGGCGGAACCACGCATTCGGCATTCTGCGAACCCCCGAAATATTCGGCATCCGACAAATTCCCGTATACCTCCGCACTACGCGCTTATTCGGCAAATGGCGAACCTTTCGACTAGCGATCGGGAACTGCGAACATTCATACAGAAGCTCGCGCAAATATTTCATAACCGGCGAATAGCGAACATTTGCCTTCGTCTCTAAAACCACCCTCCGATACCTTTCCCCTTTCGTGAAATTGTACATTTTTTCAATTACAAAGTGCCCATTTTAAAAACAGCTTCTCCTAAAAACCCTAAAATGTGGATATACAGTATTTGCGCAGCAAGCCATCGCCACGTAGTTACTAGGGCTGGGACTATTTGTCGAATTTTTCGGCTTTCGAATATTCGAATACTTCAATTGTTTAACCCTCGGTTGTCGCACTGGGTCAAATTGACCCTGCGTTTTTTTTAAGCAAAAAACCTTTTTGTCGAAACTCTTATTGCTTCAAACTTTTTTTTATGCATGATGATACTTTAAATGTCAACCTTCAACGATGGGCATATATTCTACAATGTTCAAACATTATCTCAGAATTTTTTAGACTTAATTTAACAAATGGTTTTTAAATAACAACTGATTGAAAATTGACGTTCGAAAACGTAGGCGTGACAACCGAGGGTTAATTATTTGACGAATATAATTCGAATATCCAAGTATTCGAATACTATTCGAATATTTAAGTATTCGAGTAGTGATGTATTCGAATAGTATGGTGTGAATTATAAATCAAGTTCTTTAGGTTCATTTGTCATGGTGAAGTCTCGGGAGCTAATTTTAACCCACTTCATACCATACTATTCGAATACTTGTAAAATATTCGAATATTAAATTATTTGAATAGTCCCAGCCCTAATAGTTACTCGCCAAATGACCACTTAACTATCGTTATTCGGCATTCGCCTACGGAATGTGTGGCTGCGCCTTTACAGCCGCGCGTGACGTTCGCGAAGAAATCCCCCACCATGCGAAGTGTTTCGCTAATCGAGTGCACGTGGCCAGAATCGAACGTGCCTACTGTACACAAAATCTCGATGTTGGAAAGACTAAGCGTAATCCATGCACAGCGGCCAGCTGGCCCTAGGGCCGTGCAAAATGGTCCCCATTCCGCAAGGATCGCTTCATTCCTCGACTTTCGACCTAGTTAAATTCCACGACGCTCGTGTCTGTTCAATTGAAAATCCCAATATGCCCTGTCCCTCCCCGTCGACACCAGGAACGTACTCGAAGGTCCACCCCCCCCCCCCACCCCCGTCTCCTGCAGCACGATCCCGCCCTGGAATTCGAAGGCCATTCTGGGCATACACGCGCGTATCTATGCATCGACGTGGTCCAATAAGCGAATCAATCGCTAGCGCGTTAAGATATTCCCTGCGCTCGGCTCCGGCGACGGTAAAAAGGGAAGATTTCATGGGCGGGGATTGGGAGACGGCAGCTAAGGGTGAAAAGCTCCCGAGGCGCGGCTGATTCTCTTGACACTGTGCTTCAGAGCTGAGAAAGTATGATTCGTGCATTCCACGGCCGATATTGAAGACCAGAGACTTCGCGTCAGCGATTTTCTCGCACTTCCGCGTGCGTCGCTTGCACTTTGCTGGGGGAAGAATGGTGTAGAGTGTGGAAGATCTTCAGACACAGCTAATCTAGATTCTACACTGTGTACGGTTGTAGGCTGGTTTGCAGATTTTGGGGAAAGTGTCGACGGAGTTGAGACACGGGTTCTTTTTATTTCCAATGATCCAGTCGTCTGAAATTTCAACCGCCAGCAAGGGGTCAAATTCTGAAGCCGTCAAATTCACTGCGAAATATTTATGTAAACAAACGAGAAAGATTTTTCCTTGTATTTCAAGAGTGGTAGAATATACCCCCAGAGATTCGAAAACGATACGTGTTTCTTTCATTATAAAAACCATCACCGAGAAGTGGCCGATTTTTCGGCCGAGAGAGTAGAATGTCCCCTTAATGGGGGAACTGCGCCTTGTTGGGCCGAAATATAGGTAATTCTTTGTGAATTTTTTTATATAAAAAGGGATCGACAAATTAATTTGAGGTTTGGCAGGCTGTTTTATTGTAGCTTGAATTATTGTTCTGAATTTTTGTGTGACTGTGAAAAAGGAAAAGAGATTTTTAATCCATATAAATGTGGCTATCTGCGGTACCTAGTAGATATATTAAAAAATAAATAAAAAATGTTAAAATAGCAGCCTTTTGAAGAAGATGAAGCGCCCTGATTTGAGTTTGAAACAGGTTTTGGCCTACAATCGGGAAAACTTCTTTAAATAAAAAAGAACCGTAACACATGCGGCAATAAATGTATTACCAGAGAATATATTTACTTAAGTCCTCAGACGTCATCCAGACGTAAGTCGCGTGCGGAAATCCTCCAGTTCCATTTGTTCATAGTACTCGTTCAACGCCCAACGGCGTTCCCCGCCACGGGCTGCCCGCATATATGGGTTCACCGCCCGCAGACTTTTTTCTTTTCACCACAGCGTCCAAGTACCTCTTCGCTGCACCTACCACGCGCTATTATTCGGGCATTAAACCGAGCCTCGAATCCGGCCAGCTCGATTCACCAGCTCCATTCACTGCCACGAGGATTAGTTACACGTCGAATGGCCACGGACACAAGACCCGAGGTCGGCCCCGATCGACCGGTCGCGTGTGACCGTGGGCAAATTGCGCTCGGACAACACCGAGCCATGGGTCCAGGAAATTTGCCAAACGGGTCGGGGGATCCGCGAAGTTGCAATGAAAGTGACGGGGCTAGCCGAGGTCCCAGCGTCGCCGAGGCGACGCTTAATTGGACGATATTTGCCGAACGCGTGTAATCACCTGTTGCACGCAGCGACCGCGCGCTAATAGAGGCCCAGGTGAAATGAATTCGTGGAGGAGGCCGTTGGGAGACGCTCGTGCACCTTAACGTTGTCCTACGGGAGCACTTTGGGATGAGAATTCATCGGCGGTTGTAAATAAATCGATGCATCGTTGGAAAGTAAGATGTAAGATCTTAGTGTGTCATAGTGCCACCTAGTCTGTCCATATTTCCTTTCTTCTCTGTGTAAACTAATGGGACTATGCCCTATTTAATAATCATGGTAATCACTAAGGCTGTTTCTAAGGATGTATTGGAACTATCTTCAACATGGTACTAAGTTAATGAAAATTTGTGCGATTGTTCTTTATAATCTTCCTGGTGTGCTTTAATTTAATTTTCAGTGATTTTACACCTACTCTTATGGAAAGAGACGATCTTGACAGATAAAACAGCTGAAAAAATGTTGGAGAAATGGTACCAACGTTTTCAATATTTTTTTTTACATGTATAGTATATGGGTAGATGAAAATATCTGCCGAGTTTCAATTGTTTTCACCACACCGTTTTAAAGAAATAAATTATGACTTGAGAAAATTGTAAATTCAGGGCATTTTCACTGCCAAAAGTTTAGCAAATAATGCTTTAGAAAGCATTTGCGAAGTGAAAGATACCTCCCTAGGAGTAAAAATAAGATCCCAACTGTCGTTCGAGTTCCTTATAACTAGATTTACTATGTGTAAGACGTAGATATTCAGGTATTTCAAATTTCATACACTTTTGTCTAATATTGTATGTCCGATACATCCTTAAATAATATATGGAACACCCTTGTGGATTCCTGATTTTATAGACGAGTATATCGAAAATAGCAGGTGGGTTTGCATTACATAACAGTTAAGAAAATCTAGGTGCACGTTTGACCATTATTGTGTGTTAGAAATTTGAAACGGGACACTCTAATTTCGTATGAGAACTTTGCTCCAACATGGTTCTAGGGTTAAGTGCCGTGTGATTCTTTTAGATTCTGTAATTTATTGTGAAACAACTTTGAGTTTCCCTCAAGCCCCCATAATTCCTTCCAGTTTTACAAATGCACTCCGAAAGGTGGTAAAATTTTCGAAGCGAGAGCATTAAGTTGTCCCGAAGCGGTTGGAGGGTCCCCGCATCTCCCGCGGAGCAGAAATCCAGCGATTAATACCGATGCACCGTTCGAGGAAACTCCTCGCTCGCCGAGAAGCGGCGTGGTTTCATCGACCTTAAGGAAGTTAAGGCACTTAAAGCAAATCGTGATCTACGAGGAGCTCGCGAGGGGCTCGGCATCGAGGGAGCGGCTGACTTGGCCCGAGACACCTCGTTCGAGGCTCGCCACTAATTAAGAAATACACACTTCCCTTAATGCTCGCTCTAACAACGCGGCGACGCGTGCTTCAGCCCAGCCCCTCTTTGCCCCTTTTTCTAATTCCTCTATCCTCTCGATTGAAACCGTAATTCGCTCTTCACAGTGCTCATTCTAACCAGAGAACTTCCTCTTACTGAGGAGTAACAAATTGAAGAAACTCAAATTTTGAAAACACACCTCTTTGATAAAATGTTGAAGTCGGTTGAAATTATCTAAAGAGAAGTGTATAATTTTCTTTTTATAATACAGCGGGGAATGTGGCGACCAATTCGGCTACCACGGTAGAATGTGAGGTTAGAATGCAATTTTTAATTAAACTTCCATTCTATCCAATTTTAACGTACAATATACTTTTGTTCACGAGAATCTCAGACGAATCTTCTACAACAAATGTAAAACTCGTTCTGATATAAACTCTTTACTCTCTCAAAGTAGCGAGGTGAACAAACAATGGCTGATATAAGCAATGCAGCGTGGGTCAACTTCGACCCAGCACTCACCTAAACCAGTTCGCCACGCGATTAACGCGAAACATCCCTCGATATTTGGAAACCGTAGATAGCAGAGACATCCACAGTGATTTGAAATTACAATGAGATCACAAGGGCGGTAAGAATTATTTCGACGACTGAGAAAGGACGATCGATCGTAGCTGAGGTAATGAAAAACGCCGTCCCCTCGATATCCCCCCAGATATCGAAAGGAGGGCCGGAAAAAAAAGACGAGCTGGTCGGTGGAACGAGAAACGAGCCGCGTTGGAGTAGAAAATAGAATGCAGCAGCTTTGCGTTCAATTGTTTCGCCTGAATTTGTTTTTCCGCCCCGCTAAAGTTCGCCCCCACTTCCTGCCGGGGCCACGGGAAATAAAAACGAGACCGCGCCGGTGTGTCGTCGCTGGGAAATAGTGAAATAAACGAATAAGTGGCGAATGAAATCGACTACGGGGGTGGAAATAAATCCGCGCTACGCGAATGCGCGAATTATAGCGACGAATAGCTTTCTGCCCACATGGATGTTGGTTCCTAGCTTTGTTTTTTTTTTCCCCTCTTTTTTTTGGCCGGAGTCCCCTTTTCCAACCCCCGGGCATCGCGGTTCGTCGATTGCTCGGCAATTTTGCATATCGACCACCGCCGGGTATTATTTGAGCGTCGACACCGAAAAGCTCGTTTTTCCAGGCTCTCATTGATGGACAATCGATCAGTTCGCCGGCGATGTGACGAACCGTGAAGCTTCCTTTCACAAACACTCGTACTTTTCGCCGCTCTGCCAAACAAGGGGCGTTCTCCGCGCTCGCCTCATATTTTACACGATTTTTGGTTAGCGAGAAGCTGTTTTTAAAGCATCTTGGAAGATGGAGCTCTTGGGTTTGACTTTCGAGGCGATATGCCCCTTCGTGTTATTCTTCACTTTCAAAAGTAGCTACCCCCTTGCAATTGCTTCCCTCGTATAGTAATATTACAGGAAATAAATGTGTTGCTCGAAGCGACTTTCTGCTGTGCGGCAAGAAATTTGCATAAAAATGAGTTTTGTGGAACAATAAGCGTTCATCGAGATACTACGTCGAGTCCGAGTGACCGTGACAAAGGAGGAGCTTCTACTGGGCAGGAAAGTTAATTGAATCGCAAGGGAACGATTGTCAGAAGCAGTCGACTATATTTTAAAAGACACTCGAGTGAAAATCAACTACCAATTGTTTTACACATCAACTTTTGAAAATACGTACTTTACTATTATTTCTTCCCTTGAACTGAATTGTGTAAGAATTAATATAGTACCAAAATCTGTTTTCATAATTTAAAAAAAAAACGATTAATTTTAAATTTGAAATAACTCTGATAAAAATAAAGTTTTCGAGCTGAAACTGTTTCTGCAGCCTGTGTATGTGATAAAGAGATAAGGGTGTGGGTTTTGCAATCTTAACAATTTTTGCATTTATCAACTTTTGTTTTTAAATTAGGAAAACAAATTACGTTATTATATTGATTCTGACGCAACTACGTTCAGCGTAAGAAATAATATTAAAATACGTATTTTCAAAATCTTATCTGTGAAACAACTGGTAGTTGATCTTCACCCGAGTGTCCCCTTTAAAGCGGCGTGTTTCTTGGTACGTGCCGGCGTATTGGAAATAATTTTTGAGACACAGGTCGCCCGGTGGGTGACGCGCTCTTGCAGCGTCGTTTGCACGGCCAGAAGGGGTTGGAGCACCTGGCAGGACGGCGATGTGCTCTGGAAACTGGAGGACACGCCGTTGCCTTGCGCGTTCGCGCATAAAGTGATGAAATTTCGACCGTAAAGGAAGGAGCGCGTCGCCTTGGGACTGTGAAAGTTTGAACAGGACTTTTGTCTCTTCTCGAGAATTTCCTTTTCTGCAGTCAATCGCCGGGGCGGGCTTGTTCTGTCGGCGAATCGTGAAGCGGGAACGGAGGGCGACGAACGTCGAGCAGCGAGGATCATACAAAGCCCCGCGTGAGAAACTTTACGTACAAGGTATTGGATCTCCGCCGAGCAACCCACATATCTTTTATCTCACACTCCACCGGAAGTGGATATTAAAATATAGAAATGGTATCCTAATTGCGAATGACAGATTCGAGTGGGATTTCGCTTTACAATTATACACGTGGGGACGGGGCTTTAGGCGTGATTGTTACGGCGAATCTGACACGCGTGAATAGGCTTTTAACTTCTTCCTACGTCAACATTTCGCGTTAGTAGGAACGTGACTTTAAGTATTTGTTATAATTCGAGTTGCAACTTGTGGGATCGTGGCTTTAAGGGATCTTTCCACTGTAACGCCTTAAAAATATACCATAGTTTGGAATTTTGTTGTCACTAAAAGAATGTGTTTACTAAATTGAAGTTTTTTTCTATTTATTAAAATGTGTTTTAAGAATACAAATCAAATTTTTCAAATTTTGTTAATACTTGCTTTTGCCAAAATATGTAAGTGTAATATGCCCTGTAAGAAGACACCTAAAAAAATATAAAAAAAAGTTTCTGCTCTCAAAACACGTATCAATAAATGAAAAAACTTCAATTTCGTAAACACATTCTTTTTGTGACAAACGGAAATTTTTTATGGCGCGGAAGGTTTTGAAAAACCAATAGACAGATTAGGAAATTGGAAACAGATTTGTAAATTTGCCTAAAATGATGTGGCCTCCAAAGTTCCAAGACTCAAGATGAGTTCACCAGGAAACATTTTCATGCTGATCTTGAAATCGATTGAATGGTATCGAAATATTTTCCAGCAGCCAGGAAGAAGGATGGCGATAAGGATCTGCTAGGGCCACGTGTGCCCATTGTAGAATTTCGACGTGGAGAAAAATGGCGCGCGCCCGCCGTCAAGACGGTTTGCATTTTTTTCAGTCGATTACTCGGAGTTAACGATAAGGTCATGCTGACGTCGAGATAAGGAGACCCCGATTGGGAGAGAGATCGCGTGCTCGGCAGAATACGGGGCCACGAAACGTAATGTTATCAGGTGGGCGCACAACAGCTGCACTAAATTTTTTTCGCCGACAGTTCTACTTTTCGAACGATAACTCGTACTAGCACGCGGTCGTGGACCGGCTTAGCACGATGACCTATTAAATAATACGACACAGTTTGCCCTACCAACACAGCACACGCGTGAAAATAAATTTTCATAAAAAAGTAAAATATTCATGGTCCATTCAGTTTCCTAAAAAAAATTCATAGCTCCACCATTTTCCACAAAAAAAATCTGGAAAATATTCATAGTTGATCTATGGTAACTGAAACGACAATAAAAATATCAAAGTCTGTTTATCTCATAAACGCTGCACAGAAAAAGTTTAAATATCACAAGAAGTACCATTTAAATATCAACATTGTTAACATTATTTGTATATTCTCATCTCTACCACGTACATTTGAATTTTTTTATAAAATGGAACGCAGAGAAAGGCTATTAAATAATATGACACAGTATGCCCCATCAATATGCACATATAAAAAGAAATTTACTGTAAAAAAAATTGGTGAAAATATTCATGGTTTAAATATGCAATTTTAATAAAGTTCACAGGTATCAACTTTACCAAAGTATTCATCAAAGTCAGTTTGCTCGGCGACCACAGGGCACAGAAGATGTGTAAGTAGCACAAAGAGGGCCGTTTAAATACCAACCTACTGATATTATTTGTGTATCGTCGTCCACGCCGCGTGCATTTCAATTTTTTTATAAAACGGAGTACAGAGCGGAAGACGGGGAGGGGATTACAAGCAGTATGATAAGTTAGTACAAAAGAGAGAGAGAGAGAGAAAAGAAATTGCCTAGAAGCAATCTCTTGATGGATTTTCTGATTAAATGTCCCGCCTAGCAAAGCTCTCGGGGAGATGCATACGGATACATTTTTTTTTCTCCATTCCCCCCGCATAATATTCGATAATTTCGACCAACAATTTCCCCGGCCGACCGCGGCGGTGTCTTTTGCGCGACCCTTTGACGCTGGCAGCCCCGTCCGTCGTTGTTGCGCTACTCGCGGGCGCGTTAATCTCGCGAGGGACCAGAGCGAAGCGGGTTGAACCGAGAAAATTGCGGATACAGACGCCTGGACCACGGACAAAGACGGAAAGGTCCATGAGAATTATGTCCAGCACTCAAATTATTCCCCGTCGCGACGTTTATACGCGAATTTACATAACGCTGTCGCGCTTTAAATTGCAAATAACACAGCCACGCTGCGTGAAAGTACGGGATATGGAGAGGTGGATGGCGAGAGGCGGGGGAGATGGACACGGCTACGTTAATCGATAAATTTTCGACGGTTCTGAGAGGCATAGAGGCTGAGATGGGTGGGGAAGGGGAACGAGGCTTGCTGTAGTCTGGGCGAAAGACTTTAGCCGCTCGAGGTTACCCCCACTTCAGTGGCCAGGTCCTCCCACTTATTTCCCTACTTTGTTAATTGAAATAGGTGGGAAGCTAGAAACCGGTACGAGCTGCGAGAAACACGTAACCAATGGGGAAGCTGACTGCAACTTTTTGCCACCCGTGGCACCACCAGCACACTTGTCATCGGTGTTTTAAATAAATACATAGAATGTAAGAATGCGATTAAAAGATTTGTCTGTTTAAATAGTTAAGGATGTTTATTATTGTTAATATCGGGTATTTGAGTTAGAATTTATGCATCTACCTGTGGAGTGATCAAGTAGTTGGGTGAGGGCATCATCAATATTAAGTAAAAAAGAGGGTGCTTCGATTGAAAAGTTGTTATTATTAACGTAAAAGACTAAGTACGTTGAAATTGAAAAAAAAAAAAAAATGTAAAGTTGTCATAACAAAAATTTGAAACGGAGAAATCTTTGGACAATAGTTAAAAGTCCATAATTTTCACCTTTTATATTCATTTTAATTTTAAAATCAACAGTCAGCAAATAAGGAAAGAAACGTAAATAAACACAACTTCTAATATTATAACGTCATTTTAGTTTGGCACGAGCGCTAGTGGCGCCTTTTGTGCTGAGTTTCAGAAATACTTTCAGAAAAGAAGAAACCCACGTTCAGAGCTAAATTACTTGTTGGAGCTAATCGAACTTCAAAATCAGTTGGCTTCAAAACCCCAAGGTACTGAAAGTTCGAGTAACTCATAGCACACCTCCGCCACTGTTATTAATAAATTGCACGGTTTACGCAAACCTCGTTGTTGTTGTTTGTTGCACACCTGAAGCTTGGTGGTACGTACGTTTGCCGAGGGCGTCGTAAATATTCGCCTCACCAGGCGCCACTTTGGTGAAGATTAGAGATGACGGAACAAGAAAAGTTTGCTCCGGAATGGAAAGTTGGAGGGGCTGGGCAGGAGCAGGAAGATTAATGAAATATTCACGGGATTAGTTGTATCCGCGCAGAAGTTTAAGGGTAATGTATTCGATAGCTGCGATCCTGCCCCGTGTCGTTTCTCTTCCGCGTCCAGTCGGAGGGGTTGGCGCTTCCACTGGGGTGGGAGTGAAACTCGAGCAAGCATCGAAGGGCGGGTCGCGAAATAAACCGTGGTTCGCGCGACGTAACACGCTATCTCCGATATCCTCGATGAGCCCCTCGCCCACGCGGTTCGATATAAGTTCGAAGGATCGTTCTCTCGTTTCCCTGCAACTTTTTTTTCCCTCCCCATTTCCGCTGGAAAGTTCGCGGAGCCCCCTCGGGGAGAGCCGTGATAAGGGTCGCGTGTAACTTTCGCGGATGCTCCTCGGAACGAATTCACTTCACGCCCTTCGGTCGTTACATCGAAACGAATCACGTTTCGATATTTTATTATCTGTTACATTATAGGTATCTGTTTTTCGCGCGACCTCGACGAGACCCAACTAATCTGAAGCGGGTCAACGGGGTTGTAAGGCCCGGCTATGGATCTCCGCCGGCACCGGGAATTACGCGGTACCCTCTACGACGGTTTAGCATGGTAAAGAGTGAATAGAAACTGACACCGCATGTAATGGAATACCAGTGTATAATGTATTGAATAACAAGAACCATGAACAAATGACAACAAGAATAGTAGTGGTGAGAGCAACCATGTAGGGGAGAGGTGCTATAAAAGGGACACTTTTGTTTAGCGTCCATTTCTGACAATGTCATTATAGGTATTTAAAAAAACAAGTACATCTCAAGAAAGCATGTTTATTCTAGTGTTGTAAAAATGAGCTTCGAGCCGTGAGCTTCAAGAGCTCGAGCTTCATAGGATATTAACCTTAAAGGCTGAGTCTTTAAGGTTAAGGTTTAAAGCATCGAAGACTCGAGCTTTATACAACACTAGTTTATTCCCCTTTAAGAAAAGTATAATAAAAACTCATCAATTGTAATAGACAATAATAAAATCTTCGATTTTCAAATAAGTAGCAAATATCCCTTTTACGACTAGGTGGTTTTAAATGGGACAGTATAAGTCATAAAAGGGACATGTTAATAAAAATAAACTTATTAAGTATTACAATTATGATTGTAAATCTTAATGAGTCAAAACAATGGAATCAATGAAAAAATTAACTCTTTGTAATATACATCATCAATATTTTTTACTGTCTTTACAGAGTGTGACTTATCGTTAATGCTTTAGCAGCTTTTTAGTTATAAAAGAACATTTTTTCCGTGCTGATACGAGCTCTTTTCTTCAGGGGCATTTTTTACCTTGCAAGAAATAGATACTGAATAAAATAAAACATTCCTAGTTATACTGCTCGACACTATTTTTTGCAGAATATATGATTATGTATATATTAATTGAAAACTAAATGCCCGAGAAAAGGCATATACAATCTTCTTAAAAATCATGTAAGAAATTTATTGCCACACATTTTTTTAACGATAAAGTGTGTCGCTTGGAATAGTCACTTCACTAATTCTTAAATTTGAAACAAGACGCCATTAACTAATAATTGAGAATTTAAAACAATGTCATCTTACATCTATGACATTGACAGATGATACACTAATAACTTTATAGGAAAGTAAAATACATATAGTGTCCAGCAGTACATGTGTATGGGAGGGACAGCCATGAAACGGTTGTCCCATTTAAGACTTGTTATGCTGTCCCTTTTAAGACTATAAGTGATTTTAATATAATGGAACCTCAAAACAAAGAAAACAATCAATTAAGCTTACTTATTAAGTATTTTCCTTTCAGTTGAATACAGAATGTTTTAATGATATAACAGTTTAACACTTTGTATATATCTTGTTCTCAGAAAACGACATAGAAAATCAACAAAAATTTTACTTTTACTACCGAAAAACATCAACCGTGGATTACTACTTTGTTGGAAGTGAGACCGCAGTGAAGTTTAGGTCAAATGACTGGGCACTAGTGTTGTTATAAACAGGAAAATAACTTGCATGTGCAATGCGTTTAGAATTTTGGCAATTCAATTTGTCCCATTTAAGACCTGTCCCTTTTACAGCACCTCTCCCCTAACTGTGACATTATACCGTCCACATCTCCGGAGGAAACCGTGATTTGACCGGACTAGAAATATGTCTCTGAATCCCCCATGAAGTCTCTGAGAATATCGGAATGTATCTGACTCCCCGACGGAGTCATTCCTGCTAGCAGTCAGAAATCCTCCCTCCCAGGCTGATTCCTTGGTGGGCCATACGATTAATGCACTTCCTATTGGTCGTTGCATCGCCAAAGGAACGGCCCATCCAGCTCCATAGCGAGGGAAAACTCTGGAAACTGTGCTATCGAAGGATAATGAATTAAGGGTAAACAACCCGTCTCTGAAACACCGTCCAAGGCGTCCCAAAGGTGAAACAGGACGTCTGACCAATATCACTGAACCCCGGGACCGCTGGAGTCGAATGCACAGAGGGTGATTGTGGCTTTCAGATCATCCTCCAACGGTCCCAAGTGTCAGGGTGTCAGGCTGTTACATGCGACAGACCCAACGCTGCCAGGCAGCCTAATAAATTATAAGACCCCTTTCCTTCGGACCCTTTCCCGAGCTATTTACAATCAATCCGGATTTACTGATCAACACGCTCCTCTTTCCCTACGCGTAACAGCATCTATGTTTGTTGGTACTCTGCTCTCATACATACATATGCTCGTGTGTGCCATAAAGTATTTTAAACAGGAACCGTACGATGGTATTTAGCTTAATGGAAATCTAATAGTTGATAAACGTAAGTATCACTTCTAATTTCATATTATAAATGTTGCGAGATGAGATAAAAAAAACCGTAGAAATATGTACGAACTTTAAGAAAGGAAACCATGTGCCTCCGTGGCGCAATGGGATAGCGCGTTCGGCTGTTAACCGAAAGGTTGGTGGTTCGAGCCCACCCGGGGGCGATTTTTTTTTCTTAAGGATTTGTTGATAAGTTAGAAGATTGGACCATCTTCGACGACGCGAATTTAATATTTAGCACTTATTTCTAGTCTTTCGTAAAAATATGTGATTTCTAAATTAAATCTTTACTTCATATTCTGAGAGGAGTGGATATTATAAAATCCGTTCGCTAACGGGTACAGCTATTCGGTATACTACACGCATCGATACGGCTTTATGAAATATTCACGTGATCGTCTCGCAAATCTTTTATAAGCCACGTCCGCGTTCCCTCTCCCGTTGGTACGTGCACTCGTAAGTTACATAATATCCAATGCTCACCTGTGCGCTGGAGACGCGCATTCCCTTCGCTCAGTACTTCTGAAGAATCACGTCCCACGAAATTATAAGATCGATATCGTGCGACACGAATTATACCCGCCATTCCATTCACGCGCGATCAGTCTTCAGAAAAGGTAATTGATGACTTAAAGTTCAAAGAGCGGCGCCCGAGCCTCAGTCCACTGCGATTGAATATTTTTTTTCACTCGATTGTTAGATACTTCTAGGTGCGATTAAATGAAATAGGCGTTGCAATATCTGCAGTGGAAAAAAGTGTTCACGATTTAGAGGGTAATTTTGTATTCACTAAACCGAATAAAAACTGTTCAGCAAACATTTGGTAGAAAAACGAATGCATTTAAAGTTACCAGGATTTTTCGGCGAAGCAAGTGATTTGCTAGCTTCCATACATCGCCCACAGTGTGAACATCGGTTTTTGTTCAATTTAGTGAGTGCATACATATTGTCTACCGTGTAAAATTTGGGCACATTTTTTATCTGCTGTTTCGTGAAGTTTATTTACGCTGTAGGTGGTGTATTGATAAAAAGAGCAGTACTCTTGTGTAGAGTGCTTGTGCAGTGTGCTGGCAGTGAATAGTTCATTCAGTCTCTCACTAGAGGGCCACGGAGAACAACTCAATCTCGCAGTTGAAGTTCCACGGCTATGGTGATATCTTGGGAACGCGAGACAGTATCGGCAGTCATTCAGTGGGTGTACTACTGATCGATATAGCAAATGATGATAATCGGAGATGATCCATGATTAAACTCCGCTCCCTGACTTCCATCACTAGCAACGACGATGGTCAGTGGAATTTCTGATGCTAAATCTTTTTTTTATATTGATTCCAAAATAGTTTACTCTCTTTTATATATTAATAATTAAAATTTAAATAATTAAATAATTAACGAAAAGTAATGTAATAATTACCAAGATGGAAAGATTTTCTTTTAGGAAATTTAAGAAACTTTCGTAACATTATCTTTCCGTGTAATACAGAGTGGATATTAATATAGCTAAAATTCAGTCTTTACGGAGTCTCGTACTTTAGCATGAAGAAGAATTATTAATCACTCCACATAAACTCCATAAATTGTGACACGGTGTGTGTATATGTATGTATACTTCCCAATACGTTTTCTAAACAGAGCGATAAGAAGAGGTCGATACTACGTTACGTACTCTTTGTTTACATCCTAAGTACAATGTACATACTGACCACAGGCGGCATCGAGCATGTTTCATAATGAAAGTAATAGGATGGACAAATTCCAATATCTCCAAAACAAAGTGTTTTAGCATAAATATACCTTATTACTTTTCTACTCAGAATTCGCTATTCTTTCAAATTTTACCATAAAAAATAGTACATTCCATTTGAAAAGCACAACAAGATTGATTTCTAGATCTCTACGTTTCCATCTATAAAGAAACAAATACTTATTACCTTCTCCAACTTTTTCTCAACACATTGCACGATTAATCACTTATGTATCTGCTGTGTATCTTTAAATTCTCAAACACCTAATACCCAAGAAGTACGTACATACATACAGTGAATCACAAAAATATTCGGACACTAAGGTATGCTTGGCTTTAACTGTCTCTATCTTTGTTAATTATGGAAGAAATGAACTGAAACTTGTTTCTTTCGATAGAGTATTTAGTGTACTTTACAAATATGTGCATAATTATTACTTTTTCTTAATACACTTATATCATATTAAACATTAAATGAAATCACAGCCATTTTTCGCGTTACAAAAATATTCGGACAAATATATTTCTCAATATATTTACAAATAGTGCGTGATTATTTTCCTAGAAATGTTCGACTCGAAACGTAGCCTTTGCTTACAAGGTCGTTGCATCGGGTTCAGTACCCAGCCGCCAGTGTTACCGTGCAATTCAGTCATTGCACCCTCGTTTACTGTGAAAATGTATCGGAAAAGTAAAAACGTTTCATTTAATCTCCGCCAACTAGTAATTTTTCATCGGGAAAAAGGAAAATCGTATCGCTAGATCGCTACTATGCTTGATTTAAAAAAAAGCACGGTGGCAGATACCGTTAAAAAATACAAAAATGAAGACAGGATTGAATCACTACCACAAAGTGGTCGGCGAAAAATAATAAGTGAGAGAGAAAAGCGGAAGATTATTCGAAAAGTGAAAGAAAATCCACGATTGAGTGCTTCCACATTAGCAGCAGAATTTCGAGAAGAAAGTGGGAAAAATGTAAGCACACAGACAGTTCGGAGATTGCTGAAAGAAAATGGTTACAATGGAAGAGTGGTGTCATTTTCGTTGATGAATCTAAATTCAATATATCTGGTTCGGATGGACGACATATGGTGTGGCGTAAGCCAAATACAGCTCTAAATCCGAAAAATTTGCGAGCCACTTTCAAGCATGGTGGAGGAAATTGGAGGAACATGGTGTTTTTATTGAGGATATTATGGATAAAATCAAATATTTAAATATTTCAAAAGAAAATTTAATGCCAAGTACAGTCAGTATGGGTATTGAAAGAACATTCTAATTTTACCAGGATAACGATCCGAAGCATAAAGCACGAATTGTACAAGAGTACCTACTATATCATTGTCCGAAAATCTTACAGCCTCCCACTCAGTCACCAGACCTTAACCCTATAGAGAATGTATGGGAAAATTTAAGCAGATAAATAAGAACAACACCGATAAGGAATAAAGAAGAATTGCAAAACAGATTACGAGACGAATGGGAGAAAACAAGTATACAATATCTTCAAAAAATTACATTCAGTATGCCGAAACGTTTAAAACATGTGATAAAACAAAAAGGATACGCTACTAAGTATTAAAAGTTAAATTTTAGTTTATAAAGTACTAATTATGTGTAATGTCCGAATAATTTTGTAACGCGAAAAATGGCTGTGATTTCATTTAATGTTTAATATGATATAAATGTATTAAGAAAAAGTAATAATTATGCACATATTTGTAAAGTACACTAAATACTCTATCGAAAGAAACAAGTTTCAGTTCATTTCTTCCATAATTAACAAAGATATAGACAGTTAAAGCGAAGCATACCTTAGTGCCCGAATATTTTTGTGATTCACTGTATGTACATTGAACACGTCCCCGAGTGTTTGATTGGCCATCGAAACACTCATAGCCGTTAAGAACCGTGCTGCTTTTAGCACAGTCGCTATACCAGCGAAAATTCAATGGACCGCGATCGCGAGGCCTCGGCAACGAGTGTGAACGGCGCGTAACAGGGTGACGGCTGGGCGATCGATGGTAAGGTCAAAGCAATGCGAGCAATACTCACCCGACGATCCTGGAGCAGGCTCGCGGAGGATCCGTCGGATTCGTTCGCCCGCAAATTCGTCGCCGCGGTATTACGCGGTTACGGTGCACACTCCCGACCTCATTTAACTTGCGACTGACGCCGGGGAACGGGCCGCTACGTATGCACGCGCACCAAACAACATCTGCCGTTGCCGCGTGCTCCGACTCTGGCTTTCCTTCGCCCCCACCGGCCTGCTCACTTATCGGCCACCCTTCCCAACCGCCCCCTCCGCCCACTTCCTTGCCGGTAAGTCCGTGGCTCGGTGTGTGCACACGTGGGCTCGCCGAGGGCCGAGGCCTCGCGACACGTGAGACAGGAACGGCGATGGAAAAGGGACGAAAATCGGATTAGGACTTATATAGAGACGGTCAAGTGTGATCTGGGAAGTGGGTATGCCCCGGAAATGCGAAGGGTGGCGCGGTATCTAGGATTGAAAGCAGGAAGGATCAGGGAATCAAGCGGAAGATGCCGGGTCCGAGGAATCGGACCGCGGCCATTTCACGGGATTAGGTTTAAGAAGATGGAGGCTATGAAGCTTGGGTGTTTATTTAGTTAGCTCAAGTGGAGCAGTGGCCCTTGCGATCCGATAAATTGGGACCCTTTTCCTCTGTTACGGAGATAGGATGCGATGAAGATGGAGATAGATTCGGTTCACTCTGCAAGGGACTCCTTTAGTCCCCTTCGCTCACTTCCTATCTCAGATTCTAAACTCGTATTAAACTGCATCTTTCCACGAAATTATTCTATATTCTGTTCAATTAACACTCCCGATCGACCGTTGTTACGACGCACAGAAACACTTGTGTTTTAACTAATTGTAAGCAGTAACAAAATTTACTTGAAATATGAAATACACTTTGGAGCAGAAGGGACGAGTAACAGAATGATGATCCAAGCGTCCCGTGGACAGAGCTGGGCATTAACGAAATAAAAAATGATTTAAATAACGCATCAAATAAAAGTTACTTTCACTTTACATGTATACTTATATGTTATATGAATAATTTTTTTAACTTTTTAAAAATTTTGCCAATCTCTGCACGTGAGTTTCATCGGGGCCTTTTTATATGCCCAGATGGTGGTTCCGCGTGCACTAGGAATTTTTAAAAATAACTCTACAAAATGTTTGAAAAGTCCTTATAAAAAACACCATAAGTGACAAAATTAAAAAAAAATTGTGGGAAAATGTTTGACGTGCCAATGGTAATACTATAGTATAGAATTTAATTTTTGGCATTTGCAGTGTTGTCTGCAAGGGCACTTTAATTAGTCAAAGCAGAGACAGTTACAGGTTTTCGATCATTTTTAGGGTAACACCCTTGTTGACACAAGCGTGGATCCTTTTCAGATATAATAGGCTTCTTAACACCGTTCATCCCACTTCAAGCCTTCCAGCAACAAACTCCGCATTATAACTTTCCCTTCAGTTGCGAGTTCATCCGAACACACTAAATTGGGCGTTAATTATGAGGGCCCAAAGGACGAGCAGCGATTAAGTCTGCGGCTGGATCAGCCTCGCCCGCGGTACAACAGCGAACTTTCGTCCGCGAAATAAAGTCTGAAGGAGGACGAGGAGGTGGAAAGTGATTATCGTGGCAAAGGAGATCGAGAAGCCTATCGTTGGGCTGCAGGCGAGCCTCTTGGGCGGGTCTCGATACACCGGTCAAAAGAACAGGGGCGAATCTCCTCGTACAAAGCTTTTGTCCGTTTCGAACC
Source organism: Andrena dorsata (assembly GCA_929108735.1). Taxonomy (NCBI): domain Eukaryota; kingdom Metazoa; phylum Arthropoda; class Insecta; order Hymenoptera; family Andrenidae; genus Andrena; species Andrena dorsata. The sequence goes on along the minus strand of OV815488.1, from coordinate 71,282,597 downwards.
TGCTCGGCTCTCCCCTCTTCAGACGGTAATTCCAAGTGAACGTGGATTCCACGCCGCTCGACCGTCAGTTCGATCAACTTCCTCCAGCGATTCGTATTTCTTTCCACCCCCTTCGCTCCAGCTTCCCAGCTGTTTCTTTCCGCAGACTGATGGCTTCCTGCGATCCCGTTGCGAGAGATCGTCGATTAATCGTCGAGGCAAAGTGTTCCGCTGGCTCTGCCAGAATTACGAGCGCAGACTCCGGGGTGCTTGATGGGGTAGTACGTTAAAGGTGATCGAAGCACAGTTTAAGGGAGAAGCTGGATATCGCGAAGCTGGGACGATAATAAATGGATCGAAATTATTGGAAACTGGGATTGAGGTATTAATTAATTAAAATTGCGGGGAAACAGCTTGAGGGATGGAAAACTGTATATGAAAGGATCGATTTTCATGCTAAATTCTTGGATAATAGGTGGAGCTACTTAAAAACAATTATAATTTTATTTTTCATTTGTTAATGAGGCATGAAAAACTGAACAGTTTTTGACTGCAAAGTTCGGTTTCATCTGAGCCGTTGTTTTTGAAAGTGGTATAAGTCCATTTATTCATACATTGCGATTTTGAAGGGTTTGCGTTTGAATCAGTTTAAAAATATTCGCATACGTTAATCAATTCGGGTAATGTTTTTCAAATTATAAAATTGTTAAATTTTATTCTGCAATAATAATCGATAAAAATGTTAGAGAAAATGAACGATTTTTAGCTACAAATGGACTTATACTAGGGGAGACTGTTGTACCTTGGGCATAATGTACCTTGGAACATAATTTATTACTGGATAGTGGTGCTATATAAACAGTTGAAACTCATTACAGATTGTAGAGAATGCCGCTAAGTGGCTCTAGGGGAAGTTCTATTTCGCTGTGGTGCAACACGTGTGTTTAGTGAAAGAAACAAATTTTTACGCGACAAAAGTAAATTTTTCGTTTCTGTAATTTTATTATTTAGTAAGGACATTAAATTGTAACTGTGACCAGTATTACGTACATTGTAATCTACATCTCCTGGTGAGTAAATAAACATGCGTAATTCAATAGTTTTAGTTATCCTCTAAATTTTGCAGACATATTAGTATAAATGTGTACCCTCTTGTACCTTGGAACACACAACATCCTGTATCATGGAACATATTCCAAGCTACACGATGTCATTTTTTGTTTGTTTTTTTTGTAGATAATCGTGTCACGAAGTAAAGAGGGTGTTAAGAGGGCTCCAATTGAGCCAGATGCTTTGAAGAACGCTGTTCAGGCAGTTATGGCTCCTCCAACGACTAAAATATCAATCTGGGAGTATCAACAGTTGTATAACAAAAAAATACACTTGTTTTTAATTCTACGTGTTTTAAAACTTTATTCGCCCCTACAGTCCCTGTGTTGGAAGGTACAAGAGGTTGTGTTCCATGGTACATGACCATGTTGTACCATGGAACATTTTACATGGCACTGACATTATAATTTTTAACTGGCAATATCACTGTAAAACACAAAAACAATTACTGAACGTTGTAAAGGAATATTCAATAATCATCATCATCATTTTTAATTTAAAAATATCCTAACCAAAAAATAAAAAAAAATGTAAAATGTGTTCCATGGTACAACAGTCTCCCCTACTTTCAATAATAGGTAACATATTATGAAAAATATAACCAATACCAGTTTTAAATTTATATTTTAATTGAAGTTGGATTTTCTAAAATATATTTTTCAATGTAAAAAGTGATAATTAAAATGAAGACATACATGTCTTCATTACGTACTTACTTCGTTATATTATAATGAATTTATAAATAAACAAGTATGAAAAGTAAATTACTTCGTTAAGATAAGTAATAATAACAAACTTATTCATATTTCAATCTTATATCTTCTTTACACTTAGCATACTGAAGTATTTTTGCCAAAACATGGACTTATACCACTTAAAAAAAAACATTCCTGCGATAACATTTTTCAGTACAACTTTTTTTTATTAATTTATAAGGATATTGTACACCATTGACTGTGTGATTATAAACATAAAAGGAGAATATCTATATCTGACTAAAACTATCATTAACTCTTTTTTTCCAAATAATGGACTTGTACCACGTTCAAAAACAACGGCTCATCTTGTATTTAAAAAAAAAAAGGAGAAAACACGATAATTTGAGGGCTGATTGCACTCCTTTAGAGTGAATTTCCCGAGAAAAGAAATCGCTCTTTGAATACCCCCAATATGTTCTACGTTCGCACGAATTTTCGGTGAAATCGGAATTTTCGGGTTGGGAAGGCTGCCTTCCCTTTGGGGAAGATGGGCAAGGAATAATTCTCAAACGTTTACCTCGAAGGCATGAAAGGTGCTCGTGGGAATGACTTTAATCGCGTCTCGAATACGCCGACTACCCCAAGCAGCCTCGGGACACTATTACCGTAAATTAGCCCCGCTTCAAAGTTGCTTCGACCATCGAGTGGGCTTATTGTTGTGGGCCAGCCTCCGTTGTTTTTAATTTCGCTCCAGTTTTATTTGCGCGCGTGCAGCAACTAATTACCGATACTTGGCTAGTTTCCAAAGTCCCCTGGACAATACCGTCTGCTTATATCCCAGCGAATTTATCGTTACTGATGGAACAATCCTTCTTATTCTTCTTCACTTCTAAACGGGGATGAAGAAAGTTACTATAGAAATTTAGAAACTAACAAACTTGTCAAATGGAGTAGGCTGCTGTTTTTATTATAAACCGTAGGTGGCGAATAAAACAAAATCGGGCTCAAAGCTCAAGGAAATTTTAATGTTCCTTTTATATAATGTTCCTTTTAATTTAAGTGTACCATAAGCTATATAAGTTTGGAAAGTTCTCCTCAAAGGGAGTACAAGGATGGCACTATTTTTACTCGCTGGTCTGAAAGCTCCAAATTTCATTTCTGCTGACTACTTTTCCACTTCTGCAGGGAAAGGAGAAGAATGTGGCAGGATTGCTATATACATCTCCGGGAAGTTTACGATTAGGTGGAGAACACTTCAGAAATTCACTCAAAACTCGACATTTCACGTCTGCTGACTTCTGCCCTTCCAGAAGAAAAGGAAGAAGAAGCTGCCAGGATTGTTATACACCTCTGAAAATTTAATCTCAAAGGAAACCAAATGAACTATCTTCCCCTAAATAATTAAGCGGTAGACGCCTGAAAAGTGGACTCAAAGCTCCAACTGCCATTCTACCCCTCTAAAGCAAAACAAAGATGAACGTTCCACGAGTGCTATACACTTCCCATATAAAACTCTCATCAACAGAAATCGAATAGTACCACCCTTTAGCAATGAACACCTCCCAAGTGGACTCCGAGCCCCATTTCCATGTCCACCGACAAAGGCGAACGCGAACTCCCAAATACAATTACAATACAGCCCCCAGGATACATACTCGAACCCGCCCCCGAACTCGAGCCGCGTAACACAGGTTGTAAGTAATTCCCACACCTGCGTAGTTGGCGCAAGGTTGGTGCAAGGAGGTTCGCGGTGGGGGGCTCGTTTTCTGTTAATTCCATCGTCGGAGGTAATCCTTGTCGTACCAGCGTACAGAGGCGTTAATGAGGTGTGTTAATTAGAAGGACGCTCGATGGGGCTGCGCGCAATTATGTGGTTAATCCAGGCTCTTTTTGCTTCGACGTTTACGCCCCCTCTCTCTCATTTCCCTCCATCCGCCACTTTCTTGATTAACAAGCTTTTCTTATTCGTTTCTTACCAGCCCCTGGCCCATTTTATCTTTTTCCTCTTCCTCTGCATATACAGCATCGATTCGATAGAACATCGCGGTTTCTGACTCGAAACAAGGTGACTGCTATCCCCTCCACTCGTCCCGCTGTTGCCGCGGCGAATGAGACTGACTGCGCATGCGCGAGGCGTGACAAGGGAACTTGGGTTGCCAGAAGATTCCGATTTTTTTTTAACCTTGCGGGTTTTCTAGGGGACCTCAGTAGAAGTATCAGATAATTTTTACTTTCTGCTACTTTTGGGGGTCTTGGGGGTGAAATCGCCCCTTAAAGGTTACGCGTGCTTTTCTATTTTTCTGTACCTACATATATCTTGAGAACTGTAACAGTTACGAAAAAATTTAGAATGAAAATTTAATGGTTTCTTATGCTCCGTAAAAGTATGCGATCAGTTGTTTAATATTTCTTGTGGGGAAGGATTTTTTTATTTAATCTAGCTAACGAGATTCTACTGTGGGTCAGGAATGTCCCAGTTCCTTTTTTCTCGATCCCCCCTTTTCCTTCCCTCTTGCTGTTTACTTCGCTTCCCTGGGCATCGATCAAAACTGGAGGACTTTTTTCCTTCGCGAACTTTATACCTCCTCTTTTTGTAATCGACCACGTAGATACTACCCTGATCCCCTTTCCGACCCCTAAGTAGAAGAATCCCCAGGTCCTGATACGGTGAAACGAGCTGACGTGCTAGCTGGATTATCAGGGCCGGCCGATGATAACCGTGGGAGTATAGTTTCCCTAATGATCCATGTATCAGGTAGAGTAACTGGCCGAAACTTCACCTCGTTATCTGGGGAACTTGTAGCCAGCCTGACGAGCGAGGCACAGATAAAGGGAAGTTGAACTCTGCTCGAGGTGAGGTACGTGTTCCTCGCGTGGAATGCTCGGGGATCTGCGGGGCTGAGTGGCCACACTCTTGCCGGAGGATTTATGGCAAAAAAGAGTGGCGAACTCTTGCGAGGGGAGAGCTTAATGGAGTTCCCCGGATAGGGCGGACTTCTGGCGGGAACAAGGGCGAGGTTTGAAATTCGTGGAGTCATGACGACATGCAATCTTGGATAATTGGGGGTACTTTTACTCTGGGTACTCAAACATTCGATATCTTATTTCTTGTGGATCCCTAGCTATCTCTTTAAGGGGGGAGCTCTGTTTAGGACGCTAGAAATAAGGTGATTCTTGCGAATTTTTTACTAAGAAACTGTTAAACGCATCTTTTTCCAAACTTTCAGGGTATTTTAGTTCACATTCAAACAATAAAAATTAATTTCTACATTACAAAGTGTTCGGTAAGATTGCAAATTGGCGATTGTAATGGTGGGCCCATTTCTTCGCTGAAATAAAAAAATTAAGGATTTTCTTATTTCTAGTATAATTACATTGTCGATGAACCTAACGAACGAAAAAAAGTTAAAAGTTCTGTCCCAAGAAATTTCGTACTCTTTATGGAAAAAGAGTTGTTCAATTCAATTTATTTATCAACGTCTTAGGTTCATCGACAATGTAATTATACTAGAAATAAGAAAATCCTTAATTTTTCTATTTCGGGGAAGAAATAGGCTCCCCCTTAAATACTCAAACATCTCTATAATTTATACTACCTACTCTTTGAATTGCTTCAAGTCTATAAACAATCCTGTAACAACAGCTCTAATACTTGTACCACTCTTCCAGTTACTTCGGGACCCCAAATACATCCTCAAACACTCAGACAGACATTCGAATTAGGTAAGAATTCTACTATAAAGTAATGAACGATCCTAATCAACCTCACACAATACCTCGAGTCACGCCTATAAATAAAAACGTCACCCCAAAATTGTGAGACAAACGACTAAGGAAACACCAGCTACAATTCCATTGTCGTTACCAACAGTTCCTCGTCATTACCCAGATCCCAAATAGAAGGGGGCGAAATAATTGTCGCAGCGGGTCGATAGCTGCCTGTTATCCCCCGTAATTCCACCGTTCGCCCGCTCTAATTTCGATTCGCTGCTCCTTCCGCGGGGCCCAGGACAAAAAATAAGAGCACCGCGAGGAGCCAGAGGGAAGCGAACCATGGGACACAGAAGCCAACTCGAGCGCGAATATCCACGGCAAACACAGAAAACTTTTCTTCCTCCCTTCTGCCTCTCGCCCTTAACACGTCGCGCCTTTATGAAAATCCTGTTAAGTTTAGTCGAGCAAAAGCTCTCACAGCCCCTTTTTCGGACCGCCAGCGATCGAGATCGAAAGAAAGGGGGCTCGCCTTCGCTCGCCTTCGGCTACTTTTTACCCCGCACGAGCTTGACTCGCGGTAATTCATCCGCCATCTTCTTGCACCCTCGTCCTCGTTAGAGGAACGGCTGTACGAGGAGCTAGGCGCGTAAATCTGGAAAACTGAGCGTGGAAGTGGATTCCTCGTCCAAAAATCAGTCGAAATTGTGCAGCGAATTTTTCGCGTAGCATTCTTCGTTTTGGAGAAAAGTGACTTTAAAGTTCCGTGCTGGTAAGCGCACTCTGTAATGGCGGCGCAGTGGTTGTCAATCAGGGAGAGTAAAAGTGTTTTGATGGATTGTCAGATTTTAACTAGTTGTTTAGTATCGTATTCGACAGATCGTTTTGTTAACTATTGTAAGGAATGGTTTCAATGCCAAGTTGAGAACTACTGCAATTTACACCATACTTTCAAATCCATATTCCTCCGAAATGAAGGCTCGCAGGCGAAAAGTGTATAGCCCATTTTCGACGTATTTTATGCCAAATAATCAACCCATGTATCAAGCATCCCTCTATAATGTTCCTCAAATAAATTAGAAGGCAAAAACCAATATTTTTTTGTTATTTCTCGACTCCTAGAGGCCACAGACGAGAGTGGAATCACCTCGAGAGGCATCTGCACCCTCAATATCCCCTCAGATAATTACCACCCTCATCCCCTCAACTGCCAAGTAATTTCACACGAGGGAACGACCTCTGCTCCCCAGCAGAGGGGTCCCAAAATCGACTTTCAAATCGGGGGACGCCCAAGGAGTGTCCCATCTCGAGCAGGAATCCTCTTCGCGAGAAGGAAACGATTGCAATTTAAAAGTCATCGTCCCAATGCTTCGGTTCGCGGGCCCTAATAGCGAATCTCGCCCCCGATCCCATCTCAGACACTCGCAGAGAAGGTGCACAGACATTTTCGAATGAATTCCACGTTCAACCCTTCCCCGATCCCGAGCGATCCGTAAATTATTCGCAGCTCGGCGCGCCCGATCGAATCGCAGGCAAATCATTTCCGTTCTCGCGGGCGTCGATTCGCCAACTTTCGGCCGACCTTTTGTCCGGGTCTTCGAGGCCGAGCAGCCAGCTTCTCGAATAAAACACACTGCGGACCCAGGCCGGCCAATTATTCTCACGAGCCGCGAAAAAAAAACGGGGGTGGAGTCGCTGCGCCTGACAAGTGATTAATTCTTTCGAGCGGCGCAAGAAACGTTTTCGGGGGAAATCGGTGTCGAAGATGGGGCGGAATTTTGAGGTGAAAATGAACCTTCTTTTTCTAGCTATAATTTTTCTGAATTCTAAGGGGCGTTTTTAGCAAAATTTCATGGAACTAACTTAATTCCTTCCTTGTCTTCTTTATTACAGTAAAAATCTTTGTATTTTGCAATAGCTTTCAATTATTATTAAAAAAAGCTGATTTATTGTAATAGATTGAACTTCAAATCTGGATTTACCGAAATTTAAGAAATATGGAGTTAATCAGTTTTAGCAACAAGCCACATATCTATTATTATGTAGTTTTATTATAATAATAATAATAATAATGATCCTTTATATTAATACTATCACTGTATAATAGGGCATTTATTATTGAGGTAATAATGATTATAATAATGTTTATTATTATAATAAACTAATATTCTTCAATTACCATTACCCCAATAATAATTACCCTAACAACACCCCTTATAATAATAATAATAATGATTATACTGATTAATAATACTGATTATTACTATTAATATTATTAATATTAATACAAAGGACCTAAAAGATGTTCTGCGAATCGTGGAAACTGAAAAACATTCCCGCCATAAAAATCGACTGTCCAGCTCGTGCATGCGGGCGATGTTCCATCTTTGGGGGAAAGCGAGTGGCCCCCGTAAAACGTGATCACCGCGATGCGATTTGGCAGTCGTTTGCGGGCCGTATTTCCGCGAAAGGAAGCACCGAGCCGCGACAAAGGGCCCGGGGAAAAACAGCAGCGGGCAATTGTCGAATGGACCCGCGAACGGTTAAGTTCGTTGTCCCTTTAAAGCTAATTGCCTCGGCGGGGGGCGTTAGCGTTGCCCGTTCTAACGCGTGTAACGACGTCTGGCCATTACGCGGCTTTGCCCCCTCCCCCTCCGGGAGGGGAGGGGGGGGGGGCGGCACGTAAACGAAATAGAGACTCGAACGACTCGATTTAAACGGCGACGGCAAAATATCCCGTGTCCCCGGCATTGTCGTTTCAAACGAACCCTTCCGCCTGCCTCGGAAAACACCTGAAAAAAATCCCTCCATGCCTCCCGATACCGTCGCAAACTTCCATCAGAATTCCCAACACGCGATCCCCATGTCGCAGCGTCCAGAAAGGGAAAGCTTCTGTACATGCACGTATTGCCTCTGCCCGTAGAAGGAAGATGGATACTTCGGCCCAGCAGTGTTGCCTACTTTCCCCATTGTTTTCTTCCAGCCGTGCAGAAGTTCGTCGAAGCTGCTGGTAGAGATCGATGGGAAGCATCTCGCTGCCTCCTCTTCCCAGATCGTCACGGTTCGCCTCGGACGTGTTAGTGGGCGGCTGGGATACGCCTACCACGGAAGATCGCGTTGAGAAATTTAATGAAACCTAATGAAAGGAGGCCCCCCAGCGGTATTAAAGGTCCGAGTTCAATCCCGCTGAACGAACGCTCCGGCTAATGTAAGATCCAGCCAACCCGCTAGGGATCCCCTGGATCCTCAGCGCCGGCAAAAATCTGACGGTCGTTAAGGCAAATTGCATCCACTCGAGCCACGTCCCGCAAAATGCAATATCAGGATGGGAACAAATGGTTAGACGCCAGCCTCCCTCGACCACCAACGAGATTAGGCTAAATAAAGGCAATAAGCGATCTTCGGGTTCGATTCCTTCTAGTATTATTCTCGTGGTTGCTTTTTTTTTTCCTTTTATTCAGAAGATGGTATTGGAGGTTCGAAGGCTTTGTTAATCTGAGTGGTTGGCGTAGTGAAAATAAGATGGACAGGGTCACTGTGATAGGATGAATTGAGGTTTCAGATTTTAGGCGGAATTTAGAGAGTGAGATTTTTGGGGAATGAAGTATTGAAAGACTTTGATTTTCTCAATGGGACTGGTGGCTCGAAAATCAGTGATTCCTTCGACTTCTAAGTTCGAAATGGGGAGTTTATTATGAGATCATATTTTGGATGAAATTTGGATTATTCATTTCTAACTTGGGATTAGTGGATTACTGGATCCAATATCAATGTGTTTTTATATTTCTGATTTTACAGTATTTTCTTTACTATTGGAATGTCTTCAAATCCCTGAATAAGGGTCTCTAGTTCAGAACTATTAGTCCACAGTGAGTGTATTCTCAGGTCCCCATGTCCACACTGTAAATTCTACCACAAACCCTCCTCAAACTCCTACAATTACACACGAAATCCCAACACTAGAATCTCCCTGTACCCTTCCACTAAAACTACTATTTTAAAACGTACCTAAGTACATCCCACCAAAAATCTTCACCTAACCCAAAACCACACCCTCCGTTCATGAATAATCAAAAGGGATCCCTTTAAACATCCCCAAACGCACCTCCCCCGTTGAACAAATTACAACAGCCCACCTGCTTCATTTATAGAATGAAAAACAAACGCTCAACTCCTCTGAACTTCAACACCTCTCCCCTTTCATTTACAAAACAAAAACCAAACCCTACCACAATCCTGAAACGCTCAACCCCCCCAATAAACCCATAACATCCCTCCCGCCACATTTCTAAAATGAAACACAAGCCTCATAAACATCCCCAAACGCTCGACCCCCGCTACCCTATAACATCCCTCCATTCACAAAACAAGAAACAAAAGCTGTCTAAAATATCCCCAAACCCCAAGCAACGATAACACCTCCACCTTCTGCCCGTAAAACGGAAAGCAAGCCCCTGAAGCATCCCCACCCCAAACAAACAACAACGCCCTTCCCCGGACGGAGAGGCAGCCTCCAGCCGCAGTTTCGCCTAAACAAGGGATCGATCCCTCATCGATGGCCAGCGACTCCGTGTGGCAATTATTCTCATCGAAGTGGGCGCGTTTCCGGCGATTCTCGTGGACCGGCCGCGCCGTGTCACGGGCCGAGGCAGCGTGGCCCGATGGCTGGCGCGTACTGTGCCTGTGTGCGCCGTGCGGGCGTGGGCGGGCGGGGAAGCCGATGGGGGCGGTGGGTCGTCGCTGTAAAAGCAACGACCGGAGCTGACCTGAATCCACGGGCCGGGGCGATGAAAAGGGAGCAACAAAAGCCGCGCGCGGGACGAGGACGAGAGTGAAAATACGGAAAATAGGCCGTTGTGCTGGGGCCACCTTCTGCAACCATTTCACGGAACGTCGATTCCTGGGGGCCTACCTGCCCGTTCCTCGAGAATCCCTAACCCCCGTCCGGTGTGTGTGTGACGGCTAACTAGCGGGGCTTTCTTCGCGCTCGCCCGGCTCGGCCACTCCCCGCACGGGGATCCCGAGCCTCGCTTCTGGGTGCTGGCTAGTTTTTGATCTCCTGATAACGACGTCGCGCAAGGGGACTTTCCGAAGTTCTGCTTCAGACGATTGGGGGGTGGATCGAGGTGGAATATGTGTCACAGTGTGGCGAGGATGAATCGGGAGGTTGCGGGGGGGGGGGGCAGGGGAGTGATAAAGGGTGGGCTTGGGGAGATGTGGATGTATTTGGTTATTGATTATGCCAAGTGTAATGAGTAGGAAGTGGGGTAAGTCTGGAGGAGATTGGGTGCTGATGGGGTGTAATTTGAAGGGAAGGGAAATATTATGAGTTTCGAAAGCATTATTGACAATTCAGGAAAGGAGAAATAAAGTTCTCTTGTCCCTATATTGCCATTTTACTTGAATTAATTGCCTCGTTGCAGCTCATAACACATCTCGAAATACCAAAGAATGTGAGCAGAGTCGATGATTAGTGGTCGACCAGCCGCGGTGTCGGAGAAAACGAGAACGCGGGTCGTTTCCGGGACGCTGTCCAGGGAACGGTATAATCCCCCGGCCGTGGAAATCGCGTAATTAATATGTGCTCCAATTAAATGCGCGACGCTCCGCGGTGTGCTCGAGTGTTTCTCTGTGCTCTCGACGAACCATTTGTCCATTTCGACAGGCACCGCGGATAATTATTTCCATGCGGGGAATCATCGTCAACTGGGCGCCGTTATCGCCGTTGCCCCGTCGCCCGACGTGGCCGATCAAGCGAGGAATAATCGTTCCCTTTATCGGGCGACGGGATCAAACGGGCCCGTTTTCTCGTCTAAATTAATGCACGCCGCGTGGCCGCGCTCCTTTCAAACGTTCCGCGCGGCGCTTAAACCTGCCTTTAAGTCGATATAGAATATTCGACGGACTGAAGGCTGGGGGAAGCTGAGAAGCTCGATAACTGACAGTTTAACTTGAAACTTTGAATTAAGGAAAGCAAAGACGACAGGTGTGCATAGAGACTTTGAAAGATTGTGCAGTGGGTACACTGAGCAGTGGTGGAGTCTCCACTGCGCATGCTCGGTGGGGGAAGTGGGCGGAGCCCAGTCCCCCCTCTACTCTCCGAGGCGAGGTATATAACCTAAGATCTTCCAAATGTCCACTAATTTCGGGATGAAATTCAAGTGGAAATAGGGTGAAGGCAGGTAATATGGAACTTCGTAAACTGTCGATAACGAAATAACGAACTCACGAAATAATGATGCTCAACAATTGACCACAAGTCGGGGATTCATCATTGAAAGAGAAACGTTTATATTTTTTGAGGGGTGTAAGTTTCTGAAAAGTGCATCAAACAGTTAAATATTCTAGCGAAGGTATGTTACAAAGTATTATTTTGATATGATTTATTAAATATGTGTGTTCTTGATTAGTCAACAATAGTTTACCTATAAAGTTACTTTCTTCTTAGTATAATTCTTAATTTCTTGTCGGAACATGTGTTTACATAATATAGAACATACCGAGTAACACAGATAAAATTGATAATGATGATGTGGAAATGTGGAATGCTTATTTTGCGATGGTAATTATAAAAATAATGACAATGAAAAGTAGACCCAATATATTCCGACGTATTATTTACGTGTCCAACATGTAGGAGACGCAGAAAGAAGGAATAAATTCCAGAAATGATGCATATTTATTTATTTATTTGTATCTTCTACTTAATAAATCCTCATTTTTAGTAAAAAAAATATAAAGATTTTTGAGTTTTCTTTACAAATTTCCTAGGCGTTCCATATTTGGACCCGGCCGATTTTCACTCTTTTCAGTTTTTTCACTATAATTGCACAACAATTGGATTTTTTACATTCGACTATGTAAATATGATTATGCATTAGTTCCCTCGTCCTCTCATGTCAGTTTTATTCAAAAAACAAATTCCCCTACTTTTCACAAGCTTTTGAAATCAGATGTTCCATATTACCTGCCCTTCCCCTAATATCAAAAGCGAGCTAGAAGTTTTACATAACAAAATTTCTTCCCCAAGTGTCCAATAGATTGAAATAAAAAATATCAGAAAAATTATTATAGCAACAAAATCCACTGCTCCCTCGTGACACCCATCAATTCCCGAAATACTTTTCCCAGATCTCTCCGACGGTGCAAAGTTCCCCGGAAAAATCTCCCTACCTCCAGCGAAGCGTCCACCCATCCCCGACCACCAACGAGTCCCCAATTCGCCGAGCAAACGACTGTCAACGACGCAGTCGCTGCGTAAAGTGGCAATCGATGTCGAAACCACAGCGAGCAAACTACCACGCGCCGTACATATGTACCACTGGTGCGTTTTCTTGGCAACCTAGTCGACGGCTGACCGCAATAACTTCGGGATCGCTTACGAGGAATCAGCCGGCGTGATTTAATAAAACGCCCGCGCGGTCCCTAAGCTCCGGTCCCTGTATCGATAAATCCAAGGCTGGAGAACTCCGCCGAGCCACGTAAAAATTTTATTCCTTGTTCCAGGGAACTCTGCCGTCCGTTGCCTATGATCGAAATTGTCGCCAGTTTGGTACTCTCGATCCCAAAGAACCCCGGGGCTCGCCGTACGGGGATATAGAATAAATTTCGCCGAGAGGGGAGCGGCGGGGTGGCGGCCGGGAGCGTATTGCGAAACTACAAGGTGGATAACCCGAGTTATTTCTCGCGAGGGATCGAAGGGGGGAGAGATTCGGGAGGGGGGAGGGGGGGGGGCGCGGACAGCGGAACGAGCATTACGCTGAGACAGGCTCATCCAGCAGCGAATTCGCTCGGTGAAACGCTTTGAAAGTATAATTCCGACCGGCCGTAAAATCGTGCCTAGGCTCGTTCGGCCTAATGGGGGCGTCCGCGCTTTTCAATTTGTTCGAGCAATTTCCGCTCCGCCATCCAGCGTCCCTGCCTTATTCGGATACGTGTCGAACCCACCCCCGCCTGCAGCCCCGGATGAGTTACTCGGCTAAGATTCCACCGGGCCAACTCTTCGCACCTCGTTTTTTCAGCTACCCACAGGTAGCTCCCTTCGGCTGGTCTCGATTATGTAATATAATTATCGACAAATCAATTCCAATCGAGAGTCAGTTGGGGAGTTGAAGGGGTAGTAAAAAGTGGGAGGACGATTTGTGTGGTGGGGAGACGGCGGCTTAAACTTCCTAGATTATTATGCTTCCTGTTGGATTTTGGTAATACGTGGATTCAGCTTCGACTTTTAAATTGAAGGGTGCAGTGTCGATTTCACTACTGTCAGCGGTGCTTTATGGATACTTGAAGGGACCTCGCAAATGGCCGTGAGGGAGAACCGACTCACCGTAGGCTGTGTCGACGCGGCAACGCCTGGGTACGCTGCTACTGGACGGTCACCTGCAACAGGGGGTAGAATAATGTATTTTCATCTCGAGATGTCGGGCTGTTTTATTACTCACGGGGTGATATATTGTTTCTTGAATTACGTATATCGCGTCCACTCTATTCTTCTTCAACATCCCCTTGATATTCAGATACTACCCCCTAATATTAATATCCCAGCCCTAAGAATTCGGGGGGAAAGTTTGAGAGACGAAAATCTGCTAGGTAATTCGAAATGCTTGGACGCGATTGCTCTCGTGGAGGACTCTCGCCGCTGAGGGTGAAACGTACGTGTTCCTATATCGTTCTTAATAAGCCACTATATCACGAAGGGTGCATTACATACAGTGGGGGGTAATGGCCGGTGAAATTGCGATCGTAACACGGCACGAACATCATCGTTACGCGGTTTGTTTCCCGACAAAACATAAATCCTGCCCCGGGGGTGGCTCCTGCACGATTTTGCTGCCATTACCTCGCTTCTCCCGCCCCTCCGTGAAGCCTGACGTTCGCTGAAGGGTGGCCGCCTTAAGAACGGGCGCGGGAGGGCGGGGGGGGGGGGGGGAACCCGCCGAGCGTTCAAAGGGCCCGGAAAGTAATTCCCACTGTATCGATCACGGGGCTCAATTATGCAATCGTATCCGCAAATTAATGGAATCAGTCGGGCCCACGAGTTATTTTGACCGCGGCGCTCATCAGCGGAAGAGTAATTAAAAATGAAACGCGATATTGACGCTTCCAACGCGTATTTGCCGGGTCGAGCGACGGGTCGATGACGCGGATTGTGCATACGAGCCATAGATTTATTCGACGGGCAAAGGTGTTAAAGTTTCCGGCCGTCGAAAGCGCATTAGCGTTTGTTTGAAAGGAACGCGATAAGGGTTCATTCTTAAATGACGTAATGGTAATTTTGTCGATTTCTTAACACCTCCCTTGCGCTGTATAAGAAGTTGCACGATTTGATATTTCAACCCCCTACCCCCTTATTTATGTTACATTTTTTACATTGCATTTTCCAGTTATTAAAATTCTTTTAAAGGTTTATATAGTTCATTCAACTCCGTTTTGGCTGCACGATGAGATATTGTTCTTTAGGCTACTCGACTTGAAAATTAGGGTAATATATTATGTACGACGCTACCTGGCTCCCTCCCTCTCCCCCCCCCCCGCCCCATGTAAGAAAACGTAAGAAATTCGCGACACCCTCTATCCGAGAAAAGCCTTACATAATTTAAAGGCGACCCCTAAGGGAGATGTGATTGATGGGTTTCTTTTTTGGTTTCAAGGGAAACGTTTCTGCATGTTTCATAGTGTGGGATTAGGAACCCTCGTAAGAGGGAGCCCGGAATAAAAGATTTCGGAGGGTCGGCTTTGGAGACATTGGTAAGGCGACTGGCCAGTAGCGCAGGGGACCCAAAGATCGTGGGTTCGAGTCCCACCGCCCCGAGGTTTCCTTTTTTTCCGTGACTCCAGAATGTATAGAAATTACGAAACCTAATTATGAAAATAGCTGTTTTATATCGGGTCTGATTGAAACAGTTATGAAGAACCGATATTCCGTGAAACTGTTATAAGGAACCGAAATTATATCTGTTCAATAACAATTATATAGGTATCGGCTTTATTATAGAGAGTTCACTGATTAACCGATATAATGTCGGTTTTGTAGAACTGAAACCGATATAGGCTAGACCCCTTTTCACTCATAACTGTTTTCAACCCCTGCCGACAATACAGTTGGGGATTTCTGGTTTTCTTGCGTTTAGTACTGTGCCTCTTTTCCTGTTTCACTGTTAAGTTCTGTCAAGTTCTGTGATGTAGACCCATCCTTCTAGTGTTCTCCATTCAACCTCTACACCAACTTTCCCTTTCGCCTGTGCTGTTCGGTATTCAACCACAACATCAAGTTTCCCTCCGTCTACCTACGCCGTTCTCCATTCAACTTCTCCCTCCTTCTACACTGATCTCCATTCAACGGCAACCTCGATCCCAACTTCCCCTCTTTCTACACTATTTCCTATCTGTCATTACCATTTTTCAGGCATTTCGTCCGTCTACACCCTTTTCACTCTACAAGTACCCTTCCGTCTACACCCCTTTCACTCCATAAGTACCCCTCCTTCTACCCTACTCAAACCCACCCCTCCATCTTTCACCTTTCCCCGCCTCCTCCCACTCCCCTTCAATCTCAGTAAAGCAATTCCCCTCTATCATTACCGTTTTTCCATCACTCCTTCCGTCTACACCCCCATTTATCCTATAAGTACTCCTCCCTCGCCCCCTCCACTATATTTAAACTCCTGCCCTTCCTTTCCCACCTTTCCCCACTTTTTGCCTCCCCTCTGCCTCCACACTTTCAATTACAGTAAAGCAAAAGCGAAAGGAGAGAAAGAATAATAAACCCGAGGGGATCTCACACGTACGCCCTAAATTCGACGCGCGAGACACATTTTATCCCCCGCCCCCCAATCGAGGGCGCAAGCTTGTATTTATTGCGGGCGCGGTGGAAAAATCGAATGAAATCGAATGAAGTCGAATCAGTGCCGATACACCGGCAGACTTTATATTCAAGAACATGCACAGGCAGCTCGGCCCGCCCTAATACAACGTGGCACGGCTGCGTCGCGGATAACGCGTAAGCGCCGCCGCTGCCGGTCGATATTTCTCATTTTCCCTTGTATCTCCTTCTAAACCGTGTTCCGAGCAAGGGCCTTGTAGCAGCGGTGTTTTTCACCACGTGTCGGGTACACTCGACTTTTTCAGCACGAATGTGGACACGAGGAGGGTGGACTGTGGAAAGAGTTCGGCGTGGTAATGTTTTCAATTGTGGAGTTGAAATGGTAAACGATGTGAGTGCCAGAGAAATCAGAAACTATTTTTCTAGTGGGAGAGGATGCAAATTCCATGCTGAATATGGTGGTAGACGCTGTAAGTGCTGGAATAAGTTATTTTATTTCAAGATAGAGCTGAGATAAGAAGTACCAACGTCGCTGTGGTTGAAAAGAAAATATTGTAAATTTTCACTTCTGACGCTTACATCATTTACAATTTCAAATCCCTTATTTGCTTAGGGATCTGATAGGAATATTGTAAAAATTCTATTATTTTACTTGTGTATAGGTATGCAGAGCATCGGAGATTGTTAGAATATAAGAAGAAGGGTGGTAAAAGAAAGGAAGCTATAGGAAGTAGAGCTGTATATATTCGAATAATTTCGAATATGAATAATTTCTTCAAATATTCCTAATTATTTAAATATTTGAATACTCATAATTATTTGAACTTCGAATTTTCGAATACCTACTCCTAATTATTCCAACTTCCAATTTTCGAATACTTATAATTATTTGAATATTCGAATACTCCTAATTATTTGAATATTCGAATACTTATAATTATTTGAATATTCGAATACTACTAATTATTCGAATATTCAAATACTCTAATTATGCAAATATTCAAATACTCCTAATTATTCGAATATTCAAATTTTCTGATATTCGAATATTCGTTACAACCCTAATAAAAAGCCTTTGCCCCGATACTAGTTCGTAAACCCCGAAACTAGTCCCTGCTACTTCCCAGAGTGTCCACTGTAGATTAACTCAGAAAACATTCACCCTCCATTCCACCTTATACTCACCCCCTGTTACCCAACACACCTACAAATACATATTCACTATCAAATAACTAGATACACTCTCCAACTGAACACTTTTCCACAAATTCCCCGAGTAACCCAAATCCACCACAGTAATTCATCCCACATAAAGAACTTACCTCTTCATTACCATTTCCCCATCAACCACATCCACCCACCCCCTTCAAAAACAATGTAGATACTCAACCCTCCTAGGGTTCCCTCCGACTTTCGAGCCCCCCCCAATTCGCCGAACGACAGCGGAAATAACTGGGAGAGGAATTCGCTGCAGCGCTCAAAAGTCCTTGGAGGCTTCGAAGGCAAAGTCGAGGCGCTCTAGATTCCGTGGCCCCCTTAATCTCTGGAGCAACATTATTTCGGAGGGGGGTCATAGTCGCCGGAGCGAATCGACGCGACAGCACCAGGATTCCCACCCAGCGCTGGCAACTTCCTCCAAGTCCCCGGTTTCTCTCGCCCTGCAATTCCAAGTCCGAGAGGAAAGTCGTTGCAGGGGTGCTCAACCTCTCCCCCTCCCCCTCGGCTCGATATTTTCGTCAGAGCTCACTCCCGTCCCGTAGACTCTGGAACGAGACTCGACCGCGTAATTTGTCGGCTATTCGCCGTCGCCGTAAATTCGCGCGTGTTTCCGCCGTGGAAATATATCCGGTGCCCCCCCGTATCGCGATAAATCTGCGTCTGTGTATGGCGTTTAACCGCCCAGCTGCATGTGCGCGTCCCCCCCCCCCCCCCCAAGTAAACCAGCCCAGACTTCGTTGATCAATTCCTCGACTTCTGGGGGTTGATTAACGCTTCTCACGCCGAGGGGTACGTACCCTTGGTTGTACCTACAGGGTTTTGAGTTGTCTTGCTGTGGATATTTTTCCCGAAGCACTGGAAGGGTCGTTCCAGTGCAAAGTGTGGCATTATTCGAATAATTTTTTGTTCCAATAATTCTTGCAGTAATATTTATTCCGAATAAAAATGTATTCGAACGAAACATCATTCGTTATTCTCGAGTAGCTTCATTTTATTCGAAAGCTTTATTCGAAGATTTTTCGCTTACATCATTCACCATTTCCACTCCTCAATTCGGCAAAACTTCCTCGACAGATTTCTCGGTAACTACCTCTTTTTATAGAAGATAAATCTTATTCAATTTTCCTTATTTTTATTGTAAGGTGCAAGAATTAGATACACAGTGATGTGGAGATCGTTGATTTGCATACATTAGCTTCGTGTGTGGTGTTACCAGCCACTTAACCCAGAGCTAACCTCCTCTCCCTTCTACTTCTGCGTTCATCTTGCCCTAGGGACAACGAACCAGTGATAATAGAATTAGTAAAGTGGCAAACCTTTGTGTCCCACGATTTCGTGATAAATACAGGGCGCTTCGAAAAGGTCTCATCCGACTTCAGCAGGGCACTAATTACAATGAAAAAAAAAATATACCCCACCTAACCCCCTCAATTCTACATCTACCTTAATCACCCCCTAGTGATAACAGAATCGCTGAATAAAGTGGCAAACCTTTCCGTGTCCCGGCGTCGAGTAATAAATATATTTCATACCAAAGGAACTGCCTATCTAAACACACCCCCTACCCCCGGACCGAGCGCGGGAACACCCCCGAATAGCTTCTCGCGGCAGCGACACAGTAAATTTCCCTTCCAAACGATCACGAGCGCACAATGAATATTTAAACCGCTGCAGGCCCGAGGGATCGGTGGAATCGACGGGAAAAAGTCCGCGCGACGGGGGCAGGGGGGGAGGGGGAGAATAAGCGTGTATAGGCGCGTTTCGAGTGGAGTGCAGCCGAGGGGGTGAGCACTCTGCATTGATTCAGGGAAGAACAGCCGCGACTAATGGGCTCTTCTTAGCGCTGAAAGGTAAGCAACCGACGGGGAGAGGTTTTACAATATATTTGCGCGCCGCTGGCGGGCTGCCGGCCCTCTGATCCTCCTCGCAGAAACGAGGATTTCCAAGCCTTTTCACCAGCCACTCCAGCAGGCCGAGCATCCGCGCCCAGACCTCTGATTATGCGCGCGTCCAAACGATTTCGCGCGCCTTTTCGCGCTGATTCGCGGTGGGCGAACGCTGTGCGGGAAGCCAGCAGCTTGCGCAGAGACTGCCTCGAGGATAACGGTGGTTTCTTAAGTATTTCGGTGCAGGCACCTTTGCCTATGTGAATGTAAAAATTAACAGATATTTCTGCACAGAAAGGGCAACGTGCAAAGCATCCCGATTTTCAAAAAACTTTTTGGCAATTTTTGCTTAATATTCGTGACGCATTGAATTACCAGATAGGGTGAGAATTTTTAATTAATTCAGGGCTTGTGAATTTTAAGGTGTTTCTATGATGTGTAATCGTTTTACGGTTTTAAGAGGGATATATATAATGTGACTTTTGCTAAGTGCAGTATTGTTAATGTATTCACCCTCCACCTTTGAAGATATAGAGGGGAACGGTGGCGCACCCAGAGGGGGGCCAAGAGGCCCTGGTACCCTCCAAATAAGGGGCTTTCTAAGAATAAAAGAAAACTGGATTTTATTCTTTAAACAAATTTTTATAATCACCTAATGAATTTTACTGAATTTGCACTAAAAACATTTTTATCCCCCAACTCGGCTCCTCCCAAGATTAAACCCTGACTGCGCTACTGGTGGGGAGGTTTATGCCTTAAAGTTTAAACCTTCCTTGGAATATGGTAAAACTTTTCGTGAAAATCGTATTAAAATTAGTCCATTAATTTTCGAGTTCTCCACTTTAAAATAAATCTAATACACTATATACAGGGTGTCTCACCTAACTTGAGAATCCTAACTCCGTTCCTTCTATAATACGAACAAATTTAAAATTTTAAACCATATGAGTGTAGAGAAGAGAAGAGAGGAAGAAAACAAAGTTTGAAACTCTTTATGAATCACCTATTTTAAGGATTGATATGCTCGTATTAAGGGAGTCCCTATGTTTCCGAAATTCCGAACGATGTTGATTTAATCAGAAATGATGAAAGCACAGTGTGCATCATCAATCCTACGAAACGCTCCTCCATTCGGCGATCCAGATTTGAATAAACGAGAGGGAATGGAAAACGTGGGACAATCGTGTGGCAGTGAGCACGTTAACGCGCAGGAAACGGATGACGGAAATCAGTTTCGTGAGAGTAACGAGCGCGGAGGGTTGGCGAGCCTCTTCGCGGGAATTAAAGCGTTCCCGTTCGCCAGGAAAGAAGAAAGTGGGACTGCGAGTGTTAGGACAGAAGCGGAGCGAAATGTGGCGTGTTCTCGGAGGCTGGCAGTATTGTGTGCTTTATATTTCTGAGGAACCCTCTCAAGACGCTGAACGCGAACGAGTCGCAGACGGTTGTGTAATGGACGTTCACTTCGCTGAAAAAGGCAACGTGAAACGTTTGCATAATAACGGCAAACGGTGTCGAACATCGAAGAATGGTGTTGATAATATCTTTTGCGCATTGAAGCTTATGTTTGTGGAAAAGTAATGGGGCTATGGAATTTACCAACAATGTTAATCGGTATCAAACATTGAAAGATTAAGTTAATAGAGGTAATTGAAAAGTTTAATTGAGAGGTTTGTAAAACAGGTAGTGGAATTCCTCACTATGCAATACACGACATTGTCAAACATTGACAAACACTCGAGCAAACTTGGGCAAATTTTATTGAAATAAGAAATAATATTTTGGTACGTTATTTTCAATATTGCTATTTGAAAATATAGAAAATATTGATTTAGGTACTTGAAATTATAACAATTTCAAATAATGAACTTTTTCAGTATTTTTTTATCTCAAATTTGGCGAAAGAAATAATCGTCGAGATAATAAAACTGAAAGATTTTATTGCAAGAAATTTTTACAACTTGCTTCGAGCAATACTCTCTCCTCAAGACATTCATCAATAAGGAATTTTTGTTTGGGACGGTTGCAAAAGAAATAATCGTTCTATTGGTGCGAAGGGTGGAAGGGGTGTATTATTCTTCAGGAAAACGTCTCTTATTATCGGATAATCCGAAAATTAATCACGATACGATTAAAATACATCAGTTGAACCTATGGAATGAGTTTACATTATTTTAATATTTTAGATACAAGATAATTATTTTTAAAATTATTCCTCGAAATAAAATGACACAATTGTATTTCGAAAACCAAATAATTATAAAATAAAATAATCTGTCACTTGATATAATATTTCAAATGTCATTTTAAAAGTGCCCAGGGCTGCGCTCGAGAGTCAGATTCATCATGATAATTGAATATATGTAATCCGTTATATTATTCTCTCATGAATCAACCAAAAATTGTTTACACAATGCCAGTTGCTAAATACAGAACTTTGAAATACTAAGAAATATGGTAGTGATAAATAGTCAAACTTAATAAATCAGTTAATTCTGTGATTCCAAAACCTTCTACTTTTTCTAGATCTAATATTATCACCATGCAATGTTAATTAAACCTTTTAAGAATCCACGAAAGCTCATTTTCCTAAGAACTATACAAGCCATGACCATTTCACGCCATTACTTTCTAATCAACGTTTAATATTCCATTTAAACATATACAAATTTCTAATGACTTTCTGTCCCAGTATTTGTTCCCACTGCTTTCTACGCGTATCTTCTCAAGACCCGCCTGATCAATGAGTCTCCCGTTCCCCTGAAATGCCAGCGACCACGGGTCGACGTTAAATAACACGCGACACTCGTGACGGTCCAATAAAATATTCGATACTTTGCATAGTGAGAAAGTTCCAGCCAAACTGTCGTCCCGAGTTTCATCCCCCAAGTGAAACTAACTAGAGCATTCGGAAAACAGATCCACAGGGAGGGCACGTAGTTTGCAAGAATATACAGACCCGAGCTGCCTAGACTCAGACATGCCTGGTAAATTATTTATTCATCGAATAGGAGGATATTGGATCTCTTTCTCGGGTATATTGGATTACCATCCTCGAATCGGTTCAGACACTGAGAAAATCCGTCACGAAGGTGTAGATTTTAAGGGTGAGAGGAAACGTGCATGCTAATTAATTGAATTAGAAGCTGGGAAGAAATATTTTAATTTTTAATTTTCTTTGATTCAGGGACCGATAAATGGTAATTATAATAAGGAAAGGGGGAAGATTAAGAAATCCCAAGTTGAGTGCACAGTACTCTATGATTAGAAATAAAAATAGTAAAGGAGTGAATTTTTAAGCCTCTACTCTTGGAGTCAATGTAACCCCCGTGCGGAGAACGCGTATATGCGTCCACGGAGTGTAGAAAAGACATAGGACTGTACGACTTCCGCACATGGTGTGCGTTGAAAATTTAATACTCTTTGAGTCACTCCATCGTGACTTTTAAATAACATACCACCTTCTTATGCATGTTGTAGTCGAAATCAATTCTTATTCAGTCTGTGACTTTAATTGTGTTTAAATTTAACAGTGTTTACAGTGTAGCCACCCCTTTTACTTTAATTATTCATGAATTTTCATATATTTTCATATTATGAGTAATAAAGACGAATAACAAGAAAAAAAGTATCTGCCATATTCCAAATCTAAAAATTCAATACTCAGAAAATTAACATAATTCCAAGTCGGACTCAATACCCACCCCAATTAACAATCTCCACCATCTCACCCCCGAGAGCTAAAAAATCCCCCCAAATTCAACCATTCGCACTTTTCGATCGCGAACAATCTCACCCTCGAGGATCCTCAAATCGTCCCCTAATTAACCGAACTCGGCCTCCCCTTAAGACTTAAATCCCCTCCACCTACCCCTGTAGCAGAGTCAACGAGCCATTCCCGACGACTTGGACGCGTTTTCAGACGTGAAACGCCTACTGGTACGCTGGCAATTAACGCCACTGCAGTAGCCTGCTTCTCGAATTAAGGCCCACGCACACATATCAATTCCGTGACGATTCAGTGCCGTCAGTGTCAGTAGTCCCTTTGTTTCAATGCCAGTAACTGCCACGAACACTTGCACTGGCGCACTCGGGATTTAATCTTGGGGGAGGCGAAAATATTTTTAATGGAAATTTAATAAAATTCTTTAGGTGATTATAAAAATTTATTTAAAGAATAAAATCCGTGGTTCTTTTCTTTTTACAAAGCCCGTTCTTTGGGGAGTGCCAGGGCCCTTTGGAGCTCCACTAGGTGCGTCACTGGACACCTGTGAACTGCACAACTCCCGAACAAAGAAACGGCATTTTTGTGCCATTTTTATGCCATTTTTTGAGAACGAAGTATCGTGTGAAGGAGATTTGGTGGAGGGTTTGTAGCGAGCACTGTGTACTTTCGTTTCCAAGGCTCAGAGAGATTAGGGTTTGAGTACACACTTGGTTGAAAGTTTAGCGTAGTGTTATTACGCCGTTGTTCGTGTTAATCTGGCGTTATAACACGTAAGTGCATTAAGATAATTGATTTCGATCCGATAACGACGAATTATGCCGCAATATTAATTGGGAATTGATGCTGCCGCTCCGGGCACGGGGCGCGGGCTTATCGTGCTTCTGTGTTAATTCTAGTGGATGAATTCATAGAGGGGTTTAAAAGGAGAAGAAATAAGAGGTTGATGCTCGTTTGAAATACTTCACACTGTGCTTAACGCCGTGGCGACCATTCGGCTGTCCCGCGTTTCCCGGTCACTCACAGAACCCTTTGAATTCGGGGAACTTCAAAACACAAATTTTCAGAAACAATTTCTGCGCATCAAAATTTATTAATTTGTTATAATTTAGATGATATACGTCGCCCGGATTCAATTCAAATATACAGAATGTATATATATATATATATAAATATATATATATAAATATAAATAAATATATAAACATTGCCCGGCTTCAATGGGTTAATATTCTGCAGAATTCTTAATAATGGCAATGTTATCCAAACTAGAGCTATTGATACCCGGGAGAACGAGTACCCGGTCCACAGCTACAGCCCTAATCCAAACCATTACAAATCCAATGGTTTGTTTATTAACAATGCTGTGTCCATGGCAGGGAGCGTGTTGAACAATGCAAACAGAGCAACAATGATAATAGTGAAACAATTCGAATTAACGTAATTGTCTGTCGGAATGGGAATCAAACCGCAGAGATTCCTACTGTAATGGAAAATCCAATGTCTGACCATGATCGCCATCAAACTTCTAGGCGCTCCCTGCGCCTGACGCCTGACCACAATCAGTCACAACTACTGGGCAGGCGTCACGTCCTCTTACCATACATTGGTAGTGAAAAGAAAATTTGAACCGTAGACTAGGGGGTAACAGAAATAAGATTTATATTTTCAAATTTTGTATTGCACAGATTGGAGGTTGGTCAGAATAAACCATTTAAACATAATAAGCTCTAGTATTAAATTTGTTACGCAGGCATGTAAAAATATGAATTTAAAACTTTCCTTCGATCACAGCTGATTGTGAATTCTTCTCCAAAAAGCAATACCAGCATAAACTCATAGTTTTCCTAAGCAACACTCAAACTTGATACAATTAAATATTAAGTTCGTTACGCAGATATAATAATAATTCTTTATTGCATCAGTAGACATTTAAGAATAATAATAAGATAGAAAGAGTATAAATAAATATATATACATAAGAAAAAATGAAATAGAAAATAGTAAAGATAGATATTGAATAAAATATGTAAAAGTAGAGTGCAAAAGAGTCGAACTTCCCGTCGATCACAACATTTCTACATCAAACAAATATTCTCTAAGAACACATGGCTTCCCCAAGCAAAGACAGAACTCGACACAATCATTTAAAAACTCTTAACAAACACTTTGCAGAGCCCCCCACTTCAATTTAAACAGAAAACTCTCCACCCTTTAAAAAACAATGAACACCGACTCGTCACTTCAAACTCTTCAGATTAGATGACAGAGGTACGAGCAATATTCAACGAAAACAAGCATCACCCCCACCCCCCGAGTGCAAAGAAAACATAAAGTTCCCGCGTGGAACGCGGCTCATTATGAAACGCGTGGGAAACGAGGGAAAGAAAGCCACCGAAAAGAATTCTCGTCGTAATTTAATTAAACTGTTGTAACTCGTCCCGAGCTTCTCTCACCCGACACGCTACCTCTGAATTCACAATGCAGGGTGGTAGGTCCAGTCGTGGCAATTATTCCTGGTCCTCCTTCGAGCCAGACGCGCTGGCTACGAACACAAAAGGCCCCGTAAAAATGGAGACGGCACGAGGGGCGGAAAGAAGGGCGAAAGCAAACAGAGCAAAGTTAACCCTTAACTGGTTAGTTGGAAACTTTCTTAGCCAACTGCCGCGGTGGGGTCTAACGTGCTACAATTTTCATTTCTATTTGCACAGAAAGATTTTGACTCCTTCCTCGGGACAAAGCTCTCGAGTATTTTCCGCGGAGGTATTGATACAAGTGGTACGAATAAAAGAATGTAAAATTACGGCTAGTTGCTTTGCAGCGGCATCGTGGGGCGCGTGACACACCCCTCGCTAGTTGAGGGTTGAGAACGAGGAGGGGCGGAAAGTCACGTAAAATGATAGATGTTTTGATTGGCTTTTACTAATCCAATTCTTTTCAGTTCAGAAAGCCGAGGAAATATCGATGGCTTAGTGCACAAATTTTTATATTGCATGTCCACTTTTTGTGACATTTCAGTTTTTATATGCAAGAAATAGTTCGTAATGTTTCTGTATGTTGTATAAAAATCGCATTTATGTTTGTTTCGTAAATTTGTCAAAAATAATATTTTGGTGCATTGTATGTCCCGGAATCTTACGTACCATTGCATCTTAAACCTGTTTTTCTTGAAAGCAGTAAATGTTGCAAGAGGTCAGTGGACTGATGTGAGGGAAATCTAAAGCTGGCTGTAGACAGGTACAGAAATGTGAAATGTCAAAGCATCGTGTCAAAAATGGCACGATGTGTCTTGCACGATGTATACCTCACACTGCAGTGGCTGCGGGAGAGAATATATAAGAAAGAAAAATGAGTGCAATTGGCATTTTACCCCGTCTCACCCCTCACTTTACCAACCTATCATTGTTTTAAAATTTAATTCATTTTGCATGAGAAAAGTTTAAAATTGTTTTTGTTTTTCATAGTGTACCTATGAGTGTGTTATTGTAATAAAAACTAAATCTTTTTAATTAATACGAAACCAAATTTGTTATTGGCCCTCAACGAAAAAGTGCGGCGTCTCTCCCGAATTTACCCTAATCATTCCTTTCACTCAATTATTATTCATTTAATAAAATTCTATAAAATAGTATATGCCGTTTTTTTTTATATTTCAACAATTACCCTTGCTCAGTTTCAGTGCCCAATTTCCATAGTTTCTCAGCGGCGCTCGGCTGCGAACTTTCATCGCTGTATTTCTTTCATCCAATTGACAATCGACCTCCGCCGCTGCCAGAAGTCCACGGGAACGCGTCTGAAGGCGCCCGGTGCGGCAGGCGTCTCCAGGAAATTAAAACCCTCGAGAGGGCGGTGAAATAATACAACCCGAAAGGAGTTTCGGACCGTGAAACCATCCAATTCTACAGCTTTGAATTCGTTAAATGGTTTAACGGTTGCGGTGTTTTCCTTGCTTGATCGAATGTCGGAGCCTGGAGGAACGAAGGGCTGATACCTTGTGCTCCCTGTCACTGAGAGCGGGGCGAAAGATGGTTTTCGCTCGGTTTGGTATTTGGAATAGTTTCGCGACGTGTGATAATGATCTGGGTGGAAATACAGTAATTCGGAATTTGTTCCCGAAGCACTATTATCGCTATCAGTGCTGATATCACATTCACGCATCGAGATTATATCGATAATTTTACTCTTCATATTTGAATAGAGAGAAAGTGAATTTATTGCTTATTTAGTCCAATGCAATACGAAGTGCGTAGTAGACTCACTTGTTTCAATTTTTGTCTTGCAAGAGACATCGCCCGATTTATTACGCCGATTTTTATGAAAAAATTTATTTCTTTCTTTCTTTCATACTTCTCGAAAAAATATTTGATGCGTATTTTTTTAAGAACAAACGTCCATATCTAGGAAATGAAATCAGGCCCCAAAATTGGGGGTGAGAAACACGTTTTCTCCAATATTTTGGTAACTATGTGTGCTCTATAAAGAAAAATCTTTTAGACAAAAATTATGTACTTTTTTATAACAAAAAAACGCAGCAGCTTTAGCGGTTGATTAGATTTTTTTTATGTTTGTGTGAACGAACCTGCGAGGGACTGTATATTGGGAAAAGTGACTTTGTCAATGGAGCGGTGCAGAGTTTCAGAGCAATATAGGGGTCGATTCGATGGCTGCGCGTTTTTACGATGCACGGGGATCGAGATGGATCGTCGTCAGAAGCTCATATTGCCTTCTCCGGGGACGTTAAACGGTTAATCCCCCGAGATATATACCCGCGACGTTCCTCCGCGAAATTCGCTTAAGAAAGTTTACAACGTAACGAAGTTTCGGTCGAACGAAAGAGTCGGAACTGATCCTAATTAGGGAACCTCCTGCCGCTCCCAACGTCCACCTCTAATTGGAATTTTTTAGACAATCCTGAGAAAAGTTGGCGGCGAGCTCCGTTACTTCCCGAGTCACCAGGGACGCGAGTCACTCCCCACTCCCTTTTCAACATTATTCAAACCTTAACAATCGCTCGTTAAAAAATTCAAAACTCTGTGGACGAAGCCGTGCGTCGAACGCCCATGGGCGTTCAAATTGTATGCTTCTTAAACGCGAATAGGGGTTGTCCGCACGTGACAAGGTGTTCGAATTCCACCGACGAGGAGGGGTTGTATTTTTCGAATTTTCTTATCCAATAATATTCAAAGCTATTCGATAAAGGGTGATTCATCGAAAGCTTGCAAGATTGACGGTCTATCGTGGCAGTCAGAGTGCTAACGAATCCGGGAAAGCAGAAAAAGGGGGAGAAGGCTGAGTGCGGTCGACAGACTTGCAGAGGAGCTGAGAATTCGCAACCCCCGTCCCCGGGCACGGTTGCCAACGTCGCCCTTTACGCCCGCGTCTGTGTATTCGGAACACTCGTAGCAGATAAACTGCAGAGGAGAGTTGACAAGGGAGACAAGAGGGCACACGCTTAGACCATCCACCCCCGAAAGCTTTATGCTTGCCGCACCCCAACCCCTCCCCCACCTGGGGTAGCGCGTTCGAGGTAGGTATCCATTGTGAGCCGCGGAATTTCTTCTCCGCTGCAGTTGCCTCGAAACTAAATTATCCGGCGCTAATGGCGGAATTAACCCCTCCCCTCGGGGCGTCTTGGAGGGCGCATTCGACGGGCGACACGTGCAAAAAATGTCTTGAAAAGCGGAGGGTCGCGCTCCTTTTTTTTCGACACTCGCGTGTTTCGAACTGGCTGACCTGTTTCTCCAGCTACTTAGACACTGGCGCAGATTTCTCCGGTCCCTTGTAATTTCGTTTAATTAAAACACTGCCACCCTGCGCCACCCGTAAGTGGCTGATCCTGGAGAATTGATGGCGGTTGATTTGGACAGCTGGGCATTTGTTTAAATAACCGATAATTCGGGTGCAAATTGATAATAGGTGGGGTTGCGAATTTATAGCTTACCAAAGGAAGAAAAAACGAAGGGGAAGAAATATTCAAATTTAAAAAATCTGCAGGAATATTAAGATACTGGGAATTTGTTTCAGTAACAAATGCTTCGGGATGAAATTAATAATAAGTGGTGTCAGGAATTTATAGCTTACCAGAGGAAAAAGAAACGAAGGGGGACGAAGGGGAAGAAATATTTAAATTTAAAAAATCTGCGGAAATATTATAATACTCAGTGGATCCAAGAAGAAAAATGTACAAAATATAAAACGACATAATCCCTTGGGTAATCGTGGTGCAAGAGTGAGAAGGGGGATCCCCTGAAACGAAATCGAGCGTAACCTGACGGCTGCGGAATCGATGGGAGCGGTTGGAAACGGAGCATCCAGGTTCCGCGATGAAGATTGTTAAAAACGGGACGCTGGTTAATCGAGCCAGAAATCCTGACAAGGGGTGGATCCATTGAGAGATAACGGGGGAAGGAAGAGGACTGCGCCTAGGGGGAGAGCAATTTTATTGCGCCCTTGTGTCGCTTTATGCAATTACGAGTCGTTGTCGGGCCATCGTGAAAACACGTCGTTCATCTTGTCGTGCCCGCGCATACTTTCATCCACCCCCTCCTCCTTGATGCTGCCCCGTGTAATCCAAGTTGCTTTTGTACACATCTCACCAGCGACGGGAGGGGGCAGCGTTCTTTTTCTCCTCCGCGAAGAAATTGAGACGACGCCCATGATGACGCCATTTTCATCCCCCTTTTACTCGCACAATATCCGTTAATTCATCACCTGCTTCGAATAAAACGTTCCATCGGAATTAAATGACTTTAAAATATTCACTGGCGGCGGCGTGCTTTCACGCGGGGGGCTTGCACCCTGGTAGCACGATTTGTGGCGTGCTTTCATGCTGATAGTGGTGGAAAGAAATTTTAGAAAATTTCTATTGCGTAGATTAGGGGTTGGTTAGAATACACAATACAATATAATAACAGTGTTAAGTTTGTTACGTAAATGTGTAAAATTATGAATTTTAAACTTTACTTTGACCACCACTATATACTTGAGCCATTATGAGCAAAAACGGACTAACCCACATTGAAAAAAATTTTTTTTTTTCCTATTTTAAATGATTAGTACAGCCTATTGGAATGTATTATCGCTACTACCTCAATTTCGCAAAAAATTTGGGTTAGTCCGATTTTGTTCTCAATGTCTCATTTCATCTCCTGAATTCTGTCGGAGAGAAATATTCCCTTCTCCAAAAACCCAATACCACCATAAACCCACAGTTTCCCTGGGGATAACTGAAAATTGATACAATTGAATAGTCACACGTCGCAGCTCCACCATGGAATCGCGCCTCTTAGTGCTCGCCAGCGCCACCAGAGGTCTAATCTCTCAAACTCCTTTCTCGCAAGTCCTATATTACAGTCTCTTTCAGTCCCCCTTCTTTTTATTACTTGTTTATTGTCATTTCAGGTGAATACAATCTTATGGGCAGTATTCTCAGTCGTTGCTTATTCTTATGAAAATGCTTAAGCATTCGGCATCCTTTACTAGCTACTAGGTTAGTAGAGGATGCCGCATGCTTAAGCATTTGCTTAAGAATACGCAACGACTGAGAATACCGCCCTATAAGTATATAGGCGACAAATAACAGAAGAAAAGACCATTTAATTATTATGAGAGTTCCCTGATTGGTCGCCGCGAGGGTGACTCTCGCAGGGAACCTCTCGGGCCCCATGCGTCTAAAGCAGGGTCCAGACATTACAATAAAATTGAATATCTCAGTGATATATCCAAACTTTCTCCCGACCACCACTGTGTGTTCTAAAAAGCGCCGAAAGTATTCTCCAAATACTTCCTCAGTGAGTCAACAAATTAATCAAAGCTTCTTGAGTAAAAGGAAGGCCTTGAGCAACTTAAAAGGATTATTTCCTTAGAAACCTTCCTCCACTCAAAGCGCCAATACTCATCCAAAATCTCCCAAGTGAATCCAATATATCCAGCCAAGACTTCAACCTTGATCCTCCACTAGCAGGCGAAAGAAAATAGAAGAGAATGCCACACACACCAGCTCCCCAAGAACCGCCCTCAAACGAGCAGAATAATTTTTCCACGCCGACGATCGCCCCTCCCATCCGCCCTCTAATTCACAAAGCGATCGTCGATCCCCGGAGCAACAATATCCCGTTTCGTTGCTCGTCTGCTCCCCGCGAGGCAGCCCGGGGAAACAAAGGGGGGCGCGCAGCGGACAAAAGAGAAACCTCGGAGAATAGGATCACGGGATAGAGACTGGTAGAGGGGGTGGTTGGTGAAAGGAAGGTGAAAGAAAGGGGGAAAAAACACAGCTAAATACGACGGTCAGGCGACTAAGGGGTACGCGAATGGTAACGTCAGAAAGAAGCTGATCAATGGCGGGGGGTTGCGAGGTCGCCCGATGCATAATTTATCGTGCACCTTTCAGGAAGCTCGTTAATGCACCTGGAAACGCGGGATATCCAACTTGACTTCCTGACCGTGCCCCACTACGCGTCCACGTGCAGTTAACCACGTCCATTCGGATACAGGGTCCATTGGGACCCAGTCTGAATATCAAATTACACAGATCACTTATCATTAACATTGCTTCTTGCCAGGATCAAAATTCCAGGTCATAAAAAAATTGGAAATTAATTTATGTTGATACTGAATGGATGCCGGAAAAAGAAGATAAACGAAATGCGCGATTATTTTGAAGTGTGCATGAATGAAGCTACGATGTGTGTCAAACTCTCCATCTTTCGAGGGTTAAGACCGTGCGAATGAACACGACGCAGAAACCAAGGATACTAAGAGGGGGAGGGTTGGTATCTGGTAACACCATCTGCTGCGAGTGAATCCCTCCCCCCTGTACACGGGGGTTGCAATGTCGCGCCTCCACAGAGAAATGAGGAATTACGCGTCAAGACTTCACGCGTCCACGTTACTAGCATGTTTATTGTGATTTGTGAACTTATGCGCCGTGGTAGACGGTGGTGTTTTAGTACTGCCAGCGCTTTTGGCTTTCTACGAGGGGCTTCGGGGTCCTTGAAAATACTTTTGCTGTCTTTTTTATCGACTTGGATTTCGAGTATCTCTTTTAGTATTAGGTTAATCCACATAGCAGTGATTCCCAACTAGTGGGTCACGAAGTGTTTCCGGTTTTATTTTTAGTATTACTAAGTTAGAATTATATTCTGAAATACCTATTTTTATATTAACAATTGTTAAGTGTAGCCTACGACTTAAGAATGTCAGCGACTCAAAAAATAAAATAGGTAAAAAGGAGAAAGTATTTTTATTGAAACTCCCCTACCCGAAATTGCAATCTCACATGCACCAACCATGTACTTTAGAGATTCTAGTGTCCCTTGGGGCTTCATAATACTTCTAAGTAGTTGTTATGTCTCCTAACCGAGTTTCACTGGTTCGGTAAGTGTTCTGTTGTTTAGTGGCTTCGCAAAGGTTTCCACCGGCGATAAATCGCGCCCGCGCGTAAAGTGGAATCTCCATTGACCACCGACGAGAAGATGCCGTAAATTTCGCGGGGTGGGATCGGTAGAGAGAATTAATGGTTGCTCAGCTGCGGAACACGCGCGTATCTTTCACGGAAGGGATGAAAGAGGGGAGCCTCGCAGACAGCGATATCGCGGGGGCTGTTCTAAAGCGTTGATCGAGTTTCTATGAAATCGGAAGGGCTTCAATGGGTATTATTATGGCGCAAGGGGGAGCGTGGCCCGTAACGACGGTAATTCCGTGGGTCGATAAGCGACGGCGACGGCCTTAAAAGAACGGAGATAAGCAACACGTGAAAAATCCTTTGGTGTTCACGTGGCATGCGACCGTCCAACTCTTATCGAGACAGGAGCTTCAAGAAGCTACGGCGAAAGCTTGCGCCTCTTATCAGCTACCCCCTCCGAGCTGAGGCGATCGAAAAATGAAGAGGGGTTTGACTCTTCTACCCTTCGTAGAAAAATTCTACTTTGCCTTTCAAATATCTGATGCGCCACCCGATGGTTATGGGGAAAAGGACAGAAAGTTTTGGGAGAATTTACAAAGGGACGAAGAGATTTTATGCCCCCCTTCAGTACTCTTCGATTCGACCTTACTAGTTTCTTTCAAGGTTCTTTCGTACCCGCGTATCCCATATTCCCACGAGATGTGCCTTTTCCAGACGTCACCCGGTGCCGTGCCAAAAATTTCGTGCCCCAATGAAACGTGCATTTCATTCAACGCCCAAGAATTCCCCAGGCATGAGCGAATGGAGCCCCCATATCACTGGGGCGAGCGAAACGAGACAGACTCGAGCGCTACTTTTTTCACCCCCTTTGTGCCCCGAAATTGCCCGGCATTCTTCGCGTGGCGCACACTCCGGTGGAGCCTAATCTCGCAAAACACCTTCCCTCCGCGCAAACAGGAGCGACCTAAAGGCATTCCTCAAAGACAAGCCTACCCATTAAAAAAAAACCTCACTCAAAATTCCACTAAAGCTACCTGTACGCTCAAAGGCTGCTATAAACCAGAGATACGCAAAATTTATATTTAAATAAAATTTCGAGTAACGAATAAAAGTTAAAAAGTTATTTATCATGAAAATTATTATTTAAATAAAAACTTTATCCATCTCTGCCATAAACCCCCTCCCCCCCCCAAACAAACAAGAAAAACTACCATCGAGTAATTCACCCCCGAAGCAAAATAAGGGGAGGGGCGAGAGGGGCGCAAGCACGCCGTGGAAAGCGGCACGCAATTCCACTTCCGATTCCGCGGGGTTTCTGCTTCCGAATCCCGGAAATCGCGGCCTCGACGACGCTTCCGGCCGTCCGCCGGCGAATCTTCGCTGCAGGCTCGCGTGAAACCACCCCCTCGCGCCCCGCCTCGCGTCGTTCGAGCCGCGACGCTCTCGGAATAGTTAAGCAGGGGCTGTTAGCGCAATACGGAAATATATGCGGGGCCTGCAGCCAGCCCAGGCTTCCCGGGGCGGGGGTGTGCAGGGAGGGGTGCGAGAGATGGAGGGGGGCGGAGGAGTCCAGTCCACTGCGACACCGGGCCGGGTCAAAGAAAAACTTTAATTACCGCGTTTAAAGCCCCCGACCGTCTAGGGTTGAACGGGACCGAGCCCCAGGCTGAAAACTACTTCACCCCTTTTATTTCGGAGCCCGTCTAATATCGGCCTGCCAACGGGCAAGAGCGGCTCGACTTTAATCTCACCGGTGACTTCGGTAAAACCGACGTCCTTTGATGTCTGGAGGCTGACGGGACAAGGGGCAGACGCGAAGGAGCAATGATACTAACGGGGCTCGGCTGAATGGGCTACTTAGGGGTTGCGCGGGGGTGGGACAGCTGGGGGTCGCCAGCCAAATGTCGTTGTTACGCTCCGTGATAGACGGGGGAGGGCGTTTTATTGGTTGATTTGACGGAATGCGGAGGTGATTCCTAATTCTTGGGGTCCGGACCAATGTGCCGGGAACGTGATTTGGGATTTTTTCGAGTAATTTGAAGTGATGCGATTGTCGAGGGATACTTATGTGGATGATAGTGGTTAGAAGGATGCTCTGTTGCAGTAATCGCAGGAACTTATTCCCGGTGAGAAATGAGAAATTTTATCTGTGACACTGCGAAGACCTGATTACACTTTTTCCAACGAGCAGAGTGCTGTTCAAACTTGCAGCTGAGCCGCTCGTCTAGGCGGAACGCCTTACACGCTTCTCGCATCTTCCTTGCAAATATACTTCAAGGGATATTGATATTCGAGGGAGAATTAAAATTTTATTAGACGTCTTTCTGACGGGGACATGGGGGTGTTTTTACCCCCTCCCCCCTGTTCCTTCGCCGTCTGGCGACGGGATCGTCGAGAGATCGACAAGGCCCGATCGATTTTCATTACCCGTTCGGAGATTTATGTAAAATTTATCGGAGGGGTGGAATTTCATTAAAAACACGTTCCTGCTGGTGGGACGGTGGGAGGGAGAACGACAGGGCGTTAAGGTGTCGTGGAAAAATATATAACCAATAACTCGCCGTCGCCCGCCGTGGAAACAGGCCGGGGCATTAAAGAAGCTGATGGGCCAAAGAAGTTAATTGCGCGTGACACAAATTGTGTCCACGGGAAAAAGGGATTAAAAGGCTTCCGTTAAATAGGTTGTCGCTGAAATATAAAAAGGGCTGAGGCGGATAAAGGAACTGGGTTAGATTAGGTCGCTCGTAACGAGCACCAAAACAATACCAGAACCCTCGAATCTTTTATCGATCAAATTCCCCGATTAAACTCAATCACAGAGCACTCGTTTCGTCTAACAATTCTTGTTTTGGGTCTACCAAATTCCTTAAAAAAAATACGACTTATCTACGGGACGAAAGCTAATACTCAATTAATGTGAGAAAAAGCCCATAGGAAAAAAAGGTAAAAGATCGATCGAAAATAAAAGCAACGATTTTAAGATCGATAAAAATTAGTGATGGTGTTGAAAATTATACTGCGGATATCCACGTGACTATTAACAACAATTAACCGTCTCAAGCAAGTAGCAACGAAGGCCGATAAATTTCCCCCATAACCTAGAGAAATTAACGCGACGTTGCCGCGTGACAACAGTAAATAACCGGCACCGATACAGAAGCACTTGCATCGGTAGTAATGATAAATCCAACAACGACGTTTAGCCACTCATCGTGAGCGTTGCCTAGGGAATCGGGATTATGTTTCGGGACACGTGACCGGACAAACCAATCACGGGCTGGGAATATTTACTATCGCCGTTAAACTGGTTAAGTTAAGCAACTCGTGTTTGAACAGTAGAAGAGGACCACCTCTAAGACGAACCGCAGGGAAATTGCTAACATTCCCTGGAAATTCGAAAAATAAAAAATTCTAGGGGCATAAATGACTAGCACACAGATTTCTCCCCCATTTCTTTCGTGTTAGTTAAATCGAAATGAGCATATTTGTTATATTAATTATATATTGTTATATTAACAAAACAACGGACATTGTTTAGTCTGTTAGATGCATTTACAATTTAATTTGTGCTTAATTTCAGTGTGAGTCATTGTCGAGGGACGAAAATCGTTCCCCTATTGTTTATCGCGGATGAAAATAAAACGCGATTGTTGCGAAGCCACCGTGATGAACGAGTAAACGAGGAAACGATACGGGAGGGGGCGAAAAAGCAATTTCAACCGCGTAAAATAATCCTTTTAAGTCGCCCGCGCTACACGTTTAATAATGGCGCACTTAATACGCGGCAATGGCCGTGCCTGACGCGTATGTAAACTAACCACTCGGCCACGAGTCCGTCGTTAATTAGAAACTCGACAACACGAAAAAAAAAAGAGAGAGGAAAACTGGGATATTCCCCTAGCCGCGGGACTCCATACGATCGGCGAACGGCACCTCGTGATCAAAAACGGCGGAAAATTCAATTTATCCCGAGAAATTGAAAGATGCCCGATCAATCCCATTTCGTACTACTGAACCGTTATTTCACTGAATTCTTTCCTCGGAATACCTACGTCGAATCCCGCGAAGAATATCTTCGAGGATACGTACTTCGTTGGAATACCTTGCCACGAGCTACGGAACACTCCATCGCCCTTGAAATTAAACGTTTCTATTCTTAAAGCTAATTTTGAAGAATCCTCTGAAGTAGTTTCAACGTTTTTACAGTTAAAACTTGAGGCATTAAACTATCGAATCTCGAATCTTATTTTAAATTATTTGCAACACTTAATAAGTGGGACGACCAGTTTGTTTGGATAACCTAGATAAACAACATTACTTATAAACACTTCCCATACCCGGAAGTAATTTCGAAATTGCAGCAGCAGTCTAATCACGCCGCACGGTACGTGTCAGTACTTTTTACGCGAAAGAGGAAACCAGAAATCGAGGGGAACAGGGGGGTATCGATTCTAGAAAAAAAAAACATCGAGCCTCCCCCTCCATTCCTCCGTGGAGTACACTCGGCAATTAACGGCCTAATTAATGTCGTTAATTAAGTTCAAGTATCGATGCGGCGCGACGAGGGGTTGCAAAAAGTGTGGGTGGACGCGTTGTGGACGGGACCAATGGTGCAGATAACGCCCGGTTCCACGCAAACTTTCAAATGGCCGTTCTTTTCGCGGTGTAAACACGAGGGCGTTCCAAAGATCCACCGTAACTGGGTTAACCCTGACAGAGGATTCAGGACGCTGCGCGTTCGACAACTGGGGATCGGGTAGCAGCCTCGTGTGAGAACCGCTTAACTCCCGATCGTGTATTTACCTCTTTGAAGCCAGCAAGGGCAATGGAAATATAATAGAACGAAAGAATGAAGGAATTATTCTCGATTCGAGCCCTAACCCCGTGCCGTGTGCGGGAATCTCCTAATCACATTCCCCAAGCACAGTCTTTAACCGCCCATAGGCGTTCCCCGCCGAATCCACATGAAGCTAAGAGTTAAGAGTCACACTATCAACTAAGCCATTAACAAAAAATGTGAAAATCATTTAGAAGCCTTTACACAACGCCGTATATCGACGCCAAAGTGTCGATCACCAGCCCACGTATCCTTCTCGAAATAAACGAAAGGGCGGTCGGGAAATTCGTAACTAGGTTAATCTTGATAGGTATGGAATTCCCCGCGGGATTCCTAAATCAGCGACGGAGCCGAGGAACGCCGATAGATCGATAATCTCCCTCCCTCCCGGAGCTGTTATCCGCCGAGCGGCCGCCCGTCAAGATCGAGAAAGTAGCGAACGATCACCGGGGGCATGAGTCGCGCGTAATCGCTCCCCGAGCCACTCCTCTGGTCCCGGTGCTTTCGAACGTTTCGCATTTTCGCGGCATAAACACGAGGGCGTTCCGCGGAGAGCTGGCAACTAGGTTAACCCGCAGCACTCGCGCTGCGAACGTCCGACGAAGAGGGGCGCGGAAATTGGGGGCGAAAGAACGGGACGAGTGCGAGCCAGGAGGGCAAATGTTACTCACCCGCTGGCCAGCTGATCGGGAATGACGACGGCGACGTCGCCGATGACAGGTTATAACCTCCGATTCCACCGTGATCGAGGACGCCTCTCGACGGGTCGACACGCCGTGATGTCATACGCGACCGTGAGAACTGTACGAGGAACGACGTGGGGTGGGGTGTGCGGGAGGGGGGAAGAAGGGAGCGGGCTACGGGGACCGTAAACGCGTTATCGACTCGACGACTGCGGATAACGATGTGCCACCTTCACTACACCGTTTAACACGAGCGCGCACCAAACGAGACGAGAGACGACCGTACGACAACAACGACGAGGAACGGGCGAACGGTAGGAAACGTTTCCCTGCTTCCACCACCGACACCGCCCTCGCGCCTCGCCACACTAACGGTGGCGCCGCGCACGCGCGACGCCGCCTCGAGTCTGCGCGTGCGCACACCTCCGGTGCTCCGTGCCACCACGTCGGGATCGCAGTGTTTAGAGTATATGGCTTTCAGCGACGAAAATCATAACTTAGCGTTTGGCCCAAATTCTTTCTTCGATTTAGTTTCCAAATTAATTACATTTCGTATGGTCGCTAAAATATTAAAAAAGGCGCGCATTTCGTTTTCGCGATGAGTCTTTGTATCTGATGTAAGTGTAAGTCGTTCGAGGGAAAAGTAAATAAAGATCAAGAATTTCTTAGAGGAAATTTAGTGCTTTTTTAAATTTCCTGTTTTAGAAGTTGTTCGAGGCTATGTAACTCGCGCTTTCAGGTGCGATGGGAGTTAATTGTAGGTGCATTGTAGAGTTTTGGGGATTTAGTGGTGAAACGATTTCGCCAGGGTAGTTTCGAGGTGGAATTTGTTTCGTTTGCGATCTTCCTAGATTAAGCAAGGGTTAGGCGAGGTTTTCCTAGGGTGCTTGTCGTGTTATCGCAAATGAAATCCAGCGGAGATTTTAAAAACGATGTCTCCTCGGCTTCCGCCCACCGGGGGGAATGCAAATCGACAGTAATTTGAAGTTAGCGGGCGCGACGCTGATGCACGCTGCTCTGTGCGCGCGTTATCTTGTACGAGGCACTTCTGGATTATGATGAATGGAGATTGTTCCGCTGGTGTAAGAGCTACAGCTTTGCAAGTATATTAATCGTTCAGCTTCACACTATTAATTATCTACGAAGCCGTCTCTTTCCAAAGCATTTCGTTTCACGTAGCGGATTTTCAACGACCTTGCGAGAGTGTGCCGTTGAACCCTCTCGAGAAACAATTGCCAATTGGGCTTCGGGATAAAGTTCCGCTGGTGGAGAGGAAGGTAACCTTGGGGTTCTCCTAATGCAGATTCGATTAAAGTCCGCGGGGCACGAAAAAGTTTTCCAATCAGAACGGAACGTGCTCGCGCGGACCTTTTCTTTTCTCTTCTCAGCGAGGGAGACAATTGGCGAGCAGAACGGGGGAAGAAAGTAGTCCAGTATCCACAAGATATCCTTCCCAATGAATTCTTCCGAGGCGCGGTAAGGGATTTTATAACGTCGCTGGCTACTTAACAGTTACCCACTCCACCCGTCCCGATTTCTTTCCTCTACGGATCCTCGAAACTTCCAGCCAGAGAAATGAACCGCGTAAGGTCATTACAGGTATCGCGAGCAGTAGCGAGCTTCGCGAGAGATAAAACAAGCGAGCGCAAGAAATCAAGCCACCAATCACCCATTGTCACTATTGCTCGCTACTCCTATAACGCGAAGCTGTAGCGATACCTCCGACCCCGCCGCTAGATGGCATTCCGCCTGATTCCCGCTTTCTCGCAAGTGGTCGCTCGAATACCGGTTCGTATATATACGAGTTGCAGGACGGAATCGCAACCTTTTCTTTCCTCTGCTTCAATCCTACCTACCCAAAACCATTCTTCAACGCCCGCCAAAAAACCAAAGCACTACCCCCTGGGTTTTTTCAGGTGATATAGAAGAATATTAGATATTATAAAGCTTCCTCTGAATATTCAGCAACCCCACAGAAGCCATCATCGTCTGTTCTTATTAGCCCCTGTCCGTGTACACGAACGGCCCCGCGGCAGGCAAAAATTTTGTTAGTCGGTTCGGCGGGTCGTTACCAGCGGCAGTTTCGTGAAAAAATTCGTGGCTAAGTACGATGGAATTCCCTCGTAACAGCGAGAGGTACAAATACAAGGTGGCGGGCGCGAGGCGTCCCGACGCTCGTCTCCACGGGCAACGCGCGCCGATGGATCAAACCGTATCACGTGTTTCAAAGCCCCGCGAGCCAGCTTTATCGAGCAGAGCATTTAGTTCCGTCTGAGCACGACGTATCATGATTAGTTTTACAGAGTTTTACGGCGGCCCGGGCGTCACCCCTCGGAGGTTAGACCAGCCGCGATCCCGCTAACCGAATCGCAACTTCTCGCCTGGGCCCGCCGAGCCACGGAGTAAGTAATTGCAATGCTCCGCCCGGGGAGAAGTGGGATCCATTTAAAAATAAGAAAACCATCGATCCGGCCGTCGTTGATAGCCCCAGTCCTCCCTTTAATTGGGGACTTTGGTAAACCGAGAGCCGCAGAAACTTCGCCCTCCCCTTTGCTGCGAGCGATCCGAGGGGAGTTGAAATTAAATTTCTCGATTTCCATCGGTTTAAAGTTACCTCCGGTTTCAGGGGCCCTCTGTGATCGTCGCGGAGGGGGGCAGTGATTACTTAAGAAGTCGATTGATCGAGCTGCAATGAGGATTTCGATGGGACTGCACGATTGAATTCGGTGTTTAAGATCGAGGGAGCGAGAGGGGCGGGAAAATCGCGGGCGGGGTGAAAAACCTCTGATACTCGATGGCTACACTCGGGGCGGATGGTTCTTCAGGCCTCTCGCCGGCGGAACGACAGGCGATATTAGCACTGCTCGAGGAGTACGCAAATGCGCTGGCCATTTACCACAACACTCTGGAAAAACCACTGGGACGCGATAACTGTATCCCGGTCGACTGCATCTTTTCTGGGGACGAGTACGTTGCACAGCTATAACTTCGGTAGAATCGTAATGATACCGCGGAGTGGGAGAGAATATGTTGTGCATTAGAG
Source organism: Andrena dorsata (assembly GCA_929108735.1). NCBI lineage: Eukaryota > Metazoa > Arthropoda > Insecta > Hymenoptera > Andrenidae > Andrena > Andrena dorsata. Next base: position 71,241,486 of record OV815488.1, on the reverse strand, counting down.
TGTCGAAGATACCTGATGTTGGGGTGTCCGAAAAGTATGAGAGCAAGTTTTTACTAAGTTTAACGAGTTGCTAAGTTCTCGGCAAGTGCTCGCAATTTATTTGCACACTTGTGAGTGATGTATCTACAATTATAAATTATGATAATTAGGCAGTTCGAGATTAATTAATAATAGATTAGCAATAGATTTGTTAGTGACCTCAGTTAAGTTCGTTAATAAAGTGTATAAATTTGGTGCATACTGTTTGGACACCTTGTATACATTATCAAAGAAGAAGACTTGCACCTCGTGCATGTGGGCATGTTGCAGCGACTTGGACGTATCGAGTATGCAGCTCGATCTCGATGACATTGCGAGAATAGAGGATGCGAAAGAAGAAGCTGCGTCCGCGAAACTTTACGAGGACAGGTTCGAGTCACTTGGTTGGATCACTGAACAAGTTCTTTACAATTTTTAATACGATAAGATGTAGAATGAATAGTGTTGAACCTTTTACAATAGCACCTCGATTATATTAATCAATTACCAACTGTTTAATGAAACTATTATTCCACGTTTGGTTTTCGTTGCAAGTAGGTTTTTAGACAGCTCTTTTGCCTGATAACGCTCCCCAAATAATTCAACTTTCCATTGTATAACGTTCGACTGTTCAAACCTTCTCAAACCAAACTGCTATCAACTCCCCCCAACAATATTTCGCAGTTCATACATAAGAAACATTGTGGAAGCCCTGATAGAAGAGATCAGCGAGCATGGAACCTACAAGATTTTGTCTGACGAGGTGGAAAAGATAACAACGCGCAAGAAAGAGGAAGAGGCTCTACTAGCAGAAAACGAGAGGCTCGAGAAGCTAGCAGTAGAGTTGCAGAAGACGATCGCCGAGGAGAAGATCGCCAACGATAAAGAGAAGAAGCGTATACTACAAGAACTCGCCGAGGAACAGGTACTCGATTCCTATGGCACCCGGGTTCAAACGTTTCTAGCTATGGTAACGTGGCATTCGAAAACGGCACAGAGGAGCCTGGAGAAGCTGGAGCTAACCGCAGACGTGGAGCTGAAGTACTTCGCCGCCTGGGAGGAAGCGAGGTGCGAGCAGAGCGAGCTGCATTGGGACATGGAAATAGAGAAGTTGGAGAAAACACTGAACGAGTGTCGCATCCGCGGGAAAAATGAGGAGCGCGTTCATCGCGGACGAATGAAGTTTCTGATGCAGGAAACAGAGGTGAGTGTCGAGTAAGGTAAATCAAACAGTAGTGGCGTCGCCAACGCGCATGCTCAGAAGATTGAAATAGCGCTGAGTGGAGTGGAGGTGCAGCAAGCGATTTAGTATGGATGCTTCACTGAGTAGACCCATTTCCACCCCTCCTTTTAATTCATCCTAAAATATCACTTTAGCTTGGTGGACCCATACCGATGAATAATTCCATTTAATACGAGGCACAGTGTGATGTGGGGATTTCGGAAAAAATAAACGAATGCACACAATGTCGTAATAATTCACATTTATATATTAAAAGTTGTTCTAAGCTAACTGACTTTCATTACCTAAATACAGTAAATATTATTATTGTTGATTCTTTCGATTTTTGTACATTGCGTGCCGCACTGTGCGAGGCCCCGAAATGTTTCGATTTGCCAAACGTCCTCGAATTCACAGGATTTGGAAAGGAAAACCAAGGAGTGGGAGGACCGATACGTTCGCGAGAAAGAAACGTACGAGAACGAGATCCGCCAGCTACGTATCGAGATAGCGAGTCGACAGAAGGGATTTGACGAACTTAAAGACGAGGTAATCAAGCTTTCCTTCCATACAGCAGAACTTAAAGACACTCTGAATCGAGGAATAATATGAAAAGACACTTGACTATAGAAGCACTTATAAATTATTTATTTACATTAGCCTCTTTAACCCCATTAATTTACATCACTTGCGTGTTTAAATGGTGTTATACGAATCCACTTAATTTTCCCGGCACGGCTCTCCCAATCCCAATTCCTTTACTTACAACTTCCATTCGGAACACAGATCAGAGAGTATAAATCCAAGTCGAATTAGTTAAGAAAAATAATCGCCCTCTCTGTGTAAACGTAAACACTAGCCGCGGAAAACGATTCCTCGGCTACTATCGGATCCACGCTCTCCTTTCCCCGAGACAGAGGCAATGTAACAGCCGAGCTCATTAAGAAAGAAACGGCCACCCCTCCCCCCCCCCCCCGCGCGAACGCAAGGCTCGTCTCATTAAGTATTCCGTGTGTTGCCGTTGATTTACTGCATCGCGACCGTGCTAAGCCTATTGGAAATCAAGCACGGTAGCCCGCACCTGTAAGCTTAGAATCTACGTGCAATGCGGAAATTCTGCCGGGAAATCGATAACTCGTGTCAAGAACCTGTTTGTGGCTATTCTAAATCGCGCGAAATTCCATGAGCGCGGGGGAGGGGGGGGGGGATGTGGGGGGTGGGTGGAAAAGAATTCGTGCCACGCGATTCAAGGCGACTTACCAAATCCGCGGAGACGCCCGACGAACAAATTCCTTGTTCGTGGAAACGGACGCGGGAAAGTGGGCGACAGGGCGAGCATAAAAATGGGAAATTTGACTCATGGTTAGGATCGTTTCAGGGTACCGGGTGCAAGCTGTAGGCAATAGAAAGTTTATCTCAACGAGTTTAGCCATGTCACTTTTAAGCGAGTATCGTTCAGCACCGATTAGAATTGTTTATTAAAGTAAAATAATTTTTTTTAAGGTTTTATTTGTTCCACTTGTGCTTCGTGGAGATCTAGAAACAGTCTAATTTATTTGTGCAAGGACCTCAACAAAGAAAATCATAAAAGCTTCAGTTTTCTCGAATGTTTCGAAATGCTAGATGGGAGATTTTAAATAGAGAGGTCAGTGTTAGACTCTAATCTGATTATTACTTAGAGTCTTCATTTTCTAATTCAAACTTCTATTACATATTGAACTCGGTCCTATTACCCATAATCCTCATTTCCTAATTCAAACTTCTACGTTAAACTGTGATCTTATCACCTAAAATCCTTATTTCCCTATTCCAGTAATCCTAACAAGCCCTAAAAGTACAGGGTCGAAATAGACCCCGGTTCCCCGAGGCGAGGCTTAAAACGCACCGCGTCCGTTTGCCAATTTTCCTCCCCCGAATCGATGCTCCCCCCTCGGCCACTTAAACGGTGCACCGTTGCAGTATCGCAGCAACCAGGAATTCATAGACACGTATCTGGCGGAAAAGGAAGCCCTGAGGAGAGAAGAGGAGGAGAAGGAGCGGGCGCGGAGGAGCGCGATCAGGATTCAAGCGTGGTGGCGGGGCGTTATGGTGCGCCGGAAGTTGGGCCCGTATCGACCCGAGGAGAAAAAGAAGAAGCGACCGGCTAAGACGAAGAAGTAACGCCTCCTGTTTGACTTGCCCCTCGACGCTGCCGCGTGCAAATACGCGGGCCAACCTCCCCTTCGAACGAAACAATATTTATTCTTCCCCGTGGCAAGGGTTGCTCTCTGTCTTTTCCACATACAGCCCCCGTAATCGTTACGACGAAATATTCGGGGCTCTGGGCGGGAATAAAAGGTCCGCGGTGTAGAATGGGAATGGAGAGCGGGCACTTGGACGCAATTTGTTTTTTCATCGGATTAGTTGCGCATTCTGCCCGAGGAAGTGGGCGAAATTCCAATCTCTATGGTTCGTCACGTGGTGGGAGGCCCAGGGATTGTTACCGAGGGAGCAGTGTTCACGCAAGAACCTCATTTCCCGTGCAGCACTTCCTGGGATCCTGCGGTGTTCAACGGCGCATGGAGCACCGTAGTAGTCGGCGCGGCGAGGCACGAAATCCTTTCTATCTTTATAGAATACACGTATAAACTTTCTATAGGCGCGTGCATACGGGGTGTTTCGCGTAACTTTATTAGCGGGAATGTTTCTGCTGTATTTAAAATTTCAAAGAAATGTCTTCTAGAAAAGTTGCATAGTTGAGGTGGGCGTATAGTGAGAATAGTTTTATTATGTTGGAAGTGAGCAGGGGCGTCCGCAGACTTTTTTCCGGGGGCAGGGGGCGGGGGGCAACTTTGGGATGATGGTAAAGAAAAATGTACCCCTCTTGCTTTTTTTTAACCCATTTTCTAGTGGCAATTTAATTAAAAATTTAAAACCGAAATTTAAAAATATTCTCCTTTTTAGTATAAACTTAATAAAGATCAGTTTTGAAAAATAAGCGATTTTTTCTCAAAAGCCAGGGGGGCAACTGCCCCCTCTTGCCCCCCCCCCCCCTTCGGACGCCCATGGAAGTGAGATGAAACTTTATTCTTTTAACGTTTTTTAAAGAAGAACTTAAGCCTCCTTCACATTAGTCAAGTTGTATTTCGAGGCAAGTAAAGTTGAAAGGATCTCTACTTCACTTGAAACTTGAAAGGACTTGAAAGGATATTTCCAGTCAGGTTTACATTGGTAAAATAGCTTTAAGATTTGAAGTCAAGTATCTCGATTAATATGAACGAGGTTTTGCTGTTGTGAATCGTTGAATTCGTTTTTAAAGTGGCTATGGACCGAAAAATAAAATATAGCATTGCATTTAAGAAAGGAGAGTTGACCTACGGAGCTCGCTGACCCCTCCCAACAGAAGAAAATTATTGTTGTTATATGCTGGACTGATTCCACGTTATTCAATTTTGTTTGGAATGAATTTCAATTCCAGACGATTTACGTATTTTTTCGCATGTTTTATTACTTTGTAATAAAAGGTTTCGAAGGTTTAATAGCCTCCGGGCCCAAAGATCTTATTCCAGTCCTGGACCCCACAAAGCTAAGCCACTTTTTTAGAAAACATTTTTGTGGAATATATAGCAGAAATGTTTCGGGGGATCAAGTTAGGTGAAACACCCTATATAATATAGAATCTCATTCCTGTTATATGTGCTCCTCTCCTTGAATCCAAGGGTATCGAGAATGCGCTATTCCAGCTTTCGAAGTCCCTCCACTGAGACGTCGAGATTGATATTCTTATTTGGCGGCAAATTCGGGAATACGAACTTTGAATACCACTTTTGCAATTACAAATCGAATACCTTCCAAATTGGTTAAAAGAAACTGATAGAAATTTTTCGAAAGCGCCCTTGAAAACGAGAAATACTGGAACCCTACTCAAAATCACATTTCTGGACCTCACCAGTGACGCACTCAGAATTTAATCTTGGGGGGGGGGGGCTAGATGTAGGGATAAAAATATGTTTAATGCAAATTCAATAAAATTCTTCAGGTAGTTATAAAAATTTATTCAAAGAATTTTTCTTTTCTTTCTACAAACCTCCCTTTTTGGGAGTTACGAGGACCCCTTCCCCTCCCTTCTCCTCTCAAAGAGACATTAGTCCTCGCTATGGGGGCCTAAGTTTACCAATCCAATCAAACACCGAGGACCAATTCGTCAAAGTGCCATTTCTGTGGTCGAGCAGAATAAGCATCCAGAGTTTGGCCAACCAGTTCTGATCCAACACCCCGTGTGTACCTATGTGTTTAGCAGATAAAGTAGAATATACACCTCGCCCAGCCATCTGTGATCCAACATCCTGTGTATACATATTTAGCGGATAGAGTGGCGGATATGTTCGACGCAAATGCACGGTCGCTGGTCGCATAATGGAATTTCGTTGCAGCGTAGTCGCAATGTGTCCAAAGCGAGGGACGGGACACGACGGTACCAGACGGATAAAAATCCTACCAGAGGACTCGTTTCCTTTTTTTTTTTCTGCACCCCCCTCCGCGCCTGACGCAGTCCCACCGAAAACACGTAGGCAGCCCGCGCGACCAGCTTCGCTCGTACAGAAAGTTTTTACTCATTTTTGGTAGGTTCCTCCGGGGTGCGGCCGCGCGAGACGCAGCCGTGTCGAATACGTCCCCAAATAAATAGTTGTCACCCTCGTTACGTTCGTCCGCTTCTAATTCGAATCAAACGTAGACAATTTTGCTAAATTCGATTTAAGAAAATTACTAGGGGCTCAGGGCGGATTTGTATGTAGGCTAAGTAGGTTACAGCCTGGGGCGACAAATTTGAGGGAACGGGCAATTTTGAGGAGTGATAAATATTGAGGGGCGGCAAATTTTGAGGTGCGACGAATTTTGAGGAGCAACAAATTTTGGGAAGCGAGAAATTTTGGGAAGTGATGAATTTTGGGATGCGATAAATTTTGGGAAGCGATAAATTTTAGGCGGAAGAAATTGGAAAAACTTCAAACATAAGCGCTTGAGACAACTTTAACAACAATTCACTGTTTGTTCATATAGCAAATTAGCGGTAAATCGTATGCGAGTTATCTAATACGAAAAGAAGTGGAAGAAACCCTTGACACTTCGACCGAAATAGGAAATTAGTATCTGCTTTTTATGTCTCTGATAAGGATCGAAAGTACACCCGAGTGTCCCCGAATGTTTGCTTTATAAGAAACGGAGTATAGAATTAAAAGAGAAACTTTGGAAAGTTTCTCAAGAGGAGTGATAACTTCGGAAGGTCTGACCGACTTGGAGGGACGTTTGCCCAGAGCTCGCGGCAGCGTTAATGATAGTATCGATGAAAAATGTCCCTCTTGTAGCATCCTCCGACCTCCAAAGCTCCGCGGCGGCACTCGCCGCTGTTTTGTCGCCGAGGGAAAGTCCCTGACTAGACGTGACCGACAACGACGACCCCGTGCATTTTCCTTCATGAGAAATTCACGAACCCTCTAACCTACTCCGTTTGAAAGCATGCAAGCTCACCCCCCGTGACCGTGCGCGGCCAACCACCTCCTTAGATTACGATATAAGGAATGGTTAACGCGATGTGGCGGTGCACGCACCCGATAGTGCAGACCACATATATGCAACGCTTCCCTGACCCAGCTTCTCTCTCGTAATTCATCGCCGGATCGAACGGGCTGCGATTCTTCGCGATAAAACGAATCAGCGCCGCAAGCTGGCTCCGATCTGAGGGAAGCAAAATTCACCTGTGGGCGTGTGAGCTTAACTGAAGCGCCTTTGTTATCACCCTTGGAGCCAATCGTTACGCCTCAGTGAATCAATCATCAGTACGAGGAACATGTAGTATGCGGTCTGTGCGTAGGGACCGCGCGGGAAACGCCTATAGGCGTTCAAAGTATATGATTGATGCATGCTACTGCAAGAGTTCCGCACGCGGGAATATGCTGAGTGGTTGGATCTCCGTAGTTGAAGAATTAGTGATTAGATGATATATTGGCTTTCAAAAACTCACGATCCTTTGTAACAATTAGTCAAATGTTAATTACCAGATTTTCCTTTCGTCATTTTCAGACACATGGTACTATTTGGTAATTAGCAATTGACAGAAAAGTAATAAAGTCTACGTAGGGATCACCGACCCGGCCTCGATCGTAACTTGAAATGTTGTTCGATTGTTCCTACCTGACCCCAGAATACGAGTATAGTGTTAGGATAGAAGGATAAGTGGAACTAATGGGTTTTTGACAATTTTTAAAGTCCAAATATGCCATGTTACAATTCTTTGATGAAGTATTCCACGTTACATCATCAACGCGTATCTTCCACAAATAATGATGTTTGTATAATATTGTATATTAAATAAATTTGATTTCCGTTAAATAAACCCGAATACAACAGCAAGGTTTACAGTCGCATTTGTTCTTGTTGTTTGGTCATCCTTCTTTCTCTGTCGTTGAACGGAATACGATAAAACGATCTTTAAATTGTTACTCTAACAGAATCATTTGTAAATCGCGGGTTTCGAATGACCTATATAGTTTTACCTGTGTTGAATTCTAATTCTTACCACGCGTAAGTAGCGTTACAATCTGGTTCGAGACTTGACCGGTAACGTTGCATGTGACAAAAATTGGGTGATAGGTTAGTTACACCTGTGATGGTAATCTTAAGGGTAATCTTTACCGGTTACCTACAACTGAGAAGTACTCCTTCCATAGACGAAGTATAAGATAGACCCATCACGCAATGTTATTTTGTGTCACACGCTCGGGAGGCTCGCGAGCCCCCTTACCATCTTCATGTCACACCCAACGTTATCGATTCAGTCTAAAATAAGATTGTAACGCTACACGTGGTAGGAATTAGAATTCAACACGGGTAAAACAGAGATCATTTGAAATCCGCAATTTACAAATCGAGCGCCACGGAATTCGGACATTCAGAAAAATTTCGAGCAGCCGCATTGAGCGCTTAATGATTCTGAACATTGATAGAAAAAACGAGTGGCCCCTTTGGGCGTCTAATACTTTTCAATTTTAATGAGAAAAGAAACGGCAGCCTCTATGGACGCCTAACGATTCTCAAGACTGATAGAAAGAAGGAGTGGCCCCTTTGGGAGTCTTATACTTCTCAATTTTAACGAAAAAAGAAACGGCAGTCACTATGGGCGCTTAAGTATGCCTAATTACAAGACGGAAGAACAGCAGCCGCTTTGGGCGCATAATAATTCCGAATTTGAATGTGAAAAAAACAGCCTACAAAGCAATACCTACTACTAAAATACAAATGGGGGATCACTGTTATAAACTTAAGGCAACGATTTTCCATCACGGTAAAAGTATTACCGATGGTCATTACACGAGTATGGTAAGGGGTAAGGGCACCACGTAGGTATCCGTTCATGATTTACGAGTAGACAAACAATCTTGGCCACGAAATGCTAAAAATGCATACATATTATTCTTCGAAAGGTATTAATAATTGTGGTTGTGCATACAGTTCAATGTTAAATACGATCAGCGCCAAAAGCTGTTTCGCGCACCATGTACTGTACACAAAGTACAATACATATATAATACATACATACTTTGTAAAAAGAAATGAGATCCCCATAAAAAAAATTCGAAAAAGTAAAAAAAATACGCCAAGCACATGATAAAATCGAGGACGGAAACGAATAAACACAAAAAAATAGAAGAAAATATACATTGTAAAGAAAGATGTGAAATCAGAATGAGCTGCAAGTACATAATAAAGGTGCTTTCCACTTGCGCTTAAGATGACACAACTACATATACGCAACTAAAATGTTGTGTTCATACATTCCATTACTCATATCGCCGACATTTTAATAATGTGAAGAAAAAAGGTAACATCTAGACATTTGCCTAGATGTCCGCGGCCTGGAAGTCAAATACCTGGCGTGGCCAGGCAAAGTATTCTCAGATCATCAATACCTTCCCCCTCGCAGGCCCTCAGATAATTTGTCCATTTAAAAGTATTTAAAACGTAAAATAATGAAAGTGTACTCATATTTGTCAGAGTTTTAAATTGACAAATTATCTGAAAGCTTATGAGAGGAAAGGTATCGGAATCGATGAATGACCTTGGAATTATTTTAAAACGCAATATAATGAAAATGTACTCATATTGCCTAAGTTTTAAATGGACAAATTATCTGAGAGCCTGCGAGGGGGAAGGTATGGGTATTGATGATCTGAGAATACTTTGCCTGGCTACGCCAAGTATTTGACTTCCAGGCGGCGGACATCTAGGCAAGTGTCTAGATGTTACATTTTATCTTCACATTATTAAAATGTCGGCGGTATGAGAAGTGGAATGTATGAACACAACATTTTAGCTGTGTATATGTAGTTGTGTCATCTTAAGCGCAGGTGGAAAGCACCTTTATTATGTTCTTGCAGCTTATTTTGATATCACATCTTTTTTTACAATGTATATTTTCTTCTATTTTTTTGTGTTTACTCTTTTCCGTCCTCGATTTTATCATGTATTTGGCGTTTTTTTTTTACTTTTTTGAAGTCGTTTTATGGGTTGCACTTTACTGCGCAGTAATCGAAGTTACTTTCATGCAGAAAGTAGCAACAACGAGCACGCGTTAATATTGCAAATTTACTATCAATATAAAGTGTCGAATTGCATTTACCTACTTTTTCAGTGCAAATTTCGTTTCAACATCATCAAATTAAGCAACAATCGCGGATGATTTTGATCAATGCCAAAGAATATTGAAAATTTATAAAAATAAAAACTACATGTCTTATCAATCTGAAAATAATATGTTCAACGAAAACATTTGTCGGGTGGGTAGGTGGTGGTAGTAGAAGGAGGATGGTGCAGCCACTTGGGGCTGCTAGAAAAAATGGTCAGTAGCCAGAAGGACAGCTGATCATTGTCCACTCATTAATGCAAGAAAACCGTGAGTGGACCGTTTCTTTCTTTCGCAACGCTAACTTATTACAGACTAAAATCAACTCCCGAGCATAGTCACTAGGACTTTGGACTACTCGCAGCACTAATTACTCAAACAACTTCAAAATTTCCGGATGGTGCTTCATTACAGAAAATTCTACTATACTCGATACAAATCCCGAATAGCAAACGAAGAAGCTCCCAAGGAGCTACATTACTTTAACAAATATAAAAAGCTACCGAGAACCACCACGTGGGTGGTTTCATTTTTCGCAACACTAATAAAAATTCAGTGCACCTGTGTCTCGCAATACGCAACTCTAACTTTAATTCGCTGCAGCCTTCCTGAAGGCTGTGTGGGGTCCCATGTGCAGCAAAGCCAGCTGGTCGGGACTCCTTTTTCCCAGGAACATGTCTTCGGACATGTCCCAGGACAGTTTCTGGGCATTGGGGTCGCAACTCTAATTACAAACGCGATCAGTCATCATCGCAACACTAACTCAAAAAAATATCAAGTATCAAACTAGGACGAGTAATTAAAAAAACGCGATCAGTCGCATCGCAACTCTAGTAAAAAGAATACCACGAATCAAAAGTAATGCAATGAATCAAACTCTAGTAACTCCAATTCAAAATACAAGAACAATCTCAAAAACAATCGCGACTCTTTTTTCGGAACACTACAAGCAACCACGCTCGACATTCATTCGCAACGCTATGCAGGAACCAAACGCGGGGAATATTTGATTCGCAACGCTAATTCAAACCGTAATCACAATTTAGTCGGAACACTAACTGACCCCGTAATGTTCTTCGCAAATCTAATTGAAAACGCGGTGTGCTAAATTTCAGGGAGGGGGTGTCGATGGGTCAGCCTATAGCCAACCAAACTACTACTACTACAACTACCGGCGAGCATAATGGCAAAGTAATACCTACGAAGAATGACCCTGCATCCGAGAATACAGGGCCATTCTTGGCCTAGCCCACATGATGTGGCCTTTTTCTGGCCGGGCTATCTGCGTCTCTTTGGCCACTTCTTGCTTCAGGCGATCAGCCCTTCTGAAAGTTAATAGCGTGCCCAGGCCCGTCCTGCCGACCGCGACCAGCGACAATGTGCAATGTCTCACTGGCGTCAAAAAGTCGACATAGCGAGGCTAGAAGCGAGGGCATACCCCACTCGCGCTAGTCAGGCCGTCGACTTTTCTCACAAATTTCCTGAAAGCAGGTCATCGCGCGGGAGAATATTGCGCGGGGGAACATCAGAGAATACGACGACCTGCCCCGGCCCTACCTACTTATATTTAAGTCACACATTCGTACCAGAAGGTAAGTTACCTATCCTACGCAACACCTATATTTAAAAAATGGCAAAACAGTCTCTCAAACACAATCATCAGTCAACCCACTCCACGATTCTCAAACATCACCGCCCGGGTGCAAAAGCCTACACTAGAGAGACCGTCCCGGGACGACTCCGTCACCCGAGCTTGGCCACAATCACACTCTAATAAGTACGTACCAGTTTTCACTGAAATCGGCTGGCAATGGCCGTGACCATTGCGTGTATGTATGATTTACATAGCAATTAATTATTTTCAATTTTAAACAATGGATTACTTGATGATGCGCATTGTACGTATTAGGTACATACGTCAATCGTTATTACTTTCCCGTTTGATTGTAGGAAATTGATTAAGTTTCATATTCCAAGATTATTTACTAGAATGATCATCGTGTGCAACAAGGAATATGATACAATGGTATCCTTACTACCACGAATAATAATATAATGTTATAGTTTCGTTAACATGGCTTTTGATGACAATTTTTCACCGACGCAAATTCCACCGCCTAACCACACAAACACATACAGGTGGAAAATGCGACGTGCACGATACACTAACGCAATGCCAGCCGCCAAAATGTAATTATTTAGTAAAGAAAGTCCTCGTGCCCTATTGCTTTCACCCACCCAAGTAGCGCCTGGGCACGTGGATGAGTTAAAAGGCAATAGGTACGGAAAGATATCCTGAAAATCCTCAACTAGAAAATATGATTATTCTGTATAATGTCTAGCTAGTATTCTTTCATTTTATAGTATTAAGGAAAGTGACTCGACTTTCAACTTGTGAATAGTTTAAAGTTTGCTAAATAAAAAAGGACACTACTTTAGATTGCATCATTAAGAAAAATCACTCTACTCGACATTTAATTAGCAAGAAAAAAGACTCTAAAATAGAATTATTTAAGAAAATTATTCTAAATCATCAAGAATTTACTTTAAGAATTTAAAACGAGCGATTCCATCTTCAAAGTAAATTTCATAAATCAAGAAAGTATGTTCTCATGCTAATTACTTTGAATCTGAAATTTGCCCACCCTCAATTGTCTTCTTGCACATGGAAATTAATTATTCTATTGTGTATGCAAACGAGTGACCTTTATAAGAAAGGAATTACACTTTTATGTTTATTATCATCATTTAGAAATCAAGTTACTTTTGAACACGTAGTATCAGAAAAATAAAAGACATTCAACCGATTTTTCCTCTACATATTAAATAAAACTGATCGTAGCTGTGGAGTTTGAGAGTATCAAACTTTTTCGCTACATAAAAATTAGCATTCAGCCGTATTGATATTCATACCAATACCTTCTGAGCTGCTATGCACCTTTATGTGCATTATTTAATAAATATCTACATCAATGTATGATCAATAAACATTCCCGTTAGGAACCGTTTATCTTGGAAATTTGGATTATAATTTGATTCTATTGAAAAGGCGCGGTGTACAAGAAGACCCTAGCCCTCGTCTAATAAATACATATACAGCCAAAATGTCACAATTCACGGGCATGGTTACCATACCCGCGGTCATTATGCTCGCCAAAGCACGTATACAACCGGTCACTCGTGTCGATTCGGACCAAACGTCCGTCCTACGACATGATTGAGTGACCAGAGGAACCATAATGCATGCGCACTCACATTTCGCTGTGCCCCGGTGACGGAGACGCCAACACCCCTGCTACTGATCAGGGGAAGTCATCGAGCTCCTCAGAAGTCAGGCTGCTCAGCTGCATCCAGACTGGAACGAAGGAACAGAACACGATTACAATTTGTTTCCAAACTTACGATTGTTTGAATAACTTTGATGAAGAATCGCGAAGCACCTCAAAACTAACGAAATTTTTTATAATTTAGACATTTTAAGAAAAAATTAACAAAATTTTTTTCTTAAAATGTCTAAATGATAAGATGTTTCGTTAGTTTTGAATTGCTTGGTGAGTCTATTCTAAAAATTAATTTTTCTAAATTTTTTTAACTTTTTTCTTTCTAAAATATTGAAGAATGAACTCTACTTAAAAGCAATTTAATAAAATGCATACTTACATCTTTCCAGTAAAATTCAGCGTACAAATCTCCTCTTCAGCTGACGGACTGACTCTAATTTCCGCTAACGAGTTTCGCTTTCAAAAGTAAAAAAAAAAGAAATAGTAGACCACCAACGCGCCCGAAAGATTCTGGTCTCGCGATTCGAAGATGAGAGCCGCGACGCTCGTGATAGAATACAAATTGCGTAAAAAACACTGACTCTACCCTCGCGTATCCCGAAATTGTTAACGACGCTCTACTATGAGCAACGGTGCTCTTCAAAACGAAAAACTTCGTACGTCATAAACACTGACTCTATTTGGCCGCATTGCACGCGGTCACAATCTCTGAAAAATAAATAAATAAAAATTCGTTAATTATTCATGTCTTCAATAGCATGTCATTGATCAACTACGCAGTTTCTGTACATAAAGAACAAAACTTGCATCCAAAACCGAAGGTAAATGCAATTATAACAGCTTCATAGAGCTAGATTCTTAAAAATCATTGAAATATCGTTGAATTTTACGTAAACGCGACCGAAATGCAATAGAATTCGATCATTCCAATATTTCGTAAACATCTACCGACGCCATTTTAAAAATTTTAAACAAATCTGATTCAAATTATTCAATTTATCATAATTCAATCTTTTCTCATTTCATCCCGATATTAACCGACTGCAAAGTTACCCATCACCCTCACAGCCAACAATGATCTGGCGCGTGGCACGTCAATCACGTCTGAACGTGGCAGGACAAGTTTAGACCTGCACTTCAGACGCGCGTGCCGGGAACGCGCGATCGTCCTTTATCACGTTGGAGACTTTACAAGTGCAGTTTTGGAGCGCACGCCTAGATAGAGTGTACGCTCCAAAACTGTGAGAAAAACTGTCCGTCTAAAGGCGGGTATTGATTCAATATAAAATAACAAGAATAATGCGTTTACCACACGTATTGCCATCTCATTTTTCCAAGGAATGAAACCAGACGCCATTCAAGCACCTTTCAAATTAACCAGCAAGTGTCATGGCGTTGCCTGCCCTTGGCTTTCGACTCCCGCCCCAACGCCTGTAACCTAACGATGCAACAAGTTTGAAAGAAAAGCATTAAAACATTCGTAAGGCAATTAAACAACAAATAAACTTGAAATATGCCCGGAAAGGGATGTAATTGAATACCGAGACACGATATGTGTGCACTAAATGTGCAGAAATATCGGTAAGGCAACGAAGGGAATACGCGACGAACATCTAATGGTTTTCTCGCGATATTTAATAAATTTCGGGACGAAACTGTATTGATAGTAGCAGCAAGTAACGATAGAGAGTAAAGAACAAGACGAATAATGATTAGAAGTAATAGATAATGTACGCGTACCATTTAAATACGCAGCTAGCTATCGGAGCGTCTTAACTCAACGACGTCCACGAAACGAATGACCCCCGGGCCGCGTCGGTGTACCTCGCGAATATTAGGTTTGGTGGGGGGAGAGCGGGCAGGCGGCAGGACTCGCGAGGCAATACACGCGTACGTATTTACGAAGTGCTGGGATATCGTCACCGAGCCATGTAAACAGAGGTGACTTCCAACGGTAGCATCGTTGAGTCATAACGTCGTTTCTACACAAACGTTCTGCTAACCGTAAAATAAAAATATTACGCGTGATATATTTTCTTCGTTTATAAAATATCTAGCATCTACATACAAGAGTGTACTTTAATTAAGCTTATGAAACTTAACACAGATGGCTTAGAAAGTATATATTCGAAAATTACATGCGTGATATACACTTTCTTATTGCAAAACTTTTTACAAGTTTCGTGATACATTCGAGAATGTCGCGATACCAATACTGTGTTAGCATTGTTACATAAAATGAATATTTATTCTGTATACAGTGAGCCACGAGAGTGTTCGAACGCTCGCTATTAAAACCGTAAACAATAAAAATATACATGTTAGACTAAAGTTCTAAAAGTAATGTTGTAACTACTATAAGACTTTAGTATCGAGATTGTATATACCAAATTTGAAATGAATCGGATAATATTTGTAGAAGTTATGAAACATTTATTGCAAAGATGTACTGCAACAGAGTCACAAAAATATTCGAACCGCATTAATTATATGCACCATATTTTAGATTAATATTCATTTAGACTACCTTTGGCTCCAATTACGCTTTTCAGACGTTGTTGCATGCTGTGCACTAGTTTTTCAATTATTTTAGAATGCCGTTCGAATACTTTTGTGACCCTGTTTCAGTACATCTTTGCAATAAATGTTTCATAACTTCTACAAATATTATCCGATTCATTTCAAATTTGGTATTATAATATATAATCTTGATACTTGTGTCCCTCACAAGGGAAAGCCGCGATAGGTATATGTGCTACAGATTTTGATGAATCTCATATAGGTATGTATTCAACATTCAACAGTTTCCGAAATATTAATAAAAAAAGATATTTTGGCATTAAACAACCGAAGCGATAGTGGAAAAATCCGTAGCACAAATAGGTAGGTATCGCTGCTTTCCGTTGTCATCTTTCCGCGCCAACCACTTTCCAGTCGCATTAATTATTTCGCGGTAAAATTACTCTAAGTAAGAGCCGCGGTGCTCCGCAAAATATGTAGATGGACACGAAAAAAGCGGGGACTCTACGATCGCGTTACGCGCGATCAAAAAGGATATTGCTAGACTGCAAGATTGCTACGAAGACTGGTTGCACTTGGAAACTTTTCAAATTTTTCGCGGTGACTCTACTCGACTCGAATTATTAATCGGAATTGTAAAAATCGCGAGCTAATGTTGTATCGATTTAATTTTCTGATTTTAAGACAGACACATGCACGTCACCCTATCTACGATTACCTTGTATGGTCAGCTCATTGGATTCTGCTCTTTCCAACACATATGCGCGGCGGTTAGTGGCCCGTTTCATATAATTGGCTTTCGTTTTAGAAACATTTCTGCGATATTATTGTGAGCAGGTAGTACCAACAATGATTGTCATTGTTAGTTAATATACCAAATTAATGCCTTCTATACACGCCTTATTAAGAGAATCTAATGACTCGAATGTAATTACTGTTGAGAGAGAAGATTTGAAAAATCTCACACGAAAGAGTTTAACTTCAGAAATGTAACTCGTATTCGACACATTGAGCATCCCGCATGATTGTAAAATTTAAGAATGCTTGATTTGCAGTTGCATCCATGCACCCCACGACACTCATGCCACTTTCTGCGAGGCTTAGATATAAGAATTAGATTTTACTGTAAATTTCAATGTCGGCGGTGATCTAATACTCGGGGCAAATAGAATCCAATGCAAAACAGTGCATTAGAAACTTGCGGGAATGTCAGTAACAGCGTCAATTTGTAATACTTTTCGGTGTACGATACGTGAAAGGGTTCTGCTACACGCAAAGTATTAACAAAACAATTTGTCATCTTGTAATTTATAGCTTGCACGAGCTTTGAAGAAATATCATTTTTCAGCGCCGTAGTGTCTTGATCCCTGAAATGCATTTTCGGAGAGAAATCCGCATGAGTCGTTGACAATTCGAGTCAAAGCGTAGCGTAGCAAAAGCCTATGTCAAACTCACACTTTAAACTAGTCACACGTATAAAAGCACGCAACACACTTTTCAGCATTTCTCCCAATTTCAGAGAAGTTGCTGAGTTGGACGCTGTGCATGAGTAGAGGCCGCTAAATTCAGTCCTGAAATTATGGGTCGATAACACAGTTTGGGTGGCGACACGCACATCCATAAGGTGATAGGTCTATCCTATACTTCGTCGATGCTCCTTCGAATATTTTTACTTGTTTGCAGTTAATAAAATAGGAATAATAATATCGTTATACTCATACTATGTATTTACATAATTTTATGTCATATTATACACGATAAAATATTAAACGAATGCCCCTGCAACGAACGATTATTCCGGAATATTTTATAAGACATATATAGATACTTTCACCACATTGGTTACATTGAATATTTTAAATCGCCAGATATAAGTGGCAAGCTTGCTACATTACAGTAGTTATCGATGTCTACTGTTCCTGCCATTCATATCATTTAAATTAATTTGCCTATTTATTTCAAGATTCCTTCGCGAAGAAGACTGCGCCACCTAACCTAACTCTACTCGAGCGTGATACGTACCTAACCTATTTAATGCCCGCTGCTTCCCACATGCGCCCCCCGGTGGCGCTGTAATTCGTTATGTTGTTCGACATATTTAACCACTAATTAGAATTATCTTCATTAAAGGGACGATAGTTCGTAATACTAATGAAATATTCCGTATGACGAGCACTTTTCACCCCGTAGGCACGCCCGGCGCCGATTCTAAAGGGCCGTTTGCAACAACAAGGGGCGCGTATTAGGAATGGCGCCAAGGTGTCGCCATTTTCATAAAACTTTACCAAGACGGTAAATCGAGAAGGCTGTCGGGAGGAAGAATTCCTCGAAGGGAGTGCGCGTGTCGGAATAGAGCAGGAAAAGTCGCCAAAAAGCAAGAATAATGCGCTGGCCGTAAGTATATCTTCCCTCCGTGCTATTTTCCGTCGATTTGAATCGCTTTCTGGCACAAAACACGGAACCTATGGCATGGGACTTCCGTTTAATGAACAGGAACAGGAAGTTCCTCGCAATCTGAAATGGCAAAATAAAAACATCCTGTGTCGAAGAAAATTTCGAAAAATACGCACGCTGCGTACCGGAGCAACTAGGCAAAACTGAGTAGACTGCGCCCGTTCGATCGAATTCGAGTCAAATTTTCGTTTTCCGACCTACTTACGATCCCGGCGATGGCTCAAGGTCGAGCAACGCCGACGAATCGCACAGTGCGAAAAATGGAATGGTCACGGCTAGCCCTATTTATATTGAACACCACCCAAGCGATACCGACTATCATGGATCATTTGATTTTAGTGTGCGTCACAGAGAACGGGATTGATTTCGATACACGAAAATGCAAGCTGAAAGTATTTGCACCAATGATATCGAGGGTTTGGACTCAGATACCCTTATTCCTGTACGTACGCAACACGCATCGCAGCACCCTCTTACCTCCCATCCCTCCATAGACCAGTTGCTCTGTAACATATTCCGCAGGTTGAAATCCTTTCGTGCGATGTCTCTCATCGTGGCCGACCCCAAGATGCCTTAACGATAGTGGAACTGGGGAAGCAACTTCTCTTTAGCGCGAAGTACGGGGACACCGATACTGTCCGTGACCTGATGTGCAGAGGAGCGCCGTTCACCACAGATTGGGTGTGTACCTTAACGATAAAATTACCATCGATGGTAGCGAGCTTAACGGAATTGCTCTGTTTCCAGCTGGGCACGAGCGCGTTACATTTCGCCGCTCAGAACAACCACACCGATACTGCGGAGGTTCTACTGAGAGCAGGGATCTCGAGAGATGCGAGGACAAAAGTGGACAGAACACCTCTGCACATGGCTGCGTACGAGGGCCATCATCAGATGGCACAGTTACTTCTTAATTACGGCGCGGACGTCGATAGCAGAGATATGGTAATTGAAACTGGGGTTGCGAGAGTAGAATCGGTTTATAGTATATTTAAGAGAAGTAATGTTCACAGCTGAAAATGACTCCGTTACATTGGGCGGTGGAGCGAGAGCATATAGAAGTGATGCATATTCTGTTGGAGCATGGAGCTGACGCGAATGCTACTAGTAAATTTGATAAAACGCCGATTAGTCTGGCACTGGAACATGATAGATTAGACTTGGTAGATGTATTACAACAGGAAAGACAAATCGTAGGCCTGAGAGCTCATCAGCAGAGCGAGGCGAACTCGGAAGAACTGGAAGTAGCGACTCATAACTTAATACAGTTGGAATCTGAGAGAGAAGAGGAGCAAAAGTTCGAGCTGTCGCACCAGTCGCAATCTAGAAGAAAAATTACGCAAGGTATGTTTATTAACGTCTAATTATTGTAGATGCTAATCGTTGCCAGAATCACTAATCTTTCTTCGCTATTCAGTGCAAATGGGGAAGAAGCAACGAATGATCTTTCAACAGATCCACATTGGACCAAACATCGACGCCGATCAGGAGAAGGAAGTGGAGGATATGGACGAAATCAGCAACGCGAATAACGTTAATAGCGGTAGAAAGCGCAAAGATGTTACAGCTGTGGGGGGTGTGAACAAACAGTTTAGGTTATTAGAAGCTCACGGGATTACGATGATACCTGTAGACAATGATTCGTCTATCGTAGAGAATGCAATGGAAAGTGGAAGAACAGTCGTTTTGACTGGTATGGAATATTTAAAAAGTAATAATGTAAATTCTACCGTCCGTGGTCCCTTTGACATGATATATTTTTGCAGAAGCTGGTAAACTTGCTTTAAATTTAACAAGGAACTCTCCGATAGGTGTGAAACGGCTGCAAGTAACCGGGAAGAAGGGGACTCCGAGGAAAGTGATAGCAATTAGAGCGGATCAGATTTTAAGTCACAATACGTCTACCCTCTCGTCCAGAGGGCCGAACATATTGAAAAGATCTTCTGTGGATAATAAGGCCGGGAAATTGTTCATCTCGTCTATTTCCAACGCCGCGGCCGTGTCAACACCCGCGCAATCTAAACACATCATTTCTTCGCCGGAGGTACGAGCTTGAATCTCGAATAGAATTGATTGACGATATCTCCCGATTATAATAATAAATGCTTTCGTTTTTTTTTTTTCACTGCTTTAATAGAACAAGATTATTAGCTCACCTACGAAACTGGCAGAACCAATAATTTTACAATTAGACGACGACATAGAAGAAATTACCGAAGATGCTAACGCGGACAACGAGCCAGTGATGGACATTGCCGTGCTGAATAGACAATTGGCGGAAGCGCGAAGGCAAGCGGCCGAGTACCGTAAGCGACTTCAGAAGAAAGAGGAGGAGGCGGAAATATATAAGCAGCAATTGAAAAACATTACAGCGCAAAGAGCGTCCAAGTGATTTTGTATGAGTATATATTTTGCATTAAGCTTTCATTTTACGAGTAGCCCTGCTTTTTCTATATGAAAACTTTTTACATACACAATTCTCGCGAGAGACCTCGATTGAAAAACTTTGTGCCCCGTACGCTCTCGCCCGTCTTTCTTTCTCGACATCTTCATTGCAAAGCATTGTAACAATAGTACTTACGCGAGCTTTTCATTACTAACTGCTTTTTGTAAAGTGTACCCTTAACAGTTTACAAGATTCTTCTCATTTCTGTGTCGGTAATACTGCGTGCACGTACCAGAAAGTTGTAATCATTTTTAATTGAGCCCGATTCGCACGGGAAACGCATGCTTTCCGAAAGCGTGCGAACACGCGAGACGTTTAATTTGCTTTCCACATAATGCCTCCTAATAAATCGTAACGAATCTCCTATTTTATACAGTGTCGCTGGTTTCAGAACAATACACTTTGCACGCGTCAAGTTAGATATCGGTGTCTAAGAATGTTACGCGAGTTCACTGCTCTGCTTAATTCTGTTACGAGGTACTATTATAACGTATACTATTTCTCGAAGCTGTATAAAACTTTCGTATCGAGCATATATTGTTAGGCAATGCCGAGACTAAAACCGATACAGAAATTAAGTAATAGATACTATAGAAAAAATAAACGCGTATTTTTAAATTATATACGATCTATTTTGTACATAGTAAATTTTTATATATATATCGTAAGGTTGCATAATAATTAGAAAATGTTTATGCATTATTGCTAAATAACTAGTTACACGATGGGAAATAAGGCAGAAAATTTCTATAAAGTTTTGAAATTTTATGAAGGAGAACTAAATATAACAAACGTTTCCCAACTATTTATATTTTGTAGAGCAAAGGGTTGATAACATTTCGTGAAAAGAAGTTTATCGTGTACATTACTTACGGGGTAAGAGATAAATAACAGTTTCGTTAATATTTCTCCGCTGTGTTAACGAAAGAGGTACCTTTTTACGGGACAACACGTTCGAAGCATAAAATGTGGAAAGCAAATGGACTTCTCATCGATGTAAATTAAAATTCCCTTAAAAGGCTACGCATGCATCGGTCGGATACTGTTTTCGCGTTGTATGTTCCCGTGCAAAACAAAGGAATTTCATTCTAAAGATTTCTCCCATCAGTTCCGGCGCGACGGACCCTTAATTCAAACCATATTTCGCGAAAGCATGGATAACTATTTTTTTTTTTAATCTACACGGTGCTATACACTCTGATGAGATCCCGGTACCGAAGCCGTTTAATTTAAGAAAACAGGACAAAGTGAAATCATGTACAGCGGACGAAAAACGAAAGTAGTCTACTCAGGTACAAACGATGCAGTGTATAAAGTACGAGGGGGGGGGGGGGGGATCGAACAGTATCAAACATCATCAAAAAGAACACAGCCGATTACATAATACTAAGACTTTTCTAGTAATATATGTTGTAAATACAAACATTTATACATATGCTGATAGAAGTTGTTGATGAAAAGTTACGAACTTTCATTCAGAAATAAACATTTTATATTTCACGAGCCGCTTGTACTTATCCGGTCGCATAACGATCCCACGAATTAAGCCGGGAAGCTATGCTATGCGATGCTATGTTTTAACTTACATTTAGCTGGAAACGGTTCCATAAGAATATATCGAAGCTAATATTTTTTAAGCCGTAGCATGACATCGCACAGCATAGCTTCCCGGTGGATTCCCGGCTTTATCATTCAAAAATCAAACGTACCACGCATCGACTTCAATTCCGACCTGCAACAGACCTGCGTGGTGTGCGTCGAATGATCAGGCAGACGCATCCCAAACCCCTGCAACCTTAAACAATCGTCCGGAAACACCGAAAGCCCCATAAATCATCGTACAAGAATCACCGAAGCGCTACAAACCTATCTGTGTAAAAAAGAAAAAATCCCTTACCATCGATCGGAGTTATTTCTCGCAATTCCTCCGGCCACGAACGCGATCGATAACCTCGCGAAGATGCCTCCCGCGCTATCGATTTGAACGGTGCCCGCGGCAGCACCGTCTGCCACGAAAACTTTCATATTTTAAAAACTTTGCTTATCGATCAGTTCGATGGATTTCCGTTTCGCCTGCCGTCGCAGGGAGAGACCTGGTGGTCGCCCTGGCGTTGCTCACCGATCGGCGGATCCGGAGGCCAGCCACGGATGTCGGGGCAGGGTTAAAGTAAGATCCTATCGTTTGCTGGGGGCTTAATGGTGCCGGGACAAGGAGTCCCGTCTCCACGCTCGCATATAGGTATACAGGGCTCGTCCGTGTTTCTGGCTCGCGCGATCGATCGCAGCAGTCGCACAATCTCGGCCCGCTGCGAACGTCGCGCGTGTTTACCGTGCGTTTGATGTATAGGCGGCGTATAGTAGAAGGCCATGTAAATGGTAGTCGTAAACAGTGCGGATAGCGAAACGGAGCATAGTACACGGCGGGGTCCGCTCCAGCCGCGCGTTTCACTCCTCGGGGAATTCGTAACGGCCGCGAGTGTCCACGGTGGACGGGGTAAGGATTAGCTAGAAAAATATTCTCCTTCTCTGTATAGTCGGCACTGATCGATCGAATCGTTCGGCCCCCGCCTGCCTCCAAGTCGCACGGAACTACGCAGAACTACGTCATTCGGCGAGAGCGTCGTTCCCCGACGAGGGGGGGGGGGAGGAGCCTTGAAATCTGCGCCCCGGACCTTCCGTCCCAAACTTTTCGCGCTCTTTCGACGTAATCGAAATTCAAAGGTGCATCGAACACAGCTCACGCGTGGATCGTTGATCCGCGGGCTGGCGGGGGTTGCTTCGTTGAACGGATAGGGGTGGCGACGGGGACTCAGAGCTGGGTAAAATTTTGGGGCAGGATCGCGTGGGTGGACAAAGTTGTTGGGATAGTGGGAGGAAAGTTTTATTGTTTGATTAGGGGGCAGGTAAAATAATGTGGGTGGGAAGAGGGTGTAGTAAATTGGGAAATGAGTTTTTCTTTTTCAAATAGTAGATAGATGAAATGGCAATAGTTTATTTTAAATCCTGAGATTTGTTAATGTATGCGATAGGAAAGGCAGAAGATGGAAGAATTCTTGTATGCATTCGTGCGTTTGGTAAGAGTAGGTTTCCGAAGGCTGCTTTGCAGTTTGTTGTATCGTCGAGGCTAGTTACTTTGCACTTCTAAACAGTATCTCAGGAATTTAGTAAAAATAAAATGCTATTTTGTGGCAATGATAATGGAATCAGATCTCAAAATGACCAAATACCACAAGCGATATATAAGAGAAATAGTTTCCTCGTAATGGTCCAATCGTTCCCAACGATTCATTAGTTTCATTATCCGATTCTTTTTAAGTATACAATTTCTGAAGGTCGAAAGCTCTGTTTACAATTTTTTGTATCTTCGCTGAATCTTCAATGATCCATTCCCACCGTGCAATCTGAATCGTTGGGACCGAACAGAAAATGTCGATAAACAACGAGCCATAAGTCATTTATGAAATAACCGCCACAACTTCTGAACTCTGATGGTTGGATAAAAAGAATTTCCAGCGGAAATACCTGTTACGCAACAAGAAATGCACATTGCAGAGTAGGTACGCAAGGTCAAGACATTGAGAATGATATTGTCCAGACCTAGCGTCAATCAAAGTACCACTCCAAGTGCGAGTAACTTTTGGGACAGCATCTCCTTGGTAGCCAAACTCGCCTAGAAACCTCCAGCTGACCTTGGTACGTTCATTAAAAAACAAAACTATCGTTCCACTTCCCATCCGTTTGAGCACGCACACTCATACCAACGGATTCTTTGTCAATCCACGACCGAGGTATGCGGTTCAAAAGTGGCGGCCACCCCTGCGTGGCCCGGCCTATAGCCTAATTACGAGCCAGACCACCTCGCAACTAAAACTAATCTCACGCCCATCGGCCGAAAAATCCGAGAACCACGTTTTACGCAGCTCTGAGCGAAGCGCGTTAAAGTCGTAACGGAAAGCCTAGTGGCCCCACCTCCCACCGCATAAACGCGGCTTAAAGGCTTGCAGGTAATCGTGCGTTGCGTCGCGTCGCGGCAGGTTGAGAACCCCCCAAATGTTTCGCAGCCCGGAGCCGAAGGCGATGTCCAGTGCGGCGCGCAGCAAGGAACAGGGCCGTTTTCGTTGTTGTTGTCGCCTCCGCGGTGGCTGTTACTTCCCGGCTGGCTGTGTACCCTGTGATCCAACAGTGACGCCGATCCTCGCCGGATAGAACGGACGAGGCGGACAGCGAACGTGCCCGGGGAACGCGATACCCCGCGATTACGTGCATCGTTATTATTGCGCCCGAAGGTGCGCGCGCGCGCGCGCGTCGCGCGTGCACACACTACGCACGTCGTGTATACGTTATATACTCGAGAGGCGCAACGATCTCTCTCAACGCCTGCTGTGTATATCCCCCTCCCTTCCCACCTCCTCCTCTCCTCCAATCCTCAACTCCCTTCCCCCGCCCCGCGCGCGTGTGTTTGTGGTGGTCGAGCGCGCCGTGATATGTGGAAAAGTGCGAAGTGAACGAAGGAACAGCAGAAGAGAGAGAGAAGAGACCGCGCGCGCGCGTGCCCCCCTCGTGTGTGTTGCGTGTGAGAAAGTGTTGGCTTTTCTTGAATGCCCTGCTGAACGTTCCGGCCGAAAACAAAGTGGAAATATACGACGGGCGGACGGACCATAGAGCGCGCGTGTCTCCATCGACGGTACGGTGGCTCGCCGTCGTTTTCTACACACCCTCCCCCTCACCCCCGTGTGTGTGTGTCCCGACCCGCGCCCGTGCTCCTCTCCTGGTGGTTCCCTCCGCTCGCGAGGCGCGCGCGTGTGTGCCCCATTCGACCGAGCGTTTCTCTCGCGGCGGAGCGACGCGCGGCGGGGTGTTAGTGGCGGTGTGTGTGGCAGGTAGAGAAGCGAGCGAGATCGGCTCGCCCGCGTATAAACCGAAGGAAGTCCGAGGCGAAGCGGGAAGCGGCGTCGGAAGCTGGCTTAAACAGGGAGCCCACCAACCCCCCCCCCCCCTTCCCGTCGACTCCCTCCTCGACCCCCCTCGTCCACCGCCGTTGGCAGCGTCGCCTGGTCCTTCGCGGGGCGCAAGCTGTTGCCTCGGCTGCCCACCACCAGACGCGGTTTCACGAAAATGCGATACGAGTTGTTAGGCCGCCTAGCGTAGTGTATCGCCTAGCGGCCACGGGCCCAGAGAGAAGCGGCGGAAAAATGGCGTCCGATAACGAAGCCTCTTGCGCGAGTGACCCAAATTTCGCGGTGATCTGCTCGTTCCTGGAGTGCTTCGGCAAATCCTGCGGCGTCCTTTATCCCGATATCGCGCGCCTTCAAGAGATGCTCGAAAACACGCAGGAGGGTGAGTAAACTCGAGCGTGCATACGTGTATGGGTAGGACGGTGCGAGAGAGCGAGCGAAAGAGAGGGAATGGGGTACGGACAGCGAGGCGGAGAGAGAGAGAGAATGACTGACCCGCCCCCGCGAGGCCAAAAGTCTCGCGTGCGATATTATGTGTGTGGTATTTTTCATCATTCCGTCCCGACGATGCTTTCCCCCATCGCGAATTCTCTTTCTTTCGTTCGCGCCCGTCCCCGTTACGTTTCTGGGGGGGGGACCCGCCGATTAATTCGTCTACGAGTAAACACGATACTCATGACTCTGTTTTCGTTCCCTTCGTTTTTTTTTTCCACCATTCAATCGGAGACACCGCTCTCGCGGATTCCCGTCCACCGTTTCGATTTAGCGGGCTTCCGCATCGCGGGGGTTTGTCGCGGATGAATTAGCGGCGCGAGGGAATCGTCTTGTGATCACGATTCATCGATAGGCTTGAGGAATATTATTGACAGGCGAGTTCGATTTGTTCTCAACGCTGTTGTTATTTTCTCCCGTGCTGCCACCTCCCTTGTTGTCAACGTCGGTCACACGTGATTACAAGCCTGCAAACGCGAACCGCGGTTCGGCGTGGGGTCGTGTATGATATTTCTTTTTACGCGGTGATTTTGTAAATGTTATTGATTATCGTTCGGTGTTTTTTTTTTTTTTTTTTGAGGTTGAAGTGCTGTGTAGGGGAATAAAATTTTCGAATTCTCCGGGATATATATATATCCGTTTGGGATTTAACGAGATTTGTGGTTGACTGAGACGAGTACTTGGTGCTTCGCTGTTTCACCTTCAAGTAACTCCCTTTTCTTCGTAGTACCGCAACAACTGGTAGATCTGCACATCAAATTGTTACGTAAAACTCGCAAGACAGTGTCGCCGGAGAAGTGGGAACGAGCGCTGGTGAAGTTCTGCCACACGTATTCGAACCAAGATGGATGGGAGCTGGAGCGGTTCGGTTACAAGAAGGCCCGCATTGCTGTCAAACTACGCTTACTTAAAGTATCTACACGATTACTTTATTATAAAGCTTGAGTTTAGTTTTTCAAAGTTACGTACTAAGCGGCTGCCGGGTTCAATCTGTTCTACATGAAAAGCCTCGGCTATTGCAGGTTCTTTTGGAGACGCAGTTCGATCTGAATCAGAAGTTCAAAAACGAGGTGAACAAAGTGGCGGCCAGAGAGCTGCGCGTGGAGCCGCTCGGCAGAGATAAGTCTGGCCTGGCTTATTGGTGCCAGCTCGACGAAGAGTGCAATATAAGGGTTTATAGAGAAGATTTAGACGAAGAGAATTGGGAGCTCGTAGCTAAGTAAGTTTTTCAGCTTGCGTACGTTTCATGCTTTTCGAGCTACCTTTAAATGTATTTCAATATAGATGCTTAGTTAACGTTTTGTTAACGCTAGGGATCGGGAAGGTGTTGTTAATCTTATAAACACCTTGTCGGATGGCGAGGTCGGACCTATACCGATCAATGAGGATAGTAATAGTTTAGAAATATCTGAGAAACCTATTATTGACACGGGGCAAATAACGACGTCACCGAGTCTGGAGGATGAGGCTGTGCAGGAGAACGGCATCCACGTAGACGGTCGGGAGGAGAAGGAATTAGACAAAAACGAGGGCGAGGATTCCGAGGATGATCAAGACGACACAAACGACGCTGACAACGCGGACGACGATATGGACGAGGAGGAGCTAACGGACGACAGTTCTAAACAAAACACGGAAGAAGAGGACTCTCAGGAAGCAATACAGAACCAAGCGATAGAATCAAATTACGCGGAGACAGGACTCTTAGTATCGCCGGCATTAAAAACTGTAAATGGAAAGGTTGATATGTTGTTGGATAAAGATGCAGTTGCTTCGCAAGAGAAGGAGTTGCACACGCCTCAAGAGATAGCCGCTTCTGGTGCATTCGATAGCAAGCCCACAGGAGCGTATAAATCCGAGGGGCACATGGTAGTGAGTAGTTCAAAAGTTGAGGAATCGGCGCCCCTGAAATCGATCGGCACACCGGTTATCACCTCCCCTCTGAAATTGGTAAATCCCTCGGAAGCGAAACAGACGTTCGAAGGGAAAATGGCAGCTGGAATAACATCGGCCAGCGCTGCGTTAAATATAACAAAGAAACACGAAGAATCTGTGGAGCAAATTGTCAGACCACTGGACAAATTGCCTGGAAAGAACAGCAGCCTCTCTTTTCCATCCAGCGACATGCCGATGACGCACAGCAAGTTGTCTGTCAAGCCGATAGACCAGTTGGCCGCGAACCTCGTCAGGATACAGTCCGAGAAGCTCGAGAAGCCGAGTGGGATGAAGTCGTTGGAGAAGATAGCGGAGAACCTGGCGAGGTCGGGGAGCATCGTGGGAAGCGTGGTGAACGGGGACGACGACAGATTGCCGCAAGATTTCTGCGCGAGAAGTCAAGCGGAGAAGGCCAACGCACTCAGGGGCCACAGGGGCATGGATCTGTCCACGTCGCCGAGAGGCTGGGAAGTCGCCAACGAGCAGAACAGGCCGATGGATTTCTCGGGGATCGATCTATCTAGTCGAAAATTTAATAAGAGCATGGATCTACCCTCTCCTGGATACAGAGCGCAGGATTTCCAGCACAGAGAGATGGATCTGAGCACGAAGAAGCTGAACAAACCGGAGGTGGGGAATTTACAATACGACGCTCGGGCTGTGATGATGCGTAACCACGCGATGGTGGCGGACTTGAGTAAAAGGCAGATGTTCACCGCTTACGACATGCCGTCTGGCCCGTACCACAATGCCGCGAGGATACCGAGCAAAGAGGAGCACAGATTACCGAACTACACGATACTCCCCGATCCGAGTAAGATAGCGGCCTTGAGGATGAACACGACGCCGGTGAAGCGGCCGTTGGAGGGAGACGATCTGCAGCAGGATATGCTGAAGAGGATAAGAGCGGACGTGATACCTATCCGAGGGTCTATGGAGAAAAGACCGATGATAGGTAGCAACTGGAGGGACGAGGTCGGCGAAGCCATCGAGGAACCAGTGATGATGATCCAGGGCGAAGGCTCCGGCAGCGATTGCGACGCGGTGAACCCTGTCCTTGGCGAGGCGGTGGAAGAGCCGATCGTTTTTTTTTACGGGGAAGGATCCGGCGAGGAGTGCCAGACGGGTAACCCCGGCGACGACGCGGCTGACAATAAAGAAAGCACGGAATCAAAAAGCGAGGCTGATTCGGCTACTTCGTCTTTATCGGCTAGCAAAACCTTGACCGAAGATAGCCTTACGAACGAAGTGTCTGCTGGGCCGATAGTAGCGAGTAAAGGTAGCATAAAGTTGAACAGGAATTACCCTCAGTCCAGCGACAGCGTGAAGGGTAATTGCCAGGTGGGCTCCACGCAGGAGAAGCCGAAATTCAAGCCGACGCTGGGCGTTCAGATCATACCTAAGAACAGTAGTACTTCTGTGAAGAGGTTGTCCAGATGGGACGTGGGGAAGCCAGGGGAGAAGACCGAATGCGACAGCAGTATCATATCAAACGAAAGAGACATATCACCGAAGAAAAGTGAAACCGACTGCGAGGACTCCGCTAGCGAAAGCCAAGACGTTGGAAACTCTATAAATATCGAGGACGCAGCGTCGCAGAAGAGAAGCGCGGATCTCGGGGATCCGCAGGAGGATCCGGACGAGAGTTCTGTCGAACAGAAGCAAAGCACCACTGTCCAAGACTCCATACAGTGTGATTCCTCCATTTCTCTGTGCCAGGCGGATACTTCGGAGGCAGTTGAATCTTGCGCAGAGACCGCGCCTCGCAAAGACGCTGCGCAAAATATCTGCGACTCCGATAGCATAGCCTCTCGCGAGACGGATGCTAAAGAAACAGTGGACAACGAATGCAATCCAATGGCTGCGTCCCCGCCGAGATTTTTTTTTGGACCCAACTGCATTTCGTACACCTCGAGGTCAGGGATCTTCGAGGCGCAGTCTGATCATGTAGTTTCCACGACTATACAATCAAAATCAGACACGCTGCAATACGAATGCGTGTCTTCCTCCAAACCCGTGGAAGACATGATCACCTCGTACAAATCGGAGGATTTCGATGTAACGCAGACGAATAATAATTCACTAAAGGTCAAATCGTATACGTCTGAATCCGATAATTCCTCCTGCGAGAATGATAGCACGAGTAAAGTAGAAAGTGTCGAAGGACCAACTAACACGTGGGAACAAACAGTCTCTTCGAAATATTCCATAGAACAGTATCGCGCAGCACCGAAAGCAGAAGCAAGTCTCTCCAACTCTCAGTCGACACTCACGCTCGAAGAAAACTTCAAACCTTGCACTACGGACACTGTGCAAGATCCGATCTCCAGCAGCGAAACTACGACAAACGAATACTTGAAATCCGAAGGAGCAAAAACTCTGGACGCTATTCCACAACCTCATAGTACGAATGATTTAAGTAAAGAAGATCAATCCGAAGCGGAGAACACTGTCGCCACGCCGTCTGTAACACAGTTTAACTTATCTGTCGAATCGATGGACCACGAGAAATTAGAGCAAGGGTGCAGTAAATTTGAAAGGCAGTTAGAGAATGAAAAGTCAGACTCGGAGAGCAGTGCTGTCAAAGCAGTGACGACACCAATTAGTTCATCCGAGGGCGAAGCTGACTGTAAATCGTTCGACGCGCCTGTGCTTAAAGCGAACGAATTGAAAACAGATTCAGTGTCTGTTAATAATTCGTGTTCGTCGTCGGTTGTTCAATGTTCGCAGCTGGAGGCAGAACACGAAAGCGATTCCTCTGAATCGAATCATGCGAACGGAGCAGAGCTTTCTACGTATCAAGAAGTGGATAGTTCAGCGGGAAAGGAAGTGGAGAATGTTTGTGAGAAGGAATCTGATTCGTTCGCTGAGAATTGCAGTAAACAGAATGAGAAAAGCGACAGCTTTTCAGGGTTCGATAGTCAAGACGAGCAATCGATAGACACGGATAATGAGAAGAGCGAGAACCAGGTTGGCTCTGATACAGACTCGGCGTACGTTAATTGCGACAAAGACAAGATTGATGCGTTAACGGATGCTGCGCAAGACGAGGATCCGGAAAACTCTGAGGAAACGAAAGAGAAGACAGCAGTTGACTCGGTTATCAAAAACTCTGTGCCTGATGTTAATACTGAATTAGATTTCGCGAAGAATTTTGCTGTTACTAGTTCAGAGTCGACTGAACAGTGTAACGAAGACGCGTTAGTTCCTACGATAAGTAGCTCGGATGATGGTTGCACTGGTGACACTTCGCCCGACGAGGATGTCAAGGTGCAAACGGATTCGGAGAAATCGTCCTTTAAAGATGAATGTCCTATTTACAATGTATTACCAGAGATAGTACCTGACACAAATAATTTTAAACCATCCGAATCTGATGCTGTTGAGATTACGAAAGAAATGGATTTATCTAACTTAGTTCAGCCTGGCAATGAAATCGAGGACGCTGCATCGAAGGAGCAGAGTTCCTCTGTCGATGAAGAGTCGAATGAAAATACAGTTGCTAGCGATCAATCGGCGGAGTCCGAGGAATCCACCAAATTGCACGAGAAAGAAAGTTCCAGCGACAATGTGTCGCAGGAGAAAGATGCCGATGCTACTTCGTTAGAATCAGCTGCCTCCTCCGTCGAGGGTAACATAAACGATGCATTGGCCGTTCCCGGCGCAGAAGAGACGGAGAACATTGTAAATATTCAGCAGGACTCTCCTAACACATTGGAACGTACAGATTCAAAACAGGATAACACAGATCGGTGCAATGATGTTAAAGATTGTGTCGAAGAGAGCAGTAAAGAAAATCAGGAGCAAGATTCGACGAATAATATAGTAAAGAGTGCAAATAACTCAGAAGAAGAAAATAATATCACCGAAGAGCCATGCACGGAGGAATCAAAATTCAATGAAGTAAACGCAGATCCTGTAAATCCTGAAGAATCAGCGAGCGAAGTAAAGCAATCTTTAGTTGCAAATTATGATAGCGGTGATTCGAATGACGGCAGCGATGATGTCTTCGAGCCTGTTGCTACGGAATCTTCCGAGGCTAAAAGTAACTTGCTTGAAAATTTAGAAGCAATCGCGGTTAGCAACGAGCAGAATGAAAAAGAAATTGTTGAAGAATCAACTGCGAACCGCGATATACTGGCCAATGAAATACAAAGTACATTTGTTAATGATCAGCAAACAGGATCGCCGATAGAAAGCAATATTGAGGAAACGGAGGAAGTTGAGTGTAAAGTAAAACCGATAAGTAACGAAGAAACTGTTGAGAAAGAATACAACTGTAACGTTTTTCAATATGGTACGAATGATAAATCAGTTGCATCGGTTAATGAAAGCAGAATCGCTGATAGTCCCGCGGAGACTGGGATCGCAGAATTGGCAAAGACGGAGGAGGTCCTTTGCGAATCTGATTCTGGAAATCTGTGCAATCAAGTGAGCAAAGAATGCGTGAATTCGGCATTAACTAAAACAAACAATTTAATGGACGTGGTGAAAGCGGAAGACGAGAGCAAATGTTCAGTTCCAGTTACGGAGAAACTAGCGAGCTTGGTTCAGGAACAAATAGATGACTCTAAATCAGAATGTTCCGAGAAGAAAATTGGAATTCTTGAAGGGACGAAAGCGGCAATTGAACCTAACGACACGAATAACGAAGTGACTCGTGCGAATTTGATGGAGCAGCACGTTAAGTCTATAGAAGAGAAGCTGGCAACAAATTTAGATAACAATATTAAGTTTAACAACAGTAAAGCTATGGAGCACGTTGGAGAGGAACTGCCACTCGTAGAACCGTACAAGAAATTGAAGGAACTCTCGCAATTCGGCGACAAGGAAAATAAATTCGACATGAACTTGCAGGAAGAGAGTCACGTTAATAAAGAGTTGTCGGAGGAAGTCGACGCGTCCGTTCACTCAGTGCCGAATCTTCTGCCATTGAAATTTGACAATATATCCTCAGGTATAAATAAAACAGAAATATGTAAGAATAATATCTCAGCTATATCGGAAGGCTTCAAGCCCATAGACAATTGGCAGTTCGTAAACTTCATGTCCGAGAAGCCAGAGAACTTGGACGTTATGGAAAATCACGAGAAGCGCAACGAGTCGCTTAGCGTTATAAATAAAATGATAGAAACTCTGCCCGAGAGTATCGTCCCAACTGCGAACGACAGCGCGGCAATCCTGCAGGTAGCAGCGCCGGAATCAGCTGCTGTTAAAAACGATTCTAAGAAAGAGGCTAGTAAAAGATTGAGCGACGTCTCTGACATTCAAGATGTTCCTCCGTTGAAATCGAAGCCCCCGTACGTAGAATCTAACGAGCAAGTATTAGAGAATTTAACAAGTTCCGAAGTGCAATTGGATAAGAGTTTGGATAGCTTTAAACAAGTAACCGTACCAGTCGAGGAAACTAAAATAAGCGGAGATGTGGTATCCGACACCGGCGTAGCACAATTAACGAAGGACGAGTTCAGCGCAGTTTCTAACGAAGCAGATGCGTTGAAAGAGGCTGAACAGAACAGCGACGCGGATAACGACGAGGAGAAAGAAAGCTCGGAGATACAGAGCGTGGATATAAAAGAAATCTCCTTAACGTCAGATGACTCTATGGGAGTGGACAACGAAAACATATTTAATACAGCTCCCGAAGAGGTCGATCCTCTGGCGTGCACCGATGAAGATACTTTAAGAAAGCTGGGCGAAGAGCAGACAGACACGTGTGCCCCTAAAATAGGCATACGAGTGAAGCCCGTGTCCGAACTCGTTTACGAGGGATGGAAGCTGGACTCCACGGAGTCTCCGAAAGTGTCTCGTAAACGGCGAAACAGCTCTCACGACTCCAACTCGGACGACGGAGGCGCGAAGCAAGAGGAGGACGAAATGATGGGTGGCAAGAGGATAAGGCTGCGCGGGAAACGTGTGTCTGACAAGCAGCTACGGAAATCTATAGAGGAGAGTCGCGTGGTGACGATAAGCTCCGAGGACGAGGCTGTGAAATGTAGTCCCGAGAAGTCCGACGAGCTTGAGATCAAGGATGTCAGCGACGACCAAAGCACTCCCCACCTAGTTGCTATCGAGAGGAAAGCGAGAGGACGTCCCAGAGGAAGGCGGCGGCGTGGGTACAGGGGAAACGCGCGTGCGATTCGTCCCAAACACTCTGAATTTCGGGGCAACAAAGTCTCGGAGATATCGCCTGAGATTCGCCTTGACGGAACACAGACTAACAATGATTCCTTGAGCATGACACCGATCTCGCAGAAGAAACGGAAGAAAAGTGAGTACTTGCGTTACGTCAGTATGATCTTAAATGTTTTAGTAAGGGCTTATTGTGATTTACTGTACGCAAAAAAAAATATTATTCATAGGGAAAATGGTTTTGGGCCTCGAGGTAGGAAGAGACATCGCCGAGGTACAGTCAGGAATGGCACTGGACGAGACGCCAGTCAGACAATCCAGGCGAATAGCCCAGCAAAAGATCAAGGAGGAGGCGGATAAACGGAGAATCGAGGAGGAAGCTGTAGTCGAGAGAAAGGATAAGAAAGACTCCACGGAGAAGAAGAAACGAAAGAAGATAAAAGTACATTTCTATTGCGTGCGAACATTTAGTGGAGGTTGATGTATCGTTGTAACTCTTGTAACTTTTCCAGCCTGAAAGCGAGGAGGAGATTATAATAAAAGAAATAGAGAAGGAGAAGAAGTCCAGCAAGAAGCGTAGGAAAAGGAAAAAGAAGAAAATGCAGTCGAAATTTAACGAAGCGAATCCATGGCAGAGCTCCTCGGGTTCTAGTAGTGACGAAGAGAATGAGAACGACGAGGAAGACGACGATGAGGAGGAAATAGAGAGCGAAGGTTCTCTGCTTTTCAAAAGTGACCATGAGTTTTCGCCGGAGAGTGACCTCGAGAAGGATCAGGAGTCCGAGCCGCTGAGGAGAGCCAGAACCGCGCAGAAAGGTACGACGCTGGCCGTTTGCGGAGTCTCTCATGTTTTAGGCCTACGTATCTTAACCAATAAACTATTTTCTAACCGTAGCTCAAAGTGATGTGGAAGAAGCAGACGACGAGTACGCTTGCCAGAAATGTGGCAAGGCGGATCATCCGGAGTGGATACTTTTGTGTGACTCTTGCGACAAAGGCTGGCACTGCTCGTGTCTTAGGCCCGCTCTTATGCTGATACCTGAGGGCGATTGGTTCTGTCCTCCGTGTCAACACGTGAGTTTACAATCGCCGTAATAAATTCAAATGAACTTCAAACATTCAACGTACGTGAAATTAATTTCAGAATCTCCTTGTGGCTAAATTACGGGAGAGTCTAAAGACGTACGATCAGTTAGCAAAGAGACACGAAAACGAGGTGTTAAGGAAGAAGCGATTAGCCTTCGTGGGTATCAGTTTAGATAACGTGCTTCACAAGAATGAGTCGCAGCGTCACCAGAAAGGATCCAAGGCGTCCAGCCAGGAATCAGACAATGGTCTTTATACTAAGCAGTTTTTGCAAATTAATGCTGCATACGAAGAGCTGTGCTTGTTGACTAAATGTTTCTGTTTACAGATTCCTCGTCTGCCTCCTCTTCCTCGAGCACAGAAACTTCCAGCAGCGAGGAGAGCGAGCCCGTGTACCAGTTGCGCGAGAGGCGATCTGCTAACAGGTACAAATTCAACGACTACGACGCCATGATCAATGCAGCGATTCAGGACGAAGTGGAGGCCGTTCAAGGGGCTGGGAATCAAGGGAGAGGCAAAGACATCGCGACGATAGTTAACGCGGAGAAAGAGGAGGCGCAGGTAAACCGATTTCTCACGTATTTGAACGTGGCGCCGAGTTCTTTCTGTTTCAAGCTTCTCTAACGATTCTCCTTGTTCAGCTTCACTTTAAGGACGAAGTGTTGAACATGGAGGAAACGCAGGAGAGTAAAGACAATATAGAGAGGAAATCCGAGAAGGACAGCGATGAGGAATACAAGATCGAAGGGGACGACGGTATGGACGAGGAGGAAGAAGAGCAGAAGAGAGTGGTGAAGAAGTTCCTGTCGCGCAAGAAACATCGTAAATTGAACAGCCTCGATATCAGCAGCGAGGATGACCCAGAAAGCGACGAAGATTTCAAAGGCTCGAGCTCGGAGGAGGAGGAAGACTTCGACGATCATCTGACGTCCTCTGACGAAAGCACGTTCGCCGATGTGAAGCGACGCAGTAGAAAGGGGGATCCACGATCGGTGCGAAGAAGCACCAGGGCCAGAACTACTCGCTACGAGGGAGATTTCAGTGAGTACAGCGGAACAGATTTCTGTGGTAAGGAAAAACGCTGCATATCACATCTATTCAATTTCGAGATATTGGCAGTTACAGTTCTAAACACTAATTCTTCTTATTAGCAATGTTTGCTTGTTTTATTTTTACGATATAAATAATAACATAAGGAAATTAATAGTCTTATTTTTAACGAAACATCAGCTACCAGGAAACAAAAGAGGAATTTTGGTGTATCATACAATAACATTTTCGGGAAAAACGATTTTGGCGAGAAAATTTACACGAGTATCAACGTGTCGAAATAAATGTCAAATTGCATGTAAGATGTAAAATCAGAAAAAAGCTTTTGAAGCTTTTCTGGCACGAAGGATCGTATTATGAGAGAAGTGGTTATTTAAGTAGATTAATAAAAATAGAAAATAAAAAATGATCATAAAAGAATGATACGTCGAATCTTCGTATTCTCAAATTTTTGTGGGCTTGCGTTGTTTTCCTAAATGCGTATGAATTCAATATTGGACTTCGGTTAAATCACATTATTTTTTTGAACATATAAAATTTGTATCCATGCATTTTCCTCTGATAAATGCATAAACCCTCTATTCTACAGCTGAATTAATGCGCAAACTCAAATGTTTTAAAATTGTGACATGGAGCGTTTTGCCTTACAACCACAGATATAATATAGAAACTTGTAAATAACGTTGCTTCTTACAGTAAACGATGACAGCGAGGAAAGCGACAGGCCAAAGAGGAAAAAATCTCGGTCCACGTGGGATTCCGATAACGAGGACAGTGACAATTCGTGGCGACAGAGGAAGAAGAAGTAAGATACCGTGTTCGTGCAACGAAACCCGGGGTCGCTACAGTGCTCTAATAAAACTTTGTTCCAGAAGTAAAACTTTACCAACGTCCAGATACAAGACGTTGCCGAAACCGAAGAGCAGGAAGAAAAAAAAGAGAAAACGCATCATCGAATCTGACAATCAAAGCGATAACGACGACTCAAACGACGAAGCAAGGATCGAAGCGCAATACGAGACGCAGCCGCAGTTAGAGAACAGTGAGTCCGTGATGTCCGAAGGGTTAGACGTGAAGCTCGATAATGGGAATGAGATTAACGAGAACAGGGACGTTAGCGAGACAAACGATGGCAATTTGGAGGAGATGAGCGCAGAAATACCTGATGTACCAGCAACTTTGCCGTTGGTAGTGCCGCAGCAAAAGAAGAAGAAAGTACGTTCACCCATTTCACCGTTTTCCACTTCTTTTTAAACACGTTCTCTTAATTCTGTTACAGGAAGTCACGCAGAAATCTAAGAAGGCACCATCCATTCGAAGAAAAGTAAATTTCATTTCATTCTACTTTTCTCTTTTTTGTAATAGACGCGGTATTCAGGTCATGCAAGTTCCATTGCGTTTTTAGATAATCTACGGTGGTCTTCCAGACGATAATAAACCGGAGGAAGAAAGTGTATTAGGTAGACGAACTCGAGGGAGGAAGATCAATTACCAAGAGGAAATAGCGTCAGACAGCGAAGAGGTAAAAAGAAAAAAGGAATTAAAAATGAGACACCGTAGAAGTACAATATATTTCTTGTACTATCATAGGAGTTGAAGAAAGCGTTAAGGAGAACCGGAGAAAGTGAGGACGAGTTCGTTGTGAAGGAAGGCGAAGACGTAGACGAGGATGTTGAAAAGGATTCAGATTCAGGTAAGTTCGAGAGCGTGTTCCTGGGTCTAGTTGATCTATTCAATAATGTACTTTCCATTGCTATCGATAACATTTCGCAGGCGACATCTACAATCCAAAGAAAGATGGTCACAAGCAGAAAAACAAATCGCCAAAGAGTAGGAAACCCCGGAAGAGCAAAAGTCCCGGGGCTAAGCGAAAAACGAGCAGCGACGGGGCCCCGAAACAGAGAAAGAAACCGGGCCCGAAGCCCGGCAGCAAGAACAAATCCCGGAAGCAGAATTTTCTGATGGGTTCCGTGATCCAGAAAAGAGACGACCAAGAGCCGGAGAAGGACATCATGGCGAATGTGATGGACAATCCTATAGGAGAGATGGACTCTAAAATTGACGACAATCTTTCAGAGAACGTGGGACTGACCGGCACGACTATGTCAGCGGCAGGTTCGTTCACGGGGGACGTGCCAGAGGGTTCCCTGACCGGCCTCGGGCCCGGCGAGCTAGCCGACTTGGACGACGAGCAGCTGGAGCAGATGATGATGGAGGACGAAGAGTACGGTAGGCGCCAGTTGGAGCTAGCCGCCATCGAGATAGCCAAGAAGAAGAAGAAAGAGGAGAGGGAGGCCAAGAAGCTGGAGAAGGCGCGGCTGAAGGCATTGGAGATATTAGCGGCGGAGAGGCAGAGGGATCCGAACGCGCCGGAAGGGATCGACGGCGAGGTACCAAAGAAGAAGAAACGGGGCCGACGTAGCAAGGCGGAGATTCTCGCGGAGCAGATGCGCCGAGACGGCGCGCCGACCCTGAACACCGCCCTGAACACCGCCCTGAACACCGCCAGTTTGCCCGTCGCTGTGCCGCAGAGCATACCAAGTAATATACCAAGTAGCATACCAAGTAGCATGTCGCCTAACGTCAACCCCATTATGCCCACGATTATGACGCCCGACGCGGAGAGGATCAGCGAAGGACACATTCCCATGTTAACCGGACCAGAGGGGCACATCTTCAGCCCCGACGGGTCCCCCATGAAACCTAAAAGAAGAGGACGCGGCAAAGGTAAGAAGACACTCGCCCTGGAGGCAGCTAGAGCCGCGGAAGCAGCAGCGAAAGCCGCCTCTGACGTAGGTTTGATCGGCATGGGCACAGACTCGAATCCAGAGATGAAGCCTGGCGACATACCGAACGTGCTACCGACGCCAGGAAGTAGCACCTCCGGCTCGGCACCGTCCACGCCGCCGGCTGTGATCGTCACCACCCAAGGGCCACCGCCGTCCTCGCAGACCCCGACCCCGCAGTCCGTCTACCCGTCGATGCCGCCCAGCAACCAGCAGCAGCAACAACAGTCTTCCGTGATCACCAGGATGCTGCAGTCCCAGCCAGTGTCCAGCAGCCCGCAATCGTTCTCGGCCGCAGCGGCGGCGATGGGGCACAAGTACTTCGGCGGGCCGAACGCTGGCGGGCAGATCATGGCGGGCCCAAGGACCGGCTACGAGATGCAGCCGCGCGGGAGGATACCCTCGCCGTATAGGCAAGCCGGTCAACCGGCCATGCCGCCCCATTTCACGGCGGTGAGATCGGGAACACCGCCGATGAGGATGAGGGTGCCTGGCCCGCAGATGTATCACACGCCCCACCACCCGAT
Source organism: Andrena dorsata (assembly GCA_929108735.1). NCBI lineage: Eukaryota > Metazoa > Arthropoda > Insecta > Hymenoptera > Andrenidae > Andrena > Andrena dorsata. The sequence continues at coordinate 71,201,923 of OV815488.1, read as the reverse complement.
GGACCCGTCTCCGTCGGGCGGCGGGCCTATATCCATTAACAATCGAGATCGTAGCTCTCCGCTCGGACCCGGGCCGGCGATGATCCCGCCAGCCGCCGGCAGCCCTTTAGCGAAGGGCGGCCCCACACCACCCCCACCGCCCCCTTACGTCAGGGGACCCCCGCCATTGTCCAGGTTCGCGGACAACCCGATGGGCCCCAGGCACCAGATGCCACCTTTCACGAATGCCTCCCCGGTGAATCACAGCATGCAGCAACCCTCGCCACCCCCGAATCGACCACCCGGTAATTTCTCCCCCTATCATCCGCCGCCCCCGCCCAACTATCATTACGGTGCCTATCCACCTCCCCCGCCCATGTCCACCGCCGACGACGCGGCCGCTTACCAGGGCTCCCCATACCCCGCCGACCACTTCCCGTCACCCGCGGATAATCAGCCCCAGATACAGGCGCCGCCGCCGCCCCAGCCCCATCCGCCGCCGCAGCAAGGGCACCCGAACGACGCTGGCCCCGGGAACAAGCAGTACGACGAGGAGGGCACCGGCGAGTTCGGCGGCCTGGTCTCGTACTTTAGTAGCCAGAGGGAGGACGATCTTGATTCGTAGCATGAGTGAGATCTTGGCCAACCCTGAATCGTTAGGTAGGGGCACGGTGTTAGGAGGGCGCACGGGGCCGGGGCCAGGTTTACCTTTTTTCAGACAACGGCCAGGTAAGATCGCAACTGTTGCTCGAGAGGGACAAGTACAAGAGCGAACCAGCGCGGGGGAAAGGGATGTTACGTGTGAAATGTAATCGTAAATAAACAGTAGGTATTAATAAACGTATGCATATGCGGGATATATGTCGGGGGCATTGAAAAAAGTTTTTTCATGATATAACGAAAGAGTATTCGCATTAACATACGACGACGTTGTACGTTCTAGCATTATTTTATACACTAAACGCGTACTTGTAACATGTTTTTAAAACGTAAGGGACAAGTAGAGATTAGTAATCGTCTTCCTCTTCGACCTCTTAAGCAAACAGTTGTCTGATTGTCTTTGCACTTTCAGAAGTGAAATGAATGAAAGAAAGAAAGAAAGAAAGGGACGGATATGCCGGTCGGTGATCGAAATCCATGGTTGGCCAAGGGAATAACGGAGAGGGCGGGGAAATTTAATGTATCACTATGGAGCCTATTTCCTAAGAGTTGTAAGCTTTTTGTAATTAGTTCGAGTTTGATTAAATTTATATAACGAGAGCGAACGACCACGCGCGTGTAGCCACGCATAGAGGGGGAGTAACGGACGGAGGGTGTTGCGGTTTACGCTAGAGAAAGGGATTATTACACACGAGAACACACACACACGCCACGCATACACGCATATACAGACACGTATACACACAAAGATCTGACCAGAATTTTAATCTATTATCCGTTTATTAGTATTCACAGATGAAAATTCCGTGCACAGTTACTTCCGGATCCGTCGTAGATGTGTAGATGTCCTTTCCCCGGAATAAACGTTTTGCTGTTCGAAGGGAAAACAGAAAAGTCGGTGTTTTAGTAGCGATCCGAGAAGAGATGGGCGAGGAGAAATGAAACGGGGGAAAAAAAAGGAAAAGAAGAGTGGCGAGGAATTATTGACAAATTCGGACTACGCGCCGTTGTTACGTGTATATATGTAAATACGATAAGTCCTTTAGATTATATTACATGTATTATATATGAAAACACAGTCACGCAGAATAACTATTAACGAGACAAAAGAAGAGGACGGGAAACGAGTTAGTGCGACGGGCACAAATGTAATATTTAAATTTAAAAAAAAAGAAACGAAAGGAAACGGCATCCGATTATAATAAATTAACAAATGGTGTGAAGACTACTACTATAATAATTATTATTTATAACGAGAAAAAAAAAAGAAAAGATTAAGAATCTATGATAGGTAGTATATTGTATTTTACAAATTTTACTTGATAATTATATTAAAAGGAAAACGAGGGAGAACACAAAGCAAACATTGAATATATAGTTATATTAGAGAACAGGAGGCTGCTGAGTCCAATCCTAAGAAAGTGTGCGAGAGTGTGTGTGCGAGAGAGAGAGAGAGAGAGAGAGAGAGAGAGAGAGAGAGAGAGAGAGAGAGAGAGAGAGAGAGAGACCAGACGAGTGAAAGGGAGGGGAAGAAAAGAGGCGTGTAGATAATCGGCGAATAGTTTAAAATTCGAGAAATTTTTATTGTTTCTATCGTCGCGTGCAATTGAGAAAGATGAAAAGTTTACATAAATATATATGTACCTACGTGCGAGATTTATATGATTTTGTCAGGCATGTGCAACCGTATCGACAGACTAACAAATCTTTTTCTTATTTTTTACTTTCTGTATCCTTTCTTTTCTTTTCTTTTCGGGCGATCTTTCTAAGGCGCTTTTCAAGCTTTTAAGGAAAATGAGAAATAAAAATATATATAAATATATATATATTATTATATATACATACGCAGATGGTTATATATGTATAATAAACTGTAAAAGAATCCATTATTGTACGAATATTTCGTATTGTAAATCACTATGTATTTGGCCCGAAGGTCACAGTTGCTCGTGCCTATAGCGAAGTCTCAACAAATTCGTTTGCTGAATCCTCTTCTTAGACCGAGCGCCTCGAGGGAGTGTCCTTAACCCGATGCTCCCTCGATTGACGAAGAAGATTCAGTATATGGGGAACTGATTCGATCAAGTGATTCACTGAACAGATACGATTACGCGCGGGGCGAAGAGATATATATATATATATGTTTATTCGCGGGAAACGAGAACGAGCAATGTTACTTCTGTTTGTATTATTTTGTATTCCGTTCGACGACGCGCGACAGCCTCCTGCTCTTTGATCAAGCCGCAAAGCTGGTAGTGTCTTTGCGCCACAAAAAATCATGTATCTGTTTAGTTATCACGCGTACGTGCATACCTAATATAAATAGAAGTTATATAAATAAATACAAAAAAAAATGGAAGGAAATACATTATCTTAGGATTAGCTGCTTGGGATAGTTTCCTTTTAACTCGAATGAACGTTTAAACGAAACCGAATCGTACCGATTCTACCCACGATTCTTACACACCGCCGTATAACGTAATAGAGAGAGTTTCAAACTATCGCTAATTTTTATTATTTTTTACACACACACCTATAACGATGATAACGTTTTTTCCGTTGTATACCGTTCAATGTACAATCTCTCCTATCGTCTTCTTTGAACGTAAACGTGCGTCTTCGGACCGATCGTAGTTAGGATGCGCTTCAAGGAAAATGCGAACTCGCGGTGGAAATCTCTGCACGGTTTCTATGAACTATCACACTTCTCCAAACCAGATCTTTAGTAAAAAAAAAATGGAGAAAATAACGGAACAATCGCCGGTTGAACATATATATGTATAAATGGTGACGTTGAGATGTTTCAATATGTCCGAAGACTCGTTTTTCTTTTTTCTTAAATCGTCTTAAAACCACTGAATAAAACAGAAAAGATGAAAATTAACAATAAGATCACGCGAAATCGATTTTTTTCAGAAGATATATATATATATATATATACGAATGTACATATATATATGTATATATTATATGTACATATATATATGTATATGTACATTCGTATATATTTGTATTGCTTTTATGCATGGCACGTCCGCATTTAGTGGAACCCTCGTATATTTCGTACGAAATATATTTGTGATAACACAGTGAATTCGATCTCAAAACCTTGGATAAACGTTTCTTAAAGCGTAAATCTAATGTAAACACTCGGAACGGGTGGCGTTACGTTTTTGCATGTGTGCCGAACATTTCTCGCATTTATGAGTGTTTCCTTGAAACGTAAACTGACGGAGTGTCTTGTCGGGACAGAACAGTAAATGTGGTGCAGTTTAGCTTTTCTTTTCATAAAGGTCTAGACCAAACGCAATTATTATATTACATGTTGTAGCCTAAATACAAAACATTTTGTAATAAAATTCAATATATTGAAATAATATTATAGGGCGGTTTTCTTTCACTTCTCGAGCGTTCAGCGGTATATCGAAATAATTCGTTTATTCATGCCTCTGCGTTGCTTCATAATAATATAAAACTTTTTCACATTACAAAAACATATGCGTTATAGTCGACGTGTCTTAAAATCAAAAATCAGATAGCTATCCGCTGTTCGACGTAAAAACAATAGCAGTATATATATTTTTTTTATAAACAGAAAGAGAGATAGCGCCGCAGCGCTGCGTTTCGCGTGAATTGTGTGTGGAATCTTTTACGTAGCTCCTGGTAACATCTACGGACGAGAAAGTATTTCAAACTAACGTCTAGCGTGTCGTTGCGTTGAACGGAAAGAATATTTTAGATCCATTGTGCAAAGTATTTTATAACAAATACAATGATCTTGTATTGTGTATACAATAATTGTACTGCAAATAAGGGAACTTAGAACGAGACTTGCAATCTAAGTTGGTGTTTTGGTATATAACACTGAATATCATTTAACAATCTTAACTTTATTATGAAATACTTTGTCGCCAGCTGGTTTCACTTCGCCGAATCTAGCTCTCCTCTTTTCTATTCTGGCTTCCAATTCTGCCTGAAAATATAGCGGTAAGCATTACGTGTCACACATCCGTTTAAATCAAATGATATTCGATCTATTACCTTCTCCATCAGCGTGGAAACCGAGGTGCCGAACCTTTCCGCTCGTTTCTTTAAAACTTCATACGTTGTGTGCTGCGAATATATTATAACGAATACATCCGAGAATCATAGAGTATTTTAATTCCAATTAAACGGAAGTACGTACCACAGGCGTCTTCACGGACGCAGCTGATTTACTGTTCTGGTTAATAATACTGAATCTCGCAGACCTGGCTTCCTTTTTAGCAGCTTCCGACAAGGGCATCCCAAATTTCTTGGCCCTCATTTCTAGTCTCTGTTTAAACGAACAATGTGAATTACGTTAACAGATCATACTTCACCTGGAATCATTACGATCTAAACTACTCGTTACCTCTTTGATGCCGAGCTCCGACAATTTAATAATTTTCCTCTCCGGCGGCGCAGTTTCAGTTATTTTTGTGTCGATCTCTGGTTTCTCCGCTTGCTCAGTCTTAGCTTCTTCGATTACTGGTTTGCGGTTTAGAACTATTTTCTTTGCGCTCACGTTACTCTCTGTGGACAATTTCCTTTTCTGGTTAACTTCCTGCGAATCAGGCTTACTCGACAGTTCCTCTATTTCTTCGTCCTGTAGAAAGATACTCGTTACCATTCCAATTCAATTATTACCCCTGCTTTCGCGTATTATTGGATTACTTACACCAAGGACCGCATCCTCGTCTAAGATCTCTTCCGCTGTCTCGTCCAAGGATAACGCGGAGTCTAGTAAACAAAGGTATCGGTCTATCAATACACAACTCTCGCGGAGAACGATGTACTCCAAATAATTATTCAAAAGCATATACCACCATGAATCGCTAGCTGAAGCCTCTCGACTAACTCGGTCTTATTGCCAGTGGTAGGAAGTCCCCTCTGTTTCAATTCGATCTTCAAGTCCGCGACCTGTTCGGAAACATTCATTTAAAGCCGCGTCGCAACTACGTGCCCGAGAATCTCGATAACAACAAATACATTTTATACAATCAATTCTTCCCGCAGCGTAGCAATTAACGTAAACATAATCGTTCCTTCGGCATCACCTCCATTCTGGAGGTTAGCTTTCCGGGTACGTGGGATGTTAACAACCGGGATACCCACGAGTTACCTTCATTTTCGAAAGCTCCGTAAGTCCTTTCTCGTACGACGAATCAGCCATGGTGCTTCTGTAGTATTTTATCTCAACTGATGGAACTTTTCGGTTTCCGATTTACATGTCACAATTCGTTCAATGGATTCTCTTCGAAAATCGGAGCGGAGACAAATCAAATCGAATTGCACGCAACATGAAAGGTTCGATATCGCTGTTCCGCCGAGCGCGGCTTATTCCTGATCGATCGGGTTTCGATTGTAAATAGGTAGCGTGCTCGCAAGCTGAACCATCAAACGTGTTACTCACTGTTACTCACGATCAGCGTAGTACGGATCGTATTATACGATAGACCGTTTATCTAGGAAGTAACTCTCACGCAGCGAAATGCAATTATAACTAAAAATTTGAAATGTCTCTATACGCTGCGTAAACCCCTTCGATATATCGATTATTATTGCGACACGGCTACCAAACCTAACCTTCAAACACGCGGCGACTGATGTGCATAGGTTAGTGTTGCATTAGTGTTGCAAGCACAAACTAGCGCAAACTATAGAGCAATACAGAACTGTCATCTTTGATAATAGTTGATAGTTGCTAAGGTTGACAATGGTAGATGATTCAACGAGGAAAACATTAAGTAACATTCCACTGTTACAAACGAAAGCAGGACCTCGGGATAAGGAATTATGGGTGCAAAGATTAAAAGAAGAATACCAGGCTTTGATTAAAGTAAATTGGAGTTTGTATATTACTCCATATGGCTGAGATTCTTTATGAAAATTTAACGCTCCATCGTCACACCTTATAATCACAGATTGGTCACACATTTTTCGTTACCATTTTCGTAGTTTTGAATCTTTTAACTTTTCAATGATAATTGTACATTTGTAATACTCGTACTGCAAAAATTTAAATTTGTATTTGAAAAAATAATTATGGTCGAAAGCGACTTTTTTTGTTAAATTAACAAATTTTATGAATTTTAACAAATAAAAGTCGCTTTCGATCATAATTATTATTCACAAAATTTGTAAATTTTATTATCAAGGTCTAAAAATTCACAGAAATATTAGCAAATACGTATCCTGGAGTGCAATAAACCCGTGTGACTACGAAGAGTTTATGCACCATTATTTACATTACAGAAACTAATATATTTGTTGTTTAATGAAAATATCTTTGCACACTTTCCAGTATGTTAAAAATAACAAAGACTCGGATAACGATTGGTTCCGCTTGGAATCGAATAAAGAGGGGACAAGGTGGTTCGGCAAGTGCTGGCATATACAGGATTTCTTGAAGTATGAATTTGAAATTGAATTTGATGTAAGTACTGTTCGTTAGATTGTTACCAAAGTCTGAAGGGAGGAGCTCTATCTAGGACGCTAGGAATAAGGTGATTCTTGGTAATTTTTTTCTAAGAAACTGTTAATCGGATTTTTTCCAAACTTTCAGGGTATTTTAGTTCACATTCGAATAATAAAAATTAATTTTTATGTTACAAAGTGTTCGGTAGAAATGGATATGTACGAACATGTTCGTTAGGACTTACGCGCCGGCCCCATTTCTTCCCTGAAATAAAAAACCAAGGATTTTCTTATTTCTACTATAATTACATTGTCAATGAACCTAAGACATTGATAAATAAATTGAATAGAACAACTCTTTTTCTATAAAGAGTACGAAATATTTTGGAGCAGAATCGTAACTTTTTCTTTCAAGTCCCACCACTTTGCCAACTTATAACTTTTTTTTTCATTTATTAGGTTCATCGACAATGTCTTTGAATCTGAACTAAAATACCCTGAAAGTTTGGAAAAGATCCGCTTAACAGTTTCTTGGAAAAAAATTCCCAAGAATCACATTACTCCTAGCGTCCTAAATAGAGCTCCCCCCTTAAATTCCATGTTAAGAGTAATATTATTGGTATTCCAGATACCTGTTACATACCCGACGACGGCACCTGAAATCGCTTTACCAGATCTGGACGGTAAAACTGCGAAAATGTACAGAGGTGGGAAGATTTGTTTAACAGACCATTTTAAACCTCTCTGGGCGCGCAATGTACCAAAATTCGGGATTGCTCATGCCATGGCGCTTGGAGTAAGTTTCCTATTCATCGACGAATCTTTGAATCGCCATATTCATGATTTTACGAACTTAAAAAATTGTGCTTTTAGCTGGGACCATGGCTGGCGGTTGAGATTCCCGATCTCATAGAAAAAGGAGCGGTGGTGCATAAAGATAAAGTCGATGAGCATAAATCGTAATACAGCGAAGGAATGTCGTGTTACTTAGTGTTAACTGAGATTAACGTGCTTGTTAATATATTTGAACAGAATACAGAAAGATTTGTATAATGAGTATATTTTATAAATATTTACAATGCTTCGCATATTATTTACAGTTATTTGTCTTCGTCTATCTTAATTTTCTTAGTTTCTTTTACAATCTCCTCTAATTTGTACAGATCCTTCAGCGACACCTCTCCCGTACCCCTTCTTATAGGCTTCGGCTGCGACGCATCCGGTTTCCAACCAAGTAGATATATCACTTGAAACGTAGCAGGTATAAATGGCACGCCGTCTTCTTTAGTCTTCCCATACAGCTCCTTATATATCGCAGCCGCTGCCAGCATGGTATCTCTGTTCAAACGTAAATTTCGATTTCTCGCTGCGTTATTCTCAGCCATTCCTATAAAGTCAAGCCTCTAAAGATAAACAAGTTAATTCAAAGTCGCTATAACACAAGAATTTTAATCGCTACCTTTCAAGTCCCACATTAACTCGAACATACTCGGATAGCCGACAACCATTTCATCTGTATCAATAGTCAGCATCGTAAAGTTGGCCCTCGTTAACAAACCTCCGACATCCCTGATGTCCGCGAACGGTGAAATGTGCGCTGCGAGTCCCCCGTCCCTCTCCAACTCCGCCAGTTGTAAAGAACTCCTAAACAGAAGTAAAGTGTAATATAATCTTACAATCCTGGTATTCAATACCTGTATCGATTACCTCAATTCGTATAACGTTTCCCCTCCAAACATAGCTGCCATGAAGACCCCATCATTCTTCAAGCTTTCATTGATACTCCTGAAGCACCCCGGTAAGTTGTTCACCCAGTGGAGGCTCAGCGCGCTTATTACTAGATCTAAACTCTCCGGTTCAAACGAGAAATCCTCTTCGTCCATGACGGTTCGAGTGACTTTAATCCCCTCTGCAGTTTCAGCTTGGCTTACGAAGCTCGAGCATGCATCGGTCAAGATCAACTCCTCTACGTAGTCTGGCAGAATGTGCCGCGAGACGTGGCCACGGCCACATCCTAAGTCAAGCGCTCTTTTGAATTTTCTCTTTATGTCAAACACTCTATCTGATAGCCTGTAACCTACTTCGTCCTTGATGTAGTCGTACAGATTCGCGTCAGAGGCTTGGGCTGCGCGTTCCCTCTGGAGATTCTTCGCATTTCTGTCGAACACGTACATTACACTGTCCGCTGGTAAAGCGCAGTTTGACGTACCGGTGAATATGCCTCGGACATTGCTCCGACTTTGAGCGTTCAACTCCAGCCGAAGTACGCAACGTTCGAGCAAGTGTAACATTCTTTTGTTTTCCTTCAAACGGAAACGATTACGTAATGATAATATTCGGGCGAATTTTCTGGGCGTGTGCTTTTCATTGAAAAGATTGATCGTTTTCGATGCCCCTCGTGCAAGGTCTGCGCGACATAACCTATTGTGAGATGGAGTAAATAGAGAAATTGGAGCTCGATGTATTTTCTTGGAGTTTCCTATTAATTGGGTCACTGTTAGAAATTGTTGATTTGAATAAGTTTCATTTACTTGATAGTTTGTTATTAGTAATCTGTAAACAGAGTATAATAAATTTAATATTCTCTTTGGTATCGGGTACTAAGATTATATAGCTTTTATTAATTATTGATAATAAATAAAAGAGAATTATTTTGTTGGGGGATATGAGTATAGAGTAGGGCTGGGACTATTTGTCGAATTTCTTGGTATTCGAGTACTTCAGTTGCTCAATTATTTGGCGAATATAATTCGAATATCCAAGTATAGTGTGAATTATAAATCAAGTTTTTCAGGTTCATTTTTTTACAAGCTTTTATTTAGTTTCAGTTGTGAGTTCATTAGTTTGTTAGGGTGAAATCTTCTCAGCTAATAACTTGATTTATAATTCGCACCATATTATTCAGTATGAATACATCAGTATCCGAATAATATGGTGTGAATTATAAATCACGAACTCACTTGAAATGTTCGAGTAGTATTCGAATCCTAAAATATTCGAAGTTTATTCGTAGCATTCGAATACTCAAATATTTTAAGTTAATTCGTAGCATTCGAATACTTGTAAAATATTCGAGTAGTCCCAGCCCTAGTATAGAACCGCCACCCGTAAAATCATTAATCTAGGATAGAGAGCATTAAAACCCCGGACATTTTTGACAATTTCTTATATTAGGTACGATATTCCAAGATAAAAATTTCTGTAAATTATAGAGTGTAATCGCAATCAAGAAATAAAGATAAAATATTTATGACTTTTTGAGCGAGCAGAGCATCGAACAACTTGAATTACTACAGAAAATTCCCCCGGACGTCTCCGGATGCCCTAAAAAAAAAAGAAGATACATCCGAGAAAACCCGGATGGATGACAACCCTATACGGGTATAAAGTAATTGAACAGCAAGAAGTACATTTATTCTTGTCATTTTAATTTTGCAATATTCTTGGAATACAGCTGAAATCAAAGTTCTCTGTGCCCAGATAACATCTCACCGTTACATTCTAGTTATAATGAAAAGTATCGTATTTACTTTCTAGGCGGTAACCGAAGATGGGTGCGAATGATTTGTATCTAGCAACGGTTGACTATCAAACAATAAGTTACCTTACATTCATCGTATATTTTGTGCATGCACGTCTAATATTAGGAGATTCGTGAACTGCCTACGCTCGAATGTATAGATCTCTAATTTTTAACGCGATATATTATTCCCGACGTGCGCATAAAAATTAGAATCTTAAAAGTGTAATATGATATCTTAAAATAAAATTTCAATGCCACAATTATTATCACATACGTCTTCAGTGGTAATGAAGCACAACAATGTCGACAAGTAGCGCACGATGTTGCTCCAAACTCAAGGTACATCCAGCGAGATAGAAATCGATAATAAATGCACCATTGTTCGTCTAATCAAATATGCGTACTAAGCTGCTAGAATACTTGCTATTCGAATAAGAACAAAAATCACCATATTTCTGTCATAAAAACATAAATAAATCATAAAACTCAAAATTGTCTTTAATTGAAAAAAAAAAGAAATTTTATTTTCCTAATGAAAGAATAAGTATCGTTTTAAACAGTTTCGAGACTGCGTAACGAAATGTAAAAAATCAGTATAACTTTCAGATGCGTTTTAATAATTCTAAAAATATACTATACAATTAATAAAGCGATTATTGTTTTAGTTCCGGAATAATATAATAATATACTTTTAAGAATATCGAATTCGTGGATTTAGTTTGTAAGGCAGCACCCACTCAGACGATTCTGACGCGATGCTTGATTACGAATATATTTGTTGAAACGCATCAGCGAAATATGATATGATCGATACGAAAGATATATTAAAATAAGCGCTAATGATATTCAAGTACGCATCATTTAATATACGATGTGTATATAAAAATTTAAGAGCCGCGTACAAAATACAAGTGTTACCGTAAGTTTGTAACAGCGAAAGCGTAAAGTCCTACATAAGCTTACTTAACTTTAATTGTATGGTGAATATGACGAAGCTTTTCGTGACATAGGGTCAAACTTGCGAGGAAGATTTGTGCGAAAGTAAAGCCGGGAATCCACGAGAAGTTAAGTTATGCTATGCGATGCCATGATACGTTTTAAAAAAATTAGCTTCAATACATTCTTATGGAACCGTTTCTGCCAGAAGCTAAGCTAAAACATAGCATCGCATAGCTTTTGGTGGAAACGGATCCATAAGAATGTATTGAAGCTAAATTTTTTTTTAAAACGTTGCATAGCATCGCATAGCACAGCTTAGCTTCCCGGCTTAATCGAAAGAAGTTCAAGGAAATGTAATTGTTTGGCTGTGAGCGCAACGATTCTAACTTCAGTTTCAACGTTTGCCTGTGTTTTTTTTAATGTCAGTATAAAGTTTGTTTTACAACCGATTGAATGAGCTTCGATGTGAATGTTAATGCTATAATTAAGTACAAATATTAACTTCAATGCAGAAGTCGTTCATGTACACCTACCGATGTGTGAAATCGAATGAAATCTTCGCGGGTCCTGCCTTTTAACACGTTAAAATTTACAAATAATGAAAATGTTTCGCAACCGTGGAGAAAGATATTAAAAGAAATGTTCTATATAAAAGTCTTATTAGTAGAAAAATTTGTACAGTTATATAAATCACAATAAAAACAAACATCAATATATATTTAGAGGCACAATATATAATATTACACCTGAAACCTAGGAAAGCTTTTTAGAAATTCGTTGCATATTCGAGAAAGTTGTTTAAACAGTAAAAAAAAGCAATTCACTATTGTTCGTTACAAATAAGCAATGAGAAATGGTACTTGCATTCAGACAAATCACCTAATTAATAGTTGATGAAGTATAGATAGCGAAATAATGATATGAAAGCAATTATATATCTCTAATATATTTAACATAATTATTGAGACTTTAAGTTTTAGAACTGCGATTAAATTGCCATAAAAATATTTTCCTTCTTCTATAATACAATTTAATTTTAGAGCGCCGCTGAATAATTTTTAGTAATCAGCTGCGAAGTGTTGGAATTATATACTTTATACTTTCTACGCCCGCATGAACATGCAAGCGAACAAGTATAATTAGTTTCCACTCCGGGAGGAGCATGCAGATTCGCTGCAAGGTTAGGTGTCTTAAAAGGAGATGAAAAACAGAGAAGACGATCAATTAGTGTGCAAATTAATGTTTTCAAACGGGGCAGGTTTTACGAAAATAATATCGAAGCTGAAAACCTCGCGTGGTAAGAGTAACAAAGCCTCTTTGCTTCTCGAAAAATCTCAATAATTGGCGATGTTAATGATGATTACTTTGGCCTCAAACTATTGACGGGAGTGGGTAATGCGAAATGTGCTGACGCTGCAAGAGTGGTCGCAGTACACGTAGGGGCAGGAATATCACCGATAATTGCAGTGGCATTCGTTTCACTCTTGTAACGAATATTAGTATATTCCCGGCCTAAATGCAGAGATTTCTGTAAAGATAACAACACACAGAGGATGAGTAAGCGAGCAAAGATCGCAAAGGCGCGCTCGATATAATTACCTGTTCTGCCTGGACTCGCTGCGAAACAGTTTCTATGTAGTGCAACACAGCGAGGTAAACGAATTTATACTGCGCTTCAGTCTGGACCATTCCCGATCTCTGCGAGCGTACTCTTTGAATCGTTCTCTGAATATCGATCTCGCAGTCCAGCCCTGAAAGCAGAACATATAAACTGTGAATGTCGCGCAGTGCGAAGAATTTACACCAAAAATCGTACGATCGATTAAGTTTACCGTGTCGCTTGATCTGATCAAGGATCATATCGATGACAATAAATGTCCCGGTCCTGCCAATCCCAGCGCTACAATGGACAAGAACTGGCCCTATATTCGACACAGCTTGACCGCTCGATGCAAGAGAAGCAGCGATCGATTCTTGCCTCGCATTGACATCGTGAAGAAAGTTCAGTACGCAGCCAGGATCTGACGGGACACCATGATCAGGCCATGCCTGAAAGCAATTTTATTTCACGAAACCAAAATGAAGCGCTGTCGCGATAACAAGCAGGGTTCGAAAGAGTTCTGGAACTATTCAAGAGGTTCTATTTGAAACATGGACCGTGGAACATTTTTAAAAATGTTCTCACATTGTAAGAACGCGTGAGAACTATTAAAGTAAAAGTTCTAGTTGGAATGGAACTTGTAAAATATAAAAATAAAAATTTCTCTATAACAGGAACAGGTATTTTGCTCATCGATATTAAACAAGTTCTCAACCTTCGTAACAAATACTGAATACCTTTAAATAATTATTACAGTTAAATTGATATTCTGAATGTGTTATTTATTTGTCATATTTACCTACGTGGATAATTTCTGCGCAGATATTATAGAATTTTTGTGTATTTTCGTTCATGTAAGTTATAAAAAAATGTTATTTACGAATTATACTTGACAAGTTCTCTTTTCTGTTCAATTCTTCTTATGAAACTATTAATTAATCATTTATTAAATAAACACGAAGAGTATGATATTATATTGTTAAATAAAACTAAAACCTAATAGTTTTGTATCTAACACTTTATTCTATGGAACCTCTTTTAATAAATATTCTGATATAACTGTTTCCATGGAACTTTTATTACATAGGTTCTAACATATCTGTTCCATGAGAACACTTTTTAAAGAAGTTCCCAAGGGCAACACCTATTTCTTTCAATAAAAAATCCACGGGAACAGATATTTTCTTAAGAGCACTAGGCAATCGAAAAATCGATTCTTTTATTGCATTTTTCGAAAGCACTATCTTTTCTGAATAAAAAGGCCGCTTGGTTTATAGTAAAATTTGCAAAATTGTCGATTTGACAGCTAAAAACGTCAAGCGGCCATAGCATCGCCTTTGCCCAGAAACCTTAAACCCGTTTTTCTCAAATATTCTTTTCTCTTTATTTTTCCCTGATTGCGAACGAATGGAGGTTTCGATCGACTTGGAAAAAATTACAGGATGTGTAAAACATGTACCATTTCGACGCAAACATCTGATATGTTCCGTAAAAATTCGAGATTTGCATAAAAAAATTAAGAAGTCACTGCATTTTAGTAGCGCGCAAACAACGATAGTAATTTCAGAAAATATAATAAAAAAAATCGATTTTTCGACTGCCTAGCCCCCTTAAATGAAATATATAAATTTTAACACAATTTTTTTTAAAAATAAGAGTTCCAGAACTTTTTCGATCTCAGAATTAACAAGACACTCACTTGAAAGTGGTAGTGATAGATTCGTCTGGACTCCGTAAAGCACGGTTCGCTTCCATGTAACAGAAACTCTCGCAACGTGTAGTCCGCCGTTGAAGTACGCGACAATGCACGTACCTTCCATTCAGCCCCGTACTCCGCGACTTCGCCTTCCTCTGGCCAATAACGAGCGCATTTATTCTAAAATACACGCACACTTTTAGAAAATGCACTTCGACTACGCGCGTTCAAGCGACGCACCTTTCCCCTTTCCATCTCTTTGGTGGTCATAACAATCACTCGCGTGTTCTCTTGGTACACCATGTGCCAAAAATCTGGTATTGTATTCGGGAGGCAGCCTTGCGTCGCGATGTAACATTTATTGAACGAGCCACCGTCCCCGCAAGTGCTGATTCCACCAGTCTGTCCGTCTCCATCCTCGTTCTGTACACATTCGCGCGTCAACGAGATTCAAATGCATATACGTACGATAAATTTCACATTATCCAAACAGATTTACCCTAATGTAGTTAGCATTGATGTAATCAGCCCCAGGAACGTTCAGATCGACCTCCTTCAAGCGCACTCTCGTGTGATCGACTGCAGAAAAGCGATTTAGTAATTGAATTCTACAGGTAAGAGTGAGATTCAACAGCGAAACTGAAGACAATCTTACATGGTAAGATATTTTTGTACCGATTCTTAGCTCGGTTCTCAGGGCGTAAGCCTTCCTTTCTGGAAAACAAGTGACGGCATTCTAACTGCTGCAATGACTCGAACTCTTCCCAGAAGCCAGCTTTTCCTTTACCACGTCCTGCTCCTGCTTCGTTACTTCCTGTAGCTCCGTTCCAACACAACCACCCGTTGGAGCAGCCATTTTCCTTATGCAGCTGCCTCACTCTGCTCTCAATGCCGCTGGCATTTATGCGAGTGGCATTGAATGGTTGCCTTGAAGGTGGCGCGAACGTGTTATAAGAGGATATTTGTATAAACATTTATAAAGTCAATAGGTAATGTTATCACGCTTCCTACCTCAGATGGACAACGCTCCCACTTGTCTCAACCATCGGATTACGTTTGTAATGTTCTATCAGATCACTGAGACTGTCAAACTTATCGCCTCCTCCAACATCGTACTTATTATCCTACAATGTTTATCGGTTATCAGTAACGAGGCGTCAGCCTTCGTTTGCAAATCGTTATAAATTGGATAGATACACATTTAAAGTGATACGTATAATATAAAATATGAAATGTAATTAACCTGAGATCGTATTATAACATGTGTAACACGATCGTCTGTGCGCACAGATAATACAAAGTCACCAGGTTTACTTTGGGATTCGCGAACCAGAAAAGATCCGTTTTTACCTCGCTCCAGCATTAAACGTTCTGCTTCTTTGGCTGATAAATGGCCATGGAACCACCTTTACCCATATTTTACTATTAACACATACCATGCTATATGCGTGCATTCAAAGTAACAATAAGAAGAAAGAGTGTCTCCGAAGCATAACAGAACTTATTGTAATGTTCATTTTGTGAGAATGGTGACTAGAGAATTCTGCCTCGAATGAAGGGATACCTTTCGGTCGTCGGGTCCGCGCAGTTTAAGGGATATTTCAATTCTATAATTTCCCCGTTCTTTTCGCGCAACTGTCCACCGTTTTCCATATAAAATTGCACGAGTTCTGACAGAGTCGCAAACTTCTCGCCGCCGTACAGATCATAGAAGTCTCCAGTGTTCTGTATTTTAATGTGAGTCACTTCGCCGTTTCGTCTGAGAATTAAATAAGGATATCAGGCATTACGCAATAACGATTTTACCGGGACATCCGTGAAATGTACATAATCGCACGAAGGTAATATTATATGCATTTACTCACCTAACGGACAACGTAAAATCACCGGGATTAGATGAACTCGGACGTGCTAAAAACGAGCTATCATAACCTCGTTCCATTAATAAATGCTCTGCTTCTAAACCCGATATATTGGGATGAAACCATCTGTAATAAATATTTGGTCGTTACCGAGCGAAGGACCATTTAGTTGTCAAAGAGATAATTGTAAGATATACAGGGCTATATGTTGGAATACCACCTTGGTTTACGTAAATATTAAGGGGGGCACAAAAAGAGATTCTCTCGAGTTATACGAACGCATTGCAGGCAAGAGATATTTTTTGTATTCCTGATTATTGGAAACTGAAGATAGGAAATACATTTTTCGCAGAAATGATAGCGGTGGCGTTAAATTGATAATGCACACAGTAATTCTCCAATGTAATGATTACGATAGAATTGGTAAAAAGGAGGATACAACTAATAAAAAGTTTAATCTGTTAATGCTCTGTAATCGTTGTATAAAGTGATGAGAAAGTGGGTGTAAATAAGTCTGGAACACACATTGGACGGTAGAGGAATACACGAAAGTGAGCGATCGAGCGGAAAAGTAAATATCCGTGCTGTAAATATCTGTGACAGATGCGTATATAAATTGGCACTGTTCTTATCCATTTTTGGACATCGGGGATTCGACGGCGTTAAATGATTTAACTGCGCATACCTTACCTCTGACTGTGTTCGACTAATCCGCGGCTAACACTGATAAATAAGTAGGCCTGTTCCAGCAAACGTCCGTGAATTATGATAATTACATATTTTTTATGCAAGTACAAAAACGTGCCTCACCTGCGGGATGCCATGTCGTGACTCCGGCTATGACCACCTGGTTATTAATAATTCATCACGATTCATCGATACTCGCGCTTATAATTCGCAATTGTAATTGCCCTCCTAACTTAGCGGACTAGCTGCACATCGCCACGGTCTTTGACATATTCACTTTGCGCAAAAACAAAAAGAAACCGAAAGCACTAAAAGATTCTGGCATAGAACAGCGCTTTTCAGATTAGGCTATTAAACGAGTTTTCGGGCGGGCTGACCGCCCAAACCTAATGCTGGTTTCATAAAACTAATGGCGCCTCTGAAGCTTACCGCTAGAAGGCTGCAACTAGCGGCTCGTTCTCGCATGTTCTGGGTACACCTTTTAATAAGATGATTGAATATGCTTTCAGATAATTTGAGATAGTTTGAGATAATTTTCAACCCCACTCTTGCCTCCCGACAGACGCTACGAAAAACGGCACTCCCATCTATGACCCACCCAACGTTCTGTGTAATCAACTCTGGGCGAATTCCACTTACGCCCAAATCGCCCACAACGCCCGTGGTTAGCATTCCAAAATTTATGAATATCTCTTGAAATATAGAAGAGAAATCTGTGAAAGAACCATTACCGGAAAATACAGGTTTTAACTGTAAATTATGACTTGAAAACAGGAACATATAATTTTTGATATTCATTTTATTACAAAAACGGAAAAATCCTATGATCGTGGGCGCGGGCGATTTGAGCGCAAGTGGAATTCGCCGTCGTTTGAATTTTTTTACTTCTGATCTAACAAATTTCTTCCAGTTTTACACTGATAATTAGGAATAGGTTTCTCGAAGTTTTCCTTTTGAGTTATGGGGATTCGAAAACTTGCACTGCTTTCATGATTCGAAATTTTCGGAAGTCAGATAAGGAAATGTATGAAATCAATGAATAAAGAATCGTTCGCAACGTGCCTGGAGAATTTGTAATTTGTTGTATTATTGTTGTTTGTCTGTTCATTAACTATGATCACATGATTTATACAGAAATTTTGTTGACCTCAGTTCTTACAGCAAGATATTCCACTTTACAAAACAGAATCAGCACTTCGCAAGTTTCGAAATTGTTGAGTTCCAAAAATATCGAGAGTTTAGAAGCCTTAAGGCTGATTCAGACACGTCGAGTAATTTAGTCGAGTAGCGATTTAATAATTTACCGTGTGTGGATACTAAAATCTCATCGGATAGTTTAATAAAACAGTGGTAAATTACTAAATTACTGGATGTGTCTGAATAAAGGGCGAATTCCACTTACTCCAAATCGCCCGTGATTTTCGTTAAGCTAGGTTTTCCCGTATGCGACTGGACGCATCGTCAAGAATTCCAAAGTCGATTATCTCGAAAATGAAGCGCAATAGGAAAAAATTGTATTCCTTTTTCTCGATTTATTTACGTGTTATAAACCAAAAAGAAAGAGTAACTTTTTTTCATATTGCGCTTCATGTTCGAGAAAATCGATTTTGAAATTCTTGACGTTGCATTTAGCTGCACACAGGAAAATCTAGCTTAATGAAAATCACGGGCTATTTGGGGTAATTGGAATTCGCTCAAAGACTACTGATAATAAATAATAATGCTAACGCAAAAATTCTGTAGCGCTATTTATTTGTAGTTTTTAAAAATTATTCCAATTATTATACTGCCATTAGTATCATTTTCCCGTTAACATGATTACCAGCGTAAAAGTGGAAGAAATTTCCTGAAATCAGAAGTGATAAATTCAAACCATTATTTACAGAACAGTCACGTGCGCGTGGCATTGCGGGCGACGCCATAGAATTTCATATAATAGAGGGCAATACCCTTTCTCGCAGCGTCTTTCAGGAGGCAAGAGTGGGGTTAACAAGTTGTGTTCAACACTACGTGTGTGTACCTGTATATGTACATTGCATCGGATCGCATGTATCAGTCACGCGGATAATTTCTTCGTAAGATAGATCGCGCTGTAATCAGCGGTTAAGCTGGGTTGCCGATTAATACCACTGACGATTCCGCCGGTTATGAAAGATATTTGATTTCTGTGTGCACTGTATAGTTGCTACTGGTAGCTAGTACAAATGTAATTCGCGATTGTTAGTCGGGTAGGAGTCGCCGGGTGTGCGAGCGTTTAACAGAACCGGGTGGAAAGTATCTTTACGCCGAAGATGGGTCAACATGTGTCGAGGACCGATTTCGAGTGGGTTTACACGGAAGAGCCGCATGCGTCACGACGAAAAATAATATTAAGTACGAATATTAAGTGGCACACGTGTCCATGAAAACTACTTCAATCTATCCGTGACCTTAGAGACTTTTTCTATCAATTATCAATAAAATGACGAGGAAGAGTGACACCAGTCGGTAACCGCGAATGCAGATGCAATTGTCATACAATATCTATATTTGTCTGAGACTGATAAGAATTTTTTCCTCGATGATTTTCTTATGAATATCACGTGTCGACTTATGCATGTTGTTAATGAAATGGCTTTCCTTCCAGGCAAGTATCCACAGATAAAGCAACTCTTCGGATACGATCCAATGTTTAAATGGATAGTCACGGGGATGGTGTTAATCCAAATTATATCCATGTTCTTCGTAAAAGACTTAAGTTATCCAACGCTGTTCCTCGTAGCGTACTGCTTTGGAGGTGTTATAAATCATTCCCTTATGCTAGGTACGTATAAGCTATTCCATTGTGAGACGCATTCGAATAATAGTGTATTGTACGATTAATTACCGAGGTAGTCTCGGGGAGGAGACTTCTGAGAAACTATTTTACACAGAGCTTTATCAGGGTGTGTTAGTATTGACGCACTTACAGACTGATGCACCACTTCCAGTGAAATCAATTATCAATTCTTATCTGTCGAGTGTATTATTTACACAGTAGATGTGACTCATTGTAAAACACTTCAAGTTATTGTAACGGAATTTATTTATTTGTTTTCCTTAGTTCGAAACATGTAGTTTAATAATAAATATTGTTGCTTTGATGTTAAATATCAGGATTAATTAAATTTACCACTGGTATGTTTTAGCAATACATGAAATAGCGCATAATCTTGCCTTTGGACATGCTAGGCCCATGGCGAACAGGTTATTCGGGTACTTTGCCAATTTACCTATAGGTATACCAGTGTCCGTTAGTTTTAAGAAGTATCACCTTGTGCATCACCGCGTGAGTATAAATGAAAGATGACTTGCTCGTGAATTATATTTTAAATAAGCTGCTTGTTATTACAACAATTTACAGTATCAAGGGAACGAAGCATTAGATACTGATTTACCAACGTTGCTAGAAGCAAAATTATTTTGCACCACATTTGGAAAATTTTGCTGGATAGGCTTACAGCCGTTTTTCTATGCATTTAGACCTCTGATCGTTTATCCATTGGCACCCACGCTATTCGAGTTTATAAATTTAGTGATACAACTCATTTTCGATGGGCTGGTTTGGTACTTCCTAGGTGAGTCTTTGTGTTGAACGAAATTATTGTTTAATATCGGTTTTATAAGTAAAGGAACGTTAATGTAGTATTTTACTTTAATGCTATATTTTTATTTTCAATGCAATTATTTAGGTGGAAAAGTATTAGTTTATTTGCTTTGTGGATCTGCAATGGCGATGGGTTTACATCCTGTAGCTGGGCATTTTATATCAGAACATTACATGTATAGGAAAGGCTTTGAGACGTATAGCTATTATGGTCCATTAAATTGGATTACATTTAACGTTGGATATCACAACGAACATCATGATTTTCCAGCGGTTCCTGGTTCGAGGCTACCAGAGGCAAGAGTTGATCAATTTTAACAGTCTCATTCGTTGAAAAGCGACTTATTCCACTTACTCCATTTTTCTTAGAATAATATTATTTCTATGCTTCTTGTAGGTGAAACGAATAGCCTCCGAATTTTATGACAATTTACCGCACCATAACTCTTGGGTCTCTGTGCTGTATGATTTTGTTATGGACCCCGAGATAGGTCCATACGCAAGAATAAAGAGAAAGCACAAGGGGCTTTGTTCCTAAAGCCAAGAAACTTTTTTAGAACGATTAATCTAATGATTAGCATCTGGAACTTAAAATTGCGCGTATGCCTAATGTATCGAGTATTATTATTAATTTATTATGTTATATTCAGTATTAATTGGTAGCCATCGTTGCTTTCTATTATTGGATACATATGCTAATGCAACGAACGTAACGAATTACAAATGCGAGGAGCATCGGAGCATAAGATTTCCTAAAATTTCTGTGTTGCGTTGAAACAAAGTAACTCTTGCAGCGTTGCGTATCCAGTTTGAAAGATATATAAAATTATATCGTCCCTGCTCTATCATTACAACATTTAGAGCGCAAGTGAAAGATGCTAAACTAGCGAGAATTTTTCTATTTTATGATGCCTGTAAATAACAAGTGTAATAAAGGAAACTATATATCTAACATGATAAATAACCAAAGATATGTGCGATGATATTTTCTCAGCTGCGCGCACATGGTGGAAGCACAAATTTCACAATTTTGTAATCTAGTCATAATTGAATAAATTCTTTATTACGAATGATAGCGCTTTAATCAAATGAATGTGTATTTTAAGGGAGTAATAAAGTGAAATTATTGTTGGCTCCTGTTCATTGCAGTATCGTGAAATCGTAACGTTAAGTACTTTAATCAAACGATCCTTTAGGTATCGAGATTAATGCATTCTTTTTGCATTCACAATCTATTCTTTCGTTCGTGAATTTTGAATTCAAATCTGTTTATGTTCTAGGTATTTCTAAGCTACCAACTTTACGCACTTTAAGATTCCTAGCTAGTGACATTAATAGGTGCTAAGTTCAGTGTTGCGTGATTCAGTGGTGATTTTTAATGAAGCGCCACAGCCGGTTCGTGCCCGTGGAGCGCTAGCGCACTCAGCTCGCGGAAGTAGTGCGGGAATTTTAAAGGATTCAACTATATAGGGTGAACTTGAATTATATGTATATTGTTACATTGAGTAACCTTTAGTCTGCTGACAAGATTGATTTGCCTTCTTACAAATTAACACCACGCTTGTAACCTCCGAGCGCCCTGCTCCTCCAATTTCGGCGTGTTTTTCCGACTCCTTCCCCGGATGCATGCGTCCAATCAAGACGGTGATGTCCCCCAAGCTTCGTTGGTGGGTTGTGCTTCAGCCGCCTTCATCCTTGGGCTGTTCTTCGCGTTTCCCTCCACTTTTTGGACAGTGGTCGAAGCACGCTTCCTAATTAAATCGGTTGCACGCACACCCGAGAAGGCAGGTAAGCTTTACCCTTAGAATCGAGGAGCAACTCCCAACCAGGTTTATGAGTCATTATACAAACATCTGCATTGTATTTGTCACGTTCTTCTAATAAAATGAAACCAAATACGACGCAGTTTGGTATGAAGAAGGTACGGCAAAAGATTGGCCCAGAGCGGGGTAATAGTACAGTCAGCACTCGTTATAAGCCCGTTTCTACCATGCGTTGGACGCCCCGGTGACTATCCCCACCATTTTTTGGAATCCTTCGGACGAGAGTGAGAGAACCCGAGAACGAGCGAGAGGCTCTTTCGTTTCTTCTGACTTGCAAGGGGAGGCCGCGACATCTGGGACACGGATTTTGATGAAACTCATATATGTTGTAGTGTAGGTGTAGTAGACCATTATATGTCTCACATGTTGGGTCCACTACCCCATAGTTTCCGAAATATTAATAAAAAAGATGTTTATGGGTTTACGTAAAGAAGCGATAGCGAAGTTTATTGTAATGATGAATAGCGGCGCGTGTAAAGGGCAGGTCTCGCACCGGAACATTCACAGGTTCGATTCTCACTGGAATCATTTTTTTTTTCTATAAATGTATTTTGTATTTTTTTATTTCTCAAAAGATAAAGTTCAATTTCTACATTCTAAAATATGACATTTATCGTAAAAACAAATGAAACAATAAAATTCACAACACCATGCACAGCTAATAAAAGATGTATGTCCACGGGTACATTTTTTAATTGTGCAATTAGTTTCGGTAATGGTATAGATAGAGGGCAACCTCGCGGATTTTGACGCCCTTTAAATATGTTGTCAAGGACGTCATTCTGAACAACTTTTTCCTCTAAACTTTTTGGCGTTCGACCTTAGTTTCCGAGATAATTGCAAAAATCTTTGGTAATTATTTAGAAGTTTTCCGTCCTCACCGATTTCAATGATTTTTGGATATGTTATCAAGATCAAGATTCTGAACAACTTTTTCCTATACATGTTACCGTCGCACGGCAGTAGTTTCCGAGATATTCGCACAGAACATCACCGAACGCTGCGCTGCTACGAACGCGTACGTATAGGTAGAATACAATGTCGATCTTTCGGTTGATATATTCCGACGCAACGGACATAGCGATCAACTCGAGGTGGTTGGTCATCTGGGGAATGTGTTTATCTCCGTCTCTACACACCTCGGGGCGCAAAATTACATTCTTTTTGAAAAAAATTACTTTCTTTTTTTCAATCACATTTCCACGTGCTATCCACCTCGGGGCGCCCCGAGGTGTCTAGACACAAATATAAACACATCCCCCAGATGACCAACCACCTCAAGTTGATCGCTGTGTCCGTTGCGTCGGAATAAATGAATAGAAGTTTTTCGCAAATATCTCCGAAACCAAGGTCGACCGCCAAAAAGTTTAGAGGAAAAAGTTGTTCAGAATGATGTCCTTGACAACATATTTAAAGGGCGTCAAAATCCGTGAGGTTGCTCTCTATCTATACCATTACCTTAGTTTCTAGTGGACATTACATTTGATTTACAATTAATTTAAAAGAAAATACGCCGCCTACACGGCTGATAAGCTTGCTTATAAAAGACCCGCTATAGCGAGCACGTCCTGCACCGATAAGGTCCGTTGACAGACACGAGCCAGACTCGTCGTTTCATATAAACATAGGAAATTGTTGCAGCATTTCGTGGACGTTACTTTGTACCGTGTCATTTCTATTTCATGCGTTGTCGGTCGATTCGACGGTTCCTTTGATTTCACGCTCGAGCGCTCAAGGGGGATGGGGCAGCGAGAGCAGTTTCGTATGACGGTTCACGCGGTCAGAGTGTCAGGTGTGTCACTATTGAGAAAGGTTATGAACCTTTCTTCGGCTTTCTCTTTGACATCGGATACCCGATGCCGCGACGCGGCGACTACAAACGAAGTAGTGGGGATAGCCTCGCGTGTATAGAGAATCCGAAAACGCGTGCAATTTGAGAGACAGCACTGTATGCAACGCGTACCATTAATAATTAAATAAGATAATATTACTTCTCTTACTCTCTTTTCTAACATTCTTATACATTTAATACAAATGCAATTAATTATCTTAATCAAATATAACATGAGTCATCTATGATTTTAAAACGTATTCGTTTGATGTATTTAAATGATACATCCCGTATTGTCGTGTAATTTCAAATGTTACGCCGTTTATTGGGACTTCAATACCGTAAAGTAGGAGACCGATGCTTTCAACACCTGAGGGTAAAATATAAGTATGTCATCTATCTAATTAATGTCAGTTCCTAGCCCAGGCCTGTCCAGGATTTGCTCGTACGAGCAGCCGCGAAGTTGCTCTTCGCTCTCGGAGGCAAAGAGCCAGACCCAAGAGCGAAAGGTCTTCTTGGTGGGGGATTCTGTGAACGTCACTATCCCCACTCTTTTACGGTTGCCGTTCTTGCCGTCACTCTTGCCTTCGCTCGCAACCACTCGCTGCTGTCCTTCGAGGGCAAGAGCAAAAGTTGGACAGGCCTGTCCTAGCCAGTTAACAAATTACCTCTGCAAAGGTTTCCAGTGTTAGCGGCAGAAGACCGCCGGCTGACAAAACGGGAGCAGTTAGGGTTCCCCTTGCTGCTAGTAGGTACAACATTTGCGTCTTGCGCGAACTGTTGTACCATCGCCCGGCGTATCTGTTAAAACAGCGTCAGAACGATCAAGCAACCCGAACAAATTAAAGCTCCCGTTCGCATAGGCTCACTACTGAATTCAATACTCACATTTCATTGTAAATCTCGTCGTAGGCATTCTGTACGAACTGCCCCTGACTGGTCACGAAAAACAGGTGAATCAGCTGAACCACTAGAAATCCCGAGTATTTGTAGAACTCAAAACCCAGCTCCGTTAGTGATATCTGACCTCAAACAATTCGTTGCACGGTCATTACAGAAAGTTTCATATAATAATATAAAATATGCATTCCTACGAAGCAACACTTTACCTTTACTAGCGTGACACTGAACGCAGTGATCACTAATACAATTCCAATTGCTAGATAAGTCGAGTGGAGTACCTGGATATCCTGGATAAATCTGCATCGTTAAAGGTGGATGAGACGTAGCAGGAAACATGAAAGCATACACTTCAGTTAAGATGATTAGATTTATCGCGATTAGACCGCGACTGATTGAAACGCAGATCGAATTACGAAACGAATTATAAGCGCAGATCATTGTTATTGATCATGTCGATTGTGGTGAGAATGTGCGAAACGAGTGCGAAATGAATGATCGAAAGGTGGTTTGAAAACAGTTCCCTGTGCACCCCAATTTTTCGGTATTCGAATATTCGAATACTTCAGTTGCTTAATTATTTGACGAATATAATTCGAATATGCAAGTATTCGAATACAGGTTCACACCATACTATTCGAATACATCAGTATTCGAATACTCAAATATTCGAAGTTTATTCGTAGTATTCGAATACTTATAAAATATTCGAATAGTAAATTATTCGAATAGTCCCAGCCCTACTATACACTATACAGTATACACATTCAGCAAATCACTTTCATCTGCTTGAACATTCGAAAAGATTTTCTACCGAGAGATTTGCAAAACAATGTCACCGACCTCAGAGCGCGTTTGTGTCCATGAATCGAGATGCATACTTTTTTGTACGCTATGTCCATCGCCTTGACCGATTCCTTCTGACAAGAAGCGTAATTCTCGACTGCACTCTTGAAACGGTATCTACGAGCATTAACGCTGACACACCAACTCGCAACGATCTCGCCTGAATTCTGATTAAAAATCGATTGCTACGAATTACTTACCCAGCAACTGCCAACAGTCCGCACCCATGCTGCACGCCGAACATGTACAAAGTATCACAGGCGGTATACACTATCGTGACCGACAATATTACAACCACCATGTGCGCCCAGAAATATATGTAGTATTTGTCTTCGTCAAAGGGATAATATGCCGGGTAAATGTAGTATCGAGTCACCGTTCCGTTTTCTTTTTGGGTGAAAGACACCACGACACTGGCTGCAGTAGGCAACATTATAAATACGAACGTGCCGAACGCGGCGGTCCCTAGAAATGAAATAGAATAAATAAGGGAAAAAATTATTTTTTATTTTTTTTTTAAGCGCAATTTTATCTTTCTGAAGTCGGTTTTAATTTTTTTATTTTTAACTTTGTAGTTTTATATATATTGGAACAATATGCTGAGGTGATATGGGCGTACGTACATAAAATAATAATAATTAGGTGACGATAGTCTTTATTATTAACCAGAACTGGCAAAATATTGGGCCAATATTGATTCAGTGTAGGATGGGACCACCTCTTTGATGGGGCATCGCCCACCTTTGAATAAAAAAAAGATCAATTACTAACGCTAAAGAAAAATCATTAACGCGTTATTAACCCTTTGAATGGCGCAAAGTTTTGGAAAATGCCCCACTGATTACTTCTGCGGGAAAATCTTGTACAAAGCGTACAAAGCATGCGAACCAAACTCTCCCAGGGGCTAGTTGACTAACGAGGTTAGTTGACTAATTCCCTTTTGTAAGGTATGTACGCCGCCTAACATCCCCGATCGACGCACCGGCAACCTGGGAATGCATTGCGTGGCGGCATCGTGCGCTTTTGCCGAACTGCGTTTGTTGTTTCACGCGACGGCGTCAGTCGCTGGCGAACGCCAAGCCGGCGTGTACCTGTCCAATAAACGTTTACTATTTAATTGTTGTATTATGGTACCTACTCCATAATACCATAATTCACTAATTATGCTGCGATTCGCAATATTTAAGCATATGAATGGCCAACTTGCCTCTATCAGTGAGAATGAGAAATCTAAAATGGTCAGCGGGAAGTAAATCATTTTTGTTTCGACTATTTATGAATTTTTCTCCACTATATAAGTACTGCTTGATGTTTTTTCATGAATATTTCGTGGAAACGTGATACATTGACTATAATTTCTATCCAAATTTTGCTCTTGCCCTCGAGAACAACCGCGAGTGGTTGCGAGCGAAGGCAAGAGCGACGGCAAGAACGGCAACCGTAAAAGAGTGGGGATAGTGGCGTTCACAGATTCCCCCACCAAGAAGACCTTTCGCTCTTGGGCCTGGCTCTCTGCCTCCGAGAACGAAGAGCAACTTCGTGGCTGCTCGTACGAGCAAATCCCTGGACAGGCCTGATTTACGGTATTTTATTTTATCCGGCGCGTGGAGGTTTTGTACGTACGGCCATTAACATGTTAACAATGTCGGACGGGCAGGGCCACCTTTACCAATGGGCTAAATGGGCTATAGCCCAGGGGCGCCCGTGATCCAAGGGCGCTTAAGAATCAAGTATGTTGAAATGCTTTATTCTCTTCACTTTTGGAGACAAAAATTGCTATCTGGAGAAATTGCACCCTTGGGGACTAGGGCGCCAAAATTGTTTAGCCCAGGGCGCTCAAATTTGTTAAGACGGCCCTGCGGACGGGGTTACCTGACTAATTGCAAGCATAGGAACACCACTAAAAATTCCACTCTTTAGCCTCAAGCTGCAGTCCAGGCAAAGAATTTAGCTGCTCAAGTCCACTTACCCCACCACAAATCCCTCCAAACTCACCCCTACCAGTTTTACACTCTATCCTACCTTCAATCTCTGAGGCCGTCCAAACAGACATAACAAACAAGTAGAAAATAATTGCAGTATCTAATACCATGACAATTAATAGAAAAACAAAAATAACAGTGTGAAGGAATGAAGAAAAAATAAAAAAATTTATTCGTCGTAGGATATACATATGTATGTATATGTACGCCTTTCGTATATTATATTGGTGGAATTGGCAGCGTATGTATATACGCCTTTTGCAGGCAAAGGGTTAAAACTGAAAAGTAAATGTCAAGTCAACTAACCCCATCATATTGGTCAACCGGGATTTGTTGACTTATTCGTCTCAGTACCCCAAATAAGTATAATAAAAACTACAACGTAGACTCGATTAAAACGATGTTCAAAATTAAGCTTGTATACCTAATGAAATTTGTAAACTTTTGGTACGCAACAAGTCAACAAAATACCAATGGTCTATTTATAAGAATTAGTCAACTAGCCCCGGTCTCCCCTACAGAATGCAAATTGCTTGACCTAGACACACGCCGCGCCGACACTACTCAAGTTTTTAACCACCGGAAGTAATTCTAGCGAGAAGTTGTGACTGTCGCATCTGTTTCGAAATTCGAATTGCATTCCCGCGATGTTCCACAAAAATGAAAGTAACTTATCTTACATACCCATATAGACAATTGTATAGAGCACTCCTCTTTTGCCATAAACGTCCATAATTTCGGTCTCGGCTGGTGGCCTCTTTACATCCCAATCGTTGTATATATCATTAACAAAGTCCGTCAACTGTAATTTCGTTAATTTCATCTACCAAGGAAGAAATGAGTAGGGGAGACCGGGATAGGTTGTAACGCGGGGTAAATTGTAACATAAATAAAATCTTTTGAACAGCAAATCTGGTAACCCACAGCATGCCAGAGCTACTTAATGATAGCTACTTAATTAGCACCGTCAGTTTTCGTGACACAAACGAGCGTTATGTATTCATTTTGTAGTTATAGCTCAGAATTTTAGTATTCAGAGCACGCAAGTAAATGTTGTCTTAGCACTTTTATTTTAATTCACCGTCGTTAAAAACCGTTTGAATTTTTGCTTCTTTGTCGCAAACTAATCAGTACACATTGGTTTATTATAACGTGTGCGAATTTTAGTAATTTGATGTTTAGTTTCTCGTTTGCCGAGATAAAACGCAAAAAATCAAGCTCGGGGTAAATTGTAACATGTTCCTACTTACTCCGCTCTAAATGGTGATAAAGCAAACATGCTATTTGCTGACACACCGGAAAAAGATGCTCTAGAGCAGGGCTGCACAAGGAGCTGGTTTCGGCGCCTAGCGGCGAGCAACCCGCCTGTCTCGTTGCTAAGGTTAGAATCGGTGAGGAGAACTGCAATAGTGTATGTGCGTGCTCGTAGGCTCGTAGCGTAAATATGTATGGTGGGTTCAAGTCATACCAAATGCACGTACACATACTGCAGTTCTCCTCACCGATTCTAACCTTAGCCACGGGAAAGGCGGGTTGCACGTCGCTAGGCGCCGAAACCACTCCTTGTGCAGCCCTGGTCTAGACGAACAACAGAACAATCGAGAATCCAAAAATGTAGAGAAAAAGTATGAAGGCAAATGTAAAGAAAACGCAAGAAGATTTTGATAGAATCAGATGAATAAGCAATGATTGCTTAACTCATATATATCAAATGTTTAATAATGATCTGTGTTTTCATATATATTTTTTTATAAATGTTTAGTTGTGTTCATATTTGCATTTAAATAAGTAAAACAGATGTGTTACAATTTACCCCGGACTGTGGCACATTGTAACAAAGGGTTCAGATTTGTTTAAGGTGAAGCTAGATGTCTAAGTGTCCAAGATTTTGTCACGTATGTACTTACACTTAATGAGTTCACCACATATGTAAGTAGTAAGTCACACACATTATTTCCTGATTGAGGAAAACACTTTCGAAATAAAACAGTGGAGACTTTTTTTGTTACAATCTGCCCCGGTCTCCCCTACAATGGACAAATATCCTCTCACCTTGTCATAGTTCAGAGCGTAATTAGCGATCTTTATTGTGATTCCACACCCCGCAACCAGGAATGGACATTGCTCTATTAGGATATCCGGACTGAAAAATACTATGACCCTCAAAATCTGTAAATGATGATAGCACGGCAACTGGTAAATTAAGTGTTTAAACAGGCACGCTAACACATACAGTAATTTTACGGGCGGATAATAATAAATCAGTCAATTAAGATTAGGTAGTAACGAATGTGAAGGTAAAATGGTTCTAAGGAAATAATCGGTACAGTAACTGATGTGTACCTGCGTACCGACGGACGACAGAGAAATAACGTACATAACTGTTTGTGCTAAGTTTCTGCTCATGTTTGTCTGATACGGCCATACACCTGCGAATCGACAGAGCAGCTTGTTACGGTTCAAGTATCGTTTGTTCACTTCTTCCCTCTTCATGGCGAAACTGGAAGAGTCTCGGCGAATTTCACCGTTACACGAACATTTACTTTCTTACCGGCATAATCGTCAATGCTGCCCCTTACATTGGTTACTATGCTGCCTCTTACATTGGACTATTACCCTGCATTGGTTTATTTATGCACACTATAATCTATTCAACGAGACGATTTATCAGCTGTAAATAAAATATGCACGCCGGAGGGTCGGCGGCTACAGCTATTGGCTATTGCCGCTTACTGTATTGTGAGAATACCGTTACGTGTCGTTCTATGTGTCGGTAGGTTCCCCACATCCATTACCAGCCCCCGTGTGTTCCTTGTTCGCTATGATGCCGCGTGTATGGAATATGTGCAATGCTGTCTGTGTTCGATACTCGTTGAACAGTGTTAAGTGCAATCTACCCCGCGACGGTATAAGTGGGCAATCAAAAAAGCACTCTATAAAATTATGCCCCGAATGGTACGCTGGGAAAAGTAATCACCAGCAAGTAGTAAGGGCTGATTTCAAGTATAAAAGTTTCTACGATATAAGACAAACGTTTTTCTCGTTGAAGGGGTGGTGTCAAGTTAGCAGGATTGTCGAGATTTCCATAGTAAAAACGTCTTCTTCGTCGGGCCACGGAGAGCTCAGTCGCTACTACCATAAAGGAGAGTGCAGCAGAGTTGAGGCACATTTAAACTGATCCAGTCCTACGGTCTTCATCTCACCTCAGCAATTGCTAAGGAGATTAATAAGCGGTCAATAATGTGCGATGCTCGTTCCTGTGCATGAACAACGCTTTAAGAACGCACGTAAGCAACTACACGAATAATTCAACTAAGTAATAAGTTTATCTTTCCCAGTGTATCGGTAGGTGGGTGACCTTGGATGAGTGACAAAATGCAATGTATTTTCTAAATGTTACCTTTAATCCCATTACTTAGGGGAGAGTCGTGCAGTACCGACCGCTCTAATCTTTTTTGTAATATCTTGGAGTAAAGTCGATAAAAATCAAAAATTAAAAAACGTGTTTGTAGTACAGATAGAACTTAGTAAAGGGAGGGAAATTATTTTTGTGAAATTTAATAATAATAATTGATAATTCACAAATGTAAAAAAGTTGTAATTTCTAGGAAACGAAAAATTGTCGAATTTCGTTTTGCGACTTTGGGATGTAAAAATATGTTAAGGTTCAGAACAATTAATTCTCTAGAAATCAACTGTTTCAACCAACTCTCTAGCCCGGCCGCGTCTCCCGGAATTACCCTATATGAGATTCATCAAAATCTGTAGCACATATGTATACCTATCGCGGCTTTCCCTTGTGATGGGACACAAGTATCGAGATTATGTATTATAATACCGAAATGAATCGGATAATATTTGTAGAAGTTATGAAACATTTATTGCAAAGATGTACTGAAACAGGGTCACAAAAGTATTCGAACGGCATTCTAAAATAATTGAAAAACTAGTACACAGCATGCGACAACGTAATGCTGAAAAGCGTAATTGGAGCCAAAGGTAGTCTAAATGAATATTAATCTAAAACATGGTGCATATAATTAATGCGGTTCGAATATTTTTGTGACTCTGTTGCAGTACATCTTTGCAATAAATGTTTCATAACTTCTACAAATATTATCCGATTCATTTCAAATTTGGTATATACAATCTCGATACTAACGTCTTATAGTAGTTACAACATTACTTTTAGAACTTTAGTCTAACATGTATATTTTTATTGTTTACAGTTTTAATAGCGAGCGTTCGAATACTCTCGTGGCTCACTGTATACAGAATAAATATTCATTTTATGTACCAATGCTAACACAGTATTGGTATCGCGACATTCTCGAATGTATCGCGAAACATGTAAAAAGTTTTGCAATAAGAAAGTGCATATCACGCATGTAATTTTCGAATATATACTTTCTAAGCCATCTGCGTTAAGTTTCACAAGCTTAATTAAAGTACACTCCTGTATGTAGATGCTAGATATTTTATGAACGAAGGAAATATATCCCGCGTAATATTTCTATTTTACTGTTAGCAGAACGTGTGTGTAGAAACGACTTTTGTTATGACTGAACGATGCTACCTTTGGAAGTCACCTCTGTTTACACGGCTCGGTGACGATATCCCAACACTTCGTAAAAACGTACGCGTGTATTGCCTCGCGAGTCCTGCCGCCTGCCCGCTCTCCCCCCACCAAAGCTAATATTCGCGAGGTACACCGACGCGGCCCGGGGGTCATTCGTTCCGTGGACGTCGTTGAGTTAAGACGCTCCGATAGCTAGCTGCGTATTTAAATGGTACGCGTACATTATCTATTACTTCTAATCATTATTCGTCTTCTTCTTTATTCTCTATCGTTACTTGCTGCTACTATCAATACATCGCGAGAAAACCGTTAGATGTTCGTCGCGTATTCCCTTCGTTGCCTTACCGATATTTCTGCACATTTAGTGCACACATATCGTGTCTCGGTATTCAATTACATCCCTTTCCGGGCATATTTCAAGTTTATTTGTTGTTTAATTGCCTTACGAATGTTTTAATGCTTTTCTTTCAAACTTGTTGCATCGTTAGGTTACAGGCGTTGAGGCGGGAGTCGAAAGCCAAGGGCAGGCAACGCCATGACACTTGCTGGTTAATTTGAAAGGTGCTTGGATGGCGTCTGGTTTCATTCCTTGGAAAAATGAGATGGCAATACGTGTGGTAAACGCATTATTCTTGTATTTTATTGAATCAATACCCGCCTTTAGACGGACAGTTTTTCTCACAGTTTTGGAGCGTACACTCTATCTAGGCGTGCGCTCCAAAACTGCACTTGTAAAGTCTCCAACGTGATAAAGGACGATCGCGCGTTCCCGGCACGCGCGTCTGAAGTACAGGTCTAAACTTGTCCTGCCACGTTCAGACGTGATTGACGTGCCACGCGCCAGATCATTGTTGGCTGTGAGGGTGATGGGTAACTTTGCAGTCGGTTAATATCGGGATGAAATGAGAAAAGATTGAATTATGATAAATTGAATAATTTGAATCAGATTTGTTTAAAATTTTTAAAATGGCGTCGGTAGATGTTTACGAAATATTGGAATGATCGAATTCTATTGCATTTCGGTCGCGTTTACGTAAAATTCAACGATATTTCAATGATTTTTAAGAATCTAGCTCTATGAAGCTGTTATAATTGCATTTACCTTCGGTTTTGGATGCAAGTTTTGTTCTTTATGTACAGAAACTGCGTAGTTGATCAATGACATGCTATTGAAGACATGAATAATTAACGAATTTTTATTTATTTATTTTTCAGAGATTGTGACCGCGTGCAATGCGGCCAAATAGAGTCAGTGTTTATGACGTACGAAGTTTTTCGTTTTGAAGAGCACCGTTGCTCATAGTAGAGCGTCGTTAACAATTTCGGGATACGCGAGGGTAGAGTCAGTGTTTTTTACGCAATTTGTATTCTATCACGAGCGTCGCGGCTCTCATCTTCGAATCGCGAGACCAGAATCTTTCGAGCGCGTTGGTGGTCTACTGTTTCTTTTTTTTTTACTTTTGAAAGCGAAACTCGTTAGCGGAAATTAGAGTCAGTCCGTCAGCTGAAGAGGAGATTTGTGCGCTGAATTTTACTGGAAAGATGTAAGTATGCATTTTATTAAATTGCTTTTAAGTAGAGTTGATTCTTCAATATTTTAGAAAGAAAAAAGTTAAAAAAATTTAAAAAAATTTATTTTTAGAATAGACTCACCAAGCAATTAAAAACTAACGAAACATCTTATCATTTAGACATTTTAAGAAAAATTTTATTAATTTTTTCTTAAAATGTCTAAATTATAAAAAATTTCGTTAGTTTTGAATTGCTTCGCGATTCTTCATCAAAGTTATTCAAACAATCGTAAGTTTGGAAACAAATTGTAATCGTGTTCCTTCGTTCCAGTCTGGACGCAGCTGAGCAGCCTGATGTCTGAGGAGCTCGATGACTTCCCCTGATCAGTAGCAGGGGTGTTGGCGTCTCCGTCACCGGGGCACAGCGAAATGTGAGTGCGCATGCATTATGGTTCCTCTGGTCACTCAATCATGTCGTAGGACGGACGTTTGGTCCGAATCGACACGAGTGACCGGTTGTATACGTGCTTTGGCGAGCATAATGACCGCGGGTATGGTAACCATGCCCGTGAATTGTGACATTTTGGCTGTATATGTATTTATTAGACGAGGGCTAGGGTCTTCTTGTACACCGCGCCTTTTCAATAGAATCAAATTATAATCCAAATTTCCAAGATAAACGGTTCCTAACGGGAATGTTTATTGATCATACATTGATGTAGATATTTATTAAATAATGCACATAAAGGTGCATAGCAGCTCAGAAGGTATTGGTATGAATATCAATACGGCTGAATGCTAATTTTTATGTAGCGAAAAAGTTTGATACTCTCAAACTCCACAGCTACGATCATTTTTATTTAATATGTAGAGGAAAAATCGGATGCCCTCCGATTTCGTCATTGCGACGATTATAATGACTTGAATTTCTTTTATTTTTCTGATACTACGTGTTCAAAAGTAACTTGATTTCTAAATGATGATAATAAACATAAAAGTGTAATTCCTTTCTTATAAAGGTCACTCGTTTGCATACACAATAGAATAATTAATTTCCATGTGCAAGAAGACAATTGAGGGTGGGCAAATTTCAGATTCAAAGTAATTAGCATGAGAACATACTTTCTTGATTTATGAAATTTACTTTGAAGATGGAATCGCTCGTTTTAAATTCTTAAAGTAAATTCCTGATGATTTAGAATAATTTTCTTAAATAATTCTATTTTAGAGTCTTTTTTCTGGCTAATTAAATGTCGAGTAGAGTGATTTTTCTTAATGATGCAATCTAAAGTAGAGTCCTTTTTTATTTATCAAACTTTAAACTATTCACAAGTTGAAAGTCGAGTCACTTTCCTTAATACTATAAAATGAAAGAATACTAGCTAGACTTTATACAGACTAATCATATTTTCTAGTTGAGGATTTTCAGGATATCTTTCCGTACCTATTGCCTTTTAACTCATCCACGTGCCCAGGCGCTATTTGGGTGGGTGAAAGCAATAGGGCACGATGACTTTCTTTACTTAATAATTACATTTTGGCGGCTGGCATTGCGTTAGTGTATCGTGCACGTCGCATTTTCCACCTGTGTGTGTTTGTGTGGTTAGGCAGTGGAATTTGCGTCGGTGAAAAATTGTCATCAAAGGCCATGTTAACGAAACTATAACATTATATTATTATTCGTGGTAATAAGGATACCATTGTATCATATTCCTTGTTGCACACGATGATCATTCTAGTAAATAATCTTGGAATATGAAACTTAATCAATCTCGTACAATCAAACGGGAAAGTAATAACGATTGATGTATGTACCTAATACGTACAATGCGCATCATCAAGTAATCCATTGTTTAAAATTGAAAATAATAAATTGCTATGTAAATCATACATACACGCAATGGTCACGGCCTTTGCCAGCTGATTTCAGTGAAAACTGGTACGTACTTATTAGAGTGTGATTGTGGCCAAGCTCGGGTGACGGAGTCGTCCCGGGACGGTCTCTCTAGTGTAGGCTTTTGCATCCGGGCGGTGATGCTTGAGAATCGTGGAGTGGGTTGACTGATGATTGTGTTTGAGAGACTGTTTTGCCATTTTTTAAATATAGGTGTTGCGTAGGATAGGTAACTTACCTTCTGGTACGAATGTGTGACTTAAATATAAGTAGGTAGGGCCGGGGCAGGTCGTCGTATTCTCTGGTGTTCCCCCGCGCAATATTCCCCCGCGCGATGACCTGCTTTCAGGAAATTTGTGAGAAAAGTCGACGGCCTGACTAGCGCGAGTGGGGTATGCCCTCGCTTCTAGCCTCGTTATGTCGACTTTTTGACGCCAGTGAGACATTGCACATTGTCGCTGGTCGCGGTCGGCAGGACGGGCCTGGGCACGCTATTAACTTTCAGAAGGGCTGATCGCCTGAAGCAAGAAGTGGCCAAAGAGACGCAGATAGCCCGGCCAGAAAAAGGCCACATCATGTGGGCTAGGCCAAGAATGGCCCTGTATTCTCGGATGCAGGGTCATTCTTCGTAGGTATTACTTTGCCATTATGCTCGCCGGTAGTTGTAGTAGTAGTAGTTTGGTTGGCTATAGGCTGACCCATCGAAACCCCCCCCCCCCCCCGAAATTTAGCACACCGCGTTTTCAATTAGGGTTGCGAAGAAGATTACGGGGTCAGTTAGTGTTCCGACTAAATTGTGATTACGTTTTGAATTAGCGTTGCGAATCAAATATTCCCCGCGATTGGTTCCAGCATAGCGTTGCGAATGAATGTCG
Organism: Andrena dorsata; assembly: GCA_929108735.1. Taxonomy (NCBI): domain Eukaryota; kingdom Metazoa; phylum Arthropoda; class Insecta; order Hymenoptera; family Andrenidae; genus Andrena; species Andrena dorsata. Next base: position 71,164,673 of record OV815488.1, on the reverse strand, counting down.
AGCGTGGTTACTTGTAGTGTTCCGAAAAAAGAGTCGCGATTGTTTTTGAGATTGTTCTTGTATTTTGAATTGGAGTTACTAGAGTTTGATTCATTGCATTACTTTTGATTCGTGGTATTCTTTTTACTAGAGTTGCGATGCGACTGATCGCGTTTTTTTAATTACTCGTCCTAGTTTGATACTTAATACTTTTTTGAGTTAGTGTTGCGATGATGACTGATCGCGTTTGTAATTAGAGTTGCGACCCCAATGCCCCGAAACTGTCCTGGGACATGTCCGAAGACATGTTCCTGGGAAAAAGGAGTCCCGAGCAGCTGGCTTTGCTGCACATGGGACCCCACACAGCCTTCAGAATGGCTGCAGCGAATTAAAGTTAGAGTTGCGTATTGCGAGACACAGGTGCGCTGAATTTTTATTGAAAAATGAAACCACCCACGTGGTGATTCTCGGTAGCTTTTTATATTTGTTAAAGTAATGTAGCTCCTTGGGAGCCTCTTCGTTTGCTATTCGGGATTTGTATCGAGTATAGTAGAATTTTCAGTAATGAAGCACCATCCGGGAATTTTGAAGTTGTTTGAGAAATTAGTGCTGCGAGTAGTCCAAAGTCCTAGTGACTATGCTCGGGAGTTGATTTTAGTCTGTAATAAGTTAGCGTTGCGAAAGAAAGAAACGGTTCACTCACGGTTTTCTTGCATTAATGAGTGGACAATGATCAGCTGTCCTTCTGGCTACTGATCATTTTTTCTAGCAGCCCCAAGTGGCTGCACCATCCTCCTTCTACTACCACCACCTACCCACCCGACAAATGTTTTCGTTGTACATATTATTTTCAGATTGATAAGACATGTAGTTTTTATTTTTATAAATTTTCAATATTCTTTGGCATTGATCAAAATTCATCCGCGATTGTTGCTTAATTTGATGATGTTGAAACAAAATTTGCACTGAAAAAGCAGGTAAATGCAATTCGGCACTTTATATTGATAGTAAATTTGCAATATTAACGCGTGCTCGTTGTTGCTACTTTCTGCATGAAAGTAACTTCGATTACTGCGCAGTAAAGTGCAACCCATAAAAATACTTAAAAAAAGTAAAAAAAATACGCCAAGTACATGATAAAATCGAGGACGGAAAAGAGGAAACACAAAAAAATAGAAGAAAATATAAATTGTAAAAAAAGATGTGATATCAAAATGAGCTGCAAGTACATAATAAACGTGCTTTCCACCTGCACTTAACATGACACAACTACATATACACAGCTAAAATGTTGTGTTCATACATTCCATTACTCATACCGCCGACATATTAATAATGTGAAGATAAAATGTAACATCTAGACATTTGCCTAGATGTCCGCCGCCTGGAAGTCAAATACTTGGCGTAGCCAGGCAAAGTATTCTCAGATCATCAGTACCCATACCTTCCCCCTCGCAGGCTTTGAGATAATTTGTCCATTTAAAACTTAGACAATATGAGTACATTTTCATTATATTGCGTTTTAAAATAATTCCAAGATCATTCATCGATACCGATACCTTTCCTCTCATAAGCATTCAGATAATTTGTCAATTTAAAACTCTGACAAATATGAGTACACTTTCATTATTTTACGTTTTAAATACTTCTTATTCATCGACACCTTGACTTTGCCTGGCCACGCCAAGTATTTGTCTTCCAGGCCGCGGACATCTAGGCAAATGTCTAGATGTTACATTTTATCTTCACATTATTAAATGTCGGCGATATGAGTAATGGAATGTATGAACACAACATTTTAATTGCGTATATGTAGTTGTGTCATCTGAAGCGCAAGTGGAAAGCACCTTTATTATGTACTTGCAGCTCATTCTGATTTCACATCTTTCTTTACAATGTATATTTTCTTCTATTTTTTTGTGTTTATTCGTTTCCGTCCTCGATTTTGTCATGTACTTGGCGTATTTTTTTTTACTTTTTCGAAGTTTTTTTTATGGGGATCTCATTTCTTTTTACAAAGTATGTATGTATTATATATGTATAGTACTTTGTGTACAGTACATGGTGCGCGAAACAGCTTATGGCGCTGAAAGCAGCCTTTGGCGCTGAACGTATTTAACATTGAACTGTATGCACAACCACAATTATTAATACCTTTCGAAGAATAATATGTATGCATTTTTAGCATTTCGTGGCCAAGCTTGTTTGTCTACTCGTAAAACATTAACGGATACCCACGTGGTGCCCTTACCCCTTACCATACTCGTGTAATGACCATCGGTAATACTTTTACCGTGGTGGAAAATCGTTGCCTTAAGTTTATAACAGTGATCCCCCATTTGTATTTTAGTAGAGGAAGTGCAGCATATTTGGAATACTGTTGGTAATTTGGAATACCGAAGTATCTAATAAACTACTAACGCTATTTAATTTGTAACACCGTAGATTATAGGGGCTAATGACCTCTTAACTAATGACATTTGTGGATGAACCGCAATTTTTACATTTTCGACTTAATCTGCAGAGGAAGAAAACGTCAATCTGCAAAACTTTTTCAGCGCGTATTCAATCGTTCCAATCATGGTTAAAATATGTCAAAACTTTAGTGTTAAACACTTAATCGACTCATTTGCATGTTCCTTCTATGGTTCCGTGCCAGTTTTGCGATAATTTCGAGAATACAAAGTGTGACATGAAATTTTCGGTTTCGATGCCATGTGGTTAATTCGGAATACCGAAGGTGAAGGTAATTTGGAATATTCTAAAGCCTACCGATGCTTTTGTTTCACGCGTAATGGATACCACCGCGTTAGTTTCATCTGTCACCTGTATAACCTTTTAGGAGCATTTGTGTAAATAATGTCTTATAGACATCTACATCTTCAAGATTGGTAGAAACGTGTGAACCAAGAGCGAGTGCAGTATGTAACCGTTCTTAGCATTTTTATAAATATTCTGGTATACATATCTCCTTCTTGTCATTTTTCATTCAAACCAAAATTTCAGTTACTTTTTGTTTTTTATTTTTACTGACACTCAGAAATATGAAAGTTTATTAGTTTCCCTATGATATTATGTAGTTTAATTTGATCCCATCCTCTGTCGTAATTTTTTATTCGTCTTAAACAAACTGGTATTCCAAATATACTGCACTTCCTCTTGTAGGTATTGCTTTGTAGGCTGTTTTTTTTCACATTTAAATTCGGAATTATTACGAGCCCAAAGCGGCTGCTGTTCTTCCGTCTTGTAATTAGGCATCCTTGAGCGCCCATAGTGACTGCAGTTTCTTTTTTCGTTAAAATTGAGAAGTATAAGACTCCCAAAAGGGCCACTCCTTCTTTCTATCAGTCTTGAGAATCGTTAAGCGTCCATAGAGGCTGCCGTTTCTTTTCTCATTAAAATTGAAAAGTATTACACGCCCAAAGGGGCCACTCCTTTTTTCTATCAATGTTCAGAATCATTAAGCGCCCAATGCGGCTGCTCGAAATTTTTCTGAATGTCTGAATTGCGTGGCGCTCCATGCGGCTGCCTGGAATTTAAAGGAAATTTTTTGGAACTGGTTAGATACAAATTGTCTGATATTTCAATATTTGGGCAATAGTGATTCAATGAAAGGACTATATCTGTTGAAATTACATTACTTAATCGATATAGATTGTAAGTATTAAGCCACTGAGAAAAGTTTCTGTTGCAGAAATATTATGTGTGAAGAATATTGCAACAACAGGATTTCAGGTTCATCATCCATGAAAAATCAAACCTCAAGGAATTTTTATTAATACTTTTGAGAATGTTGCAGGTAACATCGTGGGTCCATCGAGGGAAGTAAGAAACACATGACAATTTCAGATTTTCATTAGGCCGGTCATTATTTAAATTTAAGTAGATGTGTATATGGTTAGGTAAGACGTGTTTAGTGGTCACATAGAATTATGTAGTTTTTAAGAAAAAAGATATATGTACGCTGCAGTGTGTAACTAAATATAAGTAGCAATTATTAAATACGAGCGCTCGTATACGTAGGAATTATTAGTATTTAAGTAGACATAGCAAATATGCACTGGCATATTTCCTATTAATGAATAGGAAATATTATTTCTTTGGTTCATTCCCAATTATGTAGTGAATAATTATCATGGTAGAAATATTCCAGAAAGTTCATAAAATTTTTAATGAATAAAACAAAGAAATGTTTTCAATTCTGCTTAGCTTCATCGCGGTAGCTTTTTACAGAAGGACTCCTTCTGTTGCCCGCTTGTGGAGCGATCGAGGATCGTTTTGCAACCGTGCATCAGGGGGATCTATGGAAATGTAAATAAAATTTTGCATAAAGGAGGGCGGATGGGCCGCGGTTAGGGTGGGTCTCCACTCGCAGCGCCTCCACGTGGTGAGACCTGGGCAATCTGTATTATTTGAAGCGTAATTACTAATCGTATCACAAGTAACATTGTAATAGAATTATTAATTACGTGACAAGTAAAAATAGCCGATTGGCTGCGATCAGCTATCTTCGTTAATCTCTATTCCATCCGTCCAGATTCGATTCTAAATATTGCCCCTACAATTACATTTTATTTCTCCAATAATATTAAAAAGGAAGACTCCAAGCAATCTTGGTGCCATATTTCCGAAACAAATCGCGAACTACTAAATACGTAGATACCATTAGATGGTAACTTTATATCTGAAACGCGATCGTGATCGGACGTGAACTAGTTTAAAGTGCCATGATGAATCTTAAATCGCGATATCTCGATTCCGGGATTAATTTCATCGATTACTGGACCATGTGTGAGGTCGCTTAACAAGATTTTACTACAATTAACCCAGTACCTAGAAAACTTCTCGAGCAATACTTCATTCGAGGAGCTGAGAGTCGTTGAAGCGAGACGGAAGGTTAACAAACAAAGACCTCTACCAAAGTCGCACCATCGCCGAACAATGTACCTACCAGTCCAACTTTATTCGCGATCGCGATCGAACCTCAGTGAACGCGTGAGCATATTATTTCGTGATATTTCGATTCCCGCATTAATTTCATCGATTTCTGGACCATGTGGGAGGACGCTTAACAAGGTTCTACTGCAATTCACCCAGTATCTAGAAGACTTTTTGATCTACTGCTTAGGGACATTTAAAAACGTGCAGTGCTTTATATTTAAAAACATGAGATGGCTATGCGTGTTAGTAGTATCATACGCGAGTGTAGAGTCAGTGTTTTTACGCATCTTGAACTATATGAGAGTCTTTTGATTCGAGCTTTTTGATCGTGAAATTAAAGTGACATATTTGTGTGTGTGATACATTCTATTCGGTACTACTGTCCTTGACTACTGTGAACCTGCTGAAGGAGCTTCCTGTCTGCATAGATAACTGTAGCGAGCACAGTGACCATGAATACATACTAGTAGTTCTCGTGAACAGTAACATTAAGGCGGGTGCTTCCCAATGTTTAATACAGACAAAAGCAATAAATAAATTTCAAATTCGAGGTCAAAGTTCTAATATCGCTTTTTAAATATTCCAAATAATTTTTCTTGAATTTTATAATCAAAGCTTGATGCTTTGAATACGAGTTACAATTCTCAAGTTTAATTACATTCGAGTTATTAGATTCTCTTAATAAAACGAGACTGGAAAGCATTATAATCCATGCCATTAGCGCCTAAACGAGGCTGCTTTTTTTACATTAAAATTCGGAATTATTATGCGCCCAAAGCGGCTGCTGTTCTTCCGTCTTGTAATTAGGCATCCTTGAGCGCCCATAGTGACTGCAGTTTCTTTTTTCGTTAAAATTGAGAAGTATAAGACTCCCAAAGGGGCCACTCCTTCTTTCTATCAGTCTTGAGAATCGTTAGGCGTCTATAGAGGCTGCCGTTTCTTTTCTCATTAAAATTGAAAAGTATTACACGCCCAAAGGGGCCACTCCTTTTTTCTATCAATGTTCAGAATCATTAAGCGCCCAATGCGGCTGCTCGAAATTTTTCTGAATGTCCGAATTCCGTGGCGCTCGATTTGTAAATTGCGGATTTGAAATGATCTCTGTTTTACCCGTGTTGAATTCTAATTCCTACCACGTGTAGCGTTACAATCTTATTTTAGGCTAAATCGATAACGTTGGGTGTGACATGAAGATGGTAAGGGGGCTCGCGAGGCCCCCGAGCGTGTGACACAAAATTACATTGCTTGATGGGTCTATCTTATACTTCGTCTATGATAAAAGTCATTTGACATTTATCCTTTGTGTCATTTTCGCTACAGCACCGCGAACAGAACCGATCGCGCAGATTTATATAATTATGACAATCATCGGCAGATGGTGCCACAGTGGTGTTTCAACATGAATTAGAAGTATTTTAGACGGGAACCTGTGGCTTGTCAGTGCCCCCACCATATTCACGAAATACTGTAGAATGTTAGCGATGTAAAAAAGCCAGCCCTAGTAAGCTGAATGCAATTGAAACTCGATCGGCCACAATCGTTTGAGCCGTGTGTATGAGAAAGACCTTCAAGTTATATAGTTGTTCCATTCCCGTTTTATTAAAAGAATCTAATGACTCGAATGTAATTACTGTGAATCATCCCGTATAATTGTGAAATTAAAGAAAAGTAGTTTAGAATGTTTGAAACGCGACGTTAAAATTTCTATCGCGAATTTAAAATTTATTTAAGTGCATAGGGTACGTGACATATCCTATGCAGTCTATGCGCAGTATGCGTGAATTGGAACACAGCCTTATTGTCATATAGCATATAAAGTCACTAGACGAGGTATATCCTTTTTGCTCATTCACGCGTATGCGCCGTTGTGGGGTCTAGTGATGATGCAATAGATATTCATTAAAAATGATAATTAAAAGACAATTCCTTATCAATAAGTAATAAAAATGAGTGAACAAAGATGCACAAACGACGAAAGATCGATTCCATATAAAATTATTGGTGAACAATGAAAAAAAAATAAAATGAGGGGCCAGATGTACAAAAAATTTCAGTCAAATTTGTTTCATTTATTAAGAATCATCAGTTGGTGAACAAATAATATAAACTAATGAACAATGATGTACAAACGATTGTATAAAAGAGAAACTGATATATTTTCCAATGGGAGGGCCAAGTTTGCAGAAGTCGGTTCATGTGCTGTTGGAAACGGAACGCTATGAATGCGCGAATGCAACGCGGAGTTGCAGCAGTTCCTGCGCGCCTCATGCACCGTAACCCAGATAGCACACCTCGTCTTAGAGACGTCGAGTTTATGTCCATTTTACATCTGATCGTCTTGGTTTGTAGCAAGACGTCTTTAAGACGCCTGCTGGACGTCTTTAAGACTTTACCAGACGTTGTGCTATCTGGGAAGTGATAGCAGATTCGGCAACCTGCACTAGTGCGCACTGAGTGCGAGTGTTCTCGCTTCCAATTGGCTAAAAGTCGCGCTCAGTGCGCACCAGTGCGACCGTCCGAATTCGCTATGAGAGAAATTCTAGGGAATCTTACGATGCCACCAATTTCATGTGCTGAATGCGCGAATCGGAACGCACCCCCACTGCGTGATTGTAAACTGTGCCCGAACCAGGCAACCAACATCCGTTCCACATTCCACCGATTCCAGTCACGTATGACGTATCCCATTCTGGAACCACCGAATCGGCAGACTTGTGTGCGCAACGAATTTTTTCACGTTTAGTAACTAAGAACGGGCAAGTAGGAAAGTGGTTATCGATGTTTGTTTAACGCGACGATGGTAATACCAGTATCTCGCGCTAAGCCAATCCTCTAAAACTTCCGCGTTCGATACCTCAATAATAACGAATAAATGAAGTGGAAGCTCGGCAGCTCAACTCCTTAATCTCCTCAGCATTACCGCGAAGTGTACATTTGTTAACTGAAAAACGCGGACGATGCCTGCACGCGCTTGGTCTCTTAATTCGCGACGCGCGTACGGCGAATTTTGAAATAAAGGATCGATCAGGCTCGAGGCGAGCGTTCCGCGTCTTGTCGGCTCTCGCATAGGCGTCGATACTACTTGTAATGCCCGTGACAGAAGGGAAGCGATAACAAGATAACGCTCGCCTGTTTATCGTACGATGGTTTCTCGCTCCATGAGAACCTCCGACTGCGTGCTCGCGCTCCGTGCAACGCGTCTGCAATGGTGCATCGGTCTGGCTGTGGGAAAAGTAACGTGCACGTGAACGGCGGTATTGTGTACACATGTTTGTCTGTAGCACGGTAAACAGAATGGGAAAGCACGAAGGCTCTTGTTGGTGGTTCGTCAAGGCCGTGAAATGGATACCAGTTATTTTCATCCTCACCATTGTTATGTGGTCCTATTACACTTACGTGGTGCAGCTATGTTTTTGTAAGTGCTTAGTCACATGAAAAAACACACCTCACTTTGTTTATGCGCTAGACGCATCATTACCATTATTTCATTTCTCCATCAATAGTAAGCTCGGCTGAAGAATATTGGTAGAGAGTGGTAGCTTGTTTCGCGAACACCTCTGTATTGTTTTACAAATATCGTCTAGCTGTGGCGTAGCTCTACTCCGACGCTGGTATTTTTTAGCCGAGTGTATAGTGTTTTAGAATCGATCCCTATGTAGCGGAGGTACATCGATTCGACAAACTAGATATTCGTCGATTATAGGATATTGTATGACTGGTGTTGCAACCATGGAATTCTTGATTTTAATGAGAATAGCACTCGACTGTGTTTAAAGAGAATTTACTTCCCCCCGAATTGTATTTCGAAGGGTGTAGTTTACAGGGATTGTAATTTTCAACGTAAGGCTGTGCGTAAAATAATGTGTAGAAATATGTTCCTGGTTGCATCGCTGGGTATAGAATGCCCTGTATAATTAAAATCTCTTTCGCTTGTTTACATGTGCTAATAGTTTCATTTTTCCTTCTTTCAGATACGATAGATAATTATGTTCAGAAAGGTACGTATATTTTTGTAAATATCACTAAATAATACTAAATGGTATTAAATTGAAGTTAATAATTTTTTTTTGTTACCAGCCTTTTACTTGTTTTTCTATCACGTCTTGTTTCTATTATTTTTGTGGTCCTATTGGCAAACAGTCTTCACAAACTTATTAGAAATACCAAACAAGGTAAGAATCTAATCCACGTACCAATCGTCAAATAAATACAGACTTACTGTGTTAACGATGAGTTATTCCATATAGTTTAGAATACCGGATGTAGAAATAGAGAAGTTTCACAAAGCTGAGACAGAGGAGAGCCAGAGGCAAATATTAGAAAGATTTGCGCAAGATCTTCCAGTGACGAATCGTACTTTGAAAGGAGGTAGAGTGCTCGTTGATTATCCATCGTTCGCGGATCACGGGGGGTGTGCATTTCATAGAAATCACTTGTTCCAGTAATACGCTTCTGCGAGAAATGTCAGTTGATTAAGCCAGATCGCGCTCACCACTGTAGCGTGTGCAGTACATGCGTCTTAAAGATGGATCACCATTGCCCGTGGGTAAACAACTGCGTAGGCTTTCACAACTATAAGTTTTTCTTGCTGTTTCTGGCGTATGCTCTTCTTTACTGTATATTCATTACCGCTACATCTTTAGAATTCTTTATACGTCTGTGGAAAGTAAGTACAATCCTCGTATACTTGAATTAGCCGCAGTGACAAATTAACAACGAATCGACATATAGTTTACAATTATACGCTGTCGTGTATTATAAGATTGCTATGCGACAGCCGCTTGTTTACACCAGAGATGGGCATTATTTGAATAGAAAATTATTTAAATAACGTATCAAATAAAAGAAACTTTATTTTTATTAGTCGTCAAATAAAAGTAACTTCGGGTTATTTAGGGTTTCCCGAAGAAAATGATACCCAAACCTGATATAATTTGAAGCATAATTAACGATATTAGGCATAAAATTCATTTGCAGGATTGAAAGCTCGTTTCGTTAACAGTAGATTGATTTGAAATTTTTTTTGTCAATTTAATCAGGAGATTGCAAGGAATCCATTAGTGTGACTTTCATATTGATACGACGAAAAATGAAGAAATTCCGTTTCTGTATAATCGATGAAACATCGCCGAGCAACTCCGCGCAGCAGTTTATACGGGTGAACGATACAATGTCGCTCGGCTGGAGTAGCTGGCGGTTTTAATCAAGGGCCCTCGAGTACGGCTGGAACTATTCGAATGATTTAATATTCGCATATTTTACAACTATTCGAATGCTACGAATAAACTTCGAATAGTTGAGCAAATATTACTCGCATATTTCAAGTGAGTTCGTGATTTATAATTCATACCATACTATTCGAATACATCGGTATTCGAATACTTGGATATTGGAATTATATTCGCCAAATAATTGAACAACTGAAGTATTCAAATACTGAAAAATTCGGCAAATAGTCTCAGCCCTACTCTCGAGGCTCGCCCAAAGTTATTCGAGCTTCAAATAACTTTCGAATAAAAATACGAATGAAACTGAGAAAATTCCCGTCGAATAAAAAAATCATGCGTTGTCGTCGAATAAGAAAATGATTTGAGGCGCTTCGAATAAAAATAACCGAAAGTTATTTTTATCTGACGAGTCTCGAATAAAATCTTTGTCTTTCATTCGAAATCAATTTTTTATTTAAAACAATTATTTGCCCATCTCTGGTTTACACTTACAATAATGTGAATATTTACTGCATAGTCAGAATTGGATGGAATGGGTAAATATCAGCTGCTGTTCTTATTCTTTGTGGCACTGATGTTCGCTGTCAGCCTAAATTCCCTTTTCTTCTATCATTGCTATCTCGTTATACATAATAGGTCTACGTTAGGTAATTAAAAACCATTTCTATATATGAACATTTGATTCGTCTATCGTCTAACACCTGAGACCATTTACATCATACGGCGTAATGTATTTGTAGAGGCGTTTACACCACCCATGTTCCGCACAGGAAAGGACAAGGATGGTTTTAGCCTTGGAAAGTACAATAATTTCCAAGAAGTATTCGGCGATAATCCTAAACTATGGTTCCTTCCTGTTTTTACTAGGTAAGCTGATGGAAGCGATTCGAACGCTTCGTATTCTTTAACATAATGCTTCTACTTCGATAATACAATACAGTTTCTCTTACGATAAGACTGTGAACCATTTGCACAATATACGAACGTTAAAGGGTTTAATGTATCTACCGCAGACGTTCAAGCATTTACAGTTCATGCTTATTTACTACGTAAAATGGCATGTGTACATTGACATACGTACACGTATCCATACACCGTGTAACGTAGAACTTACTGTAAACTTATGAATATTAAGTGTCGCATACCGCCGAGAAAGTTAGCACGTTCGAATATTAAATGTGACCGTGCATAGAGAATCAATATTTAGAAGTAACATGGACGTATTTCAGCCTGTAGTATCACCTATCGTATTGTATTCTTCTTCTTTTTTTATGTACGCACTTCGAATCGAGTAGATATCGTAGCACGGTTTCATGAGAGGGCAAGTTATCGTTTCATAGGCGAGATATAAAAGTGAAGAAAATGGGAAAGTTTATGTGTATTACTTTGCATAGAAATTGTATAAACTGCCTTAAAAATCAGACTCGTTAAGAGAAATCACTGAGTCGGAACAGAATTCTACATTCTGATCGATTATGCCGTGTTAGATTATGTTTCATTTCTTCAGAGATAAGTACATTGATACGGTAGCAATTGAATTACTGTTAAATCGCGATGGGTGCGTTGAATGTGTTCTAGTCTTGGAAATGGTGTCACCTATCCAGTGCGCGCTCAGCATCAGGGCACACCCAATACATACGACTCCATGGGCAGTACTCGAAACAGGTCAGCATCATAGAAATCTCAAGCGCCGTATGTAATGATAGTTGCATATAAAACTTTACTATGGAACTCATTAGTATCATTGATTTAAAGGCAGTTCATATTTAAATCGCGCGAGCAGACCGATCCGGCATTCGAATGCTTTTCGAAAACTAAACATTTTCTTCATATTTTCTTTTCCTCTAGATTCATTTGTTATTCCATTTCACTCGAAGAAGGCCATCTTCTTTCATTTTCCAAAGGATTTTCATTTACTGTTTATTTTACACAGAGTTCCAGAGTAATGAAGACGCATACAAATCGCTTCCTGGATGCATGCGACTGTTTATTTCTATTGCGTTCTCATTCCTTTTCCTAACTTACAACTGTAGCCGAAGGGACAGCTGTTATAAAGTGTGTTTGTTTCTTACTAACATTGATACTTATTTTGTGGTAACGTAAGACTAATGGAAATTATAACTCGGGGTCACCGTAGCTGTGCGTATTTAACACTTGCTGTCTGTTGATCGTTGAAATGCGTGCTTTGCAGTTTTACTGACGATTACGGTAGCGAACGATGCTAAAATCCTGGGGGAAAGACTCGCGATACCTCGGAGAACATTTGCAAATCTCGTTTCAGTTTTAATTTCCCTCCGCGCGCTCTTATTTCAAATGGTACTAGCCCGCGTGCCATGACCAACGACACTTACAATTACTGTAATATTGACATCGCTGTGTACGATAAGATTAAATCTGTACCCTTGTATTTAATCTGCAGATAATCAGTAATTGAGCCGGACTTTGAAATAGGTATTAGCTTTATTCTTTCAAAATCGATATTTAAAACCGCATGCATTCTTCGTAGATGCATCATATCGTGCATTAATGAAATGATATTTACTCAGTATAAATTCCTTGCAATTTTTGAGAGGTATTGTGCATTTGGTTCTTACAGATCGATACTTATTGAATTATTAGATGTGGCGTAACTATGCTTTAATGTCGATCGTAATGCGTGGGGCATTATGAGGACGAATTAGGGACGAATCAGGCAAACGTACAAAAATTCCAAGTGTCGGGACAGTTTCTAGCTTATGTAGGCTTTTTCAGAGATAAGTAGTTACGCTACCTCTGAGTAGAAATGGGATTACATCAAGTAGAAGGTAGGGTGTGGGTTACAGTTTTGGCGATGGGGTAAACTTTCCTGAACGGCTGTGCAATGAAGACACGCATACTCTATTGGGGCATACTGCCCAACAGTGGGGTGATGAGACCGAGCTTGACTCTCCACCTCCCTATGGGTCCCAAGCAGGTATTGTATAGTCTGAATTAGTATGTCGAGGCGGTACGATAGTCCACGTGCATTAGCCAGATTCATGTTACAGTATCCCTAGTACGAAACCCACATTAGCTACAATTATTTCCTACGTTACATTCATAGAGGACATATGCTACTCCTCCGAGTAAGTCGACACACTTCTATGAACCTACATCCTTAATCGCATTTTCTTTCCTTACTGATAATCATCGCATCATTCGACGAAAGGTAGCGCTCATTCTAGAGTATCTTAAATATCACATACACGCGTTAAGTGTACTTACCGTAAACTCTTTATTGTATTCTGTTCACGTTGATTGAATGGAACTGTATAGTGGTTGAAGGGAGGGGTGTATTATAGAAGTATAGTATAATTTTGCATTTATATATCGCGCACAGTATTCGTTATCCATTAAGGCTGGGACTATTCGAATAATTTAATATTCTAATATTTTACAAGTATTCGAATGCTATGAATAAGCTTCGAATATTTCAGTATTCGAATGTTAGTATTTGAATATTTAAGTATTCGAATACTACTCGAATATTTCAGTATTCGAATAGTATCATGTGAATTATAAATCAGCTTACAAGATTTTACCCTGACAAACTAACGAACTCACAACTGAAACCAAATAAAAGCTTGTAAAAAAAAATGAACATAAAGAACTTGATTTATAATTCACACCATACTATTCGAATACATCGGTATTCGAATACTTGGATATTTGTATTATATTCGCCAAATAATTGAGCAACTGAAGTATTCGAATATCGAAAAATTCGAGAAATAGTCCCAGCCCTATTATCCATTAATATAATTCTGATCGTGAGACTATTAATCGATAAAGGGTCTACTATTCGTTTCCCGATGGGAACGAGTCAGTGCCGCTAAGTCAGTGCTTTAACGTAGCAGTCAGGGGATGGCTGCGTACTTATAAATAAATAATTACCTGGTAATCGGTGTACATTTTTTATAGTGCTTGGTATAAACGCGTAATTTGTACAATAAGTAAAATAGGTAGATGCCTAAATGCACAAGGATTATATACGATATATGTCAGTGGACAATGTTACGTTCCTTACTTATGTATTTGCTAATGTACAGGAGATATACATATAAAATACCATGTATGAGATACACGCGAAACACTACTGTCTAGTACTGAACAGAGCTGTAATTAAAAGAAAGACAAATAAAATGGTAAAGTTGAAACGTTCTATGGATTTGTGGTACATAACACTTATTTTTCTATATTAACGCTTTCTCTACCATCGATTTATGTTTCAACCAAGTCAAATACTATGCATGGATGTAGAATTATTTCTTTAGATACGCATGTTCTGTCGGGTGAGATTAATTCGTGGATATTTAGTACACTTGTAATTGTCTGTTCAAAGGTAGTACTAATAAAATGAATACTAATAAAACTCTAATCGCTTATTATTGCTTGCTAATTAATGGAGAAGCATGGCAGTCGATGTACTATATTTTCCAGAATTTTATTATGCTTCGAGCGTATCGCTCTTTAACTAATTTAAATTACAGCTTATTGCTTCTGTGAGTGCATCACGTATGTACTCGATGCTTAAGTCTAGTTTTTGGCTGCAGGTCCACCATTGATCAGTTGACATTGGTAGAAGGAGCTACAATATTGGCTCTTGGCACTGGGTAATGTCAGATACACTTTCGACTACGTTTTGATATTCCATTGAAAACTGTTGACATTGATGAACTTCCTTCGTTGTAATAAATGAAAATGACAAGCTTAAGCGAAACGCCAGTTAAAGAATCAACGCATAAGATGGGAAGTTTATCAAGGTTCATTAACTGTATTAACATTCTGATTCTATAATAACACGTTTGGACTACTTGCAAATGGTGTGAATGCTAAGTAACAAAAAGACATTGCTCCTAATGCGCAAAGTTAATTTCAGATGCAGTAGAATTCTTTGCGAGCAGTGTACCAAGAAGAAAGTTGCTTCTGTAAACTTCTGTAATCGTAGATGGCAAAATTGTGCTCTGTGTCGTTGCATGCTATTTCTGTTTTAACCGGTTACAGAAACTAACATTTCACACTTCATTTCTTTGCGACAAACTAAATCATTGCGATTACTAAATATTTAGTGAGCGTTTTATAATTCTTTGTACTTTTATGCCAGATAACTTCAATAATTATGGAACTTCTATAAATGTGTTTACATAACAAATCTCTGTATTCAATTGAAATTGGTGATCCTAAAGCTAATTATATGCTTCTTAAATATTTTACAGCACTGCTGTGATAGGTCCCACCGCAGATGCCAACGAACCACTGGTGACTGCGACCGAAGTAGTATGACGCAAGAGTTTAAAGTTTCTTCACCTTCATTACGAACATACCTTTGTTACTAACACCAATTTGGTTTCGCAGTCTTTATATGAATCCTTTGCATTTATGACATTTCGTTGGGATTAAGCTGTCTCATTCAAAAGAATTTGCAACGCTACTCTGTTGATCTCGTTAATGAGTTGTGAATTGAACCAGTTCGTCTCTTTGTAGATCTGCTTATACATCGTTCGATACTTACCGTTCAAATTCTTTTCTGGATTCAATCGTCCGACTGTAAATGCGAAGGGTTGATGTCGAGACCACCTTCACGACTATACAATTGGAATTTTCTTCTATGTATTCTATATATTACTGATGATGGGAATGCAAAGTAATTTGCACAAAACTTTTAACATTTCGTGTATGTGTGACATTATTAACAGTACAGTTATTATTGCGTATGATAGCGTATGTAATTATTATGCTGCATTGCTGTTGAAAATTTATATCTGGATATTTAGGGAGTGGAGAACAGATATGATAATAAATGTAAACTGTTATAACTGAAAGAAACTATTGCCATGAATTTAATAATATGTACAATAAAGAGCTAGGGCTATTGGAAGATAATAGAATATCGTTTTCAGAAAATTATTAATATTTTAATATAATTGTCGGGATAATAAGATATTAGGTAAAATCCTTTTAAACTGTACAACATATATATTTCATGCATATCGAAAGTAAAAGAATGCGTACAGTTTGATGGCCTGAAAAGTTAATATAATTACAGACTTTAAAAGCATTGCTTTCATATTTATTAAAATAAAAGTATTTTCTCTTTACGTGTCTGATGCTTCGATCACTAATGATTTCAGTATTTAGTTATATATTTCAGCATATTGTTGCCGAGTTTCATTTTTTAATACAGTAAACTTCTGCCACAACGTATTTTGTATTTAAAAGCTACATTACTTCGAGTTAAGTTATTTTTTAATGGAAACGTGAATAATCTATCTTATTTATGAGAGAATTATGTAACAGAACTAGCATATAATTTATGTAATTCTAATATATATATTAATGTGTTTAAAATTTACCAAGCCTTGCATTTTCATAGTGATATTGTGTTCGGTGTAAATCAAAAGCTGAGGACTAATCAATGCATTATTATTAATTACAAATATTAAATACGAAACGAGATTTTGTTTACTTTCTGCTTTCTTATGTACATGACATTTGTAATAAAAATTGTGTAAAGAACATGTATGTAGCTTTATACAGATTTCAGTATTCTTCCCCTAGGCGACGGTGAGAAATAAAAAGATCACTCCTACAATTTATAGCCGAATTTCTCCACCCAACTTAATCCTTTTACCGAACTCGATTTTGGCCGATACTCCAAACCAACGTACCCGCTGTAACCTTCTTTCTCCAGGGCGGAAAGCACGTATTTATAATCTATTTCTCCCGGGGTATCAGGCTCGTGTCTATTTGGAACTTGAGCTATTTGCACATGACCTATAAATCATACAAGAAATTAATTACCTAAATCTCTAAATTTACGCGTTAAAGAGAACGGCGTATACCTATGTAAGGTAAAAGTTCTTTGATGTTGTCTGTAATATTTCCGCAAATGTGTTGCAGATGAAAGATGTCAAATAGAAGCTTCAAGTTTGGACTGTTTATCTTCTTTACTACACTTAAACCTGCATCAGAATATTGTATGTTAGCAATAACGAGCGTTACTTATTTTACCGAATCTTTGTTTTGTGAATGATTACCTTTCTGAAAGCTATTCATATAATAATTTGGCACTGCGATATTATTAATAGGTTCAATGAGACCAACAATCCCTTCCTTTTGAAACTTTTCAGCGGCGTACGTGAGATTCTTCTCATAAACATCGTCGTTGGTGGAAGTTGCGTCGCTCACCTTGCCTGACATTACATGAATCCTGTTAAAAGAAAGTTAAGGGAAGAATTTGAGCAACATTGTATGATTTATCGGTGTACAAGAGCCTATTACCTTTTACAGTTTAAAGCTTTTGCGTACTCTATCGTTAAATCAATACTCTTCTTGAAGTTGTCTTCCTCCCCAGGTATCGCTGCAAATCCCAATTCCCCTTTCGACACGTCACCTATCGCAGTAATACACTTATAAATATTCAGAATCGACGAAGCCATCTTTTGTATCAATCTCTATCAGCCATAATTGTTAAATACCTGTGAATACATTTATGAGAATTTGTTCGATGCCTGCGCTCTTTTTAGCTTCCAGTACTTCCTTACTAGAATAGCCAAGAGGAAATCCGCTCTCCACTGCTTTAAACCCAGCGTCTTTCGCCAGTTTGTATCTTTCAATGATGGTTGGTGCCTCCGTAAACATGAAGGACAAATTAGCGGCAAACTTTAGACTCATGTTTGCTTCTTCTTCTGGAACAGAATCGCAACTGTAACCGTTGACTGGTATAATATTTGTGATATTGTAGCATTATATAACTCCAGTTATAAGAGGAAATAGTAGATAAGAATTATTCCGTTATCAAATACAAATAGGTATACTTCAGTTTACAATACTTTATAATTATACTATCTTTCTATATAAGCCAATACAGCTACAAGCTACTTCCTTTTTTACTACTTAAGATTTCTATCAATTATTATCAATATCGGCCATGGTATCAATTAAGGCTGGGGCTATTTGTCGAATTTTTCGGTATTCGAATATTTCAGTTGCTCAATTATTGGGCGAATATAATTCGAATATTTTAGTATTCGAATAGTATGGTGTGAATTATAAATCAAATTCTTTAGGTTCATTTTTTACAAGCTTTTATTTAGTTTCAGTTGTGAGTTCGTTAGTTTGTCAGGGTGAAATCTTCTAAGCTAATAACTTGATTTATAATTCATACCATACTATTCAGTACGAATACATCAGTATTCGAATGGTATGGTGTGAATTATAAATCACGAACTCACTCTAAATACTCGAGTAGTATTCGAATACTTAAATATTCGAGTTGTATTCGAATATATAACATTCGAAGTTTATTCGTAGCATTCGAATAGTCCCAGTCCTAGTATAAATAACCATCAGTCTAACCTCGATTTCACAGTTTCAAAAAAAAGTAGGAATTTCCTGGAGTGACGTGGTAATTTTTATCAAACCATTCGCTATCTTAATTGAAGATCGACATTTAGGATTAAGTAATTGAAAGTACATGTTAAAGATTCGTTACATCAGATCTTCGTTCAGTTGGCTTTGTTTGCCGAGTATCTGTTTCAGAACTAAATCCTCTAACTTATAAAATATCTTGCATGGTAGCAGTGGAAATAAGGAAACCATTAATGTGTTATAATTAGAATTTTATTAAATACAGGAGAATTATTAAGCGCATTTATGTTTTAGAAGAAGTATAAAATAACGCACAAGTCAATTTTGTTTGCGGCTAGTATGTTTTCATTAAAAAATGTAAAGCTGTGTGTAACATCGTATGCATCATCCGAATGTGAATATCTCAACATTTTTACAAATGCCTTTCCTGCGCGACAAGTTTAATGCACTGAAAGCTGACGTAATGTAACATCGTGAACTAAACGGAAAAGTTGATGAATAACGTGATTGTGATTATCAATCGTCATCGTCGCGAACACCTCCGCTTGGTACTTTCGGACCTCCGGCGCGTTTTGCCATAATGATTTGATCGACCTTGAGAACAGTACACGCGACACCGACGGCGTACTGCAGGGCCCACTGTTTCGTCAGGAACAGATCGAAGATCTCAGCTTCGACTGTGTCGATGAGAGCCGCGCCTTTGTTCTGTAAATGAACGCTTCCGTTATTAAGATACATAATTTGGGCGAAACAATAATTGCAGGTAAATGTGTACGTACATCAATATCGAAGCCGTGATTCTTCTTGCCCTCCTTATGCGCAGCGTAAAGTTTCGATATCAGCTCATTAGCGTGGCATCCACTGTTTTCCGCCAAGGTTTTTGGGAATATTTCCAAGGCGGTTGCAAATCTACGCGCCGCGTACTGGTCGAGGCCAGGCAGGGTGTCTGCGTACGTAGCCAGTTGCGAGGCTAGTTCGATTTCAGTGGCACCTGCGCCAGGGACAAATTGTCCGTTCCTTGTTATGCCTTTGAACGTATTGACACCGTCATCGATAGCACGCTCAATATCATCCATGTAATTTTCAGTGGATCCCCGAATGATCACAGTACTGACTCGGCTATCGGTGCTGTCTATTGAAAATTTCACCACCATGGTGTCGCCTACTTCGTTGATGCACACTGAATCCGCGTAACCCAACTCTTCTTTCGAAGGTGGAACCTTGAGACAGAAATTATCAATTAAAGATTCGGTAATATTAGAAAATATTACCGTAGAAACGAGTTATTTACCACTTTGGGAAGCGCAGTGGCGCCGACAGTTTTGCACAATCTTCTAACGTCGAACTTGCTGGGTATACGAACAGCCATTAAATTATACTTGTTCATGTAATGTAAAGCCATGTCGCCGAACTTTCCGCCGGATACGATCACAGACGCTCCGCTGTCAGCAATTGATTTTATTTGACTCTCCAACAAGGATTCCTCCCCGCGAGAGAATTTCATCAGCTCGTCCGCTGACTTTATTAAAACTGTCCCCTTTGTTTCCGTCTGCGTGACGTCCAAAGCGCAGGTATAGACAGCGATTTTCGCGCTCTCCTTCTTCGACACGTCCCCTTCTACTTGCCGTTTGAATACCATTCCCTGTACAACTTCAGAGCTGGAGAGCCCGCATCCAAGTATTTTGCAGACGCGTACATTGTCTACGTTGAACGTGGTTTTCTCCGGTAAAATGGAGACGCAAGCTCGGGTGACGAGGGAAGTGAGAGCGTCTTCGTTTCCATACTGTTTGCTCATAATGGCGGTTTTAATTCCAACTTTTACTTGCTTCTCGTCTCGATAATCCTTTATTTCGTAGCAAATTAATGTTGGTAATATTTCCAAAGCTTTCTCCAGCGAAGCTTCGTATCCTTCGACTATTTCAGACGTTGTAATTCCCTGTTACAAAAATTATACTCGTTACGTTTTATTTTCTAGTATTAACGGATGATGCCGGTGATTATGGTGATGTCTCAGGCGAGGTATAGGATAGACCGAACATTCAATGTAAATTGCAACCATCGTAGCAAAGTTGCAAACCAAAATTTGTCTCGCCAAGAAAGCGCAACAGTGCTGCAAACTGAAATTTTGGTCCCTAAAGGCTTGACTTCCATTTGCAACACTGCTGGGAAAAATCTGTTGTACGCAATATTGCTACAATTGCGGGAGACGTGAAGCGATATTTACGATGTGCGATCATGAAGTGTGGAATATTACACTTTTATTGACTTCGCGTCTTTTGTAATCGATTTGAATATCCCGGAGTCGCATGAAAGTTTCACAAAGCGGATAGCGACACGAACTCCCGCAGGATGTTAGATCTGTCTCACACCTCGCCTGTGGTAATGCTTAAAAATTTTACCAAACGGAGCAGTTCCTCCGCAGCTTCAAGAAGTGCTCCGGCAAAGATTATAACAAAATTTGTTCCGTCTCCAACTTCCGCCTCTTGCATCTTTGATGCTAAAACCAATAACTTGGCAGCTGGATGTTCGACCTCCAGCTCGTTGATAATGGTAGCAGCATCATTAGTGACGAACAGCTTCTCGATGTGATTAATGACCATCTTATTCATGCCATTGGGACCGTAGGCTGTTCGCACGGTTTGTGCGAACTGCTTGCATGCTGTTATGTTCCTATAGACTGCTTCCTCCAAACCTGAGAAATACTGAGCGGAAAGAAGAGAATTTGTGATTACCACGTAGACAGAATTCTACTAGTTGGGGAAGCTTCTAGCTGGTAGTACTTAGGATTACTGACTCCAAGATTCGCGCTATAAATGTATACAAACGCTTAAATAAACGTCTGTTCGTTTCTGCTCTAAGTTCATCGGAAAATGAATAGTTGAAATCAATGCTAAAGAACTGCACATGTGCAGGTAAAAGTTGTGAGTAAAAATTATACGATCACCCGTAAATATAAATTCAGGTATTCAGAAATAGTCAACTTATAGAAGGTGAGAATAGTATTTTATCTGAAAGCCTCCGATACCCCAAACCCTTTCGTCGCAAATTTTACTTAACTCAATTTGATAGTTGCATGCATTGAACTGACAATTTGTAGGCTACAAACCGGCTGCGAATAATTTGAGGAGTAAGGGGATTAAAGGAGCGTGGCTCGTTAAAAAATAGCGCAGCTTTTAACGTGGCATAAGAGTTTGTACGTGGGTTGATCATATTATGCCTATAAAAGGTAACGTGTCATGGAACATTGTATCCCATCCCTTTGGGCGAGAAAACATTAGTTAGTCACGGTCCGGTAACATGGTTCGAAGGCATGTATAACGATCCTCGCGAAATTTTATCGATGATGTCTGAAACTTACGCGGGCTCCGTCTTTGAGCATTTGGGCCATGCCCGGCGCCTTCGGTACGTGTAAAGCCATGTTTTTTCTCGAAATTGAAAGAGCTCTTTCTATTCACGTGCGATTCACAGTTGATACGCCGCTTCAATTTTCCGTAAAAAATGATAGAGTCGAGATCTTTCTTCAGAATCAGTTACTGAAGCGACACCTTCAGTCTGCAGCGAAACAAATTCCCCTAGACGAATATTTCACTCTTTTGTTTCGTGCCTTGGGGTGTGTTCTGTTGCGTGTTACGATCCTCGCTCTAGCGGCGTTCGGCGCAGGCTCCTAAAGGCGCAAAGTTCAAGCAGGATAGAGTTAAGGATGAACTCTATCACATTAGGAATCGATCTTCGCCTCCTTTCTTACCGCTCGCAAAACAATGTATCGATAAAGAAAAGAGGAACGAACATAAGAAGAAGCCTGTTTTTTCTCCTCGCATTTGATTTCCGACGTCGTAACGCTTTAGACGTGTCGCAATAAATCAAACCAATCCTGTTCGATCATAAAATATCCTCGTCTTGTTTCTTGTTCTTAAATAGTAGTTATAAATCAATCGTTTAAATTGTTTGATAATTCAATTCAGTTATTCAGTTTAATTCTATCAGTTTTATTGAATTCTAAGTGTTTATTACAAAGCATTTCGTTATTTCGTTCATTAACTTCACGCGTTTGCGAGCAGAGCTCTTCAGGCTTCCACGGACGCCGCACCTCACGGAAACTCCCTTAAGCCAAAAGAATTCCCAGCCGGCCTCGCAACAGTTCCGGTTCGCGCATCGCGCGTATTACCAAAGAGGAGATATAGGGTGTGTTTCGATTCACGCATTATGCGCGTAGACCGCAGCGCAGTCGCTGCGCGCATTCATACCCAGATAGCACACCTCGTCTTAGAGACGTCTAATTTATCTCCATTTTAGGTCTGAACGTCTTGATTTGTAACAAGACATCTTTAAGATGTGTTTAAGGCGCCTTCTGGACGTCTTTAAGATTTTACCAGACGTGCTATCAGGGTAGCGTTCCGTTTCCAGCAGCGCATGAACCGCAGTAACGAAACTAGAGCACTAAAGAGATGAGTATGCGCATCCGCCATATTGGGTCCTCTGGAGAAAGAAAATTATTGAGTATCCGCCTTTTTGAGTATGCTCAGATTCACTTTTTAACAAAAATATGCGTTGCTGATATTGATATATGGTAGTACGACACATTATTAGAGTATTTTATTACATTTAAGCTTATATTTGGTTCAGAAAGCAAATTTCACAATACTGAAAAAGGCGGGTTCTCAATAATCATCTCTCTCCAGAGGACCCAATATGGCGGATGCGCATACCCACCTCTATAGTGCTCTAATGAAACGCAACGGTTTTCGATGTGTTTGATGCTCGTGAGGTGGCGCGGGAATGTTCAAACTTACTTACAATTAGCTATGTAGTTGGATGGATTACGGTTAATTTAATTCGCGACTTTTGGACGGTGGTCGAAGCACGCTTCCTAACTACATCGGTTACTTCGTCCTAAGGATCGGGGACCGACTCCTAACGAAATTTGATGGCTTTATTGGTTCCCGCATTTTCTCAATCCGAGGTTTTCTATTCTCCTTGAATAGCGACGATTATTGAAAGCGAAGACCATATTTCAACAGTAGGGGTAAAGGTTTCGACAAATGGAATTCATCCCGCAGCTAGGGACTGTTCTGGGCAGCAAAACCTCCACACTGAAGGGTTAATACTTTTTTTCTATATAATTTGACTTGATCTGACAATGAGTACCAAAGTGAAGCACACACTTCGGGCTTACAATTTCTGAATTCTTCAAGCACAAGGCCTGAATTTCAGTCTCGTGAAACCGCCCATCCCGGAGTAGGTATATCGAAATGCAGCCCTCGGGAGCGGTTGAACCGCGTCTTCGAACTTGATGAATAAGAGCATCGGGCGGCCATGTATCATGGACAAAAGCCGAGTGCTGGCTGGAACTTCGCGACTGACAGTTTAATTACAGCGGGAAAGTTTCGAGTGATTTTCGTTCCACGACCCGTGGTAACGTTTGTCTGTTAACACAACTGTTATAGCAATATATTACTAGTTACACATGTTTCGTGCAGCAGGTGGTAGAAGCCCTAAGTCGTAGTTTTAATTTGGTAATGAACCGTGGCTGATAGGTCGATAACGGAAGAATTTTTAATTTTAGATTGAAAAGAATTGCTGTTTCGACGTTGCGTTCGATATCGTTTTATTTGATATTCCTGAATTTTGTACCCGGTCGTTCGACGAGCGAGTTTGTTGAAGTGCAAGGGGTTATCGTTATCGAAAATAAGAGATGGATGAGAAGAAGAAGGGGGGGGGGGATATGTGGGAACTATTAAAAAGCTCGAACCAATGGTAATTCCCTCAGTTGAATCACT
The DNA here is from genome assembly GCA_929108735.1 of Andrena dorsata. NCBI lineage: Eukaryota > Metazoa > Arthropoda > Insecta > Hymenoptera > Andrenidae > Andrena > Andrena dorsata. The sequence goes on along the minus strand of OV815488.1, from coordinate 71,140,360 downwards.
CAACCCGAAGTTCTCGTGCACCAGCGTTGCTACCTTCACAACCAATTGTCTAACAGTGGTGGACGCTCCTGCCTGCTGAAACTAGCGGGATTCTCGAACTGTGTTTCGAAAATTACGATCAGTATACTGGTATACACAAAGTGTTTGAGAAACAGGTCTGAGCAGTCTACATAGCACTTGGTTAGACTGATCGTGAGTGAAAAATGTTTACTTAACTTGGTTTAAACACTGGTAGATTAGTGTAATTCCCCGCAGAATCAATTTGACCACGATCTGAAATGACGTTTTATGAATTCGCAGTACTGGGACAAATATTTACTGCATTACTCTGAAATTTACGCAGTACGCAGAATTTAGCGATATAATTGATAAAATAATTTGTACCCAATTTAGTGATGGCAAAAAATAGTGAGCTACATATCTGTAATAAATGAATTTCGCAATAAATGCTTCCAGTACTGAATTTGTGTTACATAAATGACACAAAATGCACCCCATGCGGAAATCCCCCGTTCGTGTTCCACAATAATACACATCGAACGCCAATAAGCTTTCTCCGCAGTGGAGTGAATGCACTGATCCAGCACTTAGCACTCAAAGTACCTATCAGTTAATACCAATCTCTCTCCGTATTAAATTCTCTGACATTACTTCTGTCTGTAGGTTACCATGGCCAAACTGTTGCTGCCATTGACTCTTCTCGCCTTTTCAAGCGGAGTACTTTGCAACAGGTGTAAATGTGACAACACTGCAGGTACGCGTTATTATTATATTTCTCACGTTAGTTAGAAGATAATCCAAGTTCTACTGTACTATAAAATTATCAGGCTACTTAATATTCCGTGGGCTTTCACAGATCACTCCGCTAAAAAAACAGAGAAACAAATCTGACCTCTTACAAAATTAATCGAGTGATTACGCCCGATCCACATTATCGGTCCGGTCACGGTTCGGTCTCGATCACCTTCACAACCCTCAGCGTCCACACTATATGTATAGCCGGACGAGTGTGGACTGTGGACGGTCAGGGATGTGATTTTGATCGAGACCGGACCGATAGTGTGGATCTGGCCTTATCTTCTTCCTTGACCAGCGATTACTGGTATTCGGCGATGTCTCTTTCCTAAACAAACCGAAATTATTTTTACACTACTCCTTCTTTTCCCACGAATCGTGTCACACGCGGCTGTTGAACGCGATAAGTCTACACCAGTTTGTTTTTTGCAATGGAGCTCTTGAGTTAACGCAATGTCAGCGCAGGGATCACGGATGCCTGAAATAGTGGCGTCGTGGTGGAGATGGGCAAAGTTCACGAAGAAGCACTCATTCTTCCAGCTGACGAGTGGCAGTGTGCCGCTATCGACCAGGCCCTCGCAGAGAAGGGCAAGCGTCAGTTGTGTGTAGAGATCGAACCGGGGAATGGATACAGGGTCATCAAGGGCTTTGGGGCCTACAAGCTGAACATCCCGGGGAGGCCGTGGAACGAAGCACGGAAAGCCTGCATGGCCGAAAAAGGTGATGCAAATTATTTGTATATTTCGGTTTTGAGGTGTTTTAGGTGGATAAAAAGCAGAAAAAGGGGGAAGGAAGACGGTTGACCTTGGGACTAGAGGTTTTCTAATTTGATGAGTGGTGAATGATCTATGAGGAAATCATTTGGTATCGTGTTATTTCAAACACATCTTTTTAGTATTTGGTAATTTTATTGAATAAATCAATATAATATTAATTATGCACACCCAAATCTAATCGAGGTATCAGCCATTCATGCTACACTGTTTATTTGAGGATTCTCCATTGTTGATTAGCTCAATTGGCCGTCATAAACTCGGAAGCGGAGGCGACGATGCTGTTAGATTGGATGCGGCATTCTCAACTCTGGCACGCTTGGATAGGTACTCACGGTTATTTCGGTCAGAACAATTGGGTGACTTTGAACGGCGAATCGTTGAACGCGGCTGGCTACGATACATGGTTACCTGGCGAGCCTAACAATGCGGACGGCGAAGAACACTGCGGGTCCCTCGTAACGGATGGTGGAATGAACGACATAAACTGCGACTCTACGCTGAGTTACATCTGTAAGATTAACATGTGTGCGGACAGTAGCAGATTTAAGAAAGAATACCCACGTGACAAACGTTCTGAAGGGTCCATTTCTTTTCGAGAAAACGCAGATGTAGTTTAGTAAATGCGGGCTAAGTGTAGTAGTACTGAAAAGATATGGTTTGAATAAAATCATATTTTTTTTTAAGGAAGGGGCCCCGGGGGCTCCCTGGGCAGCAGTCCAGGCGGCAAGTGCTTACAAATTTTGGTGACGTAATAAATGTATGTAATGCCACAATGATAATTATGCGCATTGAAATATCGAAAAATGGAAATACATCCGGCTTTAAGCCGGATCCAGACTTGAATGAGTATACGCTGAGCAAGGCCGAACGCGCACGAATATTCTGATGTGAACGGGTGAAACGGTAGCCAGGGCCGCATGCTTCTACGTTAGAAGGGGTGAGCGTGAACGCATATGCTGGTGTGGACGTGTCATTCGTGGTGACTCGACGCAAGCGGCCCCGCTCGCGAATGCCGACGAAGGCACATGACCTAAGCCGACCGTTGTCGGTTTTCTTCCGCACATCAAAGGAAGTTTGGAGCGTATTGCGCTCAGCGTGGTTGATAGAAGCAGGTGAGATACTTTTCTCAAATTCTCGATGTCTCGGATTTTCATGATATTGAAATATTGAATTGGAGTCCATATGAAATTAAGGAGAGCTAAGTACTCATTTTTCTAGTTTCGAAATTGTTTAAAAAATTCAAATCTTCGAAGTTCCCTGCTTTCGGCGATTTTTACGAAACCCGCCTTCAGAAATGAATTTTAATGACCTAAATTATTGAAGGCATGATCTTGCGTTTTTCTTTTTAATCGTGAAGGATGGATCTATGTGAATGAATTTAATCCATTACTAATATAGTTATAAACAGTTGATGAAAAATAAGAAAATTATATTTTTAACAATATAATGCATTTAACACATGATAAACTGTAAAGCTCCATTTTAATGAATAATTTGTCTTTCTTTTCTTCACTACACCCTGTATTGTTCTCAATTCATACAACCTGACCGACTCGCTGTTGTATTAAAAAATCACACGAGATTACTCGCGGGGAACGGCAATATGCTTCGTGGAGGGACGCAGGAAGAAAAGGGGTAGTAAACTGAAGGCACGTGGTTCCGCCTACGTCGTCTTTCCTTCAAATTGGAGACGGATCCCTTATCTCTCTTGTCTAAACACGCGTCGAATTCCAAAACAAAAGCCCGCGTTGACGTATTCTGTGGGAAAAAAGGTGGGCTTGGAGTCCGATTGGTGCTAACCTAACCAATCTGCTCTGCATCCGTTCCAAAAGGCCACTCTCTTGAAGAGGCCCTCTTCACAGCAATATCTCCTCCCCGAGGTCCACCTTTTCTCGCACGGAGTACGTCGGCGCGTTCTTCTGTTTTGAAATTCGAGCGCGTGTTTATACTCGAAAGATAAGGGATCCGTGTTTAATTTGACGGAAGGACGACGCAGGCGGAAACACGCGCCGTCATCGGACTACCCCTTTTCGGGCTACCATCTTTACGACTGCGGAGTGGGCTAAGCTAAGCACAGAAGCTGGTGACGAGAGACACGTCGCACTATCGACCCCTCCGCATGCGGCATTCGTGCGCTACGAGCAATCGCCTGTGTCGGGCCGTAGGCAGTAGAGCTGTAATTATTCGACTATTCGAATATTCGAATACGAATAATTTCTTCAAATATTCGAACCTTCGAACCTTCGAACCTTAGAATATTCGAACTTCGAAGCGTTCATCGGGAAACATTTGGCTGTCAGATGTCGAATGGAGGGCAATCGACATCGTCCTGTTTTTTTCAGGAATTTCGACTTGCTTCGCTTCGAGTTAATCCGTCTGTATATTGCTCGGTCGGCGGGTGGTCATTTGGTAACCAGCCGTAGGTACCTGTGTGTACCGTTGTCCACCGCTGACTCGCGGGGGTATTCCGTCACAAACCGCGACCCGGGTGAGATGCTGTGTCCGATCATCCCGGCTAGTTTTTGGAACCAGCTGGTTGTACATACATTTCCTCGACCTCGTTAAGACGGCGAAGGTACCCCCTCCACCGACGAATTAACAGAGGTGAGGTCCCACCTCTTCTTCCAACATTGGCAAGTTGAGCAAACAATTGGAATTTGTCACCTCCCAAAATTCTGGACAACGCGAAATCTCACGATTCGTCCCAGGGTCTGTTAATTGGTGTCCTCTTCCAGCTTTTGAGCTCTATCTAAGTTCGTTCCCACGCATGCCACCTGCATCGCGTATCTGTAACAATACCCTCCTTGATCACACGCAAACCTCTGCTTTTAAAGTTCGCCCCCAATTTATATATCGATTGTATACATTTCTGTGGCTACATTCGCGTGCTCACCCAACACACCAGCGACGAGTATCGCAACAGCTGCGCTGCCAAAGATCTCAGTGCTACAAAGTTTGCACTCATCCAGTGTATTTAGGTTTAGGTTTTTATTTTCCCTTAGTTACAGTATAAAACACAGCACGCCTCTAATTCGGGTGTCCAATAGACCTTGGCCCCAAGTCCTACTCGCTGCGCCTCTGCTTCACATCCCTTGACGAGCGGTGCTCGTCACACCGTCGTTGGGGACGGTTTTCCTATGACGAGCAAAAAACCGGATTGATTTTAGGTACGGCTTTTGCCTGCAACCTGCACAGGTTGCCCAAACAGGATGTGGTACTTTGGGGAGACTGGTTCGAAAGAAAGTGAGACAGATTTATATAAAATTTACCATGTATTACAAAAATAAGCAAAAAGGAAAATCAAAAGGTGGTACAAAAATGGGGAATTTACATGGGTTTTAAACCATAATATGTTACGATAAACAATATAAAATGTGTAGAATTTTACAATATTTGGTTTGGTTTCGGAGGTTAGAATTTCTTGCTAAACTGAACTTTATCGTAGAGCACACAACGCATATTGCCGCGAACGTCAGACGATAGACAACAATTGATGGACAATAATTGATCCATAATATGTTACGATAAACAATATAAAGTGTGTAGAATTTTACAATATTTGGTTTGGTTTCGGAGGTTACAATTTCTTGCTAAACTGAACTTTATCGTAGAGCACACAATGCATATTGCCGCGAACGTCAGATGATAGACAACAATTGATGGACAATAATTGATCGAGGGAAATCCCGTAACTCTCTAGGTGGTTAGATCAATTATCGCACGGGTGTTTGATTTTTGTACATTTGACGAATAGGTCGGAAAGGGTATTGCGGTCGCGGTTTTACTAAGCCAATTGGAAATAATTTAAAAGTGCGGTACGCGCGGAAAGGAATGCGACAGTTTATCGAGGGATGATTCCCATAACACGGAATGGTTGGTTTAACTGCCGCTTCCGTACAATATCATACTCTGTTGCACTCACCAGTGCGGTACAAGAAGGCTGTCAGATTTGGAACGTCTTACACTCCCTCTCTCTCTGCGGGTGTTAACCTTAAAGATGATATATAATTATATATAGTCTTCACGAGGGAACTGAGTCTTCTTTATGGTCACTAAGGTCGAAGCCAGATATATTGGCCGGTGAGTTTCGTGAGTGGTATTCTCCCAACACACAGTTTGCCTGCCTCGGTGCAGGGTAGGCCCGGGCACTTGGCACTTTGAACAAAGAACGCCAAAATTGCTGACTCCGCACCTCATGCACATGGACCCAGTGTGTCGTCGCCTCGGAACGCTCCCAGCATCTCAGTGCTTACATAGGTTTACGAAATGCTTATCGTATCCGGCGTTCTATGAACGTCGCGCAGTGTCGAAAGATTGTTGTCGACAAATTTTTCATGGGAAAATGTCGCGGCGTATCAGGCTACAAGGAATTAAATAAAATTATTACCGTGGGAATTCGGTTTGTACATCACTGACAATTGATCGAGGGAAACCCCCATAACACGCAGTGGTTGGATCAAATGTCAATGACGGTGTGAAAGAAATTTCGAAAAAAAATGATCGGCACGTAACAATATACTACTGCAATTAGGCATGGCATCAAAGAAACGTTTTTCACTGGATCCCAAAGCTAAAATCCCTCACCCAAGTTCGCAATAAGCCCCTCCAGCTACCCAAGCACAATTGCTGAGGCATCTAGTTGTCAATGATAAAGGGGAAATTCAGGTACTTACACTAACAAAAGGCAATGCTCCCCCCCCCCCCCCCCGCGAATTGATACCGTCAACACCGTGAACGGAGCCATCCCTGGGGGAGTATTGTATAAAACTACCTCTCCCAATCGGCCCCGTCAGGGTCGCTGCTGCTAGGGTGAAGGGTGCCTCCGCATCCCCAACCCGTGACTCCGCGACCAAACACACTCTCTCTCCCGGCGACCCAAGTACCGCAGACCCCCGGAGGACCGTTGAAAGGCTGGGGACGCTTAAGGTCTCCCAGCCGGCTATACCGTAAGGGCAGCCCAGCTGCCAAACTCGTGCCTCGCGCGTCGATCGCCTAACTGGAAGCGGCTCTATTCGTCCGCCTCCGGGGACCCTCTATATTTGAGGGCCGCCCTTCTCTCTCTCCCCCCCCCCCCCACCGTGCCGTATTAGCTCTCACGCTCTCTCACCGCGCGGCCAATACGGACTGGAGGCAGCTCTCACCGTGGGGCCGATACAGCTCGCGCACCTCGCAGTGCGGCCGAGTAAAGGTCCACGCACACATATCCGTTCCGTTTCAGTTCCGTCTCCGTACGGTGTCCGTCCGTGTCCGTGCGGTGTCCCTAATTTGACTGATAGGAGGCCTGCTCTGGCCCGGTCAGTCCCGATTCAGCCGTTTCTGCAAGCCTGCTGTACAGTTCTGCCAGTCAGTAGGTGACAAATATATTCGTACACACTTCAAAACAGAATAACATCTTTAAACAATGGTCCAAACGACGTGATTTTTTTTAGAAGCTGGAAGGACTACGTTATTTTTTAACACTGATTCCCACGGCCCGGAACTGACGGGTACGGAGAGACCGTCGAATGTCACGGAACTGATTAGCTGCTCCATTCCAAAACAAGCAACCGATACCTTTTACGACCACGCAACTGACACGGAACTGAAACGGAACGGATACGTGTGCGTGGACCTTAAGGGGATGGTCGGGAGTACGGCTGGGGGAACGGAAGATGTGAGGACATAGTCAGGGTATCTATGGCGAGTATGTTTAATCTCAAGTCTATCCTTGATGTAGCCAAAAATCGCCTCGATAATAGACCTTTCTCTCAGCAAAATCTTTTCATTTAGCGAAATTAATGTGTCCTGTATACCTTCTTTTACTGTGGTAACAAGAAAAAGCTCCTTTTTTTATGTAACCCTTGTCACCGGACAAAAGACCGGTTAACTTTGCAGTCAGATTTGGCACACGCTTTCTATCATCAACATCGCCTTTTGATAGAGCAAGTACCTGAATTTCTCCTTTATAACAAAAAAAAACAGCCATAGGTTTTCTTGCTTAATTTTGTAATGGCAGTGAAAACATTGTTTTTGGATATTTTCTCTTTATGCATGACAAACTGCAATAGGAGTTGTGTCGATATATGAGGTACCAGTATTTTTTACTGTTCACAAAGCTACTGTAATAACATTGCTAAATGCCACAAAACTGTAGGTTTTAATGCAGCAAATGTGGTACCTATATGAAGGCAATTTAGGAAACTCTGAAACTCTGATTTGAAGAAAGATGTCAGGTAACATAAATAAAAAGTTTTGAAATTTTTGAATTATTATAAGATCTGAAAAAGATAGCAGCAGAAGCTCCGATAATAAAGTCAGCATATGATGAATTCGACGGGTTTCGCTGGAATGAAATAAGATTTAATAGCATATAAAGAAATAATATCGAGTTTACAGAAAGAAAAGGCTATTTTGGAACAAAAACTCGATGATGCTAAACGAGAAGGTAGACAAGAAGGCATCCTGATCGGTCAAGAAAAAGGTAAAATTGATAGTAAAATTGAAGTTGCAAAAATTTACTTAAATCAGGTGTGCCTGTCGAATTAATAGCTGAACCTACTGGCCTTTCTCGCTCAAAAATCTTACAACTTTATGGAACAAACATAAATATTGCAACTTATTCCCTTCACTTCTCAACATTTATGAAAACCTTTCTTAAGTTAGCCATATCCCAATCAAGAGTTTAATGAACTGTCTAAAATAGCTATAAAGATTACACATTAGAATTACATAGATTACTAGACTGCGGAAGTTTATGCAAATATGATATTTATTACGATAATTACGACCTCTCTATTGTAAGAAAATCCAATACACTATACCTATCATGGCCGCTACTATACTCGAGTTAAGTAACTAAGTTTTGTATATGTTAGAAATACACATAACATTTTTTAAAGTAAAAAATATATTTTGAAAACCCTCTAATGACGGTATACATTTAATAAAAATGTATATTTGCATAAACATCCGCAGTCTATAGATTACCGCCATAACAAAACCCTCCTATTCAACCTTCCACATCAAAGCTACATACTGTAAATCTAATACGGAGAGCACATTAACCACTTATTTCCCAATTCCAGACTTGTTCTTCATCCATGTTAGTAGCAAGACCTCCAAACTTTTCTTTACCCTGCTGTATAGTTCTCATAATCATATTCTCATCTATAAACCTCATCGATTTCTCTCTCGGTGATAAAAGATTTTCATGAATCGGTTGCTTATGCCGCGTCCCATTAACAAGACGAACAGCTAGGTCACCTAACATCAGTGCGTAATTTAGCACAGTGATGTTCATTTCCGGTGTGTCTGTAACATTTGATGTTACTTTCTCCCGATTGGAAGACCAGCCCGACCAGCTTGTATTAGGAATATTTCCTTTCGGTACATCTTGTGATTTTCTAGACCGTGGTATATTTGGTATGGTAGCGCGGTACATCTTTTCTAACCTTACAGAGCATGCATGAATACCTCTGGACTTAGAGTCTCCCGATTCTTTAGCAGCAAATTTGTCGGCCACACTTGATAACAATCCACCACCTTTTTCTTTCATCCAATCAACCAACCCATTTATCCACGAAGAGGGTCTTGTACCGGAACTTGCTGCTATCTCAGGTTGATCTATATAGTAATGGCTATCTTGGTATTTAACATTACGCTTCTGTACTCTACGATGCCTATGCCTTACACGACGCATACGCATACGCATACCATCTTCATGTCTACTATGATCGTTATGTATTTTGCGCCTCTCGTGCCTAATAGGATGATTACTACTTGAAGTCTCCGAAGGTGCAGAACTTTCTTGTGACTTAACGATAGAACCGACTAAATCATTTATCCATGAAGATTTTTCACTCGCATTGCTTGTTCCTATTTCTGGTTGATTACTCGAGTCTGTAGTAAGAAGCCCACGCGACGAGTGATGATGACTGCGCTCGTGTTGTCGAGGCGTTTCTCTTATTATATTAAGTTTTCTGTCTAAATGTTCCACAATATTACTGTAATTTCCAGCAACATCTAAGTCCAAAGACGTCTGTCTATTAAATCGTGTCTGTACATTTGAATCAACACCTTTTATCTCGCTAAGGTATTTTAATAGCTTTAGCTTAACATTACCATCAGCATAATTCAAAAGTGTTTGCCCGTCATCTCTTTGAACATAAACACTAACTCCTTGATTGAGAAGATCCTGAACTTCCTCGAGATCATTATACTTTACTGCATCAAACAATCTCTCTGTCAATTTTGCAATAATAGAACGTATCACGTAACCATACTTTCCGCTATCTTGGAAGTATAAAGGTGTTTTACCCTTAAATTTTATATCAATCCTAGCACCTTTCTCTATAAGGTAATTTACCATATCTGTATCACTATGCGAAGCAGCTATGTGAAGCGGTGTCAAGCCCATATTACTCTTTACATTAACATCTGCCCCATTCCCTATAAGGTAGTTCACTATTTCTACATTACCCTTACTACTAGCAGTGTACAGCACTGTCAACCCGTCATGATTCTTTAGATTAACATCAGCCCCTTTCTCTACAAGGTATTTTACTAACTCTAGATCGCTCCTAAAAGCAGCAGAGTCCAAAGGTGTTTTCCCCTCATGATCCTTTGCATTAACATCAGCGTGTTTTTCTCCTACAAGGTATTTTACCGAACTTATACTACCACTAGATACAGCATAGTGCAAAGGTGTCAACCCAACATAATTCTTTACATTAACATCAGCGTGTTTTTCTTCTACAAGGTATTTTAATACCTCTAGATTGCTGCCAATAGCAGCGTTGTGCAAAGGTGTAATTCTAACATCATTCTTTGCATCTAAATCAGCGTGCTTTTGATCTATAAGGTATTTTACTAATTCTAGATTGCCACTACGAATAGCACTGTCCAAAGGTGTAGTGTCAAAATCATCCTTTACATTAACTTCAGCGTGTTTTTCTTCTACAAGGTATTTTACTACATTCAGATTACTATGCAATGCAGCATAGTGCAAAAGCGTAACCTCATATTTATTCTTTTCATTAATATCAGCGTGTTTTTCTTCTACGATGTATTTTATTATCTCTAGAATGTTATCGCAGTCAGCGTGAGGTAAAGGTAACCAACCTAAAGGACGTTTTAGATTAATATCTTCTACACGCTTTGTTACTACCTCTCGCTTGACGCCAATAGCATAGAACAAAGGTGTAAACTCACCAGCATTATCCCTTACGTTAATGTTAGCGCCTTTCTCGTCTACAAGGTATTTTACTACATTTAGACTACACATAGATGCAGCATAGTGCAAAGGTGTAATTCTAAGATAATTATTTTCATTAACGTAAGCGTGTTTCTCTTCTACAAGGTATTTTACTACCTCTACATTGCCACCAAGAGCAGCATAGTGCAAAATTGTATTGAGATAACTAGTCTTTACATTAACATCAGCGTGTTTCTCTTCTACAAGGTATTTTACTACCTCTAGATTGCCAGCAAGAGCAGCATAGTGCAAAGGTGTAATATCATAATAATTGCCTACATTAACATCAGCGTGAATTTCTTCTACAACGTATTTTACTACATTTAGGCTACTACTATACGCAGCATAGGGCAAAATTGTATTCCCATAATTATCCTGTATATTAACAGCAGCGTGTTTCTCTTCTACAAGGTATTTTACTACCTCTAGCTTACCATGAAGAGCAGCTATTTGTAAAGGTGTTTGACTGTCATTGTTCACAGTATCAACACTAACACCACGCTCAATAAGATCCTTGAACTCATCAATATTATTTTTCCCTATTGCTTCAAACAGTTTTCGTTTCTTTATCCCATTTATTGTAGCTTTATAACTATCGATCTTAACTTTCCTCATTAATTCACTAAAGTTCACGGCACTATTTATCCCTTCTATTTCTGCCCTCAACAGTATCCTCCTATCGTCAAACTCTATCTTTAGATGCTGTATCTTATCCCGATTGTTCTCATAATAAAAATCGTTCAATATAATAGTGAAAAAGTTATTTCTATCAACGTTAAGAACGTTAGAACTCAAAGGGTTGGTTATAACTAAAGAATCGTTAGCACGAGCAAAAATATATTGTCCTATATACTTCTTTACTCTTACCTTGTCTCCTTTCCCCATAATCGTTTGATCTATGACATAAATAGATTTACTATCATCGAAAATTAAAGGCTGTGGAGTTAATTGAAAATCACCTAGAATCTCTTTAATTACGAATGTATTATCGATTACTACATGTACTCTCTTGTACCAATCATTCTTTAATGCACCTCTTAATGTGATCGTAACTACTTCTTTATTAGACGCATCATCGAGATATAATCTAATCAGTAAATCACAACAATATTCACTAACCTCTGCCTTGATATCTCGATCCATATCCTTTTTCAGTTGTTCCTTTATTTCACGCAGATCTAAAGTATCTATTTTGCCGTCTTGATGAAAATTATATATTACCACGCCAGACATTGGAAGGTTTGCAAAAGTTAATTTTTCCTGTCCCGAGCTAATAACAAACACATTCTCACCACCGCCACCGACTAAGTGACTTGCTGTTGCATTAGGATCATTCATCAATACATCCCCGTGATTATGTCCAGCTACAAGAACGTCATTATCCGAATGTACAACAATATACATTTGTAACTTATCCGCTATAGACGAGTAGTCTTTTACAAGACAAATAATTGGCATTTCAACGTTTTGCAACGCATACACATTATTTCGACCAATTACAATTTTGGTACGGTCGATTAGTTGATATGTAATTGTATTCTTATCAGCACCGCTAATAGTTAAATTGAAACTACTATTCACATCTATTTTCTTTTCACTTGTGTAGAATTCTTCTACAAAGCTAAAAGTTATATTTTTCTTAGATTTATCTATAGCAGCAACATCCTTTAATGTATAGTTAAAGGCGAACGTATTGTGGCTCTGTGAACTTGGACCTAACTCAACGTACGCTTCCTTTCCCTTCTCGCCTTTTACAATATAAAGAAAGTTACCACTAGTAGCATTATTAGTGACCTTAGTGTCAGGATTAACTGTAACTTTAGTATCATAAGAGCAGGCATCATCTTCTGGAATTACAATGCTATCTGAATAATGTTTATTCTCTCCTCCTCTACCATCCACGTGCTTAGTATCACAAGCAGCTACCACTTGATCTACTCCACCTTTTCTTCCCAAGTATACGTTTATATTATGTATATTAAGAGCAACTTTAGATGTATCTTTTAAAATTCCTTTACGAAAATCAGCAAACACTTGGTAGCTACCTAGTCCCTCACTGTAGTTATAATGTGGAGCGAGGCTATCAACGTCAATGGTATCAATTCCCCCACCCCCCTCTATAAAACCATTATTTTCACTATCCCAAGTTGCATTAACACTCTTTCCCCCAAAAATAAAGGTATCATTTTTATTTCCCCCAGTCATTTCTTTATGCCCCTCACCAAAATAAAAAATATTGCTACTATCTGGAAAACCCTTTATTACATCGTTACCATCACCGAGGCTTATCCAAGTATCATTTCCAGTGCTTACATTATCCGTATACTCTACGCCAATCGCACTATCACAGTAATAAGTCCCTCCCTTTCGAACAGATTCCAAATCCCCTTTAGGCAGGCAAAATAAATCAAATCCGTTTACATTATCCGGCCCTGTCCTACTCCATTTTATATCATATTTCTTTTCATCTAGTAACACTACATTATCCAATACCGTCCTGGTATATTTAACTGAAACTTTTCGAGATGGGGGGTATGCGCCATAACTAACTGGATCATCTACAATAGTAATCCATGAATCATAAGCGGGATTAGGCTCCTCTACGGTATATACCTCTACACTAGGGAGCACATATCTTCGAATGTGCGGATTATCTTTTAAAAGGCATGTTACATATTTGACTGCTTGATTATTTGCGTCTTTCACTTCGATTTTATTTTCGATATCGTCTGAAGGTCGTTGACCAAGAAAAGCACGGAGTCCTTCGGTAAGTTCTTGCCAAACTGTTAGATGAATGAGCTCGTCAATTCTCTGAACTGTTCTTACTGTCGTGAAGACATCAGTGCCTATAAATACTAGTGCTCCTACTGCCAGCCCTATAGGACCAGTGACAGCAGAAACCCCCTCCAATAATCCCGATACTTCTGCAGTCTCTATTCCAAGTTCAATAGAATCTACCCCAACTTGAACACTATCTCCTATGATAGAAACCAAAGCATCTTTATTACCTTTTTCATATTCTTTCACCTGCTTATACAAATCCCATGCGATAAAGGCGGTAACTCCCCTTGAAAGAAATGGGGAGGCAAACCTGAGGGTATTACCAAGCACTGCTCTGCCTTTTAATATATACTCTGCCCCTTTCAAAGATGTTACCTCTGCTACTGTTTGTAATCCTGTACCAATAATAAAAATCCCTACAGTTTTTGTAAGATCTTCATAATCACCGCGCAATAAATCACCCACCAGATCTTTTGCAATCATTCCATGCATAACCATACCAGAGACTTTCCCTACTCTCCCTAAATGACCAAGGTACCTGTGACAATCAGTGAGCATATCGACCTCACTTATACGGTGACCTATAACTTCGCTTTCACTCGCTAAAGCAATTAAATTAGTTAACTTTTCCTCATTTGCCTCAAGATCTTCAATTGAGATCCTGGAAATAAACTTTCCACTATCTATTCTAATGTTATCAAGATCTCCATTTTCAGCTCCTTCTTCACTAAGTTGCTCTATTTCCTCCCATGTTAAACAACCCTCACTTGCATATCTACGCGTTCTTCCGCGTTGGCCACGAAGACAAATTTTTTTCCCTGTATCCTTTGGGCTAGAATGGTCGTTTATAGCTTTCAAATCGGCTGTAATGTTATCGAGAGTAATTTCGGCATCATTCACCTTTTCCATGACCGTATTTTTTCCCTCAACTAGTTTAATTGGCATTTTTTTCTTGGAACTAACCAATGGTTCTATATGTGATAATTTATTACGCAATTTTTTGCTATTCTTTAAGTTTTGCTCGATACGTATGTTAGCGTTGAAACCTTTATTTGCTTTTTTAGCTTTGTAAGCTGTCTCTGCAAGAAACTGTAGATTAATATATTGCGATTCTGTTGCGTAACGGGTGGTTAATTTCTTCATCACGACATGTTCCTCTCTTGTTCTCTTTAAGTATAATTCTTCTAGATTCTTATTTAAAGACTCAGCTCTAGCTGTTAAAGCCATCTCAGATTCAGGTGGAAGTTCATACTGGAGAGCAAGCTCCTTGTATACCGACACATACATTAAGTTACCTTGCATTATATTGTCATATATCGTCTTAAGAGCAGGCATGTTTTTCTCAAGCAATTCAACACATTTCTTCCTTCTCCACTCTACCGAGTATAAAAATAACTTTTGTTTAGTCGCCCAATTAGTAGGCAAGTCTGTAACCAATCTTTCATATTCTTCAGGTGAAATATCATTATCTGGACTTTCGTTATGCGATTGTTTTGATTTAAAAAATTTAATTAATTTAAGCTTATTGTCATCAGGTTTAGTGACACTGTTGATCAGCGACTCAATTAAGTTTTCCGGATTACTCTTTCCAAATGGAGCGTAGTAGAGATCATTGTTTTTAAAACTTTCCCCATCAAAATATAGTTCCAATTCTTGTTTAAGAGAACGTTCTTCTACCTTCTCTGTAGAAGAACGTGTATTTTGTTCACTATTCTTCGCGGTTATTTTCGTAAGTATTCGACGCCCAAGGAATTCATCGAGAACCCTATTATTAGACGAAGAAATATCCTTATTACGAAGAAGGTCTATTACTTCTGTTACTTTTAATGCATCATCGTGTAATTTTTTTAGGTTGCCTGTATATGTGTCGAAACGCCACGACTTTAACTCAACCAGTAGTTTCTTGTATATCTGCGACTTACTTTGACTAATGTGGATTCTAATTGAATATAAGCTCTTCAATTCATTTTTAGTCAATTTACGTTTAGTAACCGTTGCCAAACTTTTAGGCGAAACCGCGGATTTCAATTTTCTGATATTTTGATAAACATAATCAAGTACTTGCGACTGTATCCCCTCCTTGTTCATATCTTTTTTCTGACGGGACCACACATTGTCAGTCTGTTTTTCCTCAATACTTTTTTTAAGCCCCTGAACACCACCATCGTCTATAAGTTTTAGAAGATCCTGTAAATCATTCGCGTCAATTTTAGACCCCTTAATAATCTCTCGAATTAAACTTTCCTCTATTTCAATAATTTTATTCCCGATAAGCTCTTTAATAACAAGGAAAGAATCAAACAACTTTTTCACTTGAACGTTTTCAACTTTATCATCTCCCTGTATTAAAGAAAATACTTGATAATGCGTTAACATGTCTCTGTAATCACATAGACGCTTGACTGGTATTCCCACTTTCTCTAAAGATTGCCTGACATCAGATGATAGACTAGGAGTATTTCGTGTATCTTTTAGACATTCACCAGTAGTATGAAAAATTCTTTGCAACGTTAATATTTTTTCCTGTATAGATATTTTATTAGTTTGGAAAATTTCCGTTGGTGACGTAATTACAGAATAGATTTCATATAAAGAATCAGCATCTCTTCTGGTCGTTAAATACCTATCAATCTTAGCTCTAGTACTGGAATCTAAATCGAGTTTAATTCCCTTATCTCCCTTAATATCTGTAATAGATGATACCCAAACATTCAGTTTATCCCTTAGATACTTGTCCTTTGTTGTTACTTTTGGAACTTCTTCAACAATAGATATATAGCATGAAATCAGAGATTCTACCAGAAACGTTTTGAAATCAACATGTTCCCCAAATTCATAATCACCTAGGCCGGTTGTAATAAACTTCAGATTTTTCATATTTATTTGAATTAGATCAGGCTTTAGCAAATCAACCTCAGCCGTAATTGCATCAAATAGAATCTTCTCTTGATCACCTGGAAAACCATCACGGTTGTTTCCATTAATAGTTTTCAAGCATTCTAAATGCCATTCAGTTAATAGTACTAAAAGCTTAAAATACCCCTTATCATCTGTTTTTTTTGGAAGATGGCCTTTTACATCAGTACAACGTGACATATTGAATACCCTATTTGACAGGACAAATGGGAGTCTCCAATTATAAGCTGACTAGGTCTAGATCCTTCCTTGTCTTTTATTTTATAATCTGCCCCATGTACCAAACGAACCTTTACTGTGTAAGAGTTTTGAACCAGCCAAACAAGATGCAATCAAAATCAATAGTATTTATATACTCTACTAACCCTTCCTGTATACCTTTACCACCCTCCTTTTCTAGCACAGCAATGCACAACTGGTGAGATCCACTAGCAGAACACTCGCTACAACACTGTCCGACAAACAAATGCGATTTTTGTGTAACCGTAATGGAATATATGTACAGTTTCCGAAATCTGTGGTTTACGATAAACTATCAGCCTGCCCCCCCCCCTCCCCCCCCCCAGTAAACAGCAGTATCTAAAACAGCGATGCCCTGATGGGCGGTTCGAGGACACGAGCATCTATTAGAGCTGTTGATTCTCGGGAGATCGGGTACCCGTGTACCCGTGGGATACCCGGGAACAAAAAATTTCCTAGGTAGGCGCTACCCGGTTAAACTACCCGAGATACTCGAGACATCCGAGATCTCACTTCTTAACCCCTTAGTGTGGAAACTTTTCTGCTCAGAACAGAACCTAGCTGCGGGATGAATTCCATTCGTCGAAACCTTGACCCCTGCTGTTAAGGCGTTACTGCATAGCAGATCTGAAGAAGTATTGTCACGGTTTCCTAATCTAACCAATCGGACTGGCATCCCTCTCAAACGGCCACTCTTGAAGAGGGCCTCTTTCTCTCTATATAATTTGACTTGATCTGACAATGAGTACCAAAGTGAAGCACACACTTCGGGCTTACAATTTCTGAATTCTTCAAGCACAAGGCCTGAATTTCATTCCCGTGAAACCACCCATCCCGGAGTAGGTATATCGAAATGCGGCCCTCGGGTGCGGTTGAACCGCGTTTTCGAACTTGATGAACTCCATGAATCATGGACAAAAGCCGAGTGCTCGCTGGAACTTCACGACTGACAGTCTAATTACGGCGGGAAAGTTTCGAGTGATCTACAATTGTTACAGCAATGTATTACTAGTTACACATGTTTCGTGCAGCAGGTGGTAGAAGCTCCAAGTAGTTGTTTTAATTTGGTAATGACACCGTGGCTGGTGGGTTTAATTGGGGAGTTGACAAAATTTTTAAAAGTGTTTAAAACTGTTCATTATGATAAAATATACTTGTAAAAAAAAATATTAATTTTTTACTACACCTCTAACATGAAAAAAATGTAATTTTTATTTGAAATAAAAAAATTGCCGCGAAAACGCACTGCGTGGTCACGTGACCATTTGTGACGTCAACGTGCAGTAAACAAAGAAAGTTGTGGTTAGGGAAAGTAAGGAGTGAATTTTTCTCGCAAAAATAATGGCTAATAAAAATTATTACCAATACTGTGCTATTCCCTGTTGTGAGAACACTTCAATACGTACGCCTAAGAAGTTATTTATTCATGTTCCGCTGAAAACAAATATTCGCAACAAGTGGCTAAATCTTGCGAGAATAAACAATCAAGTATCTCCTAAATCTAATTTATGTTTTTGTGAAGACCATTTCAATGCAAGTAACTAACTTATTATTAACTATCTCCATTTCTAGTTCACTAGTTCTGCAGTTTTAATGCTTACGTATCATAATTTCATTTCATTGAGGTTATATTAGATTGTGTGTCATAATAGCGTCCAATCTTGGTAAATTTCTGCTGTCACCTTTAACGAAGTTCTTTTCCATTGCCAATAATATACTTTCACTACTTTCCTTACCAAAGAAATGGAGTAGAAAGTATTCGTAAACGATATTTTTTAATATAACCTTGTATGAGCAAATGCACGAAGTGTCATTCGTCGCTATATATAAATCGCTGTTTACTGCACAATGACGTCATGCGCCGTGATTGGCGTTTGAGATCACGTGACTCACAACTTAAAAACGTCAACTTTAATTATTAAATTTTGGTAAAACTAATAAGTGTTTTATTAATATTTCTATCATTTTAGGCTTTTCATTAATAAATCTGTAGATTTCACTAGTTTTCCCTTTTTTTTTCAAATACTGGCAACTCCCCAATTGGCGATTATACTGCGATAACGGAAGAATTTTTAATTTTAGATTGAAAAGAATTGCTGCTTCGACGTTGCGTTACATATCGTTTTATTTGATATTCCCGAATCTTGAACAGAGTCGTTCGACGAGCGAGTTTGTTAACGCGCAAGGGGTTATCTTTATCGATAGTAAAAGGTAGATGAGAAGAAGGAGGGTGGGGGATACGTCGGAACTAAAAAAGAGCTCGATGATAAATCCATCAATTGAATCGCTCGACCCGAAGTTCTCGTGCACCAGCGTTGCTATCTTCACAACCAATTGTCTAATAGTGGTGGACCAAGAAGCTCCTGCCTGTTGAAACTAGCGGGATTCTCGAACTGTGTTTCGAAAATTACGGTCAGTACACTGGTATACACAAAGTGTTTGAGAAACAGGTCTGAGCAGTCTACAGAGCAGACTGATCGTGAGTGAAAAATGTTTACTTAACTTGGTTTAAACACTGGTAGATTAGTGTAATTCCCCGCAGAATCAATTTGACCACGATCTTAAATGACGTTTTATGAATTCGCAGTACTGGGACAAATATTTACTGCATTACTCTGAAATTTACGCAGTACGCAGAATTTAGCGATATAATTGATAAAATAATTTGTACCCAACTTAGTAATGGCCAAGATAGTGAGCTACATTTTTGTAATAAATGAATTTCGCAATAAATGCTTCCAGTACTGAATTTGTGTTACACAAATGACACAAAATGCACCACGTGCGGAAATCCCTCGTTCGTGTTCCACGATAATCTAGAGACGCGGCAGCGTCTCGACGCCAAGTACATGAAAGACCAAGTCATACGTGAAAGACACCCTGTATATGTCGACTGTCGCTACCGCTACCTTTTACTCGTCGCCCGGCTACTCCAACCTATAACCTGAAACTTATTTCATTATATCTCATTACGCCTGCAATATTTTCTAAATTTAAAGACCTTTTTCCTATGTAAACCGCATATCAGCTTTCGAATAAGACCAATTTCAATAAAATCGGTCCACGCATGACCGAGATATCATAATATCGTCTCATTGGAACTGTCAGAAACGGTAAATTTCAAGATTAAGATTCTTCTTCTGATTCTCCAAGAAATTTTTCGTCAACCATAATACGTATATACGCGTTACACGCACACCTTCAGTCAAAACGAAACTAACACATGTTTCATTCGTCGACTCTCGGCACACGGCTCAAACGATTGTGGCCGATCGAGTTTCGATTGCATTTGAGCTTACTAGGGCTGGCTTTTTTACATCGTTAACATTCTACAGTATTTCGTGAATATGGTGGGGGCACTGCCAAGTCACAGGTCCCCGTCTAAAATACTTCTAATTCATGTTGAAACACCACTGTGGCACCATCTGCCTAGTAAACGGATGACGTTTAAGGGGGTAGGTCACCCTCGATAGCCCTAAAACAGGCCTTTTTTCAAACGCAAATTGTAAATTTGAATTAAAGTAAGAAGGCACCCCGGGACCGGGGCCAGAATTTGCGACGTTGCCGCTACTCCAGGCTCGCGATTGGTGCTTCCCCCACGCGGCTCCCTACGCCTTGGCCAATGACTTTCGACTACTTACCAGTGGGCCTAGAGTAATCGTTGTCCTTGTCGGGTGCATATTGCTATCCTCTTCCAGAGGGCGAACCCAACGCCCTTCCCATAGAAATTTGACAGGGTGTCGAATCTTATTGGCTATTGCGGCACGCGGCATGCAGAATTAATGGCGGACAGCGAGTGAAAGAGACACAGTTGCGCTTGAAGATATACATATACTGAATCCATCCTAAGAATAATCCTACGCCCAGACCGTTTTGTGACCGTTCTGCGCACCCCCCACTACCGCCTACGGGCCCGACGCAGGCGATTGCTCGCAGCACTTTACCTGCTGACTTCCCTGCCCCTCCAAGGGCGGGACGTGACCGATGTCAATGTCAACACTGCAGGAGTGCAGTGTATCTACCCGGTAATTCTTTGGTTCCGAACAGATATAACATCAGTTAAGGAGGTGTTCTAAATAGTCTATTTAAAATGCCATTTATTATGTCTCTTTTAGGTTTTATATTCCAACGAACGATAAGATTTTTGTACAGGTTTTTTGCATACATATTTATTGATATTAAGTAATAGTGCCACCGTGTATATGAAGGCGCCGCGTGCAGAACGGTTGACAGAGAGGTAACAGGCGGTAAGACGGAGAAAATCGTAGGCGGTTAAGTGGGGGTCGGACCAACCAGCGTGTCCTCAGAATCATCCCTGCGCGGAACAGGATTATTCTTAGGATGGACTCAGTATAGCACTTAGCACTCAAAGTGCCAGTTAATACCAATCTCCTTCCGTATTAATTTCTCTGACATTACTTCTGTCTGTAGGTTACCATGGCCAAACTGTTGTTGACGCTAACTCTTGTCGCTCTTTCAAGCGGAGTACTTTGCAACAGCTGTGACGGACCCGCCAACGCAGGTACGCGTTATTATTGTATTTATCACGTTAGTTACAGGATAATCCAAGTTCTACTGTACTATAAAATTATCGGGGTACTTAATATCCAATGGGTTTTCACAGGCCACTCTGGCAAAAAACAGAGAAACAAATCTGATCTCTTACAAAATTAATCGAGTAATTACGCCCGATCCACACTATCGATCCGATCACGGTCGGTCTCGTTCAAAATCACACCTCTCAGCGTCCACACTCGTCCGGCTTGATAGTGTGGACGCTGAGGTATTTGATTTTGATTGAGATATCCTCTCCCTTTACCCGTA
Source organism: Andrena dorsata (assembly GCA_929108735.1). Lineage (NCBI taxonomy): Eukaryota > Metazoa > Arthropoda > Insecta > Hymenoptera > Andrenidae > Andrena > Andrena dorsata. Next base: position 71,118,796 of record OV815488.1, on the reverse strand, counting down.
TTCGGTGATGTCTCTTTCCTAAACAAATCGTAATTATTTCTACACTACTCCTTGTTTTTCCACGAATCGTATCACACGCGGCTGTTGAACGCGATAAGTCTACACCAGCGCTGTCCAGCGTAGGGGCCCCTCACGCGCCAGCTTCCCCTTCCAATCTTTTCCTCGCACAGCGTGCCTTCCGTCGTCAAGGAGACCGCGCGACGCTAAGAAGGCTGCCACGACGAGCTAGCCGGGCAATCGTCTTCGTGGTGAGCGTCGCGCGGTATCCCTGACAACGCGGACGAGAGTGGGAGAACCCCAAGCTTACGCGTAAGCGACCTTGAACAGCGCTGGTCTACACCGTTTTGTTTTTTGCAATGGGGCTCTTCAATTAACGCAACAACAGGATCAATTAACGCATCACGGATGCTTGAAATAGAGGGGTCGTGGTGGAGATGGGCAAAGTTCACGAAGGGGGACTAATTCTTCCAGATTCCGAATGTGCTTCTATTGGCCAGGTCCCCCGCAGGAGGAGCAAGCGTCAGTCGTGCTCTAACGTCGAACCGGGGAATGGATTCAGGGTCATGGGGGGCGGGGCGGCCTACAAGCTGCACTACTGCGAGAAGCGGTGGGACGAAGCACGGGAAACCTGCATGGCCGAAGGAGGTGATGCGAATTATTTGTATATTTCGGTTTTGAGGTGTTTTAGATGGATAAAAATCAGAAAAAGGGGGAAGGAAGAGGGTTGACCTTGGGACTAGAGGTTTTCTAATTTGATGAGTGGTCAATGATCTGTGAAGGAATTATTTGATATCGTGTTATTTTCGCTCGCGGAATAAATAATTTCTATATCAACTATTTGGTGGCTGAAATCTAAGTTTTGTTATAGAGACGTGGACAGTCACCCAACATCGTGGCTTCTGGGGTTTGTACCTGGTACCTTACGTGCGATGCGAATTACATACTTATTTTGAGCGTTGAGATCTCTTGAACTGATAACTTGTCAATTTTGCAATCTAAGGTATGGTCAATAACTCAAGACAGCAAAATGGCTGTGTTGTCCCTGACCTCTGACTTACTCGTCGCGCAAATAATTGATACATCGTTGGCACTGATGTTTCTTCGATTCGCGAAGTCGAAGTATCGCGATCCAAGTGACGAGCATTCATAATTTCGATATCATTGATAACCTCGAAGCATTATCTCTGTTTGGCCATTTCGAAATCTAAGTTTTGCCATCCAAGCGGCCATTGGTAACCCCCCTTCAGATCACCCAATTTCTTCTTCAGAATTAGCCAGCACGTAAACTCCGCTAGAGCACTCAAATTTCTGTTCTTCTCAATACTTAGGGGAGAACGGGGCAGTCGCGGTCAGTGGGCAATGATGGTCAGTATTGTTATTATAAACCGGCATGTCCGAAATGGGCTCATTCTGAATGTTGTGGATGGGACTTGGCGGATGGATACATATGCGAAATTTTTTTTAATCGCCCGCAACGTGACCGTTATTACCCGCAGGTGTGGACACTGGCGGTCAACACACATCTTTTTAGTATTTTGTAATTTCATTGAATAAATCAATATAATATTCATTATTTTCGAATCCTACGAATAGGTTGATAGTTTAAGTTTACAAAAAAATCATTTTAGTGCACTTATTGCTTAAATGACCGCCATTACCCATTCTCCCCTAATGATCTTCCAAGCCCAAAATGTCTCCCTCCTTTAATTCGTCACAGCTGAAATTTACTCGCAACACCCCCACGAAGGAAATGCCAGGTGTAACTTAATTCGAACCTCTGCACACCCAAATCTAATCGAGGTATCAGCCATTCATGCTACACTGTTTATTTGAGGATTCTCCATTGTTGATTAGCTCAATTGGCCGTCATAAACTCGAAAATGGAGGCGAGGATGCTGTTAGATTGGATGCGGTATTCTCAACTCTGGCACGCTTGGATAGGTACTCACGGCTATTTCGGTCAGAACGATTGGGTGACTTTGAACGGCGAATCGTTGAACGCGGCTGGCTACGATACCTGGTTACCGGACGAGCCTAACAATGCGGGCGGCGAAGAACACTGCGGCTCCCTCGTAATGGATGGTGGAATGAACGACTTAAACTGCGACTCTAGGCTGAGTTACATCTGTAAGATTAACATGTGTGTGGACCGTAGCGGATTGAAGAAAGAATACCCACGTGACAAACGTTCTGAAGGGTCCATTTTTTTTCGAGAAAACGCAGATGTAGTTTAGTAAATGCGGGCTAAGTGTAGTAGTACTGAAAAGATATGGTTTGAATAAAATCATATTTTTTTTAAGGAAGGGGCCCCGGGGGCTTCCTGGGCAGGAGCCCAGGCGGCAAGTGCTCACAGACCGCCCTGTTAATTTTATTCTTTAACAATAGAATATATTTACAAATTTTGGTGACGTAATAAATGTATGTAATGCCACAATGATAATTATGCGCATTGAAATATCGAAAAATGGAAATACATTTAAAAAATTAAAAATGAAGTTTTAGGGACTTCCAATTGGTTTTCGTTTCAATTTTGCTTTTTGGATAAATGAGCCTTAAATGTGTTATTTTAACTCCTAACTTTTTTCTGCGCGTTTATGACAAGCTTATAAACATACATGTACACGCGTTTGAGAAAACACTAATCCTAACGTTATTAAATAATTAATTTTCCACTGAGTACACATTCGGGGCAAAGTGACCGGGGTAAACTGATTGTCAGCTGCGGTCAGCTGCAAAGAAAAGGTGCGCAAGTGATGTGCTCAATAACCTAACCTGCCAGCTAAATATACTGAATCCATCATAAGAATAATCCTGTTCCGCGCAGGGATGATTCTGAGGAGGCGCTGGTTGGTCCGACCCCCGCTTAACCGCCTACGATTTTCTCCGTTTTACCGCCTGTTACCTCTCTGTCAACCGTTCTGCACGCGACGGCTTCATATACACGCACTATTATTGAATATCAATAAATATGTATGCAAAAAACTTGTACAAAAATCTTATCGTTCGTTGGAATATAAATCCTAAAAAAGACATTGTTGTGCCCGGGCCGAAGCCCATTGTGTCCCATGAAGCGTTAAAACACGCTTTTGTATAATATAGGACACTTCAGCGTGTCGTATTCCCGAGAATAGAGCGTGCAGATACGGACAATGTTACTCGTGGACTCTGAGAAATATTTTATCCTTACATATGAGGCAGTCAGAGCAACAACGGACCAACCCACATTAAAAAAAAAATTTTCCCCATTTCATATGGTTAGTAGAGACTATTGGAACACGTTATTGCTACTAATTCAAGTTCGAAAAAAAATGTGGGTTAGTCCGTTGTTGCTCTGATTGCCTCATATATTTATACGTATTCGTAGTTTTAAGTTCTAAATGTAAATGTCTACTATTTAGTGATACCATAATTATTATTTAGTTTAATTATAATTATTATTATAATTATTTAGTGATATTTATAAATAGTATCACTAAATAACTATTTATGAATAGTATCACTAAATAATTGCAAATAAATATTATTGACACAAAACTACTAGCTTGAAACTATTAATATTACAAAACAAAACGTATACCTGAATTGCAATGATGTGTTCATACATTCCATTACTCATATCGCGGACACAATTAACCCATCAAAAAGAATCTCATTTAAAAACATTGTTGTAAATTAATAGCTTTACAAAATTAATGATGTAACAAAAATTCCACCAATTATAACAATGGCTTGTTAGCATCACGAATTTAAAGGGTAGGGTCGAGGGCGGATGGCTCCACGCTGTCCTGCCTTCGATGGTTTATGACTGGGACTTAGGCTGCGTGTGTTCCTGAATGAGGGTGCATGAGACTAAACAGTCCTGACATCAGGCGATGGCTGGCGACCACTTTGGGTCTTCCAACTATCGGGTGTCGAAGGATTGGTTGTTTAGAGAAGGATAAAGGTTACGGGAATGGCAACCGGCGTGACGCCGTATTGCCAAAGAATAGGGACCCTGTTCCTGGAGGATCTGGCCACGGAGTGGGGAAGGTTTTGCCTTCTGGTATGCGAACTGTGAGAGACCGCTCAGTCCTTACCCCAGAACTTTCCTGGATCGAGCTCCATCGCTACCCTTGAAACAACGTTTCTAACAGGCTATTTATACAAAGAAAAAATGTATTAAATAACATTTAGTAGGTATATTTTTATACAAATAAATATTTTATTCAGAACCCTCAACCACCTAATACACACTGAAACTTGATTATCACTCAAGAACAAAAATTCCAGATAAATTGTACCACTGAAATATTTTACTGTAATCATCGAACAAGTTTCACAGAAAATCGCCTCGGAGATTCAGGTATTCTACCCGCACAAGCTCCATCCATGATGGCCGCCAGTGGTTCAGCATATGTTGATCTTACAGACGTAACCGTTCAGCCGACCGCATGGGGCGTCGGCTAATCCACCCCATTTTGAGATGACCCCGCAGTTTTCGGGTCTGTTTAAATTGTTAGGCTGACCTGAGAGCCAGATGTCGTAGCCAGTCGCTTCCAACAATTCACCTGTCAAAGTCACCCATTCGTCGTCGCCAAAAAAATTGTGAACACCAATCCAAATCTCCTTGATCTCCGTACCCCCATCTTTTATCAAACTCATCAGTAACGCCGCCTCAGCATTCGAGTTTATGATGGCCAATTGACCTAATCAACAATGGGGAATCATCTAATAAACACTGTAGTTTGAACGTCCGATACCTCGATCGGATTTGCGGGTGCAGAGGTTCGAATTAAGTTACATCTGGGATTTCCTTCGTGGGGGAGCTGCGAGGGAATTTGAACGGCGGGGAATTAGAGGAGGGAGACATTTTTAGCTTGGAACATGATTAAGTATTCAGAAGAAGAAGAATTTGAGTGCTCTGCGGGAGTTTAAGTGTTGGCTAATTATGAAGAAGAAATTTGGTGATCTGAAGGGGGATTATTAATGGACATTTGGCTCGCAGAACTTAAATTTCGAGATGGCCAAACAGAGAGAACGCTTGGAGGTTATCAATGATATGTATTGAAATAATGAGTGCTCTTCACTTGGATCGCGATGCTTCAATTTCGCGGACCGAAGGGATATCAGTGTTAGCGATGTATCAGTGATTTGCGTGATGAGTGAGTCAGAAGATAGAGACAGCAGAGCCGATTTGCTGTCGTAAATTATTCACCATACTCAAGATTGCGAAATTGGCAAGTTATCATTTCAAGAGATTTCAACGCTCAAAATAAATATGTAATTTGCGTCACACGTAAGGTACAATTCCCAAATGCCAAGAAATTGGGAGACTGTACTCGTTTCCATAACGAAACATAGATTTGAGCCACCAAATCCTATATGTATAATATGATGCTTATAAGGTGGATGGGCGTTTGATAGCAAAATCCTTCCAGAGGCTTTTTTTCGTACTTCCCGATGACCTGCGAGACTCAGATTCGGCATGAAGTTTCCTCGGCACCCAAAGCCTGGAAGATTCGATAATGGGTAGTACCTGTGGTCTAAAACAGGTATTTATGTACAATGTTGTAGCCGCTAGTAAGACGAAGAGAGACAAAGTATCATGCTTTCTCTCTTTCGTAGCCGACGGTAACTTCGTGTCGACTCTTTCGTCCTGTTTCGCTCGCTCACGAGTTCTCTCACTCTCGACCGAAGGATTCCAAGAAGTGGTGGAGATACAAACGCGTGCTGAACGCAAAATCGAAATGCGCCCTTCATTTGGGCTCTCATGGAGGCAAAGAAAAAGCGCTGTTGTAAGAGTGAATATACTCCAAGAATTTCTTTGTTTAGAGGTCTTTGTTCCATATTACGTGTTGTAATAATATCGGAGATTATTTCGTTTCTAGGGGTGGTGTCTCAAGTGTTGCCAGGCAGTGAGTCCGGGCATGTAGGGGAAACTCGAACAAAACCGGGTACCTGGGTGAAACCGGGATGTGCTATTATCTTTTAAACTGCATTAAATTTTCCCGCGTCGTTGCAGCAACGTACTGTAGCCATGTCCATTATTTCATCAACAAACGATAATCGTGTTACAAGCGTGCTTTCTAAGGTCATATCGTTTTGTGTGTTTTTGAAGACACTGATCTAATTTTCGATCATTGAGAAACTTCAAACACATCTGACAGTATTCGGGTAGATGCTTTTCGGTGTGAATTATGTTAATTGTTGCATATTAAAGTGTAAGAAATTAAAAGGTTTGCTTTTACTTCGCCATGGTATCGTTGATAATTGGTAATATTTACAAAACTCTATGCTAGGGCAAAACCTTACGGGGTAAAACCGGGTACCAAGTTTTGTATAAAATGTGTATAACAAAGAAACGAAAAGAAGGACGACATCAAAATTAAAACTAAATCTTAATAAAGGACTACAAGCAAAGAGAAAGAAAACCTCAAAATTAAACAAAGTACCGAAAGATAATGATAACAGTGGTGATGAAAATGGTGAAGACATTTGCATTTATATCCAAGAACCATATGGTTCATTGAAATAGAATGATGGTTGGGTGCAGTTCACAGCTTGTTCTAACTGGTTGGGAGACTGAAGAGTTCGATGAGTATCGTTGTCATAGGTGCTAGGGCGAATATCTTGTATGATACCCGGTTTTACCAATGCACTATGGGGTAAAACCGTAAAAACTGATCATAGTTTAAATCGTTATTTTTTATATTTGTTCTTCAATAATAATTCATAAAGAGTTTAATTCCAATGATTCCTAATAGCAATTTCTTTTTCACATTAATAATGTCAAAGTTATGAGCTTTTATCCTTAACTTCCCGATTTTGCTCCGGTCTCCCCTATGTATGTGACTTAGGCCCCACGAAATGCCCTTCAGGGGACCAATTAGACAGGTTGCCTTCTGGTACGCAAAAGTTGTAAAATTTCGTATTTCGCAGCAAAAATTGTTTCTAGTGGAGTTTTCAACAAAAAATGTGGTTATCTTACGCGTCTTATTATACATATAGGATAGTAATGCCTGGCGAAGACAGGCTAAAAAACTAGTAGTTAATATCAAAATTACTTATTCCTGGAGCGAAAGTAACACGAAATCCAATGATTTCCTCATAGATCATTGACCACTTATCAAATTACAAAACCTCCACATCACATTCGGAATCTAGTCCCAAGGAAAAACCCCTTCCTCCTATTTCTGTTCCTTATCCATGTAAAAGAATTCAAAACCCACATATGTATACAAATAATTTGCATCACCTCCTTCGGCCATGCAGTTTTTCCGTGCCTGGTTCCACTTCACCTTGCGCTCGTGCAGCTTGTGGGCCCCTATGCCCGGAGCGACCACGTAGCCATTCGGTAGAAAGTTACTTTTGGGGCACGGCTTCACCCCACCGTAAGTCTGCATTTGGCCATACTGCATTTCAGAACCTGCAAGAATGAGTCCCTCTTCGTGAACTTCCCCATTTCCACCTTGACCCCTCTATTTCAAGCGTCCGTGCTCCTTGATAGTGTGCGTTAACTGAAGTGTACATAGACTTATCGCGTTTAACACTCGCGTGTGACACGATTCGAGGAAAAAGAAGGAGTAGTGTAGAAATAATTTCGCTTTGATTAGGAACGAGAGGTCACAGAATGTGAGTAACCGCTGGTCAAGGAAGAAGATAAGTACTCGATATGATGTGATAAGCGAGTCTTCTGACTGAACACAATAAGACGCGGTTAATTTTATCAAAGGTTAGATTTTTTTCTCTGCTATTTAGCATGGCTGTCTCTGAAATGCCATTGGAAATTAAGTAGCCTGATAATTTTATATTAGGATACTTTTAAGCGAAATTTTTTGTCAGGCACAGAATCTTTTTTTAATGGATTTTTAAAATTGAGAATTGGCTGAAGTGTTTTAAATAGAAATCGAAATCGTTTAAACCATGTATGTCATTGGATGCTGGTAGTATAGTAGAACTTTAATTATCTTCTAACTAATACGACAAATACATATAATAATAACGCGTACCTGCAGGGGCTCCATGCCCATTTTTAGTGCTGTTGATTTGTTTCACCGGGTCCGAGTCCCGGGAATGGGAGAAAGTGGGAGATTGTTCTGCATTGCAAAATTAAAGAGAAATTGAACTCGATTAAACCATGCATATCATTGGATGCTGGTAGTATAGTAGAACTTTAATTATCTTCTAACTAATACGACAAATACATATAATAATAACGCGTACCTGCAGGGGCTCCATGTCCATTTTTAGTACTGTTGATTTGTTTCATCGGGTCCGAGTCCCAGGAATGGGAGAAAATGGGAGATTGTGCTGCATTGCAAAATTAAAGAGAAATTGAACTCGATTTAACCATGTATGTCATTGGATGCTGGTAGTATAGTAGAACTTTAATTATCTTCTAACTAATACGACAAATACATATAATAATAACGCGTACCTGTAGGGGCTCCATGCCCATTATTAGTGCTGTTGATTTGTTTCACCGGGTCCGAGTCCCAGGAATGGGAGACAATGGGAGATTGTGCTGCGTTGCAAAATTAAAGAGAAATTGAACTCGATTTAACCATGTATGTCATTGGATGCTGGTAGTATAGTAGAACTTTAATTATCTTTTAATTAATGCGATAAATACATATAATAATAACGCATACCTGCAGGGGCTCCATGCCCATTTGTAGTGCAGTTGATTTGTTTCACCGGGTCCGAGTCCCAGGAATGGGAGAAAATGGGAGATTGTGCTGCATTGCAAAATTAAAGAGAAATTGAACTCGATTTAACCATGTATGTCATTGGATGCTGGTAGTATAGTAGAACTTTAATTATCTTCTAACTAATACGACAAATACATATAATAATAACGCGTACCTGTAGGGGCTCCATGCCCATTATTAGTGCTGTTGATTTGTTTCACCGGGTCCGAGTCCCAGGAATGGGAGAAATTGGGAGATTGTCCTGCGTTACAAAATTAAAGAGAAATTGAACTCGATTTAACCATGCATGTCATTGGATGCTGGTAGTATAGTAGAACTTTAATTATCTTCTAACTAATACGACAAATACATATAATAATAACGCGTACCTGTAGGGGCTCCATGCCCATTATTAGTGCTGTTGATTTGTTTCACCGGGTCCGAGTCCCAGGAATGGGAGAAAATGGGAGATTGTGCTGCGTTGCAAAATTAAAGAGAAATTGAACTCGATTTAACCATGTATGTCATTGGATGCTGGTAGTATAGTAGAACTTTAATTATCTTTTAATTAATGCGATAAATACATATAATAATAACGCATACCTGCAGGGGCTCCATGCCCATTTGTAGTGCAGTTGATTTGTTTCACCGGGTCCGAGTCCCAGGAATGGGAGAAAATGGGAGATTGTGCTGCGTTGCAAAATTAAAGAGAAATTGAACTCGATTTAACCATGTATGTCATTGGATGCTGGTAGTATAGTAGAACTTTAATTATCTTCTAACTAATACGACAAATACATATAATAATAACGCGTACCTGCAGGGGCTCCATGCCCATTATTAGTGCTGTTGATTTGTTTCACCGGGTCCGAGTCCCAGGAATGGGAGAAAATGGGAGATTGTGCTGCGTTGCAAAATTAAAGAGAAATTGAACTCGATTTAACCATGTATGTCATTGGATGCTGGTAGTATAGTAGAACTTTAATTATCTTTTAATTAATGCGATAAATACATATAATAATAACGCATACCTGCAGGGGCTCCATGCCCATTTGTAGTGCAGTTGATTTGTTTCACCGGGTCCGAGTCCCAGGAATGGGAGAAAATGGGAGATTGTGCTGCATTGCAAAATTAAAGAGAAATTGAACTCGATTTAACCATGTATGTCATTGGATGCTGGTAGTATAGTAGAACTTTAATTATCTTCTAACTAATACGACAAATACATATAATAATAACGCGTACCTGCAGGGGCTCCATGCCCATTATTAGTGCTGTTGATTTGTTTCACCGGGTCCGAGTCCCAGGAATGGGAGAAAATGGGAGATTGTGCTGCGTTGCAAAATTAAAGAGAAATTGAACTCGATTTAACCATGTATGTCATTGGATGCTGGTAGTATAGTAGAACTTTAATTATCTTCTAACTAATACGACAAATACATATAATAATAACGCGTACCTGCAGGGGCTCCATGCCCATTTTTAGTGTCGTCGGTCATTATTCCCAACGGGCCTACGCTCTGGGGAACGGTGGTGTCGATACAATTTCGTTCTGCATTGCAAAGCACTCCGCTTGAAAAAGCGACAAGAGTCAGCAGCAGTTTGTGCATGATGCTTTCACGCGGGGAATTCAGTGCTTAACACAACCTGCAGACAGAAGTAACGTCAGAGAAATTAATACAGAGGGAGACTGGTATTAATTCAGTGCTCCGTGTATTCACTCCAGTACGGAGGACGCTTATGGGCGTTCAATGTGCATTGTTGCGGAATACGAACGGGGGATTTCCGCAAGTTAAACCTCATCGAAATAGGATGTTTTTCAACAAAGATACAACCATGTCCAGTAAATGTCTACGTTTCGGCCCACGGTGCGTCAGTTTCGTGGATTGAAATTGTTGTCGAAAGATAATTACGAAACGTGGAGCATGGAAGCTGAAGCTCGAGATGGACTCGAATCATTTTATCAATCATATCGCTATGAAAATTGTGCGTACTGCGTAAATTTCAGAGTGATGCTGTAAATATTTGGCCAGTATTGCGAATTCATAAGAGGCCATTTGAGATCCTGGTCGAAATTGATTCTTTGGTGAATTACGCTACACCCTTTAAACGAAGTTAAGTAAACATTTTTCACTCACGATGAGTCTAACCAAGTGCTATGTACTCTGCAAATTCTGAGCCCTTTGTCTCAAACACCTTGTGCATACCAGTGTACTGACCGTAATTTTGGAAACCCAGGTAAGAATCCGTCGAATTTCAGCAGGCAGGAGGTTCTTGTCCCACCACTGTTGGCTAATTGGTTGTCGGGATTGCAACGCGGGTGCACGAGAACTTGATGGCGAGCACCCTGGCGTCTTTGGCTCGCGAGATTCAACTGACAATGCTACTATGGGTTCGTGCTTTTTCATAGTGCTCACATATCCCCCATCTTCTTCCTTCTTCTCATTTTTCTCTTATTATCTCGCCGGTTCTTGCCGCTATTTCCTCATGAGGAATGCCGAGCAGCGAGAGTGGTCAGATGGCATCTCATTATTTCAGTTCGTAATACTCGTGTATTTTTAAATTGAGTAGATACTTTTTGGGGAGTGTGGATTCAGAAGTGATTCAAGATGTCCACTCGTTCTGTCCGCAGTATTACAGTTATCTACAGTTTTCCACTGATAGAAGTGCTAAAGTGGTAATTGTGCAGCACAAGTGTTTCCTCACCGATTTTGACGACCTTGAAATATATTGTCGGAGATGTTACATGGGCGCTTCTGGTCCATTCCGTGCTCGTTGTCCTTGCGTATTTTTCCTGCGGCGATTCAGCGGAATCGCCTCGCGCGTGCCGGTCACGTTGTCGAAGAACGTGAAGCGACAACGTGACCGTCGCTGACCCGGGCCCCAGAACCTTGGCGAACGAAACAACTGCTGACGGGGCAGTTTCCCCCATTCGCGCGAAGTCGTCGGAAGTGCGGCCCGCGTTGCAAAAGTTGGGAGTTCGTTTTTAGATTCCGCGAAGAACGGACTAGCGAACGTGCTACGCAGAGCACCCTTGAATCGCGCTCGGTCGATTAGGTTAGGCGAACTGTACCTCCGTCCGATACACAGTGAACGGCCTAGCCGGGAGGGCACTTACGCGCCGATACGAACCACCGCGAGACACGGGAAACTCCGTAATATCAAAAGTTAGTCGTTTAGGGATCAATCGGAATCGATCAAGGGAAACCGTCCCCATTGAAGAACCGCGTCTTCGACTTCGCGTAATATCGAACGTAATTCGCGCTCAGCCTCGATTATTCGCCGTGGTGTAACTACGTCCGATAAACAGTGAACGGCCTCGCCGGGAGAGCAACCACGCGCGAGTACGGGCTAACGCGAACGCGACAGAGTGTAACGCGAGCGGTCGACGATAGACGCGGAGTTCGGCAAACCCCGAGTGCCAGCTGAGAGGACGACCGCGACCTACACTCGTCCAGCGGCACGCGAGCGAGGCGATAATAGATAGCGAATCACCCTGTAAGCAAAGACCTGCGAGCGACAGCTGAGACGAAGCGCCGTCTCAAGCTAGGACAGTTCAGTATTCTATATAACAATATATTTTTCTCTATTGTTTTTCCTTTATATCCATTGTATTTTTTGGTTTAACCCCTTATCACCTTCCTCTTTCCCCGCGAGTATAGTCAAGGCGTGCTTTACCACCTTGATAGAGCAAGAACCCGGTGAGTCACCCAAACCGCTCGGGGTGGTTCACAAAAGTCCCTTCAGGATGTAACAGGGACATGATTCTGAACAATTTGTTTCTATATATGTTACCTCCGCTCGAGCTTAGTTTCCGAGATACAGGCAAAAATAGTTTCGATATTGTGGGGACTTACACACTAGGGTGGACCTTAGTTACTCTTGTCGAAAAATAAATTTGAGATTTTTGGCGGGGACACCCCCAGGATTGTGTTATTTGGTGAAAAAATAATGTATGTAAAATTTGAAATCGATCGGATAACGAATAGACGTGCCTCATCGCAGTTGAATTTGATTTATTTTTGAAACTCGTTTTTCTCCATTGTAGTATATCGTTAATATACATTTATATATATCGTTGAATTTGTCTTTTTACGCTTTGTAATAGTATAGAATGAAAGTATAAGATCACTTAAAAAAAACATGACTCTGAAATCTCAAAAATTGATCTTCAGAAAAAGCTTTTTTATTTGGCATTATTTTTACCTTGCCAAACAATACAACTTTTGTCTAATTTCAAATTTTTAATGGGGTAACTGATACTTTCATTGGTGCTGTGTATCTACGACGGTTGACAGTGAGGTAACAGGCGGTAATGCCGCGTTTACACCAAGGCGAACACGAACAAAAACATTGTTCGCGAACGTTTTCGTCTGTTCTTGGTGTGCCCACACCGCCGCAAATAGAACAAAACGTTCACATACGATTCGTACACTGAGTTTTGTTCATGTTTGCGGCGGTGTGGACACGGCAAGAACAGACGAAAACGTTCGCGAACAATGTTTTTGTTCGTGTTCGCCTTGGTGTAAACGCGGCATAACACGGAGAAAAACATAGGCGGTTAGGTGGGTAGTCGGACCAATGAGCGTCTCCTTAGAATCATCCCCGCGCGGGCAAGGTTTTTCTAAGAATGGATTCACTATAGTAACACTAGGGATACCGTTGTTGCATTAGAAAATTCCCCTAAGACAAGTATTTTAATAAATTATCTAGAAATTTCTAATTGTAACAGTTGAATACGTAGATATATGTATGTGTTGGTTTTGTTTATCGAATGAAAGTTTATTTATGCAAAAATTATCTTTTATATTACTGCTGTGGAACGCATGAGAGGACAGGGCTGTAATGTTTATGTTAGGATGTTTATAGCGATAGCATGACCAACAGATAGAGTCCGTGCGCTCGACGGATCTCTCCTTATGATTTCATTCTGCCGAAACGTTTCGTTCGTTAAAGACGTTCCAAGTGTCCTGAATAAATCTAGATTCAAAATTATAATATGTGTCTAGAGTTTTTCATAGCCTAATTCCCAATAGTACGTACTTTCAAACATGTCGATTAATAGTTTCTGATTTCACAGAAATCATTTTCAGTTGCCAATTTGATTTTGGATAACGATCTAACTAATGGACGTTGGAAATATGCTTCTTCTATTATATTATTAGTTTCAAATTTTAGTTCTCTTTTGAGTTTCTACTGTTTATTTGAATTTTATTTCACAAAACGTAATTTATCCATTTATTTCTGGATAAAAACTGGAGATGACTTTTAAATGTATAAATACTATTTAAAAACTAACATCTTAACCCTCTAACTCCCAGAGTTGCACCGGTGCAACACTCATTTTAAAAGTGCGTAAAGTTCTGTCACCTGTTTATATTTAAGTTTTGTTAGCGACCATCCGTAGTTTTCCTGGTAGTAAAGTAGATTTTAATGTTTTCGATTGAGGAAATCAAACAAACAGGGAACGGATATGTGTGCGTGGACCTTTATCCGGCGACTTGTGTCCGGCAACTGTGTCTGGCGACTCGTCCTTTAACCCCTCAGTGTGGAAACTTTTCTGGACAGAACAGAACCTAATTGTAGGATGAATTCCATTCGTCGAAACCTTGACCCCTGCTGTTAAGGCGTTACTGCATAGCAGATCTGAAGAAGTATTGTCACACCGTTTCCTAATCTAACCAATCGGATTGGCATCCCTCTCAAACGGCCACTCTTGAAGAGGCACTCTTCACGGCAATTTCCTTCCCAGGCCTACACAATGTATATGAGAAAAGCACAGCACGCCTCTAATTCGGGTGTCCAATAGGCCTTGGTCCCAAGCCCTACTCGCTATACCTCCGCTTCACATCCCATGACGAACGGTGCTCGTCATACCGTCGTTGAGGACTTTTTTCCCATGACAAGCCCTGCTCGTCATACCACACTGAGGGGTTAAATCATCACCATAATGTTCTCCATTTCTCAAAAACGCCTTTTTCTTTTTCTTTTGGTCGATGCTATTACAATGAACGCGACGCCAACACCCATAGCTATTGACGGATCCATGGCTACTAAAAATAGAGTTTGGAATGGACGCCGAAGAAGGGTCTTGGTCAGTGATGCCAGATTCGAAACGGGTTCCCTCGAGAATTTCCCCCACCTCGCGCATGCTACGCCGGAGCAGCGTATCCGTGAGCTCGGCGCTTCGGAGTCCAAATCACGGACACGCAGCTCCGGCGTAGTGTGCGCGAGGTGGGGGAAATTCTCGAGGGAACCCGCCCCGAATCTGGCATCACTGGTCTTGGTCATAAGGTGGGGGACACAAGTTGCCGGCGATTATCGCCCAGTCTATACGAGCCTTTAATAATAAAAATGGTTAGAACATGTGTGTTCTATGGCGCAGGAGACCTGAGTGAATTGGATGAAGGTTTGACATATCACGGGTAAGTAGAACCTATGTGAGTACATACTATTTGTAGATTAAGTCGAACTTCATAAAGAGAAATATTTTTGTTTGTTTCATATAGATTTCCGTTGATTATAGAACATGGTCTTGGGCCAGAATTTCGTACATTCAAACAACGCCTTATTGTGTTATAATCATTTTGAAAAACACTGTTTCCAAGAAGGGAATTCTAAAGGCTGTTTTCTCCCTGCAAGTATCCCTATTATATTTGGACAATATAAATGTTCTTATGTTTTCTCTCTTGCAATATAAGGACAGGATAAATACAGATCTTCTGCAAGTAATAGAAATGAATTATTCAAACTAAGGAGCTTATTTTTAAGTTAAAGTAACTAATATAATATATTTGATGCTTATTAACCAACTGCAATTGTTTAATTATTTGAAATACACATATTTCTTTGCTTTCTGTGCTACAAGCTTTTACTTTTCACAGTTACCTTGTAAACATGCATATACTGTATAATTTTCATTTCACTTTCCGTTCAATTATTTAAAGTAATGGTGATTGTTATCTTTTCATTGCTTCGCTTTAATGCACCCTATGTTTGGTGTTACATGATACATTCATTTTTTTTTGCCATTTCGCCGTTTGCATTCGCATTTCGCTGTGTGCAACAGTTTAAGTGATACATGCTTAGCGTAGTTTTATTCACTGAAGAAATTTGGACCTATCTGAACCCCGTATTCTTTGGTTTTATGCATTTTGACCTCTCAAAAAAATAAACTTAAAAAAAATTTCTTTTGTATAAAAATATATAAATTCATATCATTTTTAACGATAAAATCAAAACGGGATATTTTTCCTTCAATGGGATCTAGGTGCGGGCGCTAAAGGGTTAATGAAGCCATTTTTCATGAGGTGAAAGAGAGAGTGGGAACCACGAGTTTCCGGATTTATTAAGGTCGTGAATCTTCAGGGGATTTGAAGACAATAACTTTAGAAATTTTTAAATGAAGGGACATTGAATATATTCAGTAGTATCCAAGTAGTATTCAGTAGGTATCCAAACTTAGAGGGAATCTTCAACTACTTAAAATCTCACAGATCTGATTTGTGTGAATTATACTCAAAGATCCCATATAGTTCTCCTAATTTTGTAGTAGATATAAAATCACGAACAGTTCCTTAAATACTCAACCACATAATACACACTGAAACCAGCTTATCACTCAAGAACAAAAATTCCAGATAATTTGTACCAGTGAAATATTTTATTGTAATCATCGAGCAATGTCGAAGTTTCACAGACAATCTCCGTGAAGCTTTAGGTGTTCATTCCGGGCAAGCTCCACCCAAGATGGCCGTCAGTGGTTCAGCATAGGTTGATCTCACAGATGTAATTGAACCGGTCTTTGCATCTGTTGTCGGCTATTCCACCCGATTGTGAGAAGACCACGCAGTTTTCGTCGCCTTTTTTATTGTCAGGCTCATTACGGCCCCAGGTGTTGTAGCTAGTCGCTTTTAACAATTCACCTGTCAAAGTCACCCATTCGTCCTCGCCGAAATAATTGTGAATACCAATCCAAATCCAGGGGATTTTCTCTCTTTTCATCAAATTCATCAGTAGCGCCGCCTCAGCATCCGAGTTTATGATGGCCAATTCACCTAATCAACAATGGAGAATCCTCTAATAAACACTGTAGCATGAACGTCGGATACCTCGATCGGATTTGCGAGTGCAGAGGGTCGAATTAAGTAATACCTGGGATTTCCTTCGTGGGGGTGCTGCGAGGAAAGAGTGACCCAAGAAATAGCCCCTCTTTGGGCCCACGATTTTGGAATTGAATTTTGTGCCAAATGATAGCTTATGATGAGACATCAATCACGACAAATTTTCAAGTTGAGGTGACAATTAGTTTCTGAGATATGGGAGGTAAAAGAAGTGAAAATTCAATAACATGTCAGCCCATATGCTCCGATGTATAGACTTTTAAGTCATTCCGATAATTTAAACAATTATTTTCAGGGGTTTTCCTGACTGCTAATAACGAATTTGAAATTAGATTTTCAAAATTCACGAAAAAAAAATCAAGAAATATAAATGTCTGTGTAGTAGGTGCGTTTTTAATATATCGTCCACAATGTTGAATCGGCCATTTAATTTTTTTTCCTGAATTTTGAAAATCTAAGTTCAAAATCGTTATTAGCAGTCAGGAAAAACCCTGAAAATAATTGTTTAAATTATCGGAATGACTTAAAAGTCTATGTATACATCGAAGCGTATGGGCTGACATGTTAATGAATTTTCACTTCTTTCACCTCCCATATCTCAGAAACTAATTGTCACCTCAACTTGAAAATTTGTCGTGATTGATATCTCATCATAAGCTATTATTTGGCACAAAATTCAGTTCCAAAATCGTGGGCCCAAAAAAGATAGTGATAGCGCCACTGCCCGGGGCAAACGCTGTGGGCAAAGCTCCGGGCAGTGACGTCAGCTATCGTTACAGCGGAGTGAGGAGGAATGGTTTTGGCGGGAGTACCGTATTGCCCGGGGAGGCGCGGCTTGCCCGCCGCCAGCAAGAGTTTGCCCCGGTCTGTCTGACCAGTTGCCCTATGGGGCAACTCCTGAACGGCGCTGCTCTAGAGAGTGATCGGAACAACGTGTACAAAAAAAACTGTAAAAAAGAAAGAGACGGAAATACGGATAGAAAGAGATAGATAAACAATCACTTTGGAAAGCAGACGATTTAATGAATGTTTAGGTTATGTTATTTCCGGTTATTCCCGAAATGGCTGCGGTTATACCGATCACTCCCTAGAGGATCACTAGTAATGCCTGGAGAAGACAGGCTAAAAAACTAGTAGTTAATATCGAAATTACTTATTCTACGAACGAAAGTAACTAACTCGCAATCCAATGATTTCCTCATGAATCATTGAACACTCATCAAATTAAGATTACTCCACATTACAGTCGGAATCTAGTCCCAAGGAAAACCCCTTTCTCCTTTCTCTGTTCTTTATCCACTTAAAACACCTCAAAACCCAAATATACAAATAATTTGCATCACCTCCTTCAGCCATGCAGTTTTTCCGTGCCTGGTTCCAATTAACCTTGTGATCGTGCAGCTTGTGGGCCCCTATGTTCCAAGTGACCTCGTAGCTTTTCGGTAGATAGTTACTTTTGCGGCACGGCTTCACCCCATCGTAAGTCTGCATTTGGCCACACTGCCTTTCAGAACCTGCAAGAATGAGTCCCTCTTCGTGAACTTCCCCATTTCCACCTCGACCCCTCTATTTCAAGCGTTCGTGCTCCGTGATAGTGTGCGTTAACTGAAGTGTACATAGACTTATCGCGTTTAACACTCGCGTGTGACACGATTCGAGGAAAAAGAAGGAGTAGTGTAAGCAGAAATAATTTCGGTTTGTTTAGGAAAGGGACGTCACTGAATACGAGTAACCGCTGGTCAAGGAAGAGGATAATTACTCGATACGATGTGATAAGTGAGTCTTCTTACTGAACACGATAAGGCGCGATTAATTTTATCAGAGGTTAAATTTGTTCCTCTGTTTTTTAGCATGGCTGTCTGTGAAACGCAACTGGAAATTAAGTAGCCTGGTAATTTTATATTGGGATACTTTTGAGCGAAACTTTTTGCCAGTTACAGAATCTGTAGTTAACCCTCGGTTGTCACACTGGGTCAAATTGACACTGCGTTTTTTTAAGCAAGAAACCTTTATATCGGAACTCTTATTGCTTCAAATTTTTTTTATGCATGATGACACTTGAAATGTCAACTTTCAACAATGGGCATGTATTCTACGATGTTCAAACATTAGCTCAAAATTTTTTAGACTTAATTCAGCAAATAGTTTTTAAATAACAACTGATTGAAAATTGACAGGGTCAGATTGACGCAGTGTGACAACGACGTTCGAAAAAGTAGGTGTGACAACCGAGGGTTAATGGATTTTTAAAATATGAGAATTGGCTGAAGTGTTTTAAATAGAAATCGAAATCGTTTAAACCATTTATGTCATTGGATGCTGGTAGTATAGTAGAACTTTAATTATCTTCTAACTAATACGACAAATACATATAATAATAACGCGTACCTGCAGAGGCTCCATGCCCATTTTTAGTGCTGTTGATTTGTTCCACCGGGTCCCAGCCCCAGGAATGGGAGAAAATGGGAGATTGTTCTGCATTGCAAAATTAAAGAGAAATTGAACTCGATTTAACCATGTATGTCATTGGATGCTGGTAGTATAGTAGAACTTTAATTATCTTCTAACTAATACGACAAATACATATAATAATAACGCGTACCTGCAGGGGCTCCATGCCCATTTTTAGTGCTGTTGATTTGTTTCACCGGGTCCGAGTCCCAGGAATGGGAGAAAATGGGAGATTGTGCTGCGTTGCAAAATTAAAGAGAAATTGAACTCGATTTAGCCATGTATGTCATTGGATGCTGGTAGTATAGTAGAACTTTAATTATCTTTTAATTAATGCGATAAATACATATAATAATAACGCGTACCTGCAGGGGCTCCATGCCCATTTTTAGTGCTGTTGATTTGTTTCACCGGGTCCGAGTCCCAGGAATGGGAGAAAATGGGAGATTGTGCTGCGTTGCAAAATTAAAGAGAAATTGAACTCGATTTAACCATGTATGTCATTGGATGCTGGTAGTATAGTAGAACTTTAATTATCTTTTAATTAATGCGATAAATACATATAATAATAACGCGTACCTGCAGAGGCTCCATGCCCATTTTTAGTGCTGTTGATTTGTTCCACCGGGTCCGAGTCCCAGGAATGGGAGAAAGACAGAATTTGTTCTACATTGCAAACCACTGCGCTTGAAAAAGCGACAAGAGCCATGAGCAGTTTGTGCATGGTGCTTTCACGCGGGGAATCCAATGCCTAAGACAACCCACAGATAGAAGTAACGTCAGAGAAATTAATACAGAGGGAGATTGATATTAATCAGTACTTTCAGTGCTACGTGCATTCGCTCCAGTACGGGGAACGCTTATGGTCATTCAATGTGCATTGTTGTGGAATACGAACGGGGGATTTCCGCAAGTTACCCCTTATCGAAATAGGATGTTCTTTAACAAAGATACAGCCATGTCGAGATCGTAATTGTTGTTAAAAGATAATTAAAACCTCGAGTTGGAATTGAATCATTTTATCAATCAAATCGCTATGAAAATTGTGCATACCGCGGATACTTCAGAGTGATGCAGTAAATATTTGGCCAGTACTGCGAATTCATAAGAGGCCATTTAAGATCCTGGTAAAAATTTATTATTTGGTGAATTACACTACTCCGTTTAAACAAAGTTAAGTAAACATTTTTCACTCACGATCAGTCTAACCAACTGCTATGTAGGGGAGAGTTACCAATATCGTGCTGTTCACCTAAATCGTACCTCATAAATTTCTAAGTAATTAATGAATCTAAACGACATTGGATAATAAATATATCAAGTAAATGCGAAATAAGAAATAGAAACAAAACCTTTTGAGCTTACCCCCTATTTTGTGCCTGCTATAAACATTTAAAAAAATCAGGTATAATTGATCTAACTTTTTACCAGTTTATTTTAGCTGATAATAATCAAGCTATGCAATTTTGTCCTGTATTTTTTGTTTTTTTCTAAAAGCGGGTTTAATGTAGAATATTTCACATTCATTTTAAGTTCATATTACATTGATTATAAAGTTTAAATTGATATTTATAAATAAATAGATCATGTTTCCTAAATCGTACCACTACAATCGTAGCAGTAGGATTTGACAACTCGTATATTATATAGGTTATGTACATACCTATATCATATTCAGTGGTATTGCGACCTGTGTGTAATATAAATATGTATATGTAACTATATAATAATCATTTCTTTATGTTGAATATTTTCTTCTCTATTTGTTATTGATACTATTTTTTAGTCGAGGTACGATTTTGGAAACCAAGGGGTGGTACGATTTATGAGACCGGTTGCCTAAATTATACCTTTTACAGTATGTGACAGAAAGATTAATAACAAATTAATTTGTTCCGAACAAAAAACTAAGCATATAATAGTAGGTGCCTAAAAGATTAAGCTACAACAGGCCTGGGATTTAAGTGAACGCAGCGGCCGATTTTCGGAGGCAACGCCTCCTTTCTCCCGCCGCGCCTCTTGACCCCCGCGGCGGCCAAGGAGCTTGGATCGCTTCAGGACCGTTCCATATGAACCGCGTGTAGCGCATTGGGGCGCCCCCCGTATCAATAGATTTCCACATGGCACGGGCCTGAGGCGCTCCAAGCTCCTGGGCCGCCGCGGGGGCCAAGGCGCGCGGCGGGAGAAAGGAGTTAGTTATTTGCGTTCAAATTAGTAACAAATATGAAATATAACGTAAAATGGCTTAAGACGTTGCGTGCGGCACCAAAAATAGTTGACCTTCCAAAATTGCGGAAATAGAATTTTGTATGAAGTGCACCCTTTTATGCTACTTTCGACATTTTATAACATTTTAACCAAAAATAATTTGATGTTGTTAGAAAAAAGGCATGACACGTTAAATACAAAAAGCAACTACACTATGGTGAAAAACGCTGCAAATTTGTAACGACATGCACACACTGATGAACATGTTCGTACTGAATGCGTATGCAAAAGGAAAATTCGATACCAGAAAAATTGTTCTTCACCTTCCACATTTATTGGGACCGGGCCGAAGGCCGTAGGATAGGGATTCTCCATGACGTGACCATACACGTCACCCGCACGCAACGTTTTAAGTGGTACGATATAGGCAGCCCTCCACTACTCTGAAAATTCTGAGCCCTTTGTCTCAAATACCGTGCGCGTACGAGTGTACTGACCCGACTGACCGTAACTTTGGAAACGCAGATAACAATCCCTCGAGTTTCGGCAGACAGGAGGTTCTTGTCCCACCACTGTTGGCTAATTGGTTGTCAAAGTTGCAACGCTGGTGCACGAGAACATGAAGGCGAGTACCCTGGCGTCTGTGGTTCGCGAGATTCAAGTAACCGTGCTACCATCGGATCGAGTTTTTTCATAGTGCGCACATATCTCCCATCCTCCTCCTTCTTCTCATTTGTCACTTATTATCTCGCCGGTTTTTGCTGCTCTTTCATCGTGTGGAATGCCGAGCAGCGAGATAGGTCAGACGGCATCCCATTACTCGAGTTCGTAATACTCGTGTATTTTTAAATTGTGTAGATACATTTTGGGGAGTGTGGATTCAGAAGTGATTCAAGACATCACCTCGTTCTGTCCGCAGTATTGTGCCGTCCCGGCCTCACCACGGTATCGCGACTTAATGTCGACGAACGGCGGGGAATTAGAGGAGGGAGACATTTTGGGCTCGGAACATGATTAAGTATTCAGAAGAAGAAGAATTTGAGTGCTCTGGGGGACTTTAAGTCTGGGCTAATTCTGAAGAAGAAATTGTGTGATCTGAAGGGGGATTATTAATGGCCAAACAGAGATAACGCTTGGAGGTTATCAGTGATATGTATTGAAATGATGAGTGCTCTTCGCTTGGATCGCGATGCTTCAATTTCGCGGATCGAAGGGATATCAGTGTTAGCGATGTATCAGTGATTTGCGTTTCGAGTGAGTCAGAAGTCAGAGACAGCAGAACCGATTTGCTGTCGTAAATTATTCAGCATACTCTAGATTGCGAAATTGGCAAATTATCATTTCAAGAGATTTCAACGCTCAAAATAAATATGTAATTTGCGTCACACGTAAGGTACAATTCCTAAATGCCAAAAAATTGGGAGACTGTACTGGTTTCCATAACAAAACATAGATTTCAGCCACCAAATCCTGTATAATAAGACGCTTATAAGGCGGATGTTCGTTTGTTAGCAGAATCCTTTCAGAGGCATTTTTTCGTACTTCTCGATGACCTGCGAGACTCAGATTCGGCATGAGGTTTCCTCGGCACCCAAAGATGTCGTAAAAAATCCAAAGCCTGGAAGATTCGATAATGAGTAGTACCTGTGGCCTAAAACAGGTATTTATGTACGATGTAGTAGCCGCTACTGCATTGTATGTAGGCCCGCAAGCGGGTCGAGCTCGAGCTCGAACTGTAAGACAAAGTATCATGCTTTCTCTCTCTCGTAGCCGACGGTAACTTCGGGTTGACTCTTTCGTCCTCTTTCGCTCGCTCACGAGTTCTGTCACTCTCGACCGAAGGATTCCAAGAAATGATGGAGATGCAAACGCGCGCTCATCGCAAAATCATAATGCGCCCTTTATTTGAGCTCTCATGCAGACGAAAAAGCGCTGTTGTAAGAGTGAATATGCTCCACAAATTTCTTTGATTCGAGGTCTTTGTAGTTTGTCACATATTACGTGTTGTAATAATATCGGAGATTATTTCGTTTCGGGGGGGGGGGGGGGGGGGGGGTCCCAAGTGTTGCCGGGCAGTGAGTCTGGGCACGTAGGGTAAACTTGGACAAAACCGGGTACCTTGGTAAAACTGGGACGTGCTATTATTTTTTAAATGGCCTTAAATTTTCCCGCGTCGTTGCAGCGACATATTGGGTGCGTTCCACTTAGGCCGAAATCGCCCGCACGGTCGCGATATGTAATGGAAACAACGGGTTTTGCGGGCGATTTGGGCTGATTTGGGCCCAAGTGGAACGCACCCATAGTAGGTATGCACATTACTTCATCAACAAAACATAATCATGTTACAAGCGTGCTTTCTAAAGTTATACCGTTTTGTGTGCTTTTGCAGACACCGATCTAATTTTCGGTCATTGAGAAACTTCAAACACTTCTGACAGTATTCAAGTAGATGCTTTTCGGTGTGAATTATGTTAATTGTTGCATATTAAAGTGTCAATAATTAAAAGATTTGGTTTTACTTCGCCATAGTATTGTTGATAATTAATAATATTTACAAAACTGTATGCTGGGGTAAAACCGTACAGGGTAAAAACGGGTACCCGGTTTTGCATATAATGTGTATAGCAAAGAAACGAAAAGAAGGACGTTATCGAAATTAAAACTAATTCTTAATAAAGGAGTACAAGTAAAGAGAAAGAAAACCACAAAATTAAACAAAATACCGAAGGATAATGATAACAGTGGTGATGAGAATGGTGAAGACATTTGCATTTATATCCAAGAATCATAGGGTTCATTGAAATAGAATAAAGGTTGGGTGCAGTTTACAACTTGTTCCAACTCAGTGAGGTCTAGGTGGGCGGTCCGAGGACGCTAGCCTCCATAGCGTCTTCTACGTGCTGCGTGGAACGGGGTGCTTGAAGCCAATGAAGGGGCGGGCATGCAACGGGTGAGGAAAACTCTAGTTGTGTGCGCTTCGGCCCGGAAGGTGATGTACCACGGCACGTGGCTTGACGAGTCGACTTGGTGAGCACGAGTCGACGAGCCAAGCGCCGTGGAACTTCGCCTTAAGGGTACGAGCCTACACGCACACTACTAGAAGTTACCATATCCATGGCATGCGCGCCGCTTCATTGGCTTCGAGCACCCCCTTCGACGCAGCACGTAGAAGACGCTATGGAGACCTCACTGTAATACACACTGAAACTTGATTATCACTCAAGAACAAACATTCCAGATAAATTGTACAAGTGAAATATTTTATTGTAATCATCGAAAAATGTCGAAGTTTCCCAGACAATCTCCTTGACGCTTCAGGTATTCATTCCGCACAGGCTCCACCCAAGATAGCCGCCAGTGGTTCAGCATAGTTTGACCTCACAGATGTAATTGAACTGGTGTTTGCATCTGGCGTCGGCCAGTCCAACCGATTGTGCGAGGACCATGCAGTTTTCGTCGCCGTTTTTATTGTCAGGCTGATTAGGGCCCCAGGTGTCGTAGCTAGTTGCTTTCAACAAATGGCCTGTCAAAGTCACCCATTCGTCGTCACCGAAATAATTGTGAACGCCAATCCAAACATAGGGGACATTTTCTCTTTTCATCAAAATCGTCAGTAGCGCCGCCTCAGCATCCGAGTGTATGATAGCCAATTGACCTAATGAACAATGGGGAATCCTCTAATGAACCATGTAGCATGAACGTGCAGAGGTTTAAGTTATACCTGGGATTTCCTTCGTGGGGGTTCTGCGAGGAAATTTGAACGGCGGGGAATTAGAAGAGGGAGACATTTTGGGCTTGGAAGATGATTAAGTATTCAGAAGAAGAGGAATTTGAGTGCTCTGGGGGAGCTTAAGTCTGGGCTAATTCTGAAGAAGAAATTGTGTGATCTGAAGGGGGATTATTAATGGCCAAACAGAGATAACGCTTGGAGGTTATCAGTGATATGTATTGAAATGATGAGTGCTCTTCGCTTGGATCGCGATGCATCAATTTCGCGGATCGAAGGGATATCAGTGTTAGCGATGTATCAGTGATTTCCGTTTCGAGTGAGTCAGAAGTCAGAGACAGCAGAACCGATTTGCTGTCGTAAATTATTCAGCATACTCTAGATTGCAAAATTGGCAAGTTATCATTTCAAGAGATTTCAACGCTCAAAATAAATATGTAATTTGCGTCACACGTAAGGTACAATTCCCAAATGCCAAGAAATTGGGAGACTGTACTCGTTTCCATAACGAAACATAGATTCGAGCCACCAATAATAAGGTAGTATCCTATATAATAAGATGCTTATAAGGTGGATGTTCATTTGTTAGCAAAATCTTTTCAGAGGCTTTTTTCGTACTTCCCGATGACCTACGAGGCTCAGATTCGGCACAAAGTTTCCTCGGCACCCAAAGACGTCGTAAAATATCCAAAACCTGCAAGATTCGAATGCCCTCAGAGTCCCCTCGAAATGCCCTTCAGAAGAACAATTAGATAGGTACCCTTTTTGTACGCAAAAGTTGTAAAATTTCGTATTTCACAGCGAAAATTGTTTCTACGTGAGTTTCCAACAAAAATTGTGGTTATCTTACGCATCTTATTATACATATAGGATAGTAATGCCTGGCGAAGACAGCCTAAAAAATTAGTAGTTATTATCGAAGTTACTTATTCCACGAGCGAAAGTAACACGAAATCCAATGATTTCCTCGTGGATCATTGACCACTCATCAAATTGGGAAACCTGCACATCACATTCGAAATCTAGTCCCAAGGAAAACCCGTTTCACCTTTTTCTGTTCTTTGGCCAGTTAAAACACCTAAAAACCCAGTTATACAAATAATTTGCATCACCTCCTTCGGCCACGCAGGCTTTCCGTGCGCTGTTCCACTTCAGGTTCTCCTTGTACAGCTTGTGGGCCCCCATGCCCGGAACGGCCACGTAACCACTCGGCAGTTGCAGTACCGACCGGCACGTGTCCCTCGTATTGGAAAATGGGTGATAGGAAATCCCCAGGTCGTGTAGGACCGAATCGGAGTCTGAAAGAATGAATCCCTCTTCATGAACTTCCCCATCTCCACCTCGACCCCTCCATTTCAAGCGTCCGTGATCCTTGCGCTGACAGTGTGCGTTAATTGAAGAGCTCCATTGCAAAAAAAAAAACGAACTGGTGTAGACTTATCGCGTTCAACACTCGCGTGTGACACAATTCGATGAAAAAGAATGAGTAGGCAGTGTAGAAATAATTTCGGTTTGTTTAGGAATGAGACGCCACTGAATACGAGTAATCGCTGGTCAAGGAAGAAGATAATTACTCGATATGATGTGAGAAGTGAGTCTTCTGACTGAACACGATAAGACACGATTAATTTTATCAGAGGTTAGATTTGTTTTTTGGTTTGTTGCAGGGCGGTCTGTGAAACCCCACTGGATATTAAATAGCCTGATAATTTTTTATTGGGATACTTTTGAGCGAAATTTTTTGTCAGGCACAGAATCTTTTTCTAATGGTTTTTTAAAATTGAAAATTGGCTGAAATGTTTTAAATAGAAATCGCAATCGTTTAAACTATGAATATGATTGGATGCCGGTAGTACAGTAAAACTTCGATTACATTCTAACTAACGAGACAAATATAATAATAACGCGTACCCGGCGTCATATCTTCAGAAAAGTCTTCAGTGGAGTTGATCGGGTTTCCCAACGGGTCGAAGCTGCGGATAACGTTGCGGGGCTGAGTATGTTCTGCATTGCAAAATTAAAGAGAAATTGAACTCGATTAAACCATGTATGTCAGTGAATGCTGGTAGTATAGTTGAACTTTAATTATGTTCTAACTAACGTGACAAATATAATAATAACGCGTACTTGCAGAGTCTATATTCCCATCTTTAGTGCTGTCGATCCTTATTCCCAACGGGTCTACGCTCCGTGCTGCATTGCAAAGCACTCCGCTCGAAAAAGCGAAAAGAGTTAGCAGCAGCTTGTGCATGATGCTTTCACGCGGGGAATCCAATGCCTAAGACAACCCACAAACAGAAGCAACGTCAGGGAAATTAATACAGAGGAAGACTGGTATTAATTAGTACTTTCAGTGCTGCGTGTATTCACTCCAGTACGGGCAACTCTTATGGGCGTTCAATGTGCATTGTTGTAGAATACGAACGGGGGATTTCCGCAAGTTAAACCTCATCGAAATAGGATGTTATTTAGCAAAGATACAGCCATGTCCAGTAAATGTCCATGTTTCGGCCCACGGTGCGTCAGTTTCGTGGATTGAATTGTTGTCGAAAGATAATTACAATCAAAGATAATTATAATCAAATCATTTTATCACTCATATCGCTATGAAAATTGTGCGTACCGCGGAAATTTCAGAGTGATGCAGTAAATATTTGGCCAGTACAGTAATTCGTCGTTAATGTCCCGTTTTTACCATGCGTAATAGTCCCGCTCACTATCCCCACCATTTCTTGGAATCCTTCGGTCGACAGTGAGAGAACGAAAGAATCGACGGCAACTTCGTGTCAACCTGTTTCGTTCCCTCTCGCTCGCCCGAATCGTGTGCGCATCGCGTGATACGTTCGCCGCCAGCCCCGTTCGTCGAGACTATTACGACGCATTACTGTACTGCGAATTCAAAATAAATCATTTGAGATCCCGATCAAAATTGATTCTTTGGTGAATTACGACTATTCCGTTTAAACGAAGTTAAGTAAACATTTTTCACTCACGATCAGTCTAACCAAGTGCTATGTACTCTGCAAGTTCTAAGCCCCTTGTCTCAAACACCTTGTGCATACCAGTGTACTGACCGTAATTTTGGAAACTGAGATAACAATCCCTCGCGTTTCAGCAGGTAAGAGATTCTTGTCCCTCCACAATTGGTTAATTCGTTGTCAAGGTTGCAACGCTGGTGCACGAGAACTTGATGGCGAGCACCCTGGCGTCTGTGGTTTGCGAGATTCAACTGACAGTGCTACCATCGGTTCGAGCTTTTTCATAGTGCTCACATATCCCCCATCCTCCTACTTCTTCTCACTTTTCTCTTATTTTCTCGCCGGTTTTTGTCGCTGTTTCCTCGTGTGGAATGCCGAGCAACGAGAAAGATCAGACGACATCCTATTACTCGAGTTCGTAATACGGACCTACAGTTGCGAATTTTTATATTGTGTAGATACTTTTTGGGGTGTGTGGTTTCAGCAGTGATTCAAGACTTCTCAACTCGTTCTGTCCGCAGTATTGTAGTTATATACAGCTTTCCACTGGTGTAATTGCTAAAGTTATACATATATCGAGAGGATTCGAGTATAGCCTTGAGAAATAAGAAACCCATCTCGTTAAATAAACGGTGATTATGCAGGACAGGTGTTTCCTCACCGATTTTAACGACCTTGAAATATATTGTCGCGGACATGATTCTGAACAATTTTTTCCTATATTGTAAGTCTGGGAGAGTTTGACCACTTTTTGGAAAAGAAATTGTAGCATCGTTGATTTTTACATTTTTGTCATTTTATCCACATGAAAGCAAAGCCCAAGCAATTTAGGGTATGTATAAATTATAGTGTGCGATAATTTCAAATATTTATTTTCATTTTCAACCAAAAACATTGGCACTGCAACTGGTCGGTCTCACCCGCATGTCGGGGTTAGACCGTCCATCCACTACGGGTGAGATCGACCTTGAAAAATAACAAAAAGCGTAGCTTACAAAAATTGTAATACACGAAGAAGTTAATTGATATGTTATTTCTTCTTCAGTTTTCCATGTAAATCGCACACATTCTTGGACTTGGAGCATATGTATAGTATCATGAAACCAATGGCTTCAGTGTAGGGGAAGGGTGAGATAGTTGATCACAGTTTTTCTTTTCTATTAAAATATTAATAATGGTTAGCTTTGTTTGTATTTAATTATTTAAGTTGTGATATAAACTGATGTGATCATGTATCCCCGCTGATTAACTATCCCACCTTTCCCCTACACATTAAATCCACTCGTCGCTTTTCGAGATTTCGAAATAGTTTTCTCCGCATCCCACGCATTCATTTTCGTCCCAGTCTTTTAACCACATATCACCATCTTGTAGAATGGAATTTTCGCTCCCTGAATCTGAAGATGGGTTTGCAGTAAGAAAAACACATGTGGTCGGACTACCCCATAAACAAGGGCGTGATCGACCACCTTGGCAAAATAAATTAAAAACGAATACATACGTATTGTTTGAGTGACACTGTAGTTTTATGCATATTATATCCCCCAATATCGGAGTAGTGTAAATAAACTTACCCTTATTTCAAATATCACCAGCACTGTAACTTGGTCTAAAAAGACTCGCATAAAGTCTTAAGTGTTTCATATAATTTAAATATGGATTTGTGACAATGGTCAATGCAAGATCAGCAACAAGTGCATTCATTTCTTTTGTGTCAATGACACACAGTGCCCTATCTTGCGTCAGTCTTAAAATATCAACACTGGCCGGACTCCCCCAGTAGTCGAACTCTTCCGGACTTACCCTACATGCTACCGCCGCTCGACCTTCGTTTCCAAGATACCAGAGTTCTGCAACGGGCAAATGTGACCCGCCCGTCACGCGGCCGTGACTCGATGGTGACCCGGTGGTATCAGCTACCAAGCTGCCCATATGCGCCCGGACCCGCTGCCGGGTTAGCGGGTCAGCGTCGATTTCTACCCGCCCGAAGCTTTCGCGGCGCCTACTTGACTCACCCATAGTTGCGCTGTTATCCGTTCGTACCCGTGCCTTTAGCTGCACTTCAATTCCCACTTTACTGGCATTTTATTCGGCAGTTGTTATATCAAGACGCAGATTTATTTCATTCTATTAATGAACAGTATGGCGTGCATTGTATCAAATTCAAGAAATTATGGATACATGCAGAAATTTAATTGAAATTGAAATACTGAATCAACAAAAATAACTTTAACATGTTTTGTTTCAGAATATGTAATGTACGGAATGGAACAGTAGAATACTACCACAAATTTTTTTTATATAAAATATATAAAATTATATATATTAAATTAATAATATATATTATTTTTATGCTACACAATTTTATGCTATTAGTCATACATTAACCCTCGTACAGCGAATGCAGGGTCATTTTGACTCTGACAAAGTCTATCACGATGTTATAATTGTGTTTGTAAGGTATGTACGCCGCCCGACATCCCCGACCAACGCACCGGCAACCTCGGAAGACATTGCGTCGCGGCATTGTGCGCTTTTGCCGAACTTCGTTTGTTTATCACGCGACGGCGTCGGACGCTACCGAACGCCAAACCAACATGTACCTATTCAATAGACATTTACATGTTGACAATGGCAAAATATAGTATATGATGCCTAAATTGCAGGAACATTATTTGTAAAGATCATACAGGAGGATACACCTATTTTATGTACCAAATGTACCTAAATAATTTTTTAATGTATTTCTTTATTAATAATGTTTAGTTAATGTCAGAAATTTTAATTACTTAATTCATTTTATATTCAATTTTTTCGTGAAACCGGTGTACCATAGAAATGTTGATATGGGTCAAAATGACCCTGCATTCGTCTCACGCGACCATATCTACCATTCGTCTTCCGAGGGTTAGAAGCTTTTGTTTCTCTGCAGTATGGGAATTTTTGTTACTTTCTCTTTGTTAATAATTATAATATAAATAAAATATTAACTCGGTTTGAATGCACGGGTATTAGCGGGTATAGCGTGGATACGGGCGAGTCAGATAAAAGTCACTATATCTCGGGTAGGCACTATACTTTCGGGGCGGCTCTAGTCTGTCAGTTCTTTGTTATCGCAAAATATACCTGGGGACATTTGTAAATCATGATGAGAATATATTTAGGGTCGATTGCTAAGGTTTCTGAAATTGAACGTTAGTTGTCTTTGATTGTTCGAAGCGTACAGTTGTGTGTCTTATTTGAGATTTTAAAAATTTTGAAACGTCGCTGTATAGATCGTAAAGGCAGTAAGAATGAACGATCTTCGCGCCCTAAAAAGAAGAAGCATCCTCAAAGGCCAGACAAGATGGAGAGTGAAGCTGAATACCCTAGTTCGGTTGCAAAAAAATTAGCGCGACAATTACACGCGGTTTCATTCGATCCAACGTTCTCATACTGTATTTTACAGTTTACTGCTGTTTTTACAGTTATTTCGGAGTGTATGGTCTGTCGTACATGTGGTGGTAATGTGAAATTTTTAAAAGCAAGTACCTACATTAGATGAATACAAGCACAAAGCCGCTTTACCTGAAATTGTACTGGAGGCAATAAAACCCATCTATGAATCATTGAGTGACGAACAATTACTTGAAAAGTGCTTAGATGGATTTACACAAAACGTTAATGAATGTCTCAATTCGAAAATTTGGAAGATTGCACCCAAATGTACTCCAGGTAGTTGGAAAATAGTTGAAGTAGCTACCAATGTTGCAGTATGTACATACTTTTAATGACGGGGCAGAGAGTATATTAAGAATAGAAAGATTACTTGGAATAACAATTGGATCTGTGGGGTACCACTATTGTCTCGGAGCAAATGCGAATCGGCAAAAACACGCACGAATCAATGCTACTAAAGCAACAAAAGAGGCCAGAACAGCTCGTCGACTGGAAAAAAATAAACAAAAACAATTAATTACCGACAAGGAAGGCAGACAATACAAAGCCGGGATGGGAGATTAAACGTAGGTTTACAAAACAAATAAAAAAATTCATAAAATTCTTGCTTTAGCTGCGCGCGACTTCGAGCAAAACGCACTTAAAACTTTAAACGCGTTTTTCTCGAAACTACTTTTTCCGCCACGGTCTGCATGATAACTCATACAGTTTTTAATATTTTTTGATGCGATTTTTTTAAAAATATTCTACAGTCACAAATTTTTTTAAATTTTGCAGATCGATCAACATTTACTGGAGATATGATGCCGACCGTGGAGCAACTTTTTTTTCTTAGTGTTGTGGATCACGTGATTTTTTATTTAGTAATTTTTGTAAAACTAAAGTGAAATAAAATTTTTTATAAAGTTTAAATACCAATAAGCAATGTATACTATTTACTTTTATTAATTTCTATTGTTATTCCTACTAAAAAAAAATTATTTTAGCGCTTTTTTGGCGCTGCTAAACGTATGTAAGGCTTTAAGGTGAAGTTCCACGGCGCGTGGCTCGCCGACTCGCGCTCGCCAAACCGACTCACCGAACCTAGGTAAGCCAAGCCGACTCGCCCAGCCACGCGCCGTGGAACTTCACCTTTACGGCCTAAGGGCACACTACTAGAGTTTTTTCTATTTGTTGCATGCCCGCCGCTTCATTGGCTTCGAGCATCCTCGGACCGCCCATCGGGGCATCGCTGCAGTAGAAGGAGACACAGAGAGAAGGATACACGGATGTCTCATGCAAGATATGTTTGTTTCTTCAAAAACGGCATGAGTAGTTAATCTTTTACATTAATAACGGGAACTTTACAAACAGACATGTGAAATTACCAATAATTAACCATACACTTGAAAACACCTCGAGCTACAAGTACTTCGCGCAAAACAAATATGATAATTTTATCAACACTTTTATCAAATGATTAAAACTTCGTGCAAAACAAATATGATAATTGTATCAACACTTTTATCAAATTAAAACTTGGTGCAAAACAAATATGATAATTGTATCAACACTTTTATCAAATTAAAACTTGGTGCAAAACAAATATGATAATTTATTGTATCAACACTTTTATCAAATGATTAAATATACCTTCTGCACAACAAATATGAATACCTACCATTAAAAATAGCTCTATAAGCTGCAATATCTCCTTTATTTTATAAGTAATAGATTATACATAATACACTTTAGCATCTTTGAATATTAGGTATCATATTTGTCACCGTCATGTATTAAGTCCTGCAGCAAACGGAACGATTCTTATTATACAACTTACTATGTACTGTGAACGCGCAACCGTGCACACCGTGTACTTGCCATTGTGTAATTGCATAAGCCGATGATGCAGTATACAATTCATATACATGGTTGAATTCACAAAACAACACTCCATATTTTTAGTTATTTTGTAAATGTAAAAATTATTACAAATAACATGAAGTAAAATTTTTTTTTTAAGAAAAAACTTTTTCAAATATTTTGTTAATGGAAGTTTCTAACGCTTATCACACCATTAAACTATAGTTTGAAACACTTTTTCTGTTTGTTGTACTTTGAGAGTTATACGCAAAAAGCGGATGTGGTAATTTGAATTTGAGGTTAGTTTTCACCCCCTTAAAGGACGATAGGGCCAAAATGAAACACACCGTTGTTCTTATTTTGAGTCACTCTAAAAACCCATAAAGTTACGTTCCAATCGGTGAGTCCGGGTTCGCGGTGTTCCTTTGTTAGTGGTTGTATTTTTCCACGACAGCGATAGTACCTGCTCTCTTTATATACTGCTGCTTACTGAAGGTGAAGAAGTCGGCCGATAGCCTATGTCAGCGATACCCCGACGGGCGGTCCAAGGTTTTCTATACTGGATCCATCCTTAGAAGAACCATGTCCGCGTATGGATGATTCTGAGGAAGCACTGATTGGTCCGACGCCCCACTTAACCGCCTACGTTTTTTGTAATGGCCTGTAGACGGTCCATATAATTAATATTGTACAATATATTGACCGTCTGTGGATCATATTGGAAGATTGTACAATATATTGTGAGAATCAAAACGGTTTTAATATTTACTGTACAAAATGGAATAGACAGCATCGTGTGTGGGCAGTACTGTGCAATATCAGTTCAGTTTTGACCAGAGTTGCCAGGTAATTCCGTACGCATGGGGAAAAGAGTGACGTGAGATAAGCCTATTAAGATCGTAGCGTAACTGATTATGTGATTGCCTTCTCCGACATATATTTTATATTTTATTTCATTACGCAGGATGTCCGAGGGAAGAGTAAATATCTAGATATTTCCTAACGTATGCGAGATAAAAAAAAATTGTTTATATGCAATTGCATGGTTCGAAGGGGCAAATTTATTATCGCAGACGTTTTTTTTCTTCCATTATTAATTTTTAATTTTAATTTAATTACAATATACGGGTTAAACAACCCTTTGGTACAATTAATTTAAAAAAATGCGGTAGAGAAGCATACGCGTATTAAGAAATAAAGACAAAAACAGAAAAAAAGAAAGTAGAAAAGGAAAAAGAAAAACATGAATATACAATGTGAGACATTCAGCGCAACAGACGTAGAAGCTGTGTACGGATCTTATCTATTGAATCAGAGACGTCAAAAAAGTCGAGACGTTGAAAAAGTCAAGTTGGTCGTGATAAGAATTAGCAATATTACATCTACGGTCGATGCAATTATGCTTGCCATAAAGGGGTCGATGATGTTCTTTAGGAATATATAAACATATCTCGAAGGATTTTTGAAAATGTCAAAAATTGTGGATGTTACAGCTCTTTGAAATATTGTGTTTACTTTTTTCCAAGAATTGTAACTGTTGAACTAACAAACTGATCAAAATGACCTTTTGAGTGCTTACAGTGGAGATATAAGAATACCTAATAAAAATTATTTCACTTAATAAAAACAAATATTTGACCATTTATTTAGCAATTGTTCTTAACAAATGCAATTTTATAATTGAAGGCCCTTTTTTAAATATTTGGAAAAATAGGAGGATATAGCCCTGTTTTTCAAAAATACGGGCACTAAATTTGGCCAAATGAAAAGTAATTGAATGTGACGCTGCGTCGCCCAGCACTGGATCGACTGACCCCTTGGGTAATGGGAGCCTCGTGGAGAAAGGCGGGAATATTTGAATGATAATCTCAAAGGTTCGTCACTGAGGGTAGCTCGTCAGGTCCAATACACGACCTCTAACGCCCACCACCCAATGATTAATTTAGGCTTGACTAACTTGTTAATCGAGGGAGGGATTTATTAATCAGCAGGTTTTTCCTTAGGAATACTAATTTATTTGTAATAGGAACAATAAGATTTTTAGTCTTACCTTGGTCTTTGTATAATCGAGGCGATTTACAATGTTTCAAACTATGTTTATTCGAAATAGATATTGCTGACTTCTGCACTTGTCACATTTATTAAAAGCGAGCGCGACGGTAACAGACTGAACAGACTGAATTAACGATCGAAGTCCCATTGACTGACTCAGCGATCCCTGCAGCCTTATTTATATAGTTTTGATCCAGAGCACCAATTATGGTGGGGTTCGCTTGGTGACAGTGGATCGATATCACAGTACAACAAATTTTGACTTTTTTCCGACTTGCAACATTCAATAGCCGTTTGTTATAGCTTTCCGTGGCATGAAAACGAATCCGCAAACCGTTTGTCGCCATCACCCTCATTTTTTGAGAAAATCAATTTTGAAATAAAACTGCAAATTTTCAATTTTGAACATCTTTTGTGTCGAAACGGTAATAGTTATTCGATTGTTCGTTGCGACAAATTATTCTATGAACCCTCACGAATACAATGATATAAGTTATTATTGCATTATGAACATTTAAATATGTTTAAACAACGATCAAAGGGAAAAGGACACCCGAAATTCACCAATTTTTTCAGATATCTTTCAATGTATTTCCAAAACTAAGGGTCTGGGATTAAATCTGACCATCCCACGCGATGCAGCAGACAGTTTTCCTTCAGAAAGCGTCAACAGAAGTGGTATGTCTCGGTTTGTTTTGAATACAGAAGCGAAATAGTTTGGCAAAACGCGCGGTGCCGACAGTGGTAGTCACGCGCGTTATGCAATTGTGTTACGCTGAGCGGCAGTGGATGGCTCGCCGTCGTTGACAGAGGGTGCGTTCCACTTAGGCCCAAATCGTCCGCACGGTCGCGATATTTGGCGATATGTAATGGAAATCACGGGTGTTGCGGTTGATTTTGGCCCAAGTGGAACGCACCCAGAGTATATAAGTATGACAATCATATGCAGATGGTGTTCTAGACGGGAACCTGTGGCTTGGCAGTGTCCTCACCATGTTCATGAAGTACTGTAGAATGTTAGCGATGAGAAAAAGCCAACTCTGGTAAGCTCGAATGCAATCGAATCTCGATCGGCCACAATTGTTTGAGCTAAGTGTACATAGAGATATTTAGAATTTTCTTTTTTTGTGTTAAAGCTCATAGAATAACGACTAAAACTAGAAAAAAAACGTTGTCTCTATTGTTATTTATCACTTTACAATTTGCGTTTCAAAAAAGGCCTGTTTTAGAGCTATCGAGGGTGACCTACCCCCTTAAGATGATCTTAAGTCACGTTTATAAATCTAGGGTAGATGTCCCAATTACCATGCCCTGTACCTATTACCGTGCCTTTATACTTAAAGAAGCCGTACAAAAAAACTCGCACACATAACTAAGGAAAGAATATTTTTTAATTAAGTTATACTATTAATGTATGTGTTACAAACGAGTAGGTTGCATTTTTAAACAATTAAAGCTTCTTTAAGTAGAAAGGCACGGTAATAGGTACGGGGCACGGTTATTGGGACATCTACCTTAGGCGTTAAGAACGTGTGACGTCATACAAGCATTTACTTATTTGAATAAGATCTTCCTCAAGCAAATGCTTAAGCACGACCTTAAGATGATCTTAAGTCACGTTTATGAATCTAGGCGAAATCTTAAGTAAATACTTAAATCACTATCGCCCTAGAAGCTCCCATCCATCAATCGGCGTCTTCTTGAGTTGGGAAGAGTCGGAGTCGGAGAGACCCAATGCCTGCTCCGTACTTCGTGCGACGTTGCCACGTTGTGTAGCAGATCGGACGTGTCTTTCTATCTTCAAGCGCAACTGTGTCTCTCTCACTCACTCGATAAAACAGATTCCTTCATCTACAAGTCACTCCACGCCATAACGATCACATTTTTAGAGATTTTGATCAGAATGCAATATGTATTTTGTGAATCACGTGAAATTATGGAAAGGTTTGAGTCATTGTTTCACAGCAGACGGTATTAGTATTGGTTTGGGTAACCGTCAACAGCTCTAGTGTTAAGTAAAGTTTTTTGCAAATATCTCGTAAACCAAAGCCGAGCGCCGAAAATTTTAGAGGGAAATTTTGTTCACAATGGTGACCTTGACAACATATGTGAAGGTCATTGAAATCGGAGATGCCTCCCCTAAAGTAAACATTTATCCTTGATTATCACTCAAGAACAAAAATTTCAGATAAATTGTACCAATGAAATATTTTATTGTAATCATCGAACAGTGTCTAAGTTTCCTAGACGATCGCCTCAGAGATTCGGGTATTCGTCCCGAGCAAACTTCACACAAGATGGCCGCCAGTGGTTCAGCATATTTGGATCTTACAGACGTAACTGAACCGCTCTAAACAGTCGTCTTCGTTCATTCCAGTCCTGCTTCCGAGGGTCACGCAGTGTTGGTTGCAGTTGTAATTGTCAGGGTCAGTACTACTTTGGCTCCAGGTATTGTAGCCAGTCGCATTCACACCTGTCAAAGTCACCCATTCGTCGTTCCCGAAATAATTGTGAATACCAACCCAAGCACGGGAGACATCCTCTCCTTTCAACAAATTCATCACTAGCGCCGCCTCAGCATCCGACTTCAGGGTGGTCAATTTACCTAATCAATAAAGGGGAATCCTCTAATAAACCATGTAGCATGAATGGCTGATATCTCGATTAGATTTGGGTGTGCAGAGGTTCGAATTAAGTTGGACCTGGAATTTCCATCGCGTGGGTGCTGTGAGGAAATTTGAACGATGGGGAATTAGAGGAGAGAGACATTTTGGGCTTGAAAGGTGATTCAGTATTCAGAAGAAGAGGAATTTGAGTGCTCTGGGGGAGTTTAAGTCTGACCTAATTCTGAAGAAGAAATTGGGTGATCTGAAGGGGGATTGTTAATGTTCATTTGGATAGCAGAACTTAGATTTCAAGATGGTCAAACAGAGATAACGCTTGGAGGTTATCAGTGATATGTATCGAAATGATGCTCATTACTTGGATCGCGATACTTCAATTTCGGGGATCGAAGAGATATCAGTGTTAGCGATGTATCGGTGATTTGCGTGACGAGTGAGTCAGAGGTCACGGACAGCAGAGCCGTTTTGCTGTCGTACATTATTCACCATACTCTAGATTGCGCATTTGACAAGTTATCATTTCAAGAGATCTAAACGCTCAAAATAAATATGTAATTTGCGTCACACGTAAGATACAATCCCCAAATGCCACAAAATTGAGAGACTGCCCTCATTTCCATAACAAAACATAGATTTCAGCTATCAAATCCTATATAATCCTATATACTAAGACGCTTATAAGGTAGATGTTCGTTTGTTAGCAAAATCTTTCCAGAGGCTTTTTTCGTACTTCCCGATGACCTACGAGGCTCAGATTCGGCATGAAGTTTCCTCGGCACCCAAAGTAGCCGCTACTACATTGTATGTAGGTCCACATGCGGGTCGAGCTCGAGCACGAGCTGTAAGACGAAGAGAGACAAAGTATCATGCTTTCTCTCTTTCGTAGCCGACGGTAACTTCGTGTCGACTCTTTCGTCCTCGTTCGCTCGCTCACGAGTTCTCTCACTCTCGGCCGAAGGATTCCAAGAAGTGGTGGAGATACAAACGCGTGCTCAACGCAGAATCGAAATGCGCCCTTCATTTGGGCTCTCATGGAGGCGAAGGAAAAAGCGCTGTTGTAAAAGTGAATATGCTCCACAAATTTTTCTGTTTAGAGGACTTTGTCACATATTAGGTGTTGTAATAATATCGGGGATTATTTCGTCTCTAGGGAGGATGTCTCAAGTGTTGCCGGACAGTGTGTCTGTGCATGTATGTGACTTAGGTCCCTCGAAATGGCTTTCAGGGGACCAATTAGACAGGTAGCCTTCTGGTACATAAAAGTTGTAAAATTTCCTATTTCGCAGCAAAAATTGTTTTTGGGGGAGTATCCAGCAAAAATTGTGGTTATCTTACGCGTTTTATTATATAGGATAGTAATGCTTGGCGAAGACAGGCTAAAAAACTAGTAGTTAATATCGAAATTACCTACTTATTCCACGAGCGAAAGTAACACGAAATCCAATGATTTCCTCGTGGATCATTAACCACTCATCAAATTAGGAAACCTCCACATTACATTCGAAATCTAGTCCCAAGGAAAACCCCTTTCACCTTTTCCTGTTCTTTACCCACTTAAAACACCTCAAAACCCAAATATACAAATAATTTGCATCACCTCCTTCGCCCATGCAGGCTTTCCGTGCCGTGTTCCACATCACCTTCACCTTGTGTAGCTTGTAGGCCCCCATGGCCGGAGTGGCCAGGTAGCCACTTGGAAGTTCGTTTAAATGGAGGCACGTGTCCCGACAAGTTTCTAGCTGCCCCACATCTGGAAGAATGAATACCTCTTCGTTAACTTCCCCATCTCCACGTCGATCCATCTATATCAAGCGTCCGTGATCCTTGCGCTGACAGTGTTCGTGAGTTGAAGAGCTCCATTGAGAAAAAAAAAAAAAAAAGAACAAACTAGTGTAGACTTATCGCGTACAACACTCGCGTGTGACATAATTCGAGGAAAAAGAAGGAGTAGGTAGTGTAGAAATAATTTCTGTTTGTTTAGGAAAGAGATGTCACTGAATACGAGTAATCGCTGGTCGAGGAAGAGGATAATTACTCGATATGATGTGATAAGTGAGTCTTCTGACTGAACACGATAAGATGCGATTAATTTTATCAGAGGTTAGATTTGTTTTTTCGTTTTTTGCGAGGGCGGTCTGTGAAACCCCACTGTATATTAAGTAGCCTGATAATTTTTTATTGGGATACTTTTGAGCGAAATTTTTTGTCAGGCACAGAATCTTTTTTTAATGGTTTTTTAAAATTGAAAATTGGCTGAAGTGTTTTAAATAGAAATCGCAATCGTTTAAACTATGAATGTGATTGGATGCCGGTAGTACAGTAAAACTTCGATTACATTCTAACTAACGAGACAAATATAATAATAACGCGTACCCGGCTTCATATTGTCAGACCAGTCATCACCGAAGTTTCCCAACGAGCCTACGCTCCGTTCTGCATTGCAAAGCACTCCGCTCGAAAAAGCGAAAAGAGTTAGCAGCAGCTTGTGCATGATGCTTTCACGCGGGGAATCCAATGTCTAAGACAACCCACAAACAGAAGTAACGTCAGAGAAATTAATACAGAGGCAGACTGGTATTAATTTGTACTTTCAGTGCGACGTGCATTCACTCCAGTACGGGGAACGCTTATGGGCGCTCAATGTGCATTGTTGTGGAATACGAACGGGGGATTTCCGCAAGTTAAACCTCATCGAAATAGGATGTTTTCCAACAAAGATACAACCATGTCCAGTAAATGTCTACGTTTCGGCCCACGGTGCGTCAGTTTCGTGGATTGAATTGTTGTCGAAAGATAATTACGAAACGTGGAGCATGGAAGATGAAGCTCGAGATGGACTCGAATCATTTTATCAATCATATTGCAATGGAAATTGTGCGTACTGCGTAAATTTCTGAGTGATGCAGTAAATATTTGGCCAGTATTGCGAATTCATAAGAGGACATTTGAGATCCTGGTCAAAACTGATTCTTTGGTGAATTACGCTACACCCTTTAAACGAAGTTAAGTAAACATTTTTCACTTACGATCAGTCTAAATAAGCACTATGTACTCTGCAAGTTCTGAGCCCTTTGTCTCAAACACCTTGTGCATACCAGTGTACTGACCGTAATTTTGGAAACGCAGATAACAATCCCTCGAGTTTCAGCAGGCAGGATGGTTCTTGTCCTAACACTGTTGGCTAATTGATTGTCAAGGTTGCAACGCTGGTGCACGAGAACTTGAAGGCGAGCACTCTGTGATTCGCGAGATTCAACTGACCGCGCTACCATCGGTTCGAGCTTCTTCCGAATGCTCACATATCTCCCATCCTCCTCCTTCTTTTCATTTTTCTCTTATTTTCTCGCCGGTTTTTGTCGCTGCTTCCTCGTGTCGAATGCCGAGCGACAGGAAAGAACAGACGACATCCCATTACTCGAGTTCGTAATACGGACACTAGGGTGAACCTTAACATAGTTACTTTTGTCGAAAAATAAGTTTGAAATTTTTGGCGGGGACACCCCCCAGTATTGTGCCACTGGGTGAAAAAATAATGTGTGTAAAATCTGAAATCGGACAACGGGAAGACGTGCCTCATCGCAGTTGAAGTTTTTTTATTTTTGGAACTCGTTTTTCTCCATTGTAGTATATCGTTAATATACATTTTTATATATCGTTGAATTTGTTTTTTTACGCTCTGTAACAATATAGGATCAAATTATAAGGTAACTTAGAAAAAAATCATCATGACCTTGAAATCTTAAAAATTGACCTTCAGAAAAAACTTTTTTCTTTGGCATTATTTTTATCTTGCCAAACAGTACAACTTTTGTCTAAGAAATTTTTTTATATATTCGCAAATGAAGATACTTTAATTTGTCTCTTTAAACCAGCGGTGGCCACATCGGGCCATTTGGGAGTACGGTCTCCATGATGTTTAACATAGCCGCGCGGAAGGGGAGCTGAAAGCCAATGGTAACGTGGACGCGCTACGGATAGGGAAAACTGTAATAGTACATTCGGCAACCCGCACTAGTGCGCACTGAGTGCGAACTTTTTCAGTGCGATACCATGCCGCACATTCGGGTGAAACTAGAGCTGGCTCAGCTCTGTTCTGGTGGATTCTGGTTAATCTCAAGACCATCTCAAGATTATGACCCTATTGGTAAATTCTGTGAGAGCGCCATCTACGGTTTGAAGCTCTGCAATCGGGTCAATCGCGTTACAGAACTGGTCTCACACAAGTATTGAAATAGTACAATAATGTTATTGACATTAAATAGTCTGTTAAATATTACAAAATCGATTATCAAACAGTCGAAATTTACAATATTGCCAAATACATGTGACAGGTAACCTGATTTGAGTGGTTTAATTTTCGCCACCAGATTGCGTAGCGGAAATAAGAAAATGCCAATCTATCCACAGACAGTGTTCGCCTGAGATTTTATGCCCAACATTCCAAAAAGAATTTTATTTACGAATGTGACTTTCGAGGATAATGGTAAAACGGAAGTTTACCTCCGAAAAGATAG
This sequence comes from Andrena dorsata, assembly GCA_929108735.1. NCBI lineage: Eukaryota > Metazoa > Arthropoda > Insecta > Hymenoptera > Andrenidae > Andrena > Andrena dorsata. The sequence goes on along the minus strand of OV815488.1, from coordinate 71,076,170 downwards.
TCCCTCATTTTAGAGTACCTATATATAAACGATACATAAATCGGTTATGTATCGTTTGTACATCATTGTTCATTAATTTATATTATTTGTTCATCAATTGACGATTTATAATAAATTAAACAAATTTGACTGATTTTTTCACCCAGCCCCTCAGTTATATTTTTTTTTTCATTATTTATGAATAATTTCATGTGGAATCGATCGTTCGTCGTTTGCACAACTTTGTTCGCTCATTTTTATTACTTGTTCACAAGCAATTGTCCTATCGTATTTTCTATAATACACAAGTCAGGTTCTTAAAATATTTTTCTTCGTGTTATAGATAAAACTTGGGAATATTTCTCCGTGGACAGGAACTTGCAGTGGGACAAATGATGGAAAGCTGTTAACTTCAACAATGAACATAAGAAGACAATGATTTTATATATACAGTGAAGTGATTATATAGACTAAGAGTGAAAATATATTTATTATTTATATACTTACATAAATAATCACTTGTACATGATTGAATCACTTTTTTGTAATATTTTGAACATGCTTTAATGAAAATAAAGAGAAAAATACTATACAAAACTGTGTTATCATTGAAAAAACCTTCTTCCCGCGAAAAATGCACAAAGTTGCAAAACTTGACTTCTAACGAGAACGCACAAAGTTGCAAATGAAATTGGGTGTTCGAGAAATAAATTCCAGGTTTGCAACTTTGTGCGTTTTCGCGGGGAGCTCAACAAAGTTGCTAACCGAAATTTGACTCCCCGCGAAAATGCAACAAAGTTGCAAAGGACAAAATTTTTGCAACAATGTTCGAAATGATAATCGCCTGTTCGCAAGAAAAAAACTCGGTTTGCAACTTTGTTGAGATTTCGTGGGGAGTCAGAATCCGGTTAGCAACTTTGTTGAACGCCAAAATCTTCGAATATCACCTTCAGACTATTCCGATTTCAACGGATTTGAACGTCCCGCGAAAATGTAACAAAGTTGCAAGGGTCAAAAATTTTGCAACAATGTTGGAAATGAAAATCGCCTGTTCAAAAGAAAAAAACTCGGCTTGCAACTTTGTTGAGATTTCGTGGGGAGTCAGAACCCGGTTAGCAACTTTGTTGAACGCCAAAATCTTCGAATATCATCTTCAGACTACTCCGATTTCACCGGATTTGGACGCCCCGCGAAAATGTAACAAAGTTGCAAGGGTCAAAATTTTTGCAACAATGTTGGAAATGAAAATCGCCTGTTCGCAAGAAAAAAACTCGGTTTGCAACTTTGTTGAGATTTCGTGGGGAGTCAGAATCCGGTTAGCAACTTTGTTGAATGCCAAAATCTTCGAATATCATCTTCAGACTATTCCGATTTCAACGGATTTGAACGTCCCGCGAAAATGTAACAAAGTTGCAAGGGTCAAAATTTTTGCAACAATGTTGGAAATGAAAATCGCCTGTTCGCAAGAAAAAAACTCGGTTTGCAACTTTGTTGAGATTTCGTGGGGAGTCAGAATCCGTTGAAATCGGAATAGTCTGAAGATGATATTCGCAGATTTTGGCGTTCAACAAAGTTGCTAACCGGATTCTGACTCCCCACGAAATCTCAACAAAGTTGCAAACCGAGTTTTTTTCTTGCGAACAGGCGATTTTCATTTCCAACATTGTTGCAAAAGTTTTGACCCTTGCAACGTGTTACATTTTCGCGGGACGTTCAAATCCGTTGAAATCGGAATAGTCTGAAGATGATATTCGAAGATTTTGGCGTTCAACAAAGTTGCTAACCGGATTCTGACTCCCCACGAAATCTCAACAAAGTTGCAAACCGGGTTTTTTTCTTGCGAACAGGCCATTTTCATTTCCAACATTGTTGCAAAAGTTTTGACCCTTGCAACTTTGTTGCATTTTCGCGGGAAGCTCAAAACCAGTATGTAAACTTATCAACTATTATGTGTGTTGTGTGTTGAGTGCTGTGTTGCAAGTGTGATAGTGTTGTAAGACTGCTAGTATTGTGTGGGTGGCAGCGTAGTAAGTGTGATAGTGTCGTAAGTGTGAAAGGGAATTTCGTGAAAGTGAAGGTGTGAAAAATATGTAGGAAAAATGTAGGAATTGTTTGAAATGATAAATAAAATTGAAGTTATACATTATATACGGCTTTATTTTTTTTTATACACCCTACATGTTTCCACTATTCCTGTATTATCCTATATTACAGTTTCACAGCGTTTCCTCACAATTGCTGTGTTACCACGCTACATCACTTCATAGTTCTCAATTTACATTCCACACTTCACATTCTACACTGCACATTCCATACTGCACATTCCACACTTCACATTCCATACTTCAAACATGAAATTAGCCTTCCCGTGATATCTCAACAAAGTTGCAAACCGAGTTTTTCTCTTGCGAACAGGCCATTTTCATTTCCAACATTGTTGCAAAAATTTTGACCCTTGCAACTTTGTTACATTTTCGCGGGGCGCTCAATAGCTTACCTGAATACTTACCATATTTTGCGTGATCATGAGGCGATTGGTTCTTAACACTAGAGCAATGTAGAAGTAGTGTGACGTGATGTGTTGAAATCAATAAAGTTTGAAAGTAGGGAATGGTATGTTTAAAACAGTGCGTTAATGTAAAGATTTTTAAAAACAGCTCAGTGTGGAAGGATCATTTTAGATGTTCTTTTTATCATGTCTTTTATATATAACTTGGAATCGGAAGGAGCAAGTAGTGGAAGGAAGGCTCGTTAAATAATAATAGAAAATCTTACAAATGCGTTCGTAATATAGTAGATGTAGTCTTATTCCAACCGACTCGCGGGTCACACGTAGTGCCAGAGCACTGTGACTTATTTTCAATAGCAAAAACAGTATTTTATATTTGTTCTTAACTTTCCTGAAGATGATCTAAACCAAGATCGAAACGTCGAAAGCTTATATAATTATAATTGCAAAATAGCTTGTTTTTATTGTTTTAAATTGACCGATCCTGTGCGCCGAAATCATATATAATAGTAGATGTATGTACTTCATAATTTAGGTAGATCCGAAATGCAGCAAGTGATCGCTTTTAACGCCTTTTATTCCCCCAAACCCATGTTTCAGGCCAGATTGTGTCGGTATACAGCGCGCGGCATTACTCGTGTCTACTCCTGTAACATTTTTTCGACATCGATTTTACGCATTATAGTAAAGAAGAATGTAAACTATTGTAAATAAAAAAGGGAGGGAAGTTGTACGAAATGTTTGTACGGGAAGTTGTACGGGATGTTTGATCGAAATCCCACGAGAGAGAAAGAAATACACACCATTTCACTCTTGACAGCTCTGTTCTGGTGGATTCTGGTTAAGAATGGAGATAGTGATTTTTTATCTTGAGTGAATTTGCTTTTCGTGATCATAATTCTTAACATTGATTGAATAATTTTTTATAAACTACATCAATATAGCTTGTGTTAGAGTCAAAGCGTTACTTGAGCGCAATTCAGCGAATTTATACATCCTCTACTAGTCAATGTATGCACACATTGATTTGATTGGCTAAAGTATACACATATTTTTTAACTAAAGTGAAGAAATATTCGTTATATATAATATACATCTGAACTTGTATAAGAACATTTGGGAATGTTTTAAGAGAAATTGGGGTTATGTGACGCCTGTAAAAAAACAGTTATGCTCTCCACCCATCAGAAGCGATCACGAAAAATCGGTTCGCATAGTCTCCCATCTTGGCGTTGATTGGTTTGGCGTCACGACGTCATCACGCGCATGCTCAGATCGCCATCTTGAGCACATTCTCATTGGTGTGAAGTAGTGTGAAGATCATTTCACGCGCATAGTTTTCTATAAGTTGGCTACACTGGAGGCTGCTCTGACTGCACTACCAAAAATCGCAGTGCGAGAAAGGTTGCACTAGTGCGGTGTATTCCGTTCATCCGAATACGAAGTTTGCACTAAACCAGGGCAGTTCTTGGCGCCGAATACGATACAAGATTGCTCGTATGTAAAATCCTTTGTAATCGTGCCAGAAAACCCTAGAAAACATGCTGCACTGGCACGGTGCTGAGGCAGCACCGGCATAGCGCGAAACTGCGCCAGTGCAGTGCCAGTGCGTGTCTGCCGAATCCGCTATAAGAGTGTAAGTAGTAGCGTGCGGTGCAGGCTCGTACTCCTAGGCTGAAATAACTGGCCCTCTTAGGAGCCCAAGTGGCAGCGATCACTGGGGCCCCCAAGTTCCTCAGTCATTCAAGCCTATTGTACGGGCATGAGGTTGCATCGCACACTACTACAGTTTTCCCTATCCGTGGCGCGCCCACGTTACCATTGGCTTTCGAGCTCCCCTTCCGCGCGGCTATAGTAAACGTCATGGAGACCGTACTCCCAAATGGCCCCGATGTGGCCACCGCTGCCTTAAGGTGAAGTTCCACGCAGTGATGCCTGAATGAGGACGGGTCCTCTCGAGAATTTCCCCCACCACGCATGCACACTATGCCGGAGCGTAGTCACTGACTCACGGACACGCCGCTCCGGCGTAGTGTGCATGCGTGGTGGGGGAAATTCTCGAGGGGACCCGTCCTCATTCTGGCATCACTGGTTCCACGGTGCGTGGCTCGTCGAGTCGCGCTCGCCAAGTCGATTCGCCGATCCTAGACTGGCTGAGCCGACTCGCCAAGCCACGCGCCGTGGTACATCACCTTTTGGGCCGAAGCGCACACAACTAGAGTTTTCCTCACCCGTTGCATGCCCGCCGCTTCATTCGTTTCGAGCTCCCCCTTCCACGCAGCACGTAGAAGACGCTATAGGGCAGGCCTTCCCAAGTAGGGGAAATGTGCTCCTAAAATAGATGTTTCGGTTCTCCCTCCAACGCTGCGCCTTCAGCTAAGGTGGGACGATTCCTACTGTCCTCTCTCTCTGCTTCGTAACGGCGTCACTGTCTCCTTTGAGAGAGGGAGTGTTGGAGGGAGAACCGAAACATCTGTTTTAGGAGCAGATTTCCCCTACTTGGGAAGAGGCCTGCTATAGGGGCTAGCGTCCTCGGGCCGCCCTCCTGGACCTCACTGATGTAGGGGAGAATGGGGTAAACACGAACGCGGGGTAATCGCGAACGCAATGGTTACGGCGCTTTAATAAATTAAAACGATGTTCCCCCTCGACTAGCTAATACTTTAGGACGTATCCAACGCCGGGCAGAAAGTAATAAATACAGAAATACTCATACTATTCAAGATAAACACAATTTATAATTTTTATCATGTTTCAAGTAATATTTTGTCCATTTTCAATTGCATGTAGGGTAAATCCGGGAGATGCGGTCGGGCTGAAGAGTCGGTCGAGTCGCTATATTTCGTTAACTTTCCTTGAATACATAATTATGCGAGTGATCTCTGAAACTTGATTATCACTCAAGAACAAAAATTCCAGATAAATAGTACCAGTGAAATATTTTATTGTAATCATCGAACAATATCGAAGTTTCCCAGACAATCTCCTTGAACCTTCAGGTATTCATTCCGGGCAAGCTCTACACAAGATGGCCGCTAGTGGTTCAGCATAGGTTGATCTTACAGATGTAACTGAACAGTTCGTTGCAGTTGTCGTCGAACATTCCACTCTCGTTTCCAAGGGTCACGCAGTGTTCGGTGCCGTTTTTATTGTCAGGCTGATTCTCATATGGGCTCCAGGTGTCGTAGCCAGTCGCTTCCACACCTGTCAAAGTCACCCATTCGTCGTTGACGAAATAATTGTGAACACCAAGCCAAGCACGGGGGACATCCTCTCTTTTCATCCTTTGCATCACTAGAGCCGCCTCAGCATCCGAGTTCAGGATGATCAAATAACCTAATCAACGATGGGGAATCCTCTAATAAACAATGTAGCATGGCTGATATCTCGATTAGATTTGGGTGTGCAGAAGTTCGAATTAAGTTGGACCTGGAATTTCCATCGTGGGGGTGCACAGTGGTCTGGATGGTGGCCAAAATTCAATTTCTCAACTTCAACTTTACAATGTCATTTTTTTTATGAATTGATAACCCTCCAGAGCTTCTAAATCCGCATAGCTTTTCCTTTTCAGATGATTCTTTGATTAGATATAATATTACAAAGACAAAATCATGAAATTTTATGTGAATCTAATTGGTTTAATTACTCATTATAGAACATCAAAATACGCGCTTATATCATACAGTTATATAGGTAAGGAAGTATATTTCAGTTATTTATATGTGTCATAGGCATTTTTTAGTCCATGAACAAATAGTGCAATGTTTATATGAATTTAAACTTTGAGAAGGCTTATAAATAAATGATTAAGCGAAATTAACATCGGACTTTTTTTACATGAATGCTTACACAATTGTTAACAAGAGCATGTAAATTTCAAGTGCAATCTCCTGCAATCCTCAATTTTATGCAGACTTTTGGAAATGACGCTCGAAGTGTTTGGGCGTCCCGTACGCGTGTATTTTTACAATTTTATTTTTTTTAAGTCAAAGATAATGTTAGAACTGAATCTTTTTTCTCTTTTTTCTCTAATACAGCTATGATTTTTAATTTTGACTATAAAATACCGCTTTCCAGACCACAATGCGCGCCATATTGAATTCTGAATTTTTGGTGCCAAATTCGTTATCAGCGATCTCAAAAACCCGGAGAATTAGAGAAGAGAGAGATTTTGGGCTTGAAAGATGATTAATTGTAAGTATTCAGAAGAAGAGGAATTTGAGTGTTCTGAGGGAGTTTAAGTCTCTGCTAATTCTGAAGACGAAATTGGGTGATCTGAAGGGGGATTATTAATGGTCACTTGGATCGCAGAACTTTGATTTTGAGATGCCTAAACAGACATAACCTCCAAGGTTATCGAAACTTAAAAAGTTGTACAGTTTCGTATTTCGCAACAAAAATTGTATTTGGGGAAGTATCCAACAAAAATTGTGGTTATCTTACGCGTCTTATTATACAAGGATAGTAATGTCTGGCCAAGACAGGCTAAAAAACTAGTAGTTAATATCGAAATTACTTATTCCATGAGCGAAAGTAACTCGAAATCCAATGATTTCCTCATGGATCGTTGACCACTCATCAAATTAGGAAACCTCCACATCACATTCGGAATCTAGTCCCAAGGAAAACCCCTTTCTCCTTCCTCTGTTCTTTATCCACTTAAAACACCTCAAAACCCAAATATACAAATAATTTGCATCACCTCCTTCGGCCATGCAGTATTTCCGTGCCTTGTTCCACACCACCTTGCGCTTGTGCAGCTTGTGGGCCCCTATGCCCGGAGCGGCTACGTAGCCACTCGGCAGTTGGTATAACATGCGGCACGTGTTCACCCCATTGTAAGGCCCCATATGGCCATCCTGCAGGTTAGGTTTTGACAGCACCGAATCTGGAAGAATGAATCCCTCTTCGTCAACTTCCCCATCTCCACCTTGACCCCTCTATTCCAAGCGTCCATAATCCTTGCGCTGACAGTCTGCGTTAATTGAAGAGCTCCATTGCAAAATAAAAACTAACTGGTGTAGACTTATAGCATTTAACACTCGCGTGTAGTGTTCCTTCTCGAGAAATTTTATAATTTCTTATTTTTCATTTCTCGAGAATCTTCAGTTTAGGAAAATTATTATAAATCCTATTTGTTTTAACAAATGAATTTTCAGTTAGTTCACATTGTGTGTTAATCGTGAACATATAAACACATCTATAATCAGTAATAACTGTTAGCAATATATACGAAGAATTGCGCGATTGTTTATAATTTTTTTAAATTTTTCTCTTGTAATCACCGATGCTCTATACATATACAATTAAACCAACATCCACTCATAATGAAAGAAATTTTTCTACAGCCGCAGATTTAGTCACAAAAAAAGTAGACTGGCTGACGTGACCTTAGACGCGTTGTGCTTTGAAAAAACTATTTTCAAACAAAAAAAAAGTAATGTTTCGTCTTGCTTACATTTTATATTAAATAAATAAATTTATCAATTATATTTACTATCTGTTTTATTTTAATTACACAAGTTTTGTCCAAGTGGGACGCGAATAAAAATTTAGATAAATATTATCAACATTATTTCAAAAATATAAATTTTGCCGAGAAATTTTATCGAGAAATCAGGAACACTACTCGCGTGTAACATGATTCGAGGAAAAAAGAGGAGTAGTGTAGAAATAATTTCGGTGTATTAGGACAGGGACGTCACTGAATACGAGTAATCGCTGATCAAGGAAGAGGATAATTACTCGATATGATGTGATAAATGAGACTTCTGACTGAACACGGTAAGACGCGATTAATTTTATCAGAGGTTAGATTTGTTTCTCTGTTTTTTTGGCAGGGCGGTCTATGAAACCCCACTGAATATTAAGTACATAGCCTGATAACACAGTCCAACAAAATGAAACTTTTTTTCTGTTCCATAATATCCACTGGGTGATGCTTGTAGAGTTTTTTGCCCTGAACACGAATCCGCAACCTCGTTTGTCGCCATCACCCTCAGTTTTTGAGAAATTCGATTTTGAAAAAAAAATGTAAATTTTCAACTTTGAACACTTTTTGTGTAGAAACGGTAATAGTTATTCGGTTGCTCGTTATGTCACATTATTCTATGAACCTTCCCGAATACAGCGATATAGGTTATTATTGCATTATGAACATTTAAATATGTTTAAACAACGATCAAAGGGAAAAGGACACCTGAAATGCACCAATTTTTGCGGATATCTTTCAATTTATTTCTTCTAACTATTTCGCTTCTGTATTGAAAACGAAATAAGACTTACCACTTCTGCCGACGCTTTCCAAAGGAACAATGTCTGCTGCATCGCGTGGGTTGGTCAGATTTCGTCTCAGACCCTTACTTTTGGAAATAAATTGAAAGATATCCGCAAAAATTAGTGCATTTCGGGTGTCCTTTTCCCTTTGATACTTTGACGCAACGAACAATGGAATAACTATTACCGTTTCGATACAAAAAATGTTCAAAGTTGAAAAATTGCAGTTTTCTTCAAAATCGATTTTCTCAAAAACTGGGGGTGATGGCGACAAATGGGTTGCGGATTCGTGTCAGGGCAAAAAACTCTACAAGAATCACCCAGCGGATATTGCGGACCAAAACTCGTGTTGGACAGTGTAATTTTATATTGGGATACTTTTATGCGAAATTTTTTGTTAGGCACAGAATCTTTTTTTAAGGGATTTTTAAAATTGAAAATTGGCTGAAGTGTTTTAAACAGAAATCGCAATCGTTTAAACTATGAATGTGATTGGATGCCGGTAGTAGGGGAGACCGGGGCTAAGCTGCAGTCACCACTTTTAAATATCTCCGAATCTATTCATCGTATGATCTCGCGATTGATAATGTAGATCTTCAATCAGATTTGAATGCGACCGACAGAGTATGGTGAATTTAGGTGCTAAATTCTAATTTTTATTTCGTTGAACGTGTTGGTTGCTATGAAAAGTGGCCGAAAGTGAATTTCTTTTCGCAACGAAAATTTCGATTTGCACCTTGGCACTCATCGCGGAAAATCTGAAGGTAAGTGATTCTTAGAGAATTAACCATGCCAAACACGATTTTGATATGAAACCTTTCATTTTCTTTTATCTAAAATATTTTCTGAGCGACCGAAGTTGTGATTGGCGCTCGGGGCTAAGTCGCCACAAAGCCATTGAGGTTAAGTCGCCACATTCATAATTGTCACTTAGTCGAATTCACTCTATCTTTAATTGTAAACGCCTCAGTTATTTACATTACAGCAACATGGTACACACGTACCGTCGCAAACGTGCGGCAGTTGATAAAGAAAGACTTAAAAAAGCCGTCATAGCCGTCAAGCGTGATGCCATGCCAGTTGCGACTGCGGCGAAGCCGACTGAACAATAAAATAAAAAATAAAATAATAAAAAAAATAATAACACATCTTTGAGTGTTTTCCTTCAAACAATTTTCATTTTCTACTAACAATTTGGTACGAAAAGAAGGTGGCGCCTTAGCCCCGGCGATTTTGACATTTCAGAAAATACACCAACCTCAATTTTTCGATTTCTTCATTACACTATGCCAGATAAACATTATATCGTATAGTAATTTTGTAGCCGAGGCTTTACTCTTTCCAACAGTATAAATATGTACGGTAAAATTATTTATTTTATTACCGAAAATTGGCACCGCCAAAAACGTGGCCGCTTAGCCCCGGTCTCCCCTACAGTAAAACTTCGATTACATTTTGACCAACGCGACAAGTATAATAATAACGCGTACCTGCTCCATGCCCGTTTTCAGTGGCGTTGTTCATTATTCCCATCGAGTCGAAGCTCTGGGCAACGGTGTCGGTCAGAATTTGTTCTACATTGCAAAAGACTCCGCTCGAAAAAGCGACAAGAGTCAGCAGCAGTTTGTGCATGGTGCTTTCACGCGAGGAATCCAATGCCTAAGACAACCCACAGACAGAAGTAATGCCAGAGAAATTAATACAGAGGCAGACTTGTATTAATTAGTACTTTCAGTGTGACGTGCATTCACTCCAGTACGGGGAACGCTTATGGGCGCTCAATGTGCATTGTTGTGGAATACGAACGGGGGATTTCCGCAAGTTAAACCTCATCGAAATAGGATGTTTTCCAACAAAGATACAACCACGTCCAGTAAATGTCTACGTTTCGGCCCACGGTGCGTCAGTTTCGTGGACTGAATTGTTGTCGAAAGATAATTACGAAACGTGGAGCATGGAAGATGAAGCTCGAGATGGACTTGAATCATTTTATCAATTATATTGCAATGGAAATTGTGCGTACTGCGTAAATTTCTGAGTGATGCAGTAAATATTTGGCCAGTATTGCGAATTCATAAGAGGACATTTGAGATCCTGGTCAAAACTGATTCTTTGGTGAATTACGCTACACCCTTTAAACGAAGTTAAGTAAACATTTTTCACTTACGATCAGTCTAAATAAGCACTATGTACTCTGCAAATTCTGAGCCCTTTGTCTCAAACACCTTGTGCATACCAGTGTACTGACTGTAATTTTGGAAACCCAGGTAAGAATCCGTCGAATTTCAGCAGGCAGGAGGTTCTTGTCCCACCACTGTTGGCTAATTGGTTGTCGAGATTGAAACGCGGGTGCACGAGAACTTGATGGCGAGCACCCTGGCGTCTGTGGCTCGCGAGATTCAACTGACAATGCTACCATGGGTTCGTGCTTTTTCATAGTGCTCACATATCCCCCATCTTCTTCCTTCTTCTCATTTTTCTCTTATTATCTCGTCAGAAACGTTTTTGCTCACTGAATAATTTTGTTTCTTCACCGATTTTGACGACCTTGAAATATGTTGTCGCGGGCATGATTCTGAACAATTTTTTCTTATACATGTTACCCCCGCTCGACCTTCGTTTCCAAGATACACGCATAAATAGTTTCGATGTTGTGGGAACTCACACACCCAACAGGTGCTCTCGAAAGCACTCTCTTCTTAAATAGAGTTTTTCTTATCTGTTGCATGCCCGCCGCTTCATTGGCTTCGAGCACCCCTTCCACGAGGCTCGTAGAAAATGCTACGGATGCTCGCGTCCTCGGACCGCCCATCGGGGCATCGCTGCAATATAAGGAGATAGAAAGAGAAGGATACAAGTATGTCTCATGCAAGATATGTTTGTTTCTTCAAAAACGGCATGACTAGTTAATCTTTTGCATTAATAACGAGAACTGTACAAACAGTCGTGCGAAATTATCAATAATTAACCATACACTTGAAAACACCACGTGCTAAATGTACTTCGTGCAAAACAAATATGATAACTGCAACACTTTTATCAAATGATTAAATATACTTTCTACAAAACGAATATAGATACCATTAAAAGTAGCTCGATAAGCTGCAATATCTTTTGTATTTTTTAAGTAGGGGAGAGTCGAGTGATACGGAACGGGTGGGTAAAACGGAACATCAATGTTTCTCTTAGATAAGAGCTGCGAATGAAGTGGTATCGCGTGACATGGGACCAAACGGCGTGTGACGGTCTGGATGTGTAACCGCAGAAGAGTTGAAATCCGTAGATCACGCACTCTTAAATTCTCACGATCCGTTTTTAAACACCGTCGCACAAATATACCGTTTAGGTGAATGCATTGTAATGCCGAAAGACAACACTTTAGGAAATATGTATATTTAATATAAATAGAGGTTCGATGGTTGTACAGAGACTGCCCGCCCTTGCGGCTTATATAATGTATACATGTATACAGTGTGTCATGTACTTGGCTTCGAGACGCTACCGCGTCTCTAGATTCTAAAGAGGGCCGTATTCATTTAAAATTTGCCCGTCGATTTGTGACTTTCGCATTGGACCAAAATTGAACAAAGTGGTGGACACCTGGTGGTACCTCTAGATTCTAGAGGTACCTATGTATTTAGGAATTCGCGATTTGTAATTCGTTATTAACAAATAAAGGCTCAGGAGACCGAGGCTTATTTTCTGAGTTTCTGACAAATTATTTAATTAAAATTTTGAAATAACAAATACGTTAAGTACTTCTGGATGACAATCAAGTTGCCATGAATTTTCACTAATAACAAACTCATAAAAATCTTCACAAAAGTAAAAAAATTACGCCAAGTACGTAAAAAAGTCGAGGGTGGAAAAAGAATGTTATTAAATAAGTCACAAAAGAATAGAAGATAATAATAATTTGAATATAAAAAAAGATGTGAAATCAAAATGACACAACCACATATACACAGACATTTTAATAATGTGAAGATAAAATGTAACAGAAATACAAGGTACTCGTGTCTACTATCGCAAAGAAAGAATGAAAAAGTATCACACTCACCGACCATTGCAAACAGTCCTACACAAGTCCATGCGCACAAGCATCCCCCATCGCTACTGCTCTTCGATCTACAGGTCAATGTCCCGCAGCTGCAGGGTCAGTATAGAAATATGATTCGCCGGTCAGCGAATACGGTCCTCCATCCTGTCATCATCGCTATCTTTCAAGCTCACGTGGACCTAGGCCCTCTCTAGGGCCTATGCTGCAGGCCCTCTCTAAGGCCCATGCTTTGGGCCGTCTCCAGGGCCCACGCGCTAGGCCCTCTCTAGGGCCTAGAATCTGAAAATTGAAGCTAAGCGAAAATTGGACTCTACTTCCGCGATAAAAAAACAATTAGAGCACCGGTGCTCTGTACGAACTTTGTATGCGCAAAAAAATTAGCTCTAATTTCACGAAGAAAATTTAACTGGAGCTTCGGTGCTCTGAACGAGTCTTAGATACGCAAAAATTTCACTCCAAATTCGCGGTAATACTACTCTCAATAGGAGCCGCGGTGCTCTGCAAAATATGTAGATGGACGCGAAAAAAGCGAGGACTCTACGATCGCGTTACGCGCAGTCACAAAGGATCTTACTAGACTGCAAGATTGCTACGAAGGCTGGATGCACTTGGAACCTTTTCAAATTTTTCGCGGTGACTCTACTCGACTCGAATTATTAATCAGAATTGTAAAAATCTTCTGATTTTAAGACAGACACATGCATGTCACTCTATCTACGAGTACCTTCAATAGTCAGCTCATTGGATTCTGCTCTTTCCAACACATATGTATGCGCGGCGGTTAGTGCCCCGTTTCATATAATTGGCATTCGTTTTAGGAACATTTCTGCGATATTTCGTGAATATGGTTTAAAAGAGAACCACGTCACGAGGCTACTTCGTGAAATATTGCATAAACGTTCCCCAGAATCGAAAGAGCTGGCTACGCTACGTTTTCTACAGAAACCATTTTGTTCTATTGCGTGCACCTACGTTCAAAAAAATTATAAAGTGGCGTACCGTTTGCTGTCATCAAGAGTACTGCATTTCTGCAAACTTGTTACCCCTGACCAGCAACCCTGAAACATCCCGGTATCAACGCGATAACTCGAAAATCAAAATGGTCATGAACTGGTCCTCTATGTAAAGCCGTAATAAGTTGTACCTAGCGAAGCCGGCCTATGAAGGGCGAGCACACTATGCGCAAAAACGAAATCAGTGATCGAAGGCGAATTGTATTTGTAGAAGAGTGCGTTTGACACTCTTATATTGTAGTTAAAAAGAACGAGATGGAATAGAAGCTTATCGCTCCAAGTAGATACGCAAGTGCATTTTTTAATAGATGTCCAGACCGAACCAAACTCACCGAAGGTAAGTTTGGCTCGATCTGGGCCCTTAACCTAGATCGTAGGCTTTAGCCTTGATTCCGATTCGCAAGTCGCAATGCTTGGGAAACGTTACCAAGTTCCAGGCACACCAGCGCGGAGGTACCTACGTAAGTGACCCATTTCTACGAAATATTTCTGGTCCATGTTCAACCAATGCTTTGCGCTGTTATGACTAAAGTTCTTAAACTAAGACTTATTGCGAGGCTGATTTTAATATTGTAGCGAGCATTGTAACCAAGTAGTATCAATATCAACTGTCATTCTCAGTTATTATTATTTGTATGAGAAAGACCTTCAAGTTATATAGTCGAAAATCCTTAAGGGGGTCCTCTAGTGTAACAAGTCAAAAAAATTGATTTTTTTTTATTTTTCTACAAGTATATGTTATGGAAAATATGTGTGGAAAAGGATTTTGTCCAATTCATAATACTCATAAAGTTATAGGCTTTGAAGGATAGGTATCGGTGTACTGTGTAACCTGTATATAAATCTTTAAACACGTTTTTCGTGCAACCATGTTTTTCGAATTGGTGTCCACGATATCTCAAGATTGACTTGACCAATTAAGGTCAACTTCTGCATACATCTTCAGCACACGTGTGGCTATCGCCCCTACCACAATTGTGTGAAAATATTTATTTTTTTTTCATTCTGACAGCCCCATAAAGTCGAAAAAATGTGTGAAAATCAAAACTCAATCTTCAAAGTGCCATCGTTTTTTAAATTTTCAATATTTTTCTTTCATTCTGGTACCGGCTATAGCCAAGGACATACAAATAAGGAATCCCTTTGAATTTTTTGATTCGGATGATCAGAAACCGTTCAATAGTGGTCACCGTATGGGCACCGCTTTTTTTCAAAAGCAACTACAAAGTGGTCCACTTGAGTTAATTTTAATCTTTTCGTGCTCAAAAAAATTGAAAATGTAATCAAAATATAGATAAGTGTGTACAAATAAACCGGGTAGCGATAACTTTTACAAGCTCCACATAAAAAATTCTGAAAAAACGCAAAGAAAATGCTTCGTTACACTAGAAGACCCCCTTAAGAAATTAATGCCTTCCATGCCCGTTTTATTAAGATAATCTAATGACTCGAATGTAATTACTGTGAATAGAGAAGATTTGAAACAACTCGCGGAAAAGAGTTAAACTTCAGAAATGTAACTCATATTCGACACATTAAGCATCCCATATGATTGTGAAATTAAAGAAAAGTAGTTTAGAATGTTTGAAACGAAATAAATTAAAATTTCTATAATAAATTAAGATTTCGCAAGAAAACTCAACCAAAGCGGCACGAAACGAAGCGATCCTACCTTGCTATAAGACCACGACACCGTATTCCTAAATATTAATCCCAAAAGTCCAAAATAACCAAGATTCGTGCACCGAGTGATATTCACTCGTTCGTTTCGAGCTTCCTATGAGAGAGCACCTGTCGCTTTTCGAGTAGGAAACACACGCGGAAACACACGGGAAACACAGGGGAACGATGCAAAAGAGTACGTAGTAAAATAATGAAAAATAAATACGTGGACAGCGAAATTCGCGTTCCATCGCATTCCAAGCCAAAGCCACGAATGGCCACGAACAAAATCAGGCAAGAACCGCGACGCGGCTCCACACCAGCGACACCAGCGGACTCGAGTCGATCAAGAAGGGAAACACAGTGATTCGTTTCTATGTTGCGAGTTGCAATCGTCGCTCTAGCGGCGCTTAACGCAAATTCTTATAGCGCGAAGTTCGAACAGAAAAGAGTTGACAATGAACTTTACTACATCAGAGATTAGCCTTCGCCTCCTTTCTTCCAACTCAGTTATTATTATTTGTATGAGAAAGACCATCAAGTTATATAGTTGAAAATCCTTAAGAAATGAATGCTTTCCATTCCCGTTTTATTAAGAGAATCTAATGACTCGAATGTAATTACTGCGAATAGAGAAGATTTGGGTAAACTCGCGCGAAAGAGTTCAGCTTTAGAAATGTAACTCGTATTCGACACATTAAACATCCCGTATGATTGTGAAATTAAACAAATGTAGTTTAGAATGTTTGAAACGCGACGTTGAAACTTCTATCGCGAATTTAAAATTTATTTATTAGCACACGTATTAACGTTACTATTCGCGAGTACTAAGTATGTATATGTATTCGTGGTCACTATGCTCGCTACAACAATCATTTTGTTCGATAGCATACAGAAGGATTGTAAAAATAAAAAGTATCACTCACAGTTCGTTGAAAACAGTCTCACTGCTATCCATGCAGACAAGTATCTTCCTTCAGCAGTAACTATTCGATCTGCAGGCCAATGTCCCGCAGCTGCAGCGTTAGTACCGAATAGAACGTGTCACACTCACAAATGTGTCGCATTAATTTCGGGATGAAGAACCAATAAGAGTACCGGTGCTCTGAAATAGTTCTAGATGCGTTAAAAACACTGTCTCTACGTTCGTGTTAACATTACTAACGCGCAGGACCACTGTCCACTATGAAATAGCTTATCGCGAAATAAGCACTGACTCTACAATCGCATTACACACGATTACAAAAGCACTTCACGCTTTTAAACATCTCTCAACAGTGGGAAGATGTGTTCGGACTCGATTAAAGTGTCCCCAGAGTCCAGTAATCAATGGAATTGATGCAGGAATCGTGAAATCCCGAAATAATATCCACCGTGACTGCACAGATGTAGAGTGATCCGATCACCGTCGCGGACGAAGTCGAACTTGGTCGAACTGTGATTGGTGCAAACATCGGTGCTGGGCACCGTTCACAACCAGTTCACAACGGTCAAACGGTGTTCCTGATAAACGCGCATGGAAAACAAAGATGTAAGATGGCAATGCATCGATGATTTCAGTGGGCGTTCATCAGGAACACCGTTGTAAACTGTGCCCAGCACCGATATTTGCACCAATCACAGATTGTGAATGCGTTTGGTGCTGAGCAGCGCACGTAAATGGGCCTCAGCACCGGATTTTATGGTGCTGAGCCCTGAGGTCTTTCCGTGTAGAGGATACCGCATGCTTAAAATAAGTAGAGATTATGAATATTGGCCTATATTATAAGAAAATTCGAATTACGAACACAGTAAACAATTCACTTAAGTTAAAAAATCACGATCACGGTCGTGAATGAAGTTAAATCACGACCGTGATCGTGATTCTGCGATCACTGTGATAAATCACTGTTAGTGATTTTTTACTCCATCCCTAACCATAACTTCGCTTAGGGAAATATCGGCTTCATGCGATACTGCCTTAAGGGATAGGCTTGCTATGAGAAACATTGATAAGATTTAGGAATCATCTGTGGAGACGTGGGGAGACGGTATTAATAAATTCTAATAAATTATTAGGATTCAAATATAGTACAGAAACGGAAGTTATTGTTAGTGTAAATTCGGTGAGTTAAGTTACACACTTTTGAAACTTCTAAAAGTAATAAATAAGAACGTAATGATTGAGAGGAATCTAAACAGAGTACTTTGTTTGTCACAAGCATTTGACAGAGAATTTCGTTACCCGCAACTGTTATGGATATGGTGATCACGAATCTGCAACAACAGCGTCACATTACGGAGCAGCTGCGTCGCGAAGCTGCTATGAAACGGATCATGGTGAGCAAAGCCGTAGAGGACATCATGAAATACATTACGGAGCACGAGCAGGAAGATTGTCTCCTAGTTGGTTTCTCATCGCAGAAATCTAATCCCTTTCGTGAAAAAAGCTCATGTACCATTCTTTAAGCTTGCGTGCTTAAAATGAAGGGAAAATCAGTTTCAGTTCCCTTATCGAGTAATCGGATTTTGTATTTATGTCATTTAACATTCTTCTTGGAAAAGAAACGTGTCAATTATTCTACAAATTATGTGCCTGAAGTAATCGAGTTCTGTGGCACATGATATGTTTAATTTATTGTATTATTAGAAGTAGAAGTAGACATGGAGGATGTTTGTATCTTTGATAATTAGATATTCATTTGAACGAGTTAATTTGGTATGCCGCCGTTACCTTATCGCTTCCATACAAGAATGATTCTATTTTTCTAGAAGAGAATCTCACACTAATCGGCCTAGAGAAACAACGAAATATATATTCATAGAATATTTTAAAAGTCTTGTGTATGTATACTCATAAAACTGGAAAACTATTTTGTACAATGTTGATCTTATGAAATGTTTAACTATGATTGTTACGCGGTAGGGGCGAAACAAAAGTAAACTTCCGATGTTGATATAACTTGTACAAGATTTATAAGTTATTGATTCAATGACCAAATCATTTCCACACCGCATCTGTACAACCGCACGTATATGTATTTGAAATGTCTGTATATAACAAAATTGATGTACTTTTGTATAATTTATATCGCTACCTATATAATTATACCAAGCGAGAGATTTGAATTCTAATAAAATGTTAAAAATATAAACTTTGAACTTATTGTAACCTGATAATATGTTAGTACCATTTAATAAAATTAGTAAACACTTAGGACTATTTATGAGATTCGTTACCACATAAGGTTGATTCTATTTGTGAACAAAGTAACCATGGATTGTATTAAAAGTCTTACAAGTCTAACTTCTATTTTAATTGATTACGTTAAAATTTCTAGGTGGAGAAACTAAATTTTTCGTAAATTTTGTTGAAATTAACTTCTATTTTAATTGAATAGTTTGTAATTTCTAAATAGTTGAAGGAGCTAAATTTTTGGCAAAATTTTGTAGAAATAAAATTCTACTTTAATATATTATGATAAAATTTTTATTATTAGTGCGGGGGGTGCAAAATTTTTCGTAAATTTTTTGACATTGAATTCTATTTTAATTCGTTAGATTAAAATTTCTATTTGAAGGAGGTACATTTATCGCAAATTTTATTGAAATGTACTTCCATTAAGTCCATGGTGTATTAGAAGAATTAAAAAAAATTTATGCGCAAGTTGCACATAAATGAGTGCAACTGCCATGTGGCCTCGGAATTGTAAACATAACCTAGAATTTGACATGCTATTGTGTATTTACGAATGTCAACATTTTGAGAGACAGATGCCAAAAAGGATTTATCACATAAAGATTCAAGTAAGATAGATGAATTTTCTTGCTCAAGTGGTAAAATATTAACGCGCAAAGAATGTATTATGATATTTTAAATATTCTTGCTCATTATTTCCTTTAATCATAATCAATATTTTAGTTTTAGATATCAGCTATGTTTTCTATCAGTTTGGTAACATTAGACAGTTACCAGTCAGCTCCGCTACCCGAGTTGGATGTAACATTCTCAGATTTTCGCGGGACAGTAATTAGACATGTTCCAGTTATTAGAATATTTGGATCTACCCCTTTTGGTAAATTGAATCGCAATATATATGAAATTCATCAATGAATTACACGATAATTATACTTCTTCTTTCATATTACATTCAGGAATAAAAACATGTTTGCATATACATGGTATATTCCCTTATATGTACGTACCATGTACAATAGAAAAGAATGTAGACAGTTTCATTTACAAGCTAGCTGCAGCGATGGATTCTGCGATCAATGTGTCTCTGGGGTCTGCGATGTCCAATACCCAGCACGTTTATAACATTCAACGAGTTTCTGGAATGTAAGATATGACATAGGGTGCGCAAATTAATAGTACTCGATGATATACGATATTTGTTTCAGCCCTTTTTACGGATACCATGAAAAGGAACACCTGTTTTTTAAAATTTACTTTTATAATCCAGCAATGATTAAACGAGCAGCCGATCTGTTGCAAGTAAATAATTTTTGTGTTTGTAAATATTAATAGAGGGTATTAGCATCATAATAAGTGTATTATTTCAGAACGGCGTGGTAATGAATCAAAGTTTGCAACCCCACGAAGCTCACATTCCATTTATCTTGCAATTTATGATGGACTACAATCTCTATGGTATGAGCTTAATAAATCTAAAGAACGTGAAGCACAGGCAACTTCTGTATACAGAATCGACAGAACATTCTTTGAACCTTTCTGATTCGCAAAAGTACCTCCCTGCGTCCATTGTTAGGCAGAGCACGTGCAAACTGGAAGTGGACGCTCATGCGTCTGCGATAGTAAGGCAAGAGATTCAGAACGGTTTAGATTTAAATCCTGGCATCGCAGCAATTTGGAATGATGAGAATTGTAGAAGAGAAGCTAAAGGTTTAAAGCATACCGAATCGCAACTATTGTATACAAATAGTAACGATAGAGTTTACGGTTCTACAGATAATGATATTTATCAAGAGGAAAGATTAGCGCGGAGGCTGCAAGCTGTTTCACAGGTACAGTATACAAATTTGTTAGATTCTCAAATAAATCTTAAGGTGCACTAATTAATTTCTATGCTTAGATTATTGAAACTCCATCATCTGTGACTGCAAGTACGCTAAGTTACCCTTTGGAAGTAGGAAACGAAGAGGAAGAAAGTAAAAAGGAAACACCTTTGAACAGTGAATTGTTAGAGCTTGAGAAATCTTATTCGTCGAAGGAAAATTTGCTTCGAGAAGAAAGCGTCGAGGCCAGTATCTGTATGTTGTAACCAGTCTTCCTCAGAGCTCTAAATCTGAAATTTATCCGATGAAATTATTACATAGTTTGTTTACAGTGGATACAGAAGATCTGGATTTAGTAGAAATGTTAGTTAATTTGGCAGAAGCAAACGAGGAAGAGAAGATTGTGGACAACGATAGTGTGTTAGGCTCACAATACTCTACCTACAGTAATCAAGTTAAAGAGGATAACGAAGATGATGATGTTGAAGATCTAAATATTACGAGCTTAGATTTAGACAGTCTTAGCTCATGGAATTCAGTTTCTAAAGGCCCCAGTCAGTCAAGCGTATCTGAAATGGAGAATAAGAATGCTGAAGGTAATAAAGAAACAGCTGGCACATTTGAAAATAGTACCGAAGATGCTTTGCTGAACTTTCCACAATACGATGGTTCGGCTGACTTGGTTAAAAACAACGGAGAGGAACTGCCAAGGAAGTCTGATAGTACTCAATTAAGCAAAGAAAAGTCACTGTGTAAAGTATTATTTGATAAAAATATATCGAGCCAATTAAATTTTACAAATATCCAGAAGCGTAGTGAATTCTTACAGAAAGTAATAAGTTTCCAATTCAATTTGAACGAAGACATAAAAAGAAAGATACGTGAAATTTTACATGAACGTTATTCCTCAAAGCTTATTGCATTTAATGCTGAATTATTTAGTAATAATGCACACAATTGCATGGTGAACGTGAAACTTCGTCGGAAGCAAACGCGTGAATTCAAGAGCAAGAGAAGGAAAGCAACGCAAGCTTTTAAACAAAATTTCCTGCATCCACGTTCTAAGAACATGCTAAACATATGCAAATTAGATCACCAAGACTTAGACGTTTATGATTTAGATGGAATAGAACTCGCGTTGTCATCGGGGGATTATACAGATTTGAAACATACAGTTAATGAAAGTTGTTCTAATCGCATTAGTTGCGGTGATTCACTTTCAATCGAATTGAAGGTACCTGCGCTCGATGGTAATACGATCGACAGTTCCAGCGATTCCGAGTTAGATCAAGATCTTACTATTGACAGGCAAGAGAAACGTATTTGTGTCTATAAATCATGCGCAAAGTCTAAAAAGAACGAAGAAAATGTAGTCAACGTGTCGTCGAAAAAGCGAAGACTCGATTTTGACAATCCAGAGCTGGAGTCTCCCCATAAGCGGCGTAATACCAATTCATTGCAAGATGAATCACATTATACGCCTACCAAATCAAGAACCGTGCGAAGCCCTCGCTCTTTATCAGGAAAATATACTCCTCTCGATGTAAGGATACTATCCCCAAAAGCGGATAGAAATGGTTCTTTGGGAAATGATCCTGGTAGTTCGAAAACATATTCTGCGTCCCTCTGTACTACTCCGAATCGTACCAGTGGCCAATTGAGAATGAATTTGCTGCGTGAGAAAGTTCTTGGTTTTTCGCCTGACGTGAAACAAGGTAAGTAATATATTTGTATTATAAATTATTCCAAATCTTACGCATCCTACGTATCACCTTTTCTAGCACATCCTGTATGTAACGAAGCTGGAAGTACTAAAGGGACGCTTGTTCCTGACAAGCCCAGCGATAGGTGAGTGTAACGAATACGGTTTCGCTGTTTGCGAGAGACTAATTACAATTTTTCTATGCATCTTCAATGTGCGTAGCGCAGTTGTAAATAAGGAGGCTACTGATTCGAAGAACAACGGATGTAGTACAGTAAATATAAAAGATAGAAGTAATAAAGAGGTTCGTAAGCGATTAAATTTTTTGAATGTTAATGAGAAAGAGACCGATCCTGTGAAAGACAATATCGATGAACGTCATTCTGAACATTTGGCTTTAACGGAAGAGATAATGAACGAGTCGCAAGAAAATGCTATTGCTAATGTTTCTATAATGAATTTCACTCATCACCGAAGTATTATGAAAACGTATATGGGAGATGATGCAAAGTTAAATGATGAAGATAAAACTTTAGATTTGGACGTAGACAATTTCTCGGATAAGACGTTGCAAGCGAACGAAGAAGGAAACATCGAAGCTCCGCTAGACGACGAAGAAGATATTTGCGACATGACATTTACGCAGTACCTTAGCAAGAAATTGGAATCAGAATCAGACGACGCGAATGTTTTATCGGTGGAAACCGCAAGCGATACCACGAAGGATAAATTGATTACTATTACTACTAAATTTAATCCGCCAAGCAGAGAAAGGATTGTGAATAGTATGAAGATGTATGATATCTCAGGATGCAAATCAACCGCGCCGTTTTTCAGTAATAAGGTCGATCTTATAAAACAAAGAGAAAATTCCAACAAAACTAGCAGCATTAGCGATTCGGTTCCTTTTAAATCCAGCTTGGAACGAGTTACAAGTATTAAACTGTGGCGTAGAGTGAAGATAAATGAATTTTACCCTTCCGGAGCAAACATAAAGTCTTGCAACATAAAAAGAGTTCTTGCCGGATACAATTCAGTTGTGATTCAACCTCTTATTCAACCGCCAACACCGAAATGTATCAAAACTTGGTTGCGAGCCAAAGAGTACTTACTGAAAAAGAGTAAGAAGCATACAGAACCAAAAAGTGATCCGAATATTGCAAAAGATACGAAGGTAGAGAAGACACATTCGTCGGATTCAAATGATGAACAGACCGAAGAACATAATACGGTCATTGAGACAATCACTGATAATAATGAACTCGCAAAGGTTCAGTCGCAAACATCTAACACTTCGGAGTACTCAAGTGGATCTAATCATAGCTTGAATCCTTCGTTACAAAAGATGCTGGAAAATCCACTGTTATACAAAAACAAAGAAACGCAATATTTAGGAATTTCCTACGGACAAATCGAATATAGTATGAAAGGACACACCGGTAATGTTGCGGATGAAAATCTTCAAAATGCCAGAGGTCTGACTGTGGTAAATATTTTATTTTAGAGACAGTTTCTGTTCTTCTGTGAAATACTATATTTTACGTATCGCTAACACCTTGTATTGAAATCGTTGCAGCATCAATATTTAACGCTATTATCAGTAGAAGTACACGTTGCCACGCGTGGCAAACTTCTTCCCGATCCAGAGCATGATTCTATCGAAGCAATATTCTACGCTATTCACAACGATGTTCCATTATCGTCGCACATGGAGCGAATGGAACATGGTATGCATAACAATAATGTCGCTTGAGACTAGTGATTAAAGAACGATATTGTTTCAGGCGCAATTCTTGTGAATCCTTCTATGCAGAATTCAAAAGTGAAAAACATCTACTCGTCTAGTACGACGTGTCCGACCTCGTACGTATCGAGCGAAGAGGATTTATTCAACAGCCTTGTGACATTGATCAGACACTATGATCCAGATATTCTAGTCGGTTGGGAGATAGAATCACTTTCGTGGGGCTATATCCTACAGAGGGCTTCGCGCATCAATTTCAAGAACTTTATAAAGCAAATTTCCAGAATTTCGAATGTACCAAATCCCAAGGGGCAGGAAACAGATAAAGATAATGTAAATGATCTGAAAGTACCGGGTCGGATTATTCTTGATGTTTGGAGAATAATGCGACATGAGACAGGTAAGATATACGCTCTATTTAGAAACATTTCAAGAATGAATTATGAAGTTATGTGTCCATCGTTTACAGCGTTACTGAATTACACATTTGAAAATGTGATGTACAATGTTATGCACGAGAGGATTTCGTGCCCCACTTTTCATACGTTGACCGATTGGTGGAAGCATAAAAGTATAATGATACAATGGAGGGTGATCGCGCATTACGTCACAAGAGTCGTAAGCACATTGAAGATATTGATACAGCATGATATTATTGGTTCGTATCACTCGTTAAGGGGAGCTTCCGGTCTAGAGCCAAAACAAATAGGTGATCTTTAGGAATTGATTAAAGGAAAACTATTATATATAATTTAATGGAACTTTTTGCATTGTATTAAGCATGTCTTAAGTTATAGAAATATATTTTTTGTTTTATAATTAATCATTGCAGACGGCAGTGGGGAGTCGTTAAAGTCAAATCGGTGGGACCTGTATCTTCAAAAGTTATTATCCGATTCGACAGAAACTTTTTATATTTTGAAGAATATACTTCTGGCTAGGGGTGAAACCAGAAAAAATTACAAACATCACGTTTTTTTTTTAGAAAATAACGACACTTTTTTCCTGTATTTTTCGTCCTTCTAACGCCTTTGAAATTTATAAATTTTAAATTTTTTGTAATTTTTTCTGGTTTCCCCTAGACAGAAGTATATTCTTCAAAATAACAAAAATTTCAGTTGAATTGGATAATAAATTTTGGCGATACAGGTCCCACCGTTTTGAGAAAAACGCGTTTAAAGTTTCACGTGAGCGCCGAGTGGCCGGTTCTTGCCCATGCATTTGTCGCTACTCAAATGCCTATAACTTCGGGAATTTTACGAATTTAGAAAAATCCTTTTAAACACATATTCGTAAAAGGTTGAAGATTCAAAAAATGAAATAAAAAAAATCGATTTTAGACCGGAACGTTAAGTGACATCACGTAGCATTCTGCGTTCCGCTTCACATTTCATAATCATTCCAGGACGAACATGTGAACACGCAAGACTTTTTGGAATACAATTCTACGAGGTTTTCTCACGAGGCTCTCAGTTTCGAGTTGAGTCCATGATGCTGAGGCTTGCGAAACCTTCGAACTACATTCCCATTTCGCCGTCCATACAGCAAAGAGCTCAAATGCGAGCACCGGAAGCTCTACCGCTAATAATGGAACCACAATCTGTACTTTATACCGATCCACTGATCGTGCTTGATTTTCAAAGTTTATATCCCAGCATTATTATTGCTTACAATTACTGCTTCTCTACTTGTTTGGGTCGCGTAGAACACATTGGGCAGTAAGTATCGTACTAATACCTTCGCATTCTTCGCGAAGTGGAACACACAGATATAATTTTTCTTATTTTCGAAGTCACGAGCCTTACGAGTTTGGTGCAGCGACATTAAGATTGAAAAGATCAAGGGTTCAAAAATTAAAAGGGAAGATAAACTTCTCGCCAAGTGGCGTAGCTTTTGTTAAGCCAGAAGTACGGCAGGGAATATTGCCACGTATGCTCACAGAAATACTTGAGACACGATTAATGGTGAAAGAGTCCATGAAACTCCATAAAAACGACAGCAGTGTACTACAGCGTATTCTCCACTCGCAGCAGCTGGGTCTCAAACTAATTGCGAACGTCACGTATGGCTATACGGCCGCTAATTTCAGTGGAAGGATGCCTTGCATCGACGTACGTCTGATGCAGTATCATTTTTCTAAAAATATCGAGTTTTTCGTCCAGTTAATTATATTTTTCTACGTAAAATCTTATCAATTAATTACGATTATTACTTTAGATTGCTGATAGCGTTGTCAGTAAAGGGAGAGAAACATTGGAGCGAGCAATTAAAATAGTAGAATCTACAGCAAAATGGGGCGCACAAGTTGTTTATGGAGATACCGACTCGTTGTTTATTCTCTTGCCAGGAAGATCGAGGAAAGATGCATTTGTTATTGGGGCTGAAATGGCTGATACTATTACTGCAGCTAATCCTCCTCCCGTAAAACTGAAATTTGAGAAAGTTCTGCAGCCGTCTTTATTACAAGTAATACAGTATTCCGTCGTATTAATATTCAGTAGAGAAGTTAAAACACACGATGTTAAGATATGTTTTGTGTTTAGACTAAAAAGAGGTACTGCGGTTACATGTACGAATTTCCTGAACAAGAAGAACCTGAATATTTAGCCAAAGGTATCGAAACTGTCCGCAGAGACGGTTGTCCAGCCGTGGCTAAAGTAAGTTTAGTTGTAAAATACTAATTCTAAACGCGCAATTAATTGCGGGTCATTCCACGCGAAGTCGGACACTTTTCGGAGTAGCATTTCGGATTTTGGTGCAACTTGGATATGTTGTAGTCTTTAGGGGTTAAGAACAATTGCTAAATAAATGGTCAAATATTCGTTTTTATTAAGTGAAATAATTTTTATTAGGTACTCTTATATCTTCACTGTAAGCACTCAAAAGGTCATTTTTGTCAGTTTATTAGTTCCAGAGTTATAATTTTTGGAAAAATAGTAAACACTATATTTCAAAGAGCTGTAACATCCACAATTTTTGACATTTCGAAAAATCCTTTGAGATATGTTTATATACCCCTAAAGACTACAACATATCCAAGTTGCACCAAAATCCGAAATGTTACTCCGAAAAGTGTCCGACTTCGCGTGGAATGATCTTTGCATCGATTCTATATTCCAGATACTCGAGAAGTCATTAAAAATTCTGTTCGATACCAAGGACCTTTCTTTGATAAAGCTATACGTTACTAGACAGTTTGATAAGATTTTACGTAGGAAGATATCGATCCAGGACTTAACTTTCGCTAAAGAATTTAGAGGTTTGCGTGGCTATAAAGCTAGCGCTTGTGTGCCTGCGTTGGCATTAACGCGGAGATTGATTCGCAAAGATCCCCGAGCAGTACCTAGGACTGGCGAACGAGTACGATACGTTATAGTAGCTGGTGCACCGAATCAGGCACTTATTCACTGCGTGCGGACTCCAATGGAAGTAATTTCAGACGAGGGCTTAACTCCGAATTCAGTGTATTATATAACGAAAGCTATCATACCGCCCCTTAATCGGTGCTTGAACCTAATTGGCGTCGACGTTAATGCATGGTATAATAAACAGTGAATTTTATTATTTCTGCATTTCTGTTTATAATTTGCTGTTTTGAAGATTGATCGCGTAACTTGCTTGTAGGTACAGGGAAATGTCTCATCGCCAGACACCCGATAAGGCGGTCAGTTTGTTCACGGACAATCAAAAGTTAACTATAAGACAGTTTTTCAGTACTGTCGTCTGCGCCACTTGCGAGGATCAAACGCAGAGAGACATTTGTACAAACTGCATGGCGAATCCTACGCGAACAGTTACCATTTTACACGAGAAGCTGAGATGGTTGGAACGTACTCATTGCGAGCTCACAATGGTAAGCATAAGACTTTTTATGATTCTAAATATGAGTTTTGTAAACAGTTATCTGTCTTTCAGATCTGCCAGTCTTGCACTGGTTACAAGGATGACGTGAAATGTGAATCTTTAGATTGCCCGATTTTATACCGCGCAGCCCAAGCTCGAAGAGATCTCATTCAAATACCTTATTTAAACAGTATTATCTCTAACAGCGGTAATTTTTGTACAGGTGAATGGAGCACGAGGTAGTCAATTTATATTATTCTGTGAGATTGTAATTATACTGTATATTATTTTTATACGAGCAAGAATAAATCTTGGGGAATACATAAGTAATTTAGGCTTAAGTAATGCAGTCTATTCACTCACTGCATAAACCACCAATCAGCATTGCCTGCAGTCTAAGTCTTGCAATAAATAACTCAAAACTCAATGAAGTTAATAAACTGAGACTAAATTAAAATGGCAAATGATTCAGAATTATTTAGAACAGAAGGAGGAAATTTTATAGAGATAAAAACTAGATTTATTGTAACCCATCAGGATTGTAAGAAGGTCGATGTGGGTCGATAAAGAATTGCGAGGCGAAGAAACAAGCTTCTTCGCACATACGTTCCTCTTTTTTATAAATACAATGTTTTATGTTTTCGAGCGTTTAGGTAGGAAGCGAAGACAAATATCTAATGTTGCAAAATTCATCCTTAACTCTTTTCTCTTAAATTTAATCTATTTACTTCAAAGTTCGCGCTGTAAGAGCTTGCGTTAAACACCGCTAGAGCGAGGATTGCAACACTGGCAACACTGCACTCCAACAGGGTGGCGAGGAAACTACCTGCAGCGGTAATAGGATTAGAGTGGGGTCTACTACCACGTCACGTGACAGTCACGTGGTAGTACACCCCACTCTCGTCCAACTACCCAGTCTGAACCAATCAACGCCAAGAGGAAAATTCACCGACGCCAGCGCCAAGCCAAGCCAACTAGCCACAGACCAGAGATGGGCAAAAAATTATTTGAAATAAAAATTTCATACACAAATTTTTATGGAGCTATATGGAATTATAGGAAAAATTAAAGTACAACATATTTATCACAGTGTGAAAAATTTATTACAAAAATATCAGTATATAAAAATATATTAATCGTAAAAATTGTGTTGCTATATGTATAAATTATTCGTTAGCAAATGCTAACGTCAGATGCTAAAGTCAGTGCAGATTTTTATATACTGATATTTTTGTAATAAATTTTTCACACTGATAAATATGTTGTATTTTAATTTTTCCTATAATTACATATAGCTCCATAAGCCTCTTACATATTCTTGCCTACACTGCAAATGGCGGACACCCCCCACTACTCGCATCACTCTTTCTGTCGGCTGTAGCAGTCTAGTGTAGTATATAGAAGTCTGTGGCTAGTTGGCTTGGCTTGTCGCTGGCGTCGGTGAATTTTCTTCTTGGCGTTGATTGGTTCAGACGGCGATAGTAGACCCCACTCTAATCCTACTGCAGCCTGCAGGTAGTTTCCTCGCCACCCTGATTCAGTGGTTCACGAATTTTCGTAGAAGGGAGTGTTCTATAACACGTTTGTCTAAAAATCTCAATTAGCCAATTAAAGTAAAAGAAATATTATCGATCAGGCCCAAAAAGCGGATCGCCACGAAACCGGCACTGCCACCGAGATCCATGGGCCCCTGTTAGAAATCCCCAATAATGTCATTTCGCGTGTACGTTTTTCCCGCGCAGTGTTAGTTTGAAAATACGTGACTCCGTTGTTGTACGGTAAATAATTAATACTGTCATTGAAACACGATCCACTAAATTTTTTTATACCACCCTGCCTTCCGCGGATCGCCACCTCCGTCACTCATGGATAATCACATTTCGGGCCGTATCAACCGCTGCGCTTTAGAGTTAACAAGATGATCGTTCATTTTGCCGACGTCCTGCAGATTGCAAACTCGGCATTTATACTACAATCGCAATCCTTGTGATTGCACGCCTGTAAACCGTCTGACTTGTAGGATACTGTTTATGTCTAGCAACATACAGCATCCGATACACATACCTTGGATTTACTGTGACCTTAAGGGAAAGCGTTTATAAATTTTGTACGTATTATGCTGGCTGTGTTTTATTTACGTCTGTCACATTTATCGTTCATCTCGTGGACAT
Organism: Andrena dorsata; assembly: GCA_929108735.1. NCBI lineage: Eukaryota > Metazoa > Arthropoda > Insecta > Hymenoptera > Andrenidae > Andrena > Andrena dorsata. The sequence goes on along the minus strand of OV815488.1, from coordinate 71,046,213 downwards.
TGCAATTGTATAAAGGTGTTGACAAAGGAGCAATGTTCACGGACCATATCGTTGTTTACACATATTGTACTCTACTCGATTAACAGTATGTCACATGTCCGTCCTTTGTATGTTCCATCATAAACTGATCGTGCGTCCAATTTCTTAGGGGGTAGAATGTCGAAGCGCAGCAAGTCGCATAGCTTCAAAGTCTGCTGTTTCTGCGGGCTCTCGGAAGACAATGAACTCGAGTTTGGGAAGTTTCACAGACACGGCGATATCGTCACGCATTATTACTGCCTGGTATGCATCTAACGCAGTTCTCATGCTGCAGATAAGAGTTTTGATGCGTAAAGTCTGCACGAGTGTTCTAAATGTATGTGTGATGTTTTGCAGCTTCTGTCATCGAACATGGAACAGAAAGGGACCGACGACCAAGGCATTTTGGGATTTCTAAAATTAGATATACAGAAAGAAGTTCGTAGGGGAAAGAGATTGGTAAATAATCTTATGTAAATATGAATAAAGTACACGACGTTCTGTGATGGCCAGTTCCTTTGATATTCGTTTGAAATTAGCGTTTCTTTCGCAAGTGGCTAGTGGTGGGTAATTTGCAGCATTTCTTACAGACTGCTGTATCAAATTTTATTCTACTTTCTATCTTTAATAGCTTCTGTGTCTGGAATATTTGCTAAGGGATGATTAAGGATTATTTGACACAGTGAGAGTGACGATGGGCCAACCCGCACTAAAAAGAATTTTAATTCCCTTTTTTCTATGATTAGTAGAGCCTATTGGAATATGTTATTGTTACTAACTCAATTTAAAAAGAAATGTGGGTTAGTCCGTTGGTGCTTTCACTGCCTTGTTTAACGAATCTCTGTAATTGATGGTGTTAATCTTTTAAGGTATGCTCGTATTGTAAGAAGAATGGTGCCACTTTGGGATGCTGCAACGCCAAGTGTAAACGAATATTTCATTATCCTTGTGGGCTAAGGGCTGGAACCTTAAACCAGTTTTTTGGTGAATTTAGGTAAATTTCTCTTTGTTCGCCCTCTTCTCACCGTTTAAATCTTGAATTAAAGTAACTACTGTCTTGTTACATTTCAGGTCATTTTGTATAAATCATAGACCACAGCAGAAAATAGATATTCAAGTGAAAAATGAAATTGCGAAACCCAGCGAAGTAGTATGTTACATATGCTACGATAACGTAGATCCTAGCGACGTAATGAGCACGATATGGGCCCCGTGTTGTAAGAAGAACGCGTGGTTCCACAGGAAGTGTGTCCAAGTAAGACACCGGCGATCTCTCGCAGAGTCTACTATTATTTAAGCACGTAGCAATGCGTATCTGAGTACAGACATTTTGTTTCAGCAACTTGCTGTGAGCGCTGGATACTTCTTCAAATGTCCCCTGTGCAACGATAAAAAATCGTTTCAGAAAGCTATGCTAGAGTTTGGTATTTTTATTCCGAGTCAGTAAGTAGAAAATGAATCCTGTATATTTCAAGCGGAATCCATTGGGAGCGATGGTTAATACGATATCTCCTTTCTAGAGATGCCTCCTGGGAGCTCGTGCCAAATGCGTTTCAGGAACTTTTGTACAGACATGACCAATGCGACGCTCCGATATGTCTTTGTCCTAAAGGCAGAAAATATACGAGCTTCAACGCGTAAGTGAAAAATAAATAGCGTACAGGTACAGCATCTATTTCCGAAATATGTCTCCGCAGAAGGTGGGAGCTGGCGCTTTGTCGAACTTGCGGTTCGCAAGGGATTCACATGGCCTGCGGACGACTTAAATGGGGCAACCCTATTTGGGAATGTAAGGAGTGCACTTCCATATTAGGTAAGCCACTTACGGATGATAGATTTTCCATAAGCTACCGATGAATTTTAATTGAGAATGAATGTTCTCGTATAACGTTTCTTTGTATTTTCTCGTTTCCACAGGAAAATCCAATGGACCTACTAATGTAAACATAAGTACATTACAGTATGTATCCGCTCTTATCGCTTTGTCAATCTGAAGTATTTAAAGTCGTAGAAGTGTTAATACGAAATGAGAATAGCGTTGCGCATTGTGATACATTTGTAACTCTTTAATTAGGAATGATTCTGAATCGGAGGCCAGTGACATTTCTGTTGGTAAAGATTCACCTATACCGTTCACATCAACGTCACCGGTTCTCAGCTCTACGCCACACGCGTCACCCATTAAGCTACGTCCTGGTCCACGGACGTTCAAGTTGAAGCAACTCAAAGCAGCTAAAGAAATGCTCAGGTTAGTATGAATGAAATGAGAGAATATACTTCGAGTGTATTACGCTAACAGAAGTGTACTTTATTCCCCAGTATGCGATTGAGCAATAGTAGTAACTCGGAAGCTACTCAGAATATGGTTGCAACCTTACCCCTGTCCCACGTGGAAGAAACTACAATTAACAATGGAGCTTCTCCGATTAAGTCACACTCGTTATTATCCAATTTAACATCGCGTGATTGCGAAGAACATCCTATGTCCGTGCCTGAAGATTCCGAGTCGCTATTAACTCCAACCAGTAATAATTTTATTACATTCGACACTGACGATGATGTAGAGGTGACTATTCTCTTACATAGAGTATGATATATACATTCCGCGTCAAAATTAAAGGAACACTATAATTTCCTGATAATTTCGGTCATTTTCAAATAGCTATATCTTTGTGAAAAATGGTTGAAAAAATATTTTAAATACGCATTTTAACGCTTGAAGTTTCTAGTTTTTTAATCAATGACTCAATTTTCTTTTCTCATTCCTTATGATACTGTTTAATTAAGATGAAGCTCAGGAAACGAAGTTTTAGAAATTTTTGCCTAGTTTGGACGTATGCACGGGCGAAAATAAATTTTTCCGGTAAATCCAACGAAGAACTCTTCTAGAGCAAACAGTTCTCTTTAATTTCGTATTTTTTAATTTGTTGTATGATTTTTATTGACCGCGTTATTCGCGATCAAAGCCAAAAAGGTACTTTTCGCTTTGAACACCTATAACTTGCGAACTCATGGTCGTTTTGGAAAGCTAAGAAAATTTCCTTTTAGAACCATTAGTTGCCAATTTAATGAGATTTTTTTAAATCGTATTAAATCCATTTTAAAATGATCCAAAAAATTGCATATCTACCATTTCTTAGAAAACATGATGCCACTTCAAGGATAATCATGGAATCATTCAAGTGTCCAAGTTTTTCGCGAGGTAAAACTACCCTTAAACACTGTACAAAATAGCGGACCGATCAGATTTTTTTCATCATAAGGAATGAGAAAAGAAAATTGAGTCCCTGATTCATAAACTAGAAACTTCAAGCGTTAAAATGCGTTTCTTAAATAATGTTTTCGACCATTTTTCGCAAAGGTATATCCATTTGAAAATAACGAAAATTTTCAGGAATTTATTATCAGGATAAAGTATTTAAATGCTTCACAGATTACTAGCGAGAGTTCATCGAACAGTACACTTGCTAGTGGCAATGGATCACGGTCTGACAGCATCATCGAAGGCAGAAAAAAGAATTCTAGTTCAGACGCAGTGTCGAAGTTATTGGGAAGACATAATTTGAAAAAGACCGGAGGCAACGGTTCTATGACGAGTAATGTAAAAGCTACTAAAACTGCCAGTTTAAATGAATCTAGTTCGCAGGATGTGGAGAAACCCAGTGTTTTAGAAGAGATAATAAACCTGGACCAGAAGGATGACGAATACCCAATAACGAATTCCCTTTCGAACATCCAAATCAGCAATGTAATATCCTTGCCACCCGAGGAGTTCGAAATTGTGCCCTCTGTTAAGGACGCGGAGGGAGTTGACGAAGTCGAATGCTTGACGTTGCAAAATGGAAATGACTCGTTTAACAACGGTCGGCTGTCTCGATCGCTACCTCAAAATGGCAGTTCAGATACAAGGTTGAAAAGAAAAATTGACATGACTACGTTCAATGCAACCACTTCGCTGGTAGATAAATCTAAGAAGATGAGAAGGAACCTGATCGCGCACGAGCTGGGGCAAAAGTCATCGTTCACGTTTGTGGACGTTAAGAATAGTGCGAACTCTATCATGTCGCTGGACAACATTTCACCCCCGACGTTTAACAAAACAGAAGTAAAAATAGATAACAGCACGAAGGAGAACAACGGTTCGGCGAATGTATCTAATTCACAAAGTAGGGATAAATCGTACATCGAGATCGAAGACGATTGGGTTACGAATAAAAGCACAGCATTCGTGCGTACATACAGCGGAAAGCCTTCAGCGAAAGGTGCTGCATTGAAACATAGAGAGAAAGAGAATAGTAACGGTACAGTTGCATGTAGTACAAGCGACATAAATGAAAGCAATAAAATGCCTAGGAACACGAACACGGAAGAACGTGAGAGAAATGTGAGTAGTACTTATTTTTTCTTGTTACAGAAGAATTGTCTTCTCGATTTTCTTTTTTATTTATTACTGAATAATAGCTGTGTTGACAATACTGATATGACCTCTGTACCCTGTGCAACAAGTTATATCCATATAAAAATTATTGAACCAGAAGTATTCCTTCCTATATCAATTTTAAACCAGAGTCGTTAACCCTTAAGTTGTTCGCCTCGTTGACTCGCATAGCTTTTATGCGGTGAGCTTGTTTTCTTTTACTTTCACGCACCTTATAGTATTGTTTTACGCGCAATGTTTCGTAAATGTGCCTTACAGTGGGTAGTATTATGTCATTTCCTACGTGATCATTCGAGACACGATCTTAAATGTGTAACGAGAATGTTCGCGCTGTTTATGGGATGACCTAATATACCTAACTTAGAGACGGGCGTAAACGTGTTTGAGAAATTGTCTGTAATGCACCGCAGTTTAAGGGTTAATTCTGATGAAAAGTGGGGTACGGGGAATGTGTTGTTGTGTGAATTTCCCCGTACCTTCTCTTCAATGTATAATTGAAAATTCTAACAGTGTGACGGGGATGCAGGCACAAGTCCTGCTGCTCGATCAGGAAACAGGAGCCTCGCAAATGACACAGAGAAATCCAGCAAACCGGATCGCTCCTATTCAAGATCGGACAGATCGGATACAGCAGGTCGACGCAGATCACAAAATGATATTGAGATGTTAGTATCGTAAACCAGGATGATTCGTCTGAGCACTTCCATTTGTGTAATAAAGGCACGTTACAAATCTGTGTGAATTGTAGGGCAGCCGTTTCAACATGTAATGTATCAAACAGCCTCTCAAACAGTGTTTTCCACCAGAAAGAAAAAGAAAACGGAAACGAGTGTCATCACCCTCGATTGACATCGGAGTACGTACATCTGCGTGACCTTAAATTTCGTGTGTCCAATTCAAATAATTTACAGGTGATTTATACTTATCCCTTTATCATTATCAACATAGGTCTCTGTTTTAGAAGATATATATATATATACGCACGATCAATTACCCTTTTACAGATGATCTTATACAATAAATATCTTGTAAATATCAATATGGAAAGTGCAACAACCACGCCGAAGAAGAATACCAGGTTCAATAATGCATCTGCGCGGAGGGCTGTCCAACAGAAGTCCTTTAAAGCGCAGAATGAAACTGTCTCGAATTGTAAATGTGAGGAAAAATATAGCTTGCTTGTTACCGTTCAGTCTGATAATTATCGCGACGACACGAAGGAGAACCTGGACCCAGTAACGCCGATCTCTTGTAAAAGCGTAGCGGACAATTTGTCCACGAGCGCAGCTTTGATAGCGAGTAATTTAACAGTTTCTGCGAGTAGTAATAATCAAAGCGACGGCGATAATCCGACAAAGTCCGTGTATAATGGGACTAAAGTAATCGATGATAATAAGCGGCGCCACGGAGAGGATGCTAATTTAATTAGCAATACTGAAAGCATCTTCGACATAGAGGAACCTGTTAATGCATCTCCACACACAACCGCCAATTCCACCGACAAACACTTCAGAAGTATTAACAATGTAAAACGGACTACTCAAAGTCTAAGCTCCGATCTCGTGGCAAGCAGTATAAGCGCAACGAAATTATGCCAACGTGGCCCGCGTCTCAACGATCACGCGAATTATAAACTAAAGAATAGACGTAGCAGCGCGAGTGGAACTCGTTTCAAAGTGAGCATCGATCTGGAGAGGATAGAAGACTTCATAGACGATAATCCAGACTTGTTCGATAAACACAAGAGCGAGAACTGCAGGCAAAGTTTCAAGGATGCGCGTCTTTTAAAGGGGCCGAATGTGGCGGAGAGAATTGATTTATCAAGTAGATCGGCGACGAACTCGGCGACAGATGAATTGAAAAGCTTCGGGGATTTAACATTACCTTTGCCTAGGAACAAAATCCTGGAATTTAGAAGCTGCGTGAATGAAAGTAGCGAGGATATTGAAGATCTAATGGCAGCGGACGATTCGGTCCAAGAAACGAGGAGCATGAATAATTCCTTGTCTCATAATCCGACATTTAATTTGAAACGTACCAGCAGCCGTTTCGAAAAGCAATGTATTTTCAATAGATAACACAATATAAATAAATATATATGTGTGTGTATATATAGGCGAAATGTAGTTTATAGCTTATGAAGATACTAGTTTAAGATTATTAAAAACAATTGCATTCGTAAAAAGTGGCATGAATAGCATGTAATACCATTACAATTACTCGTGAACATTTGTAAAACATACCCACAATGCAATAAATTTACTGTATTATTGTTTCGAAAAGTATACTACTTAATTGCACGCATCTTGAAATTGAATTTTCGATTCTTTATATACAAGGTTTGAATTTTCAACGCATTCTACTTGGGCTTGTTTATTTTCCAAGATTTCGGACATGTATTCTTTTTCTATTACGTTTAATTACTTATTTAAGATAAAAAATAAACATAAGTTTTCTAAAGACGACTACGACATTTGTAACTCCTTCCAACAAATACATAAATTAAAATAAATAAATTTCGCAGGCGAGATTTTAAAGCAAACTTGGGCATAGCACTAATTTTAATTTACATTTAAATGTTTATCGTAGAAATGAAAGAGAATCAGTCATGCAGAGTATTCAAGCTTAGCAAGCAAATAAAGAAGTGATTACACATTTGTGGAAATGTGATAAGTACTCTACTAAGACAATGTAATAGAAACGTATCCTTCGAAGTAATTTTTATTGAGTCAATCGCTTCAAATCTCTGTGGTAAAAAGATTTTAGTAGCTCCGACCAAAAAGTGTATAAAATTTCGGTTTGCTCTGACAATTAGGATGGATGCACTTTTGTTTGTCGAGAGGTGTGGACGAAGTTGGCTGTTCGAACGGTATGCAAAGACTTTTAGCACCCATTGATACTGTTCCAGGCTCCTCGCCTGTGTCCTCTCTATGAAGAGAAAGAAGCATGTAAACGTATTTCATATGAAATAGAGACACATCAAGAGCTTAATGTAATAATATTTACCGCGCACTGTCAGCTTTAATGTTATCTTCGCAAGGCGATTCTCCACAAAATGGTGATAACAGTAGATTCTTTTTATTCAGTTCAGAACAGAAGTCATCCCAATTATCTGCTCGCTTGATGTGCTCATTCAGATTTCTTCTTGCTCTGTTAAAAAGAACGTTAACCATTTAATAAAGCAAGTAACCAATGAGAATCTGTTTCTAAACTGGTATTTACTTAGCCAGCATGCTTGACTGTATATCAGCCAGCAACGCTTTTAAAGCAGTGACCACTTCGACTCGCTTGGCAGTCACTCTTTCAGACGTGTCTCTGCGCACAAACGTAACTTGATTCTTCTCCAAGTCTTTCGGACCCAATTCAACCCTCACAGGAACACCCTTCAGCTCCCAGTGGTTGAATTTCCAACCGGGAGTGCGATTACTGCGATAATCAGATTTCACTCTAAGCGCTTTATCCTTCGACAGTTCGCTCAGCAATTTGTTACATTCAACGGACAGAAGTTCTCTTTGCTGAGGCGATGTACTCGCCGTGATACCGCAGGGTACTATCACCGCTTGGATACAAGCTACATTCGGTGGAAGCACTAAACCTTTATCGTCCCCGTGGATCTGTAAATGAAGGTACTTCTGCGTTTAAAGATTTTCAGGCGACATCGACGAGCACGTACCATTATCATAACGCCAATCGTTCGAGTTGTTAAACCCCACGAATTCTGATAGACGAGCGTCTTCTCGTCCCCTTCCGCGGCACCCTCTACTTGAATATTAAACATTCTCGAGAAATTTTGCCCCAGGTGGTGACTCGTGGCTCCTTGTATCGCGCGACCGCTTGTCGAGATGAAAGCCTCCACTGTAGTAGTATAATCACCGCCAGCGAACTTTTCTTTTTCAGTCTTACGACCCTTAACAACAGGAACTGCTAGCAAGTCTTCGTACACTTTAGCGTACATATTTAAGATTATCATTACTTCTTCATCGGCCTCAGCTTTAGTGCTAAACGCAGTGTGCCCTTCCTGCCACAAGAACTCTCTTGTACGCAAGAACGGCTTGGGGTCTTTGAATTCCCATCGCTGCAACAAAACAGGACATTGTTCTCTAGCAATTACACGTCAAAACGCCTCGTCAACGTAATCGTTATGTAAATTATATTTACCACTACGTTATTCCATTGATTGAGTTTCAGAGGAAGCTCAGTATCGGACCTCAGCCATTTGGCGTAAGCAGGATACATTACGGTTTCTGACGTGGGTCGTATGGCAATGGGCTCTGCTAAATCCGATTCCCCGCACTTCGTGACCCATGCGACTTCAGGCGCGAAGTCTGCGATGTGCGTTTTCTCTTTCTCCAAGACTGCTCGCGTAACGAAAATCGGGAAATAACATTCCTGAACGCCCAGCTCTGTTATTTCCTTATCGATGTAGTCTTTTATTACCTTCCAAATGGCAAAGCTCCACGGGCGGAGAATGTAGCAACCTGATACATCGTAATATTCAATCATACCACTCTTGGTGATAATTTGGGAATACCATTCGAAGAAATTCTCCTCTTTCTTCGCCTCCAATCCCAGTCTCGTTCCGGTTTTAGCAGTGTCTACGTCTTTCGCCCCTTCGCTCTTAACTATTTCTTTGCTCGGAGCATTCTTTTGCTTCTCAGTCTTAGGGGCATCTTCCTTTTTCTTCTTTCTAGATGTTGCATCTGGCTTCGTTGGTTTCCACTCCTGACCGGTTAATGTTTTGTAGTTAACTTTCAAATCTAACAGAATCTTTACTTCTTGGTCGATAAGGCTCTTTTCGGCTTTAGAATCTTTCAATTGTCTTACTTTATCTCCTTGCTTTTGTACGGCCTCCGAAAGTTGAGCGGCATTGGCTTCTTCCTCGTTCGCTACCTTAGTCGCTGGAGCAGCAGGTGGTTTCCACTCTTTTCCAGTCGCGGCTTTGTAGTCAGCTTTCAACTTCAGAAGTGCCTTTACTTCTTCGTCAACGATGTCTTTCTTTGCCTTCGAAGCTTTCAACTGCCTTACTTTATCACCTTGTTCCTGTATTTGCTTGGATATTTCTTCGGTACCAATTGCTCTGCTTGTTGCATCAGCTGCTGCTTTATTAACTGCTTTTGGCGGAGCAGTATTAGCTGGCTTCCAGTCCTGCCCAGTCGCAGACTTGTAATCCGATTTTAAAGCTAGAAGTTTCTTTATTTCTACATCGACAGCAGCCTTGTCTGCTTTCGAAGCTTTCAATTGCCTTACTTTATCCCCCTGTTCCTGTATTTGCTTGGATATTTCATCGCTACCAATTGCTTTGCTTGTTGCATCGGCTGCTGCTTCATTAACTGCTTTCGGCGGAGCTGTATTAGTTGGCTTCCAGTCCTGCCCAGTCGCAGACTTGTAATCCGATTTTAAAGCTAGAAGTTTCTTTATTTCTACATCGACAGCAGCCTTGTCGGCTTTCGAAGCTTTCAACTGCCTTACTTTATCCCCCTGTTCCTGTATTTGCTTGGATATTTCTTCGCTACCAATTGCTTTGCTCGTTGCATCGGCTGCTGCTTTATTAACTGCTTTTGGCGGAGCAGTATTAGCTGGCTTCCAGTCCTGCCCAGTCGCAGACTTGTAATCCGATTTTAAAGCTAGAAGTTTCTTTACTTCTTCATCGATAACAGCTTTGTCTGCTTTCGAGGCTTTCAACTGCCTTACTTTATCGGCCACCTTCTGAGTTTCAATAAACAATGTGTCAACGCACAAGCCTGTCGATACATTGCTCTGCGCTACAGTTTCACTTTCTGTCCCTATCCAATCGGTACCGACTTTGTTTTTATACTCCGTCTTCAAGCTTGCAAGGCGCTGCATTTCTTGATTTATCTTCAGCTGTAATTCTTTGATCTTGCTCTCTTGCTGGACGATATCTACGGATAATTCATTTTTGTTGGAACTAACAGGAGCTGCTTTCGGTGATTTATCCGAAGTCATTCCTGGTTTCCATTCCACTCCTGTACACATCTTGTATTCAGCTTTTAAATTTAGGAGGCCTTTTACTTCTGCGTCGATCGTAGCTTTGTCTGCTTTCTTGGATTTGAGACTACGTATTTTATCCCCTAGAGCGACGATCTTTTCATTGATCACATTTGCCTCTGGCGTCGTATCCTAAAATAGGCAATCGCATAAATTTCGAGACAGATTATTAAGTTACGATCATGGAATTATAAGATAGGGCATACATTTTTCTGAGGGAACTCTTTAACGGAAGTTGCTGGCGCAGCAGCCGCAGGAGAAGCAGTTTTCGTGGAATGTCCATCGGGGACGTGGAACAGAATTAAGGGTTGTTCTCTTGAGGAAAATGGACTGGCAGGTGCATAAGGCACATCGCACCGGAAGAACCCTTTCCTCTGTAACTGAACTATTTCTCCCTTCTTCACGCGTTTCAGTTCTACTTCTCCGATCATTTCTACCTCTGTCTGAAATGTTCATTGAATTTTCAATAATAATTATCCACATTTATAATCATTATAAAACACCAAAACCTACTCTCGTGTCGTTTGAAATAAAATCCTTGAAATCGTCATCTTTTCCCAAAACTGGTTTAGTAATAATATGATCAAAGTAAACAGCGTAACATGGAATTAGAGCAGCTCGACCACTATCATCGTTACTTTTATCAGACGGCACCGCCAACCACGTGATTTTCAAGGTATTCTTGTAATCTTTGTTCTCTAAATTCAGTTGCGCTGTTATTTTCTTAACGACGCCGTTCTCCTTCTCAATCTTTTGTATCAAGATGTTGCCCCAATTAATGAAAGTTGTATTCTGCCCTTCGACCAGCATGTTCGCGTCATCTTTTTCTATGTACAGCGACGGAGTTGCTAATACTCGTTTAGTGCCCTTCGATGGATCTTTCGGATGATTCTGAACAGTCAGCCATTGCTCTTTTGCGTTATTTATGTGCACCGGTACAAGTTTATCAGAATCTAAGGCTGTATACCTGAAAAGAATGACGTTATACAAATGATTTCTATATTTCTCGATGCGCAATGATAACTTTTCATATCGCGACATACCTAGTGACAATCGGATCGATGACCTTTTTGTTGAACGCCCATATTTTATCCCACTCCATGAAAACAACAGACTTCGAGCTCCCTTGAGCAATTATAAATTGCTTCAACCCTTCGACGGTCATTCCTCTCCTTAGAATACCTCTTACGGTTGGGAATCGTGGGTCGTCCCAACCATCGACCAGGCCTTCGTTGACGAACCAAGTTAATTTCCGCTTAGACAAAACCGTGTTGGTCATGTTCAAACGCGAGTACGACCATATATAAGGACGTCTCAATCCCAGCGCATCGATTAGCCAATAAAATTGAACATCTCTGTCATGATACTCTGTCGTACGTAAAGTGTGAGTAACATTTTCAACAGCGTCGACAATAGGACAAGCGAAATCGTATATTGGATACACCCTGGTGAAAAATGAACACGTTTCACATTAAATGGTAATTTTCTTCAATCTCTTAAGGGGGTATTTATGAAAATCTCAAATTTTGACGGACCACGTATTTTACACATCCTGTAATTTTTTCCAAGTCGATCTGAACTTCCATTCGTTCGCAATCGGGAAAAAATAAAGAGAAAAAAATATTCGAGCAAAACGCGTTTAAAGTTTCTGGGCAAAGGCGACGCTATATGATGCCGCTTGACGTTTTTAGCTGCCAAATTTACAATTTTGCGAATTTTATTCTAAACGAAGCGGCATTTTATTCAGAAAAGATAGTACTTTTGAAAAATGCAATAAAAAAATCGGTTTTTCGACTGCCTAGTCCCCTTAATCTGCAATATATACTTGTATTTTGTTCCAGTTCGAGGATGTGGCTCCGGTTTGCACCGATAAATTGTGGGATCCCGTAAACACCCATTTGCCGACTGATAATCAATTTTAGCTCTAACGCAGCATTCCTGACCTTTGGCAGTGCCTTGCTGCATTTCATTCCATAGCCCGAGATTCTTTTCAACAGCTGAAATGATAAACAGAAAACATCTTATTAGTTTCATGAATTCTTAACGTAACGTTTGTACGATCTTCTAGAATCAAACGCTTACAATTATCTCTGTTCGATGACATTAATTTCTGATCACGTTGTTCCTTCATTATGGGAGCGGGAGTATCATCCACGTACGCTTTTCCCTCTTTTATTAATTTCGTACAGTATTCCAGCATTAAATCGAAGTAATCAGAAGAATGCGTAAAACGGTCCGGTTTGATTTGCAGTAGCTCCAAGTCCTCTAAGATAGCTTTCTCAAATTCCACATTCTCTTTAGCAGGATTCGTATCATCGAATCTCATGATAAGTTGCCCTTTAAATGCCTCGGCGTAATACTGATTTAACAATGCTGCCTTGGCATGACCAATATGCAGATACCCACTTGCCTCTGGTGGAAAACGGACTACAACCTATTACAGGACCAAATCAGATTATAAAAATACTCCTTGATATCTAAAAGCAGTGTTAAAGATACAAACTACTCACTTTCCCCATCTCGGCTCCAGGTAAATCAATAAATTTACCTTCCTGTTTCCTTTGTCCACTCTGCGTAACAGACTTTTCTGGCTGCACATTATTGCGAACGGGTGCCTTAGCATTCTTCTTAACGGACGACAATGCGTCCGCAACAGCAGGCAGTGAAAGCATCTGTTTATACCATCTACTTATATTGACAAATTGTTTCTCGAACTTCGCTAAAAAGTCTTTATCCAGAAGACTACAGAACACATAGATATCAGCTAGCGTTAACTTCTTGGAGACCAGCCAGGTGGTTGTCATCAACGCATTGTCCAAATAACGCAACTCTGTCTCTTTCAGTGGCAGAGCTCCCAGGGGTCCGATCGTAAAAGACAACCAGTGATCGACTTCAGTTTTCTCACGTGGGTTGATACCGCCTGAGCGAAGTATGTAATACAAATTAAAAGTGGCACATAACATGAGAAATGAGAAACACAGATTAGCTTACCATATAGATCGGTGTGCGTAGTTCTCCCAAAATAACGACCAACGTCATAGCTCCGTTCTCCTAACGCTTCACTCTGAGAATTCGTCAAGCGAACATTTCCATCGCCCTTCCATTCGTCGCACCAAACCACCTCGATCTTCTCTGTCTTCTCCGAATTTACTACTTCCGCTACTATCAGAGCATCTACATAAATTAAAGGTATATTCAATAATGTCACTGAGCTGGGAAGACACATTAATGATAGCCATGTCGAGTCGATGCTGATAGTCAAGAATGTTTCAACTGTCTTAAGTTTCGCCAACGATTACATCAGAAAGACGCTGTTTAACGCACGTCTTCGTGTTTTCAGTACATAACGTGCATTTAACGATAAGCAATTACAAGTACAAGAGTGTGAAGAAACGAAGCGAGGCTTTTCAAAAGGAAAGCGTGTTGTAGATATTGTACTTTACTCTAGTCGGCAAATTTTTTCGGACATCTGTTTTACGATTCCATCAAAACAAGCAAAAGTCATTGGAGTATTTGAAGTAACAGGTGCTATAAGGTAACCTACCTGTAGGAGGATTCTTAGAATTAACTGTTAGCTTGTAATTCATATTTGTATGTTAGATCTCGGCTTAAACAATAACATTCGGGAATAGGTCCACGTATGTAGGTTAGAACCGCTCTTCCACGTGCACAAGTGTGTCCGCTGATGGGCACATGGACACGTGACACATAGACAGTTTGTGCGTGTGTCACGTACTGATATATACATATTGGGATTGGCAGTCGTGACGTCACCAAACAAAAATGGCGGGAGAGAGTAGGTCGCCACCAGGTAGCGTATCGCAGCTTAGCCAATTCCAATATTATGGATTGGAGATGCTTGAAGCGATTTGAAGGGTTTTTGGCATGATGTGCCACCATTGTTCAGACCGATGCTCTACAGGTACAGAGCATCCTCTATTATTGGTTAAGCTGCGATACGCTACCTGGTGACGACCTATTCTCTCCGGCCATTTGTTTGGTATCGTCACGACTGCCAATCCCAATAGGGGATTCCTACTTTGCCTAATTTTGGCACCATTTGCCAAGCCAATTGACCACCAATTGACGCCGAAGCGAGTGTACTTAGCTGAGTAAGTATAAAAAGTGTTTCTTGGCAAAAATAGTTCAATTGTGCAGTGTGTTGTATTTATGCAAGTAAATTTCCAGAATGGGCAAATGCGTATATTGCGGGAATTTGAGCAACAACAAGAAAAATGCAACATTACACAAGTTCGTAAAGATAACATAACCACTGATCCATTTTCAATAGTACTGATGTATGTTTGTTCTAATTTCCGTACGATTATGCGTAGATTTCCACGAAATGAACAATTACAAGAAGAGTGGTTGAAACTAATCGGTTTGGAAGGATTACGTATTAAAGGCAGTACTTTATTGTGTTCAGATCATTTTACAAAAGACTGTTTTGTAGTGCACTATAATAACAGGACACGTCTGAAACCAGGAACTGTGCCTACAATTTTAAATAAAAGGGCAAAGTTTCAAGAACCGTGGGGCGTTTTGCTTGAAACAAATTGTAGAGGTAAAAAACTATTTCATTGCTCGTAAAAGTTATTAAAACTAAGTATCTGTTCTAGAAGTATACATATAGAAGTGGATAGTTAATGTATTTGAATGTTTTTCCTTTAACCAGTTTCTCTTTCTGCTTTACATGTAAATATTCTTATTGATACATTCAGAGTTATATCATTTTCAGGTGAAGCTCAAGATGTGGCCACAATTTCTGATAAAGAAAAGTGTCAACCACGGAGGAATGTTTTGACGGAAATCAATTGTACAAGTAAGAAAGTGTGTCTACGTTGATGAAAGGTAAAGATAAAAATTTCTTTACACCTCTATATTAACTTATGTAATGAATATTTCAGAGAATGATGAAGATATTGGGCCATGTTCAATAATTAAGCAAGTCCCTGAGGCAAGCATAATAATAGAATACAGTGACTCTCCCACAATGAACAAAGAGATACGTAAGTTGAAATAAGTTTCAAATACACTATTTAAGTTAATTTATATATATAAAAAAGAAGTCCTGACTGACTGACTCATGGCAATTTCTCTAGAACCACTGAACTTATGACCATGAAATTTGGTAGGCCTCTTAACCCCTAGGTGCTAGCTAAGAATTTTTTTTTAAAAACTCCAACCCCTTCATGAAGAAAAGATATGTAACGCGGGCAACGCCGGGAACTTTAAGCTAGTTAGACCTATTATTAAAAGAAAATTTGAAGATTTATTATTGAGATATTGAAAGTGGTATAAAATGTTAATGTTCATGGGCTAAAATCTCTATCTACAGTACTAAGCATTATTTCTCATTGCAGTTAGTCCAAAGAAGTGCCTCCCACTGGCAAGTACGCGAAACAAAACAAATGTAACCAAGGCAAAGCGTAAAACCCAAACAGCACATGAGAAAGTTTTCCATGACCACCGTTATGAGGACAGTCCACGTAGTATGAGGAGAAAATTAATCGATCTACGAAGAAAACTACACTCTGTAATGAAAGAAAATAGAATATTAAAACAATTAGTCGAACGTACATATGTATCAGTGGTGTCTCGAGCTTTCGGCGAACCTATATACAGGGTGCCTCGAAAGCACTGGCATTGCAAACTTAATAATGTAATAACGGGAAGTAGGTAAAGCTCGGATGGTTCCTTGGAATTTAGAAGAAAGAAATAAAGAATTATTAAAAACTTATTGTCTTGAATTTTTTAATTGCATTATCATTATTATTATTGTTCCTTTCGATTTGCATCAAAATGTTGTCGCTATCGTGTTCAAAGTGTATCACCCGTTAAATAAATAAAAGGTAAAGTATTGAATGTCATTGAAAGTCCTCTGAAACTGCAGAAGCATAGCTATTTAAGCAGCAATTGATTTGAAATATAAAAATAAAAGATTTACAAAGGTTGCATTTATATTAATATCTTCTCCAGCAACTGGTCAATAATAACATTTCTAAAATTCACAATACCTATCGGACTCAGCCGTCCTTCTTTTAACAAGCTTTAAAAATTAAACATCAAATTCGTTCGTTCTTCCCGCGCCTCTCCCCTCGCGGTTACCTTTCAACGCTTCTGATTGGATTGATCGCGCCGTTACGCCGATCCCATTTTGCCCATTTCGCAACGATCTTTCGGCAACCGCTATGCGCCGCTAGGTTTTTGCGCGCACGTAGGCACGCCAGCAGGGAAGAGTGGACGCGCATCGATTCGTTTCGAAATTCTCGCACGCTTCCGTAATAGCCTCTCTTCGTTTCTTTTTTCCCTTTTCTTTTCCCCATAGGAATATCGAGCGGCGGCTTCCGAGAAATGGGAATTATTAATACGCTTTTAATTTAATCCGCCACCTACGCGTAAGCGCGCCGGTGCACGGGGGGAGGGGATATAAAGCTGATACAGGAGTATACGCGAAGGTGGGTCGGTCACCTGGAGATAACTGTAAAATGTCATCAACGAATGTGTGTCAGGCATGGATCTGACGCTCCTCGGTGACACTTGTGGGATCCGTTGTCACGCTAATTATGTACCGTCGGCGTTAATTTGATCGGGAAGAAAGCGGCTACCTTCGGGATAACGACATCCTCTCACGATTCACTCGAATGTACGTAAATACATCCGTGCTCGAACGGAACGCTCGTGAATTGTCAGCGGCGATGCTGGCGTATTTTTCTCTCTCTCTCTCTTTCTCTCTCTCTCTCGCCTACCAGCCGCTCGTATGGCTCGAAGGCGGTTTGAATTTCGGGAACGTTTATCGGCGATAGCAGTTTCGCTGGTTTATTCGTCGTTTATTTGTTGATATCTTTCCGGGCACGTTTTGTAATCTCTTGATTGCGCGGCCGACTCGGAGAAAGATACGCCTGTATGCGCACGGCTTCGGAGATATTGTTTGTATGCCTCGAGGAAGAGATAGGAGAGCATATTGGGTGTATCGAAGTTTCGTGACGGCTCGCTCTATTTTTCACTGATCTCTTATGCGAGCCTTTAATTGCTTTTCTGGTACTTCGAGTACGTTCAAGTTGGATGTCGTCACATTATTCCTCAGCGATACTTTGAATTGGCGTTGAAGGGTAATTTTACATGCTACTCTTGTGAATGTCCAGGCCTCTCTATCATTTCTATCCGCTTTCGTTCGTTTTACCATCGCTGATTTATTAATATGCTTTTCGCTTCCAGATAATAATACGGGTAACATGGAGGGACCAGAAGTAACGTTTCTATTTCAATTCGGTTTAACCCGTGATACCGTCACCGTCGACAGCAGCACATTGACGCTGAAGGCTCTGAAGGAATTTGCCTGCGACTTTATAAATACCAAGTGTCCCGAGCATGGTTTAAATCATTTGTTCGAGCGATTGCTTTTATTCAAGCATGATTATAATTCCACTAATATCCTGCAACTTATTACGAATGCGACGGAGGTTGTTGACGAGACTTTGGTGGAGATTGTTTTGACTGGTATATATTACTTTTATTCGGTATAACGTTCGTTTCATGAGTCGAGTGACAGCTGTAAACAAACTTGACGGGCCACGGCGTTCAGACAGAACAGAGATGGCAATTTTGTTTACAGCTGGTGACTCAACTCGTCGAATAGAGTGTAATAAAATAAGTGTCTGTTTTTGGTTTAGCACAAGTGCCAAATGAAGAGGTTCCCCTTCGCCCCCATGCTTTAACCGTTCACTCTTACAAGGTCCCCACGTTTTGCGACTCTTGTGGGGAAATGTTATTCGGTCTTGTTCGGCAAGGCCTCAAATGCGAAGGTACTAGTAACGCGCAGTACGATGTTACGTTGTTTGATTGAAACAGTGTCACCTGACCAGTGCGTTTTACTTCGCAGGTTGTGGGATGAATTATCACAAAAGATGCGTTATTAAAATACCTAACAATTGCTCACACGATGCCAGTCAAAGGCGGCGTAGTTCGGCGATGCTGAACGTTCCGAGATCTCCGAGTCAGGGATCGACTAGTAGCTTGACCAGCATCAGTGATGATAATCATAGTACAAATAATATGCCGAATGTGAGCCAAAATAATAGCACTTTGGTAGGGCTTTAGACGTTACGCAACTTACGATACGTTTCACTTCTTATAGTATTGTAATAAGTCCCTTGTATGTAGACAATACCAAGTATAATGGCTCCGAAGCAATCCCGCTCTCCTTCGTTGGGAGGTAGACCGGTATGGGTCGAACGAGAACTTGCGACGCGTATTAAAATCCCGCACACGTTTGTAGTACACACTTACACTAGGCCGACCGTATGTGGCCACTGTAAAAAGCTGCTAAGAGGTTTATTTAAGCAAGGCCTACAATGCAAAGATTGTCAGTATAACGCGCACAAGAAGTGTATCGAGAAGATACCTAAAGACTGTACCGGAGAGAATCCGCGAGACAATACAGGTTTCGTTTCTATTGTAGTTCGTTAGCCAGCTTTGATCGATGGGCAGGGTTTTAACAGAGATTGTTTACGCAGGTAATGAGTATCCTGACAGTGGCGTTGGTAGCGAGCCAGAAGGTAAATGCGACGGTAGAAACGAAGAAGGTGACGGGGACAGCGATGCTGAATCTCCGTCGCCGCCACAACACTCTTCGTTCGCGGCAGATGAAACGAAGGCATCCGAGGAGTACACTGTATAAACGCTTTTATGATGGTCAATGTAAAATAGAGTAAGGCCTTTCTCGCGTTTAATGGTATAACTAATAATACGTTAATCTTGTAGGATCAAGTTCCAAGCAGTGATGATATTATTTACGATGAACTTCAAAAGTCACGGCCGTCGAGGTGAATTGTGCTCTCTTAGTTATTAGATCTTAAGGTTTACCATTGTATAATGCGTAACTTCATCGTTATAGTTGCAGCTCCACGCCGAGCAATAATATTCCTTTAATGCGTATAGTGCAGAGTGTGAAACACACGAAGCGACGTGGTTCGAAGGTTTTGAAGGAAGGTTGGATGGTGCATTTTACGAATCGTGATCCAGTGGTAAGTGATAGATATGTTCATACATGGATACGCATATGTGGTAGGGTGGGACTATTCGAATATTTTACAAGTATTCGAATGCTACGAATCAACTTCGAATATTTGAGTATTTGAATGTTATTATTCGAATATTTAAGTATTCGAATACTACACGAATATTTCGAGTGAGTTCGTGATTAATAATTCACACCATCCTATTCGAATACTTGGATATTCGAATTATATTTGCCAAATAATTGAGCAACTGAAGTATTCAAATATTCGAATACCGAAACATTCGACAAATAGTCCCAGCCCTAATATGTACCTAATACTGAATTCTTATGTCTTTAGAGGAAGAAGCATTATTGGCGTCTTGATACGAAAGCTATAACATTATTCCAAAGTGAGAGTAGTTCCAAGTATTACAAAGAGATTCCATTAGTTGAAATATTATCTATCGAGAGTGCCAAGACATCACGTTCAAGTACGTGTTTAACAGTTACGTTGATCATTCTGTATTAGAAATATTAAATCAACTGTCTTCTAGGCACGATGCATTGTTTCGAGTTTAAAACTGCGAACATTGATTACTACGTTGGGGAGGATCCTTCTTACGGGGACAATTGTAGCCAAGTTCCTCCTCCAGAAAGTGGTATCGGAGCTCACGTAGCTAGATCATGGGAAACTAGTATTAGACAAGCGCTTATGCCTGTCACTACTGTATCCAGCAGTGAGTATATCTTCCTTCTCCGTCTCCCGCGTACGTAAAAGATTATAGAGAAAAAAACCGCTAACAATCTCGTGTTTCCTTAGATCAAGAACAATCCACGGAACCCGAGGAGAATATCACGGATATGTCTCAGTTGTATGAGATCTATCCGGACGAAGTGTTGGGCTCCGGTCAATTTGGCACAGTTTACGGGGGTGTTCATCGTAAAAGTGCTCGAGCAGTTGCTATAAAAGTGATCGACAAGCTACGCTTCCCTACCAAGCAAGAAGCGCAACTGAAGAACGAAGTCGCTATTCTGCAGAATCTCTCGCACAGCGGGGTGGTGAATCTGGAACGCATGTTCGAGACCCCGGAGCGAATATTCGTGGTGATGGAAAAGCTTAAGAGCGACATGCTGGAAATGATACTGAGCTCTGAGCGCGGCCGTCTCAGCGAAAGGGTGACCAAATTCTTGATCACCCAGATCTTGGTGGCGCTGAAGCATTTGCACAGCAAGAACATAGTACACTGCGACTTGAAACCCGAGAACGTGTTACTGAGCAGCGACAGCGAATTCACTCAGGTCAAGCTGTGCGACTTTGGCTTCGCAAGAATCATAGGAGAGAAGAGCTTCAGAAGGAGCGTCGTAGGCACTCCGGCGTATCTGGCCCCCGAAGTGTTAAGGAACAAAGGTTACAACCGCTCCTTGGATATGTGGAGCGTCGGTGTAATTATTTACGTATCTCTAAGCGGTACGTTCCCATTCAACGAGGAAGAGGATATTAACGAGCAAATCCAGAACGCCGCTTTCATGTATCCGCCCACTCCCTGGCAAGAAATCTCGTCCGACGGTATGCAACTTAATTATTTAGAATAAACTCTAAGACTGCTTCGACAATAAAACTATTTCCTCCTTCCAGCGATCGACTTAATTAATAACTTGCTACAAGTGAAGCAAAGGAAACGTTTCACCGTGGACAAGAGTTTGCAGCATGTGTGGCTTCAAGTAAGAGCGAAATGCTTTCATGAGGTCGCGGCTAATTCTAGCTGACTTCGAAGCGCAGGACTTCGATCCTAATTATGCTCGCTATGTTTCAGGATTATCAGACGTGGTGCGATTTAAGAGAATTAGAAGCCAAAGTGGGATATCGTTACTTGACTCACGAAAGCGACGACGCCCGGTGGCTGGCGTACAGTAGCCAGCGCACATGACAGAACTCTCCGCCTACATTGAACATCGAAACATTGCCAAATAATCTGTCGATACACAAAGGCTGGGCGCGCTGTGCCCGGGCCACGATACGGCGTTTTATTCGTGCCTGACTTGAACAAGTTCACATAAGGGAGTACAATTTTGTCTGTCACTTTAAATGTTAGAGTAACTGATGATAGTAAAGAACACATCATTAACGAACGTATCTTCCAAGATAATTTTACATAGGGGATAAGGACTTTTACTTAAACGACATCTCGATCAGACTGCAATATGTAAGATAAGGCACCGAACAAATGACTTGTAGGGAAGAGCGCGCAGCGATTGTTTATATAAATGTTCTAAAGCGACTCGAACAACGGAGCTGGGCGTGCTTCGATCCTGTGAAGAATTCATTACACTGTTTCGGTATAGTTAACCAGATATTCCATGAAACAGCACGTACATACGTAGCTCGATCGCGGCACTCGTAGCAATTACTTCTCTCCTCGCGAGGCAAGTAATCGTTCCGTGCCCTTTTATCACTTTAATACACTTCTGGATGCATAATAACATTTTACAGATATCTTTAAGTGGTAATATACATGATATTTTCCAGCTTAAATATAGAATTCAAGGTGTAGCATGTTTTATAACTGCACAAGCGTTGCTTACAGTTGGAGCAGATAGATTTAAATAATTATATATAAATAAGTATATGTATTATATACTATATCTCATTTTTTTAACATTTATCTGGAATTGGGAGACGGATTATTATCGTAGAATCTTCTTCAACGCATTTAGATTTTCATAGATTAGACGAATGTATAAAAATTTATGCTAGATAGAAGAAAGAATTACCGAGTCGCATTTTCTCTCTAAACTTTCCAAATTTCAAAAACTTCGATGTCTGTAATTCGTGTCTTAAATCGCGAACAATTTGAATCTACCAGGGGAGATCGTGAACAACAAATGAACTCTGGATTATTTATTCTTATGTGATATAAAATATTAAGATCTTAACGTGTACGATACACATGAAAATGTAGTCTTCTTATGCTTCCAGTTTCGTATAACGCAATGAATCGTGCAGATATTTGATTCTATTGATCGTAAGAGGAAAGAAAGGATTAGTGATTAAGTAAGCGCGTTTCAAATGATAGGAGAATCTATCGTAAATATTCCGAAAGATGTTCTACATACGGTTATGGGCATAATCGCTATTGTGATGAATTTTCTATTAGAGAGTAGAAAACGAAATTTGTTGATATTATTGGATCATTGGAAAGTGACGGAGGAGACGATAAGTTGTACATTTTACTTGCTATTCCATTCGTATTATTGAACGATAGCTTTTTTGTTCTTCTCATTGTTCGGCAAGAAACGGAGAAGAAATATTCCAAGATCACACTATAAAAGACAAGAGATCGTATACTTCATTCTTCCACTGTGTTCATTCCTCAATTATACTTGTTTCCATTAAGAGGCGCCTTTTGTTACTTAAACCATTAACATTAATGGGCATGCATTCCTTCGCAATCGAAAGATATATTTTCCATGGTTCGGTACTTAAACATTTGAAAGAATGTACATTGTACAGCATATAACTAGCTAATTGAATTCGTCTCGAGAGAGAGATCGATGGCAGGTTACTTGTAATTCTAACGCGATAGTTTTTAATATTTTTTATTACAGCAATGTTTCTAACTACTAGCGATAGTGAATTATAGAGATAGGGTGAGTTGCATACATAATAAGGAGGCAAGAAATATTCAGAAGTAATTAATCTGAGAATCGAGAATCAAATAGGTGTAAAGGAATGTAATCTCCAACTACTTAATCAATTATCTTCCAAAGACTGAGTTACTCTTGGATAGCTATATTTGGCATTTTAATAAAATTCAAGTCTTTGCCCAGCGGTACGTAAACATTCTGAACGCAATGTATTTTAGAGTGACTTCCACTTTCCTTTCGCTAGATTTTTATATTTTTCTATAACAGACGGATTATTTTAATTGCGCCTCGGTTAAGTAATTGAATCTCATACAATTTATTTAAAGCTTCCGATCGCGAAGTATCTGATTATCTTACTTTACGTTACGCTTCTCGCGTGTATGTATTTAATTAATATATCATTGAGTGTACCGTTACAGACGGTACACGGCCTATATTCTTAAAAGTTTATTTCGAAGGAATCGTTTCTGTTACGCGGCGCATGTAATGTGCTTGTCGTAACGTCTATCCTTGTGATTAAAAGATATTTTATTAGACACCGTAATGGAGTTAAAAGCGCTAGATCGAAGCAGTTAGTACTGTTGACACAATATCTCTTAGGATATTAATACAACGTGCGTTATATTTTATAATAAATTTTCAAGACGTATTGTACTTTTAATTGTATGTAGAAAAACTTGTGCAATGTCAATAGGTATGATTATACTTATAGTTCTGTGCGCGCAAAATATGGTATCGGTATGCATAGCATGTTCTCGCAACATTTCCTGCACAGTGTGCGCTGAATATATCATTTACTTATATGATTGATGTAAAAACAAATTTATTTGTATATATATATACGTAGTTTATATACTTTTAAATTTTGTATCGCTTGAAGCGTACTTAACAATTCCTTTTCACATGGGTTTTTAAATTTTACAAAAACTAACAACCGTGTTACGTTCGAGCTAAGTTTATGTTACAGCCACGCGATTAAAAGAGAAAAAGTACTTAAAAGAAAGACAGTAATAAATTGTAACGGACGTAGGTGATAAGTAAAACTAACAAAATTTTCGTAAGAATATTAAAATGTTAATTCATTATTGTACTTATTATAATAATGTGAATAAATAAATTATCAATTACAGCGAGCTTTGAAACCGTTTCGAGATTTATAGCCTATTGTAAATATACTCCTGCAATTTCTGTGAAATTATATCATGCGTTTAAAATGGATTCTTAGCAGATGCGAAGAATGCGTAGGTTTAAGAGAATTTGTGTAAATTGGACGACATTACAACGCGAACATAATCTTTCATCTTGTCCTCGTTAATTCTAACAGAACTTCTACCTGAAATAATAACATCCTGGTTTCTGTCGCGCTCGCATCTAAGCACGTCCCCTCAGTCGTAGCATAAACTTAAATCGGGTAGATACTTTTTCGTTTGACCGTGGGTTGGAGTAAATTATCGTTTCATATTTTTATTGTACATCATTAATCAGTAACAATGCTTTCGACAAATATGTTAACGACTGCGTTATGTTTAGAGATATTTTTGTGGAACGCTAGTTTGGCAGAATGGATAGATATGCCGCAGTTCTCTGACGAGAAAAAGGTATACAGGTAAGCACAGAAATGTTACGTTAGAAGGTATTAATTACTTTATTAAAAAATGTTTATTTCACCCGTTCGCAGAATGCCCTCCACAAAGCAAGATCATTTTCATAAATTCGCCCAAGCGAGCACGACAAGTCAGTTTCCTTTCGACTACCAAAGTATGGTTCCTGAAGAGTCGGTAACAGAAGGAACAGTAGTTAACGGAGGTGGAGGAAATCTCTCTTATGAATTCGATCCTATTAATGAGTCTGGAAGTCGCGAGAAGTTCGACGAAGAAGATACACTTGTAATCAGCACTGAGAAGTACGAGGAATCAACGGTTGAGGTAAATGCCGAAGTCTTCTGGTCGATGTAGATATTCAGAGTAGAGCTGGGACTATTCGAATATTTGAGTATTCGAATGTTATTATTCGAATAATTAAGTATTCGAATACTACTCGAATATGTCGAGTGAATTCGTGATTTATAATTCACACCATACTATTCAAATACATCAGTATTCAAATACTTAAATATTTGAATTATATTCGCCAAATAATTGAACAACTGAAATATTCGAATACCGAAAAATTCGGCTAACAGTCCCAGCTCTAATTCAGAGACTGGACTATTCTATTCAGTGCTTGGTACATACTATCCAGGAAGACAGTACAAACAAGGAATACTCTAACGAGTCTTCGCTCTCAAACGACACAGAAATTTTGAACTTCTTGCCGGTGGATGTGTTTAAAAGTGTGCACCGCACTTTAAAGTCACAGTCCACGTCTAGCGAGGGGAAGATGCTGTTTCTAAAAGCATTCGAAAATACCTTAATGACTGAGATAGGTATCAGAAACTTAAATTAATGAAACACCGATCAAATGCAAAGAGGAAGTACTTACTCGCACTCTGGTTTTCTAGAATCTAGGCTTACGCGGACTGTGACAGGCGGCAGAGAGAAAAGAGGCACCGAGCACTACGATCATGGCCATGATTACCACGAACACGACACAGGATTTCCTTCTATAGAAGGCGCGCTGATGGCTATTTCCTTTCTCACATTCGCGGTGTATCTTGTTCGTCTAGTTATGGTAATTAATTGATCGATTATGATACGTAGTATCGTAAACGGCAATCAGCATTCATCCTTAAGCATTACGATTCTCCTCAGCTCTTATTCAGAACCATGAGCAACCCCGCACCGACTACTGGACCCACTCTACTCGTCGGCAGGAGAAAAAGATCTGTAAATACTCTCGACGAGGACACAGCTAAAATACTCAGCTCCGTAGAGAGGTTTTCATCCAGCTTTCAATGAACTCGCAACTGTATTATATTAGACAATTTATTGTAAAGGATTATCATAAAATAAAATAAAAAAAACAAACAATTACGCATCGACTAGACAAATGGCTCTAACACTAATCACATAAAACCTTCACAGCCAAAGAAATCCTTTGCCTGCCCATTTCGATTCATTGTAATACATGACCATGGAGTTTTACGCATCCTAAATTTTACAATTTAGCTTGCAGAACTGGTTGCGACGTAGGTAGCAACGCCAAGTTACGATATGAACCCGGTGGTCGTTTTAGCGAGAGACTCTGCAGTTGTGCCAGAATTGGCCCCAGTCGGGCTTTATCAATTCGGTATGTATTTCGGTTTTCGTATGGACTTAAAATACCTTGCAGTATCAGATTCTGTACTGTTGTGTTATATAAATCGAGCGACAATGAATACGGGTGTTGCCCCCATTCTTTTCCTTCGAGAAAGGCTTCTTCCATTCGTCTCTGTGCTTCGATTGAAGCTGCTTGTGCCGTTGCGTAATTCGACTTCGATTCATCCCACTGTAATTACAAAAAAATTAAGCGTCCGCACCTTAAGATTGCCGAACGTAATGAAAATATTTTATTTCACCTCGAATAGAGCAAGACACGTAGCATATATTGCATCGATGAATGGCAATATCACATTATGTAAAAGGGAAAATACTTTTAGATCTTGTGCCTGTACGCGTGTATCGTTGAGGATATTTATATAATTCCGCTTCGATAAGAATTCTAATGTCTCTTCCCATTCTGATTTTAATAGAGATTCTTCCTCTACCAGAGGTATCGCAAATTCTGTGCTCAGTAATGTTCTCAGTAATGCGTATCGTTGGAAGGCGACTCCTAAACGTATAGAATAGCAGAAGAATGTTTATTTCTTTTAAGGGATCAAGCCTAGTTGGTAGACGAGAAAAGACGTGATTTTCGGGAATTTTTTGTGGAAAATCTAATGTATATTTTTTACAACTATTTGCTAATGACAAGTCTATAAGTGATTTCAATGTTACCAAGTTCGGTTCCTTCCATTCCCACTGCCAGCGTGACAAGAGCTGGCTTGAACATGAACGACAAAGTGGGATTTAAGTAAATTGAAATATTAATAACTGAAACGGCAGTTTGCATAGTCTCCTCCGATAAGGTGTGTCCCTTGACGCGCGTATCGTTCGTTACTTTTGTCGTCTTATGTCTTTCTTTGAGCCTTAAAACTTCTGACGGATCGAATACAAGCAATTCTTCGTGAGGCTTCAAGGTGTCTAATATTTCTTCTCTCGGGTCGTTCGTATCGTCTGACCTAAATAAAATTCATTCTGTGATAACATAATAGTAAAGTACCACTACCATTTCTCTAACTGGACCTCACCTTCCTGTACGTATTGTCGCGTTGAATACTTGCAAAAGATCCTTACACCACAAGTAATCGCTGATTAAAGAGTCACATGTGTATGGATCATCGGGGTACGTTTGGATCCTCTCATTGAACAGCAGAGCAATTACGTTGAAAGGCATGAGAGTTGTGTTTCTCTTATGCGAATCTATTATACAGTATGCTAATTCTTCGATGACAGTTGGCGGTAGCTTAGCGTAAGGCGATAGTACTCTCGCTTTACGATGCTCCATATTTAAAAATTGACACGCGGAAATAGGCTGGCCAATATTGAAAAAGACACGGCCATAAGCGTAAGGTTTCTGTAAAATAGAGAGGGATTGGAAGAGACCAGCTGTAGATTCTTTCGGTTTCGGAACTCCTAAAAGCTCGTATGTGAATAACAATTCTTCCGGGGGTCGCTCGTAACTAATACTTATAGGTATAAAATGTATATCAGGCACGTTGGCTTCTAATAAACTCTCTAACATGATTGATAAAAGACCTGAAAGCAAAATCGTATGTTAATACTCTCGGTAATGAGTAGTGATGGGATCTGAAGCGCTTCGAATCTATATATATATGACGAAAACTTTGAAGCACTTCGAACATGATTCGAAGCTTAAGGAGGTATCTATTCGAATACACCAGTATTCGAAGACTTAAATATTCAAATACTTGGATATTCGAATTATATTCGCCGAATAATTGAGCAACTGTCATATTCGAATATTCGATTACCGAAAAATTCGACAAATAGTCCCAGCCCTAATCGCTACTAATCAGTAATCGTTGTAGAGTCATTAATTCCGACATACCGAACTTTGGTACTATGCTCTTCAGACTTCTACTTCGAGTGCCCTCGATAAAAAATTCCATCGCTCTATCGCTATGCTCCACGATGGACATTATGTATGCCCGAAATACCCTTTTATACAGTACATCATCCGAGAAACGACGTCGCATATAAAAGGCTCCAGTTTTTCTCAGCAACTCCCCTATTATATACATCTGGTAAAAGTCCATGCCGCTCGCAATGTTTGGAAGAGCCATATCATACGAGAACAACATATACGACAGTAATATAAAATCCAAATAGCTTCTATGAGACGGCGCATAAACATACTGCACTTGAGAAATCTGCATCTCTTTCTTCATTCTGAATATCGCGCTCTCGTTTATGTAAATGCTTAAGAAAATTCTTTTCACCACTTTGGTGATGATTATACCTGCAACATAGAACTTATTTATAACTCACGATCGCTTCGCTTCCCCTCCTTTTCAAGCTTCAAACTTTACCTAGCCAGCGAACGGTCGCTAAATGCGCTTTACTAGCCATCTCGTTAACCATCACCCGAGCTTCCCTCTGAACTTTGCTTACGTCTATTTGATGCATCGCAGCCAAAGACGCGATTGCCAGCTTGACTCCTCGATCGTTCAGTACAGCTTTGATCATTTGACTCCTAGAATACTTGGATTCCGGCGAAAGTTTGTGCGGCAGCAACGGCTCCATGGACCGAGAAGCCCATAAGATATCGCAATCTTTACGTCTGGCTAGCAATAGATCCACAAATTCTGGGCACCGTTCCATTTTTGCAGCAGGATGACTACAAGAATCTCATAAGATCTCCAGATTCCTTTGCAGTTGAATGACTACTGCTAAAAGACCACTAACAGGATAAAGTCCAAAGATCAGTCTCCCTTAATTTGGAATTCAGATGACATTAAGGAAACTTTACCTGAGAATCCTGTTTACAATGTAAACACTTGCATACACGTATGCATTTGCATAGGTTACTACCACAGATAAATAACAGATAACAGCACAAACATTGGTTACTGAACGCAGTTCGGCGAATCTATTACGCCTGTAGTAACAGCTACTCTTAACGCTCCGAGCATTCCACCGTCGTGATCAATTTATCATTCTATTATCAAATTTCACAGACATATCTGGACATATCTATCCCTGATAATTACGATCTGAAACATAATTTCAATATCGATTGTTCGCCCAGTTCAACCGGGTCTTAATGGCAGTTGTCAAAACAGAATTCTGACGTTACATATTTTCATCGCCAGAATGTAATGCATTATAATCCCTCGGATTTATATTCACAGGTTATAAAAATCTCTGAAAACGATAAAGTCCTCCGAACATTCAGAATTAAATTTATCCGCTAATTGGACAAATTCAAACGTGCATGACAATTAAATTCGCGCGCAATTGCGCCGGGGGCAGTGCCTGCGTTCGGCCTACTTCGGAGCGCGCCCGCTTGGCGCTGCTCGCGCTCGCTTGGCTCCCTTTCTGCCTAGCAGTCGTCTGTACTCTTGATTTTAAATGAGCGATTGCCTTTTTTAAAGTCTCCCTCGCGTGGTTTGCGTGCTCCGTATACTGACTGAATGACTATGGGCGGCGAAGAAGGTCTAGGCGTGACCACCGGTCAGCCGAATCTTTACAAGCAAGATCTCTCGAAGCTAGTGAGTAATACATGCGCCGAGTTGCCCCAATAATCTGACAAGCTTTCATCATATTTCTCATAACCTCAATCTTTGCTGCCAGCACATACTGCAATACCCTTTGCTCGCGTTTACTTGAATGAAAATCCCCACTGACACACCTGCGGGAAAGTAGTAGCGCGTTTAAGGGCCACCCTCTGTTCGGAGATTTCATTTCTCCTCGTTCTTCATCGTTAATGACATCTGGACTTAGTTCGTATTGGCATCGGCATAGTCATAACACTTTCTGTGTACTCTAGTGTCTCGTACAGTTATCTCCTTGTGTCTGTATGGGGATAGGTAGCGGGTACGATTTTGTCGGTTATATAGTTTTGTGTTGGTCTGTGGGTAACGTATAATGTAGGTGTATGAACACGCCAAAGGTTTTGGTTTTGAACGGTGGATGTTGTAATGTGAATTGTTGGAAGTTAAAGAGAAGGCCTCTATACGAGATTCTGTTCTGTTGTTTAGGATGTTAGTAAATTGACCGCATTATCACGCGAGGTCATCAGTAGACAAGCTACGATTAATATTGGTAACTACAGCTTCTGTTTCGATAATTGTTTTGAGGAGATCGAGGAATCCTGTGAAATATAATGGAACTTTTGTGCAGGTACCATTGGTCATGTAGCGCATGGAAAGTCCACAATTGTGAAAGCTATATCGGGAGTACAAACTGTTCGGTTTAAGAATGAATTAGAGAGGAACATTACAATTAAACTTGGTAAGTAGACTGAGACTTTTAGATTATCCAGAATGAGCACATTCTTCTGAGGTTTGCACTTGTTTAAGGGATTCAATTAACGC
The DNA here is from genome assembly GCA_929108735.1 of Andrena dorsata. NCBI lineage: Eukaryota > Metazoa > Arthropoda > Insecta > Hymenoptera > Andrenidae > Andrena > Andrena dorsata. Next base: position 71,015,529 of record OV815488.1, on the reverse strand, counting down.
TTCCTGAGAATTTAACTTAATTGTTCCCAAATCGCATGCCATATTAACGTAAGATTTAGTTGCTTGAGTCTACCGCCTTTTCATAAACAATTTCGTAGAAAATAATATCTCTGATGTAAGTTGTTTAAAAAATAAATACAAGCTCAACATTCTATTAAAAAGAAAAGCGATAAACACATGGACTTCTTGTGTGAAACTAGGAATATAGTTATATGTTATGATTAAACTCATTTCAATGCATAGTAAAAAAAGTCTAACAAGGGAAGATCCCGAAGCCTGAAATTCAAAAAATTCTGAAACTTTGTGAATATGTAGGGGATTTCCTAGTGATTACATTGTAATTTTTATTTGTTGTCCAAATTCACTCTAAAAGGGTGGAATTAATCCCTGAAAATCCTCTTATTTTCCGATTTTGTGTTATAATTCGTAAACTGTAAAATAATTTTTGTACCACATGATAAATATAATTGAAAGAAGTAACTTTTGTCTTGAAACTTTTTTCTATCTCAAACAGTTCGCGAGTTGACACAAAATCGGAAAACAGCCGAATTTTCGGGGATTAATTTCACCCCCTTCGAGTGAATTTGGGCGGGAAACAAAAATTGCGTTGTAATCGGTAGCAAATCCCCTGTATATTCACAAAGTTTCAGAATTTGTTTAATTTCCGGGTTCGGGATCTTCCCTTGTAAGTTGCATTTAAAAAAGATAAAAACGTCCAACAAAAACGTCTTTACAAAGTCCAAAAAATGATATTTTCGCGAATTTTTTTGAAAGGGAAAGGAACAATTGATCTTCGTAAACTTTTAGGTGTATTTAAACATATATTCGATTACAAAAAAAAAATTGTTTCTCATAAAATTATAAAATATGGCAAATTCATCAGCCGATTCTCGGAGCGCTTTGCCACTGCAGTCTCCAATTGGCGGGAAGGATTCTGGTTTTAATTCTTGCCTGAAATGAAAAAATCAAAATGGTTTTTAATGCTCATATACAGTAATTCGTCGTTAGTGTCGCGTTTTTACCATGCGTTATAATCCCGCTCACTATCCCCACCATTTCTTGGAATCCTTCGGTCGAGAGTGAGAGAACGAAAGAGACGACAACTTCATGTCAACTGTTTCGTTCCCTCTCGCTCGGCTCTGGGGTTTTCTCACTCGCGGCACCGGCTGCACGGAATAGTCTTAGAGCATATTCTACTCTAAGGAAATAGTGTCCGCATCGCGTTAGAATCGCGCCGCCAGCCCTGTTCGTCGAGATACTAACGAGGCATTACTCTATTTTTCTTCTGGGTGAACTAAGAAAAAGCAGAAAAAAGCTCGAAATCATAAATTTTTTAGTTTGATAAGAAGAATGTCTATTTTTTAAAAACAACATTTGACTTTAACGTGCTATAAAAATTTTTTAAAAAGAATTTTTTAACAATATTTTCAGTTCACACAGAAAAGAATTTAATACTGAAGAGCATAAGCTTTGATTTAATTCAATAGGCCGTATAGTTTTTTTGCTATCACACCCGCCAATTTTAAAGCATCGTAAAAATGAAAACTGGAGAAATCGCACTTTAATGTTTTCGGTAGGAGAAAATATTAATTATTGGTTACCTACACCAGTGATCTGCTAATCAGCTATTCCTGTCCCATATATAATAGTCACTGCACAACTCTGCGTTTCGATTGTCTTTAAAAGTAATTATCGACGAATGGGGACGCGTCAAAGGGTGAAGCACGCGCCCGTGTCCGGCCGAGCGCTCGCAAATATGCTCGCCGCTTACCTGCTCTCTGTTCTGTATCTTTAAAAATACTTCGAATTGGCCGCTATAACTTTGTGAATACATTCTTGGATAGTTTATCTATCGATTTAGGCAATAAAAAAAAATCGATTTTTTGGACCTTATAAAGCAGGACACTCCCTTAAAAATTGATTAGTGAAGCATACCCTTGCTCCGATAGAGTCTTACTCTCGAAAAGCAATAAATCTATTTCAAATTACAATATTAGTAGATACGCTCAATTCGAGTAAACGAATGTACAAATTTAAAGCTATTTGAAAAACAATAGAAACACCTGAGATACTCTCTACTAACGACTACTAACATACCCCGAATGTCTTAACAAAATCATTTGTCTTGTCTCAATTTTGAGAAAAGATCAAAAGCGTCGTGTTCGCGTTTTGCCACGTAGATGGCGTCGCGGGCGATAAATTTTCTCGCCATTTTGTTATATTGTCTTATTTCCGGCTCGCGCGCATGGAAGCTCGTTTCATAGTGTCGAGATGTTGGATTAAAAAATAACGGTTTTATCCACCGTACTATGTAGCGATTTTAAATCTACATTTGCCCCTTTAAATTAAGGTAATAATAACGCCATGGTTCTGTTATTTTTCCGAAATATTCTAGATGTTTGAATCCGTATGTGTACGATGTTTTAAACAATGGGGGAATGTTCGAAGTAGATTATAATTGTTTTTGCCAGCGCAACAAATTTTTGAACGATTGCGAAAGCGTATCTCGTAACGCGAAACAAAAATCGTTTTTCAAGTGGTCACGCTGAAACGTGGTGGAATTCATGTAGCAATGATAATTCTAGGTGTATAGACACGTCGACGTTTTTGCAGAGCTTAGAATTTTAGAAAAGTTATGGATTCATTATTATTAACAGCTAGTCTTAATTGTTATTAATTATCATGCCTGTCGATACACATGCATTGTGTGTACTCCGAGGTGCGAAGAATTAAAGAGACCATTGATCAAAGCATACCTTAATAAGATTTATTGGAATTGCTAAAGTTTTTTTCTTTATATAAAAACGAAGACGACAGATAGAAAGTGCTTGTTTGAGTATGAAGTTTGAACAGAGTGTTGTAAATGTAAGTATAATGTTTCTTGTATTAGTGACACACGAAGGTAAGTATAATTATGCGTTAAGAACTCCTTAAGTTTTCAACATATATGAATCTTTTATATTTATATATATATATATATATGTGTGTTAAGAACTTGCTGCATTGTAAGTATGTGAATCGTAATAAAGCACACAATTCTTTAACGGTGAAACTGGTGTGTGTTCTACTTGCTGACACCTTGAACATAGTATATATTTGTCATATTACTCTGTGCCTTAGCTCGTGAAGCAATTTAGAAATGTGTAATGTAGTCTTATGTAAATACAATGTAAAAAGTCTGTGCGATGAAAGATGTTAATGTTAATACCCCGAACCTTTGTACAAAGAATGATAAAGGAAACTTGCATAATGTACACTAGGAAGTATCATAAATACAGAATAATATATGTAGAAAGAAGTTTAGCTGAATTGTAATTAAAAAGATTCTCGTTGAATATACCGATGGATCGCTTCGCTGCAATTGGGATTCGTGGTGTACTTTAGCGTAGGCTGTAGCGATAGCAAAAGTATTATTAAGGTATGCTTTAGTCGGTTAGTGTTTACGGGTCTTTGGAAGCTGTAAATAAACCGTTTCATGGTATACTTAATATTATCTCGCCGAACGGTTTTTCTTACGAGGCAGTTTCCTTTGCGCAAGAGTTTTACGAGTCATATCGATTATTTCGCGATATATCGAGCGAGCGTCTTGCTTACTAAATGAGAGAGAAGAACGAAGAGGATTCAAGGGATTTTCGAAATACAAGGTTGTACGTTAGTGCTAAGAGAGAAGGGAAGGACAATTATTCAAGTTAAACGAAACGCAGAACAATGTGACTGGAGAGAATGACATCCTTCAAATGTTTGGCATTACAGACGTTCATGCAGAGGACAGTACTGGAGGGGAGCAGGAAGACAGTCTTGGCAGCACGTGCGACATGGCTCCCATGCGCGAAAAAAGGCCGGCTTCTCCAGGGAGCATTCATCCATCCGTCAAGCAACTGAAGTACGATGAGAAATTTAGCTACCCTGAGGAAGATTGTAACGATAATGGCCTGTCGACAGAGCATTTGAGTAGCAGCAATGGCCCGTTGAAACAGGACGTAGAGAGACAAGCCAAGAATAGGAGCAAACTCAGACAGAAGTCGGATGGCCCAGGGAGTCGTGAAGCTAGTGTAGAAAGTACAAGACTGAATAAACTGAACGGTAGTGATAGGACTAATGCCAATGACAGAAGCGATAGTAATATTGACAAATTAGAAGCAAAGTACAAATTAGAAAATGTTAAGTTAAAGGAGCTGAGGATCATACTGAAGGACATTAAACATGACGGTAAGAACGGGAAGAACTCGGCGGTGGACAGCAACCTGTGGGAGGTAGAGAAGATCCTTGGTAAGAAAGTGAACGGAAGCACGCTGACGTATTTGGTGAAGTGGAAAGACTGGGGACCGGAGTACAACACGTGGGAGCCGATCTCGAATTTAGTAAATTGTTCGGATATATTAGAGAACTTCGAGGCGGCGAGATCGCAGCTGCTTGATCGTTTCAAGAGCAAGGTGAACTTTTATCCGACCGATAAGGACGTGGAGGAGTACTGGAGCCAGCTTAAACATAAAGGGGAATCGCTGGCGTCCATTTATGTGGAGCAGAATGTGGTGTTCACTAGCATAAGAAACTTCTTTAAGCAGAAGTTCGTTAGGAATCGTAAACTGGAGAAGTTTAGTAAACACGGCATTCTTCGTATGTTACTCAGCGACGCGAGAAGAAAGCAGATGCTGTCGCTGGAAGAGTGGGAGATCGGGATGAACAATGTCACCAAAGGTAAACCATTGATACGGGTAGAGAACATAGTGGATTTGGAGGGGGCGCCTCAAGACTTTTATTACATAGACGAGTACTTGCCCGGCGCTGGAGTTATAATACCGGACGACCCACCCATCGGCTGCGAGTGCAGAACATGCGACTCCAAGACAGACTGCTGTTTCACTCAGTACGCCGGCTACTGCCCTTATACCTCAACGTGTAAGGTCCGAGTTCCGCCCGGGACGCCCATATACGAGTGCAACAAGCGATGTACTTGCGACATAAATTGCATGAACCGAGTGGTGCAGCGCGGCACGCAGATGAAGCTTTGCATTTTCAGAACTGCCAATGGAAGAGGCTGGGGCGTGAAGACACTGCGGGCGATCAGAAAGGGGACGTTCGTGACGCAATACGTCGGCGAAGTGATCACGAGCGAGGAGGCGGAGAAACGCGGCAAGGAGTACGATGCTGCTGGTAGGACGTACCTCTTCGATCTCGATTATAACGAGACGGAGGAACAGTGCCCGTACACCGTCGACGCTGCCATGTACGGCAACATCTCGCATTTCATTAATCATTCCTGCGACCCGAACCTAGCTGTCTACGGTGTCTGGATCAACTGCCTGGATCCCAATCTCCCTAAGCTCGCGCTGTTCGCGACCAGGGACATCAAGCAGAACGCGGAGATCACTTTCGACTACACCTGCCAGTCCTCTAGGAACAGCGAGAACTCTATAAAGCAAGATGTATCGATGATGGCCGATCGGGATCCAGGTATCACCACAGAATCTGAAGAGAAATTTGAAATACGACCGGAGACCCCCGAGTCCGACACATCGACCAATAAGACTTTGTGCAAGTGTGGAGCACGGAGCTGTAGACGATACTTGTTTTAAAGTTTGCTTTCTAGCAAATCCCATCATGTTATACTGTGCCCCGATGAAAAGAAGTCCCTCGAAACGTCAGGGGCAAGAGGGGATATACTATTCGGACCCTAGAGTTTCTCAACCGACTTCGTTTCAACGAGACACAGTACGTTAATATCGCATGAAGTTAAATGAATACTGATTTTAGGTTCAATTGTTTTAACGATCCTGTAGGAAATAGCGTACGCTTTGCAGGATTAAACTATTTATATAAATTACTAGAATCAAAAACTATCAAGTATAATGTATTGTTTAGTCTGTCAGACATTATTCTTTTCTTTCCCCCTTGTATTATGTTTGAGTATTGAGCCGCGGTTAGGCGAGGTGAATAGAGATCAGTGTCTTTAAGAATGAACACCGGTGCAAATAATTGTTATAGTTACATGGATCGTTAGCGGGCGCGCGCGTCTTTTAAAGGCGACTCGCGCGAGGAAGCTTAAAGCTTGAAACCGAGAATGATATTTTATGATTCCGCGTAGTTCATGCCATTGTTTCGCACGATTTGAACACCTTGGTATGTTCATTCACTTAGACGCAAAGTGACTTACTTATAGTTGGATGTCCTTAATTTAAGTATGAACAATTACTGTGACTCTCTATACATTATACTAATGTTTGAATAAAGATCAATTGTTTGCACTGAGAAGTAATTATACAACGCCGAGAGAAACTATTTTTGTTAAATGAATTGAATGTTGCCAGTCACGAGTACTGTGGGCCTACATTATTAGCGATGAGATGTTTCCTAGATGTGCATATTTTTATTCGAACGGAAACAAAGCATTTCATTGCCACTGTTGTAAAGGCCTAAGAATCTACGAGCGTATAACTTTACTAAAAAAATGAGAACGTGCGCTGAAGTTTCATAATCCCTTAATGATTTTTTGTCTTATGGCGTTCTCCTGACGTATCGAGAAATTGCTAACAATTTTAGTTTCGCTCTTCTATTATTTTTCGATACTGAGGAAATATATTTCTTCATTTCTACTTATTTTCTTTTAGTACTAACGACACAATTTGCGCCCCCCCCCCCCCCCAACAAACTATTTATTACTAACACAGTATTGATCAAATGCTACTCTCATTGCCACGTTGAAATACAGAATGTTGATTATTATAATTGTGGAAATATTGTGATATTTTTTCAAGCTACGATAACATATGATCAATTATGTCTGTCGCTGTGCGTGCTACCCTTTTATACCACTTCTAGAGATTTAAGGATTTACTTACATGGTGATGCATTCACATTTATTAGTATGTACGTTTCCATTGACAGTTTATTTCTTGCTCGTTTAGGTGCACGCTTTAAAACATTTGTACAACATATACTTAGCGTATCTGTTTTACAAGGTGACTTGTACTAATATACACTATCTTCTTTGTATTAATGTTTCTATGAAATTACAATACTGCGGTCATTCTGCCGAATAAGCATTTAGTTTTTCATTAACCGTCTTCAAAAGGGAGGAAGTTATAGATTCGACTTTTTTTTATGTTTGTCCTTGGATAACTCCTCAGCATATGGACCGATTTTGATGATCTTTTTATTTGTTTATTCGAAGGAGGACTATGCCCCGGCGGTCCCATCCTACACTGCATCAACATTGACCCAATATTTTGCCAGTTCTGGTTAATAATAAAGATTAATGTCACCTAATTGTTATTATTTTATGTACGTACGCGCATAGCTCCTCAGCACATTGTGCCAATATATATATAAAACTAAAAAGTTAAAAATAAAAAAAAAAATAAACCGACTTCAAAAAAGTAAAATTGCACTAGAAAGTAAAAAATAAGTTTTCCCCTTAATTAATCTACGGCTCTCATATTTTTTAAGTCGGTGCCTCATCATCTGCACTGTGTAAATCTGGCGCCGACTTAAAAAAATTGAGACTCGTAGATTAACCGGTTAACTGGCACGGCTTTTTTTATTATTCGTGCCCAAACTGGCAACATCGAAAAATTAAGTGAATCACAAAGTTATTCCATTTAATCGTATATGATACAGAATTTGCAGATTTGAAAGAATTGGCCAGATTTTTTTGACCATATATGTATGATACATTGACAGTTCACCGGTTAAATAAGAGAAAAATTATTTTTTACTTTTTAGTGCAATTTTATTTTTTTTAAGTCGGTTTTAATTTTTTTTTAATGGGAGATAAATTTGTAATGGGACTTTTAGACGGTACAGTTACGCTCGACGATGCAGCGCAATTTATGAATGTTTTGATCCATAATTAGAACTAATAGAAATGTTTGTGTACCTGTATCAATTTCGGTAAAACTTCAAAAGTTATTTGTTCACGATGTTACACGTAGACAGTCAGAATTGTGTTCACTATTTTCTATTTAACTAGCTTTACAGTTGATTAATGTTTAATGTAGTAACAGTCAAAGGTTGAACGCACAGCGCTTTAAACTACACACATTGGCGTAACTAGTTATTATCACAAATCCGTTGTCGTACGTTTATCATATCAGCGGTTTAAACTTTCGATTGCTCACAGAACGAATACTTCGATTGAATATCTTTAAATTATTTAAGATCATAGGTGTAAGAAGCATGTAATGTTCTCTTTGTGTATATGCGACGCATAAACAAATAAATGCAAATTACTACACCCATGCTTGATCCCTTTTTTCGATGCGATAATTACTCCCGCAATGGGCCACGTTTTAACTGGGCCCGTGAAAATGAGTATCGTATTCAATCGAGAGATCAGAATTGGCTAACAGAAGAATTGTACTCGGCTGAATCAAGGCCCGAAATTTCTTTAAACTGTTTCGTTTCAGGGTATGCGAACGCAAAGATTTACAAATGCGATAATGAGAAATGTCCAAGGCCAGCGTGTTACATATCCGGAGGATCAAGCAAAGATGACTCGTTCCCTTGCCTGCGGCAAGTTTGCACCGGACGGTTTCAGCTGGTGCGCCATGTGTCCTTCGTTGATTGCCCAGGGCACGATATCCTTATGGCAACTATGCTGAACGGTGCAGCTGTTATGGACGCAGCTTTACTCTTAATTGGTACATAGCTGATATACCCTTTATAAGATTTCAAATAATAGAACACAAAAGAGCGGTCCACTGTCGGGCGACACGATACTTTAAGAGGGCAGCCCTATTTAGGACGCTAGGAATAAGGTGATTCTTGGGAATTTTTTTCTAAAAAACTGTTAAGCGGATCTTTTCCAATCTTTCAGGCCCCATTTCGTCCCTGAAAAAAAACAAGGATTTTCTTATTTCTAGTATAATTACATTGTGGATGAACCTAAGACATTGATAAATAAATTGAATTGAGCAACTCTTTTTTCCATAAATAGTACGAAATATCTTGGGGCAGAGTCTTAACTTTTTCTTTCAAGTCCTACCAATTTGCCAACTTTTAACTTTTTTCTTAGTTTGTTAGGTTCATCGACAATGTAATTATACTAGAAATAAGACAATCCTGAGTTTTTTATTTGTAACGTAAAAATTAATTTTTATTGTTTGAATGTGAACTAAAATACCCTGAAAGTTTGGAAAAGATCCGCTTAACAGTTTCTTAGAAAAAATTCCCAAGAATCACCTTATTCCTAGCGTCCTAAATAGGGCCTCCCCCTTAAGATCTTCTTCGAAGGATACTAAAATCAGAGGAACCATTTTTGTAGCTGGTAATGAATCGTGCCCTCAGCCGCAGACCTCTGAGCACTTGGCTGCCATTGAAATCATGAAGCTGAAGCACATCGTAATCCTGCAAAACAAGATAGACTTGGTGAAAGAAGCTCAGGCGAAAGAGCAGTACGAACAGATCCTGAAATTCGTACAAGGTATTCTGCTCTCGGCACTAATCCCCTGAATTATTATACCCTTAAGTTAACAAATCATGCTTCCCTTACTCAGGCACAGTGGCCCAAGGAGCACCTGTCATACCAATTTCCGCGCAACTGAAATACAACATCGAGGTCCTCTGCGAATATATCACGAAGAAGATTCCAGTACCTTTAAGAGACTTTACTTCAGAACCGAGATTAATCGTGATCCGGTCGTTTGACGTTAACAAGCCTGGTTGCGAAGTGGACGATCTGAAAGGAGGTGTTGCTGGAGGAAGTATTTTAAGAGGAGTATTAAAAGTACATTAGAAATATCTCTTCTCCTATTCGCTCCTCTTCCATTCGCACAATAAAACTTGATACATCCGTTGCTTCGCAGGTGGGTATGGAAATCGAAGTACGGCCTGGGCTGGTATCGAAAGACAGTGAAGGGAAGTTGACCTGTCGCCCGATTTTCTCGCGCATAGTATCCTTATTCGCTGAACAGAATGAACTGCAGTTCGCTGTCCCAGGCGGTCTGATAGGTAAGTTGTGTCATAAATGCTTGAAAAGAACGTGGAAATAGTCTCTGTGTAATAAATTTCTAGGTGTCGGGACAAAAATCGAGCCAACACTGTGTCGAGCGGATCGTTTAGTGGGTCAAATTTTGGGAGCCGTGGGGGCTCTGCCAAAAATATTTATTGAACTCGAAATATCGTATTATCTCCTTAAGCGACTGCTGGGAGTCAGAACAGAGGGCGACAAGAAAGGAGCAAGGGTAAGGCAATCGTGCGAAAATATTAAGGAAACGCCGCTCTGCATGATAACGCTGAGACTGTCTGATTAATAGGTACCGAAACTATCGAGGACAGAGGTGCTGCTGGTGAATATTGGATCGTTGAGCACCGGAGGTCGCGTGTTAGCCACGCGCGCTGATTTGGCGAAAATCAGCTTGACGAATCCCGTGTGTACAGAAATCGACGAGAAGATCGCGCTGTCGCGTCGCGTCGACAAGCATTGGCGGCTGATCGGCTGGGGCCAGATATGCGGCGGGCAAACCATAGAACCGGTTATAGATCGAAAATAATTTCAAACATCGCGGGGGCGAGAATCCAATATAAACGAGGAGAAAGAATTGAACATAATTTCTACGGGAAATGTTGCTTGGAACGTTTATAATAAAGTATAAAATACACACTATTTGCGTGTCGCGTGGAACATTATTCCTGAGGTTCCTATCACCCTTTAATAAATAATCAAGGAAGGAAGCTGTTAATAGGCGTTTCGTTTGTATTAAGGGGGTATTCTAGTATAGACACTCGTTTTTGAAGGTGATATTTGGAAATAAATTCTGGTAAACCTATCAAACCTACAGGGCAGGGGTTTTGCACACATATTTAGTGGTGCTTGAATTATCAACACAAATTTTTGGAATGCATTATATTGAAATTTGTACAAGTTACACGCCAAGTAACCAAGTCGGGACATTGTTACCGAAATCGCAGCTGTTTAAAAATTTATATTTGACTTTTTCGACTTTTCTTGAGCTAAAACAAGGTGTGGGGAAGGTTGTATTAAAACTATTGGTATAATTCTAGTTCGGGCTATAGGTACACATTCACTTTGAATGTGTGCAAAATTTTAGCTCAATCGGTCCAGTAGTTTTTGAGAAAAATGTGCGCCCGATTTAAAAAAATTGTTTCGAGCAAAACGCGTTTAAAGCTTTTCATGCAGTTACGACCTATGTGACTGAAGTTACGGTAGATAACAACTAATTTCTGTATCTTTCCCCTAATCTGCTATACCAGGACCGTAGAGGAAACCTTCTTTAGCTTAAAAAAAATCATGGTGGACAGCTCCCCCTTCTCTGCTGGCAGTCATACCCTGTTTAGATACAAGAATCGAGAGAACAACTGCCGGCCACATAACTCTGGGAGTTTTTCGAATTTCACTTTAATATTTTAGGGACATATTTTTGAAACCCTAAACTATTAGAAAATAAAAAAAACGAATTTTTGGGTAGAATACCCCCTTAATACAATGGTAATTAATACAAAGCTTGTTTTACCGCATCTGCTGTAATTACGAGGGCCACGTTGTTTCACAGAGGAATAAGTTGAGAGGAAGTAAATAATTAAATACTTTATTTTAGTTATGTTAAATTAGGTATAGATACAAGTCCCGGTTGAATGTATGAAATTGTCATTGACACGCACGCCAGTACTATCGGTGAATTGTTCGCGTCTTGTAACAGACGGTGCAGTTCGATCGGTTGTAAAAATGGGCCGTCTTGTCTGAAATAGCAATGGAAAGATTATTAACCGCGCCAGATTCCGGAGCAGAATTTTAATACCGAATTAAAGGGCAACGATGATAGGCAAAAAATTGTTGGATAACTTTGCAGGTGATTGTAAAGAAATTTATGAACGTTATTAAAAATATGACATACAGTAGTGGACAAAAGTATGTGGACACTTTTAAAATCGTATAACTTGTTCAAAATTGGTCCAAACAACTTGAGTTTTTTTTTTAGAACCTGGAAGGATTAGTTTGCTATGTGACGTGTTTCGACGTTTTGAAAAGTGCTAAAAAATTATGCAAAAGATCATTTTTTCACCCTTTTTTTCTGTGAGCCTGTAATGAAAATTTCAAAAATCCCGTTTCTAGATTGAAGTAAGTTGTACACACGCCTAAAAGAATCGCAAAATTCCTAAATAAGCGATTTTCGACCTTATTCTCCGAACTTCAAGTGTTTATAGCTCAGAGCAACGTTAACCGATTTTGATGAAATTTTAGGCGTGTATACAACTTCCTTCAATCTACAAACTGGATTTTTGAATTTTCATTACAGGCCCACAGAAAAAAAATTTGAAAAAACCTTTTCTATTTTTTTTTTTATTCCGACCAATTGAATTTTTTTCAAACCGACAAAACACGTCAGTTAGCAAACTAATCCTTCTAGCTTCTCAAAAAAAACTCAAATTGTTCGGACCAATTTTGAACAAGTTATACGATTTTAAAAGTGTCCACATACTTTTGTCCCCCACTGCAAGGTTCTCATGATTTCTTGGACAAAAAATAGCGTCACTATAGTCGCACCAATTCGAGTCTTCCAATTTCTTTAAAATCCCCTCCAAAGTTATCGCACTTTTTGTCTATCATCGTGGCGTTACTCTTTAATAAGCGTTAGTTACCTTATTACAACCATTCGATAGAGAGGGGGGCCGGGATTTGCCTTTCTATAATTCTGCGTACTGGAATAAACATTGTACGATATCTTGTATCTACTCTTCTTCCTCCTGACAGTCTTTTCGGGTGCGGACTTAATGATTCTAAGCCTGCTAAACACTTCCTCGAGACACGCAGTCTTTGGTCCAATAAGCGGACTACGCAGCTGTCCAACCACTTGCACTTCATTGCAGTCTTCGATCTCATCCTTCTCCTCGTCGTCGATAGTAATTGTTTTCTCTTCGCGCCATTTAGTTTTCAACTCCGACCAAGAAGACGTTCCCGGAAGCACTTTGAACGCCGACTGATAACTTTCATTGTCGTAGCTCGATGCGTTCGAATTTTGGTGATGGTTTCGCGGCCAATACCTTTGGCGAGGCTCTGGATGCGGCACATTTCTACCTACGCTGCAGTGAACTGACGTATTCTCTACGACCCTTTGGTGGTAAAACCTTCTGGGTAGCAAAGGGCTCTGGCGAACATTGTGATAAAACTGGTTCCGCGTGTAAAAGTTCCTTATCGGGTTATTTGCGTTTGGTACTTGGAAATTGTTCATTTGCACCGATAGAAACCGGTTCTGGTGAATGGCCGTGCTATGATTCTCCAGAGCGACGTAGACGTTTTGAAACATAGCACTCCTCTGGTGCCAATAGGAATTCTGGCTGTACGTAAATGGGAATCTATTATTGCACGCGTATTGCGGTTCGAAGTTCGTGTACTGCCGCCGCTCCATGGAGAAGTAATCTTGCGTAAAAATATTTCTGTTATATACATTTGCTGTTAAATTCTGATACGTAGCAACGTGTGGATTCCTTCTCGCATTATTGCTGGCAGGCGTGTTACTGGGTCGTGACATATTCTGATTTACGTTGTTATTCGTGTATTCCGAGCTTTCGCCATATCGTTGCCTTCTGTCTGATTGATATAATTGTTTTAATTTTATCACATCGTAATGGTAAACAGTTTTCTGAGGTTTTATACTATGCGGCACGTAACCCCTCGAGATCTTCACTGTAATCGTGAACAGTTGGGCAATGTTTGGAATTAGATTCAACAACTCCATTCGTGTCATTGGCTGTGGCACTTCTTGGATCTCGTCGTCGGAAAGTTCAATGACCTAATCGAATGGAAATTACGTTAGCGTTAATATTTTAACAATTTTTTTTTTTTTTTTTTTTTAGATGATATTTTAACATTAACATATTTTAACATTACAAATTGTGGTTGTAGATTAGGGTGGCTCTTATTTTCGACCTTTGAATTTTCTGCAGGGCTCCGACCAGAATTGTTCCAAGTAATTAAAAAAAAATCTGTGTAATGTTTGAGCTCGATCGGATAACAGGAATAGGTGCCCCTGCATCGTTGAACGAAAAAGATAAAAAACTTTGCGAGTTGTTAAATAATGATTTAAATGTTTAAGGGCCCAGGGGCACCATTTCCCGTTATCCAATCGAGTTCAAACTTTACACAGATTTTTTTCAATTATTTCCAACTATTCTGGAGGGTGCCCCAAAGAAAATCTTGAAAACAATTTTACCAACAGTAAATAAGACCCATCCTATTATAGATATTACATATATTACCTCGTGTTTCGCTTTTTTACACTGAGATTCCTCGTTGGTTGGCGGAGATGCTTTATGCTTAGCTGAGCACGGTTCAGGAGTTTTAGCGTTAGACTCGATTATAGAAATGTCGGAAGATAACGATATCTTGTCGGTTCTCTTGGGTAACAATTTCACGTTTCGTTGTATACGCGCTGAGCGCCAACTTGACGCTGAATTATTGCTCCCCACGTCACAGTTATTCAAAGGTTCCGTGACGATCTTGATATTACCTAACAAGGTTTCCTCCGATATAATCTCCAGTTTAGAATTTCGCTTCTTTTTGCTCTCATCGTTTTCCGCCGCCTGTGAATTGGTATCTAATTTTGAGCAATTCTCCGCTGTATCTTTACACTTCGCATCTGCGCCTCGAGTATTTTCTACAGCGCAAAGAAGACCCTCTATAACGTTATGTACATCGTCTGGTATATTTAAGCGCTCCGTTGCATCTTGACAAATTCCTACACGAGAATCATTTGCCTCTGTATCAACTGGTTCCCGACTACCAACATCCTTTTCATCAGACTTATCTGTACAAACGTTGGTCTGCTGCTGAGAATCAGCCATCCAGAGGCCATTCTCAGGCTCGACGATCACTTTGCGCTTCGCGCTAGGACTCTCGTCGCTTTTCGTACTCTTCTCTGTGTCATAAACAAAGCGTTGTATACGATAACCGTAACGTACTAATTGACTGTAAACTCTATACTCCTCTATTGAACACTCAACATTATCGATTAAAAGTTCGTAAGCTTGTTGAATGGACAATGGGACATCGTTCCATGTAAGTTCCAAACAGTTCTAAAACAAAATAGTGTCTTACTTTCTCCCCGCTATATTAGACAGCGATCCAATTCTTTGTACAAATAATACATTTAAATCGTACGATAACATACAGCTTCTAAGAGAAACAATGCTTCCTCTGGTATCAAATACAAGGCACAGCTTTTCTCCAGGCCAAAATTACCCCAATCTTGCCCCGAGTATTTCTTTACTCTCGCCCTTTTCTGCGCTGGTAACCATTCGGCGCTAGCCAGCTGAGAACTACGGTCTACCCTTTCTACGGCTATTAAATTCTTGCGAGCCTTAATGCTCTTCTCGATCTGCATATTCTGCAGCCACGAATCGTCTGGCTCGAATTGCTTCATTCCAGTCTTTGGAAGTGTTCTCACCGACCTCTCGTATTCATCCCAAGCGCTGTATTTAAGACCCTTATTCTGCAACAGCCCTTCCGCTCTGTAAAAGATCAACGCTTATAGGATTTTTACTCGATAACAGCCAATGCATTCATACCGATCGAATACTTACGTTAACGCATTGGTGGGTAACTTCTCCTTTCCCTCAGTCATGTTCCTGCGGCTGCTTCTGCACAATTGGAAACAGCATTTTAATTTACCCACTTACGTTTGCTTTAGAATTCATCACAGTTTGTTACCTGCACTGTTAAAGACGCATTAAACTTGCAGGAAGTTCCTAGTTTGCACAATCCCTGTTCTCAGAAACTATGTTTTCATAATAAGACTTGTGGGTGTCCTAAGATTGACTAACATTAACTAGTATTACCACTGACATGTGTGTTTCTGAGCCAGAATGCAAGGAGCGTGTAACAGCGCTGGAAATATGCCGGCAAGTGCATAAAGAGACATAAGCAAAACGTCCGCGCGAATGTTTCAATATGTCAATAATGTGTAATTCGTGGATATATTCTCAGGATACATTTTTCGCACAGGTGTGTTAATTACATCTCATATTCCTCTTTTGCAAAAAATTAGCGCAACGTTACAATATATACACGGCGTCCCACAGGGGAAAACGGTTTTTCAGGAACACAGATAATAAACAATTGTTTTCACATTTCGAGCTCACTAGGGTATTTCTTGTAATAAATTTGGCACTATAGTTGGGATACCCCCACCAGGAGCTAGAAACAGCAGCAGCGCGCATTAATTCTTAATTAAAATACGAATTTCTATGTTTTTGATATACTTATAACGAAAATAAAATGTATTATATATTTAGTATTATATATATGTATTACATATAAAACATGGAAGAACTTTATTGCGGTATAATAAACAGGGCCGGAGCGTTCAGCGCGTTCCCCGGAACCTGGCTCCGCAATTTAAAAGGTCCCTAGATAGATATTTGTGGCGGTCTAGAAGTGACGGCTCCTCTCAACAGAGGGCCACTCCAGCGAGCCAACTCCCGACGCTCTCTCGCGAGTGGTCACAAATCACTCCTATAGTATATAAGGAAGTTCGTTCCAATACTTTGACACCCCAACGTCTAAGGCAGGGTTCCGCCAGACGCCTTACTGATGAGTCCACTGGCGGACCCGGGACGAAACGCCATCATCTCCTTCCTTTTCCTTGGGCGCACAGAAGACGCCCAAATATTTATTATAAAATTTATTTAAAAAGCCCCGCGGTCCACGAAAAATTCATCGTAAATTTTTCGGGGCCCTATACATAGATATTTATTATTATTATAAAATTTAGAAGTATATAAAAATTCGCTTTTGTTGGCCGCGCAAAATATTGGAACCCGGTTCCGCAAAAATTCACTTCGGCCCTGGTAGTAAATTCGCGAGCATTTCATATGGAACACCCTGTAGACACGACAAACGGGAAAATAGTTTTCGATTAAAACAATATACCCAGCGACTTTACTATAAAACCATTTATACAAAGCCTAATCCTTTTTCTTACCAATGTATGTGTCCTTAGTGCTTTCTCGGAACAGATAGATATCAAAAATAGCCTGCAACGATACGCCCATTCGGTAGAATTTAAATATCCCACTTCGGGCATGTTTACCGATGTTTACCTCACCTTCAAACCCACCGTCGCCATTGGGCAGCGGCGAAGGAACAGAGTGGAACCGTCCAATTACCACGGAACATCGGAGAACTATATTTGGAAATAAAAAGAAATTCCGCTACGCGCAATGTAACTGTAATCGGTTTCACCCGACGTGGGGGCTACGGTTGCTGCGTATGACAGGAATAAAATGCACGGCAGATCCTGCGGGGGAACAAGCAACATTTCCGCGCATCATCGATGGTAGGTGTAGGCGATTCCCATGGTGCGCCCACTCATTGTTAACACGCTAATGCGAAAGTAAATAATTGGCCGATCGTGTGTGTACACAGGCCTGAGTTTATGTTAGTGCGAGGCCGAGATGAGCCTTTGTCGCGTAGAAATGATTGTAATTCGTCGCACCGACTTAATGGGCGTTACAGAACGGTGCCTTATCGCAGGATACGCGGCGCACTGATATCTCAGATTATGATCGCGTTGTCTCCCGGATATCAGTGGCAACTAGCTGTCAACTGTCAGTTTTAAGGCGCTAGAAGTCCTCCCGATCATTACACACTTTCATGCTGTAAGTGATAACAGCTACGATCTGGAAAAACGCCGAACAGTGTTTGTGCTCTAAATAAATAGATTCGTCATTTATAGAGGGAGGCGTCAAATGTTTATCATCAAACGACAGGATTCTATAATACAGTAGTTCTAAGTTCTCGAATTGTTATTCTCTCTGTAACGCAATTAGTGGGAGTAAAGCGATATTAATATTAATACGTTGGGACCGATCCTTGAAGTGTTTTGTAATATATAAAATTTCCTTGGGTACTAACGCCATGGAATATTTATTACTTGTTTAAGGAAATCGCCGCTTTGTAACTGGTAATGACCAATTCGCTGTGTTCTGCTTCAGACAATTAGAAAGATGCTATGGCGTCCACAGGATCGCATAACGGGGACGGGGATGTCGAGAGCGATAAGTTCGAAGGATCGAAGATCGATCGGCATGGGTTCCTTCAGGATTCCAACTGCAGCACGGACAGGTAATGTTCCAATAAACAAACTTGACGAGTCATAGGATATTTCTGATTGCGTTAATAAAAATGTACCTTTGTACTGGGACGCACCAGCCTCGGGAAGCAAGGAATACCACCCGAGATAATGCTGCGGAGAGAGCGGAAATGGATTCAGATGTTAAACAACTGGAGTTACTTCATGAACACAAACTATCGGAAAGTCAGAGAGCGATGTCGAAAGGGCATTCCACCTTCCGTGAGGCTTCGCGCGTGGTTGAACCTCTGCGGAGGGCAGTTGTTAATGGACACGAATCCAAATTTGTTCGAGGAGTTGGTAGAACGATCCGGTGACCCGAAGTACATAGACGATATAAAGAAGGATCTCCATCGGCAATTCCCACATCACATAATGTTCATCGGGGAAGCTCCCGGGCAGGAGGAATTGTTTAAAGTATTGAAGGCGTATTCGATTTTGAATAGCAAAGTTGGTTACTGCCAGGCTCAAGCACCCATCGCAGCATTCCTGCTGATGCACATGCCAGCGGTACAAGCGTTCTGGTGCCTTGTTGCGATATGCGACAAATACCTTATTGGCTATTACAGTCAAGGGATGGAAACGTTACTGCGCGACGGAGATATTCTCTTCGGTCTTCTCAAAAGAGTGTCTCCCATTGCGTACAAGCATCTGGTCAGTGGGAATTAACTTTACCAAATTGCAGCTGACTAATTGCGACACGTGTAGTTATTCTCATTGATTTCCGCAGAAAAAGCAGAAGATGGAACCAATCCTGTACATGACCGAGTGGTTCCTGTGCGTCTACACGCGAACACTGCCATGGGAAAGTATTCTACGAGTGTGGGACATGTTTCTCTGCGAGGGCGTTAAGATTATATTTAAGGTTGGTCTGGTACTGTTGAAGAGCAGCCTGGGTCGCGCTTCTCTGGTTAAGCGTTGCCCGACGGTTTACGAAACGCTCCAAGTATTGAGGAATCCTTCTCAACATATTCCGGACGAGGAAACTCTAGTTTACCAGGTAGAGTACAAAGCTTTTTCTCTCGTACGTGTGTTTTATTAAATGGACGCGACGTTACAGGTTCGAAAGTTAAGTTTAACCGAAGAGGACTTCGAATACGAGCATCAGCGTCAAGTGCTGAAACGGAAAGCGGCGGAACAAGCGTCTCTTTCCACTGCCAATCGGTCAGACTGATTACAAGAAATATATAGCGCGTAAACCGAGTAAAGAGCTTACAGGTATTACTCCAAAGTGTGCCTTCCTTTCTACTCTTCATATTGTACAGGTCATGAAATTTATACTTTTACAAGAGCATAGAAGTATGCGTAGCGCATATTACGAAGCACCTTCTTTATTACAAGTTTAAATAACTCTTAAATATATCGTACATTGCGCGTATACATTCCCCAAATAGACGAAGTAACTTATCCCTATTTTTCTCTACCGTAACGGAGTTACGAACGATTGCACAATACTTCTAGATGTTCGCAGTATTGTCCGATGCTTGTATTATTTCGAGCATATCTCTCTAGCTGTTTACTTCGTACAATCCTTATCGGTATTTATGTACAAAAGAGAAATTGTATAACATTACATTTTTTAAGAATAAAGTTTAGTATATATGATAATGTTATCGAACACAAAATTGTTTTTGTTCGGCTCGATGTTGTTTTTTTGTTAAAATTTAAATACATGTTGTGAATATATTTTAGCAAGACCATTCCGTTTCATTTCAACCCTGCTAATTCCGGCCGCAGAGTTACGTCGATTCACGGATATTAACGCTTATACTTGCAGAAAATAAAGATTCTAATGCACATTGTCTAGTCGCATGTATTCTAAGCTACCTGATGGAGTCCACGTGGCGTCCTTTAAATTTCTCCAAGAGATTGTATCGATCGATAGCGTTCGTCACGACGTTGGATAAGTAAAAGAAATCGTCTTGAATGCCCCGCGAGTGAAGTATGTCGAATTGGGGAAGTTTCGGTAGGAACAGAACGCTCATCATGAACACAATCGCCATGGTCACGAAAGTGCTCACGGCCACGAATAGCGGGCTCGACAGCTGTGTCTGAGTAGTTTGCGCGGCTTCCTTATTGTCAAACGCAGTGGCAGGCTACAAAGAACGACAGCAATTTCATATTCAGAAGGTTAGAATAACAGTTAATCTCTTTTAAAACAAAGCTGGATTCTATAAAATTGTACACGGTGCTTCTGAAAGTGTAGACCATAACTGGCCGATAGAACTCGTGAAAAGAAACAAAATAATTCTCGTAAACTTAGGTCCTCGAGCTGATTGTCTTCGGGCAATGTTTATTCAGCCGACAAGGTAATTAATCCCAAGCTACAACACTAAGTGGCGTGGAATGACTAATAGCAATATCAACTGAGTGACCTCGGAATGACTATTTTGTAAACGATAGGTCTTCGTTTGCTTACGTTTTCGCTGACATACTGAATCACCCCGAGTGGTTTCAGTCTCTTTCTCTTATGAGTTCTATCGTCCCACTTACGGGGTCATGCCTAGTTGGCAAAGGAAAAAGAACGTCATTTTCGAGAATTTTTTGCGAAAAATTTGATGCATGATTCTTGCAACTTCTCTTCTTCTTCTTTCCTTATTTTTGAAATACATATATTCAGCAACCCTCAGGAAGTATGTTATAGGGAAATATTAAATAATGAAGGAATAACAGCTATTCTCGCGGAAGCTGTTTTTATAATGGTAGGGGGAGTTGGGGCACTTTGATGCAGGGGGTACAATGAAACATTAATATTATCTTGATATCTATAGGGTAACATTTTATAATCTTATATCATCTTTGAAGATCATAGTCAGATCACTTCTGACTGTTTCTAGATATCAAGAGAATATTAATGTTTCATTGTGCCCCAACTCCCCCTACTGCGCGGTGAGCATAATTTCTCCTAGTCGGATTATCTGAAATCAGAAAGTGAAGAAAATTCTGTTAATACATGAGTTTATCTGGTTCGAGAACGAAGGATTTAAAAAAAAAAATGATTTCAGACAAAATGGCGGCCGTTTAACGCAAAATCAAAAGTCTGAATTGTTTGTTTTTCGTGAATTCAAAATAGAGTTTGTATTAAAAACAAAAATCCTTCGTTCACGAACTAGATAAACTAACAGTATCTTCTTCACTTTTCGATTTCAGATGATCCGGCTCGGAGAAATAGTGTTCACCGCTAAAAAAATAGCTTCCGGGAGAGTGGCTGTTATTGGTTCATTTTTTAATATTTTCCTATGACAGAATTACTGACAGTTGCTGAATATATGTAGTTTAAAAATAAGCAAATATTTTCCACAAAAATTCCCGAAAATCACGTCTTTTTTCGCCTGCCAACTAGGCATGACCCCTTAGTAAATGGTAACGCCACTGTAGCGGCACAAAAACGTGGTGTACCTTTGAGAACTGTTTGTGGGTAAACAAAGAAATAAGTCGAAAATCTATTTTTTTCTCTTCTTTTTTTTCATAGTGGCATTTTAAACGCGTTTTTCACGGAACCAAATTTTATTCGATTCACTTGAAATTTTTACAGAAATTATCAAATTTCAAGGCGAATTAACACGGTTCCGGGAAAAACGTGTTTAAAGTGCCGTTTTGAAAAAAAAGAAAATAAAAGAAAAATAGCTTGAAACTACTTAGGGCTAATTCCACTTACGCTCAAATTGTCCGTGATTAAGTTAGGTTTTCCTATAGGACTGGACGCAGCGTCAAGAATTTCAAAGTCGATTTTCTCGAAAATTAAGCGCGATATAAAAAAAAATTACTCTTTCTTTTCTACTTAAAACAAGTAAATAACTCTAGAAAAAGGAATAAAATTTTTTGATATTGCGTTTCATTTTCGAGAAAATCAACTTTGAAATTCTTGACGATGCGTCCAGTCGCGTATAGGGAAACCTATCCTAATGAAACTCATTTACGCATTTGGGCGTAATTGGAATTCGCCCTTACGGCGCGTATAATAAAGGCGATTAAACAGATTGTCGACTTATATCTTTGTTTACCCACTTACAATTGCGAAAGGTACACTACGTTTTTGTGCTGCTACAGTGGCGTTAGCTGTCAACTTAAACTTAAGCCACCCTGTACTTATCGAGCGAGCGGTGGTGAAAATCAGTACGGCAATTGATTACTTACAATCGTCTTATAACCATGGTCCTTTCTAAGCTCTGACACGAAGGTTTTCAGTGGGAAGAAGTAATATTGGTAGAGCGGCTGCTTGACTGGGAACTCCACATGAGTGTCGGTAACTTGAGGGGCTTCCCCAGTAGACAGAGCGTTAGTTAACGAAGACAGGCCCATCGTCGAGCCCTTCTCCAGGGCGCTCTTGTACATCGCCGCTAGTTCAGCCCGCGTGAACCCGAGCATTTCCGGCTCGCTGACTTTGGTGACGGTAGGAGGCTGAAAGAACAATTCACGTTCAATTCTCTATCCATTAACGAAACGTCCCTATGATTATCTAACAACAACTTCATCATTTCAGCCACGGGCACCGCGATTACAGCTAACTGTACTCTTCAGCGTTTCTTCGCGATATACCGGGTGGCCCGATCAGAACCGATCATCGTGGTACCTGAGGCAGGAGCGAATGATTATTGGAATTAACGCAGCGATGTCCCTTCACCTGATAATACTGTGATATACTCTCCGAGTCGACTCTGCGCAGATCGATCCTCTCGCTCGGCAGAACGTTGTAACGAGGGAACGTGTGGTTCCTGTACCTCTGCACGTTCTGCCGCGCGTTCATGTTGATCCTCTGCACCGCGTACCCCTGCTTCTCGTTGCTCTTGTAATCGTTCAGCCTGTCGTAAACGTTTACAGAGGACGGCACGTTGAATTCTTGAAGCTGGAACATCACCTTCTGGAGATACTCCCCGCTGGACTCGCGGGGCGCCGGCGTCCTCGCGCCGGCGGGCGTCAGCGCAATGAAAGCGAGGCAGATCAGCTTTATTCTAAATGTCCCCTTCATCTTGCGTCCAATTATCGATTAGCGATCGTCGTATAACATTCGCATGTTAGTTAACGACGACGATTATTAACGCTTCCACCACCGGAAGAACTTGTTCAATCAGTGGCGCCGCGGAGCCGCGGTCAACCTTGATTACTTGTGAATTTTTTCACGCGACGAGGGAGCACTTGTAATTGCTTTGCCATATTTATATCTGGCGCTTTTGTCAGGTACCGACGGAATTCTGGAAACCGAAGTGAGGAGCACCGTTCACCGTCATCTTTATTAATCGTTCAGCCAGTCCTATATATAATTAATGATCGCAGTGCTTCCTTTGCCACTGAATTTACAAATTCCACGATCGCTCTCTTTACCTCCGCGAGCTCTACTCCATATCACGCACAAGCGCGGGGAACACTCGCGACTCGCATATTCGCAATTGTACTACCGGGGATGGACTGCACGAGTATCCTGGGCCAGTTTATTCCCCACCAAGCCTTTAAAGAATCCTCTACTGGTCGTGTACCCGCGAGCGTCTATCAAGGCACTCGTGAACCTGTCATAAGCTAGACGAGCGCGTGTCGTTAGCATGTTTCTTTACTGGATTGACGCTTGACGTCCTAAGCGGCTTATATCCGCCACGAAACGTACGATTGTTAATTTATGAGTTGCAAAAGCGCCGCACTATTTGCGGCGTTATTTACGATATTCCACCCCGCTTCGCGAGCAGCAGGAGCACCGCGGGTTCTTCCGGTAGATTTATTATTACCCGCGAAATTCGATGCACCGCCGTTACCCGTTTCGGCCCGCGGAAGGAAACGTCGAACGTGCGTGCGACGATTTTAATGGAAGAGGCTCCGATAGGGATAACGGAGGATTCGAAGCTGATTCCGCGCTGTTCCGTTATGGGACGAGCTTATTTCGCCGGGGTTGCTGGGTTTCAGGAGTATAACGGACGTACCCGAATCCGCGGGAATACCGGACGGACGAGTTCCCGCCCGAATACGTAACACTTCCGGGACGCGAACGCTGGGCTAGGCGGGCGCCCCTTATTCCGTATTCTCGGGCCGTTACGCGCGGATGGATGATTATTACGTGATTCGTAAGGAAAATGGGAACAGTACAGTAAACCAGACCGGCGGGGATGTGTGACGAGTCCCAGCGCGGCGACAGTTTTGAAATATTTCTTTTACGGGACTGTCGAGTCCGGAGCAATGGCTCGAGAAACTTTCTTGTTACATTCGAGTGTATCAATTGCAAAGGGAGCCATATCGATCTGACTACATATTTAAAAATTTTAGAGTTTGAAGTTATTCTTCGTAAAAATATTTTTAATTCTTAGGAGTCGCCTGTAATCGTCGAACCCCAGATTTTTAGCTTCGCTATTAATTCAGAGGCATGCGAGGTCGCGACCAGGGACCTGGAACGAAATATTTTTTCGTTTCGTTTCGGTTCAGCTGCGATGATAATAATTTCGTTTCGGTTAATATCGTTCCTGCTGAAGAATATTTCGTTTCCATCAGATCGAAAATCAAATTTTTTTCCGAACCGGTTATTTCTTTTATAAAAAACACTCGTGTAAACTTATTTTAAGAATTTCTTTGCCTTTGGTACTTATATTATAGTACCAAATTATGTATTATAGAATATTATATATTATGTCTTATGAAAAAACTTTAGAGTTTTGATGTTTCCGGTTGCAAGCCGTGCCCACGAGGGCAAGACTCCCAACGCCACTCGCAGCACCGCAGTCAGCCGCGTCAGGGGTCCGAACCGACACGAAACATGATGAAAATAAGGGTCGTGCTCAATTTAAATTTTTTAATCTGAAGTGTACAGAACGTTATTAGTCGGAATTTTTATTTCGTTTATATCGTTCTCACTCCTGCAACAGGGTTAAGAATTTCGTTTCGTTTTTGTTTCTGTTTCGGAAAATTATATCGTTCTTTTCGTTTGTGTTCGGTTCGGGATCTCTGGTCGCGACTAGGGCTCTAACGAATATTCGAATAATCTAAGTATTCGAATATTCGAATATTCGAATACCACAGAATTCGAATAATTTCTTCGAATATTCGAATATTCGGATCTATCGAAGTTATGATTGCACCGAATACCAATCTGAAATTCGATTGATCAGAATATTCGAACGTTTGAATATTCGAACTTCGAACCTTCGAATATTCGAACTTCGAACCTTCGAATATTCGAATATTCGGATCTATCGAAGTTATGATTGCACCGAATACCAATCTGAAATTCGATTGATCAGAATATTCGAACGTTTGAATATTCGAATATTCGAATAAATTATTCGTATTCGAAATTATTCGAATTATTCGAATATTCGAATAGTCGAATAATTAGAGCTCTAGTCACGACCCCCCTTGTGGGAAGATCAGTAGTCACGTAATAAGCACCCAGGTTCAACCCAGCCGTCATTAACTTCGTTTAGTCGAAATGCGCGCCAGTAACCTGATTTTCCTTTGTTCCAACAGCCACGTCGGATTGTTTCGTCTCGCTGCTCCGTCATTTAAAAGGAGCCTTGTACAGGGAAGACGGAGACGGTGACGTTTGCGTTCTGGAGGTCTCATGGAAAATAATTAAAAAGGATGGGCTGCTTCAGCTAATTGGATGATACGAGTAGAATGTACAGTAGGACTGTATTCTAGCGGTTCATAATCTTTTTTTACCGCGGACCCCCTTTAAGACCCTGAAGTGTATCAAGTATTTATTTGAAATTGCTCACTAACGGCCTTCAAATTTGGAAAGAAGAAAAAATAAATACACGGACTCCTATAACAATATTATTATTGCTTTATTGCAATGGTTCCATACGATTTTAAAATAATAATATATACAGCGCGGTCCCACGGAGGGCCGCGATTTAAGAACCGCTGCTGTATTTAAATAATTGATGACTTAACCGTACGATTCGTTTCGCTCTTCAAAGACACGGGCTCTCTGATCTCTAGTCTGGTCGGAGGAAAAGTTCCAGCAGAGCGGTTTAAAAAATGACCTCCGTCCAGAATGAATCGTTCGTCGAGTTATTATGCAAACTATCCCGAGCTTGCAGCGGAGTACCGCGCGTACAACAAACCATTGAGGAATCGCGGTCCGCTGAATGGATCTACGAGGAGCCGTTACACGACAACCCGCGATTTCCCTTAATTATCCGTCGTCCACCGTGATTATCCGGCCATTATTACTGATCATAATACTCCTTTCGTTAACATTTCTTTTCGACCGGCTGAGAAGCGTGCATTCCCTGCCGTGGAATTCGACTGTCGCAATTAACTTGGAAATCCCGCTCTTCTCTATCTTCCTCCGTAGATAACGACCGAGAAATAGTTTAACGCCTCCATCGCACTGAACGTTAGACTTTTTTTTCCAATGGAATAAGTAATGACAATGCTATCCGAGCTTCTACACGCATTTAACGGTGCATCGACCTACGAAAACGAGCAGTTCCCCCGACCGAAAACAATCATCACAAGCGTAACCGATACCGAAACGGCCTATGCCCCTCGAAATACCTGTAATTCCGAGGCAAATCAAGGTTAAGTACAATCATTCGCCGGTCGATATAGTATAATTTCCCGCGCTACTCACGAATTACGGCTGGAATTCTATGAAAACGCTTAGGCTCGCAGTCACGCGAACGTTTGAGAACGTACCGTAACCTCCTCTGCCATAAATTCGACGCTGCTCCGATATGGCATTACTAAAAATCAACACTCCAGCTGACTCGAGCAGAGATTCGTGCGGGGAATTTTACAAATTTCTTAACGAAGCGCAATATTCGGTATTTCAATCAAATTCGGATAACTCCTTGAGAGTTAAAAAAAAAAAGAAGTAAGACAGAGGAGAGTAGTGGGGAGTAGTAAGGGTAGAGCTGAAATCGCAGAGTATATGGCTCATTATTGTGTCGTGTATTTCCTTTCACATCGAGTGCACCGTTACCGATATCGCTTTACAATTTTTTTTCCTTCTTTTCCTTTTCATACAAAAGAGACGATTCGATGATCACTGCCGTTAACATCGTTACCTTATAAGACTTAGAGCGTCTTTGTTACACGTCGTGTCTCGTAGATACAATAATATATATAATACATATATATATTTATCTTTGTCCTTAGCGTAACCATCCTCTGTAAATAATCGAATATCATACAAAATCTAAGGCTACACGTAATTTAACCTCGACTCGCCGTTGTGTAATGTACGAACGTAACATGCTAATGCGACGCGCGGCTCAAATTTAATCGCCCGTCAATGTCCCGCGCAAATTTACAAGAGTCTGGCTTGTCGAAATAATATCGGAGACGGCGGCGATAGGCCCTCTGTCCGGAGCGTGCACGTTCCCATTCCCCGATCCACTGTGAAGCGATCGATTTGAAATTGCGCGCGTCCGTCTCCGTCGCGACTGCGCGTGCAGGAATCCCCCGTCACAGCCGCGGAGGGGGATCGACGCTGCAGCGGTTAATTTGAACGATCGCGCGGGTCGCCTTCGACTTGGACGATGAAACTTCCGTTAGGCGACGAAGGGCACCTGAAACGGGTAAATATATTCGTGTAAACACCGGCTCGTCGTCGCTCAGTATCCTACTCGACTCGACACGATCAAGGTGTACTGTTCGTGATTTGCGACTGACATTAACATCCTCCTCTTGCGATCGGTGTAATTTACTCGTCAACGGATAATGACAGCTGTCCATGTTTACTCGAAGTTTCTCCCGTTTCAGGTTAGTACCTAAATACAGCGGGGGGGAAAGCTGCCGGGTGTCCCGAAGTTTGCAGCACCGTGGTTTCGGAACGCAAGGTTCTTTCAGGCACCTTTCTACAAAACCTCAAAGCTGTATATTTTGGGACACCCGCAGCTTCTGCTACCTTGAACGTGATTGGTTTTAAACGAAGTTCTTTGAATATTCAAGGATCAATCGAAGCAGGATTCGTTTACGGTAACTTTGGACTGTAAGTAAGAGTTCGCCACGCGATGGTTGTAGGTTAATGGCAGAGGTCATCCCGGCTGGGCTGCATATTTCCGATGGAGTGCGCGGGAAACGAGAAATGCAGCCGGTATGATGCTCGGGCAGGTGCAAACGGATCGTTGAAGGTAAATGTACATTTGCGAGTGACACCTAATCGCGACGTGTTGAAAAGGGAAATGGAACCGCGGTAATTCATAACGCATTCTTAAATACGGGCGCAACGGAACCGACATATTTGTACATGGTAATACGATACAGTAACGAATGGTCGCGCGTGTACACGCCGAGTCTTCGCTTGACGGGTGGTCGTCAAACAAGTAGAAAACAGTTCAGTACAGGCTACTCATTGAAAATTAGTTTAAAAAGTCTATACAAGTCGCTAGAGGCTAGATAAAATATTTATCGCTACGGGGGAGGGGGTTAAGCGATCTCATCGAAGCCCGACGCAAATCCGCAACAATTAATCGCAACGAATACTTTCGATAATACTTGTCCGTAGTATCCTGCTAACGTACCGTCAGCATGTTTCCTCCGCGGCAAGGAAAGATCGCTGTGAATATAAAACATACCGGGTGACCATTTTCTATTGCAAGCGGATGCGTTTAGAAATGCACGAGACTTTCTCAGCTCCAAGCCCTTTCGAAATATATCCGCTTTGTAGGTCGAAATGGGGTACCCTATATACAGGGTGTCTTAAAAAAAATGTTACATCGAGGAATTACTACGAAGACAATATTATTTTCCTGCGAGTATAATAAAATATGGTTTCGGCGCAATGGTTCGGTCACTTTGAAAACACTAACGATCAAAAAGCCATTTCGCAATAAATTCAATGATTTATATAAATTTCCAACGTTTCGGTCTTAATTTAGACCATTATCAAGGAAAGATTCAATATAAAGAAGCGAATACTGCGTGAGCTATTGAAATTAATAAATCGTAACGTTCGAAAACGAATATTTCTTTTATGTTCGTAAATACGCCTTTCTAGATATCTGGAGATTTTACCAATATAAACCTGATTGCAGCCCATGCAAGGGATTGTATATATAATGTTTGAAGCTTTTGACATAGGTATTTTATCTTTGATTAAAGGGAACAAGTGCTTAGCATAAAGCGGTATTTTAAAAATAGTGTGTATTCCGACTCTAGCCATTTCTCTGTTCACCTTCTAGATGTTTTGAGTTGCCTACTATTTACCTCGGTCATTTTCCAACCGACTCGAGTGTCGCACGTTCGTTTTCGAACGTTACGATTTATTAATTTCAATAGCTCACGCAGTATTCGCTTCTTTATATTGAATCTTTCCTTGATAATGGTCTAAATTAAGACCGAAACGTTGGAAATTTATATAAATCATTGAATTTATTGCACAATTGCTTTTTGATCGTTAGTGTTTTTAAAGTGACCGAACCATTGCGCCGAAACCATATTTTGTTAATAACTCCGGCCGATATTAAATTTATAAATAACTTCCTTTGAGTATTTTAGAATTAAGTTGTTATGTTAATAGAAATAAGTAGCTTGCTCTCGCTTTCGTGACCTTGATGCGATATTGGAAACCAAAGGGTAGAGATTTGAATGAGAAATGATAAAATGTTGACCGCTCAGCAGCTTTAAGAAACCCTGTATATATAGAATTATCTGTCCTCTGTCTTTTTGCTCCGAGTGTGTACCGTTTGGAAAAAAAGGATAGTTACAAATGTGTATAACGTTAGTCGCTGATTACACTGAAAGATTAATACATACATATCGCCGTATCAGTCGTTAATTATAGAGTATTAATATTCCGACATCGTGCAATCACTTGAACGCAAGTAAATTAGGCTAGATCGTAAAACTTAACGAGCTCTGTTAGTTACAATCGCAGCGCTGCAGCAAACGCGCTCCAGACACGCAACGGGCCGTCATTTTCGCGGGCTACTTTCGCCCGGCATTTACACGAGTATCCTGTAAAAAGTCTTTAAAAAATCCAAGTGTATATATACATCCCATGTATCAAATGTAAAGGTTGTAGGGGATTATCGAAATCAGCGGTTAATGGAAAATCACTAGTTATAAAAGTACAAGATCGAGTGTATATAAAAGAACTGGCCAGCATCGCCAGTTGTACAAAAATTAGGGGGTCGTGATTAATCACATCTTAAAAATCATCAGTCGCATAGAATATCACAGGAACGTTAGTAGGTGCCACTGGATTTGTGTATACTGCTTCTGCACGCGAATGTAGAACGATGATGAAAGATACTTTAATATCTGCTCGCTTTAAAATCTCGAAGCCTGCACGCGTTATTAATTTCGCGTAGCGCCTTCGCTCGGGAATTCATTTCAAGACAACACTTCGTGCAGGCCAAGTCGCTCGAAGCCTGCGCAGAGAACCTTCTGGACTGTGAGTAGCGGATGAAGCATTATAAGAAACTTAAGAATGCCCTTGTCAACGATCTTATTCAATACCATTTCGTGTATCAAAATTGTATAAAAGTTCTCGGTCCAAGCATCTCGACTTCCAAGCGAAATAGATTATTATTTATTACGCGAGCAGACCGACGGCTCGCCATTATCTATTATGCTTGGCAAGTCTTTTATTCCCTTGTTTCGTTAGTGTAATAAGTTTGTGCTGCTACGATGCTAGAGACCGGACTAATTCACCGAACAACAGTCGAGCGCATCTCCTTTAAAATAGCGGGTCCTTTTCTGTAAACAAATTTATTTCAGATTCGTATCTTATAATTATTTGTCGAAGTGCAGCACAATCATATTCACAATATCATGGTTCACCGTTATGGCAATACAGCATAATTTACAAAGTTGCCACGCTAGGTCGTTCGAGTACTACGGTTAACGTTGCCTCCTCCCTGTCGAGATGGATTTTCTTGAATGGCATCATTGACTCTTCGGCGACGGGTGCTTGATCACCGTCGCCTGAGCGCAGGAGTATTTTCTTACATCTCGCACGAATTATGTACTGTCCATTAGAAACCGCCGCCTCCACCATTACCGATACTCTAGTCATACAACAGACGTCACGCACACGTTCTTACGGGGCACGCTCTATTATAATTTGCACTACAAGTTCCTAGCCAGTTACATAGAGCCATTTACCTCGAGACGGATTAAAGTTAATTCCAGATCGCCGATTAATTCGTAACGTCGCTTTTGATTGAAATAAAAGCCAACCCGTTGACACAGCCCGATGCAGTAATAATGTGTGCCGCAGTAACTTCCCCTCCGTTTGGCAAACACACTGTTATTAACTTTAACTTATGTCCGAGGTATTTTTTTAATATAATAGCGCGTCTCAATGTGCACCTTACAAAATAACAAGTTCGCTATCCTAATCGAAACATCAATGCGGCTGAAAAGAATTGGACACTCGAATCTTCGTCTACGAATCGGACCGTATCCGTGTGACGAAAGTAAAGAACGAAAGTTTCTTTAGATCAATTTATAACAATGCTTTTAATCCTTCTAATTCATACACTGGCTGCAAAAATGTCGATGTTTCCTTTACACACGTACTATAATATCAAGATGCGCATCGAGAACAATACATGCAAGCGATTATAAAACCGCGATCGCAACACCCACGCTTTCGTTACATTTATTGTTCTCCGTCGCGCATTTCTGCGCGCACGTGCAACGGGATCCCCAGCTTTGCGAAATAAGAGTTCCGGACACTTATCAGTTTTCCGTGCGACTCTTATTAAATAATTAAAAACCGCAGAGTCTATAAATAACAGTTATTGTTCTGTACTTAAACATCACTTGTTCTCTCACTGGTAGTAGTAATAACAATATAAATTAAAACAGATAGATTCGTTACATGATCGGGCGCTGCGCTTGCGAGTTTTATTTCAGAAAATATAACTTTGTGAATTCCCTCGAATGAAGAATAGCTTAGTCCTTTCCGCGTACAATGCCTGTACTTCCGACAGGTGCTTGTTGTGCGCGTTAATTTAACTTACAAGATATTACGCCGAACAGAGATTTCAGGTGTATTCGTCGCAGAAAGTATTTCTAAACTCCACTCAAAGTTAATCCGAATAAACTACAATGTCACGAATATCTATATACAAATAGAGAAATCCAGAGAAAAATACTAGCGATTATAAAAACTTCTGCCTAATGATTGTAATATAAATTCATGATTGTGTCAGTAAAATTATTTACAGCTTATCGAAATGTTCTCAAAAAAGCAGGCCTAGTTTGAACTTATTATCTTCCGAGACCTCGAAGCAGTGGAAATTCATGTACACTTTGCACCAGTTACAGGATACTTATGCGTACGAAGTAAGCGTGTCACGAACATAAAAAGAGATATTGTCACATCGTTCGTTAATAATACAGTAAGCAACAGCGACAGGCGATAGACAACGATATAATTACAGACGGAGAATATACGTATCTGGGACTCCTATCAATTACAACGTAATCGAAGCGCCAGCTAGCAATTAATTAGTCCTCGAGTAATGAGCCGGTTATACACACATGTACATCGAGTAGGTGCGTACCGTTCGGCACGGAAATGGAATGAAACTGATTCGAACGGTGAAAGGAAAGAAAAAACAGTTTGCCGACCGAGCGGGATGATAAATCAAAATTTAACGTGATTGTCCCCTGCCACTACTAGTGGAGTGGCTTAGCAGCGCGCGTGCCGGAGTTAAAAAAAAAAAAAAACTTGACTAGAAATGAACGAGCGTGCGAAGGAATACAATGTATGGTAGTGATTTCGCGAATTTCCTTACACCAAAGACTCCCGTTTTTTCTTTCCTTATCTAAAGTAATCTCTTCAACTCGCTTTCGCCTCTTTTCCGCCGACGCTATCCACCGTGCATCAGAACACTAACAGCTATAGGCAGTTCCTGCGTCTAACATAAAACCTCCCTCTAGCTTCGGCGCGGTGACTGAACGTGGTTCGTAGATCGAAAAACTTAAAACAGTTCGTTGCGAAGAGGGCTACTAGAAAAATAATGCGTTCGATTAAGGTGCGAGCAGCCAAAGCTAGCTTCTCGACTTATACATGGCAGTGGTGGGGGAATCGATCGACTAAATGAAAACTACGTATGTCTGTCCGTGTTCTCAAGTGGAACCTACCTCCAACCGTAAGCCCTCCAATTATGCGTAACATTTAGTCGGCGACTTACAGAGCACACTCGCTGGCACGCCACACACACAGAGATATCCCCATTTTTCTTGCTTATGAAAAAGTAAAAAATGATTCTCCCACACGTGTTACAATTCACAGCGGTTTACAATGCCGCGTACGAACTAGGTACGTGCTGCTCTCTTTCTCCCGCGCGCCCCCCAACTGAATTAGAGTATCAGTCTTTCGTTCGAAGAGAAGTCAGCGCCGGGCGCGCGGCACACACGCTTCTATGTATATATGACACCCTTATCTTACAGATAAATCTTCCACGCGTGCGTGATGTGATTGTTAGTAATCGTAATGTAAGGTAGATCGTATTACCGTTTTATCTCTCCCTGTCACGGTAGAACAACAACGCGCGTCGGTAGAAACGTTTCGGAAGAATTACAAGAGTCCAGCGATTCAAACCATATGAACTTTACCATCTACATTTGACCGTGCTCAAAGAAACTTGTTAAATCATCGATACGCTGAAAGTAACACGCTGCTCGGATCCATAGAAGTTCGCCGGCTTCTATGAATCGTAATATCAATATCGTATAAGTCGAAATATCATATAAACATTGGAATATACAAGGCACGATCAATGCTAGATCGTAAGTTATATGGTCCACTTATCAGCATATTCATACGTCTTATAAATACGCCCGGTACTTCGCTAGTCCACCAAGTAGCCGTATTTTGTTAGTAAAAAAAGAAGCACTTACTTTGCTGGGTCAGTGCTCTCCTCGACTCTTCCGTTTCAATCACAAGATATTTAACACACCGTTTCCGTGGTTCCTTTCTCTTGGCATTGTCAATAAAAAATAAGTGATCGAGATAGTTTCACAGCGTCGCTGAGGCTCATCACTGTACTACACTTTGTAATAATTTCATTCGTAGAATCCCATCGAACTGATTGTACGAGTCAGTTTGAAAATTGTCCAGCGTTCACTCGTTGCTGTATCAGCGGAACGTCGTTGGTACACATTACCTGGTAGTCCGTGCACAAGTAGCTCGGGTTTGAAAAGTTTCTAGCTCCCCGTGCACGTGTCAGTCTAACGTACAATGCTGTCATCGTTCGCCAATACCCCAGCAATTTCTTTGGTTAGCCCAATATATGTTCTCTCGAGCGTCCGTACGTTTTTCACTTTCCTTTTCATACGTCGAATGTCTATTACGCACATCACCAAACGTCATTTAAGGTATCTCAATCTTATCGTGGCATTAAGAGGCTGACTCGTCGTCCGCCAAATTGTACAGATCCGAGTAATTCACGATAGCGCGGTATAGAAATTCGTATTGCGCCTGAAACGTTAATGGAAACATTAGCTTTGCATACCCGCCGTAAATATTCTCGCCGCGGAATTCAAGGTACGTACAAAGGTGCTGATCATGCCGTGTCTCTGCGAGCGCAGCTTCTTCGTCGTTGTGAAAATGTCCACTCGTTTCTCGGTCCGCAGCTGCTGAACCAGTATGCTAAGAGCAACGAACATAGAACTCCTGTCAGACCCGTAACTGCAGTGCACCACCAATGACCCGCTCGACTCCGTGACATTCGTAAGCGTTTGGTTCTCGAGCTCGATCAGACCGCGGGTCACTTCAGGTACTTCTCCTTCCACTGTTGGCCATCCGTGGTACTGGTACTGCGTTACCACCACGTTCTCGTCGGTTTTCATGTTGGAGACGGAGAATTCGCGGCGAGTGTAGTACGGGCAACTCTCGCTTTGAATATATCTAACTCTTATGTGATCGTACGCGGCTTCGTCGTCGGGCCAGTATCGTGGACACTTACGTGGACCTTCGTTCAGCTGGAAGAAGTTCCATGTATGATATTAGAGCTCTCGTAGGGATTAGTAGTGGAATGTAAGGGAAACGTTTCAGGGCTTCAAACGGTTTCGAATATAACTGTTTGAAACTGTTATATAAAGGTTCGGAGTAAAACGGTTATGGAGAAGATTTATTTCAAATAACTGTTATGAAGAACCGAAAATTTCAACTATTATCTGTTTCGGTTAACGTTCCTATTTCCCTCCTCATTTCGATTCCATTACCGTTACTTTTTCGGTTCCGAAACGGTTCCAGAATTCTTGTATCGTCTTTTCCCTAATTGATATCATTCATTATTATTACAGCTGCAGATTTCTGTATATGTGCACATTTTTTACAAAAATCCTTGTAGAAATAGGAAAAATTTTTAACTTCCTATTCTGAATAATATAGTGTGTGTGAATGTAAAAAATATGTAGCTGATTTATTTATTTCAACACTTTGTTAGAAATCAGAGAGCAATGATATGTATGAATATTTCTTGTTTTTCTATAAGGATTTTGTAAAAAATATGCACATATACATTAATCTGCAGCTACAATAATAATTAATGATATCAATTAGGGAAAAGACGATACAAGAATTTATTCTGGAACCGTTTCGTTATTATAACAGTTTTCAAGCCCTGAAACATTCGCAGTGCATAGTTCTTATATTCCTTCTTGAAGTGTAGATTGAAACTTAACGGCTCGTTGAGTATAATTCTACAATTCTGAACCACCCTCAATACTAGTCGAGTCATTGCATTTAATGTCAGAAATCTGGTATACAATTTAAGGACAGAGCTGGGCATTATTCGAATAAATTCTTATTCTTAGTTTTAATTTTTATACGAATAAAAAGTTATTCGTTTTTCTCGAATAGCTTCATTTTATTCGCAAAAAAATTATTCGAATAATGCCCAACTCTGCTTAAGTGTCGTCCTCAAGTTACACAAGGTTTTTTTGGGGGAAGAAGAGGGTCACGAATTTCTTACGTAATATTTTTTAAATGCAAATGTAGAAAATAAAATTTAAAGAAGGGTGAGGAATGGGGAAATACAAATTCTTATACTGGGGGCGGAGGTAAGAATTCGCCAAAATTACCCTTACGTAATTTAAGAACGACTTAATATCATATTCGCTCCCCAATATTCCTACCCACAGCCAGCGACCCAAACATACTTCTCGCTTGACTGGAAACGAAATTAAAGATTCCTACGAAAGATAAGTTGCGTGCCATGTGCAGTACCTACGCAACATTGAGACCGCGGGACATGAAACTAAGAACAAAAAAACTAATCGCAGCTGTTCCCACCTGTTAAGAAACCACAAGTTTACTCACATCGGACAGCATAACAATCGTAGAAATTCCCTGTTCCGAAATCATCCGCCAGAAGTCCGCTATGGTGGTCTCCAGCGGGTCTTGAGTGATGACGAACGACTCCGAGTTATCGTAGCCCTCGATAAACGAAGCGTTTATGTACGTAGAGTGCTCTCTGCCCGGAACCGGCGTGAGTATCACCCGATTCCTGTCGTACGGTATTATCAATTCGCTTCTATTCTTGCTCTTGTTCTCGTCCCCGCCGCCTACGGAGAACGACTTTCTGTCCTCCAGCACAGAGTTGATTTTCTGCAAACATACCACGTAGAAACGCGCGCCCGTTTACCTAGTCGCGAAACATTCCAAATCCAACAATCCACTTACATCGTACTCCTCTTCCATCCTGCACTTCTCTTTACCATTCTCCCTCTGCCGCAGCTTGGCGACGGTGGCCTTCAGTTGTGAGGAAGGGATCTCCGTGTCGCCGTACTGCGCCATCTCCATCAGCGCGCGGTAAATGAAAATATACTGTTTCAACGATTGCACTAAGAAGTTCCGCTGGTGTCTCAGGTCGCACACCGTGTTGAAGATCGACACCTGGCCCTCCTCGGCAAGCTGCTGCAGCAACGAGTCCAACGCCACCAACGTCCCCGTCCGGCCGACGCCGGCGCTGCAGTGCACCAATATCGGCCCCTTCTCCAGTGAGTACGCCTCGTTCACTCTCTTAATGAACCTGAGTATCGCGTGCGGGTGCTCGGGCGCCATGAAGTCCTTCCACACCAGGAAATGGTACTGGACGATGGTGCGCGTGTCCCGCTCCCCTAATCGGGACATCTTCAGCTCGCGCACCACGTAGTCCGAGTAAGCTCTCTCGCGGATATGCTCGACTGTGATGTCCCCGACGTTCTTGGTCTCCCCCTTGTCCGGCCAATACTTGGCGCACTTGGTCTTGGAGTACTCCTCGAGGTTAGTCAGCATCAGTATCAATTCGAGGTGCTGCTCCCAGATCATCCTCCAGTAATCGCAGACGGTGTTCTCCATCGGGCCCTGCGCGCAAATGAACTTCTTCCGTTCCTTGTAACCCAGCACGAAGTTAGCGTTTATGTAGTCCGACCCGCAGATGCCGTCCATCTGCGCCAGGCGTATTCTCGTCTGATCGTAGCACTTTATATCGGGGTAACGGTTCTTGTAGAGATTCTCCCGCGCCTCCGAGGCCCTGGTGGTGCGGTCCGTGAACTTGTCCGGCAGCAGCTCGAACTCGTGCTGGAAACCGTAGTCGGAGTCCCGGTGTCGCTCTAGGTAGGACTGAAGCAGGTCGGTTCTAGGAATCGGCGGCATGTCCGGCGGGCTTGCTGCGACGAGCTGATGCCTTCCTCTGAGACTCCTGCATAGGTGCCTAACAGAAAACA
Organism: Andrena dorsata; assembly: GCA_929108735.1. Classification (NCBI taxonomy): domain Eukaryota; kingdom Metazoa; phylum Arthropoda; class Insecta; order Hymenoptera; family Andrenidae; genus Andrena; species Andrena dorsata. Next base: position 70,977,841 of record OV815488.1, on the reverse strand, counting down.
CGTATTAGAGCTTGTGCGCGCGTCGCGGTCGGAAGCACCCACGCCGAACGCTTCTCCACACCTGAAACTGTTCCTCAGCGTGATCACCTCTTCCCCCCTCTGCTGCGCGCGCTTCGTGTACCTGTGCAACACGCAGAGCGCGATCAGGAGGATGAAGATGATCAGTATCAGGGCGATGGAGATCTGCAGGATCACGCTGAGCGTGGTCATGTCCTGCGACGCCGCGACCCCGGGCTCGGATCCTCCGTAAAGGGGATTGAAGTAGTTGCTGTAGGCTGGTAGAAACTTGTCCCCCTGGTCCCCGAACACTGCAAAACGAAAGCTCGCTGCACCGTTCGATAAAGAAACCGCGACATACAATCAGGAATATTAACTGTACCGATCACTTCGATGAATCCAGTGTAATTAGCCTTCTCGTCCAAAAAGCCATCCTGCGGTAGGTACAGCGACAATTCGAGCGACCCGTCGGTGCCCTTCGTCTTCTGATTCGCCGCATTGTCTCTTTTCCTCCTCGCTATGTTCTCTGTGTGATTACTATCCATCAGAGCAGCCACTGTGGTCTCTATCTGCTGCGTAGTGACTGGTACCGCCGTGGTCGTCGTCGGTGTAGTCGTCGTTGTCGGAGCAGAGGTGGTGGTCGTCGTTGCCGGTGTCGTAGTCGTCGCTGGCGTGGTGTTTAACGGCGCCAGGGTCGTTTGAACTTCAGGAACGAAGTGTAATACTGGCGGGGCGGCTTTCGGCCGAAGCTCGATACATTTGTCGCACATCGTGCTGCCGTTGAACGACTCCCCGTCCCCGAGGAACACCTCCGATATCAATCGGTCGCTGTCGAACGTCTCCGCGACGTAAGCGCCGCCGGAAGGCGAATTGTGGGCGTACTGGTAGGAATATATATCGATCTCCTCCGGCGGCGGTAGATCGCTCACGCTCTTCTGAGGCGCCAATTTGATCAGGTAAACTCGATAGCAACATATAGGCCCGTTCCTCTCGGTGATACGCGGCAGGTAGAGCTTGAACAGCTGTTTACCCTGGTTCTCGATCTTCCGCCACGTCCGCATGTTCAAGCTGTCCCTATCCGGGACGGTGACCGGCGTGGTGCAATTCCCAACGGCGTCTTTCCCTTGCGTACGAGACCTGGTTACACCGTGCACGCGGACCTTTCGACAGAACGTTATTACTCAAACAAAACGCCTAACTCGAGATGATCGAGGATTGCGTGGTACGTACCGTGTAGTTTGTATTAGGCGGTATCTGGTTGTAGTGCGTGCTGTTCCTTTGGTGAACGCTCCAATTCTGCGGCCCCCAGATCTCAAGGTCAAGGCGGCCCATGTCGTTCTTGAATTTAGCGGCGCCGGTTAGTTGTATGTTGTAGCGCGTAATAACGCCGTTTGGCTTCTCCGGATGGATCCACGTAATGGAGATGAAGCTGGAGCTGCTTATATTGTCGAATCGACAGTTGACGGAGAGATTCTGAGGGGGGCTGGCCACTAAATTGAAACCCAATCGTATTACTATATGGTTTATAGAATACAGGAAACGATAGGGTTACGTGGAACCATTTCACCTCCGTCTAACGTAGTGCCATTCACTTCGATGCTCCAGTTCCCACATTCCTTCGTGTACTCGCTGCACGCGGCAATTCTGAATTTGTACGTAGTCGCTGGATCCAGATCAACGAACGCGTACACAGTGAACGGCTGTGCTGGGTAAACCGCCTCCCTTTTCTGGTCTCCGTGCGTGGCCATTAAATTGTAATAGTGGACGTGTTCCTTTAAGTCAGCCGGTGGCACTGTCCACCCTATCGTGATGGAATTTTCTGTGACACCGTTGACAGAAACTTTTGGCACAAATATAGGATCTGCAATGAATCTTGCGAGTGAACTGCTCCGTGGAAAACAGAAATGCATGTACTTAGGATCTAAGCCCTTACCTTTCTCCAGTGTGGTGATCCAACGTGGATCTAATCTAACGTGCGAAGTACCCACAGTGTTCGTAGCCGCGATTCCGATCTGATATGCCGTGCCATTTTTGAAGCCTTTCAGAACGTAGCTGGAATTACCGCCACCGATCTGCTCCGTGTAATAATGGTACTGATCGGTCCCATTCTCCATGGTCTGGATAAAATACTTCTTAATCGGCTCATTGCCGTCGCTTACGGTCCAATTCAAAAATATACTCCCCGCGCCAACTGCCTTCATGAAATCGATGCTGACTTTCGGCACGTCGATCACGAACATGTGCCTGAAAGCACTGATCTCGTCGCTGTAGTCGCGCGCTTTGCAAGTATACGTTCCGTTGTCTTTTCGCGTCAGGCTTGAGAATTCTAAATTTAATATGGTGTAAGTTTCGTTGATCTGCGTCACAGTGGTAAGATCTTTTAAATGCTCTGTACTCTCCGAATCGTTCCCTTTTACCCAGGCGAAGTGGGACAACGGATAGCCATGTACGTGGCACGTCAGATTGGCAGATTCCATTACCTTCGCCCTGACGTCTTCTTCTGTCGTTATTCGACCCGGCTCTAAAGCAAAAACAATCCTTTGTTAGACATGCAATTACGAATTATGATTATTCACTGTGATTAACATTCACCAATAATTCTGATGTGAACGTCTTTCTCCGTCACTTCTCCTTCTATAGTCTGCGCTATGCACTTGTAGAATCCGGTATCGTTCCTGCTAGCTTGCTTGATGTCCAAACGTCCGCCGGATTCGAAATCCTTGATGGTGGTGAGATTCTTTCCATTTCTAGCCCACCATATGTGACCCGGCACATTAAGTTTGCAGGTCAGCGAGGGCGTGCTACCAGCCTCTATGCCCTCCAAATCTTGCGAAGCTGTAATTTCTATATTCGTCGGGTTCTCATTTTTTTGCTCCGTGGTTTCCATATTTTCTACACCTGCAGGAAACACGCAAGCATATATTTATCACTGAGATCATCTTAAGTAGCATAATTATTAATCTTTAGATATTAGCGTTATATTACTACGCAAACAAATACCAAATAATACAAGCCGTGTTAGTTTTAAGTATTTAAGTATTTCATGCGTCTAAGTTGGAAAGTCCTTGCCAAGTAACGTGTGAATGAACCGAGTAGTTATCTCGTTAAGTCATTAAAATTCTAGCAGGCGAGTCACACAAACCGGGCAAGTTTTGCCTTAATGATTCGAGTAACCCAGCTGCTTTAATATCTTTTACTAAGAGTTCTTCCCCAGGAATATCATTTAATTATCGAATTAATTATCTAGGATATATAAGAACTTTAAGCATCGGAGCTTGGTACATCTGACAGAATCCTCTCGAATTTTTTATTTACAGAAAACAATATTCCTTATCGCTATAAGATCGATGACTCAATGGGCAGTGACGTACCCTCGCATTAAGTGTCTTCTTTAAATTACACTATCGCGTTACGAGATTAGATTGTATTTACGTACCGTGCAAAAATAAACATACGAAGGAAAGAATACAAATCCCTTTACAGTCTCTCATTTGACACTTCCGCCGGTTCGAATTGATTAATCGCACGTTCGACGATTCCGCGATTTTAAATCGAACCCTAGCCATCCGCGAGAGCGGTAAAAACTGTCACAAAGTCCCCCCAGGGGGGGGCAATAACTAATTTAAGGTTATGGGAGTACTTTTACAGTGATTACCGTGCAATTTGTTATTAGTAAGTATTACTATAATTACATAATCTGTCATGATAAAATAAATCGATAAATAATTTAAATAGAAATATTGCAAATTAAACAATATTTACTCTGAAATAAGTTGGATTTTGTAAAATATTTTCCCAAAATGTATGATTTTTAGGTTAGTTGCAATTATCATCCTAGTCAAAGATACCAAAATATAAAGAAAGTAGAAACGAATGGAAATAAAATTAATCGAAAGAAACGTGGCATGCCATTAGTTACCAGTAATGTGATTTGTCAAAAAAAAATAAAATTAATTACATCTAGCAGCGATAAGATATTATACCCATTTAAGACGACTACCTATTTTATATTCTTAGTGGATTATTAATTATAAGTATGTATTAAAATTGTTTAACATTTAAAAAAATACAGTACAAATACAATTTTGTATGTTTGAAATGATTCATCAGTGTTTTTATGCCTGTCCTAAAACAAGGGTCAATCACTGTTACAGAGCCTGCCAATTACTATGTAAAACCCGGTCAATCATTACAATTTTAGGATCATCTTAATACTTAATGATTTTTTTAAGTTATTTTTGTGTGCAGTTGTATGAAGTAAATTTTTTTATTCTTTCGAAACACTTTTAATGTGATAACAACAGATTTTACTCTCCAATTTTAGCGATAAACACTTTCTTTCTATGAATAATGTAGCACTCGTTCTTAAACTGGCAATCACTGTATATGTTACCCTACGCAAATAGTCAAGGCGAATATTCGTAGTAAAGACGGTAGGGACGTAAAGAACCGGGGAATATTTAAATACCCGAAGTTTCCCTAACGAAACATAATTCGCCCGCTTCCTCCCTAAAATCAATCATACTCCCGCAAATTGCTCCTAAGGATCATTAACCCTCTTAACGAAGTAATCCCACAATTTTTCTCATTGGTGCCAACGTTTCAAACGCATTCCGCGGCGGTCAAATGAAACGGAAATCGATCGGGCAGCAGCGCGATTACGCATCAATCTTTACCGGCTAATTCTCCGTCAACACAAAGGTCTCGGCGAATTATCCTGGCCCCTTAAAGCTGCATAAAAGCCCTCGGAAGGTTCCAAGAAACAGGGTACACAGTGCGCGCTGTCTGCTGTACACCCAGCGACACTGTTCTACCTATCACTTTTCCCGCAATTGCTGTGCCACGAGAGGCCCGACCATAAACAGAGAGATCGCGTAGCGAGACGAGAAGATAAGGGAGGAGGGCGCGTCGAACGATGAAGGATTTAAAACGATCATCGCTGGACCGGCGTGACATACGATGTCGGCTTCTGTTGTTAATCAATCGTGCATGGCGGTGCATCTCGCGCACGCTATTTCGTTCGACTGGATCCGCGTTCGATTGTTGCACGGGGATTATTTAACAGCGGGAGGCAGCGGCGGCGACAGCGGTACAGGGCGACGAATGACAGCGGCAGGGAGATCGGTGCGTGGAGAGTGGCTGGCCTCGCTTATGCAGAATAACGTTTATCGCAGCGGGCTCGCCGCGGCGCTGGACGGGACGAGAGCGGAGGAAGGCGCGCCGTGTCGCGTGCGGCTCCGCTCGCTGGAACGGTCGCTAGGACTTACCGGGTTCGTCGAGGCCGGCTACGACGAGCACGGAGAGGCAGAGCACCGTCAAAGGGACACCCGACATCGGTAGGCCAGCTCGGGGAAACATGGCGTCGTGACAACCGGGCGTGAGCGTTGTGTGTATCCCTGGGCCCTTTTTCCCTCCCCGCTACGCTGCGAGCTTCGTGCACCGCTGCCCAGATCCCCTTTCACAATCTCATGACGCGCCGGCCACTATCGCCTATCGTACATTTGAATCCGCGGCCCTCCGGTTCACTTTATCATATCACGCCCCGCACCTTACGTGCGACGCACTTATCCCGAGATGCTCGGCCACACTTCGCGATTCTCAACCCCGGAGCAGCAGCGCCTGGCGAAAACCTCGGTGTCACACATTTAACGCCGACGCGTGTGTACACACGTAGGCGTCCACACCGGCGTGCGGTGTCGAAGCGGAGCGTGTGGCAGCGACGTCTGCGGAGGTCCGCCCGAACGAGGACGCTTTGGGTCCGCTGGTTATCGACGGTGGTGGGATTGCATTCTGCCGCAGACGTGGTTTAGAGGAATGTTCGGACCAACGGCGAAGTATAGGATAGACCTATCACCTTATGGATGCGCCTCTCGCCACCCAAACTGTGTTTTCTACCCATAATTTCAGGACTGAATTTAGCGGCCTCTACTCATGCACAGCGTCCAACCCAGCAACTACTCTGAAATGGTGAGAAATGCTGAAAAGTGTGTTGCGTGCTTTTATACGTGTGACTAGTTTAAAGTGTGAGTTTGACATAGGCTTTCGCTACGCTACGCTTTGACTCGATTTAAAAAGTGAGAAATGTCTAGGATTTCCGAATTTCTCATCAGATCTTTGCGAAAACGACGCCAATCGATTCCTTATGTTTCGCCGATGAAGCTAACACCAAAAACGACGTAATTAGGACCATAATGAAGGAAATTCCGTGAAAAATCGAATTATATCATTTGAAGCTGCCTTCGTTAAAATAGTCCGATTTACATGAAATTTAATATGATTTTCATCGGAAAAACATAAGGAATCCATCGGTGTCACTTCCACATCCATACGATAAAGAATAAAGAATTATTTTATTTCGGAAACAGTCCGCAGCGATTCCAGGACGGCGCCCCGCTGTCGAGGGTGAAATATTCATTTCAGCGTATTAAGAAATTCTTTATTCTTTATCGTATCGATATGGAAGTGACACCAATGAATTCCTTTTGTTTTTCTAATGAACATCATACCAAATGTCCCGCAAATCGGATTACTTTTGCACAAACAATTTGTATTGCTTATGCTGTCCAGACCACCACCGCTGACTGACTCGCGGGACAATACAATCATAAACCGCGACCCTGGTGAGACACTCTGGCCGATCAACCTGGCTAGTTTGTGGCTAATGCACTTTGAAACAGTTTTTACTTCTTTATCATATATATTTGTATAGTTACTGATATTTGAAGATAATGAAGAATTCATTACATTTTTTATAATTATAAGATTTCATTAAGGATTTTGTTATACTTCAGGGTAACCAGTCTGAAACGAAATAGATTAAAAGATACCAGATTAAATCAGATCTTGTTGCTAAAGAAGCATTATTAGTCGACTTTATTAATACGATGTTGATTATTGTATAAGCAATATATATAAGCAATAAATTTATTTTTTTTTATGAATTTTGTGCCAGTTATTAGAAACCGGTTTCTATTTTAGTTCATTTTCTTTCTGTCATTCCCTACATATCAACATTCGTAATATGTACACACTGCAAGCTATAAGAACAAATAACGTATAGATATAAATGTATATATGATAACTCGAACTTTAAGTCGAACTTAACCTCGACTTCATACCTGTTTCAGAAATAAAATAATTCTTTATTCTTTATCGTATCAAATTTCATGTAAATCGAACTATTTTTAACGAAGGCAACTTCAAATGATATAATTCGATTTTTCATGGAATTTCCTTCATTATGGTTCGAATTACGTCGTTCTTGGTGTTAGTTTCATCGGCGAAACATAAGGAATCGATTGGCGTCGTGTTCGCAAAGATCTGATGAGAAATTCCAAAATCCTATATAGACATTTCTCGCTCTTTAATGGTATTCAAACCCCTTTGAGGGTCGAAAGCCATAAAATTTGTCCTCGCCACGGAGTACCTACCGAAGTTTCGAGCCAAGAGATTCGAGACTTCGAAGCGCATCAAGACTTCGAAGCCGACGAAGCCGTTTCAAGACTTTTAAGCTTCGAATCACGTTCGAAGCGGTTCGAAGTAGTCGCCTGACATTCAAGACCGATTCGAAGCGCTGGGAACCGACTCCGGAGTCCCATACACGGTGTATAGAAGGCATTATTTTGGTATATTAACTAACAATGACAATCATTGTTGGTACTACTAGCTCACAATAATATCGCAGAAATGTTTCTAAAACGAATGCCAATTATATGAAACGGGCCACTAACCGCCGCGCATATGTGTTAGAAAGAGCAGAATCCAATGAGCTGACCATTCAAGGTAATCGTAGATAGGGTGACGTGTATGCGTCTGTCTTAAAATCAGAAAATTAAATCGATACAACATTTGCTCGCCATTTTTACAATTCCGATTAATAATTCGAGTCGAGTAGAGTCACCGCGAAAAATTTGAAAAGGTTCCAAATGCAACCAGTCTTCGTAGCAATCTTGCAGTCTAGCAAGATCCTTTTTGATCGCGCGTAACGCGATCGTAGAGTCCCCGCTTTTTTCGCGTCCATCTACATATTTTGCGGAGCACCGCGGCTCTGACTTAGAGTAATTTTACCGCGAAATAATTAATGCGTCTGGAAAGTGGTTGACGCGGAAAGATGACAACGGAAAGCAGCGATACCTATTTGTGCTACGGATTTTTCCACTATCGCTTCGGTTGTTTAATGCCAAAATATCTTTTTTATTAATATTTCGGAAACTGTTGAATGTTGAATACATATATGAGATTCATCAAAATCTGTAGCACATATACCTATCGCGGCTTTCCCTTGTGATGGGATACAAGTATCGAGATTATATATTATAATACCAAATTTGAAAGGAATCTGATAATATTTGTAGAAGTTATGAAACATTTATTGCAAAGATGTATTGAAACAGGGTTACAAAAGTATTCGAACAGCATTCTAAAATAATTGAAAAACTAGTGCACAACGTCTGAAAAGCGTAATTGGAGCCAAAGGTAGCCTAAATGAATATTAATCTAAAATATACTGCATATAATTAATGCGGTTCGAATATTTTTGTGACTCTGTTGCAGTACATCTTTGCAATAAATGTTTCATAACTTCTACAAATATTATCCGGTTCGTTTCAAATTTGGTATATACAATATCGATACTAACGTCTTATAGTAGTTACAACATTACTTTTAGAACTTTAGTCTAACATATATATTTTTATTGTTTACAGTTTTAATAGCGAGCGTTCGAATACTCTCGTGGCTCGCTGTATACAGAATAAATATTCATTTTATGTAACAATGCTAACACAGTATTGGTATCGCGACATTCTCGAATGTATCACGAAACTTGTAAAAAGTTTTGCAATAAGAAAGTGTATATCACGCATGTAATTTTCGAATATATACTTTCTAAGCCATCTGTGTTAAGTTTCACAAGCTTAATTAAAGTACACTCCTGTATGTAGATGCTAGATATTTTATAAACGAAGGAAATATATCACGCGTAATATTTCTATTTTACGATTAGCAGAACGTGTGTGTAGAAACGACTTTTGTTATGACTCAACGATGCTACCGTTGGAAGTCACCTCTGTTTACACGGCTCGGTGACGATATCCCAACACTTCGTAAAAACGTACGCGTGTATTGCCTCGCGAGTCCTGCCGCCTGCCTGCTCTCCCCCCACCACAGTTAATATTCGCCGAGGTACAGCGATGGGTCGCGGGGGTCATTCGTTCCGTGGACGTCGTTCAGTCAAGACGCTTCGATAGCTAGCTGCGTATTTAAATGGTACGCGTACATTATCTACCCTCATATAATTACATAGTCATTATTTGTCTTCCTCTTTACTCTCTATCGTCACTTGCTGCTCCTGTTAATACAGTTTCGCCCGAAATTGATTAAATATCGCGAGAAAACCGTTAGATTTTCGTCGCGTATTCCCTTCGTTCAATAACCGATATTTCTGCACATTTAGTGCACACATATCGTGTCTCGGTATTCAATTACATCTTTTTCCGGGCATATTTCAAGTTTATTTGTTGTTTAATGGCCTTACGAATGTTTTAATGCTTTTCTTTCAAACTTGTTGCATCGTTAGGTTACAGACGTTGAGGCGGGAGTCGAAAGCCAAGGGCAGGCAACGCCATGACACTTACTGGTTAATTTGAACGGTGCTTGGATGGCGTCTGGTTTCATTCCTTGGAAAAATGAGATGGCAATACGTGTGGTAAACGTATTATCCTTGTTATTTTATTGAATCAATACCCGGCTTTAGACAGACAGTTTTTCTCACAGTTTTGGACCGCACACTCCAGGCGTGCGCTCCAAAACTGCACTTGTAAAGTCTCCAACGTGATAAAGGACGATCGCGCGTTTGGAGTGCAGGTCTAAACTTGCCCTGACACGTTCAGACGTGATTGACGTGCCACGCGCCAGATCATTGTTGGCTGTGAGGGTGATGAGTAACTTTGCAGTCGGTTAATATCGGGATGAAATGGGAAAAGATTGAATTATGATAAATTCAATAATTTTAATCAGATTTGTTTAAAATTTTTAAAATGGCGTCGGTAGCTGTTTACGAAATATTGGAATGATCGAATTCTATTTCATTTCGGTCGCGTTTACGTTGAATTCAACGATATTTCAATGATTTTTAAGAATCTATCTCTATGAAGCTGTTGTAATTGCATTTACCTTCGGTTTTGGATGCAAGTTTTGTTCTTTATGTACAGAAACTGCGTAGTTGATCAATGACATGCTATTGAAGACATGAATAATTAACGAATTTTTATTTATTTATTTTTCAGAGATTGTGATCGCGTGCAATGCGGCCAAATAGAGTCAGTGTTTATGACGTACGAAGTTTTTCGTTTTGAAGAGCACCGTTGCTCATAGTAGAGCGTTGTTAACAATTTCGGGATACGCGAGGGTAGAGTCAGTGTTTTTTACGCAATTTGTATTCTATCACGAGCGTCGCGGCTCTCATCTTCGAATCGCGAGACCAGAATCTTTCGGGCGCGTTGGTGGTCTACTATTTCTTTTTTTTTTACTTTTGAAAGCGAAACTCGTTAGCGGAAATTAGAGTCAGTCCGTCAGTTGAAGAGGAGATTTGTGCGCTGAATTTTACTGGAAAGATGTAAGTATGCATTTTATTAAATTGCTTTTAAGTAAAGTTCATTCTTCAATATTTTAGAAAGAAAAAAGTTAAAAAAATTTAGAAAAATTAATTTTTAGAATAGACTCACCAAGCAATTCAAAACTAACGAAACATCTTATCATTTAGACATTTTAAGAAATAAATTTTGTTAATTTTTTCTTAAAATGTCTAAATTATAAAAAATTTCGGTAGTTTTGAATTGCTTCGCGATTCTTCATCAGAGTTCAAACAATCGTAATTGTGGAAACAAATTGTAATCGTGTTCTGTTCCTTCGTTCCAGTCTGGACGCAGCTGAGCAGCCTGACTTCTGAGGAGCTCGATGACTTCCCCTGATCAGTAGCAGGGGTGTTGGCGTCTCCGTCACCGGGGCACAGCGAAATGTGAGTGCGCATGCATTATGGTTCCTCTGGTCACTCAATCATGTCGTAGGACGTTTGGTCCGAATCGACACGAGTGACCGGTTGTATACGTGCTTTGGCGAGCATAATGACCGCGGGTATGGTAACCATGCCCGTGAATTGTAACATTTTGGCTGTATATGTATTTATTAGACGAGGGCTAGGGTCTTCTTGTACACCGCGCCTTTTCAATAGAATCAAATTATAATCCAAATTTCCAAGATAAACGGTTCCTAACGGGAATGTTTATTGATCATACATTGATGTAGATATTTATTAAATAATGCACATAAAGGTGCATAGCAGCTCAGAAGGTATTGGTATGAATATCAATACGGCTGAATGCTAATTTTTATGTAGCGAAAAAGTTTGATACTCTCAAACTCCACAGCTACGATCATTTTTATTTAATATGTAGAGGAAAAATCGGATGCCCTCCGATTTCGTCATTGCGACGATTATAATGACTTGAATTTCTTTTATTTTTCTGATACTACGTGTTCAAAAGTAACTTGATTTCTAAATGATGATAATAGACATAAAAGTGTAATTCCTTTCTTATAAAGGTCACTCGTTTGCATACACAATAGAATAATTAATTTCCATGTGCAAGAAGACAATTGAGGGTGGGAAAATCTCAGATTCAAAGTAATTAGCATGAGAACATACTTTCTTGATTTATGAAATTTACTTTGAAGATGGAATCGCTCGTTTTAAATTCTTAAAGTAAATTCTTGATGATTTAGAATAATTTTCTTAAATAATTCTATTTTAGAGTCTTTTTTCTTGCTAATTAAATGTCGAGTAGAGTGATTTTTCTTAATGATTCAATCCAAAGTAGAGTCCTTTTTTATTTATCAAACTTTAAACTATTCACAAGTTGAAAGTCGAGTCACTTTCCTTAATACTATAAAATGAAAGAATACTAGCTAGACATTATACAGACTAATCATATTTTCTAGTTGAGGATTTTCAGGATATCTTTCCGTACCTATTGCCTTTTAACTCATCCACGTGCCCAGGCGCTACTTGGGTGGGTGAAAGCAATAGGGCACGATGACTTTCTTTACTAAATAATTACATTTTGGCGGCTGGCATTGCGTTAGTGTATCGTGCACGTCGCATTTTCCACCTGTGTGTGTTTGTGTGGTTAGGCGGTGGAATTTGCGTCGGTGAAAAATTTTCATCAAAGGCCATGTTAACGAAACTATAACATTATATTATTATTCGTGGTAATAAGGATACCATTGTATCATATTCCTTGTTGCACACGATGATCATTCTAGTAAATAATCTTGGAATATGAAACTTAATCAATCTCGTACAATCAAACGGGAAAGTAATAACGATTGATGTATGTACCTAATACGTACAATACGCATCATCAAGTAATCCATTGTTTAAAATTGAAAATAATTAATTGCTATGTAAATCATACATACACGCAATGGTCACGGCCTTTGCCAGCCGATTTCAGTGAAAACTGGTACGTACTTATTAGAGTGTGATTGTGGCCAAGCTCGGGTGATGGAGTCGTCCCGGGACGGTCTCTCTAGTGTAGGCTTTTGCACCCGGGCGGTGATGCTTGAGAATCGTGGAGTGGGTTGACTGATGATTGTGTTTGAGAGACTGTTTTGCCATTTTTTAAATATAGGTGTTGCGTAGGATAGGTAACTTACCTTCTGGTACGAATGTGTGACTTAAATATAAGTAGGTAGGGCCGGGGCAGGTCGTCGTATTCTCTGATGTTCCCCCGCGCAATATTCCCCCGCGCGATGACCTGCTTTCAGGAAATTTGTGAGAAAAGTCGACGGCCTGACTAGCGCGAGTGGGGTATGCCCTCGCTTCTAGCCTCGCTATGTCGACTTTTTGACGCCAGTGAGATATTGCACATTGTCGCTGGTCGCGGTCGGCAGGACGGGCCTGGGCACGCTATTAACTTTCAGAAGGGCTGACCGCCTGGAACAAGAAGTGGCCAAAGAGACGCAGATAGCCCGGCCAGAAAAAGGCCACATCATGTGGGCTAGGCCAAGAATGGCCCTGTATTCTCGGATGCAGGGTCATTCTTCGTAGGTATTACTTTGCCATTATGCTCGCCGGTAGTTGTAGTATTAGTAGTTTGGTTGGTTATAGGCTGACCCACCGACACCCCTCCCTGAAATTTAGCACACCGCGTTTTCAATTAGGGTTGCGAAGAACATTACGGGGTCAGTTAGTGTTCCGACTAAATTGTGATTACGGTTTGAATTAGCGTTGCGAATCAAATATTCCCCGCGATTGGTTCCAGCATAGCGTTGCGAATGAATGTCGAGCGTGGTTGCTTGTAGTGTTCCGAAAAAAGAGTCGCGATTGTTTTTGAGATTGTTCTTGTATTTTGAATTGGAGTTACTAGAGTTTGATTCATTGCATTACATTTGATTCGTGGTATTCTTTTTACTAGAGTTGCGATGCGACTGATCGCGTTTTTTTAATTACTCGTCCTAGTTTGATACTTAATACTTTTTTGAGTTAGTGTTGCGATGATGACTGATCGCGTTTGTAATTAGAGTTGCGACCCCAATGCCCCGAAACTGTCCTGGGACATGTCCGAAGACATGTTCCTGGGAAAAAGGAGTCCCGAGCAGCTGGCTTTGCTGCACATGGGACCCCACACAGCCTTCAGGAAGGCTGCAGCGAGTTAAAGTTAGAGTTGCGTATTGCGAGACACAGGTGCGCTGAATTTTTATTAGTGTTGCGAAAAATGAAACCACCCACGTGGTGGTTCTCGGTAGCTTTTTATATTTGTTAAAGTAATGTAGCTCCTTGGGAGCTTCTTCGTTTGCTATTCGGGATTTGTATCGAGTATAGTAGAATTTTCAGTAATGAAGCACCATCCGGGAATTTTGAAGTTGTTTGAGAAATTAGTGCTGCGAGTAGTCCAAAGTCCTAGTGACTATGCTCGGGAGTTGATTTTAGTCTGTAATAAGTTAGCGTTGCGAAAGAAAGAAACGGTCCACTCACGGTTTTCTTGCATTAATGAGTGGACAATGATCAGCTGTCCTTCTGGCTACTGATCATTTTTTCTAGCAGCCCCAAGTGGCTGCACCATCCTCCTTCTACTACCACCACCTACCCACCCGACAAATGTTTTCGTTGTACATATTATTTTCAGATTGATAAGACATGTAGTTTTTATTTTTATAAATTTTCAATATTCTTTGGCATTGATCAAAATTCATCCGCGATTGTTGCTTAATTTGATGATGTTGAAACAAAATTTGCACTGAAAAAGTAGGTAAATGCAATTCGGCACTTTATATTGATAGTAAATTTGCAATATTAACGCGTGCTCGTTGTTGCTACTTTCTGCATGAATGTAACTTCGATTACTGCGTAGTAAAGTGCAACCCATAAAAATACTTCAAAAAAGTAAAAAAAATACGCCAAGTACATGATAAAATCGAGAACGGAAAAGAGTAAACACAAAAAAATAGAAAAAAATAGAAATTGTAAAAAAAGATGTGATATCAAAATGAGCTGCAAGTACATAATAAAGGTGCTTTCCACCTGCGCTTAAGATGACACAACTACATATACACAGCTAAAATGTTGTGTTCATACATTCCATTACTCATACCGCCGACATATTAATAATGTGAAGATAAAATGTAACATCTAGACATTTGCCTAGATGTCCGCCGCCTGGAAGTCAAATACTTGGCGTAGCCAGGCAAAGTATTCTCAGATCATGAATGCCCATACCTTCCCCCTCGCAGGCTCTCAGATAATTTGTCCATTTAAAACTTAGACAATATGAGTACATTTTCATAATATTGCGTTTTAAAATAATTCCAAGATCATTCATCGATACCGATACCTTTCCTCTCATAAGCTTTCAGATAATTTGTCAATTTAAAACTCTGACAAATATGAGTACACTTTCATTATTTTACGTTTTAAATACTTCTTATTCATCGACACCTTGACTTTGCCTGGCCACGCCAAGTATTTGACTTCCAGGCCGCGGACATCTAGGCAAATGTCTAGATGTTACATTTTATCTTCACATTATTAAATGTCGGCGATATGAGTAATGGAATGTATGAACACAACATTTTAGTTGCGTATATGTAGTTGTGTCATCTTAAGCGCAAGTGGAAAGTACCTTTATTATGTACTTGCAGCTCATTCTGATTTCACATCTTTCTTTACAATGTATATTTTCTTCTATTTTTTTGTGTTTATTCGTTTCCGTCCTCGATTTTATCATGTACTTGGCGTATTTTTTTTTACTTTGTAGTGAACTATTTCACTAGTTTTTTTAGAAATTAAAATAGTTTTATTATATACGAAAATGGTATACAGAGTTTACAGTTTGCTACGACAGTCAAGACGGTTGACCGCCTTCCTCAACCGTTCCGTTCTGAGTGGCCTTCGAACGCTCTTTTCCGTTGGCCCCCCAATTTCACCCCTGGCACGTCCTTTACCTCGGCTCAGGGCAATAAACAGCCCACTCAAGTGGCCTTGAACACTCCTGCAGGCCAGGATAGATTTTTGTGCTTGCAACTTTTTCGAAGTTTTTTTTATGGGGATCTCATTTCTTTTTACAAAGTATGTATGTATTATATATGTATAGTACTTTGTGTACAGTACATGGTGCGCGAAACAGCTTATGGCGCTGAAAGCAGCCTTTGGCGCTGAACGTATTTAACATTGAACTGTATGCACAACCACAATTATTAATACCTTTCGAAGAATAATATGTATGCATTTTTAGCATTTCGTGGCCAAGCTTGTTTGTCTACTCGTAAATCATCGAACGCATACCCACGTGGTGCCCTTACCCCTTACCATACTCGTGTAATGACCATCGGTAATACTTTTACCGTGGTGGAAAATCGTTGCTTTAAGTTTATAACAGTGACCCCCCATTTGTATTTTAGTAGTAGGTATTGCTTTTTAGGCTGTTTTTCTCACATTTAAATTCGGAATTATTATGCGCCCAAAGCGGCTGCTGTTCTTCCGTCTTGTAATGAGGCATACTTAAGCGTCCATAGTGACTGCCGTTTCTTTTTTCGTTAAAATTGAGAAGTATAAGACTCCCAAAGGGGCCATTCCTTTTTTCTATCAATGTTCAGAATCATTAAGCGCCTAATGCGGCTGCTCGAAATTTTTCTGAATGTCCGAATTGCGTGGCGCTCCATGCGGCTGCCTGGAATTTAAAGGAAATTTTTTGGAACTGGTTAGATACAAATTGTCTGATATTTCAATATTTGGGCAATAGTGATTCAATGAAAGGACTATATCTGTTGAAATTACATTACTTAATCGAGATAGATTGTAGGTATTAAGCCACTGAGAAAAGTTTCTGTTGCAGAAATATTATGTGTGAAGAATATTGCAACAAGAGGATTTCAGGTTCATCAACCATGAAAAATTAAACCTCAAGGAATTTTTATTAATACTTTTGAGAATGTTGCAGGTAACATCGTGGGTCCATCGAGGGAAGTAAGAAACACATGACAATTTCAGATTTTCATTAGGCATGTCATTATTTAAATTTAAGTAGATATGTATATGGTTAGGTAAGACGTGTTTACTGGTCACATAGAATTATGTAGTTTTTAAGGAAACACTGCAGTGTGTAACTAAATATAAGTAGCAATTATTAAATACGAGCGCTCGTATACGTAGAAATTATTAGTATTTAAGTAGACATAGCAAATATGCACTTGCATATTTCCTATTAATGAATAGAAAATATTATTTCTTTGGTTCATTCCCAATTATGTAGTGAATAATTATCATGGTAGAAATATTCCAGAAAGTTCATAAAATTTTTAATGAATGAAACAAAGAAATGTTTTCAATTCTGCTTAGCTTCATCGCGGTAGCTTTTTACAGAAGGACTCCTTCTGTTGCCCGCTTGTGGAGCGATCGAGGATCGTTTTGCAACCGTGCATCAGGGGGATCTATGGAAATGAAAATAAAATTTTGCATAAAGGAGGGCGGATGGGCCGCGGTTAGGGTGGGTCTCCACTCGTAGCGCCTCCACGTGGTGAGACCTGGGCAATCTGTATTATTTGAAGCGTAATTACTAATCGTATCACAAGTAACATTGTAATAGAATTATTAATTACGTGACAAGTAAAACTAGCCGATTGGCTGCGATCATCTATCTTCGTTAATCTCTATTCTATCCGTCCAGATTCGATTCTAAATATTGCTCCTACAATTACATTTTATTTCTCCAATAATATTAAAAAAAGACTCCAATAGCAATCTAGGTGCCATATTTCTCAAACAAATCGCGCACTCCTAAATACGTAGATACCATTAGATGATAACTTTATATCTGAAACGCGATCGTGATCGGACGTGAACTAGTTTAAAGTGCCATGGTGAATCTTAAATCGCGATATCTCGATTCCGGGATTAATTTCATCGATTCCTGGACCATATGGGAGGTCGCTTAACAAGATTCTACTACAATTCACACAGTATCTAGAAGACTTCACGAGCAATGCTTCTGTCGAGGAGTTGGGACTCGTTGGAGCGAGACGGAACGTTAACAACCTCTACCAAAGTCGCCCCATCGCCGAACAATGTATCTGCCAGTTCAACTTTATTCGCGATCGTGATCGGACCTCAGTGAACGCGTGAGCATATTATTTCGTGATATTTCGATTTCTGGATTAATTTCATCGATTCCTGGACCATGTGGGAGGTCGCTTAACAATGTTCTACTGCAATTCACCCAGTATCTAGAAGACTTTTTCATCCACTGCTTAGGGACATTTAAAAACGTGCAGTGCTTTATATTTAAAAACATGAGATGGCTATGCATGTTAGTAGTATCATACGCGAGTGTAGAGTCAGTGTTTTTACGCATCTTGAACTATGTAAGAGTCTTTTGATTCAAGCTTTTTGATCGTGAAATTAAAGTGACATATTTGTGTGTGTGATACATTCTATTCGGTACTACTGTCCTTGACTACTGTGAACCTGCCGAAGGAGCTTCCTGTCTGCATAGATAACTGTAGCGAGCACAGTGATCATGAATACATACTAGTAGTTCTCGTGAACAGTAACATTAAGGCGGGTGCTTCCAAATGTTTAATACAGACAAAAGCAATAAATAAATTTCAAATTCGAGGTCAAAGTTCTAATATCACGTTTTAAATATTCCAAATAATTTTTCTTGAATTTTATAATCAAAGCTTGAAGCTTTGAATACGAGTTACAATTCTCAAGTTTAATTACATTCGAGTCATTAGATTCTCTTAATAAAACGAGACTGGAAAACATTATAATCCATGCCATTAGCGCCTAAACGAGGCTGTTTTTTTCACATTAAAATTCGGAATTATTATGCGCTCAAAGCGGCTGCTGTTCTTCCGTCTTGTAATTAGACATCCTTGAGCGTCCGTAGTGACTGCCGTTTATTTTTTCGTTAAAATTGAGAAGTATAAGACTCCCAAAGGGGCCACTCCTTCTTTCTATCAGTCTTGAGAATCGTTAGGCGTCCATAGAGGCTGCCGTTTCTTTTCTCATTAAAATTGAAAAGTATTAGACGCCCAAAGGGGCCACTCCTTTTTTCTATCAATGTTCAGAATCATTAAGCGCCCAATGCGGCTGCTCGAAATTTTTCTGAATGTCCGAATTCCGTGGCGCTCGATTTGTAAATTGCGGATTTCAAATGATCTCTGTTTTACCCGTGTTGAATTCTAATTCCTACCACGTGTAGCGTTACAATCTTATTTTAGACTGAATCGATAACGTTGGGTGTGACATGAAGATGGTAAGGGGGCTCGCGAGCCCCCCGAGCGTGTGACACAAAATTACATTGCGTGATGGGTCTATCTTATACTTCGTCTATGTTCGGACACAATGTACGTATTCGGAATGTGCGCGGTAATCTCGGTAACCGTTTTGCAAGAAGAAGACAAGCTTATATATTGTCGAGATAGGTAGGTACGCAAGGGCGTCCGTAGGGGGGACAAATATCCCACCCCTGGGTTTTGAGAAAAGATCGCTTATTTTTCGAAATTGATCTTTATTCAGTTTATACTAAAAAGGGGAATGTTTTTAAAATTCGGTTTTAAATTTTTAATTAAATTTACACTATAAAATGGGTTACAAGAAGCAAGAGGGGTATATTTTTTTTACCATCATCCCAAAGTTGCCCCCCCCCCCCTGGAAAAAAGTCTACGGACGCCCCTGTAGGTTCGTAAGGGCGAGCCTGCCCTTTGGACATGACTTATAGCGAATTCGGGAGACCCGCACTGGGCGCACTGAGTGCGAATTTAAGCCAATCGGAAGCGAGGAGTGTGAACTTTTTCGGTTCCGATTGGCTAAAATTCGCACTCAGTGCGCCCAGTGCAACTCTCCCGTATTCGCTATTAAAGTGGCCAGTGGGTGGCTGCCTCATTGTTAGTTTGGGATGACGCGTTGCTGTTTTTGAAGAAACTCACTGTGTATTCTTATTCATTACACCGATTTCCAGGGAGTGTACAGTGAAAAGGCCAGAATGTCGTGGCCATTGATTTTTAAATTTCCGAGTACGAATACAGATCCGACACTGAAGGAAAAAGATGATACAGGTATAATGGTCTTGAAACGCTGCGGATTACTATATACATCTGAAGTATACAGAAGTTACATTGCTTTGGGAAGGGGCTGGGGAATCCCGCATGCGGCAAGTGTCGAGCGGTTAAATTATTAGTGTCAAAGGTTTAATAGGTCTTTTAAGGTCACTGCGATAGCTCCGCGTAAAATGTAACGAACGATTTCGGAGTTTAAATTTAATTTATTGAAAATTCAAAGTTGTTTCAATGCGCGCTGCTGGTGAAGGTCACTTTCCAAATGGCGGGAAACTACTGGGTGGAATTTCAAACGAAAACATTCGAAGTGCTACTGTTCGTTCAATTGAAATGTTTCGGAATCGGAAGTAGCGCGAAGCGATTGCTATTTAGGTACAAGCTTCTATTTAGCTTCACTTGTGAGTTTCTTCGTTTGTGAGGATAAGATCTTGTAAGCTAATTTTCACCCACTTCCACATACAATACAATATTTTCATGTCTCCGACCTGATTATGGAATCAGGAAAGCAGGTAACGGGTTATCCTCTCGCTAAAGGTATTGTTCGGGAATCCATATCACCGTACGCCAATCTGATCAAATTGGTGAAAAACTAAAAAGCATAAAATAAATTTAAATGAAAAAAAATTTAAAAGAAAAAACAAGCTTTTATTAAAATGTACTAAAAAAAGAAAACAATTTTGATACCGGCTTAAATGACTGCTTTAGAAGAATTCCCATATATGACCAACAATAAAAGCGTGGGGGCGTAAATATTTATATTAAAGGACATTGCAATATTTAGGCCTCACGCTTTTATTGTTGTTCATATGTGGGAATTCTTCTGAGGCAGTCATTTACGCCGGAATCAAAATTATTTTCCTTTTTTAGTACATTTTAATAAAAGCTTGTTTTTCAATTTTTTTTATTTAATTAGTGTGTACAAAGCGTATTTTATAGTTCATCGTCTTATCCTGTGCGAGGGAAATATTTAAAAAGACCGCCTTGTATATAACTTGCAATTATCACGATTAATAATGTAAACGGGTAGTAGATAATATTTAGGAGATTATGCTGAACTTATTAAATTTCTATATACTAAATAATATTCCATCGTCATTATTATCGCTTCGCTTTATTATCGGCGAAGCTTGAAATCGTTATTTTTAGATTACGTCCTCCAGGTGGCTCTCCGTGTGTGTAACCGGCACTGACATGCACATATTCTTGCCTTCGTAAAATGTTCTTCGGCCTGTTTGGTTCTCTTACCTTTATTCTTTCCTCCTCGTGAATTTCAACTGCCATGGCCGAGTTGCTTTTAGATCCGAACATCCGCGGCTGGGTGTTCCTCCCGATTGTTGTGATCACGTTCCTCGTAGGTATTATTCGGCATTATGTCTCGATACTCGTCGCGTCGCAGAAGAAGGTCGAGGTGCACCAAGTGCAGGACAGGTGATTTATTTTGGACCTCTGTTTTCGGAGTAATTAAATCAGCGGAATTCAAATTTAAAATTTATCTCCTCAGCCAAGTGATGATACGCTCCAGGCTACTCAGGGAAAACGGCCAATATATTCCAAAGATGGCATTTATCAGCCGAAGGCATTTCTTTAATAACGAAGAAACAGGGTACTTCAAAACGCAAAGGCGAGCCCCCGTGTCGCAGAATCCTATGGCCGATCCTAACATGATGAAAGACATGTTAAAGGGGAACGTAAGTAATGTCTTGCCGATGGTGGTCATAGGTGGCTGGATCAATTGGATGTTGTCTGGCTTCGTTACAAGTAAGTTCGCCTGAAAGTAACACTCGCAAGCGTTGTTTGCCTTCCTCGACTTCGCTTCGGTTCCAAGAACTTAAATACTCGCATTCCAGCTAAAGTACCATTCCCGCTGACGTTGCGCTTCAAGCCGATGTTGCAACGTGGCATAGAATTAGTTACTCTCGACGCAGCATGGGTGTCGTCCGCGTCCTGGTACTTTCTAAACGTCTTCGGGTTGAGGTCCATTTACACGCTCGTTCTCGGAGAAAGCAACGCTACCGATATGTTCAGACTTCAGCAGGACCAAGTGTCTGGCGCGGCGATGTCCATGCCGCCGGATCCAAAGGCTGCTTTCAAATCTGAGTGGGAAGTATTGGAGATATACGAGCATACTTGGGCGCTGCAGGGTGTCGAAGCGGATCTCATAGGTTCTCAGAGGACAGAGACGAGTGAAAGTATGTGAACGTCGTGGACCAAGAGCTGTCCGACATTTAAGATGATTTTGTAATCTCTATAAGTTGTATGTTACAGGTAGTAAATGAAAGACAAACAATGCATCTATATCTACAGATATAGCATGTGCCATTTCAGAAAAAACTAATCGAGGTTTTAAGTAAATATTAAATGAATTACTAGTTTTAATTAGCACAAGAGATAATATATTATTTATAACTCTCCCCGAAGCGTCGCTTCGCATTTCGATACACATTTTAATCACATTTCGGTAGTCCGTCACAATCGTTCGTTTAAAGTGTACAAAAGTTGTCTATGCCTATAAAAATAGCAACTTACTTTCAACTACTACACTCTTAAGGTACAAAGAATGCATCCGTATTTAATATCCATCAGTCATTAAGCAGTATGTACAATAAGATGTATTATAATAAATGTTTGTTTTATATATATATGTATGTTAAAAGAATGTAATGACAACGTTTTGAATCCTTGAATACATTTTATGTATGATATTGAATCATTAAACCATAATTCTCAATTATTTCCCACAACCGTGGTCTATGCACGAGCATTTGCTCGTATAAAATGCACATTTAAATGCATGCGTTTGCAATAATTTATGCATATTGTATATATGAAACATGTTATTATATATCATCTACGTTGACGATTTCAGGCTCTCCATTTTGGGATATAAGTCTGTTCTACGGTGATTTTCGCACGGCATATTCTCTCGTATTTGTTGTAAAAGATCCAAGTGAATCTCCGCTACAGCCACGTCGGTTTTGTCGCTGCATTGCGCTATCACTGTTCCCCACGGATCTATGATCTAGTAAGGTTTCATAATTTATGTAGATAATAACGATACAGTAAAGTTTTAAACCTCGTATACAGTGAGGAACAAAAGTATGTGGACACTTTAAAATCGTATAACTTGTTCAAAATTGTTCCGAACAACTTAAGTTTTTTTTGGGAAGCTAGAAGGATTAATTTGATCAGTGACGTGGTTGTCGTTTTGAAAAAGTTGTAATTGGTCAGAATAGCAAAAAAAAAGTAGGAAAGATCATTTTTTCAACTTTTTTGTCCGTGCTCGTAATGAAAATTTAAAAAATGCCTTTTGTAGATTGAAGTAAGTTGCATACACACCTAAAATTTCATCAAAATCGGTTAACGTTGCTCTGAGCTTTAAATGCTTAAAGATCGCAGAATAAGGTCGAAAATCGCTGATTTCGGGAATTTTGCGACAAAGCAGTTGAAAAAATGATCTTTCCTATTTTTTTTGCTATTCCGACCAATTGCAACTTTTTTCAAAATGACGAAACACGTCACTTAGCAAACTAATCCTTCTAGATTCTCAAAAAAAACACAAGTTGTTCAGACCAATTTTGAACAAGTTATACGATTTTGAAAGTGTCCACATACTATTGTCCCTCACTGCTAGCAATATTATGTACCATGGCGTGGCCCCAGCTCACTCGTTTCTTGTTATGCGTGCCTGTTTGAGCGGCGGCCACAACGTAGCATTGAGTTTCTATCGCCCTGGCGCGTAGCAATACTTCCCAATGCGCGGCACCTGTTTGGTATACAAATGCTGACGGGTACGTCAAAATCTCCGCCCCCATATTCCTCAGTGCAAGAGACAATTCAGGGAAGCGCACATCGTAGCACTAAGTTTATCGTTAAGTACTTGCAATGTTCGGTAACTGGCAGGGAATGATATTATTCTTGTCTTGAAAGGATACAATGCTAAGCGCTAATTTACCGACTGGCGTTGATACTGGTGGTTCGATTGTTTCCCCTGGTATAACATAATCAGATTCCATTAATCGAACACCAGTACTTTTATTATCCATGTCGTACAAATGTGCTTTACGATAAGTACTAACAATTTCACCTTCGCTATTTATTAAAATGTGAGTATTGTGTATACATTGTTTATTATCTGGTACCTATGAACGAAATTAAAATGAGAAAGCTGAAAAATTAGCCCTGCGATCCATAAAGCGTTCTAAACTATCTCACCGCTTCGTGCAGCCCACCTAAAGACAGCCAAATCGTATTTGCTTTAGCAATTTCTTTGTAACTCGCTACAGTTTGCCCATTCAAAGGTTGTGCCATTGCTATCGTATCCTTCTTATTATCTGCCAAGTAATCGCACGCTTCAGGAAAAAATGCGATCTATCAAGTATTTCAGAAACATATGCGATCAAGGTTGGTTTCGAATAATTGAAATTGTCAGTGTCTTTTATACTTACGCAGGCTGACCTGGATTTGGCTTTCGCAGCGAGTTCGCTGACAGTTTGCAGATTCTTTTCCTTATCGTTCGTCGATGTCATTTGACAAACTGCGATTAATGGGTTCGCCATCGCACTGAAGTGCTTTCTAAACTGTGCTCTGAAAGAATGTATACGCATGACCGTAAGAGATGACGAAGCGAGCAATGCCATTATCTTGTTTATAATTTTATTCAATGAAAATTTGTAATATATATCTAACATTTATGATGAAACATTTGAAAGATAACAATTTCCACTGAACCAATACAAAGAATAGTCCAGATGGTAGCGAGTTACATTACGTTTAATTTGAATGGTTTATTCGATGTGCAATTACTCTTTTTTACAATTATTACCTGCAGCACTTGGCACTAGCAAAACCGATAACGAATCGCATTCTTATCATTTATTTACTTTACAATATCATTTCGACTCTAATACTCTTGTAAATACGAAACGGTGTAAAACAGTACACAGTGTATTAACCTTTTCGTCGATTGTACTAACACGTGTTCTTTTAAGGATTGAAGTAACAATTTTTATAAATCATCAATTACACCTATATTACGCAAGTTAAGTACATGTGACAGTAGCCTTCAAATTTCCAATGTTATTCTTACGTCGAGCGAAAATCGTATAGGTTAGGAAAAGGGGGCGGGGCCTTGGGTGAAATTGAAATGCGCGCGCATCACGTGTCGCCTGAAGTGAGACGCTTCTGTATTATTTCAATTAGTTTCAAATTCGCGCTCATCGAGTAACGTTGAGTACGGTTCGGTATTTTGGCAAAAGTCGTGATCATTATGGGCGTCCATTGACCTTCCCCCTGGTTCTTAGGGGGACACCATTAAATTATCAATTAAATTGACACTATAAAATGGGTTAATAAAGCAAGAGGGGTATATATTTCTCTACCATCATCCCAAAGTTGCCCCCGCCCCACCACATGGAAAAGTCTCTGGACGCCCCTGGTGATTACTCGTGCTTTGAATGAATATTATCTAGCTGTAGAATTTTAATGCGATTGTTCGATTAACGTTACGGGTGCAAATAGTGATTAACTCGATAAGGATACCATCAAGGAGATTGGGTGACCAGATTTCCTCAGAAGTGGAAATCAACGGAATGTGGTGGCGCGAGTTATGTATTCGCGAGAAAATAATTCAACTGGTATAAGTAAGTCCATTTTTACTATATTTCTTTGTGCTTCTGATAATCATGGTGATATCTAAGATAGATAAGTACTTTGAGTGCTTTTCTTGTTACATTGTGTTATATTGAAAATTCACTTTCTTGGGCAAAATAGTTTTTCTTTCAGCATACATATTTCGTTTCCTCTATATATATACGCGGTAATGATCAACGAAATTATTAAAAGTGTTTTAGAGTTTCCTTTAAAGTTTCCATTCTTTTGCATAGTATAGTAGGATTAAAAATCTTTGAAAGTAATTTTACCACTTTGATGATTGAATAAAAGGGAAGTAGGGGAAATCTGAAAGAGTCGCATATTTCGAGCAAAGCAGTGACTTAGGGCAGTTGTAAGGTCTATTTACACACGATTCCGAGAATTTTCGTTCGTGTGAAAAACTGTTTTTGGGCGGTATTCAATGTTTAAACATTCGGCATCCTTTACTATGCTACTAGGTTAGTAGAGGATGCCGCATGCTTAAGCATTTGCTTAATCTTAAGACACATTTATGAATACCGCCCTTTGAATGGTTCAGTACAGGGTTTTGTCTTCTAATATCAATTCTGTATCCGTACTGTGAATTAGTATATTTTTTAACCGACTTCAAAAAGGAGGAGGTTATAGATTCGACCCGTTTGTATTTCTTTTTTTTATATTTGTCCTCGCATAACTCCTCAGCATATGGACCGATTTTGATGATCTTTTTTTTTATTCGAAAGAGGGCGATGCCCCGATGGTCCCATCCTACACTGCATCAACATGGGCCTAATATTTTGCCAGTTCTGGTTAATAATAAAGACCATTGTCACCTAATTATTATTATTTTATGTTCGTACGCGCATATCTCATCAGCATGTTGTATCAATATATATAAAACTAAAGTTAAAAATAAAAAAATTTAAAAAAAATTAAAACCGACTTCAAAAAAATAAAATTGCTCTTAAAAGTAAAAAATAATTTTTTCCCTTATTTAATCTACGAATCTCATATTTTTTAAGTTGGTGCCTCATCATTTGCACTGTGTAAATCTGGCGCCGAGTTAAAAAATATGAGAGTCGTAGATTAAATAAGGGAAAAAATTATTTTTTACTTTTTAGTACAATTTTATTTTGTCGAAGTCGGTTTTAATTTTTTTTAAAAAATTTCTGTTTCACTGACAATTCTCATATTTTTACGCAAAGTTCTTTATACGTCTTTCATAGATTTTTCAATTCGAAATGATCGACAAGCAATTTGTAGAATTACTTCTTCGGTATCCAGTTCTCACATTCCTAAATTATGCTATTCTTATTCGTATTATTATTTCCTCGAAATTGAGCGTGTAAACGGACCTTTATTTCGCTAATCGTGCGTGCTCCGCTATCGGGGGGTGTTCCTTAACCTACGCAAAATAACTCCGCCGGCATAAGACGCGCCAATGTTTTTCTTTATTCTATTTTATTAAATCGTCATAGTATATAATACACAAGTGAAACATTCATTTATTAAATTCATCCGTTAAGCAGAAATAATTGTTCTCCTTCGTAGAATTACGTTACTTGTTTCGTTAAAAAGTCGATAACAAAAGGACAGTACATGTCTCTACGGAAATTGTCACCACATACTAGTATTATCCCTTCGTGGACACTCAATAAATACTACTTGTTCTATTCGTAAATGCATCCATATCGTTGTTATGGAATAAAAAGACGGAAAATCATACTAGGGTTCGGGGGAGGGTTCGTAAGGAGAGCAGGAGGAGGAAAAGGGGGGGGGGGAACTAGTATGCAGAACACAAGAATATCACGCACTCGGATCATTTGTTCGACGAGATGGGGATGGGGGAATAAAAAACGAATTCTCTCGAGTAACTGAACAAGGTGTGAAGGGGGTGGAGCAATGACGTAGGAGGCGGAGGGAATGGAGGAGCGAGGATAGGGACGATCGGGGGTTTCCAGAAACAACGTCGTACCAATGAGAATATTCTCCTGGGCGTGTAAGCTGCGAATGCAGTCGCAGTTTGAATCGAGGTGTTTTCTTTTCTTTTTTTTTTTTTTGGAACGCACACACATACACACACAGTTATTTGCCTTTAGTGGCTCGTATCGCCTTGCAAATCTCGATCCACGGGTGCCCGTAGGAACTGCAAATGTCACAGACGTTCGACGAGCTTGACGATGGTTGACTAGGTTGGTGGCCGGGTGTGCTCTGCGAGGATGACCCCCCTTTCTTCGGCTTGCGCGTGGACGACGAGAGGTGTAGAAAATCCACCGACTGCGGCAGAGAGGCGGACGAGCGTGTCTTGCGCGACGACGGCAGCGTCGACGAGTTGTACGACGACGAGGAGTTCGAGGATGGCAACGTCGAGGGCGATCGCTCCAGCGATGGAGATTTCGTCGCCTGGGCTGACCGGCTCGAAGGCGACGACAGGCGGATACACCGTAGGAGGTTGAGTCAATCATTGAGCAGACCCTGGGACACGCTGATCAGCTGCTCCTTCAGAACGCGGAAGGATGGTCGCACCTCCGGGCAGTGGGCCCAGCACTTTCGCATCACCTGCAACGGATTCGTAGGTAGACTAGGGGATTTCATTTGGGGAAATCCGGCCCACGGATCGTTTAGCAAACCTCGTAGACTTCCTTGAAGCAGGCCTTCGGTCTCTCTAATATGATCCCTCGCTGAACTCTTTCTACGACCTCGGTGTTCTTTAGGCGTCCGTAAGGCATCTTTCCGCAGGTGAACACTTCCCACATCAGCACACCGTACGCCCAAACGTCTGACTTGGAGCTGAAGCGGGTGTAGTTCAGTACCTCCGGTGGCGCCCACTTGATGGGGAATTTAGTGCCACCGCTACTGGTGTACTGATCGTCGAGCACATACCTGCGAATGGTTTAGCTCTGTTAATTTAAGAGCCTCTAGTAAGAGGACCTGGAAACGGTAGGACAGCTCACCTCGCTAATCCAAAGTCTGCGACTTTCACTACGTTTTCTGAGCCCACTAAGCAGTTGCGCGCAGCGAGATCTCTGTGGATGTAGTTGTGCCTTTCCAAGTAAGCCATCCCTTTGCAGACCTGTGATCAGAATTGTAGGGCTAGTTGCATGTAAACCTCTTAAATTTCTGTTGGAATATCGACTCTTACCTGTATGCACATATCCAGTAGAAGGCCAACGTTCGCTCCTAATGTTGCTTCGTGACGATGGAGGTAGTTGAGAAGAGATCCATGTCGCATGTACTCAGTGACAATGTATATCGGCCTATCTTTACTGCATACGCCATACAACTGGACCAAATTCTGGTGTTGGAGTTTCCTAGACGAGACACAATTCGATATTCAACATCCGATCGCTTGCTTTCGAACGTTCAAGCTTCCCTGTCGACTTACGTCATCACTTTAGCTTCCTCTATAAAATCATCTTCGGACATAGTGCCTTCCTTCATCATTTTAACAGCGACATCTATAGAACCACGCCACTTTCCCCTTCGCACGACTCCGAACTGTCCAGAACCGAGTTCCTCCAGCAAATGTAGCTCCGCTGGATCAATCTCCCATTTGTCTACGTATGAAGCAGACGTTAAGCGTTTGGGTAACATATTTTTGATCCTGAAAATTTGCCTCGAATGGGATTACGAACCATGACTAAGGCCAGCGGTTGCTGGTACAGGGCGATCGCAAGGGCTAGTCTTCAACCTGCTGGCTAATCCCCCGCTGTTGTGCCTGTGGTAGTTTACCAAGTCTGGTATAGAGTCGCAGCAGTGCTTCTCGGAAAAGTAGAACTCTCCCCTTGTGTTCTGCTTAATGTGATAGTGTTTCACGTGAGGATGTGGGCTGCAACGATACACACGTCTCCTCAGCATTCCTCTTTAGTGAAGATGTTAAGATAGAAATAGAAGCGCTTACACTTTAGTGTAGAGGGAAAGCGTGTAGAGCCCTTTGGTAGAAGAATTACGAACAACGAAGCATCCTTCTTTGTCCTCCTGCTTGAGCAATGATTCTGCGCGTTGCCTAGACATATCACCCACGTACCATCTGCAATTCAGACCATTTATCACGTTTCAATTAGTATCTACAAATACCATACACAACTCCTCAACTAAACCAAGCTCTTACTCGTATTTCTGGAGACCCAGGAGCTCCTTCTCCTTCACATAGTTACTAGGGATGTAACCGATGGATCTGAAATCAGCAAAAGATTCCACCGTAGAGATATCCAACTAGGCTGGATCAGTTTACTAACTATTAATTTGTTTGCGCTACTGAAACTATATGAAATTCCAGAAGCTAACCTGAATGAATGTCGGATAGAGGGGTACTTAAGTTTTAACGAGATCCAATTAGGGATTAACAGCGAATATAGGAACTAGGGCTGTTAACGAGTTTCGGTGTTTCTCGGATCATTCGATGGGTCCGCTGTTACGGTTTGAGATTTTCACGTGGGATTAGCATTGCGAATATGACGCACGTTTGCGTCGATTAAGAGCACTGTAAGTATCGGATCCTGTCCTAGGCCCCCTCGTGTTTCCTTGACACAAGCCGCGCTTCCTTCCGCCAGTGTTTGCGAACCAAGGCTATATCTCGAGGATCCTTGATCACTTGGCGTACGACAAACACAGCTCCCGCATATAATCCGCTTTTGGGCATACTAAGTAGTCGTTATGGAATATGAAGTGATGGCTGGAGAGAGGGGGGGGGGGGGGACTAAGCCTTTAAAAGCACTCAATCTCTAAATATGCACTATGCTCACTGGGTACGGAAGTCAATTCGGATGCATCGCAGTGACAAAATCCAGTCCATGTTCATCTTCAATCGCAGAAGCATAAAACTGTTAGCGCAGTGCCAGGGTGGGGTTTGTTTAATTTAAATCAGAAAGCAGCTGGGACATGGGATTCCACTTCACTGAATATGCAACTGCACTTGTGTCGATGCCAGACAAACTTGCGGCACTGTTCGCTGCGAAAGCAATGTAAGGAACAGTTGACGAAGGACAAGCTCTACTACGTAGCATAGCTTATTCAGCAGAGATTCAATTAGGGAGATAGAGGAATAAGGAAGGTGGATCTTAAATGGAGAAAGAAGGAGTAGCGTTTGGTCTTGTCCTATCAGTTGAGCGTCGAATAACATTCATTACAATTCGAACCCTTTTCAGATACATTTATCGTGTTCCTCTCTTGTTCGTATCCCGTGCTTTAGCTCTCCTATGGTAACAGTACTATTACATACCCATGCTCGTCTTTGACTTTCCACCAGTGCTCCTGAGAATCATCCAGCACCTCGTACTCTGCACCCTGAAATAACAGAAACTCATTTGCCTCTGGCGAGCACTGCGTTCCTAGAACTGCATCTCCCCCTACACTCTTCCCATGCAAGAACGTACAGCGAGCTTTGTACCATAGTTCTCCGAGAAAGTGGCGCATTGAATCCTCAGTTCTACGGCGTGATCAATACAAAGTGGTCAACAGGATTATCTTCCATATTGGTGGTTCCAAGAAATATTCGATTCGGAGGGGAATGGCTTGCGTTCTTTTTCCAAAAAGTGCTATATCTTTTATCCTAAGGGTGTCTATCGCTTCCAAGGCGAATTGATCGATTTAAGATTCAAGATCACTCAAGGTCATTCAAGGTCACGAAGCCGCAAGGATGGTCGATATCGTAGGAGTCTAAGGACGAGAGTTGAAGCACTTGTCGTGGAACATGACGATGCAAGGCGCATTTCGGAAATCACTCGCATCAGTTGCTAGCTACTTCAATTTCGACCATTCGAATAACAATCTCGTCGATATTCCACGTCGATTCCCTGTCTCTCCCCGTGATCCCTGCATCATGGCTCGACCCAGTTCCTCCTATCGCGGAAAGCCCTCCGCGGTACATTGATTCGATGCCACGGGGACTTAGATGAAATTGAACGAAAACTCGAGAACGTTCCCGACGGATCTCTTGAGCGTTTCTGTCTCTCACGGCTGAGAACCATGCACGTATCGATTTATCGTCGAGGGATAGGTGCTCCCCCCCCCCCCCCCCCCCCCCCGACCCTTCAACCCTTTGTACACCAACGTATTCGCTCGTCGATAGGGATAGAAATTGTTCTCTCGAAGATGGAAATTTGGAATGGGAGGTAGCATAGGCAGGTCTCGGTCTAGCCCTTCCGCTATTCTGGGCAAAAATCACTTTTGCCGCCCTTTATAATTAGTTTGAAATATAATTTTTGACAGTGAGTGAATTTTTTTTGTAGATATTTGTTGAATAAAAAGAGCCCTGTGTTTTATAAAAAATTTAATATTCATAAATTACGAATTAACCAATTTTGCAGCTCCGGGCAGTTGCCGTTTTTGCGTTCCCTTAGCTCGGGCTCTGAGCATAGTACACCTATGTCGGAACTAATAATTCACAAGCTTCTGCTTTTATAAGCTCTAATGATGCCAGTGTGTAACTACAATTTAAAGTTTAATGCGAGGCGTACTCAGAGTGGAAAGGGTCAAGGCGCACACGTACGCTCGCGAGTGCCGTAAAACTTGGCAAGTGGTCCGTTTATAGTGGCATAAAGCAGCCCGCGACGGGCAGTGGCGCTGTCCGAGTGTCTAATGAGGATCTGCGAGCGGTTACTTCGCATATTAGAGGATAACCGGTATCCACAGGATTCCGTCCGTGGATGCCCGCGCCGAACTCGGTGATAATTCGATCGAAACGGGACATTATCGAGACCGTTATCCGACCGCAGGAATCAGCGGTGCGAGAGGCCCATCCTCCGTCTAGGGATTAGAACTTTAATCGCGTTCGAGACCTAATACGTCCTGCTTGTTTGGCAACTCCCGTCCTCGCCGCGCGCTAAGAATTAAGGCCAGCCCGCGAGCCTTGATCGCACCGAGCTTTCCTAAACTCAAGTTGGACGTGGTTGGATGTAGCTGAACGTCACCTGGAAGTGGTGATTTGCGACTGAAAATAGTCGGGGTGAAAGCATATTCTAGTGGGAGTTTAAAGTAGCTTTTCAGGGATTGCTATTCGATGCGATTCGCCGTGGTTTGATAAAGTTTGAGTGGGTTGAATTTTGTGTGACGTGTGCAATTCGACTGGGCGTGGTTCTGTGTAACTGTAGGATTTTAGTTTGAGACTCTCTTGCTTCAAATATGGTTCGATTCGGTTTGTGAATTTGGGCTGCTTAGGGGTTCCGTTTTAATTCAAGCAGGACTTCTACTGGAATTCCGGTTGGATGAGGTGGTTGTTCGTGGTGTGGTTCTGTGTATGATGATTTCGTAAAGCAAAACTTCAATATATTATTGTATATTTAAGTGTAACAAGAACCAGGGGCAGGTTTGGATATTTGGATTATTGTAGGAATAGGTTTCGTAATTCATATATGTTCAGGAGCCACGGTAAAAATGGACCGCGCGGGTGGTGGGACTCGAACCCGCGGTCTTCAGAGTAGGGCTGGGACTATTCGAATAATTTACTATTCGAATATTTTACAAGTATTCGAATGCTACGAATAAACTTCGAATATTTGAATACTGCTATATTCGAATACCGATGTATTCGAATAGTATGGTATGAAGTGGGTTCAAATTAGCTTACAATATTTCACCATGACAAATGAACCTATATTCGAATAGTATTCGAATACTTAAATATTCGAATAGTATTCGAATATTTGGATATTCGAATTATATTCGTCAAATAATTAAGCAAGTGAAGTATTCGAATATTCGATTACCGAATAATTCGACAAATAGTCCCAGCCCTACTTCAGAGGTCAGCTGCGGTACTGAGCAGCCGCCTTACCGATGTCGCCAAAACCAACCCTCCGAGATCCCTTGTTCCGGGCTCCCTTTTACGTGGGTTCATGATTCCACAATATCATCAAATATTTAAATTTAAAAGAGTCGAGACAGATTTAAAATTAATTCAATACGACAACTCACGTTATTGCAATGTAGAAAAAGGGAATTGTTTTTAAAGTTGTCTCGAGCATCGGAATACGAATCGATGCAATTCAAAGAAACGAAGAAAACCGGTTAATTTGTCTTGAATGCCTGAAGAAGTATCGAGGGTCAATTCGCAGCGGAATATCGACAACACTCGGTTTAACGCAACCTGAATTTCCATGCCAATGGAATTTTAGGTTCCCCGCAATGCAATTAAAACCGCGCTGTACAAATAACTGTCGGGCTAGTTCGAAAGCAATTCTTTCGCGGCGGCACAATCGCACGTGAAGCGCTGCACGCGTTTCCCAGAGTCAATAAATTCCGCCCCGTGCAAATTAACAGCTCGATATTCTTCCATCGATGGTTTTCTTCAAAGGAACTCGAATTGAAACTCGCTTACCTTCTCGAGAGATAGATCGCCCCCGACGGTCGCTAGAAAAGGGTACAGAGCCACCACGACCTTCGTTCTCATCATTATTTTATCCTAAAAGATTGATTATTAATTTAAACTCAATCGACAGACACTGATTCTAATAATCAGCTGGGAAAGTGGCATTGCGAAAGAACCGAGTGTTTTACCTTTATCTTAGACGACGGGGTCCCAGGCGTGCCCCCTGGCATTATCGGAGTTGAGGGGGTTCCTGAAAAATAAACAAAAACACCAATTCAATGATCGCATGAATTAATTATATATAGCTCGAACGATAATCTCACTTCCACACACATCGAAGAAATAAAAGGACATTTTCCTAAACACCTGATTTTTTTAATTGTGCAAAATGAAAAGTGCCATTGTTCTCAACTTTCTCTGGAAAGAAAGGAATTCTAGCTTCTTTCATTAATGATAATATTGATAATCATTGAATGTAGCTTGGAGAAAGGGCTTTGCAAGAGAAACTTCATAACTTGCATCGTAACGAGCTCGCGTTGCTCACAATGAATGCTAACGAAGCCCCGCTATTTTTCGCAAAAAATAACTCGCGGAACGGAATGAGTTTTTATAGCTTGCGAGCACGGAAAAGGAATCGTCGATCCCATCCTCTAAATCTTAATATCGTCGTTGGAAAAGCTCTCGCGATGATCGAGACCGAGCGAGGCACGAGTAACGAGACATTAATTTCTCGCTCCGTTTCCGCGATAAATTTCGAGTGGGCAGGGGCCGCGATTTTCGTTTTTAATTAACAGAGAATCCATCGATACCGGTCTCAGTTAGTTATAAATCCGAGCCGAGCAGGAATTAAAGCGGATTTCGTTGCCAGACCGCTACCAATTAACCGTCTGCGTGGCTAGCTAGTAATTAAACAAGGATTAAGAGTTATCGTTTCGTTTGCTTCCGTGTTGCAAGTAGGTACAGGCTGCAGTCTTTAGAAAGAATTAATTTGTGGCCCGCCCGTCGTAAGTCCTTTGGCCAAACGTTTCGCGATGCTGTGTCTTCTTAATTAGAATCGAAGATTGCAAATCGTCGTTATGTAGATATAATACCGTCGATGTGCGGTCGTTACGTAGCCGAGGTATAGTTGAGGTGTGGCTGTCACCGAGATGAGCTATCTGCTACAATCATTTGGGTATTTATAGTTGTAGTATAGTAGAATTATAGTTTCGGTATAGTTCAACTGTAATTGTGACACAGCTGAAATATAGTCGTCATTTAGATATTTCATAATTGTAGTATAGTAGAATTATAGTTTCGATATAGTTGTGACAGGGACGGCGGAATCGAGCTATAGGTGTGACACCATCCGGATATAGTTGCGATTTTAGTCGAGGAAATAGTTGAAACACAATTGCAATATAATTGTGGAACAGTCGATGCAGAATTACAGACCCATAATTATTATTATTATTGGTTCAGCCGTCGTATAGTGCATAAATATACTAGTACTGTAATACAGATAGTACCGCACTCAGGATTTAATCATGGGGGGGTCCGAGTTGAACGAATATAAAATTTTTTTATGCAAATTCAATAAAATTTATATTTAAAGAATGAAATCCAATTTTCTTTTTTTTTTTACAAAGCTCTTCAATCGTGGTTACATTAATCTCCTTTTTCCTTTTTCTTTGGGGGATGCCAGGTCCCCTTAGCTCCCTCTCTGGGTGCGCCACTGAATATAGTAATATACAGGCACCCCCCATGCTACGTACATTCGTACCTAGCAAAACACGATTTACCTTGACGTCAGCAATATCATGTCTTGTAAATGTCCCGCGAGCACCGTCGCAAACACAGCGCAGAACAATCCCCCTCAGCCAGGCAACTTTTTCCGTATCGTTCTCATATCTCTGCCCCAAAACACGCCGTGACATCGGGAATACTAAAAGCAACGCGAATTCCCCGCTCCGAGCGCGGAAAAACCTGCTGTCGGACGTTACAAGAAACGTTCATTCCGCCCCAGGATCCGACGGGCGAACGGACGTTTGGCGAATTAAACGAACGCGCCTGTTCCCTCGCGGAATTCAATCTCGCCGGAGCCCCCCCCCCCCCCCCCCAGTTCGCTCCTAACACATCCCTCTCAAATATCACGAGCAACTATCGAACAAATATCTCAGCATCCCAAGAAACACTCGAACGCGAGTAACGTAGGTACATACGTTAGTAGCAACGCGAACTAATCCACTGCACGGGAACGAAGCCACAGCCCCGCTCTGCACGCAAACTCTACGGGTATTTCATTCCACAGCGGTGTCCCGTAACGTCTCTGTTAATACGCGAAAATAATTGCTACTCCCTTTTCTCCGATTCTTTGCGCCCGCGATTACCGCGCCGCGTAACGAGCGAAGCCCGTCGTTCGCTCGTTAGCCGGCTGATTCGATCGCAGACTATACACATTTTATGTATATTTCCCCGGTGCCTATCACCCCAGTCAGACTTCCCGGGAATCCCGATCCGTCGCGGTCACTCCCGTCGAAACCCGCCGCTCCGCTCATTTCTTATCCCCTCGTCGACCTTACGTCGCACTCGGTCGATTAAAATCCCACTGATCGAAGTAATCGCCGTCACATCTGCCACTCTACCGGCACTCTGCCACGGATTCCATCGGGGCGCTAGTGAAAGTGCCGGCTCGAAACGCGCGTCTGCACTGCGGCCGGCTTTCACTCGCGATTGCACTCGATCGAATTACGGGCTGCAACTCGAGGCGAAGGGGGCCGAGGAGAAGAACGAGGCGACGCACTGATTTCGATTGCCGTTTGGGAGGATGCGGCTCCGGGTGACAGGACGCGCACCGGAGTGCCGGTGCGTGCACCGTGCGCGCTCGGCTGTCGGAATATCAAGCGGCGAGCGAAGGACGATACCGCGGCTAGTCTCCACCCTGTCTAGACAAAATCAATGCGACCTCAACCTCCTGCATCCCCTCCAGCACCCCTTAGACCGTTCAACGTCCCCACGTGCGTGCCTGCTCTGTCCCT
This sequence comes from Andrena dorsata, assembly GCA_929108735.1. NCBI lineage: Eukaryota > Metazoa > Arthropoda > Insecta > Hymenoptera > Andrenidae > Andrena > Andrena dorsata. The sequence goes on along the minus strand of OV815488.1, from coordinate 70,941,274 downwards.
CTCTCGCTTTCTCGCCGAGGCCCCCCCCCCCCCCCTCCTCTCCGTCGCCCTTCCGAACTTCCTCTTCGCGTCGAGTTTCATTACCGGAAGCAGTTCGTTCCTCCCTGTATGCGCGCGCGTGTGAGATCACAGAGATGGAGATAAGCAAGTCGCGTCTTCTCGAGCCTTCTTACAGAAGCTTAGTGTCTGTTTCGGCGTTTTTTTTTTTTATAGTTTTTGTGTTGGTTTCAGGCGGGCGTGGAGTGTGTAGGTGGTATAGGAGCTGGGGGAGGTATAGTGTGGTTCTGGTATTTGGTGGAGCGGTAGAGTAAATGTGTTAGCGTCAGTAGTAATCAACTGACGAGGGAAGATCCCCAACTCGGGAATTCAACAAATTTTGAAACTTTGGGGATATGTAGAACTGTAAGAATTGTAAGTTACCAAATGATAGTTCTAATTAAAAGATGTAACCTTTCTCTGAAAACTTTTTTTATAATACAAAATTGGAAAATAGCCGGATTTTCAGGGGTCAATTTCTTCACGGCCTTGGAGTGAATTTGGACAGCAAAAAAGAAGAGTAATATATACCTATCTATCCTCTATTTATCTCCAAAGTTTCATGATTTTTTGACTTTCTGGATTGGGGATTTTCTCTTTGAGAAAAAGTAGCAGATGATCTGGACTTGGTGTATCAATTGGTATCGGCACTCGATGGTTTAATTCACGATCGTGACAAATTTCCCATCTACAGATTTGTCTCCACATTTTCTTTTTCTTTTGGTAGTATGACAGAGCATAAAATACTGAACGGTTCTTTTTTTTACTGTTTAAAATTTTCTTCTATCTCGCAGCGTTACAAAGTTATATTAAAATACAAAAAAGTGATAACTTTGAGGGCTGACTTCACCAATCCAGAGAGAATTTTCAAAAAAAAAAAGAAAGAAAATTGCTCATTATATACTGAAATATGCCCTACATTCACACGAAGTTGCATTAAAATCAGAATTTTCCTTTGTGAGCGCCCCTCGCGGTCATCCGCCGCGGTAACACATGAAGTGGAGGGGATTGCGATCACCTTCTTTCGAGGCGCTACTGTACTACACCGCGCGACGAACATCGGATTTTTATTTTAGCTTACGAGAAATACGAGCGAAACTTTGGGTGGGGGCGTGGTGTAGCGAGGAAATGTAATTTGAATTTTGTGCCTTCCGCGGCTGGTTGCAGCAGCTGCGGGTGTCGGGATAAAGTGCTGGCGATTTTTCACTGCGCGACGTGTTTATTAACGCGATATTTATGGACGGTTTCGTGCGTTTCGTTGGAGCAGGAGGAGCTGGGTAACGGGAGTTTAGAGAGATTGATATTGAATACAGGAGCACGTAGTACCCACTACGTGATTGTTTAGTGATTTATGAGGAACTTGGTACTGAGGATTGAGAGTACAGAGCACGTAATACTACGTTCTCGGTGCTCTCAGTATAGTTTCAAGTTGCGTGGACATGGAACAACAGAGTACTACGTGTTCGAAACAGTTATACATATTCCTGATTTACACTAATGTGCGCAAGAACGTGGTACTACGTGAGCCTAATAATACGTGTAAAATGGAAAAAAGTAACAGGGTCTGACACGACATCGAGTAATTAAAGGAAACGTAGTACCGTAAAGTGGGCGAACATTGGCATATTTTTGGAACACTTTGCTACATATTATATAAATTAACATTTTTACATTTGCTTTAAGTATCTTATCATAACATTGCATCTTTTGTGAATGTACCACAAGTGTCAAATTGCGTACAATTTTTATCCTTTTCCTTTTTTAATACATGTTAATTTACTGCCAATGTTACTCCATACTGCCAAAGTTCCCGCAGTTTATTGTACTGAGTTTCATAATTTCCTACATCTTGCACAAACAGTAATCCTAATTGTAAGAAAATCAATATTCCCACAAAAAAGGTACCATCAAGTAACCTATATATATTCACTATTCAGACAAACGTAATACTCTGAAAATTACACGAAAGTCACATAAAATATAGTACTATCTGAACCACGCCGATTAGCGCCTCCCCCTCACTAATCTCCCGTCATACCACACCGTGACTAACGGTTCCCTATCCGATGAATACAGACGTCGATATTCGCGATATTCCATTCGTTTCCTCGCTTTGTTCCGGAATTCACAACGTTATATCAGCCACCTTTTTTTTTTTGCTTCCGGAATATAAACATTCCGCTCCCGAAAAAGAGAAATCGAAAAGCTCGACGACGCGGAGCATTGGTCTGAAAAATTGATGAACCGCGAGTTCGACAGTCACCTTTCTCCTTGCGCCGTTCGTACAGTAAACAAAAGAATTAAACACGCCCGATAGAATCGTCGAGGTAATTGCTCGCTCGCCCGGTAAAATGTTCGCTAGAATCGCAAAGTTCAACCTCCCTCTATCGATACAACCGAGCGGCGAACAGGTGACCTGTTTCTGTAGTCCCGTGCCGAAACGAACACGTAAAAACAGTATACTCGGATAGAGGTAATAAAAAATGAAACGGGTGATTCTACGTGACAAAATAAGGCGAAAGTGAACATTAACAAAATAGCGGTGGAGGCTTAGTTTCTTAGTTATTAAGGTTTAATAGTTCGATTGAGGAACGCCTGAAGCATTACATCAGCGGCCAAGCTATAAAGTACATGCGTTGCGTAGGTCAGTGAGGCCGCGCAGTGACACTTTTTTCAAATCAGTCTACAGGTCGTAATTTTTCTGTAAACTTGACAACTTTTTTTAAAATTCTTAGCAATTAAATTCTCTATCGAGCTGTTCGGCCCGAATATTGAATTTCGTTGTTGATTTTTTTTACATTTAGCGAAATATACTGATTTGAAAATAAAATGTCAAAGCTAGCATAATAAATCGACAGAAAATAGAAAATTGTATTCATTTACTGAATTATAATATTTTGGAAATTCATGAGTATATTCTGGGGAAATTTGGGTTCACAGATTCTTCTTTGGGGAATAGAAAAAATGATAATCATCTAGCACATGAAACGTTCGCAACGTTACGCAAGTTGTCCTTCACGAAATTCGAATCAAGGACGATCCCACCCACGCCAATTGCTTTCTTTTAATTACCCACCCTCGATGCGCATAGTTTCGCCCGGTGCTTCGCATTCGTTTCTACCGTTTGTCCGTGACCCGTTAATTCATTACAAGGCCGACGATTCATCGTAACGTGGAGATTTCAGGCCTCTCGTTGAAAAGAGAGGCTCGCAGCGGGGCGAGGCGCTCCCTCAGCGCAAATTGTGAAAGAAAAATCCCCGTTTCGCCCCAAACGAGTTTCCCTCGGATTTTCGTCCGCCACGGAAACTGGGACACGGCTCTTCCGCTAATTCCCCGCCACGTTATTCCCTGGTTTATTAATTCGCCGACGAAGCGGGCCAAGTTTCTTAAACGATAACCGGAAGATGTTCTACTCGAGATGATTATAATTAATTCAAAATTCTCGTCCAACGGGCGCGAGTGGAACGTGGGAGGCGGATGAGGTGTTCACCGAATTTTCACGAAGAAAGTTATAATAAAAACTTTCATGTCACTTCCGAGTGAAAGGTGATACAAAATAATTTCTACTGCAAACGCATCTCGTTCTCTTCAAGCTTGCACGCTACGTGCCACGGTGGAAATTCAGCGATAACGAGAAAATCAATATGAGATCGCAATATTTGTCATAAACTCAGCTGTTTTTGGTTCCATTTTGATCTCGACAATAAATTTTGAGAGATACCATTTTTCATTTTTCTTTGAACGAACGTATCACTTTTCGCTTCCAATAAATATCACGGAGCCACCAGGGGCTCACGTGCCGCGGAACGCGTTAAGGGAGTTATTCCGAATGCATGTTTCGGCTGCCCCACCCCTTGTACCAAGATTACGGTTAACCAAGGAGATCCCCTTCATCGATTCGTGTTTACCCCAAAACCATATGGCGCATTCATCTGCGCTCAGCCATCGAAACCACCCCCCCCCCCCCCCCGCACACTCCGCCTACAATTGTGCAACCACGGAACCAGAAACACCTCAATCTCCCCAAAGTTCGTGGAAGCGATGGAGCATCAGGGAAGACGGAAAGTTGGAAGGTTCGAAAACCGAGATCCGACCAGAGTTGTGCTGGGGATGGAAGCTCGTCCTTTGTGCAGCGATGATCGATACCCAATCACCGGATCCATCAGGATATCTGGACGCAGCGGTCACAGCTGGGGAAGATGCTCCTTATCATCGAAGCTCGAGGATATCCCTGGACTGTCTTCAGTCGTCGTGCTTTAAAGCTTTGGAACCTCGATTCATTTCTTTTAGAACCTTCCCGCTCCACGTGGAAGCCATTGTTTGATTCTAGATGACTTTTTATACCTTTAAGGGTCGATAGATTTGGAGGTTCTCTAACATTGAAGATTCTAGTTCATTTCTCTCCACCTTTTGCTCCTCTCCGAGTAAGTGCATTAGGTGGAACAAGCAGTAGCGAGGTCCAGACTGCGCATGCGCAGTCAGACAGGCCATGCCTACTTCTCTTGGCTCCGCCCATTTCTCTTAGCTCCCCCCACTAACCTCATTGTACTTCGATGTACCTAAAGAATTCGTTTCCTTTTTCTCATGAACGATAGACAGTGGAGTCTCGATAATTCGAGTAGCCGTTTATTTTGGATTGCCGAGGCTCGACTGTGATAGATGGCGCTGCGTAAGAAGATCGTAAACACAAGATCGTTACCGCCGGTCCTTTCGTTAAGTAGCGAGATTTATGGAACAGAGGGGGATCATCGATCATTCTTTTTTCCCTTGAGACGAAAGGAACCTTGAAGAGGGTACCTCCATTGATCTCGACGCTGGTCCATTATACTTTTTTCCATGACGGAACGTCGGCATGTGTATCCCGCTCGGTAAAGGGCGGCTCGCTTTTCGGATATCTGGGGCGCACAAATCAACGTATAATGATCCAGGCGGGTCGGACTTTAGCGCCAAAGCCGGAGGATTTTCCTTAAGGGAGTCGTTATTCTGGTCGCGTCTGTCCTCCCTATCCGCGGGTTTATCGTACATTTTTAACGGCCGTTGAATACACACCGAGATAGAGGGGCGGTATTCGAAATTCACGAGGCGACGCCTTTGCCTCGTCATTTGAGAGAATCGCGGTGGGCGGGGAAGGAGACGCGTCAAATGTGTACGATGTGTAAAAACAAACGTGTACAAAATCCAGGGGAATTCATTATTAATAATGGGCCTTATTGCAGAGTAAAATTATAACATTTGATAAGAAACAATTGAGCAGAAAGGCTTTTAAATCCAACCTGGATTGCCTAAATCTAAATATATAAATTTAACACTTTAATTACGAGGGTTGAACCGTTTGACGTATGTGGTGTGCGGAAATCCCTCCAACCCCATTTGTTCATGGTACTCACTAAACGCATATATTTGAAACCGCAGTAACTATACTATACGCATTTCACACGACGTTTTAATTACTTTTACTATAGTACTTCATTTTCATGATTACTGTATATTATTACACGGGGGTCAGGGGAGACCCACCCGTCGTCGATGAAGGTTTAAAACCGGAGTAGGTCGGGGGTATTCGAGGATTTCGAGGTATCAGCGTTCGGCTAGCGACGAGGACAGGCGCGCGCCTGTAATTGTGCGGGCGAAATCCGTGAAATTCGCGAGAGAAAGGAAAGTCTAAATCAGAACGCCGACTTCCACCCCCGGAAGACTTCCATCTCGTCTCGTTCCCGTATAATTGCTGTTAAACGCCAGCGGGACAGTTACGTGCTCGTTTGCGGGGAATTGAATTTCATTGAGGGTTGATTGCGCTTTTCCAAGGCAGTTAAACATCGCGGACGCTTTAGTCAGAAATTGCAACCGAGACACGAGTGGTATAATCATGGCTCTATAGCGTGCATAAAAACGAAGACGTTTGGAATCACAATTACTACTTCCCGTCGTTACCATCTCCGACAAGAAAGGAACGAAGAAAACTTGCATAGCTTCAGGGGCCACAATACAATACGGAGTCCCAGGAAGCTTGGACGAATTTAGTCTCGTCGAACATAAGTCATAAATTATACAATTCCCATCGCATAATTCGTCGCTTTATACACAACACGGAATTAATAAAAGCAGTTGAATCAATGAAAGCAGAGTACGCGCCAATGGACGCGGAAACTGATCTCAAAATTCCGCTGATGAGAATTCTTTCTCCCCTGGAATGCATTGGCGTAACTAGTTAGGGGGCCGGGTGGGCCTGCCCCCCCCCCAAACGCGAAATGGCCCCTCCCTAGGAAGTATCGAAATAAATAAAAAACATTCATCTGTCCTATAACAGGTCCTAAATATTTTTTTAGAAAAACACTGTAAATTAAAGCTTGTATAAATTTTAACTATAGGTATACATGATGTGCTTTTGCTTTTCATAAATCACAGTTTATTTTTTCTGCTGCATGTCTTTCTGTTCTTAAAAATTTTGTTTACATTTCCCGAGAGTAAATAATAAATCATTTTTTATTCCGTTTACACTTTGTTTTAGTGTTAAATAAATATGTAGGTAAATTATTGTTATAAAATGTGTATGTATATAAACATTTCTACCTATAAAAAGAAGAGAGAGCACGAGGGGGGGGGGGGGAATTAGGGCCTGGCCCCTCCCAGACAAAAATCCTAGCTACGCCTATGCTGGAATGTTGTCCGTTCGCACGGACCAGCGAATAAAGGTCGATTCACAAATGCCAGTTTCGTGATGCGTCAGTGCTATCAATGTCAGTGGTGTTTTTGTTACTCTGGTATAAAGGTCCACGCACACATATCCGTTCCGTCGTGCCATTGGTAAGAAGAAGAGACCCCCTACGCCCCTATTTTTCTTACCAATGGCACGACGGAACGGAACGGACACGGAACGGATATGTGTGCGTGGACCTTAATACCTAGAAGGGATACAGCGTGGTCGTAAATCTGCGGGAGTCCCAAAAATGACAGCTTTGAGGTTTGACATTCTTTTGGAGGTTATGGTTTCCAAACCTTATCTTTCAAAACCTGTGAGACTCTCGCAGCTGTCACAATCTTGCTATATCCCTTTTACGTACTATACTCTCATGTCACACATCTCGCTCAATTACTGCCATTGAAACAAAGAGGCTATTGCCACTGACCCCACAGAACTGACACATGTGAATTCGCCGTAAGGATTCGTGGAGCCCGATCGAAAATCGCCACGGGCGTTTCCGGGACCCGGGCGACATTGCCACCTTGGTGAGTACACAAAAAGCGATTAATTACCGATCGTACGTGGCCGAGTGCCTAGCCGTTGCGCGTGTAGTGGTATATTGTGTACAGGTTGGCCGCGGGCGTGCATTGTCCGCGAGCAGTCGCGCATACAACGCCGAGTCTGTGCTCGGCGCATTGGCCGCGTCCCCGTAAAGACGTCGACGCCGAGTAAATACCAGCTGCGCGGAGACAATAGGGAATTTAAAGCTGTTACGCAAAGTAACTAGATTTCCCTCGGTACCCAGGGTGGGGATAGGGCGGCGTCGGGAGTGGGGGACGATGTTCCGCGCCTATTGTGCAACCATGATGCGTTCTTTCCCTTTGGTTCGTTGATTCGCGTGATCGTTCAGCCAGGTAATTGTTGAAATTTTAATTACGCCGTCTCGCTAATCGATCGAAGCGTTCCGGCGAGCGCAGGATGCTCGGGTGTAGGTTCGAACGATGGGAGTGGCGATGTGTGACGGGAGACACGTATTATTAATTTAAGTGGAAAGTGTGGAACGTATTAGTAAATGGCACGGTAATGCGTGATATAGAGGAGCGTGTTGTAACTCTCTAGCAGGATCGCTCGTGAGCCGTGCCACGAGTCACCTCCCCCTTTTTATTTTCTTTTAACGATAAGATACTTGGATGAATCTGGGGAAAAAAATTCGCAGGTAGTAGTCTCGTTTAGAAATTTAGTTTGAAGCAGGTGGAAGAGAAAATGTACTACTGGTCAGAATTAGGGCTGGGACTATTCGAATAATTTAATATTCCAATATTTTACAAGTATTCGTATGGCATGAAGTGGGTTAAAATTAGCTTACAAGATTTCACCATGACAAATGAACCTAAAGAACTTGATTCATAATTCACACCATACTATTCGAATACATCAGTATTCGAATACTTGGATATTCGAATTATATTCGTCAAATAATTAAGCAACTAAAGTATTCGAATATTCGAATAACGAAAAATTCGACAAATAGTCCCAGCCCTAGTCAGAATTGACTCGGTGGCTACCTTGCGAGGGTTAAAGAGCATAGAATTTATTCCTATGTAAGTGGCGTAAGATTACATGTCTCGTGGGAACCGATCTAGCTACGCGATCGCGAAGGAATACCCTTCGAAAACGTTACGAATCTGTACATATATATAAAGCCGCACAATGGCTGAATTACAATCCCTAACCAATCAGACGCCTCGAAAACTCAATTTAACTTCCTAACAGGCCATCTGTCTTTCCGTAGGAAATTAGAAACGGATTCTTGCCACGTCCTGCGGCGAGTCAAGCACTAACTTGTACAGACAGCTCATTCGATCGCGGTCGCGTGTCTTCGATTAGTAATCGATTTCACATGGTTGCCTTTTTTCACGAACGTTTCTATAGTATTTCGTGAACATTTCTGTAGTATTTCCTGAACATTTAGGGCATTGCCATGCCATAGCTTCTCGCCTGGAACCTCCGGCTCACGCGGCCACAATCGAGTGAGTCGGTGGTACCATCAGCTTCGACGTTTAGTTTAACCGAAATTAAGGCGAGCCTATCCGAGGCTCTCTGGCCCTGCCGTTTATGTAAGTTCTCAATTAGCGCGCAGACCGTCCAGGCAGCTCGGCTGCCAGCCATTTCTGTCGGAATATTTGAGCTGGGGTAAACGACCACGCGCTCCAGCCACCGTAGGATCTCGTAGGAACGTCTAAATTGTCGGCGTTTCCGCGAGATCAATTCATAATCGTCGAGGATCCACGGATGAAATTTGAATCCCCGACGAACCCCGTTATCACGACCCACTGCCACGTTTAATTTCCTCCACACACTCGCGGGGAACGTGGTGCTCAAATTGCTCCGTGCATTCGTTCTTTTGGTAGTCGTTCATAATTCCCTCGATTTTCGTTAATTATCCACACTAAACTGGAGGCTGCTTGGGTCCTCTGTCGTTAATTACGCCGGTAACGAGGGTCCTCTATATAATTATCTTCGCTCTTAAGCGTTAATTAGTACCACTCCACTGTGCTGCCCCCTTCATCGGCGTATCGGGGAATCGACAATGGCGTCGGAACTTCTGGGGGCACTTTTGTAGAATACACTGCTCTTCGATTGATCGGTAGTAATCTAGGCGTGTTTTGCCACGACGAACTTTATCCCTTCGTGGTCACACGGGGTGTATCGCACTCCAGGATAAGTCTTTGGCAATATTTTTGTAAATTTTTTGACCTTAGTATTGCAATTTAAAAAAATTTACGAATTTCAACTAAAAAAATCGCTTTTGTGTAAATATTTATTGCGCCACTCCGATATCCACATCCTATAAAACAATCTTCATTATTTCTATATTTACATTATTTATTTATCAATATATATTCCCAGTACTATTCAGCAAACAGGTTAACGAGTTTGCATGCAGTATTGTCGTGACTGTGCAATGTGCAGTTTCGATAACAGTTGCTCGTATTGTGTGCTAATAAATGAAGACTAATCCTAGAAGAATCGCTCCGTTATGGATGGTTCCCGATATGCGTGGAATAAATGCCCCTCTGGCGATACTTGCGCGTTATCGATCCCAACAGACATTTTTAATAAGCAGCAACTAATACAGGGGTAGGTTGACTTTCGATAAACCTCTGCTGGTAAATGCACACCTGCACAAAATACAGGGTGCTTCACTAACTATGAACATCTGAATTATTTTCGTTGTTGTTGATGATTTGAAGAACTAACTGAAGGGAGTGCTTACAGGAAGGGCCATTTTTTCTAACAAGGAAAGATTCCAAGTCCGAAAATTAAAAAAAAAAAAAAGATGAAACTTTGGAGATATGTAGAGGATATACAGAAATGTACTGCGCAATTTTTAAATTTTTTAAATTTAATCTAAATTTAAAAATCAAGAAACGAACTACTGCATTGATACCATATAACTTTTGTTGGAAACTTTACCATACAGCGAGTAGTTTTCGAGTAATTTGAAGTGAAGTTAGGTGCCTCGACCTCCCTGTATATGTGGTCATTCTGGGCGGTTCGAAGTTCGATTACGACCCACCTCGATCTCCGTGGAACTAGTTCCCAGACTCCAATAAATCCTGGGGGTTGCAAACTTCCGAATGCTCCAAGTATTTTACACATCATAAACCCCGTCGCAGTTCTTCATAATAGGGTCCACGAAATGCCCCCCGCTGCCTATTTTAATAACCCTCCGCGAGTGCATGAACTAGAGGATTATTAATATTCGGAAGTAGAAGGAACGACAGGGAATCGTTCTCGAGAGCCAGATTCGCGTAACTTCATCCAGCTCTGTGACTAGCGAGTAGTTGGAGGAAACGATCGGGGGTTAAGCCCCTCGTGCATCTCGAAGAGAGGATCAAGAGGGCAAACGATGGTGCTGGTGCATCAGAGCTTGTGCAGATCTACTGGATATTACGCTGGGGGCATCGATCTTACAGTAATTTATCCGGCATCGGATGAAATCGCTAGAAAATGTTTCTTTCAAAGGATATTCTCCTCCTCCACAATTTTTACGAAGGTATCGAAACGATTCAAATTTTTCGACGACTAATTTCTAATTGAGGGTTGCAAAGGACCCTCCCTTCATCAACGAAACATTCTCCTCCCTCAAATTTTATGAAGGTACCGAAGCAGTTCAAATATTTCGATGATTAATTTCTAATAGAGAAGTACACAAAACACCCCCAATTCCTCCACAAAGCATTCTCCTTCCCCTCCACTAAATTTCCCAAGCACCAAAAACAGTCCACGACAATAACTTCAATTTCCCCACCGCCTGCTGCTCCCCCTCTATTTCAATTACCCCGAAACAAACGTCTTCCGTCGAGCTTCACCCCCTCCCCCACCCCGGCACGCAAGAAACCCCCCAGCATCCAGCAATATGTCCGCTTCAGAGCGAACTCTATCGTTCTGAGTGCCACTGTACGTCTCCTCCATTCGCTCCTCGAAACCGGAAACACGGCTGCTGCAATAATCCCGAGGATAGAGGGAGGGAGGGTGGGGGCTTAGGTGGGGGGTTGGTAATGTATGCGTCTGGCATCGATCGCGTGACTTGGACACCTTCGAGAGACTGTGCGGTGGATTCGAGTCGAACGAGACGAATCGAAGGATCCTCTGGACAAGGAGGATCCTGTATCAGGACTGAGAGGATGGGGGGGGGGGGGTAGGGGGTCGGGCACTCGGCACGGTGCCCACGGAGGAAATTGCAGTGTCGCGTTCTGCAAAAATGCCACCGCCCCCTGCTGCTGGATTAGTTCCAGATCCGGTGAATATTAAATCGCGCGGGGGATGTTTCTCCGCCACTAGGGGACCTAGTTGTTCCTAAGTGTGTCTTCGGGACGAATTCGAGTGTCGAATGCATGAGTTGCTTCTGAATAGTTATTGGCTTCCACCGGCAAGAAGGTAAACAGTGACCAAATCCTGAAACGATTGTTTGGAAGGGTCACTTCGATTTACACGATACCTTTGTGGAACCAATCTGTACTATGCGAATTGGGGGTTGGGTGTGACGTAGAAACGAAGAATGAATGTTTTGATTCTTTTTTAATTTCACAGAGGAAGTGTTTATTTGTAATCCATACTTTAATCCTACAGTACTGGAAATATTTATTGCATCACTCTCAAATTTACGTAGTTGACTCCACATTGGTGTAATAAATAAATGTTGCAATACAATTTTCCTGGTACTAATAATAAGGGAGGTATAAGTAATAACTTGTTTATTCGAGTGATGTAATAAATATTCCCCAGTACTGTAACTATATTTGGCTGAATCTCGCGCATAACACTACAACAAAAAACCAAGAAGCAACAACTAACTATGTATTAACCCTTAACTACTATACTGTTTTTTTTTTCAAACGTAACTGCTATACTGGGGTTGTGGCAGACCCCAAATAAAAAAGGACACAGAACTTTGTAAAGTCGACACTAGATCAATCTCTATGAATATTTTGTTCTTAGGTAATGTATAAAATAATAGAAACGTAGAAAGTTAAACAATTATTATAAAATTACTTAGAAAAACAGTTTACGAACTTAGAAAACCAAAAGTTTTGCAGCGAACTTTGCGTGCTTGGGGTCATGACAGGATACTAGTTAAGGGTTAATCTAACACACTCTGAGGGTGTAATAAAGACGTATTATTATTATTATATTGTTACACGCTCATTGAAACTTTCCACCACCACTTGCTTTTCTAATCAACGAATTATCGTGCAAGTACTAGAGAATATTGAAAAGCGAAGCTACACTCGTCCCATCACACATTGAGCCTCCCACGAATAGTCTCAAAGTTGTTCAGACGCTGGATGCTCCTCGGCGTGTTTTCACGCCGACGCCAAACGTGGTACCACCCAGCAGTCGTCGCGTTTTCCAAAATTCCTCGCGAACTGTGAAAAAGTAGCCCGTGGAGGAGAGTTCCTCCACGAACCGTGGCCCACTTGGGTGTTCCACCCCGGCTTTTCATAACAATCCGACAGCCCTTAATCTGGATCGGTTCCAACTTGTTCGAATGCTAAGCCGCGCGAATGAAACACGAAATCGCCTTTCGTTCGCGCTCCATCCCCGTACCCCATTCTCTTCTTTCATCGGCCCGTACGAACCTGCATACGTGCGATTTCGCTTAAGAGAGATTAAAATTTCCCATCCCCCACGTCTACAATCTTCATAGTTCCACGATCCCTCGATTATCTGCCTCTGTAAGCCCTCTGCAGAATGTCTGCTCGAGTAGGGATTTTACGATACTTTCCTTCTGCTTTTTTTTTTTAAAAATTGCTGCGCTAATTCGGGCATGTGCAAACTGCAAGACCTAACGAGGATGTAAAATTGCACGGGGGTGTGTGATTGCAATGGGAGACTTTGCGGCTCAAAGGTGAGTAATTTTTGGGAGACTAATAAAAAGTGTTAACAAAATATATTTGGATATATATGTCCCAAGTATTCGACCCACTTAAAATGTATATATTATATAACAGAGTATTTAGCATTGTTACTGAGCAAAAATACTTTTTCTTCTTTGGTACGGTGAATTTTTAATTAGCTGCCTTCTGTTTAATGCAAATTCTTCAATTAACGTCTTGTCACGCTTTTTCTTCCGGGAAGTTTATCGCCGAGCATTGAACTTGCATCGGGATACCATAATTGGAGCTCGCGGAACCTGTTTTCTCGTTTGGTCTAGTCGATACTCGAGGAGCCTCTGCGTGACTGTTGAAAGCGCAGCCTCGGCTATCATTGCTGTAAGAATGTCGATGATTTCACGTCCAACGAAACCTAAATTCCATTTCATTGCGTGGATTATCTGTTTGCTACATGGATTCCACGTGATGTTGAATTGTGGATGGTTCAGTGGATGTAAAAAGTAAGTCACTTTGCGAGTAAGTGAAGGAGGTGTTTAATTATCCAGAATGGGCGTAATTGGCAAGTTTGATGATAGATAAGTGCAGTGGTGATTAGAGAAAGTGTGGAAACTGATATTATTGTAGTCATTATTGGGATTCTATTGCACTTGGATTCATAGAATTATGGGGAGGGTAAATATTTGAAGGTTTGAAGAGAAAATTTAGGAATGAAAAGATCATTTTCCTAGAAATCTTGGCATCAGAGTTATTTTTTTAAATACCAAGGAGAAGCTGAAGATAAATTTAAAGATATGTACTTAACGTACAAGATATTTCTTCTTTTCTTTACCTTGAGTATTTTGAAACTATGAGAAGCTTTGAATTTTAGAAAGTATGCTTTCTTCTTTAAACTAAGGAATTTTAGTTCCTGTTGATTCTAATCACCTCTAAATTTGAAAGATTCAATTAATTATTGGGTACTGCATCTACCCACTAGTCCCAATATCTTCTCGTTCAATGATCGATAGATCGAGGCTGTCCAAAAGAGGATCGCTGAGAAACATCGGCCAGTAATTACACGTGACTAATTAATCGCCTCAATTAACGACGACGTGAGAATGCAGCGTTAATGATCCCCAATCAGATAATTGATTCGTTTCCAATACCCCACCCTTTAACGCGGCGTTGTCTTCAACCCATATCGCTAATTAATTCTCGATGAGCTGTCCGGATGAGAATTGAATCAATTTCGACGCATGCAGAATTATCAACGTTTATACTCGAATTCTCTCACGAGATATTTTAAATAAAAATCACGTTTGTCCTTTGGCGTATTAACTCCCTGAAACTTCACTGACGTAAGAAGTAGCAACAGTGATTTTTATTGTTAAATATCTCGTAAACAATAACGTATCTACATCTTCGACCTAACATCGGCGAAATATTTCTTAATTCTCTACCTTCCTACGAATTTTCATGAAAATCGGTGCGTAACACTTCACGCGATTCCCTCGGCAGTGTCCGCCGCGTCTGACCACGCAGCGACCGAGACTACTTGCCCCTTGATCGGGCCACCAGCCAACCGGGCGCGACAGAAAGTATCGGCAGCTGGGGCAGACACCCGAGGCGAAGCTCCTCGACGAAATCTGGCGGCCGAGGAACAATACAAAGGTTGTCTGCGCCGAGATCTAGAAGCACTCTAGCGTCAGACTCTGTTGAAGGTCCGACCTGAGGCATCTCAAACATTAGCACTGCTCTTGACATCGAGTGTCCCTAATAATATACCATGAAATTCCAGGACTCCAGCGACGGTCCTAATTTCTGAAAGCGTTTGCGCATCCACTTCAATGGCCAGGCGGCCGTTCAGCAGCTAACGAGACACGCCAGCTCGTTTGAGAGATTAACTCCTCCTGGAGCGACGATTCTTCGGCGTAACAAGCGGCGGAAACGCGACTAGCTTCATTAGGGGCGTGATCACGCCTTGATCCGATAATTAAATCGCCTTAAGAAAGGTTTATAACGCTTCAGCTGAACGTTTCGAACCTCAAATACAGCATTTCCTCGATATATATACGTGGATGGGCCCCATCGACGTGTTTGTAAAGAGGGAGCGTGTTTCTTAGTGTTCCTTCTTCAGTTTAAACCCGCAGAATATTTTGATCAGTTTGTAATGTAACGTCGCAGCCACATCATGAGATAGTAAGTGTTAGTGCTAGCTAGCGCCACCAGAGGTCTAATCTCCCAAATTCTTTCTCGCAAGTGCCAGGTCCCAGTCTCGTTCGTACATACAAGTTCCAAATTTATTCCTCTGGGTCCCCATGCGTCTAGGGGTCTGATGAGTCTAACTGACGGACCAAAAACGATTATGCACCCCCTCTTCCTTCCCTTATCGATCCTTAAAACGTCAATCCACCTGCCGTGCACAGTATACTTCATTGCGCGTAACTTCGGGCCTTCTTAGGGATTACGGTTACACCCGAGGCGACGCGGCAAGGATCGATCATCCCTTCTCGTTCAGGAACGGCGGGTTCCGGACGTTACAGTTTCTCATATCACCCTTGCAAACTGTATCTTGCACATAAGATAGTCAAGTTTAGAACACTTCGACGCTCTTACAGAGTTAACAACCACGTTCCCTCATCAATTATACCCGTGCTTCATCCCCCGGGGATCGCGTTCAGATCCACGTGGCTCGCGATCGCAGCCAGCGAAAAGATTTAATTGCGGGTAAAGGAGGGGTAGACAACTGGGGTGCGCTAAAAGGCTTCCGAAGTGGCACGTAACCACGCTAAACAAGCCGACTGGAGGGAGAGGTGGGGGGAGAGATAGGTGGGCGACGCCGACGTTCGTTTTATTTCCGTCGTAAACCGCCTGCGGGCATAAAAAGCTTGAGTAACCGTGCATTTCGGCCGGAACAATACTGCCGCCGGAAATGAATGGCCGCTGCCCGCGGAAACTGACCCAACTGTGTTTGCCGCGTTTCCTTGAATATAGAACTCTCCTTCGTTCCTACCTGCTGACGAAGGGAGGTGTGGGGGAGGGGGTGGGGGGAGAAAGAATGGTTGGTGAAATTTCTCCTTGGACAGTATTGTTTCTCAAATCTATTCTTCCATTGTTTCCCGATTTCTCAGACGACGTTTAAGTATACAGCTTTAGTTTTTGTATTTAGCTTTCAGGTAACTGATAGCTCTACGCGTTTAATTTGTCTCGTACCCCGCGGATTTGAATGGGAGGGGTACTGCAACCAAGGAGTACTATTATATGATAAAATGGCAGGCTCTGAGATGGGGTGTATTGCAGCAAAATTATAATGAACAAACAGGATATTTCGAATGTTCGAAACTTCGGGTGGTGTGTGTAGTAGAGCGGGAGAAGAGGGTGGAAAGTTGGATGGGAATTGTGCATTGCAAGGGAAACGTTTTTCATGAGAGACTGTTGAAGTTTCGGGTAGTTGCATCGCGCAGGGAAGCTTCCGCCCCTCCGCGTGTCGTGACGGTATCTAGAGAGGGGGAAGCGCTCCGCCCCCTGAAGTAATTCCACGCGATCCAATTGGCTGAAACTTTAGTCCCTTTCCAACTAAACGCTAACACAGTTCTTTTTTAGCTTTGGCACTCTCGTCGAGCAGAATATGTGGGAGCGAAAAAGAAGTGGGAATATTTTACCGATGGGATGAATATCCCCGGAGTCAACAAAAAACATTTCAGATGCATTCATCGCAAAAGCTTTCGGGCGAAGTAATTATTTCGCAGTCGTTACGCCAACGATAATATTTACATTCGTATTTGCGTAGCGAAGATTCCCGTTGTTCCCATATTCACGCGCTTATCGATTCGGTTTCGTGCGCCCGATTTTGAAACGTTCCACCCCCATTACATGCTGCGAATTGCCTCCGTCCTTGCCGTTGAATTGCGAACAGCAACCGTTGCCGGCTTTCACCTATCTCCAGGGAGGCCGACATGTCATATCTGATCACTGGTTTCGCTCAAATTCCAGACATCAAGATAATAAAATCACCAAAGATCCTATACACTCCTTAGTTCCACGTTTCACATTCCTCGTACTTTCAATTAGACCAACAATTTCAACGAGACATTGACAAGACGAACACCAATGAGATGAAACACACTTGGAACTTGAGAATACGCTGTGATTGGAATGAAAAACAGAATGCAAGTGTATCTGCGCCAAGTAGTAGCTAGGTCTCCACTACGCATGCCCAAATAGACGATGGACGAGTGGGCGGAGTCGGAGATGGCGCCACAGGGCAATTCTATGGACAGCAACGCTGTGTACTAGTTTGGAGTTTCAACAGACGATCTAGTACAGAGGTTTTACTATTTTTTCGCACTTTTATCTTCTCCATCATCTCCCACAAATCTCACTATTTCTCAGCAAACCTATAATATCGTATATTCTCATAATTCCATGGAAATTTGCGGTTGATTTAAGTTCTTCGCTGAAGAGGAGCGGGAAAGTCCCAGCTTGTATCTCGGTCAGCGTTGTTTGCGCACCTCTTCGCGCAGTCGTCTCGCTGGTTCTTCGCAACCCTTCACGACATTTGCTTAACTCGATCTGTTTGCCTATCGCGAAACGGAGACCGTCAGTGTACCCACGCTATGTTTGATCGATCATGTAATGACGTGGCTCTGTGGATGGATGAGCGTTCGTGTGCACTCGTCTATTCTACTGTGTTTCTGTACCCCTCCAATTGTTCTTGGATGTCTACGTTCTGTTTTTTATTTATCTGTCCCAATTGTGTTCTCATTTCTTCAACCCTACTACGTCCCTCGGGTTCTTTTTGACACACTTTTTCACTCATGTCCTGCCCCCCTGTACGGTGAACATAATTGAGAACTACGGAACTTGTACTAGGGACTCCGTTGCAACTGGTCCAGATAAAGTTTACCGTGGCCATTTGTGTAATTTTGTGTTTTGTTAGCCGATTAATTGAGCACGTTAATTGGGCTGTTTGGCGACGGGTAATTTCGTGTTTTGTTGCTCGATTAATTGGCCGTGTCGACGCAGAGGGCTGGTCAGATGTAAATGGGACGGTGCCATAGTGTTCGGGCATAGTTGTTCCGGTGCTCCATGGGGCATTGATTGCATCGAGCCGCTCGACCATAATTCAGCGCGACTTCCATGGAACGTTCAAGTAACGTACACTGATGACCAAAAGAAAGCTTAACACACATAACTAACGATAAATTAATACTAGTCCGCGCGGATAACGCCGACAGGCGTTCAGAGAGTACTGTGAGCAAATGAGCCTGTATGTATCCCGCACATGGCAAAGGGTTACATATTATGTTGGTATCACTGTCCAGTTCTGGCAATCCCGAATCCACGGTACGTAAATTTTAAGATACAATTCTTTCCAATGGCACCATCTTACTTTTCCTATTCACGGTTTCAACCTTCTTTTTATCACCACTGTAAACCTGCAGTTTTAAGAAAATTTATCAAATTTTGAGATTATCTATTACATATTTCCAGCTGGTGTAATCAAGAATCTTATTCGCAGCGAGTTACACGATACTCTTGGTCGTTGGGGGAATCTTCTGGGGATCTAGGAGAAACTTTGGTAACAAAATGTGGAAGTAACACAGGAAGGTAAAGATGATTTCTAGTTTTTAAGCTTCCGTTCAGTTCCAAGCACTCTGATCATAGCGAATTCAGGGGGAGAGTGTGGAAAAATGCTTCTCACGATGTCGCATAAAAAAAGGACGTCTATTTTGAAACCACACACGGCTAACCACGAGGCGGAACCACACGCCACGTCACAGGACACTGGTAGTAAAGCGGGATATCGAGGTGCGGCGGGTTGACGGCTGCGAGGGCCAAGCGGGAAGCGCGGAACACTTTGCTGGGGGAAACTAGGGTGGTGGAACGTTGAAATTTGTAGCGCCAGGGAATTCTGGAACCCTGTGCTCAGGCTTGACTCATTTTCCAACGGTCTTAGCTCACCGTTCCGTCTCCACCTTCTATCTCGACCGTTTATCTCTGATCCTATGAATAGGAATGACTGGAGGGTAAATGGATCCTTTCGTTGCGTTCAAGGATATTCTCAGACCGATAACTCGATTGATATATTCAGCAGCCACTCCACTTGTCCGCGCAGATCGTAGATTTCACGCTGACACCGTCACCATCGAAGTCGCTGGCAAATTGTCCACGTGATGTAAATATAATTGCACTTCAGTTAAGCCCCTTTAAGATCTCAACTTGATGTACAGTGCAGTGGTTCCCCACATGTAGATCGCGAATTTTGTTCAATGTGAGCATTGAGTTATTTAAAAACGACAAAAAGTTGCTATGTGATGCTAAAAACAATAAAAAATATGTTTGGAAGAAATACAATCTAATAAGATTAAAATGTACTTTCACTTTCTTCCAGCGTACTTTTTTTTCATACTCCACGAAAGGAAAATTTATTTTCCTGTAAAATAAAATTGCAATCCTAGTCGCGACACACAGGTATGGGAATCACTGCTGTAGGAAATACATACAGTAGAGAGTCAATTATTCGAACCTCGATTATCCGAACCCGTGCTGCATCATTGCTATCCCCGCCACTTCTTCGAGTCAGTGGAGAGGTATCGATTGATCGATTGATTGTCTTTTGCGTAATATAAATTAACGCAGTAGTACTCTTGTATTCAATAAGTAATTTTAGGTGTACTTCTTATAGTTATAGACTATGTAAAATATATGCATGCTTCATTCTCCGAACTGTTCTCTACTGTACACCGATACGACAGATGAAATGAACGTTGAGTGATCTGAGTTTCCCTGTACAAACTGTTTAAAGGATTGGGAAAGTTGATCTTCCGATTTTCATCAAGCGATTGAAGGTATAAAACCGTTTAATACATTATATGGTGAAGCTCGATCGCGATGGATTATCGGGGCACAGAAGCGAGTGCGTCGATACCGTTTGGAGAAGGCGCACAGTCGCCCGGTGTGCAGTGGTTGAGGCAGCCTACTTGTTGCCACCGGATGAAGCAATTGTCGTAGGAGAGCGAGCTGGAAGGTCCCCGTATATCATTGCGCTCGATCCAATCTACTTCAGATCAGAACGACAGTTTAAGGTTGATCAGGCACGAGTTAAAAGCAGCGAATCACTTAATCCCGTTACAATAAGTCGTTTGCATCTGCTGTTATTATCACGACTTTCCCACGGTGCAGGAAATGTTTGGAGCCAGGGCTAAAATTGCAATGGACGGTTGAAGTTCGAGATTTGATGAATTTCATGATTTTAAGCAGATCAGATAGTCGTGATGGGTTTCTGTGGCTCTTTGAGGCATGTGTGGACGTTGTGGGTAGCTGTGCTGGGTTCCTGAGATTTGAATTAGGCTTGTAAGTTGTGGGAAGGGGTGTCGAGATTTTGGGGATTTTAGTTGGATTTTTTTTTAGTATTTTAGAGACTTGGGGATTCAAAGGTTTAGGTTGATTAGGTAGTGGTATTAGAATTCTAGGATTGTGGACCCCTTAGTTAAATATTATTCGCAATTGTATCAAATTCTTGAGATTTTAATTAGGTTTCTAAATTGTAGGGAAGGGTGTTGAGATTCTAAGAATTTTAATTAAATTTTCTGATTAGTTCAGGGCCTTGAAATTTCAAAATTGATTACGTGAATTATATCAGACCCTCCACTGTTCTAAATCTAAGATTCCCACACTACGAAAAGAACTGTTGAAGGTCCAAGAATTTCAGAATTTCCAGAGTCCAAACTTTCAGCTAGATTCCCCTAGCTTTAATCACAATCAGAGCCCTAAAGTTATACACATTTTACTAAAGCATCCTCCACATCTCACTACAATCCCTGAAATTACTGTGCCTCTAAATATTCCAAATTTCTCAACACCCAAAAGAAATTTTAAATTCTAATCAACCTCATACACAAAACCTCGTAGATACATGTCATCTTCAGGTGTCATCTTCACTAAAAAAGAAGCATATTTATTACAAGGACACGTTTAGAGACGTACCAGTTAGACCGGATATCGACTCGAGGCGCGGTGAAAGTGCGGCTTCTTAGCGCGACTCCCGTTTCAGAAAGCAGATACTTGTGCGAGCCGCGGCGTCCAGAAGCAGCGAACGCTTTCGGTTTGATTTAGAGCGGCGGCGATCGCAGCGCATTCGAACGTCGATCCGCGGAACGTGACTGGAACGCCGAGCCTCGGCGTGCATTAGATCGCCCGAGGAGCGTGAAATTATGCTCGAAAGAACCCTTCCACTAGGGTGCAACTAAACTGCTTTATTAAGTCGAGTTTCCAGCCATTCAACGCGATTATTATCCCACTGTGAAACGAGATTGACATAAAAGGGATGATTGGAAATTTTTTATCTTGTTTCAAGCAAGGTTGGATCAAGAGGGTGGCGGCTAGGGGTGGCTGCAGTCCCGGGCGCCACTTTCCACGGGGGCTCCGATCTATTTAAGTAAAGAAATAATTGAATGAAATTTTGTTTGCTGCTTCCCTTTTGAAATAATTAGAAATCGCACAATGGGTTTATTTTAAAAAATCATTGTGATGTTTGTCTTTGCGTATTTTTTATTTTTCGGTATGATTAAATGTTATTTAATTTTATTTAGAACAAATTTCAATGTTTGGAGACTTATATTATTGTATGTTTTGTTAGAAAAGAAATTTAGCCCCTCCCCCGGCCGATTTACAACCAATGGGGCCCCCTAAGGTTTGACAGCTGCAGGCCCAAAAAGTTTAATCCGCCCCGGGTTTCAAGCACCCCTACTATTTCACTCTTGCACCCCAATTTTGCTAATATCAACCCTTTACGATTGAAAGCTAAATAGGTACACTGTGATTTCGTTAAATTTTGGGGAAATGGAGGTGCTCGTATCGCGTGGAATTAGTTGAGTCAATGTTTCCCAACCGTTCTCGAGTCGCGATTCCATTTTATAATATTCAAATAAGGTAAATTTAATAAGGTAAAGTAATAAACGCATTAAAAATCGGTATTTCAGAATATAATTCTGACTTGCTAATACTAAAAAAATGAAAAACAACCGTGGCGAATTCATAGAAAACACATTGCAAGCCACAGCACAGTGGTCTGGATGGTGGCCAAAATTCAATTTCGCAACTTCAACTTTACAATGTCATTTTTTTTTATGAATTGACAACCCTCCAGAGCTTCTAAATACGCATACCTTTTCCTTTTCAGATGATTCTGTGATTAGATATAATATTACAAAATCAAAATCATGAAATTTTATGTGAATCTAATTGTTTTAATTACTCATTATAGAACATCAAAATACGTGTTTGTAACATGCAATTATATAGATAAGGAAGTATATTTCAGTTATTTGCATTTGTCATAGAGCATTTTTTAATCCATGAACAAATAGTGCAATGTTTATACGATTGGAAACCTATCTGCTGCATCGCGTGGAATGGTCAGATTTTTTCCCAGACCCTTAGTTTTGGAAATAAATTGAAAGATATCTACAAAAATGGGAGCATTTCGGGTGTCATTTTCTTTGGTCGTTGTTTAAACATATTTAAATGATCATAATGCAATAATAACTTATATCGTTGTATTCGGGAGGGTTCATAGAATAATTTGACGCAACGAGCAACCGAATAACTATTATCGTTTCGGCATAAAAAATGTTCGAAGTTGAAAATTTGCATTTTTTTTTTCAAAATCGAATTTCTCAAAAACTGAGGGTGATGGCGACAAACGGGATGCGGATTCGTGTTCGGGGCAAAAAAACTCTACACGAATCACCCAGTGGATATTGTGGAACAGAAGAAAAGTTTCATTTTGTTGGACTGTGTTATCAAACGCCAGCGTGGAACGATTAGGGAAAACGCAGGAACGTGACATCATTTCGAGTAGGCGTTCCTGGAAAGGAAAACGTCGAGCAGGTCGCAGTGTCCCGTGGAGCCTTGCACCGTTCCTCCGATCAACAAATAGCACGACCACGCGAACGATCATTCGCGACACCTTCGCCCATACCAAAGGATCGACGGAAAAGCAGGGATCAGAATCTTATGAAAACAAGTAACTCCTCCACGTGAGCCGAATATCCAAGCTCTTTATTCTACCACTAATCTACATCCTCCCCCAAATCCAGAATATTTATCCTAACAAGCATCGTTACTTGTGCAGAATCGCCAGTGTAGGCAGCCCAATCTCCTTCTTGTCAACGTTGCTTACGTTATTCAACATAATGTTGACAGTCGTCAGCGCGGGACAGCCAGTAAAGGCTCCAGGATCCACGACAGCGATCTTGTTACGCGACAGGTCGATCTCCTTCAAGCCGGACAGCCCTCTGAGCATCGCAGGTTGAACGTGGACCAGCTCGTTCTTCTTCAGGTTCAGCACCTTCAGCTGCCCCAAATGGGAGAAAGCACCAGCTTCAACATCGGAGATTCTGTTGCCTTCCAGTTGCAAGAACTTCAAGCTGATCAGTCCCTTGAAGTCCACTCTGGAGATGCGGGTCAACTGATTGGACTGCAGGTACAATTCTTCCAGCTTGTGCAGTCCTTGGAAGGTTCCGGGCTGAATAGTGGCTAATCGGTTGTACTGCAGGCGAAGGTTGCTCAGTTCGGTCATCCGGCTGAAGCTATCAGCCTCTATGGTAGCGATCTTGTTCGTGTGCAGCGAGAGGAACGTGAGCGAGGAGGATAATCCTGAGAACGAGTCCTTCTCGATGGACTCGATTTCGTTATAGCCCAGTAGCAACATGATGAGGTTCCCCAGGCCAGCGAACGAATCCCTGGGCACTTTGTTGACACTGTTCGAGAAGAGGGACAGGGACTGCAGCTGCTTGAGATCGGCGAACAGGTTGGCTGACAGCGGCACTTTGTTGCCGTCCAGGTCCAGTTCCTCCAGCTTCCTCAAGCCACGGAAGGACTCTCTTTTCACGATGGAGATCGTGTTGAAGGAGTCGAATTCCAGGTGAGTGGTGGTCAGGTTCTTGAAGGCGTTCTCCTTGATAGCTACGAGATGCAGGTTCTTGATCGGTAGCCAGTCATGTTCTGGTTGCAGCTGGGTTACCTCCTCTAGAACCCCTTCATTGTGGCAGACCCTGTAGCCAACAGCTTCCTCGCAAGTCCCCTTGGACGATGCAACCGCGCAGGACAGCAGGAGGATCGTTGACAAGAACGAGGATAGTTGGAACATGTCCAGGCCGGGATTGAAGGCCCGATGGCGACTGAAGAGCTGGAGGCTCGGAGGTGTATATACTCGGTGCATATCGCAGGTGCGATTAGATAGAAGCTAACCTCTGATAGGGTTATCGAAGGAGCTGCAGATTCTTCTTGTGGAACTGGGGTTCTCAGCCTTTTGATGGGATCTTGTGGTTTAGGGCGATTAGCTTGTCAGCACTTTATTGTGGTAGTAGGCTCTTGAGGACTTGGGTTGTACACTTGGGGGAAGAATTCTATTCATCAAGATGGCGACGGTTTGATTGGCAGATCAAGCAAGGATTTCTTTTTTGCAAGATAGGGACGTTTTGATTGAAATGTGGTGCATTGCAAATCAGAGGTTGAGGTTAGATGGTATTTTCTTGAGGACTTGGGATATGCCCTTGAGGAAGGCAACGGTTTTTTCAAGATGGCGATGGGGACGGTCTGATTGAAATATGGTGCGTTAGACATTAGAGGTTGAGGCCAGTTGCTATTCTTTTCTTGAAGACTTGAGATTCAATATTCTGGAAGTTAATATAAATATTTTTATATAATCACAAAACAATGGCCTATCGAATGGTATGCAAATTTTCAAAGTT
Source organism: Andrena dorsata (assembly GCA_929108735.1). NCBI lineage: Eukaryota > Metazoa > Arthropoda > Insecta > Hymenoptera > Andrenidae > Andrena > Andrena dorsata. The sequence continues at coordinate 70,916,417 of OV815488.1, read as the reverse complement.
AATACACTATATTTTATAAATTAGATGATAATTGCATAACCCCATCGAAAAGCGTTTCATAATACGTATGTTTTCCTGAATCTATGATTCAGGAAAATTTCAAACTTCCAACTAGAAACTGAAGAACCAATTTTTCCAAGTACCTTTCTCGATAAATAATCTTCCTTAAGGTACTACTACCGGTTTTGCAATACTGTTCAGAAAATTCTGAAACTTTGTACAGTAGTTTGTTTTGACCTTACACTGACTCATGTAAATTTTTGGAAATCTACACCAATCCAGAAAAAGTTATTAACAATTTTACGTTTCCACTATTAACACGTAGTCTCGTGGAGAATGACGTTTTCAACAAAAATTCACATTAATAGCCAGTTCAGTTTTCGATGAAACTGAGAGAAATATAGATTTAATATTCCATAAACATAATGCATGGTATCCAAATGTTGATTCACCAATTTTTATAGCTAATATAAGCAAATGAATAAAATTATCCGTGCTCACTCGGCCATTATACGCACGATTTGGAAACGTTGCAAAGAGGTTGGTAAGACCGCGCAGTTTGAAATGCGCTTAGTATTAGTACAAGCGATACTCGACGCTCTTTCTATCAGAATCTTAAAAGAATTAGATGAATTAATACATAAATAATAAAATAGTATTCACTCATTTTTCTATACAACACTCGTACACTAACACCCGTCGTGACGTCACAATTCTATATCTCTATGCAATGCTAACTTCAAGCTTCAAGCGAGCAGAAGAAAACTACACAATCAATCGTGCTAGGTTGCCAAATCAAATCACCACGGAAGTCAAAGGACGATCTAACACGCATTTGACTCAAGGCGTATCGGTAGTACTACCTTAACCCTTTAGAGCCCAGTGTGACGTGTACGTCACATAATTTTCAGATATATAAAGAAAAACGATAGTAAATAATTTTGGGTCCCAAAACCGTTCATTTCTCTAAGTGGCTCTGCGATGAAGCCACTGATAACGTTTACTGCTGTAAATAATATTTACAGTAGCCACAGAAACGTTTCTGGCGAATGCATGTTAAGACAGTTTTCGATAACCTGAAACGTTGCTCTTGTTTTCTTTAAAAAGTTGTGAGTAAAATTATTCTTTTACAATTTATTTGGTAGATTCGTGTAAGTTAAGTGTTATACTAAAAGAATATTACTTATAAAGTTTGATTTGATCAATTTTGAGTTTGAAATTGCATTTTGAAATTCATGTGACGTATACGTCATTAAGATTTTCTACTTCGTTATATAATCTATAAAATAAAGTATGTATTCGTCTTTTCATTTGTACACTATAATTAGTAAACATGCATTTAAAACACAAATTTTGTGTTTTAAATATTGAGCCACACTTTACTCCGTATACGCCCAGTGTGACGTATACGTCACATCTAGAAAATAATATTTCGACTGGCTTTTTTGGGAAAACAACGATGAAGTGCAAGTATTGGGACCATTTTTCAGTTAACTAATCGCAAGAAATAATTTTTTTCCACCGGGAAAGGTGTCCGGGCCTTAAAGGGTTAAGGGGTCACGCCACCTTGAGATGCTTAAAATTACACCAAATTAGACGATTTTTTTTTATGACGCTATATGGTTGAAAATTATTTCCCTACTTCATATGTGTCGGACATGTTTTAACGAATATATCGTATAAATATTGTACAGAAATATTAAAAAATGGCCGAGTGACGTGTTGCCAAGCGAAACTCCTCGGTATTACTTTTTTCAATCATGAAAATGACGTATTTTTGGCAACTTGAAAGGCGAATATTCCCTCAAGGAAGCAACAACAAAACCTCCCACGCAACCGAGATATCCTCATCGCCACAACCCTCAAACCACAAGTAATCACACCAAGAACAAAAACAATTCCAATCCGCACCTGCATCGCCACCCCAAAAGCAGGTATTTCAGCAATAAAAACCACCCCCATTTACACAATCCCCCAGCATCCATCCGCGCCAAGTGAAAAAGAATCAATTTAGGACTCAATTTAAAATTCCTCCACCAATCAAGAGATTCCCAGCGAACCCCTCCCCCTACCGTTCTCAATATTCAAAATGGACGACGTCTGGGGACAGTGCTCGACAGCTTTTCACGAGATCAGACACGAAACGGTGAACGCTTGCGCTCGCGGTGGCGCGCGACAAAGAACCTCGTCGCGCGTTCCCCAGTCTAAATGGATTGAACGCTCCCCCACAAAGGGAGTACGCTCGCGAAAACACGCGGGCATGGTGGCAAAGGTCCGCGGCGTGAAATGTGTCAACGAGCACTACCTATCCTTTCCACGAGCGTCTATCAATCTTCCTGTCTGCTTCTTTGGCGAATCTCGATCGCGGGGTCTACGCGTCAGCGGATCACAGAAATCGACGTCTGGGTCAGTTTTGACCCGTAATAAGTTCCCATTCTACTTTGCCGGTCGAGAAGAGGCTTATTTTCATGAATTTCTTTTTCCAGGATCTAAGGTACGGATTTGAATGTTTTTTTTTTTATGTTACATGGTTATTATACTTTGCTATGTAATACTTTAGATAAAAGTATAGTAGAATACTATCGATTATAGAACGGTCGACAACTTTAGTAAGAGGTCGCGGTAACAAATGTGGACCCGGCTTTAAGTTATTCCTGCCACTGTTGTGCAAGGTGACGTTACGTTTGGGTCCAAAAAGACGCAGGAGCTGGTCGAGGGTTAATTGGTATTCGTGGGTGGCTAGCCGACACCAGGGGCGTCGATTACATTTCAAATTCGACGTTTATCGTCCGTGACATCTTTTCGAGCGCCGATAGGCCACTCGACGATGCCAGGTACGTCGTAGACGGCTCTCAAGGCTGTCGCTGGTCACTCCCAACTCTGCAACTTTCTATGGTAGCGAGTGGATAGCCCGATGGAGATTGCATTTCGTTTGAGTCTACGAGTTTCCTTGGTTTAATGGTGCGTTGGGAATTAAGAGTCCAAGTTCTTGGACGTGGGTGGGGGATGTGTGAATTATTCTGGTTTGGGCGCTCGTTGAGAACTGTGGCTTAAGGGAAACTGTTGGTAGATGGTTGAAACTGTTGAAAGTTTTATAGTGGTTAGTTCGTAATGGGAATTTTGAAGATTTTCTTGATTTATTGATTCCTTGGGGACTAAAAGTCGAGGATCTTTGAGTCAGCTGATTAAAAGGTGAGTTATTCTAGTTTGAACACCCGTTGAGAACTGTGACTTGAGGGAGACTGTTGGTGGATGGTTAAACGTTTTATGTTGTTCAGTTTTTATTCGGAGTTTTGAAGATTTTCTTGATTACTCGGGGGCCAAGAGCATCGACCCTGGGAGCTGGCTGTTTACAATATGTCACATTCTACTTTGGACGCCCGTTGAGAATTGTGACTTCAGGGACATTGTTGGTAGACGGGCAGAAATTTCAAATATTATTTAGTCTGTAATTATGGTTTTCGAAGTTTTCTTGAGTTTATTTTTCCCTGAGGACCAAGCGCCTCGACTCTTGGAGCTGGCTGATTACAATAAGGTATATTCTACTTTGGACGCCCGTTGAGAACTGCGACTTGAGGAAGACTTCAAAGTTTTACGGTGTTCAGTTTCTAATTTAAATTTTGAAGGTTCTGGCTTGGTACTGGCTTTTTACAATATTATTCAATCTACTTTGGTCGCCCGTTGAGAACCATACTCTAAAGGTGCGTTTAGACCAAACGAACGAATACTCGTTCGCTCATCATTTCGACAAAATTCGTGCTCATTTAGTGTAAACGGCAACCTTCCCTTGCAACTTTTCATTACTTGAATTTTGTCGAAGTGGGGGGCGAACGAATATTCGTTCGTTTGATTTAAACGTACCTTAAGGAATCCTATTCGTATCTACATAGACCTCCAATTGGAGGAATTTTCTCGTCACTTCAATTGCTTACAATTTCTCTGAAATCGAAGTCTCCACTTGGTTTCCCCTTTAACAATACTATATTCCACAACATAATCACTTAAAAACCAATGCATCCCGAGAATAATCAGAAGAAGCCTCCCAAAAATATCGCGGATTAGCTTTCCTCGAGAATTCTTCCGCGGAATTCATTGAAATTCGTGTTCGGTAGCTCGCGAATGTGAATAGCAACATGGAGAATCCACGACCTCGAGCGTTCGCGTTCGATTCGCGCGTTTTCGAGTCGCCAAGGCCGCTCGACACGAGGATCAGCCTTGTTAATGTCGTTTATAATTCGAGGTTGTATAACCGGCTCTTTATCTGCATCGCAAAAGTGGCAGATGTTCGAGCAACGGTTTATTGTTTCTCTTCGTTTACTTCGCTCGAGAACAACTATTTTCACAGAGGACACACGTGTGGTAATAATAAGGATAACAATTTACGAGGAATGTTCGTTCCACGTGGTTGTTTTTAGACGATTAAAATTATTTTTAATATAATTATTTTACTATAATAGCGCATTAGTTCGGTCAATTAAACCTGTTGTTATCACGATCAGAAGCAATGTTGCTGAATCAAATAAAACCATTATGGTCGTTGCTAAAATTGTTGTTCTTAATCTCTAGTTTAATTAACCGAACTAATGCGCTGATATCACTGACGTCTTTTTTGGATATTCTATAAATACGGTCGAAATTCTAATTTCATTATCCCATTAAAACTATATTTACTACAATTTAATTATTTTTATATTATTATGAATAGAGTCTAGGGTTTATACAAAAACGGCTTTTGAGAAATCCGGTTCCCAAATTCCAGCATTGAAAACAGTTAAACAGGGTTTCGAATTTTGAGAAAAAAAAATTAAAACAGTAAAAAAATATTCATTCTAATTTTGAAACATTTCAGTTCATTTAATATTTATGCAACTACAAAAATATAACAAAATATAAATTATAAATCATTATTTCATTCACTATTTTTCTTCTGAATAGACGTCTTCTACTGCAATGTACTTGTGCCCGGGGCGATTTCAAGTCAAAATGTTACCGTTTTTAATTAAATAATTAATTAGTCGTCAACTTTACATAGTAATTCTATCATTTAAAACCGGATTTTTCAATTTAATTTTCCTTTTAAAAAAGGGTTTTTAAATCCGCATTTAAAAAATCGACAAACCCTAATGGAGTATACTAGTACAAAAAATAAATGAAAAAAAAAAACGTCATGTCAGTAAATAAATTATTTACGGCGAAAAAAAGTTACCATGTAAATCGAGAGGTGAGTGTAATTCGATGAATATTAATACCCCTAATCATCAAACCAATTACCGAGAAATAAAAGATATTAAATTACATAATATTCTGTGTGAAACAATGGTGACACCTGTACGAAGAAGCTGCAGCTGCTCTATAGTTGCTGCACCTTATGCTTCACCGTTTAGTAGACAAAGGAGGGGACTGAAAAGCTCGCAAGAACCAGTCTCCTCTTCCCAACAAAAGAAATTAATATTTAACAATTCGCTCCAGTTCTATTTCGCGACATCAGGCTCGGAGCTACGTCTTTTATCTCGGGCCCACGGCTTCAATGAATATTTCCCGCCCGCTTCGGAATAAATTTTCGGGAGGAAGCGGCGCCGGACTAATGTGCCGCCGCGTCCTCGATCTTTCCCCGGCGGAAAGAATTCCGTGACTACGCGCAAGGACGATACGCTCGCGAGAAATCGACGGCAGAGGAGTGAAAGTCGCCGGTCGGACGGGCGAGAAGAAGAGGCATTCCATTCGATGGGTATCGCGGATCGCTCTACGGATCATGGAAAGAACACTTCCGCGCCCGCGATCGATTGCGAAACACGGCGAGCTATGAAACCCAGGCAGTTGCCGCGCGAATGCCTGAGCCGATAATCGCCAGCGCCGTGCACGTACGTGTAATTGTCGCGCCAGCAATTTCCTCCAAACGAGCCACGAGTCGCGCTTTAATCGTTTAACGTCTTGTTTTTTTTTTTTTTTTCATCCGCGTGGTTTGTCTTGGTGGGATTTCGACGGGCGTGGGTGTGGTGACTTGTAGAGAGGCTTGGAATGCGCGTGATCGAAGGGACAGCCGAGTAAAGGGGCTTTGTGGAGATGGGGAGAGACTAGTTTCGGGGTTTGGTGAACTAGTATGGAGGTTTTGCTATTCATTTGTTGATTGAAGAATTTAATTCCTTGTCCCACTTGTTGGGCTCTTAGAAACTTCACCATTGCTTGGTAAATCTAGAATTTGATGGATTTACAGTTGTCTGCAAACTTAAAAGTTTGACAGTTATGATAGAATATTAATTTCTATTTGAATTCTTTTAAAAATGATTAGTTTCACGTTTTAGATTTGTTTTTTTAGAATGCTGGGGATGCGAAGTGACTAGCTTCGGGGTTTGGTGAACTAATATCAAGGTTTTACTATTTATTTGTAGATTGCAGTACTTAAGAGGAGGGTCATTTTGGATTGGCAATAAAATGTGTCTTTGTTCAAATTTTTTTAAGAAAAATCTATTGAACCAAATGTGTTCACGTTTCACATATATCTGATACATGCGATGAAGAAATTACATATATTCTTTTTCAACCCAAATAACATATAGTTATAAAAATACTGGCATCGGTGTGGGGGCCGTTTCTGCATTTATTTGTTTAAATTGCTGACCCTGTAAAATCAGAACTGCTAAACAGGATCGAAAAGCCGGAACGGAATTTTAATCACTAGGTATTAATATGACCATACGGTAAACCTAAAAAGAACAAAGGAATGCATTTTCTTACGTTTTTTTTAGAAGTTTCTTGCAAAAAACAATACTTCTTCAAAAATATTGTTTATTCCTAAGGTTTAGTGTATGGTCATACTTATAGTAATTCAAATTCCGTTCCGTTCTTTCTTTCTGTTCAGCGGTTCTGGTTTGACAAGGTCAGCAGTTTAAACAAATTAAAGAAGAAACGTCCCGACACCGATACGAGTATTTTTATAACAATGTGTTATTTTGAGTAAAAAAACATATGCAACTTCTTCACCGTATATAGCAGATGTATATAAAATCTGAACTTATCAGGTTCAATAGATTGATCTATAAAAAATCTGTGAAAAAAAATTTGTATTCTCACTCTAAATGACACTCCCCTCTTATAACCTTTATAAACCTCACTATTGCTTGTTAAACCCCTGTCTAATCGCTTTATGGTTATCCGCAAACTCGAAATTAGAATAATCATTCTGTAAAACCATCAATTTAAATTCTTAAAATAAAACTAGTTTCGCACTTTCGATTCGTTCCCGCACATCGAATGCACATTCGCGATTATACAGAATAACTAAACTCGCCACCTGACCCAGTACCTGCCTCCCACCTCGGACAAATGCAAACAGAGAAGACATTTACCGCCAAGATCGTGACACACGGGAACAGAATCGCAGCTCTCCTGCCACGCCTAATGTCAAGATCGCAGGTGCCCCTGGCCCGTGTTTTTCAACTCGTCGTGGCGCACGTATTAATTATGGGCCGGGTGTATAACCGCCCCCATTTCGAGGCGTACAGATTTCTGGCGGCAAACGGCCGTTTAAACCCACGCCCCCTCGAATATAGATCGACCGGGCGGCAACGGCCGACCCAGACCCCAGGTGGATATAAATCGCAGGCAACCGGTACACGCGTACCGCTTGCGTTATTAATCCTCGGTACAGCTCGATCAACTTTTCCCATTCTCGGCCAGGTCAGTCGGAGAATTAGTTCGGGGAAAAACGCTCACGGGGATGGGCACTGGACACTTTTTTTAATCCCGTGGAAATAATTTTTTTTTTCCCGTCCCCTGAGAAAGTTTCGCGTTCGTTGTCCAATTTCGAGTGAAGTCGAACGCGACGTGGGCGTTTCGAGCTAATTGGAATCGATGGACTCCGAGAGATCGGAAGCGCGCTTTTAGCGAGCGAAAGTGGGCGATGCGTGGCGGTTTGTGTTGTAATATTGATTGTGCGAAGGATTTCCTTACGCTCGAATCGAGTTCGTTCATATTTTACTGTTATAATGCTGATTTTACGTGGAACGGTTGAGAGTGCGAGGTTTAAACTTTGGGATTTGATTCGGGGCGATAAAATGGATCGAAAATGTGGAATAAAGTTTTTTCGTAGGACCTTTTGTTTTTGGGGAATCGATTTTGAAAGTGTGTGCTCGCTTGGATAGATACCTACGTCTTTAATGGAGATTTTCTCGAGAACGAAGCCTTGGAGAGGGAAATATTGTTCTGCAGTTTTTGTTCGTTTTATCGAGACGAATCGATTGGCATGCTTCAATGTTGGAAATAATGTTAGCGTGAGCAACAACTTAGTGAAATTCATCTGGAACGTTAAAAAATTTCGAGGCTACTCTTCAAACTTCTATGATGGCGATCTCTGTTAGAAATATTTCCATCATCAATTTTGAATCGTGCACTCGATAAACTTCCAAAATGATTTTCCCTCCTTCTTGAATAGAGACGAATTTTAACCTCTCACTGTCAAGTACTGGAGAATAGAGAGTACAAAGCTGAAATTTAATAACCCAGATTGTGAGATAGACCGTCGAAGAGTGCCGAGTGACTTCTCAATCGATAGAAATTACCCGGGGAGCTGACATTAGGCGTCGAAAAGAAGGGAATTCTGTGCTTCTTATGAAACGGATAGAGGCTCGATCGTGCTCCACAGCCGCGCCGTGTAACCTTTTGCATTTTGCGCAAGCGATATTTCAATAAGAATACAATTGCACGGGCTGCTTGGATGCTTTCCCCTCAACTGAACCGAAAAACGGCGAAAAACACGAGCAAGAAACAGCCTTACAGAATCACCCACCCTTTAAATCTCGCTGACACAATAAAGCAAGCAAACTTTTGTAATTATTCATAAATCCTGACACGTTATAACAGTCGATCTTCGCTTTATCCAAGGCAGAGTATTTCCCAAACGAATCCCATTCTTTTCGGAAAACAAAAGCCATTCAAAAACCCTGGGGGATTATCAACAATGTCCCATTAACCTAAACAAATATAAACAGCCCCCCACTTTAACGTCAAATTCGATAATATTTTATAATAATAAATTTTGAATCTAAATTTTTCCAGGATTACTCGGATTCGAGGCTTCCCGTCAACAAAAGCATTTTGCCATTTCGCAGCCCACTTTATTATCGTCTGTGCAAGTGCATACATTACGCAATTAAATTCGAACGATTACGAGTGGCGGACGCGTTTACTGTTTATCATTTTCCCCGTCCATTTCGCGTATATAATTAAGCGGCATTATTAGATTAATAAACCAAAGGCAAATTAGATTCCGAGGCAACAGCGTTTCCTGCTCGAAGCAACATATGGTCGACCTTTCACGACCGTTTTAAATAAACTCTTATCAGCCCCTCCTATCGATACCACATAATTTTATCGTGTCCTATCCAAACCACATAATCAGCTGCTTTTTAACTCTTAATTGATTAAAGGCAACATACGCCTAGAACAAGAAAAACCAGTGTGAACTTTGACTTTGATTATTTTTCATTGAAAATATTTTTTAATTGGAAAATCTTTATATGCATCTTAAAATACATAGTTTAATGTAACAATTGTGCATATTTAATTATGAAACTAAGAAGATTTAATACGTAATAGTGCTTTTCTCAAAGTGGCAGTTTAAAAACGGTAACCAATATTTCTCGAGAACTATTGAAGCGATTCAGTTGAAATTTGGAACAGAGATTTCCGACAGAATTAATCAGTGCTCGTCGTAGGATATTATTTTTAATCGTCATAGTTCATTTTTTATCAATTAAAAAAAAAAAGGACGATTTTTTATTGCAAGAAATTGATATTTTTAAAAACAGCTACGACAAACTCTAGAGTCTTTTATGTGTTTTAAGAGAAATTTTGCTTGTTTTCTTTTGGATAAACACGATCGGAGATATTTTGGTTACCGCGGAAGCATGTTCTGGAAAAAACTACCTAACAGAAATTGTTATTACACATTGAATCTTCTAAGTTCTATAATTCAATTTACAGAATTGTTACATTAAAGTACGTACTTTAAGATGCGCGTAATTATTTTTAAACTAAAAAATATTTTCAAAGAGAAAAAATTGTCACAGTTCACCCTGGCATGTTGCCCTTTAAATCCTTTCCTCGTTCAGAGCAACTCTGCTGTTTCCTCCGGCATAAAAATTCAAGGCACCCGCGAGCAACAATTGTCCGTCCGGAACCTCTGGCCCCTGTGAACCAGGCCCTTTCACAACACGAAAGCTCCTACCAATTCGCAAATTCAATTTTAAATTAAAAAAGACACACCATAGAGGAACAAAAATTTCGAACGAGTATGTAACGATGGCCGAGGATTTGTTCGAAGTTTTAATCACTCCCCCGCCTGCGAGATCTCGTTCTGATTGATATACAAGAGATTTCACTGGAAAGTTACGTATACAGGTCGAGGAGGAGCAGATCAACGACCTGAAAAGTAGCTTCCAGACGAGTGGACGTATTTCTATGCGAAAGTGGAGGATGCGTCCGTCGGTGGGCGAAGGAAAGGTGTGAAAATCTGCTTCGAAGGTAGAAAAAGTTAATTAGAACGTACCGGAGTTGGCGTGGCCATGCCCAGCAGCGCTGTTGGTCGCTGAATGGACAGCGTTGGTCGCCGCGTTCGCGACGTGCTTCAGCGCGCTTATCACCATCATATCTCCTGTCACACTTGGATCACAACTATCACGTACCTCCTGCAGGTCACCCACAATCCCCTCCACCTTCAGCACCACCCCTAGTCAAATCCAACCCCCCAAAACTGGTCCCCAAAGTTCACACACCGAATCCACCGAGGATCATCACCGACTCCTCACTGTGCATCGCGAAAACCTTGCAAATCCATGCTTTAGACCTCCAGACTGGTGTAATAACGCTGTAAAATAGTGTCCCGGAGATGCACTATCGGTTTCAAGGGATACATACGAAGAGTGAAGGAGTTAGGCTGCTTTAATTAACAGAATTCTTGGAGTTTTCTCGGAGATTCACGTTCCACCACTGTTTCGCCGGGTTCTTTGGTCGGGGAGGGTGATTTTTCGGCGGTGTGCTGTTGTTCCTGGAGGCGGCAGGTAGGCTGTGAAGGGTCTATGGGCTTTGGAGAGGCGGCGCCGCGCGCGAAAATCGTCTCGAGGATGGCGAAAGAGCGCCTCGCGAGCGTCGTCTGGCGACTAAAGTGCGGCCTCAGCTCGCGTAGACTGCGAAAGGCAGCCAGGTCTCGCCCCCCCTTTCTGCTTCCTCGGCCTTCTTCGGAGTTTCACCTTCACGGAAGTCTCGGCTGACGCGAGTGTAGGTGTCGGGACACCGACGGATCCACTCTATTTCACCGCCAGAGGGGGATGACCTGGGAGCCGTCACGCCTATGGCTTCGCGATAATCGAATAGCTTGGGCTCTGGTTCCTTCGGCATTTCGACCCAGTTCGCCGGCGACACGAGGAGTCGCCGCGGAGGAAGCGAGCTTCTACCGGTCGGTTGTAAGAGTTATTGGGGAATCAGGGGGCCATTGATTGGTGTTGAGCTGAGGTTGTTGATCTTTTTGCTTTGCGTGAAGGTGGTGATTGGGGTTGAATGATTTGTAGTGGAGGTGTGGAGGGATATTGGTTGAGGTCACGGCTGTAACGAATACTAGAATAATCTAAGTATTCGAATAATTTGTGTATTCGAATATTCGATTATCAGAGAATTCAAATATTCGCTTATTTGAATAATTATAAGTATTCGAAACCTCGCATATTTGAATAATTAGGAGTATTCGAATATTCGAGCATTATTCGAATATTCTGGCATTATTCGAATTATTATGAGTATTCGAATAATTATAGGTAAACACGATTGGCATTTACAGTACTTTCAAATTTAAATGAATGACACATTCAGCTTTCTCTACAACTAAGAGGTAGCACATACAGGATTTTCTACAAATACCTACAATTCTTTTTTTCACGAATCTGGATTACAGTAATGCATAAAATAGAAAATTTTGTGATGCCGTTGGGTTATTGCAATCAAAACAAATCAAATTTCGTAAATAATTTAAAGCCAGGGAAGATTTTTTCCCTCCTGAAAAATTTCATTTTTGGTAGTTACAAGTGTTTTCTACGCGGACTCTTCAATTATCTCAAGTAGTAGAGAATTTAAGTGTTTTAGAAAGGAACGATGAGGTAGTCAATTGTTTGACAACGAATTGGGTATTCAAAGAAAAAATGATAAAAAATTAGGGACGAGATTGGTATTGGACTGAGGATGCTGGGTTTAGGTGTAGAAGGCAATTCAGTTATGAAAGAGGGAACAGGAGCTGTTGGGGTTGAATGATGGATGTTGGAGGCGTGAAAGGACAGTGACCTGCAGTAGACTGTAGAGTTAGATGAAAACTAGTTTCATGATTTTATAAATGAAGGGTGAGGAGGTATATTAGAAGAAATTCGTTCCCAAGCATTAGACACAAGAATTATTAAAAACTGGGGGCGGGAGGGTTTTCCTTGTTGGTCATCCGGGTACAGAAAAGTAATTAAATCACGAAGGGGTGAATCTCTGCTGTTGAATGATTAATATTGGACGTGTAAAGGAGCAGTGACCTGTAGGTAAACTGTAGACTTGGATGGAACGGAATTTGATGGTTTAGAAATGGGGTATAAAAGGGTAGCTATTGACTAAAGCTAGGTGGAGTGATAGAGGAAGATTGCTTTGATGATTTAAGAGTAAAAACTATTGAAAACTAAGGGGGAGCTTGATTGCTGTGGAGCAGAGATTGTTGGTCTTCTGACATGGCTGTAGAAGGTAATTAAGTCACTATGGGGTGAGTTGGTGGCTTGGAGGGAAGTTTGAGTTGTGTTGGAGACGCAGAGGTTGAATGATTGATATTCTAGGTGTGGAGGGACACTGAAGGAGGCTTGCGAGGGCACTGACCTCTAGGTAGAATGTAGAATTCCGTGGAAACTAATTATCCCTGGTAGCAGAGAATTTCAGGGTTTCAAGAATGGAGAATGAGGAGGTAGCCATTGAGGTACTTCGAATGGGGTATTAGAGGAAAATTGTTTCAATAAATTAGAGGTAGGAATTGTAATGCTCTTGAGTTGAGATTATTATTCCTTTAATTTTAACGTAAAGTGTACTTAAACAACAGCATAGAGAAACGTTGATGACTTTGGAAACTAGTTCTCTTCAAGATCCCAAATTTAAATAATCACCTTTAGAAATTTCAATAGTCATTAGTTGAACTTTGGGAACTATCATACAGTGGTTCTCCTCAAGATCCCAAATTTAAATAATCACCCTTAGAAATTTCGATAGCCATTAGCTGAACCCTAGAAGAGCACTGACATAACTAGAAAATCTGACAAAGTGAAAGGATTTTATTAAAAGGTTAGAAGAAAGAGACCAGCTTGCATCCACCAGTTAAGTATATGTATATGTATACCATAAACCACGCAGATTCATATTTGCACACCAATGAAATTGTTGGAGTACAATGGAAAACAGTGGCCCCATTCATGCTAGCAGAACCTGGGAGTGCTTGAGGTGTCTGGTTTGCAAAGTTTGTCAAGAAACTGGAGTGTTGAGGTGGAAATCGGGGGAGGATCAAAGCATTAGACTTCCAGACCCAATAAGATACCAGTTTCTGGCTGCACGCCGGTCAAACGGTACGTCGAATCAAGTTTCACGCGCGCGTTGACTCCAAAGACGAGTTTGCTCTTCGCCAGTCGGTGCCAATCAGCCTCGTCAAGGATTCGAAACGTCGGTGGAGCATCTCTAACTGCTGTTACGTGGCTCCGCGACAGAAATTCTAACCGCAGCCACTACAGAGCATCGAGTAATTAGACACAGGAAACATTTAATCAAAATGGCCAGAAACGAAACTGTTGGCTCTACCTGGCCCCAGCAATATATTGAAAATATGAATATTAATCTGAGATTGTTGAAAGGACAAGGATTTTTGCATTCAGGGCTTGAAAAAGGCATAGAAAGGCGTACAAAATATTTGGCTGCTGGAGAATTAAATAAGCTATAGCCACTGTGTCAGCTTGCCTCTGTTTGAAAGGTCCAGAGAATTCTGTTACAAACATTTCGAACTCTTGTATGCAGTGGTAGGCGGAGCAATCTGACGAGAGGTGCAGTGGTGGGGGAAATCTTAAGGCTTAGTGGTGGGGGAATCTTCGAAACGTAATGGTGGGGGAAGTCTTGACGCGTAGTGGTGAGGGTACCCTCGCAAACCGACCGCCAGCAGCCAATATCCACTGTTCAGACTATAAGGAGAAGTAAGGAGATCGGCCGCGCGGAGCAACGAGCTTATTGGTCCCCAGAGCTCGCGATACACCCCGATAATCCGTCGCTGGATCCCTCCAGTGTTTGCTCCACTAACGTCACACGATATTCCATGTGGAAATTCAAGCCTCCGCGGCGTCCACTCCGCCGGATCTTTTCGCTGGAACTAATACGGTCGCTCGTCGACTTCGCGTGCGGTCGGTGAACGGTGCCCCGGCGAATCGAGTTTCATTTACACACACGCTTCTGCCCGCATCCAGCAGGTGAACAAATCGAGGAGCAAGAAAAACATTACACGGCCACCTACCACTTTTGCAACGCCCTTTTTTCTTCGCTGCTGTTCACTGTTCGCGCCTGGCAGCTCGATCTCGTGAAAGCGTTCCTCCGTGCAACGTTGAAAGTAGTCAAGGTACACGGCGAACGGTGATTTAAAATTAGAAGCCTGGGATTATGGGAAAAAATATGACAGCCACCGTTTTTCCGACGTTTGAGAAAAAGTTTCGCCAGTAAAAGTTTTTCTCTCGTTGGGAATCGTAAACCTTTATTACGGTCTTTCATTCGGAGCTTTGTACGTCACGTGATAATAGCAGCGCTAAATTTCCCTTTTTTTATTGTTCACTTCACTTATCGTAAATTTCTCATCGTCATAAGCCACGAAGTTACAAGCCGTGAAACGTGGCGTGTATGAAGCACGTGGTTAATCAAACTGAAAGGGTTCCAGCTGTCGGGACTGGTATTTCGCTTTTTTACTCTTTCGTTCTTTGTCTCATAAAGATCGTGTTAATAATTGAGTCACGTGGTAGGGAATTTATTCTCCGAGTTAAATATCGAGAATTAGAAGATGAATATTTGCGGAAGCAACGATGAGGGGATTTGGTACCAGAGAGAAAGCTTAAAACAAAAACTTGAGGAAACAGTTTCGAGTCTTCCGACTACCAGGCAGGTGATCGTGTTAGGCAAAACTCATTTGCAGGTAACCAAGTTGCCAGTTTGCAGGTAATGGGATCAGGGCTTCGTTGTCCACTTCGTCACCCTAGGAGGTCCAAAGGCTCCTCGGAAACCACTTCATCTCTCACGAGATTGCAATTCGTATTTCGACCCCTTTGCCCTCGTGATTTCCGCGCGAGTCTGTAGGAAGGGTTCCGTCAAAGGTGCCAGGAAACGCCATTCTCAAAGAAAATACGGGAGACCGAGGGAGGAAAGCTTCTCCGCGAGGAGAAACAAAGAGCCTCTGCCCCATTTTCAGCGGGCGTTTTCGGGGCTCAAGGGCAAGGATCCGTGCCACGAGTGGCAATTCTCCTTGGAAAAGCTGTCACCCGTCGTCCTTCCCCGATCGGATCCTCGGTCGATCCTTTTTCCACGGAGTTGTGGGCCGAGGAGAAGTCTCGAAGCTCCTGGATAATGGGGGACGACGCCTTAGTGGAGGGTGAGCTCAGCACTTTGCGACGGGTGGCTATCTCTGCCAGTCTCATCAATGTCCAATTAAGCGCAAGAAGATCACCGTCGCTGCGAACGTCTAATGCCCAACCGCTCGATGAACAGTCTTCCGTCTGGATAAGAGCTTTCGGCCACCTAGAAGCGCTCGATGGACAGAAAACTGTCGAGGGTGCAGACACAGAGGGACACTCAGTGTCTTCATGGTTCTGGGGGGAAAACAGAGTCCTTGGTTCCTCGGTTTAAGTACTCTGACTAGCGCTGAGGCTCGTAGGAAGATTTAAAAGCCCTGCTTCGATACTAGTTCGCGAACCCCGATACTAGTTCATCGGTATCCCCAACGGAGTTTAATGCAGTAGAGAGCTGTTCTACTCGATCCTACATACTTGTACGGCTTACTACTACAGTACTTGTGCATGCGAAAGCCAAAAGGCGTAATATTATGTCGACACCTTCCCCTCTTCACAAATTAAACAGATAATGGCGTTATATAATAATTACTATCTGAAAACAGGGGAAGGAGTGTAATAACAAATGGCCACCCAGCAAATGATCGCTAAGTGATTTTGATTCGCGCGCAACGTACACGAAGCCAACTCGGCCGAAACCGACCGGCCGCGGCAAGTTTTCTCGACGCCTCCGCGGGCTGAAGTCCGACACCCGGAGGCGGTGGCTCGTAATTTCATTTGCGCTGCTCGCCCTCGCCTCCGTTCCGGAGCGACTCCGAGCTTTCCCGTCGCGTTTGCCCCGGAAAATCGGACGCCCGGAAAATCGAAGGTGGCTGGCGTTCGTTTACTAATTTTTCACGCTCGATCGCGATCGGAAATGGCGGCGTCGATCAGCGGAACGAATAAATATTGTACAGAACCATTTGTTTGCTACGCGTCGATCAAAGTACAGGTGAACTGAATCGCAATCGAACGTGGGCGAAGCTACAGAATCTACAAAATGTTTATACAGGCTGGTCCATAATGAGCGTTCCGCAATGCAGGCGACGTATCAAAAAGAGAACTGAACCTGTAGAAGAAGATCGAAAATGCAAACTACAATCTGCATTTACGAGGAGCCGCAATAACCAAGAATGAAACTACAGGGCGTTCCAAAATTTTTGCAAGCTGTGAAACAAATATTCATCGAGAATCAGCTTCCGCCATCGACGGAACTTTCCCGTGGAGGAACTGCAACCGTTCCCCATTCCCCAATTTTCAACGCTGCTGAACTACCCGCCGCGAGTATTTGCTCCCGCCGATGTTTGAATAAATCTTCGACGAGTACGGGCTCGTAAGGTGGGCTCGCAGAAACGCGACAACCGCGGAACTCGATGTTACCTCCTCGAGAACTTACACGAGCGAAAATTCCGCGGGGCCATTTCTACGTGATTCATATCCCGCGGACGGGGCGAGGGGATGGGCGGGGCGGTTGAAACAGTCAGCAAATTTAATTGGACGTTGACGATGCATTATATTCCGTTCCTGCTGCCGCTATTCCGCTGGGAATTTTACTCGCTTCTCCTCTAATTTCGAATTTCAATTAAAGGGAGGTGAAATATTTGCCCCCTCCCTCTCCATCTTCTCCGCTTCTGTTTCTATCCTAAATTGCTCGACGATTACTCCCTCGAGCAGCATCTCCTTGAATGCGCCTTCCCAGATGGGAAGGAAGAGGTGCCATTTATTCTCGGTAGTGTTTATCTCCGTTTCAAATTAGTCTTTTCCTAATTAATTGATTTTAGAGTGCGTAGGTTCTTAGGGGTACATAAGGAACGAATATCTGAGTATCAATTAGGTGTAGTTATATAAATCTGCAAAGGACTTAATTTTCTGAAACACTGTTTAAGGCCTTGTTAATGATAGGTGCGGGAGGATTTTGAAAATCCTAAAGCGCGACAGGCTCCGGAATCACGAAGAACGTTGGGACGTAAGAAAACAGTGGGAGTATTCAGCGTAGGGACGGAGCAAGAGCTGCTGATTGCACAGTTTCTGGGCTCCGTTGATACAACCGCTTCTCAATAACCCCTCGTCGACTGCCTTTGCAGTGGCATACAGGACCGAGGCCAAGATTCGTGCCGTCCAAGCAATTTTTATTAAAACTGCGCGCGCGACGCGGGGTGGGGGAGTGTATTGTGTGTCACGAGGCGTGCCATTTCCTCCCCTATCGAGGTAAAGTGGCTCCAACCCCGGTCACGGAAACCCCGTGACGCTTCGTAATTGCTGACTACCACTGTCGAACAAAAATTCATTCAGGCAACGTGACTTTTAATTATCACGATGCGATGTCGTTATTTATATTCGAAACAAAGAGGCCGCTGGGTATAGCGAGCTGTATTGCTGTAGTAATGTGGACTAGCTAATGAAAATTTCATCCACTCGACTGAAAGGTTTGTCATAGCACTTCTGGTTACCAAAAGCAGAATTATAATTAAGGCAGATTCCATTGACCAGTCAAGATCAGCGGGCGTGGCTAACCCCTCCACACTTGCCACTCCCATTACAGAATGGCCACGCCTAGTAATGCACTTTATCCAGTTTCCTTCGCATAAAAATTCCTCGGGCATTCCACAGTTTGTGATCCTATATACAACCTCAACTGGAAATTTACACGCGGAATACTTCCAGAAGCAAACTGCATCACCGAAACCATTGCAATTTCGCTGAAATCCTAGTCGAGCTCTTTAAAATCATTCACACCGTTGACTATCTGTTCACGCTTAAAGAAACTATGGAAACGCAGCCGGAAAAATTTTTCCGACCCAAAAGCGAGGGAAAAAAAAGCGGAAACAGACGAATTGGAAAGTTAATCAAGTCGCAGAGGCGAACGGGAGCGTATCGAAGTTATTCGTCTCCGTGTTTCGATGCCCGGAACACCTGACGCGATAATTTATCGAGCTCTTTAACTTTCAAGTTTCGTTCGCCCCGCCCCTTACCCCCACTCCGCCACAGCCGCGTGAATCACGTGGATAAAGGTTCGCCCCGAATATTCCGCGATTTCAATCGTTTCAACCGTGGCTTATTTCACCCGATTCAACTCGCGCTCCCACCCCCACTCTCGACCCCTTTCATCGTATCGAACAAGATCGCGAATTTACCTTCCATTTACGCGACGGAGAATAATGCCTCCTTTGACGCGCCACTGTTCGCTGGGGGGGAAAAAGAATTCACGCTTCTCTGAGAGCGCGCCGCGTGAATGGAGCGAATAAAGAAGCTCGGAGATAGAACTGAACGGGAAATTCGCGAAGTCGAGGGAAGGGCAGCTTTTTTTCAAGCTAATGAAGAGACGCCTGGCAACGTGGAAGAAGCTCGGAAGTTAATTAACGCTTCCGCGGCTGACGACGTATTACTGCGCTCTCTGTTTTGTGTCTCGGTAGCTTTTAACGCGCGCTTCCTTCTTTCAAGCCTGATAGTAACCATCCCCTTTGCCCTCTTACCTCGGTAAGCTGAAACGTGGAAATTTGCCGCGTGGTAAGGTGGTGGTTTAATTTCTGGTCCGCTATTCATCTTTCTTTGTGGTTAGTTCTACTGTTGGTGGAAGTATATTTCTTAGGGGGAATAAAAGTATAGGGAGTTTGATAAGAAATAGTAAATTCCTTGGTAAAATTCATCTCCTTGAGTTGCATATTTATCTAAATACATATTTCAAGTAATGAGTCATAGATAAATGATTTTATTCGTTAAGAAATAACTCGAATTATTGTAGCTTTGAATAAGGAATAATTTTTTTTTTATTTGCGTCCTTGATCTACTAATATAATCACAACAATGAAGGGGAACAGGAAACGTAGAAGAGGGGAGGGCTGGTGGGCGTGGCCAAGTGGCACGTAACGTAGTGGGGGTAACAGCTCCAGCAGCCAATTACTCTCGCTACTTTCAAATGCCACAACTCGAAGAGGAAACAGCTACGAATATGATAGTAATAGAATGTTCACACTATTACCAACCAATTTAGCTCCACTCTCCGCATCATCCCTCTCGGATTAAAACCCCCAGGGCACCTTAAAAGGTGATACTTTAGCACAAAAAAACCCAGCAGAAACCTGAAACAAACTTCGCCACTCGTTTCGCCCGCCGCTCGAAGTCCTCCGCTCGGAGGGGCGCGCTTCGAGGGCCCGCGCCCGATCCAGAGTCGGCGTAATTGCGAAAATATTAGTGGTAGGGCTGGCAGGATCGTTGGCAAACAAGTTATCGTATCGTCGGAGGGAAATCGGCCGTCCAAATACGGCGAATCGATATTCAATTACGGGTGTATCGCCGCGGGAGTGCCGCGATAAGAGGCGACCGAGGAAAGCAGCTTTCACGGCAGAAATATCGACGCCGCGGCTGGAAAATGAGCCGCGGAACGCCCCTGTTACTTGCAGCCCTGCAACCCGCCCGACAGGCCCCCTCGCTCTCGTTGTTTATACACCCTCGACGGGACTATCGAGTACATCGAAACGCCATTTTAATCGTCCAGCTCGCTCTACCGCGATAAAGCTGCAGAATGGAGGCACTCCGAAAGTCGAGTCTACACGAACATTCTGGACCAGGTCAGGCGAGGGTGGGGGACTCTATTGTTTGGTTATTTTTAAAGTTAATTACTTATTTGTGAGCATTCTCTGCTGTGACTAGGAAAGGACTGGGAGGATGGATCTAATTAAAAATATTGGATTTAAATTTGACTCTGATCTAAGGCGTTAAAGCATTTTGAAAATGGAAAAATGGAAGTTTTTTTCTTTAAATGATAGTTTTAGTCCCAAAGATACTTTAAACGCGTTTTTTTCTCTCGAAATGACGATATCACAATCGGTGTGCAGTGTGCTCAGTTATAGATTTTTCATTTTCGTTATCATTTCTTCAAAAAAAAAATCTTAAAGTTAGCTGATATTTTTAGAATCCAAACTGGGTAAGTGTACCATGCAATGGTGACATTTCTGGAGTTTTTTGAAGATTGGGAAGCTGCGGTGGACTTTAAAACCCACAAAATTACCGTGTTTTAAGAAAAAGGTACAAAAAAGGCGCCAAGTATATAATCCCATCAAAAAGAATCCCATTTAAAATGATTGTCGTAAATTACTAGACATATTAATCTTGCGACGAAGTCTTGATCACGGAGCAAGCTACCTCGTTAGTTCGCGGCGCCGATCAGCGCCGATCTTATGGGCGGTATTCTCAGTCGTTGCTTATTTTTAAGTTCGTCTTAAGCATGCTGCATCCTCTACTAGTCTACGAGGTTAGTCTACTATTCTATCACCGTTCCCACACATTCTAACGCAATCTCAACATGGTTGCTACCTCGATTCCAAACCGTGTCTCAACATTATTCCTACCCTATTCCCACAAATTATTCCTATCATCGGCGAAGTGGTCTATGTTCCTACATCCTTTCCACGCGCAAAGTTGATTTCACAATCTTTGCATGTAAACTTTTTAGATTTTTTTTCCATTCAAAATACACGAAGTAAAGGTTAAATTGGAAACATAATTTAATTCTTTATTCGTTTTACATGAAATTATGTTGTAACACCTATCGTATTTTCTATAATATACAAGTCAGGTTATTAAAAATATTTTTCTTTAAGTTATAGATAAAACTTGGGAATATTTCTCCGTGGACAGGAACTTGCAGTGAGGCAAATGATGAAAAGCTGTTAATCTCAACAATGAACATAAGAAGACATTCAGAACAACATGCTGCATCCTCTACTAGTCCATGAACTTAGTATACTATTCTATCACAGTTTCCACACATCCTAACGCAATTTCAACATGGTTGCTACCTTGTTACTTACCTTGGTAATTGAGCCAATAATTCAGTGTCTTATATGGTGTAAAAACTCGTGACATTTAAAAAATATGGACAAGTTTCCTTATCTGACACTTCGCAGGTTATGATTGTTCGACACTAGCACGGTTACGTTTACTTCGTCAGATGTGCTCTCTACTGGCTGTCACGTGACAACAATTTGTTACGCGATTGGCCGAAAGAGCCGAAACCTTCATCCAATGAAAGACCTGCATATTGGAGACATTTCCTCTCCCTTTCATGTTCCCCATGTTGCCTACACTTGACGACGGAGAAAATCTCTTAAATAAAATTCGGCAAATTGCAACTTTACATCGAAATATCTCGGCTCATAAGCCACGTAGGAACAAAACGAAGACACTTTTCTTATGTAAATCAAACCCAAGCTATCCATTAAGACCATTCAAAATCTAATCGGATCAGCCGTTATTGAGATTCGATAATATCAGGGTTCTTGATAGCGAGTCGTGGCGTAATAGATACACTCTGTTGTCTCTCGCTGCGCATATACCTATATATACTTGGCGCGAGACACTACCGTGGTCTCTTGATCAAGTCGATCCTGACCTAAATCTTCCTTTTGGCCATGTTCGCTGGAGCTTTCACCATTGCTTGGTACACCTCTGTTCAATTTAACATTGGACCATTTTTCGACGTTGTATCGCCCTTAGAAAATATTGTTTCCCATCGAATAATGGCTTTGAAATTGTAATAGCCTTTTTTTTACCTGGAAATACCAGCCCTTCTTTCAGCCGAGCAATAATTAGCGATTGTTAATTATTCCCAGAACGGTAATGGCGAATCGATACTCATTGTTATTAATTACCGCTCGTTCATGGCTAATTACGAGGCCGCTCCCCTCCGGCCACAGGGAGGGGCTCGCTCGAAACGGAAAACAGAGGTGAAACAAAAAATATGTAACCGATACAAACGACAGACCGAGTGCTCGGGTATTATCGTTAATCGTTGCTAATTAGCGACTGTTTGTCGCAGCCATTCTTCCCGTCGAACGTAAAGGAGGTATGCTCGAAAATAAAGTTAACAACAGATGAGAGAAAATGTACATAGGAGGGTGGAAGGAAAGAGTTTTCAGAAATTGCACGCTTTTTAAACCACCACTGATCGGTACCTAATCGTTCGGAACTAATGAATGCCTGATTATACAGCTTGCACCGTCGTTAATTAATACGCCCCGCGGTGCCATTAATTACCTCTACTTTGGATCAAGCGTGCGCCCATTGATATTATTACCGAAGCGTTATTGGACACAGTCTATACGCTTTAATGAATTCCAAAACATTAGTAAAAAGGATATTATCGAGCTGCAGATACAAAGGAACGTGATTATGTATTGATAGTGTGATAAACAATGTCTATCGTTTCTGGATGGTCCCAAAAAAATGTTATACACCATTTGTAATTTTTTTTGCACGTTCTCCGCTGTTGTTTCTATATCAGTGTTTAGATCTTTTAATTCTATGTCACAGGAAGATCAATGGATAGTTATTAATGCTTACAATGAGGTAGAATTGGGCACAGTTATGCAGAAAGCTACTAACCCTCAATGATCTGAAACTGATCAGCTAAATTTAATTTGAAGATTTTAACAGTTAAGCCAAAGTAGCTTTAATTCTATAGAGTATATTTTATTTCTTTTTATTGTTTTATGATGTTTTTTAATGGCTCGTTTAATAGTCAGTAGTATAATTAATATTATTTTAAATTTTCTGTAGTATTTTTGTTGTATTTTCTGCAATTATGGCTTCCTGGTTTTGATAATTGTATAATGTAAGGATTGATAATTTTTTCAAAATAAAGATCACAAAACTATGGAATCCGTACTGTGTTTATATAATTTATTATCATTTTGAGGATTGCTAGCGTTCTGCATAACTAAGCCCAATTAAAGAGTTATCATAAGGAAGACAGTTTATTTGTCAGGAAAGGGTGACGAAAGAATTTAATTAATGGATAGAATGTTTCTCTAAAATGTTTACAGGAAAATACTGGTCACTATGTTTCTCCGTACCCGTCGCCGGCTGCATAATCAATAAATCGAATCCTATTTATTATTCCAGCGGCGTCGCTCGTAAATCCATTTCCGATGGCTTTACGCCGAGAAAACCGATATTCAGTGATTATCAAATTGTAGTAATCCAATCGCGACTGCACTTCGTTAGGGGGACCTTTTTTAGTACCTTTAGAAAGAGGTCACCGGTTTCTTTCTTTACTTTTCAAAGAAAGGCTTCGCCTGCCAGAATTCTGTATCTAAGAGGCTTCAAAGTAAAGTGCGAGCGTCTTGGGAGTTACAGTCAGAAGGAAATCAAGTGGCTGCTAAGGTCAGTGAGCCATTACCCCCCCCCCCCCCCTACACTGCTACGCTACCCCCATCGCAAGACTCTATTATCCCCATCACCGCGGATCAACTACCTTGGCTCCGCCCACTGCACTCCAACCATCTAAGTGGCACTTGGACTCTGTATGGGCAATCAGGTGTTTAATAACTTATACTTGTTATTAGTGAACTTAAAAATATTACCTAGAAGCCTCGACCTACAAACAAATTAACTTAATCTCAGAACGTCCCCGCGGCAAAACTCCCAAAGAATATTCACAAGTATTTCATTTACATTGGGAACTACAGTAACCCTGTTACCCCCCGAATAATTAGGAGACGTATCGCCAACGAAATTAACCAAACACTACCTCCGCTCTCCCGACCACAATCACCCTCTAGAATTCCAAAACACCCTCCACACCCAAAACATCAAACAAGGATACCCACGCATTCGTCATCCCCACCACGGATAGCACAGAAGCGTCTATGTGTGGACGCAATGGAGGTTCCATTAAACCGCCAGCCATTTACCACCACCGAGGAGGGAGGGGGTGCACATCGCGACCCACAAGCACTCAAACACGAGCATCCTTGGGGTTGATATATTCCATTTTGTAGGATGGAGCGAGCCCCGCGGAGGATTATCCCCAGGAATCGAATTATCGGCACCCTGGGGTGGGTGAAGGTTGCGAGAGGAGCGTACGGGTAGGAAAAAAGGTGGCGAGGTGTTGCCACCGCTGGCATTACGCTTGCTGATGGGCGGAGAGCGGCAGGGGGTGCACGGTCCTGGCCAAGTAGTCAAGAGATGCTTCGCGTCCAAGTACGAGCAGCAGGCGTACACACGATCATTAACCCCAATTACGTAGTGCGCACGACGGGTCCGAGTGCCAGGCCTCGGTCATAATGAGCTATCTGTGCGCTCGTACAGAGACAGTTGGGCGGGAAGGGTGCGTCGATGACGTTGTGCACGCGTGCGCGCGCTTTCGTCCTGCACGGAGCGTGATAATAATGCGCCCTTGCAAGCTTCCTCTTCTGGGTCGTTAAGCGAACGACGGCTCCGCAGAATTCTCGAACCGGGCTGGTCTTGGTTGGGAGTCGCTTATGTCGGGGTTAAAAGCTGGCGAGTTGGGTTATTTAAATATTGGGGTGGTTGGAAGCTCGTGGGAGGTGAAAGGAGGGAAAAATTGAAACTAGTTCAGTGGGAGGAGTCGCGGAGGTGGCGCCCTCTACTGTTTGCGCATGCGCAGTGGGGATTTCGTGGCTGCTTGATATACCTGTAGCTCAGTCAGAATTTTTCATTCACTTTGCTTATACTTAGGGGAGAGGTGGGATGAAAGGGACACTTGTGTTTAGGACCACATATTAAAAAAACTAAATAACCATTCGAGTTCTAATTGGTAACATTAGAAAGGCCAGTTATCTGGCTATAATAATACACGGGCCTATTAAGCTTCTCTCTATATTTAGATGTCATATTTTTCGTTTTCTAAAAAAGTGTGTTTTGTCCCTTTCATAAATTGGCTGTACTGAAAGGGGCACGGGTGGTTATGAATGGGACAGTGTAACAAAACCAGGTAATATTAATATCATTTTTATAATTATTGTTTATGCGGGTATCGAAATCACAGTAGCTATTTTAATTCGTAATAGCAACTAAAAACTCAACACTTAAGCTTATGTAACTAAATGATCATAATAGCTATAAATAATGAATTGTCTAATGGGATCCTGACCCAAATTTTATGTGGCATATTTTCACTGAAACAAGTGAAGAATAGTAAGGTTTCGAAGGTGACAGGTATGAAAATGACGTCCCCTTCATAAATTTTTGCTGTGTCCCTTTCATAAATAAGGCACCAAAATTGAAAATCTAATTCCTACAATTACAATATGACACAAAAAGGATCGGACATTATACGATATCGTTCTTAAATAAATACCTGTTTACATGCAGTAATAGAGAAATCAGTCGCTGGTAACAGCACTTCACAAGACAGTTCAAGAAAATACTAAAAGTTATACTTTGAATCTCAAAAAAATTCAATCGTGTATTTCTGTCGTCGTAGATACGATAGCGGTTTGAAATTTGGCTTGATTACCCATGAATGAATGTGGCTACAAAATAAAAACACTTTTGGCCTGGGCAGATCCTTTATCTTTGAGATAATGACCCCTTCAATGCGTGTCCCTTTCATCCCACCTCTCCCCTACATTTGCTACTGGTTGATTTTAAAAGGGATGATTCAGGATTTTCTAAATTTTTTAGTGAGGTTAGTTTTCCACATTCATTAAGAGAATGGAGAAAACTGATTCAATGGAGAAAACTGAGTGTCCCAATTAAAAATTACTACGTTTCAAAGAAGCCTGACAAAGTTACACTTGTACCTTGTAGATACCCTGCAAATCCCACAGGACAATCCTACCAATTACAGGAGACAAAGCCTCGCAAGAACTCGTCATAAAATCCTCAATCTTGTCTCCAATCTCACAAATCGTCGGAGCAAATTCAAAAGCCTCACCAACACGCGCTATATTTTAATATCGAGACTTCCACGCGAAATTCCTCGCCAGTCTCAATAAACAGAACCTTGGGTCGTAGGAATCGCTTTATCCTTTCGATAAATGGAATATCGGTGGAATAAATTACGAGAAATGTCCCAGGGCCTCGGCAGGCGTATCAAGGCTCTCGATTTTATTAAGCGATCGAATAAATAAGACAACCATGTCGCGTTCGGTTTATGAAAAATTCGCCATTGGGATCCGGATCCAATGTACGCACGCGGTGTCAGCCTTGCTAGGTTTACTCCAAAATGGGCGAGTTCCTCCTGTGGAGTATCGAAAAACAAGAATATTTTCAAAAATGTATAGAGAATAAACTACAATGTGGATTGATCTGAAATTTTGCATACGTATTACCTAGCTTTTTGATAATAGATACAAATTGTTTCATGGGCATGGAATACAGGGATATATTTTCCACAATCTCTGAAAATTCAAATCGAGAGCTTTATTACTTTTTGAGATAAATAAAATAAATCTCAATTTGTACAAGTTTAAATCTCTAAATTTTGCATACCTACATATTTCCTAGCTTTTTGACGATACACACAAATTGTTTCATGGGCATGCAATAAAGGGAGAAATATTCCACAATCTCTGAAAATTTAAATTAATAGCTTCATTTAGTTCTCGCGATATAACTTCCAAAATGAATCACAATTCTTAAAATCTCAAATCTCTAGATAAACAAATAGACTTTTGCAAACTTGAAAAATGTAGTTCCAAGGAAAACGGCTACAAATTGTTTACAATGATTCTTGCGCGCTTACAAAATTCGTGTATTTTATTCTCTATAAATCGGTAAGAAACACCCACGCTTTTCGGCCCTCCGACGGAGAAACTTAAGCTGAACGACGCGGAGCAACCGAGGACAGAGGAATCGATAATGTCTTTATCGAAGCTCCAGCCAGCGATTGGATGGACGTTCACGCGTGGGACCGGTTTCGTTGCCAAGGTTCGAGAGGCGAAGATTATCGGTTAACTGTACCAGCCCCCCTTACCGTTGCTCGTGATAACGGTAGAGAGACCGCGCGAGTGCTCGATTCTCAACGATCGATGCTGCAATCGCGCCTCGCGACGCCGATGAAAAACGAGCAGCCCCCGCGAACTTACTTGCTCTCGACGGACAGCCAGTGAGAAATGGTACGCGTCTACTCACCTGCAACAGAAAAATATCGGCTCGGTTCAGATAAATGGGCCTCGGGCAACAGAGAATCGATGGTGGTCATTAAAAGATTCAATTTGATACGATCGCGAGCTTAATAATTCGAGGGATGCTTTCATACATATATCCCCCATTTCACTGTTTCACATGTTGCACGATGAACAAATACGGGGACAATATGGAAACTCGGATATTGAATGAAGGGATAACAAATATTTTATTGGAATTGGAAGTAGGTATGGCAGATATTTAATTAATATCAAAAGGCGGGTCAACGGATATTTAATTAATACTGAAAGGAGAGACAGCAGATGGGAATTAAAAAGGGACTTGGAGGTTTAAAAAATTGGACCAATTTCGGAAAAGTTTTGCAAAGGGGCTGCCACTAGTACTAATACCTATAAAAAGGGGGAGAGTGCAAGTACTCAGCTGACGCAAGATAAATGATGCAAAGTGAAACGATTCCAGCTCGAAGCCATAAAGGGAACAGTTGGCGCGCGAAGTCTTATCGCGGGACGACGCGTTGACAATTTCAATTTAACGCCCACTATCGATAGGTACGCCAGTCGGGAGCGCAACCATACGCCGCTCCTGCTTCCTACAATTTCGCCAGTGGGAACGGGCGTAATTATCGTTCACGTCGCGTACGAGTGGACTGCACGTTCCGCGAAGCAGCTAATCGACTATTTGCGTGTATCGATGCATCATCAACGAGGCGATTCGCAGGCCGCGAGGAAACGTAATACCATCGGCGGGGCGAGTGCCCAACCACGTTTCAAATATTAACCGTATTTTCCAATGGTCATCCGGGGGATGATACTTCCGAAGGCCCTCTGGCTCTCGATGCTGCGGTTACAACGCGAACGTAATCGCGTGCTCGTAGTGGTGGTAAATACAGAGGAATTACGAATTCAGTGTTCTAAGTTTAGAGTGGTATAGAGGACGATTAAACGAACAGTTCTTCCCTTTACGGTTTTTCTCTACGACATCGCATAGCAGAGATACAGGCCTCTGAAAGTTGAGCCTGTGAGCGCCTGGCGATAGACAACCCGTAGGCCGCTTACTGCAGGTTGCCCGTCGCCAGGCGCTCGGTGACCGCAACTTCGGAGGCCTGTAACTTTCTTATACGACGTCGTATGACAAAATGGTAAAGGGAAGAAGTTTTTGTTTCAGCGTTCTCTGTAACATCCTATGTTTACAATGCAGAGTTTTTTTACTTATCTGGTGTATTATAAGTTAATTAGTGGTTTTAGAGCGGTTCGGTCGGACGATATCGGTTGAAAATCGCGAAAAGCTGAATTGTAATCGCGATTTTCGGTTGATACGAGGGTGAAATGTGAGTTATAAAGCAGGCACGTACATTTATTTCGGCGAGCAACGCCGACATGTTGTCGCGTCATCGAATTAACCCCCGATTATGTGCGATAAAAGGCTTATCTAGGATCGGGAATTAAATCAGATTAACGAGGCCCCCGCGCTGCTACTGGCAGACATTACGATCAATCCGCAGTTAGATTAAATCGGCTAGACATCCATTACCGGTAGCGAGGGCCGGGGGGCGGGGAATTGGAGCCGATCTGTCTCAATAGCTTTAAGCAGATAGGATGTTCGTGGCGGCTGGCTGGAAGGCGGAATATTAAAATTACCCCCGTCATTCTTTGCCCGATGGCAAGACGGAGGAAGGTCGATTGACCCACTTCCTTCCTGTCCGTTTGTAAATGAAAAAAAGTGGTCGATAGGGAATCGCCTTCTATACTTGCTGCGATTATACGAAGTTGGAGCACCTACTGCAATATCGACGACACCTTTTGGCGATGAAGATGTTGGAGAGAAAGAAAGACGAAAGCTGATCACTTTGTTTCCTTTCATTTCACTAAAAGTGGATCCTCCATATTTAAGGCGCGAGTATTTCACGATCGATCTTCGCTTGGCGAGGTTCTTCCCATTGGAAAATGAGATTTCTAGCGAAAGCTGTTTATCGGAAATGCACGTTTCACTTATTATTAGTAATATTGGTTAGGTGTACAGGTGTGCCTAGCAATAGTGACATCTCTCATCGTTATCGCCACAGTGAAAACGAACGGCTTTATCCAATTTTTTTATCGCATGTTTTTGGGTGTGCCTATTGGAGACAATTTTAAGAGGAATTAATGGTAATTTCCAACTTCCAATACTGTGATCTTTTGGCAGTAGTCTTTCAAAAATGAAAGATTCTTCAAATTCCTCCCAATTATAAAAAAAATATGGAATATTTGTAAAATTAAAACAGTAATGTATTCAGACAGGGCATGAATCGATATCATTTTACATATTTAAATCGACGAGCTCTTGTTCCCCATCTGTTTTGCGTTATTGAAAATACAACGTACAACGAGGCGGGTATTATTAGAGCCTGTATCTCATTACCGCGATATAACGGTGCCCCCTTCCGTCATTATCATAATTGGACACGGAGGGAACGTGCTCCACTAATTAAATCGCCGACACGCGTAAGATGCACTCGGACATCGGCCATCGATTATCGCGCGGTACGTGCAATTAATCACGGGCTCCATTATTAATTCCTTCGCGGGCAATGGTCGCCTCGACAAACTTCCTGACAGATATAATTGCAGCAGTTTCATCGACCTGCACCAAAAAACGAATGCGAGAATCAAACACTTCCTCACAAACATCTCTATTACTCCTAATAATCAAGAAATTCTTCGCGTCACTCCTCTAACTGTGGTGTTCCAAACACCGTGCAATAGAGAAGTCTCCAGCGCGCATGCGCATGCGCAAGCTCCGCCCACAAGGCCCGCTATTGTTTGGCAGCCCTATATCTCCTTCGCGCGTGGATCAGTAAATAGCGACAAGGCTGCTACAACCAGAGAACAAGCGATAATCAAAGTCGTAGCTGATTTATGCGCGGAGCCCACCCCCCAAGAATATTCGAAGAAACATCCCCCGAATGAAGTTCTCTCCAAGATTAAACCGCCATCGACAAAGTTCCAGCGAGGACCTCCCGCCCTTCCGCACCTTCATCCCTCGCAATTCCTTATCCCTCCTCATCCCTCCTCATCCCCTTCGCGATCTCATAAATACATCCCGTGGAATCTGCAATCCTGTCGTCACTTGGTCCTTTTACCATTCCTCCCGCCGAGCGCGCGCATTTTCATTCCCCGTTTGACTCCGCAGACGCTGGTCCTCGGTTCGCGAGCTCCTTCCCCGTTTCCCCATTCTTCCTCGCATCGTATTTACGTTATATAAGCCAGAGGGGCGGACAATGGCGGTGGAACGCGGCGTCTGTTCGTTATCTCGTGCCTAGGAGAGCCCCAGATGCGCGCCTGCCCCGACAATGCTCAAGACCCGACAAAGACTTCTGGGCTCTGGCTCCTAAACTTTTGTGCGGTCGTCCTCTTTCCCCCCCCGTCCTCTTAATTCCGTCCACCCCCCGCGCTCCGCCCCTACCCTGTCGCTCCTCTTTGTTTGACGAGTGCAACAGCGCACGGTGCGCGGCTCAAAGCGAGCCACACGCCGCGCGGAGATGCATTTCGCGCGTAATTTAACTTGAACCGCGACGTCGCTACACGCGAGTCGCACAGGGGCGGGGGAGTTTTCCTCGCCCTTTGCGCGCTCTGCTCCAGATGTCGACGGGACTGTGACTCCACGCGCATACCTTCGTCCATCCCCTGCGGGGAGTTGCTAGGACTTGAGGGAGGATGTACAGGGTGTTTTTGAAAACGTGGTGCAAGCAGGGGTAGGTGATTCGTCGGGCTAAAGGAGGCTGAGAATATAGATTTTTTCCGTTAAGGAGACGGTGCTTGGGGGGCTAGTCTTTGGTGTGTATTTTTAGTAATACGATGCCACTGCTTTCTCGAACGACATTTATGACTTGTCGCTTTCGCGGGCTCACTCGCTTATTCTTAGTCTTTCGCACTCGCCGCGGTAATTACAGAAGAAGTGGCGGAGAAAGAAGTGTTCTCTTAACGAAACGGGGGACCCGTTCCTATAAAGGGACAACTCTGTGTATTAAGTTGTTCCATAAGTTCGTGACGAATCCTTTACCGAAATATGGAGCATTATTGTGAGTCATACAGAGTAATAATATTATATTAATATTTATATAATAATATGTGTATAATAATATTACTAATATCAATATACTAATATTATTACTTCATTTTCCTATTATAATATATCATACTTATTATATTAAATATTAATATAATATTTTACAATACTACTGTTATAGATATAACATTACTTTTTCACGTAAAAAAAACTCGGCGCAGGGCATAGCCTCTAAAGCAGGCAATCCTTAGGATTGCAAGGAAAAATGCAGAATTAGCAAAGCCATTTATACACATTAGGGGAAGTCGGGGTATTGTGAGCCACGGGGAATCGTGAGCCAGCGCCATATTTTTTTCCCTAGTGTATAATGACAGCTGCCAACAACTGTTATTTACTTGTCTTATGATAACCTAATATTTCCACGATCAGTGAACGTACGCACCCGCATCGTTACTTTGCTCTGTTAACAGATAAAAATTGGCTGATCTCGAAGTATTATTTTCACTTCGTGTGTGGTCTATTATTGTGACACTTTTCTGTGAATCCACGCAGGTAACTATTTTCATAATACGCGTGTGACTTCAAGCTTTTGAAATAATAAAGAAATTTGTGTTATTTATTTGTGGCCATGTTGTAAAAATAATGGTTCGGGGAATTGTGAGCCACTCGATTCTTGACATTTAAAGAGCTAACCTCACGTGTTTGATGTTTCTTTATGATTGTTTATGTAATATTTGAGCACAATATAAATTTTACTTTCCCGACTGTTATGTATATAACGGAGGGAAAGTATGTAGATCGCGTCAAAAATGACCCCCCGGTTTTTTTGCAATTCTCGACGTTTTATGACCCACTGACTCTAAAAAGTAAAAAAAGGGGTACGAAAATGCTTGTGTGTGTGTGTGTTTTCTAACAAGCATTGACATTTTTATTCAATTTATAAAGTGGCTCACGATTCCCCGAGATTTTTCAGATTCAAGAAAATGCAAATTTTTTGTAATAGTCTAAAAATCATCTAATTTGCAAATATTCGATTCCACTATTGTGATTAAAAGAAAGGTGAATCTTCATACTACAACATCCAGCTTTAAAATGTGAAGAAACACTTGATGTTATAGCAGTTTGTTAGCAATAAAAAAAAAAGTGGCTCACAATACCCCGAGACTTCCCCTACTATTACAAGCAACTCAACCTATTGCTCGAGGCAGAAAATTATCAATTTCAAAAAGGCAAACGCGTAGCTTCTATAAGTATTTGTTTGCCTAGGAACTTTGGCTTTGCTAGCCGCGCTTCACGCGAGAAGAACTCGCTCTATGGCGCGGCCCCTGCGGCAGGCAACCCGTAGCACCGCAAGGAAGAATTCATTATTAACGCGACTCCCACTCCGCCGGGCAGCTCGCAACACGCGGAGAGTCCGCGCAAACGAGTCGTTTACTCGCCAGCGGACATTCCAAACTGCTCGCAAACGGGAACTTCGCTGTGGAGTTATGCAAACTCGGAGCTCAAAACGAGCTGGCTCCCGCGACAACAACGGCTGCAGGTGCTGCGTTTTCGAAACCGGTCACGATCGATGATACTGATTTTATTGCTACAGGTCGGTGGCTATGAAATTGCCGTTTCGCGTAGGGAAGCTTGAATGCAATCTTTCGCCCTTCACCTAATTTAATTAGTTCATTCTTTTGAAGCATTTCTCGAGTCGCAAGCCAGCGTTTGCAATAATTGCCATTGTATCCCCATTGTAAACAAAAATTATCTACGGCCTTATGGAACCGTCCTTAAATCGCGTAGCGGTAATTTTGGCGATTTTTTACCCCCTTCCTCCCCCGGAATAAGAATTCATAAGATTTTATATTCCTGCCCCTTATCCCTCTTCCTTACATAATATTTTTTAAATTGCATTTTTCCAATTGTTAAAATTCTTTTACAGGTTTATATAATTCATTCAACTTGGCTTTGGAAAATTTAAATTAAAATTACTTTTCTGGAACATAAATTATAGGATTTGTATTTATTGAAAAGTAGGTTAAAAATTTTAGTACCTTCAAAGTGATCTGACTCTGACAGATGAAGCACTGCAAGTTTGAGCCCACTATGATTTTTATTCAGAGGATTAAATACTTGAACTTTACCAGTCAATATACCTAATAGGAATTCTCGACAGCCTATTGCCCTGGGTTGAGAGTGCTCGGCACATAGATATTCTTGTTCGAGCGTCCAAATTCTACAACATATCAAAAGTTAAGCCAATTTGGCTAAATCCTTTTTCCCTATAAAACGTGAAGGGACCTTTGGATTAATTGAGTGTTTGGACAGACTTCGCTACTATACATGTAATATACTAACCACAAAATGCTGTCTATTCACTGGCACGAAGTTCTATCGTATCAGCTGAACAAGTGTGAGAGCATCGACACGACGCGGCAGATGGGAAATTCAATCGCGGGCTTAATTAAAATCAAGATCTCGCTGCGAGCGAAGGGCCGCGTCAGGAATACTCGACGGGAGCTTGAACTTTGTAACTCCATCCAGGGAGACGGAACGATCCGAGCTTTGCATCCGACGACGCTCCGAAGTTGTTTAACCTTTACGACAAACGGCACGAAAGACTGCCGGCCTGCGAAAGGGATTTAAAGCGCGCCCCGGCTCACTTTTGTTGCGTTTTTTTCTTCCATTCCACTCCCGCATTGCGTGACGTTTCGAGCGCCCGTGGAAAGTACGTCGGGAAATATTGCCCGATGAAACGCAAACATTCCTTGCTCCACTACAATTATCCTTTTTCATATCTAACTATGCAATATTTGTTGGTGCACGTTCCTATAATTATTCTGTCATTTATTTAAAAGCGTAGGCCAACCGAGTGAAGCCCGGTATAGATCAACAAATGGTATTATGATATGACTGATTGCGAATTTAAAATGAAATAATTAGAATGCATTTTATAGTTTATTTTTCTTTTTCAGTATTGTTCTTTGATTCAGTTTAATTTTCCGGCAGAAGTGGACTGGGTTGCTAGGCGGAGAGGAAGAAAGGGTGCAGGAAGTGGAAGATATTTTTCTGGCTGGGTGGAGAACACCGAGGCTTCGACGCTCCCGGCATCACCCATTAACGCTCGATTAGAAACGTATCTTTCGTAAAATTGCCCGTCGAGCGATACTGTTCGATCCGCCCCGGAATCTTCCTCTTCGACTAACAGCAGGGCGGTGCCTGGCCATTCTTTCTCGCTTCCGGTTGCGTGCACCAATTTCCGTCGAGGGAACTGGCGGGAAGATTTCAGGGCAGGGACACGAAACACGTTAACGGGTTAGCAGAGACGTGTTGTAAAGTGAGTAATGAGTTTCAAAGAATGGCGTCTCTGTTACTAATTGCATAGAGTACTTAAGTGGGTCTTCTAGTGTAACGAGTCAAAAAAATTGATTTTCTTTTTTTTTTATTTTTCTACAAGTATATGTTATGGAAAATATGTGTTCAAAAGGATTTTGTCCAATTCAGAATAATCAGAATACAAAAAGTCGAAAAAATGTGTGAAAATCGAAACTCCATCTTCAAAGTGCTATCCTTTTTTAAATTTTCAATATTTTTCTTTCATTCTGGTACCGGCTATAGCCAAGGACATACAACTAAGGAATCTCTTTGAATTTTTTGATTCGGATGATCAGAAACCGTCCAATAGTGTTCACCGTATGGGCACCGCTTTTTTTCAAAAGCAACTACAAAGTGGTCCACTTGAGTTAATTTGAATCTTTTCGTGCTAAAAAAAAATTGAAAATGTAATCGAAATATAGATAAGTGTGTACAGATAAACCGGGTAGCGATAACTTTTACAAGCTCCTCATAAAAAATTCCGAAAAAAAAACGCAAAAAAAATGCTTCGTTACACTAGAAGACCCCCTTAATACTTGAGAAGAATCTACTTTTAGAAATTATGCCACTGATAATTGTGAATTTCGTACTAACTTTAAACTTAGAATGACAGTTCTAAATAATTGTTTACTCTTTTAACCCTCGTACAGCGAATGCAGGGTCATTTTGACCCAACTCTGACAAAGTCTATCACGATGTTATATTTGTGTTGGCAATGGCAAAATATAGTATATGATGCCTAAATTGCAGGAGCATTATTTGTAAAAATCATACAGGAGATACACCTATTTTATGTACCAAATGTACATAAATAATTTTTTTTATGTATTTCGAGGGTTAATGGCTTAAGGGGGAATGAGGTTAAATTTTTCTCTTAGCATTTTTTGATAGCCGTAGATCAATGCTGGAAGTTTCGCTTTTATCTGCGTAAAGGGTAATTTTAGGGATCCTAAATTCCCCACGCGTTCATCGCGTACGCTCACCGCCAACACGTTCGCTCGATCGACCGAACATCTTTCGTTATCTGGATGCGGTAGGCCGATACACGGGATTGCGCCAAATGCAAGATTAATCCCGTATGATATCGGAATGCTGTTCAACGGTGCACGTCGGCATATTCATCGGATTCGTCGTTACTAAATGGATAGGACAGCGTTCTATCGTTTAATCGGATTTGTTTCCGGCTAGCTGATGAACTATTTTTCAGTAGAAGGAGCTTGATTGGGTATTTCTTCCCTCATCAATGGCGGATTCGACGTTTCAAACGGATACGATTTCAAAGGAAATGTGCGACGCTTGCAATGAGCAGTATCAGTACTAACGAATCAACATCCATCAAAGTGCGTTTGTATTCGAAAGGAAGCTGTTTCTAGGTGGTAGCCAAAGCATTGGGTACCCATACTGCCTCTGATTTTCATTTAAAAATATCGACAGAAATTCAATCACCTATGAAAACACTTATTAAGTGGAATATAGATATTGGGTCTCAAAAAAATTATAGCAAGACACCAAACTATATATAGCAACTTACACCCCCAAGTTTAGATCTTTGCTATTCGCTCAAGTGTGTCCCAAGTTGCCATATCCATATTATGGTTCATGTACTTACGTGTTGAGTCTCTAAAACCCTATAGCAAGTCATGAAAACCACACCCAGCGACTTACACCCTCAAGTCCTTAGCTTTGCTATTCACATGGGTATTTCGGGGTCAAAAAATCGAATTTTTTCTCGATTGTTTATTATAGTTATTAAAAGTAACTGGGGGGGGGGGGGGCAATGCTATGTTTCACAAGACGGTGAACATCGTAACTCGAGAGCGATATTTTTTATTGAAATTTGAACTGAACCTACAAGAAACTTTTCTCCGCAATGTGGACCTCGCTCACAAAGATCGCATAACTTTAACAACATTTATCACAGAATTACTACTTCAGTAAAATCCTTCAAAGTCGATATTTGTTGTATAACTCCGTGAATTTTTATTAAAATTTATGGACCGAGTTCCACATTGTAGATTTTGAGTTAAAGGATACTCGTGTACCTACATGTTGGATCTCTAAAACCTTATAGCACGTCATCAAAACCATATCTAGCAACTTACACCCCCATGCCCATAGCTTTGCCTTCCACTTAAGCATGTCCCAAATTGCCATTTCCATATCGTGGTTGAAGTACCTACATGTTATATCTCTAAATCCCTATAGCAAACCACCGAACCCACACCTAGCGACGTCCACCCCAAGTCCACGGCTTCATCCCCAACATAAAACTCCCCAAATCCCTCCATCCACGCATCAGCTCTGCCCCAGAAACCCAGCCACACCCCAAGTCAGCATCCCAAACCGACGTGCCCCTGACTCACACACAATACCGCAATCATCCGGAAAGAAAGGCATCGTCAGCCACGCGTCCGTCTCACCCCAACGAATCTGCTCGCGGAACTGAACATCCAACTGGGTTTCCAGGCCAGTCGCGTAATTCCGCGCGAGCATAATGAGAATGACCGTAATTTCGGGAGGGGGGGAGGGGGAGAGAGAGAGCCAGCTCTCCATTTGCCAGCAGGCCCGTCTGCCCTCTCGATTTCGACATCCGCAGCGGTGTTCCCGGCCGTTTCGCGGGAATCCCGGGCCCGGCGGAAGGTGGGCGAGGAAAAAGCTTCTCTTCGGAGCGTTGGAGCCGCGAGCGATACCGTGCGACGACGAGGGCCGCGGGAATGGCTCGAATCCAATCTCGATTGGGTCGAACAAGGGATGTTTAGCTAAGATCCGCGGAGTTGGCTGCTCTCGGCGGGTAAATAGGTTAAGGAGCACTTGGCTGGTTGGAACGAGCAGCGGCGCACGGACGTCGACGGATCGCGGTGTATTGTGGCGACACGTACGGACGGGAATCGTGTATACATATGCGCGTACACGGGCCGCCTTTTTTTTTTTTTACATCGGGAGCACGCCACCCTCGGGCTTCCCGCTTCGATAAGATCTTTTTGTGCCGCCCCGGACCGCGGGGCGTTCCTTGACCCGTCTCTGTCGCGCACTTGTGCTGGAGAATGGTCCCCAGCCGTGACTTTTCCTCCGTTATTTCCTGCCATTGCGGAGAGTGAAAGCTATAAGTTGCTCGGGGGGGGGGGGGGGGGGATAATGGGACGTGGATTGAATTTACGGTACAAAAGAGCGTGTCGATATCGGGGCGAGAAGCTGAGCTTTCACCCTCTCGCTCACTGAACCATTTAAACATCGAGGAACACGCTTCCATTCCCTATTTTAGACAAATATTCACGATAGACTAGCGAACAGAGCATCGAAACTGCTCGAAAAACGTCAAACCCCCGATAGATGTTCGCTTTTCGTCCCCACTCACGAACATGTATCGAAGCATTCGCTGTAACTTCTCCGAATTAAACAGTAGCCAAAAATCCATCATATCTAAAGTTAAATCAGTCATAATGGCACAGGTTATCCATAAAGGAACCACTATTTTCGCCCACATCAGAAAACAGAAACGAAAATTAGTAATCGCTGAGGCGGAGCTCGGAGCACCGCGACTTAATGAGCCCTCGACAGGCGTGCGGGAGGAAACAGGGTAGGGCAGAGGCCTCGATAACGAGTATATAGGCGTTTGAGCACGGCTGGCTCGGTCGCTACCAGACCCGTAATGAGGAATTCCTCCTAGGGACATTTCGTCGGGCGCATCCTAGTGGCTTTGTAGCGCCGCTCTATCGCCGCTTTGAGGCGCGCAACGGCTCCTAATTAGGCCGACGGAGGGCGGTCCGGCGAGTTTATGCGCGACTCCTTTCTTCGCCCGGCCTTATCTCGAACACGCGTATTACGTGCACACGTTTCTTTCGGGGCCGGGATCGGGGGTGTGCCGCTGTTTTCCCGCGGCGAGAGCGGAGGACATTCGGCGCGGATGAAGGGCACGGGGGCAGCGCGTCAAAGCACCCGAGGCATTTCTCAATTACACACCCTGCTACATCGCCGAAGGAACACAGGGGCTTGGGAACGGGGAAATGGGACGAAGTCGGACGACAAGGGGGTGAACTGGGGGATTTATTAACCTTTGAGGACCTATTGTGGTGGTACATTTCTGGGGGAAGATTCTGTGTCGTGTGCAGGATAATATTAAGTGCAGAGCGTGTTTTTGTTAGTAACAGGAATTGAAAGTTTGCAAGAAAAGTTCACTAGTCTAATTTAAGAACTTTAGTTGTGTAGTTGATTGATAGTTACTTAATCTGTTCTAACTTTCTAATTATTTATTCTTCTTTTGCCCTAAACGTCTCTTCTTTAGAGGTGGCAGAGAAGCAATTATGGCTGAACCTCGCCTATTCGCCATTATCATTGTTAAATTTGTAATTGTAATTGTGTAATAAAGACATTTTTAATTAATAATAATAATTGATGGGCACTTTCGATTTCTAGATTGAAACTGCCTTAAATTGTGTGAAAACCGCGGAAAAAACGGACCTCGGGCGATGGAACTCGAACTCGGGAATCTTGTAGTGACTAGTCATGCCTTAACCACCTCGGCTACTGTTGATCTCCTAGTGTACTTATTTTCCAGACGCCTCTTGAGTGCACAGAGCTTTCCGATCCCACAATTACAAAAGATCAAGAAATGCTTGACACCAAACTTTTATTATTTTTAAACACCCCCAAATTGGTTAGAAAGAAATTCTGAAAAATAGTTTCTTTTACCAAAATGTAACACCTATCCCTCCTCCATTTTACAATCTTTACTATTTTCTATAGAGAAATAGAGACGTCGGTTTATTCAGAAACCAACGCTGTATGACAAAGTGTGACTGATATAATTAGGGGAGGGGTAATAATTCAATTCTGAAGTAGAGATGAATTTTAATGGAAACGTGTTTGTCGAAATTGTTTAAAAAGTATTGTTCACAGGCAAATCGATAGTTTCTTTTGCTTCGAAACACAGTTTCCTGGACGAGCCGTCGACGATGGGAAAAAAGTAGGCAACTTTCGGGCAAACAACTTTTTACGGGGATGTCAGACGAAGGAGCAGTTTCAAGATGAAAGTAAATGGAACACGGCGGCTGCGGTTTCATATGAAACTTTCCCCGAGTGGCGAACTTTCGTCCACTCGATAAAAAATTTGTCCCCCGCCCCACCAACTGGCCGAATCGTTAGCGCCAGGCAATGTTCCTCCTACGTACAGGATCTATGCCTGCGAGGCTACCCAAAAACAATAAAGTTACTTTGAAAGTGTGTGCTCCTGTTATGACATCCTAGAATAGTATTTACTTTAATTACACAAATACAGTGGGATAGCAGGTAATAGTGTTTTTGGAGATATTGCCCACTACTGTGTCCCTAAGGTAAGAAGAGAACAATCAGTTCTGGTTAACTGGATTAATAATCCTGCAGAAACAGAGTAGAATTAAATCTAAATTCAAACGATACATAGACCAATTTTAGACACACAAATATACCTAATTAGAGTTATTTGAATTATAAAGCAAAGTCTGCAAAGAATTACCAACCCTTTGCATTCCAACTTACTTACTAGTCAATGGACAACAGATCTTCTGTTTTTTGCTCTACTTATTAAATTAAATTTTTCATTATTTAAATACAAAACTTTGGAATCGAAGAAGAATATAGTACACTAATTTTGAAATTAATAATTCCGCTAACGGTTGAAGTGAAGTCGACCCCAATAGTATTTATTTCCCATTATCGTATTTCCTACTGATAACGTTATCTATATTCACTTCCTTTCCCCCCTATTTTACATTTCCTATTTCCCCAATTTTTAGCATAAGAATGCTCAAATCCCTGAGGCAGCTCTAACAATTGCTGAAAGCAACGTGGCATTAAAATGCATGGAGAGAGGGTCAGGGGCCACAGAAGTCGTGCTAGGGTTAAAAGGGAATCGAGTTGGCGTCGTCCGGAGACCGAGGAGTCACCCGTTTCCGCGTTGAAACGCTGAACTCGGCTGAATCGGTGGTCCCTTGTCACGCGGCCACCACTTTTACGGGATATTTGCAACCGCAACGGTCGATGTCAGCTCCCGATGGAATAACAGCGCAGCCGATGCAAAAACCCTCGGCAAATTGGCGTCCCACGTCTACGTGCAGCCCGTGTGTACATTTCAAAAATCGAAGGAGCACTGTTGACTTTCGAGTCGCGGTGGTGCCGCCCCTTGCGACCAGGCAACCAGACAATGGGAGCCGATGCCAAAGTGGGGGAAGCAGTGTCATCTGCTCGCGAAAATGTACTGGTTAAAGCAATGAAGAAGTGATGTGTATTTTGTTAGAAAATATTGAACTCTGAATCTTAAGTTGGAGGTGAGTAGCCGCCCCCCCCCCCCCTCCGTGCGGAATTTGGTTGGTCGTAGTTGCAAAGCATACGGGGTGGACGCCTATGTGCGATCAATGCACTGGAAGAACTGATTGAATGCATTTGCGGGACAAAAGATTGAGGGGTTTGTGGTGTGGTATAGATTCTTCTCCAGATCCTCAGCATGTGGAAGGTTAAATTAAACGAATTATGAATGTGCTAACATATGTTTTAATGAAAAAAAGAAGTTCGCCTGGTAGAAATAGGTTTAATAAAAAAAATTGGATACACAAAAGGTCGCATCGAGCAGTTGTTCAAAAAGCCCACAGTTTTAGATTCCTTAACTTACATCTGAGAGATGGCACGTTCATTTCTATCCAACTCATATTATAGGTATCTACTAGACTTTCAATAAGCTTTACATCACAAATTAAAAGGACATTCAGAAATATACACGATGTCACAGACGTACCAAGCAATAGGGAGGTCCCCAATGCGCATGTCCAATAGAATGCAGGGAAGACATGATGTAGGCGGAGCCACAGGCCGTGATACGAGGTTTCTGGAACTAGCGAACTAGTTTCGGTGTTCATCACACATACTAGTATCGAAGCATGACAATCCTCCGCCCACAAATCTCACCATTGCTCGGCACACCTGCACACTACACACAAAACTCAAAGGTCAACCTCTCAGCTACAAATTTCGCACACGCATCGTAAAAGAGCAATGTCCTATCAACTGAATCCAATTTAAAGGAAACAATTGAAAAATTTACACCGTTTGAAAGAAAGAGACCTTTTTCCCTAGATTTTACTTTATATCAATGAAAAAAGTATTTTAAATAAAAAAAATTAGAATTCAGCCCCAGCGTAAACTATCTAATTTTGAGAAATTTTTCTTTTTCAGATGACTGCGACAGGTGCTACACGTCACGCCAACAGGAGTTAAATCGTCAAAGAGAGATTAATAAATAATAAGAACGGTTGACATAGAACATTTTTTCCTTCACGTTTAAAAATACTTCCTTATATCCCAAAAGAGTTTAATCCAATATTAACGAGTGTTTTTTAAAAAAAAAATCATAAATATCAGTTACTTTTGGGGCTGTCACAAGAGAATCCCCTTAACTCAAAAACGTCAACTATTTCTGCAGTCCTCGTTTCTTCCATCTGGCTACATAAGGAGCCAAAATGAAGTCAGAAAGAAGCGCATGGTGATCAATTGCGAATTTAGAGCGAGTTGTAACTAAAAGGTTAACCCCGATCTGCATCAACCAAGTAGGGGCCTAGGGTGTCACAAGGTCAGTAGATGTTGATTTCGCAGAAGAACGCGTTCCGCACTGTGCAGACCATGTCGTCCATCCCGCCCTCTTTGACAAGGGCCCCGCAGTTCTGGCCCTGGAAATTGTCAGGCTGATTAGGCCACACCGTGGACCACTTGTCGTAGCCAGCCTTCTCCAGCGACTCCCCGGTCAGAGTCACCCAGTCACCCTCCTCGAACAAATCGTGGGTTCCCACCCAAACTTCGTTCAGGTTCGCCTGCCTTACGAGATTCAGCAAGACGCTCTCCTCTGCCAGCGAGTTTATCACCGCCAAGTCACCTATCGAATTGGTCACTTATTCCACGGGTTGCTGTCAGCAGAGGTCCAGAACTTACGGGGCTAACAGTGGGGCGTAACATATTTAGAAGCTTTCACGAGAGGGAGTCGGTAAGAACTGTTGCCTGCTCCACGGGCCGTTTCAAAAGTCCCATTGCAAAATTTACTATCGAATTCGACACCTCGGAATTCAGGAAAAGGTCACGGAGGGAGGTTGAAGCGTTCGTCATACGTGGTGTGCGGAAATCCTACTCCTCCATTTGTTCCCTGTACTCATCGAACGCCTATAGGCGTTCTCCGCACGGATTTGGTACATATGCAGGTTTATCATTCGCAAAGGGTAAATAAAGGTGGGTCCACGATACCCCCATTGTCTCACGACTCCCCCTCGTTTAAGGGGGGGATTCTACCTTGTTTGGCCGAAAAATTCCATTTTCTTTTTTTTTTTTTGCTTTTTCTAAAAGATATGAGTCTTGCGTATACACTCTGCAAAGCTTATAGCCAAATTCGAAAAATTTGTGAGGTTGTAGCGTTTTGAAGCGAGCGGTACGCAGGTAGAAGTATACATAATATGAACTTTTTCTACCTGGCGTTGAAGAAATCTCGACAATCAATGAAGCAAACAACTTGAACTTTTACATGCATGTTGAGCAAGCGTCTGTCTATCTATGGTAGTAGATTTATTGCCGTATTTGTAACCGTTCCTGATTTTACTTAATGAAGTTTTGCCAATTTTTGAGAAAAATTCGATTCATCGTATTCAGAAGCCTGCCATTTTAACATTTCTTTATTTATCTTAATGAATCTACTACCATCGATGGCCACATTCATACAGATTAAGAATCTCTTTCCTTTTTGTGTTTCAGATTATTCTTAGGGTATTTTTCGTTAATGCCAGGACCACCCGATTATTTTCAACGCCTCAAGTCGGCGCTCTGTATCAGCCACGTTTTTTTTTTTACCGTCACATAAAAATTCATAACAATAGCTCAAGATACAATATTACAGCCTGTCAAACCGCAAATTAATTTGTCAAACCGTTTTTGTACAAAAAATTCACCAAAATCACCGATTTTTCGGCCAAACAAGAATCCCCCCTTAAGCGGCTGTCTAACTTGATTCTCGTCATCGAAACCTGCCGATTTCCTATCAAGCCTGCTTTTAAATAAATGATTTGCTTCACCTCCTTCGTTTACACAGGCCTGGCGAGCCGCGTTCCAGTTCACCTTCCTTCGGTGCAGCTTGTGCGCCCCTACGCCGCGAGTGACGACGTAGCCCTCCTTTAATGGCACGGTATTGGCCCTCCACTGTTTCCCGTGCACGTGGAACAACTGATTGTCTGCCTCGTAATTGTTCTGGCAGCTGGTGGTGTCTAATAACACTGGAGCTGAAAAGAGGGCGGCCCTCGCTGGTCAGCTTACAATTAGTCACCGTTACGCCCGCTGATTAAAGGGCCCCCGCGTGTCGACCACGCTAAATTCCCTAGACTCGATTTAAATGCCCCCTTTTCAAGTAGTTCGGTCTCAATTATTTGGGAACACGGATCGCGAGCTTCTGTGGTGCGGACGAAAAAGGGGTACACCTTTGTCCCTCGACGGGAAGCTAG
Organism: Andrena dorsata; assembly: GCA_929108735.1. Taxonomy (NCBI): domain Eukaryota; kingdom Metazoa; phylum Arthropoda; class Insecta; order Hymenoptera; family Andrenidae; genus Andrena; species Andrena dorsata. The sequence continues at coordinate 70,871,989 of OV815488.1, read as the reverse complement.
CGATTTTACTCTTGTGACATTTTTTTCAGGATCGGTTGTACTCGCGAAAATAATAATAAAAGTTGGTATACGCGTATGTCCGATAATTCTTTGTGCGCAGTTATAAGCTTTTTTATATTTTCTAAAACTCGGGCCCGAAACGTCTATGAATGACAATATGGTGTATTAGGCCAATTTACGAACGTGCCAGTCTGCTGATTGCCCTTTAATAGACATTTCGGGCCGGTGTTTTAAGGAATATAAAAATGCTTATAACTGGAAAATTAAGCATTATCGAATATATGCGTTTACCAATTTTTCTAATTTTAAATTTTCTCACACTTTTATAAACAACTTGTATACAGATTTTTTATATTGCTTGCGAGGAGTAAAGTTTTATAATGTGTCCCCAGTTGGCGCCTAGTGCGCCTCATGGTAAATACGGCCTTGCTCAAACTATCAGCTTAAAGATTCCATATGGCATCCGATATTTTTTCACTTGTCAGAAAAAGTGAGGAGCAGAAATCTCGGAATTTAAATTTCCACATTCTTTTTTTTGCGCTTTTAATGACAACTTAAAATAGCTTTAATCCCCCCCTAGTGATGATTTTAACCAACGTGACTGTACGTATACATATAATTCACATTTACGGTGAACTTATGATAAATGCAGTTGGTAAATATTACCGAATTCGTTATCGAATGTTTCTGCGTCGTTACTGCAGAAAGATGGCGCCCAACTGTCTCTTTGATCGCAATAAATTTTAGATAACGTAAATGAACGCGAAATGAAAACATATGTATGAATGTAATTATTTAACGCGGATGTTTATGAGATAAGCAATTATAAGTTCGTAGGAGACAAAATCGAGAATATTAATAAACTCGATCATCTCTAATTTAAGTCACTCATCAATCTCATCGTGGGTTAGTAGAAGAAGTTCCCTTTTTCGTCGACACCACGAGTTTAACGCTTCCACATGGCGACGACGTGTCAATGTTTTTACATTCAAATTTTCCGGAAAGCTTCGAAGATTTCCGACTCGAGGGAGCATTTATCAAAACCTAGCACGTCGCATGAACTGTTGATACATTGCTTACACGTGGAACGTGTTCCTCGCTCATTACCTGAGTCTGCTGCTCGCACGTCGCGGAGGATTCTTTCCGAAAAGCAGAGGATTATTAAGAAACTCTTATACATGGTGGCCGGGCCTCGCTGGACGTTCACGACCTATCGACAAACATCGAGAATAATATCGAGAAAATCTTGGCGGAGAGCTTTTCAGCCGCGCTGGAACGAGAAGTAACGAAGTGGGGTACAGAAATTTCATTGTACCGACTTGACCCAATCGTCTTGGCCCTCAGGCAATCAGTTTGGTAGAATTTCGTACAAGGCCCTTTTGCAGTACAGTTGCTGCCTTTTTTTAGGTAACATCCGCAGCAAGAATTAATAAATAGTCCCGAGTCAAGTGAAAGGTCCTTAAAGATCTTTCAACTGGTATTCCAGATGTATTTCACTGGCATTTCGGATGTACTCACTTGGCAGAAATAGTCCTTCTGAAGGGGTTATACCTAGTCAGGCAACTGAAGAGAGGCGAATGTTTGTGAATTTTTTTTGAAAAAGCGGAAGAATATATTAGAAGCATATATTATAAAAGAGCAACATTTAAAGAACATTTGGTAATTTTTTCGTAGAAAAATATTTACATTTATAATAAAGTAAGAACCGACATCCAAGAAGCCTTTTTAAAAGTTTGGTTTTGCGGTGAGCACTGGCATTCGGAACCAGATTACCTAAAATCAGAAAACAAAAAAGATTTTGTTCGTATATTAATGTATCATCTGATTAACGGAGATTAATTTCCGAGATATTAATTTAAAACAAAATAGCTGCCATTTTATTTTGAATTAATATCTCGGAAATTCCTTCCTATCCTAAACGAAATCTTTTTTGTTTTTGAGTTTAGATAATCTGGTGCCGAATGGCAGTGGTCACCGCAAAATCAAATTTTTAAAAAGGCTCTTGGATATCGGTTGTTATCTTATTATAAACGTAAATATTTTTCAACTAAAAAATTACCAAATGTTCATTAAATGTTGCTCGTTTAAGTACAAAAGTTATGTAAAAATATATGCTTCCGCTTTTTCAAAAGAAATTCACAAACTTTCGCCTCTTTTCGGACTCCTGACTAGGCATAACCCCTTGAGGGAGTACACCACCTTGGGTTAATATTTTTTTTACAAAGCCGCCACTTCCTTCTTTGTCACAATTATTAAAAAATAGTACTTTACACCAAAGACAACCTATTCATATTTAATTTGACATAAGAATTTTTTATTTTTCATGTTCCAGTCGCTCTTGGTGATGGGATCCAGCTGACAAGAAAGACACGAGGGAGACAATGTCGTATAATTCCGCCATTTTAAACCATGGTGTGCCCCCTTAAAGAAAAGCACAGGAGACGTATGAAGGTACCCAAAGTACCATTTAGCTGTAAACGAGTATATATTATCTATTTCCTTCATACTAGCCCGGTACTAGTTAAAAAATCACAGAGAAACTCTATATCAAGAATACCAGGAACAAAGTGTTTTTACCTTGCCTGAAAGGAAGTCTACCAACCTACCAAAAGAGCAAAAGCAAAAGAATCTCAGAAGCTCGAACCACCCCCACCTCGACGCACGGCGTTCCTTATACTAACCGTAATTCCCCCATATATCCCCGAAGGATCTAGTGGAATAATCCCAAGGAGAGCGTGCACTGTTCGCCAAAAGAGCGACTCGCGATGGAAATCCAAACACTGACGTGTCCGCTTCGCAAAGTCCAACTGACCATGCTATCATCGCTCGCGAGGCATTCTCGCGTTGTCTACGCCCCCCCACCCCCTCGCGCCCCTTAAACACCATCCTAGCCCCGCCAGTCGGTCCTCCTTTTTCCTCCCGTCGCGCGTCGAGCGGGCCCGAGCAAACTGGAATGCCGGCATTCCAGTTTTCCTGATTGAAGCACTGGGACCTTGGATTGCGATGATTCCCGTCCGATCGCTTAATTACGCGCCGCACATGACTCCGGAGATGCCACGTCGCCTCAGCGCTGGCTAGGAGCTGCGAGCTGCAGGCGGGGTCCTTGAACTGGCACGCAAGAAGTCGCAAAGTGGCTCTCAAGCGAACGGCGATCCTTGGTCGACTTTGCGCTTCGAGAACAATGTGGATGATCTTTGGCAATTTGATGCGAACATTGTAGCTCGGTTTACGGGGTCTGCGTAGTTGGGGCGTTCATCAGGTGTGGCGGAATAATCTCAGCAGGTTTGTGTAGCTCGATGAGTAGTTGGCGGTGGCTGAAGTATGGTTATAGGTAAGGTTGATACCTACTGGGTATAACTACATTGTGGTACTGTAGTACTTGTCGCGCACAAGTTTCCGCAAGCTTGAGTAGCTTCAGTTTAAATTTTTACACTGAAAAATCCCATGCGAGTTTGAGGTACGATATTGAGGTGGTAGGGAGTGTTTATGGAAGTGACGGTTGGATGAAAAGGGAGAAAAGGAAAGAAGTGTAGGTTTCGTCCTGGGGCCTGCCAGTGGACTCATCAGTGAGGCTTAACTAGCAGCTATAAAAAGACTTAACTACCTGTCTTAGACGTGGGGATGTTAGAAGGTAGGACGAAACGGGTATATATATAGGAGAGAGTAGATGAGGGAGCACTTGTGTAGATGAAAGAGCGGGAGAGGTCGAGAGGCAACTCTGGTGGCGGAATCGGAGGTATCGTTACAAGTCGATGATGGAAGAAGTGAGATTTGGATGAAGGAATGATGCTTTTCGATGACAGATTGTAGGAGGTTGTTTTCAATTTTGGATCTGTAGGAGACACTGAGAGTATGATGATGTAGAATTAAATGTGTTTGGTTGCTTTTCTTTTGTCTATTGAAGGTTGATGTTGAAAGAGAAAATGGGGACCACGAGTTTTTTTTAACTTGGGCCATGTTTTTAATTAAGGGGAACATCACTGTGACGGCCGGAAAAAAGCCATTTTTAAGAATTTTTTCAGGAATAATTTACAGTTTTCATAGAAAATTTTTATTACCTACCTGTAGTACGCTGTCTTAAGAGAATATACAAAAAAAGTAGGAAAACATCCATAACTTTTAATATATTAATTAATTTTCTAGCCCTTACGCGATGTGTAACTATGGAATATTTTCCAACTGGTCAATTTTTTTATATTTTTTTTTTTTTAATAAACTATACGAATGTAGCTTCCGTCATACGTACGGATTCTTCGCTGAAAACAAATTTTTTTAAATACGCTCGAAAAACTGTCCATCTTGTTCGTGGATTTTCGAAACTTTTTTTCTGAAGCGCACCATTTTTACAAAAATAATTTGTTTAAGAACTTGTTATGTACAACGGACACTACACTCGTACAGTTCGAAAATAAAAAAAAGAAATTTGATTTCGGACCTGCTGTTCCATAGTTACACATTCGATCTAGAGCTGTTCAAGTACCCGGAAAAAGCAAGCCGAGCCGAGTCGGGTACCCGAAGGAACCGAGCGGCTCGGATAGAACCAAGTACTTGAATTTTTCCAAGCGGCCCGAAAGAAACCGGGCGGCTTCAAAAATAAGCGAGCGGGCCGTAAGAAAACCGGGTGGCTTGGAAAGAAACGAATGGTCGGAATGAAAGTCGAGCAGACCGCTGGTTTCTTTCCAAGCCACCCGGTTTCTTTCGGGTCGCTTGGAAAAATTCAAGTACTTGGTTCTATCCGAGCCGCTCGGTTCTTTCGGGTACCTGGCTCGGCTTGGAAACCGAGTCCCGGAGTGGTTCGGATTTCAAGCTACCCGAATATTCAAGTACTCGTACAGCTCTAATTCGACCAGCTCGCGTGGAGGGTTTTAGATGATTAATTAATATATTAAAATTTATGGATATTTTTCTATTTATTTATTTTTTGTATAGTCTCTTAAGATAGTAAATTATTTCCGAAAAAAAATTCTTAAAAATGGCTTACTTTTCCGGCCGTCACAGTGGTGTTCCCCCTTAAGGTCGTGAATTTTGAAAGCATTTCAGTAGGTACACTATCTTCTGAAATTTAAAAATTTTGAATAAATGTACTTACATACGTAGATTTATGTACGTAGGGAATATTCAATTATTTAAAATCCCACATTACGTACTCACATATCTCAGATCAGATTTCTGTAAATTACAGTTCAAAATCTCATAGACTTCCCATAATTTGGTATTATAAATGCTCGAACGTTTTAAATACCTCAAACACCTCAAAGCTTCAAGCATCTAAAGTTCTTTAAACACTCAACCCCCTAATAGTTAATACACACTAAAAATCGATTATCACTCGAAAAAAAATTCCAGATAAGTTGCACTCGCAATATATTTTATTGTAATCATCGAACAATATCGAAGTTTCGCAGACAATCGCCTCGGAGAGTTCCGGGCAAGCTCCATCCAAGATAACCATCAATGGTTCAGCATAGATTGATCTCACAGAAATATGAGAACAATAAGTCGCACTCAATGTCGTCCATTCCACCCTCTTTTGTGAGGACCCCGCAGTTTTGCCGGCCCTTGTAATTGTCGGGCTGATTAGGCCACACCGTGGACCACTTATCGTAGCCAGCCGCGTCCAACGTTTGGCCTGTCAAAGTCACCCAATCGCCCTCCTCGAACTGATCGTGAACACCTAGCCAAGTTGGCTCGACCATCTCTCTTTTGGCCCAATTCATCAGCAGCGTCTCCTCCTCAACCGAGTTTATGATGGCCAATAGACCTAATCAACAATGGGGAATTCTCTAATAAAACTATAATTTCGATTGCAGAGGCTTGAATTACGTTACCCTGGGAATTCTCTTCGTGGGGGGTGCTGCGAGGAAATTTAAACGGCGGGGAATTAAAGGAGGGAGATATTTTGGGCTTGGAAGATGATTCAGTACTGAGAAGAAAAGGAATTTTTATGAACTGGGGGAGGTTAAGTCTCAGGTAAGTCTGAAGAGGAATTGGGTGATTTGGAAGGGAAGCTTAGTTTGGGGTAAGTCTGAAGAGAACATTCTCCGAGGTCTAAGGACGAAATTGGGTAATCTGAATCGGATTAGGTCTAAAGAAGAAATTGGGTGATCTGAAGGGGGGGATTAGTGGTCACTTAGATCCCGAAAGATAAATTTCGAAATGGCTAAATGGAGATAATGCTTCGAGATTATCTGTGATATCTTGGATTGCAGTACTTCGATTTCACTAATTGATGAGATATCAGTGTAAACGATGTATCAGTTATTTGGGTCACGAGTAAGTCAGAGGTCAGAGGTAGCACAGAAATAGATATCTTTTGCTGTCTTAAATTACTGACCATACTCTAGATTCCGAAACTGTTATGAAACAAGAAAAGCACAATTCATTTGTTAACACGTGTACAACACAAATTATTTATTCCACCTTATTCCGCAAAAGTAACCATAAATCCAATAATTTCCTCTTTCAGATCACTGACCACTAATCAAATTACAAAACCTCCACATCACATTCGAAATCTAGTCCCAAGGTTCAAACCTTCCTTCTTCGAAACCCACATATACAAATAATTTTCATCACCTCCTTCTTCCATGCAGGATCTCCGTGCCTGGTTCCACTTCATCTTGCGCTTGTGCAGCTTGTGGGCCCCAATGCCCACAGTGACCACGTAGTCATCCCTCTGCAAGTAACTCATGCACCCCTTCGCCCCCTTGCGCAATATGTCGGGCGGGCCGTTCACGAAGAACACCTGCTGGCCGGCGTGATAATTAAAGTGACCGTTCATGTTAACTATCGATGGCACGGAACCTGGAAGAATGAGCCCCTCTTCGTGAACTTTACCCATCTCCAACTCGACTCCTCTATTTCAAGCGTCTCTGCTCCTCGCGCTGACAGTTCGTTAATTGACAAGCTCCATTGCGAAACACGGATTGGTGCAGACTTATCGCGTTCAAGAGTCGCGCGTGACGCGAGTAAAAGTAAATAAGGCCTGTTTACTAAACAGACGTCACTGAATACGAGTGATCGCTGGTCAAGGGAGAGGACAACTACTCGATATACAATGATAAGCGAGTGTTCTGACCGGGTACGATAAGACCCAATTAATTGTGTAAGAGTTCGGATTTGTTTCTCTGTTCTTTGGTCTCTACCAAAGAGTGACCTGTGAGTGATTGTATTTAACACATCGAGGCCACTGGATATTATGTAGCTTGATAATTTTATATTGGAATACTTTTAAGTGAAAGTTTTTGTCAGTAACACAGAAACTTTTTTTAATGGATTTTTAAAACGGGACATGTTTAAGTGTTTTCAGGAGAAATTTAAATTAATTAAAGTGTGAATATCATTCGATGCTGGTAGTACAGTAGAACCTTGATTATCTTCTAACTAACATGATAAATATACTATGAACAAGTTGCCTGAAATAATAAAAGAGAGGCACAGAAAGAAAGATATCAAGAATTGAAACATTTAGGAATAATATAGTTCACTGAACACTATTAGTTCTAACAATATCGTTGCAACTAAAATTGCCAAGAATTAATCTATACTTAAATCCTCATCAAAATTATAAGACTGAGCTTTCATTTATTTCAGTGTTTGGCAGTGTGTGCAGTGATTAATGCAATCTATAGTCGTCGATGATAGGATACTGTTGTTGACCACTACTCGTACGAGGCAAAGTATCTTCAGTATACTAACTCACGCGGGAAAACCCATGGAATATCTGCTGGTAATACCGAAACGCGCCCCTTCCTCTTCAACAGACGTCGTGAGCAGGCGTTTCGCCTTTATCAATTCGTTTCACGATCTCAGGCCGCAGAGTTCGCGGAAAAACATTGTACAGGGTGAATCACCCAAGTGGACAGGCCATATCTCTCGCTTGGCTCAGTGCTGCAGGAAAAAGTTGAATGATTTTAGGTCTGATTTCCTGTGATCGTAATATTCCTGCAAATGCAGTGGCGCATCTACAAAACGGATTTACTCGGGTTTTTTTTTTAATGAAACCGCAGGTCTCTTTTATGTCAATAGATCCTGTAAGGTGTGCTGCTTATAGAAGTATTTGGGTAAGGTAACATGATTGGGAAACGAATATTTTTCAAGATATTTCGAATTGTTACATTTGCAAGTCTTGCAATTGTTCCTGAAGCTTGAAGGGGTGAAATTTGAATACAACCGAAAACTAGGTGATTATTTGGAGAAAAATCAACCGAATATGTAGAATACAATTTTTTTCTTACAAAGGATCGTTTTTTAGAAAATAGATTTTGAAGATACCTTAAGTCTTGTTTCTACCGACTAGATCATACGTTTCAAGAGAGATAGTAAACTAGTTCTATATATTACCATATTGGGAGAATTTTATTAATTTTGTTCCATAATATTAGTCAAATAAATCTTAGGTTAAATTATCTTTACGTGGTCGAGATTACACTGTGTATTACGAAGATGCTCAGAGAAAAATTTAATATTTGCAGTTTTGTCTTTGTGAATGGACAATTTTCATACCTATTTAATAGATATTGCTTATCACGTTGGATGTACTAGTACTTTGTGCCATGTCTGTGGGTTTCAGTTTTTCTTTTTGCATAATAATAGTATTTTTTCTTGATTCACGATTGAAAATCTTCTCCTGACCTTCTACTGTACCACTACCAGCGTTTGAATGACTACAATGCCTGACTCGAAGTGTTAAGGGCAGGGCTCCATAGAGTCGAAGTCGCCCTTCACCACTGACTTTATACCACGCAATTCCCTTTTCCACCAGTGAAATTGAATTTATCACCCAAATAATCAGCGTACCTGCAGTGGCGCGTGTCTCACGGCTGTTCACTGTTTTCATCTCGTCCAAGCTCAAGTTAATGGTGTCGGTGAGATTTTGTTCTGCATTGCAAATTCCGCTTGAAAAAGCGACAAGAGTCAGCAAAACTTTGTACATGGTGCTTTCATGCGTGGAATCAAGGGTCTAAGACAACCTACAGACAGAAGTAACGTAAGAGAAATTAATACGGAGGGAGAGGCTGGTATTAACTGGTACTTTGTGTGCTAAGTGTTCGATCAGTACATTCACCCCAGTGCGGGGAACGCATATTGGCGTTCAATGAGCATTATTGTGGAATACAAATGGGGGATTTCCGCACGGAGTGTACGGTGAATGTCTAACTCTACGTGCAGGAAGGGTTAATTCGAAGTTAAGCAAACTGGTTTGCAAAGTGCCACTTTATCTACCATAAGTTTCTCTTCAGGATTGCAGATGCACTTGTGTGATTTGTATAATATATACACAGTACTGGAAATATTTATCGACATTTAGGTATTTATTACCAAAAGCTGTAGCTCACTATCTTGGTAAAAACAAGTTGGAAGCGAATGATTTTATCAATAATATCGCTATGAAAATTCTGCGTACCACGTAAATTTCAGAGTGATGCAGTAAATGTTTGCCAGTACTGTCAATTCATAAGAGGCTATTTCAGATCGTGGTCAAAGCTGATTCTCTGTTGAATTACACTAATTCACCAGTGTTTAAACGAAGTTAAGTAAACATTTTTCACTCACGATCAGTCTAACCGAGTGCTATGTACTCTGCAGAGTCCTGAGCCCTTTTCCTTAAACACTCTGCGCATACCAGTGCACTGACTGTAATTTTGGGAACGCAGTTAACAATCCCTGGAGTTTCAGTATGCAGGATCTTGGCCCACCACTGTTGGCTAATTGGTTGTCAAGGTTACAACGCTGGTGCACGAGAACTTGAAGGCGAGCACACTGGCGCTCTGTGGTTCGCGAGATTCAACTAACCGTGCTACCATCGGTTCGAGCTTCTTCAGAGTGCTCACATATCCCCTCCCCCCTTCTTCTCCTTTTTCTCTTATTTCCTCGCCGGTTCTTGTCGCTGTTTCCTTGTGCTGCACGCCGAGCAGCTTAGCAGGGCCGGACAGTCGATACCCCACTACTCGAGTTCGTAATACGGAGACCTTCGGTTGTCTATTTTTAAATTCTGTACTTTTGGGGGACCGTGGATTCAAAAGTGATTCAAGACGTCTCAACTCGTTCTGTCCGCAGTGTTATGGTTACAGCTTTGCAGGATTGTAATTACTAAAGCTTCTTGTCGAAAGGATTCGTGTAGATTAGTGAGGAGGATATTCTCGTGACGAGTTAACTCGTCCTACAGAGTTCAGACGAATTTTTGCGGGATGAGTTAACTCGGCCTATGCGATGACGAACGCGTCCCTAATTCTGGCAACCCTGCTCACGTCAAAGAACAACTGAATCGGTGTGCAGTCTGCAATCATAACATCAATGCAATCAACTTTTCCTTTCAATATATACGCGATAATTGATTCAATGATTTACTGTAAGAAAATCCGATGGACGGCCATTCAATTGGGGCTCCGGAACCGCGACCTACCGCCCGGAAGCCCAAATACACCGGCTGGGACCGTTTGCGCGGCAGAACTTGGGGAAAACCCAGGCCCAAAGGAAGCGTCACGGGAAGGACGCTATGCCCGGTCTTTGGGACACGCCGGTCCCCATTTCAGAAGCCCTCCGCGTTCTTTTGTACGACTCGTCTTACTCTTGTGAATTATAAAATACTGTGATACCGATAGTAAGGTTGTTGACCCAGTCGCCGATAGGTACTTAGTCGTCGATAATTTGAATTAATATTGAGATTTTATAAGGTTTTTGAAGAATATTGTGTAAAAAGTAAAATTGCAAGTTAATATTTAGGTCTTTATCTACATATATCATGAATTTTAAAGTGATTTATAAATTACATTTATAAATGGCTAACGATATTCGAGATATACCGAGAATCTGAATGAGCCATTTTTCATAATTTTTTTGTTTATAAATGTAATTTATAAATCATTTTAAAATTCATGATATATGTAGATAGAGACTTAAATATTATCTTGCAATTTTATTTTTAACACAATATTGTTCACAAACCTTATAGAATCTCAATATTAATTCAAATTATCGATGACAAGTACTTATCGGCGGCTGGGTCAACTACCTTATACACTGCGCGTATTTGTTGCCCATCTTGAGAGAAAAATCATTTCTTACATTACAAACCGAATTCCGACAGTACTAATTTTATTTAGCTTCTTAAAGCCTGTCACGCCACGACATTTTTCTTTCGAGATATAAAATATTTGTTGACAACAATCTTGCAACGCTGCGCGACGTTCCTGAAATGCTGGGTGCGATAAGCATTTCGAAAACCACGGCACTGAGATACTGGGAACGTTCCGAGGCAACGACGTAATGCAGCGCTGAGCAACTTGTTCGCCGCTGCGGGCCACGCACTCCCCACTACCAGTCAGCCGATTCCCCCACCATCAGTAATTACATGCGGCCCGCGATCCACCAGTATAGTGTAGTGTAGGAGTTGAAAGAGTATGGTGGGGGTCGTCCCAGCAGAGCAAGGAACGGGCCGCGGGTTGCCCAGCCCTGACGTAATGGGCCCGTGTGCACAAGGTGCGGAGTCAGCAATTTTCGCGCTCTTTGTTCAAAGTCCCAGGTGGTCGGACCTGCCCTGCGTTCTCGTTTTGTCCGAGGGACATTGATATTTGTTAAAGTAGCCATTGGGTGATCTCAAGAGGAGTGTCACTTGGATCGCAAAACTTAGATTTCGGAATTACAAATACAAAACAGATATAACGCTTGTAGGTTATCAGTGATATGGAAATGATGCGTGCTCAGCACTTGGATCGCGATACTTCGATTTCACGGATCGAAGGGCCATCAGTGTCACCTTTATGTATCTTGTATGAATTATTTGCATGACGAGTGAGTCAGAACATTGGATTGTAAAATTGACAAGTTATCAGTTCAAGAGATCTCAACGCTCAAAATAAATATGTAATTCGCGTGACAAGTAAAGTACAATCCCCAAATGCCACGAAGTTGAGTGACTACATTGTCCAACACGATTTTTGGTCCGCAATAACCGCTGGGTGATTCTTGTAGAGTTTTTCGCCCTGAACACGAATCCGCAACCCGTTTGTCGCCATCACCCTCAGTTTTTGAGAAATTCGATTTTGAAAAAAAAAACTGCAAGTTTTCAACTTTGAACATTTTTTGTGTCGAAACGGTAATAGTTATTCGATTGTTCGTTGCGTCAAATTATTCTATGAACCCTCCCGAATACAAGGATATAAGTTATTATTGCATTATGAACATTTAAATATGTTTAAACAACGATCAAAGGGAAAAGGACACCCGAAATGCACCAATTTTTGCGGATATCATTCAACTTATTTCCAGAACTATGGGGCTGAGACGAAATCTGACCACCCCAAGCGATGCAGCAGACATTGTTCCTTCGGAAAGCGTTGGCAGAAGTGGTAAGTCTCGTTTCGTTTTCAATACAGAAGCGAAATAGTTTGGCAAAACGCGCGGTGTGAAGGAATCCCACATGTAACTTAATTCGAACCTCTGCACACCCAAATCCGATCGAGGTGTCCGACATTCATGCTACAGGGTTTATTAGAGGATTCCCCATTGTTGATTAGATCAATTGGTCATCATAAACTCAGTGGAGGAGGCGTCGATGCTGATGAAACAGATGAAGAAAGAGAATCTCCGGGAGGTTTGGATAAGCACTCACGATCTGTTCAAGCAGGGCGATTGGGTGAGTTTGACAGGCGAAACGTTGAAAGCGGCTGGATACGATCGGTGGTGGTTACCGGCTGTGCCTAACAATGCGGGCGGCAACGAACACTGCGGGAGCCTCGTAACTACGGATGGAATGAACGACCTCCCGTGCGACCGTGAGCTGACTTACATCTGTAAGAGTTAGGTATGCTGAACTACCGGCGCCCATCTTGGGTGGAGCTCGCCCAGGATGAAATACCTACCCGAAGCTTCGAGGTGATTGTGTGGGAAACTTCAATATCACCTGTCTTCTAACTAACGGGATAAATATAATAATAACGCGTACCTGCAGTGGGGCGACTATCATTGCTGTTTATTATTTTCATCTGGTCCTAGATCGAGTGAACGGTGGTGGTCAGATTTGGTAGGGGAGAGGCTTGCAGGTTGCCACCCCTTAGCTTTTTTTATCATAACTCGTCATAAAATTAACGTATCGTTGATTTATGGTATAAGTTGGAAAGAGGAAGTATGGAGCTACAATCCTGAGCAACAAATCATGTAAACTCTCGAAAAAGAAAAATTATACTGCAAATTATCGAAAGTATCTAAAATTGACACTTTGAAATTTTGGCTTGCAGGTTGCCACCCCGTAGAAAAATTGCTGAAGGTGTAAAAAAACTCAAGTAAAAACCTGATTCAGAAAACTTTTCAAAATTTATTGAATTTTATTTGCAGTCAGTGGCCTTTTTTTCGTTATTTGCAGGCGTTCGTTGCCGCGTTCAGATTTTCTTAACCTACGTGCTGTCATACTAAAAATGTATCAAAAATGTAAAAAATAAACGAAAATATGACTAAAATACAATAAAAACACTTCACTTCAAACTCAATGACAATAGTAAACATCACATAATCATGAAAAATGACATTTGAGTGTAAACTAGCGGGAAAGAGAGAGATGGCAACCTGCAAGCCAAAAAAGGTGGCAACTTGCATTCCGACGGATTTTTGGAAAATATGAGAAAAAATTGTTAATTCATGATGTGTTTGGAAATCTGTTTGACATATGTAAATTAGATAAAAAAAAAAACAACACAGTACGAATAGTTACCTTGAATTGTGGATGAAAATGTTCAATTTACGAGCACAGGGAAAACACACAATTTCAATAATTCAATTTCTTCACAAACACTGTATCACACTTCGCTCAGCAAACACGGTGTTATTGCGTCTGTCCGCTCCAGAGGTTAATAAATAGTGACAACTACTCTTTTAACGTCGATGTGAGTCAAAGTTGAGATTATGACACTGCTAGAAATTCGAAATACAGCAGGGGTGGCAACCTGCAAGCAGTGGCAACCTGCAAGCCTCTCCCCTACTACATTAGCAAAGCACTCCGGTAGAAAAATCGACATGAATCAGCGTCAGCAACAGTTTGTCTACGATACTTTCATGCGGGGGAATAACTGTCTAAGACAACCTACAGACAGAAGTAATGTCAGAGAAATTAATACGGAGGAAGATTGGTATTAACTGGTACTTTGAGTGCTAAGTGCACAGTGGGGAAATTCTGCGATTTTATGGCTAAAACCACAAAAATAAATTTTTGAATTCGACAAAATAAATGCAAATGTCAATGGAAGAACTAATATGTGCATCAAATGCCTCCAATTTTACTGTTAAATGTTTCAATACCGATCGCAAAGAATTAATTCAGATTTTTAAGTTGCTTCAAACACTTATATTGTATTATCCAAAGTTCCGAAAATAATTTGAAAGCATGGATTCAATTCCTGGTGGTGCGTAAGATAACTTTTTGTCCTCGAAATTCGGTTTTTAATACGTAATTTATACAATTTTTAAAGTAGTGTTTTAGAAATAACCTTTTCATATAAGAATCAATTTTCAATACATAAAATACTTATAAATCCCATTATATTCTGCAATGATTTTCATTCCTATTTTACGTTGAACTATTTTTATTCTACAAATGCAATTATTAATTGCTAATAGTTGCTAATCTTCTAATTATACGCATTTTTTTTTAAACACGATCCAGTGTGTCTTGTATAACATACGACATACCTAACTGTGACCGAGACTGGTGCACGTGTTATACATTGCAAACCTTTATATTCTTTTTTAAACGATTTTATTCAGCTTCGATCCTCTGTTTGATTGTTTGTATTGTGTATCTTTGTTTGTTTCATTTTAGCATCTTCTCAAAATGAAATAATAATGACGAAAAAATAATTATTTACAACAGTACATATATGTTTGAAACAGAATATTCGCGAGCAAGTGTGTGCTTTGTTTTTTTCTATGTGCTTTTAGAAAAAAAATTAAAGGAAAATAATAATCCTGAAGTTTCCATTCACTCCGACGCATTTTCGTAATTATCGAAATTATTTAATAAATTCAGAACCCTGTGGCAAGCATGTTCGTGAAACAATGAGTTTTTCTTTAAGAAACATGAAAAGTGGTTATCTGGCCAAATATACATGTGCCGTACCTACACGCTGCATGGCTGGCGCTCTCCGCTGAGAATTGATTTACCCGACATCCAAGCGCTTGGGTCGCAAACAAAAAATCCAGTGTTCAAATCCTGGTGCGAAGATTCTACTTTTTTTCAATTATTCTCCATTTTCTCTTTCTTTACTCTCAGAAAACTAAAAACATCAGAACTGTTAATTTACACAGTATTTTCGAAGCTTGAGTCTGTTCAAGTTGATAAAGAGAATGGGGCTCCAGGAGTTTCCTGACTTATGGCATGTTTTCAATTAAGGTCGTGAATCACCCAGGGATTCGAGGACAGTAACTTTTGAAATTTTAAATTCTTAAATGGAGTTAAGTAGAGAGCAGGGTATCCATACTTAGAGGGAATACTCATTTATTTAAAAACCTACATTACATACTCATGTATCTCACAGATCAGATTTCAGTAAATTACAATCAATATTCCCACACAGTTCCCCCAATTTGGTATTATTAATTCTCGAGCACATTAAATAGGGGGGAGGTGCCATAAAAGGGACAGGTTTCAAATGGGATAAATCGAATTGCCAAAATTCTAAACGCATTACACATGCAAGTTATTTCCCTGTTTATGTCAACACTAGTGCCCAGTCATTTGATATAAACTTCGCTGCGGTCTCACACGCAACAGAGTAGCAATCCGCGGTTGATGTTTTTGGGGAATAAAAGAAAAATTTTCATTGGTTTTCGGTGTCGTTTTCTGAGATCAAAATACATATAAAGTGTTAAAGTGTTATATCTTGAAAATAGCCTGTATTCAACTAAAACGAAAATACTTCACAGGCAAGCTTAATTGATTATTTTCTGTGTTTTGAGGTTATTTTATATTAAACTCACTTAAAGTCTTAAATGGGACATCAGTTTCATGGTTGCCCCTCTTATACACATCTATTGCTGGACACTATATTTTACTTTCCTGTCAAGTTATTAATGTATCATCTGATACATAGATGGCATTGTTTTCAATTATCAATTGTTAGTTGATGGCGTATTGTTTCAAATTTAAGAATTAATAAAGTGGCTATTCAAAACGACAATCTGCAATATATAAACGTACCTACCTATTTTACTGCAAGTGATCTCATTTTTGTTCAAGTAGAATTTAATTCTAAACTATTTTATTATTTAAGCGTTTTATAGATTTTTTATGTATGTTTTTATATTTACCACTCGTGAGTATTCCTATGTCGAACTTATTATTAGTTTGTAAGACATCAATTTTATAAAAATTAGTACTTTATGACTAAAAAAAGCTGCTAAAGCATTAACGATAATTCACACTCCTACTTCAAACACCTCAAAGGTTCAAGCATCTAAAAGTCCTTGAACCCACCTAATACACACTAAAAATCGATTGTCACTCGAGACCAAAAATTCCGGATAAGTTGCACCTGCCACATATTTTATTCTAATCACCGAACAATGTCGAAGTCTCCAATACAATCGCCTTCAAGCTTCAGCATAGGTTGATCTTACAGAAGTAAGGGAAGACCCGGTAGCAACGTTCGTCGTCTAATCCACCATGTATTATGAGGACCCCGCAGTTTTGGCCGCCGTAATTGTCAGGCTGATTAGGCCACCATGTGTTCCACGTATTGTAGCCAGCCGCGTCCAACGTTCCGCCCGCCAAAGTCATCCACTCGCCCTCCTCGAACAGATCGTGAATACCTAGCCAAGCCGTATCGACATTCTCTCTGTTCAACCAATTCTCCAGCATCCTCGCCTCCTCAACCGAGTTTATGATGGCCAGTTGACCTAATCAACAATGACGAATCCTCTAATAAACTCTGTAGCATGAATGACTGATACCTCGAGCAGATTTGAGTATGCAGAGGTTTGAATTTAGTTACACCTGGCGGTTCCTTTGTGGGGATGCAAAGAAGTTTGCACAGTGGGGAATTAAAGGAGAGGAACATTTTGTGCTTGGAAGATGATTAAGAATTGAGAAGGGAGATTTGGGTGATATGGGGGAGGCGAAGTCTGGGGGAAGAAGTCTGAAGAGGAAATTTGATGATTTGGAGGGCAGTTAAGTTTAGGTTAAGTCTGAAGAGAAAAATGTCTAAAAGGTCTAAAGAGAAAATTGGGTAATCTGAATCGGGTTTGGTCTGAAAAGGATATTCGGTGTTCTACAATCAGAACCCTATAGTGTTAAGACTGAAGAGGAGATTAGGTAGGATGATTAGTGGTCGCGAAACATGGATTTCGAAATGGCTAAACAGAGATAATGCTTCGAGGTTATCAGTGATATGGAAATGATGAGTGCTCAGAGGCAGCACAGAAATAGATGTGCATGCTGTCTTAAATTACTGAACATACTCTAGGGATTGCGAAATTGGCAAGTTATCAGTTCAAGACCTCCACATTCGAAATCTAGCCGCAAGGTCCACCCATCCCCACTTTTTCTGTTCTCTATCCACCTAAAAGACTTCGAAACCCATATATACAAATAATTCGCATCACCTCCTTCGGCCAAACAGGATTTCCGTGCATCGTTCCACTTCACCCTGCGCCTGTGCAGCTTGTGAGCCCCCATGCCCACAGTGACCACGTAGTCATCCCTCTGCACGTGACTCGTGCACCTCTTCATCACCTTGTGCAACTGTGGGACTTGGAAATAAAATGCAGTGGACACGTCTTATGCAAAAATACTGTACATTTTGCACAATCGGAGCTTTCAGTAGAAAAAGAACTTATGATATACATGTGCAGTCGGTAGATACGACGCCGTGACTTATAATTTCGTACAATAGAAAAACAACTTCGCACGTGGCACGATTAAACAATGGCCTGCTCCTTAAGACTAACAGTCCTGCGACCAGCCCTACGTCGCTACGCGTTACATCTCATCAGATGACGCTTCACAATGCATATTTGCTATATGAAAAATGTTATTGCCAACCGACAGAAACATGTCGGGCAGGCTTTTCACGAAGAACACCTTCTGGGCAGCATGATAATTAAAGTGGCCGTCAATGTTAACTATCGATGGCACAGAAACTAAAAGAATGAGTCCCTCTTCGTGAACCTTACCCATCTCCACCTCGACCCCACTATTTCAAGCGTACAGCTCCACTGCTAAAAACAAACTTATCGATCTCCATTGCAAAATACGAACTGGCGTGGCGAGAATCGAGGAAGAAGGAGTAGTGTAGAGATAATTTTGATTTGCTTAGTAAACAGACGTCACTGAACTACCAGCGGCCGAATAACTACAATGCCTGGTTCGCAGTGTTCAGGACAAGTTCCATGGCGTGAAAATCCCCCTCAAAGGCACAGAAGAGTGAACACCACTGTCTTCATACCACACAATTCTCTTTTTCACCAGTGTATTTGAATTTGTGACGCAAACAAGCATGACTTAGAACGCGTACCTGCAGTGGTGCGATTTTCACGGCTGTTCAGTATTTTCATCTGGTCCAAGCTCAAGCGCACGGTGTCGGGAAAATCTCTTTCTGCATTGCAAAGCACTCCGGTTGATAAAGTGACAAGAGTCAGCAACAGTTTGTGCATGGTGCTTTCACGCGGGGAACCAAGTGTCTAAGACAACCTACAGATAGATGTAATGTAAGGTAAATTAATACAGCGGGAGGCTGGTATTAACTGGTACTTTGAGTGCTAAGTGTTTGATCAGTGCATTGACTCCAGTGCGGGGAACGCTTATGTGCGTTCAATGAGCATTGTTGTGGAATACGAATGGGGGATATCCGCACGGGGTGAAGGGGGAATGTTTAATTCCATGTACCGAAAGGATTAATTCGAAATTAAGTGAATTGGTAGGCACAGGGTCACTTTATCTACTATAAGTTTGTCTTCAGGGTTCATAGAACGACAGGAGCTTGCAGATCCGCTTGTATCAGTTATGTAATACATATTCGGTACTGGAAATATTTGTTGCGCAATGTATTTATTATTAAAATGTGTAGCTCACTATCTTGGTAAAAACAAGTTGGAAGCGAATCATTTTATCAATCATATCGCTACGAAAATTCTGCGTATCATGTAAATTTCAGAGTGATGCAGTACATACTGTCAATTCGTAAAAGACTATTTAAGATCGTGGTGAAAGTTGATTCTCTGTTGAATTACACTAATCCAGCAGTGTTTAAACGAAGTTAAGGGTATCCGCCGGTTAAAACGCGCGAAAACATAGGTGACTTTTATGATTATTTTTACTAGAAAAAAGTATACAATGTATGGTTCTAAAACGTTTTGCAAAAAGAAACTGGCCTCCACTGTCGCCATGATAACCTTAGACAGGATCATCCAAAATAAAAAACCAAAGATATTCCTTAACTACACATATGTCGTTATCGCGCTACCCTCAGGCAGTGTTCAGAAACAACCGGACCATGATAGCCAAATGTTTAAACGATATAGTCCCCAAAACATAGCTGTTTCGCACAAAAATGTTTTCTAAAAAAAATTGAGTGTACCTATGAAAATTCGCAATAGTGGGCAGCGCGGAAGCCAGTGTAATTACGAGGAAAATCCCGTTGGAATTTGTAGATTCGATCAAGAATTGCATTTTTTATCGTGACGACAATGCGTGAAAAATTGTTTCGAGAAAAACGCATATAAAGTTTGACGTTGAGCGCTGACGAAGTGCGTCCACTGACGGGGACATGCCCTATTTTCAATGCGTTTATTGGATTAAATAAAAAATTTATTCTTTGTTTAGATCAATAAATGTATTATTAACTAAAAGAAAAATCACATTTCTGTCTATTATACCTGCGTCACAATCCATCTTCAAAAATATCTAATTTTGTCACACTGTTTATCCCCCTGAACTGCCTATAAAATCTGCGCCGTTAGGAATTTCAATCCAAAATTTTAACGGATCCTTTTTGAGATGTTTTATGAATGAAAATATGCAAAAAAAATTGATTTTTTTGACCAGCAGGTGCCCTTAAGTAAACATTTTTCACGCACGATCAATTTAACTACTTAAGTGCTGCGCACTTTGCAAGTCCTGAGTCCTTTTCCTCAAACACTCTGTGCATACCAGTGCACTGACCGTTATTTTGGAAACGTAGTTAACAATCCCTGAAGTTTCAGCAGGCAGGATCTTGTTCCACTACTGTTGGCTAATTGGTTGTCAAGGCTGCAACACTGGTGCAGGAGAACTTGAAAGCGAGCACACTGGCTTCTGCGGTTCGCGAGATTCGATTGATCGTCCTATCCCCGCTTCGAGCTTCTTCACAGTGCCCACATATCCCCCTCTCCTGGTTTTCCTTTTTCTCTTATTTTTTCTTAGTTCTTATCGGTGTTTCACCACTCGAGTTTGTAATACGGAGATCGTCAGTTGTGGATTTTTAAATTGTGAACTTTTTGAGGAGTGTGTATAGTTACAATTTTTATACGATTGTAATTACTAAAGTTTCTTGTTTGGAGGATTCAAATTGATTAGTAAGAAGGATCTTTGCGTGACGAGTTAACGCGTCCTACCCACTTCAGAAACATTTTTGCGTGAAGCAGCGTGGATCTTAACAATTCAGATTCCACCATTCGCCAACTTATCGTTCCACCCATTCTCCTACAATCAATTTCCTCGCATGCTAGAAAATAAAGATAACCTCGTTCACTGCGACGAACTCGCTCGTCAAACGACTAACGAGTGCAAAACTGTGGAATATCAAATAAAACGATAAAGCAACATCGAAAGCAGCAATTCTTTTAATCTTTCAATATAAAATTTAAAAATTCCTCCACTTCCGCGGTGCAATCGCCACTTAAACCTATCATCCATGATTGATTACCAAATTAAACCCTAGTATCCTATAGTAAACGATATATTGTATTATTTAGTTCATATTTTTAATATTTGAAAAAAAAATATTTAACCAATATTTTGTGCTGCTAGGGAACTGTCCCCAAAAAATCATCCTAAAATTATAACCTCGAAGCAGTATATTTTGTACTTATTAGTAATTGCATTCTTCTGTCATTATTATAAGTATTTTCTTATTAGGTATTCTCTGTGTTACATTTAATAACAGCAAATTGGCTGACTCTCGCCAATAGGCGATGTAATGTAATATAATAACATCTGGTCCAATTAGGCTCACATTGCTCCAGCACTGTTCCCATTTTTGTTAATTACATGCAGATGGGAATATAACAAAGACTCCTAATTAACATCCTTATTATTATTAAGGGAAGTAGAACTTCATTTCACGACTGACAGGGAATTGATATGAGTTTCCACCGTGTTGCTACCCACATCAAAGAACAACTGAATCGGTGTGCAACGTTAATTTAAAGTTCGCCGTAACCGGGAGGCACGCCTATACACGCGAGGGGGTTGAAATCCAGGAAGCTGGAGGTGCAGGCAGCGTGTAAGGGAAGAAAAATTGATTTGCAGCTGCGAATTGTCGCGTTCGCGACACCAACCGGACGGGTTGGCGGACTTTTTACGGGGCTTTTCCATTTGCGGTTGTTGCGGTTGCGGATCAGCCCCCCACTGGGACGGGGTGCACGGCCGGACCAACCCCCTGGCTGATGGATATTCGAATGTGCGCGTGTATTTAGGGTGCTGGTGATTCGAAAATCGAGGCTTCGCGTTATTATTACTGGCCTGAAAAACCTTTAATAATAATATACAGCGGCGTGCAAAATTTTCTTTGCACTCTTTAAAACGGAATAACTTTTTTACAATTGGTTCAAGCAACTTGAGTTTTTTTGAGAAGCTAGAAGGATTAGTTAACTAGGTGACGTGTTTCGTCGTTTTGAAAAAATGTTGCAATTGGTTGGAATAGCGAAGAAAATAGTGAAGGTCTTTTCTTCAACTTTTTATTATTTAAGGCTGTAATGAAAATGAAAAAAGTCTTTGTAGATTTATATAAGTTGGATACATGCTGAAAATTTCAAGAAATATAGAAGGACAATTTGTTGCCCTGAAAATTCAGTTTTGGAGGCCCCGAAATCTTCTGTGTCTTTCTCAGAAATGAGTGTTTCATAGAAACAGTAAAGAAGCGTTCCTAGTTTCCACCGAGAATACAATGGCAGCACTACAGCGCAACATCAGACTCCGGGTTTCACCCAACTCTGCAAGCTATTTAATATTCAGCCAATCCGCAAGAGTCAAGGGCGTAGCAACTCCGCGAAACCATCGCAGAAAAACGAGGAAGAAGTATTTAGAAATACAGCAGGTCGAGCATTATCCACCTGGAATTTCCATTCCGGCGTGCGTCTCGGTTAGCTCTTGAAGGGAGATAGAACAGACTCTCTTCGGAGCCTCGTCATGAATATTCGCGCGACATGCCGTCTCCAAGCTGATAAATAAACAGCACCAGACTCCACAAAAAAAAGACAAAGAAAAACAGAGCCAAAACAGTGGGAATACACGATCAAAGCAGTCGAACGTCGCGGACGAGAGAAGATCCAAGAACGTCATCCCGCTTCCTGCGCGATCCCTGAAACGGATATTACCGTTCCCGAGCGACGGCGGTCGAAATAAGACGGGAACGAATAAAGGAAAACAAAGCTACCTTCCCTGGGAAAGCTGTCGTCCAAAACTGCGTCAAGCAGCAAAGTAGCAGATTTTCGGGGGGATTGGGGATCGTAGAATGTCAGCACTAGACAAAGTGTAATCATTTGGCTTTCGGGAACGGCCTACGGCGCGATTGTCACCTAGATGGCGCCAGTGAGGACCAAGGGGCCCTGGTACCCTCCAAAGAGGAGGCTTTGTGAATTTTATTCTTCAAATAACTTTCTATTATCACCTAATGAATTTTATTGCATTTGCATTAAATAATTTTTTCTTAAAGATATTTTTACTCGTGCAACTCGGCTCCCTCTAAGATTAAATCTTGAGTGCGCCACTGGAATATCGCCCCGTTAGTTTCGGTATTTGTAGCATTCGGAAGAGAGTTACATCGGGGAGTCGGCGTTGGGGGGGATTGATAACGCGGCTGCCCTGGAATCTGAGGACCCGCGGGCCGCGGGTTTCGAGCCCCAGCGCCCGAGGCATGTTTTTCTACTACAAAATGGAATAAAATCGGTTACGTTTGGGGGGGGGGGGGGGGTAGAAATGGCGTCGATCCCCCGTGACCCCAGATATCGACAGGGTTCGAGGGAGGGGTGAGGGGAAGTTAGTTCTAGCAAACGGTTTCGACGGATGCGCGAAGAGGAGAACGATCGATGCGCCGCGGTGGAGAGGGGCGTGGGGAAGGAGGGAGGAATTAAAGAAAATTAGAAGGTGGCTGGGGAAGGGGGAGAATTCCGACGGTACGCTAAGTAGGGATTAAGCGAACCGCTGGACCGAAATTATGAAGAATATAGGAGAGGCTTCGAGGGGCGCGACGAAGGGGCGGTGAGGGAGGCAGGGCTTCACCACAGGTTTCCCTCGGTTCAATTAGTCCGTGAGTAATAATTTACCGCGTGGTTGTTTTGCCGCTCGAAAGATAAATGCCGGGGGGGGGGGGGGCGCCCCCGGGCTTGGAGGAAGCGGACAAGCACCCGGAGAAAACGGTGCGGTCCCGCGCGCCTGTCGGGCTTGTCGTTATTTCTCGATGATCGATCGATTACTGTTTCGCGAGATTTGAAAGAGCAGGGATTAAGAGGGTGGCGCGGGGGCGCCGGGCAATTTGTATTATCGCATGGAGTGGGACAATTGCAGGAGGAAACTCGGTAGCGACAATCGCCTTCCATCATCGAGAATAATGACGCCGATCGTGGCAGCTCGCAGCGGCATTGTTGCCACCTGGGGCACAATATGGCAGCGGGAACAAACGTTCGACACAATGGGCAACGGCAGAGGATCGATGAATTCGCTTAGCAGGTAATGAGTGGACGATTACCTGTTGTAAGCGATAGGCGCTGCTTTTGACACGTTGCGACTGGCCGAGTTGTTACGTTCGGTAGTTCGGCTCGTTGGATGGAAAAGCGGCACGCGGTGATGTGGTGGTTGAGGCAGAAGGCGTAGCCGGTCGCGGGACGGGGATTGGTATTTTTTAGCGCAGTTTTCGGTTTTGCAGGTGTGAGCGCGGAATTTACGTGTTCAAGAAGAAAAAGAATTGTTGGTTTGGGAGTTTAAGAATTTGGGAGCTGCTGAGTTGTGGATGATAATGACGCAGGGGTTCAAGTGTTCAAGGGTTGAGGGGTTCGTGGGTTTGAACGTTTAAGAATTTGAGAACTGCTGAGTTGTAGATGATAATGGCGCAGGTGTTCAAGTATTCGTGGCTTCGTGAGTTTAAATATTTCAGAGTTTTTAAGTTGCGAATGTCGAGGTCCAAGTGTTCAAGGGCTCAATGATCAAGCTTTCATGAGTTCAAAGGTTCAAATATTCAGGGGTTCAATTCTTTAAATGTTTAAGTCGCCACGATACAAAATTTCAAAGCTTCAAAAGTTTGTAGGTTCAAGCGTTCGCATGTTCAAGAGCTAAAAGGTTCAAATATCCACGGGTTCAATTATTTAAATGACCAAGATTCAAAATTTCAAAGCTTCGGAGATTGAAACCTTCAAAAGTTTGTAGGTTCAAGCGTTCACATATTCAAGGCATCAAAGGTTCAAGGGTTCAAGGACCCAAGGATTTAAAGAGTCAAGAATCCAAGACTTTGAACAATATTAAAAGGTGAATTGAAATTTTAAAAGGTTCAAAGGTTCACCTTCCACATACACAACCCCACCATACATTTACCCACTACGCTCATTAAAAACGCGCCAAATTCCAATGAATTCCAACTGCAACAGCACAACGTTCTCCAACATACACATACCACTTCGAGCAGAAATTTCAATCTCGCAAAATTTTCAAGCCAAAGGTTGTTACGAAACCCATGATATATCGACGCCGAAATCAGGTCAGATCAAGAATGCTCCACTTGCTTAGTGTCTTCAATACCAATGCCGAAATTTCGCCCGGATATTCTCGATCCAGAGCCCCGAATTTAGATCCCGCAGATTGCCACGCGTAACGATACGCTCTCGGTTCACAGCGAGTTCTCTGGAAAATCAGCGAGCGAGATCTCTCTGTTTGCCGCCGACGACTGGCAGAGGGGAAAAAAAATTCACTATCCTCGACTGCAGATAATCTACAAAGATCTTTTCGGGGGCTCGTAAACGATTCGAATGTCTGGCGATGAAGGCATCATTGTACTTTGGTACAGCGCGGATGCGGGACCCGTAGAGATTTCATCGTTTCCACATCGCTCGGCACATTTTCTCGCAGTTCCGGCGAAAAATAGACCATCCCCCGCTGATGGCTCTGGGTAAATTAGTTACGGAAGTCTCTAACGTTCGCCGATGGGAATTTTCTGAGCTCGTTCTTGCGTAGGTACCCTTTGAGCGACCAATTTTTATCACTTGGTGGTAGTTTGGTACGTAATCTATCGATATTGTATGTAGATAAGGCTAGAAAGAGATCGGGGATGTAAGTCGAAGATTCTCAGAGATTATGAGGTCCCTTTCCCTGATTCAATAGATTCTGAAATTTTATAAAAGCTGGTCTAGCTTTGGAAAATTATTTTTTATCAGATACTTTTCAAACCTTCAGATTTGAACCTTTTTACGCTACAAGTTTTAAGATATTAAATATAAAATTAATATAATTGAAGAGTCCTTCTAGAAAACACTGTAAGTGCTAATATTTAAAAAAAATTATCCGAAAATGTTCTATGTGCCAAATTGGCCAAACTGGCGAATTATAAGTTACCAAATGATAGTCCTCATTAAAAGAAGTAACTTTTGTCTGAAAACTTTTTGCCTATTTCTTACAGTTCGCGAGTTATAGCAGAAAAGCGGAAAATACACTAGCGGACAAAAAAGTTACCACTTTTTCGATTTCTTCTATTTTTGTTATTTTTTAGCATACGTTTGGGACAGTGGTATTTGTTTAATATGCATATTCTGATGAAGAATTTAAAGCTGTATAAAACCCAGTTAAAGTTGAATTTATTTAAGTGACAAACAAAAGTGTTACATGACAGTGAATGGGGTAACATTTTTGGGACCGGCAAAGAAGTTACCACGTTTATTAACTTGTTAGGTTGTCATAAAAGCAAAAGGTGCCACCACAAAATATTAGATTTTTTTTATTAATGTTTAAAAGTGGTAACTGTTTGTTGGATTTAAAAGTGTGTTGTCTTCTTTAATGTTATGTGAGGTTTTTGTTTGTTAGTTAGATAACTTTTACTGCAACTGGATTTTATACAGCTTTTAATTCTCTTTCACAATATGTATATTAGGCACATACTGCAGTTTTGAATTGATATTGAAAAGTAATAGAAGTAGAGTGGTTCGAAAAAGTGGTAACTTTTTTGTCCGCTTCTAGCCGGATTTTCAGGGGTTAATTTCACCCCCTTAGAGCGACTTTGGGCAGCCATAAAAATTGCGTAATACATACACATATATCCTCTACATATCTTCCCTTGTCAGTACATCTATCACTTTTAATCAACACCCTATTCTTAACGCCATCACAAATTATTCAAACTTACCCTCAACTCAAGTCTGCCTTGAAATTAACAAACACCCCAAACTTCTTTCAATACACCCTCAATTCCCCCTCCAGTAACTTCACTCCAAAATCACCAAAAAATCACATCATCCAGCCACAACGCCTCCATAATCCTCATCGATATAACCTCGAGAGGTTTCGCCACCTTGGAGCCAAGGAAATTCTCCGAGAATCGCTCCCTCATTGTGAGAGCAGCGAGGGGATGAAACGCGGGCGAGGAACAATCCTCAGCGGTATATTGAATAATATAGCCCGTGCGACGTACCTGCGAGATTAGTCGCGAAACTCCAAAAGGACCATCGGCAGCCAAAGAGTTTCATCACGCGATCCTTGGTCCCCGAGGCGCGCCTAAGCGAGGATGCAGCCGGGAGGCGGGGCTGGCTCGTCCTGATTCCCCAAATCAGCCATCGGTCGGACGCTCTTCCGTAATCCAAGCGGCATTCACAGGGACCGCGGCTCCCTCTGAAAAGGGCTGCCGCCCCCTCTGCCCTGCTGCAGCAGCCCTCGTATCCAGGCCGCGGGTAATCCGAGCGGGATTTCGCCGGCCGCGTCAGAAACCTCGCGCTGCGCGATAACGCGGCGCTTCCGCTCGCATCCACGGGCCCGCGGGTTCCGTCGCTCCACAGGAAACCCGTGATTTCATTCTTGAGCGAGCAGCAAGCGCGATCAACGTCTTCGGGTAGGGGTGCGTTGGTCTCGTCAAGAGTGTCCTGGGGCGGGGTCTGTTGAACGAGGGGAATAGCTAGGGTTGTGGTGGCGTCACGGGGTCCTGATTTTGGTGGTATGGTGTTGTTGCGGGAGTGTTGGGTGGTTGAAGGGTGGCAGGGCTATTGGTAGTGGGTGGAGGAAGAGGAGGATTTGAGTGGAAGGATCCTTGAGATGTTGATATGTTTTAGGTGAGCTTTTGTAGAAACTGCATGATTGTCCTTCTTCTTTTTCCTTTTTTTGTGCGTTCCAGTGCTACTGTAGTGGGAGAGTTGAGTGTCTGATGGGCGACTGGGTTATGCTTCTTGGTGGACCAAACAGAGGATTTGAATTGAGCAATTTTGCAATTAGTGTCCTCGTAGAAGCTACAATTTTTAGAAAAGATTTTGATTATGATGTCTCTATTCTTTCCTTTGCAACAATGTTTCTAGGTGAGCATTTGTATATATTTCATGGTATGCTGTGGTTATCCTTCTTTTTATGGTTGAGTGCTACGTGGGATAGTTGACTGCCTGGGTTATGCTACATAGTAGGTGGACCAAGAAGAGGATTTGAATTGGGTATTCTTAGTGTCTCCGTGGAAGCTATAAATTTTAGAAAAATTTGTGAGTATGATCTCTCCACGCTTTCTTTTGCAATAATGTTTCTAGG
This sequence comes from Andrena dorsata, assembly GCA_929108735.1. Lineage (NCBI taxonomy): Eukaryota > Metazoa > Arthropoda > Insecta > Hymenoptera > Andrenidae > Andrena > Andrena dorsata. Next base: position 70,844,043 of record OV815488.1, on the reverse strand, counting down.
TGCGCGTTTGTAAAAATCTCATGGTCCACTGTAGCTATCCTTCTGTTCATGCTTAATGTTATATAGTAGGTGGTTAATGTTCCCTTACGTAATCTCATGTAGGTAATCTTTTCATGTTTAATGTTATATACTAGGTGGTCCGAGCAGAGGATTTGAATTGAATAATCTTAATATTACCAAGTAAGCTACACTGTTTTTACAAAATTTTTAGATCCTGATCTCCCTACTTTTTCTTTTTCAACAACCTCTCGTTCCCCTAGGTTCGATCTCGCCTAATCCTCCATCTCTTCAGATCCCCCCAACTAAAGCCCCCGAATTATTGGCGATAAATTCACCGACCAAGCAACTCGCAATCTTTACAACTTCAACATTGCCCCTCCATCAATAAAATATCCACCCGATTCTCAGCTTCGAATCTCCGCAAGTTCTCAACACCCATTTCTCTGCGCAGGAATCGAACGGGACAAGCGCAGAATAATCAGCAGCGCTAAAATTCTGCGAAACGGTCAGATCCGATTCGAAATGCCTCGGCCAGAGCATTAAGGATCCCAGTGGGCTCGAAAGCAGTGGCCAGGCGATCGTAATAATCCCAATCGGCATTAAAGTTCGACAGGCTAATGGCTCGGGCCCGCGAGATACGGCCGGCAATACGGTTTATTGGCAGAAGAGCGCGCGGGACCGTTCATATCGAGTTTCTGCAACAGCGGCGACGATATTTGTGGTCGAATCAGCTGCTACCCCCGAGAATAACTCGCGCCCTCCGCGATCGAGGCGGAGTCCTGTGCGTGTGCCCCATTCTCGTCGAAAGATCTACGATGCTCCGGGAAATGGGGTTACTGAGGATGGTTCCAACATGATGTCTTCAAGTGTACATGTAGAGACGGTGATTGGGAATAAAAAGATTGGCTGCCAGGAGCCGAAGGAGGCCCACCCACAACTATATGGCTATCATTTCATTTTTATAAGAAATAAATAGAATTTTCAAAAAATACATAAGTGGCAAGAAGTACCATTAAAATTTTAATGCAATAAATGTATATTTTTTTAATAATATTTAGTAATATCGTCTCATGTTTAAGGGGGCAAGTTGACACCCTGGCCAATCCGCCACTGCTGAAGAGTCATGTTAAATGTGATACCCAACAAGCAAGCTTTACCTGAGAATGTGATTCGATCAACCCTGTAAAAAGGAATTTTCACCGTTTCTTTTTAATCCACGAAATTGCGTGAATACAGGGAAATCTTTCCAGTAACTTACTTGGAAGAAGTGAGTTCGGAGCAAATGGGTTCTCAATGAATTGGCAGAACGACAGTTTGCAGAGTGAAATATTTGAAGACTCAGGAGATTTTTACAGAGATGAATCAAGATCTTGGATAAAACACTCAGTGCAGAGATTCCATGGCAGATTCTTACAAATTTCCCAGAGGACTACATGCCAGAGGACTATAGTATGCCATGAAACTCCGTACCCGAGTACTAAATTCTAGAAATCCTCTTATAATTGTGGGATCAGGAACCTCCATAAAAGAGAGCTCGAAACATAGATCTCGGAGGATCGACATTGGCGGAATCGGCTACGCGCCTGGCCAGTACACCGAGGATCCGCAGGTCGCGGGATCGAGTCCCGGTTGCCCGAGGTCCGTTTTTTTCGTACAAAACTTATTCCTACAAAATCTGTCTATAATCTACACTATTCACAGTCCCACACATGTGTATATCCAAACCCGCATGACGCCCATTAAAAGAATCCACGACCTCAACATCCTCATCCAAAAGAGAGCCTAAATCCAACTTGCCTCTTCCACGCCGTTCAAAAGCAAAATAGAATAATTTCTTGCCTGAATTAGTTCTCCAGGCACTAACCTCCAACGTATCCCCCTTCAGGCCCCTATTTAAACGTTGTCCCTCGGTTTATCAGGCTTTAATCGCCAGACTGTCGCCCGCCTGCCACCGTCAGACGCGTTTTTTCTCGGCTTGGTGCACCCCACTCCGGCCGCAGAGGCTGTTGAACGCGATATTACCCTGTGCACGTCCTCGAGTCCCCGTATTATGCAAACGCTCAGTTAGATTCGTAACCGTGCGTTCTACCCAGGGCAAGTGGTTAATAATACGTCTGCGGTTAATGGGTCACGCTGGTTTCCGTTGACTTAGCCGCAGCGTCAAAGAAGACGGGGACCCGAAGGCCGTGAATACGGTCGATAGGGGTTCAGGTTTTCTTCGCCAGGAAGTTCGCTGCAGCCCTCCCGCCCCCTGTCTGTTTGACTATGGATCAGACTACTGATTGCAGCCAGAACGTTTCCTGGAGTGGAAATGGTAGAACCTAGCGGCTGAGGGAAACTGATGGTTAGGCGGCTTGAATTGCACGTAGAATTTGAATACAGGGGAGTCGAAATTCATCGACAAGCTCGTGGTACTTTTGAATCGGGGGAAACCCTTGACATATTCGCTATTTGTGACACCTATACTTTTTCACTTTACTTCGCTTTTGGGGTGTTAGTAAGTTCTCGTGTGGCGGATGCTGAGTCATCTTGGACCCAGGACTTATTTACTAGGCCCGCTTTGTTTATTTCTAGGAAAATAGCTAAGTATAAATTATGGTAAGATTGGAGTGTACTATAAAAGCCTGTTCTGGGTTTAATTATGTGGGTCAAACTGGACCGGTGTACGCTGCGCGGGTGACTGATGAGGATTTCTGAAGTTTCCGCTGTCCACAAGTTGAAATTAAGTCATTCATCCTAGACCTACGTCATGTGAAACAAAAACTTTAAATTCAGTTTCTGAAGGACCATACATATTAACTTCGGGCGCTACCAGTGTACCAACGTTATTAAGACTATTAATTCTGTTACGCAGACGTGCAGAAATATGAGTCTTAAACTTTCCTTCCACCACTACTGTCTAACAATACGTTTCAGAGACAAATCCCGAAGAAGCCAGCCCAGAAACTAACTAATCCAAAGCCCGTCTAAATAAAAAATCCGCCATATTGAAATGGTCCAAAATACCAAATAAAAAAAGCCTAGAACCCAACAGTAATCCCTCAGGGAACAATTAAAAATCCCTCAAAATTGCTAAAACTCCCGAAAATTCCTCTCTGATATTAGATGGCCAGAGAAATGGTGACTCCGTTGGTGGGAAATTTCGAGTGCTCCGATCGCGAAAAACTTGCGAGCATCGATGCTCCATAGACACCACCCGTCCCAGCGTGAAACTCGGCTCGACCCGCCACATAGGACAGGAAAACGGCGCTTTCGATGGCAAGCGTTCGTCGCGACGAAATCTGTGGGGGTGATAAAGGGCCAAGGGGCGAGGGGCGTCAGGTGCATCCAAGCGTTTTCAATAAGTTCCACTCGACACGAGCCGAGCAGTTCTAGAGTCGCCATCGATCTCAAGGATCAGAGCCGCGCGATACGCTTTTCCCAGCGGGGAATCCGCCTGGCCGATGCTGTTCCCGCGGACTCCAATGGAATTTCCAATGCGACTGATGGAGGACTAGCCATCGATTGGTAGGAGAGCCCGTCTGTCGTGGAGGAGAAAGGTCTGGCTTTGGTGAAAAGGAAGAGGGACAGATTTTGGGAGAAATGGGAATAGGGGAACTTGAGGATGCTGAGGAATGGCACTGATTTTTTTATTTGCTCGAGGCATAGAATGATGGTCGAAGAGAAGTTTATGTTGACAGTGGGAATGGTAATTAAAATATTATAGCTGGAGAAGGAGTGTGTATGTGGTCTAAAATAGAATTGTATAATATGAGAAGCAAGTGATGGAATAGAATGTTTCCCATTTCTGAATAAGGTATAATATTGCATAGTATTCTTAAATATCATTCCAATAAAAATATTCCCTATCCGTCACTATACAGAAGCGGACAAACAAGTTACCATTGTTATTTTTTAGCATCAACTTGGAACCGTGGTATGTGCTTAATATACACATTCTGGTGGAGAATTAATTTAACTAGCAAACAAAAGTTTTATATGGCATTGAACGGGAGAACACATGTTTGAGGCTGGCAGAGGAGTTACCAGTTTCGGTAACTTTTTAAGCCGTCCTAAAAGCAAACGGTGCCCCCAGAAAATATTAGATTTTTTATTACTTTTCAAAAGTGGTAACATTTGTGGGCTTTAAACATATATTATCTTGTTTAAAATTACGGTTTTGGTTTTTTAATTAAATAAATTCAACTTCAACTGTGTTTCATACAACTTTTAATTCTCTATCAGAATATGCATATTGGACACATGCTGCAATTTCGAGTCTGATGTAAAAAAGTAATAGAAGTAGAGTGGATCGAAAAAGTGGTAAATGTTTTATCCGCTACTCCGTGTAAACTTAAATATTCAAATTCCCAATTTAAAAAATTCCATCAAACTACTTACAATTGTAAGTAAAAAAATTTATCTATGAAATATTTCTCAAACTACTCCCACCAGAGCACAACAACCACCATGCACCAAAGAAATACTTTTCCCCACTCCCAGCGCTCAGCATAAGAAACAATGCCCAAGATGGAGGTCCCTGAACCCTCCTTCAAATCCACTGCGTAATTCAACGCAAAGGGAAAGAAACCTTTGGCAGGCCAGGCCCCGGATACGACCCGTTCACTGTTCACTGTTCACTGTTCACTAGGCGACGGTTCACAAGCACCCACTCGACGTTCGCGTGCAACAGTTACGCGTGGATAAGCAGGTGCGCCGCGGTGCGCGGAGTTTCACTGACTGAGCCTGCATCGTTCATGGCTTTTGCGGCTAACAGGAACCGCCGTCCCCTTCCTCCCGCGCCTTTCTTCTACTCGCTGCCATTGGTCGGACAGGTCGAACCTAACCGTGGCAGCGTACCTTCTGTCCCAGATGTCAGGTTCAGGGACCGTGAGTCCCAGCGACTCTCGATCGCGAACTCGATCGAGAACTCCATTCTCGATCTCTATCGGGGAAACATTGCGGTTGTGAAACGAGGGAGAGGGGGCTGAGAATTTGGAGAATATAGAACGACCTTATTAAACTTAATCACTTAAACACTACTTTTAACTTTTTAGTTTGCCTCTGCTTTTTTTAGATTAGCTTAATAGCAGCGGAGCTGTACTGCACCTTTTGCACGATGATTCAAGAGTCCTTGTAGAAACTACTGCAAGTACCAAAATTTTTTAAAAAGTTTTTTTTATCTGAACGTTTTTATTCTTCGTACAAATGGGATAGCTATAGTACAGAATGTGACTTTTCTTCAAGGACTCTTCGATTTTTGTTCGTTTTGTATTTTTTCTTTTTTTTATGACGTATTGTAATTTGCTATGCGTGCACTGAAATTCTTACTGGTAGTGTTCTTATTATATGGCGCTGGGCCTTGGGCCCCTCCTGGGGGCCGATACTTGACATTATGTTTTAATTAATGTTTACCAATAGGTCTTCACTGGTTGCCAGAATAGTGCCAGTGCATTAAATGTGTCAAAGAAGGAAAGGGACGAATGCATTTTCACACTTGTAGTACCTACAACCACAAAAGATGCAATGTTATAATAGGATACTGAAAGTAAATGTAAAAATGTGAATTGAAAAAAAACCTGCCAATTTTCGTCCAGTTTACGCGGTACTTCAAATTTAGGAATGCGGGTTTTAATCTTTCGATTGACCACCACTGTGGGTTCTCAGATCCTGGACGAAGATGATCTGGAGATCTTAGAAGTTATCTCCAGTAAATACTGTCGGATCACTACGTTTCTCTATGAAAAAAAAAAAAACACCCTGCCCCCATTGATAAACAACCTATCCCCTTATACCTGAAATTTCACCACACTCAACATCTCTCCTAAAACAAGTCTTTCCAATTCAAACAACTCTCTGGACCAAAGCGTAACGTTACCTCGTGTAACAGTACCAGAAGAAACTTCAGAATTAAGAAACAATCCCTCCCTACTGCTTTAAGAAAACAAACGTCGTTCAATATTCGAGAGGAGAGGTACTCAGAAGAACCTAAGACCAAGAACAGTTAAATAAAGGCAACAATATTAAAATAAACTAGCATGCAACCCTTCTTGAACCTCAACGTCCATTTCCTCCAAACACAGGAAATCTCACAAAAGAGTTCATCCTCTTACAAGTTACATCAGCGTAGTTCCATCACGGCGTGGTACACGCTGAATTGCCGTGATTATTTCGCGGTTACAGCAATTAATTGCCGCGCGCATGGCGGACGGTTTGATGCACGAGTCGCGGAGCGATCGTCGCTGCTCTGAAAACCGGCCGCCTAATGCCGGCGATTAATCACTGCTATCCTGGCGGGCCAACTAATTGCTCGGCTCGCGCCGCGCTCGCCCTGCGGCTCAATTGTTAGGTACACAGAGGAGGGAGAGCTGTCTCTCGACAGTGGAGCGTAGCGAGGGGAGAGTAAAAAGAAAAGAAAAGAGGAATTAGTCGAATTCGCCGGATCAGCGGAGCGTGGGCTGCGCCGTGACGATAAGTCCGATATCGGGACCACGTTCATTACTTTTCCATGATAACACGGGGATCGCTCCCATCCGCTTCGCCCGATAGGAGCGCGCCCCTTTCGCGTCACTGCCGCTGAATCAGTCGTGTCAGGTATCCCTGTGTGTGCTCGAGGGTATCGGGTAATGACGTAATACTACATACGTGCTCCTGTGAACGAGGGTTCGTAGGAAGGAGAGATGCCGGCGCGAGAGGATGTGGTTGAGAGGCGTTTAGGGTGGAGTATGCGGTTCTCTGAAGGGGGGGGGGGGGGGTGGACTATGTGCGTACATGTTTCTTGGATTATGGTTAATTATTGGTTGGGAGTGGATGCTATAATGTGTGAATTACACGTGAAGGAACTAGAAATTTCGAGTACTGTGGTGTCACGTGAGAACATGCAGTGGTACCGTTGGGACTCTGTCACTAAGTTTGGAGAAATGTAATGCTGGTGTAGCATGTTCTGGCTTGAAATAATAATTGTAGGAAGCCTCGCAAATTCTGAAACTTTGTACATATGTAGGGGACTGCCTCCTGGTTACAACGCAACTTTTATTTGCTCCCAAATTCACTCGAAGGGGGTGAAATTAACTCCAGAAAATTCGGCTATTTTACTGTAAGATAGAAAACATGTTTCAAGACAAAAGTTACTTGGTTTGATTAGATCTACCATTTGGAAAAAAATTATTTTACAGTTCGCGAATTATAGCACAAAATCGGAAAATAACCGGATTTTCAGGGGTCAATTACACCCACTTAGAATGAATTTTTGCAGCACAAAAAAATTGCGTTGTAATCAGGAGGAAATTCCATACATATTCACAAAAATTTAGACTGTTTTAATTCCCGGGTTCGACATGATCACTTGTTAGTACTACGTGGGTGGACCTCGAGGAACAAGTTGCACTATGGGAGCAGATCTCAAGTTGGACTCAAGAAACACGTAGTAGTATGTTCACAATTCTCAACACATAGTACTACGTAGTACTACGGATTTGTACTTTCATTTGACAAAGCGCGTCGAGCGAGCCTTTTTCCACGTTTATATCTCCCCGATCCGGACGTTCATTCGTTAATGCACTCCCGACAGCCGAGATCGATATCCCCCGCCCGGTTTGCCTTTGCCGAGGATTTGGCCGCGTGTTTGTACGAAATCGTCGCGCGTCAGCCCACGATTGATTTTATTCATGACCTTCGCCACGGAAGTACTTTAGATGCGGCGTACGGGCCGAGAGGAAAAATAGCGGAAAGTTTTCCATTTTAGATGGGCCGCCGATAAAAAAAGAGGCACGTATGCGACGGCGACGTGCCTTTGAACGCTGCCATTTCGAGGACGCAGGGTGCAGCTCAGTCCCGCTAAAACAATTCAATCCTCCTTCGCCATCGATTTATCTCCACGTCTCAATCTACGCAGGGAACCAACGCAAGCCATTCACCTCCGGAATCCATCATTGCCTCCAAAACAAAGGAAGTCTTTCTGTATCTCGAATTTCTCCAAGCCTCTCCAACTGTCTCTTCAACCATCACGAATTATTATTCTAAATAGCACGCCAAGGACTGCACGTCGGACACTACTAAACTTAACAATTAATTTCCTGTAACTAAAGTCGTAGAATTCTCAATTCCCCTGCAGGAAGTGTAGAGGACTTGTGCGAGACAGTCTTTTTGTCGAGACTTTTGGTACTGCTACCCTCAAATGGGGTAATTTTGACCAAAAAATTTGATTTTAAAACAAATTTCTCTGGTAACTATTGTAGAACTGGTGTTATTCTCGGACAAAGTGACTTGGATAGCTTTAATTGCCCACTTCAAGATACATTCTGTCTGAGAATAATACCTTTTATGCGAGGAATTTGTTTTAAAATCTAGTTTTCTGGTCAAAGTTGCCCCATTTGTGGGTACATCGGTGTTACCACGAATCTTACATCTTCAATCATCACAACGGTACTATTCTAAAGTGATCACTCAACGTCACGATTAACCTTTAACTGCTGAGATGGGGTCTCATGGTATTAATATACATCCTAACTGAAGTCTTGAATGTCGCAAGGAAACAGTGAAACTTATACACTGTAAATGGAAATAAAAATTAGTTTGTCAGTCCCCGCCACACCACTTAAGTAACAAACTTCCCACCTCGCCAGTGAAGACTTTAGGGGGCTGTGCAGTCGAAAAATCGATTTATTTTTTATTGCAGTTTTTGCAAGTACCTACTATATAATAAAATGCAGCTTGATCTATATTAAAATTCGCTCATTAAGCGAGACATATTATAAGTAAAAATTCTTCAAAACGTAACAGAAAGTTTAAACGAGTTCCGCTCGAATTTTTTTTTCTCGTGATTCCGAACAGACGGAGTCCAAGATCGACTAAAAAAAATTACATAATGTGTAAAACAGGTGCCAGTTCCCGCGGAACCTCTGATATACTAGGTCAAAATTCGATATTTTCACTTAAAAAAAAAAATTAAAATGGCACGGTTTCTTAGTAGTGCAAGGGGACTAGGCAGTTGTTTGGCGTGAAAAAAAAAGCTTTCATCTTTTCTTTTTTTTCTTTTTCTTGGCTTCGAAGTGATTTAAGAGGACTAAGTAGGCAATTTTTATTATTTTTTTATATTTTAGCCAGTGTTATTTTTGTGGAAAAAGCTTTATTTTTTATTTTGTATGATTTTTCTTTTTTTCTTTTTTTTTACTTCAAAGTGACTTGGAGGGACTAGGCATCCATTTTCCGTGGAAAAAAGCTTTCTTTTTTATTTTTGTTTGCTTTGATATGACTTCAGAGGAATAGGCAGCCTTTCTTCTTGAAAAGGCTTTCTTTTTTATTGTGAATAATTTTTCTTTTTTTTTTTTTTATTTCCTTCGATGGAACTTAAGGAGACTACCTAGGTAATCATTTTCCATGATAGAAAACCCTTTATTTTTTTATTTTTTCCGTTTTAAATCATTTCAAGGTCAGACAATAGACATATCAATTCCCAGTCTCTCGCTAGATCCATAGCTTCCTTCCAGACGAACCATCGACCTGTCCTAAAAGTCGCCGTCCCTGTGACGTCAATCGACCGTACGCCCGATTAAAAATGCAACGAAGTCGCGCGTCAGGAGGGCGAATTTCAATCCCGACGCGAGACAATGCGATCGAACGAGGAAGGAATTCGAATGCTCCGCGTAGGAGATCTAAATATGTCTACACGGTGAAAGATACCTGCGTCGTGACGCGTCGCCGCGAAACAGAAATAAAAGGGAAAGATGGCCGCTATTTCATAAACACCGCCACCGAGAGGCATTGGCGAATGCATTTTCGTTGCTCCCGTTTTTAGGAAGAATTCGGTTACGTCCCAAAGGGAAGCCTGCGCTTCGCTTTACCAAGAAGCCGTGGCTGGTTGCGTGGCACGAGGAAATAATTTTCCTCGACGAAAATCTGTCCCGATCTCGTGAATCCGCGATCCTCGGCGTCAGTCACGTGACCTGCGACGACTTGCGACGCGATAGGAATGCTCGAGTCGCTTCCTGCTAGGCTGATTCGAGACACTTTCGTTAGCGACTCTTTAGTACCTGCACTTGGCTTCTCGAAACGTTTCTGGGTGGTCTTGGGGAGTATTTTAATAGTAGGGAGCATATGGGAGGGTCAAAAAAATGTTTAGAAAATTTTAGACTGCTGTTTCTTTCGTAAAATAATTTTTGTAGGCAGCGAAGAAATGGTTTTTTTTTTTTTTTTTTTTTTTTTTTTTTTTTTTTTTTTTATGTCAGAAAGTGCAGTGGCGTGCAAAAGCCTGTTGGTTCTTCCAAAAGGAATTTTTCTTTCAAAAGCTTTTCTTCTGAACACCATGCTTTTGGAAGAAAAATTGAAAAAATTATCTGGCCGAGATATTCAATCATTTTAAACTGACGATTTAAATTAGATTATTTGTGCAAGGTGTTTGAAATGTGTTTGCAGCAAGCACGGTGCAAAATGTTTGTTTTGTTTGTAATGAAGAAGTTGGTCAGAATAATTAAATGTATCTAAATTTTCTTAATGATTGAAACAGTTAAGTTATGTCATGTTATTTGTTTTAACACTTATTTTATTTTCTTACGTATTTCTTTCAGTAACTTGTTTTTCTAACTGAAGATAGTTTGAGAAGAAAAATAGCAGGTTTCGCATTAAAATTAAATAAGTAACTTTGAATTTTATGCTGCAATAAAATTATTATCAGAATCTGTATTATTATTATTTATATAAATAACAGCGTCGAGTCTCAAAACCACTGACTGTGCCGTTGTTATTATTATTACAATTACTACCCTTACTACGTCGCTGAATGCACCGTTGAATTCTGAACAAAGCCGAGAAACAGTAGAATAATTATATATCCAAAGGAACTTATTACTTCCAATTTGTAAAGAATTAATTTCGAAAGCCCATCAAGCACACGGTACACCAAAGAATCCTCTCAAACAATGTTACTCGCGGTCTCTGAATGCTTTGAAGTGAAAACTGCGAGCACCAATCGACGTCAATCATCTTCCAATGGACCCCCCTAATGACATCATAATTTCGCAGTTCGCGTTAATCTATACCCGAGAGGAAAATTAATGGAGTCTAAAAACAGTGGCGGCTATAGCCGCCGGTGCTCCAACATCGATTACAAACGAGTCCCCCCTGTTGCAACAAAAGCAAGCTGATCAGATATTCCCGGTGTGCTTTCACAGAGTCGAGGCACGGTAATTCCAACGAAAATCCCTGCAAATGAATCAACGAGTGTGCTTCTTTTTTTCCACGAGCGCGTGATCACTCGACGCAACGCACGCGATATTAAATCCGGGGGTGAAAAGCGTGGCAGGGACTCTGGTGTTCGCAATTCGCGCTCGCGTTGAATCGTTAAGCTCGATTATACAAAAATCGAGCAAGACAAATGATATTCCCGGGGACTCTGGTCCCACGGCGTTTCAAAGTCCACGGGGATGATCGGTCGTCGTATAATGGGGGGCGGGGGTTATTTCGCCGGGACACTTGTAACGGGGTTTTTCGAGAAGTGCAAGAGCTTGTTGCATTGGGGAGGAAGAACTGGGTAATCTGGGTGGATTAAGTGTTTAGAGGGGGTTGATTAAGTCGCTAGTGATTAGTGTCTCTGTTATTTCAGGGATTATGGTTGATGCGAGAATGGGAATTGAGGGCGCAGCTCCATCTTTATCAACTTGGAGTGAATTAGAAAAAAACTGTTTATAAAATTATTACTTTGACTTAATATTGAGTGAGAGTTTATGTTAAATTTAACCCTCGGTTGTCACACCTACTTTTTCGAACGTCGTTGTCACAGTGGGTCAATATGACCCTGTCAATTTTCAATCAGTTGTTATTTAAAAACTATTTGTTAAATTAAGTCTCAAAAATTCTGAGATAATATTTGAACATTATAGAATATATGCCCATCCTTGAAAGTTTACATTTAAAGTGTCATCATGTATAAAAAAAATTTGAAGCAATAAGAGTTTCGACAAAAAGTGTTTTTGCTTAAAAAACGCAGGGTCAATTTGACCCAGTGTGACAACCGAGGGTTAAGGCAGAGTGGAATTATGGCGCTTTGGAGATTAATTGGGGGTGTTAAATGATATAGCAATTGCACTAGAAGAAGTAGTAGGTACGATAATATATAGAAAAGGCACCGCATTTGAATTTATATAAAGTTAAAAAATCTGAAAGCCATCTACAGATGTCCCACTATCTCGAAGGGGTAGCTTTTCCACGAAGGAACTACTTTACAGTACATTTATAGCACCAAATGTGACGAACTGTTGGTACTAGAAAAAGAAGTGGCAGAATACTGTACAAAAAAGACGCAATTCCACCCCTAAATACTATAATAATTACTATTATTAATCATCTCTATTACCCAATATGAATATACATGTGAAATCCGTAATACTTTACAAACAATAATTAATGTACACCTCGCAGAGTAAATATTTAATTAACAAAATTGTACCAATCGACCAACAACATCCCCCCACAATCTTCCTCGCCCCACTTCCGACCAATTCAATCTCTCCAACGATCCCTCTACTTAATTAGCGATTAAGAATTTCACCGTGACACCCCTACGAGCTTCATGCCACCGACGATTAATTATCGCGACGAACTACAGGCCCTTCGCGCCATTCATCCCCCGAATGTTCTTCCATCGAGCAAGATGTCAGCCAGTCTCCGCCGGAATCGTTATTAAGCCAAGCTCACCCCTTGGGTCCCGCCTAAGAGAGTGGCTCGAGGCCTCGAGGCCTCGAGGAACTCATCGACCTGGCAAAAAGCGACGCTCCTTCCAGTGTCTCGCGGATCCATTAGAATCATCGCGCCCTCGTTCGTAAAATATTTGACGACACTCGCGAATTCAAGCCCCCGCCAGCGCCAAGCTGCCGTGTCGGCTGGACAAATGTTTGCCATCGCGTGAAATTAACGTTTAGACACTCGATTAATTCACCCCTGCAAAGGGCTAACAGCGAAGCGAATCCCGTGTATTCAGCGTTTCCTTGGAATCTCATTTTCGCGGGGATCCATTCGCGTGGTAATGGATTCTGCGAGCTCCACGGTGCAGAAATTCTTATTACCCTGTTGGCACTTCTTTTTGGGGACAGCTCGAGCTTTTAATGGTATATTAAAATACACTTTCGCGCGTGAGTTCAGAACACCTACTCTGTGTAGAATAATTGTGAAAAACCTTGCATATTTATTGAAGAATTTTGCTGTAGTTGGTATTTGAAATTAGAAGCAGCGAAAGAGACCAAATATCACATTTTCTGCAAATACAACTGGTGTCCTAATACTTATGGACAGCAGTCTATGTAGACGGTACAATGAACCACTCACCGAAGGATAACATGCAAATCGATGGTCGTCAAGGTGTACTCACCTGAAACAAAAAGAAGGTAATGAGTTAGTAATATGTTCACTACCACGGTCGAATTTAAGGTTCGACATAGAACTTGAAAAATTGAGGAAAAAGCAATGGCGGATTTAAGGAAAAAGGCCCAGGTAATAAACGTTCTGGGACACCCTGTATACATAGCACAATTATGAATAAAATGCGCGTGTGGTATGAAAATTATGAGAAACAAAAAAAAATATAGTGTTTGGATAAAATCAATTTTTTTTTTTTTTTGGAAAATTGGGCTCTGGGGACTTTCTCAGCCCCTCGTCTATCCAATGCAGAAATTTACAATAAACAAGTATAAATAAATTTTTATTAGTGTTAGGAGACAGCTCGAAAAGGCTTGCGCGACTTGGAGGACGATTTTTCAAAACCTTGGTCCACTCGAAGTGTTAAACCAGGATGATACAAAAATATCGTGCCTCACATATTTTATTATTTTTTTAATTATTTTGTCATTAGTTTCATGAAAATAAACTCTCATGAGACATGTCCATGATATATTTTCAAAAATCTCATCTCTCGCGACTATTTCCAAATTTACATTACAACAATTTCTTTAGTTGTTGCTGAGATTTTTGTGTCGTGATAGAAAAGTCACGTGCAAAATCTCATCGTGGATTCGGACCTTTAAGCTTTTCGATGAGACCCCCAAAAATTGATCAAAAAGTAGCACCGCCATATAAATTACAAGAAAGTTGAGTTTGCATTAAATTCCTCGAAATTCCATTTTTGCCGAATGTATTAACATTGTATGCGTTATAAATGAATAATTCTAATGGATTGCGAAGAGAATTCACTTTTGGGCAGGAATGGCGATTAGAGATGAAGAGGGGCGCTCAGGATGAACGTCCAAAAAGCCGCAGCGGTGGCTTTAACGATTGGCTGCCATGCTCGATGGCTCTCTCAATAACACTTATTATTATAAATGCAACGGTTGGCCGTGTACCAGAACACCTGACCGATATTTACGGGGCCCGATAATCCAGCGGCGCGTAAAATATCATGAAATATCGCATCTCCGATGGTAAATACGAGGGGAAAAAGGAATCGATTCGGATGGAATTTACATTTCACGTGCGGGATGTGCAAAGCAGCGACAGCTTGAAAAATGATTAAAAAAAGAAAAGCGTACCTTCAGATTAAAATTCAAAATCATTTTTCCTCTACATATTCTTCTCCAAAAGTGAATAAAAAGCCCAACAGAAACTACAACTCATTGCAAACGAACCATTAAAAAAAAAAAAAAAGTTGACCAAAAGCCCCTTTGACTGTGATGTAAAACGTAAAACATTCACCGTGTGCGGGAATCCTCCACTTGCATTACCTAGCCGTATCCACTGAACGCCTACTGGCGTTTCCCGCACAGCCTGAACACTCATACTCGGAGGGAGACAACTTTCGTCATCGAAAGTACTTTCGAAATACCAGTACAATTATTTCGAAGCTTCTTCACACCTTTCTATATCATTTCTGTATAACTAACCTATCCTCTTCCCAAGAATACTAACAGTATCCAATGTTATTTCAAATTTTACAATACTAAAAAAGATTTCTTCCACCCAATGTGCACTTCTATTTAGTACTTGTCATTGGGAAATCAATATATGCCCTCGTAAACATTACATAAGTGCATTCTGCAAAATAAAAAAGGGTCGGGGGCGGTGGCGGCGCGGTGGAGGAAAAAAGGGGGAAAAAATAAACCCATCCGCGCAACGTGTTTGCCAATGGAATTTTCGTTCTGAATAAATTTTCGTGGTAACGAAGGAAGGGACAGAAGCGGGTGCAGTTTGACGGGGCTAACAACGTGACGATTTCGTCAACCGGCCCGCGAGAGCGAGGCATTACAAAAGTTCCGTCTGCCGTTCGTTAAAATAAAGAGCGGCATTTCGTTTAATGCGCTTTTCGGTCTCCGTTTTACCTTTTCTTCCATTTTTTTCCTTTTCCCGTTTTCACCTTTTCCACGGGAGACTGTAATGGATTTCCCAACCAACTGTCCTTTATAAAAAATGAATACACAGTTTTATGTTTTTTCGCTGGCCGTTGTCGGCTCAACGGATACGTAGAATGCCCTTCTGCGATTTATCACGTAATACCTACATACTACGTTCCTTCTCTGAGTTTTCTGAAGATTTAGATTCTTTGAAATTTTGGAAGATTTATGAGGAATGGATTTGAAATTGAGGGTTCTGCACGTAGTACTAAGGTTTTAGTTACAGGCTAGGTATTTTGCATGTAGTGACTAAACTATATTTTTCGATAACTGAACGTTCTGAACCTAGTGAAACGCTTTTACAAACTGGAATTTTTGAACCTAGTAGTAGGGGCGTTTTCCAGTGGTGGAATATCTGGAATGTTGTACTATATCTTGCAGATATTTTGCACGTAGAGTATTATGTTTTGTAGACGTTTTGCAAGTAGTACTAACTACGTTTTGTAGGCATTTTGTAAACAGTACTACATTTTACACGTATTTTTTACGTAGTACATACTATTTTTTGCAAGTAGTGCTACGTTTTGTAGGTATTTCGCAAATAGTACTATGCTTTGCAGATGTTTTGCACGTAGTACTACGTTTTGTAAGTATTTTGCACGCAGTACTATCTACGCTCTTGGATACCTAAGTGTTCTAAACGCAGTCCAACGTTTCCAAACACTAGACTCATAGAACGTTGTATATACTAAATTTCTTGGTGGTTAAATATTTGGAACACAGGTAGTGCATAGTACTTTCATGCCTACTATAAGCTTTCAGAAAGCTTTGCAGACTCAGGCATACTATGCTATGTTTTACAGTGCCTAAAGCTCACGCATGTACCAGTGAATTAACAGAGAAATTAGAATACACAGAAACTTAAGGCAAACCTGCTTTTAATATCACAATTTCGTAACAGCAGAAATTACCACTCACCGAAGAAGCTTTCCTACATGTTTCATCAATCACACGTTATTACGCACGTCTCCCCCATTTTACCCCCGTATGAATACTTTAGCAGAATCCGAAACACGCAGAGAGAACACATGGTTTTTTAATTCCGCCTGGTCACTGGAAACTTTGCGGCCATACTCGCGCGCGTTCGTTACCTCCTCGTAATTTATTTATCACCAGCGTCCGCGCGCATCATCCAACCTGAAAGCCCCCACCCCCTCCCCCTCTCTTCATTCATATCCCGAGGCTTTGGGGAATTTTTAATCAAAGCAGCCCGCGCGTCACGGCCCCCGCCCCTCACATGATTGCATAATTATTGAGACGCGACCCGTACCATTCGTGACCATTTAGCACCATACCAAATCAAAACTCAAGTCAAAGTGACACATTATAACAGCGAATAATTCTTCAAAAAAAGTGCTCAAATGAAAATTCTGTGCTGCTTGATTCGGTAAAAGTAAATAAAATATTATCAAAATTTCTCTAATAGAAATCCATTTTCAACTTCTTTTGGAGGATTTGTGTGACTCGCATTTTGCTCAATAATTTATGAATTAAATTTGTGTACTTTAGATCAGCTAATAAATATTTCCTTAATATTATTAATATCGTGTGATTTATTTGACAGTAACAACATCAAAATATGTAGATTCGTTTTGAGATTTTCAGTTATCTCCAGAATTTAGAATAATGGCGAAAGTATATGGTCCAGTAACTAGGGTTAGCAAAATATTGAATATTTTGATTACAGGCTTCCTCCATTACCTGGAGCTGAAGGTAAATAGCTATCCTCTTCTTTAGATAACATTTTTTATACCTCATTTTGCCCCGTGGCGTATAACCGATGGAACACAAGCAAAGGGAACGTAAGGCGAGTTTGCAAAGAGTTCCTCCCCACTCCCTGCTGGCTTCTTTCAATGACTCGGATATAAATTGGCGCGGTGGGTTAATTTCATGGCCGGCGATCGTCAAAAGGTTCGTCCTTTTAGACCCGTTCTTTCTCCTTCCTGGTTTTATTAGTTGAAATCTGATGTAATCCCTTCCACGAGGTGAATCTCGTTCTGGCAATTACAGTAGTGTTCAGCTGATACCAATAGAACGAGAAGAAAATAATCTCATATTCAATGCATCGCGGGGAAACCTTAATTAAAAACCTCTCTTCATCGATAGTCAGTATTTATTTTTCTAGAAATTGCGAAAAATAAGCAAACTTTCAGTAGTACAGAGTAGAACAAATCAGACAGTAGTACATTGCAAGTTTCACGCGGCCAAATGAGGTATTTTCAACAAGCTTAACTTTTCAGTCTACTATTTTTCCAAAATTTCAGGTCCAATTAGTCCGTTAATTAACTTACAAATGTGAATCCCGCACACCAGCTGTGCGTAAACCGCCGATGAGCGTTCATCGACCACGCTCAACAGACGTAATTGCTGGAGTTCCGCACACGGCGTACGCTCGCCGGTTTCTATTCAAAACCGAAATGATTAATGTCCGTTTACAAATGCACTAGGTGGTAACCGCTCAATTTCCTCTAACTTCTCCCAGCCCCTACACTTACCCCGTAACAATGGCACAACGAGGAATCCAGCCACCCCCAAACGATTTCACGAAAGTATTAAACAGCCAATCAAACTTACCCTTCAAGGCCTGCCCCGCTAAAAATGAAGAAGAAGAAACCCACAAAGGGGCGCTGAACACAAGAAAAGAAGGAAACCCTCGGATAAGCTCGCTGACGTCTTCCTCTCAGACTCGAATGGAGCTCGTTGAAAGGGCGCCAGTGAAGGTGTGGGGCAGAGAGGGGGGTGGAAATGTTCCAGAATAGGCTGGGGCTACTCAGCGGGGCGCACACAGGCTGTGGAGAGTTGAAAACGCGCGTTTATCTATCCCCCTCGTCGTCCCTCGTAGTCCCTTTTATCAGTAGGCGCGACCGAGGCTCGCGACATCAGCGCGAGCAAAAAAAAAACGCCGATGCCAGGGGGTGAGGGGGGGGGGGAGGGGCCAGAGGGGAAGGTCCGCCGGAGAACGGAAGTATCAAGTTTTAACGAGGTCCCCCGTGTTCGGGTACACGACTCTGAGGGGTACTTCGCAGACACAAAGACGTTGGCTGCAGAGCTCGCCCAGAGCAAGTTTCTCGGACAGAGAGAGGCGGT
This sequence comes from Andrena dorsata, assembly GCA_929108735.1. Lineage (NCBI taxonomy): Eukaryota > Metazoa > Arthropoda > Insecta > Hymenoptera > Andrenidae > Andrena > Andrena dorsata. The sequence continues at coordinate 70,825,606 of OV815488.1, read as the reverse complement.
GGAAAAGTGTTCCACTGCGAGATACACTGCCCTCTGTATTTTTTAAATCAGGTGGTGTGGTTTCGGAGCCGGAATGGAGAGGATTGGAGAGCGTTCAACAGTGGATATATGCCTTTTGAAGACTCGTGATTTTGGAAAATTCAAGAGGGTCGCAATGTAGTAGGGGCTGGTTTTTGGAACTGTAAGTGGATTGACAGCATTGTGCTAGAGAATTTCAGACGTGGCAGAAAGATGTTTGGACGTTTCGATTTTAAAAAAAATATGGTGATTTTTTTGTTTCGCTTGCAGTAAAGTTTCTTTATATGTTAGCGGAGACCGGGGTAGGTTGTAACACGGGGTAAATTATAACATGGGTAAGTAAAATCTTTTGAACGACATATCTGGTAACACACAGCATGCGACGATATTAGCACCGTCGGTTTTAGTGACACAAACGATCGTTATGTATTCATTTTGTGGTTACAGCCAAGAATTTTAGTATTTAGTGCAAGTAAGTAAATTTTGTCTTGGCAATTTTATTTCAATTAACCGTCGTTAGAAAGCGTTTGAATTTTTGCTTTGAATCAGTACACATTGGTTTCTTATAATGTGTACGCATTTTAGTAATTTGATGTTTAGTTTCTCGTTTGTTGAGATAAAACAAAGGTGGTTAAGGCGGCTGGCCAGCACGCAACGAATACAAAGATCGCGGGCGCGAGTTCCATTTCCGAGGCTCCCTTTTTTCCGTGATCCTACATATTTGTATTTAAATAAGTAAACCAGATATGTTACAATTTACCTCGGACTGGGGCACATTGTAACAAAGGTTCAGATTTGTTTAAGATGAAGCTGAGATGTCTAAGTATCCAAGATTTTGTAACGTACTTACGCTCAATGAGTTCACCACATATGTAAGTAGTAAGTCACGCAAATTATTTCCTGATTGAGGAAAACACTGTCGAGAAAAAAATACTAAAAACTTTTTTGTTACAATCTGTCCCGCCCCCCCCCCCCTATTTTATAATAAAAATCGAATTTTTAATCTTTACTAGCATTGTCGTTTTTTTTTTTACAACTAATTTGTAAAAACCTTATTTATCTCAGTTTTCTAGTTAATGGACTTACATTGTTTGGCTGCTGAACCCTTCATATATCGAGGATATAGTAGATATAGCGAAACTTTGAAATCCATTATTTCGCGTATTTTTCAATACTAAACCTTCTGCGTTTGACACATCATTATATAGCTGTGCACCAACTATTTCACAAAATTTGAAGCTAATCGATGACCCAAACCTCTCCCACCTGCCGTGCAATTTTCTGTTAAATTAGTATCCAAAACTACACTACCCTCGAAGTGGAAATGGGATCTAGTATTTGCAGTGAGTTTCTAGAGCCCCTCTACTCCTCTCCACATCTTCAACCCTCTCTCCCTAACGCAGACCATCCCCCACACGAGGACTGTTTACGCGGAATCTCCCAGATTATTAAAAGCCACGAAATCGTCCGTTGGAATTAACGTCGCTAATCGCGACAGCCTCCCCACCCCCGCCACTGAATAAAACATGAAATTAAAGCGTCCAACCATGCTCCGCGAAAGTTTCGACGAAAATGCAGGATTCGAGACGAGGCCTCTCTATTTATTAGCGCGGTTCCACGATATCTTCGAGTGCTCGTAAATTTCAAGCAGCTGCCCCCGTTGCCCCGGGATAACGAGGTAAATGGAATTTCCTGGGAAGCGGGCACGATGCGCGCCGCGGCTTGTTTGCATTTTTCGTTACCGAACAGCGAGCCGAAACAGCAGAGCGCCGGGAGGAAAGAAGAAGGGAAACGGAGGCGGCAAGTGGGGTGCAATTAATATCGCATTGGATGCGAGCGGATATTTAAAGCCTCTCGAGGGTTGAAGAAGGGGCTGAATCGTAATTCCGAATTTCATAAATCACTGTTGCGTCGTCGAGAGAGTAATGGGGGGGGGGGGCATCGTGTGTTTACAGGTGGCGCCGGGGTGGAATATTTAAAGCGGAGTGGAGCGTGCACGAGGATAAATAAAGTCGGCCGGGGAAAATATTATTCCGCGGATAATTCAGCGGAAAATAAACTTCTCCGCTTTGAATGCAACGAATCTGGAAGAATGCCGGGACGTCGGGGGGAGAAACATTTTCCTCGGGGTGGCACGCGAGATTAAGCCCCGCGAATAATGGCTACTCACCCCTGGCCACTCGCCCCTTGCCCACCACCCTCCTTGCAGCCGTGGCAAGCTGTTTTACATTTAAATCAAACCTCGTGTCTCGGAATCAATTGGAGCCGTGGCCCCGGGTGTTTTACAATTTAAATACCTGGATCGAGGCGGGGAATAAAAGAAGATCGCTCATAAAGCGTCCATTAAGTTGATGGCCGTCGCCTTCCGGGCTCCGTGGCTTCACCTCCGGGACGACATTTTGTTTCTGCTGGGAACTGGGTGGGGGGCTCCCTCGAGGGGATTTAATCGCGTGAAAATTAGGGTGGTGGTAGATGAAGGCAGGTGTTGGGGATGGGTCTGAGAGGCGTGATATTAGGAGTTGTGTTTTGGGGAGCAACTCTTGTGAATTTGTTTTGCTGGGAATATTTTGCGGATGTTGTACTATTTAGAAGCTGTGAATTCAGGGTTTGCTTTGATACTGCAAATATCAAATATTGATGGAGTTGTCTTTTTCGGGAGGAACCGTTGGTCTTTGGTTTTGCTGGAAATATTTCTCTAATGGCCGGGCAAACGAGTATGAGTCACAATTATTAGTTTTGCAGGAAGACACTTGGAATATTTAAACTGCAATGTAAGATCAGGTGTTGAATTTTGGACGTGAAAGTTGATAACATATATGTTAAAAGAAACTTTTAGTTTTAACTTCGATTCACAAAACAGAACAAAAAAGAAACTGTTTACGCTTGAAGTCAGATATTATTTATACTCGTTTGCTTGCCCACCAGAGATTTAGGGAAAGTTGTATTCTTCACAAGCTAAAAATTAAGAGCTTCTCTCAAAGTGTATGGATTGATTCTGCGAATATGGTGAAACTTGGCTATCTAGTGATAAGTATAGAGACATTACGACCCTATTTAATGATGGACTATCCACTACCATGTACCATCCACAAGACCTATGTGTGTAACCTAATATTCTTAACAAATAAAATTCTTAATACTCTCGTTCCTCTTTGTACCTTCGAGCCTATTAAACCTCGTGCTTTGATTGCTGTAGGAATTTAAGGAAAGTTCAATGGGAGCCCCATCGACCATCAACTGAGCGACACAAGTCGAACACCGTGGGCGTTATCGATTTCGTGAGAGTATCCACGACGGCGAGATTCGAGCATCGTGTGGAACCTGAGGAAACTTCACCAGTCGACGCTGCAAAGTTTTACGCGAGGGGAGCATCCGTATCCTAGCGTCCTGAAATGCAAGCCCGTGGCCACCGCTGCTCCCCTGAATTCCGTGGAAAAATCACTCCGCGTAAAGGAGGCAGTCTAGTGTTAGCTATATGCCACGTGATATCCGGAAAGTTGCAAGCCTCTGGAAGAGCCGGCGACAGGAACTCGTGGAAACTTTTCACCTGAAATTAGGTATTTATATAGAGCTATGCGTGGCAGTTCTCCATATTGGTCTGGCAACCAGCTGCTGAGCTCTTCTCTATCGAATACGAGGGAATAAGTTGGTTGGTAGCTTTGGTGAGTCGTAGCTCTAGAGTAAACACTATTTCAGGGCACTGGGATCCTTATTTTAAGGAGTTTGTTTTTTGGGAAACGAGAACCCTTACAATTAGTGTAGGATTCTAAGTTCTTTCTTTTTTTAAGTTTAGTTTTGGTTCCTATAACACTAGGACCTTTACTTCAGGAACCTAGGTCCTTAGAAAACTAGAACTCTTATTTTAGGATCCTTAAATCCCAGGGCTCTAGGCTTCTTCTCTAAGACTTTAAGGTTCCTAGATCACTAGGGTTCCTTATTTTAGGATTCTTGAGCCCTAGAACACTGGGATCTTTACATTAGGGCCCTAGGACCCTCACCTTAGGAATCCAGGTCCTTAGCAAACTAGAACCCTTATTTAAGGCTCCTTGAGTCCTAGGGCTCTAGACTTCACTAAAAGTTTAGGTCCCTAGAACACAGGGCGTCCAATTTTGGGACCCCCAAGTTTTAGAACACTAGGACCCATATTTTAGGAACCGAAGTCCTTAAAAAACTAATTTTATGATCCTGGGTCCATAAGAATCTAGAAACCTTATGTTATTATTTTATCCCATTCTATTATTTTAGAAACCTTGAGTCCTGAAACACTAAGATTTTTACCTAATCCTGCATCCACACAACAACAACCACCTTCTTCTATAACACTAGACCCATAAAATCCCAGTGCCCTTGAAAATCTTCTCCACAAATCAGGAACCCAGGAAAGCATTCAGCATACTTTCTAAACATTACCACTGCAATCTCCTGGGACATATAAAAATGTAACCAAATAACTACAACCCTGCAATAAATAACGATGTATTTCTGCGAGGCACAGTGCAGAACCATCTTTCCGCGCAAATACATCAAACTTCCGCGTGGATACATGTATTTCCGCGGTCACAACTGAATCACACGCGACCAAGGGATTATTCCAGAAAGAAAGCCTCGGTGGGCATTGAAAGGCCGTACTAACGGGGTTAAAAACAAAAAGCGCCGCATTATACACGGAACGGTACACGGCGAATATTCGTTAGACAGTAATGAAAGCCGTTGTTCGAATGCCTGCTGCTGGAAAAATCGCTGTTCCCCTCCGCAAACCTGGAAAAACGCTTGGAGTGACGGGCACAAAAAACGAAAGGGGGAGGGTAAAAATAGGGGAACAAGAGACGCGTGAGAATTCCGGCGAATTTTCCGCCGAACCATCCCCAACCGACGATATTTTAACGTGCACGCAGCTGGTTTACACGACATCGCGGTATCATATTCGATCGGAGAGCGGGGGCAGAAGCGATGATAACGGGTGAAGGAAATTGAAACTGTGACGACAGAAGGAAACATTCTGAAGATTCTGTGACACAATGCGGAATAGTGGATATTAAACTAGAATTTTTACTTTTTGCAGATCACGATCTTTGAAAATTTCGCGTGTAAGATGAAAAGATATTCGTACAGTAACTTGTAGATTTGTGTACCTTAGAAGTGGTCTTCCATGTTTCTATTTCAGCAGGAATAACTTCTACGATTTCAATGAAAAATTGTTAAACATACTAAATTCTCGTTATAAGCTCATTCAGACTGTGCGTTGTATGCTCCGTCGCTATCCCCGAGCGTGGAGCCTATAACGAGAGCTTACTGTGTTCAACACCAAATTCACAGATTTTCGTCGACTGCCACCACTCTGTATATGGAATCTTGCAACATCGAAAATAATTGGAACCAAAGGGTACATCAAAAACACCAATCGCAGTGTTGATCTTACTACTACTTTCCTCCTCGCCTACTTACTCCAAAAGCTCACAAAAGTATTATGCATAGTAGAAAGAGTGACCCAAAAATGGGGGGATTTTTCGTCCGTTTTAAATGACCCCTTATGATGAGACGTCAATCGCAATAAATTTTCGAGTTCAACCGACAAATAACTTCTGAGATATGGAAGCTCAGGGAAGTTAAAAAAAAAACTACTACGCAGACTTTTTTTTACCAACTGTGATCTCCCACATCTCGGAAACTAATTATCGTGTCAACCTGAAAATTTGCAGCGATTGATGTCTCATCATAAATTATCATTTGGCACAGAATTCAATTCCAACATCGTGGGACCAAAAGGGACCATTTTTTTAGGTCACTCATTTTTCAAATTAGCAACAGATATTTTTCGCAATTCCATTCAAAGAGGATATTCAAAGCACAGAGCTCGAAGAAGAGATCGCTGATACTGGAAGTCCGACGTTAATATCGAAGGAAGTTGGGCAAATTTAGAACAGCCATCGAGACGCAACAACGCATTCGAGTGAGCCATTCGGAACGAATCCGACAGTAATACGACCATAAAACCGACCTCGTTGCTTTTCATCCCCAAAGATTATCCCCAACCTCTTCCCTCCACTATAGAGGGACACACGGGAAATTCGTCGTTTATGAGCTCCCCTCCCGGCCAGCATGCCCGAAACTTTTCCTTAATAACGTCGTCGTTCTGAAACATCGTTGAGTCGCGAAGAAAAAGAGGGGAGGGGGGATGCAGCCACTTTGCCCTAACCAGAGCCTCGATCTGCCATTTGGTTCACTCTTCAGGCCACGAACAACCATCATGGCCACCCCTGGATCAACCCCTTGCCCTACAAATTTTCTAAAACTTCCGAGCGCTGAGGTGAACTTAAGTGGAGGAAAAAAAGATGTATTGAATTAAGTAGCGGGGATGCTTCCTCTTCTGTTAAATTACTAGAATGTTGAACTCAATGAAATTTGTCAGCGTTAAAGTTGACTTAAGTGGAAGGAAAAATACTAAATTACGAATTAAATGTTAAATAGCGTGGATGTTTATTTATTTATTTAGTTAAACGGATGTTGAAGAACTTACTACACTAGGAATATTTAAAAATTCGGTGCTTGCTATATAGTGATCATTTTAAAGGTACCACCCTGTAGGATAGACAACAGAGATAGAAAACCCACCCTTAAATTTCTGCGCAGCAATTCCCTGCAGTTTCCATAGATAAATCTTTACAACCCCCTTTAAAGAATTCTCAGCCAATAGAACACAGCTTACAGCTGAACTTTTATCTTATCTGATCTGTCATAAGTTCTTGCCCAGCTCACAGCATCCGTCTCACTTTTACGATTCGAAGAAGTGTTACGAGCAATCAGAAAGTCAAATTAAAGTTACAGATAGCCTCAATAGCCTCCATTTCGAGGAATAGAATCTATTGTACAAATTTTCATAACACCAACAAACTAAACAAGAACTTCTAACTGATTATATATTAATAAGTATTCCAAAAGAGATACAAGGAATTTGGCGCACTTTTGAAGAAGCGCAAATTGTAATTGTGTTAATCAGAATTTAAGGATGGATCTGAACAATCCAGAAATAACAAACATTCTACTACCACTAACCTGAAGGTACGTGGAAGTTACAACCCCCTCTTCATTCTCCCTTGCTCGAGAGAAAGGCGTGCTACCCTCGACTTCGACCGAAGCCGATTCAATTTCCGCCCCAAGAATTACCGCAGATATTTCCCCGTCGCGCCCGAACTCCCCGATCGAAACAGATATTTCTTCGTGACACACAGAATCGGCGACTAGCTCGACGTAATTATGCGCTCGAGGGGCCGAGGCGGGCCGACGTTGTTCGACTTCATTTCCGTAATTGATGCCGCATAAAGCCCGGCCCCGGAAGTTACGTAACTTTCGAGGGGGCTCCAGCTAACGAACTCGTAATCGAGGAAACGAGACCAAGGAACGTTCCTCGTCCCCGTCAAGGGTCGTATTTTTCCTCATTCGGAGACATCTTGGAATAAGTTTCTATATTAGATTTGGATCTGCGTTCCATCTGCAATTCTTATTCTATTATTATACTGATGGGACCATTTAGAAGCACGTGCAGATGTTACGAATGATAAAGGTAATAATAATAAATATTATGTCAGGCGAATAAGTACCTACACATCGTTGGCTTGTTGGTAAAATTGACCAAGCCTACTTTATTAACCCTCGGTTGTCACACAGGGTTAAATTGACCCTGCGTTTTTTTAAGCAAAAAACCTTTTTGTCGAAACGCTTATAGCTTCAAATTTTTTTTTATGCACCATGACACTTTAAATGTCAACTTTCAACGATGTACATATATTCTACAATGTTCAAACATTATCTCAGAATTTTTGGGACTAATTTAACAAATAGGTTTTAAATAACAACTGATTGAAAATTGACAGGGTCAAATTGACCCAGTGCGACAACGACGTTCGAAAAAGTAGATGTGACAATTGAGGGTTAAAAATGAGATTTTTATCTGTAAGTAAATTGGGGTCAGATAGGAAAACCTCATATCATATATTTACCAGAACCGAGCATGCAAAAATAACACACATCGTCAGTTCATTTACTTATTAGGGGGAGTTGGGGCACTGTGGCGCAAGGGGCACAATGAACTATTAATATTCTCTTGATATCTAGAAACAGTCAGAAAACAGTATACTCTATGATCTTGGAAGATGATATAAGATTATAAGATGATAGATATAGATATCAAGATAATATTAATGTTTCACTGTGTCCCCTGCATCAAAGTGTCCCAACTCCCTCTACGGTTTAATATTTTAAGAACTTGTTAAATTTCTACGAAATTGAGAATAAAAAATAAAATCAAAATATTATTATTATTATGTATTAACTGATATTAGTTATTTAAAGATATGAAAGAGTTTCAGTCCAAATAATATATTAGTAAAGGAGGAATGAGAATTTACACAGTTTCAGTCTGTTAAAAATCAACCTCTCATTCTTGATGACCAGTCGACTTTGCCAGTTTTACCTGTCGGTGTTAGCCAAGAATATGTATGAGAAAAGAAGAATGTTTTTTTATTTGAGAAAATAATGACCATAATGGTTAGATCTATTGTCTCCAGTTTTTAATTGAATTAATGATGAGGAATGCAAGTAGTTTGATATACGTGATGGGTCAGAATTGACCCCGTGTCCGTCATTGGAGGATTAAAAACGAGGAGTACGTTTTCTCTGTACAGCGAACGGGGAAAGTTACATTTTCCCGTTGCTTCGGGGCAGAGCTCGGCGGAAAGGCGAGCTGGGGACGAGACAGCGAAATGAAAATCGGCAACAATAAGCCAGCCAATTGAAAGCCATCCAATATGAAGCGGGCGCCGAAACGACTATCGGACTCGTCACGAGCAGATCCCATGTCCCTTTTGTTCCATCCCCGTCGACTTTTGCCTTTTTTTGCCTCTTCCCATTCTTACTTTTCGCCCAGTCGAAACGTGGGCAGGAAGGACACGCCAATTTCGAGGCGTTTTTTTCGCGGTGCACTCGGTGCAGCGTGACGTGATTGGGCGGAGCTTTAGCAAACGTTGAGGACAATTAATTGGTAGCGTTGCTCTTGCAATAAAACTGTGGAATCGTAGATTCTGAGTTTGGGCACACAGCTCAGTTATAAATACGCTGTGTACTGAAAATATGCAACAGTTGCATCCACGTATGAGTGTGCAATGCGAAATTCAAAGGCAATTGTTTTTGCGTTTCCATACACGCATTCTGTTTGAAGAGGGGAGGAAAAGTTGAAATGAAACTATACATCGTAATAGCACGGTTTTCCTGTAAAACGATGTTGAAGTTTCAGCCAATGAGATCGCGCAGAGTGGTCCCCGGAGGGCGGAACGTCACTCCCACTCTGCTCACTGCGCCAGCCCACGCTCCGCCCTGAGAAGCAACTCAGCGCCATCTGATTGGCTGAAACTAGGAGAAGCTTTTAACAGAGAACGGTACACTTGCTGCATTTACTTGTAAACGATTTTCTTATCAGCTTATCAAGCAGAATGCGTATAAATTAAATTAACAAATTAAGAAAACCTACATTCTGCAACTGCGAACAATTATTAGGTCTCAGGTTATCTTTCGCAACATAATTTTCATTTTTCCTACATTTCTTTTTATTTTTTTTCTTCTACAACGTACTGTAATTTATCATTAACATTATCACTACCCCTTCCAAACCTCGTTCATCTTAAGCTCCACCTCCACCACATTCTGCAGCAGCAAACGACTATTACATCTCAGGTTATCTTTCGCCCCATAATTTCTATTTTTCCTTTATATTCTCTTCTTCTACAACATATAATTCCCTATGTGTGGACACAGCATCCACCTTCGCCAATCCCCCCGTCGCGCTAAAGAAACCAAAGTGCCGCGAGGAAATTCAGAAAATTTCATATCCCAGGAGTCTGGTTCGCGATTCCCGTCTCTCCAAGGACGGTAAATCGTGTCGAGTCACGAATCTCATCGAGAAACACGGTTCAGCCGGTAATTTTCGGGCCTGGCAGCTCGAGAATATTTTTCCATCAGATCCGAAGGTCTCTTTGCGGGGCTCGCTGAGAGTCGCGAAGAGATTGCGGGTCGTGAGAGGGGCGGGAGGGGGCGCGCCCGCTTTGAGGCGGTGCTCACGTTCCCCCACCTCGCCCGAACGAAAACCGCTGTGCTCAGAAACGTTCGGGATATTGTTGCTCGGCCAGCGGAATAACCATTTTGTCCCCGGCACACTTCGACGGCCGAAATCGAACGCTATATACCGATCCCGTGGAAAACTCGTTCCGCCCCCGTCGCTCGCGGTGAATCGAGGGGGCGGGGGGGAGGGACACGATGTAAATCGCTGGATCACACATAATTTGCCCCGTAATTCAATATTAGCGTGGCACTACGCGCGCACGACAACGGCGGACATAGGATTAATTCTAACGCCCGCGGCGCGATTACAATATCAATTTGCGCGGAAGCGTGTTATCCAGCCTCCCTACTTATTTAATTCCGCCATCGAATAAAATTAATAGCCAGCTACGCGGGCGCTGGCGAGTGTTATCAAGCTGCACCTCGAGTTCCAGAACTGCCAGAGTCATAATTAATTAACGTCACGTCGAAGCGGTGCCGCGTGTGTCCGGGGCCCGCCCACACAGGCCGTTTTAATTAAGTCAAAAGCGAAATATCCCCGTCGAACTGTTTGCTTTAATGTTCGACGCTGAACCGGGGCGAGATTTCGCGCAACGTTTCCCCCGGCGGATGGGGAGAGGGGGAGGCAGGGGTGTTTCGGTAAATAGCGAAGGCAGGCTAAAACGTTCCAGAAAAAGTGGCTCGGAAAGATGTCAAGGTGCTTCTGAACGCGGAAAACGCTGGCGAAATGTCGCCCGGCCGAACTGGGTCACGGTGCACGCACAGATGTCGTAAATAACTCCTAATAACGCGTTCGCCGCGCACCGGCCGCGGAAAAGCAACCTGTGCGCGTTTTACAGAATCTCCGGACCGGAGAGATCGTGTAATCGACCGAGCGGGGAAGTGTGCGAAAACTATGCCACCAGTTGAACGCTCGAGCTCCCATTTCGGGGGAGAATTTTTATAAGGCGGGTTAGGGGATGAGGGATCCGTGCGGAAGCTGCGATCCTGTCGACGAATGTGCGGTAGGTACTGGGAATATTTAATGCACGAACGTAGTTGCACGGAAACGGGGGCTGAAAGTACATGGGAGGGGCGCACCCAGAGGGGGTGGGGGCCTTGGCACCCCCTTAAAGAAAAAGGCGATTAATGTAACCACGACTGAAGTAATTGCTTTGTAAAGAGTGGATTTTATTGTTTAATACAATAGAGCACAATTATCCGAACTATTTGGGACAGAGGTGGTGCGGGAAATCGAATTGATCGGAGAATGAAGCATGCATCTATTTACTCAATTTATATCTATAGGAATTACACCTGAAATTACTTTTTAAATATAAGAGTACTACTGCTGTAATTTCAAGTGTAATGTATGTTACGCAAAAGATATATATGTGTAGGTACAATACATAATAACTTCTGGTTCCCAGAAGTGGTGGCGATAGCGATGATGCAACACTGGTTCGGATAATTCACATTCTACTGTACCTACGTGTTCATAATCACGTAATGAATTATATTGAAATTGCATTAAGAAACTTTTTATCCGTTCAACTCGGCTCCCCCAAGATTAAACCTTGAGTGCGCCACTGATTCCACACTTTCCACTGGAAGTGTCGAAATTCGTCCAATTAACGAGGTAACCAATCAGCTGAGTGAGACTTCGTGCTATATAAAGCTAGTTAAAATATTATTAAATAGTAGGAATCACATCTACACTTCCCCTTCTACTACTATACTTCATTTTGTTTTTAGTAACTAAGCGACAATCCCTAGCATATATTCCAATTATCGAGGTTCTACGGTACTAGGAAAATATTATTGCCAAGTGTATTTGTTACAAAAATGTGTATCTCACTCTATCTTGGCTAAAATAAGTTGGATACGAATTATTTTATCATTTTCATATTGCTATGAAAGTTATGTTTTGTTTATTATTACGTCTTTATTACTCGCGCTAGAACAGTGTTGCCCAACCTTTTTTGACTCGCGATCCCCTTTTTATAATACGCAAATAACCGGCGACCTTCCCTCCACCATGTAACGTAAAATAAATTTAATAAGGTAGAGAAAACACATTAAAAACAGGCATTTCAGAATATAATTCTAAATTATTAAAAATCATTCTTATTTAAAAAGAATACCCGAAAAATCGTGGTGACCCTCCAGAAACACTTCACGACCCCCCGGTTGGGAATCACTGTGCTAGATTAATATATGCGAGATCAGTGAGAAGTAGAAAACCTTGTGCGTAGTACTTAAATTTGAGAGTGACGCAGTAAATATTTCACAGTGGCTACAGCCGCGGGGATATTAGTCGGGAATTTCCCAGAGTCTTCGAGTCCAGCAATTTGCCGCGGTATTCAGCGTCGCCGGTGCAAATTGCTATTGTCTACGGCGTGGTACCTGGAGACCAGTGAATTCGTCGCGTTGCTCTCGACGGCTTCGGTGTAATAAAGCGGGAGGAACGGTGGTCGCGCATCCGCGGCATAATTCGTCGGATTTACCTGACGTCGCGCCTGACACGGAGTCGAGGGCACCTGCCCTTAAAGGATGTCCCTTCAAGCCCCGTGTCGCTGCTCGGGGAATCTTTATCATTCGAGGGGGGGGGGGGGGGGGGGGTTATTCTTAATCGCGCCTGGTTGGATCCGCACTAGGTCGGAGGCGGGTGTAAAGCGGCTTTAACTTATTTGCTGAGCACTTGAAGAACGAGGTGCATGTTAATGGATGCTAGTCGGGCGAGGAAATCCTCGGGAAATAAATAGGAAGTGGTTGGAGCGCACGACGGGATGCTGATGGAGCATCAGCGTTACAGCGGTAAGTTGTAATTACGGCTTTGGAAATTAGCCGTTACGGGTGGACAGTTATTTGCGATGTTTCCTGTTGCTTGAATTGCTGACGGGTTGTTTATCGGGCAGGTTGTGCTACGCTTGGGAACGATGATGGTACGGAATTTATCGTGAAGCGAGGTTTTCTGTGGTGTGAGTGGTATCTTCTTTGATATCGTGTTGCTGAATTAGGTACACAATTTTTGGATGTTGTGTAGTAATGCGTTTTTGGAGATCACGTAGTAATACGTTTTTGGAAATAACGTAGTAATACGTTCTTGGAAATCGTGTAGTACGTTGTCTTTAGAAATCAAGTAGTACCACGTTCTTAATAATTACATAGTATTACGTTTTTGAAAATCATGTAGTAATACGTCCATGGAAATCGCATACTACTACATATTTAGGGGTCAAGTAGCACTATGTTCTTAAATATCAAATAGTAGGGGAGACCGGGGATAGTTTGGACAATTTTTGATTAATAGTCTTTAACGGGCCGGTAAGATGCCTTACAGCTATTGGTAAATTCTGTGAGAGCGCCATCTACGGTTTGAAGCTCTGCAATCGGGTCAATCGCGTTACAGAACTGGTCTCACACAAGTATTGAAATAGTGCAATAATGTTATTGACATTAAATAGTCTGTTAAATATTACAAAATCGATTATCAAACAGTCGAAATTCACAATATTGCCAAATACATGTGACAGGTAACCCGATTTGAGTGCTTTAATTTTCGCCACCAGATTGCGTAGCGGAAATAAGAAAATGCCAATAAATGGTACACCATTCGATAGCTCAGAATGTGCGCTATTCATTTGAACCTGATAAACGGGCCGCACATTCCCTAGTATTATTTTGAGATCAAAAAAAGTTCAGACATGCATATTGTCCAAAGTATCCCCATTGGTGGGGTTACATTGGACATAGCACGGGGATAGTTTGGACAGATGGAAATAAATGATAATGAATAATCCAATGAATATATCATTTATTTAAAATGACAAATAGATAAGAAATAATGAAGTTTATAAACTTTACAAGATTTCCTTGCAGCAGTTGGGGTCTGTTGGGCTATTAAGGGGACTAGGCAGTCGAAAAATCGATTTTTTTATTGCATTTTCCAAAAGTACTATCCTTTCTGAATAAAATGCCGCTTGGTTTATAGTAAAATTCGCAAAATTATAGATTTGACAGCTAAAAACGTCAAGCGGCAATATATTCCTATGTCTGTCCAATGTAACCCCTCATATCAAATCAAAACAAAATGATTCGTGCCTTTCCTCAATAAGGATACTTTGATTTTTGCATAGCATTTCTTTATTCTAAACACATTCAGCAATGCCTCAAAAAAGTTACAATAAAATTCTTCCATAATGAAGTATCCGAATCACAAAGTAGATGAAAATATTACACAGTAACATACAAGAACTGAAAAGTGTGACCTACTTTGTCATTCGTGGATGCAACACACCATATTGAAAATCAGTTGATTTGGTGTGAGCATAGGCACAAACTACAAAAAAATTGCGATAATCATCACACTATGTTGGCAATTTTAAAACTGTCCAATGTATCCCCGTGTCCAAACTATCCCCGGTCTCCCCTACTATGTTTTTCGATTTTACGTACTACTACGCTCTTGGAATTCATGCAGTATTACGTTTTTGGAAATCATGTGCTAACGCGAATTTGGAAATCACTTAGTACTACATCAATCACGTACCTACTACTACGTTTTTAGAGATCACATAGTATTACAATGTTTTTGGCAACCACGTAGTACTTGTATGTTTTCGGAGGTCCCGTGCTACTACGTTCTGGGAAATCACGTAGTACTATGTTTTCCCATTTGACGTACCACTACGTCCTTAAAGATCACGTCCTACTACATTATATCACCACGTTGCAACCCGTCAAAATGAATTCAATCCGTACTAATCACACCGTATTCCATTCTCTACGAAATCACTATTTCCGAAACGCAATCTACAATTTCGAATCATCGTAGCCAAACATCCCCAGACACATCAAGGACCTGATAATTAAAACCCACCATCCAACAGCGAGGCAGTGCAAACAGCAAAAAAAGATCCAGCACCAGTCACCCCTTCCCCGAGCAACGGATCCAGCGAACGGGGGAACGAATTCGAAAGTGCATTCAAACATCGTTCCGCCCCAGTCCCTTCGCGTTAGTCGGCAGCGACGTCGATGCCGGGAATTAACGATCTTTTGTTAGGATTCGGGAATCGCAGCATCAGCGCGTAAAACCGGCCGAGCTCGGAACACGCTCTGGGGAGCCGTGAGCCGCTTCCGTTTCGCGTATCTTTCATGCCCATCGGCGCGATTCGGAATATTGCTTCGCCTACGCACACGCAGCCGAAATAAAATGTCCGGGATCGAATACGTTCCTCCGCCTAGCCACGTGACAGAATTACACGCAGATTTCCCGATCCGCGGGGGATGATGGGTGCAAACAAGGCAAGTTAATACCGGGAATCCTCGTGTATCAGAAACATGAAACATGGTAATTCGATGAAAAACTGGCGGGGGAAGTAAAGGCGATGCTTCGTATAGAATTAATTATATTGGATGCCGAGTATCTGGTTTCGTATTTAGTTCGTTGCGGGAGAAGGTTGTTTAAACAGAGTTGAAATTTCGAGTGTAAACAATTGATATTTCAAGAGAAAGGAATTGAAATTTCAAGTGAAAGCAATTGATATTTCCAGTGAAAAGAATTGAAATTTCAATTGCAAAGAATTGATATTTCAAGTGAAGAGAACTAAACTTCAAGTGAAAAGAACTGAAACTTCATCCGTAAAGAAAGAACTGAGATTTCGAGTGGAAAGAACCGAAATTTTTCAATCCCCACTCATTCCGTTTATTTCTGTGAGATGAAACAGGCTAAGCTTCTATATTAGTTCAAAGAACTTCGATCCACAAAAGCACAGAGAATGAAAAGAACAATCGGTGCCTTCATCGAGGTTCGTAATTTTCGGATGAAATTAACGTCCCGCCGATGTTTCGACGCCAAGGACTTGCAAAACGCCCGCTGGAGGATCAGGGCCAGCGGGCGTTTTGCAAGTAAATAAGCGGCACACGACGAGGGAAACGGAAAAGGGGTGCCGCCGTGTGCCTGGCAGCCTATTAAGCTGACCTGCTTCCCCTTAGCCTGCCGCTGACCTCGAGTCACAGTAACACCCCGTCGCCGGGACCTCTTCAAGACCCGTTTTCAGACTAGAAGGGAAACTACTCAAAGACGTCTGAAATGAGACGGTGCTCTGAAAATGATAGAAGCAAACACGAGGCGCGCGATTTAAGTGAGGGGGACACCTCGCCAGCGCATGAAACGACGATGAAACATTCAAATCCCAAAGCTGCGAGGTAAAAAGCCCCTTTCTGCGAACCTGTGAGCCATCCGCGCTCGCGACAATGCCTCCCCGGGCAGAAAATATCGGGCAGTGTAATTGAAATGGAATCTGACAAAAGCCACCCTAGTTTGAACCATCAAGGGCGGGTAGTTCGACCACTCGATGGATGCAGGGACCATTTTCACCCGACACTTTATTCATATACAGAATATACAGCTTGGGATGGGCTTTTAAATTAACTAGTTTAGAATTAAATAACATTGGTAACAAATAACATACATGGCTTGATATTTAGGACGATTATACATTCCACTTTTCTTTTCTTTTCATTTCTTTCACACGGTTTATTTATTACCTTTATTAATTGTACATGGTAAACTAAATCATCTTTACTTGCATGGGATAATACCAAAGTTCCCCATCTTCTCGAAAAGAAGAAACATCGACCTGCCCCTAAAAATCCACAGAACAGGGGGCAAGAATCGAATTATAGCAGGGGATGGAATTATGCAGTCCGACGAATTCTATTTAACCGCGTGTCCCCGGGTCTCGTCAGCGGGTCCGCCCGTGAATTATGAGCGAGCTCGGTGCACTGTCGCCGCACGCGTGCATCCGCCGCATCGACGATAGCCATCGGCATACGGGATGCGTATGCTAATGGTAACGAGATTCCCGGGGCGACAAAGAGAATAAAGGACCGCGGCCCAAAGGATAACGGCGTAAACGTGCCGCGTGCAATTAAACCGCTCTCCATCAAAGGCACCGGGCGTAATTAACGCCGCTGTTAGATTATATAAATATTTGAGCAGGAAAATGGCGACCTCCAAGGCCGAGGGCAGAGGAAAGTCGTTCGAGGGGGTGGACTGAAGGAAGTCCGAACTGCTGGGCCACCTCCGCGAACTATCTCACTCAATTTTTCTCTCTGCCCATAATTATAGGACCTATGTAGGGCCTGGGGCGACACAGAAGACTCAAGGGCCTGTGGAACTAATTGCCAGGATGGTGGGGAAAGTCAACAGAGAGGCGAAACGTCGCGCCTCCTCGATGGGGGATGAAGACGGTCCATCGAGGATCTTCAGGGACTTGTTTCTCTTACCACTTTGTGCAGGATCGAAGAGCGATCTTTATACTTGGATATTATCGAACTGGGTATAGGTAGGGGAGACCGGGGCTAAAAGTTCCGGGGGTAAGTTGTTCCGATAGTTCTATCTTCAATATGAAAGTAGCTTTGTACTTTAAATTATTTTTTCCGTGTGAGTTGATCACGCCACTCTGTCAGCCATTTTAATAGAGCCCGCAACAGCGAGTTGTGTGGTAGTAAGCGAGGACCTATTAGTCGCGTACCAGATAAGTAAATATTTTCCTACAATTATTTTTTGGTCTATTTCGATTATTTAACGTCGCTATTATTGATTGATTAGTTCTTATGCATCAATTGACATTTAAGAACATGATGTAGTCGTGTGGATCGTTTCAATATATGTGTAAGTAAAGTAATCGCTTAAATTGCCACATGTGTCGATAGGGGCTAGTTGTTCCCGTGATTTGGGGCACGTTGTTACCGTAACAATTTGCCCCACCGCAAATGTATAAATTGTTCCAGAGGTGTTTTAAGATGCGAACATATGAATGAAAGGTGAAATGTGGCATCATTTCCATCGAAGTTGTGCATAAAGATAAAAATTGTCGCTAGAGAATTCAATATCTGCCACTTGACTCTATCGAGAATTATTAAAAAACTACAATCTGGACAAGAAGCCACTGTAGGCTACAAGTAGGTACCCACAAACAGTTGAATGTAAGACTGATTTGTAGATTTTAGTTTTTATACCAAAGATAGTGTTTATGATTATTAGAATAACGCATACAGTTGTTGATCGCTATACAATAATTGATTCTCTTCCCTAAAAAGTAGGAAATATAATATAATGCTTTTTTCCTATGATAAAATATAATTATATTCGGAACAAAAATATCTGGTCCACTGAAATATAGATATATTTTATTACATAAAAGAAGCATTATATTATATTTCCTACTTTTTGGAGAAGAGGGTCAATAATTTTATAGGGGTCAACAACTGTATGCGTTACCCTATATCGTTTTCGTTTTCTTTTAAAGATAATACATTTTTGTTGGTCCGAACCTTCATAAATAACCATTATTATTCGTAAAATTCTGTTTTATTTAATTAGAAAATGAAGTATTTCATTAAAATTCAACTTTTATATCTTAGTAACAACTTACCCCAATGCGATAACAACTTGCCCCATAAAGGGGTAAGAAGTTCCGCTCCGACCAGCGCCAAAAAAATTACTTTTTATGAAAAATCTATTGCAATATATTAAATACAAGCTTAAAATCATAAAATATAATAAATTTAGCAAGAAATTAGTCAATAGTGAAGAGACTAAGTACATTATTTTGCGGTCATTTTTTATGTTTTATCGAAATCGGAACTTTTAGCCCCGGTCTCCCCTACTGTATTCTAATAGCTGTAGTTATTAATTAAGAATGTGACTGTGCTCGAAAGCGAGACGTTCCCCGCGTGCGGAGCGGAGGTGGCAGTAGCTGTTATCAATTAACAAAGGCGTTGTTCGCACGTGAGTCAGATTCTGGTCAGTAGCCGATAGCAGTCAAAGGGTTAATTCGATCACTGGGACATTTGAACTAGGTTTCTACTAGGGAATGTCCTACTAGCCTAGTAGAGTAGATTAGAAAATGTACTAAATTCCCTCCTAATGGAACTAAAGTTTTCCAACACTCACGTAGAATCCATATACCTATCTGACGCTGACGGAATGTCCAAGTGACGAGTTAACTCGTCTTCCACACTTACCAAGTTAATAAATAAAACCCACTGCATTTCAAACTCAATCCTTCCACTCTAAAATATCGTTGCAGTCACGGGAGCATCCCGAAAGAAATGTTCATCAATCTTTTCCGTTTCGCCGGGCAGGCGCGTTTCAATTGATCGAGATTGCGGCCCCGCTGATATCAGCTGCCTTTGAAGATGCCGCTGTGGCCGCGGTTTCGCCGCGAGCAGCGGCGTGATTTAATTACGCCCCCGTTCGGAATTACTCGACTTTCTTGGTCGCCAGCTGGAGCGTGTAGCTCGCGGTACGATCGGGTATAATGCGATGCGGAGGGCCGCGGCATTGTCTTCCAACAGGGCAGACATGCATTTATGTATGCAATACCAGTCCCTACCAGCGCTCTAACGCCGCAGCAACAGCCACAAGCATCGCGACGCTCTAATACACGCTGTTATAATTTATAGCGCCAGCCAGGCCTCCTCTGTCTCGCGCTACGGTTTTCGATACATCATCGCCCAGGCTGCTGCGATATTGATTACGCGTAGAAATTAATAGTCACGGCCATCGATCCGTCGCTTCATTATCGCATAGTGCTTCCACGAATAGTTTTCCTGAGCTTCCAAGTGAGGAATATTCTGATAGGAGTTGGGAAACTAGATGGAAAGACGGAAAAGGGGGAGTAAAGTTCTGTAGGTAGAGTGCAAAGGTTTTACGTGGAAAATGTTTCTTTATTGCTGGATTGAGGGGTGTTGGGGAGTAAGGAGGAGTTGATACGGTGGTGATTGGTTAAATTTGAACCAACTATCCCCGTCACTATTTTTTGCACCAATTTAAAGCTTATCCTTCGTCATCTCGAGGTCAGTGAAAAGTAATTGATTGATAACCAATGTGAGGTGTATAAAAATTTAGGTTTCATTTGTGAGGGAGGTTGGTGACCTTAACGATCTTGGTAGGAACAAGGATGTGGATTTTTGAGTCTTTAATTGGGGGGAAGAGTGCTAAGCGAGGGAGAAATGGCCTGGGATAGGTACTATGGTGTTTTCAGTCTTAATTATGGAGGTACCTACATATTAACGCCCAAAAAATCACGTCCCAGTTTCTACCTAACAAGGCAAGTTCGACAACTGGAAAATTAAAAAAAAAAAATTGAAGTTTTGCAGGGATGTGGTTCAAGTGATAATAACAACGTAACTATTGTTTTAACTAAATTACGAGTTTTCACATTATCGTAAAGTTAAATTCAAAGTTCTATGGTTTTTATGTCTTATAAAGCCGCGAAACACATTACTCTTTTTCAAAATTTATCCCCACCATCTTTTTTTCAACAACTGGTTATCACCATATCATAAGACGTCTTGCGGCGTGTCGCGTTGAGTTGCATTTGTGTCAATTTACTATCAATAGCTTTAATCCTTTTTAATTCTTTGTTTCTCTTGCATTATATACTCTAATTGTTTTTGTAAATATATTTCAACATCAATATTAATCCTACTCAACCTTCACAGTTGAGGCCTAAAATCTCTACAATATCACAGTCCCGTTCCATCGTATTCCAAATTCCGCCCCACCGAAAAGCCCAAACATTCACGCCCCCAAACTCGCTCCGGAACAATTCCATTCGCCGCGATATCCGGAGGGATTACGTTCCCAATGGATCGACGCTCCCGAGCGCGATTAAAATCCCGCACCCTCGACGTGGCCGTTATCCCCCGTCGATAAAATAAAAAGCTTCAAATAATCTTGCACAGATCGTTAGTTTCGCGGAGGAGCGGACGCGACTGTGCCGCAAGTTTTCAATCTAACGGAATGTACTTCCTCCCAGCGATGATCGTGTTAATCTCGCGGATCCGCGTAACGCGATCCACCCGCGCCACATCAAATGCAGCCGACGCGAGATCCAGATAGAGCACGCCCGCGTTTTTTCCGTGGACGCGGAACGCCGCGAGAAACAGGGGATGATGCGGCAAGTGTTGCGCCAGGCCGATGCAAAGCGTCCCTGTCCCTGATCTAGGCCACCCCTCGGCCACCCACACCCTGCTAATGGATTACGGGGCGGTTCGATAGCAATTAGGATGATATCGAGGGGGCCCGACGCTCGAAAGGAATCTCGCGAGCCTCCGACGTAATTGCTCGCGAGAATCCAAGGGGATACTTCATTATATTATTAATTATTTCTTTCGCGGAATTATGAGCGAGTTAGGGGGATTCTACTTTGGTTCTCGAATGTGGGAATTGTATCTACCTATTTTTTGTTCATCCCTTGCTCCAGGGCAGAGTTCAACATTCTTCGAATAAAAATTTATTCGTTATTCTTGAATAACTTCATTTTATTCGAAATCTCATATTTGGAGGGTTGAAGGTAGAATTTTGTATATTTGAAGAGCCCTTATAGAAAACACTGTAAGTGCTAAAAATGAAATTTTTCAGGAGAGAGAAAGAACTTGACTGATTTTAAATTATTGACGAAATTTGATTTGTTTTGATTTGTAAATATGCTTAAGATAACAGATAAGTTCGTTTTTTTTCTGGCGGACTTTTCTATTGAACATGGCGCATTTTGTGAGAAATTAATTTCAATGAATAATCTGGATTCAGACGATAGCCATATTCTTACCGAATAAAATTTTACATCAATCATTTGTTTCAGATGCCTACGAAGGACAGAATCATGACAGCCACATGGCAAAACGCAACATCTTCGTGTCTTCAAACAGAGAAGTCATACTAATTTTCTCACGACGAAGAAAATTGTAAATATAGTTAAAAGGACGATTACGATTTTAGGAAAAACTTTGTGTACTACCCTTACTTTCATTGCCCATAAAAAATTCTGAAAAATAGTCATGAAACTCGCGCGCTATGCCAGAATACTTCCTTAATATAGTCCAAATTTGTAAAAAAAAAAAAATTGTATTTGTAGAAAACCCTGTACGTTATTTACAAAGGGAAATTGCATGCAAGGGTAATTACCATTGTCACGTAGGACATTTTCTGAAGAAAAATTAAATTTTGCACTTACACTTGCATCACTTTGCAAACGATGTTGGATGTCGAAGAAGGGATTAAAGATGAGCAGAAACTTTATTACAAGCATTGTTACGGAATGCAGCGAGAGCTACTTAGAGTTTCTCGTTGTGTTAGGTACTTAATTATTAACTCGTTAAATTTCTACAACAGAGGCGAAAGCCCACTTCAGTGGGAAATGAATTCGTCATCCCATTCGCTACAGTTTTAATAAGGAAGGCTCTTCATTAATTTCACGCGTAGCAAGGGGAACTATCAAAAGTTCGGCGCAAGTTTCGAAAACTCCGCTGCCAAGTATTCGCAGTAATTCAGACTTCCAGACGAATTAACTTCCATCTAATCCTAACTCTCCCCCTCCTTTGGCCGACTGATTAATTCCTCAAATTTTCATTAAACACGAGTATTTCTCTTATAATTACAGTAGAAGGTGAATGAAAGTGTTCTAGGTAGCGATGGGTACCGACACACTTCGAGTCAATTCAAACAAGTGACATTAATCTCGAATCACTTGGGATGGTAATCTAATTTTAAGAATTTCAAGTCGTTTTAAATCTGTTACTTCTTGTTCAAAGTATAAGCTGAATACGTAAGTTATGGAGAATAATGGTACCAATGTTAAACATTGAAAATTAATATTTTTCTATTCTAGTGATTCGAGACAGAATAGTTTTACAGTTTCATCACATCCTGTGATTTTAACTGTTCATTAATTAAAAGAACAATGATTGCTGAAAGATTGAACAGGTTGAACGCCTCTATCGCTAGGTTTCGGTGGGCCAAAGTGATGTCGCGCAGCTTCGATCGCGGCACTTTTGAAGCTCCTAACTGATAGGAATCGTCGCCCGACGAATTATCGACGTGTCCGACCGGTGAGCTCCAATCAGGAATGTGATATGGTGCGTACTGACCCGTCAGCTTGTCGCCAATTAGACAGATGCTTCTACATAGCGATCCCCAGCAAACCCTGACCTCGAACACGTCGACCATTCGATTCCACCTTCGACCACGCGATCCCATCTCTCCCTTTCGTGTTTAACGCGGTCTGAACACGATTTAGACGAGGCCCGTCTTCCTCCGAGGATATCGAGATTCAATTCTAGCGAGACGGAGGATTAGCTCGTGTCTTTGGAAACAATTCTCCACTCTTCTTTGTGAAAAATGGATTTCCGAACGATAGCCACTGCATTTATCGCAGTTGGTAGTATTGGTACGAGTATTTGTAATTCGCCGAGTTGAGGTAGCAAAAGAGGGTGAAGAGCGGCAATCAGGGCGGAGGGGGTAAGTAGATTTCCGGGGAAACAGTGGAGCAGATTCAATTGGTTGACTATCAGCGGTGGAAGTTAAGGAAGGATCGTTGTCGTAAACTTGCACGCGGAATTGAGTTTTCTATTTTCCCGCTGGTTGCCCCGTTCGAAAATCATCACCGACCAGTACCATCTTCGCGCAGTATCCAGCTCGATAGCGAAAATAAAGGGTACCATTGAAAAGGGGCTGGCAGCCGTTACGGAGTAACGCCAGCAGCTTTAAAACTACCCCGCGTGAAATCTATCGCGACCCCTTTAACGGTTTATTAGCTTGCATAAAACCTTATCGGCGTTTTATAGCGACGGTTAGAGAGTTACTGTCGAATATCGATTCCCAGAGCGTTATCTACCTCGCGGAGAATGTACGAGCCAATGGGACTGGCTTATACAGTCCATCGTTTTCGCGCTGCCTGTACCGCGAACGAGGGATTTCATCGGCCACGATTTTTCATTCACGGGTGACTCTTGTACTCGCGCGAGTACAGTAGGGACGGAGGGACGAGAACGCTGAAGGGTGGGAAAGGAGCTATCCCCACTACTGAGTTCTGATGTCCCCCACCATAGAGTTCTGCTACCCCCCACCACAGAGTTCTGTTACTCCCACCAGTTTTTCTATCCCTACCACAGAATTCTAGTACCCCTGCCACAGAGTTCTGCTACCCCCACCCAGAGTTTTGCTACTCTGATCTATCGAGGGAGCCAACAGGCACGTTCTTCCTCCTTCAAAGGGAACAAATGAGCTATCCCGAAGTAGAAAATCAGTTACGTTTGAAGTGATTAAAGGTGAGGCACTGAATAGGCAACTTATCAAGCTTATTACTATATAAAGTGCTGCAAAGTTTTGATTGGGAACGGGTTTTCCCCATTTCTATCTTCTCTAGTGATAGAACAGGGTGGAACACAGAAACTAGTATCCAGTGCACTTGATCAAGTGTCCCAGCTGGAGTATTAAGTTTCCGTGGGGATCGTGGTGAGATCAGTTTAGTAAGAAATCTTTGGAACAGCACACAGTAACTTCATAATGCGGCGAAGTACGATCCAAGCGGAGGAGTTACGTGGGCAGCAAGACGATGTTGCGTAACGACCGCTAACTTCCGCGGAGGAAGTCGGACAATGGGAATCAAGGGGTTGTATCCTACGGGCAGGTGGTGTTCGTGTAACTGCTCTCGACAAATCCTTATTTCCCCCCTAACGAGGAAGAGACAGAGCGATGGCCAGGCCTTATTGCATCACGTCCTCGCTTTATGTCCAGGTCTCGCGTGATCTCGCGTCGCTGGGGAGGTCCATTGTGAGGGGATACTTGAAATCTCTGATGAGAATTTAGAAATTCCGGCTTTGGGGGAAAGGTGTTGCTCCAGATTCTTTCATATTTCATCATATTCTTTTAGATTCTTTCACATTTCTTCATATTCGTTTAGATCTTTTAATGCTCTTACTCGAGCTTCCATATTGTTCAGTATTTTAGTAGATTCTTATATAGTCTCCCACATTCTATGATATTCTTTTCATGTTCTGTCATAGCTTTTGTAGGCGTTGGGCGCTTGGAGACGACTTGTGGTGCCAGAGTGGGCCCATAGGTGGCGTCGAATGAATAGGAGTTCGGGACTAAGGGACTTGGGGGAGACGGCGGTAGCCGAGGTGGCTAAGGCGGCTGGCCAGTGCGCTACGGTTTTAGAGATCGCGGGTTCGAGTCCCGTTGAGGCGACTTCCCTTTTTTCCGGCTCCTACACTTTCTATATTCTTCCATATTCTTCTCTATTCCCCCACAACCTTCTATGTTCTCCTACATTCCTATTTACCTTTCCCCTCCATCCTCCTGTATTCTTTCACATCCTCCAAAACTCTGCCACCTCCCACAGTCCTCCACACTCCTCAATATTCCCTCATTCCTCCCAAAATTTCATCAAAAAGCCCACTCCAATTCACAGCCCACAACCCACACTCAGCCCACGTCCACCTCCGCTCAGAATCGAAAATCTCGAACCCGCTTGTCCCGGAATCGCGTCAGCACCGGTACGCAACGCGGAATAATCGACGAGCGCCGTTCGGACGAAGAAGTTGAGCCATTTCGTGCAAGTTCGCGGCTGAAGAGGATCCGATGGAAAAAGTTGAAGCGCGGCTGCCTATTGCCAGCAACGGTTTCCTCGAGTGTTTGCCGAGCGATCCCGTGTTCCCCGTCGACTATCGTTCTTCCCCGAACCCGCAAGCATATGCACGGGGCCGTCGATTTGCATGCCCTTCGCGCAAGCACCCCGAAACTCTGCCGGGTTCCCTTAGCCACGGGGAATTTAAGATTCGATTTCGGCTGGCTGTTTTAAATGGTAATCGATTCCCTTCGAGAGGGCAGTCGGCTTGATTTGCAGCAGCTATCTGGCGGCACTCGCGCGAACGAAGCCTGTAAAGGGTCTCGTTCGATATTCTCCCAACAGGACAGAAGCTTATTCCACAGCAGTCACTTATAGGACCGCGATACAATGGAACTTGAAGTTCAATGAGAGGTGCTGTTTCCTTCAAATTGGTTACAGCTTCGCTCGAAGTGGGGGCTATAGTTGGAACGAAGTCAATTGGCTGTTCAAGGCTATTCCTATGTTCGTGAAGACTGGGATAGTTTATTCTTTATTGCGCAGAATGATTATAGTAAATCTCAGAATATTCTACTATTGAATAGAAGGTAGATTTGAAATGTCCAGAAATGGGGCTTTCTGAATGTCGTGAATAGTAAGTGGAAATGCGTGAGCTACAGTCGAAACAAGATTAATTAGAAGCTCAGTCACCACTACTCATTGTTTCATCTTAGATTACCTCAGCCCTTCGTACCCGAGAAAATCCATTTGCACGAAGATGTAGAGTGGAGGGGGCGCTCCCTCAGTAACTTTGAACAGACTATACTGACTCCCACATTGCAAAATATAACACTCCTCATCACTGACTCGAGGAATCTTCGAAATTCCAGTGACAACTTCCTAGTAGAGCTATTGTTTTTGCCCGGGTATCCTGGGACCCGGTGAGACCCCGGGTAGAAAAAAATTACTCGGTACGAGTTAAAATACTGCACAATCTTACTGCCTTCTTTTACCACTTGTTTCAAATTGTCAACTGTATCCAAACCTTTCTCACTCAATTATACATTATATGCTGCATAAGAAATGCTGTATTGCACATTATCAAACAGACTTACAGCCATACATAGGGTAGATGTACCGTTTGTGGCCATTGTACCGTTTTTGGCCATGTGCATAATTATCGCGTTTTTTAGCTCGAAATTGCTTGCAGACACATAAGTATGTGTAGAATTTCAAACCGTAAATATTTTGTTTAGTATACCACCAGAAATATAAGATTACATGTATTGTTTACGCGAAAAGTGGCAAGTGGCCACAAACGGTGAAAAATGGATTTCTTATATTTTTTTAATTTTCTTAATTCTTTAACGATTTCTCTAGTTAATGGTAACTTATATATTAATATTAAAGATAATTACGGTGAAAGTCACTGAAATCCTTAAAGTGGCCACAAATGGTGCATCTACCCTAAATTAGATGCATTGTCATGGACCATGGCGTTCACTCTGCTGCTAATATTTCATTCTCTATTATGTGATGGCTAAATTCTCCCCTGAAAAACGATCTTTCATGAAGTGTGTGCAAAGTGTATAATTTTTTCTCTCGATAATTTCTCCTCGATAGAGGATAGTTATTAAATATTTGTAAATTGAACCATAAGAATGAGATTTGTTGATCAAACAAATGTATTTAACAATCGAATACCTATACAAAATTGGATTCCTCATTTCAAACTAATAAACGTGCTGTTTTATTTATTTCTGAAATAATTTTTTTATCTTAAATCTCACTAAAGACGGCGGAAGGGCCGCTATAAATATCTAGCCGCAACAAACTCCGACAAATGATGTGAACGAAAACCCAAAACCAGTGTATTTTCTTAGGATTTTCCGAGTTTTACTTTGCATCGAGTGAGGGACTTGGTTGTAATTAGATAAGAGTGCATCAATGCCAGGTCTACATATTTTAATCTATATTTTCGGAATGGGACGCTTACGGTACCCGTGACTCCTCTACTCTTAAGCTTTCCAATGGTGTATCATACTCCCTAGTGGGAAACATTATATCGGGCTTTTAACAATATTGAATGATAAATGTTGCGTCAGATTCGGGCTTCTACAGTGACAGTATGGCTTATTTAAATATAAAGACACACTAATAGGGCCAGGCACTGCAATAGGGCGAACTACCCTATTGTAAGTGCAAAGGACGTTGACAGTTCGCAATTTTCACATTCTGATACAGAATGTGTTCTGCGGACAGCACCACATTTAATTGCTTCAAGTATATTCCGTTCATTACTGAGGTTAGCCGAAAATGATCGAAAGTCGAAAAACGATCGGCTGTCAAATCGAAATTCTCAACTATCTCATCACGCTTCATTTACTCGGGTATCTCATGGGCACACGGGTAATTTTTGTCTCACCAGGTACTCGAGTACCCGGGCGGGCGGGTAGTAAGAGCCCTACTTCCTACAATCATCCCCATATAATAAAACAACAAACACCATAACCAGTACACGCCCGAGAAATTTGTTTCAAACGTCAAATGTGGACCAAATATCTCGTGAAAATTGAAAACACAAAAGAATCTATTTAGCCAATCTACTTTGGTTTTATCTTAATCATTCTGCGGATCGAAAATTCCAAATATCCTTCGAAATTGTTTTACATTCACGAAGAAGGAATTGGAACGGTAGGTGAACCCATTCCCAGGAGCAGACACATGTCGGCACGTAACCGAACTCCTAGAAACGCGGTAAATCCCACGCTAATTTGGTTAGACCGAGGGCCGTGAAGTGTTAAAGCCAGGGACTGGCCAACTTCTAAGAAACCACCACCGCTGCAGGCAAATAGACCCGTTGCTCGAGCGAGCGAGGAAAGTAATCGGATGAATGGCTCTCTGGAAATTGAACTGTTGTATTCCCGGGGGATGCAAGCTGCTTAGACTTTCAAACAAACGCCTGCTTTACTTAACTCCATTGTACAACTACGTTATGCTCTCGAAGGACCGCGGTTAGCGTCGGGAAAGCCTGTCGAATCGGTCGATCCTGATTACGGACCAGAGGCGACATTCCGCTGCTTTCCTCTTTCTTCGAACCCGGCAAGAAACATGTCTGTTCGAGTGAGATGATTAGTGTATCAGACAGCTGGATTAAACGGTGATTTAATAGAGTATAAACTTACTATTAGTTCAGGAAACAATACTATATAGCAGCTGACAAGGACCAAAAAAGTTGTTACAAAGAAAACAGAATGATTTTTTATGCTGCATAAAACTATGTAATCGAATTATTTAAAATTTGTGGTGGGGAACAATTTTTTATCTAAACTATAAATTTTAAACAATTCGAGTACACAGTTTTAGAGAGCATAAAAGCTCTTAAGTTTTCATTGTAATAATTTCTTTATATCTACTATAGTTTTCAAGATATACAGGAATGTAGGAAATTACACATTAACCTTAGGCGGTTAAATACCCTTGACAGATCGGAAAATAGGGTCATTTTTATCATTTTCTTTTCGTATAGAGAAACGTTATATTTAAAATTGAAGATATACACCTTTTTGTGTATAAATTAAGCTGTATTTTTTGTAAAAAAAATTTGATATCAATTTTAAATCAAATTAAGTTCTCGATCTTACTCAGAGATCGAAGGAATCGATTTTAATTTTAAAGGGACTTGTAGATGGGAGAGTGGCACTGGACAGCCACGTATTTTTCTTCGGACTATACCAAGCGACGGGATTGACATTTCGTGGCCCGTTTTTTTCACTGTTCCTGTTTGCTTTCTGCCTTTCCGAGTGCAAGCTTCGGCAGGCGAATTTTTCGCAAAATCGTAAACAACTCGGTCGGGCTCCGCCGTTCCCGTGAACAAACGCAGCGCAGGAATGTCGCTCAAGGATTCCCTTTCGCTCGATCGCTTCTGTTTCACCGAAATATTAACGTCCCCGGAGGGAAGGTTACGCGAGGGAGGAAGAAGACCCGGCTCCAAGGAAAACAGGGCAATATCGACGTGATATCGCCGACGGAAACTTTTCCCTTAGATCACGGATGCTCGACTCCGAAAGCATCCCCCCCCCCCCCGCGATTTCGGGGCGCACCGTTGGAAAAACTGTCGTGGCCGGGCGTTATTTTTCGGCACGTCGAACTGCTCCACTTTCCGCGTCCTCTCTACAACACCGGGGGCTCCTTTCGAACGACTGATTCTCCAGATAATTGCCATTGTCTTCCGCTTCGTGAAATTGTAAGGAAATCGGGGAAATTAAAGTACACCTTCTTTGAAACTATTCTTGTCTTGGAATATTTTGCTGAAAGTGGTTGGAAATACTGCCTGAGAACCCGCGGATGTTTAGTTTGAAAACAAACAAAGCTTGGTGGTGACTTTATACAGGGTGTTTAAAAAAGGGGCTAACTTTAGAAAGCTTGATTTTGAGATCTAATGGGTGATCAAATTATTAGAGCCACAGTACGAAATATGTTCTTTGTGTTTGTTTAAAAATAAAATTAGTGATTAGACAGGTAATGGCCTACAGTGTGGCCAAGTGTAGATTCCCAGTTTGCAAACAACAATTAATATTTCATGAAAGAATAATAAGAATTCATTTAAATATTAATTGTTTTAATATAAAATGGTAAAATTATGCAGGTCGCATACTTTTTTTAACACCCCGTATGGAGCTTTTTCAGCAGGAGCAATCGAAAATTCATCAGAACGTAAAAGTGCCAAATTTCAAATATATTGACATTTGTATTTATTTTGCGAAGTACAAAAATTTCATTTTTATTATTTTGACCATAAAATCGCAAAATTTAATCAGTATGCGTCCCGCAAAATGTTAATAACCGTTAAGTTAATAAAAGCTAATAAAACATGAACTGAATAATAATTCGAAGAGCTTTGTCGCCCAATTACGATCGCAAATTATTTACTCTGCATTGGTTCGACGAGGAAATGTTGAAGAGAAGAAAATTTTATACGAACCGATTGTTGAGCGTGCTTGAGAGTGGACGATGGGGTTGTTGTTGGCCTCCGAATTGGTGGTCTGCGGTCGATCGGTTATAGAGGCAGTGGTGGAGGTGGCGATGGTGTTTCCAGATGCCGAGCTGAAGCTTGACGAGGACGTGGCGGACGGGTTGGTTGCGTTTAACGGCTTAGAGGACCAGGAGCTGCAAGTATCGCAGCCCTCCGCTGAACGTGTGGAC
The DNA here is from genome assembly GCA_929108735.1 of Andrena dorsata. Taxonomy (NCBI): domain Eukaryota; kingdom Metazoa; phylum Arthropoda; class Insecta; order Hymenoptera; family Andrenidae; genus Andrena; species Andrena dorsata. Next base: position 70,794,890 of record OV815488.1, on the reverse strand, counting down.
AAACGGCAGCAGGACCAGCGTTTACCGCTCCATAGACCGGCGTGATAACGGCCGCTCAGCCCCGGATTCTCGCTGCACACTGAGAACAAAAACAGGCGTGATTAGTGGTTGTGGGGATTGAGAGAAGTGGAAGGTCGCATACGCGAGAGGGGCTTTAAATCCTTAAAGAGTATCCAGTCTCGGGCTATCTTGAAGTCGGTTCAATATTACTGTAGGGTCACTTCAGGGACACTTTAGTGTGACCTTGCGGTGGGTTCGTCATATTTTTTTAAGGCCAGTGTCAGTGAAGGTCAGTTCAAGGTGACCTTAGGGTGAGTGGGGAGTTGTTTCAAGGTCAGTTCAAGGTCAACGCGCTATGATTTCGAGGTGACCTTAGGGTGAGTTTTGAGTTACTTTAAAAATCAGTTCAAGGCCAATGAAGGGTCACTTCAGGGTCACTTCAATGTGATCTCAAGGTGAATTTGGAGTTACTTCAGAATTAGGTCCAGACCACTCTAGAATCATCTTACGGCCTCTTCAGGGTCAGTTCATTCAAGGTCGGTATAAGATCAAGGTCATTTCAAGAATAGTTCTCAGCGAGCTCAAAGTCAGCACAGAATCCCTTAAAAATATTCAGAATGACCACAAAGTCAGCTCAGAATAACTTCAAGAATGGTTCAATATAATCTCGAAGTCAACCTCGGTTGATTTCGATATAAATTGAAGTGAATATCCAGACCAGTTTAGGGTGATTTCAAGAGCGGTGCACGGTACCCTTATATTCGTTTGATGTTCATTTTAAGATTCCTGAACATTGCGCATATTCAATTTTAAAACTCAGAAAAAAACGTCGTACAAGATACCTCTTATCCCGAAAACCAGACCGCAGGCACCTAATAAATCCACGGCTCTTCTTTACGATAAAATCGGGGAACAGATGGGCGAAGTTCCCTCTGCCCACAACAGCGGAGTTTCTTCCCGCCAACTACACGAGAATCCTCTCTTCGCCGAGACAGTTTTTGTAACTAGTTCTCAGTTCAAATTAAACTGTCCAAGTCCGTTTACGCGGCTACCACTGTTACCTACTTGCGAATGCACTGATAGGAAGGAAAAGGCAAGCTTTCGCAGCTTCTTACGCCGTATATAGCCGCAACAAACATAATTGGGTCGCACAAGGCTACCCCCACCACGCCGCTCACTCCTGCGCCCCGCCCACAGCGTTCTCCATTCCTTGCCGAACGCATCACGCTACAGTACTTCCTCCAATAATAATCTAACCAAGAAATTATTCGTCACGCCATTATGCTAAAAATCAAACAAATAACCACTTTAAAGTTTCAACGAATTCGCGACAGATCATGAAGATGTTTTCTTCAACTTAAAAGTCCCGTTCGCGTAATACCCACCCACGGCAAGTTACGTTTCCCAACTCCCCAATGAAACATCCTAGAAGCGGACCAACGTGACGCAAGAAGAGGGTAAGAGTGGGGAGTCTTTTATAGAGGGTAACAGTTACGTACGATTAATAACTGGAAGAATTCGATGAAAACGATCGCCAATAAAAATACACCGATGTCCGGGCGAAGTTTATTAAACTAAAACCCCTAAACACGGGCAAGCTTCTCGGGCTGCTGGTTCCATCGAGATAGGCCAATAACCATTACTCGCTCCGGCGGAAAAAAAAAAATATTGAAATACCATTTGTCCCCAGCGACAACGTCCAATTTATTCGACGCGCAGCTTCGCTGGCCGCGGTGTATTTGACAAATTATCCACCGCGCTCCCCCCACCACACCTGCTGCCGGTGCGCGTGAAATATCACCGAAAAATCCTGTTACACCTACCGACGTTTCGTAAAGAGAGTTCCACACTATCGTTGCATGAGAAAAAAATGGAAATGAGCGCGTCTAACGAAAATGGGGACGCGAGATTTTTGCAGTCAGGCGGGGACATTTTCGACTCGATTTTCTGGAAAAAATTTCAACCCTGCGTTCTGTAGTTTCAGTATATTGTTGTACAAGGTGTGCAGTAAGTGTGTGCAAAATTTGAATCAAATCGATGACCGGAAATTTAAAATCACCCTCCTTCACCTCTATGAATATATAGTAACTTTGAGAAACATAAGTATAAATAGCATTCCGTGGGAAGAAGATGATCTTAATCTTATGGAGGACTAGTTGACACAAAAGTCAAAGGACATTGACCTTGAGGAGGAAAGCCTCTTCTTGTTTGACCTTCAGATGGTGGACGGTCCAGGCGAGAACAGACGACCACATAGAAATTGGTACCTACGTCCATTTTTAACCGTAGTGATCACCCTACGACACGGATTTTAAACAGCTTTCTTTTGTCAGAGATTTTCTATTTTTTTTCCCCCCGTTTTTTTTAAAGGATTTTTCCGATTTCTGAGGATTCCTCTACCCATATCTCCGACTCTGGGGGATCTTTCTATCCACTGTTCCGATTTCTCAGGATTCCCCTATCCATTTTCCGATTTCTGTGGATTTCACTACCCATTTCTTCAATTTATAAGGCTTCCTCAACCCACTTTTCCGATTTCTGAGAATTCCTCTATCTTACACTCGGCGGTACTACGCTCGGGTCCAGGCAGACCCAGGTCCCGCTGGTGTTGTATTTCGGAAGCTCAGCGACCACCCCTTCTCCCGGCGCGGGGAAAATTTTTTTAAGATCGCCGCCGCAACCCTTGGAAATCCGTTTGAAGTCCCGTAGAATTGAATGACGGGACGACGAGCGAAAAAGATTCCTCGAGGCGGATCTCTTTCCGCGGCGAGATCTAAGGGATTGTTGGTGGTACGTCTGAAACACCGAGAAAGACCAATTTCTTTTGGGGGATAGGGGGTCAAGATACTCGCTAACGAGGGAGAAAAATTAATTAATCCCAGTGGCTCGTTGGAGTGCTGCGCGAGGGACGAAACTGCAATAATCGCGCTGTCGGAGGGTTGCTGTTGGCGCGGGGCTTACTTTGGGCGAGGAAAGCTGCGCGGGGGCGGGGGGGATGTCGGGGATATTGCGATTGAATGGTTAAAAGAACGAGCGAAATTTGTCAGAACGTCAGGGGTTTGGAATCTTGAGCTGAAAAGTGGAACAAGCGCGCCATTGGTCAGACAAACCAGTAGTAGTGGTCAGCCATAGCGTACTACTGACGGTGGTGAATAGGGAGCTGCTTCACACAAGTATGACTATATTAATTTGCAGAAAACAGTGAAAAATAGAAGAAAAGGAGGAATAAAGTGTGTCAGAACGTTGAGCACTTGGAATCTTGAACTGGCAAGTGGAACAAATACATCATTGGTCGGACAGGCAAGTAGTAGAGGTCGGCCATGGTGAACTCAACCATTTCACAGAAGTATAACTATATTAATTTGCAAAAAAACACAGTAACAGATAGAAAATATCTAAACAAATTTCAAATACAAAAACCTATTGTTTGTGTATATAGGCAACTTAAGAAACCATTTCCTAAAGTTAAGCTGACAAAGTACGTACTGTCTTACTTAACTAATTGAGAGCTATCTAAAATCTATATAAATAGCAATTTAAGTATTACTTTACGAAACCATTTTATTAATAAAAACTACTAAAAACGGACTCCAAATTCGATAGTAGAGGTTTTATTTGCTTACAGCAAAAATATAACACATGAACTATTTATATGTATAAAAGAGCATATCCAGAGGTATTGCTGCATACATTTACAAAATATAAAATCTTAATTTTGAGGGTTGATGGCAGGGAGTAACTTGAAAAATTTAAATTCTCCGATAATTATTTTTACACAGTTTTGTAGATATAAAAAGGATACAACTTTTCTTTAAACTTCTTTTCGATATCTCTCACTATTCTCCAGATATTCCACGAAAAAGAAAATTCTACATTTTTTCAATAATTGATTTCATTCCCCAAAACTGCCTAACAAAAAAATAGGGTTGTGTTACGGCTGAATTCAAAGTTGCACAATGTTATGAATTTCCGGGTCGGCGAACTTCCCTTGTGAGTGGCATAAGCTCCCAAAGTGCGACCCACTTAGTTCTAAGGCACACCGCGTGAAATAATTGAATTTTTGCGGCGTGGAACTAGGACGAATTAGACAGGACAATAAATATCACATGCTAGAGGCTGTCAGGAAAACTTCTGACCCGTAAACGTCTTAGGACGGGACGTTTCACATCCGAGAACGAGAAGTGGTTGCTCTTCGGAACACGTGAAAGGCTATTCAAGCTTCTTGCGCACGGCAACGATCATCTTGAAGAGAATGCCGCGCGAGCGTTTCAAACGTACGCCAGCCGCCGCATGAATCTGCGGACTTTTTCAGAATTTACGCCGCCTCGTCCTCGAAAAAAAAAATGGGACCAACTCGCGGGAGCGACTCGTGGGCTCATTTCGACAATTGAATCCGTGTAATGAACGCGCGGAACTTTTCAAAGCTGCCTTCCATAATTGAGGAAACAATTTAACAAAATGTTGAAGAATATATTGCACGTTTTTTAAACTGTGCACGCAATTACTTTCTGCCAAGTGAAACCTTCCGTTTTTGGTAGACTTCTGCTGTAAAAGGAAAGGTTCTTCACAATGCTAAATAAATGGTTGAACTATATTAATTTTTACTAACGATGATCCTTAGAAATTCTTATTGTACCATTAAACTTTTGTTAGATTTTTTTTCTGTCTCTTGTTCTCCAGCAAGCCGATATCTTCTGCCTCTACTATATCCTGCTGTATACCAAATCCAGAACTCCCTTCTGTTCCCACTGGACTTCAAGATAGAAAAGAATGAATGCAGTGTCTCTTTTGACTCCGAATCTCAGTCATGCATACGTCCACAATGACTTTTCACATTAGTTTCTAATCTTACAATCTAAAATTCTTATCTTTTTCACGACACGAATAACAATAACAAATGACACATGTAGTTTGATGTTCATAATGTACCCAGCAACCACCAAGCGAGCACTAATGGCTGAATTGCCCAGAAGCTCGTCGAAGTGGAGTGTTGGCGAGAGAAGAAAGGAAGGAAACGTGGCAGAATCCATTCACCGACGCAATTAATCTTTATCAACGCCGACTTGCCACGACGGAAGCACTCGGCTGCATGCATATGCATTCGCCCCCGTGGCGAAAAAAAATTCCAAAGGCTCAAAGGGACCGATCGATATCAGCCCCGAGGGATTTGTCCGCGGAGACAATATCGGCGGGGAGCATCGCACTCGACAGCCCCCCGGGCGGACACGAAAGCGCAAAGTAGTCTGCTGCTGCTTATTCCTCTTTATCCGCCTCCCTCTCTAATTATCCCTCGTTCCTTGATCACTCTCACCCCCGTCCCCTTCGCTCCTATCGAAATTCACCGGGATTACGTGTTGATCGTCTCGTTAGACTGTCCATTGGTCGATAAATTTCGCGAGGGCTTGGAACAGGAAGTTCTCCGCGAGGAATGCTAACAAAGATCGTCCACCTCGTCCCAAGAGAAAGAGTGACACGAAATTAAGTTCAATTACGCTCCGTTTGGGGAAACTTGGAAATTTGCTAGTTCTCTGTGGAGCTCGCGGACAGAGTGTAATTTGGAGACTCAATTTGATCATAGTTTTACCCCTGTTCCACTCAAAAGACCGTTCACTTCAGCCCCCTTGTTACTACGCTCAATAACGCTTTGCTGGGGGAAGACATTTCGTCCTTTTTTGAATGTACAGTACAGTGACTCTCGGACTCAATTTGGTCGGAGTTCCAAGCAAGGTGGCTTCTGTCCAACACAAAAGACCGACCACTTCAACTCTCTTGTTACTACGCTCAATAACGCTTTGTTTGAGAAGAAATTTTGAAATATAGTGGTCCCTTTTGGAAATCACAGTAAAATAGACAGTGGTCCGAGGAACTTGATTACACCTATTTATTGAAAATAAAAATATATCACCTATGAGTCTATATAATCAAACAGTTTTTCGTGGGTGTCTATGAATTTTTAATATATTTTCCTGGTAAAAGGACAAGTAGGGGTAGTAAAGAAAAGGCATTTATGTACACACAACCACTTAAAAGTAAACGAATGAACAAAAAATTGGGGACACCAGTAAACCTCAGTATTATTATTATTACGGCATTATTACTCATATTAAATAAATAATTTGAAAGTAGCTAACTAGCGTAAAGGCGATGATGCAGTAGCAATACTGTTGAAAAGCCTAACAACTATATAATTAAAACCAAAACTAATAAATAGAACTAAGTAAAGTTACTCAAACACAATACGAAGTGGATAAGGCAGACATATAGAAATATGAATTTTAACCCTTCTTTGAACCATCACTGTACCTCCCAGTTCCACTAAAATCACATAAAATCCCTCGATCCCTGCAGTTAGCCCGAGAAAAGCCCCTCAAAAATTTCCAACACATCTAAAGAAATCTTTCACCCCCGAACCAAATGAAAGTAGGTACAACCAAATTGAGCTTCCACCACAAGCAACGTCCAACGAGCTCCTTCAACTTGAAATTTCCAAGTATCCCTTCAGAATTATCGCGACAAAGAGAGGGAGGAAGGAGGAGAACAGTGAAATAGAACGTTTTTTTCCTGTCTGGGAATGTTGGAGCGAAACTCTAGCAAATGAGAATGGAATATACATAAGAGACGCGGGTTCGAGCGTCCCGCTAGAAACGCGGAGTAAGTCTCGCGGATATTAAGGTGAGGCTGGATGTGACGCGCAGAGATAGCGGAAAAAGTTGAAGGTTCTATTTCCGGGCATGAATAATACCACGGCACTACCTTCGGATGAGAATCTCGGGGAAACTCGTTAAAAGTTCGACCATCCACTAGGGCGGCGACAAATCAATCATCCCGAGCCCAGGAATCGGGGATACGTCAGCGATATCTTGGATCGACCCCGTCCACCGATTTCTGACGCCACTTCCGCTCGTGAATCAACCCCGAAACTGAGAGAACTGATAGTCGAAGAAGCTGCCTGTCGAGTTCTGCGACGGTGGCAATATCTCTGGGCGAAAAATTGCCGTGGATCACTGAGGCTGGGGCAAACTCTGGTTGAATTTCAGGGGAGCGATTGACAGATTAATAGCAGTTAACGCGCTGAGAGGCCCGAAGTTTTCAAAACTATCCCCTCGAGTTTCTTAGGCCTTCTCTAAGGATTGCTACTGCAAAGAAAGTCTTTTTTAATTCGCCTCGAAAATATGAAAAGGTGGGGAATAGGGAGCAAGCTCGTCGTGAAAACACGGCGACGCCAGAAGAAGAGTTATATAACAGGTTAGACCACCTTCGACAGGTTAAAAAGAAGTTTACCTCCTAATAACGGTGACTGGCGACAAGAACATCATCCATATAACAAGTTATCAGACAAAATAACATAACAAAATAGGCGAAAATATAATGACAGTCATTTCTTATTTTTCGGTCCTCTAAAACAGGGCTGGGCAACGCGCGGCCCATTCCCTGACTTGCCTGTTCTGCTGGGCCGCGGGAGAACGACCCCCATCATACTCTTTTAACTCCTACACTACGCTGTATAGTGCCTATCTGAGATATAGTGACTTCAGTGTGAAGCCTCTCAGCGGGGTCTACTACCTCTTGCAGGACTGTATTTAGACAAGACCAGGACAAAACCGGGACAAGCGTTTTATATGAAGTTTCCTCAGAGATAATTCTCTGTACCCCCACTCGTTACAGCAGCTTCCTGCAGTATAAGAGGTGAATAAATTTATTGCCAACTTGTAAATAAATTCTGCTCGGTATAAACACATTTATACAGTACTATAGACAGATACTATGATGGATGATATTTTCGGTTAAAAGAGTCGTTGCAAGATTCTCCAAAAAGTGAGTGGTAATAAACCATCCTCCTGGACGAGCCAGTGAGCTAAGGAGTTGCAAGGGCAGAAGCAAAGAAGAAATTAGAATAGCAAGGATAAACTCACCAGCACGGATGGCACGAATCCACTCGGCGCGGTCCTGCTCGCGGGCGGCGAGAAGGTAGAGCGTGTACTCCTGGCCAGCTTCTCGGTAGCCCACCTGGAAGGGTAGCCCCGGCGGTATACCGCCTCCACCGCCGCCGCCGCCCCCACCGGTCCCCGCCTCGCTGCCCGCCACGTCGCCGCCGACGCCGCCGACGGCGTTGCTCCCAAGGCTCGCCGTCTCAACCACGTGGACGCTCTCCACCGCGATCCTACCTCGTTCCTTGCGACGCTGCGACATGCAACAGACAACCGTTCTGTTAGCCTTGTTTAAATTTTTCGTGGATGGGTGGCGCGGTTGTTTGGGGACAGGTGGAAAATACTTAAGAGAGGGCAGAGGGTTGGCGGCAGAAAGTAGAGTACAGTGTAAGCAGGGGGGGTAGAGAGTAGAGGGTGGACAGTATAAAGCAGACAATAGAGAGTAGACAGTAGAAGGTGGACAGTAGAAACTAGAGAGTGGAAAGTAGGCAGTAGAGGATGTACAGCATAGAGTAGACAGTATAAAGCAGACACTAGAGAGTAGACAGCAAAAAGTAGATAATGTAAAGTAGACTGTACAGAGTAGACAGTAGGGGTGGACAGTATAGAGTAGACTCCTAGAAAGTAGACAGTAAAAAGTATATAATGGAAAGTAAATAGTCGAGAGTAGACAGTAGGGAGTGGACAATATAAAGTAGACACTAGAATTGAACTAGTTTTCGATATCCTTTACGGTTTCGCAGATATTCACGATAAGGGGAGAGTGGGGTAATCACGAACACCTAAGCGAGAAAGCTAACAGAACGAAAACTATGTGAGATACGAATTTGTATTTTATTTATAAACATACTCTAACTAGTCCCCTATAAAGTACTCTAACGAATTTTGCAAAAATTTTAATAAAAATCAACTTTATACTGAAAAAGAAAGACTTGCCGTGGGGTAATCCCGAACAGAGTGCTAAATATAGCAGAAGTCGCACAGAAAGCGCGATTTCAATGGTCAATCCATAAAAAATGTTGCTACAACGCATATCTAATGTATTTTTCAAACTCCTCTTCTTTTGCGTTAGAAAAAATTGCAATTGGCCGGAATATCGAAAAAAAGTAGTAAAGGTCATTTTTAAACTTTTTTTCTGAGCCTGTAATGAAAATTCAAAAATCCCTTTTGTACATTTAAATCAGTTTTATACATGCTGAAAATTTCATCAAAATCGGTTAACATTGCTCTGAGTTACAACGCGCTTAAATATGTGTTCGTCATTACCCCCAAGACATCAAAAAATAAAAAGGAATTTATTTCAGGGGTTAGAATCATGATTCAAGCCAAGCCTTGGTCACAAAATGTTAGTAAAAAAGTGCTTTATTTGAACTTAAAAAATCCCAATTGTGTCATTAATTCAACAGTAATTAAATGGACAAAATATTACTTGAAACATGATGCAAATAATAAATTGTGTTTATCTTAACTAGCACGAGCGTTCTGTATTTATTACTTTCTGCCCGACGTTGGATACGTCCTAAACTATTAGTTAGTGGAGAGGAAACATCGTTTTTATTTATTAAAACCCTGTAACTATCGCTTTCGCGATTACCCCGCGTTCGTGATTACCCCACTCTCCCCAATATGAAAACTCACAATTTCTTTGAGTGGATGTTTTCACCCTTAGAACCGTTTTATTGCCGAATAAAAAAAATATTTACGTTATTAGCATCACTTGAGCTACATTTCTGCAAAGTTTAAGTTTTTTTAAATTTCCAGTTTCGAAACTTCCCTTGTCAGTAGACAGTAGAAAAGAAAAAGTACAAAGTAGATCAAAGAGCCCAATGCAGAGAGAAGGGCTTGTCTGGAGAGCCACTTAAGGGTGTACACAAACAGCCCCCTTCCGCTTCCCCTAAAAACGTCCACCATCTTGTATCTCAGAAAGACCAAATCCGTACAAAGCTTCAAATTACCAAACGGTACCTGCTACACTATACAACAAATAATGCCAGCACACAATCCCCCAATTATTCAGACCAACCAATCCTACCAACCGCTCCTCCTCCACAATATTTACGCATTCATTCCCATCTGGCAAGTTGGCTCGCCCACCGCCCACGATCCGTACGGGCTGATTGACAATGCCATTCGATTTTTCGATATCTCCAAAACCGCCAGAGAAACGAAACCGACAGGCGTATTCCCATCATGTCAGCCGTGCATCTCGACGTGCATTTATCAAAGTGGGGGATCTAGATTGCGTGTACGAATCCTATTTCGTTGGATACGCGCGTTATTTGCGCCAGTAGAATGCAAATGCTACTTAGACAGCGCCCAGGCAATGACGTCCCTGCTAATATTTGGATAAAAGCTTCACCATGCGCTGCTTTCAATGACAACGATCCTAGACAGAGCTCACAATCCTGGGCACACTTCCTGAAGGCTATCGAGGATCGTCCAAGGGGATGGTGAAGCTTGAAGGAACATTGAAGCAGAATACGTGGAAGGGAGAGATTTCTATGTCATAATCGAGGTTGGCTGAACAAATCTCCTGCTTCGTGTGAATCACAAGTGTCTAAGCTCTTAGAATGCACGCGGAGGAAATAGGAAATTTTTGGGGAGGTAAGGTTCCTAGATCTCTTGTTCCAGAACTTTACAGCTTCAAAAATTTAAAGCTGCAGAACTTTAAAGGTTCACAAATTTAAAGCTGCAGAACTTTAAAGTTTCAAAAATTTAAAGTTTCCGGAACTTTAAAGCTTCAAAGCGTTAACGCTTCAAAACTTTCAATCTCCGAAATTTTAAAGCTCCGAAAGTTTAAAGCTCCGAAGGTTAAAAGCTTCGGGACTTTAAAGGTCCGAAACTTTGAAGCTCCGAAACTTTGAAGCTCCGAAACTTTAAAGCTCCGAAACTTTAGAGCTTCAAAACTTTAAAGCTTAGGAACTTCAAAATTTGGGACTCTCTCAGCTTTTACAACCACGCTATATTCTTTCTAGACACCTACTATACATGGTTGCACGTAACATATGCGGTAGAGACGCTGACAACTGTGGAATAATTGTGTGGAGAGCCTGGGGCAGTTGAAAATGAGTTGGAGAGCAGAATTAACATTCCTACACAGAATATTCCAAACAAAATGGCGTCTGAAACCTACTAAGCGATTTGAAAAAAATGGACGATTACACCGCAGTTCCCTCAGCTACGATATAGTGTCACGGCTTCTTTCCCCGCCACTTATCTTTCCTTCATTTCGGGATTCCATCCCGAGCAGAATTCCTTTCCCCCCGGGCGATAAAATCGCGGAAGTTCTTGTCAGAGCATCCAACTTGGGTCTTCCGTTTCACGCTCTCTCTATTATATAATTCCCTTCGTCCCTCTTTAAGTGCTTCCATTCGTTCCTTGCCCTTCCCTTCCCCTTTACCCTTTCCTTATCCCAATGGCAAAGGAACAAGCTACTGGATTTCAACCCCTTCAATTCCTTTACGTACTTAAACCTCAAGACTGAAGCGTGTAAACATTTTAAACAGTGTTCTTGTCGTTCTTTGAGAAACTGCCAGTTATAATTGAATGTGGAAAGATTTCAATAATTTTCAAGAAAATCGTTTAACTGTATCATTGCCTGATTTGTGAAGCTTACATTTTCGTTAGTTTATCTAAATATGAAACAATGGAAGCCACAAAGCGAGCATTACATAATCCCCTAATTCAAACAGTTTTGCCCATCCATTAGCTCGCGCAACGAATACTCCACTGCGCCAGAAATACCTCACACAACTAAACCCACGAGCATCCCACTTATCGTCTCCTCTCCACAAATAACGACCACCCATCTACTATCTAATAACGAAACAACGCCAGCTTAAATCAAGCCAAAATCTGAAACAATTCGTAACTCAGACAGCAAATCATTCAGAACAATGGAACAAGGCATTGTATAACAAATTCAATAATCTCCAATTTCACGATCAGAATCATTCAAAAATATCCAAAAAGTAACTCTAAAATTCCTCGCCCACTGTCCACGGGCGAAGGTGGATCAATTTTGACCCATATTTTATTTCCGTTAGTAGACGAATATTTACAATATATATGCTTGTAAATTCTATGCAACCGTTATGTCAAATAAGTTATATAACAAGAAGTATAGTTGTATTTATACTTTTACAACTAAACACCATAACTGTATGAGTAAATCGTAAAATTAAAATCTGAGACAAGTCGTTCTCTGCTATCTGCAGAAACAAATTCGACGATTGGTAGCAAATGACCTCGTCCCGGCGATTAAAAACCAGAATCATAAAAATCATTACACTGCTCAAAGCCATTAGAGGATCCTTTCTGTGAAAGGGAGGGAAGAAGTGCTATACTGCGAAAAAGACTGAGTTTAAGACAATCATTAATCACAAATTAAAATTCCGGGTGAAAAGGAAAAAAAATCGGAACTACTCTAATTTTACACCTTTTGCTGTTCAACGACAGCAGTAAATTATTTGAGATCACAGTCATCTTCTGTTTACATAAACTTTATTAACATAGAGTTTAGTTTTGCAAAAACATTTCCAGGAATTATTACTGCGTTGCAATAAGTGATCCTCTAATTGTTTTGAGCAGCGTAGTTAACCCACAATACCGTCCTTGAAAGCTTCGAATTTACTCCCCTCCAACGCACTTAGTCCCCCTCGAAAATTGTCTCTTCAAAAAACGCGTCGCTTCGAGGGCAAAAAAATATTACAAATTGCAGCGCGATATTATATCACTTTAACTGCGACACGCCGCTGTCCCAACACGAGCAGCCTCTCCGATCCACGGCAGAATCGTAAATCACGGGGTGAAATTCGCAAAAACCAACCGCCACCCCCTTACCGCCGCGGAGGACGCGTTTTTATCGCCCGCTCGGCGAAGAAGCGAAACATCCACCAGCAAATAACGAAGAATAACTTGACAACGCGTTAAATTGATACGGCAGTGTTTCATCGTGGCGTCCCCACGGGACGTTGAATCGTCGCTAAAAGGGGCTGGTGCTTTCCTCTCGATCGAAGAACCTCGATGACAGGTCCTCTAACACGTTCACTGCCACTCGGTTGTCCCGTGTTTTCCATTCCCTCGTATTCCAACAAATGTGTGTCGTCGGAAGCAAGAATATTTTGTGCTTCAATGTTCCTCTTAATATTTTGGAGCATTCGCAGTGCCAGTGATATTATTCAGAAGCTTGCAAATCTACGGCTTGTTATGAGCATTTTATTATTCAGAAGCTTGCAAATCTGAGGATTATAATAAGCATTCTATTACCGAAGCTTGCAAATATAAGGGTTCGCTTATTATAAACATTCTATGAAAAAGTTGCAAGCTCGAAGGCTGGGTCACTGGCGACCCCCATGGCAGTGAAGGTATTGAATGTTAATCTCGATCCTCCTGCAACTTTTCCTACCGTTTCTGGAGCATACCACGCGATTTCCACTTCCTTTAAAGAGTTTATTGTTCCCTGCGAAACAGCCCAACAACACCGCCATGGTTGCGTTAAGGGGGTAGTGGACTATTTCAGCTTCAGAAAATCGATTACTTTTTTTTTTTTAGTGATTTTGAAAGTCTTATCCTTTATGAAAATTTTAAACAAAATTTCATGCAGAAATTCAAATTATTGTCGAAGTTATAGCAGCGAACGTAATTGAGTGCACCGTCGAATAACAGCCTCGCAGAGCGGTATTGGCACAGGGCAACCTTACTTTAAAGCCGGTTTTCTCGAAACACCATTTTCAGAAACGGTGTACATCACAACTCTTAAACCAGTGAATATTTTCACTTAAAATTTTAACTGGAGCTGTAGAATTCCATTCTCTATCGTGTGGAAGTTCCGCATCAACATTGGATGTTTATAAAACATTTTATAACTGATTAAAGACGATTTTTTCCCATAAAAGTGTGAGGAAAAAATTGATTCGTGTGTAAGTTCTACAATTTTTGTTCAAATTCATCGGCGACTTTCCACACTGTAGATATTTGTGTATAGAATAATCACCTTAAAGCATTTTGCTTTCAGATGATTGGTTCACCTGAATTAATGTACACCACCTGCCGCGGCGCGCCTTACAGGACTATCTTCAACGATTTATCGACGTGCGTTACGAAAAGTAGCACGTTTCAATTTTCTTACGAAAACTAGCACGTTTCGGTTTTCGCTGCGAAAACTAGCACGTTTCGGTTTTCGCTGCGAAAACTAGCACGTTTCGGTTTTCGCTGCGAAAACTAGCACGTTTGAAGGATTTGCCACGAAAAATAGCATGTTTCGGCTTTTGCTGCGAAAACTAGCACGTTTGAGCGGTTTGCCACGAAAAATAGCATGTTTCGTCTTTCGCTGCGAAAACTAACACGTTTGAGTGATTTTTCACGAAAAGTAGTATGTACTTACCATTTGTAGCGATGAAAAGAAGCAAATTGAAATGGTTGGCTACAAAAAAATTTATACCACAGCAACCGACAGGATTTGATTTTTGCGGGCCCATATAAGTCACGTATGATCGGATATGATCTAGTCAAAACTTTGTCCTAATCTAATCATAATATAGAAGACGAAAGTGAGAAATATTCAATATGAATGAAATAGATGGAAAGGTAGCCGAAATATCGCCGATCACGAGTCCGAGATAACGCGGACACTTGCTACGTGGAAGCAGTGCCAGGAATTGATAGGGATAACTCCGCATCAGTTAAGCAGGGCAATACGTCTATTAAGTGGGGAATAAAATGTATGAATCCTTTTTCTCCGTGTTATTTTTGCTATGACTATTCTTTAATCAAGAAATATACTATTTATGCATAAACACTGTTATATTGAATTGAAACACTTTTTTTTATTACATCATTCAAATCTCGTCAACAAAACAGTCAAAGTACATGTTACATTTTCCTCTCATTAAAAATATAACATAACATAATAAATCATTAAATTAACGTTCTAGTTTATTGTAAATACAAAGTATACCCAATATTTAAGATCTTATTATCTATTTGTAATATAAATGTTATATTTTCAATCTTTAATAATATTTTCATAAAAATTATGGAATTCTGTTGGAATAATGCCTTTAGATATCATCGTCGAAAGATCGTCATAATAGCAATAATAACAGTACTATTGAAAAAGATGCAAGCGGTTTCATTAATAGTGATTCTGATAAAAATGTCGCAAGCAATAGTACTACTGAAAATGATGTTAATCCTGTTAGTTTAAATGAGTTTCCAGACAAATTTATTGTTCGACACAGCAAGCGAACAAATCAGCCAAGAACCCTTTCACGAAAAAGAACAAAAAATGAGCACATGTGGATTGATGTAAAGGCAAAGAAAGCACGTAATTCAGGTAGAGAAGGCACTGGAAGAATGAAAGTACCAATAAAGGCTAGAAAAATGCGTGCTGGATGTGATGTTAAGTGTCGCTTTCGTTGTTGTGAAAACATTAGTCTCGATGCCCGGATAAAAGCGTTTTCGCAATTTTGGCAACTTAATGATCATAGCAAACAATGGGAGTGTATTAATAAATGGACATCTTCGAATATAGCTTCACAGTACGAAATAGACGACTCAGATTCTGATATCGAGAAAAAATGGAAAAAAAAAGTTTATAGCCACTCTTTTACATTGCCAAATGGAGATGGGGCAACTAAAGTTTGTAAGAAAATGTTTCTTGATACTTTGGACATCTCGTATCAATGGGTCAGAACAGCGGATAAAAAGAACAAATTGACAAACAGTACTCGTGTAATTAACTGTGATAAACGAGGAAAGCATAGCAATCGACCTTTTGCAGTACCAGAAATATTAAAAGAAGTTGCTCGCGCCCACATATCTTCATTTCCTGCAATTGATTCCCATTATTGTAGGGAAAATACACGTAGAAAGTATTTAGAAGAAGGACTTAGTATGTCTAAAATGTATTCGCTATTTAAGGAAAAAATGAAAATAATAGGTGAAACGACATTTGTAACACAACAAATGTACAGAAAAATTTTTAATACAGAATATAATTATGGATTTTTCGTTCCAAAAAAGGATAGGTGTGAACAATGTGAAATGTTCTCGAATCTTTCAGAAAGTAAAAAAGCACTGGGCGAAGAAACCCAAAAACTACATTTAAACAATAAAAAGAAAGCGAGACAGTTAATGAAGTTTGATAAGCAAAGAGCGGTTCTGAATGCATCTGTTTGCACAATAAATTTTGATTTACAGAAAGTGTTGACGACTCCTCATGCAGAAATAGGTCCTCTATATTATATGTCAAAGGTTTGCGTATGGAATTTTACAATCTACGAAATGGCCAGTCATCGCGGTTGGTGCAACGTTTGGAATGAAACAGTTGGATGTAGAGGCTCTAACGAAATTGCATCATTCCTATGGAAATTTATTAATGATAAATCGAAAACCGGTGTGAAAGAATTTATGCTCTATAGTGATAACTGCGGGGGTCAAAACCGTAATAAAATGGTTTTTAGCATGTTCGTCAAGGCCGCTATAGATTTAGAAATAAATATAACACATAGATTTCTGGAAGTTGGTCACACACAAAATGACGGCGATTCAATGCACGCCCGCATTGAACAGTACTGCAGAAAGAAATCGGTCTACACGCAACAACAGTGGTGTAGATTTATGAAAGAATCGAAAGTTAATAATCCGTATATTGTTGACGAAAAGCTGCAATCTGAAATATTTGATTTCCAGGATTTGTCAGATAAATTTAATTGGCGGTCGGTAAAAATCGCAAGCGTTAGAGAGATAAGTGTACGACCAGATGGGCATTCAATAAGTATAAAATATGATTTTGAACAAGATGCGAAGGAAATGAAAATATTAAAAAAGCATGTCACAGAAAAAGATATTAACGTTTATCAACTAAAAAATGCATATAACGGTAAAATTCCTCTATCATCAAAAAAAAAAGACGATCTTTCGACGATGATATCTAAAGGCATTATTTCAACAGAATTCCATAATTTTTATGAAAATATTATTAAAGATTGAAAATATAACATTTATATTACAAATAGATAATAAGATCTTAAATATTGGGTATACTTTGTATTTACATGTATAACATGTACATTGATAAAACTACAAGATGCCTTTATTTACCTTAGTAGATGCCGTGATTTTATTTAGAATTAAGTAACCGAACTATGAGAAAATTATGCTTTGTTGGGTACTGGGTAGTATAGAGATTATAGATGGAATTATTATTTATTAAACAATATTTTCAACAGTTGAATTCTTTTAAACTGACCACGCACTGAAACGTAATAGTTTTGCAGTCTGCAGTATAATCTAAAACGTGCTATTCTTCGTGGCCAAACCAGATAACGTGCTAGTTTTCGCCGCAAATTCCCAAATGTGCTCTTTTTCGTGGCGAAACAGTATAACGTGCTAGTTTTCGCCGCAACAGTACGAAATGTGCTATTCTTCGCGGCGGAAGACGAAACGTGCTAGTATTCGTCAGAAACGATGAAACGTGCTTCTTTTCGTGGCAAACCGAAACGTGCTAGTTTTCGTAAGAAAATTGAAACGTGCTACTTTTCGTAACGCACGTCGTTATAACTTCGACAATTTTATACATTCCAACGATTTTCTTCTTTGTAAATACTCGCAATCGTGCCCACAATAGATTGCCAAAAGCACGACTATAACGATTGTTCGGTATTAAAGTAATTTAGCGTCAAAGAAACTAACCATTTTACGTATCCAATAGTCCACTACCCCCTTAAGTTGGGCGTCGGTGGTAACGGCGTGAAGCTTGAAATCGCGAGAGGAAAATCGGTGGAGATACTTGTTCCGGGGTCTAAAGGGATGAAAGTGGCTCGGTGTGTCTGGAATTTGGCCAAAAGTTTGATCATCTTTTTCTACGGGTCGTTCCCAGCACCTCCTCCCTCTCCCGCTTCCCACCCCCCTGAGTGGAATACTTGGAACTAAATCTACCACCATTTTCAAGGCAAAGGTGAATCTTCCCAGATTCATCTATGTACATAAACCTCGATAAGTATACCTTTTCTACACCACCCTGCAGAAACGCCACAGTCGCAGAGAATTACCCTAGGATTCAGCGTCGATGGAGGCCCACCCCTTCGTCCTCCGCCCACGCATACGCGACAAATCGAGCAACTTTTATCCTCGTGGATCTTATTGGAAACAAGCCACCTGTGTGTGCTGCAGCGCAACGAAAGGGAGGGACCTAACATAACTGGTAATACGAGGGGGTAGCTCTTTCCGAATGGTGGAAATCCGGCGAGACAAATCGAGTTTCCTCCGTCTATGGGGGGATATTGGCTGCGTATATACATCCAGAGGGTTTTATGCAATAATGCACCCCCGGGCTGACTGTGTACATGTCGCTGGCGCGCGCACGAAATTTTGCACAACACTACGCGATAATATTCTCAACAGGTTATTCGGTATTTCGCCATCGTCCTCCCCGCGATAAATCGCATTACGCTTAATGCTACCCCTCTTGATGGCATTTACGTCGCGGATTAAAAAAAAACGGGACGCGTTACCGGCGCGGTGGGAACAGGTGACGGGAATTACCTCGCGGATGGAAACTGAAAACCAGCGGTGGAAGCGTGCTGAACGGTTTTCGTGGATAATGAATTTCACGCGGGAGCGGTGCAAGCTGGAGCGTGAGGGAGAGGGGAGGCGTGCTTCGATACTAAATGCAAAACCTCGAATCTAGGTAGTCGTTGATGGTCTCAGAGAATCGCTGTGAGGTGGAAGGGGGGTGTTTAGATTGTGATGGGTGATGAAAATAATATAGTTCCATTGGTATGGATTATATGGTAGAACTTATAACCTATAGATTCGTTGCTTAAAATAGATTTGTTATTCAAAGGATTAACTTTGTTATGCAGACATGTAAAAATGTTAGAGGTAAACTTCCTTTTCACCACCACTGCAGCTACTTTTCTACCTTCTATTTCGGTATATGTAGGGGAATTGTGCTTAAGTTGACATAGTCAGGTAAGATGACATACCATTACTATCTTTTCAAATATTCGCGCGAGAAACGTGACATTGATGTTTATTCATCGGTTAGTAGATTTCCCCAATAGTGCAACATTGTATGATCACCGGCGGACGCACGTTTAGACGTGCTGGGGAGTTGTCTGATTCTGTGACCGAAAAAAGAATTATTCTGGTTTATGTATTGTTACGAAAATACCCATTAGGTAAGGAATTCAATTTATTACATGAATTTTGTGTAAAGTAGCGTTAATTAGCATCATGAATACTGTACAGCTGAGAAAGAAATCACAAAGTTTTGGTCACTAGAAAGCAATACATTTTTTCGTCCACTTTTGGGTAAGATGGCATAAAAATGCTTACTCCTAGGAAAAAGCTCATAGGACCTTTTTTTGTAGAGAATTTCTTAGGCTATAAATCGTATAATAACTATATTTATCGCAAAACTGCTAGATAACGAGATATTTGCGAAAAACTGTTGTTTTCTTTCAACCCTCTGTAAAATTTTTAGCGGCAGTCGGATCGATGGGGACTTTTGACATATTGTTTAAAACGACCAAATAAAGGCCCATAACAAAATTTAGCTTGGTGGGAATTATAGACTGAGCAAGCCCGCTTTAGAGTATGTCATCTTATACAGAAGTATGTCAACTTATACAGATACACAGGCATGTCATTTTTTATTTCTCTTGTTTTTGTTATTATCGCCGGAGTCATGAGACTGGTGTTTTACGTTCTATTAATAAACGGATAAAGACTGCTCTTTGGTTTTATTTTGATACCACCTTTAATTTCTAAGATATTTGCCTCAGAACAAAAAGTATGTCATCTTGTCAGCTTCGCTGTTGGTGTATATACCTATATTGAAGTAAACCTCGACTCCACACCATAATCAATCCTATTCCAGAGAAGCCTGTCTCCATCTTCTATCTGATTGTGAGTATAAACTCAGAAGACACCACTATTGCCCAATACAGGCTTACGGACATAAAACTTAAAATTTAAAACTTGAAGCTTTAAACTTTAGACTTTAAGCTTTAAACTTGAAGCTTTAAACTTTAAACTTGAGGCTTGAAACTTAAAATTTAACCTTAACCCCATCGCTATCCCCATAGACCTCTCCATCTTCTGATTGCCAGTATAAATTCAGAACTCAGTATTGCTCAATGGAGGCTTACCAACATAAAATTTAAGACCTAACACTAATCCCAACGCTATCCCCGCAAAACTCGCACCATGAAGTGAAACCAACCATAGCTCCGCCCACTTTCCCGCCTCCCGCTCGAGCATGCGCAGTAGAGACCCCGCTACTGTTCCCTACACCCACGCAGCCCTCACCCAACCCTAATAATTCGCAATAAAGAAGCCTCCAGTACCCAACGACCACCCCAACCATACCCTGTCGACAATTTTCGAGAAGGGTAGCCGAAGCTCAACCCGGAAGAACCATCGCCGCCTGAAAATTTCATTTAGGCCGCTCCTAGCGACCCCCTCTGACGTCTTTATTAGATTCGCCCACCGACTATCCCTTAATTACCGACGTCATTCTTCGATAGAACAGCCGCTTGCACATCCTCCCTGTCCCTCTCCGCTCCGCCCGGGCGGGGCTCTCCCTCTGCCCGCCCACGCGACTCGCCCGTCCGCGCGGCCGTCGAATTTCGTTCATTAAATGAATAATCACGGACGGAGAGAGACAGGGGGATGAAAAAGGACCGCGGGAAAGAGCAGTATAAAAGGAAAACGCGGTGTTCTTTCCCGCGGGAGCAACTTAACAACCGGCTCGCGGAGCGCGGCCGGTGAAAAAGCAAAACAGGAAAGACTCGGGGCTCGTTTTCTCTCTTTATACAGCCTCGCTCGAATCCGCACGCTTTTGTGAGCGGGGGGGGGGGGGGGGAATAAAAAAGATCGCCCCCGCGTTTGAATTACTCGGTCCATTCGCCAGCTACTCGCGGATCCCCCTTTCCCTTCTTTTTCACCGTCAAGAAGTAACAACGAATAATGAGGCTGGTTTTTAATTAAATGCCGCGCCTTTTTCCCGCCGTTCCACTTGCGCCAGCGGCCGGGGTGGGGGAGCAGTGTGGAACGGGGCCCTTTCAGCGGGGCAACCGACAACAAACGCGCTCCCAGAGGCTTGGGAAAACCGATTTGGTCCGGTCGGTGGTTTTCAGAGCGGAAATATTATCGAGAGATCAATCCCCCCCTGCTATCCTCCCCCGCCCCTTCCGGTGGGAAGGATACGATAATGGCGTGCAGGGGCCGCCGAGGCGGGCAGGAGGGTCTGAAAGAAATATCGCGAAAATAGCGTTTCGATTGTCCTCCAGTAGGTGTCTCGGTGGTTGTTGAAAAATGTGAGTGAAGTTAATTGCGGATCTTATGAATTGAGAGCCCGGTGGAACACAGGCATATACCACTGTTTTATGATCTTTTTATACTAGGGTAAGTCCGGGAGAGTCCGGCCAGTGGTGATATTTTAAGACTGACGCAAGATAGGGCACTTTCGAAAACTATTTCGAAATCTCGAAAAGTGACGATTGGATTAAATGCGTGCACTGAAGACGTTGGTTTCATGATACTAGATGCTCCAAGTACAAGAATGTTTGCGATTTGCACGGAGAAGTGAAGAAGAAGTAACATATCAATTAACTTCTTCGGGTATTATATTTTTTGTTAGCTACTTTTTGTTATTTTTCAAGGTCGGTCTCACCCGTAGTGGGTGGACGGTCTAACCCCGACATGCGGGTGAGACCGACCAGTTGCAGTGCCAATGTTTTTGGTTGAAAATTAAAATAAATATTTGATATTATCGCACACTATAATTTATATATATCCTAAATTGCTTGGACTTTGCTTTAATGTGCCCAAAACGACAAAAATGTGAAAAAACAACGATGCTACAATTTCTTTTCCAAAAAGTGGTCGGACTCTCCCGGACTTACCCTACATTACAGGAACGCAACAAGGATACAAAGAAACGAAAATTTATGCATATGTGCCATGTGCCTGCTTACCACTGGGCCCTTCAATTCTCTGCAAGGTGAAATGTTGACATGTTCTGCTGGAAGTGAGGAGAAAACCAAGGACCTCTGGGAGTCAATCTATTGTTGACTAGCTTTACAACCGCGCTTCGTCCAGAATAAATTTAGATTCTGATTTTATGGAAAAAAAATACCTATGAGGTTTTTATGAAAATAGTCACATTCATCTGGGTAAGTCGAAAGTTTTTAGATGATAGCCAAACACACAAACATATCATCTTCCTGCTTTATATATTAAACAGATAGGCTGTTTATGGTGGAAAGATTAGAAATTTAGGGAAAGATTGAACTTCAGGTAGTTTTATTAGAAAGATTTGTATTTAAAAACTTATGTTCCTATAGATTGGTGTGCCTAGAATAGACTTATTGTTAAAAGTATTAACTTTACTCTGCAGATATGTAAAAATATGAGTTTCAAACTTGCTTTTGACGTTCCCAACCAAAAAATTCTGATTTTAATGAAACTTCGTGTGAATGTAGATTGTAGAGCATAGTGGAGTATGCAAGGAGCGATTTCTTTTCTTCGCGAAAATTCACTCCGAAGTGGTGAAATCAGCCCCCAAAGTTTCCACGTTTCTTTAATATAACTTTACAACGGTACTAGATACAACAATACTTCAAATACAAGAATTGTTCGGTTTTGCATGTTCTATCACATTGCCGAACGAAAAATAAACTATATTAAAAAAAATCACGAAACGCGGTTACTTAAGGACTGATACTCCATCAGAGTGAGTGGCCACAAAAGATTATTGCTCTTGCTATTGTTGTACACTCCAATGTGCTATACATTCCCAAGAATTTTCTTTGACTTCAAAATTTTCGAGTTGAAAGCATTTCGTTGCCAGAAGTATTCGGACTAGGACTAGATCCAAGAAATATTAGCGAACATTTCGTCCACTTTGATGTAGTAATGATCTACGTTTAATGAATTAGCTGGGATAATCGAGGACCTACCCTGCAGAAACGTCCCAAAAACTTCGCCTTTCAACGAGTCAAGCCAATGATCCAAAACGAACGTTCATCCTCGAGCAAGGCCCACTCGCAAATGTCACGCTCGCCGACACCCTGATTCCATTCAGAAATTCATTAAACCAATCACGCCGGTGCCTTTTGATCAGCGAAGGGCGGCTCTGAAAGGAGCCCGAGCGCAATTTGTCACGAGGGTCGGGCTCCGATAAAAAGGACCATCGGCGAGGTATCGATGGCAGAGGAGTGTTTAAAAAGTAATTTAGGATCGAACGCGAGGCTGCTGGTGACGCCAGCCTCGGACCGAGAACGTGGAGGACGATTATGAGTGATCGTGAAAGATCCAGAGAAAGTGACTTACAAAGAAGACGGTGTGAAATTGATGTCTCACTTTTTGATGAGACTCGTATCGGTAAGAGATACCATTAATGGGTTTCCCTCCCATGGGCCTTAATTTCTTTCTCAAAAACCGAAAGGAAGACTCATCACCAGCTGATTACCAATACATAAGAAACCATGGTCGAATTGGTTCTGGCAAGGTTTCTTCTGCGGCAGAAACCTAGGAAATGGAGTTAGTAGATAGAATTAACTCTGCAGACGATGAACCCATACAGTGTACGCAATCTGTGCGGGGAATGCCGATGGGCGTTCAGTGAGCACCGCGAACAAATGGGACTGAGGGATTTCCGCACACTGTTATATGCAAACTGTTTAACACTATCAATAACCCTTTTGCCCGTTTTTCTTAGAAACTGGGGCCTATGGGTAAGGAAACCAATATGATGAGCCTTTAGTTTTAGTGAAACATCAATTTGACTTCTCCTTGTTAGCTTCACCTCAAAGGGGCTGGAACTGGGATCTTACCTCCACGATGCACGTTGATGCCTTCAACTTGTGAAAACTCTACGGCACTCGTTGACAACGCTCCTCCCACGTGGAGAGCAGCGTCGATGGGGAACACGAAGCTTCTGGACGCAAATGTCGAAGAAGATGGACTCGTGATCCAACGATCAGAGTTGGTCTAAGTTTTTCGCCGATATTTCTTGCAACCCCCCTGGATCTTTACATACGTTTCGATGCTGGAACTTTGAGGGAAGATTCAAAAGTGGCGGCTGCAAAAGTACGTTGAGGGCTAATCGGTTATGTCTAGTCCCTTGAGTTTTCGGAATGGATCCCCGAGATTGTGGTGTGGTAGCTCGAGGATCCCCTTTGTGGCGCGCGGGAGCCTCGGTAGATGAGGATTGATTGGGATCAGTTGCGTGTGTTGTCTGGTGGGTTGCTTGATCCCTCTTGCAGGACCTCCTGATGGGCTGGGGAAATTTCTTTAGGGGATTTCTCGGCAAGTTGTTCAAGGCTTCTTCTTTTATTTCCTGCTGAATTGCTCGATCTTTCTTGTAGGAACTCTTGATGGGCTACCGGATTCGATACCTAGCTACTCGATCTTTCTCCCAACACTTCCCCCCCCACTAGGCTACTTGACTGTTCCAAAACTCAAAGTTACTCGACCTTTCTTCCAGGGCTCCCAGACGAGTTACTCAACTGTGCAATCCTCGTGGATCCCAGATACCAGCGATCGAGCCACTTCAAACTTAACGCCTCAGTCCACCAACTCCAAACTGAGTCGATAATACTCCGAACGAGCAATCAAAGTCTCATCTGCCTCTTTCCTGGATCCCAGTACCCTTTACACACGAGCCCTCCAAAAGATCCTCCAACTATTCACGGCTACTTTCGATCCTTTTGAACTTTAATTTGGATGTATCTTGGTCTGAGTTCACGATCGATGGATCAGACGTGAAACAGTGGCCCAAGTAGCTTGAATCTTAGATTAATTAGCAGGGGTCTGAGAAGTCATACAGTGGGCACGTGAAATGGGAAAGCCTGAGGTGTAGGCTCCTTTCTTGAAGCAAAAGCTGTCTTTTTGAGGTGACAACAATCTTCTTCAAGTAAAAGCTACTTCTTTAGGTGCAAGCTACCTTCTTTAGATGCAAAGGTGGCCGCACTATTCTTCGAGCGAAAGTTATCTGTTCAAGGTGAAAACTACTACTTCAAGGTGGAAGCTACCTTCTTCAAGGTATAAGCTACCTTCTTCAAGGTGTAAGCTACTTTCTTCAAGGTATAAGCTACTTTCTTCAAGGTATAAGTTACCTTCTCCAAGTAAGAACTCCCTTCTGGAGCCGTAAACTCTATTCTCCAAGCAAAAGTTACCTCTTCGAGGTTCAAGCTACCACTTCAAGGTGCAAACGACTTTCTGCAAGCTACCTTGCCAAAGTGCAGCTTCTCAACGCAAAATCCCTCTTCTCAATGCAAAATCTCTCCACCAAAAGCTACCTCTTCAGGTACGTTCCACCTCCCCGACACCTTCGACCTCCATCCAAAGCACCCTTCTCGAATCAGAGCGCCTCCCTCGGAAGGGCTCCACGCGGAACGCGACTGTCTCAGTGAGAACTGACAAGACTCGCGGTGCTCGTGAGGCAGAATGGGCTAGCCCGATACGAACGAACGAAATGCTGAGCGCGACCCCGAGGACGACCACCAACTGAACCGCGGAGCGTGAGCAACTCGCGCGACCGCGCCACCGAAAGAAAGAGCCAAGGGAAACGCGGTGGAGGGGGCAGCGGGAGCGGGACGCATGCGTCGCACGCTTTACACATGGTCCGCGAGCACGTTACATCCACCCTCGTCACCGGGGGTGGCCCCCACCCCCGTGGAAAGTGGCTGGTTGGCCGACACGGGCTGCGTTAGCTGTATACGCAGCTAACTACCGCCCGTTAACCGTGACCGATGTGTACGGGGCGACGCATAAGCGCACGGCGATGTCTCAGGACAAATCTACTCTAATCTACAGCAGTGGTTGAAAGAAAGTCCAAACTGCGACTGGTAATCGTGATAAGATAGCTACATTTGAAAGAATTACAGTGGTGCCCGGTTAAGGGGGCACACTCAGGCGAAAATCAACTACAAGTTGTTTGACAGATTAAATTTTGAAAATATGTATTTTAATTAATATAGTAACAAAATTTGTTTTCATAATTTAAAACAATCCGTTATCTCTTTATTATCACATACACAGATTGCAGAAAACTTTCAGCTCGAAAACACCAGTTTTATCAGAGTTATTTCAATTTCAAAATGAATTGTTCACAATATAGCTTGCAAGGAAAGGTTTTCAGGTGTCCGCCTCCAATTGCTTTGGTCTTCGGATATGCTTTAAATAGCAAATACGTTTTTTTCATTTTGGACCGTTCTCGCATATTTAGAGTTGAAACCACCCCCTTTTGTATATCTTCTTATGAACTTTGATGAAAATAATATTAAAATACATATTTTCAAAATTTTATCTGTAAAACAACTCCTAATTGATTTTCTCCTGTGTCCTCAATTTTTTAATGAAACGTTACTCTTTCGCGTAATGTAAAAATATTGACTTTTATCTATAAAATAGCATTAATACAAATATGCATTCGTTTCGAAGTTACGATCACTTGAAGTCAACAACTTCCAATCTTTCGCTCGACGCACCTGCCTCTTTATGTGCATTTTCTACAACTTCCCTATCAGATAAGGAATATGTAATTACGCTTTTTGGAGTTACTAGAATGATTTAGAAACATTTTTCGTTGGCAGTAAGGGCCAAGATTTAGCCATTTTATACCATCCCCACCACCTTTCTTTGTGTACCCATCTTCATCCTCATGCTTCAGCTCCTCAAGCTCAGAGAAACAAAACAGATGGACGAGTAAAGTGCAGAAATATAAAAATTTAACTTTCCATAATTTTCGTCCTATCTTTACAAAAATGATACGAATTGATTGTCCAGGTTCTGCCGATGAAAATGAGTACAAACACGAAATAATTTAGACTACTTTTCAGACCTAGTGCGAAGGAGCTCGTAGGCATCGCCAACCTACTAAACTGACTCCCTCCCGTTAATTGAACCTTCGTGTAGCAACTGTATACTCCTAAGTGCTCTAAACGAAGAGAGACAGGCGAGAAAAAGGGGCATAGATCGCGGTTTCGCTTCGAATGGAGACTGAAGAGGCGCTCTCGAGTGAGTGAAACGTTAAGGCCGCCACGCGGTTCCCGCCCAAGCGTCATCCAGCCAGAGCCACGTTCAGTTTCCCAGAGAAAGCACGCTGCTCGCTTTAAAGACCTTTGGCCCCGTCACCTGAGCCGTCGCCGCCCGACAAAACCTCTTCCCGTCCAAAAGCACACTGGGTAACGTGATCGCGACGAGCTTACACCGCGACGAGTGTGTTTTCACCGAGACGGAGGACTAAAAGCGGCGCGGCTGAATCGGCTGGAATTCGCGGGGATTCAATGGAGGATCGCTTCAACGCGTGGCAACGGTTTGAATCGTCACCAACGTGCCACGATTGCTCGTTGACGCGAATGGAGCAATTATCGAATTACAAAGTATACGTTTCCCGAAAGATTTTCAGAACAGCGAACAGCATTCACGGGTGTACCAGGCAACAGCGACGGCTCCGACCGCGTATGCGCAAAGAGGCACGTGGCAGAATGGGCGGAGCCGACGGGGGGATAGGATCCAAAGACCTCCCACTGTCTCTTTTCTTTCACACAATAGTGTATTCAGCTTACTGATACTAAAAAGCAGAAATAGGGGATATGGAAGGCTTGTATTCTATTTCTCAGCATTATTTATCGATTTTATATGGCCACTTGCTACTCTTAGTAAAAAGTTACTAGAATTTTCTCTGCTGAAGTGTAGGAATATAAAACATTTCTAATATATCGAGACATATATATCTATACACGATACATATCAGAATTCAGAGATGAGGTATCGATATATCGGGTATGTCGATATTTTCAATTTACTAAAAAAAAAGACGATATTAATTCATTAATATTGTTTACTAACTTTTATAATAAAAAATGAGATCGTTTACTATCGGGATTTATTGATTTTCATATATTTGCACTTTATTTGTCATCTATTTTAAATAAATTAATTGAAATTTCCACGAAAAGTAAGCAAATTTAAAAAAAAAATCTTTTCGAGACAACGAACGCGAAGACAGCGCGTCAAATATGAGGTTATGTTGTCCACGACGTTCAATTGCCGGAATAAGAATCTACGTTTATAAGATTGGTAGGTATATAAAAGCAAATTTTATCCGATATTATTAGAATATATCGCCTATATCTATTCAGTATGCTTTTCGAAACTTTCGATATATTTCTTCATTTTATCGATAAATTTAATATATCGATATATCGTTGACGTCGCTACTGGAATGTACAGAGGTTTAATTTGGAGAAAGAGGATTTTATACCAGGTAGGTAGTTTCTGTTATTGTAGAAAATATGAATCATAAGTGGTGTGTTAAGAAGAATGTAAGAAGGGGGTAGATATATACCCAAACAGCACAACGTCTGGTAAAGTCTTAAATACGTCTTAAGACGTCTTTTAGACGTATTTAAGACTTTACCAGACGTTGTGCTGTTTAGGTATCTAGGTTTCACTACGTGTCCACGCTTCTATTTTCTACAAATGCGCAGAAGATAGAAACATATGTGCCTTCGAATTCTAACGAAGAAATAGTCGACACTCACCTCCCCATCGCCGTCGTAGTAAACGAGGAATCGCCTGGTGAGAACGAACCAGCGTTGCTTGTAGTTGACGGGGGTGAAACGCTTCTTGTTCTGGGAACGCTTCACCATGAACCCCTGCCTCACCACATCCCCGCTTTTCGGCTCTAGCTTCCCATCTTTCCCCGCCATCGCCGAGGGAGGGCCACCCTGCGAACCACGCGCAACACAGGTCCTTATTAATATCTACTCACGTTAATTAACTTTGAGTGGAGGTGAAAAGAAAGGTTAAAGCTCATATAATATTTATTATAAATAATACTGAGTTTCACGCGTTATTCTGGGAACACCCAACTCATGGGGTATAAATTTTTCGTTCAAAGTTCAAATTTTCCTTTGACCACTACTGTAGGTACACCGAGCAACAGAGAGATTGCCAATGCAATGGAACAACAATTTTTTTAGGCTACTTCTGTAGCGGTGAACTAGTTTCGAGGTTTCGCGAGTGATCTAGTATCGGGGCAAAGCTCCCCTTCTTTCCCACTCCCTCTACAAATCTCACTACTGCTCGACACACATGCTTAATTATTACAAGTATCAATTTACTATGGGAATTAGATTTCTAGTTGGACAATCGTTGTATAAGTTACAAGTTTGGAGTTTTTGAATGAATCGTATCGTTGAATTCCATACTCGTTAATTGTTTCCAACCAATTAAATCGTTTCGCCAAAACCCGCTCTCACTTTTCTGGGCGTTCGCGCAACCTTGAGCTTTCCTCAGGGAACTTTAACTTTATGAAGCATCTATTACGCAAGTTCCCCGATGAACATTCAATTATCCCGATTCGATTATCCTCAACCGAGTTTCGCTTTGACTTTTTCATTCGGGGAAATAGTTTCGCGCCTCGCGATAACGCGGAAACACGGAGGAATGTTGTTCGAAAGATTTCAATGGCAGTTTTCATTGACGCACTATGAGCTGTACTTTATTTTGTGTAAATTTTATCGAAGAAAAGGGAAATTTTCGTGAGATTTATTTACTTCGAAGTTAACTCTTCGTTGCATAACTTCTTCAATTTTGAAAAAAAAAAATACATTTTTGGACTCGTACAAGTGATAATAATAAGAGAAAAATAATAAAAAAAATATATTTTTCCACCTTTTCCGCCATTACGATTATGATTACGTAAAAAACGCGGAATTACAACTTTCAGCGGGACCTATGTAAATGTTTAGAAACTAAGATAGGGTAAACCAACCAGTAATTGACCGCATACCAGTGAATGACCATTAGGCAAAGAAATGTCAATTATAAATTTTAAAATTATTATATGTTTATAAGTGGAGTGTAGTTGCACTTTTAATATCCCATATTTTTAGTTATCCGTATTAAACAATCATTAATAAGTAGAATTCTTATTAAAAGTATACGGTCATTTACTGGTCTTCTCATTTAACAATTTGGTCATTCACTGGTTGGTTAACCCTATGTATGTTTCATGATAAAGTAAGTAGTTACATCATACTACAGGCTAGTTAAAACAAAAAAAATGAAAAAGAAAATATATGTTGCATATTTCCAACAGTATGCAACGAAGGGTTAAGCAACGTCAGAGTTTGGAGAATGGAATGGTTCGTTTTTATACGAGAAAATGGTACATGGAAGCGTAGCTTACAATATGTACGAGACGTTTTGTGTTCGCCGTGTATAAAATAGTAAAACATTTGGGATACGAGGTGCCCCGACGTACCTCCTATCTCGTTACGAGTATTCTGTAAGTGGTTCTCTGAATATGAAGACTTCACAGCCTCTGAGCCACCATTGGGAGCCCAACATGACTCGTTCACAAAGAATTCCCATCTAAAATAGTGAGCCAGAGGAACGACTTCGAAACTTCAGCTGCGCTATCGTGAAACGAACCTGAACCGTCTTTCTTTGTCATAACAAGAATTAAAAGCAACAAGGCCTTCGTGGTCCCGAATCGAATCCAGATTTTTATTTAAAAAGAGAACATCTTAAAAAAAACCGCCTAATAATGTTACAACTCTTTTTAAAGTAGTAGGACCAGATGATCACCCTGTAGCGTGCGATTAAAATTGTCTACTCAGTTCCATTTGAAAAGCGCATGAATCATTTCGAAATATTGGAATATTGGTGTTTTTTAAAAAACATGAAACTACCCAGAGGGCCGCGTTAAAAGGAGTAGTCAATACACAGTGGAGGAGCAACAAAAACAATTGAAAAAGACATTATGTCTCGGGCCAGAAAATTAATCGCTTTCATTAAAACCAGCTTCCTAAAACATCAAGGAATGTATAAATGTTTTGCATTCGAGTGGGTGTTATCCTCCGGACGATTCGTCCTCGGGATCCGCCATTTTCGAATGCTAAAAATGTCCATCTGGTCCCACGGGGCAGAACTCGATTCGGTCCCAAAAATTCGAACGAATGGCGTAAAAAAAACACGAAATTCCTGATCGAGCGTAACTATCAGTAAAGAAGCCTGTATACCAGTATTCTCGAGCGCTTCCTCTTCAATTTCCAAAACGGAACAATGCCCAAGAAATGACGAAAATTGAACAAACTACCCGGGGCATAAAACAACGAAGCACAGTAGTCCCATCTGATCGCCTAATACGACTAACAATGTGCCTCCCTCGTGAATAGCGTCGTCGAAATTGAGAACCGCGAAAGATGTCGCTGAAACCGCGATATCTCTTTGAATTTCCGGCCGTCGAGTTCCGCAGCCGCGATATGCTCTCGCGAGAACGCAGCATTATTAACCCAACCACGAGCCATGAATTTCATTTGATTTAATCGTTCGAGATTTATTACACCGAGTAACGAGTAATGTTAAGCCAAGGCGATATTGCTAGGTAATAGCTGGGAAGCTTTGATCTATGGACGATACGTGTTACTTATAATATATTACCCACTACATAGATATCCACCGACTATCAACTCTAGATACCCGCTATCAACTTGCCACTTCACTGAACTTATGCGATACTCTAATGTTGAATATCTCTTATTATTATGCGCAGCTCTTTGGACACATGCAGCTCCGCTCGAACACTAGGTTCGATACTGGGCGTAGCGCAACGAATTAAATTAAAGAATTTTACACTGCGTATAATCTTATGAAGTTAAGGCTGCTTTCCAATAGACTTTGGTGCGCTAATTAGAAAGTAATGGAGAATAAGGCGATGCGATGCGCACATTGAAACTACAGGCTGGGAACATTATAAAACATTGAATGTCATAGTAGAATATATCACACGCAAGAAGGCAGTAGGAAGAAAGAAAGCCAGCGAGCGAATGCCAAAGAATCAAATCTAGTAAGAGCGTACCACGCAGGTATACAAAAAAGCAACGGAATCCTTTACAAGCTGACACATTCGGAGTTCGGACACCACTCCTCGCTTACAGAAGCTCCGTTGAAGAATCTCCAAACCACAGAACAAGCATTTCAAACAACAGATCAAAAGATAGTAACACATGATATTCTCATATCCGCAAAAAAGCAAATGCATACGTAGAATCAAACGTCTTTCCAGAATTTAACAACACAGCCTCCCTTCATTTCAATTTCTATTTCTATTCCGCCAGACTATCGACTCACAAACCCTGCCTTTTGTTCCGCAACTTTGTTATTTCTCGTCGCAATTAAAGACGTTCCAGTGGCAAATACGGAGCATGGACTCAGCGAGGCAGCGAGCTGAACGTAGAAATCTCCCCGCGATTGCCAACGGGCAACAAGACTGTGGACGGCAGCGCGATAGTTTTGTGGTTATCCTGACACCTAAACGGTGCGAGGGTTCTGCCCGGCAGCCGCGGAGCCGGCGACGAGGGATTCTCCTGCGGGGGACCGGTAACGGGGAAACGGACTCACCATGCACCAGGTTACCGCTACCACGCCGCCGTTGCAACGCTTGTCAGGGGCATGACCGGTGCCCAAACAAAGAATTCACGTGGAACGGACGCATACACACACCGACAATCTGTCAAACGTAGACGTCGCCGGAGATCCACGAGACGGGGCAGGAAATACCTCACTACGTTAGTAGAGCATTTACCCGAGGAACGGCGCGAACGCGGGCACAGCCTCCCGGGGCGACGGTGGGAATGCTGCTCGGTGCTCAGCGGCGCCGAATTGCTGGCGAAACCACGAAAATCCCCGGCCTGGGTTCGACGTCCGCTGGCGTTAACGTATTAACTGCCCAGCCAGAGAATACCTGTTGACTCATTTTAAAAAAACAAGATGGCCGACCCGAAGGCTGCGCTGCTTGTTGTTTTGCTCGTGCCCGAGCGATATTTCCCCGCCGTACGCGGCGCGCCTAATTCATCCTAACCGGGTGTGAATACAGAAGGCCGCGATACCTAGTCCCTGAGAAGAATATTACAGGCGAGCATTGGCGCGGAGGTATGTATTAAAACCATCGTTAAATTGAATTAATGCTAACCTAGTACTTGGTCCCGTCATATCGTGTTAAATGGTGGATATTATAATTCAGCGAGACAGTATAATGTTTCCGAGCTTCCTGATACATTGTAGCCCGAATTGTTTCCATGGTTGTTTGTTGATTTGGTGCAAACGGTGCGTAAATTGTTGCAGCTGAAAGGGGTGACGGCTGGGCGCGAAACTGCGCGCCTGCGCGCTCGGGCTCGGTGCGTAGGACAGTTTGACAACAGTGCTTCCTTCGGTGGAACTTAACCTGCGTTTTATGTCGGGGAGGAGTGGCTTGCTGTTAGTTCTAGCGGAATAGGATTTTATTTAGTCTTGAAGGAGGATTTGGAGGGTTTGAGATGGCTGCTCCCGAGGCGATACAGGTCAGCTCGCTGCCGTTGCCGCCCGTTCAGTACATCAATTTGTACACGGATGAAAATGTACGTCGCGGGAGGGCACCGAGGCCACCGCCGCCTATACACGACACTTATTCCATGTTTGGGAACGTGTTTAATGCGGATGATACTATTATCAGGCCTCTAGAGGCTCAGGGGATCAAGAGGCTGTACCCGCAACACTTTGATCGTCGCAGGGAGCTCAAGAAGCTCAATCACTCCTTGCTGGTTAACTTCTTGGACTTGATAGACTTGCTCGTACAGTGCCCCGACAGTCCGAGGCGGGCCGAGAAAGTGTGTATACGATAATGTACTTGTCACGGAGGCAGGTTCTCAGCAATTTGTTCTGTCGTTTATAGGTGGAAGACCTTAGTCTGTTGTTTATTCATATACATCACCTGCTGAACGAGTTCAGGCCACATCAGGCCAGGGAAACGTTGAGAGTCATGATGGAGCTGCAGCGCAGGCAACGCATTGAAACTGCGCTCAGGTTTCAGAAACATTTAGACAAGGTAAGACGAGTATGGTTTTGTATTTTGTAGAATTATTAGAGATGTGCCAACTAGGGTTTTGGCCGACTAGCCGATTAATCGGCCCCCAAGAAACCGACTAGTCGCAGATTACGAAAGTGGCTGGATAGTTGGTTTAACCGACTAGTCGGCCACTAGTCTGTACATCTCTAGTACAGATGAATTTCGCTTCAGGTTCAAGAAATTCTGCAGCACGCGTTGCAAATGCTACCGGACACTTCGGAACTGGATTCAAAGCTGGCGCTAAACACGGATGCTATGGAGTGCGTGGATAGCTTGGGATCGGAGCAACAGACCACGGATCCGTGCAGCCCCTGCGATCGTATTATGTGCAAAGTAATAGACGATATGATCTCGTCGAATGGACTGTTTTAACTGGTTAAGTAGTCGTAGATTCTCATTTCTGACGTTCGTCTTGTATAAACCACTGTAATTATAAATGTACCATATGATGTAACGATAATGATTCTAAAAGCATAGATAGTTTATTTATTAAATGAGTAAAAAGAAGACTGTTTTCAGTTTTAATCTGTATAGAGAAAAGACGTATGATCTAAGTGGATGTTTCTTTATTCAATTAATAGTAGTGTAATAAATTTGATAAAGTAACGTTTACATGCTTGAAATGATAGTAACTATGAACATTTATCTTGGGAACATTACAGTACATTGATACGTAGAATCAAGTTTTTAGGTGGCTGCAAGGTTGACAAATTAATAATTATAACACGTTTGGATTAAATATTGCTCTCTGAATATATAGGTGACCTTTTTGTGACTGGAGCTTTTAGAGTGTTTAGAAATATTTTACGCTATCGGTAGGGATGTGCGAGTACCCGAAATTTACGAGTAATTAACTGTTTCAATTTTCCGAGCTGCTTGAAATTGACGAACTGTTTGAAAAAAATGCGAGCTAAGTACTTGAAAAACTCGAACAACTCGAGAATTCGAGCCCTCGTAAGGCTTCGAATTACTCGAATATTTATGTATTTAATATTAAATTCTAGTTTAACTATACAAGACCTTGGTAACTCAAAATAATTCGAGAATTTTCGAGCGAAAAATTTATTTCCAAGTAACTCGAAGTCTTACAAGGGCTCGAACATTCGAGCCGTTTGAGTTTTTCGAGTAGCTCGCATTTCTTTGAAACAGTTCGTAGATTTGAAGCAGCTCGGAGAAATCAAACGCTCGACTCGCCTCCACCAACCCATCATTATTCGATTCGAAATTCGATTACTCGCGCACCCCTGGTTATCGGGCATAAAGAATACAGCATATATTGTTATGCAATAGCAATGTTTATTAAGTTAAATGATTATATTCATGAATGATTGTTATTACAGAATTTTTGTTCGACAGTGGATAGGAAAAGGACAAATTTTAGTTTTAAACTCACCTTACAAAACAGCTACCATCAATACATTAAATAAAAGACAATATACAGCCGTGTATCAGCTCCTGAAAAAAAGGATTACATTACAATCTCTCCTCGTCCGTGATCCTCCTCGATGGATCCACAAGCATTCTGCAATAAAGAAAATTATTAATTCCGCTCCGCCTGCACTCTTGAGTCATTTAGTCACCGCGCAGCATCTGCAAAATAAAAACTGTATCATAAGTTATATCTTCTTTCCTCCGTAATCAAAGAAACTCTCAGGCTTGCTAGGTTTATAGAAAACCTACTGCGAACAACGATATTCCATGTACAAATACTAGTCCTATTGCGTCAAACAAATGTATGTTTTTAATAAGCTAAGACAGGAACGGTATAAGTATGTGGCAGCAACATTGAGATACTATTTGCATATATAAAGGACAACATACACAAATAGAATGAAGTAAATATAACGTTTACTACGCTAAGGATTGGAAAATAGGAGTCGCCCTTAAGTTTCTTTGATTTAATCAGCCATCCAAGGTCACGTCCTTCGCTCACGCCCTGGGCAGTTGCTGCGGCACAGTTCCTGTCGACAAAGATATAACAGAGCAGGAACAAGGATGGCAATTGGGAGGAATCAGGGGACAAGGGAATACACTTTGATACTATTTTAACGGCCGAAATTGTCTGTCTTTTCCAAATACGCGTGACACCCAATGTCCATGTCATAGCACGAGCCAGTCATTCTACAATTTTAATTTTCAAATATTCGATCTTCGATACATGGCATTCTTTGCTGCAATGGCTGATGTTTCTCTTCGATCCCTTCGAATGGCTACCATAATGCCTTCGCTCATTTTTTTTCTCTTCGTTAGTTTAACGCTCTACTGCCTGTTACGTTATCTGCGATCGGTGCTTCTTCAGATTTCCCTTCTTCGAATTCATTACGTCGTTCTCGATGCGTTTCTTCAGGAATTCCTCTTCTCTCCAATCTTGCCGTTTGTCTTAACGATGCATACAAAAGAAAAATAACGAACGTCTTACAACACCATGAGTATATTATGTCGCACGAATGTCCTCTTCTTTGAATGTCAATAAACTTCGTCGAGAGCCAGTGGGTTGCTACTGGGTTTAATGAACAATCGATTCGTACAATCTTGTATTTTGAAACCTGCGTACGTACTTAAAGCTGTCACAAAAAAAAACACTTTCTTTACACTATGCTTATAGAACGAAAAACTTTATACTTTCGTCACTTGCTTCCAAACCACTCTCAGTAAATAATCACTTTTACATTCCCCGTCTGTATGTACATTTCACAGGCCCGTTCATAGTCTTTTGTATTATTGCAGCTCTTGTGGTTTGGGTAGTTAGTAAAAATTTTTTCTCCATGTGCCACGGCCTCTTGGCCTGTAACCACCTCGGCCTCCTGACCTATTTCCTCGAAATCTACCTCGACCTGCAACAGAACAGAATGAATGAGTATAACCGCACTTCTATGTACCCTACAGACCTGAGTACTTTTGAAATCACATTATTTGAAATATTGTTTAAAAAAAGATTTATTTGAAATATCATTTCAAAGTAACAGGTTATTTTGTTTCATAATTATCTCATTTTAGAAATACAAATGCGTTATTTTATTTCAAGAAATAACATTGAAAATAATTATCTTGTATCTATGATAATAAAATACTCATTCGATAGGTTCAACCGATGTATTTCAATCTTATCGTCATTACTTTTCTGCTTATCCGATAATAAGCGACGTTTTCCTGAGGAACAATACCTGTTAAATAATATTTTGAGGAGGGAGTTTCGCTCGAAACAAACTTGTAAATATTTCTTGAAATAGAATCTTTCAGCTGTTTTATCTTGACGATTCTTTCGTTCCCCAAATTTGAAATAAAAAGTAATGAAATAGTTAATTGCTATACATAGGTAATTTCAAATAAATCGATATTTTCAAATAACAGAATCGAAAATAACGGATCGAAATATTATTTCAAATAGCTATTTCTTATTTTAATTTCAAATAAAATTTGCCCAGGCCTGGTACCCCGTTTCAAAGAGTAGAAATTAATGCTCCTAAATACCATAATTTGATGATATGTTTGAACTGTATTTTCCACTAGGCGGAGTATATATTTCCCTCTTACTTTTATCCTCTTTATTACGCTTATTCGAGTTACTATCGTTGCCAAATGTAATCGGTGTGTGCCTCTTTTGGGCAGACGAGTTCTTATCATTCTGGAATAAAGCACAGCAAGTTTCAGAGAATATCCAACGTAGCGTACTTCCCAACGGACTTGTCGGGTTACACCACTTTGGAGCCTAAATAAAGCAGCTGTCTTAAAATTTTATCGGGTGAAAAATGGGGGGGGGGGAAATTCAGGGAATAAAGCAAATGAAAAATGTATAATAATTTATTGCACAACTATTGAAGTCCGGGAAAAAAATTTTGTTCCTTTCCTTCGAACAAAATGGCTTCGCTGGGACCGATCCCACGGAAGATTCTTTTTTGGACCGCGCTAAATTGCTGTGCAAGATAACTGCAAAGCATTTGCACTTAGAGTAAAAAATCCAACATTTTCATTTTCTACACGATATATACTAATGAAATATGTACCGGTTTTACGATATATTAAAAATTGACATTGCTGCGGACACATTTATTATCTTTTTTCAAATGTTCACAATTTCCGCAAAAAACCATACTTTATAAAATCCCTACATATTTCTTTAGTAAATATCACGTAGAAAATAAAAATATTGGGTTTTTTGCTCTAAATCCAACTGCATTACAGTTATTTCGTATACCAATTTGGCGCGCACGAAAAAGAAGCTTACGTGGGAGTCGGGACCGGTCCCAACGACGCCATTTTGTTCGCAGAAAAGAAACAAAAAATGTTTTAGCGTACGTCAATGGCTGTATGATAAACGTTATGTTACAGATTTTTCATTTCCTTTATCAATTTCTCAAAAAAATCTTAAAGACAGTTGCTTTTTTTACGCTTCAAAGCGACGTAACCTCTCAAGCCTCCGCTCGACACTCACCTTCTTATCGTTGATCGATGTTTTCCATGAAAGATGTATAACGCTCTTGAAGCTAGGCGGCGAATGAAACAGATCTTTGATCAACGTATTAATATTATTCGTCGTCTTCAAAGCGACAACTTTCAACTGATTCTCCTCTGACTTTAATTCCTCCTCAGACTTTCCACTAATTGCTTCCCGTAACTTTTTTATATAACCTTGAATACCACGAGCAAAATACTGTAACCTTAATCTGAATTCCTTGAGCTGTTCTGGATCTTTCAGTAAAAATTCCGGAGTTTGTTTGCATAATTTATGGAAGGCATACATAAGACATTCAACGTGACTAAATTGTAGTTTCGGTACCTCGGTTATTTCTGTAGCTGGTGGAAGTGGCATGTACGCCTGGAATTATCGAAACGTAAGTTTCCGTAGGGAACATTAAATATCTCTGCTGTAGCTGAACAGAATCGTTTACTCACTATAAGGGTATTGTAAAGCTGCTGCACTTTCTCTTCCGGCTTGTCGATCGTCCCACAGAACACAGCCAGCTCGGCAAGGATCTTTAATAATTCCAACTGCACCTCTCTACCATCGGGCGCATTGATCAAAGAGAGATGCGGCAATACTTGTACACAAATGTAAGAAACGAATCGCAACGAATCTATTTGAGACTGTAAACAAGAAGATACATAAAGAAACAAGCACACCTTTATTTACAGGCGAAAAAATGATACTCACACTGAAGAATGGAAGTGCATGTTTAATGCATTGTACGAGCCTGTTCCATTGTTCGACATTAGTATGCTTGAATGCTTCGGATAGTTCTGCTTGCTCCACTGTAATATCCACTAGCTCCTGCTGTCCACTAACTGTTGAACCTAATCTAGTCCATGCAAGAATTTCCATGATACTGTGAAACTCGTCCGCGGTCACATCCTGCAAGAAGGAACATTATGAGAATCGGTTGAGAAACAATGCGCGCGACATAGTTAGTCTAAAGCCCGCTACACACGTAACTGCATACTTGAGCAGTACACTTGTACAAATTTATTGAACCGGGGCCCGATTATCGATTCGGGATTCGACGCCCCATTTAAACATAATTTTTTCGTCTTCGTACTTAAACTTTTAAGTTGTGAGTTAAGTTTTAAGAATTGTTAAGCGAGGAAAATATTAAATATTAACTTTACCACTCGGCTTCGCCCGAAATTTAGATTCTGATTTTAGAAAAAAATTTTTTTTAGTTTTTTGTGTGAAAATAGTCACATTCATCTGGATTAGGGCTGGGACTATTCGAATAATTTAATATTCGAATATTTTACAAGAATTCAAATGCTACAAATAAACTTCGAATATTTGAGTATTCGAATGTTATTATTCGAATATTTAAGTATTTGAATACTACTAAAATATTTAAGTATTCGAATCCTACTCGAATATTTCAGTATTCGAATACTGCTGTATTCGACTAGTATGGTGTTAATTATAAATCAAGTTATTAGCTTAGAAGATTTCACTCTGACAAACTAACGAACTTACAACTGAAACTAAATAAAAGCTTGCAAAAAAAAACGAATATTTATTCGAATAGTATGGTGTGAATTATAAATCAAGTTCTTTAGGCTCGTTTTTTTTTGCAAGCTTTTATTTAGTTTCAGTTGTAAGTTCGTTAGTTTGTCAGAGTGAAATCTTCTAAGCTAATAACTTGATTTATAATTAACACCATACTAGTCGAATACAGCAGTATTCGAATACTGAAATATTCGAGTATATCGAATTATATTCACCAAATAATTGAGTAACTGAAGTATTCAAATATTCGAATACCGAAATATTCTACAAATAAGTCACAACCCTAATCTGGATTAGTCAGGCATAATGAGCTGAGGCACATTTCGTGATCCCAGAGTTTATCGTGCATATCGTTCAAAAGTTTTTAGACAACAGACAAACACACAAACATATAGAAGCCTCCAGCTTTATATATTAAGATAACGAGTAAAATATTATTTTATTTTAAATTCGAGCGAAGGAAACATAACTGTTACGAGACGGGAAAATTATATTTTGAATCGGGCGTTGGATCCCAAATTGAAAATCGAGTATCGAAATAGCGGGTACCCGAATATATTTATCCGTCGACAAACTTTCGGGATCGTCACCCGACTTGACCCGTGGTTCGGGTACCCGTAATTTCGTGTACCCGCACACCCCTACTCGTCACCCCTTCGATTAAAAGTAAGAATACGATCACGAGAAAGGCTATAACTCCACATAAAACTGCTTCCAACTTGCACAAGTCTGTCCTCCTACACACTCTCAAGAATACTTACAAGCACACAACCTCCGCAAGTACAATCAAAATACTTGTGCAATACTATCATACACACGCTGTTGTATACTTGTGCAATAAATTTCTACACATATACCACCCAAGTATGCAGTTACACATGTAGCCGCCTTAATTATAAATCAACACAAGGCTTACTTGTAACACTTTCTTGCACTCCGAAATTAACAGATCCTCCGGTTCCTTCGTAATAACATCATGCCCCACTGCTTTCAGTTTCGTTGCCAGAAACTTGATGCAACGTTCGCGCGTTCCATCATCTCCATTAAGAATTTGACTAAAAAATCCGCTTATTGTACCTAGAAGTAACCGAATTGTAGAAAGAACAACCTCGCCACGATATCCTCATGCTCCGTAAGATACGAGTCATGTATCTCTGTACCTTTGGGATCAGTTTTCATGAGAGACATAACACTGTTATGAACTACAGCTAATTCCGACGGGTCTTGAGCTTGGAGCAGCTGAGCTAAGATATCTGCGATCCTAGCTGTGTGCTCCTTGTTATCTTTGCACAGCGCAGGTAAATCTTTAATAGCTTGCTTCCTGATCTGTAAATAGACCGTGCATATGGCATTTATAATTGCTATCTATAACAACCAAACTATATGCGCGCTAGAAAAACCTACAGCCATATCTTCATCTTCGCACAGATCTAAATGAGCATCTATAGCCTGGTCAGCCAGTTTTGGAAAATACTTAAAAAACCTTGCGATGAACTGCGACGCTAGTCGCTTTTCTTTCGGCGAACCTTTCACTGCGGTAAGGATCTCCAAGTATTCCTTTTCATGCTGTAACGTACAGAAGCAACAACCTTAGACGACATTATACATATCCGCTGCCCCCCCTTCCCAATTATCCGCGCAAAAAGGCGGATCGCGTTTGGACCAGAAATATTCGGAGCGCTTTGAGATTTTGTAATAGCCGGGATCTAAAAGGTACGACGCAACCCCAGACGCTCCCGAATTGCGACGGATCGCGGGAGCTGGACGGGGCCAAACGTGGTTAATCGGTATAACCAAATCGGTACTTTACCTCAGCCAGCTTGTCTTTGGCGTCAGCCAGAATGCCAAAATTTTTGTACAACTTCTCAATACTGTCCGTACTCATGTTAAACTATTTATGTAATCTCTACACTTGGAAACACAAGACACATAAATACGATCATGCACTTGAAAATCAGAAATCTAGCCGGCCACGCACCACGCCAAGAAACGACAAAGATGGCAGCGATTCCATCTGTATACATATATGTCCGGAACACAAATGAACATGCCGCGCCGCGCCGCCGCGGCGCTCGCGTCGCCAGTGAAACGATAAACGTTATCGAAAAAAATGACAATGTTCCCTTGATTCCTCTTCAAACACCGACGAAACCCGAGATTTGCAATTTTCGAACAAAAATGTGTATCTACGGTAAGATGTTTCGATTACCGTGCTTTGACGGCGACTTGCTCACAAAGGAATTAATTACTGACTTCTTTTACTTTAATTTTGCTTGGCGAAAATTCATATTGGTGTTTCGAACTTTTCTCTTTATTATGGCATTTTTTCCCGGTTGAAAATGTTAATTTTTCATATTTTTTTAATTGAAATAAAAATACATGTTTATGTACAGTTTCTTTAAGTACATATAAAGGCACGGTAATCGGGACATCACCCCTTTATCGTGATTCGGAAAAGAAATATTGTCTTACGTTACATGCATGGTATGAGAGATTTATACTTCGCATATTCAGGAAAGAAATGCAGTTTCTAGCTCACAAGATTAATTATTGCAGCCAGGATGAGAAGAAACACTTGCATATAGATTTTCGTGTAAAAATTTAATGTCTTCAGTGAACTCTTTGTATATGTATATGTATAATTTTTATAAAAATATCCAAGTATTTTCCATGGAGATTTACAATTTCTCTGTAAGTTCTGGCACAGCCTTAAATAAATCAGCGACTAAGCCGTAATCGGCTACATGGAAGATCGGAGCATCCGGGTCCTTGTTGATCGCCACGATTGTTTTTGAGTCTTTCATGCCAGCAAGGTGCTGAATCGCCCCAGAGATGCCCACGGCAATATATAAATCCTACGAAAGATACATTAAAGTGGGAGATACTTTGATAACAGGGAGTCGGTCGTAAGTTTTACTTACAGGGGCAACAATCTTCCCTGTCTGTCCAACTTGCAGATCGTTGGCCACATAGCCGGCATCCACTGCAGCTCGAGATGCGCCAACTGCGGCGTTAAGTTTGTCCGCGAGCGTGTATAGCAGCTTGAAATTATCAGCGGACTTCAGTCCTCTGCCCCCAGAAACAACAACCTTGGCGGATGTCAGTTCTGGTCTATCAGACTTAGCCAGTTCTTGCTTAATAAACTCTATCAAACTCGACTTATATTCACCAGTAGGCGCAGGGTCGCATTTGGCGCTGCCACCTTCCAAAGGTGCCGGTTCGAACGACGTGCCCCTCACCGAAGCTACTTTTATCTTATCCTTGCACTTCAAGGTCTGAATCGCATTCCCCGCATAAACTGTACGAACGAAGGTGTCCGGCGATTTTACTCCGATGATATCGCTTATGGGAGACACATCTAATTTAGCTGCAACCTTGGAAGAAATATACACCCATTGGTACAACGAATGCTGGTAAGCTAAGTTTCTAATTAGAAACACTCACTCTTGGTAGCAATGCTTTACCGAAAGCAGTCGCTCCAGCCAAAATATGAGTAAACTTGTGCTCATTTTGAGTGGCAACGATGAGAGGAGTTAATGCCTCTGGAAGAAACCCTTTAAATGCATCGTTATCTGCTACCAGTACTTTGGTAACTCCGCCAGCTTTACTAACACTTTGCGCAACCGCGTCGCAGTTAGTACCAGCAACTAGGACAGTTATATCACCGCCAATCTTTTTGGCTGCACTTATCGCGTTGCTAGTAACGGGTAACAAGGTTTCATTATTGTGTTCTGCGATTACTAATGTAGACTCATAGCGTGCCAATGAACCAAACTGTAATTATTGATGCAATGATTAAATTTTATAGAAAATTAGTCAATAAAAAATTCATCTATGTGTCTAGTTTACCTACTAACTCAGGTTTATACGTATACAGATGTATGATTATGTACAGTGGATTGTTTATGCGATGTTTTTCGACAGATGTTTAAGTAAATCATTATTATATGAAAGAAGTATAACGAATTTGTGCGAGCAGTAGGAATTATTCATTATATCCCTTTTTTCATGAAAATTTGCTTTCAAAATTCGAGTGAGTCGTGAATGTTCGGTGCATGGTTAGTACATAAAACAGATGAGAATCGAAAATCAAAATCCATTCTACTCACTCTGTTACAAACTCGTGATGTTCTAAAACACGCGTGGAACATTTTTCACGATAATAATTCTGGAATATCGCTAGCTAATTGATTCCTAAATAATAGAATGAACTTAATTCGTGTCTAGAGATAAGGTTCAAAGTCCTTTCCTACGGGGATAACGAGTAATACTCGTTCATATTTGCGCATGTATGTAATATTCGATATGATTACAAAACAGCAACGTATAATATATTAGCAGCATTTTAATGTCTCCTTTAAAATGCATTTGTTAAAACATAATATCGCGCGAAACATATTGAACGTAATACCTTTTAAATTACGTGAGTACAAAATAATTGATATCAAGAGATAAGCGCAACATTTGCATTTTGTCTAAACGATAACATCATTTGTTTAGAATATTGTTAAACAACGTAATATTTTTAAGATCTGTGTCTAGTTATTTTGTAATTGTTGGTAACGTCAGTCTAGTGACATTTTTTAATGTAGACCCTGCCAGGAAACAACACCGTGAACTTCTCGTTCACTTCGTGAGTTGCTGCAAGAGCAAAATGGTAATTTCTAGGTTATATCGTCGAATCCGATGTCA
This sequence comes from Andrena dorsata, assembly GCA_929108735.1. Lineage (NCBI taxonomy): Eukaryota > Metazoa > Arthropoda > Insecta > Hymenoptera > Andrenidae > Andrena > Andrena dorsata. The sequence goes on along the minus strand of OV815488.1, from coordinate 70,750,369 downwards.
TCTTCGACATCCTACGGATTATATTAAAATGATTTTTAGATAATCAGTTCTGAAGTGCTAATAAATATTGTGATCTGTTTCAGTCGGCTCACAAAACGTTTATTATCAAGCGAAAGCTTGCCAAAAAGCTGAAGCAAAACAGGCCGATTCCCCAATGGGTGAGAATGCGTACTGGCAATACGATTCGGTAAGAATTCTTGACATATTTTATTCTACTTGTGTTTCGTTTATAACAGTATTATCAGTTTATTATTCCCATTCATTGTTTTTCAAATATTAAGTAACGGTGATCTGGAAAACGTATTAAATAGTCTTGAATTATCTGGACAGCATGCGCTCTAACGATACATCGTTTAACAGCCTTTACAATTCTGCAAACGACATTTAATTCGTATTTGTGATATAATGTGTTTTATATTTCAGATACAATGCGAAGAGACGTCATTGGAGGAGAACAAAGTTGAAGCTGTAAATTAATTATGATTTATATTTGCTTCAACTCTACTATTGCACATTAATTGTTCATTCCTAAATAAATTCGATACGTAACCTCCAATATGTAATCTTGTTTCTCGATAGAATAAACCCAATTTTTTGAACAATATAAAACGTGTTACACATTATTAATTAAATACCTAAGTTTATTTTTACATGCACGATACATTTATAACGAATAGTGTACTTTGCGATTGCGCATTTCAGTCATCCAATCCTGCAGCATCTCTTCGCCAGTCTTAGGAGCAGGCAGATAGTAGTTTTTGGGTGGTTTTCCTTCCTCTAGGCGTACAAAGTAATGACAGTACTTGTAACGTACTTCGCCAGGGCGTCCCCTGGCATGGCGACGTATTCCCTTTATTACTATACCTTTCGTCGCGAAAGATTCCGCTAAGGAAAGAGCAATACGACCATTAGAAGCAGAGTCCTATGAAAGCCTTGAATAATTGATATACTCACCGACCCATAGATTACTCTTAAATTCAATGTTATGTTCCTCGACAGCCAATTGCTGCGCTTCTAATATGACTGCCTTCGCTACGGCTGCACCTTTCTTCGACATGAAACTTAATTGTTTAACAGCTTCGTCTACGGTCATGCCTCTCACGAAGCCAGCGATATACCACATTTTTAACGGGCTGTATTTTACGTTCGCTTTCATGTGGCAAACATACTGTAGAGCGTGTAAGGATGATATTATTACTTGTATAATAATGAGCCCATAAAGGGACGCATTAAATTTCATAGCCAGAAACTTACTCCGGGTCGTTTCTCTTCGCCTGGCTTTTGGGGATCAAAAATGACATCATTGTAGTTAAGAAAGTGTGTAGGCCCTTCGCCTAATACCATGGGTGATCCATGAATATTAGAAGACGGTATGGCATAAGGTAATCTTAATACACTGGCCAAACAGTTTGTATTAGTCGCAGTGAACATGTTGGTCGATGCGAATCGCTGCGCACACTGTTTTATGGACTGCATTTTCTGTGAGAAACATGCATTGACTTTCAAAAAGTGAATAATAATATCGGCGCCGAATCGATCTACTATAACTTGTCTGTAATGTAGTAACTATTCGAACTTCGAAGAGGCTAAAATACATCAAAACATAACCTCTAATTAAAAAAAATATCACAAATAATGTAAACAATCAAAACTGTACCTGTATTCGCTAAATATCGGTCATAAATATTAAAGAATTGTTCAAGTAACTTATAAACGATATTTCACTGTAAATCCAAAAGCAAAAAACAATTTAATAGCAGTGTGTCGGTACTCGGTATCGGCAACGCATACGAAGGAATTAATTACTGACTTCTCTTACTTTAATTTTGCTTGGTGAAAATTTATATTTGTGTTTTGAACTTTTCTCTTTATTAAGCCATTTTTTTCGGGTTGAAAATGTTAATTTTTCATATTTTTTTAATTGAAATAAAAATACATGTTTTTGTCCGAATTACCGTGCCTTGAAGAGTGTCTTCTACCTATTAGCCTACACCCAATTGCCGTCTTTTGAACAGTGTTCCCGCGGTTAGGTTTTGTCTTTGAACTTTGAACTGTTCAAAACATTTTTTTTCTACGAGAGGTGTTTTTATGTAATTTTAATGACCTTTTCATTACACAAGAAAAATATGGAAATATAAATTTCTGTTCACCCGTTCTGAGAAATGCAGGTAAGGTTAGGTTTTCCATGGAAGGGGTGCTCGAAGCCATCGAGTATCCGTTGCATCCTAAGAAAAACCCTAACGCCCATACCGGTTTTCGACCGATCTGCGCAGCCCCCACTACTGGCTACGGGCCCGACGCAGACGATTTCTCGTAGGGCTTTACCTGCCGGTTTTCCTGCCCGTCCAGGGGCGGGACATAACCGATGTCAATGTAAACACTGCAAGTTGCAGAACGGTTGACAGAGAGGTAACAGGCGGTAAGACGGAGAAAAACGTAGGCGGCTATGTTAAACATCATGGAGAGCGTACTCCCAAATGGCCCGATGTGGCCACCGCTGCCTTACATCGTTGACAGTGTCTTCGATCCGCGAAATCCAATCGCCATCCAAGTGATGAGCACTCATCATTTCGATATCACTGATAACCTCCAAGCATTATCTCTATTTAGCCATTTCGAAATCTTAGTATTGCGATCCAAGTGACCATTAATAACCCCCCTTCAGATCACCCACTTCTTCAGAATTAGCCCAGACGTAAAATCCCCCAGGGCACTCAAATTCCTCTTCCTCTCATCTTCCAAGCCCAAAATATCTCCTTTAATTCCTTTAATTCCCCATCGTTCAAATTTCCTTACAGCAGCCCCATGAAGGAATACCCACGTGTACCTTAATTAGAACTTCTGCACACGCAAATTCGATCAAGGTATCGTTCATGCTGCAGGGTTTATTAAAGAATTCCCTATTGTTAATTAGCTCAATTGGCTGTCATAAACTCGGATGCGGGGGCGCAGATGCTGATGGATTGGATGAACAGCGGTCCATATTTCCCGACGGCTTGGATAGGTACTTACAATCTGCCGGAGTCGGGCGATTGGGTCACATTGGCTAACGGAACGTTGGCAGAGGCTGGCTACGATTCATTGGCAACTGGGTGAGGCTCCAAATTTGCGCGGCAAACCATACTGCGGGGTCCTCGTACATATACTTGGAATGAGCGCCCAACCATGCGAAATATTTAGGAATATTTTCTTCTGTATGATTTACGTATGCTGAAGTACCGGCCATAGACTTATATAGACGGAACGTGTGCTGAGGGGGTTTGCAAGGTTCGCGGTGAGGGGAGCGATACAGGCAAATCGGGTAACGCAGTAGTTATGCATACCGAATGCTTCCGAAGCTAACCTGACGTGCCTGTATCTGACCTCTGCCTTTTCCCCTCCAAGCCTACCGTTCCCCTCGCTAATAGTCCCAGCTTCTGCTCCGTCTATATATGTCTATGTTACCGGCGACCATCTTGGCTGGAACTTGCCCAGGATGAATACCTGAAGCTTCCAGGAGATGGTGTGGCAAACTTCGATATTGTTCGATGATTACAATAAAACAGGGGTGCACAAGGGAGCTGTTTTAGCGCCTAGCTGCGAGCAACCCGTTCGTCCCGTTGCTAAGGTTAGAATCGGTGAGGAGAACTGGAGTAGTGTATGTACGTGCTCGTAGGCTCATAGCGTCAGTATATATGGCTGGGTTCAAGTCATACCGAATGCACGTACACTACTGCAGTTCGCCTCACCGATTCTAATCTTAGCAACGGTGGGTTGCTCGCAGCTAGGCGCTAAAACAGCTCCCTTGTGCACCCCTGCAATCAAATATATCACGACTACAGTGGGTCCAGGGACAATGTGGCAATGTGTTCCTTCGTTTAAAAATTTCAAATTTATAAAGTTACTATTCCCAAATCCCTCGAAGATTCACTTAATTGAAAACATGCCCTGAGTCAGAAAACTCGTGGTTCCCTTTTCCGCTCTTTCACCTTGAATACACCTATAGCCGAATTAACGAAAGAAGACGCCTTGGGACCGGGGCCAGAATTTGCGACGTTGCCGCTACTCCAGGCTCGCGATTTGTGCTTCCCCTACGCGGCTCCCCACGCCTTGGCCAATGACTTTCGACTACTTACCAGTGGGCCTAGAATAATCATTGTCCTTGTCCATTTACCGTTTCCGGTAAGGAACACGTATTTTACAAACACAAATAAATTGATAATTATCATAATTCGCACTTATGATGTATTTTCATTTCAATTAACTAAATATGAAAAAAGGGATGTCAAAGCAGACTTGGAGGAAAAAGCATGGAAAAAGCATGGAGAAGATCGAGGGAGGACATGGAAAGAATTGGAGAGGAAAAAGGGGTGAAGTACTTTGCAAGAGGGGAGAATAATGCGGGCAACAGAAGACCTTGGTTTGTGAGAATGATAGGAATGGAGAGAAAAAGTATCAGTTTTTTAAATAGAATAAGGGCTAATCACTACAACCTAGCAGAATCATTATTCAGGAAAGGGATGGTGGAAACACCTGATTGTGAGTGCGGCGGGGGAATAGAAGACATAAACCATATATTTTGGGACTGCGATAAGTATATAGGAGAGAGGGGAAGACTACAGATGGCCATGGAGGGAGTGGGAATACAGGAAGGAGAGGACATAGCGAAAATAATTAGGGGAGATGGAAGGCCAGTAGCAAAAGTGATAGTAAGTTACCTGAATAGAATTAAGAGGGATATCTAAAAGGATATATGGGAACGGAGGACAAGAGAGTCTGAAAGGGGGAGAAAGAGGTGGAAAATGTGTGATATGAGATGTGATGGGTGAAATTATATATGAAATAATGGAACATGAGGAGTTAATGCTTGAGTGTGAGAGTGAAGAAGTGAGAGGGATGAGATATTGGATGACATATATTTCATCACATTGTAGTATATAATATATATTATATATTTTATATAGTTAAGGAAAAATGTGAAAAATGTGGGATATGAGATGGGTGAGATCACTGATGTTGGAGAGAGAGAGAGTGGGGAAGCGAGAAGGATGTTATAAGTAAAGATGTTTATTTTTATCACATTGTATATTATAAAGGGAAACGACAAAAGTTCGTTGGGCTATGTGAGACAATGTCTCGAAATGCCGCTTTGGGTATGGAGTCCGATGTAACCATCCCAAGGGAAAAATAAACCTAACCTAAATATGAAAAATTGACATTCTCAATCCGAAAAACATGCCTTAAAGAGAAAAGTTCAAAAGACCAATATAAATTGTCACCAAGCAAAATTAAAGTGAGAGAAGTCAGTAATCAATTCCTTCGTGAGCAAGTCAGCGTGAAAGCACGGTAATTGGAAATTAGAACATCAATAACGCCCCCTTCTGTAGGCTCCCGAAGCTACGTTTGCGCGACAATTGTTGGCCCCCTAACGGCCAGGAGGAGAGGCGCCGCCACATCGGTCCGTCGCGGACGTCGCCTATGTGACGTTTCCTCGGTTCCATTTAACAGAATGCTCTATCTGTTTTAGCGTGTTCGTGACGTAACTTATACCAAATTGCTATGGCGGAGAATTAGTGGAGCGATTGAATTTATTTACCATTCTGCCCCGTCATTGCGTTAGGATAAAGTTTGCTTCGGCCCGCGGCGGAAGATCATGGATAGCAACAAGGATGAGGCGGAACGGTGCATGGAACTCGCGGAGCGGTATCTCCGCGAGAAGAAGTACGACGAGGCCGAGAAGTTTGTACGTAAAGCACAGAAACTTTATCCGACGAAGAAGGCGGAAGGTGAGCCCCCCAACTTACAAAATCCACGTCAGTCTTCCCCCATCTGTGGCACATTAATCGATTGCCTTATATTCACCTCTCTGTGCGCACCGTGACCACCGAACCCGTCACTTCGCCGTTTTACACTGCACTCCTGTCACTGTATCGCAACCGATTAATAACACCTCAAGCTATCCAGGAGGGTCGTTAACCTCGTCCGAAATCGAAAATTTCGTTGCTTATCGTCGAGTCTCTTAAACGGTATGCCCTCTGCCCCGAGTGAATGATATCCCTCGCTTCCACTCGTTTCTATCATCGGATTCTGTATTCGACAAGTTTGTTCGCAACAGCGGTCCCAGCGAACAAGCGGAGAATGTGAAATAGATAGATCTATCGACGCGGACATTGCCCTCATGTAACCGACTTGTATTCGCAGATGTGTTAACAAAAGTGACGATGCTTTCGAAACCAAATCAAAAGTCTGAGTCCGAACCTACTGTTAGAAAACGTCAGACGACACCTAAGGAAACATCGTACACCCAACCTTCTAGCGATTATACAAAGGAACAACTCGAACATGTTAAAAGGTACACGTGTCAGACAAATTCGTAAGACGTATTAGCGTTGCCACAACCAGAATGTTGGGATAAGCGAGCCAAACGAGTTTTACACAGACGGTCCCGCTTTGCGTGCGATCTTGATAGTACTATATATAATTAATGGAATAAAGCAAGCCACTCCTGGTATCGATAAGCGTATATGTAACATTCTCTCTTATTTGTAACATCTGTATAACGAAATGTTATATAACCACAATTGTATACCTTTCTCCACTGAAAGGGTTAATCATGTTCCCGCGTTATTTTCCATTAATCGCACGTGCTCGTGCCTTTAAACTGTAATCGATAAGGCGGACGTAATTCGTTTGGTTGCAGAATTAAGAAATGTAAAGATTACTATGAGATTCTGGGGGTAAATAAAGATGCGACTGACAGCGATATCAAGAAAGCATACAAAAAGCTGGCGCTTCAGTTGCATCCGGACAAGAACAAGGCTCCGGGCGCTGCGGAATCCTTTAAAGGTAAACAAAGGTCGCTTTGTAAGGTGTATTTGTAACCATGTTTAATTTACGAGTATCGATACGTGTGACTTGTATCGCAGCTATCGGAAATGCGGTCGCAATTCTCACTGACGCGGAGAAGCGGAAACAATACGACATGTATGGCCCCGAGGAGGAGAGAATGCAGAATGCTCAAGGCCGTCAAACTAATACACATTACAATTACACAAGAGGGTTCGAAGGTACTATCAAAGTCTAGGCGTATCTTTATTATAAATGTCTTAAAGCAGGCCCGTCAAACGCTCGCAACCGCCCGCGGTTGCTCTTCGAAGGCAAGAGCGACGGTTGTGCCCCACCATTGGTACCTTTCGCTCTTTAGGGCCGCGAGGGGCCTGGCTCTGGTGCCTTCAACAGCGAAGAGCAACTCGCGGATGTTCGTGCGAGCAAATCCCTGGACAGGCCTGTTTTAAAGATTCCTATCGCTAACTGATATGGGACGATGAATTTCTTACAGCTGACATTACGGCGGAAGAATTGTTTAACATGTTCTTTGGCAGCGGTTTTCCACAACAAGAGTTTTATATGAGACGTCCTGGCGGAAGGTGGATGAGGCAGCAAGACGTACAAGCACAGCATGCTCATTCTCAGGTACGCCGACCGGGGCAAATGTCTAGCCACTGTGCGATATCTGTTTTACCCGTACCACGATGTTTAAGAAGTATCTTGATTTTTAGCAAGCGAACGGATATACCACATTCCTTCAGATGTTGCCTGTCCTGTTATTAATATTATTAACTATGATGAGCAGTTTGTTTATATCAGATCCTGTATATAGCTTGCATTCTAACGCGTAAGTGTCTTTATAGTTTATGACGAATATGTATGACAAATGATTGACGAATGAAATAGTTTTTAATTAATAACCTTGCGGGGATGTTTCGATCTCGCCGCTTCTGCTTTAATCTCTTGGCTGTTATCTCTGATACAATCTAAATTCTAAACCTAGCGAATGGTCTGTGTGAGAGTGATTATATGCGCATTTTAATTTGTGCGCAGAAAATATTCTGTACTGAGAACGACACAAGGATTAAAGGTGCCATACTATGTCAAAGAAAACTTTCATACTGAATATCAAGGCAGCTTGCGTAGGCTAGAAATTTCTGTCGAGGAAGAGTACCTGAATAATTTGAGACACGCCTGTTATAGAGAGAAGAGCTACAGTAAGTATCCCATTCACACTGTCGTCCCATGTGCTCTGGTACGGTGGGGGGGCATGGTTATCTATGATTTCTCGGAATAATAGAGCTGCGCGGAGGCGCGTAAAAGTTTGTAAATTTCTTTGATCTTTAGGGGAAACAATGATGTGGAAGGCACGGAACTTCGGGGATCAAGACTTGTTTTTCAAAGCTAAGAATATCGAAATGCCCTCGTGTAAGAGGGTACAAGATTTGCAAGCAGCATAGCGGCACCATATAATTGAATAGAACTTTGTTGTAGATAGGTGTATATTATATTCACACGTGTGTAGTTATATTATTGGATGAATCGAAGGGTATCGGGCATAATATACGAGCGCATATATTATGCTTCTTCGCATCCAAATTTGTAAATGATGTACTTGGTCCGTCATGAATTTTTACATGGGCCATTCAAGCTGTTTGCTCCATACTCAAATTGTAAATTGTTTGATACACGATCGATCGCAATAGCGTGCATGGCGAACCCTAGCATGAAATATAAATTATCGACATATAATTTAATCGAGTTAACGTATAATTTCAATTCAAACAGACCGAGGGTCGCAATTTTACGATGAGTAAGCTACACGTTCGATCTACACTGTAACGCTAGAATTATTTATATTTCATTATTGTTACACAAGGAAGTACCAATGAAGCGGCATAATCAGTGGCAAACGTGATTTCAAAGCAGTCATGAATGCTGGCGCAGTTTGTACGTTAAAATATTTCGATTCTTGCCGCGTTGTTTCCGCCACTGATCGAGATAGCGCGATAAAGACAGCTCGAGAATCTGATTAGCACCGATGCAAATTATTTCCGCGGATACGATTGTTACGTTGAAGCTGCTTATACACGACGAGACTGTAGGCGACGGGAGGAAGTTTAGATGGTTGATTAAACTTTAATTATAACCGTATAAAACAAAAAAGTGTATAAGTCACGCGAAAAAAAAAACAATGTACGCTAAGTAAGGTTCATTAACATTACGAGGTAACGAGTTAAATTATTGCTTGCATTTCTTTCGACGAGAATCGATTGTTTCGACTTGCGAGAGTCGAGTCCGCTTTTCAAGGCCTAAGTTGGTTTCCTTGAACGCTCGAATTTCATTCGCATTTCTTTCCTGCGTAGAAAAGCAAACTGGCTCGCAGTATTAATATCCAAGATCACGAGAATACAGATAATTATCGACGTTATCGAAGCTTCGTCTCGGTTAAATTCATAGGGGCGTTCTCTTCGAGTGGAACAGTGTCAGTTACATTCCTTCCGCCATGCAAACGACAAAGGAAGTTCGCGGTAGATTCGCTCCACTTCCAAGATTCACGTAACTGAAGCCACGAGAGGGGAAGTAGCCGTGGGAAGCATTACTCTTACTCGTGAAATGGTAGCGAGCGATGGTTAACGAGGAATCGCAAGCCATCCCCCGCGTACGACGAATTTTTATATTAACGCAACGCTGAAGAGAAGAGGAAGAGCAGAGAACATTTTCTACACTATCAGCCATCCACGAGGTGTCCATTGTTATTATTATACAAATCACAATGTTATCGTTACGAATAATACCGATTGTTATGCCTTTTTAATCGTCCCCCCACGTCTGTAATGCCCGAAATCGTAGGTTCCTCGAACTATTCATTGCGAGCTCTATCTTCGAACCGCACATATCAGATTTCTTTCACGATTCGGTCAGCCCGCATACTTTCAATGGCACTTAATTATCGGAATCATTGTATATTGTATATCTAAAAGTATTTTAATTAGCGTCGAAATAAAGAAACTTCGAGAACAGTTGCCGCTCTATGTACGCTCCTTTCCACGAAGAGTATACCGATGTACAGTGTCGAAGAAAAAGTAACACTCTTGGACTCTTGGGTTTCCACAAACACCTCGGCCCCTTATTTCGTACAACGCTCAGAGATGAAAAGAAATCTCGGGTTTCCAGACGAAGAAGGTTCACTGGTACAAATGCACACATTCTGGAAGGCTTGGACTGTTACTTTTCTTGCACCCTCTATATGTCGCGTGCCCGTGACCGTCGAACAATGAGCCCTTTTAAAACGTTTTACTTGCTCGACAGCGATTAATGTACGCGCGTTACGTAAATTATCAAAGTGCATTTCGCATTGTCATCGTTGATCGATTTGAATTCTCTCGCCATAACTTCGATCAGTTCTCATGGCGTCATGGTCCATGAGGTTCTCGACTTTGACGATTTCGATGTCTACATTGTTAAAACTCTTGTTCGCGTAAAAAATGTTAGAATTAACTTTACGGTAATTTGTTATACGTGATTATTGCAACGATTCACGCGTAAACGATACTCCAGCCCATTCGAATCGCGCGGGTACATTTTGGCGCGCGCTGCCACAGCGCGGGAAAATTGCGCGCCGAGCGTGAATTCAAATCCTGGTGACCTGAAATGTTGATAAGTATAATAATTTTTAGTTCGATTTCGTATAAATGAATACTTGCAGGAATATTTGTAGATATATTCAGAACAATAATCTGTAATACGTGTTTACGCACTCACGAGGGGGCTGCTACACAAAACTAGCCCCAACCAACCCTGACAGCCGATGCGATAAAAACCCAGGACGAGTGGGTTTTCCTAAAATTTTCCGAGTTTTCCTTGGCATTCACTGTCAGAGTTGGTTGGGGTTTGATAAGAGTGCGGGAATGTCGGGTCTACATTTTTAATTTTCGACTTCTGAATGGAACGTTTACGTTTACCCTTCCTGGACTCCTCTGCTCATACGCTTTCCAACGGTGTCTCAACTCCCCAGTGGGAAACATTATTTCGGTCTTTTACCAACGTTGATTGGTAAATCATAGGTTTTACCGGTAATTCGCCGATATTTGGGTTTTTACAGTAACATTCTTATAAATAATTGTTAACGAACATCGTTGCCGTACCCTAAAGAATCTCCTCGCTCTTCAGGGCACAGATGCTTTCAAATACATATACCTATATATATTTCTTATCAAGCTGCAATTTCTCCGTTATTACTCCCCGCTCAAACTTTTCGTTGTCGTACGTCTGAAATTATCTATTTGTTTCCCGGTTTCCGACTGGTTTTATTCTTTTTTTTTTCAAATAGACTCCGACTGGTTTTACAAGTATTGGTTCTTGCACGTAAGAGTTTCGTTCTACGACTGGCTTGCATCCCCTCGGGACTCGTACTTAAAGGAGATTTTCCTTGGGGGTAGGTGGAGGATTGTGAGGGAGCAGGAGCTTTCTTCTAGCGGTCTTGGGCCTGAAGACGATTTGTCTGGTTTGCTCATCTTTCCGGAGGAAATCAAGGGAAAGTGGCGAAAACGCGAAGATGAAAGGGTTCTGGTGTGAAAGCTGGATTTAGGTTCGTTCGAAGGAATGCAAGGAGAGCACGTACGGTCCATTGCGTTTAATCTTCCCAGAGTGGTCGGTCGAATTATTTAATTTAAATATTAATTTAACTTTATGAATTAGATTTATAATTTACGATTGATTAATAACTACGAACAAAATATTTATTCATCTTGTACCAATAAATACACCATCAGTTTTAATAAATTTTATAGTATTAATTGAATCAGAAAGATCCCCGCAACTAAGGCAGGATCTGGTACGCAAAACCTTAGTTAAGTAGTTTTGTAAGTCCATTAGCACGCCTACTTAGGACAAATCGTAAAAATTCCATGACTCGAATGTAATTAAACTTGAGAATTGTAACTCGTATTCAAAGCTTCAAGCTTTGATTATAAAATTCAAGAAAAATTATTTGGAATATTTAAAACGCGATATTAGAACTTTGACCTCGAATTTGAAATTTTTTTGTCTGTATTAAACATTTGGAAACACCATGGCACTTTAAACTAGTTCACGTCCGATCACGATCGCGTTTCAGACATAAAGTTATCATCTAATGGTATCTACGTATTTAGGAGTGCGCGATTTGTTTGGGAAATATGGCACCAAGATTGCTATTGGAGTCTTTTTTTTAATATTATTGGAGAAATAAAATGTAATTGTAGGGGCAATATTTAGAATCTAATCTGGACGGATGGAATAGAGATTAACGAAGATAGCTGATCGCAGCCAATCGGCTAGTTTTACTTGTCACGTAATTAATAATTCTATTACAATGTTACTTGTGATACGATTAGTAATTACGCTTCAAATAATACAGATTGCCCAGGTCTCACCACGTGGAGGCGCTGCGAGTGGAGACCCACCCTAACCGCGGCCCATCCGCCCTCCTTTATGCAAAATTTTATTTACATTTCCATAGATCCCCCTGATGCACGGTTGCAAAACGATTCTCGATCGCTCCACAAGCGGGCAACAGAAGGAGTCCTTCTGTAAAAAGCTACCGCGATGAAGCTAAGCAGAATTGAAAACATTTCTTTGTTTCATTCATTAAAAATTTTATGAACTTTCTGGAATATTTCTACCATGATAATTATTCACTACATAATTGGGAATGAACCAAAGAAATAATATTTCCTATTCATTAATAGGAAATATGCCAGTCCATATTTGCTATGTCTACTTAAATAGTAATAATTCCTACGTATACGAGCGCTCGTATTTAATAATTGCTACTTATATTTAGTTACACACTGCAGTGTTCCCTTAAAAACTACATAATTCTATGTGACCACTAAACACGTCTTACCTAACCATATACATATCTACTTAAATTTAAATAATGACCGGCCTAATGAAAATCTGAAATTGTCATGTGTTTCTTACTTCCCTCGATGGACCCACGATGTTACCTGCAACATTCTCAAAAGTATTAATAAAAATTCCTTGAGGTTTGATTTTTCATGGATGATGAACCTGAAATCCTCTTGTTGCAATATTCTTCACACATAATATTTCTGCAACAGAAACTTTTCTCAGTGGCTTAATACTTACAATCTATATCGATTAAGTAATGTAATTTCAACAGATATAGTCCTTTCATTGAATCACTATTGCCCAAATATTGAAATATCAGACACTTTGTATCTAACCAGTTCCAAAAAATTTCCTTTAAATTTCGAGCAGCCGCATTAGGCGCTTAATGATTCTGAACATTGATAGAAAAAAGGAGTGGCCTCTTTGGGAGTCTTATACTTCTCAATTTTAACGAAAAAAGAAACGGCAGTCACTATGGGCGCATAATAATTCCGAATTTGAATGTGAAAAAAAACAGCCTAAAAAGCAATACCTACTACTAAATTACAAATGGGGGATCACTGTTATAAACTTAAGGCAACGATTTTCCACCACGGTGAAAGTATTACCGATGGTCATTACACGAGTATGGTAAGGGGTAAGGGCACCACGTGGGTATCCGTTGATGATTTACGAGTAGACAAGCAAGCTTGGGCGCGAAATGCTAAAACTGCATACATATTATTCTTCGAAAGGTATTAATAATTGTGGTTGTGCATACAGTTCAATGTTAAATACGTTCAGCGCCAAAGGCTGCTTTCAGCGCCATAAGCTGTTTCGCGCACCATGTACTGTACACAAAGTACTATACATATATAATACATACATACTTTGTAAAAAGAAATGAGATCCCCATAAAAAAAATTCGAAAAGTAAAAAAAATACGCCAAGCACATGATAAAATCGAGGACGGAAACGAATAAACACAAAAAAATAGAAGAAAATATACATTGTAAAGAAAGATGTGAAATCAGAATGAGCTGCAAGTACATAATAAAGGTGCTTTCCACTTGCGCTTAAGATGACACAACTACATATTATACGCAACTAAAATGTTGTATTCATACATTCCATTACTCATATCGCCGACATTTTAATAATGTGAAGATAAAATGTAACATCTAGATATTTGCCTAAATGTACGCGGCCTGGAAGTCAAATACTTGGCGTGGCCAGGCAAAGTCAAGGTGTCGATGAATAAGAATTATTTAAAACGTAAAATAATGAAAGTGTACTCGTATTTGTCAGAGTTTTAAATTGACAAATTATCTGAAAGCTTATGAGAGGAAAGGTATCGATATCGATGAATGATCTTGGAATTATTTTAAAACTCAATATAATGAAAATGTACTCATATTGTCTAAGTTTTAAATGGACAAATTATCTGAAAGCCTGCGAGGGGGAAGGTATGGGTATTGATGATCTGAGAATACTGTGCCTGGCTACGCCAAGTATTTGACTTCCAGGCGGCGGACATCTAGGCAAATGTCTAGATGTTACATATTATCTTCACATTATTAATATGTCGGCGGTATGAGTAATGGAATGTATGAACACAACATTTTAGCTGTGTATATGTAGTTGCGTCATGTTAAGCGCAGGTGGAAAGCACGTTTATTATGTACTTGCACCTCATTTTGATATCACATCTTTTTTTACAATTTATATTTTCTTCTATTTATTTGTGTTTCCTCTTTTCCGTCCTCGATTTTATCATGTACTTGGCGTATTTTTTTTACTTTTTTTAAGTATTTTTATGGGTTGCACTTTACTGCGCAGTAATAGAAGTTACTTTCATGCAGAAAGTAGCAACAACGAGCACGCGTTAATATTGCAAATTTACTATCAATATAAAGTGCCGAATTGCATTTACCTACTTTTTCAGTGCAAATTTCGTTTCAACATCATCAAATTAAGCAACAATCGCGGATGAATTTTGATCAATGCCAAAGAATATTGAAAATTTATAAAAATAAAAACTACATTTCTTATCAATCTGAAAATAATATGTACAACGAAAACATTTGTCGGGTGGGTAGGTGATGGTAGTAGGAGGATGGTGCAGCCACTTAGAGCTGCTAGAAAAAATGATCAGTAGCCAGAAGGACAGCTGATCATTGTTCACTCATTAATGCAAGAAAACCGTGAGTGGACCATTTCTTTTTTTCGCAACGCTAACTTATTACAGACTAAAATCAACTCCCGAGCATAGTCACTAGGACTTTGGACTACTCGCAGCACTAATTTCTCAAACAACTTCAAAATTCCCGGATGGTGCTTCATTACTGAAAATTCTACTATACTCGATACAAATCCCGAATAGCAAACGAAGAAGCTCTCAAGGAGCTACATTACTTTAACAAATATAAGAAGCTACCGAGAACCACCACGTGGGTGGTTTCATTTTTCGCAACACTAATAAAAATTCAGTGCACCTGTGTCTCGCAATACGCAACTCTAACTTTAATTCGCTGCAGCCTTTCTGAAGGCTGTGTGGGGTCCCATGTGCAGCAAAGCCAGCTGCTCGGGACTCCTTTTTCCCAGGAACATGTCTTCGGACATGTCCCAGGACAGTTTCGGGGCATTGGGATCGCAAATCTAATTACAAACGCGATCAGTCATCATCGCAACACTAACTCAAAAAAATATCAAGTATCAAACTAGGACGAGTAATTAAAAAAAACGCGATAAATCGCATCGCAACTCTAGTAAAAAGAATACCACGAATCAAATGTAATGCAATGATTCAAACTCTAGTAACTCCAATTCAAAATACAAGAACAATCTCAAACACAATCGCGACTCTTTTTTCGGAACACTACAAGCAACCACGCTCGACATTCATTCGCAACGCTATGCTGGAACCAAACGCGGGGAATATTTGATTCGCAACGCTAATTCAAACCGTAATCACAATTTAGTCGGAACACTAACTGACCCCGTAATCTTCTTCGCAACCCTAATTGAAAACGCGGTGTGCTAAATTTCAGGGGGGGGGGGGGGTGTCGATGGGTCAGCCTATAGCCAACCAAACTACTACTACTACAACTACCGGCGAGCATAATGGCAAAGTAATACCTCCGAAGAATGACCCTGCATCCGAGAATACAGGGCCATTCTTGGCCTAGCCCACATGATGTGGCCTTTCTCTGGCCGGGCTATCTGCGTCTCTTTGGCCACTTCTTGCTTCAGGCGATCAGCCCTTCTGAAAGTTAATAGCGTGCCCAGGCCCGTCCTGCCGACCGCGACCAGCGACAATGTGCAATGTCTCACTGGCGTCAAAAAGTCGACATAGCGAGGCTAGAAGCGAGGGCATACCCCACTCGCGCTAGTCAGGCCGTCGACTTTTCTCACAAATTTCCTGAAAGCAGGTCATCGCGCGGGGGAATATTGCGCGGGGGAACACCAGAGAATACGAGGACCTGCCCCGGCCCTACCTACTTATATTTAAGTCACACATTCGTACCAGAAGGTAAGTTATCTATCCTACACAACACCTATATTTAAAAAATGGCAAAACAGACTCTCAAACACAATCATCAGTCAACCCACTCCACGATACTCAAGCATTTCCGCCCGGGTGCAAAAACCTAGACTAGAGAGACCGTCCCGAAACGACTCCGTCACCCGAGCTTGGCCACAATCACACTCTAATAAGTATGTACCAGTTTTCACTGAAATCGGCTGGCAAAGGCCGTAACCATTGCGTGTATGTATGCTTTACATAGCAATTAATTATTTTCAATTTTAAACAATGGATTACTTGATGATGCGTATTGTACGTATTAGGTACATACGTCAATCGTTATTACTTTCCCGTTTGATTGTACGAGATTGATTAAGTTTCATATTCCAAGATTATTTACTAGAATGATCATCGTGTGCAACAAGGAATATGATACAATGGTATCCTTATTACCACGAATAATAATATAACGTTATAGTTTCGTTAACATGGCCTTTGATGAAAATTTTTCACCGACGCAAATTCCACCGCCTAACCACACAAACACACACAGGTGGAAAATGCGACGTGCACGATACACTAACGCAGTGCCAGCCGCCAAAATGTAATTATTTAGTAAAGAAAGTCATCGTGCCCTATTGCTTTCACCCACCCAAGTAGCGCCTGGGCACGTGGATGAGTTAAAAGGCAATAGGTACGGAAAGATATCCTGAAAATCCTCAACTAGAAAATATAATTAGTCTGTATAGTGCCTAGCTAGTATTCTTTCATTTTATAGTATTAAGGAAAGTGACTCGACTTTCAACTTGTGAATAGTATAAAGTTTGATAAATAAAAAAGGACTCTACTTTAGATTGCATCATTAAGAAAAATCACTCTACTCGACAATTAATTAGCAAGAAAAAAGACTCTAAAATAGAATTATTTAAGAAAATTATTCTAAATCATCAAGAATTTACTTTAAGAATTTAAAACGAGCGATTCCATCTTCAAAGTAAATTAAATAAATCAAGAAAGTATGTTCTCATGCTAATTACTTTGAATCTGAAATTTGCTCACCCTCAATTGTCTTCTTGCACATGGAAATTAATTATTCTATTGTGTATGCAAACGAGTGACCTTTATAAGAAAGGAATTACACTTTTATGTCTATTATCATCATTTAGAAATCAAGTTACTTATGAACACGTAGTATCAGAAAAATAAAAGAAATTCAAGTAATTATAATCGTCGCAATGACGAAATCGGAGGGCATCCGATTTTTCCTCTACATATTAAATAAAAATGATCGTAGCTGTGGAGTCTGAGAGTATCAAACTTCTTCGCTCCATAAAAATTAGCATTCAGCCGTATTGATATTCATACCAATACCTTCTGAGCTGCTATGCACCTTTATGTGCATTATTTAATAAATATCTACATCAATGTATGATCAATGATAAACATTCGCGTTAGGAACCGTTTATCTTGGAAATTATATTTATAATTTGATTCTATTGAAAAGACGCGGTGTACAAGAAGACCCTAGCCCTCGTCTAATAAATACATACACAGCCAAAATGTTACAATTCACGGGCATGGTTACCATACCCGCGGTCATTATGCTCGCCAAAGCACGTATACAACCGGTCACTCGTGTCGATTCGGACCAAACGTCCTACGACATGATTGAGTGACCAGAGGAACCATAATGCATGCGCACTCACATTTCGCTGAGCCCCGGTGACGGAGACGCCAACACCCCTGCTAGTGATCAGGGGAAGTCATCGAGCTCCTCAGAAGTCATCAAGCTGCTCAGAAGAAGTCGTCAGGCTGCTCAGCTGCGCCCAGACTGGAACGAAGGAACAGAACACGATTACAATTTGTTTCCAAAGTTACGATTGTTTGAACAACTTTGATGAAGAATCGCGAAGCAATTCAAAACTAACGAAATTTTTTATAATTTAGACTTTTTAAGAAAACATTAACGAAATTTTTTATAAGTAAGAAATTTTTTAATTTGTTAATTTTTTCTTAAAATGTCTAAATGATAAGATGTTTCATTAGTTTTTAATTGCTTGGTGAATCTATTCTAAAAATTAATTTTTCTACATTTTTTTAACTTTTTTCTTTCTAAAATATTGAAGAATGAACAATACTTAAAAGGAATTTAATGAAATGCATACTTACATCTTTCCATTAAAATTCAGCGCACAAATCTCTTCTTCAGCTGGCGGACTGACTCTGATTTCCGACAACGACTTTCGCTTTCAAAAGTAAAAAAAAAAAGAAATAATAGACTACCAACGCGCCCGAAAGATTCGAGTCTCGCGATTCGAAGATGAGAGCCGCGACGCTCGTGATAGAATACAAATTGCGTAAAAAACACTGACTCTACCCTCGCGTATCCCGAAATTGTTAACGACGCTCTACCATGAGCAACGGTGCTCTTCAAAACGAAAAACTTCGTACGCCATAAACACTGACTCTATTTGGCCGCATTGCACGCGGTCACAATCTCTGAAAAATAAATAAATAAAAATTCGTTAATTATTCATGTCTTCAATAGCCTGTCATTGATCAACTACGCAGTTTCGGTACATAAAGAACAAAACTTGCATCCAAAACCGAAGGTAAATGCAATTACAACAGCTTCATAGAGCTAGATTCTTAAAAATCATTGAAATATCGTTGAATTTTACGTAAACGCGTCCGAAATGCAATAGAATTCGATCATTCCAATATTTCGTAAACATCTACCGACGCCATTTTAAAAATTTCAAACAAATCTGATTAAAATTATTCAATTTATCATAATTCAATCTTTTCTCATTTCATCCCGATATTAACCGACCGCAAAGTTACCCATCACCCTGACAGCCAACAATGATCTGGCGCGTATCACGTCAATCACTTCTGAACGTGGCAGGACAAGTTTAGACCTGCACTCCAGACGCACGTGCCGGGAACGCGCGATCGTCCTTTATCACGTTGGAGACTTTACAAGTGCAGTTTTGGAGCGCACGCCTAGATAGAGTGTACGCTCCAAAACTGTCCGTCTAAAGCCGGGTATTGATTCAATAAAATAACCAGAATAATACGTTTACCACACGTATTGCCATCTCATTTTTCCAAGGAATGAAACCAGACGCCATCCAAGCACCGTTCAAATTAACCAGCAAGTGTCATGGCGTTGCCTGCCCTTGGCTTTCGACTCCCGCCTCAACGTCTGAAACCTAACGATGCAACAAGTTTGAAAGAAAAGCATTAAAACATTCGTAAGGCCATTAAACAACAAATAAACTTGAAATATGCCCGGAAAAGGATGTAATTGAATACCGAGACACGATATGTGTGCACTAAATGTGCAGAAATATCGGTTATTCAACGAAGGGAATACGCGACGAAAATCTAACGGTTTTCTCGCGATATTTAATCAATTTTGGGCGAAACTGTATTAACAGGAGCAGCAAGTGACGATAGAGAGTAAAGAGGAAGACAAATAATGACTATGTAATTATATGAGGGTAGATAATGTACGCGTACCATTTAAATACGCAGCTACCTATCGAAGTGTCTTGACTGAACGACGTCCACGGAACGAATGACCCCCGCGACCCATCGCTGTACCTCGGCGAATATTAACTGTGGTGGGGGGAGAGCAGGCAGGCGGCAGGACTCGCGAGGCAATACACGCGTACGTTTTTACGAAGTGTTGGGATATCGTCACCGAGCCGTGTAAACAGAGGTGACTTCCAAAGGTAGCATCGTTGAGTCATAACAACAATCGTTTCTACACACACGTTCTGCTAACAGTAAAATAGAAATATTACGCGTGATATATTTCCTTCGTTTATAACATATCTAGCATCTACATACAGGAGTGTACTTTAATTAAGCTTGTGAAACTTAACACAGATAGCTTAGAAAGTATATATTCGAAAATTACATGCGTGATATACACTTTCTTATTACAAAACTGTTTACAAGTTTCGCGATACATTCGAGAATGTCGCGATACCAATACTGTGTTAGCATTGGTACATAAAATGAATATTTATTCTGTATACAGTGAGCCACGAGAGTATTCGAACACTCGCTATTAAAACTGTAAAGAATAAAAATATACATGTTAGACTAAAGTTCTAAAAGTAATGTTGTATCGAGATTGTATATACCAAATTTGAAATCGGATAATATTTGTAGAAGTTATGAAACATTTATTGCAAAGATGTACTGCAACAGAGTCACAAAAATATTCGAACTGCATTAATTATATGCACCATATTTTAGATTAATATTCATTTAGGCTACCTTTGGCTCCAATTACGCATTTCAGACGTTGTCGCATGCTGTGCATTAGTTTTTCAATTATTTTAGAATGCCGTTCGAATACTTTTGTGACCCTGTTTCAGTTCATCTTTGCAATAAATGTTTCATAACTTCTACAAATATTATCCGATTCATTTCAAATTTGGTATTATAATATATAATCTCGATACTTGTGTCCCATCACAAGGGAAAGCCGCGATAGGTATATGTGCTACAGATTTTGATGAATCTCATATATGTATTCAACATTCAACAGTTTCCGAAATATTAATAAAAAAAGATATTTTGGCATTAAACAACCGAAGCGATAGTGGAAAAATCCGTAGCACAAATAGGTATCGCTGCTTTCCGTTGTCATCTTTCCGCGCCAACCACTTTCCAGACGCATTAATTATTTCGCGGTAAAATTACTCTAAGTAAGAGCCGCGGTGCTCCGCAAAATATGTAGATGGACACGAAAAAAGCGGGGACTCTACGATCGCGTTACGCGCGATCAAAAAGGATCTTGCTAGACTGCAAGATTGCTACGAAGACTGGTTGCACTTGGAACCTTTTCAAATTTTTCGCGGTGACTCTACTCGACTCGAATTATTAATCGGAATTGTAAAAATCGCGAGCACATGTCGTATCGATTTAATTTTCTGATTTTAAGACAGACACATGCACGTCACCCTATCTACGATTACCTTGTATGGTCAGCTCATTGGATTCTGCTCTTTTCAACACATATGCGCGGCGGTTAGTGGCCCGTTTGATATAATTGGCATTCGTTTTAGAAACATTTCTGCGATATTATTGTGAGCAGGTAGTACCAACAATGATTGTCATTGTTAGTTAATATACCAAATTACTGCCTTCTATACACGCCTTATTAAGAGAATCTAATGACTCGAATGTAATTACTGTTGAGAGAGAAAATTTGAAAAATCTCACACGAAAGAGTTCAATTTCAGAAATGTAACTCGTATTCGACACATTGAGCATCCCGTATGATTGTGAAATTAAAGAATGCTCGATTTGCAGTTGCATCCATGCACCCCACTACACTCATGTCACTTTCTGCGAGGCTTAGATATAAGAATTAGATTTTACTGTAAATTTCAATGTCGGCGGTGAACTAATACTCGGGGCAAATAGAATCCAATTAGGGGAGAGCGGGGACAAACGTAACGGCGTCATGAAAGTAACACTCCTTCTCCCGCCTTCCACAAAAGTTTCCTAAACGTTTGCTTTACATAGTTACGCGTGTTTAATGTTTCTTTTGATTCACGGTGTGACGCAGAACAATACGACGATTCGTCTATCGTGGGCAAGCTGATTTCGTTATTTTGAACATTTAGGTTAGTGTCTCCTCTGTTGGTTTTTTTGTTAATATTCATAGTTAAACTATAGACATTGATCTAATTATTTGTTAGAGCGTTCTTAGATAATGTCTTTATAAGTTCCTGTATTTGATTTCAATAAGTCTTGTATAGTTTGTACGTTATGACAGTTCTATGCTGAAAAACATGACTGGGGACAAAAGTAACACGTCACTACGGGGACGAAAGTAACATGTTACAGGTGGAACACTCACGCCAACAGGAGTTATATCGTAGAAAATGTTAACAAGATTCCACAATAATGAATAAATAATAAGAAGGATCGACATAAAAAAAGTTTCTATACGTTTAAAGATGCCTCCCTATGGGGTGAAAGACCCAATTAATAACACCTAACCAATTACTGTCACCTTAAGCTATTTTACTTAAAATAACGAATAAATAAACGTTGTAAAGTGATACACGAAAAGAATTATGTATTTCAACCTATAATCTATACTATAGATTATATTCTATACTTTGTTTATTCGTTATTTTAACTAAAATAGCTTAAGGTGACAGTAATTGGTTAGGTGTCAGTAATTGGGTCCTTTACCCTATCCCCAAAGAGTTAAATCCAATAAAAACAATAGTTTTCAAAAAAATCATAAATATTAGTTACTTTTGGGGCCGCTACACGAGATTCCATATTAAATCAAATATACAGTACCAAAGAAATATTTTAAGCTTGTTATGCTTTTTTATCGTTATTTACTTAAATTATGTTTATTTAAATGTTTGTTTTTATCGTTTCTGATAATAAGAAATTCCCATTTTGCTTTGAAAGAAGTGTTTTTACTTAATTCTCCTCAAAATAATTAGTGTTACTTTCGTCCTCATGGTATGTTACTTTCGTCCTACCCCTGCAGGACAAAAGTAACACTAACAGTCACTGCGGAAACTTGCCATAACTCTTCAACTACTTATCATGGAAAGCTGAATTTGTGGTGCGATGATAGACCAAGAAACACACTATCTTAAGGCATAATTTTCGTTTTTATATCTGTAAGAGGTAATTGGCAGCTAGGCCAAATGTAAAAAGTGTTACGTTTGTCCCCGCTCTCCCCTACTATTACTTCGCTAAAATGATTAAACAGTGCATTAGAAACTTGCGGGAATGTCAGTAACAGCGTCAATTTGTAATACTTTTCGGTGTACGATACGTGAAAGGGTTCTGCTACACGCAAAGTACTAACAAAACAATTTGTCATCTTGTAATTTATAGCTTGCACGAGCTTTGAAGAAATATCATTTTTGAGCGCCGTAGTGTCTAGTCACACGTATAAAAGCAGTTCCCCCAGAGCTGACCGCGCCGCCCGGTGTGACCGCATCTTTTTCTCCTGCGCTGCCATGGTGTCAGAGAGCCTAGGCCTAGGAGGTAGAACGAGACTCACAGTGGGAACAATTCTGATTCTAGCTGGCCAAAACTATTGTAGAATAATTTATAGTTTCTTTTCACTTGGTAATTGCAATTTCATTGTTAATATATATATATATATTTCTTTATTATGAGAGGCTTAGGGATGGAAGTTATAACATAAAACCTGTTTCTTCGTTAAATTTATATTAATATAGATATACCTAAAATAATTTCCTCACAAATTAAAATTAACAAATCTGATCGGAAACTTGTTGCCACAGGTTGTATGTCAGACGAACTGCATACTTCCATTGTAGCTACATTGTTAACTTTATTTAGTTAAGTTTTGTGTTGAAATAAATATTGTGAAATCGAAAGAAGTTTTCCCTAACGAGAGTGGTCCTTCCTATTGGCAATCATTTGCAAACTTTAACAAATTATTATAAAAATATTGAATATTGCACAATAATATTGACCGTCCACACGCCACTTAAATAAGCATTTCGGAGCATTTTGATATGAGCCATATAACGACGACACGCAACAGGAAAGCAACAGGAATTTCCCGATGATGTGGGGTCGTACCACGTAAAAACGATGACGATTTCATCAGCAGAACGTGGAATTTTCTTTAACATTTTCAGATTTAACGTTGAAAGGTCAAGTGTCCGTAACGATTACAATTGGTATGGAGTACAGATGTACCGACTAGTAGCCGACTACAGTATTTCCCCGTTATGAGCCCGTTTTTTTTCCCCGTTGACAGCCCGGCGACCATCCCCACCACATCCTGCAAGCCTACGGACGAGAGTGAGAGAACCGGACAACGAGCGAGAGGACTGGTCGTGCGAAACCATGTCCTCAAGCCACTATGAGCCCGCCGCCAGCCCCGTTCGTCGGGCTCATAACGGGGGATTACTGTAGTCTGTTAAGCCGATTATCCGGCGGTCTGACCGACGAAAGGCAAAACAATAGCATAGGCTATTGCCTACCATTAATATAAAATAACATCAAAATCATAAGGACTACTTAATTATCAGGCCAAAAAAGTACTATTGTTACGTGAAGGCGTTAATTTTTGAATGACCGAGCGGATTTGTCTAATTTCTTCCACGTAACGCTTAACGAATTTAAAAGATTTGTTTTGGGATAACTGCTACAACCAATACAGGTTGTCCCGTCAGGAAGTGGTATTTCGAGGGAGACTGGTTTAAAAGAAATGATACTTGATTGACATGAAAAATTACCATGTGTTACAATAAAAAGAAAAAGGAAATCAAGGTGGTACATAAATGGGAGTTAATACATGGGTTTTGAAACAGACTCACAAATTAGCGCAATATTTCGCAACGACAATGGATCGAGGGGAAACCCCACAACTCACTAGGTGAGTTGGATCAATAATTACGCAATGTTTTAACAAAATTTTAAAATAAGGGTTTAAGAAAAGTCGCAATATAATTGTACAAGGTAAATGAGTTCAAACAAAACACGGTATACGCCCATTAGAAATAGGAACAACAAATGATCGAGGGTAAAACCTACAACTCTCTAAAGAGGTTGGATCATTTATTTACTCCGTACAATAACGGAATTAAAGGGACTCACCGATTCGGCGCAGGGATTGTCAAATTTTTGGTATGGCTTACTCTTTCTGTCTCGCTCTATCTCTGTCTTTCTGTCTCTCTCTTCCTCTCGCTGACCTGGAGCGCTGAGGCGCCGGTGGAAGATGTCGAAGCGCAGGGGCGTCGCACGACACACACAATGTCGAAAGTCAGTTCTCTTTATATTTTTTTAAACGTTAGCGTGTAATTGATTTAAGTAAACAATTAAAGTTGATTTGTGCGATTTGTCAGGCGACTGCTCCGAGCGGTCGCAGGGTAGGCCCTAGCTTTGTCAAAATTGCTGACTTTGCACCTCGTGCACACGGGCCCAACCGCCACCGCTCGGAACGTTCCCAGCATCTAGGTTGTTATCGCGTCTGGCGTTTTAAGAACGTCGACCGTGTCGGAAGATTTTCACATGGAAGAGCGTAGTGGCGTAGCGACTCATGTAGAATTATTATTATATTTAACAGGGCAGAAAAATATAAGGTAGTCTACTACAATGTGTAAGCTGCGGAAGGCTTATCACAGCGCGCATTCTAAGAACGTCGACGGCGTTGGAAGATCGTTGACATTTGGGAGTAGAACATTAAGCATGCGACACTAGCGGTCGGTACGCAAAATAATAGTAATGGCCGACGCAACTATACCATTTATTGCGATCTACCAATTTTCACAGTATCGACGAATTGTATGCAAAAAAAAATGTTGTACAACAAATTGTAACGCTACAATGAACAATTGTCTCAATTTAAATTATCATAAAAGTGCCAAAAAGTGGTGTAACTAAAATTACCCACATTACATACTTGTACATATTCCAAAATTGTGTCTAAATGTATTGTCAACATTTTTCCTGTAAGAAATAACTTTGAAATAAACTTTTATACGACTGGATCCATATAAACATATAGTAAACGGTATACATGCGTCATCCATATTTGTTATGTCACACTAGCGCCACCATTCCCGCGGTGGTAGATTCCTTTGCCAATAATCTTTCATGAGAATATGCCGTGGCGTGACAGGTGTGAAGCTGAACCAGATTACAATTATTAAGGGCGGTATTCATAAACGGGTCTTAAGATTAAGCAAGCCTTGGGTAGCTAAAAAGTTGATAGGATTCATACATAAAGTTAAGGGGGTAGACACGGGTAATGCAGCGCTCTGTAAACCGACATAATCTGGCCCGAAACATGGGTTTAGTAGAATACGTTGTTTGACCTTACATGAGCGAATTTTGGGCTGGGCGAGGTCTCACTCGAAAGAGAAAGGTTCAGTGCAGCGCGCTCTGGTCATGGTTCAACGAGCTTGTGTTGATATCTAATAATATGAGTGTCCAAAGTAGAGCAAAATTCGACAAAATACACCCGCATGAATCCAAGTATTTTTAGGTTACTAAAAGAGTTTTGTGACTCAAACGAGGGCCAGAGCGCGCTGCACTGAACCTTCCTCTTTCGAATGAGACCTCACCCTGCTCAAAATCTGCTCATATAAGGACAAACAACGTATTCTACTAAACCCATGTTTCAGGTTAGATTGTCGGTATTACAGCGCGGTGCATTGCCCGTGTCACGTGGCGTGTTTACCTCCTTAAGTATTTTTAGGTCACTAAAAGAGTTTTGTGACGCAAACGATGAACAAAGTGCTCCGCATTGAATCTTCCTCTTTCGAATGAGACCTTGCCCAGCCCAAAATCTGCTCATATAAGGACGAAAAACGAAAAATCCCAAACTCATGTTTCAGGTTAGATTGTCGGTATTACAGAGCAGGAATTGCCCGTGTCACGTGGCGTGTCTACCCCCTTAAGCTGGAAATATTACCAAAGTCCAACAACAGATAAGAAGTAGAAATACAAAATATAGAGAAAAAAAAAATATAGGGAAATAAAATACAAAAGGATGAAGAATGGATAGGGATGAGGAGGAAAGATAAGAAAGACTGATAGTATTATAAATATACAGCATCCTTTACTATGCTACTAGGTTAGTAGAGGATGCTGCATGCTTAAGCATTTGCTTAATCTTAAGACACGTTTACGAATACCGCCCTAAGAATATTCACAGATAATTGACCATTGATTGAGAGAAGTCCCCACAACACATAATGGTTGAATCAATCGTCGACATCTGTGTAAAAATATGATGTAAAAAATTTAGAGATGAATTCAAAAAGTAACCGGCACGTAACACTTTGCACCCTTAAATAAACAAATTTCATTAATTTTTCTGTATCAATAGGACCACAAGTATACATCCTAACTGAATGAAATGAAAAAATTAACGATAAACATATGATTTCAGTCGGAAAATGTTTTGTGCCGCGTTTCGACCCGTAGAGTAAAGTATCCAATTACTGTGCCCTGTTGCTGGACTTCCGGAGTTTTCGCTAGTAAAAATAACTTTAGTAATGAAATTGAATTGTCCTAAGAATTTAAAGATAAATTTGAATGTTTCTTTAATCGATATAAATTTTTCCATGAAACAAATATCACATCTTCTTTGGATATTATTAAACATAAAAAAAGAAGTTCTGGAGTCAGTTACTGTGTGCCTAAAATCTCCAAAGATCAGTTAATGTGCCTCAGTTACTGTGCTCCTCCCTGAATATTGTGCTGCAATTACTGTGCTTCCTACCTGAATACTGTGCTGCATTTTTTTAGTATTTTAAGAACTTTTGTGTGTGACATGTTTAATTTTAACAAATAAATAATTAACTGAATTTAAATAAAACAATTTAATATCTTTTATTTGATAAATATAAAGTTAATTATGCTTAATGATAAAGTAGAGACACAGTAATTGGGTACCTCACAGTAATTGGATACTTTACCCTAATGCTTCACTGTGCGCCGGTGGCTCAGCACAGATTGATCTTACAGAAGTAAGGCAAGGGTACTTGGCAATTACCGTCGTCCAATCCCCCGTGTTTTATGAGGGTACCGCAGTTTTGGTTGCCGCCTTGATTGTCAGGCTGATAAGCCCACCACGTGGTCCACGTATTGTAGCCAGTAGTGTAAAGCGATTCGCCCGTCAAAGTCACCCAATCGCCCTCCGAGAACTGATCGTGAATACCTAGCCAAGCTGAATGGATTTTCGTATTGTTCATCCAATTCACCAGCATCTTCGCCTCGTGTTCCGAGTTTAGGATGGCCAATTGACCTAATCAACAACGAAGAATCCTCTAATAAACTCTGTTGCAAAAATGGCTGACACCTCTATCAGATTTCGGTGTGCAGAGGTTCGAAATGAGATACACCTGGCGGTTCCTTTGTGGAGTACTGCAAGGAAATTTGAATGGTGGGATATTAAAGGAGGGGGGCATTTTGGGCTTGGAAGATGATTAAGAATTGAGAAGAAGAGGAATTTGAGTGATATCGGGAGTTTAAGTCTGGGAGAAGTCTGAAGAGGAAATTGGATGATTAGGGCCGAAGCTAAGTTCGGGTTAAGTCTGAGAAGAAAATTCTCGAAGAAGTCGAAACAGAAAATTGGGTAATCTGAATGGGGTTAGGTCTGAAAAGCATATTGGTTGTTCTGAATGGTGTCAAGTCTGAATTTCCTCATAGATCATTACCCACTCATCAAATTACAAAACTTCCACATCACATTCGAAATCTGGTCCCAAGGTCAACCCCTACCTCCTTTATCTGTTCCTTATCCATCTAAAACACCTCAAAACCCACATATACAAATAATTAGCATCACCTCCTTCGGCCATGCAGATTTTCCGTGCCTCGTTCCAAGACATTGGATGTTGTTTGTGCAGCTTGTGGGCCCCTACGCCCACAGTGACCACGTAGTCATCTCTCTGCACGTTACTCACGCACCCCTTCATCACTTTGCGCAACATGTCGGGCAGGACGTTCAGGTGGAACACCTGCTGCGCAGCGTGATAATAATGATTACAGGTCATGTTATCAGTCGGCGCCACGGAGTCTGGAAGAATGAGTCCCTCTTCGTGAACTTTACTCGTCTGCACCTCGAATCTTTTGAATGGATTTTTACAACGGAAAATGCTGAAGTGTTTTAAAGCGAAATTTAAATCAATTAAACTGTGAGAAATCATTCGATGCTGGTAGTACAGTAGAACCTCGATTATCTGCTAACTATCGTGATAAATATAATAATAACGCGTACCTGCAGTGGAGGAACTTTCACTGCTCTTCACTATTTGCTCCTGGTCCACGGTCGAATTAAAGGGAGGAGGGAACGGTCTAAAAATTGATATTTTTTTATTTCATTTTTCGAATGTTCAACCTTTTTGGAATACGTGTTTAAAATGATTTGTTGAAATTCGTAAAATTATAGGCATTTGAGTAGCGGCATATGCATGGGCAACAAACGGCCACTCGGCGCACACGTAAAACTTTAAACGCGTTTTTCTCGAAACTGTGTTCTCAAAACGGTGGGACCTGTATCTCCAAAAGTTATTATCCGATTCTACTGAAACTTTTTTACTTTGAAGAATATACTTCTGGTTAGAGGGAACCAGAAAATATTACAAAAACTTGAAAATTTATAATTTTCAGAGACATTGAAAGGACGGAAAATATAGAGAAAATGTGTTTCAAAACTTCAAGTGTCGTTGTTTTCTAAAAAAAATGTCCTGTTTCAAAATAAAAAAAGGTTCAGTCGAATCGGATAATAACTTTCGGATATGAAGTTCGTACCAATTTGGATGAATTTTTTGACACCTCGAATTCAACGACTCCTCAGTGCCGTCTGCAAGGATTAATTATAAAACAAAAAAATGAATTCTATAATTTAAGACATCTGTAATACAATGCAAAAAGTCCCCTTAAATTATATATCGTAGTGTTCCTTTAATTAACTCCTAAATATCACCTATTTTTGGTTTGGTCTCTATGCTGGATGCTCTGCTGTTTGGTATCGAGAAAATATTGTCCTGTACTGCAAGGCACTCCGCTTAAAAAAGCGACAAGAGTGAGCGTCAGCAACAGTTTGTCCATGGTAACCTACAGACAGATGTAATGTTAGAGAAATTAATATGCGGAGGAAAATTTGTATTAACTGGTACTTTGAGTGCTAAATGCTAGATCAACTACAGTACAGGAAGTATTTAGTGTGAGATTCATTTATTACAAGAATGTAGTTCACTACCTTGGCCAAAACAAATTGGGTACGAATTATTTTTTCAATCATATCGCTACGAAAATTCTGCGTGCCGCGTAAATAGTGATGCAGTCCCAGTACTGCGAATTCATAAGAGGCTATTTGAGATCGTGGTCATAATTCATTCTCTGGTGAATTACACTAATCCAACCAGTGTTTAAACCCACTTAAATTAACATTTTTCATTCACGATTAGTCTACCCAAGTGCTATGTACACTGCACAACTTCAGCCCTGTTTCTCAAACACTTTGCGTACACCAATATACTGACCGTAATTTTCGAAACGCAGTTCAAGAATGCCACTAGTTTCTGCAGGCAGTAGCTACTTGGTCCACCACTGTTGGATAATTGGTTGTGAAGGTAGCAACGCTGGTGCACGAGAACTTCGGGTCGAGCGATTCAACTGATGGAGTTACCATCGGTTCGAGCTTCTTTATAGTGCCCACATATCGGCCCGTTCTTCTTCTCATCTATCTCTTATTTTCGAAAACGGATAACCCCTTGCCCTGCAACGACCTCGCTCATCCAACGACCCGATACAAAATTCGGGAATAACAGATAAAACGATAATCGTTAAACAGATATCGAAGCAACAATGCTTTTCTCGTATGAGTTCGCAGTACCGGGGCAAATATAATTTACTGTATACACATTTCTGTAATAAATGAATTTCGCAATAAATATTTCCATCTGCAAGCTGCTCTCGTTCTATGAACCCTGCTGATAAACTTATTTTATTTAATTATTTAAACGGAAGCCCTTTGATAAATACAATATATGTACAACAGTGTATATACTGAGCAATGAAGCACCGATTAAAAAATTACACACATAATACGCAATATGGTGGCAGTATAAAACGCATAGAGATAAAACACATAAAAGCCAATGTAAAACGAAATAGCAGTTAGTTACATACAGTAAATTCTCGTTAGGAGCCCGACGAACGGGGCTGGCGGCGGGCTCCTAACGCG
The DNA here is from genome assembly GCA_929108735.1 of Andrena dorsata. NCBI lineage: Eukaryota > Metazoa > Arthropoda > Insecta > Hymenoptera > Andrenidae > Andrena > Andrena dorsata. Next base: position 70,719,416 of record OV815488.1, on the reverse strand, counting down.
ACTGGACACTATTCCGCGCGGCCATTGGCGCGAGTGAGAAAACCCAATGAGCGAGCGAGAGGGAACGAAAGAGTCGACCCGAAGTTGCCGTCAGCTAGGAAATGGTGGGGATACACGCCGGGCTCCTAACGTGTGGTAGAAACGGGCTGCTAACGAGAATTTATTGTATATGATTAATAACTCTAGTGTGGTAATTGAAACTCTCTGTGTTTAAAGAATTCGACACTTTTATTCGGATTATGCGTGTCTGTTTGCTATCGCGTTCGTACAGAGACTACTTACTCCTAAGCGATACACCTCGTAACCGTCTTCCTCGCTCTATCTCACTCTCTCTCGCTCACTCATTCTCTCACTCATTCTCTCACTCGCAAGGCACACAGCGCCTGAAGATCTGGTGCTACACTAGTTCTAAATGTATGACATGAGCAGTCGAAGAAATCGAAAAGATTAGATTCGGTGTTAACATTCATACACATGCGGTTTTTCGGATTGTATTTACCTACCCATTAGAGTTCGAAGATGCTCTACATATAGGAGTGAGCAGTGCCTATGTTTTTTAGGAGGAATATGTAATCTAAAGAGTTGTAGAATTCGAGGGCACTTAATAACGTGATTAATACCTATAGTCGAATTTACGAAAGAAGGCACCTGGGCGGCCCGAGGAATGGGAAAAGCTTTTTAACAACAGAAGAAGAGGGGTAGAAACAATAATAATGGGAGATTTCAACGCCAATAATAGGTTATGGAATTGTTACAAGAATGACAAAGATGGGATCACCCTGGCAGAGGTAGTTGAACAACAGGATATGTTCATTAGAAATGACCTAACGATGTCTAGGACTGGTTCAGGGAAATATAGACCAAGCAACATAGATCTGATAATCATGACTTTCAAGATTTACCAGGAGGCAGAAGTGGTAGAGGAAGGAGAGACGATGGGATCGGATCAGCAAATTATAGGAATCCACATGTCAACACACCTAGGTAGAAGAGAAGGAAGATTCTTCAGTACGAGGAAATTTAAAGAGGAGAATATAGACTGGAGAGAATTCAAATGGTGGCAAATTAGAAACGAAGAAAGGGTTAAAGAAGCAATAAGATCAGGTGAGAATATGGAAGAAAAACATGAAATATTCATGAGGTGTATTACAGAAGCGGTGCAGAGTGCGAGCGCAAAGACGGAGAATGAGAGACGATCAGAGATGAGGAGGATTAAGAGGAACGCGAATTCGAAAGTTCTCCCAATAGGAGGAAGGTCCCAAACAAGAGCGTTATACCCGTGGTGGGATGAGGAATGTAAGTGGATGAAGGAACAGAGAAGAAGGTTAGAGAAGGTAAAAGAATTTGTAAGGAAGCCAAATGAGGGGAATTGGAAGGGATACATGGAAAAGGACATAGAGATTAAAAGAACAATCAAAGAAAAAAGAGGACAGGCCTGGTTAGATATGGCCTCTACGATAAATCACCAAATACATGGCACAGAAATATGGAAAAAGATAAAAAACATCCAAAAAGGGTTCGACAATAACATAGTGAACAGAACTATATCCATAGAGGAGAGAGAAGAACTGGAAGAAGCAGAAATAAGGAAGCTGGAGAGGGAAGGAAATTTTGAAAACAACAGAAAGGAAGAATATATGTGGGAGGAGCAAGAAGGAGAGGGAAGCTCAGGATGGAATAAGGAAATATCGTTAAGAGAAGTTAAAGAAGCGGTGGAGAGATCCAATAACAGATCTGCTCCAGGAGAGGATGGAATCGGATATGAGGTGTTCAAAAACTTGACACAAGAATTTGGAGAAATGCTCAGAGATCCATTCCAAGGGGTTTGGGAGACGCAAGAAGTACCCTCCAGTTGGAAACTGGCCACAGTATTACTCATTGATAAGCCAAACAAAAAAGCACTGAGACGAAGTTAACATAGGGAAGTTAATGGAGAGAATAGTTAATAACAGATTAGTAGAATGGGCTGAAAGAAAACATATTATGGATGGAAATCAAAATGGTTTTAGAAAGAACAGATCCAGGATAGACAATCTAACAGTAATGACGGCGGATATAAGAAGAGGTTTTGCAAGTAAAAGAGATACACTGGCGGTATTCTTGGATGTGAGAGCTGCATATGATAATGTGGACTACAATACTCTAATAAATAAGCTTATGGAAAAGAAGTGCGCGGGAAGAATCACTAGTTTCGTGGACAGCTGGCTCCGGGGAAGAAAATACCAATGTATAAGAAAGTTCAACGAAGCGGTTAAGGGAAATCAAGGAAGGGGTCTTCCTCAAGGAGCAATCCTTAGTCCAATATTATATAATATATACACAGCAGACATAACAAAGGAAATCAATATAATAGAAACGAAAGTATTACAGTATGCTGATGATACAGGGGAGAGTCGTGCAGTACCGACCGCTCTAAGTTTTTTGGTTATATCTTCGGCTGTAGTCGATAAAAATCAAAAATTCAAAAACGTGTTTGTAATATAGGTGAAACTTAATAAGAGGAGAGAAATTATTTTTGTGAAATTTAATTATAAGAATTGATAATTCGCAAAAGTAAAAAAGTTGTAATTTCTAGGAAACGAAAAAGTGTCGTCCAGTACCGACCAACTGTTAAATTAGTAGATTTTTAAGTCTAAATGACTAACAATGTTAATAAAAAGACATTTAATTGTTACATTAGAAATTTTTTTCAAATTTTATTAGTACAAACATCGCAAGTAAAATAATTAATATTTTCCTGATCTGTGCATTCGACGTGCGCCCAACCTTCACATTCGATACACTGCACCCAATCTTCGTCAAATGATTCCTTGCAAATAACACAGTAGGTAAATTCTTTATTAATTCCTAGCTTCCTGTTTGATCGGTTATCACACGTATCTTTATTCACTTTATCCCCTAATTTTCTTCTTTTCAAGTTTTTTTGAGGTTTCCTTAATTGTCTTTTAGCTTTTCTATTCTCTGCTTCTTTTGCACTTTCGTTTCTTTCGCTTTTCTTTAATTCTCGTTTAGTTTTGTTGGTCGGTACTGCACGACAGTCAGATGGTCGGTACTGTACGACAAACATGTGGGAACATTTGAGATCATGGTATATTATGTAGCAAAAAATATTGAAAAACGAGGGTGTTTTATTAAACTTAATAGACTAGAGAGTGTACACATCATAGAGCATAATCATTTACTTAGCTGAGAAACAAAAAATCGGCTTTACGAAATAACTTTTAACCTATTGAATTTCAACGAAAACGTTTAATGTCTCATAACATCAAGCGCAATGGAGTAAACGATATGACCCCGAAATAGGTTATTCAGAATTGTGATTTTTATTTGTTTATTCAAGTAAAACGCTCATATCTGGTAGAAGAAGCGAGAACTAGCTTTGGTCGGTACTGTAAGCTGGTCGGTATATTTATTTTAGAAATGGCAACGGTAAACACATACAAAACAAGGAAGCAGTGGAGTTCGGAGGATTTGTTTAAGTTTATAAAGTGAAGGCAAATTGGAATACCGGTATTCCAAATTACCTGCACCTTAACGAAATCGATACCTACTTCTTGTCATTTTTCATTCAAACCAAAGTTCAGTTACTTTTTGTTTTTTATTATTACTGAGACTATGAAACATGACAGTTTATTAGTTTCCCTACGATATTATGCAGTTTTATTTGTTCCCATCCTCAATCGTAATTTTTTATTCGTTTTATTGTTAAACAAACTGGTATTCCAAATATACTGCACTTCCTCTAATGTACGCTAATTTCCTAATTCAGCCCATAAGGGCCTTCTCCTTGCCAAAATTTCCAATATTTAAATAATTCAAGAAGTGTTAAAAAATTTGAGAAATTTTTATTTCCTTCTTCGATTCCTTCAGCTACGCGTCAAACAATTTGTTTGTTTAATGAGTTGCAGGTTGTTGCACCTAATTTTCGTTTGGCATTAAGGTATGTGCGGGTAATAAAGTTAATAGTTTCATTCGACCCCTGCATCGTACACAGGACTTAAGTTAATAATGGACTCTAACAAAAAAGAAACGATAAAAGCTCATGCTAAAAAATTCTACCATCAAATTGACCGTATAAAAAAAGATATCGCACCATGGAAATTAATTCGGTCTCTCTTTTCATCAAATCCTCTGCTTCTGATCCCATCACTACGAGCTCAAAGTAAATCTACAATAATGCAAGGCATTATTCCAATCAGTCCTTTCTCCCTATAAATAATTCTTAGTCGGGGTCGTTGCACTATTCTAAAGAATCTCCTCGCTCTTCAACTCACATTTGCTTTCATATTTGTATTCCTTATCAAACTTCAATTTCTCCGTTATCACCCCCAGCTCAAACTTTCCTCCGATGACTGCGCGCGCATGCAAATAAGCATTTCGAACACGATCGCGCGAATGCCATTCTTTCAAGCTGCCCCCTTGCGTTCCCACTATCAGCCAGATAACGACGACTCGTAAAACAGAATGTTTCAGCGTGAACCATCGCTACTTAAATCCTCAGCTGCGTGATCGAATGTTTCGATTAGGAGTTGTTAAATTTTGTTTAACAGTTTTTGATCTCACGTCGAAAGGTGAAGTGTCGGCACCGATTTCAATTGATATGGAGTATTTAAAACGGAGTGAATCGTTCGATCAAGCCAGTGTAGGAGAAAAAGAGTCGGCCGATTGTGTGCCAGAATCGGGAATCGTACCCGGGATCTTTCGTTTGCCGGGGAATTGCTTTAACCACTAACAAGTCAGAGCCGACTCATCTTCTTCATCTCCAATTAAACATACTAACTCTAAACACAACGACCAAACCTTCACGGTAGATGGTCTCCCGATTAAACGTCTACACCAGATTTGACCAAATCGATTTGTCCGTTCGACCACGTTCGACGATTACCGGCGCGTTGCAATGTCGGCGATAGCATCGATACCCGTGATCGTCTGGCTTCTCACGTTCGGTTCTTTAACCGCGACGTCTCAATTTCTCGACGGTTATGAAGGCATTGATCTCAACAACAGACCGATAATCGGTGAGTATTGGATCGAGGAGATTGTACACTTCTCTGCGTTGCTATGTAAATACAGTATTCTAGAGTTTTGTGTGTAACGAGGTGAGGTAACCGAGGATTTTGTCACCGATTTATATCCAAGCTTTGCATATAATTAGAGCACAGCATGGGTAATAACTAGAGCGCGTGCGCGAAATATCGGGAACTCGATCGACTTTTTCGTCCCAAGTGTGGGGATTCCCGAGAATGTCCGGGATTCCGAGGGCCCGATTGCCGTTCCGTAAGAAAAAGTCCAGAAACAAATAATAATAATAATAATGACGACAACGGCAACAATAACAATAACAATTCTTTATTGCACCAGTGGATACATAGAGAGTAATAGCAGGAAGAGAATAAGAGAAACCAACAAAGAGAAAATCGTAGAGATAGGAATTAGATTACATACATATGTATGTAAAAGTAGAGTGCAAAAGGCAAGGTCCAGCTGTCAGCTGTTATCAACCAAACTACTGAATTATAATTTGCATGATTTTCACTTGATTTCACTGTTGTAAAGGTATCGTAGCGCAGGAATTAAGCGGATATTTGACCAGAATCTACGATGATAAGTACACTAGCTACATCGCCGCGTCGTACGTGAAATTTGTTGAGGGCGCTGGCGGAAGAGTCGTGCCGATTTGGTAAGTATCGATGCTACCTTACATCGCACTTCCCTCGGTTATTTCATCTTTTATTGTACGCGATCGCAGATACCAGAATCTTAAGGGGGTAGACACGGGTAATGCAGCGCTCTGTAAACCGACATAATCTGGCCCGAAACATGGGTTTAGTAGAATACGTTGTTTGACCTTACATGAGCGAATTTTGGGCTGGGCGAGGTCTCACTCGAAAGAGAAAGGTTCAGTGCAGCGCGCTCTGGTCATGGTTCAACGAGCTTGTGTTGATATCTAATAATATGAGTGTCCAAAGTAGAGCAAAATTCGACAAAATACACCCGCATGAATCCAAGTATTTTTAGGTTACTAAAAGAGTTTTGTGACTCAAACGAGGGCCAGAGCGCGCTGCACTGAACCTTCCTCTTTCGAATGAGACCTCACCCTGCTCAAAATCTGCTCATATAAGGACAAACAACGTATTCTACTAAACCCATGTTTCAGGTTAGATTGTCGGTATTACAGCGCGGTGCATTGCCCGTGTCACGTGGCGTGTTTACCTCCTTAAGTATTTTTAGGTCACTAAAAGAGTTTTGTGACGCAAACGATGAACAAAGTGCTCCGCATTGAATCTTCCTCTTTCGAATGAGACCTTGCCCAGCCCAAAATCTGCTCATATAAGGACGAAAAACGAGAAATCCCAAACTCATGTTTCAGGTTAGATTGTCGGTATTACAGAGCGGGAATTGCCCGTGTCACGTGGCATGTCTACCCCCTTAACGTTATAGGAGAAGCTTCTGTGCAGAGGAGAAAAAGTGTCGATGGTGATGTTCAGATATTTTGATACAGAGGTCTCTTTCTCTATCGTGCACCACGAATTCTTATAATGTTTAGGGTATCCAACTAGGTTTAGATGTTTCTTCACTTTTTCTTTCTTTCTTCCGTCATATTCACTTAATTCAGGGGGCGAAAATGATGGAACTCGGCTGTAATTATTAGAGAGTTAATCTTCCCTTAGGATCGGTCGGAGCAACGCGTACTACGAAGATATCATGGGGAAAATAAACGGGTGAGTGGAAGCTAACGGCAGCATATGAATTCAAGGGCGACATCAACACTGAAGAACGATAAAAAGCAGTCCATATACAGGGAGTCTGGTTACAGGTGGTACAGCTTTTAGGGGGTGATTCTACAGGCCAAACTTCAATTCTTTAATGCCGCGCTTCGTTTCCGAGAAAATTGACTTTGAATTTCAGCTAGATACGCGTTAAAATTAGTGGCGCCAATTTAATTAAATATTTAAAATTGAAGTTTAAAAATATCCACTATTTTAATATATACTTAATAAAGATTAGTTTTTGAGAATAATAATTATAATTCTTTTATTTGTACATATAATGATTCATGCTTATCACAGAGTCCTGTGGCCAGGTGGAGGCACTAGCTTGACTGATACCAACGGCTACGGCGGTGCAGCGTATAAGATATACAAGTAAGAAAACTCATCAAATGACGTTCTTCTCGCTGTCTCCAAATTTTTAGTGACCACCCTTTAAACCATCTATTTACAGAATCGCGAAGAAAATGAACGAAAACGGCACTCACTTTCCAATTTTCGGCACATGTATGGGATTTGAGTTACTCACGTTCATCACCGCGGATCGCAAATTACAAATGCTATCCTGTAACAGCCAAGACCAACAGCTTCCTCTCGAATTCAAGCAGAGTAACTGTTTTTCTTCTCCTTTTTTCTTTTAAATGGAAATTCATCGAACTGTCCCCTTTTACGTTGTGTTCAGATTACACCCACAGCAAACTGTTCGGGAACGCCCCGAGGGACATTCTAGACATTCTGGCGAGCAGAAACGTCACCGCGAATTATCATAGTAACTGTGTCACAGAAATGGTAGGTTTCTGTTCGTTCTGTACAGACAGGCTGATTTCTCGTGCCAAATTCGATTGATGATACACGTGGAATGAAATTGTTAAGACTCCTTTTTCGAGAAACTTGAATTGACTAAAGATCAGCAGAATATAAGTAGCAAATACCGTACAACCGTGAGTGGTAGGAATTTTTCAACTTCAGAAGCTTTTCGTCATTTGACATTAAATATCGGTTCCACCTTCAAAATGGGTACCTCTCGAGAATAAAGCCCCGCAGAGTAAAAGTTATTCTACAATTGAGGGGCCCAGTGGAAAACAGGCACACGCCACATTTGCATAAATTTTCATTTCTTTGTAACATCAATCCGTTCCTACAATGTAGTGTAATTCCACCACTTCCTAATATAATAGCATGTAGCTACATTTCATTGAGCACAATCATAGCTTTCCTTCACGGTGGGAAAAAATAAGTACGTAGTGGAAAAGGGGCCCATGTTACGTGCCTCAATAAAATTAATTTTTCAGCCAATTCAAGTATCGTTTAAGGGAGGAGGCCTACCGAGAACGATCAAAACAACATGCTTTTTTGTGAATTTTTTCTAGAAAACTCGATAAACGTCTATTATTAACCCCTCAGTGTGGTATGACGAGCACCGCTCGTCATGGGACGTGAAGCGGAGGCGTAGCGGTAGGGCTTGGGACCAAGGTCTATTGGACACCCGAATTAGAGGCGTGCTGTGCTTTTCTCATATACACTCTGTAGGCCTTGGGAAGGAAATATTGCCGTGAAGAGGGCCTCTTCAAGAGAGTGGCCGTTTGAGAGGGATCCAAGTCCGATTGGTTAGATTAGGAAACCGTGTGACAATACTTCTTCAGATCTGGTACGGAGTAACGCCTTAACAGCAGGGGTCAAGGTTTCGACCAATGGAATTCATCCCGCAGTTAGGTTCTGTTCTGGGCAGAAAAGTTTCCACACTGACGGGTTCAACATCAGTTTATTGAAAAGAGTACGGAGAGACTGACGGATATTTCAGTATTTTTTGTGGTAAAAGGTATTGAAACGTTTGTGAGTTATAGGCGATGCCCGAGACGCGCTTTTTTCAGGCGCTTTGCGGTAACAATCGTACATAGCTCGGTGCAGGATCATCCAAAACTGAAAATTCGTTTTTGTTAGATCAGGCCTGGGGTTTAAGTGAATGCAGCGGCCGATTTTCGGAGGCAACGCCTCCTTTCTTCCGCGCGTTTTAGCCCCCGCGGCGGCCTAGGAGCTTGGAGCGCCTCAGGCCCGTACCATATGAACCGCGCGTAGCGCATTGGGGCTACGTATCAATAGGTTTCCACATGGCACGGGCCTGAGGCGCTCCAAGCTCCTTGGCCGCCGCGGGGGCCAAGGCGCGCGGCGGGAGAAAGGAGGCGTTGCCTCCGAAAATCGGCCGCTGCGTTTTCACTTAAATCCCAGGCCTGTGTTAGATAATATCTGAAATTATTTAGGCGCTATCGGGGCAGATTTGGGAAAAATTATTTCAGTCAAAATAATGGCGGCTGTGCAAGTTTGAAGCATACGATATTTGGCAAAAAATTGCTCGTTTTACAAGTGTAAAAAAAACGGAAAAGCTCCCGATAGCGCTTAGATTTTTAACCCTAAAATAAGCCTGCAAAGCTTCGAGTAAATCGGTTCATTAATTTTTAAGTTATGCGTGTCACCGGCTTTGAAAACATGATTTTGAGGATAACGCGTTTAAATTTTTGGATCTGAGCGCTACACCGAGGAACGCCTACCTACTAGTTACACGCGTGTAACTTTTTCGAGTTTAGTCGGATTAACTTGACACTTTCAGGGAATATTTTCAAAATGTACTTCAATGCAAAATCCATTTTTCGAAAATTTGTAGGTAGGCCTCCCCCCTTAAAACAATTGCAATTTTACACCGCATTTCCTACGAAAACAATTTTTCTTTCAACTTGTTTCCTTCTAAAATCAGAAAACAGTGGCATGTGCTTGTTTTCCATTAAACCGCTCAATTTCCATTTGCTTGTCCAAGATTCATTTCACTCGCAGTTGTGCCACGTTGACTGATAAATTCTGCCGAGTTTTACTTAACGAATATTGAAACTCGGAGTTCCTTGAGAGCGGAGGAATTTTTCATTCGAAAATTTCGTTCTACATCTTACTTACTTTTGCACCAGGAATCCCTTCCTTTCCAGTTATACATTAATTTTTAAGACTCTCTTTATGAAGGCAAATTATTTAGAACCGCGTTATCTGTCGCACGAAATTTCAGGCACTGAAGACTGCTGGCGCGAAGTACAAGTTCCGCGTGCTATCTTTAAATCACGACTGGAATGGGGATGAGTTCATCTCGTCCTTAGAATCTGTTAATTATCCGTTTTACGGGGTGCAGTTTCATCCAGAAAAGAATGCATACGAGTGGAAAATAGAGACACGTATTCCACACTCGAAGGAGGCTGTTCTAATCAATCAATATTTTGCAGATTTCTTCGTCAACGAAGGTACGCGTGCGTTCCTCTACGGAAGTCGATATAAAGCACGGAATACTAAACGCTCTGTGCACGGATGTTACTAATAAGAATTCTTTTGTGTGCAGCGCGCAAGAACGGAAACAGATTCGAATCTAAAGAGGAAGAATCTAGGAGCCTGATCTACAACTACCCGACTACTTACACTGGTGCGAAAGGGTCTTCGTTCACGCAGTGTTATTTTTTTCGAGTAAACGAAAATATGTATGATAGATATGGTAGATACCGTAAACTGGGGGAACATTGGCAGTACGGGGTAAAATTGGCATCTACATAACATCTATCATAAAGGAAAATGAAAAAATTTTATGCATTTTCATATATCTAGTGTAATAACAAACGGTGCAATGTTATAATAGGATACCTAAATCAAATTTAAAAACGTTAATTAAAAGAATAAAAAAATAAAAAACAAAAAATATAAAATAGAGTGCATTGAACATAAGAAGAAACAAATTTAAGTGTCAACGTAAGTTCAGATGTGGTAAAACTTTACCTTTTTTGTGCTATTTATATATGATATGTGAATGTCACCCGGTATGGGCGTTAGGTTTTTCTTAGGATGGATTCACTACAGCGGACTTTAGACCTGTGTTAGACGCGGGGATGTTATGGCATGTTAGAAGCTGGGACGAAACAGAAATCAGGGACCTGGAACGAAATGTTTTTTCGTTTCGTTTCGTTTCGGTTCAGCTTCGATAATAATAATTTCGTTTCGGTTAATATCGTTCCTGCTGAACAAATATTTCGTTTCCATCAGAACGAAAAACAAATTTTGTTCCGAACCGGTTATTTCAGTTATAAAAAAAACTCGTGTATACTTATTTTAACAATTTTATTGCATTTTTTGTACTTATAAAAAATTATAGTGATTCAATCATATAGAGATATTATAGATTTATATTGGATTCAACCAATAATCAGGTAAGGTTATGATTATTGCATGATCCAATCGGTGCAGGCAGGCGACTTTTTTACCGACACGAAACATGAAAAATATAAGGGGCGCGCTCAATTTAAATTTTCTGCCCTGAAGTGTACAGAACGTTATTAATCGAAATTTTTATTTCGGTTATATCGTTTTCACTCCTGCAACAGGGTTAAGAATTTCGTTTCTGTTTCTGTTTCTGTTCCGGAAAAATATTTCGTTTTTTTCGTTTATCGTTTTCGTTTCTGTTTCGTTCCGGGTCCCTGAAAGAAATGCAGTAGTGTAAAACTATACAATACGCCCCATTTGACAAAACGCCCCACCATTATTTTACGCACACAAACAATTATTATTGCGGCAGTTGTGGGCGACTGGTCAATGGTGGGGCGTTTTGTCAAATGGGGCGTATTGTATAGTTTTACCCTACCCACCGACCAAAGATAAATAGCTCTCCCTTCTTCAACCAAATATTAGCACTTTATTTGAATTAACCAATTAAAATCACAATTCTCAATAACCTATTTCGGTGCCTTATTGTTTACTCCATTGCCCTCGATGTTCTGAGGCATTAAACATATACGTTGATATTCAGTAGATTAAAAGTTATTTTTTAAAGCTCATCTTGCGTTTCTCGTGTAAGTAAATAACACAGTACAACAAAATTTGACTTTTTTTCGGACTTGTAACATTCAATAGCCGTTTCTTATAGGTTTTCGTGCCCTGAAGAGGAATCAGCAACCCGTTTGTTGCCATCATCCTCAGTTTTTGAGAAAATCGATTTTGAAAAATACTGCAATTTTTCAACTTTGAACTTTTTTTGTGTCGAAACGGTAACAGTTATTCGATTGTTCGTTGCGTCAAATTATTCTATGAACCCTCCCGAATACAACGATATAAGTTATTATTGCATTATGAACATTTAAATATGTTTAAACAACGATCAAAGGAAAAAGGACACCCGAAATGCACGAATTTTTGCGGATATCTTTCAATTTATTTCCAAAACTAAGGGTCTCAGACGAAATCTGACCATCCCACGCGATGCAGCAGACATTGTTCCATCGGGAAGTGTCGGCAGAAGTTGTAAGTCTCAACAATGTCTGCTGCATCGCGTGAGATGGTCAGATTTCGTCTCAGAGCCTTAGTTTTGGAAACAAATTGAAAGATATCCGCAAAAAATGGTGCATTTCGGGTGTCCTTTTTCCTTTGATCGTTGTTTAAACATATTGAAATGTTCATAATGCAATAATAACTTATATCGTTGTGTTCGGGAGGGTTCGTAGAATGATTTGACGCAACGAACAATCGAATAACTATTATCGTTTCAACACAAAAAATGTTCAAAGTTGAAAAATTGCAGTATTTTTCAAAATCGATTTTCTCAAAAACTGAGGGTGTTGGCGACAAACGGGTTGCGGATTCGGTTTCAGAGCCCGAATACCTATAAGAAACGGCTATTGAATGTTACAAGTCCAGATGGCTGTTGTACTGTGTAATTTCGTTCTGTTACGTATACTATCTCTACTATCTCTATTAAGTTTAATAAAACGTCCTAGTTTTGCAATATTTTTTGTACCTACATAATATACCAAGATCTAAAATGTTTCGCCGTGTTTGTCGTACAGTACCTACCATCCAACTGTCGTGCAGTACCGACCACCAGACTGTCAACCAGTGGGTATCAAATTTTTCTTATCTATAAGTTTAATCTGTTAGCAACTCAGATTAATTTATAAGATGTTCATTTAGCCTTCCCTCTACCATTTCCCGCAGAAAAATAAAGTAAATAAGGATAGGTATGATAACCTAACAAACAGGAAGCTAGGATTTAAGGAAGAAGTTATCCAGTGTGTTATTTGGAAGCAGAGTTGGGCATTAACTAAATAAAAAATGATGTACATAAGGATCAAATAAAAGTTACTTTAACTTTAGATTATTCGACGAATAAAGTTAATATTTTTATTAGACGAATAAAGTTATTATTTTATTCGGAATTCGAGATTTTATTTAAATAAAAATTTGGCCATCTCTGTTTGCAAGGAATCATTTGACAAAAATTGGGTGCAGTGTACCGAATGTGGCAGTTGGGCACACGTCGAATACACAGATCAGGAGAATATTAATTATTTTACTTGCGAGTTTGGACAAATAAAATTTGAAAAAAATCGTGTATTGTACTAATTAAATGTATTTTTATTAACATTGTTAATCATTTAGACCTAAAACTCTACTAATTTAATAGTTGGTCGGTACTGGACGACAATTTTTTGCTTCCTAGAAGTTACAACTGTTTTACTTTTGCGAACTATCATTCTTTTTATTAAATTTCACAGATATACTTTCTCGTCTTTTACTAAGTTCTATCTGTACTACACACATTTTTGAATTTTTTATTTTTATAGGCTCTACCCCAAGATATAACAAGAAAACTTAGAGCGGTCAGTACTGCACGACTCTCCCCTATATGCGGTTTGCATGAGAAAAATGCCTTTAAATTTAAAAAATATTGCAGGCGTGGTGAGGTGTTAATGACATAAGTTTCAGGTTAGGTTGGACGAGTAATAAAGATACACGGCAGCGACAGTCGACATACATATACGGGGTCAAGTTTTATCCTGCAACCCGCGCTCGCGCGAACAGGTGCGCTGCGCAACCTATACAAAACCTCCCGTAACTCCCAGAATTTTTCGAGATCCACTTTGAAACTGTGCAGGTATAATCTTGAGACCTCAAGCATTAAGGAAATGCAATGAAAAAAAAATCGGAAAAAAATTTTCACAGTGGCTTCCCCCCTTACGCTCAGCGAGGTCAACCTGGATATTCCATTCCAATAATATCTCTTTAAAAGATCAAGATCTGTTTATTCATCCGCCGCCTCGCGATTATCGGTAACCACTTATCGCATCTCGCTCACAAGCCAATTCCCCGTTTAGGTAACCGTTTATCTGGATAGTTGGTCAGCTCTGTCTCAAGGTCTCCGAGAGGAAAGCTGTCCCAGGCTGCCAGGTGAAATGTCAGTCGATGCACCCACGTGATTTCACCGCGATTTACGTAGCAGCGCGTTCTAGCACGTCGCGGAACTGCCTGTGCCACATCGCTTATAGCCGCGAGTAGCCGATCGAACCACGTCGAATAACGTTTAACCATCCGCGCTGCCATTTCATTAGCGTTCACTGCGTCCCGCTGGCTTTTAACACGGTCCGTGCCTTGGTGTAAATTCAGATATTCGGACTGTAAACAGTGAGGATGAAAGTGGATCGCCGTAATCAGTTACAGAAAAATAGTAGTCCTGTTATAGTCTTCACAATTTCAGTTTCTTCTGGGTCTAGTTTGAGTTCGACACTGAATTAACTGAGAAATACGAGTATCCTTTGAATGAAGGTTTCCGTTAGAGTGAATTTCGTGGATCACGTGCCACGGAACGTGTTAAACCGGAAACACTAATAATTAATTGTCAACATTTGTTCGATTGCATTGGTGATAAACATAATACGAACAATTTCCATGAGCATAGATATTATATAATCGAGGACAGTGTCTATCGCGGCAGAAAAAACACGTCGTTAATCGCTTCGCAGGTGACATCAGGTAGGATTCTATTCCTTCTACTATACGTTCTTTGTCTTCCTCTATCTCCTTCGAACATAATTCTTGTTCTTTCATCCTCTCACGATTTCCTCAAGCCTTTTAATGTCACTGCTGTACCTCGTAGAAATAGTGATAAGTGCGTTGTTCCACGGCGACTACACTCGGTCTCACTGACCTACGCCACGCGTGCAGCTGACCGCCGAATTGCCGTTCTCCAGGCGTTCCTCGCCGGAATCTTCGGACCATAATAACTAAAAAACGGAGCCTCTACCACAATTGCATCTTATTTTTTCACGTAGAATCAACCGTCTCATTTTCTACTATCATTACCAAACACTCGGTATATTTGTAAGCACTCCTTTTAGGTTTTTAACTTGTTATAATTAAATAACATTTAAGCATAACGAAAAATAATGACTTACAAATAAATAATATTATAAAACAAATATCGAAAAGATATTTTAAAATAAATTTTTAGTGCGATTTATAATAATTTCAAAAGGGAAATTGTAACCAAAATTTCATTCAATTCCTTTTTTTCATAAATCGATGGCTTTTAGAAGGCTTAGAGGTACGGTATTGTAAACTTTCTTCTTCCTCAGCTTCTGTTAAAACAGCAAAAACCTGTGCCTCGCGTTCCACACCATAATTTTGATTTTTTTTATACTCTCTTTTTTATTTCTTCTATAATGTGTTATAATTCAAAGTGTCTGCAATAAAGCGGCTATTATTGTTATATTAGTAGAAGTTGGGCTTTTCCTAAGATCTCGCACGGGGGTCGACGTAAGAAAGTCGCGTTCCACTTTCTCTGCTCGGCTGCCCTCCGCCAGATGTAAACATTTCACTGAAATTAAGGATGCGTGCTCGGCCAGACGCCGCGATTCCTCGCGCGACTTTCGAACGATCCTGACGCGTCACGTTTACCATCCTCCTGGAGTTTGGTTTTTGCTTCTGGTGCCCTTGCTCGTTAACAGATCGGCATGGAGACAGAGGACGAGCTGGCCTGCGATCGCGGGTCCCTCAAGTTCGACGAGGCCTGCGTCGACTTGAGAACCGAGGATGAAGATTTGAACGCGTGGCTCTACTCCTTGTCGGCGGACTGCGCGTCGGTGAGTTGCGGGAAAATAGAAGGCAGAGGACTGTTAACCGAGATAACTCTCTTTGAACATTTTGAAAATTCCTCCGCGTTGTAGAAAACAATTTGTTCGTTTACTTATAAGGGAGAGGCCCTTCATGTGAAGATAATACATTTTATAATTGGTAGCACGGTCGAGACAAAATATAAAATACCAGATTATATTAGGGTAATTGCGGAAGACGCGGCCGGGCTGGAGAGTTGGTCGAGTTGCTATATTCAGACTCTGCATCTGTGTATATGTAAAAATGTGTGTAAGGTTCAGAACAATTAATTCTCTAGAAATCAACTGTTTGGACCAACTCTCCAGCCCGACCGCGTCTCCCGGAATTACCCTACAGTGATTAATATTTTTTACTCTGACTCACAAAGAGAAAGTGTGATGTTAAAAAAAATTTAGTTCGGTGATAAAGTTGATTCATCGACGAAATTTCACAATTCCAGCCGTGCAAAAGGAGTGAAATTAGTTAATTCCAATGCGATGATTATTCAGTGGATAATTTTGAATACACTGGAGATACGTTTCTGATCACGAAATGACCCACTGAACAAGTTAACTGAGATTCAGCGTAGATTTAAATCGAACACAACTTAGAGCAGGGTTTAGTAGATAGTAATCTAATCTTAATCCACTATTTGGTTCACTATTGGCATAATTCTGCTTCAATCTTGCCCTAATTCTGGCCTAACGTCGATCGAATCTTGATCTAACTGAGACACAACTGGAATCCAATTATACAACTCAATTGTAAAACAGTCCGAAACTCAAATTCGATTTGAATCTTAGACTGCAGTCAAAGAAACCACGCGATATCCACAAAAATCTAGCCGTAGGTATCAAAGTTGCAGATTTTGAAAAAAGTCCCAATACATTTGTCACAGTGCCCTTACACCCGGATCAAACAGATATCAGCATTTTCTAGGAGCAAAGTGACAATCGACACAGCAAGGCCAATATCATTTAGAGTGATAGATGTTGTGGACCCCAACGAGCACGTTTCCGTCCAAAATACGAGGTACGCGTTATAATTAAGCAGAATTAAAAATTTTCCAACTAACAAGGGAATTTAAAAAATTTGTAGTTTAAATGCAAAAGTATTTCTCGCTATAAATTTTAAACAATTTCATTACACAGTTTTCTAGATCATTCTAGAGTATAAAAACCATTCAATTTCAATTGTACGAATTTTTATATCTACTATAATTTTCAAGATACTTATACAGGAAAATATTCACCCTAAAGAACGAAAAAGTGGCAGAGAAAAAAATTGTCTGAGACTCTTTTATTGAGGTCTCTTACGAACGTGTAAAGCTACAAAAAATTGGAATCTTCGGGTTGCCAAAGTTAAGAAAGTTAGCCTTGTGCAGCTAACTCCCACGCGATTTCCATTTCTCTCGTCGATATTACCGAAACGTGCGTCAGTTGCATGCTTTCGTGTTCCAGCAACGTGATCTGCGAGTTGTCGCCAAACCTGGGACAGTATGGCGTGTACGAGTTGACGGTGGCCAGAAGTGATTGCGATATAAAAGTCGTGGACGAGCCGACTTACCCTTACACAGGTAAGACATCCTTTCGAGTGGAGACTATATTTTTTACTGAAATCGAAGTGCGTAGAAATTACGGTCGATCGTTGATAACCCAGTATTGATTCGACCATATCGCTGTATGATCACCCAGAGTTCCACAAACAGACGTGTTTTCGAATCAAGATGTAAAAATGTATCGATAAGGGATATCTGTCCGTGCTAACAGTGTGAAGTCAATAGTTAACAGGGAAAGGCATTACTATTAGTAATAACTTTTTTCTTAAATATAATGTGGTCCCCTTGTGTCTCTTCATTTAAGAACGAACGTGTTGCTGATGATCTACAGCAGTTATAGACTAATGATTCATGAAATGGAAAGCTATTCGTTTTAAAATTATGCAAAGTTATTATACAATCAAATCATGTGCTTTTCAGAACTCTTCGTTATTTTTGGCGTGTTGCTGCTGGTCCTGTTCGGTCTGTCGGGTCTGAAATCGTTATGGAAGGTGTGCAAAAGGAGATACACGAAGCGTCAGGTGGGCGAGGGGACGAAGCAACCCTTGAAACGTCGGGTGAAAGCTATCGATACGGTTCGAGGGTGAGTAACCACGTGGAAAAGTGGGTAGCCATTTTGGGAGGCTAATTCTGTGGGGCTAGCGGTGAACTAGTTTCGAGGTTTGGTCAGTGATCTAGTCTCGGGGGTATAGAATTATTTCTAATGGAACCATTTTATTTTTAAACTTCTTTCGACCACTACTATAGCACCCCTTCAGAGGTAAAGCTGTTACGCCTACACAGAAATATCAATTTTTAAACTTTCCTCTGTTAACTACAGTATTTACATAGATTTATCTGATGTCACAGGGCAAGCACCCTGTTCATGATATTCGTCAACGATGGGTCAGGTGGGTACAAGGTCTTGGGCCATGCAACTTGGAACGGTTTGCTACTTGGGGACCTGGTGTTTCCTTGCTTCATCTGGGTCATGGGGGTGTGCATCCCCATAGCCCTGTCCAGTCAGATGAAACGCATGATACCGAAGACCACCATACTGTATGGGATCATTAGGGTAATCGGGAATTCCAACTTCAAACTCCGTGAGGTGGTAGAGAATGAAATTCTGAACAAGTTTCCCTGAAGAAATTTTCCGGTAGGACGTATTATAACAAAGATACAACCCTTTGAAGTTTTCAAAGTCGCCATTGGTGTAAGTAGATTGCATACCTACAGGGGCAGATCGCTTACATCATTCAAACGCTTATATCTTCGTTATCCGACGCGCTAGAGAAATTTTTTTTAGAGAAAAGTTGTGTGGAATTCGATCCTCTATAAGCTCGCAAAGTCTGAGCGTTCTCCGCCCACTTATCGGATTTCGTGCGACGTAAAATTGTCATGAATTCGATATTTCAGAACGTGTGACACGATCTCCCATCTAATGACTACTTAGTCTATTTTATACCTCGTCTGTACTATTACCAACATTCCCCTCGTATCGTTAGCACAGAATTGAGTAACACCTAGACCACGAACAAATGAATACCTAAAACATTTCGGCTTCCCATCTTATCTCTTTCATCGATACATATATGTATACTGCTCAGCCATCATTCGCTAAAGTTTCATGGCTGAACCTAAACAAGAACCCCATAAAGAGAACTGTTCCCCTTGCAATCATATAATTCTGCATTTCCAACAGAGGAGTCTCCTGCTGTTTCTACTCGGGATATCCCTGAACTCCGCCTTCCGTGGTGCTCGGCTAGAAAGCATCCGCGTGTTCGGTGTTCTCCAACGTTTCGGCCTAACGTACTTCGTCGTTTCCGTGACGTACCTCTGCCTGATGTCCGGGAGGCCAACAAGGGTTCAGGTAAACGTTCGCGCGCCCTTATCGAGTAATTAACACCAGATTTGAAAGGAACTTTCGGTCTCCAGTATCCGATGTTGCGCCACGTGCAAGACTTCCTGCTGCTGCTCCCTCAGTGGTGTGTGATGTTCGTCATTTTGGCTGCTCATTGCGCACTCACTTTCTGCCTGCACGTCCCCGGATGCCCCACGTATGTACGTGTAATTCGATGCAGGGCCTACCTTTCCGCGCCAAGTGATCGAACGAAATCTCCCTAGCGGTTACCTTGGACCGGGAGGCCTTCACGAAGACGGCAAGTACGTGGGCTGCGTGGGCGGTGCAGCTGGTTACATCGACAGAGTGGTACTCAAGGAGGCTCATCTGCTCTACTTAAAGAACGTGTACAAGTCCGGGCCGTTCGATCCTGAGGGGATTCTGGGTACGCAGGGTTTGCCAATGAAGATATCCGACGATAATGTGTTCTCGTGGTGTAAGAGGTTATGCGGTAACTCTTCACGGAAGAACCCATCGAAATTGTAGACTGAATATTCCCCGTTTTTGAAAATGGCCCACAGTAAGCCAAATAAAAGGAAAGTTTTTCGAATAAAAGTCGTTTGGTATGCCCATACCGGGCCCCTCTTCACACCAAACAATTTTTATCAGAAATAATTTTCTCTTACTTCCATGGCTCCGCAGATATTCAAGGTGGTACTTTTTATTAGCCCACCCTGTATATTGCAGGGTGATTCTATGCGACAAAATAAGACGTAAATGAAGAGTAACGAAATCACGGTGGAAGCTTGCTTTCTTAGTTATTAATATTTAAAAGTTCTGGCTGGGAAGTCCCGAACCACGGCAACTCGGCGGCACGTGGTGCGCAGGTCAATTAGGTCGCGCACCGCAGCCATCCAAACGCGAGCCATACCAACAATGTCGACTCGTTCTTTATCAAGATTCACCGCGTGCTCGCTTCTGCCACTAGTTCATCGCACTCTTTGCACAAAAATAGCTGCTTTTATCGATGCCACCTACGTCTGTCGCAATCGAGATTCGAAATGGGTCGAGTTTCTTTTTTCAAGGTACTCTGACGTCAACTCTTCACGTGTTCCTCGGCCTGCACGCGGGCATAATCATGATGTCGTACAAGGACTGGAAAGAACGGGTGGTCAGGTGGCTCGCGTGGGCGGTCATCTTTGGTTGCATGGGATGCGCCCTCCACTTCACCAACGTGATTCCAGTGAATAAAAGCTTATGGTATATAATTATATACAGTGGTGGTCGAAGGAAATTGATTGAAGCTCGTGTTGTTACCACTGGGTACATTTTACACCCCACCCCCAAATTTATGAGACACCAACTTTAACATATAATTTCTTATATGAGTTGCTTTTCTCTATTTCTGTAACCACTTACAGTTCAATGGCAACCATCTTTTCGCTAATATTGCTCAACATTTTTGCTCTGTGACAGGTCTCTGTCCTTCGTGCTCGTAACGACGTCGTTCTGTCTCGCTTTTCTGACGACGTGTTACTTGCTCGTGGACGTGGCCAAGGTGTGGAACGGAGGCCCCTTCCGAATATCTGGTACGCGCGACTTTCACGCGATTGCTCAACGCGAGTACTATAATATACATATATCGAACTACATGTGTTACTTATAACGTATTGATATCCCCTCTGAGAAAGGTAGAGAATTTAGTCCTGTACTGGTGTGATTAATTGCAGGCATGAACGCTTTGCTGCTGTACGTCGGCCACTCGGTGTGCTACCGAATGTTTCCTTTCCATTGGCGCATCGGCGCCATGGAGAACCGTGCCGTGGTTTTGCTGGAGGCGATTTGGGGAGTCACGCTGTGGACGATCATCGCGTACATCATGCACAGGAAGCGGTCGTACATCACTCTCTGAGATTGTATCGTAGATACCTGAGCAGTGAAACTTGAGCTACAGGGTGATATTTGAATAACTATGCCGTAATAAAATGACTGGTGGGTGAAGGAAGCTACCGAAGAACTGATGGCTTCTCATATTCATTGTTCAACGTTGCTCGGTGGTTGTTCCAAGAGACTTTAAGGAAAGTCAAGTTTATTTGGAGATCACGTCGAGGTGAATCAGGGTCACGCGAAGGTCGATCAAGGATACTCAAATATAGCTTGAGGTCCATTTCGGAGGAAGTCAAGGGTATTTCAAGGTCATTTCAAGGAAAGTCATTAGATCACATCGGGACTACTTCAAGTCAAGGGCAACCCACGCCACCACATAGCTATTTCAGGATTACTCCCAGATCTCTCCAAGGTTATTAAAGAAACTTGAAGATCACCACTGTGTCGTTATACCACTTGACCAGTTCCCACAAACATTAAACTTACTGCAACCTCAATTCCATGCCACTTCAAGGTCATCCTCAGCTTTCCTCTTATCTCCTGTACTTACAGCAGCCTCTCCATCTACTACTCCTTCACGCACACCGTACGTCAGTGAGGTCCAGGCAGGCGGTCCGAGGACGCTAGCCTCCATAGCGTCTTCTACGTGCAGCGTGGAACGGGGTGCTCGAAGCCAATGAAGCGGCGGGCATGCAACGGATGAGGAAAACTCTAGTTTTGTGCGCTTCGGCCCTAAAGGCGCGTGGCTTGGCGAGTCGGCTCGGCCAGTCCAGGATCGGCGAGTCGACGAGCCACGCGCCGTGGAACTTCACCTTAAGGGTACGAGCCTACACGCACAGTATTTGACTTCCACGCCGCGGACATCTTTTTTTGTGTTTTATTGTGTTACACAGTGTCGCCTTTGCACGCTGCGGGAAAGCACCTTTATGTACTTGCAGCTCATTCTGATTTCACATCTTTTTTTACTTTGTATTTATTATTATTTTCTTTTTTTGTGATTTATTTGATTTTATGTACTTGGCGTAATTTTTTTACTTTTTTAAAGTTTTTTGGGGGATTTCGTTTTACATTGGCTTTTATGTGTATTATCCCTATGCGTTTTAGACTGTCACCATATTGCGTATTATGTGTGCAATTTTCTAATCGGTGCTTCATTGCTCAGTGTATATACTGTTGTATATTGTTTTTATCAAAGGGTTTCCGTTCAAATAAATAAATAAATAAAATAAAAAATAAAATAAGCTTATCTTTAGGGTTCATAGAACGAGAGAAGTTTGCAGATGCGTTTATGTCATTTATGTAATATATATAAAGTACTGGAAATATTTATTGCGAAATTTATTTATTACAGAAATTTGTATACAGTCAATTATATTTGCCCCAGTACTGCGAACTCATACGAAGAAAGAATTGTTGCTTCGATATCGTTTTATCTGTTATTCCCGAATTTTGTATCGGCTCGTTCGATGAGCGAGGTCGTTGCAGCGCAAGGGGTTATCTGTTTTCGAAAATGAGAGATAGATGAGAAGAAGACGAGGCGGATATGTGGGCACTATAAAGAAGCTCGAAGTGTTTGAGAAAAAGGGCTGATGCCGCGAGGGCAGTGTAGGGGAAAGCAGGGTAATTCCGGCCACATAAGCAGTAAATGCTATAAAATTTGAACAAGTTACACATTTGCTAGTTTTTTCAAATGAATTGATAGTTTGAAGTGTCTAGTTTGTATTAGTATGACCGAGAAAGCATAAATTTACGTTGTAACAAAATTGGGAGCAATAACACAAAAATAGTCATTCGGCCGGAATGACCACACTAGTGGGGTAATTCCGGCCATGATTTTTATTTATAAAAGAGATAGGAAAACTGTTAAATTAATAAAACATTGTATTATTTTTTTATTTTAACATGAATTAGTACATATATCACAAATGTATTCTTCAGGGGTATTCCATCCTGAACATTCTTAATGTGTCCATTGACCACATACTCTGCACCGGAACCACATTTCATCACCTTTTCCGAATTCCTAGCAAAAGGAGCGAATATCGCGCTCTACTTTTTCGTCACAAATATCTGAATTGTACGTAGTATATACGTCAGAGAAAAAAGCAATGTTAAAAGCTGGCTGGTATTACGCCTCACTTTTGACCGGTATTACCCCACACCTCATGTTCAGATATTTAAAGTAATACACTGAATTGAATTCACATATCACCAAAAACCAAATCTGAGTTCGAAAGTAAAAATATTCCTCTATTTAATGAGATTAATATTAATAATTCATATCTATTCCATGTACTAACTTACGTTGCTTAACAATCGACCACTGTTATAAGATTACGGTGCGAAATGAACACTGCTATCGTCAAGAAACCATGAATATTAGCTCGCCGCACCATTAACCCTTTCGCGACTAGCGCCGGTTATATCCGGCTTCCACTAAATGCTTCACACCATACAGCTAGCGCCGGATATATTCGGCGCAAGGAACGGGCCGTCGTTCGTTGCGTCGACTTTAGTCAACATCTCCGATAATTTAAAAAAAAAATCGTTAAAAGGACTTTTGCGGAAATGTACGCCGTCGCGAAAGGATTAACAAGTGGCAGTACCATATAGAGTCAAGTTACGCAGTTTTTATTTAAAGAAATAGAAGTGACCGGAATTCCCCGCTGTCCCCTACATACCACTTGGTTAAACCGATCGCGAATGAAAAATCTTCACTTAACTTGGTTTAAACACTGGTAGATTAGTGTAATTCCCCACAAAATCAATTTTGACCACGATCTCAAATGGCCTCTTATGAATTCGCAGGGACAAATATTTATTGTATTACTCTGAAATTTACGCAGAACGCAGAATTTAGCGATATGATTGATAAAATAATTCGTACCTAGCGTAGTGATGGCCAAGATAGTGAGCTACATTTCTATAATAAATGAATTTCGCAATAAATACTTCCAGTACTGTATTTCTGTTACATAAATGACACAATGCATCCCGTGCGGAAATCCCTCGTTCGTGTTCCACAATAATACACATTGAACGCCAATAAGCGTTCTCCGCAGTGGAGTGAATGCACTGATCTAGCACTTAGCACTTAAAGTACCAGTTAATACCAATCTCCCTCCGCGTATTAATTTCTCTGACATTACTTCTGTCTGTAGGTTACCATGGGCAAATTGTTGCTGACGTTGTCTCTTGTCGTTTTTTTAAACGGAGTATTTTGCAATGTAGTGCCACATCTGAATAGTAGTGAACGCGCCCCTGAAGGTACGCGTTATTATTATATTTCTATTACCTATTCAATATAAATATATTTATATTTATATTACAGATAGATCGGCATCAGATATATTGGCTGGTGAGTACGTTTTCGCGAGCAGCGTTCGAGGAGAAATCAGCCACCGCCTGAACGTAGCCGTATGGCTGTAATTTATTCTTAGCGTAATAGTTGTGTGCGTTACGAAGCGTGTAGGACACACTGAGTTCTTAGCATAGAAATACATACATTAGAATAGGTGTGCGTTAGCTCGGAAAAAATTCGGGAATTTTATTGGTCAGCAGCAGCGTGCGGAGCAATTAAGCTCAACAATGGAGGGGGGAAAAACACCTTCAGAGTGGTAGTAATAGTGTGCGTGAACTGAAGAGCGCCGCTTCTGAAGTTCTGAGGGTGTTTTTCCCCCTCCATTGTTGAGCTTAATTGCTTCGCACGCTGGTCAGCAGATTGATTCTTTCTCGATAGCTGCATCTCGTATTGATCTACACTGTACACTCTACAGTCTAAGGTCTCGGCTCGACGCGAAAAACCGAGTCCCGTTCGGTTCGAACTTCAAGCTATTCGAATGTTTCGAGTCTCGAAGCAGTATATTGAAACACGGGGATGTGGAGGCACGTTTTAACACAGTGAAATTTATTTCCAGCCGTACCTGGTGGTGATCCAGCAGTTCTGCTGCAGGCTGGTGCCCTGCGCTCGATGTAAACGCCATCGTTTTCACGCTTTACACAAAGTTAGAAATATTCTGTTTAATTCTTTTCAGAAGAGATTACTTTGATTTGTACTCCCTTAAAATTTTAGAACGTAACGAAGTTTGCTGTGATTTCAGTAACTTAAGGGTATGGGGAATTTCGAAAGACAAGTGGAAATTGCCTTTTATTATAACGAAAGAAGGAAATGAATGGGGGTATATGTTGATATACTTATCATATAAATTACTATTTAAGTAGTGGTTATATTGTGAGGGAATCGAAATCTGCTAATGATTGTAGAAATTTTTTTTAAATCAAACTTGTGGCTTTCAAAATCGAGATGTAAGATTAATAATTTGAGTAGATGTATGACATCAGTTGTAAAGTTTTGAAGGCAATCAATTGTGGTTTCATATTAGGTAGATTTTTGAGCGCTGAATACGCATCCGCCAACCGTTCTTTACCATCACCCTCAGTTTTCGAGAAATTCGTTATTGAAAAAGAATGCAGATCTTTTAAGTTTGAACATTTTTTGCGTTCAAACAGTAATAGTTGTTCGGTTGCTTGTTCCTTCCAATTACTCTATCAATCCTCCCGAATACTATAATATAAGTTATTATTGCATTATGAACATTTAAATAGGTATTTTTAAACAACGATGAAAAAGGGAAAGGACGAAGAAGGAAAGTGTCTAAGGAAAAAAAATTTACTTCTGAGGGGCTATTATCGTGAGGGAGAAGATTTTTTCTTAAGGTGATTCCTGTAATATTGCCGAAAGATACAGGAATATTTTCTGCAATATTGCACTGGAGCGGACATAGGACATGTTCCTATAACATCTCGGGAGTATTTCGTATAAGATTCCAAATCTTGCTGTAGGGAGTAGCTTTTAAAATAAATTGAAGGATAGGTATTTAAATACAAAGAATGCAGCATTTCAGGTGTCCTTTTCCCTTTGATTGTTGTTTAAACAGATTTAAATAATGCAATTATAACTTATATCGTTGTATTCGGGAGGATTCGTAGAATAATTTCACGGAACAATCAACAGAATAACTATTCAAATTTAAAAAATTTCCATTTTTTTCAAAATCGAATTCTCGATAACTGGGGGTGATGACGAAAAAAGGTTTGGGGAATCGAAATTAACGCACAAAAGTCTATAATAAATGGCTATACAATGTTAAAAGTCCGAAAAAAAGTTAAATTTTGTCGAACAGTGTAGGTACTTAAACGCGGTGAAAATCTTTTATGGGAAAGCTACAAGGCAGATAGTGGGAAAATATTTCTTGCATTTTTCCTTCGAGTGCACGAAACTTCAGAACGCACTGAACCCTAAGAAGAGTCTGCAACATTCACTCTTATCGGGAATCTTACAGAAACATCCTAGAAAGTGCAAACTATTTCCGTACCATTATTCGTAACATCGAGGATTTTTACTTTCCACGTATAGTAGAAACAAATCACTATACACATTTATCAAGTACACAATTAAGAACAAGCTGATAATTTTGTAGTATAGGTACTTGAAACATGTAAGTGTCAGCATCATAAAACAATAATCAAACAGGACCCTTCAATGCACTCTGAGGCTGATTTTTTAAGTCGCTATGTATTCATCATAAACTCTAATAATATATCAAATGATTTCAATCTTTCTCCTTTGATCAAGATTTGCAATATTCAAATTCAACGAATAGGTGTATCAAACGTTCGAATAATCTATGCTCTGAATTAAGTTTCATTAGGTAATTGATCCATCAACTATTAACATCACCAATGAATATACTCTCCACTTCAGAAATAATCGGAATGGACATGAAATTAAAGTTGGCGACTCCCTGACCATCCGAAAAAGCGACTGGCAATCAGACAGACTAACCATCGTGATTACTCACGACTTCATGGAGCGTAATCAATTACAATCCTGCAACACAATTCGCGATGGTGATAACGTAAATGATTGTCCTATCGTCAATTTTCAAGAGAAATTACCGCGACGAGTAAGATGTGTTCTGCTTCCAGCATTCAACAACAAGGATTCGGACCACAACATCTTCATCGTTGATTATAATCGAGCAATCAGCGACCTAAGCTACGCGGCTGTTGTGAAGGAAGTGCCGAAAATAACGAATCGTATAGCTGAATTTTTACAGTTCATGCAAGTGGATGGGTCGCTGAACACAAACCGTTTGAAAATGGTCGGCTTCTCTCTTGGCGCCCACATCGTGAGCTTGGCAGCGGAAAACCTCAAGAACTCTGATACTGAGGTCGCAGAAGTTATTGGTAAGTGGAAACAGAAAATATCGAGTTTGAAAAATACGAATATAACTGTGAATTTTTCTCGTTATAAATTGCTTTGTTTGTCTCACCATTTGGCAAGATAGCCCATATGACTTTAGCCAGCAAATAGAACAGTATATTATTCATCCAGACGCCTCTTACAATTAGATGTCTCCACTATACTATCAATTTTAAGGAAATTCGAAAATCGACATCTGTAAAAGGATTGCTTCACAAAGTAAAGTTCTGTGTTAGAGGAATAGAGTATTCCGTTTAAGGATAGGATTTCACTTTGTGCGGTGAATCTGTTATCTCTTCTCTACATAGTATAAAATAAAGACCCCGGTAGGCGTCTATTTGTTTGTTCGCGCTAATGTCGAGAACCACTGGACGGATTGTGATGCGGTTTTCACCGTTTTATAGAGTGTTTCGCGGAGAGCATTTACGTACATGAAATATTAACCTACGGCAAGCGAACGTCGAGCAGTGACGATTTTAGTGAAGTTATCCTCGAAAATGCTCTATGGGGTGGAGATTAGCTCAAGGAGACATTATTTTATACTATGTAGAGATACATATAAGGAGCCCGGGCAACCCCGAGTACTTTAAGCTAATTGTGATAGAAGAAAATTAAACAGGTTCCTCGAAATTTTAATTACAGCTCTTGACCCAATCAGACATTTGTTCGAAGAGAAAGGCCCTAAGGACAGAGTAGATTATTCGCACGCGAAATATGTTGAAGTTATTCACACAAATGCTGGTGAATTAGGGATGTACCGCGAGCTTGGTACATCAGATTTCTATGCCAACAGAGGAACAGACCAACCCGGTTGCGGTAACGACGGTAAGACGGAAGTTTTTCTGTTAGCCTATTTGTTTCAAATATGAGAGATGGAAAGTTGCCCTGAAAAATTGCGGAGTACAAAATATGAACAGGGTTTTTAGTGCTTGTAATGGTGAAAACACGTTTTATTAAACAGGTTCGGTCTGCTCCCATGAACGCAGCTACATCCTTTACAGTGAATCTATTGTCAACGGAAACGGATTCCCTGGTGAATCAGTGGTTGGTAGAAAAGTTACTGCAAACATGGGTGGTATCAGTCCCGATGCAAGGTTAGTTTTAGTTTGTATACCTTTACGTGACTTTGGGTTTATTCCAATTTTGTATCCAGCCGTTGAGATTAATTTACTTATTTCTTTTGTAGGGGACGTGGATACATACTTAACTTCGATACTAAAGAAAATCCACCTTACGCCACTGTCCCGCTTTAGTAGCAGATGGTTTAAATCATGATGTAAGAATATAATTTTCGTCTTCTGCTGTGCCTTCCAACTTTCCGTTATATTAAAATATGGGCGATCCAATCAAATGATTCCTTTCATTATTAATTAAGAAACTATTTTGTATAATTGGATAATTTTATTAACAAAAACATATCACATTTTAATCCTGTATAACGACGTCGTTGTACACCGTCACTCTTTCGTTAGCATAGAAAGTAGTCAGACGTGTTCCCTGTATACCTGCTTATTGATTGTGGTAGAAAAGTAAAACCCATTTATAACAGAAATTAGTCTGAATTTGTTCATTGAAATTCCTCGGAAACTCCCTCTCGGAGAAGCTGGGAGCAAGATACGCTCCACAGGCAGCAAACCCACCTTTTTCCCTGAAAATCCCCGCTACATCACGTAACAGTTTTCGTGACAGCGTGGGGATAATCCAAAGTTGCCGGTTCACGGGCACAAAATTGAAGAGTCATTGGCCAGTTCGTGCAGCCGTCTCTGCTGGGTTCTGGGCACGGTTTCCCCAGGAACAAGGGTAAATACCAGAGCAGAGTGCCTTCGGACGTCCGTGCCAGTTACCCTGGTGCCGCGCGCACCTACGGGAGATTTGCCTACATCGTACCATTTAAGATATTTTAGTGTCATTATTTGTTCTTACATTAATTATGTATTTTTTCAATTCCCAGCTATATGGCAATGATCAATATTTATTCATAAATGTTTTAGAAACATTTTAAAAATAATTCGACCCCAAATACAATACCGAAAAATTAGTTGAGAGCAATTTTTATGTCACCGTCTCTCTAGTCAAGTATCACCCAATTGCAATATTGTCGTAACATTTCCTACACTAAATTAATATATGAAGATGGTTTTCTAATCTCTTGCCTGTAACAATTATTGTGGATGGATTGCAGCAACAATCGTGTGTTGTTTTGTAACTATTTCGCCTTTTCTTGTAAATCATACAATTCTCTCTTGTTTCCAAAATTCAGAAGTTAAATAATACTGTAATTGACAGGATACTTGACAAGAGTTTTCAAGGATTAAAATATTTTTAAAATGTTTTTAAACATTTTTAAATAAATATTGATCATTGGCATATAACTAGGAATCGAAAATATACACAAATAATGTACAAAAAAAAATGACCATGAGGGACAGAAATTCCGAGGCTCGGACCAATAGTTCAAAAAGTTCGCAGTGGTTCAGCAGTCCGACACTTTACCGCTTTTTTATACCGTACCAGCTGGTATTTAACATGTCTTAAAGAAGAAAATGACAAAAATTTTATGCATTTTAACACTTGTGGTACAAGCACGAAACGTGCAATGTTATGATAGGATACTTAAAGCAACTGTAAACATTTTAGTTTTTACACTCTATAACAAAATGTATCAAAAACCTGCTAATGTTCCCCCATTTTACGGTACCGTTTTGCGACCGATCTGCGCAACCCCAACTACTGCCTACGGGCCCGACACAAGCGATTGCTCGTAGCGCTTTCCCTGCTCCTCCAAAGGCGGGACGTGACCGATGTCAATTTAAACACTGCAGGTTGCGGAACGATTGACAGAGAGGTAACAGGCGATAAGACGGAGTAAAACGTAGGCGGTTAAGTGGGGAGGCGGACCAATCAACGCCACCTCAATATTGGTGATATGAAAATTGTTGTGCGACGTATGTGCACCGCACATTGTGCGGGCAATCACACTTTGCGCAGATCGATTGAATGATAATTGAATATTATCGAAAATATTCGTGATATGAAAATTGTTGTTACGAAAAATGTAAGTATTCGAGGAGAAGACTTTTAGGCGTAATTTCTCCAAAGAAATATCTGCTGCACAGATGCCATGAATGTACATCTGGCTAGATAGATATATTTTTTAATTTTAGAGACGAAGTTTTTGTATTCCTGGGCATGATGAACCACGACGTTCCTCAAGTGCAGGGCAAGAAGTGGTTATGCAGTTTAGCATTTCTGTAAGACCTATCCAGATCATTTGGATATATGAAATGTAGGTTTACAAGGCAAGGGTAAAACTGTAACAGATTTCTACGATTCTATTCGCGGATTTCGAATGAAAATCGATTTATGGATCTCACAATTGCAAGGAATCAATTTCTGTCAATATAAAAAACTGACATCTGTATTCACGGATGGAATCAATACAGATGTATAGATATAGAAAACATTAAAACAAGATTTTATAAACAGATTCCAAAATTTAGATAAGTGAGAACAGTCCCTGGATACAGTATCATCACCGTTTTCAGTAAACGTCGAAACAGTCCACCTCATATACAATTAGAATCAATAGATTTAAAGGTTGACCGGGCATTCGAGAAAAAAATTGACGAAACAAGTGATATCACCGAATTTTACCAAAGCTTTCCGGTATGTAGATTTCCACATTTGCATAAGTGTATTGCGAATACATTAGCCACGTTTGGTTCTACCAATCTATGCGAGCAATTCTTTTTTGTCATGAATAGAGTAAAATCAACAACGCAAACGAGAATGACCGACTCTAATTTCCCGTAATCAGTTGTCAATGATTTACAAACCGAATTCCTCGGCAGTAATAATTTTATATAGCTCTCTGAAACCTGTCATGCCACAACATTTTTCTTTCGTGATACCGATAACGATCTTGCGACGCTGCGCGGCGTCCTCGAAATGCCAGATGCGATGAGTTTTCAAAAACTCGAGTGCTGAGCGGTGATCCCAAAATTTGGAGTCAGCAGTTCAACACCCGTTGTTCAAAGTCCCAAGTCCTAAATGCTCCTGGGCCTACATACACTGCCTACCCTGCATTCTCTCGTGGCAGTCAGCTAGCTAGTCTCGTGGTGCGCAGTGGTTCAGTCCGAAAGACATTCGCTAGTTAAAATAGTCGTTGAGAAAGAGTTCCATCGAGTAAGTATTTGTGACCGTGGAAGAGACTCAGGTCCCGTAGAGACTGTATACCAGGGTGGCTTTATTTACTCATGGTGAAATTTGTTTTGTTTTGTGCACCCCCCAGAACAGTTCTAATGATAAAAAAAATCAATGTAAAGTTTGAACCTGATCGGATAAGCGGAAAAGGTGCCCATGATCCGTTGAACATTTAAATAATTATTTAACAACTCACGAAGTGGATTGTATATAATTATCCTCCAAATTATTAATTACATCAAAGAACATGTCAAACAAAAGTTGTAGATCCACACAAGTAGTATATTTTTTAATTTATGTTCTATTACTTTTTCTCGCGCGATAAACGGTTTTGGAAATAACGTCCGCAAAACTGAAACAAAAAACTAATTTTCTTCAAATTTTGAAAGTTTAAGTTCTTCTCGAACACTTTTTATTTATGAAGATGAAAAAAATTGTAATTTTTATGTTCGAGTGTTCGATATGTCGTGGTGATTTTCCCTCGTTCCACTTATCGTCTGTCGTTTGCGCCCGAATATGTTGTACGCTTGTACCTTTAAATCTAGTGACTGTGTTGGGATCCAGTTTAGCTGAAAAATTCTAAACTCCATGCTCGAAAAGCCTGTATAGTTAAATTCTAAACTCTACAATCGGAAAGCTGGTATTATTTATATTTTCGCAAAATACATATAAAATTATAGATCAAACGAACTTACTATACTGAAGTTCGATCGTAATTAGGTATACTTCATGCCTCGTTCTCGAGATTACAACGTAGGTAGATGTTTAAGCATTCTCAAATATTGATTGTTCTTTCGTTTATCCAATTATAATGCTAATCAAACAAACAAGATTTATTTAATTATCACAGTCTTTGCAAAGTTACCTCCTTTTTCAACAATAGGTCGGTTATAAAACTTAGCGAAAACTTTCGAATCGCGCAACCAACCTGCGGAGGCTTTAATAATGTCGTAGTCCAGTCGTTTTTTAGAAGCTGCGGACGTTGACGCGTGTCGGGTGCTGTGCGTAGTAAAAATCTAATCGATTTCACTGTCTTAATACCCCTTTTATCCAACGGCTTAACGTCTAGGATGTAACCCCCTTATGAGGTCTTTTATACGATAAGAATAGTTTCGCTTTGCTACCTCTAATATTATTAGCAACCTCTAGGTATCTTATCAACGTTTTCGCGACCCAGAGGCTTGGATTCTCCTTGAAGAAAGGTAAATTTAACAGAGGCTGAAAACATCCAGGCCTAGAGGTTTTTTTTAAGTAATCTATTCTAATCTCTACTGATTCTCTCAATATCGAAATGCAGTCAATCCTCATTAGCGATAGCGATTAAACTCTATAGCCTGATCCTAAGGCTAACAGCATCACCAATTTCTCCGTTAATTTTTGTAACCCCTAATCTTCCAGAGGAAATCATCTCTTTACGTTCACCAAAACTTCGTTAACGTTCCAAGTCTTATGGTATTTTGGTTTAAAGGGTTGAGACCCTATGCAACTCCACGGCGCACGATGATGCGCGAGACCCGAGTCACAGTCCCCGGGGCACTGAGATTAGAGAGACGTCTTGCAGATCCTTGTCGAAACTCCTCCAGCGGGATTCGAGTTCTTCGGGTAGTTGGTCGTCCCAACTGAGCTTCGCTGACCAGAGTTCCTGGATGATGATCTTTCCGCGAATCACGACAGGCGCAATCCATCCGGGAGGATCGAAGAGTTGAGCGGCAGGCGATATCACAGTGCGTTTACTGATACGAGGCGGTTCGTCGCAGCTGCACGAGGCAAACACCAACGAATCTGTGCGTGGTTGCCAGAGAAGTCAGTGAGCACGGAAGAGTTGAGCGTCAAGTAGCACAAATGATGATTTCTCCCGTCTTTCTGACGGAATGAGTGCCAACAACCTTTCGTCACTGGTGGTCAATTTTTGTTTTGTAAAACATTCGGCCTTGAGACATTCATCTATTTGTCGAATTATTTCTTGCGCTTCTGCAATGTCGTCGACTCCTGAGAGCACGTGGTCAACGTAAATTTCACGCTGAATGGTGTTCGTCGCAAGAAGAAAGCGCTGTTCCTCGTCAATCGAGAGTTGTCGAAGGGCACGGATTGCGAGACATGGAGCAGAGATGATACGAGAGTGAATTATTTTCTGGATTGTCTCTCCAGGATTCGTTGCAAACCTCAATCTTCGGGGCGTACGCGAATCTGCCGGTACATTTTTTCAATGTCCGCAGAGAAAACGTATGCGTCGTGACGTCAGCGACTGATGACATCGTCGAGATCATTTTGAGCGAGAGATTTTGTAATGAACGACACTTTTGTATCCTTGATGAGAGCTGTCGCATGCAAGACTGGCATGTACTTCATTGAGGACGTTAGAGCGACGTTGGTCGAAGCTGACGCGCCCGATTCTTCCACGGAGCTCCCAAAGATTCTTCAACTTCGTCGATCAAAGCGTGAAGCTCGGTGGGCGATTGTTGATTTACCTTTTCTAGTTCTCTTGCGGATGATGTGAAAAGGAGAGGGAGAAAGAGAGATGGATAGAGAGTGAGAGATGATTCTGCCGAGACAATAGAATATTTGGCGAAATCACATAATCGTTATTTCCGCCCCAGTGGAGTATATTATTTGAATCCCGCTTATCAGCTGCTTAGATCCTTTGTTTATTCTGCGCGTTGTTCGTCCCACTCGATGTTTTCGGTACTAAATGGGGCGCAAATAAATTTCGATTAATAACGTGCGTACAGCACTGTAATCACTCTGATACTTCATTAGTCAGGCTTTACTAAAAATACTTTTATATTCATTTTCAGATACACAGGCGTAATCATGCGCTCACTATTACTCTTATTCGTAGCAGTAGTCGCCACTACTCAGGCCGTTCCTTTCTTCGAATTGGACAGTGCAGAATGGACGATGTTTAAGGTATATAAAGCATTCACGTTTTATTCTTTGTGTGGGGCATTTTGAGATTCAGAAGAATGTTTTTTAGAACGATAGAAGTTCGGTATTTTTATTGACGGTAGGGGAGACCGGGGCTAAAAGTTCCGGGGGTAAGTTGTTCCGATAGTTCTATCTTCAATATTGAAAGTAGCTTTGTACTTTAAATTATTTTTTCCGTGTGAGTTGATCACGCCACTCTGTCAGCCATTTTAATAGAGCCCGTAACAGCGAGTTGTGTGGTAGTAAGCGAGGACCTATTAGTCGCGTACCAGATAAGTAAATATTTTCCTACAATTATTTTTTGGTCTATTTCGATTATTTAACGTCGCTATTATTGATTGATTAGTTCTTATGCATCAAATGACATTTAAGAACATGATGTAGTCGTGTGGATCGTTTCAATATATGTGTAAGTAAAGTAATCGCTTAAATTGCCACATGTGTCGATAGGGGCTAGTTGTTCCCGTGATTTGGGGCACGTTGTTACCGTAACAACTTGCCCCACCGCAAATGTATAAATTGTTCCAGTTGTGTTTTAAGATGCGAACATATGAATGAAAGGTGAAATGTGGCATCATTTCCATCGAAGTTGTGCATAAAGATAAAAATTGTAGCTAGAGAATTCAATATCTGCCACTTGACTCTATCGAGAATTATTAAAAAACTACAATCTGGACAAGAAGCCACTGTAGGCTACAAGTAGGTACCCACAAACAGTTGAATGTAAGACTGATTTGTAGATTTTAGTTTTTATACCAAAGATAGTGTTTATGATTATTAGGATAACGCATACAGTTGTTGATCCCTATACAATAATTGATCCTCTTCCCGAAAAAGTATGAAATATAATACATATAATGCTTTTTTCCTATGATAAAATATAATTATATTCGGAACAAAAATATCTGGTCCACTGAAATATAGATATATTTTATTACATAAAAGAAGCATTATATTATATTTCCTACTTTTTGGAGAAGAGGGTCAATCATTTTATAGGGGTCAACAACTGTATGCGTTACCCTATATCGTTTTCGTTTTCTTTTAAAGATAATACATTTTTGTTGGTCCGAACCTTCATAAATCACCATTATTATTAGTAATATTCTGTTTTATTTAATTAGAAAATGAAGTATTTCATTAAAATGCAACTTTTATGTCTTAGTAACAACTAACCCCAATGCGATAACAACTTGCCCCATAAAGGGGTAAGAAGTTCCGCTTCGACCAGCGCCAAAAAAAATTACTTTTTATGAAAAACCTATTGCAATATATTAAATACAAGCTTAAAATCATAAAATATAATAAATTTAACAAGAAATTAGTCAATAATGAAGAGAATAAGTATATTATTTTGCGGTCATTTTTTATGTTTTATCGAAATCGGAACTTTTAGCCCCGGTCTCCCCTATCGGCAACGTTGACAAATATAAACGCGAGCAGAGATGGTACAAAATTAGATGTGTTATAGTAGAAGCACACAGGTATAGTGACAAATATTTAAAACCTAGTTTTCCTAAGATGTAAATTTGTACGAGAAAATTGTACAATTCTTTAATGTCGTGTTTCGCAACGCCTATTGTGTAAAATAGGGGGAGTTTTATGCTCTTGAATAAATCGGTTACTCGAGTAAATATTATGCTAAATTACCATGTGTATATACAGATACCGTCGTAGATTAAGTCTGACCTTTATCGCATATTTTTATCCTCCAATAAAATCTGTAAAATAATCGATCAATCTCTTATTTTAAATTTAATGCATGCCAAATATCAAAGTCCGAATAATGATTAAAAAGACAATGGTGGGGTCTCTAATTAATAATTATCTCGCTAATAACTTCCAGGTGGAGCATGATAAGAATTACAAGTCTGATATAGAAGAGAAGTTCAGGATGAAGATATATATGGACAATAAGCACATGATCGCCGAGCACAATAAAAATTATGAAATGAAGAAGGTTTCTTATAAAATGAAGATGAATAAATACGGAGACATGGTAAGTAAATGTTTATGAAACACAGATGGATGTATGTATAAACGGCTCCGTTTCAGCTGCAACACGAGTTCGTCAATGCGGTAAACGGTTTCAACAAATCTATAAACGCTCAATTGAGTTATCAGGAGCAGCCTGTGGGTGCTGCGTACGTCGAACCAGCGAATGTAAATATACCGGATAATGTAGACTGGAGACCCCTAGGTGCGGTTACTAAAGTTAAAGATCAGGGCCACTGTGGTTCGTGCTGGGCGTTCTCTGCGGTAAGTTTTGACACCGACAATGCTTCCATTATTAAGTTAGATTCTTCTGAGAAGAAATGTTCACTTGTTTTAGACCGGATCTCTAGAGGGGCAACACTTCCGGCGAACAGGTGTCTTGGTCTCTCTGAGCGAACAAAATCTAATGGACTGCTCTGGAAAATACGGTAACAATGGATGTAAGGGAGGACGCACGAATCGAGCTTTCCAATACGTTAAAGACAATGGAGGTATCGACACAGAGAGCAGCTATCCGTATGAAGGCAAAAATGACCAATGCAGGTAACTGCCGTAGCGATAGCTATCTCCTAAAGGTCGAAGCGAAGTATATTTTGCGCGTCAAGTCATTAGATGCTTGTATAAGGAATATTCCGTCTATAACACATCAGTCTGCCACGCATGTGGCAGAACAGCAGCGACGCGACTCGGCGCGCAAAATGGGTCATGCCTATTTAGTTGGCAGACGAAAAAGAACGTCATTTTTGGGAATATTTTGTAAAAAATGTGAGGGATGTTTCTTATAACTATTTATTTATTTTAGAAGTACATATATATGTATATGTACATATATCATAGCTTCCGGGAGAGTGGCTGTTAGTCGTTCATTGTTTAATATTTTCCTATAACGAAATTACTGAGAGCTGCTGAATATATGT
Source organism: Andrena dorsata (assembly GCA_929108735.1). Taxonomy (NCBI): domain Eukaryota; kingdom Metazoa; phylum Arthropoda; class Insecta; order Hymenoptera; family Andrenidae; genus Andrena; species Andrena dorsata. The sequence goes on along the minus strand of OV815488.1, from coordinate 70,682,137 downwards.
ACTTTTAAAATAAGCAAATAGTTGTCAAAAATATACATTAGATTTTTCACCAAAAAATTCCCGAAAATCACGTTTTTTTCGCCTGCCCTCAAGGTAGGCTTTCACTGCGCCTCGCCTCGGCGCAACTTCTTTGGCACTCACATCGTGGATCGCGTCGCCACGGTTTTTCCGTACCTGAATAGTTATCTGAGCTTGCCTCGGTTCATGTGTTTGGTTAGTTGCCCGGAGAACCTCTTCCTTCCTCTTTTAGCGGTCACCGAAAGGGGTGGCATTGCATCCACTCACACTACGCCTCACCTCTCTTCCTCAAAATATTCTCGAGTAAGAAAGGCGAGGAGCAGTGTGATTCAAATTGTTAAAATACATAAAAAAAAAAGCATAGGGAAAATAAAAGGAGCCGAAGCGTAGTGAGAGCCAAGCTTTCATTGTGAAATTTTTCAGCGTCACTCTTAATCGTCTCTTAAATTGCAGATACAACGTGCGTAACCGTGGTGCGTCTGACGTTGGTTTCGTAGATATTCCTAAAGGAAACGAAGAGAAACTGAAATCAGCTGTCGCTACAATAGGACCAGTCTCTGTTTCCATCGATGCTTCGCACCAGTCCTTCCGGTTCTACTCTAAAGGTCAGTTTATTATTAAAAGCAGCGCATCGGACTCCAGTACAATTTAATACACGTGATCTCGGTTTCAATGCGCTCTCGTCTGTAAATCCATAGGGATCTACGACGAACCTAAATGCTCCACGGATTGGTCGGATCACGCCGTATTAATAGTGGGATACGGAACAGACGAGAACAAGCAGGACTACTGGCTGGTGAAGAACAGTTGGGGACCTAAGTGGGGCGAGAATGGATACTTGAAAATGTCCAGGAACAAGAACAACCAATGCGGTATCGCTACCAACGCCAGGTACCCACTCGTAGGATCTCAAGGATAGTTTTAATTGTAAAGCTTCTTGAATAATTCCGAGGGTGTATACTTAAACGTGATCGAAGTGAACAACTCTGGGCTATGATATTACTTATGTAACGTATGTTAATGGTAAGGATCGTTTAGGTATTTTACATTTAAGTTTCCGCTTGTTAAAATATATATTTTACAAGTACATCGATTGCTTTTGTTATTACTTTTATATACGTCGCGCGCTTCTGAAGGTGCGTTTAGACCAGCGATGCTCTGATGGGCGGTCCGAGGACGCCAAGCATCCATAGCGTTTTCTGGGCAGAAGGGGGTACTCGAAGCCAAAGGCATGCAACGGATAGGGAAAACTCTACACGTTACCTTGTTACGAGCCGGGGCTGCGGCAACGCGAGAGACCGGCGAGAGGGGTATTTCCCAAGGAATACGGTTTATGAGTTTGTTAGTTAGGTGCGCGGACGAACCTAATTCGAAATCAGAGAGCCGCAGGAGGGTGAGGTTTCGTGGACGAACCCGATGCAAAATCGGGGAGCCATTGGGTTGGAGAAGATTCCTTGTTTTGGATGAAGGGTTGCAAACGCACCTGATGCGAAATCAGGGAATCGCCGGAAATGTTAGTAATGCCCCGTAACTCTTAATTAAAGTTGATACAACTCGAGCGGTAAAGTTGAATCAGTGGGTGAGTGCTACTAATATTATAAGGATCGCTGGTTAAGAGATGGGTTTAACGAATCTACTCGATTTACACGTGAACACCATTCGTATATTGAATAGTCAATTATAATACAAATGTAAGTGTCGCGATTAATAATTAAATAGTGTAGTTACCAATAGTTGCACGGTGTTAACGCACTGGCGATGCGGGGCGTAAGAGTGGCTATTACAATATGCCAAATAGAATATAAACCGAACTCGCGGATTCTATGAGGTTAACTATTGATTCTAACAGGGACCTTAGCCCGATCTTACTGAATATAACCGACTCTGTACGAGTGTGACACGACGTCACTCTACGCGTGACTGTATACAGTAAATTCTCGTTAGCAGCCCGTTTCTACCACGCGTTAGGAGCCCGGCGTGTATCCCTACCATTTCCTAGCTGACGGCAACTTCGGGTCGACTCTTTCGTTCCCTCTCGCTCGCTCATTGGGTTTTCTCACTCGCGCCAATGGCCGCGCGGAATAGTGTCCAGTCGCGTTAGGAGCCCGCCGCCAGCCCCGTTCGTCGGGTTCCTAACGAGAATTTACTGTACAAGCTTTGAACCAACGAGGGTTGAAACCAATGGGTTTATATAGTCCCAAAAATGAGTGGGGGTTCGTTAGCAGTTTTCCATATAAGAAAATCCTTCGGGGTCGTCGTCGTGTCACTCCCATTCCTATGGTCGTGATCCAGATGGTCGAGATCACGACCCCCTTAGTGGTGTGTGTTAAACAAAAAAGGCTTTTAGCAAAGAGAAGGTATACCAAGAGGCGACACTCTGACAAAGAAACCAGTTTTAGAGAGAGACAAAATCCACAACCAATTTAAATGTCCATTCGGTAGTTGGAGAGAGACGGGATTAACAAGAGGCGATAGTAAGACGAAGATATACAGCTGCCTATACAACCAATTTAAAGGGACAAGCCACCGGAAGAACTTCAAAGATACCGCCTTGGAGTGTCGCCTCTTAGTATACCTTCTCTTTGCTTTTAGGGCGTTTTCCCTTCGCAGACGCGAGCTCGAAAAGTAGTTGGGAGCGGCGTATAGGAAAATTCCACATACGTAACAACCTTGTGGTATGAAGAAGCAATTGGTCGACTAATCGATATCGATCATGCGTGTTTATGTTCGCATTACAGCTATCACAGCACCTCTATTCATTAAAAGATAAAATGAGTGATAATGGGAGTGATAGTGATACAGGATACCTACCACACGCCCCCCGATATAGCAGAAGCTTCAAAAGTGATTGAAGAAAATTTGCTGCCATCGAAATCGAAAGAAAAGTAAACGATGTACCTACAACAAAATTTATGGAGTGGCGAGATAATCAAAAAGTGGAGTCTTTATCGCAAGCAACGCTATTAGTTTCTTTCTTTTTATTTCAATAAAAACGCAATCGAAAGTGCATATTTATTTGCGAATCGCTCAGCAAGGCGTTCAAAAACACACCTTTCATGCAGGTGTTGAAAAAAGTATTGTGCGTGACAACGGAGAGAAGAAAACGATTTTGCTTCGCGTGAAGTGTTGCTGCGTTCAAGGAATTAGCTTCTTGAAACCTGTCATGCAACGACATGTTTCTTTCGTGATACCGATAACTATCTTGCGACACTGCTCGGCGTACTCGAAACGCCGGAGGCTATAAAGTATAAGTTTTTAAAAACTCGAGTGCTGAACGATGTGCCCGTGTGCACAAAATGTGGAGTCAGCAATTCAACACTACTTGTTCTCCTGTGCCTACACTCCCTATCCTGCGTGCACTCGTGGCAGTCAGCTAGCAAGTCCCGTGGTGCGCAGTGGTTCTGTCCGAGGGATATTCGCTATTAAAAATAGTCGTTGAGCAAGAGTTCCATCGAGTAAGTATTTGTGACCAAAATAAGTTAACAAAATACCAATGGTCTATTTATAAAAATTAGAAATGTAAAAAATTAGTCAACTAGCCCCGGTCTCCCCTATTATTGACCGTGGAAAAGACTCAGATCCCCGTATAGCCTATATACTAGGGTGGCTTTATTTACCCTTGGTGAAATTTTTTTCCAAGATTTTCTTCGCGGTACCCCCCTAGAATAGTTCGATATGATAAAAAAATCTGTGTTACATAAGTTTGAGCACAATCGGATAAGGGGAAAAGGTGCCCCTGAGCCGTTGAACATTTAACCCCTCAGTGTGGTATGACGAGCAGGGCTCGTCATGGGAAAAAAGTCCTCAACGACGGTATGACGAGCACCGCTCGGTGTGGAAACTTTTCTGCCCAAAACAGAACCTAACTGCGGGATGAATTCCATTGGTCGAAACCTTGACCCCTGCTGTTAAGGCGTTACTACATAGCAGATCCGAAGAAGTATTGTCACACGGTTTCCTAATCTAACCTATCGGACTGGCATCCCTCTCAAACGGCCACTCTTGAAGAGGCCCTCTTCACGGCAATATTTCCTTCCCAAGGCCTACACAATGTGTATGAGAAAAGCACAGCACGCCTCTAATTCGGGTGTCCACTAGACCTTGGTCCCAAGCCCTACTCGCTACGCCTCCGCTTCACATCCCATGACGAGCGGTGCTCGTCATACCGTCGTTGAGGACTTTTTTCCCAGGACGAGCCCTGCTCGTCATACCACACTGAGGGGTTAAATCTCGTGACCGTGTTGCGATCCATTTTAGTCGAAAAATTCTAAATTACATGCTTGAAAAGCTTGTATCGTTAAATTCTAAACTCTGCAATCGGAAAGCTTGTGTTACTTATATTTTCGCGAAATACATATAAAATCCCCTTTTTGTACCACCTTTTGATTTCCTTTTTTGTTTTTTTGTTGTAATACATGGTACTTTTATATACATCTGTCTCATTTTATTCGAACCAGTCGCCCCTAAGTGCCACATTCTGAACGGAAACCTGTATAGCAGTGAGGTCCAGGTGGGCGGTCCGAGGACGCTAGCCTCCATAGCGTCTTCTACGTGCTGTGTGGAAAGGGGTGCTCGAAACCAATGAAGCGGCGTGCATGCCACGGATATGGAAACTTCTAGTAGTGTGCGTGTAGCCTCGTACCCTTAAGGTGAAGTTCTACGGCGCATGACTCGTCGACTCTCCGATCCTGAACTGGCGGAGCTGACTCGTGTTACATGGGCCCTTCTGGTCCATGCCGTGCTCGTTGTCCTTGCGTATTTTTCTTGCGGCGATTCAGCGGAATCGCCTCGCGCGTGCCGGTCACGTTGTCAAAGAACGTGAAACGACACGCGGAGCGACAACGTGACCGTCGCCGGCCCGGGCCCCAGAACCTTCGCGAACGAAACAACTGCCGACGGGGCAGTTTCCCCCATACACGCGAAATCTACCGAGGTGCGGCCCGCGTTGCGAAAAGTCGAGGAGTTAGTTTTGGGATTCCATGAAGAACGGTCTAGCGAACGTGCTATGCAGAGCACCCTTGAATCGCGCTCGGTCGATCGGTTAAGGTGGCCGTTCCAATGAGCGGCTGCAACTGGCGTCGTCGCAAATGGTATTTCCTATACCTAAGCGTCGACGCCATGGCCCCCACCAGTGCACCGACACGCCGCACAGGCCCTTTTCGAGCACTTGAAAAGAGGGTCTATTGTTGTATGAGGTATCCTCGGCCGACCCTGGAAAATCGGGGTCGACCCCTCGCGGTCGAGGGTGAAATATCCATTACAGCGTATTAAGAAATTCTTTATTCTTTATTGTATCGATATGGAAGTGACACCGATGGATTCCTTATATTTTTCCGAAGGTAATTATACCAAATTTCATGTAAATCTGACTATTTTTAACTAAGTCAGCTTCAAATGATATAATTCGATTTGTCATGGAATATCCTTCATTATGGTCTGAATTATGTCGTTCTTGGTATTAGTTTCATCGGAATTAGTTTCATAGGAATCGATAGGCGTCGGTTTCGCAAAGATCTGATGAGAAATTCGGAAATCATGGACATTTCTGACTGTTTAATGGTATTCCAACCCTTTCGAAGGTCGAGAGCCATCAAATTCGGTGAGGCACTGGAGGGTACTGTCCTCGCCATGGGGTAGCAGGCGGCATCTCTTTCACAGGCGTCGCTGGGGAATCACCCTGTATCTTTATCCTACAGGTGCGTGTCGACTTTGCGAAGGCTCCTGGCGAGGCTAGCCTCGCCGCGTGGAAAGTCTGGAAACTGTTTCCCTCGCTCATGGAAACCATCCCCGACTTTCCAAAGCAGCCTTGCGTGCGAGGCGACTATCGGTTTTTGGACATAATCAAAGGTGCCTCGCGGCCGCAAGAGCAAAAATCGCATGTTGGAGAAATATATCTTAAAACAACAATTGAAGAAAAAATTCGTCTGCGCTAGTAAATTTGCCCCCTCGAACTATGCAATCGCATATAAATAATTTTTTTTATTTATCTCGAATATGTTAAGAAATATCTAGGTGTTTACTGTTTCCGCTGACACCCGCGGATTAATAAAAAGTCACGCTTTTGTTCACTGCGAATAATATCTGAATTCTTAAAGGCGGCAATGTTACGTTCCTGATTATCCTTTGAAAATCTGGCAAACAGATGTTGTCGAAGCCGTCTTCGAAAATAACAAATTGCCGACCATAAACGATAAATGAATTTTCGCTCCGCTTACGACTGTTACCTTCCAGAGGCTGCTCCCTTTGGGATCATTAAGGACGCAACATAAAGGCAAAATACAGAACACAATATAAAGGTCCAAAATATAATAAAATTTGAAAATACAATAAAAAGCGGCCTTTTCGTTAATCCGTATATTGCTCTGTCAGCGGATGGCGGGTACAGGTAAATGGTGACTTCCCACCCGTAAGCACTGTTGTCCGTCGTCGAAGTGCGGGACAATACGATCATAAACCGCGACTCTAATGAGACGCTCTGGCCGATTAACCTGGCTAGTTGTTCGGAAACATCTGGTTCCATTAGGCCCGAAATATACTAAAATTGTACAGCTGAAGTTCCCTACGCGTAGCCAGTTCAATATACATAGTGTACATATTTAGTTTTTACTAAAAAGTCGAAATTGAAGAATTTTACGTATCCGTATTTCACAGTTTGGTCTGTAGTTTACGTTGACAAATTTACGCCAAAATGGACCAACAATTTATAAGAAAAAGGAGTCAAAAACGTGTACTTTTTAATATATAACAATTGATATATTACGAATCTGATTGCGTGACTGGATTCGTTATAAAAAAGTAGGTACATCAGTTTCGCCAAACAGATTATTCTATATGGTGCATATGTTCCGAGATATTGAGGCAAACGTGTTTTTTACCCCCAGATATGGATGATTGCTGATAAAAGAAAATACGTGTCAAATATTTAATGTTTCAATAATTTGTGGAATTGCCTTTTGAATTGATAATAGTTAGACCCTTCTTGGTATATAATTTTCTTAGTTGTATATTATAGCAGGTTGTATTTTGCTCTACATTGGTACCAGAATAACATGGATACAGGATTGCAGATATTTCTGCACTTTCCATAGTATGTATTTATCAAATTTTTTTAGTTTTATTGAAATTGTTGACGTTATTTTTTTAAATAACATCAAACAAGTTCGCGGCAGGTAACTAAAAAGTCGAAAATTACTGATATTTTTTCAATGGGTTTCTTATAGAAAAACAACTGTATATAACGAATTATTTACTATTACTTTGCAGAATCGATACTAATTATTTCTGACCCCTTTAACTTTACTTTAACAAACTTTAAAAGAAACGATTTAAAATTCTGCATAAAACAACAAATTTTACATGTATTTACACGCAGATCAGATGTAGCCGTCATATTATTTTTACCTTTGTTTACAAGAGCTCATATTATTAGTTTACAAGAAATATATAAAAACAACATAATTCCATAAGTTATGAATTCTGATTTCTTTCCTTATTTCTGAATAATCTGTCCGAATGTGACGATGGATCGCAGAGCGGCTAGAGTCGCTAGACTGCTTCTGGAGCAGTAGAGCGACAGTCGCTGTGCGACTAGGAGATTCTGCCGTTATGGCGGAAAACAGACACTCATGGCATTGTGTTGTGTCTCGAGTAGCCTAGGCGGCTCATGAAGCAGACGCGTATAGGCTACATATAGCAATCCTGGCGTGGCCGCAGCAGTCGCAGCCGCTCATAGGAGTTGGGATGAATGCTTTTCCATTGTACCAGTCTACGGCGGCTACAGTCGCTGGCGGCTGTAGCCGCCAGTCGCAGTCGCTGGCGACTCCAGCCGCTCATTGGAACGGCCACCTTAACGTGAACGCGACAGATTGTAACGCGAGCGGTCGACGATAGACGCGGAGTTCGACAAACTCCGAGTGCCAGCTGAGAGGGCGACCGCGACCTACACTAGTCCAGCGGCACGCGAGCGAGGCGATAATAGATAGCGAATCACCCTGTAAGCAAAGACCTGCGAGCGACAGCTGAGACGGAGCGCCGTCTCAAGGTAGGACAGTTCAGTATTCTATGTAACAATATATTTTTCTCTATTGTTTTTCCTTTATAACCATTGTATTCTTTGGTTTAACCCCTTATCACCTTCCTCGTTCTCCGCCAGTATAGTGAAGGCGTGCTTTAGCACCTTGATAGAGCAAGAACCCGGTGAGTCACTTCAGGACGTAAAGTTCCTTCAGGACGTAACACTCGCCACGCCACGCGCCGTGGTACTTCACCTTTAGGGCTGAAGCGCACACAACTACAGTTTTCCTTATCCGTTGCATACCCGCCGCTTCATAGGCTTCGAGCAACCCCTTCCACGCAGCATGCAGAAGACGCTATGGAGGCTAGCGTCCTCGGACCGCCCACCTGGACCTCACTGCTGTATATGTATGTAGGTTTCAGATAAAAGCCGTATCGAAAACAATCCTGAATATTGGTCCATAACTCTGCTTATGACAAAAATATTAATAGTGGTTTTTAAGTCGTTAAGCGTTGCGTGAGCAGAATTGGACTCCACCGCTCCGTCATTAAAAATTCAAACGTCCCACGTAACAACACTTAGAGTGCAACATTCTCATTGCACACCGTGCGGAAATCCCTCGATTGTATTCGACAGTAATGCACATTGAACGCTAATAAGTGTTCCCCGCCGGGGAGTGAATGCACTGATCTAGCACTTAGCACTCAAAGTACCAGTTAATACCATTCTCCCTCCGTATTAATTTCTCTGACATTATTTCTCTCTGTAGGTGTGTGTTAGATACCTGAGCGCCAGCGTGAAAGTGCCATGGACAAACTGTTGCTGACGCTGACTCTTCTCGCTTTATCAAGCGGAGTACTTTGCAATGTAGCACAAAATCTGACCAAGGGTGGCCCCACTGCAGGTACGCGTTATTATTATATTTATCCCGTTAGTTAGAAGATAATCAAAGTTCTACCGTACTGCCACCATCCAAATACATTCATAGTTGAATGGATTTCAATTTCACTTTAAAACACTTCAGCATTCTCAATTTTAAAAATCAATTAAAAAAAGATTCCGTGTTCCTGACAAAAAATTTCGCTTAAAAGTATCTCAATATAAAATTATCGGGCTATTTAATATCCGGTGGGCTTTCACAGGCCACTCTACCCGAAAACAGAGAAATAAATCTGACCTCTGATAAAATTAATCGCGTCTTATCGTGTTCAATCAGAAGACTCACTTATCATATTATATCGAGTAACCCTGCTGGTGTGAGGTTCAAGACTGCTGCATCCCTCTGTTTGGGACCAGTATTTAACTTGTTTCGTACTGAAGGGGTGGGAGGTAAGGTAGGCGAACAGCTTAAGGAATTTGGAATAAGGGATTGTTTGAGAAATCGGATATCATAAGGAGTCATCTTGGCGACACTCGGAATTTGGGTAATGGTTTTTCGGCAAACGGTTAAATCGATAAGTAGACCTATTGCCAAGATGGTTAACCATCTTAGCGACACACTCGGAATGTGCGTGTATCACGGTGTAATAGACAGGTGTAAGTGCGATGGACAAACTGTTGCTGACGCTGACTCTTCTCGCTTTATCAAGCGGAGTGCTTTGCAATGTAGCACAAAATCTGATCAAGGGTGGCCCCACCGCAGGTACGCGTTATTATTATATTTATCCCGTTAGTTAGAAGATAATCAAAGTTCTACTGTACTGCCAGCATCCAATGACATTCATAGTTTAATCGATTTCAATTTCACTTTAAAACACTTCAGCATTCTCAGTTTTAAAATCCATTCAAAAAAAGATTCTCTATTCCTGACAAAAAATTTCGTTTGAAAGTGTGCCAATATAAAATTATATCAGGCTACTTAACCCGGCAGTGCCCCAGTGGGCTTTTGAAACTCAAGTATCCACGCGGGGTAACATAACATTGATTGACCACGACATAAAAAAATCTGTGTGTTTACGACTCTTTATTTACATTCAAACAATGTAGATCTAAGCGAACATTAACAATACTCAACAGTTGAAACGCAACTTAACAACACGGTATACAAACTGGTGAAGATGTGCAGCATTGACGAGGTGAGGGATGACTACACTGTCATTCAGGGCATGGGGGCCTACAAACTGCACAAACTCCCGCTGGGGTGGAACGAGGCACGGAAATTCTGCAGGGAGGAAGGAGGTGATGCAAATTATTTGTATAGTGGGTTCCGAGGTAGTTTAGGTTGCTAAGGAACAGAAAATGGAGGAAGGGGTTCACCTAGGGACTAGATTTCGAAGGTTTTGTGATTTGATGTATGGTCATTGATCTATGAGGAAATCAGTTGATATCGTGTTACTTTCGCTCGTAGAATAAGTAATTTCTATATTCATTATTTAGTGGCTGAAATCTAAGTTTTGTTATGGAAACGAGGACAGTCGTCCAACTTCGTGGTATTATACCTTACTTGTCACACGAATTGCATATTTATTTGGAGCGTTGATATCTCTTGAAATGAAAACTTGTCGATTTCGCAATCTAGAGTACCTATATAATAAGACGCTTAGGGGGTGGTTCTGCCTTGTGAGACCGAAAAAGTAGGTGATATTTGCGAAATTTTGATATAAAAAACTGTTGAACGGATTTATTTGAAATTTGGCAGGTTGTTTTATTGTACTTTTAAGTATTATCACAATTTTTTTTACTTAAATTCCCCCAGAGCACCCAAATTCCCCTTCTTCTCAATACTTAATCATCTTCCAAGCTCAAAATGTTTCCCTCCTTTAATTCCCCACCAGTCAAATTTCTTCGCAGTACCCCCACGAAGGAAATGACAGGTGTAACTTAATTCGAACTTCTGCACACGCAAATCCGATCGAGGCATCGGACGTTCATGCTACAGGGTTTATTAGAGGATTCCCCATTGTCCATTAGGTAAATTGGCCGTGATAAACTCAAATGCGGAGGGCAAGATGCTGGTGGATTGGATGAACAGAGACCCCATTTGGGAGGTTTGGATAGGTGCTCACGATCTGTTCGAGCAGGGCCAGTGGGTGACTTTGACTGATGAAACGTTGGAAGCGGCTGGCTACAATGATTGGTTACCGGGCCAGCCTAACACTGGGAGCGGAAAGGGACTCTGCGGTACCCTACACAATATGGGTAAATCGGGTGGATTGAGTACCTATACGTGCAACACTGGGTTGTATTTCTTCTGTAAGATTAACGTATGCTGAACTACCGGCGACTATCTTGGATGGAACTTGCCCAGGACACCTGAAGCTTCAAGGAGATTGTGTGGGAAACTTCTACATTGTTGAACGATTACAATAAAATATATCGCTGTTGTAATATACCTGGTATTTCTTTTTCTTGAGTGATAATCGATTTTCAGTGTGTATTAGGTGCCTGAGGGTTTAAGCACTTAACTGTGAGGTACATGAGTAAATGATGTAGTAATTTAAATAATTGAGGTCTTAACAAATTTGAGCGCGCTGGGTTAAAGAGATTTGGCGCCCTAACCTTTCGCATACCAACGCTATACACCGTAGAGCAGTTAGGTCCAGCTGGGCAGTCCGAGGACGATATACTGAATCCATTCTAAGAAAAATCTTACGCCCATACCGTTTTGTGACCGATCTCCGCAGCCCCCACCACTGCCTACGGGCCCGACGCCGGGGATTGCTCACAGCACTTTACCTGCTGACTTCCCTGCCCCTCCAAGGGCGGGACGTGACCGATGTCAATGTCAACACTGTAGGGGTGCAGCGTATCTACCCGGTAGTTCTTTGGCTTCCGAACAGATATAAAATCAGTTCGGGACGTGTTCTAAATAGTCTATTTAGAATGCCATTTATTACGTCTTTTTTAGGATCTATATTCAAAGGAACGATAAGATTTTTTGTTCAAGTTTTTGCACACACATTTATTGATATTTAAAGTATGTAAATTATTTTTTGAAGTAAAAATAATCAAAACAATATGAGTCGCATTTGGTTTTAAGGAGTCACTTTAAAAAAATAAGTGTCCTACTGGCAGGGGTCGAATGAAACTGTTAGAAATAATTGTGCCACCGTGTATATGAAGTCGTCGCGTGGGGAACAGATGACAGAAAGGTAACAGGCGGTAAGACGGAGGAAAACGTAGGCGGTTAAGTGGGGAGTATGACCAATCAGCGCCTCCTCGGAACCATCCCTGCGCGGACACATTTTTTCTTAGGATAGATCCACTATATACAATATGGCAGGCCTTCCCAAGTAGGGGAAAACCACTCCTGAAACACATGTTTCGGTTCTCCCTCCAACGCTCCCTCTCTCAGAGGAGACAGTAACGCCGCTACGAAGCAGAGAGAGAGGACAGTAGGAATCATCCCACCTTAGCTGAAGGCGCAGTGTTGGAGGGAGAACCGAAACATGTGTTTCAGGCAGAGCCGGCTTAACAGTATTGTAGGCCCTGGGCAAAGCAATGTACTGGGGTGCACTGGGGTCCCTGCCCACCCACAGGAATAGGACTTAAAATCAGACTTGGGGGGCCCCTACTGCCATGGGGCCCCTGGCGACTGCCCAGCGTGCCCATGCCTAAAGACGGCATTGGTTTCAGGAGTGGTTTTCCTCTACTTGGGAAGGCCTGCAATATGGCAATATGTCCCCCGGACAGAACGACCGCGCACGACGCGACTTGCTAGCCGGCTAAAGGCGGGATCTCCTACCTGCGACCAGTCGCAGCGACCGGCAGCGACCCCACTAGTGCAAGGGAGAAGTATGCAATCTATTTCTCTCTTCCACTAGTGGGGTCGCTGCCGGTCGCTGCGACTGGTCGCAGGTAGGAGATCCCGCCTTAAAACGAACGAACGCAGGGTAGGTCTGAGCACTTGGGAGTCCCAAGTTGGGACTTTAGACCAGGCATGCACAGGACCCCCGATTCCGGGCGTGAGCTCAGATTCGAGCCCGAATCTCGCTGGTAGAAGCGAGTCCAGCAACGGAGTGGGGAGCGGCTGGAGTAGTGGGAGCGGAGCCTCACAGGCTGACGCAGGTATTTCCAGAGTTTGACGCTCCGAAAATAAGGCACATTTTGGGGAATTTTTAAAAGAAAAGTATTGAGTATTATAATTCCAATCTCTATACTTTTATTAATTGAAATTTAAAAAATGAGTTCTGATTTTCGTATGCAATAATAATACTTTGGTTCAAATTTACGATGGTAGTAGTAAGAGGGGTTTGAGAAAAAAGATTGTTGCTGGCGAGCATGATTTTCTTAATCTATATGAGTGTAGACATCGTATGAATTCTAGTTCATGTCGAATGAATAATATTGAAAAACACAAAAATGGTTGTATTTCAAATGGAAACATTAATTTCTTGGAAAAGCATTTGTTAGATTTCTGTGTTGCAAAATTGGATTTTCGTAAATATTTACTTCATTCTAGTTTACACGATAACCATACTTATATAGATTTAGAAAAATTTTGCGGTTTTTGTTTTCGATGACTACGCCAGCCAGAATCATGTTCGCCAGCCACAAACTTTTTTAAACCCTTCTTACTGCTGTCATTATAACTTTCAATTTTATAAAAGTTATGCTGTTTTAAAGGGTATCCGAATACTTTTGTGGCCCACTGTAAATGTATATATGTTATTAAATATCTTCAAATGAAAGTACTCAAGTTTACGTATGCGAATTTGTTAAAAATAACTTTCTGAATATAATATAAAATTGTGCACGTTTTCGTTTGGTGTTGTATATCTATCGCCAGTATGCTTGTAGTTGTAACGGGCATACGGCCTTTGGAGTCATAGAGTTCCCCACCACGAGATCTTATACCAGCGAAGATCAGGTGGGCGGTCCGAGGACGCTAGCATCCATAGCGTCTTCTACGTGCTGCGTGGAAGGGGGTGCTCGAAGCCTATGGGAGCGGCGGGCATGCCACGGATATGGAAACCTCTAGTAGTGTGCGTGTAGGCTCGTACCCTTAAGGTGAAGTTCCACGGCACGTGGCTCGTCGACTCGCCGATCCTGTACTGGCCGAGCCGACTTGCTAAACCACGCGCCGTGGAACTTCACCTTTAGGGCCTAAGAGCACACAACAAGAGTTTTCCCTATCCGTTGCATGCCCGCCGCTTCATTGGCTTCGAGCACCCTCTTCCACGCAGCACGTAGAAGACGCTATGGATGCTAACGTCCTCGGACCGCCCACCTGATCTTCGCTGCCTTATACCGAGGAGTGGGGAGTGAGCATACCACGATCGAGCTCGAGGGCGCACCGACTGCCCTAGGGCAAACTTAGTGTGCACCCCTGCTTTAGACAAAAAGCGTAAAAGTTGCTGACTCCGCACCGCATGCACACGGGCCCATCGCGTCCTTGCCTCAGAACATTCCGAGCATCTCAGTGCTTAGGTTTTAGAAATGCTTATCGCATCCGGTGTTCTAAGAACGTCGCGCAGTGTCGAAAGATTGTTGTCGACAAATCTTGAAAAATGTCATGGCCTGCCAGGCTTCAAGAAACTGAATAAAATTATTATCGTAGGAATCCGGTTTGTAGATCATTGATAGTTGATTGAGGGAAACTCCCAAAGTACGCAATGGTTGGATGAAATGTCAATGATGGCATAAAAGAAATTTAAGAATAAATGGTCGGCACGTAACACGAAGAACCCGCCTCAGCTTTCAACTCTCGAAAATCAGACTATAATGTAACGACATTTTTCAGATACCTAACACGAACATGGCCTCCTCAACCAGTGGGCTAAATAGCCGATAAGTCCATACGATGTACCGCCTTGCACCGATGGAAAGAAACTGTAGTCTGTACGGTGGATAGAGTTGGTACGCGAAGGGTTAGGGCGCTAAATCTCATTAGCCCAGAGCGCTTGTTAAGGGGGTAGACACGGGTAATGCAGCGCTCTGTAAACCGACATAATCTGGCCCGAAACATGGGTTTAGTAGAATACGTTGTTTGACCTTACATGAGCGAATTTTGAGCTGGGCGAGGTCTCACTCGAAAGAGAAAGGTTCAGTGCAGCGCGCTCTGGTCATGGTTCAACGAGCTTGTGTTGATATCTAATAATATGAGTGTCCAAAGTAGAGCAAAATTCGACAAAATACACCCGCATGAATCCAAGTATTTTTAGGTTACTAAAAGAGTTTTGTGACTCAAACGAGGGCCAGAGCGCGCTGCACTGAACCTTCCTCTTTCGAATGAGACCTCACCCTGCTCAAAATCTGCTCATATAAGGACAAACAACGTATTCTACTAAACCCATGTTTCAGGTTAGATTGTCGGTATTACAGCGCGGTGCATTGCCCGTGTCACGTGGCGTGTTTACCTCCTTAAGTATTTTTAGGTCACTAAAAGAGTTTTGTGACGCAAACGATGAACACAGTGCTCCGCATTGAATCTTCCTCTTTCGAATGAGACCTTGCCCAGCCCAAAATCTGCTCATATAAGGACGAAAAACGAGAAATCCCAAACTCATGTTTCAGGTTAGATTGTCGGTATTACAGAGCGGGAATTGCCCGTGTCACGTGGCGTGTCTACCCCCTTAACAGCAGGGGTCCAGGTTTCGACCAATGGAATTCATCCCGCAGTTAGGTTCTGTTCTGGGCAGAAAAGTTTCCACACTGAGGGGTTAAAATTCTACATTATCTACTCATGTATCTCACGGTGCTTGAACCCTCAGGCACCTAATACACACTGAAAATCGATTATCACTCAAGAAAAAGAAATGCCAGATCAATTACAACAGCGATATATTTTATTGTAATCGTTCAACAATGTCGAAGTTTCCCACACAATCTCCTTGAAGCTTCAGGTATTCATCCTGGGCAAGTTCTACCCAAGATGGTCGCCGGTACATCAGCATAGGATAATCTTACAGAAGAAATGTCGCTCACGGCTGCACGTTAAGTCGTTTATTCCACCCCCACCCTGGAGGGCCCCACAATGTTCGGTACCGCCCGCATTGTCAGGCTCACCCGGTAACCAATGATCGTAGCCAGCCGCTGCCAACGATTCCCCATTCAAAGTGACCCAATGGCCCTGCTCGAACAGATCGTGAATACCTATCCAAACGTCCATCCCGACCTTCTCTCTGTGCAACCAGTCCGCCAGCATCTTCCCCTCCGCTTCCGAGTTTATGACAGCCAATTGACCTAATCAACAATGGGGAATTTTCTAATAAACCCTGTAGCATGACCGCCCGATACCTCGATCGGATTTCTCGAGTGTAGTTCTTCGTGGGGGTGCTGTAAGGTAATTTGAACGATGAGGAATTAATGGAGGGAGACGGTTTTGAGTTTGGAAGATGATTAAGTATTCAGAAGCAGAGGAATTTGGGTGCTCTGGGGGAGTTGAAGTTTGGGCTAAGCCTGAAGAAGAAATTGATTAGTGGTCACTTGGATCGCAAGACTAAAATTTCGAAATGGCTAAACAAAGATAATGCTTGGAGGGTATCAGTGATATTGAAATGATGAGTGCTCGTCATTTGCATCGCGATACTCGGATTTAGCGGATCGAAGAGATATCAGTGTCAATGATGTATCAGTTATTTGCGTGACGAGTAAGTCTGAGGTCGGAGATAACACAGCCGTTTTGCTATCGTAAATTATATTATGAACCACTAGTTTTTTAGCCAGACATTACTATCCTATATGTATAATAGGACGCCTAAGGTGACCACAATTACCAGTATAATGCGGTAGCGGCTTCTACATTGTACATAATACCTATTTTAGTCAACAGGTACTACACATTTACGAATTTTCCAGGGTTTGGATTTGTTACGGCGTCTTTGGGTGCTGAGGAAACTTCATGCCGAATCTAAACCTTGTAGGTCAAATTGGGTGACAGTCCTCGTTTCCATAGCAAAACTTGGATTTCGGCCACCAAATAATTAATATAGAAATTACTTATTCCACAAGCGAAAATAACGCGATATCAAATGATTTCCTCATAGATCAATGACCATACATCAAATCACAAAACCTTCCTAATCTAGTTCCAAGGTCAACCCCTTCCCCCATATTCTGTTCCTTATCCTCCTAGAAGACCTCGGAACCCACATACAGTAAATTCTCGTTAGCAGCCCGTTTCTACCACGCGTTAGGAGCCCGGCGTGTATCCCCACCATTTCCTAGCTGACGGCAACTTCGGGTCGACTCTTTCGTTCCCTCTCGCTCGCTCATTGGGTTTTCTCACTCGCGCCAATGGCCGCGCGGGATAGTGTCCAGTCGCGTTAGGAGCCCGCCGCCAGCCCCGTTCGTCGGGCTCCTAACGAGAATTTACTGTATACAAATAATTTGCATCACCTCCGTCACTCATGCAGATTTGCCGCGCCTGGTTCCAACTCAGCAGGTTACGGTGCAGCTTATGGGCCCCTACGCCCCGAGTGATCTGGTAGTCAGGTGGCGCGTGTTGCGCGCAGCACTTGGCCTGGTTATTGTAAAACTCCAAATGGCCACCTAGCACTTTAGTTCTCGACAGCACGGAATCTGGAAGAATGAGTCCGTCTTCGTGAACTTTGCCCATCTCCACCTCGATCACACTATTTCAAGCGTCCGTACTCCTTGCGCTGACAGTGCGTTAATTGAAGAGCTCCATTGCAAAAAACGAACTGATGTAGACTTATCACATTCAATAGTCGCGTGTGATACGATTCGAGGAAAAAAAGGTGTAGTGTAGAATTAATTTCGTTTTGTTTAGTAAACAGACGTCACTGGACACGGGTAATTGCTAGTCAAGGGTGAGGGCCATTACTCTATATGATATGATAAGTGTCTTCTGACTGAACACGATAAGACGCGATTAATTATATCACAGGTCAGATATGGTTCTCTGTTTTTTTTTTCGCAGAGTGGGCTGGAAAAGCCCACTGGATATTAACCGGGCAGTGCACAGGTGGGGGCCTGCTGGACCCACAGTCGTAGAAAATCTTATCGCTGCCTGTTGTTTCGATAGCAATGGGTTTGGCACTGAGTCTAGCTTCTAGATACATGGTTTGCATTCAGTATATAAAAAAAAAGTGTGTTTATTAACATTTTTGCCGTATACTATGCAGTAATTATAATGTTCGTTTAGATCTACATTATTTGAGTGTTAATACAGAATCGTAAACACACAGATTTTTCTATAGCGTGGTCAATCAATGTTACTTTTTACTTGGGGTCCAGGAGCACCCCGCGTGGATACTTGCGTTTCAAAAGTCCATCTGGGCATTGCCGGATTAAGTATCCCGATATAATTTTATATTGGGATACTTTCAAACGAAATTTTTTCTCAAGAATAGAGAATCTTTTTTTGAATGGATTTTAAAACTGAGAATGCTGAAGTGTTTTAAAGTGAAATTGAAATCGATTAAACTATGAATGTCATTGGATGCTGGCAGTACAGTAGAACTTTGATTATCTTCTAACTAACGGGATAAATATAATAATAACGCGTACCTGCGGTGGGGCCACCCTTGATCAGATTTTGTGCTACATTGCAAAGCACTCCGCTTGATAAAGCGAGAAGAGTCAGCGTCAGCAACAGTTTGTCCATGGCACTTTCACGCTGGCGCTCAGGTATCTAACACACACCTACAGAGAGAAATAATGTCAGAGAAATTAATATAGAGGGAGATTGGTATTGACTGCTACTTTGAGTGTTAAGTGCTCATTGGCGTTCAATGTATGTACATTGTTGTGGAATATGAAGGGGGGTTTCCGCACGGGATGTACGGGGAATGTTCCACTGTACTGGAAGACATACACCAAGGGCTGGTGGTTATTTTAACCCCAGTACGGGCGGTTGCGTTCCCGGTGTACCTAATCGCATGGGGATTGGCATGCGATTTTATGCAATGCCGTCCCTGGCCACCATAGCGTCCCTGGTGGTCCCGGGTGAGTGCATGCACCCCAAAATGAGCAGCGGATAGCCAAGGACTTAGTCTGATTGCGAATGTATAATAATCTACTCTAGGTACTCCAAAGCTGAGGCGTTGTGCCCCTCAAGCAGGGAACCGAACCCTAACCCGTACCCGGTTCGGTACGCCGTACCGCCGACTAACCCGCCTAACCGGGTAACAGAATTCGTCTGTAACCCGACTAACCGGGTTAACCGGGTTAATGCGGTTACAGTAATATTGGAAGAATACAGGGGTTGGAGTGCGTATTAAGAAGTGAGAAATCTTCGACTTCCTCTATTTCCAATCAGATCTTTCGCCGATGACACTGACACCAAGAACGACGTAATTTGGAAAATAATGAAGGAAATTCCATGCAAAATTAATTTCCATAATCTGAGGCTAATTTCGTTAATAATAGTCCGATTTGCATGAAATTTGGTATGGTTATCATCGGAAAAACACAAGGAATCCATCGACATCACTTCCATATCGATACGATAAAGACTAAAGAATTATTTTTTTCTGAATCGGGTATGAACCCTCGGTCGACCGTAGCGAATTGGGGTCGGCGCCCTGCAATTAAGGGGTGTAAATGTGAAATATCTATTTCAGCGTAGTAAGAAATTCTTTATTCTTTATTCTTTATCGTATCGATATGGAAATGATGCCGATGGATTCCTTATGTTTTCCGATGAAAATCATACCAAATTTCATGTAAATCGGACTATTTTTAACGTAGTCAAAATAGCCTCAAGCTTGTATAGGCTAAATGTACTGGAAGACAGCGCAACAGGTACGGGATGGTGAAGTGTAGAATAGGTACTTACGTTGTTTAGCACAATTTAGAACGAAAACGCGTAGAGATAAAAGACAATTAATGTATAACACAAAAATATCATTTTTAAAAATAAAATTTCGCCTTCATAAATAAAAAGTATTCGAGAAGGATTTGATATTTTAAAATTTGAAAAAAATTAGTCTTTTCTTTCAGTTTTGCGGACTTTATTTCCAAAATGGTTTGTCGCACGAGAAAAGGTAATAGAACATAAAATATGCTCCTTGTATGGATCTATAAGTTTTGCTTGACATGTTTTTTATGTAGTCAATAACTTGGAGAATAATTATATAAAATCGACTTTTTGAGCTGTTAAGTAATTATTTAAATATTCAACGGCCCTGCGGCATCTTTCCCCCTTATCCGATTGGGCTCAAACTTTACACAGATTTTTTTTATTATTTATAACTATTCTGTCGGGTGCAGCGAAGAAAATCTTGAAAATAAATTTCACCAAGAGTAAATAGGAGCCATCCTGGTATACAGTCTCTACGGGGAACTGAGTCCTTTCCACGATTACTAATACTTACTCGATGGAAATCTTGCTCACGATTGTTTTAAATAGCGAATGTCCCTTGAACAGAACCACTGCGTACCACGAGACTTGCCTGCTGACTGCCACGAGGGAACGCAAGGCAGGCATTATACATATGCAGATACAGGAGCACTTGGGACTTGGGACTTTGAACAACAGGTGGTAAATGGCTGACCTCCCATTTTGGCCCCACCGCTCAGCTCTCGAGTTTTTGAAAACTTATCGCACCTGGCGTTTCGAGAACGCCACGCAGCGTCGCAAGAGTGTTATCGGTATCACGAAAAAAATGTCCTGGCATGACAGGTTTCAAGAACCTAAATAAAATTATTACTGTTAAGGAATTCGGTTACTAGGGAATTTCTTTTTATACAATTTTATATCCAGGAAAAATGATTTCTCAATTTGAAAAATTTACTCCGAAAAACTAACTGTAATGAAAATTCAAAAAACCCGTTTGTAGATTTAAGTAAGTTATACTACACTCCGCGCCAAAATTAAGGGAACACTATAATTTCCAGAAAATTTTGGTCATTTTCAAATAGCTGTATCTCTGCGAAAAATGGTCGCAAAAAATATTTAAAAAACGCATTTTAAAGCTTGAAGTTTCTAGTTTTTGAATCAAGTACTCAATTTTTTTTCTTCGGCCATTATGATACTGTTTTATCAAGATGGAGCGCAGGAAACAAAGTTTCAGAAATTTTTGCCAAGTTTGGACGTATGTACGGGCTGAAAATTTTTTTTCCAGATAAATCCAATGGAGAACTCTTATAGAGCAAACATTTCTCTTTAATTTCGTTTTTTTTGGTTAGTTGTATGATTTTTATTGACCGAGTTATTCGCTATCAAAGCAAAAAAGGAACTTTCTACTTTGAACGCCTATAACTTGCGAACGCATGATCGTAGAACATTGTTCGTGAGTGTTTTGGAAAGCTAAGACAGTTTCCTTTCAGAACCTTTAGTTGCAAATTCAATGAGATTTTTTTTTAACCGTATTAAATTCATTTTAAAATGATCCCAAAAATTGCATATTTACCATTTCCTAGAAAACATGATGCCACTTCAAGGAAAATCATGGAATCATTCAAGTGTCCACGCTTTTTCTTAGGTGAAACTACCCCTTAAACACTGTGCAAAAGGTCGGACCGATCAGATTTTTTTTTTCGTATGTCCTCGACGGTCAAACATGCGGTACGGTCTGAAAAATTGAAGGATCACCTGTTTTACGTTATGTTTCTCTGTAAAACCCTTTCTTTTGTTCTCGCGGCTTTTGAACACTTGTTGCTCGTTTTTTTTTGTTAGTTCAACGTCATTTTAGTAAAAAGAAAAGAAATGCAAAAATTTAAAAAAAAATTTACCCAAACTCTTCGCAATGACGAAAACTGTACTTCGATAACTGGCATTAGCACCATCTAAAGTACGCCACGAGCTGGCGCATGCGCGGTCGGATTTACACTTCATTGTACGTGCGTCACATGAAGAGATGAAACCCTGCGGTTCGTCACTCCCGCAGTATTTTTTGACTCCAAACTCACTCTCCGATGCGTATGTGTATGCGGGAACGTGCGTGAATTCTCTGCCAAATTTGGCGGAGGGCGTCTGCTAATCGTCCCAAATTCGCCAGGTTCGGGTACTGTTGTCGCAAACGTCGCCCAGGAATGGAAAATTCGTAACTGTATTAACATGCGCAACCGACACGCACGCACGTTCCCGCATACACATACGCATCGGAGAGTGAGTTTGGAGTCAAAAAATACTGCGGGAGTGACGAACCGCAGGGTTTCATCTCTTCATGTGACGCACGTACAATGAAGTGTAAATCCGACCGCGCATGCGCCAGCTCGTGGCGTACTTTAGATGGTGCTAATGCCAGTTATCGAAGTACAGTTTTCGTCATTGCGAAGAGTTTGGGTAAATTTTTTTACACTTCATTGTACGTGCGTCACATGAAGAGATGAAACCCTGCGGTTCGTCACTCCCGCAGTATTTTTTGACTCCAAACTCACTCTCCGATGCGTATGTGTATGCGGGAACGTGCGTGCGTGTCGGTTGCGCATGTTAATACAGTTACGAATTTTCCATTCCTGGGCGACGTTTGCGACAACAGTACCCGAACCTGGCGAATTTGGGACGATTAGCAGACGCCCTCCGCCAAATTTGGCAGAGAATTCACGCACGTTCCCTCATACACATACGCATCGGAGAGTGAGTTTGGAGTCAAAAAATACTGCGGGAGTGACGAACCGCAGGGTTTCATCTCTTCATGTGACGCACGTACAATGAAGTGTAAATCCGACCGCGCATGCGCCAGCTCGTGGCGTACTTTAGATGGTGCTAATGCCAGTTATCGAAGTACAGTTTTCGTCATTGCGAAGAGTTTGGGTAAATTTTTTTTTAAATTTTTGCATTTCTTTTCTTTTTACTAAAATGACGTTGAACTAACAAAAAAAAACGAGCAACAAGTGTTCAAAAGCCGCGAGAACAAAAGAAAGGGTTTTACAGAGAAACATAACGTAAAACAGGTGATCCTTCAATTTTTCAGACCGTACCGCATGTTTGACCGTCGAGGACATACGAAAAAAAAAATCTGATCGGTCCGACCTTTTGCACAGTGTTTAAGGGGTAGTTTCACCTAAGAAAAAGCGTGGACACTTGAATGATTCCATGATTTTCCTTGAAGTGGCATCATGTTTTCTAGGAAATGGTAAATATGCAATTTTTGGGATCATTTTAAAATGAATTTAATACGGTTAAAAAAAAATCTCATTGAATTTGCAACTAAAGGTTCTGAAAGGAATCTGTCTTAGCTTTCCAAAACACTCGCGAACAATGTTCTACGATCATGCGTTCGCAAGTTATAGGCGTTCAAAGTAGAAAGTTCCTTTTTTGCTTTGATAGCGAATAACTCGGTCAATAAAAATCATACAACTAACCAAAAAAAACGAAATTAAAGAGAAATGTTTGCTCTATAAGAGTTCTCCATTGGATTTATCTGGAAAAAAAATTTTCAGCCCGTACATACGTCCAAACTTGGCAAAAATTTCTGAAACTTTGTTTCCTGCGCTCCATCTTGATAAAACAGTATCATAATGGACGAAGAAAAAAAATTGAGTACTTGATTCAAAAACTAGAAACTTCAAGCTTTAAAATGCGTTTTTTAAATATTTTTTGCGACCATTTTTCGCAGAGATACAGCCATTTGAAAATGACCAAAATTTTCTGGAAATTATAGTGTTCCCTTAATTTTGGCGCGGAGTGTATAAGTAAGTTATATCATTGCAGGCCCACAAAAAAAGTTTCGAAAACGACCTTTACTAATTTTTTTTTGCTATTATGACCAAGTGCATTTTTTTCAATACGACCAATAACATCATTTAACAAACTAATCCCTCTAGATTCTCAAGAAAACTCAAGTCGTTTGGATTAATTTAAAAAAAGTTATGCGATTTTTAATGGTGTCCGGAAACTTTTGCACGCCACTGTATACAGTATAGCTGGGACTCTTGGCGTCCCAGTGGTCTACATTTTAGGAATTGTGAAAATAAACAGGAATTGACTAATTATTTAACAATAAATAATAATATTGTTGCGAGCACCCTATGGATTGGATTCATGGCCCGCTGGTGCTCGCGACGAAGACAAGAGACAGCGAGATGAAGGCGATCTGATCGATCGCCTGTCAAGCTGTCACTTCAGATACGGACGCCATAGCGAGAAGACGTATTTCCGAACGATTCCTCCTTGCCTATCGTTACTGTTGTATTAATTATATTACATTACATTTGCTGTTAACTTAGTTCATGTTCATTTATACTTCCTATATACTGGGTTACTTCTATGACTACGACGAAACGTAACAATATTATATAATTGGACGGAATAGACTTGAACAGTCGCACTTATACCTCTGATTAACAAAAAGTTTCTTATACGCCAGGTAAGTACCGCGGAGGAACATTCAGCTTTTATTATTACCATTATTAGTACCATTCTATTAGACCATTATTTTATCCCGTAACCTCCCACATCCGTCAAACAATCAATTACAAAATGCATATTTCACATTGATGTTAAATACAATGCTGTCCTTATACTCCCAATATTCAAAAAACAAATCCGAGAGATGGCGCGAACGCTCCGCGCCAAAGATACCTGTACAGCGTATTAAACGATTTTTATTCAGGTTCAATCCTCTGTCGGTTTGATTGTTAAACGATTGTTTGTATGTATGTTTGATTGTTTCCAATTTAGAAACTCAATTTTAACCCGCTTCCAATTATCCAATAGACTTGAAACTTTGCAAGCGTACGCAGTATGGATGACAATACAAAATTATGGGAAAAAATCCCGAGGAGTTTAAAATATTACTCAATCACCAATAAATATAACCCATACCACAAATCCAAATAACTTGAAATCAGCCAATAACCACAAATAAAAAAACTTAGGCACTAAGAAGTAAATGCAGAAAATTATTTTTTTTTATATTATTTAGTGCACTTTAAATAAAATCGTTTAACTTAAAATGTAAATTTTTTTTTCATTTTGTACATATCAATAGAATCAAATATTACATAAAACATTCAATTTCACTAGTTATTCAAGGCCACCGTACGGCGTACGTGCAGACTTTCGCACTTTGCACTGATCAATTGGATGATAATTGAATATTATCGAAAATATTGGGGATATAATAAAAAATGTTGTTACGACATATGTGCGGGCAATCACACATTGCGCAGATCGACTGAATGATAATTGAATATTATCGAAAATATTCGTGATATGAAGACCGTTGTTACGAAAAATGTAAGTATTTGAGGGGCAGACTTTTAGGCATAATTTCCCCAAAGAAAAATCTGCTGTTACAGATGCCATGAATGTACATCTGGTTAGGTAGATAAATTTTTTAATTTTTGCACTTGAAGCACTTTTTGTATTCCGGGGTATGATGAACCACGACGTTCCGCAATTGCAGGGCAAGAAGTGGTTATGCAGTTTAGCATTTCTGTCAAACCTATCAGATCATTTGAATATATTAAATGTAGGTTTACAAGGGAAGGACAAAACTGTAACAGATTTCTACGATTCTATTAGCGGATTTCGAATGTAAATCGATTTATGGATCTCAAAATTGCACGGAAACAATTTCTGTCACTTTAAAAAACTGACATCTGTACTCACGGATGAAATAAATATAAATGTATAGATATAGAACAGCAGTGGAAACTTTAAAACAAGATTTTACAAACAGATTCCAAGATTTAGATAAGTTAGAACAGTCTCTGGATATAGTATCGCCACCCGTTTTCAGTAATAATCGAAACTGTTCCACCTGATTTACAATTAGAATTAATAGATTTAAAGGTTGACCGGGCACTCAAGAAAATATTTGACGAAATAAGTGATACCTAACACCGAATTTTACCAAAACTTTCCGGTATGTAGATTTCCACATTTGCATAAGTGTATCGCGAATACATTAGCCACGTTTGGTTCTACCTATATATGGGAGCAATTCTTTTTTGTCATGAAATGAGTTAAAATCAATAACGCGAACGAGAATGGCCGACTTTAATTTCCCGTAATCAGTTGTCAATGATTTACAAACCCAATTCCTCGGCAGTAATAATTTTATATAGCTTCCTGAAACCTGTCATGCCACGACATGTTTCTTTCGTGATACCGATAACGATCTTGCGACGCTGCGCCGCGTTCTCGAAATGCCAGATGCGATAAGTTCTCAAAAACTGGAGTGCTGAGCGGTGACCCCAAAGTTTGGAGGCAGCAATTCGATACCTGTTATTCAAAGTCCCAAGTCCCAAGTGCTCCTGTGGTTACTTACACTCCTTACCCTACGGTCGCTCGTGGCAGTCAGCTAGCAAGTCTCGTGGTGAGCAGTGGTTCTGTCCGAGGGACATTCGGTATTTAAAATAGTCGTTGATCAAGAGTTCCATCGAGTAAGTATTAGTAACCGTGGAAAAGACTCAGTTCTCCGTAGAGACTGTATACTAAGGTGGCTTTTATTTACTCTTGGTGATTTTTTTCTAAGATTTTCTTCGCGGCACCCCCCAGAATATTTCCAAATGATAAAAAAAATATGTATAAAGTTTGAGCCCGATTGGATAACGGGAAAAGGTGCCTCTGAACCGTTGAACATTTAAATAATTATTTAACAGCTCACAAATTCGATTTCATATAATTATCCTGCAAGTTATTGATTATTACATCAAACAACATGTGAAATAATCGTTGTAGCTCCAGACAAGGAGCATCGTTTATGTTCTATTACTTTTCCTCGTGCGACAAACGGTTTTCGAAAAAAGTAAAAAAAAAAATTTTTCAAATTTTAAAACTTCAAGTCCTTCTCAAACACTTTTTATTTATGAAGGCGAATTTTTTTTAAAAGGATCGCTTTTTTTGCATATTTTCAGTGTTTGGTATGTCGTGAATGTTTCCTGAAAATTTGGGACCGAAGCTTGCAAAAATATCAAAGATATAGAAACATTAGAATTGAAGTATGCTCATTGGTGTCAGCATTAACCTTTATATGCTGAGTTTACTTACACCTGACGAGTGTTCGCCCGGGTGAGCCCTCTGGGCCGCAAACTTGTCTAGTTTGAACGTATATTCTAGTACTCGGACAAGCAAATTGGCGAGTGATGGTACTGGGCCGAGTAAGTACGGACCCCGTCTGAATGCATATTGTAGCGAGTGAATAGAAGCGTCCTCTATTCTCTAGGCCGAGTAGCTCCTCCGCTAATAATGATGCGGACGCGTATGCATGTGTGAAAAATAATTCACAAAGCACACGCTGTTTTGCGGTCTTCAAAGTTTTGTTCCACCTTAAGCCATTATTTCATTAAAACACATATAATTTACAGGTCTTGTATTTTATTAGGTTTTCTTCCTTAATATGATCCTTCACGTAGTAATATATGGCGTATAGCATTTCAGAAACAAATGAAGAGATGGCTAATCTAAACCACAGTTCAGGTGTCTGAACACGCGAAAAGGGTAGTGTAGAAGACAAAAAGTGTTTCCTGTTGCCAAAAATGATAGAGTAATTTGTAATTTAATTCTGGCTGTTATGACATATCTCAATATAGTGTCTGATCTTTGAATTGTGCCAGCTACATTTTGCAATAAACTGTTGAATTGTTCTATGTTCATTTTCATAAATAATCTACACTCTATTAAATCTTCGGTATCTAATTTTCCGAAGTCCGACTGAGGCTCCATGATTATTCCTCCTTAGTAACCATTTACTAGTTCAAATCCTCTTTTATTTCTTCAATTCATTCTTCAATTCTCTCATCATTTCTGGTATGATTGTAATGGCGTATTTCTTAAAAATTTTGTTAACCCTCTAGTGCATAGATTTTTAATTCATTGGAAAAATTAGTCTACTCTCATTTGGGGATGAAAAGACCGAATCCGATGTCAGTTTTCAATCTGGAGGAAATAATAATAATAATAATAATAATAATAATAATAATAATAATAATAATAATAATAATAATTTTTGCAGAGTGTGTAGCTCAAAAATGCACTTAAAACTAGATTTCTGTCAAATTGAAGACTCAGATTGACATGTTTCTTAGACCAATATGTGCGCTGTGGCACTATTTTTGGGCTGGCAAATGAGAATTCCCAACCCCTGGATTAAACAGGTGCCCGCCTTAAGGCAGGCGTATGCACTAGAGGGTTAAACAAAACGGGATGATCACCCATCGTTGCTGTACATAGGTACGACGAGTATAAATGGGTTGACTCGTTTGAACCACTATATGCATCATGGTTTGTGTAATTGGTCACTCGGTGAAGATTTTCACTCGTCAGGTGTAAACACTTATAGGGTTAAAAATAAAACATACACATTTCTTTTAGTCTTCATAAATAACAAATGTTCGAGCCGCATTTAAATTTTCAAAATTTACAAAAAGAATTGGACATGATAGCTTGCCCCTTTTATGCAATAAAAATGAAACTATGAATCAAATCAAAAATCCGCGCTGCCAAGAAACTGAGTAATAGTGTATCATATAGCCATGCAAAATTTGAAGTAAATTAGTTGAATATGCATTAAGAATATGCAATAAGAAAAATGCATTTGAATACCTCGCTTCTGATGTCTGTACCTATCTTCAATATTTATGCGAATTTCGGTCTCAAATTTTCAGGAAACATTCGTGAGGTATCAAACATTGAAAATATGTATAAAGAAAGTGATATTTTTGGCATATCTCGGTATATGATTCCCCCCCTAAATGTTTAAAATATAGCCCTCGATGATAAAAATTACAATTTTTTCGGCTTCATAACACATATCAACACTTAGAGTGGAACATTCCCCGTGCACCCCGTGCGGAAATCCCCCTTTCGTATTCCACAACAATGCACATTGAACGCCAATAGGGTAATTCCGGGAGACGCGGCCGGGCTGGAGAGTTGGTCCAGTTGCTATATTCAGACTGTACATCTGAGTATATGTAAAAATGTGTTAAGATTCAGAACAATTAATTCTCTAGAAATCAACTGTTTCGACCAACTCTCCAGCCCGGCCACGTCTCCCGGAATTACCCTAAGCGTTCCCGCAGGGGAGTGAATGCACTGATCTAGCACTTAGCACTCAAAGTACCAGTTAATACCATTCTCCCTCCGTATTAATTTCTCTGACATTACTTCTCTCTGTAGGTGTGTGTTAGGCACCTGAGTGCCAGCGTGAAAGTGCCATGGACAAACTGTTGCTGACGCTGACTCTTCTCGCTTTTTCAAGCGGAGTACTTTGCAATGTAGTACAAAATCTGACCAAGGGTGGCCCCACTGCAGGTACGCGTTATTATTATATTTATCCCGTTAGTTAGAAGATAATCAAAGTTGTACCGTACTGCCACCATCCAAAGACATTCATAGTTGAATCGATTTCAATTTCACTTTAAAACACTTCAGCATTCTCAATTTTAAAAATCAATTAAAAAAAGATTTCATGTTCCTGACAAACAATTTCGCTTAAAAGTATCTCAATATAAAATTATCGGGCTATTTAATATCCAGTGGGCTTTCACAGGCCACTCTACCCGAAAACAGAGAAATAAATCTGACCTCTGATAAAATTAATCGCGTCTTATCGTGTTCAATCAGAAGACTCACTTATCATATTATATCGAGTAACCCTGCTGGTGTGAGGTTCAAGACTGCTGCATCCCTCTGTTTGGGACCGGTATTTAACTTGTTTCGTACTGAAGGGGTGGGAGGTAAGGTAGGCGAACAGCTTAAGGAATTTGGAATAAGGGATTGTTTGAGAAATCGGATATCATAAGGAGTCATCTTGGCGACACTCGGAATTTGGGTAATGGTTTTTCGGCAAACGGTTAAATCGATAAGTAGACCTATTGCCAAGATGGTTAACCATCTTAGCGACACACTCGGAATGTGCGTGTATCACGGTGTAATAGACAGGTGTACACACGGCTCAAACGATTGTGGCCGATCGAGTTTCGATTGCATTCGAGCTTACTAGGGCTGGCTTTTTTACATCGCTAACATTCTACAGTATTTCGTGAATATGCTGGGGGCACTGCCAAGCCACAGGTTCCCGTCTAAAATACTTCTAATTCATGTTGAAACACCACTGTGGCACCATCTGCCTAATAAACGGATGACGTTTAATGCGAGACACATTCGCGCAGTCTGTCACAAAATTTAATTTTCGGTTATGTTTATTTTCCCGTTGTTAACATAAAATAATAGATAGTAGATTTTACAAGAAATGCGTATTCCTTCGGTCTACACCATCCCGCTTTATTTATTTGTGGCTTCCATTATAAATCCGTCGATCTATTTACTTTGGACAAGACTTTATTCATCTGAGTATTCTGGTTTCCTAACCCTTGCCATCTCTACGAAATACATAATATTCGTTTACATTCTTTTCGTTACTACTCTAGTTTCCCCGCTTTATTTATTTGTGTTTTCCATTATAATAATCAATGGATTTATATATAAATCCGTTGATTTATTTACTTTGGACATTACAAGTTTATCGTTTATAGCGGCAAAATTATTACGATTTTTTTTAGGTTCATTGCAATAAAAGTCATTTGACATTTATCCTTTGTGTCATTTTCGCTACAGCATAGACGAAGTATAAGATAGACCCATCACGCAATGTAATTTTGTGTCACACGCTCGGGGGGCTCGCGAGCCCCCTTACCATCTTCATGTCACACCCAACGTTATCGATTTAGTCTAAAATAAGATTGTAACGCTACACGTGGTAGGAATTAGAATTCAACACGGGTAAAACAGAGATCATTTGAAATCCGCAATTTACAAATCGAGCGCCACGGAATTCGGACATTCAGAAAAATTTCGAACAGCCGCATTGGGCGCTTAATGATTCTGAACATTAATAGAAAAAAGGAGTGGCCCCTTTGGGCGTGTAATACTTTTCAATTTTAATGAGAAAAGAAACGGCAGCCTCTATAGACGCCTAACGATTCTCAAGACTGATAGAAAGAAGGAGTGGCCCCTTTGGGAGTCTTATACTTCTCAATTTTAACGAAAAAAGAAACTGCAGTCACTATGGGCGCTCAAGGATGCCTAATTACAAGACGGAAGAACAGCAGCCGCTTTGGGCGCATAATAATTCCGAATTTTAATGTGAAAAAAGCAGCCTCGTTTAGGCGCTAATGGCATGGATTATAATGCTTTCCAGTCTTGTTTTATTAAGAGAATCTAATAACTCGAATGTAATTAAACTTGAGAATTGTAACTCGTATTCAAAGCATCAAGCTTTGATTATAAAATTCAAGAAAAATTATTTGGAATATTTAAAAAGCGATATTAGAACTTTGACCTCGAATTTGAAATTTATTTATTGCTTTTGTCTGTATTAAACATTTGGAAGCACCCGCCTTAATGTTACTGTTCACGAGAACTACTAGTATGTATTCATGGTCACTGTGCTCGCTACAGTTATCTATGCAGACAGGAAGCTCCCTCGGCAGGTTCACAGTAGTCAAGGACAGTAGTACCGAATAGAATGTATCACACACACAAATATGTCACTTTAATTTCACGATCAAAAAGCTCGAATCAAAAGACTCTTATATAGTTCAAGATGCGTAAAAACACTGACTCTACACTCGCGTATGATACTACTAACACGCATAGCCATCTCATGTTTTTAAATATAAAGCACTGCACGTTTTTAAATGTCCCTAAGCAGTAGATCAAAAAGTCTTCTAGATACTGGGTGAATTGCAGTAGAACCTTGTTAAGCGTCCTCCCACATGGTCCAGAAATCGATGAAATTAATGCGGGAATCGAAATATCACGAAATAATATGCTCACGCGTTCACTGAGGTTCGATCGCGATCGCGAATAAAGTTGGACTGGTGGGTACATTGTTCGGCGATGGTGCGACTTTGGTAGAGGTCTTTGTTTGTTAACCTTCCGTCTCGCTTCAACGACTCTCAGCTCCTCGAATGAAGTATTGCTCGAGAAGTTTTCTAGGTACTGGGTTAATTGTAGTAAAATCTTGTTAAGCGACCTCCCACATGGTCCAGTAATCGATGAAATTAATCACGGAATCGAGATATCGCGATTTAAGATTCATCATGGCACTTTAAACTAATTCACGTCCGATCACGATCGCGTTTCAGATATAAAGTTACCATCTAATGGTATCTACGTATTTAGTAGTTCGCGATTTGTTTGGGAAATATGGCACCAAGATTGCTATTGGAGTCTTCTTTTTTAATATTATTGGAGAAATAAAATGTAATTGTAGGGGCAATATTTAGAATCGAATCTGGACGGATGGAATAGAGATTAACGAAGATAGCTGATCGCAGCCAATCGGCTAGTTTTACTTGTCACGTAATTAATAATTCTATTACAATGTTACTTGTGATACGATTAGTAATTACGCTTCAAATAATACAGATTGCCCAGGTCTCACCACGTGGAGGCGCTGCGAGTGGAGACCCACCCTAACCGCGGCCCATCCGCCCTCCTTTATGCAAAATTTTATTTACATTTCCATAGATCCCCCTGATGCACGGTTGCAAAACGATCCTCGATCGCTCCACAAGCGGGCAACAGAAGGAGTCCTTCTGTAAAAAGCTACCGCAATGAAGCTAAGCAGAATTGAAAACATTTCTTTGTTTTATTCATTAAAAATTTTATGAACTTTCTGAAATATTTCTACCATGATAATTATTCACTACATAATTGGGAATGAACCAAAGAAATAATATTTCCTATTCATTAATAGGAAATATGCCAGTGCATATTTGCTATGTCTACTTAAATACTAATAATTGCTACTTATATTTAGTTACACACTGCAGCGTACATATATCTTTTTTCTTAAAACCTACATAATTCTATGTGACCACTAAACACGTCTTACCTAACCATATACATATCTACTTAAATTTAAATAATGACCGGCCTAATGAAAATCTGAAATTGTCATGTGTTTCTTACTTCCCTCGATGGACCCACGATGTTACCTGCAACATTCTCAAAAGTATTAATAAAAATTCCTTGAGGTTTGATTTTTCATGGATGATGAACCTGAAATCCTCTTGCTGCAATATTCTTCACACATAATATTTCTGCAACAGAAACTTTTCTCAGTGGCTTAATACTTACAATCTATATCGATTAAGTAATGTAATTTCAACAGATATAGTCCTTTCATTGAATCACTATTGCCCAAATATTGAAATATCAGACAATTTGTATCTAACCAGTTCCAAAAAATTTCCTTTAAATTCCAGGCAGCCGCATGGAGCGCCACGCAATTCAGACATTCAGAAAAATTTCGAGCAGCCGCATTGGGCGCTTAATGATTCTGAACATTGATAGAAAAAAGGAGTGGCCCCTTTGGGCGTGTAATACTTTTCAATTTTAATGAGAAAAGAAACGGCAGCCTCTATGGACGCTTAACGATTCTCAAGACTGATAGAAAGAAGGAGTGGCCCCTTTGGGAGTCTTATACTTCTCAATTTTAACGAAAAAAGAAACGGCAGTCACTATGGGCGCTTAAGTATGCCTAATTACAAGACGGAAGAACAGCAGCCGCTTTGGGCGCGTAATAATTCCGAATTTGAATGTGAAAACACAGCCTACAAAGCAATACCTACTAGAGGAAGTGCAGTATATTTGGAATACCAGTTTGTTTAAGACGAATAAAAAATTACGACAGAGGATGGGATCAAATTAAACTACATAATATCATAGGGAAACTAATAAACTTTCATATTTCTGAGTGTCAGTAAAAATAAAAAACAAAAAGTAACTGAAATTTTGGTTTGAATGAAAAATGACAAGAAGTATCGATTTCGTTAAGGTGCAGGTAATTTGGAATATTTAGATATTTTGAGGAGATATGTATACCAGAATATTTATAAAAATGCTAAGAACGGTTACATACTGCACTCGCTCTTGGTTCACACGTTTCTACCAATCTTGAAGATGTAGATGTCTATAAGACATTATTTACACAAATGCTCCTAAAAGGTTATACAGGTGACAGATGAAACTGACGCGGTGGTATCCATTACGCGTGAAACAAAAGCATCGGTAGGATTTAGAATATTCCAAATTACCTTCACCTTCGGTATTCCGAATTAACCACATGGCATCGAAACCGAAAATTTCATGTCACACTTTGTATTCTCGAAATTATCGCAAAACTGGCACGGAACCATAGAAGGAACATGCAAATGAGTCGATTAAGTGTTTAACACTAAAGTTTTGACATATTTTAACCATGATTGGAACGATTGAATACGCGCTGAAAAAGTTTTGCAGATTGACGTTTTCTTCCTCTGCAGATTAAGTCGAAAATGTAAAAATTGCAGTTCATCCACAAATGTCATTAGTTAAGAGGTCATTAGCCCCTATAATCTACGGTGTTACAAACTAAATAGCGTTAGTAGTTCATTAGATACTTCGGTATTCCAAATTACCAACAGTATTCCAAATATGCTGCACTTCCTCTACGAAAATACAAATGGGGGATCACTGTTATAAACTTAAGGCAACGATTTTCCACCACGGTAAAAGTATTACCGATGGTCACTACACGAGTATGGTAAGGGGTAAGGGCACCACGTGGGTATCCGTTCATGATTTACGAGTAGACAAACAAGCTGGGCCACGAAATGCTAAAAATGCATACATATTATTCTTCGAAAGGTATTAATAATTGTGGTTGTGCATACAGTTCAATGTTAAATACGTTCAGCGCCAAAGGCTGCTTTCAGCGCTATAAGCTGTTTCGCGCACCATGTACTGTACACAAACTACTATACATATATAATACATACATACTTTGTAAAAAGAAATGAGATCCCCATAAAAAAAACTTCGAAAAAGTAAAAAAAAATACGCCAAGTACATGATAAAATCGAGGACGGAAACGAATAAACACAAAAAAATAGAAGAAAATATACATTGTAAAGAAAGATGTGAAATCAGAATGAGCTGCAAGTACATAATAAAGGTGCTTTCCACTTGCGCTTAAGATGACACAACTACATATACGCAATTAAAATGTTGTGTTCATACATTCCATTACTCATATCGCCGACATTTAATAATGTGAAGATAAAATGTAACATCTAGACATTTGCCTAGATGTCCGCGGCCTGGAAGACAAATACTTGGCGTGGCCAGGCAAAGTCAAGGTGTCGATGAATAAGAAGTATTTAAAACGTAAAATAATGAAAGTGTACTCATATTGTCTAAGTTTTAAATGGACAAATTATCTGAGAGCCTGCGAGGGGGAAGGTATGGGCATTCATGATCTGAGAATACTTTGCCTGGCTACGCCAAGTATTTGACTTCCAGGCGGCGGACATCTAGGCAAATGTCTAGATGTTACATTTTATCTTCACATTATTAATATGTCGGCGGTATGACTAATGGAATGTATGAACACAACATTTTAGCTGTGTATATGTAGTTGTGTCATCATAAGCGCAGGTGGAAAGCACCTTTATAATGTACTTGCAGCTCATTTTGATATCACATCTTTTTTTACAATTTATATTTTTTTCTATTTTTTTGTGTTTACTCTTTTCCGTCCTCGATTTTATCATGTACTTGGCGTATTTTTTTTACTTTTTTGAAGTATTTTTATGGGTTGCACTTTACTGCGCAGTAATCGAAGTTACTTTCATGCAGAAAGTAGCAAGAACGAGCACGCGTTAATATTGCAAATTTACTATCAATATAAAGTGCCGAATTGCATTTACCTACTTTTTCAGTGCAAATTTCGTTTCAACATCATCAAATTAAGCAACAATCGCGGATGAATTTTGATCAATGCCAAAGAATATTGAAAATTTATAAAAATAAAAACTACATGTCTTATCAATCTGAAAATAATATGTACAACGAAAACATTTGTCGGGTGGGTAGGTGATGGTAGTAGAAGGAGGATGGTGCAGCGACTTGGGGCTGCTAGAAAAAATGATCAGTAGCCAGAAGGACAGCTGATCATTGTCCACTCATTAATGCAAGAAAACCGTGAGTGGACCGTTTCTTTCTTTCGCAACGCTAACTTATTACAGACTAAAATCAACTCCCGAGCATAGTCACTAGGACTTTGGACTACTCGCAGCACTAATTTCTCAAACAACTTCAAAATTCCCGGATGGTGCTTCATTACTGAAAATTCTACTATACTCGATACAAATCCCGAATAGCAAACGAAGAGGCTCCCAAGGAGCTACATTACTTTAACAAATATAAAAAGCTACCGAGAACCACCACGTGGGTGGTTTCATTTTTCGCAACACTAATAAAAATTCAGCGCACCTGTGTCTCGCAATACGCAACTCTAACTTTAATTCGCTGCAACCTTCCTGAAGGCTGTGTGGGGTCCCATGTGCAGCAAAGCCAGCTGCTCGGGACTCCTTTTTCCCAGGAACATGTCTTCGGACATGTCCCAGGACAGTTTCGGGGCATTGGGGTCGCAACTCTAATTACAAACGCGATCAGTCATCATCGCAACACTAACTCAAAAAGGTATTAAGTATCAAACTAGGACGAGTAATTAAAAAAACGCGATCAGTCGCATCGCAACTCTAGTAAAAAGAATACCATGAATCAAAAGTAATGCAATGAATCAAACTCTAGTAACTCCAATTCAAAATACAAGAACAATCTCAAAAACAATCGCGACTTTTTTTCGGAACACTACAAGTAACCACGCTCGACATTCATTCGCAACGCTATGCTGGAACCAATCGCGGGGAATATTTGATTCGCAACGCTAATTCAAAACGTAATCACAATTTAGTCGGAACACTAACTGACCCCGTAATCTTCTTCGCAACCCTAATTGAAAACGCGGTGTGCTAAATTTCAGGGGGGGGGGGGGTGTCGATGGGTCAGCCTATAGCCAACCAAACTACTACTACTACAACTACCGGCGAGCATAATGGCAAAGTAATACCTACGAAGAATGACCCTGCATCCGAGAATACAGGGCCATTCTTGGCCTAGCCCACATGATGTGGCCTTTCTCTGGCCGGGCTATCTGCGTCTCTTTGGCCACTTCTTGCTTCAGGCGATCAGCCCTTCTGAAAGTTAATAGCGTGCCCAGGCCCGTCCTGCCGACCGCGACCAGCGACAATGTGCAATGTCTCACTGGCGTCAAAAAGTCGACATAACGAGGCTAGAAGCGAGGGCATACCCCACTCGTGCTAGTCAGGCCG
The DNA here is from genome assembly GCA_929108735.1 of Andrena dorsata. Taxonomy (NCBI): domain Eukaryota; kingdom Metazoa; phylum Arthropoda; class Insecta; order Hymenoptera; family Andrenidae; genus Andrena; species Andrena dorsata. The sequence goes on along the minus strand of OV815488.1, from coordinate 70,645,137 downwards.
TCGACTTTTCTCACAAATTTCCTGAAAGCAGGTTATCGCGCGGGGGAATATTGCGCGGGGGAACACAAGAGAATACGACGACCTGCCCCGGCCCTACCTACTTATATTTAAGTCACACATTCGTACCAGAAGGTAAGTTACCTATCCTACGCAACACCTATATTTAAAAAATGGCAAAACAGTCTCTCAAACACAATCATCAGTCAACCCACTCCACGATTCTCAAGCATCACCGCCCGGGTGCAAAAGCCTACACTAGAGAGACCGTCCCGGGACGACTCCGTCACCCGAGCTTGGCCACAATCACACTCTAATAAGTACGTACCAGTTTTCACTGAAATCGGCTGGCAAAGGCCGTGACCATTGCGTGTATGTATGCTTTACATAGCAATTAATTATTTTCAATTTTAAACAATGGATTACTTGATGATGCGTATTGTACGTATTAGGTACATACGTCAATCGTTATTACTTTCCCGTTTGATTGTACGAGATTGATTAAGTTTCATATTCCAAGATTATTTACTAGAATGATCATGGTGTGCAACAAGGAATATGATACAATGGTATCCTTATTACCACGAATAATAATATAACGTTATAGTTTCGTTAACATGGCCTTTGATGAAAATTTTTCACCGACGCAAATTCCACCGCCTAACCACACAAACACACACAGGTGGAAAATGCGACGTGCACGATACACTAACGCAATGCCAGCCGCCAAAATGTAATTATTTAGTAAAGAAAGTCATCGTGCCCTATTGCTTTCACCCACCCAAGTAGCGCCTGGGCACGTGGATGAGTTAAAAGGCAATAGGTACGGAAAGATATCCTGAAAATCCTCAACTAGAAAATATAATTAGTCTGTATAGTGCCTAGCTAGTATTCTTTCATTTTATAGTATTAAGGAAAGTGACTCGACTTTCAACTTGTGAATAGTTTAAAGTTTGATAAATAAAAAAGGACTCTACTTTAGATTGCATCATTAAGAAAAATCACTCTACTCGACAATTAATTAGCAAGAAAAAAGACTCTAAAATAGAATTATTTAAGAAAATTAAAACGAGCGATTCCATCTTCAAAGTAAATTTAATAAATCAAGAAAGTATGTTCTCATGCTAATTACTTTGAATCTGAAATTTGCTCACCCTCAATTGTCTTCTTGCACATGGAAATTAATTATTCTATTGTGTATGCAAACGAGTGACCTTTATAAGAAAGGAATTACACTTTTATGTCTATTATCATCATTTAGAAATCAAGTTACTTTTGAACACGTAGTATCAGAAAAATAAAAGAAATTCAAGTAATTATAATCGTCGCAATGACGAAATCGGAGGGCATCCGATTTTTCCTCTACATATTAAATAAAAATGATCGTAGCTGTGGAGTCTGAGAGTATCAAACTTCTTCGCTCCATAAAAATTAGCATTCAGCCGTATTGATATTCATACCAATACCTTCTGAGCTGCTATGCACCTTTATGTGCATTATTTAATAAATATCTACATCAATGTATGATCAATGATAAACATTCGCGTTAGGAACCGTTTATCTTGGAAATTATATTTATAATTTGATTCTATTGAAAAGACGCGGTGTACAAGAAGACCCTAGCCCTCGTCTAATAAATACATACACAGCCAAAATGTTACAATTCACGGGCATGGTTACCATACCCGCGGTCATTATGCTCGCCAAAGCACGTATACAACCGGTCACTCGTGTCGATTCGGACCAAACGTCCTACGACATGATTGAGTGACCAGAGGAACCATAATGCATGCGCACTCACAATTCGCTGAGCCCCGGTGACGGAGACGCCAACACCCCTGCTAGTGATCAGGGGAAGTCATCGAGCTCCTCAGAAGTCATCAAGCTGCTCAGAAGAAGTCGTCAGGCTGCTCAGCTGCGCCCAGACTGGAACGAAGGAACAGAACACGATTACAATTTGTTTCCAAAGTTACGATTGTTTGAACAACTTTGATGAAGAATCGCGAAGCAATTCAAAACTAACGAAATTTTTTATAATTTAGACATTGTAAGAAAAAATTAACAAAATTTTTTTCTTAAAATGTCTAAATGATAAGATGTTTCGTTAGTTTTGAATTACTTGGTGAGTCTATTCTAAAAATTAATTTTTCTAAATTTTTATAACTTTTTTCTTTCTAAAATATTGAAGAATGAACTCTACTTAAAAGGAATTTAATGAAATGCATACTTACATCTTTCCAGTAAAATTCAGCGCACAAATCTCCTCTTCAGCTGACGGACTGACTCTAATTTCCGCTAACGAGTTTCGCTTTCAAAAGTAAAAAAAAAACGCGCCCGAAAGATTCTAGTCTCGCGATTCGAAGATGAGAGCCGCGACGCTCGTGATAGAATACAAATTGCGTAAGAAACACTGATTCTACCCTCGCGTATCCCGAAATTGTTAACGACGCTCTACTATGAGCAACGGTGCTCTTCAAAACGAAAAACTTCGTACGTCATAAACACTGACTCTATTTGGCCGCATTGCACGCGGTCACAATCTCTGAAAAATAAATAAATAAAAATTCGTTAATTATTCATGTCTTCAATAGCATGTCATTGATCAACTACGCAGTTTCTGTACATAAAGAACAAAACTTGCATCCAAAACCGAAGGTAAATGCAATTATAACAGCTTCATAGAGCTAGATTCTTAAAAATCATTGAAATATCGTTGAATTTTACGTAAACGCGACCGAAATGCAATAGAATTCGATCATTCCAATATTTCGTAAACATCTACCGACGCCATTTTAAAAATTTCAAACAAATCTGATTAAAATTATTCAATTTATCATAATTCAATCTTTTCTCATTTCATCCCGATATTAACCGACTACAAAGTTACCCATCACTCTCACCGCCAACAATGATCTGGCGCGTGTCACGTCAATCACGTCTGAACGTGGCAGGACAAGTTTAGACCTGCACTCCAGACGTGCGTGTCGGGAACGCGCGATCGTTCTTTATCACGTTGAAGACTTTACAAGTGCAGTTTTGGAGCGCACGCCTAGATAGAGTGTACGTATTGATTCAATAAAATAACAAGAATAATAGGTTTACCACACGTATTGCCATCTCATTATCCCAAGGAATGAAACCAGACGCCATCCAAGCACCGTTCAAATTAACCAGCAAGTGTCATGGCGTTGCCTGCCCTTGGCTTTCGACTCCCGCCTCAACGCCTGTAACCTAACGATGCAACAAGTTTGAAAGAAAAGCATTAAAACATTCGTAAGGCAATTAAACAACAAATAAACTTGAAATATGCTCGGAAAGGGATGTAATTGAATACCGAGACACGATATGTGTGCACTAAATGTGCAGAAATATCGGTTATTCAACGAAGGGAATACGCGACGAAAATCTAACGGTTTTCTCGCGATATTTAATCAATTTCGGGCGAAACTGTATTAACAGGAGCAGCAAGTGACGATAGAGAGTAAAGAGGAAGACAAATAATGACTATGTAATTATATGAGGGTAGATAATGTACGCGTACCATTTAAATACGCAGCTAGCTATCGAAGCGTCTTGACTGAACGACGTCCACGGAACGAATGACCCCCGCGACCCATCGCTGTACCTCGGCGAATATTAACTGTGGTGGGGGGAGAGCAGGCAGGCGGCAGGACTCGCGAGGTAATACACGCGTACGTTTTTACGAAGTGTTGGGATATCGTCACCGTGCCGTGTAAACAGAGGTGACTTCCAAAGGTAGCATCGTTCAGTCATAACAAAAGTCGTTTCTACACACACGTTCTGCTAACAGTAAAATAGAAATATTACGCGTGATATATTTCCTTCGTTTATAACATATCTAGCATCTACATACAGGAGTGTACTTTAATTAAGCTTGTGAAACTTAACACAGATAGCTTAGAAAGTATATATTCGAAAATTACATGCGTGATATACACTTTCTTATTACAAAACTGTTTACAAGTTTCGCGATACATTCGAGAATGTCGCGATACCAATACTGTGTTAGCATTGTTACATAAAATGAATATTTATTCTGTATACAGCGAGCCACGAGAGTATTCGAACGCTCGCTATTAAAACTGTAAACAATAAAAATATATATGTTAGACTAAAGTTCTAAAAGTAATGTTGTAACTACTATAAGACGTTAGTATCGATATTGTATATACCAAATTTGAAACGAACCGGATAATATTTGTAGAAGATATGAAACATTTATTGCAAAGATGTACTGCAACAGAGTCACAAAAATATTTGAACCGCATTAATTATATGCACCATATTTTAGATTAATATTCATTTAGGCTACCTTTGGCTCCAATTACGCTTTTCAGACGTTGTTGCATGCTGTGCACTAGTTTTTCAATTATTTTAGAATGCCGTTCGAATACTTTTGTGACCCTGTTTCAGTACATCTTTGCAATAAATGTTTCATAACTTTTACAAATATTATCCGATTCATTTCAAATTTGGTATTATAATATATAATCTCGATACTTGTGTCCCATCACAAGGGAACGCCGCGATAGGTATACATGTGCTACAGATTTTGATGAATCTCATATAGGTATGTATTCAACATTCAACAGTTTCCGAAATATTAATAAAAACAGATATTTTGGCATTAAACAACCGAAGCGATAGTAGAAAAATCCGTAGCACAAATAGGTATCGCTGCTTTCCGTTGTCATCTTTCCGCGTCAACCACTTTCCAGACGCATTAATTATTTCGCGGTAAAATTACTCTAAGTAAGAGCCGCGGTGCTCCGCAAAATATGTAGATGGACGCGAAAAAAACGGGGACTCTACGATCGCGTTATGCGCGATCAAAAAGGATCTTGCTAGACTATAAAATTGATACGAAGACTGGTTGCACTTGGAACCTTTTCAAATTTTTCGGGGTGACTCTACTCAGGGCCGTCTTAACAAATTTTGGCGCCCTAGCCCCCGAGGGTGCAATTTCTCCAGATAGAAATTTTTATCTCCGATATTGAAGAGAAAAATTTCAACGTATTTGATTCTTAAGCGCCTTTGGCTCACGGGCGCCCCTGGGCTATAGCCCAGTTAGCCCATTGGTAAAGGTGGCCCTGACTCTACTCGACTCGAATTATTAATCGGAATTGTAAAAATCGCGAGCAAATGTTGCATCGATTTAATTTTCTGATTTTAAGACAGACACATGCACGTCACCCTATCTACGATTACCTTGTATGGTCAGCTCATTGGATTCTGCTCTTTCCAACACATATGCGCGGCGGTTAGTGGCCCGTTTCATATAATTGGCATTAGTTTTAGAAACATTTCTGCGATATTATTGTGAGTAGGTAGTACGGACAATGATAGTCATTGTTAGTTATTATACCAAATTAATGCCTTCTATACGCGCCTTATTAAAAGAATCTAATGACTCGAATGTAATTACTGTTAAGAGAAAAGATTTGAAAAATCTTACACGAAAGAGTTCAACTTCAGAAATGTAACTCGTATTCGACACATTGAGCATCCCGTATGATTGTGAAATTAAAGAATGCTCGATTTGCAGTTGCATCCATGCACCCCACGACACTCATGCCACTTTCTGCGAGGCTTAGATATAAGAATTAGATTTTACTGTAAATTTCAATGTCGGCGGTGAACTAATACTCGGGGCAAATAGAATCCAATTACTATTACTTCGCTAAAATGATTGAACAGTGCATTAGAAACTTGCGGGAATGTCAGTAACAGTGTCAATTTGTAATACTTTTCGGTGTACGATACGTGAAAGGGTTCTGCTACACGCAAAGTACTAACAAAACAATTTGTCATCTTGTAATTTCTAGCTTGCACGAGCTTTGAAGAAATATCATTTTTGAGCGCCGTAGTGTCTTGATCCCTGAAATGCATTTTCGGAGAGAAATCCGCATGAGTCGTTGACAAATCGAGTCAAAGCGTAGCGTAGCGAAAGCCTATGTCAAACTCACACTTTAAACTAGTCACACGTATAAAAGCACGCAACACACTTTTCAGCATTTCTCCCCATTTCAGAGTAGTTGCTGAGTTGGACGCTGTGCATGAGTAGAGGCCGCTAAATTCAGTCCTGAAATTATGGGTCGGTAACACAGTTTGGGTGGCGACACGCACATCCATAAGGTGATAGGTCTATCCTATACTTCGTCGATGGCTACAGCACCGTGAACAGAACCGATCGCGCAGATTTATATAATTATGACCATCATAGACAGCTGGTGCCACAGTGGTGTTTCAACATGAATTAGAAGTATTTTAGACGGGAACCTGTGGCTTGGCAGTGCCCCCGCCATATTCACGAAAGACTGTAGAATGTTAGCGATGTAAAAAAGCCAGCCCTAGTAAGCTCGAATGCAATTGAAACTCGATCGGCCACAATCGTTTGAGCCGTGTGTACCGACTCTATACCTTTAACCCCGTGGCGTGTATCTTTCATAACAAATGGTCGGACTCCCGAGTGGAACCATCTAGCCGGGTCAGGACAAAGGAAGCCCATTCGTCTATCGAGAGGTTGACTAGCGATTATCGCGATATTTTCAATGGAGCTTTTCAACTAAGCACGGACGCTTGAAATAGAGGAGGCGAGGTGGAGATGGGCGATGTTCACGAAGAGGTACTCATTCTTCCAGATTCCGTGGTGCCGAGAACTAAAGTGCTGGGTGGCCATGGGAGGGAGGACAAGTGCTGCACGCATAACGTGCCGGAGGACTACGTGTTCATTAGAGACAAAGAGGCCTACAAGCTGTACATGACCAAGGTGAATTGGAACCAGGCGCGGGATTTCTGCATGAACGATGGAGGTGAAATTTTAGATTTGCGATCCAAGTGACCACTAATCACCCACGTTCAGATCAGCCAATTCCTTCTTCAGACTTAGCTCAAACTGAAACTCCCCCAGAGCACCCAAGTTCCTCTTCTTCTCAATACATAATCATCTTCCAAGCACAAAATATCTCCCTCCTTTAATTAGGGTTTATTAGAGAATTCTCTATTGTTGATTAGCTCTATTGGCCATTATAACCTCGGATGTGGACGCCGCGAAGCTGGCGGATTGGATGAAGCAAAAAGGTGTCTGGGACGCTTGGATAGGTACTCACGACATGTTCGAACAGGGCAAATGGGTGACTTTGACAGGCGAACCGTTGGAAAGGGCTGGCTACAGTCATTGGTTACCGGGTGAGCCTAGCAATTCGGGAGGCACCGAACACTGCGGGACTCTCGGACAAGAAAATGGAATGAACGACCTCACGTGCAGCAATAACCGAGCTTACTTCTGTAAGATGTTCAAGTGCTGAATTGTCGGCGACCATCTTGGGTGGAACTTAAACCAGGATTAATTCCTGAAGCTTCAAGGAGATGGTGTGGGAAACTTCGACATTGTTCGATGATTACAATAAAATATATCGCTGTTGCAACTTATCTGGAATTTTTGTTCTTAAGTGATAATTGATTTTCAGTGTGTATTAGGTACTTGAGGGTTTAAGCACCTAACTGTGACATACATGAGTAGATAATGTAGGATTTTAAATAGTTGAGTATTCCCTCTAAGTTTGGATACCCTAAAAATTTAAAATTTCTAAAGTTACTGTCCTCAAATCATTTGAAGATTCACGGCCTTAATTGAAAACATGCTCTAACTCAGGAAACAAGTGATTCCCACTCTCTTTTTCATCTTGAACACACCTAATTCTACATATACATATACGAAGCCACGAGCCAAAGTGTAGCAAAGATAATGCTGCCCTCTTTAGTTAAAATTTCCTATCTAGCATTTTGAAACAACCGAGAAAACTGATGTTTTATCATTTACTTTGTACCGTCCTTATCTCCCCAAATTCAAATTAAAACATGTTGTAACTATTTCGTAACAGCCTAATATAATTTTTTGTAATAGGTATACCGGTAGGTAATGTATTATTAACGTAACAAATACTTAATTGTTTTAGATACGATATTATAATCATTTGAAAAAAAGTTAGGTTAAATACATTAGACTGTTTATAAATCTTTACGAAGCAGGTAGAGTTTTCTAACTTTACTTAAAAGATAAAAGACGTGTGGAACTTCAAATATTTCAACATATCTCAAAAAATGAAAAAATGCTAGATAGGACAGTTTAACTAAGGAGGGCAGAACGGTGGAGGGAGGGGGGAGTTTACGCCACTCGAGAGCAAATGAGAATTCAAAATGATAGATACTGCATCGGACTTTTGTTGGACCGTAATATATACAAATGAGCTTATACCTACCTTTTTCTGCGAATACTTTTTGAATAATTATCAATAATGGTGCAAATATGCTGTATGAAGAATTGCAATGTCAATGATTAAATTGCATTTTCGTTAATTTTTATACATTGCTGGAACTTAAATAACTAGTTTGCCCACATGTGACGTCACGTAGACAATCTTATCTTTGCGTAAAGGCAGATATCTATTCCTTGTGTAAAAGTACTCCGATTTGCATAAAATTTAGTGTAATTTCAACCGGACGAACGCCAGGAATAAATTGGTGTTACTTTCATATTGATACGATGAACAATAAGAGTCTTAATATACGGTAATGAATATTTTACCCTCAGAAAAAAATAATCTTTTATTCTTTATCGTATCGATATGGGAGTGACGCCTTTAGATTCCTTATGTTTTTCTGTTGAAAAGCATACGAAATTTCATGTAAATCAAACTATTTCTAATGAAGTCATTTTGAAATTATGCAAATCATGTTTTCATTTGTTCGTGGTGTTATTTTCATCGGCGAAACATAAGGAATCGATTGGCATCATTTTCGCAAAAATCTAATGAGAAATGCGGAACTGGAGATTTCTCACTTCTTAATGGGTATTCCTGTCTCCCCGGGGGTCGACGTCCTCGCCCGAAGGCTATGACGCTGAGTAAGGCATCAATTATGGAACGGTACTGTGTGACGTCTCGAGTAGTTTACACGGGAAGCATTTAACCGGGAAAGTTTTCTCTTCCCGATTTCCCGGGAATCTACAGCTCTAATTCCTGCCACGCGTAGCGTTAAAATCTGTTTCGAGACTTCACCGGTAACGTTGCACGTGACCCTACAATAGTAGTGGGGTCCTGGGACCGTGGGACCCCACACACCGGTGACAGTAAATGCATTTGGTGATAAGTCTATCCTATATCTCGACTATGGTGCAGTCGCGAAGATCATCGCTCACGTCTACCACAAGCAATAAACTTTTCCAAGATTCGAAATCTCGCATCCCCCGCAATTCCTCGCCCCAGTGGAACGCTCGCCGACAGTGGAAGGCCCAAGGTGAACTTTACAAATAATTTATTTTACACAACTTACATAAATAGCACAATGACAGATCGAGGTAACGACAGTATCGATATACAAGTACAGATTCGACCGGTTACGTCGCGTCGATCGTTTCTTCTCTTCTCTCTCTAACGAAACCAACGGGGAAAAAGAAAAAAAATGGCACAACGAAGGGGATCGAGCGACCGACCATCCGCGTAAATCGAGCGCGTGTTTCCGCCGTCGCGGTCCGGGGCCTCTTTCGTTGCGCGCTCGTCGACGAGAGTCGAGCGACTATAGCGACACTCTTCGCGATTCCCGAAAACTTGTTCGTCCCTTGGCAGACGTGCGCGCACCGTGGCGATTAAAAAAAGGAAGACAATCAGGGGAACATATTTGTAAAGGGTGGGGGCAACGAATACAGTGGATAAGGGAGAGATTCTTTAAGGGGGGGGATCGTCGATAAGGTAGAGCGCGAACATCGACGGCTATCGCGTGAACGATCGCCGCGGATCGTCGTCGTAAACGAAATAGAAAATAAAAAAACGAAAAAGAAGAAGAAAAAGAGAAAACACACTAGCAATGTCATGTTTCCTAAGGTGGTACCCCGTCCTTGCTCAGTAGTCAGTTGCGTCGGGACCTGAAAACACGAGAAGAGCGCTATTTTTAAAAAGAAAAATCGTAGGAAGGTGAAATTAAAGGCGAGCAAGTAAAGACGATCTATTCATTTTCAAGCGAAGAATCGTTCTTCCCCTTCGCTTTGGAATAACTCCGCGTGCTTCTGAGTAATTTGCTCAATCTGAATTTATTTTTAAAATACGAAATTCATATAGTGAATGGCTATTTTCGGTTGCAATATTGCGAAGGGTAGTTTCGTTGGGGGAATGAAGCTGACCGAGGCAGTGAATGACGTTAATGTGCGAATTATTCGAAGCGTGAATCACTTTGACGAGCACTTTTTGGGAGTTGCTATTGATTGAGATCGATGATCGATTTTCGAGAAGCTTTGATCGTTAATGGAATACGATTTTCATTAGTACGATGGATCACAGTGATCGCCTCGATTTGATAGACCGGTTTCTTGGTCCATACCGACTCATTGCGTCAGCACGCACGGTGCATGCACGCATGCGCAGTGTGGCTCGAGATATTGGGCCTGAACTATGGCCGCTGCTTAAGGGGCGTTTTCAAGAATTTATGGAGAGCAAACTACTGGCTGGATCGCTCTCAAATTTTACACACATGTTCACTGGCTTCTGGACAACCCGTAAAAAAATTTTCCCCGATTTCTGAAAATTTTGAATCGATAGTTTTATTACTTGTCGGCATACTATTTCGTGCAAACACGAAAAAGGTCGGTTCGAGGTAAACGGTTTTAAAGTTTTTCCAATGATTCGTGTGTAGTGACGAAATTTTTGTGTTTTGCGCAAAAGTCAATGAAAATTTATGTAAAATTTTAGAACAATTCACTCAGTAGTTTATTCTCTATAAATTTCTAAAAATATATATATATGTTTTTTGGGTCTTCGAAGGAAAAACGCCCCGTAAGGGAAGAGAGAGAAAATTGTTTAGAGCTCTACCTTTTAGTGGCTATATTTCTGTAAAAATTCGTTATTTGCATCTTTCGAAAGAAACAGCAGAAGTTCACAAATAGCTCACTGAATGGTGCAAAATTCTTCTGTAACAGTTTTCTCCATCTTGGAACATGACATCGATACCTGTATGGCAAGCTGGATTGCTGCAGATGCAGTTGAAACACAAAAAAGCATGCAGGGAACAGTTAACGGAGCTACCTTTATATTCCCGATGTATTGAATCGTTGCTTATAACTGAATTAGTTGAAAACTTGAATTGCGGGAGAAAATGTGTACAGACCACTCCAAGATCCCTGTGAACGCTAAATTATCTGGTCTCATTCGTTATCAATCAATCGATATCTTCATGGACCATGTCTCAGAGTCACACTTCCATTAACAAATAAAGAAAAATGTAGAAGCATTAATTCTTAATATCTCCAACTCCAAAAAAACATTCACGGGGGGGGGGGGGACAAAAAAAATAAAAAATGAAAAACGAATGCACAAGTCAAGCATTAATTCGCTCCAAAGAGTAAAACCGTGTCACACGACGTGTCGAGTCGACGTCGTTCCATCGGTTCGACGTTGGTTAGTAACAAATTCCAACAAAAAAGAAAATAAAAATAACAAAGAAACAAAGAATAGAAAATTCGAGTCACGCAGGATCGACACCATAATCGCGAGACGGATGCTCAAACGAAAACCAAAAGAAAAAAAGATCACCCGTGGACCTGGACGTTGGTGGCCATTTTTGGCGAGAGCAAAAAAAACGAAAGTGGTGCTGTTGTACAGAAGAGTAAGAAGAAGAAGAAATAGAAGGAAACAAACTGAACAAAGTATTATTAAAAAAAAATAATTCAGAAAAAATAAAGAAAGGTGCAGAGTGATGTACAGGGTGTTTCAGAAAAAGGGTTGCAAACTTTTGGAGCTCATGATGCTTGTTGAAGCAAGCAAAAAAGTCTTGATAAATATATTTCTGTCCACTATCGGCACTGTGATAGTAAAGGTGTGGCTTGTTAGGTAAACAAGCACTGTTTACATTTGCATCTCTTCATGAAAAATACTTTAAATTCGCGTTTAAATGGAAATGATGTGAAACACCTGCTGAGTATCTTTTTTATGTCAGTAGATATTGTTATCGGGACAGATATTTATTAGCCCTTTGCACTCCAATTAATTCGGATCTCTTACTGAACTTGAATGTAGAACGTTAAAATAGGAAAAAAGTATTGTATAGCGATTGCGAAATCAATAATTCATTTAATACGATGAATCAATAATTCCCCCTCTTTTACTAGGAATTTTTTTATATATGCACGTAGCTTTAACCCTCCCGCTGCCTCACTTGACTTAATACCGACAATATTATCCACAACTAATTAAAATTGAATTAAAACTACCAGATCCCTAATTCTCCATAAAAATTTCTAAAATTCCCTTCAACTTCCATTACAACGTGTAAAATGGTAAAAAACGAGCATACACTAATCACCAGTATCCTCTCACTAATCACGCAGCGAGTGAGTTAACTCAACCTTTTACATGCTTTATAACAATTCGACCACAAGTCATATGCCGTGTGCGGGACTTCTCTAGCCACGTCTCCCAACCACACACTATGCACGCCCCATGCGCGTTCTCCGCACCCACTACATACACCCCGAGCAAACCCCCGTCAGTCAAACTTCCCACTTGGAGTGCAAAGGGCCCAGACTTCTCCGCTTCCTCCCCTCGCATGACGACCCCTCTAACGTCCCGGTAACCCCTTCTTTGAAGCACCCTCGCACAGAATATACATACACATATACTATACATGATATGGGAATGATATGTACCGATAGAAAAAAAAACCACGTAGCCTGTAGCCCCCCGGGCAATAAACGTCAGCCCAGTCTTGCGAATCTAGAGAAAAGTTGCGCGAGGCTCGTCCGTGGACCGGTTGCTCGCGGCCAAACTCGCGGCCTCATTCTGCAACGGGCCATCAGCAGCGGTCGTTTCTCAAGGTCACGTAAGCGGAGGGATTAGGAGATATCAAGGGAGAGTCGATTTTGCCGGCACCAAGCGCTACGGGCACGCTCTTCGTGCTCTTGATCCTCGGGCAGAGCACGTTCACCCGGTACGACCACAGTGGCCGCCTGCTCTCGAGGACCTTGAAGGCCTGCGAGGGCAGCACGTCGTGGTCGTTGGACGTCGGCGACTTGCACGTCTTCCACGATTGGTAATAGGGGTCGTCCTTGCAGAAGGCTCTCTCTTGCCTGCTCAGAGGGTGTCCATGATCCCTCCCGGCATCCCCATCCTGGTCGGGTGGCCTCGGATTCGTAGTCACGTTGGGGCGCTCCGTGTCGTGAAGCCGCCGCCAGGTTTGCTCGCAGAGGGGCGAGTAGTCGGGCGAGGGGAGCCCGCTGGAATAGTTGGAGCAGTAGTTGTCGTCGTAGTTGAAGCTGTTATTCAGAGGCAGGCTGAGGTAGTCCCTCCTGGATGGTGGGTCTGGGGTCTTCTCTATGTCCTCTGGTAGAACAGAGTCGTCGTTGAGGAGCTTGAATAGCCTGGAGTGTGTCTGGGTCCTCTGGTACTTCCTGTTCCTCGTGGAGGTGCACTCCGAGTCTGTGTCCACTTCAGAGATCATCCGACTCATGTCGGACGTCACGCCACTGTCCTCGTCGTCAGTCTCGTCCTTCGAGTTCTGCACGCTCAGCAGGTGACTTGGTTCCTTTGCTGACTCCTTCTCGGGGTCCTCTTCCTTTCTGTTACTCTTCGAGGAATCACTGTCCTCTGACTTCTCGCTCCGCGCCACTTCTGAGTTTGCACTGTGCAAGCTTCCTGGATCCTTGCACTCGGACACCACCACCTCTGGCTTGAGAATGTTCTTGTTGTAGTCAAGTGGTTCGAAGCTGTTTTCCTTCATATTCGAACAATGAACCGTGTTCTCGGCTGTTTGAATGGGGTTAGCTTCTTCGCGTAAAGATTCACCATTGGGGATGGTTTTATTCCAGGTGTCTGAGCAATTCTGCTCCTTGTCCCTGCTTTCTTCCTTCCTCGCGGAAGTCTTCCTCTTCACTGTGAACTCAGTTTCAATAGTCTCCCCGCAGTTCATCCGGCTCAACCTCGTTGGGATCTTCCTCAGAGTGAAGTTCACGTGAGGCACCACTGTATCCTCGCCCTTTTCCGCCTTCCTCTCAGCCACCTCCTCTTTCTCCGCCTCCTTCGAGTGGTTCCTGGGCCTGCGCGTATCCGCCCTCTCCCTCGTGACAGTAAAGTCCACGCTAGTGTCATTGTCCACCAAGAAGTGCGCTGAGACCTCCTCCGTTCTCTCCAGGCTCCTCTGCTCCTGAGCTTTCACACCCCTTGTATCCTCCTTGCTATACACTCTCTCCGGCTTCACAGTGCTGTCTCCAACGATCACAGTGGTCACGTCTTCATTATTCTCAGACACGGAGAACTTGAACCTGAGTGGCAGGCTGACGCTCACAGTCGTGGTGTCCTGTTCATCGGGAGGATCGTCAGTAGCCTCGAATGGAGTCTTGTTCCACCCACTTCTAGGCTCCTGTGGCCTAGGACTCTCAGCATCCGCTTGCTCCACGTCTTCGTAAATAACGCTCAGTTTATGAGGAAAGCTCCCACTACCCGCTTCCTCAACTTGTCCATCCACCTGCTCCTCCCTTTCAGAATCACGATTATTATTCTTCTCCAACGCATTCTCAGATTCATGCCCACCGTTGTGCGCCTCCTTATCGGACCCAGTCCTCGCCCCACTCTTTCCGGCATCCTTATCGAACCTCCCATGAGGATTCAGCCCCAGGGAGTACGCCATGTAGGAGTCAGAATCCTCGCTGTCCGACGTCGTGTCCTCTGAGACCCGGTCGCTCTTCGAGGTCTCTATGACAGACTCGTTGTCAGACTGGGATTCCGAGTCGCTGGAGTCGGTGGAGTCGCTAGTGTCGATGTAAGTGTAATTGGGCACAGCTACGTTTAAGCTGCCATTTGCACAAGGCTTCTTTTCTACGTTATCAGGCTGGGGGACGTTGGCCTCGGGCGCAGACATAACTTCTGGTATCTCCTCCTCATCGGTGATGTTCATTGCAGTGGTGCAATCGCTGTCTTTGCTATGAGTACTCGGTGTTCTAGACACGCTGTTCCCTCTCTCACTATTCCCTCTCCATCGAGGGAGGCCATTTAAACCGTTCAACTCAGCAATGTCCTCCTGAGCTTTGCCCTCGTTGCTTTTGTCTTCGGGAATACCCGCTGCCTCCATGTTGGGCACTATGGTGCTGCCCCCTTGCCCATTGCGAGTGCAGATGGCGCTGTGCGGAGGGGCCACGCAAGATGACGCTAGTGCGCCGGTGCACGCGGTTTTGTCGGTGTTAAGGGGGTTTACGTCAAACTGAGGGTAGCCCGGATAATTCTGGTTGTAAATTGGGAAGTAGATGTAGGCTGTGTGGTCAGGATGGGGGTAGGAACCGTTCGCGACGCCTGGATACGGAAGGGGGTAGTAGCCCCACCAACCGCCATCTGGCGACCAGAATGGCGGCGGGCAGGGGGGGAGGAAGACGCCCTGCTGATTGCCCGGCACGTTATTCTCTGTTTGGCAGGTGTAATCTGCTTGACGATTTTCTTGCGTGGCTACAACAAAACAGCACAATGCATTCAGACAATGTGTTCAACTGCTCCCATTGGGGAAGTGTGGTTTGGCTCTTCCCCTCTGCCCCCTTCGCAGGTCCGACCTGTTCGCTGTTTCGAATGTGGTGCGTGTTCGCGTAAGACGGAGGAACGTTGCGGTAGACATTTACTTCGCGGGCTGATTACGATGGCGCTTTGTGTAAGCACGCTGCGCCTCGCGACAGCTGTGCAAGTATTGGAAATCTTGAGATTTTAAGATGGTTTTGAATCTTGAAACATGTATTTGCTGAAGAAATCAATCTTGATCGTATCATCGCGCTGCGCAAGCGGGGATTAGGGGAATTTTGCTCGACAGGGGTTCTCATGATAACGGGAGTTTTTCACATTTTAATCTATTGCGCGTTAAGCGCTCGTGAGCATAAAAACCCCTGTTCAGTAGAATTTCCCGCGATTAGAAGGGTTCAATTCCCCTAACGCCTGCTACGCAATTCTACTGAACAGGGGTTCTCATGATCAGGAGCGCTGAACGCACAATAAATTAAAATGTAAAAAGCTGCCGCGATCATGAGAGTCCTTGTCGAATAAAATTTCCCATGAGTGGAAGGAACCAATTCCCGCAGCTCACATCTACGCGAGCGCGATGGCTGATCAAGCTTAAGTTGTTCAAATAGCTAGAGTCAACCTGTTAACTCGGGAAGACGAGTTAACTCATCATTCGAAAATACTTCTAGTTTAACTAAAACGAGTAGATTCATCACGGAGTTGTAAATCTTTCATTCACCTAACAATTGTAAATAATTATAATATATCATACGTCGCATTTGCTATAGACAAAACTGAATAAATTCGTCTGTAATCATTTTTAAAAATACAATCTTAATATATAAAGCAGAAAGTGTTTGTGTGTTTGTCTGTCGCATAAAAACTTTCGAACGGTAAACTCTGGGGTCTCGAAAAGTACCCAACTTATTATGCCTAGCTAACCCAGATGAATGTGACTATTTTCACAACAAAAAAATAAATAAATTTTTTTTATAAAATCAAAATCTACATTTCAGACGACGCCGAGTAGTAAAGCTAGTTTCAAACAGACTGAAGGAGTTTCTGGTGAAGAACTGACTCATTGTCAGTTAACAGGTTAATAATGATCTTTGGCTGTTTCGCAAATTATTAGGAATGAAAAGAAATGCAATTATCGAGAAGCTGCTTAGCATTTGCTTGCTAAAGTAACATTTTCAATACTCAAGAAGTATGATTGATTTTTTTTAGAAAAGAAACGTGTTTGAACATAATTGTCTGTTCGAGTTTCATGTAATCGTGTGGGACTGCGTGTACAGAATTTTACAAGTATTTACAATTTTCCCTCCGTTGAAGCTCGAATATATATATACAGATGGGCGAACTGGCGGCAGCGACGCGAGGCGAATGTCTAACGTGGCCGTACTTCCGCTAACTCGAAGTCGATAGACAAGCGAGGCGACACGAAACTGGAGCATCCGACGGCATTGATAAGCGACGTGTAATCGGTTACGAGAGAAAATTAAAAAAAAAATCCTGTGTTCAAAGGAAACCATCGAAAATTTCGCCGATGACCACCGACGGGAAGACATTCCCTCCACACGAGCGACTTCGCGTGAATAACCACGGCTGTGCTCGACGAGGAAAACATGCGAGTAATATTCTGGACGTAGTTCTTGCGTCGAGAAATCATTCTTCCTTTTATCCATCAGCAGTAAAAACTGGCACTGCTTCAATCTTGAAAAAGCGTTCCCTCGAGAATGCTGGAGGAATATTATCTATTTATTTGTATAAACTATTTGAGAATTCACTTGGAAACGTAACCGAAAATTAATTTGTCAATTTACATTATTCCACTGAATATAATGCGAAGCGAATCCTTTAAAAAATAAGTGACCTCGAAAAATAAAATATTTACATATGTTCGACGTATCTAATATTCATTCCCCCTCCGAAATGACCCAATTCAAACTAACATGTACCATGAACATAGCACTTCCCTAGGAACATTCTGTCAAGATCGACGTTCCCTCCTCCAGGTCCAAAATATTCGTGATCCAGATACATGCAAGTGACAACTCGTGACCATAATTAAATCCCAGCGATAGTGAACACGAGAAATCGATTAATGATAACATGCAACATTCCCGGTTAAGTACCCAGTCCATTCCCAGTAGCTTGCCATACTCCCGTCCGTTAAGTTCCACGAAATTATTCCTGCACGGCTAACGTCATTCTTACAAACAAATCGACCAGACACAAGGTCGGGCAAAACAATTCGATCATCCATCTGCCGCAGACTCCTCGCGCAACGACCTCGATCAACCACTCGCGTTCAACAGCTCTGAACAGCAACCGTGACGTCGGTTGCAAAGGATCGCGCGAATTAATTATCCACGACCATCCCAACAGCGGGGTCGTTTCTCTTTTATAATCCTCGTGTGAATTGCAACGTCGCAGCAAAGTCTGCCTCTAAATATCGTTCGGTACGTCATCATGATCGAGGCGAGTCCCGATCGAAGGGGAATGACGCGAAACGTGTCGGACGTCCCTCAGACCGGAAGTCGGCTTGAACACCAAGGAATTTTCGTTTATTCCTGTGAACACAGGATTCGGGAATGTCCCAGCGACGGCACGCAACGATTACTTCGGCGTTTCATTAGAATGCGAGGACGCTTGTCGCTGAACGATTAATTGTACTGCGTCTTGCCGAGATATAGTGAATTGATTTAGCTGTTTGGGACCCAAGTGGCGTTTACGGCGATACCCCTACGGATGGGAATCAGCGGATGTGTTAATTACAAGGGAACGTTCCCAACCTTAGGATTCTGATTTTAATGAAACTTGATGTGAATGTGGAGCAGATTCGAGTCTACGAGCAGCAAGCAAGCTTAATATTTTTTCGTTTTTTTTTTTAAGTATACGTTTGCAACGGTGTGAGATAGAAGAAAACTTTAAATACAAGAATTGTACAATTTTGCATGCTCTATTACAGTGTTGGAAGAAAAATCAAGTTAAGATACTACTTGCAATACTAATAATAGTAAAAATAATTTCCACATAAGAGAAATTTGCTCCATGGATACCCCAATATGCTCTTCGCTACATTTACATTAAGTTTTGCTGGAATCAGAATTTTCGGTTTAGAAAGATTTCCCTATTAGTCAACTATTATGAGGATGAATTTACTTGATTGGAATATTTATTGCATCACTGGGATATTTTATATATTTTAGCTTATAGTTCACTTAAAGTTTTAATCAAAATAAGTTGAATGCAATAAATATTTGCAGTATTGTGGTGGTATTGAGAAAGTGGGCTGAATATATAGCTAGGCTCTTGAGTCGAAATAAGACACTTAGGGGCACTTTGACTTGGCTACATCAGTATACCTCTGCAAGGCTCTGTACAGAACGATTGGTCAATAGAAGCTGTTTTTTTTTTTGCGATTAATCTCATGGACGAAGTAGCGTGTTTTCAGTATTCTGAATTATTATGAATTATTATTACTATTATCGATTATGAGAATGTGTATTCGCGGAAAGGAGCACGATTACGACGGTGATACGGCATTGAGGAGAATTACTCCCGCTTGTGGATACTCACCGATACTCTCTGGCGCCGTCATCGCTTGCAGTATCCTGAAGGACCTTGAAGGAATCGCGCTGCCCATGTATTTCTTTGGCTCTAAGACCTGCTGCTCGCTGGGTGGCAAGTTCGCTTGTGTTTCCTCTGAAACATTTCAATTTTGGGTAATAGGAATGGGAATGTTAACTCGTCAAAGTTCGCGGGACGAGTTAACTCGTCAGTGTTCGCAGGATGAGTTAATTCGTCAAAGTTCACGGGACGAGTTAACTTGTCAGAGTAAATGAGACTATTTAACTCGTCAAAGTTCACAGGACGAGTTAACTCGTCAGAGACAATCTGTGTGAATTTTTCCTAGCACTCACCAAATGTCTTCGAATTTCTGTTCACCCTCTTGTTTATGGCGGATTGGGGCCTCGGAGCTGCAACACACATGTTTGATGATATTTAAAAGTATTTTCTTCACTAATGGCTGTACCATTCTCTATTCAACCATCCGGACAGATTTCGCTTGCGGAAAAGTGTCAAACCAAACCGAAAAAACCTCGGGACTCACTTATTGGCGCAACGGGAACGTCACCACCTTCCGTCATGGTTTGCAGGAAGCGGAATGCGCGCGATGGGATCGCTGCACCACGATATCTAGGATCCTCCTCCTGATGGAGGAAACAGTCATTGTCCACTGCAGAATGGAAAGAGAAGACGTCAAGTGAATCAGGGCGAACATTGAGAGAAAAGCTGAAAAGAAACAATTTTCACGAGGCACTGTCTTACCCTGTTCTTTGACTCTGTTCATCAAGATCCTGTCGTCATCAGACAGCTGCAGCTTGCGAATCTGTTCTGGATCGACGTCGTTCGTTGAATCCGTATCGGTGATCTTCTGGAGAACACGGAACGATCGAGATTGAACCGGACCTGAATCTGGCTGTACAATTGGCACTGGTCCACGTTGCGGTGCCCTACCAGTGATTAATGATGTTCAGATCAATTCAGTTGTTTATCTCATTAGCTATGAACGTGAATTTTAAGTAGTAGAATCTGGGACCTACATTCTAAATTGTTTTACTTAACGCAGTGAAAGTACCTAATTATTTAGGTACTCGCAGGTGTAATGAAGAGGTCACTTTGATTTGACCTAAATCTAATTTAGATTTCCGCACAATACTAATCCTCCTATACTAATTTAGATTCCCACGTTATGCTAATCTTACTATTCTAATTTAAATTTTCACACTATACCAACCCTACTATACTAATATAGATTTCCACACTATACTAATTTAGATTTTCACACTATACTAATCCTACTATACAAATTTAGATTTCCACGATATACTAATTCAACTATACTAATTTAGGTACCCTAGGTACTAATCCTACTATACTAATTCAGATTCCCACACTATACTAATTTAGATTTCCACACTATGCTAATCCCTCTATACTAATTTAGATTCCCAGAGAACTATGTAACAACTTACATCCTCACAGTCTGGTTCTCCACGTTAGGTGTATTATTTCTAACTATCGGTTGCGAGTACCCAGCATTCGAAGCTGGCCCACCAGCAGCTTTCTTTTCGCTGCCTTCCACCATGACGGGGATGATGAAGGCACCACCCGAAGATTGTTGAGGCTGAATAGGTGTCGCAGGCTGCTGCATCTGATTTTGCATCTGATTCGGAGCAGTCGGTGGTCCCCATCGCTGTTGATGATGGGGAGTAGTCTGCTTGAACTGGTGGTGGCCACCCTCGCGATTCGCGTCGAACACTGAGGGTCTGTCCTCGATCTGAATCAATTTAAATATGTCAATGTTCATTGGAGAATCCAATTTAAATATATCAATGCTCCATCTTCATGGGGAATGTTAAAACTGCTTGGAGTAAAAGTGGTGTCAAAATGAATTTGGGTTTTTCATCATTTGGAACGAAGTTCTGCTATCTCAAAATCTCCGTCCACCATAGTGCACCCGAGGTTTTTAAAATTTTTGTGTCCAAAAACTCTACTGAATGTTTACCAAAGGCGCCCATTCTCGACACTTAAGAGTCTCCTTCTGTATCCTCCTCAAGTTTATATAAACTCCGACTATCCGATAATATAATTCGAGTCGATTTGATCAGTATGGAGGCTTACACGAATGGGTATCACGCGTTCCGGCTGCTGACTCTGCGCGCTCTGAGTCCCCGGGGGACTCGAATACGGGCGTTTCTGTTGCTGCTGACTGAACTGCTGCGGCGGCTGTTGGTACTGGTACTGCTGAGGCTGCTGGGACTGCGGCCTCTGCTGAGCAGGCTGCTGTTTCTGCTGAGCCGGTTGCCACAGCGGCGGCTGCTGAACCGACACATAAACCGGCGGCGATGTCGGGCTATCCGGTGACGTGCTCAGCTTGCCCGCGCCCGGCCGTTTTGCCCACTCCGGCAACTCCTCCTGAGGCTTGTTCTTGTTCTGTAACCAAGGCGTCGGAGCTTTGGCCAGGGTCACCTGGGTCGGGGTGTTGGGGCTCTCGGGGGTGGACGGCTGCACCGAAATCGTCACCGTTGGCGTCACTTTGTTTAGCTCCGGCTGCTTCTCTAGACCTGCAATTTTGGAGGACGTAATATATTTTCTGGCGTTTTGTTCTTTTCCTGAAATTTATTCACATCTCACGTATCCATAAGAAATCCATTTCTGTGAAAATAAAACCTAATTTTATGATACCACCTAAATTTGTAAAGTTAAACTATGACTGGCGTCGACGGGTTTTCACGTTTATATTTTCTGTAGCGATCGCTCCAGATTTTACTTGAGGAGGCATTCCTCCAAATCTCTCTCTCCCAAAAAATGTTTCGAAAACGAAAGTCTTCATCTTAAATATTTCTTCCAGCATAAAAATGAAAAACCTGAAATCTTTCCCACGAAATTTTTTGGAAACGAAAATCTTCATCTCAAATATCTCTACCAGCATAAAAACAAAAAAACCTGAAATCTCTTTCAAACAATTTCTTGGAAATGAAAATCTCCACCTGAAACGTCTCTTCCGGCATAAAAATAATATTTCCAAATTTCTCAATCTTGTCTATTGCAACGCACCATTTGACGGGGTCTTGCTGGCAGGCGATGTGGGAGGTGTCCTGTTTCCTGGTGGCGTCGGCGGCGTCCTGTTACCAGGAGGTGTCTGTGGTGTCTTGTTGGCGGGTGGAGTCGGGGGTGTCCTAGTTGCGGGGGGTTGGACTGGAACGTTGGTGGGGAAGACTGGGATCGCTACCTGAGGCTGAATGAACAGATTCACCCCTGCATTGGGCGGCGGTGTTGGCTTCGGTTCGAGCGCTGATTTCGGTGGACCCTCGATGCCCTCGTCGTTGGCATTCTTCGCCACCCTTCGCGCCATTCGAGGGCTACGGATCTGGGATAAATCTAGCTTGCCACCCATCCCTGGCGTGTAGGTGAAGGGTTTCTTATCCTTCGTCAGCATTGCGTTCTGGATGGCGGCTGGAGGTTCGTAGGCATCGTTGCTGGCGATCTGCGGCCTTCTTATCGTCGGCGCCTACGATTCCGCGTGGAAAGCAAAGGCAGACTGTAATTTCTATTTATAGCACTTCAATTGTCGAAAGTGACGTCCAAAGTCGTATTGATTATATTCAAAGTGTCTCATTAGTAGTTGTGGCACTACTATTATCTCCCAAGGTCTGGAGCGAACATTAATGACTGTTGAAGAATTGAAAGAATCGAGAAAATTATCCTCGGGAATACTCGACCTCTATATATCATGATTGTGATTTTTATGATAACTTATGACTCATGGGTTGGAAGGGAATAAGTGGGCAGAGTTTGGCGAAACTAGTGATTGGTTCGAACACACCGCGAGTATCTTTGTTTGTACGAGGAGTGATAGAATCTGAGAAAGTGAAGTTTGAGTATGGAGTAGGTACTAAACTTGATATGAACAATAAATGGAGGCTTTATATAAACAGTCATTGAACTAGAAAATTATATATCATTTGGAGTATGTACTTACAAGTTGTAAGTTACAACCCGTTCACTTTATCATACTCAAAAAACACTACAAACAAAAATACTCGCGGGACGTTCAAACCCATCACTATATCCACCAAAACAGTGCTCAACTGAACAAACACTACTCCTTATCAGAATTTTCTTCCACGCCACGTAAAAAACACTAAAAAAAATGTGATCACAATGCAACCCTTACCATGACGAATCTTCCAAAACAGAGGGAAAGTGAGAACAAGGAAAAGAACTGTATAAGACACGAAACACAGTTGCACAGCCGGTTTGCGCTACAAAGGAAACTCCGGTGTTGTCGACACTCAGCGGTACGTCATTTCGGCGGGGGACAAATATGTTCGCGCGCGACGGGGCACAAATGCAAACTGACGACGTGCTCACCTCAGCGGTGTTGATCCTCATGGCGGGCACTTGGCCGGGTGCTGGTGGTGGGGGCGGCGGTGGTGGTGGTGCGGGACAGAGTCCTGGAACGATTAGCGTTTCAGTGGAATGCTAACGAGGGCCCAATTACCCGAGCCCTCCACTTTCTTTCTTGTCACTTCACGCGCTCCCTAAACATCGAGGGTCCTTTGCAGAAACTTCGAGCTTGCTTTATTACCACAGCGATAATAGTTTATTTTGTGATATCGTGGAGGTCTCGTGGAAGACCTTTTCAAATTACATTTTGGATTGGTAGTGAAGGTGCTTTGGGAAAGCTTCTGATTTAAGTTTTAATACTGGATTTCGATTTTGGTATGCAGGGAAATCTATTTTGGAGGGAAAGGGAGATTGTGGAAAGAATGAAATGAGTTTGTATTTTTGGGTGTCTTTTCGCTTCTTGGGAGGGGGGAAGGGGCAATAAAACAGTCTGGGGGAAGTGCGAAGCTCGTGCTATTATTAATTATGGATAAGGATTTTTATTAAATACGAGGACCGAAGAATACTAAATAATTAATACTATTGTGTACCATATAAGTTCAAAGGAAATCTACTTTTTCATTTAATTTAAATTAAAATTTTTTGCTCATTATTAATATTCTTTCAGGTGTCGAATGTTCTGTGAAGATATCAGTGGTTTCATCGGCAGAAAATTGTGAAGGTACGGTTCATGTTTAATCTTGGGTGTGCAAACATTCCACTGTTGCGTAAGATTTAGGTATCGAAGAGATGCCTGTTCCTTTGCAACTCGTCGGGCTGTGTTTTGTGTAAATACAGTGAAGAACTCCCGCATATTTGTGTTATTTTCGAAGACACGGAAACCTGGCGAAGGTTGCGTGATTCTAAAGTACACAACGCAGCACGGAGGACACCTCTGTCGAGGCCATTTCTTTTTAAATTCAGCTATCGATGTTTTATTAATAAAAATTTAGGTTCCTTTTTGTATACTGTCTATAGAATAAAAAAGAAGAGAAATTTGTTGTTTATACTGTATTTCGTTGTATGTCCATCAGTGGACTTTAATGTCCTTTTTAGTAACAATCTTGTGACAAAATTTAATTTTGTTTTTTGATAATAATTTTGTAGCATAGTTGCATTTAATTCAAAGTTCAGTCAATGGATATAGTTTTGTTTCATTTTCCAAAACTCCCTTCGCTAACTTCGTTCGACAAAAAGGTAATTTGGAAATTCGGGGTAAACAAATCAATCGAATGTTGTGTCTCGACGTTATGCAATGCACCTCGTAATTTGCATCATCGAACTTCGCTGAGATTTCCTTCGCAGTAAACGAAGTCTCGCCAAAGGAAATCTACTTTTTCATTTAATTTAAATTTAAATTTTTTGCTCATTATTAATATTCTTTCAGGTGTCGAATGTTCTGTGAAGATATCAGTGGTTTCATCGGCAGAAAATTGTGAAGGTACGGTTCATGTTTAATCTTGGGTGTGCAAACATTCCGGCCCCTAAATAACTATGTAAAATTGACGCGAATATACGCACCTGTCACTAGACCGTCCGAATTCCTGAAAAGAGAATATATTTCAATAATTAATCAACTTTGATTATCAACTCAACCCGTTGCGGTCTTTCACATGGCAAACATTGAGAAACAAATGTAAAAGAAATATAAACATCAATCTTTGGTTCTTGTAGCCAGCAAAACATGTTTAAAAACTCAAAACACAGGGGACACTGATGTGTAACATGTAATTAAAAGCCACATGTAACCGCAAAGGGCTATTTTACAGATTCATAAATATTCCTCAAAGTACACAATCCTCCACGATCTCATACATTCTTGAACCACAAAAAAATTTAAAACATATTGAAACATCCCCCAACTAAGAAACACACAACCCACCACAATCTCACCACTACTAAATTACAAAAATTCGCATACACACAACCCCCTGCATTCCCAAATTCGACCATCCTAAAAGCATCTGAAAATGAAATTACTCGAAAATTAAAATAAGGGTTCTCAACATCTCCCTATCAACCCCATAATGTTCTCCAAAATCCCTGCATCTTGCGACTGTGAGGAAACTCGAGTCTCGAGTACCCTCGGCCGGGAATTGCAGCCCGATGATTCAGATGCTCGCAAATTGCGCGAAAGCCCACGTGGGAAATGTAAGGAGAGATAGTGCGGCGAGACTGCGTCGAGCTCGGCTCGAGCATTCCGAGCTTATCTGTGGAACGCAGTTGCACGTTGAGTCACGTCGCTGGTATCGGTGTATTTTCGTCCACCTACGTGTGCCGTGCAATATTTTCGAGCGTGTCGGTGGTGCACGGCCGCTGTCAAAACGGGCCGTTTCGATGACTTCGCGATTGCGTCGGCGGTCGCGTTCCAATTAGCATTTCGAGGACGTGAGCGCGTCGAAAGCAGCGGTCACGTTGAACAGAGCAGTGTATCGTGTCGGTTGACAGAGAACGTGGGAACGCAAATCGAGAAACTTTCCGCTGGTGGGTTATTTTCACAGCGGTCGAAACAATCATGTAGAGGGAGTTCCATTTGGAGGGCGCCCCGCTATTTTGGAAGCTACATACGTACTCCTACTGCGGGAACTGAGAGTATGTGCTTCGGGGTACAATTGGAGATCGAAGGATCTACGATTATACAAATGAGGTAATTACTTCGCAGGGTAGATTGTGGGAACTGAGTATTCAGAGGAGATTGTAGGGTGGCATGTATGGGGGTGTTTTTCTTTAATGGAAGAATCTAAGGAAGAGGGATTTTTAATGACAATATTCATGCTCACATGATTCGATACAATGTGGCAATAGGTAGAACGGACGCGGCTGAAGTGATATTTTTAAATAATTTTAGCACGTGTGCCAAATGGATCTCAGATACAAGGTGAAACCATGTTTCCGCGTGCAATGTACTTTGAACGTGATGCACAATTTATTTGGCATCGTGGGCCATGATGGCTACTGATTCATGGATCTCTGTATTGTGGATATATTGTAGGAACTGTGAGCGTTCAAAGTGTGGACATCAAATTTATGGACGTCCTCCCTATGGTCACTCACAAATCAGCACGTTCAGAACTGGGAACGTCCGAAATTGGTGACGCCCCCTACTAGGGATGTTTGCAAATAGGAACGTCCGCAAACTCTAACCACCGCAACTAGGGACTCCAACAACTCGGGGCTTCCGCCACTAGGGACGTCCGAAACTAGGGGCTTCCGCAATTAGAGACGTCCGAGACTAGGGGCACTCGTCACTCAGAGGCTCTCGAAACTAGGGACACTCACAAACAGGGACTCCCAAAACTAGGGACATCCGAAATTGGAAAAGTCCGCAACTAGGCGACCACGCGTGGAAACGTCCACAACTTGGATCCTCCATAATTACAGACGCGCCCAACTAGGAACATTCAAACTGCTCTTTGAGTAATCAAGATACGAACAAGCAACTGGCAATCCACATTCTCACGACCGCGAATTATCTCGCGGTGACTCGACCACGCTCCATCATCTAAATAATCCTTTTAAGGAAGTCCTCGCTTCTCCGAAGGTTGCCTCGCTTAATTACTTCTCGTATCAATGGTGACCATCAACTACCGGCGGTCCGACCCACGTTCTGCGGTTTGCCGTACCGTCCAGGGCGTTAGAAAATGTCGAGCTCGAGACTACACCTCAAAACATTGGAAGAAGTTCAAGACAATGGCTTATTTTTGAACCAGCAGGAAATAGCTCGAGTTTTGGTTGGATATGTACTGGGTGGTCCAGCGAATAGTCGCCATCTTAATATCGCTGTTGCTATAGAAAGTGAAAAATTCGATTGAATAATCTCTGTCACAGTTTGAGGGCAAGAAGGGCAATTTTGTTTAGTCACTCGAAATTGATCTTTGCTTGTTTTTCGTATCTGGAGACATGCAGAATTGAGATTTTTTAGTGAAATGTGGAAAAATGATTGAGAGTTCTGAGAAGACATGTGGAAAAAGAATTGATGTTTTGCGAAGTAATCCTGATTTATATTTTGGGACATTTCTGTGTGATCAATTTTCAAACGATTTCTGGAAAGAAATCGTATTTTACTCGTGCTGTTTGAATGACATGAACGTCACGACGTCCATGACACGAAAGAGTGGCCACAAGTTAGCCCACTGATGAAACATCGGTTATTTTTACAACAGTTTCAAGGAACAGTCGGCTACTATCTGCTTCATATTGATAGACCCCCTATTTTTATTGTTCTCTAGGTGACTGAACCTTTGAAAACGATCAGGGTACTGTAAATTCCAAGCCCACCAGTGACAGAAGATTGATTGATTTTTACATCAGGCGTAGGAAGATAGCTGACGGCTCCAAAAGTTTCCATTTCCTATTTAAATTTTGACGAACCAACGAATTTGTATGCGAACTTGTAAGAAATATTTCCAGGTGCAATATTTATCTGGTATTACTAGAGAATTTTATGAAACTTAAAAAATGTGGTAGGTATACTTTGTTTTGAATATGTAGAATAAAATTTTTAATAGATGTAATTAATTCCCCATGTAATTCAATATTTCTTCCCGAATATTCTTTAATAGGAATCATTGTAACTCAACAACGAACATGCAATTTCACAATAACAGTTCGAAAATAAATGCAAGCAACACCTAAAATTTTCTAAACTCGAATAAAGGAACTACTTCCTCGCTTCGCAAAATACACTTCGTTGTTCGAAGACCCGGTAGACATCTGGTCTGCGCGAAAATCCGCCGCTTTTAATAATAGAAATTTTGGAGAAGAGCGAGGAACAAATGGCGCTTGTATTTTGGCACCGAGATCGCGGCACGTGTCGATTATATGAGCGTTTGTACAGGCTGCTTCAAATGTGGATGGCCAAGTTTCAAGTTCACCAAATTAGTAACATTAATAATTTCCTACCAAAATGTGTCATAAATAAACGAATATATATTCTCATTGGTACAATGGAAATACTTCGAAACGATGTCAGTTCAAAATATCCCAGGAATTTTTCAAAAGCAAATCATTTCTAGCAATTTCTTTATTTCTTTGTGGTAACCAAAAACTGTTTACATCTAAAAAAGAGATATTTTCTTTCATGATTAAGGGGGGATCCTGGTGTAGATCACCGAAAATAAAGGAATTTTTGGGAATTTATTTTAACGAAAATATTTATTAAATCGCATTCGGAGCTATGCGGTTTTAATGGTTGTTGATTAAACTATGTGAAAATATTGTTTTTTAGTTTTAAAAAAATTATATAGCAGAAGTAGAACGGCTTATGTACAGTGTCTCGACGTCGAACCTCCAAATTGGCGGCTGTCCTTGTTCCTTTTGTACTCGTCTCAAATAAAAATACAGAAATATTTCTTACTCTTTATGAAAACAGTTTGTCGATGGACCTTGAAAAGTTAAAAAAAGTTGAAAATTGACAAAATGGTGGCACTTTGAAAATAAAACGCGATTTTTCGCTGGAAAATTCATTTTTGTTCATGCAATAAATATGCTTTAAATTAATTAATGTATTTATTTTATAGGTTCGACTAGTACGTGTAATAAACTATATGTGTGTGAAATTGCAACCCGATTAGTTAAGCAATATGTCTCATAGTTTATTCCTGCAATTTTTCAACAAAGAGGCTCATTTTTGGTAATTTTGAGGTGGTCAAGGGTGGGAGGTCCCCTTAAAGTTAAAGTTTTGATAACGCGTTGGAATCATGAACGAACCCCAGTAATTTGTCACCGGTCAACTAATAGTAAATACATTTGTGTTACCTAAACTACAAATATACCTTTTAGCAGGTGACAATGACTCACATAATGGTTCAAGAGTAGATCTGCTTAGCAATTGTTACAACGCAGGTCGAGCGAAGGGTCCCGACACAAAACCGAGGTATACCTGCGCGTAAGAAATGGGCTGTGGGGCCCTTAAAACTTCGAATTTCCAATTGTAACTTTGGGAATATACTCTATGGAAGTAGTACTATAGATTAAAGCGAAAAACAATCGATTTTTACACCAGGATCCCCCCTTAAGGTGAGCAATAGCCAGATCTCCAATGCGCATGCTCAAACAGAAGATGGAAAAGTGGGCGGAGCATCCTAGCACGAATTCTACCTCCGCGACAAAAAGATAGCACACTATGTAAATAAAAGTTTTTTTAACTTTTGGAACAATATATGGCATTGCTTTTGATGATTATAGTGTTTAATAAGAATAACAAATTATTTCAATGTAGTTGAATACATTTATTACAAAAGGATAATTTTATTTTACAACTTATTGAAAAATAACGAAAAATCGGCGCGTCAAAATGATAGCACATTTCTCTTAAAATACTTAATATGTACAGAAAAAATTATTTCAATATTTTGTAGTTCCACCTTTTGCTTGTATAACTGATATTAAACGCTTTGGTACAGATTTAAATAATTTTTTAACAAATTTCCGGCTTAATGATATCCAGTTTCGTTCGATGCAAGTTTTTAATTCCTCAACGGTCTGAAATTGTTTCCCCTTCGCATATACCGATCTCGATAATTGCGCCCAACAATTTTCAATAATGTTCAAGTCCGGCGACCTGGCTGGCCATTCTAAAATTTTTATATTTTGCTGTCGAAAGTATTCTTTGACAGCCTTTGCTGTATGAACACTTGCATTGTCCTGTTGGAAAATATAGTTAGGGCCCCCACTCGCTACTGCATATTTCTTCAACTGTTCGTCTATTAAAGTAATATAATTTGGACTCTTCATTGTTCCACTTATAAACTTAATTTCAGTGTTCCCATAGTACCCAATTCCAGCCCACACCATTACTCCTCCACCACCTGCTTGTCGACGACTTAAAATGTGTGTTTCTTTACGCAAATCATGGAAATAACATCGATATCCATCCGGTCCATCTAACGTAAATCTCTTTTCGTCACTAAAAATAACTCTCCGCCATTTTTTCCTCCAATGAATATATTTTTCAGTAAATTGTAACCGAGCTTCTTTATGTGGCTTCGTTAGCGGTGGTTTACTCATCAGTTTTTTGCGTTTTATGTATTTACAGCCTTTTATAATGCGTTGTACATTACGTACATTTGTGTTTACTCCAGCTTCTGCTGCAATTTCTCTTGCAGTAGCAACAGAATTTGACGCAACCCTTAAAATCGCACGTCGTTGACGGTCGGTTGTCACTTTTGGACGTCCTGTGCTTTTCATTTTTTCATATTTCTCTCCATTTCTTATAAGATTGTATATAATTTTACGACTACGATTTAACAATTTCGCAATCTTACCGATGGAACAATTTTCTTTTCGCAAATTTTGAATTGTTACTATTTCACAATCACTCGATCTTTTACCACGACCCATTGTCGTTAATTTCAATAAATTTCTACACTGAAACACGCAGAGTATTAAATATTTGCCTGTATGAACAGTTTGACGACTTAGCAGTAACTGGAGAGGGAAAACTTTGATGGTGTGCTATTATTTTGACGCAGCGGTCACCACTAATGTTTACGTTTTCAGCTGTACCAGTAGGCAAAACAGAAGTGTTTACCGTGAACATGTGCAATCTATTGTTGACCTGTTAATATTCAATTTATTATGTGAAAATTAAGAAAATTACACAGTGTGCTATTTTTTCGTCGCGGAGTATGTGTATGATTCATGATTTGTCAGTTGACTGTCCCTCTTTTCCACTTTCTAGCATTCACTATTGCTTGGTACACCTACATATTCTCAGACTTTACACACTCATTTCAATTAAACGTTACATATAAATCGCCAGGTGAAAGCATAGGTGCTTATAGAATGTTAACAATTTTCCAAAACCCAGATCTCGAGTTTGAAAATCATCCGCGGTCGTTGCTGACGGTATTTTCGCGAGGACTATCGTCAGAAGCGCGAGTGACCGTAAACGCGTCGATCTTGAGTGCAGACCGCCACTAAATTTAACATTGAATCAGACGGGTGACGTCATTGTTAGCGACGTTGGAGCTGGGAACCGTAATTCCCGGCGGGTGGTTCGACTTTCTCGGAAAACCCATCGAACGTTTCCACGGCTGGCTGTGTGTTTGAGAAACGAGGCGCTCCCTCCCTGCCACGGTGTGAAGAATAAACGGTGAATAATCGAACCAGGCTATTTCGTTCCTCTATCCGACAGTGCGGTATTTCTATGCAGGCATAGTGCCTGGGGTCTACGACCTACCGAGGGCCCACGACGGAAAGGGAAACAGTAGAAATCAGAAAATTTATTTTCAGCAGTATCGATTTAGCGTAACGGACTTAATGCTTGATATAACGAAAGGGTGTTATGGATATGAATCGTTGCGAAATTGATTTATGAGGAATCTTTCCATAATATCTACTCTGCTGCCCCGACTTACCCCGATGAGCCCTTCCCGATGAAGTTTTCCTATTCCCCTATTTTCTTACTTCCCATTTCCCAAATTCTCCGATTCCCTTCTTTCTCAATTCTATCGTTTCACAAATCCCCATTTCCTTATTTCCCAAATTCCTCGATTCTCAATTTACTTGTCTCCCAATTTTCTTATTTCCCTTTTTGCCAATTTACTTATTTCCCAATTCCCCTACCCCCCTCTTCTCTTATTCCCCTGTTCCCCTATTTCCCTTATTCCCTTATTCTCCAGTTACCCTATCCTCTCATTCCTCTCTTCCCATAACCCCTCCGCACCAATTCTCTCCCCACCCCCCCCCCCCTAA
The DNA here is from genome assembly GCA_929108735.1 of Andrena dorsata. NCBI lineage: Eukaryota > Metazoa > Arthropoda > Insecta > Hymenoptera > Andrenidae > Andrena > Andrena dorsata. The sequence goes on along the minus strand of OV815488.1, from coordinate 70,612,945 downwards.
TTTCCCAGCATATTCAAAATCACTGGCGCGCATTCATTCGCTTCCCATCGATTCCACGCCGATCCCCCAAAAGCCGAGCTTTCTCGGAAAAGCTCGGTCACGGCGAACCAGCAGCGGCGCGATGTCGCGACGCTCGGAACCCGGCCAACAACCGGCCGTGGTGCGTGCAAGTGTATTTAGGTAGATACGCGAGGCGCGGTTAAATTTAGCGCCGGCCGACCTGCGCGTTACCGCGACGCACAAAATGCTTCCGATTATCTTATTTTTAGGGTTCCGTCGGCCGCGGTTTTTCCGCACCGCGGCGAACACACCTGACCGTCCACGATCACAGCCAATTCGCGGGATGACCGACTCTCGCGAGTACACGCGAACATTTCCTTCCAGTTATGGAGGTCTAGACTGACTAGAGGCCAGGCTAGGGGGTGTGGAGGCTTGGTGGGGACGTATTTGTTGTTACAGAGCTGTTCTAAAGAAGTGTTGAAATATTTTATAGATCCACTTGCAATAATAAAGGTATGTGGACCTGAAGATTGCTTTCTCACTAGCTGCTGATCACAGAAATCTCCCAGAATCATAACTTTTATCTTCCTGGAGAGAAGTGTTGAAATAAGACAACATTTTCCCCCCGATTTCAGTAAACCACTGTGCCAAAGCAAGAAGGCTAGCAAACTCGTGAAAAAGCTGCTCGAATTCCAACTCTCTAAACCACAATCCATTAAGTGAATCGCGAATTGGTAGACGAAAAACGAAATCAGATGCGTTCCACGTGGGAAAGTGGCGAGTTTTCAAAAAAAAAAAAAAACAGACGCGAGGCGATTGTCCTCGAAAGAGAAAGCGTCGGTCCGCAAAAAGGGGACCACTCGTGCGATGTGTTACGTCGATCCACGGTGAATGCCTCGATTGTCGACCAGACCGTCGAAACTGACCCCAACGCCTGCTGGGAGCACAGTAGAACCTTCATATCCTATAACCTCGATAGTTGCGTGCAAGTCTTCTCCGCCACATCTCGTAGACGAGTATTTAACGAGTTAAGGAAACCGGAAATGGAAATTAAAGTTTCAGTCTTCGATACTAAAAATGACTGTATCTCAAAAATTAATTTTTTCCACCTATACCTATTTATTCAACTTTTTTGTTCATTCCTAGCTATAGAATATATAGCCCGTCAATTTTCAATCGAACCACCCTCCAGAACACTAAGGCCATACCTGACAGCAGTCTCCGAAGTCATGCATCGTTGTCCATTTTGTTTCTCTGCTCGCAAGAGTAGAAACTTCAACAGGGCGATAATACTATCTTAACTCGAAACCACCCTTTCAATCTTCAAATGCAGATTGCTCTATATGAAGCTACTTCCACCCTCGAAATTAAAAACTCAATCAAAATGGGTCTCAGTATCCACAAGAACAGCCCATACATAAGCTTCTCCACAAAAGAATCACACCTCGAAACCATAATTTTCAATCTCTGAAATTCCATCATCCCCATACAAATTTCCCTCAAACCCGCCCCCCCCCCACCCCCGAGACCCAACACCCCTCCTCCCAAAAAATAGCACAGCATTCCTCAGAGAAGTCGAAACGCAAGTTCGAAGTCCCGAACAATGCAAAAATTAATTACCAACAACCCCTCCCCCCCCCCCGAACGATCCCCCTGGATTTTTTCGCAAGATCCGAAACACTCGTGTCCCAGTAAAATTCCGAAACCGCTGGCCGCGCGCGAGTTCACGTTCCCCAAAACGACCGTTCGACGGGATGGAAATACACCGACGGGTTTCTAGGTCCACCGCCTACGAATCGTCCAATTTTGAACGTCTCGAAACCTTGCTCGACCCCTCCCCTCGCCCCCTCCCCGCCACCGCACCGCCCCGTCCAGCGGCTATTAGCATCACCGCGGGACGTTCTGGTCGTGGCAGGGATCGCGCGATCCTAGGCGAAACGACGCGCGACAGGGGCCTCGTCATCAGGGAAATTCGCAGGTGTGAATGACCCCCTTGGTGCCGAGGGGCAGCAGGGAAATTTGTTGTTCATTGCCACGTGCCGTGGCCGACTCGGCGTGTATTTTTAACGCCCATCGTTCTTCGACGTTGGCTGAGGCAAGCGTGGCGAACGATTCAGCATCCTCTTCGATGCGGGATAGAGCCTCGACACTTGTCACTATTATTATCATTGTTTTAGGGAGTTTGTTGCCGGCGATCACTTGGGAATGTCGTGGTGGTCGAGAGCGGGCACTAGGAAACGAATTTTAGTGGAGGATGGTGGGCGTTGTGGGATTTTTTAGAGCTATTTGCTGTGGAGTTTTGGGGTGGCAGGAGTTTTGTTGATTTTTGGCCATTTTTTTAGGTTTGGAGGGTTTTGAGGGTGGAAATGTGGAGGATTCCTCGGCGAATCTGTTGAAATTTTAAGTTTCTAGGGGAACGGGGTTGAACTGGTGGGCTATAGATGTTAAAGCACTTAGTCACACCTTGGAAGTGTGATCTAAGACTGGATCGCGCGTGGGCGATCTAGAGGATCGAGATGAGTCTGGGCCAACGCGAAGTCACACATTAGTTTGCGAAAATTCAAGTCGTGCTTCACGTTGAAGAGATTGGAGGAGCTTCAGCAGTGCAGGGGTAATTGAATTTGCTTACGAATCCCCTAATTCACAAGTACTTCATAATTTCAAATACACAAACTCGCGTATACCCAGATTCATGAACGTCACAATATCCAAAATCACGAATTTCCAAATCCCCAAATTCTCAAACTCGCGAATTTTTAAATCCCCAAATTCTCGAAGCTCACGATACCCAAATTTTTATATTTCCCAATACTCAAGCTCACGAATATCAAATTCTCAAGGTCACAAACCAATACTCAAATTCCGAAATTCCCAAAACTCTCAATATCCAAGCTCACAAGCCCCTCAAAACTCTAGCATTCGAATACCTAAACCCACGAATGAACATTGCAAAGTCGATGATCCTTTGGATTGTGGTTTCAGATGGGCTGGGGTGAGGGGATAGCGTGGGAGGGGTTGATCGAACGGTCTCGATGCATCGATTATTTCATCGACTGCCTGGTGAGATTACTCATCCGCGTTCGATATAGAATTCCGTCGTGGGTGGCGACTATAAACACGCTTCTGAACTTTCCCTGCCTCGATTCATCGAGTTGGCTCCTCCATTCCTCCGAAACACAGTCTTCTGCTTTTCTCCCAGAGTTGGGCAGAATGTAATCTAATTACAAATTACAAATTATGATTAAAATGCAATTAAAATGTATTTTCTGTAAATACAAAATTGTGTTCAACTACCTAAATTAACGTTTACATTTTAATCGTAATTTGTAATTTATAATTAGACTACATTTTGCCCAACTCTGCTTTCTCCCTGCCATTTTTTTGTCTCGAACACTTTTATTGAGTTTCTGGTATAATTCGTCTTAAAGAATTCTGTAGCATATGTTATTGGTAACAGTTTAGGGATCATGAGCAATAATAAAGCCTCCAAGTGCACATGCTCCAGTTTCCATTAACTCCACCTACTTCTTATCCTCAACTATTTAATGCTTGATACGCATAGCTACTTGCTTTTCGATTTTGGCAGAAATTCTCAGGGTTAGACTAACAATAAGTATAACCAATTTTGAGTTACTCGTAACTTCGTCTTCGTTTCCTTTGAGTGCAAATTGTGATTTTAGGTTTTCCTAGATCATTGTTCGTCTGTTGCTATTTAATTGTATATAATATTCAAATTCACTTGATTTTTATTTAAATTTAATTTCCCTGCCTTTATCCACACCCCTGCCCCATATCCCATAATATATCCCCATCACAAATATTTCCCTCTTCATTCCTGCCTACCAAAAAATAAAAAAAAAGCTTATCCCTACCTCACCTCACCACACAAACATTTTCCTCATTCTCCACAATTACGCCATAAATAGCACATACCCAGTTAACCCAACACTGATTAAGTACACATTCGTGGGGATCTCGAGTACTCTTCAGACCCCACCTCAGCAGGAGACTAGCAGACATAAGTAACAAGATATTCCTCCTATTTGCAATTTTTCCAGCGATTTGCATGAAGTCCATGCTAATTAGGAAGCTGATCCTAACAACGACCAGCAAGCAAACATGAATGACCCAAGTGCTCTCGGTGAAGAATCTGTTAATCCACCATAACGTTTTCCTCCTCGACGGCGGAATATAGGTCGAGTGGTTCTTTCTCGGAATCGTCGCGAGGCCTATCGCTCAGATGGCCATCCTCGAGGAACGAGTTCCAAGCCACTTGCCATTTTTGCTTCGACATTGTGAGCAGACAGTGATTAAGCTGACGAGAGTGAGAAAAGGAAGAGAAGAGGGGAAAGGAGCTAAGTAGTGAGGTGCACCATGATGACGAGGCGAAAAGATCTCGACCTTTCCCAACCCCCGTCACGTGCTCCAAAAAGCTCCCGCTATTTTCGTACAATCTGGAAACAGAGAAAATCAACTGCGCAGATCGCCTCGGTCACCGAAACCGAGGCAAATACTGCTTGAACTGCTTTTATTTAGTGTTCAGAGATTTTTGAAGGGGTTTAAGGGTGGTAAGATATATTTGACGGTTCTAGGACTTCGGGGTAGAATTAAAAAATAAGGGTAATTTAATAAAAAATGGCAAAGGTTTTTAGGAGCGAATGTAAGCGAATGAAATATTGAAGATTTTTTATGTTAGGAATACTGTAGGTACTCACGAGCACCAAATTGAGAACCAGTTTTAACTATCCTACCATTTCTGGCAGTCGCAGACGCAACGAATCTACGGGCCGCAGCGGCGAACTCTTGAGTTCCCATCTCGTTAGTCAGAGGTAACTCGAATGGAGGGTACAATAGTGTAGAAAATAATGAAACTGAGAATGCTTAACTTCAAATTCTAGAGTGTAGGATACTTAAATTTAGAAAGTTTCGGATAGGTAGATTCACGAACCTAAATGTACCTAAACTGTATCTAAATTTAACAAATTTCAAATTTTTGAGCTCAGAAGATTCACAATTCCCAAGTTCTCAAATCTCGCACTACTCAGACTCACAGATTTTCAAATTCTCAAGTTCACAAAGCTCAGAAGACTCAAGCTCACAAATTCCAAAATCTCCAAGATCTCAACCCTCTCAATAATCAAGCTCACGAATTCCCATATTTTCAACTTCACAAACTTCTCAATACTCAGCTTTATGAGTTTCCAAGTACTCAAGTTCTCGAATCTCCCAGTACCCAAGCTCAGGTGTCTCGAAATTCTCAAATTCACAAAACACGCAATATTCAATCACACGAATCTCCAAGTTCTAAAATATCCCACTACTCCAACCCATGATCTCCGAATCCCCAAATTTACAAACCCCCCAATATACTGATCCCACAAATCCACTACCCAACTTGACAGATCACGAGATATCCAAGCTCACAGCCCTCGTACGAATCAAACCCATCGAACATGAAGCTAACTTCCAACTACACCTCTGTAGCGCTAGGAAACGGAGTCTAAGGAACCCCATCGGTGGTTCCTCCGAGTCTTCTGGGCTAGAAAATGTTGATAGGTACGGGAAAAGCCATTCTTACCCCACGAAGGTCGAGGTGCTCATGTCGGATAATCTTTGGTATCCGCTGGACGATACGAAATCCGTTGTCCAGGGTAAGCTCGCGCCTACTCGTGCCGCTTTCCACCAGCCGACGATTGGAACCGGTTCTCTCTGGCCGTGTCTGTTCCTCGGAGGTCCGGTGAGCGTATGTAGGAGGTGGAAGGTGGAATATATGGAGAAAGGGACGAGCAGCACCGATGCCGACACTAGCGCGCGCCCGCTGCTACTGCGGGCAAAAGATCTCCTGGCTCGATCATCGCGCTGCGCAGCCACCCGCCATTATTCCGATTGGGCGATCCTCGATCTTGCATGGCGCGTACGGATGAATCGATGTTTCGGATCACGAACACTTCGGGTGTGCAGATTGAACGGTTGGGGATGGAGGGACTTGGGTGGTTTTGGGGAGGTTTAAAATTTTCAGAACTCGTCAGTTTGAGCATTGGATGTTTTAGGAATTTCAGGATTTGTGTGCTCGCTGGGTTTAGGTATTATGAGGTTTGTGAATTTGAGGATGTGAGGACTTGTGATCTGGGAGTGAGAGGTTTGTGAATTTGTATATCTGGGGAGTCACCGAGCTTGAATATTAGGAAGCTTAAAAATTTGTATAATTAGGAAATTTAAGACTTGGGCATTTGCAGGTGGAAATTAATGAGATTCGATAGTATGAGTGCCACGACTTCGTTGAGACTTATGCTCTTAGAACTAGGTACTACCTAGCTCCGTCAAAATTCACATCCTAAACGTGTATTACATTAAACTCATAAAAACACACTTCTAAATATAAATTTTCTTTTCTTTTTCTGATGAAATGCGCCTAAACTTATTCCCCCATCTTTCACAAACACCAAACTCCATTACCTGGAAGCTGTGAACTAGCAAATACCACTCTCCCTTTCTTCTACTCAAATGATTTTGCATCAATTCCGCGATCACTGAAAGCGAGATTGGTTCCATGCGATCGTCATGCCGCGCAAAGAAAATAATAGCGTCCGTAAACGGCAGCAGGTGGTTTCTCGACAAACGAACCGGACAGAAAAACGACCTTTCCTGATCCTGGTATTACACTATCGTCGAGATCCTGTCGTTTCTTCATCGTTAGCCAACTGTGACGAAAGTAAACGCCGCCAGATTAAGCTTGGAAATAAACAATAACGCGAATCGTCGCTTTCTTCTCAGCAGCATGCGCAAGAAGCCCTCGATTTTCCTCTCGCCTTACGCAAAAATGACAAAAAACACTCGCTGCGTGTCGAACCTAAGGAAAACCTCTGAAAGGACGTCGAAATCGAGTTCGATCGACCGAGAACATCTATTGCAATACACTGGCACGGATATTAAATTATTTCACTGGCGGTTAAACAAGAAATACGTTTAATCACGAAACCTTACAACAGTCGGGATATGACTTAAACCTAAAATAACAATAATAATAGCGTGTCGTCGTTAATCGAGTATTTTTACACTTAATAATAATTTCTCCTCGATTTCAACTAAATAAAGGGTAACGTTAATAATTATTCGAACGATAGTGCACTGGAATATAATAATTGTTTCTCGAATCCATAATTATATTAACAATATTAAAACCTTGCCAAAATTTTATTCAAACACAGTAGCCTTATTATCCACTTAGTATTCCCTCAAATTTAAAATTATGTATACCTAAACATTTATCCATCTCGAAACATGGGTCATAACAAGATTATTACAAATACCAAAATCAGGCTTTTTATAGTTCCATATATTCATTCACCCAGATTTCCTTTTCCTCAGAAGAACAGTGATGTAGCTCAAATCTTTATTAATAAAAATATCACCAGGTGCTCCTTAATTTTCAAAACCCCATAAAACCGCTCTCCACAAAAAAACCGAACCACAACTCCTCAGTCCTCGTTCGAGCAATTAAAAACGCTCCAATTTGCATCACCCAATTTCGTTCAAACTTCTCCCAAGAAACCTCTAAATCTTTCACTGAACTAAGGGTGCTAAAAGTGACCAACCCCAACCTCCTAGACTCTCCCAGACATCAGTGCCCTATCAAACTCCTTCTCGTGCTCGGAAGTGCTCAACATGAAGGCTGGAAGCGTAAAACCAAGTACCCTATCGTAGACAGGCCTAGTTTCAGCAACATATTCATAAGCTTCAGCTTCCTTCCTCTCCTCCTTACTGCCAGGACCCGCAGCTTCTCCCGTAACATCAACGTTCTCACTAGCAGAAGCATCTGGCTCGACAGGAAACTGATCTTCAATGACAATTGACCTGGGGACTTTCTTCGAAGTCTCTACTTCAGTCTGTTTCGCCTCTGAAGGAGCAGTTTCTCCCCCAGTCTCATCGGACGTAACAAATGCGCACTCCTCCTTCCTAAAACCCTTATCATCCACGCATTGATAGCAAGTCATCTTATCGCGCATCATTTTCTTACAATTAGACCTATCCTCCTTCCTAAACGCCTGCAGGAACTTCTGTATCTCCGCTTTCTTCTTAAACGCGTCGTAGAAGTCTACGTCCGGCTTCTTGGTGCCCGATTCCGTGGATGAGGACCCCTGCGGTTCCGACCGCGTCTCGCTGGGGCCCGAGGATTCGCGGAACGGCCGCTTGGCGACGCTGGCGGCGCTGGCGCTGGCGTAGGGACTCTTTTCGGTGGAGAAGGAATAACTGCGGTCCTTGTACGAGGGTTCCTGGGACTCTTTCTGGTCGGAGGGTTCCTGGGACTTGTCTCCAGACTCGGTAGGGCTGCCAAAGGACTTGGACTTTGTGTAAGAGTAGCTTTTGTCAGTCGGTTCGTATTTATACGAGCACTGCTCGGAGTTACTGCCCGTTTTTGGGTCCTTGCAGACTTTACAAGTCATGGAATCCTTCTCCACCTCCTTGCAGTTGCTTGGCTCGATGCTCTCAGCGATCCTCTCGGACTCTGACTTGGACTTGTCATAGTCAGAGTCAGAGTCTTCCTCCTTTGGGACTGACCTGGACTCCTCCGAGGCAGATGTGTAGTAGCTGGGCCTTGTCTCATCCTCTTTGAAATATGAACTGGATTTGGGAGGCTGAGGTTTCTCGTAGAAGCTCTCAGGAATGGAGTAGTCCCTGTGGTAGTCTTCGGACTCGCTACCTAGCTTCTCCGAGGCCATGTCACCCTGGGATCCTAGGTCCTCCTTGGAGGAGGAGCCGCTCGGGCCCCCGAAGCTCTTGGACCTGCTGAATTTGTACACTTTGTCGTCCGGTTGATAGGTGTAAGAGCATTTCTCGTAGTTTCCGCCGGTTTCTGGGTCCGTGCAGACGGTGCACGTCTTCGAGTCCCTCTCCACCTTCTTGCAATTGCTGGAGGAATCCTTGGACTCTTCGCGCGACTGTTTGTCAGGCTCATCTCCGCCACTGCGGCGCTCCTTGACTGGCTTGCTCTCAGAGTACTCCCTACCAGCCCCTTCTTCTTCATCTTCCCCAGCCCTTCTTCGTTCAGGATTCTTGAAGGAGCTGGACTTACTATAAGCGTACGCTTTCTCGCTTGGTTGACGAACGTAGGAGCACTGCTCGTACTTCCCATTGCTCTTCGTGTCCCTGCAGACCATGCAGACCATGGAATCCTTCACCACCTTCTCGCACTCCTCGTCCCTCTTCTTGTAATGCGCTGGGACGCCATCTGTTGCTTCAGAGAAGAGCTTCTCGTTGAATCTGTACGGACTGTCGTGCTTCCTGTAGTCATCCGAGCCTCTGAAGCCAGAGGAGCCTCCGCTGGACCTTCTGCTCCTGAAGCTGGAGGGCGTGCTGACTTCTTCCACGTTGCTGGAGTCTGCCAGAGGCTGGGACACGTAGGAGCACTGCTCGTAGGTGGCTCCGTTCTTCGGGTTCTTGCATTTGTAGCAGATCATGCTGTCCTTGGCGTTGGTGTCCCTGTTGGTCTTCCTCGCCTTGATCTCCTGGCAGTATGGGACGCCAGATTTGAACACCACGTCTCTGTACTTCTGGGCGTCTTTGTCTGTGACCGCGTAGAAAGGGGATACTAGCTTTTTAGAGTGCTTGTTCTCCCTGGGCTCCTTTTTGATGGACGCTAGCCAGTCTCTGGGACCGTCGAAACGCTCCACGGAGTCAAAGATGGGGTGCTTCCTTCTGGATTCGGAGGAACCGCTGTGGGATGGAGACTGGTCGGAGGTGAAGGCTTGGGGAACCTCGTCGTCCATGTAGGTCCATGGGCGAGGGGGGGAGAAGGATTTGAAGCGCTCCTCCTGGAACTTCGCGGTTGCTGAGGCCCACAGGATGCTCAGCGCGAGGCACACCTGTTGGGGAGAAATTCAGTCGGGGTATGAAGAGACATTTTTGGTGGTGACAGTGTGTCACGGGGTGGGTAGGGTTGAAAATGCGGTGAAAGGAGGAAAGGATTATTTGATCTGAGGAAGAGGTATTTGTTCTGAAGAATATAATGGAGGAAATTGTTATCATATATTATTTTTTCTAGAGAATATAATGGAGGAAATTGTTATTTTATTTTTTCTGGACGTTCTCTAAGCAGACCATGGTGTCTTTGAGATGTTGCTGAAGAATTTCTAAGTGGTATTTAAGCGGACTTCTTTAGTGAAGTTTGTATTGCAAGTTAATTGTTGGCAGGGTTGAGCAGGAGTGCAACATCAGAGGTAAATTAGAAAATAGAATTTTAATTCTGCACTTAAGGCGAATAAATTTCTTCGAAATACTAGAAAAAGTGATTAGATCATGGTGTTGGAATTTTTCAAGGTTAAACGTCGATCCCTTCCCTGCCAAATTCGTTCCAGAGAGGCAAAGGGTATTACTGCTGTACTAAAATGTAAATCTGAAAGCAGGTACTAATAATGAAAACTAAAGGGGCATTATAGTAGTCAAAGGAATTTTAAAGAAAATTGTAGCTGTAAAAAGAATTACCAATTATCTTCTAAAATTTTAAACAGTGAAAATCACAAACGAATTACAATATTGAAATAAATTTGCAAATATATTACCACTTGTCATCGAAAACAGTAAGGTCAATAAAGGAATTTTGATAACGAAATCAATTTCTAAGCAACATAAAGTAGTGAAAATGATACCTAACTACTTTTTAAAAGAGCTTGAACCATTAATGAATTACAACAACCGAAGAAATTTCCCAAAAAGCGTAACAGAGAAAAGAATTACATCTTTAAACCAAGACAATAATTCTAATAATAAAATTAATTCATAACAATTAATATAAAGTAGAAGAAGTTGAAGAGTCCTTGTAGAAAACACTGTAAGTGCCAAAATTAAAAAAAAAATTATCAAAAACGATCTACGTGTTAATGGTAAAATTATATTATAGAATTTTATTTTTTGCATTTACAGTGTTTCCTACAAGCACACTTCAATTACTTTTGGAAACAGTCTGTACCACAATGGAATTTATAAGAATAGTGTAGTAAAGAAGAAGCTTATTAATCGCGATTGAAAATAGTGAGGACAACGAACCTTATAAGACGCCATAATGCTGATTCGCCAGACGGTGAAGCTTAGTACGTTTCCGGTTCCGGTTCGGCGAGCCACATCACTTTCCCATGAAATGATCGCTGCGCTCGCTGGAAAGGCTTTATATCGACTTAGAGTACCAAAATGGACCACACCCCACCTTCGCTCTCCATCAATCTACCCAGAGTCAGTGGGCACACCGATCGATCAGAATGATTTGAATCATCGACCGTGAAACAGTGACGGACGTTGTCCGTCTGCCCGTGGCGACTGACAAATCTCCATTTTTGCCTCATTAACACAGAAAAAAGTGGTGACAGTAACTACGCCGCTCTGATCCCCAATCAAAACACAAGGGGTGGTCGATTTCTCTCGAGGAAGAACTTGGGGACGCATCTGAAGAATCGAAAACCTTTATTCACTCACCTAATGAGGTTTTAGGAATAATAAGGAATAGTAATAATGGAATAGTATAATAAAGAATATTAATATAAATATTCTCTTATATTTAGAAGATGATAGGAAATTTAACTCAACTTTTGAATTTTTTAATTTTTAAATAATAGGTATATTTTACGTTTTAGTTTTTCATCACTCAAGTAATTTCTGTGATTCAATTTCTGCTAATCAACACTTGCAGAATAATCAAAAAGGATTCAGATTTATGCAATAATTTAAGCTACATTTATTTCTTCGTTTAAACTGAATTTTGCAGCAGATAAGTAAGACTAATGGCATATGTTCGTGGTGGGTATCGGTAAGGGTACGTGCAATTCCAGATGGAAATGAAGGACCCAAGTGAAAAGGGCGATCCAGTGTCCGTCACTGCGACGGAACGTTACGAATCAGAACGACACAGCCGAACGATCGCTAACTGGCCACTTTCATTTATGCAACTCCGTTACCGCGGCCGACGAAAAAACACCTGGCGACGGACAATAACCCCATGGAGCACGAACGATATCGTAGACGAGGCTTCGCCGCGAAAAAACCCTCTCCGCTGAGTAGTTTTCTTTCAGACAGAGAAACTGCTAATCTTTGCGCTCGTAATCGACGCACCTCAAGCGCGACCTCAGAGACGCCGCTCTTTTCACGTTTCTGTTTCGAAGTACAGATTTTCCTTCGCGGAGGCTGTGGAGGAAGGATCTTCGAGTAATGTGGGACAAATTTGTTTAAGGAACAAAGCTCGCGCAATTCTCTTGAATAATTAATTGGCGAAATTAGCATTCATTTGGAAAGGCTAACTCTTCGCGATTGAAATAAAAGCATGAAGTTTTTGGGATTGGTCCCTATTTTGGGGGTAGAGATAATTTTGAGGAAGATAAGCTGGAATTGTAAAATGTGGTGGTCTCTGTTAAATAAATTGAGGAATAGAGAAGTAGTGACTTAAACACTTATTTTTCTAATTACATGTGGAATAGATCATATTCCAATTGAATGAATCTCTGATATGGAGTAACAAAGGTTATCGATTTGGAGTGGGATAAAAGATAAGTCGTAGCATAATTATTGAATAGAGAAAACAATTCTTAACTACAAATGAAGGAATGATCTATTCAAAATTCGAGAAGATGCTTGATACCTGTTCCTCTTCTTTGAATGCTCATAACTTACAACTTACCAGGTAGCTCCGCTAAAAATACCCTTCTTTTTCAACAATAATCCCCAACCTGTTACTCCAACTAATCTCCATCCTCAAATTAATACAGAAGTAACCAATGAAATTTAATTTCAACAAACACGAAGCACGAAGCAGTCATTTTGCAATTTGGAAACTCCTAGCTCTCTACCTCCACGCTCACCACGACTCTCCATCCACTCCAGCAAACTTTTTGCTAGAAATTCGTTAACACTCCGTGCGTTTCGCCGTAGCCTTCGATAAATAATCCATAATCGAAGGAAAGGGGCACTGTTCGTTAAAAGCCAGATCGATTCACGATTGTTTCCGGGAGTCACGAAAACCATGACGAATCTGCAAAACGAGCGACAGACGTCGAGCTGGTTACGAAATGCGAAATACAGTAAGGGGCCCCATACACGTATCGATACATGCATCGATACAATCATGAAACATCAGTTCAGTTCTCAGGCTTCAGTTCTCCAAAGCGCTAAATATTTAACCCCTAAAAAAACTTTTAAAATGTACTTACTTATGTACTTGCAGCTCATTCTGATTTCACATCTTTTTTTACTTTGTATTTATTATTATTTTCTTTTTTTTGTGATTTATTTGATATCATGTACTTGGCGTAATTTTTTTACTTTTTAAAAGTTTTTTCAGGGGGATCTCACTTCTTTTTACAAAGATAATTTGCTTAGGAAATGACTTCAGATCATTTTTAATTTGATCCGATTTATATTAAGTTTTTTTATGGGGATTTCAGAAAACTCTAGCGAAGCTGCAAAGTGCATGTTTAAAATAATATATACATAAATAAAATCCTGAGTTTAGTTACAAATAAAAAACAGTCGCAATTCAAATTTTGGCAATTTACCTTGTGTTTGAGACTGCATTTTGATTACAATTCAATGGTACGATACGTATTTGTAAAAATACGTGGCATCTCAAATTTTGAAAACTTACTATATTTAACACTCGCCAGGTTATAACTTGAATGTAAGCTGTCAAAATTTTGAGTAGATTGCATAGTGAAGGTAGCGTTTGTCGAACGAAACATGTGTTAGTTTCTGTTGGCTGAAGGTGTGCGTGTAACGCGTATATACGTATTATGGTTGACGAAAAATTTCTTGAAGAATCAGGAGAAGAAGAAAAATCTTAAAATTTACCGTTTCTGACAGTTCCAATGAGACGATATTATGATATCTCGGTCATGCGTGGACCGATTTTATTGAAATTGGTCTTATTTGAAAGCTGATATGCGGTTTACATAAGAAAAATGCCTTTAAATTTAGAAAATATTGCAGGCGTAATGAGATATAATGACATAAGTTTCAGGTTATAGGTTGGAGTAGCCGGGCGACGAGTAAAAGGTAGCGGTAGCGACAGTCGACATATACAGGGTGTCTTTCATGTATGACTTGGTCTTTCATGTACTTGGCGTCGAGACGCTACCGCGTCTCTAGATAAAACAAAATGCCCGCACTTTTCAATCGTAAGGAATTTTCATAACATTCCAAATGTGACGTAAATATATCGATACAGATCTGACCGTGTATGGAGCCCTTACTCCTCCGTGGTCACACGTTATAATCACAAATTAGTCACGTGGGGTTCACTGCTCCCCAACGTCCTTTTGTGTTACCATTTTCGTATTTTTGAATCTTTTAACTTTTCAGTGATAACTGTACTCTCGTAATACCCGTACAATCGTGCTCTAATAGTATTTTCCTAGAAATATAAATTTTGATATGTCGACATTTGTATTTGAAAAAAATAGTTGTGGATAAAAACGATTTTTTCTTAAAATCACAAAATTTTTAAATTTTATTATTAAGGTCTAAAAATTTGCAGAAATTTTAGCAAAGGCATATCCTAGGGCGCGATACACCCCGTGTGGCCATGGAGGGTTAAGGTATTCTATAAAGTGTCCTTTTAAGTTCATCCCCGTTGTGGGTTTTTTGTTAACAATCTTCAAAACAGACGACTGCTATCGATCATTGTACAAGATAAATAGGTCGCCGATCGTCCATTGACAATTTTATTATTTACCACGAAAATGTTGTGACTTTGATTTGTCGTCGAATTCACTCTTTGAAGGGAAAGTTACGTGGGTAGACGGAAATGTGTGAGACACGGGGCGGATTGTTCTGTTTCTCGAAGAACGCGTTCGTGGGGGCTGGTTTCAACTGCAGCTTCGACGCCATCTTCTGCAGCAGGATCTTGTCGTTGTTCCCGCTCTTGGGCTTCTTCTTGTCCTTCCCTTTGTCCTTTGCATCGGTTCGTTTGCGGTAGTAGAGGACCTCGCCGACTAAGGTGATCATGGCCAGGGCAAGACCGAAGAGGGTTGCGATGAACACCCCACCTGAGGGATTCATTTAAATGAACACCTTGCCTTGGAATAACGTCACTGAAACTTCATGGATTTGTCTTGCGTTTTGGGTTTTTTTAGTATGTTTTGGTGAACAAATTGGAATTTTAATTGTATGGCAAAGGGTTAATATTAACTACAGTGGGTGTATTTATTGTTAGAGGAGCCGTGAGACTAGGGACCATATTGGTTTCTTCAAAATGTGGTATTAAGTACGAAAAGTAAGTTGCTGAATGTTTGAATTTTGGGGTTGGAGAAATGTGAGGGGGGTGAAAAAAACCTCTTGAAAATTGAAAATTGCGTTCACATATCTTTAGATTGAAGGGAATTTTGAGGGATATAGTTATAAAGGCAAGTGTGTAGTTTTAGTTTAGAAAATGAAAAGAGGTGATAGGGAGGAACAGTGAATGCAGCAGTCAATTTGTTGAGACCTTCCTCGTCATCTACAAGGGGCGTTTACATATGAGCCGTTGTTTTCGAAAGTGGTATAATTGGAGTCCTATTTTTACTCCTAGGAAGGTATTTTACACTCTGCAAATGCTTTCTGAAGCATTATTTGCTAAACTTTTGGCAGTGAAAATGCCCTGAATTCACAATTTTCTCAAGTTATAATTTATTTCTTTAAAACGACGCGACGTACTGAAAACAACTGAAACTCGGCAGATATTTTAATCTACCCATATATACTACATGTGAAAAAAATTGAAAACATTGGTACCATTTCTTCAACATTTTTTCAGCTGTTTTATCTGTCAAGATCGTCTCTTTCCATAAGAGTGCATGTAAAATCAATGACAATTTAAATCGTTATAACTCAGCCACCGTTTAGTGAATTCGTTTAAAATTTTTGGAGCACACCAGGAAGATTAAAAAGAACAATCTCACAAATTGTTATCAACTTGGTAACATTTTGAATATAGATCCGATACATCTTTCAAGCTCTTTGGAAACTGTGTGAGCCTTTGTGCGATCGCTATCAGTTACAATTAAAACTACCTTACCCAAACTTTCCAGCGTGATTCCCTCGTTGTCATCAGCGTCCGAGCACTGCGCCTTCAACGATTGGTTCCAATACTTGGACGTGAGTGTCTCAAAGTACCTGTCCTTCTGCAGATCAAGAATCCTACAAAGAGTCCCCTTGCACTTCAAATTCTCTTAATAACAAAGAACAAATCTCTAAGAAATGTCTCTCAAAAAACTCTATCACCCCTACAACACCCCTTGATGCTTCAGAAAAACCTAAACGAGGTATCCTGAAGACACTTACTGGTCGACAAAGATAAACAAGAAAATGAAGAATTCTGTGGAGACTTCTCGAGGTACAAAAATAAAATGAGACCGAGTGGAACGATTTACAGTGGATGTTGATTGTAAAGTCGTACCTCCTGCTTATTTCTTCCTGGAGATGACTCCCCTGTTGGACGGCAATGGCGTAGGGCTGCTCGGCGAACACATCGCCGACTTCAGTCAGGTTGCAGTTCCTCGTCACTTCGTACTTGATCTCCGACGATTCGTGGATGAACGCGAACTCTGAGGTCTCGCTTTCAATCACCTGAGGGAGAGTAATAAGGGAAAGGGCATCGATGTCTAGAATTTTCTCACGATGACAAAGGATCAGTACCTTACGGAAACCTCCGACAGAGGTATTCACAGGGCCAACCTGCGTGATCGCCTGCAGAATATGGCCGTATTGCTCTTTGATGGGGTAGTCCCAGACACGGTACTCCACCTGGTCGCTGGTGCTGTTCAGTGTGATCTCCTTCCACACGCTGGGTATAAATTACAGGAATTTTAAGGGGAATATGAATGTTCTGTTGGGTCTTCTGTGAGGGGGGATAGTGTTTGTATCGCTTGTTTGTTTCTCATGATGACCCTCTAGTCACGCGGCAAGTTCACCTTGAGGTTTCAGTTAGTAAAGGTTTGACACTACCTTGGACCATCTCCTAGGTGGCCAGGGTGTTCTATGAGGATGTCCCCACGTTGAAAAAAAGTTCTGAGTCCGGTGACTTAAGGGTTCATTCTACTGTGCCGGTCGAAAACGAGGCCTATTTTTATGATCTTTTTTTCAAGAACTATGTATGGATTTTAATATTTTTTTTTTTTGTCAAATGTTTATGTGTCAAAAATTAGAAATAAAAAAAATTAATAAGAAATGAGGTCAAATATCTCCCAACTCACGTGTACAATTTATCCTCAGCGTTCTTCATGTTCTTGAAGTACTGGTGAACGGCGGAATTCTCCACAACGGTGTAATTTATTCGGGATTGCCTAGCGAGTTGCTCCAGTGATTGCACGGGCGTCTGCATAAAAAATTCAGGTGAAGCGAGGTTATTTTCACGAGTGAAGCTTTAAAAATTGGTAAATATGTTTATCAAGGAAATTTAAGGAACCTGCATCCTCTCTACTGTCAGGAATGCAGCCAGATTAGCAGTGAACGTGGCAAGCATGAGAACCACGAACAGCCAATAAGCAGCCACCAGCGTTCTGCTTGACAGAGCTTTGGGAGCTTCACCCCCTCCTTGGGGCGTGAAGGATGTCAACGCGAACCAGAAGCTCTCCTTCAGCGTGAAATCCCTTCGGACAAAGGATTATCAACTAATTCGAAACTACTTTGCATTAATTTTCACTTAAAATCGTAATCAAAACCATATTAAAACTTCTCCAACTAGTGAAATATTTGAGCATTCGAATGTGTGAGTAGGTACTCGAATGTTATTAGTCGAATATTTGAGTTTTCGAATGTTATTAGTCGAATATTTTTACCCGGATATTTAAGTTTCTGAATATTATTATTGTAATATTTAAGCATTCGAATGTATGCGAATATTATTCCTCGAATATTTGAGTACTCGAATGTTTTTATCCGAATATTTGAGTATTGAAATTCTTACCGACAAGGGTACGGGTACAATCGTTTATTGTTCCTCGCGCTGTAAGGGGAATACTTATCCAGTATCCAGATCATGATCCCCGTGAGTGTCAGTGCCCCGACTATGCTCAGCCAGACTTCCACTTTGAGCACCGTCATGAACTTGAACAGGGATGGTTTACGAACGGGCTTCCTTATCACTTCCAGAGGAAATTAATAGTATTATAATATGAACACAGACTCTAAAAAAAGAATTGCAAAAGCAGACATCTGTTTACCAATCAGTATACCAGACTGCTCAAAATAGGGGGCCACGAAGTCGATGACCTCCTCGCGTTCAGACGTCATCGTCAACGCTGCAATTACGACATCCGTTTCCTAAAGCGAAAAGCATCGCTTTCAATTAACACAATGAAAATTTTAGACAGCTGAGATGGAGTGGAAATTCCTCAGGCTTGGAAATATTAGTCCGAAACTGGGTGCTTTTACAAATACAGCCATCCGTGCAGGGAAGTACGGCGGGCAGCAGACTAACAGGCGCTTGCGAGTCAATGTACCGTGTGTGTCAAAAGTAGTGTTGCAAAGGTATTAAATTTATGTTGATCATAGTGAAATTGTTTACCGAAAGTGAAAGTGTTTTGAGGAATAAATTTTCTACTTTATGAGATTTTTAGAAATTATTCCCATTTGTATTATTTCCTACTTGTCTCACTCTTCTGTATTACACTACTAAAAGAGTTGTACATTAATCTTACCCCCTTCGCAAGGTCACCGATCAGTCCATCCCACTGTCCATTGGGCAACTTTTTCCCAAATTGTTGATCGGTGGGAACAACGAGCTCGTAATCGAACTGCATCTCATCAGCCAGTTTGTTCATGAAGTCTATGCAGTACCCTTCCCATATTTCCTTGCCGTTCTCGTCCCTCATGACCCGCCCAGTCTTTGGGTCTTCTTTGAGCATCGACCAGGGAACTGCCTGATCCAATTTTAATATCCATCGTTAATTATGCAGCTATAAATGCTGCAGAAGTTTAATGCAGTATATTCCATTGATTGCAACAGTGATATGAGGTCCTGTAACTCGATACTCGTCTCTCCCCCGAAACTAGATCGCCTGGCAAACCCCCAAACTAGTTCACACTAGTGCCCTCTTACTAGTTCTCTTTGGAAATGTACATTGGAGATCCCACTACTGTTTGATATATTAAAGGTTCTCCTACTTACAGCAGCAGTTCCAATTCGAAGGAACCTTCTAGCAGGTTGAATCTTCTTCCCTTCAACTTCCTTGATCTTGGTGCGCCTCGTCCAGCTAGCAAGGGGCTCTAAAGTCCCATCGATAAGAGTCTCCAAATCGATCTCGACTTTGTACGTGATCAATCCTTTCTCTGATAAATACTCGAAGGTGTCATTGCCTCCCAACCTCTAAAATAAAAAATAAATTCAACAGTACTGTATTCCCTATTATTTGTAACTTCTTCAACGGATGAAAGCTTTGGACAAGGCTCACAGCTATCAAGTTCTTGTTGAAAGCTTCCAACGTGGCGTTCGAAACGGTCTGAGTCTCATTCGGCGAGTTGCATCGACCAGTTTTTGGCCCCACGTTGATACCTGACTTCTGCAGCTCGGTCATCAGGCTCACTATGAGGCCTATCAATCGTTTAAAGTAGTGGGAGAACACCTGCATGGGATATTTTTAAATGAAATGCACGCATGAAGACGGAGAATATTGAAGGAGAGCAAAGAAATGCAAGGATTAAATAGAAATCTATTAATTCAGATAAAAGAACCTAAGAACAGAAAGAAGCAATAAAGTAGCACGAGAAATCTAAGAATTTTAAAGTACATGAACTTCGGGCGAGCAATTGCAAGAAGGTTCCCCTATCAACCGGCAGCAAACGTCCACCCTCATCGACAAAATGGTAATCGATACGTTCAGCTGCGCGTCACCAGTGATGTACTTGAAGTCCCTATAATTATGGTCGGTGAATGCCAAGTTCCATATTTGTTCTCTTTTGACTAGACCACCTTGGACAGCCTGCAACATTTTATTCCGTTCAAGTTACCCGCAAGGTTGATGAAACTATGAATGATCGTTCCAGTCGCTCACGGTTCTGAAAAGCTCCTCCATTTTGGACGTGCTAGCGTAGATCGTGTAATAAGATGGCGACGGCCTCATGCTCCGTATCTTCGACACCGTTCTCTCTGTGAAGTCGTCGATGACGACCAGTCGTATGATCGAGTTGCCGATCAAATAATAGAGGCTCTGATTCAGTTCTGGAAGAAGCGAGTCATTTGGCGAACAGCTGCCAGGGAGGTCGGCGGGGAGGCATGCAAAAGAGAGATGAGAAAGGGGATGTTGGTGCGTACCCCTTTCATCTTCGAATATCAGGCCGACGTCGGTAGCGTTCTTCAACATCAAAAGATCATCGATCGCCTGCACGTACGGATATATCTTGCAGTCCCCCCGTTTGTATATTATTCCGTTCTCGTCGGCCAGGAACCGAAGCTTTTCCCAGCCCGTCCATGTCATGTCGAGTATTATACTGATTCCCTTAAATAAGGCAGCACATACTGCAAAGGTGATTTTAACGAAACGAGAGTAAGAACAGGCCGCGAGTACTTGCGGGCGGGGTTGGTAGTGGGCAGGTAATATCGCTGTTAGTGATCGCTTGGGGCCTTGGGGATTTATCTAGGTGCTGGTGGGTCGGGTGTTGGGAATATGAGGTACCTGAAAGTTTAGGTATTCGGAAATTTAGGTACTTGGAAGTTTAAGTGTTTCGAATATTAAGTACTTGGAACATTAGGTATCTGGAACTTCAGGTATTTGGAATACTAGGCATTTAGAACACAATGTACCTGTAACTTCAGGTATGTGGAATAGTAGGTATTTGGAGATTTAGGTAGTTGGTATTTCAGGTATCCTTCCGGTAGTTGGAATTTTTAGGTATTTGCAACATAAGGTACTTGTGATCTTAGGTACTTAGAACTTTACCTATTAAGAATTTTAGGTACTTAAAACTTCAGATCTTATCAGTTAAGTATTTCCTACTTTGGGGACTATGAATATTAGGCATTGGAAATCCTAAGTACCCAGAATTTTTGACATTAGGAATATTAATAGTATTATACAACTACTAATAGAAATATTGACTATGAAGGGCCTAAGACCTTCACAGCATTATTACTTCCTTAACCTTTTTCGAAACTGGCCGCCAGGTTCACCCTATCCAATTCGACGGTGGATATATGTACGGTGATTAAGTCGTCGCCAAAATTCTTCTCTGCTTGGGGCACAGCGTCGTTCAGAACACTCAAAAGTGATGCATCTGGTTCGTCCACCACTATCACTGCACAGCATCACAAGCAATCAATGTATATTAACCACACTGTCATTCGAAGAACAGAAACATCTGTTTCCACTAATTGATTCACAATAACTTTCCAATTTGTTTTCCACACATTTTCCGTCGCAAAATTTCCCTGCATCACGTAATTGCATGAAGCACGCGACCTTGTTACGTTATATTTTATTCGAACCGATCCGATCTAATCGTGCAATTATCTACACATTATACCAAGAAATGTGCACGTCAATTAAGCGAAACCACTTTTTTCTGTAAAATTGTCCCGCGGGATATGGAATACTTTGTGCATATTTCTTTCAGGGGACATTAGAATATCCTGTACACACAGTGTTCCAGAAGTGAGTCAATAAAATTAAAGAACCTATTCTGTTGTCGCCTGGAAACACCTTGTTCCAAATTTTTTCTACCGAAACCTATATTTCCCTTCTTTTGTTTCAAAGGAATTGGCTTGTCCTGATAATAGTGGGCACTCATAATATTTAACTTTGTCAAAAATTGTTCGAGAATTCTACCCCTGAATGACAAGTGCCTTTAATTTAAAGACGGAAGGTTTTCTGTAATTTATGACTATTTATGACTATTATTATACATTTTCCATTTCGCGAGTAGCAATGAAAGATTCCAAAGTTTGGTCACGTGCGTTTGGAACACCCTGTGCATCCTATCTAAAGCAATTATCGCGCAACGATATCTCCCAGCACGTGTTTCGCATCTTTCCCCATTTCCATTTTCCTCGGTGATCATCTGCACGCCTCCTTTTCTGTGTCATAGGCCAGGGAAACGCGAGGATGGTTGCAGGAGATGTGGAAGGTTTTAGACAGACGTTTAAGGAATGCATAATTCAGGTGATAGTATAGGCAGGACTCGTATCGGGGACGAATGAAAGTTTCATACCAAGCAATTAATGATTAAGGAAGTACTATCGATCACATTTAGAAACCTTAAACTACTCAATAGATATTTCAATAGAATTTCAATAGAAAAATAATACTGAGAGTCGAAAGAATCCCTACATTGCGAAATTAAATATTAACACTCTGAATGACGCATGGTTTTAAACAATTCCCTTTTAACTTTTGTGCGAACATGGAAAACTACATCAAACACTTAGGAACTCTTGGACAATACATTCGAAGTTTTTTAAGAACATGGTCGCGGAAACGCGCCACAACCTCGGCGTGGAAATACATCGACGCCAGTCGAAGTGAGGATCTTTTAGAATTCATAAGAAAAACAATTTACATCCCCCGTGGCCTCTATTATTCATGTGCCTTATCTACACTCATTAAAAATCGCTTGCATACTAGTTTGATCCGACTATTCACCAATATAGTGTGTGCAAAACTCAACTATTTTCAAATTCCATTTACTTCCTTCAGACTACGTATCCACTTCGTGGCAATAATTTGTAAACCTTTGTATGTAAAAGGAGTCGTCCGTATAAAAAAAGTAAAATTAAATTAAATAAAATACAAAATTATAAACAGACTTTAGCCCACGCTATTTGACAGATACACATAGAACAAAATATAGAACATACATCAAAATAGAACCAAAAAGAAACTGAAATTATGAAGAATATAACTTCTACATGTATACTTTTCAATAATCCAAAATCGCGACCTTTTCTTATCACTTTTTATAACCAAAGTCGAAATGAAAAATCTGAATTAGCCACCAGAAATGCCCCCAAGCACAGTAGGTACCATGGAGACTTTAAAAACCCATAAATCTACCAGTGTATAAAACTTCTCAGTCCCGCTGTGCTCCTACCCCCTCAAGCCTCTTCAAAACTCATCAAACCCCAGCAAACTCTATCCAACCAAAGAAACTCCTGAGTCCCAAGAGCAATTACAAAACGAGCTACCAAAATCATTGAGTGGGACTTCGAGGAGGGTACCACGGAGGAAACTTACGCATGGTCATCGGCGTCTGAGAGGCGGAGGGTCCGCAGAGGGTGCCGAGAAGCAGGACCAAGGTCTTGAGCGTCGCGGACATCGCGGAGGGCCGTGTCGGTGTGCAAGGATGGACGAGCGACGGTCACATATCAACGGAAACGACTGGAGAACCGTGGAGGACGACGTCGGCAGCGACGCCTGCGCCTGGGCCCCCGCTGATTTATGAATATTGCACCTGTGCCTGTGAAATCGTGGTCCTTCTTCTCCCACGGTGATGTGCGCTGCGACTGTGAGCGGGCAGGTCGCGAATCACACGGGAACAAAGAGCCTGGCAGCGATGTGACATCCTGACACGTTACGCCGTCCACGGGGGCATCGATTTATCGGTCGACGGCTGCCAAGGATTTTCGAGGTGAACGCGCGGCACGGGTCGATGCCGACCCGCGAAACGCTCCGTGGCTTCTGGCGTGTTTCGTTTCTTTGGGGAGACTCTTTTCTGCGGGCGAGCTTTGATTACGGGTTCTCTTGTGCGGTCCGAGGGTTGCCCGTGGAGGACCAACGTCTTCGTTTCATTGTTGAGGATATTTCTTTATTTTGCTTTTGGTACGAACATAGAGCTTGGGGAAGTAAACAATTCTTGTATTTAAAGTTTTCTTGTACCTTGTAGTGTTATACAGTTATATTGTAAAGAAACTTTAAGGGTGGTAATTCTAAGGCTGATTACAGCCCTTCGGGGTAAATTTTTGTAGGAAAATATATCCAATTTGGTCTACATAATTTTAAGGTTAGCAAAGCTTCCTGCCGAGGCCTGCTTTTTATTATTATCTAGTGGAAGAATGGCCCATGTGGAACCAAAGCAAATTTTGTAAAGTTCTCTCATTGTCAAGAACCTGTTCAAGGGAGGTACTTGTGTAGCTCAAGGCATTGTTGAATTAAAAAAATGGGGGACGTTTGGCAGAAGATGGCAGTCATGGACTAGAGAAGTGTGTCATTTGGAAATGATCTTCGACAATTGGAGGGCTGTATATGATTTACTACAAGTTTGATTAGAGTCCTATATAGTAGATGTGAACGCCCTTAAACATCAGACAATGTGTTAAATACATTAGAAATGTTAATAACCTTTTAGTAGCTTGATAAAAAAGAAAAACAACCGACTTCCAAAAAAAATAATAAAAAGGCACTGGAAAGTAAAAAATAATTTTTTCCCTTATTTAATATACGACTCTCAAATTTTTTAAGCCGGTGCGTTATCATTCTCTGATCTGACTCCTCCACTGCTCTGGGCAAAAACGATTTTTGTTCCCCTTTGTACTTAACTACTTAGCTTTACTACTCGGCTTCTGACCCAGATTCTGATTTTATAAAACAAAGTTTCTTTTTTTTGTGAAAATAGTCACATTCATCTGGATTAGCTGGGCATAACATGCTGGGACACATTTCGTGACCTCAGAGTTTACCGTTCGAAATTTTTTAGACAACAGGCAAACACACGAACACTTTCTCCTTTATATAGGTATATTAAGATTATAAATAATTAGTTTAAAATATATTTTTTGACAGTAAGTGAAATTTGATTATAGGTATTTGTTGAATAGCAAACGCCTTTGTTTTATAAAAAATTTAATATTCATAAAAAAACAGTAACAAAACAAAATAAAATATATACATATGTAGGAGGTAGGCACCTATTTTTTAAATCTAAATAAAAGTACACCACTGTTATAAAATATTTTAAAAGATCAATAATAAACAACGTGAGCACAAAATCACAAAATACATTAAAGAAGTTTTAAAAACCACGGGTGATTTAAAAACAAATTATAAGTGTGTTACTAAATTCAAACATATATTACCTACTTTCTTACCGCTTTTCCAAAAAGTTTTACTCTTTCATTATTTTTTATTAATTCCAATTTTCTCTTTCTACCAATTTCGCCGTTCTGGGCAGTTGCCCTGCTTGCGCCCCCCTAGATCGGGTCCTGCCACCGCATAAAGCCCGCTTCGTACGACTTCTAAAACCTACGTTAAACTATAATAACTATTATGAAGATACAGGATACTAAATACCAGTGCCGCTAAGTAACTCGTTTCCACAGTACCTACATACTTCCTAACACCCCCACCTACATTCCGCCAAGTCATTGCGCTAACGACACCCAAGAAGCTAAGAGTTCGTTAGAAACCACCCTGCCCCGCACTTGGAACAACACACTCACATAATACGCCACCAAAACCACCGACTTCCCGACCGCGTTATTCCTCCTTCCCGCATGCAATAAATGATCGATACGCATATTATTGATTCGTTGCAGGCAACGTGCGATTGCATCACCGGGAGGGAGGCAGCGCACCCATTACGGAAAATAAGCCTGTAATCACGAATGCCTCGCTGAAAACTCCAATTTCCCGATCGATAATTGATTATATCGCGTGGAACGGCGAGCAATTTTCGACGCTGCAGAATTCAATTCGCGTCCCGTTTCCGTAGCCGGCTATTATCACGGCTGAACGATAAAGTCCCTCGTCCAGCCGCGTCCAGCCGCCAGATCGCTCCATCGAACGTAGGGAATTGAATCCCGGCGAGCGACGAGTGGTGACGAGGAGGGGACGGCGGAATGGGTTTCTCGATCGCTGGATCCTGGCACGACGGCGTCACGTTTTCCCATTATCAGTCTTTCCCATCTCTGTTCCCTGATCATGGTCTAAGGTTGATTAATTTCCATGGTTGAGGAAACCGGCGAATCGACGGTGCGCGGTCACAAAGGATAATGACGCCAGAGGACGGAGATTGACCAGCGCAGATGTTCCACGGGAGGCAGGTGAAGCGAGATGCTTCAATAATCTCGCACTATTTTTAAATGGTACCGCTGCTCGTCCTTTGTGCGATCTCGAGCGACTCGGGGACTCGAGGCGTACGCTTTCACGCTTTGTTCTTTCGCTGGAGATAGAAGGGTGTGAGGGATTACGGTGAGCCAGGTTCCAATGTTGGATATTTGAGAATACGATCGTTTGAGGCTTTGGGTGTAGCGAGTATATGTTTGTATGGTGGGGCTGTGCGGGACACGCCGATGAGCGTTCAAGGAGTATGGCTAAGTAGTACTATTGGGCAGTCTCCGCACGTGGTGTATGGTGAATATTTCAGTCTTTCTGCTGAAAGGGTTATGCACGAGTATTTTTATTTTGGAGGTTAAGTGAGATTGCCATGAGCGCCTAAACACTTAAAAATTTAAGCGCAACGTGAATTTTAGTCTTACAGCACTCCTAAGTCCCCTTTGTTAGATAAATCAAAGCCGGGAATCCACCGGGAAGCTAAACTAAGCTACACAACGCAATGTTATGTTTTAACGTAGCTTTTGGTGGAAACGGTTCCGTAAGAATGTATCGAAGCTAATTTTTTCAAAACGTAGCTTACAAGTAAACATTCACTTATAAGGAATGGAGTTTCCCGATTTGGAATATATATCTTTAAAGTACTTATAGTAACTAAGAAATCCTGAAAATTATATCTGCAATGGACCTATTTTACTCATGTTATCAATAACATTCAATGTAGCCTCAAGGCGTATGCGAAAAACGGCAAAATCCTCTTATTTAAGAATAATTGGCTAAAACCTAGCATCTGTATGTTTTTTGTGGTGTTGAATCTGAATATGACATTATTGTTTGCGCAAAACAAAATCCTAAGGTAGTTCTCTTAATAAAAAATCGTTTTTTTTTGGAGATAACTGAAAAAGAAAAGGCTGGGGAATTTTTTAAATAGACGACTTCAAAGTTATTATTATTATTAAGTGTCTTTATTGTGCAACACAAGTATATAAGCAAGAAAAGGAAGAAAGAAAACAGGGAAACCCAAAGGCGAGAATCAGTCACAGACTGTTTTTCAACCTAACCTAAACTGGTTATGAATTGGTATCTTGCCCTATGGGCCCAAATGTAACCGCTGGGAGTTAAAAACTGGTTAAAATGGATTTTGAAGCAAATTGGTACGAGTAATCCGAAAAAAATATTTAAAAAAATTCTCCGGCCTTTCCTTTTTGAATTATCTAAAAAAAAAAACCGATTTTTTATTAAGAGAACTACCTTAGGATTTTGTTTTGCACAAACAATAACGTCATATTCGAATTCAGCACCACAAAAAACATACAGATGCTAGGTTTTAGCCAATTATTCTTAAATAAGAGGATTTTGCCGTTTTTCGCATACGCCTTGAGGGTATATTGAATGTTATTGATAACATGAGTAAAATAGGTCCATTGCAGATATAATTTTCAGGATTTCTTAGTTACCATAAGTACTTTAAAGATATATATTCCAAATCGGGAAACTCCATTCCTTATAAGTGAATGTTTACTTGTTAGCTTAGCTTCCCGGTGGATTCTCGGTTTAATCGACAAAACTCTGTGAAGCCTCGTGTCCGAGCCACTGCAGCGCCTCCTATTCATCTATTCCAATAACGTGTTGAATTAGTATTCCAAGGAAATGGCGGGGAAAACTATTTACCATTTGCGGAGGGAAAACTGGAAACGCGGCAACTGACAGGGGGCAGCACATTTTGTTTGCTGGCTGTGTCCCTCGACCTAAGCTTGTATTTTTGGCCGACGGGTGTCGCCCAGTGTGCGCCAGAGGTGCGTACGAAACGACAAATCTGATTACGCGTTCCGTGCGTTGCATTTCGCTTTATGAATCGGCCGGTCGCGTTACGTCACGCGGCGCCTTGCATAATGCGACGCGAGATCTTATCGCCGCTTACGTGAATAAAAGATTGGTACAACCGGAGGAGCTGAATAGAATTGTAGTCGATAAAACAGAAAGTGACCTCATCGTCCTAAATTTTCGTTCGCTGTCGCGTGACAGATCGCCGCGTTAAAGGAGAAGCTTCTCTAAGCCCTAGCCGATCCTCGGCGACCAGGATCGATGCATCTTCTCGCGCTTGACGAGGCGAAGGAATTTCCTGGAAACTCGAACGCGTAAACAGGTCAGTGCTCGAGATCGAGGTGTTTAAGACGGGTCCTCGTAACTGTAACCACAAATCGCGATTCCTTCGGCGTTCTCCGTGCCCGAATGGATCGTAAAGCGGTGTTTGAAAAATACGCGCGCGGCACGCCTGTTAGCATGGGAACTTTTCCAACGCGCTGACGTATCCGAAGAGTGTCGGTATATTTTTCTTGCATAATTTAGTTCACCAGACGCTGCACTTCTTTTAATCGGCGCCGATTTCCGGACCAAAATACTGCTCCACTTTCGCGGAAAACGGGACGCGTAACGCACGATATGTACTTTGGCGTCACAGTAATCATTGTACTTTCGAGGTTATAGCTCCGAGCCACGATATTACTATTATATTTATTAGTATTAAATGTCTTTATTAAACAGAGGATAAATAAGGAAAGGATATTCTACGCCGACAAATAATCAACTGCAGCAGTTATAAAATCTTTCAACGTATCGTGTTCCCCTTCGATATTGAAACTCGAACCGCCTCGCACACGCCACGTGCGGAAATCCTGTGGCAGCATTACCTACCCACACTCGCCGAACGCCTATGGGCGTTCTCCGCACGGGCACTACTCAGCCCAACTAAATAAATAATACGCCTCCATAGCACTGAAAGGCTCACCTCCGACTGTTCATATTTCGAAGTCTCCTGCGTCGAGAAAGGCAGCGGGAAAGGGCGTAAGATTTGCATAAATCGGGCGAACGTTTGGTAGACGATTTAACTACCGTTACGGGAGAAGCTAGACGAGGGCAGCCGCAGAGGGAGAAAGAGAGAGAGAGAAGAAAAGGAAACGCGGGCGCGCGCAGGAGCGCGTGCGCTAGAAACGAAATGCACGCGTCAAAACGTATTACAATTTCACGCACGAAAAGTCGCATCCGAAAGGTTCGTGGAACGCGACGGGTGCAACGGATCGCGGCGGCGTTCCCCGGGACGGAGCCGCGGTTGCGTTTCCAATAACGTTGTGACGACGCTGCCACGAAATTCGGATGAAAGTAAGCAGGGACTGGCAGTGGGGGAGGGGAAGATACCTCCGGCGAGGCAGGAAGAAAGGAAGGAAAGAATGGAATTTTATTCAAGAAGCGCTCTAATGCGGGAAGTCCTCGCTCGGCGATTTCCGGATGCGATCGGCTGTTTCCGGCCTCGGCCGCCCTCCCGAACTAAAGCCATTCATACGAAGGAGCGAGAGGGCTGGATGGTTGGAGGAGAGGGAGGATAGCGATGGCCAGCGAGTGCGAGGGAGAGGATTCGGCGAAAGGGGGACGGAAGGAAGCTTGAGGGCGAGTGAATGAGAGGAGCGTCGAGGGAAGGGCGCGGGAGGAAGGGAGAAGGAGAGCGTAGCGGTTTGGTACGGCGATGGGGCGGGGCGGGGGGGGGGGGGGGGAGGAATACGCGAGAGGTAGGCTCGGCCGAATCGAGAAGGCTGGCTGGCAAGAGAGTAAGGAAAGCGAGGGAGCGGACTGGCCGGCCGCGCTGTACTTCGCGGAGCATTCGCGGCGACGAATCGACAGCAGATGTGGCCAGTTAGCTCTGTGCAGTGTGCTAGTCCGGATCACGGTTGTGCGGTGGATATCCACGCAGTCGACAGCTATCGATACGCTAGCCTGACCCACGGCCGCGGCGAGGGGCCCGCGGGTAGATGCCAGCGCAGAGGCCTGCGAAGTGTTCGGTGACAAGTCGCCTGGCTTAGAAGACGGTGGATACACGCCAGCCGCCGCGCGGTGCGCCGTGCGCCGTCCGCGACCTGTACACAAGAGAGATTGTTGGTAAACCGGGGATCGGCGGGATCTGTCCCGTGAGCGGAGGAAGCGACGGGGGAATTTAAAATCGAATGGAAACACAGTCGGTCGCGCGCCAGCACCAAGAACGCAGTGACCGTCGTACCTGTCCGTCGGTGGCCGAAGGCTCGCCCGATCGTGGCACGGGTAGCAGTGATGTGGCAACGTTGCCCGGTGGCTCGCGAGCGGAGGAGTAGTCAGTCGTCGCTCGGCCGTTCTGTCGTAGTCCGTGTCTGACAGTGCGGCGTCCGCTGCGAATATAAGCCGCGAGGGAGGGCCCGTCGGGGCCCCGGGGGCCGATAAGTGCACCGCGAAATATCTTCTCGCACCGCCGGTGCGGCGGCCGTCGCGATGACACGTACGAGCGGATCGGGCACCGCGACAACCGAACGGACAACCGTCGCAGGGACACGTTGCCGTCGCGCGTTACCACGATAGCGTGCGTGCGCGCGCGCGCGCGCTCGCTCGCTCCCCGTGATCGGGGCGCCCGATATCCGCCTGTAAAATAGCCCATCGGTGGAACGAGACCGCGCAACGAGGAGCAGCGCGGAGAGAAAGGATAGGGATAGAGTTGACTGGCTCTCGCGGGGGTGGGGGGGTGGGAGGGGGGGGGAGGAGGAGGAGGAATATACAAGTATAACAGTGTTTTCGAAGCGTATCGTCGCCGCCGCTTGTGTCTCTCGTTCCCGAGCCCGCTCTCAGACGGTGGGAACAGTTCCTAATAGTGTGTAAGTGCGCGCTCGCGCGGCTTCCAGCATCGTACATCTCGCGGGGGGAACGTCGGGAATCGAATGAGTGCGTGTGAATCGTGACAGAACGCGTCTCGTATTGCCCCTACGGAGAGTGTGTACCCGCGAGGAGAGGAGAGAGAGAGAGAATCCCGTCGGGAGTTTACGCCGTCGTACGCGGCCCCTCCCCGCGCCGCACGCGGGCGCTCGCCCGCTATCTCTCTCTCTCGCGCGCGCGCGCGCGCGCGAACCTTCTCCCTCTCTCTCACGCCGCAGGCCCATTTATCTATCCCGTATCGGCCAGTACGTGTGTCCGACGTCGTCGTCGTCGTCGTCGTCGTTGTAGTTGTCTCTCTCTTTCTGTTGCGCGCGTTGTCTGCCGCCGACCGTGTACACCGAAGGTGGCTACGTGTGTGCGCGCTGGCAGAGTTTTCACTGGCGCGACACGGCACGCGCGCTCGCCACACCGCCACGACACGTAAACGAAACCGGCCGTCAGGAGCGACGGAGAGAGAGTTGAAGAAAAGAAAGGAGGAAGGACGGAGAGCGAAGAGAAACAGAGGCAGAGACAGAGAGAGAGGTGAAACACGGGAGTGTCAAAGATCCCGAGGAAAAATCACGGGGCATGGGAACAGTGTGTGCCGTGGACTGAGAAACAGTGTGCAACCCGGTCGCGGTGCCCGGCGCGCGTGTGTGTACCCGTACCCATCGTCCAGCAGGATCTTTCTCGTCTAGCCGGCTTGCATTTCATCCGGTGTGTGCCCCCCAGTGTGTCCCTTTACCCGAACGAGGAAGAGAGGTTAGGTTAGGCTAGGACTCTCGCGTCACCCCTCCCTCCCTCCCGCCGCCCCGTGCCGCCTATATCCGTCCTTGTCCCTCTACGGTGTCCCGTCGCTCCGCTCCCCCTCCCCAACCATTCCCCTCTCTTTCTCTACGGCCGTGCACGCGAAGAGGAACGCAGCAGCCAAAGCCATCGGGCAGCATCAGCGGAGTAGAGCAGAGCGGTGCCGAGGAGAGCAGACACAGCAGAGACCGTGTGCCGACTGGGTCACCGCCACGCAGGGCAATCAGGGGATAGAGAAGGAATAACGCAAATGCCGATCGCCGGTGGGATTCTTGTCGCTGGAACCGCGGCTCATTGCCTGTCTTCCGCCGCTGGCATGCTTCGATTCCTCGCTAGACTTTCAGGTTAGCACGCAATCTCATCTCTTATGCCGAGACCGAGGGGGTAGAAAGAATCTCATTGGCACGTTTGCTCCCGATCATTTCTCTCTTCTTTTTTTTTTTTTTTTTTTTTTTTTCTCTCTCTTCCCCCGCCTCCATTCTCCTCGTTTCTTTCTTTCGGTCTGGATAGGAACGTTGCGGGCGATATAACGACGGGGCGGGAGGGGGCCCCGATCGCCTCGTATCGCCGGCACGAACTATACACTCGTCGACGAGACACGGCTACCGAGTGCCGACGGCCCGTTCCCGATCGCGATGCTCGGATGAACGGGCCACGCGTCACTGTCGCGTTTTCTAATGACAGGCCCTCCGTGACAGCTACGCGTAGATTCCCGTCCCTTATCGGCACCGCTCCCGGTCGACGGTTCGTGCTCTTCGGGGCGATCGCCGCTGCGTGTCCGTGGCCACGCCGGGCTAGAATCCCGCGGATAGAGATTCCGCTGCGCCCCCGTCGCCGTTTGATCGACGACGGCCGGGGAATCCGTGCTCGTGCCCGATTCCGCAGACTTTCGAGTCGGTGCGCCGCTGCCCCGAACCCCGCTCGCCCGGTTAAATGCGAGCGTACAGCGAGCGGACGAGCGTAGACAGAATAAGAGGAACAAAAACGGGGAGACGGCCTCGCTCGTAACGCGCGCGCCGCGGGTATTAGACGGTGCGAGCGTGTGTTAGCAGCCCCCGTGCACGGCAGAGGATTGACGCGTATCGACTCGAATTTCCAGCGTGTCGCGTGAAATTAACCTTCCCCCCCCCCCCCCCGCGCCCTCTAATCCCTAATACACGACCTCGGCTGATCCGGCGCACACCCGGTACAGTATGCGCCCGCCTGGCAAAGCTTTCCCCGCGATTCTCTGCCGCCTCGGCTCGTTTCGGGGAACTCCTCCCGACGCAACGCGGAATTATCGCGGAACGGGGATTGGCCTTGTCTCTACGTGTAACGACATCGGGTTCTGGGAATCTTTTTAGGCTTGCTGTAACTTACATTAGTCACTTTTTGTCGGGCGATCGTGCCTCATTTTGGCGAGGTCTTCCGGTATGAGCTGGAGTTATCGGGGAGACGATCGCGTTGCGGGGAATGGTGGAACACGGTCGCGATAACGCGCGGTGCATTTTGCACTGGCGCTGATAAGAGCTCGCCGATCGGGATTAAGCTTATCTACGATTCTTTTTAAACAGGGAGGAAATGTGTCGGAGGCTTTCAGAGTATTGGATGATTGGGTATTTGTATTGACTAGGTGGATTTGTTTGATGAAAAGGATCGGCCACGGTTCGTAAAGACGGGGAATCGATGCAGGAATTTTATTGCACGTTGATGTGAACACTCGCGGCTGGATTTATAATAAATTCTCGGTCACTTACACAGATATACGGCTCCACGTTCCGATGCCATAGGTCAGTTCAGTTCTTTCCACATCATAAGTTGGAAATATGCAATAAATATCCGTGAAAATTTGCAATGAATAATTCCTTGAAAGGTACTCAATAACTCTTCCAATACTGTAGACACTGTGTAGATGCAGTCCCTGGCGGTGAACGCCTGTAGGCGTTCATTTTGTATGCTTAATGCATAGAGCTAGAGCGTACCCGCACGTGGCTTTCGCAACTGCGCTTCGGCACCCAAAGTTTGAACTGAATTTTTGCCATTTTCAAGAAGATCCTTTGCTTATACTAATGCAGACTTAGATATCAGGAAGCTTTCACCCTTTCTCCCACAAAACACCTCGACAGCCCCCTCCACCACCCCCTCGATTATATCCCGCCCAGACGGCGGTTACTACCGCCACGAAAATAAATTTTGCCCAGTATTGCCGGTTCATTCTAAAGGCGCATAGAATGATAGCTATTTCCGTTAAGGCGAGAAAAAAAGCCCAGTCCCAGTGTCTGTCTCCGCGGGCTTCTAAAGATAAAGCGTCTGCGAGCGATTCGACCAGAAAATCGGCTACCTCCCCTCGCGTGCACCCCTCGATCGCGCTGGATCCCGCGGTCGGCGCGGATTGACGAAACGATTCGCAAAAATGGCAAAAAATCGTGAAGAGTCGAAAGCTGGCTTAGGCGGGAGGAGGGGTGAAACGTGGAGTAGTCTCGATCGGATCAATTCGAAATCTCGATTGAGGGGGGGGGGGGGGGCTAGGAAACAGACGCGGATGTTGACTCACTGCCCACTCTCACTTTTGCCCCGTCGATTCCCATCTCACATATTTGCGCGCCGATCGCGGGCTCACCTTCCGTCGACGTGCGTCGCGCACGCACCCGTGCTCGTCGACGACGAATTTCCCCCCTTCGGAGCTGGTTTCGCGACGTTAGAGGGGCCGAGGGGTAGACAGAGAATTTTAGATGGTGAATTCTCGGGTGTCCCCGTCGGTGCGCGCTCGCGCGCACGCACGCTCTCGACTGTCGACAGCCGGGGTCTCAGACACTTCTATTTATATTTTGATGTATCTGCGCCCGATTTTTGCGTAGAGGTTACTCATTCACTCGCCGATGAATTAAGGGTACAATGGGGCGACCTGGAGGGGGGAGGATCGGTTGTATTCTGCTAGACGGGCGTGTCTCTCTCGCGACTCGATTCAATCGAAACACGCGCCTGCCTGTGTACCGTTGTTTCTAGGTGTGATGGAAGGTGGATTCTCCTTGTTTGCCTGGGAAATTGGTTTGCTGGTAGGCTGCTTAGATGGGAAGGTGAATATTTGGTTAGGCTAATAGCAGGCTTCGGATCTGCCTCCTTTCGTTTCACAAGCTTTTATTTAGCTTCGTTTGTGAGTTCGTTAGTTAGTTTGTCAGGGTGAAATCTTGTAAGCTAATTTTGACCCACTTCCATAATATCCGATCCACTTGAAACATTGCTTAGGTACGTACGTAATTCCGATGGCAATACAATATTTTCGATAAAACGCATAAAATAATTTATAGAACAAACTTTTTTTAAAACAAGCTTTTATTTAAATGTACTAAAGAGGAAAATAATTTTGATACCGGTCTGAATGACTGCTGTAAAATAAAAGCGTGGGTCGAATATATTGAATATTAAAAGTTATGCAAAAATTAATTACGAAATGGTCTATGATTTTGTGTCTTTTTTTCTTGTTGACGTTTAATCTGGTTAGATCTCAGGATGGACTTTGAATTGGGAAACTGCTTTGAACGGCCCGCAATCGAGGGAAATGCGAAGACTAATGTATCAAAATATGTAGAGCATTATAAATATTTATACAAAAAGGACATTTTAATATTCACGCCCCCACGTTTTTATTTTTAGTTATTTGAGGAAATTTTTCTAAGGCAGTCATTTCGACCGGTATTAGAATTATTTTCTCCTTTTTTAGTAAATTTAAAAAAAAATAAATACTACAGTGTTTGTAGGGTAACCTTTAATCGTTTAATCCCTTCGCTACTGGGTGTGACGACATATAGTCACTCACAGCGACGCTAATAAAATAGCTACATAAACAAATAGTGATAGCTATAATTTCTTTAAACAGAGTAATGTCAGCGATTCTAAGTAATAGCTTGAAACAGTTCTACTGGGCGTGCGCCGAGAGGTTAGCAGGGTTCTGCATTCCCGTATTGCGTGTGCGATTTTCAAGTGGCGACTGTTGTTGCGAAAGGGTTAATTGGCGCTACTTTGCACCTCTGTAGTGTAATATTCTAGGACCACTTACATGCCTTGTAACTAGGAAGTCAGAGTTGTACACTTGTCGCGAGTAAAACTGAAGTGGCTGAGGAGTTCCCCTTTTTCTTCAGCCCCTTCAGTTTCCCTCACAGGGGCTGCACAGCTCCCAACTATTAGTTACAAGACCTTCAATATTGTATCACAAATATGACAGGTAGTTAAATATTTTTCCAACAAGAAGCTACCACTGTGAAGCATTCAACTTCGAAAAGTGCCATTTCTAAATATTTCAATACATATTTATTTATATTTTGTATACCCCATAAGTACAAGAATTAAGCACCACGAAATATTTCAAGGACCAAAGATAAATCGTTGAGATTAATTAAATAGGGGCGCGACATCGCCGATAATCGCGAGGCCCATATTCTCGCGGCTCGGATCGATCGCCGATTAGCGTGAAATCTCAGCGGGGCCGGCTCTATCAATCGAATGATTCACGGTTTTTCCGGTCGATCGCGATCGGCGGGCGATAAAAACGGCCCCGCGCGCGCGCTCGACGTATGAAATTTCGCTGCATAAAAGACCGCCAGAGTGTATTTCTGTCCCCATTAGCAAATAGCACATGAATTATACATGGCGGTCTGTTAATTAGCGGCGATGTGTTATGTGTCGGGTTTATCGAGACGGAAAATTAAATGGTTCGATACGCGCGCGCATAGAAACCGAGAAAGAGAGAGGGAATGTAGCCTGTGGGTGAAACTGCCGGAGGGGATCCTGCCGGACCCAGTTTGCATAGAAGATTTCTTCGAAATATTCCTAGAATTCGAGAGAATCGACGTTTGGCAAGGTTTGAATGTGGATTTGGAAGGGCGATGCCTAAGGATTGCTGCAGATTAATTTGGATTCGATAGAGCAGGCTCCTCGGCTTCTGCTTCGTACGAAAGTACTTTACAGGACGTTTCTGATATTAATGAGTTTTATCGTAGTAATCTTTCTATTTATTTTCTCATCGATATACTATACAAAGTATGAAAAAAAATTCTGTCCTTTTTTTTCATCAATTTGAGCTCTCAGTGCGCCATATCAGATGCTGAAAGATCAGTGCACGTTGGAATCGTAATTAACTCGTCAGCTTCCCATCCTGTTTCTATGATACAGTGGTTTAGAGCCGATCGTTTGTGGAATTCACGAGGTGAAAGGGCGATTTCGGTTCGTCCGCTAACGAGGATGCTCCTATGACTATGCTAGCTGTGTATCCGGTATCGTGTCCGATCTCGAACGGTGAAAATCGTCGGCGTGAACTGTGTCGCATACACGACTGCGACTGTCTCTACCTGCTCGTCGAACGGCAGGTCGTAAAATCCCTCGGAAATCGCGTTTCCCATCCCGGAAAGCCTGTCGAGATTGTATTTCATAAAATATTTTCCTTCCTCCTATTATCCTCGCTATTCTGCGATCCTTCTCCCCTTTCAGGGAGCATCTTGGGGCTTATTTTGCTTCCCAGGGAAGCTTGATCCTCTTTCAAAGCTGCTCATTAGAACGAATTAAAGTCAGGGGTTGAAGGATCCACGGGAGGGGAGAATTTTGTGGGTAAACAGTTTGTGTATTCGGTGTTGTCGAGTTTTTAGCAATTTAATTGGAGATTTGGTGATATTTGATC
This sequence comes from Andrena dorsata, assembly GCA_929108735.1. Lineage (NCBI taxonomy): Eukaryota > Metazoa > Arthropoda > Insecta > Hymenoptera > Andrenidae > Andrena > Andrena dorsata. The sequence goes on along the minus strand of OV815488.1, from coordinate 70,575,787 downwards.
ACTTGAGAGAAGTTGAACTGAATTTCGACGAGGTAGGATAAGTGTTTGATTATTTGTAAATTGTTCGAGAGAATTCTGCAGGAAAATGCGAAGTCGAGGCGTGGAATAAGGTTCTTTTGCACGAGATTTCTTTTTTGAAATTATACTCGTTTCGATGGCAGTCACTGTTCTTTGTCGGGACCAGAAATAGGGCTACTTTCCTCACCGAAGGGTTATGATGACATCTAAAAATCATCTCATCGTAGATGGTAGATTTTAGATTCTATATTCTTCAGATTCCATAAATTTTATACTCTTCAGACACCCTTGGTTCTATATTTCTTGGATATATTCTATAATTAGGTACTCTTCAGATTCCCTAGGTTCTATATTCTTTGGATTCCCTGGATTCTATAATATTCCCTTCAGATTCCCTAGATTCTATATTCTTTGGGTTTCACATTCTATACTCTTCAGATTCCCTTGATTCTATATTCTTTGGATTCCCTAGATTCTATAATATACTGTTCAAATTACCTAGGTTCTATATTCTTCGGATTCCAAATTCTATATTCATTGGATTCCCCTTAGATTCTATAATATACTCTTCGTATTCCCTAAATTTTGATACTCTTCAGAGTCCCTAGAGTCTATATTCCTTACATTCCCTAAATTCTATATTCTTTAGATCCCGCATTCTAGAGAGATACGCGCGGTGGAGGCCCGTGAATCTATTCCAAGCGCGACGGCCGAACGCGGAGGAGTAGATTTCTTATGGATCGGTTAGAAAACAGGACGGTTTTCGTGTCGGAATGAAATCAGGCCGCGGCGATATATCGTCGCTCTTAACCCCGCGATGCCCTGCTGCACGAAACTTTATTTCCACCAAGCCCGCCGCTTCCGCGGCTTTTGCACCCTCAGGGACTGCTGCAGTGGACGCAGTGCAGGCGGTCTGCTGCACCTGATGCGCCAAATAATAATACCAACCGCGTTGTGCAACCCTCGAGCTACTGCCGTCACGCTCTGCCCGCCAACACATTGTACAGGGCTGGGCCACCTGAAAATGTATTTGTCGCACGACAATTCTAAAATCAGCCTTTTTGTAAGAAAAAACCGGTTGCACCTTAATTAGGCTGAGGAATCATAGCCTTTCTGTAATACTTTTATATATATTATTTACTTATTTCTTATATACTTCGCCTCATTTAGTCGCGCATTCGATACCGAAGGGCCTTTGCCCGTAAGCAAATAAATAAATAAGTATTAATGTGTAATATATAATAATTCAATACTTTAAGACTTAGCCTAATTGAGGTAAAAAGTTGTAAAATCGCCAGGCTGATTTTATTTACAATTGTCTTGCGACATAATATTCAGTCGAATATTTTTTACTTCGATGCGGGAACCTTCACTTTGGAGGAATCCAAAATTCAAAATCATGTTTCTGGGACAGCTAATATTTTATACTAAAGTTTCTGGTTATTTGGTCCATTAAAATTTTTCTACAATTCAACAGAGACAAGTACAGAAGACTATTCTTCTCGAGGGGAATTCCTTTAGGTCAGTTTGAAAGTTAGGGTTAGAAGGGTTGAAGAAGCTTCAATATGAAATTGATCCTAAAGCATAGTACAATGGGATTAGTCGATACATATATTTGAAAACTCACCTAATTGTTTCTCTCCTTCTCCTGCGATTACTACCAGCTGACATCCCTCTTTTAAATCTCCAAACATTTCAAGAATTCTAAAAAAAAAAATCAACAACTGCTTCCGTCAGATACAATCCAGAATCACATGAGAAATATTCAGAGACCGAAACTGTTAGACCAGCGCGTGATTGCAGATGGGAATCCTGAAATCAGACAGGTAGAGCCTTGAAGGGACCTTGCAGCAACCCTGGCGTCCCCAAACACGGCTGTTTCTCATGCAAATCACTCGTTCGCACCTCCTCCAATTTCACAGCGAAAGCGGTCGCGCCGACTCGCCCTCCGAGGAGCCCCCTGCAACCCTCGCGAAGTTATGCAAATTCTGGAGACTTTCGTGTGCACGTTCCGTCCGTCTTTCCTTGGATGGCAAGTGGACCCGGGCGATCCATTCTGCCGCGACACGATCTACGGGCGCACGAACGCTTTTTCTCCACCGAAACAGTCGATGCTAATTCGCCTCTCGCGATCACGAAACCCCCCACCCATTGGCCGTGCTATTATCGAGGGTTTTCGAGGTTATCGCGAGCCCTTTGGCGAAAAAGCAGTTGAAGAGAACGGGAGACGGGGTGGATGTTATTAGAATGGTGATAAATTGCCCCGGGAATTATGCTTCTGGGTTGGTGACAATGTCAGGCGATTTTGTCGCGAGTTTTTTGACTTCTTGATGCAGGAGATTTGATGATTGATATTCTTCCTTGAGTGTACAGGGGTGGAATGTGAAGTGGAGTTGAGTTTTTATGTTGAAACTTTACTTGGGATTTATGGTGTACCCTGTTATTGCTCAGTGGGCTGTAGAGGAGTATTCTGTTGATGACTATTCTGTTAATAGTTTATTTTTTTACTGGTAGTCTATTGGGTAGTATTCTATTGATAGAGTACTCTGTTGAATACTATTCTGTTGATCAGTACTTTGCTGAGTAGTATTCTATTGTACACTATACTATGTTAATCATTACTCTATCGATAGAGAACTGTATTGATACAGATTCTTATTAAACAGTGTTCCAGTGACACAGTACTTTATTAAGGGGTCTCCCTACTTTGACGGCCTGAAAAGGGGCGCGATATTTGAGATTTTTTTAAGGGAATCCCTCAAATTATATTAATTGAAAACTTTGCCTATATTTGTACATATTTAGGCAACGTTTAAAAAAAAAATTTTAAAAACGGTACGTGAAACTTTAAACGCGTTTTTCTTAAAACGATGTTTTTCGATTTGGTTAGCATGATATCACAAAAACCATTCACGAGATTTATTTCAAACTTGGTATATGTATATCTTCAGAAAATATCCCATTCTCGTTGTTACTAAAACTAAGTCGGTTTTAGCAGAATTAGACTTTTACGATTTAAAATTCAGGGTTTTTTATTTTTTAAAATCGATGTCTGTTTTAGACGTTGTCATTTTTTTTTTCCAATATTTCTCATTTAATCTAGTTCAGGCGATAGTCACACTCATACAGATTACACAAATTTTTAAATTTTCTATTTCACACAACTACAACGGTTGATTTTATGCTAACCAATGCGCATATGATATTTGTAAGGCGCTCTATTTGAAGCGCGATAACTCCGGATATGATCACTTTTTTAGCATACAATTTTTTTTTCATATTCGCTAGAGATTGACAAATAAAACGACAAAACTGGACGTAAATGTATTTAATGGTATTGTTTTAAAAAATTCCCAAGCTTCGCATCATGTTTCGTCCGTTAAGGTGCGGAGACCCCTTAAACAGTATTCTCTATTGGTAGATTGTCCTATTGACGAGTAAGTACTCTATCGGCAAACTACTCTATCAATGCTACTGTACTAACAGAGCATTTAATTGATCACTATTTCACTGTTATCCACTGCTCTATTGATAAATTTCTCTTTTGCCCACTATTTCATGACTGAAATACTCTATCACTCATTCATCACTAGAATCCTGCACCCACCTCTATTCTAAAGACAAGCCACCCCTATAATCAGCAATCAAAAGCTACCCTTGATCGCCCAGCTCTTCCATTGTCCCAAACAGTCCATTGAACCCCGAAAACAGAACGAGAAATCAGAACAGAGGACTTGATTCCGTAGGAGAGTCGATGCTGCTCGGTGGCTGGCAACGATGAATGGAGTCAGCCGAGGGGAAGCGTTTTTCCGATTTGATTCAGATCGCGCCGCTCGCGAAATGGGAAACACGTGTCGCGGGGCCGAATATCCCGCGTGAACCTTTAAAAATAGAAAAGCCCGCCGAGCTCGTCACAGTCGCACGTATACGTGTCCCGGACGCTAGTTAATAATCTCGATTTCTCAAGGCCGTTCCAAGCCAATTTTTCACAGGCTGCGCGCATCTAGGACCTCGACTCGACGGTGAAAGCAAGTCCTCCGCACGGCCAATTCGAAATCCGTTCGTTAACCCGCCAACTGGGTCACTTTTCGATTAAAATCCTTCCTTTGGGTACATGCAAAGCAATTACACAGGGTGTGAATGAATTATGTATTCGTTCCCTTCGCGATTTGAATTTTAATATCAAGCTTAAAATTGGATTTCGGTTTTAATTTCTGTAGCGAGTTAACTCGTCGTAGTCAGAGGGGTAGTTATTCTACCTTCCCATTTTTCCACCCCTCTCCAGTTAACAGCGCCAAAGCGGGGTGGCAATTTCTTTCAAATCGCTCGCGTTTCGACGCCCCGTTTCCTGTCGCCCGACTGTATTTTCTGTTTTTATATACCTCCCCTTTTTCCATATGTCACGTTCGTTGACGTGCGCGGGCGGAGGAATGGGCGATATCGCGATGGAATGACGGCCTAAAATTTAATTTATACACAGCGCTGACGTCTTACGAGCGACTCGCGTGATTCCCCCGATTGACGTGGAAAAGGAGCTTTCTCATTCACTGATCGAGGGTAGATCTCTCGGAGAATGCTTCCCCCGCCTCTTGGCTGCTCACACAAATCCTACTACTTATAACACTAACTCTTTCAATTTTTAAATCTGAGAATTCACCAAGCACAACAAGATGAAAATTTAACCCAAAAGATATGTAGAGAAAAACAGCCACTTACGATCAGTGACCTCATCCACTCGTGAAACGCCCATGGGCGTCCAAAAGCGTGCTCGATGTATAGCACCATAGGATTTCCGCACGCGACATATGGTCGTCAGTCGAGTTCCATCACCCGAGGGGTTAATCACCTCAGATCAAGATTCTGGAGGTTCCACGGGTCTCTAGATCACCCGGTATTCATCCAGAAACCGTAAAATATCAGTGGGGACTTATTTGAGTGACGTCACAGTTGGCATCTGGGTCCAGTTGGACCATTAGTACGATTCCTATTTATCAATTTCTCAATGTCTATCTATTACTAAGGAGTATCCGCCACCGTGTCGTTACGTGTGTATATACATCTGGGTCAAAAGTGACCCGGACACCTCGGTCCGAGGGTTGAAGCAGGATTCTATTTACGCCCAGGACGGCCGTCAGCCGCTAGCCGCCTCCGTGTAGGTGAAGCTCGTGAAACGCGGGAGGACATCGGGGCGAGGGACCGAGCGACAGAGACGAGTGCACCGTACGAACGGCGCAGAGAGAGGCGAGGAGAGAGGGAGAGAAGGGGCTGACTGTCTTACGAGCGTCTGCGAGCGTATCCCGCCTTGCCGGCGCGTATCCAGGAAGTGACGTCAGCCAGGCGACGTTCTTATGAATTAATTTGCGGAAATCGAGCCTCCCACCTACCCCTTTCTCCCGCGTGCAGATCCTAATCCTTGCGATTGCGCAATCCTAGCGACGCCCACGCGGCGAAAAGTCCGCGCTACTAGACGCTACGCGCGTTTCATCCGCTCAGCTGGGAGAGTATGTATAGTCTGTGATGGGGTATGGTAGATTGTGGAGACTTTGGGAGGAATCGCGAGAAATCTGGGAGGAACAATTTTTCTCAGGATACAGGGGTCCAACTGTGTTTTTGAACCGGCTCTGAGGCAGCTTTGCTTGGGGCATATTGGTCCGCAACCTAAGTCTGTGAAGTTGGCATACTCGACATATCCCACTTCAATAACTATGAGAAATGTTCATAAGGATGCTGATGACACATTTTTCAATTTCGTCAGAAGTTATTCTGAAGGGTGAAGTAGCGAAAATTTTATTGTAGGGGCCAAATGATAACTGTTTCTATTTTATAAAAATTTGCACTTGGGGGTGCCAACTTCACAGACCTCCGCACCCTGGAGCAATGAAGTTCGTGGGGTCTTAATTTGGGTGGTTTGTTGGTCACAGGGTTATGGATGATACTCTTTTTGAGACATTACTGTGCCTCTATAAGGCGCTGTGCAGGGGACTTCGATATAATCCCGCAGCGAAAGCTTGAATGGTGACAATAAACGAGGACCTCCATTTTTTTTATCTACTTGTTAACTAGTGGTCTCGCGGTATTGCGACAGTTTGGTAAAGGCATCGATCTGGTGGATTACTAAGCCACAGTTCAGCTGTGGTTTGAAAAGAATTGGTGGAATTGCGGTGGATATCTCTCCTACGTTATATAGTGCTGTTAATTGCGCAAGTAGTCTGAGTCAAATATCTAGGAAAATTAATTTATCTCTTACTTTGTATTACCTTCATCGATTGCCCAAACGCAGAATTCTAAATATCGCGAGATGAAATAAAAATCGCACAGCATTTTCGTATTCACCGGCACCATTATTAAGTTCAGCACACAGTTCAACCCTGTCGTTAAATCAATCCCACCCATTTCTCACATTTTTCTTTCAATCTTCCTGTTTATCTCCCCCTCTACTCTGTTCCTCGAGCTTCTCTAACTCTCCACCTTGTGAAGATCCCCCACAAACGAGGCGTTGCTCGAAAAACTGTTGCATCCTCGAGGGTTTCCCGTTAGGATAGCCTGCATCGACGGAATCGGCTTCCAAGAAGCGATTTTGCATCGCAAATGACCGGCGGAGGAGCGTTGCTGCCGCGAGAGACGTCGATGACTGTCCGCCTCACCCACGTACCGCCAGGCGATGAACAATAGTTAAACGTTGACGGCAAGATCCTCGCTGTTGTCGCTATTTTAGGCGCGTCGCCGAACCAGCGTCCACTGCGAGCGTGATATTCGGTTTCGAAAATCGGCCTGTCGGGTACATTGAAGAGTGGCTGGATTATTCACGGTTTGGTGGAGGATCGATGGCATGTTCAGTGGAGGTTGTCGATCGGGAGTTACACCCACGCTTGAACAGCGAGTGTGTAGTCCTTGGTTGCGGCGCGAATGACTGATTGAGGAGTAATTAGCGATCTGGTGGGGTGTGGTCGTTTTTGGTGCAGTTGTGAGTGAATTGGGTGGTCCGTTTAGTGGGTATTCAGGTTTGTGGGACCTTCTTCAGGTATTTAAGAGATAGAGAAATGTGTTTATGGCGAGGTTTCTGGGAATTCGATGACTTTATTCTGAGCTAAAAGTAGGGTAGGTTTTCTTTTTAGTTAAGTCCCTTAGTTGGGTGTCCTGTTTTTCAGGTGGAAAATAGTTTGTGGACCTTCAGGTTTATTGGACCTACTTCAGGTATTTGAGAAATAGAGGTATGTGTTTAGGGCGAGATTTATGAGAATTTGATGACTTTATTCTGAGTTAAAAGTAGAGACTAAACTCCGTTGTTGGGTGTACTATTTTTGGGGTAAGGGATGCTTGTGGATATTCAGGTTTGGGAGACCTTCGTGAGGTATTCGAAGGCTAAAGAAATTTATTTGGGGGATATCTATGCGAATGTGATGGCTATGTTCTGGATTAAAATTAAAGTCATTTGTTTAGTCAAGTCCTCACTTGGGAAACATGTCCTGTTCTATGGGAGGAGCAGTGTGTTTGGTGGGCATTCAAATTTTGGGGATTTTTATAAGGTATTTGAAGGGGATGTCATATAGTCTATTCAAATCGTAACGTTTGAAGTAAAGTTCAGAACAATTTACTCACCGCATACCTACACATCTTGCATATATTACTGAAGAAGTAGAGCACCCACTAATCACATCTCGCCCAAGTCAAATACAAGAACAATCATACGTTACAACGTCAGACACCTACATCCACTGCACGCCTTAATCGAAGCTCCAAGCGTCACTGATTCGATGGACCCCCACATTCGAGACAAAGGCTAGAACGATCCATTGGTCAGACACCTACGTTCTATCTGCTCCACGTCTTGATCATTTAGAACAGTCTACTGGCTCTATATCTATATCTCGTCGTACCAGATATTACAAAGCCTAAAGAGTCGTAGGTATTAGTAGTTGAAGAGTAGAACATGTAAGTTCCCCCCCCCCCCCCCACAACTCTAAACACCCTCATATGAGACAATAGTTCGTTATTCCATATAAGTGTGTAGAGCTTGAAGTGCCATCTTCTGGAAGCTAGAAGAGAATAAATACCTTAACCTTAAACACCCTCATCTATTCAAAATAATACGCGAAACTCAAAACGTCACAAATTAGACATCTACATATCCCTATCGTTCCTCCCCATTTCACTGAAATACATACTAAGGCAGGCGCCCACCGCAACTTCAAAAGCAGCCCCATCCACTCAGCATCCCAAGCAGAGACACGAAAACCATGAGCATACCTACATCCACATACGTCCATTGAACTACGTCCCCAGCAACGACTGCAACGACCAGTCCGTTACACGCCCACCGGCAGCGTACCCCCACATTCCTGCCAAACTCCGGAACGATCTGCTCCTTCGATATCCACGCCTATTATCCGGCCTTCACACTTCCCCAAAACAGGGACAATCCAGGGCCCTCGGAGCGCCGTCAAAGGAGCTTGGATTTCTGCCGTTTGTCGTGCTGCACACCCCGATCCGGGGCACGATAGAGCACGCCGCGCTCGGCAGCACCTGGACCCGTGCAGGAGAACGGGTGCTGTCCAATCCCTCCCCTGTATATAGATGTCTCGCCCGTAACGAGCCACCCAAGGGTTGACATGCAAGGATGGCCCTCGGAGTCGGGCGCGGAGGGGCATGTCGATGCAGTTCGACTGGCAATACCGACGGAGATCGGTTGGCAGAGAGGGTTGACCAGGTGTTTGGGCCACCATAGAAGGAAACCACCCCCTGCCTGCGCTCCCTACTTGCGGGATAGAGACCGCACGCTCCCCATGGCCCCAGCTCCTCCGCGTCTTCGACGCACCCTTTCGCCCTCCTTGTCCCTTCTTCGCTCTCTTGCTCTCTTCTGGCTGGCTCCGACCTCCCTCGGCCCTCTGTTGCTCTCCAGTTTCGACTGCTCCCCGTTCTACCGGGTGTCGCGTGGCGAATCGCGATTTTGCGAGTGGCTGAAGTGATGAGCTGCTTTGCGATAATGATGCTTTGGGGTGGTATGGAGGTGTGTTGCTGGGTATCGTGGTTTCGGGGGTATGTTGGGAGACTGTTGTGGAGGGATATAGTTTTTGGTAGTGTTATGCGTTGCGGGAGTCGGTAATGCGTTATTTCTTATGGTGTATTAGCTAGGAGCATGGTAAAGCTTCATAGGTATCCCAAGCAAGTGAAACATTCGAAACATCGAGTTTCACTATTACATGTTTGATTTGGGATACCTATGAAGCTCTACCCAAGCTTCTGAGCATCACTGTATGAGACCTAAGGTGTTGGATACTTCCACGACACACAGGTCTACCACCAAGTCCACCAAGAACCGTATCCACCACTTGCATCAAGCCAACTGACCACCCGTGCCCAAACTATCCACCAACAGCTCATTCATCTAGCAAGACTCCCACAATCCCCAGCAACCTTCAAACTCCCATTTCTCTTAACCACCACCTCCGCAGCCCAGAATGCATCGTCTACGACCACCAGCGGGACGAAATGGCCCCTCAGTGATGCAATTTTCCACGATTCCGACCCGGACCACCAACTCAGCTCCCTTTCAACGATCCGCCGTCCCTGGATGACCGTCCAACGCCCCCTATTATCGGCGGGCAGCGCGGCACGGGGTTCACGCGGCTCGTCCCACGGCTGGAACGGTGTTCGCGGCGCTCTGCCCCTCTCTTATTGATCAGCTCGAGCGGGATCGAGTAGGGAAACACCGGCGAAGGGCAACGAAAGGGGCAGCGGATCGATATCCCATTGTGGCGTTAGCGCGATCGAAGCCACCCGGTATAGGAGCGATGGACACCCAGGAGCACGAGTGTCCTAGCGGCTCAAGCTCTGTAATATTACACCCTCGGGCAGCAAGCGACCGCTCGCGTCTCTGCGTGCGCGAAACTCGTCGCCGTGGCTGTTTGTCGACCACGGCCTCGACGTCGGTGCTGGAGGTCTCGTTGCTCGTCTACGTCTTGGCCGCCGTCCGTCGTCAGCTTCCTCCCTCGCCTCGTCGATTCTTCCTTCAATCCTTGCGGCAACTTGGGCAATGACCTCTGCTGTAGATACGTAGTCCCCCTGTAAAGGCAGTCGCTCTAGACTGGGTCCACCTTCTCTTCTCACTTTTTCACATTTTTCCAGCTTTCATCTTCAGTTAATTTATAACAGCTTTACCAATTTTGAACAAATTTATGGGATATGTGAAAAGATGTTAGGTTCTTCGAAAAATAGGAACATCTTTGGGTGTCGTGTGAACTTGAGTAGGAATTCAAGTAATGGAGCTGCTCTGACGAAGTCGAATTTTATGTGGGAAGTTAATTTGAAGCTTTATTTGTTGTAAAGCATAAATCTTTATTAGAAAAGAACCGAGGCACCGGATTGAGGCGCCGAAGTTGATACTGCGGTAATTTCTGTTCTGAAGGGTGTTTAATAAAAATTGAGAATGTTAAAAGTGAATTAAATTTCATTTTCTCACAATGGAATCGTTGCATCTTTGTATTTATCTACTGTTCTCTCTCCACGTCAACTCTCATGAAGCCTCACAAAAACTCGAAGTTCTGTGTTTGTCTGTTTTCCACTAAAATTGCCGGATCTCCATGAATTTTCCTTCCTCGAATCCTCGATGCTCGAAAGATTGATGGACGCAGAGATGGGGGCACGTGGCGGAGGACGATTCTCTGGGAGCGTCAGAGTGGCTAAATTGGCGGTGAAATTAGCATGCCTCGCGGCAGACGTCTCGTCGTCGATGATATCATCTTTTTTATTGCAACCGCCAGTCGACCTATTGCACCTCGACGTCGTCATCGTCGGCGATTTGCACCTCTTCTGCGCGGCGGAACGCGACGGGGCGGCTAATTATTGGGTTGTGCAACGATTTCGCTCGTGTCTTTTAGTAGAACGCCGATTCACGTTGCTTTCCAATGACCTGGTAAAAGCTTTGGTTTTTTGATATCGAAAGTCTCACCAGGTAAAAATCACAGATTTCGAAAAACAATTTTATAAACTGGACCGGGCTGAAATTTAAAAGATCGGTAAGAATACACGAATTCTAGAAGATAGTTCGAAGATTCTACCACTGTACGTACGCCGTGTGCGGAAATCCTTCGGTCCTATCTGTTAAGCAAGCTCCTTGAACGCCCATCGGCGGTCTCCGCACGACATGAACGTACATGGTAAATTCATAAGCATAAAGGAGGTTAGGATTTTTTTTATGTGCATTGAGGTTAAACATGTGTACTGTTAACTTCTCTGGGTTCTCAGTCCACATGAATTGTACTGGAATTTTAATACTAATTAGGTTTTAGGGTCTTTATAAGATAATTTCGTCTACCAAATTGGAGGCGTGGCATTTCCTCCCACCCCGTCTCCTGTAGACTACATAGAGGGGGTTAGAACCTCCACACACAGAATTGCTAATCAAAATTTCAACAAATTTTTAAAAAGTTGCGAGTAAAATATTTCATAAAATACTTCTCAATGAATGTCCACTGTATGGCACGTTTCCTAACGACTCTTAGCTAAGTAAGCCATCTGAAGGAGAAAAGTGAACCTGCGATACCTGGGGGTGTCGGAGACACGCCTCGAACAGATCCACTGTATCAGTCGAGATAACGTTTTATTGCGTCACGTGCGGCGAAGCCGTTCATATGCTTTCGAGTTAACACCTTTCCCATCAAATGCACCGTCCCCTATCGAGAAACAAGGTATTTCGGGATTTCCCCCGGCTTAACGGAGTCGAGATAAACGTTATCCTATCGAGTGTCTTTAAATCCGTGTTCGTTCGCCAATGAACGAGGTTCCCTCATCGCTAATTGCCGCCAATCTACTGGCAATCAATTAGAGGAATCCCGTTACGCAGTGTGAACCCAAGGATAACTATACTCCAACACAAATCTAAAAATCAGTTGAGAATAAAATTAGCGTCCAAAAGTCAGTGAACCGTCCCGGCATATTGGTCCGGGTTTCCGTCAACGATTCGAGGCCATTCTTAAATTACGTAAGGGTAGTTTTGGCGATTTCTTAACATCTCCCTCCCCAAGTATAAGAATTTGTAAAATTTTATATTTCAACCCCTCCTTCGCCAAGAATAAAAATTCGTAAGATTTTTTATTCCACTCCTCCCCCTCCTTACATAATATTTTTACATTGCATTTTTTCAGTTACTAAAATTCTTTTAGAGGTTTATATAATTCTTTTAAATCGGTTTCGGGAAATTTAAACTAAAGTTACTTTTCTGGAATATTAATGATAGAATTTGTATTTATTGAAAATTAGGTTATAAAATATTACGTAAAATGCTACCTGACTTCTTCTCCCTCCTTATAAACAAGTTTAAGGACAACGTCTTCCCAATCAAACATCAGTTAAGTTAGGTCTGGACATATTTTAACTTTTAAGTTCCTCCTTTCATTACAAAGTTAATAACAGCTGATAAAATTTCAATTTTCATCCACCGCCCTATAAAAACACTGAAAGTGCAGTCGTGTGAAAGTGGAATGACGATAGCAGGTCCGTTGAGTTGCCAAGGGGGCGTGTTTTATAGCTCGACGTAGGATTCGATTGGGGGTGCAGAGGCGCGACAGGCAAAAGCAACGAGGATCGCCAGGGTCCGATCTAGGGGCTCATAAATCCGTCGCGTTTTCATGCACTTTATGGACTGGCAACGTGCCGTTTCCCTTTTAAATTCCAAATTATCGATCGCCGAAATCTATGAGCCACCCTCCGTCTCTCTCGCGCCCGGTAGGAGGGTGGATCGTTCACGCGACGACCGTAAAACCGGCGTTGTGCATAATAAAAGAAAAATGTCTGCATTAGCCATCGGCACGAGACAGATTTTCGCCCGAAGATACGGGGAAATATACGAACCGAGCTGCCGTTACACGCACGCGTGGAATTGAAACGAACGACAGCACCAACTGCGGCCGAAAATCGTCAGGCGTACTTCGAAGTGGGGACTCTTGGCATTGAATGCTGGATATCTCGTTCAGCATTGCGTTTACGAGGGAAATGTGTTGGACCGAAGTTGTTGGGAATAAATTTTGGTAACTTTTGTTGTTGTGTACAAAGTTTCAATAGGATCGATAATTACAGAGATATCCTAATCTCTAGTGACTTATAAAAGAAATGAAACGGGATGAAACGAGAGAGCTAAGTAGTGTCTGAAGGAGAAATGACGAATGAAATGGGGGACCGAGTATATGTAGGAGAGAGGAATCAATGGTTCTATTAAATTATTTAGAGGATTAGACGAAATATTGAATTAATGACCGTGGTTGTTGGACGAAGAAGATGGGGAAACAAAATCCATGAAGTACGAGACACGAGCCGCGTGCAACCTCACGCGTACCTACACCCTGACCGGGACCACGAAGGCCACGCCGAATATCGATTCTCGCCAACACTCGAAATGGATATGGAAGCCCGAGGAATGTTGGAATTTTCTAGCCTGGCTGCGAGGAACCTGCATCGACAGCTCTCGTATCCGCCCTTATCCTCCCAAACCACGAACTCTTGGACCCCAAATATCGAAATCCCAAAGATCTCTGACCTCCATTCAGGTGTGGGCTATGGAATTACCATTTCTGCAATCGTGACTTGCATCGTTCCATTGGTATCTGTATTCCGGCTGTCTTCTTGCGATTCCAAGACGAAATTGTGATATTCTAAGTACTGGAATTCGCGACTTTCGTTGAAATCCCAAAGTTCTCAGATCACCATTGAGTCGCGGTATCTCAAATTACAATTTTTTTACTTATGACTATCAATCGACATAATCTCATTAGTATCCAGATTTCCTCTCTTCTTGCGATTGCAAGCTAAAATTGTGATATTCCAAGTGGAATTCGCGAGTTTCGTGTGAAATTCCAAAGATTGGAATCCCAAAGATTCAAATTTCAAGGATTGATATCTCAAAGATTGAAATTCCAAAGATCGAAATCCCAAAAATGGAAATCCCAAATATCAAAATTTCAAAGATCGAAATCTCAAATATTAATGTCTCAAAAATCGAAATCCCAGAGATTGAAATTCCAAATATTAATATCTAAAAAATCAAAACCCCAAAGGACGAAATCTCAAATATCAAAATTTCAAAGATCGAAATCCCAAATATTAATGCCTCAAACATCGAAATCCAAATGATCTCAAAGCCCATTAATTTCTAAATTCTAAAATTACAATTTTTTACTCCTGACTTTCATTAAACGCCATCATCCCATTAGTAGCCATATCCTCTCTGTCTTCTTGGGATTGCAAGCTAAAATTGTGGTATTCTTAAATGGAATTCGCGAGTTTCACGTGAAAAATGGAAATGCACTCGTGTAGAAGGGCTGGTCGGCGAGGTCTACGATCGGAATGCGACGATAAAGTGTGACGGTTCGCCGATGGCGACATGTTTTCCTAGAGCGCGTGGAAAAGTACGCGAGAAAGCGGCGCAAATGGGACATCGTGATCGACGAGACGCGCGCGCGATAAGGAAATGTCCTCGATTAGTTGCCGTATCGATTCACGGGGAACGATAATCGCGAGGTACAGCCACTTGGCCACACTATCGGGAACTTTGAAACGCGATGTAACTTTGAACCGTTGGAATCACTATTCCTTATTTCGTCTTTTGATTGAGTCGTTTCTTTAGTTCTTTTAATCACCAATGTAGTTGCATCTGCTGGGTTTTTCAAATTGACGTACTCGCATTGCTAGACTCTGTTCATTCGCCAACTGTCTATCCCACGAGTTCGAGGAAAATTGTGGCTAGCCCTAGTTTGTAGATCCACTCCATTTAGGGACGAGGAAAATCTTGGGTGAAATCGTTCGGAAAAGCATCGGCAGCGACGACAGTTTGCCGAGTAGCGTCGCGTGTCAGCGATTCTTCGCGTTCCTTTTTGTCGTCTGGCGGTAAAAATGCCCGGATTTCGGAGCAGCATCGATCGCGTGCACTGTACACACAGGGTGTTAGGAAAGTAAGGGTCAGGGTATTCAGAGACGAATCCATGTGTGAGTATTCATTTAAAAACTGGTCTTGGAATTCTTTGTAACCTTAGAATCTAAAATCTTCGTATTCTATTCGAAAAAGGGGATACAAATTTGAAACTGAACCATGTGTCGCAAACGAATCGTTTTCTGGCAAAAGGTTTGTTAAATTTTGGGCCAATTAGGTCGCGGGGAGTGGCTTCTGTGGGCGGAGCGTTCCCCCACTTCGTTGAACATTGTGGCGTGTGGAGGGGATGCAAGCAGAGTTTCAAACCTTTCCAAAATCCAGTTACTACACAGCTAAAGCTTTCTTTTTCGTAAAAATCGCTTTCTCAAGCCCCGTGGCTCTTTACACACTTCCTCTGAGTCCTTTTATTAAATAATTTAAGCTACCATGATTTAAGTGTCGCTAAATGAAATCATTCCTTATTATTAATCATTCCAAACGAAGTTCAAGCAACTCTACATGAAACCTGCAACCCCAATAAGCGAAAGTAAACGCTGCCAGCTTCTCCTCTCAATATCAGTGCTGCGTACCAGCGGTAGCCAGAGTGGGGGAAGTGATCCGCCCTCAGAAGCCCACTTCAGAACTTCCCCACGCTTTTACCACGAAACCGTACATTTGCCACCCATGCTTACTTATCAATATTTCATCGCCCTGCATCTAGCTATCTACCTAAAACCGAAACCAAAACAAAAATAAAATTTACCTCAGACCCCACCCTCAGTTCTAAATTTCACCACGTGGAGCATGAAAGAAAGCGTCCACCTCCTTGCATTTACTTTACTGCACCCCGCAGTCCCGTGTTCACTACTTCGCCCTCACCCTGTACGTGCACCGAGGCAGACCGCGGCCTCTCCTTCATCTCGTTACATTTATAGACTTACAGAGAAGACTTTCGTACCGCGAGACGCACGGCCGAGCGCCGAGACGTGTCTCGCACGCGTCGCGACGCGACTCACATATTAGTCATCCATATTTCCGATTAACGAAACGCGTGCCTCCGTCTACGGGGCGGGGGTGGGGCAGGTGGGGGCGCCAGAGCCCTAAAAATACCTGGCGATACTCGGAAATATGCAAAACCACCGGCGTTCCGCGCCAGGTATATGCCTGCCACCACCCATTAACGCAACTGGGTCAATGGCGTTTGCTGCCCGTTTTGATTTACGATCCCTCCCCCCTTCCTCCTCCACCCTGGGGATGCACCGCGCGGAGGTTGACCACCCAGAAACAAATTGGCGGCGTAAGAGCACTTCTGGGCCCGGTACGTTTCCTGGACGACGTGCCTCGAGTTCTGCCCCTTGTTTCCAGGATGGATCGCAATTATTGCGGGTTCTGGGATTCGGGGGGTATTAGCGAGGGTTAGGAAGGTTTAACCTAGGGAACCTTCTTTTATTTTTTTATTCACTAGAAATGGGAGTATTGCAATAGATGAATCATTTAAATGAGAATTTCGAGTTGCAGCACTGTAGAGATTTACCTAGCAATAGTGACATCTCTAATGCGCAGGTTTTTTTGTTTTGCGCTGTCAATTCTGTGAGTATCGCGCAGATTAAAGTTGAGTGTGCTGGAGGATCTAATATGGAGGCAGTAGGTACTGTTAATTAACTGGAAACCAAATACCTACAACAGACTTTTCCTCTATTTCCTTAATTCCTACAAAGTTCACTATTACTTGGTACACCTACACTCTGCAATCCACTTTAACATACACTCCTTATCACTTATTAATCAAAGCCACTGTAAAAGTTCAATTGGTCACAACAACACTATCCTCGAAATTTTCCTTGAATGAACCCCTTCATATTGCAAGAACCAACCTCTCAACACTCTCCACCGTGCGGAAATCCTCCACTCTCATACACCAACCACGCTCCCGTAACGCCCATAAGGCGTTCGCCGCACGGACCGCGCCAAATACTCACATCCATCCGCAGCGGAGGATTACCACCATAATCGGTGGTGCGCTTAACAAGCTCGTCCCCCGTGACTCATTGTCAGTCAGAGCGTGCAATGTACACTTCTGCGTCGTCTAGAGCTCAGTCTCCCTCTCGCGCGGAATCGGGCGGTTTATCATCGATCGGAGGAAGATTATGCCCGACGCCCCGTGGCCGGGCTGCAACGGGGGGCTCATGAATATTAACCCCGAAAGTATAAGCCGAGGAATCCTTATCGATGTATATCTTATAATTCCTCCGCAATGACCGTCGCCGGCGTACGATAATGTTAATAACACGGCCGGGTCGAAATTATGGTTTCTCCCCGGCTGCCTTCCACCGTGAACGAGAAAACGCGACGAGCACTTGTACCGCTAGATAGCATCGGGCGCGGGATGACTCTGCATCGATTCGCGCATAAATTAAGGCGCGCGGGGCCGACGGAGTGCCGTTAAGCGGCGGGGCAGCCTCGACCGCGCGAAAGTCGTCTTTCGACTAGCCCGCCGGGACGATTACGTGTCCCTCGTGTCATGCGACACATTCGACGAGTTTTTATAACAATGA
The DNA here is from genome assembly GCA_929108735.1 of Andrena dorsata. NCBI lineage: Eukaryota > Metazoa > Arthropoda > Insecta > Hymenoptera > Andrenidae > Andrena > Andrena dorsata. The sequence goes on along the minus strand of OV815488.1, from coordinate 70,558,315 downwards.
CGTGGGTCCTTAGTAATCTAGTGGGACATGACGAGTCTCCCACGAGCATGAGGAAAGGTTTCGGGAACCAAATGCGAGGATTACGTTCCCACAAGCTCTGGTATGCTGGACCTGGGAACGGTTGAGTTTCGTAATTTGGGCAACTGGATCGGTGGAGGATTTTGAAATTTCGAATGGGACTTTTTTTGCTTCTGCGTGTTCTACTTGATAAGAGGATTCGGAGTTGAAAAGGAAGTGTTGATGGCAAACGCACCGTTTTGCTATAAAAGATGGTTAAAGTTTGGGCCAATTGGATTCAGGGGAGTGGCTTTGGGGGCGGAGCGTTCCCCCCACTGTGAGCTAGCGTTACGGAGTGTGGAGGGGGAATCTTACAAGGAGAGGTTTCTAGATGTCTGCCTTCGATTGCTTTGATTTTTGAGTGTTTTACAACAAATATGTTTTTTTAATGTTTGCCTTTTTACGTATTTAGGGGCTGAAACCACCCCTTAAAGTTCATAAGCAGAGGTACAACAGTTCCTATTGTTAGTTTACAGAATATCAATACAATTATCAATATAAAGTAGCATCCAAGAAATTAATCCTTTGGAAGTAGTTTTTACGATTCCACCATAGTCAATACTATTATTAAAAAATCTATCTTACATACTTTAATATTTTTAACGTCCACTTTCAACGACTTATTTCGACCACGCAACTGCCACCTCCCAAGGCCCTCCGAGAGCAGTTGAAAAAACTCGAAATCAATCAGCTGGGCCCCAGCGAAAGTCCCACGTTGCCCCGCCACGCTTATTGCGAACAGTACTTTTAATTGGCCTTCCGAGAAGCAGCTCCCTTGTCGGTGAAGCTTCTCGTTCCACAGCAATTTGCTTCTCGTTCCGAAGAGGGAGGGCTCCCCGCGTCGACGTCCCTCCGCGAGACAGAAACACTGGATCAGGGCCCAAAGGATCCGCGGTAGGTTCGGAACCCACGAAAAGCGTTCCGCGCAGGTAGAGGGGGCACGCAGCGAGGGGACCCCCGTTAGGGGCCTAATCTCTTAAAGACAAGGCAGATTATTCCGCCTCGTTCCGCTCGCTCCGAAGAGTCAAGAGTCTTCGCTGGCCCCTTTAATTTCCCCGCCGGTCCCAATTATGGCTGCCGGCCGCGGTAATGCCCGTCGACCGTTCTATACACACCGATCGAACGTTTCAACGACTCCTCGATGGGCCTCATGCCCCCCTCTAAACCTGAAGTGAATCTATGCTGCCCAGAACGGCCGGGCCCTCTGCATGCCCCACCTATCAGACGTTTTCAATTAATTGGATCGTTGCTGGCAAAAAGAGGGGACACGCTACAGGCACGCCGTAGATTACGTTATTATGACACCGATCATTAGGGCTACGAAATTATGGAAAACTAGTTTCACCTCTGGCTCCCCCAGAACGTCAAAACTCGCTCGGCCCCCTCTCCTCGACGGAACAGAAATCAGAGGGGCCTTGCGACAGGGGCCCCTCGAGTTTCCCACGTGCATGCATTAACGGGGATCGGCGAGAGGAGAATCGAAGTGGATTAACGATCGGAAGAAAGGAAAGAAGCGGGGGCAATCGGCGACTCCATCGAGCTCCCCCCCGCGACCGCCGACGGGAAAAAGCACGAAACGGAAAGTAGATTAAGGCCATTGAATTGGGTTAGCGGGGCACAATACGGAATAATAAAGCGGGGCGCACGCGGCGGCGCACAGGACTCGTCGTAATCGACAAATGAAACGGAATAAGAGGATTGGCTCCTCCGACGGCAGTCATCCTGAACAAGATTGGCCTGGACCTACAGGGGGGATTAGGAGGAAGGGAGTGAGGGGGGGGGTTGGACGGGGTGGTTGGCCCCTTGGTAGCCCCAGACGAGATGATGGGAAGAAATAAGGAAGATTGCTGCCTCCCTTTCTCTCTTGCCGGGCGTCCACTTTTTATTGTGCCCTTTCTCCTCCTTCACCTCTCCCCCTCCTTCTGCGCCCCCCTGTCCGACGTTTTCTCTTTCTTCGGACTGTGTGTGTGTCCTGGCCGGTCGGCTATTGTCGCGGGGCCCACCAGGGCGGTAGCATAATGCCGTCGTTTGTCAGCGCAGCTCCGTCTGTCCAGGCTCCTCTCCTCGGCCACGTGATTAGCCGCGGCCAGCGGCATTGAAAACGGGCACAAACACCGCCAGGAGCTCGTACCAGGGCGCGTCTCTCGCTGGACCAATTACCCTCCCCCTCCCCCTTGGTCCTTTGAGCGCGCTACAAGCGGATTCGCGACCCGAGGGTCTCCTCCGTGGGCGATGCGCGCGGCTTTCGGGATTCCTGAGGGGGTGGACGAGTTGCTTGGACTATTGGTGGACGCTGCCTTTTAACCCCCCCCCCCCTCATTTTCGAGGGTGGTTGGTATTGTTGGCCGAAGGGGGGTGGTGGTCGTTAAGGGAAGTTTGTAGGTCTGATGGGTGGCGGGATTGGGGAGCTTTTTGGGGCAGAATCGATTGTGATTGCCATGGGGGAGGAATTGGAAGGGCAGGTTGCTGGATTCTCGGGGGCTCGGGTATTGGGTGGCTCGTTTCTGGGTCATTGAGCTGGGTGCTTGTGTGGTGCAGGGTAGCTGAGTTGGATGTTGAGGCTTTTAGATTTATATTGGTTAGTGAGTTTTGATTCTGCTGTGGGGTACTAAATCTTCCTTGATTACTCTGCATATAAAAGTTTAATAGCTATTGTATCTACTGCATTCATAGTTCTATAATTCTATTGCAGTATTATCTACTAGGATCTATTTAAATGCATCCCACAATCTGCCATCTTCCACCGGTGAAAGAAACCTCCCCGAATAGCTACCAAGCCCATTGCATCTGCATTACCTACTACAGTCCATCACATAGAAGCCCTAAACCCTTAGAAGCGTTTCCTAGGCCCCACGTAAGTTTTCCAACCGCATTCCATAGCCCATCATCTTCTACCAAAGAAAGAAACCTCCCTCACCAGCTACAAAATCAATTTCATCCACAATTCCACAACTCCATCCCCCCATTACCCATCAGAGTCTATCACACCCAGCTCCTAAACACTTAAAAACAATTCCCAAGACCCACACAAACGCTTAGCCCAATGTACACACTCGTGTGTACCTTCGGAGTGGTTCGTCGGCGGGATCCAGCCACGGCCCGGTCGTTCGTCAATTTTGCGGCGAAAATTGATCGAGGAATACAACGTGCCCTGCCGCCTGCTCCCCCGGCCGTGCTTGACAAAAAACCATAATCGTGTGCCGGCAGGAGGAACCATCTGCGGCTTCGAAAATCATGATGCGGACCATGTGCCGGCTGCCAACGATACCCTTCCAACGTGTAAGGGCTCCTTCGTAACCTGGCTGCTCTCTCCTCTCCCTCTTTCTTCGCTTACCCTCCACGCAAGTCGAACGGCTCGTACACCTACACGTGTTCTATTGCGCGCGCGTGTTCCCCGCGCGCCTCCCTCCAGGGGCCAGGCCACTCGACGCTTCCATCGAAACCGCGACGAAGAATCGTCGATAATCCTATTCCGCTTTTTGCTCGCTCTTTGCCGCGTCTGGCTGAAAACGGCGGGCAGAGGCTCCTTCGGCGAATATCCCTGGAAAGGGGTGTAATCGGCGGTGGGACTTGAAGGGGCGGGGGTTGATCGAGCGTGGTAAGCGGGGTGATTGCGATTTTATTGGAAATTTTGTGCTCTTTGAATGTAATATGATTTTACATTCGGTGGGAGATTTCGATGGTGTGTATATTTGAGGAAAAAGTGCAGCTAGATCTTTACCAAAATTTGAGTAAATTAGAAGAAACAGTTTATAAAATTATTACTTTGACTTATAATAATTGAAACATATATATTTTCACACAATAAATAGGTAGTAGTTATTGAGTTGATAAGTTTTTATTTCTATTTCTGGCGAAAAATATTGATATTAATATTAATATTTCTATTTTGATTTATTTGCAATAATTTGCTCATTTGTTATCGGATTTGCATGAAACAATGTATAATTTTTTTTACGTATATTACACGTCGTAACTGAAAAATGGGGTGCACCTCCCTCGTTGCAAAGTCTTCAATTGAGAAAAGTGAAAATTTTCTGTCCTTTCTTTTCAACCACAGCGATATTGGTATATACTTATGATCTCAGCTCTATCCTGCGAGAATCCTAGAGCAGGCATTCGGCGTTCGCGAACGGTCTATGGTGCGATTGGCACATAGGTGGCGCCAGAGTTGGGCACAATGTAATCTAATTACAAATTACAAATTACAATTAAATTGTAATTGTGTAATTGATTACAAATTATTTTCGATAATCGTTAATTTAGGTAGTTGACCACAATTTTGTCAACTACCTAAATTAACGGTTATAGAAAATAAGATGTAATCAATTACACAATTACATTTTAATCGTAATTTGTAATTAGATTACATTTCGCCCAATTCTGTCGCCACCTATGTGCCAATTTGCTTTTGGCATTTATAACGTTTATAACGGGAATTGGTACCGTGACTGCTCAGTACGCGGAGGACCCGCAGATCTTGGGTTCGAGTCCCACCGCCCGAGATTTTGTTTTTCACCTGCACTAAAAATTAAAATAAATTATTCTAGCATCTATCACCGTATTCCCCATAGAATCTACATCCCCTTCCACTAAAGAAATAATATCCAATTTCTTCGATGATCGTTTACGATTTCGGCTCCTCAATTTCTGGTAATTTTGGCTTCGACTAGCATAGAGCAACAGAGAGCAGCAAAAATCGTATTGTATGCCACAACAAATCTTCCTCCGAACACTGCGAAATCTCTGCAATATGAAAATCTTCAACATCCTGATACACCAGGCCCACTGGCACAAAACTATATATATACTCTGTCATATAAGAAGGAACTTGCGCATAGACCTGTTCTGCGCCACTATTGGCTATATCCCAACCAACGCTCCCTCGGTGCTAATGAGCTCATTCTACACGCGTGAAACGAGTTCCTTCTTATATACCTACCGTCTACGTTAAAATTCTACCAAGCAATAGCAGCGAGGTCTCCAACTATGCATACCTCAGTGAACAAAAGCTACCACAGTGCGAATTCAATGTGAACACAACTTTGACAAGCTAATATGACTCTAAGCGTTCCCATTGGCTCTCTGCTCAACCAAGCTCCTCCCACAGCTTCCCCCACTCCCGTAGCTCCGCCCACGAGCCTCACTATCGCTCGGTACACCATAAATCGTGCCCCAAATCCTTCCACAGTGAACTGGAACAGAAACCATCGGCTTATCGCCCTCTAGAAGGTGGCTTTCGTGTCGACCTCGGCTCTCATCGACCCGTAATTAAGCATATCAGCGGCTCGGGCCGTGTTCCTTCCTAAAATGCGCACCCTAATCGGCCGCCGAATCGCCCAGTGACACGGAATTCTCACGGTTGGCGGGTACGCGCTCGTCGTAACGGGCCCTATGAACGCGAAACAGCGATATCGGCCGCCTGCGGGGGTCGGCCAATTAACGAAACGGATGGAAACGGTTTAATTAGCGGAGATCCGCACGCATCGCTGTGCTTCGAAACACGAATTCTTTCCGCCTTCCGCTGGAATTGGGCAGCATTTCGGGCGGTGCTATCGAGGCGCCGTCTGTATTATCTTGTTCCCTGTCTTTACGGTGTATCCGCCGTGTAAAGTCTCCGTGATAAGCTATCAGGCTTGTTTCCCTGCTTGAAGAGGCAGGCAGGCGCCACGTGCAACGCGACGGGGCCACCTGTCGCGTACAATTTCGCTATTGAGGCCGAAACCCGCGCCGGGGGAATAATGGAAACACTGTGCGTAGGGTTACAACGAGGAGTCCTCTTTTGGGGACGCAAACCAGCGAATTTTTAAGCTCGAAGGAGCTTTCGAATGTTCAGGTGGGTGATGTAGACGTGAGATTGGAATTGAGTAGTATTGTGGGTGGAAAAAGTGGTAGTAGTATCGTGGACAGGCAGGCTAACTAATTAGGTTTCATTAACCCTGCAAAGACATTGAATCGCATCCCCTGTGCGGATATCCTTCGGTTGTATCTATTAAGCATACAACCTAAACGCCCATCGGCGTTTCTCGCACAGACTGCATGCACCGATTGAAGGGATGCATACGTGTTTCACGGCAAGCAAAAGTGAAGATGTTAGATGCTTCACCCTTCTCGATCTCTTTGCCTTTAATTCTGCTCGTGAGAATTCAATTATCCATGTGCATACACTCTGCGCGTTGAACGCCTATGGGCGTCCACCGAGCATGTTTAATAGATATGACCGTAGAATTTCCGCACGCGGGATACGAGAAATGTTTCGATCCCTGAAATCAAAGCTCCATCAAGCCTCTCGTTCTCTTCCGACCTGCCAGCAGGCAACGAAGCAGAATCCTTCTTCTGCGTTAGATAAAAAACTAGCCGATTGTGGCTGGGCCGTAGCCGTTTATTATGTCGCAATTCGAAGGAGGCCGTAGAAATTAATACGCCGTAAAGGGGGGCGCCTACAATCTCCTCCGGGGCCCGCCATTGTTTCCGTGGGCGCGTAAGAATTCTTTCGGCTTTTCCAGAAACTCATTGTCCCGCGCGAAACGAGAGAATCGGGAACCTCTATTCATTACGACGGACAATAACCGCCGTGTCTGTTCGTTTAATTTTTTTTCTTTCCTTTTTCTCTTTCGCGTCCCTTTCGTCGTGTGTGACGAGCAGAGAGAAAATCGCGCGGGATTCCGCAACGAGTCTCGCTCCATACCGATCACTCGTGCCTGGAAACAATGCGAACTGGCAGATTTTGACGCCCTACTTTCCTCCGCGGGAGATAACGATGGGTGTTTCGTAACCCGTCGATTTCTTTTTCGTTGGGCCATGGGCCTGTGCCGAAGATGCCGAGGGCAGGGGTGGGTGAACTTGGTGAGATGATTCCTTTATCTGAATGGGGAGGGAGCTCCGATATGAGTAGAGATGACTCCCTCATCTAAATAGGTGCTAGCGATCTTCAGTGGGGGATATATGATTTCCTCATCGGATTCGGTAGGGGTCTCTGAATTAGGTGGAGTTGACTCAGATGATATAGATGGTAGGAATCTTTAAGGGGGGAGGCCTATTTAAAACGGTCAGAACAACATGCTACTTCGGGAATTTTTTTTAGAAGAATCTGTAAACTTTTATTATTAAACATTAGTCTATTGGAAAGAATTGGAAAGATCTTACGGATATTTCAGTATTGTTTACTAAAAAGTATTTAAATTTTTGTGAGTAATGGACGACGCCCCGAGATGTACTTTTTTAGGCGCTTTGCGGTGACAACCATAGCTCGGTGCAGGATCATTCAAAATTGAGAATTCGATCTTTTTTTTTTTTAGATAATGTCTAAAACTATCTAGGCGCTGTCGGGCCCGATTTTGGAAAAATTATTTTGAGACAAAATAGCGGCTGTGCAAAGTTGATGCGTCGATATTTGGAAGAAATCACTTGTTTTTCGAATGTAAAATAAATCTAGGGAAAAAAGGGAGAAGTTCCCGATAGCGCTTAGAATTTTAATCCTAAAATAAGCCAACAAAGCCTCGAGTAAATCGTTTCATTAATTTTTTAGTTATGTGTGTCACCGACTTTGAAAACATGATTTTAAGGAAAACGCGTTTAAAGTTTGGGGTCTGAGCGCTACGCCGAGGAATACCTACCTACTTACACGCGTATAACTTTGTCAATTCTGGTCGGATTAACTTGACACTTTCGGGAAATATTTTCAAGGTTGTACTTCAAGAAAATATAAAACTCGATTGTTCGATAATTTCTAGGTAAGTCTCCTTCCTTAATAAGGGTAGAGATAACACATCTGAATAGGTGGTAGAGATCTTCAATAAGGGTAGGTATAGATGGCACATCTGATTCGGTGGTGGGGATCCTCAAGAAGGGTACAGGATATATTTCCTCGTCTGAAGTGATAGGGCTCTCTAAAATGGGTAGAGATGACTCCCTTATCTGAATAAGTGGCATGGCTTCTGAATAGGAATAGGGGGAGTTGGGGCACTTTGGTGCAAGTTGCACAATGAAACATTAATATTCTCTTGATATCTAGAAACAGCCAGAAGTTCAAAAATGTATACTCTATGATCTTGAAAGATGATATAAGATTGTAAGATGATACCCTATAGATATCAAGATAATATCAATGTTTCATTGTACCCCCTGCATCAAAGTGTCCCAACTCCCCCCATTGATGATTTCCACAACTGAATTGGTAGGGGTCTCTAAATTAGGTACATATCACTGCCTCATCTGATTGTGAGTAGATGGTAGGGATCTTCAATAAGGGTACAGGTGACACATCTGAATAGGTGGTAGAGATCTTCATTAAGGGTCTAAATGACTCCCTCATCTAAATAGATGGCAAGTCCCCAATCGTCCTCCACACGATTACAGATAATTCCCTCTGAATATCTAGTAGAGTTCTCCAAAATGAGTCTACAGCTGACTCCCTCATCTTCAGTACGAGTTTATCCTTATGGGCCAATAGAGAAGTGTCCATTGCGCATGCACAAAGAGAATACCGTAATCCAAGCATGTCCACATTGCCCATACCTCTTTTTAACTCCACCCATGAATGTCACTATTGCTTGGTACACCTGTACCCCTACTCAGTATTAATAGCACTGTTCCCCTCGAGGTCAATACATCACCTTCAAATATCGAAGGAAGTAACAACGATTTGCAGTAAAGCGAGTCTCATGTTTTTCACCACCGTATCTGTTTATTTGCCAAGTAACGGAAATCGACCATGCAAGATGTCCTTCGCGACGAGCGTGTTAAGAAAAACTGCGAATAATCGTTGTTTATTCCTTGGGAGCAGAATGTAATAGAAAAAGAACACTCGTGGCCGCTGTTATTCATCGGCTTTTACCGCTGGGAGTCGGATATCAAACAAAAAAGAAAAAAATCAATTCTTGCGTAACCAAGGACATGCACGCGTCGAGTATCCTTTGTTTCAGTTTTTTTGCCTTCTAACAGCAACACCGTGTGCTCCGACCGTTATGAAGAAATGCGTTCTTATATAAGTAAAATGAAAAATGCCGCTGCGTCAGAGGTTTTACAAATCTTCAGAAACTGACAGCCGCGATGACGTGAGAAATTCTCAATTTAGAGAGACAGAGAAGCTGCTGAAAAATGCTATATTTTGGTCTAGTATATCCCAGCACCTTCGAGGGAGATGTTGAGTTCATTTCCTTAAGAAAAAACAGTAATTTTTTCAGCACTTGTACACTTTCCTTATCCCAAGGCCTCAATTGCTGCCGTATAATAAACTGGTCCTCCTCTTTTTTTTTTAACTCTCATTAGTCGCATCGCCGCGATACCATGTACGCCTGGAAGCCTTATTGTTTCCCTTAAACTCGAGAAGGGCCATACGCGCATTAGTCTCGTTTCTGTTTCACGGGACATCGTTGTCCATTATCTTCCATTATTCTTGAACTGTGGAGGGCTTAATTTACGAGTACACAAATTCGAGAGAATCTTCCAGAAAATCTTACCCCTATCTATGGAGGTCAGCTCTGTCAGCACGACCACTTCCTCCCACCTCAGAAACCCTCCTTGGGCTTGAGAAAAAATCGTTTTTTTTTAAAATCCGTCATGTTAAGTTTACACTAAAAAGTGAATATTTTTTGTTACTTAAAGGTGCCCTTCCTCCGCTGAAAAAAAAATCTGCGCTCGTCCATGATTCCAAGTATCCCTGTTTCTACTCAAATCTTAACCTTCTGAACCAGCAGCAACCATCCCCTTTTACTTCAGAAAGAAACACCCAAACCAACCCTACTAATTCCCCCAAACACCCTCCAACTACTCCTGTTTCTGCTCAAATCTTAACCTCTCACCTCAGTAGATCCCCCAACTACCCCTGTTTCTACCCAGATCTTAACCTCCCATCCCACCACAACCCCCTTCTACTTCAGAAAGAATCACTCAAGCCATTTCCTCCATCCACCCCTATTTCAGCTCAAACCCTAACTTCACACCCTTTGCCACAACAGAAACTCCATCAATCCCACAAAAAAAAAAACTCCAACTACCCCGTATTTCTGCCAAAATCCTAACCTCCAAAACCAGCACAACAACCCCTTCCATCTCACAAAACAATTATCCAAATCCCCCCTTACCATTCCCCAAAAAATCCACGTCCACCTTTGAAAAAAATTCCCCAACTGGAACCCCGTCTAACCATCAGCCCACCCGCACCACCGTCAGTCCCAAAAGTCTCTCCGCGCGCATATCCGAGTCGCAGCCGAAGTTGGCGCAAAAGGTGGCCAGGGCAGGGACACACGGAAGCCTTATTATTCCCCCGTGGAGAGAGAGAAGGAGAAAGCCCTTCGGCACGCATTAGCCCCCGCCTCGATTTCGGGGCTACGTTTCACGTGCGTGGACGTGTGCGCATACACATAGGCGCTCGCGCGCGGGCGCGCGAGACGGGCGCGTGCCCCGGCCAGGCGCAAACGAGCGAGCGTTGCGAAAAACAGGTAATGGCGTTGAAGTGCATTCGGCAGCTGCACGCCATGAATACCCTTGTGCACGAGGCGAGGGAACATGTGCGAGCAGCCCGTCTACTTTGGACCCATGCCCGCACACACGACTCGGCGGACCCGCTTGCGGCCCGTCGCTGGGGCCCCGGGCCCCGCTGCGGCCCCGTCGAGTGGAAAAGATACGTCCTGCTCGTCTATCCGGCCCTCCCGTGGCTATTATGCCATCGAGAGCTGCATGGTTTTTTTTATCTCTTCATCGATCGACCCACGCCCGACACGTTCCTCTCCTCCATCCCCCCTTTTTCCACCCTTGCTGCTGCTGGCCGGTCCGCGACCCCCTCGCGCCCTGCTCGCGAGCTGGATCTTCAGACCTCTGCACGCTTAACACTTCGACAATTAATGTATACCTATCTTTACCAGTCCAGTAGAAAATAACTGTTTACTTATAAAATACGTCGTGCCAGGAAAATAAACATTCATTCATATTTTTTTAATTTTTATATTGTTAAAAAATATATTAATATAATAATAATAATTATATATCTAATATTTATACTACTAGAAATGGTAAATTTATTACCAAATTCTAGTGTTGAGACGTGTAACGTTTCACCGCAGTGGAGTAAATGCATACCTAAGGGAGGGTTTCTACGGGGATGGTATAGTTAACTTTAGTTATTTAGGATGTTTGGAATAAACGAACCGTTCGATGTATAGTGGTTTGACTAATTTTTCTGTTGTGAGGAATAGTAAGCGTAGTAAGTGCGCTGCTAAAATATATGGTGGGGTTAGTTTTTATGGTACACGATACAGTTAATGTAAGTGGAGAATAATCGCGGCAGTTGACGTGTTAAGTTTGTTCTAGAGGGGGTAGATTTTGGCGCTTTTGGAGGCTGCTGAATCTGTGGTTCTGAGGGTAGAAAAATTGATGTTTGAGTTGTATTGTGGGCATTTTATTGGGACACCTATATTCTAGATTTTGTCTATCTAGATGAAGTAGTTAGGGTTTGTGGAACTGTAAATTGTCAGCTTTGGGATTTTTAAATTACAGTGGTAGTGAAAAATAATTTTTGAAACTCATATTTTCATGTCCCTGCATAACTAACTTAATATTACGCTTTAAGTATCAATTTGGCATCATTGTTCATTTCTAGCAACCTCGATATATGGGATATATATTTTAAAATACAACTCTTTGTATTTTTATTACATCTTCACATTTTAAACCTTCTGTTTACCACTACTACATCTCATTGTCAGTCCACTGTTCTGGCACTACTCTATATAAAAACCTTTGGAATATTCAAATCTCACTAGCTCACTAGCAATTGATTTTCAAAAATTCAGCTAATAGGTAATAAGAGTCCCAATTAGTTTATCAAATAAAAAATCAGTGGCTACAAACACTGCAAGATTATTAATTAGATTGAAGAATGGAGGACAACCTGTTACTGGCAGACGGGGTTTGGACAAATTTAATTAGGGTAGAGCGGCTCTAGGGGTGGAAAGGTAAACAGGAATCGTCGTTAATGGGACGATAAATGTCCTTTCTGGGTTCGTTGGCCACGAACGACGCTTTTTATGTCGACGTGCCACGAGCCCTTCTTCAACCCTCTCTCGACGCGTCCCTTTTTCTTCTTTATATCTCCGTGAAGTGGGCCACCTCGTTGATCTTCCTCTGGGTGAAGAGGCGCGTGAAGCGTCCCTCTTGAGCCTAATCTGCGTGATGTATCGAGATTATCCTATCGTCGGATGTTCATATGAAACCACTGCCGTGGCGAAGAGGGAAGTGGAATCGTTTCAAGCCTTGTCACTTAAACTTGAATTAAAATTAATAAAATACACGTATTTTATTTAATAAAAGTTATCGCGACCTAGAATCTAAAAGATATAACTAGGATGCTTATAATATCCTACAATTTTATATCCAGAGTTACTTTTCGCAAAAAATAATAACATGCACCGAATTAAATTCTTAAAAAAATTAAAAGTATTTCTTTTTATTTTTTATTCAAGTTTACTTGTTTTTCTTTAAGAAATCACTTCCGCTAACTGTATCACGTTTCACTTGACAACCCACACCATTGCAGGGTACATATATTTTGTTTGTTAAAATTGGATCAGTTGCCTTGATGAATGTGAATCACCAAAAACTTCTCGTTTTAATCGAGATTCTCCTGTGCAAGTCCATTCCACTCCCTTCTTCGATGAGAACAGTGTCTCTGGCGGCGTGTCTTCAGCGCAGATTCCCTTTCCAGCAGCCAACAGATACTCTGCGATAGTATCGATAACGATACGCCTTCTTCGTCTCTTCTTTCCACTCGAAGGGCTCCTGGTTCCTTCCCTTTACCTTTTCTAGTGGGCCACCTCATCGATACTCTTCAACACGAGCATCCTAGCGACACCTCGCTGGTGGTCATCCTTCAGGGTGGTGATTTCATCTTTTCTATCCTCTTCTATTTTCTCCTGGGCGTCCTTCCGCTCTGACAGTATAATGGAGTCTCGATAATCCGAGCTTCGCTTAATCCGAACTCTGGTTAAACTGACTTACGCTTAATTATAATAACCCTTCCCAATAAGTATCAGTTTTTCGAGGTACTCTCTTCTAAGTAGAGTTTTTATCGAGAAATTGACAGCTTAATCTGAACGTCTCTGAGTCACACTTCAGATTACCGAGATTCCACTGTCTATTTTTTTGGCAAAAGCTTTATTTAAATAAAATTTCGAATAACGGGTAAAAGTTGAAAAAATTATTTGTAATTCGTTCGTTAACCCGAGTTAACTTTATTCGATACGTGACGATTAATTTTTTTAACTTCTATTCGGTATTCGAAATTTTATTTAAATAAAAATTTTGCTCATCTCTGCCTATGCACTGTTTTCTGGAACCCCAGAATGTGAAGTCAATCAATCTCGAATGTTCATATTCAAATATCATGGTACTTGATGAAATATTTTGTAAATAGTAAAGAGACGCAAGCCTTTTCTAATCATTACAGTAATTCCCAACCTGTGGGTCGCGACCTGCAAATGTTTTCTGGGGTGTCGCTGCAATTTTTTTTAAAATATGTTTAAGTTAGCATTATATTCTGAAATACCTATTTTTATTGTATTTTCTTTACCTTATTACATTTACCTTACCTTATATTTGGGGGAGGTCGCAGATTATTAGGATATTATAAAAGAGAATCGCGACTCAGAAAAGGTTGGGGAAAACTGTTCTAATCTAAAACTTTTCCTTCGACCCTCAGAAATCAATCAATTTTACACATACATATACACTAGGGTGGCTCTAACTTACCCTTGCCAAAATTTTTTTCAAAATTTTCTATGGGGCACCCTCCAGAATGGTTCCAAATAATTAAAAAAAATCCCTTTAAAGTTTGAGCTCGATCGGATAACGGGAAAGGGTGCCCTTGGGCCCTTAAACATTTAAATCACTATTTAACAGCTCGCGAAGTCGATTTGATATAACATCTTCCATGTTATTGATTAAATAAAAAAAATGTCAAACAAAAGTTGTAGATCCGGACGAGGAGCATCTTTTTTGTTGTATTACTTTTTCTCGTGCGACAAACGGTTTTCGAAAAAAAATCCGAAAAACTAAAAAAAAAATATCGAAAATATAAAGTCTATATTTTCGATATTTTTGCGAATTTCGGTCCCAAATTTTCAGGAAACATTCATGACATATCAAACACTGAAAATGAGTAAAAAAATTGTTTATCTTTTTTGCATATTTTGCTGTTAAATAATGATTTAAATGTTTAAGGGTCCAGGGGCACCCTTTCCCGTTATCCGATGGAGCTCAAACTTTACAGGGATTTTTTTTTAATTATTTGGAACCATTCTGCGGGGTGCCCCGAGGAAAATTCAAAAATCGAAAGTTAGAGCCACCCTAATATACACTGTTAGGCATTCCACTCGTTCACCATTATACCAGTGAAAACCCCGCATATGGCGATTGCAGGTTTATTGCATTTTAAGTTACGACGCTATTAAATACATAATCAGGGGGGCAGAGCAATTAAATTTGGGGTACGGTCCTTAAGAGCGACGAAGCCTGCCTCGCGGCGTGAAATGTGGAATAATATTGCTCGCTGGTGATTAACCAGACAGATCGATTCCCGTCGATCGTATCAACATGGATCCATCTGCCAGCTGGCTGGAACCGGCTGGTTCCGCTCCCTCTTTCCCTTTTCGTCTATTAAGAATCGCGACGCGCAGTTGGCGAAGAGCAGTTTCCCTCTCGTTCTGGAAACGTCCATCGTCTGACGTAATTTCTCCACGCAGGAACTCGGAAATGAGATCGAGGATAGGAAATTCAAAAGCAGTCGAGCTCACGATTTCAGTTCTGGACTAGGAAATCTTCTGTGAAATATGAGAGTGAACTAAGGAGCAAAGGGGAAAACATTGAGTATCTTTATCACTTCCTTCTGAATTTTTTTTATTTTTTTATTTGTTCTTTTGAATTGTAATTTGTAATGCTACTCTTGCATTATTATTACCGCATTCCCTTATTTAACGTCCTCCCTCAATCCCCATTTTCCAAACGTTAAACACCCTTCCACCTCCTTTAATAAAAAATTCAACTTCCCACATTGACTCCCTCAACACCACACCACGTGCGGAGACCCTTCCGTCCCATTCCCCAAACACGCTCCCTGAACGCCCCACGGCGTTCTCCGCACGAGCTCCGTCCACTGACCATACACTCATTGTCAGTTTCATGCCACTAAATCAGTAATTACGCGCCCGGACTCCTTTAGAATCACCTCTAATTTACTCATTACCACACCCCGGCTGGGTTATTACTATAAACCCTGAAATAAGGGATCGCGTCTCGCCTTTCCCTCACTTTGTTGCGCCTCGCCTACAGCCCGCGCCAAGGAGCGTCTAGCGCGGCAAGGATAGAGGGGTGGAGGCAGAAGGAGGGCCGCTGTACATTTTCATAATCTCTCGGCGCGATTCGATGGCCAAAGCCGCACCGGTTCGTACGTCCACGCATATGCCTCGGCAGAAAACCGTGGATCGCACATGCTCTCACTCGGGGCACGTCCCATTCAGACCGGCGCAGCTGCCCGACTCTAGGGACACGTCGCCGGGCACGCGCCTCTTGCCCTCCATAACCTGTTTTTTCAAAAATTCCGCTCCCCTCGGCGCCGAAACTCGAGCAGAGGCCCTCCGTGCCTCCCCACACTCCGCCATTCACCCTTCCTCCATCCTCCTCGAGCTCTTTCACCGACCGTCCAGTTACTCTCCCTCCGTACAGGGCGATCCAGAGAAGGGGTCTGGGGACCTCCGGGCCGCATATTATCTACTCGATAATCGTACTTGCGAGTGACCGCGGTGATTTATTTGCCGATTAATACTCGATTGGGGGTGCTAGAATTTTGTAAACCCAAAACAAAAAATTTGGGAATGCGTAGTAGTATTAGACCGAGGCAAAAGTTTATTCGCTTATTATTAAGTGTAAGGAAATTTATTCTTTTACTATAGCTAGTTGCACCTTTTCAAGAAAATTGCAAGAAAAATACTTCGATTCACCTCTTAACGGCTCACTGAATTTTAGAAAGAAGTGTAAAAATTACCAACTATTTTACCATTTTTTCTAACCTGCTTAAATAACGTAATATTGCGGTGGTGAGTGTTGAAGTCTTAAAGCAGCTTCTAATATATTTTTACTTTTAATACTAGCTTTACTTCCATGAATCGACCTAACTTTTCCACCGATCAATAAAATAGTAAATCGAGGGAAGAAGTTTCTCTGACAAAAACCACGGCGTCTAAATTGCACGTAGGGTGCCTTATTCCTAACCACCATGCGAACCCTCGCCCGGTTGATACAATAATAATTACGCGATCTAAAAGCCCGAGGACCGGTGAGGATTCGGTAATTGGTGATTAAGAGTGACGGGCGTTTGAATTGCGCTCGATGACGCGGCGGTACGCGAAGAGGGTCTGTAGAGGCGCGACGAGCACCCTCTCGAGGTGCCCTCAGCTGTCGACCGGGGAGAACGTCCCGCGCTTAAATGCCCCACGACGCTGCTTTTTAATTACCCTACACCCCCTCGTCGTCCGTTCGCCCGTTGCATTATTTACGAAGCCGCAAGGACGATTGCTGGGGGGTGGTAGAGAGGAGGGGGGGGGGGGAGCCGAGGGAGTCGCTGGCCGATTTGCATGCGTCGTCGTCTTGGGGGGTGAGCGTCCTCCGAGCAGACAGAGCAGCTGCCCCGTGTCTCGAAATCTCTTCGACCCCCTGCGCCACCCTCGAAATATGTATTTTCCTGTTCCCTCGCAGGGGGATAGAGGTTGTGGGGATTGAATTGGAAAGAAAAGGGATACGTCGAAGGGCAGGAAAGACGAAGCGAGGAGACAACCTGGCCTGACCCCCCTCTTTGGGGCACTTGGGGGTCGCGTGCGCCTGTGATGCTTATACATTTCGCTGTGTTGGTGGGTGAGATGTATGTGGAGCATAGTCATGGGATTTCAATTTTCTTTGGACATCCTGGGGCATTGGGAAGCTATATTGCAGTGAGCAAGGCAATTTTTCAGCGGTAATCAATTTTTAATTCATCGTATAAGTATTATGCAGCTTGTAAAAATGAGCTTCAGAAGGAGAAGAATGGGGTCCTTCAAAGCTTACAGCAGATTCGATTAATTGCTGATGGAAAACAGTGGAAGCTTTTCCTCTGCCATTACTTTTACAATTATTATTACGGAGGTTCTAATTCTTATGATTATATCTCAAGTATTATTAGGAGATGTTTTAATTCACTAATTTCTCATTTCTGATTTAGTTCTTGTTTAGCGTATTTCCATTTATACGTTTATTATTCTGGGGAAGTCTGGAACACCCCATAGAGATTTATAGTAGGTATCTCACCAGACTAAGTGGGAATGATAATACACTCAATTCACTTTTGCACACGATTTTGACTTAACATGGTCCAGAAAAAAATTAAATTCTCTTTTTGCACGATTTGCTGGTACGATTGCGGTCTGAGTACAATCCTCATTTTTTTTTATATACACGGTATCTTTTTTCACGCGATTTTTTCAGGAACGTATCTATCTTGTAAAGAGAGAATTAAGCGTGCACGCCTCTCTCTGCTCATATTCTTCACCATCTTGCTCTCCACCCCGGTAGCACCCGCTCCTTCTGTTGCGACGGCACCCCTAGGCTTACCCGAGGCTGGCTTAACGTTTAGGGGCAGCTGGTAGCACGCGCGGGGATGGCTCGAGCCACGATCTTCGACCAGCATCCTCCACGATTTCATTCCCATCGTATCCTTCTCGGTTACCGTCGTTACGGATCAATTGTAATCGAAATTGGAATCTCTGGGGGTGACTCCTCTCGCCGGGCAACCCCGCGGCGAGAGGGTGACTCCTTGGGGTGTCGTGTCTGAGACGAATAGTCACTGGAAGTGTCTTTACTGTCGCGTGAAATTATTATGTTGATATAATGCTGCGTAATTTATAGGGGGTTGCGAGGTGGGTGGCATGGGGATAAATTAAATAGGGGTGTTTCTTCGAGGATTTTAATATATTTATGCAATGATATGCCATGATATTTATGGAATTTGGTAGGAAAGTACGGTTAAATGCGGTAAAACTAATTTCAGTAACTTAATAAGGAATTAAAGCTATCCGAGATACTTTGTTTGAGAATAATATCTGTTACACACTGGATGATAGAGTAATTTATTTTAAAATCCAGTTTTGCGGTCAAAGTTGCACCATTTGGGGGTATACAGGGTGTTTAAAAAATAGTAAATAGGAGATGTTAAGCATAAGCCCAGGAATCAACCCCTCCAAAGTAAACATTAATTTTAAATTTTTCTCCTGCTCATTTGTAGCACAAAGACAAATGGTGCCATTTTACATTTGACTCCCTTAAAAAGCACCCTCCTCCCATTTCACTACATACTCATCTCCACGTATTTCAAAAATCCTCAAAGGAACCCCCGCCACTGCTAAAGAATTAATCCACGACCATCAACCCCCCTTAGCAATGCCCCTAAGTCTTCAACCCCCTCGGCAACACCTTGTCGCATCCAACAAAACACATCTGCAAGAAGCTACCCACAATACAGAATATGCCACAAGTAGCCCATTGCCAGCCACCCTTGGCCCCCCTAGTCTCACCAATAATGCAACGCATCAGCCCCCCTCTGCCCAACCCCACCCTGTAGCCATCAGATAAACCAGGAAGGGAAAAAGGTGATCGAAGGAGCAGTTACTCTTAGCCTCTCAATCGTAGCGGGATGCAGGCTGCTCCCAGTTCAGCTGGAAATAAAGGGGAGGGGGCACGGGGGTGTAGAGATCCAAGGGGGTTCAGGGGGGAAGGGAGAGGTTTGGAACTGGCCTAGACGCGATCGTTCCTGTCCTATCTCGCCCCTTGCATCCCCCTGTGCCCGCAGACTGGAGGTTTTTTCAACCCCAAAGAGGGGGGCAAGGGGGCAACATACTCGGACTTATGAATTTCCGTGTTTAAACGAGGCGCAGCTGATACCAGACCGGTCCCGGAAGGGCCAGGAGGCTTGCTTCTCGCTTTGGAAAATCCTGCCCTCCCTTGGACCCCCTTGTCCCCCCCCCCCCTCCCCAATGTCGTCTGGAAGCTGCAGCTTTTCGGTGACACGTGACCAGACACGCCCCAGGATTTCTCGTATAATTCGAGAATCGCTGTCCCGATACATTATTGTAAGTCTACGGGGGGGTGGGGGGGTGCACAGCCCGGGTCGACCGAGAAGATGATGCTCCTTTTTCGGGGAGGGCGCCTCCTCAAGCTGGCAATCCACTTAATAAATCCGGAGGCTTTGGGGGCCGTTGAGTTGGAAGTGTGACTGGTGTCTTGTTTTTTTTGGGGACGGTGGGCTGAGGGTTTCGGTTAGGGGCTTCTTCTGTCGGTTTTGTGTTGTTTGGGATTTTGGATTTTGCTAAGGGAGATCCCCTTGCACTTGGAATTCTCTGGATTTGGGTTATGCTTGCTAGGGTGGGGATTTTGAAGCAATTTTGTGTTAGTGAGAATTTAGAATTTCACTGATTAATTTAGTATACTTACCTTATACTTGAACTTTTATTAATTTGCGTTACATTTGTCAAGGGTTGGAATTTTGGAGAAACATTGTGTCACTGGGAATGTGGAATTCTTTTAATTTAATTTACACCTGTCAGGAGTTGGGATTTTGAAGAAATTTTGTGTCACTGGAAATTTGAAATTCTCTTGGTCTGCTTTAAACTTCCTAGAGTTAGAATTTCAAAATCAATTTTCTATTACTAAAAATTAAGAATTCTATTAACTCTTCAGTACACACTTTAGTACTCTTCACTGTTTCTGCTTCTTTCAATTCACCTACTACATTCCTAAACCCATTACTTCCCCGACCTGTTAATTCCTCCAAACGTCACCTCGTCGTTCGAAAATCCCCAGCTTATTAACCGCTAATCCATCCTCCAAATCCCGAACCCTCTTTTTGCAGCAGCCTGTACAGGCGAGAAGAGAATTAACGCGCATTGTTTGTGGAGCACGGTTGGCGTTGCGTAAACCGCGTATCCGCTTTCGTCCGTCGAAAGGAAAGGTATTAGACGTTTCTAGGATAGTGGCTTGAAAAATCAGACGCTCTACAGTGCAACTCTTTCAGAAGATATCAATTTCCATCGCCCCCATTACCCTACAGCAGAAAATTCCGTGGCAAGACACAGAACCAGTATCTTAATCATTGTAACAACAGACAACTTCTTCAGAATAGAAAAAAATATTTTTCCTAATTTTGCCTTCGATGCCTGATAACTTTTATAAGATGGAGCAGCTTCCTTTCTCGCCTGTTGTCGATTTTCGGCTTTAATTGCCGAATCAACATCGTGGATGTTGATGAAATTCTGGTGGAAATTCTGAGGATAATTGTTTACGTGCTTATATCTTGAATTCTAATAAAATTAATGGCACGCTGCTAGGAATGGGAACACAGAATTTTTGGGGCAATTCTCCTGATTTGGGTTCACTGGGACATATCGTTTTTTCTTTTGTAATTACATGAACCTAAATAGGATAAAATTGAAACCTTACTAGAAACTGTGCGAGGAGCTAGGAAATCCTCTTCCACTATACTTTCAACTTTCAGAAATCAACTTTCTCGGTCCAATGAGTAATAAATGGCAAAGATTTTTTCTCGAGTTATTACTCTGACGTTTTTCCTCAATCACTACTACAACCAATCCCTTCGAGTTTGCTTCCTGTGCCAGCGTTGAAGTCACCAAACGCGAGCCTCTTTGGTCGCTCGTTTCACTGAAATACCTGTTTGACTTCATCGTTTCTATTCAAGTCACTAATCAAGATTCAATCGAGGAAGAATTGTGGAAATAGTTATTGTATCATTGAAAAAGTTCTTACATTCTTGAGAGATTGAAGAAATATTATTTTTTCGTTCTTATATACTACTTTGTAGCGTGTGTATTCGAAGAAACAACGGAGGAATGATCGGAGTCAACTTTTGGCTGACTTTTAATTATTTGTATTATTTTGTAGCTTTTTTGGTAAACTAAGATTTTGAAAGATTCAAATGGAAGATTACCCTGAGTTATGAAAAAAAAAGGGGAGGGTATAGACGGTGGAATGGTGAAGGTTTAAAAGGGCGGCTGGAAAAATGATCAGAGTCCAGCGTGGCCTCAGAACATTCATTCATATTCAAGATGTAAATAAGAATGTTTCTTTGGTTTTTAAAATGGTTTAATAAGGAAGTCGAATTAAATTTGTTTGTTATCATTTACCTTTATCATTTTGTAGTATGAAGTAAAACAACTCGAAATTTGGAATCCCCTTTATTCAGAAAAACTACTTCATTCGCAACATTAATCTAATACACTTAAACACATATTAACTAGAGTAACAGCATAATCAAACATCATTCAGCACTATACTTAAACTACTTCCCACTTCTTCAACAACCAAATTAAATTCACTGCCTATCCTTACATTTATAAAAGTAAACAATGCACCTAATCTACAACCAGTCTTCAAAAATCTGTAGAGTTTCAACAACTTTCCCTCTACGTCTCCATTTTCAACACTTTAACTGAAAATACCACCAGTACTCTTTATCTAAAAAAATCACCAGCATACAAATTTCACCCCAAAACATATTTATACATAAATCAGAAAACACATAATCCAGTGCCACAAAGCATAAGATTCAATATAAGTAATTATTTGATCCCCGTTAGATTTAAACTGTCATAAATCAAAATCAATGGATCCCAGGGATCTGGGAAAGGAGGGATTTCGTAAAAAATGCTGCAGAAGTAATTTTATTTATAACTAGTCGACACGACCGTTCCCGTTGCAGCTGACTTAGTGTGTACTGTGACTTAAAGTGCGGCCCACGTGGTCTGCTCTTGATAATTGACCATTTCCCTCGTCGACGGCCCGTTAAACGCCTCTGGCTCGCTCCTCTTCGCCTTCCTGGCGAGATCTCGTTCTCGCGAGAACCACGAGCCTCCTTGAATTTAGGTTATTTTCTAATTGCACGCGCATTACAGTCACTTCCGCTCCAGAGGTTGAACCTTGCGTCATGTCCGTCATATCCACCACCACTCCCCCTCCCCCCTCCCCTTGGATCGATGGCAAACTCTGAATCAGCGCTGGAATATCACGAAGTGATTACGTGGCTTGGGATTCTTATCGATCACCTCGAGCCATCGCCTCGAGATAGTTCAATGCTTGTGGAACGGATATAGAGTCTAATTGATATTTTAAAAATTGAAAGCTGGGAACTTTTGATATTTTGAAAGTTGAAGGCTAGAATGCTTTCGGTTTTAGGGGGTGATGAAAATTTCTGGTCACAAGTATTAAGTATTGGGACACCTGCCGTATTTGCAAAAATGTGTATTTGGCACAGATTGGATACTGTCCCCCACTTTTAATTTAAAATACAAAATAATGTGAAATTTGGGAGAGGCATTCAGTTTTAATTATTCTACACAGACTGGGTGCCTATTGTATTGTATTGATTCCCAGGTTCCTTTGGAATAGCTTCTAAAGCTTCCCTCTGCTCCCTCTCGAAAAAGGTTAAAGAAACTTCCTAGTTGCTCAACAAAGCTAACTCTATTCCCAACTGCTAAAGCACTTTTCATTTCAAAAGTACCGAACAAAACTAAACTCTATTCCTATCATCAATACCACTTCTCTTTCAGAAATCCTAAATTCGTACAACAATCATAATCAAGTTCACTATTATTCACTACTATTATACCCAATTTCAGCTTTGTCTCAAAGTACAAAGTACCACGGTTCTCCAAGAAGACATTACATCCATACAAATCATTCCTGCCACCTTCCACAAGACTTCCTCCTCAACGCCACCATTTCGGGTGAATCAATCTTTTTATCATGCAAACCCAGGACACACCGCAACTTCCACCGACAATATCCTCCTGAGAGTCACTGGCAAAACGCGTCGCTAATTTCCCCACACAGCCAGAAGTGCTGCAGTAGAACGGTTCAGCGACGATTGACGTCACATTTGACGCAAAAGACGTCAGTTTAGTGTGTCACGTTCAATATGCTAATCGAAGGAGAGTGCCACCGGAGACTGTTGCGTTACACGGGCGTTAATTGCTAATTTTCCAGCGCGAATTCCACGCGAATCGCAAAAACCCCGCTTGGCATTGATACCGGCGTGACTCTAAAAATGTAAATTGTACAGGAAAAGCAGATTTAAATTTGCATTTGACTAATAGCTGGATACTGGTGCTAAACTTTTTATAGCTACTTGTACTTTTACCAGAAACTTGGGAAAGATCAGAGATAGCCGTGGAAAATACTTTGATTAAGGGGTTGAGCCATTTTGGAGTTTCAAAAATATCGAGATTTTCTTTTTCTGACTTAATTAATACTTTATAGTCTTAAAAATAAGATAAAAGTGGTTTCAATACGAGATGGAAGATTTAAAATTTAGTTTACAGTCGATCTGGTAATTATTAAAAAGTAATGATATGCGAGGGTGATTTGAAATTTGAAAACTTCGTGGCCTGACAGAGGAGGAATGTATTAAGAATTTTTAAGTGTAATTAATTCAGTATTCAGTATTTTAATAATAATTTTTAATATTTTAAGAATTTATTTATTCTTTTAGAATTTAATTTTAAGAATTAAGAATTCTCTAAGAATTTAATTTTACGAATTAAGAATTTCTCAACAATTTTTAAATATTAATAAATATTTAAGGATTTCCTTTCCATTAGGAAATTTCCTATTATTCAACATTAGCCACCTCTCAAATCTCTACACTTAATCTCTACACGTAAAAATCCTCGGTCTGGTTTACAAAATATTCCGTTAAGGCTGCGAAGTTTTCAAATCATCCCTCGTATATTTTTACTTTTTAGTAATGTCTTTGTTTCAATAGAGGGGGGCCTTTTGCACCAACCTAATCATTTATTTGAATTGGCGTCTTTTAAGTTATGATTTCGACAATGATTTAATCTCCTGGTGTTTGTCGTGCCTTCGAACCGGTCTCAATTTGTTTATTACTAGGGCGTGGTTATATTTCGAGGTTCCACGAGGAAGCAGGAGAAAAATCCAGGCCAATTAACCTGCTCTCTGCCGTTCGAGATATCGTGGACAACTTACGACACTGCCATTACTGGGACAAGGTCGTTGTGGAATCTGGAATGTCCTCTGAAAAACGATTCCGGTTCGGATCTCCCTTGAATCGGCGCGATCGGACGTGTATCGAAGGATCGAGAACCCCCCCCCCCCCTCGCTGTTAAAACTGAAAAGGGACCCAAAAACAATCTCAAATTTGGAAACGAATCATTACAGGGCACCAAATACAATCTTTCCTAGAAAAATTCTCATTGGGTGCAATTTCTTCAAGATATCGAGACTCATTATTCTGTAATAAAAAATACCACCGCATTTCTGGAACCTTCCCCTACAAAATGAGCATTTTGCAAACCCAGATGGACTTCCCGGAGGGTCTCAAAAAAACTCGTTTTAAGCAACACCTTACGACTCGTCCAGCAGTCGAGTCTCTGTATTTTTTTTTTTTAAACATTCTTCCCAATGTTTTATCAATTTGGGGAATATACATTTTGTGCAGGAAGGTTCATGGAACGACGTGGTATTTTTTAATGTATGGCTTTCGCGCGATTTTTGGTTACTTGGGGGATGGTATAACGTCGTATGTGGTTTTAAATATCGGGAGGTAGATATTGTTCGTGGTTTCGAGGGTTGCCGCCTTTCCTCGAGGGGGATGGCTCGAGACACAGAGTGCAGCCACGATACCTTTGTGGACGAGGGCCCTGGCAAGGGCCAGACGGCGTTTCCACAAAGTGTCAGGCTTTTCCTGGCTCGAGGAAACATCGAGCCCCTCCCCCTCGCGTGCGGCCATTATGCCCTGTTTGCAAGTAAAATATTTGCCCCGCGAGACGAAATTGTTTTGCGCCGCGCGCCATTGAAACCATCTGCCGCGATTACTCCCCCGATCATTGGATCAGGTTGCGCCACGGGGCCCTATCGGGGGCCCGTTTCCGTTTTTCGCAAGATTTCCACCGCCGCTTTCGACTCTCGGCCATTGTATCCACAGCTTGTGCGATCATATTGTCCCTTCTCGGGTACGTTTGTTTCGGAGGGTTTACCGAATTTTTCAGGGGTGCTCGAGGGGGCACTGTGGATTTCAAGCAGTTTTGATGGAATTTAGGAAATTGGTAGGAGAGTTATTCAATCTTTTAGGGGATTTTGATTGCATTGAAAAAATTAGGGGTGGTAGGTTATTTAATTTCTGTGGGGGTACTTAAAGGGGTACAGTAAATTTGTGGGGGTTCTGGTAGAATTGTGGAACTTGGGAAGGGTCATTGAATTTTTTAGGGAGTACAGTGGATTTGAGAGGGTTTTAATAGAATCGAAAAATTAGGGGTGGGAGGTTATTGAATTTTTAGTGGCAGGTACTTGAAAAGATACAGTAGATTGTACTGAGTTTTGATAGGATTGTAAAAATTGGAAGTGGAGAGAGGGTAAAGATTTAGGGGTTGAGGTTATTTATATCTGTGACGTTTTGTCTTAATTATTGGATAATTATTTAATATCTTGCGATTCTGTATACATAGAGGTCGATGCGATATCGCGTTTCACTGCCTTTTTATTTTTAATACAACGTAGAAACTTGTGAAAGTTATATAGTAGCGTGCTAAAGGAGCGTTACTTTTGTTCCTACAGCTTATCAGTTTCGAGAAAAATGTGCCTGATCAGCGCTGAGTATCTGATTCACATTATTGGAGAATTGAGGGGTGTAATTGGGACGCTATAAATTCCCTGGAATCTGGAATGTGAATCTGCAATCTGACGTTCTAAATCGGGAACTTTCGATTGGGATACACATTTTCCATTTTTTTGTGGAGAAATGTGTAATCATATACAATTCTAACAATAACTTTGCTGAGAAGCTTACTATCTTAAAGTGTAACGTCTCGTCGACCCATTTAATCTCCCTGGGACAAATTCAATTTCACGATTTACTTAAAATTGTATTCCAGCCAAAATCGCAAAATTCAAAACTCCCCCTCGCCGAAACTTCTGACAAATTACTCAAATCTTTCTCCCAATATCCAAATCCCAAAAATCGTCTCTTCCTACCCCAATCACCCAAAATCCCCCTACGATTCTTCTATCTCAAATTAAAGCGTCTACAATCTTCCTGTGTCCCCAGAACTCCCAAATCATCCCCACAAGCAAACAGCCTCGCACTCAGAACTTAAATACCACACAAAGTAAAAAGCGAAATTCCAAAAACCATCTCAACCTTCCTCACCCACAACAATCTATCCACATCCTTCTCCAACTCCCTAAACTCCCACTCCCACTCGAGGCGCCTAACCCAATACCCCAAATTCCCAAAAACCATCCCCCCATCGTCCACCCCTATTACTCATCACAATCCACCTCCACAGAAATTCTCCGACATCCGAGTCGCCAAAAATTTCACGCGTCGCGTGCCTGCAGCGCCGCAAAAACGCACCCATATCCCTGAACGCCAGTGGGCCCGCAGGGTGGAGTCGCGCGTGGCCGCTTGCCACGTTGCGTGCCCACGCGCGCGCGCGTTCTACTACCTACCCCCAGGACGAAGCGTCTACCCCCCCCCCCTCTCTCTCTCTCTCTCTCTCTCTCTCTCTCTATGTATATATACAGTAGCAGTGGTGAAAAGACAGTTTAAATTTTTAAACTGTGACCTGGGTCACGAAATGGGCCCATAATAAATAATATATGTCGACAAATTTCAGAAATTCACCCTTCTAAAATAATCCAGAGGTACCTATCATTACCTTATCTGCCTCAGTCGTATAAAACTAAAAACCTGAATTTCAAACTCCCTTCGCCCCACAGATGGACAAAACTTTTTACCTTTTATTCCTTATTTAAAATTCTTCTTTAGACAAAGATTTTTCCCCATTTCTGCTTCACCGCCAGTGCCACCAAAAACCTGCACCCCTCCCTCGCCCTCTACCTTGCATTTTCCTCACATTTCCTCATGCGCGCAATAAAGCCCACATTATCATCACGAGCGCGCGCACACTTAGACGTATCTCCGCCGAGGCACGGCCCACGTACACGGTTGCACACATCTGTACGTGGATCAGCCGGCTAGATGAAGCGGAGAGCCGTCGAGATAAAACACACTGTAAACGGCCGGGGTCTGGTCGGATATTTGGTTACAGGGAGGCGGCGGCACGTGCGCCGTAGCTCCGGGCCAGGTGGTGGAGCTCGTGCCGTTGAAGGAACAGAGGAGGCAGCGGGGGTGGGAGGCCCAGCCGAGCCTGGTGCCGTTGGAAGGGGAGCAAGAGGATGCGAGGCTGTCGCGGCCAGCCCGATCGGGGAGCTTGTCAGTTCACCGGTGGCGGATGGCGAGGTCTGCTGCAGCGACAGCAGTACCACCAACTACCACCACCGTCCTCACCACCTACGACTCGTCCGCCGTTGCCACGGCCATCGGCCCGCGCAGCAACAGCAACAGCAGCCGCACCACCGGCGTAGGTGTCACCAGCGAAGGGACGGCTCAGAAGGGGCCAGCAGCGAGCAGCAGCGCGTCGTCGACGGGGAGGCCGACGATGAGGCTTCGTGCAAGGCCCAGCCCGCCGTCGCTCCTCACCGGGACATGCACCAGCTCCACCACATCCATCACCACCACTACCACCATCACCGGCATCTCCGCCACCTCCACCAGAGACTGCGGGACGACAGGCCGCCCTGCGACCGGGACGACGACGCCGCCGTGGATCGCCTGTCCCCAAACGACGCCCACCACGCGGATGCTACCACCGCCGCCGTCCACGATCACAACCCTGCCACCGTCACTGCCATGACGAGAGGATGCAGGATCCCGCCCTACCTCGCCACTCTGCTCATACTCTCCTACACGCTGTTCGGCATAGCAGGTTAGTGGACCAGCGTTTTATATCCCCGCGGATAGTTGCTCGACTTTGTGCGCCACTGTGGATGGAGCAAGTTCAGTGACGAAGGTGTAAGGGTTCAGTGCTGGGTGCAGAGAGTTCTCTTCTCTGGAAACGGTGTAGGGATTAAATTGACCCAAGGGTGCTGGGTGTGGTTGGACCTAGGCTGAATATCAAAGTGGACGTGCTAGTTGTTGTGGGTGAGATTTGTTGGGTAGCGGAGAGTTTTAGAGCAGGAGGCCAGGATGTAACGTGCAAGATTATTTTCAGTTCCATAGGAGTGTAATTCTGATGAGGATGTTATGTGAGAGAATATTTTGAGGTGAATAGGGTGTAATTAGGATGAGGATGTAATGTGGAAGCTTGGTTAGGGTGTAATTATAATCAGGATGCAATGTGGGAGCTTACTTTGAGGTGCGTAGGGTGTAATTTTGATCAGGATGAAATGTGAGAGATTATTTTGAGGTGCATAGGGTGTAATTGTGATGCGAATGTAATGTGGGAGATTATTTTGAGGTGCATAAGACGTAATTGTGATGAGGATGTAATGTTGAAGGTTATTTTGACGTGCATACGGTGTAATTGTAATCAGGACGTAATGTGGAAGTTTATTTTGAGGTGTGTACGGGTGTAATTATAATGAGGATGTAATGTGGATGCTTGGTTAGGGTGCAATTATAATCAGGATGTAATGTGGGAGCTTACTTTGAGGTTGCGAAAATTTAATTGTGTTTGGGA
Organism: Andrena dorsata; assembly: GCA_929108735.1. NCBI lineage: Eukaryota > Metazoa > Arthropoda > Insecta > Hymenoptera > Andrenidae > Andrena > Andrena dorsata. The sequence goes on along the minus strand of OV815488.1, from coordinate 70,529,630 downwards.
TGTAATGTGGAAGCTTATTTTGAGGTGCATACGGTGTAATTGTGATTAGGATGTAATGTGGAAGCTTATTTTGAGGTGCATACGGTGTAATATTGAATTTTACTTAAGATCTGCTATGAAACTATCCGCTGTTTAAAGTTAGTTTGTTTGTGCTGAGATTTGAACACGTTTACATTGAGCCACAGAATTTACATACATACCACTTCCAGCTATTATACTATAGTTGAAGGTGTTTGAGCTAATGGAAATTGAGCTAGGAGGTTGTGTACGTTATGTTTGAGGTTGTTTGGAGTATCGTGCCATGTTCCTTCCACCCACAATTCACTGAATTGAGTAGTTAAGACAGTGAGGCATTCCTGTTCAGTGAATATTGTGACCAGTGGTGTTCTTCACGTGGTAGACTTTGCAAAGCTGGTTATCTGTGTACATACTTGATTATTCTGAATTGCGTTTCATGGCAAGAATCGCCATTTTGTCTAGCTTCTTTCTACTTTCCCTTGTTCGAACTTGAATCAAAAGTTCTGTGATACTTTTAAAAATTTGACAGAAATTGGAAATTGGGTCTCTGTGTAGTGTGTTGCTCGTTAGATACGTCTTCAGTGAGAATTTAGCTTTCCAAAAACGTGGAATTGAGCACTTTGAATTTTGAGTTCCTTAAAACATTAATTTCTTGACTTATTTTCAAGTTTTTTGGAGTCTAGATAATATGTACACCTGGCTTTAAGATGTTCGTACAATTTAACCCCTCTGCCTAAATTTCTGAGTGCCCATGGAAATACTTACCACAGAATAGAATTCTATCTCACTATAAAAACTAAGAATCTTAAATTCTAAATACACTACCTTCTACACAATTCAATTATCTAAAATTCAACTCAAACATCCACAGATGTATCTGACACTCTATACTACCCTTCAATAAATTCTCTAAATTAAAAACTACCTAATTTAAGTACCCACAGCTCCGGACACCACTCCACTTCGAAATTCCCCAAGAATTTTCAAATTAGCCACTTCCAATTAATTCTTCAAAAATTCCTCAAACAGTAGGTACAAAGTACATTATAAGCCTCACACCGCGAAAGTATTTTATTTCTTCCTCGCAACTGTCTCTCAGCGAAGCCTCGCATATTCGCAAAATTCCAGTAGATTCGGCAGAGAAAAGAAACACTCCAATTGCTTCGAGATGAATCGACGCTCTTTCCAAGCCACGCACAAAGCGATCCCCATTGTCCCTGGCCCGTAAAACCCGATCCCAATTGATCGCGCGCGTAGCGACAGATTGCGACAGTGCAACGCGTGCATCGGTGCAACACATACCGCGCGCAAATTGCTCGATTTTGAACACATGGTATTCAAAACCTGCGAATCCCTCTCGAAAGGGGGCGAAGGTGCCATTGGACGACAGAAGGGGAGGGAAAAAGATGCAACTTGCTAATAACGATCCGCGGGAAGTGCAACCCTGCAAATTTCTCCAAATGACAGGCTGGTGCGCTCGGTGCAACGCCCCAGCGACTCGTCCCACCGAACAGTAACAATTTTCAAAAAAATAAAACTGTACGCGAGTTCCGTCCACGAGGGGCATTTCTTTCTTTTGTATCGCGTATCGACTCGACCACTACCAAAATATAAGTGATGGTAATAAAACAGCAAATTTGCGCGGAAGTATTGCAATTGTTTTCAAAAAGTTGCGCACCCCGAGGGACCATGAGCTCAACGTTTCATCAAAATTGATGTCCCCTTTCAAAAAGGTTATTCTACCTCTGTACTTTTGACAAAAACACGTTAATTAACACCTTAATAACAGAGATCGATGCTCGGAACGTTCGCCGCGTGCGGGTCTCCTCCACTTACATTCCCTAGCCACGGTCTTCGAACGCCCATCGGCGGTTCCCGCACGGCCACCGTCCAACCAACCCAATTTCATTCTACTCAGTAGTTCAATCAATTTGACCATCAAAAGCAATTATAATGTTCGATGATTTTCCTGCATTTTTTGCAAAAATTCATCACCTCCCACCTTGAAAATTGTCCATTTTCACAATGTTGCCTTTTATCCAGAAGGTGGATGGTCGACCGCGAGGCTCGCTGGCCAGGCACGCGCAAACATTGTCGTGCCTGCGCGGCAGATTGCAGAATTATAACAGGTGACAGATAGAGGAGGCCCTTAGACGGGCGGATGCAACGTGCTCCCGCAGCCCTGTGCACACTGGAACGCGAGGAGCGCGCCGCTGCACCTCGCTCCTGCCGTCATTGCGCGCAGCATGTGCTGGTGTCCCCGAGCTTCGTGTCATACACGGTGGAATGCTCGATTTGCCACAGGATCGCGGATTTCTGGGATGCCTGCGAGCCCTTTTTGCGCGGCTGGGTCTTGAGCATTCGAGGAAACCACTTGCCGTGATCTGGGCCGACTAAGGGACGCTTTATTGGGAATGAGAGATTAAGGGGAAAAACGGGATGGAAGGGCAGTGACACGATACTTTCGCGTTGCCACGGTGTAGATAGTAATTTCGAGTGATACTTGGTATGTGATTCGATGGGGAAGAGCGAGTTAAGCGCGGCAGGTGTTTGCCTCGTTTATTTATTTTTTTATTTATCTAAACGGAAACCCTTTGATAAATACAATATACAACAGTATATACACTGAACTTTGAAGCACAGATTTATTGCACCACTCTGACGTTCCTTCATGGTGTTATAAAAGAGGAACCTCGGGTTTTCACTGTTTTATGCGAGTTTCTCGGTTCGAGTCTGGGGAATTTCAAAAGAAAAATGTTCAGGAACCATTTTTTAAAATAATTATTGGGCAACTTGAGAGTCCATTGATTAGCAGCTCGATGTTTCATCAAAATTGAGATCCCTTCCGAATAGGTTATTCTACCTATGTGCTTTTCTCAAAAACAAATTGGCACCTTAATCACGGACGTCGAAACGCATAGCGTTCGCCGCGTGCGGGTCTCCTCCACTTACATTCCCTAGCCACGTTCTTCGAACGCCCATCGGCGATTCCCGCACGGGAAACAATTTTTTTTTCAATCAATATTTGTTAACTTGTTTTAATTTAGAAGTTATAGGTCGCTCGAGTTCAATCAAATACACAGAACGTATACGTTGCCTAGGTTCAAAGGGTTAATTGTATAGGACTAATTGGGCCAAGTTATGCAGAAACCCTCCACCCTTCAAAATAGAAAAAAAATAGTTAAACACAGTACAGATCCCATAATTATGTGATCTTTATTTTGCAAAATATTACCAATCCCTAGGACAACTCTTACATCATGCATTTATTAAAACTACCAAGCTATTGAGAAGCCAGAAAATTTAAAATAATATTAATTGTACTACTCACTATTAAAAATAACCCATTTAAAATATACGCAATAAAAATAAATAAAATACACCCAATAGAAATAAAAATACATTTCTATAACAATTGAAATCTTTTTGAAAATTTTCTCTCTTCAAACCAAATTTACTCGATTTCAGACTACTGAAGTTGCTAGCCTCCTGCATAACTTGGCCCAATTCTAGTACAACATATCAGAAAACCTGTGATTAATTATCCTGTACACTAAACACCACCTGATCACTAATGTATCAAAATCCAAGAAACATCAAAATTAGCAATGAATCATTCCACCCGAAGCTAACAAAAAAATTGGACACCAAAAGAACGGTTTTCAAAGTTAAGTTTTTTAGGTGGTCCCTGGTTTAAAAGATAGGGGAGGGGGTGGAATCGAGCAGGAGCACTTGGGCCCAGCCCCGAAATACGGTCGCCCTTTGTGCCGAGCGATGCCTGGAAGCCAGTTCGGTATTTCTAAAGCGGCCCATTCGACAATTCCTCTTCCCCCGTGCCGTTAATGGGATAAACGATGGTTGGCCTTTAGTCGTTACACAACTTAATCGAGTAAATTCGCCGACGTCGCCGCTTTCTCGCCCAGCCACCGGCATTGATCCACGGTTAACAGGACAATGGGGGTCCCTGTTCAATGTCCCTCGGAGGGAGGAGCGGTGGGGGCAAGGTCGATTTTTCCGTGGTTAACGTTCCACGCTGTTTCCCGTGGATCCTAAACATTCCCTTTGAAAACGATTGAATTCAAATTGTCGAGGGTTTTTGGAGTAGTTGAACCTTTTTTTTTGGAAGAATGGGATGTTTGGATATGAATTTCTGGATGGGTAGGAACTTTATCGAGGGATGAAAGGTGTCTCAGTATCTGTTTGGATCTAAATATTAACTGATTTGAACATTAATTGCTTGGAAGGTCTATGTACACTCTGTTCACTGTGGAGACTCGATAATCCGAAGTGAAGGCCCAAAATGATTCAAACCATTGAGAATTTTTATTTAAACGCAGATATTTCAGGGGACTTCGTGGGAGATAAAACTCGTTAAAAATAGGAATTCAGATTATCGACAGTCTGTTGCACAGCGAGCTATAACCATGTTTGAACCAGTTAATGGAAGCATAGTAGTCTGCAGTTGATGTTTTTATTTTAATTTGTTTTGATTTCTGTCCACAGACGCCTGTTCATCGCGGTCGACGCCGAAGCCGCGGCCACCGACGCCGACGCCTCGACCGAATATCACATTCCACATGTACACGTGTCCACCGGATTATGCGGAATGGTACTGTCTGAACGGTGCCACATGTTTCACCGTCAAAATCGTCGATTCCCTCCTCTACAATTGTTTGTAAGTACGCCACACGATTCTGTTTCTTTCGAACCCCTTCGCGACATAAACTTGTACACGCGATCATGTACCCTTTGCGGAAAACGCCAATGGGCGTTCGGGGAGCACGGTTAGAGAATGGGGCTGGTTGATTTCCGCACGCGGCGGAGTGTTTGTACTTGAATTCGAAAAGTTAATATCGTTGGCTAGCATCTTCTGCGTTTCTCCTGTTACTGGGAGCATTTATGTGTGGCTTGAGAAGTTATTGGAGGAGGAAATATATCTAAATCTAGGGATACTTTAGGAGGAATAGAGAAATGGTGAAGGAGAAAGTTTGATTTGTGGTGAAATACAAAAGTATTATAATTTAATAAGTGAAAAGTGTATTCTAAAGTCTGTGGAAGATAGAGGGGTAGATTTGTCAGCGTAGATGAAGGATAAGGCGAGTAAAAGTTTGTAGTAATAGGGTTTAGACAGATATATAGCAGTGTTAGAGCTTCTTTGACTACAAAATGGTCATAGAAATTGGAAACAGCTGATTTCTTCGCAAAGTGTAATAGACTTTAAGTACATTTTAGTGTTGCTTCCGCTGATAATCAGCGGATGTCAATCTTTACAGGCTCAGGTACTCGTGTGTTTATACCTGGGTTAAGTATGATTCCGTATTTTCGAAATGGCGTTTGTAATGGTCGATGCAGGATGATTTACAGCCCTGTAAAGTCATTGCTGCCGACCATTAAGGCTGACTTTTTTCAATATTTCCCTTCTGTGCGAACGTAGCTCTGCTAATGTGTTTGGCGTCGGTGGATTTGAGAGCGGGTGTAGGATTTTTAAAGAAATTTAAGATGCTTGAGAAAATTGGGATATTGGAAGATTTTTGGGGAAATTTCGAATTCTAGAAGACACTTGGGATTTCAGAGGCAATTTTGGATTTTTGAAGAATAATTGTGATTTTGGAGGAAACAGAATCTTTGAGGAAATTTAGAATTCCTGGAGAAACTTGGGATTTCAGAGGAAATTTAGAATTCCAAAGGAATCTTGGAAAATCAAAAGAAATTCAAGATCTCCAAATACACACCGACACTTAGAATTTCAGCAAATCTAGAAATTCCTAAGCAATTAAAGATTTCTAGGAAATACAAATGAAAAATTTCGGAACCTTTTATAACTTCGAAAGTCCACTCCACAAGAAATCCGTCAAATATTCCCCAAGATCTATTCGCAGACAGCAGACTCGCCAGCTAAACGCACAGATTCCACGCAACATTATAGCTAGATTAAAATCGACAATGGCGAGTCGGCGATAAGATAAGCACCTTCGAATCGACGCTTCTCGAGAAACAGAATTATCTCACGATAGAATGATTGCGACATGTCCGTGCTATGCCTGGAACTTCATCACCGCAGGGACGCCTCGAAATCTTACGTAATGAGACACACCTTCGGTAAATACGACCAAGTCTGACATATTAAACGAAAATACTCGCGACCAACTGACACTGCCGAGACTTACCAGCTCCGACGAACCTGTACCTTTCTAGAAAGAATAAAGAACCGTTAAATCGTGAAATCAAAAACTCCATGGGTCACGATCTCCCACTTTTTACCAGACCTACCCCAGGTGACTAATCACAAAGCTGATGATCCACTGCTACCTTATGCGCTAGACAGAAGCGTAAACCTCTACTTCGTTTAATAAACTCTCATTACACAAAGTATGAAGATACTACAATCCTGAAATTGCAATTGTATTGGAAGCTTTGAATAGTTAAAGATGGATAGTTGTACGAGTTGAGAGATATCTTGTTTTTAAAATAGTAATGAACTGGAGCTAAAGAAGTGTAAATAGGTTTCAAGGATTTTGGAAGTAGGTGGAGGGATAATAGAATAAGCCAAGGTTTGGAAAAGTTCAATGAAGACACAGAGGATAGGGTGTCCATGTCTTTGTACTATTTATAGATTACAAAGTTGCATTCAAAGCACCATCTCCAAAATCAAAGTGATTTACATTAATCCCAAACTAATGTTAGAAACAGCTAAGTGTCCCTAACTTGTCATTAGAGATAATATAAAAAATTCAGACGACGTTGTATAGTATGCACTTCACAAAGAAACATGCAAATAATCAGAAGACACTATAATCCCATCTTCACAACCCCTAAACATCGGTTCATGCTTCCACAAAGGCGCACCTTACACCCAGCAGCCTCCATTTAACCCTCGGCCACGGTACAGGGGCCTTTTTAGACCCAAGCGTGAAATCACCAAACGTAACAGTAGCAATACAAACTACAGAAATAAAAAAATCACTTTTCTACTGCTCCCCTAAAAAACTACACATTTTAATCATTTAAAATGCGTATAGTAACCGACTGCAGTAGAAAAGTAGATATTTTTTCTAAACTTTTCCCTACTGCCAATAGAATACTTAATAGGCTCAAAATTTCCCCAAGCATCAGGCCATCGAACACCATAATAAACACTACTAAACAAAACCTTAGTTATCGATAATAAAATAATTACACAAACATTGTATGTCCACTTTTTACGAATTTATATATTTTTTAATTATAAAGTACCCTTGCACTTTCAAAACCCTTTTCCTAAAAACAAAAAACGGGCCCAGCCATCGTCCGCAATGCAATCGTTCCAACCGTCCACCGTTCGATTTTTAACATTTTAATATCGACGCAGCGTGGAACCGAAACGGTCCCCGGATGAAACCCCCAGCATTCGAATTCCCAGAATTTCGAAATGCCCCTGACGGATGCCCGCCCGCGTGCGCACGATCGATGAAAGGGATCCGGAGGATTTCCTCGCGACGTCTGACTTTTTTCTCGCTCACGCGCGGCACCCTCCGTCACGCGGGGTTGGATCTGCCGGCGGCGTGGCTGGAACAATCGCGGGGGCGGAAAGGTGTCGGTAAAAGGACAGGTTCGTTCGTCCTTTCGCCACCCCGCCGGACCAGTAATCCCCGGTTGCATGCCGTCGTCACGTACGACTCGGATTCCTACGGGACTCCCATAGAAAAGCGTCGCAAGGATCTCTCGCTTTCTCCCCCGATCATGGACAGACACGTCCTCTTAACTGGTCGATCCTCGTCGATTCGTGAGCGTCGGGCGCAGGTACCATTCAAGGTCAGCCGAGAGGGATCGGTGCCTTTGCAAAGGAGTTTCGAGCGATTCTCCACTTGCTTTTCTGGTTATGGGAAGCTGTAAAGGAGGGTGTTATTTTGGGGGAGGTCGAAGGATTTTTTGAAAGGAGGTTGTATATTATGAGGCTGGGTTGTAAATTGTTGATTTAAGTGTGATAGTATTCATAGAGCAGGTTCTTTAAGGGGAAGAGGGAAAGTGGGCGGAGCTGGGGCCACCTCCACTGCGCGTGGACTAGTTTCGGGGTCTCTGGCGTTCTAGTATCGGGGCAAAGCCCGATCTCGCTTTTCTTTATTTTTATACGGAAATGGGGGCGTTTTCACACAAATTCGAGTCCTCGCAAATCTTCATTCCTCCTTCACTAGTGTATTATTTAATTTTTTTTTCATTGTAGCAATTTAATGAGTTCTTAAAGTAGTAAACACTAAGAATTAAAAAAACTGACAATTTATTTTCACATCCTCGCTTCTTGCTAATATATGATGTTTGGATCAATTTCGCCCAAATTTACTTATTCGTAGCACTTTTCAAATTCCGTATAAAGGTTACCTCCACTATCTTATCTTGTGCTTTTTTTTACCCCAATGGTCTCATTTCTCTAACTTTGCTAGATCCCTCGACTTTTATAAACTTACTTTACTTTTCATTTCTTTGAGGATTCTTGTAATCTTAAGGATAATAACACGTTCTTCGGCATTAACTAAAATGTTTAAAGTGTAACTGAACCGAGCATCGTAGCTAACAACGCTCACACTGAACTTTAAATACAGGTGACATCATTAACATCTGTATATTAATCTAACATAATTTTCACATGGTTAGACATACTAAAATATTTTTTACCTGCTTTTACTATACGACAATTTATGAGTTAATTCTTATAAAATTCTATAAATTACTATTTAACATCGTCTGAATAAAATTTCGCGCTGATTAATTTTCTATTAATTCTCCCCTCTATTAAAAACCACCCGCCTCGTCATCAATTCGATAAACATAACTTAATAATTTTTAACACGCGTAGAAAAAAATCACCACCACTGCTCTAGATCCCCATAGAAAATCGCCCAGAAACTTTTTACCTCTGCCTGCACCTCAGTATTCCCCTGGCGAGATTTAGATTGCCGGCTCTTAAATCATTTTTCACACAACAGCGGCCAAGAATTTCCCACAAATCGCTGTAAAACGCGTCGAAGGCGAGGCCGGGAGATTGATTCCTCCCTCGGCCGCGCCGCGCGCGCTACTTTTTCCTCGTTCGCGCTCCCATTATTTCCGGTGGGACGAGCAGCAGTAGTTCCTCAAGCGGAGACGGAGAAAATTCCTCGTGGAAAGTGCTGGATAACGAGCGTTTCCACTTTCACGAGGGGACAAGACAATCCGGAGACCCGATGGCGTCCGCCGCCCCGTTAATCTCGGGCGGAAGGCGAGGCTCCGCGATCGCGTTATTCAGCGTGGCCACAGCTTCGTACCGGCGGACTTGGCGATCGGGCTCGGAAAAATCGACGATTTTCACGGATCTCACTGGGGCGCTTGCGGTACTTGGGGCGCAACGGTGGACACGGTTGCACGCGTGTTAAAGAATGACGTCAACTTGTCGGGGAAAGAGCCAAGGAAACGAGATTTACGGTATCCTGAGCAGATCCCTTTTTTTTCACCAGCTCGCTGTAATTACGCGCCGGACTGCTTGGGAAATATACTGGAAGGCCGTCGATCGAATCGATAAACGGGCAATGAAAGTGAGCCGCGAGTAAATCATTGCACCGTGCGTCAATTCTTTTCACTGCCTTGGAGCCGTTTTTGAGGCTGTCATTTGGTTTATTAATAAAACTAACAAAGCCCGCTTATTTTTAAACATTGAAGGGTAGTTGTAGAAAATACTGTGATTGCCAAAAATCATAGCTATCAGCAGAGAAAAGAAGCTAACCTGACTTTAAATTATTTGCGACATTTGATTTATTTTGATTGCTGAACAAGTTTAAGGGGCGAGCCTGCTTTACAAGGTCCAAAAAAGTGATTTTTTCGCAAATTGTTTTGAAAGGGAAAGGAACAATTGATCTTCGTAAACTTTTAGGTCTATTTAAACATATATTCGATGAGTACAAAAAAAATTTTTTTCTCACAAAATCATAAAATATGGCAGATTCATCAGCCGAGTCTCTAATTGGCGAGCATGATTCTGGTTGCAATTCTTGTCTGAATGAAAAAATCAAAATAGTTTTTAATGCTCATATATTTTTCTTCTGGGTGAACTAAGAAAAAGCAGAAAAAAGCGCGAAATCATAAATTTTTTTAGTTTGAGAAGAAGAATGTCTATTTTTTAAAGACAAGATTTGACTTTAACGTGCTATAAAAATGATTTAAAAAGAATTTTTTAACAACCCTTTTAGTTCACATAGAAAATAATTTAATACTGAAGAGCATAAGCTTTGGTTCAATTCAATAGGTCGCATAGTTTTTTTGCTATCACACCCGCCAATTTTAAAGAATCGTAAAACTGAAAACTGGAGAAATCGCGCTTTAAAGTTTTCGCTCGCGGTCGCTCGCTACAATTCTCTGCGTTCAACTTATGAAATCTCTAACTCACTCTGCTCTACGACTATTCTGTACTATTTAGTCAAGTGAAATTAGCATCTGTCTTGGGAATAAATTCCACATTTTGGTATGGGCCTTTATTTGGTCGTTTTAAAGAATATGTCAAAAATCCCCACCAATCCGACCGCCGCTAGAAATTTTACAGAGGGTTGAAAAAATAACTTGTTTTTCGCGAATATGTCGCTATCTAGCAGTTTTGCAACAAAAGTAGTTATTATTCAATTTATAGCTTAGGTTCTGTATCTTTAAAAATACTTTATTTAATTGGCCGTTGTAACTTTGTGAATACATTCTTGGATAGTTTATCTATCGATTTAGGCATTAAAAAAAATCTATTTTTTGTACCTTATAAAGCAGGCTCCCCCCTTAAGTATAGAATAACTTAAATTACAAAATTTTCTATCTTTCGCATTAATATCTTTTAGTATCTATTAGTCCTAACTTTCACTTTTATAACTTTAACTTTTAGTCACTATTGGTAACTTTTTGTCAAAGGAAAATTGACATTACGACTCTTCGATTTTCCGTCGATCTCTACTAAAAGAATACACTTGGAATTTGCCAGAGACTCAAATCACATCTCGTCATCACATACGTAGCTTGAAATGCAGTGGCGCACGCAGAGTCACGGCCAAGGGCACCTGGCACCCCCAAAGAAGGGGCTTCGTAAAAATGAAAGAAAACTAGGTTTTTATTCTTTAAATAAATTTTTATAATCGCCTAAAGAATTTTAGTGAATTTGCATTAAATGAAATTGCATTAAATAAAGTTTCATCCACTCAACTCGGCTCCCCCCCCCCCCCCAAGATTAAATACTAAGTTCGCCACTGTTGAAACGTGAGGTGGTCTAATTTGACCCGGTATCATAAAGCACAGGATCAGCGATATTAAAACGTTTGGTCGCGTGGGAGCAACGGAAGCGTTACTCAAGCGCTCCGCGATCCAGACAGGCGGATTCGCGCGGAAACGTTTGAAAGCAGGCATCGAACCCTATCGAGCTATCGCCTATCGAGCCGAGGTACCCAACAAATAATTAACCACGACACGAATCGGCCAGCGAGGTCCTCTACCCGGCGAGGCATCGCGATCCCAATTAATCATACTTTCGACCACGATCGGGCTCCATTCGGCTAATTATTCCGCTCGAAGGGCGAGCGATCGTGATGGGTACCGTTGGACGAAATCGACCGTGGGAATCCTTTTAATTATCGCGTAATTACGGGCCCTGTAAACCGATATATTTGCGGGCAACGTTTTCCTCCTCCTCCTCCTACTTCTCTCCCGTCTTTCTTTCCCCTCGCCCCTCCAGCCTTTCCTTTTTTTCTTTAATAATTAAGTGTACTAATTGGGTGGTTCGAGCGATGGTGTACCCATCTGATTAATGCCCGATACTAAAAGCGGTTCGTGCCTAAAGAGTACGTTTTATGGCTTCCTGGATTTCGCGCGGCGTTTCGCGGAAGTTCCTGCCAGCGTTCAAGGAACAATAAAGCCGACGCCGCGTTCCACTCGCACTCTGCTGCGCGGGGCCTGTCTGGCGGCGCTGTACGTTTCCTTTTTTCTCACCACGTGCCCCTTTTTTTCTTGCTTTGCAGATGCGCCAACGGATATATCGGGCAGAGATGCGAGTTCAAGGATTTAGATGGTTCCTATTTGCGTAAGTGTCATACGCTCTCCATTGATTCGGATGCTTCTGACGGGGGCAGGGGTTCTTGACGTGGATCGTGCTATGTGGGGAAGTGGAGGGGAGGTTCGTGACGTTGAATGGAGGAGAAATTAAGTTCTCTTCTTTTTTAAGGGTTTTTCTTCAATACCGTTGTAGACAACAGGTGTACATTGAGAATTTTAGTTTGGAAGTGGCACGAAAAATGTTGAGAACCTCTGCAGTTGAGACTTTATTATTATTATTAATTGTAAGAAATTAGGTAATGCAATTTGGGCACTTTATATTTTAAGTAACAGAATTTGATAATGTGTTTAACGGTGGAAGATTGGAGGGGTGTGTGTAAAATTTTGAGGGAAATTTAGAATTCTTAAGAAACTTAGAATCTTTGGAAAAAAATCGAAATTTTGGTAGTATACAATATTTTAAGTGGCGTAACTTGATAATGTGTTTAAAATTGGAAGTGACTTGATGTGAATTTACCTGGGACAACATACATAAAATAAATATTTAAAAATGTTTAACAAAAATTCAAGATTTTAAGAGTGAATGCAATATTTTAACTACCACAACTATAAATATCTTTTATATGAAGAAATCATTTTCTTAGAATCTATGGGTTCCATATCTCAACTCGGAGAGTAGAAGAAAATTTTATTACCCTCGCAAAATGTAGCGATCAAGCTTCCTCGCCCCTGCACCCCTGAAGTACAAAAGGTTGAACTGTGTCTCCCGCACTTAGCATCTAAATCCTCCCTCAGCTGAGTGCCCCAGAGGACACAGTTCGCGCCAGGAAGCTGGAAAGCGATGCCCCGGTTCGCGAGTTTCGCGGGATGGATAGGCCAGCAGACTCGCGATAGCACAATTAGGTGGCATTGAATCTTCGGGGCATCGGAGCGAGTCTGAGAAGCAGGAAGCGGTGTCTGCGATGCCTAAAGAACCGATCTTCTGTTACAGCTTCCCGGCAGCGTGTAATGTTGGAGACAGCAAGCATCGCCGGCGGTGCCACGATAGCAGTATTCCTGGTCGTTATCATTTGCATAGCGGCTTACATCCACTGTAAGCGAAAGCAGAAGGAATTGCGGTCGAGGTATGCGTTCGTTTACCTTTATTCTGCCCCTGTGCGCTGCCTATTCTTCCCTAACGTCTGGTCTGGCTAGAAGAAAAAGTGGGAAGAAGGATGGGGGAGAACCAAAGATTACTATAGTTCTTTTGCATTCCCTCTAGTCACTATCCACTTAAGTTCGCGCTACATAGTTTAGTCACTACTCTTTAGTGGAAGGTAAAACAGAACAGATAAGATTAGATTAGATATGGATCACTAGAGTACTTCAATTTTATTAAACTTTGGTACCAAGTGGAGTAGAAATAAAACAAAATATTAAGGGATAAAGTGGTTAAGGCCATTTGTCGCTGAGGATTTGTATAATATTATAGCAGTTTGCACTGCTGGATTAACCAATAAGCAAACTAAACTCGTGCTTAGGGACATCGGGAGAAAGGCACTATAGAATTTTTCTGAATTTTTGCATCTAACTTTCGTTAGAAACACTTTTTAGTGATCACCCTATATAAGGGGTCCTTAAAATCTTTTGGGTGTTTAAGGCCTCCAGAGGTCTTAATCCAGTTCTAGCAGTTTGGTACCAGTTCCGGTAGAAGGAAAAGTGGAAAAAATGATAAGCATAGGGTGTCGATGGTGGATTGAATTCAGACCAACGTCAGGGGACATTTAACATTCGAATTTCACATTAGACGTTATTTCTGTGCCAACAGCAACTGCGTCGACACGGTGGATGGTCCTGGCCGAGATCTGGAGCTGAGGCCGTTTAGCAACCGTAGCCGCTCCCTCATGATTTTCATGAGCAAGAATCCAAATAGCTCGGTAAGCGGGGGATACTCTTAACGCTATTCTTACTCTCTAACCCGCACGGGTCAAAATTGACCCCGTATCCGCCGTGCAAAGAACAATCCCAAATCCCCAATTTCACCCTACAATCATAATCCCCTATTCCCCATCGCACGATATCAAACCTAAATACCACTAAACCTATCCCCCAGATCGGTGCCGCAGAGTCCGCGCGGAGAACGCTCATAGGCGTTCACCCACCGTGCTTAACAAACACGAGTGGAGGCGTCCCGCACGCGGCGCACCGCTCACGACGTTCACAAAAAGTTTACCCCCCCATTTAACGTACTTCCTCGTTTCCCCAGGCGACGATAGAGCAAACAAGGATGCCAGGATGGAACTGCCCGGAAGCGGAGTCCATGAGGATGGCGTCCATCAGCGAGGGCAAGCATTCGAACCAATGAGCGCGCCCTATCTCGCGCGAAATTCCACGGACCCGTGGCGAGGCGTGCACCGTGGTCAACGTCGACGCAACGCGTCCACGGGAAGGGACATCACCGCCTTCACCCGCCACCGCCACCACCACCCCGCTTTCTGTCTCCGTCCACGGACCACCGAGTTTCGCGGGAACGTCCCCCAACGAATCAAACGTCCCTCCCCCGAGGGCCCAGAGAAGCAGCCTACCCGGAGACCGTCCGCTTCTACCCTGCTCCTCGCTTGCTTCTGCAGCGCCAGTGGCAGCTCGAGCCTCCAGCCGCGTCCACGGCGACAGAGGAACCCCGAGGGGGGTTCGCCGAGGACCACCAAATCTGATGGAGCTTTATCGAAGCTCATGGACGCTTATAAAGCTCGTCAGAGCAGGACCGGCGAAGGGCCTCGAGCCGGAGAGCCAGGAGGAGCGGGAGGCCGCAGGGGAAAAAGGAAGTGCGTAGCCCAAACTTTAAATAGCTGGACTTTACGGAAGAACAAAGGACACGTGGAAGAAGGGAAGCTTGGAAATACAAGCTCCGAGTGTCAGTGCTAGTGGTAGCGGAGCAGCGCCGTGAATGATTGTTCCTATCCTGGAGAGATAATAGTTTAGAACAGACAATAATGGCCCCGACGCGAGGGCCTACGGGCTCGGGGGTTATTCCTTTCGAGCGACCCATTCGACGGAGAAAATTGTCGCGGGGGAAGGATGCTTTCCCTTGGTAATCTTCATTTCTCCTGCTCCCCCCCCCCCCCCAATCTTATCTTTTCTTTCTGTCGCCTATTGGATTTCTGCTTTAGCGTTCCCCCTTTGTTTAATCGATGGTCGGAGTTCAGCACAAGTTCCTCGCGAGTCGACGCCACTCAAGCGGAAAAAAATAGAACGATCCGCGTGCCAGGAAACAGTAGAGGCGCTGGTAGCGTTCGTTGGCACGCTCCGTCGCGAAATCACGTTTTTTTTTTTTTTCACCCTCCTCTGCGCTCGCGAGGTGGCGGGAAATCGAAAGCGGGGCTGGGGGATCGAGGAATTCGCTGGCTGGATCGCTTCAGCGTCTCGAAACGTTGCCCAGCCTCCGCTGAACACCTTTGGCAAGGTGGCATAAATTCTGGTGGCTTTCTTACCTTCTCTGGGAAGTGGGAAGGAAAATTCTGGACACTTTGGTACTTCAAATTTAAGAGAAATTAATTTCGCAACCCTAACTCTCGTTAATCTAGCTTCTCGAGAATCGATTCTAAAAAATCTACATTAAATTCGAAATCAAAGTCCTCTAACTTCAAAACACTTTTGCCACATTTTCACCGAAGATTTTCCACCCCCGGCCACGTCGAATGCTCGAGCTCCGCAGAGCGCAGAGCGTTCCGCCTCTTCTGTACATAGTTAAAACGCGTACAACTCGTCCGTTTCAATGCAAGCCTATTTATTTATCGAAGTCCTGTACGTTAATTATACTTACGTTTGTCCGTTTCTTTCGCACAACACGCGGTAATTTAATTTATAATTTATCGACGAGGAGAGAGAGGAAGACGCTCGGGGGCGTCCTCCGTGCGGCACGCTCCAGAGAGTAGAGTCGGGAGCAACGGTGCTCGATTGTTCGTCGACGAACAGACCGCGCCGTGTCGCGGAAGACGAGCGGGGGGCAACGACGAAGCAAGGCAGCCTCCCCGCGCGGCAGAACTCGACCCACGTCGCGCTCTCGCGCTTGTAAATAGTAAATTATCCGTTGCGTAGAGCCGATCGACTCGCTCCCCGTGGCATTTATCTGACGGTTAACCGTTGTAGCGAACGAACTACAATCATGACACTCTTATCAACCCCTCTGACCATTAAACTCCTCTTCAACACATTGACGAGTTCGACGGCAAATAAATCCACCGGGAGACGAGTCGCTCGGACGAACGTGGCCGGTTGCTCGCGCGGGGTTAAGTGGCAGACGAAAGGAGAAGATTCTCGAACCCCTTTGGGTGCTTTTTCCCGAACGCTCGGCGACACGCGAACGGTATCTCGCGTGCGGAGAACGCGCGTCAGGCGTTCGGTGGATACGGTCTACGAACGGGACCAGGGAACTCCCGCACGGGGCCCGGGCGTTCGGGGTTCTAGTGTCCCAAAGAGGTGACGCTTTTGCAGATTCGGTTGCGCCTCGGGGATAGTCATCTCTCGGAGGTTTAAATGAATGTTATTGTAATAACAACCCATCTGCAACGTCTGGATAGCCGTGGCGCCACGTGGATCGTTGCACCCCAGCGAGATAGAGACGCGCGATAATCTTCGCGCGGCCGACGCCCTTAAGAGAATCTGCCCAATCGAGTCGACGGTGATTTGTACATTTGTAGATACGTCGCGGAGCGATGAAAGCTTCCAAACGCTCTGGAACACACACACACACACACACACACACACACACATACGTGGTACGATGAATGATCGTCGTCTAATTCGTCCTCGAACGCGTCGCGATCGTCCCCACCCGTCGATCGACGATCCCCTCTTTCGCTTTCCTCCCTCGCTCCGCCATCCTCCAAGGCCTCGCAACCCCCTTTCCACCTGGCTGGCCTCGATTTTTCGGTTCGTTCGAGGGACAAACACGGACGATCGCAGGAACGAAAGGCGGAGAGGGCGCGGACGGGTCGCGACAAGATTAATTAATATAAAAGAAAACGAAGAAAAAAAAAGAAACGGTGGCCTAAGAGTGTTTCCTCGCCCGATTACGAGCCGAAAATTCGTAATCACGCGGCGAATGTAATTTATAAATAGTCCTATAATCGACGCCGGAGAAACAGCGTAACTCTTAATTTAATTTCCTCCGATCCCAACCCCCTTCTCCAAACTGTGTACCCCACCACCCCCCCCACCCCCCTCCCGCGTTCTTTCTAATCGCGATGTTCGTCGTGTACTTTGTGTACGTTGTGTACTTGGTTCCTAATTTATTCTTACTTTCGTAATTATTATAATTATTACCGCTAATCACGGTCATTAGTTAACGATCATTAAGCATTCGTTTCGTCTCTACTTTCATTTCCTTTAATCATCGATCGACGATCGATTAATCAGCTAGTATCCCTAATACTATCGCGTATTTCGTTTCTACTTCTTTTTTTTTTTTTCTCTCTTCGGTTTTCCCTCTTCTCTTTCTTCTCTCCTTTGGTTAACGATTGTACGTATTAAGGGCACCGGGCGTTTATTATTTATGCGGAGAACGAGAAGCCGGAGAAAACGGGGAGAGGGCACGCGAGAGCGTGCGCGCCCGAGCTGAGCCGCGATCGAGACTACAGCCAGCGAAATAGGCGGCACGGGTTGCCCCGCGATCGAGGGAACCGCTCGCCGTTACTCTGCGCGGCTCCTAAGATCCGCAGAAATTTAATATCGGTTTAAAGAAAGATCGATAAGCTGGAGCGACTGCGTCGGTGCTCGTCGAGCAATTAATCCAGTCACTCGAGCACGATCCTTCGAGCCGCGAGTGGTGGTTTGCGGGCCAAAGCGTGCCCCTAGTTCGATGTTCCACCACGATCTGCAAGGAACATAAAGAGAGACGTCACCTTGTAGCGTCCATGGTCATCGCGATCGAGCGATTACTCGTGTTCATCGGATTCCCATTAGAGGATAATACGAGGAGCATCCGCGCTCCTCTTTTCCATTCTCAACGCGCCAGTAATCGCCCGATCTCGGTGATCGGCAGCGTGCGTAGACCAGAGCGGCCAGAGTGGCATTTTAGTGGATCGGACAGCGCCGTAGCCGTGTTTCGCGAAGACTAGGAAGAAGGAGAGCCGCGGAGTGGGGGGATGGCGTTGCGCCGGACGCGGGGTGAGGATGCTCGGCGCCTACTTCGGGACGAAAGAAATATCGGAGAGTATTCTTTGGCCCGGGGCAGACCGCCCCCATCCTGGGGAACAACGATCCTCGCACGATCGATGGGAAAGCTCGGGTGCGCCGGAACCACGAAATTCACGGCGGCACGATCCGTCTTGCTTTTCGATCGATTGCGTCGCGATCGCTCCGCGCTTCCACCCTCTCTTACTCTCCTCTCTTCCGTTTCCCACTGTGTTCCAAACCTTCCCCCACTACGCCACAAACCCCCTCCACAATTCTCCCGCCACCCCTTCCTTCCCTTTTCCGTTGTTCTTCTCTCGCCCTCCCCCCCCCCCCCACGCCCCCCTTTTCTTTTATATACATATACGAATATATATAAAGATACATATATATTTCCAGACCGGAAATCTTGGCGCTCGGAGACACGCGCAAGGTCTCCGCGGATTCGCGTGCTACGCTTAAAACGACGGCGGATGGTAGGTACCCCGTCCGACATTAACCAAAATCCGTACTCCTCCTGTCTCTCGCGCGGTGCGTATGCCTGTTCGTTTTGTAAATGTACCAAAGACAATGTCGATTAACTGACAAATAAGTAGTTTATTTAATGAGAGTAATAATAATAATGAAGCCGGAAGATAGGGAGAGAGGGGGAGAGAGAGTGTGCGTGCGTGCGTGCGCGCGTTTGCGTGCGAGAAATGGCGAGATCTGGAGAAAGATCCGGGAGCAGGAATTTGAAAATTCGCGCCGTCGGCGGTGGCGCGCGCACGTCGGCGATCTCTCTCTCTCTCCCGGCGCGGAGAGCGATTGAACGATCATTAAATGCGGGACATATATAAATGAATAAATAAATAAATATATATATACATATATAAAAGTTATTCTATCCAAAGGAAAGCTGCTAAAGTGTCATTTAGCTAGAGAACGAGATTGATCACCGGATCCGCAATGTTGCATCGAAACATTGTTATTATTTTTGTAAATGAAACCATGTACATGTGTATTAACTTAGCGTGCTCTGCGTATGGAAGCTTACGATATGTTGATTATTATTATTATTATTGCTATTATTATTATCTATTTTTATTATTATTATTATCTATTATTATTATGATTATGATTATTATTATTATTATATTGAAAGGAATAAAAACTTGTAATCTTGTTTCCCGAAATGTTTAAACAGCATAAATATCGAGAGATCTTACACGTTAACTAGTTTCACGACTGATTCATTGAGACCAAGCGGCCAAGCCGCTATCCCTTCCGTCCTCTTCCTTCAACGATACTGGTATGGAACGGAAAATATTGGAAATCACAATAAGGAGAATGATTTCTCTGAAATATTTCTCATTTTAAAATTTTTTTCAATTCGACTCGCTAGCTCTGAAATATAATATTCCACTAATACAGAATTAACGCGATCGTACATTAAAACACGCCTTAAATCTCTGCGAATGAAGTACACATTCCAAGCACGTCAATTTTCTGCAAAGGTATTCGATTCGAACTGGACTAGAACTCCCGCCAAATTGAATCCGAATAGTATTCACCGAATACGATCGCCAATCACGCACCGAATTGTCAAGAACAAATAAAAAAAACTAAAGCAGAAATTAACAACGAACAACCGTACACCCGATAAACGTAAATAATTTCCCTAAATAAAGCACCTACCATATTCGAGGATTCAATTATCCTGCCCACCGCGCAGCTCTACGGCGCAGGCTGCTTAGCAGGCTATTAACGCCGCGTGCACCGAAATGTGTCAGTTTTCGCGTGGCGCTTCACGATTCCGGTCGTCCTTGTGTCGCGTCGTTAAGGCAGTCGCGGTCCATCGGTTCAATCACTTCCTATCTTGTCAATCAAGCGTGGACAGCTGCTCGAAACGAGGATTCCAATGTTCGTTAACGCCCTTCTAAATGTACTGGGCGTGTTAGCGTGTTAATCGTGAGAGAACCGTTAGTGGATTTCAGTTTCGTTGTGCGCGCGGGAACTTCAAATTCGTCCAGCTTCAATGGCGGCTTATGGAACGTTCCCGTCAACCTCTCGCGAACCGCCCGGCCCTGTAAGTCCGCACACCTCTTAATTACTGTTTAATGTTCGTTACGCCGATGACGAACGCTATCCCGAGGCCAGGCGAATGGTCTCGTTCATGCGGACAGCCCGGAATCTCATGAATATTCAGCCTGTCCGACCGATGTCTCATTTCGCTGCATCTTTCCCCTGGCGGAATTCCCTGTTCGAAAAATTATATACCACGGGGATTCCCATTTAATTGATAATAATAATAATATTGCGAAGTAATAAGAATTCTTCGACCACGTTTAACGTAGAATGAGGCAGAACTATTGTTCGATGATTCTTTGCGAGACTTGGGATGAATGATTCATTTCTGCGTCATACGTTTAATGATACGATTTTGCCGGGAATCTTTGAAGAGACGATACTTAGAAAATCAATTTTTCAATTTATTTGATAACACAACGATCTTTTCCCTCCTCTTCGAGATGTTACAATTTGTCTCCTTACGGGCGTTTAAAGTAGAAACATTTACACGAAGGATTAAACGCAAGAAAGTCTTTCTTGCCCCTGTATCATGCAGCATGCTTCCGTTCACGTACAAAATATCTTCTTTGGTTTGTTGAAGTTGTTAACGCATTCGTTCGCATGTTAATCGATTGGTTAACTGGAAACATGCTTCCAAGCATTCATCTAGATGTGGATAATATATACATACATGATACAGTAGCGCTCTAACCGTTTGGGTACCGACGATTTGAACGCTCAGCGCACGCCGCGTGCGGGACTCCTCTAGTCGCATCTGTTAAACATAGCCGTTGAACGCCGACGGGCGTTTTCCGCGTGTACGCGCCCACAATGCCCGAAGGGTTGACCTTCGAAAGGGATTATTTACATGAAACGTTTCGCGCTTAACAAGTCGCGCGCCCGCAACGAATAAAAAGAGCGTAGACGACGGATTATCATCAGTCGATCGAGTTACTGTTGGGAATGGTGGGTTTTAAAAATCGTCTGACAATTCCTGTTCGCCTGGG
The DNA here is from genome assembly GCA_929108735.1 of Andrena dorsata. Classification (NCBI taxonomy): domain Eukaryota; kingdom Metazoa; phylum Arthropoda; class Insecta; order Hymenoptera; family Andrenidae; genus Andrena; species Andrena dorsata. The sequence goes on along the minus strand of OV815488.1, from coordinate 70,508,382 downwards.
TTAATTAACTATAATGAGCATTCTGTCCGGCAAATGGCGGAGAAAGTTGAAAGTCAACGAAGCGTCAACGTAAAAGCTCGATTTAAATAATATAAATTAATTCGCACTAAATATCACAAAATTCGTGCCGCCTATATTGAAGAAAATAACGGGTTACACTTTTAATTGCTTGGGGATCTGCGGCAGGAGTTTGTGCTTCCTCAAGTAGCCCTTCCAGAATTCTGGGGTACGCAATTGGAATAGCCCGTTAAACTGTTGGGTGGTCCGATAATGGAGGGGCCCGTTCGGGGTCCATTTTATTACGCTTTGCACCACCTCGTCGAATTTGTGCCTCGACAGGCTCAGCAGCGCGGAGATTACACCTTCTTGCTGCTCGTCCGAGCCTAATTAAAAGAAAGATCGTAGGATATCAACATGACTTTCAATGCCGACTGCGAAAAGTATATAAAGCTAAATTGAACGGTGGTACCTTCGCCAGAATTTATCAGGTCGCATAACTGCTCCACGATCTCGCCAACGGAATTGTCTTTATCGTCTATTGGGAAGGCGCGCATGAGATTGCCTGCAATTATGAGAGTAATATTAATGCTTAGACACGCACTATGAAATTGTGAACTGAACATAGTGACGACAAAAGGAATAGCTTTATAGCTTAAAGATTTATTAGGAGAGTCAAGCTGGAGATCCACCTGGAAGCTAGATTAATCTATGCTATGGTATATTAAGTTTTGAAAAGATAAGTTAAGCCGGGAATCTACCTAGAAGCTAAGCTATGGTATGTGATGCTATGCTACGTTTTCAAAAAATTAACTTCAATACATTCTTATGGAACCGTCTCCACCAAAAGCTAAGCTAAATCTTGGCATAGCTTAGCTTCCCAGTGGATTCCTGACTTAAGGATCTATTAAAGTTATTTTTTTAAAACTTAGCTTAGTATAGCATAGTAAAGCTTAGCTTTCAAGTGGACTCCCGGCTTTAATATAGCACAGCATAGCTTAGCTTAGCTTTCCGGTGGATCCTCGGCTTCAACATTCACATTTCGTTAAACGCGACACTTACCAAGCAGGCAAAATGCTCTGTACGTGCTAGGAAGCTTGTTATTAATTATCATTGGCAATAGAGCACCCCGAATAACGTTCTTATACGTCCACGTCGTGCCCTCCTTTTTCGCAAGAAGTATGATGGCCGATTCTATCTCACTGTGACACTTCTCTGTAATATAAATTCGATCTAGTCAATCGTCTCATATCAATACCTCCATTCTCCCTAGACTATATTATGGGATAGGAAAATCTTGATTCCTGTATATGCTTAAAGACTCAGCCAACGAAAGGCTGCGCTGAATTAGGGATCTAAAGGTATTCACTCACCTTTTAGAGCTGTTAAGAGTGTTTCCATCAATTCGTTCGGCAACGTTTCCGTCGGATATTTGTAGAATATCGATACTAAATTCTTCAGAGCTTTAAGCTTAGGGTAATCTGTTGCTTGTTGCGCACCGATAACGTACGCCATGCATTTTGGCAGCAATTCTGTAAACGATATCCAGTAAGCAGGTTTCTAAATTATTAAAATTACTTCTCAACTAACGTAGCTATAAATCGTAGATGCGCTATGTACCGTTATTCGTTTCGTTATTGGGAAATACTTCTGGCCAACAAGTGAATACTGTATACAAAACAATTATCGCATTAAGTCCCAAAGAATACAGAGCATCGCAACAGAATATCCTTACTTTTTCTCTGTCTTTCTTAATTCGCGCTAGTACGGTGTACATCCTGGCAAGGGACTCCAAGACTGATTTCTAGACATTCAAACATATCATCAATCCAATTATTACATTAAACTTGATAAGTTAAAGTATATCAAAAAAAAAAAAAAATTCCAACCTTTATCATCTGGTTAAGCCTGAAGAGTTTGTACTCGATGCCGCTCTGCACGAATTGGAAAGTTACCGGGTCTTTCAAGTCAACCAATAACGCCGCGATTCTTTGCTGCGGCTTTGTCATTAACGGTGCAGGCGGTGTGTGACTCTTATCCAAAGTGTTGCACTCCTGTTCCGTGCACAAAAAGTCTACGATACCTCTGAAATTGCACGACCCATTAATACTCACTCCCTCCAGATAAATCGAACCCACAAATATGCTACGATACTAACTTCGCTATTATACGAGGGCTGCACGAACTCTTCAATTTCTCAATCACATCCCAGTGCACGGAGCTTTGCCACTCGTCGTCCACGAGCCTTTGCAACTGTTTCTTTACAAACTTATCTACAGGATAAACACGCGCGCATTTATAACACCTTGAAAATAAATAATCCAATTGAAAAGGAATCGTAATCTTACCTGTTAGTAAACGAACGTAAAGAAGCTTCTTGAACGGATTCTTGCAGCTTTTGCTCGGACATTTAGTTTCGCTAATATACTGTTGCAGCTTCGCGAGCAGGCTGTGCGGCTCTGTCTTGCATTCGACGGTAGAATTTATTTCAGACGCACTGTTATCCGTTTCTTCCTTCAAGTCTGGGAACGTTTCTTCCTTCAAGTCTGAACATGCTTCTTTCTTCACGCCATGCTCGTGAATGTCGATTAGATCTAGGTCGCCAGACTTCAGCACGGGCTCACTCGATTCACACGGTTCTTCATTCTTTACGATGTCCTCGAGATCTTTGTTGCAGTCGCTTTTACAGACAACAGTGTCCTTAGGGTAATTACTTTTACTAGATTGCAAGTCTGATTGATTACACGATCCTTTTTCGAAACTATACGTTTCACTGACGCTCAAACGTTTATTCGCTTTTGACTTGCCAGCGTTTAATACGCTACTGGGTACCCGCAATTCGTCAAGCTGCTCGTTAACGTTGTTCTTCGACTCGTCCTTGTCACCTTCAGTAGCCGCCTCGATCGAATCCGTGGAATTGTTCGCGCACTCCTGTTTCAAGCGATCGCAACGATCGTTCGATTCAGTTTTCATTTTATGCAGTTCCACCATTTCTTGAAGAGAATTGCCAACGCTGGATTTAACAAACGTGCGGGAGTAACTTGCTGCACGTTTACGGGATAGTTGTTTGACATCGATGACGGGTGCTTCTTCAGCGTTGCTGACCTTCGTAACATCTGATGTTTCAGGATTCAATGGGATTAAACGATTCAGTTTCAATTGCTCCAGCCCGCTGCCGCATTCCTTCCGCGACTCCTTACTGCTATCTTCCTTCGCCGCTTCTCGCACGACTGAACTTTCACTTGGATCCTGAGTATTCCTTTGCGTTACACTCGGTTGCTCCGCCACTGTGTCCGCATTGCTCTCTATACTATGAACAGCGACACTGGGTGTTTTGATTCTTGCGCTTGCTGTTTTTACTAGACACTTCCTGACTCGCAGACCTTTCAGCGGGATCTTCTCTTCCATCGTGCTTTTAGGTACATGTGCGATGCGTGGTCTCTTCTTCTTGGGTATATAATCATCCCGCTTAGTAGCATCCGTTTCGTCACCCAAGTGGTTCCCTTCTTGCGAGACACAGGAGCTCTCGAGCTCACAAGTTTGTAGTTCCTGGTGATCCGAAACGTTCTGACACGGCTTTACAATTCTACTACTTTTCTTCAAATTCCTGAGTTTCTTCAGCAAATGCTGTCTACTGCTAACCTTCTTCTGCTCCTGATGTTCGGTAAACTTTCTATTTCTGGGGGAACTTGTGCCGTACGAGGTAGAAGATCTCGCACGAGGAACTGAACCATTGAACCTAGACGTTTCTATCTCATTATCTTCCATCTTCGCAGCGTGCTCGTCTGAATCGAACACCTCCGAGTTAAGCCGTGCTTTCACTAGTTTACTAGACTCGACCACTTTTATGGGGGACTTTTTTAGACGCCGAGAGCTCGCCCGCTTAGTCTCGACGAAGGACGACACATTCCGCGTGGGACTCTTTCCTTCCGTCGCATTTCTACGCTCCACTGGGCCCGGACACGTATCTACATCTGCTTCAAGCTGCACCAGCTTACTCGACTCAACGGAATCGGACAATATCCCCGAATCAGTTTCGCCCCCGACTGATTTAACCGACTCAGCTGAGTGCCGTATCGCTTCCACCGACTCAGCTTCATCCGCGTCTCCGAACAGTGAGGAATGCGGTCGGATCTTCGATCCACTAGCCTTCGTATGTGAACGCGGCACCTCTGTGCGCATTGCCTTCTTGGACTTTGTACTAACATCCGCGTTCACAACGGGGTCCTTAAATAAATCATCGGACATATTCGTGTCCGAGTCGCTAACTAGCTTCTCTGAATCGTCACTGTCGTTTAGCAGAGCGTCTGATTTGCTGAGAAGCATAGAGTGTCGATACTTGCGTTTCTTAGACCTCTTTTTACCAGGATTCTGCTTCCTTTTCTTCGCAACCGGCTCCACTCTCCAGGGACCGCTGTACCCACTTTGCAATCTCTTCCTAGGCTTCACCCGAAGCAATTCAGACTTGCTTGCATTCTTATCCTTCTGCTTCTTCGCATCAACATCCTCCTGTTTCTTATTATCGTACATGTCAGCCATCCTCTTCCACATCTCCATCATACCTAATTGCATGGAACTGTTTATGTCGTACATGCAACAGGCACCGGGCCGCGCGTGCTGCCAGCAATTGCTGGCTTCTTCCGCCTTGGCTTTACTCAGCTTCTTCTTTACCTTTATCTCCAACGTGTCGATCCTCTTTTGTAACGATGAAATAATTGACAACGAGGATGCGACTGCTCCCATATCCTCGCAACGATTACTCTGGTTAGCCGTGCTCGAGCTTGTCAGGGGATTAACAGGCGTCGAGCCGATGTAATAAGCGTTCTGATTGATTAACCTCGATGGTTGAGGGAAGTTGTCGCAGTAATCTGTATGGCTCAACGCCATTGGCGTGTGGGGAGGTACAAAGTTCGCGGAGAGAACTTCCACATGGTTGTGTTGGTTTTGTAAATGCAGAGGTGTCGGCGGAGGGAGAGGGGTTTCCAATCTCGGTGGATCCTCAGGCTTACACTGTTCGCTGTTCGTATCTGGAATCACAGGCGACGAATGCTCCAAGCTTTCTTCTACACGTAGCGAGTAGAAACAACTTACCAGACGGTGCTCGTAAAGGTGATGGCACTTTTCTGGGCGGGGATGAAATTTGCTCGATAAGCTGCGGGCACGAGTTCGTCATGATTTGGCAGATTTTTTCCAGAGGAGGTGGCTCTAAAACGACTTCGCATTTGGCACAAAATAGGGGGTATAAATTCTCCTTTACGTTGTAGAATTCATCTGTCATCACACATTTCTCTGTGACTCTTGGCTTCGGCGGTACTGTTTCCTTAATAGGCGTCGTGTTCACTCCGACATCTTTTGTTGCTACTTCTGTAAAAGATAAAATTTTAAACAAGGAATCGCTTTAAATTTCTTTACAAGTAATTCATAACTTACTGTTATTAATATCGGTACTGATATTAATACTGCTACTGTTTCCCGTAGAAATTTTCTTCTCCAACTTTTTAATCTTTGTATCGTAAGACTTCTTAACATTCTTCAATTCCTGCTCCAATTCCTTAACTTTCACTGGAATAGAAAATCTCAGGGATGTAAATCAATCAATCAAGATACTTAAGGCGGTAGGTTACCCTCAAAATTTTCGAAAATTGTTTTTTAGGACCTTTGCATATTCTGCTAGCTACAGCTTTTCGATGTATTTTAAGCGCATCCGGGCCCGGAAAAGCCCCAAATTGAGGGAATTACAGCAAAAAATGTAGGAGCCTGCACATGAGATCGGATAACGATGTCCAACTTTAAACGCGATTTCCCACGAACGTTTTCCAAAACGGTGAACATAAAATCTCGAAAACCGCTCCAACGATTTGAATGAAAATTTACAGGGAGCTGCAGGAAACTATTCCCATCAATGTATTGGGAGCACATTTTCAATATAAATTTTTAAAAAAAGATAACAAATATTTTCCTACAAAAAAAGAGATAAAATCGGAAATATCAACATAAAAATTGTATTAAATTTATATCCTGCACAAGATGGAGACTGTCTTACAGATTATAAAAAGGCCTTTAATTTGTGTTTTAAGTAATTCACCTGTCTGGAATCGTGTTCACCACCAAACGGAGCATCGCGTACACGCTCTCGCATTTATATTTATACCTTTTTTCCCTATAAACATATTTAAAGTTTTCTTTTTGCGCATTAAAGTCAACGAAATGACACTTAAAAATTTAAACGCACATTATCTTTACATTCATTTATTCAGGATATGCGTTTGAAGAAGCGTTTTGGGCTGTTGAGGGTAACCTACCCCCTTAATAATCGATTATCACGCTACTCACCTTGAAGCGAAGATTTCTCCAAATCGTACTGCAGAATCTTGTCGTTCTGTTGACCTTCGACATCCTTAATCTTACATATCAATTGCTGTATATACTGTTGATCTGCTGCCGCCTTCAAATTCTGGTCGTTCAGTTCCGTCGTCGAAGCTTCGATCTTCTTTTTATACTCCGTATTTTGCTGGAAAAGGAACATTAATTCGAATTAAAAACCGGATGCTACCGCGAAGTTACTGATAAGAAACTACATCCCTTTTTACTTACAAGCTCCAATTTAATAACCTTCGCTAGTGAAGAGTTGTAGTTGCACGTTACTTTCTTTGTTTGCTTGGTCACCGTATCTAGGTCCGTCTTCAAACGCTCGCACTCTTTTAACTTGTCATTATACTGTTTAATCACTTCGCTGAAAGGACATAATTATAAGATAAAATCCAATGCAAACGAAGTATAATAAGAATGAACAATTCACGCTCGCAACTCACTGCGTCCCGCAGAGTTTATGCTTCAGTAACAAATAGGATTGTGTTAATTTTTCCAAACCAGCGACATCATCCTGCAATCAGATAAATAAACGTACACATGCCGAGTTCATGGAAACGAGGGCTTAAGAATGCTGAATAATAGAAATGATTATTATATTCGCGCGCGGATCAGTAGGTAAATATAGTTTAAGTGGCATCGAACGGAAATATCACGTTCAGAGTGTTCCGATCGCATTTTCGTTGTTAATCGTTACGGAGCTCGCAGGTTGTATAACCTCAAAATAACCTAGACGATCGCTATTACCGAATTCGATTCGAAGGGAACGACTTAAGAATGAAATACGCACTTGGACAATTCCGTTCGTTTTCGGATCCTGAGGACCGTTATCCATGTCCACGCAAATGACAGCGAGTACTATTTATTCTAATGTCATTTATATTGACAAACGCCGAGTGGATAACACGCTTCTGCGGCGTTCGTTTTGATGTTTATAGTTCCGGTTGGCGGTGCAAGATTTCCCCAGTGTAAAAAAATCACTGCAGGCGCATGCACGTGAAGTTGCTAGCGAAGTGTGTATTTGAAATTGGTAGCGATTCGAATCGATATCAGATTAGTGTTGCCAACTTAGATTTTTTGAAAATCCGTAAAGAAAAAAATCCGCAAAAGTTGTGAAATCGACTTTTACTAATTTCACTCCAGTACAAGAGCTTTTTCCAAAAATAATGTTTCCCCGAAAGTCGTTTTCGCCAAAGACTTTCGTCGCGACGTAAATTCACGAAAACGAATTAAAAAAGTTCACAGGCAAACATTCTGAAATCAACTTTGCTAATTCCTATTGTACTCGTCCAAAATGCAGGATAATAGAACTAGAAAATAATAGCTTGAATTCCAGCGATTAAGTCTGATGAAAAGGTCTTGTAGTGAAGTGGAATTTAGCGACCCGCAGTAAATCGGCGCTTTGGATTATAAAATCAATGGGTCAAATTAAACAGTAAATGATTTCTTTCATCAAAATCAGAATCTTTTGTTTTATCAATTTCGAATTATCTTAGTTTTAAAATTATACATTCTTTTGCTGATTATAGGTTACTAACTCATGAAAAAGGTAAAAAAATCTGTAGATTTCAGTTTACAATCCGTAGATCCGTAGATAAAGTAAAATATCCGTAGCTCTACGGAAAAATCCGTAGGGTTGGTAACACTGTATCAGATGACCAATGGGAATGCGTGCTTTGGTAACCAATAGAGGGGCTGCGTTCGAAACTTAAGTTTACATTCATTCTTCGTTCAATGTCATGTAATTATTCATTAATTACTGTGTGATTAGATTAGAATTTTAGCTGTAATTATCTGGAATTCTTCTTATCATATTCTATTCATATGTCCATTCATATTGCGCACAACTCTGCTACGATAAAGATGTAAATTTTTAAATTTTGAACAGTAAATCGAAGCTTTGAAATGTGTTCTTTTGTTCAGCTGTAATAGTTTCGTTTCTATTGTTGTTGCAAACTTGTAATGATAGAGTGACTTCGCCTAGTTATGGCGTTTATGTCTGTCGACTTTATATAGCAGAAGATTGCAGAATGAAACTGATGGTTATCGAGGGAAGGCATTTTCCACGAGCGCAGCTGTATCTAGCGAATATTTTTGCGTTTAAGGTTGAGTCTACTAGGTGGCCTCAGTGATGCGTCCAACTAGTTGGACCAGAACGAGACGCATTTTTCTCATCCCCCTCCCGTCCATCTTATCGCATCACTCGCTAAATACATCGAAGCCGAGAGCAAAAAATACATGCTAGATTAAGCGAAAGTTGAACAAAGGAACCTCAGACGCAGAGGGCGAAATAAAATCTCGGCTATCGTTCTTTGTTAACAAGACAACGTTATATCACACTACGTCCAAAGTAACAACCCATCTACTTCTACCTACACACACATAAGCCTAACGAGTATATTTACGATACAATCAATACCATTAGATAACGTTAGTTAATAGCCTGCGCCTTAAACAGAAGTTTAGTTACTTTTAATCCACAACTTGCACAATTTGCTCCCCAAGTCACTATTCCTACAGAATTAAGAGGGACCTCCTTTACCGCAAACATGTATTTATGCTTCAAAGAAGGCACCAGCCTACTATAAGAGCAGACAAAATAACGTTCCAAAATAGTAAGAAGCTGTAAGAATTGCGGAAGCCGTTCCCCCTCGATATCAATTCAATTAAGCATCAATTCCATCCCAATGTACAGGGTGTCCCAAATATCCGCGATACCTCTAAAAGACAAAAGCCTTCCCGCAAGACCATTTCGTCTCCCTAAAATCTAAAAACGTCCATACATCCAATCTCGCCTCATCCCTCCCCCCTCTCCTTCGTGCCTCGAAATTACAAGACACCCTGTAGCCCCCAAGGGCCGACCGGATCAGACCGATTCCGTGGTGGACTGCAGAGCAGGGGAAAATCACAGGCACGTTCGGAGCGATATTTCCAATCGTTGCGAGTCCGATGGCTGCCGGTGGGATGCACCGTCGGGTCAAGTGAAACCAATTGCGAAGTTTAGCAGGAATCAATTGATGCGGCAAGATCGGAGGACTTCGGGAACGGGGGGAGGAGGGCCGGGCAAGGGGCGGGGAGGTGGACGCGCGAACGTAGTTGTGTTCGTTGTTAGAGGAAGTCGGAGGCTCGTCTAACGACGTACGCGTTAAAATTAAATCCAGCCGGAGGCCGACGGCTACGTCTTGCCGACGGCGACGACGACGGCGACGTCGCGACGAGATGCGTCCTCTAGCTCAGTCTCAAGAGCACACCCCGGCTGTACGGGTGTATCCCGATCCTCGGTGGTCATTATATATATTATTTCTTTCTTTTTTTCGCCTAACCGATTCTCGCTGAATCCCTGTGACTCTGCCGTCGACCATCGTCGCCGCTATCGGCAAACCCAAGACACGCTTCCCTTCGGCGTTACGTCCTGCTTCGCAATCGGCGGACCCAGTTGGTGCGGAATTCCCTAGCTGAGAGTAACACGTCGCCCGTAACCGAGCACTTCTCTTCTCTCTGTCCCTCCCGCCGCTTCGCCCGAGCACGAGGTAATTAGAACGCGAAATACGAAAACGGGTGGAAAAAAAAAAAAAGAAAGCGTCGGCGCCCGTGGCTGGCGTTAGGCGCCCGGTTTGACGTCAATGGACCGTGTCCCGATTTTTTCGCGGGTTGGTATTATTGGCACGGGCGCGCTGATATTTCATGCCGTCGCTGGACGAATTTGGTTAGGGGCAGTATTTTCGTTTCGCTTCTTTTTGGGAGGCTTCTCGCTGCTGCTCGATTGAACGGCAGTTAGAATGCTGGAATGAAAGCTGCCGATTCATTTATGGATGACTTGGGATTTATTACGCGCTCGTGGTTGAATTAAATGTCGATTACCTTTTGTGGAGTTTTTGGGGAAACGTTGGGAGTTTCGAGCGCCCTTTTTTTTTTGTTTTCGGGTTAAGAGGGTGGATTTTTTTTATGCTTGATTGTTTTGAATGGGAATGCTGAGTGGGATGTGTTGCGGGGTATTATTGGAGCGGAAGGTCGATTTGTTTCTTAGATTTTCTTGAATGATCGTAGGACGAAGTTCTGCACAGGGTGGGGAGTGTGTCATCGAGTCACTAGCCTTGATCGGCTGCCAAATAATTGATAGGGAAAGCGTACTGCTGTCACATTCTCGCGCTAATTTTACCGGCGCGATATCTACGACGCGCAGTTGACAATTGTCATCGCTATCTCGAAGCGTACCTTTAATAGTTCATGCAGGAAAAATCGTGACCCGACGAAAAAAAAACAGCATCTTCCCCCGTCTTAACACTCTGACAGCAGTATGTCCAATAAAATACGAACAAACCAATTACACGAAGAAATTAGAGGTTAGAAAGGAGAATGATTAACATAACACAATTTCTTATCTCCCCCAACGAAATTCATATATAACATATTCGTCCACCGTTCTCGAAACGATTTTGCTACAAACTTTCGAACTTTTCGCAATCAAGATGGCGCCCTATGTTAGAATCCGCTGAATTATGAATCGATATTGATATTCATATTATGGGCGCTCGGTAATTCTATTTTCTGAATATGATATGTTTTCAAGGATTCGTGCGCTTGATAAAAGCTTATTGTGTATGCGGCACAGATGGATCGAGATGACGAGGACTTCGGCGAAGGTTTCATCACGGAATCGCACCCACTCAGGCCGACGCATCTCTCCGTGCCTCTCGGTGGCCGATCCGATTCCAGAGCACCCAGTATCAGCAGCAGTGTCAGTGATCTGGATGTCCCAATTTACACCCGAGAAACTACTATACCCGTTTCCGCACAGAAAGTAAGTACAGCCGTGTGCCATTGAACCGTATTCCTCCGAACGCTCACCGAGCTCGAAGCGTTTACATAAGAAATCGTTTTTCTAACCTCTGCCCGGTGGTAATCTTACTCATACGCGAAACATAACCAATAATTTTCGTGACGTACGAGGAAGCTGTAATAAATACGAATGAGTAATTGATGCATGATATCGCAACATTTTGGCATAGAATAGCAACAATGTACACACGAATACTGAACGTTTCGAAACACAGTTATGTGTTACGGACGTTCGGCGCCTGTGTGAGTGAAAAAAAAAAAAACAGCACGCGAGGCATAGCCTGATCTTGAAACGCGCGTGCATTTCTGGATGGAGTAATAGGGGGGCCGAAGGTAGCGCATGCAAACGTGGTTGCATTCCGCTTACACGCGTCCACGCAGGAAAGCAAGCACGCCGCGGAAAACACGCTGTATATTTAGAAAACTGTCGAAATTGTATCTATTCGTGGCGAGACGTAGACACGCGACGCCTATTCAACAAGTACGGCGACTCGGGAATATACGGGGTGGGACAGAAATTGGTGGTGATACTTTAAGGAGGTATTCTAATCATCTTAACCTGTTAACTGTGGAGGACAAGTTCACTCGTCAAATTTCTTCGTGTTGAGTAAGACGAGTTAACTCGTCATTTGAAAATTCCTTCGTGTTTTGGTAAGACAAGTTAACTAGTGATCTAAAATTTTCTCCGTGTCGGGTAAGACGAATTAACTCGTCATCTGAAAATTTCATTACGATAGGTAAGGCGAGTTAACTCGTCGTCTGAAAATTCCTTCGAGTTTCGTAAGACGAATTAACTCGTGATCTAAAAATTTCTCCGTGTCGCATAAGACGAGTTAACAAGCCATCAGAAATTTTCATCCCGTTGGGTAAGACGAGTTAACTCGTGATCCAAAATTTTATCCGTGTTGGATACGACGAGTTAACTCGTCATCTGAAAATTTCATTGCGATAGGTAAGACGAGTTATCTCGTCATCTGAATATTGTATCGCGATGGAAAAGACGAGTTGACTCGTCTTTCCGTATCCCAAGAAAGGAACAATTTCAGGACCCACGTTTATAAGGCACTTCTTCATCCTTAAGATGAGTAAAACACGCTATTAAAGTTTGTCAACCTATTTCTCTCACCCCCTGTATAACCCTGAAGCGATAAATGTATCGTCTAAACAGCGTTTCGGGCTCGGTCAGCTGAATTCTGCATGTTTAAACGAATCAATGTATTGTTTATATTCCAGCATAACCAAAAAAAAACCCTTATTATCACAAATAAAATTATCGAAAAATTCGAAGACCCTTGACAATATTACCAATGATTTCCACAAAATATGCGCATGAAAACACGCCGACGTCATTCAGAGTGTTAAAATGTCGAAATAGCGTGATTGTGATTTACAATTGTGAAGAAGCGACGCTTTTACGATCTGTTTGTCTGTCTCGACACTCGGAAGTGAAAGACGAAGAGCCCGCGCAGAATTCCTTCAAGTAGCAATTCTTGACCTTGCGCACCACAGATCATTGATCGATTCCTCGGGGCGAATATCGTTGCCTTCAGTAATACTTTCTTGATCGGACGGATCTGTGTGCGGTTTCTGCGAATGACGCAAGACGCGTTCTCAACTACCGCACGTAGATACGTACTTGACCCTAGTTAATAGAATTCTAAGCATTCAATTAATATGCCCTTAGTACCTATCGGGTAATTAAACGATACTTATCGCTGGCGAATCGGTATCGTACCAACGTCATATGATAATGCGTTTCGAAGCGAATGCAAATGAAAACACAGATATTCTTTAGGAACTTGTAGAGAGTAGACTACCGATTGGATTGCTCTCAAATTTTACATACACGTTCATTGGAGTTTGGGAAATACACAAATTGTTTCACGTTCGTAGAAACAATAGTTTCTGAAAAATATATTAAAAATTTCATGAAATAATCGTAAGGAGTTTTTGTTTTGTTAATAACAAACTAACGTGGATATTGTTATAGGCCTACTTCATGCGATTTAGGGATATATTTCCTACAAGCTCTGATAGCTTCGAGAACAGTGTTGAAGTTTCTTGTGGTCTTACAAAAACTGTTGTATATTATTAGCTTATCCTCGATAAATTCCTAAAAAACACCCATGTGTTTATGCCTCCGGACAAAGCCTCTTAAAAAAATGCGCCGCGTAATTCCCCTAGAATTATGACGATTCATTGTCCTTTGTAAGAGTACTTTCTGTGAGTACACGGGGATCAGAAATAACACGTCAAATCTAAAATAAACTGCGATAAATATCCGCGGCGCCGCGGAAGGATTGACGCGCGCATTTTAAACAGTAGCGCTTAACCGTCGTCAAAGTATCATAATGTAACAGTTCGAAGTGCGGACTGTTCAAATACATCGAGTTTAAAATGTCGAGTGGATAAAGCACCAATCATTCATACGAAACTCTTTCACCAGTAACGCCCCCTATTTATTCGAAACGAGCAGTCTGCGTATGCGTGCGGTAGGTAGAATCCTTCGTGATGTCGCCAACAGGTGGATTTTCCCTTTCATCGGCCCCTCTGCACAGGGGCACTCTATGGGCAGTCGTATTGACCCAAGCAGTGGTTCTTACGCCCTAGTTCCACAATAGGAACAACCGCGTATAGTAACATCGCGCTGGTAACTATTTCTTTAAACCTGCCTAGTCCCTTATCGATCCTCGAAAGCGGCGAGCATCTTGATCGATAATATCCCGCATTTCCGCGTGCGGCTATTCGATTGTTCGCACGTAGGCGATGGTTTGAGAACACTTGCTAACCTAGCACGCGATTGGTCGCCGCGGTGGGTGTGCACAAGGCACGTCACCTGTCTGCGTTCCCCTCTCCGTCGAGGTATAATGTCGTCTGACGCAATCGGACATGAAAATTACGATAGTACGAACCAGTGGCATATCCTTGGGCAGGTATATATTTAATTCGCAACAGAATTGCCCGACATACGTAGCCTTTTACTTATTCAACCGTCGCTGCATAACTCACATGGAAACGGATCGAACGTTGTCCTCGATGCGCCACTATTCCAGTTCTACTTTTACGAAAATGTGTAAACGCTTGTAATCAGCGGAGATTCGTATTCGCTCGCGTCGGCCCATCTTTATTATCACGCAATGGTTAATTGAGATCGTACGACGCGTCGGATATATATTCGAGCTGTACGTGCCACGTGACACGTTTCCAACGACATTTGAAATTCTTACGTTACGCACGGCACGTGTTACGCAGCGTAAATTTCTCGGCAGAGTTTACTCGTTTGAGTCACGGACATATATCCTCGCGACTGTCGTTCAGTCGTCATGGAAACTGACAGGAGCGCTCATTGGGGAAAATTTCATTCAAATATTTCGCGTCGCTACCGCATATGTAGGTTACAGTTCACGGTTCGATATTTTAAAACGCCACTGGTTTAAACTAACGAGGCACAATTTGAAATGCAAATAATTGTTTTGCATGAGCACGGGACGAAGGAAATGACTTTGAACTTCTTCCACGCGTTTACTTTACTGGAGATAACGCATTCGAATTGATAACACCGTTCAGTAACTTCTGAATTTTTTGTTGTTTTTTTTTTGTCTTATTTCGAAGTTGGCGAGCCGAGGGACGACGATAAGATTACCATTAAATTTGAATTCGTTGGATAAGAGTGCTAAAATTAGAGTAATTTTTAAGTTAAGAAACATTTTGTGAACTGTTATTTGAACGAAAGATTATGAGCGGCGGGGGAATATTAGCGATCTCCTATTATACAACGATCCAATTACCCCTATATGCTCGAATAAACAGACTTCTGCTGTGCCGTAGTCCCCCGAACTCACGCAGTAATTGGTTACGAAGTAACAGATGTAAGTCGAGGTAGACTAAGTATACCATTGACTTTTTGAAACTGACCAAACCCATCATTCCGTCCGAAAACCCTTAAGAATTCATAGAAGCAATTACTTTCAAAGTTTCTCGCAACAGTAAATTAATAAACATCTATGTATACATTGAAGGACTTACATAATCCGCAATAGCTTTCAGTTATTATCTAATTTATTGTATCACATTGCACTTTAAATTTGCGGTTTAGCGATACCTATGCATCGGTATTTCCGTAGTATCCGCGGTAAACATTGCACTCAATTGATGAAACTGTCTGTAGCAAGTCAAGTCCGTTTCAGTTGCAGTGACAAAAAAAAAGTATTTCGCACTTGGTATCAAAGAACAAATACGCTGAGAGGAATACCATTCAAATTCCACCACAATTAGCATCACAATTGGAAGGAGATAAATTTAAGTGGCCTGTCGCAAACGGGACACCCTGTATGAACACAGTACGCACAGCGACGCACGTAGGTGTGAAATAACGTAAGTCGTGTGGACGTATATAGTCTCGTGGTAGCGTTAAAAAAAGAAATGGAGAAAAAGGCAGGTAAAGAGAGGGAAGGATTCTTGGGGGCTCGCCATCTGCCGAGGAGTGACGTCACCTAGGCTGCGACGAGCGCGGAGCCATCGCCCGTCGCCCACGCCGAAGCGCCACTCGTTTTTACCTGAGAGATAAGATAGCCAAGCGCGTCCCACTACCTACCCGCCTACTCCCGTCCCATTCTTTCCCTACTTCGGTAAACACTCGGCGCCCAAAAGTCAATCCCATCCGCCTCTCCCATTTTTGCGGCACCGTTATTTACATACCTGTTTGCCTGGAAAGAGGTTAGGTCGCCGCACGCATCGATGTGCACTCCCGCTCTCGCGAAGGGAACCACTTTGTCCACTTTGTTGGTATCTAAGTAGATCCAGACATAAGTACCATCTTGAGAATAATAGAACAAACTTTGGGAATAGTAGACAGTTTTTTTATGATCAACATAACCTTTCGAGGACCGTTCCGAGTCCCAAGGTGCACGTTTTTATCATCCGCTTGATCGCGCGTCGTTTCGAAAGAGCTGGATTTTCCGGGAACGGCGCGTTTGAGGGTTGTTAAAGGTCAGCGGGCAAGGTCAACTGAGCTGCCCATGGTTATCAACTTTGGAACTGTCGTTTCTTCGTTTATTCGAGGATTGCGGCGTACGTGGGTTTTGCGTGGGGAAAACGTTCGCGCGGCATTGAATACGCGTTATAGGTAGTTTAAACGATATCGATCTACCAGTGAACGTTTGTCCTAAATAAGAATCCGTGGCGGCGCAGGCTCGACATAAACAGCCGAAACTGGACGGCCAGTATGCCTCGTGCATCACGCGCGGTTACGTGTGTTGTTCGCCGAGTAACGTCGGCTTAATGCGTCGCCACACGATCGTGCAATGTATAAGAGAGGCATTTAGAGAAATGCCGGAGCGTTGAGTAAGGTTCCCTTGTGACTTGGATGCTCGGTAGCAGAAGGATCTGTGATCGTGGTGATATTGGTCCTGGCGAAACAATATCCCTAGGACGCGGATTGTTACGTAAGACCTGGGCTTGATGAGACTGGAGGCTCGCGCAGATACGGGGACCTCGTAATCGCCGTAAATGTAAGATAATATTACGAAATATAATCGCGGCGGATAACGTTTGAGGTTACTCGCTTTTCGGTGTACGAAAATGGGTGTATAAAGGGCAAAGGTTATTTTCAGCTTGAATTTCTAGTGGGGGGGGGGGGATGTAAAAAAAACGCGATGGAATGGAATCTTCGTGATTATAAGAATTGCGAAATACTTGGAGTTGTTATATATATATATCTACAGTTAACTTTAGAATGTATTTCGTAAGAAAAGTGATATAAATTTTCAAATGTACGTTAAGTTGCAAGTTCTCCTCGAATCTAACTCCGACTGTACCCTCGAATGCAATAAATCTTCACACAAAATCGATCTTTTCCAAAGGATACTTTAAGTTCGATAAACCGAGAATAGTGACCAGAAGTTGGCACGCGCTGGGTAATATAACAAGGACTATTGCAACTGGTTTTCAACCTCAAAGTGGTGCCTATAGAGTGAATATTTCAAGTTAGGTTAGTTAACCCTTTGAGTATCTACGAAGGTCGAAACTTATGGCGTACGCGGTGTGCGGAAATCTTCCAGTCTCATATCTCCGCAATACTCATTGAACGCCTATAAGCGTTTCCCGCACGAGCTACGTATAAAGGGTTAATATCGAGCAAAAATTGTACCACATCTGTCACCATAATATCAATTTTTCTTACATACATGTACATTTCTCTATAACATTCTAATTCACTTTCTGCAACAGAGCCCTTATTATTACTAACATATCCCAGCATTGTCGAGGCTCGAAAAAGGCCCCACTCGTTTCGTCATTCGGATTGTAATCGTTCCCGCGGGATGCAAATTGATCCGTGGCACGCGAGGTTGGGGAGAGGGAGGGGGGGGGGGATGAAGCAATCCTAGGTACGGGGTTGCAACGGAGGGTGGAAAGAAGGGCTCGGTGGTAAATTTTCGCGCCTGCGCTCGAAAATCCCAGCCGCGGGATCTCGGTCGTCGTCCGTGCATTTATCAGTGGGGTATAAGCGCACGAGGATCGAACTCGCTCGCTTAACGGAATAGTCGAGCCCGCGCGTTTCCTTCCGCTACGTCATCCACAGTAAGTACACACGTAAATACGCGCGCACACTTGCGTCCTCCCGAACCCTTTCCCGTCGACTCTCCGCCAGACTCCACCACTTCTGCCCGTAAGATTCCAGTGAATCATATGCGTTTTCGCGTAAATGCCCGCTGAAACGGTTATTACCTTTCGCGCGGACAGACGGTGCTGCGGAACGGTTGACGAGTGGCCTGTAATCGGCGGCGGTAAGCTGGCGTGCTGCGTTCGCCTCAAGTTTATGAACTGGGAGCGTGATTTCTTGAAATGATCGTCGGTATCGGACGCGCGGTATATGTATGATCGTTCCGGATACGAGGGAAAGGTCAGGTATTCTACTTGGGAGAGTAGATAAGCGGGCGCTGGGGCGCGCTCGCGCGTTTTAGATATGGGGAATTGGGACCGCGTGGGTTATGGGGAATTCTCGCTCGGTGTGCGCACCTAGGGATAAAAGGAGGTTATCGCTTTCTAGGTTAAGTTTACAGGGATTACTACCCTGCATGTATTTGGCGTGGTTTTGACTCAAACTTTTGAGAGAAGATAGAAGGGTTTCTGTGCGATTCGTGAATATTCGCGGGAGTGGTGTTATGTGGTGGGGTGTTGATGGAAACATCACTGACAGCGAACCCGGACTCACCGATTGGAATGCAACTTTGTGGGTTTTTAGAGTGACTCAAAACAAGAACAACAGTGTGTTTCATTTGGGCCCTAGCGCTCTTTAAGCGGGAGGAAAATTAACCTCAAAGTCAAATTAGCACTTCTGCTTTTTCGCATATAATCTCGAAGTATAATAGACAGAGAAAAATGTTTTGAACAAAAGTTTAATGATGCAATAAGCGCTACAAACTTGCGTTAACAAAATTTTGAAAAGAGTTTAAAAAAGAATACCTGAACGAAAAAAACTTTTTTCAAAATTTTGTTAACGCAAGTTTGCAGCGCTTATTGCACAATTAAACTTTTGTTCGAAACATTTTTTTCTGCCTATTGTACTTTGAGGTTAGTTTTCACCCCCTTAAGGGGCGATAGGACCCAAATGAAGCGCACCGTTGTTTTTGTTTTGAGTCACTCTAAAAACCTACAAAGTTGCGTTCCAAACGTTGAGTCCCAGTTCGCGGTGTTCCCTTGCGAAATTTTATCACTAGGTACTAATTAGTGTTTTGATCGTTCTGGCGGGTACCAGCAGCATCTATTCTTAGTAGATACCGCGAATTTGGTAGTGTGTTGTAAAAATAATATCTTGTAGGCCTGATTATACTTCAGCTCGAGGGGCCCGTTTTAAAAAAAGAATGGTAAAGATAGATGCCATGTCGTATTAAATAATCCGTGAAGAAAATATATTGATAGCGGTGCCACAGATGTCATTAATGACTGCCACACTGGCGATTAATTTAATCTATCCGACCAGCAGTGACACACCGAATAATCACGGTTCATGACCCCCGCGTGTAATACTGAACAATATGGTTTTCTTGGTATTGATTAGGGCGGAGATTGTTTATACCGAATTTATATACACACGAGGTCGGACAGTCCCGTTGATAACCCCTGCGGCCTGTACAATCACTGCTGAGCTAAAGACAAGGTGTCCCAGAAGTGGGTGGTCAAAATGAAATAAATTAGTTTTCCTAAATTAAATAAGACGAAAATCAAGAGTAACAAAATTTCGATGGAGGCTCCGTTGTTTAGTTATTAATGTTTAAAAGTCTACTCTCATTCGATGTCGGATAATTCCTTATGAGAGTTGAGAGGCAGTCCAGTCCGTGCGAGGTGTTTGCCCCGATACTAGATCGCCAACCCCGAATCTAGTTCATGGCTATCCCTACAAGATGCACAAAATGCACTGGCTGCTCTATTCTTATCTTTCTCTGTGTTGAATACTAATAATAAAGAAATATAACGATGTTATGTAGGATAATATAAATATTAGGCGAGCACGATCGTCCCAAAAATTTTACCAGCTATTTCTCGGACACCCTGTATATCCCCAACAACGTCGTTACAACAATGAACTAGCGTGGGATCCGGTACCATCGAAGCGCGTTTAAACTATAGAATAAATAAATATAATCTGCCTCCCTTTGTTCACCAATTGTGTTGCATCATAATCACGCGTGATTGCTGAAAGACCATTATCCGTACAGTACCGTTCATAAGTAGCCGTCCTCTTGTAGAATCAATGTTTATCATTGCACAAAGTATCCCAGTCAAAGCATACCCTCAGTCACAAAACTCTAACTACACCCCATTCACTTTCAATATTCCAAAAGAAATAATCTCGATAGTCCCATAAGTAGGGGAGACCGGGGCAGATTGTAACAAAAAAGTTTTCACAGTTTTTCCTCAAAAGTGTTTTCCTCAATCCGCAACTAATTTGCGAGATTTACTACTTACATGTGGTGAGCTGATTGCGTGAAAGTACGTAATAAAAATCTTGGACACTTAGACATCTAGCTTCATCTTAAACAAATCTGAACCTTTGTTACAATGTGCCCCAGTCCGGGGTAAATTGTAACACATCTGCTTTACTTATTTAAATACAAATATGAACACAAATAAACATTCCTAAAAAATATAAATGAAAACACAGATCATTGTTAAATATTTGATATACATGAGTTAAAAAATCGTTGCTTATTCATCTGATTCTATCAAAATCTTCGTCGTGAAAGATAGATGCTAGCTAGGTGTTACACCCCCGCAGTTTCTTATAATGTAGAAATGATTGAAAATATCGCAAGATTTACTAAACTCGTTCCCGAGAGAGCAACAGTAGGCGTATCGGTTTCTACTCGTTGCCCGTCGCACCTCGGTCGATCAGAACTAGGATCGAGTGCACTGTTGCGTAGGTAGGCTGCTCGGCAGTTTCGTCACGGTTGCAAGCTGATCCGCGCGACCAGTCTGTCCAGTCAATTCGTATATGGATCATGCGTGTGTCAATCACGCTTCCATGGATGGTCCAGCGCCGTGGAGCTGTCTGTCACATCGGAGCAGGACTGTACGCGCGGAATTTTCGATTGCGTTGCAGAGTGCAACTATACATATAGTATGAAACGTATGGATCGACGATGAGATAATCGATCCATGGTCGTCATTTTACAATGTGTGAGCAGGGTATGATCAAAGTTTGAGTTCTGGAGGATCTGGTCCTCGATTCTTTCCTTTTTAAAAAAATGAATTTTTGTAAAGCATTCAAAGTATTTATTTTTCAAATTTTGGAAATTGTAATCTGATTTTGAGCACCCTCTCGAAACATAGAATTTAGGATTTAGGTTAATATTTCTCTATCCCTCTGAGTGGTAAAGTTTCAGACACTAAGTTGCGTGCGGAAATCGTCTACTTCTATTTGTTAAGCACACTCGGCGAACGCTCTTAGGCGGTTCCCGCACGGCTCGTACCGATTAAAGTGAAGCGCACGGAATTCGAAGTATTTCGCGTTAAAAATTGAACATGAATCGAGTTTATTCTGTCGTTTTTGGGGGGGAGTCAGGAGTGAACAGATTGCGAATGTTAAGGTGCAATAATAAACAGAACATTACTGTTTGGTGTTTCTTTTTGCAAGCAGCCTCACGATGGCCACAGAAAAGGACAAGGTACCGTCTAATAAACGAAACTAACGAACACTGTCGACCTTCTAACCCCCTTAACGCTTAACCATTTCACTTTAGTCAAGCAACGAGATACAGGAGCAGGCCACGACGCCGACAGCTTTGACTCCAGCGCCGAAGGTAACGAAATTTTTCCAAAACAAATTCGATGGCAAACAATTTCGACGCTGTTTCTCTTATCTCTTCTCTCCACGTGTTTGCTTTCTTTTTTACATGCAGTCTACCACGGAGGATAAACAGCCGGTGAGTACATACAAACGATAAATTCAAGATACACACTGCTGAGAAAAACTTTGGGGCTTATTGATATCGATTCACGAAATTTTGAATTGCCCCCCCCCCCCCTTTTGCTATATTATTCTCAATAGTCCTTTCTCCTTCTTGTTCTTCTTGTTCTCTAGTTCTTCCTCCTTCTAATTCCTAATTTCATGGAGCAATTTCAGAAATTAGTGGTATTCATTCACAAAATTTTTTATTATTCCCCCTCTTCTCCATATTTTCTTTAAGGGGAGGTGCCATCTTGGACGCTTTAAAATCATAGGTTTATTTAGCAATTTCTTTTTAAACAATGACTTGACTAGAAAATCTGATTAA
This sequence comes from Andrena dorsata, assembly GCA_929108735.1. Lineage (NCBI taxonomy): Eukaryota > Metazoa > Arthropoda > Insecta > Hymenoptera > Andrenidae > Andrena > Andrena dorsata. The sequence goes on along the minus strand of OV815488.1, from coordinate 70,486,402 downwards.
TGGCATTTGTTATACTGCTTATTATTAAGAGCAAAAAAATAGTTTATTTTTCTCAACCTCGCTTGTTTTTTCGAATAAAAAACCGAAAATTTCGTTTTCCACGTGACTTGAACTAAAGAAGTACATACGGATATTTCAAAATAATCATTTTTATGGGACTGCCGAGTGTTTGAAGAAAAATTGGAATTTTTGACGGAAAAATTTGGTTACAAAAATGTCTGCAGCTAAAAATATTTTGAAGCAATCGTAAAATCCGTGTGTACTTCTTTAGATTAACATAAAATAAAGATTCTCTGAAAGTTACAAGTCAATCGGATGAATAGTCTCTGAGATCCAGCACCGCCATTTTGTAAAAAATAATTTTTTTAATTTTCAAAATATGTATAACAAGTACCACTAATCAGATTTTCTATTGAGTTCATTATTTAAAGGGAAAAAAATTGCCAAACAAAACCTACGATTTTCATGCGTCCAAGGTGCCATTCACCCTTGATAGCCACTCCTCCTTTCTTTACTTTTCGTAGTTTCTACTTTCTTCTCCCTTCTAATTTCTCGCCAGCCCACTTCTCTTCTGCGCATTACAGAGCAATAAAATTCCGCAACCAAATGGTACCCGTTTACAAAATTCTCCTTCCTCCCCCTCTACTCTCCATTTTTCTTACCACTTCCCGCCCCTTTCTTCGCTCTCCCTATTTCCACCCCCGCAGAGTAATTTCGGACCCTAATAATACCCTAGTGGTACTCACAAAATTCCTCGACCTTCCACCTCTCCTCTCCACTTTCCTTGTCACGCCCTACGCCTCTCCCTAGCCTCCCAATTTTTCTACATCCAATTTCTCATGATTTCACTGTCCTCCCCCAGCCCCTTTAGCCCTCCCCGAGCGAACCTAATCGCTAGAGTTCCATTTTCGGCCATGTCGAAAGTCCGATGATAAAAAAACAGATCGTGGCCTGCGTAGATCGTCTGTGAGGCGCGACGAAATTTCGGTTTGACACGGATCGATGGGCAAAGGTCACGTCTCTACGACTCTCAGCTCCTTATCTTGCTCGTCCTACCCCCCCACCACCTCCCGCGCATTATTGAAACTACGCGTGTAAATTTTTCGTACATTCCGCCGGGTACGTTGGCCCAATTAGCAATAATTGCTCGTAACGAGCGGCTGCGCTGAAAATTGACAGGCAATTAGTTTTAATTGCACCGACGTTTGACTTCCCATTATGCGGGAGGGGATGGGGGTAGGGATAATCTGGTACCTTTCGAAACCTTTTTGTTCGATTTAATTCGACGAGATTTGTTGTCGAAAGTTAACACTGCGGATAAGTCGTGATGATTTTTTTTCCCGATGATAGGTGCAAGTAGAATTTTAACAAGATTTGGTAACTGAAGTGACTGGCTGTGATGATAAAAGGTTTTGGGGGTGTTTGCATTGTTTGGGGTTCTTTTAAGTTTGTTTCGTGTGAAAGATTCACTGTTGCTTGGTGTGCCGTGAAAGGAGCACTTGTGATACTAGGGGAAATTAGAATTTAGTGACGTAGGAATTGGGGGTGTTTGAATTGGGAGATTGAACCGTGTGATTGGAAAATTGGCGCTGTCTCGATTCGAAAAGTAGAACTAAATATGTGTATCATTGAAACTGTCCAAATTGAAAAGTAGCATTATACATCTGAAGAATGGAAACAATCCCAATTGAAAATCAGAAATCTGTTGCTCAGAATTGAATCTATTTCAATTAACAATTAGAACCCCATTGGCCGGAAACAGTAGCTACATATACGTATGAACTAAGATTCAGAACCCCACGCTTCCAGAATTAGAACTGTTTGAACCAAAAACTGAAGTTGCTCTAAACAGAGCTGGAGTCCAGCCTCGCCTAACCCAAGCCAACCTGCCGACTAAAATCCACAGGCTAACAAGAACGTCTGGAGTGAAACTGAAGTTGACAATCAGCGTCTAAAAAAAACTTTCATCAGATAAGTGACAGGAAACTTAAACTAACCTAAACTAACCAAAACATGGAAAAGTTTTTCTTGGAAGTGTTTGCTCGACAGGGATCAGTCCATTACAAATGGAGCATATTTCTTCCCTCCACATCCCGTCAAGTTTACCCAGTTCATAGGACTTCCTCTTGGGACGAATGATAACAAATTCACGCCCACTGCACCGAACCTCGTTTCGACTATCTCCAAAATTATCTACCAACAGTGGCGGATTTAACGTGCGGTCGACGAGGAGTTCAAGAGTGATTCGCCAAAAGTGCATATTTCCATTCTTGATCTTGAAGGAAAATTTCAAAAAAAATTTTAGCACATTTTGTTTAATTACAGAAAAATAATATCCGTGCTATAGTCCCCATAATAATGGGACCCCGGTGGCTCGTGGGACGTTTTATAAAAAAAATATATATCCACGCGAAAAGAATCTTTTCCCACGCAGGAAACGATCACCGCGAAGGAGGTTACGTCGCTATAAATATTATTCCCGTGAGTCTGTTCGTCTCCGCGAAGAATTGATCGCGCGGTTGCCTAGTATCGGTTACCTTTCGTAACCACCGGCTCGAGGAACAAGGTATAATGCGTCGTTTAAGAGATCTGTCCAGGTTACGATGATGAGCGTGCTCCGCTTCAATATTCTTAATTGCAAAATTAGAGAACGACGCGGCGAGCATCGCCGGTAACTGGCTGCGTCCGGTTTTGCATCCTCGTTCGAGGCGACTTGCGATGTCGAAGATAAGCCTAAATGCAGCAACGTGGAAGATTTTTTCCTAACTCCACTCAAGATCAAACATTTACAAAAAAAACACAGAGCAAATTTGATTAATAAAAGTTGCTAATTTGCTTAGAAATTTTTTTCTAAGGGGGGTCTATTTTGACTCATAACGTGACTTTCTTCAGATGATTTTTGCAACAAATTTTAATTTACAGTTTGAAATTGGTATAAACTAAAACTCTTGAATTCTTGAAGCAGTCTGGCGCAACCAGAGGGGATCCAAGGGACTCTGGCATCCCTCAAAGAAGGGGCATCGTAAAAAGAAAAGAAAATTTGATTTCAACCTCTAAATAAATTTCTAAAATCACCTAATGAATTTTATTGAATTTGCATTAAAAATGCGATTGCGCCGCTGAATTTAAGTAGGTTTCCACGGGTCAAAACTGACCCGACATCTGTCACGCGCGGATCAACTTAGGTGTCATTATATAACACACTCGTCTGTTCCAAATCTCCATTAGCTCTCGAGAACCCCGTCAATTGCATTTCGTCAATGGGACGGAGGTTATTATCAACCGTAATGTTTTATCAGCGATAAACGTGATTCGATTTATATTACGTGATAACAGATCGAACGTGCTACGTCTCGCCCACGTGAGAGCGGCCAGATAAAGCGCGAAGGCATGCGGAGTAACTAATATCCGATTATGCAGGTTATGGTTGTTGGAACGACACTTTTCAGATTATAGTACTATCCTCTTAATGTGGGATGGATGAAATCCAAACTCGTCCAGGAGACCAGTGTCTCGAGATGAAATCGAGACGCGGATAAATAGTCGCGGACGCAAGGACGAGACCGAGAAACCGCGATGTAGTGTTCGTCACGATATTCGTCGCTGCTACGTCCACTGCGGGCGCGAAACCGCGACACACTTAATTCCGAACGCTTCGCTGGATCGCTGGCAGAACTGGCCAAGCACGGATTTCTTAATTTTATGAAATTGAAATAAATGGAAACTTAGAATGTAGTCTAAAGGTAATAAAATCTATTGCAAAATACAGATTTTTATTAATCTAATGTGAAAAACTTGGAAATTAGGCAATCGCTTCGATTCATTTTTAAGGAATAATTCTAGAAAAATTTTAACTACATTTGAAAAAAAAATTAATTTGGGTAAAATTTAAATTAATTTTTCAAGAATTATAATTAATCTTTAAAATCTTAAAATTATTTTTCTAAGTTTTAAATTAATTTTTAAAGAACTTTAATTCATGGTTGAGAATTTTAATTAATTTCAAACATGGAATAATGGACTCGGGTAATTTTACCAGAAGGCCAACACTTGTTTGCTTTATCTGCTGTCGTATCGGTCGAGCTTTTAGATTTTGAAAGCGATTACTCATCGTATGACGCGCCCACGTACTTTCTACTTTTCAGTAGAATTTTGTGATACGTATCGGCTAAGTCATTTGATCTTTGGACGAGGGGGAATACCGTTTCCGTTCAAATTCAGGGGATACGCGTTTTCGCGTTCGTTGGACGCCTTAGTTTACTCGGGCCCACCACAATTTCCGGTTTATGTACGGAGGAAGGTGTTTTATCATGAAGTTTGGTGATCAGGCGAGAGAATGCATGATTTTTTTAGAGTATTAAAATATCCTTTTAGCGGTTAGATGGAAATTTATACGCGGAGCTGTAAACTTCAAAGTGTAGTAATAAATGAGTGTTCCTATTCTTTTAATAACCACAGTAAAGTTAGGTATACTGTTTGACATTACGATCTCTGAGTATTGCATTAGTTCACTTGCTATGAAAAAGAATTATTCGAATCATAGTAGACTCCCATACCTACAACACAGTAGATAAATGTAAGAACATTGCAATAAATAGACATTCGCCATTTTCCCCCAAAACTCTCCCAGAATTAGGTATCTATAATTTCTAACATGGTGATCTCTTGGCATCACTTGCACGCAAAAATAATTATTCGAATTACAGTAGACCCCCATACAAAGCGAAGCATACAGATCTCCCGCGTTGCATGCAGTTGCATGGGGGTCTGCAGTACTTCCTTTCGCGCTTTGTAGAGAGCTTGGCGGAGAGAAAGGGCGGCTGCAACGAGGCTACGCCGTGCCTCCGTGACGAACAAAACGGTCCTCCGCTGCGCGCGACTCGCGACTCCTTTTTTTCACGACAGTTCCCGTCCCAAAGAGAAATGCCTGACCTGGGTGAGAGGTTGCGTTCGCCCCGTTGTTTGTGTTCGCCCAATGGGATCCGGCTGCGGTGGGGCCGCAGCCAGCCTGGAGAGCTGGTTCGGTGCGTAGGGGGGAGGCTCAGATATGATACTGGTTTCGAAAATCGGCTTTCGCCCGCTCTCGGCACCGAATGTCGTCTCAGTAGGCTGAGAAACGCGACCGTGAAACGTGCGATTCGATCCGAGTGCTTCTCCTCTTCCGTTCGATCCCACATTGGATGTACCGTCGCGTGTGCACGGCAACGAACATCCCTTTTGCTACACTGACCGACAGGACTTTTACCGAATCGCCATGAGCCAGTCGCGGTTGCAGGTAATTGAATTTATGTTTCCATTCAGAGTCGACGTTAGCTTGCGATTGTTCGGGCGACGCTGGAGCGGTTGACTTTTGGAGGTCAGGGCTTGGGGTTTCTGTTATTGGCTACTTGGCTCCGGTGTAAATAAAGAATTCTTCGCTGGGGTATGAGGGATGTGTTGTGGCAGGCTGTTGGTAGAGGTTGCAGAGAATGTAACGGGTGAATTTCGAGAAGGGAACAGTTTAGTTGTGAAATAAGGATTGTTGGTGTTATGGCTAGAAGGCTGAGGGGAATAATTGATTATTGGTGTGTGTAATAGACAATTGAGGTATGTTTTAGTTAGAGGTATGATGGGATATACTTTAGGTACTTTGGAAAGGTATAGTGAGATGCTTTGAGTGGATTCATACGTAGGTTCGCGAAGGTCATGAATTTTGTGCATTCGGTTATGGCGGGCTCATCGCGTACTGTGTGGGAAATTTGACAGGGGATTTTCGGTCCTTCTATGAATGGATGGTTTTTAGCACCTGTTTCTTTGAAATCGTGGTACAGTGGCCATCCATTGATGTTCTTTCTATGATTTAAGTTAACTTCGGAGCGTTCAATCTATGGGAAAGTCAAGGGGTAAGGAACTATAATTCGGAATTCACTTGGGATTTAGATTTTTCTTGAAATCTAGAATTCCCGTCGAATTCAAAATTTTCTTGAGATTTAGAATTCCCTTAGGATCTAAAATTTTCTGGAAATCTAGAATTCTCTTAGGATCTAAAATTTTCTTGAAATCTAGAATTCCCGTATGATCTGAAATTTTCTTGAGATCCAGAATTCCCGTAGCATCTACATTTTTCTTGAGATATAGAATTGTGTTGGAATTCAGAAATTGAAATATAGAATTCCCTTAGAATCTAATATTTTCTTGAGATCTACAATTCCCGTATGATCTGAAATTTTCTTGAGATCTAGAAATCCCATAATATTTCAATATTTCTTGAAATCTAGAATTCCCTTAGGATCGAAAATCTCTTGAGATCTAGAATTCTCTTGGAATTCAGTAACTGAAATTTAGAATTCCCTTCGGATCTAATATTTTCTTGAGATCTAGAATTCTATTGAGATCTATGTAGAATTGCCTTAACATCTAAAATTCTCTTCGAATCTAGAAATCTCTTCAAATCTAGAATACCCTTCGAATCGAGGATACCCTCGGAATTCAGTTCATGGCAAAGAGTCTCCTCCGTAACATTCGAATTTTATAAAAGCAAGCGATGGAGGGTCAAGGTGTTCGTAGGTAGCTCACTAGGTACGCACGAGGTAGCTCACTTCGAGGTATAGAAACGTAGTGGCATTCTTTGAAATCGGCTATTGTACTTATTTCTGGACACCTGTACGAATGTTATTAGCGTCTAAACGCTAACATTCGATTCGAACGTCCGAAGCAACGTCTAGGGGACTTTCGAAACGCGGAAGCGCTCGTCTCGAATATACCGGGTGACCCAAAAGTTAGTTCGCTTATGTTGATACTGGGTTAACGAACAATAATTTAAAAAAATAGATTGTTTGCCGTACATTGACGATCATTTTCAAAGTGCTCTTCGTATTCAAAGCGTAGAAATGAAAGTTCTATTATCCATCAAACTTTCTCAAAAACGAAATTCTTACATTACAACACACGTGTTACATAATATTACAGAATTTTGATTCATTAGCACATAATCAATTCTCAGCTTTTCAACCAAAGACAAATGCAACTTGAAAATTATAGTAAATATAGAGTTAACCAAGCTCTCGATCTCGAAAAGATTACTTAAACAGAAATAATCTTCAAGCTTGTAACTTTTCGAAATTTGAGTGGCTGACTTATTTGACCCGTCACGCTTTTTTTAGCCGATTGGGGCTCGTAAAATTGACGAGAAACACGTACGTCGTACGCCCATGTTCCAAGCTTAACCAACGCGTTGCTTGTCTTCGCGTTTTAAAATCCCAGGTAATATTCCAGGAACACTGTCAATGTCATTGGCTGACAAAATTCTCGTGTTACATTCTGCTCTTCTTAAGTACCAACTGTATTTCTCAAGCAGAAAATATCCATCGACGTCAGTCGTTAAGAGGATCCACCTCACCTCGACAAATAACACTCGCTGACAAATTTAAAATTCAATAACATTTCTCAACCGATATCTGCAGTTTACGTTCCGAAACGTTTCGCAACTCGCTGCTAGCAAAATTCCCCGCTCGTAGGTGAAAGGGAATTGATAAACGAAGATGCCATTAATTTAAAGCTATGCTGAGCATCCACACTGGGCCAAGGTCCCATCCGCCATTCTTTTCTGGACTTAAAGCGAAGAGTGACCGAACGTTCGTTCCCTATTTTTAAAATCCCCTGTCTCCACATCTATCCAACTGATCTCCGCCAGACACACATAAAAACAAGCATTTATGCGATTAAAAATTTAGCATTTTAATCGCGTTGGGCCATTTGCAAGTTTGACAACTGGAAATATTCATTCAAACGGAAGTAGTAACTTCCAAAAGTAAAAAGTAGGGGGTGGGAAATTTATTATTTACAATATTCTAGAGTAAATTTACTTTGAAAATTATAATAATAATAATAATTAATCGTAGAATTGTGCCATCTCCTTATCCTTCTAATCTTCACTTCACAATAATAATAATATAATTATAATAATATCCTCCACTGAATTTTTTAATAAATTATTATTATTATTATACCTAGTATAATTCAGATTTCAGTTAATATCCGAAAATGTAACAAAACGATTATTAGCACAAATCACTTACGTACTGCTGTTCACATTGGAGCCTCGATAGACCAAAGTTCCGCTTAATCCGATCTCCACTTAAACTGATGATTCGATTAGCCACTCCAACGTTGAGATTCAAGATTTCACGTACCGAATATATACATACGTCTATATTACCCGAAGGGTTAATTGGGGGTTATGTTTTGAAGATTTTGGGGTTACCGTCATATTTATAAATAGATCTTCGTTTTAAACGTGCTTGCCGTAGCATTGAGCTCTCCCTAGCATCTAATGCACGTATCTTCCGCTTAAAGGCGGATTCACACATATCACTTCCGTTTGGCTGCAATAGTGCCAATTTTTAATATTTGTTTAGTTATAATAAACTCAATCACTAAACTTGAACTTAACAAAATTTATTAGATAAGGCAGTGATATGCGACCATTATCAACTAACAAAATTCTTTGACAACCAATTATTATATTATAAAAAGAACAACGCTTCTTAACGACGTATATCTGCTGGGGGAAAAACACTAGTAAGTATTAACGCTAGTAACTATTAGGCCACATCCGTGGCAGTCGTAAAGATGAATGCTTGTTACGGTAATTGATAAACCAACCGACTGCTTTCATTTATATCCCCCCCCCTCCCCCCCGTTCAGTACATAATCACTTCGATGTTGGAAAAATTACTCTTCCCTTTTGATCAACAAATTTACAATTTGAACTACAGGTACTAGGATTCATGGAAACGATCGAATTTTTTGTATCTATTGAAACCAGAGATGGACAAAAATTGTATTTGAATAACGAATAAAAGTTGAGAAAATTATCGGCGAGTGAAAAAATGAACTGTATTCGTCAAATAATCTAAAGTTGAAGTAACATTTATTTGATCCGTTATTTAAATAATTTTTTTATTCAGTTAATGCCCAGCTCTGATTGAAACGTACGTTTCCTTGAAAAGTGAAGATAGCGAAGTAGACCTTTCCTTCGTTACATTTCAGTACTAATAGATTTAGAAAAATATTGTCATTGGAAATTGAAAAACCAGACGAAGGAACCCACTATAATCTCCCAGTGGAATACTTTTATTCCAATATTCCAATGCAAATTCAACGCGATAAAGTGCTCTCCTCAACCTTTCCACCTTCGAGCTCTCACCCTTAAGCTGTAAATCACTTTTTTTTATCGCTTTCGTATGCAGAAGTTGGTTTTGCAACTTTTATGTTTAAGCAACTCTTTAATGTTTATGTATTTTTACCGAGACTTACGAATGCTTAGTGCAATTTACAATTACAGGGGGTATTTTCTCCTAGTAAACAGTTTCACCTAGTTTAGTGTACCTTCTCTTATCGCCAGATTTTACCTAGTTGATACTAATCAAAGCAACATTATTCATATATACGTTACTCCAGTTGAGAACCATGATTGGTATTCTGTCCATTATACCAGAGATGACGCAAACTGATAAGTAATGCAAACACGCAGTACTTTTTAATATCATGCATATTAACTAAACATAAATAAAGATCGAACGGTGGTCGCGGTAGAAAAAACAACGTGCACCATGTTGGAATTTCGATTTCGCAATTTCAAGGACCGTAATGGGATTTTTAAACGCCATTACACGCGCATGCGCGGCGCTCCATCTCCAGCCATTGTATTTCGAAGTGCTTCGAGGAACTCGAAGAAATTCATACTATTCGAAAAATCCTCCAAGGTCTGTTTTCTCTGGGAAATGTGTGGTTTCACGAAGAAGGAGAGTCTGTTTTTTTTCGAACGAACCGGTTTAGAATCAAAACAGCTGATACATATCATTCGGAGCTATTTTTATTTGGGAATATCAGAATTGAAAGTCAGAGTCAGTTCTGCGCTGTTATCTCCGTTGAGGAATGTTTGTCTCGAAACGAAATACACAAGAGTCTCGCGCTTAAATTCGAGTAGACTAAAATTTTGTTTCTAAAAATAGATTCGTCTATCATTTTTGTTGATACTTATCCAAGCTTCACTTTCAAATTTCCCATCACCTGACTAAAAAGAATTTTATCTTGTTGTAAGTGCATCCCCTTGACCCTTGTGTGGAGAGTAATCAAGATATTGGAACTGAGATTCGTGTTATTGATATTAATATTCTCGCGTGTTTCTGCGATATGAAGTGTATACAGTGGGAGTAAAATCGATTGGCCGCTCAACCTCCGTCGTAGTGCTCTGCTACCCCCACTACTCGGCCCATTAAAATTTTAAGTGAAAATATTCACTGGTTTAAGAGTTGTGATGTACATCGTTTCTGAAAATGGTGTTTCGAGAAAATCGGCTTTAAAGTAAGGTGCCCTATGCCAATACCGCTCTACGAGGCCGTTATTCGACGGTGCACTCAATTACGTTCGCTGCTATAACTTCGACAATGATTTGAATTTCTGCATGAAATTTTGTTTAAAATTTTCATAAAGGATAAGACTTTCAAAATCAGTAAAAAAAAAAGTAATCGATTTTCTAAAGCTGAAATAGTCCACTACCCCCTTAAATACATACATGCACTCATTTAGCAAAATAATAGCAAGTACAGTAACTTGAAGGGATTTGTGAAATCTGCGGGAGTTCCAAAGTTCATAGTTTTGAAATTTTGAATTTTGAAGGGGGGGGGAGGGAAAACCTCAAAGCTGTAAACCAGTATTTCCCAACCTTTTTTTAGTCCCGATCCCGTTTTATAATATTCAAATAACCTGGAACCCCATATAAGTTGAAATAAATTTAATTTGTTGTTATCTCTGATTTAATAAGGTAAAACAAACACATTAAAAGGGATATTTTCGAATATAATTCTTACATAATATTATTAAAAAATAAACGTAGCGACCCACTGGTTGGGAACTATTGCTGTAAATCCTTCTAGGTACTGTAACTAACAAGCTTTACACGTCTACTACCACGCACGCGATTATCCCACATTCAGTAATGCATTTACTACTCTACATCATTTAGTAACAGTAATACTTCCAAAAGAAAAGTACAAGTTTTAATTGGCGGTCACAGGTGGCCCCCACGGCAGTCAACATATTAAGTAACATTACTACAACTTAATCACACATCTGCGATACAAAACATTTCCCGTGAAAACACTATACAAACGCATACGAAGTTCAAGATTAGCCTACATAAAGGCGCATTCACATACATATATCAACCAACGGTTCAGTGCTGTCAGTGTCAATAATCTCTTTATTTCGATGTCAGTAACTCTCACGTACAAATGTGCACTGCTTTGTTCCAAAACAGAAAGCGATATTTCTTACCACCCAACCGTCGTGGGCACTGATATATGATCCGTTTATTTTGAAAGTGGTGCAGGTCCATCTTCCGGAAAATCGATAATGTTGTACTTATGGTTACAAAGTGAGGTTAAGTGTTCGTAGAAAAGCTCTATAAACAAGAAAAACCGAACTTACACCCCTCTCAAAATAAGCGGCTCACGTGTGAGCCCGTCTTAACTCTACATTTACGCCTCCAAAAGTAATTCACGAATTATCATTAAGTTTTTCACGCGCTAATCTTCTGAGTGTGCTGTCGCTGAGAAATTTTATCATCACTATTATTACAATTTATTATGACTACTATTCTCAATTAAAGACGAAGAATCTACGTCGTAGAATTCTGTGCCGTTCGAAGCAAACATCTCCGAAACGCGGACTCAATCGATGCCGCTTATCGCGTCTCGAAAGCATTCAATAAAATCTTCACGCGCCCGTGTGTGGTGTCTCGTAGCTATAATTAGGACGCCGAAGGCTCGCCACGGGGCTCGTTACGAGAGGCTCGCCGGCGCTGGCCAATCAGCGCGGTCGGCGCATGGCACGCCTCTTTCTCCACCAATCGGCGCCCGACCACAGCGGAGAGCGGGAAAATTTCACTGCCCCGCCGCACCGTAACATCTCCCGTTCCAGAATTGGCGCTCCGACGTCACACGGCGGAATGGAATTTCGTAATTGCCACCACGGCCACCGGCACCGGTACTGCTGACACTGTTCCTCCTCGATCCGTACACCGTGTATATGCTTTCGAAGCTAACAGCCTTGCGCGCGCGAGCGTCTGGTCGCACGATTGCCAGCGGCTGCCCGAAACTCGCTTACCAAGCAATTTCCTCGGTATCGTGGCTGGTCGGTGTCGTGTTCTTGAAATTAATCCTCGGGCGCGTTCCACTCGGATCTCAGGGAAGATTGCCCGACTTTCGAGACTCGATAACGCTTTTAACGAACCGCGGATCGTCTGGGGGAGTAACTTGAATTCGAGCCCCCCCCGGCGTATCGTTTCACGATCGCCAATAACAAAGGAATCCTTCTATTCTGCACCGAAACTATCGAGGCGGTTCGACGACTTGGTACGCGATCCCGCGACGCTATTGGCGGACGGTTTATGCTCGCTGATTCGGAAACAGATAGCGCTGGGTTGACCTTGAATCGCGAGGAGCTGATTAGAGGATTAGTAGAGGAATATCTCCGGCGATCTGTTTCAATATTCTAGATTACCATATCCCTGTTTTTTCACGCTTTCGGAGATTCGATGGGCGATAGATTGCATTCCTTTTACCATGGAGGGATGATGTTATCGTAATGCCGCGTTTACACCAACGCGAACACGAGCAAAAACATTGTTCGCGAACGTTTTCGCCTGTTCTTGGTGTGTCCACACCGCCGCAAATAGAACAAAATGTTCACATACGTCTCGCACACTGAGTTTTGTTCATGTTTGCGGCGGTGTGGACACGGCAAGAACAGACGAAAACGTTCGCGAACAATGTTTTTGTTCGTGTTCGCCTTGGTGTAAACGCGGTATAAAAGGTGGCGAAAAGATTGACCGCTACTATTTGCTCTTTGGGTAGGAAAAAGTTGGCTTGTTTTTGTCAGCGGCGGCGTTGGATTTTCGGCAGGTCCCCGACGAAATCTTGGCTAGACTCCGAGAAGTCAGCAATTCGGTGAAAGACCGCGCCGAGGGAGTGCACTAGAAGCAAGCTGTGGCAATGATACCCGCATGGAAACATGACGTTCCTAATAACGTTTCATAATGTGCATATTCATGAAAAATCGAAGATCGCGTGAGAGTCGTATCTTTTTTTTTATCAACGCTCGTCGTAGAGGTTCTCTGTGCAACTGTTTGCGGTTTGCTTTGACTTTGTCTGTAGCTTAAACCGCGAATTATTTATGCGATATACAGGGCGGTCCAGAAGTCCTGGTACACACGAATGATTCCCATGGAATTCTCTTGTGCAGGGCTCGGAGAGAGTTTGCTTCGAAAATGCTTGGCACGGCGCAGTGGTTCTCAATGCTGACATTGGTTGCAATAATTTGCAACGAAAGATTTTCTTGGGGAACTATATACAGTTTGCATAATAACGTTGAAGGCACCTGTGTATAGAATATTTGCGATAGCAATCATTGCCAAATAAAAGATCTCGAGTACCTGTTAGAGTGAGAAAAGCTATCTGAGCCGTTTAAGCTTCCTAAGCTCTGGAGCTTATGTTCGACAGCATTGGCCTAGACTCTGTTAAAAAAATATCTCTCCAAATCCCCAGTTCCAAACGATTTTTATCAGTGTCGTGAAATCCTCTACAATTTCCCCCTAACGTTAAGCTGAGTCTGCTATCCTACACCACATTCACGGAAACTTCTAAAAATAATTCGCGAAATGAGATATGAACGAAAATTTAAAGTAGAGAATAGCCTTCCCTCACATAGTTAATATTCGGTTCGCGAACACTTGCAAATTTTGTCGCGAGTATCACAAAATTTTCAAAATATATTCGATTTAATCTAATCCCGAGTGTACACCGAGTTTTTTATTATTAACCATTTATTACTCTATTAGAGAAGTGCGTAGTGGTTTACTCGCAATTAGCGCATTACGGTATTAAAATAAATGCCGGGGCTGCAGCGTAACCGCTGTTAACAAGCCTAACCATAATCGAATGAAATTATCGGGAGCACTTTAAACGAGGGGACGCTTTGAGAAGCACTGGCCGCCAGTTTTCGCACGTGTGTGCGTGCGCCGTATCGTCTGCAGCGCGTATGTGTGTGCGCCGGTGGGCTGGAGCGGTATAAAAATGCGTGGCGGGGGTACCGACCCGCAGAGTAGTCTTTGACACGTGTTTGAAAACACCGGAGCAACTTACTTTACATAAGACAGTCCGCGCCAAACGTTCCATCTTCCAAGCATTCCGCTGGTGTGATCCCTCTGTAGTCAGTTGTTGAAACAGAACACTTCGATGACTCTGAAAGCGATCGACATCGAGTTACCGTGTTTCAGGAAAGCGGTAAGACACACGCCAACCCTCCTTTCGCTATACACACTGCCGTTCCAAACTACCAAGACACCAACCCTGTGTGAGATATACTTGTGACAAACGTTGAAAATTCATCGAAGAACTCTAACAGATTTCACTTTATCCGGCATTTCACATTAAAAACCGTGGAAAAGCATTCGATGTTTACCAAATATCACATTCCCTGCGAATGCAACGGGCGTTCTACTAGTTATGAGCGGCACTGTATGTAGCATAAAGTACAAGTGTTTACTCTGTCTCGGCGAAAACAATGTTTCTAAAAAAGAAACGCGTGAAATATTGTGAATCTAAGGATTCCCTCCGAAACCATTCCTTCGAGTACATCGAAACAACATCCGATCGTTCTGTTTAAATTTTTATCTACAAGCCGCTACATGTCATATTCCATACTGAATGAATATTCAAATTGGAAGAAGGTTATTGGAAGGGTAACTTGTAGCGATAAACTTGTTTTCATTAGATTCGAATTTTCATTTATACTCTATGCGCGATACGCACTATCTGCGAATTTTCATACCGGTATGGAGATGCGTCGGTAAGTTTTCCGTTTCGATTGCGCGCGCTGTTGATTCTGATCGGTAATAAAGGTACGGCGCCAATGCGACTGGACGATTAAAGGATGCGTATGCGTAATAGTTGAACGTTGGTTATTATGGTGCTTCCAGAAGTGTGAGTTGACGCGCGGTGTCCTGTTCAATAAAGATGTGTTTAACTAAGAATTAATTCTCTGTGTTGCAGGGTCTAAATGGCCGATTAGCGTTCGCCATCGCGGCTGCTGCGCTCGGATCATCCTTCCAGCATGGGTACAACACTGGTGTCGTTAATGCACCTCAACAGGTATTTCGCAAGACACAGTAGTCAGCATTTTTCTCGAACCTCTTTCCACCCATTCGCGATTCGACTTTTTTCCATTATGTCTCCATCGCCATCTAGATTACCGACGGGGACCGAATTGCCAACGAGGCGAACGCGTAACGAATTTTTTTTGCCGATCCGCTATTAATCGGACGACGTTAATCGAGCGATAATTGGATGATAATTAAATGCGTCGTTGGTCGTCCTCTCTGCATTTACACGTTGCAAATCAGTGCCTGAAAAAGGCTCCGCCCTCGACTAGCTGCTGTCATATGCACTTTGTTGATGCAGCAAGCAATATCGTCAAATGGCTTGCTTACGTAACGCTAATTTTGGCAGTTAAACGTGCGCACGTTACTTTTAAATACTAATTGGAAGTTTCAACCTTACCAATTATCACCTTACTCAACGCACAATTCAGCCGAGGACAGTCCAATTGGCAAAGTTGGTTATTTGATTACCACCTAAAGCCGCGTTCCTGCGTGCGCCATAGGTGGCACTTTGATTTCTGATTGCTGCGAACGTTATTATTAGTCTAACGCGTCCCGCGTTACTGGGTCATTGGTGATCCGCCGTATTAAATAGGAAATGGAACTGGTTTAAAAGAAAAAATTCAATTCTACATTCATTATGCGCGAAATGCGGAATATGCGGCTTCGTCTTTAAGGGGCCATTCCGGTTAGCGCGCCGATAAATTCAGCGATTTTCAGGAATTTATTGCGATGAAAAGAATTATACTAATAGGATAAAACTTTCTTTTATTTATTAAGCTACATTTCGTCGGTAAATAAAAAATATAAAAGTATTAAAATTATTGCTATTAAAATGCTTTTAAAAGTAGTGTTCATGACATGTTGACAAATGCATGTTTCATTGATCTGAAACGAAAAATCGAAACTGGCTTAGACTGTCGCTATCGCTCGGACTACAATAAGTGCTTTATCTTTAAAATTAGCAAAATGATGGGCAAAGTGCAGGGAAAGTGTTTTTCTGCTTTTCTCTTTGCTATTTTCAATTTTAAAAGTAGATTAGGCTCAATGAAAATACTTGGTTGTAGTCCCTGCGAGAGTCATGGGTGTGCAGAATAAGCAGTAAAATTTATAAAGTAATCGGTTAGATAGATTTCGGGATTTTACCTTCACGATGTGAAGAAATAACGTTTTGAGAAAAACGCGTTCAATGTTTTCATCTATAAAGGCCGAGCCTGTGCGCCCTCTACAAGATGCCTCTGTAGAAGCTAAAATAATCGGAACTTTTCCATGAAAATTTAGCAGTACATTCTTGAGGATTAAAAAAAAAATCGATTTTTTCAACCCGTCTGACCGGAATGAGCCCTTTATTAAGTAACACGAGTAGTATCCCCTGAGTCAAACTATGCCCTGCATCCGCCATGCAAGGACTTATTCCGAACGATAACACTTGCATTGATTCTTATCAACCAACGTTGTGTCGCAGCTTATCGAGGACTGGATCAGTAACCTGAAAATGAACCGCACCGGTCAGCCGACGTCACAAGGCGAGGTGACGATGATATGGTCGATCGCGGTGTCAATATTCTGCGTGGGCGGGATGATCGGCGGCTCTCTGGTGGGATCGATAGCCGATCGTTTCGGCAGAAAGGGTGGCCTGTTACTGAACAACATCCTGGTACTCCTCACGGTCATCTTCGAGGGGTGCGCGAAGTCAGCGAAGAGCTACGAGATGATTATAATCGGCCGGTTCCTGATCGGCATCAACGCCGGCTTGAACGCCGGTCTGGCGCCGATGTATCTCTCCGAAATATCGCCGATTCACCTACGCGGGGCCGTCGGCACGGTTTATCAGTTAGTCATCACCATATCTATTCTGGTATCGCAGATCCTCGGGTTAAAGCAAATAATGGGCACGGCCGAGCAGTGGCCGTTGCTCCTGTGCCTCACGATCGTGCCAGCGATCTTCCAAGTCGCCACGCTTCCGCTGTGCCCCGAGAGCCCCAAATACCTGCTGCTCAGCAGGGGCAAGGACATGGAGGCCCAGAGAGGTACGTGTTTCAATTATTTACCAATTAATTCTGTGGAATTAGTGCTTTACACTTAAACGAGCAAATGGGACAATCCTAGAGGGAAGGTCGGTTTTGGCGTAGGTGGTTAAGGCGCAGGCTGACTAGCTTTTGGTGTACTCTCGAAGATCGCGTGTTCGAATCCCAGTGGGTGCTATCTCGTTTTTTTCCGCGATTGCCAGGAGTGCTTCATTGTTTATCGCGTTGGTAGTGCTCCCTATCGTTGTCTCTTTGTTTTATGGGCAATTTAGATAATAATAGGGGTGGTGAAATGTAGTTTGAGGCATTTTTCCGCTGGCTGATGGAAAGAAAGCTGCTGGGTGTATTTTTTGTGTATTATAATAGAGTGTTGTTGTTTCATTTATCTCTTGGATAGTTCAGTATTTCGAAATTACTGCTGAGGATAATAGAATCGCTTAATTAAGGAACTGTGTTTCTAAGATCCTGACCTTTCTCAGGGTCAATAAGAATTTAATCGTGTTATCAGCAAAGATTATTACATTATTCTGATTAAAATAAAGGAAACGAAACACCACCCTCTACATACCGAAGCAACGTATCGCAGAAAGACAAAGCGCGTATTAATCGGTATTCTCCAATATCGAGGCTGGATGACGTTTCCCTCGATTGACCGTAACGAGCCGACGGGTGACATTTGTATTATTTAGAGCGAAACGTTTATCGGTGACGAGCTTTATTGTTGTTGCAGCTTTGTCCTGGCTCCGCGGCACGATCGAAGTTCACGACGAGATGGACGAAATGAGGGCGGAGTATGAGTCAGTGAGGCTGGTGCCAAAGGTCACTCTGAAAGAGCTGTTCGTGAATTCAACGCTCAGGATCCCGTTGATCATCGCCATCATGGTGATGTTCGCACAACAGCTGTCCGGTATAAACGCCGTGATGTTCTTCTCGACGAAGATCTTCATGATGGCGAAGCTGGACCAGAACGCCGCCCAGAACGCGACGATGGGCGTCGGGGCGATGAACGTCGTCATGACATTCATCTCGCTGATACTGGTCGAGAAGGCTGGAAGAAAACAGCTGCTGATGATCGGCTTCACGGGGATGTTCATTGACACTGCTTTGCTGGCTATCTGCCTCGCCTTCGCTGTAAGTCTATCCCCTGTCTAGGCGAAAAGCTCTATCACGAGTACAGACGAGAAGCCGCAGTGCTGTTGCCCAGCTGCGCTGCGAAACACTTCCATAAGAAAGATTAACAACCTCTGCCCTGCCTTATCTTCATTCATGTCCACTCCAGAAACCCTTGAAACTTCCGAAGCATTGCTCCGCCACTGCCATTCAGTTCGTTACAAGTGTACCGATTCTAGGTCAATTGATTACAAGTGGTCGGCAATACTGGCTCGCTTCGTCCCATCCTCGATACAGAGGCCTCCAGATCTATGGAAATTTTCTAGACCAACTCATAACGCGACGCATTTCTCTTCTTCCAGGACACTTCCAGCACGGCGGCCTACTTCTCGATCGTGCTGGTGATCATGTTCGTGGTGTTGTTCGCCACCGGGCCGGGTAGCATCCCCTGGTTCCTAGTGTCCGAGCTGTT
This sequence comes from Andrena dorsata, assembly GCA_929108735.1. NCBI lineage: Eukaryota > Metazoa > Arthropoda > Insecta > Hymenoptera > Andrenidae > Andrena > Andrena dorsata. The sequence continues at coordinate 70,467,591 of OV815488.1, read as the reverse complement.
CAACCAGTCCGCGAGGCCCGCGGCGACGTCCGTCGCCATCGCCGTCAACTGGACGGCGAACTTCATCGTCAGCATCGGCTTCCTACCGCTGCAAGAGGCGATGGGCGCGTACGTGTTCATAATATTCGCCGTGCTGCAGGCGTTCTTCGTGTTCTTCATCTACAAGAAGGTGCCCGAGACGAAGAACAAGACCATGGAGGAGATCAGCAGCATGTTCAGGCAGATATCCTACCAGTAAGAGCGCGGCCTCGCTGCAACGCGCATAAGAAGAATCGATTTCAAGAGTAACTTGGAGGTGGAAACTTTTTAAAGGAACGTCTGTTCATGGATGAGAATGAATCGAGGCGTGAACGCGTGAATTTCTTTGGATGGTTCCGTGACTCTACCCACGACCGAATGACACACGCGTCTCTGTACCAGCCGTTCACGCGTGGCCGTTGCGTTTTAGCAAACGTTGAACATAATTAAAAGGAGAACACATTTCTTTCTTTCTTTCTTTTTTTGTTTTTTTTTTTTTTTATATAAGCGAAACATTGTTTGAAACATGTTTGTATTTTAACGTAATGACGAATCGAACGAATCCAGGTTAAATTGTGTCACGAGCTTTTATCTTTGCATTAGCTGTCGAGTCGCGTGCATACGCCTTCGAGGGGGTTTAATTGTAAACTTAAATCTAGTTCCTATTGTTACTGGCACAGTGAACTTATAGCGAGGGTACCGGGCCGCGACAGACTCAAGAGTTACGAATCGATGTTCGTTTATCGTGAATTCGCTCGTCTCCTTTTAACACTTTTCCCTTTTGTAGACGCTGTACCGAGCCTCGAATCGGAGGCGTTCTAACGTTACAACGTGTACAAGACTATTTAGTTTTAGGGTATCGAACAGAGCTCAACTGTAGAGGGACAAATATTTTATCCATGGAATTATATATATTTTTTGAAGACAATGGAAACATTCTGTGAATGATTGAGAAGTTATTTGAAGAGGGAAACATCTCGCCTCGCGGCTCCTCACGAGTAGCTACGGGAAATCGATCGACCGTTAGTTCACCACGCTTCTTGTGGCGCCACTGTGCTGCAGAGAAAGAGAAAAAGAGTCTCGCGGAGCGATAATCAATCGCCGATGCTATGCAAAACATCATAACTCTAGTCACAAGGATGCAAATCTCTATTTTCTTGTTTTCGTGGAAAGAACACCCGGGAGAAATTCCACTGTCGCATACTTTTTCCCTACACCGGGTTTCTCGTATTTGCCGGAAGCTCTTCTTTTCTCTTCTTCAGAGCGGAAGCTCAGCTCGTAGCGACACCATTATTTTAATTCTCCTGGAGGCCCTGGTAACGCTCCTCGGGACTCGCGAGACTCGTGTTGGGAGGTCGGGGAAGAATTTCGTTTATAACGGACAATTTTTTTCTTTCTTTAGAGCTTTGTCGGGCGTATCACCGAGGTTTTATCGGGACGAGAATGAGAGAGTAACAAAGCACTATATATATATATAACAATTGTACATAGAAATATTACGGTAGAGTAGCGTCGTATAGCGTATAGAATAATTATATTTATGTATTCATGTAATTAGTTGACAGTTGAGATACTGTAAGCCGTTGTTATTATATTTATTAGATATTTAATTAATTGTAAACCGCAAACAGGAAACCATGCTGAAGTACAGCCGTACACGCGTAGCTTAGGAGGGCAAGGAGCATGGGCGACGTTGCGCCGTTTCGTAATCGCGGATCAACGATGCGACATACTCTTCTTTTTTTCTCTCTTTTCTTTTGTTATTTATCGTGTGCATCCTTGGATCCGTATAATACTCAGACATACATAGCTATATTTTTTAATACTGAAGACACGCGTGTCTACGGTGTGCCAGTGAATGTTACGAAGGACATGTAATATCATCTTCCGAGCGATATTGTTAAAGAAATCCCGCGATTGGAGACACTCCAGTGCGACAAAAATGCTTAAAAAAAAAAAACGAATGTCTCGTGTTTTGATTAAATTTTTGAAAATATAATCAACGAAAGATATACATGACAGATGTGTGACGTTATTCGAGAAAGAGATAGCGTTGGTAACGTTTCAGACACCGATAAGTGGAGGCAACGAACGATTACGAATTAAATAATTGCCGGACAAATCGAGCGGCAAGGGCAAATATTTATTCCTTGTTTACCGATCATCGATTACACGAATCCATCGACCGTAGTCACGAGGCACACCGATACAGAGTAGACATAACAATAACATGTGGCAGCAATGAACGTTTGGTAATACTGTTTATTGAGTTTAACGAACAACGGGAACTGTTCTATTCGAATCGTAGCTTCCATTGAATTATTCGTGCCTGAGAATTGAGCGCATAACGAGCCTCCACTGTTTGTATGTTTGAACTCCGTTGTAGACGATAGAACAAAAGATACAGTCTGAACGAAATCAACTGGCCGTCGCATAGGGGCCACCCCCACCACCGTCGTTTAGCTCCGCCCACCGCGCCATCTGTCGCTTCCCCGTGGAAACTAACAGAGGTCGCACTTGGCACGATTTATCGTTGAAACTATGCCGCACGTCCGGTTGATTTTGCTTCGACTGTAGTATGTTTGCGCGGCGAACAGTAGCGGGAGGAAATAAACACGGTAGTTTCGCGCGGAGAGTGTCACTTCCCCTTGGCTGACGTGTATGAGTGTGGTTTTCGTTACGTCCAAATGAAATTTCGCAACGGGCAATAAAACCGTCTGTACACATTTAACTGTAACACTTAAGGGAGAATCAAAACGTCTTTATAATCGAAGTTTATTGCGCACATATGTCGTCTTAGCAGAGACACCGTATTTAGTTGCAGAATGGAGTGCAACGTGTCTGTAATTAACACTATTCGTACCAGACCGGTTAAGTTGACAGTTTTCAAACATTAGCGTACAATTTCCCACATACAACGTTATCACATCGCTATTTATCTTTACGACTTTTCTTGAAATATGCATACAATGAATCATTTATTATTTAATTAAGTACCAAATTGACTACTATCTACGTTCAATTGTAAGAAATATAACTCTTTTACAAAGAATAGGTATACATACATGAAGTGTCGGTACGAATAATGTTAAGTGTGGAACCTTTTCGTTCATCGATTTCTACGTGGTATAAGTCTCTTTTGCGGTACAATTATAGCATTTAGCTGTTAGCTTCTTCTTTTATACGCAAGCACCTTTGGTTAATCGCCTCCTTTCTTTTAGAGAGGTCGATCATACATATCTGTTGTAAGATGCAGCGGGCAACACGCGAATATCGCGCGCTCAAACACCGCGTCATTTCTATAACCGTTTGCATCGGAGGATTCATCGTCTCGCGATCATTTCGATTATTTAAAAACACAACATAGGTCCACCCTGCTTCACAGTTTTTCATCGGACATTACTGTGGATATATGTAACGCATTATAGACTGTGACTTTTGATGCCAATATACAAATTATCGAAATAAACGATTTTATTGTAACATTTAACCGATTACGGAGTGCGAATTCAGTGGATGTGCTTGCAAGGCTTAAATATCGCTACACGAATGATAAAGATCGTTAATCTGAATTGGATTGGGTTTTAAGTATAACGGTTCGCCCAACGCGCAAGGCGAGCCGCGCACGCGCGTGGCGAATACGAAAATAAATATTCAAAAATAAATAGTTTGCAATGACGTTATCGGAAATCTTCTAAAATTATCGCGCAATTGGCAGAGATGGTGCCCAATAATCCAATAAGGAATAAGCGGTGGGCGTTTTTGGCGATCACGATGCGACACACTTTCTCAATTTTCTTTCCCATATTCGCATTGGCGTACCCTCGTTATTATTCTTACGAATTTGGTTTATTCATAACGAATTTGGTAAAGAAATCTCGTTCGCTGCGAATTGTACGGGCCGCAGCCATTTTGAATGTGAGACGAAAAGGAGAATTATTTATAAGCGATCGGACAATTTCTCCGGACCAAACGGTACTGTCGACTTTTTGCCGATGCCGTGAATTGTACGAATGGGAGGGAATAATGAACTCGAGCAACCATCAATCGACGTCGAAGTATCCGCGGAACGCAAAGGAAACTACCACCGCGGGAATGATGGCGCTCGTGTTGCGTAACAAATATGGAAGACGCAGGTATACAATTTACTATATGTTTATGTGGAACTAGTAGTATAAAAGTTCATTTAAAAGTTATTTCTTACAGCAAAAATGTTGATAATACACTTAGAAGGGAAAATTCCGAACCCGGAAATTTGAAAAATTCTGAAGCTTTGTGAATATATAAGGGATTTCCCCCTGATTACAACGCAATTTTTGTTTGCTGCCCAAATTCACTCGAAAGGAGTGAAATTAACCCCTGAAAATTCGGCTATTTTCCGATTTTGTGTTATAACTAGCGAACTATAAGTGATAGAGAACCCATTTCTAGACAAAAGTTACTTCTTTCAATTACACCTATCATTTGGTAAAAGAAATATTTTACAGTTCACGAGTTATAACACAAAATCAGAAAATAACTGGAGTTTCAGGGGTCAATTACACCCTTACACTCCTAGAGTGAACTTGGGGTAGCAAACAAAAATTGCGTTGTAATCAGGAGGAAATTCTGTATACATATTACAAAGTTTCAGAACTATTTGAATTTCCGGGTTCGTGATCTTCCTTTTATTATACACAATATTGGAATATGTAAAAGTCTGTAATGTGGACAATTTTACTCGGTCCACGTGTTGCTCCTTAATGAAAACTTAAATTGACATTGCTCATTGTATCGCCACAATTTGCTACCCAACATTTCTTCTGCATACAGTTCGTCGATACTGTGAAAAATTGGTAGACAGCAATAAATCGCATACCTGCGTCGGCCATTACTATTAGTTCGGGTATCGACCGCTAGTGTCGCGGATTAATTTTAAACTCGCAATTGGCGCGCGCGCGTTCTTCGAGATTCAAATAACATCCATGCCATTCAACATCTCGCCGTGAATCAATTCTCAATCAATACTACGCTGCGCCATTCTCGATTATTACTCGTCCAAACTGTTCCATCGCCAAAAAAAAATAACAAATCCCTGTAAAATTCGACGGCTGCGCCTCGCGCGTCTCAGCGCGTGCGCGCTCCTTCGTTACCCTAAACACATTTGAGATTGGAGGGAGTGCGTTCGCGTTCATTGACGTTCGTCGATGCAGAAGCAGCTGATCGATGGGAAAGGCGCACGGCATCGCGCCGCTTCCGTTCGCCGCCGCGAGATGTCGGGAGTCGGCGATGCTATGGGGGGGCAGAGAGAAACGCCGCGCGCGGCTCGCATCGTCCGTCAGAGTAAACACAAGCACGAACACGGGCCAGAGGCACCTCGTGCGCGCTGCCAGTGGCAGAGACATATCCTCGCCGAGTGTTTTAAAGGGATTGACGGTGAACGCGTCGGCACAGCGACGATCCGGGCGCGCTGTTCTAGGGGCCCCCGATTGTCCCGCTGGAGACGACGTTCGCGTTTCCTCGCGGGGGGGGGGTGGGTGGGTGGGTTGGTTGGGGGGGGTTTTTCGGACAGGTGAAAGGGGGGTTTGTGATGATACGTGACGGGGACGCGGAGCGGCGGTGAGGCCGAGAGAGCATCGTCGGCGAACGGCATTGTCGGGAACTCCAGGACGCTTAATGTGCGCGGTGCGGGCGCGTGGCACGCTCGAGGCGGCCACAAATGAAGAAGAGGGAAGCCACGGCGAGGGCGGTAGAGAGGGAAGATGTCGAGTGGCTCGGCCCCGAAGCTCGTGAACGGTGAGAACAGGAAGGTGAACGTTGTTCACGGTTACGGGCACGGGGACAGGAAGGTGGACGAGAGCGGCGCTGCTGGCAGCACTGCCTCCTCCATAGTTGTTCTCGCTGGTAGTGCTGGTAACGCTGCTGCTATTGCCGCTGGTGCTGGCACTACTGCGTCTAGTGCCGCTAGTAACGCCGGCGGCGACGGCGGCGGTGGTGGCGATGATAATGGCGGTAACGGCCGCCCGGCTGATAGTAGTGGTAACGGTGACAGCGGCAGTAACAGCGGTTGCTGCGTTACCGGCCTGACCGCCGGGGGCGTCGTCGGCAGCGTGGAGTTCCGCGACGTAAACTCCGAGCCCGTGACACCGGAGGAGGAACAGGAGCGGTTCGACGAGCACGGGGAGGACGGGGACGAGCTGAGCGACACCGAGTACACCGTACCGTGCACGGGGACGTGCTGCGTCGAGGCGCCGATCGTCCTAAGCCTCGCCGCTGCCGCCGCCAGCGACGCCGCGGACGCGGCCAGCACGGCCGCCAGCATAATCGAGCACGACGATCGAACGACAGCGGCCGCCGCCGCCTGCTACGAGGACGACGACGAGGACGAGGACCGCGAGGAGGAGGACGACGGCAACATGGTCGCGGCGATGAACGAGCACCTGTCCACCACGTCGGCCACCAGTGGCGTACGGAGCAACACCGCCTCCACGGCCAGCGGCGCCGGCAATCCCGTCGCCAATCAGAACAACAGTTGCCCCCGCAACGAGTTCGAGAATGTCGACGAGGACGGCAAGCCGGCCGCTGGTATACTCAGCTTCCCCTGCGACTTCGATCACATGTACGCGAGCATGACAGACGGCGGCGCGCCGGCCGCCGCGACCGCCACCTCCACGCTCGGCGTCAGCCCCCTACGCGGCAACGAGCCGCGCCAGAACGACCTCACCGAGGTGAAACACCTCAAGGAGCTGTTGCTCCTCCACCTCGATCTGATACAGCAGCAATCGGAGCAGATCGTCACTAAGGACAAACTGCTGGCGGCACTTCGACAGGAGAACGAAACGGTACTCTCTTTTTCCACTGACCCCCCCCCCCCCCCTACTCGAGAAGCCCCGGTCGCCCTTCCATCCTTATCTAGCCGCTCAGATCCGCTCCGGATCCTCGGTTTTATATCGTCTACCAGCTACCGCGTCGAAACCCGTATGTACCCGCCGAACGCGTATTCCAAAACACCCGCGCTTATGCTCGCACGTCAGTACCTAAGCCCCTCCTCCCCCCCTCGCCGCGGCGGGCTCTGTTTTCCCGGTTCTCGTTTCCCGTCCCTGTCATTGGTCGCCCGAGCCGTGAAGGTCAGGCGAAACCTCGCCGCCAGATGGCGCAGCTCCGCCAGGAGTCGGCACCTTCGAAACTAGAAGCACGTTACACGCTCTGCGTGATTCTCGCGCGCGTTCCACCTCGGCGAAGAACGTTCGTTGTTGGAAATGGGAGGACCTTTGAAAGGATCGAGCACTTCCAAGCGACTCGAACGATAACCGTGCTCGTCGATGCTGCGCAATCACTCCGATATACGTGCCTGAGAAACTCCGCTGGCGATAATGCCTGGGATACGGAGGGAAACCAGAGCCCGCCCGACCTATCGTTTGTTGACAGTAAATAAAGACGTTTAATTGAGTATCGTAGATCACACAGCATAGTTTACCTCCTCAAAACTCGTGTCTCCGGCCGAGAAGCATTTCTCTGCGCGCCGGGTCTTAGGTTTCGTTCTAATTACATCTTTGGAGTACTTAACGGTCAGTTTTAGATAGTCGAGCTTATCGGTGCGATTCAGTCTTGCGAAGTTCGACGACTCTCGTCGGACGTAATCCTATTGCAGAATGATTCTGACGAGCTTATTGTTGAGGGATGTACGCCGGCGACAATTCTATTCGTGCCTTTCTATTTGTATTGTAGCTGAAGCTGCGTTTGGAGCGTATGGACAGACGTGTGAATCTGCAGAAATTACGATCGGAGAGTAACGAGAATTCCATCGCGTCCGAGCACGCAGGGGCGTGCTCGCCTCCGAGCATCAATTCTGTAAACGTGCCATCGACCAGTGACATTCATAGGAACGTTCAGCCTGAGAACAATAACTCTCAGTACAACGAAAGCTTTAAGATACGTTTGAATACCAGCGGTGGAGTGACCACTGTCAAACAGGAGCCGAACGATAGCCAAGGCAAGCACGAGACGAAGATAGAAGCTGGTAGTGATATTAGATTAGAGTGGGAGGAGAAGAAGAAGAGGAGATCGGACCCGATACCATTGTCGGGTTGCAGTAAGAGGAAAAGGGGCATCTCGTGTTCATCGACGATCAGCAACGAGACCACCTCGACGGTACAGGATAAGCCGCTGACCCACGAGCCAGGCAGGAGGGGCGACAGGAAGGGGAAGCTGCTGGCGAAGAAGGAATCGTTTCTCGCGACGGAGGAGCATTATTACACAGCTGTAGGAGATCCTAATTATACGTTAAGTTTAAAGGAACCTAGTCCGGCGGAATGTGACACCTCCTTGGAAGTTCCGAATTGGAGAGTAAAGATATATACGAGCTGTTATACGATGGAGGGGACTGAAAATTTAGACGATGAAATTTTTAACAAGAGGCATTTAAAATTGGAGAACGACGAGAGGCGAAGGAAAAGATGGGATGTCCAGAGGATAAGGTTCGTATCGCTTTCGCGCGTAATATCTTTTTTTTTTATTCCGAAATTTAATAGCCAACTGTTGTTCGGGTGGTAATAATTTGACGATGCTTCCTCTCGCAGAGAGCAGAGACACATCGAGAAATTGAAACAGAGGCAAGAGCGTCAGAATCACCAAGCAACGTGTTACAATACCAATCACACCGGACCCTGTCCCTCAGCGGTCGAAGAGGAATCTGTGTCATCGTTATGGCCTGACCTAGAGCAAATACAAAGTCTTCAAGTGGATCCCCAATTACCTGTTACTGCATTTGGTGCTCCTATTCCTAGTTTTACTCCAAGGTAAATAGAAACGTAAATAATGCACAGCAGAGGCTCTGTATTGTATTAATTGCCTACGATTTTGTAATTGCAGCGAGTTTTCTCTGCCTTGGTCAAACATGTCGCGATCGAGCAGTCGGCGTCCTAAACGATCAACAGGTAGAAGAAAAGCCACTAGGAGATAAACTTTTACCACTTTTACAGTGGACAGGACTATCTTTTGTCTTATAATTTTTAATCTTCGTTATAGAGACTTGCTCCCTTACACCTCCGTCTGTTCTATTTTCTAAAACCGTATTCTTTTTACTGCGCAAAATAGGGGCACCAAAGATATTTTTATTACCTTTTTTAAAATATAATTCTGGAAAGATGATCGCAACCGATAGGAGTATCCACCACTTCACTTTTCTTTCTCTCTCTTTTTTTTCTTCATTTTCTACGTATTCTTCAATAGAGTGTTTATTCGTCACCGAAATCTCGTCAGAAATCGCCGATCTCACGATTCGTTGGAATCGTTGGGGGGGGGGGGGGGATCATTTTATTCGTGCAACTGTGTATATTCTCGCAATTTGATAAGAATGTTGTCCATTTATTTGATTTTAATTAGTATTTATTATTTATATCTATGAAATCTCATTCGGGATCGTACAAATTATGATAATCAACTTGAACATTCAAATCAAATGCATTTTCCTTCTCGCAATGAATTGTACAAAGATCGAAATCCAATTGACACGGAATACAGTGAAGGTTCTCTGTAAAAGATTTATTAATATCGCACTGGAACGAGCGATAACAATCCGTTTCGAACTCTTCGTAGCCCCTTTTCTTTCGTCTCGAATTGATACAGAGAAAGAAATTCATTCGTACCTACGGAATTGTCTCGTAACTACTTCCCAAAAAAAAAAATATCAGGGGTACAAACGTATTTATTGTATTACATATTTATTGTTAAGGACTAGAATACTCTTGAACGGTGAAAATATGTAGTTAATAGAGTAAATCCTACAGCCGGACCAGCTCGAAACCACGTCGGATCAAGCTCGCCATTCATTTCCTTTAACACCGCGCTCGGAGCACGGTTCCGAGCGTTGCGCAGATCCTGTAGAAAATTTCTGCTTCTAGAGGTAACGGTAATCAATTTGATCCACTGTGGTTTTGCAACGGTCTATCATGTTTTCATTACAATCTATTCCGATAAGTATCTCATGCGTCCATTGATAAATTATCTCAGCTGTGTTGCAACATCTGCGGACCATTTTTTGTAGCATAATTGAACGTAAAATGTGTAACTATCTGTGGGAGATTTGAAAAACACCTCTGGACACAGCCGTGGTCTTCCTGAAACGCCGAAGATCCATCGAATGAATTCTGCTGCGCGTCTTCGGCGATCCGACGTGATCCGACGTTTCAGATAATCATGCGAAGATAACGCGGCAGATTTGTCGGAAGTAATCGAAGCCCGGAGCTAGTGCGAGAATTGTAAAAATGAATCTAACGGGTCTAATTTAACAGCTAAATGTACGATAGCGTTTTAAACTGGCAATTTGAAACGTATATTTTTCGTAACTCGTGCTCCGAGCGCTGCTATCGGGGCGCGAGTTTGTCAGAGAGCGATATGTAACGAGGTTCGGAGAACCACTTGTTTTAACGTGGTAAAGATATGTATTACGAGTTAAGGGAACACATAGATCTCGGTGAATTAACGTAAAACAATTATAACGTACATGTATCGGCCATGTTGAAATCATAAACCAATTATGCAGGAGGTTTATATATTATTTGTAACTTTACCGTTTTTTATTAAACAGTTGAAAAGAGAAGGAAAAGGGGTTACGATTACGAGATGAACTACGGAGATCGCTTTCTTAATTGAGAAGAATTAAGAATTATTGTCGAACGATCGTCTCTTCGAGAATTGGCAAGAAGTCAACGCTTCACGATTCGACTGATTCCCCAAGAACTATGCGATTTATTTTACACCGTATTCTATTCCTTTTTCTTTCTTCATTTTTCGGTTTTGTAAATTCTACCGTTGCATGTAACTGCAATTCTTAACCGAAGAATTTTGATAGAGCGCACCGGCCGTGCGCGTTTAGTTGTATCATCTCTATTTTATAATCGACAGATGCGACGAGGTACTCGATTCAACCGTCCATGAAAAAGTATCAGAGTTTCATGAACCGAAATGCTCGACAGAAATTGAGCAATCACACGGCGAACATATAGTGATTAGAAACTTGTAAATAAAGAAACATCTTTCCAATTAAGCGTCAGTTTTCGTTCACACGATTTTATTTAGGGCGATACATGCTACCGGCGAATCAAGCGACCATATTTTTTTTACATTAAAGGAAATAGGCGCGCGTAGCATCTCACGCGGATATTTTCGAGAAAGAAAAGGATAGCGCGGTAAACGGTTTACGTTCGTAATTCGTTCGGACCGAAATTTCGTTAATTCGATTTCCCGTTTCATCGAAGATTCTTTCAAAAGGACAAGATCCTTCACTCCTCGTTGCACTTTCAATTTCCAGCGACGTTCTTTTATTCAAGCCTACCTTGGGCTACAAGGTAGAAGTTACCAAAACTGAATAGATACTGTCCATTTTTTACAAATTGCTAACATTTCAGCACACTTTGGAATTAACGAGATTTCGAACCGCTTATATGTAACAAATAACTTACAGGATCTGTATACATATATGTGTATACGTCTATGTATTTCAGTGTGTATATATATATATTTATACTGTATAACACACAGACGCAGGTATAAATGGATGTATATGTATCCTACTTGATTGGATCGATATACGCATACCTTGTAACGACACATCGTATATATCGGTCTATATCATGTAATATATGCGGGAATATATCTATTATATTATGTATTATACATAAACACTATACTATATAATATAATACATATATCGTTGCTGTGCATACAGGTCGTTCCAGAACGCATTCCGGAAATCCTGCAAGCTTCCGGTTCCCTAACGTCGCGTTAACGATGCGAGCGTTCGGTTAAAACGGCACCCTCGCATTCTTAACCTCTACCGGGCGCTTTTAGCCGCTTTCGAATCGATCGGGAATGAACAGGCGACTCGATCTCAGGGTCCAGTTCCGGCTTACGGAACGCCCTGTGCGCAAAGCAAGCTACACTTTAGAATTAAGAGATATTGAATAAATAAGATTATTTCGTACAAACGAATGCCTCGATAAATGCGAATGCGAATGCTCAAGCGCCCCGAAATACGAAGACCCGAGAGTCTTGATAGGCCTTGCAACGGAAGGAGTATTGCAGGGCGATACTTTTGGAACCGCGCGTCTCTGTTTCCGGGATTTACGTTTACGATTAGAAGCACTTCCGGTGGACGATGGAGGGCCCCGACTCGTCGTACTCCTGCTTCGAGATCCACATCTGCTGGAAGGTGCTCAGGCTGGCCAAGATCGAGCCGCCGATCCAGACCGAGTACTTCCTCTCCGGCGGCGCGATTATCTTGATCTTCATCGTGGACGGTGCCAGTGCCGTTATTTCCTTCTGCATCCTGTCCGCGATACCCGGATACATTGTGGTGCCGCCGGACAGCACGGAGTTCGCGTACAGGTCCTTGCGGATATCGACGTCGCACTTCATGATCGAATTGTAGGTGGTCTCGTGGATCCCGCAAGACTCCATGCCGAGGAAGCTCGGCTGGAACATCGCTTCTGGGCAACGGAAGCGCTCGTTACCGATGGTGATCACCTAAAATCCAACCGTTCATTTACGCCACTCCGTGTACCGTGAGATTCATCGGCAGGAAATGGAATCCTGTAATCGCGATTATTCCCTCGGCCGGAAAATTATTCAATCTCCGGGCCCGAATCTGCAATTTTTATAACTGCTTTCTTGGCTCGACGAGATTTTTTCGAGGCTTTAATTTTAATCGTCATGGAAATTGCTCTTCGGGTAAAAAATCGTTCGGCCTTTAGATCAGGGGCGCCCGGAAACTTTTTTTCAGGGGGGGTGGGGGGGGGGGGCAACTTTGGGATTATGGTAAAGAAAAGTATCCCGCTCTAGCTTTTTTAACCCATTTTATAGTGCCAATTTAATTAAAAATTTAAAACCAAAATTTAAAAATATTCCCCTTTTTAGAATAAACTTAATAAATATCAGTTTTGAAAAATAAGCGATTGTCTCTCAAAAGCCCCTTTTGCCCCCCCCCCCTCTGCGGACGCTCATGCTTTAAATTTGTAATTTTTACACCTTTCGTGTGTTTCGAACCGATGGGATTGTTTCTTTGAAGCTTTCGAGGGATAATTTAATAGCCGTAGGAATTACTTTTCCGGTAAAAATTTCTTCGATCGTTAAATTTGCCATTTTTACACCTTCTTTTGAACTGACGAGTTTGTTTGGTTGAAGGTTTCAGGAGGGACAATCCAATAGTCGTGGAACAAATTGGTAGTTTGGTTTGAAGGTGGTTTTACAGATAAAAATTCGAATTATTATAATTACTTGTCCGTCGGGTAGCTCGTAGCTCTTTTCCAGCGCGCTGGAGCCAGCAGCGGTGGCCATTTCTTGCTGGAAGTCCAAGGCGACGTAGCACAGTTTTTCCTTAATATCCCGAACGATTTCACGCTCGGCGGTGGTCGTGAAGGAGTACCCCCTTTCGGTTAAGATCTTCATAAGATAGTCTGTTAAATCGCGACCGGCCAGATCCATACGCAGAATCGCGTGCGGCAAGGCGTACCCTATATCGAGAAGGAACAATGTTATCATCCTTTTAACACATTCCCATTCGCAAGCGTTTTAATAACTGTTAAGGGGGATGCCCTATTTAGGACGCTAGGAATAAGGTGATTCTTGGCAATTCTTTTTCTAAGAAACTGTTAAGCGAATCTCATCCAAACTTCCAGGGTATTTTAGTTCACATTCAAACAATAAAAATTAATTTTTACGTTACAAAGTGTTCGGTAGAAATGAAGATATATGAACACGTTCGTTAGGATGCGCGCGCCGAAGTTGCAAATTGACGATAGTAATGGTGGCTCCGTTTCTTCTTTGAAATAAAAATCCCAAGGATTTTCTTATTTCTAGTATAATTACATTGTCGATGAACCTAACAAACGAAAAAAAAAGTTAAAAGTTGCCAGATTGATGGGACTTGAAAGAAAAAGTTACGATTCTGTCCTAAGATATTTCGTACGATTTATGGAAAAAGATTTGTTTCATTCAATTTATTTATCAATGTCTTAGAAAATCCTTGGTTTTCTTATTTCAGGGAAGAAATGGGACCACCATTACAATCGCCAAGTTGCAACTCCGGCGCGCGAGCCCTAACAAACGTGTTCATACTTATATTTCCATTTCTACCGAACACTTCGTAACGTAAAAATTTACTTTCATTGTTTGAATGTGAACGAAAATACCCTGAAAGTTTGGAAAAGATCCGCTGAACAGTTTCTTAGAAAGAGAATTCCCAAGAATCACCTTATTCCTAGCGTCCCAAATAGGGCTTCCCCCTTAAACCTCGTATCAAGAAATATTACGCCGCGATAATTTCCAAGAAGCATTTCATCGATTTGTATGCAAGAAGATGGCGCGTACCCTCGTAAATCGGCACAGTGTGCGAAACTCCGTCACCGCTATCTAGCACGATGCCCGTGGTGCGCCCTGAAGCGTAAAGCGATAACACGGCCTGTATAGCAACGTACATCGCCGGGGAATTAAACGTCTCGAACATGATCTGCGTCATTTTCTCCCGATTCGCTTTAGGGTTCAAGGGCGCCTCCGTCAGAAGGACAGGGTGCTCCTCGGGAGCGATCCTTAGTTCGTTGTAGAACGTGTGATGCCATATCTTCTCCATGTCGTCCCAGTTCGTCACAATCCCATGCTCGATCGGGTATTTCACCGTTAACACTCCCCTCTTGCTCTGGGCCTCGTCTCCCACGTAACTGTCTTTTTGACCCATGCCAACCATGATTCCCTGTGCAAGTTTTTGTAGAGTTTTTGTAAGCAGCATCTCAAGCGAATTAGTATTGCAAATACGCGAGGCATTTAAACTGCTATTTGTCAACTAAAACCCGACTATTACCGCAGCTCCAATGTCATCTCACAGTCTAGTGTTAGGTGAAAGAGTTTTCTCCGAGTTTTATTTTATGTAAGAAATTGAATCTAGAACCAGCTGTATACTTTGCAATTAACTCTGGTGTGTTAGCTCAAGGGACACGAGAGATTAACCATTGCTAATCCTTGTAAGAAGATAAGGGCTGAGAAATTTGCTTTACCTGGTATCGAGGCCTCCCAACGATGGAAGGGAATACCGCACGTGGGGCATCATCTCCTGCGAATCCCGCTTTGCACATCCCCGACCCATTGTCGACTACCAAGGCAGCTACGTCGTCGTCGCACATTTTAAGATAGAGATACCTGCTCGTTGTATGCAAAAGGAGATTAAGTTTACTTGTCGGAAAGAGCGAGCAATTTGTTTGACTAGATTTTGTACTATCTTAACAGTGCGTTGACTCCTCTAATATTGTTCCAGCGGAAGGATGGAGCAGCTTTATATCAAGTCCCCCTCTTCTTCTACCTCCGCACATCCATGCCTGTATTTTAAGCAGCTCCTTATACCTCAGCGAACTGACAAACGTTTCAGGTAACTTAATTGCTTCGAATACCCTTGCGATCTCCAAAACCTTTCGTCGACCTCTGTCGAACGTGCGAAACCTTTCCGTAGTACTTAGCACTTCGTTTTTTTATATTCGTATGATGTAGTTCAGATGACGGGAAGTTTAACGCAGGCGTTAGGTAATTACAATCGTATAAATTACTGCAGGAAATTTATGAAGTTCGTATAACAGTACTGATATTCCAGCTAATACAGAAGTTAAGGTGTATAGTTTGTGAGAGGATCTAATTGGTTTCTAAGGTATGCCAATTAAGAGAATCTTATTGCAGTGCATACGCACACGGCTCGAATTAACTAGAGCATATAATGTATTTCCTTGTCTCCTCGAATCCATTGAATCCTCTTAACCGAATGCAATTTAGACCGGCAGTGTACTTCGTTTATATTTAAGATCGCGTAAATCCTGCTTATTAATGAAAGTGAAAACCAGCTTCCCAAGAGTTCGTTGAACGCAAATGAATTTGTTACAGAATTTATGGGATGTAATGTGTTACAGGACGATGGGAGGATACGCTTGTAGAGGGAAAATATCTTATTTATTATATAAACATCTATGTACAGCTAGTTTACAACGGTGAATTTAACAAATCTGTTCGTTCCTTAATCGCGATTTGACTTTATACTTTAACTAAGAATAAAATCTTTCGTAAAGGAATCGCGATAACGAAAGACGCTTTTCGTGTTTTTAATAGTTTAGGAACTATTTTAAGTGGGGATATAATTTTCTTTTGTTAGTAGAATGTAGCGAGATATGTGTACAATGAGTTTCCATTGAAATTATCGAGCACCCCTCTTATTTGCAGAGACGAGTGGCAGAGATCTATGAAACGAAACATTGTCGCAATGTTTGCTTCGATTTAAATTGCTTTTATTCCGGTTATATAAGTTAACATTGCCTCCATATTTACAGAAAATGGAAGTTTCAGTTTGCTAAGTCTCTCGGAATTAACGCATTTTAGGAGCTCGCTGTTCCGTAGAATGGCCACCATGCAAAGGCTCATTATAATCGGTGTATTACATTCCTTAATTAACTGTTCGACTAATCCTTATAATTAGGCCGTGAAATTAAGTACCTAGTTTGGATTTAATTTGCTGTATATCCTATTTCCAAACCGTTCCTTTTTTCGAGTGGAGGAAAATGGAAAAAAAGAATCGGACGCATTAAATACCGTACTCGCAATTACAGAGTTACGTATCTTCGGCTGCGATTCTATGCGGTAGCATACGGATGCAAATAAATATTTCCACGGTCGCATACTCGTTGGCGCCCGGAGCTCGCCTCCTCCGAAATGTACAGATCCTAGGTGTCCTATATTTACAAACAGTTCAATTCCGATTAGCACGCCTCCTCCTGGCGTAGCGAATTTTATTTGTCCCAAAGGCCGATCTCCTTCATTCTGGTTTGGAAATATTTCTCCAACGCGTTGGCGCAGCGGTAATATTCGGTGTCAGGGCTGTTGTACAGGCGACAGTTGGTGAATATCCGTGTCATGTCCGCGATGAATAGTCGCCTCGTAACGTAGTACCGCGCTTTCAATCGGTCAGTCATAGTTTTCAGGTCTGAAAAGTAGAAATCGAGTCACACGGCTTCGTTCCGCGGAACTGTAATTCGAGCCTCTGCTGTACTCACCCATGGGATATTTGATATGGTCGTAATAATCAGGAACGTCATTCTTGTCCACGGGTTTCAGGAACGGCCACGCTGTGCTATGATTCTTCACGCTGTTCAAGACATTCTTCAAAGCGTTGTACAGAGAATCGGTAATATCCAAGCACGCCTCCATTGGCTCTGGCCCTTGCGTCCCTTTCGCAACTCCCCTCGTCCTTGTCTGAGCGTAACTCTTCCAGCCAGTCTCGCGGATGCCCGGAATTGACTCGACGGGGATTCCCCTGACGCCTTCTTTGAAGCACGTCAAGCCGGGGTGCACCTTTTGTATCTCCTGCTGTCTCTGATGGATCAGCTTCTTAATAATCTCCTTCTGCTTTCGTATGACAGCCGTGAACTCCGTGTACACGATCTTGGCATTCAGCTCGCAGTGCATCAACGTCGCACCTTCGTAGTCCTTAATGTACCCTTGGTGCATCGACCGCGGCAGTTTGATGTCCTTGCTGAACCCTTGCTTCTTAAAGTATCCGATCGCGAATTCGTCAGCGAACGTGAGGAAGTGCAGTATGTTGTTCTTTATGTGATAATCCTTCAGCATGTTCATCAAATGGGTACCGTAGCCTTTAACCTGCTCTTGGCTCGTAACGGCGCAGAATACTATCTCCGTGAAACCTTGCGTGGGGAACATGCGGAAACAGATGCCACCGATCGGTCGACCGTCTTTTATCAGAGCTAGCGTCTTGTGCTTCCTGTAAAGACAAAGCTGTTACAATTGGACGCAACTGCTGCGTGGAAGATGCGTAGTTCTACTCACGGGTCGAAGACTAGTTGAGATATGTACTCCTTCGGCATTCGGGGCAGCTGGTGGCTGAACACGTTGTGCAGTCCAATCAACCAAAGCATCGTCTGCTTAGAAACCGGCTGCGTCAAACTGTTCCCAACAACGTGGAACTCTATGATCTTTTTGCTCTCCTCGATCTTCGCAGTCTCATCGCGCGGGACATTCGGTGGGAATACCGCGTCTGGTCCGCACATGTAATTAGGATCGTTGATGGTAGCCACGATTTCAGCGACAGTCTCCTCCGGGAGGTCCTCGAAAACCTCTTCGTTCTTCCTCCTCTTCACGTCCGAACGCCCCTCGGAGTGCGATCTCTTCTCGTGAATCTTCTTAATCCCGGGGCTGATATTAATCGTCGTGTAATTGTCTTTGTCATTCGGCGTGACCGTGACTTTCTCAAATTCCCCGGTCCTTCTCCCTTGATTCGCTTTCGACTCCAAAGCGGTTTGCAAGTAAGTGGGAGGCACTTGCTTGAACTCGGGATCCCAGATCGGTGAATTGTCCGAGTAGATCTCCGCTTCTAACATCGAAAGGAATCTGGAATCGGAGTAATATTTTTTAACAACGAAGCGATATAATAGAACGACAGCTAAGGAAAATGGTCTACGCACTTCGGAAAATGTGTCAAGACTATCACTCTCTTCTCCGGTGCTAGTTTGTCTCGCTCGCTGTGGCATTTGTCCAACAATTGCCTGGACACCGGCTTGAACACAGCTTGGACAAACGTTCGCCCAAAAACTAAGGACGTGTCGTAATGCGGCAGAGAGTCACAGAACGCTGGGATATGGCAGAAGACCAGCCAGCGTGTGTGATTAATCTTGTAAGCAGGAGCGTCCTCCGCACTGATCGTGCCTCTCCTGGCACTGAGCGGATCGAAGTTCCAATGGTTCAAACAGTGCAGGAACATCTTCGCCATATCGCACATAGCTTGCATGTCCCTTTGAGGCAAGTGTCCGTACTTGTACGCGACAAAGTTCATCACCGCCTTCGCTATCGAGGGTCTCTCAAACGGCGGCTGTCCCAAAGGGCCTTCTATCGTAGGCTTAGTTATAGACTGTATACATTTCCTCAGCAGCTTGTACAGATAGAAATAGACTTTCTTAGTGTCGGGATCTTCTTCCTTTTGCAATCCTAGGAAGATATTATCGGCGTCTATGACCATGCACAATAATTTATTGATCTCGTCCTCGGACTGATTAGTCAGGTGCGAAACATGGTTCTCTAAAACGTGCGTGCAGCTTTTGCAGGGATCGAAGAAATTTATAACGGGCTGCTGTGTATCGGTTTTAGGCGATTTGGTCAACAGCTGCGGATTCTTCCATCCGATGCACTTGCATTCTTCGACTTTACACGCGCTGTAAGTAGCGATCTTCAGTATCTTCTTCATTTGTGGCAGATTCAGCATTTGCTGCTTCCGCTGTTGTATCCTCTGAAGATTGTTTTGCCGGCTGCTCGGCTCCTGAGGCCTGGCGGCGGTGGGTTCCCTACTGTTTCCTGCATTCTGTGACGTGCTGGTCACTGGCTGACCGCCTTCCTCCGCTGGCTGCGACGGCGCGTTGCGAGTTGCCTCTTCATTGGACATGTTTTTGCTAGAAATGAAAGAGCCACTTACCATCGACTTATAGAATCGTCGAACTGAAATTAAGGTTTCAGATTAAAAGCGATCTTTATCATATTTGGGAATCGGGTGGATTTAAATCTGGTTTGTGTGTGAACGCTATTAAAGAGAAGAACGTAGGTTTATTCGGGCAAGCGTTTTATCTTTATTAAATGTATGTTAAGAGTACAATGCTGTGTTAAACTTACATTACAAGGAATACACTTTAAACGGTAAAATTACAGCTAATAATAACACTCTAATACCTTTGACGACGAAACGTCAAACAGATAGTTTCATAGAATCAGAAGTAAGGATTGTGAAACAAATGTCACATTTGTCAGGTTTGTGTGTCAAACAATCTGTACCAATTGTTTACAAATTCGTGAACACGAATGCAAGATGCACTTGCTAAAATGACGCTTCTGCGCGATGAATTAAGCGCCATCTACTCGATGAATAGAAAATCACATTTTTTTACTAGCACTAGGGAATTAAAGTACTATCTCGATATGTCATTCATATGTTTATATGCTCTAAGCACGCAGCCACGCAGGTCACGGTTTGAAATCACAACGTGTGTGAATTGTGCCATTTTTTGAAGTTGTTTGGTGTTGTATAAAAGTTCCAAAATGAACAAAAAATCAGGTAAGACAAATATAAGTTTATACAATGTTAGGACTAATCAACCTACCATTCTTTAATTTAACAGTTTATTAAATTATAGAAGTACAAAGTGAACATAGTTTCTTTTTCAATGATTATTTTCTTGAAATTGTTTCTTAATAGTTTATGAATAATAATTCGTATTTTTTTAATAGACAGTGATAGTACTTTCGTTGCCCCCCCTGCAAAGAAAGGAAAGAGGCAAGCATTTCGAGAAGCTTGGCTGCAGAACCCATCTTTCAAATCGTGGCTAAAACAAGCTGATGACCCGCATAAAGCGATGTGCACAGTTTGCTCCAAATTGTTAATAGCACACAAAAGTTTCCTAGAAGAACATGCTAAAACTGACAGACATATTATGAAACTACAACAAAACGCAGGAGCATCAATTTCTGTACGTAGCAATGCAGCTACTAGTAGGTCCGATACAGAGAACAATTCAAGTGAGATATATCTTTAATTTAACTTTCTATATTATACTTTCCTTGTTCAACGATTATTTTCTTGAAATTGGTTTTCAATGTTGCATGAATAAAAAATCGAATTTTTTGAATAGGCAGTGATAGCACCATTGTCGCCCCTGCTGCAAAGAAAGGAAAGAGGCAAGCATTTCGAGAAGCTTGGCTGCAGAATCCAGCTTTCAAATCGTGGTTAAAACAAGCTGATGAACCTCACAAAGCGAAGTGCACTGTTTGTTCCAAATTGTTAAGAGCACACAAATGTCACCTAGAGGATCATGCTAAAAGTGACAGTCATATCGTGAACCTACAACAAAACGCAGGAGCATTAATTTCTGTATGTAGCAATGCAGCTACTAGTAGCTACGATAAAGAGAACAATTCAAGTGAGATATATCTTTAATTTAACTTTCTATATTATACTTTCTTTGTTCAATAATTATTTTCTTGAAATTCTGTTTCAATGTTGTGTGAATAAAAATTTATATTTGTAACGGTCATTTGTTAAAATAAAAATTTGTTTTTTATCAAGGATATGCCAAACATTATGATCATTATGTTCTTCTTTTAATTTATTTTTTTAAGATTTCGTAGTATGTATTGTTACGATAATAGAAATGTACTAATAATGGATATTTTATACACAGGCGCTGATGTCAGCATTGCTGGACCTAGCAGTGCAGTTTTTGTAATCTCAGATGGAGACAGTGGTTCAAGTAAGATATATCTTTAATCTAATTTTCTTTTTTACTTCCTTTTTTCAATGATTATTTTCTTGAAATTGGTTTTCAATGTTGCATGAATAAAAAATGGAATTTTTTGAATAGGCAGCATCGTTGCCCCTGCTGCAAAGAAAATAAAGAGGCAAGCATTTCGAGAAGCTTGGCTGCAGAACCCATCTTTCAAATCGTGGCTAAAACAAGCTGATGACCCGTACAAAGCAAAGTGCACAATTTGCTCCAAACTGTTAATAGCGCACAAACGTTACCTAGAGGAACATGCTAAAAGTAACATTCATATCAGGAACATGATATATCAAACACAACCAGGAACAAGTGCAACCAAAAAGACTTTTGCTGACGAGGTAAAGGAAGCAGAAATAACAATATGTATGAATGCAGAGCACGATAAATCGTTTCGTTCATACTGTAATTTTGTTAAAATGGTACAGAAAGTACTGACAAACCCAAATGTACTTCCATACCTGTTTACAGAATGGACTAGAATGACAGCTATTGCGAAAAGAGTGGTAAATAAGTCCATTATTGTAGAAATTACGGACATACTACGTGACAAATTCTTTTCTGTTCTCATCGACGAAACGACAGACGTGTCCGATACAAAGATTTTATGTTTTTTAGTTCGTTATCTGGAAAAAGAGCACATATGTACATATTTATTAGATTTAGTCGAGCTTTCGGAGGCTAAAGCAGAAAACTTATATACGTCTTTTCTACATTCTTTACATAAATACAATTTGCCACTAACCAACATGGTCGGGGTGTGCGTTGACAACGCAAACATCATGGTGGGAACAAACAATTCATTGACTTCGAGGCTGTTAAAAGACAACCCCGAAATCTATGTGTTCCCATGCATCTGCCATTCCCTGCATTTAGTGGCATCGCATGCATACAAATGTTTGCCCTTTTTCGTAGATGACTTATTACATTCCATTCATTCGTATTTCTCCAGAAGTCAGAAACCACAGACCAATTTGAAAGAGATACAAATGTTCTTGAATGAGAGAGAACAGATGGTTCTAAAGCCATCACCAACCAGATGGCTAGCATTGTCGGAATGTCTGAAAATAATTTTAGATCAATGGGTATCTTTATTTAGTGCCTTCTCGGCGACAGATTTTGAAGACGAGTCCGACATCGCGGAGAAAATATTTAATCTTATGAATTGTCCTTTAACACTGGCGTATTTGCAGTTTCTGGATTACGTGTTAGATGTGATTGTTAAGTACAATAAAGTATTTCAGACCACTGATGTTATCGTTCATCGTCTGGTCCCTCAATGTTTCAATCTGCTCAAATCATTGGCATGCAATTTCGTTAAGCCAGAGTTTATTCGGCGCAGCAATCTACACGAATTAAATGTGGACAATGAAGAGAATGTAATGGAAACAATTTATTTAGGAGCAGTGTGCCGTGGAACGATAAATGAAATCAGAGATAGAAACTGTGAGGGTGATTCTGAAAAAATTGCACAATTGTATACGCATGCGAAACAATATTATCAATGCGCTTTCAAACAACTTGTGAAACGATTGCCGTTTAACGAAACACATTTACATTCGTTAGATTTTTTACAGCCGGATGTAGCTTTAGACTTAACTAAACATCGGGAGAGCCAATTGGACTATATTTTAAAGAAATTTAAATCTAAATTTAATGAGACGGCTGTACGAAATGAGTGGTTTAATTTGTCAGCTTATTCGACAGAAGAAAATAAATCAAAATTACTAGCACTCAGTATCACCGAATTCTGGGAATCCATTAGTACCGTTCGAGGTGATTCAAATGAATATGAATTCAAAAACATTTCAAAATTAGCACAGTTGTGCTTGTCGCTGCCCCATTCAAACGCTGATGTCGAACGATATTTTTCACTTGTGACAAGAATGAAAACGAAAAGCAGAAATAGATTGAACACAAACACAGTAGCTGCAGTGACAAGAATACAATTATATTTAATGAGTAAAATGGTAAACTGCTCCAATTTCAATGTTACAGATAGTATGCTAAAATTATATAATCATAAAATATATAATAAAGATGATACAACAGAAGAGGTGCTTGGCACTTTACGTGCAGATGAGTCGGAATGAATGATAACGAGAGATTGGATATCCAAGTGATGGAGATGAAATGTCGGGACTAAAGAGGGGGGTTTTTAGTGGGTATTCCGAAAACAGCGGAGAGCCCCACATAACCCAGGCAACATCGCCTGGGTATGCGTAAAGGCATTTTCCCCCCTCTATAAATAATAAAAAATAAAAAAAAATGTTTATATGTACATTATATTTTACTTCAACCGTAACATTAAGTTCTATATTTTATGTATATTTGTGTAATATAATTTATCTATATTTTGTAAATACTACATAAAGAAATACGTTTATACATAAATAACGTTATAACAATGCCTGAACTTAGCATAATTAGTGCATAAATAAATACTATTTCCATTATTTTGTGCTTACTTCTACATCTATTCACTATTACATATTCCCGCGTACTTCAAACGTAATTACTGATTAGTACCACAATTTATACCAGTGGCGGGATAATTCGTCGCCACCCAACTGTGTTCAGTAACACGTGGGTCAGTACCCATAATTTGAGGACTGAATGTAGCGGCCTCTGCTCATGAACAGCGTCCAACTCGGCAACTGCTCTGAAATCTATTGAAATGCTGAAATAGCCCGGTCAAAATCAGGGACCCCGAACGAAACAGAAACGAAAACGATAAACGAAAAAAACGAAATATTTTTCCGGAACAGAAATGAAATTCTTAACCCTGTTGCAGGAGTGAAAACGATATAACCGAAATAAAAATTTCGATTAATAACGTTCTGTACACTTCAAGTTAAAAAATTTTTAGTGCGAATTTTAGCCAATCGGAACCGAAAAAGTTCACACTCCTCGCTTCCGATTGGCTTAAATTTGCACTCAGTGCGCCCAGTGCGGGTCTCCCGAATTCGCTATAAGAGGCTTATGGAGCTATATGGAATTATATGAAAAATTAAAGTACAACATATTTATCACAGTGTGAAAAATTTATTACAAAAATATCAGTATATAAAAATATATTAATCGTAAAAATTGTATTGCTATATGTATAAATTATTCGTTAGCAAATGCTAACGTCAGATGCTAAAGTCAGTGCAGATTTTTATATACTGATATTTTTGTAATAAATTTTTCACACTGATAAATATGTTGTACTTTAATTTTTCCTATAATTCCATATAGCTCCATAAGCTTCTTACATATTCTTGCCTACACTGCAAATGGCGGACACCCCCCCACTACTCGCATCACTCTTTTTGTCGGCTGTTAGCAGTCTAGTGTAGTATATAGAAGTCTGTGATACTTTCTCTGCCGCTACAGCAGTGATGAGATATGGGATGTAGTGATCCTCTAGTGATCGGAAAATGTGTCCACCATTTTGTCCTGAAGCAGAAGTCACGAATGGGTGGGCACTTCAGTATTAAATGAAGTTTGCTGCTGATACCACTTTTCGCTCAATGTTGTGGAATCCAATTGGTAGACGGTATTGCTTCGCCCAATAGGAAAAATTACTTGCTCTCTCTATTTCCGGTTTCGGTCAGTAATGGCGCCTACCAATAGAAAACGCGGCCATATTTTCCGATCACTGCCTAGAGCCTAGGCCCTAGACTATAGAGGATCACTAATGGGACTGTTTTTCTCGGGCATGCGCGGCGTTTGCAGTATCGTATCTATGTTGGGGCGCAACTAATAGGTGCAGTGTTATTGGCGGGAAAGCAGCAGGATGATCAAGGTACCCCATTTTATCGAAACTTGTACTATACTGATGCTAAAATCGCCGCGCATGCGCGAGAAAAACCACCCCATATCTCATCGCTGCGCCACAGCGCGGAAACACGCCACTGCCAGGCAACTGATGGAGACTTTTGATGTGAAAACACGTCACTGCCAGGCAATGAGTTAATACCGAACAAGATTCTAGTTCTCTCTTCTCGAGCAGGATTAATCTTCGACACATATTATTTTCTACAAAGTGTGCTTGCAAAATTAATACATTCCCATATCGATTTTAAACATAACTTCCGCCACAGTTTCCAACGGTCGCTCGAATTTACGTCTGATGAAATTACCACTGAAATCAGCCTCGTAGAAAGCCCCATGGATTTTTAAACCGCATCCCAGACTCGTAGCGAGTGCGAACTGGTTCCTGGTAACGTACCTACTTTCTGATACGTGTTCGTTACAAGTCACGAGTGGAAGATTTCTCATATTCCATCGTATTGTGCAACGCCTTTCATTTTATCGGGATATATCTACCATACTGTACAATTTATAAGTTTCTCGTACTTTTAAGATCGAATAGACGTACTTCGGACGTGGAAGCAAGTTAACCATATTTTCGCTCGCACAAAACTGCACAAGACTTGCTAATCGAACATTTTGTGATCGTCAGGAACGGAGAAAGTAGAGGTGAAAGACACTTGTGAAATTATGGCCACTTGGGATGGCTCTTATTCTGGGCCGGAAGATCAAAATTATTACATGTACTCCGACCAAAGTGTTTCTGGCCCGGCAGCAGGGAACTGGGCGTACTTTCCCAACAATGTAAATAATGATTATTTAAGAAACAATCGAGAGTTTTATGGGCAAGAGGATGCTGCGTTCGACCAGAACTGCCCGAACACTTTCTATCGGACGAGCAGTAACGTTGCCCCGAACCTGCTGCCTGCGAGCAATAATTATCAGGAGCATTTATCGAGCGCCGCTGGTAGCTCCCAAATGCCGAATAATGCGGAGTATTTTCCAACTGTTGTCAATCCCCAACGGTGCTACACGCCAGCAGATTACTGGAGGAACGATTACGATTCGAAAGCGACTAAGGGTAGGCATAATTTCACAAGGAAAGCGGACGAAGGTGCGACAGGCGCCAAGAGACAGTCGAGTTTGCACGCTACGGCTGAGGAGTTCGTTCCGAACAGCACCAAGGTCGACGATGGGAAGCCCGAAGTGCAATACATGAATGCTCCTTCGTTGATCGATAGCACGGATCCCCATGCCAGGAATACGAAGTCTTTTCCTAGAGGGTCGGACAAATATTCGTCATACGATGTAAATAAGTATGAGAGGAAGTATGATAATAAAAGAAGCGCAAACTATAAACCCAAAGAGGGACACCAGGATCAATTTCACAAAAGAGCCGCGTATAGAAACTCTTATCAGCAACAAGGCAGGGGTTCTAATAAATTTCAAGGAAATAAATATTATACTAGTAAGCATTATTCGGACAAATTACAAGTAGATGCGAAAGACACTGGTGTTTCGAGCAGGGATACAACGGATATTGATAATGCTTGCAACGACGAAGAAGCCTCCACGCCGAATGTAAACGCAGAAGAAGCTTCTACGGGTATGAATGTGAGGTATCCAAGTAGAAGTAGGAGAGTACCGAACGAGAATAGCAGCAAAGGGAGCGCCGTCGCAAAAGAGGAAAACATGCAAGCTAACGGATCGAAACAGAGTAGTAATCAATTCGGCTATTACAATTCCGGTCCCAAGCAAGCGTATAATCATCGTAAGAATCCAAGGATGTACCCATACAGCGATAGGCACAACAGAGAGGAGACTGGTTATAAAGAGAAGAGGCGTAATTATCAGGGATATAACGGGACTTGGGAGAACTCCGGCAAAGAAGACAATTCCGAAGCGAAAGAACAAACGCACGGGCAGGAAGATCGCAACGAGTCTAGGAATCCTTCCAGCTTAGGAATCGATGATACGAGTTTAGGAAGCTCGCTGGAAGTTAGACTCGGAGCGAAGGAGGCAAAAGAGAAGAGGCATAACTATCAAGGGCATAATGGATTTAGGGAGCAGAATAAGGGAGATAGGACCGAAGCTTTTAAGGAGAAGGATAGAAGCAAGAGTTACGTTTTTGAGAACAAAGAAAGGGGAAATGAGAATTGGAGGAACAAGAGGGAGATTAGCGAGAGGAGTGTTCAAAAGAGGGGGCAGAATAAGAAGCCTTCGATCGGTAAGCGCGTAGTTTGAGTGGGGCGAAAGTTGTACGCTTCTATGATAATATTGTATTATTTAATCGCTGTTTAGATGACGACGCGAGCCAGAGAGAGAGATTAACAGACCAGTTGAATAGAGGACAGCTGGAATGTTTAGTGTGTTGCGAGTACATCAGGGAGCTGAATTATACTTGGTCTTGTTCCAATTGCCATCATGTTTTGCACCTGAAATGTGTGAAGAAGTGGGCTAAATCATCGCAAGCGGGTGAGTAGAGGCATCGAAAGTGGGACTGGGACTATTCGAATAATTTAATATTCGAATATTTTACAAGTATTCGAATGCTACGAATAAACTTCGAATATTGAGTATTCGAATAGTATGTTGTGAATTGTAAATCAAGTTATTAGCTTACGAGATTTCACCCTGACAAACTAACGAACTCACAACTCAAACTAAATAAAAGCTTGTAAAAAAATGAACCTATAGAACTCGATTTATAATTCACACCATTCTATTCGAATACATTAGTATTCGAATACTAGGATATTCGAATTATATTCGCCAAATAATTGAGCAACTGAAGTATTAAAATATTCGAATACCGAAAAATTCGACAAATACTCCCAGTCCTAATTGAAAGCAAGTCCGACGTCGTGTTATACAATAATCACGAATAATTTCCCTTTTAGAGAATGGTTGGAGGTGCCCCGCGTGTCGGAATGTGAGCTTAACGATCCCGGAGGATTACCTTTGCTTCTGTGGTAAGACGGTAGCGCCTGAATGGAATCGTAGAGACGTTGCGCACTCTTGTGGCGAGGTCTGCGGTAGAACATTATCGAAAGACACCTGCCCTCATAGGTGTACACTCCTGTGCCATCCAGGGCCTTGCCCGCAATGCACAGCGATGGTGGCACGGTACTGCGGTTGTGGCAAAACATCGCAAACGGTGCAGTGTTGCACTCGTAAATTATTACAGTGCGACGCTGTATGCGGTAAGGACCTAAATTGCGGCGAGCATAAATGCGAAAGCAAGTGCCATCATGGGGAATGCGCGAATTGTGAGAAGACGATAGAGCAAGGTATGGGAATGTTAGAGCGTAATCTACAGGGTGTCCCAGAATTCAGGAACAGTCCGGAACATGCAATATCCCGGTGCAATGTACCGGATTGTCCCTACATTCTGGGACACCTTGTATAACTCAGTTCCACGGAGGAAGCATATGCCTATTCATAAATTTAATTTCAGCGTGTTACTGTGGTAAAAACAAAAGGGAAGTAACGTGCCAGAAAAATGTCCCACTCGTGTACTCGTGCGAGACTACTTGCGATAAATTGTTGGAGTGCGGTAATCATACCTGCGCGAAGTTGTGCCACGCAGATTCCTGCGAGTCTTGCTCTCTGACTCCGCAGAAAATTACAACCTGCTGTTGCGGGCAAACGCCGTTAACAGAGGAGAGGCAGACGTGTTTAGATCCGGTGCCTGTCTGCGAGAAGATATGCTCTAAGAATCTAAAATGCGGTCAACCTAGTAAGTACCTCGAAGCTAACGCGCCACATTCATTCGGTGAAATGCGGTAGAGATTGGAAACTAAGCGCGATCTTTTGTAGATGATCCTCACAAGTGCAAGGCGAATTGCCATCAAGGTGAATGTCCTGTTTGCGATCTGACCACTGACGTTAAGTGCCGTTGCGGGAACATGGACAGAGAGTTGGACTGCAAAGACTTAACGACGAAAGCCGATGACGCCAGGTGTGAGAAGAGATGCATAAAGAAGAGATCGTGTGGCAAGCACAGATGTAATCAATTGTGCTGTATAGAGGTGGAACATATTTGCCCTTTGGTGTGCTCCAAGACTTTGAGCTGCGGTAGACATAAGTGCGAGCAAAGTTGTCATAAAGGTATCGTGCAATGTTATATGTGCTGGGGTGGATTTTGAGGTTTGGCCCCCTTAGGTTAACCAGCGTCTGCCGCCATTCCCGCGAAATATCATCAAATATTTTAATTTAAAAGAGACGAGACAATTTCAAAATTAATTCGGTATGGTTACCCCGCATGAGTCATTGTTATTCGATGTATGAAAAGGAAGTGAATTGTTTTTAAAGTTGTCTCAAGTTTCTGTGATTAAACGTTTCCCATTTTTTTTTCGCTCAAAATTTGTCGCTTTACAAATTTTTTCGCTCCCCAAACTTGATACTCCGCAAAATTTGCCGCCCTAGGCTTAACCAACCTAACCAACCTGGCATAAACACAAATCCGCCCCTGTGTGATACTTAATCGTCACGAAGAATATAAAAGCCGTTATATATTGTACCGTTACGTTAACGCAGGAAGGTGTCAGCCCTGTTGGCGCAGTAGCTTCGACGAGCTCTACTGCGAATGTGGAGCCGCCGTGATAGTTCCACCAGTTCCATGCGGCACCAGAAGACCTGTCTGCGACAGGCCCTGCTCTCGCCAGCATTCTTGCGGGCACGAAGTATTGCACAATTGTCACAGCGAAGCTACGTGCCCCCCATGCACCGTTCTAACTCAGAGATGGTGCCACGGCAAGCACGAGTTGCGCAAAGCAGTGCCATGTTACGTTACCGAAATTTCATGCGGTTTACCATGTAACAAGCCTATATCGTGCGGGCGACATAAGTGTATCACAATTTGCCACTCTGGACCGTGCGAGAAGCCAGGGCACCAGTGTACTCAACCGTGCGCCACCCCGAGGGAGATGTGTGGACATATCTGTGCTGCCCCGTGTCACGAGGGCAAATGTCCAGACACACCGTGCAAGGAAATGGTGAAGGTAATTAATCCCATCACACGATCGATGCTTCTTTGCTTTTGTGGTGTCCTCATATAAAATTAATTGGCTAGGTCACCTGCCAGTGCGGACACAGGACTATGTCCCGGGTTTGCGCGGAGAATTCGAAAGAGTATCAGAGGATAGCGAGCTGCATATTAGCCAGTAAAATGGCCGATATGCAACTGGGTCATTCGGTGAATTTGGAAGAAGTCTTCGGTCAAGGGGCGAAGAAGCAGAATCAGTTGAAGACTCTGGAATGCAACGACGAGTGCAAGATAATAGAACGTAATAGGAAATTGGCGCTGGGTCTGCAAATCGTGAATCCGGACTTGAGCGCGAAATTGATGCCTAGATACAGCGATTTCATGAAACAGTGGGCTAAGAAGGACCCGCACTTCTGCCAGATGGTGCACGATAAGCTGACTGAGCTGGTTCAGCTGGCGAAGACCTCGAAGCAGAAGTCACGCAGCTATTCTTTTGATAGTATGAACAAGGATAAGCGTCATTTAATTCATGAGACATGCGAGCATTTTGGTTGCGAGAGTCAGGCGTACGATCAAGAGCCAAAGAGGAATGTTGTCGCCACTGCTGTTAAGAATAAGGTAGGTGTTCAGTAATATCGAATCGCGTTACATTCCCTGATTTGTGTATTTAAATAATTTCGTTGCAGTGCTGGTTGCCAAGCTATAGTCTGCTAGAAATTGTACAGAGAGAGAACGGTCAGAGGAAAGTTCCAGGCCCGATGCTGAGTACCACGAAATCCAATGGATCCGTAAAGTAAATATCTCGTGGAGAAACTTGAAACGCGAAGCCTTCGATACCAGAGTTGAGCATTATTTCAATAAAAAATTATTTTCGAATGACTTTATTTTATTCAAAATTTTTATTCGAAGATTATTCAAAATTTTTATTCGAAGATTATTCGAATAATGCCAAACTCTGTTCGATACTCTCTACAAAATCTACTGGCGGTCCTGTCTTTCCCCTTAGTTGACAATCTTCTGTCTTCTTTCAGGACGATACTATCACTGCCTCCAAAAAAGAACCAAATGCAATCAAGCACAAAGATGCCAGAACCAGAAATAGATTATTTTGATTATCAAGGGTAATATTGTTATCTGTGTACCGTGTACAGTGTAAGTAATGTGAATGATATATAGTTATTACCATAATTCGGGAGGACATGTTATACGAGTACAATCGATCGGCGAAACTTTTAATAATTCTTACGCGTAGAATATGGATGCTTGTGTGATATTATATTCGAGTTGTTTAAGCGAGTCATGAAACACGAGTGTATAGAAATTCTGAAATTAGAAAATAACAAGGACGAGGGCTATTAATCTATGGAGCTTCTTCATTGTAGTTTAATAGCGTGGCCTCTCTGTTTACTGTTACAAATAGGGATGTGCAAGTATTCGATTTATTTGAGCGTTTGAATTTTCCGAGCTACTTGAAATCGACGAAATGTTTGAGAAGAATACTTGCTATTTGAAAAACTATAGACAAATTTTCAGCTTGATAATTCTCGAATTCATGGGCGTCCGCAGGAGGCGGGGAGGGGGGGGGGGGCAAAAGGGGTAGTTGCCTCCCGGCTTTTGAGAAAAAATCGCATATTTTTCAAAACTGATCTTTATTAAGTTTATATTAAAAATGGGAATATTTTTAAATTTCGGTTTTAAATTTTTAATTAAATTGGCACTATAAAATGGGTTAGAAATAAGCAAGAGTGGTATATTTTTCTTATCACTCCAGATTACTTTTTAGACTTTGTTAAACTAGTATTTGCTAGTAAATACATCAATATTCGAGTAATTCGTGTAATTCGAAAATTTTCGAGTGGAAAATCTATCTCCAAGTAACTCAAAGTCTCAGGAAGGCTCGAATATTCGGCCCGTTTGAGTTTTTCAAGTAGCTCGCATTTCTTTGAAACAGTTCGTCCATTTCAAGTAGCTCGGACAAATTCCGGGCACTCGCGCACCCCTAATTATAGATAACAGGGCTTTCTCATTTCGTGAGTGTTCCTTCGCTCGAGGCTTTAGAAAAACCGAGGCGGAGCGATGTAATTCGATGTATCGGGGCAGATGTTAAACGGCATTGTAATCATAATAAGAAACGCAGTTCGAGACTTATGACACTTTATTGTGTTCATACTTTTTCTCTCCACATTTGTTCATCTTCATCACCATTTGTACGCTTGTTAAGTATCATGACAATATCGTAAGATGGAAAAACAACAGACACACATCTATACACCACGTCATACTAGCGATAGTCCAACTATTATCTAACGCAACGTTACTACTATTAGAGAAATCATGGTTCTAAATAAGTATTATTCGGAACGAAACGAAAAGAAAAGCTCGCAGAAACTCACCGCCGCTTCTGGTTAGGCTAACGTCAACTAACAGAAGGCATTTCATATAAACATGCTGCGTAACATAGACGAACATATATCGACATCTAATTTCGGCACATTATAACTTTAATTTCCACTCAATTATCGTTCGTACTTTAACGACGACCAAAATAATCCAACATTTACTGTATTACATAAAAAAAAAAAGTTTCCCAGCAATTTCCGGTACGCACGTTTCCGTGAAAGTTCTCCAATTTTATTACTGTATTGAAAATAGCGTAGGTACTTTTCGCAACGATTTAATTCTTCATCGATAAAAATAGTGGTTTATTACGTATAATTTTTGAACAGCATTTATCAGTTTAATTAAAACGATACCATCTGTGTTATTGTACATTGAGTCGTATATAAATATCCATTTATATTAATAATTCCGCAGGACTACTCCGCATGAGTCGATCCTTATAAACATTTAATGTAGGTAACATAAATATTTGGCACATCGAACATTGATGACGTACTGTTATATACTAAAATCTATTGTATCCCCTAAACAAATAGTCAGCGAGACCTTTCATGCTTGTGTAAGTATACATAGTCTTTCGTTAATATCACAACGGAATATCAATGGATCGAGCGAAACATTTCCTATATAATCCGATTAAAAAGAATTAACTGCAAATAATTTAGACGTGCTGACGCAGAGGAACATTGATTTACGCATCCTTTCACTCTAATAACACTCTAATAGCTCTCTTTACGACAAGAAATGTTTAAGAAAGCTTAAGAAAGAGCGAACAGCAAATGTTCACGACGAGAAATAATTCATAGCTGCCAGTCTCTTTGTCTCGTAAGGTAAGATATTGTTATTCGACACTTACATAAGCGTAAAAGGGCCTCCTATTCTACACACAAATTATGTATCACATGTAGGATCACAACACTGTTACGATTTGCATTTTGCAGATAAGTTGATTACACATCAGTTATAAAGAATTTTCATTTTGAACATTTAATAGTAGGGCACTTTGAACTTGAACTGGTATCGTTAACTACTAATTTCATCAATTGGTGCAATAGACGTAGAGTAAAAAGTTTCTTACTTATGAGTGATTTATCTATACTACTATAAATATTACTCTTATGTACAGAATCTCAGGTTCGCGTTCTCGTTTCGGAAACCGCAGGTTTCTCTTTTGAAGATCGATTATACCGTCGCGACGATATGAAAAGACTTTACGCTCGGCTTCTAACATAGTTTCTTTATAAGAAGTTGATAAAAAGAGCAAGAACCTAAAACATTATCAGAATAATACTTCTTGAAACTAATCTAATTCGAAGAATAGAAACGTCTCTCGATCAAAATATATTCTTTAGAAGAACATCTCTCGTGTAAAGCTTCTTTAAAAATGTGATATATTTATATATTTCTTTTTTTTTTATATATATATATAAGTCGCTAGAACACACGTTCTTATTTGGAACAACATACTGATCTATTGCTATATTTATTCGAATAACACTTTACTAGACTCGTCAGTTTCCCTTTTCGCCTGTAAAAGTACGATGCCGGTTCTATCTCGACCCCTAATCGATTGTAGATATAAAAGAAAAATTGTTACGTTTCGCACGGTGAAGTCAATTAAGATATCGTACTGAGCTCTCGGCGGAGAGAACACCGTCGTGTCTCTCCTCGCTTCAACAGCTTTCTTTGAAATATTGATTAATGGAATCTCGTTATTCCATTCTGGAGTATACAAAAATGATAATAGTAAAGGAATAATACTACGTAGTATGCTCTTACGAGTTTCTGAGCACAAGTAAGAATATAAACTTTTAAAAATACTCGCTTTGGCATTCCAACTCTTTGATCCTCGGACTTAAAAAAGTATATTGCTTCATATGTAAGGATTATTACCCCGTTTCAGGTGTACGTTATAATTAGGATAACCACTTAGGTACTGGTGTCGTGGGCTCACCGATGGTTGCTTAGTAATACTTGCCATTGCCCAGCCCATTATCAATTCTATGCCTCTGCAGATAGTTTGATACACGATCCAGGGCCACGGTTTAGGATACTGCGCCAGGACTGGTCGAGTACCATATTTCACAGTCTCAGCCAGAAGCCCTGAAAGTATGAAAGCAAAGATATTTTCCAATTAGTTAACGATAAGTAAGAAACAGCACGCACAGCGATGTATAAAGGGATGTTTTATATGTTTGTTTAGAGTACGAGATTTCGCATTATTCTGGTACTACTAGTTGGTTCTGGGGAGTCCCCTGACTCTAGATGATACAGATAGATACATCTCCTCTTTGCGAAATTGCAGAAGTGTGCGAGAACCCGATGATCAGGTCGACCCGGATTCCCGAAAATCGCGAGGACTCGATTGCCGTTTCATAAGAAAAAGCGCTGAGACATTGTTCTCTTGGGAATCCCGAAATCCTCGGGAACCCGTCCCGACCCCGAGAAACATTCTCGTCCTAACCCGACCCGCTATTTTCGGGTTGCCGCACAGCTCTATGAATTACCGTATGGGCCGAAGATACGTGCAACGTCGGTGACGCACAGAATAATTCCCAAGATCGCAGTGCCGTATGTGACGTTCAAAACCTTTCGAATCTGCGACCTCCTAACGGCTGCGGTGTTCGCTTCTAGTATGTGCAGAGGCGTGTCGGTCTTGCTTCTATTCACGTACGCGATGTGATTCAATATCGAGTACAGCGTGAAGTCGCTATTCTGCAAGTACATTTTTAAATAAGCAAAATGATACGATTAGAGACGTTTTATTATATAGAGTGCCCTAGAATAAGTGGGAGATATTTCAGGGCTGACTTCAGCGCACCTAGACAATAAAAGAACATATGTACTTTTTTTACTTTGCTTTCGATTTGGGCTGGGTATAATTTAATACTCGAATATTTTACAAGTATTCGAATGCTATGAATAAACTTCGAATATTTAAGTATTCAAATACTATTCGAATTATATTCGAATACTGAAATATTACTGCTGGATTCGAATAGTATGGTGTGAATTATAAATCAAGTTCTTGAGGTTCATTTTTTTACAAGCTTTTATTTAGTTTCAGTTGTGAGTTCGTTAGTTTGTCAGGGTGAAATCTTCTAAGCTAATTTTGACCTACTTCAAAATATCCGATCTGCTTGAAACTTTGCACACATACGTAGTTCCGATGGCAATACCGTATTTTCACGCATTTATTTTTAGTCATATGAGGGAACTTTTCTCAGGCAGTCATTTTGGCCGGTATAAAAGAAATGGTTCCTTTTATGGACATTTTAATAAAAGCTTGTTTTTAAAAAAGAAAATTTTACCATAAAGTATTTCATGCTTTTTAGTGAAAATATTGTATTGTCATCGAAACTATGTTTGTGTGCAAAGTTTCTAAGGAACTAACGAACTCACAACTGAAATTAAATAAAAGCTTGTAAAAAAAATGAACCTAAAGAATTTGATTTATAATTCAATACTTAAATATTCGAATAGTATTTGGATACTTGGGTATTTGAATTATATTCGCCAAATAATTGAGCAACTGAAGTATTCGAATATTCGAATACCGAAAAATTCAACAAATAGTCCACTACTTTCGAGTTGTAGCGAATTTTATATCGCAATAATTCTTTCGTTTCAAGAGCATTACGTGTCAGGAAAACAATGTCAAATAGAACATATATTTACATGAACTTCCATTGTTTAGATGCTTCGAAGTCGCTCCTAAAACATTCCCCACTTGTTCTGGGACGCCCCGTGCACTCTCAATAAACTACGACTACCGTTACTTTTCCATCAGCCGCAGTATTCTCAGGTAAAAGATTAGTCGCGACGGTTATATCTTCCGTGTCTTCCTTCTCCTTCTCATTCTTCCAGGACAGATTCTTCTTCCGCGCCTTCCCATCGTCCGTATCTTTCTCCTTCTCTGTCATCAACGCCGCCTTCTCGCTACAATCCGGCTGGTCCGAATCGGACTCGGATTTCTCCTGTATCTCCATCTTGTCAGGAACTATGCTACGCCCGTGAGTGGGACTTCTACTCAAAGTTCTAATACTTATGTCGCTACTTCGACGGCTTAGATCTAGGGGCTTCACCTGGACGAGCTCGGAGTTACGTCGGAAAGGAATCTCAGAGTTCCCGCGAAATCCAGATCTCGAAATGATATCGTTGATGTCTGAGTTACGCCTGGAACCTGAGACACAAGGGAGAAGCGAGTTAAACATTATTTCGTTCGCGTCGCTGCGCGTACATTTAGCTGCAGCGTTTCTCTACCTGCCGGACTAACGTCCACAACTTTAGGAAACTTCGGGTGCTCGCTCGGTAACATTCTTCTGGGCGTTCTGTTCCCGAAGTCGCTGTTCCGCTTCAGCTTCGAAGCGAACTGGGAGCTTCTGTTCTTCTCGTGCGAAAAGTCAGAGCACCTTCTGAGGTCATTGATGCTCCTCACCGGCGAAACGTTCTCGGAGTGTCTCCTCGACATCCTGTCCTGCGACAGCTTCCTGTCGTTCACTGGCGAATGCCTGGGGCTGAACTCGGAGCTTCGCCGACACTCCAATCCCGATCCATCCTCCTCGTTTATAAATCTAACGCTGCACTCCGAGTTCCTGCGAGAAGATCTGGACGCGTCGCTGCTCCGCCTGCTGCCCATGGAGCTCCTGCGACTCGGGCTGGACACTGTTATTATGGGTAGAATGGCTGTCGACGGCGTAGGCGTGGGTGGTCTGACGTACACTTCTGGCACAGTCGATACTGGAACCGCCGTCTCGTCTTGGGATGATATGCTTTTGCAAGGTGACTTGTCCAGTTCCTTCTGAATTTTCTCTTCTTTCTTAGGTGGTTTCAAAACTCTCTCTATAATGTCAGGCATCACCATTATTAAAACTGTATCGTCACATTTACATTATTCGCTTACCTTTGACATTTCTCTGCGTGTCAGTCATAAACGTCGCAGGTTCTAGTTCCTCTACGTCCTTAACCTTCGGACCGAGCAAAGTAGGTACCAAGGCAGCGGCGACAGACGATGCTAAATTACTATACGGCGCTAACATGGCCAGTTGCATGATACCTGAACGAACGTAAACTAGTTTCATCAGCGATGCCAGCGATCAATTTCGCTGACGAAAGGAAGTGAGCTTCCAACCACGAACCTTTCTGATGTGTGTTGGAATTGTCTCTCATCAACATGCTACTCGGCACAGTTTGCAGCAAGTGCATTACTTTGTAACCAGCGCGCAGGAATGTTAAGTACAAAAGAATACTCCAGATGAGGAACACCGTTTGCACCACGTACTTCACCATGTAACAGTTGTGGGAAGTGAGAGCGATGTTGCTCGCAATGACAAAGAAAAAGTGCCCCGTTATGATCAGACTGAGACATGATTCCTTCTGTATTTTGTCTGGCCCAAATTTCAGCTGCAAATTCGTCGATTTACACAGCGAGTCGCTATATATATCCAGAATTCTGATCATCGAGCTCACCTGAGTTAACTGCAGGAAGGCTAATTGTATAAAGCTAAATGCTGAAGTGACGCAGGGGAATCCAACGTCCCACACTATCGACCCAAGAATCTTGGGCATAATGTCCTTTAGATTATACGGATCTATGAAGAGACAAGCTGCTCGGGAGGCTCCGAGTATACACAGAAACATATTAATCGTCGACATAAAAGGCCTGCTCGATATCAGGGATCTGGAAAGAAGGCGTTAAGTATGCACAACTTTGTCGCACCTCTCAGGCAGGCTATGCATCTGCGTGTACCTTAAATGTAGAATAGATAAAAACGTGTAAAATGCCAGTACAAAGAAGAGGCACGCAAAGCCGTATGTGTGTAAAAGGAAAATCCATTTCAATTCTTCGTTTACTGAAACCAACGACGGAGCGATGACTAGTAATCTGTCTAACACTGACGACGACACCGACGGTGTTGATAAATTTGTGATGCAGTTCTGTCCAGGTATTGATGTCGACGATGTTACGTTCATGCCTTAATAAAGTAGAAACAATTAACTAGCGTTAGTTCCTTGAAGTGGAATATCCTGAAATCTTTACGCTCTTCGCAGAATTAGAAATACTAAAACTACAACTTTGATTTACAAGGATCACGATACTATAGAATGAAACTGATCTTTAAAATTCATTAATACGACTGTTGACGAGTCCATAATGTTTTAAGTACCCTCTGCTAGATTTCTATTGATGCATACTTTCAAATAGCTGCATACAAGTAGTGGCTACAATATTGCAAAAAGGAATGATAGGACAATAAAAAGAACTGACCATGGGTCCAATTAGTCAGTCTATCCATAATCTCTGGTTTGACATCCACAGCACATCACTAATTCTTATTCTAATCCTTCGGATTTTAAGGGCAGATTGATCGAATGTTTCTCAACTGCGAGAGTGAGTTATCACAAGGACGAACTTGGAAATGTGGCAGCAGCAACAGGCTTTGCCTATAGAACAGGCCGACTTGCACCCCTTCCCCAAGTCCCATCCCTTTCTCTCACCCTCCTGCTAGAAATATTGATTTTACTCGGCGGATTGGAGGGAGAGTTCAGACTGTCCTGAGCTTCGCGCTCGTCAATTGTTTATCTTTAGAATTTAAATGGAGCACCGCTAAATTTATCAATTTAATCCTGCCCCATTGTTTATTATTACATTCTACCCCTCCAGCGCGCCACCCTATCATTCAAAACTCTTGACTCTGTATTTTTAAACAATCCACTCTATATTACGCTCGCCTTCCTATTTATAGAAGTCATCAATCCCTTCAACCGCAACGCGGAAAACGAGATTAAAGTTACGGGTAAATTAAATGAAGAACGAGAAGTTCATTTCCCTTCTTAAATTGCTCTTTAAACACCTACGGCGAGCTGGTCGGCGAATATTTTAGTAGCAAGGGTGACTCGCATTTCTGATATGCATCTATTTTCTTTCACGTTGCCCAGGGATGATTGTATCGGTAAGGGGAAATCGTTTAAACCTAGTCGTCGGGAATGAACTTCTCCATAATAAATCGTCGGTGCTGAAGCGAGTCGGATCTATATTTAGGCGCAGATCAATTACGTTTCTATCATTCGGCAAAATCCGTCGGGGACGACTGAGCAGACCTTTCTGATTCCAATACAGCATAAAGCGTACCGATTTCTGCGGCCAGACGCGTACGCAGGGCGTACGGCGAAACGCTACGACAGTTAAAGCACGTGATTTATTGAAATTCAGGAGTATTGATCCGAGATTCAAGAGCACTGGCTATTTTAGTATTATTCAAGAAGCTTCCAGCTCGAAGTTTAAACGTTAAATTAAACATTAGACGAAGGAAGAGTTGGAAAAACGAACCACTCTTTATTACAATAGAATATGTACACTCTGTTGGTATTTCAATCTTATTACTATTATTAACAGTACAAGCGGCAGAGACGAAACTGCACTCAACTGTAACGTCGGGAATCAACAAAGTAGAGGGAGTTAGACAAAGTAGCTGATACTTGCGAATTTTTTATAAAAAAAAAACTATCGAACGTATTTATTTGAAATTTTGCAAGTTGTTTTATTGTACTTTTAAGTATTATTACAAATTTTTATGAGGCTATGCAAAAAAAATATGCGTGTATAGATCGTCGATTGCAGAACGTTGAAAAAAAAAAGACGGCTCGTGCTGACGTTGAAGGAAAGTGTCCTATGGTTTATCTGAAACACAAGAAGAAAAAGGGATTCTTAATTTGAATTAAAATGGCTATCTATGGAACTAGGATTATGGGTTATCTGTTGCCGTTCTTTTGTTATTTAAATAATTCCCTGCGATTTTTGGACGAAATTTGAACTTTCTTTTTAAGAGGCTGCCATTTTAACAATTTTTCATTTTTCTGAATTGTTCTAGTTCCATAGATAGCCATGTTCATGCAGATCAAGAATTCCTTTTCCTTCTTGTGTTTCAGCACAAGCTGTTTTTTGTTTCAACGTTCTGCAATCATTTCTCATAGAAATTTGTAATAATACTTAAAAGTACAATAAAACAACTTGTCAAATTTCAAATAAATCCGTTCAACAGTTTTTAATAAAAAATTCGCAAATAACACCTACTTTTTCGGTCCCACAAGGCAGAACCCTCCCTTAAAAGTAGATGCTGTACGATCAATGAAGATGGCACGCTCTAATCGCGATTAATTGCAGCAACAGAATTATGGGGCTGAACACTTCCGAGTATTCCAGTGTGCTTTGCCCCGACAGCTTTTTACACAGGAAGTACTTAAATACAAATATCAACAGCAGTAACATGAGGCTCCACACTACTCGCGGAATAGCGATCTTGATGATTCCTTCCATCCCCATTCTTATGAAGATGATCGCGTAGAAATAAGTGTTCAGTCCGTCCGCGACGAACAGCGGCGAGAAAACTATCCACCATCCTGTGCTACCTAAGAAGTAGTCTTCGTCTAGCTTAAGGGCCAGTAATATCGTGAAGATGGTCAGCGAGATCAGATTTATCCACATCTCAAAGATCGTCAAGCCCAGCCAATGCACCAGCTCGTTCAACGAAAATATCATTTTAAAGTATTATTGATTCTCGTTTATCATATCGCGAACGTCTTTACTCCTTGTGCTTAAGGCTACTTATCGAAAACTTTCTGAACACCCGGATGTGCACAGTCGAATTGTTCCTGTTGATCGTTTCATAGTCGGCGTTGTCGCTGAGAGGCTCAAAGTCATCTGCAACAAAGCGAGACGTTTAATATCATGCGGAGACAAATTTATCTATGATCTGAAGTGTCTTTGTACCAATGATAGACGTAGTAGAAGTCTTCACATCTAATTCCACTCCACCATAGTGGATCTCCCTCAGCTGTAGCGCCAAATTGCAGGCTCTAGGTACAGCAGCGCCAAGACCATGTATGATCAGTTCAGAGGCGCCGTTGCTGAGGAGCTTCTCGCATCTCTTCAGCTGCGCCTGAGATTCCAAAAGCGAGGCAGAAAAATTAACACTCACAGCATAAGAAATTAACAAACACTCAAACTTCTACAGCCAGGAATTCACCAGGAAGCTAAGCTAAGCTATGCTATGCTATGTTTCAACGTAGCTGTATTAAAGCTAATTTTTGTAAAACGTAGCATGGCATAGAATAGCACCGCATAGCATAGCTTCTCGGTGGATCCCTGGCTTACCTCCCAAAGACAATTCTCCCATAAATCAACGCTACTTCTGAACTCACCTCGCTACTTAAAAGACACCCTGTATTTCCCCATCCCCCCTACCACCATGCAACCAACTTTCTCCAGCACCCTTGCAACCGTAAATACACCGAAATGCCTGAATTAGTTTAATAAATAATTGCGTCGGAATCGTAACGAACGCGTGAGAAAAGAACCGCGATCGCGACGAAAGCCGCCGAAGAGTGAAATACCCGATTTACTATTGACAATGACAAAAGAGAAGGTTATATACTCCCTGGCGAATATCACCTTAAAGTTGGTCTTGTTCGTCACGTACACGTCCCCGTCCCGTTTCCTCTCGGGGCCGAACGGCTGCCTCTTCTTCGCGATATAGTCGCCGGACAGTAACTTCTTGCGCTTCGCAGCGTTACTCGCCTTCGAAGGGCTCTTACTCGACACCGAGCACTCGTGCACATCGGCCATTCTGACAGATTCCGCACGCTGAGTTACTCTGTTGATCCTCTCGCCGCACGTACGGCCGCTGCGATTGGCACGGGGTCGCCTTCCGGGCCGATTGTTCCAATTATTTTCGCGCAAGATAATCGGCGATAATCTACTAGGATCAACAACAACCGGGTATAACCTCGACGATCGTAGGCATCGATTGATGGGCGTTTTGTGGGCGATTTAGTGCATTCTACCGGAAACAGAACGGCATTCGTTCCACCGCCGCGAGACACCGTGCCCGACAGCGATGAAGGAGCCCGAGGTCGATCCGAAGAACATCATAAAGAGCAGGGAATTACTTTACAGGCTCATGATCAGGTTACATATTCCCGTATTCTCTCGCGTGCATGCCGCTCGGCTTTCTATATCTCCGCGACGCAACGGGGACGGTCACGTTTCCCACTTCCGGTTCAGTAATCTTTGCATAAATTCTGTAGATGATCGAACGTGTCGATAACGCGCCATAAATGTTTCAGCCAGTTGTTTTACGACGGACACCAGACTCTGGCTGTGCAGCTGTCCAATGTGATTCAGGCGGAGCCACCGTGCCCTCCGTCGGACCGCCTGCTGCACTTGATGCTGATCGGGCTGGCGCACGAGCCTGATCGGTCCAAGAAGGACACGACAAACTCGTCCACCTTCGCCTCGACGTTCGATAACACCTTGGGGCCTGGATTGGATCTGGAGTTTGAGACCGAGGCGCAGACGCAGGCTCCAGAGCCAGCTCAGTACGAGACCGCCTATGTTACTTCTCACAAAGGGAATTGCAGAGCGGGAGCTTTCTCCGCGGATGGACAATTGATAGCAACTGGCTCTGTCGATGCTTCGATTAAGATCCTGGACGTCGATAGAATGCTAGCTAAGTCTGCGCCGGACGAAATGGCTCCGGGGGATCAGACCGGCGGGCACCCGGTTATAAGAACGCTGTACGATCACTTGGAAGAAGTGACGTGCCTGGAGTTCCACCCGAGGGAGCCTATTCTCGTGTCCGGCAGCAGGGACTTCTCCATTAAGCTATTTGATTTCAGCAAAGCCAGCGTTAAGAAAGCGTTCAGGACTATTACGGACGCGGATCAGATTCGATGTCTGTCGTTCCATCCGACGGGTGACTTTCTAGTTGTTGGGACTAATCACCCAGTCGTCAGGCTGTACGATGTTAACACGGCGCAGTGCTTTGTCTGTAGCATACCGAGCCATCAGCACACAGCTGGGATAACCAGCATTAAATACTCGCCAGACGCCAAGACTTACGCGTCGGCTGGTAAAGACGGCAGTATTAAATTGTGGGATGGTGTTTCGAATCGATGTATAAACACTTTCGTCAAGGCCCACGATGGCTACGAAGTGTGCTCGGTGACGTTCACGAGGAACGGAAAGGTTTGTTTTATATTCGCTGCTTGGTACAATCGAATGCTGAGTTTGCAGGTGTAGTTATGTAACTGTGTGATTTTGAATTGCAGTACTTATTGTCGTCGGGTAAAGATTCTTTGATAAAGCTATGGGAATTGTCTACTAGCAGGTGTTTAATAGCATATACAGGTGCTGGAACTACAGGTAAAGGGCCAAGATATTAAGTATAATCAGAGTGTATAAGTATGCCGTTAAGTTAAGTTAAGGGGACATTCTACTCTCTCGGTCGAAAAATCGGCCACTTTTAGTTAACGGTTCCAAATTTCTGGGGGTATATTCTACCACTCTTGAAATATAAAAAAAATCTTTGTTGTTTGTTTATTTTACTTGTTTACTTAAATATTTCACAGTAAAGTTGGCGGCTGCAGAATTTGACTAGGGCTGGGACTATTTGTCGAATTTTTCGGTATTCGAATATTCGAATACTTCAGTTGCTCAATTATTTGGCGAATATAGGTAATTCGAATATCCAAGATATTAGAATATTTCAGTATTCGAATATTTAATACTGACGTATTCGAATAATATGGTGTGAATTATAAATCATGAACTCACTCGACATATTCGAGTAGTATTCGAATACTTAAATATTCGAATAATAACATTCGAATACCAAAAAACCAAACATATTTCTAATTCGCAGGAGTATGCTAATCTCGCTTTCCACGAAAGAACAATTTTGGACCGAAATTATTAAAATGCCGGTCGATCAAAATTGAAAGTATCAAAAGTGGCACTTCTTTTCTATATTTAATTCATATAAAAGTAGAAAAATATTAAAATTTTTAAGATATTTCTGGTTAGTGAGATTGCCATACTCCTGCGAATTAAAAATACGTTTGGTCTTTTTATTTCCGATAATCCAGTCGTCTGAAATTTCAACCGCCAGAAAGGGTTGAAATTCTGAAGCCGCCAACTTCACTACGAAATAATTAAGCAGACAAGTAAAACAAACAAACAACAAAGATTTTTTCTGTTTTTTTTTTCAAGAGTGGTACAATATAAATTTCATTATAAAAACCATCACCGAAAAGTGGCGGATTTTTCGACCGAGAGAGTAGAATCTCCCCTTAATCGGATTGTTGTAACAAGTGTCGTGGTTAATGCTATCAACTG
Organism: Andrena dorsata; assembly: GCA_929108735.1. NCBI lineage: Eukaryota > Metazoa > Arthropoda > Insecta > Hymenoptera > Andrenidae > Andrena > Andrena dorsata. Next base: position 70,422,878 of record OV815488.1, on the reverse strand, counting down.
CTACCTTTCGATAGGCAAACAAGAGCACAAAGCGCAAGCTATTTTTAATCACACCGAAGATTATGTAATGTTCCCCGACGAAGCCACGACATCCCTGTGCGCATGGAACTCTCGAAACGCATCTAGGAAGCAGTTGTTGTCGTTGGGGCACAACGGGCCCGTGAGACTGATCGTTCACTCGCCGACTGCTCCAGCGTTCTTGACGTGCAGCGACGATTTCAGAGCAAGATTTTGGTTCAGAAGAATGCCGACTCATTGATCCTATCAATGAGGACTCGGAGGACGGACATTTGTTTTAAGGGACTCGATAATTTCATAGACTCTGTGGTTTTACGTACGGTTACCGGGCAGAACAATATTCAAGAAATTAAAGAGAAAAGAAAAAGAGAAAGATGCAGAACAGACGTGGAATGATATTGTGAAAGAGAGAATCGTATATCCTCCATCTCAGTCGGACACTCGGCTACCGTGCCTTGAAGCGTGAAAAGTTTACGGCAAATAGTTTATGTTAAACTGCTACACGATCTAATTTCAAATCACTGTACATACTCCTCTCGCCTTACTTTGAAGTAAAAAGGACGACGATGTCGTTTTCGTTTGATACCAATCCGCATCGATGTCAAAATCACTAATATAGAAAAATTCGCGCGACAGGCGGCGCGGCTGGCGCGCCCATTAAATCGGTCGAAGCGATCGAAAGCGATCGTTCTCGAACGAGGCGAACTCTCGCGTACCACGCGCGCAGGTAAGTAGCGAGCGAGGAAAGTTCACGGCCGCGACCGGTATTGCGGAGCAATTCTCGATTCGGTGCTCGCAAAGGTACGGGCCAGGTACATTTCCTCTTCTTCTTAATTACGCCGGATGCATCGGTAAGCGGGCAGTGTGTTAGAATGGCAACGGGAGGGACGATTAGTCGACGATAGTACCGTAATATCAGCGACAAGCTTGAGAACAGATATTACGGATTAATGTAACGGTTAAATAAGAAGCCGGTAGAACGGAGTCGAAGGAATTTTAAAATGCTTCCCGGGAGGGTGTAGGAGTCGCGTCGCTACGCGTCGAATTGCCGAATTAATCGCGAGGCGGCGCTCTGAACTCCCGCTCTACGTTTGACGATGTGTCACGTGACCCACGCTAACCGCCATCTTTGCTTATCGTATAAACAGTGCGACCGGGCTCAGCACGAATTCTTGCCGAGAAATCGCGCTTTTTCCCAGTGTTTTTGAGTGATCCGATCGCGAGGAAATGTCCGAGATCAAGGCGGAGAGCAAGAACGACAACAGCATCGAGGATGCGTCTAAGGTAAGCGTACGCGAGCGGGCGAAACGTACTCGTCAAGCCGAGTTTTCATGCTTAGGCGGCGTGCGTGCTCCCCTCGGGAATCCGGGGGGAAGACGCAGATCGTTCTCTGGAAAATTCGACGGGACGGCCTGCCCCGCGGCGTACACGCCACGGCGTGGCGTGCGATCCGCGGCCGGCCGCGGCGCGTTACGCGGGGGCCGCCGGGGGCCGCCTTATTGCGCGTGGCCCACGGCCGTCGGCGATATTTCAAAGCTGCGCCGTTTGTCCTTCGTTGGCAAAGATGGTGGATGTTTTTTTTATTTGGTGACTCCCGTGACCGGGAGAGCGGTCGCTCGGGGCCGGTGCAGGCGGTGGACGAAAAAGGCGGGAAACGGGCGACGGCGGGCGGATTACCGTGCCACGCGGTTTTCCACGAAAATACTGGGCCCACCTCGGGGGCATCGCTCGCGGCTGCGACGCTAGAAATACATATCGACTCCGGCAAAATGGCGGGAAACTTAAACAAAACTTTGAACGCGTTGGGCACCGTGTGGTTCAACGGTCCTCGGTAATCTTATCGGCGGCGGCGTGCAATTATCGTGCTTGTGCGCGCTTTTTTTTTCCCCCCCCTCTCTCTCTCTCTCGTAGCTTGACGTAATCGTCGAAGCGATCGCGGCTTCGTTACCGCGATATCGGCGACGCACCGTTCGGCGGGAGAGAGAGAGTGAGTGAGAGAGTGTGAGAGAGGGGGGAGCTCTGGATTCGCGGGAGGCCTCGAGTAAAATGCAACGATGGAATTGCTTTCAGGACCATTCCGCGGAAGAGAAACCGACTCCGGCGAAAAACAAACGAGGAGGCACGAAAAGGCTCTCCACACTCGAGAGGACGGCCCAGGAAGGAGAACGGCTCACAAAGGTGTGTGTGTGTGTGTGGGGTGAGGGGCTCCGTTTTGCTGCTTCAGATCAGATAGCTCGGGGAGTCGGCGTACGCTCGAAAGTCCGAAAAAATCTTGTAAGGTCCGAGGGGCCAAGGTTTTCACCCCCTTCGCCTGTTTATTTCCCTCCATTTAGCCTCCCCGTCCACTCTGGCTGCCTACGTGAGCAGAATGGGCGCTGGAGTGGGGTGGGGAAGGGGTTGGAGTGGGGGCGGGGGGAAGTCTGTTGGGGCCGTGGTGGGGGGAGCTCTCGACCAATAGGCTGCTTTGCCGCCAATTATGAATAGGCATCTGTAGATTCTTGATCACACACATTATTTTTTGTTATTATCCCGAATAGTAAAGCGTGCCTTGTAGTAATTCATCCACCGCAAGTTTCTCTCATGTCAATTTTATGTTTCCACGTAGATTCCGAGTCTTTTATTGTCGATCCCTCCTCAAAAAGTAAGAACAAAAGCCTGGAACGAGCTGCAGTAACGGTTAAAATTTCCGTAGAAACGTGACTTGACGTTTGATTGCAGGACCTGAACGCGTCAGTTGGCGAGATGGAAGGAAGGAGGCGCACACGCAGCTCTGCAAGGGGGCTAGCCTCGTCGACACCTGTGCCATCGCCGCCCAAGAAAGAGAAGAGGGACACATCGTCGAAGGGGACAGGCCGTGGACGCGGGCGTCCCAAGCGGCAGGAGAAGAACAACGAGAACAACACCGATGAGGAGGCGGCGAACAACAAGAGTGAAAAGCATTCCGAGGAGGAATCTATGAAGATGGACGTGGACGAGGCCAAGGAGGAGACGGAGAAGTCTGCGGACAGTGAGGACAAAAGTGCTGCGAAGGCGGATAGTAAAGAGGCAACCGACAAGACGCCGGAGTCCAACTTCGAGGAGGAGAAGGTGTCGGAAGAGTCAGAGAACTTTGCGGAGGAGAGCAAGAGCACCAGTGTCAGTGAAGAGAAAAAGGACGAGGACGTGAAGGACAGCTCGGACTCGAGTCAAGACGCAACGGACGCATCTGCGCAAGCACCGCCGTCATCATCATCGGAGTCCCAAAACCCCTCTAACACCACTTCCACCGAAGAAAATAAGGAATAACCTCCTTTCGCCTGTTTACCAACTTCATGTAAGCATTCTTTTACAATTGTTTCTGTAATCTCTGATCAGTCTTGGTTGGATCTCTTGTCGAACGATTTGAGGGGGGAGAGAACAAGAATGTTTAGGCCTCTTGTATGTCTGAATGTAAAATTCATAGGAACGCAATATACAGTACAACGCTCTAGACTGATCGTCGGAGACTAATTGTTATTGTTGTCTGTCCGCTGCGACGTGGAAACCTCTTAACTTCCTTCTTAGCTGCGCCCCGCGCATTCTCGTTCTCTTCGGACCAAGTAGGAGTACGTACGTTATACCGAGACACTTTCTGTGAAATTCTGATCGGCCGCCGATGCTGTCGCACGGCTACAGAGAACGTTACGGAATCGTAGAGAGCGTCGTTGAAACGTAGTTTTTGTAGCTTCTTTAGAAACGAGAACTGTTTTCCCCCGTTTTTTATATAAAAAAATATTCATTTTACTGCAGCAGGTACCAGGGCGGCGCACACATTGGGGTTACAAATCCAGTCCCCCTCGTCTATTTTAACAAATTGACACCTCCTCGCTGATCGTCGTTCTAATCAGAGCACGTGTGTATCAATTTTATTATTCTCGTTTTTAATTGGGATGAGGGTATATGTTCGGGCGGCGTGTTACATCGCGTATCCGCCGTGTCGGGGCCGCGAGGCTGCGAGGCTGCGTGCCTTCGGGCCCGCGGGTGTATTTCGATATGGTATTGGCAGGGATCGGTGAACTCGGGCTGTCCCTCGACACCAGCGAATTGACGCCAGCGGTTTCACGCACACATTACCACCGCTCCTATAGGTGTCTAGGGACAGCCCGGGTCCACCGATCCCTGGGTATTGGGAAACCAAGAATTTCGATACACCAACTAGTGACAGAAAATTGAACTACTGTGAGTAGGCTAACATCACGGCCGTCTCTAATACAGGCCTCCACCTAGGCAAAATTGCAACGCTGTTCACCAGGCCGATTTGAAGTTGTCTCGAGCCTTTCATCCAACCACGGCCGTCTGGTACCGATCTGAACATAGTCATCGGCCTGATGGTTATTGTTCGAAACGCGGTGTTGTAACATCGTAGGTGGAGAACTTCTACTATAGACGGCCGTGTCACAACATCCGTCGATGATCAGTGTTTATATAGACATGTTGTGAAAAACGAGTATTTTTAAATTGTTTTGAACACTAAATTTTTACGATTAAAAATTTGATTCCATTAATAAATGCTTATTCGGAATGTTTGGTGGGATCTGGCACGGCCGTCTGTAATGCAGGCCTCCACCTTGCCAAAATGGCAACGCTGTTCATCAGGCCGATTTGAAGCCTTTCGTCTGTTTTCGCCCGCTTTCATCCAACCACAGCCGTCTGATACCGGTCTGAACATAATCATCGGCCTGATGATATGCGGTGTTGCAACATCGTAGGTGGAGACCTGTATTAGAGACGGCCGTGGATCTGGGCGGATGCGGGCCTACTTGCAGTAGTTCGCCAACAGCGCTTAAGTCTAAGCCACGCCTCCACTTGGTTTCCCAATTGACCGTACCATAGAGTAGTTGTTTTTAATTCAGTTTTACTCCGAGCGTGGGTGTAAGGTAAGCCCGTGGCACTGGTTGGCGGACGATAGCAGGGGGAGGTGTAGAGCATACGTTGTTCATGTACAATGATAATATTATTGTAAAATATATTTAATATGGACTTATATAGAGAGACAAGTTGTTTTCAAATCAGAGCTGAGGCAGGAGCCTTACGAGTGAAGCAGCCTTCGATTCAGATCTGATATGGAAGTAGCTGAAATTAATTCGTACATAGCAAATTACTGTAATACCTTATCTTATATAAATAATGACTGAATGAAATGGAATATATGAGAATTTATGGTGAAAACGATTTCTCTCTTAACTATATTTCTCTCTCTCTCTCTCTCTCTCTCTCTCTCTCTCTCTCTCTCTCTCTCTCTTTCTTTCACGGAATGCAGAAATAAAATTTCTGAGACAACGCGGTTGCAGCGGTTGATATCTGTTGTTCTCCTTCCTTGCGCGATGCTACTAATATTAACCGGTCTGTCGTTTATAATCTGTCTTTAATTTTTTTTATTTTTACTTCTCTCTCTCTCTCTCTTTCTTTCTTTCTCTCTCGTTTAATCTACCTTCGTACTTTTGTAACTAACACTGTAACGAAAGCGCGTTTCGTCCTTTACCTATCGAATGGGGAGCAGGAAAGAAGTTTATTGTAAGATAGAGGTGTGCGTATGTATATCACGCGGCACGTTTGACGTCCTTGCGATCTGTGAATCTTCTTTCTTTCTGTTCATAATGGTCCAATATTAAATATGTTGATATTATTGTGTATCTGAACGGTTGTGAGTGTACAGATAGATTATATATTTCAATGCACTTATAATTAAAAAAAAAAAAAGGAAAAAACACAAAAGGGATTTACACATCTCTTAACGTACACACATATGGGACGACAAATCTGAACGTCGAACGTTCCTGGAGCGTTTAGGAAACTTGTGCAATCAAGAGAAGCAATCTTTTTTCCCAATCGCCCTTCGGTCTCGTGTGCGAACGAAGGGCGAGTCCGGCCCGAATGTTCTCGGAAAGAAAAGCTCGACAGAGGGTCTGTTTTTAGCTCGTTTATTGGATAAGCTCTTAATTCGGGGTAACGTGAAGTTTGTAAACAGAACGGAAGAAAAAGAAAAGACAACCAATTTTTAACCGAGTCGCGTGCGTACATCCGACGATCTATATATATTAATCACCCGATGTGGTTAGAAGCAAAAATAATAAGGAAGAGAAATATGGGATTCGTTAGTGTCCGTATGCTATTTTCTTTTTCTTTTTCTTATGGTAATAAGGAAGTATATGACGAGACGAAGCGTCGCTTCAATAAGATTGAAATCAAATGCGATACGCGTGTACATAGTTAAGGTTAAGTCTTCGTGTGTGGCAATTGATCTTATCTCCGACAGTTTAGCGTGAACAGGAACAGAAGTTCAGTGTGTGCAAGCGTTGAGCACCGTGTTACATAAGGCGCATGAAAGTGTAGCATTCGAACCTGTGTTCCCCGCTATTCGAAATCAAAGATATATGGAATTCTACATTATATTGCATTACGTAATTGCATTAAAGGTTCAATCATTTTTAAGAGAGTAAATGGCAAACTTATTTTATCTACGCATAAGTATAAAGCATAGGCGGTTAGCGTGTCTGTGGGAGGAAAATGCCTACGAGGTTCGATATTAGAATTTTTACGATGTATTTACGATTTCTCAAGAGCGTGTTTCGTCCTTGCTCCGAGTGCTTTTATACGGGGCGGGGGGACGAAATAGTGGTGGAACCGAGCGAGGGACGATTCCTTATGCAAAGACAAGAGGAAAGTGTGGAATAATATTTTCTCGTTCGAGGCTTTGCTTTTGGGAAAATTATTTCCAATTTATTCATCTTACTAAGCTTCGCTTCTTTAAATACTGCAAAAAGAATTCATTTTAAGGTGTGAAAAAGTGTAATGAGAAAGTTGTAGATACGGTAGTCTTTGGAAAGCTTGCGTTTATACACATAGTGGCCTGGGGAAATGATAAACTGTACGCACGTAGCAATTTTCACAGTCTATAGTCTCGAAAGCAAAGCCACGACCGAAGAAAGTATATCGCGCACTTTTATTTTTTCCGCGAAGGAGTATCCTTTCCTCGTTTGTACCACGATTCTAACCCCGCCCCGTGCTCCCCGGAAGAATTCTGATCGAACGTTGTTTACCCCTTTTGTTAATGTAGTCCGTGCGAGTCTGGCTAGGAATACGAGAATGATGGAAAGCGTGAATGAGATAAATCGTCGTCCCGTTCCGTTTTCCTCCTGCATTCGTCAGGGACGGCACAACGTTCGTGGAACTTTTTGTATTAGATTGCGTTCGAAGGATCGATTTTCATTTCCGATCGGGACCGTTCCGTCGAGGACGTTGAGATATATGCGAGCATTCGATGGAAATTGAAATTTCAAACACTCTCGGCCGAAGTATTATATTTTCTTGGGGTCCGTTGATTCTTATCGAATTTCGAATGAATTTGTAATACGTTAATACGAGGAGAATAAAACGATGGAAAATGTTCATTGGATGCGTTGGATCTCGCAGGTGTCTGAAAGGTGTCAGTTTATGATCCATTCACTAGCGGCTCTGATGTCACAGCCACGTATTTTTTACCTTTTTTTTTCTGTTGGGCTGGCTGATTGCAGTTTGGAGTTTGGTAAGGAGTAGTTGGAGGGGGTTATACCGAGGTTGTAAATCTGCATGTTTTATGCCGCGGTGCTTTTTGCATGGCTTGGTCAGGTCAAGTGTACCACTGATGGCCCACGCTGGTGAAATTTCAGAGTGGGAAATCGGTGGTACACGCGGCATGACTCGTGATAAACTTGAGTGATCGCACCGCTTGGTGTAGCGACGACCCTGACTCAGGCTTTGAGTCGTTATCTTACTGTTACCTTGCCTATGATTACGCACGAAACTTATTTGCTTTAGTGTCACGCCGATTCTACGACCGCGCTGTGCCTCGTGGAGGTGGCATACGATTTTTTTGTTGAACAGTGACTATAGATGTAGACAGTGTGTGTGTGTATGTGTGGTTCTGCAGTCGTACGCCACTCACTGTTTCGTCTGAAATGGATGTGAAGTTATCAAGAGAATTGAGACAGATGGTAAGTTACCAATGTTTACCTCGTTTTAAAGTTTCTTAGCATTTTTGTGGTCTTGAAAGGAACTCACAAGGGGAGATCTCGAAGTCGAAAATTTAAAAATTTCTGAAACTTTGTGAATATGTAGGGGATTTTCTACTGATTACAACGGCATTTTTGTTCGCCGCCCGAATTTGGTGTGGTCCTCGTATTTAATATGTACCATTAAATTGATTACCTTTAACACCTTATCATTTCCGTGTCGCATGCAACGTTATCGACCGGGAGTGGAATTCGGTTGGAATCCTACTAGCGGTTAGAATTGAAACTAAATTTGGTACGAAAAACGAAATGTCAATCGATCTGGAACCACACAATGCACTGGTTTTTCTTTTAATAACTTTATCGACTTCGGTGATCGCGTTGCATTAACATAGACGAAGTATAAGATAGACCCATCACGCAATGTAATTTTGTGTCACATGCTCGGGGGGCTCGCGAGCCCCCTTACCATCTTCAGTCACACCCAACGTTATCGATTCAGTCTAAAATAAGATTGTATCGCTACACGTGGTAGGAATTAGAATTCAACACGGGTAAAACAGAGATCATTTGAAATCCGCAATTTACAAATCGAGCGCCACGGAAGTCGGACATTCAGAAAAATTTCGAGCAGCCGCAGAATACAGGGCCATTCTTGGCCTAGCCCACATGATGTGGCCTTTTTCTAGCCGGGCTATCTGCGTCTCTTTGGCCACTTCTTGCTTCAGGGGGTCAGCCCTTCTGAAAGTTAATAGCGTCCCAGGCCCGTCCTGCCGACCGCGACCAGCGACAATGTGCAATGTCTCACTGGCGTCAAAAAGTCGACATAGCGAGGCTAGAAGAGAGGGCATACCCCACTCGCGCTAGTCAGGCCGTCGACTTTTCTCACAAATTTCCTGAAAGCAGGTCATCGCGCGGGGGAATATTGCGCGGGGGAACACCAGAGAATACGACGACCTGCCCCGGCCCTACCTACTTATATTTAAGTCACACATTCGTACCAGAAGGTAAGTTACCTATCCTACGCAACACCTATATTTAAAAAATGGCAAAACAGTCTCTCAAACACAATCATCAGTCAACCCACTCCACGATACTCAAGCATTTCCGCCCGGGTGCAAAAACCTACACTAGAGAGACCGTCCCGGGACGACTCCGTCACCCGAGCTTGGCCACAATCACACTTTAATAAGTACGTACCAGTTTTCACTGAAATCGGCTGGCAAAGGCCGTGACCATTGCGTGTATGTATGATTTACTTGATGATGCGTATTGTACGTATTAGGTACATACGTCAATCGTTATTACTTTCCCGTTTGATTGTACGAGATTGATTAAGTTTCATATTCCAAGATTATTTACTAGAATGATCATCGTGTGCAACAAGGAATATGATACAATGGTATCCTTATTACCACGAATAATAATATAATGTTATAGTTTCGTTAACATGGCCTTTGATGAAAATTTTTCACCGACGCAAATTCCACCGCCTAACCACACAAACACACACAGGTGGAAAATGCGCCGTGCACGATACACTAACGCAATGCCAGCCGCCAAAATGTAATTATTTAGTAAAGAAAGTCATCGTGCCCTATTGCTTTCACCCACTCAAGTAGCGCCTGGGCACGTGGATGAGTTAAAAGGCAATAGGTACGGAAAGATATCCTGAAAATCCTCAACTAGAAAATATGATTAGTCTGTATAATGTCTAGCTAGTATTCTTTCATTTTATAGTATTAAGGAAAGTGACTCGACTTTCAACTTGTGAATAGTTTAAAGTTTGATAAATAAAAAAGTACTCTACTTTAGATTGCATCATTAAGAAAAATCACTCTACTCGACAATTAATTAGCAAGAAAAAAGACTCTAAAATAGAATTATTTAAAAAAATTATTCTAAATCATCAAGAATTTAAAACGAGCGATTCCATCTTCAAAGTAAATTTCATAAATCAAGAAAGTATGTTCTCATGCTAATTACTTTGAATTTGAAATTTGCCCACCCTCAATTGTCTTCTTGCACATGGAAATTAATTATTCTATTGTGTATGCAAACGAGTGACCTTTATAAGAAAGGAATTACACTTTTATGTCTATTATCATCATTTAGAAATCAAGTTACTTTTGAACACGTAGTATCAGAAAAATAAAAGAAATTCAAGTAATTATAATCGTCGCAATGACGAAATCGGAGGGCATCCGATTTTTCCTCTACATATTAAATAAAAATGATCGTAGCTGTGGAGTCTGAGAGTATCAAACTTCTTCGCTCCATAAAAATTAGCATTCAGCCGTATTGATATTCATACCAATAACTTCTGAGCTGCTATGCACCTTTATGTGCATTATTTAATAAATATCTATATCAATGTATGATCAATGATATATCTTGGAAATTATGATTATAATTTGATTCTATTGAAAAGACGCGGTGTACAAGAGGACCGCGAACTTAAATCCTGACCTTAAAATCAGAAAATTAAATCGATACAACATTTACTCGCGATTTTTACAATTCCGATTAATAATTCGAGTCGAGTAGAGTCACCGCAAAAAATCTGAAAAGATTCCAAGTGCAACCAGTCTTCGTAGCAATCTTGCAGTCTAGCAAGATCCTTTTTGATCGCGCGTAACGCAATCGTAGAATTCCCGCTTTTTTCGCGTCCACCTACATATTTTGCAGAGCACCACGGCTCTTACTTAGAGTAATTTTACCGCGAAATAATTAATACGTCTGGAAAGTGGTTGGCGCAAACGAAAACACGGGTCATGCGGGTACAAATTAAAAGTAGGAAGGACCAGGACCAAACCGCTGTGGACCAGGCAGTTTAAGAGGCCCTGAAGTTCAAGGGCCTGAAGCACGGAGGTGTGGGGAGAGTGAGGCCCGACTGACAACGGGAAGCAGCGATACCTATTTGTGCTACGGATTTTTCCACTATCGCTTCGGTTGTTCAATGCCAAAATATCTTTTTTTATTAATATGTCGGAAACTGCTGAAAGTTGAATATATATATATATGAGATTCATCAAAATCTGTAGCACATATACCTATCGCGGCTTTCCCTCGTGATGGGACACAAGTATCGAGATTATATATTATAATTCCAAATTTGAAATGAATCGGATGATATTTGTAGAAGTTATGAAACATTTATTGCAAGGATGTACTGAAACAGGGTCACAAAAGTATTCGAACGGCATTCTAAAATAATTGAAAAACTAGTTCACAGCATGCGATAACGTCTGAAAAGCATAATTGGAGCCAAAGGTAGCCTAAATAAATATTAATCTAAAATAAGGTGCATATAATTAATGCGGTACGAATATTTTTGTGACTGTTGCAGTACATATTTGCAATAAATGTTTCATAACTTCTACAAATATTATCTGATTCATTTCAAATTTGATATATATAATCTCGATACCTGTGTCTTATAGTAGTTACAACATTACTTTTACAACTTAGGTCTAACATGTATATTTTTATTGTTGTACAGTTTTAATAGCGAGCGTTCGAATACTTTCGTGGCTCACTGTATACAGAATGAATATTCATTTTATGTACCGAGGCTAACACGGAATTGGTATCGCGACATTCTCGAATGCATCGCGAAACTTGTAAAAAGTTTTGCAATAAGAAAGTGTATATCACGCATGTAATTTTCGAATATATACTTTCTAAGCCATCTGTGTTAAGTTACACAACCTTAATTAAAGTACACTCCTGTATGAAGATGCTAGATATTTTATAAACGAAGGAAATATATCACGCGTAATATTTCTATTTTACTGGTAGCAGAACGTGTGTGTAGAAACGACTTTTGTTATGACTCAACGATGCTACCTTTGGAAGTCACCTCTGTTTACATGGCTCGGTGACGATATCCCAACCCTTCGTAAATACGTACGCGTGTATTGCCGCCTGCCTGCTCTCCCCCCACCAAAGCTAATATTCGCGAGGTACAGCGACGCGGCGCGGGGGTCATTCGTTCCGTGGACGTCGTTGAGTCAAGACGCTTCGATAGCTAGCTGCATATTTCAATGGTATGTGTACATTATCTACCCTCATATAATTACATACAGTCATTATTTGTCTTCCTCTTTACTCTCTATCGTCTCTTGCTGCTCCTGTTAATACAGTTTCGTCCCGAAATTGATTAAATATCGCGAGAAAACCGTTAGATGTTCGTCGCGTATTCCTTTCGTTGTCTTACCGATATTTCTGCACATTTAGTGCACACATATCGTGTCTCGGTATTCAATTACATCCCTTTCCGGGCATATTTCAAGTTCATTTGTTGTTTAATTGCCTTATGAATGTTTTAATGCTTTTCTTTCAAACTTGTTGCATCGTTAGGTTACAGACGTTGAGGCGGGAGTCGAAAGCCAAGGGCAGGCAACGCCATGACACTTGCTGGTTAATTTGAACGGTGCTTGGATGGCATCTGGTTTCATTCCTTGGAAAAATGAGATGGCAATACGTGTGGTAAACGTATTATTCTTGTTATTTTATTGAATCAATACCCGGCTTTAGACGGACAGTTTTTCTCACAGTTTTGGACCGCACACTCTATCTAGGCGTGCGCTCCAAAACTGCACTTGTAAAGTCTCCAATGTGAAAAAGGACGATCGCGCGTTCCCGGTACGCGCGTCTGGAGTGCAGATCTAAACTTGTCCTGCCACGTTCAGACGTGATTGACGTGCCATGCGCCAGATCATTGTTGGCTGTGAGGGTGATGGGTAACTTTGCAGTCGGTTAATATCGGGATGAAATGAGAAAAGATTGAATTATGATAAATTGAGTAATTTTAATCAGATTTGTTTAAAATTTTTAAAATTGCGTCGGTAGATGTTTACGAAATATTGGAATGATCGAATTCTATTTCATTTCGGTCGCGTTTGCGTTGAATTCAACGATATTTCAATGATTTTTAAGAATCTATCTCTATGAAGCTGTTGTAATTGCATTTACCTTTGGTTTTGAATGCAAGTTTTGTTCTTTATGTACAGAAACTGCGTAGTTGACCAAGGACATGCTATTCAAGCATGAACAATTGACGTATCGAGCGAGCATTCTGTATTTTCGCATCACACCTTGTATTCTAAATAACAAGGAGCGAAAATTCCTTGGTTGGTTTCAAGAAGAACGATATTACCACGCGACAAACAGTCGATGAAACCACATCCACCCCACCCTCCTATCCCACTTATTTTTCAGAGATTGTGGCCGCGTGCAATGCGGCCAACTAGAGTCAGTGTTTATGACGTACGAAGTTTTTCGTTTTGAAGAGCACAGTTGCTCATAGTAGAGCGTCGTTAACAATTTCGGGATACGCGAGGGTAGAGTCAGTGTTTTTTACGCAATTTGTATTCTATCACGAGCGTCTCGTCTCTCATCTTCGAATCGCGAGACTCGAATCTTTCGGGCGCGTTGGTAGTCTACTATTTCTTTTTTTTTACTTTTGAAAGCGAAAGTCGTTGTCGGAAATTAAAGTCAGTCTTTCAGCTAAACAGGAGATTTGTGCGCTGAATTTTAATGGAAAGATGTAAGTATGCATTTCATTAAATTCCTTTTAAGTAGAGTTCATTCTTCAATATTTTAGACAGAAAAAGTTAAAAAAATTTAGAAAAATTAATTTTTATAATAGACTCACCAAGCACTTCAAAACTAACGAAACATCTTATCATGTAGACATTTTAAGAAAAAAATTTTGTTAATTTATTCTTAAAAGAAAAAATTTTGTTAATTTTTTCATAAAATGTCTAAATTATAAAAAATTTCGTTAATTTTTTCTTAAAATGTCTAAATTATAAAAAATTTCGTTAATTCTTTCTTAAAATGTCTAAATTATGAAAAATTTCGTTAGTTTTGAATTGCTTCGCGATTCTTCACCAAAGTTATTCAAACAATCGTAACTTTGGAAACAAATTCTAATCGTGTTCTGTTCCTTCGTTCCAGTCTGGGCGCAGCTGAGCAGCCTGACGACTTCTTCTGAGCAGTTTGATGAGTTCTGAGGAGCTCGATGACTTCCCCTGATCACTAGCAGGGGTGTTGGCGTCTCCGTCACCGGGGCTCAGCGAAATGTGAGTGCGCATGCATTATGGTTCCTCTGGTCACTCAATCATGTCGTAGGACGTTTGGTCCGAATCGACACGAATGACCGGTTGTATACGTGCTTTGGCGAGCATAATGACCGCGGGTAACCATGCCCGTGAATTGTAACATTTTGGCTGTGTATGTATTTATTAGACGAGGGCTAGGGTCTTCTTGTACACCGCGTCTTTTCAATAGAATCAAATTATAAATATAATTTCCAAGATAAACGGTTCCTAACGCGAATGTTTATCATTGATCATCCATTGATGTAGATATTTATTAAATGATGCACATAAAGGTGCATAGCAGCTCAGAAGTTATTGGTATGAATATCAATACGGCTGAATGCTAATTTTTATGGAGCGAAGAAGTTTGATACTCTCAGACTCCACAGCTATGATCATTTTTATTTAATATGTAGAGGAAAAATCGGATGCCCTCCGATTTCGTCATTGCGACGATTATAATTACTTGAATTTCTTTTATTTTTCTGATACTACGTGTTCAAAAGTAACTTGATTTCTAAATGATGATAATAGACATAAAAGTGTAATTCCTTTCTTATAAAGGTCACTCGTTTGCATACACAATAGAATAATTAATTTCCATGTGCAAGAAGACAATTGAGGGTGGGCAAATTTCAAATTCAAAGTAATTAGCATGAGAACATACTTTCTTGATTTATGAAATTTACTTTGAAGATGGAATCGCTCGTTTTAAATTCTTGATGATTTAGAATAATTTTTTTAAATAATTCTATTTTAGAGTCTTTTTTCTTGCTAATTAATTGTCGAGTAGAGTGATTTTTCTTAATGATGCAATCTAAAGTAGAGTACTTTTTTATTTATCAAACTTTAAACTATTCACAAGTTGAAAGTCGAGTCACTTTCCTTAATACTATAAAATGAAAGAATACTAGCTAGACATTATACAGACTAATCATATTTTCTAGTTGAGGATTTTCAGGATATCTTTCCGTACCTATTGCCTTTTAACTCATCCACGTGCCCAGGCGCTACTTGAGTGGGTGAAAGCAATAGGGCACGATGACTTTCTTTACTAAATAATTACATTTTGGCGGCTGGCATTGCGTTAGTGTATCGTGCACGGCGCATTTTCCACCTGTGTGTGTTTGTGTGGTTAGGCGGTGGAATTTGCGTCGGTGAAAAATTTTCATCAAAGGCCATGTTAACGAAACTATAACATTATATTATTATTCGTGGTAATAAGGATACCATTGTATCATATTCCTTGTTGCACACGATGATCATTCTAGTAAATAATCTTGGAATATGAAACTTAATCAATCTCGTACAATCAAATGGGAAAGTAATAACGATTGATGTATGTACCTAATACGTACAATGCGCATTATCAAGTAATCCATTGTTTAAAATTGAAAATAATTAATTGCTATGTAAATCATACATACACGCAATGGTCACGGCCTTTGCCAGCCAATTTCCGTGAAAACTGGTACGTACTTATTAGAGTGTGATTGTGGCCAAGCTCGGGTGACGGAGTCGTCCCGGGACGGTCTCTCTAGTGTAGGCTTTTACACCCGGGCGGAAATGCTTGAGTATCGTGGAGTGGGTTGACTGATGATTGTGTTTGAAAGACTGTTTTGCCATTTTTTAAATATAGGTGTTGCGTAGGATAGGTAACTTACCTTCTGGTACAAATGTGTGACTTAAATATAAGTAGGTAGGGCCGGGGCAGGTCCTCGTATTCTCTGATGTTCCCCCGCGCAATATTCCCCCGCGCGATGACCTGCTTTCAGGAAATTTGTGAGAAAAGTCGACGGCCTGACTAGCGCGAGTGGGGTATGCCCTCGCTTCTAGCCTCGCTATGTCGACTTTTTGACGCCAGTGAGACATTGCACATTGTCGCTGGTCGCGGTCGGCAGGACGGGCCTGGGACGCTATTAACTTTCAGAAGGGCTGACCCCCTGAAGCAAGAAGTGGCCAAAGAGACGCAGATAGCCCGGCTAGAAAAAGGCCACATCATGTGGGCTAGGCCAAGAATGGCCCTGTATTCTCGGATGCAAGGTCATTCTTCGTAGGTATTACTTTGCCATTATGCTCGCCTGTAGTTGTAGTAGTAGTAGTTTGGTTGGCTATAGGCTGACCCATCGACACCCCCCCCCCCCCCCTGAAATTTAGCACACCGCGTTTTCAATTAAGGTTGCGAAGAAGATTACGGGGTCAGTTAGTGTTCCGACTAAATTGTGATTACGGTTTGAATTAGCGTTGCGAATCAAATATTCCCCGCGTTTGGTTCCAGCATAGCGTTGCGAATGCATGTCGAGCGTGGTTGCTTGTAGTGTTCCGAAAAAAGAGTCGCGATTGTGTTTGAGATTGTTCTTGTATTTTGAATTGGAGTTACTAGAGTTTGATTCATTGCATTACTTTTGATTCGTGGTATTCTTTTTACTAGAGTTACGATGCGACTGATCGCGTTTTTTTAATTACTGGTCCTAGTTTGATACTTAATACTTTTTTGAGTTAGTGTTGCGATGATGACTGATCGCGTTTGTAATTAGAGTTACGACCCCAATGCCCCGAAACTGTCCTGGGACATGTCCGAAGACATGTTCCTGGGAAAAAGGAGTCCCGAGCAGCTGGCTTTGCTGCACATGGGACCCTACACAGCCTTCAGGAAGGCTGCAGCGAATTAAAGTTAGAGTTGCGTATTGCGAGACACAGGTGCACTGAATTTTTATTAGTGTTGCGAAAAATGAAACCACCCACGTGGTGGTTCTCGGTAACTTTTTATATTTGTTAAAGTAATGTAGCTCCTTGGGAGCTTCTTCGTTTGCTATTCGGGATTTGTATCGAGTATAGTAGAATTTTCTGTAGGTATTGAAGCACCATCCGGGAATTTTGAAATTGTTTGAGAAATTAGTGCTGCGAGTAGTCCAAAGTCCTAGTGACTATGCTCGGGAGTTGATTTTAGTCTGTAATAAGTTAGCGTTGCGAAAGAAAGAAACGGTCCACTCACGGTTTTCTTGCATTAATGAGTGGACAATGATCAGCTGTCCTTCTGGCTACTGATCATTTTTTCTAGCAGTCCTAAGTGGCTGCACCATCCTCCTTCTACTACCACCACCTACCCACCCGACAAATGTTTTCGTTGTACATATTATTTTCAGATTGATAAGAAATGTAGTTTTTATTTTTATAAATTTTCAATATTCTTTGGCATTGATCAAAATTCATCCGCGATTGTTGCTTAATTTGATGATGTTGAAACGAAATTTGTACTGAAAAAGTAGGTAAATGCTATTCGGCACTTTATATTGATAGTAAATTTGCAATATTAACGCGTACTCGTTGTTTGCTACTTTCTGCATGAAAGTAACTTCGATTACTGCGCAGTAAAGTGCAACTCATAAAAATACTTAAAAAAAGTAAAAAAAATACGCCAAGTACATGATAAAATCGAGGACGGAAAAGAGTAAACAAAAAAAAATAGAAGAAAATATAAATTGTAAAAAAAGATGTGATATCAAAATGAGCTGCAAGTACATAATAAAGGTGCTTTCCACCTGCGCTTAAGATGACACAGCTACATATACACAGCTAAAATGTTGTGTTCATACATTCCATTACTCATACCGCCGACATATTAATAATGTGGAGATAAAATGTAACATCTAGACATTTGCCTGGATGTCCGCCGCCTGGAAGTCAAATACTTGGCGTAGCCAGGCAAAGTATTCTCAAATCATCAATACCCATACCTTCCCCCTCGCAGGCTTTCAGATAATTTGTCCATTTAAAACTTAGACAATATGAGTACATTTTCATTATATTGCGTTTTAAATTAATTCCAAGATCATCGATACCGATACCTTTCCTCTCATAAGCTTTCAGATAATTTGTCAAGTTAAAACTCTGACAAATATGAGTACACTTTCATTATTATACGTTTTAAATAATTCTTATTCATCGACACCTTGACTTTGCCTGGCCACGCCAAGACTTCCAGGCCGCGGACACCTAGGCAAATGTCTAGATGTTACATTTTATCTTCACATTATTAAAATGTCGGCGATATGAGTAATGGAATGTATGAACACAACATTTTAGCTGTGTATATGTAGTTGTGTCATCTTAAGCGCAGGTGGAAAGCACCTTTATTATGTACTTGCAGCTCATTTTGATTTCATATCTTTTTTTACAATGTATATTTTCTTCTATTTTTTTGTGTTTACTCTTTTCCGTCCTCGATTTTATCATGTACTTTATCATGGCGTATTTTTTTACTTTTTTGAAGTTTTTTATGGGGATTTCACTTCTTTTTACAAAGTATGTATATATTATATATGTATAGTACTTTGTGTACAGTACATGGTGCGCGAAGCAGCTTATAGCGCTGAACGTATTTAACATTGAACTGTATTCACAACCACAATTATTAACACTTTTCGAAGAATAATATGTATGCTTTTTTAGCATTTCGTGGCCAAGCTTGTTTTTCTACTCGTAAATCATCAACGGATACCCACGTGGTGCCCTTACCCCTTACCATACTCGTGTAATGACCATCGGTAATACTTTTACCGTAGTGGAAAATCGTTGCCTTAAGTTTATAACAGTGATCCCCCATTTGTATTTTAGTAGTAGGTATTGCTGTTTAGGCTGTTTTTTCACATTCAAATTCGGATTTATTATGCTCCCAAAGCGGCTGCTGTTCTTCCGTCTTGTAATTAGGCATACTTAAGCGCCCATAGTGACTGCCGTTTCTTTTTTCCTTAAAATTGAGAAGTAGGGTAGATGTCCCTATTAATGTCAGTGTCCTTATTACTGTCACTTTATTTATTTTGCTTTATAAAAATGTAACGTATAAAGAATAGTGTACAACAATAATTTTAATAATAATAGGAGCAGTCACAATTTAATAATAATATTATTGTTGTACACTATTCTTTATACATTACATTTTTATTAAGCAAAATAAATAAAGTGGCAGTAATAGGGACATCTACCCTATAAGACTCCCAAAGGGGGCCACTCCTTCTTTCTATCAGTCTTGAGAATCGTTAAGCGTCCATAGAGGCTGCCGTTTCTTTTCTCATTAAAATTGAAAAGTATTACACGCCCAAAGGGGCCACTCCTCTTTTCTATCAATGTTCAGAATCATTAAGCGCCTAATGCGGCTGCTCGAAATTTTTCTGAATGTCCGAATTGCGTGGCGCTCCATGCGGCTGCCTGGAATTTAAAGGAAATTTTTTGGAACTGGTTAGATACAAATTGTCTGATATTTCAATATTTAGGCAATAGTGATTCAATGAAAGGACTATATCTGTTGAAATTACATTACTTAATCGAGATAGATTGTAGGTATTAAGCCACTGAGAAAGTTTCTGTTGCAGAAATATTATGTGTGAAGAATATTGCAACAAGAGGATTTCAGGTTCATCATCCATGAAAAATCAAACCTCAAGGAATTTTTATTAATACTTTTGAGAATGTTGCAGGTAACATCGTGGGTCCATCGAGGGAAGTAAGAAACACATGACAATTTCAGATTTTCATTAGGCCGGTCATTATTTAAATTTAAGTAGATATATATATGGTTAGGTAAGACGTGTTTAGTGGTCACATAGAATTATGTAGTTTTTAAGAAAAAAGGTATATGTACACTGCAGTGTGTAACTAAATATAAGTAGCAATTATTAAATACGAGCGCTCGTATACGTAGGAATTATTAATATTTAAGTAGACACAGCAAATATGTACTGGCATATTTCCTATTAATGAATAGGAAATATTATTTCTTTGGTTCATTCCCAATTATGTAGTGAATAATTACCATGGTAGAAATATTCCAGAAAGTTCATAAAATTTTTAATGAATGAAACAAAGAAATGTTTTCAATTCTGCTTAGCTTCATCGCGGTAGCTTTTTACAGAAGGACTCCTTCTGTTGCCCGCTTGTGGAGCGATCGAGGATTGTTTTGCAACCGTGCATCAGGGGGATCTATGAAAATGTAAATAAAATTTTGCATAAAGGAGGGCGGATGGGCCGCGGTTAGGGTGGGTCTCCACTCGCAGCGCCTCCACGTGGTGAGACCTGGGCAATCTGTATTATTTGGAGCGTAATTACAAATCGTATCACAAGTAACATTGTAATAGAATTATTAATTACGTGACAAGTAAAACTAGCCGATTGGCTGCGATCATCTATCTTCGTTAATCTCTATTCCATCCGTCCAGATTCGATTCTAAATATTGCTCCTACAATTACATTTTATTTCTCCCATAATATTAAAAAAAAAAGAGTCCAATAGCAATCTTGGTGCCATATTTCCCAAACAAATCGCGAACTCCTAAATACGTAGGTACCTCTACATGGGAAGTTTATAGTTTGCTTTAAATTTGCGTTATTAACAAATAAAGGCTCAGGAGACCGTGGAATATGTCTCGGTCCGAAGTTTATTTTCAAAGTTTCTGACAAATTATTTAAGTAATTAAAAGTTTGAAATTCCAAACACGTAGGTGTATCTCTGAATGGTAGCGTTATACTTGCTAAGACCTGGACTCACTGGACTTCTTGGGGAACTGGTCAGGGTTCCAAGTCCTGGTCCTTCCTGCACACCCTCGGCCCCCTGACCTAGGTTAGCTTATTCGGTTTGTGTCGATGAAATTTTCGAGTTCGTTAAAAGCCATTCGAAATGTTATTATTCCGCCAAGGCCAAAACCGATTTCTCTTCCTTTTTAAATGATTTCTTCGATTGTTTTTCATCATCTGTCCTATTTCATACATTCCTTCGTGGATTTTTGCATGAGTCGTTCTATTTCGTGTATTTCAAGTTTCTCTCAATTTATTCGCATAAGAGGCCTTTACAGTGTTACAATAAAGTATAAATTATATAAAATCACTATTTTCTTGTGTTTATTGTTGAGGTTTCCATCATTTGGCCCACATAAAGTAGCTGTCCACGTCGAAATATTCCCAAGTTTCACCTGTAATAAGAAAAATATTTTTAGTAGCCTGAATTGTCTATTATAGTAAATAGGATAAATGTTACAATATATTTATTTCATGTACGAAAATCTATTAGTGAATGGAATTGTGCAACATATTTCTTGAAATTAGTCATAACACTATAAATTTTAATTTTAATTCCTACCACTCGTAGCATTGTAATCGTATTTTAGATTGAGTCGATAACGTTGGGTGTGACTCAAAAATGGTAAGGAGACTCGCGAACCCCCCGAGCGTGTGACACAAAAGTACATTGCGTGATAGGTCTATCCTATACTTCGTCGATGGTATTAGTCCAGGAGTCATCGTTTTTAAATACGGAGTGCGTGCCAGAGCCTTTAATTTTTCATCAAGTGGTTATTTCAGTAACCGACATTACCGACTGCCGATAATGTCACCACCACCAGTACCTTCAATATACATCACTCGGTAGATGTCAGGACTATATAAATAATTTGACTCCTGACATAATTGAAAGCTCGACGTCATTTTTCTCCACAAACAATATGTAAAAGAAACAGAAGACTATTCTAGCCACGTAATCATGGGGCGATAATTAAGTATCAATTGTTCTTGATACAAATCGAATTCAAAGGCACTCTTTACACAACAGTATACCACACACATAAAGTGGCAACAGGTTTTCATTTCACAACGACAAAAAAACACATTTGCCACGAAGGGAATCGACCAGGTACCTACAGGGAAGCAACGAGGATGTTGGGTTACTTGGGTCGAGGGAAATGTCACATCCTGGTGACAGACTGGTCGAACATTTTTATTCCCCACACTTGTCGCTTCCGTAATGCCGCTTTCGTGTTCGATCAGATTATACGTCCCAAGCCTGGGGCGTCTGGTTCGCGCGAAGACGGATACGACCTCGACAAGCTTGATCCTGATAAACGACACTTAATCGATATATCAATCAGAAATGCAAAAAAAGAAAATTTCCATCAAACTTAGTTTTTCCATTTGTGGACTCATAACCTAATATACCGTAATCAATCATTTAAGCAATCTTCCATGCCTCAGGCGAAACAATATTTGCGACAGGACGCTGCAGGTTCAACTGGATATTTTAATTGCATTCGAATTTAGAAGAAACGAAACTTCAATGCAACGATACTATATACTTGTTCTTTTTGTCTCCTCGAAATCGAACGCGAGTTCGACCGGAATAAGTCACACGATGTCTTTAAGCCGCTTTCTACCGTGACACGATTATTTATCGTTCTACGTTCTTCGTTCGCAGCCCCGCTGTTTTTCTTTCACTGGCGATCGATTTCAGACCGCCTGGCGAATGGTTATTCGATACTTTTTATTGTCTCTGCAGGAGTGATCAGTCCGGGACAGTGGGAGGGGGTAGCGGTACGTGTCGTTCGATGAGAATTCGGCTTGAAACGTTGAAGAAAGTGTATGGTAATTTCCACCATTCCCAGGGTATTTCGAAAAAAAAAAACAGTATAACTGCAATAGATATAGTCGGTAGTACAGCGAACTCGTAAAATCCTGCGCTACTCGAAGCAAACATGTTTTCGTCGCCAGAACAAGCTGAAAGAAACGTGTGAAGATATTGGAAGCAGGGCCATCTTTACCAATGGGCTAACTGGGCTATAGCCCAGGGGCGCCCGTGATCCAAGGGCGCTTAAGAATCAAATACGTTGAAATGCTTTTTTCTCTTCAATATCGGAGATAAAAATTTCTATCTGGAGAAATTGCACCCTTGGGGGCTAGGGCGCTAAAAATTTTTAGCCCAGGGCGCTCAAATTTGTTAAGATGGCCCTGATTGGAAGACTTTGGTAATCACTTTGGGGTGTATAAAGAACCTCTCCTCTTATTTAGTCCACTAGAGATACAGTCTGTGCGGACGACGCCGATAGGCGTTCAGCGGGTACTGCGTTTACACGAGTCTGAAGGATTTCCGCACACCACGTATGGCAAAAGTTTCAACTCTCGTACTCAAGAGGTTAATTTCAATTTAGCATATACAGAACCCGAAAATGGGCCATGGGTCTCTTCTTAAGCTTAAGAATAAGTAGTGTGAATACCGGCCACAAACAATATTTTTCGAGGGAGACATTTCTTCCGGGATTCCATTTCAATCATCGACTAATATCGACTGAGAGATCCTTTCATTTTAAAAAAGGAAAGATGAAAGGGATGTAACCGATGTGAGGTTAAGGCGACGTGATTTTTCTATTAATTTGAAATTGGAACGCTGTTTGCGTCAAGAACAATCAGCTTGCACGTGACGTCCTTAATCGCCGCGCTCTCATTCCCAGTTATCGTTAGGACAGCCATGGCGGCCTTGACTTCTTTGGACAAGTCCATCGGTACCATTCCACTGGCGAACGTAAACGGGTCGATGTTCAGCGGCTCCAGACATTCTGGCACTGGAACCCTGCTCGTCCTTTTTTGCATACGCAGGAGACGCGGCGAACTTTCTGGACGAGAATTGGTAACCTTGCACCCAACAATTGTGAATCGCCCTAATATTCTCCATGATTTACGGTTTATTGGGCAACGGCGGATTTGGAGGCTTGGCGCCCCTGGTTATCAAGCGTTTGCCGCCCTTTCCGTGAAATATCATCAAATATTTTAATTTAGAAGAGATGAGACAATTTTAATGTTGATTCAGTGAGGTAATTTTAAAGGTAATTTATGAGTTATTGCTAATTTGCTACATGGAAACAAAGTGAGTTGTTTTAAAATTGCTTATAGCCTTTGTGTTTGAACATTTTCCAATTTCTTTCGCCCCAAATTTGCGTCATTGGAACTTTACTTGTTATACTATGAAGAAACAATTATATAAAACCCCGTTTACACGAGCTGGTTGGGTACGAAACAGTTCGGATAAGTTAATCAATTTTAGCGTAAATTATTAATATAAAATTAATCAATTATATTCACATAATAGGAGATCACTGATTTCCCCACTACTTATAATTTTTCGTTCAAATAACTCGAGTTCACGTTCGATCGAGTGGTTTGGCTACTAATATTTCCAAATTTACTTTACAAGTGTTCCTATAACTTGAGTGACTCTGAACAGTATTTCCGCTACTAGGAGTTCAATAAATTGAGCATTGACTAAAACATCGTCCCAACAAATGGCGCGGTGGTGGTAGCCCACTAGTGGCCCCCGCAATCAGATTTCGTTCAGATTGAACGGGTTGCGTCCGCAGGGGCAGAGTTGGCGGACGGGCATCCCCCGAACCTAGGAATACGAACGTATTTACGCACAAGCTTCTCATACATTTACTTGATGTCTAAGTCGAGGGCGATGCGATAGAGCTGTGACCATTGTAAGCTAACAAAAGTAGCTGCTTTAGAGCGAGAAAATAGAGTAAAGGGGCGCGGCTAGTTGCGCCCTACCCACCCGTCGCGGTGCTCCTCGATAATTAAATGTCAGGTTGCTCGCGGCACGGGAAGAGATGACACGGGCGCGTTTCCGTCGGCTGAAGGGTATTTTACGTCGGTTACGAGCCCGTCCCGTGGCCTTCTTTATCTCTCCCCGTTCCGCGCGAACAAACCTTCTGTGGCTGCTCCATTTCTAACGTACACTGGACTGCCACAATGTCTGCGCCAGACAATACATCCTACCGGTAGAAGTTTCTTACTCAAGGTCATTCGGAAGTCATTCGGAAGTCAATCGAATTGTAGAAAAGATGTTGGAATTTCTTTTATCGAAGGTGTATGGAAATAAATAGAAAAAAGTATGTAGAAATACCAGTTTTCAACCTACTTTTGACCACCGCTATAAGCTGCAACCCATTCTTCTTTATTTTAACCGAACTCCCCGGTCAAAACGCTCGAAGAATATGTGATTTTTATTAATCCTTTACAAAGGGAGGTTATAACTTAACCTAAAAAATATTTTTACCCTTATTAATACACTCGTTAGGGTACAAGAAAAATTTTGTTCCGCGTTCTCGGTCTTGATGCATTTTCTAGTCGGCAGTTAGTGAAGCGATGCCAAAAGAACTAATTAGACTTAATCTTTTGACTGAATAGTCGACATACTAGCCCACGCGCAACGCTGATCGCCGAGTTGCGGTGCTTCAGGCGTTCCTCAGTCAAATCTTTAAACATTAATGACTAAGAAACGAAGCCTCCACTTTAATTTGGTTATCATTTCTCCAGGTATTTAGAAGCGCTTAATTCGTCGTCTACTCTCTATTTTTGTACACACGCCCCTGCGAGTTAGCAACCGGACGTCAGTCTCCTCGAACTTGTCCAACGTATAATCAGCGATATTAAATCGAATCGGTTTTCCAATAATCGCCCGTCCGACCGAAAATCTTCCTCACTCTGTACCGCCGTTTTCCATTGTGCTTTCGCCGGGGAAGTTTTTATCTTCGCCTATTCGCTCGAGCTTAGTAGCCCTGGGTCTGACAATTTTATTTGCATTAAACATTGCGATTACTGTTGCACGAATTAACGCCACCTATTCCCTTGACCCTTCGGCGAATCTCCGTCCCGCAGGGTTATCGAGACACCGTGACTGCCCTCCTGTAAATTAATCGGCCTCGCAATTAGACCCGTGACGCCACTGATTTCGAGATCGCGCCCGGGAATTCGATTAAAGGCCCGGGGAGCTGCGGTCGGTTGCGACCCATTCAGCAATTGCGTCCACCGAACGAATAATCCTTGTTCCTCGACGTCCTCGCCGCCTGGTACGCACCATTACCCATCGGCTAACGAAGAACAAGACAGAAATCGTAGGAAATGAAATGGAGATAACGGAGGCGAGTAAGATTTGTGGGGAGTTCACGTTTTGTTGAAGAGTTGAAGTTCGTGATGGCGATTCTACGGGCTCCTTTGAAAATGGACAAGTAATCAGGACTGGTCGGGACGGGAGGGGGGTAGGCACCACAAAGAGAAATGAAAAAGGCAAAATAAAAAAGAATAAAGTGAGAACGATGAGTTTTTAATTATTTAAAAGTAATTTAATTTTATAAATCTATTTAAATTTATGTTCTAGCTACAGAAGTAGCAATATTTTTGACCAGTGGCGCACCCAGAGGGTGCCAAGGGGCCCTGCCCCCCCCCCCCCCCCACAGAAAAAGGAAAAAGGAGATTAACATCACCACGTCTGGAATAATTCAAGAGCTTTGTAAAAAGGAAAGAAAACTGGATTTCATTTTTTAAGTAAGTTTTTTGATTGATTTTGATTGATTTTGCATTAAAAATATTTTTATATTTTAATTTCAAATATTATTAATGATATGGCAATAAAAAAGCCATATATCTAAATATGTTAATGTTTATTTTTTATTTTATTATTCTCATACTTTTTCGGTGAAAAAGTGTTACGCTTCTTTACCGTTTAGAAATTTTAACATTTGGGCCTAAAAATATTTCTTGCATCCGGGCCCCTCCGTAGAGAAAGCCGGCCCTGCAAGTAAATTAGCTGTCTCTTTTAGGATCACTCTCTGAGTGCCCCTCGAATCTGCAAAAAGCTTCATTTCATTTTCTGGTACCTGTTGCTCAACACCCTCTATATTGCAATGTGGTGGGCGCTAAGTTACCCCACAAAGAATTATTAACGATAAGATCACTCAATATTTTAATAATCCTCTATAAGAAGGATATGGGGATGAAGATTTTTGTTGAGCTGTTCAAAATAATTTCAAGGCTCAGTTAGGGCTTCAAAATATTTATTTCCTCGTAGGTACATGCGCTTACATTTACGGAGTGCCGGTGGTTACGGTGTGCTCGGTGCGATCGCATAGGTCATTACCGAGTGTTAATTGCGACACTGGGGAGAATGCAGGCCGCGAAACCGCGAGGCACGCGCGCGCGGACGCAACGCGCGTGGATTCCCCTCACGTCCGATCGATAGTTCGCCGTTCGGTTTCCTCGTTTCCGCCACGTGGTTTCCCTTAAAACGACCATTGTCCCGCGTGGAAAATCGTGGTCGAAAGCACTCTATCCGGGCACAACAGAATTGCTCGTGACAGCAATATAATTATCCAGGGGATTCTGATTTAAAGAGAAGGAAACGCTTTATCTTCCGTTCGCTTCCTGCCTACGGGCATCGAAATTGGAAGCTCTAGGTTAGCGATTGGTGTCGGTCCACACTGCTCAATATTTTCTATAAATTCAACGTCATTTTGAAAGTTTTGAAAATCTTGATCTCTCTTGAACTCACCATTAGGGTTGCAATACCGGTAAACCGATTTACCGGTAAATCGCGAGAAATACTCTCAAATTTTTACCGGTAATTCGATAAATAATGTATAGCATTGTAGCACACATGTGCGTTCATTAATTCCGTCTACATCTAGTACGTGAGAAAAACTTCAATTAATAATAGAGACGAAAACCGAAGTATCTCATGAAGAACTAACTTTGATCCAAAAGAAAACTAAAAATCTGAATCAAGCCATCAAAAAATAGACGTATTTTCAAGTAGAAAAAGTAAAAAGAAATTATCTACAAATGGCATATGAATTCTTAATAACTGCCCGAGCCACAAGTGTAGAATCTAAGAGCGCTTTATTAAGGAGACCAAAGGTAGAACAAATTACATTTTTTTCGTGCTTATTTGATAAAACGAATTGTTAAATAAAAAATATTTAGTTGTGTATATAAGTTAAGATTCTTTTCATTGTTTTCGTGGGAAAGATCCATATTAATAAGTAATGTTATTAGTTATACAAATATATCTATTTTGTGTTATATCATTTTATATTTTATGTTCAGAGCAGTTTTATTTGCATATATTTTTTATAATGCTCGATTACAGTTCAAAATTTTTTTGTGTAATGTTCACTTTTATATTTTCAATACATTAAACAATACCGGTAAATTATCGGTTTTTAATGAAAATTTTACCGAATTACCGGTAATTGTAAAGTCGGTAAATTTGCAATCCCTATTCACAATCCTGCATGTGCGTATGGTAGTTACCGTCAAGGACCCAGTTACTGATCAGAACCCAATTCCTAATCAGTTTAGTATATACCTGTAAGTACCAAATAATAAGTTTATCACGATACAAATTTATTCCAAAAAATTACTAAATAATCATTTAATAAGTATTTTTAAATTTATACGCAAACATTTCATAGTAAAATGTTTTAGGTTGATCAGAAACTGCTCCCTTTCCATCTTAAGTGATCAGGAACTGGGTCCTTGACGGTAAGCTATACTACACTTCTAAGTTGTCATCCACAACAAAAATGCACATCAAGATTTCCAAGATTCATCAAGATTCTCAGAACTCATCAGAGCTATCGAGCCGACTTGAGGCCCACTAATTCCCAGCCCACTTCTTCTAGGCCAAACATCTCAAAGTGGCGCCCTCTCAGTAGCGCACTCATTGTCAGAGGTGGAGCAAGGGACCCTGAAAAAAGGGTCTCACCGATGATAAAGGCGCAAGGAGATTAATACGACCACGGATTTTATTCTTTAAACAAACTTTTATAATCACCTAATGAATTTCATTGAATTTTCATCCCTCCAACTCGGCTCTCCCGAGATTAAATCCTGAGTGCGTCACTGAACCCTCTCAAACAAATTACCCATTTGGTCCAACTTGCCGCGCACTGCCCATTCAATCTCAAACTCCATAAAAAGAAACGTCACAACTCCCACTCAATCATCTACAAGCACCGCCAATCAACCCCCCGGAAATAAGTACCATTTTCAGAATGAATCAAAACGATCGAAACCTCACCCACTAAAAGCAACCCTTTACCTCCAACGCAAACTATTGCAGATGCGTAAAAAAGAACCACGCTAATCAACCCTCTCCCCTCTCCAACCCCTTGTACCCACGCTGCAGCGTGGCATGCCGCGCGCGCGGGTACCAAGGATCGTGGATATTAGCGATGATATGTTGACACAGCTATCCCCAGCTTCTCGCTCGGGTTGCAGTGGCTCGGGGGCGCGCATCCGCGCGATTCGATTCACCGACCTGTCCGCCCGGTAAGCTAATTCAGCAAGTGGATCCCGGCTACTCCACATTCGTTCTCCTCTGTTTACCCTTCGCCCACCCGCCCCGCGCGGGCTCCTCGAGCTTCCAAAGATGCGGAACACCTCGGACGAACCTAGGATGCACTTTCGACGGGCGAGTGGCCCGGCTCCGACGAGCACGCCGGAAATCGGAGTGATTCGGCCGCGACCGTTCGGTGTTTCTCCGATGCGCCCGGCGGTGTCTCTTCGCCGAGGCAGCCCACTGTTGCAGCGACCGTGGTCTTTGAAATGTTGGGAGGACTAGGGGTGGTGGCTCGAACGACCTTGGTGGTTGCCTCCAGGGGGATCGCGTGCGGTGTTTCGTGTGAAAAAATAGTTGTGATCCTTGATGACCGTTCCCCGTTTATTTCCTTGGTGCGTGCTCCCTGGGGCTGACACGGGGCACGGTCTACACTGGGTCCGGGGCGGGTGCCAGCAGCTGCATGCTGCTACTTGACTGGGCGATCTGGAACAGAGAGGAGGATTCTGGTGTCAGCTGGTGCTACGGAATGGAGGATTCTGGGTTGGGGAGGGTTGTTTCTGAGATTGGTATAAGGAGTGTGCTCTTTCTTCCTGTGGCCTGCTTTTCAAGCGAGTGATATTTCTTTTTGAAGATAGGGGAGGTTTATTGTGCCTCACAGAGGTATAGGGATTCAACTGGGGCACACTGAAGTGGTTTATGCAGCAGTGGGTAAAAGAAATTTTAAATTGTGAAGGATGGGGGGAAAAAGTTCTGTTTTAAAATTTATTTAAGATTTTTATCAACATAATAATTAAAGCCTGGTATTTGTATTAAGGGCATCCGTCGGTCAAAATATTGAAAAAGTTTTGTTTGGATATTTTCATTCAGTAACATCTCAAAGATGTTCGGTTAAATTTTTGGATTGAAATTCCTAACGGTACAGATTTTATAGGCAGTTCAGGGGGATCACTAGTGTGACGGCCTTTAATTAGTATGTGTTTTTTGAAGATGGATTGTAAAGCAGGTATAATAGACAGAAATGTGATTTTTCTTTTAATTAAAAATACATTTATTGACCTAAAAAATGAATCAATTTTTTTTAAGCGAATAAACGCATGGAAAATAGGGCGCTCACGGGCAAGTCCCCGTCACTATAGACGAACGCGCTCGGCATCAAACTTTAAATAGGGTAAAAGACCCAATTACTGTCACTTACCCAATTACTGTCGCACTATGCTGTTTTACTTAAAATAAGCCTTAAACCATGTGAAGTCGTACACGAAAAAATTTTGACATACAATTAAAATTGTAATTTATACGGGGAAAAGCAGGACTTCATTTTTTTTCTCATTAATTTTGATAAGATGATAAAAGGTTTTAACTTGGTTGGGTAAAAGAATGAAAACCACAACTTTCTTACTAGCGACAGAGAAAACAAGGCACTAAAGAAAAGGCTGTAATTGTAATATGTAAGCTGTTAACGTAATGAAACATAATTGTTTAGATAATATAAGCATCGTAGAACATACTAACAATCAAAATTTAACGATTTACCGCTTCGTTTTATTTAATATTCGAGTGACAGTGATTGGTACAAGTGTTTCAAGCCTTTTTAATTATTGTCATGGCAGTAATTGATCAGGCAAATGAAGCCTTACGCTATTACTGTCACTTGTCACCTGTCGCGTGTGGACATAACCTTGTCCTAGGGCGGTATTCTCAGTCGTGGCTTATTCTCAAGCAAATGCTTAAGCATTCTGCATCCTTTATTAGCTACTAGGTTAGTAGAGAATGCCGCATGCTTAAATATGTGCTTAAAATAAGCAACGACTGAGAATACCGCCCCTAGTTACGAAATTTTTGACAACGTAACCGTACTCTTTTTGTAAGTACTATTGTTAATATTTATAACAGAAATGTACTTTTATTAAATCTTTTATTAAAATAGCAAAATTCCTATATTACAACACAACAGTACTTTTGACCGTAATTAATGCAAAAAAGTAATTTTTGGAATATGTGGCAGTATTTGATTAGCTGATAGTAATTAGGATGACAGTATTTGGTCAACTGACAATACTTGGGATGTCAGTATTTAGCCAGCTGACAATAATTGGGATGTCAGTAATACGATTGAACACATTTCACAGATGACAGTATTAGCTCCCGTCATATCTTTTATAAATCAATGAATTTATAAATAAAAATAGAGATTTTAAGAGTCATACACACTTGTTTCTTCAACTAAACATATTAAATAATAATAAATAAATACAAAAACTATGCGATACTGTCAGAATCAATCCTTAACCTGACAGTAATTGGGTCTTTTACCCTACGTTTTTTTTTCGAAACAATTTTCACACACTGTCGCCACGATAAAAAATGTAAATCTTGAGCGAATCTGAAAATTCAAACGGGATCCTACTCGTAATTACACTGGCTTCCGTGCTACCCTCTATTGCGAATTTTCATACACTCAATTATTTTTTACGAAACATTTTTCCCCGAAAAAAAAAACATGTTTCGGGGACCCTATCGTTTAAACATTTGGCAATCATCACCCAGTTGTTTCTTAACAGTGCCTGAGGGTAGCGCGATAATGACACTTCTGTAATTAAGGAATATCTTTGGTTTTTTGATTTTGGATGATCCTGTCTAAAGTTATCGTGACGCCAGTGCAAGCCAGTTTTTTTTACAACGATGCAGCACGTAATTCATACAGAGGCAGAGGTGGGCAAAAATGAATTTAAAAAATTGTTTTATACTCTATATTTATAGCAGAATAAAGTTTTAGACCCATACATTGTATACTTTTTTTTATAAAAAGTAAAAAAAGTCACCTATGTTTCCCCGCGATTTGACCGGCGGATGCCCTTAAGTTTTTTTTATACAGGTATATAAAAATGTGAGTTTTAAACTCTGGGCAAAAATGATTTGTGCCGCCCTTGCCCAGCTTTACTACTCGGCTTTGCCCGAAATTTAGATTATAATTTTATACATAAAATTTTTTTTATTTATTTTCTGTGAAAATAGTCGCATTCGTCTGGATTAACTAGGCATAATGAGCTGGGACATATTTCGTGACCCCAGGGTTTACCGTTCGAATGTTTTTAGGCGACAGACAAACACACAACACCTTCTGCTTTATATATTAGGATTATAAATGATTATTTTGAGATATAATTTTTGATAGTGAGTGATATTTATTGTAGGTATTTGTTGAATAACAAAAGTCTCTTGTTTTATAAAAAAATTAATATTAATAAAAAGAAAAAGTAACGAAATAAAATGATATATATATATATTTAAGTAGCAGGTAAGTAAGTACCTATTTTTCAAATCTAAAAAAATCGCAAATGTTATAAAATATGTAAAGAAATCAATAAAACAATTTGTGAGTCTGGTACCAAATTAAAAAAAATTATCACATTTTTATTGGTTTCTATTGATTTTAATCTTCTCTTTCTACCAATTGGTCTTAAATTTTCTTTTGTCCACAATTGTAGGGGGATATCCTTGTGATTTTCATCTGTTATAGGCCTGCACTGATTTGTTTATATTCCTCCATACAGTAGGATCTCAAAGTAGAAATGTTCAGAAAGCATGCTTTATACCGAAGGGTCCTGTCGAGTTCGCCCCCCCTGTTTCTTTTGTGTTCACACCTCTGTAAGGCAGTGTGTACAGGAGTCGGAAGATAATGCGAAGGAGGAAACCACCCCTGTTCCTTTCCTTTTCAACAGGCAAAGTGGGTTGAGTGGAGACGGTGGCAGGGATCAGAAGGATGGTTCAAGGATCACGGGGGATTTACCTGCTGCTTCGGTTGCCTGTAGGACTTCCTGGCGTAGACCTTCAGCACCCTGCAGTTGCACGCGACGGACAACGCCACGGCCAGGCCCTGTTCCAAACGGAGCGTGAAACAAGAAACAGAAGAAGGGGTGACGTTCGATTATAGTCAGACCAACTCCTTCCATGTTAAACTTTTCTTCTCTGCTTTAGGTACTTCAGGTCCGGTTTGAATTCTACCGAGTTTGTACGTTCCTGTTCTGTTTGAGAGGAAGAAGGTGCGCGTTTAGAATCAGGAAAGAGTAAACTACAGAGGGGCTTACTCCTCTCTGAGCGACGTCTAGCGTCACTTGTGCTTTCTACTTTTTCTGGAAAGTTTTGCAAGTATTGCCTAGGGTCTCCGAACGTTTGATGCATCACAATATTGTGTATAGAGAAAGCTTTGGGCTATCCGCCATCGATTTTTCCTTAGAAAGATATCCGCAGTCTGAATACATTATTCATCGAAGCAATTAAAGGTTGAAGCTGTAATTGAAAAGGGAAGGAGTCTGATGTACGGTACTTAGAGTACCTACAGATAATTCTTCTTGTTCTTTGAAATACACAATTTTTTTTAATTATGGTAAATCTACCACTTCCCGGCCATGTCCCAGTACCTGAACAGTACCTAATGCGAATTTTATTTATTTTTAAGCTTAATTTTTAATTAATTAAAAACAAAAAATAGTACCATAATGCATAAGTATTTAAGCAATATTAATTAAAATCATTATCATAGAAAATTAGAAATCGTTAGATAGAAATAATTATTTTTTAACACACTTGATACGCATAGCAGATGGGACATTTGCATGTTTTCGTATTTTCATTAATAAATACGTCTATTATAATACGTAAACTTTTTTTTCCAGTTTCCGATAGTATAATATTGTATTATCTTCCACATTTCAACATTTTTTTATTTCATGATGGATTTACAAATTAAATTAGGAAACAACAAACTTTGCCACTATTCGTTAAGCCGTTTAAGCGTCCGGGTACATTTTTCGTACATTTACCTTCATTAATTGTCGGAATAGGTTTCGTAATTTATTTCTTTTTTGGGACACGGTGAAAAAGGACCTCGGGGGTGGTGGGATTCGAACCCACGAACTACATCAAAACCGATCCTCTCAGGTCTCTTGCTCCGGGCCCCTTCTGAAGGGAGTTCCTGATCCGATAGACTATAATGTCAAACACCTGCGAATATCCACGTTGCATATGTTCAACGTCCATTAAAATGCAATTTTCAACTGCCCTTGGGAAGCTAGAAATATAGCCTCTGCATAAGTAGCTTGAAAATTTAACGCAGCTCACCACCCAAGCGGAATGATGTATGTACATAACAGGCGTCACAGTTCCAAACACTCAGTTTGGTACATTAGGCGTGCCTTCGAAAACACCAGTAAACCAGTGAAGCCCACGAGATTCCTCGCGGAACTAAAGCAAAGCGTCTCCCGAGAGAAATAGCGCAGCTGTGCTCTTCGAAACAATCACAAGATCGCTCCTTAGAGTAGCTTCATTACTTACTAAAGCACCCAGCGGCTCGCAAGTCGTATATTCCCCCAAATCAATTACTTCACCAACACCAAGGATCGTTCCCGACGGGTCCCATTTTTCAACACACGCTCGTCGAGTATTTTTCAACGTAGCGATCGCAGTCTGCTTCCAAAATCCTGGATCCTTGGTTGCAACCCTCCCTCCCTACACTACCGCTGACGTTTCAAGCTTCGCGCCGTCTTTTCGACTACCCTTTATCGCTTTTTCGCGTAGAATGAGAGACACTGCGAACGGGGATGCATATCAATTAAATATTGATACTCTTCGAAACCTTAGCTAATAAGAAAATTATAGTCAATTATATTATTTTCAGTAGAAGCTAATAATCTATTGTCGCATCCCAGCCCCACCATAAGATCGCGACTGTTAGTGCGCGCCAGCGCCACCAGAGGTCTAATCTTCCAAACTCTTTCTCACCAGTGTCAGGTCCCAGTCTCGTTAGTGTATATACAAGTTCCAAGTTTATTTCTCTCGACCCCCATGCGTCTGGGGCAGGGTTCGTCGACTCTAGTACTACTTAATAAGTCCAGTTAACGGTCACAAGACAAAAAATGCACTTCATTCTCTCCCTGTTCAATCCTTAAGGGGTTAGGCCACCTTGGACGGAGCGAATTTGTAGTCATTTTCGGCATTTTTTTTTAGCAAGATAATGAAATAAACAGAAAATTTAATATGAAGCCTGTTATTATACAACTCTCGCCGGAAAAAATCGTATTTTTTTTTCGTACAAAATGGCGGCGGTAGAGCCGTGATACGCAAGATCTTGTGGAGCGACGTTTTCCACGGTGTTCAATCTCACGGCTATACCGTTTGACTTAGAACAAAAAACCAAAGAGATTTATTTTCTGCATGCCTAAACCTATGGAAGTACGTAGGATAATCCAGAAACATTAATTTGTCTCGAAATGGTAACCATGAGGAGAAAAAATGCATTTTTTTTTTATAAAATTGTCAATTGCAAAGAACATATTCAAGATATCGCAAAACCGCTACGTACTTCCATAGATTATTCATAAGAGAAGAGTGTCTCCAAATTTCCAATCAATCGGATGAAAATTGCGGAAGTTATGCGAAACACCGTTTTGGAAAATGTCATTTCGAGAAAAACGCGTTGAAAGTTTTACTTCATATTTTTTACGAATAAAATCCGGAAAAAATTACGATTTTTTCCGGCGAGAGTTGTATAATAACAGGCTTCATATTAAGTTTTCTGTTTATTTCATTATCTTGCTAAAAAGAAATGCCGAAAATGACTACAAATTCGCTCCGTCCAAGGTGGCCTAACCCCTTAAAGCGCCGATTCCACCTGCCAGCGGCAGTGGCCGCGGTGAAAGCACCGGTTCTCGTCCGATCACCGAAGTGAAACACCGCGGGGCGCGTGGCGGGGAAAGATGGGTGACACCACATGGGTAGGTCCCCCACGGCTGCGAACGTATATACTTCGTGACCTCAAGGCCTACCCTATAGCAAAAATTCCTTACAGTGATCCCATTGAGTCAAGCGACGTCCTCGCCTTCCCCCGATTGTTCCGCCCACCCCGTGGCCTGCACAGTGGTTCGCTAGGAAAGTATTGGGAGCTAACTCCATCTTGCTTGGTTTAAACTTTAAATGCTGCTGTAGAGGAGACTTCTGAGGCGCAGCGCGTCAGTTGGACTTTTCATAAACCGACACTATCTGCCATTCACTGGCCTTAAGCCTCGTTCACATTAGTCAAGTTGTATTATTTCAAGGCAAGGTAAAGTTAAACAAGGATCATTTGAAATGTGAAAGGAATCTAAAAGGATTATATTTCAAGTCAAGTTAATAAAGTACACAACAGGTTCAGATTGGTTGGTGGTGTAATGTTGTAGTTTCAAGTAATTTGACTAATGTGAACGGGGCCTTAGGGTTGCGCCGGCGTCGACGGGATCAAGATTATGATCTCTTTCTCGCCCAGACACGGTGGTTCCCGACGTGTCACACTATATATATTATGTATATCATTTTCCCATTATCTAAGGTTTCAAACAGTGTACACCGATATTTTCTGGATAACGCTGTGCTCCTCGATTTTCGAAATGCTTCCTCTTCCTTCCCCGTTCTTCTTTCGAGACAATTTAATAAAAATTTGGGCACCCTGTCACTAGGCGAAATTTTACAACCCCCGGCGCCCCCCTCGGGGCATTCCTCTCGCCTTTACATCGACGACTGCCTCCGACTAGTCTGCTGGTTCGAGCAAATGCGTCCGTTTCGTTTCGTATGAATAATTCGCTTTTCGTTATGGGGCACGTGCTCCACGCTCGCCCCGAAGCGCGTCCCAATTTCCCAAGTATCTTGCTGGCATTGTTCCTGACAAATTGGCCCGAGTAGAAAGGCGCTCCTGACCGTGTAACAACACGAGCGAACACCTGGCAGCGCTTCATAATTTATCGCAAACGTAGACGCGCGTTTACGGGGCAGCTGTGAATTGTGCTTTGAAATTTTTCGGGAGGGGGGTGCTTTTCCCTGGGAGCCTCCAGGAATTCGGGCAAATTGTTTCGAGCATATTGCAGGTGGGAGTAAAGGGTGGGATTGAGAAGGGAATTTTCCTGTTTATGAAAATTCACATACAGGGTGGACCGATGAGAATTACTAAGTTGAATATCTCTGAAGTTATGGAATTGAGAGAGAAATTGTTTGGCGTGAAAGTGGTTACGATGGAAGCGTGATCGAATTTCTATAAAAAAACTTTTCTCTTGCTTCCAAGCTTCCGGAGATATTCAAGCTGGTAATTCTTATTGGTCCACCCTGTAGATTTATATGAGGTAGAAAGGCCTCACTTGGAAACTTAACTGAACAAAAACATATTCTTATATTACTCAAGCACCTTTAACTCTCAAAAACCTCCGAAATCACGAACCCTATACATCTCTTCAATCAGCCCACACAACCTGCGCGAGAAACGCCGATGGGCGTTCACTGAGTACTACGAATAAATGGGACCGCAGGCTCTCCGCACACGACATCCGCATAACAGTGTCGACCTGAATCCTCAAAATATGAAAACTGCTACTACTATCTATAGAACCTTGCCGTACGAGCATTGATCACTCAGCGCGGGAAAATGAATTCCCAGTGACGCGAAAACGTTTCAGGGGCACGGAGAGATTGATTGGGCCAGCCAAGACGGGGATGGATGGGAAAGAAGAGTAGGTAAGGAAGGAATGATGTGAACAATCATTCATGAATAATCAAGGTGCGAAGGGGGATTGAATAATCAATAGTGGGAATCAGGTGGAAGAAGGGCCTGCTTTGCTGGATGGCTTCTCCTGCGGGATGGCTCCTTGGGAAATTCCCGCCGGTCGAGGGCACTCGACAACCGAGCCACCCGTTTACGACTCGAATGTCAGTCGATGTAAACTTCCGCGGCCGAGTTCCCGCGCGGGGGACGAGTTTTTCCGCTCGCAGTTTATCGCGAATTCGCCTTCGATCGCGTCGATCGAGGATCGCGACACGGGATGTCAATTTCACACGACGGGACGAAGCGAGCTGACGAGTCAGGGGTTCTGCGGGAAACGAGTCGAAACTATGAAATGGACTCCGTCGATTCAGCTGCTGCAAACTTCTAACGGCACATTTTCTGTGAGGGGCTTTGGTAGGGGGAGGTATTCTGGGGGTGGGTTGCGTTGAGGGGTTTTTGGAAAATCTTCTGGAAGTTAGAAGGGTGAAATAGGTTCTTGAGATTAAAGTGGTGTTCTGGGTATCAAGGGGAGGCTAATGGAGAAGTTAATGGAGACTGGGGTTTCTGGGGAACAATGTGGAAATTGGGAGTGAGGTTCATTGAGAAAATTTGTGTTGTGGATTTGGAGCATGATGGTTTGGATGGAGATTTCTGAGGATCTGGGGACCTTGGTTCCAAGATGGAGAATAGCATGTTTTACCAAATCTGAAGTTTAGGCATTTAAGTGGAAATTGGGGACTGAGTTTCTTTGATTAAAGGGGAACACCACTGTGATGGCCGGAAAAGTAAGCCATTTTTAAGAATTGTTTTCAATATATATATATATATATTTTAAAAAAACATTTTCATAGTTTATAGTATTCATAAACATTACCCGAAAGTACTAGTCATAATTTGTATTCATTTTCTTGCAATTACTTCCCCCCAAAAGTTAAATTTTTACCAAATCTGACTGCCTAGTCCCCAAGGGTCCACTCTACTTTGCTGATCGCAAAAGAAGCCTGTCTTCATAAGTCATTTTCAAGAACTAATATACATATTTTAATGATTTCATTTATATTAAATATTTATTATTCCTTATTGCATAGAATTGCATTTTTCATATTTCCCAAATTTAATTACAAATGCGTGGATTTAAGCCGCTACGTTTGTGCATCAGTGAGAACACATTCTCCCTGCGGAAGTCCTCCGGAAACACGAATTCCTCCAACTCCATTCGTACCATCGCTTTTCAAATTCACGCATCGATCGAATAGCCTTCGACGTAGTTTTAACGAGAAGCACCCCTCCACCCTGAACTTCCGCCAACTCCCAAAGAAACCCGCGGCACGCTGCCCTCGCCGCGGCTAACAATGCAAGTTGCCGAACTCGTTGTCCCGAGGCTGTTATTCCATGCAGATTTCGTTCAACCATCATCGATGTTGCATCGGTAATAAAGTCGTGCGCGCACTCTTTGGAAACTTAAAATTGACTTGGAAACTACCCCGAGGGGGTGGAACGCGAGAAACGTTTCCAGAGCGGCGGCTGTGGAAGTTGCCGCCGCCTCGGCCAGAAACTCGTTACCCCGCTCGTATTCTTAATCTCTGGCATCCGGGGCCTGGCTTATTAAGTTTTTCAAACGTTACGCAACAACGTCAAACTGTTTCCTACACCTCCTGCCCCTAACCAGCAAATTTGCCTCGATGGGGTGGGTGGTTCTAGTAGTTTGTTGGATTAAGAAGCTAACAGGGGTGGATTGTTAATCGTGTGTACTTGAATATCCTCCCGCCAGTCTACTGGATCTTTATTAATCCTTTGAACTGGGTCTTATCGAGCTTGGTTCAGACAGTTAACTTGGGTGCCACGTTGAAAAGAGATTTTTAGTTGAATTGGGGAGGAAAGTTTTCTGTTACGCTTTGACTTTATCCACTTGCTGGATTTTCTTTATCTATATTCTTTTTTAGGGGTGGGGAAAGAAGACTCGGGGGTAGGTAAGAGGATAAACCTTGGTCTCTCTTGTGATTGATCAGATTTGCAATTGGTGTGAAACTGACTTGGGATTGGATTGATTAGGGTTCGATCTTTGGTTAGCATTATCTGTAGCAGATGTAGAGTCTGGAGTTTTTAAAAAGGGATAGTTTGACCTTCACCTCGGAAATGCTTCAGTATACAATTTCAAAACACATTCCGTTTTCGAAATATGTAATTATACGTCATATGTTCTACTCCTTGGATAGAGTATTACCTACTTGTTTAGTTTTCGGTGGCTATTAGATAGAGGACTATGGACTCGAGGTGCTGGATTGTTTCTTACCTGCAGGGAATGCCCAGTGCAGAACACAGCCCAAAGGAAAGGGACTTTCCAAACCCTGGACGCGACTCCACAGCCGGCCACCAATCCCACTATCATGCTGACCTTCAGGAAGAGTATCAGCTGCAACGCCCTCCTCCTCTTCATCTTCTCGCGCTGCTTGATCTCTAATTGCATGCTGCACGTGTATCTGGACACGATGGCTGCCTTGATTAGGTAATAGCCCGCGGAGAGCAGCAGCAGGACCACTGGCAAACCGTAGGCATAGATCGTTGCCTTTGTTCCTAGGAACCTGTGATAGTCGAATGTGGATTTCATATATTTGATGAAGTGGAAATGAAGAAGAGGTTTTTATTTTGAAGTGCAGAGGGAGTTTCTATTTTTAACTATGAAAGGGTTTGTATTTTGAACTTTGGAAGGGGATTTCCACTTTCAACTAGGGAAGGGACATTGAATTCAAAAAGAGGTCTTGGCTCTGAATTAGAAAAGGCGGTTTCACTTTAAACTAGGAAGGGGTTCGCACGTTAATCTAGAAAACTAGGAAAGGGGTTTCGACTTTGAACTAAAGAATGGGTGTTGGCTCTGAATTAGAAATGGGGTTCCTACTTTCAACTAGGGAAGGCGTCCTGGCTCTAAACCAGAAAAAGAGTTTCCCCTTTGAACTAAAGAAAGGGTTTCGGCTTTGAGCTAGAAAAGGGGTTCGCACTTTGATCTAGAAAAGGGGTTTCGACTTTGAACTAAAGAATGGATCTTGGCACTGAACATCAAAAGGGGTTTTCACTTCGAACTGAAGAATGGATCTTTGCTCTGAACCAGAAAAGGGGTTTCCACTTTGAACTAAAGAAGGGGTTTCAGGTTTTTCAGTTTCGAACGAAGGAATGGGTTTCGACTTTGAACTAGAAAAGGGCCTTCGAATTCGAGCTAAAGAAGGAGTCCTGGCTCTGAAGTACAAAAGGGGGTTGCACTTTAATCTAGAAAGGGGGTTTCACCTTTAAATCAGAAAAGAGGTTTTCATTTTCTACAAAAAAAAAGAGGACAGTTTACCAGCAATTAAAGGGCGTCAGGTCCGAAACGTTCCAAATGTCGGCCGCCTCCTGGATCTGAAGGAACACAGCCACACCGAGGATGAGGAACGGTACGCCCCAGGCGAAGATGCTGTACTTGAGGTAGGTCGGCGGATCGTCGCGTCGTGGGACCGAGGCGACGGTAGCGTAAAGATGATGACACATCGCGGCCAACCAGCAAACCACCGTCATGCGAAGGTACTGCAGACTTAGCCCCAGGGAAATGCACAGCTCCGAATCCTGTAAGCAAAGACAGAGGGAAATATTTCACTGGACCACGCGCCAACTTTTCACACCCTCTTCTTCACCAGCCTGTGATGGAGTTCCTTTAAGAAACCGACGACATTATGTACACTCAGCCGCAAGTTCTGATGGAATACCGTTACTAGAGATTATGCTGGACCATTTTTCTCTGAGGGACCCTGTCACTTGGTACGTATATAATTCCTTTGATGGATCATCTCTTGTGTATACTGTGACTTCATATGAATCTTAAGTAAATGGAATTCTTCTAAAGTGAAAACTGAATAGGTCAGATCAAAGTATAGTCTATTGAAAGGGTCCACATTCACTACTAATATCATCAAATATTCCAATTTAAAAGAGTTGAGACAATTTTAAAATCAATTCAATATGACAACTCACATAGGACGTATTTATATTTTGTTGCATGAAAACGAAGAGAATTATTTTTTAAGTTGTCTGAAGCCCCTATGTTCGAAGGACACCCATCGCTTTCGGCGTTAGAGAAAATAGACGGGCATTATACTTTAGAAAGGAGATTTATGGTAGGTATTATTACGACGAAAAAATTGAAAAAATAAAAAGTTACAGGCGAACACATTTTGCTACCTTCTTCAATTTCTTGAAGAAGAAATTTCTTGCTTAAATTTACCCGCCCTACAATTTGAAATAGGGTGGATGTACCAGTACCTGAACACGTACCAGTGAATGGACATTGTTTATTAAAATGAGTAAAATAAGTTATTAAAATAAGCAACTAATTAATTAGAGACCTCTTCTAATTTCCTGCTTCATATCCAAACGATTTTTGCAATTTTTGCAAAAGTAATTTTATGAAAGTGTTCATTCATTAGCCTCAAGTGTTCATTTATTAGTGCGTTTACCCTACTATCGTCTAAACAATGTTTAAAATCATGTGACCAATTTCGCATGCAGCATTTCACTAAATAAACAGTAGTCCCGAATTAATCCTCGATTCATTCCACCTCTCGATTCCCTCAAGCGTTCCATCATCCCCCAAAATTTCACTTTACGGGGGAAGCATTCATTCACCCCCTGAAGTGTACAAATTGCAGAATTTTTTCGGACGACACCCCGGGACAGGCTAAACCATTTAGCAGTCAGGTCGTGAGCGCCTCTGATCGCAGGAGATAAATCCCCTGGATCGCGTGCACGAGGGCGCAGCTGAGGATCCCGCTCAGCGTGCGAGGGGTCGGGAGCAAAAAAAGAATCGTTCGGTATTTCCTTCAACGACCCACGTGCCGCTGGGACGTTGCAACCCCCACCGAACGAGGCACCACGGCCTTGTGCGACGCATCCTCGCTCCCAGAGGAAGCCCGTAACGATCCCCGTTCTCCGGTATCGAGCAGCGTTCGCCTCTTGGTGCACGAAGAAGTCGTGATTCACAAGGCGGCACGCGGCCCTGCCCCGCGTATAAACTTCGGCCAGGGTGTGTAGCGAGAAAGCGGGACCCGCTCCTCCCCTTCGATCCTCAGATTCAACACCCTGTTGAGTTATCCATCATTCACGGCTCGTTTGTGCGAGTTTTTTTTGTGTTAAGTGGATGCCAGGGTGTCGAGGGAGGGTCGTGGCTAATGGCACCACTTAAAGGGGAGAAGAAGCTTTGAACTTGGGGTTGATACGCGTAAGAATCTTGCTTAAGGTAGGTTTTCTTATACGCGGCTGGACGCAACGTGAAGAATTTAAATGTCGATTCTCTCGAAAATGAAGAAGTA
Source organism: Andrena dorsata (assembly GCA_929108735.1). Lineage (NCBI taxonomy): Eukaryota > Metazoa > Arthropoda > Insecta > Hymenoptera > Andrenidae > Andrena > Andrena dorsata. The sequence goes on along the minus strand of OV815488.1, from coordinate 70,379,916 downwards.
AATAAGTCGACAAGAAGGAATACAATTTTTTGATATTGCGCTTCATTTTCGAGGAAATCGATTTAGAAATTCTTGACGTTGCGTCCAGTTGCGTATAGTAGGTTTATGTAAAAACCGACTTTGGATAAAGCGGTTTTCGAATTCCACTATTCCCAAAAAACAGGTTAAATCGTTTTTCGAATTTTTACAAAAAACAACCAATATATAATTAAATCAGTAAAGAAATATTTATATCTCCTTATTTTAAAATTTTCCAGATTTTTTAATGTTTATGGAACTACAAGAATATAATAAAATAAAATACACTGCACACAAAACCAAATAAAAAAAAGTAAAATAATTAAAATCCGTACTAAAATATAAATTATAAATTTGTATTTCATTTAGTATTTTTCTTCAGGAAATATGAACTCATGAAGATTAGTTTTACTGTAAACTGTTACTGCAATATGCTTGTACTGGAGGTGATTTCAAGTCGAAATGTTATCGTTTTTACTTAAATAATTAATTAATTCGGAGAATGTAAATTTATCAGTAATGCCTCGTTAGTATCGCGACGAACGGGGCTGGTGGCGCGATTCTAACACGATGCGGACACTATTTCCTTAGAGTAGTATATGCTCTAAGACTATTCCGTGCAGCCGATGCCGCGAGTGAGAAAACCCCAGAGCCGAGCGAGAGGGAACGAAACAGTTGACATGAAGTTGTCGTCGTCTCTTTCGTTCTCTCACTCTCGACCGAAGGATTCCAAGAAATGGTGGGGATAGTGAGCGCGATTAGAACGCATGGTAAAAACGCGACACTAACGAGGCATTACTGTATAAATTGAAAGGAAGAATAAAAGAAGAAAAATGTGTATTGCTACACAAAAAGCTGAGTGTCTGAGCAAACGATCGGAGCACGTGTGAAATATTTTTCAGCTATCTATCCACCTACGAACTTGCATAAACATTGGTGCGTAACACTTCGCGTAGTTGCTTTGTTAGATTCTGTTACAAAGAGTACTTTGATGTGTATAGTGATATGGCGCGGAGCTGATCGATCACAGAGAGCGTGGAGTATAGGCGCAGGGATCGGTGTTTCACTCTTTGTGTAAACTGACTGCAAGTTGAGGAGGTATCCAAATACTGTTGGTTGCAGCTGGTGCTTCAGATGATTCGGATCACGGTAATAGGGATTACGGATGATGGAAGCTTCCATTCGGGGAGTATTGTTGAATCCTTGACTTGGGAGATGATAGGATGAAGAAGTTGGGGTGAGGGGATGAGAGTGATGGCCGTGAGGATGAAGAATGTGAGGACAAGAAAGGGGGGTTGCGAATATAGGGGATGAGAAATGTAGGAACGAAGATATGGAGTTGATAAGTGTAGGGATGACAAGTATAATCAGAACGAAATAGGGTTGATAAATTTGGAGATAAAGAATGAAGGAATAGGACAACGGGGTTGATGAGTAAAACAATAAAGAGTGTAGGAACAAAGGTATCGAGCTGATAAATATAAGATTGAGAAGTATAAACACAGTAAGTAAAACAGTAGATATGGGGCTAATGAATATGAAAGCTAAATAACAGCATGATGTAAGGACATAAGGTGTGCTCGACCGGCAGCTCATTTTCATCTTCTACTGCGCATTCCCAATTTCCGCCATATTAAAATATGTATGTACTGCCAAGTCACAAAATGTTCTTTAACTAAAGATGTAGACTTGGAGTGATTTGTGAATGAAAGTGTCAGAGTTAATGAGAGCGCTAGATTCGGCTCTACATGATCTCACAACTTTTTATGGCCAAAGAATCACGACACTCGGCTCCATTCTTTACATGAAACGTTTTTGATGGGATATACATGTTCCAAGTTTATTCCCCTCGACTCCCATGCGCCTAGGGCAGGGTCCGTCGGCTGTAGACGTGTAAATAAACGGGGTTAACAAGTGTAAGCATGAAAAGTCTAGAAACAAAGAAACCAGGCATGATTACTACACACACAGCACAAGTGGGAAACCAGATAGAGAACCTAAAACGAGAGAGAGAGAGAGAGTCCAGTATACCAAAAGAATCTAAAAACGAAGTGTTACAAAAACAAAGCAACATTTAACAAACACAAAGTGGGGAATGCCCCCCCCCCCCCCCCCCTAGAGCAAACAGCGAGGATTACAAAGGTAACACAAGATGGAAACTTCAGAACCGGAGGTGAAGTTTTGGATATTGCCAACGAACCAAGGACGAAGAAGTACAAACTCGCAAGTGTGGTCAGAGCCCCTCAACTACGAAAAACTATCAGCGAAGGAGGATCTCGGAGGAAAATTGGAGCCAAGGTAGAAACACGAAGCCATCAGGAGAGGGGGCACCTAGAAGAGGCGCATTTACCGAGAGCAAACACAGTGAAACGCAATCTAGTTGATCGTGATAGTCGGGGCTGTATTAGGTACGCGTACCTGCCCGCCTTATCGTGAAAGGCTCGCGCGCTCCGCCGGATATCGAGTGTCAATATTCGAGGGATGGGTCGCACAATATCGAGTCAACAATCCCCGGGCGCGCAGGTGTTCTTATCTCTGACCTGGCCATTAATATTCTGAGGCGACTGTCAGGGCTCTGTGCTCCATAAAAACAGCAACGGCGTGGAGGAATTTTTCGCGGCGCGTGACAGGACCCCGCGACGAATGCCCTCCCGTGCTCGCCCTTCGTCTTCGCCAGGATCACGTCCCAGCAATTAAATTCTGAAGAGGCGACCTCGCCACGGCGACGATTGCTTCTGAAGACGCTCCCGAGAATTTTTAATCGCACGTCATTAATTGCATGTGACTAAATGTGTTATCGCTCGTTACCTTTTTGGAAATGTTTCTGGACGTTGACAGATGGAAAGACAAAATTCGAAGGATGAATATTAAAAATGGCAGAGTTTATCTCTTACTACATTTTATAAGTTGCTTCCAATTACAAGTTTTTGTTTAAGGACAAGTAGAAATACAGCTCGTTTCTACAGTGCAATGGAATATAATAGGAAACTCAATGTTGGTGGTCCAGATCTGCCGAGTAACTGTGAGGTCTCCAATGCGCATGCGCAGTGGCTGACGCGAGCCACTGCGCAGCCAGCAACCGAGTGCTCCGCGCATCTCCGCCTGTTACATCCGTCCCCTCACTTTTGAAACGTAAAACACCTGTCTCGAAAGTTCCCCACCAGGGGCCGGTGGTTCTTCTAACCTCCGGTACGGGCGGTTGCGTTCCCGGTGTACCTGAATCGCATGGGGACTGGCATGCGTTTTTAAGCAAGGCCGTCCCCGGCCACCTGAGCGTCCCAGGTGGTCCCGGGTGAGTGCATGCACCCCAAGATGAGCTGAGAATAGCCAAGCACTTAGTTTTGCGAATATATCATATTCCTTGCAACCTGGCATCCTGCTCAAAGAGAAAAATTCCTACAGTGGACGCCGTGGAGTCAAGCGTGGTCCTTCCCTGCTTTTTCCGGCTCGGCCTTGGCGGGGTTCGCTAGTTAGTTAATGCTAATACCACCTTGCATGGTTTAAATGCTGCTATAGAGGAGACTCTGAGGCGCAGCGCGTCAGTTGGACCTTTTTCAACCGACACTATCTGCCTCGAAAGTTCCACCATCCCCCAGCGTTAAAATGTAATTTCGCTGATCATTAGCCCCTAGCAAAGCGATTTCACTCCTCAAGAGTGAGTTTCCCTAAAGTGGCTTCTTGAGTGGGCAGCTGTAAGTGGCGATAACGCGTGGAAAGGGCTAAAGTATAAAGAATACGAGGTGCGACGACATCGAGGAGGGTTGGGAGGCGCGTGACGATGCTGCATCCTCGGTTCAAGGGGCAACTCGGCCGGAATACGCGCGTTAATTACAGTAATTACCGTTTCCCGTCGCGGTCGCGCGATTCGTTCCGCGGGGAGCCGTTTAAACGGATCCATTAAACGCTTTTTTCTTGCAGTGCCGTCGTTCTTGTCCGTGTTCCGGCCGCAAATGAAATTCTCGGCGACGTCGGTAAATCTCGAACGACACCCCGTGACTTCCGTTTCCGCCATTCTGCGCGGCCATAAATTCCTCGGGACGCCATTTATTCCTGGCTTGGCTCGATAATAATCGTCCCACTTCTCGATCACGAAGGGACATTACTTATCATTATCTAGCAGCAGGGCTGCCACGAAATATTTAATATTTATTCGTGGTTTGGGGTGCAGATGGTAGGTAGTTGGTGTTAAGGGGTTTGGAAGATACGGATTTCTGTTGGCAGCTTGGCTGGTATGAAGGATTTAGGATGGTGTTTGTATTCGGGAAGTGAATAATTTTGTGCTTGTTTGGGTAATGATGGGTTTATTGTTAATATTGTGTTGGTGTTTTTTAATAGCACTATGTACCACTTGTGCGAATCTTGTGAATCTTGTGAACGTTTTATATTGGATGTTAATACTTGCTTAAGGATACTAGTTAAGAGTATTTTCTTGAAAATGAAACATTTCTTTTTTAATTAATTATAAAGAAATAAATTGAAGCTGAGACTTCTTCTTTGGCGCAATGTATATTAACCTCGTGAGCTTTAAAAAAATATGTTTGTTTCGCCAAAAATATGCATTATGGATAACTCTACAGATGGATTATTAAAAAGGCTGCTTAAAAAAGTGCTTTTGTCACTAAGATGTAAATTCCCAAAGATGCGATATTTCTTCACCTGACCAAGGTGGTCTAAACCCTTAAGGGTGGGTATGAACTTTGCCATTCTATTCAGTCATGCCTGGGAACGAACACTTTTACTTTAGACGAAGACTTTTTACATTTCTTTTCACTCCCGACGATCTACCTAGATTACTCCATTTTAAGAATTTTAAGAAAATTCAGGATTTGGAGGCAGAAACCAAGAACCCTCTAGATCCTAATCTCAAGAAATCTTCATCCATTTTCAAATAAACGTAAAATAAGTTCAGTATGCACCTCCAGATTTAAATTCGTAAAAAATTATACAACACCAAGTAGTAAATTACAAGTCCAGTATCTCTTTTCAAGAATCAAACATGCCCCTCAATATACTTAAAAATAACCCTTCAATGAAAGTTTAAAGCTCAATATTGCAGAGGAGCATTCCTCCAACCCCCAGCTCGACATTCCCCACGAATTCACCGAGAAAAAAAATAGACACTTAACGAAGGAAGCTTCCTCCACTTCCTGCCCGGGAAACTTGGAGCAGTTTCCCGAAAACCAACATCCCTGCGCCAGGCTGGCAGGGAACGAAGAACCGGATTGATTATGGCCCGAGGCGATACCCCCGAACTCGTCGGGAATTAAAGAACTGGATGGCCCACGACCTAAATCCTCCCTGAACCATTGCTCACAACTCGACATCCCTTATGGCATTCGCGTTCCGCCATTTTCCTATCGATTGGATTACGCTGACTGCCCGGCAACGTTATGCAAATACAACTGTAATTGTTTTAAAAGCACGGTAATTCGAGCAGAATAGACTGAAGTCAAAGCCAATCGAAGCCTCGTTACTCGGAGAAAAAAGCCCCTCCCCCCCCCCCCCCGCCGTCCCTTAGCCCGCCCTTAATTGCATTGAATTTCAAATCGATGCCCGCCCCTCCAAGGCAGATTCTTTAACGATCCCTCGGACAGTAACAGTTTCATGGCGCGTGAAATCGGTGGCATGCGTCATCCGTACTAGTAATGGCCGTTGTTTTATGCTGCAGTTGGCGGAAGGTTATTATGGGGGGAGGTTTAGGGAGGGAGGACTGTATCTTCGCGGTTTTACGAGTCGTCGAGTGGACCCTGATGGCACAATTTACATCTGGAAAGCCCCCGTGTCGACCAGCGTTTCACGGAGAAACGGTAATCCTCCGTCCCAGTTTTCAAGGTACTTTCGCGATCCGGAGTGGCGGGAAGGCTCTGGGGGCTTCGATTGTTTGGAGGGGGGCGATTAAAAGGCGTAGTATGCGTGGAAAGGGGGGGGGGGGTCGACTGTCCACATCGCTCGACACAGGTCGCGCTGATTTACTCAAGAAGTCCTGCGACGATAAAATTTCTCGATTTCTCAGGCACTGCGGGGATGGTCGGGGGTTCCATAAATCCTGGGAAGCGAACTTTGAAAGTTTTATTGCGAGAGTCTTATAGGAGTCTTTTCCTGGCCTCGAATGGGCCCATTGCAGTCTGGCTTTGTGAAGAATGGCGTGCAACGTGTCCCAGAACTTTGAATTTGGATTTGAGAATTTGATATTAACTTATTAGTTTGCCACACGGTTGGATTTTGTGCACGCTTCAGCCGACGTCGTTGTGACCTCTCTCGTAATAGGGTAACTCGGGGTAATATGCCACCGCGGGTAATATGCCACTTCTCAATATTTTTTTAAATAATGCATGTTCAATTTAGTGTAACTGCTAAGACGACAACAGATTTTGGCTTTTATCTTCTTTTATTTTCAATAAATCCTGGTCAGTTATAAAATTATCGGCTTGATCTAATTTCATACTGTAATTAGAATGCAGATTATACATTTGTGTGAACAGTTATACAAAAAATCAATAGATTATGATAAAGTATACTAACAAACGAATTTTATAAGCTCTCAAACATCCGTTAAAACTATGTTCTTTGTGGAGAGATTTTCCATCCTTCTTTTTATGGCCGTTTGGAGTAATATGCCACATGTTTGTCGGTATAATATGCCACTTGTATTTCTTATGTCGATTCGACTGATGCAGAAAATGACAATTGCTGTGCAATATGCAAACTCTATTATTTGATAAAAAAGGACCTAAATGTGACTGGGTAAAACCTACTTGTTGGAAAAAGTGGGTTCATGAAGACTGCGTAGAGATTGGAGACTGTTTAGGTTAGTTTGCAAGAAATAGCTATTTTTTCAAATATATTTTACGCTTCATTGAGTTCAAATATTTGTTATTAGTTGCTAATAGCTGAAATAGTTTAAAATATTCTTGATTCTCCAAAATTTGAGTGATTAGTTCGCACTTCATAGCTTGTGGCATATTACCCCACCACCTGGGTAATATGCCACTTTCGAGGACTTTTGTATTTGTACGTTTCTCATTGAACTATAAAAGCTACATACCTCTACTTATTAGTCAATACACAGAATTAGTTACAATTTCATATGCTTTTATCTTTTTCCCCGGTATCTATTTATACTTGCGAGATATCGCGTTTCAAAGTTAACTGTGGCATATTACCCCGAGTTACCCTAAATACACTTAAGCAAATAACACGCGATTCTATGATTCGTCCTGTAATTCCTACGAGGATATAAAATGTAGTAAGGAATATGTCGAGGGAAATTGATAACACAGGACCTCGAAACTTTTATTTTAATTGATACAAACTAAACCACGTGTCCTATAGGGGGAGTACCATTAACGCCGGACGACACCTAATACCGGACATTAGCTATATCTGTGACATTTCAAACGCGACTGGACCATGTCGGGACATGATCATTGTTTGTTATCCCCTCTACGATTTACGCGAAAGAACAGCTCAATAGCGTTTGAAATGTCACAGATATAGCTAATGTCCGGTATTAGGTGCCGTCCGGCGTTAAGGGAACTCCCCCTACGCATGTTGGGTCGCTGAAGTCGAATCCATTGCCCGCTTTGGCCCATCATGTCTTTGTTTTTGGTAAATTGCAAAAAACCATATAAACACAACATATCCTATTTCCACAAACTTACAATGTCAAACTCTAACTTACTAACCCCAAGACCACAAGACATCTAATCTCATATATCGTTAACCCTCTAAACCCAAAAACCGTATTACACATATCCCCAAAACCCACTGTGGGCCGTTTGTATCTCAAACCCGGAAATAAATATTTTCAAATTTGCTAAATCTTCAAACTCGTATAACTTCGCTAAAATTAATCCAACTTGGATGAAACAAAGACCATTATAAAGTTTGAACATTCTACGTCTCGATGCTTTAAATCAATTTTATCGAAATGGATATCCAGGGGGTAAAATCAGACCTTAAAGAGAAGTGTGCCAAATTGTAAAAATTTCTTAATGTTTGTCAAAGGCTACGGAGTGCAAGAAATATTTTTTGCAGTTTCTATATATTCTATCGGAAAGTGTGATCAAACCTCGTCGAAATAGGAAGGTTATTCGCAAAGATAAAGCCATTTGAAGAAAACCTGCTAAAATCATACGACCTACTATCATAGGACGTCTTTAGGGCGGACGGCTTGATGAACCAAAAAGGTTACAAGAAGTTCTTTTTCCTATGTAAAAATACTTCAATACCTGGAATTCTAATCACTAAAAAGTTGTTTTCGCAAAAGGAAAAATTTCCGAAAATAACTATTTCTGACTCCCTTCTGGAAACGTGTCAGGATCTTCGGTTTCTCCGCATTACTGGTCGCCTTACCAATGTCGCCAACGCCTACCCTCCGAGGTCTCTTATTCTAATTAGTAGTATTCTAGTGAGATATAAGAATTTATTTAAGTTGGAATACGTTGGTAGAAGTTAAGAATATGTACATGTATAATACATATGTTAAATTATCAAGTGTTCTTCGATTATTTCTTATACGCTAATAATATAGCCTGAGAGTTTAAAAAATATTGCATGTATCCCTTCTGGAAAAAATTCCCAAAAGCATAGAAATTCCCTTAGGACAGAAGGCCAAGTGGAGCGCGGAAAATTTCATCGTGCTACTGGAACTGATAGGATTTTGAAATTTTTCGAAGTCCACTCCGGTTCAGTACCTCACTGAAATTCGCTAAGCTCCAATTCCCTGATGAGGTATTCCAAGTTACATTTATCGAGAAGGACCAGGACACCGCCAAGCCTGGCCAGAAAAACGCATTGGATGTTCGCTCTCTTCTATACCTCCTCTGTGTTAATACTGACAGCCGATGTCGGCAACGGGGATAATCCCGAGCTCGGTCCTGAGTCACGTACCAAAAGGTTCTTGCGAGCTCTCCAGCTTCTCGCCATTCTACTTGCCTCCCATTCGACGCCTCGGAACGATATCCACCCTTTTGAACGAGTCTTTTCTCCCATGGCTCCGCGTTATACCCTCAGCGTCGTATTTCCGAAACACTGTCCTCTGCTACGACAGAATCCCACCTCAGATCTCCGCTGTGCGGGAACGACACTTCGTGGGAATTATTTTACAAATCCAAACAAGCTGAATGGATGGGATAAAGCTCCTTTTCCCGGGCTCTCTTCTCGGGGAATTCGTAACTCCTACGCGGAGTGTAAGAAGGTCTGCTTAACTAGGGGGTTTTAATTACTTGAGTGGGGTGTTTAATGTGATCCTCGAGGTGGAAGGAAATTTATTTCCTCGTGGATTCAATTTTCAGCTCAACCATCCCTTTCAACTGTTTCAATGTTGTAATCTCTATTTTATAATTGAAGGCTTTGCCGCAAGAGGGGTGCAGCTCCATTTTTTGACAGTTTTTGAGTTATGACGTGTAATATCGGTAACAAAAAAAAATTCTACATCGTTTGGCGCGCGTTTGATGGAAATCCGATACACGAGTGGGCGATTTATTGCAAATAAATAAAAATAGAAATATTAATATTTTATTACAGAATATTGTTTCGCCAAAAATAGAAGTAAAATCTTATCGAATCAATAACTTACTTATTGTATGAAAAAATACATTTTTCGATTAGTGTTCTGGTTGTAACTGTTCTCAATTTTTCCCAGCTTTTCCACAGGACCTAGCGTTTTAGCAGCGTTCGAACGTTTGCAATACTGCCTCCAAAGTGGTTTCCCTTGGAAACGAAGCTGCTCACGCGAATAGTTCGTCCCACAGCTTTAACTTGTTTCGAGGAGCAGAATCGTTCGCGTTTAGTGCCCATTCGGTGTAAAAAAAATGTCCCTCGAGGATGGAAAAGCTGGCACGACTAGAGGAAGGTGGGGGAAAGATGGAGTTAGAGAGCGTGGCCCATTAATTCCAGCCGCGTATATGGACTGGAGGCAACAAAGGGGGCTTTCCCCCGTCTTTCCACTAGCAAGAGCAAAGGACTTTTATCGGTTTTCCCGTAACGCTTGATTACGTCCAGCTTTGATTGCGTTTCCGTCGCGAGCGTGGCGCGGCTTCGCAATAGTCCATCGCTTTCCCTCAAAATTACCGATCTCCGTTGCTTCCAGACTATTCAGGGCCTCCGTCAATATTTTCACAGCGTTTCCTTCACGTCCGTCCAATCGGGACACGTTATTTTAACCGTCCACGTACTGGATGGCGAACGTCTTCATTTGTCCAAGAATGTCCTTGTTTCTTTAACAATGTCATGGGTCATTTTGGACCCAACTGTGCCCTCATTTCCGCAGTTCTACTAGGTAACCGGGTCAGTATTGACCCATTTGAGTTTTTATTCTTTGGAGGCTACAACACTCGGGCCATTTTTCGCTAAATAATGTCCTTTTTTCTTTATTTCATATCCTCAATTCTTAGACGTCTACTATATCTACTACAAGAAAAATATAAATCGTCACTGATATGTTTATTCCTCGCTCTTCGAAACTCAATAAGCTACCTACCTAATCAAACCGAAGGCAAGGTTCGATGTGTCCGTTTACGTCACCGTGTTACATCGTTTCACGTAGCTTCCGACATCGCAACTTAATGGAGCCCTTATCGATACTGAACCGCCTCGTATCGCCCACTATCAATAGCATAGTTATCGCGACAACACTGCGAGACATGAAGCCTGGAAAACGGGGTAACGGCACAGAGGGGACCTAAATCGTCCGCCTAATTTGATCGCCCGCCCTAATTTCCCGCGAAACGATCTGGCACGGGGATACGCTCGCGTAAAAGAGCCGGCTACGATGGATGTACCCTGTGATCTATTAAAAAAACACACACACACTCGTACGCGGAGAATAAGAAAAATAAGTAGACACACGTGTAGCCAGGCGCACAGGCACGTCGACGAGGAAGATTAATACCGAGTTACGGCGCCAAGTTACGAGGTGCAGGGGCCCTGATGTACTTCCATTAAAATCTTCCACGGGCCGTTTACTAACCCTTATCTCCGTATTCAGGCTATATCCGCTCGTAAAACGCAGCTCCCTTAATGTGCACGGTAATACATCACACCCCGCGATTCATTCGCGCTGGATATGGCAATCTAGCGCCATCTTGGACAGGGGAGGGGATGGAAAACGAGAAACTTCGAGGTATCTTGGGTCATTGTACTGAAAATTAAAATCGTGCAACGGGTCGAGATATTAAGGTTCTCTTCTTGTAGCTACGCGATTCATCCAGAATAATAATCTTCTTTAAGCTTTTCTTTACATTTTTAATAGATCCCTCTGCTATGGGTGCTTGAAATTATTTAGTGTTGTAAATGTTTATGTGCGATAAATGTAGAATATTTAAATGATCAACTGGTAGACTCCAGGAGCTGTTGAAACAAATACAAGTGACGTCCCGCTGTAAGTACGTCGCTCCGGGAACAAGGTAGGGGTGTTACGAATATTCGATTATTCTAAGTATTCGTATATTTGAATATCGTAAATTTAAATAGAAATTATACCTTTCGTTTCAAAATTTATAACACTATCAAAGATTACTATAGTTCCAAATTTAATATTTGAAAAACAAATAATTGATGAAAATGTGGAAAAATATTTAAGGTTTAGATTTGTATTCGGTACAATCCGAAATTCGAATGCTTTGAATTCTTCTAATACTCCGAAGTATTCGAATGTTTTGAATTATTCGAATACTTTGAATTCTTTGAATATTCCCGAGTATTCGAATGCTTTGAATTCGAATATCCCAAATTATTTGAATACTCAGAATTATTATACTCCGAATTCTTCGAATATTCTCAGGTGTTTCTAAGGCGTCTTTTCAAGGAATCCCAGTAGGGTTCAACGACTTTCTTTCTTTGGAACCAGTAATCACGTTCTTCATCGATGTTCATTGCGACCGTAGCTGCCATTCTGCGATTGTTTCGCCACATCTCAGAATTAGTTTTCCGCGGCGCAAACTTACCTCGCAACCGACTGTACGCTTGCAGCCGCCGGTTCCAGCTGCAATTAAGCGCGACGCGGCAACAATACGCCCGTTAGCGCCGATGTTTTCAGCGGCCCTCGCTTTTACCGCTGGAATTCCGGCAGCCTCGCACGTCCTTTGAGGTGGATTTTTATTACGACGTTACGGGGCCGTGGAAAACAGACGTTGCGTCGTTAAAATTGCACTGTGCCCGTCTCTTTGACCAGATTACAGCTGCTTCTTCATTACTATGACAGTGAAATTCGAGGCTCCCGGCGAAATTGAGGTTAGGGCGCGTTGCGCGACAGTCACGTTTCTAATTTCCAAATTAATTTCCTCGAAATTTCTTTGCACCTGCTTGATTCGGTGATAAAAATTTGGGGGGGGGGGAACTATATATCTTGGTTGAATTGTGTATTTAGAAGAAAATCCTAAAGTTCTTGTTACGTAGATGGCACGCAGGAGTTTTTGTGGGCGGAGCCTTCCCCCTACTTTGTCTCCTTTCACTCTATGCTGCTAGGGCCCATACAGCACACCTCGTTGCAGCAGTATTGCAGGAACGTTGATGCAATAATTTGTTGTTGCAGGTTGCATTGTGATATTGCTGGATCGATGCTGCAATATTTTTTTTTATTATTTGATTGGCAACGATCGTGGAATATTGCAACAATTTTGCTAGTTCGTTGGCGTGCAATGTTTCGTTTGCAACGATCGCGCAATATTGCAGCAATATTGCAAGTTCGTTGCCTTTTTTATGGTCCATTGGCAACGATCGTACAATATTGCAGCAATATTGCGCGATCGTTGCCAATGGACCATTACAAGGCAATGGACTTGCAATATTGCTGCAAGAATGCGCGCACATTGTCGTGCAATGTTCCAGTGACAATGATCAAACAATATTTATGCAATATTGCGCATAAATCGATGTAAAATGTTCCTTTGGCAACGATCATACAATATTTCTGCAATATTGCACGCACATCGACGTGCAATGTTCCAGTGGCAACGATCCTACAATATTTCGACAATATTGCGCGCACATCGACATGCAATGTGCCACTGGCAACGGTCCTACAATATTTCGACAATATTGCGCGCACATCGATGTGCAATGTTTCAGTGGCAACGACCCAGCAAAATTACCGACCTATTGCCGTGCAATACTGTAGTGGAAATATTGTAGAAACAGTACAGCAATGTTCTGAAGCAACTATGACTTTGACGAAATTTGAAATATGACGTCGGGTAGATTCTACAGCATGTTTTAACTGGATATGCTAGAATTTCTCGTTAGCCGTTGAAGATATGAAAAAAGTGTTATTGGGAGATTTATTTGTACATGAATTTAAATTATAGAAGAGATTTGAAAATGAACTTAATTTGTTTAGATAGAGTAGATACTATATATTTTAATGTGTGAAATTATTATTATTATTATTAGTATTATTATTAAACGTCTTTATTGCACAAACACGGATATACAATCAAGCAAGAGAAAAGAGAGATGAAAAGACATGCAAAGGTTTAGTCTAAAGACTACTTTCCAACCTAACCTAAAATGATACCGGGTTAAAGTTAGAGTCCGCACCTACAGTGTTAAAAATCCCTAATTGCTTTATCAAATGAGCCTTCGTTTTTTAATAATTTGAGTTTAAAGTTTTGCACGGTAGGAGTACAAGTTCGAATACGTAAGCAATCTTATCAATCAGCGGTTGTAGCTGCGGCGGTAAAGTGTTCGTCTACGATTCTACAGGTCCTGGGTTCGAATCCCCCTGAAGTAAGAATATTTTCTATGAGAAAAAGACACATGGGCGTTATACTTAGTGATGGGACTGATACCAATACTATTGATGATATTTAATCAATTCGATGCCAAAGTACTCAATAGGAAATATCGATACGCATCGAAATGTTATGTACTGGGTATCAATCATCTAAACCGATTCTTCTTCAACCGATACCATATCAATACTATACCGAATCAAAACCGGTTTGATACTTTACGAAATTATCGATACTTATTTGATACTTATGAAATTATCGATATTTTGCATCTCAGTCTTTACGTATTTTTTCTTTTCTTCGTAAAGATATTGCAGGTATCGATATTCTCGTATAGGTATCAAGTAGGTATCGATATTTTTATGTAGGTATCAAACAGGTATCGATACATTCTGATATGCAAGTATCAAAGAAGCATCGATTCCTTTTGATACATTTGACTTTGATATGTATCAATACCAGATTGAAATTTGTAGAAGGATATCGATATGCATCGATACGGTATCAGTCCCATCACTTATACTACTACGATTCTGCACACATATTCATGTCGTCGCGTGCCTCCACTGCCCGAAACGTTGCGGTAATACCATTGCTGTAGAATTTCCGAAATGTTGCGGGAATGTACTCCTGCAATATTGCTAAGGCGGACATAGGACGAACCTGTAACTTCCCTGCAATGATACGGTGCAACATTACAATCTCGCACCGTAATATTTTTGAAGAGTTGCAGGATCACTGCCACAATTTTTCCGTTGCGTTGCAGAATCATTGCCACAATTTTGCCCTTTCGTTGCAGAATCATTGCCGGAACGTTGCAGGACTACATGTTTGCAATGCTGCCACAACATTGCAAAAATACACACCCGCAATATTGCGAAAGCGGACATAGGACTGAACCTGCACCGTCTCTACAATGTTATGGTGCAATATTACAATCTTGCACCGCATCATTGCGGAAACGTCGCTGCAATGTCATGGTGTGTGTGTCTGTGTGGGGGGCGGGGGGAAGGCTCCGCCTCCAGCAGCAATTTTACGAGTTCTAATTGGCTAGAGGTTTAACAATGTTTTGTGAGTAACCGGTTCGCTTGTGATGTATGTCTTCATCTTCTTGTTTATGAGAATATGCAGAAAGAACTTCAAAGAAGCTGTACATTAGAGTGGTTATTTCCTCGGGAGTAGTTATCAATTTAGATTGCGTCTGCGATGGTTTCCCTTGATTCCCTTTCCCCGAAGGGACAATTTCCACAAGAGAATAAAGCACGAATTTACACCCGAACTCCCTAATTTTCCAGGGTTTCGTCCTCGACGCGCGGTCCGACCCCAAGAGGAATGCTTCTTGGGTTTCTTGAAGGAATTTCGAGGGCTGACTCTCTCGAATGCGCCGCGGTCCAATTAGGCGAAAGTTAGCGGGAAAGTTAGCAGCGGCGAAAATCAATAATCCAGCGGAGAGCCGGACTCGACCGCGGCAATCAGCGAGGATGGATAATTTCCCCCCCCCCCCCCCCTCCGGCATCGAAAGGTCCCCGATGAAAATCGATTATAGGGATTTAATTACTCGCCGCGTCCTACGGGCAGAAATTTTTTCTTTATTTGCACGATCCCGCTCGTAAATAAAATAATCCAGCGCAAACACCGTCGTCGAATCGCACGGCGCAAGAGAGGGGCGAGAGAAAAACGCTAATTATTCTTTGCAGTGCGAATTACAGGGGCCGTATAAAGCCCGCGGCGGGAGTAACTGTAATTAAAGGGAATTAACTGCACTCGATTCGAAGGGAATAATTGATGGAACGACGGAGCACGAATCGTTCTCGTGGATTAACGAAACGAATTTCGACGGCTTGGCGGATCCGATTCCACGCCAGTTTCCTACCACCCCGAGGATCTAAACACTCCGTCCATTTGTTTAATTTAATGAAATTGCTGCTAAAAAATGGATGGTCTGCTAGAAGTTTCTTGTATACCGTGCTACAGGGCGATTTACGTAGCACACGCCTCTGCCCTTGGGCGGTAAAAATCACTTTTATGTTTCATACTGTCAACAGGTCACATTATGGTTGATAGTCACGAGTGGGTTAAGCCTTGGTTAGGTTTACGCGGGGTCTGCGCTAGATTTAGTACAGGCCTGTTTCAGGTTTATGCCATGGGTGCAGTAATAGCCACGCGCTTAGCGCGTCAGGCTACAAATCCGATAGTCGTGAGTTCAATTCAGGGTGATGTATGTTGTTTTTTCACCGGGGGATTTTATTGAGTACGAGTCTCGTAATACCCTGGTCCCCTCTGTGATGGATTTCCTCTTATAATAAAAATGGTTTATTCCATGCCTGGTTGTGGGTTTACGCTTAAGCTGGGTGTCTGAATTAGAATTAGAGAGACCAATGAGATTAGGATTACCCCGAGAATAAACAGGAATGAATATTAACCTTGTATCTCTCATCATTATCAATCAGCTTTCCACTTTGCATGGAAGATGTACTTGAGGTTTAACGCAATCTATCCTATATCGACTCTCATCGACGCCCGATTATTAGTTACCCGTGTCGAAACTTGCGCGGAACTTTCGAATTCGATCCATAAAGATCCACAGGTTACGGCCAGCCAGCCCCTCTCGAAGATGGTTAAGTAAGGGACGCAGCGGAAGCGGCGGCGCTGCAGGTTCGCGAAGACTTAATTAAAGGGGATTTAAAGCTCTCGAACGGCCTCGATTCGAGCGTGATAAAAACTCAATGGCAAAGCTGTCCAGGAAAAAGGATGGAAAAAGAACGTCTGTTTTTAAGCATCTTACGGCGGGGCCTGCACCGTCCTGCGAAACAAAGAGTGAACTGGTTTTCGATTTTCTTCGAAGGGGTAATGCACCGAATATGGCGGGGAGTACAGTAGGACCTCGATAACTTGCAAGCGACGAACCTCGTCTGTTGCATTCCGGCAACACATGGTAGAGATGGTTACAAATAAACGAAATGAAAAGTGGTAGTTAGAAAGGAAAGCTTGGATGCATGACTATTCCTGCTATGTAATAATGTTTCAAGTATTTATAGGCAATACATAGTCGGGAATGTGTTATAAGTGGGAGGTCTCACGCGGCTGACTTTCTACTTCGTTAATTCCACCAACCTCGATACTTGTACCCATTTTCAGGCCCGTTTCGTCCAACTATCGAGGTTCTACTGTAGTAGATTTATTAATCCTTTGTAATCAGTTTATATTGTGACACCATTCCGTGTTAACAAAATGAAGAAGTTGTAATTTTTAGGCTTAAATGAACTTGTTCATTTTGAAATTAGTGTGCTATGTTTTTGCCTTTATTCTGAAGTGTTAGAATACTTTTAGTTCGTGAGAGCCGCGTTGAGCAAAAGATCTCTGGTCAATGGCCAATATATTTATTAGCGTAAGTATCGATTTGTAAAACTGATTGTGAAAAATGTTAGAGTGGAGGGGCAACTCTTCAGTGAATTCTAATTTTCCTACGATACTTCCTTATACCCAGTATTTACGAGATGCTAAATTCAAAGGCTGGCGGATGGAAGACGCGATCTGTTTTCCGGGGGAACGACATTGCTTATGTATGAAGCTCCGCAGTTTCTACGTATAATCTATCGCTGTCGTCGATAATCGGCTTTCTAAATAACTGAATTCGAGTAGTCGACGTTTTACGGCGTGTACACGAGTAACTTGCTGCTTTAGAAACCGTGGTACTCGATGCATAAATTATAATGTTCGGAGCAGAAATCTGTTTAATTGGTTTTAAGATAGAAATGCTATAAATTTAAGTTCTACTTCGAAATGGACTCTATGAACGATTGAATTTCAACTAGGGCTGGGACTATTCGAATAATTTTAATATTCATAGGATGATATGAAGTGGGTTAAAATTAGCTTACAAGATTTCACCATGACAAATGAACCTATATTCGAATAGTATTCGAATACTTGGATATTCGAATTATATTCGTCAAATAATTAAGCAACTGAAGTATTCGAATATTCGAATACCAAAAAATTCGACAAATAATCCCAGCCCTAATTTCAACGCTAGATCTTTTAAATATAATCTCTTCCGACTTTCTTACTCCTATGAGTGATACTACTTGTTGCAGAAAATAAAATTCAGAATTCGTTACAAAAATGTAACGAGTTGCATTATAAGGAGGAACAATATAAGTAACAACTCGAAAATCTTAGAAATCTATTAAAATTAGAACCCTAGATAACTAAATTTGACAACTCGATTTTTAAAATTTATTTGAATATTTCGCAACTGTATAAATAGTATTTCTCACTGCAGAAAATAAAGTTTAGAGTTCGTTTGAGGAATGTAATGAGTTGGATTATAACTGGAAACACAGCAACTCGAATTTTGTAAAATTTTCCCCTAGGTAGGGGAGAGTTGCCAATACCGTACTGGTCACCTAAATCGTACCTCATCAATTTCTAAGTAATTAATGAATGTAAACGACATTTGATAATAAAAATATCAAGTAAATGCGAAATAAGAAATAGAAACAAAACATTTTGAGCTTACCCGTCGCTATTACGTGACGATCAGTTTTTTTCAATTTTCGACCTGCTTCTATTTTTTTTTATTAACATTTCCCCAATTTTATACCCTGAAAACATGAGTTTTTTTTTCAGTGGTAAGCCATTTTGTAATTTTTTACAAATTTGACTTTTTTCGATCGTCACGTAATAGAGGCAAGCTTCTAGTTTCTAAATATTAGTTGTTTTTTGAAATCGGATTAACCATATGGCCTGGGCACTTTCAACGCGACTAGCATACTTTTGCCGCAGCTCAAATTTTAACGAAGAATTTACAATAAACGGATTTACGAATTTGATTGTAAAAAAAATTTCTTACCCTTCGATATGTACACTATTAACTATACTGAGCAATAAATTGATTTACATGCGTTATTTGGTTGAAATCAATTCCCGAAAACACCCTTACATTTCGGACCGTCACAGTGGTCTGACCCCCCTTAAGTGGTACGATATTGGCAACTCTCCCCTAATTAAATTCGAGTACTCAGTTCTGCAAATATCAACACTTGAAAATTTCTCAACTATCAAAAAGTAGTACTACTCACTGCACAAAATAAAGTTCAGAGGTCGTTACAGGGATGTAACTACGGTAGGAGCACAGCAATTCCAGGGTTTCTAGATCCCACTTTCGGAATTCAATTTTCCAATCTCTGGTATGCCGTCTCTATACATATTTGCCCATCGCGGTGAAGGATAGGAAGGAAAAGCGGGGATCCTTGTCTCGGTGGAAGCTGTCGAAACTTACCTGAACACCGCCCACTCCAACGATGAAGAGCAGTTGAACCATGAAGAGGGCCGCCAAGAGATTCATAAGGGTCGTGCCTGCCAGGCTCCTCAGGTCCGAGAACAGGCTAAAACACAACGAGAATTCTGAAAAATTAGGTAACTACGTGTGCTCGTTACGGTGACTTCCAAGAGACTAGCTTCTCTTTTTTTCTGCATGCAATAAAGAAAATGAGACACGGGGGACCCAGAAATTTGGCGCGAGTGTCTTTCGAGGCGGGATGTGCCTCTGAAGTCGAGTGTGAAGTTGAAGTCTGTGAAGTAGACAGAAAAAGGCTTCTGTTTGAAATGAAGATATCTCTTTAAAAAGAATTTTCAAAAAAGCTAATTAATACTTGTAGAATCTCTGGAAACGATAATGGGAGACAGCCTGCGGAGAATTTATAAAATTAACAAGTTAACAATTTAACGAGTTAACAAGTTAATAATTTAACAATTCAACAAGTTAATCATTTAACAATTCAACAAGTTAATAATTTAACAAATCAACAAGTTAACAATTCGGAAAATTAACAATTTGAAAAGTTAACAATTCAATAAGTTAATAATTCAACAAGTTAAGCATTGAAAAATTTAACAAGATAACAATTGAACGATTTAACAATTTAACAAGAAACCAAAACGATTTAAAAGGAACTATTGCAGAATTCTACCTATGTCAACAGAGAATAATATTATATTTAAATTAACACTAATTAATCATCCCAATACATATATTCTACACACTATGTGATACAATGAGACTCCGCATTTCAGACAGAAACAAGCAAGTGTCTATTGTACTCTCGCGCAAGAACAATTTGCATTCGTCTGCGAAAATGGAGTAGCAGGCAGGAGGACGTGAAATTCAATTTATAGCGCGATTCCTGTCAAAGAAGCACCTTTTCCATATTACCCCTCCCATCCAGATGGGAGGGGAGAGGTTTCATTCGACTCGCGTCAAACAATCGTTGAACAGTGAAATAGAGGGTGTATCCTAATAAACGGGACTCCGTTTCGAAGGGAGCATGAGGGGACGCGGACTCTCCTCGACTTCTCACACCTGTGCGCCCCGCAGGATTCAGGAAACTCGAAAGTGGCTGTAACTTGCAAGCAAACTGCAACTGGGTTACGTGTTTACGCGAACTTTTCCTAGCGGCTTCCAATGACGAATGCCATTCCTGGAGTGGATTCATTAGGGGCGAGTTCTTCAGCAATTAATTCTCTTTCGAAGATAGAACTTTTATAAATCTCCTCGCGAAGATAAGTCGTGAGTGTGCCAAGCAATAGCGCGGTCTCTGGGAGTGACAGAGATGGGGCGTGGCAGTACTACTACACTGAGTCCATTTTTAGTTAACTACCTCTTCATTTTCTTGAAAAGTGGGTCTCAGGCCAGAAGGTCCCCTAGGGCCCAATGTTAAAAAAAGTTCTGATTGTATCCAAATTGACTTTTTTCTGTATTTACTACACTGAACCCGTTTGTAGTAAACTACCTCTTCACTTTCCCGAAAAATGGGCCCTGCCCAGAAGGCTTCCCCAAGGCCCTATCTTAAAAAAATTATGGTTTTAAACAATATCTATATCTTTTCTGTACTACTGCACTTTGCATGTTTTTAGTCAACTACGTCTTCATTTTCCGAAAAATGGGCCCCTGCCCAGTAGGCCCCCCCCTAAGACCATATATTAAAAAAAGAAGAGAATTGTGATTGTATCCAAATTATATTTTTTTTCCTGTACTACTACATTCAACCCGTTTTTAGTAAACTACTAAACTATCCAGTAAACTTGTCATTTTCCCGAAAAATGGACCCCTGACCAGAAGGCCCCCTAGAGCCCTATCTTAAGGGGAGGTTCCGGTTTAGAGCCCCAAAAAATAGGTGATTTTTAGGAATTAATTAAAGAAAAACTACTATATATAATTTAATGGGACTTGTTGCATTGTATTAGGGATGTTTTAAATTATAGAAATAAATTTTTTGTTTTCTAATTAATCATTGCAGACGGCACTGGGGAGTCGTTAAAATCAAGGCGTCAAAAAATTCATCCAAATCGGTGGGACCTGTATCGCCAAAAGTTATTATCCGATTCGACTGAAACTTTTTTTATTTTGAAGTATATACTTCTCGCTAGGGGAAACCAGACAAAATTACAAAAATGACATTTTTTGAGAAAATAACGACACTTGAAGTTTGAAGTCACTTTTTCCCTATACCGTTCATCCTTTCCACGCCTTTAAAAATTATAAATTTTCACTATTTTGTAATTTTGTCTGGTTTCCTCCCTAGCCAGAAGTATATTCTTCAAAATAAAAAAGTTCCAGTCGAATCGGGTAATAACTTTTGGAGATATAGGTCCCACCATTTTGAGAACACTGTTTCGAGAAAAACGCGTTTAATGTTTTACCTGAACGCCGAGTGGCCGGTGTTGTGCCCATGCATTTGCCGCTACTCAAATGCCTATAACTTCGGGAATTTTACGAATTTCAACAAATCCTTTTAAACACGTATTCCTGAAAGGTTGAACAATCGAAAAATGTAATAAGACCGGAACCTCCCCTTAAGAAATTAATTATTATTTTAAACAATATCTACATTTTTCCCTGTACTATTACACTTTGCCTTTGTTAGTAAACTACCTCTTCATTTTCCCGAAAAAAGATGGGCCCCTCAGAACGTTTGTCACCTGGGCCTTTTTTCTGAAATCCGCCACTGAGTATAGATATACGGTTGGAGGGGAACGGAGGGGGTTCGAGTCGCCTTTGTGCCCGGCATACGTGTTTGAAAGCGATATGGCGTAATACCGGTGAAAGAGGGCCGTTGATGGGCGGAAAAGTAGGGGTTCGCACGAACTGCACCGCGAGTAATTCGCCGAGCGTGAATAATTCATAAATCAAACTCGCTGGCCGGGCTTGGTCAAGGTGAAACTGTTCCTGGCAGCCTGCAACACGCACTCCACACCCCCTCGGCCCTTTTTCCGTTCGTTTTGTTGGGACGAGGGAGAAACGCTGGCGAGCGGCCAAATGGAGCTTCGAATGTCCCGTAAACCACCACCACCCCTTTTTGGTTCCCGAAAAGAAAGGATATCTTTGATTGCGCCGATTAAACTTGCAAAGGACCAACTCTGCGTGGTCGTCTGTGGCTGCAGATGTCGAAATTTGGAGCTCCGAGCTACTCCCGAGGACTTTGCACCCTCTTTTTCAGGTTTGAAACAGTGCGAGCTTGGGATTACACAGATTAAATAAATAGAGGGATATCAAGTTCAATTTTAAGGTATTTGCCACCTGAATTCAAATATAACAACAGTGCAGCTTTATTCCTCACAAGCCTAGAATAACACTATGCCCACCGACTTAACACCACCCTTAGCAAGTTTGTAGAAGGAAACAGTAACCGACGATGATTAGCAAACTCTATTTTTAAATCTCAACCCAGACACCAACTCCCCTATGGTAACACATTCTACCCGTTTACTATTAAAACATCCCTCCCGAAGCATAAGCCCAGCATCCCTCAAGAATTACCATTCTGAAAATTCAAACATAAAGTCTCCAAACACCATTTCCCCACCCAGCGTCTAAAGATCCGAAAAAGTCCACGGGAAAGCAGCAATGCACAAGCTTCCCAGCGTTTTCCATTTCAACATCGCGCTGCTAAAAAAGAAGATTACATTGCAAGCCTGCAGCAAGGAATGGGGCGAACGGCGGAGAAGAAGGACCATAGAGGGGGTAAATGAGAAAATACTAATCCGCCGTTCGGTATTTCGCGTCGGTAAGCAGCGATCCGTACGGTCTTTATTAAAATTCCTTCGATACGGAAGTCATAGCCGCGCGGAATTCGAATCGACCTTCGAGTCTTGTCGATATTCCCAGCGACCCGCGCACGTAGCTGGATTTCGCAAACAGACCGCCCTCGAAATAGCGCTGCAGACGGGGAGAGGTAGGAAAAAGGATGAAAAAGAAGCCGGGGGGGGGGGGGGGGGGCAAAATTTACTATTCCCCGAGCAAACTGGATGGCTCGTCGTGGGTTGATCAAAGTGTTCTGCCGTCTCCTTCGCTCTGTTTGCCGGATGAACTGTGGACAAGAACGTTCGCGTTCACCGAGACCGGAAATGCGGACAGTTTCCATTCGTTCTCGTTGTATTTCCGATGCGGTGCTCGCAGAGTAGAGATAGGGAAAGAAGTTTACGCGAGCGCGTCAGAGAAGAACAGTCTGCGCGCTGGGCGCTTCGAGGGAGTCGAGGATGAATCAAATGGGAGGTGATTTTGAGTTTAGAAGTGCGTGGAGTTGGTTTTGGAAATAGTAATTTACCATGGATGTGACTGGAGGGAAGGTAGGATTGATTTGCGGGCTTAAACTGGAGGGAAGCAATGCTAGGCAGGCAGTAAGGAGATGAGGAGCGCTTATGGTCAGACACGAATACCGGACCAATGTGCCGGGAGATATATATACTCGTAATTTGTCGCCCGCGGGTTATTGTGGAAATTGTTTCCAGCAAAAGTTATTGCATTCGATGGGGACTTTAGGATAGCGTACAGGTTTCGAGGAAATTTTACTCTAGATTGATAATTTATGTACTTTTTTTTTCGAAATTACTAAATCTTCTCCTGTGCGCCAGCAAGGTAATTGATTTCGTTGTAATAAGCTTGATGAAGAAATAATTATTATTCATATGTAATTGCAAAACGCATGCATTTAATTTTCTATCGCGAAAGGAATTCATTTTGCAGAGGCAGAGGCTTTCATTAAAACATGCAGCAAAAATTGAGTTTCAAGCATTCTGCGTTTGACAGGCTGTGGATGGAAACACTGTGGTGTACGTGGGGCGGAGCTTTTTGGGAAATCAGCGTTGCCAGATCGTTATTGGGGAAAAGTAACAAAGTTCCGCCTGGAGTCTTTACGATCGCGGGAACCTTTGAATTCTTCTTGCTCGAGGGGCTGACCTCCGTGAAAGTCCGTCCGCGATTCCTCGTTCGACTTGTGAATAATTCATTTGGCTGAAGTTACGATGGTTGCGCAATGGGGAAAGGGTACCATAGAGATAGTGCAAAGAGAGTGGCTGCAAAAGTTCCCGAAACTGTGTATTCTTAAAGGGGTATTCTCATTCGCAGCTGCGAAAAATAGTATTTGTTTGGGAATAATTTTATGGCAAAGTACAAATTCAGTTAAAGCAGGCTTTTGATATATTGTTATGCGGTGTTCAGTGTATTGTTAAATATTTTTTGCCATAAAATAGCATCAACTAAAAATATAAAATATTTTTTCTTTATTAATAAAAACGTCCAGAAGTTACGATTTCCGATTTTCCATCTTTCGACGACTGCCATTTAGAAAATGTTCAGGGAATAATGTTGATTCTAGTACCAGCGCTGAACGTAACCCTATTAAACCACTAAATATCAAGATATTAATTGCAGATCAACTCGTTATCCCGATATTAGGTCCACCAAGGAAAGACGTATTAACATAGTAATTGTATCACCTATATCTTTATAGGGGATATTTATTTTATGTCGGAAACATATCAAAAGACTGTTTTGATTGAACTTATATTTTCCCAGGAAAAAAAATCTTAAAAACGACACTAATAAAAAACTAATATCAATTTCACCTCGTCACGTGGCATAATTACACTCAAATTTGTCCTTATGGGAGTGACATCTCTCCAAAACATTCTGAGAGATAAATGAGGACCACCCTCTAACACTCAGAAGTGCATAAAGCCTTTTTCAAGAATCATCCCTTTTCCCTTTACCTCCATCCCTTCGAGGACAATTGATCAGAAGAATTCCACCCCCAAAATTCCCGACAGTATTCTGCTTCCGTCGCAGCAGCGTTAGTTCCAGCCCGCCCCGGGAATTAATTGCACCGAAATTCTTCAGCGCTCTCGTCCTCTTTCATAATTAAGATCTCTTTGAGACGTCGAGGGAGAAAAACGAAGGTCACACGCTGCTGCCAGAGTGCATAAAGCCCGTGCAGTTAAAGACGCCCGTGGTGATTAAGCTCTCGACGCGTCGATAAGGGGCGCGTCGCCTGGTTCCATCGATCTATCGATCAACGCCTCGAGGGCGCCGCTCGTGCACCGCTCCTCCACTGAATTTCATTTCTTCGCGCAACCCCACCTCGGCGATTCATCTAGGCGACAAGCTTTTTAAGAGACCCTCGGGCGTCACGTCGATGAAAAAGAGTAGGGGGATCGATCGATCCGTGTATAAATCTTGCCCCTTCTTGCGGGGCAGAGTGTGGGACGGCAACGATACTCGTCCAATTCTACGATTGACGTTTCGTATTTGCTGTGCTTCTGTCCTCCAGTGCTTACGGTGGTATCGATAACTAACCACGGGCGGGGCGGCACGAAGTGCTGAGAATTTGGATTAAATACGTGCAGGGTATA
This sequence comes from Andrena dorsata, assembly GCA_929108735.1. NCBI lineage: Eukaryota > Metazoa > Arthropoda > Insecta > Hymenoptera > Andrenidae > Andrena > Andrena dorsata. The sequence goes on along the minus strand of OV815488.1, from coordinate 70,354,474 downwards.
GGAGATACTGTCGCTGAGTGAGTCTTCAACGCGAATATGAATTAGTGGAGGTACTGGCCAGGGGAATTGGGTTTCTCGAACGTATTAGGCGGAGTGGGCGTTAATTAAACAAAATTATTATTTAAATAACGGATCACATAAAAGTTACTTTGATTTTAGATTAGTTCACCAATAAAGTTAATTTTTTTATTTGAAGAATATTTTTTTAAATTTTATTTTATATTCGAAATTTTTGGTTAAATAAAATTTTTGCCCATTTCTGGTATAGGTAGCTAGGAAAGTTCGCGTGGTTTGGCGTGGAAAGGGTTGTTGAATTTTGTGGTGGTTATACGGGGTATAAGAGTTTAGGGGTTGTAGTTCTTACTGGGGAAGTAAAAGTAACATCGAAAACGCGGTTTTCTATTGATATATTTTTTGAATTTTCGACCTTTAAAATACATACGTGTTTAAAAGTATTTTTTGGAGTACGAAAAATTTCTGAAATTATAAGCATTTGAGTAATAATAATTCTTTATTGCACCAGTAGATATTACGAATGTAACAAGAAGATAGAAAAAGAAGTACATATACCTAACAGAAGAAGACAGAGAAAAATAGTAGAGTTAGAAATTATATGATATATGCTAGAAGTAGAGTGCAAAAGGCAAGTGTGTAAATACAAGTGCAAAACTCCTTCACATAAAGCTTTAAACGCACTTTTCTTTAAACAGTGTTCTCCAAACTGGTGGAACAAATATCTCAAAAAGTTATTAATCAATTCGATTGAAAGTTTTTTTATCTTAAAGAATATACATTTTCACGGACGACAAACCTTTAACATTTAAAAGATTTTGAAAATTTGTATTTTTTATGGCGTAAGGAAAAAGTGATTTCAAACTTCAAGAATCGTTATCTTGTAAAAAATGTCCTTTTGTGTAATTTTCAAAGATTATACCCACTTATTATATTCAATTCGCAAGCGAATATAATCTCCTTTCCCTTTTTCCTTTCCAAAAACTGAAAGCCTAGCTACCGAAAGCTCACTTGTTTCCTCCTTACCTTTCGCAATGGCCCCGATTAGGGGTGAGCAGAGCGATGAAAGTTCCTCTGATCGATTGCACGCTATTCAAGGGGGGGGGGGGGGGGCGTTCCTGCGGTCAGGAGCCCACAGTCGAAGTTGATTAGAAGCTCGAATCGCGCGATACCCGAAGTTCCCGATAGGAAAGGCTACCGGTTTGATTCGTAAGCGATGTCTTCGATGCTCTGTCTATATCGAGACGGCTCTAAAGTTTCCGCGTACTTGTCGGTTCGTCGATAAGCACAAAGCTCATCGGAGTCACGGAAGAAATTCCGGCCCGGCGATCGAGTTCGATAGTTGCTCCGCGAGCTGTCTGCTTTTTTGACTCGGGTGGGAGGGTCGTGTCTGATAAAGTGCGCGATAACTGAGAAGCTGGGAAAGCTTATCTCCGTGCTGCTCTGAGCCGTGAAAATAACGAATGCAAAGGCAACTCGACTCTATTTTGCGAGCTTCCTGTCGGAGGAACTTTCCCTGCTGACTCTGTTCAGGTTCTTCCGATCTGCTTTGCAAGACTTAATGGAAAAGTCGAAATAACATTGTGAGATCTAAATTTAAGTTTTACTGGATGGGCAAATTCGATGTTGTCAATGTATCAGTGATAGAGGTGCGTTGCAAATAGTATAGAAGGGGGGATTCTACATGAAAATTTCAATGAGGGAAGTGGTTAACAATTCTTGTTCACTTCTATTTATTTTCATTGTATTTTTTCTTTTTTGCTTATTTTGTATCTAAATACTATTTCTTATTTTCCCTTTATTTTGGTCATTTCTGTGTTTCTGCATTTATGTGTTAGTCCTCTACTATACCAAAGGGTTTTTCTCAATCCTCTATGTACCAAAGGGTTTTCCCGTATAAATAAATAAAAATAATAATATGTTAACAATATAAACAATATTATGCGCTATTATCTATCTCTGTCTGCTTAGAGTGGACTTATAAATGAAAATAAGACATACAGCTTCGACTGAAAAAAATTATTTTATATTTTCGATTTATCTGTTCATGAAGAATCACCCTCTCCTTGGTTTCACATAAGTATTTCCAAAAATGAAAATAGTACACGTGTATAAATACTATATCCGGTATTTCAAGTTTACTTATCCCACAGTCACTCTTGGATCAATTATAACACAGGCTCACAATATTTCCAATCTATACTGAAAATATAATCTCCACAATTGAAAATATTAATTGCTACAAGAAAATAATCACGTTCCTAAGGAATCCGAAAACAAAGAAAGGTCTGGATCAAAATTGACCCAGCCCCCCCCCCCCCCGTTCTAATCGAGCTACTTCCCCTAACACGAACTCCCTCCTACGACACTCTCCAAAGAAACTTGTCCAGCGAAGAAAAAGGGGGCAAGTAACTCGAGTAACGACGGATGCTAATCGAATTACTAGAGCCGGGGCCGAAGATCCGCTGCATTGTTCGATGGAAAGATCGTCAGCTGGCGTTGTTGCCCAATTATTTGATACGATCGAGGGTGCCCCCGTGATTTTGTCCGCTCCCCCCGACGTAAACGACGCGTGTCAGGAGATTCAATTACTGGACGAGCCAGCGCATACTCGATGGCAGAGGTGTACAGCACGGAGCATCTTCGGCTGGAGGAAGAAGTAACCGTGCGGGGTAGGAGATTAGAATAAGCCGCTTCGATTCTGCGCTTTCGCTTGGCGGTTTCAGCTGAGAGTTACCGAAACGGATATGGAATGCCAGCGGCACAGTGAACTGGGGCATAAAGAACCGGGCGAGGAATTCGTGGTCCGGGAAGAAGCGGACGTCAAAGCGAGGAACGCTGCAACGAAAGCTCTAGTGGACGCAGGAATTCCTGGAGAAATCGAATTTGGAGTGGAGAAAGGCGGCAATTAATAATGGGGTAATATTTGACCCCACAAAATTACCTTTTTTAAAAGAAAGGTACAAAAATGAGCGCCAAGTATATATGTAATCTTATAAAAACAAATCCCATTTAAAAATATTGTCGTAAATTAATAGCTTTATAAAACTAATGATATACACAAATGGCGCCAATTATCACAATGGCTATTTATACAAAGAAAAAAGTGTATTAAATAATATTAATCAGATATATCTTTATACAAATAAATATTTTAATACGAATAAATATTTTATTCAAAATACTTGACGCTGCTCTCCGTATTGGGGTTGCTAAACTGAATAAATATGTATAAACTGCATTAAAATCTTTTTCTTTCTTTCTTGTTTCAGTGGTGTCTTGTCGGACATTTTTATCGGAGAGCAGCCCCAAGTATTTTGAATAAAATATTTATTCGTATTAAAATATTTATTTGTATAAAGGTATATCTGATTAATATTATTTAAGACACTTTTTTCTTTGTATAAATAGCCATTGTGATAACTGACGCCATTTGTGTATATCATTAGTTTTATAAAGCTATTAATTTACGATAATATTTTTAAATGGGATTCTTTTTTATAGGATTACATATATACTTGGCGCTCATTTTTGTACCTTTTTTTTATAAAAGGTAATTTTGTGGGGATTTCACACATTTTGTAGTGTTTATTGATGACTGGATAATTTTTCACCCCGTCGTGTTTTTTTTTTTAATTAACAATATATTATATTGTCGTCCAAAGTACGCACGCCTGCAAAGCTAGAAGACAATTGGATTGGTGGAATTGGTTTGATTTTACAGATATGAACCAAGCATGCAAGAAGCAAACAGAGGATCAACACCGAATAAAATCGTATAATTAATATAATACTATGTCCCATTTATTTTTTTCTCTTCTAAATTATACAGTTTTCCACATTCATAATAAAATTCGATATTAATTGTATATACATATGTCTTAAAACTCTAAACGGCTAATGCAGATTCAATTAATTGTGTAACTGTGGCTGACCGTTGCAAAGGTTTGTAATTAATGTAATGCCGCCGAGTGTTTCCGTCTGGTTGGGCGGCGCTTCGTTTTCGAGTCATTTATTTTCATAACGTACGGGGGTGTGTTATCGCGGTGGAGAAGCGAGGACTGTTGTGTTAATTAATGTCGCGGAGGGGGTTACCATGGCTGTGGAAATATTATTTTTAAGTGTCGGCGCTGGGAGTTTGTTTTTTTACTAGTTGGGGAAGGATTGATTGAAGTGGCTGGGTGGTGGGGGGGAGTGTTGGGTAAGGGCAGTTTGATCATTGGTGATTGGGTGAAGCGATGTGACTGAGAATTTTTAAATTCAGTGTGTGCAGTTGGGATGCTGGGGTTTTGGAAGAATATTGGTGGGAAGTTTCTGTGTTGGGAGATTGAAGTGAGAAATATTCGAACTTAGACGCTCAATATTGTTATGGAAAGATATCCTTTACGGAACTTGAGATCAAAAAGCTCTGAATTCGAAAGCTCAAAATCATAGTGTTCCGAATTTTAAAGCTTCCATTTAAAAAATTCTGAATTCGAGAGCTCAAGAGCAGGAGCTTTCAAATTCGAAAGCTCAGGATCACAAGGTTCCATATTCCAAAGCAGTCAACACGAAAATTCAGAATTCTAAGGCTCGCATCTCGAAAATTCCGACTTCGGAAGCTGAAGATCCGAAAGCTCTCCATTCGATAGCTCCAGACCAGAAAAGCTCTGAATTTGAAAACTGCAAATCACAAAGTTCCGAACTCCAAAGCTTCCACTTCGAAAATTCTGAATTCGAGAGCTCAAGAGCATAATCCTTCAACTATGAAAGCTCAGTTTCACAATGTTCCAAATTCCAAAGCCCCCATCTTAAAAATTCCGAACTCCAAAGCTTCCACCCCGAGAGCTGAAAATCAGGAAGCTCCGAATTCCAAAATCCGTGACGTGGGAAGCTCAGTGACAGAAGGTTCTCAGGACAAAAGCTCGAAACTGAAAAGTTACAACTCTCCAACTAAAAAGCTGCGCGTCAAACGAACTGACGTTCGCGGTATGAATTGTTATAAAGTCCGAAGTGGAATATGTTGCAAGAGAAGCTGATTCGAGTGAATGCCACGTGGCGTACAGTTACACATCAATGCACACAATCTTCTCCACCTGTATACCAGGAATGTCATTTCGACGCGGGGCGAGCAGAAACACGTCGAAAATATTTCCATAAAGGTATTAAAGAAATTTCCATAAAACAGCGTATGTATGTACGGCTTCGGAAGCCGAAGTAAGATAGGGTGAATTTCGAGTACGATATTGCGTATCCGAGGCGAGGTGGTCCCAGCTTCGTTTCACTTAACATAGCCCGTGAAATTCGTATTTCACTTGCCATAATTTCAGGCTGCTTGATCTTACGTTCCAAGAATATTAAAATCTTTCTTTCGGAAGTGGACTTAAGAATCTCATACCGAACCTTTATCGTTAGGCATTAAATTCTAAAATATGTGCTCACTAATCGCCCAGCAGACCACGTAATTCGGGGATGAAATTATTTAAAATTTAAACCGTCTCTGAATCTTGGTCATTTAATTCCTTAAAAGAATTCTTGTGTAGTATTGCAGCCTCTCAACTTCTTTATATGCCCCACAGCAAAGAAAAATAATGGCATGTCGAGGTTGCTAGCACGACCCTTGTAGCCTTTCGCGAAACGCCACGACATTAAACACAGCCCCAAAGGAGTCGTGCAATTACGCTGCCGCGGCAGAATGAACAAATCAGCGAGATTCGGGGGCATTGCGCTAGCGCATGCTCAGAATTAAAAAGTTCTGTGTAGGGAGGCTTTCAATTTGAAAACTGACGACGAGAAAGCTCCGAATATGAAAGGATAAGATCAGAAATGTAGGAATTTGACAACTCAAGATTAGGGAGCTTCGAATTTCAAAGCTCCTATTCCGAGAGCTCAAGATATTAAAGCTCCGAATTCCAATGGTCCCACCTTGAGAGCTCAAGATAACAAAAATCCAAATTTTAAAGCTCTTATGTCTAAAGCTCGAAATAATAAAGCTCTGAATTCTGAAGTTCAAGATTATAACGCTCAGGAGTCGGGAGTTCAAGATCAGAACGCTACGAACTTGAAGGCTTAAGTTCGGAACGCTCCAAATTCGGTAGCTCAAGATCAGAACGGTTGGAATTCGGTAGCGTAAGATCGGGAAACGCTTCGGATTCGGTAGCTAAAGATCAGAACGCTCCGAATTCGGTTGCTCAAGGTTGGAATGGCTTCGAATTCGGTAGCTCAAGATCATAACGCTCGAAATTCGGTAGCTCAAGATCAGACCGCTTGGAATTCGTTACGTTAAGATAACAAACTGCGAATCTTAAATCTCTTATCTCGAAAGCTGAAGACCAGAAAGCTCCGTATCCCAAATCTTACATCTCAAAAGCTCAAGATCAAAACTCTAAACCCTAAATGCTTAAAAGCTGAAGGACAGAAGCTCCCTTTTCGATACCTCAGGACCAGAAAGCTCGGCCTTGGACGCAACCATTTCGGTGGACAGCTCGAGCGGTCGAGTGGTATAAATTACCCGAAGCTTTCCGACGCGTTCCGAGCCATGAAGCACGGACCAGGCCGCGAAGCTGTGAGCTTTTGAAATTCAAGCGAGCGCGGTCACTCCCCGCATCCCTTCCGCCCCCTCTCCACCCGTTGCTTTCACTGGCGTATCACGTTGTTGCTTTATAACCTCTTTCCCTAACCCTCGTTTTCACCCACCCCCATCTGTTCTTTCCGCGGACCGCTTTTCGAGAGAACCGAAACCCCGCTTTGGGGGTTATCGATATTCCAACCGCGTTTCGTTAATTGCACACTTCGTCCTCCCAGCGACACGGTCACGTACGACGAACGGAAAACCTCGGCCTTTAGCCACCGGTCCCGATACAGCGAATCCTTTTGGGGGCGACTTCCTTCCGTTTCCACTCTCTTTCACCCTGAATCGACCAATCCGCAAGGGAATCGTTCGGACCGCTTTCTTCGCTGAATTGCGTACGAACGCCCGCGAAAATGGACAAGCGTTGGGCTGATCCATGAATTCGGAGCATTCAACGGTATTCTTCTTTTGCGTCTGTGTTTGGTCGGTCCAAATTGAGGGAGGAAAGGTCAAGGGTGGTTGTTATGAAAATGTTTATATTTGGAACGTGTTGTATGGAATGAATTTATGGTGAATTGTTGGATTCTTTGTGTCTTATTCTGTATTTTGATGAGTGCCTTTTTGTGGGCTCTGTTTCGTGGTTTGTTTCCCACGTCTACGCAATGTCGTGCTGTTCTACTTGGTTGAACCCAATTGTATTTCTAAGCGAATTTATTTACGACTGTTATAAATTTGAGAATCTTGATTTTAGTTCGATCTGCTTAATCTTACTCGATTCTACTCTGGTCGATTAACCCTTGGTTGTCACTGGGTCAAAATGACCCAAAATTTGACTTCGAGGTAAAATATCTTTCAGGCATCATTCAAAATAGCACTACTGTTTAAACTTGAAAAATGATGATACTTTAAATGTTAATTAAGTGCATGAAATATTTTTTACAATAATTATTATACTAAATTATTTATCATTTTTAGGTTCTTTATATTATTGCAGAAAAAATAGTCATCGTGATATCTCCCATACATATCGCTGCATCTGAAAAATAAAATGATATTCTTGTAAAGTAATGTTATCAGTATGGCCTGACGAGCCCTTGTTTGATATTTTGTTTAAGTAGTTTTTCTTATAATATTTTGCATGAAAAAATGTCATTTAATTTTACAGAGCCACAAATTGTAAATTTTTTTAAATTAAAAAATTTGGCCCGTCAACCCATAGTGGCAACATTACATTACACGAATATCATTGTACTTTTCAGATCCATCGATGTTTAAAGGAGATATCATGCTGACCATTTTTTCTGCAGTGGTCCAAAGAACTTCAAAATTGTAAATAATTTAATACCAAAATTATTGTAAAAAATTTTTGATGCACTTTACGGACTAATAAATCATGGTGATATAAGTATTTTCTTCTAACCCCTATAAAAATTCCTAAAAGCATTCATTACCTTGATCAATGCCTTAATTTAACAGATAGTTTTCAGACAGCTTGAAAATTGGCTTGGATCGAATCGACCCAGCGTGACAACTCTGTTCGAAGAAATAGGTGTGGCAATCGAGAGTTAAATTCTATAACAACATATTCAATTCTAAATCCCACATTCTATCCTATTCCCTATTTCACCTCTACCTCCCTATCTTCTACTTACCCAGAATCCATTACCAATCCGCATCCCCAAACTTCCGCAACTAATGCATATAATGAATACCAAAAGCTGCATCAACAAACAAACTTCACCCAAGAATCCCCCAAATGAAACTGCGATATTACAGCGCCCTGTCCAAAATTCCCTCCAAGACGCAAATAATCCCCAAACCACGGAATAAACTCCAGCAATCCTGACGGCCAGCACGTTCCATACGCGAGTATCGCGCGAATTTACGAGGCAGAACGCGTTCCTCTCCCTTCCCCTAAAACGGACGGTTGCTAGCACCGAAAAACGCTTCTCGTGCAAGGGAGCACGTTGAAAAATGATAGCGGCCATACAAGAGAAATCTCCCGTCGCGAAATATTACCAAACCTGAGCCACCGCCCCGATAGAATCTCCAAAATACATCACCACCCGGGGGCTATAATTCTCGCACAAAAAAAAATGACTCGTAAGTTAACCACCCACCGATTCCCCGCGAACACTCGGAATTTCAATATCCCGCGATAACGCGGCCGGTCTTCCCTGTAAACGAAGCAAATGTTATTTCCCAGGATAATCCCGCTCAATGAAAAATCGACCGCGCGGACGCGCTGGGAAAGCCGATTTTCGCGGGCGCCGCGATTCACGCGGCGATCACGATCTCCATTGCAAATCCGCGGTTTATAATAAACCCATTTCTCGCGGTGCCGGCCCACTACCTAGATTGCCTCGCTGATCGCGTTTACACTCGAAATCGACCTCGATCTCGATTGTTTTCGCGTTCTCCATCCGCCGCGTGAAAGCGTGCTCTAACAGCGATCCTGCGCGAAAGGAGAATCGCAAGCCGCGTCCCCGCTGTATCGGTATTCGCCGATCGGTAAGGCCAATCGGTAAATCGATCGGTATGCGTTTGGTTTTTCAAACAATGCGACCCAAGGCAACAGAGACGTCTTCAGAATCCTAAGAGTAAAACCTACGCCTTTACCGATTTTCGACCGATTTCTATTCTTGTCTACTCTTAGGATGAACGAAGAGTACAGTTGCTTGGCACTACCGAGCGGCCTTGCCGATTGGCAAACGCCGACGCAGAGAGGACGCGGCTGTAGGTACGACGAGTTGCAACGGCCACGGCGAAACAAAAGACGCGGCGACGGTGGATCCGAAGAAAGAATTAATTAGCTGGGAATCCGAGGGTGCTTTCTGCAGCGTTAATCACGAGCAGCGTGCCCGCTGAATGGACGTGGCGCGGATGGAAAGGGAATTCAACGCGGCTTCCATTGTCACAGGCCCTGACTCCTGTCCTGATAAACGGCTGCCACGTCCTGGCCCAGATTTCGATGGAATCGTAATTGCAGCCGGCCTTTCACTGATATTCTTTTCACGCGGGGAGACGCGCGGTTCTTCTCCCCGTTTCCCCACTTTTCAAGCGTGCGCCCCCGGGCGGAGTGCGCGACGGGTTACCTGTCGCGCGGCGTTAATGAGACAGCGGGGATTAATGCCCCTTTCACGCGGGAGGATATGATGATTCGAAACGAGGGCATCGAATTCGCGGCTGCGGAGGCGGGAGACATCGAGACGGGGAATTGAACGGAGGGATGGAAGGAGCTCCTCTTTCGTTAGAATTTGTTAGGATTCCTGGTTTGGGGGGAGCGGCTTTCCAATGAGGAACGCGATTTCATGGAGAAGCCGGATGAAAATGTTGAGATAAGGAGGCTGAAGGATGACTGGAAAGTTTCGCGGTTGGGAAGCCTGAGGAGTCGGGGCAGGGTCTCGGGGGTGGGATTCAGATTTAAAGGCGCGATGTTCTGGCATGGGTAAAGGGGAGGTTTCAACGGATCCACGCGTTGTCAGCGAGAGCTCGTTCTAGGGGAGACTTTATGGGTAAAGGGAAATATTCGTGGACCCTTTATCCCTGCTGTAGTCTATCGGGGGAAATGTACCCTGTGGGGGAACAACGGTGCAGGCGTTCGGGGTGGTGTAAAGCTGGGGCTAAGGGGTGTTTGATATGTAACGCTTGCGAATATCGATCAAGTCGATGTAGCTTAAGGCTGATTTTATGAGGCTATTTACGAAACTACGTGATTCGTTTGGTGAAGGTAGAAGGGAGTAGAATTTGCATTGACATTGGGGTGCTAGATCAAATTTGTTTACCCTCACTTATTCTACCAGTCAGTAGGATGAAAAGTTGTAAAGGAACCATGTGTCGCAAATGAATTGTTTGCTTGTAACAGAAGGTTAATGGTTCGACCAATTGTGCCTTGGAGCGGAGTAGTGGGGGAAGCCGCCACTAGTGGGCGCCAGTAGTGGGGGAAGCGCTCCGCCCCCACATCTCTGCGCGCTCTAATTAGTCGAGACTTTAACCTTCTTTTGCAAGAAAAGGATTCATTTGCGACATATGGTTCCTTTACAACTTTTCATCCTACTGATGAGTAAAATCCACATGCACAGTACAAAAACTGATTTTCGTCTTCGTCATCGATGATGAAAATATTGTCTTTTAACGCCCGCGGAGCAACTTGGAATACCTGGACGAGTCCAACTCTCTGTTTACAATTAAAAATTCGAAACGAGGACGTAACAATGCCGACTATGGAACCACTTGTAGCTCCCGCCAGCTTTCGTAACACGTATTTATTGTGCGCGAATAAAGGGCGCTATACGCTAGCGGCTCGTTATCGCGTCCCGGGGAGAAGTATACGGGACAATCGAGAAATATTCGTTTCGACGTAACTGAGGCACTCGAACGTCTATTCCCCCGTGTATTCGCTTGCGCCCGTGTAAGTTGATTAAATGCGGGACACAACCGTCTCCAGCGTGTCGCGAGCAAGCGATTTATTATTTCTATGAAAATAATGAGACCCGCCGAGTTACGGTCATAACGCGTGCCCTTTTAAAACTGTCGCCGCGGCAATTCATTCTTCCTACCTTACGCTCCCCTCTGCGAGAACACTGCTTTGGACAAGACACAATTTCCTTTTCAGGAATCCAATTTGAGAGGGGCGTTGTAGGAAATATATTGTGGTTAATGAATGAAACAACTGAAATAAATAGAATGAGAGGAAGTAAAATGCTAATATATATTCCCCTCTTTGGATTATCTTCCTGTGCCTCTGTGTAGGGATACCGAGCAGTAGCGAGGTCCCCAGTGTGCATGCTCAAGTGGGAGGGTACAAAGTGGGAGGATACAAAGTGGGAGGGTACAGAGTGAGAGGAGACAAAGTGACAGGGCACAAAATGGGTAAAAAGTGTGAAAATACAGAATAGGAGGACACAAAGTGGGAGGGTACAATGTAAGAGGATACAAAATGGGCGGAGCAATCGGCCACACCCACTCTGCAGCTCGAATTCTGTGAAATTAATGCCTAGATCGGAAATTTAGCAGGTTATAATATCGAAGCATTCCTGTACCTAACAAATGTCATAATTGCCTGGTGCACCCAGAGGTAATATGTAATAACATCAAAAATCAAACTCGAGGGTACATAACTTTTGAACTGAAATAGCTCGAAGGTATCGAGCTTTAAACGATAACGTCGAAGGGAACATAAAATGCTCCCCTTTATCGTCGAACGAGCGGAAAAGGGAGGAACAAGGAGGAACACCGCGACAATAGAGCGAGCTGAAAGCAAGCGGAAACACGACACCCCCGACGGGAATGTTTTTCCGCGGGAACTCGGTGGATTTTAACGCGAACTCCTCCGCTCGACGTCGATTCCTCAAGCTCGAACTTGCTGCCCGTCTGGCATGAATAATTCAAAGGTGGAACTGTCGAGCAACGAATGGACTCCCGGGTGTCGTTACATTTACTAAATGCGCCGCCAACATTTTCCCCGCACGATTTCAGATTGGAAAGCGCGCGCAGTGAATAATACCGCCCGTTTATTCAATGTAACCTGTTTGCTCATTAAAAATTTTCAGTCCACGAGGTTTCTTGCGTGGCTCCCTGAAAATATTTACCATGCAGCCTGCTTCAGAGTTGCATTATGTAATATATACGACTGTCTATGCGTACCAAACACCAGTGACGTTTATAGAAAGTTAAAAAAGGGATGAAAAATATAGGAGCATCATAGAAGCATTGGTAGCACTGCATCCACGCTGCGAAGTTAGTTCCGCCCACTTTCATTTGGAGCATGCGCAGTGGAGACATCACTACTGCTTGCTGCACCTATGTATAATTATGTGATATAAATCAGAAGAGCTACTTTTCCACCTTTTAAAAAACTGATAGATAAATGGTAGAGACGTCGAAATAAATTAATTTTTCTTATGTGCAAAACGATTGATTTGAGAACCCTCGTTTCGGAGATCTCCAATTCTTTTTTATCAGATATCTCTTAAGGGTTTCTACTTCAACATGGTCCCTTCAATTTTCGAAGGTCCAGAGTTATAAAGGTTTGATTCAACGTCGATAACGATTTTAATGAAATCGACGCACGCAAAGGCGCTGAAACGAGAACGATCGTGGCATTCTAGAGGCCCGTGGTTTTCCCTCGATATTTTCAGCCGTCGTATCCTCCTTCGCCGGATATTGCGGGGTCCACGGTTCGATAGCCATCGAGGTTGAAAAGGTTCGACGTGCATCGAGATGGACAGCTTTTCCAGCAATGGAAAAGCATGGAATTATTCTTTATCGCGGCATTAAATCCGCCGAAAATCCAACGCGAATCCCCTTCTGAAAGCGTTTCCCTATTCCCTTCCAACTGGTCCGATATAAAATCACGATCGGTCCCTTGACGTGCTTCTGATTTTATGGGACTGGGGACAATCTTTCCCCCATGAATATCCCTGTCTATCTGCTGTTCAATTGTTTAAAAATTCACGAGCAACATTTTCCTTAACGACTAATAACCTGACAGAAAATTTTTAATAATGTGGTGGAGTTGATTTTGAAACTAAATTCTATGGAACATAAAATAATAGTTTGTTACAAGTTTCCAGCTCGTATTGTTGATGGAGTCTCTTTGTTTTCGAAGTGTCAGACACCATCGTGACTATTACTTTGCAAATGGAAGAGGAAGAAAGGACTGGGAACAACAGTTGTAGAAGAACATCTCGAAGTCGTTTCTCGAGGTGAATTAATAAAGTCGCCGGGCAAAAAGTGCACGGGAAAGTCAGCAACTCGCGTTCAAACTTTGCCCCGTGTCGCGATAACGCGGCGACTTTTAATTCGCTACGACTCAATTAGTTTATTTCAACACCTCAAGGCTAGTTAGGAACGAACTTTCCTCTGTCCGATATCTGGGCGTTTCAAACTGCATGGCCACGGTTCTGAAATTCAGATGAACCCTGAGTCGACCTGGGATTTGGGGGGAAAAATTTTTAGACTGAATTTTGCTCGAGCTATCACTTCTCTTCCGATTGCACCGTGAATTCGTTCTGCGCTCCGAAATGATTGGAAGAAATCGAGATATGGAAGGGGGAAATAGATTTGGTACAGTGGATTATTAGATTTCAGATGGAAGTGTAATTGTGTCGGTATATTTGGAAAGTTATTTCCCTTGTGGGGGTGATTTGGATTATTTGGGTTTATGTGTGAGATAGTTTTGAGCTTTCATGCGTATGGTATGCAGATCTTGGGTCCTCCTTCAGCTCATCAAAATTACAGACCCCTATCTCTCAAAGAGGGCAATTAACAACTTGATCTAACAACCTCACACTCCGACAACAACTTCCACCCTCGTTAGAAGGTCGCGCTAATTGTCGATACATTGGTCGAATGGTATCGACGAGAACGCTGCGGGGACCACTTGCATAGCTTCAACTTAAAAGCCTCTCTGAAAGTTGGAGCACGTCCACCATTTAGCCCGTGTGGCTGCGAATCCAGACGGGAATGCCACTGGACCTTGGAAACGATCGATCAGCTTCGATTTCTATCATTCTCAGACGATATTGTAAACTTAAACAGGTAGAGATGGCACTTCACACTTTTGCAAATGTTTTGAACTAATCAGCAGTACCGAGTCTTCAAATAGTTTCAGTCTATAATCTTAAGACTATAAAGACTATCAAGACCATAAAGACTATAAAAATAATAAAGAATATAATTACTATTAAGAATATAAAGACTATAATGACTATAATAAAGTCTATAAAGACTATAAATACTATAAAGACTATTGGCAAAGGAATCTACCACCGCGGGAACGGTGGCGCTGGTGTGACATAACAAATATGGACGACGCAAGTATACCGTTTACTATATGTTTATATGGATCCAGTCGTATAAAAGTTTATTTCAAAGTTATTTCTTACAGGAAAAATGTTGACAATACGTTTAGACACAATTTTGGAATATGTACAAGTATGTAATGTGGGTAATTTTAGTTACACCACTTTTTGGCACTTTTATGAAAATTTAAATTCAGACAATTGTTCATTGTACCGTTACAATTTGTTGTACAACATTTTTTCTGCATACAATTCGTCGATACTGTGAAAATTGGTAGATCGCAATAAATGGTATACTTGCGTCGGCCATTACTATTAGTTTGCGTACCGACCGCTAGTGTCGCATGCTAATGTTCTACTCCCAATTATGACTATCACGACTATCGTAGAGCACCGGCCCCATCAACACTTCTAACCTGTTCAAAGCCTTCAGGGCATCCTATGTACAAGATTGTTCAATGTTCTACCAAACTGTTTTGGGATTTCTTGAGTCTCAGGTTTTAACGCCAGACGTTTTGTATTGCCTTCAATCTCATCACTACTAACAAGTCCCTCAAACCCACCCTTCGCCAAACACCTTCAGCGATCGCCAATAAACGACATAGAAAGTCTCGTTAAAAGTTTCTTCCATCAAGATTTGAAATCTTCTTTCCTTCCATCCACATTTACATTTGAAAACGAAAAGGAAATCGCAAATTCTATACAACTAGACGTAAACGACACTCAAAAGCACCCTCGAATCTTGCTAGTAAGTCGATCGAAGGGGAAACGACATCGGTGTGAATCACTCGGCAGACTTTATCGCTGCGACGGTTCCCTGCTTTGATGGGAACGCGTAAATCCGCGAGAAACACCTTGGAATCCTCCTTCGATGCAAACAACCAGTATAGACGTAGATTGATCGTCCATCTTTCTCTGTTATTCCCCATCGTACTTCTCTATTCTTTACCTTTCTTCAGCAGCTGTTACTTTTATATTCGAACGTAGACAGCTGCTTAGATTCGCGAATCCTTCGAATAAAATACCCACTAGCAAGATAGTCACCATCGTGTGAAATATTCGGTAAGCAAATAAGATTCAATGGGATACAAGCTAGACAGATTTTAGATCCTCAGTTAATGAGACTTTTCAATAACTGGGTTCGTAATTCGAAGCCTTGGAATATTGCCATTTCTGAGGGGCATTCAGCGAAGGAATTTCTCCTCTTCGATTGTAAGTAATCGAGGTGGTTTCGCAAGTCGATTGCCGAAGCTAAATACCAGAAAACTTATTGAACATCAATTTTATTGGTGCTTCTTTCGCGGGAAGTAGTATGATTCTGTCGGCGAATGGCAATGAGGGTTACATTAATGGTCGTTACGGTATCTTCGCGCTCCATGCGTTGGTGGAAAATGATCGAGGATAAACAGCTTCTAACGAGACGACGTTCAAAAGGGCGAGTTTGCATTGACGTTAAAAGTTTGTGCACAGCCACGCAAGCGAGGCCGTGACAATGAGCCTTGTTTGCCATAAAACGGACCAGGCACAATGAGAAGCCCGGCTACGATCCCCAACTTCGTTCCGACCTGTCGAGGACGGCTTCGCTATCGCTTCGATCTGAATTTCCATCCACGAATTTCGTTTCGTGGAACTCGGCCGGTTGCCTGTGGAATTCTTATCGAATCTCCGAGAAAACCGTTGCTTTATCGCTGGTTTCTGAAAGGTAGGGGCCACTTTTCACAATCCACAATAAAGTTTTGTGCAGGACAATTCGAAGAATTATTATTCCTTTTTTAAGAATTTTTTGAAGAACACAAAGTTGAAATTTTCTGGACCAGTTTTTGAAAAGCTTTTCACCAAATTTCGTCCAAAATATTCGAGAAAATTTATTTTACGAGTTCAGATTATTTATGTGTAGAGATTCATTGCATTAGTAATTACCAATTATTTTTATATGGAGCTGATAAGTGTTAGAAAAATTTTCAAATGAGTATTTTCAAAAATTGAGACTTTTCTTCTCCTTCTTCATCTTCTTCTTACCAATTTATTTTATTATTATTATTATTAGTAGTAGTAGTAGTAGTAGTAGTATTTCTATTATTATTATTATTACTACTACTATTATTATTATTATTATTATTATTATTATCAAATTTCATTCTATATTCCTTACTTAATTTTTTCATATACAGTAGAGTTTCCTAATTACTTCTACAGTTTCTTGACAGAGTGCAATAAAAAAAGTCCATTTACAAGTATCGAGGTTGCAAGTAACATGTATCGGGGTTCCGCTGTGCAAGCACTACCCTTTCGAATTTTACCACACATTAAGAAACATTTTCCCCACATATTTCATATGAAAACAGAGCATTTTGAGAACCACCATGATCCATTCCAAACAATATCTCGCACAATCTGTTTGGAGATCGTCGAACCTGACGCACAGCGGCGAAAGTCCGCGACGGATTGGAGGATCCGCGGTTAATTGGGTCAGGAGCTGGTCGGCTTAACAATTCACTCGAATGGGGCCAGATATCGAGTGCCTTCGAGAGCATACCGGTGAAATCTTAGGGGAAGCTGCGATCGATCCACCGCGGTCACTCGAAATCGCGTTCCTTTATAGTAAAACCTCTTTAGCCTCTTCTTTTGTTACCCCTCTGCCTTTGTAATCAAAGAAATTCCCGCAGACAAAGGCGCCGATCCATCATCACAAATCCATCATCTGAAGATAATACCCCAGACAACTTGCGAGAGACAAATTACAAAAATACCGAGGCACTCGAGTTTCGTTCAGAGTGAAACTCGTTTCCTCGGGCTGTACCAAGCAGTAGTGACACTTGTAGGAGCGGAATCGAGTCCAGATGATATTGATACTCGTAACTACTCGACAATATTGCAGGGGCAATCGATTTTGCAGGCTACTTATTTCTTTTTATTGGAGTTGACGCCGTACCAAGGAACTGAAGCAGCGGGATCGTGTTCCAAGCTGTGCAGTTTTCAAGCACACCGTTTCCTTCCAATTCCCGTAACGAAGCTGCTACCGGCTCCTCCTAGTTGCTGCGCGTGTAGAAGCGCGGGTAGGCGCGCGAATCTAATCATTAACGAGGGTGAAATATGCCAGCCTAAAAAGTGAGCTCCAGTCGAGTGCGGGCTTTCAACAGCGAGGGGAGATCTCGTGAAAAATGAGACCTGTGTCTTCAGCAGCGGACGCGGAGCGTCGTAAATATCCCCTTAGCCAGCGCCGCGATGTTGTTTCGCCCTCATTAATGTCTGAGGAACTTGGAGCAACTTACGATTTCAACCTGCCGGCGAATAGATCCGCGTGGCTGCACCCCTGGGAAGGCCTCCTTCAGCATTTGCATCGTGCAACTCGAGGATACGTTGCACGTAGGCTGATTCGTGATCCTCGACGGCCCTTGTTCAAGCAACTTCCAGTTTTCCGCTGGATACTGTGCTGTTCATCGATGGGCTTTTTTGTCGGGGTAGTCGAGTATCAATTTGACTGTTTTCATAAGTCGATGAGCAATCAAGGAGTAACCACGGTATCGTAGAAATTGATTGAATTTTCGATTGATAGGAGATCGATCGTATATTTGAACGTTGCTGATGTGTCCAGAACCTAATCAGATCAGAACACTAGGGGAAGGTTAAAGGGGCCTAAATATGCAGAGAGGTAGGAACCTCAATGATCTGAAATTGAATAAATTTAATTTGAAGACTTCAATTGTTATAGAAAAGTAGCTTTACTTATATTTGCTTTTTGTTTCTGTTATTGTTTTATAATTTTTTTAATGGGTTATTTAACCCTTCGTGCTCACACGGGGGTATCGCACCCCAGGAAAATTCTTTTTCTTTGCCAATATTTCAGTAAATTTTTAGTCTTTAATATTAGAGTCTAAAAACTATAATAGTAAAGTTTAAAAGTTTGGTGAATTTTAACCCCAAAAAATCGCTTCTTTCCATAATTACTATTTATCCAACTACAAATTTCATACCATAAAAATTCTTACATGAAGGCAGGGAAGTCAATAGTAATATTCTGAAATCAGAAGTGGATAGAATTTCTAACACCTCTGACTGTCTTCGCTGAAGTCAAGACCACAGCACTTACAGAGCATTAGTACTTCAAGGTGCCACCTAGGTGTACCTAGAAACCCGAAGAAATGAGTGCAGCCCTGTAATAGGCGACGAAGAACACATCTGGCGGTTTGTACTCCCAGGGACATCGATTTACACACCGCAGGGGTGTGCCTCAGGTTAGTCACTACATCTTAGCACGTTACAATACGTATGGCTACAGGCAGGCATCCACGGACACGAGGACATTATGCAGATTGGACGCGAGACAACCGACCTGGCGTGTCCTGGCCCTCGATGCACCCAGATACAAGCACTTGCTCGATGTAAATGCAGAACGAGTATCGCCTGCTAGCCGTCGCGTCGTGAAATCACACGACCGTGTACGGATCATTTCGTAGTGCACTGAACGGGAATATGTCGATCGACTACCAGATGGAAAACATTATGAGAACAGAATGTGTCTGGAACTGCATTCTGTTTCAGTGCGCGTTAGTTTGAACAGAGGTTGAAAATGCGAAGGGAAGGAGGAAGATTCTAGTTGGATGTTTGCTGTTATCTTATTGTGTTTCCTACTTGTTACCTAGTTGCTCCTGACGAGTTTCCCATATCATTACCCAATTCCTTCCTAGTTGTTGTCTAGTTGCCTACTTAGTTGATCCAATTTTCTGGAGACTGATATTCGACTAAATATTTTTGTGTTTTTTTTTTTTAAAATAAAGGGTGCGACCTATGAATCCAGGGAAGGGAGTCGTTAAATAATAGAAACATTCTATTACCCATACAGCACACTTCGTTGCAGGAACGTCTCAGTGACGTTGCGCTGCAACATTTGGAACGTTGCTCGAAATGTTCCCGGAACGTTTCAAGGAAATTGCTATGTCCGCCTTGTGTAACATTGTAGGAGTTATTTCTGGAACATTGTTTCCGAATTTTACAGCAATTCTATACACACTTCAATACGTCAATTGCCGAGCGTTGACTTTGATAAAATAGGAAATTCGCCGGTTAAAAAACAGAAAAAATTCTGTTTGGATATTTTCATTCAATAGCGTCTCAAAAATGTTCAGTTAAAATTTTGTATCGAAATTCCTACCGGTACAGATTTTATAAGCAGATCAGGGGGATCACCAGTGTGACGGCCTTTAAATAGGTGTTTTAAAAAAGAATCCATTTCTTTTTAATCGAATAAACGTATGGAAAATAGGGCGTTACCGGGCAAGTCCCCGTCACTATAGACGAACGCGCTCGGGATTGAAGTTTAAATACGTTTTTTTCTTTTCGAAACAATTTTTCACACATTGTGGCCACGATAAAAAATGCAATTCTTGAGCGAATCTAAAAATTCAAACGGGATTCTACTCGTAATCACACTGGCGTCCGCGCCACCCTCTATTGCGAATTTTCATACACTCAATTCTTTTTACGAAACATTTTTGTACGAAAAACCCGCGTTTCGGGGACTCTATCGTTTAATCATTTGACAATCATCGCTCAGTTGTTTCTTAACAATGTCTGAGGGTAGCGCGATAACGACACATGTGTAACTAAGGAATATCTTTGGTTTTTCGATTTTGGATGATCCTTTCTAAAGTTATCGTGGCGCCACTGCTGACCAGTTCTTTTTACAACGATGCAGCATGCAATGCGAATACGAGGCACGGGTGGGCAAAAATGAAATAAAAAAAATGGTTTTATACTCTACATTTGTAACAGAATAAAGTGTAAAAAGTTGTAGACCCATACATTGTATACTTTTTTCTAGAAAAAATCATAAAAGTCACCTATGTTTTCGCGCGATTTGACCGGGGGATGACCTTAAACAAACCTGTTCTGTTTAAAATCGATCACGATTATGTAAATACCTATTACCATCTTTCGTAACTTTGCAATTCCATCGGGTGAAGCTTGATGGTAACCTGGAAAAAATTGGACTCGGTAAACACAGAAAGTGCATCAAAAGCCAGCAGAAATCTTGCAGCGGTACCTCGATTATATCAGAGCAGTATTTCATCGAAATGTGTGTCGAAGAGACGCGGCACGCTCGCGTAGCAGTCGTAACCTCGTTAATTTCGTTTAATTTGGCCAACGCGCGCGCATACATATTCCCGAGGATCAAGTGGCGCGAAGTTCGCGTGGGAGGAGCGCCTGTCGGATTAAATACAGCTCTCGAAAGGACTTAAGTGGCAACGCGAGGACAAAGAGGCGCAGGAACCAGCCGGGATGCCCCCAGGCATTTCGAATCATTTCGTTAGGAGTGCTCCACGACCATGCAATAAGGTTGGCCGTCGCAGCGCAATCTTATATGCCATTCCGAGTATGCAATGCGGCTCTCCCGTCCCGCATTTTCCCCCGCCCAATGCGGTACACGGGCAATTTTCGTCGCGAAATTCCGAGGGACGGGCATCCAGTAAGATCTATCGCACAATGGGGCCCCAAGAATCGTCGCGATCGTCCCAAGAGGGAAAGCGCGAAATCGCTGTGTGATTTCGAGGCTTGGATGTTCAGAAGCAAGGGGTGACTTCGGCGTACTCGTAGTGAAGGGAAGTTTTGTGTTACGGTAGGCTTTTACGGCAAGAGGAACGTGAAGATAAAGGGAAGGTGGGAAATTATTTATTATATATTTAGGGAGTTGAATGGTCAGTGTGGGGAATTGGGGTCGAAATAGTTGGAGTAGTGGTGACTTTCATAGCACACGGAATTTTTTCGAAATCTTGAGAATATGGGGCGAAACTAGTGAAATTATTATATATTTTGGAGATTGAAAGTTCAGAGTGAAAAGTTGAGTTTGGAATACTCGTGATAAGTATGGACCATTTGCTTGTCACAGGGGGCTTTCAAGGCGGGAAGATAACAGAAAAGAGTGGAGCTCTTGGTGGCTCCAGAGCTCAGAAGCTTAGAATCGAGAACTGAATTCACAACACTCGAGATAGTAGCAACTTTCATCTGAAAATATAGTTTCCCAAGTAACAGGAGAGAAAATAGCGAAATCACTGTATAATCTAAAGCTTCATCAAACTTCACTATCGAGAATTGAGTTCACAACACTCCTGCTAGCGATACCTTTCTCTCACAGAATACTTCCTCAAACCATGACACGAAAAAAAGACCCCGAACAGCAGCAAACTCACAGTGTTTACACTCTACAATCTAGACTCAATAGATTAAGAAATCCAGAATACTCTATTGTCCCAAAAATTATAAAAACACCAAAATGAGGCTTTATCAGAAATAAAAATTTCTCCCTAAAGACGTGAAGAACCAAAGCAGAAAGTAGAAAGTCCTTCAAAGTAGAAAGCAGAAAATCCTCCAAAAAAGCCCCTGCGGCTTCATTACCAAAGTTTGCACATTCCAACACTAAAAACAAGAAACAAAAAATTTCGCTGTTCCACAGAGAACCAGCCCCTCGTCAGGGAAAAATACTTGCAAAGGACACCCGATATCCCCGCACAGTGTACACCCGTCAGCGTGGCCCGTCTTCAAAGGACGTTTTCGCTGAGGTATCGATAGCGCTGGGCTAATTCAATGGCGAAACACTTTATGAGCGGCGCAAAGTGTCCCCAGGATGCTACGACACCCATCTACCCCGCAGTGGTTCTTCCATGGCAAATGGATATCCCTCCATTAAATAGCGCCCCTCCACAGGACGTCCTGAAACACGTATCCCTCGAAACCAGTCAAAGAAACGAAAGCAGGAAAAAGCATAGCTAGAAGACCAGCGTGCACACAGGGAGCCCGCGAACGCTGCAGGATCAAATATTTATTTTTCCAATCGCGGGGGATCAAAGAGGTCCGAGCGATTCGAAACTCGAGCCAGCTAGCCGCTCGGCCAATTTGCCGCGTAATTGCGATAAATACCGCGAGGAAACGAGGTCTGGCACGGCAGACCATGCCAAAACGATTAAGAACCACTGGTCTACATACGGGATGCGCCCAAGTGAACGAGGATGGAGGCCAAGGGAACAGGATCGATGGGACGTCGATCGCGAGCTCGCCCGCCCTTTGGGAAATCAGGGGCGCCAAAAGTCTCGGATGGGAGGTCACGTGTCTACAGAATCGAATCTGATTATATCTACTTCGAGGAGCCTGCTTTTGAATCGTGATCGAAGATTCTGAGCGAGGACTTATCTTGTTTTGGAAGTATTTTTGGGTATTTTTGACGACGTGGGTGGAGATTCAATAGGGGTCGTTAGAAGTCGTTCACTAAAAGGGAAGTTAGTCTCACGGAAAACTCAGAAAATTATGCTACTTTGTGCGCAATTGGGGTAGGACAAGCTTATTTTTTTCTTGATGCCACAGTGCGTATTTAGGGGGTGAAATGACACCTGGGAAAAATTTGCAGAATGCTCTTTTAGTGGAATATCTCGAGACCGGTGAGGGATAGCGAAAAGAAGTTTAAACAAAAGCATCTTGTTTTTATATCTACAAAACTGCGTAAAAATAATTATCGAAAAATTCATATTTTAGAGTTACCCACACCACCAATCCTTCAATCAATAATTGTTTTTACCCAGTTTTGTAGATATAAAAAAAGATGTAACTTTTGTTTAAACTTCTTTTCGATAAGTATATCTCAGGAGATACTCCGCGAAAAAATCCGCATTTTTTTCAAGGGGTAATTTTCCGTTGTAAGTTTCGATACGCGTCGATTGAATTTTGGAACACGTTTTAATTGTTAGAATGATGAAACAGTGTTATTTTCTATCGTTTATTCGGGTGTGAATATTTTCTTTAAGGAGCAAGCTCGAAAGGATGCAGATTGAGAATTGAATGTTTGTGGAGATCGATTCATAATAACCCTTTTTATCGTTAGAATAGGTACCGAACTTTGTTGACTAGTTTTAGGAACACACTGTTCACAGCACAGGCGGGAACGGGCTGCTGAGCCAGGCTGAATGAATGAAAGGCGGAGTGAAAGTTAAATATATACCAATTGGAGGGGTGTACCTTTTCCAGGTTTAGACGCAGAGTGCTTCAAACCGGAAGATTAATACTTCTGGAAGTTGTAATATAACATAACATAATAACTGAAGTGGGCATTTATTTAGTTTCAGTATTCTGCAGTGAAAGAGAGATTAAAACAATGTAAAACAATTATCTTTTTGCTCAGTTCTCTTCTGATGACCAATTACAATATAAATTCTTCCTGTTATTTACAATACAGTTAGGTACATTGAACCTTGTTTCTTCACTAATGGACTAAAGTATTAAAACTTGATTTTCTCAATAAATCTGTTTTATGACATTCCATCTTTTTCCCCCCTTACTCTTCATTATAGTATTGTCATCTATAATTATTTTTGCTAAACTTGTAAATATTCTCAAACGGTTTTAACCATTTACCTGTTAAATAATTTTATTGTAAATATAAATGAACATCGTTAATTTTGAATACTTAGGAAGATAAAGCTGCTTGGCTCGGCAAAGTCGGCACGCCACGAATATCGACAAAGGAAGAAGAATTAATTACTGTCTCGAATAATATTCATCCGACGTTCTAAAAGGTATTATGCAGGCCAGATTCCACGTAGACAAAGTTTAAGGCGGTTTCTCGCAGAAAGGATGACCTCCAAGTGGAGAAGCCGCTAATTATGGAAGAATGGAAGGCAGCCGGGGAGTAAAGCTGTCAGTCTCGGCGCAATTTCTCCAGGCGATATTAAAACGACGCCTAATATCGCGGACAGGGCGATATTAAGAGGATGACGAAGGTGAATCTCGAAGGAAGGCTGAGGCGAGGGGTATATGGCTTGTAAGCCGCTTACAAGCGAATATGTAGTGTCGCGGAGCGAAAGAGCCCCCGCGTTTCCTTTTAAAAGGACACCCTGAACATTGCTAATATTTTCAAAGAACTTGAAATTAGGATACTTGTATGGCAACCACGATGCATGAATACCATTTGGATACCGTGAGTTCGACGTCTCATCGGTGCACGTAGCAAAGGCGAGTGTGGAGTGTAGAGTAGTGGCCGGAAGAAAGTTTAAACTGTGAACGATGACAGAAGTAAAATAGTTCCATTAGAAAGTATTTTACAATATTGTAAAATTCATATTTATAGATCAGTGTTGGCATTATAAGTAAAGCCTAGTTTTAGGTTTATTATGGAGATGTGTAAAAATCCATAAAACACTTCAAAAAAGTAAAAAAAATTACGCCAAGTATATGAAATAAATTTCATATTTATATTTTTTTCATTTTGTAAAAATCAATAGAATCAAATGTCACATAAAACATTCAATTTCACCGGTCGAACAGGCCACTGTACAAAGTACGAACAGGGAATCACACATTGCACAGATCGCTTGAATGATAATTGAATATATTATCGAAACCAATGGTGATAGGAAAACTGTTGTACGGTGTACGTGCGGGCAGTCACGCATTGCGTAGATCGACGGAATGATAATTGAATAGTATCGAAAATATTTGTGATATGAAAACAGATGTTACGAAAAATGTAAGTATTTGAGAGGCAGATTTTTAGGCGTAATTTCACCAAAGAAAAATCTGCTGTTACAGATGCCATGACCTACATCTGGCTAGATAGATATATTTTTTAATTTTGCAGATGCACTTTTTGTATTCCTGGGCATGATGAACCACGACGTTCCTCAATTACAGGGCAAAAAGTGATTATGCATTATAGAATTTCTGTCAAACCTATCAGATCATTTGAATATATTAAATGTAGGTTTACAAGGGAAGGACAAAACTGTAACAGATTTCTACGATTCTATTAGCGGATTTCGAATGTAAATCGATTTATGGATCTCAAAATTGCACGGAAACAATTTCTGTCACTTTAAAAAACTGACATCTGTACTCACGGATGAAATAAATATAAATGTATAGATATAGAACAGCAGTGGAAACTTTAAAACAAGATTTTACAAACAGATTCCAAGATTTAGATAAGTTAGAACAGTCTCTGGATATAGTATCGCCACCCGTTTTCAGTAACAATCGAAACTGTTCCACCTGATTTACAATTGGAATTAATAGATTTAAAGGTTGCCGGACACTAAAGAAAATATTTGGCGAAACAACTGATATCACCGAATTTTACCAAAACCTTCCGGTATGTAGATTTCCACATTTGCATAAGTGTATCGCGAATACATTAGCCACGTTTGGTTCTACCTATATATGGGAGCAATTCTTTTCTATCATGAAAACTATTCAATAACGCGAACGAGAAGGACCGACTCTAAATTCCCTCAATTAATTCTCAATGATTTACAAACCGAATTACTCGATAGTAACAATTTTAGTTAGCTTCTTGAAATCTGTCATTCTACGACATTTTTCTTTCGTGATACCGATAACTATCTCGCGTTGCTGCGCGGCGTTCTCGATAAGTTTTCAAAAACTCGAGTGCTGAGCGATGGGCACGTGTGCACAACATGTGGAGTCAGTAATACTGCACATTTTGTTCAAAGTCCTAAGTGCTCCTGTGCCTATAATGCCTGCCCTGCGTTCGCTCGTGGCAGTCAGTTACCAAGTTTCGTGTTGCGCAGTGGTTCAGTCCGAAGGACATTCGCTATTCAAAATAGTCGTTAAGCAATAGTTCCATCGAGTAAGTATTAGCATTCGTGGAAAAAGACTCTTGGTGATTTTTTTTTTTTAATTTTTTCTTCGCGGCACCCCCCAGAATAGTTCCAAATGATAAAAAAATTTCTGTGCAAAGTTTGAACCCGATCAGATAAGGGGAGAGGTGCCCCTGGGCCGTTGAACATTTAAATAATTATTTAACAGCTGACAAAGTCGATTTCATATAATTATCCTCCAAGTTATTGATTACATCAAACAAACGGTTTTCGAAAAAAGTCCGTAAAACTGAAACAAAAATCTAATTTTTTTTAAAATTCTGATAGTTCTAATCCTTGTCGAACACTTTTTATTTATCAACACCAAAAAAATTGTAATTTTTATTTTCGAGGACTATTTTTTAAACATTTAAGGGGGGGCATATAGCAAGATGTGCCAAAAGATGGATTTTTTACATATTTTCAGTGTTTGATATGTCGTGAGGATTTGTCATCGTTCACTTATTGTCTATCGTTTGCGCCGGAGTATGTTGTATGCTGATAACTTTAAATCTCGTAACCGTGTTGCGATCCAGTTTAACCGAAAAATTATAAACGCCATGCTCGAAAAGCATGTACCTATCGTTAAATCCTAAACTCTACAATCGGAAAGATTGTATTATTTATATTTTCGGAAAATACATGTAAAATCCCCTGTTTGTACCACCCTTTAATTTCATTTTTTGTTTTTTTTTTTTGTTGCAATACATGTTACTTTTATGTACATTTGTCTCATTTTATTTGAACTAGTGTCCCCTAAGTGCCACATTCTGAACGGAAACTTGTATAGGTTTAAGATAAAAGTCGTATCCAAAAGAATCCGGAATATTGGTTCATAACTCTGTTATGACAAAAATATTAATAGTAATTTTTAAGTCGTTAAGCGTTGCATGAGCAAAATTTGCCTCCACCGCTCGATCCTTAAAAATTAAAACGCCTTACATAACAACGCGTAGAGTGGAACATTCCCCGTGCACCCCGTGCGGAAATCCCCCATTCGTATTCCACAACAATGCATATTAAACGCCAATGAGCGTTCCCCGCAGTGGAGTGAATGCACTGATCGAGCAGTTGACACTCAAAGTACCAGTTAATACCAATCTCCTTCAATATTAATTTCTCTGACATTACTTCTGTCCGTAGGTTACCATGGACAAACTGTTGCTGACGCTGACTCTTGTCGCTTTTTCAAGCGGAGTGCTTTGCAATGAAGCACAAAATCTGGCCGAGAGTGGCTCCACTGCAGGTACGCGTTATTATTATACTTATCACGTTTGTTAGAAAATAATCGAAGTTCTACTGTACTACCAGCATCCAATGACATTCATAGTTTAATCGATTACAATTTCTCGTCAAAACACGTCAGCATTCTCAATTTTAAAACTTCATTCAAAAAAGATTCTGTGTTCCTGACATAAAATTTCGCTTAAAAGTGTCCCAATCTAAAATTATCAGTCTACTTAACCCGGCAGTGCCCAGGTGGATTTTCGAAACAAAAGTATCCACGTGGGGTGCTCCAGCGCCCCGAGTAGAAAGTAATATTGATTTACCACGATATAGAAAAATCTGGGTGATTAAAATTCTTTATTAACACTCAAATAATGCAGATCTAAACGAACATTAACATTACTGCATAGTATACGGCAAAAATATTAATAACCACACTTTTTTTATATACTGAATGCAAACAATGTATGTATCTGGAAGCTAGACTGAGTGCCAACTCCATGGCTATCGAAATAACAGACGGCGTTAAGATTTTCTACGATTGGGAGGCTAGCAGACCCCCACCTGTGCACTGCCGGGTTAATATCCAGTGGGCTATCACAGGCCACTCAGCTAAAAATAAAAACAGAGACACAAATCTGACCTCTCATAAAATTAATCGCGTCTTATCGTGTTCAGTCAGGAGACACTTATCATATCATACAGAGTAATTACCCTCTCCCTTCACCAGCAATTACCCGTGTTCAGTGACGTTTATTTACTAAATGAAACGAAATTAACACTACACTACTCCTTCTTTTCTTCGAATCGTGTCACACGCGACTATTGAACGTGATAAGTTTACACCAGTTCAGTTTTTGCAATGGAGCTTTTCTATTAACGCATTGTCAGCGTTAGGAGCACGGACGCTTGAAATATTTAGAGGCGTGCGTCGAGGTGGAGATGGGCAAAATTCACGAAAAGGGACTCATTCTTTCAGATTCCGTGCTGCCGAGAACTAAAGTGCTGGGTGGCCATGTGGAGTTTTACAATACGCTGAACTGCTCGCATAGTGCGCCGAAAGGCTACATGCTCATTACCAACGGGCAGGCCATCAAGCTGTACGAACAACCCGCAGTGACTTGGAACCAGGCGCGGCAACTCTGCACGGCCGAAGGAGGTGATGCAAATTATTTGTATATGTGGGTTTCGAAGTCTTTTAGGTGGAGAAGGAACAGAAATGGGTGAAGGGTAACTAGATTTCGAATGTGGTGTGGAAGTTTTGTAATTTGATGTATGGTCAATAATCTATGAGGAAATCATTTGATATCGTCTTAGTTTCGCTCGTGGAATAAGTAATTTCTATATTAATTATTTGGGGGCTGAAATCTAAGTTTTCTTATGGAAACGAAGACAGCCGCCCACCTACGTGACATTTGGGGATTATACGTACCTTACTTGGGACGCGAATTACACATTTGTTTTGAGCGCTGATATCTCTTGAAGTGATAACTTGTCAATTTCGCAATCTAGAGTATCCTATATAATAAGACGCTTTAGGTGAATGTTCGTTTGTTAGCAAAATCTGTCCAGAGGCTTTTTTTCGTACTTCCCGATGACCTACAAGATTTAGATCCAGCATGAAGTTTCCTCGGCACCCAAATATGCCGTAAAAAATCAAAAACCTGGAAAATTCGATAATGGGTAGTACCTATGGCCGAAAACAGGTATTATGTACAATGTACTATTGCCCGATGAGAAGTTGAGCTACTACCCACAACCTCAAATGTCACAGGGGCAAGGGGAATCGCCCGCTCGCGTCAACCTATCCCCTCCAACACAGTTCGTCCCGTGACGAACAACGCGAACGAAACCAATCGCGACATTCCGCGGATATGGACAGCCGCTAAGAACCGAAAAGTAGGACTTCTTGGAGGGGATAGGGTGGAGCGAGCGGGTGATTCCCCTTGCCCCTGTGACATTCTAGCTTCTGGGTAGTAGCTCATCTTCTCATCGGGCAATAGTAGAAGCTGCTACCGCAGCTGTACATGTAGGTAATTGTGGTCCCCTTAGGCGTGCTATTATACATATAGGGTAGTAATGCCTGACGATGACAGGCTAAAAAACTAGTGGTTAATAATATAAATTACGACAGCAAAACGGCTGTGTTGTCTCCGACCTCAGACCTCCTCATCAGGCAAATAACTGATACATCGTTGACACTGATATCTCTTTGATCCGGGAAATCGAAGTTTCGCGGTCCAAGTGACGAGCACTCATCATTTCGATATCACTGATAACATGTATAATCTCCAAGCATTATCTTTAGCCATTTCGAGATCTTAGTTTTGCGATTTAAGTGACCACTAATCACCCACCTTCAGATCATCCAATTTCTTTATCAGATTTAGCTCAAACTTAAACTCTCCCAGGGCACCTCCTCTTCTTCTCAATACATAATCATCTTCCAAGCCCAAAAACGTCTCCCTCCTTTAATTTCTCACCGTTCAAATTTCCTTACAGCACCACCACGAAAAAAAATCTCAGGTATAACAATTAATTCGAACCTATGTACGTGCATGCTACAGCGTTTATTAGAGGATTCCCCATTGTTGATTAGGTCAATTGTCCGTCATAAACTCGAATAATGAGGCGCAAGTGATGTTGTGGTGGATGAAAAACAAGAATATCGCGGAGGCTTGGATAGGTATTCACGATCAGTTCGAGCACGGGCATTGGGTGACTGTGACAGGCGAATCGTTGGCAGCGGCTGGCTACGATCAATGGTTACCGAATGAGCCTAAGTATCCGGACGGCAACGAAGACTGCGGTTCCCTCCACTATTCGGGTGGATTGAAGAACCTCGCGTGCGACCATTGGCGGTCTTACTTCTGTAAGATTAAGCTATGCTGAAGTACCGGCAACTATCTTGGGTGGAAATTGGCCAAGATGAATACCTGAAGCTTCAAGAAGATTTTGTGGAAAACTTCGATATTATTCGATCATTACAATAAAATATAACACTGTTGCAACTTATCAGAAATTTTTGTTCTTGAGTGATAATCGATTTTCAGTGTGTATTAGGTGCTTAAGCGTTTAAGCACCTAACGGTGACATACATGGGTAGATAACGTAGGATTTTAAATAATTGAGTATTCCGTCTAACTTTGGATACCCTGTTCACTACTGAATGTTCAATGTACCTTCATTTAAAAATTTAAAATTTCAGAAATTACTATCCTCAAATCCTATGAAGATTCACGACCTTAATTGAAAACATGCCCGAAATCAGGAAACTACTTAAGTCGTGGTTCCCACTCTCTCTTTCACCGTGAACACACCTAATTCTACAAACATGTTAGCGTCGACATTAGACCATAATGTATCAAGAGACACGGTAGTGTCTCGCGCCAATTATATATAGGTATATGTATACTAGGGTGGTCCTTATTTACTCTTGGTAAAAATTTTTTTCAAGATTTTCTTCGGGGGCACCCTCCAGAATAATTCCAAATGATTAAAAAAAATCTGTGTAAACTTTGAGCTCGATCAGATAATAGGAAAGGGTGCCCTTGGGCCCTTAAACATTTAAATAATTATTTAACAGCTCGCAAAGTCCATTTTATATAACATCTTCCAAGTTGTCTACAACATCTACAACAAAAGTTGTAGATCCGGACAAGGAGCATCTCTTTTTATTGCATTACTTTTTCTCGTGTGACAAACGGTTTTCGAAAAAAATCCGAGAAACTAAAAAACTTTCTTTTTTCCAAATTTTGTAAGTTTAAATGCTTCTAGAACACTTTTTATTTATGAAGGCGAACTAAAAAAGTGGAATTTTTATTTTCGGGGACGATTTTTTAAAAATTTAATAGGGGACATATACCGAAATATGCGAAAAAGATAAAAAAAATTGTTTCTTATTTTCAGTGTTGGATATGGCATGAATGTTTCCTGAAAATTTGGGACCAAAATTCGCAAAAATATCGAAAATAATAAAACGTAAACATAAAAAATAAGAACTGGACGTCGCATGACAATTTCTATGTCTTCCAGGCTATGTAATGAATTTAGTGTCTTCAAATTTAGAGTCTTCAAAGCTTTAAACTTTAACCTTAAAGACTCAGACTTTAAGGCTAATATCATATGAAGCTCGAGCTCTCGAATCTCGAAGCTGGAGGCTTTTGTGTTTAATAGTAATAAATTTACCTCCAAGTCCTTGATATTATATTAATATTATATCTTATTTTGTGCAACCACTATTGTAAAACGTCAAACTTAAACACATAGAGAGATGCTTTTTGGTGGTTCCACCAATTGTATATCACTTCACTACATACAATTTATACGACTCGAGCTAGCTCTCATGGCTACGAGGTTCGAGCCTTCGAGCTTAAAAACTCGAGCTTTAAAGGCTCGATCCTTCGAGGCTACAAGGTTCGAACCTTTAGGGTTTAAGCCGCGACTCGAGCTCTTGAAGCTCACGGCTCGAAGCTCATTTTTACAACACTAAGTGAATTTTCGATTTAATTTCGGCCCCAAAACATTACATTTTTCTTAAATTTCGCTCGATTCCGCCTAAACTATTGGTCCGATTGGAAAAGAATGCAAGAAATAATTGTATGCAATTTAATTGCCATTAATTTAAGACTCGTCGCGATCAAATCGGTTAACTCTAATGCGAGATATGGCTATAAACGTCGGTCGTCTTCTTAAATAATTACCAAAATATTCATCGGACGATATCTCAAAAACGTATGCGTAGGATTTCGTCTCATGTCGATTTTTCAGTTTAGGGGACCGTCTTACATAAGAATTTCATAGTAGAGTCTCGAACACAAATATTTTTTTGGATTTTGTAAATCAGTGTAATTGAATATTATCGAAAATATTGGTGATATGAAAAATGTTGCACGACGTAAGTACGTGTGGGCATTGGGCAATCACAGATTGCGCAGATCGATTGAATGATAATTGAAATATTATCGAAAATATTCGTGATATGAAGACCGTTGTTACGAAAAATGTAAGTATTTGAGAGGAAGACTTTTAGGCGTAATTTCCCCAAAGAAAAATCTGCTGTTACAGATGCCATGAATGTACATCTGGTTAGATAGATAAATTTTTTAATTTTTGCACTTGAAGCACTTTTTGTATTCCGGGGCATGATGAACCACGACGTTCCGCAATTGCAGGGCAAGAAGTGGTTATGCAGTTTAGCATTTCTGTCAAACCTATAGGATCATTTGAATACATATATTAAATGTAGGTTTACAAGGGAAGGACAAAACTGTAACAGATTTCTACGATTCTATTAGCGGATTTCGAATGTAAATCGATTTATGGATCTCAAAATTGCACGGAAACAATTTCTGTCACTTTAAAAAACTGACATCTGTACTCACGGATGAAATAAATATAAATGTATAGATATAGAACAGCAGTGGAAACTTTAAAACAAGATTTTACAAACAGATTCCAAGATTTAGATAAGTTAGAACAGTCTCTGGATATAGTATCGCCACCCGTTTTCAGTAACAATCGAAACTGTTCCACCTGATTTACAATTAGAATTAATAGATTTAAAGGTTGCCGGGCACTAAAGAAAATATTTGACGTAACAACTGATATCACCGAATTTTACCAAAACTTTCCGGTATGTAGATTTCCACATTTGCATAAGTGTATCGCGAATACATTAGCCACGTTTGGTTCTACCTATATATGGGAGAAATTCTTTTCTATCATGAAAACTATTCAATAACGCGAACGAGAATGACCGACTCTAATTTCCCTGAATTAATTTTCAATGATTTACAAACCGAATTCCTCGATAGTAACAATTTTAGTTAGCTTCTTGAAATCTGTCATTCCATGACATTTTTCGTTCGTGATAATGATAACAGTCTTACAACGCTGCGCGGCGTTCTCGATAAGTTTTCAAAAACTCGAGTGCTGAGCGGTGGGCACGTGTGCACAACATGTGGAGTCAGTAATACAACACATTTTGTTCAAAGTCCTAAGTGCTCCTGTGCCTATAATGCCTGCCCTGCGTTCGCTCGTGGCAGTCAGTTACCAAGTCTCGTGTTGTGCAGTGGTTCTGTCCGAAGGACATTCGCTATTTAAAATAGTCTTTAAGCAAGAGTTCCATCGAGTATGTATTAGCATCCGTGGAAAAAGACTCTTGGTGATTTTTTTTTTTTTAATTTTTTCTTCGCGGCACCCGCCAGAATAGTTCCAAATGATAAAAAAATTTCTGTGCAAAGTTTGAACCCGATCAGATAAGGGGAGAGGTGCCCCTGGGCCGTTGAACATTTAAATAATTATTTAACAGCTGACAAAGTCGATTTCATATAATTATCCTCCAAGTTATTGATTGCATCAAACAACATATCAAACAAAAGTTGCAGATCCAGACAAGGGGCATCTTTTAAGTTCTACTGCTTTTCCTCGTGCGACAAACGGTTTTCGAAAATAGTCCGAAAAACTGAAACAAAAAACTAATTTTTTTCAAATTTTGATAGTTCTAATCCTTGTCGAACACTTTTTATTTATCCACACAAAAAAATTGTAGGGGAAGGTGGGGCAAAACGGAACGCTTAACTTTGGAGGGTGATAACTTAAAATCGGGAGGAGAAAAAGACACGAGACTTGAACAGGAGTCTTCAGTGGACCTTAAACAATAAGAAAATCAAGGTCATTGTTAAGAAAAATCTTTAGGAACGACGGAAAATTTACCGGAGATATTGAAATCTTCGCCTCGCTCAAATGGTGGGGTAAAACGGAACACCCACCCGAAGACCGTGTAAACGTACAAAATCTTTATTTTTAGGATTTAAAATGTATCAATTTATGTTAAAATCTATAAATATATGTTTTAGGTATAACTATTGCAAATAAAATATAACAAAAATATATATTATACATATAAGAGAAAATATTTTATTAGATAACATGAAAATTTCGGAAAATAATCAAATATAAATATAATATCGTAAAAGAAGGATAGATAAATACAGTTTGTTTATTATTTTATGAACAGTAAGCGGGCCGGAATTCCCCCGCTGGCTGGAATTTACCCCGCTTTCCCCTACACGTGGATTTTTACATGAATATCAAAACTTGCATGGAAAACACATCTGCGTTAAATGATTATATTATTTATTACAATTTAAACTAACAGTTTGATCGAATGAAAGATGTATCTCATACATCATAATTTTCTATACAAAATCAATTTTCTTGGAAACAAGGATAGTAATTAAAAGTTTTATCTACAATATAATAATTAAAAGAGATAATAAATACGTACTAAGAGACGTTTCCATTCTTCCCCATGTATAATAGGCGTTACGTTTTAGCCCGCGAAAAGTGTTCTGTTTTGCCCCACGTGCAGTCATTTAGTAAACCTTTAATATTTACACTTCAGCGTGAGGTAAAGAACTTTTTATATACCTACGTCAAAATGTAGCATAAGGACTATAGAATCCAACGATGTACTTGCCGTTATTAATTTTCGAAACTCAAGTACCGAAAAGTGGTCGAAAGTCCAACGCAATATTGAAACATCGATACCGAAAATTTTTCAAACTCTCTTAATGGAAAAATAACTTGTGCAGGGGTCTATGGTCTATCACAAAATGCTATGAGGACCCTTTGGTTCCATGTCACGCGATACCAACTCATTCGCAGCCCTTATCTAACAGAAACATTTGTGTTCCGTTTTACCCACCCGTTCCGTTTTACCCAACTTTCCCCTAATTCTTATTTTCGAGGACTATTTTTTTAAACATTTAAGGAGGGGGGGCATATGGCGAGATGTGCCAAAAAGATGGATTTTTTTGCATATTTTCAGTGTTTAATATGTCGTGGGGATTTCCCCTCGTTCACTTATCGTCTATCGTTTGCGTCTAAGTGTGTTGTATGCTGATACCTTTAAATCTCGTGACCGTGTTGCGATCCAGTTTAGCCGAAAAATTATAAACGCCATGCTCGAAAAGCATGTATTTATCGTTAAATTCAAAACTCTACAATCGGAAAGATTGTATTATTTATATTTTCGGAAAATACATGTAAAATCCCATTTTTATACCACCCTTTAATTTCATTTTATGTTTTTTTTTTGTTGTAATACATGTTACTTTTATATACATTTGTCTCATTTTATTGGAACTAGTGTCCCCTAAGTGCCACATTCTGAACGGAAACTTATATAGATTACAGATACACGGCGTATCCAAAAGAATCCTGAATATTGGTCCATAACTCCAGTTATGACAAAAATATTAATAGTAATTTTTAAGTCGTTTTAAGCGTTGCATGAGCAAAATTTGACTCCACCGCTCGATCGTTAAAAATTCAAACGCCTCACGTAACAATACGTAAAGTGGAAACATTCCCCATGCACCCCGTGTTCGTATTCCACAACAATGCATATTAAACGCCAATGAGCGTTCCCCGCAGTGGAGTGAATGCACTGATCGAGCAGTTGACACTCAAAGTACCAGTTAATACCAATATTAATTTCTCTGACATTACTTCTGTCCGTAGGTTACCATGGACAAACTGTTGCTGACGCTGACTCTTGTCGCTTTTTCAAGCGGAGTGCTTTGCAATGAAGCACAAAATCTGGCCGAGAGTGGCTCCACTGCAGGTACGCGTTATTATTATACTTATCACGTTTGTTAGAAAATAATCGAAGTTCTACTGTACTACCAGCATCCAATGACATTCATAGTTTAATCGATTACAATTTCTCGTTAAAACACGTCAGCATTCTCAATTTTAAAACTTCATTCAAAAAAGATTCTGTGTTCCTGACATAAAATTTCGCTTAAAAGTGTCCCAATCTAAAATTATCAGTCTACTTAACCCGGCAGTGCCCAGGTGGATTTTCGAAACAAAAGTATCCACGTGGGGTGCTCCAGCGCCCCGAGTAGAAAGTAATATTGATTTACCACGATATAGAAAAATCTGGGTGATTAAAATTCTTTATTAACACTCAAATAATGCAGATCTAAACGAACATTAACATTACTGCATAGTATACGGCAAAAATATTAATAACCACACTTTTTTTATATACTGAATGCAAACAATGTATGTATCTGGAAGCTAGACTGAGTGCCAACTCCATGGCTATCGAAATACCAGACGGCGTTAAGATTTTCTACGATTGGGGGGCTAGCAGACCCCCACCTGTGCACTGCCGGGTTAATATCCAGTGGGCTATCACAGGCCACTCTGCTAAAAATAAAAACAGAGACACAAATCTGACCTCTCATAAAATTAATCGCGTCTTATCGTGTTCAGTCAGGAGACACTTATCATATCATACAGAGTAATTACCCTCTCCCTTCACCAGCAATTACCCGTGTTCAGTGACGTCTGTTTACTAAATAAAACAAAATTAATACTAGGGTAAAAAGACCAGTAGCTGGACAGGGCCCAGCAAATGGACAAATCCTTGGTTAATCGTTAATATTGAAAGAACTAGAGTTTTAATCTACATTATTGTTTTTTTATTTTGTAGAAAAAACGTTTCTGGTTTCATAAAACATTAACATATTTATCGAAAAAAAATTGTGTACGCGAAAAATGTATTTCTATGTACGATTTCACGCCACCATGCGCGAGTCACTTCATGCGTTGACATCTGGCCACTTTAGGCTAGAGATAACCTCACTTTATTTGCGGCCTGGGAGTATAACCTTTTGCACCGTTTTCTGGCAATGAAGACACCATACGTTTTTAGTTTTGGTGAAATAAACTATATTTTAACAAAAAATAACTTAATCTAGGTAGCTACTATAGCTAATAAGTCTTGCCAGACACCCGTCCATCTGTTGCTTCGGAACTGTCCATCTGCTAGCCCTATTGTCCCTCCACTGGTAATATAGGCTATGAGTAGAATTTTCATCATTTTATCCTTAAATACGTTAATTTTTTTACTTGCAGTTATTTTTTACTTTAAATTTGTACATTTTTACGTGCAAAGCTTTTAGTTTCTTTTTAATACAACAGATATTTGTGCTTAACTGTAGCTAAACTGTCCAGCTACTGGCCTTTTTACCCTACACTACTCCTTCTTTTCTTCGAATCGTGTCACACGCCACTATCGAACGTGATAAGTTTACACCAGTTCGGTGTTTGCAATGGAGCTTTAGGATGGGCAAAATTCACGAAGAGGGACTCATTCTTCCAGATTCCGAGCTGCCGAGAACTAAAGTGCTCGGTGGTCATGTGGAGTCTTACAATATGGAAGGCTGCTCGCATCGTGCGCCGGATGGCTACTTGAACATTTCGAACATAGCCATCAAGCTGCACGAACAACCGGCAGTGACTTGGAACCAGGCGCGGCAACTCTGCGCGGCCGAAGGAGGTGATGCAAATTATTTGTATATGTGGGTTTCGAAGTCTTTTAGGCGGATAAGGAACAGAAATGGTTGAAGGGGTTGATCTTGGGACTAGATTTCGAATGTGGTGTGGAAGTTTTGTAATTTAATGTGTGATCAATGATCTATGGGGAAATGAATTTGATATCGTGTTATTTTCGCTGGTGGAATAAGTAATTTCTATATTAATTATTTGGTGGCTGAAATCTAAGTTTTGTTATGGAAACGTGGACAGTCGCCCACCTTCGTGGCTTTGGGGATCGTATCTTACTTGTGACGCGAATCACACATTTGTTTTGAGCGTTGATATCTCTTGAAACGATAACTGGTCAATATCGGAATCTAGAGTATCCTATATAATAAAACGCTTAAGGTGGATGTTCGTTTGTTAGCAAAATCTGTCCAGAGGCTTTTTTCGTACTTCCCGATGACCTACAAGGTTTAGATTCAGCATGAAGTTTCCTCGGCACCCAAAGATGCCGTAAAAAATCCAAAACCTGGAATTCGATAATGGGTAGTACCTGGGGCCTAAAACAAGTATTATGTACAATGTAGAAGCTGCAACCGCAATTGTTAGTGTAGGTAATTGTGGTCACCTTAGGCGTCCTTTTATACATATCGGGTAGTAATGCCTGGCGAAGACAGGCTAAAAAACCAGTGGTTAATAATATAAATTACGACAGCAAAACGGCTGTGTTGTCTCCGACCTCAGACCTCCTCATCTGGCAAATAACTGATACATCGTTAACACTGATATCTCTTTGATCCGCGAAATCGAAGTACAGTAAATCCTCGTTATAGCCTGTTTTTACCATGCGTAGTACGCCCGGTGACTATCCCCATCATTTCTTGGAATCCTTCGGTCGAGAGTGAGAGAACGAAAGAGTCGACGGCAACTTCGTGTCAACTGTTTCGTTCCCTCTAACTCGGCTCTTGAGTTTTCTCACTCGCGAGATCGGTCGCACGGAATAGTTAGTGATTTTAGGAATAGTGTCCGAATTCAGACCAGCCAATTTCCTCTTCCGACTTGGCCCAAGCTCAGACTCCCTCAGAGCACCCCGATTCCTCTTCTTCTCAACACATAAGCATCTTCCAAGCCCAAAAACGTCTCCCTCCTTTAATTCCACACCGTTCAAATTTCCTTGCAGCACCACAACGAAGGAAATCCCAGGTATATAACTTAATTCGAACCTCTGCAGCCACAAATCCGATCGAGGTATCGGACGTTCATGCTACAGGGTTTATTAGAGGATTTCCGATTGTTGATTAGGTGAATTGTCCATCATAAACACGAATGGGGAGGCCCTGTTGATGCTGATTTGGATGAAAAGACAGAATATCGCGGAAGCTTGGATAGGTATTCACGATCAGTTCGACCACGGCCATTGGGTGACTTTGACAGGCGAATCGTTGGCAGCGGCTGGCTACGATCATTGGTTACCGAATGAGCCTAGCTATGCGGACGGCAACGAACACTGCGGGTCCCTCAGTATTATTGAGGGCACTAAAGTTTCGGTTGGATTGAAGAACCTCGCGTGCGACCATTGGCGATCTTACTTCTGTAAGATTAAGCTATGCTGAAGTACCGGCAACTATCTTGGGTGGAAATTGGCCAGGATGAATACCCGAAGCTTCAATAAGATTGTGTGGAAAACTTCGATATTGTTCGATCATTACAATAAAATATAAGAGTGTTGCAACTTATCTGGAATTTTTGTTCTTGAGTGATAACCGATTTTCAGTGTGTATTAGGTGCTTAAGCGTTTAAGCACCTAACGGTGAGATATATGAGTAAATAATGTAGGATTTTAAATAATTGAATATTCCGTGTACCTTTGGATACCCTACTCACTACTCAATGTTCAATGTACCTTCATTTAAAAATTAAAAATTTCAGAAATTACTGTCCTCAAATCCTATGAAGATTCACGACCTTAATTGAAAACATGCCCGAAATCAGGAAACTACTTAAGTCGTGGTTTCCGCTCTGTCTTTCACCGTAAACACACCTAATACTACAAACATGTTAGCGTCGACATTAGACCATAATGTATACTCATGGACCCGGGCCGCTCTATACGAAGTCACGAGTCAAAGTGAAGCAAAAATAACGGGGGGGGGGGGGGGGAGAGATGACGCCGCTCGTGACCGAGTCGTGGGCAAAAGAGAATTGAAAATGATAGTTACTGTATCAGACTTTTGTTAGATCATATATGAAACTGAGCCTATACCTTTCTCTGGGAATAATTTTTAAATAATTATTAATAATGGTGCAAACATATTGTATGACGAATTCCAATGACATTGATTA
The DNA here is from genome assembly GCA_929108735.1 of Andrena dorsata. Taxonomy (NCBI): domain Eukaryota; kingdom Metazoa; phylum Arthropoda; class Insecta; order Hymenoptera; family Andrenidae; genus Andrena; species Andrena dorsata. The sequence goes on along the minus strand of OV815488.1, from coordinate 70,314,557 downwards.
AATTGCATTTTCGTAAATTTTTATACATTTCTGGAACTTGCATCACTACTTTGCCCACATGTGACGTCACGTAGACGATTTTTTCTTTGCGTCAAGACAGTTCCCAAATAGTACAAGACGACTTGGTAATTATTTACTTTAGAGATTCCTCACCGATTTTGATGAAATTTGGATATGTTCTAAAACTGCACATTCTGAGTAACTTTTTCGTATACATGTTGCTCCCTCTCGGTCTTAGTTTCCGAGATATTCGCAAAAATATTTTTTAAATTTCTTGCTTTGGTGTTATAATCTGGGTTAGTGTTGGATTAGAATTAGTATAAATAAATATAAGTCGATACAACGCATTCCACTGTTCAATTTGTCTCGGATATTAGTATTGATTCCTAAATTTAAAAAAAAATATACGTCACAGTGTTAAAAAATTTCTTAGATTCTATTTGTACATCATTGAAGATAATAAATATTTTTTGCATATTTTATCTAATACTGCTGTCTGTTAACCAGTTCTTGGTGATATGCAAAACAAAATATTATTATCTTCAGTGATGTACAAACAGAGCCTAAAAAGTTTTCAACACAATAACGTTTACTTTTTTTTTTTTAAATAAAATCTTAAAAGTGACCTATTTTGAACTGATTTGATGTTGGTAGGTTTCTGCCTACCTTAGCCCAATTGATGATGGTACACTTAGCTTATTTGTAAGTCATTTCTAATCGAGTATAAGTAAATGTGAAACTGTAGGTTGCTTTTGTGCTATTATCTACGTTCCCCTTTGTTATACCTGATAAATGGATACCGTAGTCTAGAGTATGTAATATCTACGCTTACTTACCTCCCACCTTAACTCCGCCTACAAACCTCATTATTGCTCGGTAATCCCGTAGAGGCAGTCAACACGAGGCTATGTAGTAATCAAACAAGGTTTTCGAGAATTTAGAGGCACAAAACGAGGCTGTCTACATTTTCACAAATAAATTCAGACGGAACAATAAATATGAGGATAAACTCGGTTGGATCTACCCAGATCTTCCTATTTGTCTTTTCTATGAAGGATGCCTCGTGCGTTAAATTACTACTGCACTTCACAACGGATCTCAGCTTTTTCTTATGCCCCTTAAGGGGTAACACCACTGTAACAGCTTGAAAAAAAAGCGTTTTTCTGGCAATTTTTCTTGGATGGAAGGGAAGGTGATAGAATAACAATACTGGAGGAAGTTATTAAGCATATATTATGTTATTAAAAAAAAAAATGGTTATTGAAAAATATTACAAAATGGCGGCACTGAAGCCATTCTCGTGAAGCATGTTGAAATTTTAGTGCTCTGCGGCACGCAGTGTAGCTGGTGCAAATTTGAATCTAAAAAATGGAAAAAATTTCTCTCAAATCTACAGGTTTATAGCTAGAGAAATACGTACGGGATTTTAAAAATATCGATTTTTGTGCGATTGGTGAGTATTTGAATAAAAAACGTTCAATTTTCTTCAAAAAGAGAGCAATCATTTGTTAATAACTAATGTTTAAATTAACTTATCGAAAATCCCGTACGCATTTCTCTTCAAAATGTTATTTTAAAGATATAGTTAAAATTTCGAATGAAAAGAATGAAAATTGTTGGAGTTATGCTGCGTGCCGTGTTGAAAAGTCGTGTTTCGAGAAAAACGCGTTTAAAGAAGATAGAAAAATACGTTGCCGCTAACATACTTTTATTTGGAAATGCTTCTAACTGAACATAAAAACTTTCTAACGACATCCATTGTGTATTAGAGAAGTTAGAAATGAAAAGGTAGGACATTAATGAGGTTCTACCTTCCCAGCAGGGATTAATTGAACGCCAGTAGTTGTTTCGAAGCAGTTCGATGCGCTTGGGGAAGAGCTCGAAATTTCAAGGAAACAAATTTGTTTCAAGTAATACAGTTTTTGCCCCATATTCTAAAGGGTTCAAAGCATATTTTAAGCCAATAAAAAAAAAAATTTCCGAAAAATGTACAGTGGTGTTACCCCTTAAGACATCACTATTTCGGACAGACTTGCCCATTCCACCTCCACTCTTCTGCATACCACCCCCTCCACGCCTGCTACACCATTAATTTCGGATAAGTAAACCGAGCTTGTGGGGTTATTACGAGGTGACTTACAGGGGATTTAGGCCCGCAGGCCACTCTGCTCTGCCTTCCCTCGTAATTTGACCTGATCGAAACTGACAACGCTGAGCGATTATTAGTAACGGGTAAATTTTATTGTAATCCCCCACATGGTTGTTCTGGCCTCTGGGTACAATCAATAGCAGTCCTCTTTAATTATACAGGCTCGTTTATGAAATATAACTGTCTTTATAAATTGCACTATTATAAGTGGATGAAGATATAATGATGTTAGTAGAAATAGTTAAGAAAATGGGTGAAAAACAAAGCAGCCAATGAGAATTGTGAAATCAATATTAATGCAAACTAGTCTCCCCAACGTGATACAGTAATGCCTCGTTATAGTCCCGACGAACGGGGCTGGCGGCGGGTCACTAACGCGATGCGGACACTATCGCTAGTACACTGACTAAATTCTCAATCATTCCGTAACCACCCAATTTCAACGACGCTGCAGTATTATTCTACCTGTTCCTCTCCATTATCTACCTACAATGTCGGTAAGGCCCAACTTCATCACCAACGTGTTTTCCAATCGAATCCCCGACCCCTCCCAATGACTACGTTTAACCGCCAAATTCGATATAGAGTACAGTCGCTGCTGGTTCGATCTACTCGCGTTCAATCCCCGTCCGATCCACTTCGAGGCGGGAAAACAATAACAGGAAGACAAAGTGGTTTTACCAGTCAGCGACAGAGGGACAGAGAGAGAGAGGGCGCTTATCGTCCATTAGAAGAATGAACGACGGGTAGGTAAAGTTTGCGAACGGCAAACGAAGAAGGACGAGGGCTGACGCGTTGCATTAACCTTCGGCGGAAATGGCGAGGGATGAGAGCATTCTTCATGGGAGTGCCAGCAACGAATATCGCCCGGGCTTCACGGCGCTTTATCCCTGAAAGGGATCGCGTCAGAAATGGTCCTTGCTTCGAAGAGCACGGATATCTGCTTATACCTCCGCTGTGTAAAATATACACTAGCCCGGTTCTACCATTTTTCACGCGAGAAACTAGCTCCCGCGGGATGATTCGACGGGCAAAGATTCAGCGCTCGGAATCGGCTCGAAGGGACTCGGAACTTTGACGGACGTAAATTGGAAAGTGAACTCCAAACTCTGCACTTTAAACGCACCTCCGCGCCTCGTCGGAATTTAAATCAACGTGGTACTTCGGTTTTGTTAGACTTCGCGGGGAAATAGGGTCTTCGAAGGGTGGCATGAGATAAAGTCAATGTTAAGATTTTGAATTAATCATAATAATTACATTTTGCAAGCTTCTTTCTCTCATAGGTGTAGCAGTGGCCAAATTTTGAATAATTGATGAAAAGAGTGATTACTTTTTTACCCACCTATATCGGCCTACGTACATTAATTATCCAGAAATGAAACAAAATATGTGAATGGAGAACTTTATGTCGTGGGTCGAAATTCGAAATGGTAGTCGTCTAGCTTACTTAACACTAAAATCGACAAGCAGATACGTTCTCCTTTGGAAAAGAGTTCTTGCTTCGTGGAAATGGACCCGCAGCAGATCGTGGATCCTGATCAAGGGGAATAAGGGAAGCACGAACGTGTCAGCGAAACGGTTACTAAAGACCCCGATTTCGTTCGAGCGGAACCTGGATTAGGTCCGAGATTTGGCGCGCATCCGAGTTGCTCGAGCCAAGAAACTTCCCCGCCGGTGCTCTTTTGTCTGCGTGAATATTACCTCGAAGTAAGTGTATCTCCCATTAATTTCCCCATTCCGCTCTTGACTCTCATTCAGCTTTCATTACTACACTCCCACTTCTCTCATAATCGTTTCCTGAAGTTCATAAAATGGCTAATTTGGGATCACTTCATCGCAATTTCTTAATCTTACCACTTTTATGCCCCTTATACAGCAGTGGTCCAGAAAAAGTTTAAACTCTGAACGGTAAAAAAAATAAACTACTTCTATTACAAATAAAATTAAATTTGCAGGATAAAGTTCCATTGCAAATAAAATTAAATTTGTAGGATAAAGTTCCATTACAAATAAAATTAAATTTGCAGGATAAAGTTCCATTACAAATAAAATTAAATTTGCAGGATAAAGTTCCATTGCAAATAAAATTAAATTTGTAGGTTAAAGTTCCATTACGAATAAAGTTCAAGTCTAATGTCCCCTGACTTTAATAAATACAGTTATTCAATTATTAAATTTCTGTAATTAAATAAACCTTATTATTTCGTACTTCAGAGGTAACGTATCCGCCTGAAAATTCAAAGCGCTGTTATATCCACTAGTTTGTAAGAAAACGTGGCACCAAGAATTGCACGAGGATTCTAAGATCAGCAGCAATGAAACCCGATTTTCTTTTAACCACCACTTAGCATTGTATTCTCTTTCCTTCATCGATTAAGTGATGTATACAGTAAGTTCTCGATATATGCGCGCTAGTTCACTCAGATCGTGTGCATATAGTGAGGTAAGGGAATAGTTAGCGTCTAGTTATGCGATACTTGATTGACAGTTTATTGCAAACTTCCCACAAGAGCAGGGAAAATGGGATAGCTCGTGGTTTTCGATGCCACCCATTGTGTAGCGTTAATAACAAGGGTGCCAGAGCTACTCTGAAAGCCCACCACGTGGATCGAGGGAACAGAGCGTAACAGAATATTAGGTTCTTAAGGTTCAATCTCCGCGGCTTCGAAGGGATCATTACGATCCTGCGCGTATGATTGAACGGAGCTGAGGCTCTTTCAGCCGAAAGCCTCTTACGCTGGCTGGGAACAAAAATCGCCACGCCGATTCGCGTGGGGAGGAAAGACGGCGGGAAGAGCCGCAATCTCTTCCCATCTCGTGGTTTTTAAAGCCATTACTATCGCTCCTTTTCCCTCCTTTTAATGCTGAAGCCTCGGCACGGAAACGAGGATAGTGCACGAAGAACCGAATCAGGAATTTGAGGGAAGAGGGGGGGGGGGGGAGCAAGTAAGAGAGTAAAGAAGGTTGAGGGAAAGACAGATATCGAAATCTTCGACTGATTAAAGCCTCGAAGAGCCATCAAGGTTTCTAGCATTCCTGAGGGGAATTCGATTTTAGCGATTGAAAATTTTCAGGATTTCGGGAATTCTTGACATCGAAAGACTAAATATTTGTAGGCATTCGGGGTTTGGGAACGGTCTATGGTGTAATTGGCAAATAGGGTGCCCCTCACCCGTTGGTTTCAATATTTGTAGAGTTCAGAAGGGAGTAATATCGGAGAGTCGACGTTGGGTAAATTGGTAACGCGCCTGGCCAGTAATGCAGAGGACTCGCAGATCGCGGGTTCTAGCCCCACCGCCCAAGGTTTCTGTTTTTCTCCTACATAATTGTGAGAAGTTCTTTCAAAGAGGAATGTAATAAGTCCCAATGAATAAAAATGGTTAATGGTTAGAGGGGGTCCTTTGAAGATTAATAATTAAATTGTCCAGCAAGGATAATTGGGAATCTACTTAGGAGAATCTATTCTCAAAGAAACATTTACATAATATGCACAGATAGCTGTGAAAATGTGGAGGAATAATGAAAGAAAATTGATAAAACTATAACCCCCAAAGAGGTTGACCTGGAGACCTCCAAACATGTTCACCCTTCATCCGCACCATCTCCCCCAAGACTGACCCAAGTATCCTAACAATGAACTACCACGCTGATAACTAAATATTCAACCTCTTTCAAGTGGTCTTCTTAAAAAGTCTCATTTAAGAAGCTCCCCAATACATCCCACTAACACAATTGTTCTCAACCAAGGGAACCTCGACCAGGAGCAAAAAAAACGTCATAGAGCTCCGCCCTCATTGTGCCCACGTCAAACTAATTTAACCAACTCGATTAGTGGGGACGAAAGTTCGGCCGCGGATTTATTCGCGAGCCATCTGTGAATCCCTGGGAATCCTCCCCCCCCCCCCCCCCCCCCCGGGCAAATGTCCCCCTTGACTCGGGCTGACCTAGGCGAATCGACCACAGTTTAATTAGTCAAATTAAATCGAAACAGGAATTCGTCGGAAATTGCACGGGACGCGCGAGGGAACGCGCGCGCGCGCGCGCGCACAGCCCCTGGTGCGCTGTTATTATGCGGTGGCTGGTCCGCGGCCCTGTTCTCCCTCTGTGAAATTAAATTATTGATCCCAGACAGGGCGGAAATTTGAAAGCAGCCACACAACAATACAGCGATGAAAATTTTTAAAAATCCAGCGAATAAACTCATTCGTTCAGGCTATAGCCGATGGTTCCCCTCCTCTGCGGCGCATGAATTTAAACACCCACGCTCGCCTCCACTCGAATCGCGGTTCGTTTCCGGTTTGTTTGTACTGCTCGCTGATGTTTGCATGGAAAAATGTAAAAGTTGGGTTACAGCGGCGTTATTTGTACTCACCCGGAGGGGGACAACGTATGAAAGCCGAAGCGCCACGTAATTCGAGGGAATTATTACTGGACGACGGCGGTCAAAGCGAAGTGGAATTTATAGGAATTACGGCGTACGCAGGACAGCGAATGGGGAATGCTATTTGCAGGGATCGGCGCGGCGTGCTGGTGGAATCGCCGGGTACAGTGTGCTCCGCGTGGCGGAAGTTACATTGCCGTGTGAAAACCGCAGGTAGATTTGTTTCATGAGTCGCCGTCGTGGTAGACTTTCTGAGGACCTGAGGTTAATTTGTAGGAATTGCAATGATAGTGGACGTCGAAAGTAAAATGTAATTTGCAGAAATGATGACCCGCGTAGCGGCCTCGAGGGGACGAGGTTTAATGTAGAATTAGAATCTACGGCTGTGAAATGTAGATGAAGGGAGGCTAAGGTATGTGCTTCGCGGAAAGTGTAAAATGTTATCCTTTTAGGTGAGGGAAACGGGACTAAGGCTCATTACGAGCGGGATTAAAGACCTTAATCCTGAAAGTGGGGAAATTTTAAGTATAAACAACCCCTTCACCCTTTTTAGGGGGAACTGAAAGTTGAAAACAGTGAGCCTTGACCTTTCAGGTATTCAGCTTTTCAGTTCCAGATGTTCAGTTTTTTTATTTTCAAGTGTCCCGATTTTTTACTTTTAGGTGTCCGAGTTTGTTGACTCTCAATTCTTTCCTTTTCGATTTCTAGGCCCCCAATTCTTTGATTTCCAAGTGTTGAAAGTGTTTTAACTTCTCAGTCTTCAGATTTTCAACTTGCAGGTTTTCAGATTTCCGACTTTCAAGTCTCCACTTTTTTACTTTCAGGTTTTAGTTTCTTTTATGCCTGTTTTCATTTTCTTCAACTTTCACCTCCCCTTTGTCAACTTCTAGGTCCCCAGTTTTTTTATTTCCAGATCTTCTGCTTTTTGAGTCTGACTCCTAGCTTTTTTTTTAACTTTGAGTTTTCCCTTTTCGACTTTCAGGACCCCAATGTTTTTATTTCTAGATCTTTAACCTTCTGAGTCTGAGTTCTCGTTTTATTCAACTTTCAGCTCCCCTTTTTCGATTTCCAGGTCTTCAGATTTTCGACTTCAAAATTTTCACTTTCTCAACTTCCAAATTGTCATTTCTTCCACTTCCACATCTTAAACAAATTTTTCGGCTTCCAATCCTCCAATTTTCCAGCTCCCATTTCCCCTACCAGTGAATCTTACCAGCTCCCTAAAAATTTATTCATTTCCATTCGCAAGCAAATATTCATTAACACTCGCCCAATACATATCCTGCTTCTCAAAAAATATCCCCGCGAAAGCACGTCGCCCAGTCAAAGCGTTAAATACCACAATTAACGAAACGGGTCTGTAGCTACAAAGAAGCACAAAAACCACCCGCAACCCCATTTAATTAAAAGAAAGACGCAATTAACGCCTTCGAACGTTGTTTGCCGGGGGGGTCAGAAGAAGAAATTAGAAAAATCAACCGCCGATTTAGCAGCTCGCTCGTGGCGAGTCGAAATGGGTAGCAGAGGAATCGTTAACTGTCGCCCTCCGACTCACGGTCATTTTCACCTGCTGCGAGCGTACCAGCAGCTCCCCTGGAACGGCGAGGGGTGGCTAATACCAGCCAGCTCGTTCGCTCTGGCGCAACGACACCTTCATTTCCTGGTTTACGTTACGAAATAAACGCGAACTTACCGCAGAGCTCCTCTGGTATATTAATTACTTACGACACGGTTACGACTTCTCTGCGAGCCCGCGAACGCACCCTCGCTGGCGCAAGCTCGCGAGAAAAAAGCAGAAGGATAAAAAAAATGCCACCCTCAACTTTTATTTCACGGCAGCTCGGCTGGCTAATTGAAAAAATAAAATTTTCACTCGCGAACGATTATTAGAATCATTTATTCCTGTGCTTTTCATAGTTGGAGAAATATTATAGAATATTCTAACGGAGAAGATAATCGTCACACATTTTATTATCGAATTTAAATGTTTTATAAAGGGGGAATTAATGGCACGTTTGAAATTTCGCAAAATTTTGGTGTAAATAATAAAAAGAATATTTACAGAAGTAGAATTTCATTTGGATACTTGGAAATCCACGTGGAATATTTAGAAACGAGGAGTGCTAGTGCCAATGCAGGTAGAGAATGAAATGGCTGGCACGGAACTGCGGTCAGCGAAAAATTTAATTTGAAAAAATAATGTTCGAGGCTGGATCGAACTCTCGTTTTATTATTCCCGCGCGTTCCTTTCCTCTTTGTTATCTGCTTCCGACATTCAGTGGGAACCAGTGGTCCTGTTGACGTTTCATTTCCGCCAATATGTATTTACTCTTCATTCTTTTAAAATGTATAAAAACAATACACGTGTGTGAAGGCAAACGGGCTACACTTGGAAAAATACGGGAGAAAAGTTCGTGGAGAAGCGATGAATAATTCCGAATGGAAGGGAAAATGGACATAAAGTCTAGTTGGTATTGGAATCAGAGGGCAGCAAGTAGTGTGAGTCAGTAATTGCTCGGACGTCGCTGGCTGACTGGGTGATTTATTTTACTTTCACTAGTTTCAGTGCAATAAATGTGTGTAGGGGGTAGATGAAGAAGAGTTTGAAATTGAAATTCTTAGTCAAAAAGTGGGAAAGGTCTGCAAACGTTGAAAATTGTTGGATCTGTACTTCCTTTTTTGACATTTAGTCTCATTTTTCGATGATTTTCGGATCATCGTTTTTTACTTTTATGTATTTAGTTTTCTGACTCCTGGTTCCCATTTTTATGGATTTGCAATTCTCGTTTTTTTTTTTTAGTTCCAGGTCTTTTATTTGTTAACTCCTGATTTTTCTTTCTTTTCTTCGACTTTAGATTTTTCTTTCTTCAACTTTCAGATCTTCAATTTTTCGGCCTTCGGGTCTCCAGTTTTTCGACTTTCGGGTCTCCCACTTTTCGACTTCCAGATCTTCTTTTCCTCAAAATCCAAACCTCCACATGTCACCAGATCATCCAATTCTCCAGATTTTCAGTTCCCATCAACCTTCTTAGTACATCGGTGAGAGGGCGGCGTCCCCGCCCCCTTCTTCACCTCCCGCTCGAGCATGCGCAATAGAAACCTCGCTATCGTCCTCTGCACGCACGCACGAGAATATCATTACATTTCCCTCCGCGTTAAATCCCTATCAAAGCACTGGACCAGTCGTCATCAATCCCACCTAAAGCCCGCCTCCAGCTTCGCTCATTACATCAAATTAAAACGCAAACGCGGGCGCGTTTGCTCGTCTTCTCTAAGGCAATTCGCAGCAGAAACTCGACACAGACTCCTAAGTATATTTGCCCCCCCCCCCCTCAACTTCGCAGAAAACGCACCCTCCGAGACGTGTCGCCCAGTTATCACCGCCGCTTTTTCACCCCGCGCAATATTAAAACAGCTCATCACACTTGAAAGCTACAATTTACTTTGTCCACGTGAAAGCTGCGAAAACATCGGCGCCGCACTTCCCACCTTTGCCGTAAAATCCCACTTTCTTGCACTCCGCGAGAAAACCTCATGAGAATTTCCTGCTACTCGAAGGTTCTGCGGTGAGAAGCGCGAGCAAAAACTAGCTCGGGGCTTGAAACAAGGAAACAAAAGTGATGGACGCGTGCTTAATTACGCCATCGCGTGAATTCTACTATTTTCAAGCCTCAACTTCCCTTAACAAACCACAGTAAACGATCTCGCCACAACTCATGGATTTTTGATAATAAATAATCAAAGAGTTTAAACATCTACTATTATCTCTTTCTTCGTTTTTTATCTTCTCGTTGTTATTCCTAATGTCTACTGGTGCAATGAAAATGTGAAGAATCCTTGTAGAACACACTGCAAGTGCCAAAACTAAAATAAAAATTATCGTAAAATTTTCTACATGCCAATGGTAATACTGTAGTATAGAATTTGATTATTGACACTTAGAGACCGTCCTTAAATTGCGTGAGGGTAATTTTCGCGATATCTTATCCCCTCCCTCCCCCAGTGTAAGAATTCGTAAGATTTTTTACATTGCATTTTTTCAGTTATTGAAATTCTCTTAAAATTTTATAGAATTTATTTAACTCGGTTTCGGAAAATTTAAACTAAAATTTATTTTCTGAACTCACTAGACCTTAGTTTCTCACTAGAACGTTTCGAAAAAATATGACAACATCGCGTTGCCGATCGTGTTTTTCACAAAAATGAAGTGCTCCTGGAGACACTTTTGTTTTCCAGCAGATGATATCGATTCCGCGATAAATTCAGAGTGCGATGCATCGGGCTGTTTACAGGAAATGCTATCTCATCGCCGAATTAATGCAAATAGATCGCAGGATGTTCGTTTCACGGTGGCGGCTTTAATCGCATAACTAATAGGTGTCGAGAGGAGGGGGGGAGGGGGGGGGTTGATCCAGTACGCGACATTTCGCAGCGTGTGTCATCGATATGGGAATTAACTGCGCGGAATTGTATAACGTAATAATCGGCGCCAGGCTGCTAATCAATCAGCGTGATAATTAAATCGTGCACGCGTAGCAGATTGGTATTCGGCGGTTTTAAAAGTCTACGTAGTGATGCAGGCGTGTTGTTTGTCCCGTGGAATCCGATGATGCATTTTATGCTGCGAGGTATTCGACGGCGCGTAAAAATACATTTAACACAACTATCATAGAGCATGGTACGCGTTTGGAATAGTGGAGGTCTGTTAAAGTGAAGTTTACGTTTACCTTGGAATTTATAGAAAAATGTTTATGGTACCCGAGCATTCTGCTCGTTAAGAAGATAAAAAAATGTGAAGGAACCATGTGTGGCAAACGAACGGTTTAGCTGCAACAGGTTGTGAAAATTTTAGCCAATTAGAGCGCGCAGAGTGGGGTAGGCAGCGGCGCAGTGGGGCAACGCTCCGCCTCTAGAAGCGACTCCGCGCGACTTAATTGGGTGAAACTTTAAAATTCTATTGCGGGGAAACCATTCATTTGCGGCACATGCTTCCTTTACAACTTCGTTTCCTTTCTTCGAGACGAATACATAGAAACAAAGGACAAGTTTAATCTTGAGCTCTTAGATCTCCAGGTATCCAACTATTATCGTAACTATTCTTTCTTTCTATTGAACAAGTCTATTGCTTCCATCAAACCTATATGAAAATTTATGAAACTTTAATTTAATTTATTATGAAAATTTTACGTCAAAGTTGCAGCTTTGCCTCTCCACCTTACGCATAAAGCAGAGCAAGACTTTTTCTTCTCCAAAGGAAAAAGGAAAATCAATAATACCGTGTTCACATAAAGTAGAAGTAAAATGTGTATGTCAAACAATATTGAGCTAAAGATTTAAAATCGCAGAGGCAAATGATTAATCTCACATAAACTTAATAATCTGATCGAATCCTATCTCCCGCCTCGGTAGCTCCCTTTATTCAAGACGAACGAGACGAGATACGATCGTAGATAGGAGTCATGCACGTCTATCGAGTCCCAGTAAATATACTTGGATCGAAGAAATCGAGTTCCCTTCGGGGGTTCCCTGAGCTTGGGCTCAGGCTTTCGATTCTATTGGATGTAACGGGAGCGTAACGACATTGGCCGGACTATAGGACGTCACTGCGACTTTAACCTCGTTAAAGATAACGCGAAAATCAAGTTAAACGACCCTCACTATTTACCCCCTTCTCGCCCAGCCGACACACTGCAGGATGCGCTTAATTACAGGCCACTATCTCCCGCCCAACCTACTCCTACCCTTTGCATTCGCTGCGCGGAGAACACATTGTTTAACGTACCTTTATTTTGTTCGGTATCGCATTACGTGGCAAAGCCAAGGATTCATTAATTATATTATCGATATTCTTTTTTGGTGAGTATATTACGCCTGGGGTTTCGTTAGTGGGGAGGTGTATTAGGGATCAGTGATAGGGCGGAACTTCGAAATAGGGAGAGATAATGGCGTTGGAGAAAATAAACCCTGAAGTGCCGAGGATTCAGCTGATCGATTCGCCGTCCCCACAGTCGACCATACGTGAGCTGGATTACTTTGTAGAGTGAATTCTGTGGGGATAGGGATCTCTCAAGTGGAGAATTAACAGGCGATCTAATAGAGGCATTACTAGTCGCTAATGGAGACCTCCCAATCCTGATTAACTCCCACAAATATTACTATTGCTCGGTTTAGGTATGCATATACCCCCACAATTTTGGGAACGAACACCCTGTATATATCGATAAAAAAATAGTAAAAAAAAACACTCCACTAACTCTTACAGATTAACTTAAAGTATAACTTAATACTATTTAGGGATTAAATACATATTATATTGGTATCAATAGTCTATTCTAGAAACCCCAATCTATAAAATATAAATTCTCACCCTTTGCAGCCAATAAACTCACATATACGCTCCAACAGTGCAGGCATCCAGTGCGGATAACGCCGAGATGCGTTCAGGGAGTATTGCGAACAAATGGGACTGGACGACTCCCGCACGCGACCTACTATCAAGCGTTTCAATCTCCATAAACTCGAAAGGTTCACGTATCATAATTCTCTTCAGAGTCCAAACTTTCTTTCGACCGCTACGGTAGGTCGATATACCGAATCCTATTTCAGGGTTCCGTGGATCTTGCGTCAGAATTAATATGAGATACCTACTTGAAAACTTTACTCCCCCAAGATCTAAAAATACTTCAGATGGCACTCTTTTCATATTTCTCTACGTTTCTCTCCCCCCACCATAAATGCACCCTTCGCAGCATTATTAAAAATACCTGGCCACTGTGGGCGAGGCGAGAAGTTGAGACGTAACTCAAGCTGGGAGGGAGCGGATTAAAAAGACACGCGCCCCAGTGTGTGTGTAGAGGGGGGATGACTCCGAGGATGAAGAACCGAGCCGAGATTTCTTTTTGCTCGGCTCCTCTCCAGGAGACCGTCGTTCCAGATTTTTATGACGTATGCAGCGTGATAAAGCACACTTAACTCTGGCCTCCTTTTTTCATCCCCCTCGCATACCTGCAGCTTTTTTTCAGGTAACACAAACCCCACCCCCGGGGGGGGCAGCCTTCGCTTTTGGAATTATAAAGTAATCCACCTCGCACGACCCACATACGACTCTTGTCCCACACGCCCGTCCACGTAAGCTGGACTAATTGAAACGTAATCCACACTCGATCCCCGCTTTGCAGCAAGCTGCATTCTTTCCCGCCCCCCGCAATGTAAATTCCAGCGGCTGGTTCGACGTGTGCGTTCGGATTAATCTGTCTGTTGGCGTATTTACGTTTAAGTAGCAGGGTTTGCGGATCAGGGGGTGAGCCTTTGAAACAAAGGTATTGTTCAGAGGAGTCTCTTCGTAGAATCCGAGCACCTGCGAGGGCTTCTAATGAATTATGTCCTTCTTGCGGTAGACACCCTTGTCAGCCGTTCATAAATCTTAAAGATGACACTGTGGAGGCTTTGCGCCTTGAAATGTGTTGTTAGTTACTTAAATCTAACAAGTCTAACTGAATCTAAAAACTAACAGTACGTAAGATTCGAAAAATATTGATTTTTGAAGGAATAGCGAATATTTGAAAACAATTCTTTTGTACTAGGAAATTTCTTACAGAAGTTTTAATTACAAAAAGAGTTTTCAATATTATGCAAAAATTATTGCTGCGTCTCTAGTATTTAGTGTGTAGATTACAAAACTTTTTGTCTTTTTGTTCTATCTCCAACGATGTGGACGTGAAAAATTCCACCGCGGAATGAGTTGTAATGGAAAATGCGTATCGGCTGTGCGGCTATTGTGCCGCTATTTTTTATTCAAGAAATCGAGGGGAAAAATATTTTGTTTCATTTTTATACGTATCATAAAAGAACCTTATGTTACATTTTGAACAAAGTTCATAAATTTCTTTAAAATCACCTAATTTTCCTAAAATTCTAAAATCTGTATTTTCTGAATTAAGGGCAAAAACCACTGAGAAATGTTTTTCCCCATTTTTCTCTTCGTGCATTTTCATAATGTTTGGGGTCTCAAAAATATACTTGCACAATGTCAAAGTGGAACTCGAAAAAATCTGGGAACTACGGAAGAGGTGAAAGACTTTGAACAAAATTATTATTAACGCAGAAAATATTGAGCACATTCTTCGATTGTCAATTAATAAACGTACAATTATGTTCAAAGTTCACTATTGGATGAACAAATTTGAGTACAAATTGTACAAAGTTTTCAATTGTAATACTCAATACCTACTTTTCTTTTAAAAAATTCCTCAAATTTGCCTTATTTTCACAGCGTCGAACTAGGAAAAACTTTTAAACCCCTTCATTAAGTAATAAAAAAAAATACCACCGTGTACCATTCCCAAAGTTACATTAAAATGAGGCATTGAGACGAAAAATGGCCTAACCCACATTGAAGAAAATGAATCTTTCCTATTTTATATGCTTAACTACATCCTATGGGAATACATTACTGCTACCAGGGCCGGCGTGTGTTGTGTGGAATGTGTGGAGTGTGCTCCACACTCGAGATATTGCTGTGTGTGGAATTCCTCATTCAGGAATTTGGAACGCATTTGACCATTTTTTATTTTTTGTTTACATATTATTGTTTTCCAGGCTATTGAAATATGATATTTTAATTTGTGCTCCCCACCCCCCAAATTCGGGCTTGAAAAAAATTTCGCAGAAAATGTGGTTTAGCCCATTTGGTTCTCAATGCCTCGATTACGCCGCACAGTAGGCCGGATTGAAAAATTATATATATTAAAAAGTAACATATATCTCAAGGCTGAGGAATTAATAATTAAATTACAAAATGGGGGGGAAATGATTCCTTGGTGATTATTTAGAAGGAGGTGTGCTGAAAATATTCGAATTGGTGCGAATGTGAAACTTTTTGCTGTTTGGAAGATATTCCTTGTCAATTTTAAAAAATATCGCTATTTTCATTACTGCATATAGAATTATTTTTTAACAGATTATTTACATTGATTACTAATAGAAGAAGAATTTTATCCCAAAAGCCTGGTCGTTAAATTAAACACAACGATTTGTTGCTCCTTTCCTTTATTACTCAACTTTTCCTTATAACTTGGAAACGAAAAGTTTCCCTAAAATTCGATTTAAACCACCGAAAATGGCGTTAAATAAAGTATCAAATGAACAGTTTTCAATTTTTTGTATCACAAAGTAAAAAGAATTGAAAACTAAATAAATAAATGTAAAAGATATTAAATTATACATCATTAGAAAGGAATAACTGTCCTATTTTTCATCGCAAATTTCATTCCGATATCTTTAAAAAAAGACTCAAATAATTTATAAATCCTGCCCACTGTGTCCGTTGGCAACTGTGAGTACTGGGTCGCGCAGAAATTCTGCTTACTCCCTCGCTGTTGCCAGCGAATCAAGGGTTAACGGGGTTCTTGGCCGGTCCATTTGAAGTATGATTTTTGCATCTTGGCTGATCTCGACTCGGCTCGACGAGGGAAATAGAGGAGAATGGACGGTCTGGCGTTGAACGCGCCAGCAGGACGGCCGATCGGGAGAGGATTGTAGCCGGCCACGCGGAATAATGTGACGGTATGAATTATGTGGGCGCCCGTTCGGAAATTTCGCGGATTATCAGCCCTCGTCCATCCAATCGCGATTGTCCGTGGGAGGGGGAGCATGAGTAATAGGCATCGAATAGCGTCGTGTGTAAATTAACGTTACTTTAATACACCTGCCGCCCCTGGACAGCCATCGGCTGCGGTTGCTCCTAATTGGATGCAGTGCGTCCATCAACGCCGATAGTCCTCCTCGCCACGTACAAGAATGTGGCAAAGCGGTAATTCGACTGATTGGATGATGATAATATTGATTTTAGTGGCAACTTCTGTTCCGGGGACTTGGTACTTGGGCTTCGTAACGTGAGTATCAAGCTTCGGGAGAGTTGGATACTTCGCTGGGCAGGGACGTGACTATGATTGAGAACGGGGCAATATTTCAATCAGGGAGGGGCAATAAATAGTGAAACCGAATTTTGAATTTTTGGACGGTAGGGTGGGGCTTATTTTTCAACTACGAAAATATAATCTTCTTGCCATCTCAATTTGTTCCTTTTTATAAAAAAATAAAATCGGGAAGGATATGAGCAGAATTTATCTATATTTAGGGGTAGCTCAATGATGGTGAAATTTCCAATGTATACATGATAATTATATGGAAGGGCATGGAACACTAGAGATTTTCTCAAATGCGTGCATTTGTTCATTAAGAAAATTAAAACTGATAAAAGGTGCCAGTCTAACCCATCCGACGTATAATTAAGTAAAACGATTAGTAGATTGTACCCTGACAATAGGAAACAAACACTGTGTGATGTCTGAGCCTCTGCAAATAATAAATGTACCAAATTATCAAATATAAATGTAAATACAATGTAATGTAAATATACAAATTACAATTTATGAAAATATGGTCATCACATTGTGAATTTTCATAATATTTATAATCTTTGACTCACTTCAGATACTCCCAAACAGATAATGTATTGTCAAAAGTTTTTATATAGAGTCTGTATATCTAAAGGAACAAATCAGTATGTTAAGACTTATAAAAAAATATTTACTTTTTTATATCTTTTAAGCTCCACCCTAATGTACGCGGTTACGAATTAATATGATTGGAGTCGTGTAATGCGGAATTACTTCAGAATTTAATTTACTTTTATTTTGTAATAAATTAATTTCATGTTGGACGAGCGACTTATTTATTACTTTTTTCCTGTGCCAGGGGAGGTGGCACGGGTGAGCCATTCGCTACGCCCATGTCGCTGAGTGTCAGATGCAAAGTGGTTTTAAATTTTGATCATCTAATTTTAACTGCGGATGTGAGAAATTTGATGCACTGCAGTTAGTACCTACCACTGATATCTGAAGTTTTTTTGCTGTAGGAACTCGATGCGTAGATTTCACTCGTGAATGCAAAGTTCCGAACGAGTTTGAATATTCTGCAGAATGGCTTCCATCTTCTATTTTCATCTCCCAGATGTGGGAAATTCGAGGCATTGCGTCCGTCACTACTATTATCTCGAATTTTTTCATGGAAAATTATACTGTAGGAACTTGATACGTAGGTTTCACAGCGTGAATATGAAATTTCGGAAGTTTGGGTGCGATTGTAGATGTCAGATGCAAAGTGGGGGCTTCGACCCTCTAGGTTCAGCTCCACATTGCGGGAAATTTGAAGCAATACGTTTAGTACACCTGATGTCCCGAATTTTTTGCTTGAAAATTTTACTATTGGATAGGTTTCCCACGTGAATTGTATTAAGTTTCCAAAAAGTTTAAATATTCCTCAAAATGGAGGCTTTCCACCCTGTAATTTTAGCTTCACATCTACCAAATGAGAAGCATTGTATTCATCACCACCATCCCAAATTTTTTGCTCCCAAATTCTACTCTAAGAACTCGTATTCCCACGTGAATATTAAGTTTCAAAAGAATTTGAATACTCTCCAAAAAGAAGGCATTCCATCTCCTAATATTAATAATAATAATACACTACTCCGCCAACCCGAACATAAAGTGAAAACTCAGAAAACAAAATTTTCACATTTCTTTCAACCCCTGACCCCTCGACTTCAATTACCCATTAAAAACGGACTTACCTACAAGACACAATTCCCTAAAACTTGACAATTCTATCTCCCCAAATGACTGATCTCCATCGTTTTCAAATCCCTGCATTCATACCCCCAATACATATCTCCGCCACGAATCAAATATCAATCAAACCTCGCATATGACGCACTCTCCACGTTGATCGACTGCAGACGCCTACTTACGAGGCCAAGCGTGCTCGAGAAGCCCTCGTTCCTAGTTGGAAAGTTACCTCGACACTTCGCCAGCGATAAGAAGTTTCCCCAGCTCCCCGAAATTCGAGTAAAGCGCCGAGGATCGTGCCATTAGTCAATTATATTATTCATGATAGATCACCCTAGACGCGTGGAAACTTGCTGCCTACGTCTATCCATTACTCACGCCTGACGGACGTTCCTTTGCGTGGAAATTGGTAAACCGCCTCAAACAGGCAAAGGAAAACTACCAACCGTACTTTGAACTTCGATAAAACTCCTTAGATAGGTATCGTTCCAAAGAAATCCGAATTGCACGCTTCGAGAAAGAAGAAAATGGGAACGTCTGTGCCCAGACTCCGGGTTAATGATTCACACGATTTCAGGATTATAATGCAAATGCAAATGAAATCCATTTTCATCGCCATTCGAGTGGCGCATGGTTCGTTAGAGCGCTTCAACGGTTAACGAAGGTGACCCTTTGTTTTCGCGAATTCGAGATGAAGTTGTTAGTGGAATTATTTTGCATTTTAAGGTCTTTTAGAAAAAATGGCCCCCAGCTATGTAGATATTCCAGTTCCGTAACTAGATGTCATTTTTGCTTCGACACTTGCAACTAGGAACCCCCAAAATATAGTTAATCCTGCTTTTAAATTTCGTGAAAAACTCAAGTTCAAATTTTTATGCTCCTAAAGAAAAATATTTGTTAACTCAAAATGTGTAAAAATGGTAACTATTCCATATTATATTACATATATCGAGGGTAACAAGAAGGGAAAACTGCGCTCCATTTTCTCATAAACTATTAATGTGTACTATACTATACATATTATGGACCACCCATGTGCGGCATTGGAAGCAAATCGATGACTCAGATTTCGTGCATCCTTTTGTGAAGGGTATTAAATCCGAAGCTACAGAAGAGTGACAGAAATTGCTCAATTTCAAATGGAAGTTATGACACAATAAAAGCATCGTTTTTTTCCACTCGATTTACTAGATCCATCCCCTGACAACCGCCACCATTATTTCTTTTACACTCGATACGTATCCAGGGCGAACTTATCGACTCGCGGCTGCCCCACGAGTGCATCCCCTTGTTCTCCCGCAATTTTACACAATACACCGCGAGAGCCGCGTCCTCGTCCAATTGTTCTTCTCATTAAAACGACGTGTGTGCATACAGCGCCTCGTTAAACGTTACCATTCGAATTTGCCGGCTAATTGCAATTGATACACGTCCTGGGCAACGAGTCCATCCCGGCGACTAAATATCGAAACGGCGATCGGTGGTGCGCCGCGAATTTGTTCCACGTTTAACGAAATTCTCCCCCCTTGGCTCCGCGTCAAAGCCAGTTCGTTACGAAACGTGCCATGAAAGTTCAGCGCGAGGTTCAGGTCGCCATTTTGGTTCCAATTGTAGAGATAGACAGGGCAGAGTATATGTAACAATATTGCAAAAGCGCGGGGGATGCTGTCCAGTAGTTTGCGAGAAAAACGGGTTCAAAATTTCCCCTTTTTTTGGACTCTCGATATACGCGCATGCGTAAGAAGAAAAGTGGGTATTAATAGGGAAAGTTAGACAACCAGAGAGTTCAGAAAATTAGGCATTGCGTGCAAGTAGAGTAGTTCATTCGTAGGACAATCCTATTTTTTCTTGGTGCCATAGTGAAGTGACAAGGTGTGAAATCACCCCTTGAAAAAAATACAGGATTTAATTTTTTGTGGAATATCTCGAAAACGGTGAGAAATATCGAAAAGAAATTTAAAGAAAAGTTGCACCTTTTTTATGTCTAGAAAACTATGTAAAAATAATTATCGAATTAAAGATTGATGGTGGGGGTAACTTGAAAGATGTAACTTTTGTTTGAACTTCTTTTCGATAATTGACGCCTGAAAACTCGGTTATTTTCCGATTTTGTGTTATAACTCGCGAACTGTAAGAGATAGTTTGTTTACCCAATGACAGTCCTAATTAAAAGAAGTAACTTTTGTCTGAAAACCTTTTTTCTATCGGGGTTACGAATTTGCAACCTAATAGAGGTTAATAAGCATATAGGGGTTGCGAGTTACAACGCAAAATGGGTGAATTTCCAGGAGTCAATGTCACCCCCTTAGAGAGAATTTGCCCCTAAGTTCCAATTATTTCTAATTACTTAAATTGATCTTCTCACACAGACGTCCATATTAATCAGCAAAAAAATGAATTTTTGAATTTTGAGACTGGGTTTTCTCCGAAACTTTTGAATATTGCATCCCCCGAATTTGGCACAGTGCTATACACGACGTGGGCTTACTATCTACACAATTTCAGGCAAATCGGTGACCCAAAATTTTTGCACCCCGTAATCAGTATACTTTTCCAAAAAAAAATTTGCAGCACCAGGCAAGTTTGTACTCCAACTTCTCGCGCCCGAGTAGAGCTCCAGAGTGTTTTCTCCTCCGTAAAAACGTTAATTACCTTCACTTTCAGCACCTCCCTCCCACTATGTTGCAGGAAGCTTCTAATGAAAGCCTTAGAGCGTAGCCTTAATGTAGCACCTACGAGGCAGCAAGGAAGACCGTCCCTCGCCGCTGGAAATTCCATGGATTCTATCAAACAAGGACTGCGAAAAAACCTCACGCTGATAAGGGTGGGGGCGAGACTTTCGACGCTGCGCTCCGCTGGATTTACCTCCTCGCCGGGTAATTTGATTAAAGGATGATTTAGGAGGAGATACGCGACGAACCTGGCTATATATATATATCTACTTTTACGTTGCACCTACGATCTTTAATATACCCTCTCCCTTATTAACCCGGCGCGCTTCACAGCGGGAGGCTGTAACTTACTGAAGTGATTTCGTTAAAGAAAACATCCCTACTCAAATATTGAGAGGGGAAAATTTAAACGGAGTGGAAAATTGGAGGTATGTTGTAAATTATCTTCTGTTAAGAATTAATTAATGTTCAGAGTTTTCTAAATAATTGCAAGGTTTATATCGGCCAAAAGACTGGAGGTAAAACTTCTCTCTTTATTTGTATATGCTTCACTTGATAAATGGATGAAAAGTTTAAAAAGAACCATGTCACGCAGTTGAACGATTCTCTCGTAAGAAACTGTTGAATTCCGCACGTCTTACTGACAACGGAGGACTGAGTGGGCGGAGCGCCACGCCCACAGGCACCGCTCCGCGCGATCTAATTGGCTGAAATTTTAACAATCTTTTATAGAGAAATGGTTTGTTTTCGTCCTCTTATCGAGTAGAATATATAAACCTCCATTTTGTCATGATTGAAGTTAATATTGTAATGGATTTTTTTTTAACAAATTACACATCTAAATATAAGGACTCGTGTAGGAAACTCAAGAACTTCACTTTTTTTAATAACATCTGTAATTTTGAAGGTTTGTAGACCTTGTAGAAATATTTAATTTCCGGAGTTCCGAATTTAGAAAGCCGAATGATGGTGTGGCTTGGCTAACGTTCGCTAGTTTCTGGCCAAAGCTGGTACGTGTATATATCGTGGCTTAATTGATCAGCCGACGCTCCACTTTATTTGCCACCGTTGACGATCAGAATCCGTGGATTTAATACCAACGGGCATCTAAAGTGTACAAGTTATGCATGAAAGCGGTCGAGCTTTGTGCCAACCGATACTTTAATCCTTTTATACTCGTCCGGTCCGCTCTAGCGGACGAATAAATCAAGCTTACCTAACCGATTGAAACAATTCCGTTTCCCTATCGAGCCTTACCTCGATGCTCTTAGGTAATTCATTTACTAATACGAAATTCATCTCTGCCATTAAATTGCATGGACAAATACCGAAATCACACCTTGGTGGCCTGTGTCCGAATTACAATTGAATTATCACGACACAACTCGGAAACTCATCAGAAACATTTCTGGAGCCATTGGATTTCGTGACACCACTTTAAGTGACTTCTTCGAAAAGGAAGAACTTAATTTAAATTAGACCTTTGCGCCCGAACTTTTGCAAATTATACTTTTTGCACGCA
Organism: Andrena dorsata; assembly: GCA_929108735.1. Taxonomy (NCBI): domain Eukaryota; kingdom Metazoa; phylum Arthropoda; class Insecta; order Hymenoptera; family Andrenidae; genus Andrena; species Andrena dorsata. Next base: position 70,292,203 of record OV815488.1, on the reverse strand, counting down.
GACTTTTATAAATAAAACTTTTGCACGTGGGCTTTTGCAAATTAAATTTTTGCAGGTGAACTTTTACAAATTAAACTTATAAATTAAAGTCGTTTCGATGACGAGCTTTTACAAATTAAACTTATACACATGGTCTTTTAGAAATTTAAATCTTGCCCAGGAACTTCTACAAACTAAACTTTTACACGTGACCTACAATTTTTTTTAACAATAAAAATTAAAAAGCAAGCAGTAATTGTTATCTGAGGTTTTTCTGATCTAGATTCTACATTACACAGAAGGATATGCTAGTTAATTCTCCCCTTATCTATGCTAACCTCCCAACCTTTTTACGCGACCATCCCAGAATTTCAATAATTTCAATGTGTGCGCCAGTTTACATTGAATGGTGGTTGATTCGACTATAAGGGAACCCTGAAACCCGCGCGAGGCGTCTAGAATTTCAGCCCTTATCTCGGAAGCTCGCGGCGTGTATTGTGCCACGGCGACGCTCGCGAAATTCAATAAGTTATTACTTTCCGATCGGTTTAACGTTCCGCGGATACCAGGTCCACGCGATATTCCGCAATAAGGGCAAAGGGAGCGGGTGGAGACTTTATAACGGCGCGCTGCACGCCGGAAATTGAAGGGAAATGGAAAGGCGCGGCCGTCTTCTTTCTCGTTCGACGTTGGTCATCGTTATTTCCCCATCTAGCCTGTCGTGAAATACAGAAAACTCCAAGAAGCCCAGATATTATCGGCAACGTCGCGATTTCAATCGCGCTGTCCACGCGCCCGACAGGCGGAGCAGAATTTGTGAAAATACAGAAACTGCGACGTAAGCGGATTAACCCGCTGGAAACGTGTTTTCCTTTACAGAGCACCGGTTTCATATGAAACGTTTCAGTCGTGTCGCTCGTCAAGACAATAACACAAGTTGAAAACCTCGTTGTTATCCTACTAACGAATCGTTTTTTGTTCATGGAAAGTCGCTGAAGTTGGAGATAATTCGACAGTGTAGATTTGCTAATGGGAGAGAAGCGTTTCCCCACCAGTAGATGTCGCTAGTGACGTAAAAGAAAGGGAGGCGGAGAGGGGGAAAGATGAAGCTCCGCCTTCAAAAACAGCTCTCTGCGCTACCTTAATTGATAGAAGCTGTAGCAATTTTTTACACTGTAGGAATATAAGATTTAGTAATTCCTGTGTTCGAGAGCCACGAAATACGTCCTTTTCTTTAAACAATATATTAAAAAGTAGTCATTTTTCACGCGTTTTTCTTATAGATTTTTAGTCCATTTTGCCGTAAATTTGTCAACGTAATCTACAGACCAAAGGGGTTAAATATTTATCGAGAACTATAATCTGAGAAATATCATGAAGAAATGTTCCTTGTCGGAATACAACCACTTGAAGCACATGTTTTTCTATCAATAGAATTACTATACCAATAGAATGCTGTGGTAAAATATGATGAAACAATCCTGTTGCTTTTTATTGGCTTTACCCAAGGCCACCGTCTGTCGTCCGAACAGATTTCACGAGTGCAAATGCGTGAACCGACGACGAAGCTCGAGGGAATGGACACTGGCGGGAACAATCGAAGCTGAAGAGGATGTTTAGCGGCCGCAGCCCGAATGTGGGCCGCGCGATTAATCGGTCGTTCGTTGGTTTCTACTCGCAGCCACGCGCCTAAATAATTACACTCTGGAGAACAGAAAGCAGAGGCGACTATTAGCTGCTGTTCAGCCCTAATCGATTGCCTACCCCCTCCGCCACTGGTATTTAATCCCCCGAGTCTTAAAACCGACTATCGGGCCAGAAGCTATCTCGTCACGGGCGCTGGGAACGTTTATTACCGCGGGTAATGGATTTGTCTCGACTTACCTGTAGGTAATGAAGGCGAAGACCAGCGCGACGAGGGACAGACTTCCGCCCAGGACCACGATGAGGCTCAAAACGCCGTCCTGATCGAACGAGCTGGCGATCCCCGTCGAGATCCCATTGGCCAGGCCGCCGTTCGATTGCGGGAAACCGTGGATCGCGCCCGTGTAAAATGTCTCCATTTCTCCGCTACAGTCGCATCTGGAATCAACCGTCCGTGGTGATATTCGAACCGATTTGTGACTTTCTGGGAGATATAATTTTCAATTTATTTATATTCGTGTAAATTTAAACTATTATGTGAAGTATTTAAATTGTGGGAAAGAAAAAATATTGTATTTAGATAAAATCATAATTTTTTTGGAAGATTTTTGGAACACTACAGCCACTCCACTGCACAGTGGGGATAGTGAGTGACTAGTTTCGTGGTTTGGCGAACTACTATCGAAGCAGTAATATTTTTTCAATAATTCCTCCTACAAATCTCCCTATTCCTAGGTACATCTATTCTTTCGCTCATGAAAATTACTTATTACACTTATTATACTTTCAAAATTTATGAGCTTGGTGAATTATTTATAGCATGCAAATGTGATGCAACTATTAATGCAACCTTTAGACTCGACCAGTAGCGGGGGTTGCCAGGCTATGTTCAAGGGGTTGTAAGGGGTATAAAGGAGTCGTGGACTGGATAAAATATACAATCTTTATTCGATTATTCGGATCTTGACTTGCCAATGTAATCTACCTAGTGCCAACGTAGGGTGCACTGATTTATGAGTTCTGTGGGGAGCACCAGGGAACACCGATTAAGATTTATGACCCTTGATATTATATGCTATTATAAGCGTAAATCATCCCTCGATCCTATTACACTTTATGCATGGCTACTAGAGAATCATCGACTAGAAAATTGAAGTTAAATCGAGCGCTTTTTAATGGCCTCCCCCATTCTGTCGACACCTCCCATTACAAGGAAAAAATTTGTACTGAATAACGAGCCACATCGTTCACCTCAAACTGGATTTTCCCAGCTTTTTCTGTTTTTCTAAGATAATTCATAAGTTCTACATATACTCAAGCATCGCGGATGGGTCGTCTCCAATTTCCAATCGCGAACTGGAGCGCCAGACTGCAAAATCAAGGAGGATATTTCGATTTTTTTTGCTATGATGATTTTGATTAATTCTATTTATTTTACGGCTTCAAACCACCCCGCATATGTATGTAGTACATATGGTGGTAATAAACCATCGAGCTTGGTTGTTTGTGAAATATCAGAATTCCAAAATTTTCAAATTTTCAAATTTTCAGAATTCTGAAATTTCAAAAGTCCAATCAACCAACACCTCCAATAAAAAATCTCGTTCCAATAATGCATATTGTAATTTTCACAGACCAATTACCTCGAGCAGTCTGCAGCTCGATTAAACTGATACCCGTATCGCAGGTTAATTAATTAATTTGCAACGTAATGAGATGCAACAATTAACTTCCTCCATATTCCCGAATTATTCAGCAACTAAACGCGGCATCACCATTAATTCGAAAACCCGCGGTCTACCCAACAGATACTTCAAATTATACTGCATTCAAAGCAGATTCACCGATCCCAATATGTTATAGAAATCGCCAATAATTAAAATCCCACGCAAGCATCGTATTATTCATAATTCAAATGAAACCATAAATCAGGATCCCGCTCTTCTCATTATTAATCCGCGTGTTATTTAACCCCAGCCCATTAATTAAGATCCCAATATTTAATCCAATAACAGCCCAATATTTAATCAAATAAACTTTCTGTGATTTTCGAACAAAAGATCTTGACCGTTCCAATTGGCCATTTCATCTGCTCCAGGGAAACATAAACTAGTTTGAAGGTCGAAATGGAACGAGCCTGGCATTCTTTTCGCCTGTCGACTGCCGGGAAAAGAGGGGTTGAAAAGAGGGTGGCGTAGGGGAGAGGCTGGGGAAATTTAATTTGCGACGGAGTGTCGCGTATCACGGGCAAGGGCAAATTGAAACAGGCCTGGTAATTTCCTGTAAAGAGGTGAATCAAAATGGCGCCCGACACTGCCGCCCGCAAATTGCGGCCTCCTCCCCCCTCACCCCCCCCCCCCTAAAATTCCGCATAATGCATCGCATTCCTCAATTAACTGCTCGGATCTATAGGTAACTGAAAGGACCGGAAGGTGAAACGTTTCGTCAGGTTTCGAAGATCATCGAGTTTCCATGCGCGGGGAGAATTATTTTCCAAAAACATCATTGAAAGATATTGAAATTAAAAGGGTGTTTAGTTTTGGGACCGTGAATAACTTCGAAATTTGAAGCTTGAAAGGGTGGTCCATTTGGGTGGACGAATTTGTCTGTTAGGAATAACATACGCGGGAAAAGTAAAATATTTGAAAAGCAATGCATCCCGTTTGTAGATCAGGTAATGGAGGTTCGCATTACCAATTTTGCTAGAATATAGAATTTATTCGAGTTCTTATTTAGAATTTAGAATTTATTCTATCGAAGGTCAAGCTTCGCCCGAATCTCGAGCACAGTTTTTCTCAGAAATGATAAACCTTGCGGAAAAGTACCGCTGCAACTACTACATACAAATTACCACGAACGCAGGACGTAGAGTGAACTAACTTCACGCGATTAGCATCTGCTTCCCGCTGCCTACAATATTTCGCGCGCACGGTTTAGAGGAAAGCCTCGTCACAAGCTCTCGGCTAGACCATATTCACGAAATATCGGAGAACTGTAAAGCAAATGCAAATCGCGCGAAGTTTGTCCATTCCCCGTGCATTCGTGGCAACTGGAGCGATATCTTTCAGCCAAGTGTACACATTTTCGGGCGTCCCTAAACTCGAATACTTTCCCCGGCAATCGGGCTAGGATTCACGACTATTCTAGCGGCGCAGCTCGGGCGAGTGGCTCGATGATTGGTGGTTGGAAATAAGTTAAGGAAATAATCGTTTCAAGACACGTATGAGCCGCGGAGTCACGCGATACGCCTACCACGGCAATCAGAGGCTAAACTTCTTCAATATATCCTAAACTTACGCGGGAAAAACTTTCCCTTCTCGTGTTTCTTCCAACTCGATGGCGACCGTCAAACTTATCAGGCGAACTCGCGTGGACTGATCCTTATTCCCAGCAAGAATACGCGCAAACACGAAAGCACGAGTTGAAGAGGGCAGACCCAAAGGGAATTGGCATAGCGTTTGTCCCCCTTTTATTTTTATTTCCCTGGCTATTCCTGCGAGATACGAGACGGGCTGTCGATCAAGGGAGACAGTTGTTTTTGTAAAAAAAAAACGTCCCTATATGTGAACGACGACCGACAAACTGTGTCGTATTTCTCTATCTCGTTTCCACATGGATTCGGGAGTCGTTAAATGTGGTGACCTTATCGGTCGGCTTTCCGGCTCGATTCACGAGAACGCCCGTTCCCGTTTACAAACAAACTGACCGATCCCCAGAACACGCTTCCCGCCTGTGCTGCGCCCGTTAATGGCCCCGCTAATGCTCGGCCCGCGGCACGTTCGCAGCTGTAAAAGTTCACTCTTTCCGCGAACCACGGCTCGCGGTGAATTACGATCGAAACGAAAGAATTGCGCACGAACTCGTTGCACCGCATTGGGAATTTATACGAACGCGTGGGGAGTTTCGCGATGAAACTATCGAATGGATGTTAATTTTAAAGCTGCGAATGCTTTGTGTAATTGCAATCATTCTTTGGGAATTGTTTCGTTAGTTTTTTCGGATGATTGCAATTATTTGGATCTTCTGATTACACTGGAATAGGAATTATGAAATTATGCGCTTTCGGGGACTAAGTTAGGGATATTTGGAATAACTTTGCTTCAGTTTAAGTCGGAATTAGATTACAGTTCGATGTTAGTTAAATAATTGTGGTAAAACCTAACTTAAGTCTCATTGTCAGTTAGTCTCATAACTTCTCATAGTCGCATAACTTTTTTAGAATTGGCCCAAACCACATGAGTTTTTTTGAGAAGCTAGAAGGATTAGTTTGCTAAGTGACGTGTTTCGTCGTTCTGAAAAAAAATACAATTGTTCGGAATAGAAAAAAAAAATAGTGAGTGTCATTTATTTAACTTTTTTCCGACCAAGAGCTTTTTTTCAAAATGACGAAACACGTCTCTAAGCAAACTAATTCTTCTAGCTTCTCAAAAACACTGAAGTCGTTTGGACTAATTTGAAAAAAGGTATGCCATTTTTAAAGTTGTAAACTTTCTTTCGTCCGCCACTATATGTGGTTTAGTGCATTATTACTTCTAGATTTGTACAAACAATAAAAACTAATCCATCCCTTATTCTTTGCAAGAGCAATTTTCAACAGCAATCATTTCGAATGTTCAAGGATCGCGAATGATTTCTTTAACTATAATTATTTGCTTCTTTCAGACAGCATTGTGATTTCAGCTAAAGCAACAATTAACCAAAACAATCCTACCCACAACCTTTGATTACTTTCCCCTTTTATAAATATACGACGTTACCATAACGAATCTACATAGCTCCATTTTAAACAGTGGCGTCAGATTTAAATGGTATACAAAATGTACAAAGAAATCCTGCCCACTATAAAACACTCCATATCATCACTAAAATAAAATATACAGCCTACTCGATATATTTGTTGCATCACTCGGATACTTAGCGTGCATTCACGCCCACCTCATTTAGTATAATATTAATATCTATCCGTAAAGTATTTTTACACGATTGTTAACTTCGCCCCTCGATTTTGAAAAAATCACTTATTTTCCAAAACTGATCTTTATTAACTTTATTCTAAAAAAGAGAATATTTTAAAATTCCTTTTAAATTTTTAATTAAATTGGCAATATAAAATGAGTTAAAAAAGGCAAGAGGGGTATATTTTGCTTTACCATCATCCCAAAGTTGCCCCCACCCGCCTGCAAAGAAGTTTCCGGACGCCCCTCGTGCCAGATACCTTAGTTAAAATAATTCTAATACCAACTATGATGTACTTTATCAGTCACGTCGCTCCGAAAATTATTTCATAGCACGTGGATTTGAGAGCGACGCAATAAATATTCCGAGTGCCGTGTAATTGATTAGCAGTTCATTGGACTCACCTTACGAAGCACAGGAATCCTCGATCCGCCGAGAGACTCTCAAGTGAAGTCGCGCTACGGTACGGTCTGTCCCTTCACATTTCCCTGCCTGCCACGTGCCCACGGCGAACACGTGCTCCGAGGTGGTTGGAAAAGCGATCGCGTGTCCTTAAATCGCGAGTTAAGCCGTGCCCTCGATATTAAAGTAACAGACCACTGGAATGCCCCTCGTTTCTCGCGTGTACAAACACACCAACATCCCCCGCGGCAATTTGAAAGCTCGCTGCACGATCGCTTTCGTTTTCCCTCGAAAGGTCACCCACACGACGAAACCACTCCGCGACTATCGCCCGAAGGGGACACTTTCCCGCGACTCGCGAGACTGTCAACGTTTATCCGCGGGCCATTCGCGATCCCTGCCACGGCAAATAATCCCAAGTTCTCGGGAATTTGATTGATGGTTGCCCTGACCGATGCTGGTCAATCAAAGATGGCACTGTGCGCGACACATAGCGACGCGTGAACTAATAAAGCTTTCAAATACTTTCGCTGATTGTCAGTACCAGTGGGGAAAACAATTGCGCGAATGAAAGTCCCTTTGTTGCGTTCGGGGAATTATGGAGGTTTGTTGAGGATAATAGTTTCGAGCTGCGGAAGCAGTTGTCAGAAGGAACGAACTTAACGCGTGGTCACTGACTCAATCGTCCGATGTAGTGGGGCGCACTGCAGCGCGTACGATCTGCTCGAGCGACGACGGCGAACTGCAACAAAATCAGTTCGCGCTCAAGTCGCTTGCGCAACCGATGCCGCGCATGTAACTGGCGAATTAGGCGCGGCGGGGAACGAAAATATTTTAACAAAGGGGATAAGTATCGCCGTTGCGAAGGTAAAGTTGCGAAACTGTAAAAGCTTAATTAATTTTGAAACTTTACTATAGCGCACGCTGACGGCAAACAAGTAAAATCAGTTTAGCTTAGATTTGCAGAAATTGCAGTTTCGAAATTTTAATAGAAGATGCGCGAAATGTCGCGCTCCTTATAATGCTGAAATACTTTCGCTATTAAAATGTTATGCGTCGTTTAAGTTTAATACACTATAATCTTTGAGATGACATATTATCTGTGCTTGTTATATTGCAGGTGCAATGAGAAGTCATTATTTTATAATAAAAGTTTTATGAAAAGGAATTTAAATGTTGCTGTTAATTTATATATGTACAATCTTTAATATCTCTTAATATTTTATTTTGGTTATAGACGGTTAAATGAATGGGTTTTATGTAGTTCTTTTTTAAACAAAATCTTGTGTAACAAATTCTACGTGTTTACTTTTGGACCTTTTATATATAATATTTTATTTTTGTCAATTTTATTAACTGAAACGAAAAGACACGAAATTGATGGTGATGAAAGATGGAAAAATAAAAAAGATAGAAAATTGGTGGAGTTATTAAAGTTTAATAAAAATTTTAGTAACGATACACTACTGATAACATTTAAATAAATGAATTATATTATTTTATTCAATTCGAATTTCAAATACCCGAATAATTATTTAGGAGATACTACTTGAATATTTCTACGTTAGAGATTCTGGAAATTTGTCACATTTCTGTTAAAAAATAAATAAAGTTATCAATAGTAGCGGCGGGAATATTTATCGATGCGAATAATCAAAATTATCGAACACGTCTTCCAATAAAAAAAAACATAACTGCTTGTGTCGCTAATGAACAAATCTCTCCCAACAGAATTTTCATGAAAATCGAAATGCTTTCATCAATTTTCCATCACCAATAGAAATTCGCGACACGTTGTCAACGTTCATTTATTTCATTGGATTTAAATTTACGCGTTTGGTCGTTCGAACCATCGATACCAACGGTTGTTTCATTGCAATTTACGCGGCAAACTCGTAGCAGTTTCAAAACACATTTTCCAGTAATTGAATACAGAAACGATGGACACTGAAAGCTGAATTTGAAAAAGAACCAACGCTGTAACACGTACCAACGAAATAAAAGCAGAACGTGCTTATGTTCCTCCGTTCTGTTTCCTCAAAGAATTGAAAGAAACGCGCGCAAATGAAAGGGGCAGACGGTTAAAAAACAAATCTCCGTTTATTTCACGTTTCGTACATACAAAAAGTTAAAATCTCGTTCTTATCTATAAAATACATATTCAGTAGAATAAAACGCAACAGTCAACTTTCAGATAGAGAAGTAACTTTCGATCTAAGAGTGGACACTTAAATCTGTGCACGCTTCGGTGAATATCTCAACACTTTCTCGATACAATTGAAAAGCGCCTTTACTAAATCCAAAGCCGAGAGAATTTTATGCAAGCTCGACATGCGATCGAAAGGAACCGCGCGAGCTGCTTCGAACACGCGACTCTCCGCACCACCGAAGAACAACCGCAATTCTCGTTACGGCAATTTACAACTAAACTGTAACAACGATCTCCGAAATTGGTGGCGTCGAGTACACGTACGTCTCTTTCCATCGTTAGCTTAATTAAATTTACAACAATTTACACGCCTATCACAAGAGAGTTGTAGAATTTATACAATTCGCTAGCCCTCGAAGGAGAATAAGCTAAAAGCCAGGGCGAACGATCAATCCATGGGACTATAGTCGTTGCAAAATTCTATCCCGTGATATGTTTCCGCTATCCACTCCAGCAGATACTTGATCTTCTGCGTTGCTTCGTCCGACGCCTTGAAGTCCGAAATAGCTTCCATCACGCACTTCGATAAATGCTTCAATATAGGCTGCAAGTGAGAAAGAAGAACGTTATGGTTCGATGCGAAGAATAATTCTACTAGAAGACAGGGTGAGAAGAATTATTTACCACGGGCCAGTCTTGTCTAAACAGAGCTACGCATTGATCGCTAAGGGTATCGATATCTAGGATGTTCTTCTCGATTAATCTCTTAATGAACTTGCCAAGGAATGGCCAAGTGTCCTCTTTACCGGACTGAGCTAGCAACATCACATTCCTTGGGCTGAGTATTCTATTCAAAGGAGAATCCAGTTCCAAATCCTTCCAACGATTCATCATCCATATCTTCATAAATTTGTCTTGAACCTTCGGTGTGAGCAGGTCACTTCGATACGCGACTATTAAGATGAAAAGGGATTATTAATCATAGCTTTCGCGATATGTAACAGGGTCATGGAAAATTAATATTATTTTTTACCTAAGAATAACGCGAAATCTGTACTAAGGGAGTGCAAGACCTTCTCAGGCCCCACTACGAGGTCAGCTCTTTCGTTCAGAGTTTGATACAGGTTGTCCAATATGGTCGATACAGATGCCACGGTCAGAGACTCTCCAGCATTGTCGAGTATATCCCAGACGCATTGCTGGAAGGATTGCAATTTAATGAGGTGGGGGTGGCTTCAAAGCTAATTTTTTAATTCTTGAAACGCCGATTCGGAAGTTTGTAAGGCTTCGAAACTCTCTCAACTCTCAACTCTCAAATTTCGAATCTTTCCTTTCAAATATAAAATTTCGAATCTCGCAACTCTCAAAATTCGAATCTCTCAACTTTCAACTCTCGAAGTTTAAAGTTCTGATTATGTTTTCTAAAGTCAACAAAATTTCTGCATAAATCTCTATTGACCATAGTTCAACAGAATGCAAACAAAAATATAACAATATACAGAATCTCGTAGCACGCTGCGAACGATTCTTTATTCATTAATTCTATACTATTTCTTATCTGTGTTTCGAAAGTTCCAAATTCCGAAAACAATGCAATCTTTCGAATTCTCGAAACTCGAAAGTTTCTTGGGTCTCGAGGTTTCGAAGCTTCGATAAACCCATCCCTACTTTCAATATTCGTGTCGAAACCCCCCATAGAATGCACGAATATTTACTCTCAAGTCATCCATGATGGTCGTAGGACAGGCAGCGTTGGGATTATGCTTCTTCTCTTGAGCGCAATGCACCGGCGAGTTGTTCTTCAGGAACCTGTTCAACTCCAGCTCCATATCTTTCACGAACAACGAGCCACCCACTATGTGTGACTGTATCCACTGGTGTATGCGCTCCGTGGCCAGCCTCGTGGCAATTTTCACGCACATCTTCTTCACGGTTGTCGACGAATCTTCCGCCAACAGTGATTCTATAGATTTAGCCACGCGTGCCTCGCAAATCGCCGGTATGGTTGCTTCGCACTGCTCCTTCAATTCCTTGGACACGTTCGTGGCTAAAGTATTCATGTCATTCCCCAACGACGCCTACAAAGACAATAACAATGTGAAGCTCGAAAAGTACATTTCTCGTTATTCTAAAAAGAAGAATAATCAAAAAGACTATACTACTACAATGTCCACCACAAATCACCTTGAACTCTGTAATACTATTACTCAACGGCTCCTCCAGCTTCTCCGATTGTCTCTCGCTCATCTTTTTCTTCAGAATCTTCCTGAAAGTATTGAGATTTGTCTCTCTGGACGACGTTAGCAACGTGTTGCATATATGCTTGACGCAAGTCGAGGCAACTCGCTCGGACACGAAGTCCACGGTTTTTCTGGTGGACGCAGGTTGTCCGTGAAAAAATGCTTCCTCCAATTGCAACTGTCGAAACATGGAGAATATAATATTTCCATTTATGGGATACTAGGATGACCCTTATTATCAAATTTAAAGACTGATCGACATCCTTTCTCGTTGTCCGAATGCAATGAACTTTCTCAGAGACTATTTTTTATGAAATGGAAGAGCAAAGAAATACGGGGAAAAAATCGATACTTATAAATAAGGACCACCCTGATGGAACCCCTGCGGAGATCGATCAGCTCACCTCTAAATGCTTTATACCCGCCCTCCTGGCGGACTTCAGTTGGCTAGAGACAGGCGTAATGTGTCTGTTCGAATTGTAACTGTGTAGATTCACATTGGAATTCGCTACGGATACGTTCAATCCAACCGGAGGGCAGCATACGCGCAGCGTTCTCTCATTGATCATTTCTAATTTATCCAAATTGTATTTAGCAGACGTAACAGGCACTACGGGCTCCTCTAAAAACGCATTCCTCTGCACGTAATGTTTGTCGAGCTGCTTAAGGCTCCGCAGCTCCTTCACTTTACAAGTCTTCTGCCAAGTGGGGTACAGCTCCTTCGGGAGATTTGGCAATTCGAACAACCAACCTAAAGTGGACTTGAGAAGCATCGCTGTTCTTTTAGAAATGGGACTGTCAGGCACAGAAAAGTCCGACTGATTTACAGCGTTGTATATGTAATACAAAAGCTCCAGGATCTGTTTGTAATACGGTAAACGGAGCGACACAGGGTCCAACATAGCCAAGTACTTTGCTACCCACGGTACGGTCAATGATAATTTCCCTAATGTTATCGCATTGTGGAGACAAAGGTGCAGATTCACTATAGGCAGAACCTGAACAGAGAATTTATTAGTATCGATTGTTAACGCATTAAACTTTGAATATAAATACATATACGTAGCAAGGTCACTTACTTTACTTCTCGCTTCCACCTGCGTTGCGACCAACTCTTTAAAGTTGCTCGACTCTGACCTGTACGGCAAAGACACAACGAGGCCCAGCACTTTCGCCAGCAGTCGCAGGCTGGATAAACAAGTGATAAAATTCTGCTGTACTTGTTCATCGACCGTTGTCTCTGTTGCAAATAGATTACGTTACAATCATGTATTTAAATACGGAACTCGTGTTAATAGTCCAGGAATCGAAAAAGTTCTGGAACTTTTCAATAGGTTGCATTTAAAACATGGACCGCGGAACTTTTTTAAAAATGTTTTCACATTATAAGTTCCGAGGAAAACCGATAAAATAAAAGTTATTGAAACTGAAGGTTCCAGGAATGGAACTTGTGAAATGTAGAAATAAAAAAATTTCTATAACAGGAACAGATATTTTGTTCACCAATACTAAGAAAGTTGTCAATCGTTGTAACCAATACTGAATACTATTCAATCGATAGTACTACAATATTAAATAATTACGTACATAATAATACGTAGATCTATATTCATATATTCTATTACTGAAATATAAATATTAGATATTATATTATAGAATTTCCATGTATTTCGGTTTATGTAAATTATAATAAAATGTTATTTATGAAAACTTCTTAAATAAACGTTCTAATGTAACTTCTTTCCATGGAACTTTTATTATACAGCTTCTAAAATATCTGTTCCATGAGAACACTTTTTAGAGAAGTTCCTGAAGGTAACATTTTTTTCCATAAAAATTCTACAGCAACGGACATTTTCTTAAACGAAACATACAAGTTCCAACAGAATTTTTTTAAAAACGAGGGTTGAAGAACTTTTTCGATCCCTGTTAATACTTCAAACAGTGGAGTGCGTCATACCCGAGTCTTCTATTTCACTGCCACTAAACTGAGTATCGTTCAACTCCATTATTTCGTGAACCAGACAATTCTCCAGATGAACATAAAAGATCGGATTAAAGGCGAACAGTATGAAATCTTTGAAGAACTCCTGAACCCCTGGGAAGGACGGCCCTGTAACTTGGTTGTTAGAGGACTGCGGAGTTACCAGTCGCTTCTGAAGCTGGTTCAACTTCTTCGGATTCACATTCTTCAACGCCTTCAAGAAACTGATACTCTCGTCGTCTTCCGCTTCTGCCTACGGATAATAAATGGCAAGTAAAGAACTGAGAACCAACGAAGAAGCTGCTCTGGAGCGAACGTTAATCTTTAAACCTGCCTGCTGTCTGTTCTGTATGCACGAAATTAAGAGCTGAGATTTGAATAGTCTAGCGAAATGATAATAATTTATAGCATCGTTGTTCAACGTCAGCATCCTTCGTATCTTACTCCCCAGAGCTATCTGGAATATCCACCCAGGCACGGAATGATTCTCCTCCCATATTCTAAATATCTCGTAGAACGAGTCTCTCTGACTTTTGAAAGTTTGAAAGGCAACGGCGGATGGGAAGTTCTGACGATTGTCAGTGTCGATTTGAAAACACACACTCAATTCTCCCATTGTGTGCGAGTAGCTGTAAAGAACAGACAAATGCATTAGTTACACGAGGCAACAGTGATCTTTAATACAGTGGACATTGTTTGCACAGAATCCAGTTTCCCTGTGAGATTATAGAATAACATTTTTAATAATATAACACAATATATTGATATTTTTTTTTTAACTATAAAAAGAGTGAAAGAATGTTTCATAGGAAAGTTTTTTGATTTGACGAAGGAGACTTAATGGAATATTAGGATTCGCGTTTAAGCTATTATTTACAAAGATTTCAATATCAGAGAATTTTTCATAAACAGAACTCTATATACTTTTATTCTTCGAACAGTAATTTACCGGATATCTTTATGCGTAAAAGACACTAAGCGGAAGTGAAATTTGCCACGAATGTGATCTACCGTAGATGAGAAATTGCCACGAATATTCGCAAAGATATTTAGTAAATTATTATTCAAGCATACGCTGCGTGCGCATCGTTAAACGCATCTCGAAATGTGTAATAAAAGTATATAATTCGATTTAAAAAAATACATTAATATTGAAATATCTGTAACGCAAATCCTAATATTCTATTAAGTTTTCTCCATCAAATCACACATTAGAAAATTAATAGCACGTATACGAAGCGTATTCGCGCCCCAAAAGGTGTGTTTTTTCGAAAAAAAATTTATACATACTCGGTCGCTCAAATCGTTGAATACATGACGTTGACGTCGACTATATTAATTTCGATGGTTTCTAGGTTATGTTTATAATACACCTTGGAATTACTGTTCGATGAGAGAAAGCTTGTGCGATATCGTTGCACGTATCCGCAACCTCTTGGCCATAGACGATTTTTAACCGCTACAAGGCTGTATTTTATGATACACACATATCAATATCTTGTCGTCCTACATTCCAACCGTTCACGGCTCTCGTCCCATGCCGATCTAATAGCATCCATCTTGCGCTGGAGAGTTGGCAACTTGACACGTTTCAATGCCGACAATCGGCGCACAGTGGTGCATACTGACATTTTTTGTTCAAATCATCCTACAGGTCGTAATATTTCAGAAAACTTGACGATTACTTTTAAATTCTTCGCAATTAAATTCTCTGTCCATCTGTCCACTCGGAATTTTGAATTTCGTTGCTGATTTTTTTATATTTAGCGTAATATATAGCACTTTTAGGAGATCAGTATCTGTGGGCTTTTTTGACCGCCGGTTCCGAATTTAAAGTCAGATTTTCGAAATTGAAAGTAGTGAATCCAATATGACGAATATAGTTGACTTTTAATTGACTCAATATTGATGAGCAGGATTTTTAATGTTTGATATTTTTAGACACGTACATAAACAAAAAATCAGAGATTTGCTTCCAGAACCACAAATCCTGCTCCTCAAACAAGATTGCACATAATGAAATCGGATTCCTAAGGCAACGAATCAGGCCTTCTAAAAATATCAAACATTAAAAATCTTGCTCATCAATATTGAATCTGAAAAGTCAATTATAAAAACGCGTATGAACACTATGTAGACTCACTATATTTCTCCCGAATAAGCCCATATTCTGAAATTTTGCTTGAACATACTGGATTCGATATCTTCAATTTTTGAAATCTTGCTTTAAATTCAGAACCGGCGGCGAAAAGAGCCCACAGATACTGATCTTCTAAAATTGCTGTGTAATTCACTAAATATAAAAAAATCGGCAACGAAATTCAAAATTTTGGCCAGACAGATCGATAGCGAATTTATTTGCGAAGAATTTAAAAAAAAAGTCGTCAAGGTTTCTGAAAAATTACGACCTGTAGCGTGATTTGAACAAAAAATGTCATTATGTACTATTGTGCGGCGGGCCTCGTGATTTCTCTTTCTCAAGGTGCGTTTAAACCAAACGGACGAATGATCGTTCGCTCCCCACTTCGACAAACGTCAACTAATGAAAAGTCGCAAGTGAAGATTGCCGTTTACACTAAATGAGCACGAATTTTGTCGAAATGAGGGACAAACGAGCATTCGTTCGTTTGGTCTAAAGGCACTTTCAGAAGCGCGCGACGTAGGTATGTAAAAGTAATAATAAAGGTAATTGATGTACTTGTAAAATATATATTTCTTTCTTGTCGATGTACAAGCAGAAACTTAAATATAAAATACCTAAACGTTCCTTATCATTAACATATGTTACACGAGTAATATCATACCCCCGAATTCTTCACTTCGATCACGTTGAAGTATACACGCTCGGAATTAAAACTATCCTCGAGATCCTACGAGTGGGTAACTGGCGCTGGAAGCGATACCGCATTGGTTGTCCTTGTTCCTAGACATTTTCACGTATCCATGGTCGCCCCACTTAGGTCCCCAACTGTTCTTCACCAACCAGTAGTCCTGGTCGTTCTCGTCTGTTCCGTATCCCACTACTAATACGCCGTGATCCAACGATTCCGAGGAGCATTCCGGTTCGTCGTAAACCCCTATGGATTCACAGACGATAGCGCATTGTACCAGAGATCACGGGATTTAAATTGTACTGGAGTCCGACGCGCTGCTCTTAATAATAAACTGACCTTCAGAGTAGAACTGGAAGGACTCGCGCGAAGCATCGATGGCAACAGAGACTGGTCCTACCGTAGCGACAGCTGATTTCAGTCTGTCTTCGTCTTCTTCAGGAATATCTACGTAACCAACATCAGAGGCACCAGTGTTGTGCACGTTGTATCTGCAGTTTAAGAAACGATTAAGAGTGATGCTGAAAAATCTCACAATTAAAGGTAGGCTCTTACTACGCTTCGGCTCCTTTTATTTTTCCTATGCTTTTCTTATGTATTTTCACAATTTGAATCACACTGCGCCTCGCCTCACCTTTCTTACTCGAGAATATTTTGCGCGTCGAGTCGAGTCGTGGTTGTTCTGTCACATGACCGATGCGTGGCGACTGATGTGTTATAGACGGAATATTCCCGATACAAGCATCTAACGACTTGACGCGCAAAATATACGCTTCGGCCTTTAGGAGATAGCTCTCGCTACGGCAGTTACCTGCATTTGTCATTTACGGCTTCATACGGATAGGTGATCTCTGTGTCGACACCTTTATTGTCTTGAATGTATTGGAAAGCTTGATCCATCAATCCTCCGCTGCATCCGTTGTTACCGTATTTTCCAGAGCAGTCCATCAGATTTTGTTCGCTCAGAGAGACCAAGACACCTGTTCGCCGGAAGTGTTGCCCCTCTAGAGCTCCGGTCTAAAACAAGTGAACATTGCTTCTCAGAAGAAACTGGCTTAATAATGGGGGCATTATCGGTGGCAAAACTTACCGCAGAGAACGCCCAGCACGAACCACAGTGGCCCTGATCTTTAATTTCAGTAACAGCACCTTGCTCTCTCCAGTCTACAGCATCCGGTATCTTTACATTCGCTGGTTCGATGTACGCAGCACCCACAGGCTGCCTCTGAGACCTCAATCGAACGTTTATGGATTTGTTGAAGCCGTTTACCGTATTGACGAACTCGTGGTGCAGCTGAAACGGAGTGGTTACGTTATACATACATCCATCCGTGTTTCATAAACATTTACTTACCAAGTCTCCGTATTTATTCATCTTCAGTTTGTAAGAAACCTTCTTCATTTCATAATTGCCATTGTGTTTGGCGATCTTATGCTTATTGTCCATATATATCTTCATTCTGAACTTCTCCTCTATATCAGAGTTGTAATTTTTATTATGCTGCGCCTGGAAGTTATTAACCAGATAATTCATTAATTAGAAACATGACCATTGTCTTTATAATCATTATTCGGACTTTGATATTTGGCAGGCATTAAATACAAAATAAGAGAACGATCGCTTATTTTACAGACTTTATCAGGAGATAAAAATATGTACTGATAAAGGTCAGACGGTACGCTCTATATATACAAGGAAATCTATAATAATATTTATTCGAGTAATCGATTTATCTAAGAGCATAAGACTCCCACTATTTTACGCAATGAGCGTTGCGAAACAACATTAAATAAGTGAGAATTGTACAATTTTCTCGCACAAATTTACATAGTAGGAAAACAAGGTTTTAAATATTTGTCACTGTACGTGTCTGCTTCTACTTAACATATCTAACTTTGCACTATCTCTGCTCACGTTTATATTTGTCAACGTTGCCAATATCATGACTTCTTACGCAGCGATGATACGCTTACTCTTGTCAATACAAATACCCCGCTTCTATCATTCCAAATAACATTCTCCTGAATCTCGAAATGCCCTATACAAAGAACGCAATGTGAACGATTTATATACCTTAAAAGTCGTCCATTCTTCTTTGACCAATTCGAAGAAAGAAACGGCTTGAGCAGTGGCGACTACTGCCACGAATAAGAGTAATAGAGAGCGCATGATTACGCCGGTGTATCTGAAAAGGGATATAAAAGTATTTTTAGAGAAGCCTGAACAAAAGAACTTTCCAAGTGATTACAGTGCGGTACAGACGTTAATTAATCGAAAGTTATTTGCGCCGCATTTAATACGGAAAACATCGAAAGGGACCAAAAACGCGGAGAATAAACAAAGGATCTAAACAGCTGATAAGCAGGATTCAAATAATATACTCCACTGGCGCGGAAATAACGATTTTGCCAAATATTCTATAAACTTTCGCTTGTCTCAAAACAGCTGAAACTGCAAATGGCGACATCGAACAGGGAAAACAACGGGACCCCAAAAATCGCGATATTTTTCCGGACAAGAAATCAGTGTCTCTTCTATTATCATGAGAGTATCGTTGCATTTCCGCAAAGAAATGTACGTCACGCGAAAAACATCGTACACGGTGCTTTAATTGATATGTTACGCAAATCATACGAACAAAGACGTTGCAGTGCGACGGTTTATGTTCGATTCAAACGTTAAGTAGCCATTACTGTTCCCGATTTTCGTCAACAAACTGTTATCGATCTACGTTTTAGAATCTACCCACGAAACAAAGAACGCGGAATGGATTATGTTCCCGTCTTACAGGCTTCAAACAAAGCGTGATTATATCTCCTTGGTTAACGGTAATTGAAAAAACGCTTCCTGTGTGTAAACAGGTTTCGACGAGTGACGCATAAGTATTTTATGAAATTTTCGACGAGGATAAGGGGTCCGTTGAGAGAAAGGACGATACAAAATTGCGTCATTCTTCGCGAGTGAATACTTTTCAATTAAAACAAATAGCAAACGCTGCTGAGACTCGTCTAATGGCGACGGACGAAGCAGATTCGTAAAAGCACAAAGAAAGCGACGGGAATGGCCGCGCTGACTTTTCCGATTTTCTTTAATGTGATCGACGTTGCGAAATATTTTGCGTGGTACTTACCTACTACGGAGATCGAACGTCAAGAAGCACGTCGAAAGAAGGTCCACAGCGTATCTCGTCTCGCTTCGGACTAACGAGACAACGCACAACGGCTCTATCCTCCTATATTCTATAGTCTATACCCTCCCCTTCCCTACGTGATTCATCGTCGATTTGTTTCTGTTCCGCGTCAGGGTTTCCCAACTTCAGCGCTTCTCGCGACGTCGTGAAGTGCTCGTTATGGAAACGGTAAACGGCGTTTAAATATTCCACGGAAACGAGCTTCTGCTATTGCTATCGCTTTACCAATAACATTAACCATTTCAGTGCTGCGAGCAGTGCGAGCGCTCGTAACATTTGCGTCGATAGGTTGGACGCGCGCGGTGAACGCGCATAGGCGTTCATTGGGCATGGTAACGATCCGGGATCTTCGATTTCCGCATGGGAGAGAGGGTTTGTGGAAATGAACGTGTAGCGTCGAAATGATTCGACTGTTGATGATAAAGGAGTCGATGATCGTTAAAATAGTATGATGTCTGTGAAATTTGCGTATTCTTCTCGTGTCTCTGCTTTATTATGTTTACTGAATTAGGTATAAGCTCGTCGAATTTCAGGAATTAAAAAATGCAGTATAATGGCGATTGACCACATCGATAATCGACGAATTCCACTTACGCCCAAATCTGCCCGCAGCGCCCGTGTTTTGCATTACATATCGCGATCGCGACGGGCGTTTTTGGCGCAAGTAGAATATGCCCGATATTGGTAAGATAATTTCATATGTTCTTCGGTGGATTCGGTTAATTTCATTATAGAGGAATTGGATGAGAACTGGGAGTCACTGGAGGCGTAGGATATCACGTTATGAGTTATCTACTCACGTGCATCTTATACATTGGCCCCTGGCACTTTGTATAGTCCGATTTAAATGCAATCATCCGTTACACATACGCTGCAGCGGTCATGTGATTTTGATAATTGTTAACATCTCACATTTCAATCGCATGAATATGTGCGAGAACTGGTGAACGATGCAGAATGCAATTTTATCGCGATACCGATGCTCGCGCAATTATATGCACAGTATGTCCGATTTATTCGTATAGGTCCAATTATTTGTTTAACTATTGAAAGAGCGAAAAAATGTTTCATATGAAAGTTGCTTCATTTGACGGAGGAAACAAATAATGGAATTGTTGGATGTCAGCGTATTTTAACGTGTTGCACTCGACTCCATGCTATGGAATACAACAGAATATTAGGATTTACGTTTAACCTATCATTTACAGAGACTTCAATGTCAATGTAATTTTTTAAATGGAATTATATATTATATATATTATATATAGATCATAAATTGCCACTTGAAGGAATATTCATTAATAGCGATTTCGGGAGAGCTGCACTGGGCGCACTGAGTGCGAATTTTAACCAATCGGAACCGAAAAAGTTCACACTCCTCGCTTCCGATTGGCTAAAATTCGCACTCAGTGCGCCCGGTGCGGGTCTCCCGAATTCGCTATAAGATAGGCCTTCCCAAGTAGGGGAAATCCACTCCTGAAACACATGTTTCGGTTCTCCCTCCAACGCTGCGCCTTCAGCTAAGGTGGTACGATTCCTACTGTCCTCTCTCTCTGCTTCCTAGAGGCGTTATTGTCTCCTTTGAGAGAGGGAGTGTTGGAGGGAGAACCGAAACATGTGTGTCAGGAGTGCATTTCCCCTACTTGGGGAGGCCTGCATTAAGATATCTGGGGCGGCAGAAAAAGGTTGGTGCACCAACTTTCTCTTTCTCTATCTTTCTCTTTCTCTCGCCGTCTACATTTTTGCCTATTGCATGCTTCCTCCATGTTTATAGGTATGCTCTAAGGGGAAACGTGTCAATATTCGTACCAGATTGTCGATTTTTTTCTGAATTCCTCTAGATATTTTTATTTCTTTACCGCATGTATTTCGAATGTGTATAGTCTCAGCTTATTTGTGACATAAATACTTTTCGAAAACTCTTCACCGTAATCCCCCTATACAACTTCAAATGAAGGTACCTAGTATTTCATGTTTTCATTAACACTTTTAGGTTTATAAAAAATGCTCCGCCTTCCTCCGGGCTCTAGATAGTACTAATTGAAACCAGATACAATCTACTAACAGCCCTCCAAAAATTGGCTGCATTTATTTGCAACTTTGGCTGTTATTAATACATAATCACCCGAGTGCGCTGTGAATGCGATTTCGCAGAAACTCACACATCGGCATTTCTCGCTATTTCTGCATAGTTTCTATTTTATATTACTTTTTGATAGTTTTAGTTTGTACGGACAGCAATATTAACAACATTAAATAAGAAAAAACAATTAAATAACAATAAAAATTAGAAATAAAGTATTGTTATAATTCAATTGTGTTATTTTCTTCCTCTATTATGTTTTATGATGTTCGAAGCTAATTAATTCATTATTTATGTAATATTACATACTTATGAGTACATAATTATCATATATGGTTTTCGCATACTGAATGTTTACGGGGTTTATTACTATGTCATTTGTTAAAGATGCTTCAATTTTATTAATGTTCCCGTCCATATCACTGTTGGCTATTAACAAGTGATATAAAAAAAAAGTACTCATAAATATCGAGAAACACCGAAGTTATGATATTTTTTCCGCGAATCCTATGCTACGTGCCCCACTGTGGAGTGCTCCTCTCTCAAGCGGAAAATATTTATTTTAATTTGGAAAATACTTATTTTAACTTAGCAATATGAGGGAAAATATGATAAATTGATACTAAAAACCTGTTTTCATTTAGCAGGAAAATATCGGAAAGGTTCCTGGTTTATTTCTCAGATCTACGCTCCCTCTCAAGAAAATCTTTGTTTCACCCCTGCGCCCCTCTTCCGAAAATCCCAAATTCGCCCCTGTAAGATATTCGGTAAATTATTGTTCAAACATACAAACGCTCCATACATATCGTTGAACGCGTCTTGAAATGCATAATAAAAATATATAGTCCATTTAAAAGAATTACATTGATATTGAAATCTCTGTAAGTAATAGCTGAAACGCAAATCCTAATATTCTATTAAGTTTCCTCCATGAAATTAACCAGCTTTCATATGAAACATTTTTTCGCTTCTTCAATAGTTAGAAAAATAGTAGCGTGTATGCGAACAAACCGGGCACACTGTATATTCTAACGACTCCAGAAATACGTCTCTCGATTTTTCGCCCTAAATCTCGATTAACACACAGTCACGAGTGTATCTCTAATTTTTTACTATTTTCATCTTGAACTTTATTCATATATGCAATAACTTGTGCACGATCAAAGTAGAATTCTATGATCTCTCTTTCAGAATCAGTAATTGACGATTATTGGCTCCGAATTTAAACAACCCGCAAAATTATGAAACGACAAACCTGCGCCATTAAACGCTAGGCGATTGTCCCACACTTATTCAATTGCGTATCGTCGGAAATAAGAATATTTCATGGTTGAATGATGTAATGTACTTATTATTCTACATATACGAATAAATGTACTTAACGTAAGCGTTCTAAAGAAAAATTGCAAGTTCGAGGCGGTGTCACTGCGACACAGGGCCGTTTTGACAAATTTGCGAATAAAATGGAGTTAATCGAGAATAACGAAATTTTTTTAATAATTTTTATTCGAATAATGCCCAACTCTGTTCAGCCCACTGGATAAGCAGGCCCTGCCGACCCTCGTGGCAGTAAACGTCTTAATAAATATGGGAAAGAAAAATGTTTCTTTACCTTAAATGAGAATTCAGAACTGCATGCTTGCTTTTAAATAAATTCTTCCACGTATCGTACACAGATACATAATAGGCACCCGTAATAAAAATAATACAATTAAACCAATCAAGATCACGTGTACTGCATATTATTTCCAAAAATGATCGTACAATTCTCTCAGAACGTCGATTTAAAGTCCAAAATATAAAAAATCTTTCGTTCCACTCAACCGCCTACTTCGAGGCACTCTGTGGAGTATTCTTACAAGCTTCAGCATCTGATAGTTGCTGTCGTTGCTGATAGCCGGACGGTGGTGTTGTTGACTTTCCGAAAAATGGGTTCGAACAGAATAGATTCGTTCGATGTGTCGCCAAAAGCGCGGGAAGTAATAGCATGGAGAGCCGCGAAGAGAAAACAATTGCGCGAAGAATATTTGAGACAAATTCTTCATCCAACGAAACAGGAAGTAGTTGTACGTATTTGTCGGCACCTAACCTCACTTACATGATTTCGTGGGGCAGCCAGAACTATCATTAGATACCCAGGTTAAAAATGATCAACATCCGCGTCAAATCCTCCAGATAACGTTTAATCAGCCGCTACAGTCACGCGTCGTACATTTCGGAGTCATTTCTAAGATCTCACGAAAAATGAAAATTATGTAAGAGCAGAATCATAATTACTCGCTCGCCCCGCGCAACGCTGCGTACAAAAATCTACCGACGTCGATCTAACAATGTTCTTATAACAAATATCCTGTAACAAGCGTTACAACGTCATTCCCATGCTTAGATCGACACAGCAACGCAGAGGTTCGGCATAATGCGACTTACACACGAGTACCAAGTGAAGCTGACGGGTAAAAGTTTTGTTGTTGGTTTCTGTGGCACGCTTGGATTTATTGCCCTGTGTATGTGGGGTGTAGCAGAGATAAAGGTGAATCGCTAAGCATTCAAAGATATTTCATAAATAAACATGTAGAGATCGTGAGAGTAATTGGATCTCTTGTTGCAGAACCGTCAAGAGCACGCATACCGCTCAGGGCTCGTAAGTTACGCCGATAGGGAATTCAAATTCAATTAACACTTCCTTCCGATGGGACATTTGTAAATGTAGTTTGTAAATTTAACTATCTCATCCACATAGTACAATAAATGCTTCAACTACGATGGTACATATTAAAACTTGTCGAACGAAACGATCATTGCCCATATAAGATAATTCATAATCTTTATTATGAATTTCACTTTTGATAATCAAAGTTTCAGGTTTATCGGCATTTAAATGATATTCTTTCCAACATACAAAAGAAGCCTGAACTCATAGAGGACTGGATTTTCTAAATTTTATTCGCAGAACTTGTAGTTTCTTATATTTATCTTAAAAGTATCCCATAGCGATGCTACCTTATCCTCGATTACCGGTCTTCCAGCTGTTTATCACGAGCGACAACAGCATCGTCAAACTTAACCATGTACGTTGTCCCTTTGTGCCAATGGGCCGTCACCTTCGCTGGCTACAAATGTGAACAAGTTTGTCAGTTGAGATTGTACGTTGAAGCTTTTCAGAGGATGTCGGCAGGAATTAGTACTCACGAAGCCACAGTCGCAGAGGATAGCTTCGACTATTCCGGCGATAAAGGAGGCGCAGTTCAAGCTTCCTTTATCCTTCGGTACCGATATGAACTTATTTACTAATGCCTCCTTTTCTATGATATAGTAAGTACGATCGTCGTCGTTCGCGTGCTCCAGTTTGTCAGCCTCGCGGCCGAACAGAGATTTCCATACTGTACCTTTAATGAACAGCAGTATGCTCAGTATCTTTATTTCGCGCTTACCACTCTTCTCTCGGACAACGAGAAGGTCTGTTATTCTGTGGCCAACCTCGGCGCCTATTTCTGCCAACCTAACCAATAAATGGAGAATGCTCGCTTAACACATCAACGTTTGCGCAGCTTCGATCGGTTACATACTTGGTCTGTAACTCGGGCACGGTGTAAACTCGATTCTGACAGTACTGTACGAGCTCCGAAAATAGAAGTGCAAAACAACTCAGGCTAACCTCTCCTTTCCCTTTGCTCAACGACTTGTCGAGGATACTCGTTCGCGTTCGAACCGCCGAGATCGTGATGCTTGTCATTTCTAGGAGCTAATCCTCGACGATGGGCAACTCTTTTTCTCTTGGATAGAATTCGAGCGATGTAATCAGGTAACCGAATCAACTGCATCAACTTGTACGTGCTTTTCTATGCATTCGCCATCTGATGGTAGTACGAAGAGTTAAAACAATACTTTGAGAACCATTCGAAATTCAAATATTAGTTTTATTATTAAAATTTTAAGCGGGGCCGGCGCGAGGCGAATTCAGCGCGTTCCCCGGAACCCGGCCGCACGGTCTACGAGAAGCTCATCGCACATTTTGCGGAGCCCTACGCATAGATCTTTATTTTAAAATTCCTTTAAAAGGCCCCACGGTCTATGAAAAGCTCATCCCAAATTTTGCGTGGCCCTACTCAGATCTTTATTGTTGCGAGCACCGGGTATAGGCCTGTGAATGGCTTGCTGATGTTTGCAGCCGAAAAGAAAAGAAGGTCGGGCCCCTTCAAGAGGACGATCAGGAGGCCGACAAGAGGACTGTCGTCTACCAAACGCCATTACGACCGGACGTGTCGGTCTGGCTATTCCTACATTGTAAACCCGTAGCCATTACCCTTTATATTTAAATATAGTTGAGTCGTGTGTGCACCCGCGTATTAGTCAATCCTTTGCGTCGGGTTGGCCAGCGAGGGAACGCCCCGGCGCAACATTGGTGTCAGAAGTGTGACCCATAGCCACGGCTCCGCTATGTGTACGAGGCCCTCTTCTTGAGCAGAAGAAGACCTCACCATGCAGGAGATGTTCCAGAGCCTCCAAGAGACCATCGTTGCAGAAATGGAACAACAACGAAAAGAGGACGAGGCCCGATGGTAACGAGGACAAGTTGGACAACTGGTCTGTTCGCCGCCGTCGCTCAACGCCGAGACCTCTTTCAAGAAGGAAGTGCACAAAACCAAAGACGCAAGTGGAGGGTAGACACACGGAGATCTTTCGGGGAACCGCGTACCCACGCCTCGCCCTGGGTTTTTGCATGGTTTTCCCCTGGGTGTGAAGACAAATGTCGAGGCGGCGGTCTGAAGAAGCCACGCAGCGTCTTTTCCACTGTTTCGGACCAGGGTACGGCTACAGATGACGAAGAGGCTAACTGCGGGACCACCACTTCTCCGGAGGGGGAAGCAGTGTTACGAACACCCTATGGATGGGAATCCAAGGCCTGCTGGTGCTCGTGACAGAGACAAGAGGAGAATTGAGAAGAAGATCGCCTGTCAAGCTGTCATTCTAAACCCAGCCGCCATTGAGTGAAGAAGGGCTAAAACCGTAATTGCTGTTCTCGAGTTTATAGTTCCTTATAGTTCTTTGTATACAATACAGCTCATTTGTTCATTGTGGCCCCTTTTCTATTTGTGTTTCTTATTTTCTTTCGGATGTATTACGATGTCCGCCGAGAGAACTCTGCGATGCAACACTGGTGTCAGAAATGGGATTACACGCGGAAAGCCACGGCCTCGTATAAAATTTCTTTAAAAGGCCCCACGGTCTACGAAAAGCGCAGCGCAAATTTTACGGGGCCCTACGCATAAATCTCCATTATAATAGATCTTTATTATTACAAAAGTTCACGCCGGCCCTGCTTTTAAGGAACCAGTGTCACCTGACATCAATCGTTTTTTGCATTCATTTATTATCAACAGCGCACACCTCGAAGCCTTTGCCATAAATGCATACAACAGGTTCACCTCTGAAACAATAGGACCTCGATATAAACGATTCTCTTAAAATACAATTGTGTATTGCATCCAACATATATCTCTCTTAAATGATTAACGTACTTTGGACCACACCATAGAGTCAAGCCTTTCACATCAGTCACGAATGTAAAGATCTGCTTCAACACCTCCACGGATAGATTGTCATCGCTATAATCATAACTGTACATGATTACTTGTTGGTCCATACCAGCGCTAAAAATGTGCTTATCACCGTGAAACTTTATTCCTAAAAAGACAAATCTTCATGTACCCATTCCCTTCGTTCGATTTAAAAACCCTGCACGCGTACCTGTAATTTGAGCATAATGCGCAGTCGAAGTACCCCACTTCGATAACAACGAGACTCTTGCTTCTTTCTCGTCCCCTCCACAGTAAATTTTAAAACGAACAAGACTAAACAAATTATCATCGCCCCCGGTTGCCAATAAATATTCATCTTTCCCGATCGTCCGTACGTCGTACGAATTAATTCCAGATTGATGCAAGCTAAACTTCTCGAGAAATGCATCGGCGCAGTCTCGATATTCCTGAGCTTCATTTTCCACTTCGCTTAATATCCTCGACACAGTCTCGGTGAAATCAACGAAGCGACCAATTCCATCGGTGGACATGGTCAATGCAATTACTCTCTCTTCGTTTGTCAAGATGCTGATTTTTGCTATGCAACGATCACCACATTTCGCGTGTACTTTTAACGAATAATGTTTGCTGTCAATATCGTACAGAAAGATCCTGCAAATTTTTCCGTTTCGATTAGCAGCTACTAATAGGAGCTATGGTAAATTATAGAAAAAGAAATATACCTTACAAATCCATCTGCGCACGCAACAAAGAGCAACACGTAACGTAAGCTTTTGGTGTCACGATAGATCTCGATGTCCATGTATCGTGTCTCAGGTTGCATCACGTAAGACTGATTATGCGATTGTTTCTTGCGGTTCCGGTCAAAGCCGTACAACATATGAGACGTGACGTCGCAACAAGATATATCTGTGTCTTGCAAGGCTTCTTCCCTGTCTTTTATATTAATCTCCCACACTTTTATCTGAGCTCTACCACCCCCCGAGAAAACAAGATGTTTCCGCGAGATATTCGATCGCAAGTTCAAGGAAGCTACGGATTTTATGCTGGAGATGTGGCCATCGAAAATACCCAACGTTCGAAAGTTACAATCATTTTTCACTGAATCACTTGAGACACATGCGATACGGAGAGTACCATCCTCCCCTCCAGATATGCAAATATTGTCTTCACCGATCGTCGATATGGGATTAATGCAGTAGATTTCCTTCGTATGGAAGCCATTCTAAAAATTGGAAAGTGGGTACTCGATTATCGTAGCCCTTATGAATTGCAATGAGAGGCAAGAAAAAGTTACTTACTAATAACACTGGTGATTTTAAAGAACTTAGCGGGAAGTCGAACGCGTGTACTTGTTTGTTGCGAATATAAAGGAATGTGATCGATTCGTCTATTATCATACAGTCCCATGATCTATGTCCACCGCCGCAAGGGATTCTTGTTACAATTCTGTGATTGAGCAGGCTGTATATTATGAATTCTACCTGTAAAGGAAACACTGCACTTTTTTATTAATATTTACACGTGGTATCCTAGTGTAAGACGCGCTTTTTCTTACACAATCTTTGGTATTTTTTTATGAAGCATCAATATAAATTTTTCCGTCAAAATTTGGTTCATATATTTACCCATGCTTCAGTAATGTTTAGAAATTTTATTAGAGAGGAATAATTAAAATCTGTGGCAGTGCAAGCGTTTGAACACATTCGCTAAAAAAATCGTCCAATGATTGCCGTAATTTCGGCTATTCTGTCCATTTGAAATAAAAAAACCTAATTTGATTGTTAATCAGGACGAATTTGACTATAGTCGGTACCAAAATAAAAGAAAAAAATCGATTTTTTTAACCGTCTGAAGTAGAATACCCCCTTAACATTTCTTTCAACATTCGTATACCTCCTTAAAGCCTAACAGAAAGATATCGTCAGAAGTTTTCAAGCTCCCGCTGATCCAGTCCATCGGCATTTTCTCCTTGTGCAGAGGGTGCAATTTCGTAGTTTCGTGTTTACTTATTTCATAAAACCTCAACATTCCATCTCGACCTGCAGACATTAATTTCGAACCTCGGACTGCGAAGTGCTGAATACCAATCTTTCCATGAATCTTAGCGAAGGTTTGAATAGGCTTATAATCCATTTCAATTACATTCGCTTGATCACGCAAAACAGACTCTCGAAGCTCGAAGACATGCATGTTCCCAGCTCTGTCTCCGCATACTAATAATCCTTCGTAAAGTACAGCTGCTGTTAACCAACGCTCTCGACTTGGTGGTAACAAGGACGTTGACTGAACAGTTACTGATCCTGCGTGGAACGAAAAAAACCCATGAAAGTAACGAGTCGCTTGCCAAAGACTAAACTCATGCCATCGTTTTATACTCACCATCCATAGAGAAACTAAATATTTTCAAAGCACCCATTGATCCGCACGCTATCAAATGGTTATCTCGCAACCACTGTATGGAGAATATTTGCGATTCCATTATCTTCTCCTCAACAACCTGTTGCAACATTTTATCGTTCGAACCATCAGCTGCTACAAGTATTTCACACAAGTTATCAGATAATTTATATGATGTTTATATATTTATTTCCGTACCTTTGTATATCGTTATGTATCCGTCTCTCGATGCGAAGCAAACATAGGAGCGGCACAAGGAAACTTCCATAACGCAGTACGTACTGTATTTTTCTAAGTACACTGACTCTATCGGGGCATCATGCAACCTGTTACAAACGAAGACATGTCCATCTTCGTTGAAAATCAGAGAGTCACCACTGCTCAGGCAACATACGTATTTTGGCAAGGTGAACTCGTGCGTCTTGGGTAACAGTACGTTCCTTTGAACACAATCGTTAGCCAGAGGCCACGCGTAAACTGCACCATCAGCTCCACCGGTGAAGGCGTTCTTATTATCCTCCGACACGTCGATGCTCCATATAGCTGCCCCGTGATGAGCGTAGATTTTGTTAAGCAGTTTACCGTCCAACGACCAGGTGCACATAAGGGAGTCCTTTAAGGATGAATATAAATTTAAGTGACGTTGTTAATTGTGCTTTATTATATTACTTGCCTCCCCTATCGTAATTACAGTTCCATTTCTAATCACAGATCTCCAGACTCTAGCTGCGTGGCCAAACATTGTTCGTATTAATTTTATCTTCACTCGCTCCCAACTTATGTCGTCCCTTCCTTCATTTTCGGCATGATTCACCGACCATAATCTTACTGTCCTGTCGTCAGACGTGGAGCAAATTAAGTGCGTGAGTGGGTCGTATATGACTGAGAAAATTACACCCTGAGGAAACATTGGTGGATTTAAACTCTCGAAGCGAAGTGTAATGCGTTTAAAGGGAGAATCTGATTTGGGATGTTGAAAAATGAAATTTCAGCGGGACGAACTCGAATTTTTTCATTTAAACTTTCTTTTTTGTATTGTATGAATATTAGGGGTATGCGAGTACCCGAAATTACGGGACCCCATTTGTGATTCGGGAGCCGATTTTCTTGCTCGAAAAATCACTGCAAAAATCACGACTTAAAAGTTTTCGAGTCTCAGCTACCCGATAACTTTGAAGTTGTGATTTTGCAGTGTGATCAGATGTAAGAATTTTTAAGCATGCAAATCGTGTCTCGTAATTTTGCACATTCCTAAAAAATACACTCCGCGTTAAATTTAAAGGAACACTATAATTGTCCGAAAAATTTGGTCGTTTTCAAACGGCTATATCTTTGCAAAAAATGGTCGAAAAAATATTTAAGATACGCATTTTAACGCTTCAAGTTTCTAGTTTTTGGATCAAGGACTCAATTTTGTTCGTGCATTATGATATTGTTTTATCAAAATGAAGCGCAGGAAACGAAGTTTCAGAAATTTTTGCCTAGTTTGAACGTATGCACGGGCAAAAAAATTTTCCGGTAAATCCAATGAGGAGCTCTTATGGAGCAAACATTTCTCTTTAATTTCGTTTTTTGGGTGTTTTGTTGTATAATTTTTATTGACCGAGTTATTCGCGATCAAAGAAAAAACGGTACTTTTCACTTTGAACACCTATAACTTGCAAACTCATGGTCGTAGACAAATTTTCATGATTGTTTTTGAAAGCTAAGAAAGTTTCCTTTCAGAACCTTTAGTTGCCAATTTAATGAGATTTTTTATTTGTATCAAATCCATTTTAAAATGACCCCAAAAATTGCATATTTACCATTTTTTAGAAAACACGATACGTTTCATCTTGATAAAACAATATCGTCATGCATGAAAAAAATTGAGTCCTTGATTCAAAAACTACAATCTTCAAGGGCTAAAATGCGTACTTTAAATATTTTTTTACACCACTTTTCGCAGAGATGCAGCCATTTGAAAATGTCCAAAATTTTCGGGAAATTATAGTGTTCCTTTAATTTTGACGCGGAGTGTATATATTAAAATTCCCCTAAAGTTTTAGAAAGATAGAATTTACTTTACTTCGTTAAAAAAATT
This sequence comes from Andrena dorsata, assembly GCA_929108735.1. NCBI lineage: Eukaryota > Metazoa > Arthropoda > Insecta > Hymenoptera > Andrenidae > Andrena > Andrena dorsata. Next base: position 70,260,721 of record OV815488.1, on the reverse strand, counting down.
TGCGAAAATCGCCTTTTTTCAGCAATTTAAACCAGCTTCTCCCCTTAAGACCTATCACTGTTAGTCGCTGAAGTACTAACATTATGCCCTTTTAAACGATGCAAAACAGGTGCAGTGTCGTTGGCAGAAGCGTAATCTACTTCCCATATCAATATTTCTTGAAAAACTGTCCCGCTAAGTATTACCAAGTCCCCGTTCTGTTTCACTAAAATGGATCCAGCATATCTGTATACGATAATGTTAAGTTCGTGGGAAATAATTGTCCAAATACTCGAGTGCAAGGATACAGAATACATTTCTCGTCGCAGCATATATCTCGGTCGCCACCGTGATATATATCATATGAACATACATTGTTATAAGCTGATAGAACAGCTAAAATATCTCGCCCCTCGAGCTTTGACCAGCTCGCTGCGATTATCCAATCTCTGAGTCTCTTTCCCCTAATAACTTCTCTAATTCTGCAATACACATTCCATTATAAACACATCACTTGCGAATACATCGGTTGCGATACAATACCTGATGAACTTACAGCAACGTCCCTTGTAGCTTATGAATAACAAACACGCAGAAGTAGTTAGCTCCAAACACAGCCAATTTATTATTAGAACTTACGACGATCCCGTGTATATTATCCAGATAAAGGCATTGTATCTTCTTCTCTAGCTTGCACGTATCAGCGTTGTAAATGTGTAACGTGCTGCCAATGCCTGCAGAGGACGATAGCATGTATTATTCAAACTCCAGAAGGGAATTACAGTGAGAGGTCCACAATCATAATGCAATAAAAAGTGGAGTTATCGTTCAAGGCAGTGCTGCACAACCTTTTCTTCTTTCACAAGCAAAAATATACAAAACATATGTTGCGGAGCACTGCTTTAGGGAAAGGACTGAGAATTTGATTCAACGTTTACTGCAACCTGAATAAATGCTATATAACATAGTGATACTAGCTTTACTATCCGGCTTCGCCCGGAGTTTAGATTCTGATTTCATAAAAAAAATTTATGGAAATAGTCACATTCATCTGGATTGACATTTCGTGGCCCGGGAGTTTACCGCTCGAAAGTTTTTAGGCGACAGACAAATACACAAAAAGACAAGCTTTCTGCTTTATATATTAAGCTAGTGATATTGGCACAGCTAATATTACGTTCAGACTAACCTACAAAAACAAACTGATCCACGCAACGGATGGCAAGCACGTCAGTGCACAGAAATTGCGAAATCATTTCGAGGATGGATTTAATAACCTTGCATTAAAGTGCAGCGCGTGGCGCGCTACAGTTAACAATAATTAATAATCATCAAAATCTCCAATACGATCGACTGAAAACTCATCTCCGCGGGGCAATGAATGCGGATGAAAGCCCTCGAGCGTCGGCATGCTCGTCGGATTATCGGATATAATCTTTGTCAGTCGCACGTGCGAATGATGACTTGTGCAATGCGATTAAAAATTACTTCAGCCGAAGTTGCGAAACGAAACGTACGCGCCGAAGAAGCTAGCGGCTGAGAGATACACGCTCGCTCGAAGTGACCGTGTCCCGTGAGCTTCGTTCAAAGCTTTCGCACAAGACGAACGTTCCTCGCTCCTCAAAAGCAATAGTTTATTTATCGTTAAAGACTGCTCGACAATGAGACACGACGAAGTCGTGAAATATTTTTAGAACGGACGATAATGACTTATTCAACGACCCCGAGATTCCATCGAGAATCCCTGTGGATAGAAAATCAGAGAAGTCGTTAAGTTAATCACTATTTAATGAAAAAAGCAATAATGTGGGTATTCGGTTACGGCTCGCTCATATGGAAGGCGGACTTTCCGTTCGAGAAGACCCTGGTTGGCCACATCAAGGGATACGTCAGGAGATTCCATCAGAAAAGCACCGATCACAGGGGAGTGCCTAGCAGAGTAAGTACCTCATTGCTCTTCTAAACAGCCACCTCTGTTTAAAGCATTTCTTAACAGACTTGAGAATCAAATTGTTAGCATTGAGTGCCCCCGATGAGTTTTATATTATCTAAACAAAAGTTTAAACTGTTTGTGTTAAGCTACTCCGTAATTGGTTGAAGGATAATATGTTTTTACAGCCTGGTCGTGTGGTCACGTTACTCTCCTCTGATAATCCTAGCGACGAAGTGTGGGGCGTAGCTTATAAAATATCCTCTCAGGACATAGACAAGGTCGTCACGCACCTGGACTACCGGGAGAAAGGTGGCTACGAGAGGAAAAGCGTCGTCTTCTATCCATCACACTCCATCGAGCACACTGTGACACATTCGGTGGTAAACAATGCGCCTCGGAGCAATCTTGGAGGCGCGAGTTTGCCGCAGGCGACCTCGGAGAATAAGCCATTTCATATCACGATATACATAGGCAACGAGGATAATCCAAATTTCGCCGGAGTGGAGGATATACACTCGATAGCAAGACATATACTGGTGTCTCATGGTCCCAGCGGTGCCAACACCGAATACCTGTACAATTTAGCCAATGCTATGCGAGTGATAGCACCGGGTGTGCACGACGAGCATTTGTTCGCGTTAGAGAGGGCAGTAAAGTTGCTAGAGCTCGGAGGGAATAAGGAAGTGAAGTCGGATTAAAGCGTATGCACAAATGAGGTGGATAAGGAATGCTTTGTTAGAACGGTTACTCCTTATTGTTAGATAAATTTTGTGATAAAGGATTTTGTATTCGACGTATGACAGAATAGAAAAGTTATTCGTAGTATTTATTCACATGTGTGTGAAGAATGTTTTTTTATGACTTGAGATGGGATATTTACCCCAGTGTACTTTGAATGAAAGTATTTAGAGTAAAAGGGCACAGTATTGTATTGTTACTGACACGGTGTTGCGCGTAACGTTCGCCTCGGTCGAAAAGCACGCTTCGTTATTTCCCGCGGACGGTTCCTTATTTATGTGCGAAAGCAGATTGTGGGTAAAGCAGCGGTGGATTTGGAGAAAAAGGCACGGGCGGTACACGCTTCGAGGGCAAAGTTGGGAGAATAAATTTTTAGTTTAATGATCTTGACTAAGAATTGCGAATAAATGGAAGTTATTCGAGAATAACGAAGAATTTGTTATTCGAATAAATTTTCATTTGAATAATTTTCTATTCGAGTAAATTTTCATTTTAATAATTTTCTATTCGAATAAATTTTCATTTCAATAATCTTTTATTCGAATCTTATTTGAAATTATGCGAATAAAAAATTATGCGTTAGTTTCGAATAACTTCATTTTATTGGAAGATGATTCGAATAAAAACTTATAATATAAATTAAATAAAGATTAAATTATTAAATATTATAAATTATAAATTTATTCGAATAATGTCCAACTCTATCCGGGGGCTCCATTTTTCGGGAAAATGCAGAGGTAGTTTACTAAAAACGGACCTAAGCGTAGAACTGCAGACAAAAAATTATAATGTTTGGATAAAATCGTAAGTTTTTTTTAAGATGGGGCCTCCTAGGCACTGGCCCAGGCGGTAAATGTTCATCGGCCGCCCGTTAAATCCGCCACTGATGTCAACAATGCCATTATGAATAACGAATGAATTCGAAACATAAATCATTTCCTCGACATTCAAATATATTCTTGTAATAACACCTTGTATATATTCTGAACCGACCAATGACCTCCCCGAAGGATTTGCTCCTGAACCACATTGAAACGATGCCAATGGATCAACGACGATTCATCGAAATTCGGCCTTGGCTGGAGAAAGCCTTCGGCCTTCAATTCGGCGTCGCGCAAATTATCGGACACTGGCAATTCGCGTTTCCTAATCCCTTCCAAGCGATATGTGGCCTCGATCTCATATTCCGGTAGCTTAAAATATCGTGTCTCGCACGAGACAATTATTCCATTACTTTTCAATTCATTTGCCATTAGTTCCGCGAAACTAGACTCTCACTAGTTTATGATTTATTTTCAAATACTCATTTCTTGCGACTATATCGATTATTCACATTTAATTGTTGTCCGAGATTTTTGTCCCGCGTAAAATCTCATCGTGTATTCGGACCTCGACAAAAATATCTGAAATATAATTGGAAGCGTTGCTATCGAAAACTCTTGACCCCGTGGAGCACGTTAATTAGAGTCCAATTGGCGAGAATGATAATCCTGGATCGCGCACGGACCCACTGTCAATTTATCCCTCGAAGCGAAACGAATCGTGCCAGCGGCAAGTTTGAATCCGATTGGCCGCGAGATTGTTTACGTTTCGCGAAGGGACTATCTTTCCGTTGCGCATGACAGTGCGCTGACGCGTAATGATCAGCTGAACGAGCGTAGCTCCGCCATTTCTTATTGTCGGGGCAACTGTCAAACCGAGCGGTTCGTCCGCGGCTCTGTTTCCTATCTGTACGGGCGAACACGACAACAAAAGCCAAGATTGGGTGATCCATTGACGTGAAAGCGTTTCGGACGCATCCGGGTAAGTTTCCCCGTGACATTCCGCGCCTCCTCTCGAACCCGCTCGCCAAATACGCTCGCTCCACTAACCGAAACAAAATGGTGGTGAAACGCGAAAAGTAGAGTTGTTACATTTCCCCCGTATCGTTTCACAAGTACCGAGACACCGCTCCTCGGGGGACAACGCAGCTCGGTTCCGATTTTCTCTTCGATCCCGACTGATCATACGGCGTACTCGTTAAAATTCCTACTCTCTTACTTAACCAGTCAGTGCTCCGTAGCTTGCGTCATTCCCCGTTCCCTGTAAATAACAACACCACTGACCCGCAGTCAGATAAGCCTTGTTTTGCACGGCTTCGAATCGTAAATTTGGGCAGGGCGCGTGTTTATTTTGGCGCTGACGTCTTATCGCGATGATTGAGGCGATAACGCCAGCAGTGGGGGAAATAAACAAATGGAACGTTCGTTTCAAAGTTCATTCAGCGCCAAAGTGCGTTGAACTGCAACTACTCTGGGTAAATACATAAACTATGAATCACTCTCCAAGTAATTTATATACTTTCCCAGAGACATTCCTCAAATTCTTTCTTAATGAGAATGTAAAGAGTTCGGGTCACGAATTTTTAAGTTCGGTGGAGGAACCAGGAACGCAGAGATATTTGCGTTTAAAGCGGTCGAGATAGATTACAAAGGAATATATCAGGGATCCGTGCTCTTCGTATGTAAACAATGAACTCTTTTTGCCGAGGTAACGAGTTGATAGTAAAAAGTTTCGTGTGTCAGCTTGACGTCGCCGATCAGCTTCGTGCGTGTTCGTGCGCGATCGTGGCTGCTCGAGCATCGCTCACCCGTGCGATTCAAGCAGATGCGAGTCAGTATCGCTAAAGTACGCGCTCGGCGAGCGTGCGTCTGCTCCTCGCGGGGCTCTTTGCTCTTACGTAAAGAAAAAAAAAAAGTAGCGTATATAGTTTTTTGGTGGTTCAGTGATCTCGAGGGACCACCGCACTCGAAACAAGTCGTACGTACACAAACTTTTTATCAACCGCCAAGAATTTCTCCGCGAACGCAACTTCCCGCCAAGAATGAATAATGGAACCGTGTGTACTCTCCCGAGACGAAAACTTTTCAAGTCAATTCAGTAATGAATCTCCTTATATCAGCATCTGTTATTCACGTTTCTATAACGATATACATATTTGTCTTTCCGCAGTCGATATAATTGAAAAGAACCGGATTTCGTGTATTTGTGAGTCACTTGAAATAACGCGAGTCGAAGAATTACGTACTTTCCGAATTAATCTATTGTTCGCGAAATTTATTTATTTTAAATTTCCATGCTTGGCAATTTTCGATGTAGTTGCCACAGAAATTTTTATGTTAGACATTTTATGGCACTTCAATCAGAATTGATTAATTAGAAGGACAATTTAATTAAATCGAATCTACGCGTTTGGGTTTCTTTTAATCGCGATTTAAGCAGTCGAAGTCTATTAAAGGGCTCATCCTTAAATTTGACAGTTCGTTGCATCAGCCGTTCGATATCTTTTCTATAGCTTCCTTTCTTCCACGAAGCGCGTCGCTGGTATAAAAGTTGTTTTAACTTTTAATTCAATGCCATTTCTTTTTCTTCGCGACAGTGCTGTCGAAGGTCATTGCCCGAAAACTTATTTGTTACGTCATTTGGCGAAGTAAATTATTTATAGAAGTCAGTAATTCTTATCTTTCTTTCAAACTCTTACGTGTCGACTTCTTTTTATAATTTTCATTATAATTATAGAAATTAATACTTTACTATAACTAGTAAATAATATTTGCACTATTCCTGTAATGTAAATTTTTTACTGGTGATTTAAAAGATATTCTATTTCTTATAATCTCTTGTCTCGTAATATTTCGAAGAATTCCTCGATCAATTCGCTTCCATAGGTGTCCTACGCTATTGGATCATTTGAATAAGATAATCGCGAGGTTAAAGAACTATCCTCTTTGTTAAGCGTATTCCAGATATTTCCGTAATCTCAAAGCTATTATACTCGATACCCCGCTGCACCTATACCACTCCGAACAAAGATACTACTGGCATCTGTACATAATTCATAAATCACGCTGCGAGCGGAATTTCAAACATTCGAATTCCGAACGATTCCCGATCGTCAAGAGTATCAAAATCTTATTGCACTCGCGACGACACGACTCCTTTGTTCTAGCATGTTCGAATTGCTTCGCGCGGAAACTTCTCGAACATCTGCCCACAATTGAATTTTTAACGCCATCGTGGTAATTAGAATCGACGCCAAGGAAAAACATGGTTAACCGCAAGCGGTCCCTGTTATTTCGAACTAAGTCCTCTTTTAGTGCGTTCTTGGAAACTCTCGAACCTCCAATGACCCGTTTACGGCGCGTGGATGCAAACACGTACGCACGAGACAGTTGAGAATGTCACAATGCGGAGCGAAATAAATCTTCCCCGATCTCCAATACAGCTTGGAAATTACAATATTCAGATTCTAAATTGAACAAAACCTGAACTTCAATTGAACAGTCACTCCGTACTGTATTAAAAATGTATTACACCAGTTAGTGTTATATCTTGTTCCGCTAAAATTGTTAAACATTTAACCCTTCGTTGATACACCTCTTTTTTCAACCAACTTTGTTATACCCGGGTGGCTCACACCCAGAGCAATTTTTGAACTACTGCCATTCTCATTTAAAAAATCTAATTGTAATGAAGAAAGTCATGGGCCAATTTCAAGGTCTCTAGAATGTATTCCAATAGTTTTTTGATTGAAATTTTATCACAGTTTTTGTAAAGAAAATCTACATTATCATATAGCGAGAAAAAACGAAGAAAATCTTAAAAAAATTGTAACTTTTACAAATTTCAATATCAGAAGCTAAAAGAGTTGTTGTTCAGATATAATATTTTTGGATAAAAAATAGTTTATAAGCGGGCTTTGGAAAAAAGGTATTTATTTTACATATAGAAGGTACAGAGCGTCAAAATCAAGCTCACACCCAGAGTGTCAACTAAAACGAATCCCTATCTTGTTTATAAGCCTTTCGATGGTCTGTTTACCATTTGTTAACTGTCCGATAACATTTAAGTCGAGATTAATTTCTACAACCACTTTAATATCAATGTTATTCCATCTTTCCAGATACAAGGCTAGCCAGCTGCGCCATTCTTGTTGTGTGACGCCCGCCTCATCAGCCACACTACGCACCCTTTGTGTTCAATCATCCTTTCGTTGTTGCTGTAGTTAGCTGTTGGTCACACATCGCAGGAATGGACACATCGGGCTTGCCTGTACCGGATGCAATCCACCCGCTGCTCGAACGACTGCAAGAGGCCTTGGTTCTCGAAGTGAAATACCAACCTAATCTTCAGTTACCAAGCCTATCTCAAGTAAGTGTAACCAACGAAAACCTAGGGAGAGCTCTCGCCTAACAGCGCGTCCCCACGCCATCGAACGACGGAGCGTCTGTCGCACACGCAAAATCTTTCCTCGTTTCCTCAGAATGATGAAATAACTATCGGAGCTCGCGACGGATCTGCCCATGTTTTAAGATGTTTAAAAGTATGGTACGACTTACCGTCGGACGTGTTTTTTATCGCCATCAACCTGATGGACCGTTTCCTAACGAAAATGAAGGCGAGGCCGAAGCACATGGCTTGCATCAGCGTGTCCGCATTTCACATAGCCGCTGTCCAGCTAGCACAGTCTCTGGACGCCGATCACTTGGTCTCTATATCCCAGTGCAAGTGCACCGGCGGTGATCTAAAACGTATGTCGGAGGTGATACGGAATAAATTAGAGTGGGCGCCTGGCACTCGACCCCTCACATCATTGACTTTCCTTCGATTGTACAATGCAATGTTCCATGCCGTTGCGTCGCAGCTGGGAGTCGGGGATATCTACAACAGCATCGTCACGGTGAGTTACTTTATTATTTATATAAGACTGTAGAATACCAGCAGCGTCAATGGCACTGAACACGCTTATTTCAGGAGTCTGAGCTTCTCCTCAGATTGGAGATGGTTGCCTGCGATGGCAACTGTGCGAGCCTGAGGCCATCGGAAGTGGCGCTTGTTCTGCTCTGCAACTATTTGGACGGGGCAGTGAATCGGCTGGACAGTAGCGCAGACCCCAGCGTAGCCACAGCTGCTGGGCCTAGCTGCCCCACCATGAATCCATCTGTAATACCAAGAAATCAAATGCTTAGACTTTTAGAGTTTGCCGTAGAGCTTCAGAAAATATGTAAGGTATTGTCAGAATGATCTGCTGGCTGTTTTATTCTGAGGACAATCCAGCAATGTTTGATTGATGCCCTTCTCTTCGACAGATTTCAGATACAAGTTTCTTCTCTGCGCACGAAGCTGTAGGTGCTATATTGAGCAAATACAATGCCCAAGAGCAAACTCCTCACAGGCAAAGACTGATATGGAGATTGTCGTCACGTACGGCGCGTCTTTTACGTCCAACTGATAAATTCACGTCTGTGTTACCTGTTATCGCCGAACATGCTCCAGTTCCTTCGCCAAGTAAAATTAGGTAAACTTTTGCATCTGTGTATACAGCTTTGCAATGCTTCGGTTGGGTTTTTCAATGCCTCTGTTCCTTGGTTGCAGGAAAAGTCGTAAGTTCAGTCGACGTCATGGGAACAAGAGACGTTAAGTGGCAGAATCGAGGCCTTAAAGTGAGTTGTTTATAGACAGAAATTACGGTAGAAATAAATATATGGGATCCCCAACCGGTGGGTCGCGAAGGGTTTTCTGGGAGGTCGCCACGGGATGTTCGTGTAATTTTAAGGGCGAATTCCACTTCAGCTCAAATCGCTCGCGACGCCCGTGATTTTCATTAAGGTAGGTTTTCTTATACGCGACTGGACGCAGTGTTAAGAATTTCAAAGTCGATTTTCTCGAAAATGAAGCGCAATATCAGAAACTTTTATTCCTTTTTCTCGATTTATTTACTTGTTATAAGTCGAAAAGAAACCTTTTTGGATATTGCGCTTCATTTTCGAGATAATCGACTTTGAAATTCTACCTTAATGAAAATGAATTCGCCCTAAGTTAGAATTATATTCTGAAATACCTATATTTCATGTGTTTTCTTTACCTTATTAAATTTACCTTACTGTATGTGGGGGTTATTCGAACATTATAAAAAGGGGTCGCCACTCGAAAAAGATTGGGAAACAACTGACATATAGATTGCTAAGGATGGAAATAGAATGTACCGTGATTAACGGCCGGTTGCTTTTCAGGTGCTGGATCAGATGTTCAGTGTTGTTTATCTGTCATACCGAGCAAGAAAGGATGTTTGGTTTAGTTCGACGTTAGAGGTTCACATAGAAAGTACAAATATCGATGTATTTACTGTCGTACACGGCGAAACGTCGGATATCTCTTTTGTATCGTATCGTACCAAAAAGCAGAGGCCGAGTGGGGCGTAAGTTCAGGTTTCGTTGCAGTAGCATTCGTAACTGAATAATTTCTCTTAATTGTACCATACATTTTACAATGTAAGACGAGGATTTTCCGTTCTAAAATCATTATTCGCTAGTTATCGCTTATTTATGCCGCGGCACGTCGGTGCTCGACGAGAGAGGGTGGGAGGGAGAGATGGTACGAAGAATGAACAATGATCGGGACAGCAGATCGTATTTTTAGTAATATTGAAATTAATGTGATACAATGTCCACTGTAACTCGTACATTACGAATAGAACAGTTTACCGTTTACGTATGTACCGTACGTTCGCGAAATTTGTTAAAAATGCGAGGCAATCGATTACGCGCGAGTATAAATAATGATAAGGGAAAGTCTAAAAAAAAGAATTATTTAAAAAGTAAATTATAAAAAAAAGATTAATGAAATTAATTAGAGCGGTTGGGAATGTTCAAGAAACTTGAAATCCTTTGAAATTTATTGAAATCGAAATCACTGTTTGATGTTCTGTCGCGAGACTGTATTTAAATTATGATGTATCGTTTTGAGAAAAAGACTACGAGCGAGTGTAAATAGGATAGTCTTCTATCGGGTGTTTCTACGATAAAAAAGAAAGGCAACAACGCATTTATATCAAACAATATACCGCTCGACCCGTTCGCGCTCCGATTGCGCCTCGTTTTTCGAAGCGTTCTTTTACAGTCAGTATTTCTTTAAATCATTTAAGCGCCTGCTACGCGCGAGCTGCATTCTTCGAAGTTGCGCCGCACGCGATTGCGTGCGACCCTAAAAGAAATCCACGAAACCAGACCGACACGGCGCTGGCCTTTTATCTGGGTCACACTCGAAATAATCCACAGACGGTTTAAATTTAGACAATCTTTCCTTAATGTTATTGGAAAAGTCTCGAAGAATGCGGCGCGCGCGCGCTCAGCATCGCCCGGGCGCAATTAACAGCGCGAACAGTCGACGGGCATAATCTTAAATGCTTCAGACGAACATTCTGAAAAGCAAAAAAAGAAAAGGAAAGCTGTCAGCTGTGAAAGTGTAATTACACGTAAAGTTAATTTAAAGTACATAGTATTACATAATTACATATAAGAGTAACGTTTCGAAGCCACGATTTGTGATAGGATTTTCTACTAACGTAGCTTTTCGAATGTGGCGATCGTTATTAATTGTCTCGAGCATTTGAGATCCAAAAAAAAAAATTGTGTCTGCAACAAGGCCGTTGCCCCACTAATTTTTTTTCCTTTTCTTCGCGCGTCTGATCTTGTAATCTCGCGGCGTTCGGGGGGGAAACCACGTACGCGAAACCGAAAGAAAGAATACTCCGAATTAACTGTAGGTAATTTATGTTGAGTGGGATACTTGCCCCGATTGTAAAGTATTGATACAAAATGGATTGTATGTAAATCACGGAAGGCATTGTGTTCTTACTCTACCGCGAAACGCCTAATTTTTAAACTGTACACAGCTAGGAGTGTAGTTGTTGCATTATTACGTTAAAAGGCGATGATTGCGTTCAAGGGGAGCAAACTTTCTTCTTTCCTTCAACGTGTTTTTTATATTCTTTAGCCAGTTCACGCTAGTCATAAGTCGTATCTATGCCTTGACCTTTCATTTCATACTACTTCGTGGAAATAGTTTCTTTTAAACGTAAGTTGCCGGAACGAGTACTTAGAGAAGTATACTTGGAATTACATATCTTAGGGTAATACTGGGACGCCCGGCTCATCCGAAGCAAGTATTTGATCAAAGTCTGTGTAAAACCTAGGGAATCGTTGTAAAAGCAAAGGGCCGTTGAATGGGAAGCATCGATCGTCTCGAATATTCCTTAGCGCTTATTAACCAGTATTACGTGCAATTTTCAAAGCTTTTCAGAAAACTGTTTTCTCTCGTGATGAATCGCTAAAATAAGTTGCAACCGAATGAAGATTTTTATGTAATGAAAGATACAGTAAACTTCAGTCATTTTTTCCTACGAAATGTTTCTTTATTTTCTTTCTACAGCACTTATGCAGCACGCACCGGTCAACCTTGTAGGTGTACTATCCTTGGCGCACACTAAATATTTTCGTTATCATAATTTTTTTAATGTTAACAATAGACTCTATTCAGGGCCCGATCTAGCTCTTCCATCGCTCGGGGCAAAAATGATTTTTGCCGCCGTTTATAGTTGATTTTAAAGTTTGATACTAAATTCAAATGCGTATTTGATTCTTTTTACCCCTTTTTATTGATTTTATTATTATATCAGTGCCCTTTAGTTTACAATGGTAAGAACCAGAGCCGAATTTACCTTCTAGGGGCCCTAGGCTGAATATTTGGTGGGTCCTCGGTTACATGTAAAAAATAAAATGATGCTGATTTGATTCTTTTTATCATAATACTCATATAATCTAAATAAGAATTTAATTTCAAAATTAACATTGAATATCAAAACTAAACATAACATTAACATAAATAAACATTAAAGATACAAGTTAATAAAGATAATATAAAGAAATGGTAATTTTTCAAAAAAAATATTTAGAATGAGGGGCCCCCAGCTAAACGGAGCCCTAGGCTTCAGCCTTGTTAGCGTAAGGGTAAATCCAGTACTGATAAGAACTAAAAACGGAGAATTACATTAAACTAAAACTAAAGATAAAAAAATAAATAAAATCAAAAAAGCTAAAATTAAAATTTTAATTTTCTCTTTCTACCAATTTTGCCCCCCCCCCCCCCCCCCCTCCAAATTTGCCTGCTTGCGCCCTCCTAGATCGGGCCCCGACTGTATTAGAAAATGTCAGTTTCCATTTCTGTTTTCTATACACAAAATGTTTATGACTTTAAAGTGTTCTCAATGTTCTGTAAACCATACAAAGGCAAAACTGTTCTGTATGAAAAAAGGAGCGGGAAAGAATAACTTTTTATATTCAATTCCCATAGAATATTAGTGTCACTTAAGATATAAAAATTAAACAGCGGCGTCCGGAAACTTTTTTCTAGAAGGGAGGGCAACTTTGAGATGATGGTAAAGAAAAATATACCTCTTTCTTTTTTTAATCCATTTTATAGTGCCAGTTTAATTAAAAATTTAAAACCGAAATTTAAAAATATTCCCCTTTTTAGTATAAACTTAATAAAGATCGATTTGAAAAATAAGCGATTTTTCTCAAAAGCCAGGCGGCGCAACTGCCCCCCCGCCGTGGATGCCCATGAAATTGAGTTTGTAGCATGATTGATTTATAATAAAATTGGAGGAAAAGGTAGAATTTTATTTCATAAGCAGTTCATATGGCAGATGGCATTGCTAATACACGCACATATATAGTATTCTTTAACATCTAACATTAAATGGTAGCATTTCTGAGGAAATGCTTGCGGAGTCAGTACACTAGTCAGTACATAAATGTGAGTATTTGTATACATGCATGTGCAATTGATCTGAGAGTACCTATTTGAAGTGAGCATCTTTCAGCTTCTGCCCATATCTTTGGCAAACAAACAGTTCTCACGTGCAACTTATTCAGGCAGGCTAGCACCCATTGCTCTTGATACATCTGAGTACATCATTCGCACCATGACGTCTCCCATACAAATTGATGGAAGCTTAGGTGAAGGTGTAAGTATTATCAATATTTCCTTCCTGAGACAAGTTAGGTTACAAGATCAGCAGTCTTTGAATTTATTATAAACCTATCGTGTTTCATTGCATTTGCTTTTGATTAAAATGTATGAGCCAATGTCTGCCGTCTTCTCCAGGGTGGTCAAGTATTAAGAATAGCACTTTCCCTGAGTACGCTGTACAAAATTCCAGTTAAGATTAACAACATACGAGCAGGCCGCTCCAAGCCTGGCCTCGCTGCGCAGCATTTAAAAGGTATACTCTCTGAAGTCGCTAGAATATGATTTACAATCGCCGTTGGATAGATTTCTAATCGAGCACCGTTTCAGGAGTGGAATTATTGAGAGATATGTGTAACGCGCAAGTCCAAGGAGCCCACATAGGATCGACGTCGTTAGAATTCAAGCCTGATTCTTTGAACGCAGATAGGGGGCACACGTTTGTCGCAGACACAGGGACCGCTGGTTGCATTTGCTTGCTAGCTCAGGTAGCCCTGCCCTGCGCTCTCTTTTTCCCTCCGAGAGATCCCATTACGCTAATCCTGAAGGGTGGTACGAACGTTCCCATGGGGCCACACGTGGAATACCTCACGGAGGTGTTGAGGCCGTTGCTTAACAGATTCGGAGCTGACTTTGATTTCAAAGTCGTGGCAAGGTATGTATACTCGGTACTAGGGCTGGGACTATTTGTCGAATTTTTCGGTATTCGAATATTCGAATACTTCAGTTGCTCAATTATTTGGCGAATATAATTTGAATATCGAAAATATCAAATATTTGAATATCGAATACTGATGTATTCGAATAGTATGGTGTGAATTATAAATCAAGTTCTTTAGGTTCATTTCTTTACAAGCTTCAATTTAGTTTTAGTTGTGAGTTCATTAGTTTGTTAGGGTGAAATCTTGTAAGATAATAACTTGATTTATAATTCACACCATGCTATATTCGAATACACCAGTATTCGAATACTGAAATATCCGAGTAGCCTTTGAATACTTAAATATTCGAATAATAAATTATTCGAATAGTCCCAGCCCCACTCAGTACAGTGTGTTTATTCCAAGAATATTAATCTTTTAATAATCAATGGAGGGGTTATTATCCGAAGGGAGGCGGAGAAGTGCATTTGTACGTAAACCCTGTGCAGGCTTTGAAAGCTGCTACGTTAACCGATCCTGGCGTGCCTCGTAGCATAGACGGATGGGCATACGTTGCAGGAGTTGTCCCCATTAAAGTACGTCTCTGACTTTCCCGTCAAGCTCGCCTAGCGAGTTAATAAATCTGTTTGTCGCAGGAGGCGCATAAGATGGAAAGTAATGCAAGGTCGGTCTTAGTAGACGGGCTGAATAAGCATAACATTCATGCGCCAGCTATAAAGATCAAAACCTATAAGGAAGACAGATCTGTGGCTGTTGGCAATGGATCTGGGATCAAGTAAGATGCTTCGACAAGTTGGGAAGAATGAATTGTGCGTGTTTAATAACGAAACGTAAACGTTACTAGCGTAGTCTGCACTACCACTACTGAATGCATCTTCGGTGGTTCCGGCTTGGGTTCCGGTCGACAGGAGCAAGTGGCTCCAGGTGTACAGGCTGGCAACGAGATACTGGAGGCGATCTTGTCAGGATCCTGTGTCGACGAGCACGCGCAAGATCAGGTATACCTGCCTTTTCAAATACGATCACTATCGACGATCATTATATTCTACAGCGATGTTTTTACCGTGGGTGTGTTATAGCTGGTAATATTCATGGCCCTGGCCAGCGGAACTTCTAGAATTAAACTCGGAAGCAAACAACTTACTTGCCACACCGAGACAGCTATAAAAGTGGCGGAGATCATGTTAAGCGACCGTAATCTTCGTTTCAAGCTGTGCGAGGACAAAGGCGTCGGAGACAGTACTTGTTATACTTTAGAGTGCGAAGGTTGCGGCTACCAAAATACCAATGCGGGATAAGTGTTGTATGATTTTACTATCAGCGCTGTTTAGACGCAAAACGCGTGTATACGTACAGGAGTGTTATTTTACTAATAGTCGATACTCTTGGGGGGGATTACACAGGCGAAAATCAAGAGTGACGGAATTGCGGTAAATGCTCCGTTTGCGAGAAAACTGACTTTGAATTTCAGCAAATACGCGTGCCCCGCAGGTAGACACTACCCTCAGGCGCCAGATTCAAAGTCAATTTTCTTGAAATCAAAGCCTTTACCGCAATTCCGTTACTCTTAATTTTAGTATTGACTATCAGCAGAACAACGCCCTGTATATATAGCGATATATGTCTCATTTCCTCGTTTCTACTCTTTTTAAGAATAAATTATGCATTGCAATCTGATATCCCTTCGGTCTACCACTTCCTGTGACTTGGGTGATTCTGTGGCAGAAGGGAAACGAAACTCAGACGGTTTATTTTCAATCGCAATAAGTTTTAATAAGAAATAATCATTCCTGCTTTTGCCTGAAAAACGGTTCTATCGTCCGCAAGAATTCTGTCTCGAAGACTTCGTCGGAAAAACGGCTCACTGACGCCCTGGAAAGAGTTGTTTACAATTTCTGATAGAGATACGCGAAAAGCAATGAAATTAACAATACCTAGCAGCCATTTTAATAGCATTTCTGTCTTCCGAGTGCATATTGATGATGTGTGACATTATTGTTGCGTATTCCTCAGCGTCTTCCGCTAAAAATCCATTCTCCGATCCCCGCTGCGTTTCTATTATGTCAGTCCTGTAATTATTACCAATTGTATCGTGAAACATCTGTTTCTGTTCGATCGATTGCAAGTTTCTAATAAAACCTTGGGCCGCCAGACGCGTGAGCCACCATAATCAATCCCGCTGCCATGCATTCGACAACGCTGATGCCAAAGTGTTCGTTCCACATTGTATGCAGACCTATCGTTGCTTTTTGAAGCTCCGACGTTAGCTCCGAGTACGGTATGTTCAATTTAAACTCCACGTTTTCGTCCAGCGCGAAGTGCTTCGACAAATCCTGCATATCCTTCACTCGACCCTCGTCCTCCTCGTTACGACAGGACCCGATAAGAATTAATCGAATCTGGAAAGGTCAAGTACGATCAGCATCGAGCGTATTAACATTTAAGTTACATTGGACTCACCTTCTCCCACGTTTCTTCTTTAACAATCGACCGAAGTTCGTACAACGCTCTTAACATTAACGGATGATTCTTCTCTGGCCTGAATTGTGCCACGGAAACTATACGAATGTCGTCAGATTTCTTATCATCATCTAGAAGTGGCAGTTGCGTTAAGTGTTTCACATCGCAAGGTGGATAAATCCTGTGCGTCTTTAACGGACACTTCCAGATCGCGTTGATATGCTCTTCGGTCCACGAAGAGTTCACCATTATGATCTCCGCTCTTCTGCCGGCCCAACCGTACATCTAGAGCGTTTGCGAGAAATTATAATATCCGAGCATAATTATTTCACAATTCAAGGGTACTTACAAACGCAAACAATTTGTAGTAAGCTATCTTGGCTGCGGATAAGAACGGATTTCTAGCTATGACTTTTCTGTTATTATGCGAGATTACTCTCCTGTAAACGTGCCTCAACATGTCGGTCGAAATCGTGGGGTAATGAGTGTAACTCGCTACTCTACATCCGCCAATATATTTGAATAACGGGTACGTGAATGCGTAGCCCATTGTATCAATGTAAATGTCTGAAATTATGTTAGGTTTAATCGGTGAAATAATCGCCGAGGCTACGCGAAGCTTATATACCTGGTACGAAGCTGTTCAAAGCCTCAATGCCCAACCATATCGACCCCAAGCTTTGCCCCAGCAGCGTGAAATAAGGGTACATGGTGGCTTCCACCCATCTCCGTTTATGTAGGTACACAAACTCCACTTTGCGCTCCAGTTGGAAGTTAAATACTTTCTTCACTTTATTAAGAATCTGCTCTGGATCGGCGTCGAGATCCCCGGTATAAACAACTATATGTACATTCGGATACCTGTGAACAACGGAGTGTTAAGCTTGTTAAAAGTTAAGATGGACATAGCCGCTAATTAACCTTCCCTCGAACCTGGTTTGTATGGCACTGATCGCAGCCCAGAGTACTCTTTCACCACCACCACCAGAATTACAATAAGGATGAAAGAAACCAACAACCGTTTCTTTGCGCGATCGCTCAGCTCGTTTCTTGGTGTACAACTTCCTCCAGGTTATTAACAAAACAGGCAGGGCGATGCAAATGCACAGTATCTTACAGATAGCTAGTACCAACAACATAGTTAACGATAATATCGTCCAGGTTCTGAAAGAGCAACAGATTGATAAATGTATGAAAAGTTTACTACGATGTAAGCTTCCCAAGTGATATTCATGGATCTTACACAAAAGTATAAAAAATTAGGTCTCTATCTTGGAGGCGATCCTGAGTTCAGCAAATTTCTTTGACACGTGTACTCGCACGTTCGTTTACAATTGCTTTGTGAATTAACAGCAAAACTTTCTGCATAGAATAGTCAACTGACATCATTAATTGATACGCATGACTAAAACTGAAGCATATAATGATTTATTTACATTTTGCCTTCGTTGTCCCGTGCAGATACCGGCTTAGGAAATAAATCGATCATTGATAAGGTTCGAGGTAAAATACGATTATTCGAAATAGCAAATATTAGACGTTCCTCTTCGATATGTAAATTTCTACGTTTAATTATTTAATTTTTTTAGATTAATCTAGCCATCGTTCCGTCAATGAAACTAACAGCTGCTACGAGCAGACGACGTTCCATCAAATTTTACTCATGAACGTGAGATTCGTTTTGAACGTTTATTGGCTGAGAGTTTGATTAAATTCGGCCAATCTGCGCCGAAATCCAGCAGTTGATCTCAGTGGTGATCGAGAAGCAGATTTGAGCGAAGTTAATTTTAAAGTCACGAATAAAATTTAAATTTAAATATTCAATTTCATGAAAACTGTATTGAGGTAAATAACGCGCACTATATAGTGCGTGGTTTGTATGTACTTATGGCCATCTTAAACAAAACAATAGCGACGCATTCTATTGAATTAGTCATCTCTCCTTTGTTTATACTTAACCCGAAAATTCTGATTTTTCGAGACGGTATTCAGAGTCGCTAAGTACTTATTCATATGATTGTCTTGGGAACAGTGCTTAAAAAGTGGACACCGTCGCTGACGATGGCTGACGATGGGCCTTTATTTTTTCGTTTTAAACAATATTTCAAAAGCCCCCATCGAGCCGATATCCACTAAAAATTTTACACAGGGTTGAAGGTAAAACAAACTGTTCTTCGCGAATATCTCGTTATCTAACAGTTTTACGAGAAAAATAGCTATTATGAAGTTCATAGCTTAGGAAATTCTCTGCAAAAAAGGTTTTACGAGTTTTTTCGTAAGAATAACTATTCTCATTTATGACGGCTTACAAAGCTTTCAACCCTCATACTTTTGACAAGAGAAGATCCCGAACCCGAAAATTCCAAAAATTATGTAGGTTAGATTTATTATTTTCTATGCTAAAAGTCACAAGATAGCAAAAATTATGTAACTTTGTGAATATGTAAGGGACGTATAAGAATGTAAAATCTGACTTCCATGAAAAGTTCAAGACAAGAGGAATTAAAAAAAAAGTGTATCATTTAACAGTATGTTAAAGTACTTAGAAATCGTCACATTTTCAAAAAATTTGAATATATTATAATAATATCGTGTTATTATTGATTCTCCATACTAACATTTCAGAGATGTATATATTTATTTAAAATCATTACATATACAATTCATAAGTAACTTAAAATGTATATGAAACCTATATTAAATCTTCATAATTTAGGTAACTAAGTATTTTTTCAGTACACTCATGTGGTAACAAAGGGAAATTGTTATTAAAGAGAAAGCCAAAAATTTTATCACCTTTTCCCATAAACTCTTTCTGTTTTTCCCCCTTTCTAAAATTACTATGCATCATACTAGCATATATTGGAAATTTTATTTTATAATTATCTGATCCGAAGGCCTCTATTATATTTTCATTACTTGCATATATTGCTACTTGACGTACACTTCTAGCCAAGATATCATAAAATGTGATTTTATCATTAATAATCTCACTCTTCATACTTGCTATTTCTTTATCGCATTCATTCTGAAAATGATTTAGTTCATCATTATAGCTATCAAATGCAGGTGAGAGAATTGATATATCCTTCCTGAATAGTATGTCCTTGTTAACTGCATATAAATTTGCAGCTTTTATCTTAACCATGTGACGTTTAAGAATCTTAATAACATTTACATGAGGATCAGTAGCACGTAGAAAACCAGCTCCAGTCACATAAATATTAGGATGCATATAAAAATCAAGACATTCTTTATAAGCATACATAGCGCAATCAAGCGCCGTGTAATTTTGTTTACTCATAATAGTAATATCGGAACTGTGTTCTAGGAGGGCCGTAACAATTTCTTTGTGCTTAGTCTTAGAAGCAATGTGAAGTGCTGTTTGACCATATTGATCTGTAGAATTAATGCTGGCACCTAACTTTAAGAAAAACTCAACAATTTTTAGACTGCCATGTTCAGCAGCCACGTGGAGTGGTGTTTCTACGCCATGTTTAATTGTAGAATCAACTTTGGCACCAAATTTTAAGAGCAGCTCGACAACATTTAGGTGGTTATGTCTTGCAGCATAGTGCAGTGGTGTGAAACTTTTCTCAGTGTCAATGCTATATACAGCATTAGTTCCACATATTATAAGGGGTTCATCGATTCCGAATTGAGGAGGAGTTATATCATCTTTCGTTTGTGCATTTACATTAGCACCTTTAAGTAAAAGTAATTTGACAATTTCTTTGCTATCCTTTTTAGCGGCAAGGTGCAGTGGTGTATAATCATACTCACTATTATATACAGCATCAACATTAGCTCCACATTTTATAAGCTGTTCAGCAATTTGGAATTTCTCTTCATTTAATGCGACATGAAGAGGAGTTATACCATCTTTCGCTTCTGCATTTACATTAGCACCTTTACTTAAAAGCCATTTCATCATTTTTTTGCTACCATTTTTAGCAGCAAGGTGCAGTTGTGTATAACCATCCTTACTTTCAGAGCAATATACAGCATCAATATTAGCTCCACATTTTAGAAGGTGTTCAGCCATTCCTAAATTGGGTTTTTTTAATGCGAAATGAAGAGGAGTTATACCATCTCTTCCTGCAGCATTTACATTAGCCCCTTTACTTAAAAGCAACTTCATTACTTTTTCGTTGCTATTTCTAACAGCAAGGTGCAGTTCTGTGTAACCATCCTCACTTTCAGAGCTACATAGAGCATTAACATTAGCTCCACAATCTAAAAGGTGTTCGGCAATTTGTAAATGCCTTCTTTCTAATGCAATATGAAGGGAAGTTGTACCATCTTTTGCTTCAGCGTTTACATTAGCGCCTTTATTTGAAAGCAATTTGATAATTTCTTTGTTACCATTTTTAACAGCAAGGTGCAGTGGTGTATAACCTTCCTGATTGTCACAGGCATCAACATAAGCTCCATATTTTAAAAGATACTCAACAATTCGTGAATACCCTCTTTCTGCTGCAATATGAAGCGAAGTTGTTCCATCATTTTGTTCAGCATTTACATTAGCACCTCTGGTTAAAAGAATGTTAACAATTTCTTCGCTATTGAAGTTAGTAGCAATGTGCAGGAGAGTTATATTGTCTCTATTGGTAGTATTAACGCTTGCGCCGTGATTTAAAAGTATGCCAACAATTTCCATTCTCTTAAGTACAACTGCAATTTCAAGTGAAGTGCTACCAGAACTATTTTTCGCATCAATATTAGCACCTTTATGTAGAAGCATCTGGACAATCTGTATATCACCATTTCTAACAGCAAAATGAAGTGGAGTCTCGGAAGGTTTTTCGTTTTCGCTGTTAACTTTGGAACCATTTGTTAAAAGTAGTTTGGCAATCTCTGTATGTTTCTCCTCAACAGCAGTACAAAGTAAAAGATATCCATCTGCTGCATCTGACCATTCTTGTGTGTAACATAGACTGCGAGAACTAATTATTTCTCTTACTCTTTTTATTCTTCCTTTACAAACTGCTTTCTTTAAACTGTTATGTTCAGATGGTGTATGCCAAATACCTTTCATTTTTCGTCAATAAATTTCTGATTCTGCGAAATTTTAAACTCGTGTCGGGTGACGCGAGACGCACTGCGCACAACTACGCAGTGATGGCCATCACTATTCCAAAGAGAAGGTATACTAAGAGGCGACACTCCAAGGCGGTATCTTTGAAGTTCTTCCGTTGGCTTGTCCCTTTAAATTGGTTGTATAGGCAGCTGTATATCTTCGTCTTACTATCGCCTCTTGTTAATCCCGTCTCTCTCCAACTACCGAATGGACATTTAAATTGGTTGTGGATTTCGTCTCTCTCTAAAACTGGTTTCTTTGTCAGAGTGTCGCCTCTTGGTATACCTTCTCTTTGACTATTCAGCATCACTGGCTATTTATAGTGATCCTCCAGGAAGCCATTTGTGGCAAAACTGGAAATAACATAATCCAAACATTCATAAATCGTCTGCTTTCCAAGCATATTGTTTCTCTATTAGCAGATTCGGCAACCTGCACTAGTGCGCACTGAGTGCGAGTTTTCTCGCTTCCAATTGGCTAAAAGTCGCATCAGTGCGACCGTCTGAATTCCCCATTAAAATCGCACTTAGTGCGCACCAGTGCGATCGTCCGAATTCATTATATTATTTCTTTCTATCCGCATTTTTGTCTCTTTCTTTTTTACAGTTTCTTTCTCTGTCTACTTCCGTTTTGTCACAAATGGAACTAGAAAAAAAGTGTATTATTCAAACGTATGTTAAAGTCCTTAGGAATCATCACATTTCCAAAAAAATGTAATACTTCGAATAATACATAAAATAATAATAATATCGTGTTATTGATCCTCCATATTAAAATTTTAGAGATGTATATATTTATTTAAAATTATTACATATTTTTAATTCATAATTAACATAAAATGTACATGGAACCTATATTAAATCTTCATAATTTAGGTAACTGAGTATTTTTTCAGCACAATCACGTGGTAACCAAGGGAAATTGTTATTAAAGAGAAAGCCAAAAATTTCATCACCTTTTTCCATAAACTCGTTCTCTTTTTTCCCCTTTCTAAAATTACTATTTATCATACCAGCATATATTGGAAATTTTATTTTATAATTATCTGATCCAAAGGCCTTTACTATATTTTCATTAGTTGCATAGATTGCTACTTGACGTACACTCCTTGCCAAGATATCCTAAAATGTGATTTTATCATTAATAATCTCCCTCTTCATGCTTGCTATTTCTTTCTCCCATTCATTCTGAAAATCATTTAGTTCATCATTATGCTTTCTTTAAACTGTGATGTTCGGATGGTGTATATCCTCTGAGAGAGGGAGTGTTGGAGGGAGAACCGAAACATCTGTTTTAGGAGCCGATTTCCCCTACTTGGGAAGGCCTGGTGTATATCGAACACCTTTCATTTTTCGTAAATAAATTTCTGATCCCGTGAAATAAATTCAATCTCTTATTAAAGAGGAGATATAATAAGAGGCGTCAAAAGACAAAAGTTCGTTGGGCTATGTGAGACGGTGTCTCGAAGTGCCGCTTTGGGTAAGGAGTGCATAGGTATTGTAAGATGTAACATTCCCAAGGGAAAAAATAAACCAAACCAACCAATAAGAGGCGTCACTCGACAAGGACAGAAATAAACTAGGGGAATCACTAGACAACCAATTTAAATGCCCATTCGGCAATGATCGGTAAACTTCGGCAATAATCAGCCAACTGCGGTAAGGTACATTTAGTCGATTTGAATATCCCGCTCGAATAGACAATCAATTTAAATGCCAAGGTCAAGTAAGAACCAAAGAAAATATAATGGCTGCGTTCAGCGGACTCAACCGTTGAGTGCTACTGAGCAGCTACTCAACGGTTGAGTCCGCTGAACGCAGCCAATAAGAGGCGTCACTCCGGGCGGAACTTTTGAAGTCCTTAAGGGGGGAGGCCTACCTACAGCGGTCGATATAATGCGCATCTTTGGGATTTTTTACTAGAAAAACCGTTACACTTTTATTAATAACTATTCGTCTATTGTTAAGAGTACATCTAAAGGACAGTTCAGTATTTTTTGCGTTAAAGAATATTAAAAGATTTGAGAGTTATAAGCGATGACCATCGTAGCTCGTAGCAGAATCATCCGAAATGAAAAATTCGAAAGGCTTTAGATAGAGTATGAAATTATCTAGGCGATATCGGGCCCGATTTTGGAAAAATTATTATGAGACAAAATGGCGGCGCTGCAGAGTTGAACCATCGATTTTCAATAAAAAATGTCGTTCCATTCTTGGCCTGTAAACAAAAAACTAAGAAGGAAAAAAAGAAATCCCTCCGATAGCGCCTAGATAATTTCATACTCTATCTAAAGCCTTTTGAATTTTTCATTTCGGATGATTCTGCTACGAGCTACAATGGTCACCGTAAGAAAAAGCACATCCCGGTCATTGCTTATAACTCTCAAATCTTTTAATATTCTTAACAATAGACGAATAGTTATTAATAAAAGTGTAACGGTTTTTCTAAAAAAAAATTCCAAAGAAGCGCATTGTTTCGACCGCTCTAGGTAGGCCTCCTCCCTTAATTTATGTAGTTGACCACAATTTTGTCAAAATATATTAATATAAAAATTCTCGACGCCCGCTGCGAACGATTTTTTATTCATTAATTTTATACTGTTCTCACCTGTCTTTCGAGAGTTCCGACTCACGAAAACAGTGCAAACTTTCGAATTCTCGAAGCTTCGAGGGTTTTCGAGGTTACGACGCTTCGAGAAACCAATCCTAATTTATCATTGAGGTTCCCTTCAAACCCGCAATGTTTCAAAACAATTCGAATTTCCCTTGCTCGAAACACTTTCGTCGACTTCTTCCTCGACAGTATACGCGCCAGGTCTGTGCCTCAGGTTCCATTCCCGTTTACCGCGTCCCTGGAACACTAACCAAACCTTGAGCAATCTACCGCCGATGAAACGCATCGATAAAGTTGACCAGTGATTCAGAGTGTGACAGATGCGAAGGGAGAAATCCATTGTGCTGCCACTGCCCGCGCTGCGTGCATGCAGCTCGTCGCAGTTCGTTGGTCCGTAGCCCAATTGTTATTCCCGTCCAATTCCTCCGTCAATTTGCGTGTCTGGGTTACCAAACGGAGATACTACCGCAATACTCTCTGCCCGAGTCTCTAGTCAGCCGTGTCGACGGTCCCCAGTTGAAGTCAGCTGAAGTACTCGTGACGAAAGATAAGATACGCGAAACCCAATTTCGGTTGCTAACTCGGAGCAAAGTGTATCCCGACGGTTGTCAGCGCGATTAGTGGCCGCGAAACTCCTCCGAGTGATGTGTCCTGTTTCGGTGGCGCATAGCCTGCGGGATATAGGGGACAGGTCCAAGCGCAAAACAGACGTCTCGTTTTGATGACAATTCTTGCCCCGCTCCACAGGCTTCAGTGGTGCGTACGCTTTCCGCCTAATTCGCCTTGTGCCACAACTCTCAATACCTGTTGATATTCTTCGATGATTGTAACACTCGCACGGTTCAGGTTAACTAACGCCGACTCGTGACTTAATTACCCGGTTCGTGGTATTTTGGGCGAGTTTACAGACTCTTATCCGAACGAGGAAAGTGTGCGGAATTTGAATACTCTGACCTTTCGATAATTGTTGCCCGTGATTAATCGTTTATCTTCGCACGCGATGCCCCTGTACGCTTGCGGAGGCGGACCGAATAAAATCTGGGCCTTTTGACGGCTTAAGTCATACATTTCGTTTTGCAGGAAAGAATGGAGGTGATTCACATAAAGGAACTGCCACAGGAGAACTGTCAACCTGATAGTACAAATATAGGTATTTAGATGTTTCCGTAGATTCTCTTTGAGATCCCTCTTTGAATCTGAATTGAAACTGATGCTCTATTCTTTTTGTTTCAGAAGATTCTAGTAAAATAGCAGAAGCCGAGCCGGAGTCTGCGAAAGATGGGTGAGCATCGATTTTATTAAATTTATTCCTATCGCGATTATTTTTCTACTCGAAACCTCGGCTTGCATCGTTATTTGACTTTCAATTTGATGACTGATTGAGAACATACGTTTCGATGGAAGAAAATGAAGCGGAAGGCAGTGTTTAGGAATTTAACATTTGTTGCACGAATAAGCAGCAAATTCTAGGTTTAAATTGTGTATGATATTTATGAGGCGGCGTTCCAAGGTCTAGTTTTAAACACAAATATTGTTGCACATATAATGGATACTTCGAGTTGTTGTTAAATAGTGCTACTATCGGTTTCTTTAATTATTCAATTGTCGCTGGCCAACGAAGGTCGAGTGATTATTCATTGAAAGCGTTGGTTACCACGTCGTCATTGTCTGTTCGAACGTGCTTGAATCTAGTGGAAGAGGGTGCTCTGACAATTAGAAGTTAATAAATAAATTCAAAGATCGGGAGTGATATATGTGCTGACCGATCGAATTCCGTACGCAAATTATCGGGCGATTGTTTTGAAGTGGAACAATGCTGCAGCGGGAGGGGAGGGAGGAGAATAGAAGAAAACGTTACAGGCCGATCGTATTTCAGAAAGCACGATGACTCTTTGTGGTGTTATTTTCTAATCAAACGAGCTAGATCCATTTTCGATATTTGATCCTCGATTGTTCTTCGGAGGGAACCGCGCGGCGATTACGCTTTCGTCGCCGTTGCTTTCAGTCTGACTTCGCCTCTCCGCTGCGACAAATTTGAGAAGCTAATCCTCCGATTTCTACGATTAAATCAGAGACCTCGACGTCCTCTTTGTGTAATATACGTGTAATAGATTCACAGAAATTTTATAAAAACTTTCGAGCCTACCAAATCCGAAACCTCACCGCGCGGTAATGCAGAAGGTTCTGAATAAGTGGAAATATAAGCTATTGAGTTCTACTCAGAATTTTGGGTAAGTTTGTTCTCATTTTTTCAAATTTCAATTTCGAAAACAGTGCTCGAAGCCGATTACATCTTCACTTCGAATCATTTTCTTGTAAATTTTACCCAATCAGATCTGAAAGTTGCTTCCGAGGGCGTGGCTTTTCCCCCACTCCGCCTCCCTTCTGCGCGCGCAGAGCGGAACAAAGCCGCGATACACTCACTTTTCAAATTTCGTACCGCCTGGAACACATAAAACTAAAGAAACTGATCTTAAATGTCCCCGTGAGGACTAATTTCGAGAACAGATCTTTGTATTAACAAACATCTAAATGCAAATACGCAGATTCGGTAGTGAAAGCCGTAATCATTGTTCCTCCCACGCCACGTACATTCTATACGTTCTAATACCACCTCCGCTCAACCGAGAGTGACTCAAAACAATGATAAGCAGTCACGAGTAGCTCGATGTAATTTAAAACGAGAATCAATTCGTCTCCCTATAGTTTCCTCCACGATTTTTTTACTCACCACTGATAATACAGTGGGAAATGAATCCACAATTATAATCCAACGTTCGAACGTTCATATTTCCTGGGACTTTCAAAAGCAATCGAAAGAATTCGTCATTCTAATCGTAAAATTGCGAAACTGCAGGAACTGAATTAACTTTAAAACTTGAAGATAAATAAAACCAAGGAGGGGTAATAAATAGTGAAACAAATTTTGTCATTACATCTTACGTATAATTAGATAGATCTTATAAATTAATATAATTTTGGACGTTCGACTAATTTATTATTTTCTTGCCCCTCCTTCGCTACGCCCATGATGCGTTTAGCTAAGCTTCACAAAAATCGCGGTTTCGCATCTTTGCCAATTCTCTAAAATGGAAATCTGCGGCTAGATCGATATTACGATTTATGTTTAATCTTCGCGCAGTGTATAGAAGCAAGTCGTAAACGGAACACGCGAAGGGAATTACACGGCAGAAAGATCCTGTCGATAGAACTGGAGCACGCCTTTCTCTCGTCGGCGTGATACTTATTTCAACTGTCCCGGTGTGCATATCTTCCAGTCGTGGAGCGTGCCTCGTTCTCGTGGCATTTCACTCGGTCCAGCAACGCAACGAAAGTACTCACGACAATTTTTGTCGCCGAAAGTCCCCGGGACGCTGCCCGGACTCGCTTCGGAACAAGTCGAACGTGTCTGGTGCGTTTCCCCGCGCCACTCGAAGCTCTCGCGTTCCAAGGGAAAGTGCTGACTCAAGACGAAGCAGAGGAAACGAGATAACCGACGTTTCGCCGAGTTATCATCGGTTCGCGGTTGCTGGAAATCCCGCACAGCGACAGTGTGCACGCCGCGACCGTTGGGATATCGACAAATAGTTTAATTAGCGATATATAGATCGAACGTAGTAGCTGGAGGCTCTCGAGAGATCGAGCGAGACTGTACCGCGGATCGAAAGTGAAAAGTGAGATTTGAAAAAGACCGCGAAGGTCGAGGCGACGGGAAGTGTTGAGTGCGATAGGAAATTCTGCGCGAACTGTGCACGACATTTGGATTAGAAGTGGTCGAAAGTAGTATAATTATCGCGTGACATGGGCGGCTTTGTTTCGTGCATACGTATTTATCATGGGACACACTTCCTGAAGTGAGCCATCGAGGTGCCGAAAGTAGGTGCGATCGATCGATAGACGACGGGAAGGAGAATCGATTGCCATGAACTTTTTCTTCGATTTTGGGACTCCCAGGTACTTAGCGCGTAATAAGAATCTAGAATCACAGAAACTGCTTCACTTAACATCCTTTTTAAACTTGTGCAGTTTCTGTTCAACGATTATACAGGGTGGAGCAATAAGAATTGCCGCCTTGAGTATCTCTGGAATTATGGAGGGACATGAGAGAAAAATATCCCCTTCACATTTTATTGGGAAAATGTCTCTCCTACTTTCTTGCATCTGGGAATATTCAATGTGGTAATTCTTATGGGTCCACTCTGTGTGTAAAATACCAGTCACGTGACAGACGCGACAGAAAGGGCCTGATCGCATTCGTTTCTCTTTCGTGAAAGCGAGTGGCGAGCATTCTCGAATATTAGGCCCGCGTAAAGGGAACAGTTGATTCAATTAATTCAGTCCGACCCGACGGATGGAGGATCCGGTTTCCACTTCCGGTTCGTCGTTCTTACGACAATATTCACTCCCTTTGCTGGCGTAAGACGATACTCGAGGCGTAGGTATCTGGAATCCCGAGTAATCGCATAACATCGCACTTTTTCCCGTGCAATGTATCATATGTTTTGCATGTATTATCTTTCGTGTTGAGGTAGAACACAATCGTCCTGCCACAGTACCAAGGGAGTGGATAAGTTTCCATGAAAGGAAATCAGTAATGCGACCTGTTCGCTTATTCCTTATCGCATTTTCTCTGTAATGTACTTCATTACCACTTGAGAAGTACTCTTGAGCCCAATCTTCAATCTCTTAAGGTGCAAATCCACGAAGAAACGAAAATATCGTGACTCACGTGAGATTTTAATTTCCATTATTATAATTCTTTTATTTACATTCTGTTGTCGCTGAGACTTTTGCCTCGCGATAGAAAAGTCTCGTGTAAAATCTCATCGTGGATTGGCACCTTTACAACAAAACCTTTCATTCCCTACCCACAGGTTCTCTTCGCTTCTTTATTCTCTTGTCAAGTGAAATACGTGGTAACAAAAGAAACTATTCCGGGTAATTACATAGCTTGCTATTATGCGCGGTAGTACGTTTCTGTAAAATTCGTAGCGCTTGAGTAAATGAAAAACAGAAAGACAAACATTGAGCATCGCATTCTTGCATCATTGTGGCGTACGAAAGATAGACGACAGGCCGAGGTAATCCACAGGGATCTTGCTCGACAGTCGTTTAACGTATAACCTGCCGTTCTTTCGATTTCGTTGTTGCTTGTCGTTCGTCGCGCGATAACGCGACCTATGCCGGGGAAGGCTCGCATATTGTTGCGTGTGTGAATCGAGGAGCATGAATCGGGCAAGGATGACCAGGTTCACCCTGCCTTTTGTGCATCGGGCCAGATCTGCGCGGAATAGTGTGCTAAATTACCGCGCTGGGCCCCCCCGTTGGTCACCTTTCCATGAGGACGGCGTGGACGAGAGCGTGGAACTGATCGGGTCAGTACTGTATACTCGTATTTCTGGTGGAAGTGGGACTTAAGGGATAAGTGGAAGGATATGCGGAGATTAGTGGTGGACGATAGATTTCGAGGTGGTGGTTTATAACCTTTATTTAGTTATCTCGATTCTTGGACACTAGTTGAAGCGATCTCGAAGTATTGGAAGGCGCCTCGAAAGTAGTAGGGTCGCGTTGAGGAGATATAGGGCTTCCTAGGTTATGTGGTTGAGAGGTATAATGGGAATTCTTACGTTCCACGCTTGGGAGATATGATCGGAATTATTAAGTTCGATGCTTGAGAGGTATTATGGGAATTCTTAACTTCCACGCTTGGGAGATATAATGGCGATTGTACTCCACGATTCTTTCCTCAAAAACAAAATCTCCCTGAGGAGATATAGTGATTTTTTACTTCCACGCGTGGAAAATATAAAATATAGTAATTAACTTCCACGCTTCTTTCTTAAAAAGTACGACCACCCCGAGAAGCTACAATAATCCTTCACTTAACGTATAATAGTAATCCTTAACTTCCTCGCTTAGAAGACATAATAGTAATTAACTTCCACGCACTGACCCTCAACTTCCACGCTTCAACGATACCGATTCGTACGATAGTAGCTATACATATCGCATTCTCGTTGGTTTCCTTGAAACAACGTCAATCATGCATCGTATTAATTTTGAAGTATCAGATGATCCATCAAAATACGATCACCTTGAGAAGATATGAATTAAGCACGAAGCGCGGCTCTATAACTGCAATCACTTCAATAGTGACGTCAATGAAGTCCGATTAATCTGTGCACGAATGCGTGGAATTTAATCGGCGAAAGCGTCACGTGCAGAAAGTGTAACGGGTTTTATCCTCTTCGCTCTTATTTCCTCATCTACTCCGTGGGATACCATCTGAAGGCGTGCACCCGTCGTTCGCGCGTCTGCAACATGTTTCTTCAGCAATTCGAGAATACACTACCGTCCAAAAATATCGGGACACCTACTCTGTGTGGCATAGTTGTGGATAAGTCTTGCAAATTTATCGAGGAATTTTGAGAAATCTTACTTCATTTGGTATTCTTAATTAAATGCAGCGAAAAGTATTTAATCTCTGCCAAATACTTATCACGTATTTCTGCAAATACAACAGGTGTGCTAATAATCATGATAGCCGGTGCATCTTAGGAGATAACGGAATATTTGATGAACTCTTTCTCCTTTCGATGCTTGTCATTTTCAATCTCAAATGTAATTCAACACTTTCCGTGGCACAGTGGAAATTCAGAATTTTCGTAGGGTTGTAAAAAGTGATGAGAAAATTAAATCGCAAAAGTTGTAGTGGTGTAATAACGTTCATAGTTTCTGCTCCCTTTTTATTCCATTTCGATTTCAACGCTGAATTGAGAAACACCTTTTTCTGTTGAGTAAGTATCTACTCAGTATTCTGTGTCGCGGGGTCGAAGAGCAGCGCACCATGTTGCAATAGCTTATAGCTACTAATTCGATCATTTCTAAGGGAAATGCAACGGCTGTGTATTCTTTTCTATAAATAATCGAATTAGATGGAATGTAATCGAGGCAAGGATAGATGTTGCAATTTTGTTCATTATTAAAAATAAAAATTGCTTGTCTCTACTTTGTGAACTGCGATTAGGCGTGTAAACAAGTCGTGCTCAACGTGTTGCAATATCTGTGTCGGCCGTACAAGGCGCTCAAAAAGTACGCGACAAAATGATACATGTTCTATTAATGTTAATACTAATTGGAATTAATCTCAATGAGTTAAATTAATGGAGCTCTAGAAAAGATAACAAATCTTCGAAGAAGTCATTGACTTACACGCAATCAGGGACCTGGAACGAAATGTATTTTTTCGATTCGTTCCGGTTCAGCTCTCCGATAATAATAATTTCGTTTCGGTTAATATCGTTCCTGCTGAAAATATTTCGTTTCCACCAGAACGAAAAACAAATTTTGTTCCGAACCGGTTATTTCATTTCTAAAAAAAACTCGTAAGGTAGTTGACCCAGTCGTTGATATGTACCCACTCGTCGATAATTTGAATTAATATTGTGATTTTATAAGGTTTTTGAACAATATTGTGATGATATCTGAAGTCTTAAAGACTTAAAGTCTTTATCTACATATATCATCACAATATTGTTCAAAAACCTTATAAAATCACAATATTAATTCAAATTATCGAAGACTAGACCTATCTGCCTAACCTATCGGCGACTGGGTCAACTATCTTATAAATTTATTTTAACAATTTTATTGCCTTTGGTACTTATATTATAAAATATGATACGTTGTAGTTATGTATTATAGAATTTTATATATTATGTCTTAAGAAAAAATTTAGAGTTTTGATGCTTTCGGTTGCAAGCCGTGCCCACGAGGGCAAGAGTCCCAACGCCTCTCCCAGCACCGCAGTCAGCCCTATCAGGAGTCTGAACCGACACGAAACATGATGAAAATAAGGGGTGCGCTCGATTTAAATTTTTTAACCTGAAGTGTACAAAACGTTATTAGTTGGAATTTTTATTTCGGTTATACCGTTTTCACTCCTGCAACAGGGTTAAGAATTTCGTTTCGTTTCTGTTTCTGTTCCGGGAAATATTTCGTTCTTTTCGTTTATCGTTTTTGTTTCTGTTCCGTTCCGAGTCTTTGCACGCATTTATGTTTACACACTTCGTAGCAACGTTGAAATTAGTTGTAAGAGCCTTCCTTTCATGGAAATAATTGAATGGAAATAGAAGATCAAAATCAAGTAATACAACTCAGAGAATTGTAAATTAAACATCTATTACTGTATTTGAAATGAATAATATAAGTCGAACAATACCCATTCAAACAAAAATACTCGCGGTGCGTTCTAACCCATCACTACTTTCACCAAATAACGCCCAGCCCTTGCCAGCCAAGTCACTAAGAAAAGGGAGCCAAGGAAAGTAAGAATTAAAAAAATGTTTCTCCTTTTGGAAGACACAAACACTAAAACAAACCTCGCAAATGATTTTTTTAATCCAAAAACATTACTTGGTTGCACTTCCGAAAAACCCCATGTTCCAAATTGGCTGAATTTTTGGATGTAGATTCCTCTTTGACAAAAATAATGATTGCAGAAGGATTTTTGGCGACTTGAAACAAAATTTTTACCATTTCAGTGAACAAAACTAGTTAAATTTACTACTACGTCACGTTTCCAAAGTGCTCCCACTTACCCCCAAAATCGAGTCACTCAAATCTCCATTACTTCCCACCACATCACTATCAATCATCACCCAAAATTTCACCGAGACGAATTCGTCAAAGTTTTTCCACACTCCCCCACTTTGGTACATCCTATAGAATCCCTCGCAGATGAGCCAAGCGCGGGAACGAAGTGCCGTGAGCAAAGTGATGCGAGAGCAACTGAGCTTTTGAGTTGACACACGATTACAGAAGTTATCAGTCGCTCGTCGATATCAATTCGACTCGAGCATACCGCTTTGCGTTCGGTGCTCTCCCTACTCACATCGCTGCGGGAGCTTCGACCAAGTTCGACAAACGTGATACATATACACCTAATCCTGGTCAGCACGCGGAACTCGCCTGAAATCCTTGTTCCACTGGACCGCCCCGATCGCTCGGAGGAAATCTCAGCTTCCTGCACCTGTATTTCAAAATTTCACAACGCTCGCTGATCCGCGAGGGGTTCTCTTGGACGTTCGTGTCCCTGTCCAGCTGTTATTACCTCGTGGACGCTTATTTCACGCGAAGGGCGAACTTTTCTGGCCATCTCTCGGCGTTTCGATCGTCGCTCGCTTTATCAGTAAACTCCATCGCGCTCGTGTCGAAATGAATCAGCGTATTCGACGCGCAGCAATAGCGGCGTAATTTCTCGTTTATAGACATTTATCGTAATCGAATAATTTACGAGATTCGTGAAATCCTGCTGGTAGTTCGTTTTTTGGTAATATCGTTGTAGTGGGGGTTTGTTGGATGATTCTTAGGGGAGGGGGCGTTTGGGCTTATCGGCGTCCACTGTAATCCAGCTGGTACCGATTTTTGTGCCATTACGAGGACCACGAGCGTTGGAGAGATTTTCAGTCTTTAGTTGGGCCTTGATGGAACGATGGACGAGGATAGGCAGCCTTTGATTGGGAGGAATTATGAGGCGGTGGATACGTTTTGGTAAGCTTAGGGATTTCGAATAAATATAATACTTGGGGCTCGAGGTACCTTGGAGGGTTGCGGTGATCAAGGACGCTGGGGTATTTGTAAAGTAATCAGACGTCCCGAATCGTGCGGGACTGCCCTCGGTTTGAGTTGCTTGTAAATTTTCAAGTGTTTTTAATTTTGTTTTAATTTATCAGAAGCATGTATTTATTATATAATTAAATGAACTAGGAAAATGGGGTCTCCACGAATGTGTTAAGGTATTTTCTGCTCGTCCTGCATCCATAATAAAACATCTGATCACTTTTGGGATTCTTAATCTTTGGGTTCTTAGGGATTCTCTTGCGGTTTTTAGAGCATTTGAATATTTGGTTTAGGGCAGTGTCTTCCAAGCTTTTTTTAGTCCCGATTCCCTTTTGCAATATTCAAATAATCTGCGGCACCCCCTCACCTAGTAATATTTAATTATCTTAATACATATATTAAATATACTTAAAGATATTTAATTATCTTATTTAGTGTAATGGTTGTGCTTGCATCTGGGTAACCAGTTTTCTGTTTTTTTCATTTATGAAAAATCAGTGTTACATCGTTAATTGAACATATTAAAATAAATAAGTAACTTTGAGAAACATTAAAATTGACATGCGACGATTTAATTAAAAATTTAAAAATATTCACTTTTTCAGTAAAACTTAATAAATGTCAGTGCTAAAAATAAGCGATTTTTTCTGGCGTACCCAGAGGGGGCTGCCCCCCCCCCCCCGGCCTCAAAGGAAGGGCTTTGTAAAAAAAAGGAAGCAGGATTTTAATCTTTAAATAAATTTTTATAATCACCCAATGAGTTTTATTGAATTTCCATTATAAATATTTTTATTCGATCAACTCGGGTCCCCCCAGGATTAAATCCTGACTGCGCCGCTGTTTAGAATCCCTAGACTATCTAGATCATTTAAACTACCCAAACGTAGAGTACCTACCTAAATCTAAATAGTATAATTGCTGTAGGTACTCAACATACCTAGATTATATACCTAAAAATACCAAGAAATACGACTTTCATTGCCAATGCCGTCGCAACAACCCCCTCGGAGAAAGCAGATAATACCGCGCAAATTTCTTCATCTCATTTATGTAAACAAATCTACATCTCTTGTCTCTCGAAATAACGGGCGATAACGATCGACCGTCTCATCTCACGTATCGTTATCAGTATCATCGTCCTTCGTGATCCGTATCTCCAGCGTTTAAGTATCTAAAGCTCGATAATTAATCATTAATCACGTAGCGTCCTGATGTCTTTTTAAACATGCCCAGCGTTGGCTTCTTTTAAAGGAGTCATCCTTCGTCGATGGAAAAAGTGTCAAGTGAAATATTGTTCCCCGGCAGGATTACGTGTGTCGTGTGTATTTTACATCGAAAACGTGGCCTGTTATATTGCCCACACAATCGCGCCAGTGACTCCACAGAACAGTTACGTAAAGATGATAAGCCGAAGAAATATTCCCCCTCGATACCACGGTGCCACTGTGTGTCTCGAACTGCCAGAAAGCGGGAAAGTAAACGTTGTTGTTTGTACTGTAAAAACGGCCGCCGATAAGCAAAAATCGTGCCGCTTTCGAACGGGGGACGCGATACTAGGCAAATGCATTTATACCATTTGCGAAGTTCGCTGGTTGTACGATAGTAGCCTCACTTCCAGCCCGATAACGAGCACTTTTATTACCGATAAGCGATTTGCGTCTGTCGTTACAGTGATATCTGGCTGCATAATGACGCTCGCCTCGCTCTTGATTGCGAATTTAATTGGCACTGGAGTAAAATGGGTACCAATATTATGAGAGGGAACGTGTAATTCATTGTAATTAAAGATATACTGCATGGGGAGATTCGTTGCACCAATTTGTAGCGCTATTTATAAAGATATGATGTTGAAAAGGAGCCGAATGCTCAAAGTGAATCGTTTTCTTGCAAAAAACCTGAGAAAGTTTCCACTAATTGCATCGCGCGGAGCTGCTTCTGTGGGCGGAGCGTTTCCCCCACTCCGTTCACTTGTACGCTACGCCGCGCCACTCGGCAGTGGCGGGAGGCAAGGTGGGGGAAACGCTCAGCCTAAAGAAGCAACTTTGAAGATACTTTTGTAAAAAAATGATAGATTTGCAATGTCTAATTCCGTTCCACTTTTTAGCTTTTTGTCAAATGGGATATGTAAATGTACATATAACAAATTTCGGTCTCGAATATCTCTTTCTTTAGACCTGTATTGATTCAGATGAATCTTTAATTTAATGACTCACCTCTGAAACCATGAAATGAATTCTCTGTGGGTTGTGGTGAGCATTCGTCCTTGATTTCCAGGGACAGCCCTTGGAAAACTATTTGTGTCCCCGATTTTGTCCCCAGTTATGATGTTAAGATAATCATTTGTCCCCAATTCTGAACTTAAGGTAATCACTTGTCCCCAATTCTGAACTTAAGGTAATCACTTGTCCCCAATTCTGAATTTAAGGTAATCACTTGTCCCCGATTTTCGGTAATAGTCCCGCCCTTCTGTATTTCTTCTTTAAAGTTACAAAATAATCAATATTCTACCGAAACAGCGAGATTGCTACTAAAATTCTACTAATTCGGCAACAGCGTAACCAAATCTACGAGAAGTAGAGGTGGTCCCCCTCCAAAAATATCTCATATCTCCAGAAACCCCAAGATGAAAATGGTCACTTCACCGTAGGCTTCGTATGCCCTCTTATGGCTTAGCCCTGGAAAAACCGCACTATTTATAGTCCGCCCGAATGGAGATAATGACGCATAATTAACGATAGCAGCATTGTTTCAGGGATGGAGACGATGACGCCGATTACGAGGGCACGACGCATTTGGTCCACGTTCCACGGCCCCGTGAGACTAGACGTCCCTCGAGCACCTCCTCGGTCAAGATTAAAATCGAGGGAATGAGATGCCAGAACTGCGTGAACAACATTGAGAGGACGATTGGCGCCCGACCCGAGGTTGCAAGTGTCAAGGTGAAGCTGGAGGAAAAGGCCGGCTACATAGAGTACAAAGTCGACGAAATTACAACCAGAGAACTGCTGGAGGCCATACAGGATATGGGGTTTGTGGCTTCTTTATGCGGGGATGAAAGTAGCTGTAACGAAAGCGAATTGAAGAATGTCCCTCTGGAAGCCACCGTCAGCACTTGCAGTATCCATGTGGATGGAATGACTTGTATGTCTTGTGTGAAGAACATCACAGGTCAGGAACGAATTCTTCAGAGATTTTCTAAAGTACGCTAGCCGAATGAGTAGAGATTGTACATTCCTGTCGCCTTTATTATTACAGGCGTTCTGTCAGGAAAGTCAGAGGTGAGCGCGGTGAACGTCAGCTTGGAGGACAAAGAGGCTAAAGTTTCTTACAACGCTGACAATGTAACAGCTGAGCAAATAGCTGCGCGTATTGAGGAAATGGGCTTCAGTGCGTTCGTTAAAGAAGTAAATGGTAAGGCAGTTGGGACGACTGGGAACGCAGGTTCGAAGAATAATAACCTGAAAAACGGAGAGGTTCCGTTGCCAATGAACGGAGGGGGTGACTTGAAGGCCCAGGATAAGATGGCGAAATGCTTTCTGCATATCACGGTAAGTAAAATAGAGAACGCTGGAAGTTAACAAGGGATCGCTGTGATCGCAAGGAAGTTCTCTTCTAACCTGTCGCTTTGATTCGTGTTTCTAAAGGGAATGACCTGTGCTTCCTGTGTCGCTGCCATTGAGAAGCACTGCAAGAAGTTATACGGTGTACAGAGCATCTTGGTGGCTTTGATGGCTGCCAAGGCGGAAGTCACATTCGATCCGGACAAAATAAGGGCAGTGGACATTGCTTCCAGCATATCCGAGCTGGGCTTTCCTACCACTTTGATCGAAGAGCCAGGGACTGGAGAAGGAGAAACTGAGTTGAAGGTAAGTCGCTCTGACGTTATTCTAACAACCTGTTTTATGATTCCTGAAATTCCTTATACTTCTGACTTCTCAGATTACGGGTATGACGTGCGCGTCCTGCGTCAACAAAATAGAGTCCACTGTGAAGAAACTGACAGGGGTCCATTCGGCCCTGGTCGCGTTGGCAACTCAACGAGGTAAATTCAAGTACGACGTGGAGAAAATTGGGGTCAGGGACATCGTTGAGTGTATCAACAAGTTAGGCTTTACGGCGACGTTGTTTAGTAATAGGGATAAGGAGAACAGAGACTATTTGGACCAGAAGTAAGCGCAGTGCTTTGTGAAACTTGAATGAAATAAAATCTGCGCGTCTCTATGCGTTCTATTTTTTATTTTCACAGAGAGGAGATAAACAAATGGCGAGCAGCGTTCTTAGTATCTTTAATTTTCGGCGTGCCGTGCATGCTTGCCATGACGTACTTCATGGTAGTTATGTCCGCCGGCGAGAAATCCCACGAGGACATGTGTTGCGTGGTACCTGGCCTTTCTTGGGAGAATCTGATCCTCTTCATATTTTCTACGCCAGTCCAGGTAATTTCAATTAACCCTGTCTGCAAGCATCACAAATCAATTTCTAATCAACTTCAACATCCACAGTTCTTCGGCGGCTGGCACTTTTACGTGCAAGCCTACAAAGCTTTAAAACACGGCTCGACTAACATGGACGTTTTAATATCAATGACCACCACGATATCGTACCTCTATTCCGTTGCCGTGCTGGCAGCAGCCATGATAATGCAGGAGCACATTAGTCCCCAGACGTTCTTCGATACTCCCCCGA
Organism: Andrena dorsata; assembly: GCA_929108735.1. NCBI lineage: Eukaryota > Metazoa > Arthropoda > Insecta > Hymenoptera > Andrenidae > Andrena > Andrena dorsata. The sequence goes on along the minus strand of OV815488.1, from coordinate 70,222,101 downwards.
TGCTGCTGGTGTTCATCAGCTTGGGTAGATGGCTGGAGCACGTTGCGAAGGTTTGAATCTCCATATAAAAGCTCTCACCTCAGTGGCGGACTTTTTTCCAGGAAGGGGGTAACTTCGAAGTGACGGTGAAGAAAAATATAGTAATGAAAAAACGAGTAGCGCGCTTGCTTTTTTGAGCTCATTTCGTAGTGCCAATTTAATTGAAAATTTAAAATCGAAATTTAGAAATATTCAGTTTTTTAGTATAAACTCAATAAAGATCTGTTTTGAAAAGAAGCGATCTTTTCTCAAAGCCAGGGGGGCAACTGCCTCTTTTGCATCCCCTTCCGGACGCCCATGTGTGGGGTGGCTGAAGAGCAACTGCCGGTCTGGGCTCCTTCCCAGAAGGCCCATCCAGGCCCCACCTTAAAAAAAATTATGATTTTATCCAAACACTATATTTTTTTCTATACTACTACATTGTGCCCGGTTTTAGTAAACTACCTCTTCATTTTCCCGAAAAGGTTTTCCCTCAGAAGGTTTGCCGCCTAGGCCCTTTTCCTTAAATCCGCCACCGACTGCAGCCTTGATAAAACAAATAACCCAGCACAAACTAACGAATCTTTGCAGGGCAAAACCTCGGAGGCCCTATCAAAGCTGTTATCCCTGAAAGCGACGGATGCCGTTTTAGTGACGCTGGGTCCCAACAGCGAAATACTATCGGAGCGATTAATTAGTATAGACCTAGTGCAGCGCGGAGACGTGTTGAAGGTGGTGCCGGGCGCCAAAGTGCCCGTCGACGGCAGAGTCCTCACAGGTCACTCGACGTGCGACGAGAGCTTGATAACCGGCGAGAGCATGCCCGTGCCGAAGAAGAAAGGCTCGGTGGTGATCGGAGGCTCGATAAATCAGAACGGCCCTTTATTAATCACCGCCACGCATACAGGCGAGCACACCACTCTGGCGCAAATCGTTCGACTGGTAGAAGAGGCACAAACGAACAAAGCGCCCATTCAGCATCTGGCCGACAAGATCGCTGGCTACTTCATCCCCCTCGTGATAGCAGTGTCCATAGTGACGCTGATCATCTGGATAATAGTCGGATACGTGAACATCGACAAGCTGCCGATCTTGCACAACGATCAGATCAATAAGCACGGGATGAACAGGGAGGAGATCATATTCCAGTACGCTTTCAGGAGCGCTCTTTCTGTCCTGGCCATCGCCTGCCCCTGTGCTTTAGGCCTGGCCACCCCGACGGCTGTCATGGTTGGCACCGGGGTCGGCGCGCTGAACGGGATTCTCATAAAGGGCGCCGAGCCTCTGGAGAACGCGCACAAGGTCAAGTGCATCGTGTTCGATAAGACCGGCACGATAACGCACGGCGTGCCCATGGTCACGAAGATCGGTCTATTCGTGGACGAGAAGGTCTGCTCGTTGGCGAAATTCTTGGTCATCGTCTGCACCGCCGAGACGAACAGCGAACACCCGATCGCGTCAGGTGAATGCTCTAAAGTCTAAACGGTCGCGTGTTTATCGTATCGATAAAAGGTCCAGTGTAAGTTTTAATAAGTGTTTCTTCTTTCTAAGCAATCGTCCGCTACGTGAAGGAAACCATCGGCTCCGAGGCGACGGGCAAGTGCTCCAACTTCCAGGCAGTACCTGGCTGCGGTCTGAAGTGCAAGGTGTCGCACATCTCCAACACTTTCACGGACGCTTTGAAGTCCGAGAAGGTTATTAATTACGTGAACCAAGTGAAGAGGTCTTCTGAGACGTACACTTTGAACAGTGTACCTATAGATGTTGTGTCGATTGCCGGCGCCAGTCAGGAGAGGCAGAATCTGGATCTGCAGTTACTGCTGAGCCCAGATTCACAGGATGACCAGGATAATTCCGAGGACGTTTATGAGATATGCATTGGTAACAGGGAGTGGATGCGGAGGAACGGTGTGAATATACCGCAGGAAGTGGAGCTGAGGATGACGAGCGAGGAGGACTTGGGCCACACCGCTGTTCTGGCGGCTGTGAACAACGTGCTAGTGGCTATGATCAGCGTGGCCGATACTGTCAAGCCGGAAGCTCATTTGGCAATTTATACTTTGAAGAAGATGGGCCTGGAGGTGATCCTTCTGACTGGGGATAACAGGAAAACCGCTGCTTCCATTGCCAGACAGGTAAAGGAGAATCGTAACGCAGGGTGAATAATTTAAGTTAACGAGATTTTCCGAATGTTGTACACTCACCTGATTCAATCTTGCCAGGGCCGCGTTTACCACAAGGCGCACTAGGCGCAAGCTGGGTCATTTTAAAACCTTATAGTTGCAAGATAAAATGCTTCGTTTTAAATATTAAATTCATAATATAGTCCACTCTACGGAATAATTCCCACCAAGCTAAATTTTGGTATGGGCCTTTATTTGGTCGTTTTAAACAATATGTCAAAAGTCCCCATCGATCCGACCGCCGCTAAAAATTTTACAGACAATTGAAAACCACAACAACTGTTTTTCGCGAGTATCTCGTTATCTAGCAGTATTGCGACAAAAATAGTTATTATACAATTTATAGCTTAGGAAATTCTCTACAAAAAAGGTTGAAAGTGATTTTGTGTTATAACTCGCGAACTGTAAGAGCTGCAGGGACTGTAACTTACCAAATGATAACCCTAATTAAAAGAAGTAACTTTTGCCTGAAAACTTTTTTTCTATCTCCTAGAGTTTCCGAGTAATAATACAAAATAAAAAAAGTTCGGGGGTCAACCACCCTCTTGGAGTGAATTTGGGCAGCAAACGAAATTACGTTGTACTCGGAAGGACTTTCCCTACATATTTACAGAGTTTCATAATTTTTTGAATTTCCGGATTCAGGATCTTCTCTTGTCAAAAGTATGGGGGTTGAAACTTGGTAACCCGACGTACATGAAAGTGGTTACTCCTACGAAAGAAACTCCTGTGGTAAGATGAAATTTTCACTCGCGTTTCTCATTAAAAGGACCTTTTTCTAGAGAATTTCCTTAGCTAAAAATTGCATAATAACTATTTTTGTCGCAAAACTGCTAGATAACGAGATATTCGCGAAAAACTGTTTTTTTTTTCAACCACTGTAAAATTTTTAGCGGCAGTCTCTCCAAAATTTAGCTTGGCGGGAATTATTCCGAAGGCAGATCTTAATTTCTTTGGTCTAATATACCAATTGGAGGGAGCTGTAAAATGCCACCGAGGTAAAAAAGCTAAAACAATCGAGGTAATAACTATTTTGTCCCCTATATCTACATATCCTACACAATCGCTGAAATAGACTTGTCTTTGAAATGAGAAGGCTTCCAAAAGTACAAGTGCGGCCCCGAATATTGCAGTAATACATTATTAATCTGTGCACTTGTATAGGTCGGTATCAGCAGAGTGTTCGCAGAGGTGCTGCCTTCCCACAAGGTTGCAAAGATTCAGCGCCTGCAGGACCAAGGATTGCGAGTCGCGATGGTAGGAGACGGCGTGAACGATAGTCCTGCCCTTGCACAGTCTGACGTGGGCATCGCGATATCCTCTGGCACAGATGTAGCTGTGGAGGCTGCTGACGTGGTCCTCATGCGCGTAAGTTGCAGTACAGCGCCTTGAATTCTCAAACAATTTATCACCGTAGGATAGCAACATCCCAGACACTCCGATACTCAATAACAATCCTTTTAGAACGACCTCCTGGACGTGATCGCGTGCCTGGACCTATCCAGGAAAACCGTTCGCCGGATAAGGCTAAACTTCTTGTTCGCCAGTATTTACAATCTACTGGGCATCCCCATAGCCGCTGGAATATTCAGCTCGTTCGGATTCTTCTTGCAGCCGTGGATGTCGTCAGCAGCGATGGCGTTAAGTTCTGTGTCCGTAGTTGGAAGTTCTCTGCTACTGAAATGGTAAGTATCGAAATGAAAAGGGTGTTAATGCGTTGTCGTGGTGGAGGACGAAATAAGAGATACTTTTGATGTGTTCGTAGGTACATTAAACCCACGAAAGCCACCCTAGAAACTGCCGAATATTTAACAGCAATGCGCGCCCATTCCACAGCAAGAATGATCGATTCAGACACGATATCCCTCCATCGTGGTTTGGACGATTCCGTAATGCCGATCATGCACAGGTCCGCGTCTACGCTGTCCAGGTACGCTCACACGCCTTCTATGCTTTCAAAGCTCGTACGAAATTGCAACAATCCCACTGCTTGACGAGGCCCAGGACTGAATGGTCGTAACGACGGAAGGTGTTGGTTATACTTCTTAATTACAATATACTAATATCGAGGTGTCGGCTTTTCTTTTATCTTTCGCGCTTCCTTTTGTTTTTTCTTTTTAGTCATTTACTTCTCTTTCTTGTTATCGTGCTAACGCAGAGATTGAGTGTCGATCGCGTGATCGACCACTGTACATAACACTACTAACTTGTAATACGTTGAACAGTTTAAGTAGCACATTTTCCATTTGTATTTGGTTGCCTCGCGCTCGAATGAAACAGGCTGTGAGTTTACAAATGATTTTACATTTGATATGATGTTTATTTCGAGTCGGGCGTTACGTAACGTTATCTTCCCTAACGAACTAATAAAACTTTACGATTTAAAGTGTACTGTAAGACTGAACACAACGAAAAGTTAATCAAACGGAGAAGAATGCTCGAATGTAGTACAATTCTTGGGGGATCGTGGGTAATTCGCGGGGACGATAGATAGAAGATGTTTTTAATCTCATGAAGAATTGTAAATATTGTATTAAATGTAAATAGGTGGTTTAATGTTAAACAGGGAATGTTGGATCGTTGTTAATTATGATTGTATATCCATCTCGATTATTGTAAAAAGAGATCTTGTAAATAAATACTCGTACTTTTTCAATAGACACATCTGCTAGATGCATTACCCGATCCTGAAGGTTTGCTCAACTCTTAGTTCTTTCGGTTTGTATATTCTTTTGCATGCCTTTGCAGCGTATAATGTCTGTAATATATCTCTGGCGGACGGGTAAGCAAGTGTGTAAACAGTTTTTTCTTCGTCCTTTTTGTGGATCGGAGTTAAAAATAAAATTTCCTCTGCTCAATTTGTAACTTACTTAACAGTATATCATTTTTTTTTCAAATTTGAAGTATATTTTAAAAGTACAACGGGACGGGACATATCTTATCAACATTCGTGTCAAAAATTGAACACCCGATCGTACATAGCACTTTAAATATTCTAAGCGTCTTCCTGCAAAACAAAGAACTCTGACTTACACTCGTCTGCTCGCACACCAGAGATATACCGGCGTGTTGATTCGAACCACCCTCTTAGAAGTTTATAATGTTACAGCAGAAAAGAAAAATGGAATGTTCTGCGAATTAAAGCACCCCCTCTGCTAATTTGACAGTGTGTCTGCTTCGACCTGCTTCCAGCAAGTAGTAATTGATGTGTAAAGTACCTTGTGACTAACTCCTCCACTGGATTCGGGTCTCACACGGTACTTAAGAATATCTTCACTTCCTGCAATGCTTGCGATACCTGTTACGTACAGAGGTACTTGAATTCTCTGACTATAACGCAACGATCGCTTCACTGTATCTAGATTCATTGTGCAACGCTACTTTGTAATTAATATAAAAGATATTTTACGTAACCGCATAATATTACAAGTTGAAAAGAAATCCCTTGGAAAGGTAACACGTATATTGAAATTCATACGCCGATGCTCTAATATATATTAATTGGCTTAACACCACTTTTGTGTTGCAAAACTCGATTGCAGGTTGTTCAGAAGATCCAAAGACGACGTGGAGGGTCGACTCCTCGGCGAGGACATAGACGAGATTGATTTGGTCACGGATTTCTCTGGTTACAGGAAAAACGTGAAGGACCATACGAGCATAACTCCTTTATGACCTGTAAGAATGTCTTCCTCTGAATGTCTGGCTTGTTGATACGCATTTTATGAATATCCTCTCAGCCTGTTCGCTGAAAGGACTAAGTCTGTAATCTCTCGCCAAGCCATGGCACTAAAACGTAGTCCTCGTTCCGAGGTACGCATTTCGCGGATACGAAACTTGCATCCTCATTGTGAAAAGAAAATGGAAATTGAAGGAGATACTTACTGCGGAGAATTCTAATGGTGCTTTTATACATTCATAATTTACTTTTATCTCTTTTATACGAACTGCGTTAATAGTATTGTGATATTCGTCTTTGAATTAACTTAAACGAAGGTACCGATGACTTTCCATGTTCTGTACTTAATACACTTTATTAAAGACGCAATATTTATTTTATAAAAACGACAATATCATGATATACTTAAATATCGAAGAGAGTATTACGCAAGGTGATATATAGGTAAAAAGTCTCCGGGGACCACGCTCTGGTTCGAGTACGCGTGAAAGACTTGAAGCGCACCAAACTTGATTGAAACAAAATAAATATATTTTATTCTTTAGGACATTAATCGAATCTTTAGTCTTACAGCTCACCTAACGTTCCGGTTGGAACTCTTAAACACCTATCGATCGTAAATGAAAATGATAAACCGTCACTATCTTGTTTACAGTCATACACTTTTTACCTATTATAAATATCCTTAGAACAGAATCTTTTATGAAAACATAAACTGACATGTCTGTGGAGAGAAAAAGCGAGTACAGTAATTCTAAAGGTATTCCCCTTTTTGGTATCAAAGCTTTAGTATATATATAAATATATATATATTTAAATTACTTTTAAAGACTACCTAAAAAAAAAGAAACTGTATATACTTGTATCTTTTGTGCCACATCTTTACCTTAAAAATGTATATTAATGTATAGTAAATATTTTATACATATATATATGTATACATATATGATAACCTTATATTAATTAATTAAATACTTTTTTACATCCTTGAAAAACTTTAAAAAGACAGACGTTGGTAATAAAAACATAAAAGCGTTCGTATCGATCTAAATTATAAACTCGCAATCTCTCGAGTGTCACATTGTATTACATACACTGGTCACTCATGTTAGCGTAAGATGGAATAAATGCATTCGTGTCTGTGAGGAAGTTACTTGACGCAACAATTGAGGTTGGGGCGTAGTAGCTATTGAAATCTTGTTGACTATTTATGCTACTGTTAGCAACGTAAGGCATGATATTGTTGTCCATGGAATGGAACATGTTAACGTTCGAATTGAAGTTACTCTGCCCTTCAAAGAGATTCTTATGATAGTACGATTCTGAATTACCGGTATAAGTGCACATCGGTTCACTTTTCCACGACTGGACGCTGCTATTGCTCATCGAAGACACATTATTATTCCAGTTATTCTGATTCCACAAGTCGTTATATTGCATCGGACATTGCATATCAATCTGCTGAGACATATCACTGCTGCTATTTACATTCTCATACCCCAAGCTCATGTTAGGCAGATTGCAAAGTAAACTCTCGTTCGTGTATCTGTAGCTCTGATCTTCCGACAGAATACTCTGTGCGTTCATTGAATTGTAAGAAAAATGTTCAGCTGCTATGTTAGAGATTCCATTAACATCAAAGTTCGACTTTGACTGATCAAAATTCTGTACGTCATTGAACATACTCGCGTTGTTGCACGTTTGCGCATCGTAGCTCGTAAGCATGTGATTATAATTGCTATCTATCACAGGACTCTGTTCGATGTGCAGATAGTCATTCTCAATTTTATTATCCATGTTACTTTCTTTAAGCATTTCTTTAGATTTCCACTCATCGTGGTTCAAATTTATCTGCATATTTCTGTATATGTTCATCAAGTTTTCCTTGTTATGTTGATTCTCGCTGTCAATGTCGCAATATAAATTCCCAGCTGCCTCGTTGCTGTTTTTATAGTTTGTTACTTGTACGTCGGGAATGGACGTACACTGCGTTGCGTCATAAAATTGCCTCTCGTTCGTTGTACTGCTTGCACTCTCTGTGAGACTTGTAAACGGCAGTAGATTATTATTAGGTCTGTAATGTCCATCTAGTTTGTACTTCAGGAACAACATCTTCAACTCGTACTGCGTAAGCGTCGGACAGTTCAATGACTGTTTTAAAAGCAGATTCACCTGTTTAATTTGGTGGTCGAATACTTCTTTGTTGTGTTTGACAAGTATGCTCGAGACAGCTAACTTCTTAGGGACCTTTCGACTAGTTTCCACATTATTCTGCTTCACTTTCTGCCTTACGCTGGTTTTCTTACGATATTGTAACGAACCGCATACCCTTTTCTTCTTGGTATTCTGTGAACATTCGCATTGCAATCTTCATTTTTGTGGTCGTTCTTTATCAATCGAGTTCCCCGAAATAATATCAACATCTTACCAGATTCTGTTTCTTCTGCGTGACATTATTTTCGTTGAGCTGCACTGCCCACTTTCTTCCTTTCCTTTCTTTGGTCATACTGGTATCTGAATTAAATGACAATAAAGCAATTAGTGGCATATATTTCTTTGCACTAAGTGAAAGGCACTGATGTTGAATTCTAGGCAAATTACTGGAACATGAATAAGTCCCACATAAAGAAAGATAATATTGATAACAGAGGTGAAAGGAAGGAAAATATTTCTTAATATTAAATTCTTTTTAAATATTCTCTACTTACTATAATTTATATATTAATAATGAATTCTGCAAGGAACAGCTTGGTTTCTGTCATTCCCTGTTTCAAGACGAGCCACGTGAGATGCACGACGTAGTATAGACGAGTTTCACGCTAACGTATTTATTATTTTAAGGCCCCTCTGTTGCCTCTTCACTCGGTCGCGGAGATGGAATCTTCCCCTGACCCATTGTTCGAAATATGTCGCGAGAACTTTTGAATAATCGATGGAAATGACAACGATGTTTGACTTCGTTAAATTATTGTGGATTCGTCAAAATTATAGTAACGTTTTATCAAATGTTTTTTAGTGAATTTTGTCATTTCCACCACTGTCACTGTATAAGACCGACAGTCTTTTGTTTCCCCTATCACTTTAGTTGCAGAAAGTCCATTGCGCATTTTGGCAAACCGCGGCGAAGTGAAATACGACGAAGAAATAAATAATAAATAAATTGTCGCTGCGTTTCGGTCATCAATTGTTCATAAACTTTTCTCTTTGTATCGCCAAAATACGCGACGGCCTTTGACCTCTATCTCGCTGATATTTTTATAAAACCGATTTTGATAGAAAATAATATTAAGCAAAGCCGAAAAATTAGTATGTGTAAAATATTGATTTCTTTTAGATTGTGGATGAGGGTAAGAAATAATAATAATTGGTTTAGTACAAAATCATGCATATTCCAATTTATTAACTTACTCTAAGAAAACGATTTGCATAAATGAGAAGCATAAATATGGGTTAAAAAAGAATAACATAACACAGCTTAGCTTTATCTATAACAATTAAGACACTTCTTCCGCTCTTCATTGTCGTACCTGAAAGCAAACAAGCAGGAGCATTGCCATAATCGTAGAATTTGTTTCTGCGTTTAAATATTGACGACTTACACAGGGACAGAGCAGTTCTGACAATACAGCTCCGAGCAAGTGATGCACTCGAAGAGGCAGGAGCTGCACAAAGGCTGATCACAGTAGGAGCATTTACTGAACATATTTTGATTTATCACTCGAGTGCATTCGCAGAGGTCGTATTTTGGTCGAACGTCCTTGAAACATTAAAAACAGGAACTATTAGTTTGCTAACTTGGGGCCAATCGAGTAATTTTGTGTGAAACGTATAAAGTTAGCGAACGGCTTACCTTTATAGCCTTGTCGGTCCCTAACAATTCCAATTTGCTGTTCAACACCATTTGCTTTGTACTGCGTTCACATTTCCCTTTGCTCGAGCAGGGTAACTTTGCTGGAAGCTCATCGGCTGGGTTCATTTCTAGAGACGTGTTCAACTTTTGGGAAAGTGACTTGACACCCTCTTTCAACAAGTCCATTGTTCTGCCTAGGTGGAACAGGGAAAGAGCAAAGTAGAATGTGAACGTTTGATTGACAAGTAGTTATAACCTCTGTACCGTAAACAGTTTGCATGCGTTCCTCTCGGCAGACTCCGTTGTCGACCTGCTTCTGACCTACGTGTACCTTTAGTTGCGGCGGCAAATCGTCTTCGAATGGACATGGACGTTTCGGCATTTTTATCAATCTTTCCTTAACGGCCCGATCAACAAAAAAACTTCTGGTTTCGCGGCATTCTTATCCGATGAGTTTGATACGATCCAACCATGTTTTGTGTTGGATTTGTGTCTGTTATTATTTGAATATTCGTTACTGAGTATGTTAAACATATTGAATTAGGCTTTTCTTTCGATCTAGTGCAACGGTTGCTGTGGTTAACCTTTATGAAATTTAGGGTTTTAAGTGGGAGTGGGTTCGAAGCTAATTTCTAAATTCGCAAAAGTCGAATCCGAAAGTTTGAAGGCTTCGAAATTCATGTTACTTAAATATTTCGAAACTTAAAAATCTCGAAACTCAAAATTTTCGAAACTCAAAACTCTTGAGACTCAAAATTTTCGAAACTCAAAACATTCGAAACTCAAAACTCTCGAAATTCAAAAACCTCGAAACTCAAAATTCTTAAATCTCAAAAACCTCGAAATTCAAAATTTTCGAAATCTAAAATTCACCAAACTTGAATTGCTGATTCTATTTTGTATGTGGAATATCTCTCTGATCTGACAAGAGTTTTGAATCACAAGAAAAGTGCAAATTTCCGAATTCCCGAAAGTCGAAACTTTATAGGGTTTCAGAGTTTCGATGCTTCGAGAAACCCATGCCTGGATTTAAGTTTCATCTAAAATCGCTCCGTCCCGTAAAGAAATAAATTAAATCTATAAAAAGTTTATTCTAGGTTTCATTGATACATAAAAAGCAAAATTGATGAATAAATTTTGACATGGAAGTTGGTTAATGGTGAAGGGAAAGGTATCGAACCGACGACAGAGTTAGTAATATCTGTTTATTAGTAATGTTGCATTATTATTACTTTTATACATATTTGATATTGGCCATCAACAAATATGTTACAATTTTCATCTTCCCGCAATCTCGTGTTTTATTCGTTTGCTCGAGAAACTAACGATATTATTTCATAATAATACAGAATAATTCATAGTCATTGCGTGACAAAGTTACCAGTAGCGATCGTTTAGTACGATAACTGTACACCGTGCTCGTAGCTCGCAAGTAACCTATGCAGAGTGACGATCGAGTCACTCGAATCAATCCACAAAACTATAATCGAACGGAACGATTGCGATCGGTGTGAATGATACTCGGCTTGCCGCGGCGACTGTCCCCCATTCTCGGAATAAAAATTCGTTCGAGGCCGCCGCGAAAGGAAAGATCGTCTCGTTTGTTTCACCGCGAGACACTTGAGCCACAATACGCGTACACCGTTGCCGCGTGCTTCCAAAAATCGAGCTATACGCCATAAAAAACAGAAGAAACTACTTCCCCTACTCGGAGTATGGGTCTCAGGGCAGGATATTTCATCTTCTCCCTCGTAAAAAAATAGTTCACTGCGGGTGCATTGAATTTGGCGCGCATCGCCAATCCCGCCAAAGACTTTCAAATACTTCGCTGGCTTCCGGTCACCAGAGCTGGGCACCGTCAAACTATCTCTATTCGCAATAAAAAAAATACCACCTCGCTATTTAAAATCCAATGTAATTAATGTCTCAGAAACAAATAAACTGAAACCTCGTTCCAAGTCTCCTTATTTAAATTTTGAAAAGTATTCGCCCAACTCTGCTGATCGGTCCACTTCGCGATCATTTAACTCTTAATTTAGTTTTTCTCAAAGTGACTTGGTGGGATTCGCTCTACTTATGGTTACCTCGGTCGAGTGACGAGAACTCTGTTTTAAAAGAAACGGAAGTGACGTACTTCACGATACATTTGACATCGCAGTGCTTTCGACTCACGTAGTAGTTGGCTTGAGTTCGCCGGGAGCGTCGTCAGTTCGTCTGTGCGCGGTTTAGTTCGTTGGTGATTGAGTTGTTAAATCGGCGCCACTCGAGCCGACGTAACCATATCTGTCATCAGAAGTGTTCCTTGTTCGCAAAAGAAGCAACAACTGGTCTGTAACTTCGTCGTAATCGGCTGCAGACGGTGAGTGCCTAAATCATAGCTGTTACGCATGCATTCTTGCTTCGAAGCTCTTCGTGGAAACCTCGATGATGGATTTATTCAAACGTTCACATCTCCACACAAATGAATTGGTAATTTTAGTTTGCATCGGATTATTTCGGTAGGTGCGAGAGTTTGTTTCCACTAGATAATCGAAGTAAGCTAAAGTTCGCGCGGGTAAGTCGAACGAAACGGTTTATAGTAACAGCCCTGTCCAAAGCTGTTCCTATTGGCAAACTTACTCCCTCCGCACGGAGTGCTTTGTTAGAAACTTCCATTTGAAGTAACTTCTTAATTGTCAATTTTGCAAGGAACTATGTAACGAGAAATTCTTTATAGTTATAAAGAGTTCGGTGGAACGAAAAGTTTCATTGTTCTAACACGAATGCATATTTTTGTGAATGTAAATAGTTCAAATGGCAGTATTTAGTCGATTAAACAGAAAATCAATGGCGTACAGAGAGGGACAGAATTGTGGACAGGGCTGGTTGCAATGAAAAATACTCTTTCGGAGAAAACATGTTCGGACTCACAGCCGTTATTGTCAGTTGTCATGGACGTTACTAAATACTCGGTACATTCAACGCGCAACTGGTAAATCGAACAGCTGTACGTCTGGGATCCACTTACCCAGAATATTGATTATGTATCTTTGATATGAACTGTTTCACTCGCGAGTCGCCTGATCTTTCTTATCTACCAAGCGCTCGGTCGGTAATTATTACCGAAATAATCAATTTCCTCTCACACGCGTTATCGAATGATACACTTTTAACAAACTCTGAACTACATCGAATTTTAGAGAAATCAAAAACATTTTGTAATATTTTTTATACAACAGAGAAGTGTGGTTAAAACTTTTTAGTGAAAGATTTCACACGAAACACACAATAATCGATACTCAGGATCGAAGCTCGCTGGCGCGAGACACGACTCGCTGGATCCCCCGTGTACAATTTCGATTTCAGAACCTTCCTCTTGTTCGCCCTCGAGATATGCCTGTATTCGAAAATGTAGATCGCTGAAAGAACCGTGAAAGGAGTATTTTCATTGGCTACGTCTACAAGTATTCGATAATTCGGCGCTAGGGATGTTTCTTCATTACGAACAGCCAATTGCACTTTCAATTATCGCGTCGGAACATCGATAGCGGCTGGTCATTCTCATACGGCCCTGGGTAACATTACTTTCTGCTCGTAACAATACTTTATTGCTTCGTTATCCTGCTACTTATTGTGCACTATAAGACTTAGAATGAGTTTCGCGCAGTCCTGCAACACTTTCGGTGACGATCGAGCTCCTGTTGCGTGTTTAGGGTTAGGTACTACGATTACTTTAAGGTGCAGGGCCGTACGACGAAATTACTACTTAACCCTTGCACTCGTACCGACTGTAACCCTACTCTACCTCATTCGTATCGAAATTTAAATCGAATTTTACTATAGAAACCTCGGTACACAAACGTAGCACACCAGTGCCGGGGTTACGTGAGTAGTTATTAGAATCATTCTTCGATTATATCGCGTCGATTTTAGTGACTTTAATGTATATTACCCACCGAGGAGTAATCCTTTATGTCGATAAGGAAGTCCAAACATCCACCTCAGTCGGTAACAGTAGGCGCAAACGATAAGCATTTATGTACGAGTGCAAAGAGTGGGAACAGGGGCAAATGATCCGAAGGGAACTGAATGCTGCGGTGTTAAACGATAATAAACAGCACAGGGAACAGTATAGCGTGAAATGAAGCGTCTCCGTGTTGTCCTAACCGATTCGCTAACGACACTGTAAATCACGTTTCATTTCGACTAAACTTCACTAACTAATCGGACGTTGTTAGATCGAATTCGCTAGAAAATACGCCGACCTACACATCCAGACAACGCTTTCTGCTCCAGGACAATGTTCCCTTTCCGCTACCCTCGCCGCTTCCCCATTCGCGCAGAACTCTCTACAAAACGGTTCGAGTCACTCGAGGTCGTTAATAGGTAGGACTTATCCCGTTGTTCCTCGCGAAGTGACCAAAGCTCAAATCAGATTCTCACGCGCCCGCTATCCTTTTATCTTTTAACTTACCAACGAACTTGTGCAGCATAATTTTACGTCTAACACGATTCCGCACGGAATACGTAATATCGATTATCGGATCGTATATTTTTGGTAACTAGCCCTATGAACTCTCCCCTAGACGGGATACGATTCGGTTGAACGAAGTCGCGTCCCGAATTCGTGGCAGTTTCACACATTACCGACAGGGTGGCGAATGAAACGGCGCGAGTGGGATGTCTCGATCGAATGAGTGTGATTTGACTCGCAGTGTAGCGTGAAGCGATAAGTGTCTACCGGGTGGCACTGAAACGTAAACGAAGATTACTGCGGGTACCCTGTGCACTTGGAAGGAAAATCATTCCCTTTACAATTATTCTCGTGGTGGTTCGTCCCTGTTTCGTTTTATTATACAGGGTATTTCATAACGGGAGAAGCAAGCGGAGGCTGATGATTCTAATAGAAAAATAAGTCGAGAATATGCAGTAGCATTTTGGCGTAACATTCTTCGTTTTTGAGAAAATTGATTCCAAACTTTTCTTGTGATGGAACACAATTTTTTAAAAAACGAAGAGTGTTATTTGTTCCTTACTTCTTGACTTACTTTTTTATTAGGATCACCAGCCTCCGCTTGAACCATCCGTTATGAAACACCCTGTACCAGAAAGCATCAATTCGGTGACGTTCCGGTTTCGTCCTGCGGGCAACGTGAAACCACTTTAATCACAGTGTCGCGCTCACGTGTTGGCTTCTCCGGCCGTGCGGCTAAGTGAATTGGAAGGCGAAGCGGGTGGATCGTTAGGGAACGAGGCGTTTGGTTCGAGTCGAACGGCTAATTGGGACCGCTTGGCTAAGCTCGAGAGGTTGGCAGGGGGACCCCTTGCAGAAACGACATTACCGACGCGTTACCCAGTGGGTAATTAGCCTCGTTCCAAGCGGGGGGGGGGGGGGGGGGGGGACACCGATTTTGCGCGTCTAAGCGAACATTGTTCCGTGAAATTTTTCTGTCGACGGGATTAGCCTGGGGTCGAGGAAAAAATCGACTTTGGAGACGTTCCACGGTCGATCCAACAATAGGAAACCTCCCTTCACTAATCTGGATAGCTGGTAGCCTCATGCACATGCATCGGGCGCTATTCGGTGAAAGTAGTGACGGGTTTGAACACATCGCGAGTATTTTTGTTTGATTCTTCGTTCGAAGTATTCAATTGCATAATATATATCTAATTTTTCACTGAAATCGTAAGTGGGTTAGAATATCAAACGTTCCCCATCGTTCGTGTCGATTTTCTCCTAGACCCCCCCAGCAGTCCGTGACGGTCAAAGCGTGTTGGGTTAGCTCGAAGTATTCCGTTCTGCCTCTCGCTGTGCACCGCATCGTACAGAGGTTTTCGCAGATATATACACATACGAGATAAATTGTATGAGATGCGTCAGAAGCGTGGTAATAATCTTTGAACCGCGAGCGACGAGAGAGAATATTTTACAATAGGTAATATGCGTTGTCGAGGCGCGACAATTGCAGCGGCATGGCTGGCCTGTTGGCGCTCGCTCAAAAAATCCAGCGGTTAAAATGCGTCGAAGCCTTTTTGGATGCTTCGACTGGCCCAATCTTCCTATCGTTAGCATTATTATTATTAGTTATTAGTATTATTATTAGTACAGTTAATGAAATTGTTGCAAAAATACTTCGTGCAAATGTAGCCTCGGAGATTTCGATTACGAGTTAGTCCTGAGAATTCCTTTCTCGCCGATCGTTTTTGATCGGCGTTCAATGTGACAATAGGTGTTCAAGATCTTGCTTCCTGTACCTCCGCCCCCTCACCCTCCCCTATACCACACTTCTATTTGGATTTCTTGAGCAAGGCTCGCGGCAACATGCCCCTCCCAGTGAAAGCACAGCGCGCCCGTGCGTGTTTACACATAACAAAATGGTCAACAAGTAAACGTGCGATAAATCAATCGATTGCAAATCGCCTTTATAAATTGTATAAAAATCACCTCTATCATTCCGCCCTAGCTTAAAATGCCTTAAGGATACGGTGTCTGGAATTCGTATAGATTCCTACGGTTCTCTATGCCCAGTCGAAGGGACACAACTTCTTGCAAGCATCTGCCCGCGAGACTCGTCTCTAGTCGTCAGGAAAGCGCGCGTGTCCTCTATGGGCGCATCGACAAACACGAGGAGGCGCTCTAAGCGTGCTGCCCTCTTTCCACGGGGCACCTGAACTGCGAAAGTTTGGGCGATACTCGAGGGTTGTTGCATGTGGGTGGAAGTAATAAATTCCGTGGAACTCTTTCTTAATCCTCAGTGTGAAAGTAAAATGAATTTCACAGTAGAACTATTGAATGAATCAAACGAAATAAAAACGAAAAACTCTATTCTTTCTTTCTACTCTAATATTAAAAAATTCAGTAACTTAAATTCTCATAGAACCTATCCCGCAAACACACCCAGTAGTAAACCCACTAGTGTGTGGCTACTGCAACTCTCGATACAGAACAACCTTCAAATTCGTCACATTAAGGTCCCATCCTCACTATCCGTCCAGTATATTCTTCTAAACTCTTTCCAATGGATCCTGCGTGGTGGTATTCGCGTTTCCTTGTCACCACATCATTAAGATCCACTGATAAGTGCTTCCATCCGGCGATAGCCTGCCAACGACCAAACGAACATTGAGAACGAGGCTTTAGGCAATGTCAGTATCCCCGTGGAAGGGAGATCCAGCGTGGATGCGTTGCGTCGCTGTCGGGGGTTCACGCAAAAGCGAGTCGAAAAATAAATCGGAGACACGTGAGGGATTTAGCGAGTATTGTTGATCGTCCGTAGTGCTGTATACGCGCGACGAGGGGAGCTCGGCCGCGTTTCCAATACAACGGAAAGAAACAGGACACAGAAAGGTCGGCGGGCCGATGTATCTGATACTCGTCGGGCCCGTTGATCATCCATTCACTCTAAAATTCACCGAATTATGTGCTCCAATCTCTCGTTCTCTCTCACACTCTCTCCCTTTCTTCCTCTTCACCCTTAAATTCGCACGATATAAAATCCTAGCTTAATATGGCCGGTAATTTGTTTCTCTCGCGTCTCTCTCCCTCTTCTGCGTCATTTTCCTTCACACCCCCACCCCATTTTTTTTTCTCTAGTTAAGTCGTACCACTTACGTCGTACAAGTAGAGCTTCATATTTATTCGCGATTATTTAGTAAATAGATAACCGCAAGCTTACGACTAAATCTGAATTCGTAAGTTTAGTGATGTGTGTATGTGTTTGTTTGCGTGTGTGTATGTGTGTGGTTTGCATACGTTACTAGAGATTCGTCTTGACTATCTAACGACAACATTGTGTTTCCTCCAATTACCATCGCCTCATTCGACCTCTTTCGTCCACCTTCTCTTTTTCCTGCACACACACCGAAGCAGTCACACTGTCCGCCACCCATCTCACTCTTGTATTGCAAAGCCCGGATCCGTCGACGCGTCGTAACAATTTCTGCAGTTGCACGAGCGTGCGCGCGTTCCCCCACCTTGTTCCTTGTGATTCCCCTACGCTCCTACGAAGTACTACATACACGCGACAGGGGGCAGCAGCTCGGCGAACGAGCGTTTGGCGCCCCTAGCTCCTTTCTACATTCAAGCTTCTTAATGGAATGTTTTAGTACAGAGTACGGATTATCGAATCCGTAAGAACGAGTAATTCTAACCGCCTACCGAGCCATGCTCTGGCCTCCTCTATCTACACCGCTTGCATCGTCGCCTGGGACTCGTTCCAACACCCTGGAGGACCCAATCGCTTGAGGAGGAATCGAAAACGGAGGATTCCCTTTACCACCGTCGATCATGTCTAAACACCTGGCACTCAATGAGCTGCGAGCAAAAGGAGGCTGGAATGTGTTAGAAAAAGCTAGCGAATATACTGGGTGTCTTGTAAATAATCGTACAAGCGGAAGGGTGGTGATTCTATGTGAAGAAATATGGAGTGGAATATTTTCATAACTAATTATCGAGGAAATTAAGTACGAATTTGGATCAAGCATACCGAAGTTTTGGAGATGAATGAGTTCGTTGGAGTAAGGTGTACGATTTTTCCCGAAGGATCTATGCAGATCCAAAGCTTCACGTAGGAACGAGTCGCTTTTGTAGCGACGACGTGTACAGGCATACCTAAAGCGAGAGCTTAAGGATCTTTGACATTGCAATTTTTTATTCCAGCGAACATTTAGGGTTCGAATCCTCTCGCCTACGTCTATCTAGCCGTGGGACTTTAACTTACTACATTCCCTGTCGTATCCTCTGCCGATAAGATTCTTCAGATTCTTCGATTCAAAAGTCCCTAGAATGGGGAACTTTCGTGGAGATGTCTATGGTGGAATTATTGGAACTCGAAATAAGGTTTCTCCTTCTGTTAGAATTTCCCAGCGAATTTACCAGGGGATTTTCTCTGGGAATTATTTCACTGATGTTAAGAATTTTGGAAGATATCGCACGGTCGGCAGGAATCGACTTTGGATTACTGTCTATAACGAGCCTTCGATTCAAAAACGTCTGCTAGTCGCGTCGTTCCACTAAGAAGCCGTGACAAATTCTCGAGATATGTCTGAGTTAGTGTCTGTGTGTTCGAGAAAAACGTGTTACGATAATTATACTCTTTTTTATTTTCTTCCCTCCTCGCTTACCTTTAGGTTCTACAGTTAGAAACGCTAAATATCCTATTCCTCCTCGCTGACTATTCGATTCTCCCCGCCCCACTCCCCCCTCCCTCTTATTATTCGCGCAAGAAGCAGACAAGAAGCCGTACGCGTCTTAACGCTCGTAACTGAGAAACCTACTTACGAATGTACCTATATATATTCTCATTTATTTATTTATATATTTATATTCGTATTTATATCTATGAATTATTAGTCTTTTGAAATGTTTTCCTCGTGCGTGCAAAAAATAAATCTCCCGACGCGATCGTTGCGCCGCGAGTGAATTTTCTTATCATCATCTTTCGCTTAACTCGTCTCGTCCCTTCGCCGGTGCCTTTCTCTCTTTCTTTCACTCTACTCTGTACCTCGCGACGATCATAAAAAAAGAATACCTTCCTCTACAACCGCACGTGGAACGTTCCTGTCCACGATCGCGTACAGACGTACCGAGCAACGGCGAGCTCCCCAACGCGAGTGCGCGCAGCGTGACAAGTGGGCGTGGCTCGACTGTGGAGGGCAGCTACGACTAGATTCGAGGTACGGCGGGCGATCTAGCATCGAAACGATACTTTCTTTCGACTCTTCTGCAATTCCCCTTGCAAACTCGCCGTTGCTCGGTACACTTGTAGCTTTCTAACATCGAGTCAGCAGGAGAGAAAAAGTTCGAAGATTCAAAGTTCCGTGTGTTGAAGGGGCGCCAGAGGTGGCTCTGGGGGAAAGAAAATGTAATTGTGTCCTGTGCAGGGTAAACCGTTCGTAACGCTTCTTTTCCTTTTCGAGAGTGAAAATGGAAAATGCCGGGGACGTATAAAAAAGTGGCACGCGTCCTTTAAGCGCTAAATATACGCTACGAGGTTCTATCTTTATTGCCTGAGGGGTGGATGGGGTGTAAAAATAGCTGAAAAACGTTTAATCGCGCGCGATCCTTGCGTTTCGCGGAGTTTCCATTTTCACCCCGGAGAACTAAGGACTGCGTTTATTAGAATATCTCGGATTCGTTTCGCGGGACGTTGGTTGCGTCAGTTTGAGTCTGTTGGATTTCTTCTCTGCACATGCCGTGTCCAGCAGTTTGCTTTTCACGATGAAACATCGAGTTGTCAAAGTCAAACGGTGGTCAACTTTTTGCGTAATTTAGGAAAGCAGCGTGAATTATGAATTTTGCACGGATTATCGTGCAACTAAGCACGATGGTATTTAGGGGCACGTGTTTGGGGATTTTTTGAATATTTCTAGGAGGAGTATTCAATTTAAAAATATAAATGGTTTTAGGGGATTCGGTTGGGTTCATTTTTGGAGGTGATTGATTTTTTAATTGAAGAACCTTAGATAACCGATGTTTCACCGTGTCTTGGTTTCTCAAACGAGGAGAAAATATGGGGAAAGTATGAGATTTTGAAATGGAATCGTTCATAATCCAGTCGATGGTAAGGTGAATGTCTCCATTATTGATCTGCTCCTTTTACCCCGTTTTGGTTTAAGAATTTTTCCTTTTTGACTTCGGCGTGGAAGATGTTTGTTTAGTTTTTCTTTGGATTAGATAAATCAATGATAAAGGAAATTTCTCGAGGGATGAAAAGGGTGTATGTTTCGTGTACTAATTTACTCGTGTTTCGATCAAATCAATTTCGATATCGAAAGGGTCGTTACCCTCGATAATTCATATTTCGTATCACTTTCTTAGGTTTGAGTAAAGAATATTTATATATATATATTGATTGATGGGGCCATTCATCTTACACGGACGAACGATCGACGGAACACTTAACGTATCATATATGCAACGAAATTGTTTAAAGAATCGCTTTCAACGAATCCTTGTAACAAACAGAACCCTCTCAAGGAGGAACTGAAATTCCTAATAGCCTAAAACTTGAGAGGCCAGAGAAGTCAATTAAAAATCGAAATTGGATGGAAGGCCGGGGGTATGTGGAATATTTTCTTTCTCGAAAATTTCTATTTTCAACGAAAATTCCAATTTCCACCGAATATTTCATTTCTCATCAAATTCTTTAAGTTCCTTCAAAAACATAAATTTCCAGCGAAAATTCAAATTTCCATCCAAAGCTTCTCTATCCACTCAGTTCCCACAGAAGCCCACAATTTCCACCCAAAGCTTCAATTTCCCTCGACTTCCCCGTCTCGCGCGCTACCGGAACGAAAACGCTACTCAGTCATACACAACGGAACAATACGTACCAAGTAAAACGCTCTTACAACGGGGCGATCCGATGTCCACCTACACAACATTCACTATTGCACATCACATTGCGCATGGAAACGCAAAACTACCAACGAAATTCACCGCGAACCACCACGAAGACACGAAACGTCACAACTGGCGTTCCCATCTCCAGCTTCTATTCGAGCACTTCGCGCACGAGCTGTTGCACAATGTATCCTGCTTGATGAACCATCACGTCCTCCAAGTCTCTCGAACGCGTCAGCCCCACTGTGGCCTACTTTCGTTGCAGATGAATCCGTTTCCGCCATTACTCCCCTTCGATCTTGTCAGTCTTGCCAGAGACGATTGCGTCTAAAACCATCAGCGGCTAAAATTCCCTCGGACAACACTCAACACACTTCCTCGTGCCTACCTCCAGCATCAAACTCTTCGCAATCCCCTGCCTTTCCATGCTTCATCATTAATCAGGGTTCTCGAGTTCCTTTTCTTCCATCCTTCTTCCTTCTTCCATACGTCTTATACAGTGTCCCTCGCGAGACTCCCTTGTTTTCCCACTATCTCTCCTCTTCACCCTCGTTTCTTCGACGTCGATCGTCTCTGCATACGCGCGGACTGGCCGCGCCAGGACTCACCAGAGCCTCTGGGCGGTCTCCCACAGGTTCTTCAGGCTGGATCGAAACTCGAAACGAAAGTTCTGCTAGTATCACGCTATGTTGTTGCCGCTCATCGTGGTCACGCACTTCTTCTCGGGGGTGTTCTGGCTCTCCGAGTTGCTGCGCACGGCCTTCGTCGGGCTGCCAGGCGTGGGCGTCGCGTCCCCTGGAAGAGGGTTGTTGTTGTTGGTCGACGTGGAGCTTCTGCGGCCGTTCTCGCGGGTGGGCGACTTCACGTCGAACACCAGCGTGTCCGACTCGATGTCGGAGTCGATCTGGAAATAGTCGAGGGGGATTGTATGAGGCAGTGGTCCTTCGTTGAGAGTGGAGAAGTTTGGAAAATTTTCTAGTGGAAAGTGATGGGAAGATGTACTAGTCCTTTGCATGCAGCCAGTGCGAGAACCGCCTATGGGCGTTCGGCGAGTGCGCTTAATGAATGGGGCTGCAGGCGTTCCGCACACGGGGAGTGATATGCGATGGACTGGTTTTTGCGCATTAGAATAGCGATTGCTTCGAGCTGGCTGGCTAACTTTTCTACATAGGCTAAAGTGTATCTGTGCAGTTGCTCGCCTAGTTTGGTCGTGTGCTCTAATTCTTCGAGGGTGGTTCGAATGTCGCTGTACGATTGGGAATATTATAATTAAATAGGTTTCGTAAGTCCAATGTTTTTCGGGAGCCACGGAAAAATGAACCTCTTATACCGAGCTCCCTTTTATGCGCATTCCTGAATCTACATAATTATCCCTCGTACAACGAATGCAGGGTCATTTTAATCCAACTCTGACAAAGTCTAACTCGATGTCATATTTGTGTTGGCAATGGCAAAAGATAGTATCAGATGCCTAAACTGTATTAACATTATTTGTAAATATCATACATAGATATACCTGTTTTACATATGTATCAATTGTACGTAAATAATTTTTTATGTATTTTTTTACTACCCATTTATGTGGGATTAATTCATTTTATATTCAATTTTTTCGCGTAACCCGTTCACCACCGAAATGTTGCTGTGGGTCAAACTGACCCTGCATTCTCCCGAGGGTTATACAATATCAATCAGGAATTCTTCGAGACATCCCTAGCCTCTGAACACTTGCACAGCGGCTTTTTAACCACCCTTCTTATTGCTTATTTCGATCTAACTCTGAATGCATAGCGTGAATAGCCTAACTTGCCTTCTGAATGCGCTGTACAGTAACTAGTACCATGAACTACTAGTAGGATCTTTATGAATGAAGGGAAAGCGATCGAGAACTCAGAAATCACGACTTGGGGGGTATTAACGTGCCAGCTTCACCTTCAATAAACAGTTTCAGCGTGGATCGTCGATTCGAACAAGAACAAGATAATTATTCGTGAATAAGACGGCGTCTACGTGAAGGAAGATGATGCACTACCTTGTTGAAACAGACTACCTGTCTGGTAGCTGGGTGAGGGTTGAGGAACAGTCGCTCGCTGGTGTCGCTGCCGCAGCTCGAGCTCTCGCTCATCTCCGTGGCGTACTTCCGGGCCGCGCGGGGACTCGGCGGAGCCGCCCTGCTCTGGCTCCCTAAGCTCATCGCCACGTTCCTGGAGCACACCTGCGACTGGATGTGCTCGCAGACTCTCCTGAAGCGTCGAATGTTACCTGAAAAATTCAATCGCATACTTTCTGTGATCACTTTCAGTCATCGTTGTCGTTTAACGATATTCTTCTTTCGGGGTTAGGTACTATATTCTGCGAGGCATCTAGCTATGAGTTTTGCATCCCCTTATGGACGAAATTAGGTGAAGAACTTGAGGATTAGTTCTCTTGGGTTGTCGTGGTAAAATTGAACAGGTTAGGAATTTTCTTTTCTTTTTCAATATCATTATTATTACTATTAATTACAATGCTGGGTGCAAAACTGAAGATAATAATATTATTATTATTAATATTTTTATATTTTCATTATTATTAATAATATCTTCAGTTTTGCACGCCAGAACTGTAATTAGCTCGAGAGAACTTTGCTCAGTCTTCAATTCCTTCAACGTCCTCAGTTTTATTTTTGAGGGGGATAGAATTTTTGACACTTCAATGGGGGCAATAAGTATTTCTGAAGCTGCAGAGTTACCCACCTCATTTTTATTCACTCCCAGTAATCTAATATGTAACTTACTCTTCAAGCACAAAATCTTTCTGTCATTTTCAAACGGAGTCCCCTTCCCTTGCGAAA
Source organism: Andrena dorsata (assembly GCA_929108735.1). Lineage (NCBI taxonomy): Eukaryota > Metazoa > Arthropoda > Insecta > Hymenoptera > Andrenidae > Andrena > Andrena dorsata. The sequence continues at coordinate 70,198,215 of OV815488.1, read as the reverse complement.
CCCTTCGATTTATTATTTCATCAAATAATCGCCCCCATTTGATATTCCACTTCACGTTACGAGACACTCTGTATAGCTTCCCCCCTTGGTAACGCGAAACGAGGGTGGTCCGCTCGTACGAGCGACAGCGGGGCGAAAGCAAAACACGACAACTGTAGAAATTGTACGCGCGCGTACACGCGGGCAAGGCGTAGGGCTCCACGTGCCAAGGTAACATCGATCTAGTTGCGGTTGGACGGCTGCCAGGCAGCGAGCGTAGCCACCTCGCGATCTACCATTGTCCATGCTTTGCTTTCGCGGCTGCTTTGCGTCCTCCACTCTTTATCTCGAAATTCCAGGCGCGTCGCGCGCACAACGCTATCCCACGGCCAGCTTCAAATTACAAATCACAGAATTCGACCCTCGCGGGGGGAGCCCGGGAAATGTTGCCCTCCGATTTTCATGACACTTGGCGCAAGGTTTTCTGAGGAAAGGAATATTCATGAAATAGATACTGTACTATTCTACAAAGTTAATTTCCACAGAAGGAACAAATAATAGTGTGGAAAGAACCTCGAATTGGGAATTTCTAGATTGAAAAACTTTTGAAACCTTCGACACTGAGCACTTAACAAAGTAGCAAGTGGAGATACACTCCTATAGTTAATATCTCGTGAACTTGGGCGAGCTCTATCTGCTTGCACAGTTATGACAGAATCAATGGGAAACAGTTCACGAAGGATTCAAGCGACGAAGAGGGTCTGGACAGAGGGGGATGGAGGCGAGGTTCACTTACCACTCAGCAGGGTGAAAGTAATGGCGAACAGAGGTTCGTTCGGTTGCTTCGAAATGGCACTGATGTCCACTTGGAAACGGACCTGCCTCTGGAACATCGCCGGCGCCGTGCTTCCTCTTTTGTATTCCACTCGGAAGGACATCGGCGAGCTCACGCTGTGGGACAGCTCCGCTATCTGTCGACCGAAATTTATGCTTTTCTCACTCGAGCCACTTCCCTCGCGCGAGTTCCCCCGGAACAAAGGGGGGGATTCAGACGACGTTTACCGATAAAAAAGCGTGAATCAAGTCGGCCTTTACGCTGGCCAACACCTTCCCCTTGACGAGAACGGTGAACGTCTCGTCCTTCTCCGTGGTCATCAGGCTGCCGAACCACGATTTCTTCGTCAGCTCCGGGGAGGAGTCCGGGGTGAGGTGTACCTGTGATTTACAGAACGTTAATTGTTTAGACAGTTGCAGAATCTTTTCGTAATTAATGGATGATCAAATGCATTTTCTGTTTTTACTGTATAAGCAGCAGAATTTGCCTGATGTTATTATCGTGTGCAAAGGCGTGATTTAATCTAACACAACTTTTATTGCACGTTTCGCTCGTAAATGTGCTCTCGGATTTCTGAAAGAGTCAATCTTGGAAGTGCGATAAGTATCGACTGATAGTCACGCGATGAAAGGCAACTTCCTTCAATACTTGAAATTGAATTGTACGGCGGGAATTTATGAGAGCACGTACTAGCGACGAATGAAATAGCGGGGTAGTTTATAAATACGTGCCTCCTCGGCGCTCGGGAGCAGCTTGCGTCGATGGAATCGTGGGCTACCCAGGAACGAGTTCTTGATGGTGGTCAGCCTCGACCTCCAGTGATGGGCGCCGGAGCCTGCACCAGTGTGCGGCGAGCCTGGCGGTGTCACGCCGACCGCGACTACTGCGGAAGTAACAATCGTTTAGTCGTACCACTGCATCCTCCGCGCTGCGAAGCTTCTCATAGTCGTGCATTCACCATTCAATCACACAGAAAGTAGTACGAAGAAACCGTAAATTCAGAGTCCCTTTTCCCCGACCCCATTTCCCTGTACACAGGAAAGATTAGACAGCAGTGTCAATTACGTGTAACAGCTGGGAACAGGCGAAGGCTCGATTAGAAACGATGAAAAAAGGCACACCCTGTCTACTTTTAATTATCGACCATGAAACGCCCATGCGTCGCACGAGACGACCGTAATCTCGCGCACGCAAAAATTTACACGCTGACACAGTGTCGCAGTTCTAATCGAAGGGAGTGATCACCTTGAAGAATGTATTTCCGTACCCGCACTTCCCTTCGATCGTCTGGATTTTAAAATGATAGTGTCCTTAGTTCCTTGCGGCGGCGTTTGTGAAGGTACAGTTTCATGTTCGAACACGATCGATTGCCTTCGGTTAATCGCTGTTACGGCTGAAGATGTCGCGCTACCCCGACAAAGGGACGTTCCCCCAAGCTTCTCGACCGATGGGCAGAGAAGACGAAGACGAAAACGAGGGGCAGGGGAGCGGGACTTTCGTCGAATGGGCGCGTGTGCATCCAGTCGTGTCCCTTTAACAATCATCCGTGAGCGGTGTGTGCTCGTTACGCGGCCGTGGATCACTTGCATTTTTTAAGACCGCCCCAGCTAGTGCCCCTTTCTCGAGATAAAACGCGTGCTCAGACATCGAGGAGGGCTCCCACCGATGCCCCCAGCCTTTGTTCCGGCTGTATAAACACTCTGGACACCTGCAGCGCCGCCTTCGCGCAGCTTTCTCGCCGAGGGACGTTTAGGCACGTTTCAGGATCGCGAGCCGCTGCGATATTGTTCTTCGTCACGTGGGACGGTCGATTGAGGATTTAAATTGGTGATTCTCGTAAAATCGGGATACTATAGATATTTTGGTTGTCATTCATCAAAGTAACTTGTATGGTTTGAGTTTAGAGCAACGGAGCTGAGTGTAACAGTAAGTGGTATTAGAGAGAACCTTAGAAACCTAAAAATTAATTTCAACTGTAGTAGCACCTGTGGTTTTTGTTATTATTATACCTGTGAACTTTATTGAAATGTATTTAATAATTTAATTTCAGTAAGGTAATTGATTTATAAATATAAGTCATAAACAATCATTTTTTTAATAGAGATGAAATTTAAATAGAGATATTTATTATGAGGAAATCAAATTTAAAAATAAATGAAAGATTAATTTAGTTAATAAAGATTGAGTGCAATAGATTACGTGCAGTCTAAAATATTTTTTTGAAAATATATTCACTAAAGTAGTTACTAATTTTATCATTATACCCACATATAATTCATTTATATATAATTTATTTTAAAAAATTACATCAATATTTTTATATTTTTCCTCATGTAAATAATTTATTAAATTATTTCTAATGAAATTAAATTTTCATCAAGTAATAATAATGTAAATCCTATCCTATAAATTTTTTACATTTGATAAAAATAAAAAATAATTTCCTTAATTAATTAAATATATGAATTAAATTCATTTAAGAAAACTAGGTATCAATAAAATCGTATAGCATTTCACCCCTAATTATTTATTTGTAACATAAATATTTAATAACAAAATGAAATACTGAACAAATATCTCTTTAACACTACGAGTCATCGTTATCTGAATCTTTTTCAATAACATGAGAACTGTTCACTTGTCCGTATCAGGCCCCACGTGTGCACTGCAGGGTTAAGAGGACTTGTGTGTCCATTCAGCGAAAAAACGTGAAATTGTTTCCAGTTGACAAATCCCCAATAAAATTCTCAATAGAATCCTCAATAACTCCTTAAACAATGCCTGATTAGTCTTTGTTCCGACGCCCACCCTCGATTTTACGAATTTTCATTTACCTGGAAGCGTACGATGTAATTTACCGACTTGTTCAAAGCAATTATCCAGAGTGACAATTCGGTATTATGACGTTTTTGCGTTCCTTTGTTCGACTCGGTCCCTCGATGGTTGGAACGCCCTCCGTTTAGCGGTAGCAGACGCTTTTAGGAGCGGGCTTCTCGTCGGGAATAAAAGACACCGGTTGGGGGATGTAACCCAGGCACTATTGAATTATCGTATTATCGGCCCGCTGGAAGTTCAATATCGACTTCGTATTTTGGTCGGGGCTATTGTCTTGCGTCGCGGCAAATTCCATTATCGCGGAAGCGACCGTCCGACTCGATGCCTCCGGCTTCCTATTTTTCCACGCGAAGCTTCGTATCCGCTGACGCACGGGCACAAGACCCTCTATATCCGTATCTCTTAAGTAATTTGCGAGAAAAAAAATGTTGAATGGGTGGATATTGGGTTAGACGAAGAGATGGGTTTTTTTTTTATTTTAGTGTGTTGCTGGAAAGGGAATGGAGGATTGGGGAAGATTTATGTTTGGCGTTGTTTGGAGGAAATGGTTAGTTTTGGAGATAGGAGGGGAGGATTCAGGTTCCTTTGGGGTATTGATTTTGGTGACGAATGAAGAATCTATTGAGATGCGATTGGAGAGTTCAGTTAGGGGTGATGAGGGAATTCATTGGGAAGTAATCGGAGGTGGCGTTTATTTCGAGGGGGAGGGAAGTACCTCTGTTCTCTGCAGATCTTCCATTTTTAGATGAAGTTTAGTCGGGAAGTAATTATTGATCGGGCAGGAATAAGAGAGTCTGTGTGCCGGTGTTACGGTTTCTACATTATTACTTCACCTGGTTGTGAGGTTTGAGTTCTTAAATAGAACTCATTCTGTTGGACACTTACTATTTCAGTTTACTATAAGCCTTGAGTTCCCAAGAAAAACACAACCCATTGGATATTGACTATTCTCCTTCATCACAATACATGAGTTTCTAAACAAAACTCACCTCGTTAAACTTCTACTATTTCACTCTATCACAATAACTGAGTTCCCAAGTAAAACTCACTCCTATTAAATATCTACTATTTCACTCCATCACAAAACGCTACTTTTCAAATATGTAAAACACGCCTCAATTAAAAATCTACTCTACCTCTCCATCACAACCAAAAATTTCTCAAGCAAAACACACTCTATTAAACATCTATTATTTCACTCCGTCACAACACACGAGTTTCGAATCAAAACTCATCCAATCAAACATCCTATATTTCACTCTATCACAATTCTTGAGTTCCCAAGTAAAACTCACCCCTATTAAACATCTACTATTTCACTCCATCACAAAACACTACTTTCCAAGTATGTAAAACTCGCCTCAATTAAAAATCTACCCTTCCTCTCCATCACAACCAAAAATTTCTCAAGCAAAACTCACTCTATGAAACATCTATTATTTCACTCCATCACAACACACGAGTTTCTAATCAAAAGTTATCCTACAAAACATCCGTTATCCCACTCCATCACAACACACGAGTTCTCAATTAAAACTCACCCTGTTGAACGTCGTTTATCTCTATCCCCACGCTGGGCAGAGCCGGTGTCGGAGGAGCGACGGCTGGATTGGTGGTGTTCCCATTGCCCGCGATGGTCGTGATCGCCGACAGCCTGTGGGGACTTGCCGTCTGGCCCACATGCGAGGTCGGCGGTGCCCTGTGAGGGCTGAGGAGTCCCGCGACTGCGTTCGCCGCGTGCAACGGTGAGCTGCCGGGCGTCGACGCGTGTGAATGTGACGCATGCGTGTGGCACCCTGTGCTCGGCGAACGGCGGGCATGGTGTCGTGTGCTGCAAAAAAAAAAAGATAACGAAACTTTACTAATAACAAAGAAGAGCATTAGGTATACCTAATTAATTTTTTATCAGTGTTGTACTATTATGAAGAGAATACGTGTGGGATTGAAAAGGTGTTTCGTGATCTGCTTTTGATCTTCCTTGCCACACCTCGATAACTTAATTCAATTTATTTCGAGATTCCTAAATTTGTAGATTCTGGTCCCTGGATAATTAATTCAGGGCCGACCTTCTCTCTAATGGGACCCTGGTGCAAAAAATATTTTGGGGCCCGAAACAATTTCTCAACGGTAAAACAGCATAATATCTTTTCACGAAGAAAGAAATAAACATCAACATATTTAAATATATGAATATATAGAAATTATATTCTAATTTCTTTTTTGACAATCCATGCATACCATGATTACTCTACCATTGTGGTGTCTCCGCAGTAGGTATTACCAAATCTGTGTTTAGATAAAATTAAATTAATTTCAATCAAATAAACAATTTCCATTCTCATTTTTTTATTTTCTCTATTCTTCATTTTTCCTGTTTCCGGGGCCCAGATGCCTTGCACCCGCTGCACCCACCTCCCCCCTTTGGCCGCCACTGAGTTAATTACACTGCAACACCTATATTTGCATAGCGCTCTTTAACACAACAACGCAAATTCTAAACACTGTGCTGTACTAAATGGAGCAGTACTCTAATGCCCCACTAATAAACAGCATCGCCAATGATCTGTATCAACAGTGAACGCTACTACCAATAAGCAGCAAGCAGTATACTAACACCATAGCCCCGATCGTAACAAGGGATCAGATCGAGCGTCGGTCACTCGGCTGAAATCAGATCACGGCACGTTCCGTGGGCATGGCCTGCCGCCGATCGATTAACAGGGTTAGACAAAAGCCCGTCACCTGGTCGCATGAGATCGCGGGGCAGTGTTTTAATCGACCAATCGAGAACCAATCGTCCGCGTAGGCCTCGCACGTGTCGAGGAACAGGGTCGCGACAGGGGAAAAGCTCGGCAGCACGTGTGGCATCGCGCACGCGACGCCAGAGTGACAGAGAGGGCGACGTTGTCACGCGATCGCGAGCTTCGAGGTGCGATCGTATGTTTCGCTTAAGCGAGCAACGGTTCGCAGAGTGGGACAATATCTGCCACTGGTAGACCCATCGACGGGGTATTGAATGGGAATAGATAATGCAAGTGGAACTCGAGCTTTCCCGAATTTGGGGATGTAAGAAGCGAGTAATGGGATGAACAGTGTGCTAAACTGCAAATCTTCATAATATATTCCTTATAGTATTATTAGTATTCCTCGTCTATTCTCGGAAATTCAATTCTGCGTACACTGGATGATTAACAAGGTAAGATTACAACGCAATTTTTGTTTGCTGCCCAAATTCACTCGAATGGGGTGAAATTTACCACTGAAAATTCGGCTTTTTCCCGATTTAGTGTTATAATTCGTGAACTGTAAAATAATTTTTTTACCAAATTGTAGATCTAATTAAGTAACTTTGTCTTGAAACATTTTTTTCTATCTCTTACAGTTCGCGAGTTATAACACAAAATCGGAAAATAGCCGAATTTTCAGGGGTTAATTTCACCCCGCTCGAGCGAATTTGGGCGGGAAACATAAATTGCGTTGTAATCAGGAGCAACTCCCCTGCATATTCACAGTTTCAGAATTTTTTGAATTTACGGGTTCAGAATCTTCCCTTGTAAGTTGCAATATTGATACTTGTATTCGTAATATCTGTTCATCTTATCACACCTCTCTTCTTTTTTCTTTGTTCTTTTCTTTGCTACTTGTTATTTTAATTTTACCTTATTTGTCTGTTCTCTATCCATGGCGTTTCATGCCATTGTAATGTGCCAAAGGGTTCTTACCCGTAATAAATAAGTAAATAATATGCTTAGTATTATGTGGAGACTCATATTCTATGTCTTATCTTTGAGTGCGTAGAGGAAAGTGCATGGGATGGAGTTTGAGATGTATGCAATTCTATTTGAAACAATGTCTAGGTGATGAATAAAGGGACAGTTCCCTAGGAAGTACAGGAGAATTATAAAAATCACGTCACACCCCAGTCTGTTCAGCAAGTTCAGCTGCACTTGTGACTAGCTAGAAAATACATCTTCAACGAATACTTTAGTACACACAGACTCCCAGTATCAGTGAGTGAACAGATATCGCCATCTACACTGCTACAAAACGTGGGAGCAAAATCTCACTGGGCCAACTGTCCTAATCCAGAGATTCGCCTTCGGAGCTTACCTAGACTGTCTTCTAGGCGTGAGAGGTGATCCATGGCTGATCTCCCCGAGGTTGAGGGCGGTGCTGCCGTTGACTCGACACGTGTCCACTCTCTTCCTCGGCGGGTCTGCCTCCAACTGGCCAGCCGAGCCCCGCATCCCGCCCCTCATCACCTCCAGCTCGTCCTCGCAAGCCGGTCTCCTCCGTTTCCTCTCGAGCAGCAGGAAGTATATCACCTTCTCCGTGTTATGGCTGCGGGGGTTATTGAAAAGAACGAAGATTTATCCGGGTCAAGGTTTCCCAGTGATCGCCGCGGCGGTCCTCTTTCATCTATAGCCGGAGCAGAATCGATTCGCTGCTCACGGCCGCTGATAAAGGGGATGAAGCGAGTGGCGGCGATTTTAATGGAACTTCGTGGCCGGATGGAGAATTGAAATATAATTGGCGGACGCTCGTTAGTTCCGAGGGAATGTAATTACGAAGTACCCTTTGCTGAGAGAATTGGAACAGTGTTATGGCTTGGAAGGGATGCAGCGGAGGTTGAAGACTTTCGGAGTCAAGAGCTCAGGGTCGTCTTCAGAGAAGTTTTTGGGCATTAGTGGTGTAATTAGAGGGGGAGAACTCATTCGGTGTAGCCTCGAGGATGTCGCTGGATATAAGGCTTGAGCTTGTTTCGGTGACGTCGCTACCTCTGCGAGGCATTGTGCAGTAATTGGGGTAGAATCTGGACTGGCGGGGGATGAATTATTGACTGTAACTACTGGGTTCGCGTTTCATTTGGAAGGAGCTTGAAGTCGAAGTTAGTTGTCGATAATAACGCACGATCTTTATTAGGAAATATCTCCTATAGAATAATCAGATTAGAGTCTGAAATTCTGGATGACCAAGCATTGACTTTAATCACTGATTCCCCATTTCACTCTAAGGAAAGCTTAAACTCAATTCACCAGCGACACTATTTTCATTATTAAATACTCTATGAATAATTGATTATCTATATAAATACTCTAAAATATGAGCAATATTTCTCGATTCCCTGTCTACCCGTGAAGTTTCATCGAACCCAACGAACGCTTCCTAAGGTTGCTCGATTTATGGTTTCTTTCCCTTCTGTCCATATCACGAAACTTGTTAGCTCGACACTCGGAGGCTCGGTTACAAGTCAAGCCGCGCGACTTCCCCCCACCCGGTTCGCGTGGTCGAACCCTCTTACTTGGGGCTGAGCAGCTCCTGGATGAGTTTGTCGCGCTCCTTGAAGCATCCTAGGCTCGCGATCGCTTGCAACACGTCTGGATCGATGGCCTCCACGGACGGAATAACGTGCGTCTGCACCACGTCCATCATGGACAGCTCCAGCTCCAGCTCGCCCTTCCCGGCTGCCGTCACCCACACGTGCCTATTTATTTCCGCCAGCTGGGGGAAATCGATCATTCGGGGGGATTTATTGTTACCTGTTCGCAGCTAGTCAGCGTTCGGGCGGTTTTGGGAACGTTCCGTTGGAACATGTATTTGAGATTGATCAATTTAAAGGGGAAGCAATAATTGTCTCTTTTAAGAGTGTCACTGTTATGTGTGATGGTAGGGGGAAAATTGTAAATTTTTTAATTAACTGGGTGGGGTACTGAATTTCAGGGTTCTGTGGGTCTTGCATTGCAATTCATGAAAACTGAGACTCGAGATACTTAAGAAGGTGGTCTTGTTTTTATATTTCTTTCGACAGACTATATCTCTTCACTATACCTCTATTCTTCATTATGCCTCTACTGTTTACTATATTTTTACTCGTCACTTATCTCTACTCTTCACTATATTACTACTCTTCACTATAGTGATATATATCTATTATTTACTATAGTGATATATATCTAGTCTTTACTATATCACTACTCTTCACTATAGTGGTCTATATCTATTCTTTACTATATCACTACTCTTCACTATAGTGATATATCCCTACTCTTCACTAGAGTGATATATCTCTACTATTTCCTATAGTGATATATTTTTACTATTTACTATAGTGATATATCTCTACTTTTTACTATATCACTACTCGTTACTATACCTCTACACTTCACTGTATCTTTACTCTCCACTATATCTCTACCACCAGATATACTTTCTTCACTTCGGTTATTCTCAGGTTAGACAAAGAATCAACGTGGAACACCTTGCAATCTCTTTGTGGAAGGAAGGTTTTTTCATAGTGAACTTATAATTAGCTGCCCCCTAGGGCATAAAGTTCTAGTGATGGGTTCGAACGTACCACGAGTCCCTCTCAGAATTTGAACAATAATCATAAACACCCAAATGAAGGCAGCACTACTAAACAATAACACTGATTCCAAGAATAATAGATATCATGAATATTATTAACAAAACACGTTCAAGCTGATTCTTCCCCCCCCCCCCACCCAAGCATGGGCGCTTTTTATCAAGATATTTTTACTATTATATTTTATCAACGAACGTCTTACCGTTAGCCTCTTGTCAGGATCGACCTCGATCATCCCCTTGAGCAGATTCTGGCACTCGGGCGGCACGAAGTGAGGGATGTAAAACGCGCCACGCTTCACCTTCTCCAGCAGCTTTCTCAAATTGTCGTCGTCGAAGGGCAACGCGCCCACCAGAAGCGCGTAAAGTATCACCCCGCACGACCAAACGTCCGCTTTCCTGCCGTCGTATTTCTCACCCTGGAACAGCGCGATTATTCCACGTTTTTCCACCCCGTTTAATTAAATCACCGACTGGTGGTGGCTCGTTTGTAATAACGGGTCTCGCTGGGGTTAATTACTGGCGGCTCGAGGGGAATACCAAATTTGTGAAAGAAAGGTGAGATTTTGTGAAAACGCGAGTGTTTTTTATTATGAACCTTTTACGCTGCTGTGTGGCGTAGAATTATAGTGTGGGCTTCTGGAGGGAATGTTGCGTGGGATTGAAGTGGATGGATCTGTAGGTTTGTTGAACGATTTGTTTCTTTTATCTTTCTTGAGGGAAGGGGAGGTTAGAGGTGGGGTAAAGGTGGATCGGAATAGTGTTAGGCTTCGATCAAGCTTGGATCAGATTGGGATCAGACTTGGATCACATTTTTATCAGATTGAGATCAGAGGTTGATCAGATCTCCATTAAACTTCAATCAGACTTCGCTCAGACCTCGATTAGATCTCCATCAGAACTCATAAAACTGAACTCAGCATTACACCAGACTTTGCTTAGCCTCCCATTAGAATTCAAAATACAGTAGCGTACAAAAAAGTTACCACTTTTACGAACCACTCCATGTCTATTACTTTTTAATATCAACTCAAAGCTGCAGCATGTGCCCAATATACATATTCTGAAAGAGAATTAAAAGCTGTGTAAAACCCAGTTATGAAGCTGAATTTATTTAACTAACACACAGAAACCCTACATAACATTAAACAAGACAACACCCTTTTACAGCAGACAAAAAAGTTACCACTTTTAAAAAGTAATAAGAAATCCAATATTTAGTGGGATCATCTTTTACTTTTAGGTCGTCCTAAAAAGTTATCAAAAGCGGTGACGCCTTTGTCGACCCCCAAAATGTGTTCTTCCGTTGAATGCCTTATAAAACTGTTGCTTGTTACTTAAATAAATTCAACTTTACCTGGGTTTTATACAGCTTTAAATCCTCCACCAGAATATGCATACCTATTAAACACATACCACAGATCCAAGTTGATATTAAAAATAACAAAAATAAAAGAAATCGGTAAAGTAGTAATTTTTTCCGCTACTGTAAATCCTGAGCAGACTCAAACACAGCCTCTTCCTTCCCGAAATTCCAATCCCCAAAATCAAGTCCCCCAAATTCCCCACAAAACTTCATCTCCCTCCACCTATACTAAATACTCTGTATCTCTCACGACCACACCCCAACTTCTTCCGACTTTCCCCAGACACAGTGTTACTCAAAAGAAAGTTTAACTCTAGGCTTTACGTATTACCTTCGTATCACTGTTCTACTCTAGGCGACTCCCATCAATGGGATATAAATTCCACGATACAATTCTTCCCAATGCACCTATGTATCTCCTCCCCATTACCACTGACAGTTCAAACTTTCTTTTCGCCGCTACCGTGCCTGAGCAGCCACAGCTAGCGTAAAGGCTTCGAAGGAGAAAGCCGGGGATTAAAAAGTTGCAATCTTACTCGGATGACTTCAGGGCAAGCGTAATGAGGAGAGCCGCAGCTAGTCTCTAACATAGAGCCAGCCGGCTGCAGCGACGCCATCCCAAAATCGGCGATTTTAATGTTATTCTTCTCGTCCAACAACAAATTCTCAGGCTTCAAGTCTCTATGACTGGAAAGAAAAAGGCGGGCCATCGGTTACCGAACAGTGGCCCCAATTCGCCCCGGGGGGATTCCGCGTGGCTCGTACGGGTTGGGCTAATTTGAATGGCCGATCGATCGGGGGCGAATGTTTCGACGGTGTGTCCCCGCTGTGAAATTAGGTCCGTTTCGGTATTTATTCGATTGGGGTAGGTTCCCGCGGAAGGGCAACTAGGCCCTCGGGGAGGAATCCCTCGTTTGCTATTCGCCTCGTTTTTCTCTCGCCTCCTGGTATTCAGTCGTTACACCCGTCGCGAAATTAAGCGGAAGGAATTTGGCATCGTGCACCGATCGGGCGCGCTCCTTCGGCGGATAAACTCGATTCTTCCTTTGGATTAAGCTCAACGGTAGATTTAATGGGCCAGGAGGGGAGGAGAGGCATCTATCTTCGAATATGTACACTGGGTGCTCGAAAATAGGGGTAGTTTGTCGAATGTGACTCCTTGCAATTTGAAAATCGATTTCTGCTCTAATTTATATATAATTTATTGCAAATATAAATAGTATTCGTGTGACTAGGAAAGCATACTTTGAAAAAAATCTCTATTAAATTTACACAGTGAATATTTTTAAATTTAAATTTTTAATTTTTACCCAAAATTGCCGCCCTCTCCTCCCTCCAAAAAAATCCCTACTGCACAGAATAATTGTTCTATCTTGATAATCAGATGTAGGTACCTCACTAACAAGGAAACTTCGGTAACCCGATTTTTTGCCTCAATGGAAGTATCAGGGAATTTTTTGGTCCTTCAGGGTGAAAACACCATTTGAAGGTTAACGTGTGCTTGTCTATTGTCCTGTATACCGTAGAGACTAGAATAGAGTTATAAAAAAATTGTTAAAATTAGAATTTAATGATTTTCTATGCTCCATAAAACTGTACAACGAAATTGTTTAGTATAAAAAAACGTGTCCCACCACAAACGGTTAAACGATTTCATTGCACAGTTTATGAAGTGGAAGAACATAAAAGTAGCAGGAAAAAATTGCCTGATACTTCCACTAAAGTTCCTCATAACCTTGCAAAGTTTAAAAAAAATCACAATTCTTTAAATATGATTTTTAGAACACATATCACTTCACACATTTGAACTTTTATGGATGAGCAATATGAGCTCCAAAAATTTTACCACCCTGTTTTTGAAACACCCTATACATATAATTATCTCTCGGAAGGTGAGTGGTGGATCTTTTTTGACCCATCTCGAGTATAAAGCTACACTTATTACTTATCATCACCTACTATTTATTTCAGAATATTCAGATTTGAGACTATAAAAAAATCCGTTTATTCTGGTCACCAGATACATCCCCGTAAGAGCCACGCGGAAATCCTAGGCCTTCAATTGTTCAGACTTCGTACAGGCACTATATTTCATTTCTGAAGGATCACGGCGAAAGATCGCCGGTTACTCACCATATACTATGGCTATGGCAGAAATCTAACGCGGAAATGATTTGTCGAAAAAACCTCCTCGCTTCCTTCGGCGTCAGTCTACCCTTTTTCACTAAATAGTCGAACAGCTCCCCGCCCGACACGTGCTCCAGAACAAGGTACCTGGAACAGAGGGAGAGAGGCATCTGGAATATCCAGCGGTGGCGCGATTCGTGCCTCCCCGACCGTGCATTTCCCTGTCCGCCGTCGCGATTAAGGGCGGAACACCCCGTGAGCGAAACGCCTCTTCTCTACCGCGCGGATGCTTTTTAATTCTTCGTTCCGTCTCCTCTTTTTTGGGACAGCTCGGCGAATATACCGGTGCGCTCCGAACGTGGACGAAATTAAGGTTCAGCGGCGCCTCGAATTAAAGTTCAACGACTTCTCGAGCTCGAGGAGACTCGAGGCTTTCCTTTCCCGCGTCTGGCGGCGCGGGGGGTGGCAGAGGGGGTTGCTGCGCGTACTCACAGGTATTTCTTGTTCTCGTACACGTCCGAGAGGCCGAGCACGTGGGGATGGTCGATCAGCTTCATGATCGCGATCTCCCGTTCCACCTTCATCAACACCGACTCGGACAGCTTCTCCCTGTTGATGATCTTGATCGCCACCTTCTTGCCCAACACGCAGTGGACCCCGAGCTTGACCAGTCCTGAAGCAGACGAAGTGGGAGTTTGAAATTTTTTAAATTCTGGGAATAACGGAGATATATTTAAAGGAGAAATTTTGAAGGAAGTGAATTTGGAATTAGATTTATTTCTAGTTTTAGAACTCGGGGGAACAAAGTGGAGAAATATTTTCTGAATAATGTGGAAGTAGTTTGTTTATCATTGCATTGAATTAATTGATGCCTTTTACATGTCAATATAGTATTGTCACCCCAGGTCACGAAATAAAAATTTGTATTCTTAACCCTTTCATCAAATGTCTGAGCTTTGAGGTATCACACTACTGCGAAGCAATCTGCACCAAGTAGTATAATCGTTATTTGTCAGGCAGCACCTCTGCAAGAAATTTGTAATCCTCATCCGAAAAGTGTGTTACATGTATAATTCATCGTGCAGAGTCAATAAGGCGCACTTTTCTTCCCTCCGTACCTATTTCAAAATCGATTCACCCCCCATTGACCAATCTTAGACGAATAACGTGGAAAAGGGTCGTGGGATGTGTTTGTTCTGCTAAGTGCAGTCAGTTTGCGCACTTTATCAACGTGTCTACCCATTTTCATTGAGTAGGGTTCCATCGTGAATATAAAGTTCAATATGTTTTTCTTCAGGGAAGTAGGTACCTACATTTTTAATTGTACTTTTATATTCACGGGAAAGGGGATGCTTGCCACAGTATTGGAAAAATGAGAATCTCGAGTTGTGGGACATGTTTGAGGTCCTCCTTGAGGGCCTGAGTCACTCTCTTCAGGGACATCGCGGTGTGTACACACGGTGCGAACTCGACAGGCAAACACAACGGTTTCACTCGGGCGGTTTCGAGTTGCTTCCACTTGGCGAATCACGGAAACCTTCCGTGCAAGGACTCCCTGGTATTATGTACGACATTATGTACAACGAGTGGAACCAGAGCCCGCTAATTCCCCGGCAGCTCCTTTCTTGAAGGGAAGCATTCGTGGTGAGTCGATGGAAAGATTGGAATTAGAATATAACTAGATGAAATTTAATGAATAATCTTCAAGTTCTATGAGTGATAACAATCTTTAAAATTAATAAGAAACCGTAATATTAATAAGAATATTGAAAATTGATAAGACTCCAAGGTCAGGTGTTAAATTTGATGTGTTCAGCATTTTGCACACTCTTTCATTGAATTGACCGATAAATCTAAAGTGGAGCACGTACATTCCACGGAGTGGGCATAGAAACTTAATCGATTCAGTGCATTCAGCGTGGATCCTGAAATATTCCCGTTCCTCGCATAACATAGGACCAGGTTGTGGTATGCAACATGGTGTATCGTGCCGTGCCGTGCCGTGTCGCAAATGTTTTCATCATGAAATACGTGACTAGGGGCCACTAGCACGATACCTGCATTCAAATGTCGATTCTCGCTTTGGGATTGCCACGGTTACATGATTTATCGCGACACTGTAAAAGACAGTACATGCTGTTGCCTATCAGGAACCAGGAATTTGTAGAATTGAAAGTTGTAGCTTGGAATCAGTAGGCTGACGGTCGATACATTGGAAATCGGTGGTGTGGGAAGCTGTGGTCTAGAAATCGGTAGCTTGGGAATTGGTGGCGTGGGAATCGGTAGCGTAGAAAGCGTTAACTTGAATCGGTAACTTAAAAATCGATAGCTTGGGAGTTATTGGCCTGGGGATCGGTAGCGTGGAAACCCGTGACGTAGAAATAGGTAGCGTAGAAGTGGTTAGCGTAAAAATCAGTAGTGTAAAAATTGATAGCATATAAATTGCTAGCGTAGAAATCGGCAGCGTAGAAATCGATAGCGTGGAAAAACGGTAACTTTGGAATTGGTAGCTTGGGAATCGACCGCATAGGAATCGGTAGTTCGGAAGTTGATAACTTGGAAATCAGTAATTTGGAAACCGGGTAGTATGAGAATCCCAAGAATTGAAATTGATACTATAGAATCTGTAAGCCTAGGAATTCCTAGGGTAAAAATCCGTAAAATCTGACTACCTATGTAGTATAACATTAAAATAAATTAAAGCAAAGAAATATTAAATAACTTATGCCCTGCCGCGTCCCCTTTTAACGACGCTAAAAAAACACTATTACCTATGCTGAGTTTCAAATGAATGAAAACCTACCGCTACTCATTGTTATCCTAAAATTATCTTAATCACTTGTTAATTTCACCCATGTATTGAAACATACACTTCTAAAAACAGGAATGTTTGTACTCCAATAATATACGTAGTTACTTTATTTCATTCATCAGAAGTTCAACAATTTAAGAATCAATTTATTGTAATCTTTTTTTAAATATACTACGATCCCCACGGTTGGCCAGAATTTTGGTAGTTCCTGCTTGTTTCCTTAGCCTCCCTCGCCGAATCGTTTCAGCGATTTGGCGTAGTCGCGGAGGGTGGGTCCAGTGGAAAGGAAAACGGTTTGGAGAACGGGCTTTGATAGGAGTTACGTTGCAAGTGAGCCGAAAACTCGGCGGGACTGGTTCGGGAGCGTTTCGAGTTCTCTGGCCCCTCGATTACGGCCGTTTCTCCGCGTGTTTACCTACTCGAGATGTCAAACGACTGGCTCGACTGTTTTACAGGGCGCATAATTAATCCGCGAGCGCGCTCTCGGTCGTGAAATTACTTTCCAGCCGCGGAATACGCCGATGGCTAATACAGGGCGCGGCAAAAGTCACTGCCTACCTTTCCCCTAGCTAGAGGAAATCGAAGCGGGAGGCTCTGTGACGTGACACTGTATAATTCTGGCGTCTCATTACCAGAAAGTTAAAGTAATTAAGTGTAGGTAAGTGCATAAGTATGTAATTTCAGGTGTAAGTTTATTTCTCCACGATTTGAAGCGTGGAAATCTAACACGAGTTGAAGCATATCAAAAAGGACTAGCACGAGTAGAAGCATATTCAAAAGAAACTAACACGAGTTGAAGCGTATTCACGAGGCCGAAGGCGATTTCCACCCTTTCAGCACAGCTCTGTGCAACTAACGCTTTCTAAAACAATCCGCACGATTCGATTCGTGTAAAAGCAAATCCGCGGAACGTAAATGAAGTTTCTCGCACACGACCCCGCCATCAAAGCCACTCCCCTGAAATTCACCCTCCACCACCAAATTACACAGCGACTCTTGGTACGCTCTGTACTCGCAATGGCCGTGGAGTGGCTGGTGCTCGCGTCTCGCGCACGTTCGCGTGCTTAATTTTCGTTTTCCAGTAGGAAAGTGTCCCGCGAGTGTTGCACGATTACGGGGAACCCCTCCGAACGCGGAGGGGAAAAAATAATTAGCAATTCGTTCCCTGAATTCCTCAAAAGTCATCAACCTCTAAATTTCACCCATCGACACTCGAACAACCCTCTCGCCTCAAATATAAAATAAAAAAATATCCTCAAAACCTCCAGAAGCATTAAATGAAACCCCTCCACTTTGCACCCTGCTAGCTTGCAAGGTAGCAGGTTACTATCCCCGAGATAAGGTACACAAAGAATTATTGGTACGCAGGCAGCGCAGTCCGATAAGTTATTGGGAGGTAAAAATGAATGGATTCGATCCGTTGCCGAAAGCCTCGCGAGTTATGGCCGCGTCGGGGCCGTTCGTAAGCGACGAGCGAAAAGAGGAAATATGACGGTATAGACGGCGCGGAGCAGCGAGGAAAGCAGAATTTATAGGAGAGGCTAAATTGGCTTAAACCGCCTCCGAAGAACACAGCGACGCGATGTCTTTATCCATTTAAAAGCGGTCGTCGCAGACTCTTCCTCCCCGGCCGCCGCCTCCTCGCCCCTCTTTGTTCTCTAAGTAGATAAGCGAGCAGAGCGGGAGGGAGAGGGAACCGGGGGAGAAAGAGGCGGGAGGGGAGGGTTGGGGGAAAAAATATGATAAAAGAATGGGAGAGCTCGGTTGCGCCACGCGATGGCGCAGAAGAATCGAGAGGGCCCTTCGTCGATTAATTAATCGAATGCCTCTTTCCGCGAGTCGGCTTTCACGATTTTCCCGGTGATTACTATTCCTCTTCCAATTTGCTGAGCATTTCATAACGCTCCAGACGGCTCTCCTTTGTCCGGCGATAAACACGCCGCCGCGCCGCGTTCGTTACACACAATGATATCGAAACGCCGCGCGCGGCGGAGTCGCGATCAGCGATCGAACGGGATGGAAATTAGCGATGGATTAGCCTTTGAACGTACGGCCGGGATACTTGAGCGCGTACCGCTCGGGGGTTATAGTGGACGGGCTGGTAACCGTGTTTGGTCGTCGGACATTTTTCTGAATCGGAAATCGACTCGTGAACGATGAGGTTGGAGTTAAGGGGAGATGGCTTGTTAGCGGAGGTGGAGACAGACAGGAGGAACAATTGAATTGATCGGGGGAGGAAATTAAGTTGAGCTTGGGAGCATGTACATTGTACATGGGTGGATGGTTGTGGTAGGTTAGGGGATGGTAGTGTATTGGATGAGGGAGAATTTTGCGGATAGGGGCCAGGGGGGAGTGAGTGGACGAGTTGGGAGAAGGTGAAAGGGGGAATGGTACTATGGTGCCGGGAATGTGGGAATTGATAGCTTGGGAATGGGTGGCTTTGAAATCGGTAGCGTAAAAATCAGTAGCGTGGAAATTGATAGAGTGGACATCGGTAGCTTGGGAAACGGTGGAATTGACCTGGAACGCATGGAAATCGGTGGAATTGATCTGAAACGCATGGGAATTGCTAGCGTGGAAATCGGTAGCTTGAAAATCGGTAGCGTGGAAATCGGTAGCATGGAAACGGTGGAATTAACCTGCAACGCATGGGAATCGGTAGCTTGAAAATCAGTAGGTTGGAAATCGGTAGCTTGAAGATCGGTGGCTTGAAAATCAGTAGCTTGGAAATCGGTGGAATTAATCTGAAACGCATGGGAATTGCTAGCGTGGCAATCGGTAACTTGAAAATCGGTAGCTTGAAAATCGGTAGCTTGGAAATCAGTGGAATTGACCTGGAACGTATGGAAATCGGTACCTGGAAATCGGAGGCACGGGAATTGGTGGTAACTACATCAACAGAAATATAACACAAACTTCATCTAACTTCAACTAACTTCCGTTCAACTAATAACTAGGCGTTATAAAACTGGTGCTTTGGAAGTCATCGTGCATGACGGGTGATCATATTTAGTTGGTTGCCGATCTACGCACAGAATTTCAACATGGCTTGATAGAACGAGAATTTCACGAAGGGTGTCGACTGGCCGCACTTCTCGACAAATCGACGGACGGGAATTGCATTAGCGTCAATATAGGACGTTAAAGTGCACTTTCCCTAACGACTTGCATCACGCACGATTTACCGACATCGATGCTAGACATCTCCTTCCTCCCCCTATTTCCCATGGAAATCAATCTCCCGCGACTTTACATCCCACGTGTCCTGCAACGCGATTGGCCCTAACAATGCACTGCAACCAATAACTCACTGATGCTTTTTACAGTATCGACATAAATACAACTGTAGTCAAGTTCCACTTAAATTATCGATCACTTCTGTCTTCTATGATTTTTTATATAAATTTCAATGAATGTAAATTTATATTTAGATTTCTAATCTCGAATAGTCAACAGGGAGAATATATACGAGAGTATTTTTCGAATCCTTTAGGAAAATTAAAATATTTTGTTTGCACGGGATCACTTTTGCCAAGGTTGACGGTAGAGAAATGCAAGTAAACGTCAGTACGTTTGCTCACGTCTGGACATTTTGGGAATGCCGCTAGAATTTTCCTCAACGACACTTCTCTCAGAGTTTGCCATTTATAAAAGCAAGCTATTGTATATGTGTGTGGGGAGATTGTCTGGTAGAACAACTGCAAAGTTCTTGGGATTTTACGAAATTTGCCAGCGAGCGAACTTCTCCCTGTGGACAACCATTCAACCTACTTTGGCTGGCAAACATGCTCGAAAGATGGCAGGTTTTTATAACAATGTGACACAGAAACTTCAAAACCAGGATTTTTCGTTAATATTCCAAATCAGAGGAACAGGCCTTTCTGTGCTTCTTCATTTTTCCTCGAGGTAGGTACTCTTTGCTTAGAAGACACCGGACTCCCTCAACGATTAAAAAAGAAAATTCATTTGGGTCTTGGAGAACTGAAGCAGTATGCTACTTACACAGTATAAAATACATCCCACTATTTATCAGAAAGACAGAAAAAATACACACTCGCGATCAGCAATAGTGAAGTAGAGTAATGGACTTAGCCTCTTCCTCTGGTCCTCAGCAACCAAATTACTCCATCTCAACTATATCCCTATCCAACCATGTATCTCCACACCACAACACTTCTTCGTTTTAAAACTCAAAACAACAGAAGATTAGATAAACCACGAAGCTCCACCATAAAGAACTTAAATAGACTGAACCCCGCAAACATTTAAAATTTAAGCTATTCTGATCGTTCCCGAAAAAAACACAGGGTTCCCAGAGAGTTCCCAGAGAGAATTCCAGCCCCGCAGCCAGTTGCGTCACCGCGCTCGAGGGCGAGGGACTAACGAAGGTGTCCTTTGAATTTAAATCCCAGTTGGAAATAATTCCTCGATAAAGTCCTGACAGTACGGACGTGCCCCAGCGCCCGTCGAATTCGAG
Organism: Andrena dorsata; assembly: GCA_929108735.1. Taxonomy (NCBI): domain Eukaryota; kingdom Metazoa; phylum Arthropoda; class Insecta; order Hymenoptera; family Andrenidae; genus Andrena; species Andrena dorsata. Next base: position 70,177,421 of record OV815488.1, on the reverse strand, counting down.
GGAATTCGATGAAGCGCGGGATCCGCGAAATATCGAGATATAATTCGATTTTGCCGTCGACCTCGTCCAATACGAAAAAAAAACCTGGTTCCCGTAAACGCATTTGCATACCGTCGTGTCGGGTCATCGACCGAATGGCGGCGCTGGATGCTGAATTTCAAGAGAATTGCCCCGCCATTATCACTGCGACGTCGCGTGGAAATCTGTTGCATAATTCCTAGGGGGAGTAGTGTACACGGAGTGGGGGAACCTCGTTCATTTAGGGAGGTTTCAATGGGATGATGATATGATGATGTTGGAAAATTTGAGAAAGAATTTCGGGCGAGGTACATGTGGAGGGTTTTGTATCTAAATTGAGGATTTGTTCGTTATTCCAAGTTATTCTGTGCAGTTGTTTTATTAATTATAACTGGTAGGGAAAAGGAAAAAGGGAAAATGGGAAATGGGGGAAATGGAGGAAAATGAGAAACGAGGGAAATGGGAGATGAGAAAGGTTTAAAATTGATATTGAGTGAAGCATTCTGGAGTTTTTATTCTACTTCTATGTAATCTTCTGAATAGGTATGAAGATTAATTTGACTTTGGAGATGGAGATTTTTGATAACTATATACTCTCCAATTTTTTGACCAAATCCATGTAATACTTTTGTACTCCTTGATCTGGTAGATACGATGTTTCTATTTTCGAAATTAATAATTTGAAATGAATATAATCGCCACTTTGAAGACAGAAAGTTTCCCCCGTTTCACACCGAAGTGAACTTTCCTCCTCGAATATTTCTTCCATCCAATTCAATACAACTTTTCCCAATTACAATCGCTGCTGTGACTTCGCCATCCCCTCCAATTTAACACCCAATCAGCCTAAATCTCCACCCACATTCAGTCACCAAACATTACGTGTGCAGCTGCAAATATTATATAACTTAAAATCAGAACGTGGCATTGGATCAATCCCGTTCGTGTCGCGAGCAAATCGAATAAAACGAATCCAATTCCGCCGGCGAGGGCCGAGGGGGGGGGGGGGGGAGGAAAGTGCAACAGAAACGGAGCGCAACTTTTTTTTTATTAATTTCTCCCCGCCACGAAGCAACGTCGCTCGCAGGCCCCGCTAATTAAACTAATTGAAGCGTCGCTCGTGTTCTCGTCGCGCCACTCTTCGATCCCCGATAATCGTCGCGCGATCCTAGCTCCACTTTCATTCGCCGCTCTTCGTCCGGAGCCGGCCGAAAATTCAGTCTCGTCGCGACAAGTGGAGAGGCTTTGGTGGTTTGACATGGATTCATCGAATTAGTATCGAGGAGCACCTTGACAGATGTGGGATCGTCGCCGAAGTGTGGCTTCCCTGCTCTACATATGCACAGGGTAGTAATGGAAATGTAGAGCGTTTTATGAGCTTCGGTTTTACGACACAGTGAATTAAGATTCGCGCGTAGTGATAGGAGATTCAGCGGTGGCGGTAAAAGATTCGTGGTGGTAAAAGGGATGCTTGGGAATTACAAGTTTATTGGAATTTTATGGGCGCATGTGGATAGCTGTTATTAGCAGTAGATGTTAGGTGTTGGGTTAGTTCAACTAGCATGATTTCAAGAACCATTCATTTAATGAATAGGGGTAGTTTTGTCCGTGATCAGTTTTCAAACTTTTCTCTACTAATTTTGAAAGTGTGCTCCATATTCCTTCTACATAATACCTTGTATGCATATCGGGGAGCTAAAAGTAACTGAAGAGAAGAGGTGCAAAATCCTATGTTGGAATTTTGTAATAGAGTATACTAGAACTAGAGTACCTATAATATGTATAGCAGAGTATAATAGAGGAACAAGCAGAAAGATTAACGCAATCGTTATTAAATTCAATAAGAGCTACGCAACTAAGAAACAATTAAGATAACGTTCCATTAAAAGAAAAATGAGGAAAGTGTCCTTTGACTTCTAGAAATTCCTCAGATAAATTTACTACAGACTAAATGATTAAGTAATCAAGCCCCACCACCCCACTTAATGTAAAAAAATTGAAGTTGATATCTGCAGTGGTTTCAAGGAAAAGTTTTTAGCACTTTATTTAGCCCACCCTGTATAAGTATTTCCAGAAGAGTATCACAGAAAAGTTCCAATAAATTTGCTCTCGACTTCCAAGATACAGCGTCTTCGAGTCACAGTCTCTATATGAGCGTTATCAATCAGGATGTTCAATGGAGTGGAAGATAGTATTCAATTCGATGAATAATTCGCGCAAAGAAGCCTATTTTCGAATCGAAGACCTCGCGCTGGCAACAAGTGTCTGCTGGGATTCGATGAAACTTTAACCAACCGTCTCGTTGTGTTTTCACGAGGCCATATTTAGCCCCCGTTTAAATCGAGATTCCTGATTATTATAGCCGGAATGCTTCAGGGAGGCTCGAGTTCCATCTGAGGAGAGCGGCGGGATTAATCTTGGAACGAGGCGAGCGTTTGTTTACGCGGTGTTCCTTTCAATCGGGGATCGAATGCATCAAATATTCAACCCCCGGAAGCCCTTATTTCCTACCACGGCCGGGGTGAATTCGATTTTTACCCTCGACCCTCGAAATTGGGTGGCCGGTGTGCCTTTATAGCGCCTTGGAAACGCTGTTTTTTCAATTTCTGCATCGAATATGCTACGGCGTCGAAATCACACCGCGTAGTTTCTGGAAAATATTTTCTACGTGCCTAAAATCATAATATTTGGGGAATTTGAAGAGCACTTGCTTCTGTTTAAATGGAGTTATTTTACTTTTGGAGTTATAGAATTTTAAGTAACAACGAAATTTAGGTAACGAGCTGGAAAAATAATTTGTGAATTTATCTCTGTTTATTATCTGCTATTTTAATTGTTTGCATTCAAATTTCATTTGTTGGGATACTAGAGTGGATGTTTGAAAATTAATTGTTCCAAATTGGTGAATTTGTGCGACGAAAGGGTTTGAAGAGCTTTTGGAGTTTAAATTGGAATAATGGAGTTATTTCAATTGGTTAAAACAATTGTGAAAACGGGGAAGTGGATTCGATTAGGTAAACGTGAAGCGTGAAAAGTATGCGTCTTCTGAAGTTCGATTGGAGCGAAACAGCATTTGCGATGCACCCGGGGCAATATCGCCGCATAGCGTTCGATCGTATCGATTCGTCGCGTCCCGCCCTGCGAGCCAATTCTTGCACCTTCGAGCGCGTGTGTCCAGAATTTAAGACTTACGCGCCGCACCGTAGTCGCTGAACTTTTCCTTCACGAACGTTCATCGATTTCGCGCGGGTCCCACCTACGGGGTGTACAAAATGTAACATTCACGCTTCTCAATCAATCTACCTACTTATCTATCAGTGGATGTTCAGTGGCACACAAAATTGACGAAAGTGAAATTAAAATTTTTATGTAACCTACTTAATAACAAAAGGATGGAGAGTTCACATAAAATTATATATTGCAAATGAATCCTTTTCTCATAACATATAATTAAACTTCCGACTTATAAGAAAAGTTAAATTCGAATTGAGGCCGTTTGGAATTTGCTTCCCCCTCCACGCACAGGAAGGGTGGGCGGAGCTGGGGCAAAGCCCCGCCCACAGTAGCATCTCTGCGCGAAGAAATTGGCTGAAACTTTAACCTAGGCTGGATCAAGGGGGGGTAATTTATGTAAAAAGAGTAATTAAATGAGATTCTGTTTACTGGTTCTCTTTTGAAATAATTAGAAACGCACTAAAAGTTTACTTTAAAATATCTTTTCGATGTTTGTCTTTTAATATTATTTATTTATAAATCATTATTTTTCGGTATGATTAAATATAATTTAATTTTAGTCAGAATAAATTTCAATTTTGGGAGATTTACGTACTTTTTTACAAACTTTTTCAATCCCTCCCGATTTTCCAGGGCTGTGGAGTCGGGGTCGGAGTCGGAGTCATTGGAAAAAAAAAGAGGAGTCGGAGTCGGGAGTTTTGACTGCCGACTCCGCAGCCCTGCGATTTTCAACCAATGAGGCCCCCGAAGGTCTGATAGCACCAGGCCCAAAAAGTCTTAACCCAACTCTGACTTTAACCATCTTTTATAAGACATTGTCCCTTCTAAACTTTTTAAATGCTAATAGAGAACAGTACTGTGGGATCAGAAACCCCTATAAAAGGGAGTTCGGAAGAAGACACCTCGGAGAGTCGACTTTGCTGGAGTTGGTTAGGCGACTGACCAGTAAACAAGAGGATTCACAAGATCGCGGGTTTGTAGTCCCATCGCCCGGGGTTCCATTTCTTCCAAATGTGCAAATGAATTTTCTACCAAGCCTTCCTACATAGCAGAATGCCTATTTCCTTCGCGCCGAGTACGTGCATGCAGCCATTCGTACTTGCGCGTCGCAGTGGGACTCGCGATTTCATTATCTGCCCGCAGTGCTCCGCGCAATTCCGGCCGTGAAACAGGGTCTCGCCAGGAGATTAATGGACGACGCGGCGTGGAACAACGAGTTCCCATGAAACAGCAGGGCAGCAACAGAATTCCGTGCCCAACTCCCCTGGGTTCGAGAACGAAAACTGTTGTCCCATACATCCCTCCGTCTGGCGAGAGCAAAGAGGATTCATAATCGATTTGAGTTAAACTTGTCGCGTTTCCTCGAGAAGAACCCGCTCGCATTCCGAAATCGATTTCCCTTGTTATACGTCCGTGTACTTAGAGGGGAAACAACTATCAGCCCCAAAAGACTATTCCCCTGTCGGCGGGAAACGCGGAAGAAAAGCAACGTCGTCCAGCCTGTCGCGGTGCTCGTTTAATCGTCGCACCTCGTTACTGTGTCGCGCGCAGACCTCGGCGATTGTCTCGCCGCGCTTTGTCCGCGCTCTCGGGAACAGCAGCGGTCCTGAAGCGCGGAAAACCGTGTACGCGCGGATGAAAGGCCCATTCTTCGTTGTACTGCTTCTTCGCGTTTCTGCCCCTCGTGGAAAAGGAAAACAGAAGACGGGAGGGGGGGGGGGAGGGGTTGACTCGGTTCCATGACACTCTTCCCTCGGCAGGCCTTGGACCACCTTTCAACCGCGCGATAACACTTTGCGACTACTTTGCGCCAGCTATCCGCGGGGTGGGCGGGGAAACTAAAGGTTGTCACTGTGTTTACAGGTGGATGTGAGAAGTGTCCGTCGTGTAGTTTGACTAGAACAGTGTTTCCTACCCTTCTTTGAGTCGCGATCCCATTTTATAATATTCAAATAACTTGTGGTCCCCTCCCCCACCCATAAGGTAAATTTAATAAAGTAAAGAAAACACATTAGAAATAGGTATTTCAGAATATAATTGTACCTTAATAATATTTAAAAAAAAAACGCAAAACCGTGGCGACCCTCAGAAATCACTTCGCGACCCAGAAGTTGGGAATCACTGGTTTAGAGTCTAGACCTTGAAATTGGAGATTGATTTTTTTCTTTATTTCTGTATATTGTGCTTGACGAGGGGATAAAAAGTTGTTAAAGAAGTACGTACGGTAGAAGCACAGTTTTCTTGCAAAAGGTGGTTAAAGTTTCTGCCAATTAGACCGCGCTGGTTTGCCACTGGAGGCGGAGCGCTGCCCCCACTCTAAATGCCTGTTGAGGCGCGTGGAGGGGAGAGGTAGACGCGAAGGAGCTTGGTTATTGAGGAAAACTTGGACGATCTGGTACGTGGAGACGGTTTGTCTGTTTTATGTTCCTTTTTTTTAGGAGGATATAAGGTTCTTTGTATATGTGTCTATCGATACAGGTGGGTTGGGTTAGGTTCACAACTTTTTTCACAGCCTGTAGCTGTCCTCGAATACAATTGAATTGATACACTCGAGGACTTAGCAATCGATGATTTCTTTTATGAATATTATCGATGAAACGACCCATAACAGGGTTCTGTGAAAATTGTTGCTCCCCTTTGTTAATTGTGCAGTGGATCAGATGAAAGTATATTCACAATTCAAGAGAATAATTAATTATTGCGTCGTTGCATGTTCAGACTTTCTGGGACGTCGTACTTACAAGGAGAGTATTTTAGGTGTTCGCCTCCGATCATTTTGATTTTTGGATATGTTATAGAAGACCGACAAATAAGAAATACGTGTTTTTTTATTTTTCCCCTTTTTCATATTTTGGGGGTGAAAACTGCGTTCAAAGTTAGGGTTGAAAAATCATTTTTGTGGAATTTCTCGAGAACTATTAGAGATAGAATGCGAAATATGACTGACTCACCAGATTTTCAAAAAGTCCATTTGTTTAAATAATACATAAAAAATTGTTATTTGTTTGTTAATAATTCTTGTAAATCTTCATCTATATGCATGCAAATTTATTTTCTCATACTTCACAGCCGAACCGAAAATACGGATAAATCAGAATTTGTATTTCCTACAAATTAACAAATATATTTTGTTTAGAATTTTATTTCTAGATAACTTGAGAACTACATTTCCCTGTAGGAGGACACCTTACTATAAGTAAACTTCAATAATAATTATATTTGTTAATTTGTAGGAAATACAAATTCTGATTTATCCGTATTTTCGGTTCGGCTGTGAAGTATGAGAAAATAAATTTGCATGAATATAGATAAAGATTTACAAGAATTATTAACAAACAAATAACAATTTTTTATGTATTATTTAAACAAATGGACTTTTTGAAAATCTGGTGAGTCAGTCATATTTCGCATTCAAAGACACAAAATTCGTCCATTGACACTATTCCCCTATCTCTAATAGTTCTCGAGATATTCCAGAAAAATGATTTTTCAACCCTAACTTTGAACGCAGTTTTCACCCCCCCCCCCCCCAAATATGAAAACGGGGAAAAATAAAAAAACACGTATTTCTTATTTTTCGGTCCTCCATAACATATCCAAAAATCAAAATGATCGGAGGCGGTCACCTAAAATACTCTCCTTGTTAGTTGTACTCTTAACAATTAAAATCCTTGTTTAAAAGTATTAAATTAGCCAATTACGCGTTAAATTAAGCGTGCAATCTATTGTCGAGTTAAGGCTGCAAAAGAAACTGCCAGACTGTGCTTTAAACTTCCTTAATTGCACGCTTTAATTGCAGACCTTCAACTGTTCACGTTTTTGCTCATTTTCATAAATCTACAGCTTCGTACACTTATGCCACTTTTACAAAAGGTAACGAATTTCAACAAAACTACCCTAATTAATTACGTTCACTATCAATTAGCCAATCTGTGAATTAAAGTATTACATACAATCGTCTCACTATCTTATTGAAAGTCACAATTATCATAATTATCTCCCAAGTAATAAATAATCCCATGGAAACTAGCAACCACCATTCCACTTCCAAGCAAAAACAGAAAATAAAAAAATTATAACATTCCCCCAACTGTATACTTTAATCTTTCGATTACACTGGAAACGACGGAATAAAAAATCAAATCAAGTCGATCAAAGTGTTAATGCAAGCCAGCTCCGAGGTACAATCACAAAACTCGCCTACCAATAATTTTCAACGAAATCGTTAGCATGGATTCGATGCGTTTGCGTATCGATCCTTACGTTTTCCAAACGACAGCACGTAATTCAGTGTCGCCAGCCTCGATTGGGCCGCATTGTGCTAGGATCTTTGGACGCTGAAGGTAAGAAGCAATTCGACGGACGACAATGAGGAACGAGGCTTTTCGATTTTCAATGCGCCCTGAGGAAATTCTCGTTGAAAAGGATGTACATAAATGGGAGACGTTTGTCATCGTGTTTCCAAAGAGCGTTGCGCAAGATTGCAGCTCGACTTACCTATTTTCAGGGACCGGATCTTGTAACTTTTTACCAAAGAGCATGTCACGATTGCTGCGTGCTTATACGAAGCTGGTATGAAGGGGAATTGAATGCTGGATAAAAGGGAAATATTATTAGAAGCTGACTTGTGCTCCATAATTTCATTTTGTGACTTTAAAGATGATGGTGGGGAATTCAAAGTGGCGGTAGAGTTAAAAAGTACCTTTTATGTGCTTTTTGAAGAATTCAAATATCTTTAGTAGTTGTTGAGAAAAGAAAAGGTGAAGTTTTGGGTTGTTAACCCTATATGAAATTTCTCTCAGTGGTTTCTTAGGCAAACAGCATTATTTGGTATATGTATTTATAAACACTAAAATTGGTGCTGGGGCCATTTTTCCTATGCTTGATCTGCTAGACACTTTGAGTTGGAATTTGATACTTTCTCGGATCTCATGGATGAGCTACCATTGCTGAGGAGCTTCTATAATTACAAGTACAGTTAATTGCAAGTGAACCGGTTAACTGGCACGGTCCTTTTCATTATTCGGGTCCAAACTGGTAACATCGAAAAATTAAGTGAATCACACAAAATTTGGTATACAGAGTTTTTTTGAGTCGCTGAACCGATTCCGGGGGTAATTTTTTTCATCTGACACCTAAAAAATAGAATTTAGGGGTGAGTTTGACAATTCTTTATAAAACTTTGTTATTTGTGAAGTTTTCTTGTCTATAATTCGATTGCAGCAGTTATTTTTTTCAATGCCACCCCAACCCCTAAAAAATAAGGGTTTAAGGGGTTAATTTTTTAGTTTTTTTTATTTTCTACGAAACAGTTTCGAATAATTTTATGCCTGTATTCTTCATCCATAAATTCCACCGCAAGAGCTTTTTTTATCTGCAAGTTTTAGCTAAGTATTTTAATATTCGGCAGCCATTTTGAGTCTGCCATATTCAATTTTACAATTCTAATGCTAAATTCAGATTCAGCGACCCCAAAAACCCCTATATAGAATTTTTCTAAATCCCGATAATATTTTAATATTTGTCAGCCAATTTGGTTTCGCCATTTTGAGTGTGCCACATTGAATTTTACAATTCCGATGCCAAATTCAGATTCAGCGACTCCAAAAACCATTACATACCAACTTTCATTCAAATCGTTTGAAAATCAAAAAAGTTATTCCATTTGGTCATATATGATACATTGACAGAATTGGCCAAATTTTTGTTTGATCATATATGATACATTGACAGTTAATCGGTTAAATTTCAGTTGAGTGTAAGATTAATTTGTATACAGAAGACCATTTCTGTAGTTTAAGGGTGGAAATGTAGCGAGGTGTTTAACTGGCACTCAAATGGAGTAATCTAACACCAAAGATTGTAGAATATCAGACCAAAATTTAGATTTGCTAACCCCAATCCTGACCACCTTAGCTTTCAAATCACTAAACCCTTCAGTGACGTAAAGCCACTGACCATTTCAAACCCTTTCTCCATGCCACTCTATATCATCAACAATGCAACCTATGTGCTCATCCAACTTTCACTCTTCTTCCCATGAAAGTTTAACAGTATCGAGAGACATTCACTACCCACCCCAATTGTTCTACAACCTAAACAATATCCCATACATGTTTCAGTCCAAGCAACACCAGGAGGTGAACGTCCCACGTCCCAGAACTTGTGCTACCATCCCAAAATGTCCACCCCCATTGTCTCCACCAGCTTGCTACATTCTTCGATTACACTTATAAGGAAACGTCTCCAATTTGAAAATTCTTTTTTTAATGAAACTTTATATGAGTATACAGCATGTTAGAGTATGCAAGGACCAATTCTTTTTGCAGAAACTCACTCTGAAGTGGTAAAATCAGCCCCTAAAGTTGTGGCGTTTTTTTTAATGTAAATTTATTGTTTTTTTTTGGTAGAGTGATAGAACATATCAAACTGAACAATTTTTATATTGAAAGTTTTTTTCTATTTCGCTCCGTTAACATCGCACGCGATAACATTAAGGGCTGATTTCACCCCTTCAGAGTTTTGATAGCCGCGAGTGACCTCGCCAGCGAGTAGCGAGTAAAGTAGCGGGGTCCTCGACACCAGCTCGCCGTAATTACTCGCTATCGAATTTACTATCTCCATCGATTACACTGGGCAAATTTCACAGTAAACTCGTCAGCGAGTAGCGAGCAAAGTCAATATTAGCTTGACGCATATGAAGTTGCCGTTTCGTCTAGGTAACTTTGAATTAGAATATTTCTTACTTCCCAACACCCTCATTTATTTCATACTAGCTTAAAGTACCCGGCGTTGCCAGGGTTATATATCTTCTTTCGGTGCTCCCAGGATAGGATCTGTGCTCCCAGAGATATCGTGATCAGTCAGTGAAGTGAGTCTGTGAGTGAGTGAGTGAGTGAGTCAGTGGTATTTGGATTTTATATATTTCGATGGCTTAGTGCGCAAATATTGTATGTCCACTTTTTGTGAATTTTGAGATTTCATATGCAACAAAGAGTTCTCGACTGTTTCTTGATGCTGTATAAAGTTAAAAATTTGTCAAAAATAATATTACAAAAGTGCCATTGCGAGTTTAAGTCTCCGTGGTCACACCTTCTTATAATCACAAATTGGTCACACGGGATTCACTGCATTATTTTCGAGTTACCATTTTCGTATTTTTGAATCTTTTAAATTTGTGTAACAATTAATACTCGTACAATCTTCCTCTAACAGTATGTTTCTATAAATGTAAATTCTGATGGGATGAAATTAGTAGTTGCAAAAATAATTAATGGTTGCAAAATTAATTATAGTAAAAATTCGCCCACTTTATAAATTCGAATATTAACCCTTCGTTGACTCTCTGGGTGTAAGCCACCCATAAGCGGATTTTGACTCTCTGAACCTTTTATATGCAAAATAAATACCTTTTTCTCAAAGCCGACTTACAAACTATTTTTTCTCCAAAAATATTATAACCGAACATCAACTCTGTAGATTTTTAGCTTTTAATATTGACATTTGTAAAAGTTACAATTTTTTAAAGATTTTCTTCGTTTCTTCTCGACATGTGGTAATCTAGAATTATTTTACAAAAACTGTGATGGAATTTCAATAAATAAATTATTCCAATACATTTTAGAGACCTTGAAATTGATCCATGATTTTTTTCATAATAATTGGATTTTTTGGATGAAAATGGCACTCGTTCAAAAATTGCTCTGGGTGTGAGCCACCCAGGTGTGTCAAAGTTGATTGAAAAAAGAGGTGTGTCAACGAAGGGTTAACGTCCGAATTCATTTGAAATCATAAAGTCTTGACATTTGAACTCGAAAATTATCTAGAGTGCTATACGCCCCGCGTGGCCACGAAGGGTTAAACCAGTTCTTCTCAGAACCTCTAAAAGTGGCCATACAACATTTATGCACTAAGAGCATTCTATCCCTCTGACATTTCTCTAACCACAGTCCATCTCCAGCAACCCCGATTCCACCGCCACGATAAACAAAGTACGTAACTCGGGCGGCATTCACGATCGGCAATTTCATATGCACCGGAGGCAATACCTCCGGCATAATCCAGGATTGATTAAAAACGTCTGCACGCACCGGTCTGCCCCTTTCCCAAGGTCTTCTCCAGCCGATAGGGTCCGACATACTGGTGGGTCTCCTGGGTGTTGGACCCGACGGGGCTCTCCTTGCCCTGCATCGCCGAGCCACCTTCCTCCTGGTCCGCCAGGTTGCTGGGATTGCCCTACCGGGACAGGCTAGCCGGTAACCCCGGGCCACCTTCTTTCCGTCCACGGCCCCGGAAAGACCCACCCGCCGCTGTCCCCTTTCACTCTCCCCCTCTAGCCCCCACCAGGCTCCTTACCGCGTCCACTCTCAGTCCCACTACAGCGCGTCGCAACGGTGGTCCGTGACTCCCGGTCCCCGCCTACCTGGCCCCTGCGCCGCCGGGCCCGCTGGCGCCGCTGCCCGTTGGTGGGGCGATCACCGTCGAAGGCAGCTCCGGGCCCCGCGTCCCCATCCGACGACACACGACGAGCAACCGCCGCCGTCCAAACACCGTGCCAGCTTCCCTTCGGCGCGCCCACGATGCACATGCACACCGCCCGTGTCACTCGCGCGACCTGTCCCTCGTCCTCCGCGGCTGCCTCCCGCGGATCCTTGTCATGGTGGCCGCCGCGGCAGCGACGGCAGGCGGGGAGGGTGGGGGTGGGTAGGGCTCCGCGGTCTATGCCCCTGTGTCTAAGAGCGGCGTAGGGACCAGGTGCCCGGTGCCTGTCGCATCAGACGGGGACGGCTTGGGTTCGATACACGAGGTTCGAGTGGCATTGGACGGTGGGGTGGGGGAGGAGCGGGGGCACAGCTCACGTTGCCCGACCGGCGGAAATGGAGCTGCTCCTCCGCGGAGGCCAGCTCGACGCCATTGCGAGCTTGCACGGGCACTCCGCGGCCCCTGCGAGTCACCTGCACCACCTTAGCGAGGATCGGCGTTCCGCGGAGCGGGGTCTGCTGGCTGTTCAGTACGCTCCGCGCTCCCCCAGCCTCCGGGACACTAGAGGCCCGCACCACTGGCTACCTGCCCGCGGCGGTCAGCTTCGTGGAACACTGTTATTCGCTGGCACTGCTCGCGTTTCAGCCCGTGTCACCGCGACGGTGCTAGGATAGGCGAGGAGGAATGAAGCGAGACCCTTCCCGAGCACCTCCACCCCTACGCGCACTCGTGCACCACCACCGACATGTCACTGTATCCGGTCGAGCACGGCTGGACGTTGCCCGGGTATCGCTGGCTCGATGGACGGCTCGCCGGCACCCGGTGTGGCGAGGTTTCCTGTTTTCCGCGAGGGTTTTCGTATCAACCCTCGCCCCGTTCGTTCGTTTCGCCAAGGATTTCAGCCCTTGTCGTACGCGGATGACGGAGCTGACGACGAACCGCGGCGCTCCCAGTTCGATTACGTGTTACACGACAGAACACAGAGGGGGTAGGCAGCGCGCGCATCTTCACATCCGCCGCCACCCCTGCGGACGCCTCCCCCGACCTAGCCGACTCGGTGGAGGCTGAAACCGTGGCGCGTAGCGAGGGGCTCGAGTCGATTCGAGTCAGCGAACAAATAATGTTTTCAATACTGTCGATGGAGTTCACCCTTGGTCACTGTCACTGATCAATTTCGAGATTTCACTGTATTCTAGGCTCTTTCCCATTTATTCTCATTTATTAAAAAATTCTTATTTATTATGTATTTATTCAAAGTTGCTATGCGAGTAATTAACAATCAGGGAACTGTGCGAGGTTCCAAGCTCCAATTTACATTGGAAACAGTTCAGACCTCCGCAACTACTTATCATTTCCTAAAAACTTAAAAATTTTGTAATAGAAACGGGCGTGTAAATTGAGGATTATAGGTACTGTATAATAAGTGTTAAAATAGATGCTGATTATTTTCCAAATTTCTTTAACGACCCTCAACGAAGGTACTCCGTGTTTAACCCCACTTTGTTCTGCAGTAGACCGCGTGATCCAGCGATCGAGGGGTCAAACCCATCACTGCGGATGATAGCTAGGGGAGACGCGGCTCCCTCGGTTTGTCGTGGGTGGTAGGGGTTGGCTCGGTGTGTTCTCGTCGGTACCAGGGTAGTCGTTCGCGGTTCGTGTCTAGGGTGAAAAAAGGAGCGCGATTTCGGGATCGATCGCCGATCCTCTTGGGTAGTGAATCGTCAAGACTCGTTTCAGACGAGGCCCTCAGGCGGGTGGTTAAGAAAACGAAGGTGTATAAAAATCGAGTAGAGAGCATCGTTCGCAATGATCGATCAATTATATTTCGGATTTTCTGTAGAAAATAGTATTTGTAGGTGTATATGCAAATGTACCGCGGTGTAGTGAGGTCTCCAACGCGCACGCGCAAGCAGAATCTCGCAACCCTCCCACTTGCAGCAACTTGACCTACCCCTGTCCACTAGAATCTACAAATCTCCCAACGATCCTCAAACAATTTCACCGACTGACAGGGGAAATAATGAACACGTGTCATGGACACTTAAAAAAATGATCGTCGTTGAAATTCCATTACTGCGACCAAAAGGATTTGAGGCGGTGGAACCACAGAACAATCACTTTTGCACGTAAATGGAGATTCCATTGTATCCTAGAATTATTCTATCTTCTACTGAAAAATAATTGCTAACCTTTGTACACTCTTAAAGAATCCACAAATTTGCCTTTAAAGGTACAGAATTTTTTGGAAATCCTACAATCTACAGACTATACTATCTGCCATCGATTTACCAACAGATTCTAAAATTGCCCTTCAAACCTAAATCAATTTTTGGAAATCTTACCATTCACAGTGTTTACACATTTCACACTATACTACCCCCAGCAAACTCAAAAACTCTCCTCCAAACCACCACAAACAATACAAACCACAACCTACCCCCTCCGATTCTCTCTAAATCTAATTAACATTCATTCACCGTTCAAGTAGTGCCTCCAACAATCCACCTAGCCCATTACGCATACCTAATAACCGATTATGTAGACCGTAGCTACTAAAACGATACCTATTTTCGAGACCATTATACTTTCAACACTGCATTTAATACACCACCCCCGCTTTCCAGAGAAAACTGTTTACGCCCTCGTAAAAGCATCCACAGCAGGGTGAAGTTCCTCGCAGGGGCGTGCTCCTGTTGAAATTGATTTCCATTGGCGGGAAGGATAAATTGTCATCTTCTCCTCGTCAGAAATTTGAAAATCACTTTGCCTCTCCAAACCGGGATTGAATTATTTTTCCGTGCGTGCCACGCGAATCGATCCGCCGTTTGTCTCGAGCTCCCTCATAATAAACGAACTCCCTAATTTTAACACGTTAATTCGAGCCGTAGTAGCTGGAGCGCGAGTCGTGATCGAAGCTACCTCCGATGTTACGCCGTGCGCGATGAATTATTCAAGATGGAATCAGACAGGTCAAGTCAGGCAGCTTGGCCAGCCTGATTAATCATTTAGGTGGGAGGGTTAATTATTGACGAACGAAAATGTGGCAGCGTTGCTAGTCTCCCTCAAATTTCCAGACAGGTGCGTGCCCTTGCGCGAAATTCTTACTGCTTGGGCGAGTCAGGGGTGGTTTCATCCCCCTCGAAGTGAACGATGGGGGCTAATTCGTTTGTCTACTTTGTTAGGTGTGGTATAATTTGAAGTATAACAGTAGAACTACCGATCCAGTCGAAATGATTGGCTTTAAATTTTCATTTAAAAATTACTCAAATTTATGACTTTGCGGTTCAGAAATTTTTCATGATTTTTATTGAGATATCTAAATAATTAAATTTATTAATTTCTCTTCCCCTCTTCCCTACCCTTTTTAAAGTTACATATATAGTATAACTAGTATTTACTATAAACAGTGTATTTCTAAGCATATAATATTTTTTAATAATCTAAAAATTAAAAGAATAGTATGAATAAAGGTTTATTTTCCTCGCATGACGAACTTTATAGTTCCTTTTGTGTTGGATTGCTTAGGTATCAAGGAATCATTATACCCGTAATTTTCACAGTTTATTCTGGATGCGTTTCCGAGTAATTACCAAAAAAAATCGTCGGAATGTTCAAATTTGTGAATATTTTTAAGCGCTGAAGATGGTCCTGCGCAGTGTGCAGATGTAGACGGTGTACGAAATATGTATCAAGTGAACCAATCATCCGAAAGCAAAACGCTTTGGGGTGTGTAATTTCTACAGCAAAATCTACAGCATGGAATTTGACTGGCGAATTTAACCAAAAATTATCAAAGTTATACACGATCATTTATCCCCCACACTTTTACGGAAGAAAATCATCTTCAATCGTTTATAAAAATTTTTACAAACATTCAATTTTTGACGTGGAAGTTCCATGCTATAGAGAAAGGAATTCTACACCTCCAGTTAAAATTTCAAGTGAAAATATTCATTCGTTCCAAAGTTATGACGTACACGGTGATGTACGGTATTTAAAAATTTAGTTTCGAGATAAAAGGCTTCAAAGTTAAGTTCCCTACGCCAATATACCGCTCTGCGAGGCCGTTACTCGGCGATGCACTCAGTTACGTGCAGCGCTATAATTTCTATAATTATTCGAATTTCCTCATGAAACTTTATTGTAGATGTTCACAGAGGATCACACTTTCAGAATGCATACTAATAAAAAAATCGACTTTTCGGGGTTTCAATAGACCTGTACCTCCTTAATGATTTCACCTCAGCTACAAAGCAGTAGTGTATATAGAATATTATTTAAAATATACTTCAAATTGTAAGTTAATTAAGTTAATGACGTCATGGCTTCAGTTTTCACCTCGATTTTCAGCAAAAATTATCTTAAAAGCAATATTGACCATTTTTTTCCGAATCAGCAGAAGATTTTAAACATATTAGGTTTTATTCTGATAAAATAAATAATGTATGTGCAAATGTAAATAAATGAACAAGTGTAAGGTATCATAGCCATTTTAAGTCAAGTGAGCCAACTGTCCCGGACTTGCCCCATGTTACCAAATCTCAGTCTCTACTATCTTCTTACAAGCATTAATGTTTCTTTTTTACTTTCCTATTATTCTCAATGTCTCCTGGTGCAATAAAGAATTATTACCCCAGCCCCAGCTCTCTGGATCCCTCGGCAAGGGATTAGATGAATACTCTTTATTCGCCTCGAGTCAATGACGACCCCTCCCTTCAAATACCCAAAGAGGAAACCTAGTACCTATACCTACCCTGAAGAATTGAAACGTCACTGAAAAACCTTCCACTTCGCCCTCGATTCCCCTCTCCAAGCTATAAAACCCTTTCCTCCAAAAAAAAAGAAGATATCACGAGGTGCTCGAATGGGGTTGTAGCGACGGATCGCGGAGGCTTTCGCTGGGAACCGTTTCCCCGGTCGCGAAGAAGCGAGACGCTCAGCTGTTAAGCGTCGAAATTCCAGCAAACGGGAATCTATTAAACCCAGTTAACCCCGAGCGGCTCGGGAGGGACGGAGGAAGAGGGGCGCGCAGCGCGGTCGGGTGGTAGCATTTAACGGAGGGCACTTTTCTCGATGAGACGTGCGTATAAATATGCAAGGAAAATTACCCCGAGCGTTATAGCGCGAGCCAGCGGCGAGGACACCTACGGGGGTACGAATGCAATATAGATCGGGCTCTGAAGGGATCGGGGAGGGCCGGGGGAGAGAGGGACGACAGTCGGATGGCACAAAGGGGAGGGTGCAGAGAGAGGATCGATAGGTATATAGAGGCAGATAGGAACACAGGAAGCATCTGACACCGGAAAGCTCCTGGGGGATGGCTTCTTACGAGCTGTGCCTGACCGACTGACAACCTTCCTTCTTTCCACCCCCACGTTTTATATTATACAATGTTCCACTCGTTAATTTTAATTTCTGCAATATTAATTGAGAGGTGTTTGTGTGGGGTGGTTTTGATTCTTTGGTGCAGTGACTTTACAGTGGGGGAGAAAAGTATTGGGGCACCCTGTGACATAGAATAACTTTCTTAAAATTGGTCAAAATGATTTGAATTTTTTTGCGAAGCTGGAAGGAATAATTTACTAGGCAACGTGTTTCGTCGTTTTACCGAAGAGAATAGTGAAGGGCATTTTTTCAACCTTCTTATCTGAGTTTGTAATGAAAATTTGTAATGAAAAGGGATGGTAAATTTTGAAGTGGGCTTGGAATATTCGACTTTTTATTGTGGTGAGTGGTAGAGTTCTTGATCTTTCTTTGCTCTATTCTGTTGTTGTTCAGTAGTGAGTTGCTCTGAATACTAGAAGGTTTTTAAAAATTTGAGAATTTTGTAGTGGGGGTAGGTAAGCTCATATACCTTTTCATAATGTGAAGGAATCGAGGTTGCTCAAAATTTTGAAGCTACTTTAAAGCTGTTACAACTCCCTAAAATTTTGAATAATTAGAATCTTCTTTACACATCCCTCCACCCCCAATAAAAACTGCGCAGACTATTAAATAAAGTTGCTTCAAAACGCACAGCACCGAGGAGCGCGTTAAATCTCCGTCTCCCCCACGTCGCGCTCCTTCGCCCTCACTTTTATCGATTCGAGGCCGAAGTCGACATCCACCGGCATCGAATCGAACCGATTTCTCGTTCACGTGATCGTAAACTGTGTCCTTACAGTGCCAGCGATACGAAACGCGTACTAGGTTCAAAAGAGTTACGTTGCAAATCAAGAAGGGACGAAAAGGGTGTTAAATACGCGAAAAGGGCGAAACAAGGGGTTGTAGTGGCCATTTTGTGTTGGCATGGAAATAGTTGCAGAAGAATTTTGGAGGCAGGCAGAGTTTGTTGAGCAGTCGAAAGCAAGGAACACGTATCTTTTTCAGCCGCGATAAATCAAGTTTAAGGGGTGAAACTCCGGAGGGTAGTTTCACCCCTCTGGCGCTATCTGGGGAACTACTGCAGATGCAAAGAAGTTTCCTTAGACAAATGTTTCACGGTTCCGCGATGGAAGCCTCGGGAACTTGGATGCAATATATCAGATCCGGGATCCAGGATTTATTTTTATTCCCGGTGTTCTTAGCGCACGCGTTTGCGGCTCGCCGATTTATTAGCCTCGACTTTTCGGTATTTATGGCAATTAGGGGGCTCATGCTGCACGAGACAGCGCGCAGACCGCAGAGAGCCAATTAATCGCTCGCGGCTGAACCGTTGGAACTCGAAGGGTAGTCTCCTATTAGTTACCTTCGAATCCCACGCCACCCACAGGATCTCGGTGCCTGCTAACCTTAACACTTCGCGGACCAATGATTTAGTAGCGGATTTAGCTCGACGATATCGTGTCAACAATGGGAAACTTTAGGTATATTAAACAGTAGTGGGGTCTTCAATGCGCATGCGTGAGCAGGAGGGTAAGTGGGCGGGGCCGGTCCCCCACTACTTCACTGTGTGAATTCTGTGGTGTTTCTTTTAAGAAATATATAGGTTTTTACTCTTATTGACTTTACTATTGCTTGATACTTCTATCAGTAATCAGTTATTATAATTATCAGTTATTATAAATAAAGAAATATTAAATGTTGTGTTCATTTCCCACTTCTACTTTGACTTCTGCATTTCTTAATATTAATAATTTCAATATTAAATCGCCTTTTAAAGCTATCACCGTTTCTATAAAAACAGAAAAATAATATTCCCAGTGTTTACACTAACATACCCTTATTATTTGCAAAATGACAAACATTAATAATACATATCCCGATACAGTTAGATTTCCCTCACCCAACGATCTCAGAATAATGTTTTTCATCCTCCAGGATATTTTCGAGCCCCTCGTACAATTATCTTGAAATCTCAGAAGCTATCGCCGTCATTATTCAAATTCCTTTATCAGACCAGCACAAGTACTGTTTCCTCCGAAGCATAATTTATTTCAAACTCTCCTGCGTCCTCTCCGTTCCAAAAAGGGCAGCGCGAGTAAGAAGGGAGGTGGAATGCAGTCGATAAGGGAAACTACAATCGCCGCTCCCTCCCTCGAGGGATTCGCATGGGAGATCAAAGGCGAGGGCCGTTAATTTACGTACGATTAACCGAACTCTCGCGGGCGTCCACGGATTTCCTATTCCGTTTCGTGAACGCTAATTAATCGCCTGCATCGCCAGTTCGAAAGATCGCGGAACGGAATTTGAAACGTGAACAGACCCGCGACCGCCTTTTTGCGACAGTTTGTTTAGCGAAGAGAAATTCATCAACTCTGTGGGAGGGTGGACCATTAAATCGTTGCGATCGTTCTTGCCTCGAGTTATGGGCAGCGATGACCGATATAGCCACTAACTTTCTTAAAACTTCTTCAAATTATCTGTGTTCTTTTCTGAAACGACAGTTTGTCAGATTCACCCTGTGCGGGGTATAAAGTCCTCCCAAACAACCTATTCCCACTTAACTAGCACATAAAGCAGTAGATATTCTCGGGGGATACAAGTCTCCAAACGTATTCTTAAGGAGTCATTCTACTTTGATCGGCTGAAAAATGAAGCTATTTTTAAAGATTTTTTCTAGGTAAATAGAACATATAAAGAAATAAATCTTTCGAGTATTTATTAAACTACTCTAATATTATACAAGAAAAATTAAAAGTGTAGCCTTTGAGTTTCGTAAGGAAATGGAAAATTCTGGACAGGCAAGATTTATTCGGATTAGGAGGGAATACATGGTTTGGTTTGAAGGAAGGGGGCTACAAATTTCGTAAAACAGACATTGCGTCTCGCTGAGTGCATACAATTCTATTTGTTTCTAATGTGCAAGGTGCATATGGCACATGATTGTAATCTAACGAGGCGTCCAGGAGTTCGATTGGCGTCCTGGTATTGTCGCCGTAAAAGACACCCATACAGATTAAGAATCTTTCCGAATTTTTTATTGAGGTGCCATTGTGGCACTACAGTAATGCCTCGTTAGTATCCCGACGAACGGGGCTGGCGGCGCGATTCTAACGCGATGCGGACACTATTCCCTTAAAGTAGTATATGCTCTAAGACTATTCCGTGCAGCCGATGCCGCGAGTGAGAAAACCCCAGAGCCGAGCGAGAGGGAACGAAACAATTGACATGAAGTTGTCGTCTTCTCTTTCGTTCTCTTACTCTCGACCGAAGGATTCCACGAAATGGTGGGGATAGTGAGCGGGATTATAACGCATGGTAAAAACGCGACACTAACGACGAATTACTGTATATAAACCATTTAAAACAAATTTAAAAAATTCTATTTAAATTTGTTGTCTCATATAAGAGTAGCTTCGTAAATTCCAAAAATATTTATTTCATTATATGTTGTATTTATTAAGACAAACATCTTTAAAATCAGCTCAATTTTTCGGCCACACAAAGTAGAATGACCCCTTAAGGGGACAGACACAGTAATGCTGTGAAAAGTAAACGTGATTTCGGGAATTTTTTTTAACCAAACAATGCAAGTAAATCAATGTATTGCTTAGTATAGTTAATGTGTACATCCCGAAGGGTAAGAATTTTTTTTTTCAATCGATTTCATAAATTCGTTTCGGTACATTTTTCGTCAAAATGTGCGCGGCGACAAAATCGTGCCTGTGGCGCTGACAGTGCCCTACCCATATGGTTAATCTCAATTCAAGAAGACAAAAATATTTGGAAACTAGAAGCCTACGTCTATTACGTGACGATAAAAAAGTAAATATCGCGGAAAATAACAAAATGGCGGACCACTGAAAAAAATCATTTTTTAGGGGGAAAAAGTCGGGAGAAATGTTGATAAAAGAAATAGAAGGAGGGCGTTAGTTAAAAACATTCGTACAATAAATGGCCTTACTCATGTCAATTGGATGTACAATTTTCCCAGTGTACTAAATGTTATTCTGAGAAAAATGCGGTCAAAGTTTCGCTCTGTTCAGTCCGTGCTCTTGATACCGCTTCACGACAAATACATTCGCCAATTTTATGAATTTCTACATAAAATTTGGAGAGGGCATTCTTTAAACGTATGTCTTTCCGCAAATGCAGGTACATAAAAAAACGATTTTTCCAATTTTTTTACCAATTAGTAAATTATTATTGAAGTATTCCAATTTGCCCCGAAAAAATCAACGAACTTAAACTTTCCACCCTTTCAACTCGAACTCGAACATTAATTGCTATAGTTGAATAACAACCCTATGATCCTATACCAGTAACATCCAAACCTGTACTAACTACATCCCCACACCCTTGATTCTCCCGCACCCCCTTCAACCCCTCTGAAACCCCTCCGCAATCACCATATCTATGGAAGCGAGTATACGAGTTTCGAAAGCGTTCGTTCGCCGGGTAAAAATGGTGGTTGTCGTCCAGTTATCCCCCCCAGCGGGGGATCCTAGTGGTTGTTCCCGGGCGAGTAGACGCAACGTGTTGCACCAGGAAGGGAGAAGAGGCCTGCTCCACTCGTGGCAGATCGAGGGCTCGACGCTGGTCGCGCGGTGGGACGCGCAAACAAAGTTGGAGGTTCACGTTTAGCCCCGTCCCCATTCATGCCCGCGCGGAACTCCCCGCGGCCGGAAACCGGGCGCAGTCTGAAGCATCCTGCGGCATCGCCAGGCCACGGAATCCTCATTGTTCGGCCACGCGGAAACGCTTGGTCCCCCGTCTGCGCGGCGGGCTTAACGCGATCGATCGGGTTAATGATGGAAGTCACTCGGATTCGATGGTTCAACGCGTTCTTAGTTCTGCGCCCCTCGCCATGCTGTTATCCTCGTGAATATGCTGGAACAGTGCTGAGGGGAGTGTAGCACTGTCTGGAAAATTGGATCTGCCTCGGGACCGGCCAGTTTCAACTTCGGAATCGGGTAATTTATTCGGCGTGACGCACAGAACTGATATGTTTGCAGAGACCTTTATTGACCAATGGCCTTCTGCGCCGAATTCAGCAGCAGCCAAAGAATAGAAGGCGGGGAAGCTTTCCTTCGTCGTTTCTTGAAATCCCGTCGATGAAGTGGGTGCCGCGTGTCCCACGTAGGTGAACCATATTTGCATTGGAAATGTGATTCTCCTGGAAGAGGGAGATCTCTCCAAACTTTGCAGATGATCCATCAAAGCATCATCCTTGGCGGATAGCGCTGACACTTCGATCAGGCTATGTAAAGGCAAATCATCGCGGCGAAGATTCCCTGAATTTCTTCCAGCAGATTGATTCACCCTGGGGTACGATCAAATTTCACTTCGCGATGGCTGCTGAATAACTTTCCGGCGTCGCGATCAAACTCGGGGAACTTGTTTCGCCTCTTGCTGGGAAACTCTTCGGGTAGGAACGTGTATTAACTACCTTCCAAACTTCCTGATGCACCTGGTCCGTTTTCCGGTATAATTGTTTCTTCGCCGGAAGCTCTAATGTTGTGCAAATAGCAGTATCACCTGAAGTTATTTATCTAAAAAAATAAAATCAGAAGACTATAGTTTTGGAAATCTATCTTCGATATATAGTGGTAATTAAAAAGAAGATTTCAAAACTCGCATTGTTCCATGTCTGCATAATAAACGTACCCCTAGGCTTCACGTTTTATCTTGCTATCACTATTCTATTATGAACAACCATCCAATCTAAGGGATGTATATTTTAACATGCAATTTTTTCCAGTGGAACTCTCCCTCTTACCATTCCCAGTTCAAACTACATTCCCATCACCAGAGATGGGCAAAATTTTCATTTAAATAAAACTTCGAATAACGAATCAAAGTTAAAAAAAGTATTCGTTATGTGTTGAATAAAGTTGACCCAGGTCAATTTTATTCGACGAATAAAGTTAATTTTTTTATTCGGCGAACGTTTCAACCTCAACGTCGAATAAATTTTTCAACCTTAGCATTAACTTTGGCTTTAACTTGAGCTTGAGCTTTAGCTTCAGCTCCAGCTTTAGCTTAACTTTAACTTTAACTTTAATTCGGCGGCTTAACCGCGCCCAAAACAATTATATGATGTCGAATAAAATTAAAGTTAAAGTTAAAATTAAAGTTAAAGTTGAAGTTGAAGTTGAAACACTCGACGAAAAAAAAATTTACTTTATTCGTCGAATAAACCCTAATTGAATAAAAAATCAACTTTATTCATCAAATAATCTAAAGTTAAAGTTACTTTCATTTTATCCGTTATTTAAATAATTTTTTAATCACTTAATGCTCAACTCTGCCCACAACTGCTCTAGCTACCTACTTTAAAAAAGAATAGCACAAATCTCTCATAAAACTTCAGTGTCCCCCACTCGCAATAAGTAAGCAAGTTTCTCAATAGTCAATGTGTTCACCAGAAGGCTCGAATTTCCCCAAAATCTCAAACTCAACTTCACCATTGTTGTAACTTCATCCCCTCCGAGTGTCTCGCTGCAAGCTTCAATCCAGCAGCGATCGTCGAGTCACTGTACAACAAGATGTCTTCGCGAGGAGGCAATTTGATACGCGGCCAAGGAACCGCGAGTGATTATCGCATGGGTGTGGTCTGGAACTTTTTTCATTTGAGCGATGCTCAGCCGCGCTGCGTACAGAGTCATAGTCGCGGCTGCTATTTTATGACTCAGACCGGCCAAGTTCATGCGAAAGTTTTTAAGTGGGCCGGGAGGATGAGGGGGGTGGTTATACGTAAAAGGGAGGCGTGAAGTGTTAACACAGGCCAGAACAGCAGCAGACACTTGACGGGACCCCTCTTCCTATCCTCTTTGGCGAGCCTTCTTTTTCTCCCCACCCCTCTCCTCCCTTTGTTCCTCTTCCTTCGTTTCCACCGAACGCTTTGATGCCGCGTTCTCATCGGGCTTCTGCTTGCCCATCCTGTCCTCCCTCGGCTTCTGCGCTCCTCAAACTGCCGTTACTTTGCATTCTCCCTAATACTTCTTCCTTGCGTGCAAACGATGCTGCTTTTTCGTTTTTTCTCAAAGGTCGGCCGTCCTGGGCGATTTTTTTCCTTCTGCGAGGATCGAAGGGCCAGGGGCATGGTAATTTTTCCGACGTTGAACCTTCAGAGGCGGGTGGGGAATGAGGGATATGGGGGGATGTCGATTTGGTTGATTATTATGCAACGTTAGTGCTAGAGGAGGGGGTGATTGGCTGTTTATTGTTCTGGCATTCTCAGATTTTCAATCAGACAATTGATTTTAGTGTCTGCGGTGTACTGAGTCTACTCAGTGGGGCTACTTCAGTTATTGGTTGTATGTAGTCAGTTCACTCGAGCGATCTACTCAGTCTACTCATTGTCAGACAGTTTGATCTCGATTAATGCACTTAATCTACTCACTTGGTCCATTCACTCGGTTTACTCATTCCGTTCACTCTGCTTGTTCTGCTCATTCTATTCAATCTGCACATTCAACTCAGTCTACTCAATCTACTCAGACTACTCAGTCTACTCAGACTGCTTCTAGTTGCTCTATTTCCTCCTCTTTTTCTACTAGCTCTGTTTCCTCTACTTGTTCTGATAATTCTACTCGTTCTACTAATTTTACTCGGTCTACTCGTTCTACGTATTCTACTCAGTCTACACATTCTACTCGCTCCACTCAGTCAACCTCAACTTTCCCCGAAGCTCACTTCACATCTCCTTCACCCCCACCTCAAATCCACTCCGAGACTACTTGAATTCTACTTCGTAAACTCAGCATTCCCATCAAGACCTCCCAGACTTTCCACAACCCACGCAGAACGTGCTCAGCGCCAAGCATCCTTCGCGATCAATTCAGGCTTCAAAACCACCAAATTGGCCGAAAAGTCGCGAGAGGGGGTTGCAATCGAGCCCGTCGAATCGACACTTCGTAACCCATCGACAGCAACGCCACCATTCAACTCGGTACACCGAAGCGCGACGCGCCCCGCGCGCAGCTTCGCCTTAGTTTGATTTATTCAGCTGTAAATGCGATCTCTATTAAATGTGTATCCGCTACGCGGACCCCGGAGCGTGGTAAATCACGAGGGTCTGCTGGCCTGTCCCCCCATGGGACACAATACAAGCTGGCCCCCGCCTCCTTTAAGTACGAAGTTCGACACGGCCGTACCGTCGCGACGAGTTTATTAATAAATTACGACCGTGATTCCACTTAGAATAATGGGGGGAGAGGCGTCGCGGAATCGCCGGCTAACTGATACGTCGCGCACCCGCCGTTCTGCAATTATCAAAATTACTCGCGCTCCTCTGTAGGAGTTAGCAAAGTTGCCAGTGCCGAACGAACAATAGAGTGGCAAGCAGCTGGATTAATTCAAGAAGAGCGATTGGAAACTCTTTTGTCAAGCATTAAATTTACTTCGTTTTATTATTCCTAAGGGCAGGTATAATAATAAAAGCCTGTTGGCTTCACCTCGACTTCTACGTAGTCCTTAACAATTATCTGTATATCATATACAGTGGGTGACCAAATTATTTATTAAAGCCACCTGCGCAAATTAACGATCTTACCTTCAAACAATTAATTTTTAACAGAAAGCCTAGGCACTTTGAATTCTTATTATTCTTTTATGAAGTATTGATGTTTGGAAATTGCAAACAATCATTTGGCATTCTTACCAACGGTGTAGGCAACATTATTTGTCACATGGATCATAATAATAATAATAAGTTAATTGTACTAGGTAGTGTAATAATAACTTAATAATTAACCGTGTATTGGTAAGTAAATAAATATATAATAATAATACGTCTTTATTAAGTCCCAAAAAACAAGAAGAGGGCGAAATTCCGCAATTTGCTGCTCTTGAATCTAACCCAGAGACTAATAAGAAGATACAATAATAATTGGAAAAAGAATATAAATACTAGTAATTACAAAATAATAATTTCATTTCCACACAAACACAAAGAACATAAATATTGATCGTAGTGTGGCTTCAATTATTTGACCATTCTCTGTATAATCTGTATATAGTGCAGAGTAATAAAGACGATTAATAATAATTAATAAGCCTAATACCTGCCCTTATTTCTCATCTGCCATGTCCAATTGGAATGTAAAAAATCCAGGAACACAATATTCCCGTAATTTTCATTATGAAAATTCTTGTGTGGTTTAAAAGAGAAATAAATAGACATCGTTGCTGGAAATATCGC
This sequence comes from Andrena dorsata, assembly GCA_929108735.1. Lineage (NCBI taxonomy): Eukaryota > Metazoa > Arthropoda > Insecta > Hymenoptera > Andrenidae > Andrena > Andrena dorsata. The sequence continues at coordinate 70,151,122 of OV815488.1, read as the reverse complement.
AGAAAAATCAGACTCCATGCAAACTGTCTTTCTAATTACGTGGGAAACTCGTTTTCATCCATTTTCCTGGACACTATGTACACACACAAGCTCCGCGATTCCTTTATCCCATCAGTCGTCGGGAGAGAATTTTTCCAGATAAATTTCGCGGCGGTTTATTTTACGCGGGCCCGGTCAAAGGGATTAGAGTGAAACTCGGCAGCGTTTAATCCCCCCGTCGGCTCGTTAAGTTAAAAAGTAAGGAGCCAGATAAGTTTTTCAAACCCCCGCCGCCCCCATGAGTTTCTTTGCCAAGGAACAAGCGAAGCGCCGAGGATCCAGCGTTCTTCGCTGCGAAGAGGGAAAGGCCCGGGTAACGCCGTACTTAATTTCCTTTTCCCAACGACGAAGATTGACTGGACCGAACCGTCTCGTCGACAGCAATTACGCCCGTTTTGTAATAACTCGATAATTAGAGGCGTGCGAGCGTGACAAGTCGCGAACGCACGGAAGAGAAACGCGAGCACTCGAGATGAAAGTAATTTAATACGTTCTACATTCCGGTATCTCGCATCTGCCAACCCCCACCCTTCTTCTTTCTCGCCCTTATCCCGTCCGTTTTGCTCGCTCGCGTCTTGCGGCGGGAGAGCAATGCGCGCGGGAAAGGGACGGAGGTCTGCTATCGGGACTGTTCTTTAACGGTATGCGCTCGCGTCGCGAGGAACGTGCCCTGCGAGGTCATTAGAATTACAATTGGAAGGAAGGATTCTCTCAATTTCTTGCTGGGAGAGTGAATTATTGTACTTGTATTGCTTTGTGGTACTGCGGTACTGTTGTGCAGAAGTTTACAGATGTTTCCACAAGTTCGGGTGGCTTCAATTTAACTTGTAACCCTCAGTAACCCCATGTGACTTTGAGGTAAAATATTGATTTGAGGTGGTAAGGGTAGGGGATATTTATGTAAGCGAAGGTTCGATAGAAAAGGAGGAAAGGAAAGTAGTGTGCGTTTCGTACTGGGCCTGCTAGTGAATTCGTCAAAAGGATTACTAATTAGCAGAGCCTGCCTTAGACGCGGGGATGTTAGAAGGTAAAACGAAACAGGTATACTGCCCTCGTTAGTTAAACTGTCCTATCTAGCATTTTCTCTTTTTTTGAGATATGTTGAAATATTTGAAGTTCCACACGTCTTTTACCTTTTATGTAAAGTTAGAAAACTCTAAATGCTTCGTAAAGATTTATCAACGGTCTAATGTATTAACGTAACTTCTTTCGAAATGCTTGAAATATCTTATCTGAAACAATTAATTAATTTGTACGTTAATAATGCATTACCTGCCGGTACACCTATTAAAAAAAATTATATTAGGCTGTTGCGAAATAATGATAACATGTTTTAATTTGAATGAAGGAAAATAAGGATGGTTTAAAGTGAATGATAAAACTTCAGTTTGCTCGGTTGTTTCAAAATGCTAGGTAGGACATTTTAATTAAAGAGGGCAATATATATATAGATAGCGGTAGTTGAGGGACCACTTGCGAGAAAACGAACTCGGTCAAAACGCCATCTTGTGGCGAGTACGCAGGTACCGCCACAATATCATATTATACGTGTTTTATATTGCAGTGGCTAATTCACAAGAGTTCCATATTCAACTGTTGAGAGCAACAACAGACTAATGCACATTTTTGGGGTAATTGAGTTAGTAGCAATAAAGTATTCCACTAGGCTCTATTAATCATATAAAAGAGAAAAATAGAAAAAAAAATTTCCAATGTGTATTTGTCCGTTTTGTCCTCAATGCCTCATATAAAATCTTCAATGTCTACCAATGTCCTAAAAATTTCATTTACAGAGAGTGAAATAAATATTTCACAAGTTTCCTAGTTGTACATTGATACCTTTACCCTACAGCATCTTTCAAAACTCAATTCCCACGCATTCCAAATTATCACCTTCCCAGCCCCAAAAATAGTACTTCCACCCTCCCACCCGTAAAATAATTAAACCCGCTGAAACCAAACCCAAGGCACCATAGTTCCGCTTTCCACGGCACTAGTAGTCCAGTAATCCACTGAAATCTTTGCCCCTGGAAGCGGCAACACGTTCGTGCCACATCGTGCGAGCGGCAACAGCACGCCAATGGGCGCGCGTGCGCGCGATTACGCGTATCCCTGACAAATAACCGAACACAGCCATTCTGGCGTCCCCTGCGAGCCCTTCGACCGCTCGGGGGATGCTTCGGCACAGAGCAACGCCGAGGGAGAGCGCTGCTATATAGAACCGGGGGCACAGAGCGAGGGAGAAACAAAGAGAGGGCGATACAGAGCAATCCAGAGAGACAGAGGGGCAAGAGGCGAAAGGTATACAGAGACGTCGACAGAGGGATCCGACGAGAAGCTCGGAGGGACAGGGCAGGAAGGGGTGCGCCACCCCCCTTTGCAAAGGGCCGAGTCTTACCGCGTTAATTGCAAGTACTTCCCTCGGGGTACCGCAACGAGTATACAGTTCCACCCACCTTGCACGCTTCCACCCCCGTCATCCAGTAGGGTTTAAGGGTACGCGGGGATGACTCCCCCCTCCCGCTGCTCCCCCCCCCCCGTTTTTCCCTTTTCATGCTCACCCGGCTCCTTTCATTCCTCGACGGTGGTTAAAATATTAGGATTTCCCCGAGGCCTCGTGCGTTCGCGTTAGGGATATCGCGCGAGAACCCCCTCTTTCCCTTAGCCACCCCTTCCTTACTTGCTCTTCCAATCCTTCTCCCCGCGTGGCTGTTTCTTCAGTGACTCGTCGACGGCTCGACGCGACGCTGTTCCATCCGATTCGGCCTCTCGAAAATCGTACCCCCCTTTCCTTCTACCCCCCCCCCACCCCCACCACTCGCCCCTTCTTCAGGCTTCACACCCTCGTTTGGGTACGAACGGGCCAAGATTCGAATCAAAAGGCGCGCCCCTCGCTCCGCGGTTTGAGGTAGTCGATCTCTTTCGCAGAATGCCAACGTTTCCCGAGCTCCAGCTGGTTCGAGGACAGATTTCGAACGATCCGCCACTCGTGGGGGAGGATCTTCGTCTGGCGCATTGTTTCGTAGCTTTTGGGGGGGGATCGAATGGGAGTGGAGTTGCGAGGAAGAAGGATAAAGAGGTTTAAATCTGTGCTGAAGATTGAAACGGGTCATGCATGCCGCGTTCGGGAATCCTTTAGGCGTATAAGCTCAGCATGTGGCTGAACGCGCATGGGCGTTCTACGCACGGAGGGTGTTTAGTGCTCGAGGGGGTGTAGAAATTGAGAGGGCTTGCTTAAGGGAGGAACTTCGTGAAGATGACTAAAATAAAGCTTGATGTTTGGAATTTTTTTTTCAAAGCACTTATTTATTCTAAGTTGTTGAAACTTTCAGGATGCTTTTCACGATGTCTTTCATTTTAATTTGTGTATACCTTTAACGCCGTTAGCCGCTGGGAACTGCTTCCATGAATCGACATGCATACAGTAGCGGACGGAAAAAAATTGATAACTTTTAAAACCGCATAACTTTTTTATAGTTGGTCCAAAAGACACAAGTATTTTGAGAAGCTAGAAGGATTACTTAGTTTGCTAAGTGGCGTGTTTCGTTGTTTTGATAAAACAATGCAATTGATCGAAATAACAAAAAAATAGCAAATGTCGTTTCTGAAACTTTTTTGTGAGCCTGTAATAAAAATTCCAAAAATCCGTTTGTAGATTGAATTAAGTTGCATACATGCCTAAACTTTCATCAAAATCAGATAACGTTGCTCTGAGCTATAAACGCTTCAAGCTACAAACAGATTTTTTTAATGTTCATTACAGACTCACTTCTAGTTTCTGAAAAAAACTCGTGTCTTTTGGACCAATTCTAAAAAAGTTATGCGATTTTAAAAGTTGTAAACTTTCTTTCGTCCGCCACTGTATATTGACTATTTTTATTACATAATTTTTTTACTTTTTTATATATGTACTAAGTCACTCTGAAAGTTTGAACAAGTCAGAATAAATAAGTTCTTCGAAATAAATTTCCAAAACCCAGGCTTTATTTTAGTCCCTCTTAAGGGGAATAGGATGTCGTTTTTCGTGAGAAAGAGACTTTGTCCTTCATTTATTTGTAAAGAAATGAAAGCACATCCAGTTGTACCCTTTTACCCAATGTTTATTACTACCATATGTGCTTTAAAAATGGCGCTGCAGACGGGTAAACATTTTAACGATTTTTCGTCGTTTTGCCCTAATATTAATCTTAAAATGTGACGTAATTCGATTTTAAAGGTGTGATTCTTGTTTGTTGGATACATAGTTTCCGACCAAACCTATAAAAACAGAAATTAAATTAAAATTATACGATTGGCGGCCGAAAAACGGCGATTTTTCTGAGAAAAATTCGTGCTTGCTTGTGCGCTACTAAAATCCGGCGACTTTTTAATTTTTTTATGAAAAAACTCGAATTTTTATGGACCATATCAGAGGTTTGGTCGGAAATGGCACATGTTTTACACATCCTGTAATTTTTCAAGTCGATCTGAACCTCCATTCGTTCACAGTCAGGTAAAAACGAAGAGAATAAAATATTCGAGAAAAACGCGTTTAAAGTTTCTGGGCAAAGGCGACGCTATAGGTTGCCGCTTGACGTTTTTAGTTGTCAAATCTATAATTTTGCGAATTTTACTATAAACCAAGCGGCATTTTATTCAGAAAGGATAGTACTTTTGGAAAATGCAATAAAAAAAATCGATGTTTCGACTGCCTAGTCCCCTTAAGGCGAATTTAGGGGTGTTTCAAATGAAATGTTAATTTATTCCGTGAAGTACCCAGGGTGGCCAGGAAAATGTATTATTTACTACTCGTTACAGAAACATGATAGCTGGAACATGGTGAAATCATTAACGTGGATCTTCTATTCGAGCATTTCAAACAGGAGTTAGCGATCGACTTCTCTTAAAGTTCCCTGGTAGAGCGCAACATTTGTACCAAGGCACTGCGAACTCGTCATCGTCCCTTTCAATCGGTTAAGGACATCCTCGTCCCATAGATAAGGCCCAAAGATGCCTACCGATGCGCCGTTTCATTAATCACGCGCCCGTGGCTGGAAGAGCGGGGCGAACGTGGCGCGCGAACGCCGAGGGGAGGATAGAAGATTCCTGCCGTGTCCCGGAAATGCGGCTTAGTCACCGGGGGTGACCATTGTGCTCCGCTGAGTGCACATTCGTGTAAAATTCGCGAGGAACGTCCGTGTCGGATGTCTGGATATCTGGCGTGACATCGTGATCACTGGATTTCCTTTCGATTGCAGCGTGCAGGGGATGACGCTTCGTGGAACCGTGAACCCGGCGCATAACGATCGCCGTCGTCACTTCGATAACCCCTTGACCGAGTCCTTGCTGACAGAATCAAGGTGGTGGGTTACTTCAGTGGCTTCCAGGTTGATGGAGATGTCCAGTGACCGTGGATCTTGAGATTCGATGAAGGGACTTTGCGTTGAATATTTATTTATTCAGAGGCGAGGTGGAATTAGAATTAAGGGGGAGGGGGATGCAGGGTGAACGCAAGCTGTTCACTGAATTCTAGAGTTACTTCTTGGAAAGCTAACCACCCCTTCTCGTGGTTGCACTGGGAGATTTTGGTTGTTTCGTAGAATTCAATTTTGTGGGTCTAGGTTCAGTTGGTCTTGTAAAGACATTGTGGAGGGGGCTTGTCTTTTCACGAGGCAATTCCAAAAAAATTCCGCTTGTTTAAATAATACGTTAAAGAATAGCATTTTTTGTTAATTTTCTTGCACAGCTGCGTCCCTTATTAGAAAATACACAATTTTGCCATTTAGATTACTTTCCTAGCACTAGTAGTTTCTAAAATATTCGACCAAAGATGTTTCTCATCCTCAACTTGGAGGGCTGTTTCCACCCCCTCAGCATGAATTACAGTCGATAAAAGCGACACATGTCAAATATCTTTGTAAGAACTGCTTTCTACCACAATCGCATAGAAAATCGATAATTGTCACTCCGATAATATGTTCCCTCCTCAGAGACCAGCATTATTTATACCTATCCACTTCCCAGAGAATCTTAAACCCCACTCTTTTTTCCACCGATTATAATTAAACTATTTCAAGCACCCCAACGAGCCCAACAACCGACCCCCACTTACTTAATCAAAACTCCAACAAAATTGCAATATCCGGATCAAGATTTCTCAATGCCATCGATATCGCTACACAACTCCTGTCTCTTTCAAAAAGGATCTCTACCGTTTCTAGTGATTCTATTCCTACCAGCGGAAGCAAAAAATTCCCCCGACGCACAGTAGCAAGAAAAATCGACCAACGCGTGTGTGACAAGTCGCTCACGTTATCTCCTGCCAATAATTAATTCAGAAAATAATCGTCAGGCAATCTGGCGATCGATGGAACCGCAGCGTTCCGTGTTCCTCGTCTGATTCAGCCTCGTTAGTTCCACGCGAGAGGACCGTCCCACGGTCCCGCGGCTATCGAACGGATTTCTTGCAATTAACATTCGTCGCGGATGCTCGAGTCGGTGGGTTCTATCGCGATCCGAGCCCTCCTTCCGTGAAGCGTCGTCTACCGATTCCCTTTTCCCCGACCAAAGAGACGTCGATGCGAGTTTGACGTCTGTCAGGCGGTTTTCGCGAATAGCGTTTAGTCCGACGGCCTCGAGTTAATTAGCTTCTCTCTTTCCTAGAATAAATTCCGGCTGCAAACTGGCGATAATGAAAAATTCAGCTGGGGAGAGAGAGAAACTTGAAGATGTATTGTAAATGAATATCTTTGGGCAATATGCGGGGAGCAAGGCAGGGCTTAACCACCTGAGAATTTTGAATTGAGTTTCTACGAATACGGAGGACTTTAATTTGAATTAAAATTTACAATCGTTTTTGATTCTTGGGAATTTGAATGGAGGGTGCTTTACAAATTAATATTTCGTCCCAGGATTTTGAAAAGGATCGATTATAAGATTGTTGGATGCTCACGCGGAGGTGCTTTGGCGGCCATTTTGAGGTGGGAAAAGGAAATGGCTGACACTTGACAAGGAATCCAAATGGAGCATATGAACTTATTTTATCGCTTAATCCTTTCGCTGCGGATTTCGATTATAGTCCACACATTTAAAAAATGTATTCTCTTGAAATTTTTTTTTAGATTCTAAAAACTTTTTTATTGATGTAAAATTCAGACTTTTCAAGAATCGTCCGAAAATTTGAATACACAGCGAAAGGGTTAATCCCAATTTACAGATATCTGGGTTACGTCTGAATTAAGTATTTTCATTTTATTGACTGGCAGACTAATATCGAGAAATCTGGTCCTCATTTCTTCGATTAAAGATCAATCATGAGTTGCCCCATGTTCTTACTATACCTATAGTTAGGGTTACATATTTTTTGAGCTGCTTAAATCTTTCAAAATTGACCATTACCGAAGACCAAAAAAAAAATAATTGCAGTAACAGGGTCCGCGATGAAAATACCCCACCTCTGAGGTAGGCAACCCTCAACCCGTTTTGCATTGTGTGCATCCTCCTACAAGAACAATCCAACTAATTCACTAAGTGCTCCATAAATCACAATCGTCGTGAGCCTGTGGCTGGGCATTTTCATAAAATTGAACCAGCAAGAAGACGTCGACGCAGAAATCAGCGTCAGCGTCTTCAGCGTTTATGGACGACGGCCATTTGGAATATTAGGCTCAAGGGGGAGGAATTCGTGGTCGACCTGGATGGCTCGATTGCTCGAAAGGGTGTGGGCTTGAGTTCTGGTCAGACTGATCCCATAGACCTATTATTCTTCCCCTGTACTTCATTTCAGCCTCTTTCATCCCTTTGATCAGTAAAATGGATCCTAAAACAAATCCCCTTTGCCCATCAAGCTTCTGCTGTTTAATTTAACTTGGATTTTGAAGGCATACAATACAATTTCCTGAGCATTCTATTTTGCAATTATATAATATTTATCTAAAAGAAGTAAGTATTAACGATTTTTACTTAAAAATGAAATTTCAACACTTTCGATTTGGGCATCCAATCATTGCACGTACACCACGTGCGGAAATCCTTTAGACGCATTCATTATCCATATGATCGAACGCCTATAGCAGTTTCCCGCAAGTGGGGTACATGCATCTTACTTCCATGCTCCTTGAAGTTTCTTCCGCCAGTTCTCAGTGTTCTATCGAGCTTCAGAGTGAAATATCCCAGGGGCACTAAGTCTCTCGCTCGTTCAGGGTCCCTCCCACCCCAAATTCGCCTCGGATGAGGAACCCTACGTCACCTTATATCGAAGCAAATCTGTACCTCCATAATCCTCCGCACAAAATCTGCTAATCGAGAAAAGGAAGCCATGCTGGAACTGCCGGTTAGAACCACATTAAAAAATTTTAAATCCGGATTGATGCGGTTCTCTTCCTGTAAATTGTAGATTGAACCAGATGAAATATTTTCTATCAGTTTCAAACCGGATATGCATGTAAAAATCTTGATGGTATTTATCTGTATTTCCTAGCACAATTTGTCATCGGTTCTGCTCGGATTTACACGAAGTAACTCCCATATTACTATAGTAAACTTCTTGAGTAAGTTCATTGTTTAAGCTGATTCTATCTGGAAATCCAGATTCAAACCAAAATGGAATCTATTGGTGTTTTCAAATTATTTTGCTACCAGTTCTTACACAAATTTGCATATCGTAAATGCATGTTCAAACACACATATTTTTGGATGAAATCGACTCAAATTTTTAGTTGTTTCTAACTAAAATCTAGAAGGGTAGATCAAAATTCACATGATACTCATCAGTTTTTCCAAGCCATTTTAGTACCTGGTTTTATTTGTTTTCGCGACACATTTATGGTCCCTCGCCCGATTTACTCAGGTTATCAAGGAGGCGTCGAATAACCGTTACCGCTTATACCGTAAGCTGAGGTTTGATATAATTTAATTCTTAAACCTACTATATCAAAAGCTTCCGCCGTATTCATCTTGCGTCGAAGTCTTGATCACGGAGCAAGCTACCTCGTTGGTTCGCGGCACCGATCTTATGGGCGGTATTCTCAGTCGTTGCTTATTCTTAAGATCCTCTTAAGCATGCTGCATCCTCTACTAGTCTGCGAAGTTAGTCTACTATTCTATCACAGTTCCCACACATCCTAACGCAATTTCAACATGGTTGCTACCTCAATTACAAACCGTTTCTCAACATTATTCCTACCCTATTCCCACAAATTATTCCTATCATCGACGAAGTGGTCTATGTTTCTACATCTTTTCCACACACAAAGTTGATTTCACAATCTTTGCATGTAAACATTTTTAATTTTTTTCTATTCTAAATACATGACGTAAAGGTTAAATTGGAAAGATAATTTAATTCTTTATTCGTTTTACATGCAATTTTGTTGTAACACCTATCGTATTTTCTATAATACACAACTACTCCTATGTTTCTTAAAAAATTCGGTCAAAAATGCCCTAGGACCAACCGTCGCGGAGATACAGCGCTTTAAAGTTTCGGACAGCAAACTCGTGAAGTTCGGGTGCCGGGGCGCGACGTGGGCGTTTCTAAAAATGCTCGGATCCCTTCGTACGCTGTTTCCCTATTTTTGCACGGAAAAGCTAGGTTCTACTCCTGAATACTTACAATATTTTGCGTAATCATAAGGCGATTAGTTCTTATGACTAGAGCAATGTAGAAATAGTGTGACGTGATGTGTTGAAGTCAATAAAGTTTGAAAGTAGGGAATGGCCTATTTAAAACAGTGCGTTAATGTAAAGATTTTTAAAAACAGCTCAGTGTGGAGGTGTCATTTTAGGTGTTCTTTTTATCATGTCTTTTATATATGACTTGGAATCGGAAGGAGCAAGTAGTGGAAGGAAGGCTCGTTAAATAATAATACTCTTTTATCACTTAACTGCATTTTATTGAAATATGTGAAATGCAATACAATCAATTCTTACAAATGCGTTCGTAATATAGTAGATGCATGTGGTATGTTCTTCATAATTCAGGTAGATCCGAAATGCAGCAAGTGATCGCTTTTAACGCCTTTTATTCCCTCAAACCCATGTTTCCGGGCAGATTGTGTCGATATACAGCGCGCGGCACTAGTGTCTACCCCTGTAACATTTTTTCGACATCGATTTTACGCATTAAAGTAAAGAAGAATGTAAACTATTGTAAATAAAAAAGGGAGGGAAGTTGTACCGTAGAATTGAAACTCCCCGCTTGTTTCGCAAATTTCATCATTTTCCACAACGTTTTTGATCCGTTTAGCTCCTTGCATTCTGTGCTCCTGATCCCGAAGCAAAAAGTATCAAGAACGATCTCCTCTTCTTTCTGTGTTTCTGTTAACTCAAGCGTATTTCCTGATCCGAACAATCTCAGCGTTTTAGTTTACAGTTGAGAATACCTATGACAGACTCGAAAGAGCTTGTGGCATTTCCAGATTGAATCCGTAAGATTTTTGATCCGTCATTTCAGATACGAACCTTCCGGGTTAATACAAATGGCAATTCCTGATAGAAACTGACAAATTTTGTACCTGGAAAATCCTGTTTCATCCATCGATCTGGATATTCGCATTGAATCGGATTCATTTTTGAACTGCCAAAAATCACTGCGGTTCACATCCAGTTCAAAATTCAATGCGGTTCTAACTGGCAGTTCCAGCAGGGAAGCCTTACAACGCAACACGTCACGAGGAAAGCAAACGCAACTGCCACAGAGCCTTCTGTCAGCCCCCTCCACTTGCCTCCTCCCTCCAACCAACTATTGGGCCCGTAAAAAGTGCGAATATTGATTGCTCTCTCGTGTCGTAACAATATCATTTCAGTCCCCTGGCAAGGACCACTGTACCGCAAACATTGCTCGACACGCTCGAATGCGCTGACCTCTTTATCGCCCCGTTATCATTGTCCCCCGCCTCAATTTGTCGATGACATCTGAGATACCTACCGGCGACGTTGGGGCCTCTGTCGTTTCCTCCAGCGATTTTTCAGTGGAAAGAGGCGCGAGTGCTGGTGGAAAGGATCAGGGCAGAGAAAGGGAAGTGGAAAATAGTGAATAGGCTTGTCGAACCACCTCTGGATACCTCGTTCCTCTTCGACGGTTCCTCGGCACGCGAGTGTGGTGGTGATTCTGCAGGGAAATGGCGGTCGTGGTATATATGTAGACTGTTTCAAGGTGTGCAGGATCGGCGTCGATAAAAACGAAAGCTGTGACCCTCGACACGCTGCGGGTCAATCGTATCGACGCTGTTTCCGCTTCCGTCCTCGGCCTATTGCATCTAGTCACATGTACAGGTTTTATTATTCTATTGTTGGTAATACGCGCTAATGTCTATAGTTTGAGATTGTCGCGGGGTTTTCAACTGTTCTGTATAATGCAATGTACTGCAATGTACATAAATATTTTTAACGAAATTCTGAAATCAAGCATAGATTTTTATTTTATTTTTTTTAAATTTCTAGAAGTAATTACTAATTTGTATATATTTTTAATTTAATGTTCTGCGATATCCAATACATTTTAGCTACTTTCCACTTGTGGGGGAAATATACGTAAGTTATTAAGGCAATTATTGAGTATTATAGTCAACCCGACTAATGCGTTGGTTTTCAACTTTTTAGGATAAAGTTAAGGGCTTCGTCGAAGCTGGCAGACTTTTTTATTTAGAATTTTTAATGTACGGAAACCTTACTTTGTAGGCTTATCATTGATACCTATATTTACTAATTCTTCTAACTCTGTGTTTGTTTGTTCGTTATTATGTAAACTTTCGTGTGTATTTTATTTAAGATACTTCCTTATAATATTTATTTTATCGTCTGTATCTTATACAGTGAATCTATTATTTACTGTTTTTCGATTGATTGACTCGATACTCGCTTATCGGACCCCGTGTCAGCGTTGCTTCCGCTTCCGTTCTCGGCCTACTGCGCCCAGTCGCGTGTACAGGTTCGGGGAGGTGGAACCAGCGAGGAGTGACTCGGTCACCTCTTTAATCGCGGGGGTAATGACTCGTGCTTCATCTCGCGGACATTTCTGTGACTCAATCGATTGTTTTGTGGGGAAGATGTTGCAGGATAGCGGTGCGTTGTGGGATGTGTATTCGGAGGGTGTGGGTGACAGAGTGCTTGGGGTTGTGGTGAGTAGTGTGAGGGGGATTTTCGAGTAAAGTGGGCGAGTTTGGGAATGGAGTATGGGAGGGTGGCGGTTGGAGCGAAAGGAGAGAATTTTGGAGTGAGATAAGGGAGAGGGGGAGTTGACAGTAATGTAAGGCAGTAGAAGACGAGTTTGACAGAGCAGTAGGGGAGGAATGGGAGAAGTTTTGAATAAAGTGGGGAATAGGAAAAGTTGACAGTAACGTAAGGCAGAGAGGGGGTGGGTTTTTAGGGAAATGAGGGAGTGTCAAAGTTGGCAATAATATAGGGCAGTGAGGGGTGAATTTTGAAATGAAGTAGGGCAGGAAGGGGTAAATCTGCGAGTAACATAAGGAGCAGTAAAATTTCACAGTAATGTAAAGTAGTAAAGGATGAATTTCACAAGGATGTAGGAAAGGAATGGGAACATTTTTTAGTAAAATGAGGAATAAACAAAGTTGGCAGTAGCATAAGGTAGTAAAGGACGAGTTTACAGTGAAATGCGAAAGGAATGGGTTAATTTTTTAGTAAAATACAAAACAGGCAAAGTCGACAATAATGTAAAGTAGTAAAGGACGAAGAGTGATCCAAAAATGAGGCCCTTTTTAGCCTCTTTTGGTTCCACGATTTTGGAACTGAATTTCGTGCTAAATGATAAGTACCTTATGATGCGACATCAATCACAATAAAATTTCAAGTTGGGGTGGCAATTAGTTTCTGAAATATGCGAGGTCAAAGAAGTGAAAATTCGTTAACGTGTCAGCCTATACGCTTCGATGTACGAACTTCTATATCAGCCCGATAATTTACACAATGATTTTCAGGAGTTTTACTGATTGCTAACAACGCATTTGAATTTAGATTTTCAAAATTCACGAAAAAAAATCAAAATTAAGAAATATAAGTATCTGTGTAGTCAGTGGATGCTTTGTTTTTTACTATATTCCAATTCGTTGTTAGCAGTCAGCAAAACCCTGGAAATAATTGTTTAAATTATCGGACTGATATAAAAGTCCGTACCTACATCTCATCATAAGGTATCGCTTCGCATAAAATTCAGTTCCAAAATCTTAAGACCAAAAACTCTTTTACACTGAAATATGGACAGAATGAAATAACTTTTTACTAAAATGGGTAATAAACAAAGGTAACAGAAACATAAGGCATCTTGAAGTGAATTTTAAAGTGGCATACCCAAAGAATATGCAAAATATGACATAAAGTACGAATTACACAAAAATTGACAATAACATAAAGTGATCCCGATTTCCGAATTGACGAATGGTCCCCGGAAAATGATCTGCATCCCCGGTAACTTTTGTCCCCCATTTTCTCTATATCTTCTTTAAAGTTACAAAACAATCAATATGAAACCGAAGCCACAAATTTGCCAGTGAAATTCGACTAATTTGGCAGTAGCGTAACCGAGTCTTCTAAAAGTAGTGATGGTCTCTAAATAAAAATCTCTCCCCGGAAAGTCCAATAAAAAAAATAGCCACTTTACAGTAACATATCATGCTAGAATAATTAAATATTTCATCGAGCAGAAACAAATAGAACAATTCCAAAATAAAACAAGGAATACCCCGACTAAACACGCAATAAAATAAAAGATCAGAGAGAGGGCGAATTTTGAAGTTGAAGCACATAATGAACGAACGCAACAGTAAAACAAGTCGGAGTAGGTAATTCTCAGCTAAAACACAGAGAGTACGTTGAACCCCCGAGTGGGTACGTAATTTCTGGTTTCCGCTGGGGAATGGTGATCCGGACGATAATGTTGGCTCTTTCAGAGGCGCCAGGCCGTTCGTGTGTGCCCCGGCTCGTAAATAGAATTCAGGCTGAACGTGTTCTCCTCGTCGGGGCACAAAAGGGCCCCCTCGGCACGATGATTTTCTGGTGTGCATCCGCGGGACGCGGGCGCATCATTCGTACGTTGATGTACTTAATGAATCACTCGTCTACTACGATCGATCCCTCTCGCCCTCCACCCTCCGTGCACGAGGCTCGCGGCACGTGGTAACGGAGGGAACGAAATATTTCCGTAATGGCTCTCCGGGAGCAAGTTGCAGACGCGCGGCTGTTAAAAATTCGATAGCATGCTTGTTTACCAGAGGGAAGTTACATAGCAACAGCGAGACCTACATTCTATCGTAAATAAAGGAAGAGAAATGTGCTCCGTGCCCTCTTATCTGGGAAATGGTCTGCATCGTGGATTTCAAACTTGCACGCGTCCTTTTATGTACATTGTATATGAGCTCCGTTATACTTTAGCAACGTGTATTCGATTTGTAATGGAAACATTGATGTCAGAGGGAATATTATTCTTCCGAGAACTATTTCTCTTGTATGATTTATGGAAACAGAAGAGGAGAAGCTGTATTATATGGACAAGTAGTGGTTAGGAGAGAGCTCAGCAATACTATTATTAATATTATTAACCCTCCGTGGTAACAGCTTATAATTACAAATTGCTCACATGGGGTTCACTAGACCGCAGCGTTATTTTTTAATTAGCATTTTTCCATTTTTATATCTTTCCTAATAGTCTTTTTCTAGAAATGTGAATTTTGATATGTTGAAATTTGTATTTGAAAAAATAGGTTTGGATGAAGGTGATTTTCTGTTGGTGAAAATTCAGCATATTTTTAAATTTTGTTAAGGTCTACAAATTTACGGAAATTTTGGCAAATACATGCCCTGGGGTGGGTTAACAATAGTAGATACAATTGCTCTCCTTTTCTCCTACCAACACAAGTACTAATCGCCGCGCGTTACGAAAAGTTGCACGTTTCATTTCTCTACGTGCATTTGTCCGTAAGAAGAAAAAAAATGAAACTTGCTACTCTTTGTAACGCGCGTCGTAATGTTGGATGCCAGCTAGATATACATCAGAAACATCCTAAGCACATGCGATCGCATCGCGACTACTCACCCTCGCAAAATCCTTTGTACAGCAATGACAGATTTAGTCGCGGCTTCGACTCTTGCGCTCTCCATAGTTCCTTCCACGTCATTCTTATCCCTTCTTCCACAACTCCTTTATATATAATAGGGTGGTTCTTATACATATGTATGGTAAAAAATCAAAGTTTTTAAAATTTTCTCCTAACCCACTCAGAAGCTTCCAAATAGTTTAAAAGAATCTCGCCTAAAATTTTGTTACTGTATATTAACGATTAAAGGTCGTTCAGTGGCATTGAAAATGTACATGCGAAATATAAAGTCCTTGAGCGACCTTTATATATCAAAATATACAAATAAAAAACACGAAGATTTTTTTGTCAAATAGAAGATTTTAAGAGGGTCGGACAATACAAATTTTAAAGTTGAAAAATAAGGGCTACGCGGACAGAGCGGAACCTCTGTCGAAACGCCGATCGAAAACTTTTGAATAAAAGCTTCTTGAAAGTACTTGGAACTCATAATAAACGTGTTACACTCGATTTCCTTGCTACGGAATCCAACACTAATATCAATTCCAACATTAACATTCAATTAATATTACCACTAACCCCGCTTAAACCAATTCCTCCTGACCCATTTCACAAAAACCCCTTTAATCCCTCGAATTACTTTCCACATCGTCCCTTAAAATTACAAAATCCCTCCAGAATCCATTTCACAGAAAAGTCGTTCGAACCGTGCTTATTACCATCGAATCAACGTCCCAGCTACTCCCCAGTTGGACGATGCGCATATGTCGTACGTGGAATCGGCCACGAAGCGTATTGTCCCCCTTTTCCTTTATTTTCGGTCAGCCTCCCCGTTGATAGGGACGCCTGACGTCACCGTGTCACAGACCATTTCCCTGGCCGTCCCAGACGTCCCTGTCACGTACACTCTTCCGATCCGTCGCTGGCACCCCGCGGCAGGCGGTGGCGTAGGCGGGCGGAATAATTTCGGCTCGTGTATCTTCGACCGATACAAGAACGGGGCTGGCACGGCGAAACGGCTGGATTATACGCGCCAGGGCTGGGATCTGTCACTATGCATGCCATCCTAGTTGTTTCTGCGCGCTGCATACCCGTGGACGAGGTCGCGGCATCGTCGTCGGGATTTTCGGCTCGCGTCGGGGCTCGTGCCTGCGATAATTACAAGATTGCTAGGAAGCGTTCAAATTGAGCGACAGAGGAGGCTTGGAAGATGGTTTTAGACGTCCCTTTGGAATTTTTCAATTATGAAACTATTATTTTGAAGCTAGAATGTAATTGGTGTTCTTGAGGAACTTTGAGGATATTATTAGTATTATTATTTTTATTTAACGTCACAGAGCTGAGTATATACAGAAGTGTATAGTAAAGAAAAATGAAGACATTAAAAGCGCCTGAAAATACTCAAGAGGTGGAAAAATGCGAACACAAGTAAACAGCTCCATTCACAAAAAAAAAAGCAGAAAGGGAGAAGGGCAATGCAGCAGCAGACCGCCCTTAATTTTATTACATGGAAGTTCGAGGAGCAGAGTGTGCTGCCCAGTGCCCATCGTTTCAGCCCTCGACTTTGAGGGCTATTTTCACCCCTTAGATGTGGACGATGGCCGATAAAAAAAAACATACGCGGCAAATATTTTAGACTACTCTGTAAATCTGCAGAGTCTCATACAAATCGTCGTGTGACACTTAAGCGATGTCCTTTCAAAGCTCCCAGTTGCCTGTGAACTGAGTTTCTAAAAATTCTTGAGACCCAAGAGCAGAGTACACCTGTAAGGTAATTTCTGCCACGATAGCTGGCATTCTTGAGAAATTTCGAGAGCCCTCAGAATTTTCAAAGCCCCGCGGAGGCGCACAATACTCCAAGCAATTCGAACGCTTGCACGAGCAAGTTGCTGGGAAGTTTGCGAGCGCGGAGAATACGGAATACTCGTCCCAGGCCGACGGCATTGTTCTACGCGCGTATTGTTCCGTGCAATTTTCCTTCCGCCTTTCACACAAAGTACCCGCGAAGTGGCCCGGCAAATAATGCGCGGCGACCAGAGAAGTCGGCGAGAAAAACGCCCGATGATAAACGTTTCGGAGCTTCCCACGGATCTAGTGCATCCGTCTGCATCTACTCGGCCGTTCGGGAAATTCTACGTGAATTCCATCGAGTTTTTACGAGGTACAAGTTGCTACGAGCTGCTTTCCCTTGGGGTGCCTTTAACCTGTTATGGAGAGGAAAAACTTGGAGGGAAAACAGCTACTCGTGTACATAATCCTTCTGGGTTTACGTACCTGGTACAAATTTCAATATTTCAAAATTTCAAAGACTCATAACTTCAAAATTTCATAATTTCGAAACCTAAAAATCTCAAAATTACAAAAATTTAAAAAATTTCGAAACCTCATAACCCCAGAACCCAAAAATCTTAAAACATCAAAACATATAAACCTCAAAACCTCAAAATTTAACAATTTTATTAATAGCTTCAACCTGCCGAGTAAGAAATGCATGAAACTTTACTATTATACACACTATCATTTACGAAGAATATTCTTAATATGCTTAAAAATGATAATTGTATGTGGTGACCCATTCACAGTCAACAAAACGTACTGAGCAGAGGTACATATCCCTCCAGGAGTTTGTCTGTTAATGCTTCGACGACAGCAATTAACTCTATTCCTGCCGAATGGTTTAAAAGAGCCACGCATAAACGAATGAAACTAGGCGTTGCCTTTTCGCAAACATTGAAAGACGTCAGATCTGAGCGACTTTCAATGGTAGTTTCAGTTGCACTTGCTACCGAGGTAACTCGGGAACCACCGCGCCTTGCCCGCGCGCCTTTCAGCTGAGAAAGCGGGTGGTCTACGTTCAGGCGTTCGACGGAAGGCACGTATGCATGTCTCCCGAGGGAGGCTGGTGGCGAGGGGTGCGTGTGCCGTGCGATCGCGAGCAAAGTTAATCGTTCGAGATCGAGGGGTGGGGATGTGGGGCGCGAGCACGCGTCTGAGGCGACGGAACGAGCGTCGCGACGTCGATGCGTCGTTGCGTCGGGGAACGAGAAGACCTGGGCGAGAATGAAAGGGTAACGGGTAATAAGGGGAGGGGGGAAAGGGGAGGTGGACTGTGTTCTACAGCATGGTTTTTCGTGGGCGAGAAAGTGGGGGAGTGGAGGAGAATGCGCGAAGCTTATGGGGGGGGGGGGAGCGAAGTGGGCATGGAGTGGAGAGGGGAATAGAAAGGGGACTGAGGGCCATTGGTGGGGATAAGAGGGATTAGTAGGGGGGGGGGGGGAGGTCGTAGGAGCAAATAGGGGAGATTAGAGGATAATAGAGGCGGTTGGAGGGGAGAGAAGGCTTGAAACACATTTACGTCTGCGTTTATATACAAGAAACTGTAATTAATCAAGTTTTCGCGACTAATTACTCTGCCCGTTATTCCTCAAGCCTCCCACTAAAGAATCAGCCGAAAATAGCGTCGAGCAACGGTAGGACCGTAAATTGACCCGATAATCCGACCAAACAATGCCCAATCAACCCGCGTGATCCTCGGCGCTCGCGACTTAATAAAGGATCATCAGCCTCGATCTGTCTGCGAATTTTCCGAGGCGAACGGACGATAACAACACAATCGCCCGGGCACGGCTGGAAAGATCGGGTAACGGAAAATTGGGAATCACGGTCCGGTCGGCGGATGCATCGGGTTCGGGTAGCAATCCGCTACCCCATTGTTCCGCCCTCGAAATTTCTGCCTGATCACCGGCAGGCTGGGACGGGAAGGCGAAAAAGAAAGGAGCAACGAGACGGGAGAAACAGGAAGCGGCGCGCATGGCCCCCCGGGTTTCCGCGACGCTGTCGCCCCGTGAATAGTGAATAGAGAGCCGAATAGAAGCCACGGTCGTTCCTCCTCCAATCTCTGGAGCCCTTTCACTTTTTAACCCAGTTCCCATTGTCAGGCAGACAGCCAGGTCGTTCCTGTCGCACCCGCCGACTACCGAACCGAGCGTCGTAATTAACGCTATATCGCCGAGTTCCTGCCCCTCTCCGGGCCCCTCCGTCCCTCGCTCGCTTTCTTTCCCGCGGTTTCCCTCGCGGGGGACGCTTTTGCGACACGTCTCGCGCTGACACTTAGCGACATTCACGGCGAGCTGTCACTTTGTGGTTGAACCGTTGGTTTTTTTCTTTTATTTCCGGGGAGGGGTCACTGGCATTCTACCAAATGTACGGTATTTTTATGCATATGCTACATCGTTGCCGTGCTGGACCAGAGCTGCTGGTATAATTGAGGACTGAAGAGTTCCCCGCATGGTGTTTGCGGTTGGTGGGTTGTTGGTAGATTGTATCGATAATTTCTAATTCATTTCCGTGTCGTTTATGCAATGCCCTTGGTCCATACCGCAGGTCACAATTGACAATTCGCAGTGTACACTTCACATTTCGCATCTGATAGCCATACCACATTATTTCATAACGCACTACTTGTGCACTGCTTTAAGAGGGAATTCTCGTGTAACAGCCCTTGATATTGATTTTTTTTTTTAAACTTGTGTTAATATTGCATTGATCTCTATTGGGATATAAGGTGGCATCTCTAAGCTTGCTGAAAATATTTTTTTTATGTCGATTCTTCTTATTATTTATTAATTAGGGTAATTCCGGGAGACGCGGCCGGGCTGGAGAGTTGGTCGAAACAGTTGATTTCTAGAGAATTAATTGTTCTGAAGCTTAACACATTTTTACATATACACAGATGTAGAGTCTGAATATAGCCACTCGACCAACTCTCCAGCCCGGCCGCGTCTCCCGCAATTACCCTATTGGGGAATCTCTTCGACGGAATTATTTAGCTTCCCGTAAAGACCAAACAAAGTCGGAAATTAGGACACATTTCATATATTACGCATCCCACTTCCCAGATACGTCACACTTATTTATCACGAGCGATTGTAAGACGAGAAAGAATCACTCGCCAGCCTCACAGTGGCCAATTTTCCTACGGCGAGATGGCGTTGCGTAAATGGGGCTCGGTTACGCGATTACAAGTAAATGCAAGGAGGAAAAGGCAGAGGGGGGCACGGTCGAGCGCGCGGGGCGCGCGAAACTGCTGGCGCGAGGGGATTTTTCCGCTCGCGACACGAGTAGGCCACGATGTTCCTTTTGGCCGTAGCCCGACGATCGTTAGCCAAGAATCCGCGAGCCGGATCGCGGGCTGACGAACGCGAGGAATGATTAATATAAATCCTTGACGCTCCTTCGCGATCCCTCGAGCACGCCTTCGTTCCACGGACGGACGGGGCTACCTCTCTCCGTCCTTTCGTACGTGTGTCGTGGGCGTGCCTTTGTGTTGGTTCACATGATTCACCTTACAATTCTCTGTTCTCTCTCTCTCTCTCTCTCTCTCTCTCTCTCTCTCTCTGCTTCTTTTTTTTTCATAAAAAGCTAGAAGCTTGTGTAAGAAATGGTACTTGCGAAAACGTGATCCATTTTATGGAGTAGGTAGTTCTATTAGGAAACTTTTGCAATTGTCCGGACCTGAAAAGGATATCGGAACGGCGACGAGGGGAATGGGATTGTATTCCTTGGTTGGTTCATGATACGTCGAAGCAGTTAACGAGTATTGTTAATTGTCCGTAGGGAGGACAGAAATTTGTCAGCAATACTTACGCACGTTTCGTTTGTAACGATTCCGCGAAACGGGGGTGTTACGTAACTCGAGTAGTTAACGATCTCGATCTTTCCTGTCACGACGAGGGGAACGCTCTCACGTTTCGGCCCGCGTGTGACATTCAGAAAGATCATTGGTCGTGCAGTAATGATATGCAGATGAAATTCTGGTACGGGTCGGATCGAAATAGAACTGACAAGTGGTTTTAAGCTATTGTTTATCAAGCTAGTTTCGTTGGCCATTTGTCTTGTAACGTTTTAGTAGCCTTGGAGAGATATCTTTCTGTAAAGTTCCGCGGCGTTCCGTACACTTCTGCAGGGTTCTGTGATGTTCTCGAATGTTCTGGAGTGTTTTTTCAGAGTTCTGGAATATTCTGTACTATTCGGTAGAGTTCGTCGAAGTTTTCGAGTTCTCAGCTCTTAAATTCCCAGCACTCGAGGTCTCAGCTCTTAAATTCCCAGCACTCGAGGTCTCAGCTTTCGAATTTCCAGCACTCGAGGTCTCAGCTCTTAAATTCCCAGCACTCGAGGTCTCAGCTTTCGAATTTCCAGCACTCGAGTTCTCGGCTTTCGAGTTTTCAGCTCTTGAGTTCTCAGCTCTCGAGTTCCTAGCGCTTGAGTTCTCAGCTCTCGAATTCCCAGCTCTCAAGTTCCTAGCGCACGTGTTCTCAGCTATTAAGTTCCTAGCGCTCGAGTTCTCAGCTCTCGAATTAGCAGCTTTCAAGTTCCTAGCGCTCGAGTTCTCAGCTCTCAAGTTCCTAGAGTTCTTCGAAGTTATCGAGTTCCTAGCGTTCGAACTCCCAGAATTCTTTAAGGTCTTCGAATTCCTAGGACCCCTAGAGTTCCCGAACACCTCAGAATTCCTAAACTCTCTCGAGTTCTTCCAAGTGCCCCTATCCCCAGAGTTCTCCCAGTTCTTAAAGATCTTACATCTTACACTCCCCAGAGTTCCCCTTAATTCCCCGAGTTCCCCCAAACCCCAGCGGTCTTCCCCTTCCCACAGTCCCTGCACATCCCAGTGGCCCCATAGACCTCAGATTTCTAGACTTCTCGAATATATTCGCGAAAGCAGGTGAAATTCTCCTTCCTCTTCGCGTCCGACTCCCCCATCCGGCGGCACTGCAGTGGAAATCGAAGCTTCGCGCCGCTGGAGAGCGGCAATTCGTTTGTTTATCCGCGGCTTTCCCCACTCGTGGCAAGTGTTTTCACCTCTTTAGTCTTTGCTCCGCGTAGTGCCGGTCCAAACATCGACAAGCCAGGCAACTCTCGCGACTTTGCTCCCTACGATCGGCCCCGTTACACACCCGGGAGAAAAAGATTCGGCTGTGCGTGCTACCATGTCGCGAATTTCGGGGATCCTCTTCCTTCTCTTCGTCGTTGCAACGATTGCAATGGTAAACGCCAAACCGACGATATACAAGAGAAACCAGGACAACGTGTTCGAGCCAGGTGAGTCCATTTCAGTGGAATCATCAATGTTTCTAGTCTCAAATTTAAAATCATACGTGTCTATCATTTAAGTCTACAGGACTGCTATTATTATTATTTCTATTGTTTTAGTAACGAGTAATAAAGCAAAGATTTAGCAAAGATACAAAAATATACAGACGGTAAGGGACGGTTAACCCGATAATATGGAATACTTCACATTATCAGGAGATTAAAAACTTTTCATAACTAATTTTTTATATTCACTCAGTGTGGCACAAAAAAGATCCTCAAAGTTACTTACGCCTACGATTAATACAACAATTTCCAGTAGAGTGTGCGATGTGATTCAAGATACATATATATACAAGGTGTGCTGTCTGTATACAATGAATATAGCTCGAGAATATTATTAAGAATTTTAGTAGCTCTTAGCCACAATGCCTCAGGATTGACGTCTTGATGACGATTGATACCTTCCTCTTTCTTATCAAACACTCTGCAAAAAGATTGCATTCCACCATCTTCTCCTTGTTCATAAAAATACAATAAATACTTATTATTGTTATTTATCAACGAGGCGTAGTTCAGTGCCTACTATGCAAAATATTTACAATAGTGTACAGCTAGAGAGCAAAGAATCCTTATAATCTGGAATCACCAACTCTGGAATAATATTTAAGAAAAAGAAATAAAGTCGCAGTTCTCCAAGAGTTTTACATTTCACCTCCAAACGTTTTTTTACACTTTCTGTTACCTCACAAAAATGAGAATTCTTATTCTCGAGTGCCGCTTCCCTTTGTATATTCGTCCTTCGTATGTCAAAGCAGCATTGTTCCAAAATGTTGCAAGCAGAAATCGCCACTTCACTCTCGTCCCAAACGACGTCACTCCTTGGCGCGGCTACAACCGATTTCTTTCCCTTTCGCGGGGCTTCCGTTCCTCGAGAGCACTCGACGGTGTCCCGCAGATGAATCTCCCGGCAAAGGAAGCCTCGGATAACGATCTGGTCGAGAGGCTTCTTTAAAAATCGAAAGTTTCGGTTTCTCCGCTCACAGCGGAGATCGAGGTCTTGGTCGCACGTGGATCTCCGCGGAAAAAAACTTTCACCGTAATTGTTACCGCCGTGAATTGTGTGAGGAGACAAGTTCTTCCTCTCCTCATTCGTTGCCTGGGATCTGTGTGATATTTTTATTTATTCATTTCCACGGCGAAAGCCACTGAATTTTTGGAGCGTGTATCGCGGCGCCACTATTTTGTTTGCAGGTCTGCAAGGTAGGTACCTCGACATTTATTCGAAGTCGAAGATAGCGGAGAAACTGGGAAGATACGGGAATTATTTAAACTTAAATAGTTTAAAACACTTCGATTGGCGTCGGCGTGCTTTCACGCCGAGGCATGTGCACACCGCGCAAGCGCAAGGTTTCTGGCGCGCTTGCGCGTTAAAGACTTCTGGATAGCTTCGAAAGTATTGCTCTAGGCTCCTCGAGTGTTTAATTTGAAAATTAGCAAGGAGTTCACTTTCTACGCTTTTTACAAAATTAAATCAACAGTAGCAATCGCCCTAAAAATTCAACTCGAAGAGGAGTTTTGCAAAAGCGTGTTATACTCAAAGCGTCAAATTAATAATAACTATTCATTTATTATTATTAACATTATAATTAATTTTATAATTCACTAAATAATAATTTGAACGCGTGAGAGTTGTCTTATATGCTAGTAAAATAATAAAGGAGTTGATTTGGCAGAGTAACAAAGTGGTATAAAGACACAAAGACGTGATTAATTTATAATTTTGATTAAACATCTGCAATTTATTAAATTATTAAATTCTTCAATAGTTATAATAGCTTTCCACAGAAAATTGTAGATTTTACCTCAGAAGATGGATAAACAAACATAGCCTATGACATAAGTCCCGATGACTAACTAGTTCACCGAGTGGTTCTTGAAGCCAGTTTGCCTTATTAGTCAAGACGAAGAGGCTAAGAATGGTTTCCAAAGTTGACGAATAGACAATATTTCCGTGCGCTGACGACAGAATAGTCATACCTCGAGAATAACTCCAATCCACTCTATTCCTTCCATAATTACCATTGTTTCGCTACATGCAACTAAATTGAGATTGATCGAAATGGATTATTGATAGTGGTGCCTCGTTAATTGAAACAGGAATCTCACTGTAAGCTAGCGTAGCTTGTCATGGCGTTAATTCTAAGGGCGACAGGGATGAAAGGTGACAAGGGGGAGGAAAGTGAGAAGCGTGAGCAACGGAGGACAGCAGCCACGGTTGACCAAATAAAGGGCGATCTTACGAGAACCGAATTTCCTTGAGGCGACGTTTGACAGGTGGGAATAACGGGTGGGTGACGTCAGTTTGCTGATTTGCTCATCGCGTGGGCTTCGTTTATAGCGACGCCGCGATCGCAAGTAGATCATGCTCCCGATGCAATTCCTAGACGCGCCGCGCGCGTGCACTCTCGGTAAAAAATGGTCACCAGGTATCCAGGGCAAGCTGGAAGGCAGTTAGAGGCTCTGCGCTATAGTTGACCTAGTAGTGTTATTTACTTAGTGGCGAGAGTATTGGAAGTTTGATGAAGAAAGAAACCACCCCGTCGGGGTGTGCTTGTAAGGTTTTTAGAGCAGAAGTACATAGTAGTTCAAAATATAGAATATGTGCAATTATAGAATTTTGAAATTATGTAATATTTCCAATAAGTATAGAATTTTCAAATTATATAATATTTGCAATTATATAATATTTGGAAATATAGAACGAATACTTGAAATTGTAGAATTCTGAAATTATAGAATATTTGCAATTATATAATATTTGCAGTTATAGAATATTTGCAACTATAGAATATTTGCATTAATATAATATTTGCAGTTACAGGATATTTGCAACTATAGAATATTTGCAATTATAGAATATTCGCAACCCAGTTCTGTGATCCCCATTTGATAGAGTCTAAATTGATCTTCACTGGGAACTTAATGGGGATCGAATGAGCTTGATAGTGTCAGCGTCCAGAGTCGTTACTTGTGTCGTCGATATTCCAGCCTAAGTGGCTTGAACCTTGGAGGCATCGATAATGATATGGATAGCAGAATGTATGGGACGGACATTAGTAGTGGTAGAGTGTCTGAAGGCAACTTCAAAGCTAATGAAATGTCTGCAGGGTACTTTAAAAAGTGGCGATACACCTTACGTTCGAAGGGGGCCCCATCATCGACGTTAATGCGATCGAGTTATTAGGCTGCTGGGAAAATTGTGTTATCGGGTCATTAGTAACGTCATAGTAGTTATTGGGTCACTAGTGATATCGAGTTATCGGCTTCTTAATAACATTGAGAGGTTCGACGATCGGTAGTATACAGTTAACGTGAAAATAACGTTCGTTCCAAAGCAAAATTGAAATATTCGGGTAGTACTGTACAATCGATTAAGTGATTTGGTGCTTCTATCCAACTAAACTTGCAACTATTTGAAGTTACCGTGCATCATCTTAATTTTGAGGTGTGTGGGCGAAGATTGATAAACTCGTTTCTAGAGTCGAAACGAAGATGGAATCGATTTGGGTGACCTCCCACCACTTATCGAAGTAGGGAAACTGATTTCCTCTCTTATTCCCTCGTTGAATTCAATGTCTAATACCTTGGACGCCCATAGTTGACTTTTCGGCGGAAGTAGCGATGGGTTCGAACAAATCGCGAACATTTTTGTTTGTTTCCAATGGAATGAAGCTTAGGATGTTTAATTGACTGCTCTTTCTATTTTGGGGGCTTATTATTTATGTTAATTAACACCATTCTTAATTTTGAATAAATTCGACGCGAATAAAATAACTGCATTTCTACGACTATTGGTTACAATGCTGTCTCTTTCCAGAATTTTTACTATACAAAATACGAACATTATAGAAAATAATGAAAATTGAGAAAATACTCAATATCATAAACTTACTACAATCATTAGAATTTTAAAAAATAAATAACATCGTAACCATCGATCATAGAAACACAAACTTATTTCATTCACGCCGAAAATTTCATTATTCAAAATGAGAATTATCAAAATTTTTTCTCCTCTGCTAATATTAAGAAATGAGTGCAAAATCCCGTATCTATCGTTCCAAAAACTTCCCCCACCACCAGCTCCATTATTTCTTCGCCCAGACTATAGCTACTTCATCCACCGCCCCCGCGCCGATATATCTTCCCCCGTAATCTCTTATCTGGCGCGATGTTCAGGATCCGGAAAAGCGGATCCGTAAATCCTGCGAACGCCCACGTAAAACCGATCCAAGACGATAGTAGAATCTTTGCAGACTGACCTTGGCTGTCGTTATAAAGCTGAAGGAGTGGGAGGAGAGGCGAAGAAGTAGAAAGGGTGGCCGATCGCAACAAAGTGTGTGCTGCTGCACAAAGCACGATCGTCACGCGAGGTAGCAATTCAAAAGCATTTACTCATGCTGCAAGGTGATGGGGGAACACTGGACACTGAAAAAAAGAAATACCCCCTCAATCTTTACAACTGTGGGAAGTATCACTTTCAACTCACATCTAAATAGAAATATTCAGTTATCGCAACCAAATGTTCTGCTCTGCATTTCATGGAATTGCCAAAGTTCTGACAAACGGATATTATTAAATAAAGTGCTAATTTTGTACAAAAGCATTGCCTCTGAACTTTCCCCAAAATTCTCTGCGAACTTTCCGATATATGATAAAATGTACGGCACATAGCATCCATCTTCTCGTGTAAAGAAATTAACTAGCTTCGAGGTTGTTTGATGCAAACTTAACTAGTTTAGAGATTTGGTGCAAGCGCCTCTCAACAGAATATACTTTCATAAGCGCTATGATTACGATAGAAGTATTTGCCCCTCGCCCCTCCTCAGTAGCCCGCAACTAGGTAAAAGGTAGCAAGTGGCACAGGTGTGCAAGAATTCGTTCCACGGGCAAATGAAATCGACCGTGCTGGAACGCGCATTCCACGGTGTGTCGGCTCCCCGATTTGCCCGCTGGTATGATAATTAATCCGGGTAAATACCAGCTCGATCCGCGATCGAGAGTGACATTCCAGCTGGCGGGAATAGTTGCGCGAAAATGTTTCGATACGTTCACCGCGAGACTTGACCTTTAAATTTTGCTTACTCCCGTGGTTACCTCCACTTACCGCGGAATAATTAATTCATTATTTAGAAACTGGTTCCCCTTTTCACAGTTTCTAATTGCCATGTTGAAATCTGCATAATGTTGAAACGCGAAGTATAAATACAACATCTGTGTACATGTGCAAATTGGAGTTATTAAAAGAAACAGAAAGTTGATAGAATTATTCGTCTGAAAAGTTAGCAGCCTCTGCTATGTTTTTTAACTTCAACTTCACAATTTGCATGTTTCCATTCTCTAGTAATTTGTGAGCAATAATATTTCCATTGATCTTCACAATATCTGATCATTTATTCAGGGATGTTTCGTTGATAAAGCGTATCGGAGCAATAATACAGTAATGGAATCGCCGAGTCGCTATTTGCAAAGCCTCGACGAGAAACGATCACAGATTTAATAGAGATGTCGAGTGGCGTTCGACGCAACAGCGAGTCCAAGCACCGCCGCTAGGCACCGATTTTCATTCGATTTTCACGCCAGCAGCCCATCGAGAGCCAATAATTAAACAACCGACGTCGACGTCGCCGGCAGACGTCTGTTTAACGAGTCGATATTCGATTAAGAGTGATAAGCAAATACACCCAATCATATCTGGCGCGGGTGAACGCTTGATAGATCGCGATATCGTTCTTCTGTCCCTCAAGTCGTTTCTACGTTTACATTTGCGAGCGTCGTGCACTGTGTTCATATACGACGCCTCGGTTTCCCAAATCGCTGAGAATTCTCGTCGAATATTGAAACCCGAATAAAAGAATGCGTAGGTACTACTTTCAGAAGATCCAGTATTTTTCATAATTATTTGCCAAATATTCTTCTTTCTCTCTAAAATTTGATAAGTATGTACATCTTCGTGCCTCCATAGCTATAAAATTTTATATTAATGGATGTTTGATGTGTAGTAACTTCTACTGTTAATGCTGAGTAATTCCCGAATATACCAAGAAAATAAATACAAGTGTAATTTCACGAGTTTCCTCATTCCTGTGTTTCAGTGATGGTGCCAGTGTCCTCCACAGTGATCCCCCTTCCGGTGTACAAAATGGAGTATAATTTAGGATTCATACCCAAGGACAAGAAGGCCCAGTCTTCGTTCAAGCCAGAGGGAGGAGTGAAGCTGATAACGAGTAAGTAGAACCTCGCTAATTAAGTCTCCAAGTCGATTCAAACACGCGCGAATGCTGTCTTTCCGCAGTCAAGAAGAGCCAGGAGAAGAAGACGTAAGATAGACCGCGAGCAGAACATCCTCCAATTGTGATTCCATCTGCAAGGAAGACGATAGATGCTTCTTCCCCGGCGACACGTTTCCACGCGAAGATCTATCATCGACGTAGCAGCGCAAATTAGTTCAGTGTCGCGTTTCGACGTAACAGATCATTCCTCTGTGCTGTAAGCTGACTTTGGATCTCCGCGAGTCCAGTGATTCGCTGAGAAAGCCGCGGTCTACATAGCTGCAGAGGCTTCGCGCGAAACACTGACTCACTTTCCCGTTCACGTTAGCCGATCGTTCCCCGTCGAGCGTAATCAAACGTCACGAAGCCAAATTTTAGTCAGGATGAAGACGAAGTCTGTTAAGTTTTTGTATTTAATTCCGAAATATATAAAGCATCGTTTCTGATATTCGTTTACATACTCAAACCTACCAGACTCTATGGAACTCTCAAGGGGTCGTGGTGTAAAATAATTATGGGCTTTTATTTAACAATGTCGGAAATTAACGCAAATTACTTATCTACCTATCTATCGCTACGATATCTCCATTGCTTCCTCGGCTGAAACAGACACAGAGATTGCGGTAAGAAGAGGAGCACTGTTAAAAATCCGGGAGGCATCGTTGGTAAACTTACGCATCTCGTTGAACATGAAATCGTCCTGATACTCTTTAAGGAACTGCGCGGACCTATTTTCGTCGAGGAACAGGGAGTAGACACGCTTCACGT
Organism: Andrena dorsata; assembly: GCA_929108735.1. Taxonomy (NCBI): domain Eukaryota; kingdom Metazoa; phylum Arthropoda; class Insecta; order Hymenoptera; family Andrenidae; genus Andrena; species Andrena dorsata. Next base: position 70,121,865 of record OV815488.1, on the reverse strand, counting down.
CCTCGATGTGAACCTAAAAATATGTTCCAATGAATTTTATTGAATTCCAAACTAGAGGAATATTACTGTATAAACTCTCGCTATGTGCTCGTCGCAACCATGCGTTAAGCGTTCGCCGCCAATTCCGATCGCGTGCCCGTAGCGAGGGTTTACTGTACGTCCACGTTTGCAGCATTATATTTACTTCGGTGCTCTTCCTTCGTCGACTCACAAGGGAGGCGGTTGTGATCAGCTGAATGGCGTATCTCAGGGATGTCTCCAGCGCGATTCTAGTGAGCACTGTCAAAGCATCGTCAGCCATTTCGCAGTCCTCCTCCTCGCACCTGATCTTCAAAATTTCCTTCAAGTCTTTCTCCTGGTAGGGAGTCGTCGGCACGATGATCATACGGTCCAACAGATCGATAGGAATGCCATGCGGGCTTTTGTAGTTCGTCCCTCTAATCCTAGTAATACCTAGAAAATGACAGACCCATATATTAATTGAAATAGAATGCTTGAAAGCTGGTTTAAGTGCCGCTAAGATGCTGCACGCGTACCTCTGTTCGTAGCCATAATTACAACAGGCGCCATTTCATTTTCGAGCGCTCGATTGAGGAATGAGAAGCACTCGATGTCCAGCATGTGTACCTCGTCGATGAATAATACACCCGGAACGATTTCTGCCTTTCCCTCTTCGCGCCACTCGGCAACCTTCGCGTTTATTTGGTCCCGAACCTCCGCCTTGATCTCCCCCGTGTCGCCAGAGAATAACGCCAGGAATCCATGGGTCCTGCTGTTTATCACGTCGATTTCGTGCAAAGTCACCGTATGCACCACTTCCTTGCGCTTCTGTAATTCACCCTCGGGGCATTGCACGAAACGTGTCTGCGAGCCAGTCGCGTCGTAGTCGCGGGCCCTGGTGAACGATCTTCCCAGCCTGTTGATCTTACCCGTGGCTTTGTCGATCGTTATCACGTCACCGGCTTGCACCTTGAATGAGCAACTGGGTTAAGCATCCTTCAAAGACAGTATTACGAACGGTGGCGGATTTAAAGAAAAAGGCCCAGGTGGCAAACATTCCCATTTTTCGGGAAAATGAAGAGGTGGTTTACTAAAAACGAAAAGAATTATAGAATTATAGTGTTTCGATAAAATCATAATTTTGTTTTCTGAAGATAGTCTTCAGCCCAGGCGGCAACTCCTCATCGGCCGCCCGTTAAATCCGCCACTCATTACAAACAACAAACAGCTAGCAATGAGCTTCTACTAACTTTCTCCTTCATTAAACTATCGATCATCTTATTTCCCAAGTCATAAATCGTCTCCATCTCCGTCGTCTTCAGCGTCAGCTTGCCGACCTTCGCTCCCACACCTGTAGCAGGTCTGTCCACCTGGATTTCGACTACCTCGCCCTCTATGATCTCCGTTTCCTCCTTGATCCTGACGCCGATGGATTTCCTGATCGCCTGGGTCAACGCTTCCGTTTTCCCCATCTCTAAGGAATATATTTCCGAGCCTGCCATTGATGTGAACGGGGTGTCCAAGCCTAAGGCTTGTGCAATGCCCATGGCGATGGCGGTCTTCCCGGTGCCAGGCTGACCTGCTAACAGTATAGCGCGACCTGCTATCTTGCCGTCTTTGATCATTTCCAGGACAACGCCGGCAGCGCGACGGGCCATAAGCTGGCCGACCATGCCCTGCGACACCTAGATTTAATTGAGATAGTGGATGAATGAAACTAATACACGAGGGCTTTGAATGATAATATGTAATGAATAAGTGTATTACATGGCGAGGTTCCAAGCTATCGTCCAAGCCTAAGCCTCTAATATGAGAGTGAGCACCGATCCTCTCTATTCTAGTGATCTCGCGTACTTCCTGAACCTTTGCAGCTGCGACAGCCTGAAACAAGAACGTTGCGAAGTTAATGCAATGCGATAGAACATGCTTGCGGTGTACGCTGCAGCGCTGTAGCACGCGGAGGGAGATATGGATCAAACAAACAGTTGCCATAGTAACTGGTCTTATCTGCGATGTAAAAGGAAATGTGGAAAGAAGTACCAAACACGTTGATCCTGTTTTTAATTGAGGAATATAATATATACAGATGAAACCTATTATCATGGATTTTGCTGATTTATGTGTATTTTAACGGCGTATAGGTTAGCCGGTGCACAGAAAGCTGAGTGGCATCTGCGATATCGTAGTATTGATGGCATTATTGAGTATAATATTGAGATCTGAAAACAGTTACTAATTTCAATTTTTATGGACAATACGTACCGCCATGTCTGCAAATTCTCCACGTGCTTAATCTCGCGATATTAATCCAGCCACAACTGTTGTTGAGCGTTTTGAACTTCTGCAAGAAGCGCATTTAATTCGCCATGGATATGTGTGACGTATAAAAGAAACTCATGTGTAGGACTGTTGCGATCCTCGCCCTAGCGGCATTTAGCGCAAGCTCTTAAAGCGCGAAGTTTGGAGTAATTAAATCGAATTTAGGGGCGATATCACGGCCGTCTCCATGGACCTAAGAATAGAGAGGACGTACCACTAATCTGCGGGGACCAAGCTCGCGTAAGTAAGGGGGGAACACGATACTGCGCATGCGGTGGTGGAACGTCGGTGATTGGTCAATGAATTTCGTTACTTCGTGATTGATGCGTCGCATGTACTTCAGGCAACTTCAGGGGTGGTCCACTACGGGTAAAGTCTTAAAGACGTCCAGAAGGCGTCTTAAAGACATCTTAAAGACGTCTTGTTACAAATCAAGACGTTCAGACCCAAAATGGACATAAAGTAGACGTCTCTAAGACGAGGTGTGCTATCTGGGTAGGGAAGGGCGATTCTACTTGATTCTTCTAGAATCGATCGATTCTCTTTCCGAAGAATCGATTATTTTACCGATTATTCTAGGAATCGAGTCTCGGCAACTCGATTATATTCTAACCAAGAATCGAGAAATTTTTTTAAAATTTATATCTCATTCATCATCCGAATCTGCCAGGCAAGTTGCTAATTATTAATCGCTATGATATAATTAAGCTTTTAGATGTACACTTTGTATTTTTAATAATTTAAAAATGCAAATGAAAACGAAATTCAGATGTATTAAATTCTATAAATGATGTAATAAAAATTCTTTTTATCTCCCAGTTAATTGTTTCTATTCCTAATCATTCCTATCATCGATTCTTTTTAGAAATAATCGATTCTTAAGCATCGATGTATCATTCGAATCGATTCTTTCGAACGGAATCGCCCTTCCCTAATTGCCATCCACTACGCGGTGGAGGGGTGGACTCAGCCACGGCTCCACAACACAACACAACAAAATTTTATATATAATGTTTGTGCAATAACTGCTTTGTGCATAGCACGTTTAACTATTTTATAATAAGTATATACCTTTCAGCATGGGCGTAGCTAGATTTCATTCAGGGGGTGGAGGGGACATTAAGCAGTGAAACAAAATCGATAAACTAACCTCTATAAAATGGCTATTTTTATTAATAACTATGTAGCGCTTCGTAAATAAAACGCATACGTGGGATTGCCGAACGCTGTCACAAGACTATATTCTCATATCCACCCGTAGAAATATATAAATCATTTTGAAACAATCGAGAATCCTTGAACAAAGTGTGCATTTATTAAACGCACCGGGGGACTTGTAACTTCGTTCAAAAACCCTTCATAGCTGGTTAATTACAATCGGCATCTTTACAACTATTATGTAGAGACGTAATCAAGTGTCCATACTTGAAGTAGAAACTGCAAAAGTTGATAAATAACATCTAGGAAACGCAGCAACAATGGACGAAGTTTCAGCCTGGCATTGTTCTCGTCACCGCCTCAAAGAACAGTTAATAACTAATTAATTATACCAAAAATCTGAGCAACCACCACATAGGAAAGTAGCCAACGGTCTATTCTTTGACACGCGACTCTAAAAGTTTATAAAATATTCCCGGGAAATGAGAAATTCGCGAATTACCAGTAGCTGTGACATCTTTCTATCTCCCTCCTTGTCGCGCACACCAGCGCTCTCTCTCTCTCGCGCAGCTTTGTCGTGCCACCTCTTCTAGTATCGTGTACTCCTATTAACTCGGCGAATTTCCTGGTCAGAATAAGCATTTGGGGATAACGTAGGGATGGCGGTCGGTAAACTAACCTCTACAAAATGGCTATTTTTATTAATAACTATGTAGCGCTTCGTAAATAAAACGCATACGTGGGATTGCCGAACGCTGTCACAAGACTATATTCTCATATCCACCCGTAGAAATATATAAATCATTTTGAAACAATCGAGAATCCTTGAACAAAGTGTGCATTTATTAAACGCACCGGGGGACTTGTAACTTCGTTCAAAAACCCTTCATAGCTGGTTAATTACAATCGGCATCTTTACAACTATTATGTAGAGACGTAATCAAGTGTCCATACTTGAAGTAGAAACTGCAAAAGTTGATAAATAACATCTAGGAAACGCAGCAACAATGGACGAAGTTTCAGCCTGGCATTGTTCTCGTCACCGCCTCAAAGAACAGTTAATAACTAATTAATTATACCAAAAATCTGAGCAACCACCACATAGGAAAGTAGCCAACGGTCTATTCTTTGACACGCGACTCTAAAAGTTTATAAAATATTCCCGGGAAATGAGAAATTCGCGAATTACCAGTAGCTGTGACATCTTTCTATCTCCCTCCTTGTCGCGCACACCAGCGCTCTCTCTCTCTCGCACAGCTTTGTCGTGCCACCTCTTCTAGTATCATGTACTCCTATTAACTCGGCGAATTTCCTGGTCAGAATAAGCATTTGGGGATAACGTAGGGATCGCGGTCGATAAACTAACCTCTATAAAATGGCTACTTTTTCTTAATAACTATGTAGCGTTTCGTAAAGAAAACGCATTTACGTGGGATTGCCGAACGTAGTCTCAAAAAAAGCTCCCCCTAAAAAACTTTTAAAAAGTAAAAAAATTACGCCAAGTACATGAAATCAAATAAATCACAAAAAAAAGAAAATAATAATAAATACAAAGTAAAAAATGATGTGGAATCAGAATGAGCTGCAAGTACATAAAGGTGCTTTCCCGCAGCGGGCAAAGGCGACACTGTGTAACACAATAAAAGACAAAAAAAGATGTCCGCGGCCTGGAAGTATTTATAAAAATACGTGGCATCTCAAATTTTGAAAACTTACCTTATTTAACACTCGCCAGGTTAACCTGAATGTAAGCTGTCAAAATTTTGAGTAGATTGCATAGTGAAGGTAGGGTTTGACGAACGAAACATGTGTTAGTTTATTTTGGCTAAAGGTGTGCGTGTAACGCGTATATACGTATTATGGTTGACGAAAAATTTCTTGAAGAATCAGGAGAAGAAGAAAAATCTTAAAATTTACCGTTTCTGACAGTTCCAATGAGACGATATTTTGATATCTCGGTCATGCGTGGACCGATTTTATTGAAATTGGTCTTATTCGAAAGCTGATATGCGGTTTACATAAGAAAAATGCCTTTAAATTTAGAAAATATTGCAGGCGTAATGAGATATAATGACATAAGTTTCAGGTTATAGGTTGGAGTAGCCGGGCGACGAGTAAAAGGTAGCGGTAGCGACAGTCGACATATGCAGGGTGTCTTTCATGTATGACTTGGTCTTTCATCTACTTGGCGTCGAGACGCTACCGCGTCTCTAGATATTCATAGTAACTGCGGATCGTTACCGACGATATCGGTGCATGCGCATTGCGGTCGATCAGGACATATACTTCTCTCGCTCGCAAAATTGTGTTTCTCTCTCGCACGATATCGACGCTTGCGCATTACGGTCGAATAGGACCTATAGTTCTCTCGCTCGCACATGTCTTTCTCTCTCGCACCATGTTGGCAACAGTTTCGCGCTTTCAATGAGACCTCCATAGTATATGCTCTGAGGTGCGCATGCATAGCGTTCTGTTTCCAGCAACGTTGAACCGCAGTAATGAAACGGAACGGTTTTCAATGCGTTTGATGCTCGTGAGGTGGCGCGGGAATGTTCAAACTTACTTACAATTAGCTATGCAGTTGGAGACTTTTGGACGGTGGTCGAAGCACGCTTCCTACCTACATCGGTTACTTCGTCCTAAGGATCGGGGACCGACTCCTAACGAAATTTGATGGCTTTATTGGTTCTTGGATTTTCTTAACCCGAGTTTTTCTACTCTTCTTAAACAGCGACAATTATTGATAGCGAAGACCATATTTTATTATATTTTATATTTATGAGTTTTACAGGACGAACTGCTACTTACCCAGCGTAATTTGGTAAGCAGATGTGTAAAGGAAAAATGAAGTTATTATTATCCGCGCCCGGTGTAAATTGATGGTTTTGAAGGCTATTGAATAAAATCGCAGGCTGTCGTACGTCTTCTGGATTAGAGTATAGTTGTAAAGTTAGCATTATAAGAACACGTTCGAAAAACTTAGCAGTAAAAGCCTTTAAGAAATAACAATGCGCGCCACGTATTTGCAGGCAAAATATTCCCCAGGCGGCCGCGCAACAGGACGTAGATAGTCACGCTATCTAGAGAGCATTGTTTAAATTCACTTTTTAATTTAGGCAATCAAAATATAATTCTTATTCATTTCCATGGGCGTAGTGAAGGGGGAGGGGGCAAGGGGTGGGCGCTTCTCCCCCTGACAAAGGAAAAAAATTAATCGTTCATCCAAAATTAAATTAGCATATTACTAAATAAAAATAAATTAAATTGTGAAGTAATTCCGCATTACGCGACCCCGAACGAATAACTAATCACAAAACATTAACAACCTACTTCCTTCATTCCATAAATTATAAACTCCCGCGCAAACTATTCATACGTGCGCACTCACGCGGCACTCACACAAAACTCCACCCTGGACTAAGAATCTATCGTCACCTAGCGGCGAACCAGTGCATTAAAGCACCGTGTTTAATGTGTGCTGAGGATGCTGAGGTAAAACAATTAATTTATGCAATCATTTGCATTTTTAGAATCTATAAGTATAGATCTCTAAAGTAGAACATTACAATTCATTTTAAACGATCCCGAGTAACAATATTGTCAATCTATTGCTTCCTACAACATACTAGATATTTAGCATTACAATTTGAGAATAATATTCCTCAAAGTCGTTGCATAATGAGTTACAGCGTGTTAATTAATAGTACATTCGGCAACCCGCACTAGTGCGCACTGAGTGCGAACTTTTTGAGTGCGATACCATGCCGCACATTCGGGTGAAACTAGAGCTGGCTCAGCTCTGTTCTGGTGGATTCTGGTTAATCTCAAGACCATCTCAAGATTATGACCCTATTGGTAAATTCTGTGAGAGCGCCATCTACGGTTTGAAGCTCTGCAATCGGGTCAATCGCGTTACAGAACTGGTCTCACACAAGTATTGAAATAGTGCAATAATGTTATTGACATTAAATAGTCTGTTAAATATTACAAAATCGATTATCAAACAGTCGAAATTCACAATATTGCCAAATACATGTGACAGGTAACCTGATTTGAGTGCTTTAATTTTCGCCACCAGATTGCGTAGCGGAAATAAGAAAATGCCAATCTATCCACAGACAGTGTTCGCCTGAGATTTTATGCCCAACATTCCAAAAAGAATTTTATTTACGAATGTGACTTTCGAGGATAATGGTAAAACGGAAGTTTACCTCCGAAAAGATAGTCCCTCATTTTAGAGTACCTATATATAAACGATACATAAATCGGTTATGTATCGTTTGTACATCATTGTTCATTAATTTATATTATTTGTTCATCAATTGACGATTTATAATAAATTAAACAAATTTGACTGATTTTTTTCACCCAGCCCCTCAGTTATATTTTTTTTTCATTATTTATGAATAATTTCATGTGGAATCGATCGTTCGTCGTTTGCACATCTTTGTTCGCTCATTTTTATTACTTGTTCACAAGCAATTGTCCTATCGTATTTTCTATAATACACAAGTCAGGTTCTTAAAATATTTTTCTTCATGTTATAGATAAAACTTGGGAATATTTCTCCGTGGACAGGAACTTGCAGTGGGACAAATGATGGAAAGCTGTTAACTTCAACAATGAACATAAGAAGACAATGATTTTATATATACAGTGAAGTGATTATATAGACTAAGAGTGAAAATATATTTATTATTTATATACTTACATAAATAATCACTTGTACATGATTGAATCACTTTTTTGTAATATTTTGAACATGCTTTAATGAAAATAAAGAGAAAAATACTATACAAAACTGTGTTATCATTGAAAAAACCTTCTTCCCGCGAAAAATGCACAAAGTTGCAAAACTTGACTTCTAACGAGAACGCACAAAGTTGCAAATGAAATTGGGTGTTCGAGAAATAAATTCCAGGTTTGCAACTTTGTGCGTTTTCGCGGGGAGCTCAACAAAGTTGCTAACCGAAATTTGACTCCCCGCGAAAATGCAACAAAGTTGCAAAGGACAAAATTTTTGCAACAATGTAGGAAATGAAAATGGCCTGTTCGCAAGAAAAAAACCCGGTTTGCAACTTTGTTGAGATTTCGTGGGGAGTCAGAATCCGGTTAGCAACATTGTTGAACGCCAAAATCTTCGAATATCATCTTCAGACTATTCCGATTTCAACGGATTTGAACGTCCCGCGAAAATGTAACAAAGTTGCAAGGGTCAAAATTTTTGCAACAATGTTGGAAATGAAAATCGCCTGTTCAAAAGAAAAAAACTCGGTTTGCAACTTTGTTGAGATTTCGTGGGGAGTCAGAATCCGGTTAGCAACTTTGTTGAACGCCAAAATCTTCGAATATCATCTTCAGACTATTCCGATTTCAACGGATTTGAACGTCCCGCGAAAATGTAACAAAGTTGCAAACCGAGTTTTTTTCTTTTGAACAGGCGATTTTCATTTCCAACATTGTTGCAAAAATTTTGACCCTTGCAACTTTGTTACATTTTCGCGGGGCGTTCAAATCCGTTGAAATCGGAATAGTCTGAAGATGATATTCGAAGATTTTGGCGTTCAACAAAGTTGCTAACCGGATTCTGACTCCCCACGAAATCTCAACAAAGTTGCAAACCGAGTTTTTTTCTTTTGAACAGGCGATTTTCATTTCCAACATTGTTGCAAAAATTTTGACCCTTGCAACTTTGTTACATTTTCGCGGGACGTTCAAATCCGTTGAAATCGGAATAGTCTGAAGATGATATTCGAAGATTTTGGCGTTCAACAAAGTTGCTAACCGGATTCTGACTCCCCACGAAATCTCAACAAAGTTGCAAACCGAGTTTTTTTCTTACGAACAGGCGATTTTCATTTCCAACATTGTTGCAAAAATTTTGACCCTTGCAACTTTGTTACATTTTCGCGGAACGTTCAAATCCGTTGAAATCGGAATAGTCTGAAGATGATATTCGAAGATTTTGGCGTTCAACAAAGTTGCTAACCGGATTCTGACTCCCCACGAAATCTCAACAAAGTTGCAAACCGAGTTTTTTTCTTTTGAACAGGCGATTTTCATTTCCAACATTGTTGCAAAAATTTTGACCCTTGCAACTTTGTTACATTTTCGCGGGACGTTCAAATCCGTTGAAATCGGAATAGTCTGAAGATGATATTCGAAGATTTTGGCGTTCAACAAAGTTGCTAACCGGATTCTGACTCCCCACGAAATCTCAACAAAGTTGCAAACCGAGTTTTTTTCTTGCGAACAGGCGATTTTCATTTCCAACATTGTTGCAAAAGTTTTGACCCTTGCAACTTTGTTACATTTTCGCGGGACGTCCAAATCCGTTGAAATCGGAATAGTCTGAAGATGATATTCGAAGATTTTGGCGTTCAACAATGTTGCTAACCGGATTCTGACTCCCCACGAAATCTCAACAAAGTTGCAAACCGAGTTTTTTTCTTGCGAACAGGCGATTTTCATTTCCAACATTGTTGCAAAAGTTTTGACCCTTGCAACTTTGTTACATTTTCGCGGGACGTTCAAATCCGTTGAAATCGGAATAGTCTGAAGATGATATTCGAAGATTTTGGCGTTCAACAAAGTTGCTAACCGGATTCTGACTCCCCACGAAATCTTAACAAAGTTGCAAACCGAGTTTTTTTCTTGCGAACAGGCGATTTTCATTTCCAACATTGTTGCAAAAATTTTGACCCTTGCAACTTTGTTACATTTTCGCGGGACGTTCAAATCCGTTGAAATCGGAATAGTCTGAAGATGATATTCGAAGATTTTGGCGTTCAACAAAGTTGCTAACCGGATTCTGACTCCCCACGAAATCTCAACAAAGTTGCAAACCGAGTTTTTTTCTTTTGAACAGGCGATTTTCATTTCCAACATTGTTGCAAAAATTTTGACCCTTGCAACTTTGTTACATTTTCGCGGGACGTTCAAATCCGTTGAAATCGGAATAGTCTGAAGATGATATTCGAAGATTTTGGCGTTCAACAAAGTTGCTAACCGGATTCTGACTCCCCACGAAATCTCAACAAAGTTGCAAACCGGGTTTTTTTCTTGCGAACAGGCCATTTTCATTTCCTACATTGTTGCAAAAATTTTGACCCTTGCAACTTTGTTACATTTTCGCGGGACGTTCAAATCCGTTGAAATCGGAATAGTCTGAAGATGATATTCGAAGATTTTGGCGTTCAACAATGTTGCTAACCGGATTCTGACTCCCCACGAAATCTCAACAAAGTTGCAAACCGAGTTTTTTTCTTGCGAACAGGCGATTTTCATTTCCAACATTGTTGCAAAAGTTTTGACCCTTGCAACTTTGTTGCATTTTCGCGGGAAGCTCAAAACCAGTATGTAAACTTATCAACTATTATGTGTGTTGTGTGTTGAGTGCTGTGTTGCAAGTGTGATAGTGTTGTAAGACTGCTAGTATTGTGTGGGTGGCAGCGTAGTAAGTGTGATAGTGTCGTAAGTGTGAAAGGGAATTTCGTGAAAGTGAAGGTGTGAAAAATATGTAGGAAAAATGTAGGAATTGTTTGAAATGATAAATAAAATTGAAGTTATACATTATATACGTCTTTATTTTTTTTTATACACCCTACATATTTCCACTATTCCTGTATTATCCTATATTACAGTTTCACAGCGTTTCCTCACAATTGCTGTGTTACCACGCTACATCACTTCATAGTTCTCAATTTACATTCCACACTTCACATTCTACACTGCACATTCCATACTGCACATTCCACACTTCACATTCCATACTTCAAACATGAAATTAGCCTTCCCGTGATATCTCAACAAAGTTGCAAACCGAGTTTTTCTCTTGCGAACAGGCCATTTTCATTTCCTACATTGTTGCAAAAATTTTGACCCTTGCAACTTTGTTACATTTTCGCGGGGCGCTCAATAGCTTACCTGAATACTTACCATATTTTGCGTGATCATGAGGCGATTGGTTCTTAACACTAGAGCAATGTAGAAGTAGTGTGACGTGATGTGTTGAAATCAATAAAGTTTGAAAGTAGGGAATGGTATGTTTAAAACAGTGCGTTAATTTTTAAAAACAGCTCAGTGTGGAAGGATCATTTTAGATGTTCTTTTTATCATGTCTTTTATATATAACTTGGAATCGGAAGGAGCAAGTAGTGGAAGGAAGGCTCGTTAAATAATAATAGTCTTTTATCACTTAACTGCATTTTATTGAAATAAGTGAAATGCGATACAATCAAATCTTACAAATGCGTTCGTAATATAGTAGATGTAGTCTTATTCCAACCGACTCGCGGGTCACACGTAGTGCCAGAGCACTGTGACTTATTTTCAATAGCAAAAACAGTATTTTATATTTGTTCTTAACTTTCCTGAAGATGATCTAAACCAAGATCGAAACGTCGAAAGCTTATATAATTATAATTGCAAAATAGCTTGTTTTTATTGTTTTAAATTGACCGATCCTGTGCGCCGAAATCATATATAATAGTAGATGTATGTACTTCATAATTTAGGTAGATCCGAAATGCAGCAAGTGATCGCTTTTAACGCCTTTTATTCCCCCAAACCCATGTTTCAGGCCAGATTGTGTCGGTATACAGCGCGCGGCATTACTCGTGTCTACTCCTGTAACATTTTTTCGACATCGATTTTACGCATTATAGTAAAGAAGAATGTAAACTATTGTAAATAAAAAAGGGAGGGAAGTTGTACGAAATGTTTGTACGGGAAGTTGTACGGGATGTTTGATCGAAATCCCACGAGAGAGAAAGAAATACACACCATTTCACTCTTGACAGCTCTGTTCTGGTGGATTCTGGTTAAGAATGGAGATAGTGATTTTTTATCTTGAGTGAATTTGCTTTTCGTGATCATAATTCTTAACATTGATTGAATAATTTTTTATAAACTACATCAATATAGCTTGTGTTAGAGTCAAAGCGTTACTTGAGCGCAATTCAGCGAATTTATACATCCTCTACTAGTCAATGTATGCACACATTGATTTGATTGGCTAAAGTATACACATATTTTTTAACTAAAGTGAAGAAATATTCGTTATATATAATATACATCTGAACTTGTATAAGAACATTTGGGAATGTTTTAAGAGAAATTGGGGTTATGTGACGCCTGTAAAAAAACAGTTATGCTCTCCACCCATCAGAAGCGATCACGAAAAATCGGTTCGCATAGTCTCCCATCTTGGCGTTGATTGGTTTGGCGTCACGGCGTCATCACGCGCATGCTCAGATCGCCATCTTGAGCACATTCTCATTGGTGTGAAGTAGTGTGAAGATCATTTCACGCGCATAGTTTTCTATAAGTTGGCTACACTGGAGGCTGCTCTGACTGCACTACCAAAAATCGCAGTGCGAGAAAGGTTGCACTAGTGCGGTGTATTCTGTTCATCCGAATACGAAGTTTGCACTACACCAGGGCAGTTCTTGGCGCCGAATACGATACAAGATTGCTCGTATGTAAAATCCTTTGTAATCGTGCCAGAAAACCCTAGAAAACATGCTGCACTGGCACGGTACTGAGGCAGCACCGGCATAGCGCGAAACTGCGCCAGTGCAGTGCCAGTGCGTGTCTGCCGAATCCGCTATAAATTACTCTGCTCCTGCATACTTTGAATGGAACTTTTAATTCCCAGATATCACCGCTAGGTGGTGACAACGTCTCGTGTCATATGATTTGAACAAATTGTTAATCCTCATAAAAGTATTAGCTTAACAAAATGAATATCCTTGCAAACTAACTAACAATGCCTCCGTAACAACCCTAAACCCCAAGACAGCAATTACCCGAACAAAGCAATAATACCAATTATTCAATAATACACCAAACAGAATATATTCTAAATCACATCTCCACAATCGAAAATCACACTCGATTAAAAATATTTTACAAACTCGAGTATAACAATAAAATAGACAATACTTTTACCAGCCCAGTATGCCACTCCCCAATACGAAATACTTACCATAACTCACTTAACATTTTTACAAAAATATCATATCTCAACTACGCGATCCCCAATTTCATTCAACTTCGAATACCATCAGTTCAATTCAAATCCTCTCACATTCCATCGAAAATTCCAACTACTCCGAAACCAACTCAATCCCTAAAACCCTTCTATCCACATTCTCCAACCCCAACTCCCTCCTGGAGACCGTAAACACCCCCAGCGAAGGGGGTAGTTTCGCCGGAACGATTCCCGACAAAAATCTCTCCGCTTACAATACCCATGAATCCCGCAACCAAATAACTAAACCTTCCGTCCACAACAACAAGCCCGCCGGCGTGTGCTGCGCGTGTCGGGAGAAATGGCCGAGGGTCTGATCACGAGCCAACGAATAATCTGCTCCGCAGAGGCGAGATATTATATATCTCGCGGCATCAGTGCCGTTGCGAAAGAGACCTGAGTAATGCGTAATCAGCGGGCGGGCGAAGACTCGAAGATTCTCGTCGGGTTCAAAGTGGCCCGTCACGCCGTCTCCGTCGAGCCCTTGTGACCTTTGTAGTTTGTGGTGACCTTCACGGGAGCTTGGCCGTGGAACGGCTCGCCTCTGCGCCCACCCACTTGCTCCTTCGCCGCTGCGCTCTTACCACCGTCGTCGCTCGTTATATCAAGGGAGCCGTAAGTACCACTGAACGCCTCCGGCAAACCTTCCTCCACTCGCCCAGCACGTCCGCCCGAAAATAGTAATTTCTCGCCGAGCCTTTTTTCCCCCAACACTGTTTTTTCTCTCGCCGAGCTTTTTCCCGCCGCCTTTGTTCTTTCGTCATCGTGCGGTTCAACGGACCCGGTGGCACCCTAATAAAAGTGGCAATACCTCGCGCTGTCATTGACCTCCCCGATAAACCCGTCCGCGCGACACGCAACGTGCCGCTTCCCGTCCGCGATGATATCCCCTCGGCGAACTTGAGCTCGAGCTCGTGGCCGGGAAGGCAGCGCGCACACGGTGTCTCCTATCGATCTTGATCTTGATCTTGGCAACCACGCCGCGATCCCGGTTATCGGTGTGCAATTCAAAGGTGAAAACGCAAAGCAGTCTTATTTATTGTAATTTGCACCCGCCGATCGCTATCCGCGCCTGGTTACTCGCGTAATCGCGCGCGACCACTGCACTCGCGAGTTCTCTCGTTGCATTGTAACCAGGAAGGCGAATCGAGCTTAGAAAGTGCTTTCTTTCCATCGAGTGTGAACTTAGAATCTGCGTTTCTCCTCGTGCGTAGTTTTGAAGCCTGAGGAACGTTGCGATAGCTTGATATCCACAGCGTTAAATTTGTGTTATAGAAATAGAGATTGAAGAGGAGCCAGCAAAATGTCAAGGGAACGAGCGTCGAGAAGGTTTTACCGCGTAGACAGCAGTAATGATTTGCTGGAATTTATGGACCGCGGATATACCGCGCAGCACGAGAACCGATGGAATTTCGAAGTTGCATGGGAGGCTGCGAACAAAGGTACGGGGAGTTTGAAAGGATTCAGGAAAACTATGGAGTATTAATAATTAACATGCGATTAATAATTTCCTGTTGGGGGTTTCCAGTCGGTGGTATATACACCGTAATACGTTCCAAAGCCTTCGTCTCGACGGAGGAGATGGGTGATCAGTATTGCCTCATCGGTCCCTACAAAGAGACTTCGGCTCGCACAGAAGTGGAGGAGGCAGATTTCCCGCGCAATAGTCCATTGAACATAGCTGTCCAAGTTCTACGCGATCAGGGGTTCAAAGTAAGTCTAGACGATGTTGTGAAAAGCTCTGATTTTCAACTAGAAAGCATCATTGTAGCTGAGATTGTTTATTATGCTCCGAGAATAGCGAGTTGGATAAAGTCCAAGTGCAAGGCCAAAATTAATTCAAGGGCGATGGGCACAAGCCGCTGCTCTAGTCTTGAAATTTCCGTAGAATAATGATGCCGGCGAGTTCTATTTTGTATTAAAATAACAGCTGTTATTGAGGTGGTAACAGGTACGTGGCTAGTGGACGGAAACCCCCAGATAATACTCTTCGATATTGGGAGCGCTGCGTGGAAGCTCGACGAGTACAAGCAGGAGTTATGGAACACCTGCAACCTTGGTATCCCTCATCTGGATATTGAGGCCAACGATGCAGTTATCCTTGGCTACCTTGTCTGTCAATTCATCTCCGAATTCAGGTGAGTTTCATAATTCGCGAGGCACTCTCCGTTAGCTCGATACGAATCCTTGAACTTTAGGAAAGCTGCCGAAGGATACTCCGACGTTCCGCCTCGCGTGGTTGTGCACTGCCACGAATGGCAGGCCGGGGTCGGGTTGATTGCTCTACGAACCAGGCACGTGGACGTCGCCACGGTTTTCACCACGCACGCCACCCTCCTTGGCAGATATCTCTGCGCAGGGAAGACTGACTTTTACAATAATTTAGATAAGGTATCGTGTATGGAGGTCAAGGTCTATTATCGGACCCCAGACTTTTCCACTTCGAGCGTTATCCGAAACTATCGCCGTGGAATTTCATCCGCACGAGTTCAACGGGTTTATTACAGTTCAGCGTCGACGAGGAGGCAGGGAAGCGACAGATTTACCACAGATACTGCATGGAACGTGCCGCCTCGCATTTGGCGCACGTGTTCACTACAGTTTCGGACATCACTGGATTCGAGGCGGAGCATCTGTTGAAGAGAAAGCCGGACGTGATCACGCCGAACGGGCTGAACGTGAAGAAGTTCGCGGCCCTGCACGAGTTCCAAAATTTGCACGCCGTTAGCAAGGAGAAGATACACGAGTTCGTTAGAGGTCACTTTTATGGGTACGGTATCTGGAATTAGACCATAATCTAATCTCACTTTTCCCAGTACGTTTCTTATATAAATCCTGCGTATTTTTAGGCACTATGATTTTGATCTGGATAAGACTTTGTACTTCTTCATCGCCGGACGCTACGAGTTCGGGAACAAGGGCGCTGATATATTCATCGAGGCGCTGGCCAGATTGAATCATTATTTGAAATCGTCCAGGCCTGATATGACAGTAGTTGCTTTCCTCATCTTTCCAGCGAGAACGAATAATTTCAATGTAGAGTCGTTGCGTGGCCACGCTGTAAGTCGATTTTCATTCTGAAAGTGAGAGAGTAACAAGATGATTCTTTACAAGGGATTTTCTCATTAAAGGTCACGAAATCGTTGAGAGATACGATCAATGATATTCAACAGAAAATAGGGAAACGTATGTACGAATTGTGCCTGTCGGGTCGCATGCCTGATGCTCAAGATCTTCTGCAGAAGGAAGATACTATCAAAATCAAACGGTAGTACTTAAACTTATATTAATGTGAAAGCCCAGGGTCGGCGCGAACTTTCGTGGGGCCGGGTTCCAAAATTTTGCTGGGCTGAAAAAACGCATTTTTATATGCTTCTAAATTTTATAATGATAAATATCTATGCATAGAGTCACGCATAATTTACGAAGAGCTTTTCGTGGACCACAAGGCCTTCTAAATTTTTTTTTATAATGAATATCAATGCGTAGGGCTCCGCTAAATTTAAGGAGAGCTTTTCATGAACCGTGAGGCTTTTTAAAGCGCTAAACCCGTCTCGCCGTGGTTCTGTGAAAGCCAAAGGTACATAATAATTATTTGTATTAACTGTTTTAGGTGTTTATACGCCCTGCAGAGGAATGGTTTGCCACCCGTTACCACGCACAATGTCGTAGACGATTGGAACGACCCGGTGTTAAATTCCATCAGGAGATGCAACCTTTTCAATACTGTTAACGAGCGAGTCAAGGTAATACATTCATCATTCCCTATTTAAATAACTGCGCATTAGAGGATTTATATTTTCTTGACTTTCAAGTTTTAATACAACGAGCAATGATTAAGGGGACTAGGCAGTCGAAAAATCGATTTTTTTATTACACAAACAATGATTGTGCGCTACCAAAACCCGGTGACTTAATTTTTTTTTTTTATGAAAATCTCGAATTTTTACGGACCATATCAGAGGTTTGGGCCGAAACGGCACATGTTTTACACATCCTGTAATTTTTTCCAAGTCGATCTGAACCTCCATTCGTTCGCAATCAGGAAAAAACCAAGAGAAAAAAATATTCGAGAAACGCGTTTAAAGTTTCTGGGCAAAGGCGACGCTATAGGTTGCCGCTTGACGTTTTTAGCTGCCAAATCTACAATTTTTCAAATTTTACTATAAACCAAGCGGCATTTTATTAAAAAAAAGAAGATAGTACTTTCGGAAAATGCAATACAAGAATTGATTTTTCGATTGCCTAGTCTCCTTAATCGATCGAGAGTTAACGATACTTGCTTCGAATCGCAGATAGTATTCCACCCAGAGTTCCTCTCGTCGACGAACCCGTTATTCGGCTTGGACTACGAGGAGTTCGTCAGAGGGTGCCACTTAGGAGTGTTCCCATCGTATTACGAGCCATGGGGCTACACGCCCGCCGAGTGTACGGTCATGGGCATCCCCAGCATCACCACGAATCTGTCCGGTTTCGGTTGCTTCATGCAGGAGCACATAGCCGACCCAATGAGCTACGGTATTTACATCGTGGACAGACGATTCATCGGCCTAGAGAACAGCGTCCAGCAGCTGGCCCAGTTCATGTTCGACTTCGCGCGCCTCAGTCGCCGGCAACGTATCATTCAAAGAAACCGCACCGAGCGCCTCAGCGATCTCCTTGATTGGAGAAACCTTGGCATCGTGAGTGCGCGCGCTGAACTGCGACCTTCCAAGTTCGCTTATTGCGATTTATTCAAATTAATTCCCATTGCGGTCGTTGTTTCAGTATTACCGCCAAGCCAGAATGAAGGCGCTGGTCAAAGTCTACCCGGAATTGGCTTCGGAATACGCCGAGGGTGGCGTGGGTCGTTTCAGTTATCCGAGACCTATCAGCGAACCGCCGTCGCCTTCCTCTTCAAGGCACACCACACCCGCTGCCTCGGTCCACGGCTCCGACGACGAAGACGAGGACGAGGACGAAGTTGACGACGAGAAGGAGGTCTGTAGTATTTTCATGATTTATTTGGGAATTTGGGAGAATCGATCTTAGGGCAGTGGCGCACTCAGAATTTTATTTTGGGGGGGGGGGGGGGGGCCGAGACGGACGACGCGCGAGTCGTTGATACTTTGCCTCGCTCCGTCTTTCAGGCGTTTGATGCAACTCCGTTCCTTTTCCCTTTTTCTCCTTTTGTTTGGAGGGCCAAGCCCCCCTGCGTGCGCCACTGATCTGGAGTATCGAAGATTCACTGCCTTGGATATATCGAGTGAAGTGTTAGAAATATTCTCGGCACTTGCTGAAACAAAAACTGTCGCGAGGCGTTCGAGCCCATCACTACTTTCGTTAAATAACCCTCCAATCTATGCATCCAAGTTGTCAGCGAAGGAAATTAGTCTGGGTGATGGATTCCGAATAAATTCTTCTCGGAATCGATGTTCTTTCGGAATGAATTAAAAATTCTGTCTTTTCTTGTAGTTGCAGGAACTGCGCCAAACGGGCGGCAGATAAAAGGCTGGGAGTATAATATGTACACTAGATGAATACGTGGAGACGTTGCGATAAGTAGTGCCAAAAGATTCGACTCGTATGGTCCACAGTCCTCCATGAAGAGATAACCGCTGGTTCATCACCCCATTACGCATTATCTCAATTTGCTCGTCACATTAACCCCCCCCTCCCCGTTACACTTTCCCACCGTGCGTTCATGCAAAGCTCAGACACGTCAAGTACATACAGAGTGCTTCGGAACTGTAGACTCGCAAGCAAACTCGTGAAAAGAAGCAGCGATACTCAGCTAGCTAAAAATCCCAGTAAACGTAGGCGAGGTAGTCGTTCTTGGAGTATTCAGAATAGCCATTAGAGATGCCTATCGCTGTACGGTGACTGATACATCGAAAGTTCAAGAGTATTTGAGACTGACACGTGAAGGTACAAACGCTGACGCAAGGAGGCAGCTCAATTATACAGGAAAGCTTTAAAAGAGAAAACTATTTATTAAAGAACTGAGTATCTGAAGAATGATTAGTTTAATGCCATTTTAAGTTACTTCCAGCGTGCTCTATTAACCAGCTCACTTGCTGACTACAGTTCTGAGACAGCCTGTAGACAGTAGCAGTATTTACATCACGCCACACACACGAAATCACGAAGAACAATATAGTCTTCCGCGGATCGAGACTCGCGCCGTAATGTTCCATGTATCGACTATAGATATTGTTATAATTTTAAAAACTATATTTCATGTTATGCATATACGTATATGTAGTGAGTGGAATGTGTTCCTATTTGTACAGAAGACGGTTGTGTTTTTACGAGAATCAGCGCGCGGACACCGCGGCTTTCGTAAAACGTCCTTAGCCGCTGGATCGTCCCGGGGGCGATCGATCCGTTGCCCTCGGGATTGCGCGTTTCCCCTCTGAAAATAAAAGCTTCTTCCAACATACATGCTCTGTCGTAATCAGCAGTGGCGGATTTGGGGAAAAGGCACGGGTGGCAAAGGCCTCCGAGAGGCCCCTTTTTTTTTCGGGAAAATGAAGAGGTAGTTTATTAAATCGAGCAAAGTTTAATAGTTCAAAAGAATGCGGTGCTTGGATAAAATCGTAATTTCTTTCTCGAAAATGGGGCCCAGGCGGCAATCGCTGGCCTGGCCGCCCGTTAAATCCGCCGCTGGTAATCGGTCTTCTGGTTTTCTGAAAAGGGGGAAAGGAGGCGATGATGTGCACCGCGGTCGGGTTTCTCGCGTCTGCTGAGAATAACCATGAGTCTCGAGTTCAGTTTGTAAGAATTATTATATTATTAATCGTTAACGTAATATACAAAAAGAAACAAAGTGCTAAAAAGTTACCAAATACTTCTTCTTAACGGCGAAATCATTACATTTGGCGTCTCGAACGATTACTGAACTGTCTCTTTGCGTTCCCTGCGACTCGATTCGAAATAAATATGTACACGATTACTGGAACGAGTATAACATAATATTACATAACAATGTACGCCTTAACGCAACAAGTACAACAATATACAAAGAAAAAAAAAGAGAACGAAGCCACCGATTATCTCTGCGACCGGTTAAAAGTATTTCATACAATGTCTTCGATGATTATTATTACACAGAGAAAGAGAGAGAGAGAAAGGGGGGGGGGAGAGATAGAGTGGGAATTTTGGAATGGTTCATTACCAACGCGAACAGCTAGGCAAAGTACAAGGGGGAGGGGGATGCATGGAGACGAGATTCGATATTTTCCACCTTTCGCGTCCGTCCACGGTTTATACATACGCTTACAATGATCACGATGTGTTACAAAAATGCTGAACACCGAATACAAAATATTCTAGTCTTTAGAATACGCGATGATACACAGGGCGGCCCGTGTCACTGCTGGCACAGCGGGAGCTCGATGATTCTGTGTGGAAAAAAATAGGTGGAAAATGTTTGAATGAAATTTTCCTAGCCGAGGATTTCACTTTCCATGTTTGCCAAGCACACGTGCACTTGACTAGAAAACATTCTTACATATCTACGCAATCTTCTCAATCAAATATTCCTAAATCTGTTAACATTGAAATCTTTCTACCGACTGATTGGGGATCTTCGATCACCGATTTAGAAAAAATGCGCGTACTTAAGCTTGCAAACACATTTTTATCAAAAAAAACCAGATTATTCCCCGGTGCATTAAAATTCCCTTCCAAGTTTTCGAATCATTTCTCCAGGCAGAATCATCCGTTCCCCCGTTTGTGCCATCAGTCACGAGTCGTCCTGTATTTCGAACGCGATCAACGCCTTCACCGTCGGCGCCAAGTGTCTGCCCCGATTCCGTGGATCAGCTTCCGCAATGAAAATGATAAGGATTAAGCGGTATCAGCGGCGGCACAGCGTAAAGCCTCTAGCGCGATAACCGATACCTTTTGATCAGAGTTAATTGATCTTATTGAACGACGCGGTACCCGCGAAAGGCACCCAGCTACCGGGTGAACGCATTGACCCGTGGTCGTTCAGGAATAAAGTCACCTCCGTAAAAAGAACGAGTCGCCCTGCCGCGTCAGAGAAACCGTCCAGCAGGGAAGATCGAACGAAACGAATTCCCAGCGAAAAGCAATACTGAAGTTACAGAAATGATTCTCCCTTGAACGCTAAGCCCTCGAATCAACGTAACCGACAGAACGGAACAGCTTTGAGTCTAGATCGAAGATATGTTACACCGTTTATCAACGAAGATTACGATCGAAACGCGTGCCTCGCCGGTAGGATCTCGGTTGGTAAACGATGGCTGGGGTCTGTTAAACCTAAATGGCACGTTATCTTTATACAATATTAACATGTACGATGCTGAACGAACTTCACAGGACGAGGGAAGTAGTTAACTTAACGGAAAATTTTCTGGAACGCAGAGAAACGAATCGCGCGGGGGAGTGGGGTGGGGTGGGGGGCGAGACTCGAGGATCGTTACGCAACGGCGACAACACACGTGCTTCCACCTTAATACTTTGACGTCCTCTGGTGCGCAATTGATTCTAGTCCTGGCGGATCCGCCGAGCCTTCTCTTCAGCTTGGGGCACGGGATCCCCAACCGATAAATCGGAGGACACGACGCTTCGGAACATTGAACGTTTCCGTCTCTATCGACGTAACAGGCGTGTAAAAATATTTCGCGATCCCTATGAGAAAATACGTAGTCGGCCAGCGGTAGGGCTCGGCTGAAACGAAATTAATCCCTCGTGCCCGTCCGCTCGCGACAAATTCCCGCCCGTTTACGTGACACGCGCTCAAGGAATTCTTCACCAAGTAAAATTAGTAGGAGGCTATCGTATCGATTTGGAAATATAAAATCACATACACTCTGTGGCTCCCATCCGCGGATGGGTCTACGAGAAAAGCCCGTTCGCCATTCTTTCTGCTCCCACCTAAATGCGTCGGCTAAGACCTAGAGACGTTCGTCTTTCGTACTGGCAAGTTCGCCTCGCCTAGCATCCGCGAATTTCTTTCGCTCCTTCCTTTTAATCTTTCGCTGCTGCAAACGCGCGATTACAATTCCGTCGAAGCTTTTCGAAATATTTGCGAGGGGGGGTGGGGGTGGAGGAGGAGGAAGGGAGGCTCCTTTTTAGACCGTAGGTACAGACAACCTTTGGTTACACAACGAGAGAAGACTAATATTACGACACAGTATCGCGCGGTAGTCGATAAATATATATATAATATATATTCGTTTGGAAACTAGTCTAAGAGTCTTTAGTTAATTGGCATTTTCACGGCGTATGGCCTCAAGATACATGCAAGCTTCACGCAGCTGATCTTACTTTTCATCCAGTGTGTGTGTGTAAGGGGGGGGGATAGATTTCGAAATTGGCATGCTTTCAGGCGTCAAGATTCTTTCAAACCGTCTCAACATTATTTTTTTTTTCTTATTTTTCTCCTCTTTTTTTTTTTTGTTTCTCGGTCTCGCGGACCGCTGCTGCATAAATATTCTACTTGACTTTGGCTACAGACACCCTTCGGTACACGTGACGTACGACATTAAAACATTCTCGGCGCTCCTCGTCGGCGAGGAAAAGGAAAGCACGCTCGATCGCAGATTTCTCAGATCAACGAGCTCGACGCGCGGCTAGATTCAAGCTTCGAATATCAGTTTTTTTCTAGGTGGTCGAGCGCTTCCCCCTTCTCGGTCGCTAATTTTCTAAAAATCGACGCGCCTCTCGGCCGCAACAGACTAATTTGGATATTCTCCTCGACTTATCCTGCGGCCTCGCGCTTTCTCCGAGCTGCATGCCGGTGAAGGATCGCGAGAGGTTCGAGATACGTGAGAGTAGAGAGTGAAGAAGCAGGATAGAGCGTACGGCGAGTGGCGGAAGCACAAGGCGTCCCGTTTATCGCGAACACCTTAAGCGCAGGGAAACATGTCTACGAGGAATGTTGCCAAAGTTTTCATTTAGTAAAATAAATACTTTGTACCGTACTTGTCCCGCTAGATTACCTTTGCTTTCGCTTAAGCATGGTTCCCGCGAACAAGGAGCATGCGGTTCCGTTTAGGAAGATATCGACGACCTTGTAGTAACTTCGAATGAGATCATCAAGCGCAACTCTCCTCTCGGACATTTTCTCATTGGCTCGGAAGGAATGAAGACGTTGAAGATGCTCGCGGTAACCTGGACACCGCGGGTACTTAATCACGCAAGCGTGCCTTCAGCCCTTGCTGCTTCCACCTCGCTATGTTCCCTCCACCAACGGCGCAGAAAGATAGAGGCGCGCAGCTTCCTCCTGGATGTCCCCGGTCCTTTCATTTCCCACGGCTCGCAGAGATGGACGGATTTTACGTGTGGCTGGACTGCGTCCCCCCCATCCTCTGCTGCATCATGGTCAACAGCAGCTCCGAGTACTGCTGCATCATGTTGACCACCTTACCCTGATCCTGGCCAGCCAGCAGCTCTTGGAACGTGGCGGTCGCCTCGCTCACGGCCACGTTATCGCCGGTCGCCGACGATCCGGCGTTGAGGCTCTCGCCACCGGCGATCACTAACCGTAAAGTGCGCATGGTCTCGTTCACGGACGACTGGAGGCCGCGCAGCATCGTGTCCCTGTCGATGCAGGCCCCCTCGTCCTCCTTGTCTATCGTCAGACGCTTGTACAGCTGCACCACGTTGTCCGCCGTGCGCGTCAGGTCGTCGGCGATCGTGTTGCACAGCTGCGTCGACACTGCGGAGGTGAAAGGATTATCAGAATTCACCGGGGCACAATGAAAGGTAGACCGGGAACGCCACGGGCGGATTTGGAAATTTCGCGTCCCTAGGCTGATAAGTCTCTGCAACCTTTCCCGCGGAATATTGTCAAATATTTTAATTTAAAACAGTCGAGATAATTTTAAAATTAATTCGATATAGCAACTCAAAAGAAGTGAAGTGTTTTTAAACCATTCCCACATTCTTTCGCTCAAAATTTTTCACTCTTCAAAATTACTTCCCAGATTTTGTCACTCCCCAAAATATATCGCTCCTTAAAATTTACCGCTTCCCAAATTTTGCCACTCCCTAAAATTTATCGCTTCGCAAAATTTGTTACTCCTCAAAATGTATCGCTCCCAAAAATTGATTACTCCCCAAAATTTCTTGCTCCCGAGATTTTGCCACTTCCCAAAATTTGACCGCTCGCAAAATTTTGCTACTCCACAAAATTTGCTGCTCCGAGGGTGCAGCCTACTTCGCCTATACACAAATCCGCCCCTGGGGACCGCGTTGTGGCTGATGCAAGTGTTCTGTTTATAGAGATCTCTCAACTGAAGATCTTCGGGGCGATTGTCACTGCGACAGAACATCTGCATGGTTTACGAGTTACTCGCGCGAGTGGACGTTACATGGTCCACGAACATGTAGCATCCGCTTCGATGGTATGAGGAGGATGTGAACGAGATCGTGCAGCGTGCAGGTTACATCGACTCTAAAATCCGTAATGAGACCATGCTATTGTGATCGAGATCTAGAAACTCGGGTATTATATATCCTAACGATGAGGGAACTAAGTAGTTTCTCGAGGTCTATGCGATGATCTAAGAGTAATAAGAGTAAGGTTTCGTGACTGCCTTCTTGCGGGGTCTCCTCGTGGTTCTCAGGACATTGTAGCTTCGAATTTGTACGAGACATTTATGTACATTATTTACAATATCATTAAATGGATCGAAAAGCAGTCGACAGTAGTGTCTGGGGCGAGCAATTTCGTTCGGACCTGTGTGGTAACAAAGCAGGGTATCTTCAACACTCGTGTTCAATGTTGGTGACACTATTATACAATTCCCTCGAGCATTCTGACAGTGGACGGTGTAGCGTATTTTATGTACAGCGACCTACAGACCGAACTCTAGTCTGTACACTAAACTCCGATAACGAGATTCTGTCTGAATGTGGATTTTTTTTTTGGTCATAGCATGATCACTTACAAATTTTTAACACACTCAAAGACTTATTATTTTCACAGGACAGCATTCTCAATAGGTGTCTTTAGTTTACCTAATTTCTTATCCGTGCCTACTGTAAGAGTAAAATCGTCAATTAGATAGAGTAAATCGGTTTCGACCATAGATCAAATGATACAGAAATAAGGGTTGCATCTTCAAGTCCCTTTTCTCGCAATCTTGCATGCTTACACTTTGATAAGTGACGAGATGGTCGTGAACAGTGGCAAACAGATATAAAGAAAGCAGAAGAAGCAGCAAGGGTTCTTACACTCAGCACTGGCTACATCGATGGCACGATCAGTGTCTTTGACTGGCAGCTCCTGAGGGCTCGGATCCAGCTGATTCCTATTGGTCGCCGATATTCTACTCGCGCTCTGCCCTATCACGCTACTTCCGGCGCGACCGTTTGCTATCACCGTCGACGAGCCTGACCTCCTCACCGTTGTGCCAGGTAGACTTAAGCTGCGAGACGTAACATAAATTACAATGAAGCATATTAAGCGCAAACAATTCAATACATGGAAATCTGTAGACGATACCAGTGGCGCACCCAAAGGGGGGAGGGGGGAGTGGGAGGGGCCCTGACACCCCCGAAGAAAAAGGAAAAAGGAAAGTAATATAACCAAGTAATTCAAGAGCTTTGTAAAAAGAAAAGAAAACTGAATTTTATCTTTTAATTCAATTTTTATAATCACTTAAGGGGGTATTCTAGTGTAACGAAGCATTTTTTTTGCGTTTTTTCGGAATTTTTTATGAGGAGCTTGTAAAAGTTATCGCTACCCGGTTTATTTGTACATACTTATCTATATTTCAATTACATTTTCAATTTTTTTGAGCACGAAAAGATTAAAATTAACTCAAGTGGACCACTTTGTAGTTGCTTTTGAAATAAAGCGGTGCCCATACGGTGACCACTATTGGACGGTTTCTGATCATCCGAATCAAAAAATTCGAAGGGATTCCTTATTTGTACGTCCTTGGCTATAGCCGGTACCGGAATGAAAGAAAAATATTGAAAATGTAAAAAACCAAGGCACTTTGAAGATTGAGTTTCGATGTTCACACATTTTTTCGACTTTTTGGGCCTGTCAGAATGAGAAAAATTAAATATTTTCACACAATTGTGGTAGGGGCGATAGCCACGCGTGTGCTGAAGATGTATGCAGAAGTTGACCTTAATTGGTCAAGTCAATCTTGAGATATCGTGGTCACCAGTTCGAAAAACATGGTTGTAAGAAAAACGTGTTTAAAGATTTGTATACAGGTTACACAGTACACCGATACCAATCCTTCAAAGCCTATAACTTTATGAGTATTATGAATTGGACAAAATCGTTTTGCACACATATTTTCCATAACATATACTTGTAGAAAAATAAAAAAAAAATCAATTTTTTTGACTCGTTACACTAGAATACCCCCTTAATGAATTTTATTGAATTTTGCATTTAAACAGTTTTATGCCTTCAACTCGGCTCCCACAAGGTTAAATCCTCAGTGCACCACTGTACGAGACGATGCTAAGTGCGCCGCGACGCAATGTCTCCAAGAGGAAAAGATGCACACAATTTTTTTTAACATAGTTTTCGTAAATAAATGTAATTTTGCTGTATACACTTTGTAACTTTTATGTATTTTGTATATTTGTGCTTGTGGTGTACCGCGGAATTTTGGGAATGGCTGTCGAGGGTGAGGAAAAAGATTGCGGAGCACTGGACGATAGTATTGAAATATTACAACGTACTTTGCAGAATGGTCGATACTGATGCTTCGAGGTCTCGGAGGCAGCGCTGGCTTTCCACCGTTTCCGTTCGACGAGGTGTCCTCTGAGCTCGAGTCTTCTTGGTTACCCACTTGACTTAGATTTACTGGAAAAGATATATAAAATTGAAGACAGGGCGCAAGCAGGGCAACTGCCCAGAGAGGCAGAATTGATAGAACAAGAAAATTAAAATCAATAAAGCCAAATAAAAAAATCAGCTTTTTGAGAAAGCGATAAAATGTAGGTAATACATGTTTCAATTTCGTATCAAACTTATAAATTGTTCTTAAGCAACCCATATAATTGATATTATACTGGAGAAAGGTGCGTGCCTATATTAAAAATATTTACAAAAAGCTTTTGTTACTCAACAAATAACTACAAAAAATTTCACTAACTGTCAAAAATGATATTTTAAATAATCATTTATAATCTTAATGTAAAAAGCAGAGAGTTTATATGTTTGTGTTTGTCTGTAGCCCAAAAATGATGGTGCGCAATCATTGTTTGTGCGCTACTAAAATCCGGTGACTTCTTAATTTTTTTATAAAAATCACGAATTTTTACGGACCATATCAGAGATTTGATCATCCTGTAATTTTTTCCAAGTCGATCTGAACCTCCATTCGTTCGTAATCAGGATAAAATGAACAGAAAAATATATTCGAGAAAAACGCGTTTAAAGTTTTTGGGCAAAGGCGACGCTATAGGTTGCCGCTTGACGTTGTTAGCTACCAAATCTACAATTTTGCGAATTTTACTAAAAGCCAAGCGGCATTTCATTAAGAAAAGATAATACTTTCGGAAAATGCAATTTAAAAAAATACGACCTTTAGACTGCCTAGTTCCCTTAAATGAAAAGCAGACTTATCAGCAGCACAGTGTTAACTATTAATTACCACTAGAATATGCTCCCTGCATGCCTCTCCTTCTAAGAACCGATGGCAAGTTGCTGCCAGAGGAGGAGTTCGACTTAATCTGATGATTGATTTTGTTCTGCGAGCTGATCGTGGGTCTCATCAATCCGCTGATTCGATTACTTCCCGCCTGGCTGTTCCATCCCCTTCCGTTCCCAGCACCCACGTCCGATTCAGAATCGCTCTGCAACACAGCCACCAATTAAATAAGCAATGCCTCTTTGACAAGCTTCAACTAAAATTCCTCGAAACAAGGAAACGAACAAGTAAACTGTACCTGATTCAAAACGCCGACGCTGCTGCTTCTCGTCATGTGCGAAGAATGATTCTTCGCGGAAGCGTGCCGCGACTGGTTTCCGCTAGCCGCGCTTCCTAGTCCACTTCTCGCCGAAGCGTTCGCGTTCTTATTACCTACTTTTCCTGAAACTGTTACCGACCGTTAAGGAAAACTCCGATTCACCCAGAATCTCATCTAGATTTACGAATCGATTTCTACGCGAGGAATTAAGACTTTCATTCCGCACGTTCGCGAGACACGATAACAATTAAACGTGGCTATAAATGCGATGTAAAAAGATAATAAAGTAACTGTTCGATATTTTCAGCACAGAAGTGTTTGAAATTCATAAATGGCACAGCGGACCTAAATTCAAATTCGTATTTAAATTTCAAACGCATCGACAGTGTTATCAATTGACGGTTACGCGGTGAAAATATCGAAGCAATGATCGATGTCGATAAAGAAGGCACTACGCTAGTCGGGGGTCGTTCCAAAACTTAAATCCAGAGGCTTGTCGCGACTGTGACATTTAGTAGAGGGCTGTTCGTACCGCCGAGAAATTGTTTCGTTAACGAAGTGACATTGCTTCGTGGAAATGTTTCCGCGCGTCCGTGTTGGAAAGACCCTCAAAGACGTGGCACACAATGAAAGGGTACCTTGTATCGGGCCATGCAGTAACCTATTTGGCGGGCTGACGGAAAGATCACTCAGCGAGCAGGCACGTCGCATGCCACCCCCCCTCCTCTTCGCTGTCAAAAACTTTTGACGAGATTCGCCCCCCACTACTGCCAACTGTCGACAACAACACGCACACACATGCACTAAGCTACTGTCTTCTTCGCTTTCTTTGGGGGCTGGGGGGTATAAGATTAGCGTTTCGCCCCGGCTACTCTCTTTCTGGAGCCTCTTTCAACTTACCTCTGCAGCTGTCTTTTAATTTAATTACAATGGCTAGACCTATTTTCAAAATTGTGTTTTTAATATTTAACTGAGACATTCACGACTGTATCGGTGCAATTGCCGGTTTCGGTCAAGCTTGTTGGTAAAACTGAACAAGTCGGTGTTGGGGATAATTGAACGTACATAAGTTTTTCCCTATATGGAGTTTCAGTAAGCTATTGTAAAAAATTTAGAAAGTAATTGCTTTCGTTAATTTTTAAGGATTTTAAGATTTTAGAATCATCGACTTGGTTTCACCGACAAACTAACGAGCTATTTTCTCTTCCGTGCGTGTCGAGAAGGCGGTGTACAGGGTGTCTCAAAAGTATTGAACCAGTGGAAAGAAAAAGAAATCGATAACTGTTGGAATTTCGCGCGCTGAGAAATCCAGCCTTGGATCTTCAATTCTTTATCAAATTTGATAACGATAAAAGACTTTTCGACTGCTTTTAGTATAAAGAACTCACTTTTGAGAAACCCTGTATACACAAACTAACGAATTATTGCATACTAAATCTTGTCCTCTAAAAATAAGAAATTCAGCGATCGGCCGTGATTAATATCTGAAGCATAATTAGCGATGTGAATTCGAGTCTCCATGTATTTACATAAAATTTCTCAATCCATCAAGAGATAACTCGTCATTGCTAACTATAGCTCCTTCACGAAAAATTAAAATTTACATTAAATGCGTAAATCTTGTAAGTGTAAATTCCAGTCGAAGTCGATCATATTTCTCCACTAAACTTCGTCACAGAATTTCGTCTTTATTCCAAAAGAAACTAAAACGAATAGGATCGACTTCACCAGAAAAGTTGATTAACAAAACGTTATATAAAGGCATTCGATGTGATGGAAGGAGGAAGCGGGATAGAACTACATCGTAAGGACGAACCATGCTGTCGATCGCGCATGCTAAACGAAAAACGATATTCATTGCTTTATGCGCTTGCTCGCGTGTCTTTATGAATAGAAAAAAAGCATTCAAACTGAAAAGTATATGGTTGCTGCTGTAAATAAAATGGCCAACTAACGTAACAGTCGGGCGATAATAACGATGCCATAAAGGTAACTGTACAGATGGCAAACGTCCACATTTGGAGATACAGAAAGAAACATGAATATCTAACTTCGTGAATCGTGCTACTAAAAGTGTCGTACAATTTGTAGCTACAGGCTCAGACGGTCGTTCCACGTTACATTCATATTTTTATTCTGGAAAGTTGAGCGACACACATAACCTACATCTTCGAAGCGCGCCAAATTTGAAAAGCGACGCTCCGGAGATGAGTATGTTGTTTAAGAGTTCGTCGACTGTTTGAGAATGTTTGTTACGACATTCTGTGCGTAACTGGTTATGCACTTTGTTGCGAACGAAAGCATCGTGAAACTTTGACCTGAACAACGAGCTCCGACTGAACTACACAACGAGTCGGACCTGGGCACTGTCGAGGCAACATTTGAAATGTTATTTCAGACGATATAAATTAGACAACGCTATGAATTCCTATAAGTTATAGTTGAATTATTCAGATATATTGAAATTTGAATTATTTGTGAGTTATAAACTGCAGCTACACTGTAGGCAGATTAAGAAGGAAGATAGAAAGCAGAGCTGCTTCTATGAATTTACATGCAAGTCTAATGAAACCGATAAGCTTTCATTAAAGTGTGCCAAATGTATGGAGTCTCCGCTAATTGCACACATTTCCTGAAGTTCACGCTTCGCGGATGGTGAAATGAAGGTAAATAAATGCCGCGAGCATTCTTCCTTCCTCGATATTTGAAACTTTTCCTCTCTCGAATATATCAACCTCGCGTTCCATTAATCTAAATCTCCCTATCCGACTGAAATATTATTCCAAAACATCACCCCGCGCCTTCGTTGCGAAGGAAGCTTGCCCAGGTCTGCGACAGAACGAGCAGAGAACAATCTCCTCCCCACTCTCAAGTACCTGCGTAAAGATGCTTGGATGGGAGGATAGCTTGATTAATGGTGGGCAACGTTTTAGTCCATTTCATGTGGCTCTGACAACGCGACGCGGGCGGCCACATTCTCTTCGGCGAATTCGTGCAGCTGGACGCCGACGTGGACGATCCACTCTCCATCATCGACTTGTCCATGGTGGACGTGTCCGCGCAGTCGCTATCCTCTCCCCCGGAATGGAACCTTATATCCCTTCTGATCGCGAATCTGCCGTCCCTTTCAGCCTCCAGCTTGGCGAAATTCTCGCTGGCCTCCTGGCAATGGGTTAGCCTCAAACACTTTTCCTTCATGAAGTACTGTTCCCTTCTGACTAGGTTCTCGAACTCCTTGGACAACAGCTTCACCGTCCCTTCGATGGCCCTGGTGATCCTCAGATCGACGCTGGCGTCCAAGTTGTCGATCCTCTCGTTCGTGGAGCGCAGATTCGAGACGCTCTGCAGCCCGGACGCCTGGAGGTCGCAGGGGACACCAGTGGGCTCCAGAGAGTCGTATGTCTCCTGCGTGTCCTTCGTGGGGATCTCGTTCTCGAAGCAGCAGACGTGTGAAGCTTCCCTCTGGTCTTCGTTCATATCGCAGCCCCGACGGGAGGCGTCGTTCGGGTCGAAGCCATAGTTGTCCATGGGTCCGCCAGCGTCGTAGCCTGGGCTCTTATCGGAGCGTCTGTTTTGTAGACTGTAGAACTTGGTCTTCGGGTCTGGGTCATCAGCAGGTTGCAGGGAGTAGCTGGACGACTGGAGAAGCTGTTCGATCCTCTTGGAACTGTGCAGAGCGTCGGCTGACTCTGGTTTCGTATCGTTATCGCTTCTGGCTACTCGTACCTCTGCTCGAGGCTTGCCAGCGTAATCCTCAGCTTCCGTGGACTTGACACGAGGAGCCTGAGTCGCCGAGGCGTCGACGTTGTACTTGTTCCAGGCTGGGCGAGCTCTGTTCCTCATGCTCTGTGTCCGAACAGAGTTCCTCTTCGGTTTGGGCGGCTTGTGGGCTACGAAGTCGTTCAGTATCAGCATCGACTGCGGTTCCTTGGGCACCTTCAAGCTGCTGCTTCTCGAAATAGCGTCGGACTTGGTTCCTATCCTCATCTCCACGTTCGTGTCATTCTGATCATTGAAATTGAACTCGTAGTAGATGCAGGTGGCCGGTCGGCTAGTATCCTCCGGATAACTGCTCTCGCTGTTCACCTTGGTTATCCTGGTGTCCTGGAGGGACTTGGACCTGAACACTGCTCGACAAGTGGTCGACTCGTTCGCCGGATCCTGGGTATCGTTAGACTGTTCTATCGCGTTGTTTGGATTCCCGCTGTACGTCTCCGAGTTCTGTCTCTTCCGCTTGTAATGGGAGTCGAACAGCATCTCCAGGGGCGCGGACTTCACTAGGGAGTCGGAGTCGTCGGTTAGAACGCTCTCCGTGCTCCTGTGGTCGACGTTCTCCTGCAGAGGGAACATCTGATAGTCGGACTCGTCCGTTAAGATGCTCTCCTGGCTTCTGCCAGCCTGCATCTTCCGCCTGGACAAGAAGAAGCTCGCGCTCGAGTGGCGGTCGTTGTCGTAGTGGCTGTAATCCAGGATCTCCGCGCTCCCTTTCGAGAATGACTCCACCGAGGCGTCGGACAGTATGCTCTCTTGGGATCCAGTCAGGATTCGCTTGGGGAATCCCGGGTAGTTGCCGTAGCTCCTGTGCACGTCCTGCTGGCTGTCCACGTGCATGTTGATCTGGTAGTCGCTGACGCACCGCCGCGGCGGATTCTTGAAGTCGCCCTCCAGCGAGTCGTCGCTGAAATTCCCGTTCCCGTCGTCCCCGTCGTCGATGGCGTCGTTCAGCGCCTCCATGTTTCGCTCGTTCATCGCCGGCAGGCTCTCGAACGACTTGGCGATGCTCTCCATGGCCTCCTCGTTGTCGTTCAGCCCGATGAAGTAGCTGCAGGACCTCCTCTTCTGCGCGAACCTCGCGAAACGGCTCACGTTCTTCTTGCACTGTTCCTTGAGGAGCTTCAGCTCCTCGCAGACCGGCGACTCCGGCAACGACTGGTTCGCCTTATTCAGCGACAGCTTATACTTTTCAGTTTTCTTTAATGTCAACGTTAACGGGCGGGCCAGAGAGGGCCTCGCCCTATCGCTTATGCACGACGTGGTCGGGCTTTTCGACAAGCAGTTCTCGCCGGTTGGAGCGGTGTCTAGCTTAGGTAGCGCATTCCCCACACCCGACACTTTGTTAATGAGTTGCTGGGGTTTTAACGGGGGCTTTGGGTTCGGTATGGGTTTGCAAGGGTTAATCGGTTTCGTGTAGTGTGTCTGTTGACCGGGTTTCGTGTTACCTGTGCTCAGCCGGCTCGGTCGGTGATGCTTCTCCGGTATGTGGCTGCTCAAGTCCGATATGCTTTGGCTGGTTCTTAACGACGATTTGTAGCCAACCTGCGAGTAAAAAGGAACTTGAGCTCTGCTCGAACGTGCTTCGATTAACCCTTAGCAATTACCACGGTGTTCCTCAGACCCTGACTGACTAACTTATTATATACTACCGGCAAAGTCAGAGATTTTGTGGCACCTGCTGAGGGTTAATGCACAGAGTGTTTCAGCGAAGGAAACTTTATGAGATCCTTTGGACAGGACTAACAATTCTGTTATGCAAAGAAGTTTTTCATAAAACACTCTGTTGGATAGCTGATATATGTCGCGATAAGAAGGAACCTCGATGCGTACACTTTGCAATTTCCTCCTAGTTTCCTCTATTCTCCTCTGCAATTCCTCTCGCTTCTTCACAACGTCAGCATCGCCTCTAGCCTGCTTCGTTGCGTTCACCACAGCCGCATTGCGCACTTTGTTGTTGCCCCCATCACCTCCGCTAAGCCTGTTGACAGTCATTACACTTCATTAATCGAATATACTCTGGGAAAGACTCTGTTCGTTTCAAAGGAGCAGACAATCACCTTCCATGGAACTGAGAGCTGATGCTGGTAGTCTTCGGACTCCTGTTGGTGGGTTCTTCAGCACCGCTGAGGGACTCGAACGCGTTCTTCAGATACTTCTCGCGGTGGCTTTGCTTGGCCAGCTGGTCGAACCCTTCGGAACTAGCTTCTGATAACATGGACAGAGGATTCCGTTCTGCGCTTGGCGTTGAGGCTCCTCCTTCGGAGTCCGAATCGTCTTGGCTTCCAGATGCAGTCAATTCGCTGGTGCGACCGCTTTCTCCGTTCCTGGGCTTCTTCTGTCGCCTCTGCGATCTATGGAATACAGCGAACCACAATGTTATCGAAGCACTATACCTAACACAAGCACTTTATCGCTAATTATATCTAACATTTATTTAATATCCGTCGAAGTTACTATAAAATTCCACAACGAACCTCCGAAGTTCCTCCACGTCCATGGCATTCACAGTGAACTGATTCGACACCGTGTCCTCGGGGGCAGGGTAGTACATCAACCTATGAGACTTCTCAGACCCAGTGGTGCCATTCTCCCCCTCGGAATAGTCCTCGACGTCGCCGTCGTGCTCTGTACTCTCGTGGTCCTACATACAACGCAAGCTTATCTCAAACGCCGGATCACAACCCGGACCTTGCCATCTCGTTTACAAACTATTGTTATTGAATGAAGCGTGAGTCTAAAGTGTCTCGAAGTCGAGCGGGTTAGAGTACGCAACTGCTGGCGGGCAAAACGTGTGAAGCGGCAAACAGAAATAATCGAGAGAAGCGAATAATACGTTGGGAGGCGAGTTGGTGCATCGATTGTTCCCGTTATTAGGCGTGTTTTGCGTGTTTCTATGCTTGATTGTATATTACTGTCTGCTGCGATTGTTCGCTGCTGGTGTGCCTGAGGCGTCTCAATCGGATGTACCTCAAATTTAAAGCTGCCAAGACTGCTATCGTCGGTATGATGGCGACTCCTCGACTGACGTGTCATTTCCGTGATATTGCTACCTCTAGTTACAGTCACGTTACCACCGAGCACCTATGCCGTCGGTTGAAATAATAAAATAAAGGATCAACGAAAAAGGAAACCAAACGCGAGCGAGTCATTCCGCGTGAGAATAAAAAATGGACACAAAAAAGGTGTGCACATAGGGTGCGCGAAAGCTGACAGAACGAAATTAAATGACAAAAAAAAAAATAGTTGCATGATACACACTCTTTCTCTCTCTCTCACTCTCTCTCTCTCTCTGTTTTTTTTGTCTATTGTACTGCCTTCGACTCGCGAAGACACTGGGCAACGACGAGGCAATATCACAATTATCTGGTTACTTGGGAATCAGTTAGTACCTGTTTCGTGTCGTCTGCTAATTCTCTGTAACTATCTGGGCAAGGTTGAAATACAGTCTCGTCCTCTTCCTAGAACCACGTCGTCTTGTGTTAGTGTACGAGTGCGATCGCCAATTATTTATCACGGTTACTCATTAGAATTCACATTATTCAGCGATATCAATGATCGAAACTGTGATTGCGAAGGCAACGATACAGGCGTTATTAGTGCACGGTTTTCGTCGCAATTAAATCAAATTTACCCTTTTGATGATTATCGTTTCCCGGCGATAATCGCTGCTGCACTTGGTCTCGGTGCCGCTGTCGATGGAGCTGTCCTTCGAACCGCCTCCGCCGCCGCCGCCGTCGGAATCGAGCGCCCCGCGCGGCGGAGGGAACGGTATCACCTCGTCGCTGTCGTAGACGGACTTGACCGTTATACCATCGCCCTGCTGGACTCTCTGGGCCCATCTGCCCTTCGGTAGATCGACACCAAGGGGCCTGACGTTCGAGCCGAGGCCCGTGCTCTCGTCCGCGCTCGCTGTGTTTATCTGCTTTTTCGCCCAGAGCGGCAACTGGCCCACGCTGAACCTGTAGTCCACGCCGACGTTCTGAGGCGTTGGATTGGCGTTTGGGTCCAGGAATTCTGGCGGCGGTGATCCGAACGTTTCGTTGTCTAACTGTATGTCGATTCCTGTGCCGTTCACTTGAGGTGGCCTCCTGTTGATGTTGTTTTAATTATAGCGGACAGTTTTAGCGTTAGTTAAGGTTTGTTTGGGTCTATGTTGATTGGAAGTGGGACTACTTACTTCCCAGCTCTCATCGCTTGTTGAGCGAGTCGGGCCTGCATGGTGACGACCATGTCACGTGGAACGCGCCAGACGAAGATGCAGCCGTCGCCGCTGGCGGACACAAGGTTACGGCAGTCCGGACTGAAACGCAGGCCCGTCACCAACTCCGAGTGGCCCAGCATCGTGGCCATGCACTCGCCGCTGTAGTAATCGTACACGCACAGTGTTTTGTCTGTACACGAGGTAGCTACGTAAATTCCCGATGCATCTGAAACATGCAGATTACAGGGAGATGTAGATGTTGGAGTGTACAGGTACGATATACTGGAATTCTGGGATATAAGGTATATTGGAAGTTCGAGGTGTACAGGAGCGGACAAAAAAGTTACCACTTTTTCGAACCACCCTACGTATATTACTTTTTAATATCAACTTGAAACTGCAGTATGTGCCTAATATATATGTCCTGAAAGAGAATTGAAAGCTGTATAAAATCCAGTTACAGTTGAATTTATTTAACTAACAAACAAAAACCCTACATAACATTAAACAAGACAACACATTTTTAAAGCCAACAAAAATTTATCACTTTCGAACATTAATATTTTGTGGGGACACCTTTTGGTTTTAGGACAACCTAAACAGTTACTAAACGTGGTAACTTTTTTGCCGGTCCAAAAAATGTATTACACCGTTCAATGTAATATAACACTTTTGAGGCGTCAAAACATTCATCCAAACTAGTGGGACCTGTATCTATAAAAGTTATTAACCGATTCGACTGAAACGTTCTTTATTTTGAAAAATATACTTCTGGCTAGGAAGGGAAACCAGAAAGAAATACGAAAAGGGACATTTTTTTAAGAAAATAACGACACTTGAAGTTTGAAATCACTTTTTCCTTATATTAATCGTCCTTTCAACGCCTTACAAATTTAAAATTTTTTTTTTTTTTTAAATTTTACTGGTTTCCCCCTAGCCAGAAGTATATTCTTCAAAATAAAAAAGTTTTAGTCGAAGCGGATAATAATTTTTGGAGATACAGGTCCCATCGTCTTGAGAATACTGTTTGGGGAAAAACTCGTTTAAAGTTTTTCGTGAGCGCCGAACGGCCGGGTGCGGCTCAAATGCCTATAACTTCGGGAATTTTACGAATTTCAAAACATTTCCTAAAACGTTCAACATTCGAAAAATGAAATAAAAAAAAATCGATTTTTAGACCGGAACCTTCCCTTAAGGTGCAAATCCACAATGACACAAAAATATCGTGTCTGACATGAGACCTTTTGTGTCGAGACTTTAATCTCAGTACTTTATAATTTTTTAATTATTTTGTCATTAGTATCACGAAGCTAGACTCTCACGAGACAAGTTTCATGATATAATTTAAAGAAAAAAACTCATCTCTCGCGATTATGTCCATTATTTACATTTAGTTGTTGCTGATATTTTTATCTCGCGTAAACTCTCATCGTGGATTCGCACCTCTATATCCCTTTACTAGAACAATGAAAAAGTGTTGCAGCTTCAGAGCCTTACAGAATTGAGCATCGTGTTCGTACCTAAAACGACTTTAATGAGAGATCCATCTTCACCAACCGAGCCCTTGAACGTTTTGCTGTGCTTGCCAGTGGCCACGTTGTAGACCCTGATGTTCCTGTCCTGGCAGGCAGTTAAAACGTGCTTCTGCCCGGAATCCACCTCCATGTCGTACAGGGTGGTCTTCCCCTGGGCGTTATGACCCCTGGCGAACTGCGGCATGCCCCCTGGTGTCTGCAACAAAGACCACAACGATATACAAACCGAATATCCGCGGAGCGTTTATCAGCCTCGCTACCCGTTAAACAATTGACCCGCTCACCGACTGCAGCTGCCTGAAAATAATACTCTTGTCGGCGCCGCAGGACACCATCTGTATCTGGCTACCCTGATTGCCCGGGCTGAAGTATCGCACGGCGGTGATCGAGGAGCTGTGATCGTCCAGGGTCTGCAGGAAGTTGTACCCTTGGTCGACGCTGAACACGTGGATCAGCCTGTCCCTGGAGGCGCTGGCCA
This sequence comes from Andrena dorsata, assembly GCA_929108735.1. Lineage (NCBI taxonomy): Eukaryota > Metazoa > Arthropoda > Insecta > Hymenoptera > Andrenidae > Andrena > Andrena dorsata. Next base: position 70,083,469 of record OV815488.1, on the reverse strand, counting down.
GCAGCCTGGGCGTCTCCACCGAGTACCTGGAGAACTTGGAGTACTCCAGGCAGAGGACCTCGGCGTCGTGCGCCTCGATCAAGCACTGCTCCTCCAAGGACGAGAGATCGTGGATCCTGATGTTGCCGGAGCGATCGCCGGAGGCCAGGTGCTTGCCGTCGGGGCTGACGCGGATCGACCTGACCCCGTTCCGGCCGTCGTACGAGGCGTCGCTCTTCTCCGTCGAGCCGGCGGCGGCCAGGTCCAGGTCCTTCAGGTAGGTCAGCTCCGGGTCTATGTAGAGGACCTTCAGCAGCTCGTTGCTGTAGATGTTCCGCTTGTACAGGGTGTCGTTCGAGGACATGTCCTTCTCCATGTTCCACACGCGGATGGTGTCGTCGCTGGAGCAGGTGATGAAGCTGCCCGGCGGCATGGCGCTAGTGGAGTCGCTCCCCGTCGGGTACATCTCCACGCCCCAGATGCACGCCGAGTGGTAGAGGAACGAGTGGGACTTGCCCACCCGCCTGATGTCCCTCACGTCCCACACGTAGATGCTGTGGTCGTTGTAGACGCAGGTCAGCTTGTTGTTACCCTCGTCGAACGCCAGCGCGATCGCGTCCGGGTACCTGGCGTTCGCCGGGTGCTGGGACATGTGGCTGCAACGGATTTGACGGGTTAGATTTTGTTAATGGTAGGGTGGGAGTTTAGGGGCGGGATGATGTAAGTACCTAATTGACAACCCCTGAGCAACGTCCACCCCGAGGTAATGCGTTCTGGGTAAGGTGGTGATGAACTGAAGGGTGCTGGGACTGAAGCACCTCACGATCCCCTCCGCGCAGCCGATGAAGATGTACTTGTCACCCACCGCCATGCAGTTGGCGCTGGTCGTCTGCAAACAGGCATTCCTTGATACTGGTATGCACCGCGAGAAGGGGAAGCGCACCCCATGTTACCCATTTGGGGTGTTGTTACGGGGGGGGATTTATTAACTAGCAATTCGAAAGTTTAATTTATATGCTCACAGTAAGCAATGGAGAAGAAACGTTACAAATTGCTTCAGGTTTCCCTAAAGCAGTGGTTTCTAACCTGTGGGTCGCGAAGTGTGTTCTGGGAGATCGTCATGGTTATTTTTAGTTGACGATTTTTACTACTTATTTATTTTAATATTATATGCTTACATTGTCATGTTTTATTAATGATGTAACACTGATTTTTCATAAACGAAAGGAAGGAAATATTTACCTGGGCTTATATGGGGTGAGGGTAGCAAGTTACTTGATTATATAAAAAATTTTAAAAAATAAATTAAAACCAACTTCAAAAAACAAAATTGCACTAAAAAGTAAAAAAACAATTTTTTTCCCTTATTTAATCTACGACTCTCATATTTTTTAAGTCTGTGCCTCATCATTTGCACTGTGTAAATCTGGCGCCGACTTAAAAAATATGAGAGTCGTAGATTAAATAAGGGAAAAAATTATTTCTTACTTTTAAGTGCAATTTTATTTTTTTGAAGTCGGTTTCAATATTTTTTATAAAAAATTTATTTTTAACTTTGTAGTTTTATATATATATTGGGACAACGTGCTGAGGAGATATGCGCGTACGTACATAAAATAATAATAATTAGGTGACAATAGGGAACAAACATAAAAAAGGAAAATACAAACGGGTCGAATCTATAACCCTCTTTTTGAAGTCGATTGAAAACGGGATCGCGACTCAAAAATGGTTGGGAAACACTGCCCTAAAGGGTTAAATACTATGGAAGTTGATTTCCCTTGAAACTATTTGTTATCTTATTATTATTATTGTTATTATTATTAAGGGTCTTTATTGTCAGAGAAGATACCCGAAGAAGAGGACCAGGAAGAAAATATCGCGAAGACGTGGTTGAGTCGTATAACTGCTTTGCAACCTATATATCTAGGCGACAGCTATTCAACTTCGTTTTTTTTTTGTTTTTTACAAAAATACTGCCGAGTACTTACGCGGAGCTCCACCCATTTGTCCAGCAGCCTCCTGTTGTTAAATTCGCATAGGAGGCCCGTTTTGGTGATCGCGTACGTGGAGTCCGCCATATCCCCGCGGCCGCAAGCTACGTCCACGAAATCGTTGTTTCGCTGCTCTCCTAATATGGCAGACCGACCCATCAAAGGCACAGGTTCCTTATACTGTGCCAACAGAATTGCCTCTATCACCACCTTCGCGTTACCGTTACTTGCCCCCTCCTGTCTCCACTATCTCGCCACCCTTTACATTTTACTTTACTCATCGACACCTCAGCTTTTCCACCGCGCGAATGGAAAATGGAGAACGTTAATATCCCTCGAACATCGCTTTGAAAGAAGTTTAATCGACGCCTCGTCACTTCAAAGTCTACTTCCTTTCGAGGTCTTCCTTATTGGAGGCTACAGTGGGGACGAAAGTAGTTGGCTGCTGAAGATCGCTGCGAGTCGCTATCACCACCATAACGCTTGGCTACCCCCACCATTTTATCTGCGAGCTGTTCTTTATTGAGGGAATTGTTAATATTGAAGTTACCAATTTCTTTGAAATCTTCCAAAGGCTCCCCTCCCCCCCCCCCAAAGAAGCGGCTTTGTAGAAAGAAAAGAAAACTAAATTTTATCCTTTAAATACATTTTTATAATCACCTAATGAATATTATTGAATTTGCATTAAAAATATTTTTATCCCTGCAAGGTTAAGTCCTGAATGCGCCACTGCGTCACTCGATATATTGAAAATTTAAATTCTGTATGCAATAGATCACTTCTTCCTCGCTAAAATGTACACATTTCTTTAAATTTCTAAGTACTCCAAGTCAGAAAATTCTGTGGAATCAGGAATCCCAATAAAAGACAGCTTAAAATAAGAGACATCGGAGGGTCGGTTTTGGCGGAGTTGGTTAGGCGCTTGGTTAGGAGTACGCAGTGGATTCGTTGATCCGTAGATCGTGGGTTCGAATCCCATCGCCTCCGAGGTGCCTTTTTTCTGTGACTTCCGAATTACATAAGAATTACAAAACCTAATCCTGCAATAATTCATAATTATTGTGAATTAATCCTACAATAATTCGCAATTATTGTGAATTAATCCTACAATAATTCGCAATTATTGTGAATTAATCCTACAATAATTCACAATTATTGTGAATTGTCCTTATAAGGAGCGAAAGAGTGAAAAAGGAGTGGTTGGGGGTAATCAAACCTTAGAGAATATAGGTGTGGCAGCTTCTCTTATAGTGGTGTTTTCAACCAATCCCTTCCATCCCAACTGTAGTGTGTACCATCGCTCTCAACGCTTCATCATGCAGTCACGCTTTCCATGGCAAATCCTTAATTGACTATTCCCACATTCTATTCAAATTCCCCCCCGCGGTTCTCCGTTTCCCATCTTTGTGCGCCCGCCGTTTGTAAACGCGTAAACGCCCGCGGAGTAAACAAACAATCGACAATGGCCGGCTGCGATTTCGAAGGAGAGCGAAGCAGATGGAACGATCGAACGGAGACAAAGAGAGGGAATTATCGTCGAATTACCTTGGCGCTGCGCGAGTACTCGAGATACCAAAACTTCACGTGCCTGTTGCCCACGGTGACGAAGTAATTGCCGTTTTCCGCAAAGCAGACGGCCTTCACTTTGCTTGAGACTTTGTTCGACGCCACCTTAACATTGTTCCTCCAGTCCCAGACGTTGACGATCATATCGTGCTGAGAGCCCACGGACACCACGTACTTGTTGCTCGGTGAAAACGCCTTGAGAAACAGAAAACCACCGTGCCGCGGGCATGTAGAAACGTTGCGCTTCCCTCGACTTGTCGCGATCAAACTAGCCGGCAAGTTTCACGACAATTTCCCGATTCCCCTCCAAAAAGTTTGAATTTAAGTTGAAATTTAAAAAATTTTAAAAACGATATTTCCATCTAATATATTTTTTTAAAAAGAGGGCGAATAAAAGATCTGTACATTTATGGGAATAAATGTCCACGCTTTCAAACTGCAGAGCTTGGATCGCGGTGCAAGGCGTTGGCGATTGAATTCCAGCTCGAGTGAGGCGTAAGAGATTGCAGCCAAGGATCACTGTACTTGAAGTACCAAAGGCACGCAGAAGAACAATAAAAGGGTACCGTTGCCCGTCCGCCGAGCCCGTGATTTCGTATTCACGCGGATCGTCCCCGCGGCCGACGCCTTGTAGAATCCAAGTGCACGTATGTACGTGGATGCGCGTGACACGAATGCAACGTTAATTCCACGGGCGAGAGACACCGCGTTAGCGAGTTTGCTTTCGTTAGTAGAGCAAGAATATCGCGGGGATTGTGTATTACACGGTCGAGATATGGAAGAGGGAAAGGTATCGTTTTGCCTCCGAGATCCGCGCCGCGTGCGCTCCTCGCGGGCGATAAATCCATCGGAGCTGGCATTTAAACTGTACCACTGCAGGCGGCTGCGTTCTAGGCGCCTGATAAACAAGAGATCCTCGTGATCCACCGAGATCCGTACCGCGGCCTGTGTTAGATTCATCCAGAAGTGAAACTGCTCCCCCTCGGTTTCCTACATTCCAGTCCCCGGCTAATTGCTTTTTCATAGGCGTTTCGCTATTAGAAACGAAAAACGATCACCCCACTTTTAGCGGCGTGTAACCGTGTAAGATACGAAATTGAGTGCTTTCTACTCTTCCATATCGAAAAATGTAGGTAGAAGTGCACTACGTGCCGAGGCAAAACATGAACATTTAATGCACGGCATATTTCATTCCGTTTCAGTAAAACCAGCGCGAGACGAGAGCTTTTTCCGGCACTCTGATACTTTCTCCAGTTGCACGCGTGGTTCTGGTTATTAAATTTTAATGGAAGGCACTGCTCTGTAGGCCTCTGGGTCCGGGAATGGCAGGGCCCTGTATTACTGGGACCCTTGTCTTAGGATTTTAGTACGCTTAGCTTAGGATGCTAGTTCTGAGGGTCCTAGGCCCGTGAGACCCTTTTATATTAGAATCTTAGGCCCCTGGGACCCTCAACTTAGGGCCTTAGGGTCCTAGGACCCGTAACTTGGGGTTCTAAGGTCTTAGTACGCTTAGCTTAGGATCCTAGATTCTTATGACCCTTTTTTATTGGTATCCTAGGCTCGTGGAATTCTCAACTTTGGGCCTCAGGGCCCTGGGACCTTTAGCTTAGGATCCTAGATTCCTACAACCCCTTTATATTAGTGTCCCAGGTCCCTGGGATTTTCAACTTAGGTCCTTAGGGCCCTGGGACACTTATCTTAGGATCCTCAGGCCTTCGAACTTAAGATCCTAGATCTGTGGAATCCTTTTATATTAGTATCCTAGGCCCCCGGGATCTGGAACCTAGGGCCTTAGGGCCCTGGGACCCTCAACTTAAGATCCTAAAATCCTGAGACACTTAGCTCAGGATTCTAAGCCCCCAGGACCCTTATGCTACAACATTACATTATCCTCGCAACGTACACGTGCCAAACATTAGTAGTTCAAAATCCTGGAGTATGTTGGAATGACACCAAATATATTTTGCAGCCTCAGATTAGTCACTATATCTCCGCAACGCAGAATACCAATAAATACATTTGTCTCCACTCACCACACAGTTGATGCCGTACTTGTGCCCGGAAAACTCAGCGATCTGCACGGCATTGTACGGATCGGAGATGTCCCAGACACGGACGTTCGGCATGTGACCGCACTCGCCAGTCGCCAAGAGTCTACCATCGCCAGCCAAAGCCAGCGAGGTCACTGTTTTGCGGCAGGCGTTCAACACATGGGCCTGGGTGTTCTTTCGCGGATTGAACAACACCACTGTGCACCTGTAATCATAGAAAGGGTCATCATTAGTCTAATTAAATTGTCATTCAAATTCATTTTCATTAGTATTCCTACATATAGTTCATTGTAATGGAATATTAGAAAAGAATTCCTCAGTTGACCAAATGAAACTTGGATCCAGTCTTAAACTCGTAGGTCTAGTTATTTAGATTTAGGTTATGGTTATACAGAGGGATAGTGAGTCTCCCAACGCGCATGCCCCAACAGAGCTTTATCCCCTCCACTCCACAGCACCAATCCTGTGCAGACAGTTATGAGCAGACTGGAGGGGTGGCAAACGAACTAGTGTCGGGGTTTAGAGAACCGAAGACCAGTCATACTCTCCTTCTTTTCCACTCCATTCGTTCAAAAACAACGTTACACAGCAAGTCATCGTGATAATCGCATCCAACGTGAAGAAACCTTGAACATAACGAGCCACATCAACTTCAACCACGGCTCCATATCTTCTTAACTGAGCTCTCCACTCAAAACCCTCCCTCTTCAAGTGCTTTGATCCTTCTGTATCACTTTATTTCAACTTCAAGGACGTTAAAGCGAACGACTGGCGCCAGTTATCCGGCCGCAGAAGAAGCTACCTCGATTATCGTCTGCAGCCACGAAAACAAAGCACGCGGAGTGCTCCCGCCGCCGATTCCTATCTGTGATCGCAATTACCGAAGAACAGGTAGGAACAGCGAGTGGGATCACAGAAAAGATATTAATTATCGGTCGTAAACGGCGCAATTGGAGTTCACATTGGCAAAGGTCAACGAACGATAACATGGTCCTGCGCCTGGCAAGTGCTCTGACAAAATCGATGAGAGTAACACCAGTTGCAATTAGCCACTGAATTATGTGCAGCTAATTATTAAATAATAACAATATTTCGGTAATGCGTTGGTTCAAGTTTTGAACTTGCACTCCAAATCTAAATCCCCAAAACTGTCCCAATCATTTTTAGTCAAATTGGAACCTCCTTTGATTTATGATTACAAGAAACGTTTTTCCAATTTCATCAACATCAATCACGATAAAAGTGTGAAGCGTGTAGCATCGAATACCATGATGGTTGAATTTTGAATTACAACGAATGTAAATAATTCCGAAATGGTTCAGTTACGTACGAGCACGCTAAAGAAAAAGACTGCTGTGAAAGTGAAGAGTGTATCCACGCCTTGTATTTGAAGAAATCATTAATTTTGTATTCGAGATTACACGTTTATTTCACATTACCTATTTTTAAACCGCCTGCAATTGGATGCGGGCAGATAGTCCTGCGTGGAAATAGATAACGAGCGGATCGCTGCAAGTGTTTCTCGCCAGCGTGCAATTGATCGAAAAGCAAGATTTGCTCCGATAACCGCGGATGGGGCAGTAATTATCCACTCGTAATGATTCTCGGTTGCGGCGCGGTAAAAGCCAGCCTTCAAAAGCACGGTAACTGTGTACTTAATTAGCGACGTTTCTGTTGAATTGTGTATAACGCAAGCGCCGCGGATATGAGTTTCGAGCTGCGGTAGGAACTGAAGTTATTGGAGGAAAAACTTGCTCGAACGTTCGATAATTAATTGTGTGCAGCAAGTATTTATCTTGGGCGAGTTGGATAATGGCCAACTGTAACACGGTGTAATATCGTTCGCTGGGAACGACCGAAAATTACATCGTGCATCACCAGTCGCGCGTTAAGAACTCGCTTCAAACTATTGGGCGTTTCAAAACTAGTGGTATAATTCGAAAGATAGCGATCCTGCGTGAGAAAATGAACTGAAAATGGTGACTATACGCGCGAGAATATTTGGATTTGGAGACTATACTCTCAAGAATATTATATTTCGTGAATACACTCCCGAAAATGTTAGAATTAAGTGACTATACCTCCGAGTATATTAAGATGTTGTGCCTAGACCCCCGAGAATATTAGGATTTGGTGACTATACCCCCCAAAATATTAAGATTTGGTGACTATATCTTCTAGAATATTAGAATGTGGCGACTATACCCCCGAGAATATTAGGATTGGGTGACTATACCCCGAGAATATTAAACTTTTGTGGCTATAATCCCAAGAAAATTGAATTTTTGTAGTCACTATGTTGCAAGAAATTTTCAAAAAATGGTAGTCAAATTTATAGAATTGCCCCAGACCATCGTAACCACATTTTAACTCGCGGTCTTCCAAGCGGAGATTAGCCACGCTCATTTAAAAATCCTCGAGCACGCGTGCTTGTTTCTTGGTCGATTTGATAACGCATCGGTTTTACACGCGTGGTTTCACGAGCCAGTGACACTCACTTGCCGCCACTTCAAGAATTTGCAACATTTACATCTATCGAAAGAGAATCGTGGCTTCAGTCAGCTTTTCACCGCTATAGTCAGTCCCAAATTTACTTGTCTGCTCGAGGCTACCCCCACCACTCCACCTGTCGCTTCTGCGCACTGGAATACAACTGCACCTCTGCCTTTCACTCAGGGCGGCAAACAGAGTCTACCATAAAAGTAGAAACATTAATTTAAACTAGAGAAAATGAACTCTGAACAGCCAATTAAATTTTGCATCCACTGTAATTGAATTTATTCATTTTATCGTGCGCAACATGGCAAAAGGAATGTCATATGCAGTAGAACCCATTAACAATTAGTAGTTGTGTTTATTTAACACAGAGAATAAACAGAGAACAAAGTAATAGTCGAAAAGAAAATGCACTAGCGAACACTAACTTGACTATACAGTTCAGAACAGCCTCAAATACTAAACCTTGATCTTATTCTGACATAAGATCCTCATCTTCTTCAAGAAAATAAAACTAATACCAAGGAACACATTCAATCAAGTTTCTACTCGCACAAAATCAATTACAACTCTTTGCCTTTCAGAAATCAAACAGCTCACCCCCAACTCTTGCAAACTCCTCAATTATTCCTTAACTTGTACACTGCAATTAGTGCTTGACTTATCAATCTTCTTACCTCTCTATTTTTTATTTCGATCAATTTGTTTTCTGAGAGGCCCGCGTGTAAATAGCCTCCAGTACCTAATTAATTTCGTACTCACTATGGTAACGCCATTCGGGTTCTATTAATCGTGCAATTATAGATACCTCTGCCGCGCATGAGCACCTCTGCGCAGCGGGTATCGAGGATTCGAGGCACGCGGTGGTTGCGGTAACGCGAAACGCAACTCGTGCGGCTCGTTGCATCTCGCTGTCCGTCGGGGCCTCCGTCTACCTTAAACCGCAACGTGTCAATAAACTCGGGGCCCCGACGATCGGCATTTTCTTTCGCGTGCCACCATTTGTACCGGCATTACGCTAGCAAAACACTCGGTATAACGTAATCCAGCCGCAACGGGGACTGCTCCGTTTGGCGAACGGTAACGACTACCTGCATTTGAATGTTCCACTAGCTCCCGTGCGGATTTATACGGGTTCGCGGAAGCGGAATACTGCCTCTGACTATTTTTCAACGGAAACGTTCGGAATAATTGAAACTGACACTTTGCGCTCCCAGTGATGATTATATAAGTTAGCACATGACTATATGTGGGTATAAACGGTAAGAGGGCAGAGGGGGTTTCGAGTAGCCATCGCGAAAAATTTTAAATTCCAATTTTTTAAAGAGGTCAACGTGGTTAATTACTTTGGATGTTTTTTAGGAGGCAATGAAGATTTATTCCCCCACTATTTCCCTCTATTTTTACCCAAATTTATAAACTGAAATGTCTCAGCTCACACAATCTTTAGAGCTATAATAATTTTTATAACAGAATTATAGTCTTAAAATAATGCTTCATCTCTCAAAGAGGGTGGAATAAAGATTCACTCCCGAATATGTCCCCCTCAATTTTTTCTTCCCAGCGAACGAGCGTCTCGAGCATCGCGAAGAGTCCTCGCGCAAGATCTAATCTCATTATTTTTAACATAGACCGTGAATTACGCACCCAGAGAGTAGTCTAGACCTCGCAGGCTCTCGAGGGGTTTTAAATCGCAGTGGATTGCGCGAGGGGAGCAAAACGGACGGCGCGAGTTTCGACGCGGAAGACAAGTGTCCTCGGCGCCTGAGACCGTAGGAACCGTGAACGCGGGCCCTCTTGACATTCTGCTCGATCGAGTCAGCCCGATCAGACAGGCTGGAGGAGCACCGTCAGATGCTGGAAGGAACGGAGTATCGAGCGGGCGGAGTTTATTGACACTGCCTGCTCGACCGTGCAAACACGGTCAAACGCTATAGAATCTAGGTATCTGGCAAGGATAATCCTGCAATTTGGCGATCGGGGTACAACAATCTCGTAATATTACGAGTCTGAAGTTCCGTGATCAATTCTCTGCGAGGCTTGAGTCACTAAAGGGTCCAGCCTTTGTTTTCCAAGAGCTCGAGACACTTCAAGGTCCAAAGTCGTGGAAATTCTGATTTCCACTCGTCCAGTAATTAGTTGTTTAGGTCGCCGTATTCCCACTGAGCATTCTAAATGCGCGAGGTTTATCGTGCGCTGAGCCGAACAGTGTCGCTGTTTTTATGCTACACATTTTACATAATGCAATCTTGAAAATTGCTAGAAGCCACGGAAGTCTGAGTTCGGAAGGTGAAATTTATGGAAACTTTGTGGTTCGGACTTAATTCGACGAATGCATTAGCTAACCACGGTAGAATGTTGCAGCACGTTTCCAAGAATATTGGATTTGGTGACCATACCCCCAAAGAATTTTAAGACTTGGTGACTATATCCCCTAAAATATTGGATTTGATGATTATAATCTCAAGAATATTAAGGCTGGTGACTACATCGCCCAAGATTTTTTAGATTCGATGACTATACCCCTGAGAATTTAGGATTTATTAACTATAACCTCAACAATATTAGATTTGGGCACTATAATCCCAAGAATTAAGATTTGGTGACAATACCCTCCATGAATTTTAAAATTTGGTGACTATACCCCAAGAATATTGGATTTGCTGACTATATCCTCAAAAATATTACATTTGGTGATTATACCTCCACTCACTATATATCTGCAAGGCACAATACGATGCAACAACCTATGAAAAGCAAGGCGTAAAGCTCAAAGTACCGAGAAGTCGCAAGAAGCGACCCTTGTTACTCGCGCGGTACGTTCAAACAGTCACGCGCGCGGGCTACTTTTGCGCGCGTCCCGCAAAACTGCGCGTGGGAACGCGCGTCTTCCAGCCCGCCGCGGACTGAATTCGAATCCCCCACACCGTGCCCGATATGAAAACAGTTATGAAAGGAACGCGTGGAAACGCCAGAGAAATCGTTCCGCGCCTACACTCCGCGTTTTTCTCTTTCTTCCTCTGTCGAGCATCGAACCCGCAGCAGACGAGAAAAAAAGTCGTGCTGCGAATAGAGGGAACGCCCATCGGTGGTTGCCAGCCTGTATGGAGGACTCTTCTACTTCTTTTACCTTTCAATTACACTTCTTCCGTGCGAGAACACGGCGCTCATACTTTTAGAATCTTCAACTTCCAAGGATGATTGTACAGGGAAGTTGTAAATTCGAGGGCGATACTTGGAGAGGATACTTGGTATGTAAATTGGAGGGTGTACTTCCTGGGGAAGTTTTAAACTGAAGGGCGATGCTACAGGATCTCGGTTTTAAATTGAAGGACGATAGGTACTTCTAGAAGAAAGTTGTAAAGTCAGGGGTGCTGCTGCAAGGGGGTATTTTTAAATTGAGGGTGATATTTCTTAGGGAATTTGTACACCAAAGAGTGATACTTCCTGGGCGAGTTGTAATCCGAAGAATGATACTTCGGAGTGATACTTGCAAATTGAAGAATTATACTACTTAGGGAAGTCATAAATTAAAGGGTGATACTTGTAACGCGAGGGTGATCCTTCCCAATAAGTTTGTGAATTCAACAGCAATACATGAAAACACCCTATCTAAATTCAGGGAAGATACTTCCCAGGGAAATTATAAATACAAAATGACACTTGTTAGGGTTGCGATACTTCCTACGAGAGTTACTTATTCAAGGGCGTCAGTTTGCAAGAATACTCATAAACTGGTGCCCCCTCCATTTCCAAGGTTGAACCACCGATTCCCCCATCCCGAGTGAAATGCCAGAGGAGATCCGAAGTGGACCCAGGGACGACTGTGAACGCGACTTAAGCATTTTCTAGCCTGCCAGGCCTCTCTCGCGACGAGAGGAGTCCGTCGGCGCGACGAGGCCGTGTGAAGGAGGCACACTCACTGTACCTACGACCTACTGAAACTAGCACGCTAGCCACGAGCTACGGAACATGGAGGCGAAGACACGCGAGTGCACGCTCGATGGAAACGAAAACACACCTGGACAAACGAACGATTCTAGTATCTGAAACCCAGCATTCACGGGAATTAATCAACCAACACCGATTCCCACGAGATATCAGCGAGCAACGGACACATAACGCACATTGCGCGCATAAGTCCCAGAAAACGTAGACTTTGAACTCGATTATCTCCAAAAATACTAGGTCCTGTGACTTGCGCTTTGGAGACATTATTGCAAACGCTATCCGCTAACTGTGTACAAAATTTGAAGGAAATCGAAGACCTTGAATTCACCCCCTTCTCCCCACCCCAAATAATAAAAGAAAACATTTCTAAAACAAGCCGCATGGCAACGAAAGTTTCTTACTTAGTATTCCCAAGAGAGAGCAAAACGAAGAAAGCCCCATATTTAGTAATTACAAGAGACGGTCGTCAGCTTGTCTTGATGTGTCCTAACGGCACACTGGCGGAATTAGCGACAGCAAGACAATCATTTCCGCTTGAGGAGCAAGCGTCTCTTATGCATATACAGGATGAACAAGAAAACGAGAGTTTTGGCTTCTGATGGACAAAAAGTCGGTTCCACTTTTCTGCCAGTCTGTTCTGAGGCTTGATTCGTTTTGACACTCGGTATACGTGGTCCATTTCATCCCACGCTGGTGAACCATTTAAGTCACTTAGGACTTATTAACACCCCTACTCCGAGGGGAAAAAGAATTCCCGAATGTAGTAGGTTCTAAACTCGATGGGCCTGGCTTTGCCTAGGGTTCTTTGACACTTGAGGATTGTCACCGGTGGAAATGGAGTACGAGTCCATCGATTGGTGGAGATCAGCGCTGTTCTAAATAGTGGGACTGGGTGCACCGTCGACCGACTTGTCAGGCACGACATCGGCCGGTTTCCATGCTCGATAATCGACCCAGTGACCTTTATACCTTGCACCGACCTTACGTGTTCTCTGCCACCGCACGCAACCAGAGGCTAGAAACGACCAGCGCCGCGGGCTTCTTCCTGGTGCATCGGTCCCCGAGACTCTCTCCTGAGAGGGGAGAGAGAGATTAGCGCGTCGCGGTAACGGTACGCTCGAATGGTAGAAATGAATCGTAGATGGAATAGGAGGTGAAGTACTGAAGGAGGGATTTCCACTTGGACGGTTAAAAAAAATTCTTTTTATTGTTAGTGTGCCGGGGAAGGATGTAGAGACTTCTTGGATTGCTGTATTGAGATATTGGAAGAGTTATTTGGAAGTTAGTTGGGAATATCAAGATTGTCTTTGGGCCTTGGGCCCCTGGAGACCTTAATTTGGGACTTAAGGCTCTTCGAACTTTTATTTTAGGATCCTAAGCTACTGAAACTCTTATTTTAGGCTTCCCAAGTCTCCAAAACTCTTCTACATCAGGTCCCCCGACCTACAGAACACTTATCTTAGGACTCTACGATTCTGGGACCCTTATTGTAGAGCAAAAGTCTAAGAGTCCAAAAAGTAACTGATATTTAAGAATTTTTTTGAAAAAACCGTTCGTCATATTGTTCGACATTTTCTTATTATTCCTTCTTATTATTTATTAATTATTGTGGATTCTTGCCCAGCTCTTTGCCGATGTAACTCATGTTGGCGGGATGTGTATCACCTATCACAGTCATATGATTGCCAAACAATATATATTTCTTAAAGTTAGATGGTTGACGCTGGGATGAGTCCACTTTAAAGGAAAAAGAAACGAAAATTTGAAAGCATTACAACGTTTGAGAGAAAATTAAATTTTTTCATATTTTTCATATTATCCTTTACATCGAAAAGTATTATAAATACAAACTAAAATTAAAATTTTAGGTCCAGTTTCTGCGTAAATTATTTAACTTTTAGAAAATTTTCTTCCTTTTGCAGTCAGATGACTGTGACAGCTGCTGCACGTGGCGCCAACATCGTTGTAGAGATTCCACAATAATAATAAGAAGGATCGGCATAAAAAAATATTTTCTGCGAGTTTAAAGATGCTTCCTTATATCCCAATAGAGTTTAATGTAATATTAAAAATAGTTTTTTTTTTAATCATAAATTTCGGAGGCTGTTACACGAGAATTCCTCCCTTGAGCCCTTAGTATCCTACGACTAGGCCCTCCGACCCCTGGGACCACTACATTATTTTTCCTTACCACCAGAGGACCCTTATCTTGGGACCTAGGAGACCAGGACCCATTTAGGTTCCATTCCAATGAGCCTAGAACCCAAGAACTTAAAAACCGATAAAAAACATTTTATATTAGAACCCTTCCCTTCAGACCCTAAGGCCCCTGTGCGCACTGTCCACAAATCAGGCCCCCGGGGCCTCATTCGATACACTTCTCAAACATCTGTACCGTAAGGCCCCCAGTAATCTGTACAAATAAAACCAAGCAAGCACAGTCCCACAACATGTAACGAAAAACCCCTTTTGGTGGTCCCCAACCTCGAAAGCTTATCGCTTGATATACCACTTGAATGGGCCCAGTATTCCTCACTACAGCTCTCCGAAGCGCAGTAAATAACGCGCCGGGCCCGGCCAACGCACACGCGCGACCGTGAAAGAAAGTACGGCTACGTTGGCGCGCGCGCGCGGGAGAGACGCCCGTGCTCGCGGGATTCCCTCGGTCACGGATAAACGCGGACGACACAAAGGGGGCCCCCCTCTGGCGGCTGGCTCAGTTTCTACCTCGGCCCACGTGAATGGAAGAATGGCGAAAGTGCGATGAAGAGATTAACCGCTGGCTTAGCGCGAGCTCCGTCCAACGGAAAGAAGAAGCGTTCCGTCCGCGTCATCCTCCGTTCCCTGACTCTATCTCCATCCCTTCTTTTTCCCTCTGGCCCGCTCTATCTGCACACCACGATTCGCGGACCCCTGGGGGATCCTCATTGTCTTCCCCTCGGCGCTATCAGTCGTCACGCCGCGTTCTCGTTCCAGAAAAGTAAAGGGAAATTGGTATTTGACTTGCTGGGAAGCTCGCTACCACTCTGCTGATAATGAGCCACGATTCGGGGATTCCATGGAGGCCAGAGATGATGAATACTTTGAACACAGTAAACTCTGTACACCGGGGTCAATTTATACCCATAATCGAATATTCAAAATTCGCTTTTATAACAGGCGCAGAATTTGTTATGGTATAAAGTATCTATTTTTCTAAAATAGTGACCCTAGCAATCTTTTCCAGGTGATGAAGCTATATATGTATTCAGCCCGTGCGGGTAACGCCGATGGGCGTTCAGTGAGTACTGCGGACAAATGCGACTGGAGGATTTCCGCACACAAATTGTGGTCAACGTGTCAATGTCAGTACTCAAAGGTTTAAATGATGACTGATATAAGTAATTAGGAGATGGACGTATTTGAGTTGGGTCTCTTCAATAGAAATAGATTTTAAATTAATGGTTTGATATCAATGGACCATTATTGAGAAATCCGCCAATTAAATGTTACAGTTTCTTACCCATTCCCTCATTTTAATTATCGTACCCGTTCTGCACTCTCCATTCTCCACTAAAACGTTAAAATTCCCCACGTAGCCGAGCCAGGCTACGTATGGTTGCACCGCCGACTCGATTGCAAGGAACTATGTGCTGTTCTCGGACGGAAATGGGGTCGAGAGAGAGGTGAATGGACCAAAAGATTCTGTGTCGGAGATCCGCCTAGCCCCGATAGGTATCGACGACAATTACAATTGCTTCGATCGATGCCACCAAGTCTCCCTCGTCTATGTAGTTACATTTCCTGCTTGCAAAGGCTTCGAACTGGAGGAGTCTTGAATAAAATTCTTCGCTATTAAGGGAGGCATATACTCAACGAAATTTTTATACTAGGTATACGCAAAAGTTTTGGTCCCATTTCTTACGAGGTATTGCTCTATTTTCGTTGCATATAAAATATAATTTACTCATCAAATATTAAAATGTTCTGAAGACTTAGACACCAAACTTTCAAAAATTCGAAACGGTGGGAATTGATTCGATCTTTAAATGATGTTAGGAGGGCGGTAAAACAAAAACTGAAATTTCCGCGATACAACTAATACTAGTTTTTAGAAGAGTGACTACTAAAATAGCTTCGCTCTTTACTTTTTATTGCTACCTTGATGATATTCGTCGGACCACGTCAGTTCAGACTCAAGATGGAGTCTTCGACTTTCCACTGTCTTGGGACAAGATTTTGGTTCATTAGAGTGACGTAATTAATTGTGATCATAAGTGTAATTAGTGAAGAACCAGAAGAGGGCACCTCGACCCTCCTTGTACTAAGTGCACACGTGTTAACGCGTGCGTGAACAGAAGTTGGCAGGATCGAAAGTAGCCAGACGTTGCGTGCCGAGTTTCCTTGTCGCGTCCGGTTATCGTTGGAGCTGTTACCTCAGTGAGCCTTGTATCGTCGTATTCAGAAGTACTGTCCTTTCGTGCCTCTGAATTCCAATCTGGATTCCAATGGTGGCTTTGTGGAGCTACTGCTGCTGAGCAGTTGACTCCACGAAGGGATGAAGGGACTCGGACTGTTGAGGCAGTTGGAGTGAAAATGTACTTTGGGTCCACAGGAAGCCGTTGAAGGTGGTGTTAAGTTGTAAGTAGAGGTTTATCAGTGGTCCATTCAACGAAGAATCTTAAGATGCCAGTAGGAAGTCTAATAGTGATCTAAATCTCAACACTACAATTTTAAATTATAACTAAATAGGGTTTTATCATTATTATGATCCATCGAAAGAAGAATCCTTTGGTACAGATACCAGAGGCTAATAGTGACTTAAATCTCAGCACCTGCATTTTAAATTTGGTATAATAAGCTAATGGGTAATCAGAGATTTCAAAGCATTTACCACTGCATCATATAGACAGTGCTTCAGAGGCAGAAAAAACTTATATATCAGCCCACTTCTATTTGAAAATCAACCCCTCAGTCACATAGAAACCTAACGGTGTGAGGTAACCGCGTCCTCCTAATTCGAGAAGGATTATCGGTTCCACGATAATCTCAATTACATGCATTAAGGATAACCTGGATAGCAGCGATGCGGGTGCTGCGGCACTCTCGAAAAAATGGCGCTGTTTGACGTTGCTATGCGAATCACAGTTGCCACCAGTCGACTAATTACGGCTCTACTAATTATCGCATGTTCTGAACCTCGCGTCTACAATTCAACGGACCCTGCGAGACTTCGACCTGGTTAAAAGACACTTTCCTGGTCGAGGGTACACTTTACAGAGTGTACAGACATAATTATTACAACATTCCTAATTAATTGCCAGAATAATAGACATCGGAAAAAATGAAATCGAGTTTCCCATCATTGCTACGTATTCTGCTCGACAAAAGGAGAGAAAAATGCGAAGGAACCATGTGCCGCAAACGAACAGTTTCTGCACAAAATGATGTTAAAGTCTAGCCCAATTGGAGCACGCGAAGCTGCCTCTGTGGGCGGTGCTAGTGACGCAGAGTGGTTCGGGCGGGAGTGGGGGAAGCGCACCGCCCCCAGAGGCAACTCGTGGCGAGTTAATTGGCTGAAACTTCAACCATCTTTTGTGAGAAAAGGGTTCGTTTGCGAAATATAATTCTTTTACAAATTTGCATCCTCTGATTGAGCAGAACACTAATATTGCATAAAAATTTTAAACATTGTAAACAAACAACTACTAGGCACCATTTAAAACACTAACTTACTGTTACCCTACCCTCTTCATCACGGATGCAGCATCAGTTAAATAGAGCAGTCAAACACTTTTGCTCCCTAATGATGATTACAAAAGACATACTAATATTTTCTATTATCTACACCTATTTTCCTCTCCACTTGGCTCCTTAGCTCGCACGTGCTATAAATCCATCTAATCCAAAACTGATGAAACCTGAAGTCTTGGAAGGATCTCAAATGACATCAAGAATCGCAGTAGGTTTATTAACGAAGCCAATTCGCGTTACCCAACTGGCGAGCATCTTTACAGAGATATCGCGACTCGATATCACCTATCGAGATACTCCCGCGCTTCCGTGTGCCGCGTTATGCAAAGTCTCGCTGGTTTCTTCCCGTCGTTCCCACGAATATCGGGGCCAGCCTTTAACTCGGCAGATTTGTAACACGATTCGTGTCTTTAAC
Organism: Andrena dorsata; assembly: GCA_929108735.1. NCBI lineage: Eukaryota > Metazoa > Arthropoda > Insecta > Hymenoptera > Andrenidae > Andrena > Andrena dorsata. Next base: position 70,065,284 of record OV815488.1, on the reverse strand, counting down.
TCTATTCCCCTCTCTCACCCTCCTCCCTGGTCTTAATTACGATCAGAGCAGCCTGGAGTCAAACGTGGAAGCAACAAACGCTATAAATCGTGGGCCAGACGTAATTGTTATTTTCATTATTATTATTTTTGAAAAATAAGGAAGTGAAGTTTTTTTAAGTGGCTATATTCAATGAAACTTGGAACTCCTGGTAGTGAAGTTAGAATGATTTAGGGTGAAATGTAGAAACTGGGGGATCAGATTTGATGGAAAGCAAAGATTCAAATGTGATTTCTCAGTGATATTTTTAGAGCAGATAATTATTCGACGTAATTGAACTCGAATAATTATTTTTCCATCGCGGGGGAACTTCAGCTGCCCACCCACCAAACCATAGTTTCTTCACTTCGCAAGGAATTGAATATTCTTCTCCGGAACTTACTGTTCTCGAGAAACTATTATTTTCGTAAAATTAATTTAGGTATAATCCACAAAATATAAGATAGCTGTTTCGATATAGGTATTCTGAAAGCACCCTACGCAATTTCCACACGCTATATTTGAATATTTCGATTTTAATCCCTCCAAATGAAATCCATCCAGAAAGTCAGCAGAAGAGTGTTCACCTGCGAAGGTCAATGATCTAGATTCAAATCAAAAGAGATACGATCTATATAATAGGGAAGCCTTCTTTTTTCGCGAAACTCTGAAAAATGGCGTTCGTTTTCTAAAGAAACCAGCCAAGTGACTTCTACTACGCAGATTATCGCTGAATCATTATCGGGGCTCGTTATACTTGCTGCAATTTACAGTGATTATCCACGCATAATTTCACCGATCAACGGGTCGACGGGTTGCGTCGAGCTGCTGAAGGAAATAAATTTTAACGTCGACTCCTCGACTCGCTTTCACGTCGTACGTGCAATGGCGATCGCTAGCCATCGCCGTTCGGCTCTCCCCTTTCCCTCGTTCTCGCGGATCTTTTAACCAGCGCGATTATCTTAAATCGCAGATCGATAGCGGACATTATTGACGATTGGTGAAGAGTGCATCGTCAATGACAGCGTAGTTCAAGTGCAGTAGCGCGACGGTGTCGTGGAAATCTGTTTCACATTTGAATGGATATTCAGGAGGAGGAAAATGTTTCTCTAGATTGTTTAGTCTTTCGTAACGGAAGCTTTGTGGTAATGGAACTTCGGTGTAGAATGTTGTGGAAGGAACTGTGGAGGGGCGCGAGGAGTTATAGATTGGAGTTTCGAGATTCTATTGGGTTTGAAAATACGTAAAATTGTGACAGAAACGAGAATTTATAGAGGATTGTATATGCTGGTAGTGAGATGGAATGAAGGTTTGTTTAAGTTATTTTAGTTACTCTTTGATGAGATAACATAGATTATTTTTAATATTAGTTTGATGATTCATATAGAAGACACCATGTAATTTTGAATTCAAGGAAGAACGAGAACTTGCGAAACCTTTAAACTCCTTGTTATCTTCACTTAAGGGGTTAGGACACAGTAACGGGCCAAGAAAGCAGATGATTTTTAGACGACGATAATAAGAAAAGTAAACAATCAATTAATATAAGGTTTTGTGTTTTAGTTCACTATATTATGAACAATAAGAAAAACATATAATATTTACAAAATAGCATTTGTACGCCGTGCAATGTCTCCATTTAAAATGTCCTTTTTTTTTCGGATGGCCAACTGGTGGGCCGGATTTCGCGAAATCGGATGGACAGTATCAAAAACCCCAAAAATGTCATAAACTATAATATATTTCCTAGGCATTGACGATCCAACATTTCAATTTTTGCAAATTTCGACAGAAGTGTGTGAATCTTTTTGTCTATATTTTAAAAAAATTTAAATTTTGGATCGTCAATGCCTAGGAAATATATTATAGTTTATGACATTTTTGAGGTTTTTGTTACAGCTCATCCGATTTCCCGAAATCCGGCCCACCAGTTGGCCATCCGGGAAAAAGGGAGATTTTAAATGGAGACATTGGAGACAAAACCTTATATTAATCGATTGTTTACTTTTCTTATTATTGTCGTCTAAAAATCGTCTGCTTTCTTGGTCCGTTACTGTGTCCTAACCCCTTAACTTTAGCCACGTGCAGCCTTTAGAAAAATTGCAAGAAAAGGGGTAATGAGGCTTAAAGAAGGGGAAGTATCTTTCCCTTTCATCCTTACAATAGGGGGCTATACACTTTACCATTTATCTTTGAAAGAAGTGAAGCGAAGAAGTTTGAGTAGCAGGAATCGAGAGTTAGTGAATTTCCAATGCAATATTAGGAATTGGGAATTAGTGAATTCCCAATCCAATTGAACAGAGCATGAAAATCTTATGACTTCATCACTCAAAACTCCACACATCCCTGAATTGCCATCGCGGGAAGCGCTAGAATACCACTGCACTAGTATCCGTGTGACAGAAAAGGCTGTGCCAGGTAGGAGAGTGAATGGCGACGTACAGGATCGAGACACGCCGAAGGAGCCGATCAAAAGGGAGTAAAGAGACTGGGCTCGGACTCACCCAGCTGGATAGGCAACCAGCTCGCTGGTCGCGTCGCAGTCCAGGGCTGCATTGCTCGACACGGTCACGCCGAGCACACGTTCCAGCTTGATCTGCAACAAACGGGAAACAGACAATTGGTCATTACGATGCTTCCAGGTCTATGCAAGTATTGCAAGCGACAGGGAAGCTTGTGGAAGCTAAAAGTCAGAGGAAAAAAAGTAAATCTACGAAAGATCTTTGCATCTCTGCCAAATAACCCGCACAATGTAGAATTTAATCAATGCGAGCACAGAATCTGCATTATTGAGTGGGAGGGGCATGAGGCTCCGCCCATTTGTCCATCTGCTGCCCGCGCATGCGCATTGGGGACCTTAATTATTGTTAGGTATCGGCGTCTATATGAGCTTAGACTAATTACTAAAGCTCTGGTTCATTTATTAAAAATAAGGTACTGCGGATGGTACGCGATTGTGTATTACATCTACTGTGACTTTAAACGTCAAATTGTTGTACTTGAACGTGTAATTTGAGATGTATGAAATAGAAGATTCCTTAATACCCAAGCTATCGTTAAACACAGTAATTCTTCCCATGTAGATGGAAGATACAGTGAATGGGTTTACTTTCATAAGCAATTTGCAACTCAGAAAATGACGTTTTTTTTTTTTTTTTAAAAAAAAAAGAGACGTGGAAGGAGATACACAACGATTACGATAATAGTCCACCTTCCACGCTTCATTTCTGATGGCTGATCCTTTATCGATGGTCTGTAGAAACCTACCGATAGCGTCCGTCGTTAGCCACAACGTCTGATCAGCGAGATTAAATGTCTATTGCAACGTTGTGCCTCCGAAGACAATGGCTGGAACCTGGTTTTCTGGCGTGATAGTTTTCAGACCGCGTGAAAATCGCGCGAAAGACGAGAAAACGCGGCGTGACAATCGGCAATCGACCGGTAAGGAGACCAACGAAAGCGTTTCAGCGTGGCTAACGCGCGGCGCGAGCGGTTCCCGCGGCAGGATGTGCTGTGGAAAATCCGCCCCGCCACTGGGGCATCGATCTGGAATGCCTCGCGGAGGCGGAGTCTGTTAACACGCCGTGCTTCCGTTTCTTTTTATTACACGAGCCTCGGCTCAAGTTCAGAGAAACTCGTCCGATCGATATCAGCAACATTGTGCAGCGTGACGAGAGAGAGGATGGTGTAGTGGGTCGCAGGGATGTGGTGATGTAAATCAGCGGTGGGCATGAAGTATCGTTAAGGTGAGGGTAATAGGAGATTAGGGTATTGGGGAGGGCTCCTAGGAGCTTAGAAATCTAATACGAGGGTCCTTGGGGTCTAGAGTTCCAAAGACTTAGAATTTCAAGATGAGCGTCCTAGGGTCCAAGGATTCTAAGGTAGGGATACTAGAAGCCCGGAGTCCCAAGAGCTTAGAATTCAAAGATGAGGGTCCTGAAGATCGAGGGTCCTAAGAGCATTGAATTCTAAAATAAGGATCCCAGGGGCATAGAGTCCCAAAGGCTTAGAATTCTAAGATGAGAGTCCGCGGGGGGGGGGGGGGAGGGGGGCAAAGTCCAAAAGGCTTAGAATTCTAAGATGAGGGTCCGTGGGGAGCCAGAGTCCCAAGAACTTAGACCCCTTCCTTAACCAGAAACAATGAAGCAGACTTTTATCACACTCTCATCTAGCTTCTGAAGTGTTCCACTGATTTAACATGAATGAGGCGACACTTACTCGAGAAACCCCTGGGAAACTGCCTCTCTGACTGTCTGCCCTACCTTCTTCAATTCCTTCTAACGAGATGTGCTTCACTAGGGGTGAGAAAGGGCTTGACTAGGCCAATTTTGAAAGCAGTTGCCATTCGACCAAGAACCTACATAGCCAGTAGTAAATCAACCGATCATTGCACATACGTCGACCACTAGAAAGCGATGCAACGCTATGAAGACCGCTAATAACGACCCTGAATTCGCCACTTTCCTCCTGGGGCAACGATGAAAAGACACTTGCGCTCTCCCTGGAACTTTCATCGATCATTCCCTCGTAATTACGACCCACTGTGCCAATTCCCCGCGAATCGACGCAGCGTGTCGAGAGGTCGCGAAAGCGAACGAGCTTTCTTTGACAGGGTTTGATTTCGTTGCGCTTTTCCACCGTTTTCCGCTTTGCCAGGCGCTGTAATGTTAAATGTACTGGAGACTACCACGCAAACGGACTTAAAATTAGTTTATGGGCAGTGAGCCCGTGGACAGGGATGCTTGGCTAACTGTGACACTTGTGTAATAAGGTATGCAGTGATGGGGGTGGGGGGGGGGGGGGGTGTGGCCGTTAGCAGTCAATTAAGTTGCTTTGGATATAGGTATGTGGATAACAAGATGTAATAAAATTGGAATCTTCTCTTTATTGTGACACTGAACGATCAAACATTGGGAATTGATGAGTTACTAATTCAGAGTGATGAATTGGGAATTGGCGAGTTCCCAATTCTAAAGTGGGAATCGGGGATTATTGATTTCCCAATGAAATATTAGGAATTGGGGATTATTAAATTCCCAATGAAATATTAGGAATTGGGGATCTTTCAATTCTCAATGCAACATGAGAAATTAGGAATTATTTAATCCTCAATTCAACAATAGAAATGGAAAACTACTAAATTCCCCACATCGAATACTTCGAAGACAGTAATCAACGCCCAAAGTTAAATTTAACCCAAGGTCCTGATGAACCTTTCCATCATCATGCCCCATTGCTACAGCTTCCAACACTATCCACTCCACTATATTAAGTTCATCACTAATTCCCTCTTCCGTTTCCACATTCCATATTCCTATTCCACCTAAAAATGACCAATAAAACATAGGTACTTATCTTAATTTATACCTGATCGATGACACGATCCAATACAAACCCAACAACCAAAACCAAGAAGAAACTACTAACGAGTCTAAAGATCCAATTGCGTCATAGAAGCTCAAGGCGATATTCGCCCAGCCCAGAGCGGCGATTCATTGTAAAATCCTGCTGCTTTACACCGGCGGAAGTTACCCGCGGCTTGTATATGGTCCGTGGCGAATCGAGATCTCAGCGTAGGCAGGCACTCGTAAGATCTTGCGTGGCCTGGGCCTCGCGCGACATTGATTCGTTACGCGGCCGACTAGTTCGATTCGCGTGGGCGTCTAAACGATATTATTTACAGATTGGTAGGCAGATTGCAAAGATCGGCGACGGAATAACTATCGAAGCGACGTTGGCATGAGACACGCCATTGTTCGAATTCTCCGATGTTGAACACCTTACGAGCTTCCTCCATCACACTTTCAACACTGTAGGCACATACAGAAGCATGGCCCGCGCGTGAAACGCCTAAGGGCGTTCAGCGAGCATGGCCACCGCATGGGAATAGTAGCTTTCCGCACACGAAATATGTTCATGGGACTGAATCTCACAAGTGAAGTGCGTTGCAGTGGGATTTTGAAAATTTGTGGTGGCAGAGAGTGATCTTTTAAATCAATTGCGGCGGGGTATCCACTTCCGAGAGGCATAGATATGCGAAATTAAAATCCTACAAGAGTTACCCTACCATGAAATGAACATTCAAGATGACTTCTCCCTCGTCCAGTGCACAGTGCAGGCTCCAAAGCGCAGCTAAATATCAACCACCTTCATCAGCGTCCCATTGAAGAGTCCCACCACCGAATACACTCCAGAATCCCCAAGTTGGATCGCAGACTGACGATGATTAAGCGTGATAGAGGCCCAAAGGAGCCTCGGAGCCTTCCACGTGCAAGCTTCCCTTCGTTAATTGCCTTCGGACCAGCACCGGGGCACTCCGAAACGCCTAATTGCCTAATTGTCCGCGGGCTCGAGGGAGCGGGACAGTTGCAACAGAGCGCGGACAATGGGACCTCGCCAGGCGACCGGGGGACCTTGGAAGGGAATTTCGCGAGAGTGAGAAACGGAACACGAGCGTTTGCCAACGCGATCGAGCAGCGACGGACGTGTGTTGAAAGCGAATGAGAGACGGGGATCGCTTTGAGCGCGACCGCGTTAATGGGATTGAGAGAGCCTACACCTACCCGAGCGGCGATGTTTGCGCGCCGCCGGCCCATGGAAATCGTAACTCGCGCTGGATGTGGGCACGGGCGCGCGTGCCACGGATTTCTGTGTGGTATGGACATCTATGGTCGTCGCGCGAGGGGGCGTTTCGTAACGATACCCCGGCCGACGTTTCGCGGAACACGCCGCGCGGCACAAGGCGCGCGTGGACCAAATGGAATTTTCATAGATAGGTACAGATATAAACCTGACTGATAATGCGTACAGGTGTTGGAAAATCCGGTCGTTTGGCGGTTTCAGTTGGCGATCGAGGAGGAAGCGAAGAGGTACGTTGTTTGTTTGTCCTGAAACGCATGGGGACCGAATGTAATTAACCTGGAACTTGTATATTAGGGTGGCTCTTATTTTCGACTTTTGAATTTTCTTCGCAACACCCTCCAGGATAGTTCCAAATAATTAAAACAAAAAACATGAATATTTGTTGAAAATTTGGGACCGCAATTTTCAAAAATATCGAAGGTATAGATTCAAATTGGGGAGCAACATTTTCTATAAACATTCATGACATATCAAACACTGAAAATAAGGAATATTTTTTATACTTTTCGCATAATGCGTTATATGCCCCCCTTAAATGTTTACAAAACAGTACCTACTCGAAAATAAAAATTCCATTTTTTGATTCGTCTTCATAAATAAAAAGTGTTCGAGAAGCATTTACACTTTCAAAATTTCGAGAAAATAAAAGTTTTTTTTTGTTTTTCCGACTTTTTTCGAGAAAATTTAATAGAATATAAAAGCTGCTCCTTGTCCGGATCTATGACTTTTGTTTGACATATTTTTTTATTTAATCATTAACTTGGTGGAGGATATTATATGTATAACATCAACTTTGTGATCTGTTAAATAATGATTTAAATATTTAAGGGCCCCCAACCACCTTTTCCCGCTATCCAATCGAGCTCAACGTTTACACAGATTTTTTTTTTAATTATTTGGAACTATTCTGAAGGGTGCCCCGAAGAAAATCTTGCAAACAAAATTTGCCAAGAGTAAATAAGACCCACCATATTCTATATATATATATATTATATACCAACGAGGATGGGACTTGACACTTGCCAGAAAGAGTTTGAAAGATTAGCCCTCTGGTGGCGCTGGCGGGCCACTAACTGTCGCGATTATATTGTGGGGCTGGGACGTGACATGAATATGTTGGGTAGAGACTTCGAGAGTCTGAAGTAGCAAGATTTGTGGGAGATACGGAGTGGTGGGGAAATAATTGATCATGTTTCGAATCTAGTCACTTCTTTGCTCCACCCAGTTTCCCGCCTTCAGCTTGCGCATGCGCACAGGAGACCTCTTATTCCTCGGTATACTCGAAGTGATAATCCTCACGTGGAATACAATTATTTTGAAGGATAGTAGAAGCTTTTTTATAGATCTTCTGAGTCAAAATTTTACTTTATACTCGAATTGAGCTAGAATTGAGTTCCATCGACAATATATCTCATTTTATTAGGTATATTAAGTTAATGATACCTGCTTCGTTCATAACATCGTACTCTTTGGGTCATCATCGATTGCCCCATGTTTCCCAATCCTATTATACTTTAATCTCCACAAGAAAAGCCAACTTTGTCTTCAAAGGGGAATGTTCGAAGCAGCGTGATCGTCGGTTGCGATATCTCGCGATCGAGATCGATGCAGGTGACGCGCGTAGCGCGATACCTCGCAGCTGGTCGATTATCAATCGAATAACGCGCGTTCTGCATGAAACCGGTTGCTCGTGACGCTTTCAGCGATGATCCAGCCCCGACGTCCTTGCACGCCGGCCACGTTAATGCACATTAATCGACTTTTTGCGCGTTTCCTCCTCCCCCCAGAAGATCGCCTTCGTCTTTTCCCCGTGCTATGGGCTGCTTTCGGCGCTTCAGCCGCCGCGCGATCTTCGAACGAAAGGGAAATTCATCGTCGGGGATGATTCGCGGCATTTTTATCGCTCGAGGTGACGGGATGACGCGACGCCTCGAGTCGACGGCGCAAAGTGGCCTCGTAAAAAGTTCGAAATATCCTTTCCTGTCGGCCGTGTGGCTTCTACGAGCGCGGGCTGCGTTACGGTCCGTTGCAAAACGTGCTTTGACGGGAGGACGCGGAGAAAACGAGTCGCTGGAAGACTGCGGATGCGTATGCAAACGCGCGTGTTTTTCTACGGTTCGGCCGAGCGACGTGTGCACGGTGTTTAGCACGTACGCGTTGCAAAGTCGCATTTGGCCGACCTTACGCACTTGCGTAACGGCGACTACGTGGACTGGTAGACAATGGTAATTTAGTGTTGATAAGATGCTGCGCGATGACTTCTGCCCTACGTCTGCTGCGATTAGCAATGCAAATTGGGACTGGGGTTGCTGTTAGTGGGACGGACGACTAGTGTGATTCTTCGGCTTGTATATGCATATAGAGTTCAGTAATGTATGAGTGTGGAATTTTAAAGTTCGGTTGTTATTCGGAGGAGCTGTTGGGGACGGCTGTGGAAGTGTAGGGCTCTAAATAAGTTTAGTACTTTGGAATGCTAGAGCTTTGGAGATTTGGAACTTGTGAGACTTTGAAATTCGGAAGCATAGAACTCTGAAGATTCGAAAACCCAGAACTCCGGAAATTTGGAACTCTAGAGATTTGTAACTCTATGAAACTCTAAAGATTTGAAACTGTTTAGATTTGAAAATTTAGAGATTTGAAAATCTAGCGATTTGAAAATCTAGCGATTTGAAAATCTAGAGACTTGAAATTCTAGAGATTTAAAAATCTAGACCTTCGAAACTTTAACACTTGAGTATCCCACAACTGTACACCAACCACCACCACCACCCCCCCTCCCCACAAGTACAACATTACCAACAACTCATAAAACCATTCCAAAAACCCACCATCCACCACACGCATCTTCATTCTCGTTCCAATTCCCCCAGTAACCCCACCCACACGAATATCAAGCAGCACCTACAAAACGCTCCGTATCCCACTATCGTGGTCGCGTGCCCAACATCCGTGCCGACGAATTTCTTTTCAAGGTTCTACGTTCCTCTATAACAGACGCTGACAGGAGCCAAGCTCGCTGATCCGAGAACCATCTAGCTGGCAACGAATTCGATGCCGGATAATCGGTAGTAATCGAACGTGCAGAAACCGTCGGGGAAGACGGGAAGGATCGCGAGTCGTGCGCCGATTCTTGGCAACCCAGGCTATCTATTACGCGGTGCGGTGTGCGCATTGACCGAGATAATGAGAGGCTCGAGGAACGTTTTGTCGGTCGATACAATGAGAAGAATGCAGAAATGCACGGCCCGTTGCAGCGAGGCGGCCGCGTGCGTCGCTGGGAGCTTACGTGGGCACGCGCCAAATACGGCCACTCGCGATCTCAAACCCTTGCTCCATTCCGCGACCGACTACGTGACTATTCGTCAAAATACCTGGGCAGCGCCCACGCGAGATATAATGGCTGAGCAGGGGCCCTTTCGCATGACGTGTAGACCGACATGCTTGCGGGAAAATGGTTACCAAATGTCTTCTCGGTCCGTTATTACAGGGTTGTGCTTCTTACTTCGTGATAGCCACCATCGCGCTCTGCTTTAGAAATGCAAAGACTTTTTCGCGAAGCCGCGTCAGGCTGCGTGAAGGATGTTCCACGGTCCCGCGGAGCATTTGGAAGGCATTCCTCCGTGGAAGAAGGCGAACGGAAGGGAGAGGAGCAGCGGACCCGCGAGAGGAACGCAACAGCGCGTACCAGCCGCAATTTGCGAGGCTAACGCGGCGTCACGGTGCAAGAGACGGCAGTAAATAGTCGGTGCATCCTGATAGACGGCGCGGTGACGTAACCCGCAGCCGATGGAAGACAAGGTCTCCTTCGCGTAACGCGAAGCCTTACGTAACAATGTGAGCTGGAGTCCGTCGTGTCTGAATGATTGGAGCAGGAGACCTCGCGGCATGGATCTTAGAATCTTGTAGGTGGTATTTCAAGGGTAAAAGGGATCCTTGGAGGCAAAACATTGAATCGTTTCAATGGAGTTAAGTTCTGTTGACTTTTGGATTCACTCTTGTATTAGAGCTGTGAGTGCAGCGAGTTTTTGTATCTTGAAACATGTGATTGTGGGGTTGGTGCTGCCTTTGGGGGCTGGTTGATTGAGAGGTACCGTGGGAGAGAGGGAGGTTTGAGTGAAATGATTGTTTAGTTGGGATAAGGTTGTGTGAAGCAGTGGAATCTACTTGGAGCAGTAGAACTCCTATAAGTTTGGGGAAGTAGAACTCTTCCAAGTTGGGGCAATAAAACTCCTCAACTTTGGGCAGTAGAAGTCCTCCACGTTCAGGCAGTAGATCTTCTCCATTTGGGGTAGTAGAATTCCCCTACTTGGAGCAGTATTTACATCATAGATATTTACATCCCACACTTTCATTCACACACACACACCTCAGAACAAGTTTCTAAATATAAACAAATTCTAATCTTGCTATGACATACAATCTTTACATTCTTCCAGAACTAAGATTAATAATTAGAAACACGTGTACTTCGATATTTAGCATGGCTCAAAGTGGACCCTATCATCCTAGGCGATTGTTAATGGCTAGCAGCAAATCGGTAAAAGGTATGATGTTCTACACGCTACACAATCTATTAAGTAGTATTATCTAGTATTAGGGACAAAGGGAACGCCTTTGGTTGACAGAACAATGCCTGATTTCGTGTGACTCAGCGGACACCTCAGAACCTGGAAGAACCTTGCCTACAAGGAGTGAATCATTCAGGTTATTCCCCCCTACACATGAATCATCAAATTTTTGTCTGCTACACATCTCAGGGAATTGGTGAAAGTATAGAGTGACTGTGACACCAGCCTCTGGATGCAATATCTCCTGGAAGACAGTTTTATTACAAGTATGATATCTTGATAGTTAGTACCTGGTCTATGTAGGTCTCAAAGACCTCCCACCTAACTTCTAAAAGGACACAAGTGCTCGCGTAATAGGAGAGGTCCCGAGTGTAACGATTAAATGAAAGTAACCGCGAGTCAAAGTCCACTTCAAGATTGTCCACCTCTGAACGGAGTCAGACGCAAGCCTAGAGGCGCTGTTTCCAAAGGTCACCAATTGCATTAAGTTCACGGAGCCTCGTGCACGTACGCGTTACCATAGCAGATCGATCTAACGGGCTATTATGAGTTTCGTGCAAGACCCTTTCCGCGTGGTGGCGTGTAAGCCACACCCTGGTACAGTTATACCGCGTTGTCGAAGAATAAGAATAAGCGAACGGGCGGGCACACGAACGAACCAGTCTGCGAAAGGTGCACGACGGTTAAACGGAACCGTCTAATACGATAAGCACCGGTTCCCCGCGTTATCTGCCGCAATCGATCGATACGTTCCAGTCCTAATCCTGGATCGAACGGAACGGGCAGGAACCACGGACGCATGCAGCGCATTTTTTCAGCTCCTAACCTGTGATTATGGTGTCGATGGTGCCTGTGGGGCTCGTTGATTGAGAGTTTCCGTGGGAGACAGCAGGGCTTGCGTGAAATGGTAGTTTAGGTGGGATAAGGTCGCTTGGAGTAGTGGGATCTAGTTGCAGTGGTAGAAATCTTGTAATCTGGGGTAGTAGAAGTCTTTCAACTTGGGAAAGTAGAACTCCTCAACTTGGGGCTGTAGAACTCCTCAACATAGGGTTGTAGAACTCCTCAACTTGTGACAGTAGAACTCAACTCGGGTCAGTAGAGACTCCACTTACAGTAACAGAACTCCACTACTACATACGAGCAATTTCAGTCAAGGATCACGGTAAATTAGTCATTAACAGGCAGCGATTTCTGTTCGTGAGCAGGTTCTCATTAGCAATATGTCGGCGACTATAATTACTTATGAAAGTTACAACTCCTTCCGTGAACTTTGCAGAGCGTTTCTAGTGGTTTGCATGGTTAAGGTCACGCGAATACTACGGTTGATTTACTCGTGATCACCGATAGACACGTTCAAGAATTTTTACTTCCATGGAATTTATAAATAGACATAATCGACGAACGAAATATAGGGTGACAGTAAAAGCAAATGAGGATGATGATAGCATTGCACTAGAATATCTAAAGTAAATAATCACAAAATTTCAAAAGTTTCTTCTAGAATTTACTTTCCACAGGATGCTTGGCTATCTGTTAAAGAGAGTTTCGCGAAACAGCAAAGTGGAATGGTAAAGAGATAAGAGAAAAACAGGTCCAGTCGCGAAACACGCGTTATGGGAGGACTATAATACTTGGAGTTGCGCGACTTCGTTGCAACAGCTTTAATTTATGCCAAATAGCCTTATGTGGCGGTCTAATCTCGTTGACCACGAGAAAGCTGCGTAAACCCGCTACAAATAGAATTCGCAACCCGCATTCTCCATCGACCACCACGCGACATTCATGTAACTACCACAAAATGTATTTGCACGGGTTAGTTAGCGATAGGATCTTTTGATCCCCGTGTTCAATGGGAGTTCTGAATTACAACGCGCGATCCCCCATTGTCTGCAGCGAGGTCGAGTTAATCATTTCACCGAGGATGTGAGTCTCTGAGCTGGGTTAGAAGGCTACCATTATTGGGTCATTAGCAGCTTTTTCTGTGGCAGTAAGAAAATAGTAACTACTATCCAAGTTCAGGGACATTCTAATAACAATCAGTACTCCTAGAATGAGGTAGAGTTGAATTGGTTGTGTAACTCAATTCAACTCAGTTATTCAATATCAATGTGTATGGAATGTTACCACTCAGCTTTGGAGCTCTGGAGGTTTGAAACTTTAGACCTCTGAAGCATGTGTCTGTGAAGTTGGCACGGCCTTCTATTAATAAATAAAAAATAATTGCAGTTCTGATAGCACTTTTAAGAGTTCTAGAGTTCCTGATACAAATTAGAAATAGTTCCGCACTCTGAGTGCGGAATTTTTAAAAAACAAAAAAGTCCGTGCTAACTTCACGTTCCAGCACGGACTTTTTTCCTCTAAAGTACCAATATTTATTAAAAAATTCAATGTTTCTTGGGAGTTCCCGACAGTTCTCGATTACTAATGGCCCAATATAAATTTTCAAATCGATATCTCAAAAACTACCCTTTTTTAAACAATTTTTCCTGTTGGCCAGCACGGACTTTTTCCCTCTAAAGTACCAATATTTATTAAAAAATTCAATGTTTCTTGGGAGTTCCCGACAGTTCTCGATTACTAATGGCCCAATATAAATTTTCAAATCGATATCTCAAAAACTACCCTTTTTTAAACAATTTTTCCTGTTGGCCAGCACGGACTTTTTCCCTCTAAAGTACCAATATTTATTAAAAAATTCAATGTTTCTTGGGAGTTCCCGACAGTTCTCGATTACTAATGGCCCAATATAAATTTTCAAATCGATATCTCAAAAACTACCCTTTTTTAAACAATTTTTCCTGTTGGCCAGCACGGACTTTTTCCCTCTAAAGTACCAATATTTATTAAAAAATTCAATGTTTCTTGGGAGTTCCCGACAGTTCTCGATTAATAATAGCCCAATATAAATTTTCAAATCGATATCTCAAAAACTACCCTTTTTTAAACAATTTTTCGTTGGCCAGCACGGACTTTTTTCCTCTAAAGTACCAATATTTATTAAAAAATTCAATGTTTGTTGGGAGTTCCCGACAGTTCTCGATTACTAATGGCCCAATATAAATTTTCAAATCGATATCTCAAAAACTACCCTTTTTTAAACAATTTTTCCTGTTGGCCAGCACGGACTTTTTCCCTCTAAAGTACCAATATTTATTAAAAAATTCAATGTTTCTTGGGAGTTCCCGACAGTTCTCGATTAATAATAGCCCAATATAAATTTTCAAATCGATATCTCAAAAACTACCCTTTTTTAAACAATTTTTCGTTGGCCAGCACGGACTTTTTTCCTCTAAAGTACCAATATTTATTAAAAAATTCAATGTTTCTTGGGAGTTCCCGACAGTTCTCGATTACTAATGGCCCAATATAAATTTTCAAATCGATATCTCAAAAACTACCCTTTTTTAAACAATTTTTCCTGTTGGCCAGCACGGACTTTTTCCCTCTAAAGTACCAATATTTATTAAAAAATTCAATGTTTCTTGGGAGTTCCCGACAGTTCTCGATTACTAATGGCCCAATATAAATTTTCAAATCGATATCTCAAAAACTACCCTTTTTTAAACAATTTTTCCTGTTGGCCAGCACGGACTTTTTCCCTCTAAAGTACCAATATTTATTAAAAAATTCAATGTTTCTTGGGAGTTCCCGACAGTTCTCGATTACTAATGGCCCAATATAAATTTTCAAATCGATATCTCAAAAACTACCCTTTTTTAAACAATTTTTCCTGTTGGCCAGCACGGACTTTTTCCCTCTAAAGTACCAATATTTATTAAAAAATTCAATGTTTCTTGGGAGTTCCCGACAGTTCTCGATTAATAATAGCCCAATATAAATTTTCAAATCGATATCTCAAAAACTACCCTTTTTTAAACAATTTTTCGTTGGCCAGCACGGACTTTTTTCCTCTAAAGTACCAATATTTATTAAAAAATTCAATGTTTGTTGGGAGTTCCCGACAGTTCTCGATTACTAATGGCCCAATATAAATTTTCAAATCGATATCTCAAAAACTACCCTTTTTTAAACAATTTTTCCTGTTGGCCAGCACGGACTTTTTCCCTCTAAAGTACCAATATTTATTAAAAAATTCAATGTTTCTTGGGAGTTCCCGACAGTTCTCGATTAATAATAGCCCAATATAAATTTTCAAATCGATATCTCAAAAACTACCCTTTTTTAAACAATTTTTCGTTGGCCAGCACGGACTTTTTTCCTCTAAAGTACCAATATTTATTAAAAAATTCAATGTTTCTTGGGAGTTCCCGACAGTTCTCGATTACTAATGGCCCAATATAAATTTTCAAATCGATATCTCAAAAACTACCCTTTTTTAAACAATTTTTCCTGTTGGCCAGCACGGACTTTTTCCCTCTAAAGTACCAATATTTATTAAAAAATTCAATGTTTCTTGGGAGTTCCCGACAGTTCTCGATTACTAATGGCCCAATATAAATTTTCAAATCGATATCTCAAAAACTACCCTTTTTTAAACAATTTTTCCTGTTGGCCAGCACGGACTTTTTCCCTCTAAAGTACCAATATTTATTAAAAAATTCAATGTTTCTTGGGAGTTCCCGACAGTTCTCGATTACTAATGGCCCAATATAAATTTTCAAATCGATATCTCAAAAACTACCCTTTTTTAAACAATTTTTCCTGTTGGCCAGCACGGACTTTTTCCCTCTAAAGTACCAATATTTATTAAAAAATTCAATGTTTCTTGGGAGTTCCCGACAGTTCTCGATTAATAATAGCCCAATATAAATTTTCAAATCGATATCTCAAAAACTACCCTTTTTTAAACAATTTTTCGTTGGCCAGCACGGACTTTTTTCCTCTAAAGTACCAATATTTATTAAAAAATTCAATGTTTGTTGGGAGTTCCCGACAGTTCTCGATTACTAATGGCCCAATATAAATTTTCAAATCGATATCTCAAAAACTACCCTTTTTTAAACAATTTTTCCTGTTGGCCAGCACGGACTTTTTCCCTCTAAAGTACCAATATTTATTAAAAAATTCAATGTTTCTTGGGAGTTCCCGACAGTTCTCGATTAATAATAGCCCAATATAAATTTTCAAATCGATATCTCAAAAACTACCCTTTTTTAAACAATTTTTCGTTGGCCAGCACGGACTTTTTTCCTCTAAAGTACCAATATTTATTAAAAAATTCAATGTTTCTTGGGAGTTCCCGACAGTTCTCGATTACAAATGGCCCAATATAAATTTTCAAATCGATATCTCAAAAACTACCCTTTTTTAAACAATTTTTCCTGTTGGCCAGCACGGACTTTTTCCCTCTAAAGTACCAATATTTATTAAAAAATTCAATGTTTCTTGGGAGTTCCCGACAGTTCTCGATTACTAATGGCCCAATATAAATTTTCAAATCGATATCTCAAAAACTACCCTTTTTTAAACAATTTTTCCTGTTGGCCAGCACTTGCTAAACGATATTTAGGAAGAGTTATCAGTAATTTTAATTACATTTGGGACAAAATAATCCAAAAACACAGTTAGACAAACACGAAAGAAAGAAACAAACAAGAAACAATGATAAGTGAAAGCTTATCAGGTGTCAGGAGCACCAATTGGTCCAATCAATTGGTTGATGTAATTATAAAACGATTGCTTCTCGACGCCACCAGCTACATTTTAGTCATTTCCTGTGAACTTAAAAAGTGAATTAAATTTATTTCCTTCGTTACTTTCTTGGGAAAGTGACGAAGGAAATTAAAAAAAAAGAGTCTCTCCGATAATAGTAAAACTATTGTATCGGTCCGGCGTCGCACCGCGCTGTAAAGTGCGGTACCACCGACAGGGTCAGTGGTGACAAGTGCCTGCAATGGCACTTGTACTCGCGGATCATACGATCACGCGAGTCGATCGACGCCGGTGTCACTTTCCCAAGAAAGTAACGAAGGAAATAAATTTAATTCACTTTTTAAGTTCACAGGAAATGACTAAAATGTAGCTGGTGGCGTCGAGAAGCAATCGTTTTATAATTACATCAACCAATTGATTGGACCAATTGGTGCTCCTGACACCTGATAAGCTTTCACTTATCATTGTTTCTTGTTTGTTTCTTTCTTTCGTGTTTGTCTAACTGTGTTTTTGGATTATTTTGTCCCAAATGTAATTAAAATTACTGATAACTCTTCCTAAATATCGTTTAGCAAGTGCTGGCCAACAGGAAAAATTGTTTAAAAAAGGGTAGTTTTTGAGATATCGATTTGAAAATTTATATTGGGCCATTAGTAATCGAGAACTGTCGGGAACTCCCAAGAAACATTGAATTTTTTAATAAATATTGGTACTTTAGAGGGAAAAAGTCCGTGCTGGCCAACAGGAAAAATTGTTTAAAAAAGGGTAGTTTTTGAGATATCGATTTGAAAATTTATATTGGGCCATTAGTAATCGAGAACTGTCGGGAACTCCCAAGAAACATTGAATTTTTTAATAAATATTGGTACTTTAGAGGAAAAAAGTCCGTGCTGGCCAACGAAAAATTGTTTAAAAAAGGGTAGTTTTTGAGATATCGATTTGAAAATTTATATTGGGCTATTATTAATCGAGAACTGTCGGGAACTCCCAAGAAACATTGAATTTTTTAATAAATATTGGTACTTTAGAGGGAAAAAGTCCGTGCTGGCCAACAGGAAAAATTGTTTAAAAAAGGGTAGTTTTTGAGATATCGATTTGAAAATTTATATTGGGCCATTAGTAATCGAGAACTGTCGGGAACTCCCAAGAAACATTGAATTTTTTAATAAATATTGGTACTTTAGAGGAAAAAAGTCCGTGCTGGCCAACGAAAAATTGTTTAAAAAAGGGTAGTTTTTGAGATATCGATTTGAAAATTTATATTGGGCTATTATTAATCGAGAACTGTCGGGAACTCCCAAGAAACATTGAATTTTTTAATAAATATTGGTACTTTAGAGGGAAAAAGTCCGTGCTGGCCAACAGGAAAAATTGTTTAAAAAAGGGTAGTTTTTGAGATATCGATTTGAAAATTTATATTGGGCCATTAGTAATCGAGAACTGTCGGGAACTCCCAAGAAACATTGAATTTTTTAATAAATATTGGTACTTTAGAGGAAAAAAGTCCGTGCTGGAACGTGAAGTTAGCACGGACTTTTTTGTTTTTTAAAAATTCCGCACTCAGAGTGCGGAACTATTTCTAATTTGTATCAGGAACTCTAGAACTCTTAAAAGTGCTATCAGAACTGCAATTATTTTTTATTTATTAATAGAAGGCCGTGCCAACTTCACAGACACCTGAAGCATTGGAACTTCGGATCGCTAGAATCCTGGAACTTTAGAGCTTTAGAACTCTGGGCTTTGGAACTCTATACCTCTGGAGCATTGGATTGTTAGAACTCTACAATTTTAGAGCTTCGGAGCTTTGAAACTTTAGAGCTTTGAAACATTAGAGTTCTAGAGCAATGGAACTTTAGATATCTAGTGTTCTGGAACCAGATAGCTGTAGAAGTCCGGGACTTTGGAGCCTTGGAGCATTAGAACTCTCGACTTCTAGAGCTCTGGAGCATTAGAACTCTCGACTTCTAGAGCTCTAGAGCTTCAGAACTCGGGATTTCTCGAGCTCTGGAGCTTTGGAACTTTAAAATTCTATAACTCTGGAATTCTAGAGATCTGGAGCTTTGAAACTTTAGATCTCCAGAACTCCAGAGCTTTGAAACTCTCCGCCTCTAAAAGTTTAGAACTCCAGTACTCTGAACATATGACTATACGAGCTTCTTCCACAACCCCAATTTTTCAAATCCCAAACGAACAACTACCCCACCGAATGAGGATTGTAATTCTCAACTCACCATCCTTCAAATCCCTAGACCCTAGTAGTCCCCACCGTTCCATAATCTTTGAACACGTACGCTCAAAGTCATTCGATCGCCCTCGTCCCACCAACCCAACCGTGTCGACGAGTTTCCCAGCCGATTGGTCAAAGGGTAAGCCGTCGCAGGCTCGCGTGGCAAGTCTGGTGCAACGATCGGGCGCTGTTATAGCAACGCGTGGCTGTTCGCGTGCACTGGGTTAGCCAAGATAGCGCGATATATCAGAAAGCTCGAGCCGCATGTGCGTTGGGCGAACGGTACACGAGCAGCAGATAAACTCCGCGAGTAGAAGCGAGGCAGGTGGTTACTGGGACCTGGTACACTTATGGCGTACCACGCGTCCCCGTTGCTGGTGAAAAGGACTGTGGGCACAACTATGCCACGATATCCTATCTACTGTTTCTTGGGCCTAGTTTCATTCTGAATGGGGAATGCTCGGGTATTGCAATGCGATGGCTAAGGAAGAGGGAATATTTGTGTGAAAAACTGATTTCCGGGAGTGTTGAGTTCTGCTTAAGGGGTCTTCCTAGTGTGACGCCTGGAAAATAGGGCTATATTTGGGATTTTTTTTTAAGGAAATGTACTTTATATTGCGGTTTCTAAATTTGGGGTATTTGTTCAGTTACATGTTGGCAATGTACTTGAATTTTTTGAAGCATTAATGATAATTATATTTTGTGTTATAAGGGTTATAATGAGAAGCTCGCAAATAAACGCCTGCTGCTGGCGATCACGATTCCGGCTGCCATGGTTATCGGAAACAAGAAACGCAGTTATTTTCTCAATCTATATGAACGTAGCTTGGACTTGAACTAGAATGAATATAGAAAATCACCAAATAAAAAAATGGCGGCACTTTAAAGGAAAGTTTTCATTTCGCGGCAAAAAAGTGGTCAGTTTTTTGAGCTGCAAAATTCGAATTTTGCAAATAATGACTTCATTCTAGCTCAGGTCCTAACAGAACACACACTCAATATATATGTTAAGTTTTAAGTCGTTTGGTTGAGTAGTTTTTGAGATATCGTGATCGCCGCGCCAAAAAATGTAGTTTCGAGTAAAACGCGTTTAAAGATTCCGATTCATACCTGCGCGCATGGTCGCGCCCTACCTTTCATAGCTCACAGCGTTGCCAAAATTTCGAATTCAGCTATAATATTTTAGTAATATGTTCTTAAGATGTTGAACTTTCAGGGGAAAAAAAAACAAAAAAAAATCGATTTTTTTTAACCGTCACACTAGGGAGACCCCTTAAGTATATCTGAGGCAGTCAGACCAACAACGGACCAACCCACATTAAAAAAAATTTCTTTTTCTATTTTATATGATTTGTAGAGCCTATTTGAACACGTTATTGCTACTAATTCAATTTCGAAAAAAATGTGGGTTAGTCCATTGTTGCTCTGACTGCCTCATCTCTGGAACCGGTTACTACTTTTAGTAATCTTATTCTGAACATTGTTTAATTTCATTTTATCTCAGTTTAATTTTATTTCATCCCAATTTAATTTTATTATTGGAATTGCTCGAATTTGATAAGTGGTCTATGGTACATATGCAGGATTTTCTTTTAAGAGTCCCTGGAGAAAGAGATAGGAAAGTTGTGAAAGTGGGTTCCGTCGCCGGCCAGCGAGTACCGGCGGATCAGTTGATGCTCATTGTTGCGCATTAATAATAACGCTGCAACGGTTATTACCGACTCGAGACTGCTGTTTCGGAAGGATCGCCGCAGGAAGTGCAGGTGAACGGCTCCCTGGAGATAGAGATAACGACTGCGGCCGGTGCATCAGCCGGCGTGAGGATTTTTCGCATCGTATGAATAGACGCGGAACTGCGAACGCGAAACGGATGCAAATCATCCGAGATACAGTTGCTCTAAGCTGCTATTAATTCGCCGTCTCGGTTCTTTCCAATAAAGCAGTATCTCCAACGAGGGAGGATATAGTAAATTCGTAATATCGTTTCGTGTGTGGACGTGGGAAAACTCAATTAAAGTGAGGAGAATTTCTGTTCGTTTCTTAATCGGGATGATTACTAATCCTCGTTTCACTGCTTTAAACCTTCCTTTTTCTACATTGACTTTACTTTATGGAAGGAAATTCTGTTAGTGATAGAAAAGATTTTTATTATATTGTGGTATTGTATTCTACTAGTACTACATAGGGGAAAGGTGAGATAGTTGATCAGTTTTTCTTTTTTATTAAAATACTAATAATGGTTTGCTTTGTTTGTATTTAATTATTTAAGTTGTGATATAAACTGATGTGATCATGTATCCCCGCTGATCAATTATCCCACCTTTCCCCTACTGTTTTTTTAGTATCCCTAGGACTAGAAAGCACCTGCTTCCTAGAATGCAAGGGCGATTAAAAAATCAAACAAAAGTGAACAGAACTCGTTAAACTAGCAACTGCCTTCCCAATCACTCTACAGATTAGGACAGATTTATAGGAGACCATCAATCCGAAAGACGAAGGTCAACGATCATTGAATTGCAATTGTAGGAAGTGTCAAACCCACCAAGAACCTTAACGATCGTCCAACCAACGTTTAATGCTAAACTGTTACTCTGACACAATAACCGACGCAACGGAATGCAAATAACGCGATTGTAGGTAGGAACAATGCGCGTGTTAACGCAAAAGGGAACGGTGGTACGTGTACACCTTGGAACCGGTATTTCCTTATCACCCTCCGGCGAATAATTAGGCCCGCGGCACCTCGTGTTTTCTCAGGTTATTGCGCGCTCGTAATTAATCGCGGGCCCATTAAACGGGTTCCTTAATCTCCATCGTCGCGCGTACATGCATTTGCTCGATTCTTGCCGGGCGTCTCGCGTTAACCTTGCCAGTGGACCATGGACCACGTGGATGGTGCCGTCGAACCGTTATTAATAATCCTATAATTAGCGGAACTTAAAACCCGCATTAGCTAATTACCGTGCGATCTCAGCCATAGTGTTAATGAAATCTGATGCAATCGATTCTTCATTTTCATACTTCAGAAAGTCTTAAATGCCGTATACGATACACTATTCCAGGCTATAGATTTCAAGTGATCTGTGTTTCTCGTAAATAGGTCAAATAGGTCACTTAATAACTAGGCTAACTAGGCTACTTCTCCAACAGAAACGTACACTGTGAAATTAAAGATTTAAGAGGAATCAGCCGGCTTTGCTCGCAGTAAATACACATGACGTAATGTTGAACGTTTACTCGTTCCGTATGAGCGTAATTGCAAAGCTTTCGCGACGAGTTAGCTCGTCCTCCCCAGCCAACTGATTAACCCACTTCCTACCACCATACCCATTTGGGAGATTGCGTTTTTTTTTCGGACTACATCCACAGTATATGTTGAAATGGCATAACTAAATGTATTCTGATTTTGTAGGTTGCTAAATGGCGGGTATTAAATTAATCACTAAATAGTTCTTGATGTGACTACTAGGGCATCCTAGTGGGACTTTAAAAATATTATAGGTACAAATGTAATGGGGAGAAAAAGTGGCGGAGTATCTTGAGAGGAAAAAAATCAAACTTGTTCGGGTTCCAGCGATATGTAGGGGAAAGGTGGGATAGTTGATCATCGAGGATACACGATCACATCTGTTTTTTAATTAATATATTGACAATTTGTGCCTGCTGTCACGTTATCCTGGTAATGTTTCCATTATCGCAACACTTCATGCTGCAGTTTTCTTTCGGGAGCATAGAATAATGTAGTTAGAAGCTTCGATCTTATTTGCAGCCAAAAAGTAAATATTTCGGTCACCTTGTTCTTCCTCCTTTTCAACTGAATGTTGCACTTTCAACGATTTAAAATATATTAAGTAAAAACAGCAGTTTCTGGCTTATTAATGCTATTTATTGATTCATCTAAATAATTAGGGTAAGTTTAGTTTTTTCACCTTTTTCAAATCGAGTGCATTGAGGGATACTTGATCAGTATGTGAGGTGGGATACTTGAACAGCTGAAAAAACTTCAGAACAAACCATAGAACGGCAAATGAAACAGAAAAATACGGCAAAGAAAGTGAGAAGGAAAATATTTTGTTATCATCATCTGAATCAGATGATATCTAAGTGAAATGTTCTTTATGAATGCATTTATGTTGTTTTAGGTTAGTTTAGGTTAGTCTTCGGATTTATTTTATCAGTAATTCTTTCAAGTTAATTATAGTTTACTTTCCATTTATGATATTCCCTTTATTTCACGTTATTGACTAAGATAATAAATATTTTTTGGAAAATTAATGTGTTATTTACTCTTAAAATTCACTGATCAAGTCTCCCTAACATTTTGATCAAGTCTCCCCTTTAATGAGGGATACTTGTGCATAATGTCACTGTCGGAAAATGTTTAAATTCAGTCATTAAAATTAGTTTTCAACTCTCAAATTTGTACAAGTATATTGAGAATACTCTAAGAATCGCAACTTAAGTAATTAAACAGAAACAAAGCAAGCCATTATTATTATTTTAATAAAATAGTAAAACTGTGATCAATTATCCCACCTTTCCCCTACAAGGTCTTAAAAAAGTGATGGTCACTGCTTTCAGGGGGTGAATCTGCCCCACCGGATCGGTGGACATTTGTAAAAAAAACTTGCCGCAAAATTGTTTATAACATTGAAAATTAATGTAAATTTTTTATCTCCACATGTCCTGCTTGTAGGAAGGAGAAAAATTTTAACAGAGACCATATTTCGCAAACGCAACGTTTTTCAAAAAACCTTAAAAAGTGCCAAAATTTTATTAATTTTTTTGTAAATTTTTAATTTTATAAACAATTCATTGCCAAGTTTTTTTTTGCAAATGTCCACCGGTCGTTGAAGTAAGCGACCATCATTTTTTTATCACCCTGGACGTGGAAATAAATAAAGTCACTTCCCGGGATAGCTACTCGATAGTCGAGACACGAACTCGTTAATCCGAAGATACCAACAACGCTGGCGAAAGAGTGGAATGAATGAATGGTGGTTTCCGAATTCGCCTAAACACGACCGAGTTTCGATTGATGCTCGAAAGTGCACGCGTTTACGTAATCCAGCCGATGTTTCGATTAAAACGAGAGTTATCTCGATGATATACGACCCGTGACGCGAGTACGCGTAACCCCGGCGATATTTTTCAATTTTATCGGCAATAATATTGCAGTAGATCTATTTCGTCGTAAAATTGAAATTCTACGACACTTGCTAAAAAACTTAAATTCAAGGAGCAAAATTTCTATTTTAATATTTAAAAATTGGCTTTAAATTTTTAAACTTCTGTAGTGGAAATGGGTAGCAGTGATGAGAAAGTTAATCTGAGAATCATAAGTTGTTGAAAATCGATATCGAAGAATTCTACGCCCCACAATAAAAAAACGCAAGCATTCCCCTTTAATTTCTAACCAAAAAAAATAATAAAGAAAATAATCTTTTCATTACACCTTTAAAAATTAAAACATTTCTGTTTTTCCTCCTCATTCTTACACAAACTCCCACCTAACCATTCAATAAAAATAGATTTTCTGGCAAATATGGAATAAAGAATTTAAAAATAAACCCCTTCGGTGACAAAACAAAAGAAGAATAATCTTCCAAGATAATCACGCTGCAATCTTACAGCACGTTTGCATACATACATCGTAGGCTGGGATGCTCTCCTTGTCCCTAACAACGGGAGAGCTGTTCCTAGACATCGTCAGGGCCATTTTCTACGACGAATGTCGGCCGTTTTCCCGCACGCGACGGTCCGTCTTGTCCAAAGCTGTTGCGTGTCGCCTTTCTCGGTCACCGGGGATCCCCCGTTTCCCTCATCTCCATCCGTTTCCCTTCGACGATCTTCACTTTCCCCCCTAGATCCGCGATCCAAACGAACCTTGCCCCTGGTCACGTGGATTCGCGATCCAGATCCTCCTCCTTGGTCCCTAGTTGCTTAATTTCCCCCAGAACCCGAACCACGACGCCTGGACTCGAAGACTTAGGTTCCATCGAGATCTTGGGACCACTGTCGCATTATTCCCCCAGTATCCGTCGAGATTGAGGAATTAGAAGTTACTGTAGATAAATTTTTGATGGATCGATAGGCATAGTGTAATTACTGACTGTTTCTTGGCTTCATGCTGGAGATTCGATCTACGTACACTGCACTGACTCGCAAGTTTTCCTGGTGGTTCGTGTTTAGGAAGGAAACTCCTTTGGTCCTTCTTTTATATAGAAGGTAGTAGTGGAAGGAGGAGCTGGAGATTCCGGTGAGTTGGAAGTGTAGAGTAATTTGCATGTGAGGCTGAGTTTCGTACACCTCAGCTGATCGTGTATGCTTATTAATTCCCCCGTGCGGAGAACGCCCATGAGCGTCCAACGAACACGTTATACTATATACCCTCGACGATTTCCGCACACGGGATACGCATGACGGGCTGTTTGCACTGGAAGGGGTCAATCCACTTCGGTTCTCGTGAACTTTATTGGCTTCTTCGATCGGGCCTTCATCCCACGTACGTATATTGATTCGCGTTTAAGTCACTTTAAAAGTCTGTAGGTATGTACACCACTCTTGCAAACTCTGAATCGAATTCAGACAATGGACATATCGGCACGCAAGTCCGCCCCACCAATTCTCTACCTTATCCACCGATCTCCGCCTCCCCACATGTTCCTTGTCCATCAACTTCACCGTCCCGTCCGCAGTGCCCTTCCGCCGAACCACAACACTCGTCCCCACGCGGCTGCAGCGATCAAGGAACGCGAACGTTCCTCCCCGAGGAGCCGTAAGACGCGATTGCAGAGTCGAACGACGCAGACCTCGAAGGAAATCGGACCTCGGCTTACGTAACGGCTTGGTTTCATCAGCGAATCGCGGTAATTTCTCGCGCTGCTCCTCGCGAGACCGCTAACGAGGAGAGCGGACAGGGCCACGAAGGAAACACAGCGGGAACATGCACTGCGGAGGACGTCCGACTCTGAACTGAGGTGCTCAACAACGCTCCGCTCCCCCGCGCGACTATCGTCCACGCCCCCACTCCTACACTCGCGAGCACATCCTACCTGCCACTCGACCAGGCCTTTACCGCCGATGGCCATTCGATTTTCTCTGTCCATGTACTTGCCTCTGGCGCATGTTTCCCAACCCTTCTTTGCAGCCTGAATTTCTTTCCCGATTTTTAGCAGTGTGATTGGAATTAATTTTTAAAGAGTTTTAAGTTACTTTAGGTCTAGGAATTTTTGGTGATATTTCAAGGATTTGTGTTATGAATTTTAAATAATTTCATTCTTGAAATCTGCAATGGTAAAGGTTAAAATAATTTCAGGGTCAATGCTGCTGCGTTCTTAGAGATGAAAATGGCTTAGTGTGTGTATATACTGTAGCCGAGATTCTTTCGTGGTAGACTTGTTACAGATGGCTATGGGAACCAGTGTTGAAATTGTTCATTATTTACCAGCAGTACTTTTAGTGAAAGCATTTAACTTTTATCTAATCTAGACATAAGATACCAATCACGAGTAAAGGACTCTTTCTGCTGAAACTTATTGTTAGACGTTTGGTTTCGAGTGGTTAATGGGCACGTCAAAAACAACTAACGAGGATTTTATAGTTTCGAGGAAAGTTCAGCGAGAGTTTCTCAAACACTTGACGACTGACCATTTTGCTTCACCATTGTGAGAAATGTTTCCCTCGCTCCGTACTAGAGCTCTAATTATTCGACTATTCGAATATTCGAATAATTCGAATAATTTCGAATACGAATAATTTATTCGAATATTCAAACGTTCGAATATTCTGATCAATCGAATTTCTGATTGTACCGAATAGGAATCTGAACATGAAATATTTGTTCACAGTTTATCGTGAAATTCTTTTCATATTGGCCTTTACAATTATTTGTTTTTCAAACGATGAATTTGGACTTTTATTAATCATTGGTTCTATGAATTTTGCAACGAAAAGTATAAATTCTATTTAAATATAGGGACCTAGTGTATTAAAAATATTTATATGTTGAATTGTAATGCTCATTTTTAATATTTTCGGAATAGGTGTCGTCGGTCCCGACTCACGGCAACATATCGAGAGAAGACTGTAATATAATGTAATCCTAAAGAGAACTGTTCCGTCTTATGTAATAAAGGAGGACTTGGAACGAAGCGAAAATTCATTATCGTTTACAGCCGGCAATTTCGTATTTTTCGAAGCGAAATTCATTTTATTCCTTTACAATCGGGCAATGCTTATTTTCGAAGCGTTCATCGGGAAACATTTGGCTGCCAGATGACGAATAGGGAGCAATCGACATCGTCCCGTTTTTTTCATGAATTTCGACTTTCTTCGCTTTGAGTTAATCCGTATATTGCTCTGTCGGCGGGTGGTCATTTGGTAACCAGCCGTAGGTACCTGTGTGTACCGTTGACCACCGTTGACTCTCGGGGCAATTCCGTCATAAACCGCGACCCTGGCGAGACGCTCTGTCCGATCATTCCGGC
This sequence comes from Andrena dorsata, assembly GCA_929108735.1. Taxonomy (NCBI): domain Eukaryota; kingdom Metazoa; phylum Arthropoda; class Insecta; order Hymenoptera; family Andrenidae; genus Andrena; species Andrena dorsata. Next base: position 70,037,727 of record OV815488.1, on the reverse strand, counting down.
TAGTTTTTGGGACCAGCTGGTTGTACATACATTTCCTCCACCTCGTTAAGACGGCGAAGGTACCCCCTCCACCGACGAATTAACAGAGGTGAGGTCCCTCCTTTTCTTCAAAAGTGCAAACAATTGGAATTTGTCACCTCCCAAAATTCTGGACACGAATTACGAAGGAAAAATAAAAATATTATAGTACCTCAAAATCGTTTACGGAGTTTTAGCTTCCTACAAAAAAGGCTGCTTATACTGTTTGTCATCCGCTTATGATGGGACACGGGTGGGCCTAGAGGAGAGGGCCCTTGGCCGATTCCGTCGGGGTTGTCCACTTATTATTATAAAAATAATAATACTAATAACTGATAGTTGTTTTCGTTTCAAAATATATAAATTTACCAAAGATTAATAAAGTTAAAAATTTATCGATTGAAAAACAAATAATTGTAAAGGCCAATATGAAAAGAATTTCACGATAAACTGTGAACAAATATCTCATGTTCAGATTGGTATTCGGTGCAATCATAACTTCGATAGATCCGAATATTCGAATGTTCGAAGTTCGAATATTCGAAGGTTCGAATATTCGAAGAAATTATTCGAATTCTGTGGTATTCGAATATTCGAATATTCGAATACTTAGATTATTCGAATATTCGTTAGAGCCCTACTCCGTACTTTTATTACACGTACTCTTGAAATAAAGACTGTACGATGGATGAAGGGTTTTGTAGATTTCTAGACTTCTTTGATGCGAAGAAAGTATTCTTGGAAGGATAAGACCAGCTTTCCCTTTCAATCTTCTTCAACTTCTGGATTTGAAAGAGTGACGTGGTGCGGAAAGGAATAAAGAAGAACTTAGAAGTAGAAGCGGGGTTCTTGTGCCTCTTCCATGCAGTTTCTTCCCTTTTACTGCCTTTTCCTTTTACTCTTCGATATCCTGTCGAGCGTCCCGTTTTTCCTCGCGTATCCTTTCCATTTCTGCGGACTCGGAGAAGGCCCACGTGCACGGGATTTCAGCACGAACGACATTCCACGGTTCGCTTCTAGCCTCTGAAAAGGCTCGGCGATAAAATTCCCTGCGCAGCGCGGAACGTTCTCGGCCACGTTTGTTTATGCCAGAACGGTACGTGGGCACGCGGCTTGTCCTCGATCGCTAAGGTCGGCGAATACGAAATTTCCACCCACAGTGGTGAAACGGAATTCAACCACTCATGGCCGGCAGAACCTTCGCTGGACGCATCCTCGGCGATGGGAGAGACACGGAGACGTACGACGACGACAATCGAGGAATTCGATACAGAAATCTTTGTGGGGCCGACGTTCTGGACGGAGATTTGGTATCTATGAGGAAGACGATAGTTTATGGGGATTCTGGAAAAGTCGGAATAGGCTAAGAAGGTCCACACAAGAATATTACATAGGTTCCCGGAAGTTGGGATATGCGTATGTTTGCTTACGTGTATTTGAGCGTGCATGACTGTGTTTGAGTGGACTTGAATGCTTTTGTGCTGGCTTGAATTGACTTTAAACAAGTTTAAGGTGATATTGAGCAAGTTTCAGGTGACTTGGAGCAAGTTTAAGACTGGTGTGACTGAGTTTGAGCAGGTGTGACTAAGTGTTCCCGCAATTTGCAACAAATCCAAAAGAATTCCTACAGGTTACACCAGTTCCCAGAAGTTTCCCTCAAGTTGAGACATGTTCAAGAATATCACCTGCTAGTCAACGCGGACGGTACAGAGCGTAGACGCGAGCAAAGCGGATGCCAGAAGATTAGCGCGAGTATGAGCGTGACGAAACGCTGAGAAGTATCAATTTCCATACATTACGGCGATCGGTCGTGAAAACGGCCGGCTAGCCGGTGAAATTCAAGAGAGAACACGCGGTGCTCGTAACTCGAATTCGACCTGGTTTTATTCCTATGGAGCTGGTAGGTAGGCTATCGATCCCCCCGCCAAGAAAGTAAATCTCCGAAAGCGAGATCGCGGGCCACGATTGAAACGGTCTAAGCAGCCCGGCGAATCGCGAACGACCAACAGAACCAACTGAATATGCATGCCCGAATAGACTCCTACGGGCGTACGAAAGCGAATCTGAAATCCCTCGGGATTTTTATCCGGGACGTCGGTTCAGGACCGACGAATATTGTACCGCAATACCTTGGAACTATTATCCGAAAAATAACGATCAAGGCCAAAGTATGGTGCACTAAAAGTAAAGTTTACTAAAGGCTTCCCATAGACTTTGTTTCCTACCCCTTGTGTTAGCTCTTCCTACAAATCTAACTATTGCTTGGTACACCATTGCTTGGTCAACTGAATATAGAATTTTGAGAGTAAAAACTGAACACTGGAAATATTCCTTGGGTATTAAATCTGCCAGTGATATTCCTTCTGCAATATGATCTATGTTTCTTCAAGGTACACATAGAAGATATCGCTTCTCCCTGTTCTACGATGTTATTCCACCTTTTCAGCAAGCATCAGCGAAAACCACTAATACCGAGTAAAATGTGGGAGTTGCCAATGGGACAGATAAATTTAGTTGCGAACGTTACACGTTTCTCTGGCGTATATTTCGCGATCGACGCATGAATACGGGGCTCATATGGAAATCATCGTCGAGTTATTTACCGAGGTGATGTAACCGAGCGTGCCAGTGAATGCGCGCCGATTCGACAAACCGCCAAAGCCGTGCTAATTCCATGGAAATTTACATAAACGAGCAGATACCGTGCCAGTCGTATATGTATCCCCCGCGTAATCGACGTTAAAACAATTCCCGCGTCTCGTTAATGGTCATCAATTACGTCACGGGTGTTCCAGCGTCAATGTGTTGACGGACTTAACCGCGCTACTGTCCTTGGGTCTTTTTTGACCCAATGGCGTTTTCATTTGTTTACAATTAATACGGGCACGGAGTGTTTTGTACCCAATCGTGTTTTTTATTTCTTTAGAATTAATATCCACGGTCGCCGGGTCTTTTTTTACCCACTCGTGGATTCACCACTGACACTTCTAAATCTGAAAAAGCTATAAAGAAGTTATTATTTCCCCACCCCTTGGCATCGTGCACGTAAAGAAATCGAGCGAATAGACGATGGAACTCGCGCGACCAAAACGGAGCGAGCGAATAATTAATTCCAGCGCTGATCCTCGCATCCGTCGCGCGGAGGCAACGTCCCTTCCGCTTCCGCTGCCGAAGATCCTACGAGATTCATTATCGGCCGAGACTCGAGCGTCTTAATTATGTATTCCATTAGTCGCGGGATCCGGCGACGAATTTGGGAACTTGTCGAAACCAGTGATCGACAGCGAACCCGTTAAATCGTACTGACGGATTATCTCGCCGGTGGCACACGCCTCCGTAACTGGACACTGACACCCATTAATCGACTGTCATGGAAAGAACGTGGGTAATTGACATCGTGTATATGCATTTTTACAGTGCCCTCTTTCAGGAAAATATTTACAACCATAGCCTCCGCAAAATGTAAATTTTTTCAGTTGAATAAACTCTGTTCAGTGTGGAGTTTCAGTTTTCCTTGGGCCACACCTGTTGTTAGCGTGCATCGAGAATCTGCAGTGTAATAATACCTAGTAAGGAAATTTTAAAACAAAGACTTTCCTTATTTATACCTCCATTTTGAATATTATTCACGAGGGAGTTACAAGTTAAAATTCCATTGCAACGTCTAATGCAGATTTCCATTGTTATTTCTGTTATTTGTTCTAAGCTTCTTTGTATCAAAACTATCACTTTTTATTTATTTACTTCTCTATTTCTCTATTTCTCTATTTTCTTCTTTCCTTCATTCCTTATTTCCGTATTTCCTTTTTGCCTTATTTCCTTACCTCTTTATTTCCCTATTTCCTTATTCTTTTATTTATTTCTCTTACACAGGTAACACTCATTTAGTAACAAAAATAGGAGTAAAAAATCCATAGTAGAGACAAGCTTTGCAACTAAAAACAAAATATCACATTATATTATAATCAGTATTCTAGTAAACGGTTCACATTTCACTTCCCCAGGGAAGAGAAATGAATTTCCCAGCGAGAAATTGCTCCCGTCCAACGGGGCAAACTTGCAATTTCATAAACAGGTCGTTTAATGCCAGCCTCTAAAGCCACGGTCTGGTTTATCTACACCATCGTCCATGGAATGGAGAATAAAAAGCGAAGAGGCTACCAGGTCGCGTGATAAGAAGCAATTCGGTTAAAACCAGACGGGCAGCGAAAGCCCTGGGGGTGTGCAGGAAAGGAAAGGGTTGGTTGCAAGCAAAGGTGTGTCCCTTAGTAGCCATTAACCCCCGACGTAATAAGGCCTGAAAGGTTTATCGAACCGCGTAGTAACGAGATTAATAAAACTTGGTAGTATGAAACATTAATTCCATCCACATTTTCCTGCAGTTTTCCTGATAGATAATACTTGCAATAAAGCTCGTTCGTGTAAATTTATTCTACCTTTAAATCGAAGTTTCAAGTGGAATATTATTATTATTCATTAACGGGACAGAGCGCAATATATTCAAAAGAGTTACAATAGTATATAAACAGAGAACATGAAATTATTATAATCGCTTATAAATACCTACGCTGAGTTTCAACCCTGGAATAATATTTAAGAGAAAAAAGATGAAGAAAGTAAAATAAAAATATAGGGAAACAGTTCCACGTGGTGCCCCATTAAATTTGATGCACAGAAACTGGAGAAACTGAAATTACAGCACGTTTAAGAAACTTGAAAGAAATTGACTCCGTCATATTCGATGTTACAAAATGGACGACCTATGAATCGAAAGAATGCTGAGGGAATTCCTCTGAACGTAGAATTTATAAAAAAAAGAGTATTCTAAAATATACGAGAATTGATGAACAGATATGAAAGGGTTTCTGTTCGTTGATTTCTTTCCAGTGCCAATGAATCGACAGGCTAATACGGGTATATAGGTATCTCAAAGGATGGGAGATCAAAAGATCAGCCGCTTGGGAGCGTCGAGGAAGAACCACCGGTGTGTCGTACCGTTAGATAAAGCAGGAAGTCGCGGTGGAGCTAGTGATGGGCATCCGGATTCCCTCTGCGCCGCGAGCTTTCAAGCGGCGAGAGATCGAACGGAAATTCGAATCGCCACGAGCATTACTGCACCACAAAAATGCAGAGGGGGAGGGAGGTCTCTAGAGACTAGGAACCGCGTGACGCTAGAACTACCATCAAACAGATATTAAAATTCCAATTCAAAAATACGAATAGAAAAGAAACGTCCGGAGACATTATAATCCTCGAACCTTCGAATATGAAACCTACTCCTTGAAACAAACGCTTAGCTTATCAATTATTATCAATCTTCTACTTTCCATGTTATAGAGTTGGTGAGTGTGGTTTGTGGGCCACTCAATTCTAAATGCTATTAAAGAGAAATGCGACGTAGCTTGCTAAGTTTCGTGGCATTCCCAATAGGGTGACTTCGAGGAACCCTTCGGGTCTCGCGATCGACTAGGTCAACAGTCGTCCAGGTGATCGAAACGGTGGATGGCATTGGCCCTTTCGCGAAAAAGTAAAAGCAGAGAGTCGGCTGGCCGAAGTGTGTCGAACTCGGTCAACGACCTGGACAACACCAGCAGCTGCGATCAGTACACCTGTTCCACGGTTGCATTGCAAATGAATTTGTTGGGACATCGTTGAAGCAACAGGGACGAGTCAAGGGACGATGTTCCTGGAGCTCGATGCATCTGTTTCGGTTACATTTCCAGAGGACGATGATGATCTAATAATCGCTATATCGAACTCTGACATGTGATACGTAGAATTTCAATTACTAAGTTTCAAGTATCAGAGTTTCAATAATCTACTCATTGACTTTCGATAATCGTTACATTGAAATATCAAGCTTCCATAACCGATATATCGAGCTTCGATAATCGATATATCGAACTTTGATAATCGATATAACGAAATATCGATTATCAATATATGGAAATATCGTACTTTGATAATCGATATAACGAAATATTGGACTTTGATAATCGATATATCGAATAATCGACTTCCGATCATCGATATTATTGTTGCAACTGTTGCAATAATCGATACATGGACACTCAGCAAGTCCTACAACTGCACTGAAAATGAAGTTGCTAAATTTTTGATCAGCCAACGCAGACGAGTATTCGAGTTCTGACCAAGTTTTCTATATTCGATCAAAAGTTTCTTCCTTATCACCAAAATCCAATTAACTTGCATGCGCTTTTTATACACTGCTGCTGTACTATTATCGATAAAAAAAAACCTTTTGGAGGCCTTCGCCGACCGAATGTGTTTAACGACAAGAGAACTGTCCGAATTCCTGCCAGCGATCACCGATGCGAATAGTTAAAAGTGACAAAGCCACGCCGTGATAAACTCTCGTGTGTAACCGATAATTCGCGACCGCCACCCACGCGATCGTTTACACACAATCGCGATTTCGGGTCCCGCGTGGGTGCTCCAAGCCCCTTTTTACTTACAGTCGCATATGTAAAATGTAGGTTCGACTTGAGCCAGGTTTATGTACTGTTGCTGTATCAGTAATTTTAGTCTAATAATAATAAATCATTTATAAGATCGCTTTCTTCTAACTAAAAACAGTGTTCCAAGTTCGCCCTGACACTTAGATCCCAATCGAAATTGGCTAACATTTCAGCAAATCGTTAGAATTGTCCTAACACGGGAACTCGTGTGATGCATATTTCAAGGACCTCATGCATTGCAGATGTAAAGCTTTAATTGCTCCTGAACGCTTTGTAGACTTTGTATACGCGTTCAGTCAGCGGAGCCCGTGCTGGAAACGCCTATAGGCGTCCGCTGAATATGTTTAACACATAGGAACAGGTGATTTCCGCGAACACGGTGTACGCTAGGCGTTTATATAGCAACGGCGGAAGAGCTAATGCCAGAACTTAATACCCGGATGTTGTCTAACACTGGAAGAAACAGTACTCGATTTAGCTGACAGGGAGCGCCTGCTGCTGTGGTCTGGGAAGCCAAGGCTCAGCTGGTAAAGAAGGCCAGACGTTTATCGACGACCACTTGTTCCAGCTATCAGAGCAAGATTACGTAAACCACATTGCACGTGCTATAATCAAAATTAATATAGATAAACTCCAGTCTCTTTTACGATGGTAATATCAGCTTGTTATAAATAATAGCTTTCCATTTTCCGTATTATGACATCAGGAAAATACTCGAGGTAGATACATCACGGATTCGGGCGTACCATTATCGAATACATTGATATGTATATCGTACCTCGATTATAGGACACGTAATAGTAGTGGTTCGCCCTCAAATGCCAGGCGATGTGTGATATATAAACACGGACACTTATATACACGCTCCTATCAAGGTGAAGCATACAGGGCGGTCAAGGTTACCTCCCACACAAGCCTCGTCTCTATTTAAGAGGTAGAAATTGTATACCAGCAACTTTACCCTTTCTGTCTCTCAAATCCAGTAGGCGGGGTGCAGAGGTGAAAAATGTAGTAGCGGAGACAGTTTCTACAATTCGGACGGGGTAGCTACCTAATGCCCTCGAGCAGCCAATTCCACCCTTCCTAATATCTCGATATTGCAACGGTTGCCATTTTTTCCCATAACTCAGTTCCACCCTCTGAATATAGCTACACCAGTGACGCACTCAGGGTTTAATTTTGGGGGGACCGAGTTGAAGAGATAAAAATATTTTTGTGGCAAATTCAATACAAATTTTGTCTACTCCCTCCGCTTTCTATTTAAGGCTTTGTAGCTATTTTTCTCTGTAGAAATTGATTTTACTTCCGTCAATTACACTATTATTATTGTTGCCCAATATTAAAATTCGTCCGCTGATTATAAAAATTTATTTAAATAGTAAAATCCAGTTTTCTTCTTTTTACAAAACCCCTTCTTTGGAGGTGCCACCGTCCCTTGCTCCTCCTCCTGGTTGCGCCGCTGACCTATAGGGGAGACCGGGGATAGTTTGGACACGGGGATACATTGGACAGTTTTAAAATTGCCAACATAGTGTCATGATTATCGCAATTTTTTTGTAGTTTGTACCTATGCTCACACCAAATCAACTGATATTGAATATGGTGTGTTGCATCCACAAATGACAAAGTAAGTCACACTTTTCAGTTCTTGTATGTTACTGTATAATATTTTCATCTACTTTTTGTTGTGATTCGGATACTTCATTATGGAAGAATTTTATTGAAACTTTTTTGAGGCATTGCTGAATGTGTTTAGAATAAAGTAATGCTATGCAAAAATCAAAGTATTTTTATTGAGGAAAAGCACGAATCATTTTGTTTTGATTTTATATGAGGGGTTACATTGGACAGACATGGGAATACATTGCCGCTTAACGTTTTTAGCTGGCAAATCTATAATTTTGCGAATTTTACTATAAACCAAGCGGCAGTTTATTCAGAAAGGATAGTATTTTTGGAAAATGCAATAAAAAAAAATCGATTTTTCGACTGCCTAGCCCCTTAATAGCCCAACAGGCCCCAACTGCTGTAAGCAAATCTTGTAAAGTTTTTAAACTTCATTATTTCTTATCTATTTGTCATTTTAAATAAATTATATATTCATTGGATTATTCATTATAATTTATTTCCATCTGTCCAAACTATCCCCGTGCTATGTCCAATGTAACCCCACCAATGGTGATACTTTGGACAATATGCATCTCTGAACTTTTTTCATCTCAAAATAATACTAGGGAATGTAAGGCCCGTTTATCAGGTTCAAATGAATAGTGCACATTCTGAGCTATCTAATAGTGTAGCATTTATAGCCGTAAGGCATCTTATCGGCCCGCTAAAGACTATTAATCAAAAATTGTCCAAACTATCCCCAGTCTCCCCTACACTACCAAAAGCATCGCTACTATTCCACCCCACAAAAAAACAACTCCGCATCACGAAAGCCTAAATATTTGACTCTACCTACTCCCCATAACATCGCAACTAGTACCCCAACGCATCAAAATCAACATTCCCTGCAATAGCAGTAAAAAAAAGAATGTGTCAAAAAATTAACAGTAAGACGCTATAATAACCCAGGAGAACAAGAGATAGAGTGAGAAGAAACGCGATCCGAGTACGCAGATTCAGCTGAGCTGGAGCGACAAGTGCAAACGCACGCGCGCGAGTAACTCGATCCGCGGGGCATGCGGCAACACCACCTCGCCGAGAGGGAAAGTGGCGCGCTGTGGATTTTCCACGAAGCGGGGCGGCGCGAGCTAGAGCACCGAGACGCGGCTGGACGCGGAATGCGCGCTGCCGCAAGTGCGGCGCGTGCGACGGGCGACAATGCGCGACGCCGACGCACGCGCATACTTCCCTCGTGGGCCGAGGTGGCGAGCGCAATCGAGACACGGGGAAGGCGAGCGAGCCCCCCCCGGAGGAGCAGAAAAAAGAAAACGGAGAACCGACGTGACGTCAATCGGGGGCTGCTGCGTCGTCGACGGGGATGCATAATGCGCATCCGGCGCGCGTCGAGAAATCAAAACGGGCGAGAGCCGAGCGCAATGCTATTGTCTCCGATTATGTGACTCGCGGCTTGCCGTCGCTCTTCCTATATCGAACAGTTGAATGGAGGATCGACTGCATCGGGAATGCAGTTTTGTGACGCTCCTGGAGGGTTATATATAGTGGTGTCGTGGAAAGAAGGACGGGTTTAGGGCTCGGGATAAGGCGATCGCTATCCCCCCCACTTCTTCGACTGCGTGTGAGCGACAGGGGCACTCAATATCTGTCACTCTACGCGATGGGAGTAGAGGCAAGCCGGTGGGACTCTACGTACAAGCAAGTCTGTATACAGTAGTGCTCGATTAAATTCGAATCCGTCGGGGGTGGGGGTTTTGTTTCGCGGATGCTTGTAAATTATTATTATTATTATTATTATTATTGAACGGGTATATTATCCTTTAGTTAACAATGATAAGAAATAAAATAAAAAAGGATTACGTATAAACTAAAATTGACTTGGAGTAACGTAGGATCAAGACGGTAAGAATAACTACTTCTTTACAGTCCATGCGTGATTTTTAAACGTAAGAATGTTTTAATTCCCCCGAATAAAATCAGCGTTGAACTTGGTGAAAAAGAAATTATTTCAGGTGTTGTATAAATACAGTGTTTTTAATTCATAAAAAATATAGTTAGCCCACCGTAATAGGGACACCATCCGTAATTGGGTCACAAAAGACATTAATACCTACGACTATTGTAGTCATTAAGTTAGGCGTTAAATTGCAGTGCCAAAAGTTAATAGCGGTACTTCGGTTGATAGCGGTTATTGATAGCGTTAGATTAATAAAGAGAGAAGCGTGTTTTTTGGCTTACCCTATCCTGGATCCTGACGTTCTCCTGACCCCTCTTCAGGCTGGGAGCCCGCAGGACCTTGCTCGTGATTGGTGGTTCCATCATGGTGGTAGACTTAGCTCTCTCGTCAGGATTTCATCCCTGAAGGAGACTCTATTCTCTCACTCCATGGTCTGCAATCAGAAATGCATGCGACTGTTGTAGGATCCCGAGGAATCTTAAAACACAATACCTGCTAAGAAATTCTATTATCACTACTGTAGGTTGATGAAACTTCAGCCACGAATTCCCATACCCCCTACCTCCCAAAGTCTACTAAAAACCTGTTTCAACAACCACCAGATTCCAATGAACATACTTCCCGCCTTTCTGATACTTATTTCTCAAAGCAAACGAGAAACCAAGAAGCTTCATCTACTCAAAATCCAAGGACCGATGGCGACAGAAGAAAATCGTGCGAAAATCGTAGATTCGACGGTCGCGGAGTATCGCAGGTTCGCCGGGCGAAAGTAAGAGTAGAGGTGCGCGCGCTCGCAATCGTGGGAGATGGAGACCTACGCGAATTCCAGTTGGACAGGCACAGCTGGTGGTTGGAAACGGGGGGAATGGATAACGGTATGCAACGGGAGTTAACGGAAGATAATGCACGAACAGGTACAAGCGCGCTGGAGGATTCCTCGAGTGTCGACCTCGCCTCTCGATTTCCCTTGCAGACGCCTCCGAACGCTACGCACGAGCCTCTGTGCAAACGTCTCAAGGGTTGGCGGCATTCTTGCCGCGCTTCCTCGAACACCTGGGTATACGCCGTCCAACCTTATACATCTAAGTTGGCAACTATGCCACTGGGATTTCTTTATCCTGGTTCAAGCGTCAGAATTCACTCGTTCGTAATCTGTGTTCTATTAGCGCTTTCGCTGGCGTTGGCGCGTTTTCACGCCGAGGGAGATTCTGTCTACAGTTTCGCCTTGTTTTCACGTTATTATTATTATTATTATTGTTAAGAGAGTATCCCACTTATACAAAATAAAAATTACAGTAGAGTAGGTACACGAATAAATAAATCTTCAGATTGAGATGGCGGTTAAATTAAACGGAAATTAAATGATGATCGTCACTGTGATGCACTTTCATAGTTTCTGGAAAGTATTGTTCAAGAATTTTCGAATATTCACTTCGAATCGAAACGAAGCAGAGAGTTTGCATTAGGTACACAAAACTTCCGAGTAGAAGTGATGGCTTGGAAAGGGCTGACCGCTCTAAGGGGCGGTTCCAAAAACCCTTGCAGCAGTCGAAGTGTTAATTCGGGCGATTTTTCACGCTGCGTGGATGGTACCGTCGACCTTGAATCGCGTGAAAACAGTTTCGCGCAACGTGTACAGCGAGAAGGAGCACGGGTATGGCTTCCGTGGGCGCGAGGGAGGGAAGGAGAGAGAAAGAGGCAGTTTAGCGTGACGCGAAATCGATAGAGCACGATATTAACCCCCTCGTTTCTTATAGCTCTGTCAGCAGCTAATGGTCGGCGGGGCTGGCTTCCAGGAGTCGTCGAGATAGAATCTGCGAGATGGATGGGGGGGAAAAAGTTGTCCCGGGCAGCAACTTGTGTATACAAGGATTGATAACTGGGGCGCGCGGATTTTAGGTACGGACGGTTTCCTAATTGCATCGTGAATGGCTGGGACGGGGCATGGCGTTCAGCACCATTTCAATCGGAAACGTTTAATTGCGGTGTGGTGTGTTTCCCTGGGAAAAGTCGGTGGATTTATAAAACGAAGTTAGTCGACGATTACAGCTGGGATATTTGGGTGGGAAAAGGAAGGGAGGAACGAAGTATCGTCTTCCAATAATAGATACCTATATTGAACTTTGATATCCGATACATCCAGTTGCAATTACTGACATGTTGAACTCAAATACTCGATATACTGATTTCCGATAATCGATACGCCTAAGTCGGAGAACTGGCGTAGATACTGTGTTCCGGTAGTCGATGATGCATTCAGCTCCAATAAATAATCGATACATCGAATTTCAATATCCCGATACACGGACCCTCGATAATATAATCAATACTTCATCTCCTATATATTAATACATTGAATTTCGAAGACCGATATATCGAACTTCAATAATTGATATATCCAACTTCAACAATCGATATATCCGACTTCTATTATCGATATATCCAACTTCTATAATCTATATATTCATCTTCCATAATCAATACATTGACATTCGTTATTGTCAGCACAATGGTTTTCTAATCCAACATTCCCCATCTTCAAATATCATTTCTGCAAACACTGTTTTTTTTTTTTGTTTTTATGTATTACGGGACAGGCTCAATTTGTACAATAAAGAATACAGTGGCATACGTACAAGAAAGAAAAACAAAACATCTAGCCGTAAAAAAGAAAGAAAAAATTAAGCAATGCACCTTACTTATTCAATGACAGTTTTGCGCAGATTGCTCTTGAAAGTTTGTATGGATCCACCGAAAAAATCAATGTGGTCTGAGTATAAACTGTTCACCCTACATCTGTTTCAAGTCTCGCAAAATGATCCTCGAACTCAACCAAAAATCTTCCAAACACTCCATTACAACCCGAAAAGCCTATCATAAATACCAACCTACCAAAAGCCTTCAAACGACAAAGTTACCCGCGTTCCACGTCGAAATCGCGATCCCGAGCACTGCACCGCGCTGGCATATTGTAAGTACCCGCGGCTTACAAACTGCCTACAAATGTCCACGAACACGAGTCGCGGGCGGCTTGAGCGCGAGACTTCCGAAAAACAGAGGACCACGACGCGCGCGCGCGCGCGCGCGTCACAAAAACGGGAATGCGCCGTGATAGCGTGGACCGCGTACGCGCATGCCGAGCCAATTACCGGGCGCGCGTTTTAGCGCACCGCGAACGAGAAAGAACGGAGGGGGGAGGCGGTTCGTTGTCGCCGGGATTTATGAGCTGCGAAGCCCGGCTACGGGGAACGGCAACGCGGCGCGGCGCGCTGCCAGTGCGCCGGCATCGTTAAACGCGTCTTTAACAGACCGCTGATGAGGTTTGTCCATTAATACGTATCCGATGTCGCGGCCACTCGCGACGCAACCCGCCAGCCAATGGCAAGGAGAAGAAGAGGAGGAAGAAAAAGGGCCTGGCTGCCAGCCAAGTATTCGAAAATCGGGGGGGATCGGAGCAGCCTCGCGGCATTTCCACGGGATCGGGTATCGTCCATTCGATGAAACTTACGGACCCGTCTACTTATACAGGGTGGACCACGTAACCCGATCACCTTGATTATTTCCGTTACCACTGGAGAAATTTAAAGTGCCTTCTTTTTACTTGCTTTGGTTTAGAGAGCCCCTACAGCTGAATATAGCGTTGGCTATCTTTTGTGAGTTACTTTTTTAAAGGTGATAGTAATTTAAATGTGACCGTATAATTAGTTTTTCATTACTTTTTTTACCATTAGAATTGAAGGTATAGTGAGAAAATCTATTTTTTTTTTAGAAATCCATTCCACATGGGTCCATTTTGGCCGATGATATTAATTATACACACCTCAAAATAAACAATTTATATTGAATTTTGATCTCGTTGTGATCTGAAATCCCTATTTCCTTTGAGCACAAAATTTTAATAATGTGTGATCCAAGTAGTTCGATATTCAGCGTGGGTCAAAATGGACCCCGCACCCGCGGGGCGAGCGTTAAGAATAATGGGTTCGTTGGAACGATTGGATGTCTATCTGTTTTTCATCGACGCACGGCTTCTTCCTGCTCCAACGGCCAGCTGGGTGAATCCAGCCTCGTGCAAGGGTGAAACTTGGCGCACGGTTATCTCCGTGTATATAATGAATACGAAGCTGGTATTATATCCTGACGTTTGGCAGGCGTTCAAAAGGTGCCCTTTTGCGAGCAGAAAGCTGCTTCTGTTGATGGAGGGAGGAGATGAGTTCTATTTGATGTGTGCCTCGTTCATACGACCCGAAATATGGAGGTACTTGTTTGCTCTTTAATTGGAAATAACCCTGCAGCGAATGAGTGCTTCCCAAATTATTCAATTCTATTCCAAGGACTCGTTCGTAGAAACACCAAGATTGTGAATGAAAAGTTAATTGAGTTCCATTAAACTTGCTTCCTTCTTCATCCCCACAATGCAATCCAAACAGGGGGTTAAATATTCCACCCCTAGTTCCTAGTGCCTCGAGGAAATTGGAATTTTAGGAGGTACCGAAACTTCTCCGATATAATCGAGAGAAGAATAGAGATCCATCTTCCTCTGCTAAACGCCGAGGACGCAGTTAACGAGCCTCCGACGTCCTTCCATATCGAATGTCATCGATGCCTATCGTCACTCAATGATCGCAACGAGCTCGTCCCGCATGGTAAATGGTGCATCACCGAAGTGTCTATTCTTTTCGTCCAAGAGACAGGTCGTCGTACCAGATACGAGCAGGCGGAGTATTTACTCGATCCACTAGGCCAAATAATAGTGGTCTATTAATTTCGGTGAGGGCGCACGCGCGCTATTTAGTGCGAGAGATGGCGAAGCCACGCCGATTTCCGTCTTTACGAGCCACGCCTACCGAACGGTCGCTAGGAGGATCGGTGGCGTTGCTACCGGTTCAGATTCGGAGCCTGAAAGAGCTTCGAAATGACACTTTGTATTTAGTATTCGTAACACTAGTAGAAACAGTATTTAGTATTTCTGGTACGAGCGGTTGTCCTACGACAGTTCCATCTTTTGTGCAATAAAGATATACATTTTTTAAAAAAGAGGAACTAGCAGTGGTCTATTTTTCGTGGAATCATTAGTCAATTCATTTTGGAGGTCTGAAGTTGTATGACCCTTGGAATATTTTCCTTGTTCAGCTAATTGGTTGTGGAGTATAGGTAATTCAAGACCTTCTGACTTATCCCACAAAGTATTAGTCAACAAATTTATCTAGCATCCAATTTGAATATCTTAATATCCATTATAGAGAGTGAGTTACTATACTAGTTATATATGTTAAATATCTATTATCTAATAAAAACAAATTCTGAAACTTTCTTTCACAAAATAAATCGTCACTACCTCTAGTGTCTAAAGTCAATTTTTCGACGAATTAATTTGACACAAGTCTCTTCCTAAATTTCATTACAAACCAATTAAAACATGCTGGAGCCTTGTTCAGGTTAAAGTTCACTGGGGCTTCGCTATAAGCGCGCACGTGCGTGGTCCAAGCGAGCAATAATCGAGGCCTGACGCGACCCAGTAGTTAAGACACCAGCACCGTCCTAATCTTACCACCCCACCGCGTGCATTAAATAGCAAGGTGAAATTCATTTCGTAATTGAAATCCACCTCTATCGGAAAGTCCCACGACACTTAGCCTAACGTGGGAGACGCGGAACGGGTACGATTACTTCATGGACCGGAACACCTCTGACCGTCTCAAGAAAGTGGTTACGTTTCGTCTGCGTTTTCACCAGAACGCATTTGCATTCCCCTGGATCGGAGAAATCTAATACCTACGTCGAGAGGCTGCTTGCCTAGCCCGTGTTGGAAATACCACGATTCTGATCGAAAGATAAACCTGCATATGTAGGTAACTTTTCGGTCTTCCCATTGATTAATTAATAAAGATTAATGAAGATTAATTGCTAAAAAATTTTAAATATCAGAATCAAAGTTTTGGTCCCCTTTACTTTTTTTCTTTGTAAATCGTTTAAGTTCGAATGATTTGACATTTTGTTGCAGCAGAGGGATGTGAGACACGAGAAGGAAAATTGTATCGACGATTGAAACAGGATTGAAAGTTGCAGCGCAACTTTCGTTTCAATTTGATGTCGTGACAACGTCGAGGGGATTTCAGTGGCTCTAATTACCAAAGATAATGCCCCGGCGCCCTAGTTCGCAGATCGGTCCCGCATTAGCACGGATTTTGGCAGATTTCCATTCGAGTTACAGCTAATCCAACGACCGCGGGCAGACTCCTCGCCCCGCGTTGCTGATTAAAACCGCGGACAATGATCCGTGGAGAAACAATCTGAAGCGGCGACTCGACGCTTAGAAACTTTTTAACTCTTTAAATACTCGGTATTTCCACTATTCCTGGCAACAGCAATTTTGGGCCAAACCATCTGGAAGCCCGGTACTTGTAAAAATAAAAGAATGTAAACTAAAGAATGTAATTTTTTTCAAAGATCACGATTTTCGAGTCCCCTAAATTACTATTTTTTAAGCACCGAGAATCACTGTCGTCGAAATATCAAATTCATTTCCCGGAATTTGATTTTATTACCCGGAAGACTCCTTTTAAATACAAAAATTTAGAAATTATTGTCAAGAAATAAGAAATAATTCAGATACTGTGTTAGTGATTATTATCTTTGTGGTTGCATTCTCAAGGAAGTGGAACTCGAAAAAAGTTTAGTATGGTGAGTTTTGTGTGTGTTGAATTGTATATCTTAGAAGTATCAAATTCCCAGGAATTCTTTCATAAATCAACATTCTTTCCCTATCACGATATTACGTGAGTTTTTAAAACAGGGATTTGATTAACAGGCGAGTCTCTCAGAAGCCAAACTAACCACCTCCACTCAAACTTCTCAATTTTAATACTTGAGCAGACACTGATAATTAGTGTCACATAACTTGCCAAATTTCCCTAGTTTTTATTGCACATAGTAGATCAGATTGGTTTCTGGGAATCTCGCGCGTCGTCGCTGATTGAGAAGAAATTATCGATCGAATTCCAAAAAACAGAGGACCGAAACTTTGACCCTCCCCCCTGCTACAGCTGACACCAGACTAAATTTAATCGTGAGCAAGCCTCGTAATGCGCCAGGCGATGTAGAGATACGAGGACGTCAAATGGTAGTTAAACTGTGTACATCAATTTCGCGGTAAACGTTGCGTACGATAATGTATGCGCACGCGCACAGAAAGGAGCGTAGCGAGCCGCTGGCTTATATTTTTCCGCGCTGCTAATCCCATTCATCGCGTTTAAACGGCGGTCATGGGATTACCTCGAGCGGTTTCTCTCCTTGGAAACTCGTCTTTGAGAGTAAACGAGCTTCCTTCCTCGGATGCTGTCGAGCTGGGCGAGCGTTCAATGAAACTGCACCTTGCGGACGACTTCTATGTGTGTTCGAACACGTCGCTACATTGGGGATTAATTCTTACGGAGAAAGTGAGTCTTCCACTATTGCACCTGCTGATCCAGAAATTTGTATGTACAGACCGAGCTACTGTATAAGTTATATACATATATTTAATATTGAACAAAAAAGGTGCATGTGAAATGTGCTTTGGGCAGAGATGGGAAAATTTCTATTGAAATAAAATTTCGAATAACGAATAAAAGTTTAAAAAAATGTATTCGTCATGTGACGAATAAAGTTAATTTAAGTTGACGTTAGTTCGACGAATAAAGTTAATTCTTTAACTTCGATTCGTTATTCGAAATTCTATTCCACCACCCAAGGGGGATTCAAGGGGCTCTACCACCTCCCAAAGAAAAAGGGAAGAGGAGATTAATGTATCCACGACTGAAGTAATTCAAGAGCTTTGTAAAACGAAAAGGAAACTGGAGTTTAAATAAATTTTTAGAATTTTTAGAATTTGGATTAAAAATACTTTTATCCTTTCAACTCGGTTCTCCCCAAGATTAAATCCTGAGTGCGCCATTGGTATGCTGAATATATTTCCAAGTTTTGGAATTATTAGTGACACTCAAAACTTCTCCTAATTGTCCACCAAGTACTTTTACATCGCTACAATTTCCCATTCAGAATAGTAATAACAATCTCTGTGTCAGGATTTCAGTATCCAAGATTCAAAGTTTACCTTGAACTTGTGGATTACACCTAGGTAACTTCCTGCAGAATCTTACAGTGAAGATCCCCAGTGAAGAGATCTCGAAACATCCAATGGCGCGTTTGTGTACAGCGCATCGACACGAGCAGAACGGGTTTGAAAGAATTTTATCGGAAAGAAATGCGTGTCGGGCGGTGGAATAACGTGACATAACCGCTCCTAAATATAGAAGTAATGCGGTAAGTATAGACGCAGCGTTTATGTAACGCGCGTGCACAAGTTGGTGCACGAGAATGAAGCAGGGGAGCGTACAATAACAAAACCGGTGCGAACGCACTGTGTGTTTACTCTGGCCGAAAGGTTAACGAGCTAGTTTCGTGGAGACTGATCTCCGACGCGAGGGAAAGTTTCGCGGTATCTGTGCAGCGCATCGCGAGACAGATGGTGGTAATGCAAGATATATTTGGAGATATATCAATTCGGGGTGCTGGTAATGGAAGATTCCAATGTGTCAGCTGTGTGATTGTGGAAGAACATATTGATATATCGAAATATATCGGCGTATATACGAGTATACGAATGTAGGGGAGACCGGGGCTAGTTAATACGTTATCTGCTTTCAATTTTTTAAAAATTTGTATTTGAATTAATTACTTAATAACATATATTCCAAAATATACTTTGGTCCTTGCTCTTTAATATATAGTAAGCGAACACTTGAGAAATCACATACAAAATGAATGAAAAAATGTTCTTTGGACGATCAATTTGGATGTATCAAAACTATTTACTTTTTCTCCATGTAAACGAAAGCAGTTAAAAACTATTGTTAAGGCCAAGATACACAGACGTACGCTGGATCGGAGAAAAGAATTGAATGAACAACAAATTTCATTTAGGGGTAGACCAGGGCGAATCGGATCAAAATAAAAATTTAGTCCATATTTCTTACATCGCGATAAAAATGATCATTCCGATCGTTCGTAGTACCTCGTCCCTCTCCCCCGCACCTACTGCAATAACTCGTCAATTGATTTAAGTCATTGGTTAGAGCCGGCATACGTTTTCAGTGAGATCGTTGCGTGCAAACGTCACAATTTTGGTCGAATCTAACCTTCGCAATGTGCAATTTTGTATTTAAAATAAAAAGCAAGCATGAAAATTAAAATGTGCTTATTGTTATTAGTTTACACGGTGTCCAAGTTTAGTTTTTGATGTATTTTAGACTATTATATCATAATATGTTTATGTAATCTACAATCTGTGAAATATTTATATATGGGGCGAATCGGATCACTCTTTTTTTATTTGAGTATTTTTATGATTATAAATATGATAATTGTTTATATACAGATGGTTCGTAGGTACATAAGAAAAAGAGTAGTCAGGGATCATGGTGCCCAAAAAAAAAAATAAAGAAAGCTGTGATAAAAATTAAATCTAAAAAAGTGACGAAAAAAATAAATAAATTAGTGGTTTTAAGAAGATGGCATTGTATTTACTGCGGTGAAAAATTAATTCGTCCATTGTCAGAAGATTGTCTGAGAAGAGAGGTGCCACGAGAATGGTGCTGATAGAGGCGGCAAAAAACGGCAATATAGTATCACAATGATACTATCACTTGACTTCACTGTCATTAAATTAGATTTGTTTAAGTTGATTCTAAAGATTTTGTTATGAAAATTTCAGTTTTTTTTTTTCCAGAAAATCCGGGGTGGTCCGATTCGCTCCGAAATTTGGGGCGAATCGGATATTTCTCACTTTTTCGTTTTTTGTTTATAAATGAAAGATTTTTATATATGCATCTTCAAGCCAAAGTTTTACTGGTCATGAATATATAATAAAAATTTAGTTTTTTAATGTTCGACTATTATTTTTTTACCGTCAAACTCAAAGTGATCCGATTCGCCCTGGTCTACCCTATCTCGCTCAAATTGTTTATACGGTGTCGAAATAACTTGCCAGTATTAACTAGCCTCGGTCCCCCCTATATCAGAGTAATGGTCAGTAAAAATCAAGATATATGTGCATATACATATATCTATGAATATTAAGATATATCACTGCATATTAGTATATATCAATGCATATATCAGCAATATATCGTTGCATATGAGTGTATATATGCTCCAATATATATCAAATTATATCACTGTATATTAATAAACATCACCACATATCGCTGTAGGTATACGAGCGCACATTAGTATATATCAGTGCATATATCAGTAATATATTCCTGCACATGAGCGTATATTAGAGCTGTTCGAGTACTCGGAACAAGCGAGCCAGGATATACTCGGTTCGAATAACCGAGTCGAGCCGAGCGCTCGAAAGAACCGAGCGACTCGATTAAAGCGAGCGGCTCGATTAAAAAGCGAGTAGATTGCATAGTGAAGGTAGCGAATGACGAACGAAACGTGTGGATCGTTCTAGCCACCCGATTGTTTCCAGCTGCTCGCTTCATTCGAGTACTCGGCTCGGCTCGGAAACCGAGTCCCGGCTCCACTCGAATTTCGAGCTACTCGAACAGCTCTAGCGTATATCAATATATTCCAATATATATTAGCATATATCACTATACATCAATAAATATCACCATATATCGCTATATATCAAGCCATGCCACAATATATTACTGTCTACCAGTAAATATTACTACATATTCGATTCATTAGGATACAAATAAATCAATATATCTCTCTTAGAGTATCCGCATACTATCTCCGCGCAATCTTTCGACAGGCCTAACGAAGGCTCCGAGTATTGTTCGAAGAAGACCCAACTTACATCCGGGAGCCACGTGTACCAGCGAAATGGAGAAAACGAATTAACGCAGGGAGAAGTCGCTGGTACTTCCGGCCACTGTGAATCCTCCTCCGACGTGGCGGCCAAACGCGTCGTGAGAGATCACTCGTAGGCTTTCACCGTTCTCCGGAACAGGAAGCAGCTAACCCAATTCGACCGCACGCGAACGTCTCTCGTTATCGGCCCGCCGTGCGATTAAACACCGCGTAAACGCGGGGAACCGTGCGATAATAGCTAAGATTTGTAGCGTTCAGTTACAGCTAAGCGCAGGTTCGTTCCTTTTCATGCATCTTTGGTTTCTTTGGCAGCTCCGTGCTCAGATTGATTATAATAGACAACTGATAATCGGGAGTGCACGCGTACCCGATCAATTTTCAAATTCAGTTATCTCGGAATACGATATATTTTAACCTATATTTTTCTTCTCGATTGTACTACACCCGCTCCGGTCCACATTGTATACTAGAGTTTCCCGATTACACTTTGCCATGGAACCCTTCCAAGCTCACTAAAATTTCGCGGAACCAGCGGTGATTCGGCACAAAAAAGTACGCTGATAACGCCGCGCAGTTTAACATTTTGCAAGCAGGTGTATGTTCTCTTTTTTTTAATAATTTCTACATTTTATTCATATTTGAATTTTGTTACAAGATAACTTTTCGCTGAACCCTAAACTCCAATTGGGAAACGCCGCTGTAGGTATACACATAATACAGGAATTTCCGAGGTGTGTGAAGTTGGGACCCCCAAGTGAAAATCTTTATAAAATAGAAAATCATTGAGCCTACATGAATAAAGTGTAAGCAATTGCTTTTTCTTAATATTTTACTAGGAATTGCTTAAATTCAGCTACCATTCACTTATACGGTTTAGCAAAGCCAGCAATTGCTTATGATTTTTATTCGTATGAAAATAAGAAATTCCTTTTTTGTTTAAGTAATTGCTTTTGAAGCAATTTATTTTGCTAATAAGGAATTGCTTGTAAGGAATTGCTTAGTTTTTATTCATCAGGCTTATTCTTTGCAAACTTGCTTCATTGCAAGTGATAGTAATTTACTTAGATCTTCCCACTACAGGTGTTTTCAAACACCCCAAGATTACCTTCAATTTCTTACAGAACGCGAAATATTCTAAGAAATACACAAATACCAGATGCCCTAGTTTTCTTATTAGAGAAATGTGTGCAAGTAATTCCTATTCCAAAAATCCCTTACACCCACTAAAAATGCAGATGCTGAAATTATTTCGATAAACCATCGAAGGTATATAACTACGAAAATCGTTATGCAGACCACCTCGAAGGCGTTTCCGTGAAATACCCCCGGCGCATCGCCGAAACATGCAAAGGTTTCCAGGTCAGCCCGCGCCTCTCTATCGGTTTTCGAAATCATCGATAGCATTAGTCAGCGGCAGACAAAGTACAGAGGCGGCGCGGGCGAGCGTAAATCTCGGCGGGAGCGATTTACTATCGCGTCGTCGCGGGTCTCGCGTATACCTCTAGAAACAGAATGGGCTGTCAGCAGCGCGTACAGTTAAACGTCGTAAAGGGAGCGTGAGAATCGTAATGACCCGCCGCCAGGAAAGCGGCGACGAATTGCTGAACGCTATATAATCGCTTCACCTACATGCCCGGCGATTGTCTGGCGATTGTCACGCGATACGCGCAACTCGAGTTGATCCTACGACTGCAATCGTACCTGTAACACCGACCACCTCGGGGCCCAAGACCCCTTTCAAATACCATGAAAATTAGAACCATTTGTAGCAAATACCATTAAGTTTTTTCAATTCCCGCAAAATACCCTAAAATACAAATTTTTTAATTCCCAGAAATTCAAGTTTTTATTAATCCCCAAAATAAGACTTTTCAAATCTCGGAAATTAAGTTTTCTTTATCAATTTCCGAAATATTAATCTTTTTTAAATTCCTGCAAAATTTATGTTTTTGTTAATCCCTTAATTCCCCGAAATAAGTTTTTTCAATTCCTGAAAAATCAAGTTTTCTTTTTCAATTTCGGAAAATTCAATTCGTTGTAATTCCCGATAATTTAAGTTTTTATTAAAACCTTAATTCTCTAAAAATAATTTTTTTAATTCCCGAGGGATTAAGTGTTTTCAGCTCTCACACTAGAAAGACTGATGTTAATTAATCCCCACCACTAGAAATGCACGTTAGGTACACAGCGTCCAAATTCCCATAATTTTGCAAAATGCACCCTCCAGCTACCTGAATTCCTGGTACCACGCGTTCCCCTAGCACGGCACGCAAATTCCAGCTCCGTTTGATCGATCACACGAGCCGATGTCGCGTTTGTTTCAAGGAAACGAGCGTTTCTAAAGGAGAAATGGGTCAGGCTACATGTTTGCTTGCGACGTGCAATCGCGTTTTCTCGAGCGGGGTCCACGGTGCGCCGCGGAAGTAGACGGAATGCTGGGGGGCCGATCGGAAATCGATTGGACCGAGTGCCACGAATCCCAAACAAGCGACTTCCCTCAGATTGGATCACCTTGTGGATGCTGGAACGGAATTTCTCTGGCAAGGGACACGTGTTCCCCGCCAATTTGCCAGGGAAATTGAAAAATTCACCTCGAGTCCTTGCCATGCAGAAATAGGTGCAACTTGCAACCCGCGCGCTAGTTTGTCATGCGAAAAGATCGCTGTTTTACATAACGATCTGGAGATAGACCCGCTTTATCGCTCGCCAGGCGTCGCGTCTTATCGGCGTTGTTAAACGGCCGATAAAACCGTGACACCTACCTTCTGCTCGGTTTATCACTGATAAGACGCGAGAATAATGAGCTGCGACACTTTCTATCTGCGCACAGTGTACGGGGTGTAAAGAAATACTTCATGGTTCACACAGGTGTATTGAGGAAGATCAGATAAAAAAATGTGACGCAAAATTGACATTCGAATCCTTATAAAACTGGGTTTCGCACTTTTGTTTGTGGTGGAATAATAACGCAACTAATTTGCAAAAGTAATTGAAGAACATATACTAATTGTAATTACTGTAATTTCACACTGAACCAACTTATTTAAGAACTATTATACTTGTCGGAGCATCGAACAACATTCAGATTTGAAATGGAAAAGGAAGAAGTCCATGGAAGACCTTTGATTCATAATGTGGTGGTCAGTATGGGCGTGGCGACCCCGCCCACTTTGCCTACCTTCTGCGTGAGCATGCGCACTGGAGCTCCCACTATTGCTAGCTACGCCTATACACATGTAATCCCAAAATTTCAAGAAAAATTATAAGACTCGACTTCAAGAATACCTCTAGTGGATACTTATTATCTTCTAAAGTCGATAGAATCTGAAAATCGAGTTATTGCACCAAAGTAAGCGTAGTTGTAGAGTCCTGCTATCACGAGGAACGAGTTTTAGGGTCCCCTTGAGACGCAAAAGTATGAATCTCATTTAACGAGACCTTGGTTGTTTGATTCTCCTATTTTATACTTTGTACGATAATTGGATAGAGACTTTTTGGCATTCAATCGCCAAAATGAGGTTACGAAACGATCAGTCACGCCGTTTAAGCGCATCTTCGAACAACCGTGTCTCAATCTCGCTGCAAGAGTCGCGCCCGTCCTTCATCTATCCTTGAACTCGTAATTTTACGAGCCACAAATCCGTCGCGGTAATTTACGACACGCCCGTAATCACAGCACACCCACGTGTACTTGGAGCTTCCTTGAACCTCTCCTCGCGACGTCTCGTCACGATTCCGCTCGCTTAACTCGTCTTGATATGCTTGGAAATTGGCCACGCTTCAGTCTATGGGACACTTTTCGATCGTAAACCGAATGGAGGTGTAACTTTTGAATCTTTGAAGCCGTCTTCTCTGAACTTTGAAGAGACCCGATGAAGAAGATTTTTCACTCCCCCTTGCTTCGAGATTTATGATCGACTTTCGAGGAAGAATATTCCAAGTGGATGTAAGGTAACTAGATACAAATTCAACGGTAAATCTGTGAGCGGCAAAGGAGGCGAAGGGACGAGGCCATTTGCATTCCCTTTCCGCTGGGCTGCGATTCACAGGGAACCTTTCTCTTTCATTCAGCCCACCAATTACGGGACAATGAGAAATAAATTACGCCGCGCGCTGAATTAATTTGTTCCCCGTCCATCTGCTGTATAATTAATTAGGTAATCGGCTCGCGACGATGCGCCGGGTACAAGCCCTCGCCAATTTTCTCCTTAACCTGCGAGCGTAATCCTTTTATTGATCGACGAGCAAGGTGCTTCCTGGGTTTTCGTCTGTTGTTATCAAATTCATCAGGTATCGACTCAGGAAAAGGAGAGAATGAATGCCTCTTTTCCTAATTTTATCTTGATGTCTGTTCTTTCTGTTACTATTACCATTGGTATTGTTATTGTTGTAGTTGTTGTTGTTGTTGTTGTTGTTGTTGTTGTTGTTGTTGTTGTTGTTATTTTTATCACTTTGGCGTGGGCGTATTTCGACGTCGATTTTCCTCGGAGAGAGTTAAGCATAACATCCTTGACTTTCTTAACTTGGAGCAGGGCATTTCTCAAAGCCTAACGCCACTCAAAGTGTTAGGGTAAGTACTACCATGATAAGATTTATCTACTCGGCTTCCACTTTCGACTTCACAGGGGTAAAATATACTTTTGCAATCTCTACACGTAACACTTTGGAACTAGGTGATCATGAATGAGGTGGTTAATAGTTATCACCTAGACACTTCTTTATTTATGCGGGTGTAAAAGTTAATTTACTCACTTTTAACTGATAAGCGTACAGATATGTTTTTCACTACACCTACACCGACACCCAAGGAAAATGCTTTGATAAAAAAAAACTTGTAATACAAACACTTTTATTCTTAGTCAAGGCTTTGGTTCAATAAAGAAGTTCAATAAAAAATTGCCACTTGCATAATAATCCACTATTAAAATGTACACCACCGAAGGTTCTATTTATTCAGACATTCCACCCAGCCCCAAAGCACGAGCCATTCGCTTCTCAAGTGGTGCGACAGTGGTGGACGGAAGCTGTCGATGACTAAAGCTTTCGGGACAGCTTTATTTCGGGCGGCCATTTTTCTATCCGGAGGGGAAAAAGGAGAGCGCGAGATTCGCGGAAAAGTCGCACGAGCAAAACGCGCGGCCGCAGGAATTTCTCGGGCAGCTGGCCCCGGTTCACCGTTGCAGCTCGTTATATCTTTCTCTCACGCTTTGTCACGCGCGATAGATATATACGAGCGTGCACGCGATTGCGCACGTGCGATTTCCCTCCGCGGCGACCCATTACTCGCGAATATGTCCCCTTGCTTCCGTAACATTTTCGTATATTGAATTTTGATGCATCGAGCGCAATTGCGTCTCCTGTCGGTATCGGAGTGTTTGGGTTTAATTTTTCATTCGAAATGGAGCACTCGGATTTTTGAGAGGGTAGATGTTATTGATGTTATTGGCATTAGAGAAATGCGGATTTCTTGGGTTGAGGGTATTGGTTGCGCCTGAAATGTGGAATGTGATTGCCTTGGAATTTGAAGTACAGGGTGCTATTGGAATTTGGAAATTGGAACACAGGGCGAGTTTCAAAATTAAAATACAAGGTCGTAATGGAATTTGAAATATAGAGTTTTTTTGGAAATTAGAACACAGGATTCACTTGGAAATTTTGATATTTGACATGTATAGAGTTCTTTTGGAATTTGAATTTTAGAACAGACGGTTCACTACGAATTTGAAATTTGGAATATGGAATTTTCTCGAAATTTGGAACATAGAGTTCTTTTGGAACTTTGAAATTTAGAGTACCTACAGAGTTTTCTTTAAATTTCGAATACAGATTTAACTAAAAATTCCGAATACAGAGCTTCCCCAAAATTCAAAACATAAAATTTTCCTCGAATACATAATGCACAAAAAATTTTCGGAACTTGAAATACAATCACGTCCAAATATAAAATTCCCCGTCCACTAGGAATTCAAAACGCACACAATTAAATTTCATCCATATCTTCATGCCTTATCACCTACGATTCCCCAGCAGAGCCCCCTGAATTGTGAGGATTCACACCGGGCGTTATAAATGACTTAAAACGGTCTCGTTTTAATGCCCTTAGGGGGTTATTAACTTAATAAAGGAAAGATGATAGCGACAGAAATTTAAGCGCAGTTAAATCTGGGCTCTATGAGGCCGTTTAGAAACCCCACGTGTTCCGAAGTTTCCGTTGCGCAACTAGGTAGCGGGAAGTCGCGGCTGGAAGGTGAAGAAACCACCATGGTGCGGAGAGGTGTTGGCTGCCATACGGTTGATTGTCACTGTCAAGGTCCCATAGGGGAGACTGATTGCCAGTCGAGTGGCTAACTACTCGGTTAGCTGGCGCCTTTGATCTGATCTCTCTCCTCTCTGATCTAGTTTGTAAAACAACCGCGCGTTTATTCCATCGTGAAAACTTCCACGTTTATTTGACCACTCGTGACCGGAGCCTCAGAAATAAACCATCTCGCCGTCCCAAGCACTATCTAACGTTCCTTTAATCGATGTTTGCTCCTGATCGACGTAGCAAGACAAGTGTAAACAAGGCAGAACGTGCAACTAGGTACAGCTAGGATCTGTGTTAAATCTGGTGGTGGAATATTGGGTCGTTCAAATATAACCAAGATTGGTGTATAAATAAATTCGTATTTTTCTTTCTTATTCTGTCAACAAATACGTGCTCGTGTAGGGCCATTTTTGAAGACTAACTTCGCGCACCTCATCAGTAGGTATATTTATACTAACTCAAAATCTCACCAATTGGGCTCAAGTTCTGCAACACAACTAGTGCAAATGCAAAACATGCAATTTTCTTAGAATATCTAACACACTTTAAATCTTCTGAAACGGAGTGCTGGAAGTCATAGAGTGACTGGTAGGAAATGGTGAAAATGACTCGGACCGCGAAGGGTTAATTCCTTGTTTCCCTAATTCTACTTCGATTTCCTAATTCCGTCGGGAATTCCGCCACGTCGGGATCGATCGACACCACCAGCGTGGAGCGAGCTGCTCCAGCAGCAGTTCAACGAACGCGTGCTCCTGGCGCGGGACAAAGAGTTGCAGGGGCAGCGGCGAACGCTTTGGAAAAACGAGACGATGGTCGCACAGTTTGTCACTGCCAAGGTCCCATACGTCGTGACGTGGTTTGTTCGCCTGGTCGGTGAGGTACGTCGAGGATGGACGCGATGACCGGTCCTCTTTCCCTCTGTCGCATTGTCGGTGGCGGGGACGCGACGAGACGAGCCGAGGAACGTGACCCGCGAGCCAAAGAGTCGGCGGCGTCCGCGCGCACCTCTGTCCAAGTGATGAGAGGTGAAAAAAGGAACGGAAGGTGAAACGAAGATGATGGAAGGTGAAAAGAAAGGATTGAAAGGTGAAAAGAAGCGATGGTATGTGAAAAGAAACGATGGAATGTGAAAAGAAGCGATGGAGAGTTTTCATTTTTTGTTTTCAAAAGCTATGGAATATGAAAAGAACTCCATGGAAGGGGAAAAGTAGCGATGGAAGGTATTCACATGTTCCTTTCAGAAGGGTTGGAAGGTGAAAAGAAGCGATGGAAAGTTTTCACATTTCCTTTTCAGAAGGGTTGGAAGGTGAAAAGAAGCGATGCTATATAAAAAGAAACGATGGAATGTGAAAAGAAACGATGAATGTGAAATGAAGCGATGAATGTGAAAAGATGCGATGGAAGGTCTTCATTTTCTTCTTTTCACAAGCAATAGGAATTGGTATGAAAGAAAACGATGGAAGAGGAAAAGTAGCGATGGAAGGTTTTCACCTTTTTCTTTCAGAAGCGATGCAAGATAAAAAAAAACTGTGGAATGTGAAAAGTAGCGTAGAAGGTAAAAAGAAACGATGGAAGCTCCTGTCTAGAACTGATTCCCGAGCCTAAAGACCCGCTCAGCCAATTTCGAGCAGCCGAGGATCGAAAATGAGTATCGCTGGTGATTAGATTCGCTAAGGCGCGCGGATTAATCAAGCAATTTAGTGGAACACGATATCAGCCTCCGTGATTGGTAGCGGTACGCGCGCTGGAGTGCTTAGGAAAACTGTTTATTATATTCCGCATGCTAGGTTCATGGATTTTTAAACTCTGAGAGGGAAGTATTCGTATGGTTAAGGAATTGGACGAGAGGATTTCCGCACATGGTGGAGGTCGTTCGTTTTGAAGTTCATACAAGTGTTAGTGAGATGTTAGTAATTGGTGTAATTAATGAAGAGGGAGGGGGGTAAATAATCAATATTGTTAGAAAATTGGTCTGTTTTTATAGTCACGGTTTGTAAAATAAAGAAAAGTGAATTTCAACTTGGAAACCTCCTTAGTGCCACCCAAGATCACCTTTGTTGCCTTCCTTCATTGAACTATGATCTTGGTAAATTGGATCATGAGCAATAGAGATAGACACTAATAGTCCAGTTATTGAAAGGACGCGTTTCGATCATTAAACGCGAGCACGCATTTATCAGGCACTCGAGATTGCCTTCATTCACTTCTATTAGCCGTAATTACGCTTCACGAAGATGTCGATGCTAGATATTCATCCAATTTACCGTGTCGCACTCCTCAAATCGGTTTCGTATCTCCGCTCCACCTTCGCAATTAAACAAACAAACCAGGTTTCAACACCTGCTCAACAGAAATAAATTCTGACCTTCCACAAAGTTTTGCGATCATCCCACGCAATATTAGGAAACAGAGAATCAACGCAGCCGTCCATCAAAGGCGATCGAAATCTCGAAAGACTGAGAGACGAAGTATCGATGATTCACCAATCGATAAAATTCCCATGAATCAACTTTCTCAATACGCAACATTTACTTGTAAACATCGAATGAATCACATTTATTAAAACGTACAAAAGCCTCTATTATCTTCCTCCCACAATTCTCTGCGCTTCCATTTCACGCGCACGCGCACGGGGACCACAGAATGGAAACTCAACAAAGGTGCCCGCCTCGTGCGCTCTGAATTTCCAACTTCCTCGAAGAACAATAAAATTGGAAATCACGCGAAGAAATTCAGACAGCTGAGACGAGACCACAAAGCCAATGAAATTGCAAATATCAAAGAGAAAGTCCCTTTCCCAATCCATCGCGAAATCGTCGAGATTAGGCCTCGCTTGCGTCACTCCTCCAAGGTGGTTAATGCAATCTCAAGGATTATCGAGTTAAACGATACCCCAGACAGAAGTCACATTTCATTGCCCCCGCGTCTCATGACTCGCGAGGAGCTCAGCAGCCACCTCCCCTCCGCTTTCCAGTCTCGTTTCAGAGATTGGATCGCGCGTGCGATTAATCGCCCCTAATTGACCGATCCTACCTCAGAGACGCGCTAATTGCGAGAAATTGAGGGAGATCTGGAGGGAAAGACAATGGAGACACGCTAAACGAGGAAACGACTCTCGAATCGCGATTTCTCGTGGTACGCGTGTTCCTTGACCCCTGAACTTGGCAGAGACACCACTCTCGCCTCGAGAGTCGTTAGAGGCAATTCCAGGGGGAATTTCATAGGTTTGCCAAGGCGAAGACTGTGACAACTGATTTCAAGGCTCTTACTCTAACTCACTTTCTTGAGCTTCTTTAGGAAGCTGTGAGGGTTGATTGTGGAGTTTGAGGATCTAGAGGTAGTGGAAGTTGAATTTTGGTAGTTTAGAGGTCGTGGCCGCTGAATTTGAGGATTCAGAGGTGGTGAATGTTGAATTTGAGGATTCAGAGGTGGTGAATGTTGAATTTGAGGATCTAAAGCTGATGGACGTGGAATTTAGAGATCTAGAGGTGGTGGACGTAGGAATTTAAGACATGGTGGGCGTAGAAATTTAAATGTTTAAAGGTGGTGGACGTTGAATTTGAGGATATAGAGATGATGAACATAGGAATTTAAGGGTTTATAGAGCTGATGGACGTTGGAACTAAAGAGTCTAGAGCTGATGGACGCAGGAATTTAAAGGTCTAGAGCTAGTGGACATTAAATTAGAGGATATAGAGGTGATGAACGTAGGAATTTAAGGGTCTACAGATGGTGGACGTTGAATTTCAGGGTCTAAAGCTGGTGAACGTGAAACTTAAACGTCTAGAAAAGTTGGTCGTTACATTGGAAAGTCTAGAGCTAGGAAACATAGAATTTGATCACTTGGAACAGAAAAGGTAAAAAAAATGGACACTATTCTAAACTAACTGAACGAAGGGAATATCGAAATTTTGATCCTCTTTCAAGCTTTGAAAATCATATTTCTGACCTTTGTCGTGCTGCGTATACTCGTCTCCGTATTCTTTACCCTTCCCGATACCTTCTTACGACTCCTCAGAAGCTTCTCCTCTCTCAATCTCTTATCTTCTCTCTTTTCGATTATTGTGATGTTATACATATATGGTCCTCGTCTATCCGCCGGGTTTGCCTCCCGTGTTCAACTCGTCCATAACTCCTGTCTCCGCTTCTCGTTTTGTGCCCGTAAATTTGACCACATCACACCTCTTCTCGAAAAATCTGGTTGACTCCCGATGAGGCAGAGATGGATTCTCCATCTCTGTTGCATCATTTACAAGATTTTGCGTGACCGCCTCACCTCCCTACTTATTCAACCTCCTCCCTACCAACGCTTTCTTTCACTCTGCTCATTCCACCCGCTCGCAAGAACATGCTTTCCATCCCTTGTCATCGTACAAATTACCTTCGTTCTTCCTTCTCCTATGTCGCTCCCCATTACTATAATTCACTTCCTTCTGAAATCCGCGCGCTTCCCACTCTCTCCTCTTTCACATGTTCTTGTAAATCTTTCCTGCTACTCCATCCGTTATAGTGCTATATCTTCTTTGCGGTCTGGCCAGTATGTCTTGTCTTTGTTTTCCTCTCTTCCTTAATGTCCTCTTTAATATTTTGCCTATATTAATCTAATTTAAGTTTATTTTAAGTCTAAGTTAAGTTTTTGCCTAAGGTTAAGTTGAAAAGCAGTCTTTGACTGAACTTCGCCTGCGCTTGTGTCTCTGTTACTCTTGTTCTTGTTGTTATGCTCTCTGATTGCAATAAAGACGTTTAACAATAATAATAATAAAAATGAAAGCAATTCCGGCCTAAGTAAGATGTTCAATGGTTTTCGTCAGCCATTCTGATCTGCTGATATCATTACTGGTTTCTAATGGAGGTTGCATTACCGCGGTAATTGCACACCACCGCGCGCACGTCTTTGGTGGAAACAATTAATCTTCCTGATCCGCATCGGCAGTACGCACATTTACCACTGTTTAGCATAGTTTCCATAGTGAAAATATGCTTTTCGACGATACCGCGTCCATTAGCATACTTCCTTTTCCTCAGCGCGCACCGACTGTTAACGCTCTGATTAATAGGAAAATGATGGACGGCCATTACTGCGCTCCCGAAACGATCAGCGTTCCTTTCGATTCTCCAAGGATCCCGTCTGCGTCCTTCGATGCGCACTTAACGAAATTTAAATTCCTTTGTCGGCGTTCGTGTAGGTAGCAATCAAGTGGAAATCTGCGTGTTCGCTATACAACTTGAAGGGTATCCTTTGTGGAATAATTATGCAGCAACTATGGAAAAAAAAAATATTCAGGGGAAGCTTCCTTTTCGAGAAAATCGAGTTTGAAACTCGTGCTTCTTTCAATTGAGTAACTTTCACTTGGGTAACATCAACAAAAGTCGAAACTGTCGATTAACTTTCTTTGAAGGCACCCTTCTTACTTTCGAACAAATTCATTCGAAGGTGAAAAATATTTTCAGCTCAGTGCACGTGTACTCGATAGATCTTGCAGTTCGATCTTCTTGTAAGTAAACAAAGCGTGTTATTCTCTTACGAGCATATTTCATTCCACCTTTCCCAAAGTTTCACTGTTTAATTCTTGAACGCTTTGTGTAAATATTAAATAGGGCTATTGGGTGCAGATTACTACTTTCATGGTTATTATTAAGCCAACGTTATTATTCTCACGGAGTAGAAGCTACAGGGAAGCATCCACTGCCAAATATAATAAAGGCGCGAGTGGCCAGACAACCAAGGTTCCCAGTAACAGAATGTAAGGGAACGTGGCTGGATCTCGGAAAGCAGTCACGTAGGCGAGCTCAGTGTCCCTGAACGCTACGTCTAGCTATTCCACGCTTTACGATCCAAAGTAGAGTTGCACCATGAACTCTATCCCATGGGGTGGCTCCTAAAGACGTCGCATTGACGTTCGACAAATTGGGCGGTGTGGTAATGTCTTCTTCCAGACGGTTTACGAACCGCAGCCACGTATCGGACAGAGTCACAAATGATTAGGTCATCCCATAAGTTAGCGTCGAACTTTGTACAGATAGTTAGATCAATATTTTAAACATACCATATCGAACAGTTACAAATATTAAGCCACCCCATAAGTTCATCTCGAAAATTGTGAACCGAAATTTAGGTCAATATTTTAAATATAGGCCCCTTTGAGTTTTATGAAAAACCCTAGATAATATGGTTGTTCTAATGATAAAGCCGCAAAACTGCAAGAAGCTTGATTAATTTTAAAACTTCATCACAGTATACATTACAGATGATAAATGCCTAAATGAAATTATGCTTTCAGTTCACATTCGCAAACATGGCAGTTTCGCAACTTTACCTGTGGAATGACGATATTATATAATATCTATTATTATTGCATAAATATAAGGTGCATCAACCTCTTATCGTACTGTGTTTAGAAAACGTATCGCGAAGTATATAAACATTGAAATGACCTATATAATACTTCCAACATAGAACAATCTTTTCCAGCATCTTTAAAATCAACGCTTCAACACCTGATACCACTCTATCATCCCAAAACAGCTTCCTCCTCCATTTAACCCCAGAAGAAGCTCCAAAACACCAGCAATCCCGTTTCTTGATCAAGCCTCCACTATCCACGCGAAAATTTCATTTACACGGCGCGAAATTCCGCTTCATGGAAATCCAAACAGGGGTCGCCAGTTCAGGGTTGCGACAGAGTCAAGGCGCAGCCTTTCAGAGCCGTCGAAAAAAGAAACTGTGCACGGTGAGACGAACCCAGCCTCCTTTTCATCGAGCAGAGACAATCTCGCTGCCTCGAGAAGTGTTTGCTGAGCAAAGCTTAGGATAAAAAGTGCCGAGGCAACGTCGACGATGTTGACGCTGCACTGGTGGGGTTCGCCGTCCTCGGATAACGAGTCAAACGCGATAGCGTTCCGCGAGGATAAGTGAATTAGGGACCACCTTGGCCCCAGCCTTTTTTACGATCCAAAGATAATTACACTCGAGGCGTAATAACTTGGGGCGTAAAGAATTGAAGGGCCCAGGCAAACGCCACAATTTTATGATTTTAAAGGAAAGCAAGTTGAGGGAAAAAATATTTTCATGGAAAATGCGGCACGAAATTGTATGTATTTTAAACGGTACTTGAGTTAGATGGTAAATGACTCCTATTATCAAAGATTTAGCTGAGAAATTAATTATATTAGGTCGCATTAGATTTTTCCCAGCGCGAAGAAAATCTAATTTGATCCTGCTCGGTACATGCTACTATATTGGGAATTAATGGCACAAAGAAACGAGGGCCCTTGAATTCTGAGACACCGTACGACTGGGAAGAAATATAAACCGTGAATTGCTAAAACGCTGAAGTCCCCGGTGGCCCGAGGCGCAAAATATGACGCCGGGAGGTAGGCTGAAATTTTAAGGCGCAGGAGGGGTAGGCGGCGGTCGTAAAGCCGTCGAAAAATATTTTCCACGCGAATGATCGCCACGAGGGACTCGATGATCGCCGAGGGAAAGCCGTAAAAGCGACCTGGAGTCGAGTTACCGTTCGAAAAGAGCGGGGTCGCGTCACGGCAGAGCAGCGCTGGCAAGCGGCGATATATTATTGAAACGCGGCGGGAATTATTTGGCGGTTCCTGCACGACTGTAAAAGTGTTACGAGCCGGAGCTAGACAAATAAATTTCCTTAGGACCGGACGCGAGGAGACTGCGGGGGAATATAAACCTGCGGATTATCGACCGGTTTTCCACGGCCTCTTCCCAGCTCCTGCAGCCCTGCAGCCCGACGTGCAACGGGACACGTTGTTCGGTAGCTAGATGATGGAATTATTCGAGGTCTGGTGATTATTTTTCTTGAGTTATGTTGGATGGATCCCTGGTCGCGCGGAGATTAAGTAACTGAGATATATCGCCGGAGGGGGAATAAGTGTTAATATTTTCTTGCGTTCATTTTTATAGTAGGACGTTACGGAGCTCCTTGAGGCCTCTGTTTACCCGCCATGAGTATGCATATTCAGGTACGGCGTGGCACGTGTGTACGTTTACGTAAGTTGATAAAACTATCGTTAGCGCGGTGTGTACAAAGTTTGCAAGCATTGAGGATAGCTGGTATGAGTCAGATGTATGAAATAGCGGTGGTTTGGGAATTTTATATATTCAGATATTCTTGCTCCCAGATTGCAATATGTATCGAGGTAATATCAACTAAGTACCGTCAAGGAACCAGTTCCTGATCACTTAAGATGCAAAGCGAGCAGTTTCTGATCACCTAAAACATTTTACTATGAGCCAGCAAATGTTTGCGTATAAATTAAAAAATACTTCATAATTATTTAGTAATTTTTTAGAATAAATTTGTATCGTAATACACTTATTATTTGGTATTTATATACTAAACTAATTAGGAATTGGGTTCTGACCAGGGACTGGGTTCTTGACGGTAGTATCTGCTAGTATTCCAAAATATCTGCTGATAGTATCTCCATGTATCAACTAGGTAAATATCGACTAGTATCTGCTAGTATCTGGCTGGCTTCCAAAATATCTACTGATAGTAACTAGTAGACTCTAGTATTTCCTTGTAACGACCAAATGTCAACTAGTATCTGCTAGAATCTGCTAATATTTGCTACTTAGTATCACAAAATATTTAGTGATAGTAACTAATTAGTACACTTTACTATTTCCTTGTAACGATCAAATATGAGCTAGTATCTATTAGTATGCACTAGTAACCCTCAATATCTATCATCATCCACTAAGATCTCGCAATATCTACTAGTATCTGCTTCTATGTACGTTCCGTACATTTTAACCATGAAATAATCCTCCAAGAAAGAGCAACCAGAGAAAAAGCCAGACGAGTATCTGCACGTTTAAGGTTCCCAAGGTATCGCCATTTTTGATAATTCGATATGACGTCAAACCGCCATATTTCCATCGTTCCGCATCGAAGGAGGCAACCAGAAACGCGCAGGGAAATATGTCGCCGTAATGCCGATACCCGACGTTTCGACAGAATTGCACGAAGTGTTGCAGGCCACTTTGTGGAATGCTCGCGGAAACACGCGGAGACGAGAGGGAATAAATAATTCTCGGCCACTCACCGCAAGCTTTCCGGTTGAATATCGCGTCCCGCGTAATCTGCAACACAAATAACATCGAATTTTTAGAATACTCCACGCGTTTCAGCAATTGACTTAATCACAATGCAGTTCCCTTCCAAACCATTCATTTTTACCCCGCAGAAACGCAAGTATCTATACAGCACGGAGTGGAACTCGAAATCAATACTTTATTCCCAACAATTCGCAATTCTCTGTGCTCACAATTCCTCTGAGCAATCATAAGTTGCATTTGAAAGAATATTCAGGAAGATAGTGACTTCCATACAACGGGATGTATAAGATCACCTGTTCTTGGATCTTCAAGCGTACGCAACAGACCAATTACAGAGGAAATTCAAGGGCAGCGCGACATTCGTTGCAAATCTTGACAGTGAGGTGACGCATGCACAAATGTTTATGCGCTTGCAGTACCCGTCGGCGGGGAAGTGTATAGAGAACGACGTAGCGTGAGTGGAACCGTGTCGCGGACTCGGATTTCCTGTTCACCTTGCTAGGAACACCCAGAGGCAGCTGTGGATTCTCGAAAATGGAAAGAGCCGCGGGAAGAAGCCCGTGAAAAGCTCGCGCAAGGACGAACGCGATCGACGGAATCCTTCCTGAATGATCACGGGCGATTACGAGTTTTAAATGTGAGAAATAGTATAATAGTATTGTAGTATGATCTTGAAATGATGAGCTAATTCATCTTCCACAGTTAACAGGTTGTTACTTTTTAGGAAATGCAGTAATCGTAGAATTAAAGTTGCAGAAATTAAGTAACAATTTAAAACTTCGACTTCTGCAACTTCAATAAAAACTTAAACTTCTAAAACTTAAGTAAGAACTTCGAAATCTACAACTTTAGTAAGAACTTCAACTTCTAGAACTTAACCTTCTGAAACTTAAATAAGAACTCATACTTCTAGAACTTCAGTAAGATCTTAAACTTCTATAACTTAAAAACTTCGACTTGCACGACTTAACAAATTAAACTTCTACAACTTCAGTAAGAATTTAAGGATGTATTGGCCGTACAATATAGACAAAAGTATATGAAATTTGAAATACTTGAATATCTACGTCTTACGCATAGTAAATCTAGATGTAAGGAATTCGAACGACAGTTGAAGTCTTATTTTTAATCCTAGGAAGGTATTTTTCACTTTACAAATGCTTTCTCAAGCATTATTTGCTAAACTTTTGCCAGTGAAAATGCCAAAAATTCACAATTTTCTCAAGTTATAATTTATTTCTTTAAAACGGTATAGAGAAAACAATTGAAACTCGGCAGATATTTTCATCTACCCATATACTGTATGTACACAAAAATTTAAAAGATTGGTACTATTTCTTCAACATTTTTTCAGATGGTTTATTCGTCAAGATCGTCTCTTTCCATAAGAGTACGTGTAAAATCAGTGGAAATTAAAAGCGTTATAACTCATTAACCGTTTAGTGAATTCGTTTAAATTTTTTGGAGCACATCAGGAATTTTAAAAAAAACAATCTCACAAATTTTCATCAACTTGGAACTATTTTGCAAATAGGTCCAATACATCCTTAAACTTCTATATCTTAAGTCAGAACTTAAAGCTTCCACAACTTATGTAAGAACTTCAATTGTTACAACTTAAGTAAGAACGTAAACGCTTAAAATTAAATAACGCATTGCTTCAGGAATTTCTGTTCCCTTTTCTTTCCAATAGGGGTACGTGTTCGACAAAAACCTCCTCCATCTTGGAGCAAACAACAGCGAGCAACCTGCACAGCTGGCGAACGCTGCAGAAGAGGTGCAAAGCCAACTGTCTTATCAACGTAAACACTGACGACAAGAAACTCGAGATAAGAGACGGATATCGCTTTGAGGTCGCCCCTAATCGCAAGGTACTAGCCGAGTTTCGTGTAATGAACGACCATCGCGTAATATCCACCTGCGTTTCCGCTCAGCCTTCGCTCCTAGAAAGCGTCTGCCATACTGATGCATTAGCTGACGCGCGTTTGGCCTCGGCCTGTCGATCGCAATCATCCATCCACGTTCGATTTCTAGCAAATTGGAAACTATCTTCCAATTACATCAAATAGGGAATCAATGAAGAGTTGAGTTATCTCGTTTGGTTCCTATTTTATCCACTCTCTGACATTAAAAAGAAAGCTACCGCTACATGATCTAGTCCTTAGAAAATATGTTGATGCGTTCTAGGTGTCTGTGTGAAAAGATGAAGAGACAACAGAGTTGATTCTTTGCGTAATCTTTGTTTTAATATAATATTGCGAATCCGGGTAAAGGCAAATCTGTCTAAACACAGTTGAAATTTTCTCAGGGAGATTCTAATCTTGCATTGCTACGTCGTCCTCTCTTTGCACTATCTAAATAGAAGATGGAGTTTCTCTGCGTCATCGTCGGTGCTTCAAAATCTTTCGAGTTCACCAAGAGCACAATTTTATTCTATCCTTCAATCCTACTTTCCCGTTGCTAACTTCGCTGCAAGTCAGACTCTTCCAGTTCTCTCCTGAAGCAAAGTCACTTCGCCATCTGACACATACCGAATACAAAAACAGTACTAACTTCCACCGACAGCGGAAGTGTAAAAAGGTAAAATAACACGCAAGGGAGTGACCTAGCAGAAATTCAAATCAAATCAGAAAATATGAAAACCTGTCATCCTCCATATCCCACACCCTATACAATTTTAATCAAATAATCAACCCTAACAAACAACGCCAATTTTTTATTTCATCCCAGCTTCTAAGATTTCTTACATATTTATTACTTCCGCCGAGGAATTGCAACTAAATTTCTTAATTAAAGAGAGCCTGCAAATTGATCGCAATTTAGAAATCCTTCTTTTACCAGAACCAAGCCAACAGGATCAACTAATCGAGCAATTACGCGCTAAGACGCCGCATTAACGATTCAGCAGCAGTGACCTTATGGATCACGATGATAATTCGCATCGCTCTGCTCCGTGACGGGGCGATTTGCAGCGAGCTGCTGGAAGAAACCTTCGGTTTCCAGGATCGTGGCTAGAGAACAACGCGGGCTACTGTAAACCGGAGAAAACAGTCAGCGATTCAGCTAATCCGTCTGGAAAGATTGCACGGGCTGTTTAACAGGCCCTGTCATATTCCCACCGCCATGAAATCGCTCGTGATTTCTTGCCGCCGTTAAATAACGAGCTTAACTGTGCTTCGAGTTTTTGTTCGTTTAGCACGGAGGCGTTAAATCGCCATCTGAGCGCTCAGAGTTTATGGGGGACCTGTTGAGAATCCTAGGAATTTCTTTATCGACGATATTTTTTAAATTTTACGCCTTCAGTGTAACTTTTGTTTATTTGTACGTTACGACACCCTTTGGGAAACAATTGACTACTTTTATTATAAGGTTTGGTTGTTTAGTATGATTTGTGATGCCTAGGCTTAAGGTGTGAATCCACGATGAGATTTTATATGAGATTTTTTTTATCAGGAGACAATTTCAGCAACTAAATGTAAATAATGGAAGTTATGGAGAGAGATGAGATTTGTCTCGCGAGAATCTAGTTTTACGAAACTAGTGACAAAATAATTAAAAAATAATAAAATACTTGTCTCGTGAGATTAAAATCTCATGTGAAAGATGGGATTTTTTTTATTTAAATAAAATTTCGAATAACGAATAAACATTAAAAAAAAATATTCGAACAAATGACCTTTTTTTTAACTTTTACTCGTTATTCGAAATTTTATTCAAATAAAAGTTTTGCCCATCCCTGTGTGAAACACGATATTTTCGTCTCGCCGTCGATTTGCACCTTTACACTAGGGAGCACTCAGTACACATTTGTCTAGCTTATCTACTAGCTTGCCTAGCATTATCTATTACTGTGAGCTCATTTCTTTAGTCTGATAAATCTTCAAGCATTATCTGTTATTATTAACACATTTTTTAGTTTTACAAATCCCCAAGCACACGTTTCCCATTTCTTCAATAGCAAATCAAGATAGAACAGAGCAAGAGTAGAAGTTGTTTGATGTAGACTCGAGTAGGGAGAGGGGAGTGGCTATAAGCAGCTAATTGGTTGTGGACTGACTAGAATAAGGTTTGGTCTGCACAGAAATACAGCTCATGTTGCATCTACAGATATAAATTCGAAGATTAATGAGAGCTCCTGGAAAACTTGAATAAACCTTCAATAAACATAAATTCTACGAAGTACGCTTAAGAGGTTAGGTCACCTTGGCCAGGATGAATAATGCCATCTTTGACATTTATTTCTAAGTGACAAAAACACATTTTTCGATTAAAATTTTTCAATCTTTGAATAATATATACAATTTTTCCCCAAGTTTGCTTGAAAAATAAATATAACTGTCGAGAGTAAAAAATTGTACTTCATTAAAAAAAATTTAACTGGAAAAAGTGTTTTTATCACTTAGAAATAAATTTTCAAAAATAAGGCATTTCTTGACCCGGCCAATGTGGTCCAACCCTATAATCTTAACTCCAGAAGTGTCCCCAGAATACTATCAACTTGCCCCTGGAAAGTGGGAAAGCGGCGGATCCAATAACACCGTGATCCCGGAGAATGATACCAAGCCACTTGCTTGGTCCCCTGATCTTCCAAGCCAGCTTCCCCCGAGCCTTTTTGCATCTGCGAAGCCTCTGGGAGCAGTTCACCAACAACGTTCCGCCGCGGTTTCGCTCTAGACGCGGCAGGGATTAAGCTGAAAAGCCCGGCGTGGCTGCGTAACGCCGGAGGTCGAAAAAAGTTGTAAAAGGAGCGGCGCTAAAAATTACTCGTTTCGACGGGCTAGGTGAAAGGAGATTAAGCGGTATAGAGGCTGTGCACGAGCCATCGTCGCCGTTGAGTAGCACTCGACACCGACGACGCACGCACCTGGAAATAGCTGCAGCGTTAAATAACACCGTTTGCCTTGATACACGTGCGCGCGTGCACGGTGTCACGAATGCAAACGACGATCGAGGACACCCGTGCCCTCTTCGTCTTTTTTTATCCACTTCGAAATCAAACCGCCCTGGGCTTTTTCGCGATAACGGGGAGTGCCATCCTATGATGCAAAATCAACGTTTACTTTCATTGCACTAATTCTGTGATTGTACCTTTTATTCAATCAATATTCCATTCGCGATAAAATTAACCCCATGAAACACACAGACTAAATTTTATAAAAACGTTAAAAAAATCACAACATTTTTTATGTTTCGGTTTTAGTAAGTATATACATGTTCATAAACTGGGATGAAACACTGCTCTTCGAAAGAAGCGTTTATTTTTTATTCCATCGAATGGAATATTACGGAGTTGGAATTTTGAGACTCTTCGCAAGGAACGCAATATTACGGAGGTGGGTCATCAGGGGTCAATGCATATTTTAGAGATATAAGTTTCATGTTCCTGTAGGAGGTGAGGGGGTAATTTTTCAGAGCTTCATTAGCAAAAGTGTGCTTTCTTCAAACTATAATTAGGCTACTTTTTCTCTCTAATTTCTGGCTAATTTTTGTTAAGTTGGAGATCAGGATAAAAAATCTTAAAAGTGGGTATCGAGAAGGGTTACCTAATTTAAGATACTACTGGTATACAGAGTGATAGTGAAGTCACCAGCGCGCATGCGCAGAGTCTACTTCCGTCCCTAAACCCCGCCCACAACGCTCACCATATCTTGGCCGACCTGTACCTCGGTATTAAGCCATCTATTCCACAGCATCCCTATCGTATCTACTCTCCCACCTAACAAACATGTGAATACAAGCAAAATACAAGTCGCCGGCTAAGCCGTCTCCCAAGAAAATCTCCTTAAAACCGCACAGTCCAAAGAGCCTCTTCCAATTCCCTCAGAATCCCCAGCATTTACTTCGCAGCGTTGAACAAAGCCGTCCCCGTTTTGTTTCCCCAGATAAAGTAGATTCCCCTGTCCGCGACAGATCCCAGCAGCGATCGCTCAGACGGATTCCAGCGGCTCGAAGCGTGTCGCCCGTTGGAAATACCGCGAAATGCGGGGCACAATCTTCCGGTGGCAGCGAACTCTCGTCCGCCTCTGATGCAGGGGATTCTCCTGGCCTTAGTCAGAGTCCTACGGGCTTTGTGCTTTGTCCGCCTCCCGTGCAGCACCTCCGAAATTGGCCCCAGCTCGGGAATTTTATTCAGACGAACACAGCGTACCATCTATTGTCCGGCTACTTCGTTGAAAGATAAGAAAATCCGATTCCCGACACGTCGGCCTCCCCTTTTTATTTTCGGAGCCAGCTCGCGCTGTGTCGCTCAATTAACGCGCGGGACAGTGGAAAGAAACGCGCGCCCCTCGCCTCCGCGCGGAATAAAGTCGTCCCGGGCAGCGGCGGGGCGTGGAAAATGCAGAAAAACGAGAAAGCATTTTGGCGTTCGACGTGATTCACGTCGTGCCTTTAATTAACATCGCGCTTTTTCAGCCACGCCGGCTCGCCCGGACCCGGAATAGCTCCAATATTCGAAACGTCCCCCGCGGAAACGTCGCTTAAACTTTGGACGCTAGAGTGAATACCCCGCGCAGCGGACGCCGGGTCATTTCTGACCCGAGGCGGTAAAGTTTGATGCGATTCTCAGTTTTACGTGAATCATTCGCCTTATTAAGATCCGTGGTTTGTATTTTTATGAAGGGATAATAACGGTAAGTAAGGAAAGACGTTTAGCGTGGGCCAGAAAAGAACCAGCGTCTATTTTTTTTAACCCCTAAATAGGACTTCATGGGATTTCAAGGTTACTTTAAGTGTTATCGTGCAGAATTTAAACTTGCACTCGTTCTTTCCGAGCAATCGGGCTGAAACGAGCGTCAAACGACGCCGTTCGGCTCCAAGAGCAGTTGAGAGTTAAGTAATACGACTTCATCCTCTAGCTTTACGACATTTCCCAGCTGAGAACGCCGCTCCCACTCGACGCGCGATAATTAGTCGACGCTTTTCTCCGAGGCCTGCAATTCCTTTGGCCGAAAGCGGGCGGCGAGAGGATCGTCAAAAATCGCCTCGAGTGGCCATTGTTAAGCACTCTCCCGGCCATTAATTGATACTTATCTGTAAACAAAAGCCTCGACGCGCCACTTGCGGCGGCAATTATTTCCAGCCGATTA
This sequence comes from Andrena dorsata, assembly GCA_929108735.1. Classification (NCBI taxonomy): domain Eukaryota; kingdom Metazoa; phylum Arthropoda; class Insecta; order Hymenoptera; family Andrenidae; genus Andrena; species Andrena dorsata. Next base: position 69,994,298 of record OV815488.1, on the reverse strand, counting down.
TACTTAATCATCGGAGCCGCGGAAAGAGAGAGGAACACTCGAATTACGTGGCTGCTTTCCTCCTCCGAGGGCGCGTAGTACACGCTCCACGTGCTATTTTCGAATGTAAAACCTGAGCACGCCACTCTTACGGGATAAATCCACAAACACTGAGGGGAGGAGGAAGCGAGATTACAGCAGCGAACGGAGAGAGCATAAACAGAGTCGATGGCTTGGAGCGTTAGAAGCTAACCATGGCTGTCGGGACGTTAGATTCCTCGCGAAAATGTGTTTCGGGTATGCGATAATATTTATCGTTTCGTGTGTTAACTTGTCAGAAGGTGGTGCGAATGTGTGTACAGGGGAGCGTGTTTTAATATGATCCCAGGCTTCGAAATTGAGGAATACAGTAAGACCCGGTTATATGCTCGCCACACTAGCGCGCTCGCGGCTCTATAACCGGGGTGGGTGGCTTATTTGCCTGAATCGTTGAAAGTGGTACTAGTGATCTTTGGTACAGGGATGGTACTACTCGAACCTTCCATTTTTTATCAACCGTATGTTTATACATCAGTCACCTCTAACTTAAACTGTCTTGAAATGCAAGCTCCAAGTGCCGTTTTCTGAGTTTTATATCTTATGCTATTAAGCAGAAAGTTTGTATGTTTGTGTGTTTGTCTGTCGCCTAAAAATTTTCGCGACGGTAAATACTGTAGTCACGAAATGTACCTCAGCTCATAATGCCTGGCTAATCCAGACGAATGTGACTATTTTCACAGAAAAAAACTAAAAAGAATTTTTTTATAAAATAAGGATTCTAAATTCGGGCGTAGCCGAGTAGTAAAGCTAGTAGATTATATCTTTAGTGGGCGGGGAAACGAGTATAAGTCAGAATTATTAGTTTTGCAGGAAGAATTAGTTTTGAAGTGTTAAAAGAAATTTTGATTTTTAATAGGGCTGTAACAAATATTCGAATAATCTAAGTATTCGAATGTTTATACATACAATTAGATTATTCGAATATTCAAATACCAGAGAATTCGAATTTGAGATTCAAATATTCGAATAATCAGGAAATCTTTGAATATTTTAATATTCATATATTCGTTATAGTAACGTAGAAATAAAAATATTATAGTTCTTCAAAAACGTTAATGGGATTTTAGATTCTTACAAAAAATTCTGCTTATATGTACTGTTTATCACCTAGAGGAGACAGCCCTTGGCCAACTGAGTCGGGGTTATCCACACATTAGTATTAGAATAATAATATTAATAATTGATAGTAGTTTTCGTTGCAAAATGTTCAAATTTACCAAAGATTAATAAAGTTCCAAATTTATAGTTTGAAAAACAACTAATTGTACATACACAATATGAAAAGAATTTCACGGTGAAGTTTGAACAAATATTTCATGTTCAGATTCTTATTCGGTACAATCCGAAATTCGATCTCTCCGAATATTCGAATACTCATAATTATTCGGATACTCCTGATTATTCAAATATTCGAAGAAATTATACGTATTCAAATATTTATATATTCAACATAATATTTATTATAATTACATATAATTTATATTTATAGTCGAATAATTACAGCTGTAATTTTCAACTTCGATTCATAAAAAAGATAAAAAAAAATCATCCCCTTTTTATTTTCGAAAGTCAAATCGATGGTGGTGTTACTCAGCGTAGTCGGTGGCGTCGGCACGTGGTCTAAATTGAAGTGTTCCTTCATGAATTCTAGCACACGTGGATCAGTCTGTGTGTCGACGTTGAAATCTCCCATGATCACAATCGGCACTTCGGTGTCTACGCTCACATCATCAAATAATTTTTTCGTATTTTCCGAGTATTTAATCATAGTACCGAATAGAAATATCTTGAGATCGGAAATCGATTGGCCGATACAGTTGCGACGTCGGGCGGTCTTCCTCGTATTTCTCGTGATGTGTATCTAATTCCATAACCTCCAACGCATCATTTTCGCAGACGTTTGCGTTTTCCGCGTCGATACAAATATGATACAAATATCAGGAGCGGCAGATGTACTCGGCTGCGGGTCTGCTGTACTCGTGTGCTGCGCGCGGCTCTCGTGCGCCTTGGGTTTGAGGCGTTGTCTATATTCCCTCTGACGTTCAGCATTTGTCTTTTTTGATTTTTTTTGTTCGCCCTGATCTTCTATACTCTCCTGTATGCGTTTACGGTGGTTTTGTACGCGTTTAGTAGCCGTATACCGCGACATGTTGTTGAAACACACAATTTTGCAAACTTCACATTCGATTCTTCTGTCTTACAAACAATATCGCCGGTTTATTGTGCACTGGAGATATAGTATTCGATGAGACGATTACAATGGGACGTCACTAAACGTTCTACCTCATCGGAGTCGCGAGATATATTAATTTTCAGGCGCGCCGAGCGGCGGAAAATGTGACCCTTTCCCCCCTCCCTCTCCCAACTGGCTGATATTGCACAATTAATAACCTTTGTTCCTTCGCCTGTCGAATGCTATCTCGTATAAGCGTGTATGTCTTGTCGTTTAGAAGGTATTGCAATTTCAAACGTTACATGACCGAGTTAATTGATCGAGCCCACGCGCTGATAACAGTAATTCTTTAAATTAAAAATTTTTTCGATCGAAAATCTGAAACATTTTAGTTACATGAAAACGTAACGCTCGATATTCTGGTTGGGGGGGGGGGGGGGGCCCACTGTTGGCCTGAAAGGTAAGACGTATTCTACTTCAAAATGAACCTGACCCGCCATCAAAATACTATTAGAAAACTTATCGCCCAATACCGTCTCATACCCGAGGCTGTATAGATTTCACAGTCAACAGCCTTCCGTCACAGAAGCTACCAGAAACCGCGGAATCACCGAGAGCAATGAGCTCCTCGCGCGGAGTGCCTAGGTGCATAACACGCGGCGCGCATAAACAGTGCCGCGTATTTTTAGCGAGGCCCGTGTCGGATTTCCCGTAGCACTCGATACAGTGTAAACTCGATGGCGCGTGGTACCCGCCAGGGGGATGTATGGTGGTTGCCATGCCTACGTCTCACCCTCGACCCCGTCTCCTCGCTGTCTGTCCGTCCGTCTGCGGTCGGCTCGATACCTGACTTCACCCCCTGCTAGCGCCGTTATTATATCGTTCATGGCTTCCTGGTTTCGCTGACGCCGCAGAACGGCGAGCCTTGTCGGAGTCGAGACGAGTCAGCCTCGCTCCGAAAGGCTGAAGAGTGTTTACGGGACGCAGGGGTGAAACGGTGCTGGTGGGGTCTTTGAGGTGGCTCGTGGTTTGGGATGCTTTTGGGGAAGGGGAAGCTGTTGCACTTGATACTGATGCATGATACACGGAAGACTCGTGGGTGCTTATTCTTGCGTTAGAAAGAAGAATCTTTTAAGCACAGAGAGCATTGATGAAGAATTTTGATTGCAAGTTATAGGTGTACCAGGCAATAGGGACATTTATAAAAGTTACTAAGTAGTGGGGTAGGAAGGAGAGTATAAGGAGTTAAATTACCAGGTAATAGAATTTCCGCGGTGTTAAAAAATCCAGCTAGCCTCGAAACTAGTTCACGGCTGTCCCACTGTGAACATGTTTCGGGGTTTCGGCGCCCCAAGCGAGGTTTCACTTATTTTCAACGGGGCAACCGTTTCTTCTTCAAGAATCTACTTTCTGCAGTCGTGGGGGGACACTTTGGCCGCGTTTCCAGCGACCGCGAACCCAGAAGACTAGAATGGGCGTAATTTAGACGCGAGGCGGGCAGAGATTCGCGTGTCTATCGCGATCGTCCCACCCCCGAGAGATGAAACTGGCGTTGAAATGAATCGAGAGGGAGGGGGCCAAGCCTTGGTACGGACGCAGAGAAACCAGCGGAGCGAGCTGGCTCATGGTACAGAAATCTTTGCATGTTCTCGTTCACGCATCGACGAGCCATCGCGCAATAAAAGAATCCTCGTGCTTTCCCGTTCCTTCCGGTCGAACCCCGTCTCTCATTGTTTTCTGCCGTCGCTGGAGCACGCCTCGCGGGGGATACCGCCGCGCGCGTCTTTTTGCCAAGCCGTTTCTCTATCGCGAAACAAACGTTTTCTCGACCGTGAACGACCAGATGGAAAGCCTTTGTCACGTTCGCGTGGGAGCTTTAGGGGGTCAATGTCGAAGGGGTGTGAAATGAGATGCGTTCTCCAATATGATCCGCGATTCAACTTCGGTTCAAGTATGTGGAGCATGCAGTTTCTCTTTCTGCTATCGTACTGCGACGATGGTAATTTGTTATTTCAGATTCTATTTGGAAGAGTGAGGATAGTATCGTTATTAGAGAGAGAGAAGCGATTGAAGTTCTGAATAAGGGATATTTTCAGTTGCATCGTTTACCCCTTCTAGGCAAGATTTTTTCCATTAAATTTTTTTTTTTTCTTAGTTCTCCTAGGATCGCCAGTTCTCGTAGTGAAGACATGTTTGAAGAGCTGGAAACGCCCACAAGACAAAGTCTCAGGCCTTTGGGAGTGTGTTCAGAGCAATGGTGAGGTTTGTAGGTCAGATGAGAGAGTAGGATGAAAGAGGGAAGAGCCTTGGGAGGCCCTTGCTTCGATACTAGATCACCAACCAAACCTCCAGACCAGGGGGGATCATTCTAAATCAGGAAGACCTCCTTTTCACCCCCCACTTTTCCATCTTCTACTTTGAAATGCGCATTAGACACATTCACTACTGCTACTAAGTATCGGGCAGTTAATCCACTTTATTCTTCAATAATGTAGGTGAAAAAACGAACTTCGGGCGACGGGACTCGAACCCACGCCCTGCGGGGGATCCTCTGCATTACTGGCCAGCCGCGTTACCAATTCTCCCAACGCCGACGCTCCAATGTTCATCTCTTCCGAACTCTACAAATACCGAAGCCACCTGTGTGCCAATCGCACCATAGACCATTCCCAACCGCTAATTACCTACAAAAAGTTAATCTAACAAAAACCAGTATCAACACTTACACATCAATAATCAACACCATTACATCATAAACCAATACCATTGCTCAATTAACAGCAAGCACTCGCGACTATAACCTCGTCAGAAAAATTCAGAAAGCATTTAAATTCCCGCGAAACTCGCCTCGACTAGTACCCGACCCGTTCCATCTGCATTCTAATTAAAAACTTGGACAATTAAATCGGCCGGTCCCCGGCAACCCGTTCCCTGGTTTTCCATCTCGAATACAATCTCTCCGCTCTAAAGGTAGTCGTTGAATCGACGAGACGGCGACAACCGATGAGGCTCCATTAAAGAAACAGCTAGACACGGGGACGGGTGGAAAAAGCTCGAACAAGCTCGATGGCCCTTTTGCGGGCATATAGCGAGGGACTTGGCGAAACAGTGGCGGTTTGACGCGCCCGATGCAAGCGCGACTCGTCCGCGTCGTCTTTCCCCGGGAGTGTTTTTATTCGGTGCACGGGCTGACGCATTGTACGCGCGCACGTTTGCGCAGCAGAACGCGTAGCAGCGGCGCTATATAAGGGCCAGCGAGTTTTCTAATTGCGGGAAAGAAGATCGACCAACGAGCGCCGATGCTGTCGATACACCTGCGTTCCAAATGAAAGTCCACTGTTTCCATTGTCTCGCGACTAGCGAAGTCGCGTCAGACTGAAATACGTGGTCAGAAGAAAGTTTAATCCGTGAATGGTGGCAAGAATAATGTAGATCCATTAGAAATAATTATTTCTCAAATTTACATCACTTAAATTAGGGGTTGTCCGGAATATGTAGTCTACTTAGTGGTATTAATATTATACGTGAAGCACAGTATTATTTTGTTATTATTATAATTTTTAATTTTAATTTTATTACTTTATTAGTTCTTTTTTATTTTTTATTTTATTGTTTGTTTATTTCTGTACTGACTTTTCTTTTTTCACTCTGGTTCTTTGGTAACTTTATCAATTGTATATTGTAAACTATAGGGTCTTTACCCGTGGAATAAACAATAATAATAATAATTTTTATATATGTCTTTAACACTACTTTATACACTGTTAGACGTCGGTTTTTGTATTTGTACAGTTCGGTAAAGATTAATATCGGTGAATCCGTGTTGGGGGAATTGGAAACGTGGCTGGCAAGTAATGCAGAGAGGATCATCCTCCGAACATCTTCGGTTCCGAATCCCATCGCCCGAGGTGTCGCTTTTTCGCCTACAATTTGGTCATTTAAAAATTTCTCTAGCCTAAGTTCCACGATGTACGACAATCAGGTGTTAGGGATATATTCAAAGTGCCAAAATTCGTTAAACTTTGATTAATTACTCGTGTTTCTAAAAAATGTCTGTGCCCCGAATTTGAAGTAATCCGAACTCCGTCCTTTTCAGAACCCAAACTCCGTTCTCAAAAATACCTACGATAAATTGTATAAAATTGTATACTCAATTTAATCCCAATTTCATTTTCAACCTATCAATTATTCTAGGGATGCTGGTCCCTCCAACTGTTTTCGCCCCACATTTCCATAAAACGTTAAACACACCGTGTGCACGGAAAAAGGTAGGCGGAAGAAGTTTCGAGGTGAACGTCTACAAAGGTACCCCCGATGGAGCAAGCACGTCCCTCATTAAAAATGAACGAGCTGGGCACGAGGCAGGCGCACCGTGAAATTCGAAAGAAAGGAGAGCTCCGCGAACCTCGAGCGAAATACGGTGAATTCTGCCTCGTACGGACAGCCACCGAATTTCAACGCAAGGATAATTTCTATAGAATACCTCCACCGACCATTCTTCGAGTGTTTCGGCAATGTGCACGTCAAGACCGAGAAGAAAATTCAAGGACACCGGGGAAATCATTCGGACACTTGACTCACCGAAGAGAACGAAGCTTTCGCTCCATTATCGTCCGGAGTTTCCAGAGGAATTATTGATAAGGGATCTGATAGCGCAGGTTCTCGATAGCATTAAGTAGTGTTTTCATCGACAATGTAGTAGCATTCTGTGAAGACTGGATTTATTAAATGAGCAGTTTCAAATAAAATTTCAAAATTCTATTTCTATTTCGGAGGAAAATTGAAGAGTTTGGAGAAAAAAGAAGGCAGCTTCAAAATTTGCAGAAATTGAGTTATAGGTAGCTTTGAATATAAAAAAGTTAATTGACCTAATTTTCCTAAAAATTTTAAACATTGATAGTTTCTGATATAGGTACTATTTCCTAATACTAATAGAGTTTTATATCGTAATAGTGTTGTTTAATGTAATTATTTTCCCGAGATAAGTAAATATTTATACAATTTGGTCCAAAAAGGGGGCAGCTACAAATTTTGAAAATTCTCCACGCCATAGAAAAAATATATTTTTCCTCAGTTAAATACTCTGTTAATATGTAAATTTCAAGTAGATAAAATACTCTGAATAAATGTCTATAAATATTTTGTAACTCTATTTTTATTAATTTCCCAAAAGTTAATACATTTGTAGATGCCCCCTTACTGCAAAGTCTTCACTCACAGAAATGTGTGTTTTATTCACAGAGACGTCCCATTCGAATTTTCCTACTGCCTCGAAGATCATTCAAAGGGAAGAGTTTTGGGGCCCAACGTTGTATCGATATGGCAAGGCCCGACGCAGAAATTTGAGTACGCCGATGCATAACTGGGTCGCCGTCGGCGGGCAGGTTGGTTAGAATGCAGTTTTCGATGTAGGCAGTTACCCCGCATTCTGCGCCTCCATAAACACACGCGGATTTTACGGTGTCGTGGCGTAACAGCGATTTCATCGAACATTTTTACCCATTCCATCATATTCAACCGCAGATTCCAACGCAGCAAGTCTTCCTGAACACACAAGTCTTCCTGGACTCCTTGAATGTATTTCTACGAAACATCCTTTTACACTTAAGACTCCTATAGTTTTCATTCATTCACAATGATTCAAGTGTGTGTTGTAAAAAATAAGAATAGGTATCTCATGGTTATGAACTTTCATGGTATTTTTTTACGCCGTAAGTAATTTTATTAGAGTTATTTTATAATTGCTATATTTCACTCGTTGACTGATATAGTTAAAAGAAAGAATATAATTAATATTCTACATCACTCAAAACGAGAGTAAAATATTACTAATAATACATATTTTAGTAGAATAATTCGAAATAATAATTCAAAAGTTTGCAAATCTAATTTAATTTAATTTTAACTTATTTTAATTTAGGTTTAATTTTCTGATACTTTGGGTGGAGCCAGGTTTGTCGAAGTATCCTTTCAAGTTAGTGAAGCCTTGACAAAGTTTTGCTGAACTGCGCCCGATAAAAAATCCAGAAGGTGGAAGTTTAATATTCTACATCAGCGATTCCAACCCTGTGGTCCAGGAACCCCTGGGGTCCTCGATGAATATAATATTATTACTTTAAATTCATAAGGAGCCATTCCAATAGAAATGTGATAATATCAGAACATGTATTTATTTATTTCTCCCTTCACTCCAAATTCGAAAGCCGTTGGTGAGCAATTTGAAATAAATATTTGATGCACTTTGGGATTTCAAACCTTGGGGCTCCGCGACAACAAAAGATGTTTAAATTATTTAAAAGGGGTCCATGCTAAACAAATATTAAGAACCGTTGTTGCACGCGATTCTAGCGCAAGTAAATGTTATGTAAGTAAAATATTTATAGTATTTTACAGTATAAAGTAAATAAATGTTACTAAAAATTTTAGCATTTTAAAGAAGAATCTTATTGTGAGTTTACAATGTAATGGTTAGTAGCCCCCGCAACAATCAACCGTCAAATAATTCCATTTCTATCTTCCAACCCCCGCACAAGTAACATACGCGCAAGCTTTGCGTTTCTCTGACAACGAGCAGTTTTATCGTTTAAAATATTCATCCCGCGAGGATGGCAGGCGAATTCGTAATTACAATTAAACGCTTCCAGCCAGCCGGAGTTGCGTTTCCCTGCGCGAGCAGATTAGCCGAGGGAAAATTAATTGCACCGATGCACCGGATGCAGCCGATGCAGAGCGACGATTAAGCCCGCCATTGAAACCAACAGAAGGAGACGGGAGCGCGCTTTTTGCGTTTCTTTCGCGCGACTAACCCAAATAAACATTATTTTCTCATTCCATCGGTCCTCAACCACCGAAATAGTAACGGTGACGATACCGAACGACGATCGCGCCAATCATTGTTCGATGGTATTTAGGAGACCGCCTATTTTCAGACCGTTGGCTTCGTTTGGACGAGCCTTTGCAAACCTTGTCAAGTCGAAAAGCCGGAGCTGCTGCAACAGCCCTCACAGTCACGGTTTTTAAACGTGTTCCTGGATGGGGGTATGATACTCCATTTTTCTTAAAGGGATACTCTAGTGTAACTGCCGGCTTTTCAACGCCATATTCGGGAATTTATTTAACAAAAACTATAAGTTTATACTGTCTGGCGTTTTGACTGTATATTAACCCTCCGAATACAGTGCCGGAGTCATTGGTGACTCGGTGTGAGTCAGAAGTGACTCCGGGACAGATTCCAGTAGTGCGAGGATTAAGGTATGTTTAAAGTAATACTAAGAATTTTTTGGAGCTTTTTATCGCATATATACATATTTAAAAAAATTATTTCCTTAACGGGTGATAGTGTGGGGACTGTTATAGTCATCCAAAATGAAAAAACTTTATTTTCTTCATTATGGTGGAACCACGGACGAGTTTTTATCTTGTAAAAAATTAATTTTACACAGCGAAAACAGCTAAATTTTTAGCTGAAATTTAACTGAATTTTTCACGATGCTGTCTTTCGGCAATTTTTTATTCTTGGTGGCCCTCTATGGTATTCTCTTATACTTTAATACTCAGCAATGTTCTCCTATATATATGGTCGACTGTTTATTTATTGGATTCCATTTTTGAGCTCCTCTGAGACAGTTCTATCGGTAACCATAAGTTGAAAATTAAAACCTTTTTATTCGTCTAAAACTGACACTTTTCAGGAATCGCCAGAAAATTTAAATACTCGGCGAAAGGGTTGAAAAGTGGTGACCAACACATTCACGTACATGATTCCCCTATTTTTTCCATTCACTCGCATCGTGAGAAATAAGAATGCTTCATGGTTTAATGATGGATTATTCTGCGTTGTTTTTAGTAGAGTAATAGAGTCTAGGATTTTAAAAAACTGGTGGTTTATTTATTGTAAGCGTGCTAAGGAAAAGTTGTAAGTTTGAAGTGGTGGTATAACTACTTAGTGACCCCCATGGCAATCAATGTGTTAAGAGTGGAACTTGATTCGTGATTTGATGTAGAAGGGGATGATTTGCAGTGGGAAAGTTAGTTGAAAGAGGATATAGTTTTGAATTATTTAGTTTATAATGAATTTTTGTTACTGTTAGAAATAATGTTTTTTTACGGCACCTAATTCCTTTATAATTGGTACCTATTTTTGTTGAAAATAATATGATACATATTTTTGAATACTTTGAGACGAATTTGTGCGTCAAACTGACGGGTGATCGTGTTCCATAAGAGACCATGCCGGAGGTGAGCGAGACCGCTTGGAAAATCGCGAGGAATTCGATGACGTCCAACGATCGAAAAGGAAATGGGTGACCATGCGATGAAATTCACTTTTGCTTGCCCACCATAGCTCCTCCATGATTTTATTCAAAATTCAAGTGAAACGTATGAAAAACTATCCCTTGATCTTCACTCTCGAGAACTGCCGAATCTAACTTCAATATTAGCAAAACACAGAAAGGCCTAAAAACCGCAATCTTAAAAAAAAATCATTTCCTAAAAAGCTTCAAACACTGCCTAGAAAAGTGCTCCCCAAATCCTCAAATTCCCTCAAATCCCGCAACATAACCCTTAATACAAATAAAAATTGCAGTTTGTCAGACCCCATCTCACCAGTCAACCCTTTGCGGCCAATGTTGATATGCATACCATACATCGTGTGCGGAAATCCTCCAGTCTCATTTATCCCCCAATGTCCACTGAACGCCTCAGCGGCGTCCTCCGCACAGGCTGCATGCAACAACTGAACGCATGTGCGGGTTCATCGTCCGCAAAGGGTTAAGACTCTATCTGCATCTCTAAACTCTTCAGGTTAACGATTCCCAAGAGCAGCTGACTGCGGAAGGCAAACCAGCAAGCGTTTCGCGGTCGCGCACTGTTGCAACAAGCTAGAGAAAGATCGCGCGGAGTCGTAAAAATCGCCAGAACGGGGAATCGCGGCGCGGCCTCCATGTTCGAGGCGGGGAAAAAACGCGGCGAACAATCGCGAGCCCGACGCGGAGAAAATTGAAAGCGGCGGCGGGGAAGGCGAAGCTGGGGAATCCAAATACGCGGAGAAAGGGTTGCAGGCGTCTCTGGGCATTCCCGGAACCATTTTCCCATGCACGTGCGCGGCTAGATCCGCGTACGCGCTCGCCGCCTCGTGATTGCGCAAAAATCATTTGCATGACAATGAGGCAGGGCCGCGCGCCGGATAGTTTAACCGGTCGCATCGCGAAAAATGCGCGCGCGACACATGAAAGCGCGTCGCGACTCGGGACCGCGAGTACTGTGGGAAAGCATGCCCATTGGGAACTGCTGTGCCGCTGGCGGCGGCGTGAAAAAGCGGCGAGGACCGCTTCGACGCGCAGTTCCAACGTCCCGCTTCGAAATTTGATAGTACTTTTTTCAGTCAATAGCAAGATTTCTGGTGTCTTCCCGTTTTAATGCAACTAACACTGATGGAACCACAGAGTTTAAATATTGTAGAAAAGAATTAGGAAACTTGGGAAATTGAGAAAAGAGTTAGGGAAATTAGAGAATTGGGAAAATAATTAGGGATTTTATTTAGAGTATTGAGAAAACAGTTGGGGAAAAAAACTGTAGAGGACGGTGACACTTTGAGGTCGTGGGGGACCCCAAATGTAAATTTGAAAATTTCAAACTTCACTTAACATTTCCGTAAAATTCTACTGTACATATTTCTCTTTAGATATCTTTAGAGAAGATTTGCAGCAGATGGTTTTCGTTGACAGTAAGAAACTAAAAAAATCAAAATTTGGAAATATCAAATTTCTTTTGATATTCTAGCATCCATTGAAACTAGTGTTGTAAAAATGAGCTTCGAGCCGTGAGCTTCAAGAGCTCGAGTCGCGGCTCAAACCCTAAAGGATCGAACCCTTAAGGCTCGAACCTTGTAGCCTTGAAAGCTCGAGCCTTTAACGCTCGAGTCTTCAAGCTCGAAGACTCGAACCTCGTAGCAGTCGTAGCCATGGCAGCTAGCTCGAGTCGTACAATTGGTGGAACCATCAAATATAATATCAAGGACTCGACACAAAAGCCTCTATATAGCTTCGAGGCCCAAGCCTCGAGCTTGAGTCTTGAGCTTCGAGGTGGAGCTTCATATGATATTTTAAGCCTTAAAGGCTGAGTCTTTAAGGTTAATGTTTAAAGCTTTGAAGGCTCAAGCTTTATACAACACTAATTGAAACATTTGCAGAGAATCTTATAATTTTATTAGTGTCACTGACAACCCCAGTATCGTTCTGGGGCTAAAACTACTAACACTACTTGGATTATCTTTCCTGAAATACTAATCGTAAGAAAAGTCAACTCACGAATCTATTGACAGTTACAGAAATCCCTCGTGTAATTGAAAAACTGGTAGTCTACAAAGTTGTTGATTACCGTGAGAAACAATTAGCGCGCATTTATGGAAAGCAAATGCATTGTTCTGTCATCAACGTCGAAGGACAACTGTACGCTGACGTAGCGAAGAGTCACTCGTCGTTTAAACAACCACAATCGCGGAAATAACTTGGCCAATGATGCATTTGCCACAGGCAGCTGAACCAATGGAAACATTTGTCAGACTGTAGGAACGATTACAGTGAAGCTGAATCCACAGCTGCGCAGTTTGTCCGATTATCAACAATATGCGAGACGCGATCGAATTACCTGGTCCGACTGTCCTCCCCACAAAGTGTATACTATATGACTGCCCGAGTCAACTGCCGACAATCGCTGTCAGATACCGCGACTACTTCAGAGATACGTGGATTCACGCGCAATCATTTTTTTCGAAGCGACATGACGGGAACTTTAACTACGCAATATGCAAACGGCGATCCTGCAATTTGTTTTTCTGCATCGATTCGGGATACTGGTATATTCGAGCAAGGTTTTATGAATGAAAAGTGACAGCGAATGTCACTGCTGGTGTCTTAAATTAAAGCGTACAGAATACAGTTTTTATTCCACTAGTCACTTCGTCACTAAAATGAATGTAAAGTTCGTTTTTAATGGTTTAAAGAGGATGGTAGTGGAATCGAAGTGGGGTTTCCTAGTATAATTTAAAGAAGTTGTAGTAGAGTGAGTTATAGCTATTCAAACTTTCCTCAGCCTTTGATAACTCTTTGGATCGATAGAAGAACGTATTCCAGTATTCATAATCAGCTGTGGTGGCCCTAGTTTCCCTACAGACGCATACAGATATGATATGTGACAGTAATAATTCATGAATTTCGCGATGCAGGTATTCGCAACGATATCATTTTTCCCCTGGAACGTGACGGGAACTCCAACTACGCAATATGCAAAGGGAACTATGTATCCTACAATTCCTTTTTCTGCGTGGACACTGGAGACATATATTCAAGCACATTTTCATGAATGAAAGGTGTCAGCAAACGTCACTACTGTTATCTTAAATTAAAACGTATAGAGTACAGTTTCTACTCTATTATACACTTCCCCACAAAAGTTAAAGGAAACCCATTTGCAATGGATTAAAGAGGACGACAGTAGAATCAAATATGGCTCCGCCAGTACAACTTAAAGAAGCACGGTAAATTACAGCAGCTGGATTCGAAGCTATCCAAACATTCCTCATCCCGAGACGACTCTGGATCGATAAACGCACGAAGTAAGTACAGTATTCGCAATCAACTGTCGCCTTCTGTCCCTAGTTTCCACACAAACGCAGTAATTCACGACTCGAAGACAATGCAGTAAAAGTGGGCAGCTCTAAATTAAATTAATTCCATTTGCTCTGTACTAATTTATTCAGAATCTTGTTTGCTACCTATAACTCAACTTCGGGAAATTATAGGACTGCCTCCTACATAACACAGTAAAGCCTACAATTCCGCAACTGGTCACTGTACGCATCGAGAAATGCGTTTGCGCGTGCCATCTACCTGCGAAGGAGTCCTGCGCCATGCGTACCCTGTATCCCAGGACCCCCCACGTGACCGAGCGCGTATCCGCGACAGCATATGCACGAACCGTTGCGCGCACGGGCCAGACAGGCAACGATACACACACCCGTGTGCGAACGAGGTGTTCGCGAGGCGCGTTAATTGCCCCGAGCAGCGCTCGATAACGACGCCAGATTATTTCGTAACCGACGCTGCCACTGTGATTGTGGCAGACAGCGATCTTAGATCCACCGCCGTTGATAACTGGGAAAGCACACGCGGTGTATCGCGGGCGCGTCACTCTTCGATCAGCGGTAGTAGTTGGAAGACGAGCTCGCGTTATGGATATGAGATACAACTTGCGCAAGAATAACTAGGGGATCGGGCTACATACTGTAACACATTGTGGGTGGGAATGTTTTGACTGCACGGGGACGCTATTGTCCACTGCTCAATGACTGCGCGTTTACTACTCTTCTGCGAGCATAGTATTGGCAAAGGAAATTAGGGGAATGGGGAAAGAAGTGGGGAACTTGGGAAAAGAATTGAGGAAATTTGGGATTAGGAGAAGAGTTAGGGAAATTAGGGAATCGGGAAACAAATTATGGAACGTGGGAAAAGAAGTGGGGGAAATTAGGGAACTTCGAGAAAAGTTTGAGGAAATTAGGGAAATGGGAAAATAATTATGGAACTTGGAAAAAATTTGGAAGAGAATTAGAGAAATTAGGGAACTTCCGGGAAAAATTAGGTAATTGCGGGGAAAAAACAATGAAATTAGGAAAATAAACCTACTAGCAATATCATGAAAAAGAAGGTATGCAAAATTCCTACAACTAGAGTAAGTCAAGTGAGAGATTTTAAACGTCAGCAGACCTTCTAACCACAGCACCCTCGCAATTGCATCGATCGGAATCAAATCACCGCCGCTTAATCCCATCCTCCCGTAGCCTAGACCCAAAAGACCTGTTCCAACAAACATTCCACCCTCCCCTGAATTCCAAAGAAAATCCGCCCCGACAATGCCGTTCCACGGTGTTACACAAAAGCAGAGGCACTCGAGGGGGTCCGACTAAATTCACTTCATCGAAGACAGAGAAGCGAAGAGGGTGGCGGCGTGAGCAACGGACAAGGGAGCAGGTCGAACCCGGTTCCCGGTCGGGGATCGACCGACGGGCGGCAGGTAGTCGACATTTTCATTCTCTTTTTACGGCTTGACAGCGCGTGGCACGTGAACCAAGCAAGGGTACACTAAGTATCGAGTTTCCGCGGAACTACGAGACGGATCCAGACGAAATCCTTTCGCCGGGCAATACCGTCCTCGCGTCTCGCGCATTATTTCATTATTTCAGCACCTAACCCGTGGCCTCGATCGGCCGCAGGCGGTTCGAGTGGCCCGAGCCGTGGAACCGAGCGTTGCCATTGGAGGATATTCAAAAACGGTTGACACTGCCCGCGACGTCTCGTCCTTGTGTTCGATGGGGAGCACAAGGCACCGACTGGCGAGGACTCCCGTCGCGGCGTTGCCGTGAAATCGACGATAAGGAACGTGGGACGTGGTGCGTACGATAGATTTAATCGGGATAAGGAGGCTGCGGGTAGGATCGCTGCTACGTGGAAGGACCCGAAGCCGCTTTGGAGGTTACGATCGTCAGCTCGAGACGACGCTGCGAGGCTCGCAGGAAACCGTTGGCAGGACGCGTTACGATCGAATAAATCGGTTACTCACCGCGTACCCGATGCACGTCCACGTTGCCGGGCGCACCGCGCACTTTCCTCCGCGTAGAGCCGATATGGAGCTGTGGGGAACTCGCGACGGAACAAAAAGGATAACCGAACGAACAAACTGAACACGACCAGGACGAACACAACACACTCACGAGTCACAAAACAGACTGAAGCTCGCTCGCCTGGCCGGGACACCTCTACGTTGCTACGAGACCAACCGTCGCGACCGTGGCGCCCTTTGGGGGCAAATCAGCGACTCATCGCGGCGCTGGGTAAGCGCGGCAAATTCAAATGTAGAATTGGTGTTTCTCGTGTTAACGCGTGTCGTGGGACAGTGGGAAATTTAGATTTTCGGTAGGGCTGCAAAAAAGTGATGTGGAAAGTCGATTGTGGTATTTAATTATAGGGATTAGTAGTTGTGTCATGTTACTTTAGTTCATCGTAACTTTAGCTCTGTTTTATTTTATTCTTATTCTTCTTAAAATTCCTAAAATTCTTCTTCCGTTGAATAAAAGTTTCACAATTCGTCAGCTAAAGATACCTGCACTTTGAGTGAAATATATATTTTAAACGCATTTCTGTACCCTTAAATAATATTTTTATTTCGTATCAACGACTTCGTATAAATATTTATAGGATTTACACAATCTTTGGTTGGGATTGTCTGTGCTCACATTATTAAATTAAGAGGTAAATACGGAAACATACAGGTTGGGGGGCCTAAAATGCAGCGATAGTTAAAAGAAAGTTTAAAATTAGAATAGTTACATCGATACCATTACTTTGTACGAACTACGTCTCTAATTAACTATGTTAAATGGAGTATGGGGATTCTCAAAATAGACCCGTGACACCAACGTAATAAGTACTTAAAGTACACTCTGTATATACATATATAAAGTTATGAATTTTAAACATTTCTTTAACTACCACTGTATTTCTTGTATTTGGTAAGAAGAGAAACTGCATTCAATTAAAAAATATAGTAATTTTCGGTCCCTTTTAGAGAAACAGTGCTATAAGCCTGCAGAAACTTTCCTCCAATCCAATATATCATTCAGAGATGGTCAAAATTTTTATTCAAATAAAATTTAGAATAACGAATATACGATAAAAAAATTATTCGTCATGCGTCGAATAAAATTAACTAGGGTTAACGAACGAAAGACGATTTTTTAACTTTTATTTGTTATTTGAAATTTTATTAAATTCAATTTTAATAAACTAAATTTGATTTTAATAAAATGAATTTAATAAAATTTAATAAAATTAAATAAAAATGTTGCCCCTCTCTGACGTCACTGCATTTTATAATCGTTATTATAAACGGCAGTTTTTTATTTTTTTTTTCAATCTGACTTTGAAAAGAGTCTGAGGTATTGACGGAACTATAGGGTGGCACTCAGGTATGCTGGTACCTGCATTCCGAGTGTCACAATGCATTGCACATAAATTAACAGTAATAAAAATAAAACTTCCATTTACAAGAAAAGTAAAATACTGTCTTTAAATATGATTCTTCCTCAAATTTGTATTCCCATCGAAAACAATAGCGTCGAGCGACCCCCCACTCCGTCGGTACCCTTGCAATTAGCTCTTTCATATATTTTAAATCACAATGGAGGTTCGATTATTGTCGCCACGATAAGTAACAATTACTTCAACGCGTGCCACACGGTCACGAGTTTCCTAGGGTTCTGGAGAACGGAGAACCAATGCAATCGTTCTGTCGACCCTCTCACTCCTTTTCCAAGGGCCACTTTGCCGATGTTGACGTCTTTAGACTTATAAACGGACGTGACTGAGTCCTCGCTGTCGCTGGGGTGATCCAGGGTGCACGAAGGAGCCTCTGTAGTCACGGTCTAAAATATTCGATAGGAGTATTAACATAATTACAGTAATTGGTCGAACTCAACTAAACTTTTGTAGGGGATTTATAAAGCTATATGGAAAAGTAAATTTGGGTGAAACTGACCCAATGTCATATATATTTACAAGAAACGATCAGAGAAAAATAAAACTCAGTTCATTTAATTATTCAGTTAATAAATTTCTCGAATAAAAAAATTAAAAAGAAAGACTAACAATGAAAAAGTAAGAATTAAAAAAATAAAAATAAACGCTAAATTATTATTATTTATTATTATTAACGGTTATTAGTTACAGGAAAATACGAAGGAATCTCAGTCCAAATAATATACAGTGGACGAAATTTCTATAAGAACATTCGGATTTACACACAAAAAGTAATGTATTCCATACATTTTTACTAGTTGTACATCTGGAACTTTACGAACACTACAATGCCTTTATTATGGAACGATTTATGTAAACAAAGTCGCGAGTTTTCTAGCGTTATGTAAACAACAGTCACTCGCTGACCGAGGCCGGTGCGAAATTTCTATAAGAACGGTCACATTGATTTAGTTCTGTTGCACCATTTCCACGAGAAACATTTAAAATAGTCAGTGTTATCAGTATATAATATTGTATTTGTTATATTTATACAGTAATAAATTAAATAATTTCTGTTCAACTAAAATGCCACGAGGAAAACTTTTAAGTTCAGAAGAACAAGCAAAAATAGAAGCATACCGTGATGCAGGATTGTCTCTTCGAGAGATTGCTAAAAAAATTAGTAGATCCACTACTTGTATATACCATTTTTTACAATTACGCGAAAACTACGGCAAAAATCATTATACAGGTGGAAATACAAAATTAACAAGGCGTGATCGTTCGCGTATATTTAAAGAAATATCGACCCAAAATAAAACTGCTAGGGAAGTAACAAAAAGTTTGGAATTGCCAGTGACCACGCGACGTGTCCAACAAATATTGCAACAAGATAACAGATTGAAGTGGACGAAAAGGTCGTTGAAGCCACCTCTTACGCAGGAGCATAAACGTGCAAGATTAGAATTCGCACGAAACCATATGACTTGGAGCGAAGAGTGGAAAAATACAATATTTTCCGACGAAAAAAAGTTTAATTTAGACGGACCTGATGGGTTTAAATATTACTGGCACGACTTACGCACAGATAAATCTGTTGCCATGAGTAGAAATTTCGGCGGAGGAAGTTTGATGGTGTGGGCTGCATTCAGTTACTCCTCTAAGACGCCACTTTGTAAAATTTCTACAAGAATGAATTCAGAAAAATACATAGATTTATTAGAAGATTGTTTGATACCATTTATTGAAGACAATCACGAAGAAAATGTTGTTTATCAACAAGATAATGCAGCAATTCATACCTCTAAAAAGTCACGCGAATGGTTTCGGCAAAAAGATTTGCCACTTTTGAAGTGGCCCGCTCGTTCCCCGGACTTAAATCCGATAGAAAACTTATGGGGAATCCTATCAAGAGCCGTATATAAAAATGGGAAGCAATATAATAATATTCAGGAGCTCGAAAAGGCAATTAGAATTGAGTGGAGTAAAATCCATATTACAACGTTACAAAAATTAATTTGTAGTATGCCGAACAGAATATTTCAAGTAATTCAGCATAATGGTGGAAGTACATCTTATTAATATTATACTTTTTTATGTTTTTTGTACTAATGTTTTGTTTTTAATACATTGTTCTTATGGAAATTTCATTAGTCTTCTGTAGTTTAAAGTATTGTATTTAAGTTTGTAACAAAAATACAAAGATTTTTTTAATTCTTAAGACCTTTTCTTATTTTTTATCCTTCCGTCACTATTTCCTAATCTTCCATTAATTGTATTAGCACATTACTTGACATTTTTTATTAAAAATAGTAGTGTTCTTATAGAAATTTCGTCCACTGTATTAGTACAGGAAGAATTAGGATTTGTGAGTCGATTCTGGGTCAAAATGTCCCAATTTCCGTTGCAAGGGTTAATCCTGTCTTGCCTCCCAGACCCATTACGGGTGTCCCAGATTAAGACCCCTGGGTCTGGCCATTAAGAAATATTCTTCAAATAAGCTGGGAATCCCAATGGTAATTTATCTGCTAAATATTTTAACGTACTTTGCTGCACAGCACCACGAGAAATTGCACGGTGTCCAGTTTGCTGTAAGACACATCGAACGTCAAGGTTTCGTTGAAGTCTGGCTGTTGATTCGCGCAGACGGGCTTGGTCTTCTTCTTCTTCATCTTCTGCCCTGTCCTTGCGTTCAGCATCAACACTCTGACATATGGATCTGCGGCGACAGAGACGTATGATAAAGAGGACAGAGGTGTACCAAGCAATAGTGACATTTCCAATTGATGTGATGTTCAAATTAAAATTTACGCTTAACCATTCCTAGAAATCTCACTATTGCTTGGTGCACCTATAATTAAATACCAAAAGCGGGGAGCACTTTGTATTTCTTAATTTCTCTGTATTATTCATACCAAGAGCACACTCAGGGTTTAATTTCGGGGGAGCCGAGTTGAAGGGATAAAAATATTTTTAATGCAAATTCAATCAAATTCATTAGGTGATTATAAAAATTGATTTAAAGATATTTTTGTCCTCCTTTTTCTTTTTTCTTTGGGGGGTGCAAAACTTTGAAACTGTCACAATGGCACTTCTTCAATCCAGGGTGACTTTGCAACAACTTCAAATTTTATTCCTCACTTAACTATAAAATTGATTTATTTTAAACTATTTTCGCGTGATATTTGAAAAACATCAAAAACTGTCGCAATTTTTAATTACTACAAAGTCGCCCCCGCTTACATTATGAGCAGCAATAATAATTAATCTCCACTTAAAAATGTGTAATTAATCTTCCCAACATAAGAACAGAAAATATTGCTCACGGATATTGAATAATTTAAGTACAATACTCACTAAAATCAGCCAAGTTCGTCACAGCTGGCGTGAACCTGACGTCTCGCGCTCTCATAACGTTTATAGTCAGCCTCTGTGCTGTGGGCAAGTAGCTTACGCCTAACAGAATACTCCCGTACTCCTGCAAAATAAATTGTTCCTTTCGTCTACTTATGCACACGTGCGAAAGCTTTTCATTTGTATGCTCTGTGAAAGTACCAAATTGGACGGTTTCATTTTGAAATTGAACATGTGAATCTCCGGGCTCAGCAACACATGCCTCGCCTCCTTCATCGACACCTTCAACGTGCACAGCTCCGTGTCGTTGGCGTACCTGTCGTGATCGTGCGCGGCGATGTCGAGAATCCACTCCTGAAAACAATATCTGTCAGAAAACCAATGTCCAATCGTCATTTCTATGACAAATGTTCATGTTTTGACCACCCCCAAAATTATTACTTAACTTAAAATTAACTAAAATTCTATCATGTTATTCATCCGTCAAAGAACAAATTTCTAAAATTTTCATAATGAATCGCAAATTTTGACCAACCCCACTGTAAATTACCACCTAATCTAAAATTACCCAAACTTCTATCATCGTAAAAAAGCACAATGAAACTCTCTATCCATGTAAAAAATACTTGCAACCGCAGAAGTATTAAGTTTTGATAAGTGCTGCTCGAGATTCTGCCAATCAAATGGAGTACACTCCTCGTTATTAAAACCTATAATTAATTAATCTCGCCATCGAAAGTAGTAAGAATATAATATTATCTAAGTGTGCAGTTAAAACTCTACAATTTTTTTAATAAACCAATAAACTTATTAACATTACTTACTTAGTTTGTGTATTTAAAATTAAAAGCAGGGGCATTTGAGGATTTTCAAACCCAAGAAAATATTTTAATTATTTATTTAACCGGGCGTACCCTTCAGTTACAACGAAGCATTTAACATTATGTACTCAGTTATATGCTTCGTTGTAACTCAAGGGTACTAGCCGCAAAATAAATAAATACAGAAATAAATAAAACAATTTGTTGGATTACAAAATTCCCAAATCCCTCTGCTTTCAATTTTAAATACACATTAAAGTCTATCGGTAATATATCACAATTCGTTTCGCAATTTATTATTCTAACTACCAAGAACCTAATTGCTCAATTACTAATGCCATCGGTCCAAGAAATTTTCGTTATTTTCCAGGAACAATTCGAGTGTACGCGCAGCTTTTATCGCGTACGCGTTCGGACGCCGAGTGACGCGCACCCGCGACCTTGAATTAAATGCAACATCGAACCGTGGACGGTGAGCAGATAACAAAGCAAATTGCACGCGTCTACCTTAACTTCGTGCGCCTTCACGTTCGCCACGACGAAAGTCTCTTTGAAAATAGGGCTCGCCGTGTGCCTGACGCCCCTCGTTCGGAAACTGTGCAACTTCTGCCGTTTCCTGTGGCTCCACGATTGCTTCATCACGTTCAGAGCCACGTACGGCTCCAGCGTGCAATTGTACTGCTTCGGAGGCAGGCCGGAGAGAGCCTGTGCACGGCGAAACGCATGAATTTCGCGTGGGAGCGTACCAATGCGCTGCTATAGTCTGAACGCAATCAATTGGCTGCTCAGTGCCACCCCCCCACCACTGGGAACCGCGGCCCCCACCTTTATACCGCGCTACAGTTAGCTTGCAAGCTTAACGGGAGAATCTGGTTTAAGACACTGAAAAATGTAATCTTCGCGATTTTTTTTAACAAAGAAACATAAAGCCGATCTTTCCAAAACTTTAGGGGTATTTGAATATATATTTGTGGAATACAAAACAAAAATTAAATTGAAAAATTTCAAGTTCATCGTGCTGAATGTCACTGAATATATTTTTTAAGAGTATTAGCAAAAAAATCGAAAATTTCGACTCCCTAAACTAGGTTCCCCCCTTAATCAGAGAAATAGGGAATTAAATGGTAAGGATAAGTAGCATTTTCTTCTAAATTCTTGTTTTTTCTTCAACGTGGAGATCTGCTGAGACAATTAGAACTGAGTGAATGTCATTGTGAATTGAAAATTTCTGTTATTTTCTTTTCACGTTGTAGACAAAGATCAAACGTAAGTTTTGAGACTGTCGCAGGGTGTTTGGGTTTGCGTTAACAAGAGCGATGAATCGCGCTGAATAAAAAGAAGCATATCCCGTGGGAGGGAATTGAAAGGAGGTAGTCGATTCGTTAGAGTTTCGTAACTCAATTTCCATTCGAATGGTGCAGTGGTGACAATAGGGGAGCATATAATGGAGGACCGTTTAATACCTCGATACCAATAACGAGCTTCCCGTTAATGGTGTCGTCGCAAGGCGGCAGGTACTGCAGGCTCATTGTCAGTTCCGTTGGGAATTCCTTTCGATTCTTCTCTGGCTTCTGCTTACCTTTCTGCACCAAGTTCTACGGTATACCGCGGGTGAATGGCATTAATACGTAATATTGATGGTAACGTTGAATGTAGTGCAGGTAGAAGACGATTACCAAAGTGGAAGAAGTATTGGTACCCTCGAACTGACCGTTGTTAGGGTTCCAGGAAGTCCCTCCCGTCGCTGGGACGTTCTCGGTAATGGTACCTGCGTATTTTTTATCAGCTACAGTTAGGCCAATTTGCGATGGATTCATGGAGGCTTGTGGGAGAGTTGTGTACTTTTTGAAAGAATACGCGGAGGGTTTCGCGATGTTTTGTGTTTGGGATATTGCTGTGGGGGATTTTGGAATTAGTTCTTTGAGGAAATAGAGGATTTCTCTGGAGGGATTGGGAATTTTTCTGTCAAGGAATTTTTAGTATTCCTGGGGAAGAATTTGGAATATTCCTCTGGGGGAATTTGAAATACACCTATAAAGAAATTCGGAATATTCCTCTGGGGGAATTTCTAATACTCTTCTAAAGAAATTTGGAATATTCTTTGGGGGAAATATATACTTTTCCTCACAAGTAATTTGGTATACACCCATAAATAAAATTGAAATATTCCTCCCGTGGAACATGGAATATTCCTCCATTTCACAGTCGGCACAAGTACGCCAATACTCCCTAATATTAAAGATGCAAAGGTTGTAATTGCAGAGTGACATTTAAAATGCAGACTAGTAAAAGGTACGAATAAATAACTAAACAGTATTAATGTGGTACCATTACTGCCGTCTTCGTAGAGGCTACCCAATCTCCATGACCTGTAGCTGACATCGTTCAGCTTCACGTTTTCATTCTTTCCGCTCTTGACACGCAGCGGCACGCTTTTTGCTTCTCCCTCTGCAAGGAATTATTCATACCTTCGATTATGCAACACCTCGGCGACCTAAGATGGCCGTCACGCCGCGGCGAGGATTCGTTCGACTCGCTAATTACGTGCTTCGTTTAACGCGTACGAGCACAGTTCTAATTTCTACGGCGCTGCAATTTTTAAGCATCCTCCGCCCAAAGCTTTCCACCACGATCAAAGCACTGTAATAGACCAAACGCATGCAAAGTATGAGCTTGTTAATCTTGCGAGGTGACCAAAATCGCACGGTTTCACGCAGTCTGAACGCTAATCGCGATTCAAATATGCCGGCCTTCTAACGAGGACAACAGTGAATAATATACAAGTCCATTTATTTCATTTAAACGCTTTGACAATGAGTACCGCCTTCATCGAAACTGTTGTAATAAAGTTAACCTCGAGGAGTCCGGTGGCCTTTAGAATTTCAAACCTCATTATCTTGAACTAAGTACTTAGCTTTAATACTCCGCTCCGCCCGGAATTTAACACAAAATTATTTAATTTGTAAATTTCCAATTAAGTTTTAATATAATTTATATCGAAATAATTACCTAATCTTTAATTTTCAATTAAATTTAACGTCAAATTATTTAATTCTCAAACCTCCAAATTAAATCTTAATGGATTCAGATTTTATAATTTTATTTTTCTGTGAAAATAATCACATTCATCTGGATTAGCCAAGCATAATGACCCGATGCACATCCTGTGACCTCAGAGTTTACCGTTCAAAAGTTTTTAGGCGGCAGATAAACACACAAACATATAAACTTTCTGCTTCCTATATTAAAATCTCAAACTATCTCACTTCCTAATTAACCTCCCCTTCCTACATTAGCAACAAATTTATAGTGCAAACCTCCTTCCAAAACTAAAAGTCCACTTGCATAAAATGGCCCCGAGGTATTCATAAAAATTATACTTTAACAATGAAACTACCAAAAAATTACACACACTCCAACAGCAAAGGTATTTCAAGCCAAGAAATCCGCGCAGCGATCAGATACAATTTATTCCAATCACTTAATTAGCCTGCAATCGCTATCAGTTCCCGGAAAGCCGATTGAGTCGCAGCTGTGAACCAAAACTGACGCGTTAAATATAGCAACGCCGGTTGATGGCACCCGCAGGGACATGGATGTCGATAAGGAGAGCTGGTTCGCGCGAGTAACGAGGCCGGATTTGCAAAATCCTTTTATGCGGTCAGGGTGGGTGTTTCCATGATGGCGTCCTAACGGAAAGGCAGCGTGCATGTTTGCTCGCGGGATGACATAGCCGGTTACGTAACGTCGCGGAGGAAACGGAGGAAACCCAGACAGTACGGGTATGGGTGTATAAATACAAATGCGAGAACAATGGCGTAATGTATCGGCCACGTATACACGCGATTCACGGCGCAGGAATTCAAGCTTCCTTCCTCTCAGAAGAGCACAGGCTGAAAGGGAACTCCTACGCTGCTTATGTAGTTTTGGGCCCGAGGTGATCCTATTGTGATGGTAATTTCAATGGTCTGTGGGTCAGTGGTGCTTGGGGGAGATGGGTCACTTCGGAAGGGAAATGGGAAAGGGAAGGGAGGAAGAGCTGGTAAGGGACATTTGGAATCTGCTGGAACCTTTGGTATTCTATGCCTGAAGAATAGAATAGGTATTGTAGATGTTTATAGTTGGTAATGGACCTAACCGTGATCTTTACCGCATCTTTATGATTTACAATAGCCCCATTTTAAAGCGTTACAAAGAACGTGTCGATTAAAAACAATGACTTCCATGATTTTTTGGTTATTGTTTTAAAACATCATGAATTTAAAATTTAAACAAACATGAATTTAACAGTATTCCATTAAACCTGGACTAATGTAGAAAAGAAGTGCACCAAACACTTTTCAAATAACCTCCATTTAAAGCGTTTCACAAATCGTGACATAATCGATTGAAAGCTATGATTTCCGTGATACTTTCGTTTTTAATTTTGAAACGCAACACGAATTTTAAATTCGAACAGTATTCCATTAAACCTGTATAAATGAATAAATGAAGGATATTTATAATATTCCCAGTTTCTAGCGTTAGGTACAAAAACACGTGACATTTAAAGCGTTACAGAAAACGTGACAAAATCGATAAAAAACAATGAAATCGTCACATATGATTTTATAGATACAGAGTAAATATGGTGGTGGGAAGATTGAAATCTCGAAAAATCGATTTTTTTATTAGTATTAATCCTGGAAGTGTGATCCTTTGTGAACAATTACAGCAAAGATTCATGAGGAAATTTGAATAATTACGGAAATTATAGCGTTGAACGTAACTGAGTCCACCGCCGAGTAACGGCCTCGCAGAGCGGTATTGGCGTAGGGGACTTAACTTTGAAGCCGTTTATCTCGAAACTACATTTTTAAACACCGTACATCACCGTGTAAAACATAACTTTTGAACGAATAAATATTTTCATTTGAAATTTTAACTGCAGGTGTAGAATTCTGTTCTCTATAACATAGAATTTCTGCATCAACATTGGATGTTTGTAAACATTTTTATAAACAATTAAAGACGAATTTCTCCGCAAAAGTGTGGGAGAAAAATTGATTCGCGTGGAACTGTCACAATTTTTGTTTAAATTCGGGAGTCAAATTCCATGTTGTAGATTTTGGTGTAGAAATTACTCACCCCAAAGCAAATATAAAAATGGTAATTAAAATAATAAACAAGGGAATGCATTAAACATAAAAAGAAACAAAAAGTCTCGATATAACTTCAGATTAGTAAAATGGTTATTGGATAATATTGGCAACTAATTAGCATGTATCAAAAAAGAAAAATCAGAAAAACGTTATGCATTTAGACACTTGCAGTACAATCACAAAAGATTAAAGCAAATGTAAAAATATTAATTTTTATAGTAAGCCCCAAGTTTACTGTACCACAGAAAATGAAAAGAAAAATGAAGGAAACTCTGCGGAGTGACCACAATCTACTCCCAAATATTAAAAAGCCTTGCAACGATATTTAAAATATCGGCAATGATATTCTTCATCTTGATAAATAATCCACAACAGGTTCTGTTTAATCCACCCATCTTTTCAGCACCCACTTCTCCAAGTCATCCCACAAAGCCTTGCACAATTTGCATAGGCATTTAGTTGGTCCACAGCTCCTTAGCCTCGATACCTTTTAATTAACCATAATCCACAGCGCATCCCACTTTTCGTGCGTAATCTCGTTTCAGTCATTTCACCGGTTACGTAACCGCGTTCCAAGGTCCCGCGTTACGCGTAATAATAGCAACTCGCTAGATTATTATCCTTCCACAAATCATTATACACGCGCGTGTAGCACGATCAAACAAAGAATACCAATAGCAAAATGGGAGAAAACAGCAAACAGCACAAAAACAATTACGACTTGATTTATGTAACAATAATTGAACCTCAGTTAATAAAGTAATATTATTAACTCTCTCAGCGCTGTGATCTCATATGCGCATACCCTTGTGCGGAGAACGCCTAAGGGCGTTCACCAAGCACGCTCCCCGAATACAACTGCAGGATTTCCGCACGCGGCGTTGCGCTTAGCGTCCGCACTCCAGCTACAAAGCCTCGTATCTAAACACAAGAAAGAACTAAAGCCCCCTTCAAGCTTGCTACCCCGATTAATCGAAACCAAATCGATTGTGTGGACAATTATCTTTCCCAGCACGCGTTTCGCGTATACACAAGCACGTGCGCGCGGCAGCGGAGCTGGCAAACGCGTTGAGGCTGTTAAATGTTGCTAAGCTGGATGCCTCCATGTTTGATCGATACAAAGGAGACGAGAAATCGGCTTGCACGAGTCCAAGCAGCCTGTAAAATGCATGCAACCACGTTCCTCGAGGTCGTGTGTCATGGCGTCCCATAAATAATCACGCTCTGTTAAATAAACAGTAAATGGACATTTCGTTGGTACCAAGCTAAACGAAGTATACATCGCGATTAAGCGTACAGACTGCGTTTCGCGCGGCTCTGGGTCTTGGATTAATTGTTAGTCACTCCAACCACCTGTGCCCCACTTGTTAGGAGTTGTCCATCAGGGGAAATGGCCCAGCATGGGCTGCCTGCTCGCTATTTGCCTTATGGGGCTACATGCACCGTGTACATATTCAATCTTCTTACAAGGAAAGCCCCCGAACCCGGAAATTCAAAAAATTCTGAGACTTTGTGAATATGTAGGGGATTTCCTCTTGATTACAACGCAATTTTTTTGCTGCCCAAATTCACTCCAAGGGGGTGGAATTGATCCCTTAAATTCCAGCTATTTTCCGATTTTTTGTTATAACTCGCGAACGGTAAGAACTGTAAATTACCAAATGATAGTCCTAATTAAAAGAAGTAACTTTTGGCTTAAAACTTTTTTTTATCAGATTGCGAGTTACAAAATAAAATCGGAAAATAGCCGAATTTTTAGGGGTTAATTTCACCCCCCTTTGAGTGAAATAGGAGGATATTACCTTCATATTCACAAATTTTCATATCTTCCCTTGTCACTTAGTTTTCGAATGAAATTTACACAATTGTTACATTAAAGTATGTATTTTAAGATGCATATAATGATTTTTAAATTCAAAAATATATTCGATTCAAAAAATGGCTAAAATTCACTCTGTAGCTCCTAAATTGACGCGCAATGATCTTCAATTGACAATTAAAGAGACGTTGTAGAAAATGCTGTAATGCCAAAAATCAGTTTCTTTTAATTTTGGAACTCAATGTACAAGGACTCTTCAATTACGCGAAACGCGAAGTCTAAGGATTTCTCGCGAATAAACGTTTGCTTGATTATAATTGACGATGGCTAAATAATGGTATGAAAGTATTTCTTCTGGGGTGAAATAAAGTGTAAACACTAAACATCTTATGGTTTTGTGTCATTACAAAATTGCGAACTGGGCCAGTTCCCCTAATTATCTCAGTTTTTAGATACAGAAGGGCTGAAGCGTTGCAAGATTTTTAGTAAAATCAGAGGTGTGAGTTTTATTCGTGTAGTATGACTTTTGAGCGATTTATAAATAAATAAAGTTGTCTGGAGATCTGATTCTCCCAACACAGTTTTGCTAATACATTACGGCTACTTGTCACAAGTTTATATAAACACTAACTGATCCGCTACCCGGTTTCACCCGGGAATTATTTATGATGTTTGAAAAATAAAAAACCTAAACAAAAAAAAATAGCCTATAATCTAATCTAGGACGTATGTAATGAATATTCCAAATTTCAATGAAATCCGTTCAGTTGTTTTGGCGTGAAAGAATGGCAAACAAACAGACAACGTTTCACTTTTATATATTAAGTAAGGATTAATAAATACTTGGAATCTAGGAAGTACCACTTCGAATTCTCTGTTAACCCATTCCACTCCTATATCACATATTTAATGTCATAAATTAGGCCAGAAATACTTTCGAAAAATACATGCCTTAAACGCATGTAAATACTCACAGCTAACATATGTAGAGCACAGATAACGAATAAATCAATGTATGGGGTCGGTGGAAAAGTTCGTTCACTTTACTCAACCAAACTTATTTATGAAAAGTAAAAATATATTACATGCTTTATTAATCAAAGTATTCTCCCTGCTTATCTACGACCGTTTACCACTTTTCTAGTAAAAGTACAGGTAGGTATAATAAAAAAAGTCAAGGAAAAATATTTTATTGCCCTTTATGTATTCCCTAGCAGTAATCAGCTTTTTCTAAAAAATAATTCGAACTGTCCTCCTAACAAACTTAAAAAAAATTAGAGTGCAAAGGGTGAACTTCTATCTAGACCACAAAGCTAAGCTGAGGCTTATCGAAGACCACAGTGACTTAGACGTCATTTTCTTCTACAAATATAATACATATTACGCAAAGAGCTGCCTTAAGAAATGCCAAGCTGACAAAAATCACACCTCGGTGCTTAAAACAGTTTTAAGCGATATAACACTTTACAAGCCCCCGTTGTTGCAGGCTCACCCGCGAAGTGGAGGCACCGTTTGAAAAGTGGCGTTTGATTATTTGGTGCAGAGCTTACTTCGTTTCCTGATGCACTCGTAACCAAGGCATCCTGGTGTGAGAAAGCACGCGATCACGAGCAGGATGACGACGATGCCCAGGGACGCTACCACGACGACGAGGATTCGGCCCCAGGGGCCAAAAATGTCATCGTACACCATTCACTGGAAACGCACGATCAAGGTTAACTCTACTGGTGCACTCGTGCGCGTGTAACGGCGTCGATTCGTGTCATAATGATCTATCATCGACGGGGCTAACTGTGTTCTGAACTCTCCTGCTCTCGGAAGCTGCTCGAGCACCTCCTCGTCACCTCGGTACCACTTGCATTTGAGTTTGAAGAGGGCTGAGGATCTTGGATGCGACTTCCGCAATTATTATTTGAAATATATGAATATGATCGTTTGAACTGAATGGTGGTGCTTGTATAAATTTGTTTGGAATTCCTTGCATTCCCCGCGTCATTATTCGAGGCGAAGTCGAAGTGAAAGGGGATGAAACCACCGAACAACGAAACTCTTTGAATAAAATTGTTCTTCACTTTCTTCTCAAACCAGATTATCTCAAATGAGAAATAAAGGTGCTACTCCAAATTGTTATTTTATTTCAATTTTAAACAAAAGTCCCCCTAGCGTCTGCAAGAAAATTATACTCATACGATAAATACAGTCATATAGATTAAGAAAAATTTTGTGATTTTCGTTTCAAATGACTATGGCAGCTCAAATTATGTTCGCTAGAAACAAATCTTTTTTCAAACCCTCTTACTATTACCACTGTAACTTTGGACAAAATTATTATGTTTCCACGAAAAATTGTGCACGTTCTTCGAATGTCAATAAATTAATAAACGTACAATGTATGGAATTATAATACTCAATACTATTCTTTAAAAAAATTCCCCAACATTGCCTTATTTTAAGAGCGTCAAACTAAGGAGATGCCTGAAGGGGATTCCTTTAAAACGCCCAAAAAGCACCAAATTCGTGAAATTTCCCGAGGGCAATGTCCCACCTTGGATGGATGAAAATCATATGTTTATTTAGCAATTTTTTTCTTTTAAATTGTGAACTCAATAGAAAATCTGATTAATGGCATTTGTTATACATCTCTTGAAGATTAAAAAAATTGTTATACATCTCTTGAAGATTAAAAGAAAATTGTTATACATCTCTTGAAGATTAAAAAAAAATTTGTTCCCATACATCTCTTGAAGATTGAAAACCATTTTTTTCAGTCTTCGACAGACGTATAACAAATTTTTTTAATCTTCAAATCTTCAAGAGATGTATAATAAATCCCACTAATCGCATTTTTTAAGGAGTTCATTCTTGCAATAAAAAAATTGCTAAATAAATCTATGATTTCCATGCATCCAAGGTGATACCACCCTTAACCCTCGAGGTTGAAACCCAGACCAACGAAATCCCTTTGAACTGCAATCGACATCCTCCCCAAACCACATAATCTCCGCTAAGAAACAAGAATCCTTATTTCCTTCAATTTTCGAACAAAATTCCCCTCGCGTCCCCAAGAACAAAACAGGCGATCAAAGCTTTCCAAGCCCCATTTAGGAGTGTATACCTACACAAGCATATACCATGTCTTGAGGATCCCAGCGTATCGCCGGCTGGCAAGCGATTATCGCCTATTTACCCCGAGTATTCCCTACCGCGGACACGTGGACAGGCGCGGCGGGACGGCGACAAAATTGCTCGCGTCCACATCCAGCGTTTCGCCTGTCGCGTCGCGCATCTGTCGCCGCGTCATAGGGACAGGCGAAATAAGCCACGTTCACGCGCCGCGCGTTTCCCGCGCAAAAACGTCGTAGACGCCGCGTAGCTATACTCGGGCAGCTCGAATCGGAAATACCGTGACACTCGAGCAGAACCTTTCCAGCGCTTCTTTCACCCTCTTCCGTGCTCGTTGGGCGCGCTCGCGCGTCTTCTGCCCGACTGCGTCGCGACGAGACACCTGTTCGCACGCAACTCGGCTACCGAGCGCGTGCAACGGGCATATGGCTGGCTCGAATGGAGCTTTGCCTCGAGTCACCACCGGCGACGCGTTGCCACGACGCGCGGTGCCATAGAAGTGGGTACCATTTTCGACACGTTCAACACACTGATCGTTCGACACGCGAGCGGAGATGTAGCTAGTTGTACTGTTGCCCGAGCTTCACTGTGAGGAGTTCCGTTGGCGCGGTGCCTCCGCTTTTGTCTTCCTGTTTACGCGCACGTAGGTGTGTGGTGACGTTTATTTATGGGGGGGGGGGGGGGTGGGGTGGGGAGGTAATGGTAGAGATTGCGCTGGGTCCTTGAGAATTGGATCGATGGTGTTTCGGGAACGATACTCACTCGACCAAAGAAGTGTCCCATGGCGACGATCGGCAGGAGTAAGTCGGGTATCGTTCGCGGGATGGTGAGTGGTGGATTGAGTTTGTAGGATGTTTAAGTAGCGCGTCCTTCGCGGCTCGCGACTCGTTGCGCGATCGTCAACTCACCGGCGAACGACAAACGCAACGACAGACTGCATAGGACGAGGAGGAAACCAGCAACGTGCTATCTACGTGCCCCTACTCCCGACCTCGGCGACTCTGGCTATCTGGCCGGTAGCTGGCGGTACAAGACTCGGCGGTCTGAAAGTGTCGGAAGAACTTGGAAAACTTGGGGGGACTCTGTGAAGGTTCCTTTAGAGCTTTGGAGAACTGTGAAAAACTTTCGGAGCCTAGGAAGATTTTGAGAAACTTTTCAGAAGCTTTTAAAAACTCTGGGATCTTCTGAGGACCTCTGGAGATCTATGAAGACCGCTGGAGATGTATGAAGACCTGTGAGGGCATGTTAAGAACTCTGAAGACCTCTGGATACTTCCGGAAATCTTCTGGAAACTTTTGAAACCCTGTGCAGATCTCTGGAAAGCTCTGGGAATCTTCTGAAAACCTCTGAAAACCTCTGAGGGCCTCTAAAAACTTGAGAGAACCTTTGATGCCCCTTTGCAATAATAGGATTCTTCATTTCTTAGAAAAATGTTTTGCACTGGAAGGTACTAAATTAGTACTAACCTGATTCCTCCTCGCAACAGTGGATGATGGACCAAGGTTCCATATGGGGCGACTGAGAAAGGTACAAGATATATATCTCGCAATCTTTAATTTTTATTAAGCTTTGTGACTCTCGTCACTTTCATGGTGGAAGAGGCCTGTGTAGAGGCAATCTGTGACCACTTCCTGTGCGACCTTGGTTAACGGTGTCGCCCCTCTAATTCAGATAATGTATTAAAGGACTCTTGCGTAATTGTATATCTTCGGATTTCGCTAAATGTGAAAAAGTAGGAAATGAGAATTTTTATCGTCTCTTCTTATCTCATTCTAAATTTTGGAATATATGATTGAACAGGCAACAGAATATCCAAGAGCATAGAAATTTTGGTGAAGAATTTTACCACTAAAATCATTCCCAATTTATCCACCTGACCAACGAGCGCCATTCTACCGCCCGCATGTCCAAACCTGAGCCCTGACGTGTGCTTGTCAACGGGGAAGCGCTGGCGTGCCCCTGATAACACTTGGACACGTGTGTTCAAGCTCTATCAACATAAGCGTTGATGGAGTGCCGATAGGCACACGCTGTTAAGCCGCATAATTATTTCGAGTACGTGCATCCTGCCACATAGGGCTAGACACTTACAATTAGATATCGAATTTCGACAATGGAAACTGTTGCTAAACTGGGTCTGATCTGCTTGCAAGCTTTAAATTTGATTTTATTTTCCTGCTTTATTGAAATTTACACGTTTCGTCATCCTGTACTTGCGTCAACGACCTTCTGGCTACTGCGTATATGTTAGTCGTGCAAGTTTCGAGCGTCGATCCGTGCGATTAATTATGCTATGTTAATCTATGGGTGATGTATGTTGCTTGGAATAACGGAAAAGCATTTGTGTAGGTGTTTGAGCGACAGTTCGTGAATGCAACGTGATGGACTACTTTTAACGGGGGGGAGCATGACGCATGCACGAGTCTGCTGAACTAATTTAAAAGACATGTGCGGTTGAAAGTACTTTGACGAGCACTTATATTGGTTTTTGGGTTTTAAGGAGTTCCCTTTTTATTCGGCGACGTTTTTGCTGTGGTTTATGTAGGGAGTTTCTAAACTAGTTAGGTAATACAATGTAATGTGTACTGTATAGTGGTTGCAAATTTAGTTTGGCAAGATTTATTATTTAGTTGGGTTTAATGCACTGGGCAATTAAATAGTAGTGCATGGAAAACGTCGATGCTGATTTTAGAATCTGCAAAGGAGATTTCCTTCTCTTAGAATTCTTGAAAATAGGATTCCCTTGTCATAGTATTCCCGAGAAAAGATTCCCTTCTCTTAGTTTCCTCAAAAATAGAATTCCATTTTATTAGTATTCTCGAAAAATAGATTCCATTCTCTTAGTATTCTTGAAAAAAAGATTTCCACTGTTGGTATTCTCAAAAAAAAAGATTTCAGCTTTTATTATTTTCAAAAAGAGGATTCCCTTCTCTTACTATTCTCGAAAATAGGATTCTCTATTCTTAGTATTCTCGAAAAAGATGATTTCCACGTTTGATATTCTCAAAAAGAAGATTTCCACATTTAGTATTCTTAAAAATAAGATTCTCTGCTCTTAGTATTCCCCAAAAAAAGATTCCCTTATCTTAGTATTCCCCGGAAAAGATTCCCTTCTCTTAGCATTCTCGAAAAGAAGATTCTCTCCTTTAAGTATTCCCCAAAAAACTCTCTTCTCTTAATATTCTCTAAGAGATAGATTCTTAACAATTCTATCTACATACGCCTCTCAAACCGAGCTTGATTAAACAGTGGTTAGACGGTATATCATTGGACACGAGGAAGAAAACCTGTCATTGGAAATAACACCGATCAATGACCGCAGTAGTTTCACTTTTATTGCTCGATAGAGCAAACGTGCAATTTTCACCTTTTTCCGGAGTGGATCTTCAAACGATACGAGGCTTTCACATCCCCATGCAAACATACAAAGTAGTTTTACCTTTTAAAGTTCAAATTTCACGTAATATTGAAATTTCAAGCAACATGAAATATACAAATGTCTCGAGGAGCACACTACGTCTGTCCAAACAGTAAAAACAGAATGAACAGGTGCTGATTTCTCGAGATGATCTATTTAGATTCGTAACGCGATGATGCCTGACGCCAGTAGCAAACTCAGGCAATCTTCAGGCATTATTGAAATAAATTTCTTCATTACTTTCTTCATATTTTTCACTTCAGTGCATCGGATAATATAATCAATCAAAGAAACATCTCCAATCAGTCCAATCAATTTCATAATCAGCACAGCCACCCGATTATAACAGCGCTTTTCATTCATTCAAATTTGTATCGTCAGAAACAAGAATATTTCATGGATTCATCATTTATTATTCTACAGTCCAACATCATTCCTAATGGTACTAATATATTCACCATTTTGCAAATCTCATTTATTTATTACAAGCATTTTAAAGAAAAATTCCAAGTTCGAGGTGGTGGTCAATAATGACCCCCATTACAAACGTGGCAATAATTCTTTTCTGCTAATGCTTTCTCTATTCTCTGTGTACCAAAGGATTTCCCATAAATAAATAAATAAAGAGAGAAAGAAATAACATCTACTGAATAAAACCACACCATCCCAAAAATCCAGTGGCGGATTTACCTGGCGGCCGATGAGCAGTTGCCGCACTGCCCATAAGGCCCCATCAGGGTCCCATCTTCAAAAGAATTATGATTGTACCCAAACACTATATTTGAAAGAAAGAAGATGTTTCCTACAATTTTCATACCACACGCGCACAAATTTATTTGTAATTCTGTTATGTATACAGGATGTCCCAAAACGCTTGCCCCCTGAGCCTCCTCCCTCAAATCCGCCACTGTAAAAACCTCCAACCCAACATTCCGGCAAAGAAGAATCACCGAATTTTACCAAAACAATCCTGTATCCAAAATTCCACCGAGTCTGAATCGAAGCGCGCGAGAAAGAAGAGAGTCGAGGAGGAAAAGGAGAGAGAGTCCATCCCCGATCCATCGGCGGCCGTTCGGCCTGCCAGTGACCTCGATCCCCGATCCACGTCTCCTTTCACTCGGCGACTTCTTTTCCGCGGGTCTTTCTCGCACCGTCGCTGCCAAGGAACGCGGTTCTTGCATCGTATCCTACGACTAGCCTCAGTCCGCCGGGAGTAGGCTGGCCCGACGCTAGCTCGGGGCCTTAGATTTCACTTTCGTAGAGGCAAAACGACGAGGCGATAAACCATACTCAGTGAACGTTCTTCTACCCGCCTGGTGCCCGCCATCAAGCGACTGCCAGCGACGTGCTCCGCGGCTGACACGAGTACATCCGCAAACGGAAACAGAGGTCGACTAAAGAAAACTTCTCTGCTGGGATCAGTGGACAGAAACGAAGGCCGTTGAAGCTGAACTTCAGTTACCAGCGTGGCGATCGGTATCTTGGGACCGCGAGGTCGTTGGTCCTGAGTGGCTCCTAGTAGCTTGACATCGGCGTAGACGTTCGTTGGCGAGGAAGCAAGATAGTGGCTTCGTAGCTTCGTTTATCATTTTCCGGGTGCTCGAAGGCAAAATAGCTAGTGTGGCATAGCTGGTGCAAAATTATGCAACGGCTGGAGACCTGATTAAGACAGAGAAGACACCACTGAGAAGATGTTGAACGCGAAGGACGTCCTAGTCAAGCTCTGCATTCTGCTGATTTTTTACGATCGTGAGTGTCACCCAGTTCCTACAGCGTCCTTCGCCTACTTCTGGCGAAATCCGTCTCTATGTGATGCAAGGGTCCTTGTTCATAGTCCGATTCCGCGGCGAGGAGTGTCTACATTCACCCGTTAACGGGCTATGCAAATTGTATTTTGACAGCAGTTGCATAAGATCTGGTAGAAGAGTTAATTAAATCGCAGGGATTTAGTGAGGTGCGTGGGGAAGGATCGGTGAGAATTCAATTCGATGTTGATACTTGATCCAATTCCGTGTATAGAATTTCTTAGCACTGCCAGTGGCGCACTGGGTCTGAAAATATTGCTTACCAGGAGACGAAAGGGGCCCAGCCTCGATTATAAAACTATTTAATTTTTATAAGATATAATAAAATTTTCAAGAAATAGATAAGTGACAAAAATGTACGATTAAAATTTTTGCGAAGTAAATGTATGCTCGGAAAATTATTTTATTGAATTTTTTTAAAAATAATAATACAACGTATACTTCAGTTGCATATAGTAATAATATTGGAACTTCTATTATATTTCCAAGGTACTCAAAAGTCATTAACATTTTTAATGTATTGTCTGATGTTTAAGGGGCCCGCTAGGCCCACTTGCCTTCAGGAAAATGACACCCTGGCCAGTCCGCCACTGCTGATAGCTAAGAAGATTAGAGAGAATTGTTTAAAGCATAAGGCAACGTTGATCGTTTCAAAGTAATTATGATAAGAAGAATAAATTGTGGAGAGAAAAAATTGTTTAATTTGAAGATCAATGTCCGCATGAAAATCTTTAACTTTACTGCTGGTTTCACTGATCTATTAGAAGCAGAAGTCTCTATCAGTGGCGGATTTAACGGGCAGCCGGTGAGCAGTAGCCGCCTGGTCTCCAGCTTAGAAGGCCCCTTAGTGCCCTATCTTACAAAACATTTGGATGTTATCCGAACATTATATTTTTTCCTGTACTTTTCTGTACACTTCGCCCATTTTTAGTAAACTACCTCTTCATTTTCCCGAAAAAGGGGCCCCTCAGAATGTTTGCCACCTGGGCCTTTTTCCTTAAATCCGCCACTGGTTTATATGCAGCAAATTTTACTTTAGACATACATCTTTGTAGAAAGAATTTCTGCAATTTCTGGAAACGAGTTTACCATAACATAGTTATCACTAATGTGTTTAAAAAAAAGTAGCAGATTTTCCAACTCAAAAAATATCTCCCCCATTTATTTACTTGCCCAAGAGTATCTGGTAGTCTCTGTCAGCTGAGGGCAACTATACCAATTAAATTACTTAAAAAATGAAAGCCCAACTTATATACCCCTCAGTATTTAATTACTACATCACAGCAAATTCGAATAAAGCTTCCTCCTTCTTTAACCCCTCGCTCCCCACGAATAAAATCACACCAACAATCTTTTCAGATGCAACCTGTCTCATTATCCCGGAAGAGCTGCCCACGATACTTTCGCTGATCTACTCCAATATCCCGCCGATAAAAAAAGGTATATACCCCGCGATTGCGTCACATCCGTGTGACACATTTGTTCCACGAGCACCTTTTCCCGCGAAGTTTGTCTTCCACGACTCGCCGTGCCTATCCAGCGCGTCACGCGAGCCACTTTCACTGGCCGCGCGCCTCGCTCCATCCACACACAGCAATTACCGAGACTAAATCTTCTTTTTCCCCTGTTTCCCGCGACAGGTACCGACTCGAGGGTTGGAGTTGGTTTCCGGCTGGGTGAGCACGCGGATTTTCAAATGCTGGTGGAGCTTGGACCGCAGACCAGAACAGATCCCATTGGCAATGCTGCTTCTGGCTCAAAGAGGCGTAGAGATGTGAGTAGCACTCTCAAGAAATGTCAATCGAGAGAATAAATTTGTGTGCTGATTCTTATGATTACAACGTTACCGATTTTGCGTGCCGTGGCATTGATGATTCCTGTGAACAGGCGATGCTCAGCGCTGCGATGAAAGGAGAACTTGGGCCGCTGGCTCAAGCAGTCGCCAAGTATCAGCTGGAGCGCAAGCTGCAGAAGGAATTGGCGAGGTTGAAGGTGACGGAGGAGTTAGTGAAGGCTGTGGGCACAGAACAAAGTGACGAGAAGAAGGTGAGATTAGATAATTGTTCTGCTTTGTGTTTTATGGTAACCCTGGTGCGTAGGAATTATAGGAGACAATAGGGACGAACTTTTACTCTGATATTTACTCTGTCTCGCAGACTGCAGCCAGCGAATGGTTGGCAAAGTGGAGCGATGGGATGGTAACGTCATCCGAAGACCAAGCGGCATTAGTTGCCAGTGAAGCCGGTTCGTTGCCTCCTGTGGAAAAGAAAACTGTACAGAGGATAGGGAGGCCTCCACCGTCGAATGGTAGGAAAGGTACAATCTCAGACCTGACTAAACTGTACAAACTGCAGAGCGAGAAGAAAAGCGAGTGACTTTAGAGCATGTTGATAGTGTGAAGTAGTACTCTTCATAGATTCTGTATATATAACGAAAACGAGTGGCAAAATCAACCAACGCTGTCTGAGTGCCAATGGGTTTACCATGTAATTGCTAACTGCAGGGAAAGTGTGCCGCTACTAACTTTTTTATACTAAACATATGAAACGGGAAGAAAATTACAGTGTATGAAACTTTCATGTGCCTACAATAACTTGGAATAATTGTATACTGTATATTTGAACATGTAACTATTCTATGTTAATAGAAAATAAAGTGTATGTCAAAGAATATTCCTACTTGAACTAAATTCAATTTTGGTTGACAAGGCCACAGACAAGGCACAGGATAGGCGCAACAATTACTATGAATTTTTCTCATGCAACTTGGGGACTCCCAAGCAGGGCCGACGCGAGACGGATTCAACGCGTTTCTCCGACCCGCGCTTTAAAAAGCCCCGCGGTCCCCGAAAAGCTCTTCGTAGATTTTGCGAAGCCCTATGCATAAAAACTTTATTATTATAAAAAAGTTTACAAGACCCCGCGTTCCATGAAGAGCTCTTCGTAATTTTATCGGGGCCCTATGCATAGATATTTATTATTATAAAATTTAGAAGTATTTTTTGGCCCCTCACAATTTTGGAACATAGCCAGAAAAAGTTCACGTCCTGCTCCCAAGAGTCTCAAAGGTCCCAAGCCTCTTTCTCATTTTTATAATACTACAGAAAGCATTAAAGTAAAATATGACGGGGTAATAGTAGGGGCTGATTTGGAAATTTGGCACTAATAAGCCTTATTAATACTAATAAGGCTTATTAGACTAATAAGCCTCTACGGCTCTTTCCGTGAAATATCGTCAAATATTTTAATTTAAAAGAGTTGAGACAATTTTAAAATTATTTCAATATAAGTTATTGCTCATTTGCTAGATGAAAGAAAAGTGAATTGTTTTTAAAGTTGTTCCAAGCCTCTGTGTTTAAACTTTTTTCAATTTCCTTCCCCCGAAATCAAGAGCGAATTTGGAATTTTCGGGAGAGGGAGGGCGCAGGGGCGAATCCAAGTAGATCTGAGAAATAAACCGGGGACCTTTCCGATATTTTCCTGCTAAATGAAAAAATATTTTTTAGTATCAATTTATCATATTTTCCTTCATATTTGCCCCGAGTATTAGTTCACCGCCGACATTGAAATTTACAGTAAAATCTAATTATTATAAGCCTCGCAGAAAGTTATATGATGCATGAGTGTCGTGGGGTGCTTGGATGCAACTGCAAATCGAGCATTGTTTAATTTCACAATCATACGGGATGCTTAATGTGTCGAATACGAGTTACATTTCTGTACTCTTTCGTGTGAATTCTTTCAAATCTTCTCTCTTAACAGTAATTATTACATTCGAGTCATTAAAAAATTGAGAAATTTCAACTTCCATGGGGAAAATTTGAGGTCGACGGCAACCTCTACCAATGTGATAACATTGACGAAAGGTGTGAGCTATCAGTTCGACTGTGAATGTCACAGTGCATATTATTTCCTGATTTCTCGATTCCTACATCAATTCGTTCGACTACTGGATTAAATATGTAGAAAGCCGATTAACAACATTTCACTGGAATATACCTATCATCTAGAAAACTTTTTGACGAAGCGTTGCCTAGTGTTTGATCACATATCGCAGTGATTTAGGCTGTGTTCCAATTCACGCATACTGCGCATAGACTGCATAGGATATGTCACGTACCCTATGCACTTCATGCGCATTAAGCTGCATTATGCGTGAATCGGAACACAGCCAAAAATACGTGTAGAATGTACGGGGTGCACGACTGTAGTTGTGGAAAGTGAACATTTTGTAATGGACATTGCTATGTATATAATATTATTTCTGGCCTTAACAAATTTCAAGTTAGCTGGGAGTCGGCCGAGCGCGACAAAAACATCAACAACCTCTACCAAAGTCACTACATTGCCGAACGGTGTGCCCTAACAGTTCGACTTCGTCCGCGACGGTGTTCGGATCACTGAATATCTGTGCAGCCACAGTGGATATTATTTCGTGATTTCACGATTCCTGCATCAATTTCATTGATTACTGGACTCTGTGGAAGGCCTTTTAACAAAATTCTACTACATTACACTCGGTATCTAGAGGACTATTTTGGAAACACTTTACTCGAGTCCGAACACATCTTCCCAATGCGATTGTAGAGTCCTGCGTGTTAGTAATGTTAACACCAACGTAGAGTCAGTGTTTTTAACGCATCTAGAACTATTTCAGAGCACCGGTGCTCTTTTTGCTTCTTCATCGCGAAATTAATGCGACATATTTGTGAATGTGACACGTTCTATTCGGTACTGACGCTGCAGCTGCGGGACATTGGCCTGCAGATCGAATAGCTACCTACTGCTGAAGGGAGATGCTTGTCTCCATGGATAGCAGTGAGACTGTTTTCAACGAACGGTGAATGATACTTTATCAATCTTTCAATCTATTTGCATGCTATCGAACAAAATGATTGTTGTAGCGAGCATAGTGCCCACGAATACATACTTAGTACTCGCGAATAGTAACATTAATGCGTGTGCTAATAAATCAATTTTAAATTCGCGATAGAAATTTTAATTTACTTTGTTTCAAACATTCTCAACTACTTTTCTTTAATTTCACAATCATACGGGATGCTTAATGTGTCGCATACGAGTCACATTTCTGAAGTTGAACTCTCTCCGCGAGTTGTTCCAAATCTTCTCTCTTAACAGTAATTATTACATTCGAGTCATTAAATTCTTTTAATAAAACGGGAATGGAAAGCATTAATTTCTTAAGGATTTTCAACTACATAACTGGAAGGTCTTTCTCGTACAAATAATAATAATTGAGAATGATAGTTGGAAGGAAGAAGGCGAAGGCAAATCTCTGATGTTGTATAGTGATCCTCTAGAGAGTGATCGGAACAACGTGTATCGTCGCTGATTGGTTGCCGCCATTTCGGTCAAAAGCGGAAGTAGACAGGGAAAGAAACTGTAAAAAAGAAAGAGACAGAAATACGGATAGAAAGAGGTAGATAAACAATCACTTTGAAAAGCAGACGATTTTATGAAAGTTTAGGTTATGTTATTTCCGGTTTTGCCCGAAATGTCTGCGGTTATACCGATCACTCTCTAGAGGATCACTAATGTTGTAAAGTTCATTCTTAACTCTTTTCTGTTCGAACTTCGCGCTATAAGAGTTTGCGTTAAGCGCCGCTAGAGCGAGGATTGCAACTCGCAACATAGAAATCAAACACTGAGTTTCCCTTCTCGTTCGACTCGAGTCCGCTGGTGTGGAGCAGCGTCGCGGTTCTTGCCTGATTTTGTTCGTGGGTTTGGCTTGGAAAGCGAATTTCGCTCTCCACGCGTTTATTTTATTAATATTTTGGAATACGGTGTCGTGGTCTTATAGCAAGGTAGGATCGCTTCGTTTCGTGTCGCTTTGGTTGAGTTTTCTTGCGAAATTTCAGTTAAAAACGACGTAGGACGAGCCATAGAGGTGCTACGTAACCTCAAAGTGTCAAAAAGTGAACTCTGAATTTCTTTGATGTATCTATTCAGTTTAAGGAATGCATCTATTTTTCGTCTAAACGTTAGAGTGGTGATAGAAATAGCTTCGGTGCATTCACATTTTGATAAGTGATTTAATTAATTAGTTATTATTTAAACATTAGTGTCCTCGGAATACGTGCGCAACACTTGTTGCGTGTATATTCTATCTTCTCTACGTTTTCCTGTTGGCATTGCTTAAATGTTATAAAATTGTGAAAGCACCGTGAATAGAATATGGAATATAGCAGCACTTTCTGACACGATGATCTTTCCCATTTATTTCGCAAAAATGTGAGTCCACAGTTCTCTTGCCTTGCTACATTTGTGAGAATTGTACGGCGTTCAATGGTACTTGGACAAAAATAATTTTAATTTTTGGATGAAAATTCACTTTTATATTCGTTCTCTTCCATTTCATGCTTCTTCTTTATTCCGCAAGTAGTACACTCTATAAACGAATGAAGGAGGGAGTAATGGTTCTAAATAATACTTGTATTTCTTTTATTTTGTTTAAGTGATATACAATTTCTCTTATTTATTCGTTGCAAAATTATACAAGTGTGGTAATATGCAACAGAAATGTTGTACACATTTATAATTATAAAGAGTGTGATGAAATTTTTATAGACAATCATTTTTGTAGATGGAAAAATTAATAATGAATTTCAAGGAATTACTGCGCTCGTCGATGGTATAGTATTCCCTCTTTTTTCTTTGGGATATGGGGCAGAATATCTAAAAGATATTTCAGAAATGTACGAGAAATGGGGACGAGGAAGCACTGTGGATAGAAAATGTGTCGGAAGTAACAAGTCAGCCTGCTACGTGAAGAGCCGATGCGGTTTGGGATAGGGAGATGCTTGTCTCCATGAATAGCAGTGAGACTGTATTCAACAAATGGTGAGTGATACTTTTTCATTCTTTCAATCTTCCTGCATGCTATCGAACAAAATGATTGTTGTAGCAAGCATAGTAACGTATAGTAACGTTAATGCATGTGCTACTAAATAAATTTTAAATTCGCGATAGAAGTTCTAATTTACTTCGTTTCAAACATTCTAAACTACTTTTCTTTAATTTCACAATCATACGGGATGCTTAATGTATCGAATACGAGTTACATTTGAACTGAAGTTGACCTCTTTCACGTGAGTTGTTTCAAATCTTCTCTATTCACAGTAATTACATTCGAGTAATTAGATTCTCTTAATAAAACAGGAATGGAAAGCATTAATTTCTTAAGAATTTTCAACTATATAACTCGAAGGTCTTTCTCATACAAATAATAATAACCGTGAATGACAGTTGATATTGGTACTACTTGGTCACTATGCTCGCTACAATATTAAAATCAGCCTCACAATAAGTCTTAGTGTAAGAAGTTTAGTCGTAAGACTTTTTCCAAATTTTCAAAAATGTGCAAAGCATTGGTTGAACATGAACCAGAAATATTTCGTAGAAATGGGTCACTTTCGTAGGTACCTCCGCGCTGGTGTGCCTGGAACTTGGTAACGTTTCCCAAGCATTGCGACTTGCAAAACGGAATCAAGGCCAAAGCCTACGATCTAGGTTAAGGGCCCAGATCGAGTCAAACTTACTTTCGGTGAGTTTGGTTCGAGCTGGACATCTATTAAAAAAATGCACTTGCGTACTCGGAGCGATAAGCTTCTATTCCGTCTCGTTCTTTTTAAAGATAAGAGTGCCAAACGCACTCTTCTAGAAATACAATTCGCCTTCAATCACTGATTTCGATTTTGCGCATGGTGTGCTCGCCTTTCATAGGCCAGCTTTGCTAGGTACAACTGATTACGGCTTTACACACAGGACCAGTTCATGACCATTTTTAATATTTGAGTTATCGCGTTGATACCGGGATGTTTCAGGGTTGCTGGTCAGGGGTAACAAGTTTGCAGAGATGCAGTACTCATGATGACACCAGACGGTACGCCATTTTATAACATTTTTGAATGTGGGTGCACGCAATAGAACAAAATGGT
This sequence comes from Andrena dorsata, assembly GCA_929108735.1. Classification (NCBI taxonomy): domain Eukaryota; kingdom Metazoa; phylum Arthropoda; class Insecta; order Hymenoptera; family Andrenidae; genus Andrena; species Andrena dorsata. The sequence goes on along the minus strand of OV815488.1, from coordinate 69,949,538 downwards.
TTTTGTAGAATACGTAGCGTAACCAGCCCTTTCGATTCTGACTGCTCCAACACAAATGCGCGACATGCGGGAACACTTATGCAATATTTCGCGAAGTAGTCTCGTGGCGTGGCTCTTTTCTAAACCATATTCACGAAATATCGCAGAAATGTTCCTAAAACGAATGCCAATTATATGAAACGGGCCACTAACCGCCGCGCATATGTGTTGGAAAGAGCAGAATCCAATGAGCTGACCATAGAAGGTACTCGTAGATAGAGTGACATGCATGTGTCTGTCTTAAAATCAGAAAATTAAATCAATACAACATTTACTCGTGATTTTTACAATTCCGATTAATAATATATTATATTATAATAATAATAATAACAATAATAATAAGAGGCGAGTAGAGTCACCGCGAAAAATTTGTAAAGGTTCCAAGTGCAACCAGTCTTCGTAGCAATCTTGCAGTCTAGCAAGATCCTTTGTAATCCCGCGTAACGCGATCGTAGAGTCCCTGTTTTTTCCGCGTCCATTTATATATTTTGCAGAGCACCGCGGCTCTTATTTAGAGTAGATAGTATTACCGCCAATTTGGGGTGAAATTTTTGCGTATCTAAGACTCGTTCGGAGTACCGAAGCTCCAGTTGAATTTTCTTCGCGAAACTAGAGCCAATTTTTTGCGCATACAAAGTTCGTCCAGAGCACCGGTGCTCTAATTGCTTTTTTATCACGGAAGTAGAGTCCAATTTTCGCTTAGCTTCAATTTTCACTCTCTAGGCCCTAGAGAGGGCCTAGCTCGTGGGCCTTAGAGAGGGCCCAAAGCATGGGCCTTAGAGAGGGCCTGCAGTATAGGCCCTAGAGAGGGCCTAGGTCCGCTGGATGGAGGACCGTATTCGCTGACCGGCGAATCATATTTCCCTACTGACGCTGCAGCTGCGGGACATTGGCCTGTTGATCGAATGGGAGTAGCGAAGGGGGATGCTTGTCCGCATAGATAGCAGTGAGACTGTTTGCAACGGGCGGTGAGTGTGATACTTTTTCATTCTTTCTTTGCGATAGTAGACACGAGTACCTTGTATTTCTGTTACATTTTATCTTCACATTATTAAAATGTCTTTATATATGTATTTGTGTCATTTTGATTTCACATCTGTTTTTTATATTTAAATTATTAATTATTATTATCTTTTATTATTTTGCGACTTATTTGATAATATTCTTTTCCACCCTTTTCGACTTTTTCACGTACTTGGCGTGATTTTTTTACTTTTTTGAAGATTTTTATGAGTTTGTTATTAGTGAAAATTCATGGCAACCTGATTGCCATCCAGAGGTACTTAACGTATTTGTAATTTCAAATTTTTAATTACATAATTGGTCAGAAACTTTAAAAATAAGTCTCGGTCCGACCATATATTTGTTATTAATGAAAATTCAAGGTAAACTATCAAGTTACCATCCAGATGTACCTACGTATTTTAGATTTCGCTATTTGTAATTGTTTATTTAATCGATCAAAAACTATGATTTTTAATCCTGGAGAATCACCTGCCTATTTCTCTCTCTCTCTCTCTCGCCTTTATTTGTTATTAATGAAAATTCATGACAAACTATAATATTGCCATCCAGAGGTGCCTAATTATGGGATGTCGAATTTCTAATTACTTAAATAATTTGTCAGAAACTCAGAAAATAAGCCTCGGTCTCCTGAGCCTTTATTTGTTAATAACGAATTACAAATCGCGAATTCTTAAATACGTAGGTGCCTCTAGCAGTTAACTTTATAGTTTACTTTAAATTTGCGTTATTAACAAATAAAGGCTCAGGAGACCGTGGAATGTGTCTCGGTCCGAAGATTATTTTCAATGTTTCTGGCAAATTATTTAAGTAATAAAAAATTTGAAATCCCAAACACGTATAGTTGCTAAAACTTGGACCTACTGGACTTCCTGGGGACCTGGTCAGGGTTCCAAGCCCTGATCCTTCGTGCACCCCCTCGGCCCCCTGACCTAGGTTAGCTTATTCGGATGGTGCCGATGAAATTTTCGGGTTCGTTAAAAGCCATTCAAAATGTTATTATTCTGCCAAGGAAAAAACCGATTTCTCTTCCTTTTTAAATGATTTCTTCGATTATTTTTCATCATCTGTCCTATTTCATACATTCCTTCGTGTATTTATGCATGAGTTGTTCTATTTCGTGTATTTCTTCGATGTGTTTACAGAATTTATTTTATTTCATGTATTTCTTCGATGGGTTTACATGATTTATTTTACATGATGCATTTTCTTCAAGGTTAATAAAATAATATATTTTAAAGAAAATAGTGAAAAGTGATTGTGAACAGTGGTAGTGAAAGAAGACATCTAAGGAAGCCTTAGGTTAATTTATTATAGTAATGTAAAATTGCCAAGTAGTCATTGAATCATTAGCTTTATTGCTCTTTCGTTGGCTCTTCATCTCCGATGAGGAGGTAGCCGTTGCTTCTGTTTCCAGGAGCAAGCGACTGAGCATGGTATGGGTATGGGTGGATCAGTTTCATCCCCTGGTGTTCTTGTCGAAAGGGAAAAGTTTCGGGCATAGGGGGTGTATCTTTTTGTACACTGCCTGCGTAAGTCACCCAGTCCGATTTCCCAGTCCCCGTGATAGGCGGCTTGAGTCAGATCCGAGAAAGAGGAATCGTCTGGGAGACACCGAGTGCTCTTCCCTTTCGACTCGGACATTAGGGTGGTAGGAACTGCGCCATCCAATTGTCCTTTCATGCTCACCCGTAGCCTTTCCTTCGATGCTGAATTTATTTCAATCGAGTGATTGCTTGGCAGTTCCCTAGATTCTATATCTAAACCGAAAGGATCGATGGAACTTTGTTTCCATCCATCTCTTTGGTTTAGTGGGCCATTGTTTTCATGTGCAGGGAGATGGATGGGACTTTGATTCCATCCATCTCTCTACAGGTCTCGAAACGCAGCAACCTCCTCGCGGTGAGACCTGGTAATCGGTGAGAACCGAGCCGATAGCTGTGATTGTCAAATATTCTAATCAGATATGAGAATTGCTTTCAAAATGCACGCATGCTGCATTTCCTTTTTAAGGAAATACCATAGATATTTGAAATTGCAAGTTTGGAATTTGGATAGGAATATGTAAAAGGTATTTCTGAATTATAATACAGCGTTACAATAAAGTATTAGCCATAATAACACTATAAATTTTAATTTTATTTCCTACCACTCGTAGCATTGTAATCTTATTTTAGATTGAGTCAATAACGATGTCCATGTAATTTGAAATGTGATTTAAGAAAACGACTTTACCGATGGTAGATAATTTCTATAGAGCGAACTATAGCAGCAGCTGACGATACAGGTTTAGTTCCAAGCCTCTGCCACTGTGGACACCGCGGGGACCATTGCAATGGTTCCCATGCGAAAGAGGTGAGGTGACGTGTACCCTATTTTCCAGTTTTCCGGCGGCGGTTTGGCAAAATGAATGCGTTTAAACGTGACAAAAAGGAGGAAGAAGACGGTAATTATAAATGAAGATTACTCCACTCTCCTACTATTATAAATTTCACTTCGCAAGCAGAATTAACCGAATCGATCGTATTAGTGTGACAGCTACTTGTAAACAGGTTTGAACAACTGCTCCCTGCAAAAGCAAATTTCTTTCCGATCAAATCTCTCCCTCAGCTCAATTGAAACAAGCTTCACTCACTACTATACCCAAATATCTCACCACAGAGTGAAACAATATCGACGGTCTGTATTTAACATTCCTCCGCGTGGTTCTCTTGCCACCAGGTGGGGGAAATCCTTTCCAGAATCTGGAGAAGACTACCGTCCTCCAGGAAGCCCGCACTTTCAACGACACTCCAGTGAATCCAAGAAAATGCGCACACATTCTCACAAAAATATTATACCTGCTCAATCAGGGGACGCAGTTGGGCACGATGGAGGCGACCGAAGCGTTCTTCGCGATGACCAAATTATTTCAATCGAGAGATGTCGTTCTCAGACGGCTGGTGTACCTAGGTATCAAGGAGCTAAGTTCCTTAGCGGAGGACGTGATCATAGTGACGTCCAGTTTGACGAAGGATATGACTGGCAAAGAGGATCTGTACAGAGCTGCTGCGATAAGAGCGCTGTGCACCATCACCGACGGCGGAATGCTGGCAGCCATCGAACGTTACATGAAACAAGCCATCGTTGATCGTTCTCCAGCTGTCTCTAGCGCGGCTTTAGTTTCGTCCTTACATCTGTCCAGTGTTTCTGGGGATGTAGTGCGCAGATGGGCGAACGAGGCCCAGGAAGCACTGAATTCGAATAATGTTATGGTCCAGTACCACGCTCTGGGCGTTCTGTATCAGGCGCGCAAGACAGACAAGCACGCAATAATCAAATTGGTCACGAAACTCATGAGGACCAGCCTGAAGAGCCCTTATGCCGCGTGTATGTTAATCAGAATGGCGTCTAAATTGGTAGACGAACACGACGTGGGCCAGGAGATGTTGGAGTTCATCGAGTCCTGCCTGCGTCATAAGTCGGAGATGGTGGTGTACGAAGCGGCGCACGCGCTGGTCAATCATCTTGGGACAAGCAGAATAGGTCGAGCTATCAGCGTCCTCCATTTATTCTGCGGTTCGCCAAAGCCGGCTTTAAAGTTCGCCGCGGTGAGGACTCTAAACAAAGTCGCTATGACCCATCCGATGGCAGTCACCACTTGCAATCTGGATTTGGAGAACCTGATCACGGACTCCAACAGATCGATCGCTACGTTAGCGATCACCACGCTACTGAAGACTGGGGCGGAGAGTTCGGTGGATCGGTTGATGAAACAGATCGCCAGCTTCGTGTCGGAGATATCGGATGAGTTTAAGGTGGTCGTCGTGCAGGCTATAAGGTACGGTCACGATGCTTTCAATTCTCAATTTATAAATCCGCGCGGTTGCTTCACATTGTCGATTTTTTTATCCCTTAGAGCTCTGTGCCAGAAGTTCCCTCGCAAGCACGCGGTGCTGATGAACTTCCTCTCCGCGATGCTGAGGGACGAGGGAGGCCTGGAGTACAAGGCGGCGATCGCCGACACGATAATCGCCGTTATGGAGGGGAACGCAGAGGCGAAGGAAGCTGGGTTGGCTCATCTCTGCGAGTTCATCGAGGATTGCGAGCACATCTCCCTCGCGGTGCGCATCCTCCACTTGCTGGGCCAGGAGGGGCCAACTTCCAAGCAGCCGTCCAGATACATTCGCTTCATCTACAACCGCGTGATCCTGGAGAGCGCCAGCGTGCGCGCCGCAGCGGTCACCGCTCTGGCGCGCTTCGCCGCGGCGTGCCCACCGTTGCTCCCGAACGTGCTGGTGCTCCTGTCCCGCTGCCAGTTGGACTCCGACGACGAGGTCCGCGACCGCGCTGCCTATTACTGCGCCATCCTCCAGCAACATAACGATCCTACGCTCCTGCTCTTGGTGCAGCCGCCTCTTCTATCCGTACCCAGCTTGGAAAGAGCTTTGCGCAATTACATGCGCACCTCTATGGAGGATGCATTCGACATTTCGCACGTAAGCCCAGCTACAGAAGGTTCTCAGAACCGTGTGTACCCATTTTACGACTCGTCTCATTCGCAGGTCCCGCCGGCGCAGCCAGTGGAGGAGCCAGCACAGGTGGAAGTGCACGCAACCATTAAACAGCAACAGCCTCGCCTGACGCGAGAGGAGAGCTTCATGGAGAAGCTGTCGCAGAAACCCCTCCTGTCGGTGGTGATTCGCGACCCTTCGATCCACAAATCCTCGCCCGTGTTCGAGCTGACGGAGTCGGAGACGGAGTACAATGTCAAGTGCATCAAGCACGCGTTCACGGACATCCTCATCCTGCAGTTCGATTGCGTGAATACGCTCCCCGATCAGTTGCTCGAGGACGTCACTGTGGCGATCGAACCACCCGAGGGGTAACTATTCGCGAACGTTGGGGCAAATTTATAGCGAGATTTTTGGTACAATTATTTTCCTGCTTCTAGCTACACGATCGTCTGCGAGGTCCCATGCCTTCAGCTACCGTACAACGAGCCAGGAACAACGTACACAGTATTAAAGTATCCGGAAGACGTTCACGCCAGTGTCGCCACCATTCCCACAACCCTGCGGTTCATCGCGCGCGATTGTGATCCCGTGACAGGCGACCCTGAGGCCGAGCACGGATACAACGACGAATATATGGTATCTTTTGCTTCGCAGCTGTATGGAAATTCTCGCGGAACGATTGATTTGCTCCAACAGAGCGAGTTTGTTAATAGAAAGCTTTGTTTCGTTAGCTGGAGGACTTGGAAGTGACGTTAGCCGACCAGGTCCGCGGCATGGGGACCAAGGGATTGGATTTCAGCGCCGCCTGGGACGCAGCCGCCGCGAAGGGGTTCAGCAAGATGGAGGAGACCTTCGCTCTGGGCCCGTCTGTGAACAGTCTCGAAGGGGCGATTCGAAGTCTCACGGGCTTCTTGGGCCTGGACGCCGTGGAACAAACCAACAAAGTGCCAGCGAACGCTGCCGCGCACAATCTGCTGCTCAGCGGCGTTTTCAGAGGCGGCAAGGAGGTTCTTGCGCGCGCCAGACTAGCACTGTCGGACAACCAAGTAACGATGCAGCTGTCCGTTCTCTGCCCAGACCCGGACGTCGCTGAACTAATCATCTCCTCAGTAGGATAAATCGCCGTTACTAGGTCGACAATAGACGCGTACATGCATGGATGAATGCTTCCTACGGAAATCGATAACCTGTACCACGAGTTTCTTATTTCTAGTATTATAAGGGTACTGTTACGTGAATCATCATGATACGGGGCCTGCTAGCCCCCATTTCTATGTAATACTTTGTACATATAATTATAAAACTGCTCTTTAAATAAGATCCACTGAGGTTCTCATTTTATACTTCGGCAGACGACGAGCTCCTCTTCCTTTTATGTTCAGGGCCAGGGTCCTTTATAAAGGGGCTCGGATGCAAGAAATCTTTCGGGGCCGAAATAATTTCTCCACGGTAAAGAAGCATAACCTCTTTTCACGAAAAAAAGGGATAATAATAATAATAAAGGAAATAAAAGAAATAAATATTAACATATTTGAATATGACTTTTTTATTGCCATGTGATTAATAATATTAGAAAATATATTTTTATATTTTTTTTAACAGTCCTCGCATAGTCTTATATGCTTGCCACACCACGTGCTGTGTCCGTAGTATTGCCAGTTCTGGGTTTGGCGCGCGAAATACAAGTCGATTTATAAAATTAGCGTAATTTTAATCAAACAATTTGTCGTTCTCATTTTATTTTTTTATTTTCTCTTTTCTCTCGCCCCTGTGGCCTGTTTATATTGAACTATATAAGTTGCAGTAGAATGTCATATATAAAAAAATTTAAAATTAAAACCGACTTCAAAAACATAAAAATAAATTAAAAAGTAAAGAATAATTTTTTCCCGTATTTAATCTATCAATTTTTTTTAATTTGGCGCCTCATCAGTCATTATTTGCACTGCGTAAATCTGGCGCCGACTTGAAAAAAAGATAGCTGGACGTAGATTAAATACGGGACAAAATTTATTTATTTATTAGTATCAACGGGATAACCCTTGGTATACAAAACAATGGTAAATTAGTACAACGCACAACGAGTCTGGTAAACGTATTATACATAACAAGGAACTTAGTCCTATTGTAATAATAATCGCGAGGGACATTAAACGGAAAGACGGCTAACCAGTTTGGACCGAAGTAAAACACACGACACAGAGAACACATCAATATCGATGAGGTATTGGTTCGCTAAATCCATGGCTCTGTTGATGGGATCAGCCGTATAATTATAATACTTAGGTACTATGGATTCAAACAAGGGCCTAGGACGCAGCCGCCGCTGTGGGGCGTGAAAGCCAAGAGCTCCGGGCAGTCTATTTGGCCGTGTATTAGCTTGTGGAGAGACACCAAGTCCGAAACAAGCCTCCGATCACATAATGAGGGATCTCATTAATCGCGAGTTTGCAGAGATCCGCGAAGATTTGCTGTCTGGAATAAGGATCGAACTTTCCAATATGAAGTCGGACATCAGCTCGATGGCAGAGAGGGTCCGGCAGTTAGAAGTGAACCATCCCATCACGTCAGACCTATCTGTCTCCTGTCCACCCGCCACCGATGAAGTCATTGAAGAGCTGAATGATCGTGAAGCACGTGCTAGAAATGTGATAATATTTGGGATGCCGAAGCCCCAAAATATGACGCCGGAGCTCGCAAGGACCGCCGATGCAGAGGGGGCATGGACCATATTGAATGGAATCTGCCCACTGGATACCCAAGATCTGGCCACTCGTCGCTTGGGAAAGCTGGGAAAATCTACGTGCAGGCCCTTATGTGTGGGTTTGGACTCCACTACTACAGCCAAACGGATTCTTCAAAACAAGCATCAATACAAGGGGCCCTGCAAGATCACCGATGACAAAATACGGCTTCCACGCGCGACCCTCACGGCGCACAGTGGGGCAAAGTGACGAAAGTTGTTTCAAAATCAAAGAACTTTTCATAAAAATGAGATAGAGCGATGATTTTTTTTTTAAATTAAAGCTGAAAGATTGTAGAATAAGGGAAAATTAAAGAAATTATGGTACGACCGTTTTTTAACTTTGAAAATTTCTCTCCGAAAATGCATTTCAGGGATCAAGACACTACGGCGCTCAAAAATGATATTTCTTCAAAGCTCGTGCAAGCTATAAATTACAAGATGACAAATTGTTTTGTTAATACTTTGCGTGTAGCAGAACCCTTCCACGTATCGTACACCGAAAAGTATTACAAATTGACGCTGTTACTGACATTCCCGCAAGTTTCTAATGCACTGTTCAATCATTTTAGCGAAGTAATAGTAATTGGATTCTATTTGCCCCGAGTATTAGTTCACCGCCGACATTGAAATTTACAGTAAAATATAATTCTTATATCTAAGCCTCGCAGAAAGTGGCATGAGTGTCGTGGGGTGCATGGATGCAACTGCAAATCGAGCATTCTTTAATTTCACAATCATACGGGATGCTCAATGTGTCGAATACGAGTTACATTTCTGAAGTTGTATTTTTTCGTGTGAGATTTTTCAAATCTTCTCTCTCAACAGTAATTACATTCGAGTCATTAGATTCTCTTAATAAGGCGTGTATAGAAGGCATTAATTTGGTATATTAACTAACAATGACAATCATTGTTGGTACTACCTGCTCACAATAATATCGCAGAAATGTTTCTAAAACGAATGCCAATTATATGAAACGGGCCACTAACCGCCGCGCATATGTGTTGGAAAGAGCAGAATCAAATGAGCTGACCATACAAGGTAATCGTAGATAGGGTGACGTGCATATGTCTGTCTTAAAATCAGAAAATTAAATCGATGCGACATGTGCTCGCGATTTTTACAATTCCGATTAATAATTCGAGTCGAGTAGAGTCACCGCGAAAAATTTGAAAAGGTTCCAAGTGCAACCAGTCTTCGTAGCAATCTTGCAGTCTAGCAAGATCCTTTTTGATCGCGGGTAACGCGATCGTAGAGTCCCCGCTTTTTTCGCGTCCATCTACATATTTTGTCGAGCACCGCGGCTCTTACTTAGAGTAATTTTACCGCGAAATAATTAATGCGTCTGGAAAGTGGTTGACGCGGAAAGATGACAACGGAAAGCAGCGATACCTATTTGTGCTACGGATTTTTCCACTATCGCTTCGGTTGTTTAATGCCAAAATATCTTTTTTTATTAATATTTCGGAAACTGTTGAATGTTGAATACATATATGAGATTCATCAAAATCTGTAGCACATATATCTATCGCGGCTTTCTCTTGTGACGGGATACAAGTATCGAGATTATATATTATAATACCAAATTTGAAATTAATCGGATAATATTTGTAGAAGTTATGAAACATTTATTGGAAAGATGTACTGATACAGGGTCACAAAAGTATTCGAACGGCACTCTAAAATAATTGAAAAACTAGTGCACAACGTCTGAAAAGCGTAATTGGAGCCAAAGGTAGCCTAAATGAATATTAATCTAAAATATGGTGCATATAATTAATGCGGTTCGAATATTTTTGTGACTCTATTGCAGTACATCTTTGCAATAAATGTTTCATAACTTCTACAAATATTATCCGATTCATTTCAAATTTGGTATATACAATCTCGATACTAACGTCTTATAGCAGTTACAACATTACTTTTAGAACTTTAGTCTAACATGTATATTTTTATTGTTTACAGTTTTAATATCGAGCGTTCGAATACTCTCGTGGCTCACTGTATACAGAATAAATATTCATTTTATGTACCAATGCTAACACAGTATTGGTATCGCGACATTCTCGAATGTATCGCGAAACTTGTAAAAAGTTTTGCAATAAGAAAGTGTATATCACGCATGTAATTTTCGAATATATACTTTCTAAGCCATCTGGGTTAAGTTTCACAAGCTTAATTAAAGTACACTCCTGTATGTAGATGCTAGATATTTTATAAACGAAGGAAATATATCACGCGTAATATTTCTATTTTACGGTTAGCAGAACGTGTGTGTAGAAACGACTTTTGTTATGACTCAACGATGCTACCGTTGGAAGTCACCTTTGTTTACACGGCTCGGTGACGATATCCCAACACTTCGTAAATACATACGCGTGTATTGCCTCGCAAGTCCTGCCGCCTGCCTGCTCTCCCCCCACCAAAGCTAATATTCGCGAGGTACACCGACGCGGCCCGGGGGTCATTCGTTCCGTGGACGTCGTTGAGTCAAGACGCTTCGATAGATAGCTGCGTATTTAAATGGTACGCGTACATTATCTATTACTTCTAATCATTATTCGTCTTCTTCTTTACTCTTTATCGTTACTTGCTGCTACTATCAATACAGTTTCGTCCCGAAATTTATTAAATATCGCGAGAAAACCGTTAGATGTTCGTCGCGTATTCCCTTCGTTGCCTTACCGATATTTCTGCACATTTAGTGCACACATATCGTGTCTCGGTATTCAATTACATCCCTTTCCGGGCATATTTCAAGTTTATTTGTTATTTAATTGCCTTACGAATGTTTTAATGCTTTTCTTTCAAACTTGTTGCATCGTTAGGTTACAGGCGTTGAGGCGGGAGCCAAAAGCCAAGGGCAGGCAACGCCATGACACTTGCTGGTTAATTTGAAAGGTACTTGGATGGCGTCTGGTTTCATTCCTTGGAAAAATGAGATGGCAATACGTGTGGTAAACGTATTATTCTTGTTATTTTATTGAATCAATACCCGGCTTTAGACGGACAGTTTTTCTCACAGTTTTGGAGCGTACACTCTATCTAGGCGTGCGCTCCAAAACTGCACTTGTAAAGTCTCCAACGTGATAAAGGACGATCGCGCGTTCCCGGCACGCGCGTCTGGAGTGCAGGTCTAAACTTGTCCTGCCACGTTCAGACGTGATTGACGTGCCACGCGCCAGATCATTGTTGGCTGTGAGAGTGATGGGTAACTTTGCAGTCGGTTAATATCGCGATGAAATGAGAAAAGACTGAATTATGATAAATTGAATAATTTTAATCAGATTTGTTTAAAATTTTTAAAATGGCGTCGGTAGATGTTTACGAAATATTGGAATGATCGAATTCTATTGCATTTCGGTCGCGTTTACGTAAAATTCAACGATATTTCAATGATTTTTAAGAATCTAGCTCTATGAAGCTGTTATAATTGCATTTACCTTTGGTTTTGGATGCAAGTTTTGTTCTTTATGTACAGGGACTGCGTAGTTGATCAATGACATGCTATTGAAGACATGAATAATTAACGAATTTTTATTTATTTATTTTTCAGAGATTGTGACCGCGTGCAATGCGGCCAAATAGAGTCAGTGTTTATGACGTTCGAAGTTTTTCGTTTTGAAGAGCACCGTTGCTCATAGTAGAGCGTCGTTAACAATTTCGGGATACGCGAGGGTAGAGTCAGTGTTTTTTACGCAATTTGTATTCTATCACGAGCGTCGCGGCTCTCATCTTCGAATCGCGAGACTCGAATCTTTCGGGCGCGTTGGTAGTCTACTATTTCTTTTTTTTTTTACTTTTGAAAGCGAAAGTCATTGTCGGAAATTAGAGTCAGTCCGTCAGCTGAAGAGGAGATTTGTGCGCTGAATTTTAATGGAAAGATGTAAGTGTGCATTTCATTAAATTCCTTTTAAGTAGAGTTCATTCTTCAATATTTTAGAAAGAAAAAAGTTAAAAAAAATTTAGAAAAATTAATTTTTAGAATAGACTCACCAAGCAATTCAAAACTAACGAAACATCTTATCATTCAGACATTTTAAGAAAAAAATTTTGTTAATTTTTTCTTAAAATGTCTAAATTATAAATAAATTCGTTCATTTTTTCTTAAAATGTCTAATTTATAAAAATTTCGTTAGTTTTGAATTGCTTCGCGATTCTTCATCAAAGTTATTCAAACAATCGTAACTTTGGAAACAAATTGTAATCGTGTTCTGTTCCTTCCTTCCAGTCTGGGCGTAGCTGAGCAGCCTGACGACTTCTTCTGAGCAGCTTGATGACTTGGTGTTGGCGTCTCCGTCACCGGGGCTCAGCGAAATGTGAGTGCGCATGCATTATGGTTCCTCTGGTCACTCAATCATGTCGTAGGACGATTGGTCCGAATCGACACGAGTGACCGGTTGTATACGTGCTTTGGCGAGCATAATGACCGCGGGTATGGTAACCATGTCCGTGAATTGTAACATTTTGGCTGTGTATGTATTTATTAGACGAGGGCTAGGGTCTTCTTGTACACCGCGTCTTTTCAACAGAATCAAATTATAATCATAATTTCCAAGATAAACGGTTCCTAACGCGAAAGTTTATCATTGATCATACATAAATGTAGATATTTATTAAATAATGCACATAAAGGTGCATAGCAGCTCAGAAGGTATTGGTATGAATATCAATACGGCTGAATGCTAATTTTTATGTAGCGAAGAAGTTTGATACTCTCAGACTCCACAGCTACGATCATTTTTATTTAATATGTAGAGGAAAAATCGGATGCCCTCCGATTTCGTCATTGCGACGATTATAATGACTTGAATTTCTTTTATTTTTCTGATACTACGTGTTCAAAAGTAACTTGATTTCTAAATGATAATAATAGACATAAAACTGTAATTCCTTTCTTATAAAGGTCACTCGTTTGCATACACAATAGAATAATTAATTTCCATGTGCAAGAAGACAATTGAGGGTGGGCAAATTTCAGATTCAAAGTAATTAGCATGAGAACATACTTTCTTGATTTATGAAATTTACTTTGAAGATGGAATCGCTCGTTTTAAATTCTTAAAGTAAATTCTTGATGATTTAGAATAATTTTCTTAAATAATTCAATTTTAGAGTCTTTTTCTTGCAAATTAATGGTCGAGTAGAGTGATTTTTCTTAATGATGCAATCTAAACTAGTAGAGTCCTTTTTTATTTATCAAACTTTAAACTATTCACAAGTTGAAAGTCGAGTCACTTTCCTTAATACTATAAAATGAAAGAATACTAGCTAGACACTATACAGACTAATAATATTTTCTAGTCGAGGATTTTCAGGATATTTTTCCGTACCTATTGCCTTTTAACTCATCCACGTGCCCAGGCGCTACTTGGGTGGGTGAAAGCAATAGGGCACAATGACTTTCTTTACTAAATAATTACATTTTTGCGGCTGGCATTGCGTTAGTTTATCGTGCACGTCGCATTTTCCACCTGTGTGTGTTTGTGTGGTTAGGTGGTGGAATTTGCGTCGATGAAAAATTTTCATCAAAGGCCATGTTAACGAAACTATAACATTATATTATTCGTGGTAATAAGGATACCATTGTATCATATTCCTTGTTGCACACGATGATCATTCTAGTAAATAATCTTGGAATATGAAACTTAATCAATCTCGTACAATTAAACGAGAAAGTAATAACGATTGATGTATGTACCTAATACGTACAATGCGCATTATCAAGTAATCCATTGTTTGAAATTGAAAATAATTAATTGCTATGTAAATCATACATACACGCAATGGTCGCGGCCTTTGCCAGCCGATTTCAATGAAAACTGGTACGTACTTATTAGAGTGTGATTGTGGCCAAGCTCGGGTGACGGAGTCGTCCCGGGACGGTCTCTCTAGTGTAGGCTTTTGCACACGGGCGGTGATGCTTGAGAATCGTGGAGTGGGTTGACTGATGATTGTGTTTGAGAGACTGTTTTGCCATTTTTTAAATATAGGTGTTGCGTAGGATAGGTAACTTACCTTCTGGTACGAATGTGTGACTTAAATATAAGTAGGTAGGGCCGGGGCAGGTCGTCGTATTCTCTGATGTTCCCCCGCGCGATATTCCCCCCGCGCAATATTCCCCCGCGCGATGACCTGCTTTCAGGAAATTTGTGAGAAAAGTCGACGGCCTGACTAGCGCGAGTGGGGTATGCCCTCGCTTCTAGCCTCGCTATGTCGACTTTTTGACGCCAGTGAGACATTGCACATTGTCGCTGGTCGCGGTCGGCAGGACGGGCCTGGGCACGCTATTAACCTTCAGAAGGGCTGATCGCCTGAAGCAAGAAGTGGTCAAAGAGACGCAGATAGCCCGGCCAGAAAAAGGCCACATCATGTGGGCTAGGCCAAGAATGGCCCTGTATTCTCGGATGCAGGGTCATTCTTCGTAGGTATTACTTTGTCATTATGCTCGCCGGTAGTTGTAGTAGTAGTAGTTTGGTTGGCTATAGGCTGACCCATCGACACCCCCCCCCCCCCCCCCCCTGAAATTTAGCACACCGCGTTTTCAATTAGGGTTGCGAAGAACATTACGGGGTCAGTTAGTGCTCCGACTAAATTGTGATTACGTTTTGAATTAGCGTTGCGAATCAAATATTCTCCGCGATTGGTTCCAGCATAGCGTTGCGAATGAATGTCGAGCGTGGTTACTTGTAGTGTTCCGAAAAAAGAGTCGCGATTGTTTTTGAGATTGTTCTTGTATTTTGAGTTGGAGTTACTAGAGTTTGATTCATTGCATTACTTTTGATTCGTGGTATTCTTTTTACTAGAGTTGCGGTGCGACTGATCGCGTTTTTTTAATTACTCGTCCTAGTTTAATACTTAATACTTTTTTGAGTTAGTGTTGCGATGATGACTGATCGCGTTTGTAATTAGAGTTGCGACCCCAATGCCCCGAAACTGTCCTGGGACATGTCCGAAGACATGTTCCTGGGAAAAAGGAGTCCCGAGCAGCTGGCTTTGCTGCACATGGGACCCCACACAGCCTTCAGGAAGGCTGCAGCGAATTAAAGTTAGAGTTGCGTATTGCGAGACACAGGTGCACTGAATTTTTATTAGTGTTGCGAAAAATGAAACCACCCACGTGGTGGTTCTCGGTAGCTTTTTATATTTGTTAAAGTAATGTAGCTCCTTGGGAGCTTCTTCGTTTGCTATTCGGGATTTGTATCGAGTATAGTAGAATTTTCTGTAATGAAGCACCATCCGGGAATTTTGAAGTTGTTTGAGAAATTAGTGCTGCGAGTAGTCCAAAGTCCTAGTGACTATGCTCGGGAGTTGATTTTAGTCTGTAATAAGTTAGCGTTGCGAAAGAAAGAAACGGTCCACTCACGGTTTTCTTGCATTAATGAGTGGACAATGATCAGCTGTCCTTCTGGCTACTGATCATTTTTTCTAGCAGCCCTAAGTGGCTGCACCATCCTCCTTCTACTACCACCACCTACCACCGGACAAATGTTTTCGTTGTACATATTATTTTCAGATTGATATGAAATGTAGTTTTTATTTTTATAAATTTTCAATATTCTTTGGCATTGATCAAAATTCATCCGCGATTGTTGCTTAATTTGATGATGTTGAAACGAAATTTGCACTGAAAAAGTACGTAAATGCAATTCGGCACTTTATATTGATAGTAAATTTGCAATATTAACGCGTGCTCGTTGTTGCTACTTTCTGCATGAAAGTAACTTCGATTACTGCGCAGTAAAGTGCAACCCATAAAAATACTTTAAAAAAGTAAAAAAAATACGCCAAGTACATGATAAAATCGAGGACGGAAAAGAGTAAACACAAAAAAATAGAAAAAATATAAATTGTAAAAAAAGATGTGATATCGAAATGAGCTGCAACTACATAATAAAGGTGCTTTCCACCCGCGCTTAAGATGACACAACTACATATACACAGCTAAAATGTTGTGTTCATACATTCCATTACTCATACCGCCGACATATTAATAATGTGAAGATAAAATGTAACATCTAGACATTTGCCTAGATGTCCGCCGCCTGGAAGTCAAATACTTGGCGTAGCCAGGCAAAGTATTCTCAGATCATCAATACCCATACCTTCCCCCTCGCAGGCTTTCAGATAATTTGTCAATTTAAAACTCTGACAAATATGAGTACACTTTCATTATTTTACGTTTTAAATAATTCTTATTCATCGACACCTTGAATTCGCCTGGCCACGCCAAGACTTCCAGGCCGTGGACATCTAGGCAAATGTCTAGATGTTATATTTTATCTTGACATTATTAAAATGTCGGCGATATGAGTAATGGAATGTATGAACACAACATTTTAGCTGTGTATATGTAGTTGTGTCATCTTAAGCGCAGGTGGAAAGCACCTTTATTATGTACTTGCAGCTCATTTTGATTTCATATCTTTTTTTACAATGTATATTTTCTTCTATTTTTTTTGTGTTTACTCTTTTCCGTCTTCGATTTTATCATGTACTTGGCGTATTTTTTACTTTTTTGAAGTTTTTTTATGGGGATCTCAATTCTTTTTACAAAGTATGTATATATTATATATGTATAGTACTTTGTGTACAGTACATGGTGCGCGAAGCAGCTTATAGCGCTGAAAGCAGCCTTTGGCGCTGAACGTATTTAACATTGAACTGTATTCACAACCACAATTATTAACACTTTTCGAATAATAATATGTATGCTTTTTTAGCATTTCGTGGCCAAGCTTGTTTTTCTACTCATAAATCATCAACGGATACCCACGTGGTGCCCTTACCCCTTACCATACTCGTGTAATGACCATCGGTAATACTTTTACCGTGATGGAAAATCGTTGCCTTAAGTTTATAACAGTGATCCCCCATTTGTATTTTAGTAGTAGGTATTGCTTTGTAGGTTGCTTTTTTCACATTCAAATTCGGAATTATTATGCGCCCAAAGCGGCTGCTGTTCTTCCGTCTTGTAATTAGGCATACTTAAGCGCCCATAGTGACTGCCGTTTCTTTTTTCGTTAAAATTGAGAAGTAGGGTAGATGTCCCTATTACTGTCAGTGTCCTTATTACTGCCACTTTATTTATTTTGCTTTATAAAAATGTAACGTATAAAGAATAGTGTACAACAATAATTTTAATAATAATAAGAACAGTCACAATTTAATAATAATATTATTGTTGTACACTATTCTTTATACATTACATTTTTATTAAGCAAAATAAATAAAGTGGCAGTAATAGGGACACTGGCAGTAATAGGGACATCTACCCTATAAGACTCCCAAAGGGGCCACTTCTTCTTTCTATCAGTCTTGAGAATCGTTAAGCGTCCATAAAGGCTGCCGTTTCTTTTCTCATTAAAATTGAAAAGTATTACACGCCCAAAGGGGCCACTCCTCTATTCTATCAATGTTCAGAATCATTAAGCGCCTAATGCGGCTGCTCGAAATTTTTCTGAATGTCCGAATTGCGTGGCGCTCCATGCGGCTGCCTGGAATTTAAAGGAAATTTTTTGGAACTTGTTTAAATACAAATTGTCTGATATTTCAATATTTGGGCAATAGTGATTCAATGAAAGGACTATATCTGTTGAAATTAAATTACTTAATCGAGATAGATTGTAGGTATTAAGCCACTGAGAAAGTTTCTGTTGCAGAAATATTATGTGTGAAGAATATTGCAACAAGAGGATTTCAGGTTCATCATCCATGAAAAATCAAACCTCAAGGAATTTTTATTAATACTTTTGAGAATGTTGCAGGTAACATCGTGGGTCCATCGAGGGAAGTAAGAAACACATGACAATTTCAGATTTTCATTAAGCCGGTCATTATTTAAATTTAAGTAGATATGTATATGGTTAGGTAAGACGTGTTTAGTGGTCACATAGAATTATGTAGTTTTTAAGGAAACACTGCAGTGTGTAACTAAATATAAGTAGCAATTATTAAATACGAGCGCTCGTATACGTAGGAATTATTAGTATTTAAGTAGACATAGCAAATATGCACTAGCATATTTCCTATTAATGAATAGAAAATATTATTTCTTTGGTTCATTCCCAATTATGTAATGAATAATTATCATGGTAGAAATATTCCAGAAAGTTCATAAAATTTTGAATGAATGAAACAAAGAAATGTTTTCAATTCTGCTTAGCTTCATCGCGGTAGCATTTTACAGGACTCCTTCTGTTGCCCGCTTGTGGAGCGATCGAGGATCGTTTTGCAACCGTGCATCAGGGGGATCTATGGAAATGTAAATAAAATTTTGCATAAAGGAGGGCGGATGGGCCGCGGTTAGGGTGGGTCTCCACTCGCAGCGCCTCCACGTGGTGAGACCTGGGCAATCTGTATTATTTGAAGCGTAATTACAAATCGTATCACAAGTAACATTGTAATAGAATTATTAATTACGTGACAAGTAAAACTAGCCGATTGGCTGCGATCATCTATCTTCGTTAATCTCTATTCCATCCGTACAGATTGGATTCTAAATATTTCTGCTACAATTATATTTTATTTTATTAAAAAAATAGACTCCAAGAGCAATCTTGGTGCCATATTTCCTAAACAAATCGCTAACTCCTAAATACGTAGATACCTCTAGAGTCTAGATGGTAACTTTATAGTTTGTTTTAAATTTACGTTATTAACAAATAAAGACTCAGGAGATCGTGGAATGTGTCTCGGTCCGAAGCTTATTTTCAAAGTTTCTGACAAATTATTGAAGTAATTAAAAGTTTGAAATTTCAAACACGTAGGTGTACCTCTGAATGGTAGCTTTATAGTTGCTAAGACCTGGACTCACTGGACTTTTTGGGGAACTGGTCAGGGTTCCAAGCCCTGGTCCTTCCTGCACACCCTCGGCCCCCTGACCTAGGTTAGCTTATTCGGTTTTTGTCGATGAAATTTTCGAGTTCGTTAAAGCCATTCAAAATGTTATTATTCTGCCAAGGCCAAAACCGATTTCTCCTCCTTTTTGACTGATTCCTTCGATTGTTTTTCATCATCTGTCCTATTTCATACATTCCTTCGTGGATTTTTGCATGTGTCGTTCTATTTCGTGTATTTCTTCGATGTGTTTACATAATTTATTTTATTTCATGCATTTCTTCGATGCATTTCTTGATTGGGGTTACATGATTTATTTTACATGATACATTTTGTTCAAGGTTAATAAAATAATATATTTTAAAGAAAATAGTGAAAGGTGATAGTGAACAGTGGTAGTGAAAGAAGACATCTAAGGAAGCCTTAGGTTAATTTATTATAGTATGAAGTATTTAACACCCCATGTAAAA
The DNA here is from genome assembly GCA_929108735.1 of Andrena dorsata. Classification (NCBI taxonomy): domain Eukaryota; kingdom Metazoa; phylum Arthropoda; class Insecta; order Hymenoptera; family Andrenidae; genus Andrena; species Andrena dorsata. The sequence continues at coordinate 69,929,925 of OV815488.1, read as the reverse complement.
TTGCCAAGTAGTCACTGAATCATTAGCTTTGTTGCTCTTTCGTTGGCCCTTCATCTCCGATGAGGAGCTAGCCGCTGATTCTGTTTCCAGGAGCAAGCGACTGAGCATGGAATGGGTATTGGTGGATCAGTTTCATCTCGTAGTGTTCTTGTCGAAAGGGAAAAGTTTCGGGCGTAGGGGGGTGTATCTTTTGGTACACTGCCTGCGTAAATCACCGGGTCCGATTTTCCAGTCTCCGTGATAGACGGCTTGAGTCGCATCCGAGCAAGAGGAATCGTCTGACAGACGCCGAGTGACATTAGGGTGGTAGGAACTGCGCTATTCAATACCCCTTTGATGCTCACCCGTAGTCTTTCCTTCTTTGCTGAATTAATTTCAATCGAGTAATTGTTTGGCAGTTCCCTAGATTCTATATCTAAACCGAACGGATCGATGGACCTTTGTTTCCATCCATCTCTTTGGTTTAGTAAGATAAGGTTTTCATGTACAGGGAGATCGATGGAACTTTGATTCCATCCACCTCTCTACGGGTCTCGAAATGCAGAAACCTCCTCGCGGTGAGAACCGAGCCGATGGCTGTGATTGTCAAATATTCTTATCAGAAATAAAAATTGCTTTTTTGGAAATTGCAAGTTTGGATTTTGAATAGGAATATGTAAAAGGTATTTCTGAATTATAATACAGTTTGATTCAAGTTTCTCGAGGCCTTTACAGCGTTACAATAAAGTATAAGTCATAACACTATAAATTTTAATTTTAATTCCTACCACTCGCAGCATTGTAATCTTATTTTAGATTGAGTCGATAACGTTGAGTGTGACTCGGAAATGGTAAGGGGGCTCGCGAGCCCCCCGAGCGTGTGACACAAAATTACATTGCATGATGGGTCTATCCTATACTTCGTCTATGGCTACATATTTCCTCGCTGGTTTCCTACTTCATCGACCGGGCTGATCTCACGACCTGTTCGGAGTTCAAGATTGTTTGGCTTCCTTCCGAAAATGGCTGCCGTGTTGGATGAAGTCGGCAAATCCGCCGAAAAGCTGGTAAACGAGGAGAAAGACGAGATCGTCGACGAGGAGGACGAAACCGGCGCGGTAGAGGCGTCCAAGAAGAAGAAAAAGAAGAAAAAGAAGAAGAAAGCTGGTGCGTTGCTCGGTTCCATGTTGGGTGTATCCTCGTCTGCTCGAGTTTCCCGATAATCGCGTGTCGCATTCCGATTACACCCATTTAAAAGCACTACGCACAATTTCAACCATTCAGAATCGATACCGTCTACGTCGCAACATTATTCGTCACACTTTCGCGTTCCGCGGCGCAGCTTCGAGTTTCTAAAGAAATATATTATCACCGAACGCGGTCCGAACCAAGGACGATGCACCTTGGAACTCACTTTGCACCTGTCTCCACTTCCTATTATCTTTCTTACGATCCGACGAACGTTCCTGTCGATTCGATACTTTTATTAGCGTACAGGGGCTTTTTAAAAATTCTCAACCGCCACGCACAGGGAAACATGTAAGCATAATTGACTTTACACAGGCGCTGGAGAAGCTAGCGCAGACGTTCCAGAAGGGGAGGAGGACAAGGCGAAAGACAATACCCCAGCAGGCGAAGGTAAACACGCCTTTGAAAGCGACTGGAGCAAGATATTCAGTTAACATGTTTCGCAGAAGCTGCCACTGAGGCGACAGAGAATGACGCCGAGACAGAGGAGGCTAAGAAGAAGAAGAAGAAACGCAAGCCTCGTGGGAAGGCCGGGGGTGTTAAGCAGCAAACGGATCCTCCAACTGTTCCCGTCTCGGAGTTCTTCCCTGACGGGAACTTCCCGATCGGGCAGATAATGGAGCATCCTCCTGCGGCAGGGATAGACCACAGGATGGCTAAGGATCGCTTCGCAGGGGAAGAGGCGCGCGCGCTTGACAGGATTCAGAACGACATTTACAACGAAGCTAGGCAAGCTGCCGAGGCTCACAGGCAAACAAGGAAGCATATTATGCAATGGGTACGCTTCGGTGATAGAAACGTTAGAAGCGCAAGCATTCGACAGTGTTTCTTCTGTTTTAGGTGAAACCAGGAATGACGATGATAGAGATCTGCAACGAGCTGGAGAACACAGCCAGGAAATTGATAGGGGAGGATGGCCTGAAAGCAGGATTAGCTTTCCCGACTGGCTGTTCCAGAAATCATTGCGCTGCTCATTACACTCCGAACGCTGGAGACCCCACTGTTTTGGAATACGATGACGTTACCAAGATAGACTTCGGCACCCACATCAACGGCCGGATCATCGACTGTGCGTTTACCTTGACGTTCAATCCGAAGTACGACAAGCTGATCGAAGCGGTTCGCGACGCTACTAACACTGGGATCAAAGCTGCTGGCATCGACGTCCAGCTGTGCGACGTCGGCGCTGCGATTCAAGAGGTCATGGAGTCGTACGAGATTGATTTGGATGGCAAAACTTTCCCAGTATGTTAGACTTTTACCAGAGATGGGCAAGAATTTTATTTAAATAAGAATCCCGGATAACGAATAGAAGTTATAACAATTATTCGTCAAGTAATCTACAGTTAAAGTTACTTTTATTTGATCCGTTAATTAGATAATTTTTTATTTAGTTAATGCCCGGCTCTGCCTTTTCCTCTTAAGGGGACGAGTTTTCCACTTAAGGGGAGGATCCGGTCCAGAGCCCATAAAAATAGGCGATCTTTAGGAATTAATTAAAGGAAAACTGTGATATATGATTTAACGGGACTTTTTGCATTGTATTAAGGATGTCTTAAATTATAGAAATATATTTTTTGTTTTATAATTAATCATTGCAGACGGCACTGGAAAGTCGTTAATGTCGAGGCGTCAAAAAATTCAGTCAAATCGATGGGACCTGTATCTCCAAAAGTATCCGATTCGACTGAAACTTTTTTTATTTTGAAGAATATACTCCTAGCTGGGGGGGGGGGGGGCAGAAAAAATACAAAAATGACATTTATTTTAGAAAATAACTACACTTGAAGTTTGAAAGCACATTTTCCCTATATTTTTCGCCCTTTCACAGTCTTTCAAAATTACAAATTTTCAATTTTTTGTAATTTTTTCTGGTTTCCCCCTAGCCAGATGTATATTCTTCAAAATAAAAAAGTTTCAGTCGAATCGGATAATAACTTTTCGAGATATATCTTCTGATTTTAAGAACACTGTTTCGAGTAAAACGCGTTTAAAGTTTTTACGCGAGTGTTATCCATGCATTTGCCGCTACTCAAATGCCTATAACCTTGTGAATTTTAGAAATTTCAACAAATCATTTTGAACACACATTCCTAAAAGGTCGAAACATTCGAAAAACGAAATGAAAAAAATCGACTTTTAAACCGGTACCGCCCCTTAACCGAAAGCCGAAGTTACCGATTCGTAATTGATTCGCAGATAAAGTCGATAAGAAATCTGAACGGCCACTCGATTGCCCCGTACCGTATCCACGCCGGGAAAACTGTGCCCATAGTGAAGGGCGGCGAAGCTACTAGGATGGAGGCGAACGAATTTTATGCTATCGAAACTTTTGGGTCCACTGGAAAGGGAATCGTGCACGACGACTTGGATTGCTCCCATTACATGAAGAGCTTCGACGCTGGCTTTGTTCGTTTGAGATTGCAGAGCAGCAAGTCCCTGCTGAACAGCATTAACAAGCATTTCGGTAAACATTTATTTATAGAAACTCATGAATCGCGATGATTGATTCGATCAGGGAGAACAGCGACACGACGTGTAATACGTTTCAGGTACTCTGGCTTTCTGCAAACGATGGCTGGATCGCGTTGGTTGCACGAAGTATCAGATGGCGCTGAAGGATCTGTGCGACAAGGGCGCAGTGGAAGCTTACCCACCTCTGGTGGACGTGAAGGGCTGCTACACCGCTCAGTTCGAGCACACCATCGTTCTGCGTCCAACGTGTAAAGAAGTTATCTCCCGCGGGGATGACTATTAAAATATGTCCGTTGTTCTTTAACCGTATTGTAACATCGCAGTGTAAAATCACTAACGATAAATGTTTATGATTAATAACGCGATATTTAATTGCAATCACCTAACGACACTTTCTATTCACCGCCTCCCTCCGCCATATATATTATGTATTATATATATATATATATATATATATATTCGTCTCTGTGTTTTATTTTCATAATTTCATCCTGGAATGTGGATAACAATAATTGTTTACATGATCTTGAATCGTCAATATTAACATCGGGTTTAACATTTCTTCGTGACTCCGCTGGTTAGATAAATAGAGTGTTATCAATGTTGAATAAAATATATTTGATACTTCAATTATATCGATAATAGCCCTAAAGGCGATTGATTTGCGACAACCATGGGGCAGAATTTGGTGCATTCAACGCGTCCGTCGTGGAATATAAATGAAACCATGCGACCTTCGTTAGTCGGTTACACTCGCCGTTCCGTAGAATTGTACGTCGCGCAATTAATAACAGAACCGAGTACATTTGACGTACCGTGATCGATAGGAAAGCTGCTAGACTCCGGGCAACGATCGCACCTCTACAATACCGATCGCTGCCGATCGAAACAGTGTAACAATATATGTTCTATCCCTTCCCTGAACTATGAACACTGAAGTGTAATAAATGTTGCTACGTCAACGTATTCAACGCTTTCTCATTTCTCTGCTTCAGGCGAGAGACTCTGGCCGTCTAAGGTAACCACCTTGCCATTCAATCGCGTACATGTTATAATTCAATCATCGTCTCCGCGAGACGTTTTTCAAACAGAGACGCAGCGATAAGGGATTACATTGTCTATCTCTATCAGTTTCGGACAGCCAAGCTCTCTCGCCGCTACTATAGAATCTCACGAATGTACGATGGTCCCGGGGTGCTCGTTCTACTATTCCGCCTATCGCGATAAAATTATCTGTATTTACTCCTATATTCAGGTCTGGCCTCCATAGAAATTCAGGCACGATAATAAGCTAACGTTTAACACTTACATTTCGCGAATACTTTTTCTGTCACTTAATTCATGCATCCCTTTCTACTCTACTGTGTTCCCCCCCCCCCTCCCCGCTCTCTTTCCTCCTCCCATTAATTACACTACGTTACTCGAGCACGTAACAAAATATCGAGCCGGCTCGACGAATAGTCAAGCCACCTATTTCTCCCACCAAGGCGCTCTGTTAAGGCCTGTTCGCCGCGAACCTCGGCATCATTTCTTCCGTAGCGGCTGTTAAGCGAGAAGCGACGAGAACGCTACGCGCGTCTCAGCCTCCAAACTCACAATCAGTTGGATCTTCAAGGACACTTCCTCCGCTGTGCCGTGTGAGCAAGCTCCCCGGAGTTACGCAGTCGCGTAGGCACGACGGACGTCCGCCGAGGAGACTATCGACAGCCCCGAGGAAAGATATCGCGCCACCGTTTCCACGATCATGCCTTCTGGGAGGTGGGTCGCGACGCCCCGAATTCAGCGTTACACGCGGCATTCGAGCACGCGCGCAAATACAGATCGCCCCGTTGCGGAAGACGGCGCTTCTAACGCTAGGGCTAGACACTATCTATCTAATCGGACTGGAACGAACGCTACGGAGGCGAGAACTCTGATCGCTCCTCCCCCGGCGCGTACGCGTCCTCTGACGACTTTGGAAGAGTAAGGCAATTCATCTACTTTTTTTTACGAGATAGACCGCGCAGGTTTGCGAAGCGTTACAGCCACGGGCAAATATATAAATCTATCGGGCGAGCAGCTCCGCGGAGACGGCAAACACGCGGTGACGTTGCCTTCTCGCGCCGCCAGCGATCCTTCCATCGGCAACGAGTTGCGTAATCCTCCTCCTGCTTATTAACCAGCTCTTATCAGATTACGTATATGTATATGTATGTACACGGTGGTCAACAGTTGCAAAACGCGATGAAACTACGCGGGCGTTGCGTCGCGGCGCGGATCAATCTTCCGGCTGCTCTTCCCCGCGTACGGCGTGGCTGTGTGGGTGCTTATGCTTATCGCGTTACACGATCGACCTTTTGTTTTCTGCGCTTCTGTTTGTTCCCTCCTCTCGCTTCTCATTCACTGGGAATCCGTGCGCGGTCGCAGCTTCGCTCTCGCCGTCACGAGAAGGTTGCTCCGCTGCTCCATCGTCGGCTGCGATTGCTCCAACTGAAACAAACATTTGTTTTTTTTTTTCAAACCTTTCTTAGAACGGCCGTACTGTATTCGTCGTTGTCTTAACATTTTTTGGCGACACAGATTTGGTAAGCTAGTTAGTAAAGATTATTATTACGATTATACGAGTTCTCACGGGGGCAAACCATCACCCCGTACACCAATTGATTAAGTCACGGTGAATTGACCTAGATATATAACGGGCCAGGGTTGATTTTCATCCGGGAAAATCGTGATATACTCGCGGCTCAAGATAGGGGTCGTCCTTAAATTACGTAAGACCTTTTTCCGTCGCGAATTTCTTACGTTTTCTTACAGGGGAGAGGGTGAGGGGCGAGGTAGCGTCTTACGCTATATTTTTAACGTAATTTTCGATAAACAGAAATTCTATCATTAATGTTCCAGAAAGATAATTTTGCTTTAAATTTCCCGAAACCGAATTAAATGAATTATATAAACCTATAAACGAATTTTAATAATTGAAAAAGCTTAGTTGGAATATCAAAACTTACGAATTCTTATACTGGGAGGAGGGAGGGGGTAAGGAATCGCCGAAATTACCCTTACGTAATTTAAGGACGGCTCCATAGCTCTCTCTCTCAAATATGTCCTGACCCGCATGTGGGTCGGGACACATTTGACCCAGGTGGGGCATGACCCACATACGGGTCAGGGATATTTTGACCCAGGCGGGTCATGACCCAAATGCGGGTCAGGGCCAGTTTAAGGTGGGAGCCTGGTCTAGCGGGGCGAAGAAAGCGATTTTTTTTTGCATAAATCAATAGTATGCATAAATCACGATAATACCTACGTGCCCACAGCCGCAAAATGAAATTCGAAAAATAAAAGCGGATGTAGCCGGTTTTACTACGGAGCACCAAGTTACCAGAAAACTTGAAATATGTTTTTCTCGAAACGACAGTTTTACAATTGCCGGGCAATGTAACTCGATAAATATTCTACCAACTTCGTAGACTTGTGCACGGATATTTGTGAACATTTTCTTCACAGAGCTTAGCTATTGGTATAATGATATTGTTTAAACAAAAAACTTTTTTCACACATTTAAGGCAAAATTTCGTTGGAAAAAGTGAACTCTCTTCAAGAGGCCGCTATTTGTTCAATTTTGCATTTTTTAAGTTATGAATTTATACGATTTGTGCGTGCACTCGTAAACTAAACTAAAATTGTTGAATTTTTGGTTTTAGATGAATACAGTAGACGCTACGCTGCCCGCCGCGGAACAATTGCGTCGCCAACGGACTGGGAATAAACCCGTTCAACTCTGTTATTTGCCGCTCTTTTTTAATAATTTTTCTTATCTACCTTAATCTGACAATAGCGCCTAGATAATTTCATACTCTATCTAAAACTATTCGAATTTTTAATTTCAGATGATTCTGCTACGAGCTACGATGGTCACCGCAAAACACTTGAACAAAAAAGGACATCCCGGTTATCGCCTATAACTCTTAAATCTTTTAATATTCTTTAACGCTAAAAATACTGAACTGTCTTTTAGATGTACTCTTAATAACAGACGAATAGTTATTAATAAAAGTGTAACGGTTTTTCTAGGAAAAAATCCCAAAGAAGCGCATTGTTTCGATCGGTCTAGGTAGGCGTCCCCCCTTAATCGAGGGGGTTCGGAACTATTCTGACTCAAGTGTCAACAGGCCCGCTCCTGGCGGGGGTGCAGAAGGTGCCCCCCGCACTTAGGCGGCCAAACCTAGGGGTGGTTGCAGGCCGCTTATTGTATGTAAAATTTTGTGAAATGAGAATAATAATCGGAACTCTTTTGCACGATAACTGTTTAAAACTGCGTATATCTTAATATATAAAGCAGAAAATATTTGCGTGTTTGTCTGTCGCTTGAAAACTTTCGAACGGTAAATTCTGGGGTCACGAAATGTGTCCGAGCTCATTATGCTTAGGGGTCGTCCTTAAATTACGTAAGACCTTTTTTCGTCGCGAATTTCTTAAGTTTTCTTACAGGGGAGAGGGGGAGGGGTGAGGTAGCGTCTTACGTTATATTTTTAACGTAATTTTCAATAAACAGAAATTCTATCATTAATGTTCCAGAAAGATAATTTTCCTTTAAATTTCCCGAAACCGAATTAAATGAATTATATAAACCTATAAACGAATTTTAATAATTGAAAAAGCTTAGTTGGAATATCAAAACTTACGAATTCTTATACTGGGTGGAGGAAGGGGGTAAGGAATCGCCGAAATTACCCTTACGTAATTTAAGGACGGCCCCTAGCTAATCCAGATGAATGTGACCATTTTTACAAAAAGAAATTTATAACGTCGGAATTAAATTTCGGGCGAAGCGGAGTAGTAAAGCTAGTTCAGATATAAAACTAAACACTGCATATCAAATTCTTAATTAAAGAATATTAAATTGATATTCTTTTTGCAATATTCTTTTTGCGTCTGGGCGGCCAAAACCCAGAAGCGGCCCTGAGTGTCAAGGCAACCTTTCTACTTCATTTATCCCGCCCCCCCCCCCCCTTCAGTCATCAATGTCTCCCAGATAATCCCACCAGACGCGAACGAGGAACTCGAAGGATTTCTCCTGGAGAGATGGTGCAAAGGAACTCACAGCCATCTCGATGTGCTTCGCCCTTTGCTCGAGGGCCCTTTGCAGCGCGGTTCTAGGATCGTCCTTGTAACTTTCATCTCGGTTCCTTTCGGCCTCTCTCCTGGAGGCAGCCTCCCTCTGTTTCTCCAGCGCTCGCTGGAGCTCGCTCTTCTGGTTCAGCACGCTCCTGCCTCTAGAAGAAAGTGAAAACCGATGTCGGTTAGCTCATTACGCGGGCCGAGCGCGCGAAAATTGCCACGCGATGAGAAAAACACGCGCCGGCACGGCGCGCAACGTTCCGATTGAATAGTGACGGCAGTTAGAGCGTAAAAGTGGGTGGGAATGATTCGCGGAGGATGGGATAACTTCGCGCGCCGCGGACACGCTGCTTAACAACAGTATGCAAACGATTTTCCCACCTTCTCTGTGTCTGCTAACTTTACGATACTTTCTCGCACTCTGCGGCCCCACTGTTACGATCGCTCGCCTGGTAATGTTCCATCACTCCCCGGCCCTTTCTCCATTTAAATATACTGTTCCCTCGATAGCAATTAAATCGCGACAGGCGGGGAATGTCTCGTGCACTTACACTTTTTGGTTGAACAGCAACTCCCTACGAAGGTCCTTATGATTATTGGAGGTGAGGTACGGGTTGTACGGTTTCCTTGGCAAGATCAAGCCGTCTGGTCCCATGTGAGGAGCAGGTGGCGGCGGAGGCGGTACACCCAGCACCGGTGCCATGTTTCTCCCTGCAAAAACACGCCGCGCCGCGCCACTGAGAAACAATGCAGGCAATACGCTCGGCAAACTCCGATTCGCCCAGAGTGTTCCAAAAATATCTGACCAGACTATCCCCCCTCTGAATGACCACCTATCCCGTGCTCGCATTACACTCCAATCCTCCTTCCTATTTATCTAAAGCCCACTTAAGGAGAACAATACACTTCCAAATAATCACCGAACGATCCGGAATGCTTGAAAAGTATCTACTTGGCACTTCAAGAATGCCACTTCGATCATCGGGATGCGTACAATTTGAAAAATGACCGAGCCACATCTGGGTCAGTATTCCGAGATCCAGACCGCGTGGCGGATCACATTCCTCCTCGTGGTAATTGAAACGCGACCCCAAACGGCAGGCAAACATTTTAAGAACACCCCCGTTCTCGCTGCAGACCACCGCCTGTGGGTTGCAGGAGAATCGCGGCTGTAATGGGCTTGAATGGAGGGGTGGGACACAGACACGGCTTCCAGGGGATGGCACGGGTGTGTACTTTTTTCTTCTTTTTTTTTTAGCCGGACTAAGCTACGGGGGCTCTGCGGTTTTATTCACCCTCGAGCACGGCGATTCGCGCCCTCACGGAACCCTCCTCGCTCATCGCGGTGGATCGCACTGAAGCGTTCCCGGCACGGACCCTATCAAACGGGCCAACTTTCTATATACTTGTCGCGCGGGGCTTCGCGTAGCTGCTAATCGAATAGAGAGCAGTCAACAGACCGCATTTTTACTTCTACTACTATCGAGGTAAACCATAACGCGAGATTTTAACCCTGTGTATTTCTACAGATCATGGGGCAAAAGAGGTACAGATGTGCCGAAGAGTGCTGAGGATCGTGGGAAGAGTTGAGAGAAAGATGTGGGAGGTATTGCTGTTAATTAATAGCCAAACCCCGAAACTAGATCGTTGTACCCCGAAACTAGTTCATCGATACCCCCCATTGAGTTTTCTCAGTGAAATAGGCTACTTTTAGGGAAAGGGATATGTTTTTGGATGTAAGGGACTTTATCAATTATTGCCCATCGAATTGCGGTGCGTTGTTCATGTTTTAAGATTTCATTGAGTCGTTATTTTAAATTTTATTAGTCGCTTTGAGTCGGCAGGGGATAGCATAGATGTTGCTAAGGGAAATTGAATTTCTACCGCAATAATTGCACACTGTAGTGGCTGATTTGCACATTCCGCGCAATTATTGCGGGGTAGAAACTCGCGAATAAAAGTCATCGAGACGTGCCCGAGTCGAATTGTACGATCGACGATCAATTCCGCGGTTAACGTGCTGTGCTCGCGATAATTCCCGTCGAGAGGGGCGAACTTTCGCGAACGGATACTAGAGACGTCAAAAAGGAAGCGGATCGAATCGTTGTCGGCTGACTTTACGAGCGAAAAGTGAGTTTCATGGAAGAATGCTCATCGAAGCGGGACGCTGCGCTCTTCGTAATGAGGGGATCTTTTGCGGATTCGCGGAATTTGGTTCCTAGACGCCATCGGGAAATGTACTGGCATGCCATAAACCACGCGCCGGGGACTGCGAAACGAAAGTAAGGAGCTGCTTGTAGTGAAATTTTCTCATCTATCGAAGGGACCAGGTGAAGTCTGGGTTAGGTCGTTGTCGCAGACGGTTAAAAGTGTTTTTTAAAGGATTTTATTCAGCTTCGCTCCTCTCTTCGCTTGTTTGTCTGGTTCAAATGTTGTAGCACAATTTTATCCCACTTCTACAAATTCAATAGTCTTGAAACTTTGCAGGTGTACGTAGTTACGATGACAATACAAAATTTTAGAAAAGATCAAAAAATGCCAAAACTCAAATACCAGATTAGTTAAATGATTTTATTTAATTTACAGTAATAACTGAAATGTTAGTGCATTTTTTATCAAATTAAATAAAATCATTTAACTTGATTTCTTTTTATTATCTACTTTTTACTCTTTGAGTTTTGCCATTTTTTTATTCTTTCCGAATCAGGTTAAATGATTTTATTTAATTTGATAAAAAATACACTAACTATTTAGTTATTAGTGCATTTTTGATGAAATTAAATAAAATCGTTTAACTTGATATTTTTTTATTATTTACTTTTAGTGTTTGAATTTTGCCATGTTCTGATTTTTTTCCTAAAGTTTAGTATTGTCATCGTAACTACGCACGCCTGAAAAGTTTCAAGTCTATTGAATTGGTGGAAATTGGATAAAATTGAGTTAAGATTTAATTTGATCAAAAATGCACTAACTTTGTTTTTAGTTATTAGTGCATTTTTGATCAAATCAAATAAAATCGTTTAACTTGAATTCCTTTTTTTATTTATTTTTAACTGATTACTTCACCCCAGCAAATAGTATTAGTAGTAATACTAATTTAGTACAAAACTGCTACCGATGATTAATAATTAATCAACGGCAAAGTGTAGACTATTCGGTCATTGCAAATTCTTTCGACTGACAATATTGTCCTACCAAAAGATGTTACTGGAAAAATGCTTCCACGATTAACTAATTAACCTTCAATTACTATCGTCTGTTAACGACGGCAGCTTTAATGGACCGAAGAAACTGAAGTTAAGGGGAAGTGTCGGTCTGACAACAGGCAATCTCGCTGAATAATAGCGTGTTCTTCGTTGGCATCGAGTCCGTCCTATATCCACCTCATGACTAGCATCAAGCTAATGGGTAATTAAGACACCGTTGAACAGTTCTGAAAGTGGTTAGTGGCGAAAGTAATCGGGGTTGCTCGTTTCATGCACCAACATCGACCTATTTCTCCACCTGTCCTTGGTCACGGTGACGGGCAAGCCACCGATGGGAAGATTTTTCATCAAAAAAAGAAAGTTTTGAATAAATAGGTTAATTTTTTGTAAAAGTCTAATAGTTACCACAGTTCAGTTCAGTTGAACAAAGAAGAAAACATAAAGCAGAGGATCGATCGATTTGCATTTTTAAATTTAAAACTCGCAGTGAAATTTCTCACAGAAACGAGAGTGCTGAATAAATCGATAAAACTTTTTAAAAGTTTAATACCTAGTTGGGTGAAGGAGAAATAAGGAAACAGATGGTGGACGGATTTGCAAACCGAACGTGGACACTGTGCACTGCACAGGGCGGTGCATTTGGAGATTTAAGTCCGCCTGGGCCCCGAAAAAGAGGGCCCGAGGGAAGGGCGCAGGAGGGGAGTGGGCGCGCGTAGCCAGGCAGAGGGGAAGGAAAAAATAAAAATGCAGACCCGGTCAGGATGTAATTTTGAGGCAGATGTGCGGGCAAGGGAGGGGGATCACTGCACCGCGAGCAAGCAGCAGCTGAAGTAGCGTGAGAAAATGCGGAGACCGCTCCGACAGATGATAATGACCCAAGGGCGAAGTCAGGGCCGTAACCATTTGGCGGATTCGCCAACTTTTGCTAATAGCAACTACTTTTCCACTCCATTGTCGTATTTATTCAGCTTCTTCCCTTATTTCTCTTTGATGAAACATTCTTCCAGCAACGAGAGGGGGATTTATTGCGTCAGAGATTGAATAATGTTACTCTGAAAGTGGGGAGAGCCAGGAAGTTGTAAATATAACGAAAATGTAGTAATAATAATAATTAATAATAATAATTAATAACATTCACCGTTACTCTTTCGTAAGATCTGATTTCAAAATCTAAATTTCTTCTTTCCTCACATTGATTTAAAAGGAGAATTGAAAAGTACAGTTATCCATTCGAAGAAAATTTCAGTCCCTGTGAGTATCGCGGGTCACCGTTGACCCACGTGTCGTGACACGAATCGCAGAGAATTCTGCAATATACATAGAGAATGCTTCGCAAAGGAGGTGAAAGCATCGCGCAGTTCAAAGTGGAGGAGAGCAGAGGAGGAGGGAAATGTAGGAATGGGTGTCCGAATGGAAATGGAATGAGAACGGTGAATTAATAAAGACAGAAGAATGTCCCAGTGACACGTTGAAACGTTGGCTGCATCTATGTACTTCATTGATATTCAGGATCCAGCAGAGGGTGCGCGCGATATTGAACGGGGCGTTCTTTTAAATACGCCGCGGTGGATTCGGTCAATGGGGGCAAAGGCGCACCGACGATGGTGCCCGACAGATCTAATGCGCCGCCTTTTATAGCCAGTTAGGGGTCTTTATTACGCGGAGGATAGTCGTAAACAGCGATGAGCCGGAGATGGGGACGAAAGAGCGCCGAGTAGGAGATACGTGCATCGATGATACGTGACTCACCGTTTGTTAAACCGTCGCAGCTGTCAGCGTCGCTCTTCAAACCGTTAGTGATCACCTGAAACACACGTATGCATATCCTTGATTAGCCGTGGAACTGTTACAGTTCTGGATGGGGACAGGTTTTGTATTCCACGCGTGGGTCGACCTCGGGGCTCGCTGAACTAGTTGCATAACAATTTGCCGATGGTCGCTAGTGGGGGAAAATGGGATTTCTGTGACAGAGATTTGAGTGAAATTTAGGGGTAAGTTGGGCGATGCCGTCGTTGACTGGTAGCCTGGTACCTGGTACTCTAATATTTCAATAACTCTGGGATATTCATACATCAGTGCCTAGTACCCTAGTTCCCATTATCCTGATCTCCATTATCCTAGTCCCCAATATCCTGATCCCCATTATCCTGATCTCCATTATCCTAGTTCCCAATATCCTGATCCCCATTATCCTAGTTCCCAATATCCTAATCCCCATTATCCTAGTTCCCACTATCCTAGTACCTATTATCCTAGTTCCCAATACCCTAGTTCCTAGTACCGTAGTGCCTAGTATCTTAGCACTCTCCCACTCTGCATCCTAGTGCCCTGTATCCTATTCCGACAATCCTCAAAACAGACAACTCCACTTACACTGAACTCCAAACTGCCCAGTACACATTTTAAACAGAAAAAAGTCTCAAGTGCGTTCTCCACGACCGAATGAATCAAGTATCTCCGCGGTTTCCAATACGAGTCGTCCTCCAGCCCGAAAGAAGAATCGAAAGTCCCGACCCGCGACACGTTACACCGTTTCTCTCCGTGACTCGTCATCGATGATTTCACCGCGATACCAGCTCGTTGTCGCTGCAGATACTATCGACTCGTTAGCAGTTGCAACCAGCATGAGCGCAATGTTTATCACTAACAAGCTTGAAAATCCATTTTCCCCACTTTTTCTACCAAAAAAGGAAAAATCCCAAAACGGTAATTAACCCTCGCACGGCGGATACCGGGTCAATTTTGACACATCCCATTCATCAAACTGCTATATATGTTCCCCTTCACTCATTAGCATCACATTTCATAGAGAATGACAATTAAGATTAAAATTGTATCATGGGACAAAATGGACCCCCTTCTATATTTCCTATCCAAGGATCACTGCCCTAACCACTACAGTGAAACTTTCTCAATGGGACAATGAAAAGTAATCAAAAAGTTGGACTGCAGTACATAATTACATGAAAGTTAAACATTCATCGAATTCCCCGTAGTTTCAGCTACTTTTCTCTTCTCTCTTATTTCGACATCGAATCGAAGCATAAATGTCTTCTTCTAATAAAAACCTTGCTCCTTTTCTAATGAATATCGCGAGTCATCCGTCACTTACGTGTCACTGGGTACGTTAAAAACCGTAAATTGACGAATATTTTATAAGAATATTAACTTCTCCCGGGTCAGAGCGTATTTCCCATTTTTAGTTATCGCAGGAAGTTCCGTTCTCGATATCAGCGGCTGATAGCGGTCAGTGTCCAAGGGAAAAACCATGGTAACCGGAGGGACATCGATAGACAGCCGATTCTTCTCTGCTAAGCCACTGTTACATCGCGATAGCGTTGTTTACATAAGTGTCAGGCGTTTAATTAACGACGTGAGCACAGCTAACGAGGCGGTGTTGCTCGACGGAAGTCGGCGCGCCCCGTTTGAAACGCAGAGAAACAATCGTAACGCTGTCGTTCGATGGGTATGGGAGGAGGCAGCAGCGAGTGAAAGTGGGCGAAAGTAAATAGAACGAGGCGTAATCGCTGGTTTCATCACAATTAAATATTGTAACATAACTGTCCGATCGGTGGTCGACATCTGACCGCCGGAAATTCAAATCTGGCGCGGCTTAAGCACTTTTCACGCGGTGCGTTTCTGAAAACGGCAACTAGTACAAGCGTCTACTTCAGATTTCACACGAAATAATTTTACTGTATTTGCATTTTTCTAATGTTCAATCACGCGTGTTTGTATCGGAAGAATGTTCTGAAGCGATACCTCTGGACTCGCCGCAAGAGGGCGTTTCTACCAATTGCTCTTTCTCGCAAGTTGTCCTTCGACTACCGATTCTTATATATACCGGTTCCGTGCTACCTTCTAATATCTCCGCGGCTCTGCTACGTAAAGCCTCGTTCTACATTAATGAAGTTACTTGACTTCAACTAATTTGAATTCCAATACCTTGAAACTACTTCACCAATGTTTGAACCTGTTATTTATTTACTTGACTTGAAATATCCCGTCAAGTTTCTTTCAAGCGAAGTATAAGAGATTCTTTCAACTTTTACTTGCCTTGAACTACAACTTGACTAATGTGAACGGGAGAGACTAATATATTCCTTTTCTGTCCTACCTTCAACTCCACATCTCACTACCTTTCCTTCCTCCGTTCAAAGTCTCGATTATTCTACATTCCCAATTTCTCTTCACCATATACCATCACTCTTTCACCACGACTCTTTCTATAACACCTTTAAGTAATACTCTGCAAAATACCAATAGCTACAAAAGTGTCCCATGCGATGAAAAGGCTTTTTCAGTAGCAAAAGCTTTTTATCCATGCTCCATTACAATTCAACTGGGAAATGTATACATAAACAAAGATGGCAGGATGTCCCAAGGAAACTGGGTCGTGTTACAGCTTTGCCAGG
Source organism: Andrena dorsata (assembly GCA_929108735.1). Classification (NCBI taxonomy): domain Eukaryota; kingdom Metazoa; phylum Arthropoda; class Insecta; order Hymenoptera; family Andrenidae; genus Andrena; species Andrena dorsata. The sequence goes on along the minus strand of OV815488.1, from coordinate 69,913,502 downwards.
TTCGTAGAGTTACGACAAAATGTTGCCAGCTAAACTTTTGAATAGCTTAACGTTTTGAATGCCACAAAAGGCTGATCACCCATGACTCCTCGAAACAGGGCTCATCATTCTGTCCCTTGGCGCGCGGGCCCGTTTCCCAGCGACCCAGGGGAAAATGGCGACGAGGAAATTAGCTTCGAAGCTCTCGACCCCAAGTGAACAGCCAGCAGCGAATAACGAAGCCGCTTTTACCCTAGTTTTTCGACGCATTGTCGGCCCCGCTCTTTCACCCAAAGACAACGCGTCGCGCGCGCATGCACGCCGGGCGAAATAGGCGCGAGAACACGCTGGGGGGTCGCCATTATGTAAGCACGTTTTTGTAGGGCGCCTTTTGTCGCGATCTCTTTGATGGCGACAAGCTGAAGAGCTTCGTGAACAGGTGCGCGAAAAGCGCGGACTTGACAGCTTCCCTAAGTGTACGATCATCGTCTTCTGCCGTGGAAAGGCGCCTTTATGCAAGCTGCTCAACGAGCATGACAGCGAGACCAGCGCAAGAATTCAGATTTTTTGAAAGTTTGCAGGTTTAGAGGGGACCTTAATGGAAGTGCAGCGCAATTTTTATTTTCTACTACCCTTTGAGTTTTCGGGATGAAAATAAACCTTCAATTTTAATGTGTGCTTTCCTATTATTATTTTTCTGTACATGTCGCTATCTTTCATTTCGTATTCCTATTTTTATTTTTCTGTACATGTCGCTATTTTTCATTTCGTATTCCTATTTTTATTTTGCTGTATATGTTGAAAACTCTTGTAGAGCTAAAAAATACTTACACTTGGGGAGAATTTAAATTTTATTAGGATTTAGTATCTGCAAGTCTTTTGATAGAAGATAGACATATTCTGCGTTTGAAAATTGAAGGATTTTAAAAGGGACGAGATTTCCATACGAATGTTGCTTCCGTCTCTCGATTTTACTCCACTGAAGGTTGCATTAGAGTTTCCTTGGAGAGAGTTTGTCAGATTCCGTTACGTCCATAAATCTGAACTTCACCAATGATTCTACCTTCAGCTCCCAATCAAACTTCCCTCGAAATACATCTTCGATTTCCAACTTGCATTCGAAGTTCCATCACTGCTCCAAGCCATACCAACAAACCTATAGAATTCTGAAGCACATCGAACATCTACCTCCCCATCTCACCTCCCTCTACTTCCTTCAATTCCAAAGTTCCGATCCCAGTCACTCACAATTTACAAACACATGTTAAACTTTTTTCAAACTAAAAACTTCTATCAAAGATTTCTCTACGCTTGTAACCACCAAGATCCTTTCATTGAATGAAACTCGCAGCTTCCCCGAGTCACTTTGATGGCCAAAGTCGACCACATCGAGGTGCACTCGCTTGGACCAGTCAGTTCCGAGTGGAAATAGGAACATGACTGGCGCAGCGCTGGTGGAAGAATTCTGGGCTGGTCGAGGGACACGCGACTTTTCGAAGGCGAGGCGACGGCTAATTGCTCGTCGACAGGCGTGAACGCACGCCCGCGTGAAGCTCCCTGAAGAGGCGCGAGGCTTTTTCCCTCTCGACTCTACGCTCGCCCCGCTGCGTGTTTGCGTACATACGCGCCGGTTAAACGAGTTACGATCAGCTTTGTCCGCGGGAGGGTCGTGAGCCCGGAAGGAAGTAGAGAATATTAACGTCTCTTCGGGGAATGGGGGAGAGCAGAGGCACGTCCTTGTGTGCGGTTACACTTGGGGATGGGTATTGAGGAATGAGTTTTTTTTTTTTTTTGATGTAATTGGAATGGAGCGGTGGCAAGGTGGATGGAGGTTTCTGTGATCAAAGTTTGGGGAAGTTGACTGGCGAAGTGTTTTCGTGTGTTGATACTTATGGTGGATGGAAATCGGCTAGATGAAAATCTGAGTGCGGGAATATTGATTGAAGGAGACGGCTAGTGTAAAGAAATCAATTGAAGGAAACTCCAAATGCTAGGCAACCAATTGGAGGACACTTCAAATGCGAAGAAATCACTTGTAGGGAACTCCAGGTGCAACAATACTAATTGTAGGAAACTTCAAGTATAGGAACACTAATTATAAGGAACTCCAAATGCAACGAAAAAAGTTGCAAAAGACACCAAGTGCAAGAACAGCAATTGCAGAAAGCACTAAGTGAAAAACACTAATTGCAGGCAACACCAAGTGAAAAAACACTATTTGCAGAAAACACCAAGTGAAAAAACACTAAATGAAAAAAAAACAATTGCAGGAGACTCCAAGTGCAAGGAAATAAATTATAGGGAACTCCAAGTGCAAAGAAAAAAATTGTAGAGTACTCCAAGTGCAAAAACACTAATTTCATAAGACCCCAAGTGCACGGAAATTAAGTGCAAAAAATTCCAATCGCGAAAAATTCCACAGCTCAATGAAATTCCATATCTCGCAGTGTTTCCACGGAAACAACGGCATCAATGAAGGATTCCCGCGCGTCGACAGTTAATGCAGAAGATAATGTATTCCTACGCAACGCGGCAACGGAGGAAGTCGATGAGGTGACGATTACGCGTCCGGTGTGGCGTGGCAAAGACTACCGCCTCTCTCGAAACCGCAATCGCGATTTTTCTCGACCGTTCCATCTTTACGAAATGCGTCGCCAGCCATACCTGAGCGCTGACGAGTTTAACCGCAGGCTAAATCACGATAAATCACAAAGAATCATATTCCAATAATAGAAATCGCGGGAGTCGATCGCTGGCGTGGAAATATACATTGAGATGGGGCAGGTGTGACTTATCGCCAACGTGTTTTGATAGTCTAACGTCTACATCAACGTTTCCTCCGAATAACAAACAAGACGTAAGAGTCACTGAAAGGGTAACTGAAAGCTGAGTTGTAACTGGATTTACATTTTACATTTCATGTGAAATTCTTTACGACTGAGAATACTATAATTCCTTCTATTTTATTAAAAGTAATTTGGTATCGATCAGTTTGTATTGATTATACAATTCAGCATATATTTTGATCGCATCCTATTACTTTTTACTTTATTATTAATAATATTATTATATTGTAATAGTTTATATATTATAGTATATAATAATGTTATTAATAAAGTATTGTAGTATAATAATATTTCTAATAAATTAAAAAGTAATAGGATACAATCAAAATATATGCTTCATCAATATAAACTAATTGATATCTACTGATAATTTTGAAAAAATATGATTATATTTCGCACGTAACTTGATCTTGAATTTCGATGCACGGACCACTGTGCCTACTGCGCAGGCGCACCACGAATCCTGCGTGGCGCCATTGCGCACGTGTAAAGGATCACAATATATAATTTTCTTATTGTGATCAGGTCATGAAGAATTGGTTCATGATAATTATACTTTAGAAGTGTAATAAGGGATGCTAATTGAGCTCTGAGTACAGGAATGAGTTATATAGGGTGAGAATTATGAAGAATGTTTGAATAGGTCAGTTACGACAAGAGATCGCTTTGTTCCCCAGTTTTCACTCGACTTCTCGTAAAAAGAACGCGTAACGGAAGAAATCGAACGTCGATGGGGGCTCGAAAGTACCGGCGGTAGTCGACTATCGTCCTAACGAGCAATAATTTCGTTCAGCTCCGACAGGTTACAGGATAAAACTTAATTCAACGCGCGCTTTCACCGAAGCTTCCAACCGAAAGATCGTATCGTTCGTCTTCATTGTGTTCGTCCAGGGAAACTGGCAGAAACACGATGGGTCTTCGTTCATGTGGCCCCGATGCGATATAAAACGGTCCTCCGTCTCGAGATTTCGTCCCTCTGCTGGACCTTAATTGGACTGATTTCTGACTTAAACGATTCCGTAAAGAAAGCCGGGAGAAACTTGGCAATCAGTATTTCTGAGGGGTCTATGGGCGAGTGTTTCTTGGGTTAGGGATGGATTAGGTACTTCTGTGCTTAAGTATTTCTGGGATTAAGTATTTGTATGAACAAGTAAAGTATTTGTAAGATTAGGCAACACTGTGGACAAATATTTTAAGGTTAGGTACCTCTGTTGATAAGCGATTATTTTTCGCGGGTATCTATTTCTATGTGAAATTATTTCTAAAGTTAAGTATTTCTGTGAATAAATATTTCTAAGGTTAGCTGCTGTTTCTATTGGGAAACCGAGTGGAGGCGTGGCTTAGATTTCAGCGCTATGATGGTAAGATGGCAAACTATTGAAAGTAGGTCCGGATCCCACCAAACATTCCGAATAAGTATTTATTAATCGAATAAGTAAAAATTGAGTGTTCAAAAAAATATAAAAACACTCGTTTTTCGCAACATGTCTATATAAACACTGATAATCATATAGACTTCGACGGATTTTTACCTACTCTCAGTAGTTGAATTTTCTGTCACTAGTTGGCGTATCGAAATTCTAGGTTTCCCAATAAAAAAGTATTCCAAAGGTCAGGCATTCCTACGGAAAACAGTCCGTATTTCGTAAAGTTACGTATTTCTATGCGTAAGTATTTCTTGGGTTAGGTCTAGGTCGTCTATTTCCATGGCTAACCATTTCCCGTGTTAACCCACAGGGTATTCACTGAAACGGACAATTTCACTGTTCCGCGATGGGCACCAAACGGAGAAGACCGTTCCAAGGACGACAACAAGTAGGATTCGTTGCAACAGGAATGCGCAGTGTCGACGCATCGAATAAGCACAGCGGGATTAACGGGTTCTCGAGGCGGAGTGGCGTAAATTTTTAAACAAAACACCGCCGACCGTCCACGGGCGCATTATTCTCGAGACACCGAGCGCACGCACGAGTGCATCGAATTGCAAAACGCCAATAAGTATGCGCGTGCTTCTCTACGGCTCATATGCCCGATTGCTTCGGGACGAGGCGTTTCAGCGCGCTTCAAAAGCGATCTGTTTCTTTCGCAACGCAGCACAGGATGCGCATGCGCGACACGGCCGAAACCCAGCCGTATCTCTTACGGAATACTCCCGACAAGTGTTTTGGAATGTAATCACGTGCCATGATTCATGATCGGGACCCAACAACGTAACGCCCATAGAAATACCAAGAATATCGCTATTAGCGACCGAAGCACGTGGGGACCATTTTACCAAGAAACCTAGTGACTTTCTTCCGCCACTTAGATCGATGCACAAATTATGATTGCAGTGAGGTTTCTTTGGGTACGTGAAATGGTCGATACAGGTTTTAAAGTGGCTGCTAATTGGGTTGTTTCGATCGTTCAGGAGGAATAAATGTTAGAAGAAAAAGGTAACTTGTGTTTCTTAGGAGGAACGACGAGAAAGTGATTCCTTTTTCAGCGATTAGTCACGGACGATGAAAAACGAACTGCGTAGAGTAAGGGGCGAGAAAAACTGGCGCAAACCAGGAAGAGCGGTTGTCAGTGCAATGGTCGCATGACGTTTTTGCTGGGCAATTAATCGCGAGAGTGACGCGAAGCGTTTGAATATTTGGAATCTGGGGAGACTGAGGAGACTTTCTGCTTCCCTTGGCCTGCTTTTCTCGATCGATCAACGAAAGGGAAAGACGAAAGGGGTAATTATAGGCGACAGTTGTTCGGTGGGATCGAGTAGTTCTGTGTGTAGTTTGAAACTGTGCTGTGAGGTAAAACTGAAAGCGGTATTTGTGGATTGTATGTACATTAGAGGTGAAGTTGTATAGGGGCGGGATGAAAGTCACTAGTGTGCGGGAATGAAATTGATTTGCACCATGAAAACACTTTATTACACGCTTCTTTTGCTAGGCAACTATAATTATCGCGACTTAATTAATATATTTGAAATGATTCACTACGGCTGTTATGCCTCTCACTTACCTAGTTTCACTTAACAGTGCTTAGAGTGTATTTCAAACTCTTTTAGTCGGGAATTTAGTTTGGGATTCTTGAAGCGTTCGAAACATAACGTTTCATAATTTGAAAACGTCCAATAAAAAGATGCAAGTCTACTCTATCAGCTATGCCTACTTACAACGAGCATTTCAAACTTCTTTATTCATACATTCTGAGTGAATGATATCCAAACAGTCGAAACCCCGAAAGATGTTCAACTTCCAATATTTTAAAAATTCCAATAAAAGAAGCAAGACCACTTTGTCAGCTGTGCCTAATGATAATTTCAATAAATGAAATAATGAACATTTCAAACGGGTTTACTCATAAATTCTAAATAATGACTATCGAAACAGTCGAAACCCCGAAACATGTTCAAATTCCAAAATCTTAAAACTTTCAATAAAAGAACCAAGACCACTTTGTCAACTATGCCTACTGATAATGAACATTTCAAACGATTTTACTCATAATTTCTAAATAGGTAATGTCCCTCTAAACAGTCGATACCCCGAAACATGTTCAAATTCCAAAATCTTAAAACTGTCAATAAAAAGAACCAATACCACTTGCTCAGCTTTGCCTCACGAGTACTTCAAACTCAGAAACTATTGAAACCTCCAAAACCCCGAAAGATGTTCAAGTTGCAGCGTCCTAAGGCGTAGAAATCAAGAGCCCGATCACTGCCACCATCGAAACAGACAAGTACTCCAAAAGTTGAGGGAACTTGGGTTCCAAAAGAAGCCGATGGGCGTAGTAAAATTGCAGAAGGTTGTAACGCGACGCTTTTATCACTTGACGGAGCTTATCACGTAGGCAAGCACTGGAGTGCTGAGCTGGACGGAAGTGGAAAAGGGTGTGTACCTCGAGATCCGAAGGAACCAGGCTGACACTGGAATTACCGCGTTTTTACTCGTCCCGTTTCGGTGCACGGAGGCGACGAGGTTCTCGAGAGTACAACTCGAGGCACTTGCCGCTCGTTCGAGCGCACCACGCGAACTGACAGGACGACAGCGCGAGAGACACGCCGTGCAGGGAGAATAAGAGAGAGAGAGGGCATGTTTGCTGGTCGTGTTCGTGTGACCCATGTGCGCTGTAACGGGTACCGACCCCATGCTCGAGTCCTCTAGACGCGCGAGCGCGCGTCTAATGATACACGGACAGTTTGACGATGACGAAGAACATTTCAGTGCTCGACTACCTGGAGCAGTTACAATTAAATATTCCAGCGCTCTGGTATATGGGCACTCGAGTATTTTTTCGATTTGGGTATTATAGTATTCGAGTGCTTGGGCAACTGAGTACTCAAAATACTCGGGTACTCGGGTACCTAAGTATTCAAATATCTGAATATCTAAATATTCATGCAGGAATATGGGTACGAAAGTACTTGAGTACTAAAGTGGTTCGAGGATCCAAATACTTCAGGACCTGAACATGCAAATACCCAAAGACTACTCAAGTGCCTATAATATTCTAAGGCATGAGTTCTCTCATACATAAGTACTCTAATACCTGAGTACTCAAGCGCCCAAATATTCTAATGCACAAGTACTCAAATACATGAGTACCCTAAGCGCTCAAACATTCTAATGCACAACAAATCAAATACACGAGTACTCGGTTCCCCAATATTCTAATGCACGAGTTCTCAAATACTCTAATGCATGAGTACTCAAACACCCAAATATTTTAATGCACATCTACTCCAATACACGAGTACTCAGTTCCCAAATGTTCTAATACACGAGTTCTCAAATACCTAATTACTCAAATACGCAAGTACTCAAATATCCACATACTCTAACACACACATACTCAAATACTCAAGTACTCGAAATCTCAAGCGTTCGTGTTCTCGAGTCCTCAAGCATTCTATTATTCTACACTCAAATACTCAGGTACTCATACATCCAATCATTCAAGCACTCTGGTACTCAAATGATACACAGTTCCAGTACTCAACCTCCAAATCATCGAAAAAGTACAATACAAATTCCTCACTTCTACAAGGATATTAAAATATAACTAAAGAAAGTAACAGGCAAACCCGAAGAGAGAAAAACGTCGCAGAACAAAGTGATGCGTTAGCTGGTCGTGCTCATGTGACCCATGTGCATCGTAACGGGTACCGACCCCTTGGCCAAGTACCCCGCTCGCGCGAGCGTGCCTCTGATGATACGCGGACACTTTGACGATGATGAGAATCGTTTCATGGACGGAATTCGTGGTCGTGGGAACGTCTGAGCCGCGCACGCTTCGCTATTTCTCAATTTCGTCCCGAGCTAAACGAAGAAACGTTCTTTGGAAGCCAGGGACACGCGATGTGACATGGTTTCGGCGACAATTGAAAGAAATGAACAGACCGGCATGAGAAACAAAGCTGGTACTTTCATAAAACGTCGTTCTAAATTAAAAATCCACCATTTACCGCTTTATGTCCGCAGTCATATAATATTTCTATTACAAAAGCATCTTCAACTTTTCATTTCATTCACTAATGTATAAACTGAGGATATTATTACCTCTTTAGAAATAATAAAAAGTACATACTGTCTGTGTACAAACGTGGAGTTATTTCGTGATCGCTATTGCAAACGGACGGAAGAGTCGATAAAGAATAGAAAAGAATGTCTGACAACCGCTGGCCCCGTTAGAGACAATTAGAGAAGGCGGTACCGAAACACAGAGCGCAACTGATGCCCCGTATCTGTTGAAATTGAGCAAAGCCAAAGTGCAGAGTCCCCAGATAGCCGACGGATCCAGTAACGAAAGCCTGTCTGATTAATCGTCTCCCATCGGATTAGTCACTGTCAAACGACGTCGCTGGCCGCTGCACAGAGGAACGGAGGAATGTTGCCCTGCCGCGCGGGACGAAATTCACCGGTTTAAGAGTCGACGTCTCTATGTGCCGACCAGTTTGGAATTGAAATTACCAGGAAGCAAGGGATCGATACGTGAAAGTAGATCAAGGTGATACCGTCACTCTGCCTACAGTGCTAAATGAAAGTAAATTTTCTACCATCAGCAGAGAAATAGAAGAAAAATTATACAATATCTGTATTCTTCCCCTGCGATTAAATGATAATAAAATATTAATTTGTCTTGGAAGAAGGGAACGGGTTGAGATCATTGAAGATAAGGAGTCTTTTTCGGCGGCCTTTATTTCTTTATCGCGAAGAATGAGAGAGACTGCGAATAAGGGAGGGGCGAATAGTCTTTCTCGCTCATGCGCAGCGAAGCATGCGCCGCGGCAAGAACAGAAGTGGAGGGGATAATAAACATCATAGTTCGAGGCAGAACGGAGTTCTGGTTTCGAGACACTAAGGTGAATGTCCCAATTTCTGCTCATTTAAGAGGTTACTCGTCATAAAGAAGGTGTAAAAATTTGTTTGTGATCAAAATTTGCAGAGTAACTGATTAATTCTTTAATAATAAATCAACCAATTCAAAAACTATTTAAGAAATATATTTCAAGATGTTTAGCTATTAGTAATTTGTAATTAAATATATAATGCTCTAAATGTCCGTATTTCTGCTCATGAAAAATAGCGATGTATGTATTTCCCTAAGCTCGTGCAACACTCGCGTAAATGTTTAAATAATTTAGAATTATTTTGTTGCAACTATAGTAGAAACGTAACGCATATAATAATAAGAAAAGTACGAAATAATCAGAAATTGGGACATTCACGTTACTGTATACTTATAAGTGGAGGAGATAGCGATCTGTCGATGAAGGGTATTTCGGAGCAGGATGTTTCACAGAAAAATCTCTCGGAGAAGGATATTTTGAAGAAAACTCTCTCTCGAAGAAGGATATTTCGAGGAAAAATCCGTCGGAGAAGGATATTTCGAGGAAAAATCCCTCGAAGAAGGATATTTCGAAGAAGGATCTCTTTCGAAGAATATTTCAAAGAAGGATCCTTCGCGACACTATAACCCCAAAAAATTCCCCACAGAAAAAGATAAAGATCCACCACCTTCCCCTCTTTTACATCGCGATCAAACTGTCCGCCTCGCATCGCCAGTCGCATAAAGTTTACCGAACCTGAGCGCGCGCATTATCTGGCGCGATCGAGTGATTTTGCGTAGGAAGTAACGTACGGGAAAGGATTGCGCGGCACACGAGCGTTTAGTGCGTTCCTACGCACGAGAATCGCCGGTTCGGCGCTCGCTATGCACGTCCACTTGGGGATTTCAGCGGCGAGACCGGTTCGTGAGATCGGAATCGAGACGGGGACTGGATGGAAGCCTCCTCGAGCTGGAGAAAAAAAAAAACACGACGCGCGATCTGCGTCGAAAGCACCTGCGCCGACGGATCGATGGACTTTCACTCTCCTCGCGATTCGAGGACCAGTCCGATCGTTCCTTACAGCCATACAAATCACCGGAAGTCCGTAGTTCAATCCGTGACGAGAGTGCATTCTGAACGAAGTCGAATGGCAAACGTTCCGCCACGACATTTATTGATCGTTCTGTTACGAGGCACGCCTGATGGTTTACGAGAGATTCGAGCTTCTTCTCGGCTCTGTCATTGATAATTGTAAAGTGATTTTCGATGGCACGAGCGAGTATTAAGTGGGAGAAGAAAGTCAAGGTGAACGCTGTGGATGATGTCGTCATTTTATGAGCACCGTATCTGACTTTATTCGTGTTTTCAGTCGATGCTATGTTTATCGTGATTGATAGCCGTGCGCGAGGTAATTAGTTTGCTTTTCAGCATTCTCATTGATATCAGAGACTGAGTTTTTGAATGTATCGATGGTTAATGATCCAGTGCAGGATCAGAGTTAATTAGTGTTCGGGTACTTAGGTGTAGATATAAGTACATTATTGTTTCTATACTTGGAAGCGTGGATATTCTGGTGCTCAAGTACTTTGGTTTTCAAGTATTGAAGTGCTTGGACGCCCTGGTACTCGTGTACTGGAGTACTGCAAACTCAAGTATTTAGTGTTTGAGTATACAAAATGATTACGTACACAACACTTAAGTACTCAAGTACTCAGGTCTTTAAGGGGTCATTCTACTTTGAACCGCCGAAAAATGAAGGTATTTTTAAAGATATTTTTCTTAGTAAATGTAATATATAATGAAATAAATACTTTTGATATTTATTAAGCTACTCTTATATTATACAAAAAAAGTTCAAAGAATTTTTACAAAATGTTTTAATTGTTTTTTTTTTACAGTGTCAATATTGCACCTAAAAAAGGAGGCTATGATCACGGCGGAGGTGATTTCCTGGCTCAACCTTATCCGAAACGAAAAATTCCAAAAGATTCTTAATCTGTATGACTGTTGCTATAGCCCCTAATTCAATTAATTATTTTTATTGAATTCGCCGCGTACACGTAAGCAAACGAGATGGTGAATCATGATTTAACACCACTGATCTCCACTTTGAAATAACACCGTAAGTCAATTCATGGAATGGAACTCTTGAATTAAATTCTGAGAATTGAGCACTTTAATTCAATTCTTAGAATTGAACTCCTGAATTCAATTTTTGGAATTGAACACTTTAATTCAATTCTTAGAATTGAACTCCTGAATTCAATTTTTGGAATTGAACTCCCAGATTCAATTGGTCGGCAGAAACTAACTGCACGGAATAAAAAGGAAAAAACACGAAGTTCATATGTCAAGTTGCGCACTTGAATACTAAAACGGAGAAATTGCAGAAAGCGCAGTTGATCGATTTCGCATCCGAGACGTTCATATACCACGCACGTTCGCGGCGATCGAGCGTGCGCGCTGCCTACGAAAAATCGCCTCGGAGCGGTGAACGGTGTAAGGCGCTTTCGCGGCCGTCGCCGCTGTGTCAGCGGGAGAAAATTTTAATGCGGATAATTAGAACCAAAATATAATATACAGCGCGACGAACTCGCCGCGACAATGCCTCGCGCGAACAATAATGCCCGTAATTAGCCGGGTTATTTCGCGGAGAAATGGGCCCGCGCTCCGCAGTCATTTCCATTCGCTGCACTAGGTGTCCTGGGACACCGGCTATACAAATAAGCCAGACCAGCTAACAGCTCCATAAATGTCCGACAGAAAGGACCAAAAGAACCGCGCCAAACGCCCGCCCGTGAACTAATCATTCCCGAGATAATCACCCTCTTTCCTTCACTCACTTCCCACATCATACGCGTGACATTCATTTCTACCCTGTCTTATATTCCAGCGACACATCTCTATCTGTACCTGCTCCTATCGTTCGCCGTCACTTAATCCCCCCTCCCATTCCGTCGATTAATTACCCCGGCTTAAAACAGGATTGAATCTACCCACGCGTCAGCGGCCCACGGTTCAGCGCCTTCGAAGCCACCGAGACGTCTGGGCGTGTTATGCGATCGGATTGCACTCGCGTACTCCAGCTGAGGACGCCGAGGAATCTTTGGGATCTGGAAGGTCAGGTGTCGAGCCTCCGTATCGGCGCACGGAAGTCCGACATACGAGCAGATGCGTCGCTGCTGGTTGCGCGAGAGCAGAGATTCGGTTTCGCTTTTCCCCGATTCACAGGGAGGCGAGGAAACAAAGCTGCACCGACACGCTCGCTTTCTAAACGGTTGAACGAACCATGCAAACACCTCGGGAATACAGGGTGTCCCTTAACAGGCGGCTCAACCGAGAGGGTTGAGATTTTATGCGGGAAGGTAGGTGGGTAATGCGGGGGACGTTATTTATTTCGGAGGAAGGTGAGTTTGAAGGCGGATACGAATTTTAGTCAGGTGCGACTCTATTTAGTAGAGTTGTGAGACCTATTCTGCGCAGAATCTGCACTATGGAGGGGAGGCTCCGCCCACTTCCCCTTCTGAGCATGCGCAGTAGAGGCCTCATTGGTGCTTCTTACGCTTATACTTCGAGAAATTGAGCTTGAACAGTGTAGCACGGGTAAACCTCACAGAGAATCAGCAGAATTTATAAATATACAAGGTGATTCACCTAAATGTGCCATGTAAATTACTTTGTCATATGAAAAAAATTTCAAACAAATGTTATGCGTTATCCAGGGGGGAATGCAGTGTAATAATTAGATTTTTGCTATTTTGATTTTTTATCGAGATATGAAGGTCACTCATTTTTTTAATTGTAACGGGTAAAATTTGACGCTGAAAGTTGGAAAGAGATTCGAACACTGAGTAAAAATCTATTAAACTGTATGTATTCAAAAACTAATAATTATTGGGATATTATTTAAATGATTTTTAATGTTAGTGACGCTCAAAATGTCTATTAGAATCAGTACAAGTGCGTAGCAAATGACTAATTATCACATTTTCTGCACCTCTTAATAACATACAACCTTTGTTCGAACTATTTTTTACATAATAAAGAATTTACAATTAATTTAAATGGCACACTTACGTGAATCGCCCTGTACATGTTAAAGCGTATACTTAACACAACCAAATTAAAATTGTGGGATAAGTTTTTGAACCGGTCCTTTGTTTTCTACAAAATGGACCGCAAATCGTTCCCGTTTTGGAACTGATTTTCCCCAAAAAAGAGACTCACTGTGAACTAACTTTATTCCAGATTTCCTACTCACTTCCCCAAGTGGAATCACTACCTTGTCGACGGAGCCACTTAATTTGAAGCACCCTGTACATTCAGTCTCGAGTGGCTCGATCGACCGAAACCACCTTGGAGGAATTCCGATCGAGACAAATTATTCGACGATGCCGGAAGTGCATCGATCGCCCCCTACCCCTTCGAGCCGTCTGCACCTAGCAGCTTTTCGATCGACCGCCATTTTTGGTCTGTCGCGCTCCGATACTTGCGCCTAGAGATCGATCGATCCTTGACGATACCGTTCCCACAGCGAACGCTCGAGCACGTCTGCGTCGGATTGAAATGAAAGTGTAACGACTTTTTCTACATGCACATTAAACGCAGTCTGCAGTGAAAACGGCAACACAAAACAGCAATTTGAAGATTCGTTCTTCGCAGGGAGATGGTAAAAATTTATTTCCTCTCACTGGTGGTAACTAGGCGGTGTAAAACTCCCATTTCTATGTCGACACTGGATGCGTTTAAACTTTTGGCTGAGGGTGGTGGAGTTTTAATCTTTAACAGGCAACACAAAATGGTAATTTGAAGATACGCTCCTCGTAGGGAGATGGTGAAAATTTATTCCCCCTCACTGGTAGTAACTAGGCCGGCTAAAAGTCCCATTAATATGTCGACGCTGGATGTGTTTAGATTTTAGCTGGTGGAGTTTTAATATTTAATACGAATGCCAAGGAGCATGGGTTTTGTTTTGAGATAGAATTTTGGGCTCCAGTGGGAAACAGGCACACCCATAGTTCTATGAATTTATAGGAACACAAGTTTTAAGGAAAATAATTTTCTTAGAAAATTTGGTGGTGCAAAAAACAAAAAATTTCTCTTTCCTACTGAGCCCGTTTATTCTATAACGACGAAGTGGACAAAGTCTTGTGAAATTATATAGCGTGTAAATAAACAATCTTTGGAATTACAATTGCTGATTTCCTAACTTCAAATAACTTTAAACGAAATCGTAAGATCTAAAGAAAATTTTTTTAAATATAATTCTTCCTAATGGAGGAATTATTTTTCTTACACTTCACAGTTGAAACTTTGACTACTACTGTATAAATATCTGTATAGTAAGTTACACATGGAAGACATGTATAGTATCCACCTGGACAACTATGTGCCACTAGGTGGATGAGCAGCGGAGACAGCGTCGCGTCGTTTCATTGGCGAAAGTAAAAGGACGCGTTGAAACGTGCTGGGTAGACGTGTTTGGCGACGAAAACAATGATCGAATGGGAATGTTCTTTGATGCGGCTCTTTCTCTCGCTACGCCGCCCCGGTAGCTCGTTGTCGGTATTAATCTGCCAATAATTACTTGCCACGAGGGCGCAGGCTCTCGATGAAACGTGCCCGCGGGCCAGCTAACAATGGAACAACCGTTCTCTCTTCACGTTTCCCATTCGAACTCTATCAGTCCCTCTCTACGATTATCTTCTTACGAGAATAGGCTGGACAATGGGACATTTCGAGTGTCGCTATCTCGGGGATCGTCGCTCCAAATGGTTACACGGCGGGGCCCCCTTTGTTCGCAGCATGCAAATCATTTTCTAAACGTATCGCGGCTGATCCGTTGTATTATTGGCTGCATCGTGTGTATTTCTGTGTGTGCGCTACCTACACGGGCGGATGTTAAAGATGGTAATTGTTCAGGATGCCCACCAACGATGTGTCCAAGGTCTTCTTTAGGAAGGCAAGTCCTTGTTTAATTGCCAATTGAGAGATTATTTTATTGAAGGGGGTTCTGTGTTACTTGGAATCAATTGATTGCCTTTAATCTTGGCATGCATGATAATAGATGCAGTGAGAGTGATGTCATGAGAATTCTTTACGGGGAACTCGTTTTATTGTCTCGTAAAACTCCCTCTTTATAAAGCTGCTTACAACGTTCTTCTGTTGATGATACTCGTGGCTGAATTTTTTTTATGGTTCAATTTTGAGATTTTCGATCGATATTTTTTGTTCATTAATGATATATTAATTACTAAAAATGTAAGTCTTCGAGATAGTTTTCGACAGAGAGTTTTATTTCACTCGCAATCAATTTTCTGTAGGTGAAAAACAGAACCTCGGGCGATGGGATTTGAACCCGCGATCTGCGCGCGTCCTCCGTGTTACTGGTCGGCGCGATATTGTTTTTTTCCGAACTCTACAAGTGCCGATACCAAAAATATTATTTGAAATAAAAATTTCGTACACAGATTTTTATTTCAAATAATTTTTGGCCCATTTGTGGAGCCACCTACGTACTAATCGCACCATAATTCCTACATTACTGTCTTCAATTACATAATCGACCCCCTGCATTTTAATAACAATAAATAATATGTCACTATATTATTTTACGTTGCGAATCGTTTTAATATCTCATAAGCTCCCCCGGAAGTTCCATTTCCACGCCCAACTTCCCACTTAATTTATTTAAAATAGTAACGAATCGGTATCCAAGCATCGACCACATTCCACTCGAGCCTCGACCGATTTCAGTTCGAAAGGGAAATCTTGTCTAAGTAATCGCTGAATAAGTTCACCATGGCACCCTTGCGAAATCGCGTGACATTTTCCACGCGAGCTGGCCCCGTATTAAACGCTTTTTGCGTCTTAAATGCACCATGACGTCTTTCTCCTGTTCAACAAAAATACTACAATGTGCCCGGCTTTTAGAAAGTACGCTGTGCAACGAGCCAGCTCTGGGACACATCAGCTTCTTCCTCGACCGGGACAGAAAACAATAGACCCTCTCACTTCGCCGGCTCGGTCGCAGTGGCTCGTTACGCGGGATTTTATCAGGATTACTTCCTATACAACCGTACGATTACGAGGAATCGCGATAGTACGCGTATCATCGACATTTCCTGATTTTACGTACGCCCCCTATAGAGGCTGTTTCATAATACTGCTGAATGGTTCGCTATTGGTGAAAGGATAAGTAGAAAATGTGGACTAAAGATTTTTACAGAAGGCTTCCTTTTCAAGAAAATTGATTTTGAACGTGGAAATGATTTTTAGTCAGCTGTGTGGCTGATTAACCGAGTTGCGAGATCAATTTCGCAGAGAAGTCGCGCTGTCGAGTGGAGGGGAGGCTCCGCCCACTTCCCCTTCTGAGCATGCGCAGTGGAAGCCTCTCTACTGCTCGTTCCACCTGGACACATCCTACTTGCAGACTCATCGTCGTCACAAACGGTTTAATAGGTGCATTAGACTAAACAAGAGGGGACGAAAGTGGGCAATTTGTTCGCAGAGAAATTTAAGTTGTCAATTGGGTAATTCGACTCAATTCGATAAATATTCGTCACAGAAAATCGAGCTGCGTGGGCGCACGCTTATGTTACACAGGGTGTTCATAAACTCTTCAGATTTATGGAAATCGGGGGAATGGAAGATAGCTGACGAGCTGTAAGTCTGGTGAAAGGAATAGTTGTTCTTGCTAAGTGGCAGCAGATAAAGCAGAATAGTCGACGTTTGAAAAATCGTCCTCGAGGCCGATTCCAGACCCATCCTGATAAAAGATAGCCATGTCATTGTGCGTGCATGGAATTATGACTGAACTTGAGGGCTGCTTAATGAAAGTCTGACCTATTAAATTAACTATATTAGTATTCAACCACAATCTCCTTCAGTGTATTTATTAATGAAAACCGGGAATTGAGTAATTCCATTCACAGTGAATGTTATTTACGACCCAACGCTACTACTACTTTGGTAAAAGTGAAATTTATTAAATTATTATCGTGCCCAGTTCAGGGACTGATAACTCCAGTTTACATGTCTGTCGTCTCGTAATCAAAAAGCAAACGTCTTCGAATCCGAAAGTCGTGGAAAAGCCAGCGAAGGCTGGGGTCACGAGGACTCATTATACCCACATGCGACGTCGAGAGGAAAAATGAGTTTTACGGTCTCTCGTCGCGTGACGTGCTTTCTACAGATGGAACGCTGTTACGTCTCGAAATGTGGAATAATAACGACGGCGGAGCGGTGTTTTTACGATCACGCGAGGGCCATCGTGGATTTCGATCGCGAATGCAGGATGTAACTAGATTGGAGGTCCCCGTTGATGGACCTCGGAACTACTTATTGTTAGTTCTAGTAGTAACGTGTAATCGAGACCGTTCACCAGGGCCGGCCTGCTCTATAAAAGAGCCCGGACGCAGGAAATATTTTGGGACCTCGAACAATTTCTCAACGGTAAAAAAAAGCATAACATCTTTTTACGGAAAAAGGATAATAAAACCAATAATAAAGAAAATAAAATATAATAAATAAACATTAATATATTTAAATATGCCTTCTTTTATTACCAAATTGTGAAATTCAAGTCGGTTTATAAAATTAAATTAATTTCAAACAAATAAAATTTTTTCGATCTCGTGTTTCTCTCAATTTCCTCTTTTCTTCTTTTTTCCTTTTCCTGGGGCTTTGATACTAGATCGCCTGATCCCGAATCTAGTTCGTCCCTGCCCCCACAGATGTCAGTGGGGGGCTCTGAGGCTTGGGCATGCGCATTAAAGACCTCACCACTGCTCTCTACACGTATGTGGGACTCTTTGAACTTTAAACTGCTTTCGTAATACAAGCAGTGACTTGGAACGATCGTTACAAGCCCCGTTTTTTTAATAATCATGCAGCTGGCGCTGCTTAATTACTATATGCTCCTGTTTAATAATCTATTAACATACCTGCACAGTGATAGAAACTGAATCACCTGGCGCACGATACTTAGAATCAAGGAAACTGTTGTATAATGTAAGCGGAAGGTTCCCTTCCACGGAATTCTTGTGGGAAACAAGCATGATATTGAAATCCGCACTGGAATATCGCGGGAGTATAAATTCTCTATGAAAACGAGCAACTGTCGCTTTTACCTCTCGCTGGCGAGCCCCATATTGCTTCTTGTAACGGAATGAACGACGAAACGGTTCTCGTGCACCAGGAAAAAGGAAGCGAGAGAAGCATGATAATCGTAATATTTACTGGCGATTACAGGCGAGCCTTAAAATCTCGATACTAACGGGGGAAAATTGAAAGAAAGAA
The DNA here is from genome assembly GCA_929108735.1 of Andrena dorsata. Taxonomy (NCBI): domain Eukaryota; kingdom Metazoa; phylum Arthropoda; class Insecta; order Hymenoptera; family Andrenidae; genus Andrena; species Andrena dorsata. The sequence goes on along the minus strand of OV815488.1, from coordinate 69,895,067 downwards.
AAGAAGGAAAGGCGACCGCCAGCCTGTCGTAAATTAGCCCAATTATTGGAGGCTCGTAAAACTCGCGGTATCACGCTACGTAATCAGAAAGTGAAGCAACGTTGCGAAATGCAAAATCCACCGATCCGCGGTTGGCTCGTACAATAATACAGCGCGTAATAAAACGTAACAATGATAAAACGCGATTCACGCGACTGATTTATCGTTACGTATTACGCATCCTTCGTTCGATAACAGTCGATGCTAATAACCTCGCTGTCGACGGTTTGTAAATCGGCTCTCCGGTGTTCGCGCAAAAAAGGCAACGTAGCAGAAAGCCTCATCGCGATACGAATCGAATAATGCCTACTATTTCTAATTTCACAAATAGTAAGGCTTTCAAAAATGATACAGATGATTCCAATTTTGAGCATGGGATGAAAGAGAGCAATAAAACAAATTTAGATATGCTTGAGAGAATCTCGAGTTGAGCTAAGACAAATATACCTACTTAAGGAAAAACAGAGTGGGGATGCCCTTAAGCTCTTTGAGCACGGAAGTTAAAACTTAAGCGTACGTCACGTGCGGAAATCCTCAAGTCCCATTTACTCACAGTGCTCACACGAACGCCGCTCGGGCGTTCCCCGCGCGAGGATTACTGTTGCCTAAATATTAATACATACTTTCCAAACCCCATGGGTCACAATAGGTAGGATAATTTAATTAAAGATGGGATGAAAGGAAGCATATCTTTGGACTCAATATTGAAATATTTAAATTCGAATAAAAGGAAGCTGAAATTTGTAACATATACCACAACTTCAACTTCTATGTAATGGAATATTGCAAAAAGTACCTTTTGATCAATTTTTAAAAACCTACTGAGAATTTCGAAGTCCACTGTGGCATTCAAGGCGTTCTAAAGACCACAAGGGGGAGAATTCGAGGGAAGACGTAAAGCTTTGAAAAGGGTAGATGGTAAGTTCAGAAACTGGTCGGCGGCTACCGTGTCTACGATGGAACAATGGCAAGTGGCACTTTTGCCTGGCTCGCGCTTGAATGCGCGCCACGGTAGACCGTTGGCGAGATTAATTTGACAATAATTACTTCCTACTACCGTGAAAGGGTGGAAGTAAGCGTTCTTGTCTTCGTACTTCATTGTGAACGACAGTCACAGCTGGAAATCACTTGCTCCCGAGCTCGTCTGTACATTTAGGATACAATTGCCAGCAATCATTGTCAGCCATCTACATATTGCGATTGGAATAACAATTCTTTTGCAAAAAATTTTGTTTTCGGACTTAATAATCGTCCTTACCTTATATAGAAAGTAAGAATTCAACTCCACAGTCCATTCTTCAGAAAACACCGACGACTACTTAATTTCGCAGTTTGTTAGGTGATCTAGTTTCGGGGTTTGCCAGGTGAACTAGTTTCGGGGTATGCTAGATGAACTAGTTTCGGGGTTTGCCAGGTGAATTAGTGTCGGGATAATGTGATTAAGGAAGCCCTCCAAAACGCTCGAAAAACAGATGATCTTTATAAATATTTTACAAGCAGAGATTAGAAAATATCCTAAAAAATATTTTCGGCGTTTATTGATACACTCGTTAACCAATGGTTAACAAAACGGTAACCATGAGATTTACTCACAGGACCGTCCAAAATCGAAAATTCAAACAATTTCTTAAAATTTATTTCAAGGGCTATCGCAGCATCCCTTGTTGCGGTACCGAGCACCAAAACTGCGATGTTGGTGTACATTTGAACGAAGTAGTGCATAAAAAGCGGGTAATTTTCTGCACAAATATGCAAATTAAAAAAACGTGTTTCAAAAAATGATGTTATAGGGTGCTGCGATAGCGAGACCAATTACCACTCAAATACCTCAAGCTTTTTTCAAATCGGTTCGTTCGATCTTCTGAAATCGTGGTTACCGTTTCAAGATATCATGATTCGAGAAAAAATGTTCAAAATGTTCTCGGCTCATACTTGCGTTTGGAGTTTGAGTTGGTTATGTGACTGTAGAGTCTATACCGGTACGAATTTTACTGTGAAACTTTCATCAGCGCATTCTTGGATCGTTATACTACGAAAATATATAGAGTAAAAAAAAATCGATTTTCTAAAAAATTTTAACCGAAGGGTCTCCTTAACTGATAGTTCCCATCCCTCCGTCCTCTCCCACTTAACTCCTCCCACAAATACCACAATTGCTCGCTAAACCTGTATTTAAACCATGAAATCACACCTCAACAATTAAAACAACACCCCCATCTTGAATGTGATCTGTCCAGAACATCGATTTTCGAATGATTCAAGATCAAAGTTAGTTGAATCCAGGTTGATCAGGGAAAACACGGTTCCTAGCCGTGTTTACTTCGAGCAGCGGCGACCTGAGTACACGATTAAAAATTCATAAGGCAATCACTCAACGGTATTAGATAGATCACGGGTGCAACGAACGAGATAAACGTCCGGTACGGCTCGAAAGCGCGTGACTACCAGTTTCGCGGCATTAATTAACCGACAAACTGGTCGCGCCGCGTTCGAAACTAGACTCTGCTAGGTGAGGCTATCGCGTAAGGTTCTTTCGAGCCGGCCGTTCCCCAACGAGCTGCACAAAGCGTTCGACGTTTGAAAATGCGCCAAGTCGATCGGTTTAGCAAGGAAAACGTGTTTCGATTTAACCGTGCTGACCCTGCCAACGTTGCTAAATCCTTCCTCAACGTACGCTCTAATCGACGTACGCGCGTTGCAGTCCGAGATTCAGGGCGAAAAAATGACGACAGGTTTTTCAATTTTTATTTTTCAATTTAGATTGGACGTTTGTGAAAGGGAATAAGAAATGCATAAGTTCGTGTTTACAACTTCAATTCCCCGTTTACCTCGTGTGTACGATCACTTATGAAATTCGCTAACAACTGTATAATTAATGCCATATCAGCTGCAGTCATGTATGCGCGATTTCGCGATTTTTGCAAACTATGTTGTACAGTTTGTATTTAACGTTTAACTCTAGAATACTAATTTTTTTCGGTGCGCGCTTATTACTAACGATACGCAACATTTACGTGTATAGCTCGCAATGTGTTTTGTAGTAAATTCTATGAAATATTTATTTTATTTTTATCAGCATTTTAAGAATGTACAGTTTCTACATTCTTAATGTACAATTCAAATTTATTTAAGTCCGCAAAAATTTATTCAGTAAAAAGCAGATAAGAAATGGAAAATAAAATACTGGTAATATTACTACTAGTTAGGCAAAAGGGTGAGAGTAATAGTTGAGCAGTAAATCTTGAAAATGTCAGACATGCACGTAAATCTTACTAACAATAAGTAGGCTAAAAAGATACAGCCACGAAAGTTTGAAAAATTCAATAAACACTTCAAATATATAAAAAAAAAAGGTAAAATCGTCCCACTTGAATGTTTCCTCACATCAAAATCCGCCCCGTATCTCGCAACCTATCAGTAACAATCCGAGCGCTTTGGGAACCGGAAGAAAGTCGCGGAAGGAACTCCGTGGGACCGTGGGCCCGAACGAAATTCGATCGAGGAAAGTGAAAACCGCGATTCCGATTGAATTCCAGCGGGTGTAATTAGCATAGCCGGCAGGAGAACGATACACGACAAAGGAGAAAGTTCATTCACCGATTGAATGAGGAACCGGAGGCCGGCCGTTTCGCAATACCGCCGCGACCGATTTTTCCGACGAAAACCGTTACGAAACGAAGAAAGAATTTCGCTTTTTTTTTTCCGCGATCGCGGGGGCCCCGCGTGGGCGTGACCTACGGGTACGCGCGCGATCCGACGCGTTACGCAATCCGCGCCGAGCGACGTTTCGATCGTCTTTAGCGGCGATTCGCGCGCCGACCGACCGGCTGCGCGGTGTCACGTCGCTGGACCGAGGCGACACGAAAATTTTCAGGGTCGATTGGTCGCCTCGGGCAACGTTGACGGAGGATGTGTCGTCAGGTGGCACCTGGTACCGTAACCTTTGGCACGTGGCTCCCTGGTGGACGTCGATATCTATTTATAAGTGGGGCCTTCGCGGAAGGGACGAGGGCATCCTTCGGTTCGGTGGTGGAAGGGATTAGGAAGCTAATGTCGAGGGATTTCGCGTAACTTTAATGCTCTGTAATCCACATCCCATATGTGGGCTATCATGATTCCGTGATCAGTTTCTATAGTGCTACTGGGAGATGAAGTTCTAGTTGGGTATACTGCTGGTACCATTTTTTAGCCGATCAGTCACGCGGGAAGTTTAACGAAATTCATGTAAAGTAAACAGTGTGTCATCTGATATAGATAAATGGCATTGTTTTAAATTATTAGAAGACGATGGTGTGTTGTTTCAAATTTAAGAGTTAGTAAACCAATGACTATTCAAGGCGATAAATTTTATAAGATTTCCTCGTTATAAGATTTCCAAATTTGTATAGAAATTTCCGGTAGGTTCGAATTGTTTCCTCTGTCATATTTATTTCTTACGTGATTTTTATGAAAATTTTATAGGTATTCCTTTGCTTCGGCATTTACGTTTCAATTAATGGTGAACACTATACAGTTGACCCTCCAACAACGCGGATTCGTTTGTAGTATATTTTTTTCTCGATATACTACAAACGAATCCGCGTTGTTGGAACCCGCGTTGTTCGAGGGTCAACTGTAGTTGGTGTGTTAAGGTGGAGATTCTTTTAGTATATTTCAGGAATGCACCGATAATTGGGATAATAAGTTTCTTTTTTTTTTTTTGCCATTTTCGACAGTTGTTTGCTATTAGTGTTTTGGGTTCTTAGTGTTAGGAAAACAGATCTAATATGGAGTGAAAGGGTGAATGTACCAGTGAATGGACATTTTTTATTAAAGCGAGTAAAATAAGTTAATAAAATAAGCTAATTGAACTAATTGATTAGAGACTTCTTTTAATCTCTTGCTCCATATCCAAACAATTTTTGCAGCACGTGAAACCAATCGCGCTGCAAGCATAATTGTATAATAATGTTCATTCATCACCCTTAAGTGTTCATTTATTGGTGCATTTACCCTGTGGCATGTGTTGAGATACTTGGAAATTGTAGAGATTCAAACGAAGGTTCAGTTTTACCAAAACACTCACACCGTGATTGCAGCTACATAAATAAATGTTTCGGAGCCCTTGAAAGTGGCCTGAACGCGACCACCTTCGAAAACAGATGCTCGGCGAGCGGACGCCACGCAGAACCGCACAGCGATACGTACCCCTGCGCGAAGTCGAAGACTTTCTTCCTCGATGCTTCGATGCCGGCCAGCGAATTGCATGTAGAAAAAATGCGGGCTGCTCTTGGAGGAATCACTCACTCAATCGTCGAAGGGTTCCAGAGGATCCCGGTCTCAGGCGCGAGTATATACACTCGGGAGAATCACGTAGCTGCGAAGCGCGCACGCGGAGGAAAAATGCTCCGAGCACGAGCGTAAACATCGAACTGAAGCTGCCAGGCAAGCTGCACCGCAGCACACCACGCTAGGCCCGACCTTAATAGGCTGCTTTCACACCGAACACTGCGCGCCGCTACTAGGCGATCTCCGCGAGGGAAGACGGGGAATTCTAGGAATTTCAATTTTCAATTTTCACTTCGTTCGACCAGGTCGAGTTTCACAAATCGACGAAGCGAAAGAAAATCGGAATTACCATGCGCCAATCAGAATTGATTTTCTATCAGAGGTGTGGGGAGCCTGTGGAAGACTGAAGATACTTTTCTCTTGAATAGGCGATGCTTATCTGTGCATTGTTTAAAACTTTATGGACGATGAACACAGTCTGCACGCAACCCGTGCGTGGACCGCCTATGGGCGTTCGACGAGTATCGCGGAGATATGGGACTGGAGGAATTCCGCACGCCACGTATGGTAATTTTTTTAACTTTTATCCACGAAGGGTTAAAGTTATGTTTTAGTATAGGAATTCTTTACTTGTTCTAGTTTTAATTTTTATTGCAGCTGATAAAGGCTGTGTGTAGTGTAGTAGAATAGCAATATTTACTAATATAGGGTAGACCAGGGCGAATCGGATCAAAATAAGAATTTAGTCCATATTTCTTACATCCCGATAAAAATGATCATTCCGATCGTTCGTAGTACCTCGTCCCTCTCCCCCGCACCTACTGCAATAGCTCGTCAATTGATTTAAGTCATTGTTTAGAGCCAGCATACGTTTTCAGTGAGATCGTGGCGTGCAAACGTCACAATTTTGGTCGAATCTAACCTTCGTAATCTGCAATTTCGTATTTAACATAAAAAGCAAGCTTGAAAATTCAAATGTGCTTATTGTTATTAGTTTACACGGTGTCCAAGTTTAGTATTTGATGTATTTTAGACTATTATATTATAATATGTTTATGTTACCTACAATCTTTGAAATATTCATATATGGGGCTAATCGGATCACGTTATTTGGGGCGAATTGGATCACTCTTTTTTTTCATTTGAGTATTTTTATGATTATAAATATGATAATTCTTTTATATACAGATGGTTCGTAGGTACATAAAAAAGAGTAATCAGGGATCATGGTGTCCAAAAAAAAATAAAGAAAGCTCTGATAAAAATTAAATAAAAAAAAATGACGAAAAAATAAATGAATTAGTGGTTTTAAGAAGATGGCATTGTATTTATTGCGGTGAAAAATTAATTCGTCCCTTTTCAGAAGATTGTCTGAGAAGAGTGGTGCCACGAGAATTATGCTGATAGAGGCGGCAAAAAACGGCAATATCCTTCCGATCTGTGTGCTAAGTAGTATCACTTGACTTCACTGACATTAAATTAGATTTGTTTAAGTTGATTCTAAAGATTTTGTTATGAAAATTTCAGTTTTTTTCAGAAATTTCTGGGTGGTCCGATTCGCCCCGAAATTTGGGGCGAATCGGATATTTCTCACTTTTTCGTTTTTTGTTTATAAATGAAAGATTTTTAGGTTTAATTTCAATTTATATATATGCATCTTCAAGCCGAAGGTTTACTGGTCACGAATATATAATAGAAATTTAGTTTTTTAATGTTTGACTATTATTTTTTCACCGTCAAACTCAAAGTGATCCGATTCGCCCTGGTCTACCCTAGTATAATAAAGCAGTGTAGTACTTAACCCTACCGAATTGTAAAATATAGTAACTACCTTATATATTTCGTTCACGTAAAGTCCTGCCTTTTTTTATTACATTGAGAGTAAAAACGGACAAACCCATATCGAAAAAAATATTTTCCTGTTTTACGTGGTTATTAGAGCCTATTGGGATGCACTACTGCTGCTAACTCAATTTCACAAAAAATGTGGGTTAGTCCACTTTTCTTCTCGATGCCACATATATATATATATATATATACATAAACGACATATACCGATAGAAATTTATGAATTTCTTTAGCTCCCTCAGTTCCCCAGGAAATCGCTTCCCAAACACCTCGGCAACTGCGCCGCCAGTGCCCAAGCAACGTACTTGGCGAAATGACGATTAAATATTTATCGTAGTCGCAGTTCGCGGCTGTGTTCACGGGGTCCATAATTACGCGGCCCCGAAATAGCAGGTTCCTCGTCAATACTTTAACACAGCCGGTCAATGGCCCCGTCCGTGTGTTTCAAGTGTATACCGGGGGCCAATTTCCCTGCAGATCTTCGCGTACTTCCGTCATGCTCCCACTATACGCGCTATTTGCAGTGTTACGCAGTTCTGTTCGCTGCGCTTGACTCTGGCATAAACACGCGGAGGAAGTCCCCAGGCGAAATCTGTTTCACTTAATCGATGAGGCGACAGGAATACAGAATTCAGTGGATAGGAAGTTCCATTCGACGTGTCAGAATAGAGGAAAGGATAGGAAGGCGATTGTCGACGGGGAGATTGGTGTTCCGTTGTGGACACGGCTTAAATCGAATTCCGCACAAAGGAAGGCATTCGATGGAAAAGAACCTGCAACGGGCCCGAGAGGCCCGCATCTTCCAGGACCGAACCTAATTCATCTTAGACCCTGCGGTCGCACAATCACGCCAGATTTCACTGTAAACGCCTCCCTTCCGAGAAATCCCTGAACGGAAACGTCTATCGTTCACGCCGCTCGCTTGTTGTCGAGTTTCGAGGGGGCATTCGCGAACGAAAATTTCCTGTGGACTCGGGCAAGTGTTGGTGCAATTGGGACGGGATCGGTCGGCTACGAGAAGCGGCTTCCCCCACTCTTAACGTGCCCACTGCGGCGAGTGCAATTTCTGGCACATTGTTGTCTTGCGAAGCAGGATTGTTAGCAGAACTAACAATAAGTATATAAAAAAATTTGTCAAGCAATAGCGCGTTACGCAGCGGATTATACAATATTTTGTGCCCACGTTTCATTGTGCGCTAGATATGGTACACGAATGACGTTACGGGAGATCGTAGTAATACATTAATATTGAATTAAATATTGTTAACAGTACTACGCGCGTTGCAAGTGAATTAATAAGGGAAGATCTCCCAATCCAGAAGTTCAAAAAAATATGAAACTTTGGGGATATGTAGGGGTTGAACTTGGGCCCTGAAAATTTTCCGATTTTGTGTTCTAACTAGCGAACTGTAAAACTGAGAGCTGTAAGTTACCAAATGATAGACTTAATTAAGAGAAGTAACTTTTATTTGAAAACTTTTTTCCTATCCCTTACAGTTTGCAAGTTATAACACAAAATCAGTAAATTTTCAGGGGTCAATTTCACCCCTTAGCACTCTAAGAACAGCAAAAAAGTCGCATAATATTTGCATAATTTTTTTTAATTTTTGGGTTGGGGATTTTCAGCACTGAGTTCTCCACAGTGGAAGCTTGTACACTTCTGCGTGTTCTTTCTGTTATTTAAACGCAGTGGGCGGAGCTTTCGCGAAATATAGAGAAGTGGGGATAGCAGAGGAATGTGGCGGGGGACGTGTTTTTTTGCAGCGGCCACGAGTGGCTATAATTCATGTCCCGAATATAATCGAGAAGACTATAAAGCAAAGGCTTTAGTCATCAACGCGATTATCAATCAATCAATGTTTACACTCCGCGACAGCTGAATGTGCAACGTAATAGAGCGCACTGTTTAATTCCCCGCGAAGCTTCTTTGGCGCCGAGAGTAAAACCTACCATCCCAAGGCCGATCCGCCGCGAGCGAATTTTAATCTGCCGTCGGAAGGCAGCAAACGCGACAATAAATCGTCGTCGAATCGTACGCGCGCTAGCAAATAACTCTCTCTTTCGCTGATCGATGGGACGCGTCTCCGCGCGCCTCGAGAAATCTTGTAATTAGTTTAAAATATTGCTGGGCTGCAATCGCGCAGATGGCTCGGGGCCGTCTCGCGGAACGAGACTCTTTGCCGTGCTTTCGAACGCAAACACACCGGCACACTTTGTTTCCCGACTGACGTAGCTGCGACGTAAGATATTTGAATTCTAAATTGCACCGTAACGGAATCGGACTTTGACTACAGATATAGGGTACGGAAAACGTGTACGCGGTGTTCCATTTCATTTCATTCTAAATCGCAAATTAGAAGAATTTTTCCTTTCTAGGGGAAGAATATTGTTGATACATATTTGGTTTATTATTTTTGTACTGGTTTTTCTTTTACATTTCTTTGATAAATTTATTAACTGTCTACTGTAAACTAAAGGGTCTTTTCGCGTAAATAAATAATAATAAATACTAATACTAATAATAATAGTAATATATGTATGAAAATTTATGGGACAAAAGTATCCCTAAAATGCTGTTTACGTTGGGATTTAGATAGGACACAATACCAGGGTCGACTTTACCTGTTATCGTTATTTACCGTTAGATAATTCCTGTGCGCTGAAGAAAGGTAGAGGAGGGATCTTGAATTCCATCCCAAAGTGAAAAATTAATTTTTAAAATACTAAATTAGTTTTAAAAAAAATAGTAGGGCGAACTGTACGATAATGGCGCCCTAAGCGAAAATCCCAATTGAAATATCAATATATTTTTGTGACTTTTTACATGGTTCTAATTTTAAGTCATTACTGATAATCTCGCTGGCCCTATTTCCCATTAAAACAAAACATCTTGAGTCTTTTATTTAAAAGATTTTTTATTTTTATTTTAAAAATATTCAATGAAAAACAATAGTAGGTATAAAAGTACGATTAGTGACATATTTAGTACCTTTATTGTCACAGCTTGTGTCAATTATTGGCACTCAGAAACTAAAAATAAATTTTGCTTTTTTAATAATTCATTTTTCATTAGTACCGAAAAATAAAAATAAATAAGAGATCAGACAAAAGAAAATTAAATTAAGATCTAAGTTATAGTTACAGTCATCTGATTCCGGATAATTGCTTAAGAAACCCATTAACTCTACCTCGTTGCGATATGTTTCTTTTCTATTTTAGTTTCTTTCCATACTCCTAAAAATTTTAAGAAAACGCACAAAATTCCTCTTGTCTCACCGTTACCTCAAAGGCCTTTTTCGGGTGCCACTAGATGTAAAATGTGTAGTTCAACTACTGGAATTTGCAGCGTTGTGGTGAAAGAAAAATAATGAAATTGTAAAAAGGTACTTTCTAAGCTCGTGCATCTTAATATTTGGCCTTTTAATCAAGAGCGAAATGATTAGCGCAGTGCCAGCATTAGTGCCATTTAGACTATGTACCGAAGCAACGAGAGAATTCAATGGAAAAAAAAGGCAGAAGCGAGAACTTTACACTGAATACGTCGTCCGTCAAGCAACCTTGAATTTAAAAAGATCTGCGTTTATAAAAAGCTGCCTTTACAGCGAACACGTATGCTAACAGGTGAAGTCGGTCTCTGGTTATTCTCGTGGAAGTCGTGTATCAGTAGGGAATAGGTGTGTTCAAACGACCTCGGGAAGTTTAGCAGCGCTGATAACGATCAGACCGAGTGGGATCTTCAAAGCATTTCGAAACATAATTTCTCCGTTCAAGGTGATGCAGTGATCAGCCTACCGTGTAGTATCACTTACATTATCTTAATCCCCTACTAACTTTTCTGTTACACGATCATTAGGTCAACTCCCGAAAACGGGAGAATAACGCTACTCTGGGAAAAGAATTTCATTTAACGAGCAATAATTTCCACAGAAACTTCTTCACTACCAAAAGGCACAATAAAATCACGCAAAATATCCATACACTCGGCTAAAATATATCTCTCCAAGTACCAATGGCCCAACTTTATATAACTAGCATCCATTTCGCGAACAATTCTGAAACATTTCATAAATACTGTCTATATCTAAGGATAATATTATACGAGTATCCTTAACCTTTAATTAGACACACAAAATGTTCTCAGCACCACGGTTCTGCTATTTATGGGTAGGGCTGCCATCCGTAAAATCACTAATCTAGGACAGAGAGCATTAAAACCCCGGGCATTTGCACTTGAAACCCGGATACTTTTAACTATCTCTTATACCTATTAGCTACGATATCTCAAGATAAAATTTTCTGTAAATTACAGACTATAACCGCAATCAAGAAATAAATATAAAATATTTATGACTTTTCGAGAGAGCAGCGTCGAAAAACCCGGATCACTACAGAAAATCCCCCCGGACGCCGTAAAAGAGAGGACAAATCCGGGGAAACCCGGACGGATGGCAGCCTTATTTATGGGATATTTTATCCCACGAACTTTATTTCGTAATTATTTTAAAATATATTAAAAATTAGTTCTTAGTCATTATTTATTACAGCAGTGTAATATAGAGTAGGTAGTAGTATTATGCAAAAAGGATGATAGAGATATATGTATACGTGGTGCCAAGGTCGCCCCACATACGTAGTTACGTCATACCGTACCACCTATCTAAATAATATTAAGGGTTAAAGGAAACCCCAACATCGTGGCGTGAGAAACATCAGGAGCGATATTTTTTAGCCAAGTGTGCATACAAACAACTAAACGTAATAAACCACTGCAGTCGCAGAATGGTGGAGCAGAATTCTACGACGCAGTGATCTACATACGTATTCTACAAGGGGGTGAAGAGTGTGCACTGTACCTCGTCGCGACGCGCAGACGAAGGCACTTTATCAGCCAGTTCCTTCAAGAAGTTCTCCGTGGCCGTGCTCCTCCTGTGAAGGTCGAGCTGTCCAGCTGCATCGGGTCCTTTAGCGCTACCACCTCTCGCGGAATCAGACGAGCCACTTTTCAGCCCAGCGGAGTCCCCCCTCTCCCTCCCCCGACTCACCCGGTCCTTCGCGACGAGCTCCGTCTCGCCGAAGCATTTGTCCAAACTGGCCGCTCGCTGGAGGATCCCCTGCGAGTTCGGCGCCGACATCGTGATCTGCGCCTCATCCTCCAAACTATCCGCGCTCCTTTGGCAAATCCTCGGCGGATCTTGGTCCCGGAACGTTCTGCGCTGCCCCTTCGCTACTTCGCACATTTCCTTTCCCTTTCTGTCTCAGCGTGGATCGATCGAACGCCTCATCGCGGCTCAAGATTCTACGTCACTGCACAGTTCCGCGTTTTCGTCAAACATCCCGCGCCGCTGCGCCGCCGTTACTTAACGTCACAGCGGAAGGCTCGGTGCCGTACACTCGGACGGTTCAAATTCGACCAATCGCGGACCGGCTGCCGTAAATGAGATTACGGACGGTGTGCACACTCGCTGGGCTGCGAGGAACATGCAAGTTCTCGACGGGAGAGAATGGAAATGGTAAATCTGGTTCGTAAAATCGCCTTGATTCCGACCAGTGGATTATCGTCCGCTTCGTTGACACGGTGGATGTGACTGGTTCCGAAGGAGCGTATTTTCTAGAGGCAGACTTAACCTCGTTTCCCCGACGCACCGCACTTCCGCAGCGTAGAGAGACGCGAACGATACTATCGCGCTAAGGGTCGAACGAGTCATGCGTCATACGGAAGGACATCTGTTGCCCTCCTTCCTCGACCCCCAGCGTAACTGCACCCTTCGTCCTTGTCCCGCTCACTGTAGGGGAGATTCTGTTCCAGTGCCTCGTCCCTTTCGCTCCCACAGTCGCCAACCCTTTTTCGCGAGGGATAAAAATCGTTTCGTGGGGGACGACTCGTTGGGTCAGAGAGGACGCGGGGCAGGGCTTCGCCGTATCGACGACAGTTAAATCGCTCGTGCGGCGATCGATTCGAAGGTTAGGAGTAGAGATTCTTCCGTGTAACCGCGAGATGGCACGATTTTTTTTTTGTTATATGGGTTTGTGTACATTTGTTGTACACCTGCGTGGTTTAATTTGCACGCGTTAAATCAGTTTGTGAATTGTGCGAGAGAGTTGGGAATGTCGTTATGTTGGAGTACTCTTTTATTGGAAATATTTATTGGTTGCTACGGGCACGTGATTAGAAATTGTTTTAAATTGTACGTCAACGTTTTTTCGTTGTGTGATTAAGCATGCTTGCTTTGGGCTTAGGTTGTGTAATATTATTTGGGTGTAACGCGATTTGTAGCTCAATGTCTAATATTGGATTATCTATTTTTGTAACTAGATATACGGGCTTGGAGATATAGAGCTTCGGATTAACTACTATTGCCTTAAGATTTTAATGCTTGTTATACCGTGCATGTGGAAATGATGGAGTATAGATTAGCAATATTGATCGAACGCCTATGAGCGTTTGCCGCACATGCCGAGGTCACTGGAAGCGTATGCTTGTTAGTGTTTCGAACGGAAGGGATAGGAGTCATCGTCAATAACGCAGGGTGACTTTCAAATGTTCGCGCGCAAACATGTAGCATTACGGACTAGTAATTGCGCACTTGTCTGAAACGCATTGTAATGGTATTTAATGAAACGTAAACGCATGGAATACTTTTTTTTTTTAGTTTGTGTACCGATGCAATCGTGACCATGAATAGGTAAAATCAGATATTTAAATTAGTACCAACATTTCGAGCGCATGCAGGCTTGTTAAATTAATCTATTCAATAGTTGCAATAACTTGGGTTAAAAAAATTTTAAAAACTCGACTGCTTAAAAAGCGAACTAAAATGACACAAACAAGACTTAATTTATTGCCACCTTAAGACTTAATTTATTTATAGTATATTATTTATCATAAATAGGATAATAATAAGATGACAATTTAATTTAACTCAATTGCCTGCAGTCGGACCGAAGTTAAGCATCACAGGGCGGGTACTGGGGAAAGATGGGGTAACCACCTTTTTTCTCCCGGTGCGCCGCTGCTACTGGGACCACAAGAGAGAAAGACATGTGCGAACTGGTGCGAGAGAGAGAAGTATAGCGGTCTCTTTCGACCGTTATGCGCATGCACCGGTATCGTGTGAGAGAGAAAGACATCTCGCACCAGTTCGCACATGCCTTTCTCTCTCGCACGATATCGGCGCATGCGCATAACGATCGAAAGGGACCTCTATACTTCTCTCGCTCGCACATGTCTTTCTCTCTCGCATCATGTTGGCGACAGTTTCAAGCTTTCAATGAGACCTCCATACTTAAGGACAGTAACTTCAGAAATTTGAAATTTTTAAATGAAGGTACATTGAACATTGAATAGTGAGCAGGGTATCCAAACTTAGAGGGAATCCTCAATTATTTAAAATCTCACAGATCAGATTTCTGTAAATTACAATTAAAGGTCCCATACAGTTCCCTTAATTTTGTAGCACAAAATCTCGAACAGTTCCTTAATCCCACAACCACCGAATACACGCTGAAAATTCATTATCATTCAAGAACAAAAATTCCAGATGAGTTGCAATAGCGATATATTTTATTGTAAACATCGAATAATGTCGAAAATTCCCAGACAATTTCCTTGAAGCTTCGTGTATTCATCCCGAGCTAGCTCCACCCGAGATGGCCACCAGTGGTTCAGCATATGTTGATCTTACAGAAGTAAGGGTAGAGCATGTCGCAATCAGCGTCGCCTAATCCCGCGGACACCATAGTCTTCAGATCACGTGTGAGGACCCCGCAGTTTTCTTTGCCGCCGAAATTGTCAGGCTGGTTAGGCCACCGTGTATTCCACGTATCGTACCCAGCCGCTTCCAACGTTTGGCCCTTCAAAGTCACCCAACCGGCCTTCAGGAATTCATTGTGAATACCTAGCCAAGTGTTCTCGAGATTCACTCTTTTCATCCAATTCAATAGTATCGCCGCCTCCTCATCCCAGTTTAAGATGGCCAATTCACCCAATCAACAACGAAGAGTCCTCTAATAAATACTGTAGTATGAATGGCTGATACCTTGATCAGATTTGGGTGTCCAGAGGTTCGAATTAAGTTACACGTGGGATTCCCTTTTTGGGGGTGTTGCGAGGAAATTTGAACGGTGGGAATTTAAAGGAGGGAGACATTTTGGACTTGGAAGATGACTAATTATTCAGAAGAAGAGGAATTTGAGTGCTCTGGGGGAATTTAAGTGTGGGGTAAGTCTGAAGAGGAAATGGGGGTAATGGTATAGATAGAGGGCAACCTCACTGATTTTGACGCCCTTTAAATATGTTGTCAAGGACGTCATTCTGAACAACTTTTTCCTCTAAACTTTTTGGCGGTCGACCTTAGTTTCCGAGATAATTGCAAAAATCTTTGGTAATTATTTAGAAGTTTTCCGTCCTCACCGATTTCAATGATTTTTGGATATGTTATCAAGATCAAGATTCTGAACAACTTTTTCCTATACATGTTACCGTCGCACGGCAGTAGTTTCCGAGATATTCGCACAGAACATCACCGAACGCTGTGCTGCTACGAACGCGTACGTATAGGTAGAATACAATGTCGATCTTTCGGTTGATATATTCCGACGCAACGGACACAGCGATCAACTCGAGGTGGTTGGTCATCTGGGGGATGTGTTTATCTCCGTCTTGAAAAAAATTACATTCTTTTTGAAAAAAATTACTTTCTTTTTTTCAATCACATTTCCACGTGCTATCCACCTCGGGGCGCTTCGCGAGGTGTCTAGAGACAAATATAAACACATCCCCCAGATGACCAACCACCTCAAGTTGATCGCTGTGTCCGTTGCGTCGGAATAAATGAATAGAAGTTTTTCGCAAATATCTCCGAAACCAAGGTCGACCGCCAAAAAGTTTAGAGGAAAAAGTTGTTCAGAATGACGTCCTTGACAACATATTTAAAGGGCGTCAAAATCCGTGAGGTTGCCCTCTATCTATACCATTACCCTTTTTTATTTTGAAGAATATACTTCTGGCTAGGGGGGAAGCCAGAAAAAATTACAATGAAAATTTATAATTTACAAAGGCGTTGAAAGGACGAAAAAATACAGGGGTAAAGTGATTTCAAACTTCATGTGTCGTTATTTTCTAAAAAAAATATCATTTTTCTGATCCCCCCCCAGTCGAATCGGATAATATCTTTTGGAGATACAGGTGTCACGTCCCGCGCACCGACATACGTGGTTTCCTCCCACTCCCACTACCATGTTTTGTCAAACTAAAAAATATTTTTATGTTCAATAAAGACCGCTTAGTCAGCATACCACATATCAACATTCTATATTTAATACTTTTCGCATAAAAAAATTGGTGAAAAATCGAACATTTTTTGGTCCAACAAAGCAGAAACCTCCCTTAAATCAGGGATCGGTGGACTCGGGCTGTCCCCAGACACCAGCGAATTGACGCCAGCGGTTTCACGCACACATTACCGCCGCTCCTGCAGGTGTCTAGGGACAGCCCGAGTCCACCGATCCTTGCCTTAAATTCTAATTCCCACCACAGACGTGCGTTCCGACGTGCCCCTGTATCCCGCTGGTAACGTCGCGCGCGACACGTAAACGGTAACAGTGCACTAGAGCCCCAGAAAACCGGGCCGCAAGAGTACATCGGCCGTTAGATCTATTCTACGCCAGTGGTACACGCGAGAAGAGCTGCGAATCTGAACATGTAAATTTCGCGTTACATAACAGCTCGCCAGCGCCATCGAGCAGCGAGCCGCTGGAAGCATGTAGTTGGCGATATATCGAACTACCAAGCTCAGACGAGTCGGACGATATCGAAATAACCGGTAGTGCTCGCTGTAACACTGCCGTGGACTCGTTCCCTTTTTGACCCCCTTTATATCGGAAACTAAGGTACATCAAAAGTCATGATGCAAGCTAGTTTTTGGAACCTGGTGACCACCTCTGTCAGAGTAAGTTTCTCGAGAGAACCGCGGAGCAATAAACGTCCTTCTCGTCGCACCACGGTCACGTATCGCACCTTTCATTTCGGAGTCTATTTCGTAACATTCTGAAGGACAGACGATCTTGCCGCACGCTATTTCGAATCCCTCAAAGGGCCATTATCGCCATCGATCCCCCGTTCACGCGAATTCCTCGTCGAGCTTCTCGAACCGTTAAAATGGCCCCTTGAATTCAATGTTACATGTAAATCCTCGCTCCTCTTACCTCGTTGGTTATGTCACCTACATTTCCATCCCTCAAGCGCATTCACACCGCTGACACATCGCAGAGTACGATTCAGTCGATCCCCGAGTAACAAGTATCCCCATCTTTCTCGCCTTTCCTCAGCCAACATGCGTCAAGCGTGTCTTACCCGGCTTGACAGCTGCACAGCAGCGCAGGTACACCAGTACCTTAGAGGCGGACGTCGTGATAATAGGCAGCGGGCCTGGTGGCTACGTGGCGTCGATCAAATCCGCTCAATTGGGAATGAAAACTGTCTGCGTAGAGAAGGAAGAGACGCTAGGCGGCACCTGCCTGAACGTCGGATGCATCCCTTCGAAATCTCTGTTAAACAATTCACATTTCTATCATCTGGCGCACAGCGGGAATTTAGATTCTCGTGGTATCTCAGGTACGCCTACTTCGTCGTTACCTAATCGTTCTCCGTTCATTCTACTTTTCTGATTCCAGTGGATAACGTTAAACTGAATCTGGATAAGCTAATGGGACAGAAAGTCAGCGTAGTAAAGGCACTGACAGGGGGCATAGCGGGTCTGTTTAAGAAGAATAAAGTAGAGTGGGTCAAGGGCCACGGTAAAATTACTGGTCCGAATCAAGTGACTGCGCTGAAGCCTGACGGCTCGGTGTCCACCACGATTAACACTAAGAACATTGTGATCGCGACTGGCAGCGAGGTCAGTCCGTTCCCTGGCATAGACATCGACGAGAAGCAGATCGTCTCTTCTACCGGTGCTCTGTCACTGAGCGCTGTGCCTAAGAGATTTATAGTAATTGGCGCTGGGGTTATTGGCACGGAATTGGGCTCCGTGTGGCAAAGGTAGTCCTTCTGTCGATACTCGACTGCTTCCGTGGCACCTTTGATTCTTATAGCCTGTCATTTGCAACAGGTTAGGCGCCGAAGTAATTGCAATCGAGTTCCTGCCAACCATCGGCGGGCAAGGTATCGATCTCGAAGTTAGTCAAACGTTGGAGAGAATTCTGGCCAAGCAGGGGATGATATTCAAACTGGGAACGAAAGTCACGAGTGCGAAGAAAGTCGGCGGTGAGGTTGTTGTCTCCATCGAGGATGTGAAAGATCCCAGCAAAAAGGAGGACCTGAAGTGCGACGTGCTTTTAGTCGCCGTTGGTAGAAGGCCGTACACGGTTAATCTGGGGCTGGAAGATATGGGGATCGAGAGGGACGAGAAGGGAAGGATTCCCGTGAACAATAGATTCCAAACAGTTGTACCATCGTGAGTGTGAGCTTCGTTATAAAAATCTTACGATTCGTTTCCATGGTGCTGATGGTTGAATTACTCTCGCGCAGGATATTTGCCATTGGCGATTGCATCCACGGGCCAATGCTGGCTCATAAGGCCGAGGAGGAAGGCGTCATTACAGTCGAAGGCATCGCTGGCGGTAGGATGAAATACATATCGCGATTTCTCATTCGTATTGTGAAAAGCATCGCATCCAGTGTGCTGGTGATTTTCTCTCAGGTGCCGTCCACATCGACTACAATTGCGTGCCCAGCGTAATCTACACACACCCCGAGGTCGGTTGGGTCGGCAAGACGGAGGAGGACCTGAAGAAGGAGGGTATCGACTACAAAGTTGGCAAATTCCCACATTTAGCCAATTCCAGATCGAAGACGAATATGGAGACGGATGGTTTCGTCAAGGTTTTAGCCGACAGCAGTACGGATAAAATATTAGGTACCCACATCGTCGGTTCGGTGGCTGGTGAGCTCATCAACGAGGCTGTCCTCGCTATGGAATACGGAGCGAGCGCGGAGGATGTCGCGAGAACGTGTCACGCGCATCCCGTGAGTATTAGAGAGAAGTTTGATGGAACGCCGAGTAAGTGGTCCCTAATTCTCTTTCTTATTTTAACAGACATGCGCCGAAGCTCTGAAAGAAGCCAATCTGGCTGCGTACTTCGGAAAACCAATCAACTTCTAATTATCATCAGTTAAGAACCATGGAAAACACTGTGTACTTTGACTCGCCGTAGCTTCGATCTAGTCTACGTTCCAGCGACACTTTGCGCCACAGGGTTTCAGCGCATAGATTTCATCGTCGCTTAATCGCATAAGGAGACATCATTGTAAATAAAAGTATAAAACAATTTATGAAAGTATCGCTCCTTTTATGTTAGATATACCTGTGTTTGTCGGCCATTGTATTTATTATAAATAAATTAACAACCCACACCGCGTAGCTTCTGGCGCTTTACTCAAATGATCTTCAACTTGAGGGGACAAGTTTTCGTATGGACAATATTTATCAAAATTCCTTTACTCGATTTCATAAGTATATTATTGGGTTGACGTACGACCGAGAGATTTAAAATTTGTCTTCACGCGCCGCGAAGTGGGGGTAACGCTCCGCCCTAGAAGCACACTTGCGCGTTTTAAATAGCCAAAGCTTTAAAAATTACCCACATGCTTTGAAATAAATCATACACCTCCTCCTCGCATATCCCCACCAATTCACAAGGGAACATCCCGAACCTAGAAATTCAAAAAAATTTTAAACTGAATGTGCAGGGTACTTCTTTCTGATTACAACCTAATTTTTATTTGCTGCTCAAATTCACTCTAAGGGGGTGCAATTGACCCCTGAAAATCCAGTTATTTTCCGATTTTGTGTTACAAGTGTAAAATAATTTTTTTACCAAATGATAGATCCAATTAAATGAAATAACTTTTGTCTCGAAGCTTTTTTTCTATCTTTAACAGTTCGCGAGTTATAACACCAAAATCGGAAAATAGCTGAATTTTCAGGGGTTATTTTCACCCCCTTCGAGTGAATTTGAGCAGCAAACAAAAATTGTGTTGTAATCAGGAAGAAGTTCCCTGCACATTCGCAAAGTTCCAGAATTTTTTGAATTTCCGGGTTCGGGATTTTCCGTCAATTCTATAATTCTATCAGCAAAGCCCGTCACGACTACTTCGTTACAGCCTATAGCAAACAATTGAACACCCCCGTACCTATTCCATTCGTTCCCACGAAGAGCCCCATCCGCAAAATTTTCTTACCCAAAATCCGTTTCTCTCTGAAACAACGAGACAAAGAAAACCCTCCTCGTTATCCCTAAGCTGAAATAAGACAGATCGCCAAGAAGCAATCTCCTCTATTCACGAATCCAACCCAGCTCCATTCCCCACAAAGCTACGCCCCTGCGCAGCACGTGACCGGCGCAGAAGCAGCAGCGTTGCCGACAGTCGGCCGCGGCTCGTCGCGGCCATCGGCAACGTTGCTCTGGCCGCGCAGAGAGAGAAAGAGTGCCGCAAGGGTGGCACTTGTGCGGTCCAACACACCCGATGTTTGTGTTTTCGAATTTCTCGTGATATACTGTGAGAGTGGTTCGCGTGCGTTTGTCGAGGCATGTAGCGCCGTGGTCGAGGCCCCCCTCCCTGAGATGTGGACGACCACGAAAACGACGAAATACGGCGTCGGTGAGTTCTCGTAGGCGTTCGTCCGCTCCTTTCGCTCTTACATCTCGTTTCCTCGCCGATTAACGCGCGCCGACATCGGACCTGTCAAACCGCTCGTCCTCGCGAGACGTTCTAGCTCCTCTACCGGAGGGGGGGGAGGGAATCAATCTCGACGATTCCCCCGTTGACAGAAAAACGGCGTCGCGCTAACGATCGACCGGGGGGGCACGGGGTGGTCCCCGTTCACCGGAAACCCCTGTTGTCAACGATTTTAACGATGCGTCTCGAGACGTGTCGGCGGCACGCCGTTTCGGTACGCTCGGTGCCACGATGCTGCCCGCCAGATACGTCCTCGCCGCGCCGTGCCTCTGCGTCGCGCGCGTGTACGTGTGCCGCTATTCCTGCGCGCGTGTGCCCGCCGCTCTGCCATTCATGCATTGATCGTGTATGCGAGCACCGAGGCCCATAAAAAGCGAACGCTCCGTGCCGACTCGCCGCATTAGCTTCTCATCTTGTGCTTGTTGATCCTGCCCGCATTACCGTGCCCCTCCTCCCCCTCCCCCCCCCCCCGCGCCGCGTATGTCAGGGAATTAAGAAGGAACACTGCGCGCGACACTGTCGCGTGATCGCTCTTGTATGGTAGCTGGAATAGGTATAGCGAGGTGGCGCGTTAAACGATCGAGCGGACCTCGGGTCGTTAACTTCTCACGTCTCTGTTCAGTGGAGTTCTGCTAAGCTTAAATTATACAGGGGCTTGAAACACGCTCCGCCGAGCTTAGCAGCTGATTAGGCTCGTACTAGTCCGGACACTTTTCATCGTCCGCCACCCTCGAATCTCCCTCGGTATCGATGCGCGTTCGGGAAGCGTGGCGAGCTGCACAATCGTTTTCTTCCGCGCGTTTCAGCCGCACGGCAGTTTTTCAGTTACTCGAAAAAGCGGCGTTGCCGGCCGCCGGGCATCCTTCACTTCTACGGACGTTTAATTCTGTTCCGTCTGCACGTGACAATCTCGGCATCCTCGACGCCCCGCCGTCGCTGTTTACCGGACGGGGATGTCAGATCTTCGACAAGACTGATTGCTTTGACATTGTTTCCCTTAGTTGGCAGCACCATGCTCGCGCTGGGAATTCGTTATGCTAGTTAAAGTGGCTGCTTACAACGAATCGATAGAAATATGAGGGGATTAGGACTCCGAAGCTTTGGCCAATCACCGATGTGGATTTTGAAAAATGCCCGTTATTCTATTCTACCCTCGTTCTGAATTTCCCCAGTGATTCTGTCACCGAAACGAGGATAGTCGTGCGAATTGGATGTGAAAAGGCAACTGAATTAACCGGAAATGCTCTCGGCGCTCCAAGTTGGGCGCAATCCCGACCCCTGAACCGGAACGGGATGGAAAAAGAGATAGCAATGTTAGGTGCCATTAAGCGCGCTGAGCTCAGAGTTTGTCGCACAGAAAACTGCGCGATGAACGCTTCTGTATTACTTTCTCGCGGTTAAATGCTGGTGTCGTTGCATTCCTGCGTCTCTGTTACAAATACCGCTTGGTCACCGCGATTTTTTTCCTGATCGAACGCGTTACGTAGCTGACGCAGCTCTTTACAGAAACCCTCGTCAGTAGAAAATTCTATCGTCAAAGTATTACCTGTCGTGTAAGCTTTTCGCCCGATACTCGAGCGCCCAAAAGACCGGCGGAGATCGTATCGGAGATAGCGTGTCAGCAAAGCTATTTCGACCATAGGGACCGGAGTCCGCGGCACGAATAAACCATAATCTTTCAATCTATCAATCTCCGCTGTTATCTACGCGCCGGTGTTCCCGCGTGTTGTTTCTTTCACCGATCAGGAGCGCGGGAATCGCGATTGGCTGGTGAAACGTATCTACACCGTTCTCTGTGCTGCGACTGTGAATTCCTCGAAGTTGCAGGGTTTCGTCAGCGGCGTGCCCACTCTTATCTTCTTCATTGTCTCGGAGCTGCAATTATCATTGGGGAACCTGTCGGCGGCCATCTTTATGAAAGACCTTAGAGTTTTCTTGGTAATACCACTTGCCTCTTCTGGACTTGAATTTATGCACTGCTCATGCACTGAAACTTAAATTCCTCTTTAAAGTGGCGTTAAGATTCAAGATGGACGAATAATGCAACGGATCTTTCGCTCGATTTTAATTTCAATATTCTGCCCGGTGGCCCAGTTTAGAGTCCATGCCCACGATTTTCACGGCAGTTGCACCGTGCAAGCTAATAGCCTTTGTCTCGCGATGAGACAGCCTCTCGACCAAAGTCCTTGCGTCACAACCATCTTTCTGTCGCGGTCGGCACGGTGATTCCGATCGCGGACTGCGTCACGACGATCGCTCGATTCGATCGACCTGACGCTAACTGCACCTTGGAATGCAAGCTCAATGATAGCTGCTCGTATCAGATTCCAGGCTCGAAACATTGCTTCTTATTAAAATTGGAAGGCCTGGAATTCTTTTTAGAAGCTTCGAAGTCCATCGAATATATACGCCTGCACTATGCACCGTCAAATTAATTTTCTCAAAAAACGGAGCTCCCGTCGAAAAAAGATTATTCCACGTGTTTGACTTATTTTTTTATAAGGATTCAGTTAATTCACCGTTGCATCACATTTAGTGGTAGAATTCTGTTATTTTATGAATTTTATATTGATTAAATTTTGAATTTTATTCCACGCTTAATTTTTCACTTAAAATCACTGCTTTTTATCACAAAGCACCTTGCATATACTTCAGCATTAAGTTTACCGTGACGATTTTTATGGCTCCGTTTCCGGACTTCGGACAAGGACTCCCATTCGTCACCTTCGTTTCGACAGTCTGGCGTATCGTCGATCGATCGAATCGCACCAGGCAGGCATAAAATCGAATTCCTTATCGCGGACGCGCACCGACCGTCCTGATAATTGCGCTGCCCGGCAAGTTCTTGCGAATTATCTCCAAGGACACTGGAATCGTCCCGTCCTCCCATTTTTTTTTCTTCCGCCCGATCACTTTCGTCCAACGTGTGTCTCTCGCGTGAAATGAACCGTCAGTAACTCGACCTTGGAATTCTTAACGATTTTCCTGATTGCGTGTACGCTCGACTTTGTTCGTGCGATTGAACTTTTCTGCTTTTCTATGACTCTTTAAGGAATCGTTCTTAGAGATTTTAGACGTATTCGGAGTTGGGAAGTTTTTTAGCGAATTTGTCACAGTTAGAGGTAGGGATAAAGAGGAAGTCGTAGAAAGTTACTTTTCGAGGTGTACAAGATTCTTTAGTACACTGATTGTTAAATATCCATATCATTGTTATTTAACCCTTCGTGGCCTCACGGGGTGTATCGCACCCCAGGCAAATTTTTTCTTTGCTAATATTTCCGTAAATTTTTAGAGCTTGATCTTAAAATTTAAAAATTTGAGGCATTTTAACACAAAAATCGCTTTGTGAACCCCGTGTGACCACGAAGGGTCAACCCTTGCACGGGAATTTGGTCGTTTTCACCCAAAATCGAGTCACAAATCCTCATTCCTTCTTTACTAATTAATTATTTGGTCTGAAATTCCTTTGTCTTCAAATAAGTAATAACCGCCAATAATCAATAATAATATGTTATTAAAAAAATTATGGGAGAAATTGAATAAGTTCTTAAAATATTAAACCGTAATAATTAAATGAACTCAGTTTTATTTAGGTAGGCTCGTTTCTTGTAGATATTTGAGGCAGTCAGAGCAACAACGGACCAACCCACATTAAATTTTTTTTTTTCATATTTTATATGGTTAGTAGAGCCTACTGGAACACGTTATTGCTACTACTTCAATTTCGAAAAAAAATGTGGGTTAGTCCATTGTTGCTCTGACTGCCTCATTTGATATTCGGTCAATTTGACAGAACTTTATTTATCTTTGTAATTTTACAAATTCTGTATGAGGGGTAAAGGAGATTCCAAAATCCCACAATAGTAATTCTTCTTTACTTAAGTTTATATATCAGCTTGATCAGTTTTTGGGGACTCAAACAGTGTAAGGGAGTGTAAACATAGAAAGATAAAGAAAAAATGTGGGAAAGTGCCCTGCCTTAGGCACTCAAGGCGTTTGAAGTAAGGACGAAACTTGTATACACTGCAGTCCATAAGTATTAGAACACCTGCTGTATTTCCAGAAAACGTGAGATTTGGTACAGCTTGAATACTTTCCACTGCTTTTAATTTAAAATACCAAATAATTTTAACTGCTTTTATTTTAAAGTCCTAAATAATTTTCACTGCTTTTAAATTACAATACTAAATAATTTTCATTGTTTTTATTTTACAATACTAAATAATCCTCACTCTTTTTAATTTAAAATACTAAATGATTCTCACTGTTTTTAATTTAAAATACTAAATAATGTCCACTACTTCTAATTTAAAATACTAAATAAAATATAATTTATTAGGAGTCTTCAATAAATTTGCAACGTTTTTCTTGAACGTTGAGAACTTGCGAGAAACAGAATCAATTAGAAATTCCCTCTAGGGTATCCATATCCATACACCCCACAACAAAGTCTCGCTAATCCGAAGTTCGCTTAATCCGAGTTCCCAATTGCATCGTGTTTGGCCGTCATATTTCGAATTATCGCTGCTCGCTCTGCCCCTGTCGAGCTTTTCCACCAAACTTCGCATTGAAGTTCCCAAACTAAGTCTAAATTATCAGACGCAAGTTTTATCCCCCCGGAGGAAGTTCAATAAAATTCATACTTTCCACGGCAAACCGTTCGGATGTCGGCTACTAAATCCTGTTTGACGTAAACCAGCGTTCGACCAGTTTCTGTGAGAAATTCAGGCCGCCTCGATCGACCAGGGAAATCGTGAGCCTGGCCCAAGCGTCGGGGCTATCGCCCCGGAAAATCTCGGAAAGCCTGGCACTGTTATCTCGACTTTCCTCCCACGCGTTCACGATGCCACTCGGATCTGAAATACACGAGCTTTAAGAACGCTCCGGAGCAGACGCACTTCCCTCGATTGCTTTCCACTTTCGCGGTACTCCTTCCCCTCTCCGCTATCCTCCGACTTATCGATTGCGAGCTGATTGCACTTGCACGCTGCAACTATGAATCTCAGGCACTTTGAGAGCATCGTGGTTGAATTATAAGATCCGACGCTGTTAATCGGCCAACGAGGGAAAACCGTACTTATCAGCCGAAAGTGCTTCAGTACTGCGTCAACCGAGGTAACTCGTCGCACTTGAATAATAAATTGACACCTCAACGGCGGCTCACGCGATCCCTAATTAACCAAATTACCAAATGGCCCTATTTGGCTGAACTTTTTCCCTCGCATTTTTCATTATATTCTGAGAACACTGCCAACAAATTATTTTTGATTGTAAAATTTGTATTAGAAGATTGAATTAAATTATGTCGTAGATAACAAGTGTCGGGTACAGAATAAGTTGACTTCACCCTTAACCCTAGATTACTAAAGTACATATCGTAAAAATTGCAACAAATCGACGATGCCTAGAAATCATTAAAAAATAAAAGCTTGCGCTTTGTGTCCATCTAATAAGTCAATGAAAATGGCAACCAACTTTTGCATGAAGTGCAAGAAACCAATACGTCGGGTGTTCTCTGATCTCTTAAGACCAAAAAGTAAAAATGTTCCTATTACTCGAATAAAAATATATTTTTTCGAAAATAGTTGTGTTTTATTTTAAAATCGTATTGTTTAGTAAACACGTCACTCACGGGGTAGTTTAGTGATCTAGGGTTGAAAAGGAACTTTGTGGCACAGATTTCGCCCAGTTAACAGGTTGATAGAATATTTCTGTGATACCCCAGATGTAGAAAGGAAAGCAATGGCAAGATAGAACACCTCGCCCCTGCAGCGTGCTTCGTGGACTTGAAGGGAGAGGGTGACATTCGATCGCCAGCAGGCGGCAGGATGATTTCAGATGTCATTGTTTACGGTTTCTTCGGGGTCCAAGCCCGATTCTGTGCCCCACGGCCTCCCCTAGGCTCTGCAACCCTCCAGTCATTTCCCCTCCCTCGCACACAAAGTATTTTCACGCGGCTGGATCCGCTGCTCCCGTCTACAGGGCTATCTGAAACTCACGAATATTGTGTCCTTCGTCTTCTTCGACGAATCGATTCATTTCTACGTGGATAGTTCATGAAATGGACACTAAAATTCAAATGAGGGAAGCCAGAATTGTAATAGTGACTTAAAGTGTCCTTGCAGAAAACACTGTAACTGCCAAAATTTAAAAAAAATTTATCGGAAAATATTCTACGTGCCAATGGTAATACTAGACTACAGTATAGAATATTTAACTGTTTTGAATTCGGAAATG
The DNA here is from genome assembly GCA_929108735.1 of Andrena dorsata. Taxonomy (NCBI): domain Eukaryota; kingdom Metazoa; phylum Arthropoda; class Insecta; order Hymenoptera; family Andrenidae; genus Andrena; species Andrena dorsata. The sequence continues at coordinate 69,867,937 of OV815488.1, read as the reverse complement.
TTGTTCTCGGTTTATTTTTCAGATAAAGTGCACTATTTGCAAGTTATTTCTGGTCCTCAGTTGTGAATTGTCAATGGGATCTTGAGAAATGGAATTTGAGTTTTGATTTACTGTGGAGCTTTTTAGCAGTTTTCGGATTTTAAAGTGCAAATCCACGATGAGATTTTGCATGAGACTTTTCTATCGCGAGGAAAAAATCCCAGCAACAACTAAATGTAAATAATGGAAATAGTCGCGCGAGATGAGATTTCTAAAAATATATCATGAAACTTATCTCATGGGAGTCTAACTTCATGAAACTAATGATGAAATAATTAGAAAATAATAAAATAATTGTCTCATGAGAAGTCTGTAATTTCATTGAAAATAGAGTGCATGTAGAAGTACCTATTTCAGTGACGAAATTCCAGCTTCTTATCGGCTGAAATAATTAGCTACTGGAATAATCGTTCTAAAGTAATTCCATTCAAATTTATGCGCGAATCTACGAAAGCCCTCGCGTGACCCACTGCTGCTCGGATAAGCAGGCTCGATTATGTAATTGTATTTTGCAGAATAGGCGGGGAATGCGCCCTTCCACGCCCTTATCTCGATCATGCAACATTGTACGTCGAGGAAAGTCGAACAAGCCACGGTCAATTACCGCGGTATCAGCCGTAGATCTCGTTTACTTATTCATATATGCGCGCACGCACGCGCTCGCCTTCCGTAATGCTCTTTGCCTTTCATTCGTCCCCTTAACCCCGCAATCCATTTTTACAAGCTTCTTTGCCTTCTATCTGACCGTCTCTCATCCTCTTTCACCTCCTCCAATCTTTTCTCCTTTAACAAGGCCTCGTCTTCTTCCATAAGCCTTCTCTGTGATTTCTACGTATTCTACTTGACGAGAAGGTGAAATCTTCAAAAAGAACCGTACTTCGCAAACGAACCGTTTGCTCGTAAAAGGATGTTGAAGTTTCAGCCAATTAGAGCGCGCAGCGTTGCCTCTGGGGCGGAGCGTCCCCTCCACTCTCGGCTCACGGCGCGCGGAAGGGGTACGTACCGCGTTGTAGGCTTAAAGCGGGCGGATAGTGAAAGGTTATTGATCAAAACTAACAATTCTTTGCGACGTGTACGATGCCCTTTCTTCTCTTCGATACGGATCTAGTTTTATGCTCTCCTACCCCCGTTTCCAGGAATTGTGTCAGAGTTCACGGTCCGCTGGCCACGTTCGATCCAGTCGTTGCCAAATTTCTGAAGCCGGGAAGCTTATTGGCGATGCCGCGGGGAGTCTCGAGGATCCCCTCGACGCAGAACCCTTTCAATATGCAGCAAATTTGGTATATATAGCGGGCAGAATGTGTTCCTTGGGTCTCCGTGAGTAAACGGACCTTTGCCCCTGATGTTAACTGCATAGGTACTATTTGTGGATGACGGGTTTGGCTATTATACAGGGTGTTCCATTATTGATCACAGTATATTTATAGATAAAGAAAACAGTTCATTTGATGCTGATCCCAAATAGTTTTCAAATATTACAAACACTTGGAAGTGGGTTAAGTCTAATCCTCACGTTCATTCTTAGTTCGAAATGGGACACAGTAGGCACGCTAGAATATTGATTATCGTGACGAGAAAGGTCCCCAGAATCCACGCAGCCGTCCAATTTTCGGCTTTCCATAGGGGTGTCCTCGATTTATGGAGCACCCCCGACGAAGCGGTGAACACTGTGGGGAGACCCTGAAATGAAACAGAGGGAGGAAACCGTGGATTCTCTTGCCCGTCGCGCGAAGAGACCACCGGGTCCCCCATCGCGAACATTTTACAAGGGAGAAAGGGAGTTATCGATTTAATTCCCCGGGAAAACTCGCGTGGGGAAAACCAGTAGGGGCTTTGCTAAGGTTCTGACGTCTCCCTTTGTTCGATCCTGTCAGCGGCGGGGCATGCGAGCGAAAAATTCCCGTTTTTTCCACCCCCGTGACTGGAGATCGCGGAGGAAAATTCGCCCCATGTGTCTTTGGCGTTTCCCAGCCCGGGGGAAATGCAGAATTTGAGGAAGAAGCCTCGGACCTTTTTTCTGTCATTTACCATTTGGGAGGGGGGCGGTATTCGCTTGAGTAGCTGAATTAATGAGTAGGAGAAGGAAATGGAAATGGAGGTCGAGTGGAATACTGAGAACTGATTTCGCTTTAGTCTAGCGCCCCAAAATTTACAAAATTGCAGAACTTCTGAAAGCCTAATTTAAAATTTTCTGAGATTTCTAGATGTGGAAATTTCAAAGTTTAAAAGTTTATAAATTCGGAATTCTAGAGCTTGAAAATTTCCAAATATAACAATTTCAGAATTGTAGCGTTTCGAATTTCAAAATTTAAAGACCGAAGTTTTAGATTTTCTAAATTCAAAAATTTCAAAATTCCAAATTTACAAAATTCCTACTACATAATTTGAATATTTCAAAATTCCAGAACTACAGAAAGTTTAAATTTTCTCAATTTAAAAATTTCAAAATTCTAAATTTACAAAATTCCCACCCCAGAATTTGAATATTTCAAATTCCCACAACTACAGAAAATTCAAACTTTCCTAATTCAAAAATTTGAAATTCACACAACTACAGAATTTCAAAATTAAAGAATTCCGCAACCACAGATTCGCAAATTTTCGAAATTCGGAATTTCAAAACAAAGCTCCAAGCTTTCAAAATTCCGACGTCTCCAGTTCGCAAAAGTCCAGCACCCCGTGGTTTCCAAATTCTTCGAACAGTTGCATGCGAGGCGATTGTGTTGATTTGACGTGAACAAAGAGGCGGCTCGAAATCACCGAGCGTCCCGCCGAGTATCTACGAGCATTGTCCTGTTTGATTGGTAGTGGGCGAATAAACGCGTAACACACATTCCGCGGCCGCCGCCGATGGGACGTAAATACGCTCGATGAAAGTTTCCCAACGCGGAGGCCGAGAGGCTCTGGCCGTTCATTCGGATGCGTCTCGCGTGCGTTTCTCCGTCGGAGGAGGACCGGAAGCTGGCTCGTCGCGCGTGCATCGTCACGCGTATCCGGTGCCCTGGAGTTCGTTTATCGTGGCCTGACACGTCCACGAAAGGACACATTGGGTATCCTCTTCCCATCTTCTTCTACGCCCGACCCCTCCTTCACTTGTGCGCCACTCCTCTTTATACTATTATTAATAAATTATTATGCGGACTCTTACGAGGTTTGAAGTTTTCTTCCTTGCAAGACATACCACCGTGTCCAGTAAAAACGGAGACACTGTATATGGCGGACGACCGAAAAGAATTAATGAAACTTGTGGGGTCTACCGAGGTACTTAACCTTCTGCACTTCGAGTATACTTCTTGAGGATACTGTAGTTTCAATCAGCGTTATATTCTGGTTTCATTAAACTTCGCAAGAATACCAGAATTCCTAATCTTACTGATTTTGAAATTACTCCGCTAAATTATGGGATTAGGAACGCCCTTAAAAGGGAGATTCGTGAGGGTCGACTTTGGTGGAGTCGGTTAGGCGTCTGGGCAGGAAGCAGAGGATCCGCAGGTCACATGGGTTCGAGTCCCATCGCCCGAGGTCCGTTTTTTCCGTCGCTCCCACACATAAGAATTACGAAACCTCTTCCTCCTACAATACTATACCTACTATTATATTTATTCCTAATTCTAAAATTCTGTGATTAATAATTTAATATAATAGTTGACTTGCAAATTCCATTGGAGCAGAATAAGCTAACACAGCGGGGAACAGTTCAGTCTAAAACCCAACATTCAAATTTCCCTTCACGTGGACACATGTACCAATTTAAAAATTCATGAAGAATGGACTTCCTCTTCAACCCAGGGGCCATCTGCGGTCCGCGAACCATAATATTTGCACGTCTAATACGACGCTCGATAGACAGAGATCTCTTCTGGTCCCTGGACTTGCAACAGCCTGAACGCCTCGGATAGGCTCTACGTATTACAGTTAATCTGAAATAACCCTTATTTTCTGTCTTTCCACAGCTGTCTACAACTGGCGAGGCGACACGCGCTATGGCCTCCCCCTGGAGATTGGAGAGACAGTGCAGATCCTGGAGGAGTGCGCAGGTGAGGCCGATTTCATCATTTCCCAATTAAAAACCCCCTTACTGTGACTAAAAGTAAAACAAGTCGTTTTCTGCTACAAAAATACCCCTCGCACAGAATTACTACTTAAAAATAGATAATGATTCCCGATCTTCGTGCATGGACCCACAGAATTCATCTTGACACCCCATCTCCTTCACCAGAATCCATAGCAGTAAAAGTAATTACCCTTCCGTTCTAATATCAAGGTACATTCTGTGGCAAATGTACGTAACAACTGTCCAGGGACCTGCATGCATAAATTCACCGGTTGAACTAGCGATCGTTACCTATTCACACCCTATATAATCATCAAACATTCACGACGAGGTAACTCGCCCGCCCCAGTTAAAAGCTTCCAGGTTACCCAAGTTGCAAGTGCGCTGAACCGGTTGCTGGTTGCAGGGTGGTACAGGGGCTTTTCGACGAAGAATCGCGCGGTGAAGGGGATCTTCCCGAGCTCGTACATACACCTGAAGCCATGCAAGATTGAGAACGAGGGTCTGTTCGAGTCTGTTATACCCCTGGAAGATCCTGTGGTCCGAGAGGTCACCCTGGTCCTGCGAGAATGGGGCGGTATCTGGAAGAGGTTGTACGTGGTGAGTGCAAAGGGGCGGCTGAAATCCAACTAGAGACCATGCTTCCACTCGCACCGCGATATGAATATCTTGAATATGCTCGAGAGCAGCTACTGTGTGCATTTTGCAACTGTTCCTTGGGTCTGTCCAGGATCGGGAGAACTACAAGTTCGACACTCTGCGGAAGGTGATGAGGGAGCTGCTGGAATGGAGGCGGCAACTCTTAGCTGGCACGCTCACCACCGATCAGACGAGGGAGCTGAAGCTGAGGATCATCAACAAGGTGGACTGGGGGAATCGGTAAGTCAGCACTGACCACGATAATACTAGGGAAACGTCTCGTCGATTACGAGCTTCCTACAGTCGTTGCTTCGCGTGAAGTCTGCTGAGAAATTTCACGGGAGAGATTGCTGGTCTAATTCCGAAATGATTTTCGCGGGTTAGTCGATGTGGAATGGGACGTTGTCGCTGTTTGGTGTATGTCACTTTGATTTGCTGTGAGAATCAATGAGTCATGAATCTGTGACGCGAGGTGGAGAATGTTACTTATTAGAGTTAATTGGTGTCGACCATTGGTGGTGTTAATCGTTTTCGATCGGTGTAATGTGTGATTGGTCATTAATCGAGGACCTGCAGCCGTGTAAATACATGAATAACCATGCATTATACTGTTTGAGTAGTTCAATACTTGAGTACTCAACATTGGAACTACTTAAATATTTGATGAATTAACTGTGCTGATATTCAAATACTTCTTGAGTACTTAACTGCACGAGTATTTAAATCAATCGAGTAAACCGTTTGAGCACTCAATCACTCGACTACTCAACACTACACGTACCCAATCATTCGAGTACTCAACTGCTCTGCGCAATAACTACTCAAATACTCAACCATAAAATTCCTCCAACACTCAATATAGAAGCCACTCAAACATTCACCCGCGCGAGTACTTGACTACTCAAGTACAGAAATACCCAGGTACTCTTACACTAGAGCCCCACCGCTCCCTACCACTCAACTACCCGACTACTCGCGTACCCTACACCAAGTACTCAACCTTGAAGCAATAAAGAAAACTGAAACGTAGAAAGGTAGATCTCCAGCAGTTCCTCGCGATTTCACAGCGAAAGAAGGCGATACCAATGGCACCGACGAACGCGTCGTGTAGAAAGAGTATATACTTTATTTCACTTTACTCTAATAGTTCATTTGTCCTGTCTCTCGTTCGCCCCCGCGGGTTTACATCTAACGTTGCACGTTGCTGGCAGTCTTCGTCACGACCTAGGCGCAATCGTCACGAATGAGCATTGTTCCTCGGCGTCTTACAAAAGTCCTAGAACGCTATATTACTCTCGATATATTTCTACTTTGAAGGCACATCGCGAACCATCGTGTTCACCCTTAAACTAAATCTCTATCCTTAATATATATCACTCGAAACGCGACTAACATTAATAACATATAACGAGCCTTACTACGAAGAAGAATAATGAAGAGAGGGACACTACGAGACAGATAATTATTATTCGCCGTAGTTATTGTCATTCTATACTTAGCGGCAGCGTTGCGTTATCCTCCTCGTTAATAATCTGGGAGAACTTGAAACGTGAGCAACAAACGACGATTTCACACTAAAACGACGCACCATCAGCGTCACTATGCTACGGTCCGCGAGGGAAGGTCGTCGAAGGGAGCTGGGATTGAGCTTGATGCCACCTCCGACCCGCTTCCGTCCACGCTTTCATTTCTAATGGTCCTCTTTAGCAGTCGATTTATCAAAGTATCCGGATCCTCTCTCCCACGGGTTTCAAACTGAAATTCTTTGTACAATTTGAAGTCGTAAGTAGAAGCCTGCAGATCAATTTAAACGCCACTGCGTTCAGCGACAATTCCCGCCGGAATCGAACGAATCGAGAATAGTGCTCCTTAAATTTAAGTCGATTATATATTCACAAATTCCATCTAATTTAAATTTAAAGGGAAGCCTTGTCGTAAGCCTCTGATACGACGAGAATTTCATCCGCAAGCATGTCTATACGTACTATAAATGTCCTCGTGGAATATGTATTGACAGACATTGGCAACTGGGAATGTCCCTAAACATAATGTCTTTTAACTAACGATAATTGCACCAATCGCGCGCATATATCGAGAAGAGCGTAACATTTAAAACGAAAAAAAAAAAATAAGAAAGAAAGAAAATAATAAATCACGAACATTTCGTTCCTTTCCTCGTCTACTAGATTCACTTTAGGCACACATACGATCACAGGAGATTGCGTGGCACTCGCGTATCCTTTCCTTTAGGCACGGTATAGTGTTAATTCTTAGCGCTACGCGAGCAGCGCTACTAGATACAATCCTCGATGAATCGAGTTTCGAACACGAGACAGTCGCTTCCGCAACGTGCCACGCTCTCCTGCCGAAGAATGTCACCGTATATCGACTCGCCGCGAGCCATCGGGCGCGGTACAGTCAGCGGCGATGAAAGTAACGAGGCTCGTGGAACGCAAATCGATATACCCCGGTGAAAGGCACTCGTTTCTCCGCGGCGCACGCGAAATAATAATATTTCAAGGAATGTGAATCAATGTGTATCGGCTCGATGGGGATCCAGGGACACCGACCACGCAAACGTGCTTCACCCACGTTATCCACGATACGATAGGCGACGGATTTCCCACTGACGGAACAGAGGAAGCTGAATCATCGCGAGAGTTGACTAACTATTCGAAATTTGCAACATCTGTTTCAAACTTGAAGCTCTCCTCCCATGGTCCAACTGACCGCTTGAAGATATCGCTCGGCACGGCTCGCAAAATATAAAACAAAAATATGTAACGCTTAAGCAAAGCCACTTCGAAGTTGCCTGGGAGGTTTCGTTCTATTTTACCCTTATCTTCCCTGGATGGAGGATAGTCTTCTGTATTGTATACTGGAGGGGAAGAATGGCAAGGACTCGCGCGTTTGTATGAGCGATTGCATCCCCGCGTCGGTGTCCCTAGATAGCCGTCGACGGCGCAAACCTTTTTCACGGAAGGGCCGACGGTGGACGACCACCTACGGCGTTATCACAATGCGGGAGAGAAGGCAATGATATGGTACGGGGGAATAATGGCTCGGGGGGGGGGGATTAGATCTCGGTGTCCTTCGCGTACTTCTCGATCTCCGGGTAGATGGGGGACATCTCGAGGGTGCTGGGCGCTGAGGGGACCGACGTCGGCGATGCTCCGCTCGCGGAGCCCAGGAGTAGCTGGCTGCACAGCTCGTCGAGCACTTCCTTGAACATTATCATGTTCATGTTCTGGCCCAGCAGGTGGATCAGCAGAAAGTCGCCAACCTGGACAGTTGAGGTGCAAATTAATGATTGTGGTCTAGACTCTAGGTGGTGGGAAGGTGTTGTGTTGCAACGGTTGGAAAGTAGTGTTCGGTTTTATGAGGATTTTGGGGTTCCTGGATTTTGAATGTTTTTGCTGTTTGCTTGGGTGTGTTCTGGGGTGGAGTCCTTGGTAAAGTTGCATTGCAAGTGTGGAGATATTAGGTGCTTATCTTGGCTTATAGCTATGGCTTTCTTGTTGAAGAGGAATGCAAACGCTGGGAGAACTCTAGATTGTGTAGTAATAGTTTTATAGCGTAGCAAATAAAGGAGATCTGCACTCTGAAAAATAGCTTTATAATGGACTACCAAAGCTTAGACTACCAAAGCTGAAGCTATAAAAGCTTAGACTACCAAAGATAAGTCTACTAAAGCTTAGCCTACTAAAACTTAGGCTACCAAAGCTTTAGACTACAAAAGCTTAAGCTATCAAAGCTTATGCTACCAAAGATTAGGCTAGTAAAGTTTAATAAGCTACCAATGCTTAGACTCTATAGCAAATAGCAAAGCGGGATATTAAATCTCCCCCCTAAACAAAGTCTAAACTTCATAGGAATAGCCTCATAGTGGACTTCCAAAGCTTAGGCTCCATAGCGCTAGCCCCATAGTAGGCCATAAAAGCTTAAACTCCACACAAACAAGCCCAGAATATACCACCACCCCAGCAGATCAAACACTCCCTCTTCCACGCCCCTGACATCAGCGCACCTGTGTCTTTCTGATGAGCGCGCTAACAGCGGCAGGCGTGCCAAATTTGAACCGTCTCCTCAGAATCGTCTCCCGAGTACTAGGCAGCAGGACCACCGCCATACTATAAAGCATGGCGGCCCCGCTGAGCGCCGCCAGCAGGATGAACCAGAACCACAGGAAGATGTAGATCTTCTCGTTGAGGATGTTCAGGGCGAGAACACACAAGGCGTCCAACTTCTGGATTGTTCCTGAAGCACCGAATTTGTGGAAGGTGCACTTGGTGACGCGGGGGAACACCTCGACCATGGGGTCGGTGCGTTGCTCCTGGTTCATGTTGCTGAACTTAATCACATCGGTGCCGTAGGACAGGAACGCGCCGCCGAGGAACGTGTCCACGAAGAATATGTTCCCCACCTGGAAAACAAACGTTCAAACCTGTGACTGAATACTCATTGAAGGTTCATTCTAGCTAACTGCGATTGTATAAATGAAAGCTGACTCTCCAAGAGGTCATGGAGGACGAGATGGCGTTCAATTTAAATAGAAGGCTACCAATTGCGCCATTATTTGCATACAGAATTGACTTCTAGACCCGGAAAGAGTCACCAGTACATCTGAGACTGGTTTTGTAACCGTTCCCCAATTTGCCTCGATGTAATCCCATAAACCTTAAATCTCACAACCAACGAGGCAGCCCTCTAAAAATGCATTTCCGGGGATAAAAACACCACTACCCTTCCCTCTACGTCTTCCACCCCTACGACTTCAACAGCCACCTGAGAAACTCCCCTCAGAGGAGCCCGCAGTCTACCCTCTCGTCTCTCCACTCGCTCTACCCGTTCTCGCGCCGGGAGCAGACACGTCGAGGGCGTTATTAAAGCCTCGACGCTTTTAAGATCGCCCCGTAAGAGGGCGAGAAGGTGTTCCATCTATGCGCCGCGTACCACGTTAACGAAGTTGAGGGCCTCGCAGAAGAAGTAACCCGCTGCGTACGTGTTGTGCAGGTGCATCGTGTCGGATATGTACTTGACCAGCCGCTGGGACTTGGCCTGCCGTTCCTGCTTGTTATCGACCATGGCCCCCCTCATGCCGTCCGATATCATTCTGACCTTGCCCTCCTCCCACTGCTTCCATATCCAGTGGGGTATGTAGAACAGGACACCTTGGAAGAACAGCATGAACGGCACCCACTGATAGTAGGAATGGTACCTCTTCTCGTTGTAGTCGCCGCCCAGGCCGGGATGCGCCACGTGGGTGCCGACCTGCTTGTTGCTGTTCTGCGGCAACGTGAACGTGTACGTGATCCAGCAGTACGTGTTTATCACGTTATCCGGCACCGCTCCGTCGCTCAGGCAGTTTATCGGATCGCCTGCAAGCGTTAAGCGATTGTCCGGTTAAGATTAAGACGCCTTTAGGGGTGGATGGTACTTTGGGCAGGAGGGTGTGGAGGATGCAGGAAGAAGAGCATGTATTGGGTTGCTAGAAATGACTTTATAATGAATGAGCGGTCTATGACAGTTCTCTACCGAAAGGCATAGCCTTCTCCATCTCCGTGACCAGAACCTCCAGGAACAAACTCTCTATTCTTTAGCAATGCAGCGTCAGGCCGCTCGCCATATCTAAACTCTCTGCCTCTCTACATTCAAACAAACAATCCTTGGACACTCGATAGTTCGGAGATACAACGCGGCCGCCAGTCCCTGGCAGAAAATCATCGAAGAGCCATCATAAAATCGAGCGTAGGTCCATTCCTCGACGTCACCCTTAAATTTGATGTAAATTTGGTGACGCTAACAGGGTTGGCAGGCTACTGGACAAGGGTGCAGCTTTTGCTTGTTGAATTCTAACCTATGCTACCCTCATTTGCACCACCCATTTCCACGAAACACCAGAAAACGTTAAACACAAAAAGGGGCGGAGCAGAGGGCAGGAAGTGAGAGTGGTGGGGGCAAGTCCCTCCCGTTGGCCTTGAACAAGCACTTGCTCCCGGTTCCCACTGTACCTATGCTCCCCACGGACGACACCTTCGAAAATTGTTGGGCAATTGGCCTCGTTAGATAACGGGCCCGTTATCGGTTCGATTAGCAGCGCAATTGCGCGCGTTAAATTATGCAACCAGCGGTTCCCCCGGCCGCCGCGCGGGAACGTCTCGCGTTCGAAAAGCTGGAGCACACGTGTGCTGCACGGTGGGCGTGCAACGGCCCGTCGATAACCACGCCGTTAACGGGGAAACGATGACACCCGTCAGGAATAGCGTCTGGAGACCCCGTGCGGAACATGAGACGAGCAGATGGGACGCGCTTAGGCAGCAGCTACGACTAAACGCTTGTCCTCGAAACGGGACACCGCTGTTACGACTTTAATCACGACCGTCCGCGCCCTATGCAATACATTTATGCAACTGACGATGATCCCTGACCCGTGCGCCGTCCGCGCGCATATGGCACGCCAGCTAAGAGGATCAGTTTTCCTCGTTAATTCAGCCACGAATGGAGGGTAATTGCCGGCGATCAGAATAAATAATTCCACCAGAATAGAACGTTCGTTTTGCTTCAAGACGCGGATCGACCATTCCCTAATTAAGGTTGATTGCTTCTGAACGATGTACAGGACGTTTCAGAATTGTGGGTATACTTTGGGAAAGTATAGAAATGTTTTGGGGACTGTAGTTGGGAGGTAGTAGTATTTGGTTAAAATTAAATAAAAATTAATGTTTACAAGAATAGAAGAACAATCCGAGGGGAATGTAAAATTTTCTACTTTTACTTCAAATTTTTAACTGTTAGAAATGTGTAAAAGGTGTCAGTGTCATTTATACCGCTGGAACTGTAAATGGCTCAAAGACACTGGAGTGGGAGGAATGCCACGCCCCCGGGCGCAGTCTGCGCGCCCCAATTGGTCAGAACTGCTACAGCGCTTTACGAGAAAACGGTCCTTTTGCAACATACAGTTCCTTCTCAAATTTTTATTCTCCCATTGAGCAGAATTAAATACTTGGAACCCATAAAATAATTCAATTTTCTACTACTATATCTCTTTTAAAACAACCTCTTTGTTCTAATATACTACCCTCTCTAGTAGCATTTCTGGTTGGCCCACAGTGTCCTCAAGTTGGGAATTAGTTGGCCATCAAAATGCCAACAATAAATGCTACTAGGACTGCTTATGTTTCATATTTCCTAGATTAACATCACTTATCACTTTCTCCTATCGTAAACAAATTTGTGCGTGACTATATATATCTATCTCTGAAAATCCTGCCATTATTTCTCTTCTATTTCTCCTCTACTTTTCTCTATTATAACATACTCTTCTATCTCTGTTATCTGCACTTCCACTGCCCACAGTTCTGAACCACTCTACCCCCCCACCCCCCTCCATCTCAATCCCGCGTCAGAAGCTGCAATCAACGTTTCTTTACTGAATCCCAAAGAAAACATTGAACCAACAACACTAATGAAACGGAACGGTGAAATAAAAGAAGCCTACAAACTCCATCCACCTTTTAGTCCAAGAATCGGGGAACAGAGAAAAAGAGCGTTGCTTACCTATCAGGTTGTTGGCGGAGACGATGATGCAACAGGCGAACAGAATCGCGGACGTGATCCTGTAGTGGGCCCGGAACACCATGTTATCGATTATCGCCTTGTCGACGAGGTATCGCACCTTGACGAACCCGGCCACAGCCGAGACCAGTCCAAACACAGCCATCCTGTCCCTCGATCAGCCCCCTGGAAACAAGCCAGCGATAAATTCGTCACGCGTAGCTGCAATCCCATCCATTGCACAACTAGTCGGATTACAGAGTGACAAATGCACACGTGCGCGCGTCAACGGAGACGGTCGAGATCAGAGTACGCTGGAGACCCGTCAATCCAAAGTGCGCGCGACTTAAAGTTGCTTCAACAACCACGGTTCGGCATTATTCGAAAGAAATTTTATTCGGCTAATATTCGAATAAAAATATCGAATAAAAATATCGAATAAAATGAAGTTATTCGAGAATAACGAATGATTTTTTATTCGTGACTGACAAATAATTTTTTCCCGAAAAAAAAATCGTTATTGTGTGAATCACTTATACGCACTTCAAGCCCGAGGAGAGCACTCGACTCAACAAAAAACTCCTCGAAAACCGAAAAAAAAGAAAAAAAAGTAATGGTAACTTCTTTGCACGGTAACAGCACTACTTCGGATTAAGCGATCCCCGATTTAGGCAGAGTTCGAATTAAAGGGAACTCGGTTTATCGACACTTCATTGTAAGCAGGAATTGGGTTTATCGACACTTCATTGCTAGCAGTTCGGTGAATGAACGTTTTATATCTGAATGGCTGGCGTTTTCCTTGTACGCAAGACGTCGATGCTGGCGATTTGTCACTGTTTATCGAGTTACTGGAGGGACCGCGGTGAAAAGCGCCACCGCCAGCGCGACTGCTCGTAATGCCCACTGCTCGAGCATTCGCATTCCCTCATCGAGCAAGTCGGTGAGTCAATGCACTTAAACAGAGACGAGCAGAGGAACGTCGATGTCTTTGTAACTTGCGTGTCGTTTAATGAGGCCGTGTGTCTTAGCGTTTTAATTGCTTCGAGTCCCGAAACGCCCGCGATACTCCCCGCAATTAGCGATAATAACAGGCACGGTGAAAGTAATCGGCAAGGAAGATAGCGGCGGTAAAGTTGACGTTACCTCTGCGGTTTAGGCTGCGTAATCTGGGAATTTCTCTTTTGGCAGGAAGCTACCGATAAATGGAGCTTATAATTATAGAATCATACTATGAAATTCTGCAGCCTTAACAATTTTAAACCGGGCGACGTATAGCTTCTAAATTACACCAAATTAATAAATATTTATGCGAAGAAATAGTTCCCGAAAATTTTTGTTTCGAAATTCCCCGGATTCAAAGGGTTAAGTAGCCCCAGAAATTACTTCAACTCATCGGGAGCCCAAAATCTCGAAGCAGAGAGAAATGTAATCCCAAGATCAGGAATCTTCAGTGGCGAAACTTTCGACGTTAAAATTTTAGGGAACGGTTGATATTAGGAAGAAAATATAAGCAGAGGGAAATAAAGTAACACAAGTGCTTCCGAGTGGAGAACGTGGGAATGGAGGTTCTCGGACGATGGATGAAGCAGAGCGCGATGCGAATCAACATGCCAGTTCCCGCGCTTACGCGCGCTTAAGGTGTTCCGCGCGGAGCACCGGTAGTAACCTTGCACAGCCGGAAACGGCAGATGTACGGGGGATCGATACGGAGGCCCGCCGCCTTTTAAGCTCCCGTGAATTGTTCTCACGGTGAAACAAAAGCGTGTCCCGAGAATGGCGGGCTCCGATGCCGAGATTTTCGTGCTCGACGTCGACCCCTCTTTCTCAACGCGAAAACGCGCGAAAAAGTCCCCATTTGCAAGGCGCTCGAGCCACGGAAGCTCGAGAACCAGCGTTCGTTGTCCGACGCCATTCAGACGAAATGCCTGAACACTTTTCGCTGCGACGATTTCAAAGGCATTCGGCTTTCAAAGCTGCCACCACTGTACGGGTTACTTCGCTCTCAGTGAGCAGGCTTTAAAGACGTTTTAATTTGGAAATATGTTTTCTAAGAATTCTAAGATCGACAGACACGGGCTTGTGAACCAATGTGACCGAGCTGTAGGTTGCTGGAGGTATGTTAGTCAATTAATTGAATGCAGAGGGCACGCGCCAGCGCGGAGGGTCAATCTCTACGCATGCAGGGTTGCCAACTCTGCGGTCTCGCTGCTCTGCTTCGAAACATGTTAAATATCGAGTGTTGAATTTGATCGTCCCTATGTCCCTCCAAAAATCGTGGTAATTATGAGAAATGAAAATACTCTAAGCTTCTTAGAACCTCTCTAAAGACAAAGATTGTGAAACAGATTTGAAAAGGACGCGAGAAAATATACCGCATGAGCCTCGCGCGGGTTCAAAAGTCTTTTCACAGCGGCTTTTGTGGACTCTGTCCATTCACACGTGACGAGAAGACGGCCAGCTATAACATTACGGCGTTGACTACAGTTAGATTCCGCAATTTTTTTTCTTTCAAGGGACACCGTTTGCAGACATGCGCGCGCGCGCACACTCGCGAGGGTGTCGTGTGTAATTTCAGATCCCCGTATCCGACGTGCGGTCGTTTCACCGAGATGGATGATTTAAAATGATCTGTAATTTCCCAGAGAAGCGTGTCGACTGGCATTTCGCAACTCTGCAGGATTCTCTAATTATTGTTTTGCGCCGGGGACTCCCCCTCTCGCTTGTATTCATCGGCACTTTATAATAATAATTATTACGAGGCAATTTTCCACTTTCTGTGGAGTTTAAGTAAACAGACTGCCAAGGGGAGCGCACGATGCTCGAGTGATTGCGTTAATTCAAATTTTGTAGATAATTAGTGCACACCGCGTATGATTATATATCGAAAGTGTGGATCATAGTATTCAAATTTCCCCCAAGAATTATTCATAGAATCTTGTATTCTCTATATGCCCAACATATATCCACATTTCAGAAGAAAAAGTAAAAGTAAACATTGGTCTAGGTGCAACGTTGTCAGATAATTGTAATTCTCGACGACCCGGGTTTCAAATCCTCGTAATGTAAAATACAATTTTTCCTTCGATATATATATTCTGGCTAACCTTCAATTGTCTCTTAGAAGTATGCATTTAACCGTGTAAATTAATGAATATTCAGCGATTCATCCGTGCACGGTTCGACTTTCTGTGACAACGGGTTCCACGATTCCTTCTCTCAGTGCTTCCTCGAAACGCTCTCAGTGAACCTATATATACGACATACAAGTCAAACCAGTTACACCCGACTGTTTCTCGTGAAACAAGTGAGGGGGCAGAAAGGGGGGCGTCGTCTGCGAGAGTGGACACTGACGACACCGAGAAAATACACCACCACGCTTTCTAACCATGAACTTCTCTCACCATCACTTGAACTATTCATTGGACCTTCATAAAAATAGAAGAACATCGCTCTAACACTCTATAAACCCCTTTAGCAGCTTAAAGAAACGACGAGGAGAGGGTGTAGCAATGATTCAACAAGCAAATGAGCTGTGTAATGTTGTGCATATATCTACTTCAGATTACCAAATCCAAGAAATCACACTCGAACCAAGGTGCTCATCTTTATCTTTCCAATCTTTACGCGGAAAAGTACATTTCCTAAGCATCATCGTTGTCTTCCTCACATGGAAGACAATATGTAGCACGTTTCTCACCGATGATCACCGACACCCATTCCCGTAGTAATTACCGGGCTATCGAGTTTCAATTTTAAGGCAGACACACCGGAATCCTGCGCAACCGCGAGGCCCGATGGTTTCGGTTTTTTGCGCTCGTCTCTGTTCTCGCGGCCGCAACGCGCACCCATGTCGCGTACACGAATTACACGTATCGCGTTACGGATGCAGGGAACAGGTTTGGAGTTGCGACGCGGCGGCCACCGGTTCCTTATTCGGTGAAATATCTCGAGTCTCGGTTAATCCCATGCGGTTCGACGACTGAACTTAACTCCCAAGATCCATGGCTGAGGCAACGCGTATAAAATGGCCTTCGCGTGGGTTTTGAAAAATTCAAAGCTTTTAATTCTCAAGTTTCATGAATAATGTATTTGTGGAAGAAATTTTCTATTATAAATGTGGCTAAATATTCTAGGTTTGGATCGATGTGGTGGGGGGTAGCCCTTCAGTGGTATTCGACAGTCAATTAAATTCGCTCAGACTATAATTCCATGATCTCAATATGGTAGTCAATATCGAGCACCAATTTTAAGTATCAAGAATTAAATTCCTCGTCATTGCCATCCAGTACAGAACGTACAATAAATCTCGCCTCCCCCATTGCCAGCCACAAAGTCAAGATACTCGAGCCCCTCCGTAGAGTGCGGAAAACGCCCAAGGGCGTTCCACTGCCACGCGCAGCATAGCGCGTTCGCGGCGTCCCGCACGGTCGGTGCATACACAGCCCCCAAGGATCAGAGTTTCAACCGAAACGTTAACAAACCCCGTCTAGATCCGCAGCAAACCGAATACCCCACGCGGTAGAATCGATAATTGTAGCCGCCGCGTGATTTACGAGGCCGTAGAGGAGGTCTAATGAAGGGTAATGGTAACTGCGAACCAAAGCGTTAAATACTACCGAGGTTTACGCGATCTTAACACAAGGATAACGGAGAAATCTTTTCGCCTAGTCCAAGGTTCGCTCTCTTTATCGTTTTACTCGATCTTTTTTCATCCATTCACATCGGCAATATCTGAAACTTCTTACTCGAGTTGACCTCCACCATTCTTGCTAGCAGTGACGCATGCGATGATGTAAAAATCGGTTTCGTTGAAATCCTGCATCCTTGTATTCATAATTGCAAATGGGGATGCACGTTTTCTTCGAGCTCGAATTAAGCCTTAACATACCAGGTGGGAAGATCGACGTTGTTTCTTTTTTATTTCTGTTGGTTTGCATTGTCATAATTTTTTCATAACATTTCTATGAAACCTGATACGGATAAGAATCGCGAAAACTTCATTTACTCAACACCCAAGTTCCACTATTCTCATTTTTCTCCTTTTATCATTCACAAATTCGGAAAAATGAAGGAGATAAGCTGCACTAATTAACAGTGCAGTGGCGCGGCCAGAATATAATCTTGGTGGGAGCCGAGTCGAACGGATAAAAATACTTGTAATGCAAATTCGATAAAATTTGCAAAAAATAAAATACAGTTTTCTTTTCTTTTTGCAAAGTCCCCTTCTTTGGGGGTGCCAGGGCCCCGTGGCTCCCCTCTGGGTGCGTCACTATAGCAGTGTGCATAAGATAGGAATAATAAAAATACTCAAATAAGAAAAACCTCCTCCCTGGAGGTTTCTAATTTCTTTGCAAAATTTGTTCTTTTTTCCTATTTAATGGAAGTATTAATAGAGCACGTAGGAAATAGCTGGCAGAGTATTTGGAACAGTTACCCATAGGTAATAGGAAACATATGCAATTAAGGTCCTTGATCCCCCCCCCTCCCCCACCTTGGTACGCTAAGGGTTAATTTGCTGGCAAGAAGTTGGCAAGAAACGCGATTCGTACTTGACCCGAA
This sequence comes from Andrena dorsata, assembly GCA_929108735.1. NCBI lineage: Eukaryota > Metazoa > Arthropoda > Insecta > Hymenoptera > Andrenidae > Andrena > Andrena dorsata. The sequence goes on along the minus strand of OV815488.1, from coordinate 69,850,092 downwards.
TGCGAGTTCCTAGCCCACAGTAACGTTTCGACAGCGCAGTTCGCCCACGTGTTTGCGAAAAATTGGCGAGCCGCAGTTTCCGTAGATACCGCGTCTTTGATTCCGAGAGTTGGGATAAGCTCGGGAAACTATCGTTTTACTGGAAATGTGATTCTTCCACGCGATATTGGTACATACAGGGTGATTCAGAAGTGGGGAACTATAAGGACGAAATTATAAATTTCTTAATTACGCAAAAGAAATTTCTTTTAGTGTCAGTGTTCTCTCAGAAACCTTCACAAATTCAGTGCACGTCGTACTGACACGTGTTCTCACAGTACTGAAAGTAATGCCGCTTAGTGTATCTACGAATAAGTAGCTAGCCTTTTCTAAGTTTGTTGGAGTTCAGATTCTTCATCAATCAAACTATACAGCAGTACTAAAAAATCTTTGCAACCACAGCTGCAAGAACCTCTACAGTAGCGGTCAAAGGAACGATTAAACTGTGAACGGTAACAGAAATAAGATAGCTCCATCAGAATGAATTATGTACATCTTGAATACAATATCCCAGAGTTTGAATCCTTTGAAGGGGTTTGAACCGTATCTCGCGTGCGGAAATCCTCCAGTCTCATTTGTCCACAATACTCGCTCAACGCCCCACCGGCGTTCCCCGCACGGACTGGAAATGTATCATCCATACCACCACTGTCCACCTTCTATCCGAGCACTGATTTCTCTAAACCATATAAATTCCTAAATTCTGTTTTCCCTTTCACCTTAAAAATCCTCCAAACTGGAGTCGTGTTTTCGTAAACAGGAATTCCAAAGGTGACTCACGATATTCTGGTTTTGAATGGATCTAGCAGTAGTCCAGAGGACGTGGACGCGAGTCACCGAAGCGTGGGCGTAATTTACGCTGGCGATCCGAGCCCAGTGCCCGCAATTTCCCTGGCACTTGGACCAATAGGAAAGTCCTCGAGAACAAATGCTGCTTGTTGCCAGCGGCGTAATCGGCGGAGTACGAGCGTGATCGATCGAGCAGCAAGAACGCGTTACGAAACACGGGGCAAAGTGGCATTTAGCCGGGACCAACGTTCCCCAAAGCGGACTCTGTTCCCCGATTCAATTTATTCCCGGGGAAACATTATTAAACGTTTATCGAGCTTCCAGAGGGCCGATGCGGCACGGGTGCGCTCCATGCATTTTCATGAGCGCGAGCAGTAGATCGCGCGATCGTTGGCCTTGATTAACTAGATTCCGCGACAAGCGTCTCTGCAGCGAAATTAGTCGAGCTTTTCCCCGTCGCGATGATGCTGATCCGTTAATCCCGCTTTCTATTAAAAAATTCTCTTGCATTTATTCCAACACCTTCAAATTTATTGCTTCTATGATGCATAGTGCCGGTAATTGGTTCGTTAGGAATACATTGAAGGGGGTAAAATTTAAGTTTATAGAGAAAGTGGTCTGTACTGTGGTATTCAGATGTAAGAGACAGGGCTGGATTAACCAATAAACAAAATAAGCACGTGCTTAGGGCAGCAGGAGAAAGGGGGCACCATAAAAATTTTCTGATTTTTATAATCGAGAGAGAGAGAGAAAGAGAGAATTGACGATCGAGGAATGATTGAAATTGAACTAAAGAAACGTACACTTCGTTGAAATGATCGCCCTGTATAAGGGGGTCTCAAGAAGGAAAGGAGATGTATGTACGGGGTACTGTTGTGGAGGCTTTTACTGCGGGGAAATCGATTTTGAAAATAAGTGTGAGATGATTTGTATTTGATAGGTGTAATGAGCAATAGTGATGTCGCCAGAATGTATATTCAATCAGCAGATGGAGAAATAAGTGCCTACGCCCTTGATTTGGCAATGTAAATGCTATGGGGATAGTGGTGAACTAGTTTAGGGGTCTGAGAATGATATAGTATCGAAGCTTTGGCTGTTCCTTTCATTCCTAACTTCCTCATCTTATTATAACTCCTATAATGCCTGGAACACCTATACTAGAACAAATCTTAATTTTCAAAACCTTCTTAAAGGTATCCTAAGAATCTTTTCATTCTCTTAATTAATCCAGCCTTAAGAATACTGCACAACACTGGCCCCCCTCTTCAATTTTACAGAATCTGTACTATTTTCTACTTAAAAGGTGCCCAAGCAGATGTTGCGCCATTCAAATCTGAAAGTACAATGCGAAAATGTGACTTCCTCTTTCTTTCCATGAAGGAGGCGTCTCCCTCCCAGCATGAACGCCTCGAACCACCCACATTGCAGTGCAAATACAATACTATAGACTATTATACTCTGACCCTGGGCAAAGTGCACTGACCCCAGCCTCGTCGTCACGAATTCCGACAGCGAAACCGATCGTTACCCGCGGAAACGATCGAGTTAACGGTTTTAGCGATGGAAATGTACGAAGAGGTTAGATGCATGCGTAGGCAGCGCGTGGACGGTAACTCGGAGGCGACTTGACGACGGGTACAGTGACTTCGACGCGGAAAGGGGATTTACAGTTAGATATCGCGGTCGCTGTGTGCCTCAGAACTTTTCAACCTTCGATCTGAATAGAAACTAGACGACATTCTCTAAAGAATTGTCATCTGATTTAAACCGTGTACGGAAATTGAGTAATTTCTACCCAAAATTGAGTCAGAAATCCTCATTTCTTCTTTACTAATGTATTATTTGGATTGAAACTCCGTCACATTTATAAATACCTAATCACCGTCAATAATAATTTTTTAGATTATTAATTTTCTTTACTATAGAAATTGAATAAATTTTCAAAATATTAAACCGTAATAATTAAATGGGGTCACTTTGAGCCCAATTTACTAATCCGTGTAACTCAAAATTGTTTGAAACTTTTTGCTTTGATCGATCATATTTAATCTGTAAGAAGAAATAACTCGCGTTCTTCTTCTTGTTTCTATCAAACCGTGGCGTTTACATCGCCCTAACCTAAAAATTTCGATCGCGACGCTAGCAGCTGCCGCTTCTTCCACTGTTGCGCAAAAAAGTGGCGGAAAGGGCGAAGCAAAAGGAAGAAGAGCAACCATGTAGCCCATTCTCGATACACGCGGACTTTACGGAAACACGGGAACTGTTTCAGTCGTAAACTGAGTCTGTAAATGCAGCGTGTCGCCTGGAGAAGAAACTTTGCCATGGTGGCTTCTTTCGATATTACTTTCTGCCTCTTCTTTCTCCTTTTTCTCTGCGCGATAATATGTACTTCCCGTTGGTGGGCTCAGATTCTTGGATTGTCAAATGGAGAAAGAAACTCATAGATATGCCGATTAGGTGCAGCTTTTTGCGGAAGGCAAACTTTTCAGTTACGCTTTCACATAAATTTTGCATTGTAACATTGAACGAGAATGCTGAAACGCTACCAAGCATTGCAACGGTGTCTAATAGAGCAATTCACAGAAATAGGAAAATAAAATTACGTTAATAAAAAAAAACTATTTAAAATCCTTCTAGTAACGTAGTCGCTATGGGTCTAAATTGATCCAGGCACCAACTGCTGTGTGGTCGCCACAGAAGGTTAAAATACAGGGTGGAGACCAATAAGAATCATCACTTTCAATATTTCGAGGAATCCACTTACATAGCAGTAATAAAAAAATTTCAAATAAAAGTTGCACGGTCATGATTATTTTTTGCGGGTGAAGTCGCTTACGAGCGACTTATTCTTACTCCTATAATTTCGGAGATATTCAAGGTGGTAATTTTTATTGTCCCACCCTGAATATAATATTCTCCAAGATAGTCCAAATATTACACTACAAAATTAGTTCTCCTAAAACTTCGAGCAAGCTTCCTTTTCTTTTTCTATAAAAGAAGATCGTTCTTCCCTGTTCACGTAGAGACTGTAACAATTATTTTTTAACCATTTGGAGACTTCGATGCTGGTTTAAGAGCGTCGAAGCAGTTGGAGCGCGATGGCGGCTGAAAGATCCCGCTTCATCTGTGTATCATGTCGATCGGATATCGCGGACGAACAATGTTGTTCTCGAGTGAAGGGCACTCGCCTCGTCATCGAGTGAAAGGTGAATGCCGGCGTGATTTTCCAGTATCGACGAGGATAAAAAAAAAAGTACACGATCTAACGAGATCTCGACGGTGAATAATAAAAAGACATTGCACGGGGTGCCTGTAGAATTCAACACAGTTTGCCCAGCACGTTTCTACGCGAAACTCTTTAAATACATAAGCGCGGCTCGGCGAAGAGACGTGTAATTTTTGACATGAGGGAGGTTACGAGAAGCGTCCGAGATGCTTGATCAGCGGCGCGAAACGGAAGGAAGGAGAGGAAACTCTAGACAATGCGGTAGCGTCGTTCTCAGATAAAAGGGAGAGATCTGTTTTGTCCGCCAGTGATACAGCACGCCGCGTCAAACGGGATTCCGGAAGTAGGTGTATAATATCCTCTCTATACGGTTAGTGAATCATCCACGGGACTTTGGTCGCCTTCAGAATACACAGGCCGAGGATAAAGACTCTGGGGAACTGAGATAGCGAGCGCGCGTGCGCGGCGCACGCGCCGAGAACGCTGGGAGAACATGTTCGGACATGTGCGATTGCACGAAACGTGCGAGAAATTGGAAGAAAACACGAGCGAGATTGAGGTAACACATAATATTCAGAAATAGAAAACGCGGGAGCAGGCAACTATGCAGCGAATCTGCATATTTATGGAAAACAGAAGAATAATGGAATATATGAATCTGCGGCTACACGGAAAATTGAAGGGACACGTACAGAGGCACAGAAAACTGAAAGAACACGTTTACGTACACAGCAAGCGAGGCGGCCGCGCGTACATGTACACAGGGTCTGAATATCTCATTACATTTCACAGCACGCCAATCGCGACACAGTCGTGTTCTTCAACGGAACACTATCGTCCTGAATACGCACGCGCGGCGTTGTATAAACAGCTACTTTACGACTGTGCGTGAGCAGTGTGTATAAACACACGAGTTGCATTCGACTTTGATGATGCTTCTATTTTTAGACAATATCCAGGATTTAACATGCCCGGAGACGATCGACATTTAGCGGGAATATTTGTCACCCGCATCTGTCTCCCTAAATCTCGCCACAGAGATTTCTTAATCTTTCACTTCGAATCTCCCGCTAAAGCGCTCGAAATTCCGTGCACGGCGGACCGAGCGTGCGGTCGGTCCTCGGGGATTTACATTCCGGACAAACCAGTTCCACGGACGCAACCCAGAGTAAAAGCCCCGTGCCCTGTGTGACGCGTTTCGAACAGTGTTAAGAGCTGCTCCCGCTCTCGGTATTCTTTTTTTATTAGATTTTCGGGTCAAAGAACCCAGAGGATCAGCCTTCACAGGCCATCGTCGCTCGTTTCCTCGTCGTGCAATGGACGGTTCGTTTAAACGCGTAGGAAGACGGTCGGGAATCTCCCTCCCCCCCCCCCCCCCCCACGGGTCAATTTCGTCTTAAACGCGTTTAAGGACGTCACTTGTAGCTCGGGCGAAGCTTTGCTCAGCCCCTGCGCGCGATACGCGAGAAGCGACTTTATGTATTTCTTGGGGAACGTCGCATGGAAACCGCCTTATCTCCCACAAACTTTCGGTGCACGTGGTTAAACTCGCGTGTCCTAGGTACACAGTGGCCGTTGTCGTTTCCCACGAATCGGTAGATAACGTATACAGGGTGTTGTAAAGAGTTGGGACTCGAATCGAGATCCTTTTTGAAGAAATAAATAAAGCGTGAAATGTATCCTCGTAGGAAATTCCGTTTGGGAGGGTATTTGTTGAAAAAGATCCCTGTATATATGAATTTTTAAAAGCCACTACCTCGAAAATGATTATACATATTTAATTTATGCTTCGAGCACCCTGTACATATATCCCTTATCTGAATTTTATCTTGCGACGGAACATGGCGGGAAAGATCGTGCCACAGATCCTGCAACTATGCTTTCTAAGCTCGTCGATAGGATTTCTTTCCCGTACCCATTTAGCTGCTCCGCTTATCGGAACGCAAATATTTTCATCGACACGATCGAGAGGGCAGCGGCAGTTTTGCGTGTGCACCAGAAGGTTCGGTAGCTTAAGGCTAATTCCTAGATAACGTATGCAGAAGTCTGACCTGGCAATCGCGGCGCGAATTCCTCGGAACGTTTCAAGAAACGGTTTCTTTCCTCGAAGCCATTAGGAATACTAGTTCTCCCTCGGAGAATACATAATTACCTGCGGGTCTAAAGGACGGTGGAGCAATTGGGGTCGATTGCGGACGGCCTTAATCAGGCGCGCGCACTCGTGCAGCAAACGATTCGTTAACGCGGCACGTGCCTCGTGGGGACGAAATATTACGATCTCCCGTTTCGACAGGTTAACGCGTGTTTACGTTCCGCAGCGTACTTCACTCGGCTCGGCGCATACAACGCGTAAACATAAACACGGGAGATCAGGCCACGCGCGTGTCGCTAGTTCGATTGTCCGCCTCGGTTGCGAGCACATTGTACCGTGTCCAGTTCTTTCGCGACCGTTTCCAGACTGAAGTGATTGTTTTGCGCGAGGCGTGCGATACGAACCACCGCACGATACAAATTCCTCGACCAGCACCGGTTTTTATTCAAGACACTTGTGCGCATTCAAACGTGGCACGCGAACGTTTTCTGAACAATACCTTATCCTCCGATCAGCGCTGCCGGCTAGAACACCGTCCCCGAAAATCCACGCGGCGAACCGTCCGGTTCGTTCGATTCCCGTGGTCGTTTTCGTTCACCACGGGCCAATAGCGCGGGACACCGCGCGCCTATTGGTCGATCGCCTTTTTCTTCCCCTGCGAGTCGTCGCCCACCTCCGAATCCCCCTGGACTGGCCCCGAGTATGGTCCCGGTGTTGCTTCTCCTTTCGTAACTGGGAAACGCGCCACCGATTTTTAGGCACACGGCTCACAACGTCTCACCTTTTCGCCCGTTACGACCGCGCGCTTGTGGTACGGGGTTACGAGGCGAGCGTAGTTGAACGGCGCGCGAGAGAAGAGGAAAAGAGGGGAAGGATAAGAACGATGAACGGCGTCGCGTCGAGAGTTAATGCCTGACGCGGCACGTATAGTCACTCTTTCTCTCTCTCTCTCTCTCTCTCTCTCCTTTTCTCGGTTTCCCCTCTCCTTTCACGCGTCTCGGACCGAAATGCTCTTCGAGAATTTCGAGGCACCGCGGGAACGAACCGACGGGGCCCGGCGTACGAACGGCAACTGAGCCGAGAGAGCGAGGGACTCGTTTTCTGGGCCCCACCACTCCCCGCCATCTTGCCCCGTCGACCAGGCGGGTTGCCGAGCGTGGGGGCGACTCTGTCAGGTGCGTATAGCCGACGATGGAAGTCACTGGCGAGACTCTTGGAATCGCTCTGATTCGGATTCATCGCAGCCTCGCCCCTACTGGCTTCCGGCATGTTTATTTTGACAGATGCTGCCGCGGAGGAATATAATGTCCGTTTCGGGGCCTTTCGCTGTGTAAACAAAGGCCGTAGACCCTGGCTATTCTGTCTGACTCTCCCGCGATGTCAACAACGGTCCACTTCTTACGGTTATCTTCGCCCAATTCGCTTTCTCATATTTATATTTATCTTTGCTCGACGTGTAACACGGCGAATGGTTACAATGCTGTGTGCATTTAATTTTTACAATAAAGTGGATGAGCACCCCTGATTAGCAGAAGCGTGCCCACTAATTTCACCGAACGTCACGTGGAAAGTGTCCATTTTTATGTTGGCGAAACTCGAGGCACGGCTGTCTTCTCGGACACAATGCTCCGAGTTCGGTTTGGAATTTTTGATATCGCAGCGTGTGCCTGGAAAGAGCAACCGCAGCATCGCCGGAGCGAGAGGGGCCGAGCTCTTCTTTCTCTGTTCGCGGGGCTCAAGGTTTTCAGCTCGCTGAATACGCGGTAACCATGCCGGGAACCTGTTCCCCCGTGAGAGGAGGCTCACTTCGGCTCTTTAAAGCCTCTCCTCCCCATCGTCCTCCTTTCTCTTCGCCATCTTCGATTTTTGACTTCGCCAAGGATTGCCCACGGTACTGGTCTAATCCCATCCCTCCCGCGCAGCAATCCCATTAGAAAAATCATTTTCTGCCAGAAAACCTTTATCCCCTTCCCCCGTCCACGTAACCTTACTTTCCTCCGTGCAGCCGAACGGCCTACCTGACCTCAATGGACAATCCCAATGGATTCTCGAAATGGTATCGGCAATATTTCCGTCGGCGGTTCGCCCGAACACGCGTAACGGTATCCCGTAATGACCACGGGGTTAATTGTCCTTTTCTCATCGCCTTCCGGAGGAGCTGAGGCTGGTCACGCGGCCGCGCCGACAGTTTCGGCTGGCTTTACGTCCGCCAGAAATAAATCAGCCCCGCCGACGGTATTTCATTTATTTAATTAGCACGTGCCAACGGTGGCGGTTCACTCGCTTCCCTGTTAGCCGTGTATCGAGCAAACTGCAACATTTATTACCCGCGTCGTGGTAATTATTATTATTTCTAATGAGCGTGCCTGGGGGCCTCCACCTCGCGTGCACTGCCCTCTACGCATCTCCCTTTCTTCCCCTCCCTCCCCCCCCCCACTACCCGCGCGCCGTCGCCCCTACCTTCCTCTTCGTCCCTCCTTCTCGCGCGCCGTTTCGCTTCCTTGTTGGGGTAACGCGGTGGTACGGGACGAAACTCCCCGACCGCATAACCGTAGTCCTCCGTTTCAGGGCTTCCCAATCATTCGAATTCTCTGAATCGACCGCGTGCCCGCGCACGCGGCATTACTCGGCAACGTGCGTTACACCACGAAGCCATTGGTATTTTGAATATCCTAGCGGGTGAGTCGGTGATATCTGTAAGGTCGTAAAGAATTGCGGCGAGAATGTAGACGATACTGGAACAGAAGACCGCTTTTGCGAGCACTGTGCGATTGCGAAATCTTGAATGGCCCCTTTGACCGCTCTGTATGCGACGCAGATCCGTAATGCCCACTTGGTGCTCGGCGTTACTCGTATCGCGTTCTGTTTGATGCATTAGGTGAGTTACGATCACTTTGACGGGCCATTTAAATGTGAACCTTTACGTTCGGAGGTGGCAATACCTTGTAAGATAATTTTATCAATTATTAATTCCAAGTATCATCAGGTGTTTTTGAATCTACTGGCTTCGCGAAATATCGTTCTGCGCGTAAATTCCAGGAATTCGAGCATCGTATTTCATGATCCACGATGCTTTGATTCGCTTAGGTTACACACGGGGGAGGGCTCCCTCTTCGACGCGCATGGGGAGGTTTGGAAAAGGTACCCCAAGGTTGGGAAACGCTGCTTCTGTTCCCTTGGCAAAGGTAGTCCCTTTCTTTTTGCCCTCGCCACGGCGTAGCACGGTGCCCGCCGTTGTTCTACTCGGGGCCCAGGGCTGTACGATGAGAGGTAGCCCGTTCGCGGGGGCAAAACGAGCCTACGCAGAGAGGGGAGGCCCGTGGTACCCGGCTACCGAAGCGCTGCTACCTCCGTGAAAGAAATTTAATGAATGGCGGCGATCGTCGAACTTAATAAGCGTACACCTGGCGGGCTGAAGCTCGCATCGTCCAGGGCTCTCGCACCCTTCCGGACGGGAGAACCTCTACGCCATCTCCGTATCTTAAGGGTCCGTATTGACCCATAACTTCGCCCATCTGATTTCAATTAGATCACTTAATCTAAAATCCTTATATCCTCCAGAAAGTAAAACTATGTGGTTTACATGGTTAGCGTGGGTCACATTTGACCCACCTCTCTCGAAACCTTCAAACATAACCTCTTCCCTTAATTTTGAAACTTTGAGGAACTCTATTTAAGTTGGGGGTTTGGTGAGAAGACTTAGAATTTAAAAGCCTAAATAGTACGAAACTTCGAAGGGGGAATATTTCCAAGGTATTCCTGCGAATGTTTACGTAATGCGCGCTGGATCCCGTGAAATGTGGATGGGACGGCAGCCGAAGCGGCCGTCAGCAGCGAAAAACCCAAAGGTCCGCGGCTAATCGCGCTTAATCGCTCGTCATTTGATCTAATTGAGATCGTGGGGGCTCGGGTATTTGGCCCTGACATCTATTACCACTACCGCCAGCTTCATCCTCCGATCGAGCGGAGCGACGCGGTCCCGCGCGCCCGTGCAGTTGCATCGCGCGTTGGTGGGACAGCGAGCGTGGCGGGAATACGTGCGCGGGCGTGCGCGCCTGTACCCGCGGGCGAGCCAGACTCGACGCTCGTCTTCCCACGAACCCTTGCGCTTCACGTATATACACACGAGTCTCGTTACTCGTTCCGGGATCAGGAAACACTCCTATTAAGGCTGTTTTACACGGCTGCGACGACTATCACGGATTTCTCTCGCCGCGCTCGTCGAATCGCGCGACGATGACGCAATATTAATGCTGGGCGACGGTGTTAAGGCGGGTTCATACGTGCCAGTTCCTATGATCAAGTTGCGAAACTGGAAAAAGTTAATTAAGCCTAATGTTAATTAACAATCATGTAGGCATTCGGTGTTTGGAAACGGCCCATGGTGCGATTGGCATATATTAGGTGGCGCGCCGTTAGTTTTGGTATTTGTAGAGTTCGGAAAAGAGTAATATCGCAGAATCGGCGGTGGGGGAATTGGTAACGCAGCTGCATAGCACGCAGAGGACCCTGCGGATCCCTACTAGTATTTTTGGTTGGCCAACAATAGCCAACAGTTGGAATACAGTTAGTGTCATGCCTACAAATTCCCAACACGGGAACTACAGCAAAAAAGTTACTATAGTTTGCCAACGAATATTCAATGTTGGGCCTACAGTTATAATGATTGGTTAATTAACAAAAAGTTACGACAATTTGCCTACGAATATTCAATATTGGGCCAATAATTACTGATTGGTTAATTAAGAAAAAATTAAATGTCGTCTTACAAACGTCAGAAAATTAGCTACATCCAAAAACCTGTTATTATATTCCAAGTTGTGATTTTTCTTTTTTCATTTGTGAATACGTAATGGGACGTCTGTCTGGGGACGTCTGTCTTAAGACGAATGTGATTTTAAGGAAAAAGTCTAGAGGTCGAATGATGAAGAATATTTCGCGTCATTGCGCAGTTTTCATATACAAATAATCATACCAGTCTACAAGAAAGTGTGTTGGGTAATTGTGAACAGCGCACAGCGGTTGCTGCGTAAGCGGGAAAGTTTGGGTTCGATTCTTCCTGGCCGCGAAATTTTTTTTCTCTTAAACCAGACCTGAAGAAGACGTCATTACGACGTGTTTTGAAGCTCGTTACGACGCCTTCTGGACGTATTTAAGAGATGTTTTGGAAAGAAAGTTTCAGTTGGGCCTTTATGTTAAGTGACGTTGGGGCTGCGTTGGTTATAATAGTTGGCTCATTTAAAAATATCGCGACACTCAACAGTATGCCAACGGATAACACGATAGCTACTAAAAATATCTTAGGTTCGAGACCCGTCGTCCGAGGTTCGTTTTTCTTCGCCAAAAATCATAACAAAAAATAACAAGTACCACCTGCGAAGTAGAAATAAATAAAATATTCAGCTCAGATTCACAAAAATTGCAGTTTCGCAACTTTACCATTGATTAAAAGTATCGTTTCCCTGTTCTGAAGTACAGCAGTTCACACTGAACTTTGGCTGAACCGCCAAGGAAAATTGACATGCGTGAACCCGCCTTTAGGAAGCCTTTGAACTGCCCTTGAACAGGATCCTCGTGGCAGCAAGCATGTGTCGTCCCCACTTGCGTCGCCGCAAAAGGATTAGAGATCCCTCCAACTGTATCAACGTATGAAAATTGTAATAATATTCAAGGATAATTATTAATCCTAAATTCTAAAGCCACAAAATCCAATACTTCTGCGAATTTGCCGACCCGAGATCTCCTAATACCTGATTTAGAGCGCACTGAAGCGCGCCTCGAGAGCAGTTAGCTAATGACAATGTTCGTAAACATTCACCTAAACGCTCTTTCCTCGAATAGCACGTCTATTCACGATTGTTTCACAGCTAAATTTATTTCATCACAGCCTCACGCTAAATTCCTCGCTTCCCTAGAAAAAATCCCCACCACTCGTGTGTATGCGCGACACAGTAACGGGCGCGTTAATATTCAAAGCCATCTTTCCTTGATCAAAGCCGTGCTGCATTGGCCGTTTTAAATTGATTCCAACGAAGGCTAAACTGGACGAGCGTGCACCGTCCAGCTCGTACAGGTCCCGAGAATCCTCCTGCAGAAGATCGCGTATACCTACGCGGTTTCATTCAGAACCCCACTCTCGGTGATCCACGTGAACCACCGCAATTGCTCTAACTTTCGGTCACGGCCAGCCTCGTCTAGACGATTCCCGGTAATTTCGTCTAAAACGAGACATCCTGAGGGAACTGGTAGGTAATGGGATCCGAGCGTGTGGCTCAAGGAAGAACGGAGAATGGGAGAGTGCAGGGATGCTAGGTGGAATGGTGTAAAATGAACGAAGGCCGATAATCGATTGTCAGTACGGTGGAGAAACAGGAGTCTAGAACTCGCGGCAGCGACGGCGTAATTACAGCGTTTGAAGCTACCGGAATGGTTAGCGAACTCCTCGAGGGGCACCCGGAGCTGCCGCAGGTGAACTGAAAGCTCTCCAGCACCCGGGGAGCAGAGGGTACCACTGTTTTATTGCTGTACACCCCGAGATTTTCCCCTCCGAGGTCGTAAATCTTCCGAATTACTCGAAACTTGGACTCGAGATAGGCTTGGATATATACAGGGTGCTCTAGAAGGAAGTGTCCGAATTTTGGGAGACTACTTCGAGCCGGGTACTTGTGGTAGACTCTCTGTAGTAGGAATCGTAGCAATTATTGACGGCTGAAAAACATTTACGTTAAACTTGCGCGCTGCAAAGTCCAGAACATTCGCCAGATCTCTCGCTACTGTTGCTGATAACTTTTGTCTCAATGGTTAAGCGTTACTTTCTTCTTTATTTGTTATTCATAAAATAAGATTGGGTATCGTGTGAGAGTTAATATTAATATAAATATGTAGATTTTTTCAATTCTTATATGTTGTATGATTCTTTATTCGTTCTTAATATGTGTATATAAAAGATTCCGTTTCTCACACATTTTTTCTTATTTTAATTTAAAAATTTGCTATTTTAGAAGAGATTTCGCAAAACGAGAGTTTTCCGGTATGTCACAAAAAAATGAATAACAAATTAATCTGTTCTGAATGAAAGGTTAAACATATAATAGTAGGTGGCTAAAAGATCAAGCTATATCACTTACGTTCAAATTAGTACCAAATATGAAATATATCGTAAAATATGTTAATTTAAGTGGTACGATATCGGTAACCTTTCCCTACTTCCGGCGGGGTGGGCGGAGCAAATGTTCCCGGAGTGTGAAGTTGCGGGGTGGGTGAGTAACAAATTAAAGGATAAAATTTTAACAGCCTAAAAAACACTAATACACAAATAAAAAAGTAGAAAATGGTAAAATGTGAAATTCCACACAGGAAAATCTCAAGTATGATGTACTTCGCTGCACTTTCAGTAGCTTGAAGTGTCAGCTGTAATAAAATTTATGACGTGTGACGCGTAAAGTGTGGGGAGTGACCTGTGGTGTGGAACAGGAGTAGCGTAGGAATGGTGCAGCAGTGGAGAAAACACGGTGTGGGTAGGGTAAAGTATCCAATTACTGTGGGGTACCCAATTACTGTGTCTCTACTTTATCATTAAGCATAATTAACTTTATATTTATCAAATAAAAGATATTAAATTGTTTTATTTAAATTCAGTTAATTATTTATTTGTTAAAATTAAACATGTCACACACAAAAGTTCTTAAAATACTAAAAAAAATTATTTTTCTTTCTTGATAACGAATTCGCAAAATTTCCTGTAAAACTTATGAGAAAGGTTAAGAAAATACTGAACGAATGAAGGTCAATATTCAGTAAAATAAATCGGTCTAGGTAAGATTCACAACGTTAATTATATTAGTAAAACATATTTAGATTACGGAAAATCAAAACAGCGATTATCTATTTGAATTTCTGTATTTATTTCCAACAAATTCAGTAACTGAAACGAATTTGGAAGTAGCGCCATTTACTGTGTACAATAACTGGATCAGTTTTCGCACGTTGCGTTAGTTACTGTGTCGCTTGCACTGCCGCGCGTATTAAGTATTTCTAACCTGTAACGCACCTCCGGTTATATTTTGAAAGAAAAGCACGGTAAATACGAACAACTTATTAAAGTGGTCATCTCTATTGTGAACTTTTAAGTGACTTATTATTATATTTTATTTTTATTACAGAAAAATTTAAGTTATAAATGATTGTAGCGAATAAAAAACGTAGGATGTAACTGATATTTTTGTTTCAATAAAATATTAATTAAATTATAATTAAATCGTTTGTTCACATTTATTTCTTAAAATCAAGTTATTATTAATATTATTACTACTAAAATTTATTAAAATATGTTACCTATTACATTTTTATCGTGCACAGTTATTGGGGCACAGTATTCAGGGAAATAACAGTAATTGCAGCACAGTATTCAGGTAGGAAGCACAGTAATTGCAGCACAATATTCAGGGAGGAGCACAGTAACTGAGGCACATTAACTGATCTTTGGAAATTTTAGGCACACAGTAACTGACTCCAGAACTTCTTTTTTTATGTTTAATAATATCCAAAGAAGATGTGATATTTGTTTCATGGAAAAATTTATATCGATAAAAGAAACATTGAAATTTATCTTTAAATTCCTAAGACAATTCAATTTCATTACTAAAGTTATTTTTACTAGCGAAAACTCCGGAAGTCCAACAACAGGGCACAGTAATTGGATACTTTACCCTATAATGTAGTAATATAATAACAATGATACAGTCTGTGGGATTAACCCGGGAATAAGCTCTAAAGCCCGTGAGCCTGTGACAATAACTTACGCTGGATATTTGATCTATCCTGTGGTTTAAATCAGGGGTTGGCAACTCGGGACTTAAGAACGGCCCAAAAATCGTAAAATACACATTCTTTACTTTTAGAAGAGCGACAGAAATTTGAAATCACAAAAATACATACGCAACAAGCATGTGGCATGTCGAAGAAGCCATTGTGATTCCAAATCTATAGTATATTAATTCATATTAGGTGGCCGAAACTTTGCAAATTTTTCCATTCCTTCAAGTGTCAAAAGAGCCATATTTAGACACCGAAAGACCCATATGTTGCCAATCCCTCGTTTGAATGACACTTTTCATCGACTTTCCCTATTCAGATACACTCTACTGAAAATTCATAGGAAGTGGTCAAATTGAGCGAATGCCCCAACTCTATAAGTCCCAAAACCCTATCACCACGTTTCTCGCGCCAGTGGAAGTGCTAAATCGGAGCTTCTGCCCCCGGAACCGAGCCACCCGTGATACACGCGGCGAATTCTTTTTGGGCCCCACGGCGAGTCGCCTGCGCGCTGTCGCGCGGCCATCGACCCTGCGAATCCGTCATTCCACGGTGGAGACGGGGCGGCGCAGTCAAAGAGAGAGCGAAGGAACAAGCTTCGATTTCGTTCCTCAACATCGTCGGGGCCCGTCGGGGCCGAACTTGGTCGCCGGCCAAGGGAATATATCCGATATCTTTGGAATGGGACATAGGTCCCGGCGACGCGGCGGACATTGCCTGTACCTGTCTCCACGCATCGAAGTCTGCCTGCTCACCTGCATTCCATCAACGGGGGAGGGGGGCCCTAAAGGGGCCCGTCCTGGGACTCTCAGGCCCGTACCGCGTCGGTGAAGTGGCGCCTTGAAAATGAGGAAAAGGAGCTGGGAAGTGGAATCCTAATACTTCGCGCGATTTGTATCGAGCCTGTGGGCCTTAAGGCCCATTTCGTTGAATTAGGCCTGGCTCAGCTTCTAAGGGATCGGGGATTTGAATATTTGTACCTGGGAGTAGAATTGCTTGGAATATTGATAAGTGGAGTATTTTACTCTGGCTTTTAGGTGAAGTTTTAAAGTAGAGTTTTGATGGTGTGTGCGGCTTTAGAGTTTCAACAGAGTAGGAAGTTGAGTTTGGGAGTTATTGATTTTTCAATATTTCCCGAGTGGCTGAGGGGAAAATTTTGGTACGGTCCTGTGGAGGGTTTGCGAGGGCGTAGGGCGATCAGCGGCTGTGGGGGGACGGAGTGAGGATTGAGAAGTGAGGAAACAGGGAATGATGGGAACGGAGGGGAGGGGTGATGGAGAAGAGGAGCACGGAGAATCGGGGGGAATGGAGGATTGGGAAACAGAGTATAGGGAAAACAGAGAATTGTGAAAAAGAATATGAGGAGAACAGTGTGTGTAGACAGAAAAGAGAATAGGGAAGATAGAATAAGAAAAGCGGGGTGCAGAGAACAGAGGAAGCGGAGAGAAAAGGGAGACCAGGCATTACAGAAAGATCAATGAACGAGGGGAACAGAGGACAGGGAGAACAAAGAACAAAGAAACTACGAAACAGAGGGCAAAGAATTTTCTTCGTTCGAGGAACAGAGAGACGCGAGAGATCGAGTAGTAGAGTGGCCGAATGCCGTATAGCGCGCACTGAACAAAGAGAGTAGAGGAAACAAGGTGAGAAGGTGGAACAGCCAGCCACGGTGCAAAACGAGAAGCGAAACCGCCAGCCTCTGTTTCGAGTACCACTTAATTCTCTCGATCCACCCGAAATCCGCTCGAAATTCACGGTTCGCGCGGCGTATGCTTCACCTGAACAGTAATTATCCCTCGACGGCCACGTCGTTCCCCTCAACGAGGTAGCTTCCCTTCTTTTTATATCGCTGGAAAAAAGGAAATCGATCGGGCACGCGTCGAGATACTTCCACTCTTCAACCTCTATGAAACAATGCTTCCCAGCTATGCAACTAAATCTGAATTAATTTCGATCTTCAATTATCCATGCTTCAATTTTAATCGAAAATCCTCCCCCCCCCCCCCACATTACTAGCAATTCCAAATACGACACCCTGCATCAGTGGCGTTTGTAATGCACATACAATAAAATCCATTAGGTGATTATCAAAATTTATTTAAAGAATAAAATACAGTTTTCTTTTCTTTTTATATAGTCCCTTCTTTGGGGGATTGCCAGGGCCCCCTTGGGCCCCCTTCTGGGCGCGCCTCTATAGACTAATAGCTAAAACGGTTAAGAAACCTTCACCTTGTATTGTAACAGCAAATTGATGAAAAATCTTGCAATAGGTCAGCAGCGTGATCAGCGAGCTCGAAAACTTACCAGAACTGGTAATTTTTTAATTCTAAGGAAGCAAAATTTATGTTAAACTACTGTTCGAATAGCGGGCACGCGCGTGTCTGTAGAGGGTGTCGCAAAATCAGGCCCATTTGCACGTGAACGCACGGCTGTGGGCCCGAGGAAAGCGCGCAGCGCGTATAAGCCGCATTCCTGCGAGGTGAAGGGGCCACGCGAGGACCCAGCTCGGGCAGTCGGGGCCTGTAGGGCCCCAATACGCTCGAGAACACGTCGGCCCTATGGCATGCGGCCGACTGGGGTCATGGGAAGCTGAACGCACACCTTCGGCCACTTCAGAAGTGAACCTCGAAAACTGATGCAACCGTGGGCCTTAATTGGCTCGCGTGGTCTGCCTCTCGTTTTTGCAGCACTCCAGACTATACATTGCGAAATCGACGAGCCACCGCGATGGTCGAATCTTACGCGGTTGTTTGATTTGTTGGAGATAGGATTGGAAAAATTGGAAAATTTGATGACGAATTTGATTTGGGGTAAGACTTATGGTCGAGAATTTTGAGGTTTTGAGTTTTCGTGAAAATTGTACTTGTAATGTTCATATTTGTTAATCAAATAAATTGCAAGGAGCGTAATTATAGCAGAGATGTACTTTACGCAAAATTGTCACTGTGTCTAAATCTTACAATGATTATCCCAAGAATATATATGATTAGTTGAACATTTTATGTTACCATTTGCATTGACAAAAATCCAGATTTTAATATTTGTTACCCTTAAAAAATTGAAGCTAAACTTTTACATCGTACTCTTCTCATTTTCAAAAGATTTCTGTGGTCTTCTTGTGATTTTACTCAGAAACAGAGAAATGACTTATCAATAATTATTGGCAGGCAATTGAATTCTACTTTAGCAGTAGGCATACACTTTGTAGAGTAGACTAGTACCTCTCCTCAGACCACTAAAATTCCCACCAACCTTCAAGAACCCAGTGCCTAAATTAAATCCTCCAATGGGTTCTGCTTCCTGGGATTCAAATTCAGTGCTGGATTAACCAATAAGTTGTAAAATCTAACTTTTACTGGAAACACTCTTTAGCCAAATTATCAGAAATGCCTAAAAAGTCATATTACGTCAAAGTGATCACCCTGTCCAAGGGGGCTTCAAAATGTTTTAAGTAGTTAGGGCCCCTAAAGATCTTAACTCGGCCCTGTTCCAACTGACCTGTATTTGAAAATACTGTACATTCCAACTTCCAAATTCAAAATCCACCGCCCTTTAGTCTCTAACACTCCTAAAGCGGAATTAACAAAACAAATTACAATCGTACCACTAAGAAACATAACAAAATGAGAATAAAAACATTTTTAAATACTAATCACGCCCCACTTTCGTTGTTACAGGAAACTGGGCCTGGATTTGGTGCCCCGTCAGGGCGCCCACATGGTGGAGCCGGATACCATGTCCGTCGTGGAGCTTTATCACGTGGTAATTAACGCAGAGACGCATCCTTTAAATATGGACTTCAACGCTACTCGAAATCGTGCTCGAGGAACGTTATTCGTTTGCAATTTTCCGGGCCACGAGCGCTGATTCAGTGTCGTGGAAAAAAAGAGCAGAACGCAGCGGTCGAGTTCTGTGGAATTGGGGTCCAATATACCTCCATGGGGGGGGGGGGAGGGGGGGGGGGAGAGATAGAGAAAGAGGGTACTCGAGATCGTACTTTGCTGAGGCTCATTGAAATTCTAGCTGGAGAGCTGACTATTCCGAGTGCTCCGCGAGAATCGAAATGAAGCCGCCTCCATGGAGTCACATTCCCTGCACGTGCTCCGCGACATGAAATTTTTAACGTCCCGCCGGGCATTCGGACCCCCAACCATTTATAATTCACTTCCCTTTATCAGTTTTTAATGGCACTGGGAATTGCTCTGCTGGGATTCGAAAGTGATCGTTGGGATTTGTGGTTGGATTTTGAGTCAAGGCGGGGTGGATGTCACGTTTCATTTTCGAAATTGAAATGTGCGGATTTTGTACTTGTGATATTGTAGGGTAAAGTATCCAATTACTGTGCCCTGTTGTTGGACTTCCGGAGTTTTCGCTAGTAAAAATAACTTTAGTAATGAAATTGAATTGTCTTAGGAATTTAAAGATAAATTTCAATGTTTCTTTTATCGATATAAATTTTTCCATGAAACAAATATCACATCTTCTTTGGATATTATTAAACATAAAAAAAGAAGTTCTGGAGTCAGTTACTGTGTGCCTAAAATTTCCAAAGATCAGTTAATGTGCCTCAGTTACTGTGCTCCTCCCTGAATATTGTGCTGCAATTACTGTGCTTCCTACCTGAATACTGTGCTGCAATTACTGTTATTTCCCTGAATACTGTGCCCCAATAACTGTGCACGATAAAAATGTAATAGGTAACATATTTTAATAAATTTTAGTAGTAATAATATTAATAATAACTTGATTTTAAGAAATAAATGTGAACAAACGATTTAATTATAATTTAATTAATATTTTATTGAAACAAAAATATCAGTTACATCCTACGTTTTTTATTCGCTACAATCATTTATAACTTAAATTTTTCTGTAATAAAAATAAAATATAATAATAAGTCACTTAAAAGTTCACAATAGAGATGACCACTTTAATAAGTTGTTCGTATTTACCGTGCTTTTCTTTCAAAATATAACCGGAGGTGCGTTACAGGTTAGAAATACTTAATACGCGCGGCAGTGCAAGCGACACAGTAACTAACGCAACGTGCGAAAACTGATCCAGTTATTGTACACAGTAAATGGCGCTACTTCCAAATTCGTTTCAGTTACTGAATTTGTTGGAAATAAATACAGAAATTCAAATAGATAATCGCTGTTTTGATTTTCCGTAATCTAAATATGTTTTACTAATATAATTAACGTTGTGAATCTTACCTAGACCGATTTATTTTACTGAATATTGACCTTCATTCGTTCAGTATTTTCTTAACCTTTCTCATAAGTTTTACAGGAAATTTTGCGAATTCGTTATCAAGAAAGAAAAATAATTTTTTTTAGTATTTTAAGAACTTTTGTGTGTGACATGTTTAATTTTAACAAATAAATAATTAACTGAATTTAAATAAAACAATTTAATATCTTTTATTTGATAAATATAAAGTTAATTATGCTTAATGATAAAGTAGAGACACAGTAATTGGGTACCCCACAGTAATTGGATACTTTACCCTAGAGGGTGAAGGGTAGATTCTTCTGTGGTAGATATATTTCTTCCAATTTTGGGGTAGTTTGGAGTAAGATTATCTGTGTTGAGTTTTATAAGGGACAGCTGGTCGTTCTGGGGTGGAGGTGTTGAGGAAAAGGGAGGATTATCTTACTTCCTTTTGCGCTTCTTGATAACTCCACTCTAAAACGCAGGTAGTCTGTAAATATGGGGATCTTATGGGGCAATATACTTTCCTAACACCAAAGCTGGAATTTTAAATAAACAAAAATGTACTTGGGCATTTTAGAGTAGAAGTGGCACGGAAAAGTAAAGATCGTCCTGCTTCCTTTTGCACTTCCCTTGACCACTCCACTTTAAAATCTAGGTAGTCCTCAAATATGGTGGCCCTCCTGAAATAACTTAGCCTTCTTATGGAATAACACACCTTTCCTAATACCAAAGGTGGAATTTTAGTCACCTAAAATTGTTCTTGGTCATTCTAGAGAGGAGGTGTCATGGAAATGAAACAATCCTCTTGCTTCCTTTTATTTATACTTCTTAACCACTCCATTCTAAATCCCAGGTAGCCCCCAAATACAGTGGCCCTAATGCAAGAACAGAACCTTCAAAATTCCAAAGCTAGAGTTTTCATGAACGAAAATTTTGCTCTCCTTACGAAACTCAGAATTCCAAAAAGGAGAACCACCTTCCTCCTTTGCAATCCTTCACAACTCCACTCCAACCCCCAGGTAGCCTCTAAATGTGGTGGTCCACGTGCAACAACATAACCTTAAAACCACAGCTAGAGTTTTCTTCAACGAAAATTGAAGAGTCCTTGTATCCAACACTGCAAGTGCATAAAATCAAATTCTATACTACAGTACTAAGTCAGTAATAAGTCATTTTCAGTATTTTCTACATGGACTCTTGAATTCTATTGCCCTTACCAACCTCAACCTTCCTCACAAATCCTCAAAATTCCCCACAAACCCAGCAGCCATTCACACCAAAATTAACATTTCCACCAAAAACCAAATTTCCATGCCCACCCCACAGAAGCCCTCCCAAAAAAACCTCACAATATATCAAAACCAATTGACGCAGAAATTAAACCACAATATTTTACCATTTTCAGCACGTCCAGAGCGCGGAGAACTCGCAGGGTGCGTCGGCGAGGGGCACCCTGAGGCGCAAGGAGCACAGGAAGGTGCTGACCCACCACCTCTACTTCTGCATGAGGGACTTCGGCCACTCCATAGGCGAGGACACCGAGATCTACTTCTCCCTGTACGACGCGAAACGGAACCAGTACCTCAGCGAGCGTTTCCTGGTGCGCATCTCCAAAGAGGGGTTCTCCAGCTTCGTGGAGAAGATACACAGCAACTGCACCATCTTCACCGACCTCGGCAACGCGGACCTCAGCAGGGACTTGTACATGGTGGCACACGTGATGCGCTGCGGGAGGATGCTGTACTCCGACTCGGGGAAGAACAAGGCTGGCACCGCCATTTACAGGCGACCCCACGGCGTCGCTGTCCTGTCCCTAGCCGAGGCCACGCAGGACCACACCGAGGAACTGGAGATGACGTTCAAGGTAACATGCTGGGACCTTCGACAGCGATTTCGTGGAGTTTTAGGATCATCTGTTGTTCGTCGAGCCCCTGACATCTGGGGGACAGGTTTGCTGCAGTGGCTGCGGGGTGGATGTGCTTCAGGGGCAGGTCGATGGACACTTCGCAGTTGGTTATATTGTAAGGAATTGCAGGGGGGTGAAAGGAAATATGTGGCTGTTGCTGGGAGCAAGGAGAAGAAGAAAATTCGCAGTACCTTTGCTCGAGATATATTCTTGAATAGCTTCCTTGGATTTGTAGTTTTGTGGAATGTGGAAATTATGATTTCGATGATTCCTTTTTTATTTGAAAGAGTACGAAGGGCCGATGGTACCGGGTTAATTTATTTTTTATCATTGTCTAGATAATCTAGACTTTATCAATAATGGTACCACTGAAAACTTCAATTTATTAAATTATGTCACTGGAACGTCCATATCTTATGTCTCAGGTGTACCAGGGTGAGGAGAAGGACTTCCACCAGCTGCACGAGCAGATCATCCGCAACAACAAGTGCTCCCCTCTTCCAGGTCAGCCGAACTATGGCATAGTGGTCTCCTTGCGCGTCCTCCACGGCGAGCTGTCACAAGTCAGGGTGGAGAACCCTTTATTGTTCAAGAACATCTGTTTAACGAAGAAACTGGGCTTCTCTGACGTGATCATGCCAGGCGACGTGCGTAACGACTTGTACCTGAAGTTGGAACGCGGGGAATTCGAGCGTGGAGGCAAGTCTACGGGGAAGAACATTGAGGTACCAAGGATGCGTAACAATGAATTCGATTTTTCGTTAACGCTAGAGACGTTGACTTTAATGGAACTTCGATGTTAGGTGACCATCCTGGTGTTGGACGCGGATGGCCAGCCGCTGGAGGGCTGCTTGATCGGAGCAGCTGGCACGGAAGGCAGCTCTGAATACCAAAGTTTAGTCATTTACCATCACAATAGCCCAGCCTGGGCGGAAACGGTTCGATTGGCCATACCCATCGACAAGTTCTATGGCAGCCACGTGCGTTTCGAGTTCCGGCACTGCTCCAGTAAGTTTTCGAACAGCTTTGTTGCTGATGCAGTTGAAACTTTTTGCAGACTGACAACTCACAATTTTATGTCTGATAAGAAAAATATATTAGCATAGTTGCACTTTGTTTTGGAAATATCAGCTTTCATTTGTAACCGAATGTAGACTTTGGAAATTAGGGGTTGATTTCTGAGGCGACAAGTAGAATTGAAAAGAAATCGAGTTTAGACTTTAGAGGCCTTCTATTTGTTTAGAGAGCTCTCCCTAGATTGTTTTCTTGCATTGGAAAAAGTAGTGATGGGTTCGAACACATCGCGAGTATTTTTGTTTGAATAACTGTCGATTTTAGTCTCGTGATTACAGGAAACCTGATCCCAATTTGACCAATTAAAATTTCTGGGAATTTTATCACTTATATTGAAGTGTACTAAAGTTCACTAATAAGAGGATTTCGGAAACTCGAAAATTCATAAAAATCTGTAGCTTTGCAAAAATGTAGCTTAAGAGATAATAACTTAACTACTGTTTGATTCGGCAGTGAAACGGTCCTAAGGGACCATTCACTTCCTCGAAAAATGGCGAGTTTCCAGATTATCGTGAATATCTACGAAACTATGAA
The DNA here is from genome assembly GCA_929108735.1 of Andrena dorsata. Taxonomy (NCBI): domain Eukaryota; kingdom Metazoa; phylum Arthropoda; class Insecta; order Hymenoptera; family Andrenidae; genus Andrena; species Andrena dorsata. The sequence continues at coordinate 69,826,401 of OV815488.1, read as the reverse complement.
AGATATGAAAACGAAGTTAAATTCAAAGCTCTATGGTTCTTTGTCTTATGAAGTAACGATAAAGAATTTACGAAAAACATTTTTTTCTTTAAAATTTATCCCCACCACCCTTTTTCAATAATTCTTTATCACCATATGGTAGCATATCGAAAGCCATAAAACTCTGAATTGAACTTTTTTCGATATCTGTTACGGCTTCGCAGATATTCACGATAAAACAACTTTCTTGAGGGAGTGTTTTCACCCTTAAAGCCGTTTTACTGCCGAATCCAAAAATAGTCACTTTATTAGCATCAAGCTACACTTCTCCAAAGATTCCGATTTTTTTTATTTTTAGAGTTACCGAACTTCCCTAACCTAACTAAATATTTACAAGTTAACACAATGAAAGTTCCCCTGAAACTGCCCACCAAGAAAAGCATCACAAATTACACTACATGTTCTTCCTCCCAGCCCGCGAGAAGAACGACAAGAAGCTGTTCTCCTTCGCGTTCGTGCGCCTGATGGAGCCTGGAGGAGCCACTTTGCAGGATGGCCCCCACGAGCTGTACATCTACAAGTGCGAGGACCGAACGAAATTAGACTCGCTAAGCTACCTATCGCTACCCAGCAGCGCCAGGGAACCAAACGCCACAGGTACGCCACAAATCATCACCATCAAACCACTCTAAACCCTTCCAACCTTCTCAATAATCTCCTCTTCAGGCTCCACAGCTTTCTCCAGGTCGCCAAAAGAAGCCGTACTGGTGCACACATTACTCTGCAGCACTAAACTCACCCAGAACGTGGACCTCCTAAGCCTGCTCCAGTGGAAGGCGCACCCAGAGCGAATATCCGAGGCGCTGGGTCGCGTGCTGCGACTAGACGGCGAGGAACTGGTCAAGTTCCTCCAGGACATCCTGGACGCGCTGTTCTCGATGTTCCACACCGAGGACGGCAACTCCACGGCCCACTCCGGCCTGGTGTTCCAGGTCCTCGTCTCCATCTTCAGCCTGCTGGACGATTCCAAGTTCGAGCACTTCAAGCCCGTCATGGACGCGTACATCTCCGGCCACTTCGCCGCCGCCCTGGTGTACAAGGGTCTCCTAAGCAGCGTGCAGCACTGCGCCGACTGGGTGACCGCTGCCGAGAAGCAGGAGCCGATCATCAAGTGCTTCCGCTCCCTGGAGTATATCTTCAAGTTCATCATACAGAGCCGCCTGTTGTTCGCCAGGGCGACGGCCGGCCAGTACGAGGACAGCTTCAAGCGGGACCTCTACTGCGTGTTCGCCGCGTTGAACAAGATGCTGGGGATCCCCTACGAAATGGTCCTCCACTCGCAGATAGCCCTGCTGTACTCAATCTCCGCCGTGTTCGAGCAGCTGGCGGCCGTGCTGCCGGTGCTCGAGGTGGCGAAGCTGACCTGCACGATGCTGGACTCGGTGCCGAGGGAGCCGCCGCTGCAGCTCACCCAAGCGAAGCTCACCGCCATCAAGAACCTCACCACCTCCACGCTGTTCCGCGACGACGACGAGAGCAGGAACCTGCTGCTCGTCACCATCTGCAGGCACCTGCGGATCCACCTGGTGAGGCGCGAGGAGCTGCGGTCCTGCACAGAGATCCTCGGGGAGGTGCTGAGCTTCCTGCACAAGAGGGGACGCGACACTAATAAAGTCAACAACTGCATACACCACGACGTGGAGACGCTGTGCCTGTCCATCCTCGACGTTCTCATACAGACCATCCTCATCGTCATAAACACCAGCGGGCCCGTGCTGGGCTGCCTAGTGGCTTGCTTGATAGGGCTGCTTCAGCTGCTGGACGAGTACCATTACGCTAGGCTCTGGGAGGAGCTGACGCACACCGGGGAGAGGAAGTCTCTGAAGGACTTCCTTCTGAGAGTGTTCCTGGTGCTCAGGGACCTGGTCAGGCAGGAGGTGTTCCCGCCCGACTGGCTGGTCATCAGGATGCAAGCGAACAATGTGATTCTCAAGTCTCTTCAGGAACTGGCGCAGCCTCTGGCCTTTCGATTCCTGCACGGGAGCTTCGACTCTCAGCTGTGGTCGACGTACTTCAATCTGGCCGTCGCGTACCTCACTCAACCGTCTCTTCAGCTGGAGCAGTTCTCGGAAGTGAAGCGGGAGAAGATCGTGGAGAAGTACGGGGATATGAGAGTGCTGATGGGATTCCAGATACTGTCCATGTGGTCCCATCTGGGCGATCGCAAGCTGGAGTTTATCCCTGGTATGGTGGGGCCGTTCCTGGAGGTCACTTTGGTGCCTGAGAGCGAGCTGAGGAAGGCCACGCTGCACATCTTCTTTGATATGATGGAGTGCGAGCAGAGGGCTCGCGGCAGCTTCAGGTCCGTCGAGTCGGAGCTGATTGACAAGCTGGATATCCTTATCAGCGAGAACAAGGGCGACGACGAGTACAGGCAGCTGTTCAATACTATGTGAGTAGTTGGGGGTGGCTCGAGAAGAGTGGAGATTGATAGAGAGGGGGTGTTATCATTGGGGTGCTATTAGGAATGTCTTGAATATCAGGCGAGGACTTCGAACATGATTCAAAACTTAAAACTCTGGAAAAGTCTTGAGTCTTGATAGATCTTGAAAGTCTTGCTACTCTTGCTTCAAAGTCTTGGTAGGTTTTGAACCCGTATCTACGTCCACCGCCGCCTCGCGGCACAATACAGCAGAGATGGACAAAATCTTTATCTAAATAAAAATTTCAAATAACGAATAAAAGATAAAAAAATTATTCGTTTTTCGAGGCTCTAATAATTCAAGTTATCCTTTAACGAATAAATTCTTTTTACCTTTTATTTGTTATTTGAAATTTTTATTTAGATAAGGATTTAGCCCATCTCTGCAATACAGTAATAAACTGCAACCTTGACGAGACCCTCTGGCCGATCAACCTGGCTAATTTCTGGCAACCAGATGTTCATTTTCAAGACTTTCAAGACTTCGAAGACTTCCAAGTCTTTCGAGACTTATCAAAACTCAAGACTTATCAAGACTTTCAAGGGTTTTAAGTTTCGAATCATGCTCGAAGTGCTTCGAAGCGTTTCGGATCCCATCACTAGCACCGTGCTATACTTTGAATTGTTGAGGCATGAAGTAAAAGGATACCTTTGTTTTCAAGAGCATTCTTCTTTTTAAAGCTTGTCAGGGTTACTCATACTTTTTTAAACGGAACTATACACTTTACTCATCCTGCACCTTACAACTGACGCCAGGGCCCAATCTGGGGGCCCAAAATTGGTAGAAAAAAAAAGATTAGAATCAATAAAGACCAATAAAAAAGCGGTAACAAAGTAGGTAATACCTATTTGAATTTAGTATCAGACTTTATAATTAACTAAAAATGGTGGCAAAAAACTCATTTGTCCCGGAGCGGCGGAAGAGCCAAATTGGGTTCTGTCTGACGGTAATATATTAATAATAATAATCACCTTGAACCCCGTACGTTCCTCACCAAAATTGTAAACTGCTTTGCTTTGTAATTCCACGCTGCCTTAAGGGAACATCTCAGCGCTGTGTAAGTCCAATCATCCACACTCATCCATTTGTATTGTACTTTTATCTGTACAATTTATAAAGCATTTAAAACACTCTGCCATTCTATTTTTCCACGTAGATTATTGGACAGAGTGCAGTCAGAGGATCCAGCTTGGAAGGAGAGCGGAACCGCCTTCATCACGTCCATCACGCGTCTCCTGGAACGTCTTCTGGATTACAGGAGCGTGATTCAAGGGGATGAGAATCGCGACAAGCGCATGTCTTGCACAGTTAACTTATTGGTAAGCGTATCTCTGTACCATTAATTCCTTCCTGCCGAGTTGAACGGATAAAAATACTTTTAATGCAAATTCATTAGGTGATTATACAAATTTATTTAAAGAATAAAATCAATTTTTTCGTTTTACAAAGCTGTTGAAATATTTCAGTCATAGGTAATTTAATCTACTTTTTCCAATTTCTTTGGGGGGTGCCAGAGCTCTTTGCCGGTGTAATTCCACCAGCTCTTAATATAATAGCAAAACGGTGGCACGTGCCTGTTTTCCACTGGGCCTCTCAATTGTAAATTAACATGCTACAACTAATTTATATCCTTACGATATTCCCACTAACAAGGAGAGGTTCCCAGCTGTCCGCCTCCGATTGCTTTGAATTTTGGATATGTTTTAGAGGACCGAAAAATAAAAAATACGTGCTTTTTTATAGCGGCCCGTTTGCATGTTTATGGGGTGAAATCACCCCCAAAGTTCATACGGTGTACAAAAATTATGTTGAGTAAAACTGGGTATAAATTTAATTTGCGTCATAACTTGCTGTATGGACGATGTTCCTGTCGTCAATCACCGTTATTAGGGGGTAACTATGAAGGGTGGTTTCGCCCCTTGAACATGCAAACGGGCCAAAATAGAAAGACATGCATTTCCTATTTTTCGGCCCTTCAAAACATATCCAAAAACCAAAGCAATCGGGGATGAAAACCTGAAAAATCTTATAACTTTGGGGGTTGGTTTCACCCCCTAAATATGAAAACGGGCCGTTATAAGAAAACACGTATATCTTATTTTTCGGTCCGCTAAAACATAGGGTAAACTGTACTAATGCTGGCACTGCACTAATCTTTGGCACTTCTGATTAAAAAATCAAATATTAGAAAGCACAAGCTAGAAAGTACTTTTTTATAATTTCTTATTTTTCTTTCACAACAACATTGCAAAGTCCAGTAGTTGATCTACACATTTTACATTCGGCAACACCACAATGTGGGACAAAGGGCTGAGTTTTAGGTGTTTTCTAAAAATTTTGATAAAGGGTAGGTAACTACATTTTGTTACTTTATAACTAAATAATGGATTGAAATGCAGATTTACTAAGTGTTGTAGGTATTTAATAATGAATGAAATAGTCTGTTAAAACACTTTAAACTTTGTTTTTAACTACATATGTTTTCCTATACAACCTCAAATTTTAACGTGCCAATGATTGTACTTTTATGCCTATTTTTGTTTTTCATTGAATATTTTTAAAATAAAAGACTTAACAGGTACTCGAGATATTTTATTGTAATAAGAAATCCATAAACATTTATAATAACTGAAAATTAAGACCATACAAAAGCTGCAGAAAAAAAATATAGACATTCCAATTGGGATTTCGGCTTAGGGTGCCAATCATTGTACAGTTTACCCTATCTAAAATTCAAAACAATCAGAGGCGGACACCTGGGAACCTCTCCTTGTAAGAAGATCTAGATGCTACCACTTTGAGCCTCAAAATTAGATACGAACATCCTAAAGTCCCCAATTTCATTACATATCTGTCCTTTCCCACTTAGATCTCTCCCTCCCCCAAATAATAGCAATAAATACTGCTACGTACACTTGAAATGCATCACTACAAACTACCGTGTCAATCCCAAACCTGTTAATTCCATTAGTTGAATCTCTAACGAGCAAACAACAACGTACATACAAAGCTCAGTGTTTAAAGCGCAGCTTCAGAGTGTCACTTAGCAGTCAAGCTGAAATTTTCCATCCGACGCAGAATCCGGTCCAAGAATTCAGCACCACGAATGGGACTTTTCCTCTTCTGTCTGCAGAACTTCTACAAGAATGAGTTCAACAGGAAGGAGATGTACCTGCGTTACATATACAAGCTCCACGACCTGCATATGGCTGCGGACAATTACACAGAGGCAGGGTTCACGATGAAGCTGTACGCCGATCAACTTGGCTGGGGCTCCACTATCCTGCCACCGGACCACTCGCATCCCCAGCAGCCTGAGTGGCAGAGGAAGGAGCTGCTGTATTACAAGATCATCCACTATCTGGACCGCGGCAAGTGCTGGGAGAAGGGCATACCACTGTGCAAGGAACTGGCGGTGCTGTACGAAACCAGGTTGTACGATTATGCGAAACTGAGCCACGTGCTGAAGCTGCAGGCCAAGTTCCTGGACAACATACTGACGCAGCTTAGGCCCGAGCCGGAATACTTCCGCGTCGGATTCTATGGCCTCAGTTTCCCTCTTTTCGTCAGAGTGAGTATTGTAGGAATAGAGTGGCGGATTTAAGGAAGAAGGCCCAGGTGGCAAACGTACCGAGGGTTTCATTTTTTCGGGAAAATGAAGACATAGTTTACTAAAAACGGGTTAATTGTAAGTGTACAGAGAAGTATAGAAAAAAATATAGTGTTTGGATAAAATCGTAATTTTTTTTTGAAAATGGGGTCCGAGGGGCCTTCAGACCCGGGTCCCAGAACCTAGGAAGCTTTTTGGCTCCCGACTCAGCAAGCCTGCCATAGAGTATAGAAATTGACATACTGTAACGCTGTCTTTGCAGAACAAGCTTTTCATCTACCGCGGGTTGGAGTACGAGCGGATAGGGGCGTTCACTCAACGACTACAGACTGAATTTCCAAGCGCACAAATATTGATGAAGAACTCCCCGCCTGATGAGAGCATCCTCGCGTCTGAGGGGCAATGTAAGATGATCGATTCGTTTACTGATTGAAGACATACTGCGAGTTTTTATTATCCAGTTCCTATTTAACTATGCGTAGGCATCATAATGCTTGACACGTTCAAGTGTTCTGTGATGCTACTAAATTCACCCCATCTTTGTATCTAGAAATGTATTGTCAAGAAAACATAATACTCCATTTAAGAGAAGAATAAGTTGACCTTGAAAGAATTTTACAGCTACAACTAATTACATTATAACTAGAGTTAAGTACCTGTAAACTTCTTTGAACCTCATTTCAAAGTGAACTTGTTTCCTTTCGTTACACGTTCCTCGTCACTCTATTAAAATTATACAACTAAATACCCTTAACGATATTCAGATATACAAATCTGCAATGTGAAACCGATTCCGGAAGAGAGCAGTCTGGCCTGCCGCGGGGCGGATGTCCCCGAGCGAGTGGTCGCCTTCTACCTAGTCAACGACGTGCGGAAGTTCATCTTCGATCGACCGTTGCACAGGGGCCCGGTCGATCGCGAGAACGAGTTCAAGTCCCTCTGGATCGAGAGGACCACCCTGACAACCGAGGCCAAGCTGCCCGGGATCCTCAGGTGGTTCGAGGTGATCGAGAAGAGGTCCGAGCTGCTGGCCCCGGTGCAATACGCATGCGAGACAATGCAGAGCGTGGAGAGAGAGCTGAGGAGACTGGTCGCACAGTACACTGCCGAACCCCACCGAAACATCAATCCATTCAGCATGAGACTCCAGGGGATCATCGACGCCAACGTGATGGGCGGCATCACCAAATACCAGGAGGCTTTCCTCACCACCGAATTCGCCAGGCAGAACCCGGACATGGTGCCGCACGTCAACAGGCTCAAGGGTCTGATCCTGGACCAGATGAGCGTCCTGGAAGCTGGACTGAATCTGCATGGACAGATTGCTCCAGCCGGGGTGCAGCCACTGCACAAGAGGCTGAACGAAAGATTCACGCAGCTGAAGCAGGGCCTGGGACCGTTGGCCAGGCAGAGGACCATCCATCAGGACAGCATCGTCAAGTAATTGCTTGATGTGGCTGCTTCAGAGATGGGCATTAAATGAATAAGAAATTATTTAAGTATTCGATGGATAAAGTTAACTTTTTAGTCGTCGGGGTTTCAACTTCAACGTCGAATAAAGTTTTCAACCTTAACTTTAACGTTAACTTTCACTTTACTCAACGTCGAATAATTTTATAGCGCGCGTTCGAGCCGCCGAGGGCCGTGGAATTGAGGTTAATGACGGTCCTCGGAGGCTCGAACCCGCGCCAGGAAATTATTCGTCGTCGAATAAAGTTAAAGAAGTTAAAGGAGTTAGAGTTGAAGAAGTTAAAGTTAAAGAAGTTAAAGTTAATGTTAAATTTAATGTTAAAGTGAAAGCAGAAGACTTTATTGGACGTTGAAGTTGAAACGCTCGACGACTGAAAAAAATAACTTCATTCGACACATGACGAATAATTTCTTTAACTTTTATTCGGTATTCGAAACTTTTATTTAGATAAAAATGTTGCCCATCCCTTGTCTGCTTTCTTAAAGTTTGAGGACTCTCGCCATGTAATTATGGCTGAATTCTGCGTTTTGCTTTTTAGCTCACCGTTACCTCCGTTGCCTGTTAATGAAAAGCAACGACCAGCTACCTTAGACACCGCGGGCTCTAGGTCCTCCCATGGAGACAGCGACGGGCAATTGGAGGATGAAGGTTTCTACACAAAAGTGGACGGCGGTCCACCACCAATCCCTCAGCGCGAAGTACGACCACGTTCAGTCGGCTATGGGACCACGCCACCAAGACCGACTCATCAGAGATCTCTGAGCAAACCTTTGAGCCCAAAGTTACCTTTGCGACATTCTCTGCCGACGCCCACGGATGGCCTCGATCAGACTGGTCTGAGGACCTCCTGGAGCGAGCCTGGCCCGGAAGCCGCGCCACCACTGCCACCGAGGGGTTGCAGTGAGTTCCATTTTTAGAATATACCATCGTATTTGCTGTACTACTGTGAATATTGTAAACACTGTATTTGCAATTACTAAATACGGTGGTCCTGGAGAAAGGAAGAGAAAGTTACTCCTTTACCAACTCTGTTATTAATTAACCCTAGAACGACACCGAGACACTTTTAAAGTGTATCTGATATATTTTGGGATCACGGGCGATCCCAAATGGAAATTTGAATATTTCAAAATTCACTTAGTTTATAATTTTCTAGAAGTTTCTGAAACACCCTTCTGCCCTTCTCTTTAGGTATTTTTCGAGAAGACATTTTCAGCAGAAGGTTTTCCTTTACACTTTAATTCTAGCGTCTACGGACACTTTTCTGGAGAACATTAAAATTTTCTAGCACCCTGCAATGTATTTCTAAGGTCAAACAAAAGCCTGTGCAGAATTGGAGTGCTAAGCAATAGCAGATCAAATTCTTCCGTGTATAATATACTCGGCAAACAGAGCAGGAGCTAATTAAATCTGAATAGTAGTGTTAATAAATCTTTGTTCTTCCTGTTTCAGCGCCGGATAAGAGAGATTCTAACACAAACGCAGTCGTGCCACCCGCGCCACCGAAGCGTTTAGCGTACAAGCGTAACACGGAGTGGAGCACCGACGACGACTCGGAGGCGCAAAACGAGCCGAACGACCACCGCGACAGCGGTATATCAACGGCCAGTTTGCTGGACTTCCAGTCCCACTTGACCAACCTCAACAACCTCGGATACGAGGACTTCGAGCCACGGACCAGGTGCAACGACATCATGAACATCTCGCCGCCGTCTATGATCAACGCGCTCAACGTCTCCACGGGCAACTTCGCCAGCGGCGCATTTCAGGGGTCACACTCGCTGCCTGGTCAAGAGGTAATTCTTACACTATATGGGAAGTTATAATGATAAGGTCTCCCGTCAGCAGATTATGTCTTACAGAAGGAGTTGAGGGGGCTTCTTCTTTGGGGGTCTAGGAAATATGGGCATTTTTAGGAATTTGTGGAGAATAAACAATCTCGTACATATTCAATGAGTACATATGGAAATGTTGAGAACAATCTCGTACATATTCATTGACCGCGTATTCAAAATTTTAGAACAATCCAACTAGGAGTTTATTTTCTATAAATTTTTTAAGATACACCTGTTCTTTGGGCCTCCGATGGAGGAACCACCTTAAATCAGCTAGGCTAGTAAGCTGCATTTCCTAGGGCGGAAATTTTGGGGAGTGACAAATTTTTTTTGGGGGGGGGGGGGGGTATTAAATATTGGAGAGCGACAAATTTTGGGGCCGTAAATTTTTGGGAGCATCAAATTATGAAGAGCGGTAAATTTTGGAGAGCGACAAATTTTGGGGAGCGAAAAACTTTTGGCGAAAGAAATTGAATGTCGTTGAAACACAGAAGCTTGAGGCAACGTTAAAAACAATTCACTTTTCTTTCATCTAACAAATTAGCAATCACTCATACCCGAGTAGTCATATTGAATTAATTTTAAAATTGTCTAAAATCTTTAAAATTAAAATATTTGATATTTCACGGAAAGGGCGGCAGACGCTTGTCAGCCTAGGGGCGCCAAATCTCCAAATCCGCCCCTACCAAAGTTGCTTGATAACTCCCCAACATAATATACTTCTCTAGCAATCCCTGTGTAAGACACAGTCTGCAGTGTGCAATAATTTGTGATCAGTTTATCCTGATCTCCTTCACCTTCCAGGTGAGCCCGCCGCCGATCCCGCCCAAGGCGCACCAAGACACCCCCTCAGCCCCGTCGACCTTGGAAAGAGCCTCGAGCCGCGCACAGTCGCACGGCCACTCCGAGAATTACTCTGTGCCAAAAATGCAAACATTATCCGTGGCGGCCGACGCAGAGAGCACTGTGTAGCAACGACAAATTTCCTAGTCCATAGCGCGGTTAATCCACGCGCTGCTGCCACAGTCGAGCGAATCCCGTACGTTGGTTCGCGCCGTAGTCACTGGACCTAACCTCAAACGCTAAAACCCGACTGGATTCGCTCGAGCAACGCTCCTTACCGAGTAAGAGAATTCTGTAATAATCGAATGAAAAAGAAGTCTTGAAAACCGTGTAACTTGGCATGGATCACACCTTGGTAGAGAAAAGCATAAAAGAGCGGTATTCAAACGTCACGAGGGCGCCGCGTCGACGGTCGGCGACGTGGGACAGTATTTTGAATCGCGAGGTGGCTGATTCTCGGCGCTCGTTCGCGATATAGCGGAAGAGAAACACTGACTTTGCGGTAGAGACGACGATCTTCCGGATATACTAACCGACACTATATATATTTTGTAATTTATTTATATTTTCGATGAGAATAAAGGTAATTTTTATCAACCAGACTCTGGTGAAGACTCGTACATTGCTGTCGCCTGAACAGCTAATAAAGCAGAGGATGTAACTCAAGGCCGTGCATGGATGAACCCGTGAAACACGTGTAAATTCCAGATCGTATTTTCACTCCAGGATATTCCATTCAAAAGGAGGATAAACTTCTCTTGGATAGAATATGCGTGAATGGAAAATCTGATCTGGGACTTCAATCTGCATATTCGTTTACGAACACCGCGACCGTCTCGCGCTTTACACCCCGCGCGGAGGGTCGGGAAGTGGCGGAAGCCGGATGGAAGGATATATATAAATTATGTATTTTGTCACATTCTTTTCGTATAAATATATACAAAACTATGAAAATTGCGCCGCACAGTTGTACGCTTCTTCCATGGCATGTATAAAAAGAAAGAAACATTGTAAACATTTTCTTCTTCGTTCCGGGGAGAAGAGGGGGCGGGAGGGATAATAGAGAAGGATCTAAATGTAAAATGGAAGTGGAATGTATACATTGCACAATACTGAGTTAAGAAATTAAGATACTAGGGAGAGGAGTAGGTGATGTTTAATTACACGAACGATGAAATGAAACTAGAGATCATCTGTGCCTCTCGGAGCCCTCGCGTCGGTCTGGATCGATCGTTGATGGACACGAGGACGCCGGAGGGGATCGCTTCCGTATCGGGAGCTTAGGATCACACGAAACGAAATGACGACAAGCGTATGTATATAGATACGGACAGGCACTCACGCATACATACTAATCGATATGGCTAACGTCGTAAGTACAGTCATGGCCGCTCTTAAAATATACCTTGGGACGGTAACGGTCCCAAGAAATATTTATATATGGCACAGTCAAAGCGTAATCAACGCCGGTGTACGTGTACACTTGTTGGTAAATGTGCGCACATTTGCTGTCACCGTGCTACGTAAATTAGAGGATAACAGTTCGGCCGAACTGAGAATAATCTGATTGTCTGATTCGTAACGATGTAATGGATTGTGTGTATCGTTTGAGATGATTTTCAAATATAAACCGAAGGATTCGTAATTTCTAGTGATGTATGTTAGATAGATGAACCCTTCTGCGTGAAACTGTGTGTAAATTTGGGGATTTTTATTAGGCTCTGGTGGAATTGGGTCAACTATTCATGTGGCTGTAGTAAAGTGAGCCAGTAAATGTGGACAAGTGTGTATATTTACTGTACTTCACGCTTTGACTGTAGCATATATGTGTGTATATATATATAATTATTTGAGTTTTAAGCTAATAGTACGTTATATTACTTTGTACGGTGTTTGTTTGTAGCACGGAGCTCGTCACACTGACGTTTCCGCATTAGTATCCTTCCTGGAACAGCATAAGTTAGGTGGAATTAATAAGTGCACACTGGGGGGTTAGATGTAAATGAGGAACACAAATAATTAGGTGGTGTTTAGGCGATTAGCTAGCTTTTGGAGGCTTACCTCTTCGCTAATTATTTTCGTTTCCCAGGGCAAGCGTGAATTACAGAGAATGTGGAGTTAGTTGGGCAGTATTTCTCATGGTTAATGGTAAAAGGAATTAGTTTATTACGGAGCTGGGCAGTATGAAGATTTATCATTAGGGATGGAGTTCTCAAAGTATCAAAACCTTGAAATTGGAGAATATTTTGAGTTTCGAGAATTCGGTAGTTTCACTTTTTTTGTCATTCGAAACTGAAGCAAGATATTCCACTTACAGAACAGAATCTGCACTTCAAGTTTCGAGTTCCATTAGATTTGAATTCCGAAAGTTTCAAGTTCGATACGATTGGAATTCCGAAAGTTTCGAATTCCGAAAGTTTCGAGTTCCATAAGTTTCGAATTCCGAAGGTTTCGAGTTCGATAAGATTGAAATTCCAAAAGTTTCAAGTTCCATAAGATTCGAGTTCCGAAAGTTTCAAGTTCCATAAGTTTCGAATTCCGAAAGTTTCGAGTTCCATAAGTTTCGAATTCCGAAAGTTTCGAATTCCGAAAGTTTCGAATTCAGAGAGTTCTGAAGCCTTACAAATTTCCGAATTCGACTTTCTTGAATTTAAAAATTAGCTTCGGCCCCACCTCTATTTATAATAAACCTAATGATCATATGTTCTTCTTATTCCACTCTTCTTTCAATTACACAACATTCACAGAAAGATCCAATCACTCAATTCCCTCTAATTACTCGATCCTCAATACACCCTCAAGTACCTCATTACCATGTGCTCACCAAAGAAAAAGATTCTTCAAGCCATCCTTAATTATTCAAACTGCCCAGCTCTGTTCGCAAGTATCCTCCACACAAGTACGACTTAATACTTACTCGGTCTCGGTGATAGTCTGTTCGTATTGCTGCTGTTGCTGCTGCCTAAGCGCAGCCAACTCGTTGCTGTGCTGCAGATCGTGGGTCAACGAGCTGGACAGTATTCTCCCACTCATGGGTAAAATATACTCCGGCGAGTCCTCCAACACTGTCGGGGTCATTTTTCCCCGTTTCAAGCTACCGTATCTCTCCGACCCACTAAGATTATCGTGCTGAGACCCGTGCAGGCTCTGGCCCCGCTTCAAGCTTCCGTACCTCTCCGAGCCGCTCACGTTCTCGTGGTTAGAGTTCTGGGAGTGGTGGCTCATGCTGGACGCAAGAATGCGGGAGGCCAGCATGTACGGTGTGGGCGACACTGTGTGATCTTCCTCAGCGGTGTAGGGGAACAAATACTTCTCCCCTAGGTGGTGGAGCTTCTCCTCACCCTCCGAGTAATTCTCATCCGGCTGGCTCTTCTGGGGCGAGCTGATATCAGGGTAAGGCAGTGGATTCGGACTGGATGTCTTGTTCGAAGCCATTTCGTTGTCGGAGATTGTTCCTCCCGACCACTGGCTTCCTCGGACATCCATTACTAAAAAAAAAAACACGGAGTACATGTATAATCTGTGGTACTTAACCCGCCGGCAGGCGCGCCTAAAAGTTTTACACGAGCAGGCGCGTCGTGTATTGTACTCAGCACCCCTATGTATTTTTCCAGCGGATATTTCTGCATAATTCTACGTACTTGTCAGGTTCAAATTCGGTTTGAAAGTGTCTCTCATTGAATGAAAACGAAAGTATGCCGCGTATCTTGCCGGCGAGGGCGCCCGCGTATTCAAGTTTCCCAGATGTACGCCTTCAATTGCTTTGGTTTTCGGATATGTTTTATAGGACCGACAAATAAGATATACGTGTTTTTTTATTTTGGCCTGTTTGCATGTTTAGGGGGTGAAACCACCCCTCAAAGGTTTTCAGGTGTTCGTCTCCGATTGTTCTGGTTTTTGGATATGTTTTAAGGGACCCAAAAATAAGATATACGTGTTTTTCTATGTTGGCCTGTTTGCATATTTAGGGGGTGAAACTACCCCTCAAAGGTTTTCAGGTGTTCGTCTCCGATTGTTCTGGTTTTTGGTTATGTTTTAGAGGACGGAAAAATACGAAATACGTGTCTTTTTATTTCGGCTCGTTTGCGTGTATAGGGGGAAAAACCACCCCTCAAAGTTCATAAGCGGTACAAAATTGTGTTGAGTAAAATTTCATATGGGAAAACAAATCCAAACACTAAAGCAATTGGAGATGATCACCTGAATATCTTATAACTATATTTTTCGGTCCTCTAAAACATAATCAAAAACCACAGCAATCGAAGACGAACACCTGAAAATCCTGTAACTTTGAGGGGTGGTTTCACCCCCCAAACATGCAAGCCGGCCAAATTAAAGAAACACGTATATTTTATTTTCCAGCCTTCTAAAACATATCCAAAAACCAGATCAATCGAAGGCGAACAATTGAAAAGCTTTGAGGGGTAGTTTCATCCCCTAAACATGCAAACAGGCCAAAATAAAGAAAAACGTATATCTTATTTTTCGGTCTTCTAAAACAAATCCAAAAACCAGAACAATCGGAGACGAACACCTGAAAACCTTTGAGGGGTGGTTTCACCCCCTAAACATACAAACAGGCCAAAATAAAAAAACACGTATATCTTATTTTTGGGTCCTCTAAAACATATCCAAAAACCAGAACAATCGGAGGCGAACACCTGAAAACCTTTGAGGGGTAGTTTCACCCTCTAAATATGCAAACAGGCCAAAAGAAAAAAACACGTATATCTTATTTTTTTGTCCCCTCAAACATATCCAAAAACCAGAACAATCGGAGGCGGACACCTGAAAACCTTTGAGGGGTAGTTTCACCCTCTAAATATGCAAACAGGCCAAAAGAAAAAAACACGTATATCTTATTTTTCTGTCCCCTAAAACATATCCAAAAACCAGAACAATCGGAGGCGGACACCTGGGAAACTTGTGAGTACACGGGCGCGCTCGCCGGTAGGATACGCGGCATACTTTCGTTTTCATTCAGTTAGAGACACTTTCAAACCGAATTTGAACCTGACAAGTACGTAGAATTATGCAGAAATGTCCGCTGGAAGAATACATTGGGGTGCTGGATACAATACATCACGATAAAACAGTTTTTTCAGCCAAAATCCGACCTCCGTGTACTGAGTACACACGCGCGCCTGCCGGCGGGTTAATTACGAGGACGGAGCTTAGAGACACTCACCATTGGACGATAAGTACGCCTCTGGTAATTGGGAACTCCATCTGGGCGCGTAGATCGGTTTAATGTTTGGGAAGAGTTCTGTGTTTGAGCAAAGTATGTTCAAATGTTCGGTGGGGTTTGCGTGGATGTTGGGCAGGTAGCTGTGCGCGACAGGCTGCTGGGTGGAGACGCCCATGTTCCTGTGGGACCTCGACGTGACGTCTTCTTCGTCGGAGCTGTGGGAACTCGCCAGGTCCAGGCTCCTCCCTCCACCCTCCGCTTGGGAACCATCCGAATCCGATTCAGAGTCCCTGCGTTGACTCCTTGGCTCCGTCGCTTCTGTAAATCACTGCAATTATTACTGAATTCGTTGGGCAGCTTGGTATTATCACAGAAGCGCGCGGGAGCGATGGGTTTGATCGGTACCTTGTCTGGAATGTAGGGCCGATCGGTGACTCCTAGAGGACATATAGGGATCCCTATCGCTGTTGTAGTTACTTGTGGAGGTCGACGTGTGCCTCAAGTGCGTGTCGCTGCGATACGGACTGGACCCAGTCTTGTTTGTACTTCGAGAAGTTGTACTGCTAGTCGAAACTCCCACGTGGACCCTTCGGCACACTGACTCCGCCCCACTGTAGGTCGAGGAGTATGCCAACGCAGATCGCTGTAAATTTCGTCATAATATCATCAGGTGTTTTTACTTTGCAAATGATTGAGGTAGGATTACTTTTCTTATTTTTTAATTATTGGACCTAGTATTGCTCCATCTACTTTTCAATAGCTAACTCTAGTATAACTTCCCCTAATTTCGAACTGCTAACTTCAGTTTAACTTCCCCTACTTTTGAATTCCTAAACCTAATATTGCTTCTTCTACTTTTCAATAGCTGAATCTAACATAACTGCTCCAATTTAGAATTGCTGGACCTACCGAGTGACCATTCACGTTCTGACTGCTGCTCCCATTCCCCATGCTGCCCTCCAGCAAAGGCGTCTTCTTCCCAATACACCTCAGCACGCTCAGATACAGATTTCTCCTCACCCTGCCATTAATGAAGCAGTAACCGATCAAACTGAACGAGGCGTGAACGACAATCGCTATACTCAGCAGGTACGACAACGTTGGAGAGTTCTCGGACGCATTAAGGACAGTCAAAGTCCACGTGGACCCTAACAAAGGCAATGAAGCGACGGACAGCCAAAGCAACGTCCTCAGATTCCCAAAACCCAGGATGTGCTCCTTCAACGTGAATGCTGCTCTCACAGACATTATCAGAATGCAGAAATTGAGGAACACCGCTAGGCAGACTGGCCCTATCAAAGACCAAATCACAGTCTCGTAGATCGACAGCCAGCAACTGAAACAAGGATTAATTAATAGTAACCTTCCTTGTACAGTAGCAATTTATAAAAATCAGAAACCCGGAACGGAACAGAAACAAACTTATTATTTAGTTTTCGATGCACACTTTATGTTAAAAAATTTAAATCGAGGAAGCCAGCTGCAAGACTTATATCCGAAAGTCTCAAAACTCCCTATTTTTTTTATAATACACAATATATAATTATAATGTATAATATTTTACAATATAACTACCAAATGCAATAAAATTGTTAGGAATAAGTTTACACGAGTTTCTTTATAAAAGAAACAACCGATTAAAAACTACATAACTCTTTGTTTCTCGTTCCAGTGGAAACGAGATATTTTTCAGCAGGACCGATATTAACCGAAGCGAAATTATTATCATCGGAGCTGAACCAAAACGAAACAAAAACTCATTTCGTTCCAGGTCTCTGATAAAACTCTCTAACAATATTTACGTACAAGTAAAAGTTCCCATATTGGTCAGCCCTGACGCCGATAGTCAGGCCAACGATAATAGCTGGCGCGCCATAGCCCATGGTGTAGTAAAACCTCATCTGGCCGTGATTCACGTCCCTCATCTCCGTGAGCATTCGATACAGATGAATAGAGTCCACCAGAGTCCACGAGAAGGTGCTCAGCCAGGCGTAATGCAGACCGATCGCGGTCAGCTTGCACGGGAATTCGTTGGAGACTAGAGGGCTCCTGGCTTTCAGCGCGATCAAGTACAGCACCTCGGCGATGAACACGCACATCACCAGGTTCTTGTGGATGCTGTTCGAGTTCGTGCCGCCGCCTCTGATGAGGGACAGGATAAGCAGCGCGGATAACAGTAAAGGCAACGCGAGCATAAACGCGCTGTAGCTCGTCACGTCTTCTAACAGAGACGGCTCCGGGACGTACTCTAAGTCGAGCACGTCGGTTAACAGCGCGAAGGTGGACAGTTGCAAGCAGGAGCAGTTGACAGTGGTGCCAAAAGACAGGGAGTCATCCTCGATCTCCGTGGTGCAGCCCATTCGACTCCATTCGCCAACTCTGAAATGTTTGGAGGCTATAGTGGTTGAAGGGAGCGAGTTGTTGATGGCAGAAGATGTTGGATATTATACCCTCTTGCTGTACTCCAATGCACGCACTGCGGATTCGCCCTGGTCTTCAGATCGTCCCTCTCGATGAGCCAGAGGCTAATCTGAACTGGGGATTGCAAAGGAATCCCGGTGAGGGATTCGTAACCGTTTTCGGAGGGAACTAACACCGACACTGTTACAACTGGCGATCCTACTGCTACTTCTACGCCCCACCTGACGGACACAGAGTCGTCGAATCTGTAAGAAGAGTGGTCAATGTTAGACTGTTTTATGTATATAACGCCTCAGGGCTTGGAGCACAGGAGGCCTCCGTAAATTTGGAAAATTAAAAGGACAATAGGGTTGTAAAAGCTAGGAAAAAAATGGAAATGAGCCCTCCGACCGTGGCGGAAAGAAAATAACGAATACACCAAAATTTGGATTTTAAAATGAGCCCCTTTTTTCCGTGGAATAGACCCCACGTTTAATCTTACTTATTTAATTGGTTTAATACTTATTCACTTCGCGCGTTAGCGTGGTATTTTTTATTTAATTTAATTTAGAATAATTTAGAGCACTACATATGGAGCTAGCCTCGGGGCAACTGAAAAGGATAAAACGGTACTGGTATATGCTGAGCATTTTCTTTTCGGATATGGATAAATTACCTTTGAGGCAACAAGGCACCCAATTGTTTATATTGCACATAACTCAGCACAGCCTTCTGGTTGACCAAGCTTTTCTTCGCATTCAATTCCCCCTGCATCAAGGACTTGATGCCCAGCACGCTGAGGGGCACGCGTATCTTCGAGTACGGATCGAATCTACTTGGATCAGCCATATAATTATTGTACTTTGGGAACGTGATCGATGGGCCGAAATGCGTGGGCGAGGATAGGAAGTCCGAAGTGTCGGGTATGACGACTTTCTGATCAGCCTCGGTTGGTCTGGCCGTGGAGGCCGATGGGTCTTCCTTGTACTCTGCTGTCTCGTAGCCGAACAAGCTCTCCGAAGTCACCACGTCCAGACCTAGCACTGGAACGTAAATTATTCAAGGTCAGAAGATGGATTGTAGAACCCTTAAACTATATAGAGTTTGTTGAACCCATAGAACCTCAATTCCAGAGTCAACTTACCAACATTAGAATCCACCACTTCAAACGGATTAGTGAAGGTGTCGTGCTGCGACGCGGTCAAGGTCCCCAAGTAGTTCGCCATGGCGTCAAGAACCTTATCAGGAGTGTCCCCGTTCAGAGTCTCAATCCTGTCCCACTTGTCCACATAATTAGCCTTGAAGATACTGCTAGCAATGCCAACCAGGTGCGACACATAATCCTTATCCTGGCTGTGAGTCAAATTCAACCCGACCAAGCTCTCCTCGTACCGCAGCAGAGCGACTAGCAAGCTCTCAGCGATCAACAGATCCGCCCCGTACATATTCTTCGTCAGGTTCACCGCCTCGTGCACGTCCCTAGCAATCTTAACAGCCACGTAAGTGTTCAGCGTGAGATCCTTGGTCTCCAGAGCAGCCAGCTGGTGCCTCTGTTCGATGAAAGCATCGGAAGTACAATTAAAAAGATCAGGCTCCTGCCAGCCTCCTAATTTATCATCGCAGGACCTAGAAGTCTTCCCTTCCGCAGTATCCGGACAATCCTCCACAGCGGTCATTCCGAACTTGGTTCTAGGCCACCAGAGGCCCTCGGCGTAGGATCTGGGGCAACCGTCATACACCACCTCGCAACCCCGAAGAGTGACCTCCGCGTAAGGATTGGGGCATGCGGTGCAGGATCGCCCGATAACTCCAACCCTACACCTGCACTGCCCTGTCTCGGTGTCGCAGCGAGGACCGAAGCTGCCAGTGGCGTAGCACTCGCAGGGGATGCACTCCTTTTTGCCAGAAGGCTGGTAGTGGTTCTCCTTGCAATAACACTCGCCCGTGGTCTTGTTGCAGGCGGGGTCGTAGCCCTTGGACTCGTCGCAGTGGCAGGGTCCGCAGACTGGTGAGCCCCACCAGGTAGCAGGGCAGGGTTGGTCGGCCTTGATCTCGCAGTAATCCCCGGAGTACTCCGGTGAGTTGCACTCGCACCTGTACCCTCTATGCGAATCAGTGTCCTCCATGCAGATACCAGTGTTGTTACAGGGATTCAAGTCGCAGACCTGCTCGCAGTCGCGACCAACTCGCCCAGCAGCGCAGACACACTCACTAGCCTGCCACTTGGGGACGCAGACAGCGGCCTCTGGACAGTCGACGTTGCACTCGTCCGCGGAGCTGCAGCCTGTCCCAACGTTCTCCTGAACAGTAGGCCGCAGCAGGACGCTCTGATTGCTGCCTATGCGGATGTCCTGAAGGCAGCCGTCGAAGAACGGTAAGTCTGTGTTCGTCGACTGCTCCGGCCCACCCACGAGGATCCTGCCGACGTAGAGGCCTTGCAGCTTCGCCGGCAGAGGGAACGAGCCTGGTCTATTGCGGTAGTCCATGTCCAGGGACACTTGCCCACTCTGCCACATGATCTCAACTCTATGCCACTGGCCGTCAGCTACGCTGCTGGAGGTTTGAACTATCTCCGAGCCATCTAGGAAAGCGACCAGCCTCCCTTCTCGGATCTCCAGCAACGCGGAGCTGTTCTGACCTATCTGCACGCTCATGAGGAACGCCTGCTTCGCTCGCGTTCTGAGGCTGAGAGCCGTCAACCAGGGTAGCTGGATGGGCCTGAGGAGGGGGTTGAAGCTGAGCATACCGTCTCCGTGGAAGTTCCAAGGCTTGCCGACTTCGTCCGCGCACGTGGGCCCGGCGAAGTTCTCCTGGCACTCGCAGACGAAGCCTAACCATACTTCTCGGCACTTGCCGTTGTTCCTGCACGGAGTGGAGGCGCAGAAGGAGGATTTCTCCGGGCAACCTGGGTTCGTCCCGTTATCCGCTACGAAGGAGTTGAGATCGATGAACCTGTGGTCGATGCGGAGGTCGCTGATGCAGCCTACGAAGTCCTTGTTTCTGATTTGAAAGCTGGAGGGTATAGCTGGTAGACCGCCCAGTTGCAGCGGCCCGGTTAAGTCCAGGAAGCGGTGGCAAGTCTCCGTGACGATGCTGCAGCGATCCTCGAGCACCTGCTCGCTTCTCCCGGCGCAGGACCACCTGGAACCTAGCCTGCCTCCGTATTCCAAAGCCAGAGCGACGTCGCAGTTGTCCAGGGATACCGTCACGGTCCTGTTTATGTAGGAGACCTCCACCTCGTGCCACTGGCCGTCGGAAATCCCACCGGGGACGCTGGCGCTGGCTCTGGTCACCTCGTCCCCCAGGGAGAAGCTGAACTGCACCTGGGAATCTATGATCTCCAAGGCCACGAAGTCGTGCTTCTCGTTGTACCGGCCGTTGTAAAGCAGGAGACCGTTGGCCGACTCTGTCGCGAACCTCAGCCTGATGTGCAGTGGTCCGGTGGTCTTGATAGTGCACAGGGAACCTCCGTTGCAGACCCCTGGGGCGCAGGAGTCCTTGCTCAGGGAGATCTCGCAGTTCTCTCCAACCAACTCCGCGCCGCAGGAGCAAGCGTAGCCTCCTTCCCTTCGGTAACAGGTTCCGCCGTTTAGGCACGGGTTGGAGTAGCACAGATTCACCTCGGTGTCGCATAGGTAAGACTCCTTGCTACCAGTGAAGCCCTTAGCGCACCTGCACGCGAACGTCGTCACGGGATATATCGGTCTGAAGAGCACCGTGTCGCTGCTAGCGAAGCCAGAGGCGTTCCCGAACTTCAGGACAGTCAGACACTCCTCGAAGTTCAGGCAAGGCTCCCTTACGCACAAATTATCGTCGAATGGCAGCACAGTGACTGTGGCCAACCTGGCGAGTATACCTCTGTTCAGGTACACGCGTTCTTGGAGAAACTGCGGGCTGTAGAACTCGTCCGAGACACCTGGCTCCACCTTGCGCGCGGAGAAGCTCACGTTTAGAATCTTCCCGTGAACGTTCGCGTCCTCTTGGACGCTGAAGAGGAAGATGTTCTCCCTGGGGCAGGGTATGATGGCCGCCAGGCCGTCCAGGAAGTACCCCAGTAAAGGACTGAGAAAAGCTTCCGCGGTCATGTCGTCGAGTCTCACGGTGATCGAGTTCAGAAGCATTTTGTCGGTAATTAGGCGGACGGAGAGGGTCATGGCTGCCTTCACGTCGTTGATACCGTCCGTGACGGACACCTCCATGGTCGCCACGCGTGGCACGTTCGTGTTCAATTGAGGGGACAGCCGGATCTCGCCCGTGGTCCTGTTCAAGTCGATCAAGTTCGCGTTGTTGCCAGAAAGGATGGTGTAGGTCAGTTTGTCGGTCACGTCCGCGTCCACGGCGGGAATCTTTCCGATCGAGCTGGTCGGGAAGAAGTCCTTGAAGTTGTTGAAGATGATCTGGAAGTCCTTCAACACCGGCGCGTTGTCGTTCACGTCGGTTACTAGGATCTGGACCAAAGCGTCCGACCTAAGCGGCGGCGAGGCAGCGCGCACCACTAGCTCGAATTTCTTCTTCGGTGACTCGTAATCTAGCTCCTCAAGAGTGGTCAACTCCGCTCGATCCGCCCCGGGGCGGATGTTCAGAGCGAAGCTGTTCGAGTCCTCGCCACCTATGACAGAGTACTGCACCACTGCGTTGGGACCCTCGTCGGGGTCGTGCGCGTAGATCTCGCCGACGGTGGAGCCTACTGGGGAATTCTCCGCTATGTAGAGGACGATTTTGTCGTTCTCGAAGGCGGGCGGCGAGTCGTTCACGTCCTCGATCTTGATGGTCACTGGCACCACGGAGGACAGGGAAGGGGAACCTCTGTCCATGGCCACAGCTTTCAAGGTGTACCTCGCTACCGACTCTCTGTCCAAGGGTTTCGCTGTTCTGACTATTCCTGTGGTCGAGTCTACGGCGAAGGCACCGTCGCCGTCGTCTTCTAGGGCGTATCTCACCTGGAATTATAGAAAGTGACGTTACTTTTGTGGATATTACGGTACCTATACGGGAAAGGCAGCTCTGACTTATTTTTGCTGCTATTGAAGATATGAGAAGATTAATTACTGAATGGGGAGTTAAGGGGGTACGTGGGTAATTCGAGGTCAACAAATCAATTCTTTTTCCATTGTTTATGATAGCCACAAGTTTTAGAAATATTTTAAAAAAAGATTTCATTGGATAAAAAAATTTTAAAAAAAAATTAAAACCGACTTCAAACAAATAAAATTGCACTAAAAAGTAAAAAAATTATTTTTTCCTTTATTTAATATACGACTCTCATATTTTTTAAGTCGGTGCCAGATTTACACAGTGCAAATGATGAGACCCCGATTAAAAAATATGATATTCGTAGATTAAATAAGGGAAAAAACTATTGTTTACTTTATAGTGCAATTTCATTTTTTTGAAGTCGGTTTTAAGTTTTTAAAATTTTTTATTTTTAACTTTTTAGTTTTATATACACTCCGCGCCAAAATTAAGGGAACACTATAATTTCCAGAAAATTTTGGTCATTTTCAAATAGCTGTATCTCTGCGAAAAATGGTCGCAAAAAATATTTAAAAAACGCATTTTAAAGCTTGAAGTTTCTAGTTTTTGAATCAAGTACTCAATTTTTTTTCTTCGCCCATTATGATACTGTTTTATCAAGATGGAGCGCAGGAAACAAAGTTTCAGAAATTTTTGCCAAGTTTGGACGTATGTACGGGCTGAAAATTTGTTTTCCAGATAAATCCAATGGAGAACTCTTATAGAGCAAACATTTCTCTTTAATTTCGTTTTTTTTTGGTTAGTTGTATGATTTTTATTGACCGAGTTATTCGCTATCAAAGCAAAAAAGGAACTTTCTACTTTGATCGCCTATAACTTGCGAACGCATGATCGTAGAACATTGTTCGTGAGTGTTTTGGAAAGCCAAGACAGTTTCCTTTCAGAACCTTTAGTTGCAAATTCAATGAGATTTTTTTTAACCGTATTAAATTCATTTTAAAATGATCCCAAAAATTGCATATTTACCATTTCCTAGAAAACATGATGCCACTTCAAGGAAAATCATGGAATCATTCAAGTGTCCACGTTTTTTCTTAGGTGAAACTACCCCTTAAACACTGTGCAAAAGGTCGGACCGATCAGATTTTTTTTTCGTATGTCCTCGACGGTCAAACATACGGTACGGTCTGAAAAATTGAAGTATCACCTGTTTTACGTTATGTTTCTCTGTAAAACCCTTTCTTTTGTTCTCGCGGCTTTTGAACACTTGTTGCTCGTTTTTTTTGTTAGTTCAACGTCATTTTAGTAAAAAGAAAAGAAATGCAAAAATTTAAAAAAAAATTTACCCAAACTCTTCGCAATGACGAAAACTGTACTTCGATAACTGGCATTAGCACCATCTAAAGTACGCCACGAGCTGGCGCATGCGCGGTCGGATTTACACTTCATTGTACGTGCGTCACATGGAGAGATGAAACCCTGCGGTTCGTCACTCCCGCAGTATTTTTTTACTCCAAACTCACTCTCCGATGCGTATGTGTATGCGGGGACGTGCGTGCGTGTCGGTTGCGCATGTTAATACAGTTACGAATTTTCCATTCCTGGGCGACGTTTGCGACAACAGTACCCGAACCTGGCGAATTTGGGACGATTAGCAGACGCCCTCCGCCAAATTTGGCAGAGAATACACGCACGTTCCCTCATACACATACGCATCGGAGAGTGAGTTTGGAGTCAAAAAATACTGCGGGAGTGACGAACCGCAGGGTTTCATCTCTCCACGGTCCGACCTTTTGCACAGTGTTTAAGGGGTAGTTTCACCTAAGAAAAAACGTGGACACTTGAATGATTCCATGATTTTCCTTGAAGTGGCATCATGTTTTCTAGGAAATGGTAAATATGCAATTTTTGGGATCATTTTAAAATGAATTTAATACGGTTAAAAAAAATCTCATTGAATTTGCAACTAAAGGTTCTGAAAGGAAACTGTCTTGGCTTTCCAAAACACTCACGAACAATGTTCTACGATCATGCGTTCGCAAGTTATAGGCGATCAAAGTAGAAAGTTCCTTTTTTGCTTTGATAGCGAATAACTCGGTCAATAAAAATCATACAACTAACCAAAAAAAAACGAAATTAAAGAGAAATGCAAGCTTTAAAATGCGTTTTTTAAATATTTTTTGGGACCATTTTTCGCAGAGATACAGCCATTTGAAAATGACCAAAATTTTCTGGAAATTATAGTGTTCCCTTAATTTTGGCGCGGAGTGTATATTGATACAACATACTGAGGAGTTATGCGGAGACAAACATAAAAAAATACAAACGAGCCGAATCTATAACCACTTCCTTTTTGAAGTCGGTTAAAAATTCGAAAAATTGCGAGAGTTACAACGTAAAAAGTAACGGGTGGGCCAATGCAGGTAAACGCGCCGCGGCTGGTTTTCAAAATGTTTTTCTCGAAACTATGTTTCTCAAGACGGTGAACATCGTAACTCGAGAACGGATCGATATTTGTTTTTGAAATTTTAACTGAACCTACAAAACACCATTTTCCACAACGTGGAACTCGCTCGCTAAGATCGCATAACTTTAACAACACTGAAGACAACATTTATCACAGAATTACTTCAGTAAAATCCTTCAAAATTGATATTTGTTGTATAACTCCGTAAATTTTTATTAAAAGTTTTCGAGCATGTTCCACATTGTAGATTTTGAGTTAAAGGATACTCATGTACAGCGATTTTGCTCTTAGATGATTCGGTCCATCGGAATCGCGTTCACCAAAATTGAGAAAAGTAGTTGCTCTAAGCCGAGGCGTAGTGAGAGTCAGCCTTTATGTTACACGCAGTCCCTTACCCTGCCATTGAGGTCAGTATCCGCGTCAGTAGCAGACACCCTCAGCACGCTGGTGCCAACCAGAACGTCCTCGGGAATAGAACCCTGGTACTGTGGAGCCTCGAAGGTCGGTGAATTATCATTCACGTCTGTCACAGATATTTCCACGTCCGTCGTGTCCGAAAGAGGAGGCACGCCGCCGTCCCTAGCAGTGACAGTCAATAGGTACGCGGGCACTTGCTCGCGATCGAGTGGCTTGGTTGTCGTTATGGCCCCAGTTTGAGGATTAATAGTGAACTCCGAGACGGCTTGGTCCCCGCTGTCGCTATCCAAGCTGTAAGTGACTTGAGCGTTCTTCCCGACGTCAGAATCGGTCGCGCTGACGACCAGGACAGTGGTCCCAATAGGAGCGTCCTCGAAGACGGAGACAGAGTAGGGGGCGTTCTCGAAAACCGGCGAGAAGTTGTTTGCGTCCGAGATGTTCACGTACACCAGGGCGGTGTCGGTTCTACCGCCGCTGTCAGACGCAGTGACGGTCAGCACGAACCTCTTCTCTTGCTTGTAATCGAGCGGCTGGGCTATTGTGATCAGTCCCCGTCCGTTTTGCGACGCGATAGAGAAACGGCCCCTGGTGTTTCCAGCGGTGATCTCGTAGTGTATCCTGGCATCCTCGTCGGGGTCCGTAGCTGTGACTGAAGTGACTGGGGTGCCTGGTGGGTCGTCCTCAGAGACCACTGCCTCGTAGTTCTTGGGGTCGAAGTAGGGATCGTTGTCGTTGACGTCGGTGACAGTGAGGATCACTGTCGCGCTGGCTGACTTGGGCTGCTCGCCGGAATCTGCTGCTACCACGGTGAATTGGTACCTGAAGGGGGTGAGAGATTATAGTGGGGTGGGAAGAGGGACAGGACGGTTCTGTGTCCTTTTGAAAGCGTGCTCTAAAGCCTCGTGACCACTAGCAATAAACTTGCGACATTTATTGCGAGAGTGGATGTCAGCGCTGTGTAAACACGTCTGAGAGTAACTCTAGCAAGTTCTGATTACTTGCGACAGTTGGCCTCAACGAGTGAATTCTGTCATAGTGCAGACACCCGATATTCTTCTCTCAGAGAGAAAGCCTCATCTTTCCAAACGTGCTGTTCCGCAAGATTTTTCTCGCAAATACTTGCAGGCAAGAACTTGCGGGAAAAAATTGCTGTAGTGTAAACACTCATGCAAGTTTCTTGCGCAATAAATTTCGCAAGTTTATTGCCAGTGGCCACGAGGCTTAACGTTTTATCAGCAGGGGCGGATTTGAGTATAGACTAAGTAGGCTGCAGTCTAGAGCGGCAAATTTTGGGGAGTGGAAAATTTTGGGGAGCGGCAATTTTAGCTGAGCTTTAAATTTTGGGAAGCGGAAAATTTGGGGAGCAGTAAATTTTGGGCGCGACACATTTTGGGGAGCGGCAAATTTAGGGGAGCATCAAATTTTTGAGAGCGATACATTTTGGAGAGCGGCAAATTTTCGGGAGTAGCAAAGTTTTGGAAACTGCAAATTTTGGAGAGCATTCAATTTCGAGGAGCGAGAAATTTTGGGGAGCGATAATTTTTTAAGAGCGGCCAATCTTCAATTCCGCCCCTGATTGTCAGAGCTAGAAGTTTCACCCTTAAAATACCATTCAATTTTCTTTCTAACAATTTTTTTTATTTCCACTATAGTATTCTAAATATACTTCTACAGTATATTCCAGAGACCAGGAATAACAGTTATTTTTTAAATTTTTTCGAAAAAAATCATTGAGAAAAAGTTAATTTTTATTTAAGTGGTAGTCAGTCTTCATTAAATACTGCGTAAATTTTTCGAAAAATCAAGTGATTAAAAAATATTAAGATTTATCTCTTTTGGTTACGAATAACCATTATCGATGACCAGAATTTTTTTGGTCACGAATAACCATTATCGATGACCAGAATTTTTTTTGGTTACGAATAA
Source organism: Andrena dorsata (assembly GCA_929108735.1). NCBI lineage: Eukaryota > Metazoa > Arthropoda > Insecta > Hymenoptera > Andrenidae > Andrena > Andrena dorsata. Next base: position 69,798,808 of record OV815488.1, on the reverse strand, counting down.
CCATTATCGTCGACGAGAAATTATATTTGGTTACGGCGTAACCAATACATTTTGCGGGAAATTATTTTGGTTACGGCGTAACCAATATATTTTGCGGGAATTTTTTTTGGTTACGGTATGACCAATATATATTACGGGAATTTTTTTCGGTTACGGTATAACTATTGAACTATAGAATATCTGGAATACGAACTGTGGGTATTAGGAGCCGTGGCGCGCTGTTGAAAAAAGATAGTTGCACAGCTGTTTCACTCTTACACACACGTCTATACCCGCCTATACTCAAATTTACTACAAGATAGCAGTACATTTACAACAGGATCGTGTATAATACAGGATAGACACCCATTCAATGCCACTGTCTCTCTTGGCCTGGCCAGTCCGGCGTTTTCCGTACCGTATTTGCATCCCAGATATTTTATAGTTCAATGAGTATAACCAAAATCGGTTGCTGAAATTCTGTTTTTGGTTACCAATAACCAATACCGATTGCGGGAATTCTGCTTTGGTTACCAGTAACCAATATCGATGGCGGGAGTTTTATTTTGGTCACTCTAGACCATCATCAATTTTTATTAATATTATTACGAATAATTTGTATTTATGAACGATACACAATGAATTATAGAATTTATATGTTTTAATGAATAAAAGCACATATGTAATAATTATATATTTTATTAACAACTTAGGGCATAAAATTGGCGTTCAATTTTATAAATAATAATTTGTGTAAATTTTCTTCTGACAAATTACACCGCCGATCGTCTAGCATCACTTTCAAAGCCGAGAAGGCTCTTTCAACGCTAACTTCAGTAGCCGGAACAGCATGGCAAATTGTTGCCAGTTTATATATATACGGCAATGTATATTTTTTATTCTGCCAATATGCCATGATGTTTACATCTATATGAACACGCTTTTCCTTATAGTTATCAATTTCGGTATATATTTTTGAATGTTCTTTGGAAGTAGTATCGTCTGGGTCGTCCTCGGACAACGAATCAACTTCCATCTCGTTAATTGCATTTTGTAACAATGACACAGAAGTGCCGCTTGTACTTGGTACGGCATCATTTTTTTCTGTACAAGGGGCCTCCTGTATTTTGTCAATACTGTATTTTGCATGTATCATTGCTATTAGTTTATTTTAAACTTTGTGTCCTTGTTAACGTCATGGGTCGAAAGAGAAATATCTTCGAACGGGAATTTTTTCGTTTTGATAAGGACCAGAATGAGAGTACATGCAAAACATGTGAACTGAAATTTGAAGGATCACATCTCACGAATTTGAGAAGACATATGGTTAAGCACCATACAGATGTATATATAGATGAAAGGGAGATGTTTGACGAAGAACCGAAAGAAAAAAATATTCACGGCAAGATAAAATCATTTTCTGTTAAACTGTCCGTAGAAGAAGTAACAAATGCCTGCGTTGATTTTGTTACCAAAGAATCCCAACCATTTGCATTATTTGATTGCAAGGCATTTAAAGTTCTTACGGAGCAAATATTCAAAGGTTTAAATATCCCAGTGATCAGTTCGAACAATATAATGGATTATGTCAATCAAAAATACGACTTTTGGAAAAACTTGATCAAAAGGTCGTGTAAGGGACGATTGATTTCATTAAAAATTGATACAGCGACCCGTCATGATCGAGCCATACTTGGAATAAACATCCAAATGATCCACAAAAACGAGATTAAAATATACACGTTGGCGATGAAAGAGCTGCACGAAAGACATACAGCCGATAATTTAAAACATGAGATTGAAAATGTTTTAAAACAATTTGATATTGGAACCAATCAAATCTACACGATCACTACAGATAACGGACGAAATATGGTAAAAGCGGTAGAATTATTTTCTTCTGAAAATTTATTGGAACCGGAAAAAGACGAGCAGTTTTTAAAGATGAATACCTACGAGCAAAGCGTGGAAACTTTGGCAAAAACGTTTTGTTCCGGAAAAAACACCATATCAGTAAAGTGTGCGGCACATACACTGCAACTTGCAATAAAAGATTTCTTTACCGAGAATAAGATTACAGTTTTAGACCGTGCTCGCGAAATAGTAAAAACATTAAGAACTCCTACAATTAGGTATATATATACAATAGCTTATTCTACTATTGCGCACGGTACTTTAATTTATTCATAATATATTATTTTTCAGATACTCGTTAGAATATTTAGGTTTAAAAAAACCGCGGTTGGATGTTCCGACACGCTGGAATTCCACATTCGATATGCTACACCGACTCATACACCATAAAGAATTTTGTAATGATAATTTAAAACCTCCGGTAGCTTTATCGAAAGACGAGTGGATTACAATAGAAAACCTTGTGGAAGTACTCACTCCATTGAATGAAGCTACTTTACAGCTACAGAAAAGCCAGCTATTTTTTGGAGATTTTTATAAACAATGGCTAAACTTGAAATTGAAATTGAAATCTATCACCTCGAATGCAGCTGGTCTGATTCTGTCTAACATAGAAGCAAGGGAATCGCAGCTGTTAAAGAATGACGCGATTAATGCTGCGATTTTTTTAGACCCTCGGCTTAAACGTCTATTGACAACAAACCAGAAGGCAAAGGCTAAAAAACATCTAAAAATAATCGCTGCACAAATGCTTTCGTTAAAACAGGTATATATTATGTATATCATAGCTGTCATTTAATTCTTGAAATAGGTAATGTAATTTTCTTATTAATTTATTTCATCCTTAGAGTGATAAGGTAATTGACAAAATACAGGAGGCCCCTTGTACAGAAAAAAATGATGCCGTACCAAGTACAAGCGGCACTTCTGTGTCATTGTTACAAAATGCAATTAACGAGATGGAAGTTGATTCGTCGTCCGAGGACGACCCAGACGATACTACTTCCAAAGAACTTTCAAAAATATATACCGAAATTGATAACTATAAGGAAAAGCGTGTTCATATAGATGTAAACATCATGGCATATTGGCAGAATAAAAAATATACATTGCCGTATATATATAAACTGGCAACAATTTGCCATGCTGTTCCGGCTACTGAAGTCAGCGTTGAAAGAGCCTTCTCGGCTTTGAAAGTGATGCTGGACGATCGGCGGTGTAATTTGTCAGAAGAAAATTTACACAAATTATTATTTATAAAATTGAACGCCAATTTTATGCCCTAAGTTGTTAATAAAATATATAATTATTACATATGTGCTTTTATTCATTAAAACATATAAATTCTATAATTCATTGTGTATCGTTCATAAATACAAATTATTCGTAATAATATTAATAAAAATTGATGATGGTCTAGAGTGACCAAAATAAAACTCCCGCCATCGATATTGGTTACTGGTAACCAAAGCAGAATTCCCGCAATCGGTATTGGTTATTGGTAACCAAAAACAGAATTTCAGCAACCGATTTTGGTTATACTCATTGAACTATAAAATATCTGGGATGCAAATACGGTACGGAAAACGCCGGACTGGCCAGGCCAAGAGAGACAGTGGCATTGAATGGGTGTCTATCCTGTATTATACACGATCCTGTTTTAAATGTACTGCTATCTTGTAGTAAATTTGAGTATAGGCGGGTATAGACGTGTGTGTAAGAGTGAAACAGCTGTGCAACTATCTCTTTTCAACAGCGCGCCACGGCTCCTAATACCCACAGTTCGTATTCCAGATATTCTATAGTTCAATAGTTATACCGTAACCGAAAAAAAATTCCCGTAATATATATTGGTCATACCGTAACCAAAAAAATTCCCGCAAAATATATTGGTTACGCCGTAACCAAAATAATTTCCCGCAAAATGTATTGGTTACGCCGTAACCAATATAATTTCTCGTCGACGATAATGGTTATTCGTAACCAAAAAAAATTCTGGTCATCCATAATGGTTATTCGTGACCAAAAAATTCTGGTCATCGATAATGGTTATTCGTAACCAAAATAATTATGGTCATCGATAATTGTTATTCGTAACCAAAAAATATTTCCGTTGGCAATAATGGTTATTCATAACCAAAATCATTTAAACAAAAATATTAATTCTTGTGCCATAACTTTTAAGATTTAGGTTATAACAGTTATGGTCTCTGGTATATTCCCACGAATAACCCTACTCCTCAAAAAGACTCCATTAGCCACAAAGCAGACATTACCTGGAGCACTGTTCGCGGTCCAGCTGTTTAGTCGTATAAATCCACCCAGTCTCCGTGTTCACAGTGATAGGGAAGTTCTCGGTGGAGGCCCCCGAGAAGTCCCTCGCCCCGATAGTGTACTTGATCTGCGCGTTTACACCCTCATCAGCATCATACGCCTGTATCCTCAGCATCGAGTATCCCACAGGCACATTCTCCGACACAGACTCTTGAAAATGACTCGTATAGAACCTCGGTGCATTATCATTAACATCCTTCACGTGCACTAGCAGCTGAGTAGTGTTAGACCTAGCCGGCGACCCTCCATCTTGCGCCCGTATCACTATCTTATAGCTCCTAGTGGACTCGTAGTCCAAAGGCTTCACCAAAGCAACATCGCCACTCATAGAGTCAATAGAAAAAGTATTCTGCGTGTTCCCACCGATGATGGCGTATCTCACAGCAGCATTGTTCCCAGCATCAGCGTCAGTAGCTCTTATCCGTGCCACCACAGGGTTAGCGGTATAATCAAGATCCTCAGGTATCCAAACAGAGTAAGTTCGTTCGGTGAACTGAGGGTAGTTATCGTTGTCATCCAGAACTCGGACGACAAGAATGGCATTGGCGGTCTTCCTCGCTGACGGTGGCGTTGCTTGGTCAGACACGCTCAGGATAACCGTGTAGACCTCAGTCTTCTCTCTGTCCAGAGGCGTGCGCGTGGTCACTACCCCCGACCTCGGGTCTATCCTGAATATCAGAACGTCTTCAGGGTTGACAGTGTCGGTGCCAGTGGTGGTGGAGAGGATAGAGTACTCCACCTCGGCGTTCCTGCCCGCGTCCTGGTCAGTAGCCTTGACCGTCACCACGGTGGAGCCGACTGGGACGCCCTCCCTGACCGAGGCGTCGTACTCCGGCCACTCGAAGCTGGGCGCGTGGTCGTTGTTGTCCAGGACGTTCACTTGCAAAGTGGTGGTGCCTGTTCTCGGCGGGAACGAGTCGTCCACGGCGAGCACCCTGAAGTAGTGCACGTCCACGCTCTCTCTGTCTAGCCTGGAGCGCGTGGTGACCCTCCCGGTGTCTGAGTCCAGGACCAGCAGCGCCTGGGACCGGGCGTCCAACAGGGAGCTCATGGAGTAGCGGACCGTGCCGCCTTCGGGGTCCCTGGCGCGCACAGAGGTCACGTACACACCTGGGTCTTTCTCCTCTTCCACGGCGGCTACGTACAGAGGCTGCTCGAAGTAGGGGGACTGGTTCTTCAGCTCCCTTCTAACGCGTCGGCCCAAGTCGGTGTCGTCCAGTTGACGGTGGTGGAAGACGATCTTCAGCCGGTGCTCCGCGTCGGTTAAACGGGACTCCATGCCGCAGCGCAGGTTCATCGACACCGAGATCTTCCACAGAGGGTCCACTAGGCATTGCTCCGTCGCCGAGACCAGGTCCCCGGCGGCTCCCTCGATGAGGAACCTTGGGTCTGCGACCCCGCCCCATCTGGTCTCGCACTCCTTCAGGGCTGTCTGCGGCAGGAAGTCGCGTAGGGCTGCCACCAGCTGCGATGTTCGAAGGCAGACCTCGGTGAACCTGGCGGGTGGAACAAGATCGGGCGTTATTAGAGTATTTTTAAGGTTTGTCCTCACTAGGGAACAGTTCGCGAACAATGTTCGCAAACAATGCTCGCAAGTTGTTCGCAAACTTTTTGTAACCATTGCTCGTGCAAAGATGCGTCCACACTGGCGAACAGGTGGCGAAATTTTGGGGGGACGGGGGGCTGAAATTTGTGGTACAGTAGGAGGTGATTCTACAGGTTGCAAAGGAATACAGGGAACCATTGGCGGCTACAGTGGAAAGGGGCACAGTTGCTTATTTTTAAAAACTAATCTTTATCAAGTTTATACACTCCGCGCCAAAATTAAGGGAACACTATAATTTCCAGAAAATTTTGGTCATTTTCAAATAGCTGTATCTCTGCGAAAAATGGTCGCAAAAAATATTTAAAAAACGCATTTTAAAGCGGGAACGTGCGTGCGTGTCGGTTGCGCATGTTAATACAGTTACGAATTTTCCATTCCTGGGCGACGTTTGCGACAACAGTACCCGAACCTGGCGAATTTGGGACGATTAGCAGACGCCCTCCGCCAAATTTGGCAGAGAATTCACGCACGTTCCCTCATACACATACGCATCGGAGAGTGAGTTTGGAGTCAAAAAATACTGCGGGAGTGACGAACCGCAGGGTTTCATCTCTCCATGTGACGCACGTACAATGAAGTGTAAATCCGACCGCGCATGCGCCAGCTCGTGGCGTACTTTAGATGGTGCTAATGCCAGTTATCGAAGTACAGTTTTCGTCATTGCGAAGAGTTTGGGTAAATTTTTTTTTAAATTTTTGCATTTCTTTTCTTTTTACTAAAATGACGTTGAACTAACAAAAAAAACGAGCAACAAGTGTTCAAAAGCCGCGAGAACAAAAGAAAGGGTTTTACAGAGAAACATAACGTAAAACAGGTGATCCTTCAATTTTTCAGACCGTACCGCATGTTTGACCGTCGAGGACATACGAAAAAAAAAATCTGATCGGTCCGACCTTTTGCACAGTGTTTAAGGGGTAGTTTCACCTAAGAAAAAACGTGGACACTTGAATGATTCCATGATTTTCCTTGAAGTGGCATCATGTTTTCTAGGAAATGGTAAATTTGCAATTTTTGGGATCATTTTAAAATGAATTTAATACGGTTAAAAAAAATCTCATTGAATTTGCAACTAAAGGTTCTGAAAGGAAACTGTCTTGGCTTTCCAAAACACTCACGAACAATGTTCTACGATCATGCGTTCGCAAGTTATAGGCGTTCAAAGTAGAAAGTTCCTTTTTTGCTTTGATAGCGAATAACTCGGTCAATAAAAATCATACAACTAACCAAAAAAAACGAAATTAAAGAGAAATGTTTGCTCTATAAGAGTTCTCCATTGGATTTATCTGGAAAACAAATTTTCAGCCCGTACATACGTCCAAACTTGGCAACAATTTCTGAAACTTTGTTTCCTGCGCTCCATCTTGATAAAACAGTATCATAATGGGCGAAGAAAAAAAATTGAGTACTTGATTCAAAAACTAGAAACTTCAAGCTTTAAAATGCGTTTTTTAAATATTTTTTGCGACCATTTTTCGCAGAGATACAGCTATTTGAAAATGACCAAAATTTTCTGGAAATTATAGTGTTCCCTTAATTTTGGTGCGGAGTGTATTAAAAGAGTGAATACTTCTGAATTTTAATTTAAAATTTTTAATTAAATTGGCGCTACGAAATGGGTCAAACAAGCAACAAAGCCACCTTCCCACGCGGACACGCATCTTAAACTTTCTCTTGGCTACCAGTGTATTTAAATTGGTTCAAAATGGACCCCGTATTCGCCAAGCGAGGGTTCTTGACCTTGCACGAACTTGAACCGAAGGTCATTGATCCCGTGTGCTGAAGAAGTTACATTGCACCACGCAGAAGAATCTAATCTCCCGCTTTAGAGTATTAAATAAGCTTCAGCAGACGAATGAAGTGGCTGATGTGAAGCTTGTAACATTTTATCGAGACCAATTCTACAAATACAAGGAAATATACCCTATATAATTGAAGTAACTAGAAAGGGATTACAGTCTGAAAAGTATCGGAGAAATCACGTCGGCGTGATAAATCCCTGTCGCTGTCCTCGGCATGACCGGTGTCTTCCATCATAAATTGCCGAAGCGTTAACTACCCAGGCATCGTCGTGCAAATTAATCGCAAAAAAACGAGGCAGCGAAAGCTCGTACGTGGAGTCGTTAACGCGGGCTGTCTAATTACACTGCCTTATCTAGATGAACATCGTGAGCCCTCCCTGTCCTTCAGAGGCCTAGGAAATAAACCGGTACTCCATGCTCAGTGGCCAAGGGGGCACCCTGGTTCACGCACCTTCTTTATATAACTGAGCGTTGAAAGGGCATTCAGTTGTCCGCTTCGCTTGGTCAGGTTCGAAGACCTGTGCCCCACAAACTGCGATGCAATTGGGGTGCAGTGGACTCGAAAAGCTGATCTTAATTACGGGGCTTGAACGGGATAGAGGAGTGTAGGAACAGAAACCCCGTAAGAGGGCGCCGGCTTTGGTGGAGTTGGTTAGGCGGCTACCCAGCAAGCCGAGGACCCGCGAGATCGCAGGTTCGAGTCCCGTCGCCCGAAGTCCGCTTTTTCGCGGCTCCCGAAAAATACAACAATTACGACACCTATTTTCCTGAAGGAAAAATCTCAATGCTTACAATTCTGTGTGTGGAACTGCGGGTTCCTATATCGTGGTGTCACCAGTAGAAGAAGAATTTGGGTTGAATTGAGGCACACTGCTCCAAAGAAACTATAACTTACTTAGGACAAAGAAAAGACCAAGTGAAAAGAGAAGATCTCTCCACTATCAATTCGGGTTATCTAAAAGAAGGAATTGAATCAACCATGACAATCTTCTACAGAAGACGGAGAAAAACCCCCCCATATCTCAACGTTCCAACCAACCTACATGGAGTAAACACTGACTATAATGATGCACAAGTAGGGGAGACCGGGGCTAGTTGACTAATTTTTTACATTTCTAATTTTTATAAATAGACCATTGGTATTTTGTTAACTTGCGACATACCAAAAGTTTGCAAATTTCATTAGGTATACAGGCTTAATTTTTAAAATCGTTTTAATTGAGTCTAGGTTGTACTTTTTATTGTATTTAGAGTAGTGAGTCGAATAAGTCAACAAACCCCGGCTGCGGGGTTAGATGACAAATATGATGGGGTTAGTTTGACTTGTTATTTACTTTTCAGTTTTAACCCTTTACCTGCGAAAAGTCTATATATACGCTGTCACTGTTACATCAATATATATGAAAAGCGCATATATACGCTGCCAATTCCGTCAATATAGTATACGAAACGCGTACGTATGTATACTACGACCAATAAATTTTTTTTTTTTTTAATTTTTTTCACTCCTTCACAGTGTTATTTTTTTATTAATTATCATGGTGTTAGATACAGTAATTATTTTGTACACGTTTGTTATGGTCTATTTAGAAGGCCTGAGAGTTTGAAGGGAGGATAGGGTGTAAAACTGGTAGGGGTGAGTTTTAAAGGATTTGTGGTGGGGGAAGTGAACTTGAGCAGCTAAACTCTTTGCCTCGACTGCATCTTGATGATAAAACATGCAATTATTAGTGGTATTCCTATGCTTAGTCAAGTAACCCCATCCGACATTGTTAACATGTTAAGGGTCGTACGTACAAAACCTCCACAGACCGGATAAAATAAAATACCGTAAATTATAGTCAATGTATCACGTTTCCACAAAATATTCATGAAAAAACATCAAGCAGTACTTAGTGGACAAAAATTCATAATTACTCGAAACAAAAATATTTACTCCCGGCCGACTTTTTTAGATTTTTCAATCTCACTGACAGAACAAACAAGTTTTTGTCACGGCAACACATTAAATGGCAAGCTGGTCATTCATATACTTCATTATCGCGAATGGCAGCATAATTTATTCTATAATACAATAATTAAATGCAATTAGTCAACTAACCTCGTTAGTCAACTAGCCCCGGTCTCCCCTACCACTAAACGAAATCCTCCAGTAATAATCAAATCTCCAATCTCTAAACTGTGTAGAGTATAAAGAGAGAAACCAACCGAACACTTTCCTTACTTTCTGAGTAAAGCAAAAAGGCCAACCTACATCCATCATCAACCCTCTTCAAGTAGCTGCACAATGTAGCCTTCTCAATTCAAAGAGTTACCCTCACTGAAGCCCCCTGTCAGGCCCTCGAGCATCTTCGACCACACTCCAAAAGAACAAGGCCCACCTAAGCGCGACTGAGAAACAAAAGAATCACCTCTCGGTGCTGGGCATGGCGTACGAGGCGAGGGTCTCGGCCATCCACCCCCTGGTCGCTGCTAGGTCCCGATTCTCCCCGCCGCAGCCGGTAATGAGGATCCTCAGCGGCAAGCTGTAATAGTCGATGGTCGGCCTGCCCAGCCTGGAGCTAGTTGAGTCCACGTAGAAGGTGAAGATCCGCGGATACTGCAGGCCGTCGCAGCTCAAAGACCGCGCCAGGGTGACGCGGCCTGTGTGAGGGTGGACCTTGAGCAGCTTCCTGGCGAACCAGGCGGTACGCTCGTTGGACACCTCGTACCGTCGGCGACCACCCAGCTGGGGCACACCCGCCTCGAAGACCACGCTGCCCGTGGGCGTGCTGGAGGGCAGCACCGCCAGGTAAGCGTTGGCCAGGCCGAGGAGGGTCGCCAGGATCGGCAGGGCCCGTTTCCACCTCCCCATGGCGGCCACCCTCTACAGAGCGTGCTCCTTCTCGTGTTCCCCTCTCGCAGACGAGCGTCCCATCCTTGGAGCGGTGCTTGCTGGTCGCTAGCCTCAACGCGCCGTCATCCTGCGTCCCACCTGCAAGCGGAATCATCTCGATCATCCAGTGGATTTGCAGCAGAGATGGGCAAAAGTTTTATTTAAACAAAAAATTCGAATATCGCAGAAAAGTTAAAAAAAAAAATTATTATCGAAGGAAAAATTTAACTTTATTCGTCAAATCGGCTAAAGTTAAAGAAACTTTTATTTGATCCTTTGTTTAAATAATTTTTTATTTAGTTAATGCCCAACACTAATTTGGAGTAAAGAATTCTGGGGATTTGGTGCTTTTTGGGTAGCCAGGAAGGTATCACATTTTCAGTGACGCAATGTTTTGGACAGTGACACTATCAGTGGCGCACCCAGAGGGGGAGCCAAGGATCCCTGGCACCCCCCAAAGAAAAAGGAAAAAGGAGATTAATGTAACCACGACTGAAGTAATTCAAGAGCTTTCTTAAAGAAAAAAAACTATACTTTATTCTATAAATAACTTTTTATAATGACCTAAAGAATTTTATTGAATTTACATTAAAAATATTTTCATCCCCTCAACTCGGCTCTCCGGAGATAAAATCCTGAGTACACCACTGTCCAGTATAGTACCTAGAAGTGACATAGCGAGCTCGCAAAAGCGGCGAGAATCCCAAAATGTACAACTGTGAGATTACAGAAAAAGAAGTCCGGAACTCCAAAAATACTAAACCTGAAAGCCGTAAACTTTGGGACTTCCGTAATTTCTCCTGATGTTTCTACTATTAAAATCCTTCGACATGATTACACGCCGACGCCAGGCACAGCGTAAAGAAATTGCCGCAAAGGAGGTTGAAGATTTAATTCATCGCGAAGGAGTGTTACTGCTTGGGCCAATTAAATCATACAAAGTTGCTTCCGTAAGAGTGCATTACTCCTTAATCCCCCAACTCTTTAAAATTAAATAACTTTCCCGCGCATTTCTTCGTCCCCTGAGAAGCTACAACCATACCAACGCCATCAAGATAAACGAGACACCGCGTGCATAGTTGCAACGAGCCACAAGAGGACGTTCCATCCATTACACCTGGCAGATGGTGTATTAAAACATTACGAACACGAAGCTGGAATAACAAGGATCAGCGGTGCAAGCATTCCTCCTTTTTTTTTTTCTGGTTCCAAGGTATGAAACGCGTAACACATACAGCGCGCCACGGAATCACACGTTTCGATGTCCCGCGACAGGGACGCCGCAGATATTCGAGCGCGTAGAACGGTTTTTACGAGAGGCTGGGACGGGCGGAGGAGCGCGAGATCTCAGAGTGAATGGAGATCGCAGAATCACGCTCGGCTGGATGCTCCGCGGGGGTTTCAATCGGCGTCCGCGGTTCGCGGATACACACAGGCACCGTTCGCGAAATTTCAATTTCATCGGGGAGTCCGAGTTTGCGCGCGTTAGGCAAGGGTCAACGAATTTGCCACGGCCGGGAACGACCTTACGACGAAACAAAGAGGGTGAAACGAACGGAAATCGTTGTTCCCACGTCTCACGGTGGGTATAGCATTCTCACACTCGCGGCGGACTTTTCGTGCGCAAGAACGCTTGGGGAACCCGAGCGGCTTTCCTTCGCGGAATTTGCTCGAGAAAACGCAACGGCAGTGCAGAATCTTGATTCAGAATCAATTTAATAAAAATAGAACAGTGTGTGCCTTACTCCTACGAATCGACAAAGCAGTTCCACGGAAGCATATTTACAGAAAAGTATGTTTATAAAAGCAATTTGATATACAATTGCTTGTACAAGTGAGGAGAGATTGAGAGACGAAGCAACTCGTGAAGGATAAGTAATTGGTAGAGCATTTCACATTGATACCCCGATACTAGATCGTCCGAGCCCCGAATCTACACGCCGTGGAGTGGGGAGAGTCGACAGCTCCGCCCAATCTGCTTCGTCTCCTCGCGCCTGCGCATTGAAGCCCTTCCTACTGTTCGCCACTGACCTCGAAGCTAATTCAGAAATGTTAAAACTCTTTCTCCTTTAAACATTTCAAAGCATATAATTCTGGTTCAAAACTGCACGCCTATATTTCTGTAAAAATATCCATATCGAGTTCCAGCGCGAAATACACGCTTCAAAGGAAATACTAAACCCAATTCAGGCGTGCAAGGTTCGCCCGTATACTTATACGCGTCGCTCGCAGGAGGAGCAAGTCTGCACCGCCGAGTGGATGGCCGTGCTTTTTAAAGAATACGCAACGTAATACGTGGCGCAAAGGACGCGGCCGTCCGCAATGAGCATCTCCGCTCTGGTCCAGTTCGTTTTATTGCGTTTCCGTCGGTCCCCGAGACTAGTTGACCGTAGCCAGAGCACGATAGAGGCGCCCGTGGCATCGTTCCAGCGATCCAAGCGATCCAAGCGATTCTCCCTCTCCCCAGCGGCTAGCCGATCCGGTTTGGCCAATCGAAACAGACGGAGGACGGGCGCGAACCAATCGAAGGGCACGACCGGCAACAAGGTAGACAAGGTAGACAAGGCCAAGGATCTTGGCCACGGAGCAAAACGACCGCGAAGGAATAAACGAACGATCGAGTAGATATGGCGACTAGCCGGACGATGGTGTTTAACCCTTGAACGGCAGGTACGGTGTCCATTTTGGCCAATTCTAAATGGCACGTTACGTTTTACTCATCGGGGGTATTATTCTGGGAGAGAGGTAGGAATTCGGAGTCTGTAAAGTGGGTCGAAATGGACCCAGCGCACAGTGTTCCGCGTAATGGACAAAAGTCAAGAATCCGAAGTGTTTGATCCACAAATTCTTGTATCTTAAAACGTTAAGAAAGGAACGTAGATTTCAATGTTACCCATAACTTCTGCTGAATTTACTAATTTGTTGTCAAAACTGATACTAGAAATTCATTACAAATTTCGTTACATTTTTTCAAACACGCGCCATTGGCAGAATGTTTATGCTTTTCATTTGATGTTTATAAGCTGTGTTTAATACTGTCATACCTTCAAAACTGCCGAGTCAGTTTTTTATAATACTAACAATTTGTACTATTTTTTTTACGTTAAATGTTTATCAACTTCGATGGGACTTTTCAAAAAAACACCAAAAAATACCTCCGTGATGTTTCCTTATATGGATTTAGGGATCATTAAACTTTATATTAACATCGCTTTCAACTGCACATATTTGCATGAAACAAAAAATAGTCAATCATTATTAAGACGCTCACCGCTCCGGTCCTTAGCGTAGTCTCTAGGTCTCCTCGTGCATAAGACACTTATGTCAATCTACACATCCGATATGCTTTTTCCAATTGTTTATACGATATCTACCCTGAATTTTCCATTCAGGATGCTGTCTTCAGTTTTGAAATAGCAGTCAAACGCGATACACGCGATAAAAATATTTTGATAAAAAAATGTTTCGAACAAAAGTTAGTGAGTATACAGTTGACAACAAATTGCAAAAGTGAATATTAATAAAAAACTTTTTACTCACTGAAAAATCAAGATCGCCTTAATTTTTTTAATGTAACTGTATATTTTTGTATACACCTATCGACGCATCTTTATATTCTCTTTAAAAAAGTATTAGGGTACTTAGGTCGAAAACTGATTAGTTCAGAAGCTATGAGTTTTGTCCCGAACGCCCATATACTCGAAACACTGTGCAGCGTCTGATGTGCGCTGAACTATAGTAGAGTTCAGCTGTGGGATATTTGCTATTGCCGTCTCTGTTCTGTCTGAACGCGTCACGTGTCGTCTTTGTTTATCATAGCTGTGACTCGACTCGGAAAACGGACATAATTCACTGTTCATGGGTTTCACCCTTGGACGATGGGCGCGAGGTCCATTTTCACCCAGCCTAGATATCAAACTCCTGTGTTCATTATCACCTATTAGTAGCTTCTTGAAGGAAACAAGGGATTCTAGATCAGAATAAGATTGCAATCTGCTACGTGGGGTGTGTATAATTGAAGCTACATATACTATGGGTCAAAATGGCCCCGTGTACGCTGTACATGGTCGACTAGCAAGCCATGCACCATACAAGGGTTTAAAGGCACTGGAAGCTTTCTTTGTTGCTCCCTCAGGCACCTTACATTTGATGAGAATCGCCCTTTAAGTTGCTTTGAATAGTGGGCCTAATGAATAAAGTGTAAGCAATTGCTTATTCTTAATATTTTACTAGGAATTGCTTAAATTCGTGTGAATAAAAACACAAGCATTTGCTTTATCTTGTAGGAATTCCTAAACTGCCAAGGAATTGCTTAAAGGCATCGCTTTCCTTAATTTTTTAAGGAATTGTTTACGATCGAAAGAATAACAGAAGCAATTGCTTTTGTTGAATAAACAATTCCTTAAGAATTTTTAAGACTGCTGTAGTGTGATATAGGCAATTCATAATACTTTTCTAACTCAAGGCTATTAGGCTCCTGCTCAGCAAACATTATTCCAATTTACAAAATATTTTCAACCAACACTTGTCTTATTATGGCAACCACTCGACGATCTGGAAACCTATTTTCCTCACTATTTTCCATCCACTTCCAACGACAAGATCCAAGAAGGTTTTACGCTCGCCGGGAACCGAAGCTCTCGAGCGCTCGGACACGTTTTCGCGATGGCATTCCGTGGACAGTGCACTCGTGCTCGCATGCCCCTTTATATTCCACGCTCGTCGCTGCACTCGTAGATTCCGGTTAACCGTCCAGCGGAAAATGCGCGATGATACCGATAGGCATCTTCTCGCCCCGTGGATGCCCGCCTCTCGCGTTGCTCCTCCACGCGAAAAATTAATAGCCCATTTTTCTGAAGGTTGCGCAAGAGGGGAGGGGAAGGCCGACGCGACGCGACGCGCCAGGTATTCCTTCGCTTTCAGCGAAAGAACTATTAATTTCGGGCGACGGAGGCCCCGAGCGGGCCCGAGGAATTCGAACCTACCAATTACGGCCCACGAGAACAAGTCCCAATCTTTTCTCGGTAACGACCCGCGCGGTTCGGAAACGGTTTAAGTGGGCCTGGAGATGGTCGAAAAGCCTGTTGGTCGAGGCTAGCGGTGGAGATGTTTCGGTGAATCAAAGCGGCTGTTATCTGAAAACCAGTCGACCTCGGAGGGGCCGCTCGATGGCGGGGCTTTTAATAAAGACATAAGGGGAATTTAGTGTTGTTCGTTTGGATGATCGCTGAGCTAATTCGCCCTGCTTTCAAGTGCAGGCGTCATCTTTTTGCGAGGATTACATACGCGGTTTACGTGTTTTTGCGCGACGGGAAGTCTGTTTCCACTCTTGTTCTTGGAATGGGGGTTTGAGTGCTTGGTAGTGATGGGTTTGAACCCCTCGCGAGTATTTTTGTTTGAATCGCCAATAGGTATTTGATTCTTAACTGTAGTAATGGTTCATTTGAGACACTCAGGAATACTTTGTTAGTAGTTTAGATACTTTTGGGGTAACAAAAAATTACTCACAAGATATTTTTACCCCTCCAACATATTAATTGGATTACTTAAATATTTCTTATTACTATACTGTAAAGCTTTACACAAGCTATCCATGAACGTCACAATTTTTGGTTCAACTTTTAATATCAAAAGTATCGTCGACGGGGAATGATTTGTAGCATATCCAAACTTTATTACCTGCAAACCATGTAACCTATACGAAACGGTGAAAGAGGTCGCGGGTACTGTTTCCTAATAAATTACACCGTCTCCGCGTAACGTGACCCGAGACATATTTCACGCGGACATCTTGTGCGCCGATCGCCGAATTGTAATTGCCCCCAAATCCTCTGTAACGATCTCTTAACACGGCAATAATCCTGTCAATCACACTAATCCATGCACTAAAATTCAATAAAGTAGCAACACCATCCATAAACCCAGCAAATAGAGGCTATAATACCCAAAATATCAAGAGCCAGGAAATACAGAAGAATTGAAAAAAATTCTCCATGAATCAACGACAAGATCCTGGCCGTCATCACTCGTTCATTCACCCAACATCAAAATGTACCATAAATCCATCTCAGCAGTAGAATATCCAACCTATGATGCAACCAACTGCTACACCCCGTGCGGCGGACGCGCATAGGCGTTCCGCAAACGTGCTTAACAAATACAACCACTTAATTTCCGCACGGGACATAGTGTACGCGTTTCAAGCTCACACCAACGGCCAGCAGCATCGCACATAATTATCCATTTCGGTTTTTCAACCTTAAATCCTAACGATCTTCCAGTATTACTATAAAATACGGTCTGAAGGCTATCTCCCAGCATCATCATCATCAACATAATCGACCCCTGTGGATCGCCGTACTCGCGATTTTCGACGAACATTCCCAGCCTCATCTTCGCATCTCATTACGATTACTTCGCCGCTCGCGAAGGTCGGTCGAAATTAGGGAGAACTTACATTCTCGGAAAGAGAGGCGTCGCTCCCTATCCCCAAGACCACGATGGTGTTTTTCAAAGGCATACGGCGAACTTTTCGTTGTTTGCTTTTCGTTTCCTTCTGGACGCGCTGCCTTCCTTCACCTGGCCGCCCGAGCAACGAACACGCGAGAAGCCGCATGCCCATTACGATAACCCCGTGTGCACGATTCTCCTGGTCTTCAAGGTCGCGACAGCCAGGCACAAGATCACTCTGGGAACGTTCTTGCGCGCTTCGTCGCGACTTCTCTCGACTCGGGCCGCGGTCACACGCGATCTGGCGATTCTAGTAACACTTTGGCGTGTTTTCACGCCGAGGCATCTCCACCTGCCGCTTTGGTATTTTTTGGAAAATATCGAGGGTACCGACGGAGTGCTCTCGAACGTTAGCTCAGAGCAGAGATGGGAAATTTTGTTGTTTAAATAAATTTCGAACAACGAATATAAGTTGAAAAAAATCATTTGTTCGTTAACTTTATTCCACACGCGACGAATAATTTTTTTTAACTTTTACTCGTTATTCGAAATTTTATTTAGATAAAAATGTTATCCACCTCTGGCTCAAATAGAGTTAAGAAAAGTTTCTCCGCAGTAGTGATGGCTTGAACGACCTTGAAATTGTATTTCGTCAAACCCTGCGCCATTGAATGTGTCAAACTAAATGTCTCGTTGGAATTTAAAATCGTTCTTGGATTTCGATGCGTGAGAATTTTTGTTTAGAGATAAAACTGCGGGAATCGCACGAGCTGTTTTGCCAGAAGAAATGGTATCTGCTTATTCACGCGTTTCACACTTTCGATTTCCTCTCCCGTTATTGCCTGAAAAAGGCACTGCTTGTGGATGGCTCTCTGTCGGAGGGATGACGGTGCAGTTCGAGGATGGTGAATTCGAATGGTAGAGGAGGACGGTTTTTACGGGGAGCAGCAGCGAATTCACTGGGAAGGCTTCGTTATTCCGAGACGGTTACAATAACAACCGTTAGGCGCGGTACGCGAAACTATATTCGCGGTAACGGTGCGCGGTAAAATCAGAAAAAGGAGAGGCGACGACGACTATCCGAGTGTATACTATAGCGAATCGTTGCATATAGTGTGCGGTGTGCTTGATTGATTTCTCGATTGTTGGCGGCATAGTTACTTGGAATCTTTGTTCTGATTTCGACGGACACCACAGAGTGACGCTAAAGTGATTTTCAGGTTTGTTCGTATTGATTATAAAAAGTACTTAATTGCAAAATCTACTGTATAGTTTGTTCTCTTAAAGAGAAGAGCTCTCCTACTCGTTTCCCTAGTTGATAGTTTGAGTGAGTGAAAGGGGGCATTATTTGGGTGAAGTAGTGATGAGTTCGAGTAGCTCGTGAGTATTTTTGTTTGATTCCATATAACTAGATTTAAACAAAATCAACTTATGATACTTAAAGCTACATGAAGCTTGACCCAATATTAACAAATTTAAATAAAATACTAATTTGCTGTTCCTCGTTTGAAATACTTATTACTCATTATTTGGAACGTGATTCGTGTTATGCGAGTGGAACACACACCATTCGGGGTTCACGGACGATCAAAGGCACCCGCAAACTGTTTTCCAAGGAGGTAAAGAAAAATATAGAAAATAATATAAACACGCAGTGCGAGTGGAGTAACCATCTTGCTTTTTTTACCCATTTCGTAGTGCGAATTTAATTAAAAACTTAAAACAGAAGTTTAAAAATATTAATTTTTTAATAAACCTAATAAAGATCGGTTTTTAAAAACAAGCGAGTTTTAAAAAATAAAGCCGGAGGCAACTGTTTCCAAATAGTCTCGGATTTCGTAAGACCAGGTACGCGGAACGGTAGCGAAGGTTCGATCGTCAGGTTCCGGTTACCTAAGCATTTCCTAACGCCCGAAAAATCTAAGAAATTGTCCTCTGTATTCCACATGGTTGCAGCCGTACTACGAAGGGAGATGCTGGCTGCAGATAAAAGTGCCACGGAAGAACGGTCAATTTTATGGAACCTGTTCCCACCACGGCTCCCTCAAACGGGTTTAGTTAGGTGCATACGTTTCACGCTCGTATGCGTGCACGGGCGTCTTTAAAGCCCGTAAATTAACGTTCCGTTCTTACGACCCTAGCCGGGGGAATCCGAAAATTCGTAAGTATCTTAATTAAACCGGCGCGAAAACCCGCGACGATTCGATGGGTGTTCATTTCTTAATTCCGCTCCGTCAATCCGACAGTAAACAAATTCCCCATACGTTTTCCTCAGGCGTCTACATTCCTTTGCATTTATCAGCAACGCAACCGTAAAAATGTAATAAAACGCCCACAGTAATACCTGTCAACTTAAAGTAATTTATAAACTGATAAAAATGGAAATTCTATATCGTTCCTCTCGCTAACTGAGTTCACTGATTCGCTACCCTCCTTAAAAAATTAAGTAGGATAACAAGCATTTAAAATTAATACAAACTCAGGAATATCTTTCAACAAGTCCCCTGATTTCTACTCGTAATAATAATAAATAATAAAAAGGAAGAGGCCTCGGCGTAACGCAACGCTTAACCTACAAGCCGATAAGATTCTAAACCTATCGGTGCACAAAGTTAAGTCACCTGGAACAGTATTATTGCAAGCTTTTTATATACATCGGCGGGCAATGCTCGTCTTATAGCAGAGTTGCAGACTTCTCGCGCACTACACAACGGGTGGCTCGAGAGTCGACTCGACTCGAGTGCGCGATACAAGAAGAGAGGGTGAAAGAGGAAAGTCATCCTTTCTCTCTCTCCTTCTCCCTCGCGATTCAGGGGTGAGTGACTCACGTTCCGCAGCTTCGACGCCGACAGTCGTCGGGACGCTTACCCTCGAAATATTGATTCGCCGGCTCGGGGGAAACGAGGCTGCTAACCCTCGCGTCGCCTCCTGTATCTAAATTCTTCCTAACCTATCGTTCTTCGGGCTTCTCATTCGGGTCTTCATCCCGCTCGTATTACACAGCATTCTCCAATCGAATGGTCTTCGACGTTTCGCGTACAGTGCGTACCTAGAAGGGACGCAGCGCTGGGAGAGCTCCAAAATGAACAACTTTGAGATCTTTAAGAGGTCTAGAAGCCGCATCCCACTTAAAAATTATCAACTTTGAGACTTCCGCGGTTTTTACAACCTCTCTACGTCCCTTCTAGATATAATACTAGGTACAATACTCTTTTAGACACACTAGGGCAGAGTTAGACCGGTAGACGCCAGTGTGTCTGGTCTCATGATCGATCAAACACATTCATAAATAATTACACGCGGAATCCCTCGGCGATAAAAAAGGAATCGGGGAGCAGTAAACTGCTACTCCTTGGATCTCCCACCGTAAATGTCAAGAATTTCCCTCCACTCGAAAAATCACACAAGCTCACTCGCTTCGATCTCGCTGTTATCTCCAGAAAGCGTTTGAAACTACAATCACGTATTCGCGGCGGAAGCGGGATTTCGCAGCGATTCTCTAAAAGGTTAACAAGAGGAGGAAGCGCAGAAGAAACGTCCTCGTTTGCCCCGGTCGGAGCGCGAGGGGTTCAGAGGAAGCAGAAGGAGGCGGAAAGAAGCGAGAGGGTAATGATAGTCGG
Organism: Andrena dorsata; assembly: GCA_929108735.1. Taxonomy (NCBI): domain Eukaryota; kingdom Metazoa; phylum Arthropoda; class Insecta; order Hymenoptera; family Andrenidae; genus Andrena; species Andrena dorsata. The sequence goes on along the minus strand of OV815488.1, from coordinate 69,778,231 downwards.
GGCTCGTTAAACGCCGCGCGTCGTCGTTCCAATTAATAACGGATTTTTCCGGTGACAGAGGAGGAGAGGAGACAGCGGGCCGCGCACGCAGCACCGCGTTCACGGGCGTCTCACGAGAAAAATCAGATCTGCCATACGAAAAGGTCACTCACCGTCCCGCCAAGGTCGCCGCGTAGGTTTGTCACATCGCGTGTCGCGCCACAGCCTCCTCGATTTCCTTAATCCTTTCTCGTGGCTCACTGCGTGGTGTTTCAGGGACGAGGCACAGGGAAACTCGCGGGCGCGGAGCACACAGAAATTCGCAGAGGGCCGTGGCACACGCGCCGAAAGTATGCGGCGAGGCGCATACGAAGAGGGAACGACGTGCACGCACTTCAGCTGCTCTCGGCAGCGTCGCGACTACTACGAGCCAGTCCATACACGCACGGGGCCAGGTTCTCCTACAGCCTGCTACGTGCGGGAGCGTAGTAGAGGGCGACTACCTGCGACCGTGTATCTCGACATTGACTTCCAGCGACCGACTCAACGGCCACTGATCCACGCTCTTCACTTTTTTTTTTTTTTTTTTTTTTTATTAAACTACAGTAGAAACCATTACTCGTTCCCACGTTCCCGGAAATAATTCGGTTGCGATCGATCGCTCCTTGACTTCGGGATTCCGTTAATTTAACGGGGATGGGATGGGCTTGAAAGTTACTTGCTCTTTTCAGTTTGAGTGTCGGGTGGGTTCTAATACGCGATAGTTATTGAAGAACCACGATCGGACGGGGGATAGCGTGTTCGCGAGATTATATCATATAGCGTTGTTTCGAAAGTGCCCGGATCGTCACGGAGTATACAGTGCTTTCTATACGCATTGCACGTGAAAGCCCTCTGCGATTGCTACCACTAAGCTGTTAGTATCGCAGTGGAGTGAATGGTAATTGGAATTCTGAGATACTTGGTAGGGAAAATTTGTTAAGAGTCGACGGGGGAACGGGGATTGTAAGGTACCAGAATATTGCAAGTGGGAAATGGTATTGTTACCATTGATATTTGTAGCTACGATTAGTAATCGCTGTAGTTCCCGTTTAATAGCAACGTCGTACGCGCGATGGAAATCGAAGCCATCACATACGGTAAAAAGTCTAGGTAAATTCGACAAGCACGAGCACACACGTCTTGCCACCATCGACAGCGTCGGCGACTGTTGCAAACTCTCTCCTGCACGTGCACGAGAGCCCCACACAGATGAAGCACTCGTGTGTACTGTCTTTGCTAGCTTCCCTCGCAGTGGAAACGAATTATGCAGTCGTTCTCGATTTTTCCCGGCACCTGATTTTACGAAACTGCGGGTAACCAGTTTAATGTCAGTGTGCTTGTCGGGCCTGACAGAAAGCTTTCGAATTAAATTGTAAGAATGTCGAGAAGGCGCTACACTCGATTGGAGGCACCACCTGCGACTTGATTTCAAATAGCTGCGCCGGAGGCCGCCACTGGCTTGGTAAACGACCCTTTTTCGTATTTTGTCCGATAATTTTTAACGCTCTTCCCGCGTGGATGGAAACGGTGTTGTGATTGCATTGAGATTTGCCTTGTGGATTTTGTGTGACAGTCCCTGCGGAGGGAAGGTAAAGTTTAATAACAATTCGAGGATTATTTGGAGTCCCGTATGTACGATCGAGTTGATTAACTGTCTCGGGAGGAATTAAATCGAAGAAGGGCTTCAGATTCGTTGCATGATTGTGATAGACAGGCCTGGAAGTCGATGTATGTTCACAGAGTGCAAATTAATCTCTCTTGAATCGAAAAAGAATTAGGAATGAGCGCGGAGCTGAAGAAATTGGATCCCAGTGACGCTTGGAAGGATTTTCATTGCCCGAAATACGTCGCTCCCGTGTGTCCTGAAACCGATAAAATACCAAAGGACTTGTTTGAATCCGGAGAGCAGTCCACAGTGGTTGCGAATTACGCTCTGCGAAAACTGTGCGAACTTATATCCGATCCCGTGACGAGTAACAGTGCTCCTCGAATTTGTAGACTTCTGCACGAATATCTTCATGAAACGGGAGATAATGGTTACGTATCCTTTCGCGGATGCCTCAAAAACTCTCGATCTTGTACTTTAGTTACACTAGAGATGGGCAAAAATTATTCGAAATGAAAATTGCGTACACAAATTTTTATTTCGAACTTATCCCTTATACTTATCCCTTCAGATGAGCTTCCCACTAAATCCTTTTTTACAAAAATAAACGAGTATTCCTTCCCGAGATTTCCTTAAGAAAATGTTCAGAAATTTAAAGATTTGCCAATGATAATAAAAATACTAGAATTCCTGGCCCAAAACGTTCAGGCATTTAAAGACTACGAGCCACATCTAGAGCGGATGTTGGACCTCTGTAATCTACCACCTTTGTTGGAGAGATCTTCAGAAGCCGCTACCAACTCTGAAATATTAAAGCAATATTTCACGCTGCTAGGACATCTTCTCTTAATTTTGCCAACCGAGGCGCAAGTCTTAAAGATCCACAAGGCCCTCTATTCCTTGCTATTAGGGACAAAGTCCATAGATATTACCGCAGTGAAGCATGAATACTGTTGCAGAGCCGTGGAAAAGTCGAATTTACCGATAACTCTGACAGAGCTATTATGCGCCACCCTTTTGGATATGTATGGAAAGGTTCTAGAACTGGTTCTTTTACTTTCGTCTGTCTCCCATACGTGTTGTAAGTAACAGGAAACTGATTCCTCGAGTGGAAAGCCTGATCGTGTACAATTATACTTTTGCAATGTTACGATAAGCTCACAGAATGATGCAAGCTGGTGTACTGAACACCATATTCACTAGAATGGATCTCCCTTTCGCTACTCAGCTGCGTTGCACACGACCACCCGACTCCATGTTACCTGGAATTGAATTTAGCAGTGACATGACTTTTTTGATATTGACTACGGTGTGGAGCCTGTTGAAATCTGTCCTTCCTCCTAACGAAATGCCCGTTAGTTTCAAAGAAACTGTGACACCTGCGTGCTGTGGATTATGGTACGTTTCTCATATGCATAAAGCAGTGGTCGGCAAATTAGTTTGTCAATAGAGCCAAATATCAACAGTACAACGATTGAGATATCTTTCGAGAGCCAAATTTCTTAAACTTAAACTATATGGGTAGTTACATTGTTTATTAACTTAATAAACATTAATTAAAATTTTATGTCTTAATTAAACTATAGGTACACTGAATAAAACTTGATACCATACTTAATAATGATCTTATTTATTAATAAAAATTAAATTGTGGCAGAGCCGCGGTTTGCCGACCACTGGCGTACTGAAATGGATTTAGGAATATTTATACCCAGGCCAAATTTCCGCACGCAGGGGTTTATCATACGCGTTCGAACGTCAAGTTCACCGCGGCCAATATCGAAGTAATTGTTTGAGAATCAGGAATGAAATGGCTGTCGTCATCCTCGCGGTTATAATTCTCTTTCCCAACTGGAACTTCGTCAGTAGTGGTATCGCGGACGAAGCTATCAGGTTCTTGGTCGGAGTCGAAGCTGGTTCTGTGAGGGTATTTTCGGAGAGAGTGAAGTTTGGCAGAAGTAATGCGGATTTATGCTTCCAGAAAACCTTGTTGGTCATTGCCATGCACTTGGTGCAAATAGATGCTTGCATCTATGTTAGTATTTAATTCATTTATGCTTTATTTGGAATTGTGGAGAGTAGTTTAATTTTTAAGTGTTTGGTTGTAATAGTTAATGGTGAAGAGGAAACTAATGAAAACTGTACTTCAACTTGTTAATCCAAATGTACAAGATTCGAAAATTACTTGGAGTACATCTCAGTTTTGGAGTTTGTGGACATATGCGATCAATGCTTTAGCTCTCTTGGCACCCAAAATGCCGCATGAGTTCATTAAATATGATGGATGTATTCGGTAGATAAGTTGGGCATTATTCGAATAAATTTTTATCACTAATAATTTTCTATTCGAATAAATTTTTATCACGAATGATTTTCTATTCGAATAAATTTATATCACGAATAACTTTTTACTCGAATCAGTTTTTATCACGAATAATTTTCTATTCCGATAAATTTTTATCACGAATAATTTTCTGTTCCAATAAATTTTTATCACGAATATTTTTTTATTCGTATAAATGTTTATCGCGAATAATTTTTTACTCGTATAAATTTTTATCACAAATAATTTTTTGTTCGGAATAAAAATTTATTCGTTATTCTCGAATAACTTCATTTAATTCAAATAATGCCCAACTCTGAGTTCAGTAAACAAGTGCTGAAACTACCATTTCTATAACACAAACCAGCTTAACATATCTTTGTAGAATGGTGACTGTGTTAGAGTGGAGTTCAGGTACAAAATTCGATACAGAAACAGTACTACACTGTATAAAATCGATCTGCACAATTCTTCTGAATGATGATACGTTTCTACTGAGCAGCTTTCGGAGGCATGGCTTGATAGTGTCATTAATTAGTTAGTCCCTCATTAATAGTTCCAAAACCCACATTGAATTCCATCCTCTGTAACATCGTTACACATTTAACACACAGGATTGATAAATCAAATTTTGAGTTTCGATAAAGTGACAATGAAGCAGCAAAGAATTTTAACAGCAGCGTTAATTTCAATGGAGAGGCTCATGAAAAAGCTGCAATTTTATCGCGAGATGTACGGAGAACAAAGTATCACATTCACTTTAGAACTACTGTTCCGATGCCTCTATCGGAAAGACGAAGAAACACAGATAGACCAACGGTACGTTTCATTTCTATCAACAATTACGAGATATCTGTATAATGTCATTATAAAAACAGTTCCGCAGCCTTTTACTAGCACTAGGTTCGTACATTTGGGAGAGCATAGTACACTGTCCCAAGTATCTTGAGAAGTTCATAGAATACGGGGCGGTGTACATTATTCTAGACGTCATTGAAATTTCCCCGTATCCTTCTCAATGCCTGTTTCTCGCTCTCCTGACCGACATATGCGACAACTACTTCTGTGGCCCTTACCTATCTACTTGGAGAGGAGTTAATAGGAGAACAGGCTTAATGTCCCTGCTAGCGACAATTTGGAGAGAAGACGAGATTCGAATTAAAGTTAAACGGCACGAGGACGGTGCCGTCACAGGCAAATTTCAAAATCAATTCAACCGTTAGCAGAATCGTGTAGCTATATACTCAAACATGGTATTTCTGATACGCTAGATGAAGAATTGTCTGAACTGGGCACCAAACAGTTGTCGGATACCTACGATATTAACCTGTGCGGGAATATCAGCCCCGCTCTGGTTGATATGATTGGTTCAGTGCGACCGAAGATATACAGCATTCGAAAGATAATCGGGAGAGACGGGGAGAGGTACGAAATGGCCAAGGATCGTTATAAAATACTGTACAACGACCTTCCGGTGGAGGATCGAGTGAGTGGGATGCAGAACGATTCGTTGTATCGTAATAATATTCCGAAGTTAACGTTGACATCTTTCAGATTACGATATGCTCCATAGACTTGTACTTTACGTTGAAGTTAGGCCAAGTGTGGATAGAGATTGGTAAATATTTCGAGCAAGTCGGTATCACTCCGCTCGGCATGGATGGTCAAGCAATCTTTATAATGACTCAGCGGTATCATTCCTGGGGTGTGTTGGTAAAACAGAGACAGAAGAGACTGAAGCAATTTGTGAAAAGGGAGGAGGACGTAGAGGAAATAGTCGAGTACGCGAGGATTCGAGATTCTAAGCTCGCTTCGGCGTTAGACGCCTTCGACGAGTTAGATTACATACACCGAACAACAGATAGAGAGTATATGGCGAAGAGAAAGAACGATCAAAGGCAGCAAGTCGATTCAGCCTTGAAGTTTCCACCAGGCTTGGACGATTCACATTGTCACAGAACTTTCCAGGATAATGTGAATTTCACGGTAATAGTGGAAGAAGTCTTTAGGAATCCAGCTCGCTGTCGGTATTAGCTTCTTAATTTTCTGTTTCCGTCTAGGCTATATTCGATCAACACCTTTCGATATTTAGTGGCCCAATGCTAATTGATCAAATGAAGTTACCCCTAGTTTCACCATGCGACTCGCATATTTCTGACGATACACATTCCTCTGAAATGTGTTGCTCCCCTTTGTCGAGCAACTTCTTGTTAAAGCAAAAAGAATTTAACCGAAAACCGTAGCTGCTGTAATACTTTTTTACCGAAATACGCATTATCCTTCTTTGATAGCACAGAACCCTTCATTGTCGACCGAAAGCGCGAGTGTGTGTAATTCCGCGTTTAAAATATTCCCGACAGTAAAGGTTTAAATAATTATTAAAAACCACCGTTTATTCCTTCGAGTTCGAGAAATTAAAACTTATTTTCATACCTCATTATCATGGCAATTAACTTCTTAAATCAGACCTCCATTCGAATAAAATTATTTACGATGCTTAGCTCAAGTTCGCTGAGAGAAAGCAACAAAATAAAGGAAAAGAATGAAATACCACGAATCAAGATACAGGGTGAGTCACCTAACTCTGCCACCGCAAATTATTCACAAGCTGTTCGTCACCTGAAAAAAAGTTTGAAACAAAAGTTGCGCAGTATTCATAAGCGTGTCTTAATCTGAAGCAAATGCCTAAGCATTCGGCATCCTTTACTAGTTACTAGGACAGTAGAGGATGCCGTATCCGCTTAAGATTAAGACACGTTTATGAATAATTAGTTTGTTGAAGGCTGTGGTTTAATTTTGCAAGTAATTTAAAGCGGCAGAGTCAGGTGACTCACCTGCGTAGAACGTTTCAATCCCTCCCGCCCAGGCGGTTAACATTTCGCCGACCCGTTCGCGTCCGATTTTCGGCGGAAGCGTATCTGCGTTCAGAAGCGGCCCGATTGGCTCCGCCATATTATCTCGAGCGGCTGTAGATGACCCTGGGTAATCTAGATAACGTAACGGAAAGCCCTGGGAGAGCGGGCGAGGAAGAACGCGGCGGCGGCGAGCCAGTCATAGCCAACATGCCGTTCCCGCCGCGAGCGATCGTCGTTGTCGTTCCCGTCCGTCCCGTACCGGTTTAAAAGCGCGTCCGGAGCAAAGTTCTCCCTCCGCGTAATAAACCGGAGTCGGCATCGCGTCCGTCGGCGTATATCGCAATTGGACCGACGGGTTTCGGGGTGACGTTACTGACCGGCGAGCGTTAAACGCGCAATTCCAAGGAATCGTGCCGACCGCAGAGTCTCCTTTTTCCTCGACCGACCTCCGGTCCGTCTCCCATTGGCTTTTCCACCTTCCCGCACCTACGCGGGGGCCCGAACAGCTCCTAGTGTCTCCGTCTTTATCCGCCCGTCCCCGACGCTCCTCCGTACCCCCTCCCGGCGTTTCATCCATCCGTCATCGTCTCGTCAGTCGCGCGAGGCAGACGGTACGGGAGCTGGCCGCCGCGCACCCCGGGGGATTTTACATCGTTCGTGAAATCCAGAGGAGGAGTTGGAACCGGCAGGCAGCTTCTTCTACCTCGTAAACATGGCGTGTGAACGGCGGTGCTTTAACCGCGGCTGTTGCGGAGCAGCCCGCCGACGATGGCCGTGCATCCTGCTGCTGCTTGCCCTCTGCGTGCTCGGCTCGGGCCTCGCCGCGGACGAGTTCAGTGAGTCTTTTCTTCATCCAACTTGTTGCACCCTTAAGGTACGCTTCCGAACCGGGCGACGGTGGCTGGGTCGGGTGGCATTTCTGCGGGACAGGGAGAGGAGTATACCTGGAAGCCTGTGGCCGATATTGTGTCCGAATTAAATTCAGCTTGTAACGGTAGCGTGGAAACGCGAGTGGGGAAAGTGGGTGTTCTTGTATATAGGAATTTCGATGGTCGGGGATTTAAATGCGGAGCAAATGGCTCCCCCTCCCTCGCACACACGAATTGCGGCCGGTTGGGCGCGAGGTGCGTCAGCTGATCAAGTGGCAAATCTCCAAATTAGTACGAAAATCATGTACTGTCTAGGTTGATTTAATGCCTCGTTTTTTAAACGGGCTTTGTTCCTCCGATTTCGCGATGCTGGATATTTGCGCGCGGCGTGAATGTGTGTATAACCAGTTGCTTGAATAAAAGCGGCGAGCAACGCGGCGATATCTGTGGAAGCGACTGTTGCTCGGTCTGGACAGGGCTTTATGCGCGTTCTCTTTCGCGGCGGCTCGGGCTCCTCGGGTCTCCGCGAGAGAGGAGATGCGTCTCTCGCGCTGGTCCCGGCTCGGCCTGAAAAAAGATCGTAATGCGAAGGTGCGACAGAGACGGGGGGACGGAGATAGACCGCGGCTGATAAGAAGGGAACGCGGATGGGGGCGGGAGAGAGGGAACGAGGGAAAGAAAAAGTTTCGAGCCCGCCGAGGGACAGAACGAGCGAGAGAACCAGCGTGCGCCTCTGCCTACGCGAACTACTACGCAATTTCACTAACCGTGACTGTACTCTTTTAAAAGGAAACAACTTCCCTCGCGTGTATCTCGTTTATCCCTTTCCGTCGCGATAATAGCCGAGGTGCGGGGAATTGCGTTCACGGGGCGATCATTGAATATATGTAAATTTCTGAGGTTACCAAAGTGAAAGAGTCGGGCCTGTTAATTATTAATATTCATAATCTGTTGAACGTGCGATATAGCAATTGCTTTATTCTATCATGGAAGTTCTTGGTTTCTCTTTATGCAGAGGAAGTCCCGTGACTTTGCTGTATTGCGTTTTCTAGGCTGTTGTTTTTCTTCCTCTCGCCTTGTCGCGAATTCTGATGCAATGAGCATAGGTAATCGTTATTAAGAGATCGCTGCATTTTCTCATTGCCGTTACTATTCTATTTATTATTGGCTAATTCATTCATTGTTCAGACTCTGTAATTTGCATCTGCCTTGTTTTGTAAACCATGGGGATTCCCCGTAAAATTAATAATAATAATAATAATAATTACGTCATCTAGATTGGGTATCGATGGGTGGAATATAAAAAAGGCGATATTTAGGTGGGGTATGGTTGAAGAACGGTTCGGGAACAGAGGTTTGAAGCGATTTATCGCGATGTTCTTTTTTCGTGCTTGCCATTCGATAGCAGCGTCGCCAATTTTTTTAGACGTTAACCTTTCTCGGTATATGCGTCTTTCGTTTCCTTGATTGCTAGGAAAATGCGATCGCGTGATCCTTTTTCTGGGAATAGTACGTCGTGATACTTTCTATCTCGGTGGGAGCGTGCTTTTATGTGCGAACACAGGCGCTGTGGTGCGCGAGTTCGTGGGAGTCATTTGGCGGTCAATAACAATACTACTACTATTACTACTACTTTTGCTATTACTATTATATTATTACCACCACTCCTACTGCTGCATGTTACTATTATAACTCCTACTCCGACTAATAATAATAATAAAAGCAACAATAATATAGCAAGAGCAACAAGCAGTGATTCACCTGCATCATCACAAAGCCCTAATTAGCGGGAAACAATGCGACGCATTATTTTTCCCAATCGACGACGCGCGGACCGTCATCAGTTTTTGCGTCGACATTTACATATTGAAAGACAAGTTTGGATTTCTGAGGTGACAGATCCAAGAGGTTATCGTCCACGGCCCACCGTTATATTTGTCCCCCGATTTCTCCGGTGTTTGTCGACTTTATTGTCGCCGTGGGCTTATCTAGGTTTTATTTATCTTCGCTGTACTTGTGCACATTTCTTTTACCGTCTACTCAGCTGTTAATACAACCCCCTCCCTGGCAATATCGAGCAATAATTCTCCTCGGCTTTTATCAATCTGACGCTGAATTGAATACTTTTCCATATATAGAGTGGCTCTAAAAAATACGATCCCCGTTACTTTATTGACTAAGCGACGGATTTAAAATCTGCAATGAATTTCGTGCCGTGGAGTGAAAGTAATTGTTGGGGGAGGGAAGTTATAGGTTCAAGGCTACGCGAGGTTAGAAGTGGAGGTCGTGACTTTGAACCTTATCGCGTTTAACATGATAACTCTGCATTAATAAAATATGTCTCGTGACAATTTTACGACCGTATTCTCGCCTCTGAACAGTGCTAGTGTTTTCCACGTTATTAATATTAGCCTTCGTTAACAAATACTTGAACACGCAGAAGTTAATTACAGACATTGTAAAAACCGTGATGTATTGTTAAAGAAACAAAGGACTACCTGTCAATAAAATTATGCAACGTGGTCAGGCAAAGGTCGCTCGGGACACGAAACTCAAACACTTTCCATGGGAATAATAACAATAAGTATCGACTCTGTACGAGTGGCTTTATAGGTTTTCGCGTGTTGCACGCGATTAATTTCGCAAAGCCTACAATTTTTTTCCAACGCGAGAAAGTGAGTAGCACAGTGTGGTAACGAGAAATTTATCGATATTAGCTCTTCCTTATTACAAAATGGAAGCCTGGAGGAGTCGAACCGTACTTCCTCTTTTCTTCTTTTTAAATATTCACACCCTCTGCGGGGCTTTCTGGGGACATTTCTCGTCTACGGTACAGAGATCGACGAAATATTCACCGTTGGCCAATGAACTGTGCGCGCGGTCACGGTCGCCGGTACGAAATCCAAGAAATTCTTAGCTCGGAGCATTAAAATGCCATTAGGCGTTCGACCTCGCGTTCTCCCCGTCGAACCTTTCATTTCCATGTTTAGCGGAATTAACAGCATCGTGGTACGTCGCGGTTTGTTCGCACGCGCGATAAGACCTTCTGTTTGAAAATGGCGAGAGTTGCGATGCCACCTTTCTCTAAATTCTGAGCTGCAAGTAATGATCATTAGGGTGGTCCTTAGCCATGGGCCAGTGGTTCCCAACTTGGGGGTCGCGAAGTGTTTTCTGGAGGGTCTTTTTTTTTAAATATTATTAAGTTAGAATTATATTTTGAAGTACCTATTTAGGGGGATGGGGGTCGCAGGATATTCCAAAGAAATATTTTATACTTTGGTTTCTCTCCCTAAAATTCTCCCTTGCACCTAGCGCCCTGAATTTTTACATATACGGTACTGGGAATATTTATTGCAGCACACTAAGAAATATGTTATCGCTTACACTTCCCTAAATTTACTTATTACAAAAATGTGTAGCTCTCTGTCTTGGCCAAAATGGGTGGTGCATAGTTGTGTCAATTTGAGAGTGGTGCAATAAATATTTCTAGTACTGTAGGGTAGGTGTTAATTACTACATTTATTTTACTTAATAAAAACGTAACGTATAAAGAATTACGTTCAATAATAACAATTCCAATTTAATAATAATTCTTTTGTACACCATTCTTTACATTTTACATTTTTTTTTTAATCAAATAAATAGTGACATTCTATTTTTCATAATTTCACTTCTTTCTTATTCAATTTTAATTTCGTCACTGGATTGAGAAAAAGGTTTCACTTCCAATAAATCTCGTGGCCCACCATTTTGCAAAAAATAAGAGTCCAGATTCCCAGTGTCCTTTCAGTGAAGCTCGCCCGCAGTGGACTCTCTGCAACCGTTGCCCGCGTAAGCCACGTTCCACCGCTATCGATCTTCTTCCACCGTGGAACAGTGCACAGACATAAAAGTCTCATTGTCGCTTAATTGTCCCGGCAGCCTTGGATCGAAACGAGCGCGTCGAGCAGCGGGGACGCGCTCGAAAAGCGCAATCCAGGCAAGGCGAGGGCACGCATAACAGCACCGCTAGGCGTTTCGCGGGCCGTTTACCCTTCTCGACTCGATTCGCGCGAATAGGCCCGCGGCGTGGCACCATCGAAAACGGCCCCGAGTATACGCGACGATTGTCGCCGCGAAAGCCACTCGAAGCCGAAGTGCGCTGCTCAAGTAGACTTCTCAGCGGCCACCCTTTTTGCGAGCGTAGAGGGCACCAACGAGTGGCTCTCGAGGAGCGTAACGCGGGAAAAGAATTAATGGGATCGATGTGGCGACTGTTTCGCGAACGTGTGAACCGACACTCTTGCGAAATCAATCGTCACGTAGGTGAATTCTTGTCGTTCATTTTTGCTTCAATTTTTGGGGCATTTAGGGGACATTCTTAAGTTTAATTTTGACGATCTCTTTCACCCTCAATCTTTTTTAGCAATTAAAATTCTTTTAAAGGTTTATATAATTTTGTGCTCATCACCGGCACAATTATGTATCTTCACAATTTCCACGTAACGTATTCGACGTAATGATTGCATGGAATTTACGAATATATTGTAAATATTCGTCACAAACTATGCGCCGTTTATTAGCGAAGACGGGAGATTTTTGTTCTCATCCCTAAAATACTTTTAAATGGAACTTCTTTAAGATCAATCGAAACTTCTACTATCGCCCTACCGATCCGTTTCTACTCGTTTACATGTCTTCCCGTTTCCTCGAATTTGCTACTGGTGTCCACAAGAATAACGACGAATGGGATATCGCGACTGAATCGTAGCATCGCCTCGCCCCTGGCCATAATTCTAAGCGCGCGTCGCTAAGGTTCAACGTTCGCCTCGAATTAGTCTTTCGGATCGGCGCTTGCAGCTATTCCTATCGCGTTCGGACTAAAAATAGGAAACATCTGGACTTGTTGGCAGTACGGCCACGTCGAAATTCATATGTCCACTGGCGGATGGGAGCCAACTTCTTAGCCTAGATCCTGGTCCGCGCGATCGATTGCGGATATATACGACCTCGTTCGAAATTAATATCTTTTAATTCCAGTAAATTCCCACCAAAGGCTCTTATTAACCGCCACGGGTTCTCTTATATCCATCACTCTTCCTATTTCACCGTTTACAATAACAAACGGATGAATATACCACCAGGCACAGTGTATTTTATTGACAATTTAAACTTATTCATCGATATTTCAATTAATAACATAGAAACGTGGACACATCTATTAATTTTATGTCTATTTTATACGCATACAGATGCCTATCGTCGCGAATAGAAATGAAAATAATGAAATAACGGTAAGTTACCAAGGGAACTAATACAGGTTTTAATAAACTTTGTAGAGTACTTTTTATCATTTCATTGCACAGTGAGGGGGTTTTATTTTATGATAACATCGCGCTGCTGTTGATCCTGTCATCCCAGAAGGGAATAGAGAAACAGGGAGGTGTGGTCGTGGAGTAGCAGTGGTGGTGATACCCCAGTTTTGTGGTGGGGGGATCATAATTTCTTCCCTTGAAGTCAGGGTCTGTTTTAGGGGGAGGGAGGGGGGGGGCAGCCGGGGCACCAAATTTGTAGAGGCACCGCTGTATGCGTTTATTCATTTATATCCGTTCTGCTAATTGATTTTCGTGCCCTTGGAGGGGCGCCATGATAATTTTGCCCGGGGGTGCCAAGTATGCTAAAGCCGCGCCTGCTTGAAGTTGTCCCCCTCCCTTTAAAATTTCGTCCCTAAACTATTGTGTGGGCGCTGGTTGAGATCTGCTGAAAGATAGGAAAGATAGGGGAGCCGTTTTTCTCATCTTGGGTCTGCTGCTACCTGGCTAGTAGACTCTCATTGATAAGATTTACATAGCTAGCCTTAGCAACGGCAATGTTAGAAGATGGGATGAAACAGGTATATGTATATACAAACGGGGAAGAACTTGCGAGAAAGCGGGAGCGGTCGAATGCCATCTGCCGGCGGAGTCAGAAGTATCGCTACACTACTATACTATTCCACGACTTCAATGCTCCCAAAGCAGTAGAATAACCCAGCACAGTCTCCACAAAACGTTACCACGAAAAGATGCACTAAAGTTATACACAAAAACGAATGCTGGCCTGTCAGCTGACGTTTGATCGAATGAAAGTAATATTCCTAGACTCTGCATAGTTCCCATGAACATTTCTTTCTCTCACCTTCTCCTGCCTCGCTGAAATCTTAATATATAAAGCAGAAAGTTTATATGATTGTGTGTCGCCTGAAAACGTTCACAAACGTGAAAAAGGGGAAAAAAGAAAGAAAGAATTTAAATTCCTGGCGAAGTCGAGTAGTAAAACTAGTTCAATATATTCCCACGCAATATTTAGCACCTCAGTCGATGCTTCCACTGCAATCTCGATTACACGGAAGCCTATTCTAGTTAAAGAAAAATATGCAAACGTTTTGGGAAATTCCTGTTGGGGGAATGGTAACTGGGGGGTCCGATGAATTCTTACAAACGTCTGCTGATTCGCGGAAAGTGTTCCTGCTCCAGTTTCGAAGCAGGCAGTGTAAAATGGCACTTCCTCGTGCGTCTGCTTCTCGTCGCGCTGAAATACGTGCCTATCTGCGCAGCTATTTGCACTCTCCGCTGCACGTGCTCGATCTCGTTGCTTTCATCGCGCCGCATGTCGTCACGCTCGCGGGATGTCGTGCCGAATAATAAACACCTCTCTTTTTAGTTATCTCGCGGGCCTTTTGCTGAGCCGACGTGCGGCGCCGTGCTTTCAAGCTCATTCTCAAGGTGACGATGAGTTAATAGTTTTTTGGGAGACTCCAGGATCGAGGGTCTTCTGCTTGTGACCCAGATAGCGTTTGGCGAGGGGAGACCTTGACCTAGACCATCAGTGGTGATAAGCGTAATCGCCACCGTTGCAGAATCGTCGAGCGGAGATAGGCGGATTAAGTTTGCGGTCGTGCTCCCCGCAAATTGGACCTAATTGACCACAAATTTGGGATGGGACGTTGTTCACGGATGATGGTGGGATTTTGTGATGGTTTATTCTTTTTTTTTTTGTTTGGTACTTCGGGCAGGGAATTTTTCTTTTCGAAGCGGATAAATTTATCAGGGAATGAGTTTTTGGGATTCTAATTTTGGGAGGGATGAACCCTATTTAATTATCTTACATTTATTTATTGTTAATTATTTGTGGAAATCCTCATTCATTTTCCAATTCTCCTAGGTTGATAATTTATCGCGTTCAGTGCTCCTGACTCAATCTCGTCCTGCGTTCCAACATTAAATATTGATTATTACAATTAACATTAAAATTATAAAAATGGTTTATTTTGAATTCAAAATAAATTATAAATTATAGGTACATTAGTGAAATGATATTTAAAATACAAATTTATTAAGAGAAAAAAAGCTTGCTTCTTTTATTCATTCGATTGCAACAATTCCTTAAAAAATTAAAGAAAAGCGATTGCATACAATAGTTTTACTATTATCGGAGAGACTCTTTTTTTTATTTCCTTCGTCACTTTCTTGGGAAAGTGACGCCGGCGTCGATCGACTCGCGTGATCGTATAATCCGCGAGTACAAGTGCCATTGCAGGTACTTGTGACCACTGAGCCAGTCAGTGGTACCGCACTTTGCAGCGCGGTGCGACGCCGGACTAAATAAAATTGAACCCATTTTACGTTCCGCATTCCAATTCGCAAAGTCGTTTGTTTTTCGGTGTAATGCGGCCTGTAAAAATTCTATTTACGTACGTGACCACATCTTCTATACATTTTTTCACGCATATTTGGGTGAATGTTTTGAAAACATGGGTTTTATGATCGCTACATGTCCAAAAATTAAATTCTAGCATACGCTGGATCATGCGTTGCAACTTATTGCCCATTCTTTTGTCGGAGATATTCTTACTGATAATTCTTCCTAAATATCGTTTTGCAAGTAAATGCTGGTCTGTAAAACATCTGGTTCCTTGCCTCTTAGACGATTGTTTTTGAAAAGAGTCAAAACATGTCGCACATCGTGTTAATGCAGGTAGGCTGTTTTTAATATTTTTAATAATGTCTCCAGAATTGTAAATTTTAAGTTCTTTCATACTGGCAAGGGGTGCTTGGTGCTCATCTTGGTCCTTATCGATTTCCTCATCGTCCAGTTCATGTGGTAAATATTCAGTGCCACTAACTAGCATTGTATATTGCGGCAGAAGAAAATCTCCGCTATCGTCCTCGCAATTGTATCCTGGCGAGTGCTTCGACGTCAAACTTGTTATCAACAACGATTTGAATATGGCCTCGAATTGGTAACACGTAGGCTTGTTGGATCTGAAATCGTGGCTCTTGACATTGCCAAAAAAATTCTCTGGTGGATCTTGATTGACGTTCCTCGTAGCAAAAGATTCAAAGCCCATTCCTTTTAATTTCTCCCATAACAATTGGAAACCTTGCAAAGTATCCATCAAATTCTGCAGGCTCTGAATGTCTGTTTTAACTGCTTTCTTGGTTTTGGAATTAATAAATCTGATGCTTCTTTGTTGTCTCCTTACGTTCGCGAAAAATTCGGCGTGGTAACTTTTTGCAGACCACGGTATCCTCTTGGGGTGATTATCTCCGCAATTAACACCATTTGTCCGTCTCCAATCCCATTCATTAAATGGAGGAAGTAAGCCGTATGGATTCCCCCAGCTGGCATCTTCCTGTCTCCAATACTAGTCTTCATCGGTGCACTTGTCCTTGTAAGGAGGTCGACGAAACAAGACATCTTCATTTTATTTATTTTTTCGGGATAAACGTGTTGATCCGTCAAATCCGGTACGTGTCGCTCAATTAAATCCGAATAAACATCGATTTCGTAAACTGTAATAACATTATTCCACGCTGCAAATTTTCTATCTGCATTCTTCAAAATTTTTCGATTCTATCAAAATAGATTTCTATATCCTTGGTCAAAAAATTGTTCCGCATGCACTTCAGCATGTGCGGAGCATCGTACAGCGGAATAAATTCGACGTCATCGATGAGGATCGTCCAATACTTTTTAATTCCATTCTGCACTCGAATTCTGTCCGTGTCTTGTTGCATTGTCTTGATGGCCTTCATATTGGAGGAACCTTGGTCACATACTGTCGCTGCGACTGTATAACCGGCTTCAGTAACAGCTCGGACGACCTCCTTGGTGCAACGTATTAGTTGCTCGTAAGTTCTTTGTACAGCACAAAAATTGTATGTGACCGGGATCTTCCAACCGGTTTTTATGCATCGCAGCATGAAAACCAGTGCGTGGTCTGCATACTTTGAGGTCCGATTTGTACCCCAAACTTCCAGCCCAACAACTTTGTTCTTGTCGGCACAGTATTGCACGTTCAGCATTAGCGACACTTCATCCCACACGAGTACGCATACCTCATCCAGTGGATCCATCATGCGGATGGCTGTTTTCTTTAAGCAGTCTTTCATTGTTTTTGTAACACCGCAATCCAAACGAATGCGATTTAATATTTGGCGAACTCTTCTTGGAGCAGGAATTGGGAGAAAATTACACAAGTATTTGTATGCAGATGCCGATCTTTTATAGATCGACGGACATAGGAGCCTTTCATCTGGCGTGTATCGTCGTCCATGTTTATGTTTACCAGCATTCCTGAGTATCGTGCTGACAAAGTTCCTCTGCAGTGTACTAAGATCTCCTAAGTGTTCGTCGAATTCCATGGCCTTCGCATTGTTCAGTAGCTTCTTCAAACGATCTGCATGTCGTAAGCTTTTGGTCCTATAATTATCCATTTCCTTCTTTGCTTGTAACACGTGCTGATACATTTTTCTTGTGCTTTCATCTAAATCTTTCCTTTTCCAAATTAAGCGTCTACAAGGTCCAGACTTTGTGGCTTTATGTATATTTTCATCTTGGGAATATAGGGTGGAACTGGGTCCAGGAAGTAAATTACTGCTTTCCATATTGGAAAAGTTACTTACGGTAGATTTTGGCGTTGTTGGAAAAATGGAGACACTAGATTCAGTGACTGCAGGGGAAGAGCTTCGCCTATAAGAACTTCCTTCCGCTGACGTTGGAAACCAACTCGCAAATGTCGCTGGTGAAAAATGTGCAGTTGACGGAGTAATATTGATCCCGGGTGACAAATCTTCCTTCCTCTCCACATCAATTTTCTCATCTACTTCCTCTGACGATGAACTGCTTTCCCTTTTGTCAGGTAGCAACAAGGAAGGTACTGTTCTTCCCTTCAGCCTTCTCCGTTCACTGCATTGGTAATCGTGTGGTGGAAAATGTAAATGACAAATTACGTATCGCTCATCGTGAACTTGCTTGGACGTTGAGCCTAGCAATCGCGGATTACCCGTTGCTTCAATCCACTGCGAAGTGATTGTAGATTTTGGAAAACGATGAGATTTTACTTGCCGAGTTGATGGACAATCCAGGACAGCACACTTCTGCTTGTCATTTGAATTCCGTTTCACGTTCATTTTCGACGCACAATTACTTACCTTACCAAACACAACACAATGTATACACTTGACCGACGAAAATATCACTCAAAATTGCTGAAAATCTGATCAGATACAATGACAGCAAATGACAGTGAATGGCGGCAAATGGCGGTCACGTGCAACTGATTTGAAGTTTTGGGGGGGGGGGGGGGACAACGCCATCTAGCGTATACTCAAAACGGGATGAACGATGTTTCTGCACGGCGATATATGTTACTGTCCACCCCCTGGTGTCCGTGATTCTGATTATTCGCTCATCAGAAATAAAAAACCTAAATGATTCTTAATTAGGACGAGCGTGGCTATACCCGGTATCGGAATGAATGAAAAAAATCGATGATTAAAAACTGGCACATTAAAGATTGACTATCGATTTTTCATGTTTTTCGTATCTTTCGCAGACTAAAAAAAAGCGTGAAAAACATGATTTTGAATTAATTTAAATCAATAAAAAAAATAACTTCGTCTTTCGCTAGATTGTCCCCTTCAATGAATTGAGGAGTTGAAATGGTAAACGGTGCCAGTAGTTAAACTTTGTAGTAGAAGCAAAAGAACGCACGACTGTTTATTTTTGCACATTCATCGTTTATCACTTGCACGCTATAAACTTTCAGCGTATTCCACCATTTAGAAGGAAACAAAAAGCTTACGACCGTGCTGGCTTTGACGATTTTAGCTCTATCTTACGATTGCCCTAACAATTAAAATAAATGACTCTTGTATTTATTACTTCTGCCATCGTATTCCGCGCGGAATCCACATAAAACTTTTCCACTAAAACAATAATTTTTTTGTACTTTTTGGTACTTACATCGTTTACCATTTTCACTCCTCAGTTAATAAGCAATAATTGAATATGAAATCTGAAACAGCGCAGTAGCAATGCGTCATTCATTTCACTTTCCCATTTCTTCGACGTGCTGAGCCTTTCTTTAGGAAACCACCGCAGAGTAGGATCACTCACTTGGACATGCAAAAGTAGGACGATCATGCTTTGATATCTTTTTGCACTTCACATTTCCTGAAAATGTTATGTCCTTGTTTTAGAAGAAACAATTCAAATCACCAAGTCTTCTACTTAGTTAATTAATTCTTTATTTCAGCATAATTGCTAAGAAATGGACCTTTTGCAATAGTTACATAAAAATGCATTTCTGCGTGCACATATATACACCCGCCCACACCTACGCATACACCCCCCACGCATTACTTATATTTATACTTACCTTTATGCCTACTTATATCTCTACTAATATATTATACTTTTCTTTGGTCGATTTGTACTATCTTTCTTTCACCTTGTGCCTCTCTCCTCGCTCTTTCCAAGCTCATATACCATTTTATTACCCTCATTAAACTCACTTGCTAATAATTCTATGTTCGTAAGGATGTATGGAACCCATCTTCAAAATGATACCAAGTTGATGAAAATTTGTGAGATTGTTCTTTTTAATCTTCCTAGTATGCCCCAAAATTTTTAAACGAATTCACTAAACGGTTGCTGAGTTATAAGGATTTTAATTTTCACTGGTTTTACACGTACTCTTATGGAAAGAGACGATCTTCATAGATAAAACAGCTGAAAAAATATCGAAGAACCGGTAACAATGTTCTCAATTTTTTCTACATGTAGTAGGTATATGGATAGATGAAAATATCTGCCGAGTTTCAATTGTTTTCGCTACACCGTTTTAAAGAAATAAATTATAACATGAGAAAAGTGAAGTGAAAAATACCTTCCTAGAAGTAAAAAGAATACTCCAACTGTTCGAGTTCCGTACATCTAGATTTACTATGCGTAAGACGCAGATATTCAAGTATTTCAAATTTCATATACATTTGTCTAACATTGTACGTCCGATACATGTTTAAATAATTCTTGTTCCTTTACTTTCATTCTATCCAACTTCCTGAATTCGAATAACAGATGTTTTATTGCGTCCTGTCTCTCTTTACACAATTTCCATTTCCTCTCTTCTTGCGTTGCTCAGTATGTATTGCTCTTCCCTACATTTCCACATCTCATCCCACCAGGTATTCTATTGTGCATTAAAACAGTAGAAAGAGTGTGCCATTATTTCACTTCTTCACTCCTCAACAATCTACACTCCTCTTTAAAAAAAAAAATAAAATCACCAGCGCTTGAATGTAAGACCGTTCCATCCTCTTCACTTTCCTATTTACCCAACAAATGTTGAGGTGGATCGCCGCCGAGGAACCAATAGAGCCACCTGATCGTGGCCATTGAAACAGTAGGAAGAGCTCAGTTGCCCGTCGGATGAAGGCGGCGGTGGGCGCGTGGTTCTCGTTGCGGTGTCTTTTTTCCATCGCTCGGCCACGGGCAGACTGCCAGCGCAAGTGTACGTATGTAGCGCCGTGCCCGCGAGCAACACGAAGATGGTACCAGCACGTATCCGGTTTCTACAACGTGTATCGCGTTCGATATGCCTGTAACACGACTATAATCCTATATCGTGTTCCACGGCGATCGGTGCAACGCACGGTTACGAATACCCGCAGCTATACCCACTCGAATGATCTTTCGAGCCGCTTACTTCGGTGGATCCGCCGTTCCGTCGCGTACCCACGCCCTCCACCGCTCTTCGAGACTCTATTTTACCGAAACTCAAACGTACCTACCAACGTCTTTCACTTATGGATTTATTATCTTATTATTCAAGGGGTAATGCCACTCTAGAGCCCGGTAAAGCAGCCCGATTTTGAGAAGTTTTTACGAGAGTATAGTGTTTGGAATACAAAAGCTGTTTGAAGGCCTCTATTGTACATACCTTGAATTATGATCAAATTTTTTTTTCGTTTTTATTGGTGCCGCAGCTCAACGAAAGAAATTTCTTCTGAAAAACAGTGTTCCGCGGCCGGAAAGATTTCTCTTCCATTTTTTTGATAATTTTATTTAAATTTATTTATATTCTCTGACAATTTTTTAAATTGTTTAGATTTCTATATAAGATTATCTCGGGAAGTACACGAGGAAATTAAAAAATACTGCAATTTGTAAGAATAGTGCGTGATTGAATAAAACGTCTCAACAATTTTTCACGTCACTTTTTACCTCAAAATGAAACGTTTTGTTCAATCGCACACCAGTATTACAAAAAACAGTAAAAATGGAGCGAGGAAGCGACTGTACTTGCGAATAGAATCCCGTTTGAATTTTTAGATTAGGTAGGGAATTGCATTTGTTAGAGTGGCGATAGTGCGCGAAAACGTGTTTCGAAGAAAGCTTACAGTTTGATGCGGAGCGTGATCGTCTAGTGACGGGGGCAGAAACAAAAATTGATTCTTTTTTAGTTCAAAAAATGTATTATTAATTAAAAGAAAAATCACACTTCTATCTATTAATCCTGCGCCACAATTCATCTCCAAAAAACACCTATTATTAATACCGTCACATTGTTAATCCCGTTTTACTGCCTGTAAAATTTGTACCGTTAGGAATTTCGTTTTAAAATTTTACCTCGTCATTCTGAAAATATGCAAAAAAACTTCATATTTTTGGGCGGGACAATGTCGTTAATTCGATATGACAATTCGCATACGAATTATTACTAATTTGCTATATGATAAAAAATCTGAATTGTTTTTAAAGTCGTCACAAGCTTCTGTGTTTAAACCCTTTCCAATTTCTTTCGTCCAAGTTCCCCGCCCTCAAAATTCGCACCCTATTTACCCTACACGCAAATCCACCCCTACGTGGTGCCCACCCACTTGGCCTCGTGAATTGGACCTTGCTTTCGCTAATGGTCCCCGTCCGATTACTCTCGACTATGCCATATCTTGCTGGCCGCTACCGTTAGCCTTATAGGTCAACCATGTACATTGTGAATAAGCGTCGTCTTAAGTATCTATCGGGCATAATCGTGCCCCCTCGCTCTGCCCAGCATTTGTTGTGGCTAACAATAAGTGTGCGAGCGTTAACCTCGTTTCGCGCATAATTGAGCTCGGGGGAGATTAATGAATCGCCAGCAGAGATAATTTCAATCCGCAAGGGGCGGGGGGAGGTAGTAATCGCTCGCGGAGTCGTGTATTAATAGTCAATAATCTCTTGGCGCTAATAATCGCTCACTCGAGGAGCGTACTCTCTTGTTATGCGTATAACAAATGTAATTAAGTCGACGCTGGTAAATACAGTTGAACAGAAGTCTGGGGGGGGGGGGGGAGGATTGGATAGTGCAGTTTCCTGTGACAAAGGTCTGTGACAAGTCATGCAGGCTTGGTACTAGTTGAACTGTCGATGAAACTTGATTTAAGTGTTTCGGTGTTGATTGAAAAACTTAGCACACCCCGCGTGCGGAAATTCTAGATTCCTATGCGTTTAGTATGCTCGGTGAACGCCAATAGGCGGTCTACGCACAGGTTGCACGAATTGTGGAAAAATCTTCAAATGTTCTTCAAAAATCTTCTCCGTTAACTTTGTTGATTGTATGCTGTAAACTAAAGGATCTTTACCCGTGGAATAAATAAATAATTAATAAAAAGGAAGATAAATTGTCCTCGACAGGCTTGCAAAAATTTTCAACTGTGGATTATTTTTTAATTTCGAAGATGCAGTATCGGAGCTCGTACAATTTTATCTGCCTAGGATCGAGCACTGGGTGTCGGCCGGTGTGAATGGGCTAAAAGGCTATCGTTCGTTTTGTCGATGAAACGCGGAACGTTCGATGAATGCAAACGTTATTAGAGCGGGATGGATCGTCATCGAGGAGATTAGATTACGTCAAACCTACATTGGAATGTGTGTCACGCATATGGAACGCGTAATCTTCATCGAGCTGCCGATAAATGCGTACGCATATGCGGCCTTAGTTTAACCTTGCCTTTATGGACGCGCTGTTTTATCACCTGTTTATTTCCTGACCTCCTCCCGACGGGTCTGCTTCATCTTACAGCGAAGAACCGCATTGGAATTCGATAACTGAGCAGGGAGGCGCTATATTCAGTATTCATTGATTGAGAAATAATTTATTTCTTATGATTTTTGGAAGTCTGAGTGGAATCTTTCGTTTCCATAAATTTCTGATGCCGCCTCTGTTTATAAAAATTGCGAATAACAGGGTGTGAACGCTCAAGTAGTTGAGGATTTGCCTTTGACCGTGGAAATGTGCACGTTAAGCCTCGTTCACACTAGTCAAGTTCTATTTCAGGGCAGGGAGAGTTGAAAGAAATTTGAAAGGATATTTTAAGCCATGTAAATAAAAGGTTCGCATTGGTAAAGTATTACTTCAAGTCAAGTACCTTGACTAAGGCGAATGAGGCTTTATGCTTTAGAACTGCGCTTATTTGAACTTTTCCCCTGGGAGACCTTTTCTTTTTCACCGTAAATTTATATGGATCGAAAGCACGTATCAAATAACATGCAAAAATAACAATTTTGAGTTTAGGAATCTATTCGTTGAAAAGTGTATGCGGTGAAAAAGTTGCAAAATTTTGACATATTTTCTAACCATTATTGTGACAGTTACAGTGGTTGTCGCATATGATTCGTTATTCAGCGTATGTACCAGCTTGGGACAAAACAAATGACGAACCTTTGTTTCCAAGATATTTGCAAAAAATTTCTATTGATTTATTCCGACGTAACGAACACGGCGTAATCAAGTTAATACTTGAGGTGGTCTGTCATCTGGGGGATATATTTATTGTTGTCTCTGGACACCTCGGGGCGCCCCGAGGTGGATAGCACGTGGTAACGTGATTGAAAAAAATTACCACATATTCAAAAATCATTGAAATCGGCGAGGAAACACCTGTTCTGTATAATTAACGTTAGAATATATGTCAAAATTTCACAGGCCCTTTTACTTAATAACTTTTCAGTGAATATATTCCTAAACTCAAAATTGTTATTTTTGCATGTTATTTGATACGTGCTTTCGATCTATATAAATTTCCGGTGAAAAAAAATTAGGTTTCCCAGAGGAAGGGGTTTCCCTTCGCTTAGTTACTTTTTTTATAAAATAACCTGTTTTAAGAATTTTTTCAGGATTAATTTACAGCTTTCATGTAACATTTTTATAACTTACCTTTAGTAGAATGTCTTAAGAAACTACGAAGAAAATGAATAGAAAAACATGCGTAAATTTGAATACCTATATTAAGTAATGTTTTAAACTCCTCCCCCAAAAACATAGGTCGCTGGCTGAAATTAAATTTAATTTTTTTCACATAAACTATGTATGGAGTCTAGTTCCGTTCTGATTGTTAGTCCGAAAGCAAATTTTTTGAAACGCACTCGAAAAATTGTCTACTTTATTTTCGAATTTTCGCAACTTTTTCTTGCAAAGCACACTGTTTTTTACAAAAATAATTTGTTTAAAAAATGGGTACATGTAATGGAATCTACTGTCAAATTGTTTATAACAAAAGATTTGTATTACAGTATCTGCCAGCGACCAATGTTTAACTCTTAATTTTCCAGCCGTCACAGTGGTGACTTAACTATTCACAGCTGTAGTGAGGAATAGTGAAGTCTCTACTGCGCATGCTCGGGGGAAGGAGTGGGCGGGGCCACTGTCCCCTCC
Organism: Andrena dorsata; assembly: GCA_929108735.1. Lineage (NCBI taxonomy): Eukaryota > Metazoa > Arthropoda > Insecta > Hymenoptera > Andrenidae > Andrena > Andrena dorsata. The sequence continues at coordinate 69,753,558 of OV815488.1, read as the reverse complement.
GCACCTCGGATTCTGGAGACAGTAATCCAGTTTTGAGGTTTAGCACTTCCTACTTTCCCATCTTCCGCTCAAAACTCCCAGGACTCCCATATCACGCAGTTAACTTCAAAGTGAACTCTTCAAAGCGAACTCCATTATTCCTTCATTAATCAACGCGCATAGTCAACGCTTATCTATATTTCTCCGAAATGACCGTGCAGCGGAGAAGCAGATCAATTATAAAGGTAGTCGTTGTGTTGAGCTCGACTGGATCACGTGGAACTGCTTCGGTGAATCGATGCCTCTAAATAGGACACGTCGCGAGGCAGCTTGATCAATTGCAATTCGCTCGTCCGCGGAGAATTGAGCGAACAATCCGTAATCGAGGCTAGACGGAAGCCCACCGCGCGGCGTGTCTCGGGTTCGAGGGGAATTATCTTTGAAATTACACGGCGCCAGGCTTACTTACGCGACTAGACGGCGAAGACAAGTATTGTCCGCGGGAGGGACCCCTCAATGCCCCACTCGAACCTCCTCCATCATTTGAGGCACGCCACAGCTGAAGAGGATTAATCATTGCTCAGCCTGTTTCCCTCTTTCATGCGAATTTACTGGGACTCGTGCAATAAGAGTTTTTCAAACGCTAACGGGGTTTGAAAATGGAGGGGTCCAATGAGTGTTTTGAAAAACATATAACACATTGACTTGCATGGTGCTCACATTGAGCCCCGCTTAAAGCAGGTTTTTCTATACGCGAATGGACGCAACGTCGAGAATTTCAATGCCCATTTTCTCGAAAATGAAGCGCAATATCAAAAATTTTATTACTATTTCTCTACTTATTTACTCCTTATAAGTTGAAAACAATGAGTAACTTTTTTTTATATCGCGCTTCATTTTCAGCCGCGTATTAGAAATTCTACCTTTCCGATTATATCATTACGATACATTTTTTGATAGAATGTCTGCAATAAACGAACCCCCGGATTTACAAATTTCTGAATAATAATACCTTCATTAGAAATGATATATAATATGTGGGATCAGGAACCCGCATAAAAGGGAGCGCGGAATAAAAGACCTGGGAGGATCGGTTTTGGTGGAGTCGGTTAGCCCGCTGCAGCGCTGCCCAGTACGCAGAGGATCCACAAGATCGCGGGTTCGAATCCCGCCGCCCGAGTTCGTTTTTTCCGTGCTGCTGAAAAACATAAGAATTACGCAACCTGTTTCTATAATTAAAATTAAATAATTAAGTAAAAAAATGGTATTTTTCAAAGAACAAGAAAAATTATATCTCTACTCTAGTTATATAGGTATATAATATCATCACACTCTTTCATTTTCAATTAGTAGTACATCAACTTTAAATTGCTTCTCGATACCTGAGACATTGAGAATGTGGATATTCTTTTAAGGAAAATTCGGAAGGCGGATAGCCCAACGCTAAATAATTTGCTGTCCCCATAAACTGGCAAAATTGATCAGAAATTGAGGAAGGCACACCAGAACCCTGCACACAGATTGCAACTACATTAACCTAAGTAAAGACACGCCCACGCCAGACGAAGCGTGAGACGCGAGGAAGCGTCGTGGATCGCTCGATCCGCTTCATTAGAATATCTATACGCAATAGCGGAAGGGCTGGAGGCGCGGGCCGCCGAGTTTCCGGTGAAAGAAGCCCCAGAGACGTGCTCGCTCTTGTATGCGTTTCCTCGGGCTCGTCCACCTACGGTCGAGCAGACACTCGCGCACAAGCCCAGCTTAAGTGTCTACCGTCTTGCAGCTTAAGCGCCCGTTCGAGGGTGCAACGAACTTGCACTTTCCCGTCGCGATCAGAGCATGCGTATCGATCAGTCTCTTGTCTCCGAGCAGTCGCTTTGCTCGCTTTCAGCCTCTGTCGAGGCTCCGCGGCCTTAAGGCCTCTTTCCACGCGCGGCACTTTCGGGTGTCTGAATTAAGTGAATTGGTGCTTCGGGCATGTGTACTTGGCAGAGTTTGTATTGGCTTGGAAAGACGGAGAATTATGGACCGTAGAAATTTCTCGTGTGAAAGGGGCTTAATGCTCAAATTTTGTGCGAGGAATAGCTGTCTATTTGAGGTGTATCTTTCCAGATATTCGAGGCAGAGTTCAGAGATGTAGCTCGATGACTCGAAAGTATTTTGTCGCTCACGTTCGATAGTACTTCGAGGGGGCCGAGAAAGAGTTCACGTTTTTATCACTGCACGCTCGCGATCGAATCGAGCGATCGTGGCTGGTTTGACTTGATACACGTCCACGACGAACGCGTCACTGTATCACCCTATCGACCTCGTTAACGGCAAAAAGGCCTTTCAACGAACGATTGACCGAATGGAATTACGTACCTTGCAATACACTGTGAGTCAATAGGGACGGCTCGACTCTTCATTCAGCTGCGGTTAAATCAAACTATAATGCTGTCTAGAGAAAGAAGCGCGTATTAGTTATTAGTTTTTTTGCAACCAACGAATCGCCAGCCCGCGATTGTCGATTTCTCTTCCCGCTGGATTTACTTCGCTCGAAGTTAAGGCGAACAGATTCTTAACATTTGTATCTATGATCCAGATTGAAGACTTCGAAAAGCACAAGGTGAACCATAGTGGCTCGTTAAAAAGTTATTCGACGACGCATAAAGTTAAAGTTAAGGTGAAAGTTAAATTTAAAAATACAGTTAAAGTTAAAGTAGAACATTTTTTTAAATTTTCTTTAAATAAATATTTTGCCCATTTCTGGTTTAGGGGCACAGAGCAATAGTGAAGTGTGAAATTCATTTTTTAAATAAAAATTTGGGTACGATATTTTTATTTCAAATAATTGTTTGCCCATCTCTGGCCTCCCCCACCGATGGAGGGGGTAATAACTCCGCCCACTTTTCCACTTTCACTGGAGCATGCGCAGTGAAGCCCTCGCTTTTTGCTTATCCCATGATTCTTGAAGCTTCTGTTCTTTGAAAACCTTCTATCCTAAGAATCTCCGCAATACTACAGAGTTTTTTTATTTCAATCTATGCAATAGCTTTGAAACTTGTCAATGTTAAGAACAGAAAGGAAGATCTCTAATCTTTTCAATAACTTTATATTCAGCTACTGCTTCCTTAACGCTTTGGTCTCGTATGAAAGGGGAAATCCACCAAAGGGAAAGACAAGACACAAGATGGAGGAGGGAAATATTGAGTTTGAAATAGGGGTCACAGTCGTCTTTAGCTCTGCCCACTCAGCAATTCAATTTCAAAGCCACTCAGAATTGTTTTGGTCCATTTGTCAGCGCTTTCACCGCTCTCACCATCGTAAATAGCGTTCCCTTACCAGAAAATTGGGCATTCCCTTGTGCCAGTGACGCACTTACGATTTAATCTGAGGGCCAGCCAAGCTGAACGGCTAAAAATATCTGTACTGCAAATTCAATAGAATTCATTAGGTGATTATAAAAATTTATTTAAAGAATAAAATCCAGTTTTCTTTTCTTTGGCTTATGGCCTAAAACAATAGTGGTCTCAATAACAATGAATCTGTCTCTACAAGAAACAATTATCAAAAACAGTAGCCACTGGCACCATAAAATCGCAATAAAATTGAAACTCTAGAAAGCCTAGAAACTATCATCATATTCAATCAGTGTGAACCCCCGAATAATTAAAGTCATTCCGATCTTATCTTTCCTAAGACACTTTTTTTGAAGCCAGACACGTTAATTTGGTCGCGTGCAGGAAACACGCAGTCAGATAAACGAAATTACGGGCAGCTGCAGGGAGATCGCTCCTGGGATAACACCATAGACAATCCTAACGACCCTCGGGGCCAATTAATCGAGTTAAAACGATAACGGGCTGCCATTAAACGTCGAGATACGATTTAGCGGGGACACTGGTCGATTTTCCAATTCCACAAGCTTTCCCCGCGTACTTGTAACATCGTTAACCCTGTCGTCATGTCCAAGATAACGGGTATCGCGCTTTTCATGCTGTGGTCAGCATCTAGTGTCATCGATGTGCTCGGTCTGTTATTAATAAATCTGCTTCGATTGATTTAATAGAGGAAGATGTTTCTGTACAAGGAAAATTTGATTATCAGCTATTACTCATTAGCTTAGAGCGGAACACTCAAGATGTTGAATTGGACCGATTAACTACGGTCATTTCTGACCCACAGTAGAATCTGTTTATCTAGCCAACAGAGAAGCTTTCTTAGGTTTTCTTTTTGATACATGAAAGTAGACATGTTTGTGAAGCACAAATGTACGGTTTATTCACAAAATTTGTTTATAAAAAATATACAATATAAATACAATTATACTGCCTCTGCACAATTTACAACTCATGAAGTATTTCACATAACGATTGCATGGGATTCATTCGTTACATCCTTGGCCGTCTACTAATGAAAACGGAGTGTGGGTCAACATTGACCCACTTCCACAGGTGGTCTGTTAAGGAGTTGAGTAGTAATGGATTTGTTCTAGGCAAAGCGATTGAAGAGGGTGGTCTTGCAAGTTGATCCTTGGATCTTCCTTAGCTCAAAAATAAAATAAAACTCTGTAGAGTGGGGAGGTTTTTTCTGTAAATATTTAAAAATCTCAGCCTTCGATATCTCGTCATCGATTACAGTCAGCTCATTTGATTCCGACTGTTTGAACACTATGCATTTATATTAACCGCTCACGTCACGTGGTTGGCATTCTTTTGCTGAATATTTCCGATATCTGATTATGATTTCGATGCTAGACCACATTTACAATTTCTACAATTTTTCGCGAATGTGGTTTGGAGGGTGTACATCATATTGATGTGCGTTACGAAAAGTAGCATATTTTATTTGTCTTACGAAGACTAAATAGCACTCTACTCATTCTGACCACGAAGAACAGAATGTTTCGATCTTGTTCTCGAAAAGTAGTATGTTTTCATTCATCGCCACGGTGAATGGCATGTTATGCTCTTTCGCAACGAAAGGTAGCACGTTTCGGTACTTTGCTGCGAAAAATAGCACGATTTACCTTTAGCCGCGAAAAATATCACGTTTCATAGATTGCCTGGGAGTCTACTGCAAAAATAAAAAGATAAAAGTTTTTTAAGGGAAAGAAACGTTACAATGTTTACCAGCCTGCCGCGCCATTTTTAAAGCACACATATATTTCATACCAATTCTTTTTCAATCTATATGGTAGTCATAAACATTGGGTAAAAGGATACATCTGGATTTCCTTTCCTTTTTTTACAAATAAATAAAGGACAGAGTCTCTTTCTCACGAAAAACGACTGCCTAGTCCCCTTAAAGAAGCAAAGATATTTTCAAGTTTTATCAATTTACGTACTGCTGTACTTACAATCATCATCTTCGCTATTAGATATTGTAAACAAGCCATTTTCTTTCATAATAAATGAGCAAGAAACGACAAATCAGGCAACTAGCAGTCACAGAAGATCAACGTCGACTATGAACTGTTTGGAAACTGAAATATTCTACTCTTCGGAAAACAAATGAAACGTGCCACTTTTCGCTGCAGCGCGGCGTGTGAAATGTGCCACTGCTGGTGGCGGAATGTGAATCGTGCTTGTTCTCGTGGTGTATTCGAAACATGCTTGTTATCGGCAGAAATATTGAAACGTGCTTCTTCTCGTAACGCACGTCGATATTTACAAAATATATAGTAGAAATATTGCTGAAAGGAATTCCAAGGATATGAAATGGTGCACTAGCTGCATCAACACAAGTGCACAGCGGTCAGACTCAACTTGCTGTGAGAAATGCTTGTTGAAACGAGAGGCACGACCTGGAGGCAGGTGTAGCAGACTTCAAAAGATGCCGTGCGTCTCAGCGAGCCGTGTCCTTGCGTTTACGTAAGCGTCGTACGCGTTACGCAAAGAAGTTTAATCGTCGGCTCGAATCATTCCACGCGAATATATTTTCTCCTTCGCTGGTACCGCGTGTCTCGTGAAATTTCTCGCTCGGTTCCCGCGAAAAGGAGAGCCGTGATTCCTTCCTCCTAGAAATTTAATTGGGGACGCATTGTCCGTACTGGAATTAAAAAGGAGGCTGCAGTCAAGTTCCTACTGGTCTCTAGATTGTTTTTTAAAAGTGAATTATTTTGGAGAGGAAATAGATTTAAATAGGAAGCTTGTGTCATATTTGGTAGTTGTCTTCATGGTGGCCTGATCCTCAAATCTTTTCACTTAAAGGGTGACAAAATATAAATGCATATTATTTAATTTTGTTTATAATTTTAGTAAATCTAGATAAATTTAAAAGCTAAAAATACATAATAATAAATGATTACTAGGACAATATATTTGCAGATTTTCAAAACGACTGTCTTTCGCTTTGATGCATAGCTTCCAACGCTTGGTAAAATTTTCTGCTACGCGCCGCACCTTTTCACCCCCAATTTTGTCCCATTCCCGGCACCAGGATTTCTTGAGCGATTTTAAACTTCTGCGGAGCTTTGTGCAGGCTCTGACCTCCAAAATCGACCATACACTGTAGCCCATGGGATTAAGATCCGATGAGATACGGCAGCCATTCTGCAGACGTGATAAAATGCAGGAAATTGTCTTCGCACCTGAGCACGTTCGTTAGACATCTCGTGAAAAGCAAATGACACGAGATAGAAGCGTGAAGTTATGTGTATTATGAAGAATACAATAGGAGCAATCTAGTAAAAACGTGACATCACATTTTTCTTTTACGACAATTTAAATTTTGATGCATTTATCTTCTGGCACCCTGCAATTACGTTTCACTTTAAACGTAATTACGTTCCCTGCTTTTGTCACCCTGTAATTACCTTCACCTCAGACCGTCACTCTTCCACAACTTACCCCTACTTTTATCACCTCCAGTACCAAACACCACTTTCAATCCCCTACAAACACTAACAAAACAATAAATAGGGGAAAGTGGGGCATAACCGGGTACCTAATGTATTTTTCCTGCTAGCATAAAGTCAGACGGCAAAATAAACTTTGGACACAGCTAGAAATTTTAATTGGATCTTACAGAATCAGAAAATGAGAATTCTTATATGAAAAAACTATTTGGCTCACAGGAAAACAAGTTTTGTCGGAAGTATGCAAATACCCGGTTTTACCCTATAGGTGTGGGTAATACCGGGTACCTATTAAAATACGCATAAAACATGAATCATAAAACCTTTATTGCTATTATTTTAGAAACCATAAAGGAAGGTTTTTTACAAATATTAATTTGTATATCAATTTATTTTAATTTATTTAGCGAAAAGAAATCACAAATAAAGGTCTCGTCGCCCTCCTCAACACTTGTACAAATCTCATGAGCCCATCCGAGAGGGTTGAAAAAATAACAACGGATTTTCAACGTCAGCATCGTCTTGAGCGTGTTTCACGTTAATGTTGGCAGCTTCCAATTTTTGAGACAGCATAGCAATAAACCTGGTACCCGGTTTTGCCCCATAATCAAATACCCGGTTTTGCCCCAAATGAGGTGATTTACTAAACATTAAATATTTACACGTCAACATGCGATAAAGAACCGGGTAAAACGGCAAAATACTGTGAAAAGTCTACAGAATACAATGCAGTACTTAACGTAATCGATTCTTTAAATCCAAGTGGTATAAAAAAGGCAATTCACCAACCCAACACTGAAACTTTTCAACTCGAAATTTTTAAACTTCTCTAAATGAAAAACTACGACGGTCTTTGCTCTACGATTGATCTCATTCCGTAGTGAGGTCCACCCGAATGTAACACCATACGTTGGCTCCATGTCGCAGCTCTTGTCTTAGAAAAACAGTGGTACCCAGTCTGACCCGCGTACCCGGTTTTGCCCCACTTTCCCCTACCAGCTCCACCACTCACCCCCACTCGTGCCACCCCGCAACTACTTACCGCCACAGAATTAGAAGCAGCAGTTTCATCTCGCTTCTCCCTCGCCGTAAAGTCTCGAGTCCACCCACGCGTTCGCAAACACGCCGCATCCGCTTAGAATGCAACCAGCGCGCGTACAGAGAGGTCCTTATCCTCTCGAGCTCGGAAAATGTCCGCCACGCGCTGATCCCCTCCCTTCCGCCACGCGTTAGTCCCCTCCCCACCTCTCCACGCGTTGGTCCCCTCCCCTCCGCCGCGAAGCGACACCTCGGCGGGGGCACGTTACCCGATCGAAGCAGCGCTGCCCTCGCCTCGCTTCTGTTCCTTTTTATTGGGGAATTTGCAAACCCGCCACCTCTGCGCAGCCAACTTCTTTGATTATTCCTCGAGAGGGAACGAAGTTTCTCGTTATTTATTGATCCGTGGCCTCCCCAGCCATTTTTCTCATCCCCGAGTCGAACGCAGACGATATCGTCGCCTTCTATCGGCGCCTCGTTACGAAAACAAGCGGCCGCGCGCTTCCAAGGAAGCGAATTCCAGCGCCAGTGCTTAGGAAAGCTACTTTTCCTGAATTCAGCTGCGCCTACGACACGGCAACACGCCCTGCCGGCGAAACTTTCGCCGCGTTGCGTCAACGGCTCACTTGGCTGGCATCGAACCAGAAACTTTGGTCAATTTTCGCGCGGTTAGGTGATCTTGTTGCTGGGGAATGGGCTGGATTTAATTGGAAGTGGACTTTAGCCCGCCGTGGGCAGAGTGGGTCGTTTTGTCCGGGCAAATTGACTCTTTTCTGAAACTTCCTTACGAATCTTTATTTTTTTCTAATTAATCCTTCAAACATTTGCCTCAGAGAACGACTGTACATTAAAGTAGAGAGTTGAATGAACGTCCCACAATTTTTTCAGATTTTTTGAAAGTCGTCAATAGTAGAAAACACAGTCATGGACCGTTCGACCACCGCCGCAACGCAACCGCAATTTGACTAAAAACGATTGCATGCAATGGCGTCAATCACTCGCAGGGTTTTGTTTCTAATCAACGCAACTTCTTTTCTGTTAATTCTTTCAAGGAGACTACTTAGGCAGTCAAATCGCTCGAGTATCAAGTATTTTTCGCGAATTATTTGAAAGGAGATGAGAGCAAGCACAGACTTTTCCTTTTATACAATGTTTATTACTATCGCATAGAGTACAAAATATTTTTTTATCCATATATCTATTTTACAAATGGCGCCTCAGGAGGTTGATACAGTGGTTCAGAAAAAGTGTCTTCGCTTTTGCCCTGATCTTGAGCTTAAAAATAAAGACACAACAGTTTCATTGGAATATGTTTCTTCTAGAACTCGTAATTTCGATATGAACCTCTGAAAAAAGAATCCAACCAAAAGTATTAAAATAGCGACTAGGAGAAGGCGATTTGTACGATAAATGTCAACTTTCGAGGTGCACAGGTACTTTTTTTTATCTCGGAAACTAGAACGTACGAATGGAGATTCTGTTGTTTGAAATTTCTGTTTTAATCTAGATCGGTGTAGGGTTAATATACTGGGTGTCGCAGTATTTAGTGAGCAGACTTTAGATGTTTCTCCTAAAACCACTTTCTTTTTTCTTTTTTATTTCTTCAAATTGTCAACACTCTTTGTCCCCTCTAGATTCTTATTCATAGAATTCGTAGCAAAGCACTGGCTAACATCTACACTCCACTGCAACGAAAAAGGCACCAATTTTATTTCTCCCCAACTTTCTCGCAAGATTCTCTTGCAACTTCTTCCTTCGCTTCCGCCTCGCCTCGATACCAAAACAAATCCTAGCTACCCAGCCGAGCCTACCACGCCCCTCCACTTTCATTTTAGGGTAAAAAAGGCACTTTCCCATGAAAGGAGCATTCTGGCAATTATGATTCCGATACTATCGTCGCGATGGAGCGTCGCAATTAAGGCTCGTTAGAGAGCCCGCGAGTGCAGCGGCGCGAAGAAGAGAGACTCGCCTCTTTTTTTCGACCGTCCTGCCGATTTAGTCTCGTAGAAATTCGTTCGGGAAGAATTGGCAGGGGACGACACGGAGCGAGGATTTTCAGGTCAGCGAGCAGAGTAACCACACGGTCGTAAATGGCCCGGTGGTAAATATCTGTGACAGAGAGATCGATGATCGAGCAAATCGATCCTTTCCACTATTCCCAAGCGGGGCTTTCCTGCTCCATCTTTTCTAATTAAGGGTATATAAAATCGCGTCGGAAGAGCGTTCGAAGGAAGCGGAGGATGGAGAATGTCACGGGGAAGGGCCAAAGACCTCGAACGTTCCTTTGCATCCAGTGTGCCGCGGTTTTCGGTGAAAGCGTCCATTGTTCCTCTCGGTAGGCCTGCAAAGGGAGAAACGGGAACACAGAGGGCGCGTGTGTATACCCTCGTGTGATCTTGCTCGCGTGGTCTCACCTCGTGTCCTGACCTTTCACGGTTTTGAGTCTAAATAAACCTTAGCCGGAAGCAGAGAGGAGCGGAAATTTATTTTAAATGAAAATTAGAGTTCGGATAAGAGATAATTTTATTCGTTACTCGTCGATTAAAAATTGCCCGAGTTATCTTTATTCGACGACGGATAAAGATGAAGTATCTGTTACTCGATACGTTATTTAAATAATTTTTTAAAGTAATGGCACTGAACCTTTAGAGTGTAAACTTTGAAGATACAAAGGCAGAAGTGGGCAGGATGTCAGCTGGGTGGTAGAAGTGTGCTTTGTCAGTGGTCACGCTGAGATATCCTGTCCCATAAATTTTGGGCCGTTTTGCCGGAAGTTGATGTGGCTTGGTTGTTCCTGAATGCTCGATGGTTCTCCGCGGAGGGCGTGACGGAACGGGGGAGGGGGAAAATCGTGAAGCGTGCCCGTTTATGAACATTTCCCACGTGCCGTTGAACCGTTACCGTTCACACACGAACTAGGACCACACAATGGGCCCCGCGACCTTTCCCCTGGGCGGTTCGTGAGCCGTTAAGTGGAAAGTGTTACGAGCACGCGGGGCTGGATCGTGCTTTTGCGAACCTTCTTCGGGTCGAGGAGGAAAAAATGTTCTTTATCGCTGTTAGAGGGGGAAGAGATGTTCCTTTTCGCGAATAGAAGCAGAAGAAAAGTTCCTTTTCGCCAATACAGGTGGAAGAAAAACTTATTTTCGCCAATACAGAAGGAAGAAAAGTACCTTTTCACCAATAGAGGATAAAGCAAAGTTCCTTTTCTCCAATAGCGAATGAAGCAAAGTTCCTTTTCGCGAATACAGTAAACTTTAGATAACATAAAACTCGAGGATCTAAATTTTCCTTAATTCAAGCATTGATTGACCCTAGGTGATGGATAAAATAATTTCTCGACGAATGCAGGGTCTACTTTGACCCACTTCATCCATTCCCACCTCAGAATAACATTTACTATTCGAATCTAATCTTACCACGGTCGGAATCTTTATTTTCTTCGAGCAGTAACATTATCAGTAATATAGATAGTTTGATATTTAAGGTGGGTCTACATGGACCCTGCATCCGCCATGCGAGGGTTGACCCCTTCCCTTGCGATTTTTCTAAAGCCTTTGACAGTCTAACAAAACTTCAAATTCCGGTTTGAAAAGTGTATATTTTTCTATGTTGCAAAATATTTCCGTTTACGATAAAAAGTGTAAAAAAATCATGTTTTACAAGTGCCATTTTCTTCTTCTTCTGCCCGTGTCTCGCACAGGGTAAACTGTCAAAGGGTTAACTCGAGGTTCTACTGCAAATTTTATATTTGGCGGAGGTGGAACACTTGGTGGTCGACTCTTCCGGCTTTTTATTCCATTGTAGATCGTCTGCAGAAGATTCGACATCCGTCGAAGAACAGAATTGAAGAAATGTTGGATAATAGGGGGATGGGAGAAGAATGAGAGGATGAAAGAATTGGAGGGGAGTGGAGGAGGGCTTCCTACAGTTTTCTGCGAAATTTTTCACATGGGAAGGAATGGATTAAGCAAGACAGAAGCGTAACGGTACAATTGCTGCTGTCGATAGAGATAAAAACGCCAGGACGTTGTGTAAGGTCCTGTGGAGACAGGAAGTGGGACGAGGCACGCGACCACGTAATAGGAACTGTCTCCCCATGTCTCTTCCTTTTCGGTTCCTTCACTTTCAGTGGCTCTATTGTCCGATTTTCTGATCGATTCCACTTTTTTGCGAGCTTCTCCGGATCTAGTGGAGTGTACAGAGTAGAATTTTTATTGCTTAGGGTAGGGTGGGCGAAACCTAAATCCTGTAGGTATGTAGATCTACTTAGTAGAACTTGTAGCACAGAAATCTGAATAATCGAATCCAGATCTACATATATGAGCCGTTGTTTTTGAAAGTGGTATAAGTCCATTTTTTGGGAAAAAATAAGAATGGTAGTTTTAGTCAAATATAGATATGCTCTTTTTATATTTATAATCACACAGTCAATGGTGTACAATATACTCATAAATTAATAAAAAAAAGTTGTACTGTAAAATGTTTTGACAGGAATGTTTTTTTAAAGTGATATAAGTCCATGTTTTGGCAAACATACTTCACTATGCTAAGTGTACAGGAGAAATAAGAAATTATTAGTTATCTTAACGAAGTAATTTACTTTTGTTTGTTATTATTAGTTATCTTAACGAAGTAATTTACTTTTCATACTTGTTTATTTATAAATTCATTATAATATAAGCAAGTAAGTAAGTAGTGATGACATGCATGTCTTCATTTTAATTATAATTTTTTAAATTAAAAAATACATTTCACAAAAGCCCAACCTCAATTAAAAAATATATTTAAAATTGGTATTGGTTATATTTTTCATAAAATGTTATTATTGAACGTGGTATAAGTCCATTTGTAGTTAACAAATCGTTTATTTCCTTTAACATTTTTATTCATTTTTATCGCATAATAAAACTTAACAAGTTTAGAGTTTTAAAAACATTACCCGAATTAATTAACGTATGCGATTATTTTTAAATTGATTCAAACGCTACCCCTTAAATATCTCAATGTATGAATAAATAGACTTATACCACTTTCGAAAAGAACGGCTCATATAGTAGTGTCTTGTAGATTCTAGAGAGTGGGATGTAAATCTAACAATATGTAGTAGAATGTGGAGAGTGTAATCCAAATCGAGGCAAATCTGTAGAGTAAACTGTAGATCTAATAGAACTTGAAAAGTAGAATCTAGAGAGTAGTATCTATGTTTATTACAATCTAAAGAGTGGAATTTGTGTCTCTTAAAATTGAAAGAGCAGAATCTAAGTCTAATAGAATCTGAAGAGTAGAATCTAGAGAGTAGCATCTAAGCTTATTAGAATCTAGAGCGATCTCTTCCTATTAAAATTTAAAGTGTAGAATCTAAAGAGTAACATCTACGCTTATTAGAGTCTAGAGAGTAGAATCTGCGCCTATTCAAATTTAAAGAGTAGAATCTAGAGAGTAGCATTTACGCTTATTAGAATCTACAGAGTCGAATCTGTGCTGATTAGAATGTAAAGAGTAGAATCTAACTTTATTAGAACCTAGAGAATACAATCTAAGTGCATTAGAATCTAGGTACAGAGTAGAATCTAAGTAAGTTGAATACTCAAAGTCGAATGTAGATAACGCGATTTCGACAGTCTCTTTCGTCTAAACATACCACACTCGAAATGGGTCCCGGAGTATGCATAATCTGCGAAAGTGGTGGGGACATAAATGCCTTCCACTGAAATCACTTTTTCGTGGAAAACCTCGCCTTTACCACCCCACCGCAGATCACCTGCATTCCAGACGCCCAAGAGGGTTAAAATATCACAGTTAACTGCGTACGTAACACACTACAAGACACATCACCAAACGACGTCAATAATTTAATGACTCATACAACGCATTCCTGCATCAAACTCCCATTTGTCCGCCATTAGCATCCCATCCAAACATTTTCCTCCTCGTTTTTTTTTACGCAAAACCTGCACCAATCGCCATCTTCGTCTATCGAGCAGCCGCTTAGGGATCCTCGGAAACAAGTTCTACCTGGCGGAGTTATTTTTACTGGGTGTCGCGTATGATACGGGACAATCGTGAGTCACGTTTTAAAAACTGGTTCCGTCGTGCCCGTTGCCCCGACAGGGCCGCTCTTCGCGCGCTCTGTATACCTGGGGGACACGCGAGTCCCAACACTCGAGATGCACTCACGATTCTGTGCAACCGACGTCCTTGGACGGAGCGAGAGTACGGAGGAATGCGGTTTTGGTATTGAAATCGGTGCACTTGCGAGGCTCTGCTCTCTGGCTGGCCTCGGGATCGTCACACACGGACTCGTCAGGTGTCTCGATATTTAATTCGGCAACGAAGGCCCACTGCACCCGTCAGTGAAAAACTGTGACTTACCTAGGTAAATGAGTCACGGGGATTGTAAGTCTACCGCTTTGTGATTCACGAGCTTGCGATCTTGAATATTTATGTGCGATTGGTTTTAATATTTTTTTGTGAACATTTTATGAACAATCGAATGACAACAGTTGGAGGGCTTCTTCACTCAAAATAGGAGAAACTACGAGCACTTCGCCACGAAACGCTAATTATTGTACTAATTGGAAACTTACAATTGAGAAGCTTGCAGCACGAGGGGTGTAGTTCCATTTTTATATTTTTTTTTTACTTATGACGTGTAATATATGTAGGTAGGTAAAACAATTCTACATCGTTTGGTCCACGTTTGATGGAAATCCGATAACAAATGAGCGATTTCTTGCAAATAAATAAAAATAGAAATATAATATTAATATTAATAAAATATAAATATTAATATTAATTTTTCTATTTTAAGAAGTTAATATTTCTATTTTTAGAAATATTATTTAATATTTTTTCGCCAGAAATAGAAATAAAAATTTATCAATAATTAATTTATCAATTGAATGACTACTACTTATTGCATGAAAATGAATATTTTTCAATTAGTGTTTTCTTCTCAATGTTGAGTCAAAGCAATAATTTTATAAACAGTTTTTTATAATTTACTCCAAGTTAGTAAAGACGAAGCTCCACCCTCTTGCTGCAAGATCCGCAATTAATCCGTTTCAATTCTCGACCTTTTCCCGCGAGATGACAGCTTTCAATCTCGCTGCCATTAGGTACATCAATATTTTCGGCGGCGACGGAGGTTACCTTTCCAGCGAAAAAAATCAGTAACTATTCACATCAAGGAAGGACTGATTCTTAAAAATAATCAGAGGAGGAACGTCACTTGTAGCCGAGGACGCGTTAGGCACGCTCTTGTGACGCGTGCAAAGGTGTCTCCAAGCTGCATATTATTCTGTAATTACCGTTAATTACCGCGGTGACGTTCGATTTCGCTAAAAACAGCACGCTGACATTATCGCTCGCTCTCGAGTAACGAGGATCATTGGATAACGGTCCTCCGGTTACGCAATCACGAAAATAATCGCTCCGATCAGTTAGGTAAATTCCAGTGTCTGCCAAATTATAGTCGCTGGAGAATAATCGCCGTTTCTTTGATCGCCAGTCACGTAACAGCGATGCTTCGATACTAGATCATTTGACGAACCCCGAAACTAGTTCATCGCTATCCCCATACAGTTTGTGCTGCGAAGGGGAGGGAGCTCCCCTTTTTGCAACTATATTGTAAATTTTCTATAGTCAGTTCAGTCTGCAGTGTGTATGTTGTTAATGAATAAAATTGAATTCATTCTTGAGCCAGGTTTGTTGAATGGAAGTAGTGTATGGCTTTTGGTCACGTTCTTTTGACGTTCTGTCGCCATGTTCGCTTTAATAGTCGAGAATTAATCTTAATTACAACCTATCATTCTATTTGCGTAGTTACGGGGAACAAGGTCGTTCGCTGTATTTTTTTTTCAATTTTCAATGTTTTAAGGAGGAAATTCTGTTGTTTTTGTGGTGGACACAGAATTGCTCTTTGGGCGGTGGATTATTGGATTCCCGTAGCTGTCGGAGCACGATGAAAGTTGTTGGCCGCACCTAATTCGGATCATTTTAAGCCTTCCACGAGATTAACGATCCCATTTCGTGTCGGTGACCCCTCCGTGTACGATCGATACCTATCGATCCGTGGGGAACAAAGGTTAACACGCAATAGTCGACGGACAACTTCTGCGCAACGCTTCGGCCAGCTGTTATTCTGCGGAGGGTATAAAAAGTGCCAGTACTGATCACCGTGGTTTTTAAAGAGGTCAATGATTTTTGAAGGGTTGATGGGGGTAAGTGTTGGACGTTCATGATGGTCAGTTGGGGGTAACTTGTGAACCTTTATAGAGGTTTTAATGGCAACTCGTGGATTTCTGTAGAGGCTTCGAGCGAAACTCGTGAACTTCTACATATAGAGCTTTCAAGGTTAACTTGTGAACTTCTATAGAGGTTTTCAAGGCTAACTTGTGAACTTCTATAGAGGTTTCAAGTGGAACTCGTGGACTTCTATAGAAGATTCAGTGTAACTCGTGAACTTCTGTAGTGGTTTCAAGGTTAACTTGTGAACTTCTATAGAGGTTTCAAGGTTAACTTGTGAACTTCTATAGAGGTTTCGAGGTTAACTTGTGAACTTCTATAGAGGTTTCAAGGTTAACTCGTAAACTTCTATAGTAGTCCAGTGAAATTAGGATCCGTCTTCAGAATAAATCCCACCAAGCTACATTTTGGTATGGGCGTTTAGTTGGTCGTTTTAAACAATATGTCAAAAATCCCCATCGATACGACTGTCGCTAAAAATTTTACAGAGGGTTGAAAAGAACTGTCTTTCGCGAATATAGTAAATAATAATTACACTGTTGCTACGTAAGACTAGCCACAAAACGGTTATTCACGATCGTAGTAGACAGGCGAACTGTTTATTTTACCCAGATAACGGATTCCTGTCTAAAAGGCCTTGACAGTGAGCGGACCGCTCGACGAATCTTCTCCGGCAGCCTCGAAACGCGTCCAATCATTATTCAAATATTATTTCATTTGACGTACTCTTGAAACAGTTGCAAACACATACAAGGAATGATAAGTTCAAATCCACCTTCTCCAAGTTTCCTAAACCTCCAATCATTCAAACTTCGAAAATCCCACGACCAAATATTCCTCGGTCCTCTCCCTTCCCGTTTTCTTGACTCCAATAAAATTCCTGAACATTAAATCCTTAAATCCTTAAGAATCTCAAGCATTTGCATGAGGATACATTGGGGAGATCATTTATCCTTCCACATACCCACTGAAATCACACAAATATCTCGGGTCCAATTATTCTTTAACCTTTCCTTCAAATTCCCACTGAAATCCCACCAAATACTCCAAATCTAAATATTCTTAAACCCTTTTCCTCTAATTTTCTAGCAACTTCCACTGAAATCCCACAAATCTAAATATTCCTTAACCTCCCACCATTTTTCATCGACTTCCCACAAAATATTTTTTAAATCCAAATATTTTTCAATCCTTTGCTTACAATTTTCCATCAACTGCCCCTAAAATCTGTCGCATCCAAATATTCTTCAACCCTTTCCCTCTAATTTTCCGACAGAAATCAATGAAAATTCCCTCAACGTCCAAAAAAAACCGGTCCTATAAATAAGCGCGGCGATACGAATTGAAAAGTTTACCTACAAACCATTGATAACCGAAGCGCAGCGACAAGTATTTAATTATTATTACGTACTCGTTCCATAAGTCGGGAGAGGGGAGAGGGGGTGCTATCGACTCTCGATAAAAGTCGCGAACGGGGCCCGAATAAATTGTCGTTCCATCAGCCAGAAGAACGAGAGGGGGGGGGGGGCGGGTGTAGCGATAGATAGTTGAGCGTTTAATCAAGGCGGCTTTCGGAGCATGAAAATTTACACTGACGTCAGGCTTCGTGCATTCTCGACGGCCCGTCGTCGGGATTGCCAATTATTGCTCCTATCCGGTCGCGATAGTTCACGACCGTTTTGCGTCCCATTCCTCGCCGCGTATTATCGCAGCGTGATGTTTTCGGTAACCTGGCCCTGAATATAAATACGGAAAAATGACAAGGCACTCTTATGAACAGCGCAGCTAAATAAGGAAATGAAAGAACAACAGAATTGAAGCATCATTCTCTATAATTGCTCACTAAGTATCGCCAAGTTGCTTCTTTGAATTCCGTCTACTATCTAAGCGCACGCCACGTGCGGAAACCAATCAGTCTCGCTCATTAACCATGCCAGCTGAACGCCCACGGGCGTTCCCCGCGCGGGGAGGAGGCGACACCTTCGCGGGTATAATATCGTGTACGTAGGAAAGTTGGTTATTGCGTAAACGATTAAGTAATTTTTATTAATTATTGAAACCGAGGAAAATAGCAAATGTGTCGTTACTTTGTATTTTTAAGCCCCCCCCCCCCCCTGTTCCCATTTTCTATCTCCAACGCGTCAAGAGCGTTCGCGGGGCACCGAAACGCGTGTAACGGTGGAGGAGCATGATTGGCGTCGATAGTTATTAGAATTCATACTGATCTGGGCCACTTGCCGCTCGGTTGACGCAGGCCCGCGCGTAAACCGGCCGAACGCGACCCCTTTAGCGACGCAGGCCCGCCCGTCCGTGCGTGTGCGGCCCGTGAATTGATTCGAATGGTCGTCGGACACGAGACGGCGCGCGGCTGCGCTGAATAATCGTGGCGCGGATGTATGGGCACCCGCCGTTCATTCGAGTCACGTCTGGCATTAGGACGGGCGTCGTTGATGGAACTGCGAGACGTCAATCGAAATAGAGGACTCGTTGTCCGTCTTGACTGGCCCATGAATGTTCCCTTTCTAGCTGGCTACGCGTTAATTGATCTTGGATGGGGATAGCGGAGGATGTGGATGGTTTTTGCGTGATGCGGTGGATAGGAGGTGAAGAGGAGGAGGGGAAAGGGTTGCGGTCATGGTGGAGGAGAGAGAGGGGATAAAATGATGGTTGAGGTGGAAAAGGATTGTGAGTCATGGTGGTGGAGGGAGGGGGTAAAAAAGAAGGTGGGGATGGAGAAGGGTTGTGTGGCATGGTGAAGGAAGGGAGGGTTCAAAAAAGTGGGGATGGAAAAGGGTTGTGGTGAAGGGGGTAATAGATAAGGGGGATGCGTGGTGAAGGGGTTTGTGAGTCATGGTGGAAGAGCGAGGGGTTTAAAAGGAGGTGGAGATGAAAAGGGCTGGTAAGTCATGGTGGAGCAGGGAGGTAAATAAGAAGGGCGGGGATGGAAAATATTTTTCAGTCTGGTGAAGCAGTGAAGTGGAAATGAAAGCGGTGATGAATTGAGAGGGGGGAGGTACTGGAGAAGAGGAGGTACGGAGGGGATAGAGGTAAAGGGTTAGGGGTGTACCTTACGAGCGACATATAGGCACTCAATGTTTAGAAACGACCTACGCACAGTGGGCCGGATTTTAAATTTGCCGCCTTTTGGGTCTTTTTTTTAAGATATCGGAATGAAAGTTGCGCTAAAAAACAGGAAAAAATTATTCCTATCTAATGATGTATAATTTACTTTTTTAAACAATTATTTATTTATTTATTTTTTAATTTTGTTAACTTATTTGTGATAAAAAAAAATTTAATTCTGTTTATTTGATACCTTATTCAATGCCCTTTACAGTGGTGTACGCAAAATTTTGGGAAACTTTTCGTTTCCAAGTTATACGGAAAATTCGAATAATGAAGGAAAGTAGCAACAAATCGGTTTGTTTAAATTAAAGACCAGGTTTATGCGATAAATATCTTCTTTTATTAGTAACTAATATAAACAATTCGTTAAAAAATATTTTTATATGCATTAACGAAAATGGCGACATTTTTTAAATTTGATTAGGGATATCTTCCAAACGCCGAAAAGTTCCACTTTGGGACCAATTGCAATATTTTCAGCACGCTTTCCTCTAAATAATCACGTATCGATCATTTCCCCCCTCGTCCCACTGCTCAAATTATTAGTGTTTAAAGTTATCAACGTTCGGTCAGTCCGTAGGGTAAAGGTGGGATAGTTGAGCAGAAGGGAAACATGATCACAGAGATGTTATTATTAATATATTTGCAATATGCCCCTATTGTCGCGTTGTTATGTTCATGTTTGCAATATTAATTCCTCAGCTTCTGGGTGTAAATTCTGAATTTTTTGGTAGACAATCTCATTCGCAAAAAACAACGAAAAGAAAGTAACAAAAACAAGAGCAAATGCATTTTTTCAATTTAACCTAAAATAAAGAAGAGCAACAAACGAAGACATACTATATAAATTACTTTTAACGTCCGATCCTTATATATCTAGTATGCGAATAAGATCATCTACTAAAAAAAATCAAAATTTAGACAATGAAGCTCCGAAATTAATATTGCAAACATGAACACAACGCAACCCACCTTTACCCTACGGACTGACTGAACGTTGATAACTTTAAACACTAATAATTTGAGCAGTGGGACGAGGGGGGAAATGATCGATACGTGATTATTTAGAGGAAAGCGTGCTGAAAATATTGCAATTGGTCCCAAAGTGGAACTCTTCGGCGTTTGGAAGATATCCCTAATCAAATTTAAAAAATGTCGCCATTTTTGTTAATGCATATAAAAATATTTTTTAACGAATTGTTTATATTAGTTACTAATAAAAGAAGATATTTATCGCATGAACCTGGTCTTTAATTTAAACAAACCGATTTGTTGCTACTTTCCTTCATTATTCGAATTTTCCGTATAACTTGGAAACGAAAAGTTTCCCAAAATTTTGCGTACACCACTGTAAAGGGCATTGAATAAGGTATCAAATAAACAGAATTAAATTTTTTTTTATCACAAATAAGTTAACAAAATTAAAAAATAAATAAATAAATAATTGTTTAAAAAAGTAAATTATACACCATTAGATAGGAATAATTTTTTCCTGTTTTTTAGCGCAACTTTCATTCCGATATCTTAAAAAAAAGACCCAAAAGGCGGCAAATTTAAAATCCGGCCCACTGTGCTACGGTGCGATTGGCATAGGTGGCGTCCTGTTAGTTTGGGTATTTGAACAGTTCGGAAGAGAGTAACATTGGAAAGTCGGCGCCGTGGAGTTTGTTAGGCTGGTCAGTACGCGGAGAATCCGTAGATCGCGGGTTCGAGTCCCATCCCCATCGTCCGAGACACTCTTTTTACCTACAAAAATTAAGAAATTGAAGGTGTGACTTTAACCATCTAATAGAGATAAATGTTTTACACCACAGTTCCGCATAAATATAAAAAAGACCAAAACTCTCATCATTGTCTTATTCCTACTCTTGCAGATCGATACCACTATGAATTGGGCAAATCGGGAGGGCAGTCCCGAGCCGACCATGGGCCAGTGTTATTCAGCTTCGTATCCGATCACGAGGAGGAGGAGCTCAGCAGACAGCGCCGAGCAACGTACGGGAATCCTTCTTCCGTCAGGACCGTGCTTGCGGTCTCCCAGGAGCAATCGCAGCAGCCCAAATCGCCACAACCGCCGCAGCAGGCGATAGAGGACAACAAAAAGCCGGCGAAGGCCTTAGCGGGCGGAGCCGCGGCCGCGGATGGCAAGGTGGAGCACGACAGCACCATCGGGGACATTCCCGTCAGCAAGTTGTCCGACGTGACGAACGAGACCCTGCCCCAGCACAATATCACGAAGGTCACGCGCGCCACGCATCAGTATTACAACAGCACGTTCATCATCGACGAGGCGATGGCAAAGAAGCACTGGGTGGACATAGACAATCATCCAGACCTCCAAGTCAGCCGTCTGCTTAGCAACAGCTTTCGCCGCACCGTTGTGAGTCTTCGTTGTTTTGTTAATTCAGCTTGACCCATTTAGAACTTCTAATATCAAGCGTACATTATCACCGACGCTTAATGGCGAAATTAATAACCGTTAATGTGAGCTAACCGAGTAACTTGAGCGAGTTTAGGAAGGCTCGGCTGACTTGAAAGAGGATTTCCCAAAGCCCTGTCCCAATCCACTCCCCTTCACTCTACTCAGCGTAAATTAACATTGAACAAAATTTGCCCAGGATAATGTTTAAAGAACCCAGCACTGACGCCACAATTTTCTTCACCCTTCTCGCAGACCGTCCAACTGAAGTTCGACTTCCCGTTCTATGGCCACAAACTCCGCAACATCACCATCGCCACCGGCGGCTTCCTCTACACCGGCGAATACGTTCACAGCTGGCTGGCCGCCACGCAGTACATCGCGCCGTTGATGGCAACCTTTGATACGCGTCTCTCGAACGACAGTTTCGTCAAGTACGCTGACAATGGTACGTCGCCGACCACGAGCCGTACTTATTATTATTATAACGCCCTTATTCCGCTCGCGTGATACGCGAGAAGAAGGATATAAACAAGAACGGAGAGTATCGTTAATAAACTATTTTAAAAAAGTGTTTGCTCTATGACGAAGCATAAATATATGATGACTGTTTGTTTGCAGGGACCGCGTTAACGGTTGTATGGGAGAACATCCGTTTGTACGATAGACCAGACGCTGGCGCCTTCACATTCCAGGTGACTGTGCATCAAAACGGCGACATCGTTTTCGTCTATTCAGTCATTCCCTTCATGGTCGACCTCATCGATGATTCGGCCAAGTCTATTAAAATTGGGCTCAGTGACGCTTACATGACGGACAGAGTGGAGCTCTGTGAGTAAAGCATGTGTAGCTACTCTTGAAGACGTTTAACCCTTGAATAGCGGACAACTTAGGTTTCGTTTTTTCTTCGTAGTATTATTCATCTTCATCGCAAGGAAAGTATGGAAAGGGTTTTTACATCATAAAAAAGTTCAAGTGTAGAATGTGGAAAGACGAGATGTTGTTGAAAGCTGAGATATATCTATACGTCATGATCTAAGATCCTGATATTCTCCGAGTAGCACTGCTAATAATCAGTAATACGCCTAGTTCGATCTTGCGGATTGATACAAATTGACCCCAGTGTCCGCCATGCGAGGGTTGTTAAGACTGGGGTGGGTTTCTAGAAACGTCGAAATCTCAAACTCCATGAAAATTTCGAGATTCGAGAATTCGGAGCTATGCAATTTTTTCGTGATTCGAAAATCGAGCTAGATATTTCACTTTCAAAACAGAATCATCAGCACTTCAAGTTTCGAGAGTTTCGCGTTCCAAATAAGTTTCGAGCTCCGAAAGATTCGAATTCCAAAAGTTTCGAGTTCCGAAAGCTTTGAATTCATGAAGTTTTGTATTCCGAAAGCTTCGCGTTCCAAAAGTTTCGATATTTTCGAAGGCTCGCGAACTTTCAGATTTGAGAATTCAAGAATCAGGTTCGGACCCACCCCTAGTTAAAACTACTTCTGAAGTCGTTCGACTGAATCGCGATTGTGATCCGGGCGAAGTAACCATAATTTGAACTTTGTATTTCTTGCAGCGGTTCGCAAGAAAACATTCCACGAGTACCATCGCGTCCAGTTCAATCCGCAGGACATCAAGAATTGGTCGATGATCTACCTGAACGCTTTGCCCACCTGCTTGGATATGGACAACTGCAGAGACTGTTTGACGAAGGTGAAGGAGTTTGACTGCAAGTGGTGCACCGACATGAATCAGTGCAGCACGGGGACGTTCAGGTCGCGAGAGGACTGGCTGCGGAAAGGCTGCGACGTGAGGGCGATAAAGGACGTGGACAATTGCCCGTCGCTGCCAACTACAACGTACAAACCGCAACAGGATGAGGAGTTCAATAAAGTTCTACACGTGCATTCAGATGAGGCTGTCACGGACAGTGAAACGAATGCGAAGCCAGAGAGATCGGGGACGAGACCTGTGGATCGTAGTAAGATTCATATGCTGTTATAGAGCACTCATATAAGAGGAGGATCTAGATGATAATCTTTTGGATGTAAATTAATAACTCCCCCTAATTCAAAACGTAGAAGCTGATAAGAATTAATTACTTTTAGAATATTGACAACCAAATGAACCTCTGATCTAACGAACCTAATCCTAATTTCACCGCCTTTGAGTGAATTTGGGCAGCAAACAAAATTGCGTAACACATATACATCTTCTATATATTCCCAAAGTTCCATTTTTTTTTTAATTTTCGGGTTCGGGATCTTCCCATCTACTGTTCTACACTCCCACATAGCGAAAGGATTGACGCTGTAAGACGCTCGTGGAATTAAACCGACTTAAAATTAGCTGCAGTCCTAATTAGAAACAGTTTCTTCCAAAAAGCATCTAGTTCGTCACACCTCCCCTTTCTAGAACCTTTCCTCAACGATCATTGAAAACATTGCTTCGAAAATATCCAGTTCGGGAGAGTAACATGAACATGGGAGTCTCTGGGATAATAGGAATTCTCCTAGTGATTGGGTTAGTGATGGGCCTGGTGTATACGGGATGTATGGGCACCTGCCGTTCATTTGAGTCACGTCTGACATTAGGACGGGCTTCGTTGATGGAACTGCGAGACGTCAATCGAAATAGACAGCGGAACTGTTACGTTGCTAACCACAGCATGGGCGGCGGGAGAACTGCAACTTTGTGCGAGCGTCCATACTGGCTCGTATCACGAATCTATATAACTGCGCCTCAAGCGAATGGGCGCACACACTCTTGCAGTTGTCCTAAAACCCACGCAACCGTTAGCAAGGTAACAGTTCCGCGCTCGGCTGTTTCCCGGGTCCCAGAACTTGAAGAGGTATTTGTACCCTAAATTGGCAGACCTGCTCTATAGAGACTACGAAATCCTCAAGCGTTATTATATCATCTCTTACACCACAGTTCCACATAAATATAAAAGAAAACAATGCGTGGAACTCTCGCGCGTTACAAGTGAAACTTCTTATTAAATATCAAAACCGTTAATTTTTCTTAATGTGAATAAGTTTTATTCCTCTGCATGTTCATCGAAAAGTAGACTGCGTGGTATATTTGCTTCTCCTGGTGCAATACGAAGATACTTTTCATCATTCCATAAGACTGTTTACTGTTGTGCAGTGAGACTATCTTCGATTGGTACATGTCTTCACTAATTTCATCTATAGGAATTTGATTAACACTCTCATTATGAAACAACGATTCATAAGCTCTAATTCCTCTCTATAGTATTTTGTTCGCTGAAAGCTCGCGGCTCGGAACCGGCGCGGCGGAGAGCATTCAACGTAGAGGGGGGTGTACCGATTATTCCGAACGATAGTTTCTCCTTCCTTTCTTGCCGAAGGCGAGAGTCAGATGGCACTTGCTTTTTATCCCTCTGGCGCGCTCTCGCCTTCGCAGGATAAGAGTAAGCGGAAGTGGTGGTGGGTATAGCGATTCTTGGTGGGGGAAGCGTTTCACACTTCCGTCACCGCCGAGAAAACTTACGTTACCGCGACTAAAGAAGTTTCACTTCAAAACGACCAAAACTCCTCCTCACTTACTGTTTTATTTATTCCTACCCTTGCAGATCGATACGACTATGAAGCGGGCAAATCGGGACGGCAATCCCGAGCCGACTGTGAGCCATTGTTATTCAACTCCGCGTCTGAGGACGGGGTGGAGGACCTTAGTAGACAGCGCCGAGCTACGTACGATAAAGCTGCTTTCGTCAGGCCCGAGCCTGCGGTCTCCCAGGAGCAATCACAGCAACCGCCGCAACAGCAACCCACACCGCAACAGCCGCAGCAGCAGCCGCCGCCGCCGCAACAGCCGTCGCAACAACCACCGCAACAACCACAGCAGACAGTTGTCAACGCGTCGAACGGAGCACTGAACGTTCCTTACTCGACCGAGAACGCGAGCGAGCCTTCCACCGCCTCGTTCCCATCCTCGACGGCAGTCTGGACGGTGAAGCAGGCGACCACGACCACGCTGAAGCCACCAACAGCGGCTTCATCCCCGATGAACTCTCCTACGAAGACTCCGGTAAGTTTCTAAAACAAAAACAAGAATTTCAAACAGTCCATAGGTATATCAAGCAGTAGTGAAGTCTCTGATGCGCATGTCTGTAGGGAAAATGGCCCTGGTCGAGTTTCGCGGGGGTAGCCGTGAACTAGATTGGGGGTTCAAGTGATCTAGCATCGAAGCGTAACTACAGAAGAGCTAGAATCCTGCTTATATAGGCTTCGATATTGCTTGGCAGACCGATACCTTTGTAGAAAATCTTTCTCATCTGTCGGTGGTAATGTAAGATCGCTTTCACAGGTTCCGCCATACATGTGGGCCAATCAAACCATGTGGAACAATGTGACGAACAAGTCGACAGAGGCCAACAAGAAACCGGCGAAGGCCGCAGCCACCGGAGCCGCGGCCGCGGACGGCAAGGAGGAGCACGACAGCACCATCGGGGACATTTCCATCAGCAAGTTCTCCGACGTGACGAATAAGACATTGACCCAGCACAATATCACGAAGGTCGCGTACGACACGCATCAGTATTATAACAGCACGTTCGTCATCGACGAGGCGATGGGCAAGAAGTACTGGGTGGACCTAGACAATCATCCACACCTCAAGGTCAATCGTCTGCTTAGCCAGAGCTATCGCCGCGCCGCTGTGAGTCTTCGTTGTTTTGTTAATTCAGCTTGAACCGTTTAGAACTTCTAATAGCCGGCGTATATTAGAACCGACGGCTTAATGGCGAAATTAATAACCGTTAATGTAAGCTAACCGAGTAACTTGAACGAGTTTAGGAAGGCTCGGCTAACTTGAATGAGGATTCCCCTAAGCCCCGTCCCAATCCACTCCCCTTCACTCCACTCAGCGTAAATTAACATTGAACAAAATTTGCCCAGGATAATGTTTAAAGAAACCAGCACTGACGCCACAATTTTCTTCCCCCTCCTCGCAGACCGTCAAACTGAAGTTCGACTTCCCGTTCTATGGCCACAAAGTCCGCAACATCACCATCGCCACCGGCGGCTTCCTCTACACCGGCGAATACGTTCACAGCTGGCTGGCCGCCACGCAGTACATCGCGCCGTTGATGGCAAACTTCGATACGCGTCTCTCGAACGACAGTTTCGTCAAGTATGCTGACAATGGTACGTCGCCGACCATGAGCCGTACTTATTATTATTCTAACGTCCTTATTTCGCTCGCGTGATACACGAGGGAGAAGGAGAATTTAAACAAGGACGGAGAGTATCGTAATAAAGTATTTTAAAAAAGTATTTGCTCTATGACGAAGCGTAAATATGTAATGACTGTTTGATTGCAGGGACTGCGTTCACGGTTGTATGGGAAAACGTCGTTTTGCTAGATAGACAGGACGCTGGCGCCTTCACATTCCAGGTGACTTTGCATCAAAACGGCGACATCGTTTTCGTCTATTCTGTCATTCCCTTAATGGTCGAGCTCATCGATGATTCGGCCCATCCTGTTAAAATTGGGCTCAGCGACGCTTATATCATGGACAGAATAGTGTTCTGTGAGTCAACACATACTCTCGAAGACGTTTAACCCTTGGATAGCGGACAACTTATGTGTCTATTTTACTTCGTAGTATTGTTCATCTTTATCGCGTGGAAAGTATGGAAAGGGTTTTATATCATAAGGAAGTTCGAGTGTAGAATGTGTAAAGTCGAAATGTTGTTGGAAGCTGAGATATATCAATACGTCATGATCTAAGATCCTGATCTTCTCCGAAAAGTACTGCTAACAATCAGTAATACGCGTAGTTCGATCTTGAGAATGGTTCGAAATTGACACCAGTGTCCGCCATGCGAGGATTAAGTCTAGGGGTGGGTTTCTCGAAGCGTCGAAACATCAAAATCCATGAAAATTCCGAGATTCGGGAATTCGAAGCTTTGCAATTTTTTCGTGATTCGAAAGTCGAGCGAGATATTCCACTTACAAAACAGAATCAGCACTTTTAATTTCGAGAGTTTCGAGTTCCGAAACAGGTTCGAGCTCCGAAAGCTTTGAGATTCGAATGTTTCGAGTACCGAACGTTTCGAGTACCGAAAGTTACGAGTTCCAAAAGTTTCGAGTACCGAAAGTTATGAGTTCCAAAAGTTTCGAGTTTCGAAAGGTTCGAATTCCAAAAGTTTCGTGTTCCTAAGGTTTCGACTTCCGAAAGCTTCGAATTCCTGAAGTTTCGAATACCGAAAGCTTGGAGTTCTGAAGTTTCGAATTTCAAAAGTTTTGAGTTCCGAACGTTTCGAGTACCGAAAGCTTCGAATTCCTGAAGTTTCGAATACCGAAAGCTTGGAGTTCTGAAGTTTCGACTTCCGAAAGCTTCGAATTCCTGAAGTTTCGAATACCGAAAGCTTGGAGTTCTGAAGTTTCGAATACCGAAAGCTTGGAGTTCTGAAGTTTCGAATACCGAAAGCATCGAGTTCTTAAAGCTTCGATAGTTTCAAAGCACCACGAACTTTCAGATTCGAGAATTCAAGAATCAGGTTCGCACCCACCCCTAGTTAAAACTACTTCTGAAGCCGTTCAACTAAATCGCGACTGTGACCCGGGCGAAGTAACCATCTGATTTGGTATTTCTTGCAGTCGTTCGCAGGAAAACGATATACGAGTACCATCGCGTCAACTTCAATCGGCAGGACATCAAGAATTGGACGGTCATCTACCTGCACGCTTTGCCCACCTGCTTGGAGATGGACAACTGCAGAGACTGTTTGACGAAGCTGAAGGAGTTTGACTGCAAGTGGTGCACCGAGTTGAATCAGTGCAGCACGGGGACGTTCAGATCGCGACAGGACTGGCTGCTGAAAGGCTGCGACGTAAGGAAGATAAAGGACGTGGAAAATTGCCCGCCGCCGTCGACTACAACGTACAAAGAGCAACAGGAGGAGAAAGAGTTCCACCAGGTTCTGCACGTGCATTCAGATGAAACTGTCACGGACAGTGAAATGAATGCGAAGCAAGAGAGATCGGGGATGAGACCTTTGGAGCGTTGTAAGATTCATATGCTGTTATAGAGCACTCATATAAGAGGAGGATCTAGATGATAATCTTTTGGATGTAAATTAATAACTCTGCGTAATTCAAAACGTAGAAGCTGATAAGAATTAATTGCTTTTAGAATATTGACAACCAAATGAACCTCTGATCTAACGAACCTAATCCTAATTTCACCGCCTTTGAGTGAATTTGGGCAGCAAACAAAATTGCGTAACACATATACATCTTCTATATATTCCCAAAGTTCCATAATTTTCTGAATTTCTATACTCCCATTTAAACCGAAATTAAACCGACTTCAAATTAGCTGCAGTTCTAATCAGAAGCAGTTTCTTCCAAAAGGCATCTAGTTCGTCACACCTCCCCTTTCTAGAACCTTTCCTCGACGATCATTGAAAACATTGCTTTGAAAATTTCCAGCTCGGGACAGTAACATGAACATGGGAGTTTCTGGAGTAATAGGAATTCTCCTAGTGATTGGGTTAGTGATGGGCCTGGTTGGCTGGGCTGCGTACGCTTATCGCAATCCTCACAGCGCCTCAGGGCAAATGTTAATTAGGGTAAGACTCGCTGGTTATACACGATTATCCGAAGTCCAACGTCGATAAACTAACGATTAATTTGTTGTACAGTACCGACCAAGTCAATGGAGTTGGCGAAGAGGGGAAGCACGTTACACAGCGGCGACGATTCATATGTGATGACGTGTAGCTGAGACGCAGTCAGCAGTTAGTACAGGACTGTCGGACCAAACCTTCCTACTAAATGTATACTGTACCCCAAGTGCCTGCGAGTTTCTACGTCGCGGAACCGTTTGCCTCCTGCAATGACACGCTCCTGGCGCGTTCTGTTAATTGCCATGCCGTACAGGGTGTTTCAGAATTGCGGCTGTAAATTTGACTGTCTCGTAAAGTTGTTAACCCTGGGCTAGCGGATACAGCGGGCCACGTCAACCTATGGTACATATCAAGTTACTTGTGTCACATCTTATTACTATCATTTCTTTAAGGAGATTTGGATTTTAGATCAAAATTTAGAACGAAAGCTTATTCTGTGCATGAACAAAATTAGGGACAAAATTGCAGGACCAAATAACCGTCGTGTTAGGGTTAAAAGGGACAAATAAGTTACAGTGAACTACATAATCGGACTGATCGTCTTTGAGATATACAGTTTTTTAAGAATCACAGGGGACTTTGCTATGAAGACTAGGGGTGGGTTCGAAACTAATTTTTAAATACTCGAATCCGAAAGTTTGTAAGACTTCGAAACTCTCGGAACTTTCAGAACTCGAAACTTTCGGGACTGAAAACTTTTGGGACTCAAATCATTCGGAACTCGAAATTTTTGGGACTCGAAACTTTCGGGACTCGAATCATTCGGAACTCGAAACTTTCGCAACTCAAAATTCTCGTAACATGAAGTGCTTATTCTGTTTTGTAAGTATAATAATCTTGCTAATCAACAAAATTTTGCGTAAATCTCTGTTGACCATAGTTAAACAAAATATAGCAATCTATAAATTCCCGAAGAACGGCGCGAACGATTCTTTATGCATTGATTCTATACACTTTCTTATCAGACTTTCGAGATTTTCGAAATTATCTTGGGTTTCGAGGTTTCGACGCTTCGCGAAATCCATCCCCAATAAATACCCAACGAAGGAGTAGGTTTTTCGATCCACAGAGCACAATTGTTTATACTTCGGATAACACATATGCACATTCTCTTTAATTATATCTTCTTTACCATCTGTATTAATATGACCCAGCTCCCAAAGATTGAATATCTCAAGACGCAATTACTTCGTCACTATGTTCACCAGAACCTGTTAGTTTCCTCTCAAACTCTACCACCCAATCAACTTCTCCTCCACAGCTTCCGACCACTCTGTATACCCCAGACAAATCTATTTCCCAGTTTTACTGACCATAAGACACGTTACCTCTAATCGATGCGTTGGGTTATAGGGGAAAAAGTCAATTACATTAACTCACAAAATGATCGCAAGCGTTGCAAGAAAATGGCAATTAAACAGTGAGCGGCAATGGCGTAGAAAGAACTTTCTCGAGCGAGCTTTATCGAACAAGTACGCTTGGCAACAAAGATCTGTTAGGATGTTAAATCTCGGACAGCGTTGTATAGTTATATTACACAGGGTAATCCATATGACTCGTCCATCCACAATATTTTTATTAAACGAGCTTGAAATCTTAAAGAAGTAGATTGCGTCGCTTCGCCGGGAGTGAAACTGAACACGATGGACAACCTTTATACATATATGGCTCGCCCTGTGCAACGATTTTTATACTTGTACTTTTATCGAATAGAAGGTTCCCCTTGAAATCGCACCGAACTGATCTCCGCCGAATTTCTCGCAAGGCGATCCCGATGTCCGCGATTGCACCCGCGACGTGAAACGTTTCCAGAACGAGCGACGGAAAGAGGAAGGGAAGGAGAGCCGGGGCGGACCGGTATTATTATTATTTCGTTTACATTCGCGGGAACACTCGCGACGTTCCCCCGGGTCGAAGTAATCGTGTATCGTCAAAGACACCCAGGCGAAGAGACTCTAAGCCTGGCCATCGAGCGTTTATGTGATTCTAGTATCATTTGGTGTACACCTTGTTATCGTTTAAGAATTCGTTTTCTCTTTTTTAATCGTTATACGAGCCGGAACTATCGTTTATACATCGGTCCACGGCGCGAACAGCAACGTCGCTAAAAGGAATCATGAAAATTCGAAACCAGCGGGTTCCGATCTAGCCTGTCGAAACTACAGTTCAATTGACGCGCGGGGATAAAGTGGATCTTTGGTAAATCTTTCAAGAGACTTTGTTGTAAATCTGTTTGTTAAGGATAGGTTCCAAAGCACCTAGTAATGGAACTCGAGAGAAATCGATGGCGACTGCGAACTGTAGTTTCACCATTTAAATTTTAATGAATTTTATATATATGGATATATACATAAGCAATCGTGTATATGTGCAGGGTGTTTCGCGAAGATAGTAGAAAGCGCAGTGGGTGATTCTACGCGATAAGATAAGATCGAATTGCAGGGGATGCTTTGTTTCTTAATTGTCAACACGTTCCGCGCCGCGGTGGGAGTTTAAATACTTGGTGGGACGATAAAAAGTGATTAGGAAAATAGATCGCGATATTGAATTGCAGAAAAATAGTAGTCGCGTTATATTCTTCGTAATTTCAGCTTCTTTTATTCTCTACATCGATTTCGACGCGAAATACAGTTAGTTACGATGAATATCGTATGCGTTAATTGTTGAATTATTCATTGATAAGAAACGAAGCCTTCGCTGCAAATTTCGTTACGCTTCATTTTCACGTAGAATCGCTCGTTCCGTTTTCAATCATTTTTTGCCGAGCACCCGGTATATGTGTATACAAATATATTTTACTAAATGGACTTTTTAAAAAGAAAAATAAAAAAAAGAATTACGAGCACCTTGTAAGATGCATGAGAAGGCAGCAATGGAAAAACTCATATGTATCGATAAACATTAGATCACCAGTGTATATAGTAGTACATTAAAGCAATATAATTTTTATGTAATTGTAAGTGTAATTAATGTCTGAAAAAGGTGCCTTCGATCGTGTTTTTGATCCGTTTATTGGCGACAGAATATATTGGCGAGATATTTCTCACTGATCATCTTTGGATTGAAGTATATTGAATGTTTTCGATTGTAAATGAATAGGGAGGGCCAGCGCGTGGTCCGTTGAGAGCGGAGATAGCTACGAACTATGCGGTTTGTAGAATTGTATGTATTTTGATGCATCGAATTTTTATCTTTGTAATAATATAGAATTGATTTTTCTAATTGTATTTGCAAATTACCTAAGGAACGAAGTAATTGTAAACATCACGGTTAATTTTTTCTTACATTATTGTGTACGATTTAACTCATAGTTTGTGATAATAAATATTACAATTATTACAATAAACGTAATAAACGTTGTTCCCCTTTGTAGGCACCATTCTATTGATTTATTTATCGATCTTAACATTTCATTCTGGCGTATTTTAGGAATTACATTTTAAATATTTGGATTTGAAAACCTGGCCCGCGAAACGTTAACCATCTAGTGGTGAGACCTTCGAACTAAATCGTCCGTTTCAATGCGTGCAAGGGTAAAACCACGGCCGTCTAGAGACGCCCGTGGGTAAAACAGTTTTAAGGTGCAATTTCATGGTGACACTTGACGCTCGTTTTTAGCGTCAAAACAGTCACGTGACTTTCAGCGTCGACGCTCGCTTTGAGCGTCAAAACCAATCACGTGACCGACGCGGAAAAGGTAAACCGAGTTTAGCTTTTGGCTCGGACAGTCCGAGTCGGACTGGTTTTCATTCGTGTCGAGCGTCAGAATGAAATTGCACCTTAAGAGTTCTAATTTATTTCTGTAGAAAAGAATATGGAATTTCCTACGACAGACTACAGTGCGTCTGGTCTCCCGACACGGGTTTGGCAATTTATTTCATAGAATCAGGAACAATTTATTAGTGGAAAATGCAAGGTGATTCGGATATAAGCAACAGTGTCATTTTGACAATTCGTGAAGGGAGACTAGAAAGAGTAAGGGAGTTAATTAATTCTTTGGGTCTATCTTACTCACGAAATTGGTCAGGTGGATATGTTTTACTCCTTGAGGCTCTTCAGTATAACCATACAAAGGTTGCTAAACTACTTTTAACAAAAGGTTGCAATGTTAACCGCAAAACCAAAAGACATTCTGATACTCCACTTCATTATGCTGTTAGAAACGGGGACATAGAGATTGTTGAGATGCTTCTAGATCGAAGAGCTAATATTGATGCCAAATGTAAAGATGGCACAACTCCACTTTATTGTGCAATTGAAGGGAAGAAAATGGAAATTGTCAAATTGCTTTTAAATAGAGGTGCTGATGTCAATGGTAAACGAACATATGGTTTATATCATCTTCATGTTGCAGCTTATGTAGGGTATGTACCAATTGTTGAGCACCTTTTACAACGTAAAGCTGATGTTAATTCTGTGTGTACCTATGATGATAACGAACGTTGTTCACCATTGTACGTTGCTGTTATAAATAAACATGAAACAATTGTTCAGCTACTTTTGGAACATGGAGCAAACGTTGATGCTGAAGATCAGCATGGTAGAACTATACTATACTTTGCTGTTAAAACGGGATGTTCATTAATTATTGAACATCTTCTAAAGCATTTTCCTGATGTGAATAACACAAGCAACAGGAGAGCTTTTCATCTCGCAGTGCATGGCTGTGGAAAAGAGTATAGCAAGATCACTGAAAACCTGCTTCAGTATGGTTTTCCTGTCAACCTGGATCATGGAGATAATGGTAAGCTACATGGTGCTGTTGAGATAGGATGTTTGAAAATTGTTGAAGAACTCATAAACCATGGTGTCAGCATCGATTCTAAAGATAAATTTGGTAGAACAGCACTTCACGTTGCTTGCCAATGGAGTCAACAAGAAATTCTTGAGGTCCTCTTAAAATCTGGTGCTGACATCCATTCTACAGATGAAGAAGATAACACACCACTTCACATTGCTTCTGAAGGTATTAAACCGGAAATTGTCAAGATTCTTTTACAATCCGGTGTCAATATCAATTCTAAAAATACATCTGGTAGAACAGCACTTCACATTGCTTCCGAACGGAGTAGACCAGAAACTGTTAAGGTTCTCTTAAAATTCGGTGCAGACATAGATTCTGAAGATTATTATGGTAACACAGCGCTTCAAATTGCTTCTGACAAAGTTGATCAAGAAGTTGTCGAGGCTCTCTTAAAATTCGGTGCCAGCATCAATACTAAAAATATATATGGTCGCACAGCTCTTCACATTGCTTTTGACAACTGTGTTCTAGAGATTATCGAGGCTCTCTTAAAATTTGGTGCTGACATCAGATCTAAAGATGGAGATGGTAGAACAGTACTTCACATTGCTTGTTGTAGCAAAAAACCAGAACTTGTCGAGGTTCTGTTGAAAGTTGGTGCCGACATCGATTCTAAAGATGAAGATGGTAGAACAGCACTTCACATTGCTTCTAACAATGATGATCTAAAGATTATCGAGGCTCTCATAAAATTTGGTGGCAGTATTGATATTAAAGATCAATGTGCTCGCACAGCACTTCTCATTGCTTCTGACCGCTGTAATAAAGAGAATATCAAGGCTCTCTTAAAACTCGGTGCTGACATCGATTCTAAAGATATACGTGGTAGAACAGCACTTCATATTGCTGCTGTCAACAATGATCTAGAGATTATTGAGGCTCTCATACAATTTGGTGCTAGCATTGATATTAAAAATCTATATGGTCGCACAGCACTTCACGTTGCTTCTGAACGGAGTTCTCGAGAAGTTATCGAGGTTCTCTTAAAATTCGGTGCCAACATCGATTCTGAAGATAGAGATGGTAAAACAGCACTTTACATTGCTTCTGAAATGGGAAATGGAGCAGCTGTCGAGGTTCTCTTAAAATTCGGAGCCGACATTAATTATAAAGATGAGTTTGAAATGACAGCGCTTCACAGTGCTTGCGCATATAGTACACCAGAAATTGTTAAGCTTCTCTTAAAATACGGTCCCGACATCGATTCTGAAAATAAAAGTGGTAAAACAGCGCTTCACTTTGCTTGTATGCGAACGGATAAAGAAGTTGCTAAGGTTCTCCTAGATCACGGTTCTGATATGACTGTTATGAGTGAAAGAAATTATCCTGTAAAGTTTACTGAGATGTTTAAACGTCACGCGGTTAAGGTGAAAACTGCAAATTTATATGTAAGAAACAAAAACTTACTATCAATTAGTAGCGATGAAAAATTAAACGCATTTCGGAATGAATGTGAGAAAGAAGTAGCAAGCATGAAGAGTGAGAAGGTTGGTAATGCTAATATTTCATTTTACGATATCTTGACAAAAGGTATAAGTCGATTAGCAATATATGCAGGAAATGAAAGCATACTACAGGTATTCGGATCAGATGATTATAAAATAAAATTTCCAATATACGCTACTCTGATAAATAGTAATATTAGAAAGGGGGAAAGAAGGAAAGAGTTATTGGAACAAAGTCGTAAAATTTTTTATTTCTTTATTAATTCCCTTGGTATACCGCATGACTGTACAGGAAGAATATTTAATTACTTAAGTAATGATGATTTAAACTCTATAATGGACGCTTGCAAGCCTATCAGTGTCAGCAGTCTTAATACTGATAATGAGAGTACGTAGTAATTAATACATTAAACGCTTGTAAATAAATTAAGCCGGAATTTTCGAAAAGGCGAGGACAGTTATAGTTCGTGACAGCTTTAAGATGTATATATTTTATATATTTTATATATTATGAAATAAAATGGCGAATTATCTAGAATAGTGGACTCCCATTGAACTATAGATTATGAAATATTTGGAACAATTTGTTCTCGCTATAGGCTCGCGCTCCGGGCTGGCGGCGAGCACTCAACGCATAGCGTTGACGATTTTCAGCCACAATGGCGTGAGTAAAGGCAGGTTTTCCTATACGCGACTGAACTAACGTCAAGAATTTAGAAGTCGATTTTCTCGAAAATGAAGCGCGATATCAAAAAAAGTTGCTCTTTCTTTTTTACTTATATGAAGTAAATAAGTCAAGAAAAAGAAATAAAATTTTTTGACATTGCGCTTCATTTTTGAGAAAATCGACTTTGAAATTCTTGACGTTGCGTCCAGTCGCGTATAGGAAAACCTATCTTAATGAAAATCACGGACAATTCGCTCCTTCTTTTAGGTCCTTCTAAACAGTAAGCACCACACAATTCGAGCTACAATTAATTACCGAATCTCCATAAAAAATTAATTTGCAGAATTTAATGTCAACTTCGTTGAAAATAAAAACGGTCCGATTTACAAGACACTCCGTGTCGCCAGGAGATCGCCAGGAAATCGCAGGTGTAATTTTGGCCATGATGTAAAGACATAAGGTCTGCTCTTGCGCAAGCCTTCCAGATTAGCCAATAACGTGCCCTTCGAATTTGTCAACATTTCAATAACGCGTCCGTACACATGCATATGCATTCATATCCATACATATTTTAATATGGCGGAAATTGGGAATGCGCAGTAGAAGATGAAAATGAGCTGCCAGTCGAGCACACCTTATGTCCTTACATCATGCTTTTGGCATCGATACTCGACTTTCTGTAAAATTAATGTACACATCGCCCGAGCGGCACGTGCGCTTTGACGTCGCCGAAGACCAGAAGGCGCGTAGCTGGCGCGTAGCATCGTGTCACTGCGGTCTGCGTGTACCTATTTATCATCGATGATACAGAATGTTTGGCGGTTTAAACAGCGAAGAAATCTCTAGGGAGGACTGGGTATCGAGACGCGACGCATATCTCAATGCCAAGGCGAGCAACAACAAGATCAAGATCAGAGCGATCTCGACACGGAAGAAGCTAGAAATCCTGCAGAAGCTGGACAACAAAGTACCAGTCAGCACAATAGCTTCCGATTACCATATCCACCCGTCCACCGTGCGGCGTATTCGACTGAATGCTAACACAATAACCCCAGACGGAGACCGAGGACATAGAATGGTCACGCGGAAGAGGTTACGGAGATCCACTTATAAAGAATTGGAGAGTCGCCTCTACACGTGGTTCGTGGAACGTAGGAAGCTAGGCGACCCAATATCAGACTCGATACTGCGCAAGAAGGCCGTGCAATTAATCAAGGAGCTAGCAGCCCAATCGACCTTTAGGGCAACCTTAGGCTGGTTGAGGAAATTCAAACGACGCTACGATATACGCTTAGTCAATCGTTTCAGGGAGAAAGGAAGCGCAGATGTGGTTGCTGCGGAAAAATTCTGCTCGGATTTCGCTCGACAAATAGAAGAGGGAGGGATCGAGCATAGTAATATTTATAACATGGACGTGAGCGGTCTAATGTGGAAAGCTCTTCCCTCGAGTACGCTAGAAAAAGGCACGAAGGACGATAAAGAAAAGGTAGATCTGGTGACCGTAGGCTTCTGCGCCAATATGACGGGAACCCATAAACTACTGCCTCTGTTTATTCACAAATTTAAATATCCAAAAGCGTTGAAGAAAATGAAGCCTAGCCTGCCGGTGGTATACAAGGCGCAGAAGAACGCCTGGATGGACCAATTCGTGTTTACCGAGTGGTACCAGACTAATTTTAAGCCAGCCGTTAAAGGATACCAAGAATGTAGCGGCAGGAGCGGGAAAGTCATTCTTTTACTTGATAACTGTATAGCGCACAAATTAAGGTCGGTGAAGTTTCAAGAGGATCAGCAGTTCGAACTTGTGTTCCTGCCCCCTAATACTAGCTCTATTATTCAACCGATGGACCAGGGGGTGATTCTAAAGGCGAAGAGAGCTTTTCACTGCAGAATGCTGCGCCGGGTTTTGACTTATTTCGGAAGCGTCGAAGAGTTCCACGAGAAATATAATTTTAAAGATTGCATCGATTTGCTGGATGAAGCGTGGAGGGAGGTAAGCGCCTCAAATATTTGGAACTCGTGGAATAATATAATGAAGACTGGCAGGGAAGGAATGCCAGAGGGGGAAGAGCTGGCTGATCCGCTGGAACCACAGCTGGAAGAAGTGATCGCTGCAATTACCAGGGAAGAGCCTAGTCTGGAGAGGGTTAAAGAATTTCTGACGAACTGCCACGATGTGGAAACCAATTTTTCCGAGGCGGAGGCCCTGAATGAGGGAGTGAGAGAAGAAGAGGAGGAGGAGGAGGAGGAGGAAGAAGCAAGCGAAATGGCAGAACAGGAAGAAGAAGAAGCAACTGAAGCGGTGGATGAAGAAGGAGATGCAGTGGAAACCCATGAAGAGAAAATAAGAGTGGAAGATGCAATGGAGACCCATGAAGAAAAGATCAGAGTTGAAAAAGACGGAGTGGAAACCCCTGAAGAGGAAATAAGAGTGGAAGAAGACGCAGTGGAAGCACAAGAAGAGAAATTCCGAGTAGACACCGTGCAGCAGGAAATAAGAAGAGCGATAGAATTTTTGATGCAGCACACTGAACAGTCACCGCAGTATGTTCAACGATCGTTGGCGAATGTGAAGGACTATTTCCTGGGAGAAGGGACCTAAGGGAGAGAAACGTTTGGCAGTGGACGTCGGTGGAAACGCGAGAGCGCAGCATCACCAATTCCGAAAAAAGTTATGTTACATTTCTAAAGTATGTACGACGATCTGTTTCACTCGTGGCATTAGGGATTAATATTAATCGTTTTACAGAATAAGGGATCCTGGGAAACGGATTCAGGGCCATGGGTAACGAGCAAATTACAAAAGATGGGACAGCCTGGCAATGAGAGAACCAAAAGATCGGTAAGAAGCCGAAAGAGTGCATATGTATTGCTAGGACTCATAGCGTGTCTGAATGCTAATTGCTGATGAAGTAATCCACCTTTTTCATTGTTTGCTTGTCCCCTGTGTGTCTAGAATCGGAGGAGCCAGGAGGAATGAGGATTGATAGCGGAGACCATCTATCCTCAACAGCCAAAGACTGAAACTAATATGACGCGGCATCGATTTGATATGTAAATTATTATTGTAAGAAACATACGATGCATTATAAATAAAATTTCTACATAATTCAAGCGTGCAGTTTTATAATTCACCGCGGCGTGACAAACGATACCACTAGTTGCCCCTATAAAGATGGTTGACAAGGGAAGATCACTCATTCATCCACAAATTTAAAACTCGCGCGTAAACCATTCACGCATACGTACTCTTGCAACATTCAACAAAACCCCCACGAACCAAAACTGTTTGGTATTCCGCAAGGAAAATGGCGGCCCTCACGAAAGCCGTACAAATATCGAAAAGTGTAAATAGCGTAACGAAGCTGTTCACGAATTTGTCTCTGAACCATAATGTTAGCCCCATCTCCATTCCTCTATACGTTCGGAGGTTAGTAATTTATTTCTCCTCTTATTTATTTACTTACGCGTATATTCATCGTTTTCAGTGGTCCCACATTTCACACGACATTTCTGTTTTTATTTATCGATTAATGCGCATGCAGAAATATCTTCATATATTCCACGAATATCCTTGCGACGCACAGTAAATTATTTTACGACAACCCATATTTCACTATTGCCATAGCCCGTACTTAATATTTGAGGTTACATATGTGAATTAATTGTTTACTTATAACCTGCCAAAGTAACGCTCAAGTTTGCAATCTAGGCTACCCATGCTCCAATGTGCCCTCATACACACCACGCCCAAGCAGAACGATTTAATGGAATTCTTTGACGACCCGAACAATTGGGGAAAGAACGAAGTAAAGGTTGGGCGTTCCTGGCGGAAGGAAGAGCTGAGGCTGAAAAGCAGCGAAGACCTTCATAAGCTATGGTACGTTCGTGGTGCGATCATGATGTTTAAGCTACCGTAACTGTGATTACACTCGATACATTTAGGTTCGTGTTATTGAAAGAGCGCAACATGCTTCTGACCATGGAAGAAGCTTATAAAGAGAAGTTTGAGTACTTTCCGAATCCCGAGAGACTTGACAAAGTCGAAGACAGTATGTGCAACTTGGAGACGGTGGTTCGTGAAAGGAACAAAGCGTATCACTTATTAGAAACTGGAACTACTGGGGAGAGGCCTGTAAAATTGGCATATAACGCCATTGGTAATATTCTGAATGTATTTCATGTGTATTAAGGGGGTATTCTGGTCTAACGAGGCGCTTTCGTTGCGTTATTTCGGAATTTTTTTAGAAAGAACCCATAAATAAAAAAGACTGGAACCTCCCCTTAAGAAGCTTGCAAAGATCGTCCTAACTACCGTTTTTCGATTCCATTTTACAGGCATACGTTCCCTCTATCGTATGTGCCAACACCATGTACCGAAGTTCATGAATAGCAGATGGCACAAGCGACACACGTTTAGTTACGGCGGATTTGCTGTGCAGAAATTCCTGCGACTTTACAGAGAGAAACTTTGGAACGAGAAACGCAGACGGCGCAAGTTCGTATTTATTCCCATTTTGTCGGTGTGTGTTGAAAAGCCGTCGCTCTAACACATTTCGATTTGCAGTCGCGAGAGGAACCGTGCCGGTGTTCTGCTGAGAATGTTCCCGAATCTTGATGTCGAAGCTCTGAAGGAACAGTACCCGTCAGTGGACATAGCCAAGCTGAAGGACAGTAAAAAAGTAGCTGGACACTTTACGAGCGACTAAATTCATGCTCTTCTCCTTTAGGTATTGTTTAACATCATAGGCGAATCCAGCTTCGATGAAAGCACATTTGAGATAAGTAGACGCTCGCTATACTTCGTTAAATTGCCGCGATATTAGCAGCGAGTACAATTGACTATTTCTTAGTCGTCAGCCCCGATTAATCAGTAAATACTCCCGCATATTGTCTTACTCTGTGTCCAGTCTACTTCCGCTTAAACATTCTTTAGTACTAGAGAGTTTCGAAGATGTCACCCAGTCCAGTAGCAGGCGTACGAAGTATATCCACCTGAATATTATAGTAGAGCGTGTAATAACTGTACATAAAAAGAAATTATATTAGCAGTAACATAATTACGTACTGAATTCTATATCTTACCGTCGCTCCATCGATTTTAGGCTCGGCGCAGACGAGCGATGCGACGTCGTTGCGATTTCGCAGCGGTAAAGCTGTGCGACTCGACGGGTTAAAGGTCGCCGCGCATTTTGACGAAACGCGGCAAAGTGAATCGAAGAAATTAATAACAAGTAATTAATTGTCGCCTCGCTTCGGTCACCAATTGTTTATTAACCATTGAAATGCGCGACGGCCTTTATATTTCTAATACCGCAATGCGTCGTTCGCCTGCACCGGGCGTTAACGTCTTCAATCGCGGTGTTCACGAGCTGGTGGGATTCTACGGTAGATGTGCAAAGGAGTTGGACGTTGCGTGGAAGAGCTTGCAAACGATAGAAGCGAAATGAGGAACGCACGGTGTTGTATCTCATCGAAGATGTAATTAAAAATCAAGTGGACCGATACATCGTATCACAGAACGGGAAGGAACGAGACACGCCTTCCACACTTATTCTGTTGACTAGTCATAATTTTATTTCTACTCAGTTTCTTTTATAACTTTGAAGGGTCCTGCACGGCGGCGTTGACAATTGTGCAAAAATTCCGTGGCCATAGTACGTTTAACAAGCATGCCCGCCCGCGAATGATCCTTGCTGGAAACTAACGCAGGGGAACGTATATAATCGAAACGAAGGCACGCTCCCGATCGCTCGTGGATCTCGCAAGCCGCATAAATTAATAACAGCTTAATATCGAAGAAACGCTTCAACGTATAAATGCTTTATCACAATCATTTCGCGGCTACATGGCACGATGCTCGCAGCGCGCTCCACTCGCGCCGAGAGTACACGCAGCACCTATCCACGCAGCCTCTGGTAACGTAAATTATGACCTTAAAAAAAAAACCCAAGGAAAGCATAGAAAATTCGAGCGTCGAAAGAAACCCCTTTGGCGCAGAGAATCGCCCGTGTCCACCAGACACGGCTGACGTTTAAGAAATATAAGAAAGACATTGTGTATCTAACGAACTAAACGAAGCTAATCCCACCCTACGTTTCCTCTACACATTTACCTCGACGATCTCCCGGATCCCGATGCCGCGCAAGGGAACAGGGCACTGGATCGTCAATTTATTATGCCGTGTCGATCGAATGAAATGAAAGCACTAAGATCGATATTTAATTATATACCACGATTACCTGTACAATTGGAAACGAAACCATTAATATACATAGCTCTAACTAAGGCTTACAAGCGATAAGACGCGTATATATATATATATATTTAAAAAGAGAAGTTATTAAAAATAAAATTAGAAAGCTGCGTTCGTCGTTAAAATTACTGTCGTCATCGGTACCAACTATTAGGAATGTTTCGTACGTCGTACACTTGCAATCTCGTCGAGTATTTGTCGTCGAAGCTGCTCTAACTGCCCAT
Organism: Andrena dorsata; assembly: GCA_929108735.1. Classification (NCBI taxonomy): domain Eukaryota; kingdom Metazoa; phylum Arthropoda; class Insecta; order Hymenoptera; family Andrenidae; genus Andrena; species Andrena dorsata. The sequence goes on along the minus strand of OV815488.1, from coordinate 69,710,848 downwards.
TTAGCATCGTTCTCTGTTTCGCTCGCCTCTTTTTAAGAATATTTTCATTCAATATCGATAGTGCATTCTCGAATGCAGATATAATTCTTATAGTAAACGTGGTTACAGATATATATATATAAATATATATATATAGACATCCATGGTAACTGGTAGAATGATCTCACGCAATCGTCCATCGCACTGCCACGACGGGACTGTTCCGTGGCGACACTTACGCTATTAGAAAGATATTGCACCATTTTATTGAATCAGCACATCGATATTAAGGTATCGCTAGGTATCTAGACTCGCACGGCTTCGCCTGCTCGTCTTCTCGCTCGACCAGAGGAACATGAGATGCCGGTTTCGAGGGCGGATCGTCGCCCCGATGCTTAGCGAGCTACTTTAGCCGTTGCGTACAGTTTTATCGTATCGCTGCTTACGGGGTGGGACGCGAGTCGCGGTGCAACCGAGAGGGCTGATGATTCTACGTGCGGAGACGAGTCTAAAGTGGATAAGAAAAGTTTTGGGAGACGAAGCTTTGCTATGAACCGCTCTGAACAGATCTCAGTTGGTGTCTACGGATCTAGAATACGTTGCTTCTAATTGTGTGTTTCAATTCTTTCCAACGATGCGGTCTATTTTGATTTCAGACACGAACTTTCAGTTTCTATCGATTTATTGGAATAGCGATAATTGTAGGGGCGTTAAGCGGGCACGCGTCGGAACTTATAACTCTTCGAAAGTCAACGCGCTGGTTTGTACCTCTGAGTTACTTATTCGCGTAGAATCGCCAGCTTTCTGATTGTACTGCCAGTCACGTGTCACCCTTACGTTTATAGTGACGGTCGAAAGAAAGTTTAATGATACCGTTAATGGTGGACTGTATTTTATTTCTGTTCCTGTCGCTGAGCGATTCTACAGAATCATTTTAACTGCGTGAAACGGACAGAGATATGCTTCTGAAACTTTGCTGTATTTGTCCGCTTCTCAAACTCTCTTTCGGCCAGCACTTTATTTCTATTAAAGATTATGACGACGTCGTGACTATTGTCTATACCTTATGCTATTTAATCGATCTCCGAGGGTAACAAGTATCGCCATGCGAGCTCCAGCTCTTTGCTGGCGTCCGAGCAACGTCGGTGGAGCTTGTCTTCGGGGGGAAGCGTTACCATAGGAAACTCGCCCTGCAAAGGCAAGAAACGGTTAACCCTTGGATGGCGGATAATAGATTAATTGAACCGTTCGCAGGCCAAATCGATTAACTCCACTTTTTGAAATATTTTCAATTTAAGTATCAAAGCACTTGGTTCAGTCATAACTTTTTTTTATTTATAATAAATAATTTATTTCCGAAGCCATTCTGATTAACTCCGTTATCTAACGTAAATCGTTGCAATAATGAAATCCGCGTTCTCAAGATATTATCAAAACCAGCAAAAAGAAAGGAGGACCATTTAATGTAATTCAAATGACTTATAAGGATTTTGTCTCAACAAGGCCTTTAGAGGATTCTATCATTAACAGAAGAAAAAAACAATGAGTTACCAGTAAATTGGCTTAAAATGCACTGAATAAAATTAGAAAGGTCAATGCCCAAGGTGATACAATTCAAATATGACTTTATCAAGATTCAGAATTTAGTGGCATAAATATAAAAAAATCTGGAGCAGGTAGACCACTAGGTCTGAAAAATATTGACCGGCCTTTGCTATATCCTATAGGTAGAACTGTGACCAGAGAAAATAGGATGATCTAACAGATCTGTTAAAATTCATTCCTCCAATTAAACATAATTATTACAAAAACTCAAATACAGTTGACGAAGAAGACTTTGTTTATATTGCTGATAAATCTATAACAAATAATAATATATTGCAAGAGAACAGTTATTTTTCATTTTTGCAAAGAATCGTTTAGAAAATGTAAAATAATGAACTTTTTCTGCAATAAAAGATATAATTTGGAGACTGGTTTTGATGTTATTACGTTGTTTTCACTTGTCAAATCGATTAACTCCCTTAGACACCCAAAAGATGTGATATTAATAACGATTACACCAAGGCTATTCTATCTTATCCATTCCACATGTCTTTGTATGACAACTACACCTGTATTTATGCGTTATACAATGTTTATTTAAATTTTTATTTCAAAAGGAATTTTGAAAAACAATGTATATTATTTCATCACATTTGGCCTGTGAACGGTCAATCATACTTTGCGTTCAGGGTCCATATTGACCCGTGTCACTCATCCGCATTTCGGAATAAGCTTCGACAAAACCACATCACCTTCGAGGTACCTTTTCGGCGTATTAGGTTAGCGCATATGAAATTGCTGTTTCAGTGAAAATATTTCTTGCTTTTTAATCGCTTTATTTATTCTATTTCTTTGAGTTTCCATGACATTTCCCGAGTCGTAAACCAGCGTTAGCAATTATCGTTATCGTATCCCTACCAGCGGTGTGCTCAGGATTTAAGGCTCCCTGAAACCAATGCGAAACATTTTCGCTGCGGCTAAGCCTCCACGTATAGTAAACTGCTGCGAATCCATTCGCTACCGCCGCGAATAATCGCGATGGTTTGGGCCAGAGATGGGCAAAATTTTAATTTAATAAAATTTGGGACGGATGAGGGTTAAAAAAATTATTCACTACTCGTTCGTTAATAATTTTTTTAACTTCCATTCGTCATTCGAAATTTTATCCATCTCGTTGGGGGAGCCGAGTTGAACGGATAAAAATATTTCTAATGCAGATTCACTAAAATTCATTAAGCGATTCTCAAAATTTATTTAAAGAACATAATCCAGTTTTATTTTCTCCTTGCAAAGCCCCTTCTTTGGGGGGGCGCCCACGCCCCCTCTGGGTGCGCCACTGCTCCCCACCACAAACGAAGAAACTCACGCTATCCCCGCTCAGCAATTTCATACTCACAAACCCATTAGCTTCAATTTTAAAACTTACCAAACTGGAATCAGCCCAGAGCGTCTCCAGGACCTCTCTGAACGTGCAAAGTTCGGTATAATTAGTAAAATATATCACCCAGTCGCCGCTGCTCTCGTGCACTTCCCTGCACGCGAATTCCTGCGAGGCAAACAAGAGAGCAACGTAACACCGAGCCGCACATCAAACTTCACCGAGCTACTCACCAATATGCACCAGGACTGTTGCGTGAGAGGTACCCTGAAGGCGGTCAGGTCTTCCACAGAGGCGCAGGAGAGGGTTTGCCCGCGCTGCTTGCCGGGGAACACCTCCTTCATCGCTACTAAGTGCTTAGTGGTGGTGATGAGGCTACACGGCAGAGGCTCCCTCTTCTCCGAGATATCGAACAGCCCGGAGGCGCTCTGCACGAAGCTCTGCAGCCACTCGGAGGCGACGTACTCGTCCGGCGCGGCGAACTGAAAGGCCTTGTTCGGCTTCAAGAGGATCTCGAAGGTGTGCGGGCGATGGGAGTTTGGGATCCGCCTGCACCCTTGGCAAAGGCCGCCTTTCAACGGGATCGCTCGCTTCGGGAGGCGCTGATTCGCGTCCGTGAACATGTAAACCACCCCGCCTTTCAGGACAAAGTAGCCAGCCTCCCATGGATTTGTAGGAGCGTTCGAATGGAACTGCTGATACGTGTGGGGCCTGTACATGAGGTCGCCCTCCTTCGTCGGTCCGCAGGGTGTGCTCGGAGGCGACATGTACTCGTCCTCTATGTAAATCAGATTGTAGTGCTCGATCTTCTCGTCCTGAAACGTTCCATTCCCTTTAGCTTCGAGTAATTGCCGGCGCGTGGTCCTAAACTGTTTTAATGGGGCGATAGCTACAGTAGTGGTCAAATGAAAATTGAAACTGCGAACGGTAAGGGAAATAACATAGCATTGAGTCGCATCCTCTGACCACCTAGTGGCATCAATTCCTAATCGCAGAGTTAGCATATCGCCCCGATCTCTGCTCTAACGATCACGTACAGGGTGCACCGCGGTGTCGCAGAGAATCGAGTGTCTCAGAATGTGCATGTCCTCGTAGTTCAGCTCCTTAACCGCCGGGAGCCTCGGCTTCGTAGGCGACCGCCTCATCGCCATCTCCAAATGCGCGATCAACTCCGAGGTGGTCTGGGAGCTGCCAGTGGAGAAGAGATACTGCATCTCGTAGTCGGCGTTGGATAACAATATCGTTTGTGCATTTGGTCCGATCTGGAATGTATCATTCCCCGTGAAGCGCGATTATTAACGGGGGAGCTCTATTTAGGACGCTAGGAATAAGGTGATTCTTGGGAATTTTTTCTAAGAAATTGTCAAGCGGATCTTTTCCAAACTTTCAGGGTATTTTAGTTCACATTCAAACATTAAAAATTAATTTTTACGTTACAAAGTGTTCGGTAGAAATGAAGATGTAGGACGTTCCAGAGTTGCAAATTGGCGATTGTAATGGTGGCCCGATTTCTTCCCTCAAATAAAAAAACCAAGGATTTCCTTATTTCGTGTTCATATATCTCCATTTCTACCGAGCACTTTGTAACATAAAAATTAATTTTTATTTTTTCAATGTGAGCTAAAATACCCTGAAAGTTTGGAAAAGATCCGCTTAACAGTTTCTTAGAAAGAAATTTCCAAGGATCACCTTATTCCTAGCATCCTAAATAGGGCTCCCCTTAAGACCTCCTCGCGCAAACTTACCATGATCACGTCCAGCTCGTTGTAAGGGATAACGAATTGATTGCTGTAAGTGTGGTTCATCTTCGAGCCGGTCAAGTACAGCGTCTTGTCAGTTAGCAGAGCTATCATAGGTCTGCTCTCCCCGTTCGTCATGTACGAGCTCCTAACTTTGTATACTTTGTACAGCTCCTCCGTCTTGTCCCTGTAGATGTGCTTCTTGAACAGCTCGCGCAGCTTCAGGCTCACCTTCTCCCCGCTGAACTCCCGCTTCCCCGCGGCCACGTTCTCCTGTATCTCCCTGTCGAGGTTGTCGTTGAAGTCCTTGAAGGAGTCGTAGCTGGCCTTCGCGCCCTTGATGTACAGAGGGTTCGCCTTCTGCGGCTTCTTCCCCCGCTTGATCTCGAACTTCCTCTCCGTGATGGACTTGAGGAATCTGCTCAGCAAAGAGGCTTTGGATGGCGCCTGCCTCAGAGAGGGCGGCGACAGAAGCTTGCTGCTGCTCTCCCCGGTCAGTATCGACGTCATGTTCCGCTTCTTCGACGGGGATGCCAAGTGTCTGCTGTTACGGCGCTCGTCCGCGTCCGACACGGTGCTGTCCACGTCGGACCAGTCGCTGGAGCTGTTGTACTTCTTGGAGCCAGACGGGCAAGGCATCTGAGCTTTCGCCGGGGGATCCTCGACGATGTTCCCGCAGGCTTTCTCCACCACGTAAGCCTCTCGCGCCTCGTTCTCCTCCAGCTCGATCTCCATCCTCGGTCTCAAGGCCTTTCCCGGATCCTCCTGACCCTCCGGCACCCCTCGTTCCGACAAAGACAACCCGCAAGCGCACTTGCAGCTGCTCTGGCACACCGACTGCCCGCAGCTCTTCGGCGACGCTTTCTTCTCCGTGTCGCTGTCGAACACGCTCGAGGAAGAGGAGTACGAGTAGTAATCAGAGTGCGCGTTTCTTGTGTTCACATTCTTCTGGACGTACGGGGAATCCCCGTGGCCGCACCAGCTGTATCTCCCCTTCTGAGCGTCCTTCTTCTGCACCGAGTTTGGCGCGAGGAAGCTCATCGAGAAGTCCGCGAAATTCTCGTCGTCGTCCAGCTTCATAGTCTTCAGGATATCCTCGTGGAAGCTGACGCGCTTCTTGCTCTCCCCTCGCTTCTTCTTGCGCTGCCTGCGCTGCACCAGCGCCTCGGAGCTGGACGACGATAAGATACTAGCGTCCGTCATGTTGATCGTGTTCAGGATACCGTACGGGGCTTCCATATTGTCGCAGTCGGAGATGGTCATGCTCAGCTCCAGCAGGTTCGTGTCGTTGTTGATCACGTAGGAGTTTCGGGGGTCCAGGTTCCTCTTGAAGCTGTAGCTACCGTCGCTGTAGTAGGTGCTCCTTTTGTTCAACTCTTTCACCCCGTTGTCGATCTTGTTGTTAATCTTCGACTCGTCCAGGCTCTTGCTGTAGAAGTCGTAGTCCTTCAACGTGTCCAGGCTTGAACAGTTCAGCTCGTTGTCGTCCAGCTTCCTCGTCAGATTCTGGTTCGCTATGTCGCTCTTCGTCACCGTCGTCGTCTGAAACTTCGCCACCATCCCCGGTGACTGCGTCGGCGTCTTTCCGTCCTCGCTGGAGTCGCTCGAACTGAAGTTCTTGTTGTCCTCCATGCAATTGTTCAGCATCGTCTTGTACCTATTGTTCCGGTATTTCGGTATCTCCACGAGATTAAAGTCTTCCTGAGAAAGCAAATAGGATCCTCTGGTTTATGCTGGCTAACTCTAGCTGAAGACCCTTGCGGAAGATCCTTACCTCTTTGTAGCTACTGGCGTCTGTCTCATTCGCAAGGTCCATGTCGCTGTCGAAAGCCACTCCACTGTCGCCAGGCGAAGCTAGGCTCGACGAAACGCTGGACGATCTAAGGTGTAACGATAATATAGTTCCGGAGGGGATTACGCTCATAGGCCTCTGGGGCATGTAGTTGCAGATGTCCAGATACGTTACGTCCTAAACAACAAAAAGGTCCCCTGTTAAAAGCTATAGGTCCTTTCTAAAGTAGTTCCATCAAGCGTTTAAGAAGGCAGTGTAAAAAATCGGAAAAATCGATTTTTTCTTTTTCATATCTTCTGAAAGACTTGCGTTTCGAGAATGCTCTCTCCATATTTTATGAAGAAATTCGCAAAATTGACGGAGATATAGTATTTTCCGTGAAGCGGTGTCAAGTCACGCGACTGAGCCGAGCGGATCTTCGAATGCGTTTTCCTCAGAATTACATTTTTCAACCGCGTTGGCAGACTACGGAGAAGACTATACATCCAATTGACACGAGCAAGGGCATTTATTGTACGAAAAACCCATCGCTATTCCATGACGATCAGTTTTTTTCAATTAACGACCTGCCTCTATTTTTTTTATCAACATTTCCGCAATTTTGTACCCCGAAAACATGATTTTTTTTAGTGGTCCGCCGTTTTGTAATTTTTTCATTTTTAGAGGTAGGTTTCTAGTTTCTAAATATTTTTGTTGAAGAGTATACAGGAAACGGATTTACGAATTTGATTGAAAAAAAATTTCTTACCCTTCGATATGTACATTATTAACTATACTAAGCGATACATTGATTTACTGGCATTGTTTAGTTGAAATAAATTCCCGAAAACACCCTCACATTTCGGACCGTTACAGTGGTTTGCCCCCTTGAAGAAGCGCGTAGAATACAGCAGTTGTAAATTATTATTATTATTATAACTGGGAAAATCCCATAGTTTACAGAAATGTACAATCATTCGAGCTTACACAGTCAACGCTCAAATATATTAAATCACACTAAATCATGACCCCCTGAAGCCGTCCGACGAATACGCGTCTGCTAATTGCTCATAAAGGATTTTCCACGAGCAAACAAAGAAGGTGATATATAATGAATGAAAAATAGGTGTACACAGGCGATAACATATTGCCCCTTCAAATTCATAAAAACAGATTCATCTCGACACGCAACTCTTACTACGCGACAGACCGTTATTTATCATCGAGATAATTGTAACCAGGGGGTGATACTGATATCAGCATGGGGGAAACGAAGTAAAAAACTCGCAAAACACGTTAATGCAAAACGCCGAAGACTGCGCAGATATCGTCGCTGTAACTCTCTAAGATAAAAAAAGGAAGAGAACAGATGCCCGTTGCGTGCGATACGGGCTATCGGGAGTTTCCAATGGAACATTGTTAAATACATCTGGTCAAGGAATAGCGACCAAATCTTCCTACGCACAATGCAGATATTTAAAAATAGAACGAGACACATGTAGCTACTCGCTACTGTACCATACGAATATTTCGCAAGCTGATTCGTAACGGAGTAGTTCCACGTACCAGTTGCAGCGTGAAGGACACATTTTCTAGACCGGCGAGTAGATTAACTAGCTGGTTGGTCTTATCGGCGTCCCGAACCAGCGCATGCGTGAGGTACTGTTTCTTCAGCGTCTTCGTGTCCCGCAACAAACAGGCTAAGTAACTCTCGAAACTACCCTCGCTAAGGGTGTGGTAAAGCCATGCTCGACCTGGAAAACAGAACAATGCGATTCTTCTGCTCGAAGGGCAAGGCTACGATCTTACATTTTACAAGAGCAATAATGCAGGACTTCTGTGTGAAAACAATAGGATAAATTGATCTAAGGATGAAAGACTGTTCCACGACGAATAGAAAGTGGGTTAAAATTAATATTCTACTAGAATAGCTCTCGACGAGTTCGCTACACCATTACATATTGAAATGTACCTTTCCCGATGGAAGTCAGTACACTCTGAAGAGCATGGATCACTACAACGGTGTCCTGATGACTGAGTTCACGCGCTGTGCCCCAATATCCGTGGCGCTCTATGCGCAAGCCATGGCGCAGGGCTCGATCCAGCCAGTAGACCAACCAAGAATCTCCATCTAAGACCACCGTGCCGTACAGACTCTGAGCGAAGACCTGTTAGAAGAGACAAGCATTAATAATCAGTTAATCTCGCGAAATAATCGATCGACGGATAAAACTGATATCTCGTCAACACGTTCCCCCCGAATTTTCCCTAACCGAGCTACGACAGACTCGTAACTCTGTAAAAAGCATTTGAAAAGAAAGAGGAAGCAGGGATACCAGAGGCTCGCTTAACAGCTGAAATATTTACACACACTTGATCCAGCGACTCGTTACCGTCATCGCGGACCGCGCTAGAGACCCCGCACGACCCTCGCGACGAAAGCGAAAATCAGCCGCGAGATAAAGAGAGTGGATTTCCAACACACAGCGTCGCGGAAGAAACGGGAGGTGATTCAAGTAGTGACGAAACGGAGTGATCGATCCGCGTGAATCGCACTGTCCAGCGGCCGAGACGTCACAGTCGACTGACAGGTGCACGAATAAACAGCGAGGAGAAACTCGCGCGGCGGCAGGAGTCGCGTGAAACGAGCCGCGGCGATTGCTCGAAAACCGTGACGGCCGTGCCACGCGCCTCGCAGCCGAGTCGAGCACGAAGAGAGGCGATGAAACTGGATGAAACGCTGAGGAGCTACGTTGCACGGCGGACGCACCGAGGCGCGTGTGTGCGTGCGCCAACCTCCGCTCTCTCGTGGCCGAGGATCTCCGAGGAACACGCTCTTACCGACCGAGGGACCGAGAATCTTTGACCTGGTCGAAAAATCGATAACGAGATCCGAGGCTAGAGGATGGAGTGGGGACCGTGGTACGTCTGTGTGGCGCATTTAAATCCCCCGTTATGCGGGTGTATAAGTGCCACGGCCTTGGTACGCCGTCCCTGCGGTCGAAGCGGAGAAGAGCACTCACCAATTTCACGGCTTTCGTCAGCTCCTGCAGGATTCGCGACTTGGACAGTACCTTGTCGGTACAGAGGTCCATGTCTTCTTGGCTCGGCATCGCGGCGTATGATATTACATGGTTCTTATAGCGCGACGAACACCGAGAACCGGGCAGCGACGCCAGAAACACCGGGGTACAGGGAAGAACGTAGCGGCGAGTCTGACGCGACGTCGCCGGGAGTCGCACTGACACACTCGCCGGGTGGGCTCATTGATTTTAGCTGGGCGCAGGCCGCGCGCCAATATCAAACTCCCCTTGCGAATGCAGTCTCCCCCCCCCCCCCTTCTCCGTTGCCACTTCTCATTGTTTTTCTTTATTAGAAGCGCACAGGCCTCGGTGGTCCCTCCTGCTTGATTATCGTATTCCTCCGGCTATTTCTCAACGTATCGATGAAGTAAACAAGTCCGCGCTTACGGGCGAACAATGGGTGGCTCTTTCTATTCCCTGCGGAAAGTGGCTGGTTTGTATTATATTGGGTTTAATAGCGACTTCCTGATCGCTCAATGCCGAAACTAAATGGGTCGAGTGAGTGTAATTGGACGCTTTGTAGGTGGTATCTGTTTTTGATTTTTATTTTAGGAGGCTTTTTGTGAAATTCCCGGGGATGCGTAGTTTTCATTTTTCGTGGGGAATAAATGGGCAGATTGCTTCGTTACCGACCGAGCTCCCGGGGTGGTTTGAATTTGAATGTTTAAGTTTGAGGAGTTGGAATAGGGGATTATGTAAGTCTCGATGAGATGTAGGAATGTTCTTTTGTGCGGAGTGCGGTGGTAAGCGTTGCAAGTGGTGGAATAATTTGTTTTAGTGTCGAAAACTGTCGCAAGATAGAGGTGAGATCGTAAGTACTGTGGACGTGCGCGTGAGAATGATTTGATTTGAAATATTCCATTCCGGCTTTTGTTAGAAAGTTTGCTTGCGACGACAAGTACGGTGACATTATCGACGGATCGAAGAAAAAAAAGAAACGCGATACGGGTCGATAAGTTGTACGTCATTTTCTTGCTGCATGGTGTCCCTACTGAGTCGATAATCATTTTTGATTTTTAAGAGATAAGTTGACTTTGCATTTTGCAAGATTGCGATTGGATGTTTTCAAACGAATTCCCCGCTTTGTTAAAGAATTGAAATTTACTTATTTGTACGAATATTGCGATAGTATCAGCTGGCTGAGTTAATGAAGAGTAGAATAATTTCGCCATTGTAACTTACCTACCGTACTATGTGGTGCTGTCCACTTATGTGGCAGATAAGGCACTGATTTATTACGCAGGCGAGTAGAATAGCTCTTTTGCAGCGTGATAAACGGTACGATTTTAATGGATCAGTGCAACTCATCAGGGGAGGTCAACTCCCTTATCGCAGTGAAATAACATGAGCTTTTTTTAGACGTGCGCGCATATATATTTGCCTCTCTTGGCGCTAATTTATGCTATCTTTAAACTCGACACGTATATCGGTGAATTGCCCGAGCGACAGGGGATGTCGAACATATATAATTGTTTGAAATGATAATTAAAAAAGTATGCGGTATGGCAAACATTAGACGGGATCTATTTTTGTCAAGTAAGAAACTGAAGAATGATAAGTCATATAGTTCGTTGTTTTTTACTTAGGCGTGAGTGATGAGATGAGTATAAATTTATTACACAATTAACGTAGATTAAATCAAGAATTAAAATGAGATTATAATTTGAAAATAATTTACCGATCGTCGGCAAAGAAATCTATGTCTCGTTATCGATGGGGGAAGCTGAGTGTTTAAAATTTGAATTCAGACCAGTGTTATTTTATGTAATTTAGATTTCTGTATTTTGGATTGTAAAGTGGCACGATGTTTTATTACAGTTTATTCATAATGCAATGTATACGTCAGTTTTTAGATGTGAAAATTGATTTCCTTAGATGTTATGTGAAAAGTAGGGATCGATTTCTCGAAGTTTTGAAACCTCGAAGCCCAAGAAAATTTCGAGGTCCGAGAATTCGGAATTTTGCACTTTTTCGCGATTCGAAACTCAAGCAAGGTACAGATTCCATTTGCGAAACAGAATCAGCACTTTATGTTTCGAGAGTTTCGAGTTCTGAAAAAGTTTCGAGCCCCGACAGTCTTCGAGTTTCGAATTTCAAAAGTTTCGAGTTCCCAAAGCTTCGAATTCCGAAAGATTCGAATTTCAAAAGTTCCGAGTTCTGAAAGCTTCGAATCCCAACAGATTTGAATTTCAAAAGTTTCGAGCTCCTAAAGTTCCGAGTTCCGTAAGCTTAGAATTCCTGAAGTTTTGAATTCCCAAAGATTCGAATTTCAAAAGTTTCAACTTCCGAAAGATTCGAATTTCAAATGTTTCGAGTTCCGAAAGCTTCGAATCCTTGCAAACAAAAATTATCTTCGAACGTTTTAAAAAAAAAATACGAATTTGTACGAGTAACCGACGTAGCTAAACCTAAGAAACTTCATCCGCTGCCATCTGTTAACAACTCAGTCCAATACAATTGCGATCTGCAGCCATCTATAATTAAAAAAGTAAATGAGATAAACCACTGAAGAAAGAACACTAAAACTATAACTTTAGAATTTGAAATTACACTTGGTTAACAATCAAATTCCTGCAGTGCTAATTATATTATTAAACAGAAGTATGACAATGTCGCCAACGATACTCAGCTCCCTAATACCAAACACGTAAAAGTGTTTCGCAGGCTCGAGACGGTATTTTGATCCAGTAGCGTCATTCAACGTTTATGTCAAATTAAGAATCACAGAAACCAGCGCAGTTATTTATCATTAATTCAACAATCATTTTATCTCCGTCCCCGGTTATGCCATTTTCTTTACGCCATCCCTTATCTTTGTATATAAAAATTTTATTTCAAACTATATATTTCTCCGTACAGCACCGTTTTCCAACCATCACTGCAGTTCCTTCGCAATTCCTACAATTGAAAAGCTATAATGTCAGAACCCGGACTGTCATTCGACGAAGAGACACTTTCGCCAGACATCTTCAGCGACGTAGAAAATGCGACAAGTAACCCCGAAAATTCCGACGACTGTAAGCCATTCTGCATTTAATCTCACCCGATTGATATTCACGAAAATTACAACTGCACGTATATACCTATTACCTGTATAACATGTCTTATTTTTCCCTTCAAATTTTTTTATCCAATCGTATTTGACTTCACGAAGCAAGCTCAATGTCCATTGATGTTAACGAACCAGAGCCTGCGGACGACATACCTGAATGGAAAGGCATGAGCATGGATGAGATTCATAAAGGTTTCGGCGCGTTCGATCGTCGAGAGCTACCTCCTATTTGCCCATCCGCGTCTCATGTAGTATTAGTATCGGTAGGTACTCGATCAATCAGAAGTATCCCGGTTTACAAATTCAGATTTTAATCAGCGAATTCTCTGGACAGTTACCGTTACCAGCGCACGGAACCCCGAAGCCTTATCCTACGCACCAAGTGGATAAATGGTGCCAGGGTTATGTAAGAATGCCGCATTCAAAGCACAGCTTGTACCCAATGGACCAGGCAAGTAGCGACGATTGGAATTAATATTCTCTGCGTTTAATGACCCAATTAGTAAACTTTTGTGTTTTCGTAGAATGGGACTCGTCGTTGCAGAAACAGATGGGAAGTAATACAAGAGTCTCTGCTTCAAACTTTCGTCTCCACGCAGCAGCTGGAAAGTGCGATACTTTCGTATAATCACATATATGCGCAGCGCTGGGACTTTGCAGCGCTACATCACTTCTTCAGCGAGGTAGTCGCTATTCTGATGTGTCTTAATTGAAATTTATGCGTTTAACAGTCTGATTGTGCGGTAATTTTAAATTCAAGGTAGTTGACGAAGAAGAAACAACTATTTTCTTTGAGACGTTGATGCCCAAGATGGTTCAACTCGCTTTGCAACTCCCCGTTCTGGTGACCAGACCGGTGCCTCTTTTGAAGCGCCACACTAATGGAACGATCAGTCTTAGCCAATTGCAAATAGCCTCCCTGTTAGCTAATGCGTTCTTCTGCACATTCCCAAGACGCAACTCGACAAATCCGCAGTCTGAATATGGAATGTACCCATACATCAATTTCAACAGGTATTTTGTCACGCGATTAAGGTTCTTCAGCTTAATTAGAGGATCATGCCTAGTTGGTAGGCAAAAAAAAAACGTGATTTCGGGAATTTTTTGCGGAAAACCTAATGTATATTTTTTACAACTATTTGCTTATTTTAAAAGTACATTTATTTAGCAACTCTCAGTAATTTTATTATAGGAAAATATTAAAAAATGAATAACAGCCACTCTCTCGGAAGTTATTTTTTTAGCGATGAGCACGATTTCTCCGAGCCGGATCATCTGAAATCGAAAAGTGAAGAAGATTCTGTTAGTATGTGAGATTTTTGTTTTTTGGTGAAAACTCTATTTTTAATTCACGAAAAACGAACAATTCAGATATAGAAAAATCATGATTTTGCGTTAAACGGCCGCCATTTTGTCTGAAATAATTTTTTTGAAAAATCCTTCATTCACGAACTAGATAAATTCATATACTAACAGAATCTTCTTCACTTTTCGATTTTAGACGATTAGGCATGACCCCTTAAGGGGAGGTTCCAGTCTAAAAGACGATTCTTTTTATTTCATTTTTCGAATGTTCAACCTTTTAGGAATATGTGTTTAAAAGAATTTGTTGAAATACGTAAAATTCCCCAAGTTATAGGCATTTGAGTAGCGACAAATGCATGGGTCACGACCGGTCACTCGGCGCTCACGTAAAACTTTAAACGCGTTTTTCTCGAAACAGTGTTCTCAAAACGGTGGGACCTGTATCTCCAAAAGTTATTATCCGATTCGACTGAAGCTTTTTTAATTTTGAATATACTTCTGGCTCGGGGAGAAACCAGGAAAAAATACAAAAAATTGAAAATTTATAATTTTCAAAGGCGTTGAAAGGACGAAAAATATAGGGAAAAAGTTATTTCAAACTTCAAGTATCGTTATTTTCTAAAAACATGTCATTTTTGTAATTTTTTCTGGTTACCCCCCTAGTCAGAAGTATATTCTTCAAAATAAAAATGTTTTAGTCGAATCTGATAATAACTTTTGAAGATACTGGTCCCACTGGTTTGGATGAATTGTTTGACGCCTCGACTTTAACGACTCCCCAGTGCCGTCTATAATGATTAATTATAAAACAAAAAATATATTTCCATAGTTTAACACATCCTTAATACAATGCAAAAAGTCCCATTAAATTATATATACTACTTTTCCTCTAATTAATTCCTAAAGATCACCTTTTTTTAGCTCCAGACCGGCACCTCCCCTTAAAGTAAACAGTGTCGTGAAGAATAATTGTAGATACTTTAAGCACTTCCGATCTCATGCTTTAATCTGTACACTCGTGTAGATTGTTTTCAGCGTATAAAGAGGAGAAGTGGAACCGGTGTGAGTCAGTAATGGAGAAGATGAAATGCATATTCCATTACTTCAGGAGGGTAACGTCTAAAGGTGGGTACGTTAAGATATTAAGTTCGATCAGCTGAGTTCTATTTAATTCCAACTGTACCACAATCTTTCCATAGAGCAGCCCCGGAAGGTGTGATAACGATTCAACGACGTTACATTCCGAAATCAGATTGCCCGAAATGGGACGAGCAGGTGCAAAAGCTGCCACCGTTGCACATCACGTGCAAAGGGACCATAGAAACAGAGGGAGCCGGACTGTTACAAGTGGACTTCGCCAACAAGTAATCCTCGAACGCAGTATTACAGAATATCTAGCTGTATCATCCTTCTTTATGTTTAAAATTCTTTCAGATACATAGGTGGCGGCGTTCTCGGTTTAGGCTGCGTGCAAGAAGAGATAAGATTCGTGATTTGCCCTGAATTAATGGTGACGATGCTTGTCACAGAAGAACTGGACGACACAGAAGCGTTAGTTGTCAGTGGCATAGAGCGATACAGCGCGTACAAAGGCTACAGCAACACTTTCAAATGGGTGGGAGACTTTATCGACGAGACACCCAGGGACAACAGTGGAAGGCGACTAACATCCATCGTCGCCATCGATGCACTTTATTTCAAGCAGTCGCAGGCACAATTCAGCATAGGCAACGTAACGAGAGAACTTAACAAGGTCCAGACTATTAAATGCCATCGCAATAATTGGTTCGCTGAGGATTGCAGAGTATGATAATCTTATTTTACGCAGGCCTACGTTGGATTCATTGGTTGCGAAAGCAATAAGAACAATCTTCCAGCTATTGCGACTGGAAACTGGGGCTGTGGAGCTTTCCGTGGGAACCCAAAATTGAAAGTACTGCTGCAGCTGATGGCCGCGGCTGTAGCGGGTCGATCCGTGGTTTATTTCACTTTCGGAGACACAAGCCTGCGCGACAATGTCGCTGAGATGTACTCGCACTTTGTGAAGCACGAGACGAACATAGGTATTGAAATGAGGATCATCTCTGAAAGATTAGAACTGATCGTAATTGCTTTCCTTTTAGCGCACATATTCTCCTTGTTACTACAATATCAAGAGTTCGCGGGCGAGGACTCGGATTTTTACCGTTTCTTGTGTAACCGCAGCAAGATGAAACCGCTGTCGCAGTATTTGAAAGCGCATTTTCAGACGAAGATCCCAACGACCAAGGAAGTTGTGTTTCGGAGGAGTAAAAGCGTTAGCATCGACGACAAACGATCGTTTCACTCGGACGTTAAGCACCACGATGCGGAAGAGGAGAGGATACAAGGGTGGCTAGCTAATTACAACGAAGGAGTGAGCGAGAAGAGGACAGAGGTCGCAACGGAGGAGAGTATAGAAGGTGTCACGGGGAAGGAACGAAGCCAAAGGGAAGATAGCGCACAGAAGAAAGAAGAAGATGTTCAAGATAAGGACAGCGCGCAGAAAAAGAGGAAGGCGTCGCTGTGGAAGATTTTAGAAGACACAGCGCAGACTAAGGCTGTTCATGAGAATCGATTATCTGGCCTTGAATTGTTTGACGCCAAGCAAGAGCTTATTTCTCATCAAATCAACAATGATTGTAATACATTGGCGAAAGAAGAAGAACATCGATCGGTGCTGATATCTACGGAACTGCGTGTCGCGTCTGAACCGGTTCAAATCTCGAACGAAAATTCCGCAGTGCCCCCGAAACGCGAGTCGCCGGTGAAGAAAACGGGACAGAGAAAGATCTCGGACTTCTTTCAGCGGACGTCTTGAAAGCTTTAGGATATTTAGAACTCTCTTTGATCAGATACGCTTCAACGAAAGACTCTCCAATCATGCGTACTTTGTACATAGCGGAACACTAGCGAATGAAGAAGTAAATGTAAATAATTGTGCAAACATCCTCTTCTCTTTAATTGGAGCCACGCCAACGATTGGATATAACTGCAAATGTAAATGTACAAGATAATAAAATACATTCAACGTCCTTTTGAAAGTTGTGTAACCATTAATAGCTTTAAAATGAAACAGCGAATTATTTCTATTTTATTATTACAACTTTATTTCAGATAATACCATTATATACTTTGAGTACTATAATAGTACGAAATAGACGTTGAAACAAATTAAACAATATCCTCAGTATAAGCCCCTGAACACAATAATAAATAGTGATAAAGTAAACTTCAGTTAAGTGAACTTTTTCGTGTCCGGTTCCAAAATTGTGCGGGCCCAAAAAACCCATTTCTATTTACTTCTAAATTTTATAATATTAAATATGCATAGAGGCCCGCAAAATTTACGAAGAACTTTCAAACAAATTTTATAGAAATAAATATCTATGCATAGGGCCCCGCAAAATTTACGACGACCATTTGTAGACCGCGGGGCCTCCTAAAGAAATTTTATAGTAATAAATATCTATCCATAGGGGCCCGCAAAATTTACGAATAGCTTTTTGCGAACCGTGGGGCCTTTTAAAGGGTAGAAAAAGGTTCCTTTGAATCACCTCGCGTCGACTCCACACAGTGGGCCCGCTACTAGTCCCAAACCCCGGGCCCAGGCACCGACTTGCACCGCCCGCGGCGCAATCAGTCTAAAAAATATTGCAATTCGAAATGTTCCTGTATCGGAACTTGGAGGATATTTGAAATAGGAATGGATCTAGGATTATTAGCAGTCACGTGACGATTATCGACGTATCGCGGCCGGCCGTGGACCGAAGAAATCGGTCGGGCACGAAGATGGCCGCCGCCACTGAAATATTAAACACTCCCGTCGAAAGAGCGATCTCTCGAAAGAAAATGTAGAATATCCCCGGCTTGGGACGCGTTTCAGGTAATGATCGATCAGCTATCAGCGTGTCTGACGTGCGTGCCGCGCGACGATGCCCGTGCGGTTGCGGCTCGGTGGGAATCGTGGGCGGTTACGGGCAGCCCCGCGCGCTTCTCAGCCAGCCGTCTAGCTTTGACATTTCGACAGGCGACGCAGACGTAAATATTGAGCCGAGGGGGCCGCGAATCGCCTCTGGCTGCACGCGCACGGGAGATTGATCGCCGCGCTGAATGAACAGGGAAACAACGGTCCGCGATTGTCGCGATGTGTCCATTTTCACACGCTAACACGTCCGCCGATATGTTAAGCACATAAACGAATGACAGCGCGATAAGCGCTCGCTGACGTTTACTCGATCCGCACAGCTTCTCATTTCTAACCGTCGTTCACCCTCGCCGAGTAAGGTACACAGCGGCGCACGGGATATCTCAGGACTCTTAATATCCGTCGCGTTGTCGACGTACATTTAACATCATTCTACATCTGTGTATAGGACTTTAATGTACAACACTGTGGATTAGTGGCTCCGGCTTGGATCCAGCGAGGGCCACTGTCTACCCTTCGAATAAAACTTCTGTACGACATAGTTGACGACCACAGTTAATGGAATATGGATCTATGTTTCGTATAGCTTATACAGGAATATGTAATTTCGAACGGGGGATGAGTGTAGGGCGGTCCGGGTCGGCGGTGTTTAGTATGAATTCGTCACCCCACGCTGTCTTTCCGTCATGTTGTAAACGCCTCTCCTATGACACCTGAGAACTCGCAATCTTAGCACGTTGTGTCGTCACGTCTTGCGAACGCTATCGGTGTGGTAAAAATGTAAGAGTCGATTCGTGAGACGCGTAAAATGTAAAGATTCTAATCCGTGTAATATCCATCCTAACATGGATAACGTAAGTTATAAATATATTAGCATGGTACACTTCGTTTGACGGTATCAGAGGCATTGTATTTAATGTGACGAGTGACGAGTGTATTTATGCTCCTTTTTAGCAAGTATTAAGTATGAATATAATGCGTAAATTGCGAGGGGGCACCAGCGTCGGAGGCATGGGTTCCAGCGGTACGAGCGGCTCGGACGATGCAGCCGGAAGTACAAATCCTCAGCACAC
Source organism: Andrena dorsata (assembly GCA_929108735.1). NCBI lineage: Eukaryota > Metazoa > Arthropoda > Insecta > Hymenoptera > Andrenidae > Andrena > Andrena dorsata. The sequence goes on along the minus strand of OV815488.1, from coordinate 69,691,977 downwards.
CGCTCTGGGGCTTATGCACCTTAAGAAACTCTTCTCTGAGTACACCCATCCTCCGCATCCCCCCTCGAACACTGAGCGCGACGATAAGCTGTATAATATGTTGCCATTATTTTGCAAAGTAAGTTTCTATGGTCCTAGAGAGCTTGCAGGACTTTACGCCGAATAAACGTGCGCTGTGCTTGCAGGTATTTGGATCTAGTCCAGCGGGAGATATGAGCGAGAAGTTCTGGGACATCTTGGCGTTTACGCAACAAGTGTCTAAGTTAATGGTGTTCGAGATCAGGAGGAGAGCGAGTAACCAGAGCACCGAGACAGCGAGCTGTGCCATTGTAAAGTTTTTAGAAATTGAGAATAGCGAAGAGTCGAGTAACGGCTGGATGCTATTGTCCGCGCTGAATTTACTCGCTGCGGGTGATACCTCTCTGATACAGGTACAGGCAGTGCGCTTACACTGCGTCGTCAAGCCGAGTTCATTTTTTATGATTGTTATGTTTTAATAGGCAATGACCACCGCGTCTGTTCCATCAACATTGGTAAAATGTTTGTACCTGTTCTTCGATCTGCCTGAAATGGTCGAGGACGAAGCTGAGATTACAGACGTGGCTAGTGAATTTACTCCGAAGCAGCGTAGGATACTGTTACAGAAGATATTTGTTCAAGTACGTATTTTCAGTTCTCTCTGGCCCCGGTAAAACTTCAACGAACACTTTATTAAAAAAATTAATCCACGTAAACCCACAGTTGTTGGTGAGATTGTGTAGCCATCCTTATCCACCGGAAGAACTCGCACGCAAGGATGACCTCTCGTTACTATTCTCAGCGATAACCTGCTGGTGCCCTCACTACAATGTGATGTGGCGCAAGAGCGCAGCAGAAGTATTAATGACTCTATCTCGACACGGACTTACCCAGAATGTAGTGAGCTACATCCATAGTAAGCGTCACTCGAAGCTCCTTGTGTGATTCTACTGAGTGCGGAGATTTCTAATGTAACTCAATTGCAGACAAAGGGTGCATAGCGCTTTGTGTGGATAATATGCAACGTGTACCTGAACTGGCACCATTGGAAGTGGTGGAAATGTTTGTCACAGTATTCTGTTTCTTAAAAGACTCCAGCGAAGTGTCTCAGACGCTCCTGGACGACTTTCGCGCTTGTCAAGGATATATCTTTCTATCGGAATTTTTATTGAAGTAAGAGACAAGGATGATTCGTTAACTCGAAGTTTCGTTCATTCTTAAATATCCCTGCGTCTTTACAGACACGCTCCGTCGAGATTAGAACAAGACAGCAGAGCGGAGGCACAGGATGCCATTCGGAATCTAGTTCTAATGCTGGCGTCTTTGACCATGTGCGGTCACACGGAGTTGAAGCCGAGCCAAGCTAGCATGGGATCCTTGTTTCAGATGCTCGGCTTCACTTTACCTCAACCAAGTAACAGAGGTATGATTTTTACGATACCCAAGCATCGTTTCATCACAATTTCAAATCGCCGTGCGTTACGAACAGTAGCGCGTTTCAACTTTCTTACGAAAAACAGCACGTTTGTCTTCGTTGTTACGAAAATTAGCACGGTTTGGTTTTCGCTGCGAAAACTAGCACGAGAGAAATGAAACGTGCTAGTTTTCTTAACGCATGTCGAAATGTAAGCGTACAAATCTGATCAGCCAATTCTATTAAGCGTCGTTGTTATCCGCAGGAGGAAGCGTTCGAAATATCCAAGCGTTCCAAGTATTACAGTCTGTATTCGTAAAGTCTAACTCGCCGCTTTTGTGTTGCACGATTCTCGACGCGATATCCAGCGTGTACCACAGCGACAATGCCAATTATTTTATACTCGAAGGGCAGAACACGTTGTCTCAATTCGCAGAGAAGATTCACTTGAAGAACCGCGAGATACAGGAGAAGTTCTTTCAGCTACTGGAATTTATAGTGTTTCAACTTAATTTTGTGCCTTGCAAGGAACTTATATCCCTATCTATACTACTCAAAACAAATAATTCAACTAGCTGCAGTATCTTGTGCATGGAAACGCTCCTCAATATACTCAGGTAACACACAGCCCCCTCCACAGATTCATGCACTGACTTCTCCACTGAGCTTAACGCGTTCTTTCAGACATAATAATATATTTAAAGACGTGTACAGAGAAGTAGGTATGCTAGAGGTGTTCGTTACGTGTCTCCACCGCTACGCAACTCTGCTGAAAGATAAGCAAGCTGCGCACGATCAAGGAATAGGTAAGATTAATATTTCCAAACTCTTTCCACCAAAAAATCATTGTACTCTGTATTAAAGACAAATAAATACTTTCTGCAGAATACAAAATATGCCCAGAGGACGAACGATTGGGTGCCTTAGTAATGGAAGCCTTGACCACGTTATTAGCAGGCAACGTTCAGAACGCAAACGTCTTCAGGGAGTGCGGCGGAGCGCGTTGCGCTCACAATCTCGTGCCCTACATGGATTGCCGGTACCAGGCGCTCGGGATCGTCAGGGAATTGATACTTAGTGCAGGGGGAGACGACGACATGGCCACGCTGCTCGGCGTCATGCATTCGGCACCTTCTAATGCCTTAGTCTTGAAGACGCATATATTGAAAGTTCGTTTCTGGATAATACGTCTGTAGCTCGAGGCTTAAGCACTGTTGTGAGATATTGTTGTTCCTTCTAGTCCTTACTGGCTTGCTTACGAGAATCCCACAGGACCAGGACTGTCTTTCGGAAGGTGGGGGGCTTTGTATACGTGATGTCTGTTCTGGTGTCTCTGGAGGGGCAACTGGGCTCGCAGAGATCGGAAGGCGTAGAGCCTTGCAATGATGTAGTGAAGAGAACGCCGCAGGAAGAAGCGCAGCTACTGACACTTCTGCACGTTGTGTTCCACACGATCAGCACAGCCATGAGATTCGAGCCGGCGAATGCGAAATTCTTCCACCTGGAGGTGCGTACTACGAGCACTGCTTCTAGTGATGGGATCTGAAGCGCTTCGAATCTATATATGTGAGGAAAACTTCGAGGCGTTTCGAACATGATTCGAAGCTTAAAATCTCGAAAGTCTTGACACTCTTGTATGAAGTGCTTGGAAGTAGTCGCTTGATATTCAAGAGAGATTCGAAGCGGTTCGAGTTCCATCACTAACTGCTTCTAATCCTTGTAGATTTTTATAAATGTAACTCACTGACGTAATAACTTGCACAGATATGCCAGTCGAGTTTGTGCGACACTCTGCGGCTTCTCGGATGTTTCTCATCGGAGACAAAGCTTACGGAAATAGACCTAATACCAACCGCGAACTATCACAACATGTTGCTGTCGCTCTTTACTGGAAGCGTACTAGAGCCCGTGTTCCCAGATGCCATGCCAAAGACTCTAGCATACGCATGCTTGCTGCTGCGACTGCTGTACGACGTAGCGCTGGACTCTTTCGACAAGCCAAACCTGGCGGGCTTGGGGATGAGGTCGCCGAGCCACAAGCAAAACAGTGTGGAGGTGACTTGCGATTTACATTTTATAATACAGAACCGGCGCAATTAACTCGTCGAACCTAAATTAATTTCAGCACCAGAAGTCTTTCGACTCCCCTGGAAGTGGAAAGCGAAGTATTATTAACTCGTTAAATCTGAGCCCTCCTACCCCCGAGGCAATAGTAGTTCACCCTGGCATAGTCGTTGGGATGCTGCATTTGCTCCCATCGATCTCAGAAACATCCAATCCACAAGTAGCTCTCGCCTTGCAATTATACGTGGCCGAGATAGTCAAAAGTTTGGTGCGCTCGGAGAGAAATCAGCAGATAATGTGCGACGCTGGGATGGCGGGTGAATTACTATTAGTGGGTAGAATCGCTCTGCAAGACGAAACGCATCCCTTGCATCAGCCTTTGCAGTACATCATAGAGAGACTCGCGGCGCAGTCTTTAGAGCCGCGTGACTTACGGTAGGATGGGAATTAAATTCGTTAAAGACGGACGCACGCACAGTTTGTTATATCCAAGCTGTTTGATTCCAGAGAATTCCTACGATTGGGCGACCCGTTATGTTGCATTTCGCTGGATGACATCGAGCCAAATAAGCCACGAGGTGGGCCTGTGCCGCTGACGCGTATTAAAACTTTGGTATCGATGACCACGCCGAAGGACTTTCGAGCGCATGGATCCTGCACCTTGCCGCCCTTTGTAGAACTTGACATGAGCGCAGAAGGATTCGCGTGCTTGTATTTGCCCAGCGTTGCACCGCAAAGCACAACTCCACCCACGGTGGTAGCTGCGGACAGTAGCGTGCTCGGTGGAATTGGGTCAGGTAAATTTATTTAATTTATTTCCAATCTCACGGGTAAATCTTAGGTCTTCGATACACAAGCGTCTCGCTGTAGATTTGAGAAAGCGAGTCATCGTACAAATTATTTCCAGGCGATAGATTATTCCCACCTCAAACTGGATTAACGTACAGCACATGGATATGCGTTGATAAATTCAGCGATCCCAGAACTGATCCTCACTGCGTACGGTTACTGACACTAGTGCGTACTCCACAGTCGATGAGAGACTTGATATGCCTGACTGCTGTCCTCAGCGCCAGAGATAAGGCTATTATCGTGTCCACGCAGGAAACACCAATGCCCCAAAGTAAATTTCATTAGCGTATAGATGTGCATTGGCGGGTTATTCCACGCCAATTCGATCACTTTTTTCCCTCGATGTCCCGGGTTTTGTTTAAACTTGAATATGTCGTAGTCCTCGTGGAATTAGGAGGGGTTCGAGTAATCATTTTGTCGATTTCGAGTTTGATTAAAAAATACAGGGCCTTGAATTTTGCGATTTTTGCCTATTTTCGTGAAATAGGAAGGTTGTACTTATGAATTTTTGTATGGATTGTACTTATGAATTCTTGCGGCATTTTAATGTGGAAGAAATATGGTACTATTTTTTTTCGGATTTTTAAAATCGCGACCTCTTGCCCGAATTTGCAAAATAAAAATTTATTTATAATTTTCAATGTCGCAAAATTATTTTTTCGATCTGGAAAAAATTTATTCAGGAAGGTCAATCCTCGCACATTAAAAAGCCGTAAGAACCAACTAAATCCGACAAATAGTTTCCGAGATAAAAATTCACAAGTACAACCCACTTTCACGAAAATAGGCAAAACTCGCAAAATTCAAGGTCCTGTATGTTTTAAACGAATTCGAAATCGATAAAATAACGACTTAACTCCCCCCCCCCCCCCTCCAATTCCACGAGGACTACAACATATGCATGTTCGAACAAAATCTGAGACATCGAGAGGAGAAAGTGATCGAGTTGGCGTGGAATGACCCTTACGCATACAGGATGGAGTAATTTTTGTAGATTGGGCTCCGTCGAGGTCATTCTAATAATCGAAGTTGTTATTTAGATGTAGGCGAGTGGGAGCCAGAAGTGACTGGTGAATGCGGCGCAAGAGTCTGGTGTCCCGATCTGCTCCACGAGGGACAGTGGCATCATATAGCTATCGTATTGAACCGCGCTGTTTTGAAGAACTCGAGCTTCTCGTTGTATTTGGATGGCCAGCATATTCACAGTCAGAAGCTCCATTATATTACGCAAGTCCCTGGAGGAGGCGCAGCGAACTTGACAGTGGCCTCGCCTGTCTACGGATACATAGGCACGCCACCTTGCTGGCGAAGATATTCTAGGCTCACGTGGAAGCAGGGGCCCTGTCACCTAGTGGAAGAAGTATTTAACGCGCAGAGTATAGCGACACTTTTTAAATTAGGGCCGCACTACATGGGGAGCCTGCAGGCTCCGCAATTATCAGGTATCTATGTAACATTTTAGGTGGTTCTTACTATGTTTATTTCAGGCATCTGTGGTAATTATCATTAATCATATTCCTCTTTTCGTTCAAGTACAAGAACCTTTAATACCTCTCGTCGCAGAGGAGAAGGTTGTGTTTGGATTGAACGCCAAGGCAATGTCTCAGTTAACGTTAGCTAAAATTAGGAAAGTTTATAGCCGGGCTGACAATAAATCCATTGCTAAACAAGTACGCACAATTCTTTCTGTCAAACAGAGCTGGGCATTATTCGAATAAATTTTTATTCGAACGATCTCGAATAAGAAGTGCGAATAAAATGAAGTTATTCGAGAATAACGAATAGGAAATAAATAATAATTAGTAAATAATCTCTCTCTATATATATATATATATATTAAGGAGAAGTCCAGGCTGACTGACTCATCAACGCCTAGCTCAAACCGTTTAATCTAGGAACGTGAGATTTGGAAGGTACATTGTTTTCATAACGTAGGCGCTCACGACGGAAGGATTTTTGGAAATTCCGTCCCCAAATTGGTGGAAAGGGATAAAATATATTTTCTCGGATTCCTTAATATTTCTTAGGCCCGATTAGATATCAACTTGGTTTCTACTCACAAAGATTTCCCACACATAAATGTCTAAAAACCAATTTCAGGATTTATGCCCTAATACCCACCTCTAAGGGAGTGGTGAAAAGGGGTGAAATTTGTTTTCCCGGAGTCCTTAATATTTCTTAGGCCCGAAGCGAAGCGCGGGTATATTTTGCTAGTTAGTAAATAATACTGAAATAATAATAATAATAATTATTTAATAAATAATAAACGATTAATAATTTATTAAGAAAAATGCCCAACTCTGCTATCAAATAGATACATCTTAGAAGCAATGTTTTTATACTTAATTGAACCCCCTATTTTTTAACAGCTTGGTATGTCGTCCCATGAAAATGCCACGCCTATCAGAGTCCTCCACAATTCAGCGGGGCATCTGAGCGGACCAGCAAGAGCACTGGGTGGCGTAGTCGTTGGCTATCTTGGTGTTAGAGTTTTCAATCCTCGACCTGTAGCTACGATGATTGACAATGTGGGAGGATGTTCAGTGTTACTAGGTAATTCTTTGAAAACAACACATACACAAATGCAACTGGTTAAGAGTGACTCTAACTCATGATTTACACTTTCATCGACAGGTTTAATAGCCATGGCTCAAGACGTGGAGTCTCTTTACGCGGCTGTTAAAGCCTTGGTCTGCGTCGTGAGATCCAATCAGGCAGCCCAGCAGGAAATGGACCGTCGAAGAGGATACCAAACCTTGGCAATGCTGCTGCGAAGGAAATGCCCTCTCTTGAACAGTCACATCTTGCATCTGACGTTCAGTCTTGTCGGTACAGTTGACAGCGGTCGAGAAACTAGTGCAATACCTAACGTTACGGCTTTCCAAGATCTCCTGTGCGACTTGCAAGTACGGATTCTTCTTTTCCCTAAAAATTATATTATTCTGGTAATAAACACTGTGAATGAGCACTGCATTGCTTTCAGGTTTGGCACGAGGCGCCAGGAGAACTGTTAAGATCGCTTCTAGAACATTTGTACGAGTTGATAGCTGAATCCAGCGAGAAAAGGACAAATTTACGATTGATGAGGGATTTGCAATTGGTGCACAGGCTGCTGCACATCTTGAGTGATGTGAAACAAAGCAGCACGCGCCAGATTTTGCTTGCTTTACTCAGTATTCTGTTGAGTCAGCCGAGACAAGCTGATCTACTTTGGTAATTTCTTGCATTTAGTACGTCGTAGAATTGTAATCTCATTATGCGACGATATTTAATCGTAACTGTATGTTTTTCAACAGGTTCGGGCAATTTATTGTAGCTACGCTACCCCAGAGCTCAGAGAAGCATTTGATCCTTCGAGAAAGCGAAGGGAACAAAGAAGGGGAAGGGGAGCATATACTTTTGCGTAACCGTTGTCTACAACTTTTACACTCCTTGCTGTTTAATGGCCCCAAAGTGAATGCAAAGTAAGGAGTCTTTCGAAGTAGCTTAAGGGGACATTCTACTCTCTCGGTCGAAAAATCCGCCACTTTTCGGTGATGGTTTTAAACGTTAAGTGTTTATTTCATTATGAAAACCATCAACGAAAAGTAGCCGATTTTTCGGCCGAGAGAGTAGAATGTCCCCTTAAGCTAAGATGAAATAGAAAACTAGTTTACTTATGTGTATTTAAATTCAACGATACTTTTCAGTATGTGCGAGGAATTGTCCAAAGTATTGGGTTTAGATTGGATACTACTGTTCCTTCAATCCGGCCTGCATAGCACGACAGTGATATGGGGGCTACGAATTTTAGTAGCCGTTTGTTCCGTGCAACCAATACTACAGAAATTTAAAGAGGGAACCAGCAACGGTGGCTGGCTGCGTCACACAGATCACAATAAAATGGCCTTGGCACTAGGTACGCTTGTGAAGAACATGTGATTAAATCTGCGGCAAAATCATTTCTTACGCTTCTTAATTCTCCGCAGGTTGTCATCAGCAAATGTCAGGCGGCGAGAGTAAACCGTCGAGTCTTCACGTACCAGGATTTCAACACTTGGGATGGTTGTTACCGCAGCACGTAGACCTTGTTCCAGAGCTGTACTTTCTCTTCATCGCTCTTATGATGGGACAGCCTGTGAAGTTATTACCCACCGATTCGAAAGTCATTTTAAAAGTTCGGTGTTTGAAGAGTATCCTCGTATCGTATTTTATTCTATCGATAGTTGAAGTAAATGTAAATGTAACGCGTGTTTCGATATTAACAGCTCGACTTGGACAACGTATGGAACTTCTTGTTCGGCGTCCCAGCGAATCATACGCTGTCCTCCTTCGCGAGCAGGATCAATCTCTGCCCCGAAGCTGTGGTTACTCTGCTAGCCATGGTGCGAACAATGCTGAACAATTACTCGATCAAGTGAGCCCTACGTCTAAGTTACTTAACGTTGCCTTGAAACTGTGCTCCGAGAAGTAACGCGTTTCCATTTAACAGCCCTGAATCATTGCCCGACTGGCTAAGCGATTATCCAGTGACAATAATACAGTTCCTGTTCTTCCTTTACCACAATTTCACTGACTTCATGCAAGTGTTCATGTCCGCGGAAGTGTTGGGCGCGTTGGCTGGCACTTTGTTCCCGAAGCCCGCCAGCTCCAGCCAAGATAGCAGCGGAGCCAGCACTCCGGCAGATGAGGTGAGATTTTTGCAGACCGGTAACAGGCTTGAGAGTAGAATCAGTTGTTAAGATATAATTTCATTGTTTCAGCAAGAGCCAGTGTTGGTGAGGTCTCCGTCAAAGGATGTTAGCTTGACGAACCATCCGGCGAAAAAGTTTGTTATGGACTTTTTACGAGTTATAGTAGTAGACTCCCTTTCGCTGCCAGTCACTGCTAAATCTCCACCAGCCATTGATCTGGTTCTGGAGGCATGGCCAGAGCATGCGTCTACGGGGCAGCAGACGCGCTATCAAACAGAAGTATTGTCCATTCTAATGGAGCATCTATTAGCTGCGGATGTTCTGATCGGAGAGCAAGCTGCGTTGCCCGTAGTCCCTGGCGGATCGGTCAACAATATAACTAACAATGTGTGCTACGTCGCAGCCAGGATAGTGGACAAATTGTGGCAAGGTGAGTGGACTAAATGCATATCCTTAATTCCCAATTTCTTGGCGTAACGCTTGTCATTTTCATCGTCATGCGTAGGTGCTTTGACGAAGGACCCGCACGAGGTGTTTGACTTCATCGTAAAGTTAATCGGGCAGGCGAAACGAAGACCTGGTGTCGTCAGTATGGAGGGCCTCCACCACTGTTTAAATCGAACGATTTTGTTCTTGCTGTCTAGAGCGACAGACTCGATAGCCGATCAAATGGGTGTGCTAGAAGCATTGCACAAGCTGACGACTCACAGGTACAGTGGACGCTCTTCACTATCGAGGAAATTAATGGCTGCGTGCAACGGTTGCGAGGTCACCAGTGATCGGTGATCAGTATCTGCTGAACGACATTTCTGTATATCTGGCGTGAATACCAAAAAAATGGATCCAGTATTATTAAATGGTCTGGATAGTGGGTTGGATTTCGATTTAATTAAAATATTAGTAGATGAATTTACAGAACCTGCAAATAATGATTTACTAATCACAGAATGCGGCGTTAGATCTGGAAATTCAAATTATGCAGAAGTTATAGTTCTCTTATATATTAATAATTTGTTTAAAGAACATTTTCGAATGACACGCATAAGTTTTATATGTATATTCTCCGATATAAATTGTAGTATTTGTACTTGTATTATCTTGAAGAACGATTGAACGGATCCCTGATCCAAAATGTACCGTAGTTTATTTCCGGCACAAAAAATAGCGATCGGTTACTGAACATGTTGAGTACGTGGTAAGTGATCGGTTGCGTTCAGAGTAAAATGTAGGGAAGTCACTCACCGGTTGCTCACCGTTTACTTACCGTTTTTGCCGGCTGAACGCATCCAATGATGTTATAGATTCTGTGGTAAATCAGTTACTTCTTCGTAGGCTGCTAGTCTTCGGCGCTGGCAATCACGAGTTAGACTTCATCGGCTGTTTGACTTACTGCCTACTGCAGCTGACAGCAGACGTAAAGATCATGCTCGACTCTAACTTGAAGACAATGTGGCACGTGACCCCGCAAGTGGAAGCTAGTGATGACAGGCTAACGTCTCATCAAGGCCATAATTTAATGGCTGTCGCTGCAACCAGAGTTTGGGAGGAATTGTATGCGTGTAAGAAGCCTGCTATAGAGGAAGTGTTTAAAATCACGCTTCCAGCGGCCATGGGCCACGAACGAGCTCCTGAGTTGTCGCTGGTCAGAGACCACGTGCACGAAGCTGCTACCAGGCTCTGGTTGAATTATGTTGTTGTAGAGAGGAAGGCTTCGTATAGGGTCCCTTGGGAGTTGCACAACCAGATACAATCGGCAAGTATTCCAATTAGTCATCGTAGCCAAATTGGTAATCCAAGACAGTGCTTCGTAAGCTTTTCTCACCCTCGGCCAGAAAATTTTTATTCGAATGATCTCAAATAAGAATTGCGAATAAAATGAAGCTATTCGAAAATAACGAATACAAATTTTATTGCGAAGTTATTCGAAAATCACGAATAATTTTATTGAGAAGTTATTCGAAAATAACGGAAGCCTTATTCGGAACCCTTCGAATAAATTGTTATTCGGAATAAAAATTTATTCGAATAAAATATCATTCGTCATTCTCGAATAAAAATTGATTCGTTATTCTCGAATAACTTAATTTTGCAAAACTTTATTTAAAAAAAAACTTGTGCTTTTTCTCTTCTTGGAGGCATTTTGCCGCGGCGCACTTAACACCGTCTCGTTGCACACCGTTTGCTTAGCACTGATCCAAGCAACCCAGAGTACAAAAATACCTAATTCCAACTACTCCACCCTCTCTAAACTGTTCCATTAATTTCCAGAAAATACAAAAGGTAACAGGGGGCCTAACAAGGCTGGCCAGTCGAACGAAGGTGAGAAAAGAGGAATCAGTGCGCGTGAGGCTGAGACTACACCAGAACACAGTGGCGCAGTGGACGGAGCAGCACGTTGCGTTGGTGCGCGAGCTCGCTGCGGCGAAGCGGCTGCAGTACATACAGACCAACCAGCACACGCAGCGATACGTGTACCAGGAGTGGCTGCAAACAGAGACTGAGCTGACCAGAGAACGAGGTCTGTGGGGGCCGCCGACGCCTACCAGATTAGACAAGTGGATGCTGGACATGACGGAGGGTCCCTGCAGGATGCGAAAGAAGATGATGAAGAACGAACTGTTCTACATACACTACCCCTACCGACCCGAGCTAGAGCACCCCGACAACAAGCAACTGAAGTACAAAGTGGCGACCAGCACCGACAGCAAAGAGTACTATTTGAAGCAGCTCGGCAACTCTTCAGGAATGTTCGAGCGAGAGCGCGACCCTGTCATCGACGACACTCCGCTGAACGTGAACGAGACTTCCACGGACAGCGAACCCCCCATGGTGCCTTGCACCCTGGAGCGCCACGCTAGCGAACCGGATGAGGCGCCGGAGGACAACGAGCAGGAGGAGGAGAATAACCAGACTGTTCCAGACAATCAAACTTTGATACGATTATTAGAGGAGCACGAGAAGGTTTGTCCCTCTCCTTCGTTGGAAATCACGCACGGAGGAGTGGTTTAATGGTTTAACGCGCTTTCAGATCAGCCACATGTTCAGATGCGCCAGGATTCAGGGACTGGATACGACCGAAGGCTTGCTGTTATTTGGGAAGGAACACTTCTACGTGATCGATGGGTTCACGTTGCTGAAGTCCAGGGAAATTAGAGACATCGAGAGCTTGCCGGAAGCTTACGAACCGATCCTGCCGTCGCCGGGGTCACCTAGGAGGTCCAGGGCGATGAGGCAGTGCTCCAAGTTTAATTATGAAGATATCAGGTTCGTTAAATGTTCATTCGTCGTGGAAGATTTATACACTACGCGTCAAAATTAAAGGAACACTATAATTTCCTGAAAATTTTTGTCATTTTCAAATGGCTATATCGTTGCGAAACTTGGTCGAAAAGAATATTTAAAATACGCATTTTAACGGTTGAAGTTTCTAGTTTTTGAATCAAGGACTCAAAATTTTGTTTTCATCCATTATGATACTGTTTTATCAAGATGAAGCACTGGAAACGAAGTTTCAGAAATTTTTGCCTAGTTCGAACGTATGCACGGGCCAAAAAAAATTTTCCCGGTAAATCCAATGAAAAGCTCTTATAAAGCAAACATTTCTCTTTAATTTCGTTTTTTGGTTTTGTTGTATAATTTTTATTGACCAAGTTATTCGCGATCAAAGCAAAAAAGGCACTTTTCACTTTGAACACCTATAACTTGCGAACTCATGATCGTAGACAAATTTTCATGATTGTTCTGAAAAGCTAAGACAGTTTACTTTCAGAACCTTTAGTTGCCAATTTAATGAGATTTTTTTTAATCGTGTTAAATCCATTTTAAATTTACCATTTTTTAGAAAACATGATGCACTTCATCTTGATACAACAATACCATAATGGATGGAAAAAAAATTAAGGCCCTGATTCAAAAACTAGATACTTCAAGCGTTAAAATGCGTATTTTAAATATTTCTCTCGATCATTTTCCGCAGAGATACAGCCATTTGAAAATGACCAAAATTTTCGGGAAATTCTAGCGTTCCTTTAATTTTAAGGGAATAGCAGCTCTGATTTGGATCCTGTTTCGCAGGGAGGTGCACAAAAGGCGATACCTGTTGCAGCCGATGGCATTAGAAGTGTTTAGCGGAGACGGTAGAAACTATTTGCTAGCCTTCCCGCGTAAAGTGCGGAACAAGGTTTATCAGAGGTTTATGACGTTTGCGACGGCGATCGCTGACAGTGCGCAACAGTCTGTGGCTGGTCAGAAGAGAACCGCGAACGTGGAGCAGGCCACAGGCTTGCTTTCGAACCTGATCGGCGAAACTTCGGTCACTCAACGATGGGTGGTTGGTATTTCAAGTGACATTAGATGCCCTGTGTTTAACATAGCACGTTCCTGTTGCGGTTATTTATGATTCACGAGGCCAATCATTTTTCAGAGAGGAGAGATATCCAACTTCCAATACTTGATGCACCTTAACACTCTAGCAGGCCGTAGTTACAATGACTTGATGCAGTACCCGATATTCCCGTGGATCTTGGCCGACTACGACAGCGAGGAGCTGGATCTCACCGATCCAATAACTTTCAGAGACTTCAGCAAACCTATGGGCGCCCAGAGCCCCGAACGATTGTTGCAGTTCAAGAAGAGGTACGGGAGATTCGTTAACAAGTCGCAAGTGATTAGCTAGACGATCTGAATTCTCATTTACATTCAAATTAGGTACAAAGAATGGGACGACCCGCATGGGGAGACGCCTCCTTATCACTACGGAACGCATTATTCCTCTGCGATGATAGTGTGCTCCTATTTGGTCAGGATGGAGCCATTTACGCAACACTTTCTTAGGCTACAGGTTTGCAGATGCCTTATTATTTAGTAATCAAAGTGGAGCCGCTTATGAATCCCTGGTTTCTGAAATTATTTAGGGCGGTCACTTCGATCTGGCGGACAGAATGTTCAACAGCATAAAGGAAGCTTGGCTGTCCGCCTCTAAACACAACATGGCTGACGTAAAAGAGCTGATACCGGAGTTCTTTTATCTCCCAGAGTTTCTCGTCAACTCCAATCACTTCGACCTAGGTAAACGTCGCGTAATTATTCTTTACCCTGTTATTTGTAGAATTCTCGAGGTTCACGCTATAAATTGCTGCCTCAGGCTCCAAGCAAAGCGGCGTGCAATTGGGAGACATCGTGCTGCCGCCGTGGGCAAAGCAGGACACACGGGAATTCATTCGCGCGCACCGACTCGCCTTGGAGTGCGACTACGTGTCCCAGCATCTTCATCAGTGGATTGATCTGATATTCGGTTGCAAGCAGAACGGCCCCGCCGCTGTCGAAGCGGTCAACGTGTTCCACCATCTGTTTTACGAAGGGAACGTTGACATTTACAAGTAACAATTTTTCCTTTTTCCATCAATCTATTTTCAGTAATTACTCCTCGGTTAATTCTAATCGCGATGGGAATCCTTGCAGCATCGACGATCCGCTGAAGAAGAATGCTACTATAGGGTTCATCAACAATTTCGGTCAAATACCGAAGCAACTGTTTAAGAAGCCGCATCCGGCTAAGAAGATGACGCAGAGGACCAGCGTCATCGATCCTGGACCGATTACCCCTGGCCTGAGCATCACCACGTCCGACAAATTGTTCTTCCATAATCTTGACAATTTGAAACCTTCGCTTCAGCCTATCAAAGGTTCGTCGCCTTCACTTACCTCCTACTCGATCTTGTTACGTTAAAATTGATGGACTTTTGCAGAGCTGAAAGGCCCCGTGGGGCAAATACTTCACGTGGACAAAGCGGTGCTGGCCGTGGAGCAGAATAAAACCCTGATCCCTCCTACGTACAACAAGTACGTGGCGTGGGGCTTCGCGGACCATTCCCTCCGAATAGGGAACTACGACAGCGACAAAGCGATATTCGTCTGCGAGGCCATGATGCAGAGTAGCGGAGAGATAGTCGCCTGCGTTTGCCCGTCTTCCAAATCGATAGTGACTGCTGGCACGAGCTCCGTAAGTGAACGCTTATAATAATCTTTAAAGAAAAGTAAAAACCGACTTGAAAGGTGAGCTGATAAGGATAAAGTACTCTTTTTTTGAGATCGGTGCCAAAATAGAAACAAATTTTAATCGACTTGACGCGTGACGATCCACTAAATTTTTGCGCGCTTTAATTCGGGCGTTAGTGTGCTAATGGACTATAATTTATTGATAAAGGTTTAGAAATTTATTTCATTTCATTTCTATTTTGGCACCGATTTAAAAAAAAAGAATATTTTATCCCTTTTAGCGCACATTTGAAGGAGGCTTTTTACTTTTTTTCTTGAAAGTTTATTCTTGTTTAATTTTTAGTTACCTTTGTTTGAAGTCGGTTAAAAACATTTATCATTATTCATTGTACAAATTGGGGAACATACTCCATATAACAGCGAAAGAATCATCCAAATCGGCCCACGCGTTACAAAGTTATGCGCGAACATACATTAAACTTGGAATTCTAGATAACTCTAGAGTATCTAGATAAAAAAAAAAAAAAATTAACATGGTACCACCGGCTCTTCATACTCCTTCAAATGAAAAAAGAATCATCGAAATCGGTGCACCTATGCAGAAGTTATGCGTGAACATACAAACGTAATGAATTGAGTAACCTCTTCCTTTTGAAGTCGGTTAAAAATTAGGGGGCCCAGTGGAAACAGGCCCACCGTTTTACGATTTCTTTACACTACATCGCCGGGACGAATAAAGGCCGTTGCGCATTTTAGCGAAGCGAATCGAAGAAATTAATAATAGTAGTCCTTTTTGTGTTCCCCTCGGCGCTACAATTCCTTTACAATTACACCATCTCGCAATACAATTCTTACGCCTACAATTCCCTCCATCTACGACTCTTACACTACTTAATCATTACTTAATCTTTTCTTTCTACTGTCCCCCATCCCTTCTTTAGGTACCCAAGCACTCCTACTCCCTTTACCACCCCATACCATTTGTTATATTTCGACTCCCTTATCCTCTTCCACCTTTACTCCTCCTGCATTTCGAAGAAATTAATAATAATTAATGACTCTTCATATAACCCCGCTTCGCCAAAACGCGCGGCGATCTTAAATGAGGACAGAGAAACGAAAATCATTGAATAAGTAGCATGTGCCTGTTTTCCACTGAGCCTCTCAATTACACGCGTGTGCGTGCTATTTTTTAACTATAAAAACCGTCACAACAGGTCGTGACCGTTTGGGAGTACACCAAGAGGCAGCTTTCCATTAAACAGTGCCTGTACGGCCACACCGACGCTGTCACTTGCCTGTCGTCCAGTCCAGCGTATAACGTGATCGTATCGGGATCCAGAGACGGTACAGCGATTATATGGGATCTGTCTCGGTGCCTGTTCGTTCGCCAGCTCAGAGGACACGCGGGACCTGTGGCTGCGGTGGCTATAAACGAATTAACGGTGGGTTTCAGCTTGCAGAAGCGCGGCGACAGTCGCGAGGTTTGAAGTAGAAAAGTGTGTGATAGGAAAGTGACAAGTGCCTAACTTCTTACTTTCTGATTAAATGAAAGAAGAACACGAAGTGGTGTTTAAAAATGTAACGATGTAACGTAACTTCTCTCTGCAGGGAGACATAGCGACTTGCGCGGCCACGTGGCTGCACGTGTGGAGCATAAATGGCGAGGAGCTCGCGAGCGTTAACACGTGCGTCGGTCGAGCTGACAGGATGCAGCAGATCCTGTGCGTTGCCTTCAGCCAAACTCACGAATGGGACTCGCAAAATGTCATCATGACTGGGTCCACCGATGGCGTGGCTCGGGTAAGAGTATTGCTGTATTTTCTAATATATCAAATGGTAGTAGGTTCCATAGGATCTTCAATCTGGCAAATTTGATCTCTTCCATGGGCCTCTTTCCCCATTTTAAGCCGGCATGTGCAGAGCGATACCAACTGTTAATATGACTTAAGTCATTATTCTTATTTTATATTTTATACTGTTACTTTTGTTTTCACCTTCTTCTGGTATAAAATGGATCTTACCCGGTCACGAGACAATAAGTAAATAAATATAAAAAGAATTGTGAATGAATAAGGGATAAACGGTTCGCAGATGTGGTCGATGGATTACGTGCAAGTGCCTGCAGACGAAGACAAGCCGGAGGAAGTAACCGTGGCCAAGGAGAAGAACCCGAAGTTGCACAGTAGAAATAGCGAGGAACAAACCGAATGTACGAAGAAACGAGTGCACGAGCTGGTGAAGCAAATGAGCATTTCTGCCGAAGGATCAGGTAGATCAGAAATAATGTCAGTATGTTCGTACAGGTTCGTTTACCTTTCATTCTTCGCAGCCATGCTCGCGAAGAGCGGTTCGGAGAGCAGCCTGTCGGAAACCGAGAATTCTAAAGAGGCATCGAGGCTGCACGAAGAGAAAGAAGAGTGCTCGGACAATGAATCGAGCAATGGCTCTAGTAGCAAGCCATCGCCACAGAATAATAACACGCATGCTGTCGTGCTCCGAAGGAAAAGTCGCGGGAATCCGATGTTTAGGAAGAGCGAAGGTGGTGGACGCGCGGACAGCGAGGGTACTCAAACGAGGTAGCGTAATCTTTTGTAGACTTGAGTGTACTGGGTGAAAGAATTTATTTTGTACGGAAAATGTGGACCCAAGGAATATGGTTCTTTGAATTTTAACGCTGCACCTCTTCCAGTCAGTATACTTTCTGATTTAAACAAATGTTGGCATTTTTGTGACGGTGAATGATCCCTTAGCGAGTCCTCCAACAATCCTGGGGACTCTGAAGGAGCACTACGAGCCAGTAAAAGCGACACGAGCTTAACAGACAGCTTTGTCATGGTCACTGAAGCTGATACAAAGCCTAAGAGGATCAATCCGCAGAATATCCTAAGGGACGGTTTCAAGTGGCAACGGCAGTTAGTGTTTAGAAGCAAATTAACAATGCACACCGCGTACGACCGGAAGGACAACGCGGAACCGGCTTCTATAACAGCCCTAGCAGTGTCAAGGTAGAATTTTCAGCAGGTTGAATTTCGTAGAAATTCGCTGGAGGAATTGGGGAGTTGAAGTAGTAAATGATGCGAGTGCCAGAAGCGGGAACTTTCGCTAATTTTCCGGGGGCGAACTTATTAAGTAGGCTGCAGTCTCGGGCGATAAATTTTGGGGGGCATTAAGTTTGGGGGAGCGACAAATTTTGGGAAGCAATAAATTTTGGGAAGCGACAAATTGTGGGGAGCTATAAATTTTAGGGCTCAGAAAATGCTGGAAAGCGGCAATTGAACGAAAGAAATTGGGAGAAGTTTAAACGCAGTTTAAACACAGGCTTAAAGCAACTCTTAGAACAATTCATTCTTCACATAGAAAATCAGCAATAACTCACTCTCAATCCGCCCCTGGTATTTTCTCTCACATCTATCTTGCTACAGTTCCAGCGTTTACCATTTCAACTCCTCAATGGAGCCAATTTCCGCAAGTTATTTAAATTGTAGAAGAATAGCTCTTGAAGAGCTTTCCTTCAGAACTTTAGATTCCCAAAGTAGAATAGCGGAGCTAGTAGACTATCGGGAAGAGGAAGTGAAGAAACTTATTCAGCCAAAGGAACAGAAGCAAAGTTGCATATTACTGATTCAAATTCCAGGGATCACAGAACAGTATACGTAGGAGACACGAGGGGAAGGGTGTTCTCGTGGAGCGTTTGCGAGCAGCCAGGACGCACGGTCGCCGATCACTGGCTCAAGGATGAGGGGGCGGATACCTGTGTCGGTTGTGGAGTTAGATTTAACCTTTACGAAAGGAGGCACCATTGTCGCAATTGTGGACAAGTATTCTGTTCAAAGTAAGCCTCTACAGTGTCGCGAAGACTATACAGAATGTTCCTCTACCTATAGTCAATACTCTAGGAGCTGATTATTCAAGCGAAAATCGAGAGTGACGAAATTGCAGTAAAGGGTTCGTTTTTGAGAAAATTGACTTTCAGCTAAGTGCTGAGCTAAATTTAGCTGAAAGTCAAGTTTCTCGAAAACGAAGCCTTTACCGAAATTTCGCCTTATTTTCGCCTGTATAAAGGAACACTTTCTGTATATAATCCCATTGTGTACTATCCGAGCCAAACTGACCAACTCCACAAAATAGAAAATAGAAGAAATTCACACACTTAGCCCTAACATAATTTCGAGAACTACAGCTGACTTTACAAAAGTGGAGTTGATTAGTTGGACTTGTACGAAGCTCACTAAACCAATACACGGCCATCACACATCCCGCTAACGCTTTTATATATATATCTAACCAGATGCAGCCGCTTCGAGTCGAAAATCTCGAGGCTCGGGATCCTGAAGCCCGTGAGAGTTTGCCAGGGCTGTTACTCGTCACTACGCTCTCAACATTCCGCCGAGAGCAGCACTTAATATAGCAGGATATACGGTTTCTTATAAGTGATCGTTTCGAGGGTGGGTACAGCTGGAATGTACATAATCACCGGTACCCCATCTACATCTATCACCCTTGAATCTTCGTGCGACGAGAAACGAAAGCGTGCATTCCCTATCCTTTCCCGTTTACTTAGCTGAAGGCACCTCGTCTCGTATAAGGACCCCTGCATTTGCACGAGCGAGGCGGACGAACTGGCCGCTGGCATTTCGACTGCTCTCTTTCTTTTTGTAAAACCGTGGATCTTTTTAATTACGCGGAGCGAAGTTACTCCACGCGTCTTTCCCTCTTTCGTTTCTTAGACGCTTCGAGCTAAAGCGCATTCCTGTCGGTCGGGGCATCCCCTAGGAAATATCGGTCTGCTCCATCGACAGACTTGTGCTCGAATAGGATTTTAAAGTGGCATTCGAACATTCGCATCACAATTTCGAGAGTGGCAACACCTCGCGAAACGTTCTTCGTTTTTTAATATCCGAATCTGGACCGTTCTCCGATACTTTTCTACGTCAGGTGTGTGTTTTTACTCGAGAACGATGTGTACAGTCGACCTTACGCGTCTCTTCTTTTTGTACATTTCCTTTACACGCGCTGCGCACTTCCCTTTCCTTTTTAACGATCACGAAAGGGACTTCTATATATATATATGTACGTAAAGAATCATTCGTAGCAGAATTTATTTAATATACACTTAAATCTGTGATTTCGTTTTTCCTAATTTAATTTAATGAATTTCTCGAAGGTGATCATTAACGATTATATATTGTATAATGTTGGTACTATGTACGCGATTGATTTCCCGGTCGGACCCGTTCACGCTGTTCCCCTCCCGCGTCCGACGTATATATTAGAAGAATATTGTTAATATTTATTTTAAATTATAGTAGAATAGTATATGCGAGATGTCAATATTGTTAATGGAAAAATATAAGATTTAATATAATATTTATCAGATTTACCAAAAGAAATTATATCTATACCGTGTATTATTTGTACTGCTCTCTTTTTGTATTCCGTTTTACCTGATCGCCGCTCGACGACGCCCCATTCTTTCTCTCCTCTCGCGGCAAACGTACGTGTACATAACGCAGCGGTAATGCAATTGATTCTAAGGGTTGTCGACGGCGTAATAATTTATTATCGTACCATGAGAGACACGTCTTTTATTTTTCCATTTGGTAGAATCGAAGGCATTAAGGAAACCAAGGGCCTTTTCAGATGGGACACTGCTGGCTCCGGGTATCGGAGTCGCGCACTTTCCTCTGCTTTCAGGCTTTAAATGTCCCTCCAAGCGGGAATAGCGACGGACACGGTGATTAGTGTCTTGATTACTAATAAGGGAGCAGTACAAAGTATCCTTCGCGATGCTGTTTCGCGAGGATAGATGGAAATCAGTGGGAGGCAACGATTCTCTCGCGAAGCGAATGGGAGATCGAGACACAGCGGCTTAGCCTGAATGGAGGCGTTAATTTCGTTGCCCCATTAAGTGTCTCATCTGATACGAGCCTAACATAGTCTGGGAAACACAGGAATATATGTGTGCTAACGATTGAAAAAGAGAAAGACACGCGGTCAAGCAGTGCACCCTTTGTGAACCGCTGCCTCTGCAGTAAAAACTACTCGTAAAACTTTATAATAGACAATACCTTGACTACGTAAAAGTGTTATTAACTGTAAGACGGTTAAATGGAAAAGCCATAGACTCTAAAACCAGCAGTAATGTATCGTAAGCAATGTCGTAAATGTGGAATACCGCTCGTTTGTTCACAAATTACTATTGTATATCGTGTCTGTAAAATTAATCGTGGAGAACAGAAGTGAATTTAGAAACACGAGAGAGTGGTTCTTGGATAAACGTTTTATAGAATTGTAAACGCATTCGCCCAGGCAGAACAGAGTTCACCTAACTGGCTTAGAAACAGTCCACGAACGCTGACGAGAGACATACGGAATTTGTATAAACGCGAGGATCGCGACATTGATGGAGCAAGTGACCGTCTCCCTGTACGAGTGACAACAAATTCTACCATTTGTATTCTATCGATACACTTCCATTTTTCTAAAGGCACAAATTTTATAAAGAACGATGGCTAGCGCGATGACTAATAAAAGCTGAGAAGCAGGCGAACGCAGATTAAACGCATTGCGGGGTGTTGTCGCATGTTTGACGAGCATTCTTTCGGAAAGGGTGCGTTTGATACGAAGGTGAGAACAGATAAGGGTGGTAAAATTTTGTGGACGAACTGACAATTATGAAGCAGAGCGGGAGTCACCACGTATTTTATGCGAATAGTATCTGTGTGTCATTATTACATGCCAGTTCTAATAAAACATTGCCAATTATCTTTACTTTTGTACTCCTACTTATATACGAATGAGGAAATGATTATACTGAGTTCTATCAGAGCTGGGCGTTATTCGAATAAATTTTATTCGAAATTATTATTATTCCGAATATATTTTATTCAAAATTACTATTATTCGGATAAATTTTTAATCCGAATAAATTTTATTCGAAATTATTATTACTCGATTAAATTTCCATTCCGAATACATAAATCTCATTCGAAATTATTATTCGAATAAAAAATTCATTCTCATAATGCCCACCCCTGAGATCTACGATGGAATTGGAAGGCTTGCGATTAATTCAATGTGGAAAATGTGTACGTTCGTTTCACGAGGGAGTATTCCTCGCTAATAATTTTCTCTCTGAAGTAAGCCAAAGTGATTTACAAAGATCATTTCTAAGGGCAGGATGGAACTTGATTACAAGAAAATGCAATATTTTATTAAGAAGAGTTGTAAGGTAGACGAGTGTATGTAATTCGAACGAAGTGATCGTTTCATTGCGTAGAAGGATAAGCATTATTTCTAGTCAGGTGTATATCTGGTGCCTTTTACGTTCACATTGACTTCGACGGGAACCTGATTTTATGATTTTAAGCAGTATTATTTGTAACCGTATCGAAACGCATCGGTGTCTGTGTACCACCTGTATTATAAAATAGATCTTTACATACAAGTAACTGTGTACTTTATTACAAGCAATAACAGCAATGCTATATTTTGAAATGTATTCCAAACTGCGCTGTTGTTATGCTGCGTAATATCTGAAACGGGAGGAGCGAGGAGCTAAGCTCGCAATATGTATTCGCATAAACATATAACTCGTACATATTAGTTTCATTTGCACACTTAATGTCACGATGTTTCTGACGACACCACGTTTCTCTTATGTATGTACAATACTTTCATTTTATATCATTTAACTCGACCTGCCCCTCTTCTTTACTTCCACTATCGTACCAACTTCTCGAGAGACTGTCGGATAAATATTGTTCGCGTGAAATTGTATTTTCCTCAGTGTTAGAGAAAAAAACCCCAGCTGGAATTAATTTCTCAGTGTCGCGTATCGGTGTTCGCGTAGCTCAGATAGATCGAGAAATGTGTACGCGCGTTGCATAATTTCACCCCAAATTGTACATACATAGAGGTGTAAAAAAAAAAAAACAAAAACAAAAGCAAACATTGAAAAGTATTAACCGCGTAGAGGTGTACGATAACTAGAACCTAGGAGAAGAAAGCTATATGGAATATTCTAATACCAGTGTCGAGTACAAGGTTATGCATGGGTTCGCGCCTGTGGTTCCGTGCATATTCGCGAGTACAAGGTTTCCCACTCGCACGCATACACACCATCATCATGTATACATACATTGTACGTAGGTAGTTCTATTGTACTGTTAGTTGGATATTCGAGAGACACTGTATAGTAGATTCTGATCGATACAATTATATTGAATGGGCCAAAGTTAAAACGAGCTTACTTTATTTCGAAACCTGTCCACAGATATAAAAGTACTGTACAAAAAATATAAAAACACTATGTTCTATAACTTAGCCGATTACGAATACATCGCAGCTGTTACAGCTTCTTACAGCAAGCCTCGTGCTTGGCGATTCTAAAGGGATGGAACTTCCTCTTGCATTTTTTGCACTGGACCAGCTGGGACTGGTGTTCGTCCCAGTTCACTTCCGGCTTGCTGAGCTCTGGTGGAACGAAATCATAGTGATTACTTCGTCGTGAAATGGGGACAGTGGAAATTTTAAGTGCTTTGGTAGCGTACCTGGCGGAATCGGGAGTTCCTCCATTTTTATCGTGATCACCGGTGTCAGCGGCAGTTTATCAGACAGCGCACCAGAAGAAGTATTGTTACCATAACTTGAGTCGCTGTTGTGTGCTGGCGTTCTTGTTAATTCGTGTTGCGGTCTCATTGGATCAAAATCAGAGTCCTGGAAGAATAAAACAGATACACTCCGATCTGGCAAATCCTCGTTTCGATGTCACTTTAAATGACTAATATATGCTACTTGAATTACATCGCTGGATCCACTTTCGTGAAGGTCACTTGATAAAGGAGAATCTACTTGCTCTTGGTCAAGTGATGTAGAAGCCTGGACTGCCGCATCTTGTGACGCTTCTCTTACGTTGTCTTCGACGGGAGCAGGGCTGGTTTCTTTTATAAATTGTTTCAATTAGATGTTTAAGTATAGCCGCTGCCTGAGTATTCTAATCGCTGGTTTCACCGCAGATTTCGATGAAAGGAGAACGGTAGAAATTGAGGTTCTTAACAGGATATGTTTCTACAGGTCTTAAGGGGACTAGGCAGTCGAAAAATCGATTTTTTATTGCATTTTCCGAAAGCACTGTCTTTTTTTAATAAAATGCCGCTTGGTTTATAGTAAAATTCGCAAAATTGTAGATTTGGCAAGTTCGAAATGTCGTCGTTAGTAAAACTCCGTTAGTAAAAATATTCCCGATAGCAAGCAATATTTGCCAGGAAAATAATTATAATGTTAGGAAACACCGTTTGACTTAATGTTTCATTGTGTAATGTCATAATGACCGAGTACATTTCGATCGAGTCGCATTTCTCTTTTCTCACTTACTGTAAAAACCTTTCGCTGCCAGCCAGGTCCAAAATCGATTAATTTCTACCCTTCTCCTTTCATCAAAATCAGGGATGAAACGCTAATTTAAATAATTACCGAATTCCTTACCTTGTGTAGCAGGATCTGCAATATTTTCCCTTCTTTCTTTAACAGAACTCTTTTCCTTCATCTGCCTACGTCGCAGAGGAGCAATGTCATCAGCTATACTTTGAAAATGGTTATCTGTCCTATTCTTTATCTTCTCTAGCTGTTCAGACGATTGATCTGACACTTCACTGGAGATGCATCTCCTCAATCTTTGCATGTCGACGCCCATGTTATTCCCCTTCTCTTCGTTCGAGCTAGACCTAAGCTTCCGAGTGTGTTCAGGGTTCACTTTAAGATGATTTCCTCTTACCCTAGGCCTTTCTACTCTTTTAACTGGGTTCAATCGATTAACTCCGTCAGCGCTCAAATTTTTCACCGCTTTTCTTTTAACTTTTTTCTCTTCCTCTTTTTCTTCTTCATCGAGCTCAAACGTTAGCTTCTTAGGGCTGCCAAAGTGTATAGTCTGGGGCCTAGATAGTTCTAACGTAGGAGTCGAATGCAGCGTGCCATCGGGGCTAAAGATACTTTTCTGCGCAGTTACATTCGCCAATGGTTTATTCGTTATTTTCTCAGGTTCTACACGCTCATTACTTTCCTCGTTTTCTTTATTCTCCTCCGTACCTCTTTCCTCCTGAAACACGGTGAATATCTTTTAATCCTTTCGAAGCGAACCGAAGAGCGCCCAACAAATCTTATCGACAATAATTGCGACGAACTTTGATTCTATCAGAAGTCAGTGAACTCCGATTGAAAAAAACATGCAAAGCGCAAATGTGTATTATGTAGAAAGCATAATAGAAGAAGGGAAACGCATTATGTATCAAACTCTGCCAACACAAATTGTATATTTATATACAATAAAGATTTTGTACAAAAGCACGAAAAAGTTATTTACCTGATTATGGCAAAGGGTATTATTGCAACGGCAGGATTCTCCGCATTCCATGTCCCTTTTCACGCAGCCGCATGTTCTGTTCGAGCAATTTCCTTTGCAGCTACAACCCCGCCCTGTAATTTTGCCATTCTTTGCTGCTTTGTTCTTTAATTGTGTGGTTTGCTGCTTCAATGCTCCTGTCGACGGAGTGTTCACCACATAAGGACTCCTGGGGGTTGCTGGTTTTAAAAGGCGATTTTCGGTGATATGCTTTCGTAAATGATCATTCTCGATTGTTAGAAGGGTCACTTGCTCTTGCAAGCGAGCGATTTCTAACATGGAATCGAGGTGGCCTGTTTGAGTTTCGACATTTTTCTTCGCACTGTAACAGAAGAATAAAAATAAAATAAATAAAATTCATTCTTCCTTTAAATATAAAGAATACTCATTTTTTCTAGTTCCATTAGTTGTAGTATTATGTTGGCTGGTATGTTTGATTAATATTTCAGTAAAAGTTATTTATTTGGACCGTAAACGTGTATAGAATGGGGACTTATTATATCCGAAGCAATCTAAAAAATTGTGACTCTAACGAGTAAAACATTCACTTGCAGGGAATGAGGTTTCCTGATTTGGAATATATATTTCTAAAGTACTCATAGTGACTAAGAAATCCTGAAAATTATATCTGCACTAGACCTATTTCACTCATGTTATCAATAACATTCAATATAGCGTCAAGGCGTATGCGAAGAACGGCAAAATCCTCTTAATAAAAAATCTGTTTTTTGCAGATAACTGAAAAAGGAAAGGCCAGAGAATTTTTTTAAATAGACGACTTCAAAGTTAACATGGGAAAACAACGAAAACACTTACAATTTTATTCAGACATGGTAGAACAGTCAATGTGAGTTTAATAAGGATTTTGAAGTAAATGGGTGAGAGTCATCCGGAAGAAATATTTTAAAAAATTCTTCGGCCTTTTCTTTTTGAGTTTCCTCCAAAAAACTGATTTTTTATTAAGAGAACTACCTTAGGAATTTTTTTACACAAACAATAACGTCATATTTGGATTCAGCACCTCAAAACAATATACAGATGCCAGGTTTTGGCTAATTATTCTTAAATAAGAGGATTTTGCCGTTTTTCGCGGACGGCCTCAATAACGTGAGTAAAATAGGTCCATTGCAGATATAATTTTCAAGATTTTTAGATACTATGAGTACTTTCAAAATATATATTTCAAACCGGGAAACTCCAGTCCCTATAAGTGAATGTTTACTTGTAAGATGAGGAGCTCCGACAAAACGAGTGCCGAGGCAGAAGAGAAATGTTATTTCGAGGGTTCATGAAAGTTTTTGAGGATTCCTGGATTACATACCGTTTGGTCCTCGTCGACATTTTACGATCTTCGGAATCGATCGAAGAACATTAAACTGCAATACACCGCAATGGGCTCCGAATTCCAAACTGTTGTAAACTGGCGAGTGCTGGCGGGTGACGGTTAACTTAACAGTTTTCTGGCGTTCAAATTCTCGACCGTGGAGGTAGGGGTGGAACTGCCGCCATACCGCTTGACATGATGGTCCTTTTCCACCAATCAGCATCCACTTTTCTGCGAGTAAACAATGGCTGCGTTCAGCGGAACAAACCGCTACGTAGCCGCTCAGTAGCACTCACCAGGGATTGGCGGAAATTTCTTGCGGCACGACATTTCCGCCAATCCCTGGTGAGTGCTACTGAGCGGCTACGTAGCGGTTTGTTCCGCTGAACGCAGCCATTGAGGGCTACTGAGACGGTGCGTTTTGACAATGTGTGCGTTTCTTTAAATTTGCTCGTAACTTTGCGGGTACTCGCAGCACTTTGAAGTACATTTCGTTAGAGCTAGAGACACTATATAGCGAGATTATACTGTAAACATTTTTGGTTCGTGGCAGTGCTAACATTCAACCACCTAGCGGCGAAACCCAGGAATCAATGAGGCCTATTCAATGCATATCACTTTTCAAAACTTATTAAAAAGATTTTTCAATAATAAAGGTGCAATTTCATGCTGACACTCGTTTCGGGCGTCAAAACCTGTCACGTGACTTGCAGCGTCGATGCTCATTTTGAGCGTCAAAAACCAATCACGTAACCGACGCTCAACCAACAAACGATCCAGTCAGAGCCAGTCAGAGTAGCATCGCCATGAAATTGCACCTACTTACACCTTGGGTGCGTTCCAGTTGGGCCCAAATCGCCCGCACGGTCACGATATGTAATGGAAATCATGGTTGTTGCGGGCGATTTTGGCCCAACTGGAACGTACCCCTTGCAAGTCGAAATGAATAATTCAAAGTCCCCGCGAAAATAGGAGCGTTGAGAAAGGAATATGAATTACCTGGCTATAATTTGTAACACGAATACTTATGTTTCTGTTCTACGATCATACTGTTTTCTGATTGTACATTTGACATCTTTGATATTAACCAACTATAATTTTGAATTCTGAATATACAGTTTAGTAATTCCTTCTGTGAGTTACATATAAGCCACTTATTTATTTTGGAGGGTGTCTATCCGTTATTATATTACTATTCTGTAGTAAATCTGAGTATGGGCAGGTAAATATAAACGCGTGTTAGAGAGAGAAACATGTCCTAAGTAATACTCATAGTCCGCATTCCAGATAGGGTCATTCCACGCCAAATCGGTCACTTTTGTCCCTCGATGTCTCGGATTTTTTTTAAACTTCAATATGTTGTAGTCCTCGTGGAATTAGGGAGGGTTTAAGTCATCATTTTGTCGATATCGAGTTTGTTTAAAAAATACAGGACCTTGAATTTTGCGATTTTTGCCTATTTTCGTGAAAGTTTAAAAAAATCCGAGACATCTAGGGACAAAAGTGATCGATTTGGCGTGGAATGACCCGATATTCTATAGTTCAATGGGAGCCCACTATTTTAGATAATTCGCCATTTTATTTCATAATATTACAATATATAAAATGTATACACTTTAAAGTTGTCACGAACTAAAACTGTCCTCACCTCTCCGAAAATTCCTGCTTAACTTATTTAAAAGCGTTTAATGTATTAATTACCACGTTATTTATTATCAGTATTAAGACTGCTGACACTGATAGGTTTGTACGCTTCCATTATAGATTTTAAATCATCATTACTTAGGTAATTAAATATTCTTCCTATACAGTCATACGGTATACCAAGGGAATTAATAAAGAAATAAAAATATTTATGACCTTGTTCCAACAGCTCCTTCCTTCTTTCCCCCTTTCTAAAATTACTATTTATCAGAGTAGCGTATATTGGAAATTTTATTTTATAATCATCTGATCCGAATACCTGTACTATACTTTCGTTTCCTGAATATATTGCCAATCGACTTATACCTTCTGTCAAGATATCGTAAAATGAGATATTAGCATTATCAACCTTCTCACTCTTCATGCTTGCTACTTCTTTCTCACATTCATTCCGAAATGCGTTTAATTTTTCATTGGTACTAATTGATAGTGAGTTTTTGTTTCTTACATATAAATTTGCAGTTTTCACCTTAACCACGTGACGTTGAAAGATCTCAGCCAAGCTTTCAGGATAATTCCTTTCGCTCATAAGAGTCATATCAGAACCGTGATCAAGGAGAACTTTAGCAACCTTTTTATCCATCTCGGTACAAGCAATCTGAAGCGCTGTTCTACCATCTATATCTTTAGAATCGATGTCGGCACCGAATTTTAAGAGAACCTTAACAGTTTCTGGTGTACTCCATCTGGAAGCACTGTGAAGCACTGTTCTATCATATCGGTCTTTAGAATTAATGTCGGCACCGAATTTTAAGAGAACTTCGATAACTTCTCGAGAACTCCGTTCAGCAGCAATGTGAAGTGCTGTCCTACCATCTCTATCTTTAGAATCGATGTCGGCACCGAGTTTTAGGAGAACCTCAATAACTTCTGGTTTCCTGTTTCTCGAAGCAATGTGAAGTACTGTTCTATCATCTGCATCTGTTGATTTGATGTCAGCACCGAATTTTAAGAGAATCTCGATGATCTCTAGATTACCGTTGTTAGAAGCAATGTGAAGTGCTGTATTACCATCTCCATCTTTAGAATCAATGTCGGCACCGACTTTTAAGAGAACATGAACAAGTTCTGGTTTTCTGCTCCTAGAAGCAATGTGAAGTAATGTTCTACCATCTCCATATTTAGATTTGACGTCAGCACCGAATTTTAAGAGAGGCTCGATAATCTCTAGAACACAGTTGTCAAAAGCAATGTGAAGAGCTGTGCGACCATATTTATTTTCACTATCGATGCTGGCACCGAATTTTAAGAGAGCCTCGACAACCTCTCGATCAACTTTGTCAGAAGCAATGTGAAGCGCTGTGTTACCATAATCATCTTCAGAATGGATGTCAGCACCGAATTTTAAGAGAACCTTAACAGTTTCTGGTCTACTCCATTCGGTAGCAATGTGAAGTGCTGTTCTACCAGATGTATTCTTAGAATTGATATCGGCACCGGATTGTAAAAGAATCTTGACAATTTCTGGATTCATGTCTTGAGAAGCAATGTGAAGTGCTGTGTTACCTTCTTCATCTGTAGAATGGATGCCAGCACCAGATTTTAAGAGGACCTCAAGAATTTCTTGTTGACTCCATTGGCAAGCAACGTGAAGTGCTGTTCTACCAAATTTATCTTTAGAATCGATGCTGACACCATGGTTTATGAGTTCTTCAACAATTTTCAAATATCCTATCTCAACAGCACCATGCAGCTTACAATTATCTCCATGATCGAGGTTGACAGGAAAACCATACTGAAGCAGGTTTTGAGTGATCTTGCTATACTCTTTTCCACAGCCATGCACTGCGAGATGAAAAGCGCTCCTGTTGCTTGTGTTATTCACATCAGGAGAATGCTTTAGAAGATGCTCAATAATTAATGAATGTCCTTTTTTAACAGCAAAGTATAGTATAGTTTTACCATCCTGATCTTGGGCATCAACATTTGCTCCATGTTCCAAAAGTAGCTGAACAACTGTTTCACGTCCATTTATAACAGCACCGAACAGTGGTGAACAATATTTATTATCACCATAGGGACACACAGAATTAACATCAGCTCCATGTTTTAAAAGGTGCTCAACAATTGATACATACCCTGCTGAAGCTGCAATATGAAGATAAGATAAACCATATTTTTCGTAAGCATTTACATCAGCACCTCTATTTAAAAGGAACTCGGCAATTTCCATTTTCTTCCACATAATTGCACGATAAAGTGGAGTTGTGCCAATACTACATTCAACATCAATATTAGCTCCTTTATCTAGAAGCATCTCAACAATCTCTATGTCACCATTTATAACAGCATAATGAAGTGGAGTCTCAAAAAATACTTTGGATTCGCAGTTGACTTTGCAACCATTCATTATAAATAGTTTAGCAATCTCACTATGGTTCTTCTTAAGAGCCTCACAGATTAAAACATATCCATCTGCCCCATTGTGTAAGAAAGGTAGACCCAAGGAACTAATTAACTCCCTTACTCTTTCTAGTCTTCCTTCACCAACTGCCAAAAATAAACTGTGCCATATATCCCACTCGCGTTGCATTTTCCACTAATAAATTATTCCTGATTCCATGAAATAAATTGCTAAACCCGTGTCGGGAAACGCACTGTAGTCTGTCGTTGGAAATTCAATGTTCTTTTCTACAAGAATAAATTAGAACTCTTAAATAACTCTCGTTAAACAATGCATGTACAATGTGTTTTAACAAACCTCTCTATAAAAGTGCAATTTCGTTTTGAGGGTCAAAATCAGCGTAGGGCGCAGTGGGACGTGGGTGGAAACTGTGTGGAAACCAGTGGAAACTGGGCGACACCGTGTAACACAATAAAAGACAATAAAAGATGTCCGCGGCCTGGAAGTCAAATACTTGGCGTGGCCAGGCAAGGTATTCTCAGATCATCAATACCAGATTATCTTTTATTGTGTTACACAGTGTCGCCTTTAATTACTAATTATAAATCTTAAATACTAATTATAAATCTTTACGAAGCACGTAAAGTTTTCTACCTTTACTTAAAAGGTAAAAAACGTGTGAAACTTCAACTACTTCAATGATATATAACAAATATATATATATTTCAATATATAACAAATATAATATTATAAATATATAACAACTTTCAATGATACACAATCACAATTACTGTCTAGTGAAAATATTTATGACACTTGTGGGGGGGCGATCAGGACATATACTTCTCTCGCTCGCAAGATGTGTTTCTCTCTCGCACGATATCGGCGCTTGCGCTTTACGGTCGAATAGGACATATACTTCTCTCGCTCGCACCAGTCGCACCATGTCGACAGTTTCGACGCAGTCACTCTAAGGCAATGATACCTCCATGTATATATGCTCTAAGGTATTAAGTGCAGTATTTTACACCATGTAATCTAACCTTTTTTCCGACCGTTTCACTCACGCTACCACACGCTACATAACCTTCAAAATGAGCAGCGGTGTCGCATGGTGCGTGAGTTAGAATTTACAGTTGCAACTCTGTAACAATGCCGAGAAAAAATAAAAGTGATATAAAAAAAACAGAAAATAAAAAAAAACGCCACAGGTTTTGCTATTCAAAAGAACAGTTAGCTGTTGCTCTCCAAGAAATACGCACTAGTGGAAAACGAATTTCTGAAGTGTCTCGTAAATATAATATTCCAGAAAGCACAATAAGATCTAAAAAATTAGGCATTTATGCCGACAAAAAACCTGGGCCTGCACCTGTCCTCACCGCTGAAGAAGAAAAGGATTTAGTAACTTGGATGTTTTACTGCTGCGAGAATGGTTTTCCTGTGACAAAGGCACAATTATTGGAAAGTGTTCGAGTGATCTGTGTGAATTTAAAGAAGAAGAATTCATTCATTAATAATACGCCAGGTAGAAGCTGGTATGAGGGATTTCTGAAACGGCATCCAGAAATAGTTACAAAGGTTTCTGAAAATGTGTCGTTAAATAGAGCAAAAGTATCGGAATATAGTTTGCGTAATTGGTTTCGAGAAGTTGCTGAGCATTTTATTACTGAAGATATCCTATCGATTGAACCCAACAGGGTTTTTAACTGTGATGAAACGGGTATTAACAATAGTTAATTAAAAAATAAAATTTATTGAATGTTGCTTTATTGCTTTATAAAAAAATATGTATTTATAGGAATGCCTCTAAATCCAGTACCTTCGTCAGTGCTGGCACCAAAAGGACACAAAAATGTATATAATATAGTTAGTAATAATGAAAAAGGAAATATAACGGTTTTAGTCACAGCCAATGCTGCTGGCAATCTGGCTCCAACATTTGTTCTGTTTGCTGGAAAATCTTTACCAGATCATGCTTCAGAAATGGCACCTCCGGATTTTGCTTTTGGATTTTCAGAAAATGGATGGATGCTTTCACAAAACTTTTACGAATACATTGCAAATGTCTTTGAGCCGTGGTTGACAAAAAATAAAATAAAACGTCCGATAATTTTATACATTGATGGTCATGGCTCACACATGACGTTACAATTAAGCAAATTCTGTTCAGAGCATAAGATAGTACTCGTGGCCTTACATCCAAATGCTACCCACATAATACAGCCTTTAGACGTGTCCCTTTTTCGGACATTGAAAGTACATTGGCTAAAAAGTTATCAATCATTTTGCAAAAACTCATTCACTGTCAGCATACACAAATACCAATTTGCTCCTTTATTAAAGAGAACATTGGACTGCATCAATATGAAAAAGATTTTAGAAAATGGTTTTAGAAAATGTGGATTATACCCTTTTAATGTTAATGCCCTGGATTTCAGTAAGGTGATGAGACGGATCCCAGGTTTATCTCCTGCAATTACACATAATTCTGAACCTTCAAAAAGTAATACTAATGAAACCACAGAAAGTAGCTCATTGAAAGTGTTTGAAAGTTTTTTAACGCAAAATCATCTTGAATCATTTCGATTGAATACAAGCCCTGTCTGGGGAGGTATAAAGAAAGATGAGGGACTTTTTAATATATGGTATAAGTTATCCCATCCTATTGACAACTCGTCCAACTCACTAGATAGTGTACTAAATGAAACAGAGTTTGACAATGGCACTGTTACTAAATGCGAGTTGAACGAAGTTGATGACAGTCATACTGTTCCAGGAATATTAAACACCAATGTATAATCCACAATTACATATATATAATATAATATAATAATAATATAATTACTACTATTATATTATTATTACTATTATTGATTGATTGTATATTGTACATAAAATAAATACTTTTTATAGAATGTCAAAAGTTTCTATGCATAGTGCATACTATTCTGTACTTATACTTAGATGGTTTTGTCAGATTGAGTCAACCAACAGTGATCTCACTGTACTGAATAAAGACTCTGTTATCTTAGAATTAGATTTAGATTTAAATACAAATATTCCAAATTAACAGATTTTAAATAATATTGTTGTACTAGCACAAAGAGGCCAGATAATTGATGAACGTTTGAATGCAAATTTAATGATTGAACAAAATAACTGTATTGTCATAGAAAATAAGTTGGAGAAACCAATGAAATTTATCAGTGCACTTGTAGACTGCAAAAAACCAATTGTGGAATTTGTCAAAGACACTCAAAAAGAGTGTAAAGAATATGTAGAAATATCAAATGGTAAAGAGCAAAGTGAAATCACTTGCGTTTCTTTAGAACTCCTTGATCTGAGGGGTCGAAAGGGATTAGAGAAGGAGATAGAAGATTCTAATCAATCGTTAACAAAGAATCCGTTGCATAATATCACAAATTTAGACAAACAAAATTGTGGATGCATAGAAAAAAATTGATATTGGCCAGGTGACACTTTATTACAATCGAAAAATAAAACACGTGCAGTTCATAAAGTCAAAATTACGTCTGTTGTGTCTGGGACTCAGTGGCAACAGATCATAGAGACCAAACAGAATGAAAAACGTATCAAGATTGAAGAGACAACATTAAAAAAGAAACTGAGAATGGAAAAGCAAATGAAAATGAAAATAGAAAAGGACAAAATGAAAATCAAGAAAGAAAACGACAAATTTTTAACACAACAAAAAAAAGACTGAAATAGAGAGGCAGAAATTATTTAAGCAACAAAAAAGAGTAAAGGAAATCCAAGAAAGCCAATGAATTAGTGTTGTTGGAAAAAAACTATTAAAAAATAATCAGAAAAATTTGGATACAAACTTTATTAATGAGCTATTGTTGCCTAGTATTACATACAAAATTCGTTTTGTAACGAATAACAGTTTTATTAGTTATAATTTATTAAATAATATTTATATAGAAACATTTGTACCTGATTACATTAACATTATTATTCATTTATGTATGGATGGTGCAATAAATACCTCTACTATGTACCACTAATTTCTAAGATTTAAACTATTTGTCATTCCTGCCTATTTGTCAGTGCTGTCTACAAATGATATTTGTACTAAGGTTATGTTTCGCCTGACATCAGATCGCAGTAATACATGCGCAGTAACTGGTATTGACTGGTATTTCGTTAGTAACTGGCACGCAGTAATGAATACATGTCCGCAGTAACTCCTGCAATGATATTGATCGACAAATCTCTGTGTTTTTAATTCACTGTGCTTATTACCCCGCCCTCATATTTTTATATGGAATTATTAAGGTCCCACCTTTCTTTTAAGAAAAGAAGGAGGAACTTTCATTCATTT
Organism: Andrena dorsata; assembly: GCA_929108735.1. Lineage (NCBI taxonomy): Eukaryota > Metazoa > Arthropoda > Insecta > Hymenoptera > Andrenidae > Andrena > Andrena dorsata. The sequence goes on along the minus strand of OV815488.1, from coordinate 69,656,840 downwards.
GAACGCCGTATCGAGGGTTCTAAAGTTTGTGTTTGTGTCTGTATTGCTGCGGGGCCGGCTGGGAATTCTTGTGGTTTGAGGGAGTTCCCGTTAGGTCCGGTGTTCGGTGGAGCCCTGAAGGACTCTGCTCGCGAACGTCGGAACGCGTAAAATTAAATAAATTAACGAAATGTTTTGTAACGAATGACTTAGAACTCAATAAAATTTATGAAACTCAACTGAATTAAATTGTCAAACGATTTAATACTATTTAGGCACAAGAAACAGAACGAAGTTGTTTTAGGAATTGATCACGGCTGAGTTTATTGCAATACGACTGGATTGTAACAACGTCGGTGATCAAATGCGAGGCGAAGAAACGGCTTCTTCGTACGTTCCTCTTTTTCATCAATACATTATTTTCGAGCGATAAAAGAAAGGAGGCGGAGACATATTTCTAATGTAGTAAAGTTCGCATGCTGCATCCTCTAGTAGTCTACGAGGTTAGTCTACTATTCTATCACAGTTCCCATACATTCTAACGCAATTTCAACATGGTTGCTACCTCGATTCCAAACCGTTTCTCAACATTATTCCTACCCTATTCCCACAAATTATTCCTATCATCGACGAAATGGTCTATGTTCCTACATCCTTTCCACGCGCAAAGTTGATTTCACAATCTTTGCATGTAAACTTTTTTAATTTTTTTCTATTCTAAATACATGAAGTAAAGGTTAAATTGGAAAGATAATTTAATTCTTTATTCGTTTTACATGCAATTATGTTGTAACACCTATCGTATTTTCTATAATACACATGTCAGCTTATTAAAAATATTTTTCTTTATGTTATAGATAAAACTTGGGAATATTTCTCCGTGGATAGGAACTTGCAGAGGGGGCACATGATGGAAAGCTGTTAACCTCAACAATGGACACTAGAAGACATTCAGAACAAAATGCTGCGTCCTCTACTAGTCTACGAAGTTAGACTACTATTCTAACACAGTTCCCACACATCCTAACGCAATTTCAACAAGGTTGCAACATGGTGCAATGGGACAAATGATGGAAAGCTGATAACCTATATTAGTCTACGAAGTTTGTCTACTATTCTAGCACAGTTCCCACACATCCTAACGCAATTTCAACATGGTTGCAACATGGTGCAATGGGACAAATGATGGAAAGCTGTTAACCTCTATTAGTCTACGAAGTTTGTCTACTATTCTAGCACAGTTCCCACACATCCTAACGCAATTTCAACATGGTTGCAACATGGTGCAGTGGGACAAATGATGGAAAGCTGTTAACCTCAACAATGAACACTAGAAGACCTTCAAAACAAAATGCTGCATCCTCTAATAGTCTACGAAGTGAGTCTACTATTTTATCACAGTTCCCACACATCCTAACGCAATTTCAACATGGTTGCTACCTCGATTCCAAACCGTTTCTCAACATTATTCCTACCCTATTCCCACAAATTATTCCTATCATCGACGAAATGGTCTATGTTCCTACATCTTTTCCATGCACAAAGTTGATTTCACAATCTCTGCATGTAAATTTTTTAATTTTTTTCAATTCTAAATACATGACGTAATGGTTAAATTGGATAAATAATTTAATTCTTTATTCGTTTTACATGAAATTATCTTGTAACACCTATCGTATTTTCTATAATACACATGTCAGGTTATTAAAAATATTTTTCTTTATGTTATAGATAAAACTTGGGAATATTTCTCCGTGGACAGGAACTTGCAGTGGGACAAATGATGGAAAGTTGTTAACCTCAACAATGGACACTAGAAGACATTCAGAACAAAATGCTGCGTCCTCTACTAGGCTACGAAGTTAGACTACTATTCTAACACAGTTCCCACACATCCTAACGCAATTTCAACAAGGTTGCAACATGGTGCAATGGGACAAATGATGGAAAGCTGATAACCTATATTAGTCTACGAAGTTTGTCTACTATTCTAGCACAGTTCCCACACATCCTAACGCAATTTCAACATGGTTGCAACATGGTGCAATGGGACAAATGATGGAAAGCTGTTAACCTCTATTAGTCTACGAAGTTTGTCTACTATTCTAGCACAGTTCCCACACATCCTAACGCAATTTCAACATGGTTGCAACATGGTGCAGTGGGACAAATGATGGAAAGCTGTTAACCTCAACAATGAACACTAGAAGACCTTCAAAACAAAATGCTGCATCCTCTAATAGTCTACGAAGTGAGTCTACTATTTTATCACAGTTCCCACACATCCTAACGCAATTTCAACATGGTTGCTACCTCGATTCCAAACCGTTTTTCAACATTATTCCTACCCTATTCCCACAAATTATTCCTATCATCGACGAAGTGGTCTATGTTTCTACATCTTTTCCATGCACAAAGATGATTTCACAATCTCTGCATGTAAACTTTTTAATTTTTTTCAATTCTAAATACATGACGTAATGGTTAAATTGGATAGATAATTTAATTCTTTATTCGTTTTACATGAAATTATCTTGTAACACCTATCGTATTTTCTATAATACACATGTCAGGTTATTAAAAATATTTTTCTTTATGTTATAGATAAAACTTGGGAATATTTCTCCGTGGACAGGAACTTGCAGTGGGACAAATGATGGAAAGCTGTTAACATCAACAATGAACATAAGAAGACAGTGATTTTATATATACAGTGAAGTGATTATATAGACTAAGAGTGAAAATATATTTATTATTTATATACCTACATAAATAATCGTTTGTACATGATTGTATCACTTTTTTGTAATATTTTAAACATGTCTTAAAGAAAATAAAGAGAAAAATACTATACAAAACTGTGTCATCATTAAAAAAACCTTCTTCCCTCGAGAAATGCACAAAGTTGCAAAACTTGACTTCTAACGAGAACGCACAAAGTTGCAAACCGAAATTTGGTTTCTCGCAAAAAACGCACAAAGTTGCAAAGGCCAAAATTATTGCAACATTGTTGCAAATGAAATTGGGGTGTTCCAACAATAAAATCCGGGTTTGTAACTTTGTGCGTTTTCGTGGGGAGCTGAACAAAATTGCAAACCGGAATCTGACTCCCCGCGAAATCTAAACAAAGTTGCAAACCGAGTTTTTCTCTTGCGAACCGGCGATTTTCATTTCCAACATTGTTGCAAAAATTTTGACCCTTGCAACTTTGTTACATTTTCACGGGGCGTCCAAATCCGTTGAAATCAGAATAGTCTGAAGATGATATTCGAAGATTTTGGCGTTCAACAAAGTTGCTAACCGGAATCTGACTCCCCGCGAAATCTCAACAAAGTTGCAAACCGAGTTTTTCTCTTGCGAACCGGCGATTTTCGTTTCCAACATTGTTGCAAAAATTTTGACCCTTGCAACTTTGTTACATTTTCACGGGGCGTCCAAATCCGTTGAAATCGGAATAGTCTGAAGATGATATTCGAAGATTTTGGCGTTCAACAAAGTTGCAAACCGGAATCTGACTCCCCGCGAAATCTCAACAAAGTTGCAAACCGAGTTTTTCTCTTGCGAACCGGCGATTTTCATTTCCAACATTGTTGCAAAAATTTTGACCCTTGCAACTTTGTTACATTTTCACGGGGCGTCCAAATCCGTTGAAATCAGAATAGTCTGAAGATGATATTCGAAGATTTTGGCGTTCAACAAAGTTGCTAACCGGAATCTGACTCCCCGCGAAATCTCAACAAAGTTGCAAACCGAGTTTTTCTCTTGCGAACCGACGATTTTCATTTCCAACATTGTTGCAAAAATTTTGACCCTTGCAACTTTGTTACATTTTCACGGGGCGTCCAAATCCGTTGAAATCGGAATAGTCTGAAGATGATATTCGAAGATTTTGGCGTTCAACAAAGTTGCTAACCGGAATCTGACTCCCCGCGAAATCTCAACAAAGTTGCAAACCGAGTTTTTCTCTTGCGAACCGGCGATTTTCATTTCCAACATTGTTGCAAAAATTTTGACCCTTGCAACTTTGTTACATTTTCACGGGGCGTCCAAATCCGTTGAAATCGGAATAGTCTGAAGATGATATTCGAAGATTTTGGCGTTCAACAAAGTTGCTAACCGGAATCTGACTCCCCGCGAAATCTCAACAAAGTTGCAAACCGAGTTTTTCTCTTGCGAACCGGCGATTTTCATTTCCAACATTGTTGCAAAAATTTTGACCCTTGCAACTTTGTTACATTTTCGCGGGAAGCTTAAAACTACAAAGGTTTTTGGGCAATGGTAGGTTTGGAATGTGGAGTGGAATTTTCTAGAGGATCTTTACAATAATAATACGGTTTTCTATAGTTTTTCCACTTTATTGTCTTTAAAATACATTTAGTGCATTGCACTGGAGCGATACAAGTATGTACAAATGAATATTAAATAAGTAAGAAGTATATTTTCACTTTGGTTCAAAGTTTCAACTTCGTAGATTCAGTGGGGCACTCAGAATGTTTTTTTTTAAGGGGGGAGGGGGGGGGAGACGACGCGCGGCTCGTTTATACTTTGTCTCGCTCCGTCTTTAAGGTGCTTGATACACCTCCGTTTCTTTTCCCATGTTTCTCTCTTTGTTTGGGGGGCGGGGCAGGGCCCCAGCTGCTTAGTTTTCCCTTAATTGATGCAGTTAAGGTTGTTGTCAACGAAGAATCATCCACAAATCCTGTAACAGACGAAAAACGAATTATAGCAACTTGTATGATCTGGAAAATAATACTGAATGGTGTCTTACGCAGAAAATACTTGCGATATTACACATGCTTCGAATTCGAATTTGAATTTGAATTCGAAATACAGAAGGGCACGTAAAGGGACGCATTATATGCATTGGCTACCCCTCGTTCAATTTACGGCCGATTTCTTCACCGTCAGTAATTTTCCAGTTAGAGTTATGATCTAGATAACTGCCAAATGATAGAGTTCTACTGGCTTAGAGCATTTAGATGAGTTATTTATTACTGAAGGTGAAATAGTTGGAGGATTCTAGGGAATTCTACGAATCGTGGTGCTTTTGGACGGTTGCACTGGATCAGTAGTCGTACTGGGGCGCACTGAGTGCGAATTTTAACTAATCGAAAGAGGAAAAGTTCACATTCCTCGCTTCCGATTGGCTAAAATTCGCACTCAGTGTCAATTCACGCACACATTACCAACGCTCCTGTAGGTGTCCTTCCCCCCATCAACACCGGCCGAAGACTTCCGATCCCTGCATTTCCTCTTCTAGAATCTATTCGGTTTCGGCATGTACTATGCTCGGATGGAAAGAAGCAGCCTGGAATCCCGCCGTTGGGAAATTCATTTGGCTTTTCGGCATTTTGGCTTCTTTGAGTTTTTTTGGGCCTTTTTGGGCTTTTCTTGGCTTATTTTACAATTCTTTTCCCTATAACATTTTTTAAAATAATTTCAAACGGAGCCGTTTTGTATTAGTATATTTCAACATCAGGGAATTAAGGAGCTTGCTACATTTGTCCTTACTTGCCTAATAACTCTTGTAAGCAATGCTGTAGTTGAGAGGATTTTTTCTCTTGTACTTATCCTCCGTTAAAACAATGGCAAGGAACGGAATGCAGGTGAAGCTTATGCTTCTTGATGCCATTATAAGAATTAGAGCAGAACTATTACTCTCAAACAAATGTTGCAATGATTTTAGTGTATCTCAACAAATGCTTCAAAATTTAGCAACGAAAAATGTTTATGATTCCAGCCAAGAGAATCTGGATCTCAAACTTTTATTGTGATTTAATTACTATTACTCTCAAACAAATGTTGCAATGATTTTAGTGTATCTCAACAAATGCTCCAAAATTTAGCAACGAAAAATGTTTATGATTCCAGCCAAGAGAATCTGGATCTCAAACTTTTATTGTGATTTAATTACTATGAAGAATTTTCAAATATATTTGGCTTTTTTTGGCCTTATTTGGCTTAAATGTAAGATTTCAAATTGGCAACCCTGTTCTCTGTCTGGGCATCAATAAAATCGCGATTCGCGAATGCGACGCAATGATCCCACTAACAATAAATTTGCCTCAAGCCGTATATACAGGGTGTCCCATCTAAGACTGGACAGCTTGATATCTCCTAAAGTATTGGAGATAAAAATATTTAAAAAATAGGGAATTGCATGGTTCGAGAGGGCCAATTTATTAGCGCGAGCGAATTTTGTTTTCGATTATTATTTTAAAAGATATGATGGTCAAGTTCGGTTTTTCGAAAGGAACTATTTTTTTTGAAGACCTGGGTTGATAGTGCGTTCCAAGAAAAATTTAATAAGTTTTAATGTATACACTTGATTTCCACTGGTTTTGAGATATTGCGCTTGCAAATTTACTTATTTTCAGTGGAAGAAAACCCTCTGGAATAGCAAGGACCGGGGACGGTCTTATTAACGCCACGGGTAGTACAAAGTTGCAAACCGAAATTTGGCTCCTATCGAAAACGATCCGTAATTTCAGATACGAACCTTCCGGGTTTATACAAATGGCAATTCTTGATAGAAACTGATAAATTTTGGACCTGAAAAATTCTTTTTCATCCATCGATCTGGATATCCGCATTGAATCGGATTCATTTTGAATTGCCAAAAATCACTGCTTGAAAATTCAGCTAGTACCGCATTAATGCAGATAGATCCAGTTCAAAATTTGCTTCTGTCGTATGATAAAATAATCTAAAAAAAAATTTAAAACAGACTTCAAAATAAATAATAATATTTACTCTACGACTCTCATATTTATTAAGTCTGCGCGTCATCTATAAAAAATACGAGTGTCGTAGATTAAATAAGGGAAAAAATTATTTTCTACTTTGTAGTACATTTTTATTATTTTGAAGTCGGTTTTAGTTAATTTAAATTTTTTATTTTATATATATTGGCACCACATGCTTAGCAGGTATTCGCGTATGTACATAAAATAATAATAATTAGGTGTCTTTATCATTAACTAGAACTGACAAAATATTGGGTCAATATTGATGCAGTCTAGGATGGCATCCACCGAGCCATCGCCCGCTTTCGAATAAAAAAGAGATCATCAAAATCGGTCCATATGCTGAGGAGTTATGCGGGGACAAACAAAAAAATATACTTACCGGTGGAATCTATAACCTCCCCCATTTTGAAGTCGGTTACGAAATAGTATTCGAGGATATTCTGTATCCGCGAAATGAGCAGCTCGTGCACCGAATTAATTTGTGCGTATCTATCGGGAACGCGTCCCCTTCGTTTGCGAGTTTCAGATTAGGACACACGAGCACCAATCAAGCGGCTCTTTGCACGTACATGTGTACGAATCTTCTTATCTTCCTCCGATGAATTGTCGTATACACATAGTAAGGTAAGGAAATAAGGACATCAGACCGAAATGGTAAATTAGATAAATATAAAAGATACGTTTCGACTTTATTAAAATATTGTTTTTCGATCACTGAGAAAGCGTGTCGCATTTCAAGGATGTGCGCGACAAAACATGGAAAGATTACAAATAAAACGCGTAAGTACTATTAAACCGCGAGGGAAGATTTCGAGGAAAAAAGTTAACGGAAAACCACAATACTAACAACCTGGGCGGAGAAGTATTCCTGTTAACAGTGCTTAACTTTGGTACTACACGTATCACCGCGTTTTTCCCAATGAATATTCTCCGCTCATGTACAAAAAGCGACATGTACATATCATGTACTCGAGTAAACACACACGCACACGCACACGCACCGCAATGAAGAATACATTCAGCTGATTAACATTAAACGTACAAATATCCTATTCAAATAGTAATCCTACTAATAATCCAATCCAGGTACAAGGAAATCATAATTATATACAACTCGGCTACACATATACTCGCGTACGTACGCAGAGGCACGCGCGTACACGTACACAGAGCACAGCAGAGCCAACACGAGCGTACGTACAGAAGTGCATGGCTATAGTACACGCATAATACACATATGTATACATATGAGGATACGGATGATTATGCATGCTGTATACGCGCGTATACAGCATGCGTATTCAAGTATGTACGTGTATGTACACATGTATATACATACACTATGTATTAATATGCTTATAAATGGTAGGAATATCCAATGCCAACGACTCTAATACTCGGCTAAGAATACCAGTAGTCTGACTTGGAAATTGAGCAGCATTTCCCTGAAAAGTTTACGGTGTGAAAACACTATCGTACACCTAATCGCCTATACTTATCCTATATCACATTTGTAATTCGTAAAGCATCGTCCTCTTCCCTTTCCTTTTCCTCTCTCCTCTGTTCCTCCCAACCCTATTGCATTCGTTCCCCTCATCCTCCCGTCCCGTCCGCATCCCCCGGTTTCTCCTCATCTCCCCTCTTCAGAGGTATAAAACGTGTGTCGCAATATTTATCGACGACGCAGTGATTCGTCGGAATACTTTGACAGGATAATCACGAGCACATGGAAACGTAGCGGACAAGCTACTCGTTGTCACGTCACAAAAGGAATCGTTTCAGGCTGTGGTAACAGTCGGACACCCGCGTTCCTTTCAATCGACAACGATTTTGGTTTTGTTGGTACGGTCATCGTCTATCGTCGGTGGGCCAGACACCATGATTTTCTCCTTCAAGTACTGATAGTTTTTTAATCTAGAAACTGCGTAATCCTGGAACGAGAATTACGATGCGATCAAGATCGGGACCGGTGCTGATCAAATCCTCGTTATAGTCCCGCTTTTACCATGCGAAGTGTGCCCGGCGACTTTATCCCCCACCATTTCATGGAATCCTCCGGTCGGGAGTGAGAGAACCCGGGAACGAAATAGCTCTTGGGTTCCCTCACTCGCGGCATTCTCCGCGCGGATTAGCGTCCGCGACCCGTCGTACGCCCGCCGCCAAGCCCCTTAGTCGTGTTTAAAACGAGTGTTTACTGTGTTAACGTACGCTGTACGCGGTGCTTACCCAGTAGCCGAACGGAATTTCCGATAGCTTAGCGTTGACGATGCTCCACAGGCCCCAGAACAAGTGACTAGCCAGAGAGAATATCTTGATCTCCATCATGACGCGCTCCTCTTCCGACGGCCCTTCTTTGCCGACCGTCTTCAAGTAGCTTTTAATGAAATTGAGCTGCGAAAGAAAGCAAGTCGGTTACACGTGCGATACAATTTTTGCATCGAGTGTAATTAATTAAACGATATGGGGGAATAACAAGCAGTATACATACATACGCGTACATACACATCAATGCGAGCGTGTAAACGAGCGTAAAGATTCTTTGATTCCTAAAAGAAGCAGGCACGCGTGTATATGCGCAACGTATATATGTATCCACGTGTACATTTATTTATGAAAAAATTGGTAGAGTTTTCAAAGAAACTTGATCTGAAAACGAAGAGCATAGAAATAGTACGCGGTAAATGGTACGTAAATAGCACCTGCCGGTCGGAAAGAATTCAGTGAAATTGTGTAATCGGAATTACTACGCGTTCGTAGGGACTATTATATTTTAATACGTGAAACGGGCATTTAAATGTGTTTAGTCAAGTGTCTTAATTGGAAATAACGCGGTTTACCACCCATAAGACACTGTACATTTTTATCAAGCAATTGTAGATTATGGATCGACTATCGAGAATGCATGTGGAGGTGTACTCTATAGTCGTAGATGCGCAGGTACGGGACTGATGTTGCAAAGGTGAGTGGTGGCACCGGTTGTTCTGGTTCCACAACGTATGGTGCGAGACAGGTTCCATCGCACTGGCAGATCAACATGCCTCCCGTTATTCCGATCAGTCGATCGCAGGCATCAGCCTTGTCTCACCGAATCGTGGTCCTGTGAAACTAATATATACACACGCAGCACACGCCAAGTAGTCCTCGATCCGCTGTCGATAACTCTCGTAATCGCTCGACCGATCGCGTATAGGTACATACGCGCATTTTCGTGTACCGCATGCAATCGAACATGGTCTTGCGCTTGTAATTTTATACTTTTCTTGGGATGGAGGAGATGCAGAGAGGGAGGGAGAAATTGTTCAGTGGTAGTGGTAGTAGTAGTATTAGCGTTAGTGGTAGGGTGCGTTCCACTTACGCTCGAATCGCCCGCAACGCCCGTGATTCGCATTACATATCGCGACCGTGCGGGCGATTTGGGCGTAAGTGGAATGCAACCGTAGTGGTAGCGGTAGTGATAATACGGGGGGAGGGGGGGGGGGGGGTAGGCATTCCCATTCGGAAAAGCATTCCCTCAGCGAGCCGCGATAACTTCAAGTACAGGGTCATCATTTTATCTTGCAACCCGCGCTCGCGCGAACAGGTAAAATGGCAACAGCGCCTCGCGGACACGTTCCACCGCAACCATGCACCGGCCCGACGTTCGGAGAGCTGCCAGCGACCGGGAGATTCCCAATAGCTCTTTGCGATGTTAATTTGAAAGAGACCAATCTAAAATTCTCGCTGGCAGCTCTCCGAACGCCGGGTCGCTGCATTGCAGTGGAATGCGGCCGCGAGGCGTTGTTGCCACTTCACCTTCAGAGCGCGGGTTGCAAGATAAAATGCTGACCCCGCACTTGTTCAACCGTCTCATCGAGACCAGAAAGTAGAATAACAAAGCAGCGAAAACTACGAAAGTTGAACTGATGGACTTTCCGATGATATAATGCGCAACTATTTCCCCATAACCGTATGAAGTTGTTTGATCTTTGCGCCATCGGCCGGAGAGAAGTTATTTTATCGCAGCGAAAGGTTCGATCGCGTTTCGGAACGCGAATGGAATAATTCGCCCGCTGAATTCGGCGATGGCGCGCAAGGGCAAGTCGAGCGATACTCCAACATATATGTAAACATAATGGACAGGATAATAAAACGCGATACCTTACCCGTGTTGAAATGTTTCTACGAATGTTTTGAGAGTCAGAGTCGGAGCCCAAGTTCTCCGAAACTTACCTTCTGCTCTTTTGTAGATCCAGATCCGGGGCGCTCGTGAAAGAATGGATATTCCGCTGCCGTGTAATCGTACTGCCATTCCACAAAGTGATTCGCTATATCGAATCCTCGGTAGTTGTAAGAACAGTATTCAAAATCGATAAGCACCAGTTCCGGTTTCCGCGTGTTTTGTCGTAGCAATATATTACCTTCCTGCATATCGTTGTGACAAAATACAACCGGATATTTCTGTTGCGTGGCGAGAGACCTAGAAATAATCGTACGGATCTGTTATCGTACATTCCCATGAAACGAAATCGCGCGCGCAGGAAAGTAAAGACTTACCTGAACCAATTGATCTCGTGATTTAGGTCAATCGTCCGTATCGCGTTCACGTTCTTCAATTGTCGAGCGTCCACGTCTTCGATGTTCTCTAAAATGTCCGTGGCTGTGTCCAACCACTTGGCCATGGTGTCCCAAAGCCAAGTAGGCTCTTTGCTTATTGGAACTTGCATCAAATGAATCTGACCCATCTTCTCGGCGATCATAGTACTCAAGATAGGATCTGCCAGCTCTTTGGTAAGCAACGGTCTAGCCGGTATGTATTCCTCTATGCGACCTCCGGGGAATATTCCGTGCAACTTGGGCCCAAGTCGCCTTTCCGACAGCAGCGTAAAAATCACCGACTCGGTGATCAGACCTTCCAAAGCTCTCTCCCCGTGTACTTGGCCGTATAATCGTAACAGAACTTGCCTCGGTTCGCCACGAACCGGAACAGTTCCGTCGGGTAATTGAACGTTGTACAGCCAATTACTCAGCCCGCCACTACGAATTCAAATGAAGGCCAGTTACATATATAGATTTTTTTTAGCGATTGCAAATAGCAAGCGACTTGTTGTTGTTGTTGGCTCTCCGATGGGATTCAACCGCCGCTCTCGCGCCGCACAGTGGGGCAAAGTGACGAAGTTTGTGTCAAAATCAAACAACTTTTGATAGAAATTAGATAGAGCGATGATTTTTTTTTAAATTAAAGCTGAAAGATTGCAGAATAAGGGAAAATTTGAGAGATTACAGTACGAACGTTTTTTAACTTAACACAGATTTTCAAAGTTAGAAAACGTTCGTACCATAATTTCTTTAATTTTCCCTTATTTTGCAATCTTTCAGCTTTAATTTAAAAAAAAAATCATCGCTCTATCTCATTTCTATTAAAAGTTCTTTGATTTTGAAACAAACTTCGTCACTTTGCCCCACTGTGCGCCGCGGCTGTGTTGGCGGAACGAAAGGAAAACCCGCTACGATGAATTTCCAATTTTTAATTACACTTTGCAGCCATTTCGCGCAGGAGATGTCACTATTTTTTTCTTGTGTAGAATAGCCCGTTGATTCCGACAATACGGTCTAAAAATATTTCAATGGATGCGTTTTCGAGATATCGACAGGTGAACTTTTTACCTGTCTGTCAAAAAGGTGGTCACGCTTAATTGCGAATATCCCGTGTTGTGAATGACAGATATGGTCGAAAAGACTAGTAACACAATAAAATGAAGAAAAAAAACGAGAAAAAATGAAATTGTGTTTTCACAGAATTGTCTCTAGCTTCGGTGTTTATCCATAGATTTTCTTCAGTAGCACCTTGTTTTCTTCGTAACAGCGCAGACTCAACGTAAGAAATGAGAAACTGGGCCCATTTTTGCGATTTCGATTTTCCCCAGATGATTAAATGAATTAGTGATGTCAATTTCGGTCGAAAAAAAATGACTTTTTCTACATATTGTCCATCGATTTCACCCGAACTACTGAAACGATTTGAAAATTTTGTCAGGTAGATAAAGTTGGCGATTCAATTATCTTTAATTCGAGATCATTTTCGACCATATCGGTCATTCGCAACACGAGATATTCGCAATTAAGTGGGACCATATTTTCGACAGACAGGTAAAAAGTTCCCCTATCCATATTTCGAAAACGTAACCATAAAAAAAATTTTAGACCTTATTTTCGGAATCACCGGGCCATTTTACACCAGAAAAAAATAGTGGCACCAGCTGCGCAATTTATTTTTTATTTTTTAAACTAGTATTATTAGTGAAGAAAGATTTTGCAGCAACCAACGGGATTTCGTTTAAAAGCTACGCGTCGGTAGAGTCGAATATCATTCGCACATCCCTTGTCGTTTGAATTCCACGAAAAAGGATGCGAAGGAAAAAGAGTGTACTAACCTGATACGTTTCAGCGCGATATTATCCGCGGTAACACGCTTCCAGACACCGTGAAGGTAATCGCGACATATGCGCGCAGCCATTTCCCGCATCTCTGGATTCTCCTCTGACATCTAGTGTACAAAGTATACACACAATAGCAATTTAATAATCCTGAATAATACACGTATAAGCGCAAAACGAATGCAGAGGACCCGAAAGATCGAGAGAATATTCTTGTATATATACTTGTCGCTCGATCGTTCGTGTTCGCCGGTGGCCGGCATCGCATTGCACTTGTAACCGGCGAAGTTAAAATTGTGATGCATGTACTCTCACCAATATCGATCTTACAGAAGTGTGGGAAACCCGAGGATTTCGGAAAGCGGGAATAAACTCGCTTACTTGCAACCAGTGTTACATACGCTAGGTGGTATCGGTGTCTAAATTAGGAAAAGGGGATTCGCGCGTTCGCGAATCTGTGTTTCATAACAACTATCGAGCGCGGCGCATCGGCGAATAGGTATACATATAATTATGTACTGTGCAGAGGGCTAGCCGCGGCGGTGGTTTCATTACAGTGTTGATTCACTTGCGTTCACTGTACGCAAATACCTATCGCGTCTCTCCTTTGCTGTTCTGCTGTGCAACGGGCGCGTTTCGTCAAACATGTAATACAAGCACACATTACGTTTCACGGTGGCAAACGGTTCGATGCGCGGTGCTGCGGTAGAGTATACTTGGCCTTCAAAACGCAACATGAACGGAATAGCGCTCGATCGCCGGGAGTACAAGTACGGCGCCGTCGCCGACGACGCCGCCACAACACCGGCCAGTTCTGTTGAGATTGCGCGAAACTAACGATCGATATTTCGTCCTGCGTACTACAATCATTCCTCATTCCGCGCATTCCTCGGCACCGCGGTCCCGCTTACAACAAGTGATGAACACGTGAAACATGAAACGCTGACACTGCTATCGCGAGTAAATATCCAAGTACATATGTATCTCGTGTGTATGTGCTCGAATGGTCGGTAGTTGAGAAACGTTTCCATCGCTTAATCGTACGATATTTTGATAAGCATACTCTTTCAATGTTCCTTCCTCCTCGTGCGTATCCTGCACTCTCTCTCTCTCTCTCCCCTCTGTCACTTTGTTTGAACATGCCGCTTATCGACGTGACGAAGCGACGAGGAATCTTGACGAATGCGTTTGCCAAATTATTAAACAAGTCCCCCAGTTTCCTTTCAAATCCCCGGCACGATCGACTAAATTTCTACGCGCAATGCGTAGGTACTTAGGTGGCATCGTAGGTCTTGCGTATTTTTCGGTCTGGATCTATTATTTCTCTTTTGTGTTTACTGCGTGGAATATGTACGTGTGTCACGGTCATTGTTGAACGAATCGCTGGCTTCGTCACAAGGATGCGCGCATCAGTCACCATTCAGATACGACAAGAGCATTCGAGCTTGTAAAAAATGCACCGTTCTTTCGCTTATACAGTGGCGGACGAAAGATAGTTTACAACTTTTACTATTGCATAATTTTCATAAAATTAATGCAAATGAGTTGAGCTTTTTTGAGAAGCTACAAAAATAGTAAATGTCATTTTTTTAATTTTTTTTGGGAGCCTGTAATGAAATTTAAAAAAATCCGATTGTAGATTGAAGTAAGTCGTATACATGCCTATTTCATAAAAATCGGTTAACGTTGCTGTGAGCTATAAACGCTTAAAGATTGCAGCATAAGGTCGAAAATCGCTGATTTCCGGGAATTTCGAAACACGTTATTTAGCAAAGTAATCCTTGTAGCTTCTAAAAAAAAAACTCAACTCATTTGGATTCATTTTATAAAAGTTATGCGATTTTAAAAGTTGTAAACTTTCTTTCATCCGCCATTGTACATAAAGCGCATTTTCCGCCTTTTTGTCATAAGAAAAAGGTGTTTAAAACGATCCCCTTAAGGCGTAATTCATATACAGAATGCAAATGCACATAATTTAAATAAACGTAAAGTAGTTTTTGTATATTTGTCTACGTTATTATTGGCTTACAAGGGAAGATCCCGAAAATTCCAAAAATTCTGAAACTTTGTAAATATGTAGGAGATTTCCTCCTGATTACAACGCAATTTTTATTTGCTGCCCAAATTCACTTGAAGGGGGCGAAATTAAACCCTAAAAATTCGGCTATTTTCCGATTGCGTGTTATAACTCGTGAACTGTAAGAGATAGAAAAAAAGTTTCAAGCCAAAAGTTACTTCTTTTAATTAGATATATCATTTGATAAAAAAAATATTTTACAGTTCACGAATTATAACACAAAATCGGAAAATAACCGGATTTTCAGGGAACATTTACACACCCTTCGAGTGAATTGTGGCATCAAATAAAAATTCCGTTGTAGTCATATTCACAAAGTTTCAGAATTTTTGGAATTTTGGGGTGCAGGATCTTCCCTTGTTAGATCAAATTTCGATACCTGATCAATTTTATTTTTTATTCGCATTTTTGTCAAGGCACACTAACGGCTCATTTTGTCCACCTATGTGTATAAAACGATCCCTACGAAGAATCCCTAGAAAAATAACTACTAGGATCATTTTATACTTACTGATAATAAATAAGACTAACATTAAAACGCACTGATTATTTAAATAAAGGCAGAAATTAAACTCAATCACAAAATCACAAGATTAAAACGATTTTTAAAAAAAAATCAAATTTTAGATCATTTTTGGTATATAATTAATGAATAGAAATACTTAAAATCAACTAACAGACATAAGAAAATCAGATCAGCTTCACAGACCCAATTTTTTTCACGCACCCTCTGGGAGGCCTGGGGTCATTTTACCGCAAACATCCAACTCACATTCAGTTGTTGAATATAACGTCAAATTATTACATTCAGTAACGAAACGTATATTAAATCATTGTTAAATTGTCGTTAAATTCGCGAAAAAAACAGCCGTCACACTAAGCCGTTAGATAAAAGGCAGTAACATTGATTTTTTTTCTTGTTTATAATGCACACAGCCCTGATATTTACATGGCACTTCTTGTGACTCTTGACGTACAGACTGAACAATAGCAGTAATAATAGCCGTAGAACAGCCAGGAATCATTTTACCCCGTGGGATCGTTTTAGACACATTTCCCCTACATATGTATCTACTACGATGCATGAGAACGACTTGCCAACAATCATACATGCCACGGATACGCTTTACCTTGTGCGAAAGTAGGCATTCGAGAGTAGAGACTCCAGTTTTAAACGTCTACCGAATCAAGTTTGCACATTCGTTTGTTATCTTATTTGCGTTGCATAGTAACCAGCTTTTCTATCCCATCTTGCGAGTAACGAAGAACGTTGGATTTGGTTTACCCGCCTGAGCAATCACGTTATCGCTCGCTGTATAAACGCAATTAGCAGTTTTCAAATTGTACGATCGATAAACGCGCCTGGCAAGCGTGTAAGCTCCAAGCTTAAATAAATTGTTCACTGCGATTGTGGAGTATCGCGACAATTCTGATTACGGTATGTACATACTTGTGTATATGTAGATATGTACATACAATTCTACACCAATTAAGAATTAGACGCGAAACTTCAGAACGTCCGTTGCATAACCAAATTTTTGCAAACTGTAAAATATAAAAAATGAATCACTCATCAAAAAAAAATACGACTTTCATATTTTTTCAATTGGCGCCAGATTTACGCAGTGCAAATGATGAGACGCCGCCTTAAAAAATGGGAGAATCGTAGATTATATAAGGGAAGAAATTATTTGCTGTCGGTTTTATTTTTTTATTTTATATATTTACGCATTACGCGCGTGCGCGGTGTATCAAATTATGACGCTCACGTTCGCCCGAAATTAGAAAGACCATGATTCTAGCGTTCATTGATAAAATATCTAAAATGTAGCGTACCGATTTGAAGGAAAAAAAATGTATTGTACAAATGAGAGCAAGATAAAAATTCGTATTATTTTTCACGCAACAAGACGAAAGTAAAACATTTATTATAAACAAATGGGTTATCGGATAAAAGAAGTCGTATGCTATATTTTATATATTTTATCTACGAACAATAAAATCATGGTCTTTCTAATTTCGAGCGAACCTGGGCGTCATAATTTGATACACTACTCACGCGGAGGAGCTTCGTGGGGCAACGCAATATTTATACGATATAAAAATAA
Source organism: Andrena dorsata (assembly GCA_929108735.1). NCBI lineage: Eukaryota > Metazoa > Arthropoda > Insecta > Hymenoptera > Andrenidae > Andrena > Andrena dorsata. Next base: position 69,639,514 of record OV815488.1, on the reverse strand, counting down.
TTTTCAACCTCGTAGTATCATAAAAAAAAATCGCGAAATTTGGCGCTGGCTTCGAGCGTCTCGGTGGTGGCGGTGAGAGGAAATAACCACTTGAACTAACCATTGATACTTGACTCTTGAGGGCCTTACAGTTTTACACACTCTAATTTTTGTGTAAACCTCAACAATTTTTTTACGTCGCAACTTTTTTACCCTCACATGTACACTGATCCAGAGGTGTAAATACACCCCTGAAAGCAGTGGCCATTACTTTCTATACACCCTGCGCATGTTTATTTGAATATCAAAGGGAGAGACGCATAGGTACACATGATACACATGTAAGTACTTGTGTGTAGTCGAATAATCTTTACAACGTCCTCCCGTACATTGCTTGGTTCGCCTTGAGCTTGAGAAGGAAAATACCAATGGAATTTTAATCATCCACGACGCAATCGCCTCAGTTCTTGACACGAATTCCACTTGTGAGTCACGCAGAAAAGAAACAAGTGACAGTTGTTTGCTACCCCCAACGAGATAAAATGTACACGTACTGTGTAAATACACGGCGAGCCTTACATACTTTAAAACTATATGTACATACATGTGTACTCGTTGCGTAAAATTCGGAGGACGTTTAGTAAAATAAAAGCAGAAATAAAAGTTTGAAAATTGCATCCTCGACGAAGCACATGGGTAGAAGGAGAAAATCCTACACACCTTATTTCCCAGACCCATCTTGGGATATATGAGCAGTAAAATCTGCAGCGTCGATAGATCTTGCCGGAATTCTCAACTTGCAGCACTCTCCTGTAGATGTCTTCTTAGCAGCTTCGACGGTACGATCGTCGGCTCGGTAGGAGCTCCCGTTTCTACCAGCGTTCGCGCACGTAGATGCGTATATAGGTGTTCGTGTGTAAATGGGGAAACAAGGTTAGGATCGCCACACGCGTTTGTGCGTATTAATAAATTTTAAATAGAAAAGGGCGTGCGCCTCGTGGACGCGGAGTCGACTATTGTGGGGGGAACAAATTCACTGGTGATCCTTGTAGAGATTCTTGTTTGATATCGATGGTTCGTGAGTCACCGTCATTTATTCCCACGTATGGGATGTCTGCTGGACGGTCGGTCTCGGTTTCGGTTTCGGTCTCAGTTTCCCCTCGATTTAGTGGCGACTCGTACGTTCTCAAAGAAACTGCGAAGAATTATCACTGTTCCAAAAGTCGCGAGTTTTCCCCAAGATTCACCACTGTTGCACAGAAATGTAATGGCAAGTTCCGCGGAACAGAAGCCAACAAATCGTTATTCTTACTTTCGGCTTTATTTAATTATTTATTTACTCATATACACTGCCTATGCGATTCTAAACGAGAATACGCCTGGACACACAGTCACAAAGTAGGGACGGAACGTGTATGCGTACGCGCGCAACTTCTCGTGCACAATTCGACACAAATATGCTAAGCAATCTGCAGAAGAGGTGTGACACGTAACGCGCGTTAACCAATAAACGTCCACGTTTGCCCCACTCTTTGTTCGCACTGTATCGACTACGGCGCCGCTACGGTTAATATCGTTACCATTCCTGGCAACATAAACCAAAACCACCCACTGGAACGGCAACCGGCAGTGCCGGCACTGTTTACCGCTTGCGACATTACGTGCATGTACGCACACAATGCATTCTTGCATACACTTGCATGTACGTGGTACGTCACTGGCGTCGTCGTGTAGGAAATAAATTTCGTAAACATGTTTGTCGTATAATTAGGTTATTTGCAGCACTCGGGGTCCATTTATCGAGTTGTCGTTTAAAGCAGCTCATGCTCGGAGAATTATCTTTTCCTGAAATCGATATTCTCTGTCGTTTTTTCCAAGTTTTAAGCGATCTGGGTTTCAACGGATGCGAAATGGGAAATTTGTGTGCGTTGCGAAGCGCCGCGTGTTTTCCTTCGCGAGCACAGAGGGGCGGGAATATCACGAGACCCGGCGGCGACAGTGTCGAACAGTGTTAAGAATGCTTACATGGTGTTACATGTGCAAGTACGACGCTGCAGTATTGATAGGAACTTAGTATATACATAGCACTTGTGTACCTACATACTTACGTTTTTTAGAAACTAATCGCACTGCATGCTATTGAGAGATTAACCTTGAATTGGTGACGTGGCGTGACGTGAGTGACGTCAAAGGTAACTATGTAAATACGAGGATTGAACTAATATATATGTACATATTTTTCTTTTTATTGGATATTTATAATATAGAAATTATATTACGTTTGGAAAATATTATATATTATAATATTATAATATTATAATATAATAAAATGACATAATAAATAAAAACATGACAACATTAAAATAATTAAATACATAATTGCGATATACCTCTAAGTATTTCAAATGCATTCGAGTGGACGACACACAGCATGTCGCCACTCACCATTAGCGATAGTAAAACCCGACACCAGTCGAAGGTTAATTGTTTTTCAAAATTACACAGCACACAGTATCCTCCTCAAGGATATTTAACTATGGATATAAGTACTTGTACATTACGCTGGCTCTTATTTACTCTTGGTACAATTTTTTTTCAAGATTTTCGTGGGAGCACATTTCAGAATAGTTCTAAATAATAAAAAAAATCTGTGTAAAGTTTGAGCCCGATCGGATAACGGGAAAAGGTGCCATTGGGTCCTTAAACACTTGAATAATTATTTAACAGCTCACAAGGTAGATTTTCTATAATATCCTCCAAGTTATTGATTATATAAAAAAACATGTCAAACAAAAGTTGTAGATCCGGACAAGGAGCATCTTTTATGTTGTATTACTTTTTCTCGTGCGGCTAACGGTTTTCGAAAAAAGTCCGAAAAAATAGAAAAAAACTTTTTTCACCCCACATTTTGAAAGTTTAAATGCTTCTCGAACACTTTATTTATGATGGCGATCAAAAGAAATGGAATTTTTATTTTTGAGGACTATTTTTTAAACATTTAAGGGGGGCATAGTTTCGTTCCTGCGTGTTGGGCCTGCGTTTGCCCTATGGGCCCCTTTCCTAATGCCCAGTACGAACTTGCCAATGGATTTATGGCCCATGCGGCAAACGTAGGCCCAACACAGCCCTGAAATGAAGGTCGTGGGGCACGTTTGCCGCCCCAACCTGGTAGAGTATCGCTTGCATCCCTCAGTTTTCCCTCAGATACCTACCCGAGCTCCCTCGAGCCAGATGGAATTTTACTACCTGTTACTTTTGTCCAAAACCGCAAAATCTCGAACTTTGAAACATTCATGACATATCAAACACTGAAAATATTGATTTTTTTTATCTTTCTGGCATATTTCGGTATATGCCCCCCTTAAATGTTTAAAAATAATCCTTGAAAATAAAAATTCCATTTTTTTCGCCTTCATAAACAAACTGTGTTCGAGAAGCATTTAAACTTTCAAAATTTGAGGGAAAAAAGTTTTTTTTTAGTTTTTCGGATTTTTTCGAATACCGTTTGTCGCACCAGAAAAGGTAATACAACATAAAAGATGCTCCTTGTTCGGATCTACAACTTTTATTTGACATATTCTTTGAATTAATCAATAACTTGGAGGATATTATAGAAAATCAAATTTTTGAGCTATTAAATAATTATGTAAATGTTTAAGCGCCCAGGGGCACCTTTTCCCGTTATCCGATCGGACTCAAACTTTCCACAGATTTTTTTATTATTATTTGGAACTATTCTGGTGGGTACTTATCCCAAAGAAAATTCAAAAGTCGAAAATAAGAACAAGCCTATTGTACATATACGTATAGAATATAACATAGTACCAACGTAAATATGCGTAAATGAACATGTGGAATCCAGACAAAAGAAAGTATATGTACATCTTGTTATCTTGAGTAGCAAGTTAACGACGAGGTCATTCGAGACGACGAACCGCGATAGCGAGTCGTTGTCATTAATTGTGCTCGATAGATTGAACGAGTAATATATTTTACTCTTGTTTACTTCAGTGATTGATGTTCCTCTAGCAAACTTTCTTCCATGTTGGAAGAATATGTAAAACGTATATCGAACAAAATGGGATATCGTATTCTTCGGTCATTCTTCACTCTGTGTAAATAGAATATAGTTTAAAATCGCATAAATGGGAGAAATTCCTGCTGAATGATATCAGGAGCGCGATACACGATCGGTATTTCGCGTAGTGGATAAAAAAGATTAGATATGTATGTTATTTTCTTCATAAATATGGGGCACGCTATGCCAACGTTACGAAAAATGATACAGTTATATGAACGATATGGCTCGATGCGTGATATACATTACATTTCGTGAGTTTGATGAAACTCGTCTTTTTATTGGTTCTGTGTTTAGATTGATTTTAGAATATTTCCCCTGACATGTGAGAAGCATATGTACATACATACTTTTGGCACCCGTCGTATCGATTGAGGTTGAGGGGCTCTAGCGAGACAGGAATACTTGAATATTGAATATTGTGTTCTCTTCTCCCCGACGAGATTCAACCGAGATTAGATTTAAAAAAAAACACACAATTAGCGCGCGCGCGCTGATGCCAACGACCGAAGGACGAGGCGAGACGAGACGTGACGTTTAAACTTTCGCTTTCAGCGTACCTACATATTGCTAGTTACGTATGTAGTAGATCCGTCGTTCAGCTGCGTCGCGTCGTCAACATGATGATCAACGTGCATCTCTCCTGTATAGCGCTAGCAGTTCTACATTTGTTCGGGTAAGGTTAGCTGGCGTTTCACTTCATACAACTTCATTACCTTCATAGATAAAAGCAAAGTGTGCGTCGTGTTTGTGGAAAATATTTTGTAATGCCGCGTATTACGTTCCGTTTACGAAGTACCAAGTATATGTACACGTATTTTGAAATCGTTTACATCAGTTTCGCAATACACATGACTGATTACGGAAGATAATATGGATGTATCTACGCGTTAACATTAGCGTAACTAGGACTTTTGTCTTGGGGGCCAGGTCCCATTTTCTCCCCCCCCCCCTTTCTCTCTTTTATATAGGTAAAGTTACCTATGTACATATACCTCCATTTAACAGCTTAATTTTAACAGTTTTAATTCATAATTTAACATAATAAGAACATTATTGTTTTCTTTTTATTTAGTTGCCCTGCATCGATAGCATTTCGGTACAAATATTTGTTTCTTTTCAGATAGGATTTTAAGAACAGACGGGTGTATTTTACTTCCGCATTTTGGGGAACATTGGGGTGACGTTGATGAAAAATACAGTAACGAAAAAACGAGTAGCCCGCTTAATTCTTTTAACTCATTTTGTAGTGGCAATTTAATTAAAAATTTAAATCCGAAAATTATAATTATTCACTTTTTTAGTATATTCTTAATAAAGCCCAGTTTTTAAGAATAAGCGATTTTTTCTCAAACGCCAGGGGGAGGCAATTGCCCCTTTTCCACCCCCCTTCGGACGCCCATGGAGTCCAGGCCCCACCCGACCCCCTAACTAGTTACGCCAATGCGCGTTAATAAGACATCGATAGCAGAGTTGATACTGTTCTCAATTGTGATTACACCAATATAACGTAACAGGGACAATAATAATGGCAAAATGACAACGACGGTGAAAATGTTATGTACATAGTGTAAGCTATAAATCACAGTGGATTATAAGATATATAAGATCAACGATGTGGGCCGTTTGTCCCTGATCGTAATGGATCATTCAAATTGCGAATGCATCTGCTGGCATATGCATACATTGGCACATACTATATTTACCATACTTACCTAGACTACATATATGTCCACCTACACAAGTACCTACTACGATTTCTGCAACCTTTGACTTGACGGGGAAACGATATTTATCATACGATTTTGTCAAATGATTACGATATCGCGTAAAAGCAGTAGTTCTGTTAAATTCTGCGGCACACGAGTTTTACCGCAGTCGAGGTAGTATACATAGAATAGTCTGATGAGCCGTCGGGGCCCGATCTAGCTCTCATATATATAATTATAAATAATTATTTTAATAAACAATTTTTGACAGTGAGTGAAATTCCTCGCAGGGGTTTGTTGAATAACAAAAGCCTTTTGCTTAATAAAAATTAATATTCATAAAAAAACAGCAACAAAGTAAAATAAAATATATTAGAAGGTAGGTATGTATTCAAGTACCTATTTTTTAAATCTAAAAAGAACAAGTCTTATAAAATATTTAAAAATAAATCGATAAAAAAAGAACGTAAACACTTTTATTGATTTTAATTTCCTCTTTCCACCAATTTTGGCGCCTCAAAAATTCGCCGCTCTGAACAGTTGCTTGCCCCCCCCCCCCTCCCCAGATCGGACTACTCTTATATATAGTGCGTGCCGTCTGTGGTTTCATACGATAACATACCTGCGAATTGATGCGCTTCACGGCTATCATCTGACGCGCATTTCGCCATTCTGAACTGAACCATACGTTTTGCAACGTTTAGATCGATCATGGATTCGAGCGGTGAAGAATCAATAATAATGGAGAAATGGGGATCTGTCGATGGACGATGCATAGAAAAGTACACGTTAAAAAACAAAGCTGGTCAAGAGGTGGATATTGTAACATACGGCGCGACGATAAGGTCCATCAGAACACCAGATAAACAGGGTAGAATAGCGGACATCGTCCTAGGCTTCGATAACGTCCAAGGTATTGTATCATTGAATTTTTCCAAAACAATCTGCACTCTGTCGGCATCTCTTGTAAGTTATAATATAGATAAATATATGAATGAGAGGTAATTACACGAGAGGTACTCGAGCATAGTCTAGGGGGCCGTCCTTAAATTACGTAAGAATAATTTCGGCAATTTCTTACCCCCTCCCTCTCCTAGTAGAAGAATTTGTAAGATTTGATATTCCAACCTCCTCCTTACGTAATATTTTTTCCATTGAATCTTTTCAGCCGTTAAAATTCTTTTAAAGGTTTATATAATTCTTTTACCTCGGTTTCGCGAAATTTAAACAAAAACTAATTTTCTGGAACTTGAATGATAGAATTTGTATTTATCGAAAATTAGGTTGAAAAATATTACGCAAAACGCTACCTGACCCCCCTTCCTCCTTGTAAGAAAACATAAGAAATTCAGGACCCCCTCCCCTCCAATAAGCCTTACGTAATTGAAGGATGACCACTAGGCGCCAAGCACGGTCCCTCGCAAATCGAATGTATAGACATGATGATTCGCACACAACACAAGTACCTAAGTATCTATATATAGTTTTGTTTCAATTAACACATCCGTACTATATGAAGCAGTGAGAGCAAAAACGGACTAACCCACTTTTTTGAAATTGAGTTAGTAATAATAAGGTATTCCAACTGGTTTTCTACTAATCATATAAACTAAGAAAGAAAATCTTTTTCAATGTGGGTTACTCCGTTTTTGCTCTCACTGCCTCATGTCTCTTGCCAGAGCCGGTTCGCTTGAAACAACCTACACAAGTAGGGTACATACCTGCAAGTACATCCAGTACAGAATTGTTTCTTCAGGGTACACGGATGCGAGCAATCCGTATTTCGGCGCGACGATAGGGCGAGTTGCGAACCGTATTGGTAAAGGTGAATTTATTTTAAATGGAATCAAGTATCAAGTCTCCAGGAACAAAGGGCAGAACAGTCTTCACGGCGGTGTGAAGGGTTGGAGTTCGAAAATATGGAACGCCACTGTTCGAAACGACTTGCTGGTATTGTCGCTATTAAGCGAAGACGGCGACGAAGGTTATCCAGGGGCTGCTATAGCTTCTGCAGCTTTTAAGCTAACCGCTGACGGCGAGTTGCGTGTCGTTATGAAAGTTTTCGTTACCAAAGCTACCCCGATCAACTTGACTAATCACAGCTACTTCAACTTGGCTGGCCATGTTAGTAAATCAATTCTTATTTGTCTTTCGGGAAATACATGTAAATACCTATTTACTTAAAAACCATGGGCGTCCGGAGGGGGGTGCAAAAGCAGCAGTTGCTTGCCGCTCCTTGGGTTTTGAGAAAATATCGCTTATTTTTAAAAACTGATCTTTATTAATTTTATATCTACTAAACAAGTGAATATTTCTAAATTTCTGATTTAAATTTTTATTTAAATTGGCGCTACAAAATGAGTTTAAAAATGCAAGCGGGTTACTCGGTTTTTCATTACTATATTTTTCTTTATCATCACCCACAAGTTGCCCTCTCCTAGAAAAGAATCTACGGACGCCTTTGGTAGAAAGTACGAAATTTGGTAGTTTTTACAAGAATTTCTTCTTTCTATATCTCGGATACTCGGGGAAAAATCGTAATACTCGATCGACCGTGTCTATACATATCGTGCATTGGCATACACACGAATTTCTCGTCGTTCATCTTTCCACTGCCGCCCGACAAAAGTTCTAATTATACATGTTTCAGGAAAGTAATGCTACCGAACTGTATAAACATCGAGTCACTATAAATGCGAATAGTTGGACCGTTACCGACGCCGAAAGTATTCCCACTGGTGAAATTCGATCTGTTGAAAATACTGTAATGGATTTGAGAAACTCGACGACACTTGGGGATGTTATCGATAAAGTGCCTGGCGGTGGTTACGATTATAATTTTTGTATCACGGGGAATAACGCTGCGAACGATACAGAATTTGTTGCTAGAGTATTACATCCGACTTCTGGAAGATACTTGGAAGTTTATTCCAATCAACCGGGCGTACAATTTTATACATCTAATTTCCTACCCGAACCAGGAAGCCCGGGTATTCGAGGAAAGAATAATAGTGAATATTTTAAGCATGGAGCATTCTGCTTGGAAACACAGAATTATCCAGACGCTGTGAATCATGTGGGTATAGCGATGGGTTATTCAGCTTGGGTTTGACTAGGGCGTAGCATCCACCTTTGTATTTAATACACAAATCCTATTAACATTTGCAGAAAAACTTTCCCAACAGTGTACTCGAACCTGGAGAGATCTATTGCCATACTGTTACTTATAAATTTGGAGTAACAGCTTGAACCGAGCCTACGCCATTCTTGGAGAACAAGTTGCTGTCCATATTCGCTAAAAGTATATTGTAATAATTAAGTGTTACACTTGCTCGACCAGCAAGCGGTGATAAAATGATGTTTTCGCTTGCGCATTCTAGCGTCTGAAGGCAAATATTGTTCTTCCGATATACTTTACTGTATGCCTAAACACTCTCCCTATAATACTTAAGTACAGTTATACAGATAATGAAGGAGGCAGATTAACTTCCAGAGGACGGTGTCGTTGCTTCCCGGGCATAGAATCTATTTCCTCTAATAGCCTATCGTCGCGTTGTTGCGTTATTGACGATGCGGTCGCGGGTGTATAACGATCGGACATCAATCCTTCTAAATGATATCCAAGAAAGCCGATAACGCAAACGATCGGAAGTTGTATAGAAGTGCCAAATCTAGTGAAAACTCTGCCCAATAGTGGCCACATCTTCTGAAATCAAACGACCACGAATACGTATTTTACTCTCTTTCTTTTTTGTTTGGGACATTTAAAATTTGCCCCACGATTCTTCGGGGTAATACTAATTAAGTTTTGATATCAACAACGAATATTAAATACAAAAAGGTTTCAAGTTTCAACGTTCAGGTGAATCGCGTTCCGGTACGGTTTAATTCTTACTGTTCACTAGGCAATTCTTTCACATTTCATTTCACCCATTCCATCGATTCCACAGAATTCACCGAAATATGTATTACATATCTACTTGACTCGTGAAATTTCGACCGATTCGATGGAAGATGGGTTAGGTGAGAATTAAGGTGGCCCAACGTATCGGGAAATTCTTGTAAATCGAGTTTGCTCCGACCGAGACGTCATTCAAAAAATTTAACAGTATCTAACTAAATCACTCACGTCTGTTTTGCTTACATAAATTGTTTTAATTGTTTCCACAAAATATTTCTGCGTGGGTATCAGATCGCGAAGGTACATACAACATACATATATACGATGAACCACGGTCAACAGTGGTCAACCGAGTGAGTTCAGTCAGTTGACCAGAGATGGACACTTCCCATAGATTTCTGTTGGCAAAATCAGCACCCTCTGGTGGATTGTGCGGCCCACTAACTCATGAAAAGCGGCAAAATTGAATCTTGGAATTATGGTATTGGTTACAAGAGAACATATGGAATCCGGACACGCCGATTTTAATGGAGCTTTTGTAAGATGTTACTCTCAAAATATTTTTCTGCGAACTACTTCATACAAAAGTGGTAAATTCTGTATAGGTATTGCTGTCCGTACCAAGAACATGTTCGAGGACTTATCATTCGCAGGAAAGTGTAGATGACACACGCGATAATCGGTAAATACCTGTGTGGGATCCAGCTCAAGTAAATTTGAATTCTGAACAAATTGAAGCCACGCGTCAAAATGTTTTCTGTCTTTATCTGGATTTGAAAATCGATGTCAGGTTGAATGTGTATCTGAACATCCAGGCACAGCACATAAATGGCAGGTATGACGACCCATCTGGTATCTGTGACCAATAATTAACGCGGCGTCAATAATTATAGGGTTCAATTACTTATTTTGATAATAGTTTATTTCTTACCTCTCAATATGATGCTTTCCTGCACTCCCCTGCGCTGATTATGTTCTATTCCCGCCACAAAATAATCTCATCAGCACCATCTGTTACCAAATATTTTCAACTTTATTGATCCCAGCGCCTCTGGTGGATTGTGCCGCCCACTAAATTTTGCGAGCAGCAAAGATGAGATATAATAAGAGGCGTCCGTCACTCGACAAGGAGAGAATTAACGTAGGGAAATCACTAGAAATCACCAGTCGTCCCTCAAATCGCAGCCCCTTCCGTCTTTCGCTGTAACCCCCCGGAACTAGGCACTGTCCTTCAGGTCCATGTGAAGGCATGGACATAGGAATAGGTGTGAAGGACAGTGCCTAGTTCCGGGGGGTGCGATTTGAGGGACGACTAGTGGTGTCCTCTACAGCCGAGTATAAGTTTTAGAAATAGCGTCCTTCATTGTATATCCTTGTGACGCTATTGTGCAAAACAGTGTAACAACGTTGCAAAGTAATTCGCATGCGTGTAGTGTGTTTATATAAATAATTCTCTTATTATTTGGGATACTTTCGAAATTACGTAAGTAATATTGAATTTTTGGCTAGAAGAAATTTTCTACGGTATGGCACAGATGGCACCACCAGTCGTCCCTCAAAAAGCAGTTGGAAGGGGTCGATTCCCCTTCCGTCTTTCGCTTCAACCCCCGCGTCCAAAAGTCTAGCTTATGCACTGTCCTTTAGGTCCATGTGAAAACATCTGGATGTCAGCTGCTACGGTTGGGATCGTTTGGACGTGAAAACACAATGGCTGCGTTCAGCGGACTCAACGGTTTGTTCCGCTGAACGCAGCCAATGTAGCGGCTAAAAGGTTATTAAAATTTAGGCACGCTTACGAACACATACCACTATATATAGTTTCGTAAGTATGGTCCTTTGGAATTCATCGAGACCCATTACCTTATAAACACTGCGAATAATCAGCGTACTAATAAGTGCTAATGAGAACAATCTCTATTTATATACTTTCGAAAACAAAACACTTTTTCTTTATTTTCGTGAAGGTGCGATCTTTTAAAGTGAATCATACGAGTATACTATGATGCCTTCTGATTATAAACCTATGTAAATTTAAAATTATAGGAGACACGTCGAATGAGCTGTATTATGCGTGTTTGTTTACATTCAAACGTACATTTGATCTTCGATTACAGATCCATTACCGACATACACCAAATTTTACACGCTCGCGCGCTCCATTTGCCATCGCATTATAATTCGCGTAACGCCCGCATAAAAAACCTGGCGCAATATTGAGTTTCGAGAAACAGGCGCGCGTGGGGACGAGTGTTGTTGATATACACAGATTCATAAACACTTGTAGACTCGTATCAGTCTATTGTTTGCAGCGTCTACGACGATATACACGGTGTTTTCTTCGCTCGTTCATTCTGCACATCTTTTTTTTTTTTATATATTACGAAATAGTTTTCGCAATGTCAACTTAAAGCTACTTCATCGTATCAATAACACGTCGCTTCGATCATTGCACAAAATAAACCCTTAACTACTTTGTACAAGTACAATATGTATTACTCTATGCGCAAATTTGGTTTCAGTAATAGGATACTAGAGGATTCTACTTGACTAGTTTTATGCATCACTAGATTTCCTTCGACTGCGGGTTCGTAATTGTTTGGAGAAATCACGTTACCGGGAGGTGCAAGACAAATACGCGTGATTATGTGTATCCTATTTGCAGCTCGCGTCGAGCACTTGATCATTTGCTGAAATCCTGATGACGATAACATGTTTTTTTTTTCGTTGCACATGCATGCATCGTAATCCGCGTACTTGGTCAAACTCATCTCTCTCTCACTCTCTCTCTCTCTTTCTCTCTCTTCCATCCTCGCTCCTGACAGTTTTAGTACATACAATCGTTTCTCAAATACATACGCGATATATCCGTAACACGATAATTCAGCCAATATACTTATCCTTAAGAATTAAACTAATAATTTTCCCGTTACAAGTTCCGTCGATATTATTGTTGCTGCACCTTCTTGTTAACGATAACGGCGTGGCTCTTCGAACAGATTTCTTATCGTTCTCATTCAGTACTATTTCCTCGAAACTCGTATTCGAGACTCTACAATATACATAGAACGCAACAAATTATGCTATCCTATGCTCTTGATACCGATTCTGCATTCGGGAATTCGTACGTTCTACTCGCTTCTTTGTTAGTTTTATATAAAAAAAGAGGAGGCGGAGCAGGAGAAGGAGAAGAAGAAGAAGAAGAAGAATAAGAAGGAGGAGAATTTCTACAGAAAATACTGAAACATGTCCCGAACATTTGTTTATATACGAAACAAGAGTAATAATATCATAGTTCTTTCGCTTTTATCCATTTTTTTTAACGAAAAGAAAGTAGAAAGGAAACTAAATTGCAGTGTACGTAATTTGTCATATACGTAGCCAATAAAATTTCGATATCTTTAATGGCAGAGGAAAAGGAGCTATTTAAAGTTTCAGGCAACAGAGAGCTGAGAGAGATGCAGAGAAAAATGTTGGGGGGAAAAATGTTCTCTTATTGCTAACGGATCTTTCCCGACAACTTTCACGCGATAATAGCACGCTTGACCGCTCGCAAGCTTGTAAGCTCAGAACACGAACGATGTAAACATTCAATAATATTTATCGTATCGTCTGATATACATTTATGGACTAGGAAGTGTAATCTTTGAAGCACCACCAATTCGGATAGCCAGTTTTTATATAATAAAGCTCTGCATCGGAAATAAATATGCGCGCGTGGAAACGGTGCGTCACGCGTACCCAAATTTTTCCCAAACGTCTGACCTCTTAACCGTGATCGTTTTCGACCAGAAAAAAAAGCAATGGTCTTCCACGTATCAAGAGACTTTGCATACTTCCCTAGGACGAAAGTCTTGAGAATTGTTACGCGGCTTCGACTCCTACGGCCGACAGAATGTTACTCTCTTCCGCCTACGTAGAAAGAAGGGCTTCGGTACATTCGAACGAGCGGGTTACGAAGCTCTGCTGATCGTGATGCAAGCAAAAACTTGTTTTCCTTCTCGTAAATGCTGTACCTCACGATTCTCTGCTGGCTATTGTCCCGTCTGGTATCGGGCGAAATCTACGGCATCTGTAATCCAAAGCGGTAGGGTTAATTCGGCTGGATAGAGAGCGACGGCTTGTACATAGGTAATAATTACACGAAGCTAATAATACCTGGCGTTGTTTTCCGCGATATGAGGTGGTAAAGACGTAGGAGGTGGCGGAGGTTGAGCATTTTGCGGGCCGGTGCTATCGGAGTCATTGTCACTGCTCTCTTCGGTTTGCTTGGCCGCTATTCCCAAAAGATGCAGAGGTATGCCTCTGCGGGAAAGTCTAGACAACACTTCAGAATTCGGTCTACTTCTGCGCTGCGGTCTTTGGAATCGCAGATTTAGTTGGCTAACATCCGTTACGTATTTCTCGCTTTGCCGTCGACGACGTAACGCAGGCGTGCATCCGGTTAAATTTTCATCTTCCGTCGAATTAGCCGACGATAAAGGTGAAAAGATCGGTCGTGCGTCGGGCAAAGTCGCGCAGCGTCGTAGTGCCAGCGGCTCCAAGTGCACTGTCAAGGGTTTGCCTTTAATAGCTAAAATTTGGCAATATTAGTATCGCTAGGTCGCTATATTTATCATTGATTGCGACAAATCAGCTTCCAAAATATTATAAATATAGACTACCGAAGCGCGGAGTCTCCTCTCCATTCCATCTCACCCCCTTCGCCCTCTCCCTTTTTTTTTTTAAACTTTCTGTTTCCTTGTCAACGTATACGTATATACAATTGTAACGATTCTACGCATTTAGTACTCTTTAGCGAACAACGACTGCACGAGAGACTCGAACAAGAAAAGTTAACCGAACAGTCTACGCTCGGTGAACAGTGAAACGTTACGTTAAAACGTCTCTAACAGGGCAATCTTCGATTAGCTGAAGAAAAAAGAGAAGGGTGTGCGATGATTTAGAACGTGACGCGACGCTACGTGATTTCTTACCACGAATCGGACGGAATTATGGTTATTTCTCGTGTATAATGTTATCGTTATTACTTGTTACTCTCTCGTAGGAATGTTGTTTTGTTAAAGCCGCGATTTACGAAGGTGTGTTGTAGCAGAGGTAGGCGCGAAGTAGTCGAGTCCGAACCATTCTCGTACTTTTCAGACACTTGATGTATGTACGTATGTAGTAAGGATTTCGAATAATGAGCATCGGGACAGAGGATAAACCGTGTTATGGTTGGCTCGAATAATTTCGTTAGCCCCGAAAGAGTTGTGAGTCGACGGGTGTCGTTAAACAGAAACGTACAATGTTAAACGTCGCCACGAGGATTCAAGGAGAATCGTAAAAGTACCGTTTAAGCAAAAAAAAAGTCTTACTAACTAGTATCTTTTTCCCTGGTTATAGCCACTGGCGTGGACGATTTTTCTATTTCGTTTCCAACGGCAGTCCTGGTATTCTGAGTATTGGTTTCTGGAGTTGACTCTGATAGCGAACATCTAGGACTTTTAACCGGAATCGGTATTTTACTGACAGTGTTATATGTCCTGCAAGGAGCTTCTTTTTCTTTATTGTCCTTATATTCACGAAGCGGTACTATATTCGGTATAGCGGTCGAGGCAGTGGTAGTACTGTTCTCCTTCTGCGCGGCAGTGTCGACGGGTGCCCGATTTTCAACAGCATCATCGTATATGGATGGCTCTTCCAATCCTAGATTAGGACTAGCTGGACTATCCGCCGTACCGTTTATCATTTTCCCTAGCAAATTACATTAGTTTTCCTCGTTATCATGATATAGCTTTCCGCAGAGAAGAAGAGAAACGGGAAGCGAAGCAAGAGAGGGGGAGCATTCGACGAGACACGAGGAGCTCGTTTCGCTTCTCGTCTCGTGCAGATCGATAACGGATAGAAACGTGAAGAGCGTGAAGAACGTGAAGAGAATGATCAAGTCGGACGGGGGCGGGTGGACGGCTGCTTCGCACTTACTTTGCAACGGTTCTCTGTCGGCGGTGGTTTGCACAACGGTGGCGCCGCCGGTCGCATCTACCACCCTGATCTCCAATCTTCCTGCCACCGCCGCTTCCTCTTCTTCGTCTCCGCCGGGCGTGCTGGGCGTCGTGTTGGCTGGCGAGAAGGCAACTGCGGGCACGCTTGCTCGTCGCGGCGGGGGGCTCTGTCTCGGTTCGTCGTGGCGCGTTGCGATATTTCTCATTACATCAACTTCGTACAACAAATCGTCGAACGCGGCTTGCTGAACCTGTCGAAGAGCCAGCGAAGAGGATCCAGTTAGATCCAGTCGGATTCGGTTGGATTCAAATAAAAGATTGATTTACGAACCAACGGTGCTTCGAGGAAAGCACGGACGTGCGGCGCCAAGGCCGGAACACTCCAAGCGCGTGGAAGCGCTCCTTGAAGATCCGGGTACTTCTCGATACCGGCAATGTTCAAACACCTATGATGAGCAGCCGGTTTCGGGGAGTCTTCGCTTATTCGAGATAAGGCAGTCGGTATTACGGTATGGTGATGAGACACGGCCGAAGAGGCCGACTGAGCCGTCGCCGTTTTCGCATCGACGGACGCAGGCACTGAGGTTGCGGCCGAGGTCACAGCGTCGCTCACAACTGTCGACTGTATAGAGAATTTTTTGTGCATCAAAAGCCGCCCGTATTGTGTACCCGCCGTGGGCGGCGTTCGCCATTCAAGTCAGGCGTACGGGGATGATGTAGGAAAAATCGACGAACCTACTGATTAAACACGCACACAAACGTTTCTTCCGGTTTCTAGTATATTTCTTCTTTGGTTTTATTCCCATACAGCCTAGTAGTCAAGCATGCGTCACTACCAACTACGACAGAGGATAGAAATCGCGTTCTCCAAGGAACGAGCGCGCCACTCCACAAGCTTCCAAGCTTGAAAGTTTTACAAGGTTCGGAGACGGCGATCGAGAACTCTAATCTCTATTCGAAAAGTCAACTCAAAAATAGTGGGACGATAATGAACATGTCACAGAGCAAAGAGTAAAGAGGCAAACGTGGTAAAAAAAACAACAATACAGAGTTGAGAAAAATGTGTAAAGCTCGTAACGACGATGGAGAAAGAGGTCGGTTTCGTTTCTGTGGCAGGTAACGGGCGCATCGAACGGGGACATCGGTCAGTATGTGGCCAGATGCGGCTAGAATGTCAAACATATCCTACAAGTTCTCTGCATTCGCGACGAATCGAGATCATTTCTCGAAGTAATTTCTCATTCGTTTACTACGCGTCACGGACAATCGAGCGAAGCCAAGTTTTCTTAAAACAGTGCGCGTGTCTCTCTCGTAAATTTCCAAAATTACTTGACGTCGCGCCGCGCCGCACAGTGGTCGGAACAGGGATAGTAGGCGACATTCGGCCAAAAAATCAACTTCCAACAGTCCCGAAACTGAAAATATTAATAAAATTTAATAAAAATTGTAATTGGGACGAACGCTTAAAGTTGGACATTTTAAAGATAGCAGTTTTCGCCAGAAAAAACTGCTCCCTTCTTAGAAATGCCCTGACGACCCTGTTTAATATTTTCTCTCCGTTTTTTTCTAGACGGAAGGGCATTCTTTTGCGTTAAGAATTAACACCGTTAACTAAACAATACTTTTCATAATGTATTAAAAAAGTAACGCCCAATGAAGTAAAGAAAATTATCAAAGTTCTTTACAATTAACAAGGAATATCTTTCAAGTTCCATCGAGTTCCACGTTCTAACCAATTGGAATATTTTCAGCACACCATCTTCTACAGAATCATGCAAAAATCATTTCTGCAGCCCACTCTTCAAATTATTAATATTTAAAACTGTTAGCGGTACGTCATTTCACGTATATACGTTTGTATCCGTCGTATTAGTATTGTATTACAAAGGGTTTCTACAAATATTTATGTCTATTGGGCTCTAGTCCGTCGTATAAATGAATAATAAATGAATAATAATGTTTAACTAAACTGTAGATTTTGCCACAATTTCTCATTGTACTATTTGACTTTTCCTTATAACTCGGAAACGAATATTTTCCCCAATATGCGATTCAAGTCACTTAAAGCGCATCAACTGAGGTACCAAAAAAACAGAATTAATTTTTTTATCACAAATAAGTTAGAAAATAAATAAATTTAAAAAAAAATTAAATTACACATCATTAGAAAGGGGTAATTTTTTCCCGTTTTTGGCGCAAATTTCATTCCGATATCCGTTATAGTTTAAAAGTTATACACGAATGTCCCCTATTACCCCTATTCCGACCACTGTCCGCCGCGTCGTCGGATATGGTAACAACAACTATCTCCTTAAACACGTACCTGCGGAACTATAGTTGGCAAGGTGGTCGTCCCTTTGTGCTCGGGACTCTGCAGGTTCTCCCCTTTCCATTCATTGTCGGTCTCTTCGGAATCATCGAACTGTGATTTCCACTGAGAGGCCAGTGTCAAGCCACCCCCACCTTTGGTCACTTGTTGCAACGCCGATACATTGTCGTCGTCTATCTGCGCGAACTGAGTGATGGAGCAATCTCTTATCGCGGCGCGACTGGCCCTCGTCTGCTGCCGACCGTCCGATCTTCGCCGCGGCTCCCGTTTCAGTGGTTCCCGCTGCTCTGTGACCTGACATGTCACATGAAAATCACCGCTTGCGATTAAATTATCCCATATACATATACATGGAACGGATTCGCTGAACCGAATCTAATTTCCCTACGTACAGGGCTCTGATTGCCGAGGTATTTTGGATTAGTGACGTCGTAGGAACAGTAAGAAGCGTCGACCTCGGTCTGCACTCGAGGACTGGGCGGCTCTCCGGCGGTTGTTTCGGACGCGGGCGTAACGCGTAATCGAGCAAACGTTGCGCCGCTTGCCGATTTCCTCAACGGCGCCGCCGCGTTCGCTCCAATTTTATTGCGAGGAACTTCCGACGCGGAACGGGCCGATGCCATCAATGCATCCCCTTCGTTGTCCACCGGCTTCTCCGCTGTTACCACGCCCGTCTGCGGTTCCGCAGCCATCGAGACTGCGCGCCTCTTTTTAGGCGAACCTGTACAGATAAAAAGAAATTTAAAAAAATGCACGTTAAAATGAATTAAACGTAATATTGTAGAGTATTATTAATTTAAACTGAAGTTGAAAAAGCGGGTAAGGCCTGCTAACCTTGAGTAGTGGGTGGAACAACAGTCTGCTGTCCGGTTTGTTGATGAGTATTGTCCATCGTAGGTATCGTAGCGTTGCAGTTCTTATCTCGGCCGTGATTGCTGATAGTTGACGTAAACGGCACCGGGGATCCCTCCACTCCGCGTTGTTTGTTTCTTCTAAATATGCTTTCGTAATCCATTTGTGCCTGCGAAGGAAACAGAGTGGTAAATAATACGTGCAGCGTACAACTGCTGGCACATTTCGTCTTACATCCAATTCCTTTCTGTTGTCGGGCTCGACGTTCTCTTGGTTGTTCGTGTCGACGTTCGGTGTGACCGGTGGCTGATTGATTGTAGTTGCGGTGGTCAGTACCGGGGGTATAGTGACCGTGGGTAGAGATTTGGTAGTTGGCAAGCTTTCGTTCACCATCAATGGCCTTTCCCAGTCATAAGGATCGGTGGTTTTCACGCCCCTGCGTTTCATACATCGCTCGAATAAGCCAGCAAGCATCACGTAATCCGGTTTATCCGCGTACTCCAAACTCTGTAAAGAATCTTCTTTTTATAGGCGGTCGGTATTTTGAATAAGCGCGACACTTTTATGCATAGTGTTTTTATCTAATTGTAAATCGCGCACACCTGAATGTGTTCCAGAAATACTCGAAGGTCCGATGGAAGGTGCTTTAAGAGTAACCGATGATCGTACTTCTCTTTCATCAGACCCACCTGCGGCAGAACCAACAATGCACTATCGTTTCAATCTTTTTCCAAACACCAAGGTCGAGCTTGAAACACCGAGATTATAATGCGAGCTTTTAATACGTGCATACCTGCTCTTTATCCTTTATTTTCCGCCACGGAAGTTGGCCATTGACAAATTCTACCAGCATGTAAAACAGCGACCACAAATCATCGTGTCTGCCCATTTCTTTGTTTTTGTGTGCATTCACCGATGCATATCGGACGGTTCCTCTGAATCCTGCTGCACTGCGAGGTGGTCTAACGTCACCGGTGAGCGTGGTGAATTGACGAGCTAGACCGAAGTCTAGCATGTACACCAGCCTCGAGTTGTGCGGAAGTCGACCGATCGAGAAATTTGACTGCAAACATAATATTGTTTCTGAAACGAGGCGCAACCAGATACACGATTAATCTCCGTGTGTCTTGTATCATAACGAGGAATACAAGACTCGATATGGCGAACAACAGCTCGGCACATACTGACGCGACAGTGGTACAGTTGATAATAATTTCAGGAGCCAATAGCTTCTAGGTGTTAGTTAAGGGTAGGTTCCGGTCTAGAGGCCCCAAAATAGGTGATCTTTAGGAATTAATTAAAGGAAAACTACTATATATAATTTAATGGGACTTTTTCCATTGTATTAAGGATGTGTTAGATTATCGAAATATATTTTTCGTATTATAATTAATCATTGCAGACGGCACTGGGGAGCCGTTAAAGTCGAAACTTTTTTTATTTTGAAGAATATACTTCTGGCTAGGGGGAGGAACAGGAAAAAATACAAAAATGACATTTTTTTTTTAGAAAATAACGACACTTGAAGTTTGAAATCACTTTTTCCCTATATTTTCCGTCATTTCAACGCCTTTGAAAATTATAAATCCTCAATTTTTGTATTTTTTTCTGGTTTCCCCCCTAGCCAGAAGTATATTCGTCAAAATAAAAAAAGTTTCAGTCGAATCGGATAATAATTTTTGGAGATACAGGTCCCACCGATTTTGAGAACGCGTTGAATCCTTAATTGCTATACTGTTGTTTTCCAAACGTAACTGGTATTTTGGGGTCGTGGTAGACCTCAAATTAAAAATGACACGGAAATTTGTAAAGTCGACCCTAGATCAACCTCTATGAATATTCTGTTCTTAGGTAATGTATAAAATAATAGAAACATAGAAAGTGAAACTATTATTATAAAATTAATTAGAAATTCAGTTTACAAACTTAGACAACCAAAAATTTTCCAGCGAACTTTGCGTGCTTAGGATCATGACTGACCCGAGGATACCAGTTAAGGATTAAAGTTTTATGCAACCGCCGAGTGACCGGTTGTTGCCCACGCATTTGCCGCTACTCAAATGCCAGTAACTTCGGGAATCTTACGAATTGCAACAAATCCTTTTAAACACGATTTCCTAAAAGGTTGAACATTTGAAAAATGAAATAAAAGAAAAAAGTCAACTTTTACACTGGAACCTCCCCTTAATACAGAGACAGAGAGAGAAATTATAAAATATGGGTAAACTTACCGGTTTAATGTCTCTGTGAAGGAACCCTACTTGATGTATACTCTCTATCGCCCTAAGTATCTGAAGTCCTAAACGGAGCGTAGTAGACAAAGAAAAAGCACCTCGAGGCTGAGCACGTCGCAACTCGGCCAAATTTTTTCCTTGCAGCTGCATTACAACATAATTAAATCGATCATTGCGACCGCAACCGATAAACCTGCACACATGTTCCTTCCCTAAAAGTAACAAGAATACAGCTGTGGTGAAGCCGACACAATCTCTTATTTGATAGTTTCGCATGGCAAAAAAGTTCGTATCTGCTATATATATCCATAGAGGCTAGCATACATATATATATATATATAGCTCCGAGATACCTTGAAGTTTCTTCAACACCGCTACTTCCATCTTGAGAACTTGCTTCGGTTGACGAGCAGATTCAACTTTTAACGCGACTTGTTCCCTGGTCATTAAATCTAGGCCTTCGTAAATCTCGCCGAATCCGCCGCCTCCTATTTTTTTTACCTACAAAATAATGACGTTTCGTAGCAGCGTTAAAGCAAGCAGGAGTACCATTACTAATGGAATTATACTACTTAGTTCATTCCAAAGAAAAAGTGGGAAATAATGTGAAAGAAGAGATGTTAGTTGACTCACAACTTTCCAGCGTTCTTTGACCACATGGCCAGGCTGTAGCAGATCCTCGCTCGACATGGTTATATTATTATTCTGATCCGTACTTTCGTCGCCTACATTCCTTGGCAACAAACTACTGGCGGAATGATCGGGATGCCTGAAAAGCGCGTGCGATCCCTTGAATGAGGTTTGTCGAAAGAGATTTAAAGAGAGATCGAAGGGAGCATGCTGAATGTTTCCGCGGTCTCCGTTGGCCTTTGCCCGGTAGTCCCGGTACGCGACTACGCGACTACGCTGCTACATGACTACGCGAGAAACGATGAGGGGTACGATCAATCGAGCGTAGATAGAATGGTGAGAGAAGAATCGCCGCGACAAATGGACACGGTGACGATAAATAGCACGAGGAGCGCGGCCCGATACGGCGACTTTCTAGCTGTCAACGTGAAACAAGCGACACGCCCCGAGGCTAGGACAGGTTAGGTTTTTAACCTAAAGCGGTGTTACGGTAGAAAATTGGTCGATACTGGGCGCCCTGTGTTAGGCAGCCATGATTGCGTGCAAGCAAAGGGTGCAGTGGGTACAAAGGGGATTGTCTGCTCTGCCCATCATTCACGACCACGTTCGATCCGTCACCAAGTGTCACATTCCCTTTCCTCTTTCTCCTCCGTCATTCTCATTTAGTATAGCCTCTCTCCTCGATATTCCCAACTTTCCGACCCTTCGAGGGAGCTCGCTCGAGCCGCTAACCTGCGCCAACTCGCGTTAATTGTAAATCGTAACCAAC
The DNA here is from genome assembly GCA_929108735.1 of Andrena dorsata. NCBI lineage: Eukaryota > Metazoa > Arthropoda > Insecta > Hymenoptera > Andrenidae > Andrena > Andrena dorsata. The sequence goes on along the minus strand of OV815488.1, from coordinate 69,617,052 downwards.
ACCACCGAGGAACATCGAGCGGAGCGATTAAAGGGAACGATCAAGTACAGCTAGGAAAAAGTGGAGACAGCTCCGCTCTTTTTCATTTTCGATGCTCATTCCCGTCGGGATTTCTCGTTATGTGGTACAGTTGTTTGCAGAAGTATGTGACGCGCGCGCACCAACCGTTCCAAATCCCAAATATGTAGATATAATAGTATTTTTATTTTTACTAACAATGTCGTCTGCTAATCGTCGATGGCGTTCCTTTACGATCCCAAACTTTTATTCCCTCGGGCTGCGCGCAAGTTCCTTCACGATCGCGCACTTTCCGCTCGCGCTCGCATCTCTCCTTTTCCCCTTTTTCTCCAATACTTGGTATCACTATCCTTCCCCTTCCAGCTAGTTTAACGCCATCTTCGCCTCACCCTTTCGCCTTTCGTTCACTCCTTCGCACTCCTTCGCTCACCCTCCCCCACTAGCACCCACTAGCACCCCACCCACGCCCCGGTGGTAACTGGTAACTGGTAACTCTCCCGCGACTCTCCTTTTACTATCTCGCACGCTACCTAGGTAGTCGATCGCTCGCTACTTTACATCTCTCCCTTCCGTTCCCCGCGGATCCCATCTACTCGTCCGATTGCTTTCCGCCTCGCGAATAAAACGTATCGGCGGATGCATCCGCGCCAGCCGTATGTATGTGTATCAACTATTTAACCGAGTAGTGCCCATCGAACATCGATAGAACGGCCATTTTTCGATTCCGTGCACGGCACTCGTGATGCTAGTGAACGCCGCAAGATGGCGGCCTGAATGCTGGATCGATGTCCACGCACTCCGCCTTCGTCTCCTTTCTCACCAGCATTTCACAAACATATCACGGCCGTAATCAGTTACATTAGGTCCATTTAGGTATGTGCGACCATTACATTACAAATTGTTAGAAATTATACAAGGTATAGCGTCAACTGAACGCAACTGAACATTGTGCGCACAACCGGATCAACTAAACACGACGAAACTCACAAGGAAAGATCCCGAAGCCGGAAATTCAAAATATTCTGAGACATTGTGAATACGTAGGGGATTTCCTGCTGGTTACAACGCAATTTTTATTTGCTGTCCCAATTCACTCTGAGGGGTGAGATTCACCCCTTAAATTCCGTTTTTTTTTTTGATTTTGTATTATAACACGCGAACTGTAACAACTGCAAGTTACCAAATGATAGTTCTAATTAAAAGAAGTAACTTTTGTCTTGAAACTTCTTTTCTATCTCGTACAGATTGCGAGTTACAAAATAAAATCGGAAAATAGCCGAATTTTCTGGGGTCGATTTCACCCCCTTATAGTGAATTTGGGCAGGAAACAAAAATTGCGTTGTAATCAGGAGGAAATCCTGTACATATTCACAAAGTTTCAGATTTTTTTGAATTTCCGGGTTCGGGATCTTCCTTTGCCAGCTGAACGTTATGCGCACGTGCACGCGGTAGGGGTTTTTTCCTTTGTGTAAGTGTTTCATGTTTATCAAGTACTTGTAAAAGATGTAATGTTAAGCGAGAATACGCGGATTCGCGCGGGTTTACGTACGACAGACTCCCCCCTCCCTTCCCTACACTCTTGTTATCCATTTTCTCTCGCAATGTCAAGTTTTGCACACGTGTGTATGTTTTGTATATATGTACGAACATACATATCAATTCATAAATGCAAATATATACGTTTGGGCATCCTTGAACCGGCAGCATCAAAGAAATCGTTAAGTGCGTAGCAAAGTGCCGACGTGAAAATCAATGAAATATAATAAAACATTACCGGTTTCCAACGAAACCGGAGGAATCGATAAGACGGAGTAAACCGTTATAGGACATATACATGTATATATGTATGTACTTTCTTAAAAGATTGAGGTTATATGTATATTGAATTCTATTTTGCATTTATTCAAATTTAAAATCGTTACAGTTGGAATGAACTCTTACATTTAAAAAATAATACATTATTATGTAGAAAAGCGATATATATATACCATTACAAATCCACATTTCGGGTGATCTTAAATAGTACATTGCGTGACAAGGGAGAGAAGAAAACGATTTTGACAAGCTTGAAGTTTGCTGCCCGAGCACAGCGAATGCAACACTTCACGCTCGTCAAAATCGCTTTCTTCTCTCCCTTGTCACGCACAATACTTTTTTCAACACTTGCATGAAACGTGTGTTTTTGAAAGCCTGCTGAGCGATTCGCAAAAAACTATGCACGTTCGATTGCGTTTTTATTAAAAATAAAAAGGAAGAAACTGAAAACACTGTTTGCGATAAAGACTACACTTTTTGGTTATCTCGCCTCTCCATAAATTTGTTGATCGTCTACTTTTCTTTCGAGTTCGACGGCAGCAAATTTTCCTCAATCGCTTTTGCAGCTTTTGCTATTAGGAAGCTTAGTGGTGGCTTAAATTTCAGCGCTGTGGTGGTGAGTTGGCAAACTATTGAAAGTAGGTCCGGATCCCACCAAACATTCCGAATAAGTATTTATTAATCGAATAAGTCAAAATTGAGTGTTCAAAAAAATTTAAAAACATTTGTTTTTCACAACATGTCTATTTAAACACTGATAATCATATGGACTTCGACAGATTTCGACCTACTCTCTGTAGGTCAATTTTCTGTCACTAATTGGCGTATCGGAATTCTTGGTTTCCTAATATCGGGGGGCGTGTCGTATCCCTTATCACTATCGCCCTGATTATCACTAATTTTATCATTTAATGAAAAGAGGTGCTGTGACAGTTGTAATGTCAACACAAACACGCATGATTGATATCGATTAGTCCACCAATTGCTTCTTCATACCACAGGGTAGCGCCGAGCTCGCAAACTCAAGTTTCCTTGGGAGCAAAGTAAAAAATGCGAATACGCATGCGCGCAAAGTCTTTTTCCCTTAGGAGAAAAATTGAAAACGTCTCAAATTGGTCATTTTGCCCCGGCTCAGCAGGCGTAAAAAACACCCATTTTCATGTAGGTGTTGAAAAAAGATCTTTGTTCCTTTGTTTATTCGCATTCAACGTAAAGTTTTATGAATTTCATTCTTCTCAATAACCGAGAAATTAAAAGACAATCGAGGGAGTTGGCCCATTTTCGCGATAATACGTGTATACATTATATGTACATATATATACATACAGGCGTTGCCAGAGTTATCTTTAACGTATCTAAAGTGATAGACAAGTTTTATTTGTCTACTCGACCTATTGTTTTCACAAATGAGCTTCGACCGAGTAAAATGCAAGATTTTGCATAAAACGCAAATGCTTTTTCCTTTCAATTTGAGAAATCATTTAGCCTAAAGGTATGGAAAGGTGCGTATTTACTCGTACAATCATTTCCATGGATGGCTCGCGCGGTTGCTAGGAATGATCTGCAGCTGCCACTTTTTCTAATGTCGCAGCATTACTCTTCGTTATCCTTGTATGTACAGTGTTATATATAGAACGCGTGTACACTGTGTTTGCTTAATTCTCAGAGACCAACCGTGCTTACACAGTGCGTAAGAGCCTGTCGGAACATCTCCCCCTTCCGCAGCGGCACACCGAGGAGAAGCCTACCCTTTCGCTGTACAAGCACAAGCACAGTTGTTGTCCAAAAATCAACTGGACTCGGTCTGTACTCCAGAGTCCCGATGATCGTTTCTGTCGACCGCGTGCGTATGAACGTCAGAGAAGGTGCCCCTTCCTATAGTTCCTAGGTGCCTTCCAACCGAAGGAAAAGAGAGCACAGAGGGAGCAAGAAAGGGACGCCTATTCAACGTGTATACGTATATTTTAAGGGGTGGTTTCGGTCTAAAAGTCGATTTCCTTTTTATTTCAGTTATCGAATGTTGAACCTTTTAGGTATCCGTGTTTAAAAGGATTAGTTGAAATTTGTAAAATTCCCGAAGCTATAGGCATTTGAGTAGCGGCAAATGCATGGATAACAACCGGTCAGTTGGCGCTCACGTGAAACTTTAAACGCGTTTTACTTGAAACAGTGTTCGCAAAATCGGTGGGATCTGTATCTTCAGAATTTATTATCCGATTCCACTGAAACTTTTTTTATTTTGAAGAATATACTTCTGGCTAGGGGAAGCGAAAAAAATACAAAAAAATTGAAAATTTATCATTTTTGAAGGCGTTGGAAGATCGAAAGATATGGGGAAAAAGAAATTTAAAATTTCAAGTGTCGTTATTGTCTAAAAAATGTCAGTTTTCCTTCAATTAATTCCTAAAAATCACATATTTTTATGGGCTCTAGACCGGAACCTCCCCTTAAGGGGGTACTCCACTGTGAACGGTCGAAAAATCAAGCTATTTTTAAAAAAAAATTTCTCAGTAAATACAACATATAATGAAATAAATCTTTTCGGTTTTTATAAAGTTACTCTTATATTATACCAAAAAATTAAAAAAATATTTTTAATTTGTTTTACTTGTTTTTTGCAAAGCGTCAATATGGCACCTAAAGAAAAACGTGGTGCAGGTGACTTCCCGGCTTAGGCTTATGTGAAACCAAAAATTCGAAAAGATTCTTAATCTGTATGAGTGTCGCTATCGTCCGTACCTCATTTCACAATTTTTGTTGAGAAATAACAAAATGGCACCTGTTTGTAGGAAAAAGTTCCCTAAAATGGTGTTTCTCGAATGTTCCCCGAGAAAAATCTTGGTTATTTTTCGGCAAAAATTGTTAATTGAGCTACGGACGATAGCGACACTCATACAGATTAAGAATCTGTTCGAATTTTTGGTTTCAGATAAGCCTAAGCCGGGAAATCACCTGTACCACGTTTTTCTTTAGGTGCCATATTGACGCTTTGTAAAAAACAAGTAAAACAAATTAAAAATATTTTTTAATGTTTTGGTATAATATAAGAGTAACTTTATAAAAACCGAAAAGATTTATTTCATTATATGAAAAAAATCTTTAATAATAGCTTGATTTTTCGACCGTTCACAGTGGAGTACCCCCTTAATATATAAAGCAGAAAGTGTTTGTGTGTTTGTCCTTCGCTTAAAAACTTTCGAACGGAAAACTCAAGTATCACGAAATGTGTCTCAGCTCATTGCACCTACCTAATCCAAATGAACGTGGCTATTTTCACAAAAAAAAATATAAACTATTCTTTTTTTTTCATAAAAAAAAGTGCGCGTCTGCATCGCGGTTAATATATTTCTACGTAGCGCGTAAGCGTGGGATTTGCGCTTTTCGGAACCTGACCCTAAAATTTCCGTATTTCAACAAACTAAAAGCATTTATGATACTAGATACATATTGTATCATCGCTTGCTACAAAGCGGTAGAGACAAGATGTGTGCGTATACATTAGGGTGGCCCTCATTTATACGTGTCGATTTTTTTTTTGTATTATTTTGCTCTCACCCTCTAGAATAGAAAGGGTGCCTACCAGGCCTTAATGGTTTGAATTTGAAGAATTTCTCAAAAATGGTAAGCCCCATCGAAATTTTGTTCAAATAATATTAAAAGAGCATTCAATTTTCGACAATTACTGTATACATCATTTTTTCGTGCTTCCAACCATTTTTTAGATAATAGCGTTTGAATACAGAGAGCTCCGCACTACGCGCGTATAGACAATACGTCACGCCATACAGGTGGGACGCGCGAAGTGCGGAGTCCGCACTGCGGACTTCTCTGTATTCAAACGCTATTATCTAAAAAATGGTTGCAAGCACGACAAAATGATATATACAGTAATTGTAGAGAATTGAATGCTCTTCTAATATTATTTGAACAAAATTTCTTCAAATTCAAACCATTGATGAATTCTAAACTTTACTTTCTGCGAAGTTATAGTATTTCGAATCTGCTGGGGGAAGTGCATCATATCGATGGTTTAGAGCAATAATATTGTATGCCCACTGTTCGAATTTTCAAGAAAAATGAATTTAACTCTTCGTGGTTACACCGGAGTGTATCGCACCCCAGGATATATATTTTTGCTTTGCCAATATTTCTGTAAATTTTTAGACCTTAATATCGAAATTTAAAATTTTTTATTATTATTAAGTTCACTAATTTTTTAGTAATTTCTAGAGACACTTGTGCAATTAGAATATGGGTCTTCTGGCTATTGACTTTTGCACCCATTCCTGTCGCCCAATTGTAATAATCTTTTTCAGGGACTAGTTGAACATTTTCAACGAGCTAGTCAATGGTCTTGTAAAGACACAAATCATTATTCCCCACTCGGAAGAAATTCTAATCACGCGTAACACGCGCGAGCCAAGTTTTATTCAGATCACAGAACGCGTTAATAAATTAACTCTGATCATTTAATACTTAATGACCACCTCAATGAAGATGTAGAAGCAAACGTAATTGCAACTTGACTTTAGAACATCGCGTGTGGTTGTGATAATAGATACATACATGGCTGTAATGTAGAAATTGGGGAATTTCGATACATTAGGTGTAGAGCGACGCAGGGGCGTCCGGAGACTTTTTCGCAGGGGGAGGGGGCAAGTTTGGGATAACGGTAAAGAAAAATATACCCCTCTTGCTTTTTTTAACCCATTTTATAGTGCTAATTTAATTAAAAATATAAAACCGAAATTTAAAAATATTCCCTTCCTTAGTATAAACTTAATAAAAATCAGATTTGAAAAATAAGCGATTTTATCTCCAAAGCCAGGGGGGGCAACTCCCCCTTTTGCTCCCCCCCCCCTGCGGACGCCCATGGAGCGACGCGACGTTACCGAATCGCATGCAGTTCAGAATCTGTTAATCGCACGAGAGTATTTTCTCAAGTGTTCAAGGTAATTGTTAGTCTAATCGGATAGACTCGATCTGCCCTTCAATTACGTGTTTAACCACCATCAGAAAAGATCAAACTTGGTTGTACGCACGAGCACAATTTTTATCTACGCGCTGTACGTGCATGTGTGTTGTGAATTTCGGAGAAAATAATATTTATGAAATCCAACAATTGAAAGAATGAAAAATGAACTTGGCGAGAATGGAGTGAAATGTTGATCGTATACAGTAAACACATTTCCCGCGGAGTGACCTAAACTACAAATTTCTATTGTTTCGAGTTGTAAACGTTTGTTGTAATAACACTGATAACAGGACAATCATGGAAGAGACAAGTAGGAACAGAAAAATCCTTGCCGCGATGCTCTTAACCAGGGTACAATCTACTTTAAAATGTCCCGGTAACGTTTTCAACTGGCATTAATAGACTCTCCACTATGCGGCAATAATTGTACTCCTGTATCCCTTAGAAACAGTGTTTCCGTTTCTGTTATTTTCGCTTGTACACTCGGTAAGAAGGGGAACAAGTGGCTAATGAAATTTCGAAATGCTTAAATTACCAACTCCATTCGCCAGAGGGCATAATTTAAGTTTAAACGTCTATTTTTAAACGACCCCACTCTGTATGAGTATATGATACGCAAAGTAGCATCTTTCTCTGCACCAAGGTAGCTCTCCCAAGTGGCTGTGTTACTCACACGTTTTAGCACTTTAATTCATATTAGATCGGTCAATTCTCTGTATAATACGTATAACGCAAGAAAGCTACACACACGTGAATAAACTTGCTTAGGAAAAGAGAAAGAAAGAAATGATGGGAGGTCGAATCATGAATTTGAAAAAAAGTCTCGAAATAGATGGTCACGTACCACTTCATGGCTCCGAACAAGAGAGGGACCGGACGACAAGTAAAGGCAATGACAAGATTGTGCTCGGGTAGGAAGGTGGTTACACGAAGATGACGTTGCGTAGAATGATTACGGTGGCGGTGATGGTAGTAGTAGCAAAAGTAGTAGTAGTTGTAGTAGTAGTAGAAGAGTAGTAGTGTATCGTGGTGGTGGTGGTAGTGGTAGTGGTAGTGGTAGGGCAGTGGTGGTGGTGGTGGTAAAGGCAGCAGCAGCGATGATGATGGTGGACGGTAGCAGCTGGTAGCAGCGGCGACGGCAACGGTGACGGCAACGGCGACGATGACGGTGGCGGTGACGGTGGTAAATCGACGGGTCGATCAAGATTAAACACAAGGAACGAAATTGTAAAAAAAAAAAGGGTTCGTGGTAAGCCGGAGGAAATTGCCACGGGTGTAGTACCGCGGACAGTCCTACGGTCTAAACCGTGCAGAGGCACAAGAAACGGTGATTGAGTAAAATTCGTCGCGCGAGCCAGAGGCGAGCACCGAGTGTGTTGGTTAGCGAACAGGGTGACCGTAAGTTCTCTCGAGCCGAGCCAGAGCTAGAACTGGCTAGAACGCGACACACGACCCGTCGCGTTCCACTGGCATTGGACTGACACGAGTCGTGTACTATATAATGTTCCTTTTCTCCCATCGCCTCCTTCTCTTCTCGATTCTTCCTCCCTCCACTAGTAGTCAACCCGGTTGAACCCAGCCGATCTCGAACACTGCTTCGCGTGTACTTGGAGCAGACCTTGGCTCTTACCTACCACACTATTATACATACAACAGACGTTGTGGTACTGCGTGGGCTTTTTCCGACAATCGCCTCGACATTTGTGCGAGGCGTTGGTAGGTACATCCAAAATACAATTTCTTCTTTAGGACTGGGACCGACTGCTTCATCATATTCGTCTGTTATTTCGCGCGCGCACGCGCATATATATTGGGGAGATCGCATACTCGTATCTTTTTCGTGATTATCTACCAATCTTCCTTAAACGCGTTCAGTGAATCCTTGAAACGTTCGATTGTAATTTCGTTGAACTACACTATTACACGTGGACGTCTAGACACGTTTGCTACATTCAGGAATGTTGCGTCCGTCATTAGAGGCGCATAACTCGCCAAGTGTATGTACAGACTACGTCAATGTAGTGGTAAAAATGGAAAATGTTTATGCCAAATTTGAAAGAGTTAAAGAGGTGGTGGAATTACGCTGCGTTGAAAGAAAAATTTATGTACACGTGGCCATGCGTCTGTTTTCAACTGAGCCCTTCGATTGTTGGTGTAATTTTTCGCGTGTGCCTCGGATAGGTATCGTGCGATTGTAGTCGGAGACGATTAAATCTCCAGTTCTAAAAGTACGGATGTCTCGAAATTCCCCGCGAGAAAATATATGTGCATGGATACATGGATATTTTGCGTATCCTGCGTTCGTGTTCGGGAAAGTTGTTATTTTGGTACCGCATTGGTTAAAGTTCAAGCCTAGCATATTCGCGTGGCCCGCGTGATTTCAGTTTCCCGAGAAAGGTGATTAACAATAAAATATCAGAACCGAGTGCAGAGAGAAGAATGAAGAAGACAGGAATATGTAAATGTGTAGGTAGCCGACATTTTGCACTGACAACTATGGAAAAATAATTCTGATGATACCTGTTCAACCACCGATTGTTTCACCATAGCTTTAGGACTAGATAAACGGACGCGCGACTGTGTTCTACTATGCCAGAATCGAGAATAGCATCGGTCAAACGGAATACCGGAATAATACCAGACGTTGATTGGATACAGGCTATGGAAAATAGTTGATAACATGTATGTGCATTGATGGTGGCACGTGAAATGTGCTCGAATAACGTTGAGCTCGAGTCGAACGGTTTGGTTAAATAAGAACAGTAACAACTTTGCATAGTAACAACTTTGAAATCTGATTCGGGTCAGAGACATGGTAATGGCTAACCTCTAACGGAATTCTTTTAGTTCTTATATCTACGCTGCATTTCACTTTAGAGCAGACTCGTTTCGCGTAGGGATACACTGTTGATTGGTAGTAAACCGGCAGGGGAAGTGATACGACCAATCGCGTGCTAAATCCGTGGGAGATGCGCAGATCGGTCGCAAATCGGTAAGGCCGTGGGTCCGCTCTTATATGGAATGGAGTGTAGAAGAGATCGCCGGATGTTACACATGAGACCCGCGTGTACACAATTGAGAGCATTTTTCTCCCCGATTGTCAAAATGTTTTTCTTTTGTTTTTCTACAGGCCCTTTTCTGAATATTAAAAATGAAAAGAAATGGGCATCTGATATTGTGCAAAGTCAATTTGCTTGCTTCACTGATAAGATTTTAAGACTAGGTAGTTATTTCAAATGTTTTTGGTGCAACCGGCGCGACGACAGCGACGGCGCGCGCCGGCCGGCGATCCGTTGCGATGAATATTTGTGTTATCGTGTGTAATATAGACACACGCGCGCATAATACATATACGTGAGTATGTATTTTGTAAATATTAATGCAAAAGAATATGAAATCGATATATCTAGGTACCTTTTAGATTCAACTGCGTTAATAAATTAATGCGTACGTATGTACACAAGTGCGAGTAAAAAAAAGTCTTTGCAGACGAAGAGGCAGGGACGAAACTAGGCTGTAAGCGCCCGGAGCAAGGATTCTGTGGAACATCCCCCCCCCCCCCCTAACACTTTACCCCTTTGTATTACCCACCTTAGGTGGTTGAGTCCACACTTTACATAAAAAAGACATAATAAACGTGTTTATTAACTGGTTTCAAACATACTGGAGGTAATTTATTTGCTGTTTGATAACAGATAAATATATTTTGACTATTAGGTTCTTCATCACTTTTCCATAAAATGTGTATCTCCTTCATTCCTAATGGAATAGGGTAATATATAAATTTAAATAAAGCCATCGATGTTACTTTCCGAAAATGATATCTTTACAAAGATTTCTCATTTGACGCCCCCGCAAACCGACACCCGGGCAAAAAAAACCCGCTACCTCTCCACCCCCCTAGTTTCGTCGCTGCGAAGAAGCCTGTAGGATATTTATCATATAAGATGAATCCGTACGTATAAGTAGTGTAAATTGAAATAAAGTTTAAAGTTCTTCAATTTCTACTCGGCGATTATAAATAGAGTAGTAATTCGAAATTCCACTTAATCAACGACAAGCACCTACCTATATTTTAAGACTTTCTAATTACGTTATTATTCAAGTACGATACACTTACTAAATAAAAAAATGTATCACAAGATTGACCTTCGCCTTGAAATTCAGGGCTGAGAGTTTTTATCTTCCGAAAATCTAACGTGTTTCACTCGCTAAAACGAGAAACTGTGTGACACGAAGATCATTTTTCCGGTAGATTCTTTTATTTAACAGCTCCCCGTCGATCCAGAATCCGGTGTGGGATCACCTGTGTGAATCATGACGTGTAATATTTTTACACCCTGTGCATACAGACGTAAATATATATGCACGTTTGCCGCATGTATGTACGTTAAGTGCATGCGCGCGTGCGGACGTTACGGCGGACAGCTGTGTGGATGCGCGCGGCTCGAGAATTCGCGCACAGGAGGTCGCTGCGTTCGCCGACCTTCCTTTGACTTTGTGGACTTTGCCGAGTCGATCCGTGTTGCGAATAAAAGATTCTCGAGAGTAACGAAGAATTGTGCGAGAAGTTGGTTTACTCAGTTTACTGTATCAACTTGGAGAAATTCGAGAAACCTTGCCGATACACCGGGAATCAGGCATAAAATCGTAGCAGCGACATCACGATCAAAGACCGGAGCAATGACGACGCTAAACAAACTCAGCATCGATAAGGTTGACCTTACGGGGAAAAGGGTTCTTATACGGTATATATATATATTTATTTTAATTATACTTCCCGCAATTTTAACCGAACTTTCGAATTTTCAAGAATTTTCAAACGGTAGCGGAGAAACTATGAAAAGGAAAAGCCGGTTATTTATTAGCTTTCTGATTAACCTATAAAAAATGCAATTCGAAAGAATAGTAAATGTATTTAGATATTATGCGTAGCAATCGAATTACGTGTTAAACGGTAGCCGCTTTGTCGTTGCAGCGTCGACTTCAATGTCCCGTTGAAGGATGGAAAAATAACGAATAACCAGAGAATTGTAGCTGCATTGGACACGGTCAAATATGCCCTCGAGAAGAAAGCGAAGTCGATCGTTTTGATGTCCCACTTGGGCCGACCAGATGGAAATGCAAACCCGAAATATACCATGAAACCTGTCGCAGACGAATTGAAATCTTTGCTAGGAAAGGAGATTTTGTTTCTGAATGACTGCGTGGGAGCAGAGGTCGAAACGGCTTGTGCCGATCCAGCGCCTGGAACAATTATTTTGCTTGAAAATCTCAGGTTTCATGTAGAAGAAGAAGGCAAAGGAGTCGGACCTGACGGAAGTAAAGTAAGCTAAGCGCAGTTAGGTTTACAGATGATAGCTACTTACGCTGAAAATTTAATCTCATATAAACTGGAAACTCCTTTGAAGGTAAAAGCGGACAAAGAAAATGTCTCGAAATTCAGGAGTTCGTTGAGAAAGCTAGGCGACATTTACATCAACGACGCATTTGGCACAGCCCATCGTGCTCACAGTTCTATGGTCGGAGAGGGTTATGAAACTAGAGCAAGTGGTTTTCTTCTGAAAAAGGAATTGGACTATTTTGCCAAAGTATTGGACAATCCGCAAAGACCATTCCTGGCAATATTAGGAGGCGCGAAAGTCGCGGATAAAATACAACTGATCAATAATCTGTTGGATAAAGTTAACGAAATGATCATCGGCGGTGGAATGGCGTACACTTTCTTGAAAGTATCCAAGAATATGAAGGTAAATATTCCGCCCGCCGTCGCTCTAAAATTCCACGTATACCTACAATGTTTTCCATCTTAGATCGGCAATTCGCTGTTCGACGAAGAAGGCGCGAAGATCGTTAACGATTTATTATCGAAAGCGGAAAAAAATAAGGTTCAAATACACCTACCCATTGATTTCGTTACCGCGGAGAAATTCGCGGAAGACGCCACCCCTGGTTCCGCGGATTTAGAAACCGGCATCCCTGACGGTTGGATGGGTCTGGATGTTGGACCAAAATCAAGAGAATTATTCAGCAGTAAGTGCGAGCTTTTACCCCGCCCGTGAACATGTTTTCGATTATTCAGCCTAATCTATGTTTTATAGAACCGATCGAGAGAGCAAAAACAATTGTATGGAATGGTCCAGCAGGCGTTTTCGAGTTCGCGAATTTTAGCAAAGGTACCCTTAGCCTTATGGACAATGTTGTGGCAGCAACGTCGAAAGGCGCTATTACTATAATCGGAGGTGGTGATACGGCCACTTGTGCTGCCAAATGGAAAACGGAAGATAAAGTGAGCCACGTGAGCACCGGTGGCGGTGCGAGCTTGGAACTTCTTGAAGGGAAACTTTTGCCGGGAGTCGAGGCTCTTTCTCCGGCGTAGAAACAGATTCGTTTGGCAAATGTTTACATCTGCTGTACGATGCAGTTCTTATTTGGATTTTAAACGCATCGATCCTACCACCGATACACCGGCAATGGATAGAATGAATATAATGTAAGATAGTCTTGTTCCTATGTAACTAGATTCCTGTATCCGGGAACACGTACCAGAGTTCAGTCGGGCGCGCAAAATGCATCGAGTAAACTGCAAGATGCGTCTAAATGGTATTTAACCGTCTCCAGCGACAAATATTTCGCATTAAGGGAGGTGCCCTATTTAGGACGCTAGGAATAAGGCGATACTTGGGAGATTTTTTCTAAGAAACTGTTAAGCGGATCTTTTCCAAACTTTCGCGATATTTTAGTTCACATTCAAGCAATAAAAATTAATTTTTACGTTACAAAGTGTTCGGTAGAAATGAAGATATATGAACACATTCGTTAAGACTCGCGCGCCGGAGTTGCAAATTGGTGATTGTAGTGGTGGCCCCATTTCTTCCCTGAAATAAAAGACCAAGGATTTTCTTGTTTATAGTATAATTACATTGTCGTTGAACCAAACAAACTGGGGAAAAAGTTAAAAGTTGGCAAATTCGTGGGACTTTAAAGAAAAAGTTACGATTCTGCCCCAAGATATTTCGTACTATTTACGGAAAAAGAGCTGTTTATTTTAATTATCAATGCCTTAGGTTCATCGACAATGTAATTATACTAGAAGTAAGAAAATCCTTGGTTTTTTTACTTGGGAAAAGAAGTCCTAACGAACGTGTACATATATCTTCACTTCTACCGAACACTTTGTAACATAAAAATTAATATTTATTGTTTGAGTGTGATCTAAAATATCCTGAAAGTTTGGAAAAGAAATTCCCAAGGATCACCTTATTCGTAGCGTCCTAAATAGGGCTCCCCCTTAACAGCTGAAAGCGTTGTACAACTCGACCGCTTTTGCCACTATAATAGAGGAGATCATAAAGCCGGGAATACCCGCAACCGTACATAAAACATATATTTAAGTAGAAACAATGTAAACATACCTTCTGTAATAAAACATCGAACGTTAAACTACTTGAAAACAACAATTCGTGTATTAGATTATTCTCATCTACATAGACACCATTTAAAACCAACGGAATGTCATCTTGCACAAGCCCTGTGGCACTCTACATTGCGTTTGAGCATACGCGTACAAAAAGTTGATCTAAAAATAATTTTATTCCAACATGCGTGCGTGCGTAAACATGTTTCTATTTACAAATGCGATCTCTCTCCCTGGTAATAGTATTATCGAGAACAATAAATTCTATGTACACATCTAAAATATCAGCGTGTTATCGTTATCTCGATTTTTCCCATAAGTTAGATAAGTACGATCGCTAATTTACATCAAAGAACAATTTTGCGGTGACTGTTCCATGCCACGAAGTAACACTGGCATAATTTGATCACTTTCGGCGTCGATTTGGAAAGGCATTGCCTGATCTCCCACGAGCTCCTCTGGTAATTGGCCGCATCCTTGCACTTCTTGCATAAGCGACATTACCGCGTCGAAACGTTCCTTTTTAATCGTTTCTGTATCCTCGTCCTTTTCTTTTTCGAGCTCGCTGCACACCTGAGGCAAACGGACAACGCGCGCGTGTATCGATATCGTTAATAGCACCGATTCTAAAACAGAAATTTTGTCCGCTACTAACTTGGCGCATTAAATCCAACTGTTTGGTAAACCTCTGTAGATCGCTGGCTGATATTCTCGTTTTTCTTTCTTCTAGCCACTCGGGATATTTATCTACCAATTCCTTCAACGACGGATACAAAATTTCCTTCGACAGCAAATGCTGTAGCATTCCTTGCATAACAGGTAGAATTGCGCTAGGGCCATCTTCCAAAGATGCTTGCCCGAGCATTTCAGATAAATCAGCCTCGCTCTGTGTTCGTAGAAGAACGTTTGCATCTCAAGATATAGAAGACGAAAGTAAAGAAATATCCGTATAATTTCTCAAACACAACTACCTGTAAATTCTCGGATGTTGCGGATAAATCGTTTAGTGCTTGAGCAATGGCAGATTGAAAGTCTGTACTCGCGCTGTCCTTTTCATTCTTGTCTTCATCTGTTATCGCACTCGCAATTGTTTGTGCTAATTTTTGGAAAGAAGCTCCTAGTTCACTGTCTGTCCCTAACAAGGAAATTTTTTAAATCAACAGGCCATTTCTTATAATTCTTACGAAACGTTCCTACCGAGTTACCATTTTTAATTAAGTTCTGTAGATTTTCCTCGAATTGGTCTGCCGCTTCTTTAATGAAATCTTTGGTCCACGCATCCTCTGAAGTTTCAACGATATCCTTATCCGTTGTTAAGTCCAAAGTGTCTGCTTTACAATTATCCTCCTTATCCGACTCTTGTTCCTTGTTGAAATCTTTTAACGCACCTGAAACATTCGATATTTGCGAATGATACATGTCTGTCGTTTAATTTCAGCATTCTCTCCCTTTCGTCAGTTAATCGGTAAAATTTTCGCCGGTTACGTAACATACCTAAAAGTACACAAGTGTGTAGCTACATAAATAGTTATATGCGAGTTATCAACGTTCGCTTGAAAAACCACGTGAAATAGATCGCTTTTCTCCTTATTTTCACTCTCTAGCCATGAAACCGCGCGAAACATGTTGGATAGATAAATAAATCGTGAAAAGAAATTTCTACCCGCAACTTTGAGTTTAAGGTTAGGATTAGCGTAGTACGTTTGTTTTTTAGTGAATCTCTTGATAAAATAGTTGTTCCTTACTGTCCAATAAATCATTTAATTCCTCATCTTCTACTTGATTCACAACTTTTTCGTCAGACATGTCTATCGTCTAATTGTCTTCCTCTTTCAACTTTCAACAGTAGTAGTAGTGGTGGTATAGTGATATCGGGATGAGAGTGCACAAGTCAGCACAAGTGTATTTGAATATATGGCTACACTTGTGCGTGCATTATCAAACTACATACATATATATATATATATATATATATAGTATAGGTATGTATGCATGTATCTTGTACATGGTAATTGGCAAGGGCGTCCGCGGGGGGGGGGGGGAGGGTAAAAGGGGCAGTTACACCCCCTGGCTTTTGAGAAAAATCGCTCATTTTTCAAAACTGATCTATATTAAGTTTGCACTAAAAAAGAGAATATTTTTAAATTTGGGATTTAAAATTTTGATTAAATTGGCACTATAAAATGAGTTAAAAAAGCAAGAGAGGTATATTTTTCTTTACCATAATCCCAAAGTGCCCCCCTCTGGAAAAAAGTCTCCGGACGCCCCTGGTAATTGGTACTGGGTACATAAGTACATACATACATGCCCGGGCCAGGCAGCCAGACTCGACCCTATAGGTTGCCTATATAGGCTATAGCCTATAGCCTATATAGACAAAATTAGTCGGTTGCCAAGGGCGTAAAGTTGATAAGGGGCGCAAAACGATCTTATTATTATGGGCATTTTTTAAAATAAAATTTTAAATAAAGTATCACAAGTTGTGCTATAAATGTTTTGAGCTACGAATAAAAATTTGGGTCAAGGTAATCGAAAAGCTCGAGTAAATGTATTATAAATAAAGGGCGCGAGAAAGGCTCGAGCCGTAGATATAAAAAAATTTAAAAAAAAAAAATTAAAACCGACTTCAAAAGTATAAAATTGCTCTGAGTTAAAAAAAAAAATTTTCCTCGTTTAATCTACGACTCTCATATCTTTTAAGTCGGAGCTACATTTATACAGTGCAACTTTGAATTTATTAGTTGCGCATGCACGTACACACGCGCGCGCGCGCAAGAGTAGATGTGCTCGAAACGCTACAAATGATTCAGCGGAGGTGTGAAATATACGGTAATTGCTTTCCTTCTCCAGGTTATTTTCTACGTAATCCATTTCTCAATGGATTCGCGGTGCCTTATTTTTCAAAAACTGCCGTGCCCCTTCCATTTTCCAACCCGACCACCGACCAAAGGCAATGCCAGACAAAGTGAAAAGGTGTAAAACATTGTATAGATAAAATAAGTATGTTTGACTTTATTAAGAATAATAATAGGTAATGCGCAAACTGAAGAAAGCCAGCCTCCACTATTGCAAAATATAATTATCTATTTTGATTTATATCTTGCTCAGAGAAGACTTTGCTCAACACTAGGCAACATACATCTATCTGATCTAGGCTCTCCTCTTGTTTCAACTCTTTGATACAACGTTCCAATGTGGATTGTAAACAAAGTTCTGGCCGTTGACACTCTTTTAAAGCGGGGGCGAAATTATTACTGGTCAAGCCGTTGAGAATGTTCAACAGTTGGTCTCTGAAACGATGAATTAAGTTTGATTTCGTTCGATTTATCTGTACAGATGTAGACGAGTCAAGTTGAGATGTGAATAAGATCATACCTAATCTCCGGAAGTAGATCAGCGGTGGCTAGGAAAGCTGCCGCCTGCTCGATCAAACCCATATTTACTAGCGTCAGCTTCAAATCATCTGCGTCTTCCTTATTACAGAGGGAGGACAACAGGAAGGCTGATTTAATTTGTAACTTCTTAACTGAACTTTGCATAGCTCTCAAAAGAACAGAGTAGCCATCATTGATATTCATGTACTCCAAAGATATCGGATGCTCGCGAACTA
The DNA here is from genome assembly GCA_929108735.1 of Andrena dorsata. Lineage (NCBI taxonomy): Eukaryota > Metazoa > Arthropoda > Insecta > Hymenoptera > Andrenidae > Andrena > Andrena dorsata. The sequence continues at coordinate 69,599,217 of OV815488.1, read as the reverse complement.
TACCTGCATTCAATGTATAAATTCCGTGTAGAGATTCCTTTGAACTTTAAGGGGTTAGGCCACCTTGATATGTAGCAAAATTGCAAACATTTTCGGCATTTTTTGGAAGATAATGAATTAAACAGAATATTCGATATGAAGCCTGATATTCTGCAACTCTCGCCGGAAAAAATACGATTCTTTTTCCTACAAAATGGCGACGGTAGAGCCGTGATACGCAAGAATTTGAGAAGCGACGTTTTCCACGGTGTTCAATCTCACGGCTATACCGTCTGACTTAGAACAAAAACCAAAAAGTTTTATGTTCTACATGCCTGAAACTAGAGAAGTACATATGGGTTTTGCGATATCGTGAATCACGGCTCTACCGCCGCCATTTTGTAAGAGAGTTGTATAATAACAGGCTTCATATTGAATTTTCTGTTTATTTCATTATCTTCTTAAAAAAATGCTGTAAATGACTGCAATTTCGCTCCGTCCAAGGTAGCCTAACCCTTTAAGCAAACACGACTGTTATTCGATGCCGAGAAATCTCTCTACTTACAAGATATGGCGTATAAAGCCTTGATTTTTGCAGTGTCTGCCGGGTCTGTGTCTATCATGTTCAACAAGATGGGGAACAGCCCAGTCTCTAGAAATCTTTCTTGGCAGAAGGGATTATTCTGCGCTAATTCGGCTATCACATCTGCTGCTCTCCATCTGATGCAACTATGCGGGGAATTCAAACAGGGGCCGAATATCGAGAAGCCACCTATTTTATAAAAGTCATTAGCGGTGTCTATATTATCTACATAATCCTTAATCCTCTCCAAGGCAGCTTCGTGTTGCGATGTATCGTCTTCCGGTCGAACGTCGACTATATCTGATAAAATCTTTATAGCCTTTTGTAATTCCTCTATGACGTTGCACGACAGAGAGGAGATTGTTTGCTTCAGGAATTCTTGCCTCTGTAAATACGCAGCTACTATAACTCAATGTAATGCAAATGTAACATTCGATTGTAAAGATGACACATACTTCTGCATCCATCGGATGGAACTGTGTATCCCTGGCAGTACCTTGGGAATCGCCTGCTTCCATAGCATATCTAAGTAGTCCCTGTAGACTCGTCGCTGGTCTAGGTTGGGGCATGTTTGATTCGGTGTTGTTCACGACGGGAGGCGATCCTTGGATCGACAGAGGTCTAGCGCTGCTACTTGCGCACGGTTGTTGTTCTTGGAGATTGTTGCGCCGAGAGCTGAAATAATGCAGCGAACGCCAGTAATATTTATGCCAACTTATACTCCTTGATTGTGCAAGAAAATTTTCATACTTTTCCATTTTGCGTATATGCGCTGCACCCATTAATCGAATACTTATTTCTGTGTCTCAAGAAAATGTTATTCCGATATAGTGTTGAGAAAAATGCATTATGAGCTTGAACGCGTAGACGTTTGATTATCTACCTAACCTCTATTACCACTTTTGCTTCGATAAATCCTTGAAGTGGAATGGAATATGAGGGAAACGAAGAAAATTTCGATCAAGACGTTCACGTTCGCTCTCACACAGCCGTCTGACTTGAAAGCATTAAAAGCCTTGAAATCACTTGAAACAGTTGTGTGTCGTAGTTCTATGCATATAAGTACACGCACGCGTGCGCATATAGGTTAGTTATTGTAACCTTCAAAAATGCAACTTTAGATATCGACCAATCTCGACACGATTTCATCGAGGATCCATAAACGTTTATGTCACACTAATGTTATTAAATATTGTATTGTAAATAACCAACAGTGCTGATTAATAAAACAAATTCTGCGCTTTGATAAAATTTTATTTCGGGTTGTAAACCAATTGGGGCAAGTCGGGAAATTGGAGAAAATACTCGTCCGAGGGTATTGAGTATTGGGTTTTTAGCAGGGTTCGAAAGAGTTCTGGAACTTTTCAGTGGGTTCTGTTTAAAACATGGACCGTGAAACTATTTTAAAAATGTTCTCACATTTCCATGAGAACTGAGAGAGTAAAAATTCTTGAAAATAAAAGTTGTACCAGTGCAACTGCATTCCATTTATAAACATATAATAATTTTTAAATTTATAATTGACATTTCTTTGCCTAATGGTCATTCACTGGTATGCGGTCAATTACTGGTTGGTTTATCCTAGTTGGAATGGAACATGTAAACTTCAATGAATAGTATTACAACAATTATAAATAATTATTACAATTACATTGATATTCTGAATGTGTTATTTATTTGTAATATTTACCTATGTACATCATTTCTATGCAGATATTATAGAATTCTTGTGTATTTTGGTCAATATAAGTTATAAAAAAATGTTATTTAGGTATTATTCTTGATAAGTTCTCTTTTGTTCAATAAATCTTATGAAACTATTAATTATGTTATGATTTTTATATTAAATAAAACTAGTACCTGATAGTTTAGTACTTTTCTTTAACTTATGGAACCTTTTTTAATAAATGTTCAAATATAACTGTTTCCATGGAACTTTTATTATATAGGTTCTAAGATATATGTTCCATTAGAACACTTTCTAAAGCAGTTTGTAAGGGTTACATTTCTTTCAATAAAAATTCCACAGGAACAGATATTTTCTTAAACGAAACATATAAGTTCTAACACAATTTTTTAAAAATAAGAGTTTCAGAACATTTTCGACCCCTGGTTTTTAGTCGCATGCATATTAACGGTTATACCAAACGTGTATATCAAAACATACTGCTTTATTATGTCTCCTGTTTCTTCACAACATATTCCTTGCAGATATTAATTTTACATTTACATCGTTTGAAAATATTCACAATTGCTTCGAGTGTTTATTCTGTCCACCTGTGAGAGCAATGTTGATTAGTACAAACATAATATAACCTCATTTCCTCTTCTGCTCGTCTGGTCTGTGCCTGGAAAAATACCGCCTCTCTGTGGTTACACTTTGGACATGGATGTTCCTCGGTCCTTGGTAAAGTAGGATCTGAGATAACATCCGCTACTATATGCGTCAGTTCGCTGAAATCATTTTACCATTCGGGCTGTAAATGCTGTATGTATTTCCTATACAATTCGGTTGAGTGAATCGATAAGTATATGCTGGTTCTACTTACTCGATTTCGTGCATAATTTTGTTCACGTAGATACAATTACTATCAGCCAGTTGCTTGAAATCACAATTTCTACACTGAAAAGTACATGTACCCGAATGTGCGATCGTTGGGAATTATACTTTAATACTAAAAGAAAGCGCGAAATCAATTCCAATACTTACAGCGTACATCAATACTTTGTTTTCTTTGTCTTCTTTAGGGTACAACATATTGTTGCATTCCTGACAGAATCTAATACCAACAAACCCTGGTCCATCGTCGTGAGTATCGTAACCAGTTATCTTTGACATGTTTCACTCGACCAGCACTCGACCAGCGGCGGTGGCCATGATGTAAACACAGGGCCGCCTTTATCAATTTCTAAAGCCCAGGGGCGCCCGTGATCCAAGGGCGCTTAAAAATGAAATATGTTGAAATGCTTTTTTCTCTTCGATTTTAGAGACAAAAATTTTTATCTCGGGCACTCTTGCGTCATGATCCGCGTGGACCGAACCGCAGGTGACAGTGAGAAAACCCATCATGGTCTGTCTTTCCCTCAATACCTTGTTTGCCTTGGTGGAGACCAGTGGCGCACGCAGGTGGGGTCTTGGCCCCCCAAAGAAAAAGAGAAACAAGGGAAAAGGAACGGAGTTGTATCAAGCGCCTGAAAGACGGAGCGAGACAAAGTATCAACGAGTTCCGCGTCGTCTGTCTCAGCTCCCGCCCCAAAATAAAATTCTGAGTGCGCCACTGGTGGAGACCCGGGGTTGTGATGATTGCCTTGCACCGATGAAATTGCACCCTTGGGAGCTAGGGCGCCAAAATTTTTCAGCCGAGGGCGCTTAAATTTGTTAAGACGATCCTGTGGAAACACTGGTTCTCGTTAGATCGCTGAAGTTAAGCATCACGGGGCGGGTACTGGGGAAAGATGGGAGACCACCCTTCTCCCGGTGCGCCGCTTGCTGCTGGGACCCGAAGAGAGAGAGGAGGGAAAAGATATAACTATAGTTCGTTGGGCAATAATAAGCGATAAGCTTGAAACGCCATCCTGTTTAAACACAGGAAAAAACAATATACAACATAATTCCTTTCAAGTCAAACAATAAATTTCGCGTGCATTCATACACACGCACGCAAGTAGTATGTAGCCGACATCTTGAGCGCTGCGCTTTCTCTTTACGAGACCATGCCGATCAGTTCCAGCAATCCATAATCACTGGATTGAAAAGATTGTTTACAAATTTTAGTTGCTTCGGACCAATCGCACGCATGACACGAACCAAATGAAATCTTTTTTATTGGTTACGAATCATGGACGTTAGGTATGGATCCATGTTACGAACGAACCTTGTATTCTTGTAATTTCAGGCACACGATACATTCCGCCAATTACGTATGCATATCGGTATATTTACACGTGCATACAAAGGCATAAAATTCCACATGGAAGGGACTATTCCGATTAAACGTTATTTCAAAATTTTCCAATCTTCATTTCTGAATGTTTTTAAGGCGTAGATTGATGGATGAATAGTAACTAAACTAACCTATCGAAACTTCTGGCGCATTCTCATGAAATGGCGCGAATTTACATAATACGAATACGATCGTTACACGCTTCGTAGTTGAAATAGAGATGATTGGGAGTGACAATGATTCGTATTAATTAACGCGTGAACGGTGAACGTGTGCGTCACGTACGTACGTGCTCCGTTACTCTCATCGTCGAAATAGTGAAAACGAAATTTCAAACGAAACGCCGAGCAACGTGCACGATTCGAACGATGTTGGTATGTTTGTTTCTTGTAAGACATTGTGTAATATACGAAAAAATAGATGCGCAGATAAGATATTGGTATATAGGTAGTATATAGATCGAAATGTTGCGAAGGGTTGCGGGCAGGCAAGTTCGGGGAGTTTAACGTTCGTAAGAGTTTTCAGGAAAGAGCATGTGGTGCGCTAGTGTTCCATTAAGCTACCCCCAGCCTTACTACCCCCACCCTTCCATTCGAGCTCCCCTAGCTAGTGCAAATCTCGGCGGATGAATGTTTTCTTAAGGGATTCTTCCCGAAAAGCGACGCGAAAATCTGAGAGGAGTAGACGGAGCTAAAAATTTGTGAGTGAAACCATTTATCGTAAAACCCCGTCTCATTCTTCCATTCCCGGAATCTCCAAGTTCGTACGATTCGGTTTCGTAAACTAAGAAGAAAGAGCAAACTTGTGTTCAAGGCGTTCCTGGGGGGTGATGGCACTCACGCCGACAGCGTCTCCCACAAAGATTTCACCATTTTTCTATTGACAAAAAAATTTTCAAAGTACTTCTCCGGATACCTCGGATATTTTTTGGTTAACCTGTCGGCTAGTACGCTTTGAACACGTGATTACGATAAACGCCGCGTAACTAGAGTTTATATTCCAACATTTTTCTCCCAACATTCCTCTTATAGACTAGCAACGGAAAATTTGTTTTCTTCCACCTTTGCTTCCGGATAATACTATGGATATTCTTTGAAAATTTTCCGCTCAGGATCTCTTTCTTTATAGTCCCGTACTCGACTACAATATATTTACCGACTCCATCCATTCCACCATTCAGGTGTATCTTTTGTATTTTACAACTACGATATATCTCCGCGCATACGCGAATACATAATCCGAGTAATAATAATAACCGCGACAACAATAATAATAAGATTAATATTAATAATAATATCAAATTTTCGTTGACAACAGAGTCACAGTGTAAATTACTTTAAGCAAATCTTTACGTATATTGGTAATCAATTTCTCTTTTCCCCTGTATAATCCAAGGTTTTCATACTCTCTTTCCGCTACTCGTCGTTAATTAGTCTCTTGACGATTCTAGTTTAGCTTATTGGAAATTAGATATGGAAAGTTTGCAGGAAAATTTGATCTGTTCAACGAGTTTGTCGATTCTGTATCGATCTTTCGATGGAGTAACGAACAATTCGACTTTGACGATTTAGTAATAATTGCCGGGACGATATATGTATCTGTGGAGACACAGATAAAGAATAGTTTCCATCGCGTTTCAACTTAATACATTGTTGCGTCTAATACCAGAAATGGCGCCACCGATAAGTTTGATATTACTCCAGCTTTCTCTCTCTCTTCTCCGAGTGTTTCCACAGATTTTAATTTTTATTTTGTTAAAGCGTAATTGAACAATGTGTTGATATCAACAGGGAAATTGTTCTAAAACGGTACTATAATGGAGAGCGGAAGTAACTTGCATACCCCCGCTAATTATCCTGGCGGGGATCGCCAGCAGTTCTGTGTTTCCTGGAACTCTCATCAGTCCAATATGCACAGCGCATTTCCAAAGCTTTTAAGTTCGGAGCAGTTTGTCGACGTGACTTTAGCCTGCGACGGAGGCTCGATCAAATGTCACAAAGTGGTCTTGTCGGCTTGTAGCGATTACTTGGAACGTTTACTGCTAGAGATACCGTGCAGCCATCCTATTATCTTTCTGAGAGACATGAGAATGTGGGAACTTCAGGCTTTGGTTGAGTTTATGTATCGCGGCGAAGTGTACGTAGAGCGGCAGCAACTTGCTAAATTAATGCAGGCTGCTGAAGTATTGCAGGTAAGAAACTAACAAGGAAACTGTTACGCCTCTCTATCGCTCTGCAGGTCGTCCGTCTTTCCCTGGCTGCCGCAATGCGTGCTGTAAATATATGTATAGTTGTAAATGGTTTCATACGACAACAATTTCATCGACAGGTTCGCGGTTTGTCCACTCAAGGAAATGATAATTCTTCGAACGAAAGCAACTCGCAACAGTGCGACTCTAATACTCCTATCGTTCCATCGACGACTACGCAGCAAGATGGATCTAGTTACCAAGGCGAGGAGACTCCGTCCAACGACGGAGTTTCGAACGCCCACTTTCTGGAGACTAAACCGGTCGTGGCATCCGGCACGGCGTGCGCCCCGTCGCATAGTAGTACGCCGGTGTCGCAGAATCCCAGTTCTTCGAGTTTTATGAACATGGAGCACAGCGAAGCGCTGCAACATTTGGAGAAAGCGCTCAGCGCTTGCGAGGCAACTTTAACGGAAACTCAGGGAATGGTTAAAATGGAACCAGACGAGCAGTTTACTCAGCAACACGATGTGAAGCCTTACTCCATGAGTATGGTTCCGAGCAGTAATTGTAACCCCAGTAGTCCGTTTCCTGCGATCGAAGGTGAGCAAAAAATTAGCGAGGAGGAGTGGGTGAACGGGCGAGAGAGCGAGTCGGAAAGCTATTTTCTTTCGCTTCTTGTTTATTTGTTGCGGTGAATTTTGTTGGTTTTTCGAGTACTCGGCGATTAGTAATGTAAATAGAATTAGACGAACCTTAAGCGATACGATTTTTATTCTAAAACGCGCGAAACGGACTTTCTTTTCATCATTTCGTTGGTTGCTCGGTTTCAGGTTACCAGAGACGACAAAGACGTTCGGAAGAAGAGTTGAAGCAAGCTTCAGATATGGTGGCCCGTGGCATGACGTTTCAAGTTGCTTCGGAAAAGTACAAAATTCCGATAAGTACGATTCGATTCTACATGGTTAGAAAAGGTATATTGCAAAGGCGAAAACGCGGTCGCGGTTCGAGTAATCTTGGGATGAATAGTCAGCCAGGAAGCCCCGCAAGCCCGCCATATCATATGATGAATTACCGTTTGCCAGAGAGCCTAAACTCCAGCCTACCGTAGTGCTGTACGAAAAGTAGCGAGTTTTTAGACTTGAGTTGAATCGAACAAATTTTTTATTGCCGCATCGGAGCTGTTCCAGACTGTCATTAATTCCCATCCTTATTGACTCACACTGAGTTATCCGTTCTTCGTTTATCATTCACGAGACGCGAGCACGCATATCCGCTGCGAGTGCGTTTTCGCCAAGACTACTCGTTCGTTACGCCACACCACACACATATTATTGCATTTACAGAAATTAGTAATTTAATAGAGAGTAATTGACAATGTGTACGTATCGTACACGATAGACGCGATTTTAGTCTCGAACAGCTCGGCTCCGTGTACATAAACGCCATACGCAAGCTTTCGGACGCAGCATCGAGGCAAGAGAAATGAAAATCAACGGCGGAAACAAAATGGAACAAACTTGTCGCGATGATTTCGAGCGTTTTCGGCCATTATATATCGAGAGCATCTCTTTCTGTCACGGTGTCGTTATTCGTTTCGTCTCGTTTCGTTCCGTTTCAGTTTAATGGAGAAAGTTTGTACAGCTTTCGTTTTGCTTCTTTCCGGCCTCGATGTAGGCAAACAAGACGGGTGTATCCGTGAGAAAAGTGTCGATGCAGCGCTCGAGGGCCACTCGCTCGTACGGTTCAGTTTCGAGCCGCGTTACGTTCTTCTACTTGGTGACACATACACCTTGCGTACATGGATAGCGTAAGAGGTATTTTTCAGAGTCCTATACACAGATTGATACAACAGATTTACAAAACACAGTTCATAGAGAAGATTGAACGCGTCACGCGAAGGATATTTTTACGACCGCTCGAAAATCTTTTGATAATACGTATCCGTAGGATAGGTTCTTTTTTTATTGCGTCGTATTTATATGTATATATATATATATACACATACACACAGAAACACACGCACACACGTATATATGTGTGTAAATACATACTGTCAAGTGCTTTGTTTTTTGAATCAGGGACATAACCCCCAATCAGTTCTAATTAGATACCGAGCATCGAATTTTGATCCTTTGACAGAATGTTTAGTTGCTTTTATTCAACATAAAAGCATCGGAGAGTACAGAACAGAATCGAAGCTCACGGTTGGATGGCAGAGATGGGCAAACAATTATTTTAAATAAAAATTTCGTATACAAATTTTTATTTGAAATAACTTTTTGCCCATCTCTGCTGGACGGCATACTGTAATCTACGGTGTGTGGTAGTCGTAGGCTTCGTCCATGAACGAACGATTATTAGTCATCATGTTTAAGACTGGTAACACACGTGGGTGACTCGCAACCACGTCGTTCTTATTATACTTCAAATCTGGATCTATAACACAGATATTTTTTTAGACACCGCTTGGTGTCTTCTTTCTGCTCATACACATATATATATATTTATATGTGTGTGTACGTGTGATCCCAACCTCCCCCTCGTCCCCATTCACCCTACATATGTATATATATAAAACGCGCGCATATACATATATAATACGCGTATACATATGATTCTATGAGTTGCCAAGTTATCGATGTATATACATGCACATAAATGTTATATGCATGCATACGTACATGCGTGTATATAAACATTTATATACCGGTAATTGCAATAGTCGGCACTCAAACAGCCGGTACTCGTTCGAACAGTTTACGATTTAGCTTCGTCAGAAACGTCACGGAGATGGAATGATCATGACGTGTGGTAGCATAACGCTTTTTACATGCTAGTGTACAAATAACATTTATAATTGATCGTCAAAATCCACCAGTTTTTGTAAGAACGATCAAAATACGGCCTTGGGTCAGTTTATGAATACTGGATATGCCTTTTCAAAAGATTATATAATTATACATTGAGAACTCTAGCGTATACACACACATACACACACACGCGCGCGCGCATAAAGATGCATACATAACCAAGTATATACTCGCGCGCACATGAACGAGAACACATACGCGCTCGCGCGCGCACATTGAAACAAACAAACGTAACCGTACAGTGTATTGCCTTTGTTAAATAGCATTCGGATAAAGCCATATTTTTCCATGCAATGCAATAATCCAGCAAAGTAAATTACCGTAAATGTGAAACAGCCTAAAATAGAGCAAGATATAGAGAGGGGAAGGAAAGGAGAGAGAGAGAGAGAGAGTGAGAGAGATATAGTGACGACGGAGGAGGCAGAAGGGAAGTAAAGAGAAGAAGAGAAAAGCATAAGAAGAAGAATAATAAAGAGGAGAAGGTGAAGAAAGAGCGGTAAAGATGGATAGAATAAGGAGCGTAGTCGATGTAAAGCGCTGTACAGACGATTTCCTACCACTTGGAACGTGTCTGCCTTTTATTCCGGACTGATGTCGAGTCCCGATTTTCTTTGTATGCGACAATATACGACATACTACGTAGAGGAACAACTAAATTAGGTTAGGGAATTTTTATAAACTTTTCGTTTCTCGCGGTAGGGGCAGTGAGATCTAGAAAATGCTGAAACTCACGCGCGCGCGCGAATTCCAGCCGGTGACAGATCGGAAGAGTACAATCTCAAAACGTATTTTCTGACACTTTGTTTAATCTGTCTATAGTTGCATAGATTCTTCAAATACCTCTTGCTGCACGATTTCGTTACTTCACCCCTGTTTCCTCTCTCCCGCATTTTGCTCGTCCCCGTAACCCTCTGTCTCTGCTTAAATCTCCGTGAGCCCGGTTCCTTTTCGCCTTCGCTCTTCTTCCGTATTGTTTTCGTATGCATCGTTTGGTCGTCGAGATTCGGTTCGTCAAGATCTTGGAGAAAGCTAGATGAGAGAGAGAGAGAAAGAGAGAGAGAGATCAGAGGGAAGTGTGAGAAGACGGAAGTAAAGAAGAGGAGGGGGAAGAAGAGGAAGAAGATGAAGTAGAAGAAGAATAGCATGTACAAGCGTTGTGCGGTTATACATATAGATTCGCCGTGAATCAAGTGACGAACACGTGACGAGCTAGTAGATTTCTGTTGTATCTACAACGGCGTTGCTGCTTGAGAAGTTGTATCGCGCGAATCGTCGTTCAAAGAGTTCCAGTTGACAAAGGTTTTATACAAATCTATTAAAAACCAGTATTTCAAACCAATGAAGAATAATTAGTTTTCTAATAATAACGATACGTTTTACGTGAACTTAGTACAGTGCTTAAGTCTGTAATGCTCAGCGTATCTAAACAAATATTTTTAGTGGAAATCCGTGTCATACTCACGTGTATTATAATGCCCTTAAAATATATAAACTAATGAAAAAAAAAAAATCAAAGATGCATGGACGATACTTGACGACTGTATGATTATTACTATAGCCGTTTTCTTACAAGTACGTAGACCATAGCCATTTCGAGGCAGTTTATGTTATGTGTATGTATACATACACGTATATATATATATATATATGTATGTATACATACATCTAATTAGGTTATCGCTTCGGACAACACTTTTTACGGCGGTATTATTAATTTGTAGATAGAATTCGCGATTATATGTATTACAGTGATCGGTCGACACTTTTAATTAAGATTTCTTTTTACAGTTACCGAGATGTATCAGTGTCCCTACAAATAACATGGAACACGATCGATTGGTCTTTACGCTTTTTCCTCTCTCCTACGTGGTTTTCCAGCTTTGCTAAATAGTGTTCCCTTTTTTTTTTACTGTTCGATAGATTGTGTAAAGTAGACGAGTGTTGCCTGAACTCCTTACGGAATAGCGTGGCGTTTGCTGTACCTTGTGCGACGCATATTTACTTAACGAGAAAGCGAGAGAGAGAGAGAAGGAGGAGGATAACGATAGGGTGTTGGACCGTGCGGAAAACTGGTCAATTCGGCGCTGATACTCTCCGTCGATCTTCCGATATCGTAGTAATTGATCGACCGATCGGGGTCCTTGCTCCAAGTAGAATCGTAAAGTACGTTCAACAAATATTTTTTGACGAAATCACAAACCTATGAAAAGTCCAATTTTCTAAATGTAGGTCCCCTTAAGCTAACAAGTTTAAATAGTGCGACCATTAAGGCGACGTTGCGTGTATATACGAACTATGTAATATCGGTTCGAGCGAGACGCGTCTCTCGTTACTGCCTGAATTCGGAACGATCGGATTCATGGCGTCGCGTCGACGAGCGACACTCGTCGAGGACAAGGTTGAGATACACGCGCGGTCGAGACGCGCGTAAGTAGGTGCACGCCGCAAATGAAAGGATGAACTTAACGGCCCGCGGCGCGGGGAGAACCCCCAAGCTACTCGGTTGAATCGTGCGTTATCGCGAGCCCGTGTTGGGATGATAATCATCGAGAGCCGTGCCACGAATTGAAATAGAAAAGAAGAAGAATGTGTCGAATTGTATTTCTTCCTTTTTCTTTCTTTCTTTTTTTTTTGTTTACGTATGATTTTGTTATTTCTTGCGAGCCTCGGAAGGAATAGCCGCGGAACCGAAAGCGCGAGCAAAGGTAAAGACGGGATCCAAGGTGGAGAGGAAATTCACGGTCATCCATAGTGTAGCTGTAATACTTATACGAATCCTTGGCCAGGATTTTCTTGCGCGTGCCTGCAATATCCGGCAACCCGACAGAAGCGTCAGATCCGATCACGAACGCCACAGCAACAGTAATGTAAAGTTTAAAGTCTCTTCGAGTCGCAATACACACGCACTTCTGTACAGATCTTTTCGTAGGCTGCGAAGGTTTCCATAAAAAAAAATCTGCACTTGTCGGCTTCGCGGAGCTAAAGTATTGTTGTTTGATTTATGTATAAGGTGTACGTTAAGGAAAAAATGCTTATAATTTTAGGGTCGTGTAACGTGTGTTAGCGGAGCATGCTTCTAAGTAGGAAGATAGGACAATGCTATAACAATAATTATTATAATTAAAATGAATTAAGGAAATAAGGCATTTAATAAGTGCAAAGTATTTCTTAATAAAAGTACTTCCGAAAAAAAAAACCACGAGATTATGTCTAGTTCCTGCCCTTTGTCAACGCCGCGTCAAAGACGCTTGCGCGCCAACGGTGGCAACGGAGAGACTTACTGTCGACGTAATTGCAGTCACAATCCAGTGGATACTTGATTGAGATTGAGATTTTATAATATGTTTTAGATACAGTTTCCTTTCTTATATTTTCTTCGCTTTTTTATGGATAGGGTGACCAAGCCCCCCATCTATGATTTTACTTTGATTAGAAAAATATAGATTTTTTAAATATTTTATTTTTCACGTTCCGTTCCTCACATTGGGCAAATAAATTTCATTTCGGTTGCTTGGCACATTTCGTGACCCCGCCTTTAACAAACACCACATCAAAACCATTGTTCTCCGGTAGGCGGTACTGGGAACACGCATACTGCTAAAAGAAAAACACTATTTTCATTACGAAAAATATTTGAATCAATTTCATTCCTTAAGTACACCATTAATTAGGTATTTCTAGTAGATAATCTTGCATTCAGTTACCTTCTCCGAATGGGATGTAAAATTGTGGCAGTCCTATAAATTTTTACTCTATTAAGATTCCCTAAAATCCTTCCCTTTCTGTAATTGTTGATCACATGGCGCTGCAATTACAGTATGTCTTCCTACATATATTAGGAACATGGGCGATATTAGTTACGGTCACCCTATATACGTAAAGTTCTTTATAACAGAAAACGCAAAACATTAGGCACTTTACGCGGAACACCGCGCGAGTGACTTATACCACTATGAATCTCAGCCCCCCATATATATACACGTACGTACATATGAATAGTTTTCAACCTTGGAGCTGCTTCTCATCTCTTTGCACGGTCATTCACCACGTGCGGCACGTGAAAAACGCGTGCGGCAACGAAAACGGTCGATAGGTAAGTATTTATGTATGCAGGTACATATGTAATGGTAGGATGTGTGGAAATCTGGAGGAAGATGAGGGGGAAGAAGAGAAGAAGTAGGTAACTACCCACTACCTAATACCTAGTAGGACTACGTAAACAGTTAAACACGGTTACAAAGAATATAGTTACATTGTTCTCGATAGTAGGGTGACCGCACCTAATATCGCCTAGCAAAAGTTAAATCGCTGTCAATTAAGTAGTAATTGATATTTTTGAATGCAATTCGTTTCAAAGTAAAGAGAAATTATTCATCTTTCATATGGCACAAGTTAGAATCGTCGAAACCTATAAATTTTTAATTAGGAAATAAAAAACAAGACATGCAAAAAACCGGTTCTGTAAAAAGCGTACCTAATATCCCCTACTCAAGAAATATTTATTAATTCATGTATATGAGTTTTTAAACTCACTTTCACATGTGATTATATTATTTCCTTCTGTATAAATGTTTTTTTATCCACCTTTGATTTTATTTTTACTACAAAAATATAGAAATAAGATTTTTAAAATATTATCTTTTTACGTTCGGATGTACATATTGAAGGAATAAAGTTTATTTCGGTCGCTCCGCACATTTTGTGACTCCACCTGTAACAAACATTATATCGAAACCATTGTTCACCGGTAGGCGGAATTGAGAGCACGCATACTGCTAAAAGAAAAACGCTTCTTTCACTACGAAAAATATTTGAATCGATTTCATTCCTTCGGTACATCCAATTCGGTATTTCTCGTAGGTATTTTTGCATTCACAGAATTAATAGATTTCCATTCTCTGAGTGTGTTGTTAAATTGTTGCAATCCAATAAATTTTGACACAGTTAAGATTGTTTAAAATAATTCCCTTCCTGTGATCAAATTGTTGATCACGAAATTCAGCGCATAAACGATAAATCTTCGTGCTTATTTTCCGAGTTATAGCGAGTGGCGATATTAGGAACATGAGCAATATTAGGTACAGTCACCCTATCTACTACTATTCCATTCCGAGAAATTCCACGATACTTGGCATTGCACGGATGCGCATTAACGTTAACAGCTGCATTATTTTCAATTGACATGGGTCGGAGGAAAAGTTTGCAAAGTAAAGATCGCGATGCGTGTAATAGCGTTTTCGCGATGGTGAAAGTTTATGTGAAACGGAGGCTTGGTGGAGTTACGGTTGATGCGCCGATAAACGAATAATCTGTTTCGAGGCTTTAAAGGTTGGTTTAATTGCGGATGAATACACGGGATCGGGGTGGGAGGGGGGGGGGGGGGTGGGGAGTTGTAGGTCCGAGTTCGCAGTAGAGCAATGATGAAAAGTTAAAGCTGCGAATGAACGGCGAGCGTGTAAAGTGTGAATTGACAGCCGAGCGGGAAATTGCGATGAGAAGGGGATAAGAAAGGTGTTGCTTGAGGGAAGCAGAAGTAAGTAGGCAGAGATACCCACTCTCGCCTCGAATCGAGCTGTTCGAAGCGAAAATTACGCAGTTGTCGCTAGTGGGTGACTTGCTGCGCACACTCCCGCGCGTTCCCTTTGTGTTATTTTCGGGCGGAATCACTGTTCGAAGCTTTAAATAGGACCAAGTTTCCGACGAAGAAGACAGTCCACAACACCGGTTCTATATGCTGGAGCATCGTAGATTATTTGCTGTGAGTAAACAACGACCAAACAGCGAATCGAGGCGCACGTGAACTGCCGATTTTTCCGGTCCCTCGCGGACAAGTGCGCGAGGGCTCTAAAATGTTTTTCGAGGCGAGATTACGATGGCGATGACGAGTTGGCGGTCACGCTCGCGACCGGGATTGAATCGTGCGCTAGCTTTCCGTACCTTTGGAATTTCAGCGGATCTTGGGTATAACGACAAACTGAAAGAGAAGAATAAACAAATAGGGACGATAGGCAGGGCAGAGGATAGATAGGTCAGAGCGACGGTGCTGGTTCGCTCTGGGACTAGCGGGCATCATCGCCAAAATTGTGTTGCTATCTTGGCAGTGTTTCGTGGTTCGAATCGAGATCTCGACTGTTGGATTGAAATTGAACGTGCCGCGCCGTACGCGCCGCGCCGCGTCGCGTCTACAATGCGCGCGAAACTCAAAAAGTCCCGTGTTTGACTCGGGGGGACTTAATACCGGTATTTCACCAATACAGCTGTACCGAAACCGATATCATACCGAAACAGATAAATACCGAAAACAATAGGTTACCGAAAACCGAAATAAATATCGGTATTTTTTCGGTATTCTTTTCGGTACATACCGAAACCTACCATGTTACTGAAAAGAATACCGAAAAAATACCGGTATTTTTTTGCGGTATGATATCGGTTTCGGTATACATAGCTGTATTGGCGAAATACCGGTATGGGCGTTATACCGGTATTAAGTCCCACACGAAGATACAACCGAAAAATACCGGTATTTCACGCACCGGTAGAGATCCCAAACTTTGACTCGGAATGAAACGAAAGTCGCGTATGCTTTTACATCCCTTTGACTTCGAATCGAAGCAAACGGAGAAACTCGCTGGCAGTTTGACGAATAACAGAAGAGAGAGAGAGAGAAAGAGAGAGAGAGAGAGAGAGAGAGAGAGAGAGCAATAAAGTGCAAATCAACGTAAAAAAATCTGTTTTCTTTTTTTCGCCGGTCACGACGTTTAGATGCCTTCCGAATGCATCGCGAACCCGTTGCAACGAGAGCTGGCCGATTCCATAATACGCTTGCAGCCGCTCGACGAGATCCGAATCCTCCTGGCTTGCGGGGCAAAGGCGAACGAGCCGGTGACGCAGGGCCTGAGGCCGTTGCATTACGCGGTGTGGCAGAGATACACCGAGGCGGCACAGCTGCTGTTGGTGCGCGGCGCGGACATAGACGCCACCGACGAATGCGGATATTCGGCGTTGCATCTGGCCGCCGAGCATGGCTACTTGGATTTGGTGAAGCTGCTGATCGAGCACGGCGCCAATGTTGACCACCGGCCAGACACTGGGGAGCTTTTCCCGAGGTGGGTGCCCTTAACTTTCATTTCAAGTTCACGCACTGGATAATAGCGAGTGCGGCAACGGTTGGTGAGAGGATGCACCTCTGGCTGGTATAAAGAACTAGGGAACTACCTGTGTAACAGATTGACGGTATGCGCAGGACGACGTTGTGCGACGAGCCGCTGCGACTCGCCCTGAGAAATCGGCACGTGGACGTGGCTAGAATCCTGCTGGAAGCCGGCGCGAATCCGAATAAAAGGTACTTCTTCGGATCGGAGATCAATTTGGTGTCTCCGTTGGACCTGCAGTGCATGGAGCTGTTGCTGGCGTTCGGGGCTCAACCGAACACCAGGGACCGTGCGGGGCTCACGCCGTTGATGAAGGCTGCGAGATTGCCGCAGGTAAATCTCTTCTCACCCCACTTCGCCGTCCGGGTAATATTTACCGGTGAAAGAACGTTCGTTAGGGGATAGCTTCGGTGCTGCTTTTGCTCAGCTACGGAGCGGACGTGAATTCGATGGCCGATGCGAGACACGACTACCGGACTGTCCTACATTACGCGATCCTCGGCGGTGATCCAACGGTGATCGATCTGCTGCTGAAGCAAGGTGCTCGCCTCGACCTCGGCTCGGAGTATCAAAAGCCTACGGCTCTGGACCTGGCCATCTTGAAGGGGGACCCTTCGATCGTGCGGATGCTATTGAAATCCGGTGAGTTGCCGCTCGGTATCAATTTATTAAACCTACGAACGTGCGGCAAGCCTCTCTTCATCGGGAGCAATCCTGAGACCTACGAGTGGCTTGCTGTTAGCGGTGCGCGCGCGGGGTTGTTTAGCAATTACCCGCGTCGAAGCAACAGTTGGCTGTTGCTTGTCAGAACTCACAATCACTCTCTCTATGCGGAATTCAGGAGCCGACGTGAACGCCACCTCGCCGATCATCGGTTCGCCGCTTCACGTTGCCTGCGCGGACAACATACCGAACAGACTGGAGATTCTGTCGATGCTGTTGGAGCGCGGCGCGGACCCGAACTTGGTGATACGCAGCGACGAAGGTCCCGCGCTGCGCCCGGTCCTCGCCGAGTATGTAGCCTCGAACGAAAACCCGTCGGTCCAAGTGGTGGCCCTTTTGCTCAAGTACGGCGCACGGGTGGTGATTAAGACGCAGTTTCGCGATCCCCACGGTATATTGAACTCCCTGCAAAACACGGCGAACAAGCCGCGACTGCTGAAAGCCTTGCTGGAAGCAGCGGAGAGCTTCGATCCCTGCATGATACGAAGATCCAGTAGCCTGACCGACGCGCAGAGGGCGCTGGTAATGGAGGTGGCTAGAACTCCGTTGCCGTTGACTCATCAAGCCAGGTTAATCGTCCGGAAGCTCTGCGGCACCAACTTGCCGAAGATCGTTTGCAAACTGCAGCTGCCTCAGTCGCTGCATCGCTACCTCCTTTACGACTTCCACTAACGTCTCGTCGCCTTTCATCCTCCGGAACAGAGGTCTGCCTGTGTAAACCAGCACCGAGGCCCGAATCTCGTGCAACGAATCGAGGATATTGCTTGCCTCCGTTGCGGACTTGGGACTATCGTCCCGAACGATACTTGCCCCAAGACAGTAAACATCCACCCACGTCAACGATACACGCATTTGTACCTTCGCATCTGTCCTCGCGGGTACAATTCAAGTATACCTATGTACTTAGCTGTGTCGCACACCAAAAACTAAATATGTACTATACATTTTTACTTACGGCCGTGCCGAACGAGCGGAAGGTAAATAAAGAAGCATTATTGAATCGAATGGAAACAGTTGTTTTTCATACAGTAAGCTGGTCAAAGGTGGTCCCACTTGCTGCATCCCTTTATTCCTTTCGCGGTCGCATAAATCCTGCAAATTCGATATAGCGAGGAACAAAGGGACACAGGATGTCAGAGTCGGTGGATAAGTTAAAGCAGTTTAGTTGCATAGTTGCGCTTGGAGAATACGGCGAGCGACATTTTAGTTGACACAGCTCACGCAATTCTCGAAATAGCAGCCTCGATACGGTGACCCGCGTCAAATCATTGGCAATCGTTGTAGTCGTGAGGAAATTCTAAATCCATATGTACTTCGCAATCGCGCACGTAAGTGGTAGTACGTACGTACACGTAGTTGCGGTTGCTTATGCCAATTTCAAAACTATCATTCGATCGATGACGTAAATCGTAAAACATCCAAAATTGTATGTATATATACACCTACGATATATACGTAGGTACATACGTTCTTGGCGACCAACTGTACTGATCAACGATAAATCCTTGCGTTTATGCCGGTTCGCCGTTGTTAATAATAGAATTTTTTGTCCCTGTACCGCCGCGACGTGAAATCAATAATTGCTAATAACTACGCATCTCTCGGAAATGTTAGAAAAAAAAATTAAAACCAACTTAAAAAATATAAAAATACACTGAAAAGTAGGAAATAATTGTTTTCTTTATTTAACCAATGACTCTCATATTTGTTAAGTCAGCGCCAGATTTACACATTGCAAATGATGAGGCGTCGACTTAAAAGGTATGAGAGTCGTAGATTAAATAAGGGGAAAAATTTTTTTACTTTTATTTTTCGATTTTTATTTTTAACTTTTTAGTTTTATATATATTGACGCAACATGCTGAGGAGATATGCGCGTACGTACATAAAATAATAATAATTAGGTGACAGTAGTCTTTATTGTTAACCAGAACTGGCAAAATATTGGGTCAATGTTGATGCAGTGTAGGATGGGCCCTCTTTCGAATTAAAAAAAGATCATCAAAATCGGCCCATATGCTGAGAAGCTATGCGGGGACAAACATAAAAAGAAATAATACATACGGGTCGAATAACCTCTTCCTTTTTGAAGTGATTTTATAGTGCCAATTTAATTACAAAATTAAAACCGAAATTTAAAAATATTCCCCTTTTTAGTATAAACTTAATAAAAATCAGTTTTGAAAAATAAGCGATTTTTTTCTCAAAAGCCAGGGGGGCAACTGTCCCTTTTGCCCCCTCCCTGCGGACGTCCATGATTCTTAATAGGCTGAAATGGATATTTCACACTTTCACCCCCTGACAGCGGGGCGCCAACCTCAATTCGCTGTGGTCGGCCACGGATTCATATCTGTTTCAGAAAAAAATAATTCTTTATTCTTTATCGTATCCATATGGAAGTGATACCGATGGATTCCTTATGTTTTTCCGATGAAGATCGTATCAAATTTCATATAAATCGGACTATTATTAACGAAGTCAATTCGAAATGATATAAATCGATTTTTCATGGAATTTCCTTCATTAAGGAACGAATTACGTCGTTCTTGGCGTCAACTTCATCGGCGAAACATGAGGAATCGATTGGTGTCCTTTTCGCAAAGTTCTGATGAGAAATGCGGAAGTCAAAGATTTCTCACTTCACGATTTTCGACCTTATTCTGCGATTTTTAAGCGTTTATAGCTCAGAGCAACGTTAACCGATTTTGATGAAATTTTAGGCATATATACAACTTACTTCAATCGACAAACTGGTTTGTTAAATTTACGGGCTCACAAAATAATATTTAAAAAACGACCTTTACTATTTTCTTTGCTATTCGAACCAAGTACATTTTTTTCCAAAACGACGATTCACGTCACTTAGCAAACTAATACTTCCAGCTTTTAAAAAAAACTCAAGTCGTTTGGATTCATTTTAAAAAAATTATGCGATTTTAAAAAGTGTCCGAATATTTTCGTAACTCACTGTATGTGCCTAATTATCTTTCAATGCATACGTGACCGGTCTGTTGAGTGACTGAACGCAACGTGAAGAATTTCCAACTCGATTTTCTCGAAAATGCAGCGCAATATCAAAAAACTTTATTCCTTTTTCTCGACTCATATATTTCTTATAAGTAGAAAAGAAAGAGTAACTTTTTTTAATATCGCGCTTAATTTTTGAGAAAATCGGCTTTGAAACTCTTAACGTTGCGTCCAGTCGCGCATAGGAAAACCTACCTTAATGAAAATCACGGGCGATTTGGGCGTAAGTGGAGTTCGCCCTAAATAGGTTGTAAAGTGAAAGATCGATAAGTACGCAAGGCAACACAAGAGGGCGCGGATGACGGATCAGTGAGCAGCAGCTAGCAGAAAAAACTAACGAGCAAAGTGTTGGATCACAAACAGTCATCGGCTGTTTGTTATTAACAATAAACATACGAGATCAGTAAAAAAACTGGTAAGGAGAGGAAAGGGGGAAGGCGTTTTACAGAGAGGATCGTGCGGCTGCCGACGCACGTAACCAGAGTACTTGGCACAATCGGACGATTGTCGGAACAACCTCTGATCGTCCATGATGGCCGCCAGAGCGTTGATGTCCGTTCTACGATCCGGGAGAGGATACGTAGGATTATGGAACGAGAAAGGACTGGTGGCTGCAGGCAGAGCAGGGACTCCGTTGGGCATCGGAAGGTGAAGTTAACGTACCGAGTATCGGAGCTATAAAATGTAATTGCGCGACGTAGACAGATTTGTGGTTATGTAATCGCCTCCTAACCTAGAAAAGGCGGCTAAAAAGATTCGCTTCGAATGTATGTAAATGCGTTACAGTCAGCAGCACCGCGATGGGCATCAATGGGCGCCGGATAAAGAGTACATACAGGAGTGGTACAAAGAGTGTAAAGTACTTTACTCGGACACCCCGCAAGAGTGGGAACCCCCGCCCACGTACAGGGACCAAGAGGTCAGGCAGCCTGGAATTAAAAACATAGCTGTCAATTTTGGCCCGCAACATCCGGCTGCCCATGGAGTGTTACGGTTGATCGTCGAATTGGCAGGCGAGAAGGTCGCTCGGGCTGATCCTCACATAGGCCTTCTGCACCGTGGTACCGAGAAGTTGATAGAATATAAAACGTACATGCAAGCTTTACCTTACTTCGATCGGCTAGACTACGTTTCTATGATGTGCAACGAACAATGCTTCTCGATGGCCATCGAGAAATTACTTAACATAGAAGTACCCCTGCGAGCGAAATACATTAGAAGTAAGCGTTACCTTCGATCGGCGATCGCTCGGAACAGCGGTCGCGGGTCTGGCCGCATCCCCGGTTTGGTTAATCGGGGAGGATCTATACACTGCTGTGGTTTTTCCAGCTCTTTTCGCCGAGCTCACGAGGATCTTGAATCATATCATGGGAATCGGAACGCACGCGCTCGATATAGGTGCTCTGACGCCGTTTTTCTGGTTGTTCGAGGAGCGGGAGAAACTGATGGAATTTTACGAACGCGTGAGCGGCGCGCGAATGCACGCTGCTTATGTACGGCCTGGCGGTGTCTCCTTGGACATGCCGTTGGGTTTAATGGACGACATATACGAATGGGCTTCGAAATACGCCGAACGAGTGGACGAAGTCGAGGACATGTTGACGTCGAACAGAGTTTGGGTTGGACGGACGGAAAACATTGGAGTCGTGACGGCTGAGCAGGCGTTGGAATGGGGTATGAGCGGTGTGATGTTACGAGGTTCGGGGATCAAGTGGGATTTGAGAAAAACGTCTCCGTACGACGCGTACGATCTTGTCGACTTCGACGTGCCAATTGGGAAAAACGGGGACTGCTACGACAGGTAGGCTGAGCCTTCCTTCTCCTAGTCTTTCAGCGATTTAGAGACAGCTTATTCAATCGGTCGGGTTGCCGCGTTTTTGCCCTTTTCTAGGTATCTTTGCCGTATAGAGGAGATGCGCCAGTCTTTGCGCATCATTTATCAGTGTTTGAATCAAATGCCGCCGGGCGAAGTAAGGATAGATGATGCGAAAATAGTGCCCCCGAGACGGGAGGAGATGAAGACCAGCATGGAGGCGTTAATCCATCATTTCAAGTTGTACACGCAAGGCTTCCAAGTGCCACCCGGCGCCACGTACACGGCGATAGAGGCGCCGAAGGGCGAATTCGGAGTTTATCTCGTAAGCGACGGTAGTAGCAAACCTTACAGGTGTAAGATCAAAGCACCCGGCTTCGCTCATCTGGCCGCCTTGCGGCATTTGGGCCCAGGTTGCATGCTGGCCGATATCGTAGCGATTATTGGTACTCTGGATGTCGTGTTCGGTGAAATCGATAGATAGAGATAATTGCTTGCACAATGTCTCCCGAGTGATCCTCGGGTGTATCGTTAGTATCTCCGACGAGCTTTCCACCTTCCATTTCCGTTCGTGTACGACGGCAGGAGTCTGATGACGAGAAAGAGAGAAATAAAGTGGACCTGTTGCTCAGTGGTAAACCTGCATTTACTTTTCACCTGGACCTACCTACGCAACGTCACGAAGTGGCACGGTCTCCTGTGTAACACTCACCAATTAATTGCGAACATTATTTCAGTGCGGGGAGGCGGAAATCTTCTCTGCTTTTTGCCTTTGTATTTGTCTTTATTAGCTAAATGTTTATTTAATCACAGGTTTGCTATTGGCACAAGAGAAGAGTCGGCTAGAAGGAGCCGTTACGTGGTAGGCAGGATTTTTCCAACCGTTAATTGTGCGATACATATATTCTGCAAACACCAGGCAGCGATGATTTTCTCCGATGAATCGTTAGAATCATTCGAACGTCGTGTCATTCATTTTTAATAGCCACCAACGACGAGTTAGACCAGTTCTCGCTCCTACCTAGCCGGTCATTAATGATATCCTTCCCAAAGACGACGGAATTAAACGGTGCTCGTTGCATAATGTTTGAACAAGCAGAAATCTGCGAATACATATTTTAATTCCACCGCAGGTGGATCCAAGTTGTCTGGATATGCCTTCTCGCGACACGAACAGCATAGGGATTAGCTTCCAATTAAGGGTTCAAGGTTCTTGTCAGCCGTAATTTTGTGCCTCGAGCAAAGGGCAGGACACTCGTCGCACGTCGCACAATTATCCGACGGTAATTATGCGCTGGTTCGCACCAACGAACGCGTTATTTCGCTCTGCCTTCACTGAAATCGCTCGTCACTGTGCCGTGCTGCGTGCGGTTTATTGCATAGCCTAAATCCTTGATGGTCACTTGTTACTTCTCTCATTATTCGTTTTCGAGAAGCTAAGTTAAGCTATGCTATGTTTTATTATTATTATTATTAGTTTTACGGGAAATTCCCATGGTTTACAAAACAAGGCAGATGCAAATTATAGAGTCTGAACAATGTATGAATTAGCCAATCATAAATATATATAACTAGGTTGACTAAACTAAACTGTTTAGCTTAGATTTTGCTGGAAACGATTCCATAAAGCCAGAAGTCCACCCAGAAGCTAAGCTATGTCATGCTATGCCATGCTACGTTTTAAAAAAATTAGCTTCAATACATTCTTATGGAACCGTTTCCACCAAAAGCTAAGCTAAAACATAGCATAGCTTAGCTACCCGGTGGATTCCCGGCTTTACAACCCCCGACCACGGCGTTCAACACGTCACTGCCGATCGCAGTGTCGTCTCCTTCGCTATTTCACTGATTCGCAGGCTTTGAAAAGTTAAACCAATTGAGATACTTAACGTATTTCTGTTATCCACCGATGTCGGGAGAGTCACAGAGCTGGCAGACGAAATTAGGCGGAGCGAACCGGAGTCCACATTCTCTGAACAGTACCCTCTGATCACTTCGTTTTCGGCACCGCCGGCATTCAAGGCAACCTGTTAAAAATACCCGAGTTCCTTGTTACCCTGTACGCTTGTATCTCCATTTTTCTTTCGCATCGGATTATCGCGTTAAAAGGTTGGAAAAGAAAGCCGGAGGAAGAATGTTGTTGGAAGCAGTTGGAAAAATACTTGACGCCCGTGACACAGGGATTCG
The DNA here is from genome assembly GCA_929108735.1 of Andrena dorsata. Taxonomy (NCBI): domain Eukaryota; kingdom Metazoa; phylum Arthropoda; class Insecta; order Hymenoptera; family Andrenidae; genus Andrena; species Andrena dorsata. The sequence continues at coordinate 69,574,746 of OV815488.1, read as the reverse complement.
CCTTCGTTGCGAGAAATGAGAAACGGAGGGGCAACTTGACTCGCGTCAATAAGTAAACGAGTTAATGAATGTATGGACGCGGTGATTGCAGAGCATGGCTCTGACAAACCACGTAAAACAAGCAAGCAAGAAAGAGAGAGAGAGAGAGGGGAAGACAAAGAGTCGGGGCGAGGGGGTAGGGGATTGGTGACAAGTAGGTAATCGGTAGGGATGGCTGAGAGAGAAAGAGAGAGAGAGAGAGAGGGGGGGGGGGCAGCGCGACAGTGGCAGGTACGTGCCGATGACGACTCTGGCGGCAGAATGAGAAAGAGAACGAGAATGAGAACGGTTAGCGCTGGTTGGAAAAGAGTAGCAGGAGGAGGAGGAGGATAGAGAAGGGGGCAACCGTAAGAGGAAGATAGAGAAAAGTTTGTGTGCAGCCGATGGGTGGCGTAGGGCACAGATAACTGTAGGGTAGCCATGGAACGTGGAAGGTACGAAGGAGGGACGACGCGAAAGCGGTGGTGCGAACAGGATGGAAGGAAGAAACGGTGGAGGAACGAAGGAATGGCGGACTGGAGAAGGAGCGGAGTGGAAAAGTACGGGTGGGGGTAAAAATAAATCGTTCACCTGAACCGCATGCTCGCCGTTCACGATGCAGTCGAGCGGGAAGAGAGTAACGTTCATTTGGCGTTTCGCGCAGTGTTTCGGCTGACCTCGTAGCGACCGTTTCGTTTCGCTCCGCTCTTATTCGCCTTTTATTCTCTCTCCGCGATCCGCTTTCGCTCGCGTTCCTTCGCTGCCCTGCTCGCCGTTCCTCAAGTGACCGCCGCCCTCGCCGTTCCTCGGCCCGAAATCGAAGGTGAATCGGGGGAATACCTAGGACTCGCACGTGACCGGTCGCCTCCACGATTCGGTGGTTGGGAGATCATAGGTTCCTCGGATCGAAGTTCCCGACCAGTGTCGACGGCGCGCTAGCACGCGCCTGTGCTCGCGCTCGCCCGAACCCATCGATCCAGAATTTCACTGGACTCTCAAGCGGTTCAGAACCGACCGCAAAAGCTGCCGCACTGGAGAAAGGTAAAAATCATTTGGACAGACCAGCCAGCGTGCTTCGCCGTAGGATCGCGCACCTACCTGCCTTCCATCGGACCGTGTATCGTCCGTTGGAGTCTTCGACGCATCGCCGGTGGCACACTTGCCGCTTGGAAAGGAGAATAGACTTTCTCCTTTTCGTCGTTCCTCGCGTCGCAGCCGCCTTTCGTCCCGCTCTTTCGCGGGGATAAACGCGCTAGGCAGCTACGGCAACCGCGGACGTTAACGAGAACCAAAGGCGAGGAGACCAGGACAAGGATTAGGCCGAGGACGAGAAGTAGCGCGAGGACGATCGCGAAATAATCGAACACACGGCGACCACGGCCGTTGACAAGAGTGGCGAGCACAGCGGCGAAGCGAACACGAGGATCGAGCAGAGTGGAACCTGATCCGTTGATACCAGGAGTGAAGAGAATAACAGCGGTCCCCGCGCTATCGGGCATTCCGGAGAAGTTCACGCACCGGGAACTAGAGCAACCCCCCCTGAAGCTGCAGATTAGGGGATAGCCGGGAACGGGAAGAGAAAGGGAAAGAGAGAGGGAGAGAGGTGGAGCGCTCGGCCGTTTACGGGGAAGAAGGAAACGCGCCACGAAGGGAACAACGGGCGTGCAAGTAGCGAAAATAGTGGGCCGGCGTGTATACACGGTGACCGGATCAAGATGAGGGTACATCGTGGGATTTGCGCGAAATTGCAAGGAGGCTTTCTCAGGCGATGGTGTAAGTAAGCGGTACAATGGTCGCGACGGGTAGCGCGCGTAGTCTGCTACTTTGCTGGCGCGATCGCGCAACGTCCTCTCGTTCGAGGGTACATTAACGATCTCGTTAACGCCGTTACCGGCGCCGCAAGTGTCGCGCCGAGTGCGCTCTTAATTCGATTCGACCAACATGTCATCTTGTATGCTCGCTCGATGAATCATCTCGTTACGTCTGTTCGTAACAGACCCTGGTCGTTCTCCTCACCGTTTCCATTTCCATTTCCGTTCGACGCTTCCGTCCCACTCGATGGAAAACTCCGCGATCCCGTGTCTCTCTTACTTTCACCTCGGGTTTTGCGAGACACCGGCGCGCATCGCAGCGACTTTTCTTTTTAACGCAGGTAAAGATAGGCGCCCGACGCGACTCGCCGTTTTATCGGTTACCGAGAACGAGAGTCGTTCTATCCCCGAAACGCGGGAAAGAAGCGCGACTGTCACCGGAGTTCTAGCAACGTTCGAAGTCCCGCAGATATTCGCGAAACGAGAACTAGGAAATAATCGAGTCGAGTGATGTAAGGGAAATGTCGCGGAATGATTGAAATTGCGGCAAAAAGTTTAATGCCACGCGTTCCATTGTAGGATACTGAATAACGCCGCACGCGTAATTATATAGCCTCCGGATATTATTCGCGCGTCGGAAAGTGAACTTTGATACCATTATGAGAAACGATCGAGCGGGAAGCTATCTGCGATTCTGGAATTATTGCGGTCTTTTTTTCGCTGCCGTCGGTCGGCTCGTTACGCAACTTTCACGCCGGTTAATGCGGAGATATCGAAAAGTCGCGACAGGTTTTTTTTTTTTATCGCCGTAAATCATTGCTCGGCCCTTGGGTTGTCGAAAACGACGAGCAACGAGGACGACTAGAATCTTTTGAATCCAAGACATCCATCGAAAGCGGAAACAGAGTTGCCCGCGAGAGGAGTCGATTACAGATCGCCCGGACTGGTTCAAACCGAGCCCGGCCGTTGCGTCGATGCCGTTTCGTTAGGCAGGCGCGAAACCTTCCGAGTAAGAGCAGGAAGCGTAGCCTTATATAACAGGGAGTAATTGGCGGCAAGTGCGCGTAGGTAGGTATGTAGGTTCAGCCTTTCAGGAATCGATGCTTGAAACGCGTGTTTCAGCCAGCGATGACACCCGGGCGATTACGAAGCTTTCGCCGAGCGACTCAACTCGGCGGCCAGCGGTTTCGGTGTTGCTTTCGTTGTTTGGCATTTGATCCTTGCGCCGCGGAACGCCGCGTTGTACGGAGACGAGATGGGACGGCAGAGGAAAAGAAGAGATGGAAAGGAGGAGGGTGCATGAATGGGAAAGGAAAGGAAGGGAAGAGAAAGAGTACGATTACGTGGCGCTGCGGTAAACCGCTGCGACAGGTTTTCGTTCTAGCAAGCTCGTTCCACGTTGCACGCGCCAAACCACGATAGAGGGGCTATCGAACGAGCGTTGCATTCCTATGGAATTTAGCAGCAATTAGCCGACTGTCGACGGGTTAGACGCAACAGGGTAATCGTCGGACGAGGTTGCCCCGGCGCGTTGCGTCCGACAAGTCGAATTTGTCAAGGCACTTGTCAATCCTGCGCCCTGGCGCAATGAAACGGTCGATTCTATTCGGGGCCGCGGGGCCCCGAAACGTCGATAACACCACATCCTGTCCAACGGTCCCCCGGGAAGTGGAAACGAATGTTGGAACGGTTAGCCCCGTCGATAATTCTCCGGCTGTGTTGCGTCAAAGGTGAACCGCGCCGGTGGAACGCGGCATACGAAATTCCATTCTCGCCGAGATTTCACGCACGCTCACGCGGGCACGCACATGTACGTTACTTCGCCGCTTCGTTGTGTACTCCATCGGGGCCGTAGGTCTTGGCCGTTGATCTGCTCAATTGCGCTTTCACCTATTCGTAGTTTCTTTCGTACGCGAGCTAGCCTCGTCCATAAAGATAAGCGGGGCGGGGAAAAGTCCGTTGTGTAGTCAGATTTCGAGAGAGGAAGAGAAAAACGGTTCTGGTAACGGTTCCGACGAGCGAACGTACTGACGGATCAACGAGCGCGTACAACGTTTGGTAAATCGATCGGGAAACTATTTACAGCAATCGGCACGGGATACGTATGCGTGCAGGGGGATTTGAGAGAAAAAATAGCGCGGCGTATGGAAGTACATTAGTGTAATAGTTTTCGCGTGGTCGGGGCAGCCGTACGATACGATCGGACTCGGTTGCGCGACCAGCCAGCTATGTAATCGACGGGACTCGCGGAAGGGAGGGAATAGCTCGTTGGGACAACTGTGAGAACGGGAACGCGTTGAAAGTACGCCGGATTTCAGTGCGAAACCCGCCGCAGAGTCTCTTTTGAATTAGGTACTACCTACGAATCCAACAGACCCCCTCGATCCGCTTCAACTTGGATCCATCCGCGAACAACGGTGCAGACTTTTCTCTTGCTTTTGATGGAATACCGATCAGGGGCTGATTCCTTCGCGTTATACTTTGGATAATCATATTTATCATGATTCAGTTTCGGCCGCGTGACCGTCGTTGAGGTCTTCGTTACCAGCCCCTGTTTTTCCCACCACTCAGGGGCGGATTTGGCATTTTCGGGAGGGGCGGGCGTAGATCTGAGAAATAAACCAGGGACCTTTCCGATATTCTCCTGCTAAATGAAAATTGTTTTTTTTTTAGTACCAATTTATCATACTTTCCCTCATATTTGCTAAGTTAAAATAAGTATTTTACAAATTATAAAATAAGTATTTTGCAAATTGTGAAATAAGTATTTTGCAAATTATAAAACAAGTATTTTGCAAATTAAAATAAATATTTTTCGCTTGAGGGAGGGTCGCGTCTCTGTGTTTCCCACCACCCAGGGCGGATTTGGGATTTTATATCTCAGAAATAAACCAGGGACCTTTCCGATATTCTCCTGCTAAATGAAAATTGTTTTCTTTTTTAGTACCAATTTATCATACTTTCCGTCATATTGCTAAGTTAAAATAAGTATTTCGCAAATTATAAAACAAGTATTTTTCGCTTGAGGGAGGGCCCCTCCCCCCTCTAAATCTGCCACTGCCATTTTATTTGAAAGTCTATCGCTCCTTACATCCTGCAAATCGTCTAACAATGTACTATGTAAGACGAACACGGGACACACGCACCGTTAGTCGAATGCGCGGTGACACGCGTCTTGTTACGATCATCTGGCTCGACCTCCGGCATAATAATATCATGGACAATTACGAGCAACGTGTATGTACATGAGCGACCTTTTTTTTTTCCCCGACTCGATTGTATTCGATGACTGATCGGATGGCATAATATCGTATGTAAAGCTGCGAGTACATACCTACGTACACACCTGCTTGCGTTCGCCGTTGGTCGGCCGCGGCTCCGCCGCGTGGACGACGGGGTGGTACATAGGTATGTACATACACCGGGGGGGAGGGGGGGTGAGGGGGGGATAGCAGAAGAAGGGGAAACGAATTGAGCGAGAAGGTGGGAGCGGCGAAAATTCGCCGAGGGATCGCAGGAAATCGTAATTGGCCCACCCCTCGTCCGAATTTCCACATCGGCTGACGACGCACCGACCTGCACGACGTTTACATAGCCGACGTTGGCGTCCCCCACCCCCCCCCCCCCTCTGCGCTCGCATTCCTCGCGCATTTCAAAGATACCGATCGTTTCGAAATCGCTCTAGCACTTGAGCGAAGTTTTTCCTGCGGTTGTCGTTATTCGGCGACGGATACCGTGCAGCGTTTTTAGAGAAACAAAGCTGCCCGGACTGTTTGGCCCCGCGTTGCGCTGGCTGGAAAGTTCGCGTCTCTCGAGGTCGCGACATCAGCCTAAAAGATTTCGTAAGGTCGAGGAGCGTCACGTCCGCGACTCGGCAGATCGTGGCTTGCATTCTGGATGCGCGATCATCGCGAACGTCACGCGTCGGGCATCGCCGTCGCCGTCGTCGTCGCCGCGCTACCGTGACGTTCGCGTGCAAGTTTTCCGCTGGAAATATTCCCTCGGCCGAGACCCCGAGGATTCGCGTAACCGCGCGCCGTCAAACGGTCCGCTCGAAAGCCGAACGACTAGCCGTTCCAGGTTGCGGCGCCGAGTCTCCGCGGACTATGGAATGGTAGAACCACTCGTTGCCGAAGGTCGACTAGTACGATGCCGTCGCGTACGTGCGTTTAAGCTCAAACTACGTGACTGAAAACTTAACCGGCCGACCGGATCATCGTTGGACCTCGCCCGGCTCGCGTCGATGAGGTTCGAGGACGATTGAACGGTTCTCGCTGTTGGTCGTTTGTCGTTTGTCAATAGGTACATGCTCGGTGGTTGCGAGACTCGACTCGATCACGCGTCACGACAACTGGGAGAGAGAGAGAGAGAGAGAGGGGGGAGAGAGAGAGAGAGAGAGAGAGAGAGGCGAATCGATCCATCGACGCATCGCGATCTTGAAACCGCTCGAAGCGGAGCGTTGCGACGCGTTGGAAAGTTCGCCCGATTCACGATTGCCCGCCCGTATATTCGTTCCCCCAGTCGGCATGGGTGGTAAGAAACGAGTTAGCCCATAGCAGTTGGATCCCCGTGAAACGAATTGACCTCGCGAGATGGAAATCCGTCAGACGGTTGCCTCAATTACAAGCTCGTCCACGGCAGACCAAACCGCTCAGGTTAAAGCTTGCCCCGCAATCGTGGCTGTTCGACATGGGACTAATTCCACTTACGTCAAAATCGCCCAGTGAGTTTCATTATACAGTAATGCCTCGTTATAGTCCCGTTTTTAGCATGCGTAGTACGCCCGGCGATTGTCCCCACCATTTCTTGGAATCCTTCGGTCGAGAGTGAGAGAACGAAAGAGTCGACGGCAACTTCGTGTCAACTGTTTCGCTCCCTCTCGCTCGGTTATCTCACTCGCGGCATCGGCCGCGCGGAATAGTTACCGATCACTAGAAAATCTAGGAATAGGGCCCGCCGCCAGCCCCGTTCGTCGAGACTATAACGAGGCATAACTGTACTCGACTGGACGCATCGTCAAGAAATTCAAAGCCGATTTTCCCGAAAATGAAGCGCGATATCAAAAAATTGTATTCCTTTTCCTCGACTTATTTATTTGCTATAAGTCGAAAAGTAAGAGTGACTTTTTCTCAGATCGCGCCTCATTTTCGAGAAAATCGACTTTGAAACGTAAGTGGAATTCGCCCATGGAAATTTGTACGAATAGCTGACAATGAGTGAACTCTGTGCCTACTTAGGTGGCGGTGAATACGTGCGGCAGAAGGATAGCTAGCGGAAAGAAAATGACGGAATGTGAGGATTCTTCCGGTAACTGGTAAACGCGACACGATAGAAAGCAAAGGCGACCGACGATAGCAACGCGACCAACTTTCTTTCGTTGGTTCGCGCGTGAACAGACGCCCGCGCGCTCTGTTTCGTTTCGTTTCAATTCGATCAGAACACGGTCGGCGAATGAGAAACGTTATTCGAAAACGTGGAGATAAGAAGTGATCGGGGGTTTTCGAGAATGGAGAAAAAACGGGAAACAGGTCTGCGCAGTCATCCCCATCGCGATTTTTATTATTATTGTTATCATTATTATTATTGAAAATAAACGGGCATTTCCCAATACAAGCTACAACGACGTGATAGGGTTTTCCTGACAATAGTCTGCATAGCTTCCCCCCAAAAGAGGAAGTACTACCGGAAAAGAAGTCGACATAGTCTATGTAGAAGCTAGAATTGATCATTACGCGATTCATTGGTTCAAGTGACTCATATTTTTATTTGAATTTGCGGGATACGAAACGTGGTTTTTTCTGACGCATCTGGTAGGAGCATATAAATCAACGAGTTCCAGTAGTGCAGAACAATTAATTTCGCTATTAATGATCTTAAGCGGGTAGGTTACCAGTTCAAAATCAGGTCCTTTTTCAAACGCATATTCTGAAGTAATAGATGAATAATTTGAGATATTTTTTTTTATTTTTAAGCGTCATTTCGTTGACTTTAGCGCGCAAAAAGAAAATTTTAAATATATTTATAGGAAAGAAGTTATAAATATAAATGTGAGATCGTGTGCGCGATGCACCGTTTGACGGTGAACAGGATTCCGGACAGGTGAATTACATAAAATACAAAGTAAAGACATTTATATAATCTGTAAGACAGTCTCCATCTTGTGCAGGAAGCAAAATTTTGATAAACAAATTAATACAATTTTTATGTTGATTTTATCTTTTTTGTAGGGAAAATATTTATCTCTTTTTTTAAGAATTTATATTGAAATGTGCTCCCAATACATGGAGGGGAATCGTTTCCTGCAGCTCCCTGTAAATTTTCATTCAAATCGTGGGAGCGGTTTTCGAGATTTTATGTTCACCGTTTTGGAAAACGTAGTTTCCGGGAAATCGCGTTCAAAGTTGGACATCGTTATCCGATCTCGTGTGCAGGCTCCTTCCTTTTTTTACTGTAATTCCTTCAATCTTTGGAATTTCGGGACCCGGTTGCGCTTAAAATACGTAGAAAAGATGTAGCTGGCGGAATATGCAAACATCCTAAAATTCAATTTTCAAAATTTTTAGGGTAACCTACCCCCTTAAATACAAACGACATGTCAGTTACAGTTCTGCGCGGTAAGGGTTGTCATATTTAGTTTAACAAGTATCGATGCAAAGTCATGATCCCATACAGACCTGTGAATGTGTAATTTATATTCTTCGAACCGCGGAAACCTATGCTGCACCCTTTCCAGTTCAGTATTGTATTTAATTGAATTGTACAATAATTGAGGCAGTCGGAGCAACAATGGACTAACCCGCATTTTTTTCGAAATTGAATTAGTAGCAATAACGCGTTCCAATAGACTGTACTAACCATATAAAATAGGAAAAAAAATTTTTTTTAATGTGGGTTGGTCGGTTATTGCTCTGACTGTCACCATTGTACAATAACTTTATCGTACTTATATTTACAAAGTCAGCAGAAATTTTCCCCTTTAGCCCTTCTAGACCCAACTGGCTCGAATCGAAACGCACACGGTGACCGCTGGCCAACTGTTCTGATTTGATTTCAGGGGCTGCAGTGGCCGTTGGAGCGCTACTCATCATCGTGGCCGCAATTCTGGCGGCGGTGTTTCCGAAATTGGTGGACGTTCTGCTGAACAGAGAGATCGCCCTCCGAGATGGCGGCCGTACGTTCGATTGGTGGAGAGAACCTCCGGTGGCGCCTCAGCTCAGCGTCTACATTTACAACGTAACGAACGCTGATGAATTTTTGAACGATGCCAAGAAGCCTGTGCTAGAAGAACTCGGCCCTTACGTGTATATGCAGCATTGGGAAAAGGTCGAGGTGAAGTTCAACGAGAACGATACGGTGTCCTACAAAGTGAAGAAACAATTTGTTTTTTCGCCGGTAAGAATCTCTGCGTTTCCTTGTCCGTTCCACAGACTGTGTGATTCAAGGTCGCGTTTTTGTATCGATTCTATAGCCGATTCGCGACTCTCTCGGAGATTTATTACATTTTTATCATTATTTATTAGTTTCAACGGGGAAAACATCCTCTCCTTTTTACTTCCTCTACCCCCCTCCCCCCTCCCCTTTATCCCCTATTCGCCCTTCCCCTCCCTCCTCCTCTCCTCACGCGAATATGAACAGTTAACTTTTCGACGATTCTGAAAGCTTCGATTCTCCTTTTCTCGCGGCCCATTAACGATTGTGTGACCGAAACAAAAACGAACGATACGCAGCGGCAGGAGGAGCGCGAGAGAAACAAGTGGGAAAAGTAAACAATGGAAAATTTTTCGTAAAAACGACGAGAGCAACTTTGGCCGCGCGCTGTGACGCAAAGCTAATAAGCAACTATAATGTAGTCCAGGGGCGTCCGAAGACTTTTTTCCAGAGAGGCGGGGCAACTTTGGGATGATGTTAAAGAACAATATACCCCCTTGCTCTTTTAACCAATTTTATAGTGTCAATTTACTTAAAAATTGAAAAATATTCCCCTTTTCAGTATAATCTTAAACCTCAGTTTTAAGTAGGAGCGGAGGAACGCGCTTCCGTGAATTAAAAGCAAAGGTGTAGGATAGCGACTACTTAGTGTTTGGCCAGCGTGTTCTCCGAGAGGCGCGCGATACCTCGATTCCCAGTATTGTTCCTCGGAACAATGTAGGTCGAGTGAACGCGAACGATCGTGTACAATATCATCGTTCGTATAGATGAATATGCATAGCTCGTGTATGCGCGCACTACGTGGAACCGTCGTCTTCTTTACGGACGACGGATGGTTCGGGGGCAGGTGGGAAGAGGAGGCGCGAGAGGCGCGAGGGGAGAAAGGACGGAATTAGGCACACGGATGTTGGCCCGCGAAAACAACCGATGGCCGGTTACTCGACTAATCGGAAGGTGGTATCCGTTTGCACTTGCAGGAGAAGTCGATCGGCTCGGAGGAAGATTTAGTCGTGGTCCCAAACGTGCCGATGCTTTCGGCGACAAGCCAGTCGAAGCACGCGGCGCGTTTCCTCCGACTAGCCATGGCGTCGATCATGGACATTCTGCGAATAAAGCCGTTCGTCGAAGTGTCCGTCGGACAGTTGCTGTGGGGTTACGAGGATCCGTTGCTGAAATTGGCCAAGGATGTCGTGCAGAAGGAGCAGCAGTTGCCGTACGACCAGTTCGGCCTGCTGTACGGTAAAAATTCCACGATGCCCGATTGGTTTACCATCTTCACCGGGCAGAACGACATTTCCAAGTACGGGATCCTTGACAAATGGAACGGGAAGGGTAGCTTCGGCCACTGGACCAGCCCGGAGTGCGACAGCGTAGCCGGCAGCGACGGGAGCATCTTTCCTCCGCGCATTACAAAAAGCACCGTGCTGAAAATCTTCGACAAGGATCTCTGCAGGGCCTTGCCGCTGGCGTTCAAGGTAACCCTAATCTGTGAATCTTGCTTGTCGTCTCGGACAACCCGTCCCGGCGTGTGCCCGGATAGTAGCTGGGCAAAGTTTGATTTCAGGAGGAGGTGACTACCGCCGGTCAAATACCCGGCTACAGGTTCGTGCCCGCCAAGGACGCTTTCGCCTCGCCCAGCAGAGTGGAGTCGCAGCGATGCTTCTGCCCGGCGGGACCGCCGTGTGCCCCCGAGGGGACCTTTAACGTCTCCGTCTGCCAATACGAGTCCCCAGTTCTGCTTAGCTTTCCGCATTTTTACCTCGGTAAGATGTCGCGCGCGAGCGCGTGCTTGTTTGTCGGTAAATATTTTCGCCGGCTGACTAGAGAACGCGTTACGCGGTGTTTCTTACGCGGCATGCTCGACACTTTCAGCCTTATAATGCTGTGTCGCTCTGAGAAATTTTCTAGGCGAATCTTGCTATCGCGAGGCAACCACGCACGGTGGTACATAATAACGTTTTTTGTTCAAATCGCCCTGCAGGTTGTAATTTTTTAGTAAACCTGACGATTTTTTTATTTTAAATTCTTCGCAATTAAATTCTCTATCGATCTGTCCGGCCGGAATTTTAAATTTCGTTGCTGATTATTTTATATTTAGCGAAATATACAGCGTTTTAGGAGATCGGTATTATTGTTATTATTTATTGCGTCTTTATTGCAAACACAGAAGATAACAATGAAAGAAAGTAAACAAAGATACAAGGCAAAGGCGAAGTTCAGACAAAGACTGTTTTTCAACTTAACCTAAAACGAAAACTCAACCTAGACTTAAATTAGTACAAGCAAATTATTAAAGAAGAGAAGAAGTCAGGGCTTAAAGTCGGATTTTCGATATCGAAGATTGCGAATCCAAACATGTTGAAGTGAAACTTAGCGCGTATAGATTTTCGGGGGCGTTGATTACGTTTCCAAAAAAGCCCAACGTATCCTAAAAGTGCTGTATACTTTGCAAAATAGAAAGAAATCAGCAACGAAATTTCAAATCCCGGCCGGACAGATCGATAGAGAACTTACAGGGCGATTTAAAGAAAAAATGTCACTTTGCGACGGGCGGACATTATTACGACATTCTCCGTGATGCCCGAACACGGAAACGGGACGTTTGATTCGAGTAAAACATTTCAGCGGATCCTGCGCTGCGGGAGGCTGTGAGCGGTATATCGGAGCCGATCGAGGAGAAGCATCAATTTTACATCGACGTCCAGCCGATGATGGGCACCGCTTTGAGAGCCAAGGCGCGAATTCAGATAAATCTGGCGGTGAGCCAAGTGCGGGACATCAAGCAGGTCACCTCGTTCCCGGACATTGTGTTTCCCATCATTTGGTTCGAAGACGTGAGTATGCGCGCGTTCCATCATCCCTTGCTTGCCTCTAAAACTTTCTACTGGCGCGCGTGCTCTTCGATCCGTGTGAATTTTCCGCGACGCAGCCTCGTAACTCAGAGACGTTTTGTCACTCGTTTTGAGTGGACAGAAACGACGACGGTACTCGCGATGTTTACCGTGCGAATAGGTAATCGAGGAGGGCGGGGAGGAGGGGCGGGGGGGGGGGGGAAGACACCGCGTGATTCGACGCTTCGGCGGGTGATTCATTTCGATGGAATGAACGATCGCGCGGATAATTCACCGAGGACGGCACGCTCGCGCCCGCACCTCACAGTAATCACTTCTGCTTTGTGGTCGATGGCTCGATAGCGAGCCGTGCAGGAACGTCGCGCTGACACGTAACTTAATTGCAGGGCATCGACGAGCTACCCGTGGAGATGCGCAGCCTGATGAAGATGGCCGTTGATGTGCCGCCGATAGCTCGCGCGGCGGTGTCCGGAGCCCTGGCTGCGATCGGGGCGATCGTACTGATCGGCGCGCTGGTGTGCTTGGCACGCGCCGCTAAACGCCAAGAGAAACTTCATCTCAGCAATCCGTTACCGTCCAACAACAGCTCCGGCAAAACCGGTCAGCTGAACCCGGCTTTCCAGAATTCCTCCGGCTCGAAGTAGAGCGATCGACCTGCCAGCCGATCTCCCACACCCTCCATTCGCGAACGCGAGTCCGGGCTTTGCGTACCCCGATACCACCCTCGAATATCGCAACGAACAAAAGATTTATCGTTCCCTATATTCTTGCAATCCCCCCCCCCCCCCTTTCATTTTGTTCCTGTTCCTGTTGCTGTTTCTATTCCCGTTTCTCGTCCTGTTCCTGTTCCTCGAGAATGAATGAATGGTTGAGGTTTGAGGTGGTGGAGAACGCATAACTCGTGGATCGTCGTTCGGTCTGGGTTCGCGCTTGCGTGAATGATCAGCGCGTTAGAATTTCAAGGCCGCGAGAAAGGCGCAAGGGCCATTTTAGGGTATACTTTACAGCGTAACGTTGACTAAAGCACATTTTTCGGGGGGTCCCTTTTAATTTTACTTTTGGTATCGCGTATAACGGAGGATCTCTGCACGAAGCGACGGTGCATGAATCCGATGACGGATAGATGGAGGTGGGATTGTATGGTTCTCGGCGAGCCTGGGACAGGCAGACCAGAAACTAACGAAGGGGTTGTAAAGAATTCCGATAATGTGCGCGGTACGCGCCGACAAAAACTGACAAAATCATTCCGTCCAACAGACGCACACACAGAGACACGCACACACTTACACGTACACATACATATAGGTATGTATATATTGGATTGCGCGTGTGAGATTAGACGCGAGCCAAGTCGACGGCGCTCGGAGTTTAATGAATCCGACGATCGGCGACCGGGGCTCTATTGTTACTCATTATCCGTTTATGTACATGAGATAGATTACGGTTAGGTTTTTAGACGAATTTAGTTTTCTACGATGGAGGAGACCGAGGAGACAATAAAATAGCCAAATAGTATGGAAATCGGATCGATTCCAGTCGACTTGAGACAATTCTATGGAAATGAATAAAAGCGTATAGCAGGTATATATATATATATATATATATCAGAGTTGGAGAGAGATCGCTGATGCGATCGCGAGCTGATTCTTTTTATTCCCGTGATCCAGTGCCAGCGGCGTTTACAAGATGGGCCGTAGCGGGAAACTCGTTGCCACGCGTTACGCGGCGATAAGCCGAAGAAAAAGGGGATTCGGTTATCTTGCTTCTACGAAGATGTCGTTGGACGTGACCCAGGTTATCAGTCTTTGTAGAAAAACCATCGCGAAACGTACTCGTCCATGCAACGATGCGTTCGCAAGTGTTGGATCGATCGCGTCGACGGATTTCTGGCGATTTTTTCCGCAACATATCGCGCGTGTTCGTTCTCATCTGCCGTTATCGCGATCCGGACGCGATCGACGGAGGAATTTATGCTGCAACGATCGCGCGATCGGGTTCTCGCCGCTCTGACGTGTTACGTTACATTATCGTTCGATTCGACCCGGTGACTTTTTTTCTTTAAGATATCCGTAGGACCGGGGCCGAGGGACCGGTGGGGATCGTGACGTCGGTGGCGTTGATAGAAGTCTCGCGGGGGATCAAGTTCGGGATGGTCGACAACGCCGACAAACCGATCCGGTCGTGGTCTCGATCCGAGTCACGCTTTCCATCGAGCCTCCTCTGCTTCTTGAACGCGACAATCAGGCCACCGACAGACAGGAACACGCCGACCAGGCTGCACCACTGGCAGCCGGCTTCGATAGCGTTCGCGAGGTAGTGGGCGCGATAAAAGATTTGCTGCACCGATTCCGGCAGCTGCTCTATTCCGGAGTCTATCCAGATTAAAGGCAGGATCGTGCCGTCCTCCAAGTTGCCGGCGAAAGGCACGCCGATCGCCTTTCGCACCTCCAAGTTCAATTGGAGCTTGACGCGGGTGGCCACCGGGACGCCCAATCTCTGTAATTCGAACAAACGGGAATAAGGCACGGAGGTTTTTGCGGGTTTTGAGCTTGAATTTGCTTGGTGATCGTACCGGATGGAGATCGATGTAGCTCTCGTGGCGTTCTCGTCGAGGTGTCAGCCCGTCGATTCTTTGGAACAGCGACTCGTTGCCCAGGTAAAAGTGAGGGAAAGAGACGATCAACGGTGCGCCGGACTTGCAGGCAGAGATGTTGAACGTTCCAGTCGGAGGGCACGTTCTGCGAGCGGAGTCGTTGGATTCCTTGGAGCAGAAACACGAGTCTTGTTCGGGGGTGGACGTAAAAGCGTTGCTCGGTAATTTGTACCTATGGTCGGATCGGATCGATGATTCGTACGAAGCGTCTTGAACGAAAAGAAAATACTTTCGCCTCTGGATCGGTGTAATTATCTGTTCTCAACCCGAAGGAGGGTGTGAACTGTGACGGAGAAGGGTGGAGGGAGGCAGAGGGCGGTACCACCACACCAAGGAAGACTAAGTAGGTGACTAATTGAAGGAAGCCAGTCAGAGGTACGGTAACGGCGAATCGCGCATAGGTACCTTAAGGTGGGAATCCCGTAAGACGAGTCGCGACCCTCGTAACGGAAAGGCATCGATCTGCAGACATCTTTCGCGTAGATGTAAAGGGATGCGTTGGGCTGTTGGATCCACTGCGGCGGGAACACGCTGCCGTCGGTGCCGTACACTCGGTCGCATTTCTCGTCTCCCCAGACCTTTCGATCCTTGACTCCGTTAATCCGGTCAATCAGCCCGAGGTTTCTAAGACTGTCGACCCCCGTGTGCATTGTGATACGATCCGCGCTCACGCCGTTTATCTGAAATCGATCCAGGATCACGATTCGCACGGGTAGGTAACACTGTCCAAAAAAAAATTGAACTTCTCCGTTTATTATAGTAGATTTTTGTGCGCTGGAAACGAATCCGCAAGCTGTTTATCACCATCACCCTCAGCTTTCGA
This sequence comes from Andrena dorsata, assembly GCA_929108735.1. NCBI lineage: Eukaryota > Metazoa > Arthropoda > Insecta > Hymenoptera > Andrenidae > Andrena > Andrena dorsata. The sequence goes on along the minus strand of OV815488.1, from coordinate 69,559,161 downwards.
GAAATTCGATTTTGAAAAAAATGCACATTTTCAACTTTGAACATCCTTTGTGTTCAAACAGTAATAGTTATTCGGTTACATGTTCCTTCAAATTATTCTATGAACCTTCGCGAACACAATGATGTAAGTTAGCATTGAATTATAAACATTTAAATATGTTTAAATAACGATCAGAGGGAAATAGACACCTGAAATGCACCTATTTTTGCAAATATCTTTCTATATATTTTAGAAACTATGGGTCTAGGAGAAAATCGGACTACCCCAAGTGATGCAGCAGACATTTTTCCTTAGGAAATCATTAACAAATGTGGTAGAACACCTTTTGCTTTCACTACAGAAACGGAAGAGTTTGGCAAAACGTGCGGCGCGGACAGTGGTAGTCACGCGCGTTACGCGATTCTGTGACGCTGAGCGGCAGTCGATCGCGCGCCGCCGTTGACTACCACTGTCGATGCCGCACGTTTTGCCAAACTATTTCGCTTCTGTATTGAAAACAAAACGTGACTTACCACTTCTGTCGATGCTTTCCGAAGAAAAAATGTCTGCCGCATCGCGTGGAGTAGTCAGATTTTCTCCTCGACCCTTACTTTTGGAAATCAATTTAAAGATATCCGCAAAAATGGGTGCATTCCGGGTCTTATTTTTTCTTTGATCGTTGTTTAAACATATTTAAATGTTCAGAACTCACTAATAATAGAACAATTTCATGCTACAAGCAACCGAATAACTATTACTGTTTCGACACAAAAGATGTTCGAAGTTGAAAATTTTGAGTTTTTTCAAAATCGAATTTCTCAAAAACCGAGGGTGATGGCGACTAGTGGTTTGTGGATTCGTTCTCTGCGCACACAAATCTATAACAAACGGCTATTGAATGTTACAGACCAAAATGGCTGTTGGACAGTGTAATTAGATAGTTAGGTTTACGATTACGTTAAAATTGCTAGTTGGTGAAGCTAAATTTTTCGTAAATTTTGTTGAAATTAAATTCTATTTGAATTCATTTCCTTAAAAATTCTAGTCGGAGAAGTTAAGTTTTTCCAAAATTTTGTCGAAATTAACATCTATTTTAATTGATTACGTTTAAATTTCTAATTAGAGGAGCAAAATGTTTCGTAAATTTCGTTGACAATAAATTCTATTTTAATTCGTTTCCTTAAAAATTCTACGTACGTATGCAAGAAGTCCAAATTTATCGTAGGTCAGCTGATGCTGAAGCCCGGCAAACGGTTTGATCACTTTAAAGAACTTGTCCTCGTAACCCCAGAGGTACTCTCCGGCCGATAGTACGAGAAACGGTTTTACGCTGAAACTCGATAGAAGCATGGTTAGACCGAGTTGCATCGCGTACGGCAGGTTTCGAGAGTACGCGAGCGCCGACATTAGGAGCACGTTGGGCACGACAACCCTGTCGTCCTCCTGGCCAGAGATCCATTTGTAGCTTCGTTTCTCCTGGTACGTGACCGTTTCGTTCTCGTGCAGCTCAACGTTCATCCGGTTTAGAGTCTCCCGGTAGACGTACGGGCCGACCTCCTGCACCTGCAACTTGCTCGCGTTCCCGCTCTCGAACTCCCCGAGGTTTGTGTAGTTGAAAACGTAGATCTTGACGGTAAGACCGACCGGTGGCCGTTGCCACAACTGAAAAGCCAAGGAGCCGTTTCGCAGCTCCAGGTTCGACAGAATCGCGTCACGGAACACATTCGTAAACCAAAACACCACGAACACACCGATGCTGGTCAACGCGGCCAGCCCGTAGAACCATCGCTCCCGGCTTCTTCTCGCTTCGTCCAAACTCTTCCCAAACGCTCGCGCCAATTTCTTCTTTTTCTCCTCCATGTTAGGTAGGCACTTTTAATTAACCCCGTGTGAGCGCCAATGCAAATTATTAAGTATCCAACAGCCCTCTGGACGCCAGTAATCCCACCCCCGTTGAACGCGCGCGCGATCCTTGTCCGATCGTTCGGTGCGATCGCCTTTTCGCTGGCCTACTGAGTTCCTTCGAATACATCCACGGTGTATAAAAATCTCCCCACCTTCCTCCGATTCATCGATAACCTCGCCGCGGCGATGACCCTCTCGTTTGTTACCAAACTTAGGACAGCTTTGAATCCAGTCGTTGCCCCATTTCTCTTCTATTACCTCATCCTCCCAGTCGTCCCTGCATCCTTCGTCACTTTTCTTATTTCCTCTTGCAAACCGACGCCCACCGCCGTTTAAGTTCCCCCATCCTCCAGAGATTAGGCGCACCGCGCAAGTTACCGTCAAACCTCTTCGAACCGTTTGCCGGCTCATCTCACGGCACCGCAGTCCAATGGGCCCGGAAACCGTTGACACTCGTGGACCCTTAGTCGAAAACGAGACGCTCGCAGCCGACCGCTTATCGTTCGCAGACGAAAAAATAGCTCGAACGATCGATAACAGTTGGCATCTCGTCTTTCGCGCTCGCAACTCTACGAGCTTTCGCTTCTTTGCGATAAGCTGTACTCCCGTGGACGAGAACGCTTTCGCGTCTCCAGCTGGTAGAAATTTCAGGAGGTGCCAGTAGAGCGGCGAGCTATTCGGGAAGGCATCGCCGATTTGCGTGCTGCTGCTCTTTCGCGGAAATTCGGGGATTTGATGGAAACAGACACGGTTTGGGAACGTTTGCGATTCGCGCCTGCGTCACCCCGCGACGGGAAATCCGATGCGCTTCGACACCAGCGATTCGATTTTATCGAGACTGAACCGCTTGCTGTTGTGACTGCCAGACGATGCCCTTTTCACCCGTTCCTTCTGCGCTGTCTCGGTCGCGCGTTATTTAGTATTTGTTTGTGTTTTGCACGCAACCGCAAGACGTAACGGCTCGTACGACTGATACGATGCTCGGGTAGTTACCAGTAGCTTTCGCATCTTATCTCGCGTTCTTTCCAGTTCTCTGCGCCGCGCCACACCAGCGCGTCATTTCGTTTGCCTCGCAGGGAAAATTCAATTCCTATTCATACATCACGCAACCACGCACGTGGTGTAAAAGAGATCTCTAGCATCGCATGGGAGCTTTTGTCACGCGTCACGTGTCACATGAACTGATGTATCTACTTTGTCGAAATTTAATGCTTCTGCCAAGCACCCTGCGTCAAACAACGGTTAATCGGGGGGGGGGGGGGGGGTTATATTCAATTCAATCACACAAGCCAGTGAAGCAATAAATAAAGATTAAAAAATAATTACAAGAAAAGTCTTGTGTACTATAATTACCATAGTGATATGTCACTTTAAATAAAATTTGATACAGATACAGGCGTCGAAATGAGCGGTAAGAAGCGATGAAACGCTCAGAAAGACCGTTATGGTCACAGGGTGCAAAAGTATTCGGCCACCCCTTAAAACAGAATAACTTGTCTAAAATTAGTTCAAATGTCTTGAGTATTTTTGGAGACGCTAGAAGGATTAAGTAGTTTGGTAACAAGGGAACATCCCGAATCTGGAGATTCAAAAAATTTTGGAACTTTGTGAATATGTAGGGGATTTTCTCTTGATTACAACACAATTTTTGTTTGCTGTGCAAATTCACTTTAAGGGGGTGGAATTGACCCCTGTGAATCCGGTTATTTTCCGATTTTGTGTTATAACTCGTGAGCTATACATTTTTTTACCAATTAATTAAAAGAAGTAACTTTTGTCTTGAAACTTTTTTTCTATCTGTTATAGTTCGTAAGTTATACATAACACAAAATCGGAAAATATCCGAATTTTCAGGGGTTAATTTCAACCCCTTCGACTGAATTTGGGCAGCAAACAAAAATTGTGTTGCAATCAGGAGGAAATCCCCTACATATTCACAAAGTTTCAGAATTTTTTAGATTTTCAGGTTCGGGATCTTCCCTTGTACTACACACAGCTCAAACGATTGTGGCCGATCGAGATTCGATTGCATTCTAGCTTACTAGAGCTGGCTTTTTTACATCGCTAATATTCTACAGTATTTCATGAATATGGTGAGGGCACTGCCAAGCCACAGGTTCCCGTCTCGAACACTTCCAATTCATGTTGAAACACCACTGTGGCGGCATCTGCCTATGATTGTCATAATTATATAAATCTGCGCGATCGGTTCTGATCGTGATGCTGTAGCGAAAATGACACCAAGAATAAATGTCAAATGACTTTTATTGCAATGATAGACCTATCACGCAATGTAATTTTGTGTCACACGCTCGGGGGGCTCGCGAGCCCCCTTACCATTTTCGAGTCACACCCAACGTTATCCATTCAATCTAAAATCCGATTACAATGCTACGAGTGGTAGGAATTAAAATTAAAATTTATAGTGTTATGACTAATTTCAAGAAACATGTTGCACAATTCCATTCAGTAATAGATTTTCGTACATGAAATAAATATATTGTAACATTTGTCCTATTTACTATAATAGACAAGTCAGGCTACTAAAAATATTTTTCTTATTACAGGTGATACTTGGGAATATTTCGACGTGGACAGCTACTTTATGTGGGTCAAATGATGGAAACCTCAAAGAAAATAGCGATTTAATATAATTTATACTTTATTGTAACGCTGTAAAGGCCTCTTAAGCGAATAAATTGAGAGAAACTCGAAACAAACTGTATTATAATTCAGAAATACCTTTTTTCATATTCCTATCCAAATTCCAAACTTGCATTTTCAAATATCTATGGCATTTCCTTAAAAATACCATAGTATACAGCATGCGTGCATTTTGAAAGCAATTTTTATATCAGACAATAATCAAAAACATTTATGCAAATGTTCAAGATTGGAATAATTGCACTTTACTGCACAGTAATCGAAGTTACTTTCTTACAGAAAGTAGCAACAACGAGCACGCGTTAATATTGCAAATTTACTATCAATAAAAAGTGCCGAATTGCATTTACCTACTTTTTTCAGTGCAAATTTCGTTTCAACATCATCAAATTACGCAACAATTGCGGGTGAATTTTGATCAATGCAAAGAAATGTTGAAAATTTATAATAATCCAGGAGTCTTTCTTGGGGGGGGGGGGGGGGGCGAAACGTGTAAAAATACATACCTACATTTTTTCATTTTCTTTTACCGACCCCCGCTGCGCATGCAAATCGTGAACAGCTCGGCAAATATACATTGTCAACACATTAAGTGTATACCTAACAAGTGTTTCAGAATGTGACATAATATTTTTATATTTTATTTATATTTTATTATTCCCCGTGGATCCGCCACTGTTCATAGCTGGTTAATTACCATCGGCATCTTTACAACTATTACGTAGAAAAGTAATCAAGTGTCCATACTTGAAGTAGAAACTGCAAAAATTGATAAATGACATCTAGGAAACGCACCAACAAACGACGAAGTTTCAGCCTGGCATTGTTCTCGTTACCGCCTCAAAGAACAATTAATAACTAATTAATTATACCAAAAATCTGAGCAACCACCACATAGGAAAGTGGCCGACGGTCTATTCTTTGAGACGCGACTCTAAAAGTTCATAAAATATTCCCGGGAAATGAGAAATTCGCGAATTACCAGTAGCTGTGCAATCTTTCTATCTCCCTCCTTGTCGCACACACCAGCGGCCTCTCTCTCTCGTACAGCTTTGTCGTGCCACCTCTTCTAGTATCGTGTACTCCTATTAACTCGGCGAATTTCCTGGTCAGAATAAGCATTTGGGGATAACGTAGGGATCGCGGTCGACAAACTAACCTCTATAAAATGGAGTTCAAAAACCCTTCATAGCTGGTTAATTACCATCGGCATCTTTACAACTATTACGTAGAAAATTAATCAAGTGTCCATACTTGAAGTAGAAACTGCAAAAGTTGATAAATGATATCTAGGAAACGCACCAACAATCGACGAAGTTTCAGCCTGGCATTGTTCTTCTCGTCACCGCCTCAAAGAACAATTAATAACTAATTAATTATACCAAAAATCTGAGCAACCACCACATAGGAAAGTGGCCAACGGTCTATTCTTTGAGACGCGACTCTAAAAGTTCATAAAATATTCCCGGGAAATGAGAAATTCGCGAATTACCAGTAGCTGTGCCATCTTTCTATCTCCCTCCTTGTCGCACACACCAGCGGCCTCTCTCTCTCGTACAGCTTTGTCGTGCCACCTCTTCTAGTATCGTGTACTCCTATTAACTCGGCGAATTTCCTGGTCAGAATAAGCATTTGGGGATAACGTAGGGATCGCGGTCGACAAACTAACCTCTATAAAATGGAGTTCAAAAACCCTTCATAGCTGGTTAATTACCATCGGCATCTTTACAACTATTACGTAGAAAATTAATCAAGTGTCCATACTTGAAGTAGAAACTGCAAAAGTTGATAAATGATATCTAGGAAACGCACCAACAATCGACGAAGTTTCAGCCTGGCATTGTTCTTCTCGTCACCGCCACAAAGAACAATTAATAACTAATTAATTAAACCAAAAATCTGAGCAACCACCACATGGGAAAGTGGCCAACGGTCTATTCTTTGAGACGCGACTCTAAAAGTTCATAAAATATTCCCGGGAAATGAGAAATTCGCGAATTACCAGTAGCTGTGCCATCTTTCTATCTCCCTCCTTGTCGCACACACCAGCGGCCTCTCTCTCTCGTACAGCTTTGTCGTGCCACCTCTTCTAGTATCGTGTACTCCTATTAACTCGGCGAATTTCCTGGTCAGAATAAGCATTTGGGGATAACGTAGGGATCGCGGTCGACAAACTAACCTCTATAAAATGGAGTTCAAAAACCCTTCATAGCTGGTTAATTACCATCGGCATATTTACAACTATTACGTAGAAAATTAATCAAGTGTCCATACTTGAAGTAGAAACTGCAAAAGTTGATAAATGATATCTAGGAAACGCACCAACAATCGACGAAGTTTCAGCCTGGCATTGTTCTTCTCGTCACCGCCTCAAAGAACAATTAATAACTAATTAATTATACCAAAAATCTGAGCAACCACCACATAGGAAAGTGGCCAACGGTCTATTCTTTGAGACGCGACTCTAAAAGTTCATAAAATATTCCCGGGAAATGAGAAATTCGCGAATTACCAGTAGCTGTGCCATCTTTCTATCTCCCTCCTTGTCGCACACACCAGCGGCCTCTCTCTCTCGTACAGCTTTGTCGTGCCACCTCTTCTAGTATCGTGTACTCCTATTAACTCGGCGAATTTCCTGGTCAGAATAAGCATTTGGGGATAACGTAGGGATCGCGGTCGACAAACTAACCTCTATAAAATGGAGTTCAAAAACCCTTCATAGCTGGTTAATTACCATCGGCATCTTTACAACTATTACGTAGAAAATTAATCAAGTGTCCATACTTGAAGTAGAAACTGCAAAAGTTGATAAATGATATCTAGGAAACGCACCAACAATCGACGAAGTTTCAGCCTGGCATTGTTCTTCTCGTCACCGCCACAAAGAACAATTAATAACTAATTAATTAAACCAAAAATCTGAGCAACCACCACATGGGAAAGTGGCCAACGGTCTATTCTTTGAGACGCGACTCTAAAAGTTCATAAAATATTCCCGGGAAATGAGAAATTCGCGAATTACCAGTAGCTGTGCCATCTTTCTATCTCCCTCCTTGTCGCACACACCAGCGGCCTCTCTCTCTCGTACAGCTTTGTCGTGCCACCTCTTCTAGTATCGTGTACTCCTATTAACTCGGCGAATTTCCTGGTCAGAATAAGCATTTGGGGATAACGTAGGGATCGCGGTCGACAAACTAACCTCTATAAAATGGAGTTCAAAAACCCTTCATAGCTGGTTAATTACCATCGGCATATTTACAACTATTACGTAGAAAATTAATCAAGTGTCCATACTTGAAGTAGAAACTGCAAAAGTTGATAAATGATATCTAGGAAACGCACCAACAATCGACGAAGTTTCAGCCTGGCATTGTTCTTCTCGTCACCGCCTCAAAGAACAATTAATAACTAATTAATTATACCAAAAATCTGAGCAACCACCACATAGGAAAGTGGCCAACGGTCTATTCTTTGAGACGCGACTCTAAAAGTTCATAAAATATTCCCGGGAAATGAGAAATTCGCGAATTACCAGTAGCTGTGCCATCTTTCTATCTCCCTCCTTGTCGCACACACCAGCGGCCTCTCTCTCTCGTACAGCTTTGTCGTGCCACCTCTTCTAGTATCGTGTACTCCTATTAACTCGGCGAATTTCCTGGTCAGAATAAGCATTTGGGGATAACGTAGGGATCGCGGTCGACAAACTAACCTCTATAAAATGGAGTTCAAAAACCCTTCATAGCTGGTTAATTACCATCGGCATCTTTACAACTATTACGTAGAAAATTAATCAAGTGTCCATACTTGAAGTAGAAACTGCAAAAGTTGATAAATGATATCTAGGAAACGCACCAACAATCGACGAAGTTTCAGCCTGGCATTGTTCTTCTCGTCACCGCCTCAAAGAACAATTAATAACTAATTAATTATACCAAAAATCTGAGCAACCACCACATAGGAAAGTGGCCAACGGTCTATTCTTTGAGACGCGACTCTAAAAGTTCATAAAATATTCCCGGGAAATGAGAAATTCGCGAATTACCAGTAGCTGTGCCATCTTTCTATCTCCCTCCTTGTCGCACACACCAGCGGCCTCTCTCTCTCGTACAGCTTTGTCGTGCCACCTCTTCTAGTATCGTGTACTCCTATTAACTCGGCGAATTTCCTGGTCAGAATAAGCATTTGGGGATAACGTAGGGATCGCGGTCGACAAACTAACCTCTATAAAATGGAGTTCAAAAACCCTTCATAGCTGGTTAATTACCATCGGCATCTTTACAACTATTACGTAGAAAATTAATCAAGTGTCCATACTTGAAGTAGAAACTGCAAAAGTTGATAAATGATATCTAGGAAACGCACCAACAATCGACGAAGTTTCAGCCTGGCATTGTTCTTCTCGTCACCGCCACAAAGAACAATTAATAACTAATTAATTAAACCAAAAATCTGAGCAACCACCACATGGGAAAGTGGCCAACGGTCTATTCTTTGAGACGCGACTCTAAAAGTTCATAAAATATTCCCGGGAAATGAGAAATTCGCGAATTACCAGTAGCTGTGCCATCTTTCTATCTCCCTCCTTGTCGCACACACCAGCGGCCTCTCTCTCTCGTACAGCTTTGTCGTGCCACCTCTTCTAGTATCGTGTACTCCTATTAACTCGGCGAATTTCCTGGTCAGAATAAGCATTTGGGGATAACGTAGGGATCGCGGTCGACAAACTAACCTCTATAAAATGGAGTTCAAAAACCCTTCATAGCTGGTTAATTACCATCGGCATATTTACAACTATTACGTAGAAAATTAATCAAGTGTCCATACTTGAAGTAGAAACTGCAAAAGTTGATAAATGATATCTAGGAAACGCACCAACAATCGACGAAGTTTCAGCCTGGCATTGTTCTTCTCGTCACCGCCTCAAAGAACAATTAATAACTAATTAATTATACCAAAAATCTGAGCAACCACCACATAGGAAAGTGGACAACGGTCTATTCTTTGAGACGCGACTCTAAAAGTTCATAAAATATTCCCGGGAAATGAGAAATTCGCGAATTACCAGTAGCTGTGCCATCTTTCTATCTCCCTCCTTGTCGCACACACCAGCGGCCTCTCTCTCTCGTACAGCTTTGTCGTGCCACCTCTTCTAGTATCGTGTACTCCTATTAACTCGGCGAATTTCCTGGTCAGAATAAGCATTTGGGGATAACGTAGGGATCGCGGTCGACAAACTAACCTCTATAAAATGGAGTTCAAAAACCCTTCATAGCTGGTTAATTACCATCGGCATCTTTACAACTATTACGTAGAAAATTAATCAAGTGTCCATACTTGAAGTAGAAACTGCAAAAGTTGATAAATGATATCTAGGAAACGCACCAACAATCGACGAAGTTTCAGCCTGGCATTGTTCTTCTCGTCACCGCCTCAAAGAACAATTAATAACTAATTAATTATACCAAAAATCTGAGCAACCACCACATAGGAAAGTGGTCAACGGTCTATTCTTTGAGACGCGACTCTAAAAGTTCATAAAATATTCCCGGGAAATGAGAAATTCGCGAATTACCAGTAGCTGTGCCATCTTTCTATCTCCCTCCTTGTCGCACACACCAGCGGCCTCTCTCTCTCGTACAGCTTTGTCGTGCCACCTCTTCTAGTATCGTGTACTCCTATTAACTCGGCGAATTTCCTGGTCAGAATAAGCATTTGGGGATAACGTAGGGATCGCGGTCGACAAACTAACCTCTATAAAATGGAGTTCAAAAACCCTTCATAGCTGGTTAATTACCATCGGCATATTTACAACTATTACGTAGAAAATTAATCAAGTGTCCATACTTGAAGTAGAAACTGCAAAAGTTGATAAATGATATCTAGGAAACGCACCAACAATCGACGAAGTTTCAGCCTGGCATTGTTCTTCTCGTCACCGCCTCAAAGAACAATTAATAACTAATTAATTATACCAAAAATCTGAGCAACCACCACATAGGAAAGTGGCCAACGGTCTATTCTTTGAGACGCGACTCTAAAAGTTCATAAAATATTCCCGGGAAATGAGAAATTCGCGAATTACCAGTAGCTGTGCCATCTTTCTATCTGCCTCCTTGTCGCACACACCAGCGGCCTCTCTCTCTCGTACAGCTTTGTCGTGCCACCTCTTCTAGTATCGTGTACTCCTATTAACTCGGCGAATTTCCTGGTCAGAATAAGCATTTGGGGATAACGTAGGGATCGCGGTCGACAAACTAACCTCTATAAAATGGAGTTCAAAAACCCTTCATAGCTGGTTAATTACCATCGGCATATTTACAACTATTACGTAGAAAATTAATCAAGTGTCCATACTTGAAGTAGAAACTGCAAAAGTTGATAAATGATATCTAGGAAACGCACCAACAATCGACGAAGTTTCAGCCTGGCATTGTTCTTCTCGTCACCGCCTCAAAGAACAATTAATAACTAATTAATTATACCAAAAATCTGAGCAACCACCACATAGGAAAGTGGCCAACGGTCTATTCTTTGAGACGCGACTCTAAAAGTTCATAAAATATTCCCGGGAAATGAGAAATTCGCGAATTACCAGTAGCTGTGCCATCTTTCTATCTGCCTCCTTGTCGCACACACCAGCGGCCTCTCTCTCTCGTACAGCTTTGTCGTGCCACCTCTTCTAGTATCGTGTACTCCTATTAACTCGGCGAATTTCCTGGTCAGAATAAGCATTTGGGGATAACGTAGGGATCGCGGTCGACAAACTAACCTCTATAAAATGGAGTTCAAAAACCCTTCATAGCTGGTTAATTACCATCGGCATATTTACAACTATTACGTAGAAAATTAATCAAGTGTCCATACTTGAAGTAGAAACTGCAAAAGTTGATAAATGATATCTAGGAAACGCACCAACAATCGACGAAGTTTCAGCCTGGCATTGTTCTTCTCGTCACCGCCTCAAAGAACAATTAATAACTAATTAATTATACCAAAAATCTGAGCAACCACCACATAGGAAAGTGGCCAACGGTCTATTCTTTGAGACGCGACTCTAAAAGTTCATAAAATATTCCCGGGAAATGAGAAATTCGCGAATTACCAGTAGCTGTGCCATCTTTCTATCTGCCTCCTTGTCGCACACACCAGCGGCCTCTCTCTCTCGTACAGCTTTGTCGTGCCACCTCTTCTAGTATCGTGTACTCCTATTAACTCGGCGAATTTCCTGGTCAGAATAAGCATTTGGGGATAACGTAGGGATCGCGGTCGACAAACTAACCTCTATAAAATGGAGTTCAAAAACCCTTCATAGCTGGTTAATTACCATCGGCATATTTACAACTATTACGTAGAAAATTAATCAAGTGTCCATACTTGAAGTAGAAACTGCAAAAGTTGATAAATGATATCTAGGAAACGCACCAACAATCGACGAAGTTTCAGCCTGGCATTGTTCTTCTCGTCACCGCCTCAAAGAACAATTAATAACTAATTAATTATACCAAAAATCTGAGCAACCACCACATAGGAAAGTGGCCAACGGTCTATTCTTTGAGACGCGACTCTAAAAGTTCATAAAATATTCCCGGGAAATGAGAAATTCGCGAATTACCAGTAGCTGTGCCATCTTTCTATCTGCCTCCTTGTCGCACACACCAGCGGCCTCTCTCTCTCGTACAGCTTTGTCGTGCCACCTCTTCTAGTATCGTGTACTCCTATTAACTCGGCGAATTTCCTGGTCAGAATAAGCATTTGGGGATAACGTAGGGATCGCGGTCGACAAACTAACCTCTATAAAATGGAGTTCAAAAACCCTTCATAGCTGGTTAATTACCATCGGCATATTTACAACTATTACGTAGAAAATTAATCAAGTGTCCATACTTGAAGTAGAAACTGCAAAAGTTGATAAATGATATCTAGGAAACGCACCAACAATCGACGAAGTTTCAGCCTGGCATTGTTCTTCTCGTCACCGCCTCAAAGAACAATTAATAACTAATTAATTATACCAAAAATCTGAGCAACCACCACATAGGAAAGTGGCCAACGGTCTATTCTTTGAGACGCGACTCTAAAAGTTCATAAAATATTCCCGGGAAATGAGAAATTCGCGAATTACCAGTAGCTGTGCCATCTTTCTATCTGCCTCCTTGTCGCACACACCAGCGGCCTCTCTCTCTCGTACAGCTTTGTCGTGCCACCTCTTCTAGTATCGTGTACTCCTATTAACTCGGCGAAATTCCTGGTCAGAATAAGCATATGGGGATAACGTAGGGATCGCGGTCGATAAACTAACCTCTATAAAATGGCGTTTTTTTAGTAATAACTATGTAGCGCTTCGTAAATAAAACGCATACGTGGGATTGCCGAACGTAGTCACAAGACTATATTCTCATATCCACCCGTAGAAATATGTAAATCATTTTGAAACGGTCGAGAATCCTTGAACAAAGTATGCATTCATTAAACGCAGCGGGGGACTTGTAACTTCGTTCAAAAACCCTTCATAGCCAGTGGCAGATCCAGGAGCCTTTCTTAGGGGGGGGGGGGGGCGAAACGTGTAAAAGTACATACCTAAATTTTTTCATTTTCTTTTACCGACCCCCGCTGAGCATGCAAATCGTGAACAGCTCGGCAAATATACATTGTCAACACATTAAGTGTATACCTAACAAGTGTTTCAGAATGTGACATAATATTTTTATATTTTATTTATATTTTATTATTCTTAGCGGGGGCGGTCGCCCCCATCGCCCCCCCCCCTCCCCGTGGATCCGCCATTGAACCAGACGCCATCCAAGCACCGTTCAAATTAACCAGTGTCATGGCGTTGCCTGCCCTTTGCTTTCGATTCCCGCCTCAACGCCTGTAACCGAATGTTGCAACAAGTTTGAAACAAAAGCATTAAATCATTCGTAAGGCAATTAAACAACAAATAAACTTGAAATATGCCCGAAAAGGGATGTAATTGAATACCGAGACACGATATGTGTGCACTAAATGTGCAGAAATATCTGTAAGGCAACGAAGGGAATACGCGACGAACATCTAACGATTTTCTCGCGATATTTAATCAATTTCGGGACGAAACTGTATTAATAGTAGCAGTAAGTGACGATAGTATTTCCGAAGTGTTGGTATATCGTGGCCGAACCGTGTAAACAGAGGTGACTTCCAAAGCGAGCATTGTTCAGTCATAACAAAAGTCGTTTCTACGCACACGTTCTGCGGTAAAATAGAAATATTACGCGTGATATATTTCCTTCGTTTATAAAATATCTAGCATCTACATACAGGAGTGTACTTTAATTAAGCTTGTGAAACTTAACACAGATGGCTTAGTAAGTATATATTCGAAAATTACTTACGTGATATACAGTTTCTTATTGCAAAACTTTTTTCAAGTTTCGCGATACATTCGAGAATGTCGCTTTAGATTTAAGCTACCTTTGGCTCCAATTACGTTTTTCAGACGTTATCGCATACTGTGCACCACTTTTTCAATTATTTGAGATTGAAAAACTAGTGCACAACATGCGAAACGTCTGAAAAGGGAGTTGGAGCCAAAGGTGGCCTGAATAAATATCAATCTAAAATAAGGTGCGTATAATTAATGCCGTTCGAATACTTTTGTATCCCTGTTTCAGTACATCTTTGCAATAAATGTTTCATAACTTCTACAAATATTATACAATTCATTTCAAATTTAGTATTATAATATATAATCTCGATACTTCTGCTCTTTCCACATATGCACGGCGGTTAGTGGCCCGTTTCATATAATTGGCATTCGTTTTAGGGACATTTCGTGAATATGGTTTAGAAAAAAGCCACGTCACGAGGCTACTTCGCGAAATATTGCATAAGTGTTCTCGCATGTCAGAATCGAAAGAGCTGGCTACGCTACGTTTTCTACAGTAAGCATCTGGTTCTATTGCGTGCACCCACGTTCAAAAAATTATAATGCATCTCTGCAAACTTGTTACCCCTGACCAGCAACCCTGAAACCAGCACCCCTTTAGTCATCCGCCCAGCAGCTCCTATTGGACTCGTGCACGATTTTACTTTCGCGGTGAAAGGGCTATTAAAGCCCTCACCATATTCATGCATGTTAGCATCACGAATTTTAAGGGTAGGGTCGAGGGTGGATGACCCCACGCTGTCCTGTCTTCGATGGTTTATGACTGGGACTTAGGCTGCGTGTGTTCCTGAATGAGGGTGCATGAGACTAAACAGTCCTGACATCAGGCGATGGCTGGCGACCACTTTGGGTTTTCCAACTGTCTGGTGTCGAAGGATTGGTTGTTTAGAGTAAGATAAAGGTTATGGGAATGGCAATCGACGTGACGCCGTATTGCCAAAGAATAGGAACTCTGTTCCTGGAGGATCTGGCCACGGAGTGGAGAAGCCTATGCCTTCTGGTATGCGAACTGTGAGAGACCGCTCAGTCCTTTCCCCAGAACTGTCCTGGATCGAGCTACATCACTACCCTTAGAACGACGTTTCTAACATGCAATACTGTAGAATGTTAGCGATGCAAAAAACCAGCCCTGGTAAGCTCGAATGCAATCGAATCTCGATCGGCCACAATCGTTTGAGCTGAGTGTAAGTGACGAGATTCGTCGTTTTGAAAAATAATTGCAATTGGTCGGAATAGCGAAAAAAATAATAAATGTCGTGTTTTTCAATTTTTTTGTCTGTGTTTATAATGAAAATTTAAAAAATGCCTTTTGCAGATTTAAGTAAGTGGCCCCCTCCTGGATTTTGAGAAAAAATTCGCTTATTTTTCAAAACTGATCTTTATTAAGCTTATACTAAAAAAGATAATATTTTTAAATTTCGGTTTTAAATTTTCAATTAAATTGACACTATAAAATGGGTTAAAAAAGCAAGAGGGGTATATTTTCCTTTACCATCATCTCAAAGATGCCACCCCCTGGAAAAAAGTCTCCGGACGCCCCTGATTCAGACGCAACGAGGGATAACAAACTGAAACAGTATCATTTGAAGATGCAACGAACTATTTCAAATCAAATTTCGTGGGATAAATCAGTTCTGCGACTGCGACTGCGCAGTGCCTGCCGCTCGTCCGTGTGTGCTACTACCACTACTATTTACTATTCAATATGCATCATGTTTTGCATGCGGCACTTCAGCCAAGTATCGTTACTGGTGGTGAAAATCTTGTAAATTTCTCTGCTGGTTTTTTGGCAAAACCCCCTCGAATGGTGTTGAATAGTGGAGTCATAGTGTAAACTGTGAAGTCCGGTAAGCGAGGGTGTGATCGGCATAAACGAGCTTGAATGAGCTCGCGGTCCATATAGTGGTAGACGAGGTAACCTCAAAGTTGTCATTTAATCGTACGCGTATTGTAGCAATTGTACAGGTGAACGAAGGGCCTCTGTCTCCGGAGAGGATCTAGGTAAAAAAACGATTAGATTCGGATCGAGGAATTACAAGAAAATCTGGTGAGGTCGCGACGAAGAAGGATGAGATCCCAGCAGAGCCCAGCGACGTTACAGCCGTCGGTCGATCGCGAGAAAGTGTACGCGTGGATAATCGAGCTATCGAATTCCGAGACGAGGGAGAACGCGTTGCAGGAGCTGAGCAAGAAGCGCGAGGTGGTGCCCGATCTGGCGCCTATGCTATGGCACTCCTTCGGGACAATCGCGTCGTTGCTGCAAGAGATCATAAACATCTATCCAGCGATCAATCCAGCCACGCTCACAGCGTATCAAAGTAACCGAGTGTGCAACGCGTTGGCGCTATTGCAGTGCGTCGCCAGCCACCCGGAAACTAGGTCATCTTTTCTACAAGTAAGAAGGAAACTGTGAGTTTTCAACGTTGCTAAAGGGATCGCAGCGTCACTCTTTTCACTAATTCCCTATCGTTCTCTCTTTCAGGCCCATGTCCCACTGTTTCTCTATCCTTTTCTGCACACCGTCAGCAAGACGCGTCCGTTCGAATATCTCAGGTTGACCAGCCTGGGAGTGATAGGTGCGTTGGTTAAAACCGACGAGCAGGAGGTAATCACATTCTTACTCACCACCGAGATAATTCCACTCTGTTTGAGAATCATGGAAAGCGGTTCAGAGTTGAGCAAGACAGTGGCCACGTTTATCTTGCAAAAGATTCTACTGGACGACAGCGGCCTGTCGTACATATGTCAGACTTATGACAGGTTTAGCCACGTCGCTATGATTTTGGGGAAAATGGTGCTGTCCTTGGCCAAAGACCCCTCCGCTAGACTATTGAAGCACGTGGTGAGGTGTTACTTGAGACTGTCCGACAATCCGAGGTAGGCGGAGCACGATGGATTATCAGCGACAGCTCGACCACAACGATCTTACCAGAGTTAACGAGTTAATTTTGGATTCCCTACAGAGCGTTGCTGGCACTTAGGCAGTGCTTGCCCGATCAACTGAGGGACAACACGTTCGCGACTTGTCTGCAGGAGGACACGTCGACCAAACACTGGTTAAATCAGCTTTTAAAGAACTTGGAAGCCGGCCCCCAGCTGGGACCTACGGCGCAGCCGGGTCAGCAAGATCCTAGAGCGATCGGCATGTCGCCGCTCACCTCGTAAATTTCGTCGTGTCGTGAACGACTGAAAGTTGACCGAACTCCACATACCTTTGTGCAACTCGGGGCATAAGTTGCTGCTCGGAACACTAGCGAATTCTTAACAGCTAGCTACGGAACGGAACGGAACGGTGCGGAAACGGCGGTGTCCCTTTAATACGAGGCGTTTACCCGAGAAGGTGTTGCGCGTCGCGATTGCGTTCGCCGCGCGCGCGAACAGGGGTGACGTTTCTTTGGTCGCAGGACCACACCGGCAATGAATATCAACGCGGTGCTTCAACGCGTCCAACCCAGATAGAGGATTTCTGCTGGATGAAATAAATGTGCACGCAATAAAGAATTTTACACGATACCACCGCGCGTCTATTTCCTTCTCGTTTAGATTGTCTTTCGCTTGGTCTCTATCTTTATCTGTCTCGTAAGCGCTTATATTATTCACACGTAGGCCATCTCGCCGCGTTTCTTCTCCATCTGGCTGCGTGAACGGTTCGCGCGAGCATCGGATCACAGATCGGTTGGCATTTTCTCGAGTTCCGCGCTCTCCTGCGAACCGAACGAAATGAACACGGTTGGATAAGGTTTTGGCGAGAAGAGCAGGATCTGATAGACGTACCTGTTGTTCCGCGTTGACCTTGGTGCTTAAAAGGCCGCGTATCACAGGCGTGTACAGGTTCTCGTCCCCTGGTTTACGCTTGTTCGCCCCGGTAATCCAGGAGACGACCAGACCGATCAGAATGGCAGTTAAAAATCCGACCCACGTGTACCAGAGATACGACATTCTGTAGAGGAAGAAGGGTTGCTCCCTGGAAACGCGCAAGAGAACCGGATAAGGTGGTTTAGTAACCAAGAGTCGAGCTTATTCTCCTCTCACCTTATCACCGTTTCGTCGATAACTGTGAGATTGGTGGCGCGCATCTTCAGCGATTCCGGGCATCCGTCGACGGACACTGGCTTCACGGGGAAATTGATGTTCCCGCTAGAGATGGCCGCCTGAGTGCCGAACGAGATCCAGGCGACGAGATTCAAGCTGACTAGACCGCCGACCAGAGCACCCTGTCCCGCGGTCGGATGACATCGGGATGGGTGGCCGAGATGAAGGCGGATGGCGGAAAATAAGCAAAGCACGCGTCAAGGATTCGTTTAGAGTCGCGTATACGTTGTTACAGAGAAATGAGTAGGTTCTCTCTGGCAACGTGGGCCAGTCGAGTCTATTACCGTGGAGTTTGCGATGGGAAAGAACATGCCGAGCGTGAATATCCCGAGGAGCGGTCCCGCCGTTATCCCCGACAAACTTTTGCCAGCCTGTGGGATCAGACCAGACGATCGTTGAAATTGCCTGCCGCGAATCGCACGGGGAGATAAAAAGTGTAAGTGGGAGCCGGAGAAGCGGAGAGCCGGTCACCTGGATCAATCCGCTGAGTTTCTCCACTAGGAAAACCAGGCCCACGCAAATAATGCCGGCGACCACGACTATGGCTTTCATCGTTCGACTGGCTGCTACTTGCGAAACGGGAGGACGTAGCCAGGGCTTGATCATGTCCTCGTAGATCACTCCAGCCATAGAGTTGAGGCCGGTGGACATGGTGCTGTAGCGAGAGGAGAGGGCTAGCGACACAGCACGCGCCAACATGTACCTATTTAGTGATAGGACCTGAAGCGCTTCGAACCGCTTCGAAGCTGTCTTGAATATCAGGCGACTACTTCGAAGCACTTCGAACAGGATTCGAAGCTTAAAACTCGCGAAAGTCTTGGTCGTTTTCGAAGTCTTGAAACTCTTGGTTCGAAGTAGAGCTGGGACTATTTGTCGAATTTTTCGGTATTCGATTATTCGAATACTTCAGTTGCTTAATTATTTGACGAATATAATTCGTATATCTGTGGCGGTCTAGAAGTGACGGCTCCTTTTAACAGAGGGCCACTCCAGCGAGCCAACTCCCGACGCTCTCTCGCGAGTGGTCACAAGCCACTCCTATAGTATATAAGGAAGTTCGTTCCAGTACTTTGACACTCCAACATCTAAGGCAGGGTTCCGCCAGACGCCTTACTGATGAGTCCACTGGCGGACCCGGGACGAAACCGCATCATCCTTTCCTTTTCCTTGGGCACACAGAAGACGCCCAAATATCCAAGTATTCGAATACTATTCGAATATATAAGTATTCGAAAATATAAGTATGGTGTGAATTATAAGTCAAGTTCTTTAGGTTCATTTGTCATGGTGAACTCTTGTAAGCTAATTTTAACCCACTTCATACCATACTATTCGAATACATCAGTATACATTGCAATACTGAAATATTCGAATATTAAATTATTCGAATAGTCCCAGCCCTAGTTCGAAGCCTGGTAGGTGGCGTTGCTGGATATGACTTCGAAGCAAGAGTGTCAAGACTTTAAAGAGTTTTAAGCTTCGAATCACGTTCGAAGTTTTCGTTGTACATATAGATTCGAAGCGCTTCAGATCCCATCACTACCTATCGAGTATCGGTTTACCTGAGCGCGGCGCTAAACACTCCGGCGACAAATAGTCCGGGCAATCCTGGGATCGAGTCGGCCATCTCCATCACGAAGAATGGCACCAGTTGGTCCGGTTTCGTTATTTGCTAGAATCAGTGGAACCGGATTAGGTAGATCGAGTGGATTCGGCAGATGTTGGCGGTATAATTCGGGGGCCGTTCGTTACCTTGGTCGTGAGTGGATCGCAGTCGTGAAAGGCAGCAAAGATAACGATACCGGTGTAACAACTCAAAGAAACGATGGATATTATGCCGACGGCCATTATCACGATCGTTCTGCATAGAGAAGCTCGGTTTAGAAGAAATGATTTCGGTTAATCCGCTGTGGAATACATGGGAGGAGAAAGCGAGGGGCGACTTACACGTTGGCCCTCCTTAAATTAGCCATCGCCAGGCATCGTTGCACCATCGCTTGATTCACCGAGCATGTCGCCAACCAGTTCAAATAATTGCCAACGACTACGCTCCAAAAGGTGTGCCGCACCGTTGGATCTGGATCCATACTGCCGATTAGAAAAATACGGGAATTTCAAGGAAAACGTCGGCCGCCGCTGGAGGATCTTTGATCTCTCAGACGCTTCCGTAGGGGTAATTGCCCTTACTCAAAAAACTCGATTCTGCCAGTGTCCTGATTTCTTTTCCACACTTGATTGAATCCACCCACTCGATTGGTCCCGAGGAACGCGACAACCAGCACCCCGCCGAACATGACGATCGTCTGAATGGCGTCGGTCCAAACCACCGCTTTCAGCCCGCCCTGCAAGGTAGCTGTTAAGTAGCTATCTACTGTCTTCGGGATTTCGCATTTCTCTCACCAGCGTTGTGTAAAATATGCAGACAGCGCAGACGAGCAGCGCGATCGCGTGCAGGTTTAATCCCGTGACTTGGTTGAACGCTAACGCGGGAACGTATATGACGAGCGGAATGTAGAGTAGCTGCAACAAGAAATAACTGATTGGAATGAGAGAAAGATGTATATACCTACTTAGCTACGCGTACGATGCACGATGCGCTCGCTTACCATCTTTATCAAGAATATCACGATACCCATCAGTCGAACGGCGTTGTTGAACCTCAGCTTTAGGTACTAAAAGCGGGCGAATCGAAAAGATGGATATATCTACGTCGTAGGAACGGGGAGAAGAAGCAGCCGCGTACCTCGTATGAAGATGTGATCCCCAGGCCGTAAAACACGGGCAAATAGACGACAGCCATCGTCAAGGAGACGAACAAGTCGGCGATCACCACGGACCACAATTGCGTCCCGTACACGTACATTTCGGCGGGCAACCCGAGGATCGCGATCCCGGATATATAGCTGAAATTGATAAATTATAACTGTAATTTATTAACTTTATGTATTGCTGTTTGAAGAGTTCATTTATATATTATTCTTAAAATATTTAAGTTGAATAATAATTCAAGTCAAAATGTAGATTATAGTGCTCGACACTATTTCTTGCCGAATATATGATTATGTATACACTAATTGAAACATAAATGCCAAAGAAAAGGCATATACACTCTTCATAAAAATCATGTAAGAAGTTAATGAGACGGAGAAAGCAATTTTAATACACGTAATTTACATACAACTTTAGAAAACTTATAACGGGGGTTAATTTATTGCGACATATTTTTTTGACGATAAATTTTGTCACTTTGAATACTCACTTGCTCACTGGTTCTTAAATTCGAAACAATACGCTATCTTTTTTCTAACTAATACTTGATCATTTAAAACAATGCCATTTATGTATCAGATGATACACTATTTCTTTACAGGAATTTCGTTAAACTTTTCACGTGACCGATCGACAAAAAATAGTGTCCAGCATTTTGAAATTGGATTTATTGAATTAAATTTATCGAACATAATTTTATTTAGTGTACAAATTGACCGTCATTCTCACTATAAGTGAGGAAAGTCGTAACATAGTAAATGTACTGAAAAGTGTATTTTGTGTAAAATTTTAGTTTAAGTAAAACTTCTCTCTTACACTGAAGTCATTAAATTGATTTCTGAAATTTTAATTTAATATTTATGGTTTTGTGTTTGAGGAATATTTATTTTAAGAAAAGTAATTTAAGTTGGGATTGTTTTGTAATTATTATGAATAAATTTATTTACATATAACGATGTAGTATTTTAAAAGAATAATTTTTTATTTAAGTAATTTCAGTTTTTACCTTTTGTATCAGGGTTTGTTAAATAATTAATATAAATTGTATTAATCTCGAAATTAAAAGAGCTAACTACAAATTATTTTTTATGTGGAATAATGATTATAAATTTATAATTATGGGTGAAATGTTATTCGATTTTATTGATGTCTAGTTTTTTTTTAATGAATGTAATTCGTACATTTAATTAAGTAAGGAACGAATTTTCCATTTTTGTTAAATATAAGAAATTTATGGGATAATCTATAGATTTATATTATTATTGATTGTCATATTTAAGAATTGTAATTTTAAAATTGAATTTCATTAAAGATAATTTAATCATTTATTTAATTGATAAAAATTTAAGAATTTTGATATAATTTTTTAAAGTAAACTATATACACATATGTTATATGTAGATATAATGATAAAATTAGTAACTAATTTAGTGAATATTTTTTTATATAAAAATAAACTAAAGGAATTTGGCAAGTTTAAAATATCCACCTGTTTATCAAAAACATGTGTTTTTGTTTAATAATTTAAAGTCTGCTCTGCCGATTGAATTATTTTTAAATGGCTGCAATATATTGACTGTACAAAGGTAGCATAATAATTAGTCTTTTCATTGAAGGCTTGAATGAACGAGTTGATGAAATATTTATCTCTCGAGTGAAAAATCCTTGGAGAAGTCTTGTCACTGATTCTAATTGCGTAAGTATTTAGTGTCACATTCCCAACTACCTATAGGTACATAGGGTAAACCAACCAGTGAATGACCGAATTGTTAAATGAGAATCCGAATAAATGACCGCATACTTTTAATAAGAATTGTACTTAGTAATGTTTGTTTAACACGCGTAACTAAAAATATGGGATATTAAAAGTGCAACTACACTCCATGTAGAAACATATAATAATTTTTAACTTTATAACTGACATTTCTTTGCCTAATGGTCATTCACGGGTATGCGGTGAATTACTGGATGGTTTACCCTACGTGGGATCGTTGAAATTACAAGAAATTTTTCGATTACCTGGCAATCAGAGACATGCTTATAGGAAGTATCGGCATATTTTGTCCGCCCACTAAGTACTCTCGAACCGCGTCCGTGTTTTTTCTCGCTTTGTACGCTTGGTAGACACCGACGACAGCCGAAATTCCCAGCATCACTGCCAGTACTATACAGTCGATCACGTTGAACGCGGTTTGCGTGGAATTCTTGCTCTCGTCCATGTTTCGCTAATTTTGTTTAAGATCCTTCCTCTTCCAGACGTGACGGCCCGAACTGTGCCGCGCTGCGCTTCCGTCGCTGTTGCGTCGTCGGTCAGTCCTTCCGCCGAATGCGATGAAGAATCGAAGGGAACGGGGCTGGTCGCACGATGGTGTCGCGTTGTCTGTCGTCTCGCTTGAAAACGATGCGTTTCTGAGTCGCAAAATCGTATACGGCCGCGACGCTTAAACGAACCGACTCTGAGAGACGATTGAATAATTGGAGATTCCAACGTTATCGTTCCCACTCTGCTTCTCCCGTTATCTCTGTCAATCTCCTCCTCCTCTTCCCCCCCCCCTCCTCCTCCTCCTCCTCCTCTTCTCTTTCCCATCCTCGTCCTTGTCCTTGTCCTCGATGTCCTTCTGGTTTTCAGCCGCCGTTGCTCGCTCCTCTCATCGCGGAGGGTCGAGGATGATTACGTATTACGTAAGTAGTTTGAAATCTCCGGTCGAGGGATCAGTGATCGATGCTAGCTGGTCCCGGCGGAGCAATGAAACGCGATCGGGCATTTAAGAAAATTGCTATTACCTGCCTCTGTTTACACGTCCAATCCGTTTACCTTCTGTCGTTTGTCGCTGGACTCCCGCCTCCGCGTTGCACCCTGTCAACAAACGGATCTTTCAGCGATCGATTTCCGCTTTTCCATCTATTAGTCGCGACTCTATTCGACGAGAACTGGAACCGGCCACTCCTTGGAGATGCCGGTGAGCATTCAGCTGGTCTCTTCGCTCCCTCCCGCGTCTTGGGCGCACGCATAGTACGGTCCCGACCTTTTGCGACGATCGTTCGCGGGTGCGTTCCGTTCGGGTGTACTCCCGACTACGAGATTCCTCGCGAGCACGGTGGGAACGGCGGGGCCCGCTCGTTTTCCGTCGATCAACGCGGAGAAGCACCGCGACTAGCCTCTAAAGGAAGCGGCCAATTTAGAATCGTCGGAACGGAACGGTTGCCTCGTTTCAGTTATCGTCCACGAGCCGCGAGCCCTTCGCTCCGAGCGGGGTTGCGTGGAACAATGATTCGTTCGCTCCTCGAGATTGCGCTCGCACTGACACTCGGATTCGGGCTGGCGGATAAACGGACCGACAGCGAGAGTCCAACGACGTATGCGAACGTGACGGGCGATATCGTTCTGGGCGGCTTATTCCCGATTCACCGAAGAGGCAACGGGGGTGAGAGTTGCGGCGAGATTCAGGTACGTGCGCCGCGGCGGAGGCGGTGGTCCCGCGATACGGCTGAAGGGCAAAAGGTTGACACGCGCGTTTAGGTGGAGGATGGGATTCAGCCGTTGGAAGCTATGCTGTATACTGTTGGACGCATCAACGACGATCCGACGATCCTTCCGGGTTTACGGCTTGGTGCACTGGCATTCGACACCTGCGACAATCCCAGCTACGCTCTCGAACGAGCGTTCTACTTTGTAAAAGGTAACGGCCTGCAGTCTCCTGGATTCCCCTCGAGTCTCCCGCGAGTTCCCCGTTTCGTCCCGTAGGCTTCATTGCACGCGGCAGCCAGCTGGCCGGCGGGGGATATCGCTGCGAAGATCGGACCTCGCCGAAGTTTCTCGACGGAGGATTTGACGGCGTGGTGGCGGTTCTCGGCGCCCAGTCCAGCTCGGTTACCATTCAGGTGAGGCCTCGGCCGTTTCATCGAATCTACTATTCTCCGACAGATAGGGTCGGTTTATATAAGTCCAACTGACGCGCTGCGCCTCAGAGAGTTTCCTCGGGCGGAAAGCAGCTAAGGGAATTTGAAGACCACGCTTGACTCGATGGGATCACCGTAAGGAATTTTGCTATAGACTGGGACTTGAGGTCGCGAATTATATGCATTCGCAACCGAGGGAACCACCATACCCGTAGGGTGACAGCAGCAAGCGGCGCACCAGGAAAAAAACGGCCACCCATCTTTCACCAGTACCCGCCCAGCGATGCTTAACTTCGGCGATCGAAACTATTCTCCGACTTGCTGATTTTTTTTTTTTAATTTTTCTTTGTTGGATATCGTTAAGAACAAAGGGACCAAAAATTAATCTTACAAAAAAATTGCTATCCACTTGGTGGAACGGAGGGAGCTCGGGACCCAGACCCCCCAGCAGTTCTCTTGCTGATTTGGTTGATTTGGTTGGCAGGTGGCCTCGGTGCTGGCGTTATTCCCGGTCCCGCAGATTTCTTACATGGCCACGTCGCCGTTTCTCAGCAGCAAGGACAGGTTCCCGCATTTCTTTCGCACGGTGCCCAGTGACGTGAACCAGGCCCGCGCCATGCTAGAGATTCTCCGGTGAGTAGGCCTGCGCCCTACACAGGGAACAAATATATATTTGCGGTGGTTTGCGGTGGTGCTAGGCAATTCGGCTGGTCGTACGTGTCCGTGGTTTACTCGGACTCGGAGTACGGTGACCACGGCTACGAAACGTTGGTGTCCCTTGCTGGCGAATACAACGTCTGCTTCAGTGCCCCGCACAGAATCAGCGAGTACCGGTTCACGGCGGAAGACTACGACAACGTCGTTCGCACGATTGCCCAGAAGACAGACGTTCGAGGTGAAGTACACGGTTTGCTAATGACGAGGGAAAGTAGGGGCGAATAATCGTGGTAATGATATCGTGCGGCGAGTTTCAGTGGTGGTGCTGTTTGCGGAGAAATCGACCACTCTGCGTGTATTGGAAGCGGCGAGGCGAGTGGGCGTCGGCTCGCGATTCGTTTGGCTGGGCAGCGATTCGTGGCCGGATCAAGGTCAGACCGAGAACGCGGAAACGATCGTGCTGGAGGGTGCCCTCGCGGTTCAACCCTTGTACACGCCGCTCTCAGGCTTCGACCAATACTTTACGGGACTGACTCTCGAGCATGAGAAAGTGAACCCTTGGTTCCGGGAATTCTGGCGGAAGTATCACGGCTGCGAAGGCGACTCGGTAGGCGACTGGGTCGCAACTCAGATTTTTCAGCAAACTTGACGATTCTTTTTTTTTTAATTCTTCGTAATTGAATTGCCTATCGATCTGTGTGTGGCTGGAATTTTAAATTTCGTTGCTGATTTTTTTATATTTAGCGAAGTACCTATACACCACTTTTAGGAGATCAGTAGCTGTGGGCTTTTTTTGGCCGCCGGTTCCGAATTTAAAGTCAGATTTTCGAAATTGAAGAGTGCGAATCCATTATGTTGAATATAGTTGACTTTTCTGATTCAATATTGATGAGCAAGATTTTTAATGTTTCATATTTTTAGACACGTACACAAATATAAAATCAAAGATTTGCTTCCGGAAGCAAAAATCTTGCTCCTCAAACAAGATTACACATAATAAAATCGGATTTCTAAACGCAACTAGGATAAAACGTTATAGTAAATCAGGTCTACTGAAGATATCAATCATTAAAAATCTTGTTCATCAATATTGAATCAGAAAAGTCAACTATAAGGACCGAGACGAACAAGCTTAAATATGCAAAATCACGTATACATTTATGAAATGCCTACAAATTTGTAAAAATACGAATGTCGATCCGCCATTTTAAATTTTACAATTTGATCTACAGTATTAGATTTGTAGTACAAATTAAAAATTTTGATCTTTATGATAATTGCCTCATACACACACTCAGCGCCTCCGAAAATCTATACGCACTAAGTTTCTTTCAAATAAGCCCATTTTCTGAAAATCGAAATTTAAATTCAGAACTGGCGGAAAAAAGCCCACAGGTACTGATCTCCTAAAAACGCTGTATATTTCGCTAAATATAAAAAAATCAGCAACGAAATGTAAAATTCCGGCCGGACAGATTGATAGAGAATTTAATTGCGGAAAATTAAAACAAAAATCGTCAAGTTTTCTGAAAAATTACGACCTGTAGGGAGATTCGAACAAAAACTGTCATTATGTACCACTGTGCGGCGGGCGTAATCACCGATCAGATTCGCTTTCAGTTGCGAGAGAGTTGCGCGGATCCGAAGCTGAGTATCAACCGCAGCAACGGCTATAAACAACGAAGATTTCTGCATTTCGTTCGGGACGCGGTGTACGCGGTCGCGTACGCTCTCCGCGACATGCAAGTGGACATCTGCGGGGAAGATTACATCGGTATTTGCGAGCAGATGCGACCCGTCGACGAGCGAATGTTCTCTCGATACCTGGCCAAGGTGTCGTTTAAAGGTGGGCGCAGGGGGCTGCCACTCTCATTTGCGATTTTGCAACAGTGCTTCAACTTCCACCTAGGCAGTTCCAATTTTTTCGAACTAAAATTTAATATGGCCGTCTATAAGCGGTTAATTTTAATTATAAAATTTCAATTCAAAGCTACAAATACGTCACGGTACATTGAGTTCCATCGATCCGTGTCTTCCCAAGTTAATTACTTCGAAAAAATATCAAAATCAATGCTGCTTCAAACAGAAACTGATGTATCACGGCCATATTGAATTTTAAATAGTATAAATTGAATTTCGACCGTAAATTTTTAGAAAGATTATTTCGGCGCACTGGTTCGCTCTTTTTTCTCATCAATATCGAGAATGTTTGGACCTGAAACCTTAAGGAGTCTCAGAGATTTACCTGGCAATTTTAAAAAAGACCGAACAAGTGCGCCGAAATCATCATTCGAAATATTGAATTTTAGTTCGAAAAAAATTGGAACTGCCTAGGTAGCTACCGCAGCATCCGCAATTCTAATCCGTGCGGGACGCGCGCCGCGCCGTTTCAGACGAAGCGGGGAACAGATTCGGTTTCGCCAACGGGGTGGACGGGCCGCCGAGATACTCGATTCTGAATTACCAGCGTAGAGGGAACGCGTCGTACCAGTGGGTGGTCGTTGGAAACTACACGCGTAAGCAATCGAATCTCTCTTGTTTTTTTGGCGATGAAGCGTAACAAGTGGCAGGAGCAGAGAAGCTTGTGTGTTGTGTGCGTGTGTGCGTATATGTGAGCATGCTGGTCCGATGGCTAGTCGACGGGCAGGGAAGAGCGGTGCTTCGACTGGAGCGGGAGGACATGAGGTTCCGAGGCGGGCCGACCAGCGAATTTCCTACTTCCTCCTGCGCCCGGCCCTGCGGCCCCGATCGCATCCTGGTCCGAGTGAAGGAAGATCCGTGCTGCTGGAGGTGCCAGAGTTGCGGGCTCTACGGGTACAAGGTGGACGAGCAGAGGTGCGGCGAGTGCGAGTGGGGCACCAGGCCGACCAGCAACGGCACCGGCTGCGAGACAATTCCCGAACAATTTATCGACCACTCGAATCCATGGGCCATCGCGGCGATGGCGATCGCCGTATCCGGTAACGCGTCTAATCGCTCACAATCAGTCGTTTCGCACGTTTAACTCGGGGACTTAATTCCGATATAACGCTCATACCGGTATTTCGCCAATACAGCTAGGGTAAAGGACCCAATTACTGTCACCTTAAGCTATTTTACTTAAAATAACGAATAAATAAACGTTGTAAAGTGATACACAAAAAGAATTATGTATTTCAACCTATAATCTATACTATAGATAATAATCTGTAGTTTGTTTATTCGTTATTTTATCTAAAATAGCTTAAGGTGACAGTAATTGGGTAGGTGTCAGTAATTAGGTCCTTTACCCTATACCGAAAACGATATCATACCGAAACAGATAAATACCGAAACCGATATCGTACCGAAAACAATAGGTTACCGAAAACCGAAATAAATACCGGTATTTTTTTCGGTAACCTACTGTTTTCGGTACGATATCGGTTTCGGTATAGCTGTATTGGCGAAATACCGGTATGAGCGTTATACCGGTATTAAGTCCCAGACGAAGATACAACCGACATATAATACCGGTATTTTACGTACCGGTAGGAGTCCCTGCCGGTTTAACACGTCTCTCGCCTTCCTCCTTACCTATCGTTAGGCATATCACTGACCGGCTTTGTCTGCTGGGTGTTTTGGAGCTACCGAGACACACCGATGATAAAGGCGTCCGGCCGCGAGCTCTCCTTTCTGCTACTGCTCGGCACGTTCGGTTGCTTCTCCATGACGTTCGCCGTAGTCGCGAAGCCCACCGCCCAGAGCTGCGCCATCGTGCGGTTCGGCATCGGATTCTGCTACACGCTGTGCTACGCCGCGCTTGCCACCAAGATCAACAGGATCCACAGGATATTCAACGATCCAGGGCGCAGCCCCCGCAAACGACGCTACACTAGCCCGCGATCGCAGCTGATGATCGCGTCGATGCTCACGCTGGCTGAGATCGCGTGCGACGCGGTGTGGTTGGTCAAGCAACCGCCTACCGTGACGCGCTCTCATCCTACCAGAGAGGCGAATATCAGGGTTTGCCGGGGCTCCGAGGATGGCTCTTACGTGATCGGTCTGCTGTATCCGTTCCTGCTGACCGGTGAGTGGAGGACGTAGCATTTATTTGTTGGGTGTTTGTTGGGCCAATGTCGTGCTATAAGCTGGCCAAGTGTGGAAGGGTCGCGCTATTTTTAAATGGGGCAAGCACTGCAACCAACGCAGGAACAACGTCACTTAACATAAAGGCCCAATTGAGGGTTTCTTTCCAAAAGACGTCCAGAATGGGTCTCAAAGAACTTCAAAAGACGTCTTCTTCGTGTCTAGTTTCGGACAGAAAGAATTTAACGGCGGGGGGGAGAATCGAACCCAATGTTTTCGCTTAGGGGTTGTCGTTAAATTACGTAAGGCCTTTTAGGGGGGAGGGGGTCGCGAATGTCTTACGTTTTCTTACAACGTTAATTTTCAATGAATACAAATTCCATCATTAATGTTCCAGAAAAGTAGTTTTAGTTTAAATTTCCCGAAATCGAGTTAAGGGGGGTCACTCAGGTGAAAATGAACTATCAGTAATTTTACAGATAATAATTTGAAAATATTTATATCCATATTATTTTTTACGCTGAAATGAATTATGTAAGAGTTAATATAGTGACAATTTTTTTCTTCAAAATATAAAAATAACATTTCGAAAAAATTATTCGATTGTAAAATCCATACCCTTATTTCTGTAGAATTGTATACAAATACTGCAAAAAAATTCAGCTCGAAAACTTCATTTTTGTCCGAGTTATAAAGTTTTTTATTTTGGCGTATTAACTAAAGTACTGCTTCATACGTTGGACCGTCCAAAATGAACTATGTACCAGTTATTTTATAGATAGAAATTTGAAAATATGTATATCCATATAATTTTTTACGCTGAAATGAATTATGTAAGAGTTAATAAAGTGACAATTTTTTTTTCAAAATTTAAAAAAATTTCGTTTGTATCTTTCTGAGGCTTTCTGTTTATACCTGCGTACTCGTACTTTGTGGCGGTGTTGAACAATTTTCAATGATTGTCCGCTCATTTGCATATGGTTGTCCTTGAATGCATGTAATATTGTTTTCGCCCATCCTTCATTATATTCAGTGACTGTTTCCGCGACTGCAGCTTCAATAAGATATTATTCCTTCAAAATATTTTACAATCGAATAATTTTTTCGAAATGTTATTTTTATACTTTGAAGAAAAAAATTGTCACTATATTAACTCTTACATAATTCATTTCAGCGTAAAAAATAATATGGATATAAATATTTTCAAATTTTTATCTGTAAAATTACTGGTAGTTCATTTTCACCTGAGTGACCCCCCTTAAAAGAATTATATAAACCTTTAAAAGAATTTTAATAACTGAAAAAATTGAATGTAAAAAATATTACGTAAGGAGGAGGTTGGAATATCAAATCTTACAAATTCTTATACTGGAATTATTCCTTGTAAACACTTCCAATTTCTAGTTATTTCTGTCGTTACTTTTTGTTAATTAGCCAACCATAATAATTGTAGGTCCAACATTGTAACTTTTTTGCCGTTGGCCCTGTGTTGGGAATTTGTAGGCAAAAACATTAACTACAGTAATGCCTCGTTATAGTCCCGTTTTTAGCATGCGTAATACGCCCGGTGATTATCCCCACCATTTCTTGGAATCCTTCGGTCGAGAGTGAGAGAACGAAAGAGTCGACGGCAACTTCGTGTCAACTGTTTCATTCCCTCTCGCTCTTGGGTTTTCTCACTCGCGGCAGCGGTCGCACGGAATAGTTACTGATCGCTAGAAAATCTAGGAATTGTGACCGCGTCGCGTCGTACGCCCGCCGCCAGCCCCGTTCGTCGGGACTATAACGAGGCATTACTGTATATCGGCTGTATGCCGGCTAGCAATTTGCAGCAAAACAGATTTACAGCGAAAAGCACTCCAACCGTTTCTGTTCTTTCAACCTTGCAGTCGCGTCCACGTTCTACGCGGTGAAGACCAGAAAATGTCCGGAGGGGTTCAACGAGACTCGCCGCATCGCGTTCTCTAATTACGCAACGATGATTCTGTGGCTGGCCTTTGTGCCCCTCTATCTAGCTTCGACCAGCAATGCCGTCCGGGTAATCACGCTGGCGCTCTCGCTGACTATGAATGGGTTCGTCCAGCTGCTTTGCCTATTCCTTCCCAAGGTCTACGTTGTGCTAATCAAACCGGAAAAGAATACGAGGGAACTGGTGATGGCTAGACACGCCAGCTCCGGTCCCGCATCCCCTCATCCACCTGCGTCAGTTGTGCCGGTTACGGTTACGGTTACCGTCACGGCACCCCCCTCGCGGTCACTTTCACCCACCCACCTCCGGGCATCCACCAAAACACTGTCGCCTACCGCTCTAATCTCGCTCCCGCGCTCTTCCTTATTCTCTTCCAGTCCATACTGACAGACACCCTTCCCGTTTTCCACCCTCTATCCCCCGCATCCCCGAGGTTAACGAGAATACAAGCCATCGCGTATCGCGCGACCGGTAAGCGAGAGTATTTGTGTATTTATTCTTCTTCATGTACAAACGATGATACCTACGATCGACAACGAAAAACGTCTTAAAATTAAACATACCTGCGACAGGTTAACCAACGATAAAAAACAATTTCCTTTTGTCAAACGTTCCACTTCCTAGTCTGTAATATTCTCGAGCCTCTCGCGCATTGCCAGGGAAATCCTGCGACATCTTTGCGTGCGGAAGACATCGATCGATCGATGGACGAGTGGGCTAAACAACCTAAATGTAAATTACGATCACTGTGCACATCTCGGTCTATGAGTGCCATACTGATCGTGAGACGCGCTATCCCGATTATTGCAACGCGAATAGCTGGCTATGCTTTCAGTGCAAACTCGCGTCTATACTATCTACGCGACTTACCCTAAGGACAGCGAGGCGTACACGGCCCAGCCTTCGCTTCGTCGAGGAGAGATCCGCGGACGGATCTTCAAGTTCAAGGATGAGGATGAGGATCAGGGGGAGGAACACGCGGCATTCCGAAAGACGCGAGAAGGCTAACGATAGTAATGATTGAGCAGTCGAATTGAGCTTGGCGCGCGTTCCTCTTTGGATTCTAGGTAGGCTAGCTCTAGCAAGAGGATTATCGATCTCCCGCTGACGTCGCGTGTACCGTCGCTGACCTATGCGAAGCGCAGTCTCGTTGTCGAGGAGACGTCGCTCCGCTCGAAAGGCCTTTCATGGACGGAATGGCTGATAAGGATCTGTTAAGCGTAACGCGGTGTCGCGTGCGCGATTAAGTATTTAAAATTACGTTATGTACAAAACGGGGTCGACCCGAGCGTCGACTGACACGCGCCCCCGCGCGCGGTTTCAGTTCAGAAGGAACTCTCGCGGTTCGTCCTGAGCTGAACTGCTTCAGGACTCGGGGTCATCGCCGGATTGTCGTACGCGTAGTCGAGGGTTGTGTCTTCGCTCGGATGCCTCGTCGACAGCGTCGACAGCGCCGTGATGGTAGTGTTTGGGGTGTTGTTGGCCAACCCGCTCGCGCTACCGCTGCCACTGCGACTGCCGCTGCTGTTCCCGCTAACGTTCCCACTGTCGTTTCGCGACGGAGCTACGCTCGCGCTTATCGTCGGCATCATCAGTACTAATCCGTTCTGTCTAGTCCCACCAATCTCGGCGTCGTTCAGCGTTGTTCTGTTGTTGTTGCTGTTGTTGTTGTTGTTGTTGTTGGCGGTAGCGGCGCCGGTCTTCTAAAAACTTTATAAATTAGCAAGAGCGACGAACGCGATAAAGGTCGAAAGGTTGGGAAACTCTACTCACCTTCATCCATTTACCGGTGAAAGCTCGATGAAGCGGGCCGTGCAACTTGTTCCACCGTGCAACGCGCTTGGCGAACAGCCACAGCGTTCCCAGCAACGATAGACAGGCCATAGCGATAGCTACAGTGACGAGAGTCCGCAACTTTTCGAGATCCGCTGCAGATTCGGAGGCCACTTTAAGGGTGATGCCTGGTGTAGCGGGTCGAAAAAAACGATTTTTTTTTTGTTGCATAAATCAATAGTTAAACATCGCGATAATATGCTCCCAAAGCCGCAAAACGAAATTCGAAAAATTCGAGCACCAGGTTACCAGAAGACTTGAAATGTGTTTCTCTTGAAACGACAGTTTTACACTTTGCGGGCAATGTAACTCCAAAAATATTAAACCAATCGACTTGGCCTTGTGCACGGATATTTGTGAACATTTTCTTCACTGAGCTAAGCTATTGGCATAATAAATAACTTTTTTTACACATTTAAGGCAACATTTCGTTGGAAAAAGTAAACTTTTTTTTCAAAAGGCCGCCATTTGTTCAATTTTGCATCTTTTAAGTTATGAATTTGTGCGCATCAAGTGCGAATACGATTTGTGCGCACACTCGTGAACTAAACGAAAATTGTTCGATTTTTGGTTTTAGATGAAACCAAAACACGCTACGTTGCCCGCAGTGGAACAATTGCGTCGCCAACTGACTGGACATAAGCACTTATAACTTTGTTATTTGTTGCTCTTTTTTAACCGGTTAACTGGCACATCGAAAAATTAAGTGAATCACAAAGTTATTCCATTTCATCATATATGATTCAGAATTGGCCAGATTTTTTTTTTGATCATATATGATACATTGACAGTTAACCGGTTAATAAATTTTTTTTATCTACCTTAACCTGATAATACAATATCCTGAAAGTTTTAGGAAGATCGCGTAAATACTTTCTTTTAAAAAAATTACCGAAAAATGCCTCAATTTTCAGCTAGTTACGCCAGGCTCCTCCCTGAAGGGGCAACACTACTGTGACGGTCGGGAAAGTAAGCCGTTTTTAAGAATTCTTTTCGGGAATAATTTACAGTTTTGATAGACAATTTTTATTACCTACCTTTACTAAAATGTCTTAAGCGACTGTACAAAAAATAAATAAATAGAAAAACATGCATAAATTTGAATACATTAATTAATCTTCTAGAAATCAAATTTCATTTTTTTTTAAACTATATGAGTGTAGTATCGGTTGTACGTGCCGATTTCTTAAACAAATTATTTTTGTAGAAATGGTGCGCTTTGAAAGAAAATTTTCGAAAATCCGCGAATAAGATTTTCGAGCCTATTTAAAAAAATTCATTTCCAATAAAAAAATACGCACGAAGAAACTACACTCATATAGTTCATAAAAAAAGAAAGAAATTTGATTTCAATTTGATTTGATTTTAGAAGATCAATTAATATATTAAAATTTATAGATGTTTTTCTATTTGTTTCTTTTTACAGTCTCTCAAGAATGTGTACTAAAGGAAGGTAACAAAAATTTTCTACGAAAACTGTAAATTATTTCTGATAAAGAATTCTTAAAAATGGCTTACTCGTCCGGCCGTCACCGTGGTGTTCCCCCCTGAAGTTTTCGTGACGACGATGAACTTTATCGAGGCTCAACAGAACAGGAGACGATAGAGCGGATAGAGCATGCAATCGATCGCTCGCATCCTTTCACTTACCTCGCAACTCCGTGATCGCTTTCCCATACATGTCCACTAAGTAATCTGGAAGCGAATGCGATCGTTAATGTAAATCAAGTCCGTAAACGATCGATCAAGCTTCTCGCCTTCGTTCGGAAAAGAAGGGAAAGGGACAGGAACGGCGAGAACGTTCCCTGCAACAAGGGGGAGCACGATTGCGCGGCTTTCTTTTTCTCTTAGATCTTTAAGTCACAGTTGGGGTCGGATGCGGAGCGACAATGACTAGAGAAAAGGGAGGAGAAGTCGTTTCGACGTATGTAGATGGAAGGGTCGTGTAAAAAAGGAGGACCGTAATAAAGGAACGAGGCAGGCGGCACGCAGGCAGGCCAGCAGGTAGGTAGGTAGACAGGCAAGCAGTTGGATGAGTCATCGGGAACGCGCTAGTGTGTGGGAAGTGGTTGGAGGGACGGTGGTCAGGTGCAGAGTCAACGGACTTGAACCCAAGCAACTCCTGTTGAGCCACGCGAGTTGGGGGAACGTTTGGCCTACTACCTGCAGTGCCCTTCGATCGATTTCATAACGCGAACACTATAGGACCGCTTCGCGCGGGCGTTAGAGAAAAACAAAAAAAAATAGGGTAAACCAACCAGTGAATGACCGAATTGTTGATTCTATAGACCTCAAAACAACGGTTGAAATTGCATTGAAATTAAATTTTTCTTAAAATTTCTATAAAAAATAATTACTTATAATAATAATTAATAATTAAAATAATACTTAAAATAATTAATAATTAATTATCGTAATTTGTAAAAACACGATTATAAAATGCAACACGTGTAGATGCCCAGTACATGACCGCATACTTCTAATAAGAATTGTACTTATTGTTTGCGTCACTAAAAGTATGGAATATTAAAATTGCAACTACACTGCATTTATAAACATATAATATTTTTATAAATTTAGAATTGACATTTCTTTGCCTAATGATCATTCACTAGTATTAATTCACAATTACTGGTTCGTTTACCCTATATCGCTTCTTAATTTCACGCGCTCCTGCCTCCAACAGAAAGCAAAAGGTGCCAGATTCGCACATATACCGCGACGGGGCAAAAATACGAGGAAGGGTATAGGAAGAAGAAGAAGGAAAGGATGGAGGTCGCGGTATGGGATAGCTGAGAAGCTTTGGTCGCGAAAATTCCCCTTCATGCGGGCACTCTTGTAAAATCACGAACCACGGTTTTTTAATTGCTCACCTTGACAATTCTGGTCACACACATCCTTATCATAGATTCTATCGGTTTCGTTACAAAGTGAGGAACACTTTTCACATGTGTTGGAATAGACGTTGCAGTAGGCGAAGCCTTCGCATCGACCTTCACTGCAATCTACGTGCTCCGAATTCTCCCCTGATGCACGGACAACGATCAGCAATCCCAAAGCGAGTTGCACCAGTGTTCTCATATTCCTCCGAGATTCCAGGCTTTCCAACCACGGATTCCAGCAGCCTGGTCCAACATTCGTTTCCTCGTCTGGTCCGACGACGTTCTGAACGGGCAATAAGGAAACCATTGCGGCGGTTAGTAAAAAAAAAAAAAACAATTTCAAGCCCGAAGAGATACCGATCTCTGGGCAACGCAAGGACAAGCAACAGACTTGGAGGTAGCGAACAAGCTCGAGGAGCCATGACGAGGGCAACGGCGCCGGGAGCGCGACGTGACTCACCGATGCAATGGTCGCGTCGCGTCGGTTGTATCGCGCGCCGCCAACAAGTTCGAACGAATTGCCGATCGACAATCCTGCCTCGATCGCATTGCCGACGCGTTTGCTCCTGTTAGCCGAAGGCGTGGAACATCCGAGATCTTTATTTCAAATAATTTCTCGCCCATCTCTGTATTTGATCGAGGGAAACTTTTACAGAGCAAACACCGACGTTTCGCAACGCAGGTGCGTGCCGCGACGGGTAGTCGAAGGTGAAACGTGTCCGCTTAATTCTCAATTCATTGTAGATACATAGTTTCTCTCACTTCCTCGTTTCTTCTTTAAACAACGGTGTACCGCGATGGGCGATCACAAAGCGATACCAATCGACGGAAGAGGCATAAATTAAAACGGATAAATGGGTGGACAGGTACATGCGCACGCGCGTGTATACGCTCGGAGAAACGGTATGCGAGCGCGCGAGAGAGAGATAGAGAGGAAGGAAGCAAAGATGAAAGGATGACGGAGAGGAAGCGGCGGTGGTCGTACCTGGCACCGCAAAGTGCCAGGTGGACGTGCTCGTGACATCTTTGTGCCAGATCCACCAGCAGGAACGTGAAAGTCCTGCGATACAACACCGCGGAATATGGGGAAAATTAATAAACTGGGAACTCCTTGCTTCCCGAACGCGGATAGATCGTAGCCGCGTGACCAATCGACAGGAATGTCGCCCAACCGGTTTCGACGACGCGACGGGTCCGAGTGCGCGCTATAAGTTGCGGCAGCAACCGAATGTTTCGAACTGACGGCGGTGCGCGTTATTCATTTATGTTGATGGTTCACGATCCAGGTCCAAGCAGAGTAACGTCCGACGCGAAACATGCAAAACCCACGAACGAGAGAACCCGGCGCAGCTCGGCTGCTCCATTGTCCTCTCGGCACGGATGGTTGACTGCGTCCACTGTTTCGCGCGCGAGCAACGCGTTACGATATATCCGCAGGCTCTTTGCGCATGTAATTAATTAATTTCCAATCGCGGGGAATCCCTCATAACACGAGGACCGAGTTGCGCGTGTTTTGGTAGATATTGATCGCGAAATCACGAGGCACGCGATCGCGAACGAAGTGAACGTAAACCGCGGAATTTGGATTCAAACTATTCAGTTTAAAGATCGCTTGAACCGTGTCCTTACTTGCGACGAAATGGCGGGATCGTTGAATCCGGGAGCGTTGGCGAGTATCCTTGTGCTGCGGAGCGAATACAATGGACTCACATATCGCCGAGTCCGACCCACGCAAACATTCGAAAGTACCACCTCGCCGTGTCGACTTGCCGCCCTAGACTGCCGGTTACCCCGCGCTCTATACCGCCCAACCGTTGCCTCTATCGGCGCCTTTTCACCTCAAGCATGCCACGCACCTGAATTCCACCTCTTCGCCGACGTCGATGGATCTTCCCCCACCTACTACTGACCTGCCGGCCCCTGTCGCTGTTCTCCGCTCTCTCTTCCTTCGCTCCTCGTCTCTTATCCACGCGTTGGTGCACGCTGCTCCTCCTACCGCCGTTACCTGGTCGATGGCGAGGGCCGCTCCCCCCCCCCCCTGCCGTCTACCTGCCGCACGGTTTTACCTGTTGCGAGCGGATCGCTGCTTACACCTCTCAAGGGTCCGCACGCGAGTGACATCGACAAGTCTCCCGGCGCGTTTGCTTTGATGACCCGTGCCACCGTTAGTAGAAAACAGTTCCCTAGTTGGGGGGAAAAAAGGATACTACAGTTTGCGCGTGCTTACGTGTTTTATTGCGTATTAAATATTCATACAAAGGTATAAGAATGTTACAGGCGGAGCTCTACGGACGCTCCCGTTATCACGAATCGTCTACAGAGAAACGTCGTTCAAGATGCACCGATGGCATGACGGACCGAACGGAACTTTCCCCGAAGGAAGTCCCTTTCGATCGAAACGCGAGGCATTTTGGTAAATGAATGAATGATTGAATGAAGGAATGACGATGGCCAGGAAGAAGTAATGAAAAACGGAGGCACTGACGTTTCGTTATATTTTTCTGTTTAATCGCTTTCAAGGGACGTCGACCACGTCGCGCGTTGGAAATCGCTGTTGCGGACCGTGCGCCGATTTCTCTCTCTACGTTCGTACAAAATATATGTTTTATATCGTGGCTCGTCCCCACGACGGTTGTCTTAACAGTACCTAATGCGCTTTGGCATGCATGCTTCGCCAACACCCTCCTCTTCCCTCCTCTACGTAGGTACGTAGCTACCTATACTCTATGCTTCCCGTTGCTCAACGCTTCGACGCATCCCCCCTGCGGATATAAATCGGAACTACTTAGAGATCGGAGTGTTTCGATTCTGTGGAGAAATGTTTCTTTCCGTGGGGTCCCTTCGATTCGTGTGCAGCGCATGCGTATACGTAAACGTAAAGGTAAACAAGACCCGCGATATCGGGGGCTTGTTAGGCGCTTGGTTCCTCTCGTTTCCGCCGGGACGCGTTCACCTTCGCGGCAGCGAACCAACCGACGGTAATGTCACGCTACAAGTTGCAGTGGCTGTGGCTGCAGAGGCACAAACTCCAGCAGCCCGATCGCGTGTCCGAGCTTCGGTCGGGCGGTGATCGAGCGAGTAGCAAGCAGCCGGTCACAGCGAGACGTTGGCCAACGCTCGCGGGCCGCTGGCATGCCTATCCTCAGATGCTTCTGTCGCTCGAGCAGTTCGTGGTGTTCGTGACGACGGTAGGGATGGCGGAGAAACGGACGCATGGCTCTGAGGGCGAGGGGGACGCCCCGCCGTCTTCCGGCCTAGGCGGGGGTGCCGCGATGCAGTTCTGAACGTAGTGGGTGAGCCTGGTAGGCAGGCAGCCCGCGTTCAGCTGGTAGAATACGATCAGCTGCAGTAGATCGTAGAACTTGGTTATGCCCTTGTCGATAGTGTATAACCAGCAATTGCATCGCTCGTCGAACACCTGAAACCAGCGTCCTCCACAATTCCGAATGGGATCATCGAGATGATAACGGGATCGGAGAGTATTATTTCTTACCGGCTGTATTTGCGCGTGAAACACTTTGTCGCTGAATTTGTAGGTCAATACGTACGCGCCCACGTTGCTCTTGCTGTCTCTAACCAGGAACACGCTGAAACGTTGAGCGATTCGATTAAATCACGTGAACGTGGAGAACTCCTTAGAGAATTATGCGATGGACTTTACTTACCCGTCCACGGAACCGTGGTCCCTTATGATCCCCGCCGCGATGTCTCTCTTCAGCCCCCTGTGGAACCAGGGCTCCAAAACGTGAACACCGTCGTCGAGTCCGTGCAACCTGACCATCCTGCAGCTCGGCGGCGCGGCCGCTCTCGAGAACGGCCTCCACGTTCGACGCCAGTTCATCCCCTCGCTCTCGGCGATGTCCTTCGCCTCCTTTGGATCCTCCACGATCCTCCCGACGCTTCCAGTAAAGTCCATTGCCACGCGAGACCGTATCGGCTCCTGGCAACACCGTTCAGTATTCAATAACACATTCCCCCGCCCGGCTGTTCTTATTGCTTTATCTTCCCATTCACTTCTCTGTCTAACCCCGGGTCTCCACCAAGGCGAACACGAACAAAAACAGTGTTCGCGAACGTTTTTGACTGTTCTAGTCTTGTCGACTCCGCCGCAAACATGAAGAAAACTCAACTTATGAGTCGTATGTGAATGTTTTGTTCTGTTTGCGGCGGTGTGGACACGACAAGAACAGGGGAAAACGTTCGCGAACTATGCTTTTGTTCGTGTTCGCCTTGGTGGAGACCGGGGGTAATAGATCGCCCCGCCTTGCGATTAAATAGGCTCACGCAGAAGCGAGGGAACTATAATAAATGCTCAAGCATTATTTATCCGCGCGCGATTTTCGAAGGGAGATGTGAGAACCATGGCTCACATACACTGACGTATTGGAGATCGATGTAAGGCACTTGGCATCGAGCGCCCTCGTGCTTATACCGAGTAAGTCAGTAAACAAGTAGTGTATATTCACGCGCTGCATCTTCTACTCTCGATGCCTAGACCGTGTTACCGGACTCGAAAGATATTCACTGAACCTGACACGACGGAAATCCACCTGCACGAGCCAGTCCTTAGGAACAGAATCACTGCCGATATCATCGATTCGAAGGCCAATATAGTATCCATGCGGTATGAAGAACTTCAGAGACTATCGAAGGGAAATGAAGAGGGGGTAAATAAGGGACCGAGTGCGACGCACCTCTTCCATGTTCGCCCGGAACGGTGAGACGCTTCGGATGAATAGGAGAGAACCAACGGCAGAGATAACTCGTTCAATGTCAAGGTTCTAGGTGCGCAGGCGCGCGGTAGCGACGTAGCTACGCGCGTATACGTATACATACCGAGCTATGTAAGTATATAAGCTGCGCAGCGTGCACTGCGCAAGGCCGATCGAGAACCTTAACGACCGAAACAATGCGGAGAAATCGTCTGGACCTGTGGGCAGACAGTGCAGCGAAACGAGAAAGAAGAATCGCTCGCGCAAGTGAAATGATAGAATAGTTGGTGAGGGTTAGAATGGAGTTGATTGGTTTGTTTGTGAGAAGCACGGGTCGACGGAAGCCGGAGAAATGATGGCTGACGGGTGTCTTGAAACGAAATCGTACGGTCACAGCGACAACTCGATCAAATGTGAATTTGTAGCTTGCAGCTACTCGGTTTGCTGGCGCTGGTGCAAACGCACACGATGATACGTAACAATTGGTAAATTCTGTGAAAGCGCCATCTACGGATGTAAGCTCTGCAATCGGGTCAATCGCGTTACAGAACTGGTCTCACGCAAGTATTGAAATAGTGCAATAATGTTTTTGTCATTAAATAGTCTGTTAAATATTACAAAATTGCTCATCAAACAGTCGAAATTCACAATATTGCCAATTACATGTGACAACTAGGGTGGATGCACCAGTAACTGAACACGCACCAGTGAATGGACATTTTTTACTAAAACGAGTACAATAAGTTATTAAAATAAGCAACTGATTAATTCGAGACCTCTTCTAATTTCTTGTTTCATATCCAAACAATTTTTCCAACACGTGGAATCAATCGCGATGCAAACATAATTTTATAAAAGTGTTCATTCATTAGCCTTAACTGTTCATTTATTGGTGCGTTTACCCTAACCCGATTTGAGTGATTTAATTTTCGCCACCAGATTGCGTAGCGGAAATAAGAAAATGCCAATGGTCGACCGCCTCAGGGTTTTTGCGCGATTTTCCCTAGTTCAGGCCCACGTGTTTTCACAGCAAGAGAGAAGATCGACGATGATTGCGAGAATGTGCGATCGTCGGCTAGGCGAGAGAATCCTGTGCGATGTGGTGTTTTTTTTTTTTTGGTCCTTAAACTCACGTTGTGAACGTTGGCGTATTTCTCCTTCTGGTGTTCCCCGTTGGTTCGCTCGCACTGACGGTTCTTGAACGCTTTGTAGTTTTCTCTGAGTTGCTTGCCATACTGTGACAAAGAGAAATTGCTCGATTACCGGTCATCGCGGGCTGTTATGCTACGTTCTCACGTACTCTGTCTTTTAAGATGCTGTGTTTGAGAGAATTATGTAGAAGACCAGAGGTGGGCAAAAAGTTATTTGAAATAGAAATTTGTGTACGACATTTTTATTTCAAATAATTTTTTGCCCACCTCTGTAGAAGACATAGCGGCAAAATGGACAAGGTCGGAAATCTAGTGAGCACTGTTAGCAGTAGCGAAAAGACGGGAACGAGTTGGACATCGAGATCACGACCGCTGTCCACTGCGTATGACAAATGCGTAACGGTGTGAAAACGGTAATATCGTGAGAAACGCGATGCATCGTCGGGTGGAAAGAGAATGCTGCGTGGATATATGAGGCAGTCAGAGCAACAATGGACGAACCCACATTTTTTTTCGTAATTGAATTAGTAGCAATAACGTGTTCCAATAGGCTCTACTAACTATATAAAATAGGAAAAAAAATTTTTTTTGTAATGCGGGTTGGTCCGTTGTTGCTCTGACTGCCTCATATGTAGACGGGTGATTTCTGGTTACCTTGGCGAGACGCATGGCCGTCAGCCAGAAGGCGTAAGACTTTTCAGTGTGGAAAGTGACGATCTTGAGGCCGGATTCGCCAGGCACTGTGTTTTCGGCTCCCGTGCTGCAGGACCGCCTCAGGCAGATACCCCACTCGAACGGAGAGTTGAATCGGCTCTTCGCGGTCGTGATCCTGTACAACTCGTGATCCGACAAGTGAGCGAACGCAATCAGTTGATCATCTCTCTGAAATCATCGAATCGTCCACCGGATTCGTTACGTTTAGTCGTTATTAAAACCGATGGGACAGAAGGGGAGCCGATTCGACGATTCTCGTGTCTGAACGCTGTGCTTATAGGCAGCCTTTGTGAAATCTTTCACATTCCGTACCATCAGTAATAGTGATGGGATAGTCTTGTATATCAGGTGACTAATTCGAAGCACTTCGAACATGATTCGAAGATTAAAATTCTTGAGTCTTGATAGGTGTTGAAAGTCTTGCTCGTCTTGGAAGGCTTGAAACTCTTGCTTCAAAGTCTTGGTAGATTTCGGACCCGTATGTACGTCCACCGCCGACTCGCGAGACAATACATTCATAAACCGCGACACTGGCTGATCAACCTGGTTGGATATTGGCAGCCAGATGTTCATTTTTCAAGACTTTCAAGATCTATCAAGACTTATCAAGACTTATCAAGAGTTTTAAGCTTTGAATCATGTTCGAAGTGCTTCGAAGTTTTCTTCACATATATTGATTCGAAGTGCTTCGGATCCCATCACTAACCATCAGCACGAGAATATTTCAAAGACCACCCACGTAAGTAAGTAGGTATCTTGTGTAATGTAACGACGAACGATCTAATTTGTTTGCCCTCTCTTTTGCTAGTTTGTTCGAACCGTTAATCGGTAAAATTTCTCAACGGCCAATTCGAACGAGCTCCCGCGATGGCCGATGATACTCTACAATACTCTACATGGCG
This sequence comes from Andrena dorsata, assembly GCA_929108735.1. Classification (NCBI taxonomy): domain Eukaryota; kingdom Metazoa; phylum Arthropoda; class Insecta; order Hymenoptera; family Andrenidae; genus Andrena; species Andrena dorsata. Next base: position 69,515,561 of record OV815488.1, on the reverse strand, counting down.
GCAAATGGGAAATGCTTGAGCAAATTGCAAATACGTAGAGTCGCGTCACGTCGAGTAGTACCTATTCCCCAAGGATCGCATCGTGCCAGTTCTCCCGCACCACCCCTTCAAATAGAAATGGTAAATCGCTAAAGAACTACAAATACAAGAATCCCCTTGAATCGCTGGGGAAAAAATGGGACGCATGCCGGATTCGGAGGCCGCCGCGCCGCGCTGGAACCATTCGAGGTTCTCGAGTAGAGGTATATAGTTACGTTGTTGATACGGCCGGAACCGGAACCGGTTTTGAGTGACTCCAGAAGCACGGCTGCACACACAAATTGCAGCTCAAAGAGATACGGTAGGTACTCGTGTGGGCGATTTGGTGCGAAATTTTTGTGGATATAAGCCGGCCTAGGTGTACGCAGCGTCTGAACGAATCTTGGAGGATCAATGCAGAGAACTGGAGAAAACGAATCGTTAACTAAACACGACCCCCAAATCGAACCTCACAAATGACAGAAGAAGGAAGAGAGCGTGGGCGGTGGGGATGATCACGAGCTTGTTTTCTTTCGCAAGCGAATCGAAATAGTAGAAATCGTTATATGGGCCACGGTGTGTTTAGTGCTACGAATACGGGAGTATGATATGGTGGACTTGGGTGACAGGGCAAGCAGCGGAACCAGGAGAGATGTCCACGTGCCAAGTGGGTGGACGAAATCGAGGAGAAATAGATGAAGAGAAGAAGACAAGGTGGTCCCCTGATTTCTGACTTGTTGTATTTTAAGTCGTTCCCTTGAGTTGCATTATTTTGTTCGACGTCATCCTGATCGCCATCGGTATTCGATAACACTGCGGTTGCTCCGTAGACAGCTCCTCGCTCGAAAAACGGACCGCATTTTTGTACAGAGGGGATAAGTTAGTGTCAACTACTTAGAAAGCGTTCATATGTGGGTAAATGCCCAAGTACGTGCGAATGCAACGAGATATAGGTACATCCAACGAGTCTTTTCAATATTTCGATTCGTGGAAACAGCCTTAAGGGGGTAGGTCATCCTCGATAGACCTAAACCAGATCTTTTTTCAAACGCAAATTGTAAAGTGATAAATAACAACAGAGACAACGTTTCTTTCCAGTTTTAATCGTTATTCTATGAGCTTTAACACAAAAAAAGAAAAGTTTAAATATCTCTAGGGTAAATGCCCCTATTACTGCCAGTGTCCCTATTACTGCCACTTTATATATTTTGCTTTATAAAAATGTAACGTATAAAGAATAGTGTACAACAATAATATTAATAATAATAAGAACAGTCACAATTTAATAATAATATTATTGTTGTACACTATTCTTTTTATGTTACATTTTTATTAAGCAAAATAAATAAAGTGGCAGTAATAGGGACATCTACCCTATGTACATAAAAATTGTGAATAAAAACGTAAAGATGTATACGCGGTGCACCGTTTGATGGTGAACATATAATTTCGAAAACCGCTCCAACGATTTGGTTGAAAATTTAATAGGAGATGCCGAAAATCATTCCCTACGATGTGTCGGGAGCAGATTTTCGATAAAAAATAATATAAATTTTATATTGAAAATACGATTTTATCGGTTTCTTGTATGAAAAATATTTTTTAATCTTTTTTTTTAATAATTCATCTCGAAATTCTGATGCCGACACATATTAGGGAATGGTTTTTTGCATCTCTCATCAAATTTTCATTCCAAATCATTGTAGCGGTTTACGAGATTTTATGTATATAAGCAATCGTGCACCGCGTACCTACATACCTTTACGTTTTTACTCACAACTTTTGTGTACATAGGGATATTTAGACTTTTCTTTTTCTTGTGTTAAAGCTCATAGAATAACGACTAAAACTAGACAAACGTTGTCTCTATTATTATTTATCACTTTACAATTTGAATTTGAAAAAAGCTTGTTTTAGGGGTATCGAGGGTGACCTACCCGCGAAAGTTTGTGAATTTTTTCGAAAAAGCGGAAGCATATATTTTCCAGAATTTTTTGCACTTAAAAGAGCAACATGTAAAGAACATTTGGTAATTTTTTTGTAGAAAAATATTTACGTTTATAATAAAAATACGACGACATCCAAGAAGCCTTTTCAAAAACGGTGAGTATCTAAAAAACTACTTAAATCTCGTGGGCTTATTTTTTATATAAAAATCTACTGAATGTCGAGAGGATTTTTTGTCAATATATAGTTTCAATTTTAACAAAGAAAATCAGCCGTTTTTCGCGCAAAAATCAGAACTTCAACTTTAAATAGCTTCTATTTCGTTTTAAATTAATATTTCGGAAATTCCCCGTTAATCAGAGGATACATTAATATACCAACGAAATCTTTTCTGTTTCTTTGATTTTAGATAATCTGGTTCCGAATGGCAGTGCTCACCGCAAAACCACGTTTTAAAAACGCTTCGTGGATGTTTCTTAGACTTTTATAATAAACGTAAATATTTTTCTACAATAAAATTACCAAACGTTCTTTAAACGTTGCTCCTTTAACTGAAAAAGTTTTGTAAAAATATATGCTTCCGCTTTTTTAAAAAAAAATCACGAACATTCCTCTCTTTTCGGCCCCCTGACTAGGTACAAGCCCTCAAACAGATATTGTCTCTCAGCAGTGACGCTTCCGGTCGACTGGAACAGCGTTAGATTTTTACCGAAATTATTTACAACGATGTAACGCGCAGCGAATACGGAAGAATCAATCGTCGCTCGGAACTCGTCGCGTGTAAAACCGCGACCACGTATCGAAAAGCTTAGCGGAGGCAAATCCCTGACGATCCAGCCATGCCGAGTACGGGAGAGGAGCACACGGCGAAACGAGGATATGCTTTGGACTGGGTATTGTTGGCGTAGGCACCCTACTCACCGTGCTTTACATAACGTTACAAAAACGGCCGAACGAATTCGCAGGGGGATGTTGATCGGTCCAAACCACGACGACGACGACGACGACGAGGATGGCGATGCCGATGTTGATGCCGATGCCGGTGTCAATACCGATCCCGCTGCCAATATCGATGCCGAAGCCAATGAACGTCGAGGGAATATCCAAACTAGAGAGAAAGAGAGAAGATAGACAGGCAGATACATAGAAAGACAGTCAGATAAGCAAGTAGACAAAGCGAGCGTTTAACGACTATGTTGATAGCATTGATAAGAAACTGGGGGCGGTGGGGGCGAAGTTCTGATGTTGGTATGACAAAGAAAGCGAGGAGAAAAAGCGAGTGCGAGCGGAATGGAATGATCGCCTTCGGCGAATACCGTGAGATCCAAAGGTAAGAAAGAATACGCAGCACATTGTTCGCACCAGGATACTCTAAACCACCTGGCATCTCGTCGGAAATCATATTCCTTCGGTAGGAGACTCGATCGACCTGCTGCCTGAGAATCGACTAAATAAACGAATAAAGAAAGGATGCGTTAGTCACGGCTGGATCGGCTACGGGTTGCGCAACATTTACAAGGTCTGCGATGCTGGCAGAGTTTCGTTTTCCTCCAAATCGCGGAAACATTTACCTATATGCGTGTTAAACCGGATGACTGCCATGCTCTCTCGCGTCAACGGTTGGTTGATTCGTTCGTTCGATTTCATATCGCGCCTCAACGATTCGTGCGCCGATGGAATTTTGAGAATTCGTCGATATTTAAGTCGAAGCAAACTATCCTCTAGTTGACAGACATTTCCCATTCCCACTGCCTGTCAAATCGTAGCGAACGATTCGTAGGCGACTCGCTCGTGATCCACCCGCTGGACAATCGGCAGAATTTCTCCGCGCTCGGTCCGTGTTCTCGACGAATGCTTTCCTAGCGGTAAGTATTTACCACCGTTCCCTTCAAAATACGCTTTCGATCTGCGAGCTGTCGATCGCGATACCGTTTACTGTCAGCCGAAGAGAACTTTCCGCGTGTTTGTCAACAGCAATCTCGAAGACACTGGGGATTCCTCGTAAGTACGCGCTAGACGTTAATGCGATAGATCTCGACGTTGTTGCTCGTTAACAAGATTAGAACTCCTTGGACGCGAAGCCGATCAGAGAGAGAAAAAAAAAAAAGAGGAGCGAGGAAAGAGAGCTCGTTTGCGGCGAAGCAGAGTGTTTCGGGCATTCGGCGGAACAGTTGCGAGCTATCGAAACCTGCAACTTTCTACCGGAAGAGACAGGTCGGCTGGATTCGATTTGATTTGTTTCGACTCGGTACGGGGAAGCACGTGCGTATACTTATAGTCACTTCGCCAGGCGAAATACACATCCACTTACCACGAGAATTTCGAGTCCCCGCGCGAACCGTGTCCTGCAGCGATTTAGCTTTCTCGCTGGTAATCACTGGCCGAAATTCAAGGGCCCTCGGCGTAAAATCGACAAGTTCTTGGCGGTCTCGGTGCATGTACAGCGCGAAACAGCGCGAAACAGCTAGCCGTTTCGCGGAACCAGCGTAATTTCTCCTCTCGGGAGCAACGGCAACGTATCGTTGCGGGCGGATTTCATCGCGTTCCCTTTCTTCCCGTCCCTCCTGCTCCTCTTTCGCGGAAAACTTACGCCCGTTGCTGCAAGCGCGAGCACAACGTCGACACGGATTGGAACGGGAAGGAGCTAGCCACCGCCGATAGCTGCAACGTTCTCGTTTTAATGCTCATCTTCTCGCTTCGGCACGATTCCGTTTCCTAGCCGATGTTCCGATCTTTCTTCGGTCTGTTCCCTCGTTGCACCACAACGTCGACAACGAGCAGGAGGAAAGTAAAGAGTGAGCAATATCGTGTATGGCGGTGGAACGGCGAAGAGAGAGAGAGAGAGAGAGAGAGAGAGAGGGTGGGTGGGTGGGGGGAGAGAAGAGGAGAGGTGGTGGAAGAAGAGAGACGCGGCGATGACCCAAAAGGAAGAGACGAGCTACCGGTAGCGACGACAGTTTCAGCGGCGACACTTTTGCTTTTCCTTCTTTTTCCTTGCCTAGTTTTCCTTCAGTCGAGGAGAGCGTAAATCCCCGGAGGTCAGGTATCACGGCCAGACGCGCAGTCAAGACGGTCGATTCGAATGAAAACGGAGGTAACCGATGACAATCGAGCAGAAAGGAGTATGAGAGGCGAGCGGGGACGCGTACATCGCATCCTACGACGTCGGGACAACTGACGGAACGCAACTCGCAGCTCGCAGTTCGGTACTCGCAGCTCGCAGCTCACCGGTACTCTCACGTATATACATATACGTGTATATACAACGCCGGACAAAGATCCGAGGATTGCCGAATCGCCGGGCGAAAACAGCCGAGCCAACCAGTCAGCTGGTTTTCCGGCGGCGCGGCGACAGACTGCATCGGCTTTACGCCACACCACTGCGCCGCGCCCCGCCCCGCCCCGCGCCGCGCCGCAGTATCCACTCCCTGGCAGCGATTACGGTCGCTCTCCAACTTTCCCGAATCAGCTGGCAAACCACTCTCTTCTACTGTTCCCTTCCCCCGCGCTTCGCGAATTCGATTCCACCTAATTGTGGGATCGCAAATAGGCTCTCCGGGTTTTCCAGCTCCTCCGCTCCCTCCGCTCGTTTCTCTACCGTGCTTTGCCATCCCGCTGGTCACCCCCAACCCCGTTACATTGGATTTTCGGCAGTGGAGCGCATTGGCTGAGCTGTGGAAGGAAAGCGGGTGGGGGGGGCTTTGACACGAAGAGGTGTGGACCTCAAAGAGCGAGCGGGTTCCTTTCGATTCTATTGCGGTTTTTTCTTGTCGGTCGGGCGGCGGGAATGACTGCAGGATCGGAAGAGTTGCAAAGAAAATTTGTGATCCTCTGAGGGAGAGAGAAGCAAGGTTTCAGTGATTCTTGAAACCGGGGTTCGAAGCAACAGCTGAAAACTGATTCGTTCTGCCCATCTGCGTGCTTTCTCTGCGTGGTCGCTGCTCCGTTTGCGTTGCTGAACGCTACAAACCAACTTGCCCGACTATAATGAATAACGCGAGTTGCCTAGCGAGAACTAGAATTATGTATGTGCACTAGGGTGGCTATTAAAAATTGTTGGTAAAATTTTTTATTCAGATTTTCTACGAGGTGCCCTCTAGAATAGTTTCAAATAATTAAAAAAAATCTGTGTGAAGTTTGAGTTCGATCGGATAACGGGAAAAGACTGCCCTTAAACATTTTAATCACTATTTAACAGCTCACAAAGTCGATTTTATATGAGATTACATTTTCTCGTACGACAAACGGTTTTCGAAAAAAGTCGGAAAAAACTAAAAAAAAATATCTTTCTCGAATTTTGATAATTTAAATGCTTCTCGAACACTTTTTATTTATGAAGGCGCACAAAAAAATGGAATTTTTATTTTCGGGGACTATTTTTTAAACATTGGAGGGGGGAGCATATACTGAAATATGCGAAAGATAAAAAGAAGTTTTCTTTATTTTCAGTGTTTGATACTAAATGATTGTTTACTGAAAATTTCGCGTCCTAAATTTTCAGGAAACATTCATGACATATCAAACACTGAAAATGAGGAAATTTTTTTTATCTTTCTCGCGTATTTCGGTATATGCTCCCCCTTACATGTTTAAAAAATAGTCCTCTAAAATACAAATTCCATTTTTTTGTACACCTTCACAAATAAAAAGTGTTCGAGCAGCATTTAAAGTATAAAAATTTCAAAAAAATAAGGTTTTTTAGATTTCCCGACATTTTTCGAAAACCGTTTGTCGCACGAGAAAAAGTAATAGAACATAAAAGATGCTCCTTGTCCGAATCTACAACTTTTGTTTGACATACTTTTTTATTTAATCAGTAACTTGGAGGATATTATATAAAATCGACTTTGTGAGCTGTTAAATGATTTAAATGTGCAAGAGCCTAGGGGCACCTTTTCCCGTTATCCGATCGAGCTCAAACATTCCAACAGATTTTTTTTAATTATTTGGAACTATTCTGGAGGATACCCCGAAGAAAATCTTGCAAAAAATTTTTATCAAGAGTAAATAAGAGCCACCCTAATGTGCACAACTCGACAGAAGACGCGGCGACGTGCGCAGGCACTTAGGCAGTAAACAGGGAAGCGAAACGAGCCTATCGCGTACGGGACGTTTATGTAGGTATTTCAGCCTGTCGCACTAAAAGCAGCGGTTACGTGTTCGGGAAATCCGCATCTTTTGGCCGCGCGCCAGCAATCGGCAACGTGCATTCTACTCCAAATACTCTAGCCCAGCAAATCTAATCGATCCTAGAAACGTTTCGGTGGAAAAGAGACGCTCGGCTCGCAACGTCCGTTCCTCTGGGGGCGCCCCAGTTCTGAATGAAGTGCGCGATTGCTCGCGAAGTGAACTTGATTCGCTTCATTCGCACTTCTATCGCTGTTTGCTCGTTTCGAACGGATAAGAAATGCGAGCCGCGGGGGGTCGATGGAGATGAAAGCATACACGATCGATCGACACACGCCCCCCGCATAAATAAAATCCCTGAATCGGTTATTCGCGGTTCGGCCCGTTCGCGCTTCGGTCAACATCGCGCAGCTGTCCCCACGGAACGTGCCATAAATGGAAGGGAAACGGGAGAATTCGGATTCGGGATCGGGAGGATAGGAATAACAGTACCTATTTAATGAGAGTTTTTGTTTTCGTTTTCAGTGGATTTTGCGAAACAGCCGGCAGCTCGAAACAGAGGGACGCGAGAAGGGAAACGGGAAGGAAGGGCTAATCGCATCAGGCGTATGCACGGCTGAACGATTCATGGCCAACTCTAACCGAACTCTACTCGAGAAAGCCGCGATGTGATCGTGAAAGACGAAAGAGATGTTTGTTCCGCTCTGTAAAGCGATACGGCGCGGCGCGCGCGGCGATAAAGATTTATCAAGCAATTTCGTAGCGCCACGCGTACCTAAGTAGATAGATGCATCTGAAGGAACGGAATATGTGCCTACTCGTTAATGTACTTGTTAATAATAAAACAATCGAGTTCCTTTCAACGTATCTGCAACTTACTCGTATGTCGACGATAATCGCAGTGGTTACGCTCAAATCGTTCTAATATCAACATGATTACTCACCGGTGGCCGTTTTGGTACACTCCCGTGCACCTGAAATAAAAGAAGATCAGAATCAATGTACATAATTGTAACAGAGTAGGGCAAAAGTCGTCTTTCTAAATAGTATGTACCGCATATAGTTTACAACTTTTAAAATCGCATAATTTTTTTAGAATTGGTCCAAACGACATGAGTTTTTTTTTCAGAAACTAGAAGGATTATATTGTGAAGCGACGTGTTTAGTCGTTTAAAAAAAAAATAGTAAGGGCGAGTGAGGGAATTGCAAATGCGGAGTAAACCCGAATACCGCGTTATTCGCTGAACTCGCTTTTCCTGTTCTCCCGCGATATTGTTACAAGATGTAATAAGCTATATTTAGTATTAAGGAAACTGTCACGACAGAAGGCTGCGTGCAACCGCGAAGATGATGGTCGTGAAATGTTTTCGTAGCTTTTCTTAAAGCTGCGTTTAGACCAAACGAGCGAATGCTCGTTCGCCCCTCATTTCGACAAAATTCGTGCCCGTTTTTGTAAACGGCAATCTTCACTTGCAACTTTTCATTGTTTCATTATTTGAATTTTGTCGAAGTGGGCGGCGAACGAGCATGCGTTTGTTTGGTTTAAACGCATCTTTATAATTTTACGCTCGACTATTTTGAGTCTATAATGCGTTAAAACTATACTACCCAACAAAGTATAATTTTTTGGTAGTTCTGTTGATTGATTCTAAATAAAATCACAAGATCATTTTGTGTGTATATACATGTTCGGATTTGTTTTATTTGAAACTTCTTAACTTCTGTTCATTTGAGGCTATTACGGACGACGGCGTTTACCCTTTTCTCTTAACATTTCGAAGTTTTTTTATGTATCCAGTATCCCGGAATTATACAAATTACGAAGAATATACGTACAAATTCGTTGAACGATCTTGAGATATCCGTGAAAGAAGTTAAAGATTAAAGACTTTCCACCCGTCAGGCAGCAAATAAATATTCAATCCCACGAGCAACCAAAATTCGATCAAACAAGAAAGAAAGACTGTGTCAGACCCACAGTGTGGGACAAAGCAGTGTTTAGTATAGATCAAGATCTGGCTTTCTTTAAAAAAATGATTTGTTTATTAAAGTATCTATAATTCTTTGTGTCGCCTTTGTAGATAATTAACCAGAGTTCAATTATCTATAAAGTAAATCTGATTAGAGTCAATACTTTTGTTTCAATTTAACTTTGCCCTCAAGTGTTCATAATTCTCTCACTCTCCCCAAAATGTCGTTTTTTAAAGGCACTTGAGATCGATTTTCTAAAAATTTGTTATTCCATATAAACAGGGCTGAAACGTGAACAGTTGCAGGAGTGAATTATCTTTCATCGGTCTTCAAGCAATTTTAATAGAAATGTTTAATGTTTTGTAGATATAGATGCCGCAAGGAAAACAGTGGAGTAAGGAGTCCATGCGAAAAGAAGCCGTGATTGTTTACATATATAAACTGTAATATCACTTGTATGAATAAAAAGATCAATTTTTCAATTTATATCCTGTTTCACTTAAATATTTTTTCGGGGGACGAAATTAGGAACACTTTTTCAGATCCCACATTTTGTATATTATCTCGTATTAACACGACATAATTACATTTTGCGACTGGTGGATGCATAGAGAAACATTCAAAGAAAATTCATACCAAGTGCCAGCTCATTCTAATATTTTATACACCCCCCCCCCCCACACACACACACACAGTGAGATACAAAGGGGGGCGAAATTTGGCCCCTTTATCCTATTTACGATACAGTGGCGGCTTACCGTGTTGGAGACGTAAAGCTTCCGATCGCGTAGCAGCAAGTAGACCTTCCTCCATATGTCGTAGTATCCGTTCCGTACCCAGGCCAAACTAAATATTTGCGGGCATTCAGCATCGTCGTGCAGCAGATTGGTCTGGAATGTTACGAAGCAATCGCTTTCGGAATCTTTTCGCGATCGAAACCCTTTATATCCAAGTATGTTCGAAGGAAATCGATTCCGATGTTTCCTACTCACTCGTAAAGCACTTTCGGCATCGACCAGCTTTCCTTCGGTGTCTCCTGGACCGTTGACGACAGAGGTGACCGCGTTCTCGGCAATAAGTTCCTGCTGTAATGCAAACGTAGCTAGATACGATATATCGTCCATTTATTTTCTCAGGTCGCTCCGTTAGAAGCATTATCACAACCAAAGGTAGGTACGTACCCACCTACTGACACTCCAGATGTAAGTAAATTAGTAAACCGTTCATGTGTCCGCTATTGCGGTTAAGTAGCAAAGCAAAATACCGTTCGCGGAAATCTCGCCGAGTTATCGATCGAATCCACGATCGCTCGATGTATGTATTTACTTAGGTACCTACTTGGCGAAATAACAGTGGTAATAGAAAAGACTGATAACGGGTGGACGTAGGGGAGACCGGGGCTAAAAGTTCCGATTTTGATAAAACATAAAAAATGAATGGAAAATAATGTAGTTATTCTTTTCACTATTGACTATGTCTTGTTACATAAGTTTATTATATTTTATTATTTTAAGCTTGTACTTAATATATTGTAATAGATTTTTCATAAAAAGTAATTTATTTGTGGCTGGTCGAAGCGGAACTTCTTACCCCATTATGGGGCAAGTTGTTGTCGCATTGGGGTAAGTTGTTACTAAGATATAAGAGTTGCCTTGTAATGAAATATTTCATTTTCTAATGAAATAAAACAGAATTTTATTAATAACTAGCCTAGCCCGTTACCCGGTTTCACCCGGGAATTATTTGTTATATTTCCAAAATGAAAAAGCGTAAAAAATAAAATGAATAGCCTATAATGTAATCTAGGACGTATGTAATGTAGGGTAGATATCCCAATTACCGTGCCCTGTACCTATTACCGTGACATTATACTTAAAGAAGTTTTAATTGTTTAAAAATGCAACCTACTCATTTGTAACACATACATTAATAGTATAAATTAATTACAAAAATTTATTTCCTTAGTTATGCGTGCGAGCTATTTTGTACGGCTTCTTTAAGCCTAAATTAAGTATAAAGGCACGGTAATAGGTACAGGGCACGGTAATAGGGACATCTACCCTATATTAAAAATTTCATTGAAATCAGTTCAGCCGTTTACGTGTGAAAGAAGGACAAACAAACAGACAACGTTTCACTTTTATATATTATTAAGGATGTTGTAGCGGACCGTCGAACTGGAGAAAGATTTATTTCCTCAGGGTTAGGCCGCGTCCAGATCTGAACCAAACGCCACTTGAGACTCCCTAATGCCACGTTCCTATGTGTGAAACGTAGAGGAAGTGCAGTATATTTGGAATACCAATTTGTTTAAGACGAATAAAAAATTACGATAGAGGATGGGAACAAATATAACTGCATAATAGCATAGGGAAACTAATAACCTGTCATATTTCATAGTCTCAGTAATAATAAAAACAAAAAGTAACTGAAACTTTGGTTTGAATGAAAAATGACAAGAAGTATCGAACCGGTATTCCAATTTGCCTTCACTTTATAAACATAAACAAATCCTCCGAACTCCACTGCTTCCTTTTGTATGCGTTTACCGTTGCTATTTCTAAAATAAAGATATCTTGAGGAGATATGTATAACAGAATATTTATAAAAATGATAAGAACGGTTACTGAAAAAGTTTTGCAGATTCACGTTTTCTTCCTCTGCAAATTAAGTAGAAAATGTAAAAATGGCGGTTAATCCACAAATGTCGTTAATGAACAGGTCATTAGCCTCCATAATCTACGGGGTTACAAATTAAATAGCATTAGTAGTTTATTAGATACTTAGGTATTACAAATTACCAACAGTATTCGAAATATGCTGCACATCCTCTATATTTTTAGTGATCTTCGCCAGTTTAGACAGAGTCTCGTCGCTCGGTATAGCTAAAGATTGAAGGATAGAGAGTGTTTTAGAGTAGTGCTGACGAAAGGTTTGCCTGCCATATGACACCGAGGAAGGGACCTCGGGACCCTCGACTAGCGATGGGACTCGAAGCGGTTGGAACCGCCTCCAATCTGTCTTGAATGACAGGCGACTACCTACTTCGTAGCCCTTCGAACATGATTCGAAGCTTAAAACTTTTGAAAAGTCTTGGTCGGCTTCGAAGTCTTGAAACTCTTGGTTCTGAAACCTTAGTAGGTTTCGGACCCGTAAATATGTACAGAATGCCGCCTGACACCCCGTGGCGAGGACAACACTCCCCAGTCCCTCACCAAATTTAATGGCTTTCGACCCTCCAAGCGGTTTGAATAGCATTAAAAAGTGAGAAATGTCTAGGATTTCCGAATTTCTCATCAGATCTTTGCGAACGCAACGCCAATCGATTCCTTATGTTTCGCCGATGAAACTAACACCCCGAACGACGTAATTCGAACCATAATGATGGAAATTCCATGAGAAATCTAATTATATCATTTGAAGCTGTCTTCGTTAAAAATAGTCCGATTTAAGGTAAATGTCCCCATTAGCGACCGCTTAAGAGTGTGACTGGTTCGAAATGGTAATTTCTTTACTAATATACGACAATGTTTGAGTAAAGTATGGATCATTGTATTTTTTGAAGTATCTAGTTTCTTAATCAAATTAGTTTTAGAGTGATATTTGACTATATACACAAAAATTATGGTGAAAATTATATTGGACCTGATGTCCCCTTTATTGACCAACTTGTACCATTTTCGATTTTTTGCTACAATAATGAAAGAAAATGAATATTTTCTTTTTATTTTATAATTCTGTATATATTTCTAGTTAATTTGAGTAAGTTACTGCATGCATCCATGTATTTTTATTGTAAAATTTGCAAGTTTAATGATATCTGTAGTATAACCTCACGTTATTAGAACCTGTCAACTTTCGTGTCAATGACCAACTCCTAATTTACATGTGAATTTACTTAAAGATGAAACAATAAATTACATAGGCTTTAATTATAATTTCTGAACTTTCTGGTTGATATTTCGCTTTCTGTATTGGAATAAACTATAATAAATTAATAATTGGTCAATAATGGGGACACGGTCGCTAATGGGGACATTTACCTTACATGACATTTGATATGATGTTCATTAGAAAAACGTAAGGAATTCATCGGTGTCACTTGCATATCGATACGATAAAGACTAAAGAATTTCTTAATACGCTGAAATATTCACTCTAGGCAGCGGGGCGCCGACCTGGAATCGCTGCGGTCGGCCGAGGATTCATACCTGTTTCAGAAATAAAATAATTCTTTATTCTTGATCGTATCGATATGGAATAATATCTACGTTAAATAATGGAAATAGACCAAAAAATAAGGATAGAAAAATATTTACTTATGTGGTACCTACGCGACTAATAGGTCCTTGCTTACAGCTACACGATTTGGGCGACAGAGTGGCGTGATCAACTCACACGGGAAAAATAATTTAAAGTACAACGCTCTTTTCATTTTGAAGATAGAACCGCCGGAACAACATACTCCCGGAACTTTTAGTCCCGGTCTCCCCTACCTACGCGAGCAAACTTGGCGCTTCTACCGCGGTATGATTCCTCCCACTTTGTTCTTATTACATTAATTAATTATTTAACGTCTCGATAATACCATTACCGGGCAGCGGGGACCGACTGGGCTGGGCATCATTCACAATCATGTGAAGCGTGATGGGACAACACTTGACTGCTATAAAGTATCTACCTAGTACTTAAACCGCCTAAAAATTTATTTACTCACCCTATGCTTACGGAAGAGTTCGTACTTGAGTAAATCAGCTCGGAAGATGAATTTTCTCACATGCCGCGACGTGAATAGTTTCATTTCCTTGTGCACAGCCAGAACGTCTTCGTGATCTTCCAAAGTACGTTCTGTGAAATGAATCCGGAACGTAACATCGATCTGGCGTCGATGAGCGGCAAACTACAATTATTATTGCTAAGGGGATAGACTGCGCTCACCGATTCCCAGCTCCGGCCACGTCTCCATTATCGACCAAGAGATTCCGCTCACGTTTTTTTTCACTTTAAGTAGCTGACACAAATCGATAGCGCGGAGATTCTTTTCGACCAGCAAGGTGTTGAAAGTGTTGTCGTCAAAGTAGAAACACAGTTCCTCTGGCTAAACGAGAAATCGATTAATCTGTATTCTGTAACCTTTCCTTTCGCGTGTATGACGATTGACGAATGTCAACGAGAACTTACGTGCTGCGCGTCGTCGTCAGCGGTCTCGTCGTAATACTCGTCGGTGTCGTCGTCGAAACTTGTCCCGGGTGTCGGCTGCTGCCTATGGAACCCCGAGTCGTTTGGTCTAGACCCGAGCCGTTGGTAATTTCCTACTCGCGCGGCGGCTCGGCCAGAGAACGCGGGGTTGCTCTCCACGCACGAACACATCTTTGGCATCCAATCTGCGAGCGCGCAACAAACGGAATAACTTACCATGTACGTAAAGCAAAGTGGTGAATTCAGCCCAAGGAGTCTTTGGACATTATTCAGTATTAAGGCCTTGGGCATATCAACGTAAAAATAGATGCGTTATATTTGGAAGGCACTGTAACGAGTGACGAAAGAGGCACTTCTAGCGACATTCACTCTCAAAATCACGCGAGTACGTACATCCCTTTAGAGCGGGTGCGATGACATGCCGCCGCGGGCAATGCTTCCTCGTGATGGTTCCCGATGATTTTCTACATATGATATCAGGTCCCCCACTCCTTATTTATCGCTGCGGAGAACAGGTACGGTAGAGTGGGGCTAAAAGTCCCGAATTCAAAATCTCTACATATTCCTAAACAATGTATTGCGTTTTGTAGTGTACTAGAGTGACTGTACCTAATATCGCCAGGCAAAAGTTAAATAGCTGTCAATTGTATAATAATCGATATTTTTGCATGCAGTTCGTTTCAAAGTAAAGAGAAATTATTCATCTTCCAGGTAGCATAAGTTAGAGTCGTTGAAACCAACAAATTTTTAATTAGAACTCAAAAAACGTAAGACATGCAAAACTCGGGTCCTGAAAAAAGTGTACCTAATATCGCCAACTCAAGAAATATTTATTAATTCATTTATATATGAGTTTTTAAAGTCATTTTCACATGTGCTTTTATTATTTCTTGCAGCATAAATGTATTTTTACCCATCTTCGATTTTATTTTTATTAAAAAAATATAGAAATTTAAAAATATAGGTGTTTAAAATATTTTAATTTTTACGTTCCGATGTACATATTGGAAAAATAAAGTTCGTAACCCCAACTGTAACAAACAGTACATCGAAACCATTGTTCTTCGGTAGGCGATGTTAAGAACAATCATTCTGCTAAAAGAAAAACACTATTTTCATCACGGAAAATAGTTGAATCGATTTCATTCCTTAAGTACATCATTAATTACATATTTCTAGTAGATATTCCTGCATTCGCGGAATTATTAGACTTGCCTTCTCCGAATGGGATGTAAAATTGTGGCAATCCAATAAATTTTTACACTATTAAGATTCTCTAAAATAATTCCCACATATGTTTAGGTACTAATTCAGTGCATAACCGATAAATTTTAGTGCTTACTTTGCGATATATAGCGGGTGGTGATATTAGGAACAGTGGCGATATTAGGTACAGTCACCCTTAGTGTAGGGGACTGTAGTCTGGTAGAAAGTTTCATTTATCTCCTAGGCCTAAAACGGTCGGTTGCTCGAGTGTCTACGGCGGGTGGTCGAGCTTGGGGGCTAGGGAAATAAATGGACGGTTGCGAGAGTCTCCGGTGAAATGTTAAGGGCAATGTGTTCTTTCGGAACCTTGGGGAGCGTGGGAAATTTGTTTCCCCTGTCTGTTAATTTTCGGGCGTTCGTCAAACGCCGACGAAAAGGACAGAACCCTGCGGGACGTCGCACTGACCGCTTCGCGCTTCTTGGACGTTTTAGAACAGTTCTACAAGCTATTAGTATTCTCTCTGTTATTTGTTAAATATGTATTTTATTATTTGTTTTCATAATAACATGGCCAAAGTATAAAGAAATGATGCCAAAGTCTTTGATAGTGTTTTTGTTTTAGTTGAGCGGTTTTCTATAGTTTTCAGTTCAAAATGAATCTCAGACTTATATTTCTATTTTTTGTTAAGAAAGTCATGCTTTCCTTTCAGTATTGTATACCAAAAAGAATTTGTTTAATAAGTATTTGTTGATTTGAAAAGAGGTTTTTACTTATTTCGTTTAATATTACGCGAAAAGACATTAGAGACTTTCTACCCATTTTGCATTGACAAACATTTTGTGGCGTAACTCAATAGAAAACAACAATATCTGCAAACGAACTGTGTCAACGTAAAGCATAATAGTTATAGTTTATACAAAATAGCACCAGATATCTCTAGAATTCTAGATTGTTAGAACTAAATTATACGAAAAACGGGACTTTTAGCCCCACCCTACCCTACCCACGTGCGCCCATGTTGCTAATGTCTTCGCAACACATTCGCAATACAAACAGAAGAATTTTAGATAACAGGATTTTCGGAAACTGAAATTAACCCCCACATTTTTCAATTAATATTACACAACAGTTAAATTGAACGTGCCACTTTAAAGAGCGCATTCGAAATTCCAAACGCTTTCTTGGAATCTCCTTCTTTCTAAGGGTATGTTTATGTTTGAGCTACGATAAACGATCAGAGCGACGATAAGAGCGAGATGACTATGACTAATGACAAACGATAAAAGCATCGAGAAACAAATATTTCTCCTTCTTCGCTATTATCGCAGCTCCAACATAAACGTACCCTAAACAAAACATTCCCCGCTTTCGATTCTACTCAGCGACTAATAATCATTTTTTTAAAGATGCCAGATTCGACAGTCGAATTTCGACTTGTGCCGCCACAAATTGCGCGCGCGATCTTTTACTTGAGTGCTTGGCCTGGCGCCGCGCCGCACAGTGGGGCAAAATGATGAAGTTTGTTTCAAAATCAAAGAACTTTTGATAGAAATGAGATAGAGCGATGATTATTTTAGGTTAAAGCTGAAATATTTCAGAATAAGGGAAAATTAGAGAGATTATGGTACGAACGTTTTTTAACTTTAAACATCTGTGTTAAACTTGAAATCCATTTTTTCCAAAATCCTTAGATAAATTTTTGCGAACGGATTTGAAACCACCGTGACAAAATCTACAGGAAATGATGTACAACATGTCAAGAAAAAAATCTAACCGTACATGGTATTGGATAAATCACAATTTTGTTGTAACATTTCATGTTTGACAAAGATTTTCAAAGTCAAAAAACGTTCGTACCATAATCTCTCTAATTTTCCCTTATTCTTCAATATTTCAGCTTTAACCTAAAAAAATCTCATTTCTATCAAAAGTTCTTTGATTTTGACATAAACTTCATCATCACTTTGCCCCACTGTGCGCCGGCGCAGCCGCCAGTTCAGAAAAAGGTACATGTCTACTACATAGGAACAGGAACGAAGGAAAGTGTACGAGGGGGGGGGGGGGGGGGGATGTTGGGGCACCACGTGGCCTGTGCATAGTAAGTACTTATGTAGTATAGCGCTGTCCAGCGTAGGGGCCCCTCACGCGCCTGCTTCCCCTTCCAACCTTTCTTTCGAGCAGCGTGACTTGTCAAGGAAATCTCACGACGCTAAAACGGAGATCGTGACAGTTCCGTAGATACGGAAGCTCAGTCGCCACGCACGACATTACCGTTCACTGTTACTTTGACTCGCCAGCGTCTTTGCGCCATGGTAACGGCGGCGGGGACGGCTTTTGACTCTCAACAGGCACCTTGGACAGCGCTGATATATAGTACATAGAGTACTTGAGAGGACACACTATACTCTACACTTCTGCAGAACCCGTGCGAAATAAAATGGAACGAAAGAAAGATAGACGAAATGCTACTAACAATAGGTATGCTAGTTTTTCTAACCGGGGTTGTTCGTCTTTCGATGTCAGCCTCATTCGCAACGAATTTGCCTAGATTCTAGAATACCTATACCGACATTATCGTGGGAAAAGGTTCTCGTCGATTTTCTACGTTGCCGGCTTTCGCGATGTCCGATAAGGCGGCGGATCTTGTATCTCTGTGGATACGTACGATTAAATGTGGCAACGATGGATCAAACGCATCTGCGATGTTCACGGGAGAATCGAACGGCAGAGCGACAGAAATGTGAAATATTTAATTACCTGAATAAGCGTGACAAGGAACGGCCGTACTAGTACTACCTTGCTGAACACGTTGCGGATTAATTTGGCGAGCAACATGCGGAATACGATAAGAACAGCGGTGCGGAGGATTCCGTGAGAGCTGTCCTGGATACATCGCGGTTAATTCTTCGAAACGACGATCTCTACCACGGAAACGTGCGCGGCATGGTGTGCACGCCGTGCGAGGGGCAACAACTTCCGTCGTACTTGGAGATTAAAATTCGCTACGATCGCATCGCGCTGAAATCGCAGGATAGTCGTGACCGCGACCGTGACCGTGACCCTGACCGCGACCACACTGCACTCGTGACTCTCTATCCCGGAGAAACAGCCGTTGCACGACCATGCACGGCCATACACAGGACCATCTGCTCCATTGACAAATGCAATGAGCACGTGAAACATCCCGCGCGTGCGATACAACAACCTGCCGCTCGGCTCGGGTCCACTCGACTCGGCTCGGCTTGGCTCGGCTCGATTCGACTTGCTTCAATTTTACTCGCAATTAATTCTCGAAGCGACAGCGGTGCCGCTTGCATCGCGCAACGCGCATGCGTACAACCCTTTAAATCGATCGAACTTAAGGGGGTAGACACGCCACGTGACACAGGCGATTCACCGCTCTGTAATACCGACAATCTAACCTGAAACATGGGTTTGGAATGTTTCATTTTTCGCCCCTATATGAGCAGATTGTGGGCTGGGCGAGGTCTCATTCGAAAGAGGAAGGTTCAGTGCAGCGCGCTCTGGTCCTCGTTTGAGTCACAAAACTCTTTTAGTGACCTAAAAATACTTGGATTCATGCGTGTGTATTTTGTCGAATTTTGCTCTACTGTGAACACTCATATTATTAGATATCAACACAAGCTCGTCGAACCATGACCAGAGCGCGCTGCACTGAACCTTCCTCTTTCGAATGAGACATCAGCCAGCCCAAAATCTGCTCATATAAGGACGAAAAGTGTATTCTACTAAACCCATTTTTCGGGCCAGATTGTGTCGGTATGCAGCGCGCTGCAATACCCGTGTCTACCCCCTTAATGTTTTATTGCGTGCGGCTACTCACGCGACTGCAGATGCACAATTTTACTTCGCTTCCCTCGTTTCTATGCTTTCAACAAACGCAATTACGTGGATCGTCGAGTAAAGGATGGATACACGAGCGGAACCAGGAGAATATAATTTACATTCTTTGGTAGAGAAGCGACGTACCTCGGTGTTCACAGTTCGGTTAAGCTGCTTTTTCGTAGGTACCTATTTTATTTCATTTGTTCCTTGGGCATTTTTGCAGAATAGTCAGAATGGTCAGGCGAAATAGAAATCCTTTATGTTTAATAATCCTTTAAAGTCGTACCCCCGAGATGCAAGAATGCAAAGAAAGGAAGAAATGTTCGTACAGAGAAGAAGGAACGCGATGATGAAGAGAAGTGTGCATGAATGCGCATTGGATTACAGGTTATAGGTTATAGGTCCGTAAGGCCACCCAACGGTAGGCAAGGAAAGCTGAAACTATTCAGCAGAAACTCGCGTAGGTTTCGTTGTGCTTACAATGGAAGGGGCTTGTAGGTGGAAATGCCCAATAAGAAGCTGCGGGTGCGCTATTTTCGTCAACCTTTTTTCGCATGGTCGATCGCGTGGAGATGATGGACAATAAAATTATACATAGTCTCAGAGCTTTGTTCGTTCTATTTTCCTATGTACGATTTTCTGTGGACGGTTTTCTGTGGACGCTTTCGAGCAGGTAGAAAAATGCCAGGCCAATTCTTTCCTTCAAACGGATACACGGAATTGGTATGTGCTTTTGGTTTCGTTACATTCTTTACAAACTGTTTTTGATTACCGTCGCTTGCTCGCATCCATCCTAGGTATTTCGTTTTACTTAACCCATACATCTGTCGATCTGCGGACGACAGGGGATCACGCGATGATTTTGTAATTTGTACAGCGTGTCGTTGAAATTTTCCTCCGAAAATAAGCTTTAATATACGAACGAAAACTAAATGGCTGGTTTAGCGGAAAATTCTGTATAGGCGGAGTACAATGTACTTGGAACTTGGTGAGGTTTTGACTAATCTCCCTAAATTCGAGAAATTCTCTTCTCGGTTATTATCCGCCTGCTGGCGTTGCGAGTCACGCATAAAATTCACCGTAGTAGCGTAATTCGTATAACTTGTTAAATAGGTACCTAAGTCACTGAACGAAACTTACTGCCTCGAATACATATTTAGAGTTCGTGTATCGCGTACGCGACTGTCAGAGCTGAGAATAAGAAGCGCATATCGGTTATCCGAATCCGAAACCGAAACCGAAGGGCGCACAGGCTGCATAATCACACCGATCAATGGTTTACGTCAGTGTAATCGTACGTCTGGAAAACTGACGCGGAGTACACATTGACGACACGTGGCATAATTACACGGATTCCACCCCTGGTAAAAACGCTACGGTAGTAACGATAATGCCAGATTATCCCGAAGGATTAATATTATTAATAAGCGATTAATAAGCAAGGCCATCGATTAATAGATTATAACCACTACTATTCTGGGATCAGGAACCTTTATGACATAAGAGGGGGCCCGAACTAAGGGACCATGGAGAGTCGGCGTAGCCGCGCTGCTGATCGTTACGCGGGCGGCTTGGGTTCGTTTCCCGGCACCGTGGAATTCTTTTTCCGAGTTCCCTAAAGCGTAGGAATTACGTCACCCAACCGATTCCTACACTACTACTGCAACTTGATTACATCGCACGTAACAACTCGCTACGAATATTCTCCTCGACGTTACACTTTCGGAGGAGAAATCCCTGCGAGCTTGCGTGGATAATAGCGAGGATTAAATTATCTAGCGGCGCGACGACTGTGTTTGGGATCACGGGGATAAAGTTTTTTTTCGAACTTACTGCGAATGTTCAAGCAGCGTCGACGAACCTGAGAGAGCCAGGTGGCCACGGAGGTTTCCTTTTCGCGAGTAGAAGTGCCGTAACTCCCGAGTTCAGCGCGACTTGTAAGAAACGCCACGCTGTAAGATCTTCGATCGGCTATCGTATCCACGTGCTGATTCTCCTGCATCGTCGCCGTGGTCGCTATTGTTGCCGGTACCGTTAGGTTGTTTGCGATACCTTTCGCCGTCTGTGGTTCTACCGCATCGGAGGAGGTAGCCTCCTGCGGACAAACGAGGTAGGCTTGGCTCGGTGACTGGCCCTCAACTGTTTTCGTATGATCCGGATTGACATCTTCGAACGTAGTCGTGGTCATAAACGTAAATTTTCCCACCATATCCACGGTTCTGAAACAAACAGATTGCTTTAACGTTGCTCTCATCACCATCCGAATGAACGGAACTCGCGTGAACACTAACGCGTCGTCTTTCAGAAGTATCGCAAGCCCTCCATTAACCGATCCTGAAATTTTTAACACAGAACCACTCCAGAGATCACGACGACTACATAGAGGGGAGCAAAAGCTTGGTATAAAAAACTCGTATAGGCGTCGCGCGTTCTTTCGAACTCAATCAGCCAATAACTCTTCGGATTCGTGAATCACGAAGGGAGCGGTGAAGGCATCTTTGTAACACTCTATGAGAATTTCGATGACCCTTGTATTCCCATAATCCTGGTTCCTCGAAATTTCGTTCCTTTTTAAAAACATTCCTGGAGCAGAAACACCAAAACGGACTCAGGTCACTGGCAAACTTTGTCCGGTGTCTAATAATGTAACGGGCTTGGACAATTTCCTCGCACAAGCTCACCCATTCATATAAAATACATTGAATTCCGGTTCGTCGTAGAGATCGAAAACTTAGATCCGAAAGAAAGAGACAGAGAGGGAGAGAGACTCGGTTTCACTGGAAGGTCGTTGTACGACTTAGGTGTTACGCAAGCTTATTACGTTTGCTCGATTGCTGATCACACATTCGCGTTTCTTACTCCGTTCGTCGGCTGTTCCAACTATTTCCCAATGTACGTAGCTACTCCTACTTTCTCCCCGAATCGTGTAAATGTTTCCCGACGAATTCGAACAATTGCTTGTCGGCGTAACGCCGGTGCCGGATTCGCGTATCCTTGTCGAAGATTATCGTGCACTCTTAATGAGAATCAAGCAACTCACATGTATGTATGCATGAAAATATGCGCATACATATATGGAATGATCTATGCGGCGGACGTTTAACTTTCGTCGGCCTCTACTACTCACAAGGGAACACTGCGAACCCGGACTCACCGATTGGAACGCAACTTTTTTATTTGGGCCCTATCGCCCTTTAAGGGGCTGAAAACTAACCTCAAAGTCAAATTGGCACTATCACCATTTCGCGTATAACTCTCAAAGTACAACAGACAGAAAAAATGTTTCAAACAAAAGTTTACTGCTGCAATAAGCGCTTGAAACTTGCGTCAACAAAATTTAAAAAAAAAGTTTTTTTTTCGTTTCGGTATGTTTTTTAAACTCTTTTCAAAATTTTGTTGACGCAAGTTTGTACCACTTAATGCACAATTAAACTTTTGTTTGTAACATTCTTTTCTCTCTGTTGTACATTGAGAGTTATATGCGAAAATGTGGAAGTACGAATTTGACTTTGAGGTTAGTTTTCAGCCCCTTAAAGGGCGATAGGGCCCAAATGAAGCACACCGTTTGTTCCTGTTTTGAGTCACTGTGAAAGCCCACAAAGTTGCGTTCCAATCGGTGAATCCGGGTTCGCGGTGTTGTCAGGGGAAAATGTGTCGATTCGTGAATTGGTTAGCGCAGCGCACACGTACGATTCTCACGGATAGTTGGGATGTTCGATCGAACGATGAACATCGGTGCAACTACCGATAAGTACGATGATCGCGGGCGAAAGTACCGCTAAGGAGAACAGACTCGTAAGAGATCGATCGAGCTTGGCTCGGTCTGCGTTGGGAGATATGCCCCGAGATTTCTTTCTCATCGGTCAGTTTTTTAAACGATTACTAAGACGTGGTAAGGCTAATGAAGGTTAACTCGGCTTTAAATTGATGGCGCGTGTCTAAATTGGTCGCGTGAAGCTACCTACATACGTGCAACTGGCCACGCGTGTCCCCACGTTGCGCTCCCTGTCGCGGCAAATTTATTTATTTATTTATTTATCTATTCGTGGATTAATGGATTGCAATGCGACTCGTCGCCATTCGGGCGATAGAGAAAAGGCGATTATTTTTCGATTTTGCTTCGACCACGCCGAGTGTTGGAATGTGTTCCCCTGCACATGAAGAAACGTTATCTCGGAGGATGAACGTTCTTGATAGTGCAGCGAGAGTTCCATCTCTTCTAATCGGATAGACTCGTACTTTACCGCCGTATCTATCGCTGTGAAATGTATTCGATTGCTCGGCGCAACGGAACGCAACGGGACGCGTGTTAAAACGCAAGTAATGCTGGATGGGAAATGCAAGCCGCGGACCGAGTGAATCACGCTCGTCGGTGCCACTGCTAAGTAATGCCGACGCGATAGGTCTCGGCGTTTGTTTGGATTCCGAGATCTCTCTCGAGGTGAAGAAGAAGAAGAAGAAGACATAAAAGGAGCTGTGGGGAATAGGCTGGAGCGTGAAGCATCTGGTGGGTCGCGGTCTAGCGAATCATTTCAATTACCGCGCGCCTCGCGGGTACTCATTTTCATTGGCTAGCGAGGGGACGGCGATACCGCGGCTCGTGTCGTGGACTTACGTCACTCGAAGATACTCGACTGCAACCGCGCTTCAACGAACTCGCCTTTTTTCTATGTCGTTATCACGGTTCCCACGATTTATCGAGCAAGTAGTCCTACGCGATAGTGCCGCGGTATTTACGGCCGTAATTCTCCTTTGCCCGTTCCTTTGACCTTCCCTTTCTAATCGAGCATCGCCGAGTAATCGGGAACGTCAGGCGAAGCTCGCAAAAACCTTCGATGTGGATGACCGCGAACGCGAACGCGGTGGCGCGTCGCGTTGCGTCGGTAAATCGTCGCACGCAAAAGGTGCGCACTACCCGTTGCCCGCGATCTCGCGCGCAGAACTGAGAAGATCGCGGCTGATCGGGCAAGCGAAACGGACCGTGCCCGTGTCACGCGCTGATCCACGACTACGCGTCACGGCGACGCCGACGCCGGTGACGATGCCGGTCGCGTGTATGCAACGCGACGTCAGTGTCGACGTTACCACGAGACACTTGGGTGCCAACGAAGACACTGCTTGGCACCTTGGTATTTTTCAAATTTTTTTCTCGGTGCTAGAATGACATATAATGTTTCTATAACGCAGGACCACAAAATTTTTTTTTAGTTGGCACAAGGTAGACCACGTGTCCACGTATTTTGGCCGCCGAAGTCGAATCCGTTGCCCGTTGTGGCTCATCACGTCTATGTTTTCGGTAAATTGCAAAAAAAAAAAACGTAAAATGCCATATAAACAAGGGCTGGGAATATTCGTATAATTTTATATTCGAATATTTTACAAGTATTCGAATGCTACGAATAAACTTCGAATATTTAAGTATTCGAATACTACACGAATATTTCGAATGAGTTCGTGATTTATAATTCACTCCATACTATTCGAATACATCAGTATTCGAATACTTAAATATTCGAATAGTATTCGAATACTTGGATATTCGAATTATTTTCACCAAATAATTGAGCAACCGAAGTATTCAAATATTCGAATACTGAAAAATTCGACAAATACTCCCAGCTCTAATATAAACACAATATATGTTTTGTCCACAAAGTTATAACGCTAAACTCTCTAACCTACTAACCCCAAGACCACAAAACCTATAATCCCATATTTCGTTAACCCTCTAAACCCCAAAAACGTATTTACACAGATCCCCACAACCCACTATGCGGCGTTTATATCTCAAACGAGGAAATAAATCTTTTCAAAGCACAATCTTCAAACTCGCATAACTTCACTAAAATTAATCCAACTTGGATTAAACAAAGATCATTCTAAAGTTTGAACATTCTACTTTTCAATGCTTTAAACCACTTTTACCGAAATAGGTATTCAGGGAGTAAAATGCGCCCTTAAAGAGAAGTGTGCCAAACTGTACAAATTTCTTAATGTTTGTCGAGTGCTACGGAGTGCAATCAATATTTTTCGCGGTGTCTACATATGTATTCTATCGGAAAGTGTGAGCCTTTGTCCTTACGGTAAACCAAACCTCGTCGAATAAGAGTGGTTTTTAACAAAGACACAGATATTTAAAGAAATCCTGCTAAAATCATACGACCTAAAATCATAGAAAAATGTTACCAAAAAGTTACAAGAAGTTATCTTTTTTTCCTACGCAAAAATACTTAAATTCCTCGAATTCTAATTGCAACAAGTTGGTCTCGCAAAAAGAAGAATTTCCGAAAATGACTATTTCTGACCCCCTTTTGGAAACGAGAAAGTCATTCTAGACTTTCAATAAGAGCCCCTAAGGAACAAAACATTGCCTCATCACTTTCCCGGAAAAACGATGGGAAAATCGTCAGAACTAACTTCGATCACTTTCATCTTCTCATATTTGAACTGATTTTTGACAAATTTCTCCCCGTTTTTTGCGAGAAGTGATAAGGATATTTTTTGTTCCTTAAGAGGTATTCTTACAGATCGTGCATAAATTTTTCTATAATGAATTGTGGGGATATGTGTAAATACGGTTTTTGGGTTTAAAGGGTTAACGAAATATGGTAGTGTAAGTCCGGGAGAGTCCGACCACTTTTTGGAAAAGAAATTGTAGCATCGTTGTTTTTCACATTTTTGTTGTTTTATGCACATTAAAGTAAAGCCCAAGCAATTTAGGATATATATAAATTATAGTGTGCGATAATTTCAAATATTTATTTTCATTTTCAATCAAAAACATTGGCACTGCAACTGGTCGGTCTCACCCGCATGTCGGGGTTAGACCGTCCACCCACTACGGGTGAGACTGACCTTGAAAAATAACAAAAAGTAGGTTACAAAAAATATAATACCCGAAGAAGTTAATTGATATGTTACTTCTTCTTCAGTTCTCCATGCAAATCGCAAACATTCTTGTACTTGGAGCATCTAGTGTCATGAAACCAACGGCTTCAGTGCACATATTTAATCCAATCGTCACTTTTCCAGATTTCGAAATAGTTTTCTCCGCATCCCACGCATTCGTTTTCGTCCCAGTCTTTTAACGACATATCACTATCTTGTAGAATGGAATTTTCGCTCCTTGAATCTGAAGATGGGTTTACAGTAAGAAAAACACACGTGGTCGGACTATCCCATAATCAAGGGAGTAATCGACCACCTTGTCAAAATAAATTAAAAACAAATACATACGTATTGTTGGGTTGACACTGTAGTTTTATGCATATTATATCCCCCAATATCGGTGTAGTGTAAATAAACTTACCTGTCTTTCAAATATCTCTAGCACTGTAACTGGGTCTGAAAACTTTCAGACACGCATAAAGTCGTAAGTGTTTCCTATAATTTAAATATGGATTTGTGACAATGGTCAATGTAAGATTAACAATAAGCGCATTCATTTCTTTTGTGTCAATGACACACAGTGCCCTATCTTGCGTCAGTCTTAAAATATCAACACTGGCCGGACTCTCCCGGTGGTCGAACTCTCCCTAACTTACCCTATTAGAGGTTCTATGGTCTTGGGATTAGTACTTAGGTTAGAGTGTTTACAACATTTTTTGCAATTTACCGAAAAACTAGACGTGATGGGCCAAAACAGGCAACGGATTCGACTTCAGCGACCCAAAATACGTATAGGACACGTGGTCTAGTCTGTGGCAATTAAAAAAAAGTTTTTGGTTTTCAATCGAATTCGTCTCTCGAAATCTTGGTATACTTTTCACCTCTATACTTGAATGCTTTGTCTATCGATCGGTTGATCGCGAAATAAAAGATGAACGGTTAGCTGTTGGTTCGAAAGACGATAGGAGGCAATAAGAAAAGTACATAGTTGTGAGGGAAAAGAAAGATGGAATACCTAGCTGGAACGCGGACGTACGAGCGGATTACGCATCGTGGACGCGAGGCTTTACTTCACAGGAGTAGCAGGAGCGTGGAGTCCAGACGAAAATAGAACGGCGAGTTTCGTCTAAAATTATTTGACCGGCTAGGAACGGTCGGAGGTGATCTTCGCAGACGGACCGCGGGCGTGGCTTATCGTTTCTATTCCCTTAGTGTCCTGGTCGCTTAAACTCCGCCGATCAATTTCGCCAGGTCGCCGTTGCTCCGAGAGCCGCGTGGGCCGAGATGGAACGTTCGGAGGAATTTTACAGAACCCTGTGCTCGTTGGAGACGCTGCGGTCCGGGAAGAAGGGATTCTTCCGAGACTTGAGCGAGTGCGTGACAGAAATCGCCGGCGAGCAATGGATCGCGAAAGTGTTCGGGCGGCTGACCAACGACGAGGATCGGGTTCGAACGCTCTTCACGGACGGAAAGACAAAGGCCGCGGTGATGGAAACGTTGAGCAGAGTGAAGCCGTTGTACAGGGACAAGGACGCGGGCGCGTCCAGAGCAAAGAGACTCGAGGGTTTCGAGGCCGCCACCGCTGGCGAACGGGAGAGAGCTCTGTTGCTCTTCAGCCAAGCTGTCCTTCGGGCACCGGCCCCAGGCGGGTTATTCCCCTTTTCCCATAAACGCCGCGCGTTCTCAATTTTCGTTACCGTTCACCCACCAACGAGATCTCCGAACTTATTTTCCCCTCGAACTGCAGGAAAATGCGTGGCGGTCGATCGAGGATTTTCACTGGCGCTCGCGTTGCTTGGAAGAGCCGGGGTGTTCATTGCCTCGAACGAGCATTCGCTCGCTTTGGAAGACTTGAATTTAGCTGCGGAGCTGGATCTTCCGGATCAATTGAGGCAAGTTTCGTAATCTAGCGTAGGTGTCATCCTCTTCCTCCTCCGCCTGACACCTCCCGGAAAATACCCACCACGCGGATAAAGCGGATGGTTCTCTCTCAGGGCGGAACTCGGCTCGAAGAAGGAAGAGTGCGAAAGATTTCTGCGGGAAAACGAGATGAGTGTCGTTCCCGTTAAGAGTTCTACAGAGCGGGGGAAAGGCTCGCCCTCCTCTGAAAGTAAACGTACGTTTCTGCCCGACTGTTTGTGACTTGACTCGTGACGACTTGTTGGTTTAATTTCGTTTGTTGGTTGTTGGGGATGTTTGTGACGCGGCGCGACGCGATGCGTTTGGCTGGCAGCGTTGCCTGCTCTGTTGAGCGGAGGGGAAAACCCCCGGCTGCCGGGCGCGTCGGCTTTACTGGAAATCCAAGAGACTGCAGCTGCGGGGAAACGAGCGATTGCAAGGCAGGAAATCGAAGCTGGTGACATCCTGGTGGTGGAGCCGCCGCTCGCGGCCTGCCTCCTGCCTGAATATTTCGGCACACACTGTCAACACTGCTTCTCGAGGTGGGTGTGCCTCGCTTTAGTTCAGTGGAATTAAACGGAAATCTGCCCAATCTCCGGAATAAATCCCAAAAAGATAAATTTTGGTATGGGCCTTTATTTGGTCGTTTTAAACAATATGTCAATAGTCTAAAAATTTTACAAAGGGTGGAAAAAAGAACTGTTTTTCGATAATATCTCGTTATCTAGCAGGTTTACGACAAAAATAGTCATTATGAAATTTGTAGCTTAGGAAATTCTCTACAAAAAAGGTTCTATGAGTTTTTTTCGTAGGAGTAACCATTTTCATGTATGTCGGGTTAACAGGTTTCAACCCCCATAGTTTTGACAAGCTTCCCTTGTCATCCCGAATCCGGAAATTCAACAAATTATGAAACTCTGTAAATATGTTGGAGATATCCCTCTGATTGCAATGCAATTTTGTTTGTTGCCCACATTCACTTCAAGAGGGTGCAATTGACCCTCGAAATTTTTTCTATTTTGCATTATGACTCGCGAACTATAGGAGCTAGAAAAAAAGTGTTCGGGAAAAAGTTACTTCTTTTAATTAGGATTATCATTTGGTAAATTATAGTTCTTACAATTCTTGTGGTTCGCGAGTTATAACACAAAATCAACAAAAGAATGTATTTTCAGGACTCAATTCCACCCCCCTTACAGTGAATTTAAGCAGGAAACAAAATTACGTTGTACTCAGGAGGACCTCCCCTACATATTTACAGTTTCATAATTTTTTTGAATTTCCGGGTTCAGAATCTCCCCTTGTCAAAAATATGGGGGTTGAAACATGGTAACCCGACATACACGAAAATGGTTACTCCTACGAAAAAAACTAATAGAACCTTTTTTGTAGAGAATTTCCAATGCTACAAATTTGATAATTACTACTTTTGTCGTAAAACTGCTAGATAACGTGATATGCGCGAAAATACGAACGTGTTTTTGACATTTTGTTTAAAACGACCAATTAAAGGCCTTTGCACACGAGCGACTTTTAGCAGCGATACAGTCGCGCGTTTCGCGAAGGCAGAGGGGCACGGTGGCCCCCTATTGTATCGATGCTGTATCGCGACTGTATCGCTGCTAAAAGTCGCTCGTGTGCAAAGGCCCTAAAGGAGGCCCATGCCAGAATTTAGCTTGCTGGGATTGATTCCGAAGACAAATCCTAATTTCCCCGGACTACTCTCTATCTCTATCCCTATCTCACGGTCGGTACAGGCGCGACGCACGAACTGTTTCAGATTCAGAGGCCCGATCGGCTGCCCGGATTGCAGCAGCGTGGCGTTCTGCGGCAGAGCGTGCAGAGACGCAGCGATGGCGAGCTATCACAAGTACGAGTGCAAGATCCTGGCGCTGCTCATAGGTAACACGGAGAAGGTTTCTCCTTCGAAATCCTTTGAGCGATCAGGGGGCAGAAAGCGAGACAGGGAGAGAGAAGTTTAAAGATTAAAGGCAATATGTATATCCCATTGGCAGGCTCGGGGATGAGCGTTTTGAGTATGCTCGCTCTGCGAATGGTCACGCAGATGGGCTGGAGAAAATGTTTAAAGGCTTGCGGGGCGTTGAGCCAGCGGCAGCTGAGCGCCGCTGTAGGAACGAACGGGAGCGAGGCGAAACTGTCGACGAGCCTGGCAAATACAACCCCGGAGCCGCCCTCGCAAGCAAAGCTGAGCAAGTCAGCGAAACGGCGCACGAGGAAGAAGTTGCTCGAATTAAAATACAGGGAGAAGTCCGACTCGTCCGGCCCGGACGGAGAAGAGGTAAAAATGAAAAGCGAGGATCCTGACGGCTCGATCGACATGAGAGCTTACGAATTGGTTACGCACGAGAAAAGGAGAGCGGCCAAGGATTTCTTCGAGAGATCCCTGATGGCGGCGTTTCTCCTCAAGTGCTTGCAGAGAGTCGGTTTCTTCGAGAACCCCTCGAAGGGCGTTGGTATGAAACTATGTTGCCTACTTACATAATTATCCGCGCTGCGAAGCTAACTTTCGCATCGGCCAACGAATCGCGCTGCTCCTCCGTACTTTGACGGAAACACTCGCTCGTCGCTCCCTTTCAGAATCACCGAACGAACAGGAAATCGCCGTGGGCGGGCTGCTGCTGAAGCACCTGCAGTTGCTGCAATTCAACGCTCACGAATTCTTCGAGACTCGGCTCGGAACGGATCACCGGTTTCGCGGTACAAGGCCCGTTTACCTCGGCGTGGCCATTTACCCGACGGTCGCGCGTTTCAACCACGACTGTTACCCGGCGGTAACCAGGTAAGCAGTTAAGCACCCTTCGCTGCGGACCGTTAGTTTTGGGGAAACTCCGGCCGCGTTTCGTTTGCGCAGGTACTTCGTCGGCCGATGCATCGTGATTAGAGCGACTCGCAGCCTGCGAGTAGGCGACGTTGTAGCCGAGAATTACGGGCCGATATTCACGAAAAGAAAGTTGGAGGAGCGTCGCAGAAGTCTGGCCGGCAGGTATTGGTTCCGGTGCGAGTGCACCGCCTGCCGCGAAGACTGGCCTCGCTTCGAGACTCTGGGCAACGACGCCGTTCGCCTACGGTGAGCAATTCAGCGTTAACGATTGTAGGGCGACAAGAGCGCGCAGCCCTCCGTCACGGAGGAAAGAAAGAAAGCGCCGCGCAGTATTAGTATGCGATAGTAAACGGAGGCTGCCAGAGGTTATCGGACGCGTTTTTTTTTAATGGCCAGTGGTGATTGCGACTATGCTACGGGAAGAGAAGCTCGCGTGCAGCTTTATGCGCTTTTTCCGCGAAATTTCTGATATCCGTTGTTCCGTTTTCACTCGACTCCACTTGCATTTGCGTAGCGGACCGTTTTAAGGTATCGCCCGGGACTCCCCGACGCGGTGTGACGCGTCAGATGCGTTTCGCTTCGGAACATATGGGGGCTGAGAATTATAGTGCTATAAGTCCAACTTTTTATAATTTGAGGTAATAATGTGTTTTAAGTTTTAAAGGCTCCATTTGTTTGCTTTCATAGTGAATTAAGGTGTAGCTTTATTCTTAACGGAGAAATAAGAACATTTCTCTTTTGCACTCAAAATTAACAAGAGCAGAGCGTTTCGAAACTTACTGGTGTAAGCCACTCGCGCGGTGTGCCGCATATGTTTATACTTAAAATGAAATTTCATACAATCTCGGAAGCAATTATACAGTATTTTTGTTTATAAGCGGTTAATTTGTGGACTTAATGAATACAGATTTACGAAAGTAACATTACTAACAAGGGAACACCGCGAACCCGCACTCACCGATTGGAGCGTAACTTTGTGGGTTTTTAGAGTGACTCAAAACAAGAACAACGGTGTGTTTCAACCGGGCTCTATCGACCTTTAAAGGCTCCTACACACGCTGATGCAAGAATCGTGAAGCACTGATGCCTGCATCAGCGTGTGTAGGAGCCTTTAGGGGTTATACCTAGTCAGGAGGCCGAACAGAGTTTTTAAAAAACGGAAGCATATTTTTACAGAACTTTTTGCACTTTAAAGAGTAACAAATAAAGAACATTTGGTAATTTTTGTAGAAAAATATTTACGTTTGTAATAAAAATACAATGACATCCAAGAAGCCTTTTTAAAAACGGTGAGTAAGATATGTCCAAAATCACTGTACCAATCTTTCTAAAATTTTGTGAGCTTATTTTTTATATAAAAACCTACAGAATGTCGTTCGCATTTTTTTTTTCACTGTATATTTTCGATTTAATCGACGAAAAATGGCCATTTTATTTTAAACTAATATTTCGGAAATTCCCCCCGTCAATCGGAAGATACATTAATATACTAACGAAATCTTTTTTGTTTGTTCATTTTAGATAATCTGCTTCCGAATGGCAGTGCTCACCGCAAAACAACTTTTTAAAAAGGCTTCTTAGATATTGGTTGTAATTTTATTAAAAACGTAAATATTTGTTTACGAAAAAATTAGCAAACCTTCTTTAAATGTTGCTCTTTTAAGCGCAAAAGTTTTGTAAAAATAGATGCTTCCGTTTTTCCAAAAAAATTCTCAAACATTCGCCTCTTTTCGGCCTCCTGACTAGGTATAACCCCTTAAGGGGGTGAAAACTAACCTCAAAGTCCACTTCCACTTTTTCGCATATAACTCTTAAAGTACAGGAGACCGAAAAAACGGTTTCAAACAGAAGTTTAATCGTATAATAAGCGCTGCAAACTTGTGTTAACAAAATTTTTAAAAATGTCTTTTTTCGTTCAGGTATTGTTTCAAAACTCTTTTCAAAATTTTGTTAACGCAAGTTTACAGTGTCCATTGCACCATTAAACTTTTGTTTAAAACATTTTTCTGTCTGTTGTAGTCTGCTTGTAGTTATACGCGAAAAAGTGGAAGTGTCAATTTGACTTTGAGGTTAGTTTTCACCCTCTTCCGGGGGTTTTGTGGATTGTTGGGCCGAAAAATAAGTAATTCTTTGTGAATTTTTTCTACAAAAACGGTTCGACAAATAAATTTGAGGTTTGGCAGGCTGTATTAGTGAATCTTGAACTATTATTCTGAATTTTTGTGTGACAGTAAAAAAACGTGGCAGATACAAAGAGCGTTGAAAAATAATCGGGTGATCCTGGCGTTGACGAAAAGTACCGTAAGGTTTATCCGAAACACAAAAAAGAAAGGAGTATCTGTTACCGTTCCTTTTTTATTTAAAGTAGTTTTCCCGATGTTGGGGCAAAACCTGTTTCAGACTCAAATCAGGACGCTTCGCCTTCTTCAAAAGGCTGCCATATCAACATTCTTTTATTTTTCTTAATGCATCTACTACTATTCAGAACAATAGTTCAAGGTACAGTGAAACAGCCTGCCAAACCTGAAATTAATTTGCCGAACCGTTTTTGTACAAAAAATTCGCAAAGAATTACCTATTTTTCGGCTCAACAAGGCGCAAACCCCTCAAAGGGCGATAGGGCCGAATGAAACACACCGTTGCGTGTTATAACACAAAATCAGAAAATAGCCGAATTTTCAGGGGTTAATTTCACCTGTTTCAAGTGAATTTGGGCAGCAACCAAAAATTGTGTTGTAGTCAGGAGGAAATCCCCTGCACACTCACAAAGTTTCAGAATTTTTTTTGAATTTTCGAGTTCGGGATCTTCCTTCCGTTAGTAAAATCTTATTTTCATTAAACTGTATTCATCAAGACCACAAATTAATTTCTCCTAAACATAATAGTGTATAATTCCCTCCTAAATTATATGAAACTTCTTTTCAAGTATATACATATTTATAATGCTAGTATTTTGAGCCTTTAAATGTGTTCCCGCAGCTGCAATATATACATAAAGTTTTTTTACAACAGAAAACGCAACGCATCGCTTTACGCGGCGCACCGCGCGAGTGACTTATACCACTACGATTCTCAGCCCCCCATATATAGAGTAATGAATTCTCGCGATAAGCGCGGGATGGCACAGCGTCGGATCTACAGTAGTTCTACCGGGGAAGGGGACAAGATTTATCGGCTGTCCTTGGTGGCCTGGTATTTTGCGCGGCGCACGGAAATTGCGAGGAAATGCGACGACCCCGTACGACCTTTCGTTCGCCTACGTACAGATACGATTAGGAATCTATGCGAATAACCATTGTACGCGGAGAAAGAAGAATCAACGGGCGCGGGCTCGAGAAAGTTTGCTGTCGCAGCTTTCATAGTGGATTGTCGTAGGTGTCCGACAGAGGGATGTGACACGCTTCATCGGCGACCACGAGACACGGATACAAGCAAGCCCATCCAGTGCTCCAATTGTCGGCGAAAGGTGAATTTACGGGGACCGATGTACGAGCTGCGGAAATCCGAGCAGCTGTACGCCGATGGTTTCGCGGCGATGGACGAGGAGCAGCCGATAAAAGCCTTGGAGGCCTTCGTCGAGGCGGCGAAAACGTTTCATAGAGTGGCGGTTCCGCCGCACAAGGACACGCACTTGGCCGAAATCGCGGCCAGCGCGTGCATGGCCGATGCCGGCAACACCTGGAATCCGCAGAGCCCCCTTTAACTCCAGCCAGCCCACCGCCCCACAATTTGATTTCACGACCCTTTCACTCTACGGACTTGTCTGCTTAGGCATTTCTTTTGTTTAAGGGATATGCATTTATCTGTAACGGCTCGTTTCGCACACGGGTTTCGCGTCTAAAACAACGCTGAAGCTCTTACCTACCTCCGGCACGCACTCAGTCTCTGGTCCGCGAACATCCCCTTTGGTTTCCTCGGCTGCGCGATCACCAGAAGCAATTTAAACGATCGACCTACCGCCGCGCGTCACACACCCAACTTGCGAGTTCGAGCAACCACGCGCGTCTAACGCCTAGTCGCGCCGTGTTATCGTTTCCACGCGAAAACTTCCAGCTCCTCCAGATCGTCTCTCCCTTCGCACGAATCATTTCCCGCTGCGTTTCCTCCACGCGCGTGCTCCACCAGCGGGTTCGACGCGATTCTATAAGCAACTCCGGTGATCGTACAGTGGTGTATGAAAATGTTAATTGGTCAATAATAAAGGCTACTTACAATTAGAATTTCGAATACCCAAGTTTTCGCGCGAATCCCAATGAATCCTGCTTGTTTCGTACGCGCTGCGATTCCCCGGCACTTTCGGCGAAGATGGAAAATAAAGAATTCGGACGATGGGTGGAAACGAAAGGTAGTCGGAGTTCGGTTCGTGACTTTTGCGATTTTTTTGGCATTTATTTTTTATAATGCACATGTTTCGTGAAAAAATTAAATTCCGTATATGAAATTAGCTTTTCGAAGTTTCGCGTTTCGGTACAAAATTCACTGGGTTAAGGGGTTAGGCGAGGGCGAAGAGTGGGGTTGAGGAAAGGGATAGAGGTGTGGGGAATAGGACGGGGGAAGGTGAAGGTGTTGGTGGTGTGGTGTTTCCGAGAGTGGGCGTCATAAGACGCTACGCGACGCAACGCATATATCGCGTCGCGTCCAGCTCGCGGCCGCCGAGATCTCTCTTCGAGGAATCAGCATCTCCTCGATTCATTCCATTCGTTTTCTCTCCCCTCATCCTTTTTGCTTCTTCCTGCCGGACCTGACCCGTAGTAACCCAGAGCGGGCTAAGCTAACGAGATCCTTCTCGCAAATAACAGAATTCCAATTAACTCGCCGTCGAAAAGACTTCGGCGCGTTGCGTCGCGTCGCGTCCCGTCGCGCCGCCATCGTTCCGTACGCGTCCTCCGGAGATCCGCGATTCGCCAGCAGAATATTCGGAGCAAAATATAAATTTACTCTCCAACGATTCGCGAGCGAACAGCGAAAAAATGTCGCTTCGGCGAACTTTCGTGCAAGCTCGACCGCCGACGGTCTCCTCGTCGCGACGAACGCGCCTCAATATGCGATCGCGGTCGTGCGCAGCGCGCTCAAAGATCGACGATCGACGATCAAGGAGCACGCAAGCAAGGTCAACGTGCGACCGCGAACCATGGCCGTAATTGATCCGAGGCGATCTCGAATACCGCGTTACATGTATTGCGCGCGTACGTTAGTCCACTCGATTCTTCTTGCTCGTACAATTTCTTTTTACGCTTCTGTTTGCTTAAACTCCGATATTCACTTTCAACATATGCATTGTTCTTTTTTCGCATTCAATTACAATGTTTCCCTCCTAGGCATTACTCTCCCCCTCCCCCTCCCCGCCCCCATTCACGCTCTTGCTCGGTTTTCACGCTTCTTCCTTCGTCAGCGACTCTCTACTCTTAAATCTCTTTCCCCGTTCCGTCTATTTTGTACTTGCTGCGAGCGCACGATCACGCTCACAATATTCAACAGAGAAGCCGGAGAATTACAGCCGAGAGGCGGCGGATTCACTGTTTACGTCTGTCCAGTTCAACAAACGTATATTATCGACAACTTTTTTTTTTAATTATTTCAACTTTGATGTCCAATCGACCACGGAGAAACGTGATCGTGCGTCACATTTTCCCACTTGGCACTACGCTCGTGAGCCCCATCCTCTCCCCTCTTCACCCCCCCCCTCTCTCTCTCTCTCTCTCTCTCTCTCTCTCTCTCTCTCTTTTCCCCTCTGCCTCTTCTTCCTTTTCCACCATTTCCTCCTGTACTTTCCAGCGTTTAGATTCCTACCGCGAGAGGTCAAATCACGGCCAGAACGCAATTTTTTCGTATCATGGACCGCAAAGTATTCTTTAAGAAGACGATTATTGAAACGATAGTAGCGAGGGACGACCACGGTGACAGCGACGAATACGACGACGACGACGACGACGAAAACAAAAAAGGAAAAGATTAAAAAAAAAACAGTAGAGACTTTATATGCTCTCAACAATAAAAAAAAAAAACAAAAACAAAAAACAACTTGCTGCGTGTAAATTTTGAAACGTTTGGAAAGAAATTTGTATACTTTATTTTCCGACGATAAGACTACAAACTAAAATTTAAAAAAGTAGTTTAGTTTCCATGCAAACTCATATAAACCTCTCTCCCCCCCCTCTCTCTCTCTCTCTCTTGTTTCTCTCTCACTCTACTGACAAACTGCAGGTATAAATTTTCAATCGAGCCGTACAAGGAATCCTGCGGTATCGAAAAATCGACACGACCGACGCGCATGATCGTTCGTAATTCCCGTGTGTCCGTCGGACGTGGATGATTCGGAAACCGCAGAGAGATCAAACCGATTCACGGTTAAGTAGCCGTCGATTAATTCGTACCGTTTGATAGAAGGATCGTACCCGCCAGGGGCACCGGTTACGGTATCGCTACGATCGATCGTCGAAGTATCGCAGAAACGGTGCACCGCTGGAACGATCGAGAATTTAACTTGACTGTCCGTGGGTCGAATGCCTAGCTTGCTGCCGAGTAGTCGACGCACGGATCGGAAAGACGATATGATCAGTGATTTGCGGAACGAAACGAAGCGAAATCAGTCGCGAGTCGAGTCCAATGGAATGGAATGGAAGTTCGTGTTCACGGAAACGGACGAATTTCGTGAGAAAGTGGAACGAAATCAGCCGACACGGTGCGCGCGGACGCGGCCGGCTTTATATAACTCGAATGTTTCACGCGTCCGGACAAGAGAGAAACCCCACGGTTATCGGATGAAACTTAAAGACGTGTACGCGTAAAACGATCGAATGCGCCTCGTCGAAGAAAAAACAAAACATATGAAACAATGAATACGGGGAAAAAAACAAGAACAAAAATACCACTCTCGCCTATTCGAATTCGCATCGTATCCCATCACCGTGTCCAATTCTTCCTTCCCCTCGCGACTTTCGTATTTCCTTCCATCCGTCGACATCCTACGGACGTTGCAGGCTCGCCGCCCGTTTCGCCCCGAATCGCAGAATCGAACGAGACGCGCCAACGCACCGTCTCCTTCTCGCTTTCGCGAATCACATCTAACCTTGCGATCCCATACGAACCGAGCCTACGCCGAGACTTTTGTACAATGCGCGATACTCGGATTACGTCGAGCTAGAGAAGCTTGTCGGCGTGATCGCGCGGTCGTTGCTCGTTCCAGCGCTGGCCGCTCTCCTTCCTCCTCGCGATAAGACCTTCCGAAGTGTTTCCTCTCCGAGACGATTTTCCTCTCTTCTTGGGGAGAGTGTGCAGTGGTGTTTGTTGACTTCTTTTTTTTTTTTTTTGGATTTTTCAATTATGTTATATTGTTGTTGCTTTGCTGTTGTTGCTGCTGCTGCTGCTGTCCTTGCCGTTGCTGCTGCTTCGTGTATAACGGGTGTTGGTGTTATATAGTAAAAGGAGTGGTTTTGTCGTAGTGGTACCGATACTTTTGGTTAAGCGGTGCTTTCGGTGGTGGTATTCTCGACCGGCTGACTCTCCTGCAAAACAGATCAATAGCGTTAAATGGCTCGTCTTTAATTCACCGATATCTCGCTTTACACAGAATCGATTCGATCCCAGAGACAGAGTGTATTAGGCACAATTTTTATAAAAAAAATTGCCATTTTATATGTTTCCCATATCACGATGTGCGTTAGGAAAGGTAGCACGTTTCAATTTTCTTACGAAAAACAGCACGTTTGGGCTTCGTTGTTACGAAAACTATCACGTTTCGGTTTTGGCTGTGAAAAGTAGCATGTTCCGTTTGTAGCGACGAAAAGCTTTGGATGATTGGCTACGAAACATCGAGCGCGTCAACTTAAATACCTTCCGACGCGATTTTCATTTAGTACTAGGATGGTACTTTATTAACGCGTTGAATGCCATGGGGGTCACCGGTGACCGGCACTCAATTTGGTGACGCCAAGATTTGTAAAAACACATTATTAGAGTAAATGTCAATACTTATGAATTTTTCAATATAATCACCATTACGGGAGTCACCGGTGACCCCCAGTAAGATAAATTCATTAAACATGATTATGTACCTCAAATTATCTGTTGTAGATAATATTTCAAAGTAATATGTATCACAGAATAAGAAATTCACGTTGGCGCCACAAGCAGTCCATGTAAAATTAGCGTGGCATTCAACGTGTTAAACATTAAACTGCCGTACTTAAATTATGTAGATTCAAATTTTCATACGTGTTTCCTTTTGGAGATTAGATGAAGCTATTATTTATTAAGCAATATTTTCAAAAGTTGAATTCTTCGATGCAAGATGCACTTCAATAATTTAAACCACGCACCGCAACGTGATAGTTTCTGCAGTGGAACCGAAAAAATTTTATTCTTCGTGGCGAGACAGGATAATGTGCAAGTTCTCGCCGCAAAGTACGAAATGTGCTATTCTTCGTGGCTAAGCAGTCAAATATGTTAGTTTTCGCGGCGGAAGACCAAACGTGCTAATATTCGTCAGAAACGATGGAATGTGCTTCTTTACGTGGCAAACTGAAACGTGCTGGTTTTCGTAAGAGAAATGAAACGTGCTACTTTTCGTAACGCACGTCGATCAAATGTTTACACAAATTTAGTGCACTCTGACTTCGGGGTCCAGATATATATAAAATATGTATGTTTATAGTATATGTGTGTACATGAACGGCATTTGATTGCGTGTTCGAACTACGTCTGGGACTATTCGAATAATTTAATATTCGAATATTTTACAAGTATTCGAATGCTACGAATAAACTTCGAATATTTCAGTATTCGAATATTGATGTATTTGAATCCTATTCGAATATTGGTGTTATTCGAATCCTATTCGAATATTGGTGTATTCGAGTACTTTTCGAATATCATTCGAATACACCAGTATTCGAATAGTATGGTGTGAAGTGGGTGAAAATTAGCTTACAAGATTTCACCCTGACAAATGAACCTAAAGAGCTTGTTTCATAATTTACACCATACTATTCGAATTATATTCGCCAAATAATTGAGCGACTGAAGTATTCGAATACCGAAAAACTCGACAAATAGTCCCAGCCCTAAATTAAGGCGACTAGGGAATATACTTGGACGTTTAGCTTAGGGGGCGTAGCTCGTGATTGAGACACGCGTGAAAGCAACGACTCGCGTGAAAATAGATGGGATACGTGAAGAAACAGGCCAGATGTAGATAGGTAGGAGAGAAACTATTACCAAAGCGTAAAGTAGGCTAAATAGAAGAGGGTCAATAAGATTACGGGAAATTCTCGTTGAGAAGGGACAGAAGGAAACGAAGAAAAAATAAAAGCCACGTTACCTGTGGAGCAGGGGCAGCGGCAGGTGCATCCTTATCTTTAGGTGCATCCGACTTCTGCTCCGACTGAAAAGAGTACAAAAAGATACGTGCAATAGTGTGTGCCAAGCGCTACGCCGCTTTATAGATAGTTCGTCAACGGACCGGACACTCGCGAATCTCCGGTCGGTTTCACCCTTAACTGCTACACTGTTGCTTTCCAAACGTAACTGATATCTTGTGGTCGTGACAGACCCCAAATAAAAAAGGACACAGAAATTTGTAAAGTGGACAGTAGAAAGTTAAACTATTATTATAAAATGAATTAGAAATTCTGTTTGCAAACTTAGACAACCAAAAATTTTGCAACGTACTTTCGTTCCATGCTTGTGGTCATGACTGACCCCAGGATACCAGTTAAGGGTTAATTTCAAGGCCGATTATTGAAGAATGGGCGCGTATGAGGGCGATTCGGGAGAAGAAACGGGCGCTGTGTGCGATCCGTTGATGAAGGGACAAGTATTTACAAGTATATTGTACAAGGGGGAACCAAGGATTCGAAAAATGGATGGTAAAATAACTCCGGGCCAACGCGCGCTCTGATTCGAGCCACTTTCTCGGCGGCGAAAATTGTTGCAACGACCGACACAAGTGATTCCTGTTGTTGTTACCATCGTCGACGACGTCAGGATGTAATCGATTGTCAGGAGAGGAGCTACTAAATACGATTGGACTACCTTGACAAGTAAATCGGAAGCTTCGGGAAACGTCTTGGCGACCGGGACTCGTGGACGTGGAGAAACAGGAACGGGACTAGGTTTGTTGGTCGCGTATCGTTGGTTGGGTCTGTTGATCATCTGCTGGCTACTGGTTGGACGAGGTTGTCGCAGTACTCGCCGCTTGTACCGCGGTCGAGGCGGTCTCCGCAGACCGTCGACCATCGACGCACCGCCACAGTCTCCTTCCTCGTCGGTAACCTAAGTTTGCCACGATTCATGATTCACGATTCGCGAAGAAACACTACGGCGCGAACCAGTCGGGTCGATAGACCGGATAGAAAGGGTGAACAAGAGGTTTGCGACACATGGAATGAAAACATTGACAGAAGGGCAGAGAATGTGAGGGAGGGATGAGAAGAAAGAAGTGTAGGTGGGTCGAACGGTGCCGTGGACGTGAGAGTAGCATATACTTAGAAGAGAAGCGGAAATGATAAGAGAAGGTAAAACGTTACGGACTTTTACTTGGCCGTCCTGGCTGCGAGGACGACGCGGTGGGCCGCCGCCTCTTCCTCCACGGAAATTGCGCCGCAGGAATCGGCGCGAGGGTCCGCCACGGCCGCGTCCGCCGCCGCGCGGCACGCCGCCGACGCCGACGCCGACGCCACCCTCGACACCGTTACCCTCGCCTACTTGCTCGCCACCTTCCCCGGAGTTGTCACCCTGCTGTTGCGCCGACAGACCGGACCGCCGTGATCCACGATAATATCCCTCGTACTGTCGTCGGACTCTGTAACGTCGCTGTGGACCGCCACCGTCGCCGATGTTCGCTTCGTCACCGGACTTGCCCTCCCCTGCGAAACGAGTTTCGGAACGGTGAAATCAATCGCAACAATCCAATAGAGCGCCGTATACAATATTCTATTACAAACCGGCTTCGTAACCCTCTTGACCTTCTCGAGGTCTGCGCTGAGTCCGAGCGTTTCCACGTCTCTGATTGTTGTACCAGTGAACTCCGCGATACCCGCGTCGCTTATCGGCAGCATAAGGCGAACCCTTTACCGCTTCCCCGGAAGGACCGGTTACGTTGGCCGCTTCGTGACCCTTCTCGCCTATTACCACGTCGAATTCGACCACCTCTCCATCGCCGACGCTGCGAACGGCCTTTCTTGGGTTGTTCTTCACAATAGCAGACTACAAGCACACCAATTACCATCAGGGATCTTTCCATTTTTAATCCACAGAAATATTCAATACAAACAACCGTGAATACACTTACTTGGTGGACAAACACATCCTCCTTGGTGTCGTTTCTGAAACAAACGAAGCGAATCGATGATGAAGAATTTCACCAAATTAACGATTATAATATTCCCAAAGTTCCACTACACTCGACTCCTTCACCCCCTGCCCTGTCTCGCCCCGGCAAACGAAAGCGTGCGCGCGCGCACGGTCCGATGGGTTCGTAGATACATGGTTGCGAGCAGAAATCGCAAAGCCGCGGAGGAAAGAATGGGAGTTGAAAGGGCGTCGAACCCTAGTCGTCTGCCACGGGAGGAGAGAACCGCCTGTGCGCTAAACACATCCGCCCGCCCCCGAGTCCGACCATCCACCACCTCCCTTTGCCATCCCTGCCCCGAGGGCTCTCGTTCAGTCGGAGCGGAATCCCGCGCTGCTGCGACCGCAAGAGCGCGTCCCGCGCGTCGTGCCCGCGAATCCAGCCAGCAGAAAGGCTACGCGAGAGATCTGTTCGTCTCGGAACATGGATCGTCCGGAGAATACATCGAGTCACGATCCAATGGGTATCCAGACGAATCTTTAATCTACCACCGTCAACCCGATTCCGTCGTGTGCGCAGAAATCGCGCGAAACAACGGTGCGAATGAATGTACGGTGGAATTTCGCGTTCGAACGAAGAAGCTCGATTAAGAATCAAGACCAACGAGCAGACGCGACTTATTATATCTTGTCCTACGCCAGCGTGTACGGCTTCTCTCGCCTTGCCTAGCCGCGCTGAACCTTTGCCTCACCTCGCCGCGACTCGACACGCCTCGCCTACTTTCAGCGGCAATCTCTATGGTTTCGACCGCCGACCGAATCGCTCCGAATATCGCGATTAAATTATGTTTACCGGCTTTAAATTGCAGAGACGCCGAGGTTTCACGTTAACCCGAACAAGTGTTTCGCTTATAATCGAGGTGCGCATGCAACGAGAATCGTGATCATTCGAAACAAATGCTTTGGCAAGTAGCCAAACGCGTAGATGGAGAGATCTAGAAATAGCCAAGAACCAGGAGACGCTGAACGAATTCTACGCGATGGCTGTAGATCGGCTGTAGAGCTTCTATTTCATCGACCAACCACGACGGCTAGATCTTCCGCAAAGAACTTCAAACATTCAGCTACGTTTATCGCGCCTCAATTCTTTTTTCAATTCCCGTCCAACGTCCCAGCCTCTGTCGAGTCAAATGACTGCGATAGTAACGCACCGTAACTCAACGTTTCTGTTTCTTTTTTTCGCCTGTGCAATGTAATCTATATTACTGGTGTATTTAAAACGACTTGGCCAGTTTCTAACGATAATAGACAACTGAAGACCGCGACGCTTAG
This sequence comes from Andrena dorsata, assembly GCA_929108735.1. Taxonomy (NCBI): domain Eukaryota; kingdom Metazoa; phylum Arthropoda; class Insecta; order Hymenoptera; family Andrenidae; genus Andrena; species Andrena dorsata. The sequence continues at coordinate 69,471,996 of OV815488.1, read as the reverse complement.
TTGTAATAAATACGCCGGTATCTGGAAATTTCGAAGAAAGCTGGAGGAGAAAGAGAGTTTTGGCTAAAAGGCGACAATGATAACGCGGTGCTGTACGCGTGTGTCGCGATACATATTGCGGTGATAGCGGCAGCGACGGCAACCGACGCGCTGCGTAACGGAGACGGTAAATGTAAGAGCGTAGAGAGGCCGCCAAGTAACCGCCAAAAATCATTCTTACTAACCTGTTAATAAATCCGTATCCACTCTTTACGTTGAACCACTTCACAGTCCCGGTCACTTTGTTAGCTGAAACCCAACAAAAGCGGAACAACTCTAATTAGATATGTTATTTGCCTCGCAACGTTACGATACATTGTACGGTAAATTAGCGTCGAACACGATTCAGAGAACCCAGCGGAGAGGAACGCTAGAATATTCTTATGCATCGGGAAATCGCGAAATTCTGATGGTCATACGATCATTAGCTAAATGTATTTCTTCGTGAATATTTCCAAAAGCTGTGCCTGCCGTATTAACTTGACTGGAAAAAAAAAAAACGTGTTTCGAAACTGAATGTTTACGACTAGCGTTCGAAACGGTTCCGTATTTACGAATCTACGCGTCCATGATTGAGACCGAACGAACAATTAAGGTCGTCGACGCGTGTTTACATGCTGCTCGTGGACACACGAAACGACATTCGCAAGGTAACATAAACGCGCCAATTGCGAAAGCTCCACACCTCGTTGAAACTTTTTCAAATGATCCTCCCATAACGGCAACTACCATAATTCCTCTCTGCCTGCTTCGAGCAAACGATCTTGCTTAAGAATTCGTCGCGAGAAAATGGAAAGAGACAACTATGAAACGTAGATTTTCGAATTTCAGAAGTACAGAAGAGAAGCAAAGAGAGTCAGGGAACTAATTAGTTTTCCTTCCTTTGCTCGAGTTATTACGATCTTCTTAATAATTTTCCGTCGATCTTAAATCGTAAACCTTTCAAAAATATAATACAACGAGTGGAGTAAAGCTGGAGCGGTCCGTGTTGCTCGCTCTCGAAAAGCCGAAAACTTACGTAACGCGGTCGCGCGAAAACGCGACGGAGAGCGTTGAAAGCGAGCCGGCAATAAATTTGAAGGAAACACGCGCACGCGGCATTTAATGATGTAGGCAGAACGCTTTGGATTCTAGCTTCCGTTCGATTTCCAATCAGCGATGCATTTCGATCGGGGACGGGGAGGAATAAAGTGAGAAACACCGAGGGGTTCGGATCCGTGGGTTTCGGTGGCGACTCGGTCAGCTCTCGATTACTTGCAATCGGCCCGCGCTGGGAAAACAGCCGAGGGAATAGAAGCGAGCGGAATGTATGTGGGCTGGAGAAGAGAAGAGAGATTGGGAGCGCAGAAATCGGCTCGCGGGATGGGAGAAAATTGACAGCGATAGCGGAACAGGGCCAGACAGCCGCGGTTCATAGGTTACGCACTTCGTACACTTCGTAGAGTTTGCGGGCGGCATGATCGTGTGGCACGCCGACATGCCGACACGCCGACACGCCGGCCTCATGCCACATGGCCGTACGTCTGCTGCCCGTAGACGCCATTACTCGCGGACGATCCCGCAGAGGCGAGTTCGCTCGCACGCTCGCTCGCTCTCTCTTTCTGCTCTATTTTTTCGCGGCCGAGTCGCACGCGGCGAGGCTATATCGACGAGTAAATAGGGCTAGAAGGGTTCGCTCACCGATGACCAGCTTCTGCTGTACAGCCTTTGGTTGTTCGGGCTGTTTTTCCGGGTCAGCCATGGTGGTGGTGTTAAGGTGTTAAGACACGCCGCTGCCGAACCTAGATGTTCCCGTCTTTCTGGTCGTGGTGTTGGTTCCCTTCTAATGTTCCCAACATGGCTGCGCCTCCAGGCGACCGTGCAAACATTCTTCCCGTCTAACGAGCCCCACGATTGGTCGCCCGTCGAGGCAGCCCGGCCGCTCGGCCAATCCCGGCTAGAGTTTCACGGAACAAGCGTGACGTAATTCGCGCGTTACTTCCTCGGTTTCTTGCTCGGGCGCTCGTTCATTCGTTTCCTCGCTCGGCCCCGCGACTTCTCGCTTCTCATCCGAATACAGCCGCGTGTACGCATTACCCTCCTGACACCGCGGCAAAGTAAATCTCCGTTTCATAGCCGATGCTACCCTCGTCCGTGTCACTTTCGTCCGGGCTTTAGCTGCTGATTTTTAATGATTGAAATAACGCCAGGGGAATTCGTATCGGGAACGTCCCCGTTTCGTTTCCCGCGGCTTAAGGCGATAGTTCAAACGGCGATCCGAGGTTCCACTTCCAGTTGCCGTTTTGTTCTCGATACTTTACGATTTTCAGATGGTCAGATGGATTTTGATAGATTGCGAGCATCTGGATACAGTGATGCTAGATTCGTGGGTTTTCGCAATTTTACCACGGGCCATTTATCCTCGCTCAACGACCAAGCGTGTTTTTCTTCTCGCCTCAAAAGATTGTGGCCGATCGAGATTCGATTGTGGCACAGCTTACCGTGGTTGGCTTTGTTTTCGTCGCTAACGTTCTACTGTATTTCGTGAGCATGGTTTAGTAGATTTTTAAATAAATGCGTAATTTTTTTGTCTACAGATTTCCACTAACAATGAGCGTCTTACATTTTAATCTATGAAAACTGCTACAAATAAAATACAAGAAGACTTAAGTGAGACTGAGATTTATTCATCTCAGTATTCAGGTTTTTTCTAATCCCCTACTATCTCTACGAATACATAACATTCGTTTCCATTCTTTTCATTACTACCCGACTTTCCCGCTTTATTTATTTGTATTTTCTATTATACATCCGTTGATTTATGTTACCGTTTGCGATTCATCGTTTTCATTTTCATTTCAAACAAGGTCACCAATCAGAGATAGGCAAAAAATTATTTGAAATAAAAATTTCCTACACAATTTTTTATTTCAAATAATTTTTTGCCCATCTCTGCCACCCCATGTATGTGTGAACGAGACATGGTGCATCTACGGAAATTTGATAAGTAAGCGATATTAGCGAGAAGCATAAGGTTATTATGATTTTTCTTGAAGTTCATTGCAATAGAAATTATTTTACATTTAATCTTGGTATCATTTGCGCTGCAGCATCTCGAACAGACCGCAAAAATTTATATTTTATATAATTATGTATGAGTCATAATTTATGACAATCATAGGATCGCGACAGATGTCGTTACAGTGATGTTTCCCTCACAAAATAGAAGTGCTCTAGACTGACCACGGGCACCGTAGACTTTTTCCAGGAAGGGACAACTTTGGGGTGACAGTGATGAAAAATATAGTAAAGAAAAAACAAGTAGCCCGCTTTTTTAAACTTATTTTGTAGTGGCAATTTAATTAAAAATATAAATCCGAAATTTAGAATTATTTACTTTTTCTAGTATAAACTTAATAAAGGTCAATTATTAAAAATAAGCGATTTTTTCAAAAACCGGGGGGGCAACTGCCACTTTTGCACCCCCCTCCCCCTCCGGACGCCCATCTTCTACACTGCGTTCCATATAAGAGTGGACCAATGCCCCTACCGATTTGCGACCGATCTGCGCAGCTCCCACGAATCTGACACGCGCGATTGGTCGTAGCACTTTCCCTGCCAGTTTACTACCAATCAACAGTGTATCCCTGCGCGAAACGAGTCTGCTCTAAAGTGGAATGCAGTGTAGCGAGTTATTCGAACTCGCCAGCGACCCAAGGGACCACCAGCAACACTTGGAGTGAAAATTGGTGAGAATTATCTATAATCTATGCAAGAGAATTTATGCATATATGTAAATACGTATGTACATATGTATTTACAATGTATTTTTCTCTCTAATTGTAAAACGAATGCATAAAATTCGCTAGCCAAACGATGCTATTTTTGGTTCTCTAGTGCCCGTGAAAGCATTACTACTGCCTAGGGTTTTTAGTTCTAAATAACGCGAGTGGCAGGAGTGCAACTTGTCAATATCGTTTGATAACGTTTTACACACTGAATTTCGGTTAACCGGCATTAACCGCCATCGGCTATCCGCCATTGACCGCCAAATATTAAGCGTGCTCGTGTATGTCATGCATGAAATTATCTATTACTTCTAACTTGTAATACATCTGTCACTGTCGCAACACCTTTCTTCTGCGCTTTCCTTTCACATCGCTAACAAAAGGATGTCCCCGAATCTTGTACGGCGAGGTATGTTCAGATAAAATTCAAATTCTATCGCATCTACCTATCATATAATATTGAAAAACTATAATCAACAGATTTCTTGTTTCCATATACCATACAGAATCATCTCATTCGTTTCTTCTCATTTGGTCAAATTGAAAAAACATGAATGATTTATTCAAGTAGATTAAGGAATCCCCGTCTGACTCACTTATCATTTCATATTTTACGTCTCCACTTTTTCTCTGTTATTATCCAGTTATTGTTACTCGCACACGTGAATATTTAATTTCTAGAATACAAAACGCGATCGTCAATCAACACTAGAGCCGAAACGAAGAGACCGAGCTCAACTATGGAAAATGATGATCATTTAAATCAAAAGAGAAGGAAGAAAAATATTTCGCTGATAGATACAGAGGATACGGAGGAGGCTAGTTTTAATAAAGATGACATTATGAATACCGTCAAACGAGTTAAAAAGTTAGACGAAGCACGCCTCATAGAGCATAAATTGTATACCCTTCGTAACAGAACTCCCAAGCATATGGATACTCCGGTTCCAAAAGTGCGCAACCGTACGCAACATAAATTACCTAAATCGCCTGAAACATCAGCAGAGAATTCTTTTACCCCAAAAACAAGTTCAGTCAGCCCTCCAAAATTGTTGAGAACACCAATAAAGTGGAATTCGATAATAGAGTCTCTGACAGAATCAGGAAGGAAGGATGTATCGTTAAAGAAAAGCAGGTTTAGCTTATCGAAACACAATATACCAACACGTTTGAAAGAGCCTTCGTCTTCGGAGGCCAAGAAGAAAAGTAAGAACACATCTCTGAGTATGAAGCAGGGCTTAAGAAGATTTTCAAAGTCCCCAAAGATCGTTTTAAAGTTTATGAAATCGAAATTAAAATCGAAAAAGGCAAGTCCAGTGACATTAATGAACGCTGGAGGTAGCAAATGTTCTACTGACAGCAGCAGTGAAACTGCGGTACAGTCGAAAGAAAGAGAAAAAATTGCATCTAGGAAACGTTCTGTTGTTAAGCAAAACGACGCGAGTTGGACTATCACTGCGACTGCGAGCACCGTGACAGATGTAGCTTTACAGATGTTAAAAGAACCGGTAGTCGTACTGCATAGACTTTCACAAATTACGCCATTCGTTTCATCCCCATCACCACTATCGGCATCCTTGGTAGAGACACGCATCAGTAGCCAATTAAACGCTAGCAATAAAAATGCCTCTGAGAAAATGTTTAACTCTACGGCTGGTCGTTCGTCAAGATTATCAAAGTCTAACATAACCAGGCATCTTAGGGCTAAACATAACGACATAAATACTCCTGCAACACCGGTGAAATTGCAAGGAATTGGTAAAACGGCAGTTAGTTCTTTAAAAAAATCTATACCAATTATAACGATCACGAATCCTTTAATGTCGTCTACGCCAAGGGAAAAATGGCAACAAAGTGAAAGCAATGAGAAACGTGAAATGGTTGAACCGTCTTGGATAAACGACACTGTCCTGGAATCGAGTAAACAGAAAGTGTACTCGCCAAGTACTCACCAAGAAACAACTCTAAACGAAGAGAACGGAGAGGAGGAAGTAAAAGAGAAAGATGGGACCTATGAACTTGCCGAGCCTAAAACTCCAAATTTACGAAAGAAACTGCAAAAGCAACAGAGGTCTAATAAAACGGATTCGAACGAGAAGAAGCTGGCAAAAGAGAGCCTGAAAGTACGTTTCACGAGCCTTTCACCGGACACAATTTCAAATAGCCCCTATGGTTCTCGATTAGGTATATCTGGTAATAAGAAAGAGGCAATGAATGATTCTAGCAACATTATGACCAGAACGACCCCTAAAAAGAATGTATTAAAATCACCAGCCAATGGTTTTCGCACACGATTGAACTTCGTAAGCAGAGGAGCAACCAGTCCTACCGTCGTACTGCGACGTCCTACAGCCACTCCTTCTCAAAAACGTATTAAAACTAGAATTGTCACGAATGCAAATGTTGCTTCGCCCCGTCTTCCGTTCGTCCCTTCTGTTAAACAGCCAGGTACTTCCTATTATGACCCAAACCTGCTGGTACGCATAATGTCGGAAAGATTAATACGAGCATAATTTAAATTTTCAGATCCAAAGTATTCATCGGCAAAGAAAGTTCCAAATTTTATGAAAATTCATAGGCGAATGTTCGCCAAATCAGAATCTATCATAGATGCAAAAAAGCGATTAGAGGAAAGGCACACGACGTTGAGTAAGCATTATTGCAACATTATTACTAACGTTAAGGTGCTATTCCTGTAATCACGCCGCAAAATTCGGCAACATTCAGGATTTTTTTCTCAGTGAATACAATGAATAAGAATGTCAAACTTTTTTCTTAATTTATTAAGTTACTTATAATGTATGCGGAACAATTTTTTAAATACACTTTTAATTGTGTTTCTCACAATTTTAATTGTGATTTCAGCTCACAGACTCATCTTAAAAAAAAAAGATTCTTAATCATTATGAGTTGGTGGCAGAATTAGCCATGTAAGTCAAAATTTAACCAAATTGTGCGCATTCAAATTTCAAGTCTCGAAATTTTCCATTTTTATTTGACGTTTGAATGCGCGCAATTTTGTTAAATAATGATTAAGAATCAATTTTTTTTAAGATGAGTGTGAGCTGAAATCACTCCCGCCGTCTTTTCACAGACGCGATTTTCACCTCCAGATAACATTGAAAAAAATATAATTAAAGTGTATTTAAAAAATTGTTCCGTATACATTATAAGTAGCTGAATAAATGAAAAAAAGTTTGACATTATTATTCACTGTATTCATTGAGAAAAAAATCCTGAATGTTGCCGAATTTTGCGGTGTGATTACAGGAATGATCCCTTAATTATTCGAAGTAGTTTATTTTAAAGTATATCTGTTCCACCAAGTTTTATTGTCGATCACTTGATCCTCGTGTACCTATTTTTCAGCCGCGTCGAAGGTGAATAAATCAATTACCAAGATCAGCTCGAAAGATGCAAATCGGTTACCTAACGAGCCAACTAGCAGTGGTTCTTATACTCGATTTGGATTCAAAATAAGAAAAAACGATGCTATCAATTGCATTATGAGAAGCAGCAACATACGTTCCATAAGGTAAAGTAACAAATACGTTGGTAAATTTGGAAATTCAAAATAATGTGTTAACATTTCTCTCTCCCTTAATCACTTGTAGAAATAAACAACAGCAAGAGACTAGAGCGATTATAAAGGGCGTAAGAACAAATCGGCGTTTCGAACTTCAAATGCAAGCCAGGAATAAAAATTATTAATACTTGTACAATTTCCTTATAAAGCATGTATCCAGGCCCGGATTAAAGGGGTGGGGGGGGGGAGGGCTAGGAGGGCAGCATCCCCGGGCCCCACTTTCCGGGGGGGGGGGCATTCTAAGTAATTAGCTCACTCTTTGTTCATTGCAAGTGTTATGTCAAATAAATTGAAGTTCTACAACTTCCAATTTTATGTTTTTATGTTTTTTTCCTCTATGATATTTATTTAAATTTTTACAGTTTTTGAGAATTATATATTATTTTTAGACGTATACAAGGTATCCCATTTGAAATTTGGATGATTGGTTATCATCCTTAGCACGTGTAACGATTCAATCTGATTTATTAAGATCTATCCATTGTGACGACTTGATACAAGAATTTGCAAAATTAAAGATAAAAAATATTTTTAACTAAAAGTTAATTGTACAATACCTTTGTTACACGCATGAGTCCGAAGTATATTCTTCAAAATAAAGTTTCAGTCGAGGCGGATAATTACTTTTGGAGATACAGGTCCCACCGATTTTGAGAACACTGTTTCCAGAAAAACGCGTTTAAAGTTTTACGTGAGCACCGAGTGGCCGGTTGGGGTCCATGCATTTGCCGCTACCCAAATGTCTATAACTTCGGGAATTTTATGAATTTCAACAAATCCTTTTAAACATATTCCTAAACGGTTAAACACTCGAGAAATGAAATGAAAAAAATATAGATTTTTTAACCGGAACCTCCTCTACCTGCCTTCGTTCATCTATATATATAAAATAAGAAGTCCTGACTGACTGACTCATCAACGCCCAGCTCAAAGCGTTTCACCAAGCAACGTGAAATTTGGTAGGTACATTGTTTTCATGACGTAGGCGCCCACTAAGGAAGGATTTCCAAAAATTCCATCCCCAACGGGGTGAAACGGGGAAATATGTATTTTCTCGAACCCCCTAATATCTGTTAAACCCGATTACGTTGCACTTCGCTGTACATACAGGGTGATACAGGGCCAGCGCGAGGATGGTTGATGGTCTCAAGTTTTCGCACCTGTTTTCTATTAATTTATTTATGTAGGACGCACAGCCCTATTAACAGATTGTGCGGGCTAGCAAACGCCTATAACAATCGGGTTGATTTTTTCTGCGGCACACTAAGTGCGTTCAAATATCACCTTCTTAAATTTCTGTCGTGTATGGCCTCTAAAGAAATATTGCTTCTTAGTCATATCTTACTCCTTGTTAAATTTAACTTCAGCTTCAGTTCTTCTTTTCTTTCTCAGTTTTGTTGCTAGTTTACTTATTTTATTTTATTTTCTTATCTTTTCTATCTTCAGTTTTAGTTGTTGCTTAAGTTTAAATTTTAGTTTTAATGTGTAATGTTTAATATGTTTTGCCTTGACGGAGTACAGAAAAAAAAAGAAAATTACATTTACATTTTGTTTGTGCAGGAGTTGAACTTCTTTATTCAACTTTATTATTAAGCTTGCGATATAGTTTTCCAGCGCCCCCTTCGGCCGGCGCCCTTGCGCGGCGCATAGCATAGGCAGTGATGCCAGATTCGGGACCGGAGCGCTCGAGAATTTCCCCCACCTCGCATGCACACTATGCAGGAGTCGCGTATGTGACCTACACGCACGTGATTGGTGCAAAGTGTGCATACGAGGTGGGGGAAATTTTCGAGCGCTCCCGTCCCGAATCTGGCATCACTAACCATAGGCAGCTTGCGTAATGGTTCCGCTGTACTTCCGTTCAGTTCTGTTTCCATCTATTTCTGGGATGCTCAAATAGGACACGAACCCGTAGTTCGAAAATATGATTTATTTCTTTCCAAATTTACCACAATTATCGTACCGTTTTGTTAAATGTGTATCGTAAATAAGGCTTTCGACATTCGCGATACACAGACGCCAATGACGACTTCGATCGACTACATAGTATTTCGCATCTTAACGTTACATACCGAGAGGCGAACATCAGCAGCGTGTAGCGTAACCGATCTAATAGCGGACAATAAAAACGATGTATCGATTAGAATTGGTCCAACTGTTTGGAATGCATGAAACAAAATTTATACACACGCACAAGCTTTAATAAATATCCACGTCTACTTAAATTATTTAGACGTGAATGCTCTAAAGTAATCTGCGGAAGTGGACTGCAGTGAAAAAGAAAAAACAAATGAATAAAAATGTCGCACACATCGATTGGAAGTGGAAGAATGTTGGATGGGTGCTCCTTCTAACGGCATGTCTTAAATTTTACGATTGTACTTTGGGAATACATGTGTCTCGTTGAAACGTAAAAAGAGAAGTGCGTATGAATTATAATATGCTCCGATCAATCGCATTGATCGCCCGTTCGTTCGCTTTAATAATCTCAACGCGCCCCTGGTCTTTCTCGACCCACAACACGATTATGAACGCTTTCTTCACAATCTCACTACCCCTACTCTCAGCCTCGGCGCCCGCGAGAAACTTCGTCGCATCTTTTTGCCTGACAGGGCGAAACGAGTACTCGTGCGTAACTTGCACCGCGGTCTCGCAAATGTAGTGAAAAGTCTGTTTATTCTTTTAAATCTGAAACGAGTGTACGATACGAAAAATAAAAAAAACCCAAGAGTTTTGCTGGCATTAATTTCAGTTATATAAAGGAAACGCATTGTCCGAGCTGATTGCGAGCGTCGCTCCTCGAACCAACATTGCCAATCATCGGTATGCTACTTTTCGAAGAGCCGAGAATCAGCAGAAAGGGGCAGCATCTACTTTTCCGCGCGTCTAATCAATGCGCTAACGGACAAGCGTAAACATAAATTTACCGTGTCTATGTCGCTCCGTCGAATAATACTAGACACTTCTTAATCTCTCTGACCGGAAATGATCGATTTCAGCATTTCCCGACTAGTCTCCATGGAAAAATCAATTTTATTAACAAAGCTCAACATTAATTTCGATTCTCAGCGATATCAGACAGAACGTTAAAAGTTAAACGATGCTCCGCAAACGGACAACTTTATAAAGTTATCCGGATCCTTATCGGGTAAAACGGTCACGTGTCTTATGGCTCCTTTTTCTGTCATACATGTCTATATGACAATGTAACTTAAGCAGACTTTAAAATAGTAGTAGATAAAAATCTGCCTTAACGTTTTTATATGTATGTACAAGGTGGATACATTTAACAATGGCGAGAAATGTATTTTTAAAACGACAACCTATCCTTGGTCGAGTAGGCGCGTCGGTTTTGAAAATCTCACGCACGTGGCATCGCTTCTCGTCCTCGAAATCACGCATCAGAGTCGGTACGAATGCTAGCTGATCGTTGGCCACGACCTGACTATCAACTCGAATATCCCACGAATCATGTATTCTTGAACGGAGAACGATCCATAGGAAGCTAGCGATATTTACATTCTCCATCATCTTGGTTTTCGGGACCGAACGTTTCTGGATCGAGGCGCGGTGGAGCCGCTTCCGATATTGAACATGCCGGGCGCCGCTGCATTAAACGGAGGCGAGCTCGTTGTTCCAAAGTTGATGGATGGGGTGGTCGTTGCGGTGGAGAAATTGAATCCTGTACCTGTTTATAAATTAATGGTCTAACGTTAATAACCCTGGTCATTATACAAGATACTTATATAACAGAACGGTAAGGGGTCATCCTTAAATTACGTCAGGCTTTTTGGGGGAGGGGGTGGCTAATTTCTTACGTTTTCTTACAGCGGAAGGGGGCAGATAGCGTCTACGTAATATTTTTTATCCTAATTTTCAATAAATACAAATTCTATCATTAATGTCCCGGAAAAGTAGTTTTAGTTCAAATTTCCCGAAAGGGAGTTCAATGAATTATAAACCTTTAAAAGAATTTTAATAACTGAAAAAATTAATTTCAAGGATAAATGTTATCGGCGCGTAGGTTCGGTCAATTCGTCCAATTCGTCCAACATTTATCCTTGAAATTAAAAATTACTTCGGTCGAAATTTTGAACCATTTTATTGGAAAAATGAAATGTAAACAAATATTACGTAAGGAGGGGGTAAGAATTCGTCAAAATTACCCTTAGGTAATTTAAGGACGGCCCCTAATGTACGTAAAAAAAGAACTGGAAATCGTAACCTGGTTTTGGAGTTGTTGCGCCGAATTGAAAGGGTGCGGAGGTAGAACCAGCTGCGTTGTTGTTGGTGTTGGTGTTGTTGTTATTGTTATTATTGTTGTTGTTATTGGTATTACTGCCACTGCTGCTGTTATTATTTGTACTGGAATTGCTGCCGAAGGAGAACGTAGTGGTATTTTGCTGCGGCGGCTTCTGGTTCGCTCCGAAAGTGAATATGTTGCTGGTGTTGTTGGTTGCGGTGGTGGCATTGGAGGTGCCAAAGGTAGGAGCAGGGGCGGCTGGCGCCCCGAAGGCAGAAGCTTGAGGCGCAAAGGGTGAGGGCTTATTGGCGCTGAATGCGTTCTTCGGGGGGCCGAATCTAAGACTTGTCGAGTTTTGTCCGCCAAAGGTAGGACTCGACGTGGGAGGATTGAAAGGGCCGTTGCCGGTGGAAGCGCCAAACACGGGAGTAGAAAGATTCTCGGTGCCGAACATGGAACTGTTGTTACCAAAAGCTGGGGTATTTTGCGGTCCAAAGGCGGAAGGCGCCGTACTCGTCGGTCCAAATGTGGGAACGGTCACGTTGCTAGAAGCATTCGTAGCGCCGAAGGTGGTCGTAGCGTTGCTCGAAACGTTTGTACCGCCGAACACAGGCGCGGTCGTTGTCGCTGTCGCTTGCGATCCGAACAACGATCCAGTGTTGTTTCCAAATACTTCCGTGGCGCTTTTGAAATTCGCAGCTGGTGATTTGGCTTGTCCGAAAATGCTGCCCGCTGGCCGAAAGCTGGACGATGAAGTTGTGGAGGTGACCGGGGTGGTCGGGTTTGCGTTGGAGAATAAATTGCCGCTCGCTCCGATCGCCCCCGGAGCGGATGTGATCGGTACAGAGCCAAATATTGGCGTAGAGGTCGTGGCAGATATAGCCAAAGACGATTCACCTGCGGTATTCGAGAAAACTGTCGCTGAACTCGTGGACTTCGCTCCTGCGAAAGTTGTAGCGGCATTCGGGCCGAAACCCGGCGCGACTACGCTCTTCGGAGGAACAGCGGCGAAGGAGGCGGCGGTGGTGCTCGCGGTCGGAGGAGCGCCAACGGCTGGCTGACTGTTTGCCGTTCCGAAAATTGACGGGCCGGATGACGCGTTGCCGAATATCGAACTAGCAGCTGGCCGAAACTGCGCAGCGGTGTTATCCGGCGATGTTACGAATGTCGAGCTCGGGGGATTCTTATCACTACCGAACACGGTTGTGTTGGAGGTTCCTGTTAGTGGGTTCGTCGTGCTGGTTGTAGTGCCGAAGGAGAATCCAGGTCTACCACTGGGGGATGCGGAATGAGTAGATGTGCCAAAGCTGAAGGCGGTTGTGGACGATCCGAACGGCGATACCGTGGGCTTCGCGTTCGACGCGAACGCGCTGCTAATCGCGGCATTCGGCGTACCACTGTTTTGCGAGAATGTAGCACTCTTATTTGCTATTGCGGTGCTGGTCGTCGACGCCTGTTGCGAGTTCGTTAAACTCTCAAACGCATTGGTACTCTGCGAAGCATTTCCTGCCGAACCAAGTGCAAACGGGTCGGGTTTAGATGCTTGCGAGCTGCCGCTTTTGTTCCCAAACGAGAACAAGGGGGCCGCCGATGTATTAGCAGGTGTAATTGTCGAGAAGCTGGAGGAGCCGGCGCTTGCGATGCTCTTGAAAGGTATCGCGCTAGTGATTGGACTGGCGCTCGTGCTGGCGCTCAAGTTGCTATTAACGGCCGCAATTGCACTATACTGTCCTGTGTTTTCTACGACAGCCGTTACCGTCGGCGTTACATTTACGGTCGCCGAACAGACCGTCACGTTCCCGCCTCCAAAAGTACCAAGGCTCGAGGAAACATTCCCAGCCGATAGCAATGGAATTGGCGAGGTGTTTCGATTAACTTCGCTCTTTGCATCGTTCAGACCAGAAGCGATTAGACCGGGCGAGATTTTTGCCATCGAACCGGTAACGCTGCCGAAGAGATCGGTGCTCGTGGAAGTAGTAAGCTGAGGAGTAGTAGACGTGGTAGATTTCTCGTTAGATGATACGGCACGGAACGTGAACGTTCCACTGGTCGAAGTGTTTGTCACCGTAGTTGAAGCTGCCTTGCCAAACTCGACGTTTGGCACGCTTAAATTCGAGCTAGTGGTAACTGGACTCGGAGCTGACGGAACGGGGGCGATTCCAGATGCAGTTGTAAATGTAATTGCAGATTTGATGGGTGTGGAATCTGGTTTAGGGGTAGAAATGGCTTCGGTTCTTGCCCCAGAGACGTTTGAATTCGACGAAATTTCTTTGGCCGGTAAGTTGAAGGCTACGTGTTTCGGAGATTTAGTTTCGGATTTGTTGGTGCCGGTGGGACTAGGCGCCACGGCCGACGTGGAAATAGGGGTAGTATTAGCGTTCGTCGTGATCGTCGAAGAATTAAGAGTGACGCATGTGGCGGGAGACGAAACGGATTTAACCGCGTTCAGTTCTTCGGCTTGAATCACAACGTCCGGATTAATTCTGCTAGCTGCTGCAAGTACGTACGAATAGTTATAGTTATTAGTTAGAAATTGTGAAGTACTATGTATTGGAAGCAAGGCTTGAAAACTTATAATATCGATTTCGGTTCTCCAAACGGTTATGAAGAACCTGTATTCTGAATAACTATTATGATTAACCGAAATTTCCAACTATTACCTGTTTCGATTGCGGTTCCTATTTCCCTCCTCATATCGGTTCCATAACAGTTATTTTTTCGGTTCTATATCGGTCCCGAAACGGTTCTAGAATCAATTCTTGTATCGACTTTTCCCTAATTGATATTATTAATTATTATTACTGTGTATGCGCATATTTTTTAGAAAATCCTTATAGAAAAAGTAGAAGTATTTATACATATCATTGATTTCTAATAAAGCATTGAAATAAATAAATCAGCTAAATATTTTTTACATTCACGCACACTCAGAGTAGGAAGTTAGAAGTTTCTCTTGTTTCTATAAGGATTTTGCAAAAAATATGCACATATACAGTAATCTGCAGCTACAATAATTAATTATATCAATTAGGGAAAAGTCGATACAAGAATTGATTGTGGAACCGTTTTGGAACCGATATAGAACCGAAAAAATAACGGTTATGGAACCGATATGAGGAGGGAAATAGGAACCGTAACCGAAACAGATAATAGTTGGAAATTTCGGTCCGCCATAACAGTTATCTTCTAATATATAAAGTCGAAAGTGTTTGTGTGTTTGTCTGTCGGCTAAAAACTTCAAGAGTTTTAGACAGTTATTTCCGGAACCGTTTCAACTTTTCAAGCCCTGATTGGAGGCCCGGTTGGTATGACGACTGTCGTACTTACCTCGCCCAGATATGGCGTCGAACATACTTTGGAGCCTCGCCTTCATGCTGGTCTGCCTCATATCTGCTATGTCTTCTTTTTTAATCTCATCTACGTCGTCCGTAGTGAATTTCGCTCTAATGTTACCCTGCTCCTCAACCAGCATTCGCAGTTTCTGGTTCCTTTCCGGTTCAGCTCTCATAAATAGCTTATTCGTTAATTTCGCTGATTCGTCGGCAGTGGACGCGACAGACTCCGTGGATTGATCGTTCCCGTTACACGCGTCCGTGAACTTGGCGTGGACATCATTGTCCTTCTCGCGCGGGCTACTCTCCGGGCTTTTGTTGCTCGTCTTCAAAATTCCCTTTAACGGTGATTGTTGCTGTGCTACATCAGGAGAGTTACATACAACCGAGTTGCGCTTTTCCATTACATCTGGACTCCAATATTTGGCAGTTACGTTCCGCGTTTCTGGTGATGTCTGTATCCTGGTACTTTGCACGCACTCCAGAGACTTGAAATGCTTCTCAAAATCTGGTGTTCCGCTTCGTGAAAAGTCTCCTAAGGAAAGTACGTGGAAAACCATTGAAGATGACGTAACATGAAAAGTGGCGCGGCGCACAGTGGAACGAGAATGCCTTATTTATTTAGACAGGGCCAAAATTTGAAGTGTTGAAATTCTGTTCTGTAGCTTTGTTAAATCTTTATGAAGTATTCGTAGCATTGGGTTTGATCCAATTGTATATGAATCTGACCTGTACGAAAATTTCAGTCTTCTTGTCTTTCGGTTGCACCACTTTAAACAATTATTGTCTAAATCCTATCACTTCATAAGGTCTCAATATTTTACACCTCACTGAGTATCGTCTTATTAATGATTTTGTACAAAAAACATTCTGAATTAACTTGGATTTCATTGCTAAACTGTAGAAAATAAAAATGCGTCACACTCAGTACTATAATAATTCAACTAGTGATTTAAAGTTTTATTCGAAGTTGCCCAAGGTCTACAATACCTAAATTTAATCCTTTAATGGTGAGGTTTTAAAAAGTAGAAACATTACCTGCTACTAGCTGCGATTAATAAAATAAATCTAATCTAAACATTTCAGTATACGTATTTAGTCTCGGCCAGCAGAAAGATCGCAATTTTTTTTTCTAAATCTCAGTTATTCTACTTAACACGAATTGAAAGTGTGCAAATTTTTCCAACGAAAATCCAAACCGTTTGGAAGTAATTACCATGTCCAGTTATCGTCCCTACGTCGTTCCACTGTGCGGCGACCACTCGATTCATGCTTATACTTACTAGCTTTCCGCTTCACGCCGGATACTACATGTTTACTCGAACTAAGCGAATTTAAAATGTCGTAGCAGGACGGCGTCTTGGTCCGTTTCATGGGCCTGGCAGTCTTATTCTGCGGAGAGATATCCTCCTCGGATTTCGAAGATTCCCTGCTCCTCTTCTGCTTTGTTTCATCCTGAGCCTCGAGTTCATTATTAACGATACTATCTGTCCGCTGCTTTTTCGCCAAGTCAGATGTAACGTCTTCCCTCGACGCGTGTCTCTTTAATGACAACTCTCTAGAATCTAGTACAACCAGAGGCGAATCGCAGGCACCTTCCGCGTTATATAAATCCGACAAAAATCTCTGCTTCCCCGGTGGAGCCACCCTAACAGTGACTGGCGTCCTCGTCCTCGCAGACTTCGCATTTATCAACGGTACTGGACTAGCTTGAAGATTGACTTTCGGAAATTGACCTACGCGATACTGGGATTGATGAGTTAACTTGTTGCTGGCTTCTGTCGCGTATTTAGTTAATCGTGCCGTAAGTCCTGGAGAAGTGACATCGTTGTACACTCTGCAATTAAAATAAAAAAACGTTTAAAGTCGAGGAGAAATAATGGCGCTTGTTACAAATGAAAGTGGTTGAGAAAAATATGGAAAATACGCTCACTTCTGATCAATGTTATATCTATTCGATGTCAGTAACGGTCCGCCAACTGTTTGCGCAGCCTTTGCTTCGTTCATTTTTGGATGTACTTTGGGACTTATGCTAGTGCCCCACGGCGATCCTTCTACTGTAAAATATGTAGCGTTCTCACCTCTCGTCAATGTGTGATTTCTTACGTAACTGGCGGACATCCCTTTCGGCGGAGTTCGATCGGATGGTAATAATTTGCCCGGTTGGTTTTCAAGCTCGTCCTTGCTCCATTGAAACATCGGCGTAGAGGTGTGCTTGTTGAAAGGGCTGCGATCGTATAAAGAATGATCGGAACCATGGTAGAATTTATTCTCAGACTTGACGTCGCTGGCGTCGAGCCTTTGCGAGTTGTCTGGAATTGGGCTGAGGTGTGCGATCGAGGGAAATCTCGAAGAGTTCCTTCTAGGCGAATAAGGGCTGGTGCTAATCTGGTAACGTGACCCGCGATGCTTGTCCATCCTGGTTTGGGTTAACGATATTTCCCGAAACCGACGATACGCTGTCTCCCAAACTGCGCGAGTGTATCGATAAACGTTGTGAACAACACTCTCCAGGCTCAGGCGGAGTTTAACAGAGATGTGTTTGCAATAGTGAAGTAGATGGAACGCGTGCGGCGACAATAGGCTGTCGTTGATGATCAGCGAATAGCACGCGTAAATAGTGAGGAACAGTGAGATCGTAAGAATGAGAATCGTTCCCCAAACGTTGTAAAGGAACACACACCCACTCAGCACACTTACTAACGCGACAACAGCCCGGTGTCCTAAATCCCACATATTATTTCAAACAGATAACCTCTCCATGTTTGAAAAGAGCACACTCACGGAATCACCGGAACCTTGCTGCGTTAAGATCAACGACATTATCGACGTAGCAACTACTACGTGCGCGTATGTAGTACCAAGGATTGTCTTTAGACTTGCGAGCACTTTCTTAAAATTATCCTCGAAATGTTTCCATCAGAATTCTACATCTTGTCGGTAATTAACGGATGTGCAATGAATTCCCGCGAAATTTTTTACGAACTTCACCGCGATTTACCGTTCCACCGTTGTGAAACGGCATTCACAGCATTGAATCGAACCAAAATGGAACAGAACGGCAGGGAATGGCAGTCACAAGAGTCGCTCCACTACCACGCTCTACCACGCTTTACACTCTATATACATTGCTACCAATCGCTACGTACCTCGGCGCGAATTAAAACGTCTAAAGCGCCATCCATCGTTTCGCCGCTTCAACCATTCTTTCGTTGCATACTTTTTCAAATTCAAATCCTCCGTAATGCGACACAAATTCGGAAGAACGGGAAAACTCATTATTAAATTTACAAATGATATTTAGATTAATTGCTAAATTGTTATAGTAAAGGACAGGTTTCTTTCTTTTCAAATTGCTCTGTATGTTTGAATCGGCACTCGGAGTTTTTATTCGTATTCTGAAACGATTGATCATTGAACGGTCAACGTGGAATAGGAATTATTTTACGAAATGGACTACCAGAGTTTTGTCCCATTTACTTTAAAAAAGGAGATTGAAATGTAATTATAAAATATATAAATAATTTGAAATTTTTTAGTAAATTTCATATCTTTGGTGTGCAAAAGATACTGGAATTTTGACATATATCAACGTAGATTCTGAAGAAATTGATAAAGCTTTAGCAGATTATTTCTATGGATGTAACATTCCATAAATTGAATCCAGCTTATAAAATTCAAACTCGAAAGGCATTGTTGAATAATTTACTTAACGCAAAATTTCAAGATTACAAAAAATCAATAATAAGTTTGGAATCCAAAGATGCAGTTCTACTTTTAGATGGTTAGAAAAATTCGAAATCCAACTTATTGTTGGATGATGAATTTTTCCAACCATCTAAAAGTAGAATTGCATCTTTGGATTCCACACTAATTATTGGTTTTTTGTAATCTCGAATTTTGCGTTAAGTAAATTATTCGACAATGTCTTTCGAGTTGGAATTTTATAAGCTGGATTCAATTTATAAACAATGTTCCTAAAGTGGTCGGATTCAATAATGCTATAAATGGAATGTTACATCCAAAAAAAGAATCTGCTACAGCTTTAGCAATTTCTTCAGAATCCACGTTGATATATGTAAAAATTCGAGTATCTTTTGCACACCACAGATATGAAATTTACTAAAAAAATTTAAATTATTTACAATTTTTATAATCACATTCCAATCTTTCTTTTCATGGGCGTCCGCGGAGGGCAGGGGGCAAAAGGGGCAGTTGCCTCCCCCGGCTTTTGAGAAAAAATCGTTTATTTTTCAAAACTGATCTCTATTAAGTTTATACTAAAAAAAGGAATATTTTAAATTTTCAATTTTAAATTTTTAATTAAATGGGCACTATAAAGTGGGTTAAAAAAAGCAAGAGGGGTATATTTTTCTTTACCGTCATCCCAAAATTGCCTCCCCCTGGAAAAAATCTGGGGACATCCCTGTTTCTTTTTAAAGTAATTTAAAATATTGTGCAGTAAAATTCAAAGCAATAAGTAGGGGTTCATAGTTTGTATTTGAATTTCTGACATTAAATACATTTTCTACATTTTATACAATTATTTACATTCTTTACGGGTGTCAAGTAATAAATTCGATGCATTTTGAAAGCAATTCTTATATCTGATTAGCTCACTGCTATTCATGGAGACAAGCATCTCCCTTCAGCAGTAACTATTCGATCTGCAGGCCAATGTCCCGCAGCTGCAGCGTCAGTACCGAATAGAACGTGTCACACTCGTAAATATATTGCATTAATTTCGCGATGAAGAAGCAATAAGAGCACCGGTGCTCTGAAATAGTTCTAGATGCGTTAAAAACACCTACGTTCGTGTTAACATTACTAACACCATAGACGAAGTATAAGATAGACCCATCACGCAATGTAATTTTGTGTCACACGCTCGAGGGGCTCGCGAGCCCCCTTACCATCTTCATGTCACACCAAACGTTATCGATTCAGTCTAAAATAAGATTGTAACGCTACACGTGGTAGGAATTAGAATTCAACACGGGTAAAACAGAGATCATTTGAAATCCGCAATTTACAAATCGAGCGCCACGGAATTCGGACATTCAGAAAAAGTTCGAGCAGCCACATTGGGCGCCTAACGATTCTCAAGACTGATAGAAAGAAGGAGTGGCCCCTTTGGGAGTCTTATACTTCTCAATTTTAACGAAAAAAGAAACGGCAGTCACTATGGGCGCTCAAGGATGCCTAATTACAAGACGGAGGAACAGCAGCCGCTTTGGGCGCATAATAATTCCGAATTTTAATGTGAAAAAAGCAGCCTCGTTTAGGCGCTAATGGCATGGATTATAATGCTTTTCAGTCTCGTTTTATTAAGAGAATCTAATGACTCGAATGTAATTAAACTTGAGAATTGTAACTCGTATTCAAAGCTTCAAGCTTTGATTATAAAATTCAAGAAAAATTATTTGGAATATTTAAAACGCGATAGTAGAACTTTGACCTCGAATTTGAAATTTATTTATTGCTTTTGTCTGTATTAAACATTTGGAAGCACCCGCCTTAATGTTACTGTTCACGAGAACTACTAGTATGTATTCATGGTCACTGTGCTCGCTACAGCTATCTATGCAGACAGGAAGCTCCTTCGGCAGGTTCACAGTAGTCAAGGACAGTAGTACCGAATAGAATGTATCACACACACAAATATGTCACTTTAATTTCACGATCAAAAAGCTTGAATCAAAAGACTCTTACATAGTTCAAGATGCGTAAAAACACTGACTCTACACTCGCGTATGATACTACTAACTAGGGACTTTTAAATGTCCCTAAGCAGTGGATCAAAAAGTCTTCTAGATACTGGGTGAATTGCAGTAGAACATTGTTAAGCGACCTCCCACATGGTCCAGGAATCGATGAAATTAATCCAGAAATCGAAATATCACGAAATAATATGCTCACGCGTTCACTGAGGTCCGATCACGATCGCGAATAAAGTTGAACTGGCAAATACATTGTTCGGCGATGGGGCGACTTTGGTAGAGGTTGTTAGCGTTCCGTCTCGCTCCAACGAGTCCCAACTCCTCGAAAGAAGCATTGCTCGTGAAGTCTTCTAGATACTGTGTGAATTGTAGTAGAATCTTGTTAAGCGACCTCCCATATGGTCCAGGAATCGATGAAATTAATCCCGGAATCGAGATATCGCGATTTAAGATTCATCATGGCACTTTAAACTAGTTCACGTCCGATCACGATCGCGTTTCAGATATAAAGTTACCATCTACTGGTATCTACGTATTTAGGAGTTCGCGATTTGTTTGGGAAGTATGGCACCAAGATTGCTATTGGAGTCTTTTTTTTTTTAATATTATTGGAGAAATAAAATGTAATTGTAGGGACATTATTTAGAATCGAATCTGGACGGATGGAATAGAGATTAACGAAGATAGATGATCGCAGCCAATCGGCTAGTTTTACTTGTCACGTAATTAATAATTCTATTACAATGTTACTTGTGATACGATTTGTAATTACGCTCCAAATAATACAGATTGCCCAGGTCTCACCACGTGGAGGCGCTGCGAGTGGAGACCCACCCTAACCGCGGCCCATCCGCCCTCCTTTATGCAAAATTTTATTTTCATTTTCATAGATCCCCCTGATGCACGGTTGCAAAACGATCCTCGATCGCTCCACAAGCGGGCAACAGAAGGAGTCCTTCTGTAAAAAGCTACCGCGATGAAGCTAAGCAGAATTGAAAACATTTCTTTGTTTCATTCATTCAAAATTTTATGAACTTTCTGGAATATTTCTACCATGATAATTATTCATTACATAATTGGGAATGAACCAAAGAAATAATATTTTCTATTCATTAATAGGAAATATGCCAGTGCATATTTGCTATGTCTACTTAAATACTAATAATTCCTACGTATACGAGCGCTCGTATTTAATAATTGCTACTTATATTTAGTTACACACTGCAGTGTACATATACCTTTTTTCATAAACACTACATAATTCTATGTGACCACTAAACACGTCTTACCTAACCATATACATATCTACTTAAATTTAAATAATGACCGGCCTAATGAAAATCTGAAATTGTCATGTGTTTCTTACTTCCCTCGATGGACCTACGATGTTACCTGCAACATTCTCAAAAGTATTAATAAAAATTCCTTGAGGTTTGATTTTTCATGGATGATGAACCTGAAATCCTCTTGTTGCAATATTCTTCACACATAATATTTCTGCAACAGAAACTTTCTCAGTGGCTTAATACCTACAATCTATCTCGATTAAGTAATGTAATTTCAACAGATATAGTCCTTTCATTGAATCACTATTGCCCAAATATTGAAATATCAGACAATTTGTATCTAACCAGTTCCAAAAAATTTCCTTTAAATTTCGAGCAGCCGCATTAGGCGCTTAATGATTCTGAACATTGATAGAAAAAAGGAGTGACCCCTTTGGGAGTCTTATACTTCTCAATTCTAACGAAAAAAGAAACGGCAGTCACTATGGGCGCTTAAGTATGCCTAATTACAAGACGGAAGAACAGCAGCCGCTTTGGGCGCATAATAATTCCGAATTTGAATGTGAAAAAAACAGCCTAGAAAGCAATACCTACTACTAAAATACAAATGGGGGATCACTGTTATAAACTTAAGGCAACGATTTTCCACCACGGTAAAAGTATTACCGATGGTCATTACACGAGTATGGTAAGGGGTAAGGGCACCACGTGGGTATCCGTTAATGTTTTACGAGTAGACAAACAAGCTTGGCCACGAAATGCTAAAAATGCATACATATTATTTTTCGAAAGGTATTAATAATTGTGGTTGTGCATACAGTTCAATGTTAAATACGTTCAGAGCCAAAGGCTGCTTTCAGCGCCATAAGCTGTTTCGCGCACCATGTACTGTACACAAAGTACTATACATATATAATACATACATACTTTGTAAAAAGAAATGAGATCCCCATAAAAAAAATTCGAAAAAGTAAAAAAAATACGCCAGGCACATGATAAAATCGAGGACGGAAACAAATAAACACAAAAAAATAGAAGAAAATATACATTGTAAAGAAAGATGTGAAATCAGAATGAGCTGCAAGTACATAATAAAGGTGCTTTCCACTTGCGCTTAAGATGACACAACTACATATTATACGCAACTAAAATGTTGTGTTCATTCATTCCATTACTCATATCGCCGACATTTTAATAATATGAAGATACAATGTAACATCTAGACATTTGCCTAAATGTACGCGGCCTGGAAGTCAAATACTTGGCGTGGCCAGGCAAAGTCAAGGTGTCGATGAATAAGAATTATTTAAAACGTAAAATAATGAAAGTGTATTCATATTTGTCAGAGTTTTAAATTGACAAATTATCTGAAAGCTTATAAGAGGAAAGGTATCGATATCGATGAATGATCTTGGAATTATTTTAAAACGCAATATAATGAAAATGTACTCATATTGTCTAAGTTTTAAATGGACAAATTATCTGAAAGCCTGCGAGGGGGAAGGTATGCGTATTGATGATCTGAGAATACTTTGCCTGGCTACTCCAAGTATTTGACTTCCAGGCGGCGGACATCTAGGCAAATGTCTAGATGTTACATTTTAGCTGTGTATATGTAGTTGTGTCATCTTAAGCGCAGGTGGAAAGCACCTTTATTATGTACTTGCAGCTCATTTTGATATCATATCTTTTTTTACAATTTATATTTTCTTCTATTTTTTTGTGTTTACTCTTCTCCGTTCTCGATTTTTTCATGTACTTGGCGTATTTTTTTACTTTTTTGAAGTATTTTTATGGGTTGCACTTTACTGCGCAGTAATCGAAGTTACTTTCATGCAGAAAGTAGCAACAACGAGCACGCGTTAATATTGCAAATTTACTATCAATATAATGTGCCGAATTGCATTTACCTACTTTTTCAGTGCAAATTTCGTGTCAACATCATCAAATTAAGCAACAATCGCGGATGAATTTTGATCAATGCCAAAGAATATTGAAAATTTATAAAAATAAAGACTACATTTCTTATCAATCTGAAAATAATATGTACAACGAAAACATTTGTCGGGTGGGTAGGTGGTGGTAATAGAAGGAAGATGGTGCAGCCACTTAGGGCTGCTAGAAAAAACGATCAGTAGCCAGAAGGACAGCTGATCATTGTCCACTCTTTGATGCAAGAAAACCGTGAGTGGACCGTTTCTTTCTTTCGCAACGCTAACTTATTACAGACTAAAATCAACTCCCGAGCATAGTCACTAGGACTTTGGACTACTCGCAGCACTAATTTCTCAAACAACTTCAAAATTCCCGGATGGTGCTTCATTACTGAAAATTCTACTATACTCAATACAAATCCCGAATAGCAAACGAAGAAGCTCTCAAGGAGCTACATTACTTTAACAAATATAAGAAGCTACCGAGAACCACCACGTGGGTGGTTTCATTTTTCGCAACACTAATAAAAATTCAGTGCACCTGTGTCTCGCAATACGCAACTCTAACTTTAATTCGCTGCAGCCTTTCTGAAGGCTGTGTGGGGTCCCATGTGCAGCAAAGCCAGCTGCTCGGGACTCCTTTTTCCCAGGAACATGTCTTCGGACATGTCCCAGGACAGTTTCGGGGCATTGGGATCGCAACTCTAATTACAAACGCGATCAGTCATCATCGCAACACTAACTCAAAAAAATATCAAGTATCAAACTAGGACGAGTAATTAAAAAAAAACGCGATAAATCGCATCGCAACTCTAGTAAAAAGAATACCACGAATCAAAAGTAATGCAATGAATCAAACTCTAGTAACTCCAATTCAAAATACAAGAACAATCTCAAAAACAATCGCGACTCTTTTTTCGGAACACTACAAGCAACCACGCTCGACATTCATTCGCAACGCTATGCTGGAACCAAACGCGGGGAATATTTGATTCGCAACGCTAATTCAAACCGTAATCACAATTTAGTCGGAACACTAACTGACCCCGTAATCTTCTTCGCAACCCTAATTGAAAACGCGGTGTGCCAAATTTCAGCGGGGGGGGGGGGGGGGGGGGGTTCGATGGGTCAGCCTATAGCCAACCAAACTACTACTACTACAACTACCGGCGAGCATAATGGCAAAGTAATACCTACGAAGAATGACCCTGCATCCGAGAATACAGGGCCATTCTTGGCCTAGCCCACATGATGTGGCCTTTTTCTGGCCGGGCTATCTGCGTCTCTTTGGCCACTTCTTGCTTCAGGCGATCAGCCCTTCTGAAAGTTAATAGCGTGCCCAGGCCCGTCCTGCCGACCGCGACCAGCGACAATGTGCAATGTCTCACTGGCGTCAAAAAGTCGACATAGCGAGGCTAGAAGCGAGGGCATACCCCACTCGCGCTAGTCAGGCCATCGACTTTTCTCACAAAATTCCTGAAAGCAGGTCATCGCGCGGGGGAATATCGTGCGGGGGAACATCAGAGAATACGACGACCTGCCCCGGCCCTACCTACTTATATTTAAGTCACACATTCGTACCAGAAGGTAAGTTACCTATCCTACACAACACCTAT
This sequence comes from Andrena dorsata, assembly GCA_929108735.1. Lineage (NCBI taxonomy): Eukaryota > Metazoa > Arthropoda > Insecta > Hymenoptera > Andrenidae > Andrena > Andrena dorsata. The sequence continues at coordinate 69,446,473 of OV815488.1, read as the reverse complement.
ATTTAAAAAATGGCAAAACAGTCTCTCAAACACAATCATCAGTCAACCCACTCCACGATTCTCAAGCATCGCCGCCCGGGTGCAAAAGCCTACACTAGAGAGACCGTCCCGGGACGACTCCGTCACCCGAGCTTGGCCACAATCACACTCTAACAAGTACGTACCAGTTTTCAATGAAATCGGCTGGCAAAGGCGGTGACCATTGCGTGTAAGTATGATTTACATAGAAATTAATTATTTTCGATTTCAAACAATGGATTACTCGATAATGCGCATTGCACGTATTAGGTACATACATCAATCGTTATTACTTTCTCGTTTAATTGTACGAGATTGATTAAGTTTCATATTCCAAGATTATTTACTAGAATGATCATCGGGTGCAACAAGGAATATGATACATTGGTATCGTTATTACCTTGAATAATAATATAATGTTATAGTTTCGTTAACATGATCTTTGGTGAGAATCTTTCACCGACGCAAATTCCACCGCCTATCCACACAAACACACACAGGTGGAAAATGCGCCGTGCACGATACACTAATGCAATGCCAGCCGCCAAAATTTAATTATTTAGTAACAAAAATCATCGTGCCCCATTGCCTTCACCCACCCAAGTAGCGCATGGGCACGTGAATGAGTTAAAAGGCAATAGGTACGGAAAGATATCCTGAAAATCCTAATCTAGAAAATATGATTAGTCTGTATAGTGTCTAGTACGCTAGTATTCTTTCATTTTACATTATTAAGCAAAGTGACTCGACTTTCAACTTGTGAATGGTTTAAAGTTTGATAAATAAAAAAGGACTCTACTTTAGATTGCATCAATAAGAAAAATCACTCTACTCGACATTTAATTAAGAAGAAAAAAGACTCTAAAATTGAATTATTAAAGAAAATTACTCTAAATCGTCAAGAATTTACTTTAAGAATTTAAAACGAGCGATTCCATCGTCAAAGTAAATTTCATATAAATCAAGAAAGTATGTTCTCATGCTAATTACTTTGAATCTGAAATTTGCCCACCCTCAATTGTCTTCTTGCACATGGAAATTAATTATTCTATTGTTGTATGCAAACGAGTGACCTTTATAAGAAAGGAATTACACTTTTATGTCTATTATCATCATTTGGAAATCAAGTTACTTTTGAACACGTAGTGTCAGAAAAATAAAAGAAATTCAAGTCATTATAATCGTCGTAATGACGAAATCGGAGGGCATCCGATTTTTCCTCTACATATTAAACAAAAATGATCGTAGCTGTGGAGTTTGAGAGTATCAAACTTTTTCACTACATAAAAATTAGCATTCAGCCGTATTGATATTCATACCAATACCTTCTGAGCTGCTATGCACCTTTATGTGCATTATTTAATAAATATCTACATCAATGTATGATCAATAAACATTCGCGTTAGGAACCGTTTATCTTGGAACTTAGGATTATAATTTGATTCTATTGAAAAGGCCCGGTGTACAAGAAGACCCTAGCCCTCGTCTAATAAATACATATACAGCCAAAATGTTACAATTCACGGGCATGGTTACTATACCCGCGGTCATTATGCTCGCCAAAGCACGTATACAACCGGTCACTCGTGTCGATTCGGACCAAACGTCCTACGACATGATTGAGTGACCAGAGAAACCATAATGCATGCGCACTCACATTTCGCTGTGCCCCGGTGACGGAGACGCCAACACCCATGCTACTGATCAGGGGAAGTCATCGAACTTCTCAGAAGTCATCAAGCTGCTCAGAAGAAGTCATCAGGCTGCACAGCTGCGTCCAGGCTGGAACGAAGGAACAGAACACGATTACAATTTGTTTCCACAATTACGATTATTTGAACTCTGATGAAGAATCACGAAGCAATTCAAAACTAACGAAATTTTTTATAATTTAGACATTTTAAGAAAAAATTAACAAAATTTTTTTCTTAACATGTCTAAATGATAAGATGTTTCGTTAGTTTTGAATTACTTGGTGAGTCTATTCTAAAAATTAATTTTTCTAAATTTTTTTAACTTTTTTCTTTCTAAAATATTGAAGAATGAACTCTACTTGAAAGGAATTTAATGAAATGCATACTTACATCTTTCCAGTAAAATTCAGCGCACAAATCTCCTCTTCAGCTGACGGACTGACTCTAATTTCCGCTAACGAGTTTCGCTTTCAAAAGAAAAAAAAAGAAATAGTAGACTACCAACGCGCCCGAAAGATTCTAGTCTCGCGATTCGAAGATGAGAGCCGCGACGCTCGTGATAGAATACAAATTGCGTAAAAAACACTGACTCTACCCTCGCGTATCCCGAAATTGTTAACGACGCTCTACTATGAGCAACGGTGCTGTTCAAAACGAAAAACTTCGTACGTCATAAACACTGACTCTATTTGGCCGCATTGCACGCGGTCACAATGTCTGAAAAATAAATAAATAAAAATTCGTTAATTATTCGTGTCTTCAATAGCATGTCGTTGATCAACTACGCAGTTTCTGTACATAAAGAACAAAACTTGCATCCAAAACCGAAGGTAAATGCAATTATAACAGCTTCATAGAGGTAGATTCTTAAAAATCATTGAAATATCGTTGAATTTTACGGAAACGCGACCGAAATGCAATAGAATTCGATCATTCCAATATTTCGTAAACATCTACCGACATCATTTTAAAAATTTTAAACAAATCTGATTAAAATTATTCGATTTATCATAATTCAATCTTTTCTCATTTCATCCCGATATTAACCGACTGCAAAGTTACCCATCCCCTCACAGCCAACAATGATCTGGCGCGTGGCACGTCAATCATATCTGAACGTGGCAGGACAAGTTTAGACCTGCACCAAAGAGAAGGTATACTAAGAGGCGACACTCCAAGGCGGTATCTTTGAAGTTCTTCCGGTGGCTTGTCCCTTTAAATTGGTTGTATAGGCAGCTATATATCTTCGTCTTACTATCGCCTCTTGTTAATCCCGTCTCTCTCCAACTACCGAATGGACATTTAAATTGGTTGTGGATTTTGTCTCTCTCTAAAACTGGTTTCTTTGTCAGAGTGTCGCCTCTTGGTATACCTTCTCTTTGCCTGCACTCCAGACGCGCGTGCCGGGAACGCGCGATCTTCCTTTATCACGTTGGAGACTTTACAAGTGCAGTTTTGGAGCGCACGCCTAGATAGAGTGTACGCTCCAAAACTGTGAGAAAAACTGTCCGTCTAAAGCCGGGTATTGATTCAATAAGATATCAAGAATAATACGTTTACCCGACGTATTGCCATCTCATTTTTCCAAGGAATGAAACCAGACGCCATCCAAGCACCGTTCAAATTAACCAGCAAGTGTCATGGCGTTGCCTGGCCCTTGGCTTTCGACTCCCGCCTCAACGCCTGTAACCTAACGATGCAACAAGTTTGAAAGAAAAGCATTAAAACATTCGTAAGGCAATTAAACAACAAATAAACTTGAAATATGTCCGGAAAGGGATGTAATTGAATACCGAGACACGATATGTGTGCACTAAATGTGCAGAAATATCGGTAAGGCAACGAAGGGAATACGCGACGAACATCTAACGGTTTTCTCGCGATATTTAATAAATTTCGGGACGAAACTGTATTGATAGTAGCAGCAAGTAACGATAGAGAGTAAAGAAGAAGACGAATAATGATTAGAAGTAATAGATAATGTACGCGTACCATTTAAATACGCAGCTAGCTATCGAAGTGTCTTAACTCAACGACGTCCACGGAACGAATGACCCCCACGCCGCGTCGCTGTACCTCGCGAATATTAGCTTTGGTGGGAGGAGAGCAGGCAGGCGGCAGGACTCGCGAGGCAATACACGCGTACGTATTTACGAAGTGTTGGGATATCGTCACCGAGCCGTGTAAACAGAGGTGACTTCCAACGGTAGCATCGTTGAGTCATAACAAAAGTCGTTTCTACACACACGTTCTGCTAATCGTAAAATAGAAATATTACGCGTGATATATTTCCTTCGTTTATAAAATATCTAGCATCTACATACAGGAGTGTACTTTAATTAAGCTTGTGAAACTTAACACAGATGGCTTAGAATGTATATATTCGAAAATTACATGCGTGATATACACTTTCTTATTGCAAAACTTTTTACAAGTTTCGCGATACATTCGAGAATGTCGCGATACCAATACTGTGTTAGCATTGTTACATAAAATGAATATTTATTCTGTATACAGTGAGCCACGAGAGTATTCGAACACTCGCTATTAAAACTGTAAACAATAAAAATATATATGTTAGACTAAAGTTCTAAAAGTAATGTTGTAACTACTATAAGACGTTAGTATCGAGATTGTATATACCAAATTTGAAAGGAATCGGATAATATTTGTAGAAGTTATGAAACATTTATTGCAAAGATGTACTGCAACAGAGTCACAAAAATATTCGAACCGCATTAATTATATGCACCATATTTTAGATTAATATTCATTTAGGCTACCTTTGGCTCCAATTACGCTTTTCAGACGTTGTGCACTAGTTTTTCAATTATTTTAGAATGCCGTTCGAATACTTTTGTGACCCTGTTTCAGTACATCTTTGCAATAAATGTTTCATAACTTCTACAAATATTATCCGATTCATTTCAAATTTGGTATTATAATATATAATCTCGATACTTGTGTTCCATCACAAGGGAAAACCGCGATAGGTATATGTGCTACAGATTTTGATGAATCTCATATATGTATTCAACATTCAACAGTTTCCGAAATATTAATAAAAAAAGATATTTCGGCATTAAACAACCGAAGCGATAGTTGAAAAATCCGTAGCACAAATAGGTATCGCTGCTTTCCGTTGTCATCTTTCCGCGCCAACCACTTTCCAGACGCATTAATTATTTCGCGGTAAAATTACTATAAGTAAGAGCCGCGGTGCTCTGCAAAATATGTAGATGGACACGAAAAAAGCGGGGACTCTACGATCGCGTTACGCGCGATCAAAAAGAATCTTGCTAGACTGCAAGATTACTACGAAGACTGGTTGCACTTGGAACATTTTCAAATTTTTCGCGGTGACTCTACTCGACTCGAATTATTAATCGGAATTGTAAAAATCGCGCGCACATGTCGTACCGATTTAATTTTCTGATTTTAAGACAGACACATGCACGTCACCCTATCTACGTTTACCTTGTATGGTCAGCTCATTGGATTCTGCTCTTTCCAATACATATGCGCGGCGGTTAGTGGCCCGTTTCATATAATTGGCATTCGTTTTAGAAACATTTCTGCGATATTATTGTGAGCAGGTAGTACCAACAATGATTGTCATTGTTAGTTAATATACCAAATTAATGCCTTCTATACACGCCTTATTAAGAGAATCTAATGACTCGAATGTAATTACTGTTGAGAGAGAAGATTTGAAAAATCTCACACGAAAGAATTCAACTTCAGAAATGTAACTCGTATTCGACACATTGAGCATCCCGTATGATTGTGAAATTAAAGACTGCTCGATTTGCAGTTGCATCCATGCACCCCACGACACTCATGCCACTTTCTGCGAGGCTTAAAATAAGAATTAGATTTTACTGTAAATTTCAATCTCGGCGGTGAACTAAATACTTGGGGCAAATAAAATCCAATTACTATTACTTCACTAGAATGATTAAGCAGTGCATTAGAAACTTGCGGCAATCTTATAGCAGATTCGGCAACCTGCACTAGTGCGCACTGAGCAATTTATAACTTGCACGAGCTGTTATTCCGTTGTTCAAGAAAGAAGATGCCTGGTCCCGGGTCCGTTCCGCGTTCCAGTCGTTTCGATTTTCATAGCATTGGCCAGCATTGGCCAGCGTTGGCGTTGGCGCACGTGAGCGTTGAGACGTGAGCGACGTGAGAGTTTCTCGCGGCGGTAATAGTTCGAGTAAGCAAGAGTAAGAGTGAGGAGAAGCGAGAAGAGACGCGCGTTCTGTCTGCCGGTTATATTATTTTAACACAAGACTGCACCATGTCGTGGCTTTTTGGATACCGTAACGCACAACCGCAAGACTTCTCGCAGTTCGTACAAGCACCGGCATCGGGCAACGCGGGTGGCGACGGAGATGTTCCTCGCATGCCGACTACAAAGTCTCAAATGGATGCTTACCGATTCGATTCGAGTGCCCTCGAGAGAGCGGCTGCAGCTGCCAAGGACCTCGAAAGATCCCGTACGATTCCGCATTTTCATTCAATTCTATTCCCCCCGATAGAATCCTAACGCCAGGTTACGTAAGCGGGAAATGATTTTTTGGGTTAAGAGCCTCGTGTTCCCTTCGTGTCACGTTGCTCTCTGCCCTAACGTCGTAATGATGCAACAGTCCAGCGTTGCTTCCCCGTTCGCAAAAATTGCCTTCGCGAACGAAAATAGCGACGAACCGGTAAAAACTGAGACTCTAACTCGATCTCATAGTAATTTATTAATCAAGTAGAAGATCCCATCGCCTGTCCCTTCGAAACGTAAAATCATTACTTCGTTAATCTTTACGAGAAGAAAATTCTAAGGATTCTCTTGATTTTTTCCGCAGAACATGCCAAAGAAGCGTTGGAACTTTCCAAGCTGCAGGAGGGGACCAAACAGGTCGAAATGCAAACAGAGCTGAAGAAGTACGAGGCCAGCATAGAGCAGATGAAGACAGAGCAAAAGCGTATCGAGGGGGACGAAAGAAGGAAAACTCTGCAGGAAGAGACTAAGCAGCATCAGATGAGAGCACAGTATCAGGATCAACTGGCGAGAAAGCGATACGACGATCAGTTGATACAGCAGCAGAGAATGAACGACGAGAATTTAAAGAGGCAGGAGGAGTCGGTGGCGAAGCAGGAAGCGATGAGGAAAGCTACGATAGAGCACGAAATGGAACTGAGGCATAAAAACGAGATGAAAAAGTTGGACGCGGAGCTGAAAGCTAAGGCGAAGATCGATAGAGAGAATCAGGACCTGAATTTAGAACAAATCCGACTGAAAGCTTCTGAAAAGAGGATCACGGTTCTGGAGTCTATAAAGTAAGTTAGAGGGTGTAGCGCTTGGCAGCCTATACACCTTGATCGTGAGTATCGAAATATATCTGTGGAATGTTTCAGAACTGCGGGTTCGGTGTTGGGCTCCGGCGCGACGGCTCTTCTGCAGGACTGGGATAAGATCATAGCTGCTGCTGGAGGCTTGTCTCTTTTAGCTTTCGGGGTCTACACCGCAAAGGGAACAACAGGCGTGGCGGCACGGTATATCGAGTCGCGTTTAGGTAAACCATCGTTGGTTCGAGAAACTTCTCGATTCACAGTGTTAGACACGGTGCGGCATCCAATTCAAGCAGTTAAGAAACTGAAAGACAAGCACACCGACGCGCTGTCCGGCGTTGTTCTGGCGCCGAAACTCGAGGAAAGGTTGCGCGACGTCGCGATCGCTACGAAAAACACGAAGCAGAATCGTGGAATGTACAGAAACATATTGATGCACGGCCCGCCTGGAACCGGTAAGACAATGTTCGCCAAGAAATTGGCGGAACACTCGGGTATGGACTACGCGATCGTGACCGGCGGAGATCTGGCGCCGTTGGGCCGGGACGGCGTCACTGCTATTCATAAAGTCTTCGACTGGGCGACGACGTCTAGGAAAGGTCTTTTGCTTTTCATCGACGAGGCGGACGCGTTCTTAAGGAAACGATCCAGTGAACATATCTCGGAAGATCTGAGAGCGATGTTGAATGCCTTTCTGTACAGGACGGGTGAGCAGAGTAACAAATTCATGTTGGTTCTTGCCTCGAATACACCGGAACAATTCGATTGGGCCGTAAACGACAGATTAGACGAGATGGTAGAATTCCGTCTGCCAGGACTAGAAGAACGCGAACGCTTAGTCCGCCTTTATTTTGATAAATTTGTCCTTCAGCCGGCGATCGAGGGCAACAAAAGATTGAAGATCGCGCAATTCGATTACAGCGCTCTTTGCACTAGAATGGCCGCGATGACCGAGGGAATGTCCGGCAGAGAGTTGTCCAAGTTGGGCGTCGCGTGGCAGGCAGCGGCTTACGCATCCGAAGACGGAGTGTTGACCGAGCAGATGGTCATTGCCAGGTGTAACCAGGCTATCAAGCAACACAAGCAGAAGGTGATTAACCATTCGATCGAACAACAGCGATTCGTAAAGCGTCCGCGTTGACGAGATTTTCATTTTGCACTTTTTCCTTCGCAGGTTCAATGGCAAAGCGAGCAAGAGAAGCAGGACGCGAAATCCATCTACGCCACCGAAGAAATCGAGGTGGCGCCGACGAAACCGAAAGCTACGAGTGATCCAGCACCACTCACAATTGCACCGGCTTAGTTAATAAGCGTAGTCGCGTTAAATGCTACGAGCCACATTTTACCGGGGAAAAGAAGAATAATAATAATAAACGAATTAGTGCTAAGTGGAAATGAAAATGGTACAAATGACGTTGTTAAGAGGACGAATTTACTGTACAGTTCTTGTTTTCTAAGTAAAGCGCTCGTGTATAAATATGTATTGTAAACTAATAGTGCATTTATTAGAAATATCAATTCCTAGCTTGGTTGAAATTCAAATTAAACACACGCATACTTGTAGGAGCATTTCAGTTAAAATTCCAAGCGGGAAGATGTAAACTGTAAAGAATATAAAAGACTCGCAAGATTTCAAGCGCCGAGCCACGATCTATCGCTCTTCCGTTTATCTTCGCGTTCGATCGATAAGTTTCAACGCGGTAACTAATCGTCGTATGCACGGCATACCAAAAAATTGTAACTCTGTATTCTACTGCCTTGACGAATGTTACAGAGATTCCCGGGTTACACGTAGTAGCAGTAAAATGCTCAGGGATAATGAGTGACGAGTAACAGATTGTAAATCGATAGTAAAGTGTCACGTGTAAAGTATCTGAGGAACGAGTTATGATTCCCAGCCAATTCTGTATCTACTTACCTTCTTTTAACTCTCAGCATCCTTCTCCTGTTCTTCAACATGTTCCTCGATAATCCTACATCCACGGGAACCACAATAATTCTATAAACATATTTCAAATACTTTTTTATTGTACTCTCAAATGATTTAATAAATATGTAAATTTTGTTATTGTTATTTATTAAACAATTCGAATTTATTGCCTAGTTAATAGCTAAATGATAAAACGGATCAATAACTAGATTCTATCGAGACGTTAATAACTAACAGTGCTAAAGTCTTTATCTTTTTATACAACGTGTATATGTAATTATAATCACTCTTCATCCTGATTGGTATGATTTACGAAGGTGAAAAAAATAACAAATCCGCTTTGCAACCGATATCGGTGTTTTTAGGAGGAATCGCAAGCGATACGAATTGATGTAGGACGTAAGATTTCATTGAAGCGTAATACGTACGTATGTATCTATCTATCGCTTATTATAATTAATTATAATATAATGCATAAAATGGAAAACATTGTTCACAGTTCACACAGCCCGTCAGGTAGATGAATCGTGTACTCGTGGAGTATTCTGCCGTAAAGGTACATACTTGCAATCTTTCCTCGCGGATTTACGGGAAGTCGATAAACTGATGGTGTTCTCTCAATTCTAATTTCATAGAACGGAATCGCAATGAAGGATTAAGCACGCAAAGTGGCGTTAACGATCCGAATCTGTTGACTTCGTTGGAGCGAAAGCGTCGGTTCTTCTAAAATTCATCGCTAATCCGTTTACGTATCGCCAAGCAGCTGCTTGCCGCTTCTTACGAATGATCTAAATGCCCTTTGATTAAGATGGACTAACAATAAGAAGATAGAATAGCGTGCGAAAGTGCATCCGTTCATTTAGTTTTATTTCAACAGCACCGTAAAATCAGTCTCTCGATAAGAAGGCACTTTGTGAAAAAGCGCAATATATTACGTACAATTCCAGTTTCGCTTTGGTTTCCACTCGATCTTCAGCATTCTAATTTCTACGAAAGTACATCGCCGCGCGTATTTCAATCTCTAACGCGAAGCCCCCAGATGCTAGTCCTCCGGACACCAACCGTCGGTCTGGCAACAGAACTATATAGGAACTTATTAAGCTGAGTTTCACCACAGGTAACTTGTAAAGTCTTCAGTATTGGTTCGGACATCAAGCCGAAGACGTCTAAATACAGCAGAGAGGGCATGTACGTCAGCGTTAAGTACGTCGACGGAGGTATTCCGTAACAACGACTCAGCGACAGATGTTCTAATTTCGAGAAATCTAGCAAGTTACGAACGGTGTTCATTGTGAGCATCGTGCAATCGCTCAGGTCCAGTTCTATCATATCTGGACAGCATTTCACTAAATCCTTGACATCTGGAATTGAAAGAAAAGGAAAAGTGCGTTAGTGGCAATGATAGGTGATTGAAACTAGGGCTGGGGCTATTCGAATATTTTACATGTATTTGAATGCTGCGAATAAACTTCGAATGTTTGAATATTCAAATGTTATTATTCGAATACTACTCGAATACATCACTATTCGAATAGTATTGGAATTATATTCGCCAAATAATTGAGCAACTGAAGTATTCGAATACCGAAAAATTCGACAAATAGTCCCAGCCCTGATTGAAACGTGTAATCGGCATAAATTTATCAGCTATCGAGCATCATTGTACTTACTCTCATCTGTTATTGTTTTCCTACAACCGGCTATGTTTAAGCGCGCAACAGACGAAGGTAGAGATTTGCAAAGTAACGTCATCGACTCGACATTCAAGCCGCACCAAGCCATATTCACGGCATTCAAGCTGGAAAAGTTAATAAACAACATGAGAATCGATCGATTTATTTGTATAAGCGAACGCATTAATAAATCTACTTCTCTTACGTCTTAAGTTTCATTAAATCCTTGATACATTCGACATCCATACCCTCGCACATCGTTAAATTCAAAACTTCTAGATCGCTATTCTCACTGATAGCTTTGCAACACGATCTGTTCACCACGCATTTCTCTAGAGATAACTTTTTCAAATATTTACACTTGGATAACAACATGGCCAATCCATCCGGAGAAATCACCGCCATCGATAGGTCGAAGTATTGTAATTTACTAATATAGCCGTCTGTAAGAACTTGGCTGTTTTCCAGAAACACTGGAGCTGCAATTTCTGCTTGAGCAAGTCGGAGTATTTGAACCCCCCTTGGCAATATGTGCCCCAATGTGCCTTCGTTTAATACTTTACCGCCCAGGTCCAACCTGCTCCATAACGCTTCGTCTCGCGCTATCTGGCACCATCGCTTACAAACTAACATAGAACGTACCTGCAAAAATGAACAATTATAACGAACCGTTTAAAACTATCGCCCAGTTTCCTATTTTTCGTCAGACCGATAATCTTACCAAACATTTCTTGGGAAGCCATTTTAGTATCATTAAAATCATCTCATCGGACAGTTTGTTAAACTTGTCCTCGCCCATGACCGAAGGTTTTCTTTTTCTTCTATAGAGGTAGAATTGATCGAGACTATTTTCTTCGGGGGAAGCATTCGGCCCATCTTTACAAAAACTCTCTTTCGTATCGATAAAATTGTCTATTTCCATCCTAGACGAATAACCAGATTCGTTCCCAACCGTGGAATAAGCAGCTGGCTCCTCCAACTCGTACGGATCTGGCTCCAGTCTAGATACATGTTAAAGAATTAGAAAATTGGTTGAAGCGAAGCGAAACGCAGCTAAGGGCAACATACCTATCTATATTCACAGTCTCAAAGCTGGAACTTCTATAAACGCTTTCCTGACTCTCGAAGCTGTTAACTGCTTTACACTGCCTCTTGCTGTCTAAACTAAGCGGAGAAGTCGCCAGCTCCTGGCATTGAGACTTGCGACTACTTCCGCACAACACTTGGTCCTCTAACATGCTAACGCCCATATCTTCCAAAATCTCCGGTTCCACAAGATTCCCATCGCCGGAGCACGACCATTTCCCATTGCTTTTCGACACGCTGTTCAGAGTACTGTTTAAATTGTTGTTGCAGCTGTCATCCAAACGCAGCCGCTTGCTATGAAACAGAAGTACGTGGACGAGTATGAAATATAGGATATACGGCTTTAGGAATACGCTAATTATATCGGGTGCTTGAGTATCAAGAACAACCTGTTCCACCAAGGCGAAGAAGGTGATTCCGCGGACATAGTAGTTCCAAGCTTTGACCGTAAATCGACAAGCTCTGCCTTGTTAAAGGCTAAGAATTTATACGTGGACCGCTTGGAAGTTGGAAGTACACACAGGTATACAAGTGTGATGGAACACAGTTCTATGTTTACACGACAAAGGTCATTGCCAAAGCGTAATCAAGCGAATCTATAGTTCCAAACGAATAAGATAGAGGACACTTCTCTTACTACGAGAGAAATAATTCAATCTATACAAATAAATGTAAACATTGTTAAATATGACGTAGATGCCCCGATTTTCAATAGGAAGTTTTAATAAAAATTTAAATAATCCTAAGGATAACAGTGGAGTCGAGATAAACGTTTAATTATAATTTCTAAGCGAAATGACTGTAACTTAATTGTTCGTTATAAGCATTAGTAGTACGATGGAGTAAATTTAAAACCGTAGGATGGAGGGCCTCTCGGTAAACCTTCCGAAAAAAATTGCCGAGTACAAGGATTAAAATAGTTCTCCAAGTCACCCGATGTTAATCCTTTATAGAAAAGAAAAATCGTTTTTCCTCTCGGAGCGTATTATAATGAACCGATCAAGCCCTCAGGGACCGCTTTTGCCGAATCGCTTGGCTTTCGTTCCGCCGCACTGGAAAATTTATCACTGATAATTCTTGCGGGCTGTTGCCCGATAGACGTAGAAAACGATGGGGAAACACAGAGAAGAAGAGGGACCGATAAGCAGGCAGGTATAGGAATCGACGATCAACGGTAGTGCACTGCCAAAGGTTCTTAACCTTACCTGAGCGCGCGAGAATATGCACCTGCATCAGCCGGAGCAACAGGTAAGAGATTTTCACGCGAGGATTACCAAAACTTGGGAGCTTCTTCTAAAAGAGGGAGACACCCTAGAAACCGACTCACCTTTCGGGCGGCGAGAATTCCTCGGTATTCTCTAGGCAATCCTCGCCGAGTCTCGTATGCTCCGCCACGCCGGAATTCATTTTTGGCGGAATACTGTCACAGTACCCTTTTTTCAATCGCCACTGGTCGTGTGTACAGCTGGAAAACAATCGCTACTGGCGCGTTCCAATTGCGAGGATCGCTCGGGAGGCGCGATCATTCGAGCCATTCCCTTAGTCTCGCTTGCGATTGGTCGGTCGTCGGAGGCGTTCGAAATGGCGGGAAACCGAGAAATAGAGCGCGCGTAGCGGCACTAAGCCCGACGCCGGCGTAGTAGCGATAGTGGCCAGCGAGCAGCGACCGGCAGCCAACTATCAGCCACCAGAATCGCAGGTCGCTAGGTACCTACCTGGAACCACCTGAAACTTGAAACCCCTGATTCGGTTCGGGTACGCTTTCCCACTTCCCAGAAGGGTGCGCATTGTGTTCCGTCGAATCGCTACGCGGAAAACGAGAAATTCATTTTAAGCGAAACGTATACAAGTATGTAAGTTTCATTCGCTACCCGCGTTTATTGAAAGTGGTCCTTTCTCTACACACACCTGACACCTCTTTAGAGGTAAACCTCGCGTAGGTAATTAGATATACAGTAAATCCTCGTTATTGTCTCGTTTTTATCATGGGTAGTACGCCCGGTGACTATCCCCACCATTTCTTGGAATTCTTCGGTCAACTGTTTCCTTCCCTCTCGCTCGCTCTTTGGGTTTCCCACCCGCGGCATCGGCCGCACGGCAGAGATGGGCAAAAAATTATTTGAAATAAAAATTTGTGTAGGAAATTTTTATTTCAAATAATTTTTTGCCCATCTCTGCCGCACGGAATAGTGTTAGCATCGCGTTGTACGCCCGCCGCCAGCCCCGTTCGTCGGGTTTAATATGTGGGTTTACTGTAAATATAGAACAACGCTCTTCGATGCTTCTTGGTTTTATATAATATTTTCTTGTTCGTCCGAGTTGATTCGTAAAGATTTTTACGCGTTTACAAAGACTTTTAATGCTTCCGGCCTTTAAGCCTCTGATCTTCCACGTATATCTTCAATTGAAAATTCACCAAATCCGAAGTTTTTTTGCGAAAGTTGAAGCGAGACTCTTTCGGCTGTATTCCCTGTTCGTGCCACCAACCGTAGCTATAAAAGAAAAGGTTATCGCGTCCGTTAAGGGACCGTGTGCGGAATGTTTTCATTTTCACTTTTACCTGACAAATATCGAGAGCTGTCGAAACGAAGGAAAAATAGTTCGTGACCACTTAGCTTTTGAGGTATAGCGATAGATGTGCCGTAAGTTACTGTGTTTAGACTAATTTAGACGCGTGTGTCTGCGTCGTTGCGTTGCTGGTCGTACTGATTGTGAGCAATATACAATATAGGGCTGGGACTATTCGAATAATTTAATATTCGAATATTTTACAAGTATTCGAATGCTACGAATAAACTACGAATAATTTGAATATTTCAGTATTCGAATACTACTTGAATATTTAAGTATTCAAATCTTTCAGTATATTCGAATAATATGGTGTGAATTATAAATCATGTTATGAACTTACAAGATTTCACCCTGACAAACTCACAACTGAAACTAAATAAAAACTTGTAAAAAAAATGAACCTAAGGAATTTGATTTACAATTCACACCATACTATTCGAATACTTAAATATTCTAATAGCATTCGAATACTTGGATATTCGAATTATATTCGCCAAATAATTGAGCAACTGAAGTATTCGAATGTTCGAATACGGAAAAATTCGACAAATAGTCCCAGCCCTAATATACATAGGTAACTACATACTTACATACGTATATACCTATGCTGGCGATCCTAAACAACTCTGCACTCCTGTACCTCGGAAAAACTAAGTTGTTACGTACTCGGATTTGCTCCAGAAATAGCAGATACAATACTCTAGCACAGAAGAAGAATAGTGATGGAGATTACGCGCGGCTGGTGAGCAAAGGCCAACGACGGACATCTTCGCCGATGTTTCTCTCTTGGTTCGGATTGTCCGGAACTTGCTCGAGCGTCTCGCTTGCATTCAGATGATTCAGATAACTCGTGTCCGCACATTCTTTCGAGTAGAATTTCGGCGTGATCGGATCATCTGCGATAGGATCGAGAGTGCATTGAATCGTCGCACAGGCGCGGCGACCACGGGTAAGGGAAGTTAAAGGGAAAGAAATGCTTAAGTAAGCACGGGCAAGTACCTACTACCTACCGTCAGTTTTCGGGGCGCAAACGTTCGATTTGCCGGGCAGTCGATCCTTGGAGAAGCAAAGCTTGAACGGTGGTTTCTGCTCTGTTCTTTTCGTAGTGGGTGATCTCGAACCGCGGGAACTCGTTCGATCCATAGAGTACCTACTTGATAACTTGACTGCTTGCCGTTCATCAACGAATAACGATAGGGTGGTCGGCAAACGTTCTGCGTACGCTTCCTCTCGATTACCTACTTACACGATAACGCGTCTCAACAGGGAGACACTCTCCACGGGGATGGCATACCAACGTATTTGATCGATACTGTCCGAGCATTCTAGAAATAAATACAAACACAAAGGACATCTCTCCGTGCGTGGAGCGTGTCGCCCTCCACCCCCCTTTCGTCCTCCATTTTCCTTTGATCCAAACGAACCGCTGCACATCTATGTATGCGTGTGTGTATGTATGGATTCTACGCTACCATAAACCGCTTTAGACGGAAACTTTAACTCTGTACTTAGGTATAGGTTTTGGACGAAATACTGACAAATATCCCGAACCCGAAAATTCAAAAAATTCTGAAACTTTGTGGATATGTAGGGGATGTCCTTCTGATTACAACGCAATTTTTTTTGCTGCCAAAAATCACTCTATGGGGGTGAAATTAACCCCTGAAGATTCGGTTATTTCTCGATTTTCTGTTATAACTCGCGAATTGTAAGAACTGTAAGTTACCAAATGATAGTCCTAGTTAAAAGAAGTTACTTTTGTCTCGAAACTTTTTTCTATCTCGTACAGTTTGCGAGTTATAACAGAAAATCAAAAAATAGCCGAATCTTTAGGGGTTAATTTCACCCCCTTAGAGTGACTTTGGGCAGCAAAAATATTGCGTTGTAATCAGATGGAAATCCCCTACATATCCACAAAGTTTCAGAATTTTGTGAATTTACGGGTTCGGGATGTTCCCTTGTGAGTAGTGATGTAAAGGTTAGAAAGATCGCGAGTGATGCTATCGGTCGTGAGAGGACGCATGACGGGAAATAAGACACGTTAGTGCTTCTTGTTTCTGTTGGAAAATAATTTTAATATTCGATCGGTGATTAAAAAAAAAAACACAGGGCGTGTCGAGTCCGCGTACGCTATAAGTTTGCTCACGTAAGAACGGTCGCGCATTCGATCCTTGGGTTGACTATGATACAAACGATCACGGTTTCTCAACTTCCGGCCGATGTAATACTTATTGTCTCAGCGACACACAATTCACCGTTCTGTACGCTCGCGTTGCTGGACTCGCACGTTTCACGCGTATGAATGAAAGGGTGACACGCGTGCCTCAGTAATCTTTGAAGATCAAAGACGTTTAACGTTATTTCCTTGACGAAACGTTGCAACGCGCCATCCGTAGGCTGGCGCGTCGTATGTAAGTATGTATGCAATATGATTTCACAGAATCAAAGGAATACAGGTCGTGGTAATCCAAGCTTCGCAGCTTTTACTTTGTTCAAGGATCGGTTACAACGACAAAACCAAGAGTTTTTATGAGCAGACAACCTCGAATGAGAGAAGCGTATGTATAAGGAGAGCGGGGAAATGCAACAATAAAATAACTTGGCGAATGGGTAGTTAGCTGACAATGAGTGATTCACCGAGAACATATGAACGCTATCCGAAACTGGTAGCTATTACATTTTTCTCATCTATGTGGTAGACGTCCCTCAAATGTTACCTCGCGAAAATGCGAGAACTGTAAATCGAGATCGAGATCGGTCCGGTAGGTATATGGAATTTTTGAGTTCGCACGAACACGAAGGAGCTCGGGGCATGGAAAATTTCTATGCGTCAGAGTTCGTTAAGTTGTGGATGGAACTTCGAAGCAACGCGATAATACTTTTGCACCGCGGCTCCACGCGATGTGTTAAAAGTCATCGTCGGCGTTCCGAAATTCTGTATTACGGAGCACCGATTGGTACAGCGGGCACTCGTTATAAGCCCGACGACAGACAGTGGGCATATAACGCGTTGTGGACACTATTCCGCGCGGCCAATGGTGCGAGTGAGAAAACCCAAGAGCGAGCGAGAGGAAACGAAAGAACCTCTCGCTCGTTCTCGGGTTCTCTTAATGGTGGGGATAGTAGCCGGGCGTACAACGCGTGGGGAAACGGGCTTATAACGAGTGTACGCTGTATTATCATCGCACTTCACAGATAGACGTGTTTAGAACCGTTGCATCATCAAGAGCGACAGGATGCAAGTATATAACAACTCTCCTGCTTCGAATAGTTTCGATTAAATGCTATTTTATTAGGAAGCTTACAAAGTTTTCGTAAGACTCGCTGACTTTTACACGAAAAAAACGATGCCGTTTACGACTCTCGGATGAATCCTTGATCCGAAAATGTCTCTCTTTCGTTTCTACATTCTGAATGGAAACCAGAGGCACCTCGCGAGAGGCACGTATACATACACACTTGGATATCGATCGTTCTCTATTGGTACGATCGAAAAGCCGCGCGCAGCAAAGTTACCGTTAACATTCACGTTAACGCTACGCCACAGGCAGAGCTCTCTGTAACATCGAATGCACCGCACTCTTCTCTCTCCCAGTTTGTCTCTCGCTCGCTTGCTCTTCACACGAAAGAGGATGTTTCTATAGATTTGCGTCTGTTTTTCACGGAAAAAAATGAATGGGCATCGTTCTCGTTGGTAATCGATCGGTGAAACTCGACCTGATGTCGCCCCCCGTTAAATCATCCGAAAATCGATGAAGTAACGACGGACTTTGCCGTGAACGTTCACGATATACATAGGTAAGATAATATAAATTCTTGACTCGCACGCCTCCGATCCCGAATAGTGAGTGAAAAAGCAAAGAGAAAAGAACATTGCGTTTGGTTAAAAGATGTTCGTGACGTTTCCTTTTCTTTTCTTTTTTGTACTCGTTTTCAAAGATATTCTTCTCTTTGTTTTTCTCATAGATCTGTTTCATTTATATATATAAAAGAAAACGTAACGAAAATGCTGCTTTCCGGGGTGCGCAACACGTTCTCGATTGTTTCCGCTCAGCTTTGCTTTTCGCCGCGAACGAATCGTTATCGTCCCCTTCGGATTCGAGGACGGAAACGCAAGAATAACGCACACGCTCTACGCGGAACGATACTGCGATTAAACGGCGCAAGTTCGCACGGTGTATTTTTGTACCGAGTGCAGCTCGGGAGATGGTCGCCGATGGATGTGCAATTGTGTATCCATTGGCATTAGAGCTCTCTTCGGCCACGAGTGGATCTCGCGCGCGTACCATTTCTCGCACACCCTTTACGAACTTCGACAGAGAACAAATGAAAATAAATTATTTGCATTCGCGTGTACATAGTGAAGCAAAGAGATGAAATGATTCGTAGATGATGTAGGAAGTTTTGTCGGTGTAGCGTAGCGGTACCATAGCACGAAATCTTACAATATTTACTCTTTTCTTCAATCTTCCCGCTTAAACGCTAGTATTGTTTTTCCTTGTTCGAGCACACGCCGCGCGCACTCGCGCACCCCATATCTCTCTCTCTCTCTCTCTCTCTCTCTCTCTCTCTCTCTCTCTCTCTCTCTCTCGCACGCACGCACGCACGCACGCACACATCACACACACGCGCGCCACACTATACACCTATATTATGGCCGTAGATTGTTCCTTCACGTATTCTCTAATCCTTCTCTTAGTGCTTGCTCTTTGCTTTGCCAATCGTCTCTGTTTACGTTCGATAGATTCTCTCGAGAAAACACTTATCTGCACTCGAGTCGTTAACGCATCCGACGCATTATTCGTCGTTCAATACACCCTTGATCGATATCGATTACGGTTCAATGAGATGCTTCCGCTCGAAAGTGACATTCGGCCGGAATCGCGATGATGCGAGTTGAATGAAACTCTGCGAAATTTCATTCGCAAAGCACGTACGTATGTATGTATATCGATCGAGAGTGCATTCGAAGTTTCCTTATGAAACTATCGCGCCGCATTTTACAGCGCAATGCAAAATAACTACTTAGGACGTGTTGTTGAAAATCTAACAGATAAAATAGCAGGCAGAGAAAAAAGGAGTAAGAGAAATTTTGATAAAGTGCAACGGAGAAAACGTCTAAAGATACAGCGACGGAAAGGACACTTCAATGTCGTCGTCGTCGTCGTCGTCGGTCGTCATCGTAATCGTAATCGTAATCATAGTCGTAATCATCGTATCTTTGGTCCTACGAAAAAGAGACCAGCAATCGCGGTAACCGCGTTTTAATTCCTTCCATAATGTGAAAGGTCCACGCGTGTATATAGTATAATGCTTTTTTCGTCTCTACGCCGTAAGCTTGCATCGCGGCGCTCTTTTCGTTCTCGAGCGTTCAAATTTTCCAGGAAACTGCCTCGTGCATCCCCTCCCTTTTCCTCTTTCAACAATCCCCTGGAAACTGTGAGTGCTCGAAACGAATTGTTGGGATAGCCGCCAGTCAGCCGAAAGATCGATTACGCTGTCGCCTCTGCCGGATGATATCAGTCAAGTACAAAAAAAGGAGAGAGAAAAAAAAGAAAGAAAGCGTGACAAAAGACTTTGTAGAAACGACTGTGAGGAAACTCGTGCCACTACCCACGCGGATATATTAGTAATTAGGTATGCAGCCTATCGCACAAATCGTTAAACGAAACTTTTCTTCAGGGTTACGCTGTAGGAAGGAAGAACGAATAAAGGCGTGTGACCTTAACCCTGTACGGACTCTGACCGTCGAACAGACATTATACCTATCAGCTCTTTCACCTCGACTTTCTTTAAATGCGATAGCTTGCAATTCGTAAGAAATTTACGCAGTCTGTTGTGTAACTGCCCTGAGTAAAAAACCTTTCCCGCCACACCGCACAGTTCGAACGCGAACGAAACACGAGAAACTGAAAGCGCACGTTCGCCGAGAAAACAGGAATGATCTATTTTCGCTTAGGCGTGCGACTACTCTATTCATCTCTCTGGCCTTTGCCGCCACCAGTTTGCCATTCACGTCAGTCATAGACGACACACGAGAGTCACGAAAACAGACAGCCAGAACGCGAACAAAGAGCCGTCCTTCGAACGGAGGATTCGGCGCAGCTTTCAAGCTCGTTACCATCTATTTCGTTGAGATTTCTAAGAATACCAACGGAGTAGAAGGTAGAGCCAAGTGTTGGGAAATTCGAACGTACTGTACCGTCGAAACGATCGTACTATTATAGGATTATTTACGAAGAGCAAGGTTACTGCACGGACAGAAATGAATGGATAAACCGGATCGCATAACGGTGTTGCGACTGTGGGCGGGCAGATGATAAAAAGCGTCGTTTCGTCGATAAAACTCTACAAAAATACGTAACAGTAATTAATAGATAATTCCGTGTACTCTAGGTTGGTCGAGAAAGTTTTCCCGCTAACGCGCTTCTTGCCTTTAATTCATATCTCTCGATCTATATGTACTTCCCCCCCCCCCCTCTCTCTCTCTCGCTCTCGCTCTCGCTCTCGCTCTCGCTTTTTACACTTATATTCACTTACGACGCAGGTACAATTTTTTTTCTGTAAACTTTTTTTTGTTTTTTTTCTTCTTTTTCTTTGTAAACTAATTTTTTTTTATCTTGCTTACATGCTAACTCTCTACAAAGATACTTAAGAGACATTTACAAAAAGAAAAAAGAAATGGCCGTAATTGTCGCTTCTTCCTTGTTGATGTTTCACATCCGTCCCTCCCCTCACCCCGTGGTTCCTTTCTTGGATATATGTTATTCGCGACATTTTCGAACTTACACCCTACTACGTCCTTAAACACCTACTGAGCAAACTATCCGCGTAACATGCACCAGAACGCGCTTTACTCATCGGCGCTACTCGCTATTTGTGACT
The DNA here is from genome assembly GCA_929108735.1 of Andrena dorsata. Classification (NCBI taxonomy): domain Eukaryota; kingdom Metazoa; phylum Arthropoda; class Insecta; order Hymenoptera; family Andrenidae; genus Andrena; species Andrena dorsata. The sequence continues at coordinate 69,425,273 of OV815488.1, read as the reverse complement.
CGAGAACGCGCCGCGCCGCCATCACCACACCTCCTCGGCGACATGCGGTCGGGAAATAAAAGAAGAGAAACACGTGGACGTTTTGACCGTTCGTACTATTCCGCGGCCACGACACGCTCTAAATGATACCGGAAGATACCGTTTGCCGGGAACAAAGTGGTTTGATGGTAGAGTACGTTAATTCCTTCCTAAAGTCGTAAACGAAATTTCGAAAACGAGTTGCTTCTCTTCCTTTCGTATCCGTCCGTACATCGGTCTCAGCAAATCGATACGGACGAGCATATACATACTTGCTACGCACTATGATAGTAGAAGTACAGAAAGATTATCTATCGTTACTCGCGCCGTCTTTACGTTAATCTACTTGCTTTTAAATCTTTACGGCGAAATTCGCGTTGAAGGTTGTTACCGCCTGAAACTAAAGACAACTTGTCGATCTCAACGTCGACGCGCGTAGTTTTATGTATTCGCCGAAATGCTCGTTAATGTGATTCAAAGACTGCACGGTGAAACGACCATGGGTAACGAAGGACTGGCCGGATTGTCGTAAACGTTGGCGAAAGAAACAACTAAACATCGGCGGAGAAATGTTCTGAGAAAGAATACGCTGGATGAGACATGCGCGATGCTCAATGATACGAGTGAGTAGGTACTGTAAGAGTACGATAGAGAGTCTACGCGTTGCTGCTTAACGGTTACTAGTAGTGTGCACTGTGTAATCGTGATTGTCGCGACGTGTCCGTTAAACTTTGCTAGTTGCTTGCAACGCAATCAGCCAATTATGAATTCGCTTGAATTGCCGTCGTTACCTCTTTCAAGCCGTCCCGTCGATAGATAATATTGCTGTACACGCCAGTTTTATTTTTTTTTTTTTACGATTTCGTATCCCTATATGCAGACGTGTAAATACGAATGATAGGCTAACACCAAGAAAGGAGATTTGACGCGAGGAAAGATATACGAGGAGGCCAGCTTCAGCCACTCGGGGACGCAATGACTGCTTTGTTGGTTTGACGTTCGAGCAGATCCGAGCGCGCCTTTAAACGACGCTGCATCAAGCGGCTCTCGCTGGGCGGCGACAGGCCGAACAGCTGATGCAGCGACGAGTCCTTTCCGAGCAGATGATTCTTCCCGATGGCCTTTGAATCGGAGAGATCGATGCTCGAGCGAACCGAGCATGACTTCGGGCGGGAGTTGGAACTAGTGTCGAACTCGCTGGAGGAATGAGTGGCGCAAAGCTTACTATGCTCGGACAGCTCGCTGCTCGAATCGGACATGTGCCCGTACGGATGATTGTCCTCGTCGGTGGACGAAGTGGATAATCTCGCCTCTCTGCTGTCTGTCAACTCGTCCAGATTGACAGAAAAGTGTTGAAGTACTACGCGATTCACAGCCATTGCGGATTCGGCAAACGCCGAGAGTTCCCTCGCGGAATTGTTCTTCCTAGAATCGGGAGAGAAAGAGGGATTTTAACGACCGTCTCTAGAATCTTGAGACTGAATAACTGGCCGAGCTGGGCTGAAACGAACCTGATAATATGTGGAGTGGTGAGAGATTTGTCGGTGTTCTCCACCGAACTCGGTCCTGGATTGATCCACTGATGTTTCAGGATACCCTCGGCGCTGAGCCTTCGGTGGGCTTCCTTGACCAGCAGGCCTCTGATCAAGTCCTTTGCATCCTCCGAAATGCACCTCCATTCGTTGTCTGGGAACTCGTACCTGCCCTCTTGAATACTGGTAAACAAAAGCTCCTGGCAAGCCTGACAGTTTTCGCCCCTCTCCCAGCCGCAGTCGGTGCCGCAATTCCCGTAGAAAGGTGGATATCCGCATAGAAGAATGTACATGATCACGCCCAGGCTCCATAGGTCGCAGCGTTTGTCGTAGTAATTGGCTTCGCCGATGAAAGCCTCCACTACTTCCGGAGCCATGAAATCGGCGCTTCCCACTGGCGTGAGAAGCTGCGGCGTCGCTACGGGGCTGGACAGTGAGTTGTTGAACTTGATGCCCGAGCCAAGATCGAAGTCGCACACTTTGATCGGAATCAACTTGTCGGGATACACGCACAAGATGTTCTCGGGTTTCAGGTCCCTATGGGCGATTCCTGGTGGCACGGAGAACGCGCGCATGTTAATTAACATTAACCGTAACTACTAAATCCTACTGTGAGCTCCATTGATATTAGGACACAGTGGTATTTGGAAATATATTCCTTGTATATCTGTAGTAATTCTGGATACAAGAGATTAGTTTTTTTTTATGATTTAGTACACTTATTCTAGTTGTATTCTTTTATTTAATTTGTGCACTTCTCTTGTTAGGGGAAAGGTGGGATAGTTGATCACAGTTTCGCTATTTTATTAAAATAATAATAATGGCTTGCTTTGTTTCTATTTAATTACTTAAGTTGTGATTCTTAGAGTATTCTCAATATACTTGTACAAATTTGAGAGTTGAAAACTAATTTTAATGACTGAATTTAAACATTTTCCGACAGTGACATTATGCACAAGTATCCCTCACTAAAGGGGAAACTTGATCAGTGAATTTTAAGAGTAACTAACAAATTAATTTTCCAAAAAATATTTATTATCTTAAGCAGGCACAAATTGTCAATATATTAATTAAAAAACTGATGTGATCATGTATCCCCGATGATCAACTATCCCACCTTTCCCCTAATCAATGGTAAACGAAATAATGCCGAATTTTAAGTTGCAGGGTAGCAATGTTTTTAAACACAAGATGTAAGCACTACCTTATAGATTCAGTTTCATTTTAACATTCATTCATACCGCTCGTATTTTTTTGAAAATGGTACGTCAAGTTAAAAATACGTATTTATAATCGCGAAAAAGGAAAATCGATACATTATTAAATATGAGTATGAGTACTGTAGCGGACATTAGGTATACGGAGATATAATCGTGAGGATAAGATTTAATCTGTTGCTCGAACAGGTCGCCCAAAGTTACTCGATATTCGTGAAAAACGTAATATTATTAGAAAAGTAAGGAAAGATCCTAAATTAAGTGCGCCAAGGTTGGCGGCAGAATTGCTTGAAAAGACCGGGGAAAAGTTCATTCTGATGCAGTTCGTCGAATGCTCAATGAAAGTGGATACAACGGTATAGTTCACCGAAAGAAGCCATTGATTAACGATGTGAATCGAAAGAAAAGACTCTTCGTCAAAGAATACATTTCTAAAGAAGAAACGTGTTGGAAAACTTTAATTCTTGCAGATTAGAGTAAGTTCAATATTTTTTGGTCCGATGCGCGTAAAGCCAATGAAGAAGCTTCGCACAAAAAATCTCAGACCAACACGGCGCAGTGAAACACGGTGGACGAAGTGTGATGGTTTGGGGTTGTATTTCGGCTACTGGAATGGGCGAATTAGTTTTCATTGGTGGAATCTTAGATAAAAATTGATACTTAAATATTCTAAAACAAAACTTAACAGTGCTATTAATATGAACATTCGTAACAGTTTTAAATTTTATCAGGATAAGGACCCCAAGCACAAATCACGTACAATTCAAGAATATTTTCTGTATAAATAATTGTCCAAAGGTGTTGCACCCTTCTCCACAGTCACCAGATTTAAATCCGATTGAAATTTATAGGATTCCTTAGATCGTCGAATCAGAATAACACCCATAAAGTCGAAAGACGAATTAAAATTACGATTAACCGAACAATGGTCACGTATTCCATTTGAATACTTAAATAAAATTCTTTCTGTTATGCTCAAACGATTAAACCGTGTAATTAAACAAAAGAGCAATCCAACAAATTTTAAAATTGATGTAATTTTGTTAAAGTATATGCATATTTTACATTAAAGTGTCCGCATATTTTTGCGACGTCAAAATTAGGCATTATTTCGTTTACCATTGATTAACAAGAAAAGTGTATAAATTAAATAAAAACAATTTACGTCTTTAGCAACTAGAATAAGTGTACTAAATCATAAAAAAAACAACGAATCTCTTGTTTCCAGAATTATTACAGGTACACAACAATATATTTCCAAGTATCACTGTGTCCGAATATTAATGCGACTCACTGTATCGTCAATGTGCTCCGTTCATCGGTATACTCGGTTAAAAGACAGTTTACCTTTCTTGTGAAGAAAATTTAATGCGCTCGCGATCTCCCTGACTATCTGACTCGCCTCTCGTTCGCTGAAGTGGATCCGTTCTTGAATTCGGCTGAGTAGCTGGCCACCGTTAACCTTCTCGAATACGAGATAAAATTTTTCTTCGTCTTCGAAGAACTCAATCAACTGAATGATATTTGGATGTCCCTGACAATGGTGGAACGTCTCGACTTCCTTGAATACTCGGGCACGCGCGTGGCCAGGAATCTTGTCGATTATTTTAACGGCGTACTCCAGGTCCGTGTAAAGCGACCTACAAGTCTGAACCGAGGCGTAAGCACCCTCTCCAAGAACTTCGCCAGTCAATCTGTACAATTCTGAAACAAACGAGGATGATTTTTACTTCTTAAGATAGGGTAAACTCGGGTAAGTTCCTGGTACAGGTTACTCCGTGGATACCTTTTCATTTATCTGTAACTCGAAATTGTCTGACTCAATTTAGATGGAACAGAAACTAACAGACAGCGTTGATCTTCTAGTTTATGTTGTGGTAAAATAATTAAGTAGTCGATTGAAGTTAGCGTGATAGAGTGAGAGAGCATTTTGTTCCAGCAGCGCATTATTCGTGAAAATTTTCGTGCTGATGTGGACGATCGCTTGTTTATGTATTAGGTATATGTGCTTTAGAAGATAAATGGAAAGTTCAAACTGCGTGTAAGCGATGGTAAAATGACACTTTAACAAGTCTTACTCTTGAATTTATCATACAATAAGGCATCAGCGTTATTTTTGCTTATGAACAGTGACTACATTCTTATTTATCGTGATTGTGCTGTTTGAGAAATTTTGATGGCAAATACCAGATATTACCACGTTTCCTTACGTCTCAGACATCTAACAATCAAAATAACAGTAATATAAAATAATGTAAAATAATGTAAACTAATGTAAAATAATGTAAAATAATTTAAAATAATGTAAAGTAATGCAAAATAATATGAAAAAAAGTAGCTGAACTATCACGGAGTTACCAGAGTACTATCACGGAGTAACCAGAGTACGTCATGACAACTTAATCCTTACTAATATATAAAAGTGAAATGTTGTCTGTTTGTTTGTATTTTTCTATTTATATTTTTTTGTTTAGGCTTTTTCATTTTTCTAACATCATAAACAATTCCCGGGTAAAACCGGGTAACGGGTCAGCTAGTTTTGTATATTTTCAATTAAATATACTTATTAAATTTCTGTTAACCTATTATTTGTTTCTCTGATATCTGACCCATCACTATATCCTAGACTCACTTTCAGAATATGTGAATATTAGCAGTTAATAGTCAAATTCTAAAACTATCACGGACTTACCCGAGTTTACCCTATATTATTAAGCAACAGGCAACGTCCATCAGATCAACTGGCAATAAATTTTTATTTGTCTCAATTTAAAAACTTAACAACTAATCGCTTATGAATACTGTAAACGAACGCGAAGAGGACTTTAAACTCAAAGGAATCGTCGTATCGTCGCAGGTCACGAGCGCGAATATGTATGTATTTTTTCTATTATCCATACTTGGCGATATCTCCGCACCGATATTACAAACCATCGTGTCTTAAAACAAATATCTATTACGCTAGGTGAAATTTACATCACTCAGCGCGTTCTGCGTCCACCGCGATCAATGTGAAGGTCAAAGGGGTAACGCGTCGAAAGCATTCTCAAACTACTGCGCACAAAACGTTGGCGCTCTCTCTCTCTCTCTCTCTCTCTCTCTCAGTGCTCCCTCTCCTTCCTCGAACCGCTACCCTATCTCGCTCGCTTTACTAGGTCTTTAACTTCTCATTCCCTCCTGCTCTACCCCCACTACATCAGAACGCGACAACTTCCGTTCCGTTCCGTTTCATTCTGTTCCACTCTATCCACTGCTTTCGTTCGTTCCCTCGTCCAACGTTGCAACTATTGCGACGCTGCTATCAATTCTCTTTTTACACCGTCCCTTCTGTTCCCTAACCCCTCGTTTACTCCCCCTTTCAACTCTCCCACCGCCGCCCTGACACTTTGTCTTCGCCAAAGATACGATTTCAGCTTGGCAACACCGCGGAATACCTAGCAACCCGAAGCTGGATAATATCTGCTCCTACTTTTACGCGCTTCCTACGTTCTCTTAATCGCCCAGCAGCATAACCGATACCATTAATCAGCTCGAGCGCAACCGTATCATCGAAAATTAGAATTCAAAGATCCCAACACGTCCCTTGTCGCCAATGACTAATGGGATGCGACCTGACCGGTAATCAGCAAGATGATCGCACACTCCGATTCGCTGGGTGCGATAATCGTGAGTCATCACACTCGATACGTAACATTCGCGTTGTTGTTTTAACGTCCGTCACATTGTAATATATTATGTACATGTACGATTCCACGAGAACGCCATTTACGCTCGCTGATTATAATATATTTATGTCATTCATGTGTGCCTTTACGCCAATTTGCTCTTCAAACCCCGGTCGTTTTCAGATATTAGCATGCATAATCACTCTGTACATTGTTCCATGATCAAGTTTCTAGCGAGTTAATTTGCAACCGTTGCACTCAAGCTGTTATATTTATGTATCCTCGAAATGCCAATACGACGGACGTTGGGAACTAAGCTGCCAGTATTTTATTGGACTCGAAGGAAGATTGAGAGGCGCGCGTCGAGTTTCGCTGATTACGCTCGGAGGCATAAACGTGAAAATCTTTCGTCCTTAGGTCACTTGGCAGCGAGCATTACCTACATACACTGGATTTAGATCGAGTTACACGAGAAGAATTTCAGATGGTTCGTGCAGATACTGCGCCACGAAAAACAGACGATAAGAAATAGTGTTTCTATAATAAGAAAACGGCATTTTTTACCGATGCAATGAGTTCTGAAACGTCGCGAATGAAAATCTTAAGCGCACACATCCACGTCACGCAAGTGTAGGTATACGACGCGTCACCCGTGCCCCAGATTTTAGTGTATACGGGCGCGCTCTCGTGCCTAGGTTACCCCGCGGTAGAATATATGTATGTGTATATATACGCGAGTGCGCCCCGTGGAAGCTTCTCGAATGCGAAACTCTTGCTTTACCGATCGATCCGCACGGTGATGTAACCGGCTGAGGCAGTGAACTCGCTTAATGTTTTTCGAAAACTCACTAGCCTGTCCCCTACATTTACCAGCAGAGAGGATGTTCGCCTCTAGTTAATATTTCTATTTTAATTAAATCTAGAGCGATGCAAGAGTGTAATCGACGGGTGACGCGAAATGGGAGCGCCTCGCCAATCAGAATCCTTAGAAGTTCCTGCAAAGTCGCCGATCATTGTGACGAGAGCAAAAGTTGAGTTTGCGCGCGCGATCGGTTCTCGTACCGTCGCGCATGAGTTTCTCAAGCATTCTGAACTTGTGCAAGGTCAGACACCTAAGCGTCAATGACAGAACGCATCACGGCGAGTCTGCAGTGGCAAGTAAAAATGTAGTTGACGCATAATCCCGTTTCTATATATTTACACGTACTTGTTACTTTATAGCCAGAAACTCGATAAACGAGCGATAGTGGTGTCGAACTCTTTGAAATTATCTACTACTACGCAAGTGTACACCTACTGGCTATAATTGGCGCTTATTAGTTATTATATCGTTCAGGCCGATTGCATTATTCACGGCGAAGAAGCTGCAACTTTCAGGTCGTCTCTCAAGCAACGAGAAAGAGAACAGAGAGAAAGCGAGAAATGTGTGGCTTATCGTCTGGAGCATTGCATTCGTTTAACGTCGGGAGGTGTACCCATCTCTTCAGATTTTCCAGCAACATAAACAAGGTAATTTAATGCGGGGCCGAGAATTACAATAAAATTGTCGATCGATTTACAGCGACAAGGCGCGCTCGGCTTTGTTCTCGCAGTTCGTACAGTAAGGAATTAGTTCAGACACTAATTTATTATCAGTTCGCGAAATAAGTCGTTCTTTTAAGATGACGTCAATAAATAATTGTTTGAAATAATTACTAATATAACAATTGATAATTCAAAAATATATGTGTTGTCTGTGAAAGCAGTTAGTATTGTTAGTTTTCGTGAAAATAAATGTGTAAGGGCGCCCATCTATGGTTTAAAGTTTTATTAGGTTAAAAATAAATATTAAAGCGGGAAGCCCTCTAAACTGATCAGAAACTAGTTCCTTTACTATCGTGAATTATCCCATGGATTGAGAATTTTTACCTTGGAAGCAAGAAGACATCAAGGACGAGCCAGAACGTTTCTTCCTGCGCCTTTTACGCCTGGCTTCTTCTTGTCGAGCTTGCACCGCGCTCATCGATTCTCCCGTTGTATTCACCGTCTCTCTGCAACCTGCATCCTCTGAAACAATCATTGCGAGCACGCATTCGTTTAATCGGCACGGCATGCGAAGGGATTGATGGAAAACTCGTCGTTCGTGTGAATTGTAAACGTATCCTTCGCGATAAAGAATTCACCTCGGCGAATTTAACGCTTCTGCCGATTTGAAGTATTTTTAAATTTGACAAATACAATGAATTTCATGCTCGAAACGTCAGATCGTTCCACTCTACTGGGAACACGAAATTAGAATTATACCTCCGGAGGATTGACCGTAGTCCGGGCGACGATGAGAACGAAGTTACGTAACGTTTGCTTATTTAAAAAATGAGAGTTCTCGGGAATCCATCGTGCGATCAGTCACGGCTGGCAGTGGCACCAGTAGATACGTGCATGTGTGCGACACACCCGTCATGCCACGCCACTTTTGTTATCATCGTTATACTTATGATGGGTACTATTTATTGCCCAGCGAGTTTATCTCCAACGATTCGAGCGCAGCGAAGGCAAGGTCATTAGTCATCGTTCGTTTCAAACTTATTAATAATATTTACATTATCGGTGGTCCTGACAGGTATATTTACACGTTCGATTCGTTTCTGTAACTGTCAATGGTTGCGCAATTTCGCTAGCGATTTGAACTCTTACTAGAATGTGTTGTATGTACAGGGTCTCAGGAATTACTGTCCAATTACTGTCCAATTATTCTCGAGGCTGATGCGCGATATCGTGCATCTACAGTGGCAGAAAAACAGAGTCGCTCCCGTTGCTTCTGTCAACGACAATGCGAATACTTTAGGTGTCCGTTAGTTAGCCGCTCGACCAAGAAATATACTTATCGTTACGCCCAACGCCAGCTCATTTTCCGCAAAGGCTACAAACGCAATTTAATTAAAGCGATCGGGAATACTATTAAATCGATAAAAAAGAATATTGAAACCTGTGACAACAATTGTCGGAACGATAAATTTTGGCATAACTCGGTTAGTTAAGGTAGGTAACGGGGGTAAAATAAATCGTACAGCAAAGTATTAGGAATTATGCGAGTGCCACACTGCCACTCCTTCCAGTCGAAAGTGTACGAGTTCGCGTGGGTCGAGGAGAAACCAGCGGAGTCGATGGGACGACAGCAGGCAATCATGAAAGTATAACGAGCATGTATTTCCATCGCTGTCTTTCTTGCAACGCGTTTCCAAAACCTTTGGCAGCGCAATTCTTAGCGATATTGAGAGCCACGTGAAGATAAATTTTCGAAGGAAAATAAAAAGAGAAAACACGAACTGAGAGATTCCCAGCTCGAACGATATAATATACATGTCTGCTGTGCAAATGTTGCGTTACAAAAAGTGCCGATCTTTGAACCTCGTTCAAAAACCCCGGTTTAACATAAATTACTTCCTCGAGACAAGATTAAATTGGTACGCCTCCGACTGCAAGTACTAGCACGAGTGTGTTACGGGCAAAAGTTCATTTTCACAGTGACAACCGCGCGCAAAAAACCGCCCTCATCGCAAAAGAAATGGTCGAGCAATATTAATTTATACAGTTGACCCTCGAACAACGCGGGGGTTCGGGTCCTCGACTGTCCGCGTAATCGGAAATCCGCGTAAAATTTTTTCGCCCCCCCCCCCCCCTCCGGAATCTGTACCTTACCTTATACAATATGTAATCTACTCTGAGCCGGAATGCATTGAGCTGTAGATTTGTATAATATAATTAATTATATAAAAATTGTAAGAATTAATTAAAATAAATACTCTAAAAAATAGAATGGAGAATTTAAGCGATTTATAAGTATATATGGAAAAGAAAACGCAGACGTGTGTTAGAACTTACAACGCAATTTATGGGGAGAGGACTTATAATAGATATTACTTGTGATTCTGAAATACATATATCGAGAAAAAAAACCGCGTATAACCGAATCCGCGTTGTTCGAGGGTCAACTGTACACGAGTGTAATTTATTCTGTAGCGAGTAGGTAGATTGTTGTTTGCAAGGCCGGGTGAAAAGCAACAAAGTGCACAGCCGACGCCACAGACGCCACCGACCACCCAGAGTTCAATGACTGGCACGGAAAAGGAACGCCGCCATCTTACGCGAGATATGCACGTACGATACTGTCGTTGCATCCGCCAAACCAACGACGACAATGCAAAAGCCCACATCTACAGTGGCAAAGTTGATAATACATTGCGATTTATACCAGTTTGCTCGTCTTTTGTTACTTGCCACTTTGGAATTTATTTTAGCCCAACCAGTAGCTGCTTGATCAGAAGAGTAATCGGCAAAAAATACGTACTACATGCATGTGCATCAAAGATCATTGAAACGTATGCTCAATCACCAGGCCCTCCAGCATCAATTTTTGCGAACTCAAGTTCAACTCCACACAACACAATCACAGCGTTCATTACCGCGCGGCGTTAGAACGCATCAACATTACAGAGACTTTATTTTTCGCGATCTTACTTCTACCAGTTTCGTAATTTTCACGCTTGTTTGTACAAATTCATCACACAGGGATAGAGTCTGCGATCTGGGAAGGTGTAAATTTGATATTACGAATCGAAGAAGCGCGAAGCTTTCGGCAGATTTTCGAAATCAATCCGTTTGAAAATAGAGAACTCTTCTTTTTCTTTTTACAATGAGAATTGCTTTGCCTCGGATCGCAGCAAGTTTTTCACGAGTACGTTTTGATGTGCCACATAAAAACGCAGAAATCCCATTGCCCTTCGGAACGAACCCTTCCCTTTAAACGAAGGGGAGCCACGAATCAGACATGCGCAAGGGCTCCCCCACTCCACCTTCCACGGGACGTGTTCTTTGTTTGGGTTGCCCTTACTGACGCCCTTCGCGATACGCGTCCAACTCGAACAAGCCGACTAACCCACTTAGATCCTCGAAAATAATTCAACGACGCGCGTAGCGTCGCGTCGCCTCTCTATTCGGCGTATTCGCCTCTATTCGCGTTTCGAACCCCGCCACAACGGTTTAAACAACGATTTTTACTCGAAATATTCCTCAATTTTCACCAACAACCACTGAATTTCAATTTTAATATATTTTTTAATATATTTTTTCTGTGATTACTATACTCTTTGTGCAACTACAATCCTTCGAATCTACCAGCGTATTAAAAAAAGCTACCCGTTCACCGAGTTAGCAAGTCCAGCAAATCGAAAGACGCGAATTTGTTTTCGACAAAGTTCAGAGGGTAACGCTGCAATGGCTGTCGCGTTATATACATATTTCGATCATTGCGAGCTGATTTTGCTGCGAAAGAAGAGTATGTAGTATAATATTCGTCGCTAGCAATAAGAAGACGTTGCCTTTCGATAATTGGTCAGAGTACATATTCGAAAGAAACTGATACATCGAGAGGTATGATTTGCAAATCAATTTCAAGGCGAAAGCGGTTAAACGGTTAAACAGCGAAACGTGGAGCGAGGAACGCTGGCAACGGAATGGGTGTAGGTACCGGTTTCGAGAAAGTTCTGTCAAGCAGCTTTGATCGTCTCGTTCTCTGGCCTTCCATCGCGGCAGATCTTGAGAACAGTAGCAGATTTCGCGGCTGCTCGAAACTACATGTATCGTTTAACGTACGCGCGTGTCAAGCCTGCTCGATGTACAACGTTAAGAGCAAAAGGTTAGATCCAAAGAAACGAGCGGCCACCGAATTGTTTTGAACCATCAACCGTGCCTGTCGCGAAGCGTAAACATATAAAAGTCTGTGAACAGTCTCGGAAGTGCTCGTACACGTATTATGTATCACGCACAGCGTACCACTGTCCAATATCGGTATCTTCTAACAGAAACGATAGATTGCCGTGGCATTAGAACGAAGAGACTACAGAAACGTATAGTATAAATTTCATTTCTTACCTCTTCCCGCCTCCTGGCACCCGTCCTCCCGTTCTTCCAGAATTTTCTCCACCATTTTCGCTCGCGACAATGTCACTTGTGGTAGCGTTCAGAAAAAGAGCGAAGAAGAAAGTTGTCTTTTCCGATACGGAGGCTCTTCTGTTCTCGCCTCGTTGCTTTTTCTCTCTCTTGTCCCTCTTCTCTTCCCGTCCAACCAGCAATAACGGAACACTCGCTTACTTAACCCGATATCAATAATTGTAAAAAAACAGTCAGTCGTATATACAAAAACACCTATATCCACTAAGATACTGATATAATCTTCCTTCCCAATTTCCCCTGAATCGTCGCTTCGGTATACGCACAACGTACGTTACGTTACGTTACGTTACGTTACCTCTTCTACGGTACGCATGTCTTTCTTCTTTATCTCCCTCTACCGACTCGCTCCCTCGGGATAGATCGATGTATATCAGTGTCGGTATCACAGATATAAATAAATATATAAAGGCTATATTCTACTCGTTTTGCTCCCCTGGCTCCCGCGATCTCTCCGAACAGAACGACAAAAGATGCTGCTGCCGCCGCCGCTGTTATCGATGGTACGTGTCGTAATTTGGATCTTTTCTCAATAAATACTATCACAGACTTTGACACTGCGCTTCGTCTTTTGTTCCTTCCGTTTGCCAGACTTGCGTGCTTATCCGCTCCTAGGTAGTTGAGTCTCTCCTATCCGCTTTGCAGAGCGCGGGCATACGCGTACGTGGCGCGCGATAAAGTTCTTCAGTTTCCACTGCCTTGGTTGAAATCCGACGAGATCGTCCTCCCCGGTGGATAAGCGCCGCAGCCTGCTCTTGAATCGCGAGGCAACGCCAGAAACCAATTTCCCGACTCGTCTCGACCGCCGAGAAAAACCCCGCCGCCTCTACCTTCGCTCCTTCGACTTCCCTCCTCCTCCACCGCCTCCACCACCTCCTCCGCCTTTCCTACTCTGAGACTTTTCGCCGGATAAACCGGGGCCTTTCCGTATGCGAAGATCCCGCGATGGATGCTGCTCCGTCGACGCTATCGCACAGCCTCTCGCACGTAGCGGTAACCGGGCTTGGAAGCGCATTAAAAATCCTTCGGCTAACACATCAGGTCACTTCGTTCACCTTCCCTCACTGCTCGGCAGTTGGTTTCCGACTGAACACGCAAGATGGCCGCTAGCCGCTCCGCTACCAACATCCCCACCACCGCGCTCTCCACGCTAGCCCGTCCACGTATATTCCCCCCACCGTCACCTCCCCAGCCGCCTTTCCGTTGCTTCCACGTTGATCGGACGACTTCGTTGACGCCCTCTGAGACAGCGCCGCGCCGCGTCACGTAGCTCCCTATCAGGGGCTCTCTTCCCGAGGAGACTAGCGCGCTACGATCGTTCACCGCTGCGCCGCGCGGGTCCTTCACCAAACCCGTCCCGCGTGATGCAACCTTTTCGCCCCTTGCGAGTATCTGCCTACCTCGGATCGATTCGCGGCAGTAATGTAGCCGGCCGATACTCGCTAACTTTGCGTCATCGAGCAAAGTTCGTTGCAAAAAATCTGGCCCAGACCAAAACACGATAGGGAAAACGTTAACCCTCGGGGCTATCTATCGTCACAGACTTTCCGCCTTCTTCCTCCTCGCGTTATTAATTCGTTTCTCCGCGAACTTTCTCTCAGCTATGCGCCTCGATCCCGAATTTTTCACGCTCCCCGAATATTCCCACAGTGCTCTAACGAACGCCTGAGAGTCACTGCTCGTTCCCGTGCGTTTCGAACTGGCTTGCCAGTAATAACGCCATTCTATGCGAACGTTTCTCATCAACGTTTTCGCGAAACTTGACCGAGACGTGTTCGCCGGCTCGGTCTTCGGTCTAGGCACTCGAGTTGTTTACAACTGGCATCATTTATACTCCGCGTTAGCGAGGACAGAGCCAGATAAATATACGGGAAATGACGCCGGTAGCGTGCCGTGCGTTGTTTTGGGAATGGATGCGCGCGCACGGTGGTGTCACACCGCCACGTATACAACCGCGCGGCGATGTAGGCAAGAGGGAAGGATCGAGCGCGTGAATCCGCTCCTGATCTGCGGCTGTGTGCGCTCGTACCCACGCCCGCATCCCGAACCCGAGAATAATACCCTGTATTGAGTGTATTGAATGTAAGCGGACAAAGCACGTATGCGGGGGAAAGAGAGAGAGAAAGAGAGAGAGAGAGAGAGAGAAACGAAAAGGGGGGCGGGTGGCATCGCTCGAGCTTCTGTAGCGTGATCGCGCGAGGAGAACCTATTACATGTGTTCGTGTGCGTATGTATGCGTAGAATATTCGTACAGTTCGTACACTATGCGCAGGCGTGAGTCGGCCATCGTGGTTTGTTTTCAATCGCTCGACATCGCGTGAACTTGTTGCCCGTATAATCGCTACGGTATTGCGTCGTAAGTTTATCAGCCGTATTATTATTACGTAAGGTTATACGGTCGTTTGTTTACCTACACGTTCCACGAGTACCTACCTATTTGTTCTACGATATAGATCGGCGCTCCGTTTCAACAACATCTCGTCAAAATTATGTCGTATTTCGGCACCGTGGTTTACCAGCAGCAAATACATCAGAGGAAATTATTTCACTTTTCTCCCTCGTTTCTCCTGCAATCATGTTTTTCATTTTCGTACGCTACGTAGACCTCGCGACTGCGTAGTGGACGAAATTGTCCCGTGACACTGTCATCCGCTGTTGCATCAGTAATGCGATAATCGCTCGCGCGCGCGAGCCTGCATTTCGACGATTATTACAATAACGTCTCGAATTAACGGTGCTAAATTCACGTTTTTGTTTGCCAAGCCTTTTCGGGCGGTTCAGTGCTTTCAGAAGATTTTGGTCTCTGAAATCGGAAATGAGAACTGTCGCCTTAAAAGTTTAAGGAATCGGAGAATGTTTAATCACGCTGACAAACCGACAGTTCGAAGATTGATTCGAATCATTATTCCTCCAAATTGTAGCCGACCGATCGGATCAACGTTCTTGCCGTGGGAACTGCCGTAGAGGCTTGTTGGTTGGACAGAAAATTTAGAGCACAATGCTCGGTCGCGTAAAATAACAGCGGGAACCGGTTGCTGCACGTGGCAGCGGTTGGGCGATCGTACCGGCGAAACCAACACCCACCTATTTACAGTACCATCGATTCGCGTAACCTTCTTAAGCTTTCGAGGCATTCCCCTCTTGGTTGTTCCTGCGGCTTATCACGAGAACGATGCAACATTTTAAAGGTAGATATTATTAGAAATAACCAAGGTTACAATGCGGCCAACTTGCAACAATATAGCTATGTAGATAGTATGTAAATGGGACAGATAGTTGGGAAGTTGCCCCAAAATGCGAGGTGGAAACCGATGGGAAAGGTGCACGCGTGCCTGCTACATATGTATGTATCTAAAAGGTAACTGCGGTGTAGCTTTTTCGTGGTAATCCGGAGGACGTGGCTAGAGGTGTTGATACACCTGTGGCGACAAGAGGGACGCGTAGTTTAGGATGTCGGTTATCGATGAAAGGGCGCCAGGAAGTTAGTTGGCGCTGTTTGAAGGTAAAGAAGTGGAGGGAGCCTAGGAGTTTTGCTGCGCAAAATATCGTAGCACGTGGAGCGTCTGTTTGGACTTGCGGGAGGCGTGGTTCATTCGAGACATTCGTTATCTATTCCTATACGACTACATACTTACATATGCCTACATTTTTTCCGCGTCGTTCGCTGCTCGACCGGGACAAATCGAGAATCATTTCGAGCACCGTTCTGGTAGGTATCGTTCGAAGAATTTAAACGCTACACCGCTCGAGCGGCGATGCGATCAGCCGTTTACCAATGCCACTTCTTCGGTTAATCGTCCTCTATCCCGTTTCGTTTTCCCGCAAAATAACCATCTACGTGTTAGAGGAAAATAGAAGAGCGCTAGTGGTATTATTCGTGATATTCAAAAGAGCACGGGCTCGGAGAAGCGCGACGTAAAAATACGTCTGGCTAATTGGGATAACTTGTATGCGAGCCAGACAAAAGCGTCGAATTCATTAATTTTAACGAGCTTTGTCGTTCTCCAGTTACCAGTGACTCATTCGATCGCTATTATCGCCTTACTCGATCTCTAGCTGTTCCGTAAACTTACACTGCACGAGCTGTACACTGCATAGGTCATAGTACAGACATGCGGGAAGGCGCGTCGCGTAAATTTCTGTCGCGAGCTCGCTTATCACGAAAACGGGGACCACTTTCAGCGAGCATCCGAATAGAATTAATAACTCGCAACTCCTAGTCCGGATTTCCGCGAAAGGAAGGACTTCCGTGTGGTCGAAAAGTAGGATGAAATTAAAAGAGAAGGATCGCGCCACGCCGCGCTGCGCCGCGTTCTTACGTAATTCCTCGAGTCGAGTACCTCTTACCGCTTAGCAAGCATCTCTTGTTCGGTTCTCCTTTTATTTTCCAATCTTTTTTTAACACAATCCCGCTCTTCTTACTTACGTAGATACAGTTTATTTATCGAGAGCTAAGTCAGTTGAGCACCTAAGTGTCAAGCACAAGTTCGAGGTAAATGCACTCTAACGGTGTCTTTCGGTGTCATGATTCCTTAAATGTATTTGTTATGTAGATACATACTGTTCGGTGTTGCACTGGAGGATGAAGTAAGAATGCTGGCTGACATTGGTTAAACTTTAGGTTCAGATATTTAATATTTCTCGAGATTTCTTATTTGCTATTTAAGCGGAAACGATAGGCTCTGTGCGGAAATAGAAATCAAGTCTGAGGTTATTCTCGTTTCTTTAACAGCCAGGCGTAAAGTCAAGCGGATTTTCTGGTTCCAGGCATTCTTGCGGCAGCGCGAGCTTCTTCTCATTGGGAGATAAAACCGCGATATTTTCGTACTGAAATCGGAGAAATAAATTTTTTCACGAGTCCGTTTTCACGGCTACCCAAGATAAAAGAAACGAGAGTTTCGCCCGATCATCGAATACGCGCACGTGGATCCACGCTTCAAGGACAAATAATAGGATGCGCAAAAGTTTCTCCTTGCTCCAAGGTCTTCCGCATGGTGCTTAGCTTCGACCAGCTCTTCTCTTTTAGACTGCGTGAGAGAAAAGGGCATAAACGGAAGTCACTTAGGGTATGAAAGGTGATTGACCTCGATGCAGCATGTTTAAATGACTTTTACATGACGTTTGATATTTTTAAGGTACCTACCTACCCTACGATTCTTCTAAACTTCGTGCCATTTTCAATTGAGGGTACAATTGACCACTTGTTGTTAGAGTAAATTACACACGTATTATGTAGTGTACATTAAGGTGGCTCTTATTTACTCCTGGTAAAATTTTTTTCAAGATTTTCTTCGGGGCACCCGCCAGAATATTTTCAAATAATTAAAAAAAGTCTGTAAAGTTGGAGCCCGACCGGATAACGGGAAGAGATAAAAAAAGCCACAACTATTTCTAAAACACACATATTTTAACAAAATCTGCAAAATTAATTAAAATCGAAAAAACATAATAAAATGAAAAAAAAAACAAAAACCGAGAAAAAATGAAATTGTAGTGTTTTCACACAATTGCCTCTAGCTTCGGTGTTTAGCCATAGATTTTTTTCAGCAGCATCTACAATAATATGAGAAAAAAAAACAGAAACTGGGAAAGAATGAAATTTTAGTGTTTTCACACAATTGTCTCTAGCTTGCAGTAGCACTGTATTTTCTTCGTAATAGTGCAGGCTCAACGTGAGAAATGAGAAACTGTGCCTATTTTTGCGATTTCGATTTTTCCTAGATGATTAAATGAATTGTCGATGTCAATTTCAGTCGAAAACAATGACTTTTTTCACATATTTTCATCAATATCACCCGAACTACGGTATCGATATGAAAATGTTGTAGGTAAGGTAGATTTGTTGGTGATTCAATTATGTATCTTTAATTTCAGATACTGTTCGACCATATCGGTCATTCCCAACACGAGATATTCGCGATTAAGTGGGATCACCTTTTTGACAGACAGGTGAAAAGTTCAGCTGTCGATATCTCGAAAACGTATCCACTGAAAAAATTTTGGACCTTATTATCGGTATCAGCGGGCCATTTTACATGAGAAGAAAAAAGTGGCATCTGTTGCGCCAAATTGGCTGTAAACTAGTGTTATTTAACAGCTCAAAAAGTCGATTTTATATATCCTCCAAATTATTGCTAATACAAAAAAATATGTCAAACAAAAGTTGTAGGTCCGAAATTTTCAGCAAACATTCATGACAAATCATAAACTGAAAATAAGGAAATTTTTTTATCATTTTGGCATATTTCGGTATATGCCTCCTGTAAATGTTTAAAAAATAGTCCTCGAAAATAAAAGTTCCATTTCTTTCGTTCGCCTTCATAAATAAAAAGTGTTCGAGAAGCATTTAAACTGTCAAAATTTAAGGGGAAAAAATGTCTTTTTTCAGTACCTCGGATTTTTTTCGAAAACCGCTTGTCGCGCGAGAAAAAGTAATGGAACATAAAAAAAAATGCTCCTTGTCTGGATCTACAACTTCTGTTTGACATATTTTCTTTATATTAGCAATAACTTGGAGGATATTATATAAAATCGACTTTTTGAGCTGTTAAAGAATTATTCAAATATTTAAGGGCCCATGGGCACCTTTCCCCGTTATCCGATCGGGTTCAAACTTTACAAAGATTTTTTTTAATTGTTCGGAACTATTCTGGAGGATGTCTCGAAGAAAATTAAAAAATCGAAAATAAGGCGCCACCCTATTGTACATACATATTCCACGATATTTTCTGCCTTGAGATTGACCTCTAAAAGTCGGCGCTATTATAATACGAAGGCAACTATACACATGTAAATTCTAAACATGCCGTGTCTTTCCGACCATATTTAACCGTATTTGCCCTGCCAGTTGTGTAGTACTTTTAATTACTAATTACCACAGTTTACATACACAGTAAGGCCGCGTTAAAAACAGCCCGAAGTGGCACGTAATTCGTAGTTTACAAAGCAGCAGGCGGAGGAGGAGGGGTGGAAGGAATGTATCATCCGACATCGTAACAACATACGTCCATACATACAACAGCATATAAATACACGTGTGTATCACTTCGGTAGAGGAACAAGATAACGCACACTTCTATAGAAACGCAGACATAGGAATTTTGTAAAAAGGAAAAAGCCTTCGATGAGTTTGCGTCACACGGTGTCGTACGACAAACGCGAGATTGCCACCGCTTGAAAACACGCTCTTATCACAGATTCTAACGTTTATTATCGCTCGGGCAGTTCGATCCCTTTTATTTGTCGCCACGACGGGAAGATAATTTTGTTTTCGTCTCGCGACGTAAACTACGTTCGTCAGAGGAATTAATTAGAAATTCAAGCGGCGACGACAGGGCGTGAGTCCGTGGAGGTCATCGACCGACGTACACCGACCTCTCCAGAATTTGTCCACCACACTTATTTCTGGATGTCGTTAAAGCTACTTCCCGATGCGCTTGCCCGGCGCAGAGAGAAACACAGAGAGAGAGAGAGAGAGACAGAGACAGAGACAGAGTGAGAGAGAAAGGGATTCAATTTCGTGTTATATCAAGGGCAACTGAACCTTTGCAAAACGAGAACAAATCCAGAGAAACGATTTATCAAGAATTGCGCTCGACGAACCCATTCATGGCATTATCGATTCATGTGGGTAATCACATTCCTTTGAATGCGCCTTCTTTCCAGAACACTAGCGTGCGTGGTGCGTGGTGTGCCCGCTGAAATGGGCCACCATACATCTTCTGACAAATTCATATCGAGCTCCGACAACACACCAGGGATGACTGAAAAAATCGACGCCGCTCGGAGAAAAGGGATTGCTGGATTGCGCAACGTGGCGCTTACTACATACATATACCTAACAAGTTTTTATGACTCACCGCGGCGCGTGTGTTTCTACCTCGCCGGCAATAAATTACGCCAACTAGAAAAATAAAAAGTCTGTTGTTTTCGCGTAACGTTCGCATCGCTAATATTCCTGATTGCTCGGTGTGTCTAGGGCAGGGATGACTCATCCTTGTAGAATTCAAACGGTTAGCAGAAAGAGTATTTGGCACGTTTCGCGCGGCTCCACGATTTGTTGCTCGGCTGCGTAGCAAGTTCTACCTAAAGCTAATGAAAAATGAGACGGCGAGCATAGTCGGAGCTTTCGCTCCTGCTTTCGGTCAGATTACGTGCACGGATGCAAGCTACATATATTTCGAGCCGTGGACAAAGTCGGAACGTAGCGATGCCGAGCGCACGAAACGATTTCGGAGGTAGGAAACGATTCGTAGAATTGATCGCTGTCGCACAATAGCGGTCACGCGGACGTCGCGTGACGCAAAAGTGAAACTGTCGCGGATGGACAGAGACACCCGTGAACTTGCTCTAGACTTTGGACAGAAGATTCGTAGTTTTAATTGCTGGAGTTGTGCTGGAACGGTGACGTAGATTGTAACGGAGCGCGTTCGCGAGCAGACCAGGCCATCCTGCGGAAAAAAGCCAACGAACTTGCTTGACCCGTCACCCGAGAGCAAGGGTGGTACATCGACCACTTTGAATTGCTTCCCACTTTCCGCCCAATTCTTCAGATCATCCAACTTCGCCTCACTTTACCGTTCCTCGCTGCATTTTGCCCAACTGCTTGAAATAAGTGTACAGAATTGGCACCGAGCACCACGCCATTAATCTCTCTTTTAGAGAGTTAGATTCTCGCAGAAAACGTATGAACTACTCAACAGAAATAGTGGATGGAAACAGAGATGGGCAAAAAATTATTTCGAATAAAAATTTGTGTACGAAATTTTGATTTCAAATAATCTTTTGCCCATCTCTGGATGGGACTGCTGTATATTTAATATGCATATTCTAATGGAGAATTTAAAGCTGTACGAAACCCAGTTAAAGTTGACTTTATTTAACTGACAAACAAAAGTATTATTTGACATTGAAGTTACCGATAAAGAAGTTACTGCGTTTAGTAATTTTTTTGGTTGTCCTAAAAGCAAAGGGTGCCCCCACAAAATATCAGATTCTTTTTATTAATGTTCAAAAGTGATAACTTTTTGTTGGCTTTAAAAGTGTGTTGCCTTGATTAATGTTATGCAGGGTTTTTGTTCGTTAAATAAATTCAACTGTAACTAGGATTTATACAGTTTTTAATTCTCTTTCAGAATATGTATATTAGGCACGTACTGCAGTTTTGAGTTGATATTGAAAAGTAATAGAAGTATGGTGGTTTGAAAAAGTGGTGACTTTTTTGTTCGCTATTGTATCTACCTAATCATGCGCCGAGCAGCTTAAAATAAATAGATAGTATGTGTGGAAAGATAAGGTATCAGGCCTCGCTCAAGATCGTACAATGTATGTATAGGTAGGTAGATATACGTGTTAGAAAGTTAGGGTGGAAAAGAAACTAAGGAAGCGCGCTCCAGGACAGTTCTGGGTAAGGGCCGTGTGGCTAATCACAGTCCTCTTGCCAGAATACTCTTTTGTTTTTATAACAATGTTTATTGGAAAGGATGGGACATTCGCTTAGTTTAAAAGGCACCAATAACATAATAAAAAAATTGCCAAAAAGTTATTTTCATATATCTAATTGTCCGATCGCGTCGGAAACTTAAAGATAAACGTCAGTGCTAGTCAATATAGCTGTAAAATAGAACCAAAAAAATCTTTGGTGTAACTAATAATGCTTTATCATACTATCATTATCACTATTATAAATGATGTATGTCGTGGGAAAAGGAATGTTGCCTACAAATGGGCAAAGGAAAAAACCCACCAACCGTCAGAATATTCTTTGTCAATGCGGCGTCGCACAGTGGGCTGAACCATTGTTCAAACGCGAAAAAAGTAGGAAAGAAAAGGTCTTCGTATATTACTTTTGGGTATTTATTACGGTTGTATAGACCTTAAAGTACTGGAAATCATAAAATATTTTAAGAAATGACAATCGGGAAACACGTGGGAGCCAGATATATTATCGTACGCCGTCGACTTCGGCTACGCGCACTCATCATATACGTATTCAGTCTTTACTGGTGTACAGTCGTGAATTGCAAGCATTTTACATTTTCTTTTATTTTTCTGTGATGGTTTCTTCCAAGTATATAACATGTTTTTGTATTAATTTTTTACACATTACATAGATAAATTTGTTGAAGTTCTACTCATACTTTCTGTCAACAGATATCCTCACTTTATCGAAGTGTAGAAAAAATTTCACGTGTTTGCATGTATTGTGCTTTTCGTATACAATAACACATATATTTCAGAAATTATTGGTATAAAAAGAATTTGCATATCTGTGCATTTTCTGTAGTTACGAAACTTTAAATTTCGCGAAAAAGAAGAGATCTGCTCGATTTGTTAGACTTGCTAAACAGTTATACAACAATGGATTATCAACAAAAGATAATTCTTGTAGTTATAGATAGCAATTAAAATAAAATTAAAATTAAAATTACATTTTATAAATAAACAAAATTACAACTTTATATTTTTTTTTGTCCACCTAATATCTATTATTCAAATACATTTCATTACTTAATCAATAATACTGCTAGGGGCATAGTAATATTTTTTCGCGCCTGAAGCAATTTCAGCCCACTGTGCGTCGGGGCGATTGCCATTCCCATAATCGCTATCTTATTCTAAACAACCAATCCTTCAACACCCGATGCCTAGGATACCTAACGTGATCCTCAGCCATCATCCGTCGCCAGGCCTGTTTAGTCTCGTGTACCCTCTATCACAGCGGTGGCCACATCGGGCCATTTGGGAGTACGGTCCCCATGATGTTTCCCATAGCCGCGCGGAAGGGGAGCTCGAAAGCCAATGTTAATAGGGATGTGCGATGTTGAGAAAATATCGATGTTGATATCGATTTTGACATCGATAGATAAATATCGATAACCGATAATCATCGAACATAAATCATCGATTTTTCGACAACATCGATGATTTTACAATAAAGCATAAAATGAACAATAAGTTAACAACATTAATATTTAAAAAATGTTTATTAAAAAAAGTACTGAATAACTAGGTAAAGTCGTAGCTCCTATACCACCCGGGAAAACAGTGGGGGTTTTCGTTCCGAGGGCCCGGGCCTCACGGTCAGTTTTTCGTTTCAAGGGTCGGTCGTTGAGGGGTTAAGGAACAGAGTCCCTATTCTTTAGCAATACGCCACGGCTTCGGGCCGCTTGCCATCTCGAAACTCTCTCTTCATTGAAATTCAAAGAAGCAATCCTTCGGTGTATACCTGATAGCTGGCTGACCCAACACGGTCATCGGCCATCGCCCGCCGCTGGGTCTGTTTAGTCTCACTCACCCTCTCTCAAGTACCTGCCGTAAAACACATTCACGCATTCGTGTAACTACGTATCTCGCGTTTGATTTAGTTGCGGGTACAAAATCTCATTTCAGGCTACGGTGCACCCTAAAAACGGATTGTTGTAGATATGGTTACGGCTACGGCTGTGAGTCTTTCTGTCCCGATCACTGCTGTCACTTATATAACTGCCGAATTTACGACCGCTGTATCGGCCACGGATATCTAACCGTTATCAGATTTACTCTGTAAGATGATCTTGACAACACATCGATACACCTTGGTTTCTACGAGTTGTTGCGCAGTTTGGCTAGAAACCACGTGGCGCGGGGTATGGTAATGCTAATAAAGAACGGAAAAGAGCCAATTACGCATCGAGGATGCTGGCAACGTGTTCATGTGACACGGGTTCTACATATGCACTAGTTAGGATCCGCTGCCGCGAACCAACTCGGTCCATATGGTATGAAAATGGTAAACATTTCTCATCCTCCAGATCGTGGGATAAGATGAAATCGATGGTACAGTGCGCTTGGGACTGTTCACCATCGTTGTATAACTTCAAAGCGACGTTCCTGGTATGAATAGGACAGAAGGGGATTCCAGGATGCCACTGGGAGTGGCTTTCAAATTATCGCGGGCTATTCGCGAATATTCGATCGTGTAATTGCAAGTAGTTTTCGCGAAGAATTTGTCTTAATATATAAAGCAGAAAGCTTCTAATATGCTTGTGTGTTTGTCTGTCGCCTAAAAACCATCGAACGATAAACTCTGGGATCACGAAATGTGCCTCGGCTCGTTCTGCTTCAGTAATCCAAATGAAAATTAAAAAAAAAATTTATTCGTAAAATCAAAATTTAAATTTCAGGCGAAGCCGAGTATTAAAGCTAGTTATGTATAAGGTAAGTATTCTTACGCAACCTGTTATAGTGAAATTTAGAGTTGCACGATAAATGAACCTATACCAGAAACCGAAAAGTGAAAGTTCTGTCTTATGGCTGCGAGGGTGGCCTGCCGGTCAGAAATAACGGCAAGGGTGGCGCAGTGACGACGACGACGACGATGCAAGTCTTGAGTGGTGAGGTCATTCTCTCCAAACGACACGCCAATGGAATTAAATAGGTATATACATAGTTCCTTGAAGATGATTGTCGATAGATTGTTGATCTCTTCCATTCGACACAAAAACATAACGGATCCTTTAGCGTAATTTAAACAAAACGATATTTGGCAGCATTCCTTTATTTTTCCCTTTGTCCTTTACTTCTTTATAACTTGGAAACGAAAAATTTCCCGAACATTCGATTTAAACCACTGAAAGGGGCATTAAATAAACTACCGAATGAAAAACAGTTTACAATCTTTTTTATCACAATTAAGTTAAAAAAATTGAAAAAAAAAATAAATGTAAAAAATATTAAATTATACATCATTAGAGATGAATAATTTTATCCTATTTTGAACTTCAATTTCATTCCGATATCTTAAAAAGAAGAGCGAAATGGCGCCAGATAAGTGAATCCGGCCCACTGTGCAACGTGGCGGTAACGAAGCCGTGGATTCGGTGCTGTCGAAGAAGCGGTCAGGGAAACCGTTCGGATCCATTAGCCGTGTTTTACCGCAAGAAACGTTACACTCGCCATTATAGTCTATATTCGTTTTATATCGCTTTCATTTCCGCAACTACTGCATATGCATTGGTTCTTAACGTTTTGCTCATAATGTGCGGAGAGTTCGCGACGGTTAACGATTCGTTTCATCAGGATGATCATCGGAATCGTAACGCAAATCGTGTTATTAAACATACTAGTCGGACGATCGTTATCGAAAGTTGATTCTCACGGCTATTAAATTGCTGCGAAGAAATAAGCATGTAATTTCTCGGTCGTCCCCGGTGTAGGTCGTTGCGATACGTGCCGACTGCGACTGCACGCTGCGCGCGCAACTTATCGTACCATGACGAATTACACATGCGGTTTAAAGTCCTGACGAGTAAAGCGCCTAACGAGGGAACACGGGAATACGGCTAAGGTCGTGGCTGGTTGGATCGCTTCGTAGTTCGTACACCGAACAGGACGGAAAGTGGAAACGTTTTGAAACTCTGAAAGGATAGCCTCAAGCCTGCCATCGATCGAAATAAATATTTAAAATAGTTGTTGATGGTAATTGCGCGTGTTCCGACCAAGCCAAGTAGGAGCAGGAGCAATCCTATCTGTATTCTGTACAACGACATTTCACGTGACGTTCGATCGCGCGCGTACAACTAACAAGGGAACATCCCGAACCCGTAAATTCACAAAATTCCGAAACTTTGTGGATATGTAGGGAATTTCTTCCTGATTACAACGCAATGTTTGTTTGCTGCCCAAAATCACTTTAAAGGGGTGTCATTGACCTCTGAAAATCTGGTTATTTTCCGATTTTGTGTTGTAACCCGTGAACTGTAAAATATTTTTTTTATCAAATGATAGATCTAATTAAAAGAAGTAACTTTTGTCTTGAAACTTTCTTTTCTATCTCTTACAGTTCGCGAGTTGTAACACAAAATCGGAAAATAGCCGAATTTTCAGGAGTTAATTTCACCTCCATTTGATTTCAAAAGCTTGTCAATTGTAAGGGAATTTTTTGTTTTAAGGGGGAATTCTACCTTGTTTGGCCGAAAAATTCCATTTTTTTTGCTTTTTCTAAAAAATATGAGTCTTGTGTATACACTCTGCAAAGCTTATAGCCAAAGTCGAAATTTGGTGAGGTTGTAGCGTTTTGAAGCGAGCGGTACGCAGGTAGAAGTATACATAATATGATCTTTTAAACCCGATTTTCCCAAAACTACATTTTTCGACCTAGCGTTGAAGAAATCTCGACAATCAATGAAGCAAACAACTTGAACTTTTACATGCATGTTGAGCAAGCGTCTGTCTATCTATGATAGTAGATTTGTTGCCGTATTTGTAACCGTTCCTGATTTTACTTAATGAAGTTTTGCCAATTTTTGAGAAAAATTCGATTCATCATATTCAGAAGCCTGCCATTTTAACATTTCTTTATTTATCTTAATGAATCTACTACCATCGATAGCCACATTCATACAGATTAAGAATCTCTTTCCTTTTTTGTGTATTAGATTATCCTTAGGGTATTTTTCGTTAACGCTAGGACCACCCGATTTTTTTTCAACGCCTCAAGTCGGCGCTCTGTATCAGCCACATTTTTTTTTTACCGTCACATAAAAATTCATAACAATAGTTCAAAATACAATAAAACAGCCTGTAAAACCGCAAATTAATTTGTCAAACCGTTTTTGTACAAAAAATTCACCAAAATCACCGATTTTTCGGGCAAACAAGGTAGAATCCGCCCTTAATGAAACTGACATGAGGGGATGAAGGAACTAATGCATAATCATATTTACATAGTCAAACGTAAAGAAATCCAATTGTTTTGCAATTATACACTCCCCGTCAAAATTAAAGGAACTCAATTTTTCATCCATTACCATACTGTTTTGTCAAGATGAAGCGCAGGACACGAAGTTTCAAAAAATTTTATTTTCGGTAAATCCAACGAAGAGCACTTATATTCTCTTTAATTTCGGTTTTTTCGTTTTGCTGTATGATTTTTATTGATCGGGTTAATAAAAAAGGTGCACGAATCGATCAAAAGTCGCGAGAACAAACGAATGGTTTTGAAAAGAGACATAACGTAAAACAGGTGATCGTTCAATTTTTCAGACCATATCGCATGTTTGATCATCGAGGACATACAGAAAAAAAATCTGGTCGGTCCGGCCTTTTGCACCGTGCTTAAGGGTACTTTTAACTCGCAAACAACGTGGGTACTTGAACAATTCCATAATTTTCCTTGAACATTTGTTACAATGTGCCCCTGTCCGGAGTAAATTGTAACACATCTGTTTTACTTATTTAAATACAAATATGAACCGAAATAAACATTTCTAAAAAATATAAATAAAAAACAGATCATTATTAAACATTTGATATACACGAGTTAAACGATCATTGCTTATTCATCTAATTCTACTAAAATCTTCTTCGCTTTCTTTACTTTTGCCTTCATACTTTTTTCTACTTTTTGTATTCTCGATTGTTCTGTTGTTCGTCTAGAACCTCTTTTTCGGTTGTGTCAGCAACTAACTTGCTCTATCAATATTTAGAGCGGAGTAAGTACAGTAACATGTTACAATTTACCCAGAGCTTAAATTTTTGCGTTTTATCTCAGAAAAGGAGAAACTAAACATCAAATTACAAGAATACGTACACATTATAAACCAATGTGTGATTCGTTTGCGACAAAGAAGCAAAAATTGAAACGGTTTCTAACGGCGGTTAATTGACATAAAAGTACCAAGACAACATTTACTTACGTGCTCTAAATACTAAAATTCTGGGCTATAACCGCAAAATAAATACATAACGCTCGTTTGTGTCACTAAAACCGACGGTGCTAATGTCGTCAAGCAGTTCTCGCATGCTGTGGGTTACTAGATTTATCGTTCAAAAGATTTTACTTATGTTACAATTTACCCCGGTCTCCCCTACACGATTGCCTGAAGAGTTCTTTATTTCTTTATCGAAATTTTACGAAGTTCCATATTGCAAGCCGTTACATATTACCTGCCATTACCCTGCCCACGTCCTACGTCTATGCAGTATGTATGTACTTGCCGAATAATCTTGATATTCGAAA
Source organism: Andrena dorsata (assembly GCA_929108735.1). Lineage (NCBI taxonomy): Eukaryota > Metazoa > Arthropoda > Insecta > Hymenoptera > Andrenidae > Andrena > Andrena dorsata. The sequence continues at coordinate 69,396,853 of OV815488.1, read as the reverse complement.
CGTCATTTCATCACGGTTCGTTCGCACCAGCTAACGAGGAATCGATCGTCCCCGTTGTTTGTGTTTCGCGTTTTGCGTTATTCCCCGCCGCATGCTCGAGCTTCGTAGACGTTCGTTGGCACGCTTATACCTACGTACACGTACGTACATAACTACATGCTTCTGTGAATCGTATCGAAGGAACGACAAGACTGTTCGTCCGGTGCAACATCTCGCAGGTATTATATCGCACCGAAAATTCGTGACGAGAACGAGAGCTAAGCTAACGTGCAAGATATTTATAACGATACGTTAAATGCTGGATCCGTGCCAGACGCAAAAGAGCGATTTGGATCCATTTCGTGAACGAAAATGACAATTTACCGCAGCCTGTTATAAAAGCCTTTCTATTTTCTGGTCGTAGAAACGCTATTCTCTATTCTTGCCAGCCGTTTCTGTCTCTCACCGCAAGTCCCTCAGTTTCGATTGATCATTACTGACACGAGGTGCACCGATCTCGGTCGTAATTAAGTTTCTGGAAAGCGTCTCGAGGAAAACTGGACCAAAAAGGAACATCGAGTTTTCAAAAAGAAAAGGGTCGTGCGGTAAGGTCGGAGGCAAGGAGCAGTTTGAACGAACGATAGGCCGATCACGGCACGTTACTTCGAATCCGTCGTAGTTCGCCTGGGTCCATAAACACATTTGGATAGTTATTTCGAGCCACGAATTCGACGCTTTTCTGCCTCTATTCGTGGGGAAAGAAACATAGCCGCGCAGACGATAAAAGGCCACGGTGAGGGCGTGGAGGCGCGGAACACCGATGCCGATGCCAATGGAATAATGCGACTCGGAGAGAGTAAACGGTACCGCAACTCTCAACTCTCAAGGGTCCAACTCGGTCGCGAGTCCACGCCAGAATCGAGGCTTACGGCGCGACATTCTCGACAACGAGACGACACGTTGGAGAATGTTTGCCGGCGTACCTGTGCCTGTAGATAGGCGCTTGGCGCAGTTAATGGCTTGTACGATCTTGCTGTGGATGCCTGCGTACAAATAGTACGCGTATCTCTGCATTTGTGGCTGTAGAAACGCTTCGTTATCCGCGCGCATAATATCCTATACGCGGCAGGATGTATAATTTATGCATCGTGGATACCTAAGTGTTTACTAAAGGCGAACGTGCCAGCCGGCTAGGCGGCTACCGATTTGTCCCTCCGTCCTTCCGTCCGTCTATAAGTATTTACGTATGTATGTACATATTTATGTAGAAAGGCAGGCATATACCATGGTATGTAACGCACGCATATAACCGCTCGAAATTACGTCTCAGAGAGCTGGCCATCCGCGCCTTTACTTCGCTCTCGACCTAATTAGCGAAATGTACGCGAGCGAAGTACATACAGCGGAACGTTGCCCCTTTTCCCTCCGTCGATGCACGTAGCTACGTACGATACAAGACGAAAAAATTCCACCGGCATCGAGGAGTTTGGAAATTGACGGATTTACCAAGCTTAGGGACAGGAACCGACGTGACTCCACGCGCGATTCTGCGAAAATATTGAAACGTTTTTGATTTGGCGAAGTTGTACGGTCAACTGCGAACCGGAAACTCCGAGTTGAAAAGTGTAACGAATGGTTGGAAGTCCGAACTCCTCGCAAGTTGGGGGATTTCCCTGGAAGGTTATTGGCTCCGGGAATGACGTGATCGGGTCCGCGTATCGATCGACCGAACGACAGACCGAACGATCAATCAACTGATCGCCTCGCTAATATTTTAGTGAGGCATTCGTCGTTGGTGTATAGTGTATGTATAAATTAGGGTGGCTGTTATTTACTCTTGGATAAGGGGTTACACCACCTTGGCGCTCGGAAAAATAGGTATAAAAATAAACCTTTTTCTTTGACGATGCCATTAAGTAGGGGAAGTCGGGGTATTGTGAGCCACTTTTTTTTATTCCTAACAAACTGCTATAAAATCAAGTGTTTCTTCAAATTTCAAAGCTGGATGTTGTAGTATGAAGATTTACCTTTCTTTTAGTCACAATAGTGGAATCGAATATTTGCAAATTAGATGATTTTCAGACTGTTACAAAAAAATTTGCATTTTCTTGAATCTTAAAAATCTCGGGGAATCGTGAGCCACTTTATAAATTGAATAAAAATGACAATGCTTGTTAGAAAACACACACACACACACAAGCATTTTTGTACCCCTTTTTTTTTACTTTTTAGAGTCAGTGGGTCATGAAACGTCGAGAATTGCAAAAAAAACGGGGGGTCATTTTTGACACGATCTACATACTTTCCCTCTGTTATATACATAACAGTCGGGAAAGTAAAATTTATATTGTGCTCAAATATTACATAAAGAAACATCCAACACGTGAGGTTAGCTCTTTAAATGTCAAGAATCGAGTGGCTCACAATTCCCCGAACCATTATTTTTACAACATGGCCACAAATAAATAACACAATGCTAACTTAATGCCAAATTTCTTTATTATTTCGAAAGCTTGAAGTCACACGAGTCTTATAAAAATAGTTACCTGCATGGATTCACAGAAAAGTGTCACAATAATAGACCACACACGAAGTGAAAATAATATATCGAGATCAGCCAATTTTTTTCTGTTAACAGATCAAAGTAACGATGCGGGTGCGTACGTTCACTAATCGTGGAAATATTAGCTTATCATAACACAAGTAAATAACAGTTGTTGGCAGCTGTCATTATTCACTAGGGAAAAAAATATGGCGCTGGCTCACGACTCCCCGTGGCTCACACTACCCCGACTTCCCCTATATAAAATGATCTTTATTTTACACATATGTATAGTAGTTTTATGAACAATTTACAATATTGACGATTAAAAAAATAATAAAAAATGGCGGAGGTATAAGCCTTCTTCTTCTAAGCCATCCTTGTTGATGGTGTATCTGATTTCTTTGTTAGGCATCGTCCAAAACATACAAAATAATTTTTTTCTTATTTAGAAGGGTAATAGCTAAAATGTGACGTATGATTTTTGTGATTGGATGCCATGTTCGAAAGTTATAAATTTTTTAAACTGAAAATTTCGATGAAAATTCGATTTTTTTTCAAACAACTATTTCTAAAAAAATTTTAAATTTTTTCCCTACGTCACATTTTAGCTATTACCCTTTCAAATAAGAAAACAATTATTTTGTATGTTTTGAACGATGCCTAACAAAGAAATCATGTACACCATCAGCAAGGATTTTCAAAAGATGGTCCTACTTATCGGCTTATATCTTCGCCATTTTTTATTTTTTTTTAATCGTCAATATTGTAAAATGTTCATAAAACTACTATATATGTGTGTTAAATAATGATCATTTTATATACTTAATGGCAGCGTAAAGAAAAGTTCATTTTTATACCTATTTTTCCGAGCGCCAAGGTGGTGTAACCACTTAAATTGTTCTTCAAGATTTTCTTCGGGACACCCTTCAGAATAGTTTCAAGTAAGTAAAAAAATCTGTGTGAAGTTTGAGTCCGAAAAGGTGCCCCTGGGCCGTTGAATATTTAAATAATTATTTAACAGCTCACAAAGTCGATTTTATATAATATCCTGCAAGTTATTGATTAAATCCAAAAATATGTCAAACAAAAGTTGTAGATCCGGACAAGGAGCATATTTTATATTGTATTACTTCTTCTCACGCGACAAAAGATTTTCGAAAATGTCAGAAAAACTAAAAAAAACTTTTTCTCAAATTTTGAAAGTTAAAATGCTTCTCGAACACTTTTTATTTATGAAGGCGTACAAAAAATGGAATATTTATTTTCAAGGACTATTTTTTAAACATTTAAGGGGGGCATATACCGAAATATGCGAGAAAGATAAAAAAAATTTCCTTATTTTCAGTGTTTGATACATACGTCATGAATGTTTCCTTAAAATTCGGGACGGAAATTCGCAAAAATATCGAAGATATAGAATTTATGCATCTCTTTCCCGATCAGATACTGGACATATATGTATAATTCTCTTTCCGGCATACGCAGCGTTGGGTTATCAGCGGAGGCACTGATTGTAACTCGGTCGTGATCAGCTTGTAGAGTATACTCTACGGTCTTCTTCGAGCAGAAGAACCGCCTGGCGCGGAGGCCAACGCGAACAGCTAAACTGCTAAACGCACGATGCAAAGATTGGCTCGATTACAAATTCCTTGCAACGTGCAACGCATTGCGTTGCCCCCAAGCTACTGCTTCCCCTTCTCGCGATCAGTATGAGCGAACGAGCGAATGTTCGTTCGATTGTTCCACGCTGCTCACGTCGTCGGGAGTCACGCGAGTCATCGCGCCGATGCATTCTTTACTTTGCGTTGCATTCGGGATTTCATTCAACCACGTTTCTACGAAAAACAAGGGATACTTTTCATTCGAAACAGATCTGTGCATTGAGTATTCGATCGACCTTCTAAATCCTTCTAAAAAATATTTACATACGTACTCGACAAGATTTCTTTGCTCCGTGGTCGGACTCGGTAACTTGTTTTCGTTGCGAGATCCACGAAGCTGCTCGCCGAATGCCTTCCGAATGTGCTTCCGATTTTATGTAGAGTAAACGCACCAGTAAAGGTACACATTAAGGCTAATGAATGAACACTTTTATACAATTATGTTTGCAGCGCGATTGATTCCACGTGTTGCAAAAATTGTTTGAATATGAAGCAAGAAATTAGAAGAAGTCTTTAATTAATTGGTTCCTTATTTTAATAATTTATTTTACTCATCTTAATAAAAAATGTCCATTCACTGGTACGTGTTCCTTAACTGGTACATTCACCCTACTATAGGGTAATTCCGGGAGACGCGGACGGGCTGGAAAGTTGGTAGAGTTACTATATTCAGACTCTACATCTGTGTATATGTAAAAATGTGTTAATGTTCAGAACAATTAATTCTCTAGAAATCAACTGTTTCGACCAACTCTCCAGCCCGGCCGCAACTCCCGGAATTATTCTACTTACTGTAGAAAAGTCAGACCATGGTTTCTCAACTTTTTAAACGTACAGGCTACAGGGGACACGTGTCCGCCAGACCCGGCTAGGTTTACAAGCCGACCTTTTTCGACTCATTTCGAGTCATTTCGAGTCGGGCAACCGTCCCTTCACCGTTTCTGCCACTCGTGGCGCTTTTCAAATTCTCAAGGACTTTTCTTTTGTTGCTTTCCGTTGTGAATTGTTCCGAGGTAGAGCTGACCCCGGCAAATGTGTCGTTCCTACTTGTAACTTTCGATGACGGTCGTAAGTTTTCAAACGACTAACAGTATCGCATAAGTGCTATGCGTGTCGTGCAAATTATTTAATATCTTCGAAGCCTTGGAAACCGTGAGGTGTGAGAAAAACAAAGTACACACATCTTCGCTGCGGCTTGACGTTTCGTTGTTTATTCGCTTTTACTGTTTTTAGTGTAGTGTGCAAGCGAAACGGTTCTATCGCGGGGATCGAGTTTCGCGCAATTCGTCGCTGCTGTGCGACGAACGCTGACACATGCTAATCCCCCTCGCGATTACATGTCTTCAAGTCGGTTAAGTCGGTTTACGAGTTCCTAACGATCTGACGTTCCCTTCGAAATACCCGAGATGGATAAATACCCTACCCGTTGTCGAACGTGATTTGTTTGCCGTTTATCTTAACGACTCTCGAAGAATTAAAAGGCAAAACTTTAGATTTACGTCCAGGATTTTTCAAGCTCTGCAGCCACGGGCATAGAGCTACGCGCGCCTACAAAAAAAGTATTTGGTCACTTTAAAATCGCATAACTTTTTTTAGGATTAGGCCAAACGACATGAGTTTCTTTTGAGAAGCTAGAAGGATTAGTTTGCTAAGTGACGTGTTTCGTAGTTTTGAAAAAAAAATGCAATTCGTCGGAATAGCGAAAAAAATAGAGATGCAATTTTAGGCATGTATACAACTTCCTTGAGGGGACTAGGTAGTTGTAAATCGATTTTTTTATTGCATTTTCCAAAAGTACTATCCTTTCTGAATAAAATGCCGCTTGGTTTATATGTAGTAAAATTCGCAAAATTATAGATTTGACAGCTAAAACCGTCAAGCGGCAACCTATGTATAGCGTCGCCTTTGCACAGAAACTTTAAACGCGTTTTTCTCGAATATTTTGTTCTCTTCATTTTTCCCTGATTGCGAACGAATGGAGGTTCAGATCAACTTGAAAAAAATTATAGAATGTGTAAAACATGCGCCATTTCGCCGCAAACCTTTGATATGGTCCGTAAAAATTCGAGGTTTTCATAAAAAAATTAAGAAGTCACCGGATTTTTGTAGCGCACAAACAGGAACGAATTTTTCTCGGAAAAATCGCCGTTTTTCAGCCACCAATCTTATAATTTTCATTTAATTATTATTTTTATAGGTTTGCGCCGAAACTATGAATCCAACAAACAATAATCTCACCTTTGAAATCGGATTACGTCAGATTTTAAGACTGATATTAAGGCAAGACGACGTAAAACCGTTAAAATGTTTACCTGCCTGCAGCGGCATTTTTAAAGCACGTATATATTTCTTAATCTGTATGGCAGTAATAAACATTGGGTAAAAGGATACACCTGGATGTGCTTTCATTTTTTTATAAATAAATAAAGGACAGAGTCTCTTTCTCACGAAAAACGACTGCCTAGTCCCCTTAAATCTACAAACGGGGTTTTCGAATTTTCATTACTGGCTTATAAAAAAAAGTTTAAAAACCCACCTTTACTATATTTTTTTGCTATTCCGACCAATTGCATTTTTTTTCACAACGATGAAACAGGTCACTCTTAGCAAACTAATCATTCTAGCTTCTCAAAAAAACTCATGTCGTTTGGACCAATTATAAAAAAGTTATGCGATTTTCAAAAGTGTCGCAGATATTTACTAACTCTTGATACTCTTGAGGAATGCCCATGGCTGGCATTCGAATTCGAAGCCGTGTCATTTCGATGCTACCGTTAAATTTTCACGGGTTCGAAACTGAAGATCGAATGAAACCGTTAAAATTGTCAATTAGTTACGAAATGACAGTAGTTCTTGCAAGAGAACAATTGAAGTGTATTCACTGAAACTTTTATTCCATACAGCATTGCATAAATAGGAAAATCATATTTTCTTGGAGGTAGCAAAAAGTTGCAGGTTGAATATGGACATTTATTCTGCTTGAAAAAGGTGAAAGTTGTTGCAAGCAGATTTTCTGTGGTATGTAGGTTTGAACTTTGAAGTTGAAACCTTGAACCGTTCATCCAAGATCTAATTGCAGTACGTACGTGTACAAATATTTGTATTTGTAAAGATAATGCTTCTCTTAAAGTTAACAACAATGTGTCAACAAATAATTATAACTTTCATGTTTTACTTTAAAATATTTGTTAAAGTTAAAACTGAAATCTAACAACAGAATTGAAGTGTACTGTGCAAAGTTAGCTTAACCGGTTAACTGGCAATGTATCATATATGATAAAAAAAAATCTGGCCAATTCTGTATCACATATGATCAAATGGAATAACTTTGTGATTCACTTAATTTTTCGATGTTGCCAGTTTGAGCACGAATAATAAAAAAGCCGTGCCAGTTAACCGGTTAAAACAGGGAAGAACTGATTCGAAAGTTAAAAGTCGAGTAAATAAGTTTTATTTATATAAATTAACAGTTCCTTCGGTCTCTGTCGGGAAGAATTGACATTGAGGAATTCAGTAAAGTCACGGTTCATCGGTACATAAGTATACGGATTTAATTGACGTGAGCGGTTTGTCGGTAGTTGGCAACTAACGACACTCTCCTGACCATCCTCAATATTTTCTCGGTTGACGTGCGATTCTCCACGCTCTCCACCTCCACTTCCAACTCCTCTACCCTCCACACCCCGCACCCCTATTCCCATCCAAGACCACTCCTCCTCATATTGTACTCAGCTTGGAATAACAACAGCACGTAACGTGCAGCTTATCTATGTATGGGTACAACCACTTACCTACCAACCAGACACAATCTATGCATGTACACGTACCTCCGCGATGCATCCAACAGTCACACAAGCAGCCGCGTGCGCTTTGGCACTTGGAAACGACCGCGCGGAGCCGCGTCGCGCCGCGCTGCGCGATGTCTCGATCCGCTTTCGCATACTCTGCTTTCTGTCATCCCGATTCTCTTCTCAATCTATTCACGCGCTCGCGGGTGTAACCGGTCACAACAGCGGGCATATTTAAAATTTTATACCGTATGTTATAATCTTCCAAGTAGTTACTGCTCCGACGTAAGCGAGGCTAAATTATAATTCGGAAAGCGACCGGACACTGGAGCGTGTAATACCGTGGGGCGTTTGGTCTACCATCTACCTACCGCATAGAGCGTAGAACATCGATCGCTGGTAACATAGTAAAAGAACAAAGAGCCGGCCGGTGTGATTTCAGCGACAATGAATTGTGTAAATACGTAGTGTGCCGCTACTCGCTTCTACAAGGCGAATAGCAGCGAAATGACTGCCACGTTTTATTAAGAATTCGATTGGAAAGTCTACGTAGCGTACGAAGAAGAATCACAGATATGTACACGCGATTCGTATCGGTTGCATGTATGTCTTTCAAGTTTCAAGGGAACGCGTTCTATAAATATGCTTGCGCGTTGGAAAAAGGAAGATCGTGTATGGAAAATATGAAAATATGTTTCAACGACCTCATGCCCTACGCTGCAGGCTACTCTGCTCGTGATCGCGAATTCGCGATAGTGGAGTGAATGGGAATGATTCGTTCGAAGGGGAACGTGACCTTATATTATCCTATTTTTTTTTGTTCTCCTATTCAATCAACAACGGGGAAGCGCGTGTAGACATAAAATAAATCGCACGCAGCTGACATCAGTTAAGCTCGTTGGGATTACATACACGTATGTATAGTGGATGTACATTGTGCATATACGCCGCTAATCACGTAGATATGTACGTGTACACTTTCTTGATAACTACTTCTATGCTATATCTACGCGGAGGCACCTTGAATTATTTTGCCGTAAAACCGAGCGTTCGTAATTCTAGTACCATCATTTTTTGGTCGTTATTTTTGGCGTTATTTAAACCATGAATTAATGCGAAGGACGGAAGGAAGCTCTTTCTTTAGTCACAACCAAGCTAATCGAAATTTAAATAGCCTCCGTAAACTATATGCGCTCTGAATATTCCAATGAATATTACGTAGGAATAGAGGAATAAAAAGTTCGTGCTAGTTTCGATAAGTGAATTTATTATTAGCAGTCGGCTAAAAGAGCTTATAGGGCAAAGCTGATGTCAGCTGCGTGCATATGTATATTTTGATATACGTATATCTGCTTGAAATTTTCTGACTTATTTCGGCAGGGCCGTCCGGAGCAACTTTGGGATGATTGTAATGAAAAATATACCCCTCTTGCTTTTTTAACCCATTTTATAGCGCCAATTTATTTAAAAATTTAAAACCGAAATTTAAAAATATTCCCTTTTTTTAGTATTGGGTAGATGTCCCTATTACTGTCACTTTATTTATTTTGCTTTATAAAAGTGTAACGTATAAAGAATAGTGTACAACAATAATATTAATAATAATAAGAACAGTCACAATTTAATAATAATAGTATTGTTGTTCACTATTCTTTATACGTTACATGTTTATTAAGCAAAATAAATAAAGTGGCAGTAATAGGGACATCTACCCTAAACTTAATAAAGATCAGTTTTGATAAATAAGCGATTTTTTCTGAAAAGCCGGGGTGGGGGCCAACTACCCCTTTTGCCCCCACCCTGCGGACGCCTATGTATTTCAGTATTGTTGCATGGCGAGACAAACATGCACCCAGTCACGTAGCACAAGTTAATTGTCCGAGGAACCTTCAAAACAAGACTGTCGAGAATAAAAACGACAGCATCGGGGAGGCGGCATCTGGCAGTGTGTTGCGTCATGTTGCATGGCGTGGTATGGCGTGGTATAGTGTGGTGTGGTGTGGTGTGGTGGTTTGGTGTGGGGTGACGTGGTGTGGCATGCTCCGTCGTGGCACGGCACGGCGGCGCGCGACGCGGCACGGCGTACGTGCCGCCGTTCAGGTACATACTATCTATGTACTTACATACATACATATTCAGCCCTGACCGACTTTCGTGTCTTCGACCGATACGGATTCTACTATGTTCCTGCCCCATCCTTCCTCTTGCGCTCCCTTATTTTCTCACTACTTCGTTCAATCGCGTGTTTTTCTTTCTTTTTTTTTTCATTTACACCGACGAGATACAATTCTCATTGGAAACGGCAAATGGTAAATAAATAACCTGTAAGAACACGAGACTTCGGCCGTTCCTCGAAGTGTTTCTCAAAGGTTGCTTATCTAGCTGTTGTCAACGCGAGGCTCGGGAAGAAAAAGCGATCGACACTTGGGGATGTGATAAATTAGGCCTTTACGGGGACTGCGTCGGAGCCAGAATGAGGGAGGCTTTTGGCCGTTTGGCGACCGCGCCTGCGACGCAGGGAGGCATTCGAAAATACATACGTGCATATGTATGCAGCTGTAGATATATGCACAGAGTAGAGAAAATGCAAGAACCAGGGGCGTCCGGAGACTTTTTTCCAGGGAGGGGAAACTTTGGGTAACGAAAAATATATTTCTTGTTTTTTTAACCCATTTTATAGTGCCAATTTAATTAAAAATTTAAAACCAAAGATCAGTTTTGAAAAATAAGCGATTGTTTCTCAAAAGTCGGGGAAGCAACTGCCTCTTTTGCTCCCCCTCCTGCCCACCCTGCGGACGCAAGAACATATCTTTTTTCTTTCACGTTGGACATTCCTCTCCTACTTTCCTTTTTTACTTTACAAACTACAGGCAGAGAACGTTTGATTATCGAATATGAAAAATAAATGCAATTACTTAAATATATTTAGAAGAGATTCGAGCCTTCATCTGTAGCTACCGCGTAGCGCATCGATTCGTTCGGTCACTTTTACTTACTTACTGTATCGAAACTAAACATGTGACTACTTACTTATCGATATAGCGAACGACCAGAACGACGAACGTGTTTATCGACCAAGCAAGTCAAAAGAAGTGTCATTGAATTTTTTCAACTGCAAATGATATAATGTATCTTAATGATAAATGGCGTTCGTGCGTCATTTGCACTTAACCGCGAGGCAAACATATTTCTTTCGAATAATAGTTTCTAACTAATTTTAGAACATGTGTCAATAGTCAACACAGTTCTGTATCGATAGTTTCGTTGCGTTCGATTCGTAATTCTCGACAACGTCACGTGTATACTTTTAATAAGCCTGCATAGTACATTATTTATAGGTTAACTGTACACTGAAACGGCGGTATTTTTACGTCCCGACTGTTTATTTCACGCGTGACTCATACACACGTGAATTTTCCGCGACAGAATTTATGTAATTTTATTCCAGCTCAAAACCATGTCGTTGAAATAATACGCATATTTCGTTGGAATTATTACACGATAATGGGCTGCAGATAAAAGTACGCTCGTAAAGATATTATTAACCGTCCGTGCACTGTTACCCTTGCGATTATATGATTCGCTATGCAAACGTTAAGATTCAGATTTCGCTTGTTGCAACTCGGTGTTCAGAGTATTAATCGCAGCTTGGAATCATACTGTTCCAAGCAAAATGTTTTACGCAGAAGCATGCACTTTAAGACGAATCCAAAAGTTGCCGCGCTGCGAGACAAAATATTGTACTGCGATTACTTGGATTTCGAACAGCTAAAGCTGTTAAGTACGAAGCGGCGATATAAGCAAATGCAACAGCTCTGGTATAAAGATATGATGATGAAGAAGAAGCGAATGGGCGACGCCGCGCTCAGCGTCTTGATAGATAATACTGCTGAGAGGAGAGATAAATCGTTTCAGGGAAGTAAGGTAGAATCTGAGAAGGCGAGGGCAGAAAATGGGAAGCCTATACACATGCCATATGCGAGGGTAGATTCATACGAAACTACCCATGATGAGAACGATAGTACTTCGCCTTCGTTAAACGAAAAGTATAAAAACTTATACGAAAAATACTTGGAGGCAAAGAAAAGCGTGCCTGGAAGTAAGGATTATCTTTCCTTCGAAGAGTTTTTGGATATTAATTCGAGCAGTTTAGTAGCAAAAGCAGAGTGGTGGAAAGTTCCGCCGACTTGGATGACCGATTTCGAGCAATACAACGATGCTTTAATGGAAACGGAGAACTACGATAGTTATGGAACACCAGACCCTCTGTCGAGGATTAGTTCTGTTCCATGCGGGGGATGCGGAGCTTTGTTGCATTGCAAAGACCCGAGGGTTGGTGGTTACGTACCGTCGGAACTGTTTTTACGGGGGGACAGCGAGGAATTGAAATTTCTCACGTGCCAGAGGTGCCACTTTCTGAAAGTTTACAATGCGTCGCTGGATGTGAAAGTATCGGTGGAAGATTATCCAGAGCTGTTAAGCGTAATAAAAAAAAGAAAATGCGCGATTCTGTTGCTGGTCGATTTAACCGACTTTCCTTGTAGCATTTGGCCGAATTTAAAGAGCATTATGCATCCTTTTACGCCTGTTTTCCTAGTCGGAAATAAAGTGGATTTGTTACCCAGGGATTGTCCAAATTTCTTCGACAATGTCAAGAACCAATTGCTACATAGCGTAGTGGATGTTACTGGGATAAAGAGAGAGAACATTACGCATGTAGCGTTGACGTCTGCAAAAACTGGATATGGAATAGAAGAACTGATAAATAAATTGCAATTCAAATGGGGATACAATGGTATACAAATTATGCTTCTCTTAAATAGCTTTAATCTAGATGTTTCTCAGTTTTTTAGCATGTGAAAATTGTTGTTTTAACTAAATTGAAGCATTTAGCTATGCACGGTGAGGGCGCATAATTTTCGAATGATTGAGATTTTAAACATGTATCATTTAGAATTTATGAGTTCTGCTTTGAATCGTTATGTGAAAGTTGTATTAATTAGTACGGTCGAAATTTATAAACAACTTTTAAATCATAAATAATTAGCGAGGTATTGAAATTTCAGGAGACGTTTATTTAATCGGATGTACAAATGTTGGAAAGTCATCCATGTTTAACGCGTTATTGCAATCTGATTACTGTAAAGTGCAAGCCGTTGATCTGGTGCCTCGCGCGACGATATCTTCTTGGCCAGGAACAACGTTGAATTTACTGAAATTCCCTATTTTAAATCCAAACAATAAGAAACTGGCGTTGAGGATGAAAAGGTTACAGGAAGAACAAGTTGGTAAAATGTCGGAATCACAGTACAGAGATTATCAGCTGAAATTGACGAAGAATATGAAATACGCGATCCTAGAAGGTGGTTGAGAGTCAACTAAGTAAATGTACATAAGGGTGGATTCTTGGTAAATAATTTTTTCAAGATTTTTTCGGGGCACCCTCCAGAATAGTTCCAAATAATTAAAGAAAAATCTGTAAAGTTTGAGCCCGATCGGATAACGGGGAAAAGGTGTCCCTAGATTTTTTTTTAATTATTTGTAACTATTCCGGAGGATGCACCGAAGAAAATTAAAAAATCGAAAATACGAGCCACCCTAATGTACACACATACGTATATATTTTTCAAATGCAAAGTCTCTTACGCTTATATTTTTCTAGGCTCTATCGGTAGAACGTTTACCGGTAGATCGGACGAGGATGTTCTCGGCGATCCTTTCTCGGAAATGTCGCACTCGGCCATGATGAGAAAAGTTGGCCTCGACGAATCTCAACCGGAGTATAGACAGAGTCGTTGGTGTTACGATACTCCGGGCACCCTCCAGCAGGATCAAATCCTGGATTTGTTAACGACCGACGAGCTAATGGTAACTTTACCGGAAGGAATAATATCACCGAGAACGTTCATTCTTAGACAGTCGGAAACCGTGTTCGTGGCTGGCATGGGCAGATTGGACTTTGTGGAAGGAGGAGACCTTTACATTCGGTATTTCATTCGTCTTACCGCATCCGAACCGGCCCTAAACGTTTCGAAACGACTAAACTATCCAAATCGCTTGAAAACTCGCCGTTTCTTCGCTTGAACTTCGAAGAGTTCCGAGTTCACATTCAATTTCCGTACGAAATATCTTTAGCAGCGTAACCCCGAATTTTCTTAGCATTAAACATTCCATATCCAACAATTGCCTGTTATTTTGAAATAGGTGCACGCTGTTTACAAGCAAAGAGCTGCCAATCACGATGTGTCACACCGCCGACGCGGACTACCTTTACGGTAAGTTGATAAGAACCGAGGCGTTGGTTGTGCCGTCCTATGATCCAGAACGATTGAAAGTATGGCCGAGACTGGAGTCGAAGGAAGTGACGGTAACCGGCGTCGACAGGAACGAATCCGCCGCCGACGTCGTGCTGTCTAGCATAGGTAAATTTCGCAGTAATCTCGCGGGAAACGCAGAGCCAAATTGCGCGTGGATATACGTATATAATTGTTATAGGTTGGATCGCGATCACACCTCACGAGCAGCAGACTGTTACTCTGAGGGCTTGGACGCCCCAGGGACGCGGTATATATCTACGGACTCCGGCGTTGCTGAAGAAGTCTGTAGCTCTCCGTGGCTTCAAACTGCAAGGAACTCCGTTGTACTCGTTGGGACACCAAGTCTACGTTAAATAAAGCACACTTCAAACTTTTCTACGTATGTAACAAGTACACTTGTTTCTGCAAAAGAAATCGACAAGCTTGATTTATCTGTAATGAACGTTGCCCGGTGAAAACGTGGAGAATGTATTTATTTCGTGGATTTTTAGTTAGACAATTTACGTTACGACGACAATCACTCACGGAACATTTCTACGATTACGGTATCAATCATATGCCTCCTTTGCACGAAGTTTCGCCTGTTTGTACATTCGTTTGTAGAATCCCTGCAGATTCTTGTAAAACCCTTGCTTCGCTTCGTTTTCACCTCGCGCGCGAAGAGTATCGCACCCTGAAACACTAAAGTTTCGGTTTAAACGTTTCAACTGTTCCCCTTCGCTTTACCAACAGTTCACAGACTCTATTACAGGACATACGCCTTTGCTTTGCAGTCCCTGTCCGTGCAATAGAATTTTTCCCGAAGGTATCGGGCCTCTCTTTGCATCCTGCGAAAGCGTAAAGGCGAGTTAATCGATGACGTTTGAGAGATGATGAAGATTCTGCGATCAACTCACGTGGCACAGGTGCAACAGCGACAGTTGTCCAGCAAGTGTCCGGCGCGATACGCGGAGTCCACGTCTTCCAAGTACTCCTCGCGCCGATCAAGGTCGCGATCGATGGCTCGCTCTTTATTTAACAGACTGCACTCGCAGGAAAAGTAGCATTTATACTTGGAGCAAACGGGGCAGCTGTCGAAGATATGCGTGTCCTGGCAAGTGGATGGTATTGGGTAGTGATCTTGTTTCGCGTTAATATCGCGTAGACACTTTGGCCTCGGTTTCGACGGATGATAGCAGACGTCGAGTCGAGAGTGTTGGTCTGGAGACGAGTTTTCTACGTCGCACCGATATCTCGCGCTGAAAATGCAGACAATTGGTGGGGGTCCCGACAACCTCCGCACGCAAGCAAAGATGGGCAAAAATTACTTTAAATAAAAAATTGATTGCGAATGGAAGACAAAAATTTTATTTGAACTTCGAATAACTTTCGAATGGAACTGAGAAAATCATTCGAAGCTTAAAATGAATTCCCGTTGAATAAAAAAAATCATACGTGGCCGTCGAATAAAGAAATGATTTGAGGCGCTTCTCAAAAATTTGGCGACTAATAGGGAACCCTTTTCCGTTTACAAACAATAAAAATAAAAAAAAAAATTCTCTTTTATTTAATACGTTATTTAAATAATTTTTGATTTGCCCATCTCTGCACGCCACCACCCTTACTTACGGTCGACAGATTTGAGCTCGAGGCTTCGCTCGACTGTGGCAAACTCTTCTTTGCCTGATGATACCCTGAGCGGGTCGCCTCCTATGAGCGCAGGGTGTTCGCTAGAAAGAAAGCATCGCTTACCCTCTAATAGTTAGTCCCTACTCTAATCACTTAGTCTCTTACCTGAGAGTTGATTGTCTTCGGATTAATCACGAACGCTCCACCGACTTTCTCCGCGCAAACGCCTACTACCTCCTCTATCACCGTTTTCGTTGAGATTTCGATTTTAGGCGCTATAATACCCTGAAACGGTTGTCCAGTCGATTAGCAAGGAAACAGAATGACGCAGAAACGTAGGTACTAACCGGGAAATATTTGCTAGGGTCCATAAGCAAGTCTACGTCCACTCCGGCCAATAAGCCTTTGTAATTGGGCACCGGGTACAGCACGTCCGCCAAGTTGGTTTCGAACGAAGCCAACACGACAGCCCGGTTGCAAGGGCTCAGCCACTGTATCAATTCCGCGTAGAGAAACTCTTGCTCCAAACTCCGTTGCAACTCTGTCAAACCACCAGCCAGCCGTGTGAACGTTTTCTTAAAGGTAAACTGGTTGTGAAATAATAGTGGAAAAATCGGTGATACTCTGTGAGATTCTAGGGTGGAGCCGAGGCTGGTCATTCGCAGCGCTACTTTCCCGTTAGGACACAGCCATACTCCGGGACACGTTATCTGAAACATGGTTTAATCTAGAACGATAGATCATCGATCTACCGACGATCATCGTCTGCAGTTCCACACGTACGGCGTGCAGGTCCAGTTGCACCTTCACGCAGAAACCTCGTCCTGCCATGACTGTCGCCGCCAGTTGCCACAGCACGCCGCACTATCTTCTCGGCGGTATCATTCTCTTGGCTTCGCCCATTTAGTAAACCTTCGCTGGCACGGCCAAGCGAACAGCAGCACGAATAACCGACTCTTTAATTTCTCCGGTAGACACGCGCCGATCACTCCGCTGAGAGATCCCAGACCCTGTTCGAGAAACGCTCCTGGGATGAACGTGGCCGCGCGGTTCGCGAGTCTACTATGCCATCTTGAAGTGGGACCACAGCACCGTTGCCCTCGTTGCCAGGGAACGGGAATGGCACAACATCGATATTGAATTTCACCGACGCGAGTGCGACGATCGCTTCAGTGTGGTTCGGTGGACGCCGCGCCGGACGGAGGTGGTGGATCGCGCGCGCAACCACTGCCCACTTTCCACTTTCTTCTTTGTAAAGTGCGAGCTTGGCATCGCTTGAAGGTCGAAGGTGAAACCGCGACGGGACGTTAAAGCTTGAACGGCAGTCCGGTGAACTTCTCTATTGGTAAACCTCTGTTAATGTGACGGATTCGCAGCTCAGCCGCGATGAAGTCCGTCTGTGTCCTGGGGAAACGGAGCCTCGGATCATTCGTCGGCGGTATCAGGGGCTTCGAGTACCAGCCGTATCTGGCGAGGAAACGCGTGAACCTTCGTTAGAAACGGGAGGACGTTGCGTGCTCGAGCATAGTTACCACTATGCTCGCGAGTGGTCATACTCCATGTTAACCGTAGGTGGCCTGAACGTGTAAATATCCGTGGGCAGCAAGATGGTGCGCCTCGCGATCAAATCTACGTAGTCCTGGCGAACTTCGGACAGGGGGATCACCTCGTGCTTCGCGTAAAACTTACCGGTCAGAGGTACCGTTCGCCCGATGGGCACGAACTTTTCTTGCAGCTTTATGTACCTTTTCTCCTTCTCGAACACCTCTTTGTAAAATCGCAGCTTTATAGGATTCATGGTGCCCGGCAATGTTCTCGCGAACGAGTCGACAGAGTCGGCGCGAATCAACTGTAATTTCGAACGTGTCGCTGGAATTTTTGCTAGCCGCGGAAAGGAGCGAGGATTGCTTGCCGGGTACGTGAGAATTTCGCGTGCGTAAAAAATACGAATGTCGACTGGAGTGATCGTAAATGTTTGAGACGCGATGAGCGCCAGTGCCACGGAATGGTGATTGGTAGCGGGGATCGAAAAAGTTCTGGAACTCTTATTTTTAAAAAAATTCTGTCAGAACTTACATGTTTCGTTTAGGAAGATATTTGTCCCTGTGGAATATTTATTGAAAAAAAAAATGGTAAAAATGTTTAAGAGGGGAGATCACTGTCGGAAATCTGAAAAATCGATTTTTTCATTTTTACATTTTCTGAAAGACGTAGGTTTCAAGAATGCTGTCTCCAAATTTTATGAAGAAATTCGCAAAATTGACGGAGATATATTTTTCGTGAAGTGGTGTCAAGCGCGCGACCGAGCCGCGCGGAACATTGAACGCGTTTTCCTCAGAATGACATTTTTCAAACGCGTTGACAGTCTACAGAGAAAACTATACGTCCAATTAACATGACCAAGGACATTTATTGTACGGAAAACCCGTCGCTATTACGTGACGATCATTTTTTTTTTCAATTTTCGACCTGCTTCTATTTTTTTTTATTAACATTTCCCCAATTTTATACCCTGAAAACATGAGTTTTTTTCAGTGGTCCGCCATTTTGTAATTTTTTACAAATTTGACTTTTTTAGATCGTCACGTAATAGAGGCAAGCTTCTAGTTTCTAAATATTAGTTGTTTTTTTGAGATGGGATTAACCATATGGCCTGGGCACTGTCAACGCGACTAGCATGTTTTTGCCGCAGCGCAAATTTTGACGAAGAATTTACAAGAAACGGATTTACGAATTTGATTGAAAAAAAGATTTTCTTACCCTTCGATATGTGCACTATTAACTATACCGAGCAATAAATTGATTTACATGCGTTATTTGGTTGAAATAAATTCCCGAAAACACCCTGACATTTCAGACCGTCACAGTGGTCTCCTTAATGGAACTTCTTTAAAAAGTGTCAGGGGCGTCCGGTGACTTTTTTCTAGGGGGGAGGGGGCAACTTTGGTACGATGGTAAAGAAAAATATACCTCTCTTGCTTTTTTAACCCATTTTGTAGTGCCAATTTAATTAAAGATTTAAAAATATTCCCTTCTTTAATATAAACTTAATGAAGATCAGTTTTGAAAAGTAGGCGATTTTTTTTCAAAAGTCCCCTGCGGACGTCCATGAAAAGTGTTCTCGTGGAACAGATATTTTAGAAGCTATATAATAAAAGTTCCATGGAAACAAGTTGCATTAGAAGATTTATTAAAAAAGTTTTCATAAGATAAAGAAAAGTACTAAACTATTAGGTACTAGTTTTATTTAACAATATAATATCATATTCTTCATATGTTTATTTAATAAAAGGTATGAAAATCATAACATAAGTAATTAATTGTTTCATAAGAATTATTGAATAGAAAAGAGAACTTGTCAAGAACAATACCTAAATAACATTTTCTTATAACTTAAATGAACCGAAATACATAGAAATTCTATAATATAATATATAATATTTATATTTCAATAATAGAATATATGAATATGCATCTACGTATTATTATAGTATTTATGTTTTGCAATCCATTAAATAGTATTTAGTATGTGTTAGAACGATTGAGAGCTTTTCTAATATTAGTAAACAAAATATCTGTTCCCGTTACAGAAAATTTTTTATTTTTACATTTCATAAGTTCCATTCCAACTAGAACTTTTATTTTATCGATTCTCCTGGGAACTTGCAACGTGAGAACATTTTTAAAAAAGTTCCGCGGTCCATGTTTTCCAATGGAACCTACTGAAAAGTTCCAGAACTTTTTCGATATTTACCAATTCGGTGGTACACAGGAAACTTCAAACTCGAATCGGCCATGTCCCATTAAACTTGCCGCGAGGGTTAAAGGTTGAAGGAGGCTAATAGCACCGTTTGAGTATCGATGTTTATTTTAAAATACGTATATGAATAGAAAACGCATACATAACATGATAACAAGCGGAAGACCGTGGCTGATCAGTCAGTGGGTTCCCATAGTTGCAACATCTCCAGCGATTCGAAATTAAGACGAAAGGTCGGATGTTCGTTTGCGAGTAGGTACCTACTGGACGCATCATCGACGTGGCGAGGAATCGAAAGAACCTCGACTGTTCCCTTTCAGTTTCTAGTGCGCGCTGGAAACGCGATGCTCGATGATTTCGGAGGCGGCGTTCCTTGGTCAGCATCCTCGCACCTGCAACGACTTGGCCTGCTCGCTACACTCACCACTGGATGCCTCGCTTGGCGAAAGCCCAGTGGCCAGCGATAATCTGCTGCGATACATTTTACTTATATCTCTATAAATACTGGAGCCAAGATCACTCTACGAACATTTGCGCGTTTCACGGTCGGAGGAGAGAGAAAAACGGACACACGGTAGGCTCACGACTGCACGCATACGCGAATATGCGCGCACGGAGGATCGGTTCGGTTCGGAAGTACATACATCCAGCGAATGTGGCTCGCACTAGCCACAAGTAGACACCTGCTCGAAACAGCGGCTCCTCAAAACGAACAATTTAAGTGGCTACTTTTACAAGACACACTTCTACGTAACACAGGAATAATGATATTAATAATAGTAGTAGTAGTAATGATAACAATAATAATAATGGTAATAGTAGTAGTAGCAGCGGTAATACTAATAATAATAATAGTAATGATAACGATAATGATAGTAGCAGTAATGATAAAAAAACAACGATTGCAATCGCGTAGTTGTTGTGTTTATGAAAAGCACTCTGCAACGGTAAACGATAGTTTAACGACAACAACAATCGTTCCTGCGAATCTACCTAATTAGTAGATTGTAACGGGAGCAAGCGGTAGTCGGTAGACGCATGTTCACGTGAATATCGAGGAAAGGCGATGAAGTCGTTTAGGCTGTTTACTCGATGCGCCCACCGGTTAGGAATTCATTTACAGTCGCTTTCCGAAAAACATCGCTGGTAACAGACGGTACAACACTGGCGAACTAGGCGCGGTATAAAATCTTTGGTAAAGTTACAGCCGCGACGTTATCGACGACGTCGACGCGACCACAGCTGGTATCGACTAAATTAACAGACTAGAATAAAGTCGGCGTAATCGTTCAAGGACCAACATCTTCGACCGTAGGTTTATACTCGTAAGTTTCTTTATTCTAAGGCGGCGCGGAGCCGAATTCGGTAGTCTCGTTGCGTATCAGTCGACGCGGAAAATAAATAATCGACTCGTCCCGTGTATCGTTGCAGTCATCATCAATGGTAGATTGACGTTTTACTTTCTGGCTCGATAGGTTCGACTCCAAGTGGCCCGGATCAACGGACGAACGCTAAAGAAGCTATCTGGCCGCGATTAAGTTCACGGCCGACTTAACTATAATCGGTGGCACCGGCGCATGTCGGCTCCGCGGAAGTCGATGGCAGGTGTTTAGTCTCGCTGTTGCTCCTGAAAGTGGAAGAGAAATTACGTTTGAGGAGAAAACCGTGGACTGGTGTTTCCGTAAGGTCGATTGGATAAAGCCAGCTTTACCTTCTCTGCTCGCTGGACCCAGACCCGTGTTGGTCAGACTGCTCGGTGAGCTCGGAGCTTGCGCTGCTCTCCGCGTAAGCTTTCCGTTTGCTTCCGTTGAAGTGGAGGTCCACCGCGTTCCCGTTGTAGTATCCGTTCTCGCTCCTGTTCAGGTACTCGCTGGAAATCGGCGACCTCCTAACCGGCAAGTAGTCCGAGCAGGTCGGAGCCAGCAGCTCCTCGTAGTATTCGACGGTCTTGGGCTCCGAGACGGTGGTGCTCCCGTATTTTCTCGGCAGCGTGGACGAGGGAAACGCGGCGCCGTGGCTCTCGGCCGCGGTGTCGCTGAGCAGGCTCGAGAGAGGAGTCCGGTAGCTTCCGTAGCTTCCTAGGTCGCTGTCCGCGGTGAAGTCGGCGCTGTGATACTTCGCCCTGGACGCGGAGAGGTCGAACGTAGGGGACCTGAGGTACCTCCTCAGCGGGTCGTACGAGGAGGATAGTGGAGGTAGATGCTCGGTCGGTGACTTTAGGTCGGTGACGTACGGTACGGCGGTCGCGTCGGAGTACAGCTTGCAATTAGGTCTCTCGAGGGACCTGTTGCGGCTGATTCTCACGTTCTCGTCGCCGTACAAGTTGTAACATCTGTCTCCGTGACTGGTCTTGGAAGGAGCTGCTAAGCCGTAGCCGGCACCGTACTTGCTGCGGTCGCGGTTCTCTCGGTGTCCACTGAAGCTGTATTTCCGCGGCAGTGTGGTGCTGGCGGTCAGCCCGAGGCCCGGCGGAGGGGCCGTCAACGACGGTCGCCTCCTGTCGTTGAACCTCGAGTAGAAGCTCCGCCGGCGGATTCGGTCGATCACGGAGTCCGAGTTGTCGGACCTGGCGAACAGCGCATGGGACGGGGACGTGGGGGAGTGCAAGTCGGGCCGCGCGTGATTCAGCTCCGCCGAGCTCACCGACCACGAGTCGAAGCTGTTCGGCTCGTCGACGGGCGAGAACGGCTCGTTCCCGTAGTCGACCGGAGATCCCTTCGAGCTTTTCGCGGTGGTCTCGGCGGAGCTGGCTCTGTCGACCGGCGGCAGCGGTGGTCGTTCCTCCGCCTTCTCTTCGGACGCCTCCCGCACGCCTACGTCGGCCAGCCGTTGGGCCGTCCGGGTGGCCGCACCGTTGTTCGAGGACTCCGCGTGGCTCTCGATCATTCGAGCGCACTCGGTTACCTCTCTCTTCAGCTCGGCCACGTCTTTGGCGCGCAACGGCTTGTCGATGATTATCTTGTTTCCGGTGATGCTGGCGCGGTGCGTTACTTTCGACAGGCACTCCATCAGCTTGTCGGGAGCGTCCTCTTTTGTGGCAGTCTTTGGAGACTCGACGGCCGACTTGGATCCGTCTGATTCCGATTTCGGTGAGTCCTTCTTCGCCGTGTTGTTTCTGAACGAGTGATGAGGTATCTTGGACAGGTCTAGCTTCAAGTTGCTCCGATTGGCGCGCTGCGACTCAGGATGGTTCTTCGCATCCGCTGCGGCTGGTTCCTCTAGGGATCTCCCTGGACTCGGCTTCTTCGACAAGCAGTTGCCCAGGGCTTTTGTAGCGGGCCTCGCGTTCGAACCGGCGGGCTCGGGGCTCCTCTTGGTCGCCGGGACTTTCCCCGATTTCCCTTTCTCCTCTGTCTTGCTCTCGGAGCTGTCCGACGACTTCTTCACCACCTTCTTCACTACTCGCACTATCTTCTTCTTCTTCTTCTTCGCTCCGTCAGCGTCGCTACTCTCCGCAGTATCGGTCGGTTTCACCGGTTTCTTCGGCACAGTCGGTTTCTCCGGCTCGTCGCGTCTAGACACCTCCATGCTCGAGCTGCTCTCTGCCAGCGACCGATTCCTTTTCGTTTTCAACTGTTTCTTATCCATGGCAGCGTCGCCCGACAAGCCCTCCGCCTGCTTGCCCGCAGAATCTTCCAACGTGTCTCTTCCCTCGTTCGATATCTCGCGCGAGTCTGTCGGCACTCTCTTCGTCTCTTTGGAGTCCTTCTCGTTCGACGGTCTCTTCTCTTTCGCGCTGATCGCGGATTTCTCCGGCTTCGGCTTCTCCTTGGACGGAGATCGTTTCGGAGATTCTCGTCCGAGCTTCTCCGCGGCGGCCGGTTGCTTCCTCGCCTCGCCGAGCTTCTTCGCCGACTTGGAATCGGTTTTAGCGAACTTGGTCGGTATCTTGCTGCTGGTGGAGGGTGCCTCATCGACGGAGGACGCGTTCTTCGGCGGGCTCTTCTTTAACCTGCTTAGAAACGCGTTCTGCGTCCGCGGCCCTGCGGGCTGTTTCGCGTCCGCGCTCCTAAACAACCCTAATACCGAGGACACCCGGCTCTTCGCCGAACTCTGACGTTCCGTCGACCGCGGCTTCTTCGAGGACAGATCCTCCACGCTGATGGCCTTCTTGATAGTGCCGCTGGACTCGCCGGCGGACGGAACCGCGGCCGGTGGCGCCGAGTGCTCGCGCACTGCGTCGTTCGTCACCGCACCGTTGGCCACCGGTTTCGCGACAGTATCCTCGCCCGATCCAAGTTTCTCCAGTTTCTTCTCCAACGAATGGAGAAAGCTCTTCCGGGCCTCCTGCCGCTCGACTCTCGCGTCCCGACGTTCCTCCGGCGAGTCTCCCCTCGACTTCTCCTCCGAACGATCCTCCGAGCGACGATCCTTTCTCAAAGAGTTGATCTCGTTCTTCAGCTCCTTGTCCCGCTTCTCCAACTCCGCCACGTTCTCCTGCGACTTCTTCTCGTTCTTCCTCTTTATAAACCGCGACTTGCGCCGCTCGTTCTCCGCCGCCTTTTGCTCCTCCTTCTCCTTCACGTACCGGCTCTCCTCCCTGGGAGTATCAAAAAAGTCTGGTCGCAGAAATCGCGATATCCGGTGTTGCTTGGACTTCTGCGGCTTTTCCTTCTCGTTCTCCTTGTCCCTCGAGTCGCTTTCCCGGTTGCCGCTGGCCTTGAACAACTTGCTCAGCAGCGACTTCTCGGGGCTGGCGGCGCGCGAGCCGAGGCTGCGGTCCTGCGAGTCCGCGAATGACTTTCGCCGATCGCTGAGCAAGCTGGGCTCTCGCGTGAGCGAGCCGGAGCGCAGTCGCAGGCTAGGGATGCAGGTCCGCCTCTTCGAGATCCCCGAAGAGCCAGTCGCTTCGGCGATCGTGATCAACGACTGTTTCTCACACTTATCAGTGTCCCGGTAGCTGGAGGTCAAATTCGGGTTGAACTTGCTGGGTCCCAGGTTCTTCAGCTTCGACTCCTTGATCAGATTCTCCGCGGCGAGAAGCCTGTTCTCGAAGTTCCGGGAGAGATGGTCGGACCTGGCGTATATGGACTTGTAGTCGATGGGATTGGAGGAAGACTCGGTGGGCGAGGTTTCGTACGACTTGGCTGACAAGCTGGACGTCGCGTCCTGCAGGTTCGTGTTCGAGGTGCAGACAGAGACGGAGGTGCACTCCGAGATGGAGCCGTTGTCTGTCCCGTTGTTCTCGAGGTTGTCCGCGTCGGTCGTCTCTTCCTGTATCTTCTCCGTTCTGTACGGGTGGAAGTTCTCCCGGCGAAGCTTGCCGGTGGCCGACTTGCCCGACGCATCCTTGTACTTTCTGCCGAGGGTCATCACCTGCCCGGGAAACGGCGGCAACGACCTCTCGTAGCCGTTACTCTCGTCGACGTCCGCGTCGTCGTCGTTCTCGTCGTTCGGGCGACGGCCCTCGTCGGCCTCGTAGTCGTCGTCGAACAGGCTGACGCTTCGCCGCGGCGACCTGCGCGACCTCTCTCTGTCCCTGTCTCTGCTGGCCGTCTCCAAGAGACTGTTGGTCCTTCGGATCGACCTGTTGGCCGGTCGTTGCTTGTACTCGGTCTGATCGGAGACGGTAGACACGGACCGATCTCCGGCCTCGGACGTGTCCAGCAAGCTGACCGTCTCCCGGCTGGGCGACCGGTACCGTGTCTCGTACGGCAATGACTGTCTGGTTTGCTCGATGAACGTTCTGCTCAACCGTCTGGCCAAGCTCGGCGTAAAGCTTTGCTCTAACGACTCCTGCGCCTCTTTCG